>CM067845.1:338803268-348803268 GCA_034509565.1 Triticum monococcum
CTCCAATTCTTGGGTTGCTTGCATAATGTGTCCGCTAATTCCATAATTTCCAGCCTCAAGATAAATATTACCTCATTCATGGCAGCCACACCATCTCTTTCTCCCTCTAGTAGAGCCTCAAGCACTATAATATCTATGCTCATGATGCTCTCTGGCGGTGTTGCCTCTGAACTGCTACCATCTGGTAACATGGATGGCCCACTGCTTCCATAAATAGATTCTGGGGTTGTACATTGTGTCCTAGTGTGAACGGCATCCTGAAAGGTTTCCGCTAGACATCAGTAAGAGATAGTTATCGTATGATCCAGGCAGTAAGCTTACATAGTAAACGACAGACGAATTATTGCCGAGCATGGCAAACTATATTTAAATGGTTCGAAGCAACATCAGCCGAAAAGAATATAAAATGGTAAGATGAAACTAGGGATGTAAGTGGCAAATAAATGAAATCCGCCAGTCCCATCTAGTTAGTTTTTGCTACCTCCCTAGTTCATTTTCCTCAAAAAAACAAAAACTCTTTTGAACTATCATACCACTAGTGGACTTTAATCGGGATTAAACCGGACCCAGTTGACATCCCTAGTTGAAAGGGAGTGTACAACCGCTATATTTAAGTTGCCAAGGCATCTAAGCAGTTGAAATAATCTGAGAAAGCACTTAACAGTGTGGCCTCATATAAACTACGAAGACATTCTTGTGATGAAGTTGAGAGGAAAAGTTAAGGACTCAAATGAAATAGGCATGCATTTCTTTACGATAGTACAGCAGGCACTGCTGACATATTGGCCAACTCAGGTATAGCGTAACAACAAATAAGCATTCGAATCAAGCAATACAGCAAAGCAGACAACTGAACTATTCGTAATTCGGTAGGATTACACATTGAGGGCACAAGCCAAGAAAGCAGCCCACTCGCATTACATTTCACATGTACTAAAACACACTGGCTTACCATATGTTGCTGTGAAGCCTAGCTGCTGTTGCAATGTTCTTTGAAGATATCGTCAGTATCCCGTGGATGCAAATCTAGTTGTTGTAGTTTATTCTGCACCATCTATTTAGGTAAAATTAATTTTAATCGCATGCACTGGTCCGAATTGATCATCAATGGTTCATCTAAACTAATGAAAGAAGGGTGTGTGCATACACGACAATACTCCCTCTGATTCTTTTTACTTTGCGTATAACTTTTTCTCAGTTTTCTTGTATTAGTCTACGCATTGCCGATTCCTAGCGCTGGTTTCCTTTTGTGCCCCGCCCCATCCGCCTCTGCCCTAATTAATTGGCAAATTAGTCCAGAAAAATTAAACCAGTGCCCTCCTTGGTATGCGGGTCAAGAGTTATGCGCAGAGTAAATAGAATCGGTGGGAGTATATCTGCTTCCCTCTATTTTTATGCTTGTTCGAGGTGCGAGCCCCAAAAGAACAAATATTTTGCTTGATAGGATTGGTAGCTCCATAATTAATAGAAGCATCAAATTAGTCATGCAACTTGGAAAGATTAAGAACACACAAACAAGTAATGAACGGAGGCTCGGAGCAGTGATATAATAGCTAGCATCAGAAAATGTAGGGTAAAACAAACAAAAAGCAGCGGAACCACATGCTAGTTTGCTGATGTGTAATTAGGCATAGAGAACATTAAGTAGTCTGATGGAACCAACAGGTGGCATCAGAACAAAACTAAAGCATATTAACTATATGTGCACTGGTATGTAATTTAGCACATGTAACATGTTCACTGCCATAAGTATGGCCCTACAGGTGCAAGCAGAATAACGCGTCTCATGAAAAACTGAATTATGCCCTGAAGAAATTCAAAGGTGCGGTGCTTAAGCTAGGAAAGTGAACGTAGGCGCCGGCCGTTGGATAATAGTACCTGATTCTCGGTGGCGTATGGGTATCGTTGTCATACTTGATAGCTAAGGATCGTCAATGGTGCTCGTGTTGCGGTTGAGTTTGGGCCAACTGTCGCCGTCGCTGAAGAGGATCCGGTGCTACGGTTGCGGCGCCTGTCGACATACAAGAAAGCTCATCTATGGTAAGTGAACAGTTGCACGATAAAGAGAAAAACTGAACGAGTACAAATCAAAATAACCTAATGAGGCTACGGCGTCCATGGAGCGGGTCCGGTGGAGTGGACGAAGGCTTCGGCGGGCGCGTTGTACAGTGCTTTCGGTGAGGCGGATCTGTTGCGGTGGACGAGGGTTTGTATGAAGGGCCGGCGAAGGGGCGGACGAGGGAGTCAGTGAAGGGCCTACGCTGTGCTGGACGAGGGCACCGGTTAAGCTGATCCGGTGCGGTGGACCATGATGGCGGTCAAGGAGATCTGGAGTGGTGGACAAGCCAGTCGCTAAAGTGGCTCCGGTGAAGTGGTGAGTTGGCAGTTGGGGGTTCCAAGGTGCGGAAGGTAGATCCGGTGGGGTGTGAGGTCCACCGCTGCGGCGAAGGACTAGATTCGGCGGCTTGACGTGGTTGGGGGGTCGGGGAGGGGAAGGGGAGGGGCTCTGGGGAAGAATGTTGGGGGCAAAGAGGGGAAAACAATGGAGTTACCAAAGCAGCCATTTTCCGTTCATGTAGCAGGGGTAAAATAGGAATATCGCAGGGCTAAACTTTCGGGCGCGTGATATTTCGATGTGAGTGGGAAGTTTGAAAGCTTTTGGCGCCTAAAATTATAAGTATTCTGCTCTCGTACGGCCGACTATGATATCATGGCCGACAATTTGTTTGTTTTGCATGCAAAAAAATGTGCAAGTTTTAAAAATCAATGTCTCCAACTCGAAACTTAGATTGTCCATTCAATTCAAATATGGATCACTGAGCTACTACAAGCAAATACCATCATACGGTCCAATTCAAATGAAATTCCAAATGTGTTTATCCTAAATATGACGACAAAAGCAAAAATGTGTATGTGTATGAATAAAGTGGATGATTATAAAGTTTGAACATGCCCGTATGTCTATATCTCTAGGTTTGATATATGAATTTGAAATCAGGAAATCCCGGCTTAAAAATGTACCTTCGTTTAAATGAATTACAAAAGCTAATGATGGAGTCGAATTCCAAAATTCCAATCTTAGGTTTGTAATTCTGGTACATCAAGGTATATCACGCATGTTCGAAAGTATCGTTATCTCATAGTACAAACTCTGAAACAAATGGATCAACCATGAGTGCACAATATCTCAATTACGCTAAAGTCCCTCAAATATATACACCTCACACTTTATCTGAAGTCAACCCCACCCCCCACACCACACACACACACACACAAACACACACACAGAGAAGTCGTTCTCTCCCCCCAAACACCAACACACGAGCACATTAACACCCCTCTCTCTTGTAAAGTCCGGACCCCAACATAGGTCTCTATCACTTTGTCTCTTGGGCATGCACACATCTCTTCCCTCACTCTCTAGGTCTCCTGCTATCTCTCTTACGCAAGCACACGCACTATGTAGAGTGTATATTTCCCATACACACAAAACGTCGCCCCCAAATGTCTATCTCCCTAGTTATGTGGTTCTCGCGCACTCACCTCACACACCACCCCCACTGCAAACAAGCACACTTTGTCTCCTTGTGCACCACTCTCCTCTTTCTATCTCTCCCACATGCGGACCCGCCCCAGCTCCTTCCCTGTATACATATATGTTGTGACTCTTTGCATAGCTCCCTAATGTATAATCGTTCTCGATTTCGCACATTGTTCATAGGCCAATTTTGGACAACATCAACATTGTCTCCCTATTTATACGCCATTTATGGACACAAACGATCCATCTCGCCCCCTCTCTTCCTCTCTCTCTCACCCCTCTCGCCCCCTCTCTTCCTCTCTCTTCCTCTCGCTCTCACACCCCTCTCCCCCACACACACTCGATGTCTCTTCGAAATAGTCTGCTCCCCCCGCCCGCACCCGTGCTATCTCGCAACTACACATGTCACACCATTCCCCCTTCCCTTATACTAGGTTTACATCATCAGTGGTCTCTCTACTCCACATACACTCTCTCCCTCTCACACACAAATGTGTGCACAAACGCACACAGACACGCACAAACATCCATTTACCTGGATCCTCATCTCTCCTCATGTCTTCATGTGTATCTCACACACTCACTCTCTAATTATGTATATGTGTCTCCATGTTACACAACACAAAGCCCCTTGTACATGTCTCTCTCTATCCTCCACACACATTGACACAAAGAATCTGTTATCATTGCCTTAGTCTCTAACATATCTCTCTCTCTCTCTCTCTCTCTCTCTCTCTCGCAAACACGCTCAACAAGGGTTTTCCCATGAATAACTAACCGTCTATTCATGAACAGTCATGGCAGTAAGGCGAACACGAGACGTGAAAAAGAATAAATCTACACCGTCACCCCCTAGACCACCTAGTATGACTATTAGGACTAGAGAAAGCCAAAAAGCGCGCCGCCGTCACCCCCTCCTTGTCGGCGACGGGAAAATCTTCATTTTACATAGTCGAGAAGTCATTGTGCTAAGGCCCCACATGCCGAGGCGTTGAATAGAATGTAGATGCTAGTTTACGGAAGAAAGTATCGATAATACGTTTGTATCTCCATACTTATATTTCTTCTCTTATAAAAAACCGAGTTGGTGATGATGGTACGTGTGCCATCATGCAATATAGACCGTCCGATCTATATCTGACTGATGGAAATTAAACTAAAAGATACCCGCACCCCTCTCCACATTTGCAGACAAGGCCTTCCCTCATTCATCCTTATCTCCAACAAACCTCATTGTTGAGCAATTAAGAAAGGAAGCCTCTGGAACAAACTGGCCTGGTGGCCGCTGCCGACGTCATCAATCTCCATGCCTCCGCTCTATTCGACCACCAACCACCACCACACCCCACTCCTCTTCAACTTATCTCATATTTCTCGAGATATCATTAGTTTTTACACATGGGATTACTCTCACAAGGGTCAATCACAACAAGTGTTTTACAAAAAATGCATCTTGATGTTCCATGCAATGCACTGATCTTGCTAGTACTCCTACACAAGACTAAGTTGGTGATGCTGGTGTGTCTGCCATCCATCGTTTCTGACCATTACATCTACATCTAACGATTGTGAGGTAAGTTGTTGCCTTTCCTCACCAACATCCCACTTGTCTACCAATTTGCAGAAAAAACCCATAATTAGTATCTTAAAACCAACCACATCCCTCCCTGACCTCACCAAAACAGCCCAAGGAATATATTCTAATTGAAACACAATATATCTCTAGTGACATATGTATATCAAAATTAGAGTGTTTTGTACCAAGTTTGTGAGTAAGTATTATTCTAATTATGATTCGTTGCAACGGACATGAACATTGCTAGTATTTCCAACCATGCATTTCTTTTCCTAGTATTCCATAGTTTCGAGGTTTCCATCAAGATATTAGTCACTCATGGTTGATATTTACTTTCAATCATGTACACATATGCACTATGTAGCTAGCCTTGCTTATTGGCTTCCAAAGCTTAACTTTCACTCCTACTTACAATATGTAGAGTATTTAACAAAAAACTACCACTTTCAACCAGCCCTAGGAGGAATCTATTGTACAAAAAATAGCAAAAACATACCCAAAATTTCTTAATCCACGCCAAAAACTACCTAGTACTCCTACCGATTACGTTCGTTTAAACCCATTTATGACATGGTTGGCCCACATGTCCGTGCTGATGAGGCAGCTTAAACCAACACATTTTGTTTGACCGTTGACATGAGGGACCCACATCTGACCTTCTATCCTGTTATTCCCCCTCAAATCATTATTTTTCCTGAACATTACTTCAAACAGTACTGATGCGTGTTCGTCGGTGGCGCCGGTTATGAGCGAGTTGGCCGCCGCTCCGCCGGACGGACCGGACGCTGCTCTGGCCTCCGCACGGGTTGGCAGGCTGGCCTGAGCGTGACTCACGAGCGAGCAAGCCGCCGCGCTGGCCTTCGCTCGAGCCAGATGGCTGGCCTTAGCGCGGAGCGCGCGAGCAAGCCGCCGCGCTGCCTTGCCAATCTAGCTAGCAAACCTTGCCGACAAGCAGCTGGACGGAGCTATCTTGGCTAGCTAGCGGCCGCGAGCACCGAACAGAGTTGGCATTCGGGCTGTCGCAACATGGTCTCCGCACCGCCGATGGTTTTGACCTCGCCTTCTACCAGCGGCGGTAGCTACGTGCCATGGCCGAGGATGACTAGGTGGACGGTCCGGAGGTAGGAGGTCACTCGAGGATTTTTGTTGGTAAGAGCATGTACAATGGTTGATAAGGTAGTCTTATCTTAAGTCTGCCACATATGCAAGTGGTAGTAGTTTCTTGGCATTTTAGTGGTTTCTTGCATTATTAGAGCAAGTACAATAGAGCTGAGTCAGCAGGCTATAAGAAATAAACTACTACTACATGTTGGCTATAAGATGGGCTGTAGATGACATGGCACTGGCTTATAGCCAGCAGCTGGCTATACTATTAACCATGCTCTTAGGGGTTTCTTGTAAGGAACAATGTACGTACTACTAGCGACAAAAGGCGATTCTAGGTTGTGTTGTACTCCAACGAGTACTACTAGTGGTGGTGGGAGTGTATACCTCGTTTTGTGGGTTCGATCCTGGCCGAACGCACGGCGGCCTTTTTTTAAAAAATAGTACTACTACACTTCACTGCAAGCCAATATTTTACACGGGTAGTTTGAGTTTTGAAGTCAAACGGACGTGCGGCCCCACAATCTGGGTGCACTGGACAGCCTAGCCACGTGAACGGGTTTTCCTTCGCAGCATCCTGTGGCTTGCTTGCTCGCCCTAGCCGCACCTCGCTTGCAGCTTCCAGCTACTAGCATATTTAAACTAGCGCCTCCCAATTAAGCCCGAGGAGCCGGAAAAGCCTGGCGGGGCATTGGGAACTGTGCAATATGGCTCTATACGTAAAGTGCTCTACTACTACTCTATAGCTTGTGGCATTGCATGCTTGGACTTCACTCCATTGTCAGCTCTACTATAAAAGAAATTCCTCTTGCCGTGTTTTTTTAAACGGAGGCAAAAGCTTTGCTTCATCTCATTCATAAAGAAGGAACTACTAACAAAGTTCAACGAGATCCATTACACCTCCACAAATGTTAGTGAAAAGCCTAGTCTCGCTGTATTAAATAACTCAAATGTTCTGCCCCCGCAGTAACAGTTGCTGATAAACAGGCTTCTAGTGTATGCGTGAGAGGAGCGGCTGAGTAGGCCAGCTACGTGAGAGGAGCGGCTGAATAGAGCACCGAGAGTACCCACTAGGCCACTACGCAGGTGTACTTCCCCTGCATTGATAGTACAGCGATGGTTCTAGAGAACAGTAGTACCCTCCACTTCCAACTGTAGCTCCTTGGCCCTGAGAGTCAAGAGTTCAAAACTGGTGCACTATACTAGACTAGACTAGAAGTACAAAACATCGCACTACTAGTTGAGAAAAGTAGTACTAGTACTGCTACAGTACAAGTACGTACTCCTCCGTCACATAATGTAAGACGTTTTTTGACACTAGTTGGCGTGTACAAAAAATGGCAAAAACATACCCAAAATTTCTTAATCCATGCCAAAAACTACTACCTAGTGCCAAAAATTTCTTACTAGTGATATTATTTACAATATAATGCAATCCCATAACGTTCCATAATCCCTTCCTTTCAAAAAAACCACTTCTGGAGAGAAGATTGCTATCTCCATGCGAGCTTCTCATAGGCCACGCCACCGCATGCAGTCATGTGAGAGAGAGGGAGACATCCATGCAGCATGCAGAGAGAGGAGAACGCGGGCGGACAGCCAATGGGCTGCATGGGGCATTTATAGCCGCTAACTCCTCCCATCCATGCGCCAGGGGTATTTCCGTCCAGAAAGCATGCAGCGAGCCCCTGCCTTGGTATCCAGGTCTGCTCTTATGCGCAGAGTAAAAAGAATCGGAGGGAGTACTAGTAGTAAATAATACCCTCACCCCTTCGTTGAGGAACGATCTAAAGTTGGAAGGGACGAGGCCATGCGGTTACTACGCTCTTATCTCCTCCTCGCCAGTTCCCCTCCCCCCGAAGAGAAGGCAGTTCGTCGCTGCTCCCATGGATTCGCCAGGCGGTTCTCCTCCTCATCGGGGCTGGGAGACCTTGGACGATGATCCTGTGGGAAAATCGCACGCCGCTCCGACGTCCTCACCGCCGCAAGACTTGGTGCTTCCTGCACCAACTTTTTCAAGACGCTGCTTAAATAGGCCATGCTTGTTGGTCTTCCATGCATCCTCGAGGAGAAGGTTCTTCTATGGGACAATCCTTCGAACAGTCCACCGCTCCCTGGCCATGGTTGCACGTTGACTCCGCTAGAGTTGCCGACATTGAGAGGTAGTCGGATTTTGTCCGATGAGAGTTATTCCGATACCACCATCATTTTGCACAACATCCACAGCAGTGCGACCGTTCCGGTAGACCCCTTCTCCACCATTGGGATCGGCCTTCCGGACTGGCTGGGCAAGAATACTGTAACACCCTCGATGAGACTATAGCTCCCACGTGTCGAGGCATGACTTAGAGGCATAATCGCATTGAAGGCATATGTCGCAAGTGAGGTAATCTTCACACAACCCATGTAATACATAAGGGAAAAAGATACATAGTTGGCTTACAATCGCCACTTCACACAATTACATGAATAAACATTACATCAATCAAATACACTCATGGTCCGACTACGGAACCAAAATAAAAGAAGAACCCCAAATGTGACAAAGGTCCCCGATCGACCCCAACTGGGCTCCACTACTGATCAACTAGAACGAAACAACACAAAGGACAAGATCTTCAACGAGCTCCTCCTGAGCTTGGTTGCGTCATCTGCACAGTCTCATCGGCACCTACAAGCTGGTTTTGGAAGTATCTGTGAGCCACAGCGACTCAGCAATCTCGCACCCTCGCGGTCAAGACTATTTAAGCTTATGGGTAAGGTAAGGTATGAGGTGGAGCTGCAGCAAGCGACTAGCATATATGGTGGCTAACATACGAAAATGAGAGCGAGAAGAGAAGGCAAAGCACGGTCGATAAAAGTATGATCAAGTAGTGATCCTGGACTACCTACGTCAAGCATAACTCCAACAACCGTGTTCACTTCCCGGACTCCGTCGGAAAGAGACCATCACGGTTACACACGCTGTTGATTCATTTTAATTAAGGTCGACTTCAGGTTTTCTACAACCAGACGTTAACAAATTCCCATCTGCCCATAACCGCGAGCACGGCTTTTGAAAGTTCAAATTCCTACAGGGTGTCCCAACTTAGCCCATCACAAGCTCTCACGGTCAACGAAGGAATAGACCTCCCCCCAAGACATTCCGATCAGACTCGGTATCCCGGTACAACAAGACATTTCGACAGGGTAAAACTAAACCAACAACACCGCCCGATGTGTCGACATCCTGATGGGAGCTGCACATATATCTTTCTCAGGGCACACTCACATGAGACTAGCTACGAGTAAAACCAACCCTCAAGTTTCCCCGAGGTGGCCCCACAGGCAGCTCAGTTCGGACCAACACTTAGACAAGCACTGGCCCGGGGGGTTAAAATAAGATGACCCTCGGGATGCGCGACTCCGAAGGGAAAAAGGCTAGGTGGCAAATGGTAAAACCAATGTTGGGCATTGCTGGAAGAGCTTTACTTAAGGCGAACTGTCAAGGGGTTCCCATTATAGCCCAACCGCGTAAGGGACGCAAAATCCGGGAACATAACACCGATATGACGGAAACTAGGGCGGCAAGAGTGGAACAAAACACCAGGCATAAGGCCGATCCTTCCACCCTTTACCAAGTATATAGATGCATTAATTAAATAAGATATATTGTGATATCCCAACAAGTAAATAAATGTCCCAACAAGGAACGGCCTCCAATCTTCACATGCAACTAGCAACACTATAAGAGGGGCTGAGCAAAGCAGTAACATAGCCAATCAACAGTTTGCTAGGACATGGGGAGGTTAGAGGTTTGACATGGCAACTTGGAGGCTGACAAACAAATGGTAGGCATCGTAGCATTGGCATAGCAAAAGAGCGAGCATCTAGCATAGCAAAGATAGTAGTGATTTCGAGGGTATGATCATCTTGCCTGAAATCCCGCAAGGAAGAAGAAAGAGTCCATGAAGAAGACAAACGGACATAGACGAACGGGTCCTCGCAAACTCGACATTAACGGAACCAACCCGAAGAAGCAATCACCGGAAAAGAAGCACACAACATAGTAAACAACCAACACATCAACATGGCATGATGCACAATCAAGTATGATGCATGTCCGGTTTAAAGAGGCATGGCATGGCAAAATGCACAAACAATCCTACAAATTAAGTGGAGCTCAATATGCAACGAGTTGCATATTGACGAAACACCACATCAATTATTTAGTTCTCTCTCGGTTATGTACCCAACAATATTAAATGTTGATTAACATGGCAAGAGGTGAAGCACAACAAAACTACCTATCTAGGCAAGTTTAAATGAGGCCGGAAGCAACGAACAACAATTCTGAAAAATCCTCATATGCATAATTTATGGTTTGGTACTGTTCTGCCCTAAACCACATTTTAGAGTTGTTTAACATGCAAGATGATGCCACCATGTTAAACTAGGCATTTTTCTACCCCATTTACATATAAAGATTATTTAAATCGGAGCTACGGTTATTTAGTTATGAATTAAATCATATTAGCATGGCATAGGAGAAAATTAATGCAAACAACATTTTAAATATTTCAAACATAGGTGAAAGTTGGATATTATTAATCTACACAAAATTCCGAGCAAGTTTTATATATAAACCATTTTAATCCGATGCACGAATTGTGAGTTATTATATGCATGAACATGAGGGACTATTCTGCAAAACTGGCAATCTATGGATAATTGGACAAATTCACAGAACAAGGAAAAAACATGAATCGGGCCGAATCTGAGGCAAGCCCAACAGCAGGAAAAAAAAAGAGGCGGGGCGCTGGGGCGGCTCACCCTGGGCTTTGGCCCAGTTGGAGGGAGAGGCAGGCCGAGGCGAGGCCGGCTGGAGCTGGACCTTGGGGCGCTCGCGCTGGGCCTGGAGGCCAAGGCGGGGAGGCTGGGCCACGGGGAGCTGGCCTGCGATGCTGGCTGCGGAGGCTTGGGAGTAACTGGGCCGGTCGACGAAGGCTCGAGGCAGGCCGTCTCCCTCCTACTCGACTGTAGAAGCAGAGGCGCGACAGGGAGCCTGCAGCAGCGCGAGGCTGCGATGGCGCTGGAGGCGATCGAGGCCTGCAGCAACCTGGAGGTGGACTTGGCGGGCGACAACGGATCTGGTCCCCGGGCCATGGATCTGGCCGGAGACGGGAGAGGGAAGCGCGACCATGGAGCTCCAAGTGGCGGCGCCATGGTTCCCTGTGAGAGAAGCAGGACGAGGGGGTGGTCAGGGAGAGCTTCAGGGAAGAAGAGAAAAGGAGGGAAGCAGGAGCGACGAGGACGGCCTGCTGGTGGCGCTTGGTCTCGGGTCGCCGGCGGTGACTGGTCCGACGAGGCGCACGGGAGGAGGAGGAAGGTACATGGCTGCTTGGCGGCACGACGAACGGGCGAGGACGGTGGGAACGAGGCAGGGCTCGGGAAGAGGAGCTGCTGGAGGTCGCCGGCTCAGGCGAGGGTCGCGGGCGCAAGGCGCCTGGCCTCAGGTCGTCGGTGGCGACTGGCACGACGCGGCGAGCCGCTCGGGAGGAGCAGGGCGCAGGGGCTCCTCGGGTTCAAACGCGAGGGAGGAGGAGGCAGCTTCGAGCTGAAGTGGATCGAGGAGGGGATGGATTTGGTTGGTGGGGGGGATGAGAGGATCCCGAGGTGGGGAAAGAGTGCGGCGGCGGCTAGGAGGATGGGACAGATCACCTAAAATTGAGGGTTGCCCATTATATACGCAACTGGATTAGGTTTGGGGGGTATTTGGTCCCTCCGATTTTTAATCGGATGGTCGCGAAAAAAATAGCTAGGGATACCCTATAAGAAAACGGTGACGTTTTGTAGACGTTTGGGGATGATCCGGACACAACGGTGGCGACAGACCGGGTCGGGTCCGGGACAGCTTTCGGACGCGCGCGAGGGGGGCTGCGGGCTGACGAGAGGGGTTTGGTTGGACCTGGCTGTAGGTAGTGAGATGTGTAGACGGTCTCGAGCTGAGAGAAGAGAAGAGAGGGCGGCCCAGCGACTGTTTCCGGAGACCGAAAACGTCCGACGATAGACCGACTATATTGCCGCTATATTTATCCGTTGGGGCATCAAACGATCTCCGAATGCGATGAAACTTGACAGGCGGTCTATCTACACTATAATAAGACCACACGTCAACTCTCATCCCATTCCGAGAACATTTTCCGGTCACTTATAAAATACTATTTCGGACATGTCGCGGGCGCGTGCAAGTGTGTCTGGGCTCAGAACGGATAACGGACGGAACGAGGAGACTGGGACGGATGCAAGTTTTGAAAACATGATGATGCAATGCACATGATGACATGATAAGATGCAAAACGCAAGCAAATGACACGGCAACGACAACGAATAACTGGAAGACACCTGGCACATCGGTCTCGGGGCGTTACAACACTCCACCACTACGAGAGGATCTCGTCCCGAGATCTAGAATGGCACCGGAGGGGAAAACAGAAGAGAAAGAGAAGAGGTAACGCTAAGTTGCTTCTTTGACAAACGAGTGAAACCAAAGAACCTTGAAAAGGTTAAGCCATTTCGAGAAAAGAATACAATGAAGGTGAACAAGGTCGAAAACACTCCGGTTAAAGGAAGGGGGTCAAGGAAAACCAAAATTCAGGCAGCACTTCGGTTGAAAAGAAAAGGAATTGAATAATAACTTGATAAGATGAGAAGATACTTGATGAAATCACAATACACTGCTTCCGTAACTATTGAATGAATTGAAACAAGGGGTAAGAAAGATGTCGGACAGCACTCCGGTTGAACAGAGATGAAAAGCTTGATAAGGTGAAAAGAACTTGAGCAAAATGGCACAACACTCCGGTTAAATGGGTAGGCCTGAAAAGAACAAGATCCTGACAAGAACAATAAGAAGGTTTGAAAAGAGCAACATCACAATGCATCCGGAAGAAAAAAGTGAATGAAATGGAATGAACGAAGGGAAACAAGGTCTTGAGGGAGCACGCTTACAACAAATGCTAGAACAGAGTTGTCGGAAAACCAACAACGAAAAGAATAATCTTGATATGGTCTTATGGAATACATCTCAAATTATGAGGTGACAACCTGCCACTCACGGGAAAAAGAATTGGATTGATAAGAACAAGGAGATGAGAAACTTATTTCACCGGGAGGATATATGAAAATCTTGGATCATATATAAGCACCATAATAACAACCATCCTTAGGGAAGGCTTAAGGTGAAATATAACCCAAGATAACTCCAATGACGAGATTGATGGATTTAAAATACCTCATTCTTAATAACATGTGAATCATGAGACATGAACTCACATTATCAAGACTGACGTAATACCACCTCCAATGATACGGTAGAAAGAATTGCACTCCGTATTACAAGAAGAAGACTGCTTGAGTTCCCCCGAATAGAATATTGATGAACACTTCGAGAAGAAATGAAATCCTTGATGAACCATCATGTAGAACCTTCATGAAGAGCTCCGGTAATAAAAGAATGATCAAACAGGAAGGAAAAGGAACTTGAAAACACAAGGTGAATCCTTGTAAGGATTTTTGATGGACCTCCATGATAATTAGATCTTGGAACTCCGGGAAAGAAAAATGAACAATTGAACCCAAGAAAAAGTATGATGAACCATTCCGGAAAACAGGAATTAAATAAACTCGATGAAACAAGAATAAGAATTACATTATGCGTATCCTTCACCAATTTAAAATTGATGACAAGCAATGGAATTGGCATACTACTTATTCTCGTAGAAAGGATTAAGATAGATATAGCATCAACTTGAGAATGCCTTCAACGATCCACCGGTAGAATTTGAAAAGCACGAATGCATAGATGTGATATATGAAGGAAGAAAAAGTCTTGAACGAATCACCAAAAGAATAGAAAAAAAATGAACGAAGAAAGGATAATGAAACACCGGGTAAGAATTAGCAAATGAACAAAGGTACATGAGAGGGTTTAGATACATGAGAACGAAGAGATCACGAGCCGATTAAAGATCACTTGAACGAAGCACCGGTAAGATTGGAGAATGATAACTGGAAGCTGAGAATGAAAAACCTGAAATGATGGAATCAGGATAATCAAACTGAGAAGACTCTGGAATTACTTCGGATGGGTGAAAAGAATTCTGACGATCAAAACAATTACGAGAGGATGGCAACAAGATAGAGTCACGAATCTTGAAGAGAATGAAGAAAGATATGGAGGAAAAATCTTCTTCGGTCTTGAAATGTTGAGCGTGACGACGAGAAAACACCACCGAGAATTATTTAGACACTTCGGAAGAATCAAAACGAAGAGGTTGAGCCAACAATGAAAAGAATTTGAAAGATCTTGGAGAAATACATATGACTGATGATAATTCATTCTTACGTCACACTTCGAAAAGAAATTTGGATAGCTTCGGGAAAATTGGAAGAGTCAGGTAAGATCCTGGGAAAAGACCTGTGGGTTAGGGGCTGCTCAAAAGAAACACCGTTGAACGATTTAAAAGGGAGGTTGCACCGGTTGAATTAAATGGCTTGAATGAAGTGACATCCTCGAAAGATCTTGAACGAAAGCAGAGTGGAAACAGGAATCTTCTGAGACATCTTCGGCACTCCGAAACAAATGAATAGCGAGGAGTAGATGATTAAGAGGTGCACCGGTATGAGAAGGTATTAAAAAGATGAAAAGATATGATCAACAAAGCTTGACTTGAAACCACCGGAGAAGAAAAAGAACGAAGAACGACGAACTTGAGGTTCTGTTAGAATCTTCATGAGAATAACCGGATAACAATATTGATAGAAAAGAATGGAGAGACTTCACATCAATAAGATGGATACTTGAATAAGACATCGGATTCCTTGAAGAAAAACAAAGGGAGGGAGGATGGGAAAAACAAAGACAATTTGGAATGGAAGAAACGAACACTGTTGAGGAACTTAGAATTGATCTTGCGGATGTTGAAAATGAACGGATCCACTTGAAGAGAAGCACACCGGTTAAAAGGATTGACATGAAAAACTCGATGGTCGAGAAGGATTAGTATTCACATAGAAGTATGAGAACACCATTTGGAAAAGGTATGGAATCAACATTTGACTTCGAAGCAACTCGAATACCACAACTCAAAACAAAAACAAAGGATTGGCTTGCAGAATAAGCCGGAACAAACATATGATAGAGATTTCGTCCGAAGTTTTTGTGGTGGGACCTACACGATCAAGCAATGGGGCTCCTAAGGTCGGGGAAGGCTCTGATTACCAACTTGTAACACCCTCGATGCGACTATAGCTCCCACGTGTCGAGGCACGACTTAGAGGCATAATCGCATTGAAGGCATATGTTGCAAGTGAGGTAATCTTCACACAACCCATGTAATACATAAGGGAAAAAGATACATAGTTGGCTTACAATCGCCACTTCACACAATTACATGAATAAACACTACATCAATCAAATACACTCATGGTCCGACTACGGAACCAAAATAAAAGAAGAACCCCAAATGCGACAAAGGTCCCCGATCGACCCCAATTGGGCTCCACTACTGATCAACTAGAACGAAACAACACAAAGGACAAGATCTTCAACGAGCTCCTCCTGAGCTTGGTTGCGTCATCTGCACGGTCTCATCGGCACCTGCAAGCTGGTTTTGGAAGTATCTGTGAGCCACAGGGACTCAGCAATCTCGCACCCTCGCGATCAAGACTATTTAAGCTTATGGGTAAGGTAAGGTATGAGGTGGAGCTGCAGCAAGCGACTAGCATATATGGTGGCTAACATACGCAAATGAGAGCAAGAAGAGAAGGCAAAGCACGGTCGATAAAAGTATGATCAAGAAGTGATCCTGGACTACCTACGTCAAGCATAACTCCAACAACCGTGTTCACTTCCCGGACTCCGTCGGAAAGAGACCATCACGGTTACACACGCTGTTGATTCATTTTAATTAAGGTCGACTTCAGGTTTTCTACAACCGGACATTAACAAATTCCCATCTGCCCATAACCGCGGGCACGGCTTTCGAAAGTTCAAATCCCTGTAGGGTGTCCCAACTTAGCCCATCACAAGCTCTCACGGTCAACGAAGGAATAGACCTCCCCCCGAGACATTCCGATCAGACTCGGTATCCCGGTACAACAAGACATTTCGACAGGGTAAAACTAAACCAGCAACACCGCCCGATGTGCCGACATCCTGATGGGAGCTGCACATATCTCTTTCTCAGGGCACACTCAGATGAGACTAGCTACGAGTAAAACCAACCCTCAAGTTTCCCCGAGGTGGCCCCGCAGGCTGCTCAGTTCGGACCAACACTTAGACAAGCATTGGCCCGGGGGGTTAAAATAAGATGACCCTCGTGATGCGCGACTCCCAAGGGAAAAAGGCTAGGTGGCAAATGGTAAAACCAATGTTGGGCATTGCTGGAAGAGCTTTACTTAAGGCGAATTGTCAAGGGGTTGGGGCGGCTCACCCTGGGCTTTGGCCCAGTCGGAGGGAGAGGCAGGCCGAGGCGAGGCCGGCTGGAGCTGGGCCTTGGGGCGCTCGCGCTGGGCCTGGAGGCCAAGGCGGGGACGCTGGGCCGCGGGGAGCTGGCCTACGATGCTGGCTGTGGAGGCTTGGGAGTAACTGGGCCGGTCGACGAAGGCTCGAGGCAGGGCGTCTCCCTCCTGCATGACTGCAGAAGCAGAGGCGCAGCAGCGAGCCTGCAGCGGCGCGAGGCTGCGATGGCGCTGGAGGCGATCGAGGCCTGCAGCAACCTAGAGGTGGACTTGGCGGGCGACGACGGATCTGGTCCCCGGGCCATGGATCTGGCCGGAGACGGGAGAGGGAAGCGCGACCATGGAGCTCCAAGTGGCGGCGCCATGGTTCCCTGTGAGAGAAGCAGGACGAGGGGGTGGTCAGGGAAAGCTTCAGGGAAGAAGAGAAAAGGAGGGAAGCAGGAGCGACGAGGACGGCCTGCTGGTGGTGCCTGGTCTCGGGTCGCCGGCGGTGACTGGTCCGACGAGGCGCACAGGAGGAGGAGGACGGTACATGGCTGCTTGGCGGCACGACGAACGGGCGAGGACGGTGGGAACGAGGCAGGGCTCGGGAGGAGGAGCTGCTGGAGGTCGCCGGCTCAGGCGAGGGTCGCAGGCGCAAGGCGCCTGGCCTCAGGTCGTCGGCGGCGACTGGCACGACGCGGCGAGGCGCTCGGGAGTAGCAGGGCGCAGGGGCTCCTCGGGTTCAAACGTGAGGGAGGAGGAGGCCGCTTCGAGATGGAGTGGATCGAGGAGGGGATGGATTTGGTTGGTGCGGGGGGGGGGGGGGGGAATGAGAGGATCCCGAGGTGGGGAAAGAGTGCGGCGGCGGCTAGGAGGATGGGACAGATCATCTAAAGTTTAGGGTTGCCCATTATATACGCAAATGGATTAGGTTTGGGGGGTATTTGGTCCCTCCGATTTTTAATCGGACGGTCGCGAAAAAAATAGCTAGGGAAACCCAATAAGAAAACGGTGACGTTTTGTAGACGTTTGGGGATGATCCGGACACAACGGTGGCGACAGACCGGGTCGGGTCCGGGACAGCTTTCGGACGCGCGCGAGGGGGGCTGCGGGCTGACGAGAGGGATTTGGTTGGACCTGGCGGTAGGTAGTGAGCTATGTAGACGGTCTCGAGCTGAGAGAAGAGAAGAGAGGGCGGCCCAGCGACTGTTTCCGGAGACCGAAAATGTCTGACGATAGACCGACTATATTGCTGCTATATTTATCCGTTGGGGCATCAAACGATCTCCGAATGCGATGAAACTTGACAGGCGGTCTATCTACACTATAGTAAGACCACACGTCAACTCTCATCCCATTCCGAGAACATTTTCCAGCCACTTATAAAATACTATTTCGGACATGTCGCGGGCGCGTGCAAGTGTGTCTGGGCTCAGAACGGATAACGGACAGAACGAGGAGACTGGGACGGATGCAAGTTTTGAAAACATGATGATGCAATGCACATGATGACATGATAAGATGCAAAACGCAAGCAAATGACACGGCAACGACAACGAATAACTGGAAGACACCTGGCACATCGGTCTCGGGGTGTTACAAATACGTATGACAATGCCTACATGGGATTGAAGAAGATAGCAATTGCGGACCCACCGAGAAAGCGACGCGGGTACAAGATTACTATCTCATCGCGGTGTTTGACAAAAGGATTGCCATCAATGTAGGAGGCAGTAACGGCAGAGGCTGGTGCATGTTGGCGGCGACAGATTTGTACCCCTACACGTTAGAAGACGACGTGCGCCATCTAGGCCACATCTTCGCGGTGACAAGCCAGGGGACTTGTTTCATCTGGTTGACATCCTACAATACGGGAGATTACAAACGGAATGCACAAACCATCATTTGCGTCCCTAACGGTACTCCATTATTTTGCAGGGACCAGTCATCCCCAATCAAAATAAGGTCGCCGATCCTGGATGTGCATTTGCATCCTCGATTCGGTCTAACCTGGAACCTTGTAGCTGAATTTGGCATGTTGGGATCAACTATCTTAGCAGTCATTACCCATGGTACCACTGATGTGCAACATGGTCACATAATCTACCATGATCGGACCGTCACCATGTGTCCAGATCTGGGATGCCATGTTGGGATCAACTATTTGCTGCACAGTATTACTGACCGCCACATTTGAGCACAACATTATTATGCATGGACCTTGACTATGTAAGTCACCATGTGTCCAGATCTGGGATGCCGCGTGTACCAGATGAACGGTGCCGAGTTCGACCCCCGTGATGCTATGTGGGTGCCGAGGAACACTCTTGGAGAGTACTCGCTTTTCATCGGGGACAGCTACCCCATTGTGAAGTGGATGCCACCTTCCATGCACGACACGGAAGGCCTGCCGTTCATGAAGCATGGTTGTGTCTTCAGTGCGCACTGCCGGATGGACGACATGCTGGGACACGCTATCCCTGATTTATGCTGCTTCAACTTGGATGAGTCTCCATCGTGTGGAACTGGACTAGAAAGCTGTGACAATGATTCCCGTTGCCCACCTCTATGGATCATGCCATCCATGAAGAACACCTGGGACTGGAACCTGGAGGAGGACATGTAGCCCATCTATAACGTGTAAGTGGAGTACGGTAATTGTGAACAGTAGCGCTGTGAATATATGTAGGCTAGTCGTGCACAAATTTATCACATGAGTTGGAGATGAACTTGTGTGGCATACTGGCATTTGTCCTTTAGAATTTATTACTAGTAAATGTGTTATGTGCACGTGCAACTTGTGTGGTTGTTGCACGGGCTCCAACATGCTCTTTGAGAAAAAAAGGTGGCACAACTTTGGATATACGTGACATGGCGGCATCATACAGTAGCATCGTTCGCTATAGTTGTACTAGTACACTCCTACTAGGACAACAACTCCTATAAAACCTTGCGCTTGGCTCTTTGCCTCTTTGGGAGGTTCAACAGTTCATACTCGTGTGAACCTTGCACTTGGCTCTTCGCCTCTTCGGAAGGTCCAACAATGATGATACTACAGTACAATATGCTTCTGGCAATCTGACACCGATTGAACTGCTGCACGTCCACCGCGAGGGCGAGGGCGAGGGAGAGGGCACTGTAGTCCAAAGCCTCTCCTCGTCCTGTGAACCACCGCGCGCGTGGGCGAGGGAGAGGCCTAGTAAGCAAACTTCTCCTCGTTCGGCGAGGTAACGGGACACATCAAAGCAGTGCTAGTACTAGTACTAGTAGTAGTAGTCCATACTGCGTCCTTTCCTATTAATATGGCTTAATTTGAAACGATAAAAATACACTGGCGGTCAACATATGTAACAGTATGCTCTTTACGGTCACTGTAAATAGTTTTGCGGCGATTATGCGATCACTAGCTCATCATAGAGCGCCATATTGCACCCTACTGACCGGCCACATAGTCTACGTGGCACTTTGTTGACTGGTCAAATTGTCACCTGGTTTCTAGGTCCCACCTGTTAGTTGGCAAAGCAAAGAAATCAGTTAAACAAAACTTTACGTAGGTGCGACACGAGTCCAACCCTTGCACGTGAACCGCCCTGGCTGTGTATGTGAGTGCATGCACGTGTCCTCCCTCAGTCTTCCAACAAAGAGTGTACTACATGATGTACATCTACACTTCCAATGTGTTTAGCCTTTAATCTAAATCGATATTGATTGACTAATGCACCAACTTGTGCTGTAGGTATAGACTACATGTCTATCCTTAATTACAGCATGCAACGGCCTTCATTTAATCTTCTTATCTCAATGGTCACATGCACACATAAGTCTGCTACTTTTGGGCGTTAATTATGCCCTGGTCAATGTGTAAATCTCTAAATGTACAGTCTTTCACGGACGTAGGGAGTAGGTTGAGCACTTGAGCGTGAGCGTGTGTGTTGCATCGTGTGCTGTGTGCCGCATGGGTGCGTGAGTGTTGCGTGTGTCCATGTGTACGTGTGAGTGTTGCATGTTGCATGCATGCATGGGGCTTACTCCCTCCCATTGACATGTTCATATTTCAAGCTTCCTCTGTTCCCTCCATATGGTGATACTCCCTCTGTTCCCAAATAGTACGGATTAAAAGCCTCGTTTGTTCCCAAATACGGAGTATTTGTCTTTCTACAGATTTCAACAAGTGACTAGGCACGGAGCAAAATGAGTGAAGTGAGCATAGAGGCATAGGGATACTGTAGAAAAGAAGTCCTCGCGATCCATTTATTATCCATCTCGGTCAGAGAGAACTATTCAACTAGTCTCTTCTTCTTCCTCCTCTCTTCTTCTTCCTCCTCTCTTCCCCATCGTCGGCCGCACACCATTTACCCCCGCTCACTGCTCGCCCGCCCGCGCCATCTTCCTTGCTAGCTCGCGCGTACCATATCCCCCCGCTCACTGCTCGGCCACACGAGGAGAAGCTTCTTCGCTCGCCAGCCCGAATCCACTTCCCCGCTAGCTCGCAGGCACCGAAAACCCCAATGGCAGAACCGACTAACACGCAGAGCCACGATTGGAATTCCCTCCCCGATGTTCTCTTGGAGCTGATCTATAGTCGTATGGACCTACTCAGCACCGTCCGTCTGGCCGCATGCTCGGTGTCTTTGTACCGTCTACTCGTCTGCAACCGGCTTGCTGATGCTCGATCCTCACAGGTGGCCCAGACACCGACTTGACGATCCTACGGAGGTTGCCGTGGTGCCCCTCGACATGCTACCACTACCCGTCCACATGTCCTTCATGTGCGGCCACTGCTGGACGGGCATGAAGGCCAACTAGATCGTCCTCATCCACCACACCGGTAGTCCGTGGCGTCTCGTGGATATCTACACCCAGCGAGAGATCACCCGTCCATCGTTGGATACCGCCGCCATCGAGCCTCGCGGCCCATCGGACACTCCTGCCTACTACGCACGAGACGTGTCAAGCTTTTGGCTCGACCTCTGTTTGCAGAAAGTTGTAATCTACGAAGTGCCCACACCATCAGAAGACTACATGGATTACAAGCTCATTGCCTTGTTTAATAAGGGATTAGTCTATCAGGAATCCCGTCGCCATACATGGTTATGGCTCATCATCAATCTTGTTGAGGAAACATTTCTGTCTGATGCTATAGTGCATGATGGCATCGTTTACGCGGTTGACGCATAGATTGGCTACCTATATTGGTGGAATCTATCGTAGTGTAGTTGTTCTATCTCATCTCATCTTTACCTTATGAATACGACTGCCTGTTCATTTGTCACAAATTTAGATTGCATAACATGTCTATAACCACATCATTGCTATATGTTCCTCTCATTTCCTAGATTTTTATGACCACACATGTTATTGTTAGAGTTGATATGAGAACAATTGGCATCTAGTGATTGTTAGAATACATATTATGAGCATAACATCATGATTGCTATATGTTACTCTTGTTTACAAGATTTTTATAACAACGCATGTTATTGCTTAGAGTTGATATGAGAACAGTAGTAGTAAGTGCTATGGTAGAATATGAGTAGGCACTGTCATAGCTGTTTTCCTCTCATTTTTACATGATGTTTGAACTATGACATATTGCTAGAATATGAAAGCTATTGGCTTATTTTTTAAATTGGGGTATGATTATGACCACGGCATTGCAATTCTCTGTCTATGATATGTGTCACTGTTATAATAATCTTAATTCTACACATACTCTAAACATGATTGTTTATTTTTGTCCTTTTGGTCCCCAATTTGAATTGTGGCAGTAGACGCAAATGCGCTGGCCTTCATGATTCCAGGACCTGGAATCATACCAGCCGATGGGTGGTGGTTTATCGCTCGTTCAGCTGTCGGTGGTCATTTGATGCTCATTCACATGTACCAAATTGACCAAACCATTACATCAAACCACATGCAGTACAATGCGTGGGGCGTTCTTGACATTGATGGCTATGGCTGCTTCATGTTCGAGAAAGATCCCAGCTCCGTTGGGCCAGGCGTATTCAACTCGAGGTGGGTTTATAGCCTCGGCAACTGCTCCTTGTTCCTTGGGCTCAATTATCCGATCATCCGATCAATCATCGATCATATCACCGGCGATGATTACTGTGCTATGCAACTTCCATTCGCGAGGGGGGCTGTGTTTACACATCATACCATGGGTTTCATGAATCACCATATCCAGAGATTCGTTGACATAGCTTGTTGCCAGATAATCTTCAGTGTGTGAAAGGCATCAAGCTTCCATGCGATGGATGGCTTTTGCAAACCCAACATGCGGCGATGTGGTTCATGCCATCAGCAAATATGCACAACTTGATTCGTGCTGATATCTAGACTGAGCCATGTATTCTGCTGCTGTAGCACGACCCTCTTTTGTTGGATATTATGTACTATTGTTAGTTTGAAGCACTCCTCTGGTTTGAAGGATAGATACCTTCCTGGGATCAGGTGCATCCTAACTCACCTGCGTAGGATGTACAGATAATGATGATGGAGATGCTGTGCAGAAGCCATATATATATATATATATATATATATATATATATATATATATATATATATATCAGTTAGGCTTCAAGTGCGTACTTGTTAGTTAAACCTATGTATAAATTGTGACACTAAATATGACTAGTAAGTAGTACAATAGTAGTACTAGTATACGTCGGTCAAATTATTCATCATGTCCACACATTGAATTGACGTGACAACACGCTGCGCGTGAGGTGACACAAGAATCCCGGCGGCGTGTTCGGGTATTCTGGACTTCAGATTTGGAGTACCACTTATCTGTCGAAATCTTTCATCATTCACTTAAAACAGTCGATTGATCATACATTGAGTACCATATAACCGGAATTACCGATGCAAGTCGAAGAAGGATTCGCTGGTGCTGCCGGCTGGCATCAAGTTTGATCCCGCAGATCAGGAGCTGGTCGACCACCTTGAGGCCAAAGTGAGTGCTGACAGCGCGAGATTTCAGTCTCTCATCGATTTGTTCATACCAACCATTGACAGCGAGCACGACATATGTTACACCCAACCTGAGAAACTTCCAGGTAAGACACCGATCGGCCGTCTACTTGCACAAACATATTCCTTTGTTTATAGCTCTATTTTTCTTTTTAGACGCAGACCTGGTGAAGCAATTACAATTTGACAGTTAATAAAAAGTGAAACAAGTGACTGCAACATGCCAAAGATGTTATGAAAATGCCAACTAGGTACACTAAAATCTGTATTCCACAATACTGCAGGTATCACATTGAGTGGCCTAAGGAAGCATTTCTTCCAGCGCAATTCCAGGGCATTCAAAAGGGGCGCGTGGATGCGTCGCAAGATACAGTCGGCATGCGGCATGCAAGCGATGTGGCACAAGACCGGCAATACCTTGCCGGTGATGGTCAACGGCCGGCAGATGGGCAGCAAAAAAGGTTCTGGTGCTGCACACGAACAAGAACTTCGACCAGTAGAGGACCAACTGGGTGATGCACCAGTACCACCTCGGGGACCTGGAGCAAGAGAAGGAGCGGGAGCTGGTCCTCTGCAAGATTTTCTACCAGACGAACACTAGGGACAGAAGTAAAAAGATTATAAGTTAGTTTGGTATTGGTAGTTGTACTACCTTGTCGTCCGCAAGTTGGTATTGTTGTTAACGATCTTTTGGTATGAACTTGCATTTGCTTCCAACCATCATGCCGAGGGTCGACGTGGATATAAAGATGAATCATTTGTTTCAAAACAAATTTTGAGGCACCTGATTTTTATTTGATGGGTAGCATAAGCACCCGCCGTTCGAATTCCCAGTTCTCCAATTTTTTCGAAACAAGTGCATGCACTTATTATCATGATAAAAACACAATAACTGTGTTGCATCCCAGTTATCAGTATGTTCTTGCAGAATTCTCTCGTTTATTGAGCACGTATATTGTTTTTCAGGTCGAGCAAATTTCAACTGGGTTGTAGATTGCCCAGGGTTGTTTTGTTTTTAAGAGGCCCAGCCCATGACGACAACGGGGCACAAAGATCCAGCAGGTATCTAGTGGCCTCTGGCCCGCCAGCGTTAGTTATATTTTGTCTTACAACATCTGCAGGCAGTTTTTTTACTGAATCAAACACACAACCCAGTTCTATTTTCCTCTTGAAACGCATGTCCTACATCCGTTTTCTAATCTCTACCTATAGTTTTACTAGTTCATATACACGTATCATTATATTGAAAACACATAAAATTCCCTTTTCATATTTACATCCTTATTTTTGTTGTTTTTCCCACCCAGCGCTGATTTTTTTACCACTGGTTTTCCCTTAAACCAAATAAATTGTCCCTCGTCTTATTTGCTTACAAAAACAAAACGATTTTTTTGGCAAATCAATAAGTTCTTAAAAAATGTTTATCATTTCGGGATTACAATAGTTCGGACTCCACCGAAATATGCAAAATAAGGTTGGACTTTTTGACCGTGGTCCTGGGCAGAAAATGGGCTGTAATAAATTACTTAAGAATTAGCAAATGGGCTGCAAATTGTAAAAAATAGCAAATGGGCTTTATGTTGTCTACCACAGATTTGGAGGCTGACTTGTGGGCCTACTAAGTTCATGCATACACAAGGTTTCTCAAAAAAGAAACTTAGTCAACAATCGACTCTATCAGCGTCAGACCGTTAGATGTCAATCTAACGGCAATCGTGCTTCTTCAGTCTCTGATCTTCCTGCCCCAGCCGCCCAAACCAGCGCCGTCGGAACCGCCTACTCCCGCCTCCCGTGGCCGGCAGTGCTGCTAGGAAGGCCTCACGGCCCCATCATACTCGCATCCCTGGCCTGTCTATCCCTCTACTCACCCACACCTCCTGTTATTTTCCGGCGACGGCAGCCGAAGCAGTCAACCCTCGTACTCTCCACCGCGTGGGCAGCCACTGCCGTGTCTTCCCCGGCTCCGTGTCGTTCCCTTCGTAGGCCTCGCCGTCGTCCACCGCCCTGGTGCTCTCGGCGCGGCGTGGTCAACGATGTCCATCCAATGGCCGTAGTGCTTCTTCAACCTCTGGTCTTCTTGCCCCAGCCGCCCAAAGCAGCGCCGGTCGTGCCGCATGCTCCCGCCTCCCATGGTCGGCTATGCTGCTGCGGAGGCCTCACCGTCCCCATACTACTCCCACCGCTGGCCAGGCCATCCCTCCACTCACCCACTCCCCTGTTATTCTGCGGCGACGTTAGCCTCACACCGCAGCCGAACCAGTGAACCCTCGTACTCCTCTCTGCGTGGGCATCCACTGCCGCATCTTCCCCGGCTCCGCGTCGTCCCCTTCCTAGGCCTCGCCGTCATCCATCGCCTTGGTGCTCTCGGCGCGGCGTGGTCAATGTGGTCAATGACCGACTTCCATCGGAAGAGTACTGTATGTGGAGAGGCTGACAGCTGGGTCCATGGCAGCCGCAAGGAAGTGCCTCCTTATTATGCGCAAAATAATTATTCCTCCACCTGACAGCAGGGACCCACTGGACGGGCCACTAGTATTTCGTGGAAAAAACATTCCCCCCCTGACTGCTGGGACCCACCGGACGGGCCACCGTATTTCGCGAAAAAAACGTTCGCCCCTGACTGCTGGGACCCAGCGGACGGACCACCGTATTTCGCGAAAAAACGTTCCCCCCCTCATTGTCGGCTCGGACCCACCAGAAGTGCCTCCTTATTACACACAAAAAAAGAATACTCCCCCTGCTAGCTGGGACCCAACCTGGTGGGAGGCTGACTTGTGGGCCTACTAAGTTGACGAGGATGGAGGGCTTTGTCAACTTAGTCAATATGAACGATTCTAGCTCCAGTGACCGTACGATGTCCATCCAACGGCCGTAGTGCTTCTTCAACCTGTGGTCTTCTTGCTTCAGCCGCCCAAAGCTGCGCCGGTCGTGCCGCGTGCTCCTGCCTCTCGTGGCCGGCTGTTATGCCGCGGAGGCCTCACCGCCCCCTACTACTCCCACCGCTGGCCCATGCTATCCCTCTACTCACCCACACCCCCTGTTATTCTACGGCGACGGCAGCCTCACGCCGCAGCCGAACCAGTGAACCCTCGTACTCCTCTCCGCGTGGGCATCCACTGCCACGTCTTCCCCGGCTCCACATCGTCCCCTTCCTAGGCCTCGCCGTCGTCCACCGCCTTGGTGCTCTCGGCACGGCGTGGTCATTGTGGTCAACGACCGACTTCCATCGGAAGAGTACTGTACATGGAGAGGCTGATAGCTGGGTCCATGGCCACAGCCCAGTTTTTTTGTGATTTGCCAAGTAAGTCGCTTTGTCAAGCCTATTGGGCTACAAATCTTTCAAGACGAGGAGAGCTTCATTCGGCTGGCCGAGAAAATGGCCCATCAGTAATGAGAAATGGGTTGTACATTTTTAAAACACATCAAACCGACAATTGGTTTAAAATATCTTATTTTCATTTTGGGATTTTAAATTAAATTAATTTTTATGTGTGCAGAATTTGTTGGATTTTATATTGATATACATTTATTTTTAAAATCAGTTTGAATGTGAGTCAAAATTTCAGGATGAAAAACAGTTCGGACCGCACCGAAATATGCAAAATTTCGTTAATTTTTTAACCGTGGCCACAATATGGGCTGTAATGCTAACAAAAAGAATATGGGTTCCAAAAAAACATTAAGAATTAGAAAATGCATTGTAAATTATTAGAAATAATGGCAGATGGGTTGTATGCTATTTTCCACAGATTTGAGGCTTTCCTAAAAAAAGGATGACCCACAAGCAATGATTGTTGGATGTCCATCGAATGGCCGTCGTGCTTCTTCAATCTCTACTCTTCCTGCTCCAGCCGCTCAAACAAGCGCCGGTGGGACTACCTAGTCCCTCCTCCCCGCGGCCGGCTGTGCTGCCGCGCAGGCCTCACCGCCCCATCGTACTCCCATCGTTGGCCTAGCCATCCCTCTACTCACCCACACCTGCTATTATTCTCCGGCGATGGCAGATGAACCAGTAAACCCTCGTACAGTCGTACTCCCCTCCACGTGGGAAACAACTATCGTGTTTTCCCTGCCTCCGTGTCGTTCCCTTCCTAGGCCTCGCCGTCGCCCACCGCCCTAGTGCTCTCAGCGCGGCCTGGTCAACATGGTCAACGACCGACATGCATCTGAACTGGACTGTACGTGCAGAGGCCGACAGCTGGGTCCACGGCCGCATGCAAGGGAATGCCTCCTTATTACGCGCAAAATGATGATTCCTCCACCTGACATTAGGGACCCATCGAAAGGGCCTCTGTATTTTGCGGAAAAATGCTACCGCCGCTGACAGCTCGGACCCACCAGCTATATCTTCGCACGCAAGGAAGTGCCTCCTTATTATGCTCAAAAAAATGAATACCCCCCTGCTAGCTGGGACCCACCTTGGTGGGAGGCTGACTTGTGGGCCCACAAAGTTGACGGGGATGGAGGGCTTTGTCAACTTAGTCAATATGCACGATTCTAGCTCCAGTGACCGTACGATGTCCATCCAACGGCCGTAGTGCTTCTTCAACCTCTGGTCTTCTTGCTCCAGCCGCCTAAACCAGCGCCGGCCGTGCATCATGCTCCTGCCTCCCGTGGCCGGCTGCGATGCGGCGGAGGCCTCACCGGCCCCTACTACTCCCACCGCTGGCCAGGCCATCCCTCTACTCACCCACACCCCCTGTTATTCTGTGGCGACGGCAACCTCACACCGCAGCGAACCAGTGAACCGTCGTACTCCTCTACGCGTGGGCATCCACTACCGCATCTTCCCCGGCTCCGTGTCGTCCCCTTCCTAGGCCTCGCCGTCGTGCACCACCCTAGTGCTCTCGGCACGGCGTGGTCAACATGGTCAAGGAACGACTTCCATCAGACGTGGACTATACGTGGAGAGGCTGACAGCTGGGTCCACGGCCGCAGCAAGGAAGTGCCTCCTTATTACGTGCAAAATAATTATTCCTCCAGCTGACAGCGGGGACCCACCGGACAGGCCACCGTATTTCGCCCCCCCCCCCCCCCCCGACTGCTGGGACCCACCAGCTACATCTTCGCACGCAAGGAAGTGCCTGACAGTCGGGACCCACCTGGTCGAAGCGTATGTAAAACTGTCATTCTGGTCGTGAACGTGTATGTACATATATACTGGTCGATGTAGAGGCGCGCACGTGTTGTAGTAGAGGCGCGCATGTAGCATGTACACGTACGTTCAGCGGCCAGGGTGCAAGAAAGAAAATACGGCCACGTATGCATACATACGGGCGGGCTCTCGAACGCCTACTCGCGCATACGTGCGGCCAGGGCTCGTGTACATGGCTGGGTCGGAACGGAGAAACAATGTCGTCTTCGTGTTCATGGGGAGGCAACAGAATGCGTCGTGTTCATGGGGAGGCAATGGAATGCGTCGTGTTCATCGGGAGGGCTTGGACGGAACATGGGATGGAAACGAGGCCTAGCGTATCGCAGAACGGAGGAAACGGCCTTGTGTTCGACCGGCCATGTTTGAAACGGGATCCAGTTCATCGGGAGGGGTCTGGCATACCGCAAAACGGAGGAAACGGACCTCCTACAGTCGAAACGGGGGTCCTGTTGATCGGGAGGGGTGTGGCGTCCCACAAAACAGAGGAAACTGACTTGTGTTGGAGCGCTACGGTCGAAACGGGGGTCCTGTTCATTGGGAGGGGTGTGGCGTACCGCAAAATGGGACTCCACGGGATACTGTTGATCTCCACCGTTGACCTCCTCCAGCCTCCACGGGCTCCTGTTCATCCAACCTCCATGGGCTCTTGTTCATCCAGCCTCCACCGCGCGCTACTCCACCGGCTACTATTCAACCACCCTCCACCATCTACTGTTCATCCAGCCCTCCACACCACGGGGTCCTGTTCAACCACCCCTCCACGGGCACCCCTCCACCATCTACTGTTCATCCAGCCATCCACACCACAGGGTCCTGTTCAACCACCCCTCCACCGTCTACTTTTCATCCACCCCTCCACGGGCACCCCTCCACCGTCTATTGTTCATCCAGCCCTCCACCACACCATGGGGTCCTGTTCATCCAGAGGCAACGCCACCGCTCACTGTTCATCCACCACCCGGCAACGCTCACTGTTCATCCCATCGATCAGCTTCAGTTAGTAGTAGTAGCGAAAGAATCGCTTGATCGGGTTCAGTTAACAGCCATCGATCGATCGCTCGGGTTCAGTAACGTGTAGCCTGCAGTGCAATCGCTCGGGTTCAGTTAGAGCCCAACGCCTCGCTCAGGTTCAGTTAGATCCAACTCCTCGCACACACGCGTGTACATGTACGAGAGAAACGCGCATCGCTCGGCCCCTGACCTCCCACCGTAACCGGGAACTCCCCGAAATTTTCCTCCCCCTCGCTTCTACCATGGTTTTTTCTGTCATGGATGGCCCAAAGAGTGTCATGCAGCTGCGTCTCCGGCCCGCCCAGGACAAAAAGCCCATTTTCTGTCATGATTTTTTGTCATAGAAGTAGGAGCCCACCACATCTATGATGATACCGGGTTTTGTCACAATTATCATCATAGAACTGTCATATGTATGACAGAAAAAAATTTCGTTCGGCCCAAAATGTCCCGAATGTGTCTTTTTTTGTAGTGTGTGCAATCGTGCTAGCGTCTCTCTAGTGTTGTGCAACAAGAGCATTTGCCGTGGATCCCATATTTTGGCTCATTCCTTGGTTGCACGACCCAATTTATCTATCTCTGTGTGTGTTTCCGTGCACCATATCTTGCTATTGCTCTACTTGTTGCATTTGCAAATTTGTGAATCTTTTCCAACATTATTGAGGCTCACTAACAATTGCATCAAATTTTGTGCCACCATCCTAACCAAGCTCCACTATAAGCTTTTACTTGTGTAGGCGTGAGAAAACGACAAGAATTGGTACCAATTGTGTTATTTCCTTGTTCCACATTCGAGTGATCATTGATCCATCTTCAACATCGGTCCAGGTACATTTGGTATAAGTTCTTCTCTTTCTCCCACTCACATATTTGCTTGGAATAATGGATAGGCTACTTCTACCAACCCACTCTTCATCGAGCAAGACGAGGACATGTCCTCCTACGTCACAACGAGCCACCTCTTTGGTGCACAACGAGCTTTGCATGATGAGCAACAAGCAATGAGCGAACACATCAAAAACCTCACCACTGACTCGCGACTCTTCGAGCAACGTATAAGAGACTAGTTCGATAACAAGCTCGACAAACACAAACAAGAGAATGACGCAAGAATGCACGAGATTCGTGCTTTGTTGGTCAACCGCTCTTCTACCACTTCGTCCTACTCAAGACAGAGCCGCTCGAGTCGACACCCTGATGACACCATCTCCGGCGCAAGTACTCCCACATCCAACACTCATCGACGAGCCACGCGCCAAGACCGTCAAGCAAATTGAAATCGTCTACATGGAACCGATGCTCAAGAGCAACTTCGAGTGCAAGAGCATCGACATCGTCAAAACCAAGCTACTTTTGCGCAAGCACAAGAACGGCAATGCCTAAGCCAACAAGAAGAGGAAGAGCAAGAGTGACAACACCAAGATGCACAAGATGCCGCGACACAAAGTCAAGAACAATAACGGCGAGAAGCTCAAGCACTTGAGGCGCAACGTGCACTCCACAACATGAGTCGCGCCGTTGCCGAACGCAACCGCCATAGGCGCGAACAAGAAGAAGCACTTCACGATGAAGTTCAAGAGAGGATTTATCAATCACGAGTGCATCGCCAAGTTCCTCACACTACAAAAAAAGACACATCCGTGACATTTTGGGCCGAACGAAAAAATTATGTCATGCTTATGACACTTCTATGACGATAATTGTGACAAAACCCGGTATCATCATAGATGTGGTGGGCTCCTACTTCTATGACAAAAAGTCATGACAGAAAATGGGCTTTTCGTCCTGGGCGGGCCGGAGATGCAGCTACATGGCATTCTTTGGGCCGTCCATGATGGAGAAAACCGTGGTAGAAGCGAGGGCAAGGAAAATATCGGGGGAGTTCCCGGTTACGGTGGGTGGTCGGGGCCGAGCGATGCATGTCTCTGTCGTACGTACGCGCATGTGTGCAAGGCGTTGCACTCTAACTGAACTCGAGCGAGGCATTGCGCTCTAACTGAACCCGAGCGATTGCACTGTAGGCTACGCGTTACTGAACCCGAGTGATCGATCGATCCCTTGCTGTTAACTAAACCCGAGTGATTCGTTCGCTACTGCTATTAACTGAAGCCGATCGATGCTGCCTCTGGATGAACAGTCTGCGTTGTCGGGGATTTGGATGAATAGGTCCTGGTGGGGGTTGGATGAACAGGACCCCGTGGTAGTAGAGGTCATTGCCGCTGGATGAATAGGACCCCGATCGAGCCGGTTGGGGTGGATGAATAGGACCCTGTGGAGGGCTGGATGAACAGGACCCTGTGGAGGGCTGGTTGAATAGTAGCCGGTGGAGGGTTGGTTGAACAGTAGCCGGTGGAGGGTGGATGAATAGTAGCCTGTGGAGGGGTGGTTTAACAGGACCCCGTGGAGAGGGGTGGTTGAATAGTAGCCGGTGGAGGAGCGCGCGGTGGAGGCTGGATGAACAGGAGCCCGTGGATGAACAGTCGCAGGTCGATGCTGGAGGAGGTCGACGGTGGATGAACAGTAGCCCGTGGAGGCTGGAGGAGGTCGACGGTGGAGATGAATAGTATCCCGTGGAGTCCCGTTTTGCGGTACGCCACACCCCTCCCGATGAACAGGACCCCTGTTTCGACCGTAGCGCTCCAACACAAGTCTGTTTCCTCCGTTTTGCGGTACGCCACACCCCTCCCGATCAACAGGACCATGTTTCGACCATAGGAGGTTTGTTTCCTATGTTTTGCAGTATGCTAGACCCCTCCTGATGAACAGGACCCCGTTTCGACCGTTGCTGGTCGAACAGAAGGCTGTTTCCTCTGTTCTGCGGTACGCCAGGCCTCATTTCCATCGGCTGTTCCATCCAAGCCGGTTGGCTCCCGATGAACAGCACACGTTCTGTTGCCTCCCGATGAACACGACGCATTCTATTGCCTCCCCATGAACAAGACGACGACACAGTTTCTCTGTTCCGACCCAGCCACAACCATGTACATGAGCCCTGGTCGTACGTATGTGCGAGTAGGCGTTCAAGACCCCGCCCGTATGTACGTACGTGGCCATATTTACTTTCTTGCACCCTGGCTGATGTACGTACGTGTACATGCTATGTGAGTGCCTCTACTACGACACGTGCGCGCCTCTACTACCACACGTGCCCTTCCTTATACGGCCACGGTTCATCGCTGGAGCCTGCAGACAAACTGATCGACCAGTATGTACGTACACGTTCGCGAGAAGAATGACAATGCTACGTACGCTTCGACCGGGTGTGTCTTGACTGTCAGGCACTTCCTTGCGTGCGAAGATGTAGCTGGCGGGTCCCAGCAGTCAGGGGGAGAATCATTTTTTTGCCCATAATATGGACACACTTCCTTGCGTGCGAAGATGTAGCTGGTGGGTCCCAGCAGTCAGGGGAGAAAACATTATTTTTCGGGGTAAAAAGGATGCAGTTGCATGCATGCATCCATGGGCGTGGTGCGTCCCCACTGTCAGCCTCTCACATACAGTCATCTTCCAATGACTCTTGTTTGTTGACCTTGTTGACCACACCATGCCGAGCGCACCAAGGCCGGTGGACGACAGTGAGGCCCCAGACTAGAACGACCCGGAGATGGGGAAGACGCGGTAATGGTGTCGCAGATGGAGAGGAGTGGGAAACTTGACTGGTTCGGGTGCGCGGCAGCAATGCCGCCTGAGGGAGTCCTGGATTAGGGGGTGTTCGGGTAGCCGGAATATACCTTCAGCCGGACTCCTGGACTATGAAGATACAAGATTGAAGACTTCATCCCGTGTCCGGATGGGACTTTCCTTGGCGTGGAAGGCAAGCTTGGCGATACGGATAATCAAGATCTCCTACCATTGTAACCGACTCTATGTAACCCTAACCCTATCCGGTGTCTATATAAATCGGAGGGTTGTAGTCCGTAGGCAATCAACTCCATAGACAACAATCATACCATAGGCTAGCTTCTAGGGTTTGGCCTCGATCTCGTGGTAGATCTACTCTTGTACCACCCATATCATCAATATTAATCAAGCAGGACGTAGGGTTTTACCTCCATCAAGAGGGCCCGAACCTGGGTAAAACATCGTGTTCCCTGCCTCCTGTTACCATCCGGCCAAGACGCATAGTTCGGGACCCACTACCCGAGATCTGCCGGTTTTGACACCGACATTCGTGCTTTCATTGAGAGTTCCTCTGTGTTGTCGCCTTTAGGCCCGATGGCTCCTTTGATCATCAACAACGATGCGGTCTAGGGTGAGATTTTTCTCCCTGGACAGATCTTCGTCTTCGGTGGCTTCGCTCTACGGGCCAATTCGCTCAGCCACCTGGAGCAGATCAAAAGCTACGCCCCTGGCCATCAAGTTAGGTTTGGAAGCTTAAACTACACGGCTGACATCCGTGGAGACTTGATCTTCGACGGATTCGAGCCACGGCCAAGCGTGCCGCACTACCTCGAGGGGCATGATCTAGCTCTGCCCCCAGAAAGTGTCCTGGAGGCCGCACACGCATCGGTTCCGACCCCTAACTCGGAGCCTATTGCGCCAATCGAGGATGATCGGTTGGACGTCACCTCGGGGGCTGCGATCCCAAAAGCGATCGAGCCGAACGCTAGCCCCGCACTCTGCATGACCCGTGACTCCGAGGATCCGGACTCCGAACCCCCCGCGCCCCTTCCGATTGAATCCGATTGGGCGCCGATAATGGAGTTCACCGCCGCAGACATCTTTCAGCACTCGCCTTTTGGTGTCATCCTGAATTCTCTTAAGTCTCTCTCTTTATCAGGAGAGCCCTGGCCGGATTACGGTCAGCAAGGGTGGGATACGGACGATGAGGAAATTCAAAGCCCACCCACCACCCACTTTGTAGCCACTGTCGACGATCTAACCGACATGCTTGACTTCGGCTCTGAAGACATCGACGGCATGGATGACGATGTAGGAGACGAACAGGAACCAGCACCTATAGGGCGCTGGAAGGCCACCTCGTCGTATGACATATATATGGTGGATACTCCAAAAGATGGAGATGGCGATGGGACAGTGGGGGATGATGCCCCCAAGAAACAGCCAAAGCGCCGGCGTCAGCGGCGCCGCTCTAAATCCCGCCAAAGCAAAAACGGTGATTCCAGCACGGGAGATAATACTACCCCGGATAGCGCCAAAGAACCCCCACCTCAGCAAGATTCGGCACAGGAAGATGGAAAAGCCAGCCCTCATGAGAGAGCGGCAGACTAAGAGGTCGAGGATGATAACTATATGCCTCCCTCCGAAGACGAGGCAAGCCTCGATGATGACGAATACATTATACCATCAGACCCTGCTGAACAATAGTGTTTTAAACGCAGGCTTTTAGCCACGGCAAGCAGCCTCAATAAAAAGCAGCAACAACTTAGAGCTGCCCAACATTTGCTAGCCGACAGATGGACTGAAGTCCTTGCGGCCGAAGAGTACGAACTCGAACGCCCCTCCAAGAGTTACCCGAAGCGCAGGCCGCTACCCCGATCAGAGGAGGAAGCACCTACATCACCAGCGCATGACATAGCAGACCGGCCACCTCGCGGCCGTGACAGAGAGGCCTCTCGGCCCTCCACCCAAGCCATGCCCCGACGCCGCTCAACTAAGGCACGGGAAAATGCGCCCGACCAGTGAGACATACTGGAGGATAAGGCAAGACAAACAAGATCGATCTACGGATCGCGCAGGCGCCCTACGACATGTGACAATGATCTTCACTCTGGATACAACAAATCCGGCCGGTCCGAACACAACAGACATAGCTCTTCCAAGCTGCATTGTGATATAGCCTAGTACAGAGGCGCCGCACACCCGCTATGCTTCACGAATGAAGTAATGGATCATAAAATCCCAGAGGGTTTCAAACCCGTAAACATTGAATCATACGATGGCACAACAGACCCGGCGGTATGGATCGAGGATTATCTCCTTCACATCCAGATGGCACGCGGCGATGATCTACACGCCATCAAATACCTCCCGCTCAAACTTAAAGGACCGGCTCGGCATTGGCTTAACAGCTTGCCAGCAGACTCAATCGGTTCTTGGGAGGACCTGGAAGCCGCATTCCTCGACAACTTCCAGGGCACTTACGTGTGACCACCGGATGCCGATGACTTAAGCCACATAATTCAGCAGCCAGAGGAATCGGCCAGACAATTCTGGACATGGTTCCTAACAAAGAAAAACTTGATAGTCGACTGTCCGGACGCAGAGGCCCTAGCAGCCTTCAAGCATAACATCCGCGATGAGTGGCTTGCCCGGCACCGGGGACAGGAAAAGCCGAAATCCATGGCAGCCTCACGACACTCATGACCCACTTTTGGGTGGGAGAAGACAGCTGGCTAGCTCACAGTAACAACTTATCAAAGAACCCTGGTAATTCAGATACCAAGGACAAAAGTGGCAGGACCCGTCGGAATAAGCAAAAACGCCGCGTTAGCAGCGACAGAAATGAAGACACGGTAGTCAATGCCGGATTCAAAGGCTATAAATCCGGTCAGCGGAAAAAGCCATTCAAAAATAATACTCAGGGCCCGTCTAGTTTGGACCGAATACTCGATCGCTTGTGCCAGATACATGGCAACCCCGAAAGGCCAGCCAATCACACTAACAGGGATTGTTGGGTGTTCAAGCAGACAGGCAAGTTAAGGGCCGAAAACAGAGACCAGGGGCTACACAGCGACGACGAGGAGCCCAAGCCGCCGAACAACAATGGACAGAAGGGCTTTCCCCCACAAGTGCGGACGGTGAACATGATATACGCAACCCACATTCCCAAGCGGGAGCGGAAGCGTGCGCTATGGGACGTATACGCGATGGAGCCAGTCGCCCCAAAGTTCAACCCATGGTCCTCCTGCCCGATCACTTTCGATCGAAGGGACCATCCCACTAGCATCCGTCATGGCAGCTTTGCCGCATTGGTTCTCGACCCAATCATCAACGGATTTCATCTCACAAGAGTCCTGATGGACGGCGGCAGTAGCCTGAACCTGCTTTATCAGGATACAGTGCGGAAAATGGGCATAGATCCCTCAAGGATTAAGCCCATAAGAACGACCTTTAAAGGCATTATACCAGGTGTAGAAGCCAACTGTACAGGCTCAGTAACACTTGACGTGGTCTTCGGATCCCCAGACAATTTCCGAAGCGAAGAGTTAATCTTCGATATAGTCCCTTTTCGCAGTGGCTATCACGCCCTCTCGGACGAACCGCATTTGCAAAGTTCAATGCGGTGCCGCACTACGCATATCTCAAGCGCAAGATGCCCGGCCCTCGAGGAGTAATCACGGTCAACGGAAACACCGAACACTCCCTCCGTACGGAGGAGCACACGGCGGCTCTCGCAGTGGAAGTACAAAGTAGCCTTTTTAGACAATTCTCCAGTCCGACCGTTAAAAAGCTAGACACTGCCAAGCGCGCCCGGAGTAACCCACAGCAGGACCGCCTGGCACACTTTAAGCAAGCGTAGCAATGCAGCCCCAACCCCAGCTCTCGCGACATAGCGAAACCAGTACCTCGCGTACATAACTACGCCCTTGAAATACCATGGGCACAGGGGAAGGGGCACAATAACGGCACACCCAAAATACGGCTTAAAACGTACTAGGGGCTGCCAGATTCTTTTTTTAATTTTCTCTTACTTTCAGGACTCCATACTTCAGACGACCTGTTCAGCAATTCGACTGCCGCACAAACGATGCAAGATCCAGCGAGGTAGACAAGTCATGCCGCATTATGGAACTCGCAGGTGGTCTCTGTCATGAGCGGTATACATGTTTTAAATACAATTCCGCGGCCTGCCCCTGGTCAGGACATACTAAATAGTCCAATTCTTTTGCTTACTGCACTATTTGTATCGTTCAGCTTTGATAAATAGCCTCTCTATAAACAATGCATAGCTTTCTGTCTATTTTTCGCATTATCATCTTTTCATATATATGTTTATGACATGTTGCACCCGTACACCGTGGTACGGCAAAGTACGTCAGGGGCTTTAGTACCCATAAATATGGCGTGAGAAGTCCGTACACTTTCACAAGTGCGGCACCTCGAACTTATAACACTATATGCATCGGCTCCGAATCATGATTTGGGTCAATAGTTGGGTTTGCCCGGCTCCTATGTTTTGGTGCCTTACGTTTCGCTATATCGGCTAAGGTAGCACTAGGAGAACCACTTCGATTGTGCCCCGGTTGAGCTGGGTTAAGCACCTCAGTGGAGAAAGCTAAAATTGACTGTCATGATGTGGCGAGAGACCGGTCGTTGTTCGAGAGGTTTTTCGAGTCCCTAAAGACTTATGCCGCTTCGAGCGAGGAGCCGGCTTTGTCCGGCCAAGGCGTGGATAGTGCCCCGAATTCGGTCTTCCGAACTAGGGGCTTCGCCGAAATTTAAAATTATAGAGTTCTATGGCTAAGTGAGAGTGTTCAAGCATTATAGTCCGATTGCCTGGTTCGTTGTGCTGACCGCCTCCCTCGACGGACCCAATCATGGGGAAAAGAGCGCTCAGGTTTATCCCGAACACCCCAGCACTAGTGGCATGGGGGCAGAAGCCGACGACTGGCCATCTCTCAATTTTTTGATAAACGGCTGCACAGAAAGTAATATTTTAAATTCAAGCATTGCTTAGGGCATATGAACAAGTTTTCAGCGCACAGGATAACACGAGCGAGTTCATTCAAAAATTACATCCTTGGTACATTCATCCGCCACAAGGCGGGCAGCCGCTAGAACATCCTTATAGTAGTTCTCGGGCTTGCGATGCTCCTTCCCCGGCGGTGGCCCGTCCCTCACAAGCTTCTCACCGTCCAGCTTGCCCCAGTGCACCTTTGCATGGGCAAGGGCCCTACGGGCACCTTCGATGCAGATGGAGCGCTTGATAACCTCAAGCCTTGGACAGGCCTCCACCAGTCGCTGTACCAGCCCGAAGTAGCTCCCAGGTAGGGCCTCTCTGGGCCACAGCCGAACTATGAAGCCCTTCATGGCCTGTTCGGCCGCCTTGTGGAGCTCGACCAGCTGTTTCAGCTCGTCGCTCAAGGGCACAGGGTGTCCGGCCTCAGCATACTGAGACCAGAACACCTTCTCCGTCGAGCTGCCCTCTTCGGCTCGGTAGAATGCGGCGGCGTCAGATACGCTGCGGGGAAGATCTGCGAATGCCCCTGGAGAGCTCCGGATTCGGGTAAGTAACAAGTACTTCAATTTTATACTTCTGCTTTGCATAAAGAATGCCTTACCCTCCGCTATCTTTTTCATCTCCTCCAACTCTTGGAGGGCCTTTTGGGCTTCGGCCTTGGCAGACTTGGCAGTCTCAAGGGCCGCCGCGAGCTCGGACGCTTGCGTCCTGGACTCAAGCTCCAAACTCTCAGGTTTTTTCATGAGAGCCTGAAACTCCCGCTGCACCTCGCCGACCTGAGCCTCAAGTTTCTCTCGCTTGGTGCACTCTGCGGCCGTTTTCTTTTCGGCCTCGGACAGCGCCTGCTTGAGGGTCGCCACCTTAGTTGTGGCCCCTACAATAAGCAGTACAATCCTGTTATTTTTTGCAATTGCGCCTCCCTATAGGCATTTTTTCTATAAGGTATTTCTTACCTTCTTGCTCCTCGAGCTGCTGTTTGGCAAGGCCGAGCTCTTGCTCGGTCCGCTCGAGGCGCTGTTTCAGGGCACCCACCTCCGCAGTCAGTGCGGCGGTGGCTAGCAGCGAAGCCTGCATACGCATATTGACTCTTTGTTGTTAGACTCCTGCGAAATTTAATAGATCCTCTATTCGGCTTTTCTTTCCGAATGCCAAACAGAGCATCAGGGGCTACTGTCTATGCGGTTATATTTTTACATATTTTTTACTTACCTCGAAGCCTGTTAGAAGGCTAGCGCAAGCTTCACTCAGTCCGCTCTTGGCGGACTGAACCTTCTGGATCACCGTACTCATAATAGTACGGTGCTCCTCGTCGATGGAGGCGCCGTCAAGCACCTCCAGCAGATTGTCCGGCACCTCCGGTTGGACGGAGGCTGCCGGCTCAGAAGGCTTACTCCTCTTGGAAGGAGTTCGCCTACCGCGGTCCGGAACTGTTGTAGATTCCGGTGCGGTGTCCGGCTCAAAGCCGGACTTGGAGCCCTGGGGTGGTCTTGTCCCCTTCACTCCTGGAGCCCGGGAGGTTGCCTTGTGGCTCCTCCAGGACCACCTCCTCCTGCCCCGCGGCTTGTCGCGACGCCACTTCGGCGTCGTCCGCAGTGCGGGGGGAGACAGCGGGCGGAACTGAGTTCACGTCCGATGAATCCAGGGAGCCGCTCGACGATTCGTCGAGCCCGTCCTTGGGCGGACTGCATGATTATATCCAACATTAGGGAAAGCTGTGCAACAAAAGGAATATCATGAGTTACTCTGGTATTCGAACACTTGCTATCTCGCCGGACGCTTGGCCCTGTCAGGCCACTCCTCTTCGTCCTTGTTGGCATCGGGGACGTAGTCCGGCGGAGGGGTTTTCCTCTTCTTGGACCCCTCGGCCTCCCTTACTGGGGCGGCCTTCCTCTTCTCTCCTCCCCCCGCTGGAGGGGGAGAGGTTTCTTCTTCCTCCTCCTCGTCTTCACGGGAGGAGTGCGTCTCGGACTCGTCGGACGACGAGTCCGACACCACCATACGCCGGGAACTCTTTCAATTCCTCGTGGCCTTCTTCTTCTTGGCCTTCTTCTCCGGCACCACATAAGGTGCCGGAACCAGCAGCTTCTCTAAGAGAGCAGGGGCTGGGTCTTCGGGCAAGGGAGCCGGGCAGTTAATCTGTCTGGACTTCTCCCGCCAATCCTGTCAAAGGTGAGGGAGTTTAGATCCCGCATAGAGTCAACTATGAAAAAACTTAACATCCTGTAAAAGATGGAAATATCTTACCTCGCCAGCAGGACGCTGCAAGCTGAATCCGCGGTCTTCGGAGGCGGATGTGGGAGCCTCGGCGCCTTTGGTTAGCCCCCTCCAGACATCTTCGTACGTCGTATCAAAGAGCCTGCTCAGAGTTCGGTGCTGCGCCGGGTTGAACTCCCACAAATTGAAGTCCCATTCTTAGCACGGAAGGATCCGGCGGACGAGCATGACCTGGATTACGTTGACAAGCTTGAGCTGCTTGTTCACCAGGGACTGGATGCATTTTTGCAGTCCGGTCAACTCTCCTTCGTCGCCCCATGATAAGCTCGTCTCCTTCCAGGACGTGAGCCACGTAGGGGGTCCGGATCGAAATTCAGGGGCTGCGATCCACTTCGGATCGCGTGGCTCGGTGATGTAAAACCACCCTGACTGCCACCCCTTCAAGGTCTCCACAAGGGAGCCCTCGAGCCATAGGATGTTGGCAATTTTACCCGCCATGGCACCTCCGCACTCCGCCTGGTTGCCACGCACCACCTTTGGCTTGACATTGAAAGTCTTGAGCCAGAGGCCGAAATGGGGGTGAATGCAGAGGAAAGCCTCGCACACGACGATAAACGCCGAGATGTTGAGGACGAAGTTCGGGGCCAGATCATGGAAATCTAGGCCGTAGTAGAACATGATCCCCCGGACAAATGGGTGAAGTGGAAAACCCAGTCCGCGGAGGAAATGGGGGAGAAATACTACCCTCTCATGGGGCCTTGGGGTGGGGAGAAGCTGCCCCTCTTCGGGAAGCCGGTGCGCGATGTCCTTGGACAGGTATCCGGCCTTCCTTATGTTGGAAATATGCCCTAGAGGCAATAATAAAAGCATTATTATTATATTTCCTTGTTCATGATAATTGTCTTTATTCATGCTATAATTGTGTTATCCAGAAATCGTAATACATGTGTGAATAACAGACACCAACATGTCCCTAGTAAGCCTCTAGTTGACTAGCTCGTTGATCGACAGATAGTCATGGTTTCCTGACTATGGACATTGGATGTCATTGATAACGAGATCACATCATTAGGAGAATGATGTGATGGACAAGACCCAATCCTAAACATAGCATAAAGATCATATAGTTCATTTGCTAGAGTTTTTCCAATGTCAAGTGTCTTTTCCTTAGACCATGAGATCGTGTAACTCCCGGATACCGTAGGAGTGCTTTGGGTATACCAAACGTCACAACGTAACTGGGTGACCATAAAGGTAGACTACGGGTATCTCCGAAAGTATCTGTTGGGTTGACACGGATCAAGACTGGGATTAGTCACTCCGGATGACGGAGAGGTATCACTGGGCCCACTCGGTAATGCATCATCATAATGAGCTCAAAGTGACCAAGTGTCTGGTCACGGGATCATGCATTACGGTATGAGTAAAGTGACTTGCCGGTAACGAGATTGAACGAGGTATTGGGATACCGACGATCGAATCTCGGGCAAGTAACATACCGATTGACAAAGGGAATTGTATACGGGGTTGCTTGAATCCTCGACTTCATGGTTCATCCGATGAGATCATCGTGGAGCATGTGGGAGCCAACATGGGTATCCAGATCCCGCTGTTGGTTATTGACCGGAGAGTCGTCTCAGTCATGTCTACATGTCTCCCGAACCCGTAGGGTCTACACACTTAAGGTTTGGTGACGCTAGGGTTGTAGGGATATGTATATGCAGTAACCCGAATGTTGTTCGGAGTCCCGGATGAGATCCCGGACTTCACGAGGAGTTTCGGAATGGTCCGGAGGTAAAGAATTATATATAGGAAGTGCTGTTTCGGCCATCGGGACATGTTTCGGGGTCACCGGTATTGTACCGGGACCACCGGAAGGGTCCCGGGGGTCCACCGGGTGGGGCCACCTGCCCCGGGGGGCCACATGGGCTGTAGGGGGTGCGCCTTGGCCTACATGGGCCAAGGGCACCAGCCCCAATAGGCCCATGCGCCTAGGGTTTCAAAGGGGAAGAGTCCCACAAGGGGAAGGCACCCCCAAGGTGCCTTGGGGGGGAGGGAATCCTCCCTTGGCCGCCGCCCCCCTAGGAGATTGGATCTCCTAGGGCCGGCGCCCCCCCCTAGGCCCCCTATATATAGTGAGGGAAGGAGGGCCTCTGGAACCACGCCTTTGGTTGCCTCCTTCTCCCTCTCCAACACCTCCTCCTCCATAGTGCTTGGCGAAGCCCTAATGGAGTATTGCAGCTCCATCACCACCACGCCGTCGTGCTGCTGCTGGAGCCATCTTCCTCAACCTCTCCTTTCCCCTTGCTGGATCAAGAAGAAGGAGACGTTACGCTGACCGTACGTGTGTTGAACGCGGAGGTGCCGTCCGTTCGGCGCTAGGATCTCCGGTGATTTGGATCACGTCGTGTACAACTACCTCATCCCCGTTCTTTGAACGCTTCCGCTCGCGATACACAAAGGTATGTAGATGCATACGATCACTCATTGCTAGATGAACTCATAGATGGATCTTGGTGAAACGGTAGGAAAAATTTTGTTTTCTGCAACGTTCCCCAACAGTGGCATCATGAGCTAGGTCTATGCGTAGTTCTTCTTGCGCGAGTAGAACACAATTTGTTGTGGGCGTAGATGTTGTCAACTTTCTTGTCGCTACTAGTCTTATCTTGCTTCTGCACTATTGTGGGATGAAGCGGCCCAGACCAACCTTACACGTACGCTTACGTGAGACCGGTTCCACCGACTAACATGCACTAGTTGCATAAGGTGGCTGGCGGGTGACTGTCTCCCCTACTTTAGTTGGAGCGGATTCGATGAAAAGGGTCCTTATGAAGGGTAAATAGAAGTTGACAAATCACATTGTGGCTTTCACGTAGGTAAGAAAACGTTCTTGCTAGAACCCTATTTCAGCCACGTCAAACTTGCAACAACAATTAGAGGACGTCTAACTTGTTTTTGCAGCAAGTGCTTTGTGATATGATATGGCCAAAGTTGTGATGAATGATGAATGACATATATGTGATGTATGAGATGTTCATGCTATTGTAATAGGAATCACGACTTACATGTCGATGAGTATGACAACCGGCAGGAGCCATAGGAGTTGTCTTTATTTTTGTATGACCTACGTGTCATTGAGAAACGCCATGTAAATTACTTTACTTTATAGCTAAACGCGTTAGCCATAGTAGTAGAAGTAATAGTTGGCGAGCAACTTCATGGAGACACGATGATGGAGATCATGATGATGGAGATCATGGTGTCAAGCCGGTGACAAGATGATCATGGAGCCCCAAGATAGAGATCAAAGGAGCTATGTGATATTGGCCATATCATGTCACTATTATTACTTGATTGCATGTGATGTTTATCATGTTTAGCATCTTGTTTACTTAGAACGACGGTAGTAAATAAGATGATCCCTCATAATAATTTCAAGAAAGTGTTCCCCCTAACTGTGCACCGTTGCGACAGTTCGTTGTTTCGAAGCACCACGTGATGATCGGGTGTGATAGATTCTAACGTTCACATACAACGGGTGTAAGACAGTTTTACACATGCAAACACTTAGGTTGACTTGACGAGCCTAGCATGTGTATAGACATGGCCTCGGAACACAGAAGACCGAAAGGTCGAGCATGAGTCGTATAGAAGATACGATCAACATGAAGATGTTCACCGACATTGACTAGTCCGTCTCACGTGATGATCGGACATGGCCTAGTTGACTCGGATCATGTTATACTTAGATGACTAGAAGAGGGATGTCTATCTAAGTGGGAGTTCATTGAATAATTTGATTAGATGAACTTAATTATCATGAACTTAGTCTAAAATCTTTACAATATGTCTTGTAGATCAAATGGCCAACGTTGTCCTCAACTTCAACGTGTTCCTAGAGAAAACCAAGCTGAAAGACGATGGCAGCAACTATACGGACTGGGTCCGAAACCTGAGGATCATCCTCATAGCTGCCAAGAAAGATTATGTCCTACAAGCACCGCTAGGTGATCCACCCGTCCCACAGAACCAATACGTTATGAACGCTTGGCAGACACGTGCTGATGACTACTCCCTCGTTCAGTGCGGCATGCTTTATAGCTTAGAGCCGGGGCTCCAAAAGCGTTTTGAGAGACATGGAGCATATGAGATGTTCGAAGAGCTGAAAATGGTTTTTCAAGCTCATGCCCGGATCGAGAGATATGAAGTCTCCGACAAGTTCTTCAACTGTAAGATGGAGGAAAATAGTTCTGTCAGTGAGCACATACTCACTATGTCTGGGTTACATAACCACTTGACTCAGCTGGGAGTTAATCTCCCGGATGACGCGGTCATTGACAGAATCCTCCAGTCGCTTCCACCAAGCTACAAGAGCTTTGTGATGAACTTCAATATGCAGGGGATGGAAAAGACCATCCCTGAGGTATTTGCAATGCTGAAATCAGCAGAGGTAGAAGTCAAGAAGGAACATCAAGTGTTGATGGTAAATAAAACCACTAAGTTCAAGAAGGGCAAGGGTAAAAAGAACTTCAAGAAGGACGGCAAGGAAGTTGCCGCGCCTGGCAAGAAAGCTGCCGGGAAGAAGCCAAAGAATGGACCCAAGCCCGAGACTGAGTGCTTTTATTGCAAGGGAAGTGGTCACTGGAAGCGGAACTGCCCCAAATACTTAGCGGACAAGAAGGCCGGCAAAATGAAAGGTATATGTGATATACATGTAATTGATGTGTACCTTACCAGTACTCGTAGTAGCTCTTGTGTATTTGATACCGGTGCAGTTGCTCACATTTGTAACTCAAAGCAGGAGCTGCGGAATAAGCGGAGACTGGCGAAGGACGAGGTGACGATGCGCGTCGAGAATGGTTCCAAGGTCTATGTGATCGCCATCGGCATGCTGCCTCTACATTTACCTACGGGATTAGTTTTAAACCTCAATAATTGTTATTTAGTGCCAGCTTTGAGCATGAACATTGTATCAGGATCTTGTTTAGTTCGAGATGGCTACTCATTTAAATCCGAGAATAATGGTTGTTCTATTTATATGAGAGATATGTTTTATGGTCATGCTCCTATGGTGAATGGTTTATTCTTAATGAATCTCGAGCGTAATACTACACATATTCATAGTGTGAGTACCAAAATATGTAAGGTTGATAATGATAGTCCCACATACTTGTGGCACTGCCGCCTTGGTCACATAGGTGTCAAACGCATGAAGAAGCTCCATGCAGATGGACTTTTAGAGTCTCTTGATTATGAATCATTTGACACGTGCGAACCATGCCTCATGGGAAAAATGACCAAGACTACATTCTCAGGAACAATGGAGCGAGCAACCAACTTATTGGAAATCATACATACTGATGTGTGCGGTCCAATGAATGTTGAGGCTCGCGGTGGCTATCGTTATGTTCTCACCCTCACTGATGACTTGAGTAGATATGGGTATGTCTACTTAATGAAACACAAGTCTGAAACCTTTGAAAAGTTCAAGGAATTTTAGAGTGAGGTTGAGAATCAACGTGACAGGAAAATCAAGTTTCTACGATCAGATCGTGGAGGAGAATACTTGAGTCACGAATTTGGCACACACTTAAGAAAATGTGGAATAGTTTCACAACTCACGCCGCCTGGAACACCTCAACGTAATGGTGTGTCCGAACGTCGTAGTCGCACTCTATTAGATATGGTACGATCTATGATGTCTCTTACCGATTTACCGCTGTCTTTTTGGGGCTATGCTTTAGAGACTGCCGCATTCACTTTAAATAGGGCTCCGTCGAAATCCGTTGAGACGACACCGTTTGAATTATGGTTTGGGAAGAAACCTAAGTTTCCGTTTCTAAAACTTTGGGGATGCGATGCTTATGTCAAGAAACTTCAACCTGAAAAGCTCGAACCCAAGTCGGAAAAATGCGTCTTCATAGGATACCCTGAAGAAACTGTTGGGTATACCTTCTACCTCAGATCCGAAGGCAAGATCTTTGTTGCCAAGAATGGATCCTTTCTAGAGAAGGAGTTTCTCTTGAAAGAAGTAAGTGGGAGGAAAGTAGAACTTGATGAAGTGTTACCTCTTGAACCGGAAAATGGCGCAACTCAAGAAAAATGTTCCTGAGGTGCCTGCACCGACTAGATATGAAGTTATTGATGATGATCAAGATACTTCTGATCAAGCTCCTACTGAAATTCGAAGGTCCACAAGGACACGTTCCGCACCAGAGTGGTACGGCAACCCTGTCTTGGAAATCATGTTATTAGACAACGGTGAACCTTCGAACAATGAAGAAGCAATGGCGGGCCCGGATTCCGACAAATGGCTAGAAGCCATGAAATCCGAGATAGGATCCATGTATGAAAACGAAGAATGGACTTTGACTGACTTGCCCGTTGAACGGCGAGCCATAGAAAATAAATGGATCTTTAAGAAGAAGAGAGACGCGGATGGTAATGTGACCATCTATAAAGCTCGGCTTGTCGCTAAGGGTTATCGACAAGTTCAAGGGGTTGACTACGATGAGACTTTCTCACCGGTGGCGAAGCTAAAGTCCGTCCGAATCATGTTAGCAATTGCCGCATTCTACGATTATGAGATATGGCAAATGGACGTCAAAATGGCATTCCTTAATGGTTTCCTTAAGGAAGAATTGTATATGATGCAGCCGGAAGGTTTTGTCGATCCTAAGAATGTTGACAAGGTGTGCAAGCTCCAACACTCGATTTATGGGCTAGTGCAAGCATCTCGGAGTTGGAACATTCGCTTTGATGAGATGATCAAAGCGTTTGGGTTTACGCAGACTTATGGAGAAGCCTGCGTTTACAAGAAAGTGAGTGGGAGCTCTATAGCATTTCTCATATTATATGTAGATGACATACTTTTGATGGGAAATGATATAGAACTCCTGGACAGCATCAAGGCCTACTTGAATAAGAGTTTTTCAATGAAGGACCTTGGAGAAGCTGCTTATATATTAGGCATCAAGATCTATAGAGATAGATCAAGACGCCTCATAGGTCTTTCACAAAGCACATACCTTGATAAGATATTGAAGAAGTTCAATATGGATCAATCTAAGAAGGGGTTCTTGCCTATGTTACAAGGTATGAAATTGAGCTCAGCTCAATGTCTGACCACAGCAGAAGATATAGAAGAGATGAGTGTCATCCCCTATGCCTCAGCCATAGGTTCTATTATGTATGCCATGCTGTGTACCAGACCTGATGTAAACCTTGCTGTAAGTTTGGTAGGAAGGTACCAAAGTAATCCCGGCAAGGAACACTGGACAGCGGTCAAGAGTATCCTAAAGTACCTGAAAAGGACTAAGGAAATGTTTCTCATTTATGGAGGTGATGAAGAGCTCGTCGTAAAGGGTTACATCAACGCTAGCTTCGACACAGATCTGGATGACTCTAAGTCACAGACTGGATACGTGTATATTTGAATGGTGGGGCAGTAAGCTGGTGCAGTTGCAAGCAGAGCATCGTGGCGGGATCTACATGTGAAGTGGAGTACATGGCAGCCTCGGAGGCAGCACATGAAGCAATCTGGGTGAAGGAGTTCATCACTGACCTAGGAGTCATACCCAATGCGTCGGGGCCGATCAAGCTCTTCTGTGACAACACTGGAGCTATTGCACTTGCAAAGGAGCCCAGGTTTCACAAGAAGACAAGGCACATCAAGCGTCGCTTCAACTCCATTCGTGAAAATGTTCAAGATGGAGACATGGATATTTGTAAAGTACATACGGACCTGAATGTAGCAGATCCGTTGACTAAACCTCTCCCTAGGGCAAAACATGATCAACACCAGAATTCCATGGGTGTTCGATTCATCACAATGTAACTAGATTATTGACTCTAGTGCAAGTGGGAGACTGTTGGAAATATGCCCTAGAGGCAATAATAAAAGCATTATTATTATATTTCCTTGTTCATGATAATTGTCTTTATTCATGCTATAATTGTGTTATCCGAAAATCATAATACATGTGTGAATAACAGACACCAACATGTCCCTAGTAAGCCTCTAGTTGACTAGCTCGTTGATCGACAGATAGTCATGGTTTCCTGACTATGGACATTGGATGTCATTGATAACGAGATCACATCATTAGGAGAATGATGTGATGGACAAGACCCAATCCTAAACATAGCATAAAGATCATATAGTTCATTTGCTAGAGTTTTTCCAATGTCAAGTGTCTTTTCCTTAGACCATGAGATCGTGTAACTCCCGGATACCGTAGGAGTGCTTTGGGTATACCAAACGTCACAACGTAACTGGGTGACCATAAAGGTAGACTACGGGTATCTCCGAAAGTATCTGTTGGGTTGACACGGATCAAGACTGGGATTAGTCACTCCGGATGACGGAGAGGTATCACTGGGCCCACTCGGATATGCATCATCATAATGAGCTCAAAGTGACCAAGTGGCTGGTCACGGGATCATGCATTACGGTACGAGTAAAGTGACTTGCCGGTAACGAGATTGAACGAGGTATTGGGATACCGACGATTGAATCTCGGGCAAGTAACATACCGATTGACAAAGGGAATTGTATACGGGGTTGCTTGAATCCTCGACTTCGTGGTTCATCCGATGAGATCATCGTGGAGCATGTGGGAGCCAACATGGGTATCCAGATCCCGTTGTTGGTTATTGACCGGAGAGTCGTCTCAGTCATGTCTACATGTCTCCCGAACCCGTAGGGTCTACACACTTAAGGTTTGGTGACGCTAGGGTTGTAGGGATATGTATATGCAGTAACCCGAATGTTGTTCGGAGTCCCGGATGAGATCCCGGACGTCACGAGGAGTTTCGGAATGGTCCGGAGGTAAAGAATTATATATAGGAAGTGCTGTTTCGGCCATCGGGACATGTTTTGGGGTCACCGGTATTGTACCGGGACCACCGGAAGGGTCCCGGGGGTCCACCGGGTGGGGCCACCTGCCCCGGGGGGCCACATGGGCTGTAGGGGGTGCGCCTTGGCCTACATGGGCCAAGGGCACCAGCCCCAATAGGCCCATGCGCCTAGGGTTTCAAAGGGGAAGAGTCCCACAAGGGGAAGGCACCCCCTAGGTGCCTTGGGGGGAGGGAATCCTCCCTTGGCCGCCGCCCCCCCTAGGAGATTGGATCTCCTAGGGCCGGCGCCCCCCCTAGGCCCCCTATATATAGTGAGGGAAGGAGGGCCTCTGGAACCACGCCTTTGGTTGCCTCCTTCTCCCTCTCCAACACCTCCTCCTCCATAGTGCTTGGCGAAGCCCTGACGGAGTATTGCAGCTCCATCACCACCACGTCGTCGTGCTTCTGCTGGAGCCATCTTCCTCAACCTCTCCTTTACCCTTGCTGGATCAAGAAGAAGGAGACGTTACGCTGACCGTACGTGTGTTGAACGCGGAGGTGCCGTCCGTTCGGCGCTAGGATCTCCGGTGATTTGGATCACGTCGTGTACAACTACCTCATCCCCGTTCTTTGAACGCTTCCGCTCGCGATATACAAACGTATGTAGATGCATCCGATCACTCGTTGCTAGATGAACTCATAGATGGATCTTGGTGAAACCGTAGGAAAAATTTTGTTTTCTGCAACGTTCCCCAACACCTTAACCTTTTGATTTTGTCCTCCGTGATGGAGGAGACCATCCACTTGCCTCCCGCTCCAGACATTGCAGGAGAAGGTTGAGGTAGGAAGCGCGGGCTTGGGCGCTAGAGCTCGGGTGCGCAGGAGATGTAGGCAAAGGAGGAAGAAGGCGTGGGTAAAAAGGTGGATCCTTATCCCCTTATATGGGTGGATGCGGTTGTGTGTCCCCGCCTGCCTAGTAAAACTCACTTGCCTCCCAAGCGCCGTGATAAGTGGCGCGGTGGGGTTACCCACGTCCGTATTAATGAGAATCCTATAAAAGGGGGTACACGATCTCTGCTTCGATAAGACGTGCCAAGAAAACCGCCTCGCGAAACACGCTGAGGTGGGAAAGTAAAAACGATTTGAGTAAAGGACTTGGCTGTAGCGTGATGACGCACTACGGAATCCGTCAGTAGATTTGATTTGTGTTAATATTATTCTCTCTACGGCAATATGTGGAAGCTTATTTTGCAGAGCCGGACACTACTCTTGGTGTTTACAATCTTCTATGAAGGACATGGAGGAGGAACCCGCCTTGCAATGCCGAAGACAATATGCGCGCCGGACTCGTTGTCATTGAAGCCTGGTTCAGGGGCTACTGAGGGAGTCCTGGATTAGGGGGTGTTCGGGTAGCCGGACTATACCTTCAGCCGGACTCCTGGACTATGAAGATAGAAGATTGAAGACTTCGTCCCGTGTCCGGATGGGACTTTCCTTGGCGTGGAAGGCAAGCTTAGCGATACGGATATTCAAGATCTCCTACCATTGTAACCGACTCTATGTAACCCTAACCCTATCCGGTGTCTATATAAACCGGAGGGTTGTAGTCCGTAGGCAATCAACTCCATAGACAACAATCATACCATAGGCTAGCTTCTAGGGTTTAGCCTCCTTGATCTCGTGGTAGATCTACTCTTGTACTACCCATATCATCAATATTAATCAAGCAGGACGTAGGGTTTTACCTCCATCAAGAGGGCCCAAACCTGGGTAAAACATCGTGTTCCCTGCCTCCTGTTACCATCCGGCCTAGACGCACAGTTCGGGACCCACTACCCGAGATCCGCCAGTTTTGACACAGACACCGCCCATGGGAGACAGGAGCAAGAACAGAGGTTTAAGAAGGAGCACGGCTGTTGGATTAACACCCAACGGTCCAGCTGCTAGAATCATTTGTTAATTAAGTTGACAAACCCCTGCGTACACGTCTGCTTAGTAGGCCCACAAGTCAGCCACCAAATCTAACGGGTCCCAACTGTCAACAAGATGAATAGTTTTTTTTGCATAACAAGGAGGCACTTCCTTCCATGCGAAGATACAGCCAGTGGGTCGTAGCTGTCAGTGGGAGGAAACATTTTTTCAGCTTAATAAGGAGGAACTTTCCTTGCGTGCAACCATGGACCTCGTGGGTCCCAGCCGTCAGGCTCTCCATGTATAGTCCTCTTCTAATGACCCTAGTTTGTTGACCACACCGTGCCGAGCGCAGCGAGGCGGTGGACGACGGCGAGGCCCCGGACAGGAACGACCCGAAGATGGGAAGATGCGGCAGTGGAGTCACAGATTGAGACGAGTACAAGGATTATAAGTGGTTCGGGTGCGGCGTGGGGCCACAGTCGATGGAGAATAACAAAAGGTGTGGAGGGATAGCCTGGCCGGTGGTGGGGTAGCGCTTTGCAGGCATGCATGCTAAGCAGAGCCGCTAGCCGCCGGAGGCCGGACCAGGCGGTCCCGGCGACGCTGACAAAATGTTAGTGCATGTTAACAAAAATTATATTGTTTGATTCGTATTTGAACATAGCTTTCAATTCTGTAATTTTTTGTGACATGCATGAACATTTGGTTAGTTAAATTTATAGTCAAAATTTGGCAAGGTGCATTAAATCAACACATGCAAGTGTCAAACGTAGAGTCATTGCATTCATGCATGCATTGTAATTAATGCATCGGTAAACGCAAATTATTGAAATATATCGAGTGAAGTGCTTTGATCTGTCGCGTCAACTCGTACAAGAACGAGAAGTTTGATTACTACAACGCCCTCTCCCTCACGGACTGAGCTCCGGTGCCTTAACAGCACCTTCCTTTGGCCGCATGACAGGTGGGCTGATGTCTACTACACAACCTTCTTCTTGTCGACGTTGTTGGGCCTCCAAGTGCAAAGGTTTGTAGGACAGTAGCAAATTTCCCTCAAGTGGATGACCTAAGGTTTATAAATCCATGGGAGGCGTAGGATGAAGATGGTCTCTCTCAAAAAAACCTGCAACCAAATAACAAAGAGTCTCTTGTGTCCCCAACACACCCAATACAATGGTAAATTGTATAGGTGCACTAGTTCGGCGAAGAGATGGTGATACAGGTGCAATATGGATGGTAGATAAAGGTTTTTATAATCTGAGAATATAAAAACAGCAAGGTAACTAATGGTAAAAGTGAGCACAAATGGTATTGCAATGCGTTGAAACAAGGCACAGGGTTCATACTTTCACTAGTGCAAGTTCTCTCAATAATAATAACATAATTAGATCATATAAATATCCCTCAACATGCAACAAAGAGTCACTCCAAAGTCACTAATAGCGGAGAACAAACGAAGAGATTATTGTAGGGTACGAAACCACCTCAAAGTTATTTTTCCGATCAATCCGTTGGGCTATTCCTATGAGTGTCACAAATAACCCTAGAGTTCATAGTAAAATAACACCTTTAGACGCAAATCAACCAAAACCCTAATCTCACCTAGATACTCCAATGTCACCTCAAGTATCTGTGGGTACAATTATACGATATGCATCACACAACCTCAGATTCATCTATTCAACCATCACAAAGAACTTCAAAGAGTGCCCCAAAGTTTCTACCGGAGAGTCAAGATGAAAACGTGTGCCAACCCCTATACATAAGTTCACGAGGTCACGAAACTCGCAAGTTGATCACCAAACATACATTAAGTGGATCACGTTATATCCCATTGTCACCACAGATAAGCACATGCAAGAGATACATCAATTTTTCTCAAATCCTTAAAGACTCAATCCGATAAGATAACTTCAAAGGGAAAACTAAATTCATCACAAGAGAGTGGAGGGGGAGAAACATCATAAGATCCAAATATAATAGCAAAGCTCACGATACATCAAGATCGTGCTGACTCAAGAACACGAGAGAGAGAGAGAGAGAGAGAGAGAGATCAAACACATAGCTACTGGTACATACCCTCAGCCCCAAAGGTGAACTACTCCCTCCTCGTCATGGAGAGCACCGCGATGATGAAGATGGCCACCGGAGAGGGATTCCCCCCTCTGGCAGGGTACCAGAACGGGTCTAGATTGGTTTTCGGTGGTTACGGAGGCTTCTGGCTTCGGAACTCCGGAAGTTTTCGGTTATATAAGAGGTGTTGGAGTTGGGAACAAGGAAGGGGGGTCTCCGGGCTGTCGACGAGGTAGGGGCGCGCCCAAGGGGTGGGAACGCCCCCACCCTCGTGGGCAGCCCGAGACTCTTCTGGCCCAATTCTTTTTCTTCCTGGCCTTCTTCTGGTCCAAAAATAAGTTCCGTGAAGTTTCAGGTCAATTGGACTCCGTTTGGTTTTCCTTTTTTTCTATACTCGAAAACAACGAAAAAACAAAAAATGGCACTAGGCTCTAGGTTAATAGGTTAGTCCCAAAAATCATGTAAAATATCATATAAATGCATATAAAACATCCAAGGTTGATAATATAATAGCATGGAACAATCAAAAATTATAGATACGTTTGAGGCGTATCAAGCATCCCCAAGATTAATTCCTTCTTGTTCTCGTGTAGGGAAATGATAAAAACAGAATTTTTGATGTGGAATGCTTTCTAGCATGTTCTTGAATGTATTTTTCTCTATTGTGGCATGAATGCTCAGATCCGAAAGATTCAAGATAAAAGTTTATTGTTGACATAAAAATAGTAATACTCCAAGTATGCTAATCAAGCAATTATGTCTTATCAAAATAACATAGCCAAAGAAAACTTATCCCTACAAAATCATATAGTTTGGCCATGCTTCATTTTTGTCACACAAAATGCTCTCATCATGCACAACCCCGATGACAAGCCAAGCAATTGTTTCATACTTAGCCTTTTCAAACTCTTTCAACTTTTACGCAATATATGAGCGCGAGCCATGGACATAGCACTATGGGTGGAACAGAATATGATGATTGAGGTTGTGTGAGAAGACAAAAAGAGAGAAAGTCTCACATTGACACGACTAATTAATGGGCTATGGAGATGCCCACCGATTGATGTCAATGCAAGGAGTAGGTATTGCCATGCAACGGATGCACTAGAGCTATAAATATATGAAAGCTCATCAAAGAAACTAAGTGGGTGTGCATCCAACTTGCTTGCTCACGAAGACCTAGGGCTTTTGAGGAAGCCCATCATTGGAATATACAAGCCAAGTTCTATAATGAAAAATTCTCACTAGTATATGAAATTGACAAAATAAGAGACTCTCTATCATGAAGATCATGGTTCTACTTTGAAGCACAAGTGTGGAAAAAGGATAGTAACATTGTCCCTTCTCTCTTTTTCTCCTCTTTTTTTTGTTTGGGCCTTCTTTCTTTTATGGCCTCTTTTTTGAAAAAATCGTCCGGAGTCTCATCCCGACTTGTGGGGGAATCATAGTCTCCATCATCCTTTCCTCACATGGGACAATGCTCTAATGATGATCATCACACTTTTATTTACTTACAACTCAAGAATGACAACTCGATACTTAGAACAAAATATGACTCTATGTGAATGCCTCCGGGAGTGTACTGGGATTGCGATGAATCAAGAGTGATATGTATGAAAAATTAAGCATGGTGGCTATGCCACAAATACGATGTCAACTACATGATCGCAAAGCAATATGACAATGATTATGCATGTCATAATAAATGGAACGGTGGAAAGTTGCATGGCAATATATCTTGGAATGGCTATGGAAATTCCATAATAGGTAGGTATGGTGGCTGTTTTGAGGAAGATATAAGGAGGCTTATGTGTGATAGAGTGTATCATATCACGGGGTTTGGATGCACCGGCGAAGTTCGCACCAACTCTCGAGATGAGATAGGGCAATGCACGGTATCGAAGAGGCTAGCAATGATGGAAGGGTGAGGGTGCGTATAATCCATGGACTCAACATTAGTCATAAAGAACTCACCTACTTACTGCAAAAATCTACAAGTCATCAAAACCAAGCACTACGCGCATGCTCCTAGGGGGATAGATTGGTACGAAAAGACCATCGCTCGTCCCCGACTGCCACTCATAAGGAAAGCAATCAAAGAACACCTCATGCTTCAAATTTGTCACACAACATGTACCATACGTGCATGCTACGGGACTTGCCAACTTCAACACAAGTATTCATCAATTTCACAATTACTCAACTAGCGCACCTCTAATATTACCACCATTATATCTCAAAACAACTATCAAGCATCCAACTTCTCTTAGCATTTAAAATTTATAACCAAAGTGAATTACCATGCTGTTCTAAAGGAATCTCAAAATGATGTAAGTGAAGCATGAGAGATCAATTATTTCTATAAAATAGAACCACCACCATGCTCTAAAAGATACAAGCGAAGTACTAGAGCAAAAATTATCCAACTCAAAAGATATAAGTGAAGCACATAGATTATTCTAATAAATTCCAATTCATGTGTGTCTCTCCCAAAAGGTGTGTACAGCAAGGATGATTGTGGTAAACTAAAAAGCAAAGACTCAAATCATACAAGACGCTCCAAGCAAAACACATATCATGTGGCGAATAAAAATATAGCTCCAAGTAAAGTTACCGATGAACGAAGAAGAAAGAGGGGATGCCTTCCGGGGCATCCCCAAGCTTAGGCTCTTGCCATTACTTATTCCATACTCCATCGAATCTTTACCCAAAACTTGAAAACTTCACAACACAAAACTTAACAGAAAACTCGTAAGCTCCGTTAGTATAAGAAAATAAATCACCACTTAGGTACTGTTGTGAACTCATTCCAAATTCATATTGGTGTAATATCTACTGTATTACAACTCATCTATGTTTCATACCCTCCAATACTACTCATAGATTCATCAAAATAAGCAAACAACACATAGAAAACAGAATCTCTCAAAAGTAGAACAGTCTGTAGTTATCTGGATCAAACGTGTACTTCTGGAAGCCCAAAAATTCTAAAATAAATTTCTGGACGTGAGGAATTTATCTATTAATCATCTTCAAAAAGAATCAACCTAATCGGACTCTCCAGTAAACAATGGCAGCAAAACTCGTGAGCGCTAAAGTTTCTGTTTTTTACAGCAAGATCACATAAACTTCCCCCAAGTCGTCCCAAAGGTTCTACTTGGCAAAAACACTAATTAAAGGATAAAACCACATCTAAACAGAGTCTAGATGAATTGTTTATTGCTAAACAGGAGCAAAAATCAAGGAACAAAAATAAAATTGGGTTGCCTCCCAACAAGCGCTATCGTTTAACACCCCTAGCTAGGCTTGATGATTTCAATGATGCTCACATAAAAGATAAGAATTGAAACATAAAGAGAGCATCATGAAGAATATGACTAGCACATTTAAGTCTAACTCACTTCCTCTGCATAGGGATTTTGTGAGCAAACAACTTGTGGGAACAAGAATCAACTTGCATAGGAAGGAAAAACAAGGATAACTTCAAACTTTTCAAAACATAGAGAGGAAACTTGATATTATTGCAACTCCTACAAGCATATATTCCTCCCTCATAATATATTTCAGTAGCATCATGAATGAATTCAACAATATAACCATCACATAAAGCATTCTTTTCATGATCTTCAAGTATGCAAAGCTGACACTCTTCGAAAATAGTGGGATTAACATTAACTAAGGTCATGACCTCTCCAAACCCACTTTCATAATTATCACAATAAGATTCAACACCCTTAAAAATAGTGGGATCATTACTTACTAAAGTTGACACTCTTCCAAACCCACTTTCATCAATATAATCATGCTATCATCAAAATAAATTTGCTCATAAACACTTGGGGGACAAAAAATATCATCTTCATCAAACATAGCTTCCCCAAGATTGTGGCTTTGCATATCATTAGCATCATGGATATTCAAGGAATTCATACTAACAACATTGCAATCATGCTCCTCATTCAAATATTTAGTGCCAAACATTATAATGCATTCTTCTTCTAGCACTTGAGCACAATTATCGGAATCCTTATTTTCATGAAAGATATTAAAAAGATGAAGCATATGAGGTACCCTCAATTCCGTTTTTTATAATTTTGTTTTATAAACTAAATTAGTGATAAAACAAGAAACTAAAAGTTTTGATTGCAAGATCTAAACATATACCTTCAAGCACTAACCTCCCGGCAATGGCGCCAGAAAAGAGCTTGATGTCTACTACACAACCTTCTTCTTGTAGACGTTGTTGGGCCTCCAAGTGCAGAGGTTTGTCGGATAGTAGCAAATTTCCCTCAAGTAGATGACCTAAGGTTTATCAATCCATGGGGGGTGTAGGATGAATATGGTCTCTCTCAAACAACCTAGCAACCAAATAACAAAGAGTCTCTTGTGTCCCCAACACACCCAATACATTGGTAAATTGTATAGGTGCACTAGTTCGGCGAAGAGATGGTGATACAGGTGCAATATGGATGGTAGATAAAGGTTTTTATAATCTGAAAATATAAAAACAGCAAGGTAACTAATGATAAAAGTGAGCACAAATGGTCTTGCAATGCATTGAAACAAGGCATAGGGTTCATACTTTCACTAGTGCAAGTTATCTCAACAATAATAACATAATTGGATCATATAACTATCCCTCAACGTGTAACAAAGAGCCACTCCAAAGTCACTAATAGCGGAGAACAAATGAAGATATTATTGTAGGGTACGAAACCACCTCAAAGTTATTCTTTGCGATCAATCCGTTGGGCTATTCCTATGAGTGTCACAAACAGCCAAAGAGTTCGTAGTAAAATAACACCTTAATATGTAAATCAACCAAAAACATAATGTCACCTAAATACTCCAATGTCACCTCAAGTATCCGTGGGTATGATTATACGATATGCATCACACAATCTCAGATTCATCTATTCAACCAACACAAAGAACTTCAAAGAGTGCCCCAAAGTTTCTACCGTACAGTCAAGACAAAAATGTGTGTCAACCCCTACGCATAAGTTCACGATGTCACGGAACTCGCAAGTTGATCACCAAAACATACATCAAGTGGATCACATGATATCCCATTGTCACCACAGATATGCACATGCAAGACATACATCAAGTGTTCTCAAATCCTTAAAGACTCAATCTAATAAGATAACTTAAAAGAGAAAACTCAATTCATCACAAGAGAGTAGAGGGGGAGAAACATCATAAGATCCAAATATAATAGCAAAGCTCGTGATACATCAAGATCGTGCCGACTCAAGAACACGAGAGAGAGAGAGAGAGAGAGAGATCAAACACATAGCTACTGGTACATACCCTTAGCCCCGAGGGTGAACTACTCCCTCCTCGTCATGGAGAGTGCCGGGATGATGAAGATGGCCATCGGAGAGGGATTCCCCCCTCCGGTAGGGTTCCGGAATGGGTCTAGATTGGTTTTCGGTGGCTACGGAGGCTTCTGGCGGCGGAACTCCCGATCTAGGTTTCTTTCTGGATGTTTTGGGTTATATAAGAGGTGTTGGAGTTGGGAACCAGGCAGGGGGGTCTTCGGGCTATCCACGAGGCAGCGGGCGTGCCCAGGGAGGTGGGCGCGCCCCCCACCCTCGTGGGCAGCCCGAGACTCTTCTGGCCCAATTCTTTTACTTCCTGGCCTTCTTCTAGTCCAAAAATAAGTTCCATGAAGTTTCAGGTCAATTGGACTCTGTTTGGTTTCCCTTTTCTGCGATACTCAAAAACAACGAAAAAACAGAAACAGGCACTTGCCTCTATGTTAATAGGTTAGTCCCAAAAATCATATAAAATAGCATATAAAACATCCAAGGTTGATAATATAATAGCATGGAACAACGAAAAATTATAGATACGTTGGAGACGTATCATGGGTCACCCTCCTGTTGGGCCCACATGTCATGCATGCAAAGGCAGGAGCAGTAAGTCAATGAAGCTGCGTCCCTCCCTCGCCCATGAGCGTGGTGGCTGGCAGGACTAGGAGAAGCTTTTGTTTGCTACACGCTCTCCCTCCTGCACGCGGTGGACAAGCAGCAGTTCAATTGGTGTCAGATGGCCAGAAGCATGCAGTAATACTCCATCATTGTTCGACTTCCCGATGAGATGAAGATTCAAGCGCAGCCCGGATGCTTGTGTGGCAGTTTCATGTGTAGAGTTGTCTAGGATAGCGTGTACCGTGCATGTAAGCTTAAAATCGTTGGGGTCGGCTCCATGCTTTTTCGATTAAAATAATCTTCTAGTCCGACCTGTCATCCTGGTGATTGTAGTTTGCATGCTTATCTAGTCAATACAGGAATATATATTTTAATGTGTGGTGGGGTAAATGTTAGAGGTTGCAGCAAATGGAGTACTGTACACTATGGGTCTTTCAGCCAAGTTTAGAGGCAACCATGTGGGGCCAGTGCTATGATGTGTCGCGTCAACTCGTACAATGAGGAGAAGCTTGAATTTACTACTACACACCTTCTCCCTCGCCCATGCGCGCGGTGGCTCGCAGGCGAGGACAAGCCTTTGCTTAGGCTGGTCGTAATGGAATACTAGTATCATGCATATGATACTAGTGTATGATACTACACAACCGTAGTGCATAGTATCATTTGTTAGTATCATCGATGACTTCATTTATTACCATGCATGACACATAGTAGCACAACATTTAATATGATACGGTATCATGATATGATACTCAACCCTCTCTTTCTTCATTTATTTCTATGCCACCTCATCAAATTTGCATAGTTGTCTTGCATGATACTCCCCCATTCCTAAATATTTATCTTTTTAGATATTTCAAATGGACTACCACATACAGATGTATATATACATATTTTAGAGTGTAGATTCACTCATTTTGCTCCCTATGTAGTCACTTGTTGAAATCTCTAGAAAGACAAATAGGGAGTACTACCTATGATACTCCCATTACAACTAGCCCTATAGAGTACTACAACAAGCTATCCCTCCCGCGCGCGATGGACGGACATGCAGCAGTGGATTCGATACTGTAGAAGTAGTAGTAACATCATTGTTCGTCTTCTCAAAGAGGCCAAGAGCCAAGCGCAACCCGAACGTGGCAGTTGCGAACGCTCGCCACAGTGTGTTTGGTTGCATTCTCATCTCAGCATAGTAGTTGCCTCTTCGTGAATGCTCATTCCAGCACCCCTCTTCATGCATGCTCTTCTCATGCATGCTCCTAGTGTATTTGTGTTAAGCTAGTGTGTACTCATGCACCCTTCATACACCCTACCAAACACCCAAAAGTGGGTCGAGAAGGGCTTGGAGCACACATATAGCCAGGCTCTTGCATGAGACAAAATTGCTATTTGAGCCCACTATTGTAGTACTACTTGCTAGTATAGCCCTCTAAACCGGAAAGGAGTATTTTCCTTTCTAGAGATTTCAACAAGTGAGTACACTACACCCTAAATGACTAGTACTAGAGAAAAACGAGTGAATCTACACCGTAAATGAAATGCGTCGTTCTGTCGTTTTTCTCTCCGCCTTGGTCACGGTGCACAATATTGAGTACTCCTATATGACTAGCCGCTCTATCTACAGGCAGGACATCAAAGCATCCGGGCCCGCATGACATCCACCAAATCACAACGAGGTTCTATAGTCGAGACTCACTGGTCACCCTGCTGTGGCCTTGAAGTGGCCTCGAAGTTGGACTGGACGAAGCAACCATCATTTCACTAGAACGCTCGTTCAAGCCCTTTCTCCCCTTTCTTGAAGAAAACCTCACTCCAGGCAACTCACTTCTGCCATTTTTCTTCTGTACCAACGAAGGAAAGGTGGGCGACTCAGTGATGCTACTATATTTTCATTCCAATAATCTTCTTTTTCTGAAGCACCGACCGATTCTCATAGCCTATTTCTTTTCGTGTTTTCATTCCGAATGTGGTTTCCTTTTGATTGCTTTTTGTTTGTAAGTTCATTGATGGATCCTTGAGCACTAGGAAAAGAGTTGCCAGCGGACAACCCACTGGAGACAGCGATCTCCAGGAAGCGAGCACTAACCAACGAGTTGACCATGTTGACGGGACAACCCATGGAGATGAAGAACTCCAAGAAACAAGCACTGGCCAAAGAGTTGACGACATTGGTGTACAAACTTGTCAAAGAAAGTTGGAAGAACAACAAGGGCCCCACCATGCCTACCCCAGAAACTCTAATGGCCACCTATGCGAGGCTCAAGGCCGAGTTTGAGGAGATAGTCGCCGTTGAGAAGCAGTATTCCCCTGGCAAGGTGATGGCCCCCCTCGAGGATGAGGAGATGGCCCCGGAGGGATGGGATCCCCCAGTGAGCTACACAAGGTAAAAAATAATGGCTTACCATACTTGTGGTTTTTGATTATTTGCAATGTGCTTGCTAATATGTTAGGGTTGTGCACCTGCCGGTGGACATCCTTGATGATTCCGATGTCGCCGCCCGTCCTGTGGACAACGGCCCAAAGATCGTTTTCGATATCACGGTCCATCCTATTGACATCACCCCGGAGATCGATTCCGATGCCGCTATCCATCCTGTGGACATCGCCCCAGAGACCGATTCCGATGTCGAGGTGGAAATCTCCCCAGAGATCGATTCCCATTCCTTTGTCCTTGCTGTGGTCATTTCCCGAGAGATCGATGACAAGAAATAGTTGGTCATGCTAATCCTTCAGGGTAGTTTGCATTGTGTTTAATTACCAGAACAATGTGTGTTATCAAACCATCTTAGGGCTAGTGCACTGCCTTGTGTGGGCGGTACTTGCTACTTTTGTTTGATAGTGAATCATGCGAACCCTCTCCGAGTTGTGGAAATAGATGTATCCTCACCAGCTTTTGATGTAATATATGGCATGCTTAGATGTAAGTTTGAACTCTTTATCATATCAGCAGGGCTTGTTTGATGATTCTTGGTGTTAGTAGGCTAGCTACTGAGCGAGCTATTGTACATGCAAAACACTCACCGAAGAGAAACGTTGGGGCTGATGAGCTTGTGGTATGCTTATACTGAACCGTCATCGATCGGCCAATGGCCCAAGCTCCTAAAATTGTAGGCTTATCGATCGATTAGACAATAGTCGACACGGATACATTCAGGTCTCGTTTGGTTCATAGGGTAGGAAAATCATAGCAAAAGTACAGAGACGTACAACACAAAATCATAGCAGTACAGAGATGTACTCCCTCCATTCCAAAATGGACGAGTCAACTTTGTACTACTAACTTTGAAACGGAGGGAGTACAAATCCTAGGCGGGCTAGTTTGGCCTAGTGGGTTTCAGTGATATGACGTGGTACAGTGTCATCCAGTCTTCGCGTGTCGTAGCAGTACTGCGGCTACAGTAAGTTTTTCTTGAAGAAGCGGAATTCAATGAAGTCATGATGGTTCCTTCGCCCGACCAACTTACAGTGCGAAAGGTTGGGCCTGTGCTACGACCAGGGTGGACCAGGATAATTTTGTGCGTCGCAGGTGGATCAGGATGGTCGACATCCCACATGTCGGCGCATGAAAGTATTCTTTCCGATATAGACGAGAAACGAGTATTCATTGTTCATTTTTTATGAAACCTATTGTCTCCACTGTTACGATGGAGGAGTGTTAAACACGGCAGCCAAGTGAACTTGGCATGTGCACCACTCCCTCCTTCCTCACATAATACGATGGTGTTGACTATAAGGTTGGCTATAAGGTTACAACTTATTCTCGCTTTCTCTCAAATGTTTTTTACCTTTCTTTTTTAGACAGAATTGTTTTTTATGCCTCTTTTTTTGGAATTAGTTTTTTTATACCTAGGAGCACGTGTAGAGACGGGCTCCTACAGATCCCACTCCTTGACTTTGTCAATGCCTCTCTCTCCTCCACATAAGCGGGCTTAGGGCATGTACAATGGTTCTATTGTAGGGATGCTACATATGATAAATGATGAGGTGGAGGAAATAGAAATCATAAGAAAAGGCTTGTCTTCTCTTATTTAAGAGAAATAAGAGAAGACAAGAGATGATCTCTTAGAACAATATGTTTCACCATGTTTTTAGGAATAACTAGTTATTGAAGATAAGGCTAAGAGATGATCCATTGTACACATGTTTTTTTGTCATCTCTAAATTACATGCAAGACTTATGATAAGACTATCTTATCAACCATTGTACATGCCCTTATAGCCTAGAATTTTACTGGTACTACTTGCTATGAATGCGGGCAGCTGGCGTCTGAGGGGGAGCGCGCCCAGGGACGTGGTGGGGGTGGGGGGGGTGTTCTGGTGGGCCAGGGCAGTCAGAAGCAGGATTGGAAGTGGTCCGGACTCCCACATTCTTGGAGTCCGTGCACGGCGGGCGGGTGATCTCTTCTCCCTCCCCTGTCTCTCTCTTCTCAGCCGACGCCCGCCGACCGATTAGATTTCGGCTATCGACTGTTTATTCAATTGCATTCCCACATGTCAGTGAAAATGCAAGACAACGCGAGTCCCCTCCGTGAGCGGCGTGCGAGCCGGACTGTTGGGGGTGCGACGCGAACGCGACGTGTACGAGTCATAAGTGTGCCGCCTTTTCCTTTCGAACTTGCAAAGCGTAACATTTTCGTGCAATCGATCGATACAAATCCAAAAAAAATGATGAGGGCGGTGCTTTCCCGCGTGTTAGGCGGGCTAGTTTGAGTGATATGCCGTGCTACGGTGCCATTCACTTGCTCCATCTTTATGTAAGCAAGAGTATACGCTCTTCCGTGGGAGGAGTGCGAAACACGGCGGGTCTAATTTTGATAGAGGGATAACTGTTCCCTGCGAAATAATGGAGCAATGTTAGCGATTATAGCATGATAGTTTGGGCATCTCCAGCGTTGGCCCTCAAATTTACACCGGCATCTGTCCGATGACACTGATGGATGCCATCCAATGCTGCCCACATACCTTTCGACAACTATATGAACTAACCAGACGAAATTCATGCAAACAAAGCAAATTTCAAATTAACCGGATGAAATTTATTACATTTCGAAAACTTTTCCTATAAACTGGACGAAATTCATTACATATTTCGCACAAACCATAGTAAAACCAAGTATAAACCTAATCTAAACGATCGTCGGCGCCCGACACCATGTCCGGCCATGAACCCGAGAAAGCAGGCCATTGCCTTTGCCTGCTCCTCATCCGCCTTGATAACCTCCTCCTCCAGAGCTCAAGGTTATGATGATTTCCACCTCCACATCGCCGTCAAGTGGCTAATCAGCGGCCGATGTTTATCCCACCAAGCTTGGCATCGACTGAGTGGAGGAGCGGTGGCCTTCCTGGTACCAGAGCGGCAGCGACCTACCATTTACACTACAAAAAAATACACTTCTGTGATGATACGTGTTTGTCATAGTAGGTCATGTTTTCTCTCATGCATGTACATCCACGAAAAATTTATGACAGAATCAAGATAGTCATACCTGTGCTGTCGTAGAAGTGTTCCATGACATTACCAAAATTATCATCATGGAAGTGTCCACTTCCATTATAATAAATCGCGTGTCACAAAAGTGCTTTCGTCAAGGGTGACCGACACGTGGCATCCACCGTAACGAAACGCCGTTAAGCTATCAGGTCCGGTTTTGGATCCGATAACCCGTTAATAGCCGGACCAATGGGGATTTTCCATGTGTAAAATCATCATTGGCCGGAGGAAACATGTGTTGCCTCACCATTGGGACAGATGTCATCCACTCATTGGACAGGAGGCGCCTATGATAGGTCGACACGTGGCACGGCCCAACAGTGGCCCATTCCGATGAAAAGGCCGGCCCATATAAGGCCTACTTGTGTCAGGTTCATTTAAGCCCACGGCCCATACAAGATGTGCCAATTCGGCCCGTAAACGGCCCGTTAAAGATTTGACACCATTGCAGCCCATTGTCAGTTCGAGCCCATTAACAGCCCGCTATATATTTGGGCTCAATATCAGCCCGATGAGATTTCGGCCTGTTAACGGCTCATTCAGTGGATGGGCCAATTTTCACGATGTACATCTTTCGGCCTTTTAGCGACCCATTTAAATATTGGGCTAATTTCCGGCCCGGTGTGTCTTTCAGCCTATTGACGGCCCATAAATCAGTTGGGCCATTTGTAGTCGGGCCTGAGTTTCGGCCTTTTAGCGATCCATTTATGTGTTGGGCCAATTTTCGGCCCGATGTGTCTTTCAGCCTGGTGATGGCCCATATATCTGTTGGGCCATTTGTAGTCGGACCTGAGTTTTGGCCTTTTAGCGACCCATTTAAGTGTTGGGCCAATTCCCGGCCCTTTGTGCCTTTTAGCCTGTTAACGGACCATAAATGAGTTGGGCCATTTATAGTCGGACCTGAGTTTTGGCCGTTTAACGGCCCATGCCCTTCATGGTCCAATACTAGCCTGGTTTCTCTTTCGGCCTGCTAAAGGCCCACAACACAGTTGGGCCATTTACAATATGACCTGACTTTTGGCCTCTTAGCGGCCCATGCTCTTCATGGTCCTGTACAAGCCCGTTGTCTCTTTCGGCCTGCTAAAGGCCCATAGTATAGTTGGGCCATAAGTAGCCTGAACTTAGTAACGGCCTATTAACGGCCCGTGAAATCAATTGGGCCCACCTGTTGCCCGCTTCGATGTCAGCCTGTTAATGACCCAGGAGTTAAGAGGGCCGACCATTAACTTTCATCCTGGTAACGGCCCATTAACTTAATGGGCCCACTAAAGTTCGTACATGTCTTTAGGCCAAATTAGATAATTTGAGCCCATTACGATGAGCAATTATGCATAGGACCAAAATCGATCAAGCAAAGGTACGGCATACAGGGAAAAGCGTTGCACATCCAGCATATATTATAGGAAATTACATCCACTGGGCAATCAAAGATTGATGCCAGTGCAAATAAATGAACAGAACCTAACGATCTACAATGTCACAATCTGCAACCTCAACACGGATGACGCCCATAAGCATGTGGGCAAGTTCTTGCTACTTTGCTACACTATCTCTGAAAACATTGATTAGCTGTTATGTCACACGACTTTGCACCTCTGATTCCTCCACCATTTCCATCATTCCTTCAGCCATTAATTGGTTCACAATCATACATTTTTCTGTAGCATTCGAGATAGAGGATACTGAACATTCAGATGGAGATTTTGGCAGGCTTGTATTATTGATAGTGGAGAGTGTCTCGACCACTGCATCATAACATAAATTAAGAAGGGGAACCAAACAGATTAATCATGAGTTATTGGCATATTACCTGGCCTAGATTTATTGGAAAGAAACAATGGGGTTGCCTTGCTGTTTTCAGAGTTTGTCTTCTTATCTTCAGCAGCCTGCACCAAATTAAGACACTAGCATTGCTATCATTGGCCAAGTCAGATAATAGGAAAGCAACATTGGCACAACGAATGTTTGGACAACTAGCCAACACCAAATTAACACAATATGGCACAGGTATCATCAGCCAGGTATGGTAATACGAAAGCAACATTGACACAATGAATGAATGGGAAACCAGAGCACCACTACAATTCAGTAATGTGCATGATATGAGATAGTACACTCATGCAGCTCAGTATGCAAAACTACCAGGTAGTTTTCTTTACAAAAATCAACATTGGCTCCTTTAACATTTTGCTACAACTAATTTTAGATCAGACAAAGGTTGGATTCATGCCGATTAACAAAATACATGCTGATGTAAACATATAGTGATATACAACAGGTACTTACATCAGCATTGGAGCACAGAGAATTCCTGCAAGATATTTTCCTCGAATACAATCCCAATGAAGGAAATCTTCTATCATTTAACCTTATTTTCTAAAAGAGAGATGGGTAAGAAACATGTAGAAAATATGATCAGAATGCTATAAAATTTCATGATGCAAGGATACGCACACGCATCTTAGAATGGAGTTGACATTCTTTTGCTGGACTGGAGCAGACTAGTTCTTTGGCCACTGGAATCTGCTTATTATTAGTGGGAGTTGGGTTTCTCTGTGCTGGAGCAGTATCTATGAAAAATGGAGTTGGTTTATTATCTCCTGGCCTTTGGATCTTTTGCAAAGACCTGGTTTGTAACCCTTCAGGTTCTAACATAGCCATCTTCCCCTTGCATGACTTATATAGAAGAATGGTGCTTCAATTATAAAACATGCTACAGCAGAGATGGAATAGGTACTAAAGAAAAAAAAGGCATGACATATTGACATGTATTCCCTCCATCTGGAAATAAATGGATGGGTCTAGGCGTATTTCAGTTCTAGATACATCCAGTTTTATCCATTTCTGCGACATTTAATCCGGACGGATGGAGTATGATGTAAGAGCTAGGGATACGATAGGACAACACAGTAAAAAAACACTGAAACCCCACTATAGAACCAAAGTTATCAAACCCACTGATATGACATAGTACACTCATGCATCTCAGGATGCAAAACTACCAGGTAGTTTTCCTTACAAAAATCAACATTGTGGCCTTTAATCATACATTTTGCTACAACTAAATTTAGATCAGATAAAGGTTGGATTCACGCTGATTAACAAAATACATGCTGATGTAAAAATATAGTGATATACAACAGGTACTTACATCTGCATTGGAGTACAGAGAATTCCTACAAGAATCTTTCCTCACAGAGATACCAGTGCAGAAATTCTTCTATCTGTTAAGCTTATTTTCCAAAAGAGAGATGGGTAAGAAACATGTAGAAAATGTGATCAGCATGCTATAAAATTTCATGATGCAAGGAAACACACACGCTTCTTAGAATGGAGTTGACATATTTTTGCTAGACTGGAGCAGACTAGTTCTTTGGCCACTAGAATCTGCTTATTATAAGTAGGGGTTGGGTTTCTCTGTGCTGGTGCAGTATCTATAAAAACTGGAGTTGGTTTATTATCTCCCGGCGTTTGGATCTTTTGCAAAGACCTGGTTTGGAGCCCTTCAGATTCTAACATAGTCGTCTTCCCCTTGCATGCCTTGTATAGAAGAATGGTGCTTCAATTATAAAACATGCTACATCAGAGAGATGGAATAGGTACTGAAGAATAGAAAGGCATGACATATTGACATGTATTCCCTCCATCCGGAAAAAAAATTGATGGGTCTAGGCGTATTTTAGTTCTAGATACATCCTTTTTTATCCATTTCGGCAACATGTAATCCGGACGGAGGGAGCATGGTGTAAGAGCTAGGGATACGACAGGACAACACAGTAAAAAAACACTAGTTGAATGTAAAATTGTATGCTAGCGGAATACGTACAGAAAAAACTAAGGAAACATACATGTGTATGATTGGGAAACTAAGATGGCATTGCAACAAAGCACTAGAACATCATTTCAATGTAAAAAACATGGTATGGTAGACAGATGAAGTACATACTGATGAATAACAATGCATAAGATATTCAGAAGCATGATGTCCAAATTAAGCAGATGGCATTGCGATAGAGTAGAATGACAGTGCTTGAATTTGAAAACATGTTATCATGAATGGAATAGGTACTGAAAAATAGGAAGGCATGACATATTTACATGCATGATAAGCATGCTAAGCACATGGCATTGCAACAGACTAGATACACTCCAGGACATTATATGCATGTTGTACCCATATCACGGGCCAAGTTAGAGCAAGGACCTTGTGGGGTGAAGAGGATTCAACATCTTTCTACAAGTCTTCTGAAGAACTGCCTTTACATGTTCCATCATATTGGGTATCATTGACATCAAGTTTATTGGCCTTTACATTGCTCGGTGAGGTTCTTGTGGATATATCAGTGTGTGCAATTATATATGACATGCATGGAAGACAACTAGTAGTTAGATTTATGTAATGAGTGCCTCTAGGAGACGACATAAATAGTAGGACTGGGGTTAACTAGCAGCAACAGGTCTCAAAAACTAAAGGGAGAACACAGATGAAAGCTACAGAATATGTATCGTTTGTCCTCGAGATTAACTAGATGGCACACAAAAGTAGTAAAGAACAACATAGGTAATACTATAAGTGGTATAATACTATAATCACTAGCCTGTGGGATAGCATTGGCTGATGGATGATAACTATGGAACAACGTTACCTAAAGAACAAGTATCTTAGCTGAACTATGGAACAACGTTAACTCCTGAACAAGACCCGTAAGAGATCAGCATGAATATACAATGAAATGTGATAATCTATTTTCCATGCTTAGATGAATAACAAAGCCATAAATATTGCACACAAGTAAGATGAGGGTACAACCTATCTGGCCGCCATCCATAGGAGTGTGCATCATGTGCTGACTTGTCGATGGCATTGCAGTTGTTGTGGCTGTCCATGTCGGGCACGCGCATTCGATGCAGGGAACTATTGAGTGGGGACTATAGCTCCCTTCTGGTGTATGCTTCCCTTGTTGGAGCAGCTGCGGTGAGTCGCAACACGGTGTGGCTGAAGATGCAGATAACGCATAATGTTAAGAACGACACATCTCTTTGATCTGAAGAAATACACTAAGAGATTAACAACAAGGTACGAGAGTGGTCACACGTCTGTTGACTGGGACTAAATTGGGGTCACACAATTTTATTTTATTTTGGTACTATCCGATCTATGCCGGATGGCTTGATGGTCGTCTTGTGCCTCCCGTCTAATACTGTTAGGAATATTCCCCGAAGAGCCAGCGACCAACGGCAGAGCAGCTTGCCTCCGCCGTCCGTGGCCCCGGCCAAAACCCCGCTCCTTGCCCCTCCGCACTGTCATGGTTGCGCTTCCCCCGGGCCAATCCACAAAGACTCCCCGTCATCCAGATCCGGCGGCAGTAGTACCTTGAACCCACGCAACTCTAAGATAGCCATCTAAGCGCTGCTTCCGCGGCGAACTTGCGGTCCCCACCCTTACGTTAGACACCAGCCAACCGGCAGCCTAGGAGCTCCGCCACCTCAAGGGGTGCTGCTTCCCATTGGGAATCGATTGGCCCAGAATAAAAATTCAGATAACTAACGCCTAAATAAAGTGATTTGAGAAGAGGGTGTGACCTATCTGGCGGCATGATGAAGTAGGCAGGTCCAGCTGTCGAGTCGGTGAAGCCGGCGCGGTTGCGGTGGCCACCCACGGTAGGGAAACAGTGATGTCGCGATGGTCGACGGCTAGGGGGAAGTTGCACCGGGACTCTGGACGGATCCGAAGTTGGAGCCGCTCCGGCGTCGTGAACAACGGCAGGGGTGAATCGGCTCCGGTACGGTTCACGTGGCCGTCGTTGAGGCAGCTCCAGCAGCACGGAGTAAGAGGCACACGGCCCAGTGCACGACGGCAAATGGACAGCGTCTCCGGCATTTGGGAGGAGGGCAGCTGTGAAATTGGTGTGGTGGGGGCACCATGGAGGAGGGGCTGAGGTTTCGCGGCTCAGGAGAAAGGAGCTTCCGGGGAGAAGGTGATTTGGCGCCCACGAGGTATAAATGGGGGGGGGGATTGGGAGGGGAGTGGAACCATGTTTTACGGACGCATTTTTCTGAAATGTGAGGGGGAGTTACAATTCTACCCCTGCCTTTAGGCTTCTCGGCTTGGGTCTGTGTACTGAGGGTCGGGGATAGTAGAGTAACTTTGCTTCTCCCCAAATAGTGGGCGGGAGCGATTTCGGGCGAGGAGGGCTTGTTTTGAAATATAGTGGGCGCGAGCGATTTCTGGCGAGGAGAGCGAGTTTTGAAAATAGTGGGCACGAGCTATTTCGGGCAAGGAGAGCGTGTTTTGCCGACCATGGTTTATGAATTATTTGGCACATGTCATTTCGGCCTAGGAGAAGGCGTGCTTGGATGAAGTTACGAACCTACCCTCCATGCACAACGGGCCAATTAATGCGTCTCCCACATAGGACGGTAATTTCACGTCTCCCATTTATTTGCTCGGGCGGATTCCATCGAGTAGAGGATGTTTAACGGTTCGTTCAAAATTTGGGAGAATGAGCATCCACGTCTACCTTACCAAGTCGATTTGAATCAAATTTAGAAATTATTAGCTTGCCACTTCTTTTTTGATGGAGAGATGATGCTCAGGAGTAATGTGTTTTTACATGCTCGTTGCTAGCGATTTACTATATGACAAATAGTTGACCCACTCAAAAACGGGAATCAAACCCAAAATGAAATATCTCGATTCAATGAAATAGCTCGTTCACCAGGTCAAAATAGTGAACTAAATCCAAAATTGAACACCTCAATCGAATAGCATGGTGTACAGTATTATAGTACTCCATGAACATGTTGGAAGTCAAATTAATGAACTTGTTTGATATACGCATATATCTGTTCATGTGTGGATTGCAGACAACATGTTCCCCAATTTAAATATTTGAATGCAAGTTTATATCGAAACATGGTTTATATCAGTCTTTGATGCATAAAACGCGACCTCCCCCTCTCTCGGACTCTTGCTCTCTCTCTCTCTCTCTCTATCTCTCTCTCGCCAGCAATCTTCAATTATGTCGCACGCATCCAACACACAGACCTTGTTGGTCCTCTCTCTTTCTTTCCATCTCTCTCTCTCTCTTTGTGTGTGTGTGGGGGGTGAGGGAGTCCTGGACTAAGGGGTCCTCGGACGTCCGACCTATTATCTATGGGCCATATTGATGGGCTGTGAAGACATGAAGACCGAAGACTGCACAGTGTACGGATTGGACTCTACTTGGAATGGAAGGCAAGCTTGGCGACCAAAGATTCCTCCTTATGTAACCGACTCTATGTAAACCCTAGATCCACTCGGTGTCTATATAAACCGAAGGGGTAGTCCGGAAAGGACAAGGCATAGACTCATTACCATATTCATAGGCTAGACTTCTAGGGTTTAGCCATTACGATCTCGTGGTAGAACATCTCTTCTAACAATTATATTCATCAAGATCAATCAAGCAGGAAGTAGGGTATTACCTCCATAGAGAGGGCCCGAACCTAGGTAAACATCGTGTCCCCTGTCTCCTGTTACCATCGATCCTATACGCATAGTTCGGGACCCCCTACCCGAGATCCGCCGGTTTTGACATCGACATTGGTGCTTTCATGGAGAGTTCCACTATGCCATCGACAAGAGGCTCGATGGCCCCCTTCAATCATCAATAATGACGCTGTCCAAAGAGGAACCTTCCTCCACGGACTGATCTTCGTATTCGGTGGCTTTGTACTGCGGGCCAACTCGCTTGGCCATCTGGAGCAGATCGACAGCTATGCCCCCGGCCATTAGGTCGGATTCAGAAGCTTGAACTGTGTCGCGGATATCCGTGGAGACTTGATCATCAAGTGATTTGAGACTGCGGCGATCGCTCCCCCTCATCCCGATGAACGTGACTTAAATCTGTCATCGGATCACACCTAGGAGATGGTTCCTACGGCTGCAATGACCTTAGAGCGAAAGCAGATCGAGCCAGCCGAGGCCTCAGAGTCCACGGAGTTGGAGCCGCACATGGACTCGACGCCCTACAGCATTCATTTTAACAGAACTTTGGACTCGTCTCCAGCTGTAAGTTCCGGATTGTGTACGCCCATGGACACCGAGTTAGATCGGTTATCGATCTTCGAGTTTAGTGCCGTGGACGTCTTCCAGCACTCACCTTTGGGTAATGTGCTAAAAACTTTTAAGAATTTGTCCTTGGAGAAGAACTCACAGCAGAACTATGTCCGGTTCGAGCTAGAGACGGATGATGAGGAAGTTTGCTCCCCACCCGCCACCCACCTCATAGCCACCGTCGATGATTTAACCGACATGCTTGACTATGGCTCCGAAGACTTCGACGGTATGGACGACGATGCTGACAAGGAGCAGGGCCAAGACCCGTCATTCACTGGACGTTGGACGGCTACCTCTTCATACGACGTGTACATGGTTGATACACCTAAAGGATCTGGCGACAACAAAGAAGAGCCAGATGTGAATAAAGCTTCTGAGACATAGTCCAAACGCCGGCAGCCCAAACGCCGCCCCAAGCTGCGCCGCTCAAAGGACGACAACACTAGCACTGGAGAAAACAGTACTCCGGGCGATGCCGAAAACAATGAAGACCCTGCCGGGGCTACACCCAAGTAGGAACACGACAGCAGGCAAAACAACCCTGACAAACAGGCCATAGAACATGACTTGGAGGACGATAGTTATCGTCCACGCTCCGAGGAGGAGACAAGCCTTGGCAACTAAGACTTCATCATGCCTGAGGATCCTCTCGAGCAGGAACGCTTTAAGCTTCGGCTCATAGCCACTGCAAGGAGCCTGAAAAAGAAACAATAGCGGCTTTAAGCCGAACAAGACCTGCTCGTCGACAGATGGACTGATGTCCTGGCAGCCGAGGAATACGGCCTCAACCGCCCAGCCAAGGCCTACATCAAATGCAGACTGCTGCCTCAATTCAATGTGGAGGCGCCGGAGCACATATCTCCCTCGCGTAATGTGGACCGACCACCATGTGGTCGGGACAGGGCGGCCGAACGGCCACCCCATAGTCGGGATAAAGCGGCAACTCAGGCTGAACAGCAGACCACCCCACCACCCCGCCATAATAAAGATGGAAAAGTGCGGAGTCACATGTACGACCTCCGACAGACACTGGACATAAGAGCAGGACACTCAAGATCGATCTACGGATCACGAGGACGTGCTTCGAGGCACGACGACAGCCACCTCTTCGGACGTGACAAACCTAACCACGCTTGGGCCGAATACCGCAGACGGACTCCCTCGGAGGTCCGCCATGATGCGGCCCAATACAGAGGTGCCGCACACCCGCTCTGCTTCACAAATGAAGTATTGGATCATGATTTCCCCGAGGGGTTCAAGCCCGTCAATATCAAATCATACAATGGCACAACCAATCCTGCAGTATGGATCGAGGATTTCATCGTCCACATCCACATGGCCCAAGGAAACGACCTCCACGCCATCAAATATCTCCCATTAAAGCTCAAAGGACCAGCTCGGCACTGGCAGGACTTGGAAGAGGCCTTCCTCGACAACTTCCAAGGTACATATGTCTGGCCACCCAATGTCGATTACTTAAGCCACATAGTCCAACAATTTGGAGAATCAGCCAGAAAATTCTGGACTAGGTTCCTAACCAAAAAGAACTAGATAGTCGACTGTCCGAACGCTGAAGCCCTAGCAGCCTTTAAGCATAGCATCCAGGACGAATGACTTGCCCGCCACCTTGGCCAGGAAAATTCGAGATCCATGGCAGCTCTCACGGCACTTATGACCCGCTGCGCGGGAGAGGATAGCTGGCTGGCTCGCAGTACAAACACAGCCAATGAAACAGGCCCCTCCAAGGCCAAAAATATCACTAACAAGCTCCGACGCAACAAACACAAACGTCGAAGCAATGGCGATAATGCCAATGACACTGCAGTTCACGCCGGATTCAGTGGCTCCAAGTCCAGCCAGCGAAAGAAGCCCTATAAAAGGAATAGCGAAGGACCATCCAGCTTGGACCGCATACTCGATCGTCCTTGCCAGATACTTGGCACCCCAAACAAACTGGCCAACCATACTAACAGAGATTGCCGGGTCTTTAAACAAGCCAGCAAAGTCAACAACAGAAACAAGGAAGGAGAATCATAGAGAAAGGACGATGACGAGGAGCCCCGTCAGCTGAACACTGGGGAGCAAAAGAAATTTCCTCGCCAAGTAAAAACGGTGAAGATGATATATGCCACACACATCCCCAAAAGGGAGCGCAAACGCGCACTTAGGGACGTTTATGCGTTAGAGCCAGTCGCCCCGAAATTCAATCGATGGTTATCACTCCTGATCACCTTTGACCGTCGAGACCATCCAACTAGCATCCGCCACGGCAGTTTAGTCGCACTAGTCCTCGATTCAATCATCGACGGATTTCACCTGACACGAGTCCTAATGGACGGTGGTAGCATCCTCAACCTGCTCTATCAGGAAACAGTACGTAAAATGTGCATTGACCCCTCACAAGTCAAGCCCACGAAGACTACCTTTAAAGGAGTCATACCAGGCGTGGAGGCCTGTTGTACAGGCTCAATAACGCTAGAAGTAGTATTCGGTTCCCCGGATAACTTCTGAAGCGAAGAACTAATCTTCGATATCGTCCCATTTCGCAGCGGCTATCATGCCCTGCTCGGACGAACCGCATTTGCTAGATTCAATGCGGTGCCACATTATGCTTATCTCAAGCTCAAAATGCCCGGTCCACGTGGCATCATTACAGTCTATACCTACTAATAAAGCAAGGTGTGTTTCTTCAATTTTTTCATCCGTTCACCATCAAAATAATATTTGTTTCTATCCGAGGTGGTACTAAACTTTTGTACGTCCGTCTATTAGCAAAAGAAAAAGATTTGTCCAGTTCTACGTCCATGGGCCGCGCGCTATGGCCCATTAAAGTCCGCCAATTTTTTTCTGCCCACGCAAGAACAAACAAAATCCTATTTCCCGCACAGAGCGGCAAATAGTTCAATGTACGCACAGGGCGCCATGACTGGGCCACTCATTATATTCTGTGTTTTATTTCTATTTATTTCTTATGTTTCTTCCCTTTTTATTTTCTGTTAATTTTGTATTTTTACCGTTTCAAGTCTATATTTTTTCTATTTTTGAAAATTCAAAATTTTCAGAAAATAATTCGAATTTCATTTAAATTATTCCGAATTTTTTATATGTGTCTATTTTAAAAAAATCAATATTTAATAAAATTCATTAGAGCAATTTTCAACATTTGAAAATATTCATATTTTTTCCTTCCCACGCAAAAACACAAAATCCTATTTCCCGTACACAGCGGTAAATAGTTCACCATACACACAGGGCGCCAAGACTGGCCCACTCATATTTTTCTGTGTTTTGTTTCTATTTTTCTTCTTATCTTTCTTTCTGTTTTTATTTTATGTTTATTTTTTTTTATTTTTACCACACATACCTTTTTTTCTTAAATTTGGAATTTTCATAAAAAAATTCGAATTTCATTTCTTATTCAAATTTTCGTAAAAAGTTACGAATTCCAAAAGGTTGTTCCAATTTTAGAAAATGTTTGGAAATTTTTTTGTCGCTCCAAAGTTTGTTCAAAATGTTAATAATTATTCCCATTTTTCAAAATGGTTGTATTTTGAAATATTGCTCAATAATGAATAAAATGCATTTGAAAAATGTTCCACATTTGAAAATATTAATGTTTTACCGATATGTTCAAAAATTAAAAATAATGTTTCCATTAAAGAAACACATTTTCTTAAATTCTTCTGAATTGTGAAAAATATGTTTCTATTTTCAAAATTAATTCACAACTTAGGAAATCGTATTTTTAAAGAGGTTCATGTTTTTATGAAATGTATGTGAATTTCATGAAATGCTCCGTTGAAACCTTTTGTTCTTATTTTTCCAAAAATGTATGGAATTTTAAAAAAAAAAGTGATCATAATTTGGAAAATTGTTCACGTTCCCAAGTATATTCCATTGTTCCAATTTTTGTTTCAGAAATGGAAAATTATTTCCCATTTTTTTAAAAATTGTTTGGGTTTCTCCAAATTTATTCAAGATTTAAAATTGCATTTACCAAATGTTAGAAATTTGATAAATATTCGTGTTTTAGTGAGATGTTCAAAAACTGAAAATAAGTTTTGCAGTGAAAAGACATTTTCTACTCAAAAGATTTTTCCATTTCCTAAAATTGTTCACAAATTTAAAAAACTTCGTATTTTTTCAAAAGATTCCTCCTTTTAAGAAATGTCGTTTAATTTCAAAAAATGTTCCATTCAAATTTTTTGTACGTGTTTTTTTAAATGTATGGTTTTGAAAAAAATTGTTTGGAATTTGGAAAATTATTCATGTTGCCAAGTATATTTAGCAATTCATAGTTATGATTTTTTTGAAAAGTATAAAAAATGAAGAAGAAATGTTTTGAATCTGACATTGCAGTATATCCTTAAATATTCATGCTAAATATTGGTTAGCAGGACGGGTTTGTTTAACTGGCTACTAACATGTGGGATTGCTCATACTGGGCCTTTGAGGTCGTGAGTTCGATCACTCCCATATTGGGCCTGCTCCGCATCAGGTATATTGAGCTAAGTCGGCTTGTTCAGAATAAGGGACACCATAAATATTGACGATTGACTAAAAATAAAAATAAATTATTAACTATGGTAGCTTCATGTGCAAATAAAAGAGAATATGCAGGTTAATTATTATTGAAGGAAATTGTGAGCACATGTCAATAAAAGAGAATATAACGGGTTGGCTCTAATTAAAGGGTATCTTGTTGAACTAGAGAATACGGACATGTGGGGTCTTGATTCATTCTTATATTGAGTCAGATGCATGTAGTTTTATTATCCCATTGCAACGCACGAGCAGGTGTGCTAGTAAATAGAAACACGGAACGCTCCCTCCGTATAGAGGAGCACACTGCCGCCCTAGTAGCAGAAGTACAGAGCGGCCTACTCAACCAGCATTGTAATCTGGCTGCCGAGCCCCTGGACACCATCAAGAGGGTCTGGACCACAGTGTAGCAGGACGGCTCGGCCTGTCAGGAGCCGAATTAGCAATCTGGCCTCCGTCCCAGCTCCGAGGAGGCAATGGCACTAATACTGTGCGTATATTAATTACGCACTCAAAACCCCATGGGAACTGACAGAGGCATAACTTGTTCGTGATCCACTGTATGGCTCGACCGACCCTGGGATTCGCACGCTTTTACTTTTTCTTTTCTGTGGGTTTTTTCTTCTCTTTTGAAGGTCTATACGGACAACCTCCTTGCAGAACATACCAAGGAGGCAAGGAGCTCTGGCTTACAAGGGAATCCTCAGGTGGTCTCTATTAAAAGATCGCCATACTTGCTTTTCATACCTGCACGTAGCTCGCCCTTGGTTGCGGCATGTTAAATAGCCTTACATGCTTATTGCATCGCTTGTACAAAGCATGCCTTGATGGTGAATACACGGTAGCGTTAGCCTATTATTTCATTTTTCTGTTTACTCACCTCGGTATTAATTACCCACTGCAAACGTACACCATGGTACGTATTACTACGCCAGGGGCTTCATCACACCCAACACCACGGCAATAAAAAGTCCGAACACTTTTATAGTATAGTTCGGCACCCCGAACATATAGCATTATATGCATCGGCTCCGAATCATGTCTTTGGTCAATAGTTGGGTTGCCCGGCTCCTGTGCTTACTACCTTACGTTCCACTATATCGGCTAGGGTAGTAAAGGGAGAACTACTACGATTGTGTCTCGGTTCTTCCGGATGAGCACCTCGGTAGAGAAAGCCGAAAATTGACTGTCATGATGCGGCGAGAGCCGGTCAGCTGTTCGAGAGGTTCCAAATCGTTGGAGATTTTTTCCGCTTCTTGCGAAGAATTGGTTCCCCCGATTAGGCGTGCATAGCGCCCCTAGTTCAGTCTTCCGAATACCAGGGGCTTCACCAACTTTCCTATTTGTCAAACTCCTATGGCTAAGTGAGGGCGGTAAAGGCCGCATAGTCTGATTGCCTTGTTCGTTGCGCTAAACACCTCTTGTAAGGACCAGAATGTGGCGTAAAGAGTGTTTAGATTTATCCCGAACACCCCCGTACTATGTACGTGGGGGCAGAAGCCGACGACTGGTCAACCCTCAGAGTTAATAAACGGCCGCACAGGAGGTAAATTTAAATCATAAGCACTATATTACATTACACCATTGTTCCATATTATAGTGCAAGGTAATACACATGTTCTCATGGGAATATGATATTCTTTGAACATTGCTCCGCCACAACACAGGAACCCTCCAGGACACCATCAAAATAGTGTTCGGGCCTACGATGCTCCTTGCCCTCCGGCGGCCCCTCGGTCATTAGCTTCTTGGCCCAATGCGTCTTCACGCGGGCAAACACCATACAAGCACCTTCAATACAGACCGACCGCTTCAAGGTTTCGAGCCGCGGCCAGGCACTTACAAGCCACTGAACAAGTCCGAAGTAGCTGCTAGGTATAGGCTCGGCCCGACACAGCCGGACTATTAGGTCCTTCATGGCTAGCTCTGCCGACTTGTGCAGCTCGACCAACTGCTTCAGCTGGTCGCTGAAGGGCACCGGATGTTTGGGTCCAAGATATTGCGACCAGAACAGCTTCTCCGTAGACATCCCCTCTTCGGCTCTATAATGCTCGGCAGCATCTGATATACTGCGCGGCAGATCCGTAAACGCCCCTGGAAAACCCAAATCCAGATAAGTACAAGGAACGTTTCTTATACATACTTGCTTTGCATGGGGAAAGACTAACCCGACGCAAAGTTCTTGGCCGCCTGAATCTCCTGGAGGGTGTTCTGGGCTTTGGCTCGTGCGTCCTATGCGCTCTAACGGGCCTTCTCTAGTTCGGACTCTCGCACCTTACAATCGCGCTCCAAGGAATCAAATCTCTCGATCACGCCTTGGAGTTGCTGCTGCGCCTTGTCAACCCGGGCCTCGTGCTTCTCGCACGAGGCGCGTTCCTTGGCCGCTTTATCCTCGGCCTCGGCTAACGCCTTCTTGAGGGCGGCCACCTCGATCGTGGCCCCTAATAAAGATTATGACACTTTAGTCTGGACAGACTATTCAGTTTTTCTTAAAATATACCCGCAGGTCACTGCATACCTTGGCTATCCTCCAGCTACTTTTTCACAAGGCGAAGTTCCTCCTCGGCCCGCTTCAGTTTGGAAACCTCCGCAGCATGAGCAGTGGCAGCCTACAGCGATACCTGCTTATTCACAAAAGACAACTTATGTTAGACTCCTGCGATATTTTTTCTCGATCCTCTATTTGGCTCTTTCCTACCGAACACCAAACAGAGCATCAGGGGCTACTGTCTATACTATGACATTCTTCCTACAACTGCATTAATTACCTCAAAGCCTGATAGAAGGCTAGTGCAGGCATCGGTTAGTCCGTTTTTGACGAACTGAACCTTCTCTATTACCGTGCCCATAAGGGCACGGTGTTCATCCACAATAGAGGCACCTCGTAGCGCCTCCATTAGATTTGTCCGGTGCTTCTGGTTGGACAGAGGTCACCGGTGGAACTGGCACACTCCCTTCTTTCCGGGAATGCCATTCGCCGGACTCCAAAGCCGCATGGGTCTCCGGAGTAGTGTCCGACTTAGGACCAAGGGGAACTCGGCCCTCATCATCAGTCCCCATAATGGATTTTCCCCCATGTGTCCGGCAACTAAGGAATCATCCTGGGGAGCCGCCCCGACGATCTCCAGAGCCTCCCCCTAGTCGAGGAAGGTCTTTTGCGACACCACCTCATCGTCACCCTTGGGAGAGACGGAATGAGCAGGCGGCGGGGACATGCTAGCCATCTCCTTTGAGTCCAGCAATTCCTCTGTCGAGGATCGCGGGGTGTCATCGCGTGCCGGACTGCTATGAAAAAGTTTAAGGCACATCAATACTACAAACAAGAAAGGCCAGATGTTTTTAGATTCTGGTACTTACGAGGCGGCCCGTGGCTTCGTCCAGCGAGGTCGCTCCGGGCTGCTATCAACATCCGACACAGAGTTATCCGCATGGGAGCCTCTCCCCCTCTTGGGCGCCTCCGCCTCCAAGCTCGTGGAGGCCTCCCTTTTCTTCCTCCCTCCCGCAGGAGGGGAGTCACCTCCCTCCTCGTCGCCATCGTCGGTGGCTGAGGGGTCTGTCTCATCGTCAGATGAGACGACCAAGGTGTTCCCTCGGCGAAGCCCACTTCTGGTCCCCTTGGCCATAGTTTTGACCTTCTTCTCCGGTACGTCGTAAGGCGCCGGAAATAGCATCTCCGTAAGGAGTGGGGTTCCCTCGCCTTCGGGCAGCGGCACCGGACTATTAATCTGTCTCGATAGGTCGACCCAGGCCTGAAAAATAAATTGATAAGAAGGATTAGTATCCTTCCTCGAAGTATGTCCTTAAAGATTATACCTTGATGGCTTACCGAATTAGCCTGACGCTTAAAGTTGAGCCCGCAATCTTTGGTCGAGGGTGGAGGTGTCTCGCTGCCCTTAAAGAGCACCCTCCAGATGTCTTCGTGCGTCATGCCGAAGAGCCTTCGCAGCGTCTGGTGCTTGGCCGAATCAAACTCCCACAAATAACAGGTCTGGCGCTGACAGGGAAGGATCCGGCATACAAGCATGACCTGGATCACATCCACGAGCTTGATCTTCTTGGTTATCATATTCTGGAGACAAGTTTGGAGCCCCGTGATCTCTTCCAAAGATCCCCAGGTCAGGCCCTTCTCTTGCCAGGAGGTAAGCCGCATCGGGGCACCAGATCGGAATTCGGGAGCCGCCGCCTAGTTGGCGTCACGCGGCTCGGTGATGTAGAACCACCCCGATTGCCATCCCTTCACCATCTCTACAAAGGAGCCTTCGAGCCAAGTGATATTGGGCATTTTGCCCACCATGGCACCTCCGCACTCAGCCTGTTGGCCGCGCACCACCTTGGGATTTACATTAAAAGTCTTCAGCCATAGGCCAAAGTGAGGTGGGATGCGGAGAAAGGCTTCGCACACAACTATAAATGCTGAGATATTGAGGAAAAAGTTGGGATCCAGATCGCGGAAATCCAACCCATAGTAAAACATCAATCCACGAACAAATGGATGAAGAGGGTGTTCGGGAACGCAGTAATTTCAAAAAATTTCCTACGCACACGCAAGATCATGATGATGCATAGCAACGAGGGGGAGAGTCTGATCTACATACCCTAGTAGATCGCAACGGAAGCGTTGACACAACGTAGAGGAAGTAGTCGTACGTCTTCTTCCCGATCCGACCGATCCAAGCACCGTTACTCCGGCACCTCCGAGTTCTTAGCACACGTTCAGTTCGATGACGTTCCTCGGGCTCCGATCCAGCAAAGCGTCGAGGAAGAGTTCCGTCAGCACGACGGCGTGGTGACGATCTTGATGTACTACCGACGCAGGGCTTCGTCTAAGCACTGTAACGGTATGATCGAGGTGGAATTTGGTGGCAGGGGGCACCGCACACGGCTAAGGAACGATCTCAAGGATCAACTTGTGTGTCTTGGGGTGCCCCCTGCCCCCGTATATAAAGGCCAGGGGCAGGGGGTTCGGCCGGCTAGGAGGGAGGCGCAGGGAGGAGTCCTACTCCCACCGGGAGTAGGACTCCTCCCCTCTAATCCTATTCCAACTAGCACTCTTGGGGGGAAAGGAGAAAGAGGTGGCCGGCCCACCTCTCCTAGTCCTACTAGGACTTGGGGAGGGGGGGCGCCGGCTAGGCTTGTGGGCTGCCTCTTCTCTCTTTTCCACTAAGGCCCAATAGGCCCATTTGCCTCCCGGGGGGTTCCGGTAACCCTCCCGGTAATCCGGTAAAATCCCGATTTCACCCGGAACGCTTCCGGTGCCCAAACATAGGCTTCCAATATATCAATCTTTACGTCTCGACCATTTCGAGACTCCTCGTCATGTCCGTGATCTCATCCGGGACTCCGAACAACCTTCGGTACATCAAAATGCATAAACTCATAATAACTGTCATCGTAACGTTAAGCGTGCGGACCCTACGGTTTGAGAACAATGTAGACATGACCGAGACACGTCTCCGGTCAATAACCAATAGCGGGACCTGGATGCCCATATTGGCTCCTACATATTCTACGAAGATCTTTATCGGTCAGACCGCATAACAACATACGTTGTTCCCTTTGTCATCGGTATGTTACTTGCCCGAGATTCGATCGTCGGTATCCAATACCTAGTTCAATCTCGTTACTGGCAAGTCTCTTTACTTGTTCCGTAATACATCATCTCATAACTAACATCTTAGTTATTATGCTTGCAAGGCTTATGTGATGTGTATTACCGAGAGGGCCCAGAGATACCTCTCCGATAATCGGAGTGACAAACCCTAATCTTGAAATACGCCAACCCAACATCTACCATTGGAGACACCTGTAGTACTCCTTTATAATCACCCAGTTACGTTGTGACGTTTGGTAGTACCCAAAGTGTTCCTCCGGTAAACGGGAGTTGCATAATCTCATAGTTATAGGAACATGTATAAGTCATGAAGAAAGCAATAGCAACATACTAAACGATCGGGTGCTAAGCTAATGGAATGGGTCATGTCAATCAGATCATTCAACTAATGATGTGACCTCGTTAATCAAATAACAACTCTTTGTTCATGGTTAGGAAACATAACCATCTTTGATTAACGAGCTAGTCTAGTAGAGGCATACTAGTGACACTCTGTTGGTCTATGTATTCACACATGTATTATGTTTCCGGTTAATACAATTCTAGCATGAATAATAAACATTTATCATGATATAAGGAAATAAATAATAACTTTATTATTGCCTCTAGGGCATATTTCCTTCAGTCTCCCACTTGCACTAGAGTCAATAATCTAGATTACACAGTAATGATTCTAACACCCATGGAGCCTTGGTGCTGATCATGTTTTGCTCGTGGAAGAGGCTTAGTCAACGGGTCTGCAACATTCAGATCCGTATGTATCTTGCAAATCTCTATGTCTCCCACCTGGACTAAATCCCGGATGGAGTTGAAGCGTCTCTTGATGTGTTTGGTTCTTTTGTGAAATCTGGATTCCTTTGCCAAGGCAATTGCACCAGTATTGTCACAGAAGATCTTCATTGGACCCGATGCACTAGGTATGACACCTAGATCGGATATGAACTCCTTCATCCAGACTCCTTCGTTCGCTGCTTCCGAAGCAGCTATGTACTCCGCTTCACATGTAGATCCCGCTACGACGCTTTGTTTAGAACTGCACCAACTGACAGCTCCACCGTTTAAAGTAAACACGTATCCGGTTTGCGATTTAGAATCGTCCGGATCAGTGTCAAAGCTTGCATCAACGTAACCTCTTACGGTGAGCTCTTTGTCACCTCCATATACGAGAAACATATCCTTAGTCCTTTTTAGGTATTTCAGGATGTTCTTGACCGCTATCCAGTGATCCACTCCTGGATTACTTTGGTACCTCCCTGCTAAACTTATAGCAAGGCACACATCAGGTCTGGTACACAGCATTGCATACATGATAGAGCCTATGGCTGAAGCATAGGGAACATCTTTCATTTTCTCTCTATCTTCTGCAGTGGTCGGGCATTGAGTCTGACTCAACTTCACACCTTGTAACACAGGCAAGAACCCTTTCTTTGCTTGATCCATTTTGAACTTCTTCAAAATCTTGTCAAGGTATGTGCTTTGTGAAAGTCCAATTAAGCGTTTTGATCTATCTCTATAGATCTTTATGCCTAATATGTAAGAAGCTTCCCCGAGGTCTTTCATCGAAAAACTTTTATTCAAGTATCCCTTTATGCTATCCAGAAATTCTATATCATTTCCAATCAGTAATATGCCATCCACATATAATATCAGAAATGCTACAGAGCTCCCACTCACTTTCTTGTAAACGCAGGCTTCTCCATAAGTCTGCGTAAACCCAAACGCTTTGATCATCTCATCAAACGCAGGCTTCTCCAAAAGTCTGTATAAATCCAAATGCCTTGATCACACTATCAAAGCGTTTATTCCAACTCCGAGATGCTTGCACCAGTCCATAAATGGATCGCTGGAGTTTGCACACTTTGTTAGCTCCCTTTGGATCGACAAAACCTTCAGGTTGCATCATATACAACTCTTCTTCCAGAAATCCATTCAGGAATGCGGTTTTTACATCCATTTGCCAAATTTCATAATCATAAAATGCGGCAATTGCTAACATGATTCTGACAGACTTAAGCATCGCTACGGGTGAGAAAGTCTCATCGTAGTCAACTCCTTGAACTTGTCGAAAGCCTTTTGCGACAAGTCGAGCTTTGTAGACAGTAACATTACCATCAGCGTCAGTCTTTTTCTTAAAGATCCATTTATTCTCAATTGCTTGCCGATCATCGGGCAAGTCAACCAAAGTCCATACTTTGTTCTCATACATGGATCCCATCTCAGATTTCATGGCTTCAAGCCACTTTGCGGAATCTGGGCTCACCATCGCTTCTTCATAGTTCGTAGGTTCATCATGATCTAGTAGCATGACTTCTAGAACAGGATTACCGTACCACTCTGGTGCGGATCTTACTCTAGTTGATCTACGAGGTACAGTAGTATCTTGATCTAAAGTTTCATGATCATCATCATTAACTTCCTCTCTTATTGGTGTAGGTCTCACAGAAACAGTTTTCTATGATGTACTATTTCCCAATAACGGAGTAGGTACACTTACCTCGTCAAGTTCTACTTTCCTCCCACTCACTTCTTTCGAGAGAAACTCCTTCTCAAGAAAGTTTCCGAATTTAGCAACAAAAGTTTTGCCTTCGGATCTGTGATAGAAGGTGTATCCAATAGTTTCCTTTGGATATCCTATGAAGACACACTTCTCCGATTTGGGTTCGAGCTTATCAGGTTGAAGCTTTTTCACATAAGCATCGCAGCCCCAAACTTTAAGAAACGACAACTTTGGTTTCTTGCCAAACCACAGTTCATAAGGCGTCGTCTCAACGGATTTAGATGGTGCCCTATTTAACGTGAATGCGGCCGTCTCTAAAGCATAACCCCAAAATGATAGCGGTAAATCAGTAAGAGACATCATAGATCGCACCATATCTAGTAAAGTACGATTACGACGTTCGGACACACCATTACGTTGTGGTGTTCCGGGTGGCGTGAGTTGCGAAACTATTCCACAATTTTTCAAATGTACACCAAACTCGTAACTCAAATATTCTCCCCCACGATCAGATCGTAGAAACTTTATTTTCTTGTTACGATGATTTTCAACTTCTCTCTGAAATTCCTTGAACTTTTCAAATGTTTCAGACTTATGTTTCATTAAGTAGATATACCCATATCTGCTTAAATCATCTGTGAAGGTGAGAAAATAACGATATCCGCCACGAGCCTCAATATTCATCGGACCACATACATCGGTATGTATGATTTCCAATAAATCTGTTGCTCTCTCCATAGTACCGGAGAACGGTGTTTTAGTCATCTTGCCCATGAGGCACGGTTCGCAAGTACCAAGTGATTCATAATCAAGTGGTTCCAAAACCCATCAGTATGGAGTTTCTTCATGCGCTTTACACCGATATGACCTAAACGGCAGTGCCACAAATAAGTTGCACTATCATTATCAACTCTGCATCTTTTGGCTTCAACATTATGAATATGTGTATTACTACTATCGAGATTCAATAAGAATAGACCACTTTTCAAGGGTGCATGACCATAAAAGATATTACTCATATAAATAGAACAACCATTATTCTCTGATTTAAATGAATAACCGTCTCGCATCAAACAAGATCCAGATATAATGTTCATGCTCAACGCTGGCACCAAATAACAATTATTTAGGTCTAATATTAATCCCGAAGGTAGATGTAGAGGTAGCATGCCGACCGCGATCACATCGACTTTGGAACCGTTTCCCACGCGCATCGTCACCTCGTCCTTTGCTAGTGTCCGCTTATTCTGTAGTCCCTGTTTCGAGTTGCAAATATTAGCAACAGAACCAGTATCAAATACCCAGGTGCTACTGCGAGCATTAGTAAGGTACACATCAATAACATGTATATCACATATACCTTTGTTCACCTTGCTATCCTTCTTATCCGCCAAATACTTGGGGCAGTTCCGCTTCCAGTGACCAGTCTGCTTGCAGTAGAAGCACTCAGTTTCAGGCTTAGGTCCAGACTTGGGTTTCTTCTCTTGAGCAGCAACTTTCTTGCCGTTCTTCTTGAAGTTCCCTTTCTTCTTCCCTTTGCCCTTTTTCTTGAAACTAGTGGTTTTGTTAACCATCAACACTTGATGCTCCTTCTTGATTTCTACCTCCACAGCTTTCAGCATAGCGAAGAGCTCGGGAATAGTCTTGTTCATCCCTTGCATATTATAGTTCATCACAAAGCTCTTGTAGCTTGGTGGCAGTGATTGGAGAATTCTGTCAATGACGCAATCATCCGGAAGTGTAACTCCCAATTGAATCAAGTGATTATTATACCCAGACATTTTGAGTATATGCTCACTGACAGAACTGTTCTCCTCCATCTTGCAGCTATAGAACTTATTGGAGACTTCATATCTCTCAATCCGGGCATTTGCTTGAAATATTAACTTCAACTCCTGGAACATCTCATATGCTCCATGACGTTCAAAACGTCGTTGAAGTCCCGGTTCTAAGCCGTAAAGCATGGCACACTGAACTATTGAGTAGTCATCAGCTTTGCTCTGCCAGACGTTCATAACTTCTGGTGTTGCTCTTGCAGCAGGCCTGGCACTCAGCGGTGCTTCCAGGACGTAATTCTTCTGTGCAGCAATGAGGATAATCCTCAGGTTACGGACCCAGTCCGTGTAATTGCTACCATCATCTTTCAACTTTGCTTTCTCAAGGAACGCATTAAAATTCAACGGAACAACAGCACGAGCCATCTATCTACAATCAACATAAACAAGCAAGATACTATCAGGTACTAAGTTCATGATAATTTTTAAGTTCAGTTAATTTACTTAAGAACTCCCACTTAGATAGACATCCCTCTAATCCTCTAAGTGATCACGTGATCCAAATCAACTAAACCATAACCGATCATCACGTGAGATGGAGTAGTTTTCAATGGTGATCATCAATATGTTGATCATATCTGCTATATGATTCACGCTCGACCTTTCGGTCTCCGTGTTCCGAGGCCATATCTGTATATGCTTGGCTCGTCAAGTATAACCTGAGTATTCCGCGTGTGCAACTGTTTTGCACCCGTTGTATTTGAACGTAGAGCCTATCACACCCGATCATCACGTGGTGTCTCAGCACGAAGAACTTTTGCAACGGTGCATACTCAGGGAGAACACTTCTTGATAATTTAGTGAGAGATCATCTTATAATGCTACCGTCAATCAAAGCAAGATAAGATGCATAAAAGGATAAACATCACATGCAATCAATATAAGTGATATGATATGGCCATCATCATCTTGTGCTTTGTGATCTCCATCTCCGAAGCACCGTCATGATCACCATCGTCACCGGCGCGACACCTTGATCTCCATCGTAGCATCGTTGTCGTCTCGCCAATCTTATGCTTCCATGACTATCACTACCGCTTAGTAATAAAGTAAAGCATTACATCGCGATTGCATTGCATACAATAAAGCGACAACCATATGGCTCCTGCCAGTTGCCGATAACTCGGTTACAAAACATGATCATCTCATACAATAAAATCAGCATCATGCCTTGACCATATCACATCACAACATGCCCTGCAAAAACAAGTTAGACGTCCTCTACTTTGTTGTTGCAAGTTTTACGTGGCTGCTACGGGCTTAAGTAAGAACTCATCTCACCTACGCATCAAAACCACAACGATAGTTCGTCAAATAGACTCCGTTTTAACCTTCTCAAGGACCGGGCGTAGTCACACTTGGTTCAACTAAAGTTGGAGAGGCAGTCTTCCGCAAGCCATCTATGTGCAAAGCACGTCGAGGGAACCGGTCTCGCGTAAGAGTACGCGTAAGGTTGGTCCGGATCATCTCGTCCAACAATACCGCCGAACCAAAGTATGACATGCTGGTAGGCAGTATGACTTGTATCGCCCACAACTCACTTGTGTTCTACTCGTGCATATAACATCAAACCATAAAAACCTAGGCTCTGATACCACTGTTGGGGAACGCAGTAATTTCAAAAAAATTCCTACGCACACGCAAGATCATGATGATGCATAGCAACGAGGGGGAGAGTCTGATCTACATACCCTAGTAGATCGCAACGGAAGCGTTGACACAACGTAGAGGAAGTAGTCGTACGTCTTCTTCCCGATCCGACCGATCCAAGCACCGTTACTCCGGCACCTCCGAGTTCTTAGCACACGTTCAGTTCGATGACGTTCCTCGGGCTCCGATCCAGCAAAGCGTCGAGGAAGAGTTCCGTCAGCACGACGGCGTGGTGACGATCTTGATGTACTACCGACGCAGGGCTTCGCCTAAGCACTGTAACGGTATGATCGAGGTGGAATTTGGTGGCAGGGGGCACCGCACACGGCTAAGGAACGATCTCAAGGATCAACTTGTGTGTCTTGGGGTGCCCCCTGCCCCCGTATATAAAGGCCAGGGGCAGGGGGTTCGGCCGGCTAGGAGGGAGGCGCAGGGAGGAGTCCTACTCCCACCGGGAGTAGGACTCCTCCCCTCTAATCCTATTCCAACTAGGACTCTTGGGGGGAAAGGAGAAAGAGGTGGCCGGCCCACCTCTCCTAGTCCTACTAGGACTTGGGGAGGGGGGGCGCCGGCTAGGCTTGTGGGCTGCCTCTTCTCTCTTTTCCACTAAGGCCCAATAGGCCCATTTGCCTCCCGGGGGGTTCCGGTAACCCTCCCGGTAATCCGGTAAAATCCCGATTTCACCCGGAACGCTTCCGGTGCCCAAACATAGGCTTCCAATATATCAATCTTTACGTCTCGACCATTTCGAGACTCCTCGTCATGTCCGTGATCTCATCCGGGACTCCGAACAACCTTCGGTACATCAAAATGCATAAACTCATAATAACTGTCATCGTAACGTTAAGCGTGCGGACCCTACGGTTCGAGAACAATGTAGACATGACCGAGACACGTCTCCGGTCAATAACCAATAGCGGGACCTGGATGCTCATATTGGCTCCTACATATTCTACGAAGATCTTTATCGGTCAGACCGCATAACAACATACGTTGTTCCCTTTGTCATCGGTATGTTACTTGCCCGAGATTCGATCGTCGGTATCCAATACCTAGTTCAATCTCGTTACTGGCAAGTCTCTTTACTCGTTCCGTAATACATCATCTCATAACTAACATCTTAGTTATTATGCTTGCAAGGCTTATGTGATGTGTATTACCGAGAGGGCCCAGAGATACCTCTCCGATAATCGGAGTGACAAACCCTAATCTTGAAATACGCCAACCCAACATCTACCATTGGAGACACCTGTAGTACTCCTTTATAATCACCCAGTTACGTTGTGACATTTGGTAGTACCCAAAGTGTTCCTCCGGTAAACGGGAGTTGCATAATCTCATAGTTATAGGAACATGTACAAGTCATGAAGAAAGCAATAGCAACATACTAAACGATCGGGTGCTAAGCTAATGGAATGGGTCATGTCAATCAGATCATTCAACTAATGATGTGACATCGTTAATCAAATAACAACTCTTTGTTCATGGTTAGGAAACATAACCATCTTTGATTAACGAGCTAGTCTAGTAGAGGCATACTAGTGACACTCTGTTGGTCTATGTATTCACACATGTATTATGTTTCCGGTTAATACAATTCTAGCATGAATAATAAACATTTATCATGATATAAGGAAATAAATAATAACTTTATTATTGCCTCTAGGGCATATTTCCTTCAGAGGGAATCCCAACCCGCGGACGAAGTGTGTGAGAAACACGACCCTCTAATGGCGCTTGGGGGTAGGAACGATTTGCCCTTTTGCAGGGAGTCGGTGAGCAATCCCCTTGGCTAAGTAGCCGGCCTTCCGGAGCTCCGTGATGTCCTTCTCCTCAATGGAGGAGGCCATCCACTTGCCTCCAGCTCTAGAATCGGACATGACTGGAGTGCTTTCTCGAACGAGGGAAGGCTAAAACTTGGGCGCTAGAGCTCGATGATGAAAGGACTGAAGATGAAGGGTGAGGGTAAAGGGAGAGTGTCCTTATCCCTTTATAAAGGCCGCGAATATCAAGCGCCTCCCCACTCGTCCTAAAAACTTGCCTATTCCCAAGGGCTGTATAAATGGCACGATTGGGTTACCCATGCCCACATTGATGAGAACCCTGCGATAAGGGCACACGATCTCTGCTTTGACAGGACGTGCCAATAGCAACCGTGTCTCAAAACATGGAGCGGCAGACAAAGAGCAGTTCAAGGTTGTGACCGGACAGACGTAATGTCGTGTTGTGAAGAGTTGTCAGCGGACAGAGCTCGTGTGAAAATATATATATTCTCTGTGCGGTTGTGTGTGGTGTATGGTAGGTCCGAATACTACCGTTGAATCTGAATACTATCTTGGAGTTTGGAGAAAGGGGAACCCGCCTTGTAATGCCGAAGACAAATATGCGCGCCGGACTCCTTGTCATTGAAGCCAGATTTAGGGGCTACTGAGGGGAGTCCTGGACTAAGGGGTCCTCGGACGTCCGGCCTGTTATCTATGGGCCGGACTGATGGGCTATGAAGACATGAAGACCGAAGACTGGACCGTGTCCAGATTGAACTCTACTTGGCATGGAAGGCAAGCTTGGCGACCGAAGATTCCTTCTTATGTAATCGACTATATGTAAACCCTAGACCCCCTCGGTGTCTATATAAACCGAAGGGGATAGTCAGGAAAGTACAAGGCATATACTCATTACCATATTCATAGGCTAGACTTCTAGGGTTTAGCCATTATGATCTCATGGTAGATCAACTCTTGTAACACTTATATTCATCAAGATCAATCAAGCATGAAGTAGGGTATTACCTCCATAGAGAGGGCCCGAACCTGGGTAAACATCGTGTCCCATGTCTCCTGTTACCATTGATCCTAGACGCACAGTTCGGGATCCCCTACCCAAGATTCGCCAGTTTTGACACCTACAGGGGGATCTTTCTAGTTCGCATGCCAATATACTCCATCTATAGGTCTCTCTCGCACACTATGTATGATTCTCTAGTCCAAGCTAGATATCTTGGGTGCACTCATCGTATGCACACAAATTCCTTGGCTCGTTATCCGTAACTCTCTCATGCACCACTCTGTTGTCTCGGAGCTCTTCCCCCTCTCTCTCAAACTCTCCATCTACCTGGGTCACACATACACATGTAAAACTCTATCTCTCTCCCTTGTTCTTCTCTATCTCACACACACAATCTCATGCCTAGCTAGCCAAGTATGATGGTCTCTCACTCAATTGTAGGCACGCGCAGTCCCCCCTATATGTATATGACTAGCTAATCTTAGTCTCCATCACAAACATGTGCATGGTCTATCTCGATTTCTCTCGAGGCATCTTTCTATCGCGCATGCACCTCCCTCGATCTCCCACCCATATAGTCCCCTCACGATCTTGAGGGGGTCTCTCTATCACAAACACACCCCTCTCGCCCTCCCCATGCGTCCATGTTCTCCATGTGTCCCTCTCGACCTTTGTTCCTTGTTGGCCAAACCTCTATTGGACATGTGCTATAGGGGTGTCTCTCTCCGTTGCAAATAATCACACACTAGCTATTTTCGTGTATCTCCTCGCCTCGCTTATTCTATCTCGGAGATGCATACGTGATATGTTCACCTAAGAAACAAAAAAACACACACACACACACTCTCTCTCTAATTTATCGTTTGTTGTCACTTTCTCTTTCACACACATACTCTTTTTGCACACTTACTCATTCTCCTTCACACGCACTTGATCCCTCTCGAATTAGGCACTCTCCTCGGTCCATAGCATATTGATTTATTGAAAAGTCAAACATCACAAAGTTTGACCATGTACGTGGTGAAAAACAATTACATCTAGAACGACAAATATATACCATTAGATTCACCATGAGATGTAGTTTCGTATGATGTATCTTTGGTATTGTAGATTCATCTGGAACGACAAACATATACCATCTAATCAATGTTTCCAAAGTTTGACTTGTAAAAACATTACATGCACTGCATTATCGAGCGGATGGAATATCTCATTCCCCCCTCTCAGCTATCTGATGCACCACTCAGCCTTATCGAGGCTCCTCAATCTCTCTCAAACTTTATATCTCCCTGATTCACACATACACATGTCTCGCTCGCGCTATACATATAGACCCATCCAACACTCTTCGCCCTTGTTCTCTCTCTATGTGACACGCACCCCCCTAATAAGTACCATAATCCCTCACTCCATCATAGGCGCAAGCACTCCCCCCTAAGTATGATTATCTCTCACTAGCCATCAGGAACACACGTATTGTCTCCTTCCATCCATACGTCTATCTTGATATCTCTCGGGGTATCTTCTATTGCGCCCACACCTTGTCACTCGATCTCCCACCCTTGTAGTCCCATCACGATCTCTAGGGGATCTCTCTATGACAAACATACACTCTCTCCTCCCCATGTCTGCATTTTCTCCGTACGTCTCTCTCGACCTCTCTCCCTTGTTCGTCAGACCCCTCTTGGCCACGTGCTAGGGGTCTTGTTCTCTCGGTTGCAAACAACCACACACTATATCCTCATCCTTGCTTTCTTTGTCTAAGATACATGTGTGATATGTTTGCATAAGACACACACGTTTTTCCTCGGATTTTATTGAGTGTTATCCATGTCTCTTTCACACACGCACACACACTTTTTTCATTCACTCTCTCTCTCTCTCTGTAGTTAGGGACTCTCTCACGTCCATAAGCATATGGATGTTTTAAAAAGTCAAACCTCAAAAAAATTTGACCAGGTATATGTGGAGAAAAACATTTACATCTTGAAAGATCATTAGATTCATCACAACATGTACTTACTTCATACTATCATTTATCTTTGGTATTGTAGATATAAGTAATTTATAAACTTGGTCAATGTTTCAAAAGTTTGACTTTCAAAAAAATGTTGGAACTACATTATCGAGCGGAGGGAGTAGCTCTTTCTCTCTCTCTCTGCTATCTCTCACGGGCCTCCCCTCTCACACGAACACTCTATACCGACGGATTATATGCTCACTGTGTCAGCGTATAGCTCCGTATATTGTTTAGTTGACCGGTCAACCAGTCCACATGCTACCTTGTCAGCTCGTGTTCTGTATCTTTGTGTGCTGGCCCATGTGGCAGTGGGTGAAAATAAGTAAACTAGAGGCCCATCTAAAATGCGGTGAAGTAAACAAAGTTGAAACCACTCGGGGGCACCCCCCGCACTAGCAAATTGAGGGCGCATTGAGGACACACTTCTTCCACGTGGAGGACGCACTCGAGCACAATTCACCACTGCGCGACGGCATGCACAGAAGGACGCACTCGCGCACACCCAGCACACAACACACACCAGCACACGTCTACACCGGCGTCGCCGCCCGTTGAGATGGACGGTGAGGCAGCCAACAAGCGGAGGCGGCTCGAGCCAAAACCGCATTCGACGAGCCTGGACTTCATCAGCAGCCTCCCGACGACATGCTGCTCGTTATCATCGACCTCCTCCCCACCAAATCTGTCGTGCAGACCACCATGCTCTCCCGGTGGTGGCGCCCCCTCTGGTGCTGCGTACCCCTCAACCTCACCATCGACAGCTGCCTCTGTGATGGGGATTGCAAACGCATGGCCGCAGTCTCCAAGATCCCTTCATCGCACCCTTGGCCAGCCGGACACCTTGACATCCGCATGTTCAGTACCAACTGCAAGGTCCAACCCAAGTTCGACGAGTGGTTATTATCCCCCGCCCTAGATCAGCTCGAGGAGCTCAGCTTTGAAGCTGGATGATGTCGCTATCTGCCGTTGTCCGTGCTCCGCCTCGCGCCAACGCTGCGTCGCGCCATCTTAAGCTCCTGCCATCTTCCCCAGATTAATGTCGTGCCCACCCTTCTTCTCCCTCAACTAAAGCAGCTCGACCTCTTCGACGTTGTCATCTCAAAGAAGGCTATGGAGCACCTGCTCCGCGGCTCTACTGCTCTCTAGTGCATTCGTCTTGAGCAGATCCACGGGTTCATTAGCCTCCATATCGCCTCGATCGAATCTTCGATGGATTTACGTGTCTTGCTGGCCCTGCAACAAGACATCAATTGGGAATAGATCACTCCATCTGTTCCACGTTATGGTCACCGAGAATGCACATTTCCTTGAGAGATTTCTTGTATCATATCTAGAAGGTCCAACAAACTCAGGGTCATTGACGCGTCGAAATTGACAGCATTGGTGCACTCGTCTGCCAAATTCTCCGAACTCTTTATTGGATCCGTAATTGTTCATGTACATCACTCATCTTCTTCTCCGTCTTCTCGAAATTCACATTTTTAAAATTCTTCTTGATGTATTTACGACTGTCTTCCAGAAAATGATTCCCACAAGCTTGACCCAGTCTATCCACACAGTGAAGATCTTGGCAATAAAATCTATCGGCCCCAATCTGGATCAATTTGTTGGATTCCTTACATGTTTTCCATGCACGGAGAAGCCACTCATCAAGGTGAAACTTCTTTCCTATTAGTAAAGTTAATCACAATGTAGCTCAAATTTTTCGTAATTTTCCCAAATTACGATGACAAGTGTAGTGTTCAAAACTGCATCTACGCACTACATCGAAAGAAATGTTTTTAGTATTTTTTTCTCACGTGATCACCTGCATCGTTTTTTTGTTGAACTACTATAGTAGCCTAGGCTAGTCATAGTGGAAAGTAACTTAGACTAATCCAGTAACTCTATGGTTGCCCTAAGAGCAAGTACTACCTCCGTCCTGCTTTACTCTTCCTATTTTGTAGGATCCAAATTTGACCATAGATTTAACTGAAAAAATGTTAATGCGTGTCACAAAGAACTATATCGTTGGATTCGTATTTGAACATAATTTCAAATGGTGTAATTTTTAGTGACATGCATTGGCATTTTCTTACGTAAATATATGGTCAAAATTTTATACTAAATAAGAGGTAGTACAAAAGTGGGCTATAACGGCCCTCCACTATGTAGGGCAAAACATGTGCCAAATTCACTTGTGATGTATTTGGCATCGATGCCCCTCCATTGTTGATAACTCACAAGTATAGGGGATCGCAACAGCTTTCGAGGGTAGAGTATTCAACCCAAATTTATTGATTCGACACAAGGGGAGCCAAAGAATATTCTCAAGTATTAGCAGCTGAGTTGTCAATTCAACCACACCTGGAAACTTAGTATCCGCAGCAAAGTGTTTAGTAGCAAAGTAATATGATAGTGGTGGTAGCGGCAACAAAAGTAAAGACAGCAAAAGGAATGTTTTTGGTATTTTGTAGTGATTGTAGTAGCAGCGGGAAAGTAAATAAGCCTAAACCAGTATATGGAAAACTCTTAGGTACCGGATCAGTGATGGATAATTATGTCGGATGCAGTTCATCATGTAACAGTCATAACATAGGGTGACACAGAACTAGCTCCAATCCATCAATGTAATGTAGGCATGTATTCCGTATATAGTCATAAGTGCTTATGGAAAAGAACTTGCATGACATCTTTTGTCCTACCCTCCCGTGGCAGTGGGGTCCTATTGGAAACTAAGGGATATTAAGGCCTCCTTTTAATAGAGAACCGGAACAAAGCATTAGCACATAGTGAATACATGAACTCCTCAAACTATGGTCATCACCGGCAGTGGTCCCGATTATTGTCACTTCGGGGTTGCCGGATCATAACACATAGTAGGTGACTATAGACTTGCAAGATAGGATCAAGAACTCACATATATTCATGAAAACATAATAGGTTCAGATCTGAAATCATGGCACTCGGGCCCTAGTGACAAGCATTAAGCATAGCAAAGTCATAGCAACATCCATCTCAGAACATAATGGATACTAGGGATCAAACCCTAGCAAAACTAACTCGATTACATGATAAATCTCATCCAACCCATCACCGTCCAGCAAGCCTATGATGCAATTACTCACGCACAGCGGTGAGCATCATGAAATTGGTGATGGAGGATGGTTGATGATGACGACGACCACGAATCTCCCTCTCTGGAGCCCTGAACGGACTCCAGATCAGCCCTCCCGAGAGGTTTTAGGGCTTGGTGGCGGCTCCGTATCGTAAAACGTGATGATTTCTTCTCTCTGATTTTTCTCTCTCCAAAAGCAAATATATAGAGTTGGAGTTGGCGCCGGAGGGTCAAGAGGGGGCCCACAAGGTAGGGGGCGCACCCTGGGTGGGCGCCCCCCACCCTCGTGAGAAGGGTGTGGGCCCCCTGGTCTTCATATTTGGCGAGGATTTTCTATTATTTTTTCTAAGACCTCCCGTGGAGCTTTAGGTCATTTCGAGAATATTTGTTTTCTGCACATAAAACAACACCATGGTAATTCTGCTGAAAACAACGTCAGTCCGGGTTAGTTCCATTCAAATCATACAAGATAGAGTCCAAAACAAGGGCAAAAGTGTTTGGAAAAGTAGATACGACGGAGACGTATCAATTTCTCACCTGGTGCCCCAATCTGGATCACCTACTTTGCTCCGGTACCAAATTAATAACTCACGCAATGAAAAAACACTTGTGTGGGAGAGAGAGGATTGAGGCAATAAAAAACACTTGTTTGGGAGAGTGAGATGCTGGTGTAGTTGGTTTGATTGATTTCTTTATACATATAGGTCTGTCTGCACAACAGTGCCAACTTTCTCACATCGCGAGAGCGGTGCCAAAATCTTTTGATTTGACATCGATGCGTATTATGTGGCATACTTTTGTGAAATATGGCATCGGCCACATAGTGGAAGGCAACAAATTCCCAAGCTATTCACGTACTCCTAGGTAAATGAGAGGAAAGAGAAAGATAGAGAGAGAGAGAGAGTGAAAAATATCACTATCCAGCCAACCCTATCGTATGAGCGAATGATATTGGTACCTCTTGATGACACGACAATCTTATATAGCCAGTTGCTCTAATATGTTCTCTTCTTTTGCAGATAAAAAAGACCCAAAAGTGAAAAATGTGCTGCACTATAACAATCTCATTGAATTCCTTGATCTCCATCTTACAGAAATTGATTTGATCGAATACCAAGGCAGCACATCTGAGATTAAATTGGCCATGTTCTTTGTTCTAGAGGCAAGTGTGCTCAAGGTAATGAGGTTTGGCGTTCTTTGGCGCAGCAATGAATGGCGTGCTGATCACCGCAAGCGTCTAAGCCTAAATGACAAAGTCTCCGCAGAAGTTGAATTTTTTTTTGAAACATCAAGTGGCCAGAGACTCGAAAACTTATTTTCCCATTAGTGACTTGTCAGCGCGGTGGATTTTAGTTTGTACGATAATGCTGCATCCACCTAAAGTAACGAAAGTTCTTACGTAAACTTCCTAGTAATTACCTCTTCGTAGGTGTAGCATTAATCCTAACATTTGTAATATAAGTTTGAAACTTGTAATATTGCCGTGTCATATTCCTGCGCTTTCAAAATCCTATGAATCAAACAGGTCCTGAGTTGGGGATGATGTTGTGCCTGCCATCTTTCACCAATAGCCGTTGGATCTAGATCTGCCGCATACAAACCAAACTTCTCCAGTTTTGCAAAAAGATGCCCGCACTTGTTCCCTATTTACAAACAACTCCTTGTCTCTCACAATCAGCCGTATCTCCTCCCCACCACATCTAGAAGGCCATGGAAATCTCTGGCACAATGGCTGCTGCCGGCGTCGTCCACCCCCCAATCTTGGTGTTCCGTGCAATGCACGGGCATCTACGCATGAGAAATTATGTCGAACACGGCTACTTGTAAGCAGGCTAGGTCTACAACCATGATGATAGTGAGTGCAGACGGTGAGGCTGACTATGGTATGCCGAACACGGTGCCTATACTCAGTTGTCATCTCCGGCGAAGGGTCTTGTCACTTCACTGTGAGGAGCGGCACGTACTAATTTGACCAACGGGTAGTATAGTGATACTACATTGGTAGTACTACTACTAGTACTAGAACCACCATCTGGATTTAGTAGTACTACCACGTCCATCTGGATTTAGTATTTGACTAGCAATATCCAGTAATGCATGTCACAAAAAAATGTACTACTCCCTCTGTAAATAAATAAATGGTGCATTGTTTTATTCCTATCGGCGAGATAATTTAATGTCTTTTTGCTACTTAATAGGATTACATGCAATGAACTAACCACTGTATGTGATGTTTGGTAGTCTCAAGTCATTGAAAGCATGCACGGGCGCAGAGGGGGAAGCAACTTCATTGAATTACTGCACCTACCTTTGGGTGTATGACACGTGGGCCCAACGGGTGGCTGGCCAACCTGTCATAGAGCCAAAGGCAGGTGCAGTAGAGGGGCGAGGAGTAGATGGCCAACACGGACGTGAATTCAACGTAGTCTGCACTTCTCATATAAAGGACCCCGCCAGTCCAATATACGAAATCCTGCGCACCTACGCACCCAAGGGCAACAGTGATCACTCAAATCGCAAGATCAGTTGACTAGAAGCTAGACCCATGGAGGCGATGAGCGCGAGCATCAGCCGGCTGTGCCAGATGGTCCACGACGCTAGCCTACAGCCCGGCACCGAGGAACGTCTCTAGGTAGTGCTTGAGGCCGCCAGGGCGAGGGGGCGCTTGGACGACAACTTCGTCTCCTTGTTCGACGAGGTCCTCGTCGGCTTCCTCGACAAGTTCACCGTCGTCAAGAAGCTCACGGACGACCTTGACGTATGCCTCCAACCCACGTGCCCAGGCTTTGCGATGCCTTCCACCCTCAACGACCTCTATGGTGACAACCTCTTGACGCACTGGTGGCCCTGCGACTGCCCGCCGTCGCGCCGGAGAATGTCCACCTCGAGGTCGCGCTCGCCGCGCAGCGCCTGGCGCAGCAAGACACCATCGACATAATCACCCACGTCTATGCGCAAATCGTCCACAAGGACTACTACATGCAAGAGGAGGACGATAGGAGGCTGGCCTTCTTGGACCGCAGGGCAACCTTGGACGGCATTGTTCAGAAGCACGTTGAGCTTGCTGCCAACGCCGCTGCTCCTCACATGTTGGTTGGTGACCCGGTGCACTAGGGCGTGAGGATGTCGTTGATGGATCCATATGTATCTTTATCTTTCCGTCAAATCCATGTAGTAGTATATGGTACTACTAGTAATTATCTTACCTTTCACATCAACTTCATAATTTTCCTACGTACTCCATGCATGAACCGCGCCAGAACCAAACTTCTCATTACTCTAGGGAAAATCGTTATTTCTATCTATCGGTCGCGCCATGGAGCAGAACCAAATTTTACAAGATACAAGTTCAAAAGGAAAAGCCTGCCATGGTCGCTTCGCACCCCTACACGGTTGGTCCAGCACGCCGCTCAAGGGGGAATGCGTGCTGTGTTGCATGTTCACTTACAAGTGGGACCGCAGTTGAGAAAACTGACTATCGGCAAACCCCCACCCCGCCCACCATGCGATGGCTGAGGAAACAGGAGGGAGAAGAGATGGTTGTAGCACGGACTCCAAGAAAATTGGTGTCGGATGGGATTCGTGTGGGTGGCGTGTGCCATACTGCTAGACATGAATGCTAGTTATGGCCCACGCCACCCCACTATATTGAAGTGCTGGTTACGTAGAACTCAGCCCTCCTCTATCTCTGTTACGTAGAACTTGAGCCCATCGTCTGTTTGCTCATATGCGGTCCCACATGTCAGTGAAAACGCAAGAGGACCCACTGAACCTTTACATCTTTCACCTCGACGTGTTGGTGATGAAAAACAAATCCAATGAAGATCTTCAGTGGCCGCTTTTGGAGTTACTCAAGAGTAGTAAGATTCTATTTACAGTTTAACCCAAGATGTACATCACGTGGCATCAACTACCACTCTATTTTATTGCATGACATGACCTGGATGCTGGATGTCCCACGTGTCGGCAAAAGGAGGAAGAACCCGACCAAATCTTTGGTTGTGCTCTCGGATTAGACTAGTTTTGCTAACTTAAAATTTTATTGTGTAGAATGGATGCAAGTTTTGGTATTGGGAAGAAGAGCACAACGATATATTGATAGAGCGCAATTTAGTAGATGTTCTAGCACTTTTAGCTAGCATAGAGGCTAGAGATGAGACTAGTGAACTTGTTGATAGAATAGAGGCTAGACACGTCTACTTCTTTACACTCGAAGAAGAAAGAAGCACGTAGGATCGAGCCTCCACGGATCAACAATGAATGCATCGAGAAGGCACTAGTCCAACTTACAGGAGCAGTTATGGAAGTTGGATATCTTCTAAAATGTATTCTTGTGGTTCTTGTTTTTCTAGTAAAAATTTTGGTGATGTATTTCCATGTACCAAAAAATCAATGATGAAAAAAAGATATGTGTTTGCAAAGAAAAATGTACACGGCCGGGATGCGTCCGTGCGTTCGGCGCTCGACCACCGCATCCGAGAACTGGCCCAGACACGACCCCATTGCCCTACCCAAACGGATAGAATCCGGGCAAAACGGAGGTCCGTTTGGGGTCGTGCATTGGAGTTGGCCTTACAAGTGGGACCGCAGTTGAGGAAACCGACTATTGGCAAACCCCCACCTCGCCCACCGCGCGATGGCTGAGTTAGAGAAACGACGAGGTTGAAGAGATTGTTGTAGCACGGACTCCAACAAATATGGTGTCAGATGGAAGTCATGTTGGTGGTGTGTGCCGTACTCCTGGATGTGAATGCTTGTTCTGGCCCATGCCACCCTACTACTCCTACTACTTATAGTAGTAGTATCGAGGATTTGAGGTGCTGGTCACGTACAGCGAACACATTAACATATGGCCCACCTCACATTGTGGCCAAATTTCCTGGAGTTTGTGCTAGGTACAATTATGTATTCGGAAAATATGTTTTTGCCTCGTCGCAGCACCCACTCAGAGAAGCGACTCGAAATCCATTCATAAATTTAGTAAGTTTATCACAGGCATATCATTTTATTACATACAATAGGTCATCAACCCACAACGACAACGAGGATACATTATAAATACTAAAGTTTTCATCGCACAACAAATAACAAGCAATGAAATGAACTTCAACTCAACCAATCCTCGGCCTTGGAAACGCTTGCTTTGAACCACAAGCGATTCTCTGGGAATGGCCATCTACTGTCAATCCGAGACCAACGCAGGACTGATCATCCAGGCTGAAGCGACCTACTATATCACGACTAGGGTAGGGAACCACCGCAATGTCCGACATATAGATACAGTTGCTCATCATAAATGGTAGTAACATTGTGTCAATAGCAGTTGGATCGCCTTTCACCATCATTGGATAGTTTTGTCCAAGGAAGAGCGAGTTTGCTCCAAGACTATCAATACGGTACCAGGGAGAAGGTGTTGGCGCTAGCACAGTAGTATCCATCCCGAATACCATACAACGGGTGTTGGAATAGGTCCGGAGGGTGCGACCATGGGAGACAAGACCTGCTTCCTTAGTAGTAACATCAGCAGCGGGCTATATACAGACAAGAAGGAGTGATCCATTGAAAGTTACCAGGAGGCACTGAGTATATCGGCCCTCCTCGTCCTCATCTTCCCCTTGGTTATAATTTTTTTCAAGTATAGGTGGTGGAATGTCCACATGACCTTGGAAACACAAGAAGAAGGTTAATTAGTCGAGAAGGGAAACTTGCTAACTCACATGCATGTGGATGAAACAATTATAATTACGATGGAAGACAAACGTACCGAAACAACGAGGATCCCTTGCAAAAAAAGTGCCACGAGTGGTGGCAGCAAACACAAGACCCTTGTATTCAATTAAATCACAGTACACATGCATGTAGATTTTTGAGCAATATACATCCAGTCAAACCATGACGGATGGAAACAAACTTGTCGAAGATAGAAATGACTTGATAGTTCTTGTAATTCCAAGAGCGATTGGGAACTCGAGAAATTGCTATCTTCCATAGATGACAGTCACCATGATCATATTTGAACGTACGTAGATCATATGTGTGCTCAACCTCAGGGCACTCGGAGATTTTTGGAAGTGGATTCCGCTGACGAGTGTACACATTCACAAGTTCCCACTTGCAATTGTACCCAATATAAACAACCCAATCTCCATTTGCGTCTGCCCAAGCCTTGCCCTCAACCAATGGCATCTTAACATCATACGTATCTTTATCAAGCGGCATCAACTTGCACAAGGCGAGGCTTCCCTCATCCCTGCGCCAGTCAGCAGGGTCACGGCGAAGAAGATAGGGGAGATCAAACCGCACCTAGACCCTTAGGTTCCTTGTAATGATGTTATTAGTTGAGTCGAGAATGTTCTTGAACAAACCTGCCATGCTAGCCGAGGTGATGATGTCGCACCGATCTATGAGTTCCCCCGTCACGTCATCTTTCAGATCGGGGCAAGTATAACGGGGTCGTTTCCGGCTTGTTCCCTCCATGGAGAAGACAATCGAACAATGGCAGAAGGAAGGGTGAAGGCAAATGGTGGAGGGAGGAAGAGCGTGTGACAGTAGTTCCAAATCAAGAGGGAAAGGCGAAGAGTCGGTGGACGGTTGCCAGTTTGCCACGGTACATGAAGAGGCGCCCCGGCCTACATGTCCTTTCCGAATTTGTACGAAAGGACTCGCCGTCGTCTCACTGACATGTTGGAACGGGACCACATGTCAACAAAACATGGTGTGTAATTTCTCGTGCAAAATGCGATCTGGCCGCGTTGGCCCGAGGTGCCACATTAGTTATCGACCTTTAGTTTTTTAACATACAATCTGAGTGGATAGCTCCTGTGGTCATTACACGTGAGCGGATATATAGGTGGGCTAGGTGGGCAGGCGGCACCAATCTAAGTGCTAAAAGAGTTGATCTCGAAAAGAGAGGTTATCCAATGCTTGGTTTTGTTTGGATTTTCCAACTATGACCATTGGATAGAGTGAATCAATGGCTTACGTTCAAAGTTATTCTCATAGTACTATAGAACGGTATAGGAACGTGAAGAGATTTGGTTGATTTTATATCACTGAATAATATAAAATATTATGAGTGCAGACGCTCCACCCCGAGGTTTGTAGCTCCTTCTCGGTCGTCGGGAATCTATGTTCTTCCACTCTTTCGTTTAAGACATGAGCTTTGTTCATCCTGTTGCCAACACGCGGGACATCTATATGCCTCCATTTTACAAAATCATACTATATGCCTCCATGACACGCGGGACATCTAGCATCAAGCTGGCGTGGCATGCAAGAAAATGGAGATATGCAGTGCATAAGTGAGTCGTGCACTTTGATGGCACCAAGTCCTACACAATATTTATCTCCTCGATGCCACGTGAATAGTGCATGTACTCAATGACAGTGCACGGGATGGTAGCCATGGACATGGTCAGCCCTTTTTGAAGAGAGTACTAATAACTACGTAACTTTGATGTGTCCCGTCAACTCGCAGAACAACGAGAAGCTTTCTTACTATGCCTTCTCCCTCGCCAACACGTGTGTGGTGGCTCGCAGCACGAGGAGAAACTATTGCTTACAAGCGGTGGACGTGCAGTAGTTCATTTGGTGTCAGATTGCCAGAAGTAGTACCATCATTATTGTCCGACTTCCGGAAGAGGAGAAGAGCCAAGTGCAAGGTCACCTACTAACCTAGTACAACACTACTATAGCCAAACCTGGTCAACCTTTTTAGAGCATGGTTAATTAATATAGGCGGCTCTTGCAGCGGCACATCATTTAGAGCAAGTACTCTCTTTGTAGGATCAAAGCAAGTGAAACAAAAGTTGGAGTGGATGCTAGATTGCCAAAACATGATTACATAGGAAAAAATCCTATAGCATTCTATCCTATGAATCAAATGACCAATGTAGGAAAATTATGAGGGGGGTCTCTCCAATAGTGTTCCTCGGCTCGCACCTAGCATCACGGTGGTCGAACTTGGAGTCGTTCATCTGGTACACGTGGCATCTCAGATCTGGTACTCCAATATTAGGTTGGCTCTATGTGATGTGGCAACTTCATATACTAACCGGATGCTGGCTATACTACTACGATACTCACACTCCAAGAAGTGACTCGAAAACCATTCATAAATTGAGTCTATGACACGCATTTGCAAATGTACCAATCATTACATACAACAAGTCATCAACACACAACGACAACGATGATACATGTTGGATTATAGATTATTTCCAACAAAACATTCTAGTAAATACTGAAGTTTTCATCACACAACAAATAACAAGCAATGAAATGAACTTCAACTCAACCAAACTCGGCATTGGAAATGCATGCTTTGAACCAAAGGTGCTCTAGGAAGGGACATCTATTTTCAATACCGAGAGCAACGCAGGACTGATCATCCAAGCTAAAGCGGCATACATCAGGACCAGGGTAGGGAACCACCGCAATGTCCGAGGTATAGATACAGTTGCTTCTCATAAATGGTAGTAACATTGTGTCAACAGAAGCCGGATCGCCTTTCACCATCATTCGATAGTTTTGTCCAAGGAAGAGTGAGTTTTCTCCAAGACTATCAATACTGTACCAGGGAGAAGGTGTTGGCACTAGCACACTAGTATCCATCCCGAATACCCTGCAACGGGTGTTGGAATAGGTCCGGAGAGGGCGACCATGGGAGAGAACACCTTCTACCTTAGTAGTAATAATCACAGTGCACTGTATACAGACAAGAAGAGGTGATCCATCAGAATTAGTTGCCAGGCGCCACTGAGTATATAAGTTCTGCTCATCCTCATGATCGTGATCATCACCATCGTCGTCTCCCCCTTGGTTATAAAGTTTTTCAAGTATAGGTGGTGGAATGTTCACAGGACCTTGGAAAGAAAAGAAGGTTAATTAGTAAAGGTAAACTTGCAAACCCGCACGCATGTGGCTGAAACAATTATAATTATGGTGGAAGACAAACGTACTGAAACTACGAGGATCCCATGAAAAAACAGTGCCATGGGTGGTGGCAGCAAACACAAGCTCCTCGTATTCAATTGCATCATAGTAATCATCCGTGTACAGAAACTGAATTTTGAGCAATATCCATGGACGAACCGTGGAATCAGTAAGGAAGGCAACAAGCTTGTCGAAGATAGCAACAACTTGATAGTTCTTGTAATTCCAAGAGTGGTTGGGAACTCGACAAATTGCTATCTTCCGTAGACGACAGTCACCATGATCGTATTTGAACGTATGTAGATCATCTGTGTGCTCAACCTCAGGGCACTCTGAGATTTTTGGAACTGGAATCCGCTGACGAGTGTACACATTCACAAGTTCCCACTCGCAATTGTACCCAATATAAACAACCCAATATCCATTTGCGCCAGCCCAGGCCTTACCCTGAAGCGATGGCATCTTGACATCACACGTATCATTATCAAGAGGCATCAACTTGCACAAGGCGAGGCCTCCATTGTCCGCGCCCATGCGAACAGGCTTATAGCGAAGAAGATAAGGGAGATCAAACCGCTCCTAGACCCTTGGGTTCCTTGTAATGATGTTATTAGTTGATTCGAGAATGTTGTTGAATGAACCTACCATGCTAGCCGAGGTGATGACGTCACACTGATCAATGAGTTCCCCCACCACGTCATCTTTCAGATCGGGGCAAGAATAATGGGGTTGTTTTCGACTTATTCCCTCCATGGATAAGACGATCGAACAATGGCAGAAGGAAGGGTGAAGGCAAATGGAGGAGGCAGGAAGAGCGTGCGACAGCAGTTCCAAATCGAGAGGGAAACGCGAAGAGTCGGTGGACGGTTGCCAGTTTGCCATGGTACATGAAGAGGCGCCCCGGCCTACATGTCCTTTCCGAAATTGTACAAAAGGACTCACCGTCGTCTCACTAACATGTTGGAACGGGACCACATGCCAATGAAACATGGTGTGTAATTTCTCATGCAAAATGCGATCTGGCCGCGTTGGCCTGAAGTGCCGGATTATTTTTCGACTTTATTTTTTTAATAGCGTGCCGTTCAGTTTTGAAGCACGACTAACTGGTACTGTTTGCAGAGAAAATATAAACTACTCTACCACTACTCCACCTCTAGTACTAGTAGTATAAAAAAGATATATAGGCTGGAGCTTCACAGCTTTCTTGCTAAGGGCTACCCACTTGCTTCTCACACTGTCACCCACTCTCCAGATCTAAAAAAGACAGCCTCTCTCTCCCTCCTAACCGGTGGTCACAGATCCGTTGGGGAAGAAAAGGACGTGCAGCGTTGATGCACTCGTCATCAACGAGCGAGGTCACGCACTAACGACAAGGCCGTGCTCTCAGACCTAGCGCCCGCGCGGGATGGCATCCATCCCCAAGCTCACTGCCGTAGTGCGTGCGGAGGACGACGACCACGAGCGAAGCCACTTCTCGCCGACCCTGAGGTATGCTACCTCTTTTCGAACCATACCCTTGTTCTATTGCCCCATCTTCCATGTCGCTGCATGCGGATCTTTTTCCACTCCACCATCTTCCCAATTTGCTATCCTCTGCTCTGCTGGCCACGCAGATGAAAACCTTAATTTGCACTATTAAAGGAAACCCTACTTCATGCAGACTAATCCATGTCTAGGTTGAATAAGGAAAGGAAGGGAGACTGTACTGTCCAAGAGAGTAGGCATCGAACCCGCATCTAGGTTGAAAAGGGGAAAATCAGTAGCTAAGGAACGAGTCTCGTGTCTCTTGGTTGAACAAGGGTAGAAAGGGATGACAACACAATAGAGAATGAGCAGGTCGATCGCTTTGTTGTCCTCACATAGGAAAAAGGTGGCTAAATATAACAAAAATGGGACATAATCCACATATGCTACCTGGATATTTGTTGCTCTGGGCAACCATACCTCCCTCACCACTCTATGCATCCGTGGAGGTACATCGTACTTGTGCGCCCACTATTCGAATGGGCCTCCCATGCTCTTATTGTCACTTTTTTGCTATTACTATAACGCCAACAATCAAGTCAAGCAATGCTACTGCTAAAGTGATGCCACATTTAACTAATGCGCACTCAGTCTAATGCCAACGATAAATTTAAGCAATGCCATTTAATGTCACTGGATTAGTTCAGGGTTAGCTATAGATTGTGGATGTATTAAAGATTTTTCAGCTAAGGCATTCTAATGCTGTTGCACAGCCAGTATACCAACGATGAAACTTGTTACTACCTTCAGATTTTTGCACTGTTAATGCTTATAGATTACATACCTCACTTTCATGAGATAAGTTTATTTTTTTGTACCGTGTCACCAAAATGCCAATGTACTGATGTCATTTTATTTTGGTTAAACTGCACACAAAATTATGAAGACAAGAGGAAAGGTCAAGAGTGGGCACCTCCTCCTCCGACTATTCTCTTGATTCGTTCAATCAAGTTTTTATGTTTGATCGATTATCAAGATTGGGATAGCAATTTTTAAGGTCCCCCCGAGTTCGAAATGATATTTACCTTGGAGGTACATGGTTTGCAATTTTTTTATACTATCATTAGTTAATAAAGCTAGTTACCTTCAGACTTTTGTATTTGGTTTAATGCTCATGCACAGCTAGTATACCAATGCTGAAACGTGTTACCTTTACATTTTGTATTGTTAATTCTTATAGAAATCTTCCAGTGCCAGAGTTTATTGAAATATGTTCAGTAAAACCATTGTACTGTACCCTGTAATAAAATAACTACTCTAGTTGCACTAGCCACTGGATTAGTGTATATTTGTAGTATTTGAAATTTCGAATGGTGTTGCATTAGCGTATGGACATAAATAAAGTGTGGAAAGCTTTCCCAGATATGTGCTCAAGAAAACTACTACCTGTTTTTTCTAAATACTAGACGTTTGGGTACTTTAAACTGAACCGCGAAAACATCTTATATTAAGGAACAAAGGGTGTAGAGTTCACTCAAATTATCCCGGTAAAGCTAGTCACACCTTTGTTAAAATTAATGTCCATTATGTTATCGGAGGAGGTCTGTAAGTTTTCTCTAATGCCTGTCGACTACATACCCAACATCATGATGTAATGTTAAGTCATTTCATTTTGTACAGTGTCACTGAATTGTCAAGGCGGTGATGGCATTTTATTTTAGGTGAACTGCACAAAATATGCTTAAAAGAAGAGGAAAGGTTAGGAATCGATCATTCTTTCAGAAAGAACTATATATGCCTTTCTGACATCAGCCGATGTTGCCTTATTTATTCCATCAAATAGGTGGTTAGAAACAGTCTTGCTACCTTTTCCCATTAAGAAATTGGAATGCTTATATTTGTGAGTCTATGCTTCAACTAGTGCTACTTTTATAGTAATCACACTTTCAATATCTATGCAAACAGGGATGCTCGATTTTAGTGGAACTACACAAAAAGTCCAACTGGTTCAACATTAGGAGCATGTTTTCTTCCAAACCTTTATATCCAATTGGTGGCACTATGAGCTGTTCATTAAGAAGGTACATGGTTTGCTACTATCTTGCTACTCTTTTCGTACTGTAATTAGATAGTAATACTAGTGGTTTGCATGTGAATTTATTGGCAGGGTGGACCTACATTGGAGGTGCAGGACATGATTCAATGATTGGATGCTAAATTTCGGTTGTATCGATTTCACCTCTTCCATCACTGCGAACATGGATATCCTTGGTATGATGAAGAATAGGCGCTATATTTCTGCTCTGAACAAGCAAATCAATTCAGTATGAAATTGTCCAGGGCAAAACATGACCATATCAAATTGTCTAGTGCAAAACATGACAGATGCTAAGCGGAAGAGACATGTTTAAACCAAAAATACAAGGAGGGGTATATGTTTACTAGCTGCTTGATATTTGTGCAGAGAGAGATGTCTACCCGTTGCTATTTGGCAAACACACAAAGTGACCGCAATTTTGGTTGAACTGCACAAGAGAATAGTATAGTCACTGCCTGCAATGCCATTTGAAAATAGACATAGAAAGATTGGATAGTCACTTCATGGACTACAAAAAAGTAGTATTGTACTATTTATTGGCCAACACTAGGTGCTTCATTGCTTTGGTCTGATTATACGATGGGCATCATTTTACCTAAGTTAAAGTTTGTATTCCGAAAATAGTGTCGCCATGTGATCGAGAGAAGACCAAATCATATTGCAGTGGATGTTCCTCCAGCATGTGTGGTTCATTCTCATGGTTCCATCTGTTGGTGAAACCACTTAAGTTTGCAAGAGGAATTGTAGACTTCACAAACAAATTTGTCTTTCAGTCTGTACTGAATGTTGGCCAAGAGAAGCATCCATGTTAGTAGGAAGAACATATGTTTTTCTAGATCTTTGCTGTTGGACCTACATATTTGTATATGATATGTGAATCATTGAGATGCATTAACATGTTGATCTTATGTATGGGAATCATACTAGTTGGTTTTAGTTGTGGCTAATCTTTGCTTTTGGAGCTACATACTTGTATATGATCTGTGAATCATTGAGATGCATTAACAGTTCCTTATATCTGATCGATCACTAGCTAGCCTACTAATGCGCTCCTGGCAGTTTTAGTTGCGACGCAAGATCCAAAGTGGCAGTTTTTTGAATAAAAATGCCTACCTCTGAAGAAACTAACAAGCTGCTCTGAAGAAAATGCCATGTGAATCTGAAGAAACTGCCAGCGAAAACGTTCACAAATGCCTTATCTCCCAGCTAAAGTTCAGCAACTATTGCCCTCGGCTGCGACTCGTTGCATGCTACTCCGCGTACTGGCTGCGAGCGATTTTGAGTGCCTGCATGCAGCCGATCGTAATTAAGGTAGCTAACTGATGCGAAAAAGATGCGCTTTAATTGTTGCGGGCCTTTTAAATCCGTGGAATCATTATTGACAAGGAGGGAGATGATTAGAGTGCACTCATATGACTGTCATGCCGGCGTGCGACCCAAGACAGACGGGACGGGACGGCACAGTCAGAATTTCAGTTTCTCTGGTTTTCCATGGCAAGCTGGCGCGCTAAGCCATGCCTGCTTAATTATGCATTGAATTCTGATGACCGTCGCGCTACCTTCCGCCTATAAGTACTGTTTCACGGTGTTCTATGGTGGCACCACGACCCAACTCTCCCTATCCTCATAAGCCCCCACCGGCCTGACATTGCTCTGCACTTATTCTTGCTCTCGCCACGTCTGTCATGCCCTCGCCCGTCTGCGATAGGGGAGGCTGGAGGTGGTCACTGTCGGAACTAGTGTTCGCTTTTTCACCGGAAGGCAGACGGAGGGAGGAGGCATTCTATCGGTCTTTAGATGGCAATGCGGAGATCGAGGACTTGTTGGAGACCGACCGCCTGGTGGAGGAGCAGGAGTTGTTGGAGTGCGACCGCTTGGCGGAGGAGCAGCGTATCGCTGATTTGCGCTGCCAGCGGGACATGGAGCAGCAGCGCACCGACGCTCTGAGTCGCGAGCAGAGCACCCGCAACTGGGCCGACTACGTGGAGGCCGGTGCCTGGCAAATAGCCCTGGAGGCTGTCGGGCATGCACGCGTTCGCGACGCCGATTTTTACTACTAGCTCTCCAAGTGGGTTTCCCGCTTAGAAGCCATCGCTTTAGTGGGCCACGCCGGCATGGAAAGGGCCAATGCGCGTGAGCAACGCGCCCTATCGCACCTCTGGCAAGTCCAAGGCGAGGCGGAGGACGCCAGTGCCAGCGTTTAGCGTGTACCGCAGATGGTGGTCGGCATCGTCTAGTTAGCTAAGAGTAAGTTAGTACTTGTACGCTACTAGAGTATTAGTGCGAGTAGATAGTTAACTTGGCTATGATGGTTGTCAACGTGGAAGTTCAGTACTCTATATGTGGATCAGACCTGTTGCTTTGCTCTGAATGTTGAACTTTCCATTTGAACGTATGGAATGGGCTGTTATTTTTTTAAATGAGTTGTATTTGTCCTCCACGGGTTTAGAGGCTGACTTGTGGGCCTACCAAGTTGATGCATACACAATCAGGAGATGATTGTACGTGGAGAGGATGACAGCAGGGACCCTCCAAGGTCATAGCAGTACAGAAGCAAGTGCCTCCTTATTTCAAGCCAATAAAAAATGGCTCCTCCTAATGGATTTCTGACATCTGGGTCCCATGCCATTGTCAACGTAGTCAATAAATGAGAGAATTGCACAACGAGCGGCTGACACTAGGGACCCAGCAGGTCGCCTAGTTATTTTTGTTTTTGGTTAATTTGATAAATGCCACTCCAAATCTGGTGTTTTTGAGACATGCCACTGCAATTACCAAACTTTGAAAAATGCCATTTGATGCCATTTCCAGTGGCATTTTTCGAAGTCCGGAGTGGCGTTTTTCAAAGTTCGCAAATTGCAGTGGCATTTTCCAAAGTTTGCAAAAATTGCAGTGGCATTATTATGAATCGCCATAATTGGAGTGGCATTTATCTAATTTGTTTTTGAGACGGAAGCAGGGTGTCAACTAGGCTGTGCGAGGCACTCTGGCCTGTCTAGACAGCCTTCTCTTTTATGTTTACCACAGACCAGCCCAGTAGTTTTTTTCTTTGTGAAAATGGCTAGCCCAGTTTTTTTGTGATTTGCCATGTAAGTCACTTAGTCAGGCCTGTTGGGCTGCAAGTCTTTCAAGACGAGGAGAGCTTCATTTGGCTGCACGAGAAAATGGCCTATCAGTAATGAGAAATGAGTTGTACATTTTTAAAACACATCAAACCGGCAATTAGTTTCAAATTTCTTTTTTTCATTTCAAGATTTTAAATTGCATTAATTTTTATGCGTAGACAATTTGTTGGATTTTATATTGATATACATTTATTTTTAAAATCAGTTTGAATGTGACTCAAAATTTCGGGATTAAAAACAGTTCGGATCGCACCGAAATATGCAAAATTTCGTATAATTTTTTAACCATGGCCACAATATGGGCTGTAATGCTAACAAAAAAATATGGGCTCCAAAGAAACCTTAAGAATTAGCAATTGGGTTGTAAATTATTAGAAATAATGGCAGATGGGATGTATGTTGTTTTCCACAGAATTGAGGCTTTCCTAAAAAAAGGTTGACGCACAAGCAGTGACTGTTGGATGTCCATCCAATGGTCGTCGTGCTTCTTCAATCTCTGCTCTTCCTGCTCTAGCCACTCAAACAAGCACCGGCGGGACTGCCTGCTCCCTCCTCCCCATGGCCGGCTGTGCTATCGCGCAAGCCTCACCGCCCCATCATGCTCCCATCTCTGGCCTAGCCATCCTTCTACTCACCCACACCTGCTATTATTCTCTGACGACGGTAGACGAACCAGTAAACCCTTGTACAGTTGTACTCCCCTCCGCGTGGGAAACAACTGCCGATTTTTCCCTGCCTCTGTGTCGTTCCCTTCCTAGGCCTCGCCGTCCTCCACCGCCCTGGTGCTCTCAGCGCGGCCCGGTCAACGACCGACATGCATCTGAAGTGGACTGTACGTGGAGAGGCTGACAGCTGGGTCCACGACCGCACGCAAGGAAATGCCTCCTTATTACACGCAAAATAATGATTCCTCCACCTGATATCTGGGACCCACCGAAAGGGCCTCTGTATTTTGTGAAAAAAACATTACCGCCGCTGACAGCTTGGACCCACCAGCTATATCTTCGCATGCAAGGAAGTGCGTCCTTATTACGAAGAAAAACATGAATACTCCCCCTGCTAGCGGGGACCCAGTATAGTGGGAGGCTGACTTGTGGGCCTACTAAGTTGACGGGGATGGAGGGATTTGTCAACTTAGTCAATATGCACGATTCTAGCTCCAGTGACCGTACGATGTCCATCCAACGGCCGTAGTGCTTCTTCAACCTCTGGTGTTCTTGCTCCAGCCGCCCAAACCAGCGCCGGTCGTGCCTCGTGCTAATGCTTCCCATGGCCGGCTGCGATATGGCAGAGGCCTCACCGCCCCCACGACTCCCACCACTGGCCAGGACATCCCTCTACTCACCCACACCCCCTGTTATTTTGCGGCGACGGTAGCCTCACACCGCAGCGAACTAGTGAACCCTCATACTCCTCTACGCGTGGGCATCCACTGTCGCGTCTTCCCCGGCTCCGCGTCGTCCCCTTCCTAGGCCTCGTCGTCGTCCACCGCCCTGGTGCTCTCGGCGCGGCGTGGTCAACATGGTCAAGGAACGACTTCCATCAAAAGAGTACTGTACGTAGAGAGGCTGACAGCTGGGTCCACGACAGCCGCAAGAAAGTGCCTCCTTATTACATGGAAAATAATTATTCCTCCACCTGATAGCAGGGACCCACCGGACGGGCCACCATATTTGGCGAAAAAAACGTTTCCCCCCTGACTGCTGGGACCCACCGGACGGGCCACCGTATTTCACGAAAAAAACGCCCCCCCCCCCCCCGCTGTCAGCTCGGACCCACTGGAAGTGCCGCCTTATTACGCACAAAAAATGAATACTCCCCCTGCTAGTTGGGATCCACCTTGGTGGGTGGCTGACTTGTGGGCCTACTAAGTTCACGGGGACGGAGTGCTTTGTCAACTTAGTCAATATGAACGATTCTAGCTCTAGTGACCATACGATGTCCATCCAACGGCCATAGTGCTTCTTCAACCTCTGGTCTTCTTGCTCTAGCCGCCCAAAGCAGCGCCGGTCGTGCCGCATGCTCCTGCCTCCTGTGGTCGGCTGTGCCGACGAGGAGGCCTCACCGCCCCCTACTATTCCCACTGCTGGCCAGGCCCTGTGGCGACGGCAGCCTCACATCGCAGCCGAACCAATGAACCCTCGTACTCCTCTCCGCGTGGGCTTCCACTACCGCGTCTTCCCCGGCTCCGCGTCGTTCCCTTCCTAGGCCTCGCCATCATCCACCGCCCTGGTGCTCTCGACATAGCGTGGTCAAGGAACGACTTCCATCGGAAGAGTACTGTACGTGGAGAGGTTGACAGCTGGGTCCACGGCCGCAGCAAGGAAGTACCTCCTTATTACGCGCAAAATAATTGTTCCTCCACCTAATAGCGGGGAACCACCAGACGGGCCACCGTATTTCACGAAAAAACGTTTCCCCTGACTGCTGGGACCCACCAGCTACATCTTCGCACGCAAGGAAGTGCGTCTATGCAAAAAAAGATTCTCCCCCCTGACTGTTGGGACCCACCAGCTACATCTTCGCACGCAAGGAAGTGCTTGACAGTCGGTACCCACCTGGTCGAAGTGTACGTAGCGTTGTCATTCTGGTCACGAACATGTACGTACATACTAGCCTATGTAGAGGCGTGCACGTGTCATTGTAGAGGCGTGCATGTAGCATGTACACATATGTACATCGGCCAGTGTGCAAGAAAGAAATTATGGCCACGTACGTACATACGGGCAGGGTCTCGAACGCCTACTCGCGCATACGTACGGCCAGGGCTCGTGTACATGGCTGGGTCGGAACGGAGAAACAGCGTCGTCGTCGTGTTCATGGGGAGCTAACCGGCTGGGTCGGAACGGAATGTGTCATCGTGTTCATCGGGAGGGCTTGGATGGAACAGTCGATGGAAATGAGTCCTGGCATACCGTAGAACGGAGGAAACGGCCTTGTGTTCGACCGGCCATGGTCGAGACGGGATCCTATTCATCGGGAGGGGTTTGGCGTACCACAAAACGGAGGAAACGGACCTCCTACGGTCGAAATGGGGGTCCTGTTGATCGGGGGGTGTGGCGTACCACAAAACGGAGGAAACGGACTTATGTTTGAGCTCTACGGTCGAAACGGGGGTCCTGTTCATCGGGAGGGGTGTTGCGTACCGCAAAACGGGACTCCACAAGATACTGTTCATCTCCACCGTCGACCCCCTCCAGCCTCCATGGGCTACTGTTCATCCACCATCGTCTTCCTCCAGCCTCCACCCGTAACTGTTCATCCACGGGCTCCTGTTCATCCAGCCTCCACCGCGTGCTACTCCACCGGCTACTGTTCAACCAGCCCTCTCCACGGGCTCCTGTTCAACCACCCCTCCACGGGGTATTGTTCATCCATCCCTCCACCGTCTACTGTTCATCCTGCCCTCCACGGGGTGGTCCTGTTCATCCAACCCTCCACGGGGTCCTGTTCATCTAGCCCCAACCGACTCGATCAATCGGGTCCTGTTCATCCAGAGGCAACACCACAGGGTCCTGTTCATCCACACCCATCGGGAACTGTTCATCCAACCCCCCCCCCATGGTTCCATCTGTTGGTGAAACCACTTAAGTTTGCAAGAGGAATTGTAGACTTCACAAACAAATTTGTCTTTCAGTCTGTACTGAATGTTGGCCAAGAGAAGCATCCATGTTAGTAGGAAGAACATATGTTTTTCTAGATCTTTGCTGTTGGACCTACATATTTGTATATGATATGTGAATCATTGAGATGCATTAACATGTTGATCTTATGTATGGGAATCATACTAGTTGGTTTTAGTTGTGGCTAATCTTTGCTTTTGGAGCTACATACTTGTATATGATCTGTGAATCATTGAGATGCATTAACAGTTCCTTATATCTGATCGATCACTAGCTAGCCTACTAATGCGCTCCTGGCAGTTTTAGTTGCGACGCAAGATCCAAAGTGGCAGTTTTTTGAATAAAAATGCCTACCTCTGAAGAAACTAACAAGCTGCTCTGAAGAAAATGCCATGTGAATCTGAAGAAACTGCCAGCGAAAACGTTCACAAATGCCTTATCTCCCAGCTAAAGTTCAGCAACTATTGCCCTCGGCTGCGACTCGTTGCATGCTACTCCGCGTACTGGCTGCGAGCGATTTTGAGTGCCTGCATGCAGCCGATCGTAATTAAGGTAGCTAACTGATGCGAAAAAGATGCGCTTTAATTGTTGCGGGCCTTTTAAATCCGTGGAATCATTATTGACAAGGAGGGAGATGATTAGAGTGCACTCATATGACTGTCATGCCGGCGTGCGACCCAAGACAGACGGGACGGGACGGCACAGTCAGAATTTCAGTTTCTCTGGTTTTCCATGGCAAGCTGGCGCGCTAAGTCATGCCTGCTTAATTATGCATTGAATTCTGATGACCGTCGCGCTACCTTCCGCCTATAAGTACTGTTTCACGGTGTTCTATGGTGGCACCACGACCCAACTCTCCCTATCCTCATAAGCCCCCACCGGCCTGACATTGCTCTGCACTTATTCTTGCTCTCGCCACGTCTGTCATGCCCTCGCCCGTCTGCGATAGGGGAGGCTGGAGGTGGTCACTGTCGGAACTAGTGTTCGCTTTTTCACCGGAAGGCAGACGGAGGGAGGAGGCATTCTATCGGTCTTTAGATGGCAATGCGGAGATCGAGGACTTGTTGGAGACCGACCGCCTGGTGGAGGAGCAGGAGTTGTTGGAGTGCGACCGCTTGGCGGAGGAGCAGCGTATCGCTGATTTGCGCTGCCAGCGGGACATGGAGCAGCAGCGCACCGACGCTCTGAGTCGCGAGCAGAGCACCCGCAACTGGGCCGACTACGTGGAGGCCGGTGCCTGGCAAATAGCCCTGGAGGCTGTCGGGCATGCACGCGTTCGCGACGCCGATTTTTACTACTAGCTCTCCAAGTGGGTTTCCCGCTTAGAAGCCATCGCTTTAGTGGGCCACGCCGGCATGGAAAGGGCCAATGCGCGTGAGCAACGCGCCCTATCGCACCTCTGGCAAGTCCAAGGCGAGGCGGAGGACGCCAGTGCCAGCGTTTAGCGTGTACCGCAGATGGTGGTCGGCATCGTCTAGTTAGCTAAGAGTAAGTTAGTACTTGTACGCTACTAGAGTATTAGTGCGAGTAGATAGTTAACTTGGCTATGATGGTTGTCAACGTGGAAGTTCAGTACTCTATATGTGGATCAGACCTGTTGCTTTGCTCTGAATGTTGAACTTTCCATTTGAACGTATGGAATGGGCTGTTATTTTTTTAAATGAGTTGTATTTGTCCTCCACGGGTTTAGAGGCTGACTTGTGGGCCTACCAAGTTGATGCATACACAATCAGGAGATGATTGTACGTGGAGAGGATGACAGCAGGGACCCTCCAAGGTCATAGCAGTACGGAAGCAAGTGCCTCCTTATTTCCAGCCAATAAAAAATGGCTCCTCCTAATGGATTTCTGACATCTGGGTCCCATGCCATTGTCAACGTAGTCAATAAATGAGAGAATTGCACAACGAGCGGCTGACACTAGGGACCCAGCAGGTCGCCTAGTTATTTTTGTTTTTGGTTAATTTGATAAATGCCACTCCAAATCTGGTGTTTTTGAGACATGCCACTGCAATTACCAAACTTTGAAAAATGCCATTTGATGCCATTTCCAGTGGCATTTTTCGAAGTCCGGAGTGGCGTTTTTCAAAGTTCGCAAATTGCAGTGGCATTTTCCAAAGTTTGCAAAAATTGCAGTGGCATTATTATGAATCGCCATAATTGGAGTGGCATTTATCTAATTTGTTTTTGAGACGGAAGCAGGGTGTCAACTAGGCTGTGCGAGGCACTCTGGCCTGTCTAGACAGCCTTCTCTTTTATGTTTACCACAGACCAGCCCAGTAGTTTTTTTCTTTGTGAAAATGGCTAGCCCAGTTTTTTTGTGATTTGCCATGTAAGTCACTTAGTCAGGCCTGTTGGGCTGCAAGTCTTTCAAGACGAGGAGAGCTTCATTTGGCTGCACGAGAAAATGGCCTATCAGTAATGAGAAATGAGTTGTACATTTTTAAAACACATCAAACCGGCAATTAGTTTCAAATTTCTTTTTTTCATTTCAAGATTTTAAATTGCATTAATTTTTATGCGTAGACAATTTGTTGGATTTTATATTGATATACATTTATTTTTAAAATCAGTTTGAATGTGACTCAAAATTTCGGGATTAAAAACAGTTCGGATCGCACCGAAATATGCAAAATTTCGTATAATTTTTTAACCATGGCCACAATATGGGCTGTAATGCTAACAAAAAAATATGGGCTCCAAAGAAACCTTAAGAATTAGCAATTGGGTTGTAAATTATTAGAAATAATGGCAGATGGGATGTATGTTGTTTTCCACAGAATTGAGGCTTTCCTAAAAAAAGGTTGACGCACAAGCAGTGACTGTTGGATGTCCATCCAATGGTCGTCGTGCTTCTTCAATCTCTGCTCTTCCTGCTCTAGCCACTCAAACAAGCACCGGCGGGACTGCCTGCTCCCTCCTCCCCATGGCCGGCTGTGCTATCGCGCAAGCCTCACCGCCCCATCATGCTCCCATCGCTGGCCTAGCCATCCTTCTACTCACCCACACCTGCTATTATTCTCTGACGACGGTAGACGAACCAGTAAACCCTTGTACAGTTGTACTCCCCTCCGCGTGGGAAACAACTGCCGATTTTTCCCTGCCTCTGTGTCGTTCCCTTCCTAGGCCTCGCCGTCCTCCACCGCCCTGGTGCTCTCAGCGCGGCCCGGTCAACGACCGACATGCATCTGAAGTGGACTGTACGTGGAGAGGCTGACAGCTGGGTCCACGACCGCACGCAAGGAAATGCCTCCTTATTACACGCAAAATAATGATTCCTCCACCTGATATCTGGGACCCACCGAAAGGGCCTCTGTATTTTGTGAAAAAAACATTACCGCCGCTGACAGCTTGGACCCACCAGCTATATCTTCGCATGCAAGGAAGTGCGTCCTTATTACGAAGAAAAACATGAATACTCCCCCTGCTAGCGGGGACCCAGTATAGTGGGAGGCTGACTTGTGGGCCTACTAAGTTGACGGGGATGGAGGGATTTGTCAACTTAGTCAATATGCACGATTCTAGCTCCAGTGACCGTACGATGTCCATCCAACGGCCGTAGTGCTTCTTCAACCTCTGGTGTTCTTGCTCCAGCCGCCCAAACCAGCGCCGGTCGTGCCTCGTGCTAATGCCTCCCATGGCCGGCTGCGATATGGCAGAGGCCTCACCGCCCCCACGACTCCCACCACTGGCCAGGACATCCCTCTACTCACCCACACCCCCTGTTATTTTGCGGCGACGGTAGCCTCACACCGCAGCGAACTAGTGAACCCTCATACTCCTCTACGCGTGGGCATCCACTGTCGCGTCTTCCCCGGCTCCGCGTCGTCCCCTTCCTAGGCCTCGTCGTCGTCCACCGCCCTGGTGCTCTCGGCGCGGCGTGGTCAACATGGTCAAGGAACGACTTCCATCAAAAGAGTACTGTACGTAGAGAGGCTGACAGCTGGGTCCACGACAGCCGCAAGAAAGTGCCTCCTTATTACATGGAAAATAATTATTCCTCCACCTGATAGCAGGGACCCACCGGACGGGCCACCATATTTGGCGAAAAAAACGTTTCCCCCCTGACTGCTGGGACCCACCGGACGGGCCACCGTATTTCACGAAAAAAACGCCCCCCCCCCCCCCCCCGCTGTCAGCTCGGACCCACTGGAAGTGCCGCCTTATTACGCACAAAAAATGAATACTCCCCCTGCTAGTTGGGATCCACCTTGGTGGGTGGCTGACTTGTGGGCCTACTAAGTTCACGGGGACGGAGTGCTTTGTCAACTTAGTCAATATGAACGATTCTAGCTCTAGTGACCATACGATGTCCATCCAACGGCCATAGTGCTTCTTCAACCTCTGGTCTTCTTGCTCTAGCCGCCCAAAGCAGCGCCGGTCGTGCCGCATGCTCCTGCCTCCTGTGGTCGGCTGTGCTGACGAGGAGGCCTCACCGCCCCCTACTATTCCCACTGCTGGCCAGGCCCTGTGGCGACGGCAGCCTCACATCGCAGCCGAACCAATGAACCCTCGTACTCCTCTCCGCGTGGGCTTCCACTACCGCGTCTTCCCCGGCTCCGCGTCGTTCCCTTCCTAGGCCTCGCCATCATCCACCGCCCTGGTGCTCTCGACATAGCGTGGTCAAGGAACGACTTCCATCGGAAGAGTACTGTACGTGGAGAGGTTGACAGCTGGGTCCACGGCCGCAGCAAGGAAGTACCTCCTTATTACGCGCAAAATAATTGTTCCTCCACCTAATAGCGGGGAACCACCGGACGGGCCACCGTATTTCACGAAAAAACGTTTCCCCTGACTGCTGGGACCCACCAGCTACATCTTCGCACGCAAGGAAGTGCGTCTATGCAAAAAAAGATTCTCCCCCCTGACTGTTGGGACCCACCAGCTACATCTTCGCACGCAAGGAAGTGCTTGACAGTCGGTACCCACCTGGTCGAAGTGTACGTAGCGTTGTCATTCTGGTCACGAACATGTACGTACATACTAGCCTATGTAGAGGCGTGCACGTGTCATTGTAGAGGCGTGCATGTAGCATGTACACATATGTACATCGGCCAGTGTGCAAGAAAGAAATTATGGCCACGTACGTACATACGGGCAGGGTCTCGAACGCCTACTCGCGCATACGTACGGCCAGGGCTCGTGTACATGGCTGGGTCGGAACGGAGAAACAGCGTCGTCGTCGTGTTCATGGGGAGCTAACCGGCTGGGTCGGAACGGAATGTGTCATCGTGTTCATCGGGAGGGCTTGGATGGAACAGTCGATGGAAATGAGTCCTGGCATACCGTAGAACGGAGGAAACGGCCTTGTGTTCGACCGGCCATGGTCGAAACGGGATCCTATTCATCGGGAGGGGTTTGGCGTACCGCAAAACGGAGGAAACGGACCTCCTACGGTCGAAATGGGGGTCCTGTTGATCGGGGGGTGTGGCGTACCACAAAACGGAGGAAACGGACTTATGTTTGAGCTCTACGGTCGAAACGGGGGTCCTGTTCATCGGGAGGGGTGTTGCGTACCGCAAAACGGGACTCCACAAGATACTGTTCATCTCCACCGTCGACCCCCTCCAGCCTCCATGGGCTACTGTTCATCCACCATCGTCTTCCTCCAGCCTCCACCCGTAACTGTTCATCCACGGGCTCCTGTTCATCCAGCCTCCACCGCGTGCTACTCCACCGGCTACTGTTCAACCAGCCCTCTCCACGGGCTCCTGTTCAACCACCCCTCCACGGGGTATTGTTCATCCATCCCTCCACCGTCTACTGTTCATCCTGCCCTCCACGGGGTGGTCCTGTTCATCCAACCCTCCACGGGGTCCTGTTCATCTAGCCCCAACCGACTCGATCAATCGGGTCCTGTTCATCCAGAGGCAACACCACAGGGTCCTGTTCATCCACACCCATCGGGAACTGTTCATCCAACCCCCCCCCCCCCAAGTAACAGTCACTGTTCATCCAGAGGCAGCATCGATCAGCTTTAGTTAGCAGAAGTAGCCATCGATCGATCACTCGGGTTCAGTAACGTGTAGCCTGCAGTGCAATCCCTCGGGTTTAATTAGAGTCCAACGCCTCGCTCGGGTTCAGTTAGAGCCCAATGCCTCGCACCCACGCGCGTGCGTGTATGAGAGAACCGCCCATCGCTCGGCCCCAACCACCCACCGTAACTGGGAACACCCTGATATTTTCCTCGCCCTCGCTTCGACCACGTTTTTTTCCGTCATGGACGGCCCAAAGAATGTCATGCAGCTGCGTCTCCAACCCGTCCAGGACGAAAAGCCCATTTTCTATCATGATTTTTTTATCATAGAAGTAGGACCCCACCACATCTATGATGATACCGGGTTTTGTCACAATTATCATCATAGAAGTGTCATAAGTATGACAGAAAAAAATTCGTTCGGCCCAAAATGTCACGGATGTGTCTTTTTTTGTAGTGTTACTACTCTTCCTCGCTGTCAAATGTGCCCTCGCACGCGCGCTGGCTTCGTGGTCGTGGTGGCGGAGGGCGGCCGAGGGGGGAGATAGCGATCTCCTTCTGAAAGGATCGAGAAGAGGTGTCTAGAGGGGGGGGGTGAATAGACTCTAATCAAGAAAATTTGCAGTTTTTAACTTCCTTAGGTTCATGTGGAGTATTAGCACAAGTTTAAACAATCACAATACATATCAAGCAAGCATGCAAGCATACAAAGAGTATATGAGCAGCTGAAAGTAAAGCATGCAAGTTGCAAGAATGTAAAGAGAAGGGATTGGAGTGTGCAAACGCAATTTGGAGACACGGTGATTTTTTATCCATGGTTCCGATAGGTGGTGCTATCGTACATCCACATTGATGGAGACTTCCCACGAAGTGTAATGGTTGCGCGAGTCCACGGAGGGCTCCACCCACAAAGGGTCCATGAAGAAGCAACCTTGTCTATCCCACCATGGTCGTCGCCCATGAAGGACTTGCCTCACTAGGGTAGATCTTCACGAAGTAGGCGATCTCCTTGCCCTTACAAACTCCTTGGTTCGACTCCACAATCTTGTCAGAGGCTCCCAAGTGACACCTAGCCAATCTAGGAGACACCACTCTTCAAGAAGTAACAAATGGTGTGTTGATGATGAACTCCTTGCTCTTGTGCTTCAAATGATAGTCTGCCCAACACTCAACTCTCTCTCATAGGATTGGATTTGGTAGAAAGAAGATTTGAGTGGAAAGCAACTTGGGAAGGCTAGAGATCAAGATTTATGTGGTTGGAATGGAATATCTTGACCTCAACACAAGTGTAGGTGGTTCTCTCTCAAAAAATGTGTATTGGAAGTGTAGGCATGTTCTGATGGCTCTCTCCATGAATGAAGAGTGGCTGGAGGGGTATTTATAACCTCCACACAAAATCTAACCGTTACACACAAATCACCAAACTCGGTGGGACCGATTCAGAGAACTCGGTCAGGCCCATTTGGTTCATAATGTGACCGTTAGGTGTTTCGGTGGGACTGAAGGATCAACTCGGGGGGACCGATGTGCTAGGGTTGGGGTAAATCCAAAACTCAGTTTGACCGATTACTCAAACTCGGTGAGACCGATTTGGGTAATAAGCGAAACAGAGAGTTGGCCAAGCAAACTCGGTGGGGACGATCGTATATCTCGGTGGGACCGAAAATATTGCAATAGGTAACAGAGAGTTTTCAAGCCCATTTCGGTGAGACCGAGATCCCATCGGTGAGATTGAACTGATTAGGGTTTCTGGGAGTGGCCATGTCAACTAAACTCGGTGGCTCCGGATAGAAAGAATCGGTGGGGCCGAGTTTGACTTTTGGTTTGGGACAAATTTGGAAGTGAGAAAGTGGTTGAGGGCTTTGGAGCATATCACTAAGCACTTTGAGCAAGCAAGCCATTAAGCAACACCTCATCCCTTCTTAATAGTATTGGCTTTCCTATGGACTCAATGTGATCTTGGATCACTAAAATAGAAAATGTAGAGTCCTGAGCTTTGAGCTTTAGCCAATCCTTTGTCCTTAGCATATTGGGGTTCCACATCCTCTAGTCCATGCCACTCCATTGTTGAACTTGTCTGAAACATACTAGGTAGAAACATTAGTCCAACAAGAGATATGTTGACATTAATTATCAAAATCACCCAGGGAGCACTTGTGCTTTCAATCTCCCCCTTTTTGGTAATTGATGACAACATACATCAAAGCTTTAGATAAAGATATAGAGAATAACAAGTACAACTTTGGAAAGACATGTAACATGCAAAGGCTCCCCCTATATGTATGCAATCATATAAATATGAAACATAGGAGCATGTGAATGCATAAGCATGACAGAGTAAGCCATGTGTTACATGTATCTTGGCTATATGCATCAGAGTGAAAGATGTAAAAATAGGAAATGTGCCTTCATGCTCATGAGTCCTTCTTGCAAACAATATGTACATCAGCAAGAAATCCTTATGCACATGACTATGATGCATATACTTACCTTGTGGTCTTGAGTTGTCTTAGAAGGGAATGGACCTGAGTAAACAAGGTTAGATAACATAGATACATCTACTAGCCAGTGCAAACAAAAGAACCACAAAGGTACCAGGACTGGGATGACATGTAGAGTGTGAGTACTAAGTACTCCATTGGATATAGACATGTCCCCAAAGGTAAAGATGTGCAATAGAATCAGAGATTTCCTCCCCTTAGATGTCTTGCTCCCCCTGAGTATTGAATGGGATATTGAGTGTTCTCTCCCCCTATAGAAATGATTAAGCATAGAGCTTTGATGTGATCTCTCTCCCCCCTTTGACATCAATTTCCAAGAAGGGCTCTTCTGGATTTTTGTTTTATTGCAGAAGGGTTTGGTCCTTGAGTCACAAAGCAAGTCGAATGTGATGCTGGTAGAGGACAAGAATCATTGAGTGGAGCTGGAGCAAAAAAAGAATGCAGGAATAAGTGGCAAGTTGTCTTTCCTGTAGTGAAATCAGTAGCACCAAGTTGTGTGCTTTGGTGGCACCGAGCAAATTTGGTTGGGCCGAAGGAAACAAACCGGTGTGACCGAGTCCATCACAGATAAAACACTTCTTTCCTCAGCTCACTAGGCACTTAAGATCTCACAAGGATTTTCAAGGAATTTGCTGAAAGATTTGCAATGAATTGGATGCAGAAAAACAAGAAAGAAAAGAAATAAAAAGATCAAGATGAAGTTTTTTTGGAAGGGGAAAATACATATGCATGAGACAAATGCAAGACGAAACACAAGAGAACTTCATCTAGAATTGGGCGGTGACAAAGTCACCTATGTTAGAGTATATTGACTTAAGAGTCAAGTGAGGTCACTTGATCTTTGGTCATACTCATCGTTTAAACTCAAAAATGGGGTTACCATTTTTTCGTTTAAGAATCTTGATATATTCACATCTTGTTGAGTTGCTTTAACCCATGACTTGGAGTAAAGCTTCTCTAAGATGGAATAACATACCTTGGGTGGTGGTGTTGATCTTGATCATGTAGTTGAACTTGTGTGGGTTTCTCAAGGTTGATGTAGCTCATCAAGAGTTGGGAGCACCACCTTGGAATTTTGAGTTCATCTTTCTACATGGGTTAGCTTTGCAAGGAAGAGCACTTGTGTATCCAAAATGACAATCATAAATGTTAATGTAGAATGTGTCAAAGGATATGTTTGAAGAGTTTTGTGCTTCCTTGTCTTCAACCACCATTATGTAGAGACTTGATGATGTAGAGATTGCTGAAGATGTGAGTGAGTTGCAATCTCATGGATTTAGATTCATCCAAGTACCTACAAGGGTTAGATAGCATGCAAGGGTGCAAAAATATCCAAGACATATAGATATGAAAGAAATATCAAGGATTAGTCAAAGGCTCATGCCTTGCATGTATTCAAATGGAGTTCCTACTCCAAGTTTGAAGCATCAATGATGTTAAATTCACCTCTCAAATGGCAAAAGACTTTCTCATCAAGCGGTTTGGTAAATATATCTTCTAATTGCTTATTGGTGCGAACATGCTTAAGATCAATGTCCCCATTGGCAATATGATCTCGAATGAAATGATGATGAACTTCAATATGCTTAGTTCGAGAATGTTGCACGGGATTGTGAGAAATCTTAATAGCACTTTCATTGTCACAAAGCAATGGAACATGTTTCACATATATCCCATAATATTTAAGAGTTTGGGTCATCCAAAGTAATTGAGCACAACATGATCCAGCAGCAATGTATTCCGCTTTGGCGGTGGATAAGGATACCGAGTTTTGTTTCTTGGAGGACCAAGACACAAGAGATCTACCAAGAAATTGACAAGTACCTGAAGTGGACTTTCTATCAACCTTGTCTCCAGCATAGTCTGAATCGGAGTAACCAACAAGATCGAAAGAAGACCTCTTAGGATACCAAATGCCAAAATTTGGTGTGTGTATTAAGTATCTCACAATCCTTTTCATAGCCTTAAGATGACACTCTTTAGGGGCCGCTTGATATCGTGCACACATGCATATAGTTAGCATAATATCAGGACGAGAGGCACATAGATATAGCAATGAACCAATCATAGAGCGGTAAACTTTTTTATCAACCGGTTCACCATCTTTGGTCAAATCAAGATGTCCACTAGTAGGCATGGGTGTAGACATACCTTTGCATTCTTGCACATTGAACTTCTTGAATAAGTCCTTGGTGTACTTTGTTTGAGAGACAAAGGTACCTTCCTTAGTTTGCTTGATTTGCAAACCAAGAAAGAATTTGAGTTCACTCATCATAGACATCTCAAACTTCTCCGACATTAACTTTCCAAACTTCTCACTAAAATGAGGGTTAGTTGAACCAAATATAATATCATCAACATAAATTTGGCACACAAATAGTTCTACATTAACCCTTTTTGTAAAAAGAGTAGAATCAATTTTACCAATTTCAAAGCTTTTTTCAATAAGAAACTTGGTCAAGCATTTATACCACGCTCTAGGGGCTTGTTTAAGACAATAAAGGGCTTTGTGAAGTTTGTAAACATGATTAGGTTTCTTAGGATTGACAAAGCCAGGAGGTTGCTTAACGTAAACTTCCTCCTGAATTTCACCATTTAGAAAAGCACTTTTAATGTCCATTTGGTATAAGGTGATATCATGGTGATTAGCATAAGCAAGTAAGATGTGAATGGACTCAAGTCTAGCAATGGGAGCATATGTCTCACCATAGTCCATACCTTCGACTTGAGTGTGGCCTTGGGAGACTAGGCGAGCTTTGTTGCGGACGACATGACCATCTTAATCTTGCTTGTTGTGAAACACCCATTTGGTACCAATGATGTTGTGGTTGTTGTCAGGCTTCTTGGCCAATGTCCACACTTGATTTCTCTCCAAGTTGTGTAGCTCTTCATGCATAGCGTTATTCCAATCCGGATCTTCCAATGCTTCTTCAACCTTCATAGGTTCAATGCTAGAGATGAATGAGTAATGTTCACAAAAGTTAGCCAAACGAGTTTTAGAGCGAGTGATTCTCTCAGTTTGGATATCATTGTAGATTTGCTCGATGGGATGATCTTTAGCGATTCTTGCTCGAACTCATGGAAGCTTTGGCTTGGCTCGGGGTGGAACATCCTCTTCATCTTGATCTTCTTCTTGGCCTTCTTCATTGTTGACGTTGTCATTCTCTTGTTGTGGTGGAGAAGGAGGTTGTTGATGTTCATCTTGGTGTACTTCCTTGTTTTCTTTGTCTTGGTGTGCCCCACTTGTGGATGCTTCCGTATCAATTCTTGGTTCACCTTGTCGTGAGATGGAAGCTTCCACTTGGATGGACGAGGTACTCACCTTCACCTCTATTGGATGAATCTTGCCAATAGAAAAATCTTGGATTGCTTCCGAAGGGTCTTTGTCTCCTACATCAATTGTCAATTGCTCTACTTGCGAGCCGTTAGATTCTTCAAACTTCACATCTACCATCTCTTCAACCTTTCGGGTGAAATTGTTGTAGACACGGTAAGTGTGAGAGTTTGAGCCATAACCAAGTAGGAAACCTTCATGAGATTTAGGAGCAAATTTAGAATGACGATGCTTATCAAGAATGTAGCACTTTGAGCCGAATACTTGAAAGTATCCAACTTGGGGTTTGTTACCGGTGAGGAGCTCGTATGCCGTCTTGCCGAGTAGCTTGTGAAGATACAAGCGATTTGTTGCATGACAAGCTCTCTCAACCGCTTCCGTACAAAAGTGTTTTGGAGTCTTGTACTCATCAAGCATCGCTCTTGCCATCTCAATAAGAGTTCGGTTCTTCCTCTCAATAACTCCATTTTGTGGAGGTGTGTACGTAGCTGAGAACTCATGTGAAATCCCCTCTTCATCAAGAAAGGTATCCACATTTGCGTTCTTTAACTCCGTTCCGTTGTCGCTCCGAACCTTCTTGATTTTCACGTCAAATTGATTTTGGGCCTTCCTAGCGAAGGTTTTCAAGATCTTTTGGACCTGCGATTTGTCATCAAGAAAGAACACCCACGTAAATCTTGAAAAATCATCAACTATGACTAGACCAAATGATTTACCACCGAGACTCTTCTAGGCATTGGGACCAAAGAGATCCATGTGAAGTAGCTCGAGTGGTCTTCTCGTGGTCATGATGTTCTTTGCGCGATGACTTCCTCCAACCTGTTTTCCTGCCTGACAAGCACTACAAAGTCTATCCTTGTCAAATATGACATCTTTTATTCCAAGGATATGATCACCTTTAATAAGTTTATCAAGATTTCGCATACCCACATGACCTAGTCTTCCATGCCACAACCAGCCTTTAGAAGATTTAGCAATTAAGCAAGTTCTAGGTTGAGCCTTTTTAGTGAAATCAACAATGCAAAGATCACCTCTACGTAAACCGGTAAAGACCATTTTTCGATTGTCTCTATGAAACACTTGGCAATCTACCTCAATAAACAGGACATTGAAACCGAAATCAGCAAGTCTAGATACTGAAAGTAAATTGTACCCAAGAGATTCAACGAGCATGGCATTTTGTATGGAGCTATCATGTGAGATGGCCACCTTACCTAGGCCAACCACCTTACCCTTTAAGTTATCACCAAAGGTGGCATACTTTCGAGGGCCGTTGTCGGTGTCAAAACCGGCGGATCTCGGGTAGGGGGTCCCGAACTGTGCGTCTAGGCCGGATGGTAACAAGAGGCAGGGGACACGATGTTTTACCCAGGTTCGGGCCCTCTTGATGGAGGTAAAACCCTACGTCCTGCTTGATTAATATTGATGATATGGGTGTTACAAGAGTAGATCTACCACGAGATCAGAGACGCTAAACCCTAGAAGCTAGCCTATGGTATGATTGTATGTTGTCCTACGGACTAAAACCCTTCGGTTTATATAGACACCGGAGAGGGTTAGGGTTACACAAGGTCGGTTACAAAGGAGGAGATATCCATATCCGTACTGCCTAGCTTGCCTTCCATGCCAAGTAGAGTCCCATCCGGACATGAGACGAAGTCTTCAATCTTGTATATTCATAGTCTAATAGTCCGGTCAACTGAGATAGTACGGCTGTCCGGAGACCCCCTAATCCAGGACTACCTCAGTAGCCCCTGAACCAGGCTTCAATGACGACGAGTCCGGCGCGCAGTATTGTCTTTGACGTTGCAATGCGGGTTCCTCTCCAAATTTTGTGTACCTGTCGGAATAATGTCCGGTTTCTTGTGAATGTTTGTACTCCTTGGCTTCTACGCCCAATAATGGCCACTTTCCACGTGTCGAGCGAATGTGAAGAGCCAGGGTGTTTTCACATTTACCCCCTAGCTGTGTGAATGAGCCTCCTATTTAAAAAGACGAGGATTCAGATCCAAATCACACCATCCTCCCTTGGTGAGCCTTCATCAGAGCGCACCCGACAGAGATCCATTCCACCATGGCCGGTCGACGCAGCTCCTCCTCTCGCACCCCTAGCTCCAAGCCTGGAGATTGGGAGAGATGTTCCGTCTTGCACAGCAAATTAGTGATGCTTCAGTCGAAGGGATTTCTTCCCCCAACGTATCTGGTCCCGGTTCGAGCCGGGCTTGCCACCTATAATGGCGGAGAACAAGCGGAGAGCCTTCCCAATCCCTCCAAGGGGGAGCGGGTATGCCTTGTCCCTTACTTGGTAAGAGGTCTCGGATTCCCAATTCATCCGTTTCTCCGAGGGCTCCTGGAGTTCTACGGCCTCCAATTGCACAACCTTACGCCTGCCTCCGTACTGCATATCGCGGGATTCGTAGCCCTTTGCGAGTTGTTTTTGGGCTGTGAAGCTCATTTCGCTTTGTAGAAGAAGTTGTTCTACCTTGTGCCCCGTTCTCAGAAGGGATCAATATATCAAGTAGGCAGAGCCGAAGTGTGGCGTATTGCCGGGACCGGATACCTGTCCGGGACCCCAAAGAGGACGTCCGAAGACTGGCCTTCAGAATGGTTTTATATAGAAGACGTCCTCCTCCCGGATCCTATTCGGATCGGCCTTCCTGAGTTCGACAATGCCCCTTTGAAGAAGCGCCGGAGCTAGCATCCACGGAGCTCCCTGGAGGAAGATGACAGGGACATTCTTTACCTGATGAGCTAGATAAGTTTTTTAGCTCGATCTGGATTGACCATGATCGAGGTCATGGCCACATGTATCATGCGGGGGGTCCAGCTGCTTTAGTATAGAGGCCACCCCATGTGGGATTTCAATGGGGAGGATGACGCCACCCGCCATGGCCGCAAAGGGCCGGGATCAGCTGCCGATCTAATAAAGATCTTATCCACTTTGTACAAGGGAGAAGAGGAGCAATTCCTTCGTGTCAACCCGCAGGGCGGATTTTCTATGTACAATCCCCTGGGCTGGGTAAGCAGAGAATTTTCATCGCCCATCCATTTCGTATTCCCGTAGTTTAAGTATTCATTCTAGCGATTTCATCGCAGGAGCTGCGCCAGGCAGTAAAGGAGATAAACAGCCCTCCCCCACAACCCGAGGACCCTGGACGGTCCTTTGACCCGGCCTCCCAGGAGGATCCGAACATATCTATGGAGCAGATCGATGGGGTATTTTACCAATGGAGTAATGAAAACGCCTTGGTGGCCATTACGGCCGATTACCCTGGGCTAGTTCCAGCCACACAGGTGACTGAGACCGAAGTCCCAGTGATACGTCTCCAACGTATCTATAATTTTTGATTGCTCCATGCTATATTATCTACTGTTTTGGGCAATATTGAGGTTTATTTTCCACTTTTATATTACTTTTGGGACTAACCTATTAACCGGAGGCCCAACCCAAATTTGCTGTTTTATGCCTATTTTAGTGTTTTGAAGAAAAGGAATATCAGACAGAGTGGAAACGGAACGAAATCAACTGGAGAAGTTATTTTTGGAAGGAAACACACCTGATGGACTTGGACCCCACGTCAGAAGATACAGGAGCTGCCCACGAGGGTGGGGGCGCGCCCCCTGCCTCGTGGGGCCCCCGTGGCTCCCCTGACATACCTCATGCACCCATATATACCTACGTGACCTAAAACTTCCAGAACGCACAATAGATCAGGAGTTCCTCCACTAGAAGCCTCCGTAGCCACCGAAAACCAATCTACACCCGTTCCGGTACCCTGCCGGAGGGGGAAATCCTTCTCCGGTGGCCATCTTCATCATCCCGGCGCTCTCCATGACGAGGAGGTTGTAGTTCTCCCTCGGGGCTGAGGGTATGTACCAATAGCTATGTGTTTGATCTCCCTCTCTCTCTCGTGTTCTTGAGGTGATACGATCTTCATGTATCGCGAACTTTGCTATTATAGTTGGATCCTATGTTTCTCCTCCCCCGCTTCTCTCTTGTAATGAATTGAGTTTTCCCTTTGGAGTTATCTTATCGGATTGAGTCTTTAAAGAGTTGAGAACACTGGATGTATGTCTTGTGTGGGATACCCATGGTGACAATGGGGTATTCTATTGATTCACTTGATGTATGTTTTGGTGATGAACTTGCGGGTTCCGCCCATGAACCTATGCATAGGGGTTGGCACACGTTTTCCTCATGATTCTCCGGTAGAACTTTGGGGCACTCTTTGAGGTCCTTTGTGTTGGTTGAATAGATGAATCTGAGATTGTGTGACGCATATCGTATAATCATACCCATGGATACTTGAGGTGACATTGGAGTATCTAGGTGACATTAGGGTTTTGGTTGATTTGTGTCTTAAGGTGTTATTCTAGTATGAACTCTAGGGCTGTTTGTGACACTTGTAGGAATAGCCCAACGGATGGACTGGAAAGAATAACTTTGAGGTGGTTTCGTACCCTACCATAATCTCTTCGTTTGTTCTCCGCTATTAGTGACTTTGGAGTGACTCTTTGTTACATGTTGAGGGATACTTATGTGATCCAATTATGTTAGTATTGTTGAGGGAACTTACACTAGAGAAAGTATGAACCCTAGGCCTTATTTCCTATCATTGCAACACCGTTTACGCTCACTTTTACCATTAGTTACCTTGCTGTTTTTATTTTTTCAGATTACACATACCTTTATCTACCATCCATATACCACTTGTTTCACCATCTCTTCGCCGAACTAGTGCACCTATACAATTTACCATTGTATTGGGTGTGTTGGGGACACAAGAGACTCTTTGTTATTTGGTTGTAGGATTGCTTGAGAGAGACCATCTTCATCCTACACCTCCTACAGATTGATAAACCTTAGGTCATCCACTTGAGGGAAATTTGCTACTGTCCTACAAACCTCTGCACTTGGAGGCCCAACAACGTCTACAAGAAGAAGGTTGTGTAGTAGACATCAAGCTCTTTTCTGGCGCCATTGCCGGGGAGGTTAGCGCTTGAAGGTATATCTTTAGATCTTGCAATCGAGTCTTTTAGTTTCTTGTTTTATCACTAGTTTAGTTTATAAAAGAAAACTATAAAAAAATGGAATTGAGTTTGTCTCATACGCTTCACTTTTTTAATATCTTTCGTGAGTATGATGGAAAGGATAATTGTGCTCAAGTGCTAGAAGAAGAAATCTATAAAATGTTTGGCACTAAATATTTGAATGATAAGCATGATTGCAATGTTGTTAGTATGAATTCCTTGAATATCCATGATGCTAATGATATGCAAAGTCACAAGCTTGGGGAAGCTACGTTTGATGAAGATGATATTTTTTGTCCCCCAAGTTTTGATGAGCAAATTTATTATAATGAAACCATGCCTCCTATCTATGATGATTATTGTGATGACACGTATGCTTTAAAGAATAATAATAACAATGAAACTTGTCATCTTGATTGCAATTTTCAATCCTATGATAGTTACTTTGTTGAGTTTGCTCCCACTACTATTAATGAGAAGAATTTTGCTTGTGTGAAGAGTGATAAAATTTCTATGCTTATGCATCATGAAAAGAATGCTTTAGGTGCTGGTTATATTGTTAAATTCATTCATGATGCTACTGAAATTTATTATGAGGGAGGAATATATGCTTGTAGGAATTGCAATAATATCAAGTTTCCTCTCTATGTGCTTAATATTTTGAAGTTATGCTTGTTTTACCTTCCTATGCAAGTTGATTATTGTTCCCATAAGTTGTTTGCTCACAAAATCCGTATGCATAGGAATTATGTTAGGCTTAAATGTTCTAGTCATATTCTTCATGATGCTCTCTTTATGTTTTAATTCTTATCCTTTATGTGAGCATCATTGAAATCATCATGCCTAGCTAGGGGCGTTAAACGATGGCGCTTGTTGGGAGGCAACCCAATCCTATTCTTGTTCTTTACTTTTTTGTTCCTGTTTAGTAATAAATAATTCATCTAGCCTCTATTTAGATGTGGTTTTATTCTTTTAGTTAGTGTTTGTGCCAAGTAGAACCTTTGGGAAGACTTGGGGAAAGTCTTGTTGATCATGCTGTAAAAAAACAGAAACTTTAGCGCTCACGAAAATTGCTGCCGTTTTTATTTGGAGAGCGCTATTTAGATAATTCTTTTTGAATATGATTAATATATAAATTCCTCAGGTCCAGAAATTTATTTGAGAATTGTATGAGTTCCATAAGTATACGTTTGATCCATATTACTACAGACTGTTCTGTTTTTGACAGATTCTGTTTTCGATGTGTTGTTTGCTTATTTTGATGAATCTATGAGTAGTATCAGAGGGTATGAACCATAGAGAAGTTGTAATACAGTAGGTTTAACACCAATATAAATAAATAATGAGTTCATTACAGTACCTTGAAGTGGTGATTTATTTTCTTATACTAACGGAGCTTACGAGTTTTCTGCTAAGTTTTGTGTTGTGAAGTTTTCAAGTTTTGGGTAAGGATTCGATGGACTATGGAATAAGGAGTGGCAAGGGCCTAAGCTTGGGGATTCCCAAGGCACCCCGAGGTAATATTAAAGGATATCCAAGAGCCTAAGCTTTGGGATGCCCCGGAAGGCATCCCTTCTTTCGTCTTCGTTCATCGGTAACTTTACTTGGAGCTATATTTTTATTCGCAACATGATATGTGTTTTGCTTGGAGCGTCAATTTATTTGGTTAGGATTTGATTTCTGTTATTTAGAACAATGTTTTGCATCTTTTATTTCAATAAAAGCGGCATTGATAGCCTTTACTATGCCTATTTTACTAGTATACATGTTGCTGTTTGAAAACAGAAAGTTTACCGCTGTTGCAATAATTCCCTAGAAAAGTAAGAATGTGATAAAATGTTGAAACCTTTTGCATATTAAGATATGATAAATCTACTACATTGGGAATTTTATTTAATAATTTTTGGAGCTAGGGAAGTATGGATGTTGCAGCATTCTTTACAGACTATCCTGTTTAGGAAGATTGCTGTTATGTTTGCATTGTTTGCATATGTTTGCTTCTTTAATGATTCTATTTGAGGATAGGACTATTAAATATGTAGAGGAATTTAGTATGCAATGTTGAATAATAATTTTGGTGATTTTCTACAGTAGAGTATGATAAGGTTTTTGCAATGGTTTATGCTAACTTATCTCACGAGTCCTTGTTGAGTTTTGTGTGGATGAAGCTTTTGAGATTTAGGGAGACCGTGATATGAGAGGAATTAAGGAGACACAAAAGTTCAACCTTGGGGATTCCCAAGGCACCCCAAGATAATATTTCAAGAAGTCTCAAGCATCTAATCTTGGGGATGCCCCGGTTGGCATCCCACCTTTGTTCTTCAACAACTATCGGTTAGTACAGGTTGATCCTAAGTTTTTGCTTCTTCACATGATGTTTGCCATTTTTATAGTGTCATTTTATTTTTCTTTGCTTGCTGTTTGAATAGAATACCAAGATCTGAAATTATTAAATGTTAGAGAGTCTTCACATAGTTGCATAAGTATTCGACTACTCATTGATCTTCACTTATATCTTTCGGAGTAGTTTGTCATTTGCTCTAGTGCTCCACTTATATCTTTTAGAGCACGGTGGTAGTTTTATTTTGAAGAACTAGATGAACTCTCATGCTTCACTTATATTATTTTGAGAGTCTTAAATAGCGTGGCAATTTGCTTAAAATTCTAATATGTTAGGTATACAAGATTAATAATAAAATTCTCTTATGACTGTGTTGAATACTAAGAGAAGTTTGATACTTGATAATTGTTTTGAGATATGGAGATGGTGATATTAGAGTCATGCTAGTTGAGTAGTTGTGAATGTGAGAAATACTTGTGTTGAAGTTTGTGATTCCCGTAGCATGCACGTATGGTGAACCGTTATGTGACGAATCGGAGCATGATTTATTTATTGATTGTCTTCCTTATGAGTGGTGGTCGGGGACGAGCGATGGTCTTTTCCTACCAATCTACCCCCCTAGGAGCATGCGTGTAGTACTTTGTTTCGGTAACTAATAGATTTTTGCAATAAGTATGTGAGTTCTTTATGACTAATGTTGAGTCCATGGATTATACGCACTCTCACCCTTCCACCATTGCTAGCCTCTCTAGTACCGCGCAACTTTCGCCGGTACCATAAACCCACCATATACCTTCCCCAAAACATCCACCATACCTACCTATTATGGCATTTCCATAGCCATTCCGAGATATATTGCCATGCAACTTTCCACCATCCAGTTTATCATGACACATTCATCATTGTCATATTGCTTAGCATGATCATGTAGTTGACACTGTGTTTGTGGCAAAGCCACCATTCATAATTCTTTCATACATGTCACTCTTAATTCATTGCATATCCCGGTACACCACCGGAGGCATTCTTATAGAGTCATACTTTGTTCTAGTATCGAGTTGTAATCATTGAGTTGTAAATAAATAGAAGTGTGTTGATCATCATTCAATAGAGCATTGTCCCCAAAAAAAGAGAAAGGCCAAAGAAAAAAAAAAGAGAAGGCCCAAAGAAACAAAAACAAAACAAAAACAAAAAGGGGCAATGTTACTATCCTTTTTTCCACACTTGTGCTTCAAAGTAGTACCATGATATAGTGAGTCTCATATATTGTGCTTCAAAGTAGCACCACGTTCTTCACATAGAGAGTCTCATATGTTGTCACTTTCATATACTAGTGGGAATTTTACATTATAGAACTTGGCTTGTATATTCCAATGATGGGCTTCCTCAAATTGCCCTAGGTCTTTGTGAGAAAGCAAGTTGGATGCACACCCACTAGTTTCTTTTTTTGAGCTTTCATACATTTACAGCTCTAGTGCATCCGTTGCATGGCAATCCCTACTCACTCACATTGATATCTATTGATGGGCATCTCCATAGCCTGTTGATACGCCTAGTTGATGTGAGACTATCTTCTCCCTTTTTGTTTTCTCCACAACCACCATTCTATTCCACCTATAGTGCTATGTCCATGGCTCACGCTCATATATTGTGTGAAGATTGAAAAAGTTTGAGAACATCAAAAGTATGAAACAATTGCTTGGCTTGTCATCAGGGTTGTGCATGATTTAAATATTTTGTGTGGTGAAGATGGAGCATAGCCAGACTATATGATTTTGTAGGGATAAATTTCTTTTGCCATGTTATCTTGAGAAGACATAATTGCTTTGTTAGTATGCTTGAAGTATTATTGTTTTTATGTCAATATGAACCTTTGTCTTGAATCTTATGGATCTGAATATTCATATCACAAGTAGGAAGAATTACATTGAAATTATGCCAAGTAGCACTCCGCATCAAAAATTCTTTTTTATCATTTACCTACTCGAGGACGAGCAGGAATTAAGCTTGGGGATGCTTGATACGTCTCCAACGTATCTATAATTTTTGATTGCTCCATGCTATATTATCTACTGTTTTAGGCAATATTGGGATTTATTTTCCACTTTTATATTACTTTTGGGACTAACCTATTAACTGGAGGCCCAGCCCAGATTTGCTGTTTTATGCCTATTTCAGTGTATTGAAGAAAAGGAATATCGGACGGAGTCGAAACGGAACGAAATCAACTGGAGAAGTTATTTTTGGAAGGAAACACACCTGATGGACTTGGACCCCACATCAGAAGATACGGGAGCTGCCCACGAGGGTGGGGGGCGCGCCCACCACCCTAGGGCGCGCCCCTGCCTCATGGGGCCCCCGTGGCTCCCCTAACGTACCTCCTGCACCCATATATTCCTACGTGACCCAAAACTTCCAGAACGCACAATAGATCGGGAGTTCCGCCGTCAGAAGCCTCCATAGCCACCGAAAACCAATCTACACCCATTCCGGCACCCTGCCGGAGGGGGCAATCCTTCTCCGGTGGGCATCTTCATCATCCCGGCGCTCTCCATGACAAGGAGGGAGAAGTTCTCCCTCAGGGCTGAGGGTATGTACCAGTAGCTATGTGTTTGATCTCTCTCTCTCTCTCTCTCGTGTTCTTGAGGTGATACGATCTTGATGTATCACGAGCTTTGCTATTATAGTTGGATCCTATGTTTCTCCTCCCCCTCTTCTCTCTTGTAATGAATTGAGTTTTCCCTTTGGAGTTATCTTATCGGATTGAGTCTTTAAAGACTTGAGAACACTTGACGTATGTCTTGCATGGGATACCCGTGGTGACAATGGGGTTTTCTATTGATTCACTTGATGTATGTTTTGGTGATAAACTTGCGGGTTTCGCCCATGAACCTATGCATAGGGATTGGCACATGTTTTCGTCGTGATTCTCCAGTAGAACTTTGGGGCACTCTTTGAGGTCCTTTGTGTTGGTTGAATAGATGAATCTGAGATTGTGTGACGCATATCATATAATCAGACCCACGGATACTTGAGGTGACATTGGAGTATCTAGGTGACATTAGGGTTTTGGTTGATTTGTGTCTTAAGGTGTTATTCTAGTATGAACTCTAGGGCTGTTTGTGACACTTATAGGAATAGCCCAACGGATTGATTGGAAAGAATAACTTTGAGGTGGTTTCGTACCCTACCATAATCTCTTCGTTTGTTCTCCACTATTAGTGACTTTGGAGTGACTCTTTGTTGCATGTTGAGGGATAGTTATATGATCCAATTATGTTAGTATTGTTGAGGGAACTTACACTAGCGAAAGTATGAACCCTAGGCCTTATTTCCTATCATTGCAATACCGTTTACGCTCACTTTACCATTAGTTACCTTGCTGTTTATATTTTTTCATATTACACATACCTTTATCTACAATCCATATACCACTTGTTTCCCCATCTCTTCGCCGAACTAGTGCACCTATACAATTTACCATTGTATTGGGTGTGTTGGGGACACAAGAGACTCTTTGTTATTTGGTTGCAGAGTTGCTTGAGAGAGACCATCTTCATCCTACGCCTCCTACGGATTGATAAGCCTTAGGTCATCCACTTGAGGGAAATTTGCTACTGTCCTACAAACCTCTGCACTTGGAGGCCGAACAACATCTACAAGAAGAAGGTTGTGTAGTAGACATCACCCAGCACTTAAAAAGGGATCCGTCCTTGCAATTTTTTGATTGCCGTATAACAGCTGTGTTTTGCAGGGGAGGTCCTCGGGGCAGAAGGCCGATCCCGTGGCAACTAGCCAACAAGGGGCCGCGAGGCCAGGCAGGCTGAAAAGATCCGCAGTCCAGATTGAGACACCGGCGCAGCGGTACTGCGCGCCGTCTTTGTTGCAAGACATTATTCTCAGAGGCATATTAACGCCCATGCCTTCTTTTCAGGAAAAAGAGCGCTCGCCGGACTATACCCAGAGAGGCTACCAATCGCGCCTCCACAAGCCAGGCTCCAAGGCCGGATTCGGAGGCGGGGACGAATACAAGGCATGCGCCGGGTGCTCCTCCGACAGAGTATGCGGATAAACTGTCCGCCACCCATTCCGAGGTGGAAAGTGCCATGAACCACAGGCGTCGCCGGACTGTTCTTCACGACGCTTGTTTCTCCCAAGAGGCATTGGATGCCTTCAACTCGAGAGACGCACACCTCTGTGCTGCTCAAAATGGTCTAGCCAGAGCCACGGAGCAGTATGTAAAAGACATATGGGTGAGAAAATTTGATGATTATATATATATATATATATATATATATATATATATATATATATATATCAGTAGCCCCTGAGACTTGAAACAGTTAGGATAACTGATTTAAGGATCATTTGTTATGCAGGTTCTTACAGAAAAGAATACTCAACTGTCCCAGGAGCTGGAAGAGTGCAAAGCCCAACTTCAGGCCGCACTGGCCGCAGCAGGGGAGCCCAAAGAGACCCCCTCTGGTAACATATCCTACAAATGATAAGTATCATATTAGAATGCGGCGTATATGCAGATCTGACGATAAAATTGCAGATGACGCTAGAGTGAATCCGGATAAGCAACAGCTCATACGCCAGCTGAAGGCCGGTGAGAGCGTGCTTACGAGGGTGAGGCAGGAGAAGAATGATCTCCTAGATGCCAACACCAAGCTGGGCGTGGAAATAAAAGATGTTCGGGCCCAACTGTCGGACTCTGTTAAGGAGAATCGGCGGCTTTGACGCGGCATATTTAGTAAGTGCTTGAACAAACTTTGAAAAAGAGTTCGGTGAGGAAGCTGGCTGACAGAGTTATGTATGTAGGTATGCTAATAGGTCGTCCTGCCGAGGAGATGCCCGGTTCAATGGGTGATCTTCTTCCCGAGCTCACACAGCTGCACGAACGAGTTCGGCAGGTGATGCAAGGCGTCGCCTAGGCCTTGTGGCCATCCGTCTCCATACCCGAAGGCCTTGGAGAGCTAGGAGAAAAGCTGAAGGGAGCACGGCGGCACTTCCGATTATGGAAGATATCGGCTTGCCGTCAGGGCACCAGGGAAGCCTGGGCAATGGTGAAGACACGGTACACGAAGGCTGACCCGAACAACATGGCCGAAGTCGGACCAGTGGGTCCTGATGGGAAGGAGATCCCTGTGAGCTTAGTGTACGGCCAAGTAGAATTGGCCGCAAAGTACTCGCAATAGGACTGTAGACTAGACAACCTATTAGATGGTATTGAAGAGGAATTCAACTAGTCAAATTGACTATGTAATTTTAAAATGACACGTATGATGCCTTCTAGCCGGATTGTAGATCATTTGTCATGGCGGACCTTTTCGCTTCAACCTCGGGACCCGACAGTCCGGAGTGTATCCGAATACCCTCTCGGTTATGTAAGAACTGGGGCATGCGTGGAGACCAGGCGTTGGGGTCATTAGTGCGTTATCAGACAAGTGCCCAACTAGTTATGTTATATTACATGGGTAGTAAGAAACATCTTCCAGAGAGAATAGTTCCGTTAAGGGTTCCTTTCCCTGGGTAGGCATGCCCTAAAGTGCATGTCCGGACTGCGACAAGAAGCGCAGAAAAAACATATGGGGGCAGATATGGATAATAAATAAAAGTCATCTTTTGTTCACCGACCGAATATTCCCTTAAGAACGCTAGCTTTCGGCTTCACCCAGTCTGAGGTACACGTCCGGCTGACCCGATGGTAATAATCGCAGAGGTGCTCCCCTTATGCCCTAGTCAAATTAACGGGAACGTAGGGCATAAATACAAGAGCCAGGCAATCCAGCTTGGCCAAAACTGAAGTCATATCGATGCATATAATGGTGAAAATGGGTACATGCGGAAGTATAACGAATGTGTTGGGCGTGATGCCCAGGTAAATAATTTAAGCTTCTGTGAAAGAAGCCCCCAGGTGTAGAGAGTGCGGCTAGCACATCTGTAATGTACAAGTGAGGCACAATGTGACCCTTGAAGGCCGAGAGAAATAAAAGAAAGAAAGGGAAACAAGACAAATGATGCATATGCAGAAAATGGACAAAGGGAGGGGACAAACATAAAGTCCGGTGCTAGGCGTAGAATCTTCGGAGCCTGGCTGCGTTCCATGGGTTCGGCTCGAGTCGATTAGTCGATGCATCCCGCAGTCGGTACGCTCCGCCGGTCAGAGCTTGGTCGATGATGAAGGGACCTTCCCATTTGGGCTCCAGCTTGTTCTTTTTCTTATCCGGCAGCCGTAGAAGTAGTTCGCCAACGTTATAAGTTTTGGACCGTACTTCTCTGCTTTGGTATCTGCGAGCCTGTTGCTGGTAAAATGCGGAACGGGCTTTGGCTACGTCGCGCTCTTCCTCCAAGGTGTCCAGACTATCCTGCCGATCGAGCTCGACTTCTCTTTCTTCGTACATGCGCACTCGAGGTGAGTCATGAATTAAGTCACAGGGCAGGACTGCCTCTGCGCCGTACACCATAAAAACGGTGTATATCCGGTACTACGATTCAGCGTGGTCCGCAACCCCCAGAGTACAGAGTCGAGCTCCTCTACCTAGTGCGTGTCAGACTCCGTTAAGGAGCGCACTAATCTTGGTTTAATGCCGCTCATTATAAGACCATTTGCTCGTTCGACTTGACCGTTGGTTTGTGGGTGATAGACTGAAGCATAATCGAGCTTGATGCCCATTTTGCTGCACCAGAGTTTTACTTCGTCGGCCATGAAGTTCGTGCCGTTATCAGTGATGATGCTGTGGGGGACACCGTAACAGTGTACAACCCCGGATATGATATCTATCACCGGTCCGGATTCGGCTGTTTTAACCGGTTTGGCCTCTATCCATTTGGTGAATTTATCCACCATGACGAATAAGTATTTTTTTCTTGTGGGTTCCCCCTTTAAGGGGTCCAACCATGTCAAGCCCCCAGACCACGAAGGGCCATGTAATGGGGATTCTTCGGAGGGCGGTGGGTGGCATGTGGCTTTGATTTGCAAAGAGCTGGCAACCGGCGCAACGTTGGACCAAGTCCTGTGCATCTGCCCAGGTCATTGGCCAATAGAATCTTGTACGGAAGGCCTTGCTTACAAGAGCTCGGGCTGCGGCGTGATGACCGCCGAGTCCGGTGTGAATTTCTGCCAAAAGGTTCCGCCCTTCCCCTTCAGAGATGCACCTTTGAAGGAGTCCGTAGCGCTTTTTTTGTAGAATTCTCCCTCATGGACCCTGTAGGCCTTGGATCGCCGCACTATGTAGTGTGCCTCGTTTTGGTCCTCCGGAAGTTCCTGTCTAATCAGGTAGGCTAGGAATGGTTCTGTCCACGGGGCAATAATGGCCATTATTTCGTGGGCTGACTGTGTTATTTCGGTGGCGGAGCCTCCGGTTGTGCCAGACAGTTCGGTATCGGGTATTTTGGCCGGGTCCGGACTATTGTTACCGGTGTCCCCTTCCCATGCTACGGATGGCTTGAAAAGCCTTTCCAGAAATATGTTGGGAGGGACCGCGTCGCGTTTTGCACCAATGCGGGCGAGGATATCCGCCGCCTGATTGTTTTCCCGAGCCACATGGTGAAATTCGAGCCCCTTGAACCGAGCTGACATTTTTAGGACGACATTGCGATAAGCTGCCATTTTTGGATCCTTGGCATCAAAGTCTCCATTTATTTGGGATATCACGAGGTTCGAATCCCCGCGCACCTCTTGGCGTTGAATGCCCATGGATACTGCCATCGGGAGACCATGTAGAAGGGCCTCATATTCGGTTGCGTTGTTGGAGTCTGTATATATTATCTGTAGTACATATTGAACGGTGTCTCCTGTTGGGGACGTCAAAACGACGCCAGCCCCCAGACTAGCCAACATTTTGGAGCCGTCGAAGTGCATGATCCAGTTTGAATATGTGTCGTACTCTTTAGGGAGTTCGGCTTCCGTCCATTGAGCGACGAAGTTAGCCAAAACTTGCGACTTAATAGCTCACCGTGGCTTGTAAGTTATGTCGAACGGGAGGAGCTCAATGCCCATTTGGCAATCTGGGCCGTCGCATGGTGGTTGTTTATAATATCGTTAAGTGGTACTTCCGAGGCTACCGTTATCAAACACTCTTGAAAGTAGTGTCGCAGCTTTCGGGATGCCATAAATACCGCGTACGCTATCTTTCGATAATGCGGGTACCGTGATTTGCATGGAGTAAGGACAGTGGACACATAGTAAACCGGCTTTTGAAGGGGGAATTTGTGTCCGTCCACTTCTCGCTCAACGACGAGCACTGCGCTTACTACTTGATGAGTTGCCGCAATGTATAATATCATTGGTTCGCCAATGTTTGGCGCGGCCAGGACTGGGTTTTTTGCCAATATGGATTTTATTTCGTTGAGTCCGGCCGTGGCAGCGTCCGTCCACTCGAAGTGTTCGGTGCGCCGGAGGAGGCGATAAAGGGGTAATGCCTTTTCTCCCAAGCGGGAGATAAAGCGGCTTTAGCCGCCACGCATCCAGTCAATTTTTGTATTTGTTTGAGGTCTGTTGGGGTAGCCAACTGTGACAACGCTCGGATTTTGGCCGGATTAGCTTCAATACCTCAACTGGAGACAATGAATCCCAGGAGCTTTCCGGCTGGTACGCCGAACACGCATTTTTCCAGATTGAGCTTGATGTCATATGTTCGGAGGTTGTCGAATGTGAGCCTCAAGTCGTCTACTAGAGTTTCGACATGCTTGGTTTTAACGACCACGTCTTCCACGTATGCCTCCACTGTTTTGCCGATTTGGTTTGCCAGACATGTCTGAATCATGCGCTGATATGTTGCGCCGGCATTTTTTAGCCCGAAGGGCATTGTGTTGAAGCAGAATGGGTCGTATGGTGTGATGAATGCCGTTGCGGCTTGGTCTGGCTCTGCCATTTTGATTTGATGGTAGCCGGAGTATGCGTCGAGGAAACACAATGAATCATGTCTTGCGGTAGCATTGATGATTTGATCGATGCGGGGGAGGGGGAAGGGGTCCTTTGGGCAGGCCTTGTTAAGGTCCTTAAAATCGACGCACAAGCGCCGGGATGTGTCCTTCTTTGGTACCATCACCAGGTTTGCTAGCCAGTCTGGATGTTTTATGTCTCTGATGAATCCGGCCTCCAATAGCTTGGCTAGTTCCTCTCCCATGGCTTGTCTTTTAGGCTCGGAGAAACGTCGAAGAGCCTGCTTGACTGGCTTGAATCCTTTTAGGATATTTAGGCTGTGTTTAGCCAGCCTGCGTGGGATTCCTGGCATGTCTGAAGGATGCCAGGCAAAAATGTCCCAGTTTTCACGTAGGAACTCTCGTAGTGCAGCGTCGACATCAGGGTTTAATTGTGCCCCGATGGAAGCTGTTTTTGTAGGGTCCGTTGGGTGGACTTGGAATTTGACTATTTCGTCCGCCGACTTAAAGGAGGTGGACTTGGATCTTTTATCGAGTATCACGTCGTCCCTGTTCACCATGGAGCGCAGCGCAGTTAGTTCTTAGGCCGCTATGGCTTCGGATAGTGCCTCAAGGGCCAGTGCAGCTGTCTTATTTTTGGCACGGAGTGCTATGTCCAGATCACTAACAAGAGTGATGATTCCGTTGGGCCCGGGCATTTTGAGCTTGATGTACCCGTAATGGGGTATGGCTTGGAAGATTGTAAACGCCTCCCGCCCTAATAGAGGATGGTATCCGCTGCTAAACGGGGCCACTTGGAATGTAATTTCTTCGGACCTGTAATTATCCGGCGAGCCGAATACCACATCTAGTGTGATCTTTCCCGCACAGCGTGCTTCCCGACTGGGGATGATTCCTCTAAAGGTTGTGTTGCTTTGCTCAATGCGGCTCCAGTCTACTTCCATCTTTTGAAGAGTTTCCTCATAGATGAGGTTTAATCCGCTGCCGCCGTCCATGAGTACCTTGGTGAGTCGAAAGCCGTCCACGATTGGACCGAGGACCAGTGCGGCTGGTGCTCGGGCTGTTCGGAATTTAGGTTCGTCACTGGCATTGAAGGTAATAGCCGTGTCACTCCAAGGATTTATTTCTGCTATGTGGCAGATTTCAGCCATGCTGCGGAGTGTTCGCTTGCGTCTATTATTTGACGTGAAGGTCTCAAAGCCCGTTAGCACCGTATTATTGGCCGGACTGTTAGACTATGAAGATACAAGATTGAAGACTTCGTCTCATGTCCGGATGGGACTTTACTTGGTATGGAAGGCAAGCTAGGTAGTACGGATATGGATATCTCCTCCTTTGTAACTGACCTTGTGTAACCCTAACCCTCTCCGGTGTCTATATAAACCGAAGGGTTTTAGTCCGTAGGACAACATACAATCATACCATAGGCTAGCTTCTAGGGTTTAGCGTCTCTGATCTCGTGGTAGATCTACTCTTGTAACACCCATATCATCAATATTAATCAAGCAGGACATAGGGTTTTACCTCCATCAAGAGGGCCCAAACCTGGGTAAAACATCGTGTCCCCTGCCTCCTGTTACCATCCGGCCTAGACGCACAGTTCGGGACCCCCTACTCGAGATTCGCCGGTTTTGACACCGACACTAGGGAATAGGAAAGTTTTAAGGCTCATAAGGAGGCGTTCGATATTCATCGCCTTTATAAAGGGGCACAGACACGTCCTTCTCCTCTACGCCCACCTCTTCCTCAACTTTTCCAACCTCTAGCTCTAGCACCCAGGTTTCAACTTAATCTTTCCAAGCCTCCCAGTCATGTCCAGACCTAGCCTTCAAGGCCGGTGGGTGGCCTCCTCTGTCACAAAGGAGGATATTGCGAAGCTTCGGGCAGCAAGGTACCTGACTGCGGAAATCCTCCACAGGGTCCCTACTAAGGGGCAGGTTATTCCTACACCCAGATCCGACGAGAGGGTTGTATTCATCTCCCACTTCCTCCGGGGCTAGGGTTCGCTCTCCACCCATTCGTTCGTCGTCTCATGTTCTATTACGGGCTAGATTTTCATGATCTGGCTCCGGACTCCTTTCTTCACATCTCGCTGTTCATAGTCATGTGTGAGGCATTTCTCCGCATTTCCCCACACTTTGGCTTATGGCTCAAGACCTTTAATGTGAAGCCAAAGGTAGTCGACGGGGAGCAAGCGGAGTGTGGCGGCGCTATGGTGAGCAAGCTCGCCAATACTCTTTGGCCGAAGGGCTCCTTCACGGAAACTTCCAAGCTATGGCAGCGGGAGTGGTTTTACATCACTTAACACCATGGTACCAAGTGGACAGCTACACCTGCGTTCCGATCTGGCCCTCCATTACGACTCGCGTCATGGATTAATAAGGGGCTGGACTAGGGATTGATTGACGAAGTGCAAACGCTACAAATCCGTATCTGAAGCCTCCTTGAAAAGGACACCGGCCTCATCAACGTGATCCAGGTAATGCTAGTCCGCTGGGTCCTGCCGTGCCAGCGACGGCCTCTCCGCATGTGGGAGTTCAATCCAGAAGGACCACAGACCCTTCATCACTTCTTTGGCACAACGCGCACAGGGATGTGGAAGTTATTCTTCAGGACCCGAAAACAGTTGTCAGATACAACCAAGGACATCAGCCTCGACTGCAACCATCCGGATACCTCTGTAAGCACTCGACTCCTGAACACAGCTTAGTTGATTATCCCGTATCAATATACTGAGAAACCCGTCTTCGACCAGGCATGGATAAAGAAAGCGGCATGAATTAGGTGTCCGGCCCCACTTCCTGAAGACTCAGCCGATCCCGTGTTAATAGGGATGCTGGCCCCGGCGCCGTATCAAGTGCTAGCGAAGGATGACAAAGAGGAGAGCAAAAAGGCTAGGGGTGGCCCCCACTCTGAAGGTACACCGGACGCTATGTCCGGGAAGACTAGCACTCCCATGGGAAGAAAACGATCGCCTCTGAAGATTCGAAGGTGGAGGCTTCCAAGAGAGGGAAAATGTCCCTGTCAGACGGTTCAGGTTCAGAAGACGACATTGCCACACAGTTCCTCCATAACGACAAGCCTTTCGCCAAATCGTAAGTGAACAAGGGTATTCTAGACATATCACGTTCTTTCCAGGTCACAAGGGTAACCTCTTAAATATATGCTTGTAGTCTGGCCCGCAGTCTTCCTCAACAATCCTCCTCCTCGGGTGTCCTGCTTACTGAGATGATGGAAAGCGAGATGCCTCCACATGCTTCCTCACCCCTTAGGGAGGACGACTTCAAGGTGTCATCCCAGAGGGTTTCCCCTAATCATCAATTGGCATGGGGGGCAATGAAGGCAGTGCCCTAAGGTGATACTTCGGTCGTCAAGGGTCTGGGGTGTGCATCCCCTACAGAGACCAACAATAAAGGCCTCGGACTATCCGGTTTATAGCCGAATACGACACAAGGTTCGAGTGAGCATATCCCTTCAAAGGGTGTTCGAACTCCTGCAGCCGCTTCTAGGAGTCCGGAGGTGCCAGATACGTTAATGGGCATGTTGCAGAATGTATCCATCTCAGAGGAACATCATACCTTAATGGGTAAGGTAGTTGAGAGGATTCTGTCCGCAAGAAGCGGATTGAATGAAGCCTTCACGGGCCTGCTAAGAGGCTTTGAGGTATGTAAAGTAATATCTTAACCGCTCTTTACATGCAGAATGTGTCTGGGCATAGATAGTAGCCCCTGAGACTCTAGTCGGCCTCCACAGGGAGGCGATCAAAGGATCAAAAAGGTATTCTCAGGAAATGACATGATTAATTTGAAAACAGGCTAGTATGTTAACGACAAGCTTGTCAGAATCGTGATTTTGAATCGGATCGGAGCTCTGATGGTAGGATTGCAAATCGTAGAATCTTCACTACCAGGATCATACAAACGTAGGTTCTATGAACTAAAATCGTAGAATCAGAGGGGTTAGTTTGGATCGTAAAGTCGTAGAATCGTATAATAGAATCGCGATTCTGACAACCTTGGTTAACGGCGACTACCCATGCTGTGGAAGTTCCAGATTTAAAGCAGAAACTTGAGTCAGTGGATGAGGACGTTACTCTTATCAACAGGTGGCTCGACGAGGCACAAGGTATGTTTTGGGGCCGTCGTCTTATGCATGTATACTAATATTAGCATGAATCTGAAAATTATATACTGGGGCATGCATAATTGCAGATGGTGCTCCTATGGTTGAGACCCTTCGGGCTGAACTTGCCCGGGCCAAGGAGCAAGCCAGAGTGAGCAATGGAGCTGTCAAGAAGGCAGCTGCTGAGTTAAAGGCCGAACAAGCCGTTCGGCGCCAGTGCAAGGAGAGAATATCTGCCATAGCGCGAGACCTGAAGGATGACACAAGCCAATGTGAATCACTCGAGAAGGATAACAAAGCCAAGGTAGCCGAACTCAACAAGGCTTTACAAGAGGCACGAGAGGCACAGTCTGACTCTAGAGCGGCTCGCGAGGGGATCCGGCAAGCTGGGGAGATAGCTGCTGGTAAGCCCTTTCTATTACAGACTAAATTTGGCGACCCGAAGTATGCCCTGCTTGATCAATTGTGGAGTTCTCCAGACTCATGCTTGGACCTGCCGAAGAGTGTCACCGATGCGGCGCAGTTCTATCATGCGCAAGACGGACGTGCAGTGGAGAAGCTTTTCTAGTCATAGTTCAGCGTGCCAAAGTGTCTGTTGCTGAACGAACAAATGGCCTAGTGGGCCGAGCTCCACAAGGTGTCCGGAGCTGCCATGAAGGAAGTCGTGGTTCGGCTATGGCCAACTGAGCCAATTCCGACCAGTTATTTCGGTTTGGTGCAGCGACTTGTTTATGCGGTGCCGCATATTGATGCCGTAAAATGGTCGGTGTGCATTGAAGGTGCATGGATGGCCTTTGCCCGTGTCAAGACATACTGGGCGAAAATGAAGGCCGCCGATGTTGCAGCAAACAGTCCACCCGAGGGCAAGGATCATCGCACCGTCGAAGCATTATTTTGAAGATGTCCTAGAGGGTGCCCGCTTGATAAAGGGTCAGTGCTCGAAGAATATTATGTTTGAGTGAATGTATCAGAATTGTGATAACAATATTATGATATATTAAGGCTATGTTATATTGATGCCTTTTTCCTGAAAGGCATTTCCTCATGTGCGGACATTTTTTTATAATCTAAAGGTTTTCCAGTCGTCGGCTTCAGCCCCCTCGCATATAATGCGGGGGTGTTCGGAATAGCAACTGACTACACTTGACCCAACGTCTTGGTCCGTGAAGGAGGTATCAATGCGGCGAACTAGGCAATCGGACTATAGGGCTTTAACACCTTCACTTAGCCATAGGAGTTTGACGGTGGGTCTACAATATAGCCCCTTGTATGTATGCGGTTATCCGAATATGGATGCGCTACATAGGTGACTGGGAAACGGTACTTCGTGTTATATGGAAAAAATCTCAAAAGATTTTAGTAAGTCGCTGCGTGGTTGACCAGCTCTTGCCGCATCATGACAGTCAGTTTTCGGCTTTCTCTACTGAGGTGCTTAACCTAGTGAACCAGAAACACAATCGCAGTAGTTCTCCCTTTACTACCCTAGCCGATAGAGCGGAACGTAAGGTAGTAAGCACATGAGCTGGGAAACCCAACTACTGACAGAAGACATGATTCGGAGCTGATGCATATAATGCCAAAACTCATGACGCCGAAGTATGCTGTAAAGCTGTTCAGACTTGCTGGAAATTTTATATGTTGCCGTATCGAGCCCCTGGTGATTGGTGCCGAGGTTTATATGTGAAACCACTGAAAAGGTAAAATACAGTTCTATGAGGAAAAAAAATAAGTACTGAAGACGAATTATGTCCACTAGAATCTGATTGATACGTCGAGCGCAATCTTATAGATTATACAACCTCTACCCGAGTCATTTTACATGCCAGTGGTCGAAGGCTGAGGAAAAAGGTTATATCCAGGTTTTAAATAGAGTGTTTGGTCTACAAAAAATCATTTGGACCTCCTGTCGCGCGTCTATGCTGCCTTTGCCTTAGCGAAGGGGATTCCTTAAAGGAGCAATCTTTGGTTGCCTGGATGAAACTGGGCTCCGAAAGTGTTCTTGGAGGTCCATAGGACGAGCAGGTTTTGATTTGTCTGTGACAAAAGAGAAGAAATAATTTAAAAAGAAGGGAGAAAAGTTGTAGGAGGACGAACCGTGCTCTAGGTCTGTCCGCATTGTGCCTCCGCCGACGACCAAGGTATTTTAAGTGCATAATTATGCATGCATGATGCGAACTTCGCGGGCATATGCGACGAACGACGGAGGCAGAACTGCTAATCCAGCTCGAAAATTGGGCGGTCTTGTGTAGTAGGGGCCGGTGGCTTAATGGCCGATAAGTTATCCAGTTTAACGAGTCCGCTTTGTACTTCGGCTATGATGGCCGTGGTATACTCCTCGGAACGGAGGGGTTGTTCCTTTTTTCCAGCGATCGTTATAACGCCGCGTGGACCGGGCATCTTAAGCTTTTGATAGGCATAGTGTGGGACCACATTGAAACGAGCGAACGCGGTCTGCCCAAGCAGTGCATGGTATCCACTGCAGAATGGAACAATATTGAAGATCAAGGCTTCACTTCGGAAGTTGTCCGGCAAATCGAAGATGACTTCCAGTGTGATTCAACCCGTACAGTGAGCTTCTTCGCAAGGTATTACACCTTTCAAGGCGGTTGTGGTGGGCTTGATCCTTGAGGTATCAATGCCCATTTTGCAAACAGTGTCTTGATAGAGCAAATTAAGGCTATTGCCGCCGTCCAGAAGGACTCGTGTGAGATGGAATCCATCGATGATTGGGTCGAGGACCAAAGCTGCCGAACCTTTGTGACGGATATCTATTGGGTAGTCTTTGCGATCAAAAGTGATCGGACAGGGTGCCCATGGGCTAAATTTTGGTACGGCCAGCTTTATGGCGTAGTTGTCTCGTGGTACGCATTTGCGCTCCCTCATAGGGATATGCGTCACAAATATCATGTCTATTGTTTTTACTTCAGGGGGAAATTGCTTTTGTCCCCCGCTGTTTGGCTGCCGAGTCTCCTCATCTTCGCCGTCACTAGGCGGCCTCTTCCCTTTTTGTTCGGTGTTGAGCTTGCCTACTTGTTTGAAAACCCAACAATTTCTGTTGGTATGGTTGGCAGGTTTATCAGGGCTACCATGAATTTGACAGGGCCGATCCAGTATCCTATCTAAACTGGATGGGCCATCTTTGTTTGCCTCGAATGGCTTCTTCCGTTGATCGCATTTGGAACCACTGAATCCGGCGTTGACCGCCGTGTCTTGGGTTCCTACATTATTGTTCCGACGCTTTTTTTATTGCGTCGAGGCTGCCATTGTCGTCCGTAGCCTTAGAGATGCTAGGATCACTGGTGCTATTGTTTCAGCAAGCCCGCCAGCTGTCTTCTCCCACGCAGAAGCGGGTCATCAGTGTGGTAAGAGCAGCCATAGGCTTTGGTTTTTCTTGGCCGAGGTGACGGGCCAGCCATTCGTCTCGGGCGCTATGTTTAAATGCCGCTAGGGATTCGGCATCCGGATAGTCGACGATTTGGTTCTTTTTAATTAAGAACCTAGTCCAGAGCTTCCTGGTGGACTCTCCAGGCTGCTGGATGATGTGACTGAGGTCATCGGCATCTGGAGGCCGGACATATGTACCTTGGAAGTTGTCGCGAAAGGCGTCTTCCGGGTCTTCCCAGTTGCTAATAGAGTTTTCTGTGAGGCTGTTTAGCCAGTGTCGGGCTGGTCCCTTTAATTTTAGTGGGAGGTATTTGATGGTGTGAAGATCATCACCGCCGGCCATATGAATATGGAGAAGAAAATCCTCAATCCATACCGCGGGATTTGTTGTTCCATCATACGATTCGATATTCATAGGTTTGAACCCTTCTGCGAATTCATGCTCCATTACTTCATCAGTGAAGCAGAGGGGGTGTGCGGCGCCTCTATATCGGGCCAAGTCGCGACGCGGCTCGGATGGATTTTGTCTGCGGTTTTCGGCCCGGGCATGATTATGCTTGTCACATCCGGCTGGATAGCCGTCGTCGTGCGTCGGTGCATGCCCCCGTGATCCGTTGATTGATTTGGCCTAGCCTGCTCTATTGTCCAGGTCTTGCCGCAGGTCATATGTATATCCCCGAGCTGTTATGTCTCTATTTTTATGGCGAGGTAGTCTGTGTTGGTGTTCGGCTTTGGTTACCGTTTAGTCCTGGCCACGACGTGGTCAGTCAGCCGCATTACACGCTGATGGTGCGGGCTCGAGGGCCTCACCATCAAATTGGGGTAGTAGTTTACGCTTCGGGTAACTTTTGATTTGGCGCTCAAGGCCGTATTCCTCGGCTGCCAGGACATTAGTCCAATTATCGTTGAGCAGATCTTGATTAGCTTGTACCTGTTGCTGCTTCTTTTTTAGGCTCATTGAAGTGGCAATTAGCCGGCGCTTAAAGCGCTCTTGCTCGAGAGGTTCCTCGGGCACGATAAAATCCTCGTTGCCGAGGCTCACCTCATCCTCGGAGACAGGAAGATAATTGTTGTCCTCCGAGTTTTCATTTTCAGCCTGTTCATCGGCGCTAACTTGCCCATCTTCCTGGTTGTCCTGTTTGTAGGTCGGCTCGACAGGTTCTTCCTTGTTTTCGGCATTGTCCGAAGTGTTGTTGCCTCCTATCCCAGTATTGCTGTCTTTTCCATGGCATGATTTAGAGCGGCGCCATCGGCATTTTGGTTGTATCTCAGGAGGTTTATCCTCCACTGGATTTTTCTCATTATCATCGTCACCCTCCTTGGGTGTATCCACCATGTACACGTCATACGAAGAGGTGGTCGTCCAGCATCCGGAAACGGCGGGCTTTGGGCCTACTCTTCTCCGGCATCGCCGTCCATACCGTCGATGTCTTCGGAGCCGTAATCGAGCATGTCAGTTAAGTCCTCGACAATGGCGATGAATTGGGTGGTGGGTGGGACGTAAAATTCCTCGTTCTCAGCCCCTAGTCCGGGATGGGCGTAGTTCGGACATTGCTCCTTCGTAATAACGAGGGATCGCATCAAGTCCAAAGCCTCGCTTAAAGGCGAGGTTTGGCCAGGGAGAAGTGAATCCATGGAGTATGGCGGGAAGGGGATTCCTCAGCCGAGCTCACACGATGCTGACTCCAAGAGTTTGGAGCCAGTGTCCGGGGAAGAGTCCGGCTTTGCGATGGTTGCCAGCGACACTGCTTCCTCCGGCTCTCCCGCACTGGGCTTAGAGGCCACAGATAGTCCGGCGGGTTTAGAAATCCCGTCTTCGGACCTGGCGATGCGCTCCGGCTCTAAGGCCAGAGCGGAGGTTGGGGTAATGAATCCTTGGAAGATCAAGTCTCCTCGGATGTCAGCGACATAATCCAAGTTTCCATAACTAATCTAGTGACCTAGGGCATAGCTGTCGATCTGCTCTAGATGGCCAAGCGAGTTGGCCGGTAGTACGAAGCCGCCAAACACAAAGATCTGACTGGGGAGGAAAACCTCCCCAGGGAAGCATTGTTGTAGATGATTGATGGAGCCATCGAACCTTCAGGTGACGACGCATCGAAACTCTCAATGAAAGCACCAATGTCGGTGTCAAAACCGGCGGATCTAGGGTAGGGGGTTCCGAACTGTGCGTCTAGGGTCGATGGTAACAGGAGACAGGGGACACGATGTTCTACCCAGGTTTGAGACCTCCTGATGGGGTAATACCCTACGTCTTGCTTGATTGATCTTGATGAATATGAGGATTACAAGAGTTGGTATACCACGAAATCGTAATGGCTAAACCCTAGATGTCTAGCTTGTATGATTGTGATTGCCTCTATAGACTAAACCCTCCGGTTTATAGACATTGGAGGGGCATAGGGTTGTACAGAGTCGGTTTACAAAGGAAGGAATCTACATATCCGAACGCCAAGCTTGCCATCCACGCAAAGTTGAGTCCCATCCGGACACCGCAGGAAGTCTTCTGTCTTGTATCTTCATAGCCAATTAGTCCGACCCATGTTACATAGTCCGGACGCCAAGGACCCCTTAATCCAGGACTCCCTCACCAGGAGGCCATGGTTGGAGTGGTGCCAACAGAAGGAAGGGACCGGAGGAGAATGAGTGTGGGTCTTTGGCTATGGCTGGGAGCTGGGGCTCAAGTTAATATAGAGGGCGAATGGCAATGAGCCGTGGCAGACGGATGGACGGCTGGCGCCAGAGTAGGTTCGCCGGTAGCCGCGTGTCATTAATGTGGGTGGCGGACGGAAGGATGGCCATGGTGTCGTTAACACTAAGCAGTCGCTTGCATCGGGATGCCGCACGGGTGGCACTTTCTTGGCCGTCGCGCTGCTACAATGCCGGTGCCAGTGAGAGGTCGCGTCGGGCGTGAATGCAGACGCTGCTTCAGTGACTTAACTACATGTGCATTGGGTCACTGACATGTGGGCCCAACAGGCATCTGGCCCGCATGTCAGTGTAACAACCACACCTGCAGTTCAGTCCGGTGAATGCGGCATTGACGTTCTGGAGAGACGGTGACCGTTTCAGGCGGGAAGCGCGCGTTAGCGATGGAAGGGGTTTCGGTAGGCCAGGGCGGTCAGACGCTGGCGTGGTGGTAAAATGTGAACTCATGGATGACGAGGCTTTGAAGCATATGCGTCACGTATTGACAACCAGGCATCCATGCAACCGCTCTTGTCGCCAGCTAGCCTTCGATGACCACCATTAGACACCACACAACCATGCATAACTTACGAATAATGGACGAATCGATCAGACACACACTCGTGTGTAGTGGCACTATGATCGGTTGCTCAAGATAGTACATACTCCGTACCATAGTACCCTCTCTAGCTAGGCTGTTTTATAGATTGTCATTGTGATGGACGATATACATGAGCAAGGCGCTGAGTCACGAGTATGACCGTTGGTGTTGAGCTAGGTGAATACTCCCTCCATTCCAAATTACTCGTCGTGGTTTTAGTTCAACACGACGAGTAATTTGGAACAGAGGGAGTACATGCTCGGTGTTCGCGGAGGCCTCCAGCAAACATCTAAACAGTAATGTCAGGCATCACTGAGGCGCACAGGTGACGGGCTCGCTGCTTGCATTGCGCCATAAGCAAGACTTTTATTGAGAGGGCGACGTGCATGCATTAGCATGGTTTGACTGCGTGAGCGTGAGTGTCTAGTTGTCTGCACACGTACATGCTACTTGCCTCTGTGGACGGTGTGTGCTAATGTGTGCATCACATATAATATAAAAAAATCTATTTGTGCATTTAACGCAAAGTATTTCATTTTGATTTGGCTAACGAGTGTGCGTTGCAGCGACGAGTCCGTGGTTTGATTCTTCACATACGCATAATTTTGGTTTTTATTTCTTTCTCCACTGACAGGTAGGTCCGCATAGATAGATAGATAAAGAACACGAGCTGATGAGTGTGTGTTGGCTCTGTGGAATTTGAAGCTGCCAAGGCCGAATGGGCGGTAGAGCAAGAGGTGGCCAAAACCGCACAGAGGGAGCGGAAAAGTCAGAAAGCACTCAAGAAAAGAGAGGCCCGCCGCTGCAAGAAAGAAGAGGACGCACGCACTGCTGCGGAGAAGTCGGCGGAGATCCAAGCATGGTGGGGTGTCGCCGACAAAGCCAGGAAGGAGAACGACGGTGTCTGGCTATCATGTGAGAAGTAGTAGTACTAGTAGTTAGTGTATGTGTCTGTGTCGCCCATACGTTTGTTTAATTAATTATGAGCATGTACCAGTACTACTCCCTCTGTCTAGGTGTATAAGTCATCTTAGGTTGTGCACGGCGACCAAGGCGGAGGCGAAAACGAGATAACTTAATGGTTTTGCTAATTAATAGTATTGCATGCAATGAACTAACCACTACATGTCATGTTTGGTAGTCTCAAATAATTGAAAACATGCATTGCCCACATCTCTTATTGGTTGATGTGTCCCGAAACAAGAAATTAGAAGGGAGTTAATGTACCGTGCCTAAGACTGGTCATAGTGGGGAGTAACTTATACTAGTGTCATGCATATGACAACTATTCTAAGTTACTACATTCATAGTGCAAAGTAACATAGTAGTACTGTCATAGATGGCTTCATTTATTAGCTTGTAGACTCATCTTGTATTGGGAAGTGCTATGTTACAGTAAATATTATGTTACTACTTCTCATTAACTACTTGCCACATAAGCAAAAATTTCTTGGAGGGTGCTATGTTACTCCTACTATGACTAGCCTAAGTGTTTTGGGATTATTTGGTTTTCGTAAGGTGACTTACACACCTAGACGGAGGGAGTAGTTACTATTGTAGTTTTTAGAACAAATTACCAGTACATTAGCCTAGACTCAATGGAAAAATTCCTATCCTATGCATCAAATGGCATATCTTTCTCTATAGGAATTGAGATGCATGTCACCTCACTTCCTATGATTTTCATATTCCTATAAAATTCCTATCCTATGAACCAAAGGAGGCCTCTACTAGAGTAACTACTGTAGCTAGCAGTACTACTGGTATAGTAGTTTTCTTCAAGAAGCAGAATTCAACGAAGTCATGATGGTTCCTTCGTCCGAGCAACTTCACAGTGGGAAATGTTGGGCCTGTGATTTGACAGCTCATTAGTAGTTACTGCGGCACGACGACCGGGGTGACTCTCCCTTGGAGTTCTGCGGGCATGGCAAGTGGACCAGGATGGTCGACGTCCCACATGTTGGCAAACAGAATTATTCTTTTTGTTATCGACGAGCAAGGAAACCGCGTGGTATAGTATCACTACTGATTTATATTTATTTTTTATTTCTGGTGAATGCTAGCGTTTCAACTCTTACGACGAAGGAGTGCCAAACACGGCATGTGCTGGATGTCCCACACGTCAGCGAAAGGAGTGGGACCTGAACAGCATGGTAGAGCATCTCCACTTTTGGGTCAAAGACCACTGTAGTTGTACTAGTGGTACGAACGATACAAAGTGCGACCCGGAGAGAAAGACATGTCTGGTTGGAAGGTCTCGGGGCATACACGTAAACAAATATAAAACCTAATATGTGCCTTCAATTAATATAGTAGTAGTAGAGTAGGCACGTACTCCATAACATCATCGGACATTGCACGTACTCATACTATTTGTGCCTTTCTACTTCACTTACTGCGCTACATTACTCAGGTTTGTACGTCCGGTGATGTTATGGAGTACAACATTTTTTTGAGATCAAGATTTAGTGGTAGTAAGAGACAAATGCCTATATTTCACGCATGTTCATACTATTTGTGCCTTTCTACTTCACTTACTGCGCTACATTACTCAGGTTCGTACGTCCGCTCGTGGGTACATGTCCGTCTCGTAGTTCCAGTCCCATGTGTTCTTCATAGATGGAACGATCCATAAATGTGGGCAACGGGAGTCCATATCATTGCAGTTAGTGTGGCTCCCCACGATGGAGACTCATCCAAACTATGGCCAGCCTCGACGCGGAGCAGTCGCGTGCACTGGGAAGCGGCACTCTCTTGGTTGTCGCTGCTTCAAAGCCGGTGCCAGTGAGAGGTCGCCTCCGCTTTGGCCGGGCATTAATGCGGCACTGACGTTCCAGGGCGACGCTGGCCGTTTCACGTGGGAAGCGCGCACCGGCAAGGGAGGGAGGTTGGGTCGGCCAGGGCGGTCAGACACGGGTGTGGTGGTGGTACTGGTAGTTTGCAAAACTACTCAATTATTGCACTTAGTTTCCTAAGAAAATGTGGTAAAAAAACGTTACTCCACAGCCCGCTTCCCTTCTTCCTCTTCCACCGCCCGTGCATGTCCGCAGGAAGTGACCGGTCAACCCTTATATAGGAGTGCTAGCACAAAAAGATGCATGCATGACCACTAAAATTTCCAGATAAAAGCGCCGCTCCGGCGGGAGTTTGGCGTATGTCGTTACCTTCGGCCGGGCCATGGCTACTCGGCTACAATGACCAGAGAAGAGGCGGCGGGAGGGGAATGAATGCGGCTACTTTTTGGGTTCCCCGTTCGGCTTAAATAAATGCACACCACCACTTGTACCCGCGGGTACACAAATTGTAACATACGTGTCTGCTTAAGTGGGAGTCATGTAACTGGTGTGTGTGTGAGATATTCTGAGAGACAGAGTGCGTGTGTGCGACTCTAATCTTCGGACATGAACCCAACCTTTTGCATCGGTATATAAGTATAATGGTATTACACTTTTAGCTAGTAATTTACGTGGCCATGTTAACGTGGTTGTGTAAAAAAATGTGTATTCCTACTCGTGATTTGCATTATATAATTACTAGCAAGATGCCCGTGCATTGCACGGAACATCAATATGCATTTTTTACAACACACCTATTGTGATTGACCCATGCAGGAGTAATGCCATGTGTAAAAACTAATGATATCTCGAGAATTTTATTAGAAACTGGTGTCTCGACAATTTCATCGAAAAAATGAAAGATGAGAGATAAGGTGAGGAGGAGTGGAGCGTGGTGGTGTGATACGTCTCCAATGTATCTATAATTTTTGATTGCTCCATGCTATATTATCTACTGTTTTGGACATTATTGGGCTTTATTATCCACTTTTATATTATTTTTGGGACTAACCTATTAACCGGAGGCCCAGCCCAGAATTGTTGTTTGCCTGTTTTAGGGTTTCGAAGAAAAGGAATATCAAACGGAGTCCAAACGGAATGAAACCTTCGGGAACATGATTTTCTCACCGAATACAACTCAGGAGACTTGGACCCTACGTCAAGCCAACTAATAGGAGGCCATGAGGTAGGGGGGCGCGCCTGCCCCCCCCCCCCCAGGCGCGCCCTCCACCCTCGTGGGCCCCCTGTTGCTCCACCGACGTACTTCTTCCTCCTATATATATCCATGTACCCCAAACGATCAGAACAGGAGCCAAAACCCTAATTCCACCGCCGTAACTTTCTGTATCCACGAGATCCCATCTTGGGGACTGTTCCAGAGCTCCGCCGGAGGAGCCATTGATCACGGAGGGCATCTACATCAACACCATAGCCTCTCTGATGAAGTGTGAGTAGTTTACTTCAGACCTATGGGTCTATAGTTAGTAGCTAGATGGCTTCTTCTCTCTTTTTGGATCTCAATACAATGTTCTCCCCCTCTCTTGTGGAGATCTATTCGATGTAATCTTCTTTTTGCGGTGTGTTTGTTGAGACCGATGAATTGTGGGTTTATGATCAAGTCTATCTATGAATAATATTTGAATCTTATTTGAATTCTTTTATGTATGATTGGTTATCTTTGCAAGTCTCTTTGAATTATCAGTTTGGTTTGGCCTACTAGATTGATCTTTCTTCCAATGGGAGAAGTGCTTAGCTTTGGGTTCAATCTTGCGGTGTCCTTTCCCGGTGACAGGAAGGGCAGCAAGGCACGTATTGTATTGTTGCCATCGTGGATAACAAGATGGGGTTTTCTTCATATTGCATGAGTCTATCCCTCTACATCATGTCATCTTGCTTAAGGCGTTACTCTGTTTTTAACTTAATACTGTAGATGCATGCTGGATAGCGGTCGATGAGTTGAGTAATAGTAGTAGATGCAGGCAGGAGTCGGTCTACTTGTCTCGGATGTGATGCCTATATACATGATCATACCTAGATATTCTCATAACTATGCTCAATTCTGTCAATTGCTCAACAGTAATTTTTTCACCCACCGTAGAATACTTATGCTCTCGAGAGAAGCCACTAGTGAAACATATGGCCCCCGGGTCTATCTTTATCATATTAATCTCCTACTACTTAGTTATTTACTTTGTTATTTACTTTGCCTTTATTTTACTTTGCATCTTTATCATAAAAATACCAAAAATATTATCTTTATCATATCTATCAGATCTCACTCTCGTAAGTGGCCCTATAGGGATTGACAACCCCTATTTGCGTTGGTTGCGAGGACTTATTTGTTTTGTGCAGGTACGAGGGAATCGCGTGTAGCCTCCTACTGGATTGATAGCTTGGTTCTCAAAAACTGAGGGAAATACTTACGCTACTTTGCTGCATCATCCCTTCCTCTTCGGGGAAAACCAACGCAGTGCTAAAAGAGGTAGCAAGAAGGATTTCTGGCACCGTTCCCGGGGAGGTCTATGCAAAAGTCAACATACCAAGTACCCATCACATACCCTTATCTCCCGCATTACATTATTTGCTAGTTGCCTCTCATTTTCCTCTCCCCCAATTCACCATTGCCGTTTTATTCGCCCTCTCTCTCTCTCTCTCTCTATCCTCCCTCTCTTTCTCTATTTGCCCCTTTTTGTCCGCTTGCTTTTTGTTTGCTTGTGTGTTAGTTTGCTTGCTTGTCGTTATGGCTAGTCCCTTATATTCTCCGTTGTCTCTCGAGAATGAAATTCTAAATTTTAAGCAAAGGGAGGGTGAAAATCTAAAAGATGCTAGGTATAGAATTTGCAATGCTCAAAATAAATCTGCTAGGAAGCAATCTACTACCATTCTCCTTCGCAATTTTTATGTAGGCATTACTCCTTGGCACCGTTATGTTCTTGATACTATTACCGCAGGGAATTTTTTGGGTAGCCATACTTTTGATTCTTATAATGCTATGTTATAGATTTATTTGGCTCCCCCCTCTTTTGGTTGATGGAACTATATTAACTTTGGAGCATGTAATGCAAAGGCTTGAAATTATTGAAAATAAGGTTGCTACCATAGAGTTAATTGAAAATTTGGATAAAAAGATCCACAGCCGAATCTCTCAATATGGATCTAAAGTAGGAGTTACTTTGAAAGATATTAAAGAAAAGGAACCCATAGTTAATGAGAAAATAAATCACGATTCCGTTAGGATCGATAAACTTGAGAATATTATTACCAATTTGGGAACCGCTTTTTCTTACATAAATAATACTCCAAGTTCCTCCACTAAAGTTTCCAAGCTTATGTATGTTCCTAAAAATAAGGGTGAATCGTCTAGTAAGGAAAATGCGGATCTTAAATCCATAAGTGTTCATCCCAATCTTTTTGCTATCATTAAGGAACCATTTGTTCCAAATGAATTTTTCGATCTTGTGCCTAAAAGTTTGATAATTAATAAACATAAAGAAACTCCTAAAGATGGTAGATGCCTCATTGAATAACTGCCTACCAAATATGGCAATACCTAGATCTATTCTTGCTTGTTATGCCTAGCTAGGGGCGTTAAACGATAGCGCTTGTTGGGAGGCAACCCAATTTTATTTTTATTCCTTGCTTTTTGCTCCTGCTTAGTAATAAATAAATTATTTAGCCTCTGTTTTAGTTGTGCTTTTTGTGTTTAATTAGTGTTTGTGCCAAGTAGAACCATTGGGAAGACTTGGGGAAAGTCTTGTTGAACTTTCTGTAAAAAACAGAAACTTTAGCGCTCACGAGAACTGCTGTCATTTTTATTTGGAAAGTGCTATTTAGTTAATTATTATTGCATATGATTAATAGATAAATTCCTCACGTCCAGCAATTTATTTTAGAATTTTTGGGGTTCCAGATCTTGTGCTAGGTACAGATTACTACAGACTGTTCTGTTTTTAACAGATTCTGTTTTTCGTGTGTTGTTTGCTTATTTTGATGAATCTATGGCTAGTAAAATAGTTTATAAACCATAGAGAAGTTGGAATACAGTAGGTATAACACCCATATAAATAAATAATGAGTTCATTACAGTACCTTGAAGTGGTCTTTTGTTTTCTTTCGCTAACGGAGCTCACGAGATTTTCTACTTTAAGTTTTGTGTTGTGAAGTTTTCAAGTTTTGTGTAAAGATTTGATAGATTATGGAACAAGGAGTGGAAAGAGCCTAAGCTTGGGGATGCCCATGGCACCCCCAAGATAATATAAGGACACCTAAAAGACAAAGCTTGGGGATGCCCCGGAAGGCATCCCCTCTTTTGTCTACTTCTATCGGTAACTTTACATGGAGCTATATTTTTATTTACCACATGATATGTGTTTTACTTGGAGCGTCTTTCATTATTTGAGTCTTTGCTTATTAGTTTACCACAATAATCCTTGCTGTAAACATCTTTTGACAGAGCCATACATGATTTGGAATTTGTTAGAATACTCTATGTGCTTCGCTTATATCTTTTGAGTTCTGTAATTTTGCTCTAGTGCTTCACTTATATCTTTTAGAGCACGGTGGTGGATTTGTTTTATAGAAACTATTGATCTCTCATGCTTCACTTAGATTATTTTGAGAGTCTTAATAGCATGGTAATTTGCTTAAAATCCTAATATGCTTGGTATGCAAGATTAATAATAAAACTTTCTTATGAGTGTGTTGAATACTAAGAGAAGTTTGATGCTTGATGATTGTTTTGAGACATGGAGGTAATAATATCAAAGTCGTGCTAGTTGAGTAGTTGTGAAATTGAGAAATACTTGTGTTGAGGTTTGCAAGTCCCGTAGCATGCACGCATGGTTAATGTTATGCAACAAATTTGAAACATGAGGTGTTATTTGATTGTCTTCCTTATGAGTGGCGGTCGGGGACGAGCGACGGTCTTTTCCTACCAATCTATCCTCCTAGGAGCATGCGCGTAGTACCGAGGTTTTTGATGACTTGTAGATTTTTGCATAAGTATGTGAGTTCTTTATGACTAATGTTGAGTCCATGGATTATACGCACTCTCACCTTCCATCCTTGCTAGCCTCTTCGGTACCGTGCATTGCCCTTTCTCACATTGAGAGTTGGCACAAACTTCGCTGGTGCATCCAAACCCCGTGATATGATACGCTCTTTCACACATAAACCTCCTTATATCTTCCTCAAAACAGCCCCCATACCTACCTATTATGGCATTTCCATAGCCATTCCGAGATATATTGCCATGCAACTTTCCATCATTCCGTTCATCATGACACATTCATCATTGTCATATTGCTTAGCATGATCATGTAGTTGACATAGTATTTGTGGCAAAGCCACCGTTCATAATTCTTTCATACATGTCACTCTTGGTTCATTGCATATCCCGGTACACCGCCGGAGGCATTCATATAGAGTCATCTTTGTTCTAGTATCGAGTTGTAATCATTGAGTTGTAAATAAATAGAAGTGTGATGATCATCATTTTCTAGAGCATTGTCCCATGTGAGGAATATAAAAAAAGAGGAAAGGCCATAAAAAAGAGAAGGCCCAAAAAAGAAGAAAAAATGAGAGAAAAACAGAGAAGGGACAATGTTACTATCCTTTGCCACACTTGTGCTTCAAAGTAGCACCATGATCTTCATAGTAGAGAGTCTCTCATGTTATCACTTTCATATACTAGTGGGAATTTTTCATTATAGAACTTGGATTGTATATTCCAACAATGGGCCTCCTCAAGTGCCCTAGGTCTTCATGAGCAAGCAAGTTGGATGCACACCCACTTGTTTCTTTTGTTGAGCTTTCATACATTTATAGCTCTAGTGCATCTGTTGCATGGCAATCCCTACTCCTTCCATTAACATCAATCGGTGGGCATCTCCATAGCCCATTGATTAGCCTCGTTGATGTGAGACTTCCTCCTTTTTTGTCTTCTCCACATAACCCCCTCATTATATTCTATTCCACCTATAGTGCTATGTCCATGGCTCACGCTCATATATTGCGTGAAAGTTTATAGGTTTGAGATTACTAAAGTATGAAACAATTGCTTGGCTTGTCATCGGGGTTGTGCATGATGATAGCAATCTTGTGTGACAAAAATGAAACATGACTAAACCATCTGATTTTGTAGGGATGAACTTTCTTTGGCCATGTTATTTTGAGAAGACATAATTGCTTAGTTAGTATGCTTGAAGTATTATCATTTTTATGTAAATATGAACTTTTGTCTTGAATCTTTCAGATCTGAATATTCATACCACAATTAAGAAGAATTACATTAAAATTATGCCAAGTAGCACTCCGCATCAAAAATTCTATTTTTGTCATTTACCTACTCGAGGACGAGCAGGAATTAAGCTTGATACGTTTCCAACGTATCTATAATTTTTGATTGCTCCATGCTATATTATCTACTGTTTTGGACATTATTGGGATTTATTATCCACTTTTATATTATTTTTGGGACTAACCTATTAACCGGAGGCCCAGCCTAGAATTGCTGTTTTTTTGCCTGTTTTAGGGTTTCGAAGAAAAGGAATATCAAACGGAGTCCAAATGGAATGAAACCTTCGGGAACGTGATTTTCTCACCGAATACAACTGAGGAGACTTCGACCCTACGTCAAGCCAACTAACAGGAGGCCACTAGGTAGGGGGGGCGCCCTCCACCCTTGTGGCCCCCCTGTTGCTCCACCGACCTACTTCTTCCTCCTATATATATCCACGTACCCCCAAATGATCAGAACAGGAGCCAAAACCCTAATTCCACCTCCGTAACTTTCTGTATCCACGAGATCCCATCTTGGGGCCTGTTCTAGAGCTCCGTCAGAGGGGGCATCGATCATGGAGGGCTTCTACATCAACACCATAGCCTCTCCGATGAAGTGTGAGTAGTTTACTTCAGACCTACGGGTCTATAGTTAGTAGCTAAATGGCTTCTTCTCTCTTTTTGGATGTCAATACAATGGTCTCCCCCTCTCTTGTGGAGATCTATTCGATGCAATCTTCTTTTTGTGGTGTGTTTGTTGAGACCGATGAATTGTGGGTTTATGATCAAGTCTATCTATGAATAATATTTGAATCTTCTCTAAATTCTTTTTATGTATGATTGGTTATCTTTGCAAGTCTCTTTGAATTATCAGTTTGGTTTGGGCTACTAGATTGATCTTTCTTGCAATGGGAGAAGTGCTTAGCTTTGGGTTCAATCTTGCGGTGTCCTTTCCCGGTGACAGTAAGGGCAGCAAGGCACGTATTGTATTTTTACCATTGAGGATAACAAGATGGGGTTTTCTTCATATTGCATGAGTCTATCTCTCTACATCATGTCATCTTGCTTAAGGTGTTACTCTGTTTTTAACTTAATACTCTAGATGCATGCTGGATAGCGGTCGATGAGTGGAGTAATAGTAGTAGATGCAGGCAGGAGTCGGTCTACTTGTCTCAGACGTGATGCCTATATACATGATCATACCTAGATATTCTCATAACTATGCTCAATTCTGTCAATTGCTCAACAATAATTTGTTCACCCACCGTAGAATACTTATGCTCTCGAGCGAAGCCACTAGTGAAACCTATGGACCCCGGGTCTATCTTTATCATACTAATCTCCTACTACTTAGTTATTTACTTTGCATTTATTACTTTGCATCTTTATCATAAAAATACCAAAAATATTATCTTTATCATATCTATCAGATCTCACTCTCGTAAGTGGCCCTATAGGGATTGACAACCCCTATTTGCGTTGGTTGCGAGGATTTATTTGTTTTGTGCAGATACGAGGGACTCGCTCGTAGCCTCCTACTGGATTGATAGCTTGGTTCTCAAAAACTGAGGGAAATACTTACGCTACTTTGCTGCATCATCCCTTCCTCTTCGGGGAAAACCAATGTGATGCTAAAAGAGGTAGCATGGTGCCTGGTGGTCGGACCGGGCGGAGGCATGCGGATGGATGGCGCCGGCAGGCGGCAGCGGCCACCATGCTAGATTGTTCCAGAGACTTCCTTTTTTAATTTCTCAGCAATGAGGTTGTGGGAGATAAGGACGATGAACAAGGCAAGGCCTTGTCTGTAAATGTGAAAATAGGTGCGGGTATCTTTTGTAAAATTGTCATAGTTTGCTTTATATCTATCAGATATAGATCGGACGATCTATATAACAAGATGGCAGGCACTCCATCATCCCAACTCGTTTTTTATAAGAATAGAGATGATAAGTTTGCTAACTACTAAAGTAAAGTGGAATTTGTCCGTGTTATACAAGTAAATTAAGTTGATTGCTTATCATACGGGTAAGATTGGACGAAGGGTGGTAGGAACAAATGCTCCACCTAGAGCATGTGTGTGTGAGATGGAGTCTTATTGTGTGTGTGGGGGGGGGTGCATGTGTGTGTGTGTGTGTGATGCGAGCTCCTCGGTGGAGGATGTAATTTAAGTGTGTGTGGCTTCACCATAGTGTATGACAGAGGCCACCAACGAGGGGGTGCAAGAAAGAAAAGGCCCGTAGAGAGGGAAGAGAAGGCGTGTGCACGTGAGAGGAGTCGACATCGAGAGAACGTGTTTGTTCGAGAGACACCGAGGAAGACTACTATATATCGATGGTGCATGTAGGCGGGAATTAAACAAAGGGATGGCCTTATTGGTTTCGGGGATATTGGGGAAGAGTGAGAGAGGGGGTAGCTAGAAGGAGATTGTTAAGTGTGAGTGTGTGTTTTACCCATCCAGTCGGAAGTTATGTGCATACAAGAAGAGAACGATTCGATGTGGCGTTAGGGTTGAGGGTAATTAACTATGTATGGAGACATAGGAGACCTTGAACGTGCATGTGCGAGAGGTATGCATGTATACGTGGGATGTGTGTGTGTGCTCGTGAGCATGATCGAGATAAAAGAAAGAAGACATAAGTCATAAGATCAATGATATGGGAGAGATCGGTATGAAAATATGCATGCATGTGAGAGTGCATTGAAGAAGGCTCAATAATTGAGCATGTGCTTTTTCCTTTAAGAGATAGTGGCGTGGGCTGGAGCATGCATCTATGGCAAGCAGAGGGAGTGAGACACAACGATTGTGCAAAAGAGATCAACCTATAAATGCATGTATGGAGAGACATACATAGTGTGGGTGATAGGAAGAAAGAGTGCGCGCGAGAAAGAAATGTTGATGGAGAAACTACAAATAGATACAAAGACAGTGATGCTAGCTAGATGGACATCGGCTAGTTTGAGTGTTGGAGATGACCGCCGGGTGGTTTAGAGGGTGAAGTTATGTGTGTCTGAGAGAAAGATAAAATGAGGGCACTTGACTGCATGTAGAGAGAAACATATATAGTGTGCATGATAGGAAGCAATAGTGAGGGCAAGAAAGAAGGTTGATGGGGAAACAGATAAATAGAAAGATAAAGATGCTAGCTAGTGTATGTTAGAGATAGGAGTTTGAGTGGATCAGAAGGCTAAGTTATGTGTGTGGGTGTGAGAGAGATAGAGAGAGTGTGCATGTGAGTCACATACAAACAAATATCAGAGAGAAATTAGATTCCGAGAGATGGATTTTTGTGTCTACGAGAGAGAAAGATATGTCACAACGAGGGTGATAGCTAGAGAGACATATGAGGGAACGTAAGATATCTATAGGGAGAGAGAGTGTGTGAGCGACATACAAGAGAATGGTGGAGAGATATGAGACCCTGGGAGACAAAGTTTGTGTTTGTGTGTGAGAAAGAGATATTTAAGAGGAATAGTTGTAGCTTCTCATATGTAAGGAGCGAAAGACATCTCTGTGAGAGAGTGGGTGTGCGAGTGGCACATAGGGGAATAGTAGAGAGAAATGAGACCCCGGGAGACGAAGTTTGTGTTTGTGTGAGAGAAAGAGATTTCACATGGAGAATCATAGTTAGAGCCACATAGCAGGGAGCGAGATATATTTACAGAGAGATAGAGTGATGAAAGTCAAGGGAGAGAGTACCAGCAGTGTGTTGCGAAGATAAAAGATCATTGTCGACATACAGGTAGCACGAGAGATACCCGAGAGACGATGAATGCGTATAGGTCTAGAGAGATACTCCTATATAAGCATGAGTGATAGCTATATGAGACGAATATTTGGATTAAAGGGGATTCAAATATTTAAACCGGAGATCACGACATCGATAATATCATGACGCAAATTGGTGTATCAAACATGCATATTCATTTGAATTTGGGGACACGTGTAATGTTATATAGTTTATCAATATTAGTGATCCACATATTCATTAATTAGAGACAATGCATGCTTTATATGCAATTAATGTCTAAACAGGATTACACTATATGTTGCGTGTGTGAAACACATTATACATGTTTGAGAAGTAAAAAAACTGCATGAAACACACATTAATTGGAGACAATTAGCGAGGAATGCATACATTGTATTTCAACATAAAGTGGTTTCAAATATATGGAAATCCAAATTAAGATGAATACATCCTTATGAATCTGAGATCATGCCATTTGTAAACCATATTTATCTATAAAGGGTGTTGTGCTTTTGAAAGTATATATAAAAATGATGTATGTAGAATTTTGTTCGAATCGCAACTGGATCCTGGACGAACAAAAATAGAATACAAACTGGATTCGAATTTAGTTGGCACGGTAAACGTGCACTCTTGCTCTGCAACAATATGAACGAAGCGGGGAAAGTCGCAGTAACCGCCCGAAACCAAAATCTGCGAGATGGAAATTACTGCTTATCCCTGACATGCAAAGCCTATCGACTCGATTTCTATAGGTTTCAATAGGGGTAGGTTTGTAATTTCACTCAAACATGACATAATAGCCTCTCACCCGGATTCATACACGGTGGGCGCCAAAACACAATGTCTCCTCGGCCGAAATCGACTCCCTCCCCAATTCATACATGGTGGGCGCCAAACAGAAACTCTCGTCGGGAAATATTCGGTGTATGCGAGATTACCGTCCTATCCCCAACCGACTAATATTGTTGTGATGTAGGAAATTTTGAACGGGGACTAAGTTTGTAAATTTCCTCGCATTTGGGACAAGCGCACCCTGAAGACATGATTCCCCCTTCCTCTCTCCCTCCATTTCCCCATTCGTAATATGTGGGTGCCAAAACAGCCTCTTCGTCCGCCACCCCATCCACCGCCGTCCTCCTCAAACATGCCGGAGCAGATACCCCGACGATGTCGTCCATTACAAGAGATCGACCTCTCTCATCCACGGCTTCGGACCAGGATCCTTGCATCCCATCCTCTTGCTTGATCCCCGCCGTCGTCCACCTTGTCGGCGCCGCTCCTACGACCGTCTCGTCCACCGCGCCCCGCCGCCACCGTCTACCCTCCTAGATTTTCTTCCATGCCGCCGACAGCCATCGCTACCGCAGCACTGTCAAATTCTCAGCAGATGCATACATGGCGCCACACCAGAGGCGGTACTCTTTCGTATCTACTCAACTTATTTATCGTAGCAAGAAAATAGATCGCCACTGCTTTACTCTAATTTTCTTGTCCATCACTTACTTGCTAGTTGAAAGCAAACATTGGTTGCGAAGTTGCCTTTGTCTGGTTTGCACCTTCAGATCCGCCATGGCACACTCAACACTATACTCGCAATGCTTATGGTTTTCCCCTTTTATATTCCACACTAGTTAAATGACAGTAGACTAAATTTCAATATTGGGCCAGTCGATTTTTCAAAGCTCGTCGGAGTTCGCCGATGCGAATGAAGGGGCTCGTGTGTGGATGGTGGTTGTGCGGGCGGTGGTAGGGCCTCACCGAACGAAGAAAACTCGATGCGGGTGGGGTGGGGGTGGGGGTGGGGGTGGTAGAGGAACACAGGCGGTGGGGGTCTATTCCGGGGAGGGCGGGGGGTCGGGGCCGGCGGTTCGGCCGGCGGCCCGTGTGGTGTTTTGTATGGGACGAATCAGAGATGAGGAAGAAGAAGGGTTAGGAGATGTAGGATCTTCATCCAACCGCCTGAAATGGTCGACTGACCCAAATGACAAAAGTCACTCGATTTGCATGCAGACATGCAGAATATGCTTCCTCTTCTGTTCTTTAACATGTCCCTCTTCTGTTCTTCTTTAGTAAGCATGGTATGTTCCTTGTTAGGAAGGGGAGCAGGGACATCTGTAGTCGACACCTCTACTGGGCCGGTTCTGCTAAATGATTTCGCACTTCGAGTTGGTCTACCATAATACCTCGGAAATGGTGGGAGCCGCGTGGTCTTTGATAGACTAAACTGATAGTAACAGCTCTGCGTCTTCAGATGAATAGAGCTGGCATGTAGGTGATTGATAGGCTGCATATTAGTAACGGCAAAACCCTATGTTTTCCAGCAAGTTCCGCTTTCCCGATTTATTTATGGTGGTTATGGTGTACCCCTATTATCTACACTATGATCTGCCTACTGGCAATGTGCTCTCGTTACCATGGTTTGGCAATAAACTTTCTATACGGTATATTATGAACCTATCGTCTGCCAACTATCCTTACATCTGGGGGCCCCAACAGGGAGCTTATTTTTTTATGTAGTTGAGCCAGATTGTATTAATCTACTCACCATATTACAACACACATGGGCTCTCTCATCAGAATCCAGTGATAGCACAGAAGGGTTTACAGGGAGCCTCTATTATATTACAATATCATCCGCATTACAAAGATAATCTCACTACTATTTGTGTTTTCATGCTTTACAGATATTGTACATAATCACAATGAATATAAGAATGCACACATCAGAAGAATATTGCGGAACAGTTCATTGGGTAACAAACTTGGCATCAAGGGATTGAGGTCCATTGTGGAAACAATGAAGCCCACATGCTCCCGGCCTATCGATTCGTATTCCGAATATGATCCTAATGACTATTCTGAGCTCAAGGAGTCAAAGGCAGATGGCCTATCTTGTTCACCCAATAAGGTGCCTGTTCTAATGTGGCAAGGTTTTATTGGTTGCACACATCTTGCATAAGGTGTCTTGCATTTCTTTTGCTTCGTTGCACTGCCATCTGCTTAGTTTACTCATGATATATGTGAAGATACCATCCCATCCATTATCAACACCTATTCCATTTGTCGGCATACCATGTTTTTTCATTCAAATGTTGTTCTTCTGTTTCAGACATCCAAAAGGAAGAGGGTGATTGTAGAACCTGAAGGAGTACAAGCAAAGTCCTTGAAAAAGGTGGTGCTACTGGAGAAATCACATAGCACCCGACGTATATTGGCGATAGAACCAGTGCTGTAAAATCTAGGATATCGCAACTATGCTGGTCGCTGCTTTGCTCTTGTGAGTATGTATTGTCCTATCGATTGTCCTATCATTGTGCATTATAGCTTGCTTATCCACTGTTCGCTCCGAATTATCATATCTATATTATTGCTTAAATTAATGTAGAATAAACCCAGTGCCTATGAAGAAATTTGGTTCTGCATTGTTCTTGTAAGTATCTGTTGTCCTTCATCACTGTACTTATATTTGTCAGCTAGTTCTTCATGTACACTTTGCAGCTTATTTTCCCTTGTCCTCCATTTTTCTACACATCGGATCTACATTTACTCTTGCCAAAATATTGAATAAAACCAATGTTACTGAAGAAGTTTAGCTCAGCATTGCTCTTGTCAATGCCTTCTGCCTGTATGCTGTATTTACATTTGTACTCTACATCTTAAGTTAAATAATTGCCATTTGTTCCTATATTTTCACATCTATATTTACTCTTAACCAAATGTAGAATAAAGGCAATACTCTTGAAGAAGAGTGTGCGGTAAACTTCTTGAATCCCCCCCCCATCAATATGGACAAGGCTTTTATAGAGCTTGTCTTCACTACTAATGTAAGTTTGTCCTCCCCCAGCCTTCAAACTTTGTTGTTTATATTTGGATAGCTATGAGTGCAAATGTTGTTTATTTTTGTCGTCTGCATCAAATTGCTTGTTCAAAGTTTATAAAGTAGAAGTACATAAACATAAGTTTGTCCTTCTCAATTTCAGTCTTTAGTTGTACAATCTAGTTCCTTATTCGTACCATGTAAATTAAACTAAACATAGCAAGCTATCTTACTTAACACTATGTGTATGTGTTCTTGATCTGTAATCCAGTGGTGTGGTGAGACTACCAACAACAGCACAATGTCATATCCTGCTATGTCTCAACTATGAACAATGCCATATTATATAAATGTTATTTAAATCGTGTCTCTTTATTTACCAATATGAAATGGTATAAATTGATAGTGCACTCACCATTCATGCTTATATGTTGTTTAGAAATACATCTATGCTTGTGTTCTTGATCTGTAATCCAGTGGGTTGGTGAAGCTGGCCGCTCCTGCACAATGCCATTTCCTGTCATCTTAACTATGAACAATGGCTATTATGTTAATGCTATTTTAAACCATGTCTATTTATTTCTGACAAAGAAATGATATGAATTGACAACGCTGATGCTTATACATACAAAACCTATTATCTACCTACTTGTTTCTCTTTCAGGGTGACAAAACTGCTGCTAGGAAGAACTGCCACAATGATAGTGAGACGAACCCATTGTTTGTCCCTCTAACACGTATCCCAGAGGAGAAGGCAACACATATTGAAGGTAGGGATACAACCACAAAGTCACATCTCGATGTAGTGTCAAACTTACTCAGTGACACAAGCTCGATGAAGTCGCCGCCTAAATCTGTTCGACTTCTTCAGTCTGAAATTCAAGCAGAAATACATGCTTCCGCTCAAATACGACTGGAACTCCAATCTCTTTGCAAGATTAACCATAAGTACTAGACGTTTATTGATTTATGCAACTTAAGTTGGTGGATATGAGCACCAAAGAAGCGGAGTCTCATCAGGTTGCTAAGCTGCTTGCGTTGCAGCTCCTGGGCTGGGCTAACCTTTCTTGAACTGTGTTGAAGTGTTGTCGGTTATATCTATTATTTTGTCCGCCTGTTAACTTCCACTAGTGGCGACATGCCCAGTTTATGTAATCTGATGTCTGGTTGCCCTTTATTATCACTAGCGGCGAACTTTGATGCCGAGGGGATGTAATATGATGTAATCTCTTTGTTGTATAGTCTAGGTTTATTCTTGGTCGGTATGCTGTAATTTAGGGAGGAAGGTTCGGTGGATCTCAGTGTTGTCGGTCTTCAGGATGGACCGTCACTCATATGGGCCAAAACCTAGGCCTATAATCATCTTGGGCCATTAGCAGGTCTAAACCTATAGTTGTTTTCTGCCTTTAACAGGCCGAGTAAAGTTCTGTCCAGCTGGGCCAGAGAATACAATGGGCTTTTAACAGGCTAAAATCTAGATTGGGCTAGCGTTGAGCCGAAAAATTCACGGGCCAATATAGGTCGAAACTGCCTAAGGCCCATGTTTGGCCCAAATAGGATGAGCAGTTAATAGACCAAAATATATCTCGGGCCTGTTTGGCCCAATAAAATTATGGGCTTTAAGCAGGCTGGTATCTACGCGGACCATAGGCCTAAAAGTGTGATGGGCCATTATCAGATGGGCTGTAAGTAGGACAGATTCAACGCGGTTTGTAATTAGGTCCAACTGTTACACGGGCCATTAACATGCCGATAGGCCAGTTGGGCTGAAATTTATCCATGAAGTCTACAGGCCGTTAAGAGGCCTAAAGTTACTTCGGACAAGAAATAGCCCAGTTTCTGCATGGTCCGTTAAATGGCCTAAAGTTAAACCGGGCCGATAATGTCCCAGATGCACCATGGGCTGCTAACAGGCCGAAACTATTATTGGGCCAAACTAGTAAATGCGCATTTAACACGCTGGAATATAAACCTGTCTTAGTATGGGACCAAAAGTACAGTGGCATGGTAACGGGCCTGATCTGATATGGGCTTTAATTTGGCCCAAAACACGGCAGGCTGTGAATGGGCCTGATCTGATATGGGTCGTAATTTGGCCCAAAACACGGCAGGCTGTGAACGGGCCTGATCCGGTATGGGCCTCAATTTGGCCCAAAACATGGCAGGCTATTAACAGGCCAGCCCACTAGTGTCTGAAAAAACATGGTGGGCCTTTCGCTGGGCCAGCCCTTTCACCGGAATGGGCCTCTGTTGGGCCGTGCCACGTGTCGACGTATCATATGCGCCTCTTGTCCAATGAGTGGATGACATCTGTCCGAACGGTGAGCCGACACGTGTTTCCTCCGGCCAATGAGAATTTTACATGTGGAAAATTCCCATTGGCCCGGGCTGTTAATGGGTTATCGGATCCAAAACCGGACCCGATATCTTAACGGCGTCCCGTTACGGTGGATGCCATGTGTCGGTCACCCTTGACGAAAGCACTTCCATGACACATGATTTATTGTCATGGAAGTGGACACTTCCATGACGATAATTTTGGTAATGTCATGGAATACTTCTACGACAGCACACGTATGACTATCTTGATTCTGTCATAAATTTTTCATGGATGTACATGCATGACAGAAAACATGACCTACTATAACAAACACGTACCATCACGGAAGTGTATTTTTTGTAGTGTCAAGCTCATCCACAAGCTCGACAAGAACCTCAAGTTCACCAAGAGCATGAAGAGCAACTTGAGGGAGGCAATCCTCCTCATCATGGGCGTCCTCACCCTCGACCCCAACACAATGAAGAGCAACACTACGACAAGCTAAAGTTCACCATGCCCAAGTTCACCCGAAGCAATGATCCCGAAGAGTACCTTTCATGGGCATTGAAGGTTGACAAAATCTTCCACTTGCACAACTATGAGGAACGGAAGAAGATCATAATGGAATCCCTTAAGTTCCAAGACTACGTCCTCATTTGGTGGTAACAAGTCATCGAGCATCATGAGGCAATAGGTGAACCACCCATCACTACATGGGCATAAATGAAGGATTTCATGAGAGCATGTTTCATGCCAACATACTACAACCGTGACCTCTTCAAGAAACTCCAACTTCTCAAACAAGGAACCAAGAGCGTTGAAGAGTACTACAAGGAAATGGAGATTGCCATGATACGAGCCAATGTAACGGAAGATGATGAGAAAACTATGACACGTTTCTTGAATGGACTCAATCATCCTATCAAGAAGATTGCCGACATCCAACCATACTCGAACCTCATCGAGCTAGTGCACCAAACTACCAAAGCGGAACGTTAAGTGCAAGATGACTTCAAGTATGCCAAGTTCTCATCCAAGTCATATCGTTTCTCCAACACCAAAGCTTCAACAAATCCAACACCTTCTACCTCAACGAAGCCTTCTACAAGCAACGACAACTAGTCAAATTACAAGAAAACTTCGACAACCTCAAGTCATCCTCCTACAAGAAGAAACTACAAGCCAAGAGCTTCATCATCCTCTACCCCAACCGATGAGACCATCAAGACAAGTTCCTTCAAATGCTTTACATGCAGCGGCCGAGGCCACAAGTCCTTCAAGTGTACCAATAAACGCACCATGATCTTCAACGATGATGGTACATATGACTCCATGAGTGAAGGAGAAAAGGAAGCCCTTGAGCAAGTGGCCATGCACCGGCAAGTGAACGAGGATGAAGATGATCAAGTCTTTTGTGTCAAAGATTCGAGCCTCGCTCTTGTTGTCTCCAAGGTCTTGACTCTTCAACATCAACAAGAAGAAGACCAAAGATGCCATATCTTTCATACCAAGGCCGACATCAATGGAAGGTCCGTGAAGGTCATCATCGATGGAGGGAGTTGTCATAACTTGGCAAGTGAAGAACTTTGCTCCAAACTCCAATTGGTCAAGATGAAGCACCCACATCCCTACAAAGTTCAATGGCTATGTGACTCCAACACTTTCCATGTCGAGCATATGGTACAAGTTTCCTTCAAGATCGGAGCTTACGAAGACACTTTGGAGTGTGATGTAGTTCCTATGTCCGTTTGCCACCTCCTTCTTGGACGACCATGGCAATTTGACCGAGGTTTCATCCACAACGGGTGTACATACCACTATAGCTTCAAGATGAAGGGCAAGGAGTATGTGCTACGTCCTATGTCTCCAAGCCAAGTGATCACCGACAAGCAAGCCACCCATCATGGAGAAAATAGTGAGAGAGCGAACCACCAAAAATAGAGTGAGCGCCACAAGCCCAAATTGAGTGCCTCACGATGAGCGACAAGTAAAACCTAGTCCTCTTTGCCACCAAAAGTGAGATGAGAGAAGTGTGCGAGAACCCATCAAGTGTCATGCACTATGTCCTTTTGTGCAAGGATGAGGCACCAAAAACTAACACCTCTCACAATCTACCTTTAGTGTTATCTTCTCTTTTGGAGGAATTCCAAGACGTATTCCCCGACGAGCTACCTCCGAGTCTACCTCCACTACGTGGCATCGAACACCGAATCGACCTCATCCCCGAATCACCCCTTTCTAACAAGGCTCCCTACCATGTCAACCCCAAGGAAACTAAGGAGATCCAATGACAAGTACAACAACTCATCGACAACCGCCATGTATGAGAAAGCTTGAGCCCTTGTGCCATACCGGTAATCCTTGTTCCCAAGAAAGATGGTACATATCGCATGTGTTCTGATTCTCGTCCTATCAATGCTATTATCATGTGTTATCGTTACCCTATTCCACGCCTAGATGATATGCTAGATGAGCTTAGCGGAGCCACCATTTTCTCTAAGATTGACCTTAAAAGTGGCTACTATCAAATACACATCCAAGAAGGTGATGAATGGAAAGTCGCATTTAAGACCAAATTTTGCCTATATGAATGGCTTGTTATGCCAATGGGTTTATCTGAACCACCCGATACTTTCATGCGAGTCAGGAATTTTGTTCTTCGACCCTATATTGGTGTATTTGTTGTGGTCTACTTTGACAATATTCTTGTTTACAGCAAATATCTCAAAGATCATGTCACTCATCTTAGAACCATGTTGCAAACCCTTAGGAAAGAGTGCATTTATGATAATATGGACAAATGCCTTTTCGGTGTTGATAAGCTTGTTTTCTTGGGTTTCGTTGTGTCTTCTAAGGGTGTTCATGTAGATAAATCTAAGATCAATGCTATTAAAACTTGGCCCCAACCAACCAACTTGCAACAACTGCATAGTTTTCTTGGTTTAGCCGGTTTCTATCGTAGTGAAGGATTTTAGCACCATTGCTTCACCTTTGCATGCTTTGAGTAAGAAAAATGCGCAATTTGTTTGGGGACCATCCAAAGATACCGCATTCAATTACCTTAAGAATTTGCTTACACATGCCCCTTTGCTTGCTTTACCCAACTTCTATAAACCATTTGAGATTAACTGCAATGCTAGCGGTTATGGCATAGGAGGTGTGTTAATGCAAGATAAGCACCCTATAGCTTTCTTTAGTTAAAACATTTCCAGAGCGCAACTCAATTATCCTATCTATGACAAAGACCTATATGCTTTAGTGAGAGTATTGCATGTTTGGGAGCATTATCTCCGTCCTCATGAGTTCATTCTTCACACCGATCATGAAACACTTAAGTATATTAAGGTCAAACTAAGTTGAACAAGCATCATGCTAAATGGAGTGAATTCGTTGAGTCATTTCCTTATGTCATCAAGTATATTAAAGGTAAGGAAAATGTTGTGGTGGATGCTCTTTCCCATAGATGCATGCTTGATACCCAACTTAAATTGAATGTCATAGGCTTTGAGCACATAAAAGACTTGTATGTGCATGATCCTACTTTTGCAATTCCTTATGCCAAGTGTTGGACCCATACATCTTGGGAACTCTATTACATCAAAGATGATTATCTTATGAGAGCTAACAAACTTTGCATCCCCGAGTCTTCTCTTTGTTTGTTACTTTTGCAAGAATCTCATGGAGGAGGACTAATGGGACACTTTGGATGCAACAAGACATTTGGCACGCTCTCCAAGAACTATTTTTGGTCCAAGATGTTCCGCGACGTCTCATGCTTCACCAGCCGATGTTCTACATGTCACAAAGCTAAGTCTAAACTCAATCTCATGGCCTTTATATGCCCCTCCCAATTCCATATCACCCATGGGAGGATATTAGCATGGATTTTGTGCTTGGTTTACCTAGAACAAGAAATGGAAAGGATTCCATGTTTGTTGTTCTGGACCGATTCTCTAAAATGGTACATTTCATACCATGCAACAAGATAGACGATGCTTCACATGTTGCTAATCTTTTTTTTTTCAGGAAATCTTACGCCTACATGGAGTGCCAAAGAAGATTGTCTCGGACCGTGACGTCAAGTTCTTGAGTTACTTTTGGAAGACCTTATGCGCCAAGCTTGGAATCAAGCTCTTGTTCTCTTCAGGATACCATCCCCAAACTGATGGCCAAACAGAGGTGACGAACCAAATGCTCTCCACTCTACTACGCGTATTGATCAAGAGGAACATCAAGGAGTGGGAAGAGTGCCTACCCATCATCGAATACGCCTACAACCGCGCAAGACATTCGACTACCGGCAAGTCCCCCTTCGAGGTCGTCTATGGTTTCAACCCGTTGTCCCCATTGGACATTCTTCCTCTACCACTTCAAGAGTGCATCAATGTGGACGCGAGTGCACGAGTGAACTATCTCAAGAAGATGCATGAAGATACAAGGCACACCATCGAGCACCAAGTACAATGACTCGCGACCAAGCTCAACTTCAACAAGCAACCCATGATATTCAACATTGGAGATCTCATGTGGCTACACCTTTGCAAGGACCGCTTTCCCAATGACCGCAAGTCCAAACTTCTACTATGAGCCGATGGACCCTTCAAGGTGCTAGCACGCTACAACAACAACGCTTACAAGATCGACCTCCCGTGCGACAAGTACAACGTGAGCGACGTCTTCAACGTCAAGGATCTCTCGCCCTACCATGGTGATGAAGATTTCGATCCGAGGTCGGATCTTTCCCAAGGTGGGGGAGATGATGCGGTGCATCCCATGATCATCCCCATGGACGTATCCACATCTCCCACTACACCACTTGGACCAATGACAAGAGCCCGAGCAAATGCTATCGAAGATAATGTGAACTCGCCCCTCTCTGAACTACCACTTTCTACACATACGACATGGGTACTACCTCAAGCAGAAACGCTATGTGAGATCAGGTACTTAGAGGTAGGCCACAAAGCAGCTACATTCAACGGACAAGACGGCAAGGACACCAAGTATGAGGGACAAGAAGAAGAGCTGCCATTGAAGCTACGACCAACAGATGACCGGTCGGGACCGGACGTCCAGCACCTGAAGCCCATGCCTACTCAAGTCCCAGCCAACGCAAGCTACAACGAGCGGACGACCAACCACACCTCCCAACAAGCGGACGCCCGACCTCCATCGGATGACCGGCAGCATCACAACCGAGCCTAATCAAAAGATTTCCGAAGCGACCGGAAGACCGGCGACCGGACGACCGGCCATCACCGGAAATATGGTGTCATCTCAACCGAGCTGAATTAGCAGAAGTCAGGCGACTATAGGACGTCCGGACGCCCATGACAAACCGGACGACCGGTACCTAGCGTACGCCTGGTACCTGTCTGCGCACAGTTTCAGGGCCGAGGCCCATGTGCCCCTTCACTTCGCCCCCATTTGCAATAAGACTATAAATAGACCTCCTCCTCCTCCTCCTAGTTAGGGTTAGCGCTCTGATAGCTCAAATGTGAGATAGAGCCTCGCTCATCCATTTGGATCTACTCCACCGAGAGAGACCATCACCTCCTCGGAGAAGATGCACTTGCATACAAGACCCCTAACGTGAAGACATCAAGACCTCCTCATGGAGAAGAACTAGTGACCCTATGTGTCGTCCTTTCTTGGATTTGGATCGTGTATCTCTTGGTGCTTCGAGAATCTAGCATATGTGTGACCGAATCTTGTTGGTTTGATTGTTTTCTCTTGTGTGTCCCCTCATTCCCCTCTCGTGTTCTTCATAGGATCCGCTCCAATCGTGAAAGATCGGCCCAAGGGTTTCCACCCTACATCACATAGCAACATCAATCTCAGAACATAATCGATACTAGGGATCAGGACCTAACAAAACTAACTAGATTACATGATAAATCTCATCCAAATCCTCACCGAACAGCGAGCCTACGAAGGAATTACTCACTCTCGGTGGGGAGCATCATGGAATTGGTGATGGATAAGGGTTGGTGATGACGGCGATCGAAGATCCCCCCTCTCCGGAGCCCTAAACGGACTCCAGATCTGGCCTCCCGATGAAGACAGGAGGTGACGGAGGGTCCGTCTCGTGGAACGCGATAATTCTTTCTCCTTGATTTTTCCTGGAAATATGTGATTTCATACCGTCGGTTTCAGGGTCTGCGGGGCCACCAGGTAAGGACAACCCACCTGGGCATGCATGGAGGGGGGGGCGCCCTTTGTGCCCACCCAGGTGCCCCCTCCGATGGTTCTTAGCTCCAAAAATTCTCTTTATTGATATATAAAATCCTGACAAAGTTTCGTTCCATTCCAAGAACTTTTATTTTTGCACAAAAATAACACCATGGTAGTTCTGCTGAAAACAGCATCAGTCAGGGGTTAGTTTCATTCAAATCATGCAAATTAGAGTCCAAAACAAGAGGAAGAGTAGATACGTTGGAGACGTATCATGAAGCTGCTAGAATTTCCAAACCCGATGATAAAGATAAACATAGACCTATTGTTGGCATGCGTGTTGTTTCTGTTAAGATAGGAGATCATTGTTATCATGGCTTATGTGACTTGGGTGCTAGTGTGAGTGCAATTCCTTTTAATTTATACCAAGAAATTATGAATGATATTGCACCTACTAAAATAGAAGATATTGATGTCACTATTAAGCTTGCTAATAGAGATACTATCTCACCAATTGGGATTGTTAGAGATGTTGAAGTCTTGTGTGGGAAAATGAAATACCCTGCAGATTTTCTAGTTCTTGGTTCCCCACAAGATGAGTTTTGTCCCATTATATTTGATAGACCTTTCTTGAACACTGGTAATGCTAAAATAGATTGTGAGAAAGAAACTGCTATTGGATATACTCTGGATGATCTTAAGGGCATTAGTCCCACTCTATGTCAGCATAAAATTAATATGGAACCTGATGCTAAACCAGTTGTTGATCACCAACGACAGTTAAATCCAAAGGTGAAAGAAGTGTCAAGAAATGAAATACTCAAGCTTTTGGAAGAAGGTATAATTTATCCTATTGCTCATAGTAGATGGGTAAGTCATGTTCATTGTGAGCCTAAGAAGGGAGGTATTACTATTGTTCCTAATGATAAAAATGAATTGATTCCACAAAGAATTATTAAAGGTTATAGAATGGTAATTGATTTTAGAAAATTAAAAAAAAGCCACTAGGAAAGATCATTACGCTCTACCTTTTATTGATCAAATGCTAGAAAGCCTATCCAAAATACACAATTTTGCTTTCTAGATGGTTATTCTGGTTTTTCTCAAATACCTGTGTCACAAGAGGATCAAGAAAATAATACTTTTACTTGCCCTTTCGGTACTTTTGCTTATAGAAGTATGCCTTTTGGTTTATGCAATGCACCTGCAACCTTTCAAAGATGTATGACTGCTATATTCTTTGACTTTTGTGAAAAGATTGTTGTGGTTTTCATGGATGATTTCTTCATTTATGGAACTTCTTTTGATGATTGCTTAAGCAACCTCGATCGAGTTTTGTAGAGATGTGAAGAAACTAATCTTGTATTGAATTGGGATAAGTGCCAATTTATGGTTAATGAAGGTATTGTTTTGGGGCATAAAATCTTCGAAAGAGGTATTGAAGTTGATAAAGCTAAAGTTGATGCTATTTAAAAAATGTCGTGTCCTAAAGATATCAAAGGTATAAGAAGTTTCCTTGGTCATGCCAGTTTCTATAGGAGATTTATTAAAGACTTCTCTAAAATTTATAGGCCTCTCACTAATCTCTTGCAAAAAGATGTTCCATTTGTTTTTGATGATGATTGTGTAGAAGCCTTTGAAATACTGGACAAAGCCTTAATTTCTGCACCTATTGTTCAACCACCTGATTGGAACCTACCCTTTGAAATTATGTGTGATGCTAGTGATTATGTTGTTGGTGATGTTCTAGGACAAAGATTTGATAAGAAATTGAATGTTATTCATTATGCTGGTAAAACTCTAGACAGTGCTCAAAGAAATTATGCTACTACTGAAAAAGTATTTAGCAATTGTCTTAGTTTGTGATAAATCCAGATCTTATATTATTGATTCCAAACTAACTATTCACACCAATCATGCTGCTATTAAATATCTTATGGAAAAGAGAGATGCTAAACCTAGACTTATTAGATGGGTTCTCTTGCTACAAGAATTTGATTTACATATTATTGATAGAAAGGGAGTTGAGAACCCGTAGCAGACAACTTGTCTAGGTTAGAAAATATTCTAGATGACCCACTACCTATTGATGATAGCTTTCCTGATGAACAATTAGTTGTCATAAATGCTTCACATAGTACTCCATGGTATGCTGATTATGGTAATTACATTGTTGCTAAATTCATACCACCAAGTTTCACATACGAACAAAAGAAAAGGTTTTTCTATGATTTAAGACATTACTTATGGGGTGACCCACATCTTTATAAAGGAGTAGATGGTGTTATTAGACATTGTGTACCTGAGATGAACAAGAACAAATCCTACGCAAGTGTCATTCCGAGGCTTATGGAGGACACAATGCTGGAGATAGAACTGCACACAAGGTATTACAATCTGGTTTTTACTGGCCAACTCTCTCTTTAAGGATGCTCGTAAGTTTGTATTGGCTTGTGATGAATTTCAAAGAATTGTTAACATTAGTAGGTGTCTGGAATGCCTATGAATTATTCACTTATTATTGAACCATTTGATGTTTGGGGATTTGATTATACGGGGCCTTTTCCATCCTCTAATGGGTACACACATATTTTGGTTGCTGTTGATTACATTACTAAGTTTGTAGAAGCTATTCCAACTAGTAGTGCTAATCATAACATTTCTATTAAAATGCTTAATGAAGTTATTTCCCGAGCTTTAGAGTCCGTAGATATTTAATGACAGATGGTGGTTCAAACTTTATTCATGGTGCTTTCCGTAAATTGCTTGCTAAGTATGATGTTAACCAAAAAATTGCATATCATATCTTCCTCAGTCTAGTGGTCAAGTAGATTAAGCAAAAGAGAAATAAAATTGATCTTGCAAAAGACTGTTAGTAGATCTAGAAAGAATTGGTCTAAGAAACTTGATGATGCATTATGGGCTTATAGAACTGCGTATAAAAATCCAATGGGTATGTCTCCATATAAAATAGTTTATGGAAAAGCATGTCACTTATCTATTGAACTAGAACATAAAGCTTATTGGTCAATTAAATAGCTCAACTATGATTTCCAGCTTGCCGCTGAGAAGAGGCTATTTGACATTAGCTCACTTGATGAATGGAGAACCCAATCCTATGAGAATGCCAAATTGTTTAAGGAGAAAGTTAAAACATGACATGATAAAAGGATACAAAAGCGTGAATTTAATGTAGGTGACCATGTCTTGCTATACAATTCTTGTTTAAGATTTTTTGCACGAAAACTTCTCTCTAAATGGGAAGGGCCTTACATTATCGAGGAAGTTTATTGTTTCGGTGCCATCAAGATCAACAACGCCGAAGGCAATAACCCAAAGTTCGTAAACGCGAAAAGGATCAAACATTATATATTAGGTACTCCTATAAATGTTGAAACCAGTATTATTAATACCATAACACCGGAGGAGTACATAAGGGAGACCTACCGGGACGTTCCAGACCCCCAAAAGGAATAGGTATGTGATACGGTAAGTAAACCGACTCCAAAACTTTTCCAATGGCAATTTTACTCCGTTTTGGTATATTTAAAAAATTAGGAAAATAAAACGTAGTCAAGAAAGTGCACGAGGAGGCGATAAGCCCTAGGGGCACGCCCTACCCCCTAGGCATACCTCCCAGGCTTGTGGCCACCTCGTGTGCCCTTCGGACTCTGTTTTCTTGGAGAATACTTCTTTTGGTCGGTAAAAATTCATTATATAATCTCCCGATGGTTTTGACCACCGTACCATGGCAAAATCATATGTTCTTGTTTCGAGCTGTTTTCTGACATTTTTCCAAGTTCATTTAGCTGGGAGCGCCCCCTGGGCTGCATCATTCCTAGGCCGCGTGGGTTAGTCCCTATGGCATGTATCCGCTTGGATATTTAGTTCATCTTGCTGGGGGCACCCCTCGGGTTGCATCATCCCCAGGCCGCTCGGGTCTGACCCAGTGGCATGTTTCGTTCTCACATTTACCTAAGCCAGTTTGCTTCTCACGCATAATCTATATATGGTTATCACCTGCTTGATTGTCACCCACCAAGGGAGCCGCGCGCCAATCGTCTTTCTTCAGGATCCTTCGCATAAGAAGGCTAGGCACGGCGTCTGTGTTCGGGCCCGCCCCTGCAGTGTCGATAAATCCAACGACTGAGCTCTGTCTAGCGGGCCGGCCCCGTTCACGTCACCTCCTGGGGTCGTTGGTGCTTGGCCTTCTCGTGCGATAACCTCAGGAAAGTCATTCAGCGCAGGTTGTCTAACCATCTCGCAGGAATGCCACAGCCATCAAGAACCAAGACCAGGCGCAACCCGCCTTGAGATAGGGTCTCGTGAGTCCCGTGCTGGCTCATGCGTGCCCAGACACACCTTGTCTAGCCCTTTCGTGCAAGCCACGTGTCAAGGCGTGGGTGTACATGCCCCGGGGGCTCTCCGCAGTAGGGAGTCCCCACCCACGTACTAGTGGTGGACCAGCAATCACCATGGTGATTTGGGCCCTTCCTCGCGCTAACTGGCAGGAACTTCCTAAGGACTACAACGGTCGGTATCGCGGACTCTCTCTCTCTTCTCCCATGCGATTCGCTTGCGTGTTAAAAGGGGGGCTCCTGAGCGTCGCGACTCAAGAGATCTTACTGGCTCTCCAGCCCTCACCCCCTGGCCTTGACCACGGCATCGCGACCTAGCATACCAGCGGTGGCTGATCTCGCTCGAGGGCTGGGACCTGAGGACGCAGAGCACTCAAGAGAGCATGGAGAAGAGGTGGAGGCTCGCATGGGCCTAACCTAGCTACCCGATAGTGGCCGACGCACAAGTCTGGTGCAACACGAGGAACCAGCCCCGAAATCTTAAGATAAGTCTCACGCCTGGACCAACCCAGCGCTACGGCATAAGATCCTCGCCTTTTTGCTGCCCTGCTATGGCAACGTCGCCTCCCTTTCCCATCCTCAGGTAGCAGCTTCCACGCTAATGGTGACCTCTTGAGCATCGCGCCTCAGGAGCTCTTACTGGACCTCAGGCCGCTCACCTCCTGACCTTGACCACGGCATCGCGACCTAGCATACCAGCGACGGCTGCAGCCTGCCTGGGGACCAGGATCTGTGATGTAGGGTGGAACCCAAATCGGCCGTTCTTTCACAAAAGGAGTGGATCACGCGATGAACACGGAGAACACGAGGAGGGAAACGAGGGGAAAACACGGGGGAAACACAAGAGAAACACAAAACCAACAAGAAATAGTCACACATGTTCTAGATCCTTGAGTACATAAAAAATCACACGATCCAGAGACAACTAAGGACGATATAAATGTAGCCGGTCTTCTCCGTGAGGAGGTCTTGATGTTCTTCTCCGCAAGGAGGTCTTGAATCCAAAGGGATCTTCCCCGAAGAGGGGCCGCGGTCTCTCTCGTGGAGTAGATCCGAAGTGGATGAGCAATGCTCTATCTCTAAAATGAGCTAAACCAATGCTAACGCTAAAATGTAGGTAGGAGAAGAGTATATATAGTCTAAGGGGGCGAAGGGGTACACGGGCCTCGGCCCTTACACTTTGCGCAGATAGGGGAGGCCAGACGTCAGGGCGTCGGGCCGGACGTCCGGGCGTTCGCGGAGGGCCGGATTTCAGGGCTGTGGAGGCCGGATGTCTGGGCAGGTGAAGCTGGCCATGTTGCTCTCGGGAAGGTGGTGTCCGGATATCCGGGCTCGAGGCCAGATTTCCAGGCCGGGCCGGATGTCCGGGCTGGGGCCGGATGTCCGGGGCCTGTAGATGCGCGGCGGCTGGTAGGCTATTGTGGGCGACGTCTCCAGCGGCAGGATGTCCGGGCCTGGGGTCAGATGTCCGGGTCCTAGAGCTGTCTTCTTCTCCTCTCGGTGTTCCTCTTCATCCGTGAACTTGGGGACTTGTACATCTTCATGTGCATCTTCGGGAGGGTCCTCTTGGTACCTAATCATGCACAACGCTTCGGATTTAGGTAGTAGCCATGTCTCGAGAGGATCATATGTAATATCTCTAAGGAAGGAAGTCACCTCATTCTCAAGAGCTCTAGCTCTAGCTTGTGTCATGGGTCCTCTTGGCTCTTGTTGAGGCGATGGTAGGTCCATGGGGATGACCGTAGGATGCTCCGCATCATCTCCCCTCCCTTGGGGAAGATCCGACCTCGAATCGAAATCCTCATCACCATTGTAGGGTGAGAGATCCTTGACGTTGAAGATGTCACTCACGGAGTACCTGTCGCGCGGGAGGTCGATCTTGTAGGCATTGTTGTTGTAGCGTTCAAGCACCTTTAAGGGTCCGTCCGCTCGTGGGCAAAGTTTGGACTTGCGTTCGTGGGGGAAATGGTCCTTGCAAAGGTGTAGCCACACAAGATATCCGGTGTTGAATACCATGGGGTGCTTGTTGATGTTGCGCTTGGTCGCAAGTCGTTGTACTTGGCGCTCTATGGTTTGCCTTGTATCTTCATGCACCTTCTTGAGATGGTTGATGCATGCACTTGCATCCATTTTTATGCGCCCTTGTAGTGGTAGAGGGAGAATGTCCAATGGGGACAAAGGGTTGAATCCGTAGATGACCTCGAAGGGGGACTTGCCGGTTGTTGAGTCTCTTGCGCGGTTGTAGGTGAACTCGGCGATAGATAGACACTCCTCCCACTCCTTGATGTTCTTCTTGATGAGTACTCGAAGTAGAGAGGAGAGTGTGCGGTTGGTCACCTCCGTTTGGCCGTCGGTTTGTGGATGATACGCCGTGGAGAAGAGTAGCTTCATTCCGAGCTTGGCGCATAGGGTCTTCCAAAAGTAGCTAAGGAACTTGATGTTGCGTTCCGAGACGATCGTCTTTGGCACTCCATGTAGACGCAATATTTCCCTACAAAAGAGATTAGCAACATGTGAAGCATCGTCTATCTTGTTGAAAGGAATGAAACGTGCCATCTTAGAGAAACGGTCCACAATGACAAATACCGAATCCTTTCCATTATGAGTCCTAAGCAATCCAAGTAAAAAATCCATGCTAATGTCTTCCCATGGTTGATATGGAATTGGTAGAGGCATGTAGAGGCCATGGGATTGAGCTTTAAGTTAGCTTTGCGACATGTAGAGCATCGGTTGGTGAAGCGGTTGACGTCACGAAACATCTTGGGCCAATAGTAGTTCTTTGAGAGCATAGCGAACGTCTTGTCGCGTCCAAAATGTCCCATTAAGCCTCCTCCACGAGATTCCTGCAAAAGCAACAAACGAAGAGAAGACTCGGGGATGCAAAGCTTGTTAGCTCTAATAAGATATCCATCTTTGATGTAATAGCGTTCCCAAGATGTGTGCGTCAAACACTTGGCATAAGGAGTAGCAAAAGTAGGATCATGCTCATACAAGTCTTTTATGTGCTCAAAGCCAATGACAATCAACTCAAGTTGACTAACAAGCATGCATATGCGGGAAAGGGCATCCACCACAATGTTTTCCTTACCCTTAATGTACTTAATGACATAAGGAAAAGACTCAATAAATTCACTCCATTTAGCATGATGCTTGTTCAACTTGGTTTGGCCCTTAAGATACTTGAGCGTTTCATGATCGATATGAATGATAAATTCATGAGGGCGAAGATAGTGTTCCCATTCATGCAAAACACTGACTAAAGCATATAGCTCTTTGTCATAGATGGGGTAATTGAGTTGCGCTCCGGAAAGTTTCTCACTAAAGTAAGCTATGGGACGCTTCTCTTGCGTTAACACACCTCCTATGCCATTACCACTAGCATCGCAATGAATCTCAAAGGGTTTGTCAAAGTTGGGTAATGCAAGCACGGGAGCATGAGTAAGCAAATTCTTAAGCTCATTGAAAGCGGTATCTTCAGATGGTCCCCAAACAAAAGGCGCATTCTTGCTCAAAGCATGCAAAGGAGAAGCGATGGTGCTAAAATATTTCACAAAGCGTCGATAGAAACCCGCAAGGCCAAGAAAGCTACGCACTTGTTGCAAGTTGGTTGGTTGTGGCCAAGTTTTAATAGGATTGATCTTGGACTCATCTACATGAACACCTTAGAAGATACAACAAAACCCAAGAAAACGAGCTTATCAATGCCGAAAAGGCACTTTTCCATGTTAGCAAAGAGATGCTCATTTCGAAGAGTTTGCAAAACGGTTCGAACATGGGTGACATGATCTTGAAGAGATTTGCTATAAACAAGGATATCATCGAAGTAGACCACAACAAACACACCAATGTAAGGGCGAAAAACATGATTCATAAGATGCATAAAAGTACCCGATGCTTCTGATAGACCCATAGGCATGACTAACCACTCATACAACCCAAACTTGGTTTTGAAAGCGGTTTTCCATTCAACACCCTCGTGTATGCGGATTTGATAGTAACCACTTTTAAGATCAATTTTTGAAAAGATAGTGGCACCACTAAGTTCATCAAGCATATCATCAAGGTGTGGAATGGGATACCTATAACGAACGGTAATAGCATTGATAGGTCTACAATCAGAGCACATGCGAAAGCTACTGTCTCGTTTTGGCACAAGAACGACCGGGATGGCACAAGGGCTCAAACTTTCACGCACATGTCCATGGTCTATGAGATGCTTTACTTGCGTTTGTATTTCTTTGGTTTCTTCGGGGTTGACGTGGTAGGGAGCTTTGTTCGGAAGAGGTGCTCCGGGGATGAGGTCAATGCGGTGCTCGATGCCTCGTAGTGGAGGTAGTCCCGGAGGTAGCTCGTCGGGGAAAACATCGTGAAATTCCTGCAAAAGAGAAGATAACACTAAAGGTAGAGTGTGAGAGGTGTTAGCTTGTGTTTCATTGTCCTTGCACAGGAGGACGTAGTGTAGGACACTAGATGGGTTCTCACACACTCCTCTTATCTCACTTTTGGTGGCAAATAGGACCAAGTTTTTCTTTTCGCTCATCGTGGAGGCGCTCGATTTGGGCTTGTGGCGCTCACTCTCTTTTTGGTGGTCGCTCTCTCACTATTATCTCCATGATGGGTGGCTTGCATGTCGGTGATCACTTGGCTTGGAGACATGGGGCGAAGTACGTACTCCTTTCCCTTCAACTTGAAGATGTAGTGGTTCGTTCGGCTGTTGTGGATGACTCCTCTATCAAATTTCCTTGGGCGTCCAAGGAGAAGGTGGAAAATGGTCATTGGAACAACGTCGCACTCCAAAGTGTCTTCGTAGGCTTGTACTCGATGCTCTACTTGGATAGTGCCAGAGTCGCTAAGCCATTGCACTTTGTATGGATGTGGGTGCTTCATCTTGGGAAATTGGAGCTTGGAGCAAAGTTCTTCACTTGCGAGATTATGACGACTCCCTCCATTGATGATGACCTTGATAGATCTTCCATTGATGCCGGCCTTGGTGTGGAATATGTGGCATATTTGGTCTTCGTCTTGGTGATGTTGGAGAGTCAAGACCTTGGAGACAACAAGAGCGGGACTTGAATCTTCATCGCAAAAGACTTGTTCTCCTTCATCGTTCACTTGCCGGTGCATGGCGACTTGCTCAAGAGCGTCCATTTCTCCTTCACTCATTGAGTAGTAAGTGCCGTCGTCGTTGAGGATCATGGTCCGCTTGTTGGTGCACTCATAGGACTTGTGGCCTCGGTCTCCGCATGTGAAGCATTTTAAGGAACTCGTCTTGACGGTCTCATCAGTTGGAGTGGATGATGATGAAGCTCTTGGCTTGAAGTTGCTTGTAGTAGGAGGATGACTTGGAGTTGACGAAGCTTTCTTGGAACTCGAATTATCGACGTTTCTTGTAGAAGGCTTGGTAGACGGTGTTGGAGTCATTGAAGCTTGGTTGTTGGGGAAGCCGTAGGATTTGGATGAGAACTTGGCATACTTGAAATCGTCTTGCACTTGACGTTCCGCCTTTGTAGCTTGATGCATGAGCTCGATGAGGTTTGAGTATGGTTGGAAGTCGACGATCTTCTTGATAGGGTGGTCGAGTCCATTGAAGAAATGTGCCATAGTTTGTTCATCATCTTACGTGACATTGGCTCTTATCATGGCGATCTCCATCTCCTTGTAGTACTCTTCAATGCTCTTGGTTCCTTGCTTGAGTAGTTGGAGTTTCTTGAAGAGGTCGCGGTTGTAGTAGGTAGGCATGAAGCGTGCTCTCATGACATCCTTCATTTGTGCCCAAGTAGTGATGGGTGGTCCACCTCTTGCCTCACGGCGCTTGATTACTTGTTCCCACCAAATGAGGACATATTCTTGGAACTCAAGGGATGCCATTGCGATCTTCTTCTCTTCTTCATAATTGTGCAAACGGAAGATTTTGTCAACCTTCAATGTCCATGAAAGGTATTCTTCAGGATCGTTGCTTCCATTGAACTTGGGCATGGTGAACTTTAGCTTGTCATAGCATTGCTCTTCATTGTGTTGGGGTCGGGGATGATGATGTCCATGTTGTTGATGATTGTCAAGCTCGTGTTGCTCTCGGTGAGAGGATTGTGAACCTCATTTTGCTCTTGTCGTGGATGATTTCCATTGTCTTCATGCTCTTGATGAACTTGATGTTCTTGGCGAGCTTGTGGAGGATCTTGTCGAGCTCGAGGAGGAACTTGAGGAACTGGACGATCCACGCGAGCTTGAAATATTCATTCGTGAGCTTCTTTGCTAAGTGCTTCTTCATGTTCACGAGCTTGTTGGCCTCTGTTGGCTATGGCTCGACTTGCATCTTGGAGGGCGTGTTGCACCTCAAGTGCTTGAGCTTCACGGAGTTGTTGTTCTTGGCATTGTGCCTCGGTATCTTGTGCTTCTTGGTGTAGACGCGCTCGCTCTTCCGCTTCATGGTGGTGTTATCGTTGCCTTTCTCATACTAGCGCAAAAGCCTCTTGGGTTTGACGTTGTTGGAGCTCGTGAGAGTTGGTGTCACGTAGAGGATTAAGGCTTGCTTGACGATCGTCGCGTGCGGCACGTCGAAGAGTGTTCGATGTTGGTGTACTTGAGCCGGAGAGGGTGAAGTTGGAGTGTCGACTTGAGCGGCTCAGCAACATATCGCCAATCTCGTCCATTCTTGCGTCATTCTCTTTCTTGTGATCATCGAGCTTGTGGTCGAAGTAGTCCCTTGTATGTTGCTCGGAGAGTCGCAAGTCGGCGGCGAGGTTGTCGATGCATTCACTCATTGCTTGTTGCTCTTGATGCAAAGCATGTTGTGCACCAAAAAGGTGGCTCTTGGTGACGTAGGAGTTCATGTCGTCATCGTGCTCAATGAAGAGAGGGTTGGTAGAGGTACTTGGCCTATCCATCATTACAAGAGAAAAATGTGAGTGGTTGAAAGAAAAGAACAAATACCAAATGTACCTTGACCGAAGTTGAAAGTGGATCAATGATCACTCCAATGTGGACAAGGAAATAGCACAATTGGTACCAATTATTGTCGGTTTCTCACACCTACACAAGTAAAAGCATATGGTGGAGCTTGGTTAGGATGGTGGCACAAAATTTGATGCAATTGTAAGTGATCTTCAATAATGTTGGAAAAGATTTGCAAGATTGCGATGCAACAAGTAGACCAAGCAATATAAGGTACACGGAAACACACACGCCAAAAGATAAGTGGGGTCGTGCAACCAAGGATGAGCCAAAATGTGGAATCCACAAAAATGCTCTTGTTGCACAACACTAGAGAGACGCTAGCATGATTGCACAATAGGCGGATACAAAGACTTGTGCACAACCTACTAAGAAAAAATGCGACGAATTCTATCCCAAGTATGCTCTATGCAAGGTGTTTCTATGATATGATCCAAGATGATCTAATATGACAATCTTAATGTTGTATGATGCTATGGTTCCTGCTTAAAAGATCTTTGCTTATCTTTCCCTTTTGCTTAAAAGCTTGTTTGGCTCTTTGTTGTTTGAGCTCTTTTCTCATGCAATGCTTCACGAACCAAGATAGAAATTGTGTATGCCATGACAACCTTGTGACATAAGAGATGATACCAAGATATGCAACAATGATGTATGTATGCTATGGGAAGTATGATCACTAATGTGCACAAGTATCGTTGCCAGCAATACTCAACAACTAGTCTCGATGGGTAAGCGACGCAAAGGAGAAAGGCTATGATGGCTATCAATGTAATGGCAAGAATGATATGTCCAATACCAAGGTGAGGTTACCATTTCTTGCGTATGGTATGGTGTCAAAATGGTGGCACGAATACCTAGATGTAGTCGAGGTGATCGTTGTTGATGACGCGTCTGTGGCGAAGATGAGCGACGGTGATGTTAGTATCGAACCGTACCTAAATAGCCGAAACACAAGTAGGATAGGGAACCGCAACTCAAATTCTCAAAGCAAAATTGGACCAAATTGTCGGAGTTGGTGTTGGCAAGCGGTGGTTTGCTACCTCTTGAGCACTGCGTTAGATTTCCTTGAAGAGGAAAGGATGATGCAGCAAAGTAACGTAAGTATTTCCCTCAGTTTTTGAGAACCAAGGTATCAATCCAGTAGGAGGCTGGGCGCGAAGTCCCTAGTACCTGCACAAGACAAATAAATCCTCGCAACCAACGCGATAAGGGGTTTTCAATCCCTTCACGGTCACTTACGAGAGTGAGATCTGATAGATATGATAAGATAAGATTTTTGGTGTTTTTGTGAAAAGATGCAAAGTAAAATAAAAGCAAAGGAAATAACTAAGTATTGGAAGATTAATATGATGAAGATAGACCCGGGGGCCATAGGTTTCACTAGTGGCTTCTCTCAAGAGCATAAGTATTTTACGGTGGGTGAACGAATTACTCTTGAGCAATTGACAGAATTGAGCATAGTTATGAGAGTATCTAGGTATGATCATATATATAGGCATCACGTCCAAGACAAGTAGACCGACTCCTGCCTGCATCTACTACTATTACTCCACTCATCGACCGCTATCCAGCATGCATCTAGAGTATTAAGTTCATGAAAACATAGTAACGTCTTAAGCAAGATGACATGATGTACAGGGATAAATTCATGCAATATGATAAAAACCCCATCTTGTTATCCTCGATGGCAACAATACAATACGTGCCTTGCTGCCCCTGCTGTCACTGGGAAAGGACACCGCAAGATTGAACCCAAAGCTAAGCACTTCTCCCATTGCAAGAAAGATCAATCTAGTAGGCCAAACCAAACTGATAATTCGAAGAGACTTGCAAAGATAACCAATCATACATAAAAGAATTCAGAGAAGATTCAAATATTATTCATAGATAGTCTTGATCATAAACCCACAATTCATCGGTCTCAACAAACACACCGCAAAAAGAAGATTACATCGAATAGATCACCACAAGAGAGGGGGCAACATTGTATTGAGATCCAAAAAGAGAGAAGAAGCCATCTAGCTAATAACTATGGCCCCCAAGGTCTGAGGTAAACTACTCACACTTCATCGGAGAGGCTATGGCGTTGATGTAGAAGCCCTCCGTGATGGATGCGCCCTCCGGTGGAGCTGCAGAACAGGCCCCAAGATGGGATCTCGTGGATACAGGAAGTTACGACGGTGGAATTAGGGTTTTGGCTCCGTATCTGATCGTTTGGGGGTATGTAGGTATATATAGGAGGAAGAAGTACGTCGGTGGAGCAACAGGGGGCCCACGAGGGTGGAGGGCACGCCTGGGGTGGGGGGGTAGGCGCGCCCCCCTACATTGTGGCCTCCCTGTTGGTTGCTTGACGTAGGGTCCAAGTCTCTTGGGACTTTTTCGGTGAGAAAATCACGTTCCCGAAGGTTTCATTCCGTTTGGACTCCATTTGACATTCCTTTTCTTCCAAATCCAAAAATAGGCAAAAAAACAACAATTCTGGGCTGGGCCTCCGGTTAATAGGTTAGTCCCAAAAATAATATAAAAGTGGATAATAAATCCCAATAATGTCCAAAACAGTGGATAATATAGCATGGAGCAATCAAAAATTATAGATACGTTGGAGATGTATCAAGCATCCCCAAGCTTAATTCATGCTCGTCCTCGAGTAGGTAAATGATAAAAACAGAATTTTTGATGCTGAGTGCTACTTGGCATATTTTCAATGTAATTCTTCTTAATTGTGGTATGAATATTCATATCCGAAAGATTCAAGATAAAAGTTTAATATTGATGTAAAAATAATAATACTTCAAGCATACTAACAAAGCAATCATGTCTTCTCAAAATAACATGGCAAAAGAAGTTATCCCTACAAAATCATATAGTCTGGCTATGCTCTATCTTCACCACACAAAATATTTAAATCATGCACAAACCCGGTGACAAGCCAAGCAATTTTTTCATACTTTTGACATTCTCAAACTTTTTCAATCTTCACGCAATACATGAGCGTGAGCCATGGATACAACACTATATGTGGAATAGAATGGTGGTTGTGGAGAAGACAAAAAGGGAGAAGATAGTCTCACATCAACTAGGCATATCAACGGGCTATGGAGATGCCCATCAATAGATATCAATGTGAGTGAGTAGGGATTGCCATGCAACGGATGCACTAGAGCTATAAGTATATGAAAGCTCAACAAAAGAAACTAAGTGGGTGTGCATCCAACTTGCTTGCTCATGAAGACCTAGAGCATTTTGAGGAAGCCCATCATTGGAATATACAAGCCAAGTTCTAAAACGAAAAATTCCCACTAGTATATGGAAGGATAACATAGGAGACTCTCTATCATCAATATCATGGTGCTACTTTGAAGCACAAGTGTGATAAAACGATAGTAGCATTGTCCCTTCTCTCTTTTTCTCCCAATTTTTTTATTTGGGCATTTTCTCTTTTTTATGGCCTCTTTTCTTTCTCTTTTTTTTCATCCAGAGTCTCATCCCGACTTGTGGGGGAATCATAGTCTCCATCATCCTTTCCTCACTGGGACAATGCTCTAATAATGATGATCATCACACTTTTATTTTCTTACAACTCAACAATTACAACTCGATACTTAGAAAAAAATATGACTCTATATGAATGCCTCTGGCGGTGTACCGGGATATGCAATGAATCAAGAGTGACATGTATGAAAGAATTATGAATGGTGGCTTTGCCACAAATACGATGTCAACTACATGATCATGCTAAGCAATATGACAACGATGGAGTGTGTTATAATAAACGGAACGGTGGAAAGTTGCATGGCAACATATCTCGGAATGGCTATGGAAATGCCATAATAGGTAGGTACGGTGGCTGTTTTGAGGAAGGTATATGGTGGGTGTATGATACTAGCGAAAGGTGTGCGGTATTAGAGAGGCTAGCAATGGTGGAAGGGTGAGAGTGCGTATGATCCATGGACTCAACATTAGTCATAAAGAACTCATATACTTATTGCAAAAATCTACAAGTTATCAAAGCAAAGTATTACGCGCATGCTCCTAGGGGGATAGATTGGTAGGAAAAGACCATCGCTCGTCCCCGACCACCACTCATAAGGAGGACAATCAAAGAATAAATCGTGCTCCGACTTCATCACATAATGGTTCACCATACATGCATGCTACGGGAATCACAAACTTTAACACAAGTATTTCTCAAATTCACAACTACTCTACTAGCACAACTTTAATATCACCATCTTCATATCTCAAAACAATTATCAAGCATCAAACTTCTCATAGCATTCAACACACTCATAAGAAAGTTTTTACTATTCTTGAATACCAAGCATATTACGATTATTTAAGAAAATTACCATGCTATTTAAGACTCTCAAAATAATCTAAGTGAAGCATGAGAGATCAGTAGTTTCTATAAAACAAATCCACCACCGTGCTCTAAAAGATATAAGTGAAGTACTAGAGTAAAACTATATAACTCAAATGATATCAGCGAAGCACATAGATTATTCTAAAAAATTCCAAATCATGTATGGATCTCTCAAAAGGTGTGTAAAGCAAGGATGATTGTGTTAAACTAAAAATCAAAGACTCAAATCATACAAGACGCTCCAAGCAAAACACATATCATGTGGTGAATAAAAATATAGCTCCAAGTAAAGTTACCAATAGAAGTAGACGAAAGAGGGGATGCCTTCCGGGGCATCCCCAAGCTTTGGCTTTTAGGTGTCCTTAGATTATCGTGGGGGTGCCATGGGCATCCCCAAGCTTCGGCTCTTGCAACTCCTTGTTCCATAATCCATCAAATATTTACCCAAAACTTGAAAACTTCACAACACAAAACTTAAAGTAGAAAATCTCGTGAGCTCCGTTAGAGAAGGAAAACAAAAGACCACTTAAAGGTACTGTAATGAACTAATTCTTTATTTATATTGGTGTTAAACCTACTGTATTCCAACTTCTCTATGGTTTATAAACTATTTTACTAGCCATAGATTCATCAAAATAAGCAAACAGCACATGAAAAACAGAATCTGTCAAAAGCAGAACAGTCTATAGTAATCTGTAGCTAGCAAAAGATCTGGAACTCCAAAAAACTTCTAAAATAAATTTCTGGACGTGAGCAATTTATCTATTAATCATCTTCTAAAATAATTATCTAAATATCACTTTCCAAATAAAAATGGCAGCAGTTCTCGTTGGCGCTAAAGTTTCTGTTTTTTACAGCAAGATATCAAGACTTTCCCCAAGTCTTCCCAACGATTCTACTTGGCACAAACACTAATTAAACACAAAAAACACAAACAAAACAGAGGATAGATAAATTATTTATTACTAAACAGGAGCAAAAATTAAGGAATAAAAATAAAATTGCGTTGCCTCGCAACAAGCGCTATCGTTTGACGCCCCTAGCTAGGCATAAAAAGCAAGGATAGATCTAGGTATTGCCATCTTTGGTAGGCAATCCATAAGTGGCTCTCATAATAGATTCATAAGGCAATTTAATTTTCTTTCTAGGGAAGTGTTCCATGCCTTTCCTTAAAGGAAATTGGAATCTAATATTTCCTTCGTTCATATCAATAATTGCACCAATCATTCTAAGGAAAGGTCTACCAAGAATAATAGGACATGAAGGATTGCAATCTATGTCAAGAACAATAAAATCTATGGGCACATAATTCCTATTTTCAACAATAAGAACATCATTAATTCTTCCCATAGGTTTCTTAACAGTGGAATCCGCAAGGTGCAAGTTTGAGAGCAATCATCAAAATCACGGAAACCTAACAAATCACACAAAGTCTTTGGACTCGTGGAAACACTAGCACCCAAATCACACAAAGCATAGCATTCATGATTTTTAATTTTAATTTTAATAGTAGTTTCCCACTCATCATAAAGTTTTCTAGTGATAGAAACTTCCAACTCAAGTTTTTCTTCATAAGATTGCATCAAAGCATCAACGATATGTTTAGTAAACGCTTTATTTTGACTATAAGCACGAGGAGAATTTAGCACGGATTGCAACAAGGAAATACAATCAATCAAAGAGCAATTTTCATAGTTAAGTTCCTTGAAATCCAAAATAGAGGGTTTAGCAACATCTAGGGTTTTAATTTCTTCAATCCCACTTTCATCAAATTTAGCATCAAGATCTAAAAACTCCAAATTTTTGGAACGCCTTCTATGTAAAGGTGGATCATATTAAGTCCCATCATAATCAAAATTCATATTGCAAAACAAAGATTTAATAGGGGACACATCAATAACTTTTATATCTTCATCTTTATTTTCATAGAAACTAGAAGAACACGCTCTTATAAAGGCATCTTTCTTAGCACGCATCCTAGCGGTTCTTTCTTTGCACTCATCAATGGAAATTCTCATGGCTTTGAGAGACTCATTGATATCATGCTTAGGTGGAATAGATGTAAGTTTCAAAGAATCAACATCAAGAGAAATTCTATCAACGTTCCTAGCCAACTCATCAATCTTAAGCAATTTTTCTTCAATCAAAGCATTGAAATTCTTTTGCGAAGTAATAAATTCTTTAATATTAGATTCAAAATCAGAGGGCATCTTATTATAATTTCCATAAGAATTGTTGTAGGAATTGCCATAATTATTAGAGGAATTATTAGGATAAGGCCTAGGATTAAAATTTCCTCTATATGCATTGTTACCAAAATTGTTCCTACCAACAAAATTCACATCGATACATTCATTATTATTCTCAATCAAAGTAGACAAGGGCATATCATTAGGATCAGAAGAAACAATCTTATTAGCAAATAATTTCATAAGTTCATCCATCTTTCCACTCAAAACATTAATTTCTTCTATCGCATGCACCTTTTTATTAGTAGATCTTTCAGTATGCCATTGAGAATAATTAACCATAATATTATCTAGGAGTTTAGTAGCTTCTTCTAAAGTGATTTCCATAAAAGTGCCTCCCACGGCCGAATCTAAAACATTTCTAGAAGCAAAATTCAATCCGGCATAAAAGTTTTGTATAATCATCCACAAATTCAAACCATGAGTAGGGCAATTACGTATCATTAATTTCATCCTCTCCCAAGCTTGTGCAACATCTTTATGATCAAGTTAATTAAAATTCATAATATCGTTTCTAAGGGAGATGATCTTAGCAGGAGGAAAATACATAGAGATAAAACCATCTTTGCACTTGTTCCAAGAATCAATACTATTTTTAGGCAAAGACGAAAACCAAGCTTTAGCATGATCTCTAAGCGAAAAAGGAAATAGCTTCAATTTAACAATGTCATTATCCACATATTTCTTCTTTTGCATATCACACAAATCAATAAAGCTATTTAGATGTGTAGTGACATCTTCACTAGGAAGGCCGGAAAACGGATCTTTCATGACAAGATTCGGCAAGGCAGCATTAATTTCACAAGATTCAGCATCAGTAAGAGGAGCAATCGAGTGCTAATAAAATCGTTGTTGTTAGTATTGGTAAAGTCACACAATTTAGTGTTATCTTGAGCCATCATGACAAGCAAGCAATCCAACACACAAGCAAACAAAAAGGAAGCAGGCAAAAAGAGGCAAATAGAGAAAGAGTGGGAGGATACAGAGAGAGGGCGAATAAAATGGAAAGGGTGAAGTGGGGAGAGGGAAACGAGAGGCAAATGGCAAATAATGTAATGCGGGAGATAACGGTATGTGATGGATACTTGGTATATTGACTTTTGCGTAGACTCCCCGGCAACGGCGCCAGAAATGGCTCGTTGTCGGGAGTAATCTTGACTTGCGCGAACCTCCCCGGCAAAGGCGCCAGAAATTCTTCTTGCTACCTCTTGAGCACTGCGTTGGATTTCCTTGAAGAGGAAAGGATGATGCAGCAAAGTAGTGTAAGTATTTCCCTCAGTTTTTGAGAACCAAGGTATCAATCCAGTAGGAGGCTGCGCGCGAAGTCCCTAGTACCTGCACAAGACAAATAACTCCTCGCAACCAACACGATAAGGGGTTGTCAATCCCTTCATGGTCACTTACGAGAGTGAGATCTGATAGATATGATAAGATAATATTTTTGGTATTTTTGTGATAAAGATGCAAAGTAAAATAAAAGCAAAGGAAATAACTAAGTATTGGAAGATTAATATGATAAAGATAGACCCGGGGGCCATAGGTTTCACTAGTGGCTTCTCTCAAGAGCATAAGTATTTTACGGTGGGTGAACAAATTACTCTTGAGCAATTGATAGAATTGAGCATAATTATGAGAGTATCTAGGTATGATCATGTATATAGGCATCACGTCGAAGACAAGTAGACTGACTCCTGCTTGCATCTACTACTATTACTCCACTCATCGACCGCTATCCAGCATGCATCTAGAGTATTAAGTTCATGAAAACATAGTAACGTCTTAAGCAAGATGACATGATGTACAGGGATAAATTCATGCAATATGATCAAAACCCCATCTTGTTATCCTCGATGGCAACAATACAATACGTGCCTTGCTTCCCCTGCTGTCACTGGGAAAGGACACCGCAAGATTGAACCCAAAGCTAAGCAGTTCTCCCATTGCAAGAAAGATCAATCTAGTAGGCCAAACCAAACTGATAATTCGAAGAGACTTGCAAAGATAACCAATCATACATAAAAGAATTCAGAGAAGATTCAAATATTATTCATAGATAGTCTTGATCATAAACCCACAATTCATCGGTCTCAACAAACACACCGCAAAAAGAAGATTACATCGAATAGATCTCCACAAGAGAGGGGGGAGAACATTGTATTGAGATCCAAAAAGAGAGAAGAAGCCATCTAGCTAATAACTATGGACCCGAAGGTCTGATGTAAACTACTCACACTTCATCGGAGAGGCTATGGTGTTGATGTAGAAGCCCTCCGTGATGGATGCCCCCTCCGGCGGAGCTCTGGAACAGGCCCCAAGATGGGATCTCGTGGATACAGGAAGTTACGGCGGTGGAATTAGGGTTTTGGCCCCGTATCTGATCGTTTGGGGGTACGTAGGTATATATAGGAGTAAGAAGTACATGTCGGTGGAGCAACAGGAGGCCCAGGAGGGTGGAGGGTGCGCCTGGGGGGTAGGCCCGCCCGCTACCTCGTGGCCACCCTGTTGGTTGCCTGATGTAGGGTCCAAGTCTCCTGGGTCTTGTTCCGTGAGAAAATCACGTTCCCGAAGGTTTCATTCCATTTGGACTCCGTTTGATATTCCTCTTCTTCGAAACCCTAAAATAGGCAAAAAAACAGCAATTCTGGGTTGGGCCTCCGGTTAACAGGTTAGTCCCAAAAATAATATAAAATTGGATAATAAAGCCCAATAATGTCCAAAACAGTAGATAATATAGCATGGAGCAATCAAAAAGTATAGATATGTTGGAGACGTATCTTGGTTGTGTATGTGGTATATGGTAGTGCTATGCGGAAGTGGTGGTGGTATGCAGAAGTATATGTGGCCAGGGGCCGGATGTTCGGGCTCCAAATCCGGGGACGAACCGTGAAGAACACCGCATGGAGAGGTAAAATCCAAGCAAAATTCGGAGGAATTTGTGGATGGAAATTGGGGAAAAGTGGATGAAAAGCTAGATCTACCTGCAACACACGAAATCCACGGATCAAATCCAACAAAACTTCATCACACCAACAAATCACAAAAAAATTTGGGGCTATTTTTGTGGGGAGATTTTCGAATTAGGGACAAAATCAACAAAAGCTAGGCTAGAAACACAACGGGGTGGCTCCGAAATCATGATCAACGTGGCTCTTGATACCAAGATGATGTATGGTGGAACCAAAATCGGCCGAGCTTTCATGAAAGGAGTAGATCCCATGATGAACACAAAGAACACGAGGATGGAAACGAGGGGAAAACATGGGGAAAACACAAGAGAAACAGTAAACCAACAAGAAATAGTCACACATGTGCTAGATCCTCGAGTAGATAAGAAATCACACGATCCCCGGACAACTAAGGACGATACAAAGGTAGCCGGTCTTCTCCGTGAGGAGGTCTTGATGTTCTTCTCCGCAAGGAGGTCTTGAATCCAAAGGGATCTTCTCCGAAGAGGGGCTGCGGTCTCTCTCGTGGAGTGGATCCGAAGTGGATGAGCAATGCTCTATCTCTAAAATGAGCTAAACCAATGCTAACCCTAGAACGTAGGTAGGAGAAGAGTGTATATATTCTAGGGGGCGAAGGGGTACACGGGCCTCGTCCCTTACACGATGCGCAGACAGGGGAGGCCGGACATCCGGGCGTCGGGCCGTATGTCCGGCCGTTCGCGGAGTGCCGGATGTCCGGTCTGTGGAGGCCGAATGTCCGGTCTGTGGAGGCCGGATGTCCGAGCTGGTGAAGCTGGCCATGTCACTCTCGGGAAGGTGGTGTCCGGATATCCCGGCTCGAGGCCGGATTTCCGGGCCGGGCCAGATGTACGGGCTGGGGCTGGATGTCCGGGGTCTGTAGATGCGCGGTGGCTGGTAGGCTGTTGTGGGCGAAGTCTCCAGCGGCCGGATGTCCGGGCCTGGGGCCGGATGTCTGGGTCCTGGAGTTGCCTTCTTCTCCTCTTGGCGTTCCTCTTCATCCGTGAACTTGGGGACTTGTACATCTTCAACTGCATCTTCGGGAGGATCCTCTTGGTACCTAATCATGCACAACGTCTCGGATTTAGGTAGTAGCCATGTATCGATAGATCATATGTAATATCACTAAGGAAGGAAGTCACCTCGTTCTTGAGAGCTCTAGCTCTAGCTCGTATCATGGGTCCTCTTGGCTCTTGTTGAGGCGATGGTAGGTCCATGGGGATGACCGTAGGATGCTTTGCATCAACTTGTCGGTGTAGAGCACCTAGCTGCCGCAGGGTTGGAAATGGGAGACCTAGCCTCAGCAGGACGTGCATTCGCAAATTTTCATAATGAGGACAATATGAACAAAAGACATTACGGACGCTTTACATGCCCCCACGGGGTCCGTTTCGATTTCTCGCAGGGAACAAAACGAAAAGAATTCATAGGAGCTCTATCTACACGCGCCGAACTTCGCCGATGCCATCATCAACAGTGGGCCACGAGACGCCAACCACCGGCTTCCATGATCTGAGGTAATAATGATCTTTTCTGCATGCGGCAGGGACTCGTCAAGTCGGGTGTAGCGACCCGACCCGAATGGATCAAGTCTCTGTGCTTAAGTGTCATCCCTGGATCGGTATGCTGACACACACAGTACTCGAGGATTTATAACAGAGGTAAATCACATGTATAAAGTAACGTAAATACTATTACCTCAATCCAAAATAGCGGAAGTAACAAGGTTGTGGATTCCCATCAACACCAACGGCAAAGTTGAGTGTAGAAATCGTAACCCTAACGTATCACTTACTCGTCGTAAGATTCCTGCAACATGAGATGTTGCAGCCACAAAGGGTCAGTACATTGAATGTACTGGCAAATTCACACCATAGACAGAAATGATGAATAATGGCTATCTCTACATGCATATTTGGCTGGTGGAAAAGCTCTATGGTTATAATGTTTTTGCGAAAAGCCATTTTTTCCCTACTGCAAAGAAATACATTTTAATTAACTATCATGGTGGTTGTTGAACATTGAGAATGGTTGACATCATTCTCAATCCCAAATAATAACAACCTTAAAACCCAACAAACTTAATTTAAAGTAACATGATGAGATTCACATGATAACCCAGGTACTAGATACTCAAGATATCCATAACCGGGGACATGGCTAATCATGATTAGTTTTTACACTCTGCAGAGGTTTGCGCACTTTTCCCCACAAGGCTTGATCGCCTCTGTTTGGTTTCTCGCACTACATGGTGTTTGAGAAGACGGATGACCGAGACATAGTCTTTCAAAAGCGCTAGCACCTTACGATCGGGTAGACCGTTACACCTACTTTCCCTTACATCTGCTAGTCTACCACTGTAAGAGTTCGCACAACTTAATCAACTATGCTAAAGCCCATAATAGCTTGTGGCTGCACACAGAAGTTTCTAGTATGAATAATCTCATGATCCCTTTGAGCCTGGGTGGCGGTCCATACAAAAACAGGCAATCCTGGAGTACCCAAGTGCCTAGACAGGCAATCGCTGGAATACCCAAGTGCCTCAATCCACCTAGATGTGTGTTAAAGTTGCCACCTTAAGTAAACCATTAATTAACAATCTCACATCAGTCACGAAATACTCTCAAACCCAATCCACGTTTACGAGCATAGCATGGCAATATAAGCATAACATAAAAGTAACTCCCAAGGTTTGAATGCAGGGCAATAGGTTCCTACCTCATCAACTACTTCCCACTACCCACATGTTATCAATCCAACTCATGCAATGTTTGAGGGTGAAACTAATGCATAAAAACTGGGTATGAAAGGGATATGATCAAAATGTGAACTTGCTTGCAATATTGATGAAGATAATTCGCACTCAAAGCTCTTTATAGATCTACTCATCTCACTCCGACCAATCTATCGTAAGCAAGCAATAGTAACCACACATAAGCAATCACTCAAAAGACCAGAAAGATCGAAGAAGACAATTCAGAGAACATCAAAACCAAGCAAATAACTCTTGCAACATAAAACAATTTCTAACAGTACCAAAATTATATGAATTTTGCCTTATCAGAAAGTTTAGGTCAAGAGCTTCGATTTGCAAAAAGAATCAACTCAAACGGAGCTACGAAACTCAAGTTATGATCAAGCGAAGTTTGAATCTAAATCTGATCTAATTCAAATTTTAAAACTTTCAACAACATGTTTAAGTTGCTTATCTGGATAGAGGAGATCATAACGAAGACGTGGTCGTTGGTTTCGTTGGATTTGGACAAACGAGCAAAAAGTAGTGATAGATTGAAGATCAGGGACTAAACTGTGAAGAAACTAATTACCTACGGGTCCCTGGCCGAAATTAAACAGAAAAAGAAAAAACCTATCTAACGAATGTTCGCTTCAGAAACAAAACCGACAAAAACCGTTCAATCCAAAGCATAACTAGTGAACGCTCACTACATAACTAACATAAAAAAATCAGATCTAGGTTTTCTGTGGAAAACCGATCTAGGGTTTTTTTTACCGAAAGAAAAAGCGGCAGCTTTTACCGGCTCGGGAGAAATAAACCGGCAGCGGTGGAGGTTTTCCGGTGGCTCTCCGGCGAGGCGGCGGCGGCGACAGTTACGGCGGATCTCGTCGGCGGCTTCGACGACGAGCGGGGGCAGCGGCGAGGGGTGGCGCGGGGTGGCGCGGCGACGGCAGGGAGCGGCAGCGGCGCTAGCTGCGGCGGTGGGCGGAGCGTGCAGCGGCGGCGGCAAAGTCCTGCGGCAGGCGGCGGCGATCTGCGGGAGGGGCGGCGCGACGCGACAGAGAGAGGCGGGGCCCGGGGCGGCAACTTTATAGGAGGGGAGGGGAGGCGTGGGGAGGCCGGAGATGGCACGACCGTCGAGGTCGGCGTGGCGTCGTGCTCACGACGGACTCCCGTCGGGAGGAGGAAGGTGGCGTGCGCTGGGCCACGGCCTGGCGACGCGGTCGGCTCGGCCCTGAGCCGGCCCCGTCGGCGAGGGAGGTTTTTTTTTAAGATTTTCCAGACACGAAAAAAACAAAACAAAATAAATAAAAATTTTATATAGGCATATAATATACTGAAATTTACAGAAAAGGATTTTCTACAACATGGACATTTTTATAATGCCAAATAGAATCCACACAAATTCAGATAAATCAAAGAGTGCTACTGGTCAAATAAAATCCAATAAAAATCATTTTAAAAATACCAAAATGATTTCACATTAATTTTTCCCCAATTTTCTATTATAGGGAATCATGTTACCCTATTTTCCGTATATAATTTATTTTTGGATAAAAATAATTTGAATAAAATCCAAATAACTCCAAATTGAAAAAAAAAATCCAAAAAGACTTTGAATTTGATCCTTTGAAACTCCCAACTCATATTTCATATAATTTGAAGAAGTCATTTTATATCCTCTCGTGAAAATCATTGAGGTGCATAAAGTTTCAGAATTGGAAATATTTTCCAAATGAAATTCAAGTATTTTCAACACCCCTTGTCATTTAAATAAATGGAAGAAGTCATGTCATCTTCTCTCTAGGGTTTCGTGGTGAAAAGAATTTGAATTCACAGAGATCACGAATGAAAAAATGAAAGTTTGGGAAAGTCCTTTTATTCCCTCTCATTTAACTTTCAAAAACGTTTCAAATCTCACTAAATTTCACACAATCAATCAAACAATCAATCCAATCTATCTATTTATTATAACATTCCAAAATTTAGAATTTTGGGATGTTACAAACCTACCACCCTTAAAAGGAATCTCGTCCTCGAGATTCGGAGAGGCTAGAAATAAATAGGTTAGGTTCGGGGTCTCTTCAAAATTTCATCAATCATCTCCGGGGTCTGGGGTGCTACCACCCTTAGAAGCATGGTTATGGTTCCATCAAAACTCATATACTTCATCACTATTCTTGACAGTGCCGGTCTTCTCAGATCGTAAGGATGATTCCTTCTCTGGGCTCTTCCGGTAGTGGCATAACCTTTTCCTCAATTCTTCTCTCATTTCCTCTTGGTAAGGTTATTCCGAGATTGGGCTTCTTAACTAACGGGTCTGGCGCTAATACTAACTAACTATCGATATCTCATGGTGGTTAACAATTTAGGGTTTCTCCTACACGAAATGGGTCTGGGTTGATCCTCACCGTATAACCTACGGTTGGCAAAGCTGCCTTGTACAAGGGAAAAATACCTATACCATTCTAAGGCTTAAACAAGGTTTAATATCATCGTCTCTCTACTATATGTAAGTCACTCAGATTTACCATCCCATATAGCAGGGCTAATAATAAGAGTAAGTCGATATGGTGATCAATCCATCCCGCACCCAAATCATTACCTTGTATACGGTTTAGCGAATCTCGCATTCTAACACTCGGTCATCCTCACAAGCATTGCAGAATTTCTCTTGTCGACGAACCAAGTTCGGATATATCCATAGATTCTGCAAGCCAGACAAACATCTATCGTTCCTTCACAACTCTCAGGTTTTGCGTAAACCCCTATAAAATCGTCTGTCAATAAAGGTATATCCTCTTCCAGGGTTTTTCCTTCAGCAAGACTATGCTTGCTTCTTGGCACGTCCTGGGGCCTGTGGGTTATGGCCCATCTCATCACTTGTAGTCCTTGAACTTATCATCGGGCAACTGATTATTGTTCCAACTTCCTATTATTCTTAAATCCATCCAATTGTACTGTCTTCCTTCCTTCTATTGGCACCAAACTAGGACATGATTCTTAGACTCATTATGGAGTTTCTATTGATCCATCATTCCTCCTTTATATCCAATAGTAACTTATCTCTTCATCCTCGCGGGATATCCCACATACCGAGATAAAAACTTATACTTATGGAGTTCATATTCCACTTCGTGGAACATCATTATCCTTTCCAGGGTCAAGCGTCCTTACAAGGGAATATTGACCATCTCTGCATGGCACTTCTTCAACTGGGAAACGTGAAACACATCATGAACTCCTGACAGTCCTTCGGGTAACTCCAACTTGTAGGCCACTTCTCTCATACGCTCCAAAACTCAGTATTGTCCTACAAATCTCGGGGCTAAATTTCCCTTAATTCCAAATCATTTAACTCCGTGCGGAGGGGACACACGAAGACATGCTCTGTCTCCAATTTCGTAGACTACCTCCTTGCGTTTTTGAGTCTACATAACTCTTCTACCTGGACTGAGATACCTTCAGTCTATCTCGAATCAACTTAACATTCTCTTCTGACTCCTTGATCACATTTGGTCCAAACAACTGACGTCTCCAACTTCATCCCACACACTCTTGGTGTATCACACATATCGAGACAAAACTCGTATTCATTTTGTCCGAAATCCACTCAGTGGAGTATCCTTATCTTTTCCAGGGGTCAATGGTTCTTACAGGGTACTACCACCCTTAAAATGCACAAATCTTCCATAGACCATATTTCTCATATCCTCAAAATGGCCAAAATTCTTCTTCATAGGGTAACAACTCCTAAAATCCATATCAGTACCAATGATGCTAACTTTATTCATTCTCAAATGATTACAATCTCTCGCTTTTCCGTTACATGTCTTAACTCAATACCTCAATATAAAGGAAAATGTTCTCACTTCTACTACTCCATTTCTTTTGTTGCAAACTCAACTATCTAGCAAAAGTTTCCTTCTCCTTGGGGCATTCTCTGGCAAAGTGCCCTGCTCCATTACAACTAAAACATATTACTTCTGACAAGTATCGAGGTTTCCTTTTTGGGTAACTGTTGAGGTAGTGCCCTGACTCCTTGCACCTATAACAGGTGATATGACTCAGATCCTTCCTGGAATCCACTCTGCTTCTCTTTCTGGACTTTTCCGTTCCAATTAGGGCTTCTATTTCCTGTGGGTCATACTCTACTTCCTCTGTCGGGAATTCTACTAGATCCCCATTGAAACAATTTTGGGAGATGTGTCCTTCTTCTCCACATGAATAGCAAGACTTAGTGTAGGGTTTACTCGGGTCTTCTGTAGGTGTGTCCTCCATCCCTTCCTTCTTCACAGCTTCTTCTAAAATTTCCATGAGGGCTCCTTTCATTACTTCTTTCTTCTGCCGGATGGTTCGTTGTACCATCGGGGAAATGCAACACTGAGTAGGATAGTAGGTAGTCCCTTGACACAAGAAACAAGTAGTCTGCCTAGTTGGGCATTCTTCATCTGGGTGACTTCCTTCACAATTAGGGCATTCATCCTTGTGTTCTTTATGGGTGCGTCCTATTTCTCCACCAATCTTGCATGCACAAGGTTTCTTCATATCCTTCCCATAAGGCTTCAACTTCTGGGACACAAGCCGAGACTTTGGCAGAGTCAACTTAAATAATTTCCAAGCGGTTACTCCTTGCCATCCATTGATGGTTTGGTACATCCTCCACCAAGTAGCAGCACCTCTTTCAAAGCACTGAAGAGCATGCTGGGTCATATCCTTTCCGACTATAGGGTTATTCTTCATGTGATCCTCCATGTTCTGAATCCATTGGTCCGTCTCCAATTGACTCATCGGTCCAGAAAATATAAGCTCGTCTTCATTCATCCTCTATTGGGTCCATGTGGGTTTGGGGTAAGGTAAAAGAGATAGAGAGGGATACACACAATACAAACAAAAGTTTTGAAAAGACAAATTTTATTTGTAGCTGCCAAGAAAAACATCAAACAAATGACAGCTCACAAACGTCGCATCTAACGTAAGTATAAGACAGGGTTTTGGTCTTCTAAAGGTCAATAAATCTTCAAGGTCGTCTAACTCTTCAAGTCTTGTTCATGCCTCCAATGGCTTCTTCTGACCATGCTTGTCTTTCTCAAGTCCTTTTGCCAGATCATCTCTGTTGACGTGAAATCTCTAGTGACATCCTTTAATAATCCAGAGTTGCATCTCAAACTTTTAGGTTTCAACATCCTTGGCATGAACCATGGTCTAGTTCCTGACGAATCTCCGGTTTCTCAAGGTTTTGCTCCTCCAGCTTGGCTACTCTCATCTTCAGGGTCCTGAGTTCCTCATGAATTACTTCCTTGTCAAAATACTGCTTCTTGTAGGTCCATCTTAACTTCTTGATGTAACACTCCAGATCCTGGTGATACACTAGCTAAGGTTAAAACTTCACCTCTTGCTGATAGATGCTCCATCAGCCTTCTACCATCCAATCCTTCCATGCATATGCATGCTTAACTCAGCACGGTGACAATAGCATAAGCGGGCGATAACATCATGGATAGCTGTGTTTCTGCTCTTGTCATTTCCATGAGCTATCTCTCCATAGTTGATATCTCCTGCCTTAGGGTTTTCCTTGATAGAACATTAAGTTTTTAACTCTCCATGTTCCGGTCTTTCTCCGATACACCCTGATCTCGGGCATTGACAACTCCCATCATCTGTCAAATTCCATAAGGATAGCCTTCCTAGGTCATACAAATCTAGGGATTCTTCAGAGCCTTCAAATTCTCCTAGTCTTCGGAGTCTTCAACCATTGTAGTTTCCATTATTCAGATGCACAGTAAGATCCTCTTCATTCCGAAGCGGTCTTAGTTGTCCAATATCGTGTACTTCTTGTAGTGGTCTCATCCGTCGAATCTTCGAGTGCTCGAAAGGGAAAAGGGATATGGTCTCACTAAAAGGGAATTTTTGAATAAGCTCAGAAGAGAAGAGAGGTAAAAGATTTTTTTTGAAAGGGAAAGTTGTAGGGAAAATCTTTCCTATGGGCTTGCCAGTTTCTAGGGTCACGTCCTACAGTCAACATGTGCTCTGATACCATCTTGTAGCGACCCGACCCAAATGGATCAACTCACTGTGCTTAAGTTTCATCCATGGATCGGTATGCTAACACACCCAGTACTCGAGGATTTATAACAGAGGTAAATCACGTGTATAAAGTAACGTAAATACTATTACCTCAATCCAAAATAGCGGAAGTAACAAGGTTGTGGATTCCCATCAACACCAACGGCAAAGTTGAGTATAGAAATCGTAACCCTAACGTATCACTTACTCGTCGTAAGATTCCTGCAACATGAGACGTTGCAGCCACAAAGGGTCAGTACATTGAATGTACTGACAAATTCACACCATAGAGAGAAATGATGAATAATGGCTATCTCTACATGCATATTTGGCTAGTGGAAAAGCTCTATGGTTATAATGTTTCTGCGAAAAGCCAATTTTACCCTACTGCAAAGAAATACATTTTAATTAACTATCATGGTGGTTGTTGAGCATTGAGAATGGTTGACAGCATTCTCAATCCCAAATAATAACATCCTTAAAACCTAACAAACTTAACTTAAAGTAAAATGATGATATTCACATGATAACCCAGGTACTAGATACTCAAGATGTCCATAACAGGGGACACGACTAATCATGATTAGTTTTTACACTCTGCAGAGGTTTGTGCACTTTTCCCCACAAGACTCGATCGCCTCCGTTTGGTTACTCGCACTACATGGTGTTTGAGAAGACGGATGACCGAGACATAGTCTTTCAGAAGCGCTAGCACCTTACGATCGGGTAGACCATTACGCCTACTTTCCCCTACATCTGCTAGTCTACCACTGTAAGAGTTCGCACAACTTAATCAACTATACTAGAGCCCATAATAGCTTGTGGCTGCACATGGAAGTTTCTAGTATGATTAATCTCATGATCCCTTTGAGCCTGGGTGGCGGTCCATACAAAAAATAGGCAATCCTGGAGTACCCAGGTGCCGAGACAGGAAATCGCTGGAATACCCAAGTGCCTCAATCCACCCAAATGTGTGTTAAAGTTTCCACCTTAAGTAAACCATTAATTAACAATCTCACATCTGTCATGAAATACTCTCAAATCCAATCCACGTCTACAAGCATACATGGCAATATGAGCATAACGTAAAAGTAACTCCCAAGGTTTGAATGCAGAGCAATAGGTTCCTACCTCATCAACTACTTCCCGGTACCCACATGTTATCAATCCTACTCATGCAATGTTTTGAGGGTGAAACTAATGCATAAAAACTAGGTATGAAAGGGATATGATCAAAGTGTGAACTTGCCTGCAATGTTGATGAAGATGATTCGCACTAAAACTCTTGATAGATCTACTCGTCTCACTCCGGTCAATCTATCGTAAGCAAGCAATAGTAACCACACATAAGCAATCACTCAAAAGATCAGAAAGATCGAAGAAGACAATTCGGAGAACATCAAAACCAAGCAAGTAACTCTTGCAACATAAAAAAATTCTAATAGTACCAAAATTATATGAATTTGGCCTTATCAGAAAGTTTAGGTCAAGAGCTTCGATTTGCAAAATGAATCAACTCAAACGGAGCTACGAAACTCAAGTTATGATCAAACGAAGTTTGAATCTAAATCTGATCTAATTCAAATTCTAAAACTTTCAAAAACATGTTTAAGTTGTTTATCTGGATAGAGGAGATCATAACGAAGACGTGGGCATTGGTTTCGTTGGATTTGGATAAACGAGCAAAAAGTAGTGATAGATTGAAGATCAGGGACTAAACTATGAAGAAACTAATTACCTACGGGTCCCTGGCCGAAATTAAACAGAAAAAGAAAAAAACCTATCTAACATACGTTCGCTTCAGAAACAAAACCGACGAAAACCGTTCAATCCAAAGCATAACTAGTGAACACTCACTACATAACTAAACATAAAAAAATCAGATCTGGGTTTTCTGTGGAAAACCGATCTAGGGTTTTTTTAACCGAAAGAAAAAGCGGCGGCTTTTACCGGCTCGGGCAAAATAAACCGGCAGCGGTGGCGGTTTTCTGGTGGCTCTCCGGCGAGGCGGTGATAGCGGCGGTTACGGCGGATCTCGCCGGCGGCTTCGACGGCAAGCGGGGGCGGCGGCGAGGGGTGGCGCGGCGACGGCAGGGAGCGGCAGTGGCACTAGCTGCAGCAGCGGGCGGAGCGTGCAGTAGCGGCAGCGAAGTCCGGTGACAGGCGGCGGCGATCTGCGGGAAGGGCGGCGCGCCGCGGCAGAGAGAGAGGCGGGGCCCGGGTCGGCGACTTTATTGGAGGGGAGAGGAAGCGTGGGCGAGGGGGCAGGAGGAGGCCGGTGACGGCACAGTCGTCGAGGTCGGTGGGGCGTCATGCTCACGAGGACTCCCATCGGGAGGAGGAAGGTGGCGGGCGCTGGGCCACGGCCTGGCGACGCGGTCGGCTGGGCCCTGAGCCAGCCCGGTCGGCGACGGAGGTTTCTTTTTATGATTTTCCAGACACGAAAAAAAATAAAACAAAATAAATAAAAATTTTATATAGGCATATAATATACCAAAATTTGCAGAAAAAGATATTCTACAACATGGACATTTTTACAATGCCGAATAGAGTCCACACAAATTCAGATAAATCAAAGAGTGCTACTGGTCTAATAAAATCCAATAAAAATCATTTTAAAAATACCAAAATGATTTCAAATTAATTTTTCTCCAATTTTCTATTGTAGGGAATCATGTTACCCTATTTTCCATATATTTTATTTTTGGAGAAAAATAATTTGAATAAAATCCAAATAACTCCAAATTGAAAAAATTCCAAAAAGACTTTGAATTTGATCCTTTGAAACTCCCAACTCATCTTTCATATAATTTGAAGAAGTCATTTTATCTCCTCTCGTGAAAATCATTGAGTTGCATAATGTTTCAGAATTGGAAATATTTTCAACACCCCTTGTCATTTAAATAAATGGAAGAAGTCATGTCATCTTCTCTCCAGGATTTCGTGGTGAAAAGAATTTGAATTCATGGAGATCACGAATGAAAAAATGAAAGTTTGGGAAATTCATTTTATTCCCTCTCATTTAACTTTCAAAAAAGTTTCGAATCTCACTCAATTTCACACAATCAATCCAATCTATCTATTTATTATAACATTCCAAAATTTAGAATTTTGGGATGTTACATCGGGCAGTTGCCGAGGCAGCATGGGGAAGCGGAGACGCCCACGTCCAATCAATAGCCACACGCCAACCGTGGCCGCAGGCTGTCCGGGCCCGTGGCACTCCGCACTTGCCCTTTGGCTTCACCTCGAAGCCAAGCCCGAGCGCGCCTTGGGCTCGGGGGCTACTATCGGCGTTCTGGGAACGGGGGTCCCTAGAATTGCCTGCCTGCGGCCCGCGGCGTGGCTCCACCAGCGGCCCTGTATTGCCCATCTTCACCAGCAAACACTCAAGACCCTTGAGAGGGGCCAAGCCTCGTGAGGCGAACGACGCAAGACCTCCTTAGGGGCGGCCTCACCAGGCTGGCTCGCGAGGGGCGGAGAGATCAAGGCAAGGGACACCTCGCGATGTTTCTGTGATGCAAGCCATGACGACTGGAGCAAGGCTGGCACCGGGCAGGCGCCAGCGCGCACAGTGTCCTTGTTTCCACTTTGGTGCTAAAGAGGCAAGCGCAGGTGAGGAGTCCCGAGGCATCAGGCAAAGGTTTCCATATCGGTGCAACAAGACCAAGACCAGCAGGACAGCAGGACAGAGGTCACCGTGGAGCCCAAGACGGCGTCACCACCAGAGCCTTTGGTAGGCGAAGACCACCTTTTGTCAGGATAGCTTTTACTAGTTGTCCCCCTTCAAACTGGCTGTTGTGGGATCCTTCCTGCCTAATATTTGGGAAGAGGACCGGGGCCTCTATAAATAGGACTAGCCACCATCGTAGGGAGACAACTGATCAGCTCATCTAGAGAGAATACATAACCACACAAGTTCACCAAGCACAAGAACACCTCTCCTCAGGAGGCTGTTCTTCCCTTAACTGTTCATCCTTAGTCCAAGAGGCAATCCACCACACCACACTGGAGTAGGGTATTACACCACAACGGTGGCCCGAACCTGTATAAATCTTGTGTCTCTCGTTCTTTGGGTTCGTCGAGCTAGGCTATGAGATCGTGTCGAGTGCGAGCTAGAGAGGGGGAGAGATCTTTGTGCGCACCCGAGTGTTCGAACCTCAAGATTTTTGCCGGAACCCAAAATCCGACAGGCACGGATCCTAGCGGCTGTTCACGCTGCCGATCAGATGAGGTCGGGCCTAGAGAGGCAGCACCCGGCGTCCGACAAAGGTGGCCAGCAGGTCCGAAGCCCCGAGGCCCTCCGACTCCGTCATTTCTTGGAGCCGGGTGAGGGCGGTGGTGATGGAGGCCGACTACACCTTCGGCCAGAACTTCCAGTTGCTCCGAGGCTCGGCCGGCGGGCCGGCTGCCTAAGCCGGCAAGTTGACGTAGTCCCGCGTCCCGTGGATGTTCCAAACATGGAAGTATGACTTTAGCCAGAGTTTGGCCGACTATAGCAGAGCGAGGGCCAGGAAGCGGATCCCAGAGCCGATGCTCTGCACCGCCATGCAAGCCCCGCACTGAGCCGCCTCGCCATTGACGGCGGTGCCGAGCTTGTGGTAGAAGAGCTCCCCCCATAGCTTGATCGTAGGCAAGACGCCGAGGTACCCCTCGCAAAGGGTAACGAAGGCGGAGAGCAGCACCACCATATTCAGCATGAGGTGGTGGGTTCGGAGATGGTACAAGTTGAGGAAGGAACGAAAGAAACCGCTCGCGGGCGGGCCGAAGCCACGGAGGAAGTGAGTCCTGAAGACGACGCACTCGCCGTCCTTCGGTCCCGACGGGATCTCCCTCTCGTGGGGAACCCGCACCTCCACAGGTACCGCGTGGGGGAGTCGCCTCGTCTGGTGGAGGAACTCGAGGTGGTCGCCATGGATGTTCGAACCATCCCAGTCGCCTCGAGCCATTGCTTGTGGTTGCTTCGTGGCGGCGCGGCAAGGTCACGCGATGCTGAGGTTGTGTCGACGCGGAGAAGTCAAGCGGCGCCAAGCTAAGGCGGCACTTTGATGGCGTGGCTGCACGGTAGTAACGAGGAAGCAGAGGAGACGAAGGAAGAAGGTGGAGAGGGTGGTGGGGCACGCGTGCATTCCATTGCGCCCCCTCCCCCTACTTATAACCGCGGCGACAACGGTGAAGCCGAGATGGCGCGTCGTGGGGACGTGGGAATAACTGCGCCAACGCCCCACATGACCCCGCATATTCCGCGCCTTTACGACGCGCGATTAATGCGCTTGAGAAAGGCAACCGTCTGCCACGGCCGTAGCAGATCCACACGCCTGCCGAGGCCCTGTAGTGGCGGGCCCAGGCCTGTGGCAATGTCCCATCGCATGCGTGGGCTGGCAGGCCGCCTTACTTGCTAGCGCCGCGTGGCAAGAGAGCAACGGGCGGCAGACCTGGCACCCGATGACGTCCACATGGCGCCCATCACAACGACTCGAATTCACCAGGCAGCCGGCCCGTCCTCGGCTGGCTCCTAGCAGGCGGCATCACCCAATGCCGGATGAAGCAAGAATACAAGACCACTCGGAGTAGGAAGCTGCTGAGGCTCCTCGATGTGACCCGCGGTGCCCCACCAGCTTCGGGGACTACTGTTGGAGGGATTGACCACGGGCAGCCTCATCGTCACCCCATAACACTTCAAGACATCGGGTCTAGCAAAGCCCCCGCACCTTCCGGACGAACGGCCGACTCCTTGGGCCGGCTGGTCCCGAAGGCTAGCTACCAGAAGACAGCGAGCTCTTAGAAGACGGCCTCAGGGAGCCGGCACCTAGCAGGCGGCCCTGTGTCCCCTCAAAGTTTGCACCCATTTACTACGACGAGATGGGGTGTGGCTACAGGACCATCTGGCACCACTACTGCAGGACGTTGCCAATGCGACACTACGATTAGAGACCCTTCGACGAAATTGTGTGCGATGCAATAATCGCAACCGGTGCTGTAAAAAACTGTCAAAAAAGATGCAAAACGTTTGCGATGGAGGATGCATCAAACACGGTTCAGATTTTAGTTTCATGTGCGATGTAGGGCATACAGTTCAGTTCAATTAACTGTTTGCGATGAGGAGGAACAAAAGAAACGGGCAGCCAGATGAAGGTGTGTGCGATATAAAGCATACGGTTCACTTGGATGAATTGTTTATGATTAGGAAACACAAAATAAATGGTCAGCCAGATCAAGGTGTGTGCGAAATATGGCATGCGGTACACTCGAATGAACTATTTGCATTGAGCCAAGAGAACAGAAATGGTTCAACTTAACAAGATATGTGTGATACGCGGCAAACAGGTCTGTAATCGAAAATGTGTGCGAAGACCGATAACAACATAGATGATTGCTGCTAACAAGTCGTGTGTGTTGTGAGCAAACGATTGCTGGTATACAATTGTGAGTGATTGATGAAAAAATCACCGATGGGTTCCATTGTTTAGTCCGTGTGCGATGTGATTTTCTTTGCCCGCACAACATCTACGCTCTGTCTACAGAGCATAAACATATATACTTAAACAGACAGCATTGCATAACCAAATTAAGCATACAATTACACAATTGACTACACAAATAACATTTCCACACACCAAAGTAAGCAATTGCATGCATACTAAACTAGGAGAAACGAGGATCTAATCGTCTACTTCCTGTTGCAACGACACTTGCCATTGCTCTACTTCCGGCTGGATCCCTGGCCATTTTGGGGAAGGAGGCACTTCCTCATGTCAATGATCTGCATGTACATGTCGTAGCTCGTGTACACCTCCTTGGCCGCGTACACGACGTGAGCTTTGTTGAGTTTCTCCATCCAGGCCGAGTGCCAGGCATGCTTGTCCTTGTTGCACGAATCCTTCATGCCTCTGTAGGTGATGAGGTCAAATTTACACAAAAGGGTGATGATGGACACTTGAGTGCGATAATCAATTATGTGCTCTACAGATCACATGGTGGAAGAAACCAACTGTGTGCAATAATATCAAAGATCACAGTCGAGTTAGCTATACAGATCGTGTGTTGTGAGATCTACAAGGTAAACAGATTCGGGAATGGTTAATAAAATCTAAGTCCATTGCATAATAAGGTCAAAATAGTGCTACCAATATACGAGTCTCATACACTGCCATTTCAAAGATTGTAATATCAATTTGAACCTTGTAACGAAATAAATGTAGGGCAAACCTCATTACCTTCAGCACCCTTACTCGGAGAACAAAGAACCCGGCGAATATAATCTCTGGTGACGTCCCTCGGTAGGTGTTCAAAGTAATTTCTGAGAGATGCAGATCTAGGCATTCGACGTGATTGTTATATCGTATCACATTACCCACCACTAGGCCTAATCTTATCTGCAGAAGAAGAAAACGTGTTAGTGCCTACATGCAGTTTTGAACAATACTACAGGCCTGTTTGGTTTGCAGGATGTGTAAAATGCACTAACATGCCATCTTCAATCTGACAGGATTAACATAGGCATTTGATCACATTCTAGAAAAATGTAGCCTTCTTCATAAGAGGTTTGAGTGGATGAAAAGTTCCCTAAGAAAACTAGTACATATGAATCCAAAGGAGAAATTCTTATTGATTGTAACCATGTGGATCAAGCAACCAATATGGGGGGGCATGTATGTACTGAAATCCTCCAAAAGAATCTTTTAGAAATCATAGTACATTGTCATTGTAAACTTGGAAAAAGGTCTCACAAATTAAACTCCCGTATGGTTAACATTTAACAGGAAAAGAACATCACCTCGATATATAGCTTCTCCAGGCACGGAAAGCATCTCAGGAAACTGACAACTTGCTCCAGGTTGGGGTCGATAGATTCGAGTGCCAAGACCTTCACTGTGCGGAGTTTGGGGGTCAAGCTTATCGGAATCATTTTCTTAATGATAGACAAATAAACATCTTCAAAATTAGAAATAATGTTAATTTGTAGAAGGAGAGGTAGAAGGTGGCTGTTGTACCTGAACGGGTGTGGATCCCATAACAAGTTCGGAATATTTGTCAGACGAGTAGCCCGCCACTGTCAATTTCGGTGCAGAAATGGCATTGATTCTTGTTGGACCTTCTTTATCAACTACAAGTAATCTCTCAAGTGCATATGTGTCCTCAATGACCATACCGTGGTACACATCTTGTGATGTCTTCCTGCCGCACCAGCAACACACATAAATAGTCCGGAGAGTCATGGAGGTGATGTGGAAGGTACTCAACCCATTGATCGCCTGAAGATGAAGGTACTCGAGTGTAGTACAGCCACGGGGCAGGTGCTCCATGTCACCATTTGAGAGGCAGACGGCGATGAGCTCGAGGTGCTTCAGTCATGGTAGAATAAGAGCGGGCGTGTCATTAAGGGGGGATGGCAGTTCCTGAACTTGGCGACACGCGGCGTGGGCGCGAGGTGAAGTATGGATGTTGGCAGTGAATGCATATTCCCATCATCAAAAATGAGCTCCTCAAGCTGATCTAGGGCAGGGGATTGGAACCAGTCGTCAAGCTTGGCTCGGTCCTTGCCGTTGGAGCGGAACTTGCCCATTCTAGGCCTCTGGTTGGGCCAAGGTGACTGTCGAGGATCTTGGAGAACGCATCCAAGCTTTTGTGATAGCCATGGACAGAGCTCGTGGGTGTCGATGAGGTCAAGAGGGCTGGAGTTCCATAGGGGCGCCACCGCCGGGAAAGGACGATTGTCCGTGCCCCATATTTGATTGGGGGGAGGGAGATGATGACTGTCAACATATCATCGGGGAGGCTACTGATGAAGTCTAAGCCTGCTGGAGTCGCTTGCGGTTCTAGCTCGCACCGCCTCCGCTTGTTGGCAGCCCTGTTCTCCACCTCCATAGTCTCCTTGTCAGCGGCGCTTTTTGATAGAAATGGGAGTACAGGGAATGTTTAGTTAAAGCAAGGCAATAGAAAAGTGTATTGATAACTAGAAGTTATTAGGTAGGAATATAGTAAGAAAAGGGAATAACAGTTGGTTGCTTAAATAATACACAATTCATTTGATATTGTTGGGTAAGTCAACATGCAGATAGTTGAAAAGAAGACTTACTTCAAACAAAGTCTAGACGGATGATATAGTCAGGGAAGTTACCATATATCTCATGACCAAGCCCTTTTATGTGCAGTGCAATACTAGTGCCAGCTTTCAGTTCATAAAACTTAGAAATTTCTTTCCAAAAGCCAGTGCCAAAATAGGAGTCACCACGTTCATCAAGTCTTATAGTAGCAATGATTGTAAATCCATGGTTTGTGTGCAGTATGACATCCCTGCAGTCTTGATTTATGTAAAGGGAAAGAATGTGCACTACAGATTCTGTTGCATAGCAAGGGACGCACTGCAGAAAATGGTAGGATTGTTATAAAAAATATGGTAACATGCAAATATGGGCCCAAATTGAAAGAGTTGTACAGCAGTCGAAATTGAAGGACAAACTTCTATAATTAAACAGATAGGGTAAACATGATGTCATTGAAATATGAGAGTAATCGAAAGTACAATAAATCATTATTTTGCCTAATATTGAAAGAAGAGGGGGGGAATCCCCTTTGACGTATATGGTGCATGTGGCACCTTTTATCCAAATGTAGTAATATTTAGAAAATGTTCAGGAAAGTAGGCCATGCTAGTCGATTTAGGGTGAGATTGAAGATATCGCGCGCATCCTCAAGTCATCTGGTACGGTGAGATGGAATGCCTGGTGGAGGCCGCGAGGTCCTGATGTGTCCGCTCACTGTACACTCTATGAACGGAAGAAAACCCTCAAATCAGCTCGAATAAAAATGAATTCACGGCGATTTTGGCCGGGTGATTAAAGGAGGCAGATGGACTGGGATAAGAGATGAGATAATATATCATCAAATTAGTTACCTTGTTGTCCATGAGAAAGAACCCTCAGTGCGGCATATTCCCCAACCGAGCGGAGCTGGGTCAACCGCGAGTAGCATCGAGAAAAATAGATGGTGATAGGCAGCGGCAAGCGGAAGTGGTGAAATGCGGTGGGCTTTACCGGCAGCCTGGCGGTGGCGGCGGGCATCGAGCTAAGTGGTTACCACCGCGATAGGCGGTGCCATGCATAGACGCAGAGGAGCTTGTGCAGGTGTGAATGGGGACCGATAGGGGTGGCGGGCGGGGTGAGGGTTTTTGTGATGTGGGGATGGTGAGGGTTTTCTTTTTTGTTTTTTTGAATTGGGTGGTGAGGGTTTTCTGCCCCACAAAGAATTTTGGAGGCGATGGTTTGCTAGAGCCAGCCGTGTGTGATTGACGCAATAGGCAAAATGAAAGTCATTGCACATGGTTCCAATTTTGGGAACCGTGTGTGATTGACGTACTACCTCCGTCCTGGTTTATTGGTCCCCTTTGTAATTTGTACCAAAATTTGCCCAAATATTTAACTAAGAAATGTTTATGCATCTCACCAAAAATTACATCAATGAACACTATGCTCAAATACCCATCCAACGATATAATTTTTGTTGACCTGCACTAACATTTTGTCAGTTAAACCTTTGGTCAAAATTTAACACAATTACAAAGGGGACCAATAAACCAAGATAGAGGTAGATTCCATCAACCGAAATGATTGCATCCACATCCCACGATTAGACATAAGTAAAAAAAGATTAAACATACTCAGACATAGATAATAAGCGTACACGTACACAAGCATAGTTCAACCATAAGTACATAGTTCAACCGTCATTAAGCATACTCAAGCGTACATAGTTCGATCCCACATCTCATCTCACATGTCGGCATGATCCTGAAGCTTCTTCAGGTACTCGGTGTACGCGCCATGCGCCACCCTGCGAGAATACTTCTGCTTGAAGGAGCCAATGGCCCGTCCTCTTGCATGTGCCAGAACACTTAGATACGCGTCATGAAGCTTGTGGTTTCAAAACGGGCATAGATAGCCGCCGTTCCAGGTCCTAATACGCATGTTATGCTTTCCCGCATAAAGCTCCCTCAAGATTTGCCTCTTGTACCTCCTCCGGCCATCTTCATCCTCGTTGTCCACATCGCCAGACAACACCTATACAAATAGGAAAACAAATTTGGCATCAAATCAATGTTTACATGGCGTGAAGTAGGATTAGGAATTTATGGTTATTTATTTATAAATATCCAGATATTATGGTTTGATTTTTAAGCACAGTCGTCTATGTATAGAAAAATCTTGAAGAAAATAATGGCACAAACATATGTAGGTCATTCAAAATAAATTGTCAAGTCCTAGCTAGGAATTATTAGCACGAACACTAACCCTAGTCGGATTACTAGCGGAAATCATTTGCACAGATGAAACAGCTAGCCACTTATCACTTGTACCATTCAAACAATCAATACACTACATAGATCTAAAGAAACTTACTCAGATTTCATGCATTGGAAAACATAACCATAGGATTTCTATTCCAAAAAGGGGGAGGCAGGAGTAACCAGAGAAACCCTATGATCTATTTGACACATAAATGGGTATAGAGGACTAACCAGCTGTCCGTCGGAGTTGGAGTCGTCGCCGGAGTCGTCACCAAAGTCGGTGTGGAACTCCGCCTCCGGCTGTTGAAGCTCGATGCCGTCGACGACGTCAGGGTGCAACGAAAACTCACCGGCGGTGACGGCAACCTCTGTCTCCATCTCCACGCTGATGGGGCACTTCGGCGGCATCCTCATACACTGACGGCTTTGAGGACTGAGAGCGGCATCGAGGATGCAAGCGGAGAAAGAGATTGTGTGTGTGGCGAGGATGGGGGTGCGGCCGCTAGGGCACACCATTAATATGGAGTAGTGGAAGTTGTGCGAGAGAGGCGGGCGGCGATCAAACCGATGGCTCGCCTCCCGGTGAGCCTGTGATACGTCCATTTTGCATCATGCTTTTATATCGATATTTATTGCATTATGGGCTGTTATTACACATTATGTCACAATACTTATGCCTATTCTCTCTTATTTTACAAGGTTTACATAAAGAGGAAGAATGCCGGCAGCTGGGATTCTGGGCTGGAAAAGGAGCAAATATTATAGACCTATTCTACACAGCTCCAAAAGTCCTGAAACTTCACGGAAGACGTTTTCAGAATATATAAAAAATACTCAGCAGAAGAGATTCACCAGGGGGGCCACACCCTGCCCACGAGGGTGGGGGCGCGCCCCCCTACCTCGTGGGCCCCTGGTGGCCCTCCAGTGGCCATCTTCTCCTATATGAAGTCTTTCAATGGGAAAAAATAAGAAGCCATCTTCTCGGACGAAACTCCACCGCCACGAGGCAGAACCTTGGCGGAATCAATCTAGGGCTCCGGCAGAGCTGTTCTGCTGGGGAAACTTCCCTCCCGGAGGGGGAAATCATCGCCATTGTCATCACCAACGCTCCGCTCATCGGCAGAGAGCAATCTCCATCAACATCTTCATCAGCATCATCTCCTCTCAAAACCCTAGTTCATCTCTTGTATCCAGTTCTTGTCTCATAGTCCGAGATTAGTGCTAGTAGGTTGCTAGTAGTGTTAACTACTCCTTGTAGTTGATGCTAGTTGGTTTATTTGGTGGAAGATCATATGTTCAGATCCTATATGCATGTTAATACCCCTCTAATTATGAACATGTTTATGCTTTGTGAGTAGTTACGTTTGTTCCTGAGGACATGGGAGAAGTCTTGCTATTAGTAGTCATGTGAATTTGGTATTCGTTCGATATTTTGATGAGATGTATGTTGTCCCTCCTCTAGTGGTGTTATGGAACGTCGACTACATGACACTTCACCATTATTTGGGCCTAGAGGAAGGCATTGGGAAGTAATAAGTAGATGATGGGTTGCTAGAGTGACAGAAGCTTAAACCCTAGTTTATGCGTTGCTTCGTAAGGGGCTGATTTGGATCAATATGTTTCATGCTATGGTTAGGTTTACCTTAAAAGTTTTGTTGTAGTTGCGGATGCTTTCAATAGAGGTTAATCATAAGTGGGATGCTTGTCCAAGTAAGGACAGTACCCAAGCACCGGTCCACCCACATACCAAATTATCAAAGTACCGAACGCGAATCATATGAGCGTGATGAAAACTAGCTTGACGATATTCCCATGTGTCCTCGGGAGCGCTTTTCTCTATATAAGAGTTTGTCCAAGATTGTCCTTTGCTACAAAAAGGATTGGGCCACCTTGCTGCACCTTATTTACTTTTGTTACTTGTTGCTCGTTACAAATTATCCTATCACAAAACTATGTGTTACCACTTGTTTCAGTACTTGCAGAGAATACCTTATCGGACCACGATAGATCCCCTATACTTGTGGGTCATCAAGACTACTCTTTTCTGGCGCCGTTGCCGGGGAGTGAAGTGCCTTTGGTAGGTGGAATTTGGTAAGGAAAAATTTATATAGCATGCTGAAATTTACTGTCACTTGTTACTATGGAAAGTAATCCTCTGAGGGGCTTGTTCGGGGTAACTTCACCCCGACCAGTAGAGCAAAGAGTTGCTCCTCAACCTACTGAACTTACTGAAAATGAAAATGTCTGCTTTGAAATTCCTTCGGGTATGATAGAAAAACTGCTAGCTAATCCCTTTTTAGGAGATGGAACAAAACATCCTGATGAACGTCTAATATATGTGGATGAAGTTTGTGGATTATTTAAGCTTGCAGGTGTACCGGGAGATGTTGTTAAGAGAAGGTCTTCCCTTTATCTTTGAACGGAGATGCATCGACATGGTATAGGCTATGTGATGATATGGGGTCTTGGAATTACAAACGATTGAAATTGGAATTTCATCAGAAGTTTTATCCTATGCATCTTGTTCATCATGATCGCAATTATATATATAATTTTTGGCCTCATGAAGGAGAAAGCAACGCTCAAGCTTGGGGGAGGCTTAAATCCATGTTATATTTATGCCCCAATCATGAGCTCTCAAGAGAAATGATTATTCAAAAAATTTATGCTCGGCTTTCTGATAACAATCGCACCATGCTTGATACTTCTTGTGCTGGCTCTTTTATGATGAAGACTACTGAATTCAAATGGGATTTGGAAAGAATTAAACGCAACTCTGAAGATTGGGACCTTGACAAAGGTAAGGAGTTAGGTATGACACCTAGGTTTGATTGTGTTAAATCTTTTATGGATACCGATGTTTTTCGTAAATTTAGCACTAAATATGGACTTGACTCTGAGATAGTAGCTTCTTTCTATGAATCTTTTGCTACTTATGTTGATCTCCCCAAGGGGAAGAGGTTTAAATATCATCCTCCGATAGAAGTAAAAGTAGCTGCACCTATTAAAGTTGAAGAAAAGATTGTCACGTATAATGATCCTATTGTTCGTACTTCTTATGTTGAGAAACCACCTTTTCCTGTTAGGATAAAGGATCATGCTAAAGATTCAACTGTGGTTCACGAAAGCAATATTAAAACTTATACACCTCATAAGCAAATTATGGTTGAACCTGATATTGCTATTGTTAAAGATCTCTTGTCTGATAATATTGATGGGCATGTTATTCATTTCCTTGATGAGACTGCTAGAATTGCTAAACCTTGTGCTGAAGATAAAAACAGACCGGTGGTAGGCATGCCTGTTATTTCTGCTAAAATAGGAGATCATTGTTATCATGGCTTATGTGATATGGGTGCTAGTGCTAGCGCAATACCTTATTTCTTATACAAAGAAATTATGCATGATATTGCACCTGCTGAGATAGAAGATATCGATGTCACAATTAGACTTGCCAATAGAGATACTATTTCACCAATCGGAATTGTTAGAGATGTTGAAGTTTTGTGTGGGAAACTAAATATCCTGCTGATTTTATTGTTCTTGGTTCCCCACAAGATAGCTTTTGTCCCATTATGTTTGGTAGACCCTTCCTGAACACTGTTAATGCTACCATAGATTGCAAAAGGGGTGTTGTTACTATCGGTTTAGATGATATGACTCATGAATTTAATTTCTCTAAATTTAGTAGACAATACCGTGAAGAAGAATTACCTAGTAAGGATGAAATTATTGGTCTTGCTTCTATTGCCGTACATCCTAGTGATCCTTTAGAACAATATTTGCTAGACCATGAAAATGACATGTTTATGAATGAAAGAAGGGAAATAGATGAGGTATTCTTTAAACAGAAATCTATTCTGAAACACAATTTGCCTGTTGAAATCCTAGGGGATCCTCCTCCACCCAAGGGTGATCCCGTGTTTGAGCTTAAACCATTACCTGATACTCTTAAATATGCTTATCTTGATGAGAAAAAGATATATCCTGTGTATTATTAGTGCTAACCTTTCAGAGCATGGGGAAGAGAGATTATTGAAAACTCTGAAGAAGCACCATGCTGCTATCGGGTATACTCTTGATGATCTTAAGCGCATTAGTCCCACTCTATGTCAACATAAAATTAATTTGGAAGAAGATGCTAAACCAGTTCATGATCATCAACGATGGCTGAATCCTAAAATGAAAGAAGTGGTAAGAAAAGAAATACTAAAGCTCCTTGAGGCAGGTATAATCTATCCTGTTGCTGATAGTCAGTGGGTAAGTCCTGTCCGTTGTGTCCCTAAGAAGGGAGGTATTACTGTCGTTCCTAATGATAAATATGAATTGATTCCTCAAAGAATTATTACAGGTTATAGGATGGTAATTGATTTCCTCAAATTAAATAAGGCAACTAAAAAGGATCATTACACCTTACCTTTTATCGATCAAATGCTAGAAAGACAATCCAAACATACACATTTTTGCTTTCTAGATGCTTATTCTGGTTTCTCTCAAATACCTGTGTCAGCCAAAGATCAATCAAAGACTACTTTTGCTTGCCCTTTTGGTAATTTTGCCTATAGACGTATGAATTTTGGTTTACGTAATGCACCTGCTACCTTTCAAAGATGCATGATGGCTATATTCTCTGACTTTTGTGAAAAGATTTGTGAGGTTTTCATGGACGATTTCTTCGTCTATGGATCTTCTTTTGATGATTGATTGAGCAACCTTGATCGAGTTTTGCAGAGATGTGAAGAAACTAATCTTGTCTTGAATTGGGAAAAGTGACACTTTATGGTTAATGAAGGTATTGTCATGGGGCACAAAGTTTCTGAAAGAGGTATTGAGGTTGATAAAACCAAATTTGATGCTATTGAGAAGATGCCATGTCCCAAGGACATCAAAGGTATAAGAAGTTTCCTTGGCCATGCCGGATTTTATAGGAGGTTCATTAAGGACTTCTCAAAAATTTCCCGGCCTCTGACTAATTTATTACAAAAAGATATACCATTTGTTTTTGATGATGATTGTGTAGAAGCATTTGAAATACTTAAGAAAGCATTGATCTCTGCAGCTATCGTTCAGCCACCTGATTGGAATTTACCCTTTGAAATTATGTGTGATGCTAGTGATTATGTTGTAGGTGCTGTTCTAGGGCAAAGAGTTGATAAGAAATTAAATGTTATTCAATATGCTAGTAAAACCCTAGACAATGCTGAAAGAAATTATGCTACTACTGAAAAAGAATTCTTAGCAGTTGTATTTGCTTGTGATAACTTCAGACCTTATATTGTTGATTCTAAAGTAACTATTCACACTGATCATGCTGCTATTAAATATCTCATGGAAAAGAAAGATGCTAAACCTAGACTTATTAGAGGGGTTCTCTTGCTACAAGAATTTGACTTACATATTGTTAATAAAAAGGGAGCTGAGAACCCCCTTGCAGACAACTTTTCTAGGTTAGAAAATGTTCTTGATGACCCACTTCCTATTGATGATAGCTTTCCTGATGAGCAACTAAATGTCATAAATGATTCTCATACTGCTCCATGGTATGCTAAGTATGCTAATTACATTGTTGCTAAGTTTATACCACCTAGTTTCACATACCAGCAAAAGAAAAAGTTCTTCTATGATTTGAGGCATTACTTTTGGGATGAACCACATCTTTATAAAGAAGGAGTAGATGGTCTTATTAGACGTTGTGTACCTGAGCATGAACAAGAACAGATCCTACGCAAGTGTCACTCCTAAGCTTATGGAGGACACCATGCTGGAGATAGAACTGCACATAAGGTATTGCAATCTGGTTTTTATTGGCCTACTCTCTTAAAGGATGCTCGTAAGTTTGTCTTATCTTGTGATGAATGTCAAAGAATTGGTAATATTAGTAGACGTCAAGAAATTCCTATGAACTATTCAATCGTTATTGAACCATTTGATGTTTGGGGCTTTGAGTATATGGGACCTTTTCCTTCCTCTAATGGATATACACATATTTTAGTTGATGTTGATTACGTTACTAAGTGGGTAGAAGCTATTCCAACTAGTAGTGCTGATCATAACACTTCTATTAAAATGCTTAAAGAAGTTATTTTTCCAAGACTTGGAGTCCCTAGATATTTAATGACTGATGGTGGTTCACATTTTATTCATGGTGCTTTCCGTAAAATGCTTGCTAAGTATGATGTTAATCATAGAATTGCATCCCCTTATCACCCTCAGTCTAGTGGTCAAGTAGAATTGAGTAATAGAGAGCTCAAATTAATTTCGCAAAAGACTGTTAATAGATCTAGAAAGAATTGGTCCAAGAAACTTGATGATGCATTATGGGCCTATAGAACTGCATATAAAAATCCTATGGGTATGTCTCTGTATAAAATGGTTTATGGAAAAGCATGTCACTTACCTTTTGAACTAGAACACAAGGCATATTGGGCTATTAAAGAGCTCAACCATGTTTTTAAACTTGCCGGTGAGAAGAGGTTATTTGATATTAGCTCACGTGATGAATGGAGAACCCAAGCCTATGAAAATGCCAAGTTGTTTAAAGAAAAAGTTAAAAGATGGCATGATAAAAGGATACAAAAGCGTGACTTTAATGTAGGTGACTATGTATTGCTCTACAACTCTCGTTTAAGATTTTTTGCAGGAAAACTTCTCTCCAAATGGGAAGGTCCTTATGTTATCGAAGAGGTCTATCGTTCCGGTGCCATAAAAATCAACAACTTCGAAGGCACAAATCTGAAGGTGGTGAACGGTCAAAGAATCAAACATTATATCTCAGGTAATCCCATAAATGTTGAAACCAATATTATTGAAACCGTAACCCCGGAGGAATACATAAGGGACACTTTCCGGAACGTTCTAGACTCTGAAAAGGAATAGGTATGTGGGACGGTAAGTAAACCGACTCCAAAACAGTTTTTAAGGCAATATTTCTCCGTTTTGGTATATTTAGAAAAATAGAAAATAAGAAGCAGTCCGGGAAGGACACGGGGGTGGAGGGCGCGCCCCCGTACCTCGTGGGCACCTCGTGTGCTCTCCGGACTCCATTTTCGTACACAAGACGTATTTTGGTCGGTAAAAATTCATTATATAATCTCCCGGGGGTTTTGACTCCCGTATCACGCAAATATCTCTTGTCTTTGTTTTGAGCTGTCCTGCTATAGACAGAGCAACATGTCGTCCCAGGATTCGGAAGGAGAAAGCTATGTGGCTGATTATCTTGCAGATCCTATGGTCTATGGGGATGTGGATCATTGCGGTTGGACTATGGAAGAAGAAGAGGACTATGAACCCAAGGGAAAGGAGGAGACGAGCTCAGATGAAGATGAAGTCCCACTACCTCAACCTGGGGACATACATGTGGAGTTCAAAAAGTAAAACCTCCTGGATAGGGTAAAGAAACCTAAGATCGAGTTTATCCCTTTTCGCCTCTTGCAGGAAAACAAGCAGGAACTATGCAAAAAGATACTGAGCCTGGAACAGGAGATCGAGGACCTAAGGGACCAAAATTCTGTCCTCAAGTGAAAATTAAGGAAGAAGCCTACGCCATCAACAAAACCATCACCTTCTCCACCAACAAAGAAGACATAATCACATGGGTATGGGCACTCCCCTTGGCAACTGCCAAGCTTGGGGGAGTGTCCCGGTATTGTATCACCATCACTTTTATCTTTATCATTTTTCTTAGTTCGATCCTTTTGGTAATATCTTGATCTAGTAGAATAAAAGTTCTTAGTATGATCTAGTTGTGAGTTTTGCTTTATAATTCTTCTATGTAATCGAGTACGTGAGCTATATAATAAAGATTAGTGTTGAGTCAAGGGCTTGATTATTTTACCATGATCCTAAGGGAACAAAAGAAAAGAGAAAGAAATAAAAAGAAACAAAAAGATCATGTGGATCTTGTGGAGAGTAATGAGCTCACATAGAAAAAGTATGATGAATAAAAGTTGTTGAGAGTTGACAAACATAGTTTTGGTCATCGTTGCAATTAATAGGAAGTAATAAAGAAAGAGAGGTCTTCACATATAGATATACTATCTTGGAAATCTTTTATGATTGTGAGCACTCATTAAAATATGACATGCTAAAGAGTTGATGTTGGACAAGGAAGACAACGTAATGGGTTATGTTTTCTTACATCTGAGATAAATTATATTGTCATGGATCATCCAACATGGTTGAGCTTGCCTTTCCCCCTCATGCTAGCCAAATTCATCACACGAAGTAGAGATACTACTTGTGCTTCCAAATACCCTTAAACCAGTTTTGCCATGGGAGTCCATCATACCTACCTATGGATTGAGTAAGATCCTCCAAGTAAGTTTTCATCGGTGCAAGCAATACAAATTGCTCTCTAAATATGTATGACTTAATAGTGTGGGGGGAAAATATGCTTTATACGATCCTGTGATATGGAAGAAATAAAAGCGACAGACTGCATAATAAAGGTCCATATCACAAGTGGCAATATAAAGTGACGTTCTTTCGCACTAAGATTTTGTGCATCAAACCATAAAAGCGCATGACAACCTCTTCTTCCCTCTGCGAAGGGCCTATCTTTTACTTTTATCTCCTACCTTGCATAAGAATCATGGTGATCTTCACCCTTCCTTTTTACATTTTATCCTTTGGCAAGCACATCATGCTTGAAAGATCTTGATATATATGGCTAATTGGATGTGAGTTTTCATGAACTATTATTGTTGACATTACCCTTGAGGTAAAGCATTGGGAGGCAAAACTATAAGCCCCTACCTTTCTGTGTGTCCGATTAAAACTCCATACCCATAAGTACTGTGTGAGTGTTAGCAATTGTGAAAGAATATATGATAGTTGAGTATGTGGACTTGCTGAAAAGCTCTTATATGTTGACTCTTTCCTATGTTATGATAAATTGCAATTGCTCCAATGACTGAGATTATAGTTTGTTAGTTGTCAATGAAGTTTATGATTCATACTTGAAATTGTGATTGAATTGTTACTCTAGCATAAGAAATTATATGACAAGAATTATATAAGTTGTTGTTCTAAGAATGATCACGATGCCCTCATGTCCGTATTTTATTTTATCGACACCTCTATCTCTAAACATGTGGACATATTTTTCAATTTCGACTTTCACTTGAGGACAAGCGAGGTCTAAGCTTGGGGGAGTTGATACGTCCATTTTGCATCATGCATTTATATCGATATTTATTGCATTCTGGGCTGTTATTACACATTATGTCACAATACTTATGCCTATTATCTCTTATTTTACAAGGTTTACATAAAGAGGGAGAATGCCGGCAGCTGGGATTCTGGGCTGGAAAAGGAGCAAATATTACAGACCTATTCTGCAAAGCTCCAAAAGTCCTGAAACTTCATGGAAGACGTTTTCAGAATATATAAAAAATACTCAGTGGAAGTGATTCACGAGGGGGGCACACCCTGCCCAGGAGGGTGGGGGCGTGCCCTGTCGGGGGTGCTAATCCCACGAACACCTGTGGGACCGGCGGACCGAGCCCCTTTTGGTTCGGCAGGGGGCGGAGAGAGCACGAAGAGCAGATCGAGGCGAAGCGCACGAGCACGCGATCAGTTTACCCAGGTTCGGCCACACGGATGCGTAAAACCCTACTCCTGCTTTGTGGTTTGTATTGTGTTCTTGCTCGAGAGCGCTGATTGCTACAGTACACACCAGCAGCTAGCGAGAACGAGCGTGAGAATGATCGTCCCCCCTCTATGTTGCGCATGGGCCTCCTTTTATATGCTCAAGGGGTCACCGACAGGTGGCAACATAGATGAGGGTAAAATTGGAAAAGGCGTGGCAGTTGGCACGGCCGCCTACTACAGTGTATCATACCTAACTCTGACGGCAGGGGACAAGGGCATTAAATGCCTGTCTGCGTCGCCTAGATGGTGCAGAAAGAGACCGCCAGGGACGCCACTGCTTGCCATGATGGCAATCTTGTCAGCGCCGCCTGCCACCGTGTACCGCTGGCTGCACAGCTTCCCGTCACGTACGCTCTGGAACGGTCCCGGAGCGACACGTTGGTGGATGTGCTAGAGCGCAGGTACAGAGTGGAGGCTTGCTGCGGCAAGCGCCTTGCCACGGTTACTGTCTTGTCGCGTCCGGGAGCTTGTCGCTCACCGGGCCTTGCCGGGACACGTGGTGCGTTGCGGCATGTTCCTTGGGATGCCTTGGTTGGCCTTCCCGGCAAGCTCCTCTTGCCGGGGTCTTGTCTCCTTCCCGGCAAGCTCCTTTTGCCGGGGTCTTGGATACTTTGTTCTTGAATGGCACCAAAGGAACCACGGAGGACCTTGGCGGTTACCCGGCAAGCCTTGCCGCAGGACGCTGCGACTACCCCCGGGCCTGGGCCACACATGGTGCCGAGCGCTGTTGGGCCAGGCCCAAAACAGGGCACGGGCACGCGCGGCCTGGGTTACGCCGTATCTCACTCCGCATCCACCGCGCCCTCCCTGAACGGCACGCGTCGAACGCGGTGTCGTGGGAGAGATCGTGGGTGGTTTCTTTATTAGGAAAGGCGGAACGTCCGCCCCCTCCCCCTTTATAAGCAGGGGAAGCAGGGGTAGTGCACCCACTCGCCCCCTTGCTACTTCAATCTCGGAAACCTCCGCCGCTCCCCTGTCTTCCCAAAGCAGAGAGAGAACAGCGCCCTACCCCCCCCCATCATCACCAGCACCACCAACGCCGTCGACCTCCTCCACCACTTCCGCCATGGCTCCGAAAGCCGACAAGGGGAAGGCTGTGAAGTCGACCGAGGCGCAGCGGCTTGCGGCGCTGCGGCAGGAGCGGGCCATCTTCCCCCCCCCCCCCCCCCCAAGCTTGCCGCGAAGGAGCTGAGGGAGTACTACTACCTCTTCTGGTCGACGGAGACGCGAGCACATCCGAGCACGAAGGTACTCCCGGCCTCCGCTCATAAAATGGCTCCACACGGATATCCCTTCTTCGCCATGTTCTTCTACTGCGGGCTCTGCCCGCCCTTCTCTGAATTTTTCTGTGACATCATGAACACCTACGGCCTCTGCCTCCTTGATTTCACCCCCAATGCCATTCTGACCATGGCCGTTTTCGCACATCTCTGCAAAAACTTTGTCGGAGTCCACCCCAACATAGCCCTTTTCCGCCACTTCTTTATGCCCCTAGTAGAGAGAGGAGAGCCTCTATCCGGCGGAATCGCCAGGGTCTCAAGGACCGGCAAGAAGGATTCTTATCTGGAGGGCGAGTTCCGCGGCAAGTGGGAGGAGTGGAGAGCAGACTGGTGCTGGATTGTCGAGGAGAACCCGCAGCCATTTACCGCCCGGCACCAAACAGCGGCAGTACGCGGCAGCGATTGGAGTGACGTGGCCCCGGAAGACGATAGGCTGAGGATTGCCGTCACCAGGATCCAATGCCTCAGGCTTGCCGGACTCACTGTAGGCGCCATTGGCGCAGATTTCCTTCGCCGCCGCATCGCACCCTGCAGGATCGGAGGAGGCCCGCCTGGGAGTTCAAGAATGCGGCGGATATCATGAGGCTGCGTCCGGGCCTCAACTACAACTTCACTGTCCTGGAGCTCAACGCGATGCTCCAGGAGCTCTTCAAGTATGATCCTGATCATCCCGAAGTATTTAGGTTGCCGCAGGGCGTCGTTCCGCTGTGCAACAACTCTGCGCTCGACCGCATCCGGGCAATGATGCCGCTGTGCGACTCGCATGGACTTGTGCCGACTTGGCAAGAGCCTGCAGACGAGGTCGTGCAGGAATTCTTCGACAACTTGGTAGAAGTGCCGATCCGCCCTGACGAGAAGAATGGCCTCACTTGCGACACCACCGATGCGGAGTTGAAGCGCATCGCCACCAGGCTGGAAGAGGCGGCGGCAGCCGCAGCGGCAGGCGAGTTCGGATTCACCATGGAGGAGGCAGAGGCAGCAGAGGCGGCAAACCGTGCCGAGCAAGAGGAGCTTGCCGGCAAGAAAGAGCTTGCCCGGCAAGAGGAGCTTGCCGGCAAGAAAGATCTTGCCGGGCGTGACACCGAGCCGAGCGAGCCCGCCGAGGATAGGAGCAGCTCGTTGGAGATCGACTCCTCTTCCTCCTCATCCCCAGACAGCTCGCCACAAGCAGAGCCTCCATCTCCACCAAGAAGGCGTCTCCGCAAGGACGGGGACGTAGCGAGGCGGCAGGCGAGTCGACAGTCGCCGCGCCGCGCGACACGCTCCACCGCGGCAAGCACTGTTGCCGCGGGAGCGCCTCACGCTGCTGCGGCAACTGGAGCGGGGTCCTCCCGGACCACTGCTTCTGCTCCCGCCAAGCGGCCAAGGGAACCCACTCCTCCACTTTCTCGCGCCGGGCGTGAGCCGGATTTCGACTTCTCCGCGTTCAGCTCCGACGAGGAAGAAGAAGAAGAGTAAGATTCTCCCGTTGTACTTGTAGTTCTTCAATCCTTGCTGTCTTTGTCTTGCATCTCATTTGCTTTATTCTGAACTCCTTCCTCTTTAGGACTCTGGCCCAGAGAGCAGCAAAGAGAGCCAAGGCCTCGGTGATTGTCATCGAGGACGAACCCACCGCGTCAGCAGGGGATACGTCCGAGACAACCTTGCCGGACCCGGCAACTGTTCTCCAGAGCAGCCCCCAGCGTAAGTATCTGGCTTGCTTTCCGCTGTTGGGCGTGCATGGATATCCTTGCTTTGCTGACATTTGGCTGTTGACTTGTGCAGGAGCAGAGCAGCCCCACCAGGAGCGCCCGGAGGCCGCCCCCGAAACGCCAAGGGAGAGTCCTCCGGCAAGGGAGAGGTCCCCGGCAAGGGAGAGCTCTCCGACAAGGGAGAAGTCTCCGGCAAGTGACAGCACCAGCGGCCCCCCGGTAGCGGAGACCATTTCTGCAAAACCTGGCACAGGTAACCTTCTCGCTTCAGAACTTCCCTTGGGTTCTTCTTCTTTTGATCTTCTTTTTGGAAATTTGCTTGAATCTTCTCCCCTTTTCCGGCTGTCAGATCCATCTGCTACGGAGCCGATGGAGACCGAGGTTGCCGCCGAAGACGCTGCTGCCGCCGGGGAAACAGCCGGCGCTGACAAGCCCGCCAGCGAAGAGGCCGCCAGGGCTGCCGCTGCAGAAGCAGGCGGGGGATCTGGCGATCGCACTGACGGCCCTGCGGCCGCGGGAGCGCCAGGCGCTACGTCGACCGCCGATCCCTCCGCCGCTGCCGCAGCGCCAGGCTCCGAAGAGCCCCAGCCTGGCATCTACTTGAAGGCCGGCGACGACATCTTCATCAACCTCCCCTGGGCGTCAAGCTCCAGGGCGCCGGCAGAAGGAGAAAGCTTCGATGGAGAAGTGCTTGCTTCCGCCGGGCTGGCGCTGGTTGACACGCCAAGCAGCAGCAGCGGCGAGCCTGAGGAGGAACGGCTGCTGCGGAAGCTTGTGTCACTCTACCGCGCCGGGCAAGTCAAGCTGGAATCCCGCGAGGCGCTTGTCGCGAAGGCGGGAGTCGACATCGAGAAGCGCACGGAGGAGCTCCGGGGGCACAACCAGGAAGCTCTCCGGTCCCTGGCAGTGGAGCGGGCGCGACTTGCCGAGGAGCAGGAGGCCTTCCTCCTCGAGAAGGCCGAAGTCGAAGGGCAACAGAGGCTTGCCGCTGAGAAGCTGTCCGTGCAGGAGGGCGAGCTGGTGCAGCGGAAAGTCAACCTCGACAGCCACGAGGAGGAGCTTGCCGCGCGAGAGCAAACAGTTGGCGGAGCCCTCAAGCAAGCCAAAGACGCTGCCGCAGCTGCCGAGGCCGCCAAGAAGGTGCTGGAGACGAAGGTGGCGCAGCTGGAGGCCGATCTCAATGCGAGCGGTGATGAGCTTGCCGCGCTCAAGCTTGAGCGGGAGAAGGACGCCAACAGCTACTCGGAGCTGCAGGCCCATCTCGCTGAGAAGGGCAAGGAGCTTGACGCCGCCAAGGACTCCAATGCAGATCTTGAGTTGAAGCTGATCACTTTGACCAAGACGCTGGACGGCGCCAAGGAGCAGGAGACGGCCCTGAAGGAGGAGGTCAAGGCCGGCAAGGCGCTGCTGGCGAGTGCCGCTGCTGCCCAGAGCACCTTTCGGGAGAATGTGGAGCACTGGATGGAAGGGCTCGTGGATGTTGCCGCAGACATCGACAAGGAGCTGGCGCAGCTGGGAATGGAGGATCTCGGGTATCCCTCCGACGAGAACCTCCAACCCAGCGCCAAGCTCACTTCGTTCTTCAAAGGTGTGGCGACGGCCCACCGGCGATCTGGGAGAGGATCCCAAAGCAGCTGGCCGACGAGTTGCGCAAGATCTGCGCGGGAGCTCTTCAGAAGGTGCTGGTGAAGGTGGCTTTCCGCAACCCCGGCCTCAACTTCGCCAACGTCCTCAGGTCCTTGCCGCCAGATGCTGATCTGGAGGCGCTCGAGACCCTTGTCGCACCCATTGTGGACAAGGTGAGCGGGATCATGAGGGTCGAGGGCGGCCGCGTAGACTAGGCCGCCCGTTTTTTTCTTTTCTTGTCGCTGCTGGTCATGTTACGAGAACAATCTGTTAGAGCTGCGACAAGCTATCTTGTAATATAACTTTATTTCGGGTACTAATTGCAATGTTATTTCCTTTACTTGATTCCTTCCTTTGTATGTTTTTGCCCTATGCTTTTAGGGAACTTGCCGGCGCAGGCACCTTAGCCGCGAGCGCTGAGTGCGGAACATCAGCAGCCTGCTGGCGGTGCCGCTACCGGCAAGAAACCTTGTCGCAGCTAGTCGCAGCTCACTTAAGTTGTTGAGCGGACTCGAAACAATAGTAAGGGCGCAACTAGCTATGAGTTGGTTCCTCCGCGCACAGGTTGTCCATACAAAGTACGGTCGTTCAAGGAGGATAACTTAAAAATTTAAAAAATCTGATCACTCAAACTTTGGCAACTTAGCTTTTCTGTCGTTTGCTTCCCGGCAAGGCGAAACTTTCTTGAACGACGCCTGGTCCATACCATTAACTTCTCCCTTCCCCCCCCCCCCCCCGGCAAACTTGTGGGCGAGGGAACCTTTCTTTCTTGGAGAGAAAAAAGAAAGAGGAAAAAAGATATGGAGCCTTATGGCTCGTTGTTGCTTACCGGGGGTAAGTGCTACACAAAGTGTCAGATAACACATGCAAGAAAATAAAAAGCATGAAATTGACAAGATGTGCGGAGCACATAAGCTTTATGCACGGGGTCTGCACCCGGCTTTGTACAAAGGATTACATGCAACAGCGGCAAGACTTGTACAAAAGGTGGTTGCTGGAACGGGTTCCGGCAACCGCGGCCTACGGGTAAAACTTACGAAGATGCTCTATGTTCCAGGAGTTGCTCACTGGGATGCCATCTTCGGTCTCAAGGCGGACAGCGCCAGGCCTAGTGACTCGTTTCACCCGGTAAGGGCCTTCCCACTTCGGCGTCAACTTGTTGGAATTCTTGGCGGACTGAACACGCCGAAGAACAAGGTCACCTTCCTTGAGACTTCTGGCGTTAACTTTGCGGCTATGGTAGCGGCGCAAAGCTTGCTGGTAGCGATCAGCTTGCACAGCAGCCTGAAGACAGTCTTCCTCAAGGAGTAGAGCGTTATCTTGTCGCAGCTGCTCTTGCTCGAGCTCATCGTAAGCGAGCACTCGAGGTGACCCGTATACGAGTTTCATGGGGAGAACAGCCTTTGCTCCATAGACTAGAGCGAAAGGTGCCTGGCCAGTGGCTCGATTTGGCGTCGTCCTGATCGACCAAAGAACCACCGGTAGCTCCTCGATCCAGTTTCTTCCGCACTTGTGCAGCCTGTCGAAAGTTCTGGTCTTGAGCCCACGCAGCACTTCAGCATTTGCCCTCTCCGCTTGACCGTTGCTTCTCGGGTGAGCAATAGAAGCGAAGCAGACCTTGGCGCCAAGATCTTGGACGTACTGCATGAACGTGCGGCTCGTAAATTGCATACCGTTGTCGGTGATTATCCTGTTAGGGATCCCAAAACGGCAAACAATTGACCTGAAGAACTTGACTGCTGACTGTGTTGTGACCTTCCTCACTGGTTCCACTTCCGGCCACTTTGTGAACTTGTCGATTGCAACGTACAAGTACTCAAAGCCCCCGACTGCTCGGGGAAAGGGGCCGAGGATATCGAGCCCCCAGACCGAAAATGGCCAGGATAAAGGGATCGTCTGGAGAGCTTGAGCTGGCTGGTGTATCTGCTTGGAATGGAACTGGCACGCTTCACACTTGGTTACTTGTGCAGTTGCATCCTGGAGGGCTGTCGGCCAGAAGAAACCTTGCCGGAATGCTTTGCCGGCAAGTGCTCTTGCGCCAATGTGGTGACCACATATGCCTCCATGTATCTCTGCCAATAGCTTTTGTCCATCTTCCCGGTGAATACACTTCAATTTCACACCGTTGAGTCTTCTTCTGTACAGTGTGCTGTCGACAAACTGGTACATACTTGACTGCCGGGCTACTCTTTCCGCTTCTTCTTGCTCTTCGGGAAGTTCTCTTGTCTGAAGGAAACGGACAATCTGCTGTGCCCATGCTGGAGCTTGCGGCTCGACAACAAGGACTAAAGGCATATCTGCTGCTGCAGGAACATCCGCTTCTACGGCGAGAACTTGCGGCTTTGCTGGAGCTTGACGTTCCCCGGCAAGCTTGCCGGAGCAAAACTTGTCGGGAGCGTCTGCTTCAACGGAACAAACCCTAGGGCTTGCCGGAGCAGACTGCTCCTCAGCACTCTTGGTGTTGATCTTGGTGACCTTCTTGGCGGCGGCTTCGGGAAGCTCTGCCGGAAAATAGTCACAAAAAATCCACTTCCTCTTCTTGCTCTGTCCAGTTGACGGCGTCCCGGACGATCGAGTCAGCTTGAGCACAAAAATCCCTGGTTCCACAGGTAACTTAAGTGCGGCGCACTTTGACAGGCCGTCGGCGATGTCGTTCTGAGCTCTTGGAACATGCTCCATCTGTATGCCGTCAAAGTGCTCTTCCAGCTTTCTCACTTCGTCAACATAAGCTTCCATCAACGGACTCTGATAACTCTTGTTCACTTGGCGGACGACAAGCTGCGAGTCACCCCTGACAATGAACTTCTTGATCCCAAGGTCTGCCGTGATCCTGAGACCGGCAAGCAAGCCTTCATACTCTGCAGTATTGTTTGTCGCTTGCTCCTTGGGAAATTGCATCTGGACTACGTACTTGAGGTGCTCTCCGGTGGGTGCGACAAGCAGCACGCCAGCGCCGGCGCCTTGCAGCGAGAAGGCACCGTCAAAGTACATGAGCCACTCTTTGCTTGCTTCCTTGACGGGGATGCTCATTTCTGGAATTTCTTCATCTGGTGTTCGCGTCCACTCTGCTATGAATTCTGCCAATGCTCTGCTTTGGATAGTTGAAGTACTCTCAAACTTGAGGCCAAAGCTTGACAGTTCCAGAGCCCACTCAACAATCCTGCCTGTTGCTTCTGGATTCTGCAGTATCCTCTTCAGTGGAAAGCGAGTGACAACTGTGATCTCATGTGCTTGGAAGTAATGGCACAGCTTTCTCGAGGCCATGAGAAGGCCGAAAAGCAACTTCTGCACACCAGAGTACCTTGACCTAGCCCCCTGCAGAAGGGAACTGACAAAGTAAGCTGGGCGCTGCACCATTCTCTTCTGTATCTCTTCGCGCACCTGCGCAGATCCATCCTTGTCGGGACCAGAGCTTGTCGGGGAAGCCCCCTGCTTGTCGCTGGATGTGCTTGCCGCGGTTGCTGGCTCGTCATCTGCCTCCCTCTCTTCCACTAACGCATCACTAATCACTTGATTGGTTGCCGCTATATACAGCAGTAACTTCTCTTGTGGCTTAGGTGCGACAAGTTTTGGAGTGGAGGACAGGTATCTCTTCAAGTCCTGCAGCGCAGCCTCCGCTTCCGGAGTCCATTTCATTGGACCTGCCTTTTTCAAAATTGTGAAAAACGGTAGGGCGCGCTCAGCAGACCGAGAAATAAACCTGCTGAGAGCAGCCACGCAACCGGCAAGTCTTCGTACATCCTTGACGCGCTTTGGTGCTTCGATCTGCTCAATGGCCTTGATCTTGTCGGGATTGGCTTCAATTCCCCGCTGAGACACGAAGAACCCGAGAAGCTTGCCAGAGGGGACTCCGAACACACACTTCTCGGGGTTGAGCTTGAGGTTGATCTTGCGTAGATTTGCAAAGGTCTCGTCTAAATCTTGGATCAGAGTTGCCCTGTCCTTGCTCTTGACCACTATGTCATCCATGTAGGCTTCCACATTTCTATGTATTTGTGGCTCGAGAGCGACATGGACTACTCTTGCAAATGTTGAACTAGCATTCTTTAAACCGAAAGGCATCCGTATGAAACAGTACGTGCCACATGGAGTAATGAATGCGGTTTTCTCCTCATCCTCTTCTGCCATGAAGATTTGGTGGTATCCTGAGTATGCGTCAAGAAATGAAAGCAAATCACATCCGGCCGTGGAGTCAACAATCTGGTCAATGCGCGGCAAGGGAAATGGGTCTTTGGGACAAGCTTTATTAACATCAGTAAAGTCGATACAAAGCCTCCATTTCCCGTTTGCCTTGCGCACGACTACAGGATTGGCCAACCACGTAGGATGGAGCACTCCTCTGACAAGGCCTTCTGCTTCCAATTTCTTGATCTCTTCTGCAATGAATTCTTGGCGCTCCACTACTTGCTTCCTGACCTTCTACTTGACGGGCCGCGCATGAGGACAAACGGCAAGATGGTGCTCAATTACTTTCCTGGGAACACCGGGGATGTCAGACGGTTGCCACGCAAACACGTTGATGTTCGCCCGCAGGAAAGCAATGAGCGCGCTTTCCTATTTAGGGTCAAGAGTGGCACTGATGGTGAAGGTACCACCAGTGCCGTCCTCCTTGGCGGACACTTTCTTGGTCTCTGGCGGAGCTGCCATTGCCTTCTTACACTTGCCGGTGGAGCTCGATGGTGCGTCCTCGACGGTAGCGCAGCACTCCGAAGAGGTGCGCTTGCCGAAGTGGGCATCAGAACTCTTGCCAGACTTGGTCTTCTTCTTCCCCCCGGGAGCTTCAGCGGCAAGTGACTTGCGATCTGTTGTGTCTGCCGCTTCTCGGTAGATCTTGTCGGCGCAGATAAGAGCATCCTTCTTGTCGCCAGGGACAGAGATGACGCTTATCGGGCCTAGCATCTTGAGCATGTTGTATGCGTAGTGAGGGGCTGCCATGAACTTGGCGAGTGCTGGACGGCCGAGTATCCCATTGTAAGGTAATGGAAAATCGGCAATGTCAAAAGTGACCCTCTCAGTCCTAAAGTTCAACTTGCTGCCAAATGTTACCGGCAACGTGACCTTCCCCTTCGGCTTGCTCCTTCCCGGGTTGATTCCTTGGAATGTGCCGGTCTCTTCGAGCTCGCTGTCAGGGATCTGGAGTTTCTGGAGTACAGCGGAGGAAATCAGGTTCAAGCCGGCCCCGCCGTCAACTAGCATCTTAGTGACCTTGAGGTTGCGGATAGTTGGTAAAACCAACATCGGCAAGCACCCGACCGCAGTTATGCGATCAGGGTGGTCCTCAATATCAAAGATGATAGGCGTGCTGGACCATTTCAGAAGCTTGCGCGATTCAACAAGTGGTTCCACCGCATTGACTTCCCGCACCCACTGCTTGAGTTGGCGGTGCGAAGTGTGCAGAGAAGCACCACCGTCAACGCACAAGACTTCTGTGGCTTTCTGGAACTCCTGCTCACTGGTCTCGACATCCTCCATGTCTTCGTCGTCATCGTCGTCTTCATCCTTGTCGCGGCCGCGGGGAGGTCTATCTCCTTGCCGCTACTTGGCCTTGCCGCGGCGTCCTCCCCGGCCGGCGTGCTTCTTGCCGGATTCTCCAGTGCCTCCTTGGGCCCTCTCCTTGTTGCGCCGCTCGTACTCGGCTTTTTGCTGCTGGACAAGCTGCTCGACCTTCTTACAACTCTGGAAGTCATGGCCCTTGGTGCGGTGGATCTTGCAGTACTACTTGTCGGTGCCGTCCTGCTTGTCGGCGACCGCCACAGCCTGGCAGTTGGTGCATGCGGCAATCTCCTTGCCGGAGCTACCAACTTTGGCTTTCTTGGCGCCACCGTCGTTGCCGGACTGCTCAACGACTAGCACATCTTTGTCTTTCTTCTTCCTATTGTTCCGCCGCCGGTTTTTCTTTGCCGGGGCAGCATCCTCGCTGTCAGATCCTCCTGCTCCTGTACTCTCTCCGGGGAGTTTCCTCCCTTCCTCAGCACGTGCACACTTGTCGGCCAGGGCATACAGCTCACTGACGTCTCTGATCTTGCACATCGCCATCTCCTCCCGCATCCTGCGGTTACGCACGTTCTGATGGAATGCGCTGATGACCGCGGCAGGGTGGACATCTGGGATGTTGTGCTGTACACGGCTGAATCTCTGAATGTACTTGCGCAGAGGCTCTCCTTCCTTCTGGGTGAGCAGGTGAAGGTCACTCTCTTGGCCATGAGGTTTGTGGCCGCCAATAAAGGCGCCGACAAACTGATGGCATAGGTCCGCCCAGGAAGATATGGAGTTTTCCGGCAAGTGCATGAGCCAGGACCTGATGTTGGGCTTGAGCACCGGCGGGAAGTAGTTGGCAAGGATCTTGTCGTCTCGCCCCCGGTAGCTTGCACCGCGATAGTGTAGATGCTGAGGAACTCCGACGGATGCGACTTGCCGTCGTACTTCTCGGGTACGTCTGGCTTGAAATTCTTCCTGTTGGGCCACTGGACTTGCCGCAGCTCACGGGTAAACGCAGGGCAACCTACCGCGTACGGCAAGTCGCCTGGTTCCCCTGGCGCATGCATGTCAACAGAGGGCCCAGCACGCTGGTCGGATTGACGCCGCGCTTCTCTTCGGCGCTCGATGCGAGTGCGAGTGTCTTCTTGCTGTCGTTCGTCAAGAACTTGGCGCTGATCGCGACGAGCTCGTGGATCCGATGACGTGGTGGAGTCGCTGTCGAGGTGGATCCGGCGAGTCGGCGATCTTGGCCTTCGGGCGGGGAGTGCACAGTGGTTGCACCCCCACCGATTGTGTCGCCACCGGCTCGTGCCTGGCTAACTTGCCGCAGCTGCGACGTGCTCGGCTGCCGTGGATTGTCGCCGTTGGCGAAGCCGATGAGACTCTGAATGGTGGCCCTCTAGTCATCGATCTTGTCCGCCGCTGGAGGGTAGTCTAGGAGCAGTTGGGCCCGCGCCAAAGCTTCTGCTGTAGTGGCGGACGGCGGCAGCGAATGGTGTGAGGAACGGGATATGCTCGGACTTCTAACTTCGTTAGAAGGAGCAGTATCTCGTCCAGGTGACCGTGCCCCGCTCGCGCCAGCACGTTGGCGCGCATGCTGGTCTTGAGCGCTTCGAGATCCACCAGCTCGATCTTGATCCAGCAAGCGTATGGTACCGTGAGTATCATGACGCTACCATTCCCGCACCTCCTGGGATGGGCGCGGTGCGTGTACGGACGCCGAGGTCTTGGAGTGCGCCCGGTCATTGTGGGAGCCGACTGCGCCGCCGATGAGCAGCGCAGCCTTGTCCTTGGACCTGGCAGCACCGTGAGCTCCCTCGTGGACGCCTGTTCTTCCGCCGGCGTCTACCCCACCAGCCGTTCGCTCCGGCAACGGCGGGTTCGGCGCGGACGGAGCAGCCGCCTCCGAAGCCTTCTTCTTCGGCGGCATGTCGATGAAGATGATGAACATCTAGCTCGTGCGAACGCCGGATCAGGTTCACACAACCTCGACGCACCCCTACCTGGCGCGCCAAAGATGTCGGGGGTGCTAATCCCACGGACACCTATGGGACCGGCGGACCAAGCCCCTTTTGGTTCGGCAGGGGGCGGAGAGAGCACGAAGAGCAGATCGAGGCGAAGCGCATAAGCACGCGATCAGTTTACCCAGCTTCGGGCCGCACGGATGCGTAAAACCCTACTCCTGCTTTGTGGTTTGTGTTGTGTTCTTGCTCGAGAGCGCTGATTGCTACAGTACACACCTGCAGCTAGCGAGACCGAGCGTGAGAATGATCGTCCCCCCTCTACGTTGCGCATGGGCCTCCTTTTATATGCTCAAGGGGTCACCGACAGGTGGCAACATAGATGAGGGTAAAATTGGAAAAGGTGTGGCGGTTGGCACCGCCGCCTACTATAGTGTATCATACCTAACTCTGATTGCAGGGGACAAGGGCATTAAATGCCTGTCTGCGTCGCCTAGACGGTGCAGAAAGGGACCGCCAGGGACGCCACTGCTTGCCATGATGGCAATCTTGTCAACGCCGCCTGCCACCGTGTACCGCTGGCTGCACAGCTTCCCGCCACGTACGCTCTGGAAGGGTCCTGGAGTGACACGTTGGCGGATGTGCTGGAGCGCAGGTACGGAGTGGAGGCTTGCCGCGGCAAGCGCCTTGCGACGGTTACTGTCTTGTCGCGTCCGGGAGCTTGTCGCTCACCAGGCCTTGCCGGGACGCGTGGTGCGTTGCGGCATGTTCCTTGGGATGCCTTGGTTGGCCTTCCCGGCAAGCTCCTCTTGCTGGGGTCTTGTCTCCTTCCCGGCAAGCTCCTTTTGCCGGGGTCTTGGATACTTTGTTCTTGAATGGCTCCAAAGGAACCACAGAGGACCTTGGCGGTTACCCGGCAAGCCTTGCCGCGGGACGCTGCGACTGCCCGTGCACAAGTTCGGGATACTAGGGTACCCCTACTCTAGTACGCCGACACGCCCCCTACCTCGTGGGCCCCCTGGTGGCCCTCCGGTGGCCATCTTCTACTATATGAAGTCTTTCGATGGGAAAAAAATAAGAAGCCATCTTCTCGGTCGAAACTCCGCCGCCACGAGGCGGAACCTTGGCAGAATCAATCTAGGGCTCCGGCAGAGCTGTTCTGCTGGGGAAACTTCCCTCCCGGAGGGGGAAATCATCGCCATCGTCATCACCAACGCTCCGCTCATCGGCAGAGAGCAATCTCCATCAACATCTTCATCAGCACCATCTCCTCTCAAAACCCTAGTTCATCTCTTGTATCCAGTTCTTGTCTCGTAGTCCGGGATTAGTGCTAGTAGGTTGCTAGTAGTGTTAACTACTCCTTGTAGTTGATGCTAGTTGGTTTATTTGGTGGAAGATCATATGTTTAGATCCTATATGCATATTAATACCCCTCTAATTATGAACATGTTTATGCTTTGTGAGTAGTTATGTTTGTTCCCGAGGACATGGGAGAAGTCTTGCTATTAGTAGTCATGTGAATTTGGTATTCGTTCGATATTTTGATGAGAAGTATGTTGTCCCTCCTCTAGTGGTGTTATGGAACGTCGACTACATGACACTTCACCATTATTTGGGCCTAGAGGAAGGCATTGGGAAGTAATAAGTAGATGATGGGTTGCTAGAGTGACAGAAGCTTAAACCCTAGTTTATGCGTTGCTTCGTAAGGGGCTGATTTGGATCAATATGTTTCATGCTATGGTTAGGTTTACCTTAAAAGTTTTGTTGTAGTTGCGGATGCTTTCAATAGAGGTTAATCATAAGTGGGATGCTTGTCCAAGTAAGGACAGTAGCCAAGCACCGGTCCACCCACATACCAAATTATCAAAGTACCGAACGCGAATCATATGAGCGTGATGAAAACTAGCTTGACGATATTCCCATGTGTCCTCGGGAGCGCTTTTCTCTATATAAGAGTTTGTCCAGGCTGCTACAAAAAGGATTGGGCCACCTTGCTGCACCTTATTTACTTTTGTTACTTGTTGCTCGTTACAAATTATCGTATCACAAAACTATTTGTTACCACTTGTTTCGGTACTTGCATAGAATACCTTGCTGGAAACCGCTTATCATTTCCTTCTGCTCCTCGTTGGGTTTGACACTCTTACTTATCGAAAGGACTACGATAGATCCCCTATACTTGTGGGTCATCAGCCTGCGCACCGGACTGCTGGCATGCCTACCAAAGTTTCACAAAGCTACTCACACGCCTCCCAATGACACTATGCAGCAAGCATGCCTCTGTCAATTCACTGACCAGCACGCACGCCTCCCGGTCTGCCTGTGTGGCGGACTGCTCGCATGCGCCCCGTCAACACACGCCTGCTCGCACGGCACACAGGTCGCGCGGCGGCACGTATATTGTTCTTCTATTTGGATGATTAATGTTGTCGCTTTATTTCTTAACCGAAGCATGGCACGTATCCATTGTTGGTGTAACGCTCATGGTTTGAATAAATAATCCGTTTGGGATATTGGTTCTCAATTATTAATAATCTCCCATTTGTAATTAGATAAAGATTACATCAAAACTAGTCTCAAATTTGACAAAAAAGTACAATGCCACTTTGTATTGGTGTCCATATGACAACACGATAAGTTTCATGAACATCAAATAAGTTTCGGATGTACTAGAATTTAAAAATCAAGATTCTCAATGTTGGAAATTTGTTGCACGGGGAGTAAACATGCACCTAGTGAGACACATGTGTTTTTGCAATCCATTTAGGTGCACTGTCACGTGTGCATGTAGCTCAAATTTGATTTTTGCACATTATACCCGTAGAAAATCAATCAATTAATGTACTAAAATGTCTTAATGATCTTTTTTTGAAATTAAAACCTCCATGCTTTGGTAACATATGTTCACCGCTGGATAATTAATTTATCATGCATCATAGTTGCGGTGGATTCGCGGTGTGTGTGTGTGGGTGTGTGCGTCTGGGGGTGGCGGGTGGCCCCCGGTACACTACGAGTTGTGAGCCACCGTGTGGGTTGGCCGTTTTGTTAGGCAGGCCGGTGCCACATCAAAGTCGTGAATTCATTATTTAAAACATTACACAACCCTTTCATACATACATGTTTTGGCCACATGTAGTCGATGGTTGTCCTACACGACACTCGATACTCGTGTGTGATGCTTTCTGTGCGCCCACGAGGTCGTCGTCCATCACTTTGACGAACAACCGGTAGTGAGGTTAATTTGACTAGCAAGGTAGTATCTTTTTTGTTTGTGTTATGGTGGTATATAGTACGCGTCGAAGAGGTGGGAGGGGGCTAGCATATATACTATACATACGCGTCCATGAACAAGTACACCTCACTCAGTGTCAGGACTTTTCGGTTTCCAAGGCACGTGCCACATCAAAATGGTGAAATTGGCTATTCAAACATCACACAACACCTCTTTCGGCCACACACATGCACGCGGTGGTTATCCTAGCTAGGACACTCACGTGTGATGCTTCCATCTATGGGCCCATGAGGCCATCGTCAATGCATGCATGCATCACTTTGACCTACATTGGGAGAGGTTAATTAATTTCACCATCGATGAGGATTATTTTGGGTTGTACATATTATGGTAGGAGCATATAGTATGCGTTGAAGAGGGGGGAAGGGGACCATCATATATGGTACGCTTCATGAACCTCACTCTGTGTGGGTGCATGGTTTACTATTTTTTTAGGCATGTGGCACATCAAAGTTGTGTATTTTTGGTATTCAACATATATATGTTTGGCCCACATGCAAAGCGATGGTTGTCGATGTCAAAACCGGCGGATCTCAGGTAGGGGGTCCCGAACTGTGCGTCTAGGCCGGATGGTAACAGGAGGCAGGGGACACAATGTTTTACCCAGGTTCGGGCCCTCTTGATGGAGGTAAAACCCTACGTCCTGCTTGATTAATATTGATAATATGGATGTTACAAGAGTAGATCTACCACGAGATCAGAGAGGCTAAACCCTAGAAGCTAGCCTATGGTATGATTGTATGTTGTCCTACGGACTAAAACCCTTCGGTTTATATAGACACCGGAGAGGGTTAGGGTTACACAAGGTCGGTTACAAAGGAGGAGATATACATATCCATACTGCCTAGCTTGCCTTCCACGCCAAGTAGAGTTCCATCCGGACACGAGACGAAGTCTTCAATCTTGCATCTTCATAGTCTAACAGTCCAGCCAACTGAGATAGTCCGGTTGTCCGGAGACCCCCTAATCCAGGACTCCCTCAGTAGCCCCCGAAGCAGGCTTCAACGACGAGTCTGGCGCGCAGTATTGTCTTCGGCATTGCAAGGCGGGTTCCTCTCCAAATTCTGTGTACCTGTCGAAATAATGTCCGGTTTCTTGTGAATGTTTGTACTGCTTGGCTTCTACGCCCAATAATGGCCACTTTCCACGTGTCGAGTGAATGTGAAGAGCCAAGGTTTTTTCACATTTACCCCCTAGCTATGTGAATGAGCCGCCTATTTAAAAAGACGGGGATTCAGATCCAAATCACACCATCCTCCCTTGGCGAGCCTTCATCGGAGCGCACCCGACAAAGATCCATTCCACCATGGCCGATCGATGCAGCTCCTCCTCTCGCACCCCTAGCTCCAAGCCTGGAGATTGGGAGAGATGTTCCATCCCGCACAGCAAATTAGTGATGCTTCAGTCCAAGGGATTTCTTCCCCCAGTGTACCTGGTCCCGGTTCGAGCCGGGCTTGCCACCTATAATGGCGGAGAACAAGCGGAGAGCCTTCCCAATCCCTCCAAGTGGGAGCGGGTATGCCTTGTCCCTTACTTGGTAAGAGCGCTCGGATTCCCAATTCATCCATTTCTCCGGGGGCTCCTGGAGTTCTACGGCCTCCAGTTGCACAACCTTACGCCTGCCTCCGTACTGCATATCGCGGGATTCGTAGCCCTTTGCGAGTTGTTTTTCGGCTGTGAAGCTCATTTCGCTCTGTGGAAGAAGTTGTTCTGTCTTGTGCCCCGTTCTCAGAAGGGATCAATATATCAAGTGGGCAGAGCCGAAGTGTGGCGTATTGCCGGGACCGGATACCTGTCCGGGACCCCAAAGAAGACGTCCGAAGACTGGCCTTCAGAATGGTTTTATACAGAAAACGTCCCCCTCCCGGATCCTATTCAGATCGGCCTTCCTGAGTTCGACAACGCCCCTTTGAAGAAGCACCGGAGCTGGCGTCCACGGAGCTCCCTGGAGGAAGATGACAGGGACATTCTTTACCTGATGAGTCGGATAAGTTTTTTAGCTCGATCCGGATTGACCATGATCGAGGTCATGGCCACATGTATCATGCGGCGGGTGCAGCCGCTTCAGTATAGAGGCCACCCCATGTGGGATTTCAACGGGAGGATGACTCCACCCGCCACGGCCGCAAAGGGCCGGGATCAGCTGCCGATCTAATAAAGATCTTATCCACTTTGTACAAGGGAGAAGAGCAGGAATTCCTTCGTGTCAACCTGCAAGGCAGATTTTCTATGTACAATACCCCGGGCTAGGTAAGCGGAGACTTTTTATCGCCCGTCCATTTCGTATTCCCGTAGTATAAGTATTCATTCTAGTGATTTCATCGCAGTTGCTGCGCCAGGCAGTAAAGGAGGTAAACAGCCCTCCCCCACAACCCGAGGACCCTGAACGGTCCCTTGACCCGGCCTCCCAGGAGGATCCGGACATATCTATGGAGCTGGTCGATGGGGTATTTTACCAATGGAGTAATGACAACGCCTTGGTGGCCATTACGGCCGATTACCCTGGGCTAGTTCCAGCCTCACAGGTGACTGAGACCGAAGTCCCAGCACTTAAAAAGGGATCTGTCGTCGAGCTTTTTTGATTGTCGTATAACAGCTGTGTTTCGCAGGGGAGGTCCTCGGGGCAGAAGGCCGAGCCCATGGCAACTTGCCAACAAGGGTCCGTGAGGCCAGGCAGGTTGAAAAGATCTGCAGTCCGGATTGAGACACCGGCGCAGCAGTATGGTGCGCCGTCTTTGTTGCAAGACATTATTCTCAGAGGCATATTAACGCACATGCCTTCTTTTCAGGAAAAAGAGCGCTCGCCGGACTATACCCGGAGAGGCTACCAATCACGCCTCCACAAGCCAGGCTCTAAGGCCGGATTCGGAGGCGGGGACAAATACAAGGGGTGCGTCAGGTGCTCCTCCGACAGAGGATGCGGATAAACTGTCCGCCACCCATTCTGAGGTGGAAAGTGCCATGAACCACAGGTGTCACCGGACTGTTCTTCGCGATGCTTGTTTCTCCCAAGAGGCATTGGATGCCTTCAACTCGGGAGACGCGCACCTCCGTGCCGCTCAAAATGGTCTAGCCAGAGCCATGGAGCAGTATGAAAAGACATACGGGTGAGAAAATTTGATGATTATATATATATATATATATATATCAGTAGCCCCTGAGACTTGAAACAGTTAGGATAACTGATTTAAGGATCAGTTGGTATGCAGGTTCTTACAGAAAAGAATACTCAACTGTCCCAGGAGCTAGAAGGGTGCAAAGTCCAACTTCAGGCCGCACTGGCCGCAGCAGGGGAGCCCAAAGAGACCCCCCTCTGGTAACATATCCTTCGAATGATAAGTATCATATTAGAATGCGGCGTATATGCAGATCTGACGATAAAATTGCAGATGACGCTGGAGTGAATCCGGATAAGCAACATCTCATACGCCAGCTGAAGGCCAGTGAGAGCATGCTTACAAGGGTGTGGCAGGAGAAGAATGATCTCCTAGATGCCAACACCAAGCTGGGCATGGAACTAAAAGATGTTCGGGCCCAACTGTCAGACTCTATTAAGGAGAATCGGCGGCTTCGACGCGGCATATTTAGTAAGTGCTTGAACGAACTTTGAAAAAGAGTTCGGCGAGGAAGCTGGCTGACAGAGTTATGTCTGTAGGTATGCTAACAGGTCGTCCTGCCGAGGAGATGCCCGGTTCAACAGGTGATCTTCTTCCCGAGCTCACACAGCTGCACGAACGAGTTCAACAGGTGATGCAAGGCGTCGCCCAGGCCTTGTGGCCATCCGTCTCCATACCTGAAGGCCTTGGAGAGCTTGCAGAAAAGCTGAAGGGAGCACGGTGGCGCTTCCAATTATGGAAGATAGCGGCTTGCCATCAGGGCGCCAGGGAAGCCTGGGCAATGGTAAAGAAACGGTACACGAAGGCTGACCCGAACCACATGGCCGAAGTCGGACCAGTGGGTCCTGATGGGAAGGAGATCCCTGTGAGCTTAGGGTACGGCCAAGTAGAATTGGCCACAAAGTATTCCCAACAGGACTGTAGACTAGAAAGCCTATTAGATGGTATTGAAGAGGAATTCAACTAGTCAAATTGACTATGTAATTTTAAAATGACAAGTATGATGCCTTCTAGCCGGATTGTAGATCGTTTGTCCTGGCGGACCTTTTCGCTTCAACCTCGGGACCTGACAGTCCGGAGTGTATCCAAATACCCTCTCGGATATGTAAGAACCGGGGCATCCGTGGAGACCAGGCGTAGGGGTCATTAGTGCATTATCAGACAAGTGCCCAACTAGTTATGTTATATTACATGGGTAGTAAGAAACATCTTCCAGAGAGAATAGTTCCGTTAAGGGTTCCTTTCCCTGGGTAGGCATGCCCTAAAGTGCATGTCCAGACTGCGACAAGAAGCACAAAAAAAACATCTGGGGGCAGATATGGATAATAAATAAAAGTCATCTTTTGTTCACCGACCGAATATTCCCTTAAGAATGCTAGCTTTCGGCTTCACCCAGTCTGAGGTACACGTCCGGCTGACCCGGCGGTAACAATCGCAGAGGTGCTACCCTTATGCCCTAGCCGAATTAACGGGAACGTAGGGCATAAATACAAGAGCCAGGCAACCCAGCTTGGCCAAAACTTAAGTCATATCGATGCATATAATGGTGAAAAAAGGTACATGCGGAAGTATAACACATGTGTTGGGCATGATGCCCAGGTAAATAATTTAAGCTTCTATGAAAGAAGCCCCCAGGTGTAGAGAGTGCGGCTAGCACATCTGTAATGTACAAGTGAGGCACAAGGTGACCCTTGAAGGCCTCGAGAAATAAAAGAAAGAAAGGGAAACAAGACAGATGATGCATATGCAGAAAATGGACAAAGGGAGGGGACTAACATAAAGTCTGGTGCTAGGCGTAGAATCATCGGATCCTGGCTGCGTTCCATGGGTTCGGCTCGAGTCGATTAGTCAATGCATCCCGCAGTCGGTACGCTCCGCCGGTCAGAACTTGGTCGATGACGAAGGGACCTTCCCATTTGGGCTCTAGCTTGTTCTTTTTCTTATCTGACAGCCGTAGAACTAGTTCGCCAACGTTATAAGTTTTGGCCCGTACTTCTCTCCTTTGGTATCTGCGATCCTATTGCTGGTAAAATGCGGAACGGGCTTTGGCTACATCGCGCTCTTCCTCCAAGGTGTCCAGACTGTCCTTCCGTACATGCACACTCGAGGTTAGTCATGAATTATTTCACAGGGCAGGACTGCCTTTGCGCCGTACACCATAAAAACGGTGTATATCAGGTACAACGATTCGGCGTGGTCCGCAGCCCCCAGAGTACGGAGTCGAGCTCCTCTACCCAGTGCATGTCAGACTCCGTTAAGGAGCGCACTAATCTGGGTTTAATGCCGCTCATTATAAGACCATTTGCTCGTTCGACTTGGCCGTTGGTTTGTGGGTGATAGACTGAAGCATAATTGAGCTTGATGCCCATTTTGCTACACCAGAGTTTTACCTCGTCGGCCGTGAAGTTCGTGCCATTATCAGTGAAGATGCTGTGGGGGACGCCGTAACGGTGTACAACCCCGGATATGAAATCTATCACCGGTCCGGATTCGGCTGTTTTAACCGGTTTGGCCTCTATCCATGTGGTGAATTTATCCACCATGACCAATAAGTATTTTTTTCTTGTGGGTTCCCCCTTTAAGGGGTCCAACCATGTCAAGCCCCCAGACCGCAAAGGGCCATGTAATGGGGATTGTTCGGTGGGCGGTGGGTGGCATGTGGCTTTAATTTGCAAAGAGCTGGCAACCGGCGCAACGTTGGACCAAGTCATGTGCATCTGCCCAGGCCGTTGGCCAATAGAATCCTGTACGAAAGGCCTTGCTTACAAGAGCACGGGCTGCCGCGTGATGACCGCCGAGTCCGACGTGAATTTCTGCCAAAAGGTTCCGCCCTTCCCCTTCGGAGATGCACCTTTGAAGGACTCCGGTAGCGCTTTTTTTTGTACAATTCTCCCTCATGGACCCTGTAGGCCTTGGATCGCCGCACTATGCAGCGTGCCTCATTTTGGTCCTCCGGAAGTTCATATCTAATCAGGTAGGCCAGGAATGGTTCTGTCCATGGGGCAATAATGGCCATTATTTCGTGGGCTGATTGTGTTATTTCGGTGGCGGAGCCTCCGGTTGTGTCAGAGAGTTCGGTATCGGGTATTTTGGCCGGGTCTGGACTGTTGTTACCTGTGTCCCCTTCCCATGCTACGGATGGCTTGAAAAGCCTTTCCAGAAATATGTTGGGAGGGACCGCGTCGCGTTTTGCGCCAATGCGGGTGAGGATATCCGCCGCCTGATTGTTTTCCCGAGCCACATGGTGAAATTCGAGCCCCTCGAACCGAGCTGACGTGTTTAGGACTGCTGTCGGATTTTGGGTTCCGGCAGACCCTTAAGGTTCGAACACTGGGGTGCGCGTGGATATTACGTCTTCTACCTCTCCGTCTCGCAAAGATCTAGACTACTGAAAGAACCGCACAAGAGACACAAGGTTTATACTGGTGTGGGCCACCGTTGTGGTGTAATACCCTACTCCAGTGTGTGGTAGGTGGATTGCCTCTTGGGGCTGATGATGATGAACAATACAAAGAAGAACAGCCTCGCGAGGGTCTGCTCTTGGCTGGGGCGAAGAACTGCAGGGGGGAGTTCAGCCACCTTTCTCTTTCTCTCTTTCTCTATGCTTCCAACCTCTCTATCTTACTCTCACTTACTGGCCTCTCCTTCCTTTCTTCCAACCCCCACCTTGCTCTGTGGGTGGCCGGTCCTATTCATAGAGGCCCTGGTCCTCTTCCCAAATATCGAGCGGGAAGGGAGCCAACAATGGCGGGCTAATTTGAAGGGGGACAGCAAGCATCAGCTATCCTGACAAAAGTAGTCTTCGCTTGCGCAAAGCTCTGGTGATGACGCCGTCTTGGGCTCCACGGTGACCTCTGTCTCGTAGTCCTCCTGGTCTTGGTCTCGTTGCACCGAAATGGCAACCTTTGCCTGATGCCTCGGTACTCCGCGGCTGCGCTTGCTCCCTTTGCACCAAAGAGGAAAGGAGGGTGCTGCACGGGCTGGCACCCGCCTGGCGCTCTGAGTCATCATGGATTGCGTCACGGGCACCTCGCGAGGTACCCTGCCTTGATCTCTCCGCCTCCTCGCGAGCCAGCCTGACGAGGCCGCGCCTGAGGAAGCTCCGTGTCGTCTGCCCCGCGAGGCTTGGCCCCTCGCGAGGGTCTTGAGTTTGTGTTGATGAAGATGGGCCATGCTGGGCCCCCCCTTTGAGCCACGCCGCAGGCCGCAGGCAGGCAAGTCTGGGGACCCCCATTCCCATAACGCCGACAGTAGCCCCCGGCCCAAGGCGCGCCCGGACTTGGCCGTGCCGAGAGGCGAAAGGGCAAGGGTGAAGCGTCGCGGGCCCTAACAGCCTACGGCCTTGGGCACCGCGTGGAGGTTGATTGGACACAAGTGCTTCAGCAACCGCGCAGGTTGATAAAGGAGCGGCATCTGCCCAGACTTGGCCTTTTGCTTTCTCCGGTTGCTGCTCAGATCCCCTTTCTTGCGCCTCCCCTTTCTTCCTCCAAATTTCCAGATCTACTCCGGCCGCGTGACCTAGGAAGCCATGGCGCCTCGTCAGTCTCCAGCCGAACCTTGGTACTTGCCTGCCCTAGACTTGCCGAGCGTGTCCAAGGCGGGCCTTGCCCGGCTGTGCCGGATGGCAGCAGCGCAGGGCATCAATGGGGCGCAGGTGTTCAAGGCTGGCTCCGCCACCCCTGAGGGCCGAGGGAGCACCTTTTATCCTCTCTTTGTAAGCTCCATTGCTGCGGGCCTGGTGCCTCCCTTCTTCGCCTCCATCATCCCGCCGGGGGAGCCCCTAGAGCTCTGGCTGCAGCACGCCGTCTGCAGCACCCTCGCGACCAAGGCAGAGGTCATGGTCGTTGCCCCGGGCGAGGTCTACATGACTCGTGGCTGGAGAGAGATAGCCCGGGTTTGCAAGGTAAGGGGCATCTTCGCAGTCCACTTGGAGTACGATGGCGCTTCGGTGATGTCTTTCAAGGTCTTCGACACGAACGGGCGCCGGCTGGAGTGTTGCCCCGGGAGAGGTGGCCAAGACCTTACCATGGTGAGGGCTAGGCCCGTCGACCACTCCCTTGGCGGCTTTGCAGGCGACGGAGGCGCCAGAGGATCCAGCGACCCCAGGGAGATCTTCGCGACTCCGGAGATGAGTGACGATAGCTACAAGCCCCCGAGCCGGCGCCGCTCCTAGAGCAGGGCGGGCTCGTCTGGCCGTCGCCGACTCTGATCTGGATGGGGTTGGCGCCGGCGCTTGATGGCCCACTGTTGATGATGGCATCTTTTGTAGGAGCGCGTGTAGTTAGCATCCCTTAGGATCCGTTCCCTGCGAGGAATCAAAATGCGCCCCATGGGGGCTTGTAAGGTGCATGTAATCCTGTTTGTTAATACATAACCCTTGCTGTAGAGCTGTGCGAGTTGCTGATTCCGTATTAGCTCAGTTCTCCCTTTCGAACCTCGCGAGGGCTTGGTGCTCTGCGTCGACGGGTCCCAGTCCCAAGGCGGCGTCAACCGTCGCTGGTATGCCAGGTCGCGATGCCGTGGTCAAGGCCAGGAGGTGAGCGACCCGGGGTCCGGTAAGAGCCCCTGAGTCGCGATGCTCAGGAGGTCCCCTTTGGTGCCCAAGCAGCCGTCGCTCAGCGAGAAAGGAGAGCGGCGTCACTGACACGGAATTGCGTTAGGTGCGGGGGGTAGTGCTACGATAGCCGGTGCTTTCGGGCGGTGACTTATCTCGAGATTCGGGGATTATCCCTGGTGTGTCGTCGGGTCCGCGCGTCGGCAGGAGCGGAATCGCTCGGCGAGGTCCTCGCGTGCCCCTTCTCCCCCACCTTTGCTCCCCTTTCTGCTCTACGTCCTCGGGTCCCGGCATTCGAGCTAGTCTCAGCCGTCGCTGGTATGCCAGGTCGCGATGCCGTGGTCAAGGCCAGAGGGTGAGGGCTGGAGAGCCAGTAGGAGCCCTAAGTCGTGATGCTCAGGCACCCCCCCTTTAACGTGCAAGCGGTTCCCGCGGACGAGAGTGAAAGGAACGCCGCGAGGGCCTTGTCTGGTGCAACTCCCTTAGGGGAACCTGTAAACTCATCATAGAAGGAAGAAGAGGTTGCCATGACAATTATTGGTCTGCCATTAGTTGCTTCCGAGGGGAGGTGAGGCACTGGAGGCTTGACGAGGTGGCGCCATGCGGGGCTGCCGCGACAAGAGCTCAGCCATTCAGGTTTGTCAGTGTTGCAGGGACGGACCCATGCGCAAGCGTCGTGCCGTTGTGGGAGCAATTCCGTCAGTTGGTGTCAGTTGAGCAGGCAACTAGATCAAACACGTTAGCCATGAAGGAGGGGATTCATTCAAACAGATGCTGGGAAGGTAGACATCCCTGGGTCGGGCCCGAGCGACTTGGGGATGACGCAGCCCGAGGGGTGCCCCCAACAAAGCAAGCTAACGACATGAAATAAAAGGGATACATACCGCAGGGACGGACCCACGCGGCCTGGGAACGATGCAGCCCTGGGAGGGCGCTCCCAGCTGGAAATGAAACTTGTAAGATGTCACCTGAAGGTGTCGAGGGCGAAGGGGTGTTGGTGCAGCAGACTCGGTGGGCTGCGGAAGCCGATCCTCATGAGCCCCCAGGCCCAGGGGCCTCGGGAGGCTCCGGAGGCACTGGTAGCTCTTCGCGAATCATCTCCATCTCCACCAAGGCTGCGGACCGCCTGTCTTCTTGAGCCTCCATGATGCCCCTCATGAGGTGCTTGCACATAGCAACCGCGCTTGGCAAGCCGTAAGGCATGCGAACGTAGCTGTGGGGCGGACCCCCGCAGCGCCCCACTCGCGAGGGCCAGAGGCGCTCCATCGTAGCGACTTGGTTGAGCCCTGGTACGTCGATGCAGACGCGCAGCCCACCATCCTCGCCTGGATGGGGAGCCACAGCCGGTAGACGGCGGCAACCTCTCATGATTCTTGATTCCTGTAGTTCTTGAATGGCCTTGTCGACGAACTCCTGTGGGTCTGACCTTCCTTGCCTTGCTCCTTCTTGAGGGAAACGTGCTTCGAAACATGCCTCCACGTGGTGCCCAAGCGCCTCCCTCGTGACCCTGGCCAGGTCGGTGGCCCTCCAGGGGAGAGCCCCCGAGCCCTGCCAGAGGAGGGCAATGGGCGCGCTTTCCTATGCGATGGAAGGAGGTTCCCCCTGGGCAGATGCGGGCCCTGAGGGGCCTGCCTCCCGAGGGGCCGGTCCGGACGATGTCTTCTTCTTCTTGGGGGTGGTCTTGGGAAGCCTCCTGCTTCCGCGATACGGGTCTTCTAGTGACGCGGCCTGAAAGGCTCGCTCCAGGGAACACACTATGTCCTTTTCTTCACAGGGCACCGTGATGACTCCGCCACTCCCTGGCATCTTGAGGACGTTGTAGCCATGGTGAGTCACGGCCATGAACTTGGCCAGTGCTGGGTACCCGAGGATGGCATTGTACGGCAGGCGGATGTGGGCGACGTCGAAGTCGATGAGCTTGGTGCGGTAGTTGTCGCGTGCCCCGAAGGTGGCAGGGAGGCGGACCTGCCCAATCGGGACCGTGGAGCCGTCGGTGACTCCAGAGAAAGGCTTGGTTGGCTGAAGCTGGTCGTAGGGCACTTGGAGACTGTTGAACGTTTCCACGGACAGGACGTTGAGCCCTGCCCCACCATCGATGACGGTCCTAGTGACCAGTACATTGCTGATGACTGGGGAGCAAAGCATCGGGAGGACTCCGGCTGTGGCCGCACACTTGAGTTGATCCGCTGAGCTGAATGTGATGGCGCATGCCGACCACCTGAGAGGGCGCGTTGCTCCAAGCCTGGGGAGGACTGCATTCACTTTGCAGGCAAAATGCTTGAAGATGCATTGGGAGGCTGGGGCTTGAGCTCCACCCAGGATGTAGGCGATTGCGCGTGGCTCCTGGAAGCCCCCAGCCCCTTCGTCTTGATGGCGATCCTCGTTCCTCCTTGGCTGAGGCGGCAGTGGAGGGAGGCCTGCGTTGCCCTGTGGGCGATCCTCACGAGGCTGATCCCTCCAGTCCCCCTCACGAGGTAGGTCTCTCTAGCGATCCTCGCGAGGTTGATCGCGCCACCCTTGGCGCGGGCCGCGGTCTTCCCAGCGTCATGCGTTTCTTCCTCCTCCTCGGCCGTAGCCCCGATCGGCGCGGTCGGGACGACGGCCGATCCTTCCTTCTCGCACGGCGCGGAGTTCTTGGCATTCGTTGGTGTTGTGGGTGTGGAGGTCATGGTACACACAGTACCGGCTGCCCCTGGAGGACTCAGGCAGATCTTTGCCCCGCTTGGTGTCTGGTTCTGCCGCGAGCATGGCAGCCTCCTTGCGCTTCACGTCCTTGGCCTTGGGCTTCTTTTCCTCTAGGTCTGTGGCAGACAGCTCGAGGAGGGAGAGGCGTCCCTCCTCAGCCCAGGCGCACTTGGTCGCCAAGTTGAACAGCTCCAGGGAGGTGCACAGGTCTTCATGCATCGCTAGCTCCTCCTTCATCTTGACATCGCGCACACCATCGGAGAAGGCCGAGATGATGGCCTCCTCGGACACCTTGGGGATCTTGAGGCGCGCGCTGTTGAAGCGCTGGATGTACTTTTGCAGGGTCTCTCTGGGTTGTTGCTTGATGCGGCGCATGTCGCTCACGGCGGGTGGCCGGTCGCGAGTACCTTGAAAGTTGGCGATGAAGCGGGTGCGCATCTGGTCCCAGGAAGAGATCGTGCCTGGAGCCAGATTCAGGAGCCAGGTGCGAGCTCCTTCCTTGAGCGCCATGGGGAACCAGTTCGCCATGACCTTCTCGTCCCCGCTGGCAGCTTCGATGCCCAGCTCATAGAGCTGGAGGAACTCTGCAGGATCAGTCGTGCCGTCGTAACGAGGAGGCAAGTCTGGCTTGAACTTGCCGGGCCACGCGACGCTATGCAGCTCGGTGGTGTAGGCACGGCAGCCTGCGGTGGCCACGAAAGGCTTCGGCTGCTGGAGAGCTCGGTCTTGAGGGTCCCCACGCACTGCAGCTAGGAGTAGCGCGGGGTCTTGGCGTGCCGGAGCTGGGGCAGGGTCGCGGCGTGCCGGAGCACGGAGCGCCCGGGCAACTTCTTGCGGGCGAGGGACTTCTTGGCAGCTCCGTTCTTGCTGCACTGGCACCTCACAGAGCGGGTTCCGCCCAGGGGCCACGCGCCTTGGAGCCATGGCGTCTTCTTGGAGAGGAGGCGGCTGGTACGCCCCCGGAGCTTCGTTGCCCGCGTGGGGCGGGGTGCAGCGCAGCAGAACGGACGACGCAGGAGAGCCCCCTGCGGCGCGGACAAGCTCGGCGACGCGGTCGAGCTACTCTTTGTAGACGTCATCGACGGGACGGTAGCGGAGGAGCTCGTTTGCCACGATGAGCGCAGCTCGAGCCTCCAAGGGTGCGCGCAGCGCGCGGGATGAAGAACCAGCTGGTGTGAGCGATGGAGTAGCGGTGCGGCCGTCTTGCCGCACGGATGGATGCTGAGACGACACTTGCTGCTCGCCCCCCGCCGGGCCGGTGGCGGCGTTGATGGCGGGTGACGGGGAACGACGAGGACATCCGCCGACGGGCGCCGTCTGGGCGACGCGGGAAGCGATGGCGGCCTGGCGCTCGGCGAGGGCCCGACGGGCGTCGGACATGGATGCGACGGTCGGAGGAGAACGGGGCGGTGGAAGACGAACTCCGGCGCACCCCTACCTGGCACGCCAAATGTCGGATTTTGGGTTTCGGCAGACCCTTAAGGTTCGAACACTAGGGTGCGCGCGGAGATTACGTCTTCTACCTCTCCGTCTCGCAAAGATCTAGACTACTGAAATAACCGCACAAGAGACACAAGGTTTATACTGGTTCGGGCCACCGTTGTGGTGTAATACCCTACTCCAGTGTGTGGTAGGTGGATTGCCTCTTGGGGCTGATGATGATGAACAATACAAAGAAGAACAGCCTCGCGAGGGTCTGCTCTTGGCTGGGGCGATGAACTGCTGGGGGGAGTTCAGCCACATTTCTCTTTCTCTCTTTCTCTATGCTTCCAACTTCTCTATCTTACTCTCACTTACTGGCCTCTTCTTCCTTTCTTCCAACACCCCACCTTGCTCTGTGGGCGGCCGGTCCTATTCATAGAGGGCCTGGTCCTCTTCCCAAATATCGAGCGGGAAGGGAGCCAACAATGGCGGGCTAATTTGAAGGGGGACAACAAGCATCAGCTATCCTGACAAAAGTAGTCTTCGCCTGTGCAAAGCTCTGGTGATGACGCCGTCTTGGGCTCCACAGTGACCTCCGTCTCGTAGTCCCCCTGGTCTTGGTCTCGTTGCACCGAAATGGCAACCTTTGCCTGATGCCTCGGTACTCCGCGGCTGCGCTTGCTCCCTTTGCACCAAAGAGGAAAGGAGGATGCTGCGCGGGCTGGCACCCGCCTGGCGCTCTGAGTCGTCATGGCTTGCATCACGGGCACCTCGCGAGGTACCCTGCCTTGATCTCTCCGCCTCCTCGCGAGCCAGCCTGACGAGGCCGCGCCTGAGGAAGCTCTGTGTCGTCCGCCCCGCGAGGCTTGGCCCCTCGCGAGGGTCTTGAGTTTGTGTTGATGAAGATGGGCCGTGCTGGGCCCCCCTTTGAGCCGCGCCCTAGGCCGCAGGCAGGCAAGTCTGGGGACCCCCGTTCCCAGAACGCCGGCAACTGCATTGCGATAAGCTGCCATTTTTGGATCCTTGGCATCAAAGTCTCCATTTATTTGGGATATCGCGAGGTTCGAATCCCCGCGCACCTCTAGGCGTTGAATGCCCATGGATACTGCCATCCGGAGACCATGTAGAAGGGCCTCATATTCGGCTGCATTGTTGGAGTCCGTATACATTATCTGTAGTACGTATTGAACGGTGTCTCCTATTGGGGACGTCAAAACGGCGCCAGCCCCCAAACCAGCCAACATTTTGGAGCCGTCGAAGTGCATGATCCAGTTTGAATATGTGTCGTACTCTTTAGGGAGTTCGTCTTCCGTCCATTCAGCGACGAAGTCAGCCAAAACTTGTGAATTAATAGCTCGTCATGGCTTGTAAGTTTCATCGAACGGGAGGAGCTGAATGGCCCATTTGGAAATCCGGCCCGTCGCGTTGCGGTTGTTTATAATATCGTTAAGTGGTACTAACGAGGCTACCGTTATCGAACACTCTTGAAAGTAGTGTTGCAGCTTCTAGGATGCCATAAATACCTCGTACACTATATTTTGATAATGCGGGTACCGTGATTTGCATGGAGCAAGGACAGTGGACACATAGTAAACTGGCTTTTGAAGGGGGAATTTGTGTCCGTCCACTTCTCGCTCGAAGACGAGCACTGCGCTTACTACTTGATGAGTTGCCGCAATGTATAATATCATTGGTTCGCCAATGTTTGGCATGGCTAGGCCTGGGTTTGTTGCCAATATGGCTTTTATTTCGTTGAGTCCGGCCAAGGCGGCGTCCGTCCACTCGAATTGTTCGGTGCGCCGGAGGGGGCGATAAAGGTGTAATGCCTTTTCTCCCAGGCGGGAGATAAAGCGGCTTAGAGCCGCCACACATCTAGTCAATTTTTGTATTTGTTTGAGGTCTGTTGGGGTAGCCAACTGTGACAACGCTCGGATTTTGGCCGGATTAGCTTCAATACCTCTATTGGAGACAATGAATCCCAGGAGCTTTCCGGCTGGTACGCCGAAAACGCATTTTTCCGGATTGAGCTTGATGTCATATGTTCGGAGGTTGTCGAATGTGAGCCTCAAGTTGTCTACTAGAGTTTCGACATGCTTGGTTTTAATGACCACGTCATCCACGTATGCCTCCACTGTTTTGCCGATCTGGTTTGCCAGACATGTTTGAATCATGCATTGATATGTTGCGCCGGCGTTTTTTACCCCGAAGGGCATTGTGTTGAAGTAGAATGGGCCGTATGGTGTGATGAATGCCGTTGCGGCTTGGTCTGGCTTTGCCATTTTGATTTGATGGTAGCCGGAGTATGCCTCGAGGAAACACAATGAATCATGTCCTGCGGTAGCATCGATGATTTGATCGATGCGGGGAAGGGGGAAGGGATACTTTGGGCAGGCCTTGTTAAGGTCCTTAAAATCGACGCACAAGCGCCAGGATTTGTCCTTCTTTGGTACCATCACCAGGTTTGCTAGCCAGTCCGGATGTTTTATGTCTATGATGAATCCGGCCTCCAATAGCTTGGCTAGTTCCTCTCCCATGGCTTGTCTTTTAGGCTCGGAGAAACGTCGAAGAGCCTGCTTGACTGGCTTGAATCCTTTTAGGATATTTAGGCTGTGTTCAGCCAGCCTGTGTGGGATTCCTAGCATGTCTGAAGGGTGCCAGGCAAAAATGTCCCGGTTTTCGCGTAGGAACTCTCGCAGTGCGGCGTCGACATCAGGGTTTAATTGTGCCTCGATGGAGGGTCCATTGGGTGGACTTGGAATTTGACTATTTTGTCCGCCGGCTTAAAGGAGGTGGACTTGGATCTTTTATCGAGTATCACGTCGTCCCTGTTCACCGTGGAGCGCAGCGCAGTTAGTTCTTCGGCCGCTAGGGCTTTGGATAGTGCCTCAAGGGCCAGTGCAGCTGTCTTATTTTCGGCATGGAGTGCTATGTCCGGATCACTAACAAGAGTGATGATTCCATTGGGCCTGGGCATTTTGAGCTTCATGTACCCGTAATGGGGTATGGCTTGGAAGATTGTAAACGCCTCCCGCCCTAATAGAGCGTGGTATCCGCTGCTGAACGGGGCCACTTGGAATGTAATTTCTTCGGACCTGTAATTATCCGGCGTGCCAAATACCACGTCTAGTGTGATTTTTCCTGCACAGCGTGCTTCCCAACTGGGGATGATTCCTCTAAAGGTTGTGCTGCTTTGCTCAATGCAGCTCCAGTCTATTTCCATCTTCTGAAGAGTTTCCTCATAGATGAGGTTTAATCCGCTGGCGCCGTCCATGAGTACCTTGGTGAGTCGAAAGCCGTCCATGATTGGACTGAGGACCAGTGCGGCTGGTGCTCGGGCTGTTCAGAATTTAGGTTCGTCCCTGGCATTGAAGGTAATAGCCGTGTTACTCCAAGGATGTATTTCTGCTATGTGGCAGATTTCGGCCATGCTGCGGAGTGTTCACTTGCGTCTATTATTTGACGCGAAGGTCTCAAAGACTGTTAGCACCGTATTTTTGTCCACGGGATGGTGCTCTGTGGTTTTTGGGAGGAGTAGATCCTCACCACTTTTGGCCACCTGCCGGAGTATCCAGCATGCTCTAAGGCTGTGCGTTGGTATTGCATCCGTTGTACTATGAATTTTGCAGGGTCCGTTGAGTCATCCCTCCAATACGGTTCCTTGCCCCGTAGAGGGCTTTTGCTTTTTGGTAGTTAACCCAGGTGTATTGTGATAATGCACCCTTTTATTTTGGACTGGGTTTGTATTCAGGGCCGGATTATCCCAAAATTTTATTTCAGTTTTCCAAGCGCTTTCCATCGCACAGTACTTTCGTACTATGGACAACAAGTCGGCAAAGCGTGTAATTTCACGACAACTTATGGCGTTGAGGATTCCCTTGTCCGCGCAATTATTGCAGAAGAATGAAATTGCGTCTTCCTCGCGGCAGTCCTTTATCCTGTTCATGACCAGGAGGAATCTGGCCCAGTAATGATGTACTGTTTCTTCGGGCTCTTGCCTAATTTGGCGTTGAGGATTCCCTTGTCCGTGCAATTATTGCAGAAGAATGAAATTGCGTCTTCCTCGCGGCAGTCCTTTATCCTGTTCATGACCAGGAGGAATCTGGCCCAGTAATGATGTACTGTTTCTTCGGGCTCTTGCCTAATTTGGGATAGATCGCGTATGTTTGGGTGGGTGGGTGGAATTGAATCCGAATCCTCACCGAATCTGAGGCTCAGGGGCCAAGGAGTTTCTGAACTCGAAAGTTTGGATTCGTGGATGTTTTCCGATAAATCTAGCCTGCTGCCTGATTCTAGGTTCAGGCTTTGAGTGACGTCCTCCCCTCCGCGGGTATCCGGCTTGGAGGGATCAGGAATCCGGACATAGCTAGTCCTTAAGATAGATGAAGGGTTGCCGCATTGTTCTTCCACCACTGCAACGTGATGGGTGACCTAGGGAGAGTTAATTTCTCTCAAATTGGGTTTAGGCCCAATCTAATCATAGTCTGTAGCGACTCCCAGGGCGGCGATGCGATCCAAGAGCTTGTTCAGGGAAGAGAGCTCCATTGGATCTAACTGCTCGGTGAGTTCCGAGTTGACGTGAAGATTGCTTTCGATGACCGGAGAAGTCATCATCGGCGCAGCGGCCGAACAGGCGGTCATAAGAAAACCACCTAGCTGGATAGTTTGGCCGATAGCCAGAGCTCCCTCAGCGATAGTGCCGTTTTTAAAGAAGGGATGAGACATCCTTCCTGGTGGCGACGGCATAGCAGAACTCTCAATGAAAGCACCAATGTCGGTGTCAAAACCGGCGGATCTCGGGTAGGGGGTCCCTAACTGTGCGTCTAGGCCAGATGGTAACAGGAAGCAGGGGACATGATGTTTTACCCAGGTTCGGGCCCTCTTGATGGAGGTAAAATCCTACGTCCTGCTTGATTAATATTGATATATGGGTGTTACAAGAGTAGATCTACCACGAGATCAGAGAGGCTAAACCCTAGAAGCTAGCCTATGGTATGATTGTATGTTGTCCTACGGACTAAAACCCTTCGGTTTATATAGACATCGGAGAGGGTTAGGGTTACACAAGGTCGGTTACAAAGGAGGAGATATCCATATCCGTACTGCCTAGCTTGCCTCCCACACCAAGTAGAGTCCCATCCGGACACGAGACGAAGTCTTCAATCTTGTATCTTCATAGTCTAACAGTCCGGCCAACTGAGATAGTCCGGTTTTCCGGAGACCCCCTAATCCAGGACTCCCTCAATGGTGGTTGTCCTCTCGCATCCAATTAAGCGGTTATCAGCGATATCGATGCTTTACATCTATGGGGCCGCTTGGTCCATCACTACTTTTTGCCTGACAACGAGAGAGGTTAATTTGACTTAGGAGGGGATTATTTTTTTGCTTGTAATACGGTACATATATAGGTCATGCTCTAGGATGATATGCATGATACAGTTTGAGCACACACACATGCATGTGTACGCATGAATCCCTCCCATCGAGTCAAAGTGGCTACGCACGCGCCACATCAATATTGTGAAATGGTATACAACATGCATGCACGCATCACCACCATATATATGCATGTAGTGGTTGCCTTCGAACGGTACACTCCCTCGCGTGGTTATCGGCGACAAGCCTATATATTCGTGGGCCCGCGTGGACATCCATGATCACCTTGACCGACAACAACATAGGTTACCATGGCGGAATCTTCATTTGGTTCGTGTTATCGTAGTATAGGTCATGGTGAGATTCAGACCTAATTAAGTTTGAGCGCATATACTATGCACGCATGCATGCATGAATCCCCGTCGTTGGCTTGAAGTGTGGTGTAACATACATGTGCATCATCAACCTAACCCTCACTCAGTGTGGGGATTTCTGGTTCAAAATCATGGTGCTACATCAAAGTTGTTCCATTGTGTACTAAAAACACACCTCTCCATACATATGTTTGGGCCACACACATGCAGCGGTTGTCTTCGGGGACTAGCTACTTGCGTGATTATTAGTGAGCTAGCCCAGCTCTGGGGTCGCATGGACGGCCATCACTTTGACCAACAACAAGAGATAGGTTGTACGACCAAGGTGGATTATTCTTGGTCCGTTTTATGACCCATCTTGGTGAGATATGCCTCTCTGGCCCGCCGACAGAAAGTGTGTGGGGAGGGGGCTGCTACTTTGCACTTTGCTAGGTGAACCTCGGTTGGGGGGAGCATGTATTCATAGCTTAGGATTCCCTTCATGCCGACACGAGGGGGGTGCTAGCTACTTCGCACTCTCGTAGGTGAACCTCGGTTGGGGGGAGGGGCATGCATTCATAGCTTAGGATTCCCTTCGTGTCGACCCGAGGGAGGGGGCTGCTAGCTACTTCGCACTATGCTAGGTGAACCTCGATTGGGGGGAGGGGCATGCATTCATAGCTTAGGATTCCCTTCATGCCGACACGAGGGGGTGGGGGCAAGCAATACCGTGCCCTTTGCGAGATAGGTGCCACATCGAAGTTGCATTTGGTATTTAAAAATCAAACCACCCTTTTCGTACATAAATTTGGTCCACATGCAACTGTGTTCGTGTTCTGACCCTCTCCCTCGTCATTTTTTGCCAAATTTATGAACATTAGACAAATCGGATGACGCAACAGACATGGTTCACTCAAACTAACCGTGTGCATTGGGCTCCACGAGGCTTCCCCTCTCAAAAATATCTACCCGCCTGTAGCTTTTTTCTATTTGATAACACACGGTTATTGTGTTTTGACCGTGTGTGATGTTTCTTGTTCACAATCCTGCCAGCATCCCTCGAAAATATATGCCCGCCTCGAGGGTTTTTTTGTTTCATAACACACGGTTGTTATCTCCGGACCATTTGTGATGCACCATCATCAAAATTTTCAATAGCCCCGGCATTTCACTCCCGCGTAGTAAAATTTTAAGTACCCGCGTCATTTCCTCAAACACACCCCCGCCCCCTCCACACACACACACACACACACACACCAAAACCTCCTCGGGCGTGCGTGTGCGCACACACACACAGACACACACACCCTCCCTCACTCGAAACCCTAGCAAGGTCCCTGCCACCGCCTCCGTTGCATGGCCTCCATTGTCAACATCTGCCGGTTTGCCCATGCAGCTTATCCACCGATCTCCATACCCAAGCTGCCCTAAGTTTCTTAGATGACGCCTGCCAAACGCCCCCTTTCCCACAGATCCCCAACCCCCACTAAAGAGCGTCGCAGCCTAAGCCCGGCTACGCTTCCCGTGGAGCTCGAGGAGCGACTGGCCCAAAACAGGTGTATCGCAGTCTCTTCGCCCGACGTCAATGTGGAAGCTGACGACCATTACTGGCTGCAGGCACTCAAGCAGCGGGCTAGAGTATGCGAGCATGTCTCGGCCACCGGCTACGACATCGAGGTCATCGACAGTGACTACCTGAGGCGGGCTATGTCACAGGTTAAGTGGCCCACCCCCAACCCCTCAGGTTCAACCACCATCGATCTCATCCATGGCCCCGCCGCTGATCTCCTCTGGCTCGCTGTCAACAATTTGCCATCCTACATCGCCATCGAGCCGCTTCTGTCATTTTTGAGGGACACGTTCTACGACGCTAGCTTGGGATCCACAGCTTCCAAGTCAGACCTCATCGACAGTGACCACGAGGAAGGCACCCTCTCCGGTTCTTCCAAGGGGAAAGGGCCCATCTGCTCTTCCAAGGGGAAAGCGCATGTCTACGACATCAGGGAGGGAACCCTACAGCCATGCTCTTCCAAGGGGAAGGAGCCCATCTGCAAAAACATGGAGTGCATCCAGGGTTCGTGCTCTTCCCACGGGAACGAGCCCATCTGTGACAAGTCAGGAAACCCATGATTTGTTTTGTCGTGCCTCTTCACAGGGGGAAACCCATGATTTGTTTTGTCGAGTCCCTTTTGTAGTGTGGTGAGAATATGTCCAGTTTTAATTGCTATATATGGTTGTTTGCAGTATGCCTTGTTTATTTCAATTGTTCACAATGTGATGCTCTATGTGTGCAATTATTTACTGTGCAGTACATTTCATCAATCTAGTTTTAAACATACCGATAGGAATGCATATATTTGCTTGTTGTTAAGCCTGTTATAGCTAGCATATGCCTCTTTTAAAGTTTTTTGATTGTTCGGTTGTTTGTAGTTAGCATATGTTCAGTGTCAAATGCTATCCTTGGTTGTTCGTAGTATGCCTTGTTTATTCCAGTTATTCACAACGTGATGTTCTATATGTGCAAGTATGAACTGTCCAGTTCAATTTCATCAGTACCAGTTTCAACAATACCACTATGAATGACTACGTTTGGTTCTTGCATCTTGTAGTTAACACGCCTTTCCATTTTTATTTAACAATAACTAGTGTACTTAGACCGGCAGAATACCAGTTTGAATGACTATATTTGCTTGTTATTAAATGTTAGGCCTGTTGTAGTTAACACACCTTTCCACTTGTTTTGCTTTACTAGCGTGCTTAAACCTGCACGCTGAAGCTATCTTTTGGAGATTATTTTGTCTGACGTGGATAATTTTGGTTGATGTTTAGCCTGTTGTGCTTAACATGCTTCCCGATGTACCTACACAGGAAAATTTTAGGAACGACTATAGTTTTCCATCGAGGTTAGTTTCATCACATGGCTTATGTATGCTCACTATTCAGGATATCGGTAGCTGGTACCATATAGGCCGAGGGCTGATAAGGGACTAATCGGTGAATCGGACTTTTAACTGAATATATCTGCAACCCATTTATCGTTAGGTTAACTAGGGCCACATGTAATATATCTGAGACTACATAGCAACATGCACTGTACTTAATGTCTAAATATGCAATCTTAGGCTACATAGCAACAAGGAAGAGTGTTACATTAATGCTCTGATGATGTCTAGATATACGTAGAAGAGCAGCAACAACAACAATAACACAGCCCTGTTTGGATACTCAACTTTGCTAGAGGTTAGAGTTAGTTTCTAGCTCATGACTAACCCTGAACTAACTCCATCCGAAGAGTTGTTTGGATGGCAGGGTTAGATTGACAATAAATGCACTAGGAGAACTAGCTCCAATTAGCACCTCTTGGTTTGGATAGTTTTTTTGGGTGGGTTATAGATGCAACTAGCTCAAACTAGCCCTCATGTTTAGATATACATTGCGGCTATTTGAGCCCAAACTAGCTCAAACTAACTATAATACATGGATACAACAAGAGTTAATCAGCCGATAATTTGTAAGGATGCAATAAACTCCTTACGGCACATAATATAAGATGTTATTTCATCTAATATGTGAGTATATTGGATGCTATAAGATATTATAAAAGAGTGCTGTACTACATCATTGTGCAATTGTTGTTTAGCTTCTAATATTAACTTGGTGCTTTTAGGTACATATGTCATTGGTAAAGATCCGCGCTTCGACACTTTCTGCGTATGGGGCAATGAGATATCGATGAACCTCCATCAAGTGAGGAAGCTGATAAAGATTGTTAGTAAAATGGGTCCAAAGATGGCAATTAAACTATTTGTTTACACTTTATCCAAGACAACAGCAAACTGCAGGATGGTAAGTAAGAACTCTGCAGCCTTCTTTTTACTACCCATAATGAGTTGTGTTAGATGACAATGTCTGAATCTTTTTCCTTTGCAGTGGTTGCCAAAGCATTTTACTCAAGATTACCTCTCAAACTACATGATTGGTGGGCATGCAAAGGTTAAAGTATTTCTACCAGAACACGATGATTATCTAGATGTTTTGATGAAGACCGTGAAGGATGGGCGGTCGGCCGTCACAAGGGGTTGGACTAGATTCGTGCGTGCCTTATGCATGGAGGAGAGCACAATATGGGCATTCCACTTCACCTTGTTCAGCAACCAGAATGTATTTCGCCTCTTTCTTTACTGTCTTTAATAGTACAAGTATACAACTGTGGTTCATCATTGTCTATTTGGTTCTTATGTAATTCTTGAACATATGTACCTACGAATCCAATAATGCATTTGTTGTTTGAACCTGATGGATATGAATAAAGATATAGCATACATTCAAATTCCAATTCAAATCCGGTACAATTTCAGCAATTAAATTACGGTGAAATTACGCTCTCTAGGTCGTTACGGCACACACAGTTGGTAAAACACAAACGTTTGCGATATACACCATAATCCGAGACGGTTCATAGAGAGGAAACGTGTGCAAGCATGCACACGGTTGCCATTTGCAAAGCGTGTGCGATGTCAGACAATAGCACAAACAGTGCAGGCAAACTAAATGTTTGTGTTAGTTGCCTTATCATACACGATTCGTAACCATGAACTGTTTCTGCTGAAGTATGCATCGTAAATGTTGCACCACATAATAGCGTGTGTGATAGTTGTCGTGTACGACAATGTTACGATGGTCCGATGTTTCGTAATCCCGTCTGACACTCATATGATGATTAGCTAATCTTCTTAATTAGTTATCGCATACGATTTGGAAAAAGAGAATGTGTGTGATTGTATGCTTATCATACACATTCTATAATAGTGAACCGTTTGTGATGGGTCGCGCATCGTAAACGTTGCACCAAAGAATACCGATTGCGATGGCAATGCGAGCACAAACGAGTAGGAGTACTGTATATGCATCTTGGCTCTCTATCCCCGATGGTTTCTGGGTCGTGTGGGAAGGACCCCCCTATCGCCTTCACTCACTAGGCGGCGGTCCAAATGTTGTCGCAGAAATGGGTTAAAAACCGTTTGTATAACACCGACACGTACCAGTGCACCCTCGAATCCCTTAGGAGCGTGGCCATAGTGCGGGCGTACCAAGCGGACACCCCTCGACTAGCGCGACACTATAGCCACGCGACTCATGACGCAGCCTACGTCAGCTAGGGCCATGCTCCCACGACGGGCGGTCGGTACGGCCCGCGGGCAGCGGGCCCTACCTGTCCGCGAGCAACTAGAAGACGGCGCACCTCTAGCAGACGGCCCTTCCTCCCCTCGGAGTCTACGCGCCATTAATCTAATGAGACAACGAGTGGCTACAGTAAGCGCTCGCTAGGCGGCGGGACTGTCGCCATGCGTCCGCCGATGAGGCCTTTGTCACCAAGGGCGAGGCTACAGTAAAAGGCGATCGGCATGGCCTGCAGGCGGCGGGCCCTACCTATTGGCCAAGTCCACGGCAGCCGGCAGGACCCACCAACCGGCGGGCTCCTACCTCCTGAGCATGCGTTGGTTCTCCCTTGAAGAGGAAAGGGTGATGCAGCAAAGTAGCATAAGTATTTCCCTAAGTTTTGAGAACCAAGGTATCAATCCAGTAGGAGACAACGCACAAGTCACCTAGTACCTGCACAAACAATCAAGAACCTTGCAACCAACTCGATAAAGGGGTTGTCAAGCCATTCACGGTCACTCACAAAAGTCAGATCTAGTAGAGATAGTAAAGTAAATATTTTTGGTATTTTTGTTGTATAGATTGGAAAGTAAAGATTGCAAAATAGTAAACAAGATGCAATGTAAATAAAAGAGATGTAATATAATAGGAAAGAGACCCGGGGCCATAGGTTTCACTAGTGGCTTCTCTCAAGATAGCATGTATTACGGTGGGTGAACAAATTACTGCCGAGCAATTGATAGAAAAGCACATAGTTATGAAGATATCTAAGGCAATGATCATGAATATAGGCATCACGTCTGTGTCAAGTAGACCGAAATGATTCTGCATCTACTACTATTATTCCACACATCGACCTTTATCCAGCATGCATCTAGAGTATTACGTTCATAAGAACGGAGTAACGCATTAAGCAAGATGACATGATGTAGAGGGATAAACTCAAGCAATATGATAGAAACCCCATCTTTTTATCCTCGATGGCAACAATACAATACATGCCTTGCTGCCCCTACTGTCACTGGGAAAGGACACCGCAAGATTGAACCCAAAGCTAAGCATTTCTCCCATTGCAAGAAAGATTTATCTACTAGGCCAAACCAAACCGATAATTTGAAGAGACTTGCAAAGATATCAAATCATGCATATAAGAATTCAGAGAAGAACCAAATAATATTCGTAGATAATCTTGTTCATAAATCCAAAATTCATCGGATCTTGACAAACACACCGCAAAAGAGTATTACATCAAATAGATCTCCAAGAACATCGAGGAGAAATTTGTATTGAGAATCAAAGAGAGAGAATAAGCCATCTAGCTAATAACTATGGACCCGAAGGTTTGTGGTAAACTACTCACGCTTCATAGGAGAGGAAATGGTGTTGATGTAGAAGCCCTCCGTGATCGATTCCCCCTTCGGCAGATCGCCGGAAAAGGCCCCAAGATGGGATCTCATGGGTACAGAAGGTTGCGGCGGGGGAAAAGTGGTTCCGTGGCTCTCCCTGATGTTTCTAGGGTATAAGAGTATATATAGGCGAAAGAAGTACATCGGTGGAGCTACGAGGGGCCCATGGGGGTGGGGGCACGCCTACCCCCTGGGCACGCCCTCCTGCCTCGTGGCTTCCTCATGGAGTTACAGACATCGACTCCAAGTCTTCTGGATTGCTTTCGGTCCAAGAAAGATCTCGCGAAGGTTTCATTCCGTTTGGACTCCATTTGGTATTCCTTTTCTGCAAAACTCTAAAATAGGAAGAAAAAAATAGAAACTGGCACTGGGCCTCCGGTTAATAGGTTAGTCCAAAAAATAATATAAAAGAGCATATTAAAGCCCATTAAACATCCAAAACAGATAATATAATAGCATGGAACAATCAAAAATTATAGATACGTTGGAGACGTATCAAGCATCTCCAAGCTTAATTCCTGCTCGTCCTCGAATAGGTAAATGATATAAAGATAATTTTTGATGTGGAATGCTACCTAACATAGTTATCAATGTAATTTTCTTTATTGTGGCATGAATGTTCATATCCAAAAGATTTAAGACAAAAGTTTAATATTGACATAAAAACAATAATACTTCAACCATACTAACAAAGCAATCATGTCTTCTTAAAATAACATGACCAAAGAAAGCTATCCCTACAAAATCATATGTGAAGGAAATATGCCCTAGAGGCAATAATAAAGATGTTATTTATATTTCCTTATATCATGATAAATGTTTATTATTCATGCTAGAATTGTATTAACCGGAAACTTAGTGTCATGCCGGTGACGATAGAGATCATTACGACACTTTGGAGATGGAGATCAAAGGCATAAGATGATCATGGCCATATCATGTCACATATTTTGATTGCATGTGATGTTTATCCTTTATGCATCTTATTTTGCTTAGTTCGGCAGTAGCATTATAATATGATCTCTCACTAAATTTCAAGGTATAAGTGTTCTCCCTGAGTATGCACCGTTGCGACAGTTCGTCGTGCCAAGACACCACGTGATGATCGGGTGTGATAAGCTCTACGTTCACATACAACGGGTGCAAGCCAGTTTTGCACCCGCGAAATAATCAGGTTAAACTTGACGAGCCTAGCATATGCAGATATGGCCTCGGAACACTGGAGACCGAAAGGTCGAGTGTGAATCATATAGTAGATATGATCAACATAGTGATGTTCACCATTGTAAACTACTCCATCTCACGTGATTATCGGACATGGTTTAGTTGATTTGGATCACGTGATCATTTAGATGACTAGAGGGATGTCTATCTAAGTGGGAGTTCTTAAGTAATATGATTAATTGAACTTTAATTTATCATGAACTTAGTCCTGATAGTATTTGCATAACCATGTTGTAGATCAATAGCTCGCGATGTAGCTCCCCGTTTATTTTTGATATGTTCCTAGAGAAAAACTATGTTGAAAGATGATAGTAGAAATGATGCGGACTAGGTCCATGATCTGAGGATTATCCTCATTGCTGCATAGAAGAATTATGTCCTTGATGCACCGCTAGGTGACAGACCTGTTGCAGGAACAGATGCAGACGTTATGAACCTATATGATGACTACTTGATAGTTTAGTGCACCATGCTTTACGGCTTAGAACCGGGACTTCAAAAATGTTTTGAACGCCATGGATCATATAGGATGTTCCAAGAGTTGAAATTGGTATCTCATACTCATGCCCGTGTCAAGAGGTATGAGACCTCTGACAGTACTTTGCCTGCAAGATGGAGGAGAATAGCTCAACGAGTGAGCATGTGCTCAGAATGTCTGAGTACTACAATCACTTGAATCAAGTGGGAGTTAATCTTTCCGATAAGATAGTGATTGACAAAGTTCTCTAGTCACTATCACCAAGTTACGAGAACTTCATGATGAACTATAATATGCAAGGGATGACGGAAACGATTCCCAAAGCTCTTCACGATGCTGAAATCGGCGAAGGTAGAAATCAAGAAAAAGCATCAAGTGTTGATGGTTGACAAGGCCACTAGTTTCAAGTAAAAGGGCAAGGGAAAGAAAGGGAACTTCAAGAAGAATGACAAGCAAGTTTCCACTCCCATGAAGAAGCCCAAAGCTAGACCCAAGCCTAAAACTGAGTGCTTCTACTACAAAGGAAATGGTCACTGGAAGTGGAACTGTCCTATATATTTGGCGGATAAGAAGGATGGCAAAGTGAACAAAGGTATATTTGATATACATGTTATTGATGTGTACTTTACTAGTGTTTATAGCAAACCCCTCGGTATTTGATACTAGTTCAGTTGCTAAGAGTAGTAACTCAAAACGAGAGTTGCAAAATAAACAAAGACTAGTTGAGGACGAGGTGACGATGTGTGTTGGAAATGATTCCAAGGTTGATAAGATCACCATCGCACACTCCCTTTACCTTCGGGATTAGTGTTGAACCTAAAATAAATGTTATTTGGTGTTTACGTTGAGCATAATATGATTGGATCATGTTTATTGCAATACGGTTATTCATTTAAGTCAAAGAATAATTGTTATTCTGTTAACATGAATAAAACCTTCTGTGGTCATACACCCAAGGTGAATGGTTTATTGAATCTCGATCGTAGTGATACACATATTCATAATATTGAAGCCAAAAGATGAAAAGTTAATAATGATAGTGCAACCTATTTGTGGCACTGCCGTTTAGGTCATATTGGTGTAAAGCGCATAAAGAAACTCCATGCTGATGGATTTTTGGAATTACTTGATGCTTGCGAACCATGCCTCATGGGCAAGATGACTAAGACTCCGTTCTCGGGAACAATGGAGCGAGCAACTGACTTATTGGAAATAATACATACTGATGTATGCGATCGATAAGTGTTGAGGCTCGCGGGGGTATCGTTATTTTCTGACCTTCACAAATGATGTGACAAGATATGGGTATATCTACTTAATGAAACATAAGTCTGAAACATTTGAAAAGTTTGAAGAATTTCACAGTGAAGTGGAAAATCATTGTAACAAGAAAATAAAGTTTCTATGATCTGATCGTGGAGGTGAATATTTAAGTTACGAGTTTGGTCTTCATTTGAAACAATGTGGAATAGTTTCGCAACTCACTCCACCTGGAACACCACAGCATAATGGCGTGTCTGAACGTTGTAATCGTACTTATTGGATATGGTGCGATCATTGATGTCTCTTACCGATTTACCACTATCAATTTGGGGTTATGCATTAGAGACAATTGCATTCACGTTAAATATGGCACCATCTAAATCCGTTGAGATGACACCGTATGAACTATGTTTGGCAAGAAAACAAAGCTGTCATTTCTTAAAGTTTGGGGTTGCGATGTGATAACCCACAAGTATAGGGGATCGCAACAGTTTTCGAGGGTAGAGTATTCAACCCAAATTTATTGATTCAACACAAGGGGAGCCAAAGAATATTCTGAAGTATTAGCAGCTGAGTTGTCAATTCAACCACACCTAGAAACTTAATATCTGCAGCAAGGTATTTAGTAGCAAAGTAATATGATAGTAGTGGTAACGGTAGCAAAAGGTAACGGTATCAAAAGTAATATTTTGGGGTTTTATAGTGATCGTAATAGTAGCAGCGGAAAAGTAAATAAGCGAAGAACAATATAGGAAAACCTCATAGGCATTGGATCGGTGATGGAGAATTATGCCGGATGCGATCGATCATGTAACAATCATAACATAGGGTGACACAGAACTAGCTCCAGTTCATCAAGGTAATGTATGCATGTATTCCGAATATAGTCATACGTGCTTATGGAAAAGAACTTGCATGACAACTTTTGTCCTACCCTCCCATAGCAGCGGGGTCCTAATGGAAACTAAGGGATATTAATGCCTCCTTTTAATAGAGTACCGGACCAAAGCATTAACACATAGTGAATACATGAACTCCTCAAACTACGGTCATCACCGGTAAGTATCCCGATTATTGTCACTTCGGGGTTAACGGATCATAACACATAATAGGTGACTATAGACTTGCAAGATAGGATCAAGAACTCTCATATATTTATGAAAACATAATAGGTTCAGATCTGAAAGCATGGCACTCGGTCCCTAGTGACAAGCATTAAGCATAGCAAAGTCATAGCAACATCAATCTCAGAACATAGTGGATACTAGGGATCAAACCCTAACAAAACTAACTCGATTACATGATAAATCTCATCCAACCCATCACCGTCCAGCAAGCCTACGATGGAATTACTCATGCACGGCGGTGAGCATCATGAAATTGGTGATGGAGGAAGGTTGATGATGACGATGGCGACAGATTCCCCTCTCTGGAGCCCCGAACGGACTGCAGATCAGCCCTCCGAGAGAGTTTAGGGCTTGGCAGCGGCTCCGTATCGTAAAACGCAATGAATCCTTCTCTCTGATTGTTTTCTCCCTAAAAGTGAATATATGGAGTCAAGGTTGAGGTCGGTGGAGCATGAGGGGGCCCACAAGGTAGGGGGCGCGCCCAGGGAGGTAGGGCGTGCCCCCACCCTCGTGGACAGGGTGTGGGCCCCCTGACATGGATCTTTCTTCCAGTATTTTTTATGTATTCCAAAAAAATCTCCGTTGATTTTCAGGTCATTCCGAGAACTTTTATTTCTGCACAAAAATAACACCATGGCAATTCTGCTGAAAACAAAGTCAGTCTGGGTTAGTTCCATTCAAATCATGCAAGTTAGAGTCCAAAACAAGGGCAAAAGTGTTTGGAAAAGTAGATATGACGGAGACGTATCAACTCCCCCAAGCTTAAACCTTTGCTTGTCCTCAAGCAATTCAGTTGATAAACTTAAAGTGATAAAGAAAAACTTTTACAAACTCTATTTGCTCTTGTTGTTGTAAATATGTAAATCCAGCATTGAGGGTTCCAGCAAAGATTATGAACTAACCACATTCACAATAACATTTAGGTCTCATGTTTACTCATATCAATGGCATAATCAACTAGCGAGAAATAATAATAAATCTCAGATGACAACACTTTCTCAAAACATTCATGATATGATATAACAAGATGGTATCTCGCTAGCCCTTTCTGAGACCGCAAAACATAAATGTAGAGCACCTTTAAACATCAAGGACTGACTAGACATTGTAATTCATGGTAAAATAGATCCAGTCAAGTCATACTCAATGTAAACTAACAGTAATGGATGCAAATGACAGCGGTGCTCTCCAACTGGTGCTTTTTAATAAGAGGGTGATGACTCAACATAAAAGTAAATAATAGGCCCTTCGCAGAGGGAAGCAGGGATTTGTAGAGGTGCCAGAGCTCGGTTTTGAAATAGATATGAATAATATTTTGAGTGGTATACTTTCATTGTCAACATAACAACCGAGAGATCTCAATATCTTCCATGCTACACACATTATAGGCGGTTCCCAAATAGAATGGTAAAGTTTATACTCCCCCTCCACCAACAAGCATCAATCCATGGCTTGCTTGACACAATGAGTGCCTCCAACTAACAAGAGTCTCGGGGGAGTTTTTTTTGCAGTTATTTTGATTTGATTTTCATAAAGCATGGGACTGGGCATCCTGGTGACCAGCCATTTTCTCGTGAGTGAGGAGCGGAGTCCACTCCTCTTGAGAATAACCCGCCTAGCATGGAAGATACAGACAGCCCTAGTTGATACATGAGCTATTCGAGCATACAAAACAGAATGTTTATTTGAAGGTTTAGAGTTTAGCACATACAAATTTACTTGGAACGGCAGGTAGATACCGTATATATGTAGGTATGGTGGACTCATATGGAACAACTTTGGGGTTTATGGAATTCGATGCACAAGTAGTATTCCCGCTTAGTACAAGTGAAGGCTAGAAAAAGACTGGGAAGCGACCAGCTAGATAGCGACAATAGTCATGAACATGCATTAAAATTAATCAACACCGAATGCAAGCATGAGTAGGATATAATTCACCATGAACATAAATATCATAGAGGCTATGTTGATTTTGTTTCAACTACATGCGTGAACATGTGCCAAGTCAATCCACTCGAATCGTTCAAAAGAGGATACCACCCTATCATACCACATCACAACCATTTTAATAGCATGTTGGCACACCAGGTAAACCATTATAAGCTCCTAGCTAATTAAGCATGGCATAAGCAACTATAATCTCTAATTGTCATTGCAAACATGTTTATTCATAATAGGCTGAATCAGGAACGATGAACTAATCATATTTACAAAAACAAGAGAGGTCGAGTTCATACCAGCTTTTCTCATCTCAATAAGTTCATCATATAATCATCATTATGGCCTTTCACTTGCACGACCGAATCGTGTGGATAATAATAATAATAGTGCACGTGCATTGGACTAAGCTGGAATCTACAACCATTCAATTCAAGAGAGAAGACAAGGTAATATGCTCTCTTTGCTAGATCAACAATAATGCATATGAGAGCCACTCAACATTTTCATTATGGTCTTCTCCTCTCGACCCCCAAAGAACAAGAAAATAAATAAAACTATTTACAGGGGAAAGCTCCCAACAAGAAAAAGAAGAACAAGAAATCTTTTTGGGTTTTCTTTTGATCATTACTACTACAGCATGGAAAGTAAACTAACTAAAAGCTACAACTAATTTTATTTGGTTTTCTAAGGTTTTTCAAACACACAAGAAGAAAGCATAAAAAGGGAAATAAACTAGCATGGATATTACAATGAAAAAGTATGAGCACCGACAACTGGCATGAGTGTGTGAACAGGAATGTAATGTCGGTGAGAGATACGTACTCCCCCAAGCTTAGGCTTTTGGCCTAAGTTGGTCTATGGCCATGGCTGGCCTGGCGGATATCCAAAGTTGTAGCTGGGGTCGTACTGAGATGTAGCGGCAATTGCCTGATGAGCCGCAGCTTGGAGGCGAGCTATCTCCGCCCTCCTCTCGTACTCAGTCGCCTCCTCCCTGGTTAAAACAGATATCCCCTTTTGCCTGAAAGTCAAAGAAAGTAGGAGCAGGGAGAGCGACGTGATAGGTTCGTTATCTGTCAAAGATTAGTCAGTACCGGAGGAACTGATCGTTCCTCTCAACAAACTCGTGACGAACCATAGCAACATAATCTAGATAAGAAGGAGGCAACTCAATATCATCTCCATGTATGTGTATCTCAAGAAAGTTAGCTATACGAGTTGCATAAATTCCACCAAAAAATCTCCATGAATACGATTATTATGCAACCTACATGCGACAATAGCCCCCAAGTTGTATTGTTTATCTCCTAAAACAGTGCTCCTGAGAACGCTAAGATTAGGTACACACATGTGGCATGCTTCATCTTTACTGTTAATGCACCTTCCTATGAAGAGAGCAAAATAATGTATAGCGGGAAAATGAATGCTCCCTATGGTGGCTTGTGTTACTTCTCTAGATTCCCCCACTGTAATACTAGCAAGAAAATCTCTAAATTCAGATTTGCGAGGTTCACTAACATTACCCCACTGTGGGAGTTTACAAGCAGTGTTAATATCTTCTAAGTCCATGGTATAAGATTTATCCTAAAGATCAAACAGGACAGTTTGAGAATTGCGTGATGATGAAAATTTAAAGCTTCTCACGAATGAATCAGTTAAATAGAGGTATTGACGGCACTTATCTACCTCCAAGCGATCAAGATCGGCATTGCGCGCATATTCATCAAATTCCTCCTTAATTCCTGCTTGGACCATGAAATCGTCTCACGGCCATTCACAAGGCCGCACTTGAGCTTCTCTTGGTGGTTCCTCGTCCGCATCACGTATTGCGGGTCTGGGTCCTTGCTTCCTTGGAGAACCACCTTGGTACATTTTCCTAAACATATTTCTTCCTCTGAAAAATTTCTGAAATTTTTAGTAACTCAAAATAAAAGTGAACCAAACTCAACAAAAATTGATAGCAACTGCTCCTACAAGTGCCTAGAGGCAATATCATGCATTAAAACTACTTTTGACCATATAAATTTGACATGCAAGCTCAAGAACAGGGTCACCTAAGCAGAAAAAATTTGCAATGAATAAAGCACTAGAACAAAAACTAATTGGACCATTGGAGGAGTCACATACCAAAGAACAATCCCCCAAAGCAGTTTTGTGAATGGAGCTTTGAGCTAGGAGATCGAAAATGGCAGCAAGATGAACTAGAACTCGTGCTTGAGCTGGTTGATAATTTTTTTGGGAGGAAGAAGGAGTGTGTGGTAGCTGGAATAAGTGGAGGCGGCCACCATGGGCCCACGAGGCAGGGGCGCGTCTAGGGCTGGGCGCGCCCTGGACCCTCGTGGTCAGGTGCTTGCTCCCCCTGATGAGTTCTCAGTGCCAGATATTCTCAAATATTCCAAAAAAATCATATTTAATTTTTAGGGCATTTGGAGAACTTTTATTTTCGGGGTATTTTTTATTGCACGGATAATTCAGAAAATAGATAGAAAATACTATTTTGCTTTATTTAATATAAATAACAGAAAGTAAAAAGAGGGTACAGAGAGTTGTGTTTTCTAACTTCATCCATCTCATGCTCATCAAAAGGAATCCACTAACAAGGTTGATCAGGTCTTGTTAACAAACTCATTTCTGATAACATGAAACTGGAGAATTTTCGAATAACACTAGGTTACCTCAACGGGGATATGCATGTCCCCAACAATAAGAATATCATATTTCTTCTTGACAGTAGGAAGAGGGAATTCAAAACCTCCAATAGTGAGTCTTGAAATTTTTCCAATAGAATTGATACTGTGGACTTGAGGTTGTTTCCTCGGAAAGTGTACCGTATGCTCATTACCATTAACATGAAAAGTGACATTGCCTTTGGTGCAATCTATAACAGCCCCTGCGGTATTCAAAAAGGGTCTTCCAAGAATAATAGACATACTATCGTCCTCGGGAATATCAAGAATAACAAAGTCCAATAAAATAGTAACGTTTGCAACCACAACAGGCACATCCTCACAAATACCGATAGGTATAGCAGTTGGTTTATCAGCCATTTGCAAAGATATTTCTGTAGGTGTCAACTTAATCAAATCAAGTCTACGATATAAAGAGAGAGGCATGACACTAACACCAGCTCCAAGATCACATAAAGCAGTTTTAACATAGTTTCTTTTAATGGAGCATGGTATAGTTGGTACTCCTGGATCTCCAAGTTTCTTTGGTATTCCACCCTTAAAAGTATAATTAGCAAGCATGGTGGAATTTCAGCTTCCAGTATCTTTCTTTTATTAGTAACAATATCTTTCATATACTTAGCATAAGGATTCATTTTAAGCATATCGGTCAAACGCATACGCAAAAAGATAGGTCTAATCATTTCAGCAAAGCGCTCAAAATCCTCATCATCCTTTTTCTTGGATGGTTTAGGAGGAAAAGGCATGGGTTTCTGAACCCATGGTTCTCTTTCTTTACCGTGCTTCCTAGCAATAAAGTCTCTCTTATCATAACATTGATTCTTTGATTGTGGGTTATCAAGATCAACAGCAGGTTCAATCTCTACATCATTATTATTGCTAGGTTGAGCATCAACATTAACATCATCATTAACATTATCACTAGGTTCATGTTCATTACCAGATTGTGTTTCAGCATCAAAAAATAGAAATATCATTGGGATTCTCAGGTGTGTCGATAACAGGTTCACTAGAAGCATGCAAAGTCCTATCATTTTTCTTTTTCTTCCTCTTAGATGGACTAGGTGCATCAACATTAGTTCTTTGAGAATCTTGCTCAATTCTCTTAGGGTGGCCCTCAGGGTACAAAGGTTCCTGAGTCATTTTACCTCTAGTTGCAACTCAAACAGCAAAGTCATTATTTTTACTATTCAATTCATTGAGAAAATCATTCTAAGCTTTAAGTACTTGTTCTACTTGAGTGGTAACCATAGAAGCATGTTTACTAATAAGTTGAAGTTCACTTTTAACATTAGTCATATAATCACTCAAGTGTTCAATCATATAAGCATTATGTTTCAATTGTCTACCAACATAAGCATTAAAATCTTCTTTCTTAACCATAAAGTTATCAAATTTATCCAAACATTGGCTGGCAAACTTAGCAGGAGGAATTTCAGCTTTATCATATCTATAGAGAGAATTTACCTTTACTACCTGTGTCGGGTTATCGACACCGTGTGTTTCTTCAATAGGTGATGAACTAAGACCATGTATTTCTTGAACGGGAGGTAAATTCTTAACATCTTCGGCTTTTATACCTTTTTCTTTCATAGATTTATTTGCCTCTTACATATCTTCAGGACTAAGAAATAGAATACCCCTTTTCTTCGGAGTTGGCTTAGGAGTTGGTTCAGGAAGTGTCCAATTATTTTCATTAGTCAACATATTATTCAATAGAATTTCAGCTTGATCAACAGTTCTTTCCCTGAAAACACAACCAGCACGACTATCCAGGTAATCTCTGGAAGCATCGGTTAGTCCATTATAAAAGATATCAAGTATTTCATTTTTCTTGAGAGGATGATCAGACAAAGCATTAAGTAATTGGAGAAGCCTCTCCCAAGCTTGTGGGAGACTCTCTTCTTCAATTTGCACAAAATTATATATTTCCCTTAAAGCAGCTTGTTTCTTATGAGCGGAGAAATATTTAGCAGAGAAGTAATAAATCCTATCCTGGGGACTATGAACACAACCAGGATCAAGAGAATTAAACCATATCTTAGCATCACCCTTTAATGAGAACAGAAATAATTTAAGGATATAATAGTAGCGAGTTTTCTCATCATTAGTGAACAGGGTAGCTATATCATTTAATTTAGTAAGATGTGCCACAACAATTTCAGATTTATAGCCATAGAAAGGATCAGATCACCAAAGTAATTAACTCGGGATCAACTAAGAAATCATAATCCTTATCAGTAATAAAGATAGGTGAAGTATCATAAGCAAGATCATATTTCATTCTAGCATTCAGAGATTTTTCTTTCAGCTTAGCTAATAGTTTCTTAAGATCACTTATATCATTGCAAGCTAAGAAATCTCTAGCAATTTCTTCATCCATAACATAACCCTCAGGAACAACAGGCAATTCATATCTAGGGGGAGAATCTTCATCATCACTTTCATCAATATTATTAGTTTCAATAATTTCATTCTCTCTAGCCCGAGCAAGTTGTTCATCAAGAAATTCACCAAGTGGCACAATAGTATCAAGAATAGAAGTAGTTTCATTATAAGTATCATGCATAGCATAAGTGGCATCATCAATAACATGCGACATATCAGAATTAATAGTAGAAGCAGGTTTAGGTGTCGCAAGCTTACTCAAAACAGAAGGTGAATCAAGTGCAGAGCTAGATGGCAGTTCCTTACCTCCCCTCGTATTTGAGCTAAAAATCTTGGTTCTTTGATCTTTCAAGTTCTTCATAATGATAAGCAAATATAAATCCCAAGTGACTCAAAGAATAGAGCTATGCTCCCCGGCAACGGTGCCAAAAAATGTTCTTGATAACCCACAAGTATAGGGGGTCGCAATAGTTTTTGAGAGTAGAGTATTCAACCCAAATTTATTGATTCGACACAAGGGGAGCCAAAGAATATTCTCAAGTATTAGCAGCTGAGTTGTAAATTCAAACACACCTGGAAACTTAATATCTGCAGCAAGGTATTTAGTAGCAAAGTAATATGATAGTAGTGGTAACGGTAGCAAAAGGTAACGGTAGCAAAAGTAATATTTTTGGGTTTTATAGTGATTGTAAGAGTAGCAGCGGAAAAGTAAATAAGCGAAGAACAATATAGGAAAATCTTGTAGGAACTGGATCGGTGATGGAGAATTATGCCGGATGCGATCAATCATGTAACAGTCATAACATAGGGTGACACAGAACTAGCTCCAGTTCATCAATGTAATGTAGGCATGTATTCCCAATATAGTCATACGTGCTTACGGAAAAGAACTTGCATGACATCTTTTGTCCTACCCTCCCGTGGCAGCGGGGTCCTAATGGAAACTAAGGGATATTAAGGCCTCCTTTTAATAGAGTACCGGACCAAAGCATTAACACATAGTGAATACATGAACTCCTCTAACTACGGTCATCACCGGTAAGTATCCCGATTATTGTCACTTCGGGGTTAACGGATCATAACACATAATAGGTGACTATAGACTTGCAAGATAGGATCAAGAAATCTCATATATTGATGAAAACATAATAGGTTCAGATCTGAAATCATGGCACTCGGACCCTAGTGACAAGCATTATGTAGCGACCAGACCTCAAACAGTCTCATCTCTGTGCTCTGGTGTCATCCCTGGATCAGCAATGCTGACACCACACAGTACTCAGAGGATTTATAACAGAGTAGCAATCACACACTTATTACATCGAGTGTCGTAAAAGAGAACTTATTACAATAAATATGGCTTAAGGCCATCTAATAACGATAACAGCGGAAGGCTTGGAAGATAAGTGAGTCCATCAACACCAACGGCATCACTTAGTATAGAACCATGACCTAAAAACTCCTTAATCATCGTTTGAGAAGTCTGCAACATTAACATTGCAGCCCGAAAACGGGTCAGCACATGGAATATGCTGGCAAGGTAACACATAGAGAGTAATGGAATGAAACAGCTATACTATATGCATATTTGGATGGTGGAAAGCTCTATGGTTACAGTTTTTGCGTAAAGCCAATTTTTCCCTACTTCAAAGGAATAGATTTATTTAACTATCATGGTGGTTGTTAAACATTGAGAATGGTTGACAACATTCTCAATCCCAATTAAGCATCATCATTAACAAAACCCAACAAAATTAATTTAGAGTAACATGTTGAGATTCACATGAAAATCCAAGTACTAGATACTCAAGATGTCCATAACCGGGGACACGGCTAATCATGATTAGTTTATTACACTCTGCAGAGGTTTGCGCACTTTTCCCCACAAGACTCGATCGCCTCCGTTTGGTTTCTCGCACTACATGGTGTTTGAGAAGACGGATGACCGAGACATAGTCTTTCAGAAGTGCTAGCACCTTACGATCGGGTAGACCATACCACCTACATCCCCTACATCTACTAGTCTACCATTGTAAGAGTTCGCACGACTTAGTCAACTATGCTAGAGCCCATAATAGCTTGTGGCTGCACACGGAAGTTTCTAGTATGAATAGTCTCATGATCCCTTTGAGCCTGGGTGGCGGTCCAAAAGAAAACAGGCAAGTCCTGGAATACCCAGGTGCCTCAATCCACCCAGATGTGTGTTTAAGTTGCCACCTTAGATAAACCATTAATTAACAATCTCTCATCTGTCATGGATTTCACTCACCCAATCCACGTCTACTAGCATAGCATGGCACAATAAGCAAACGTAGAAGTAACTCCCAAAGGTTTGAAAATAAATAGGTAATAGGTACTACCTCCTCTACTTCCCATCCCACAATTTAATTAGATCCTAATTATGCAATGTGTGACGATTGATCTAATGCAATAAAACTGGGTAGTAGAAAAGGTATGATCAAAGTGTTACTTGCCTTGCTGATGATCTGCGAAACCTAACGATTCGAAGTAACAGGCGTCGCACTCCGGGTATTCTATCGCAGACAAACAAACAAGCATACAATAAGAACTCATCTAATGCACAGGTAAAACTCAAATAAGAGATCTAACCAGAAGGTTCAACTTAAGAACTCCGGTTGGCAAAAAGAATCAAATCGAACGAAGCAACGAAAGACGAACGGCGAAAGAAAACAACTTCGTTCTAGTAATCTGGATCTAGAGCAAATTTTACAGTAACAAAAACTTGCTTAAGTTGGTTAAACGGATAGAGGGTTTCGAGACGAATCCCTAGGCACTTGAATCGCCTCATTCCGATAAACAAGCGAAAAGTTAAACTAAAACGAAAATCGGATCACGAATCACGATCAGAAAAATCGCGGATTTAATCCGAGAAAAAGAAAAACGACGAACGCCGAATTTTTTTTCTCTCTTTTTCGGCACGGAAAACGAGGCGCGACGAACCTCGGGCGGCGGGATCGTCGGCGGCGGGGGCGGCGGCACCGGCGGCACGCGCGGATCGAGGCGGGGCTGATGGGCTGGGGCGGCTCGGGGCGGCGCTATTTAAAGGCTGCCCCGGGCGGTGTCCCGCTCGGGTACGGCCCGAAGTCGGTTCGTTTTTTTTTATTATTCCGCTCGGAAGAAAAATAAAAAGAAATACTAAACGGACTCCAAAAAATTCCGAAATAAATTTTCACGGGCTTCTAAAATCAAGACGCACATGGTGAACATTTATTTGGGCCCTAAATGCAATTTTGAAAAACGCACATTTTTCCTAAATTCAAATAAAACACCGAAAAACTCCGAAATAAAATCTTATTTGATTTTTTTATTAAATCCTCAATATTTCTTTATTTTGGGAAAGTCATTTTATTCCCTCTCTCATATTTTTGTAATAGAAATAATTGATGATAAAATAAATAAAATCAAATGATCCTATTCTCAAAATTTGAGAGAACTCAAATATGAAAATAACGAAATCCCCAACTCTCTCCATAGGTCATTGAGTTGCGTAGAATTTCTAGGATCAACCAAAATGCAAAAATAAAATATGATATGCATGATGATCTAATGTATAACATTCCAAATTGAAAATTTGGGATGCTACAAACCTACCCCCCCTTAAGATGAATCTCGCCCTCGAGATTTGGGTTGGCTAGAAAATAGGTGAGGGTGGTCTTTGAGCAAATCTTCCTCTCGCTCCCAGGTGGCTTCATCCTCCGTGTGGTGGCTCCACTGAACTTTGCAAAACTTAATAACCTTGCTGCGAGTAACTCGGCTGGCAAACTCGAGAATCTTGACTGGTTTCTCCTCGTAGGTCAAATCCTTATCCAACTGAATAGTTTCCAAAGGCACTGTATCTCTCAATGGTATATCAACCATCTCCACGTGACATTTCTTTAACTGAGAAACATGGAACACATCATGAACTCCTGACAATCCTTCGGGCAATTCCAACTTGTAGGCCACTTCTCCCATATGCTCCAAAACTCGATATGGTCCTACAAATCGTGGTGCTAACTTCCCTTTAACTCCAAAACGCTTTGTTCCCCGAAGTGGAGATACTCGAAGATAAGCTCTGTCTCCGACTTTGTAAACTGTCTCCTTGCGTTTAGAATCTGCATAACTCTTTTGTCTGGACTGGGCTACCTTAAGCCTATCATGAATCAGCTTCACCTGCTGTTCAGACTCTTTAATCAAGTCAGGACCAAACAACTGGCGGTCTCCAACTTCGTCCCATGACAACGGTGTCCTGCACCTCCTTTCGTACAATGCTTCGAAAGGGGCCATCTTTAAACTGGTTTGGTAACTATTGTTGTAAGAGAACTCTGCATATGGCAAATTATCGTCCCAACTAGATCCGTAATCTAGCGCACAAGCTCTCAGCATATCCTCCAAAATCTGATTGACTCTCTCGGTCTGTCCATCTGTCTGTGGATGAAAAGCTGTACTGAATTCTAGCCTGGTACCCAAAGTTTTGTGCAACTGCTTCCAGAACTTTGAGGTAAACTGAGTTCCTCTATCTGATACGATACTCCTTGGAACTCCATGTAGACATACGATCCTGGTCATGTATATCTTTGCCAACTTAGCACTGGTGTAAGTGGTCTTTACTGGGATGAAATGAGCTACTTTCGTCAATCGATCAACTACAACCCAAATCGAGTCATAGCCTGAACGAGTCCTGGGCAATCCCGTGATAAAATCCATGCCTAGCTTATCCCACTTCCATTCGGGTATCGGCAATGGTTGTAACAATCCTGCTGGCTTCTGATGCTCTGCCTTTACTCTCTGACATACATCACAAACTACTACATACTCCGCAATATCCTTCTTCATTCCGGTCCACCAGAAAATATCCTTCAAATCCAGATAGATCTTGGTATTTCCTGGGTGAATTGAATACGGTGAGTCGTGTGCCTCTTGCAAAATCAACTTCCTGATCTCCGGGTCATTGGGCACATAAACGCGGTCTTCAAACCATAAGGTGTCGTGCTCATCCTCATGAAATCCTTTAGCTTTTCCGTTGCTCAGTTTCTCCTTTATAGCGGCAATCTATTTGTCAGCTTTCTGAGCTTCCCTGATTTTATCCATCAAGGTTGACTGAATCTCCAATGCTGCTACATAGCCTCTCGGAACTATTTCCAAACATAGTTCACAAAGATTATCTGCTAACTCCTTGGGTATTTCTCCCTTCATTAATGTATTGACATGGCTCTTGCGACTTAATGCGTCAGCTACTACATTAGCCTTTCCGGGGTGATAATGCAATTTCATATCATAATCCTTGATAAGCTCCAACCATCTCCTTTGTCTGAGATTTAACTCCTTTTGTGTGAAAATGTACTTCAAACTATTATGATCTGTGTACACCTCACAATGGTTTCCAATGAGAAAACGTCTCCATGTTTTCAAAGCATGCACTACGGCTGCTAACTCCAAATCATGCGTGCCATAATTCAACTCATGAGGCTTCAGTTGTCTTGAGGCATATGAAACAACTCTCCCTTCCTGCATAAGCACTGCTCCAAGTCCTCAACGTGAAGCGTCGCAATACACCTCATAATCCTTGGTCTGGTCTGGCAAAATCAACACTGGTGAGGTAACCAAACGTTTCTTCAACTCCTGGAAACTAGCCTCACATTCCTCTGTCCATATGAACATGGTATCTTTCTTCAACAACTCAGTCATAGGATTCGCAATCTTTGAGAAATTCTCAATAAATATACGGTAGTATCCTACGAGTCCAAGAAAATTCTGGATCTCTCCAACTGTTGTTGGGGCTTCCCACTTGGTCACGGTTTCAACTTTAGCGGGATCTACTGCTATACCTTCTCTAGATATAACATGTCCGAGGAATCCTACTTCCTTCAACCAAAACTCACATTTGCTGAACTTGGCATATAATTGATGTTCTCTGAGCTTTCCAAGTACCAAACGCAAATGCTCCTTATGTTCCTCTTCATTCCTTGAATAAACTAGGATAACATCAATGAACAGTACGACGAACTTATCCAAAAACTCTATAAACACTTTGTTCATCATGTTCATAAAATAGGCAGGTGCGTTAGTCAGACCAAATGACATAACGGTGTACTCGTACAGCCCATACCTAGTGGTAAAAGCTGTCTTCGGAATATCCTGTTCTCGAATCTTCAACTGGTGGTATCCTGATCGCAGATCGATCTTGGAAAATACCTTAGCTCCTTGCAATCGATCAAACAGATCGTTGATCATTGGTAGTGGGTACTTGTTCTTGATCGTTACTTCATTCAATCCTCGATAATCAACAACCATCCTTAACGATCCATCCTTCTTCTCAACTAGTAGTACTGGCGATCCCCAAGGCGAAGAACTTGGGCGAATATATCCTTTATCCAGTAACTCCTTAATCTGCTTCTTAATTTCCACCAAATCCTTTGCTGCCATCCTATATGGTCTCTTTGATATTAGACCTGTGCCTGGCAATAGCTCAATCAAAAACTCAATATCTCTATCCGGTGGCATGCCTGGCAACTCCTCTGGAAATACATCAGGGAAATCCCTTACCACGGGTACTTCCTCCTACACAACTCCTGTTAGGCAATTTACTTGAGTCCTCTTTGGCACATGCCGGGATACATACTTGATCCTTCTCCCTTCTGGGGTGGTAAGCAAAATTGACTTACTAGCACATTCAATATTCCCTTCATACTTTGATAACCAATCCATGCCTAATATCACATCCAATCCTTGAGATTCCAATACTATTAGGTATGAGGGAAACATAGTTACCAATCCTTAATGGTAACCGATCACACCATAGACTAGCCACATATTCTGCTCCAGGCGAGATTACTAACATGGGTGACCTAAGGGCTTGGGTTGGTAGGTTATACTTATCCACAAATCCCCTTGATATGTATGAATGCGATGCGCCAGTATCAAAAAGAACGAGTGCAGTAAATGACTTAACCAAAAACTTACCTATTACTGCATCGGGCTGAGCTTCAACCTCCTCCACACTAACGTGGTTCACCTGTCCCCTGTTGAAAGGGTTCGGCTTCTTCCCAGAACTTCCATTGCTCTTTCCATTTTGTAATTCAGGACATTCATTGGCATAATGTCCTGTCTTCGAACACTTAAAGCAAGTGACTTGGCTTAGGTCCTTCTTGGCTGGGGTTGAGGGGTTGGTGCGGTTCTGGCCGTTGCTTCCTCCATTGCCATTACCATTCTTGGTGCCATTGTGATTGTGCGAGCTACCTCCTCCATGGGTATGCTGAAAATGTCCTCCCGGTCTAGGGGTAAAACGTGGCTTCTGCTGAGCTCCTGAATTGTACTTTCCTTGTCCATACTTCCTCTTGTGATTCTCAATTTGCTGTTGCTTCCCTTCAATCATAAGAGCACGATCTACCAACTCCTGGTAGTTGTTGAAGGTGGTTACCATCAACTGCATGCTCAACTCATCATTCAGTCCTTCTAGAAACTTCTCCTGCTTAGCTGCATCCGTAGCGATGTCATCTGGGGCATAACGTGCTAGCTTACTAAATTCCTCCACATACTGGCCAACTGTCCTTCCTCCTTGGCGCAAGTTGCGAAACTCTCGCTTCTTCATGGCCATAGCTCCTGCTGAAACATGGGCAGTACGAAAAGCCTGCTGAAACTGGTCCCATGTGATAGTGTCTACTGGGAAAGTGGCTGTGAAATTCTCCCACCATGATGCTGCGGGTCCTTCTAACTGATGTGCGGCAAGCTTCACCTTCTCCGCATCTATGCATCCTGCTGTGGTCAACTCCCTAGCTGTCTTGCAGAGCCAATCATCTGCTACTATCGACTCGGTGCTACTGGAAAACACCGGCGGATTCAGCCTAAGAAAACGGGCTAAGTGGTCAACAGGTGGTGGTGGTGGTGGGTTGTTGTTGTTGTTCCCTTGATTCTGATTCTAGACTAGTAACTGCATCAATGTGTTTTGCTGCTGGATCAACTGGGTGAGCTCCGGTGGAAAGGCAAATCCGAGGTCACGTCTCGGAGGCATCTGAGGGTTTAGAAAAGATGAGATATAAGAATAGAGGGGGTCTAAAGAGAAAACACTACCCATATGCACATGAGGCAAAAGCAAACAATTCACTTCAATCAATCAAACAAAGGCATACAATCGATCTATCTATCACAAAAGTGCTCAAACTACTATATTTACATGGTGGACTACTACTACTGATGAGGTGGTCTACTAGAAATATTCTTCGGTTGTTGACTCCATAATATCTGCTCCAGCTTCATCAACATAGTCATCATCGCTACTATCTGCTTCCGAGTTGGTGCCATCGATGATGATGTAGTCTTCCGGGCTAATTTCCTGAGGTTCTTTGTCTTCATCTATGGGCGTAGGGCCTCCCATAAATATTCCAATCTTCTTGATCAGGTCGTCATTCTTCTCCACCAATACTTCAATTTCCTCTTCATAATCTTCACGTGTAGCCTTGAGTTCTTCCTCCAGTTCCTTGATTCTAGTCTTTGCCTTCTTCGGGTCTATCATGTCGGCGCACATCTGGTTCTCCTATCATCGAATGTGCTGGTTTAGCTCCTGGATAAAAGCTGCAATTGATCTATCCTTCCTGGTGTTGATCATCTCCCAGTGTTCATCTCGGCGCCCACAAATCTGGTACATAGTATCCTTGAGATCCTTGCGGTAGACTTCTCCAATGCGTCCCATGGCGATGTGAGCTGCCATGCTCTTTCCTAGACTCCAAGTTGGTGCATCAAAAGAAAATTCTAAGGGCTCAGTGACTGGCATGAACGTCCTTCCTGGAACTTGAACTTGAATCATCCAGCGCTCTTCTTCAGGTAAAGTGGCGTTGTAGGTTCCCGTGAAGCTTGGTACTCCTATATTCAGGTATCTAGTGACTTCCTTCAAGTGATGTCCAAAGGGTGTATCTTCATCCGGTTGCGTGAACTTGTTCCTTGCATCCGCCATCCTAAAGAGTAGAAAAGATGAGAGGTCAGAAGAGAAGAGAGTGAATAGTGATCTAGGTGTTTAGCTTAGTGGTCGTGTCCTACAGTCAGCGTGTGCTCTGATACCATCTCTGTAGCGACCAGACCTCAAACAGTCTGATCTCTGTGCTCCGGTGTCATCCCTGGATCAGTAATGCTGACACCACACAGTACTCGGAGGACTTATAACAGAGTAGCAATCACACACTTATTACATCGAGCGTCTCAAAAGAGAACTTATTACAATAAATATGGCTTAAGGCCATCTAATAACGATAACAGCGGAAGGCTTGGAAGATAAGTGAGTCCATCAACTCCAACGGCATCACTGAGTATAGAACCACGACCTAAAAACTCCTTAATTGTCGTCTGAGAAGTCTGCAACATTAACGTTGCAGCCCGAAAACGGGTCAGCGCATGGAATATGCTGGCAAGGTAACACATAGAGAGTAATGGAATGAAACAGCTATACAATATGCATATTTGGCTGGTGGAAAGCTCTATGGTTACAGTTTTTGCATAAAGCCAATTTTTCCCTACTTCAAAGGAATAGATTTATTTAACTATCATGGTGGTTGTTAAACATTGAGAATGGTTGACAGCATTCTCAATCCCAATTAAGCATCATCATTAACAAAACCCAACAAAATTAATTTAGAGTAACATGTTGAGATTCACATGAAAATCCAAGTACTAGATACTCAAGATGACCATAACCGGGGACACGGCTAATCATGATTAGTTTATTACACTCTGCAGAGGTTTGCGCACTTTTCCCCACAAGACTCGATCGCCTCCGTTTGGTTTCTCGCACTACATGGTGTTTGAGAAGACAGATGACCCAGACATAGTCTTTCAGAAGTGCTAGCACCTTACGATCAGGTAGACCGTACCACCTACATCCCCTACATCTGCTAGTCTACCACTGTAAGAGTTCGCACGACTTAGTCAACTATGCTAGAGCCCATAATAGCTTGTGGTAGCACACGAAAGTTTCTAGTATGAATAGTCTCATGATCCCTTTGAGCTTGGGTGGCGGTCCAAAAGAAAACAGGCAAGTCCTGGAATACCCAGGTGCCTCAATCCACCCAGATGTGTGTTTAAGTTGCCACCTTAGATAAACCATTAATTAACAATCTCTCATCTGTCATGGATTTCACTGACCCAATCCACGTCTACTAGCATAGCATGGCACAATAAGCAAACGTAGAAGTAACTCCCAAAGGTTTGAAAATAAACAGGTAATAGGTACTACCTCCTCTACTTCCCATCCCACAATTTAATTAGATCCTAATCATGCAATGTGTGAGGATTGGTCTAATGCAATAAAACTGGGTAGTAGAAAAGGTATGATCAAAGTGTTACTTGCCTTGCTGATGATCCGCGAAACCTAACAATTCGAAGTAACAGGCGGCGCACTCCGGGTATTCTATCGCAGACAAAAAAACAAGCATACAATAAGCACTCATCTAATGCATAGGTAAAACTCAAATAAGAGATCTAACCAGAAGGTTCAACTTAAGAACTCCGGTTGGCAAAAAGAATCAAATCGAACGAAGCAACGAAAGACGAACGGCGAAAGAAAACAACTTCGTTCCAGTAATCTGGATCTAGGGGAAATTTTACAGTAACAAAAACTTGTTTAAGTTGGTTAAACGGATAGAGGGTTTCGAGACGAATCCCTAGGGGCTTGAATCACCTGATTCCGATAAACGAGCGAAAAGTTAAAGTAAAATGAAAATCGGAGCAGGAATCGCGATCAGAAAAATCGCGGATTTAATCCGAGAAAAAGAAAAACGACGAACGCCGAAAAAAAAATTCCTCTTTTTTTGGCACGGAAAACGAGGCGCGACCAACCTTGGGCGGCGGGATCGTCGGCGGCGGGGGCGGCGGCTCCGGCGGCGCGCGCGGATCGAGGCGGGGCTGATGGGCTGGGGCGGCTCGAGGCGGCGCTATTTAAAGGCTGCCCCCAGGCGGTGTCCCGCTCGGGTACGGCCCGAAGTCGGTTCGTTTTTTTTTTAATTATTCCGCTCAGAAGAAAATTAAAAAGAAATACTAAACGGACTCCAAAAAATTCTGAAATAAATTTTCACGGGCTTCTAAAATCAAGCCGCACAAGGTCAACATTTATTTGGGCCCTAAATGCAATTTTGAAAAACGCACATTTTTCCTAAATTCAAATAAAACACCGAAAAACTCCGAAATAAAATCTTATTTGGTTTTTTAATTAAATCCTCAATATTTCTTTATTTTGGGAAATTTATTTTATTCCCTCTCATATTTTTGTAACAGAAATAATTGATGATAAAATAAATAAAATCAAATGATCCTATTCTCAAAATTTGAGAGAACTCAAATATGAAAATAACGAAATCCCCAACTCTCTCCATAGGTCATTGAGTTGCGTAGAATTTCTAGGATCAACCAAAATGCAAAATAAAATATGATATGCATGATGATCTAATGTATAACATTCCAAATTGAAAATTTGGGATGTTACACATTAAGCATAGCAAAGTCATAGCAACATCAATCTCAGAACATAGTGGATACTAGGGATCAAACACTAACAAAACTAACTCAATTACATGATAAATCTCATCCAACCCGTCACCATCCAGCAAGCCTACGATGGAGTTACTCACGCACGGCGGTGAGAACCATGAAATTGGTGATGGAGGAAGGTTGATGATGACGATGGTGACGGATTCCCCTCTCCGGAGCCCCGAACGGGCTCCAGATCAGCCCTCCCGAGAGAGTTTAGGGCTTGGCGGTGGCTCCACATTGTAAAAGCAATGAATCCTTCTCTCTGACAGTTCTCCCTGAAAGTGAATATATGGAGTCAAGGTTGAGGTCGGTGGAGCATGAGGGGGCCCACAAGGCAGGGGGCGCGCCCAGGGAGGTAGGGCGTGCCCCCACCCTCGTGGACAGGGTGTGGGCCCCCTGACATGGATGTTTCTTCCAGTATTTTTTACCCTATTCAAGAATTCATCCGATTAACCAGTTAAATTGCCGATTAATCCCTACTCATAGGGTCCCTGAGTAGCCGATTACCCGATAAATCGTTCGATTAATTGATTAAATTACCGATTAACTTGCCGATTAGCCTATTAATCCCCTACTCACCAGCCCACCGAGCAGCTACCAGTTAACAATTTCCTCAACAATGATTTTTTATATATTCCGAAAAAATCTCCGTTGATTTTTAGGTCATTCCGAGAACTTTTATTTCTGCACAAAAATAACACCATGGCCATTTTGCTGAAAACAGCGTCAGTCCAGGTTAGTTCCATTCAAATCATGCAAGTTAGAGTCCAAAACAAGGGCAAAAGTGTTTGGAAAAGTAGATACGACGAAGACGTATCACGATGCTTATGTGAAAAAGTTTCAAACTGATAAGCTCGAACCCAAACCGGAGTAGTGTGTCTTCATAGGATACCCAAAAGAAACTATTGGGTACACCTTCTATAACAGATCCGAAGGCAATATATTTTGTTGCTAAGAATGGATCCTTTCTAGAGAAGGAGTTTCTCTCGAAAGAAGTGAGTGGGAGGAAAGTAGAACTTGATGAGGTAATTGTACCTTCTCCTGAATTGGAAAGTAGTTCATCACAGAAATTAGTTCCAGTGATTCCTACACCAATGAGGAAGCTAATGATGATTGAGGGAGTACTGGATTAGGGGGTTACGGACAGCCAGACTATCTCCATTGGCCGGACTGTTAGACTATGAAGATACAAGATTGAAGACTTCGTCTCGTGTCCGGATGGGACTCTACTTGGCATGGAAGGCAAGCTAGGCAATACGGATATGGATATCTCCTCCTTTGTAACCGACCTTGTGTAACCCTAACCCTCTCCGGTGTCTATATAAACCGAAGGGTTTTAGTCCGTAGGACAACAACCATAACAGACAATCATACCATAGGCTAGCTTCTAGGGTTTAGCCTCTCTGATCTCGTGGTAGATCTACTCTTGTACTACCCATATCATCAATATTAATCAAGCAGGACGTAGGGTTTTACCTCCATCAAGAGGGCCCGAACCTAGGTAAAACATCGTGTCCCCTGCCTCCTGTTACCATCCGGCCTAGACGCACAGTTCGGGACCCCCTACCCGAGATCCGCCGGTTTTGACACCGACATTGGTGCTTTCATTGAGAGTTCCTCTATGTCGTCGCCGTTAGGCTTGATGGCTCCTACTATCATTGATAGCGATGCGATCCAGGGTGAGACTTTTCTCCCCGGACAGATCTTCGTATTCGGCAGCTTTGCATTGCGGGCTAATTCGCTTGGCCATCTGGAGCAGATTGAAAGCTACGCCCCTGGCCATCAGGTCAGATTTGGAAGTTTGAACTACATGGCCGACATCCGCGGAGACTTGATCTTCGACGGATTTGAGCCACAGCCGGGCGCGCCGCACTGTCGCGATGGGTGTGACCTAGCTCTGCCGCCCAACAGTACCCCAGATGTCGCGCCCGCATCAGCTCCGACCCTTAGCTCAGAGCCAACTGCGCCAATCGAGGACGGGTGGCTAGACACAACCTCAGGGGTTGCAGTCTCGACGGTGATCGAGCCAAACACCAGCATAATCCTCTGCGCAACCCGTGACTCCAAGGTGCCGGACTCTTTTTCGGACTCCAAACCATCCACGCCCCTGCCAATCGAATCCGATTGGGCGCCGATCATGGAATTCACCACCGCGGATATCTTTCAGCACTCGCCCTTCATCGACATTCTGAATTCACTAAGGTCTCCCTCTTTGTCAGGAGAGCCCTGGCTGGATTATGGCCAACAAGATTGGGATGCGGACGACGAAGAAATTCAACGCCCACCCACCACCCACTTCGTAGCCACTGTCGATGATTTAACCGACATGCTCGACTTCGACTCCGAAGACATCGACGGTATGGACGACGATGTAGGAGATGAACATGAACCAACACCCATAGGGCACTGGAAAGCCACCTCGTCATATGACATATACATGGTGGATACACCCAAAGAAGGCAATGACGATGGGATAGCGGAGGATGACCCCTCCAAGAAGCAACCCAAACACCGACGTCAGCAGCGCTGCTCTAAGTCCCGCCAAAGCAAAAGTGGTGATACTGGCACAGGAGATAATAACACTCCGGATAGTGCCGAAGAGAACAACAAACCCCTCCAGTAAGATTTAGAGCAGGAGGATGGAAGAGCCAGCTCTCCTGAGAGAGTGGCAGACGGAGAGGAGGAGGATGACAATCACATGCCCCCCTCCGAAGACGAGGCTAGCATCGGGGACGATGAATTCGCCATACCAGAGGATCCCGTCGAACAAGAGCGCTTCAAGCGCCGGCTTATGGCCACGGCAAATAGCCTGAAGAAAAAGCAGCAGCAGCTTCAAGCTGATCAAGATCTGCTAGCTGACAAATGGACTGAAGTCCTCGCGGCCGAGGAATATAAACTCGAGCGCCCCTCCAAGAGTTACCCAAGGCGCAGGTTACTACCCCGACTGGAGGAAGAAGCGTATGGTACGGCTGATCGGCCACCTCATGGCCGCGATAGAGAGGCATTCCAGCCAAAAGCTCAGCCTCCACCCCAGCGCCATTCAAATAAAAAGGCATGGGGAGATACGCCAGACCTGTGAGACATATTGGAGGACAAGGCAAAGCATTCAAGATTGATCTACGGATCACGAGGGCGCACCACTCTGTGAGACGACAAATGTCACGCCGGATACAGTAAAAGCAAATCCGGCCAAGCCGAACACAGCGGGCACGACCCATTTGAGCTGCATCACAATATAGCCCAATACAGAGGCGCCGCACACCCCTTATGCTTCACAGACGAAGTAATGGAACATCAATTCCCAGAAGGTTTCAAACCTGTAAATATTGAATCATACGACGGCACAACAGATCCCGCAGTATGGATTGAGGACTTCCTCCTCCACATCCACATGGCCTGCGGCGATGACTTACATGCCATCAAATACCTCCCACTAAAGCTCAAAGGACCAGCGCGGCATTGGCTTAACAGCTTGCCGGTGGACTCCATTAGCTGTTGGGAAGATCTGGAGGCCGCATTCCTCAACAACTTTCAGGGCACTTATGTGCAACCACCAGACGCCGATGATTTGAGCCACATAATTCAGCAGCCAGAAGAGTCGGCCAGGCAATTCTGGACTCGGTTCCTTACAAAGAAAAATCAAATCATCGACTGTTCGAATGCGGAGGCCTTAGCGGCTTTCAAGCACAACATCCGAGACAAATGGCTAGCCCGGCACCTTGGTCAGCAAAACATGAAATCTATGGCAGCTCTCACGACGCTCATGACCCGCTTTTGTGCGGGAGAAGATAGCTGGCTGGCTCGCAGTAATAACATATCAAAGAACCATGGTACCTCAGATACCAAGGACTGGAATAGCAGGTCACGTCGCAACAAGCATAAGCGCCACATTAACAGCGAAAATACTGAGGATACGACAGTCAATGCCGGATTCAAAGGCTCTAAACCCGGTCAGCGGAAAAAGCCATTCAAACAAAGTATGCCGGGTCTGTCCAGCTTGGACCATATACTCGATCGCTCGTGTCAAATACACGGCACCCCACACAAGCGAGCCAATCACGCCAACAGGGATTGTTGGGTGTTCAAGCAGGCCGGCAAGTTAATTGCCGAAAACAAGGACAAGGGGCCGCATAGCGATGACGAGGAGGAGCCTCGGCAGCCGCACACTGGAGGACAGAAGAGGTTTCCCCCGCAAGTGCGGACGGTGAACATGATATATGCAACCCACATCCCCAAAAGGGAGCAGAAGTGTGCGCTCAGGGACGTATATGCATTGGAGCCAGTCGCCCCAAAGTTCAACCCTTGGTCCTCATGTCCGATCACCTTTGATCGCAGGGACCACCCCACTAGTATCCGTCATGGCGGATTCGCCGCACTGGTCATAGACCCAATCATCGACGGATTTCACCTCACTCGAGTCCTTATGGACGGCGGCAGCAGCCTGAACCTGCTTTATCAGGACACGGTGCGCAAAATGGGTATAGACCCCTCAAGGATCAAACCCACCAAAACGACCTTTAAGGGCATCATTCCAGGTGTAGAGGCCCATTGCACAGGCTCAATTACACTGGAAGTGGTCTTCGGATCCCCTGATAACTTCCAAAGCGAAGAGTTAATCTTCGATATAGTCCCGTTCCGCAGTGGTTATCACGCGCTGCTCGGGCGAACCGCATTTGCTAGATTCAATGTGGTACCGCATTATGCATACCTCAAGCTCAAGATGCCAGGACCTTGCGGAGTTATTACAGTCAATGAAACATAGAGCGCTCTCTCCGAACAGAGGAGCACACCGCGGCCCTCGCAGCAGAAACGCAAAGCAGCCTCTCAAGGCAATCAACCAGTTCGGCGCTTCAAAGCCCGGACGCCTTCAAGAGCGCTCGGGGCAATCGGCAAATAGACTGCCTAGCGCGATCTGAGCGCGCGTAGCAATACGGCGTCCACCTCAAACCCAGCCCAACGGCGATACACGTGTCGCGCATACATAATTACGCATTAAAAATACCATGGGCACAAGTGGGGAGGGGGGCACAACTGCGGCACGCCCCAAAACGCGGCCTAAACCGCACTAGGGGCTTCCCGTTTGGTTATTTTTCTTTTTCTTTCAGGACCTTAATCTCAAGAAACACTATCCGGCAGCACTATTGTCGAACACATGATGCAGCAACCAAGGAGGCAGACAGCTACATTACACCACGGAATTCCCAGGTTGATTACAGTAACAAGTGAAATATTCAATTTAATATCATTCCTCAGCTTGCCATTGGAAGGGACATAGTCCTACTCTTTGCTTATCGCACTATCTGTATCACTCTGCTTTAACGCAATTTTTTAATAAACAATGCATGACATGATGAGTATTATTGCATTCTTGTTATATATGTATATATATATATATATGTGTGTGTGTGTGTGTGTGTGCGTGTTCATTAATGACGCCTTGCAACCGTACACTATGGTACGGCCATTACACCAGGGGCTTACGTACCCCACAATGTGGTGTGAAAAGTCCGAACACTTTCACAAGTGCGGCACCCCGAACTTATAGCATTAAATGCATCAGCTCCGAATCATGTCTTTGGTCAAATGTTGGATTTTCCCGGCTCCTACGTTTTGATACCTTACGTTCCGCTCTATCGGCTATGGTAGCGCTAGGAGAACTACTGCGATTGTGCCCCGGTTCTGCTGGGTTTAGCACCTCAGTAGAGAGCTAAAACTGACTGTCATGATAAGGCAAGAGATCGGTCGCTGTTCGGCGAGGTTTTTCGAGTCCCTAAAGACTTATGCCGCTTAGGGCGAGGGGCCGGCCCTGTCCGGCTTACAGGCGTGTATCGCGCCCCGAATTCGGCCTTCCGAATACCAGGGGCTTCGCCGAAATTTAAAATTATAGAATGCTATGGCTAAGTGAGAGTGATAAAGCATTATTAGTCCGGTTGCCTTGTTTGTTGTGCTGAGCACCTCCATCGAAGGACCCAAATATGGGAACAAGAGTGCTCAGGGTTATCCCGAACACCCTAGCACTCATGGCATGGGGGCAAAAGCCGAGGACTAGCCATCTCTCAGATTGGATAAACGGCCAAACAGAAGGTAATATTTTAAATTCAAACAAGCGTTGCATAGCGCATATGAAACAAATTTTAATGAATACAGGATAAAACGAGCAAGTCTCATTCAAATATTACATCTTTTGAGCACTCATCCGCGATGAGACGGGCACCCGGCAGAACACCCTCGTAGTACATCTCGGGGTGGCGGTGCTCCTTGCGCTCTGGCGGCCCCCTCCTTGATCAGCTTCATGGCGTCTAGCCTGACCCACTGCTATTTCACACGGGCAAAAGCCCGGCGTGCACCTTCAATGCAGACAGATCGCTTGACGACCTCCAGCCGTGGGCAGGCATCCACAAGCCGCCTCACCAGGCCGAAGAAGCTGTTCGGAAGGGCGTCGCCAGGCCACAGTCGGACTATAAAGCTCTTCATGGCCTGTTCGGCCGCCTTGTGTAGCTCGACCATCTGCTTCAGTTGGTCGCTCATTGGCACCAGATGTTCGGCCTCAGCATACTGAGACCAGAACAGCTTCTCCATCGAGCTTCCGTCCTCGGCCTGGTAAAATTGCATGGCTTCGGACACACTACGGGGCAGATCTGCGAATGCTCCTGAAGAGCTCCGGATCCGGGTAAGTAATCGGTAATTTACTTTTACATGCTAGCTTTGCATATAGAAAGACTTACCCGCCACTATCTTCTTCATCGCGTCGACCTCCTGGAGGGCCTTCTGGGCCTCGGCCTTGGCACTCTTTGCGCTCTCAAGGGCCGCGGCAAGCTTAGACTCTCGCGTCTTCGAGTCAAGCTCCAACGCCTCGTGCTTCATCACGAGAGCCTGGAGCTCTTGCTGCACCTCACCCACTCGAGCCTCGTGCCTCTCTCGCTCGGTGCGCTCCTTGGCCGCTTTATCTTCAGCCTTGGTTAGCGCTTGCTTCAGGGTCGCCACCTCGGTCGTGGCCCCTGGTAAACATACGATGATCCTGTCATTTTGCGATCACGTCCTCTTTTATATATACATAAGACAGGGTATTACTTACCCCTGTTCTCCTCGAGCTGCCTCTTGACAAGGCCAAGCTCTTTCCTGGACCCCTCGAGGTCCTGCTTCAGTACGGCGACCTCCGCAGTCAGTGCGGCGGACGCCAGCAGCGAAGCCTGCATATGCATATTGACACACTTATATTAGACTCCTGCGATATTATTTGATCCTCTGTTCGGTTTTTCTTTGTGAACACCGAACAAAGCATCAGGGGCTACTGTCTATGCGGTAATATTTCTACTACATTTTAAAACACTTACCTCAAAGCCTGTTAGAAGGCTGGCACAAGCTTCAATCAATCCGCTCTTGGCGGACTGAACCTTCTGGATCACCGCACTCAAGATAGTGCGGTGCTCCTCGTCGATGGAAGCGCTGCGAAGCGCTTCCAGCAGATTGTCCGGTGCCTCTGGATGGACAAAGGTCACCGGCATAGGCGTCTTGCCCCTCTTAGAAGGAGGCCGCCTGCCTGAGCCCGGAACCGCTGGAGGGTCCAGCACGATGTTCGGCTGAGGGCCGAACTCGGAGCTCTCGGGGGCCCCGTCCCCACGGCTCCCGGAATCCGGAAGGTCGCCTTGAGGCGCCTCCAGGACTGTCTCCCCTCGATCCGGTGCCTCTTGAGACAACACCTCGGCATCGTCGGCCGGATGAGGGGAGGTGGCGGTCGGGACTGGATCGCTATCCATGTCCGACAAGCCCAAGGAGTCGTCCGATGATACGTCGATACTGGCTCGTGGCGGCCTGCATAATTGCGTTCAGCGTTAGGGAAAGCAGTGCAACAAAGGAATCCTAGGAGTTACTCTTGTATCCGAATACTTACGATCTCCCGGGGGGCTTGACCCTGGGCAACCACTCGTCTTCGCCTTCGTCGACGGTGGTGGAACTGTCCGGAAGGAGAGTCCTTCCCTTCTTGGACCCTCCGGCCTCCCCAGTTGGGGCGGCCTTCCTTTTCTTGTCCCCCCCCCCAGTCGGTGGGGGAGCATCTTCTTCTTCCTCTTCCTCGTCTCCAGGGGAAGAGTGCGCCGCAGAGTCATCAGACAGTGAGTCCGACGATGCCTGGCATCGGGAACTCTTTCGGGTTCCCTTGGCCTTCTTGGTCTTCTCCGGCACCGTATAAGGGGCCGGAGTCAACATCTTCGCCAGAAGAGCGTCTGCGGGGCCTTCGGGCAAAGGAGCCGGAAAGTGGGTCTGTCCGGCCATCTTCTGCCAGTCCTGTCAAAGGTACAGGAGTTTAGATCCCGCACAGAGCCAATCTATATAAAATAAGTATCCTGTGAAAGGTAAAGCAGCTTACCGCACTGGCTTGGCGCTTCGTGCTGAATCCGCGATCCTCGGTAATAGGGGGGACCTCGGCGCTTTTGAACAGCACCCTCCAGGCATCTTCATGAGTCGTATCAAAGAGCATGTTCAAAGTTCAGTGCTGCGCCGGATTGAACTCCCACAAGTTGAACTCCTGTTGTTGGCACGGGAGTATCCGGCGGATAAGCATAACTTGGACTATGTTGACAAGCTTGAGCTTCTTGTCCACAATGTTTTGGATATATGTTTGGAGTCCGGTTAGCTCTTTTGAATTACCCCAGGACAGGCCCTTCTCTTTCCAGGAGGTGAGCCGCATGGGGATGCCAGATCGGAACTCGGGGGCCGCTGCCCATGCAGGGTCGCGCAGCTCGGTGATATAGAACCACCCCGATTGCCACCCCTTTATGGTTTCCACAAAGGAGCCCTCGAGCCATGTTATGTTGGGCATCTTGCCCACCATGGCGCCTCCGCACTCCGCCTGGCGGCCGCCCACCACCTTCGGCTTGACATTGAAGGTCTTCAGCCATAAGCCAAAGTGGGGCTTGATGCGGAGGAAGGCCTCGCACATGACGATAAACGCCGAGATGTTGAGGACAAAGTTTGGGGCTAGATCGTGGAAATCTAGGCCATAATAGAACATGAGCCCTCGGACAAATGGATGGAGAGGGAATCCCAGTCCACAGAGGAAATGGGTGAGGAATACTACCCTCTAATGGGGCCTAGGGGTGGGGATGAGCTGCCCCTCATCTAGGAGCCGGTGCGTGATGTCGTCAAGCAGGTATCCGGCTCTCCTTAGTTTCTTGATGTCTCCCTCCGTGACGGAGGAGATCATCCACTTGCCTCCCGCTCCGGACATGGTTGGAGAAGGTTGAGGTGGAAGTGCGGACTTGGGCGCTAGAGCTCGAGTGTGCGAAAACGGATGAGCAAAGGAGGAAGAAGGCATGGATAGAAAGGTGAATCCTTATCCCTTTATATGGGCGGACGAAACTAAGCATCCCCACTTGCCACGTAAAACTCGCTTATCCCCCAAACGCCGCAATTGATGGCGCGGTTGGGTTACCCACGCCCGTATTGATGAGAATCCCGTAATAAGGGGACACGATCTCTGCTTTGACAAGACGTGTCAAAAAACTGCCTCGCGTTATGTGCGGGGCTGGTTAAAAGAAACGATTCGAATAATCACCGGGCCATGACGTAATGTCATGCTGCCAAAACAAGCCAGCAAATTAGATCTGCGAAAATATTATTCTCTCTACGGTGGAATGTGGAACTTATTTTGCAGGGTCGGACACTATCCTCGTATTCAAATTCTTCTGTGATGTATTCGGAGAAGGAACCCGCCTTGCAATGCCGAAGACAATACTGCGCACCGGACTCATCGTCATTGAAGCCTGGTTCAGGGGCTACTGAAGGAGTCCTGGATTAGGGGGTCTCCAGACAGCCGGACTATCTCCATTGGCCGGACTGTTAGACTATGAAGATACAAGATTGAAGACTTCGTCTCGTGTCCGGATGGGACTCTACTTGGCGTGGAAGGCAAGCTAGGCAATACGGATATGGATATCTCCTCCTTTGTAACCGACCTTGTGTAACCCTAACCCTCTCCGGTGCCTATATAAACTGAAGGGTTTTAGTCCGTAGGACAACAACCATAACAGACAATCATACCATAGGCTAGCTTCTAGGGTTTAGCCTCTCTGATCTCGTGGTAGATCTACTCTTGTACTACCCATATCATCAATATTAATCAAGCAGGACGTAGGGTTTTACCTCCATCAAGAGGGCCCGAACCTGGGTAAAACATCGTGTCCCCTGCCTCCTGTTACCATCCGGCCTAGACGCACAGTTCGAGACCCCCTACCCGAGATCCGTCGGTTTTGACACCGACAATGATGATCATGAAACTTCAGATCAAGTTACTACCGAACCTCGTAGGTCAACCAGAGTACGGTCCACACCAGAGTCGTACGGTAATCCTGTTCTGGAAATCATGTTACTAGACCATGACAAACCTACAAACTATGAGGAAGCGATGATGAACCCAGATTCCGCAAAATGGCTTGAGGCCATGAAATAGAGATGGGATCCATGTATGAGAACAAAGTATGGACTTTGATTGGCTTGCCCGATGATCGGTGAGTCATTGAGAATAAATGGATCTTCAAGAGGAAGACAGATGATGATAGTAGTGTTACTATCTACAAAGCTCAAATTGTCTCAAAACGTTTTCGACAAGATCAAGGTGTTGACTACGATGAGATTTTCTCACTCGTATCGACGCTTAAAAGTCTGTCCAAATCATGTTAGCAGTTGCCGCATTTTATGAAATCTGGCAAATGGATGTCAAAACTGCATTCCTTAATGGATTTCTTAAAGAAGAGTTGTATATGATGCAACCAGAAAGTTTTGTCAATCCTAAAGGTGCTAACAAAGTGAGCAAGATCCAGCGATCCATCTATGGACTGGTGCAAGCATCTCGGAGTTGGAATATATGCTTTGTGAAAGAGATTAAAGCATATGGTTTTCTATAGACTTGCGGTGAAGCCTGTATTTACAAGAAAGTGAGTGGGAGCACCACAACATTTCTGATAAGTATATGTGAATGACATATTGTTGATCAGAAATAATGTAGAATTTTTTGGAAAGCATAAAGGAGTGTTTGAAAGGAGTTTTTCAAAGAAAGACCTTGGTGAAGCTACTTACATATTGAGCATTAAGATCTACAGAGATAGATCAAGACGCTTGATATATTTTCAATGAGTACATACCTTGACAAGATTTTGAAGTATTTCAAAATAGAACAGTCAAAGAAGGAGTTCTTGCCTCTATTGCAAGGTGTGAAGTTGAGTAAAGACTCAAAACCCAACCACGGTAGAAAATAGAAAGAGAATGGAAAGTCATTCCCTATGCCTCAGTCATAGGTTCTATAAAATATGCGGTGCTGTGTACCAGACCTATTGTGTACCTCACCATAAGATTGGCAAGAGGGTACAATAGTGATCCAGGAGTGGATCACTGGACAGCGGTCAAAAATATCCTTAGTGGAATAAGGAAATGTTTCTCGGTTATGGAGGTGACAAAGAGTTCGTCGTAAAGAGTTACGTCGATGCAAGCTTTGACACCGATCTAGATGACTCTAAGTCTCGATCTAGATACATATTAAAAGTGGGAGCAATTAGCTAGAGTAGCTCCGTGCAAAGCATTGTAGACATAGAAAATTTGCAAAAATACATACGGCTCTGAATGTGGCAGACCCATTGACTAAATTTCTCTCACAAGCAAAACATGATCACTCTTTGGGTGTTAATCACATAGCGATGTGAACTAGATTATCGACTCTAGTAGACCCTTTGGGTGTTAGTCACATGGAGATGTGAACTAATCACATAAAGATGTGAACTATTCATGTTAAATCACATGACGATGTGAACTAGATTATTGACTCTAGTGCAAGTGGGAGACTGAAGGAAATATGCCCTAGAGGCAATAATAAAGTTGTTATTTATATTTCCTTATATCATGATAAATGTTTATTATTCATGCTAGAATTGTATTAACCGGAAACTTAGTACATGTGTGAATACATAAACAAACAGAGTGTCACTAGTTTGCCTCTACTTGACTAGATCGTTAATCAAAGATGGTTAAGTTTCCTAGCCATGGACAAAGAGTTGTCATTTGATAAGTGGGATCACATCATTAGAGAATGATGTGATTGACTTGACCCATCCGTTAGCTTAGCACGATGATCGTTACAGTTTCATTACTACTGCTTTCTTCATGACTTATACATGTTCCTCAGACTATGAGATTATGCAACTGCCGAATACCGGAGGAAAACCTTGTGTGCTATCAAACGTCACAACATAACTGGGTGATTATAAAGATGCTCTACAGGTGTCTCCGATGGTGTTTGTTGAGTTGTCATACATCAAGATTAGGATTTGTCACTCCAAGTATCGGAGAGGTATCTCTGGGCCCTCTCGGTAATGCACATCACTATAAGCCTTGCAAGCAATGTGACTAATGAGCTAGTTACGCGATGATGCTTTACAGAACGAGTAAAGAGACTTGCCGGTAACTAGATTGAACTAGGTATTGAGATACCGACGATCGAATCTCGGGCAAGTAACATACCGATGACAAAGGGAACAACGTATATCATTATGCGGTTTGACCGATAAAGATCTTTGTAGAATATGTAGGAACCAATTTGAGCATCCAGGTTCTGCTCTTAGTTATTGATTGGAGATGAGTCTCGGTCATGTCTAGATAGTTCTCGAACCCGTAGGGTCCGCACGCTTAACGTTCTGTGACGATTTGTATTATGAGTTATGTGATTTGATGACCGAAGTTTGTTCGCAGTCCTGGATGAGATCAGGGACATGATGAGGAGTCTCGAAATGGTCAATACGTAAAGATCGATATATTGGAAGGGTATATTCGGACACCGGAAAGGTTCCGAGTGATTCGGGTGTTTTAGAGTACCAGAGAGTTACGGGAATTCGTATTGGGCCTTAATGGGCCATACGGGAAAGGAGAGAAAGGCCACAAGGGTGGTCGCGCTCCTTCCCCATGGTCTTGTCCGAATTGGACTAGGGAAAGGGGGCGCCCCCTTCCTTCCTTCTCCTTCTCCCTTCGCTTTTTCCTATTCCATGTGGGAGGTGGAATCCTACTAGTACTAGGGAGTCCTAGTAGGACTCCACACTTTGGGCGCGCCCTATGAGGGCCGGCCTCCTCCTCCCTCCATCCTTTATATATGTGGCCAGGGGGCACCCCATAGACACACAAGTTGATCATTGATCCCTTAGCCGTGTGCGGTGCCCCCTCCACCATAATCCACCTCGGTCATATCGTCGTAGTGTTTAGGCGAACCCCTGCGCTGGTAGCTTCATCATCACTGTCATCATGCCGTCGTGCTGACGAAGCTCTCCCTCGACACTCTGTTGGATCGTGAGTTCGTGGGACGTCACTGAGCCGAACGTGTGCAGATCGTGGAAGTGTCATATTTTCGGTACTAGGATCGCTCGGATTGTGAAGACGTACGACTACATCAACCACGTTGTCATAATGCTTCCGCTTACGGTCTACGAGGATCCGTGGACAACACTCTTCCCCTCTCGTTGCTATGCATCACTGATGACCCACAAGTATAGGGGATCTATCATAGCCCTTTCAATAAGTAAGAGTGTCGAACCCAACGAGCAGCAGAAGGAAATGATAAGCGGTTTTCATCAAGGTATTCTATGCAAGCACTGAAATAATAGGTAACAGATAGTTTTGTGATAGGATAATTTGTAACGAGTAACAAGTAACAAAAGTAAATAAAGTGCAGCAAGGTGGCCCAATCCTTTTTGTAGCAAGGGATAAGCCTGGACAAACTCTTATATGACGTAAAGCGCTCCCAAGGACACATGGGAATATCGTCAAGTTAGGTTTCATCACATTCATATGATTCGCGTTCGGTACTTTGATAATTTGGTATGTGGGTGCACCGGTGCTTGGGTACTGTCCTTACTTGGACAAGCATCCCACTTATGATTAACCTCTATTGCAAGCATCCGCAACTACAACAAAAGTATTAAGGTAAACCTAACCATAGCATGAAACATATGGATCCAAATCAGCCCCTTACGAAGCAACGCATAAACTAGGGTTTAAGCTTCTGTCACTCTAGCAACCCATCATCTACTTATTACTTCTCAATGCCTTCCTCTAGGCCCAAACAATGGTGAAGTGTCATGTAGTCGAAGTTCACATAACACCACTAGAGGAGAGACAACATACATCTCATCAAAATATCGAACGAATACCAAATTCACATGACTACTAATAGCAAGACTTCTCCCATGTCCTCAGGAACAAACATAACTACTCACAAAGCATATTCATGTTCATAATCAGAGGGGTATTAATATGCATATAGGATCTGAACATATGATCTTCCACCAATTAAACCAACTAGCATCAACTACAAGGAGTAATTAACACTACTAGCAACCCACAGGTACCAATCCCAGACTTGGAGACAAGAATTGGATAGAAGAGATGAACTAGAGTTTGGAGAGGAGATGGTGCTGGTGAAGATGTTGATGGAGATTGCCCTCTCCCAATGAGAGGAGCGTTGGTGATGACAATGGCGATGATTTCCCCCTCCCGGAGGGAAGTTTTCCCGGCAGAACAGCTCCGCCACAGCCCTAGATTGGTTCCGCCAAGATTTCGCCTCGTGGCGGCGGAGTCTCGTCCGGAAAGATGGCTTATGATTATTTTCTCATCAAAAGACTCCATATAGCAGAAGATGGCCATCGGAGGGCCACCAGGGGGCCCACAAGGTAGGGGGTGTGCCTAGGGTGGTAGGGCGCGCCCCCCACCCTCGTGGGCAGGGTGTGGCCCCCCTGGTGAACTTCTTGCGCTCAGTATTTTTATATATTCTGAAAACGTCTTCTGTGAAGTTTCAGGACTTTTGGAGCTGTGCAGAATAGGTCTCTAATATTTGCTCCTTTTCCAGCCCAGAATCCCAGCTACCGGCATTCTCCTTCTTTATGTAAACCTTGTAAAATAAGAGAGAATAGGCATAAGTATTGTGACATAATGTGTAATAACATCCCATAATGCAATAAATATCGATATAAAAGCATGATGCAAAATGGACGTATCAACTCCCCCAAGCTTAGACCTCGCTTGTCCTCAAGCGAAAGCCGAAATCAAAAAATATGTCCACAGGTTTAGAGATAGAGGTGTCGATAAAAGTAAAATATGGACATGAGGGCCTCACAATCATTCTTAGAACAGCAACTTATATAATTCTTGTCATATGATCTCTTATGCTAGAGTAACAATTCAATCACAATTTCAAGTATGAATCATAAACTTCATTGAAAACTAACAAACTATAATCTCAGTCATTGGAGCAACTGCAATTTATCATAACATAGGAAAGAGTCAATATATAAGAGCTTTTTAGCAAGTCCACATACTCAACTATCATATAGTCTTTCACAATTGCTAACACTCATGCAATACTTACGGGTATGGAGTTTTAATCGGACACAGAGAAAGATAGGGGCTTATAGTTTTGCCTCCCAACGTTTTACCTCAAGGGTAATGTCAACAATAATAGTTCATGAAAACTCACATCCAATTAGCCTTATATACCAGGATCTTTCCAACATGTTGTGCTTGCCAAAAGGTAAAATGTAAAAAGGAAGGGTGAAGATCACCATGACTCTTATGCAAGGTAGGAGATAAAAGTAAAAGATAGGCCCTTCGCAGAGGGAAGCAGAGGTTGCCATGCGCTTTTATGGTTGGATGCACAAAATCTTAATGCCAAAGAACGTCACTTTATATTGCCACTTGTGATATGGACCTTTATTATGCAGTCTGTTGCTTTTATTTCTTCCATATCACACGATCGTATAAAGCTTATTTTCTCCCACACTAATAAGTCATACATATTTAAAGAGCAATTTTTATTGCTTGCACCGATGACAACTTACTTGGAGGATCTTACTCAATCCATAGGTAGGTATGGTGGACTCTCCTGGCAAAACTGGTTTAAGGGTGTTTGGAAGCACAAGTAGTATCTCTACTTGGTGCACAGAATTTGGCTAGCATGAGGGGGAAAGGCAAGCTCAATCATGTTGGATGATCCATGACAAATATAATTTATCTCAGATGTAAGAAAACATAACCCATTACATTGAGTGTAGGAGGTCTTCCAACTTGCGAATAATGCCCTTGAGTGCGATGATATGCTCCTTCAACAAAATATTTTCATGTGTGAGATACTTGTTTTGTATACGAGCTAGCTCAATCATCTTGAAAGCTTCGATCTCAGTTGGGGTAAGAAGATTGTGATCAAATTGAAGGATGTCTTCTGTTGCCGGAACTTGGTCCTCTGTGGCCTTCTTGATCCCTTCACCCTTGTTGATCTCCATGGGTTATTCTCTCTTCAACTCTATCTTCATTAGCCAAGCATTGTTGCCCTCATTGTTGGAGGAGGAGGGAGATGACATGATGCTTAGCTTTGACAACCCTGGCAGAAAACAGCTCGAAACAAGAACAAGAGATTTTTGCGTCATACAGTGGCCAAAACCTTCGGGAGATTATATAATGAATTTTTACCGACCAAAATACGTAACGTGTAAGAAAATGAAGTCTGGAGAGCACACGAGGTGCCCACGAGGTAGGGGCGCGCCTAGTAGGGTAGGGCGAGCCCTCCACCCTCGTGGAGACCTCGTGTCCTTCCCGGACTGCTTCTTATTTTTCTATTTTTCTAAATATTCCAAAACGGAAGAAAATTGCCATTAGAACTGTTTTGGAGTCGGTTTACTTACCGTACCACATACCTATTCCTTTTCGGAGGCTGAAACGTTCCGGAAAGTGTCCCTTATGTATTCCTCCGGGGTTACGGTTTCAATAACATTGGTTTCAAGATTTATAGGATTACTTGAGATATAATGTTTAACTCTTTGACCGTTCACCACCTTCGGATTTGTGCCTTTGAAGTAGTTGATTTTTATGGCACCGAAACGATAGACCTCCTTGATAACGTAAGGACCTTCCCATTTAGAGAGAAGTTTTCCTGCAAAAAATCTTAAACGACAGTTGTATAGCAATACATAATCACCTACATTAAACTCACGCTTTTGTATTCTTTTGTCATGCCATCTTTTAACTTTTTCTTTAAACAACTTGGCATTTTCATAGGCTTGGGTTCTCCATTCATCAAGTGAGCTAATATAAAATAACCTCTTCTCACCGGCAAGTTCGAAATCATAATTGAGCTCTTTAATAGCCCAATAAGCCTTATGTTCTAGTTCGAGAGGTAAGTGACATGCTTTTCCATGAACCATTTTATACGGAGACATACCCATAGGATTTTTATATGCAGTTCTATAGGCCCATAATGCATCATCAAGTTTCTTGGACCATTTTTTTCTAGATCTATTAACAGTCTTTTGCAAAATTAATTTGAGCTCTCTATTGCTCAATTCTACTTGACCACTGGACTGTGGGTGATAAGGAGATGCAATTCTATGATTAACATCATATTTAGCAAGCATTTTATGGAAAGCACCATGAATAAAATGTGAACCACCATCAGTCATTAAATATCTAGGGACTCCAAACGTTCGAAAAATAACTTCTTTAAGCATCTTAATAGAGGTGTTATGATCAGCACTACTAGTTGGAATAGCTTCTACCCACTTAGTAACGTAATCAAAAGCAACTAAAATATGTGTATAACCATTAGAGGCAGGAAAAGGTCCCATATAATCAAAGCCCCAAACATCAAATGGTTCAATCACAAGTGAATAATTCATAGGCATTTCTTGACGTCTACTAATATTACCAATTCTTTGACATTCATCACAAGATAACACAAACTTATGGGCATCCATGAAGAGAGTAGGCCAATAAAAACTGGATTGCAATACATTATGTGCAGTTCTATCTCCAGCGTGGTGTCCTCCATAAGCCTCGGAGTGACACTTGTGTAGGATCTGTTCCTGTTCATGCTCAGGTACACAACGTCTAATAACACCATCTACTCCTTCTTTATAAAGGTGCGGGTCATCCCAAAAGTAATGTCTCAAATCAAAGAAGAACTTTTTCTTTTGCTGGTATGTGAAACTAGGTGGTATAAATTTGGCAACAATATAATTAGCATAATCAGCATACCATGGAGCAGTACGAGAAGCATTTATGACGTTTAATTGTTCATCAATAGGTAGTGGGTCATCAAGCACATTTTCTAACCTAGACAAGTTGTCTGCAACGGGGTTCTCAGCTCCCTTTCTATCAATAATATGCAAATCAAATTCTTGTAGCAGGAGAACCCATCTAATAAGTCTAGGTTTAGCATCTTTCTTTTCCATAAGATATTTAATAGCAGCATGATCCGTGTGAATAGTTACTTTAGAATCAACAATATAAGGTCTGAACTTATCACAAGCAAATACAACTGCTAAGAATTCTTTTTCAATAGTAGCATAATTTCTCTAAGCATTGTATAGAGTTTTACTAGCATATTGAATAACATTTAATTTCTTATCAACTCTTTGCCCTAGAACAACACCTATAGCATAATCACTGGCATCACACATAATTTCAAAAGGTAAATTCCAATCAGGTGGCTGAACAATTGGTGTAGAGATCAATGCTTTCTTAAGAATTTCAAATGCTTCTACACAATCATCATCAAAAACAAATGGTATATCTTTTTGTAATAAATTAGTCAGAGGCCGAGAAATTCTTGAGAAGTCCTTAATGAACCTCCTATAAAAACCGGCGTGACCGAGGAAACTTCTTATACCTTTGATGTCCTTGGGACATGGCATCTTTTCAATAGCATCAACCTTGGCTTTATCAACCTCAATGCCTCTTTCAGAAACTTTATGCCCCAAGACAATACCTTCATTAACCATAAAGTGGCACTTCTCCTAATTCAAGACAAGGTTAGTTTCTTCACATCTCTGCAAAACTCGATCAAGGTTGCTTAAGCAATCATCAAAAGAGGATCCATAGACGGAGAAATCGTCCATGAAAACCTCACAAATCTTTTCACAAAAGTCAGAGAATATAGCCATCATGCATCTTTGAAAGGTAGCAGGTGCATTACATAAACCAAAAGGTATGCGTCTATAAGCAAAAGTACCAAAAGGGCAAGTAAAAGTAGTCTTTGATTGATCATTGGCTGACACTGGTATTTGAGAGAAACCAGAATAACCATCTAGAAAGCAAAAATGTGTATGTTTGGATATTCTTTCTAGCATTTGATCGATAAAAGGTAAGGGGTAATGATCTTTTTTAGTAGCTTTATTTAATTTGCGGAAATCAATTACCTTCCTATAACCTGTAATAATTCTTTGCGGGGTCAACTCATCTTTATCATTAGGAATGACAGTAATACCTCCCTTCTTAGGGACACAATGGACAGGACTTACCCACTGACTAGCAGCAACTGGATAAATTATACCTGCCTCAAGAAGCTTTAGTATTTCCTTTCTTACCACTTCCTTCATCTTAGGATTCAGCCGTCGTTGATGATCATGAACTAGTTTGGCATCTTCCTCCAAATTTATTTTGTGTTGACACAGAGTGGGACTGATGCCCTTAAGATCATCAAGAGTATATCCAATAGCAGCACGGTGCTTCTTCAGAGTTTTGAATAATCTCTCTTCTTCATGCTCTGAAAGGTTAGCACTAATAATAACAGGATATATCTTTTTCTCATCAAGATAAGCATATTTAAGAGTATCAGGTAATGGTTTAATCTCAAACACGGGATCACCCTTGGGTGGAGGAGGATCCCCTAGGATTTCAACAGGCAAATTGTGTTTCAGGATGGGTTCCTATTTAAAGAATACTTCATCTATTTCCCTTCTTTCATTGATAAACATATCATTTTCATGGTCTAGCAAATATTGTTCTAAAGGATCACTAGGAGGTACGGCAATAGAAGCAAGACCAATAATTTCATCTTTACTAGGCAATTCCTCTTCACGGTGTTCTCTACAAAATTTAGAGAAATTAAATTCATGATACATATCACCTAAACCAATAGTAACAACATCCTTTTTGCAATCTATCTTAGCATTAACAGTGTTCAAGAAGGGTCTACCAAATATAATGGGACAAAAGCTATCTTGTGGGGAACCAAGAACAAGAAAATCAGCTGGATGTTTAGTTTTCCCACACAAGACTTCAACATCTCTAACAATTCCCATAGGTGAAATAGTATCTCTATTGGCAAGTTTAATTGTGACATCAATATCTTCTAACTCAGCAGGTGCAATATCATGCATAATTTCTTTGTATAAGTCAATAGGTATTGCACTAGCACTAGCACCCATATCACATAAGCCATGATAACAATGATCTCCTATTTTAACAGAAATAACAGGCATGCCTACCACAGGTCTAGGTTTATCTTTAGCACAAGGTTTAGCAATTCTAGCAGTTTTATCATAGAAATAAATAACATGCCCATCAATATTATCAGACAAGAGAGCTTTAACAATAGCAATATTAGGTTCAACTTTAAATTGTTCAGGAGGTGTATAAGTTCTAATATTGCTTTTACGAACCACAGTTGAAGCTTTAGCATGATCCTTTATCCTAACAGGGAAAGGTGGTTTCTCAACATAAGAAATAGGAACAATAGGATCATTGTAAGTGATAGTCTCTTCTTCAACTTTAATAGGTGCAGCTACTTTTACTTCTATGGGAGGATGATATTTAAACCACTTCTCCCTAGGGAGATCAACATGAGTAGCAAAAGATTCACAGAAAGAAGCTACTATCTCAGAGTCAAGTCCATATTTAGTGCTAAATTTACAGAAAACATCGGTATCCATAAAAGATTTAACACAATCAAATTTAGGTGTTATACCTGACTCCTTACCTTCGTCGAGGTCCCAATCTTCAGAGTTGCGTTTAATTCTTTCCAATAAATCCCATTTGAATTCAATAGTCTTCTTCATAAAAGAGCCAGCACAAGAAGTATCGAGCATGGTGCGATTGTTATCAGAAAGCTGAGCATATAAATTTTGAATAATCATTTCTCTTGAGAGATCATGATTGGGGCATGAATATAACATTGATTTAAGCCTCCCCCAAGCTTGAGCGATGCTTTCTCCTTCGCGAGGCCAAAAATTATATATATAATTGCGATCACGATGAACAAGATGCATAGGATAAAACTTCTGATGAAATTCCAATTTCAATCATTTGTAGTTCCATGACCCCGTATCATCACATAGCCTATACCATGTCAATGAATCTTCCTTCAAAGATAAAGGGAAGACCTTCTTCTTAATAACATCTCCGGGTACACCTACAAGCTTAAATAATCCACAAACTTCATCCACATATATTAAGTGCTCATCGGGATGCGTTGTTCCATCTCCTGCAAAAGGATTAGCTACTAGTTTTTCTATAATACCCGAAGGAATTTCAAAGCAGAAAATTTCATTTTCAGTAGGTTCAGTAGGTTGAGGAGCAACTCTTTGCTCTACTGATCGGGGTGAAGATACCCCGAACAAGCCCCTCAAAGGATTACTTTCCGTAGTAAGAAGTGAAAGTAAATTTCAGCACACTATATAAATTTTTCCTTACCAAATTCCACCTACCAAAGAAGCTTCACTCCCCGGCAACGGCGCCAGAAAAGAGTCTTGATAACCCAACGAGGAGCAGAAGGAAATGATAAGCGGTTTTCAGCAAGGTATTCTCTGCAAGCACTGAAATAATAGGTAACAGATAGTTTTGTGATAGGATAATTTGTAACGAGTAACAAGTAACAAAAGTAAATAAAGTGCAGCAAGGTGGCCCAATCCTTTTTGTAGCAAAGGACAAGCCTGGACAAACTCTTATATGACGTAAAGCGCTCCCAAGCACACATGGGAATATCGTCAAGCTAGGTTTCATCACGTTCATATGATTCGCGTTTGGTACTTTGATAATTTGGTATGTGGGTGGACCGGTGCTTGGGTACTATCCTTACTTAGACAAGCATCCCACTTATGATTAACCTCTATTGCAAGCATCTGCTACTACAACAAAAGTATTAAGGTAAACCTAACCATAGCATGAAACATATGGATCCAAATCAGCCCCTGATGAAGCAACGCATAAACTAGGGTTTAAGCTTCTGTCACTCTAGCAACTCATCATCTACTTATTACTTCCCAATGCCTTGCTCTAGGCCCAAATAATGGTGAAGTGCCATGTAGTCGACGTTCACATAACACCACTAGAGGAGAGACAACATGCATCTCATCAAAATATCGAACGAATACCAAATTCACATGACTACTAATAGCAAGACTTCTCCCATGTCCTCGGGAACAAACGTAACTACTCACAAAGCATATTCATGTTCATAATCAGAGGGGTATTAATATGCATATAGGATCTGAACATTTGATCTTCCACCAATTAAACCAACTAGCATCAACTACAAGGAGTAATTAACACTACTAGCAACCCACAGGTACCAATCCCAGACTTGGAGACAAGAATTGGATACAAGAGATGAACTAGGGTTTGGAGAGGAGATGGTGCTGGTGAAGATGTTGATGGAGATTTCCCTCTCTCGATGAGAGGAGCGTTGGTGATGATGATGGCGATGATTACCCCATTCCGGAGGGAAGTTTCCCCGGTAGAACAGCTCCGCCACAACCCTAGATTGGTTCCGCCAAGGTTGCGCCTCGTGGCGGCGGAGTCTCATCTAGAAATATGGCTTATGATTATTTTCTCATCGAAAGCCCCCCTGGTGAACTTCTTGCGCTCAGTATTTTTTATATATTCTGAAAACGTCTTCCGTGAAGTTTCAGGACTTTTGGAGCTGTGCAGAATAGGTCTCTAATATTTGCTCCTTTTCCAGCCCAGAATCCCAGCTGTCGGCATTCTCCCTCTTTATGTAAACCTTGTAAAATAAGAGAGAATAGGCATAAGTATTGTGACATAATGTGTAATAACATCCCATAATGCAATAAATATCGATATAAAAGCGTGATGCAAAATGGACGTATCAATCACCATGATAGATCTTGCGTGTGCGTAGTAATTTTTTTGAAATTACTGCGTTCCCCAACAATATAGTCTACCTATGTTCTATCTTCATCACACAAAATATTTAATCATGCACAACCCCGAAGACAAGCCAAGCAATTGTTTCATACTTTTGATGTTCTCAAACTTTTTCAATCTTCACGCAATACATGAGCGTTAGCCATGGTTATAGCACTATAGGTGGAATAGAGGGGTGGTTGTGGAGAAGAAAAAATGGAGAAGATAGTCTCACATCAACTACGTGTATCAACGGGCTATGGAGGTGCCCATCAATAGATATCAATGTGAGTGAGTAGGGATTTCCATGCAACGGATGCACTAGAGCTATAAATGTATGAAAGCTCAACAAAAGAAACTAAGTGGGTGTGCATCCAACTTGCTTGCTCACGAAGACTTAGGGCATTTTGAGGAAGCCCATCATTGGAATATACAAGCCAAGTTCTATAATGGAAAATTCCCACTAGTATATGAAAGTGATAAAATAAGAGACTCTCTATCATGAAGATCATGGTGCTACTTTCAAGCACAAGTGTGGAAAAAGGATAGTAGCATTGTCCCTTCTCTCTTTTTCTCTCATTTTTTTGTTTTTGTTTTTTAGACCCTCTCTTTTGGCCTCTTTTTTTATCTTTTTCATCTGGAGTCTCATCCCGACTTGTGGGGGAATCATAGTCTCCATCATCCTTTCTTCACTAGGACAATGCTCTAATAACGATGATCATCACACTTTTATTTACTTACAACTCAATACTTAGAACAAAATATGACTCTATGTGAATGCCTCCAACGGTGTACCGGGATGTGCAATGAATCAAGAGTAACATGTATGAAAGAATTATGAATGGTGGCTTTGCCACAAATATGATGTCAACTACATGATCATGCAAGGAAATATGACCATGATGGAGCGTGTCATAATAAATGGAACGGTGGAAAGTTTCATGGCAATATATCTCGGAATGGCTATGGAAATGCCATAATAGGTAGGTATGGTGGCTGTTTTGAGGAAGGTAAATGGTGGGTTTATGGTACCGGCGAAAGTTGCGCGGTACTAGAGAGGCTAGCAATGGTGGAAGGGTGAGAGTGTGTATAATCCATGGACTCAACATTAGTCATAAAGAACTCATATACTTATTGCAAAAATCTATTAGTTATCAAAATGAAGTACTACACGCATGCTCCTAGGGGGATAGATTGGTAGGAAAAGACCATCGCTCGTCCCCGACCACCATTCATAAGGAAGACAATCAATAAATAGATCATGCTCCAACTTCATCACATAATGGTTCACCATACGTGCATGCTACGGGAATCACAAACTTTAACACAAGTATCTCTCAAATTCACAACTACTCTAATAGCATGACTCTAATATCACCATCTTCATATCTCAAAAAAATCATAAAGAATCAAACTTCTCATAGTATTCAACGCACTTTATATGAAAGTTTTTATTATACCCATCTTGGATGCCCATCATATTAGGACTAGTTTTGTAGCCAAAGCAAATTACCATGTTGTTCTAAAAGACTCTCAAAATAATATAAGTGGAGCATGAGAGATCAATAATTTCTATAAATAAAACCACCACCGTGCTCTAAAAAGATATAAGTGAAGCACTAGAGCAAAATTATCTAGCTCAAAAGATATAAGTGAAGCACATAGAGTATTCTAAGAAATTCTGATTCATGTGTGTCTCCCCCAAAAGGTGTGTACAACAAGGATGATTGTGGTAAACTAAAAAGCAAAGACTCAAATCATACAAGATGCTCCAAGCAAAACATATATCATGTGGTGAACAAATATATAGCCTCAAGTAAAGTTACCGATAGATGAAGATGAAAAAGGGGATGCCTTCCGGGGCATCCCCAAGCTTAGGCTTTTGGTTGTACTTGAATTTTACCTTGGGGTGCCTTGGGCATCCCCAAGGTTAGTCTCTTGCCACTCCTTATTCTAAAATCCATTAAATCTTTACCCAAAAACTTGAAAACTTCACAACACAAAACTTCAACGGAAAATCTCATGAGCTCCGTTAGTATAAGAAAATAAACCACCACTTTAAGGTACTATAATGAACTCATTCTTTATTCCTATTGGTGTTAAACCTACTGTATTCCAACTTCTCTATGGTTCATACCACCCAATACTACTCGTAGATTCATCAAAATAAGCAAACAACACACGAAAAACAGAATCTGTCAAAAACAGAACAGTCTGTAGCAATCTGTAACTTTCGAATACTTCTGTAACTCCAAAAATTCTAAAACATGAGGAAGCCCTGATAAATTTGTATATTGATCTACTGCAAGTGGAGTAGGTATTTTATCGCTCTCTGGTAAAAAATGAAAATTAATTTCGTGAGCATAAAAGTTTCTGTTTTTTACAGCAAGATCAAACAACTATCATCCAAGAAGATCCTAAAGGCTTTACTTGGCACAAACACTAATTAAAACATAAAAAAATACAATCACAAAAGAAGCTAGATGAATAATTTATTACTAAACAGGATCAAAAAGCAAAGAACAAAAGTAAAAATGGTTGCCTCCCAACAAGCACTATCGTTTAACGCCCCTAGCTAGACGAAGAGATTTCAATGATGCTCACATGAAAGACAAGAATTGAAGCACAAAGAGAGAATCATAAAACACGTGACAAACACATCTAAGTCTAACATACTTCCTATGCATAGGCATCTTATAGGCAAACAAATTATCAAGGCAGCAAAAACTAGCATATGCAAGGAAGCGGAAAGAAACAATAGCAATCTCAACATAACGAGAGGTAATTTAGTAACATGAAAATTTCTACAACCATATTTTCCTCTCTCATGATAATTACAGGTAGGATCATAAGCAAATTCAACAATATAGCTATCAAAAAACATATTATTAACACGGTCCACATGTATGCAAAGTTGAAACTCTTCCAAAATAGTGGGATTAACATTAATTGAAGTCATGACCTCTCCAAACCCACTTTTATCAAAAACTTCATCAGATTGAACATTCTCCAAATATGTGGGATCTAAAGTTGACACTCTTCAAAACCCACTTTCAATATTAGTGCAAACGTTATTATCAATCTCATATTCATCATGGGGCTTAAATAAATTTTCAAGATCATAAGAAGACTCACCCCAATCATGATCATTGCAACAAATAGTAGTCATAGAAAAACTAGCATCCCCAAGCTTGAGGTTTTGCATATCATTAACACAATTGACATTAAGAGAATTTATAATAACATCATTACAATCATGCTTTTCATCAAAGGAACTGTCAAGTATGGGTGCAATAGCAACGATCTCATGTTTAACATAAGGAACTATAGCAAATTCATCGTCATAAATATTGGCATCATGGCCACAAGAATAGCAAGCATCATGTTCATCAAGGGATATTTCAATCAAATCATCGGAATCATAATTATCTATAGATTCATGCATATCATTATTTTCTTCCAAAGCAATGGTCATTCTTTCAATAAATTCTTTGACATAGACATTATGAGCATAGTTTTCATAGCAATATTTAAGTATGTCAAAATTTTCAGATTCATAGAGAGTAATATCATACTTTTCAATCAAAGAAGCAACTTCATAAGCACCCTTAAAAGCAACAAATTCTTCAATTTGTTTGATATCGTAGTAACTATAAACACCCTTTGCATAAGAAGATAAGATTTCATTATCATTAAACTCAGGTAGGGGAGGTGTATTTTAGGGTTCTTAGAGCAACAAGTAAAATCATAAATTTCACAAAGATTCCAAGCATAACACAACAATCTGTTTATTTGATCCCATAAGAGTCCCCCTTTTTTCAGGCAAACGGTGACGCACAAAATGAGCATGCTCATCTAAAGATTCCCCATCAACTAGGCTAGTTGGGGTTTCAGCACGAGCGCATAAGGATCGAAGATGATCCAAGTAGAACACTTTAAGTGGATCCATATCAATAGATTTTTAGCAAGCAAAGATGCAAGCAAATAGAAGGCACATGGACAAACAAAGATACATGCAGGAAGAAGGTGAAGAAAAGGCAAAGGTTTTCGAAAATCGTTTTAGAAGTGGGGGAGAGGAAAACGAGAGGCGAATGGCAAATAACGTAATGCGAGGGAGAAGAGTTTATGGTGGGTAATTGGTATGTCTTGACTTGGCATAGATCTCCCCGGCAACGGCGCCAGAAATCCTTCTTGCTACCTCTTGAGCATGCGTTGGTTTTCCCTTTAAGAGGAAAGGGTGATGCAACAAAGTAGCATAAGTATTTCCCTCAGTTTTGAGAACCAAGGTATCAATCCAATAGGAGACAATGCACAAGTCACCTAGTACCTGCACAAACAATCAAGAACCTTGCAACCAACGCGGTAAAGGGGTTGTCAATCCCTTCACGGTCACTTGCGAAAGTGAGATCTAATAGAGATAGTAAAGTAAATATTTTTGGTATTTTTGTTGTATAGATTGGAAAGTAAAGATTGCAAAATAGTAAACGAGATGCGATGTAAATAAAAGAGATATAATATAATAGGAAAGAGACCCGAGGGCCATAGGTTTCACTAGTGGCTTCTCTCAAGATAGCATGTATTACGGTGGGTGAACAAATTACTGCCAAGCAATTGATAGAAAGCGCATAGTTATGAAGATATCTAAGGCAATGTTCATGAATATAGGCATCATGTCCGTGTCAAGTAGACCGAAACGATTCTACATCTACTACTATTACTCCACACATCGACCGCTATCCAGCATGCATCTAGAGTATTAAGTTCATAAGAACGGAGTAACGCATTAAGCAAGATGACATGATGTAGAGGGATAAACTCAAGCAATATGATATAAAACCCATATTTTTATCCTCGATGGCAACAATACAATATGTGCCTTGTTCCCCCTACTGTCACTTGGAAAGGACACCGCAAGATTGAACCCAAAGCTAAGCACTTCTCCCATTGCAAGAAAGATCAATCTACTAGGGCAAACTAAACCATAATTCGAAGAGACTTGCAAAGATATCAAATCATGCATATAAGAATTCAGAGAAGAACCAAATAATATTCATAGATAATCTTGTGCACAAATCCACAATTCATCGGATCTCGACAAACACACCGCAAAAGTGTATTACATCGAATAGAGCTCCAAGAACATCGAGGAGAACTTTGTATTGAGAATCAAAGAGAGAGAAGAATCCATCTAGCTAATAACTATGGACCCGAAGGTCTACGGTAAACTACTCACGCTTCATCGGAGAGGCAGTGGTGTTGATGTACAAGCCATCCGTGATCGATTCCCCCTCCGGCAGATCACCGGAAGAGGCCCCAAGGTGGGATCTCATGGGTACAAAAGGTTGCGGCGGTGGAAAAGGGGTTTCGTGGCTCTCCCTAATGTTTCTAGGGTATAAGACTATATATAGATGAAAGAAGTACGTCAGTGGAGCTACGAGGGGCCCACGAGGGTGGGGGCGCGCCCTCCTGCCTCGTGGCTTCCTCGTGGAGTTCCAGACTTCAACTCCAAGTCTTCTGGATTGCTTTCGGTCCAAGAAAGATCATCGCGAAGGTTTCATTCCGTTTGGACTCTGTTTGGTATTCCTTTTCTTCAAAACTCTAAAATAGGCAAAAAAAATAGAAACTGGCACTGGGCCTCCGGTTAATAGGTTAGTCCCAAAAATAATAGAAAAGAGCATATTAAAGCCCATTAAACATCCCAAACAGATAATATAATAGCATGGAACAATAAAAAATTATAGATACGTTGGAGACGTATCACGGGCCCCAGCAGCTGGCGGAGAAGCCGGCGCCCAGAGGCACTGTCATCCGAGTCCTACACCCGGACGGATTACCATTGTACCCCTGGGGGTAGGCCTATATAAACCCCCCAGATTCACCCATGCAAAGGGTTCAACACCCCAGCCATCATACACTCACATAGCTAGAGAGTGAAAGGAGCTAGCCTTGCCCTTCTTCCTCCTCTAGCCGAACAGCTCAAGGAGCAACCTTGTAGCCACCTATTGATGATAGTCATCATGCGGAGACCCCGCGGAGCAGGACTAGGGGTGTTATCTCCGTGGAGAGCCCCGAACCTGGGTAAGACTCGTAGGCATTCGAGATCTCGCTCACTCCCGCTTCCAAGGCCCGACAACGTACTCCTATCCGCATCCATGATAAGCCACCCCCTGGCATATGTCGGTAGATATCCCCAACAAAGAGTATGATAAATAAAATTTGTTGAGAGTTGACAAACATAGTTTTGGTCATTGTTGCAATTAATAGGAAGTAATAAAGAAAGAGATGTTTCACATATATATAAGTATACTATCTTGGACATCTTTTGTGATTGTGAGCACTCATTAAAATATTACATGCTAAAAGGTTGATGATGGACAAGGAAGACAACATAATGGGTTATGCTTTCTTATATCCGAATAGAAGTTATATTGTCATGGATCCTCCAACATGTTGATCTTGCTTCCCCTCCTATGCTAGCCAAATCTTTTGCACCAAGTAGAGATACTACTTGTGCATCCAAACATCCTTTAACCCAGTTTTGCCATGAGAATCCACTATATCTACCTATGGATTGAGTAAGATCCTTCAAGTAAGTTGTCATCGGTGCAAGCAATAAAAATTGCTCTCTAGATATGTATGATCTTTTGGTGTGAAGAAAATAAGCTTTATACGGACTTGTGATATGGAAGAAATAAAAGCGATAGACTGCATAATAAAGTTCTTTATCACAAGCGGCAATATAAAGTGACGTTCTTTTCCATTAAGATTTTGTGCATCCAACCGTAAAAGCACTTGACAACCTCTGCTTCTCTCTACGAAGGGCCTATCTTTTACTTTTACCTTCTACCTCTATACAAGAGTCATGGTGATCTTCACCTTTCCTTTTTACATTTTTTTCTTTTTGGCAAGCACTATATGTTGGGGAAAGATCCATATATATACCCACTCTGATGTACGTTATCATAAAGTATTGTTGTTGACATTACCCCTGAGGTAAAAGTTTGGGAAGCAAAACTATAAGCCCCTATCTTTCTCTGTGTCCGACTGAGGCTTTGATCTCATAAGTATCACGTGAGTGTTAGCAATTATAAAAGACTAAAATATGGTTGAGTATGTGGACTTTCTATACAAAAGCTCTTAGATTGACTCTTTCTAATATTATGATAAATTGCAATTGCTTTAATGACCGAGATCATAGTTTGTTAGTTTTGAATAAAGTTTCTAATTCATACTTTACCTTGTGAACAAATTGTTACTTCAGCATAAGAAATTATATGACAATATATGTTGTTGTTTTAAAGATGATCATGATGCCCTCATGTACGTATTTTACTTTATCGAGACCTCTATCTCTAAACATGTGGACATGATTATCGATTTCGGTTTCTCTTGAGGACAAGCGAGGTCTAAGCTTGGGGGAGTTGATACATCCATTTTGCATCATGCTTTTATGTTGATATTTATTGCATTATGGGTTTTTATTACACATCATGGTACAATAGTTATGCCTTTTCTCTCTCATTTTGTAAGGTTTACATAAAGAGGGAGAATGCCGACAGCTGTAATTCTGGACCAAAAAGGAGAAAATTTGAGAGACCCATTCTACACAACTCCAAAAGTCCTGAATATTTACGGAGAATTATTTTGGAATATATAAGCAATATTGGATGAAGAAAATACCAGAGGGGACCCACCATGTGGTCACAAGCCTATGGGCGCGCCCCTAGGGCTTATGGGCCCCTTGGCAGGTCTCCGGTGACCATCTTCTGCTATATGAAGCGTTTTGACCTGGAAAAAATCATCAGGAAGCTTTCGGGACGAAGTGCCACCGTCTCGAGGCGCAACCTTGGCAGAAGCAATCTAGGGCTCTGGCGGAGCTGTTCTGCCGTGGAAACTTCCCTTCTGGAGGGGGAAATCGAAGCCATCGTCATCACCAACGATCCTCTCCTCGAGAGGGGGTCAATCTCCATCGACATCTTCACCAGCACCATTGCCTCTCAAACCCTAGTTCATCTCTTGTACTCGATCTTTGTCTCAAAACCTCAGATTGGTACCTGTGGGTTGCTAGTAGTGTTGATCACTCCTTGTAGTTGATGCTAGTTGGTTTATTCGGTGGAAGATCGTATGTTCAGATCCTTAATGATATTCAATACCCCTATGATTATGAACATGAATATGCTTTGTGAGTAGTTAAGGTTTTTCTTGAGGACACGGGTGAACTCTTGTTATAAGTAATCATGTGAATTTGGTTTTCGTTCGATATTTTGATGAGATGTATGTTGTCTTTCCTCTAATGGTGTTATGTGAACGTCGGATACATGACACTTCTCCATGATTTGGGCCTAGGGGAAGGCATTGGGAAGTAATAAGTAGATGATGGGTTGCTAGAGTTACAGAAGCTTAAACCCTATTTTATGTGTTACTTCATAAGGGGCTGATCCGGATCCACATGTTTCATGCTATTGTTAGATTTATCTTAATTCTTCTTTTGTAGTTGAGGATGCTTACGAGAGGGGTTAATCATAAGTGGGAGGCCTGTCCAAGTAAGGACAGCACCCAAGCACCGGTCCACCCACATATCAAATTATCAAAGTAACGAACGTGAATCATATGAGCATGATGAAAACTAACTTGACAATAATTCCCATGTGTCCTCGGGAGCGCTTTGTTTTATATAAGAGTTCCTCTAGGCTTATCCTTTGCTATCAAAAAGATTAGGCCACCTTGCTGCTATAATCATTAAATACTTAAAACACTTGATAAAATGGAAAACTATTTCTGGCGTGCATAGAAAACAAACGCCAACACTAACAAATTAACTATGGCGTGCATACAAAACCAACGCCACCACTATATTCCAAACGGTGAGTACATATGCCAACAGATTTGTGGCGTGTCTAGAAAAAGCTACGCCAATACTAAACATGTAAAGCTGGCGTGCTAATTATGCCCACGCCAGCATTATTTTTTCAAATAGTGCTGGCATTGATGAAAAATGGCGCGCCACCAACTAAAGTTGTGGCTAGCCGTTTTTCCACTAGTGTCAACAAGGGTGTGGCCTTTGTCCTTGGGTGTCGTCCTCCTGAATGTACTTGCAACACCAACCTTGTGGATTGTAGGTTGGGCTCCTTCTCGACCAAGTATCTTGGGATTCTATTATCATTGTTTGAACTTACAACGGTGAATTTTTGCCCTGCTGTGCTCAAGGCTAGAACTCATGTGGCTCGTTGGTGCAACACCATAATGCCCATGGAGGAAAAGTCATCATTATTAATTCTTGCCTCTCTTGCTTTCCTACCTACATCATGAGTTTCTATCTGATCTTTGAATGGAATCATGCTAGTTTTGATAGAAATTGTAGTGCTTTCTACTAGAACAATGTTGATAACAAGAAATATAGGGTAGTTAATTGTATTATTATGTGTAGACCCAAAACCAATGGATATTTGGGCATTATGAACACATCCATTATGAATAAGTGCTTAATCATGAAGTGGTGGTGGCACATTCATCACAATTCCCCACATTTTGTCTGGCTTCAGATTCTTAAAGCTAGTATTTTCCTAACATTGCGCTACTCAATGCTAATTTTAGGGGAGGTTCTCAATTCAATTTTGGAAGTATTTGATGAAATTTTGTGAGGAATATTGCGGCTTGATCAAGTTTGAGGTTGGCTTAGGGAACTTAGTTCGACCCTTTTATTGGTGGTAGGGGAATGGCCACCTAGTCATTCTTTCCCAGTTCTGTTAATCTATTGTCCCAACCAAGAGGGCCCCTCATGACTAAAAATTGGACCTTGGTCTACGACAGTTTTCGTATCCAAAAAAGATGACAAATTGGCAAGACCTCACTGCCCTTTTTCTTCCCTCTAGGAGACTCTAGATCAGATCTTGTGGCCACATTATTCTTCTGGCAAATTCTCAGTCAGGTCCCTTTATTTGAAGATGGTGCAAGGGCACGTCCTAACCAGTTCATAGGTGTTCGGCGGCCCGTATTCCAGTTAAGATAAATTTATTTTATTTGGCAGACAATCATGTTACATTTCCTAGCTAGGGACCAAGTCCTTATTCACAATGGCAATGCAACGGCATGATGTTCTTTAGGTTTTCACTTTGACATGTTTGCATGTGAACCTTGGCATTGTATTATCCATCTTCTTGAATGAAGTTATCGATATGGTAGTATCTATAAAGATGGGAAATTACATTTTTCTCTAAAAAACACCACATGTACGGACTCACATGGCATTTATCGAAGACATGGCTCGAGAAACTTGAACACTGATGAACTAAAATCGTCCATGCGCTATGTGTCTATCACTAAAAGAAATTTCTTTTTTTGCGAACACATTGAACATTTTAGACAAGCCCCACTATGCCTTACTCCCTACCATGTTCGTCATTACGGCAGAGCCTCTCGGGTTCTTGTAAGTGAAATGTTTGCTTCTGGTATCACTGACATGGGCTTTGTCAGATCGATTACGGCCATGGAAGGGATTGCCTTGGATAATCTGCATTCCCCCATAGAACGTGTTTCCATTGGTGGGGACCAAGATTCCATCAGCTCGGAGCTGGAGTCGTCGGTTCAATTCTCGATCAAATCTACATATGCCAAGCTGGTTCGTGCGCCTAATATCTGGTATGCCATGGCACTTTGGGCTTCTTGGATGCCCCCTAGAGTACAAACTCTCCTCTGGTAAGCGGCTTAGGACTGTCTACCTTCTACTATCAACCTTAAAAAATGCAACGGCCCATGCAATGGACGTTGTGCTTTGTGTGGTATGCCGAAAGACGCTAATCACATCTTGCTTCGATGTACCCCCACCAAATTTCCATGGACCTGCGTGCGCAACTGCTTTGACCCTAATTGGAACCCTACCTCTATGACCAAGATCCTTATGTTGTTAAACAACTCCCACAGGCAACATCATCGTTTAGCTTGGAGAACGGTTAGTGCTTTAGCTTGGGCGCTTTGGACTACTCAAAACAAGCTGGCCACTGAAGGATCTATTCCATCCCACCCGCTAACTCTTTTTTAAATGGTCGTTATTTTTTTAGAAGTTGTGCCCTCTAGTGAAGACGAAGGACAGTAGGTGGCGACGGCTACCCTTCTCAAGATCACGCAGCTTCATGTCATCCATAGGAACACTTGAATTGGAGCTCGCCGCCCTATTGTTTAGATACCACTCATCCATGAGTCACGAGTTGTATCCATACTTTTATTCTCCTTACTATTGGAAATATGCCCTAGAGGCAATAATAAAATGGTTATTATTATATTTCCTTGTTCATGATAATTGTCTATTGTTCATGATATAATTGTGTTATCCGGAAATTGTAATACATGTGTGAATACATAGACCAAAACATGTCCCTAGTGAGCTTCTAGTTGACTAGCTCATTGATCAATAGATGGTTACGATTTCCTGACCATGGACATTGGATGTCGTTGCTAACGAGATCACATCATTAGGATAATTATGTGATGGACAAGACCCAATCCTAAGCCTAGCACAAGATCGTGTAGTTCGTATGCTAAAGCTTTTCTAATGTCAAGTATCTTTTCCTTAGACCATGAGATTGTGCAACACCCAAATACCGTAGGAATGCTTTGGGTGTGCCAAACGTCACAACATAACTGGGTGGCTATAAAGGTGCACTATGGGTATGTCTGAAAGTATCTATTGGGTTGGCACGAATCAAGACTGGGATTTGTCACTCCGTATGACGGAGAGGTATCTCTGGGCCCACTCGGCAAGACATCATCGTAATGAGCTTAATGTGACTAAGGGGTTGGTCACAGGATGATGTCTTACGGAACGAGTAAAGAGACTTTCCATAACGAGATTGAAGAAGGTATCGGTATACCGAAGATCGAATCTCGGGCAAGTGCTATACCGGTAGACAAAGGGAATCGTATACAGGATTGATTGAATCCTTGACATCGTGGTTCAACCGATGAGATCATCGTGGAACATATGGGAGCCAACATGGGTATCCAGATCCCGCTGTTGGTTATTGGCCATAGAGATGTCTCGGTCATGTCTGCATAGTTCCTGAACCCGTAGGATCTACACACTTAAGGTTCGATGACGCTAGGGTTATAGGGAATAGATGTACGTGATTACTGAATGTTGTTCGGAGTCCCATATGAGATCCCGGACGTCACGAGGAGTTCCGAATGGTCCGGAGGTAAAGATTTATATATGGGAAGTCCAGTTTCAGTCACCGGAAGGGTTTCGGGGTTTATCGGTATTGTACCAGGACCACCGAAGGGGCTCCGGGGGTCCACCGGGAGGGTCCACCTGCCCCGAAGGACCTAATGGGCTGTAGTTGGGTGGGAACCAGCCCCTTAGTGGGCTGGTGCCCCCCCCCCCAAGGGCCCAAGGCGCCTAGGGTTGGAAACCCTAGGGGGCGCAAGCGCCCCCTAGTTGGAAACCCTAAGGGGGCCGCTTCCCCCCGAGGGGCCGCCGCCCCCCTCTAGATGGATCTAGGGGGCAGGCGCCCCCTCCCCCTCCCCTATATATAGTGGAGGTTTTGGGGCTGCCAGAGACACGAGTCTCCTTCTCTCTTGGCGCAACCCTACCCCTCTCCCTCTGTGACGCCCCGAGACCGTTGTGCCAGGTGTCCTCCAGTTATTTCGCCGGCATTGCCATGTCATGTGCTTGTGTGCTGCATCTTGTCATGTCATCATCTGCATTGCATCATCATGTTTTTCAAAACCTGCATCCGTCTGGGTTCTCCCAGTTCCTTCCGTTGTCCATTCCGAGCCCAGACACACTTGCACGTGCCCGCGATATGTCTGAAATATTATTTTATAAGTGGCCGGAAAATGTTCTCAGAATGGGATGAAAGTTGGCATGCGGTGTTTTGATGTTGTAGGTAGGCCGCCTGCCAAGTTTCATCGCGTTCGGAGTCCGTTTGACGCCCCAACGGATAACTATAGCGGCAGTATAGCCGGTCTAACATCGGACGTTTTCGGTCTCCGAAAACTGTTGCTGGGTTCTCCCTCTCTTCTCTCCTCTCAGCCCAGGGCCTTCTACACAGTCCACCTAGGCCCAGCCTACCCCTCTTTGCGCAGTGCTTGTACCCCTCTCGCGCGTCCGAAACTCCCCCAAACCCGACCCGAGCGGTCGTCACCGTTGTGTCCGCGTCATCCCCAAACGTCTACAAAACATCACCGTTTTCTTATTTGGACTTCCTAGTGTTTTATTCTCGACTACTCGATTTTAATTGGAGGGACGGTTTAGCCCCTGCCCTAATCCCCTTGCTATATAAAGTAGACCCTAACCCTAAAACGTAGGGAGCTGTCCCATCCTTCCTATTCTGCGCCGCCACTCAACCAAATCCTCTCGGGATCCCCTCCCGATCCTTCTCCACCCAACCAGCGCCTCCGACCACCTCCCTGGAGTTGCGCCGCCGACCACCAACAGGCCAGGCCGCCTCCCCTGCTTTCTCCCTTCTCCATCCTTCTCTCTTCTCTGATCTCTCTCTTTGACCGGGAACCATGGAGGACCCCGACGCCATGCTTGCGCTCGATCTGCTCCAAGGCGTGCCGCTCCGCCAAGTTTTCCTCGCCTGCGTCTTCCCGTGGAGCGCCAGGAATAATTGCAGCACTTCGTCTCCGCCCAAGTCCTTTGCCCCGCCAAGCACCTCGCCCTTGCATGCAGCTCCTCCAGGACTCCCGTCTGCTGTAGCCCGTGCTCCGACGACCAGAGCCCATGTCCAGGCTGGCCCCGTCGCGTCACCTCTCCCGTCCCTTCCTTCTTATGGTTCCTTCCTTCCCCTCTCACGTTTCGCTCTCTCTGTTTTTCCTCGCACAAGCCCCACGCCATGGCCGCGCCCCATCGAAGCTGGGAGCGCCAAGTCCGGCAGCCCGCCTCCGCTTCGTTCTGGCAGGGAACGGGACCCCGGCGACCTCTTGCGACCGGATCCGGGTCCGCCTCCCTCCACCCGTCGCACTCCTTCTCGTATCTCCTTCCTCCCTCTCTGCCACTTCTCTGAAGTTTTCCCTGCCATGGCTTGCAGTTGCACCACCACCCTGCTCCGTTCGTCGTCGCCTCCTCAAGATCCGTCGAGGTTGTGCATTCCCAACCTCATCCTGCCGGAGTCGCCCGAGCGCCGCCGCACCACATCGTCCAAGGCCCGCCTCGCCAAGCCCCTGCATCGCGCCGCTGCTCCCCTGCTGCTGTTCCCTTTCTTCAGAAATAGGCAGAACAGCTCGCCCACCCTGCTCGATCGGTTGACGGCACCTCCACGCGCCTGGGCCGCCTCCTCTTCCTTCGTTGACCGTGGCCCAGTCTCCACCAACCGACTGGGCCTAGCTCAGCTGGGTGAGCAGTCCCAGCCTCCCCTATGCACCTCTGGGCCTGCCAGTTTCGGCCCGTTTCATTTTTTCCTGGCCCCTGCGATTTTGCTAATTATCCGGGGAACCCAGAGTTTACCTGTTTTACACAAAAACCCTCAGCATTGTTGCATTTAATAACTAATTAACCGTGCATCAGAATTAAACAAACTTAATATGAAAGTTGCTTAGAATTTTGTCTAGTTTCATAATATATCACTTTCATCCATGTTTAAAATGATTAAATTGTTGTTTGTTTAAATTTAATCCTGTGCCATGTTAAAATGCTTTAATTCATAACTAAATAACCGTAGCTCCGATTTTAATAGTCTTTATATGTAAATGGGGTAGAAAATGCCTAGTTTAACATGGTGGCCTTACTTCGCATGTTTAATAACTCTAAAATTATGATTAGGGCAGAACAGTACCAAACCAATATATGCATATGGGGACTTACCGGAATTGTTGTTCGTTGCTTCCGGCCTCATTTAAACTTGACTAGATATGTGTTTTATTTTGCTTCACCCTCTTGCCATGTTAATCAACATTTAATCTTGTTGCGTACATAAACGAGAGAGAACTAAATAAGTCATGTGGTGTTTTCTTCAATATGCAACTCCGTTGCATAATGAGCTCCACTTAATTTGTAGGATTGTTTGTGCATTTTCCCATGCCATGCCATGTATCATTAAACCGGACATGCATCATACTCGATTGTGCATCACGCCATGTTGATGTGTTGGTTGTTTACTATGTTGTTTGTTTTCTTTTCGGTGTACTTCGTCTTGGTAATCCGGTAATGTCGTGTTGTGAGGATTCGTTCGACAACGTCCGTTTGTCTTCTTCATGGACTCGTTCTTCTTCCTTGCGGGATCTCAGGCAAGATGACCATACCCTCGAAATCACTTCTATCTTTGCTTGCTAGTTGCTCACCCTTTTGCTCTGCCTATGCTGCGATACCTACCACTTGCTTATCCCGCCTCCCATATTGTTGAACCAAGCCTCTAACCCACCTTGTCCTAGCAAACCGTTGTTTGGCTATGTTACCGCTTTGCTCAGCCCCTCTTATAGCGTTGTTCGTTGCAGGTGAAGATTGAAGTTTGTTCCTTGTTGGAACATGGAGATGTTGTTCCTTGTTGGAACATGTTTACTTGTTGGGATATCACAATATATCTTATTTAATTAATGCATCTATATACTTGGTAAGGGTGGAAGGCTCGGCCTTATGCCTGGTGTTTTGTTCCACTCTTGTCGCCCTAGTTTCCGTCATATCGGTGTTATGTTCCCAGATTTTGCGTTCCTTACGCGGTTGGGCTATTATGGGAACCCCTTGACAGTTCGCCTTTAGTAAAACTCCTCCAGCAATGCCCAACATTGGTTTTACCATTTGCCACCTAGCCTTTTCTTTTCCCTTGGGAGTCGCGCTCCTGAGGGTCATCATTATTTTACCCCCCCCCCCCCGAGGACAGTGCTCCTCTGAGTGTTGGTCCAACCTGTCAGCTGCCGGTGGCCACCAGGGGCAACTCTGGGCTGGCCTACCCGTACCTAGGACAATCTGAGTGTGCCCTGAGAAAGAGATATGTGCAGCTCCTATCAGGATTTGTCGGCACATTCGGGCGGTGTTGCTGGTCTAGTTTTACCTTGTCGAAATGTCTTGTAACCGGGATTCCGAGTATGATCGGGTCTTCCTGCTAGAAGGAATATCCTTCGTTCACCGTGAGAGCTTGTGATGGGCTAAGTTGGGACACCCCTGCAGGGATTTGAACTTTCGAAAGTCGTGCCCGCGGTTATGGGCAGATGGGAATTTGTTAACGTCCAGTTGTAGAAAACCTGAAGTTGACCTTAATTAAAATACATCAACCGCGTGTGTAACCGTGATGGTCTCTTCTCGGCGGGTCTGGGAAGTGCACACGGTGTTGGAGTAATGCTTGACATAAGTAGACTTGGATCACTTCTTGATCATAGTTTATCGACCGTGCTTTTGCCTTCTCTTCTCGCTCTCATTTGCGTATGTTAGTCACCATATATGCTAGTCGCTTGCTGCAGCTCCACATCATACCTTTTACCCTTCCTATAAGCTTAAATAGTCTTGATCGCGAGGGTGCGAGATTGCTGAGTCCCCGTGACTCACAGATACTTCCAAAACTAGTTTGCAGGTGCCGATGTTACCGAGCAGGAGACGTGTGATGCCCCCGGTTTAATCGTACACTAATCATACACGCAAACGTGTACGATCAAGATCAGGGACTCATGGGAAGATATCACAACACAACTCTACAAATAAAATAAGTCATACAAGCATCATATTACAAGCCAGGGGCCTTGAGGGCTCGAATACAAGAGCTCGATCATAGACGAGTCAGCGGAAACAACAATATCTGAGTATAGACATAAGTTAAACAAGTTTGCCTTAAGAAGGCTAGCACAACTGGGATACAGATCGAAAGAGGCGCAGGCCTCCTGCCTGGGATCCTCCTAAACTACTCCTGGTCATCGTCAGCGGGCAGCACGTAGTAGTAGGCACCTCCAGTGTAGTGGGAGTCGTCATCGACGGTGGCATCTGGCTCCTGGGCTCCAACATCTGGTTGCGACAACCAGGTAGAAGGGATAGAGGGAAAAGAAGGAGAAAGCAACCGTGAGTACTCATCCAAAGTACTCGCAAGCAAGGAGCTATACTACATATGCATGGGTATCAAATGGAATAAGAGTATCATATGTGGACTGAACTGCAGAATGCCAGAATAAGAGGGGGATAACTAATCCTGTCGAAGACTACGCTTCTGGCAGCCTCCGTCTTGCAGCATGTAGAAGAGAGTAGACTGAAGTCCTCCAAGTAGCATCGCATAGCATAATCCTAACCGATGATCCTCCCCTCGTCGCCCTGTGAGAGAGCGATCACCGGTTGTATCTGGCACTTGGAAGGGTGTGTTTTATTAAGTATCCGGTTCTAGTTGTCATAAGGTCAAAGTACAACTCCGGGTCGTCCTTTTACCGAGGGACACGGCTATTCGAATAGATAAACTTCCCTGCAGGGGTGCACCACATACCCCAACACGCTCGATCCCATTTGGCCGGACACACTTTCCTGGGTCATGCCCGGCCTCGGAAGATCAACACGTCGCAGCCCTACCTAGGCCCAACAGAGAGGTCAGCACGCCGGTCTAAATCCTATGGCGCAGGGGTCTAGGCCCATCGCCCTTTGCACACCTGCACGTTGCGAACGTGGCCGGAAGCAGAACTAGCCCCCTTAATACAAGAGCAGGCTTACGGTCCAATCCAGCGCGCGCCACTCAGTCACTGACGTCACGAAGGCTTCGGCTGATACCACGACGTCGGGATACCCATAACTACTCCCGCGTAGATGGTTAGTGCGTATAGACCAAATGGCCAGACTCAGATCAAATACCCAGATCTCGTTAAGCATGTTAAGTATCCGCGAACGCCGAACAGGGCCAGGCCCACCTCTCTCCTAGGTGGTCGGAACCTGCCCTGTCGCTCCGCCTCAAAGATCCACTCGCGGGTGCTTATGAGCCTACCCGTCTTTAGTCACCACATGTATCATGTATAAAGTATATAGTATATACCCGTGATCACCTCCCGAGTGATCACGGCCCGATAGTATAGCATGGCAGATGGACAAGAATGTAGGGCCACTAATGATAAGCTAGCATCCTATACTAAGCATTAGGTTTGCAGGTAAAGGTAACAACAGTAGTAGCAAGGACAGGCTATGCATCAGTATAGGATGAACAGAAAACAGTAACATGCTACACTACTCTAATGCAAGCAGTATAGAGAAGAGTAGGCGGTATCTGGTGATCAAAGGGGGGGGGCTTGTCTAGTTGCTCTGGCAAGAGAGAGGGGTCGTCAACACCGTAGTCGTACTAGGTAGCAGCGGCGTCGGTCTCGTTATCTAGCGGAAGAAGAGGGGGAAGAAACAATGAATACAATGCAAACAGATGCATAACGATGCATGACAAGACAAGTGACGGTGTTAGGGGTGCCCTAACGCGGTATGAGGTGATACCGGTGAAGGGGGGAACATCCGGGAAAGTATCCCCGGTGTTTCGCGTTTTCGGGCAGAGTAGCCGGAGGGGGAAAGTTGCGAGTTTGCTATACTAGGGATGCGTGGCGGACGAATGGGCTGCGTATCCGGGATCGTCTCGTCGTTTTGAGTAACTTTCATGTTGAAAATAATTTAATCCGAGTTACGGATTAAAAGATATGATTTTCTAAAGATTATATTAATTTCTAAAATTTAATTAATTATTTAATTAATTCGAAAATGAATTAATGACATCAGCATGATGTCATGCTGACGTCAGCAGTCAACAGAGTAGACTGGTCAACCTGACCAGTGGGTCCAGTGGGACCCACCTGTCATACACTGTTTTAATTAACTAACAATTAATTAGGTTAATTAGTGATTAGGTTAATCTAATTATAATTAATTAATTTAATTAATTCCTTAATTAATTAATTAATTTAATTATTATTGTTTATTTAATTATTTTAATTATTATTTATTTTATATTTTTTTATTAATTATTTTTTTCCTTTTCTTTTTAATTAAAACGTTCTGTGAGGTGGGGCCCCCGTGTCATTGACCCCAGGGGCCTTTGCGGGCGTGCGGGTTAACGGGCGGGCACCCGTGCCCGAGGGGCACTATGCCCAGGCGCCGGCGAGGCCACTGGCGACGGGGGAGCCTGCCGGGCGCCGCGGCGAGGTCGGTGGGCGGAGCTGTGGCTGCATGGGCCGGTGGCTCCGGCGAGCAGCAACGCGGGCAGCGGGAGCAGGGCGCGAGCGGCGAGCGGGGAGAGACGGAGCGACGTGGGGAAGGGGCGGCCAGGGGCAATGGTGGCGGACGCCGGTGGAGCCGCGAGCGGCGGCGTGTGGGGAGGCGCAGGCGCGGTAGGCGAACGGCGGGCGTGGGGCGTGGGTTTGGCCGCGGCTGGAGGCGGAGCCTAGCAGGGGAAGCAGGGGGGCGCGGGCCAAGCGGGGCGCGAGCGGGGGAGGCCCGAGGCGCGGGCGACGAGAGCACGGGTGGGCGGGCGCGGCCGCCGCGTGGCGAGTGCGTGCGTGCGCCGAGGGGAGCGGGGGGGGAGCGCGGGCCGCGGTGAGCGCGCGTGCGTGCGCGCGGACGGCGCCGACGATGGAGGGGAAGGAGTGGTGGTCGGGGCCTCACTGCGGGCGTAGGGACGTGGCAGCGGGGGTTGAGGCGGAGTCGGGGACGCGCGACGAAGACGGGGAGGCAGTCCGATGGGGCGGAGGAGGCAGGCCGGCGAGGGAGCTCTGGCGAGGTCCTCGGGCGGCAGCGTCGGGGCGGCGATGAGGCGTGGCCACGGCTTCTCGTGGCGTCGCGCGAGGGAGAGGAGGGCGAGGAGGCGACGGCGATCCAAGCGGCGGCAGGGGCGGGGCGCCGTGCCCGGCCCAGATCGGGCAGAGGGGGGCGAGGAGCGAGGGGGGAGCGGGGGTTTCGTCCCCGATCCAATCTGGATCGGGAAGGGGGGTGGGAACGACGTGGGGGGGGGGGGGGGGTAGTGCGGGTGGTAGGCGGTTAGGGTTTCTGGTAGTGGGGGGGGTTATAGCCCGGGGTGGGCTCGCTGGGCTAGGTGGGCCGGCCTGGCCGGTGAGCTGGGCCGTCTGGCCCAGTTGGCCAAGGGGGCCCTTTTATTCTTTTTAGTTTTGTTTTTTTTTTGCTTTTGTATTTTTTTCTTTTATTTCTGTTTTATCTTTGTTTCTTATAGTTTTAGTTTTTTGTGCAATATATACTTGGCATCTAATTTGGTAATCCAATTTAGTCCACTGCCACAAAAACTCTAGTCCCCAAATAATTTAATTTTATATTTTATTTAATTAGTGAAGGCATTTAAATAATTAGTTTTGCTACTATTTAAATCATTATGGTGTAGTTAAGCATTTCATAAAAGTTTGGTTTCACCACCCCATTTACCTATGATTTATTCGACACATTTAGAACATTTTAGTTTTATTTTTGGAAAACTTTGTTGTTTGCCTTAATTTCAAATTTGAATTTGATCTGGTTTCGACCTAACGCGAGATTAGCAACAGTAATCGGGGTGACGTGGCATCATTAGCAGAGGTTTACTGTAGCTTGATTATCCGGGCATCACAATTCTCCTCCACTACAAGAAATCTCGTCCCGAGATTTAAGAGGGGAGTAAGGGGAAAGTTCTGGTTACGATATGCTAATGGATCTTCTCGAAGAAGTTAATTCCCTTCGTTGATGTCTTCAGTTCTTTATTCCAATGCATCATGATGAAGTTGTTGTCCTGTCTTCGAGGAATTCCATCGTACTTACGAATAGGTAAGGGGCAGCCCTACAATGATGGGATGTTATAAGGGAAAATCATCTGGGGTATCCCAAGAACAAACATATGAGTATCTCTCGAGTTGAACAAATGATACACATCGAGAGCAAAGTAGGACAGTGCAATAAGAAGTTTTGAGCGGATAGGCAATCGTTCATTGCCTGAAACATAGTGTGAAAGGGGTTCAGAGCAATGGGAATAAGTATTGTGTCTGATACCAGAATTGATGATCTTTCTAAAGGTGGCTCGTGTAGTACTTACGAAGCCACGCGTGAGGAATAACTTTGGCAACAGGGTGTACAGGAGAGTCAAGTTTCGATCCTGTGGAACTGTGGGTTATTTGCCCACCAGGTGGGTTAAAATAGGGATGGGCGTTGACATCTTGCATGGTCATGATAGCAAGGCATGTCAGAGGATCAGCCTATCAGTTACGTCGGCAACAACATCGGTGCCAAGGGCGAGGGACGAAGAGAACCATTTTCCTGCTTGTTGAACGAGGCGGACCAATAGGCAAAGTTCTCGTCCACCGGTGGTTACCGGGATGCTATCAACAATGGTAACAGGGTCTTACTGACAGAGTTGTACGCTGAGGTGCTTATAAAAGCAGTGACGTATTACTGCTTAGATCATATAAACCTCAAGAAGGTTAAACAGAACAATGGAAAGGAAAATGTGATTATCAGATTAAACCGAACAATGGAAAGGAAAAATGTGTTTAAGCACATATTTCAGGGGTATATCCTTCCCAATACAAGCATAGTATGATACCCAAGACCGGATAGAAGGTAGAAAACTCTTTAGGAAAGGGGAGAGAAATTTCATGACATTACCGATGCCACGACGTTTGGATAATTGAGCAAGTAACATTTAGCATTGGGCTTCAAATGTTCTTGTTGAAAACCGGAGCACCACCGACATGCTTCGAGATAGCATTGACATGGTTTTCAAGAAAAGGTCAGATTTTGTATACACAAAGGATCCATCAGGAACAACTTATAAGATAAGTTTTACGATTTCCTCATGGAAGAATGGTTAACCTTGTTAAAAAGTAAACTATAATGATAGGTCCTCTAGCCGGGGGGGTGCTAGGCATGACATCACGTTACCGGGTCATCACAGGACCAACATCATAACTCTTGGAAATATGTTCCAACCATCATATCTGACCAAGATTCAGATTTGATTGGTGTCAGGATACCTCAGACTCGGGATGCCTAAGAAGAAAAGGTGCAACACAATTTGACAAGATGACATTGTGAGATTCTCACAAGTGATCTATGTAAGTGAGCTCTAAAACAAGAGGTCATCAGTAAACCAAGGAGAGGATGAGGAGGTGGTTGATAGGCTCAGCAACAAATCATCGAGATTTCCAAAGGATTGATTTCCACAATTATGTGAACAAGGAAATATCATTTGTCGGATCAAATGTCATAATGATGTATGCTCGAGGGAAACATACACAACTGAACAATGATAGAAGGGTGCACCCAGGAATCTGGACTAGGTAGCACGATCAATGTTTGAATGATGATTCAATAATCAATAGACTTAGAATGAAACTGTAGACCAATAACTTCAAGCAATAGGGTTGCTAGAAGTTTAGAATTTACTCATCACAGACCATTTATCGGTATTCCGGTTAGAAACAACATGGAGGCCAAGAAATGAACGCAAAAGGCGAGAGATATTACTATATCAAGAATTCTCAAGAGGTGGTAAAATTACCACGACATTCTTGACATAAAAGGTGGTAACATTCCAAGGTAAAGAAGAACAAATGCTGGATAGCAAGGATATCAAGGTATAACTCAAAACACGAATAAGTTTGTGTTGAACGGAAGGCAATAAAGTGGTCGATGATAACACAGATCATCGAGGGCAAGGATGGTATTTCTCATAATGAACTCAATTGACATCCTGGAAGAGCTCAGAATGCCGATGATGGTCACGACACAATTGTTGAGAGATTTCATGAACATGTAATCGGTCGGCGATGACATCAAGCCACAGGAATGATGAAGCGAAAGGTTATTGAACCCAAGGGTATGACACAAACTCAAAACCAAGCTTGTTGTTTAATGCAAAGTGGTATGATGAGGAAGATCGACGTAAGCTTAGCTCATCGTCGAAAGTTGTGCTCCGGGAATAAGGACCAGGTAGCACAGTTAAAATCATCACGGTAACGATATAGCCAAATAGGGTAGAAAGGATGTAATCGGGTACAAACTCGTAAGTAAAGAATATTACCAAAAGTTGTTGAACCGTAGTGCGGACTCGGTTCAGTTATCAGTTTTTTTGAGTACCCGTGAAAAATTTGGAATCAGTGAGAATGTGGTACTTGACGAGGAACTCATAAGAGGTTATGTAGTACTTGATATTATCAAGGTACCATGGTGTAATACTCGACGGAAGATCAAAGTAAAGGTTGGACTGGTGTATTGATCCACAGAAGACAAGTGCTTAAACTTGCCCGTGAAATGGGGTCAAAGAAGAACATATGGTCGAAACACGATTGCAAAAGGCCAAATCCCAGATATAAGATGAACTTATACCGAAGGAATAATTAATTTAAGAGAAGCTTTAATGATAAGATCTACATCGTGTCCATGGGCATGAACACAAAGTTCAAGGTCGACTCCCACTTCTCCAATGCATAACCTTTCATTCACTTCTCAGTTTCGAAGAAGTTGTAGTGCTGAAATTTTATCTGGCAAAATACCAAAAGTGTATGACTCATGAAAACTTTCGAGTTCACATGATTTAGAGAAGGCTTATGTTCAACCCATAGGGGCTTCTTAGAAACATATACCACAAGTTTCAAGAGTAAATATCACAAGCTCGAAAATAGAGCAAGGTTGAGAAAGTAGATGATACAATTACCAAAGGCATTATGTATCTGAGGGAAGACTCACAGACTTATTGAATATGAAGGACGCTGTCGGATAAAATCCAGCAAATGATCTGGTGGTCCTCAAGGGATCTGGTGTGAGCATCGGTACTCAACCAGAGGGAGAAACAATGCGAGGAGATCAGACTTTAGAAACAACTGACTAATTCAAGGCTCAAATGCAAAGAATTATCAATTCCAAGACAAGGGATCAGAAGCAATGCTCTGATCAGGGATGGATAAGTTGAATAGCCTTAAGGGTACAATCGACAGCAATTTGATTGGTCGAGATCCAGCTCATGTTTTAAAATAACGTCTGAGCCGGAAAGATAATTTGAAAGGATCAACTGATGATTGCGTGCATTCGCACTCATGTTGAATCAATAGGATCAAAAAGACGATGCCTAAGGATACTAACGAATATTGCCAGACATATGGAAAGCATCCATAATGCAAGCAGGCAAGTATTGCAGAGCAATAAGCTACTAGGGATTTTTGGAGGATCGAATAGTATTTCGAAGACCATTGTGAAACACATGAACAACTGGGGATGAGTGGATACTCGACAAGTGCGAGGATTTAATTGAAGGGGTATTCATGTGGCAAGGAACTGCTAGGCAGTAGGTACAAAATATTCTCGGAACAATAGAGAAGACTTCGGGGTATCTTGTAATAACAAGATCAATGGGGGATGATCGTATGATTGGCAAGTGTAAGTAGTTATCCATAAGGATTTATCGGTGGTCGGGAATAGCAAAAGTGATGGGCACAAAGTCTCGAGAGGAATAGCAAAGAGTATCTTCGGAATCTTCTGGTGCAGCAGGCGATCATCTGAGGTGAGGGGCTCTCCGGGGGAAAGTACTTTCGAGAACCTAAAGTTAGTTTTGTTTTTAGTAAAATCATTTAACCCAAATAGAAGAGAGCTCAGAGTCCCAGAGTAAGGATCGAGGAGTAAAAGATCCTAATACCACCCGATGGCGACGTGTGCCCGTAAGACACACAGCCATGTTAGTAAAAGTTTTGTAATGTCTAGACTCGACTTCGGCCAAGGAGTTGGAAAGGGGGATTCCTACAGGCAGTCGGCTCTGATACCAACTTGTGACGCCCCCGGTTTAATCGTACACTAATCATACACGCAAACATGTACGATCAAGATCAGGGACTCACGGGAAGATATCACAACACAACTCTACAAATAAAATAAGTCATACAAGCATCATATTACAAGCCAGGGGCCTCGAGGGCTCGAATACAAGAGCTCGATCATAGACGAGTCAGCGGAAACAACAATATCTGAGTACAGACATAAGTTAAACAAGTTTGCCTTAAGAAGGCTAGCACAACTGGGATACAGATCGAAAGAGGCGCAGGCCTCCTGCCTGGGATCCTCCTAAACTACTCCTGGTCATCGTCAGCGGGCAGCACGTAGTAGTAGGCACCTCCGGTGTAGTGGGAGTCGCCATCGACGGTGGCGTCTGGCTCCTGGGCTCCAACATCTGGTTGCGACAACCAGGTAGAAGGGATAGAGGGAAAAGAAGGAGAAAGAAACCGTGAGTACTCATCCAAAGTACTCGCAAGCAAGGAGCTATACTACATATGCATGGGTATCAAATGGAATAAGGGTATCATATGTGGACTGAACTGCATAATGCCAGAATAAGAGGGGGATAACTAATCCTGTCGAAGACTACGCTTCTGGCAGCCTCCGTCTTGCAGCATGTAGAAGAGAGTAGACTGAAGTCCTCCAAGTAGCATCGCATAGCATAATCCTAACCGATGATCCTCCCCTCGTCGCCCTGTGAGAGAGCGATCACCGGTTGTATCTGGCACTTGGAAGGGTGTGTTTTATTAAGTATCCGGTTCTAGTTGTCATAAGGTCAAAGTAAAACTCCGGGTCGTCCTTTTACCGAGGGACACGGCTAATCGAATAGATAAACTTCCCTGCAGGGGTGCACCACATACCCCAACACGCTCGATCCCATTTGGCCGGACACACTTTCCTGGGTCATGCCCGGCCTCGGAAGATCAACACGTCGCAGCCCTACCTAGGCCCAACAGAGAGGTCAGCACGCCGGTCTAAATCCTATGGCGCAGGGGTCTGGGCCCATCGCCCTTTGCACACCTGCACGTTGCGAACGCGGCCGGAAGCAAAACTAGCCCCCTTAATACAAGAGCAGGCTTACGGTCCAATCCGGCGCGCGCCACTCAGTCACTGACGTCACGAAGGCTTCGGCTGATACCACGACGTCGGGATACCCATAACTACTCCCGCGTAGATGGTTAGTGCGTATAGACCAAATGGCCAGACTCAGATCAAATACCCAGATCTCGTTAAGCGTGTTAAGTATCCGCGAACGCCGAACAGGGCCAGGCCCACCTCTCTCCTAGGTGGTCGGAACCTGCCCTGTCGCTCCGCCTCAAAGATCCACTCGCGGGTGCTCCTACGAGCCTACCCGTCTTTAGTCACCACATGTATCATGTATAAAGTATATACTATATACCCGTGATCACCTCCCGAGTGATCACGGCCCGATAGTATAGCATGGCAGACGGACAAGAATGTAGGGCCACTGATGATAAGCTAGCATCCTATACTAAGCATTAGGTTTGCAGGTAAAGGTAACAACAGTAGTAGCAAGGACAGGCTATGCATCAGTATAGGATGAACGGAAAACAGTAACATGCTACACTACTCTAATGCAAGCAGTATAGAGAAGAGTAGGCGGTATCTGGTGATCAAAGGGGGGGGGCTTGCCTGGTTGCTCTGGCAAGAGAGAGGGGTCGTCAACACCGTAGTCGTACTGGGTAGCAGCGGCGTCGGTCTCGTTATCTAGCGGAAGAAGAGGGGGAAAGAAACAATGAATACAATGCAAACAGATGCATAACGATGCATGACAAGACAAGTGACGGTGTTAGGGGTGCCCTAACGCGGTATGAGGTGATACCGGTGAAGGGGGGAAACATCCGGGAAAGTATCCCCGGTGTTTCGTGTTTTCGGGCAGAGTTGCCGGAGGGGGAAAGTTGCGAGTTTGCTATGCTAGGGATGCGTGGCGGACGAATGGGCTGCGTATCCGGGATCGTCTCGTCGTTCTGAGTAACTTTCATGTTGAAAATAATTTAATCCGAGTTACGGATTAAAAGATATGATTTTCTAAAGATTATATTAATTTCTAAAATTTAATTAATTATTTAATTAATTCGAAAATGAATTAATGACATCAGCATGATGTCATGCTGACGTCAGCAGTCAACAGAGTTGACTGGTCAACCTGACCAGTGGGTCCAGTGGGACCCACCTGTCATACACTGTTTTAATTAACTAACAATTAATTAGGTTAATTAGTGATTAGGTTAATCTAATTATAATTAATTAATTTAATTAATTAATTAATTAATTAATTTAATTATTATTGTTTATTTAATTATTTTAATTATTATTTATTTTATATTTTTTTATTAATTATTTTTTTCCTTTTCTTTTTAATTAAAACGTTCTGTGGGGTGGGGCCCCCGTGTCATTGACCCCAGGGGCCTTTGCGGGCGTGCGGGTTAACGGGCGGGCACCCGTGCCCGAGGGGCACTACGCCCAGGCGCCGGCGAGGCCACTGGCGACGGGGGAGCCTGCCGGGCGCCGCGGCGAGGTCGGTGGGCGGAGCTGTGGCTGCATGGGCCGGTGGCTCCGGCGAGCAGCAACGCGGGCAGCGGGAGCAGGGCGCGAGCGGCGAGCGGGGAGAGACAGAGCGACGTGGGGAAGGGGGCGGCCAGGGGCAATGGTGGCGGACGCCGGTGGAGCCGCGAGCGGCGGCGTGTGGGGAGGCGCAGGCGCGGTAGGCGAACGGCGGGCGTGGGGCGTGGGTTTGGCCGCGGCTGGAGGCGGAGCCGAGCAGGGGAAGCAGGGGGGAGCGCGGGCCAAGCGGGGCGCGAGCGGGGGAGGCCCGAGGCGCGGGCGACGAGAGCACGGGTGGGCGGGCGCGGCCGCCGCGCGGCGAGTGCGTGCGTGCGCCGAGGAGAGCGGGGGGAGCGCGGGCCGCGGTGAGCGCGTGTGCGTGCGCGCGGACGGCGCCGACGATGGAGGGGAAGGAGTGGTGGTCAGGGCCTCACTGCGGGCGTAGGGACGTGGCAGCGGGGGTTGAGGCGGAGTCGGGGACGCGCGACGAAGACGGGGAGGCAGTCCGGTGGGGAGGAGGAGGCAGGCCGGCGAGGGAGCTCTGGCGAGGTCCTCGGGCGGCAGCGTCGGGGCGGCGATGAGGCGTGGCCACGGCTTCTCGTGGCGTCGCGCGAGAGAGAGGAGGGCGAGGAGGCAACGGCGATCCGAGCGGCGGCGGGGGCGGGGCGCCGTGCCCGGCCCAGATCGGGCAGAGGGGGGGCGAGGAGCGAGGGGGAGCGGGGGTTTCGTCCCCGATCCAATCTGGATCGGAAGGGGGGTGGGAACGACGTGGGGGGGAGTGCGGGTGGTAGGCGGTTAGGGTTTCTGGTAGTGGGGGGGGTTATAGCCCGGGGTGGGCTGGCTGGGCTAGGTGGGCCGGCCTGGCCGGTGAGCTGGGCCGTCTGGCCCAGTTGGCCAGGGGGGCCCTTTTATTCTTTTTAGTTTTGTTTTTTTTTCCTTTTGTATTTTTTTCTTTTATTTCTGTTTTATCTTTGTTTCTTATAGTTTTAGTTTTTTGTGAAATATATACTTGGCATCTAATTTGGTAATCCAATTTAGTCCACTGCCACAAAAACTCTAGTCCCCAAATAATTTAATTTGATATTTTATTTAATTAGTGAAGGCATTTAAATAATTAGTTTTGCTACTATTTAAATCATTATGGTGTAGTTAAGCATTTCATAAAAGTTTGGTTTCACCACCCCATTTACCTATGATTTATCCGACACATTTAGAACATTTTAGTTTTATTTTTGGAAAACTTTTGTTGTTTGCCTTAATTTCAAATTTGAATTTGATCTGGTTTCGACCTAACGCGAGATTAGCAACAGTAATCGGGGTGACGTGGCATCATTAGCAGAGGTTTACTGTAGCTTCATTATCCGGGCATCACAAGACGCAACCAAGCTCAAGGAGGAGCTCGATGAAGATCTTGTCCTTTATGTTGTTTCATTCTAGTTGATCAGTAGTGGAGCCCAGTCGGGATGATCGGGGATCTGTGTAGCATTTGGGGTAGTCTTCTTTTATTTTGGGTTCCGTAGTCGGACCTTGATTGTATCTGGTTGATGTAATGTTTTATTCATGTATTTGTGTGAAGTGGCGATTGTAAGCCAACTATGTATCTTTTCCCTTATATATTACATGGGTTACATGGGTTGTGTGAAGATTACCCCACTTGCGACATTGCTTTCAATGCGGTTATGCCTCTAAGTCGTGCTTCGACACGTGGGAGATATAGCCTCATCGAGGGCATTACAAGTTGGTATCAGAGCCTGCCCCGACCTTAGGAGCCCCCACTGCTTGATCATTTTTAGCAGCCGTTATTGAGTCTAGAAAAATGTTTTGAGTCATTTAGGAATTATATATCGGAGAGTTTAGGAATTCTTTTTACTTCCCAGTCCCTTCATCGCTCTGGTAAGGCATCCTGACGTAGAGTTTTGACTCTTCTCTTCTCAAATTTCACAAAAAAATAATTAGGATCACGCGGGTATCTTGGAATTGTTCCGATCGATTTGTGACGAGAACATTGTTCTTTGTGCCTCCTGTCATTTAGGGGTTGTGGCAGTGTCCCGGGGAGTTGAGCTCCGAGGTGTTGTCGTCACAATTTTATCATTGCAGTTCTGGAATACCTGAGTTTAGTTTCACCGACATCGAAAATCTCTTTTATGCAGTTGTTGGTGAGATAACCTCGACGCCACCCAGTACTGGGGCGGGAGTTCGGGAGTATTGCCATAAATTGTATAACGGATGCTTTTCGAAGGTTGAGGTAGATGATTTCCGAAGGTTTCTTGGTTATGTGTTGAAGGATGGATACAGCTGGATGTAGGATTTGCTAGTTTTGGGTGAGATATTATGCTTCCCCTGTATCCCCAACACCTGATTGCATAACCGGAAAGTTTCGGGAGTTTATAAGTGGGAATTCAAGTAGCTCTTAGGATATCTTTCCGACAGATGTATGATACGAAATTGGGGTTCGATGTCTAGTGGTCCGCCTATCCACGGTCGGCTTTACAGTGGTCTCGTTGTGTCTTAAGGAGTCCTTGGCTATGCCGACTCGGGGACGCTTCGTATGTCATGTGCACTGCCTTGTACATGATGGTGTTGTACGATCGAGCCCGTGTAGGCCCCACCACGAAAACTTCGGACGAAATCTCTATCATATGTTTGTTCCGGCTTATTCTGCAAGCCAATCCTTTGTTTTGTTTTGAGTTGTGGTATTCGAGTTGCTTCGAAGTCAAATGTTGATTCCATACCTTCCCCAAATGGTGTTCTCATACTCCGATGTGAATACCAATCCTTCTTGATTATCAAGAGTGTCATGTCAATCATTTTCAACCGGTGTGTTTCTCTTCAAGTGGATCCGATCATTTCAACATCAGTAAGATCAATTATCATTTCTTCTCAACGGTGTTTGTTTCATCCGTTCCAAGTTGTCTTTGTTTTCCCCACCCACCCACCCTTCTTCTTCGAGGACTCAGATTTCTTATTCAAGTATCCTTTTATTGATGGGAAGCTTCTCCATTCCTTTTTCGTCAATATTCTTATTCGGTGATTCTCAAGAAGATGCTAACGAAGCTTCAAATTCGTCTCTCGTCACTCATTTTCTTCTCCGGTGGAACCAATTCAAGCTTTTGGTGTTGATCATATCTTTTTCCTCGTTTCAAATACCTTCGCATGCCGGTGCACCTCATATTCATTCACTTCTCGCTATTTAATTGTTCTGGAGTTCTGAAGATATCTCGAAGATTCGTGTATCCACTCTTCTTTCATTCAAGCTATTTCGAGGATGTTATATCATTCAAGCCTTTTTTATTCAACCGGTGCATTCTCCTTTTCAAGTAATCATTTCAACGGTGTTTCTTTTGAGTGGGCCCTAACCCACAGGTCATTTTCCAGGATCTTACCTGACTCTTCTTATTTTCCCGGAGTTATTCTCAAATTCTTTTCGAAGTTTGACATAAGAATGATTTTTTTTCATTAGTCAGATGTGTTTCTCCAAGATCTTTCAATTTCTTTTCATAGTTGTCTCTACTTTTCCATTCTTCATTCCGGAGTGTCTCAATAATTCATGGTGGTGTCTCTCATCGTCTTTCATAACACTTGAAGACCGAAGAAGAATTTTTCCTCCATATCTTGCTCCATTCTCTTCAAGATTCGTGATTCTAGCTTGTTGCCATCCTCTCATAGTTGTTTTTGGATTGTGAGAATTCTTTTCAACTATCCGGAGCAAATTCAAGAGTCTTCTCAATTTGTTATCCGGAGTCCATCTTTTCAAATATTATTCATTCTCAGCTTTCAGCTCTCGTTCTTCAATCTTACCGGTGCTTCGTTCAAGTGATCTTTAATCAGTTCGTGATCCCTTCATTCTCATGTATCTAGTTTCTCTCAAGCATCTTCGTTCATCTGCAAATTCTTCCCAGTGATTCGTTATCTTTTATTCGTTCATTTTCAATTCATACGGTGGTTCGTTCAAGATTTCTTCTTCTTTCTTATCATATCAATTTATTCGTTGTTTCAACCCTTCCGGTGGTTCGTTCAATACCTTCTCAAGTTTGCGCTATATCTCTCTTAATCCTTCCAACGGGAATAAGTTGTATGTAATTCGTTTGCTCATCATCAATTTAATTGGTGAAGGAGGAGCATAACATAATTCTTACTCTTGATTCACCCAAATGATTAATTCTTTATTCCGGAGGCTCATCAAATTATCGGTTCGAGATGTTTTATCTATTCTTTTCCTGGAGTTCCAAGTTCTCTCAATTATTTCACCACGGAGATTCATCTAAATCGTTACAAGGATTCAACTTGTGTTTTTGACTTCTCTTTCCTTTCGTTTGACCATTATTTTGTTTACCGGAGTTCTTCATCAAGGTTCTACATCATGGTTCATAAAGGATTTAATTTCTTCTCGAAGTGTTCATCAAGATTCTTTTCAGAGGAGCTCAAGCTTTCTTCATCTTGCAATCCGGAGTGCAATTTCTTTCTACCGTACCTTTGGAGGTGGTATTATGTCATTCTTGATAATTTGAGTTCATGTTTCATGATTCACATGTTGTTAAGAATGGGGTATTTTAAATCCATCAACCTCTTCGTTGGAGTTATCTTGGGTTATATTTCACCTAAAGCTTCCCCTAACGATTGTTGCTATTATGGTGTTTATAATTAACCCAAGTTCTTTTATCCTTCTGGTGAGTAAGTTTATCGTCCCCTTCTTGTTATCAAGTCAATCTATCGTTTTGTTAGTGGCAAAGTTTCACCTCATAGTTTTGAGAAGTTTTTTTCATAAGCCCACTACCAGCTTACTCTTTTCGTTGTTGGTTTTCCAACAATTCCGTTTGACCCTTCTCCTAAAAGATGCCTTGTCAAGCTCTTTTGTGACAGAACTTGGCATTTTCTTCTCCATTCTTTTCTCTCAATTACCTATCTTCCATTCTTTCGTTCCGGAGGCATTGTGATGATGCTCTTTTCGACCCATCATCTTGTTTGTCAAGATCATGTTCTATTCCTTCCATTTACAGTCGGAGTGTTGTCCAAATTATATCATTCTTAATCCTTCTCTATCTTGTTTTAACTGGAGTGGTTTCAATATATATCTTGCCCTTCAACCTCACGGTTTTCGCAATGTTCTTTCTTCCTCTTTTCTAACGGAGTGCTTTCAACTTTGTTCTTCTTCGTTGCATTCTTTCTTTATTTGGTTTAATATTTGCAAGGTTCGTGGTTTCACTCGTTTTTCAAAGAAGCAACTTAGCTTTACTTCTTCTCTTTCTCTTCCGTTGTCCCTCCGGTGCCATTCTAGATCTCGGGACGAGGTCCTCTCGTAGTGGTGAAGTGTTGTGACGCCCCGAGACCGTTGTGCCAGGTGTCCTCCAGTTATTTCGCCGTCATTGCCATGTCATGTGCTTGCGTGTTGCATCTTGTCATGTCATCATGTGCATTGCATCATCATGTTTTTCAAAACCTGCATCCGTCCGGGTTCTCCCAGTTCCTTCCGTTGTCCGTTCCGAGCCCAGACACACTTGCACGCGCACGCGACATGTCCGAAATATTATTTTATAAGTGGCCAGAAAATGTTCTCGGAATGGGATGAAAGTTGGCATGCGGTGTTTTTATGTTGTAGGTAGCCCGCCTGCCAAGTTTCATCGCGTTCGGAGTCCGTTTGACGCCCCAACGGATAACTATAGCGGCAGTATAGTCGGTCTAACGTCGGACGTTTTCGGTCTCCGAAAACTGTTGCCGGGTTCTCCCTCTCTTCTCTCCTCTCAGCCCAGGGCCTTCTACACAGTCCACCTAGGCCCAGCCTACCCCTCTTTGCGCAGTGCTTGTACCCCTCTCGCGTGTCCGAAACTCCCCCGAACCCGACCCGAGCGGTCGTCACCGTTGTGTCCGCGTCATCCCCAAACGTCTACAAAACATCACCGTTTTCTTATTTGGACTTCCTAGTGTTTTATTCTCGACCGCTCGATTTTAATTGGAGGGACGGTTTAGCCCCTGCCCTAATCCCCTTGCTATATAAAGTAGACCCTAACCCTAAAACGTAGGGAGCTGTCCCATCCTTCCTATTCTGCGCCGCCACTCAACCAAATCCTCTCGGGATCCCCTCCCGATCCTTCTCCACTCAACCAGCACCTCCGACCACCTCCCTGGAGTTGCGCCGCCGACCACCAACAGGCCAGGCCGCCTCCCCTGCTTTCTCCCTTCTCCATCCTTCTCTCTTCTCTGACCTCTCTCTCTCTCTGACCAGGAACCATGGAGGACCCCGACGCCATGCTTGCGCTCGATCTGCTCCAAGGCGTGCCGCTCTGCCAAGTTTTCCTCGCCTGCATCTTCCCGTGGAGCGCCAGGAATAATTGCAGCACTTCGTCGCCGCCCAAGTCCGTCGCCCCGCCAAGCACCTCGCCCTTGCCTGCAGCTCCTCCGGGCCTCCCGTCTGCTGTAGCCCGTGCTCCGACGACCAGAGCCCATGTCCAGGCCGGCCCCGTCGCGTCACCTCTCCCGTCCCTTCCTTCTTATGGTTCCTTCCTCCCCCTCTCACATTTCGCTGCTCTTTGTTTTTCCTCGCAGAAGCACCAAGCCATGGCCGCGCCCCATCGAAGCTGGGAGTGCCAAGTCCGCCAGCCCGCCTCCGCTTCGTTCTGGCAGGGAACGGGACCCCGGCGACCTCCTGCGATCGGATCCGGGTCCGCCTCCCTCCGCCCGTCGCGCTCCTTGTCGTATCTCCTTCCTCCCTCTCTGCCACTTCTCTGAAGTTTTCCCTGCCATGGCTTGCAGTTGCGCCACCACCCTGCTCCGTTCGTTGTCGCCTCCGCAAGATCCGGCGAGGTCCTACGTTCCCAGCCTCATCCTGCCGGAGTCGCCCGAGCGCCGCCGTGCCACATCGTCCAAGGCCCGCCTCGCCAAGCCCCTGCATCGCACCGCTGCTCCCCTGCTACTATTCCCTTTCTTCAGAAACAGGTAGAACAGCTCGCCCGCCCCGCTCGATCGGTTGACGGCACCTCCACGCGCCTGGGCAGCCTCCTCTTCCTTCGTTGACCGCGGCCCAGTCTCCACCAACCGACTGGGCCTGGCCCAGCTAGGTCAGCAGTCCCAGCCTCCCCTGTGCACCTCTGGGCCTGCCAGTTTCGGCCCATTTCATTTTTCCTGGCCTCTGCGATTTTGCTAATTATCCGGGGAACCCAGAGTTTACCTATTTTACAGAAAAACCCTCAGCATTGTTGCATTTAATAACTAATTAACCGTGCATCAGAATTAAACAAACTTAATATGAAAGTTGCTTAGAATTTTGTCTAGTTTCATAATATATCACTTTCATCCATGTTTAAAATGATTAAATTGTTGTTTGTTTAAATTTACTCCTATGGCATGTTAAAATGCTTTAATTCGTAACTAAATAACTGTAGCTCCGATTTTAATAATCTTTATATGTAAATGGGGTAGAAAAATGCCTAGTTTAACATGGTGGCCTTACTTCACATGTTTAATAACTCTAAAATTATGATTAGGGCAGAACAGTACCAAACCAATATATGCATATGGGGATTTACCGGAATTGTTGTTCGTTGCTTCCAGACTCATTTAAACTTGACTAGATAGGTAGTTTTATTTTGCTTCACCCTCTTGCCATGTTAATCAACATTTAATCTTGTTGGGTACATAAACGAGAGAGAACTAAATAAGTCATGTGGTGTTTTCTTCAATATGCAACTCCGTTGCATAATGAGCTCCGCTTAATTTGTAGGATTGTTTGTGCATTTTGCCATGCCATGCCATGTATCATTAAACCGGACATGCATCATACTCGATTGTGCATCACGCCATGTTGATGTGTTGGTTGTTTACTATGTTGTTTGTTTTCTTTCCGGTGTACTTCGTCTCGGTAATCCGGTAACGTCGTGTTGTGAGGATTCGTTCGACAACGTCCGTTTGTCTTCTTCATGGACTCGTTCTTCTTCCTTGCGGGATCTCAGGCAAGATGACCATACCCTCGAAATCACTTCTATCTTTGCTTGCTAGTTGCTCACCCTTTTGCTCTGCCTATGCTGCGATACCTACCACTTGCTTATCCCGCCTCCCATATTGTTGAACCAAGCCTCTAACCCACCCTGTCCTAGCAAACCGTTGTTTGGCTATGTTACCGCTTTGCTCAGCCCCTCTTATAGCGTTGTTAGTTGCAGGTGAAGATTGAAGTTTGTTCCTTGTTGGAACATGTTTACTTGTTGGGATATCATAATATATCTTATTTAATTAATGCATCTATATACTTGGTAAGGGTGGAAGGCTCGGCCTTATGCCTGGTGTTTTGTTCCACTCTTGCCGCCCTAGTTTCCGTCATCTCGGTGTTATGTTCCTAGATTTTGCGTTCCTTATGCAGTTGGGCTATTATGGGAACCCCTTGACAGTTCGCCTTGAGTAAAACTCCTCCAGCAATGCCCAACATTGGTTTTACCATTTGCCACCTAGCCTTTTCTTTTCCCTTGGGAGTCGCGCTCCTGAGGGTCATCATTATTTTACCCCCCCCCCCCCGGGCCAGTGCTCCTCTGAGTGTTGGTCCAACCTGTCAGCTGCCGATGGCCACCAGGGGCAACTCTGGGCTGGCCTACCCGTACCTAGGACAATCTAAGTGTGCCCTGAGAAAGAGATATGTGCAGCTCCTATCGGGATTTGTCGGCACATTTGGGCGGTGTTGCTGGTTTAGTTTTACCTTGTCGAAATGTCTTGTAACCGGGATTCCGAGTCTGATTGGGTCTTCCCGCTAGAAGGAATATCCTTCGTTGACCGTGAGAGCTTGTGATGGGCTAAGTTGGGACACCCCTGCAGGGATTTGAACTTTCGAAAGCCGTGCCCGCGGTTATGGGCATATGGGAATTTGTTAACGTCCGGTTGTAGAAAACCTGAAGTTGACCTTAATTAAAATACATCAATCGCGTGTGTAACCGTGATGGTCTCTTCTCGGCGGGTCCGGGAAGTGAACACGGTGTTGGAGTAATGCTTGACGTAAGTAGACTTGGATCACTTCTTGATCATAGTTTATCGATCGTGCTTTTGCCTTCTCTTCTCACTCTCATTTGCGTATGTTAGTCACCATATATGCTAGTCGCTTGTTGCAGCTCCACATCATACCTTTTACCCTTCCTATAAGCTTAAATAGACTTGATCGCGAGGGTGCGAGATTGCTGAGTCCCCGTGACTCACAGATACTTCCAAAACCAGTTTGCAGGTGCGGATGTTACCGAGCAGGAGACACAACCAAGCTCAAGGAGGAGCTCGATGAAGATCTTGTCCTTTGTGTTGTTTCATTCTAGTTGATCAGTAGTGGAGCCCAGTCGGGACGATCGGGGATCGGTGTAGCATTTGGGGTAGTCTTCTTTTATTTTGGGTTCCGTAGTCGGACCTTGATTGTATCTGGTTGATGTAATGTTTTATTCATGTATTTGTGTGAAGTGGCGATTGTAAGCCAACTATGTATCTTTTCCCTTATGTATTACATGGGTTGTGTGAAGATTACCTCACTTGCGACATTGCTTTCAATGCGGTTATGCCTCTAAGTCGTGCTTTGACACGTGGGAGATATAGCCGCATCGAGGGCGTTACACCCTCCTCGTCTCTCGTAGTGCTTGGCGAAGCCCTGCTGGAGTGCCACGCTCCTCCACCACCCATGTCATCGTGCTGCTGCTAGACGGAGTCTTCCCCAACCTCTTCCTCTCTCCTTGCTGGATCAAGGCGCGGGAGACGTCACCGGGCTGCACATGTGTTGAACGCGGAGACACCATTGTTCGGTGCTTAGATTGGAATCAACCGCGATATGAATCTCTACGAGTACGACTCCTTCATCCGCGTTCTTGTAATGCTTCCGCATCGCGATCTTCAAAGGTATGAAGATGCCCTCCCCTCTCATTGCTAGTAAGCTCCATAGACTGATCTTGGTGATGCGTAGAAATTTTTTAATTTCTGCAATGATCCCAAACAGTGGAATCATAGCTAGGTCTATGCGTAGTTTCTATGCACGAGTAGAACACAAATTGTTGTGGGCGTCGATTTTGCCAATTTACTTGCCGTTACTAGTCTTATCTTAATTCGGCGGCATCGTGGGATGAAGCGGCCCGGACCGACCTTACACGTACGCTTACGTGAGACAGGTTCCACCGACTGGCATGCACTAGTTGCATAAGGTGGCTAGCAGGTGTCTGTCTCTCCCACTTTAGTCAGACCGGATTCGATGAAAAGGGTCCTTATGAAGGGTTAATAGAAATTGCCATATCACATTGTGGTTTTGGCGTAGGTAAGAAACGTTCTTGCTAGAAACCTATAGCAGCCACGTAAAAATTTGCAACAACAACTAGAGGACGTCTAACTTGTTCTTGCCGCATATGCCGTGTGATGTGATATGGCCAAAAGGATGTGATGAATGATATATGTGATGTATGAGATTGATCATGTTCTTGTAATAGGAATCACGACTTGCATGTCGATGAGTATGACAACCGGCAGGAGCTATAGGAGTTGTCTTAATTTATTGTATGACCTATGTGTCAATGAAAACACCATGTAATTACTTTACTTTATTGCTAACCGTTAGCTATAGTAGTAGAAGTAATAGTTGGTGAGACAACTTCATGAAGACACGATGATGGAGATCATGATGATGGAGATCATGGTGTCATGCCGGTGACGATGATGATCATGGCGCCCCGAAGATGGAGATCAAAAGGAGCAAAATGATATTGGCCATATCATGTCACTATTTGATTGCATGTGATGTTTACCATGTTTTTACATCTTATTTGCTTAGAACGACGGTAGCATAAATAAGATGATACCTCATTAAAATATCAAGAATTGTGCTCCCCCTAATTGTGCACCATTGCTAAGGTCCGTTGTTCCGAAGCACCATGTGATGATCGGGTGTGATAGGTTCTAACGTTCACATACAATGGGTGTAAGCCAGATTTACACACGCAATACACTTAGGTTGACTTGATGAGCCTAGCATGTACAGACATGGTCTCGGAACACAGAAGACCGAAAGGTCGAACATGAGTCGTATAGAAGATACAATCAACATGAAGATGTTCACCGATGATGACTAGTCCGTCTCACGTGATGATCGGACACGGCCTAGTTGACTCGGATCATGTATCACTTAGATGACTAGAGGGATGTCTATCTGAGTGGGAGTTCATTAAATAATTTGATTAGATGAACTTAATTATCATGAACATAGTCTAAAACTTTGTAATATGTCTTGTAGATCAAATGGCCCACGCTAATGTTGCCCTCAACTTCAAGGCGTTTCTAGAGAAAACCAAGCTGAAAGACGATTGTAGCAACTACACGGACTGGGTCCGTAACCTGAGGATTATCCTCATAGCTGCCAAGAAAGCATATGTCCTTGAAGCACCGCTAGGTGATGCACCTGTTTTCCCAGCAACTCAAGACGTTATGAGCGCCTGGCAGTCGTGTAGTGATGATTACTCCCTGGTTCAGTGCGGCATGCTTTACAACTTAGAACCGGGGCTCCAAAAGCGTTTTGAGCAGCACGGAGCATATGAGATGTTCCAAGAGCTGAAAATAGTTTTCCAAGCTCATGCCCGGGTCGAGAGATATGAAGTCTCCAACAAGTTCTACAGTTGTAAGATGGAGGAGAATAGTTCTGTCAGCAAGCACATACTCAAGATGTCTGGGTTGCACAACCGCTTATCTCAGCTGGGAGTTAATCTACCGGATGATGTGGTCATTGACAGAATCCTTCAGTCGCTCCCACCTAGCTACAAGAGCTTTGTGATGAACTTCAATATGCAGGGGATGGAAAAGACCATTCCTGAGGTATATTCAATGCTGAAATCAGCGGAGGTGGAGATCAAAAAGGAACAACAAGTGTTGATGGTGAATAAAACCACTAAGTTCAAGAAAGGCAAGGGTAAGAAGAACTTCAAGAAGGATGGCAAGGGAGTTGCCACGCCCGGTAGGCCAATTGCCGGGAAGAAGCCAAAGCATGGACCCAAGCCTGAGACTGAGTGCTTTTATTGTAAGGGAAACGGTCACTAGAAGCGGAACTGCCCCAAGTACTTAGCGGATAAGAAGGCCAGCAATACCAAAGGTATATGTGATATACATGTTATTGATTTGTACCTAACCAGCGCTCGTAGTAGCTCCTGGGTATTTGATACCGGTGCGGTTGCTCATATTTGTAACTCAAAACAGGAGCTGCGGAATAAGCGGAGACTAGCGAAGTACGAGGTGACGATGCACATCGGGAATGGTTCCAAGGTCGATGTGATCGCCATCGGCACGCTACCTCTACATTTACCTACGAGATTAGTTTTGAACCTCGATAATTGTTATTTAGTACCAGCTTTAAGCATGAACATTGTATCTGGATCTCGTTTAATGCGATATGGCTACTCATTTAAATCTGAGAATAATGGTTGTTCTATTTATATGAGAGATATGTTTTATGGTCATGCCCCACTGGTCAATGGTTTATTCTTATTGAATCTCGAACGTGATGTTACACATATTCATAGTGTGAATGCCAAAAGATGTAAGGTTGATAATGATAGTCCCACATACTTGTGGCACTGCCGCCTTGGTCACATTGGTGTCAAACGCATGAAGAAACTACATGTAGATGGACTTTTGGAGTCTCTTGATTATGAATCATTTGACACGTGTGAACCATCCCTCATGGGAAAAATGAACAAGACTCCGTTCTCCGGAACAATGGAGCGAGCAACCAACTTATTGGAAATCATACATACTGATGTGTGCGGTCCAATGAGCGTTGAGGCTCGCGGTGGTTATCGTTATGTTCACACTCTCAGTGATGACTTAAGTAGATATGGGTATGTCTACTTAATGAAACACAAGTCTGAGACCTTTGAAAAGTTCAAGGAATTTCAGAGTGAGGTTGAGAATCAACATGACAGGAAAATCAAGTTCTTACGATCAAATCGTGGGGGAGAATATTTGAGTCACGAATTTGGCACGCACTTAAGGAAATGTGGAAATGTTTCACAACTCACACCGCCTGGAACACCTGAGCGTAATGGTGTGTCTGAACATCGAAATCGCACTCTATTGGATATGGTGCAATCCATGATGTCTCTTACCGACCTATCGCTATCATTTTGGGGTTATGCTTTAGAGACTGCTGCATTCACTTTAAATAGGGCTCCATCGAAATCCGTTAAGACGACACCGTATGAATTATGGTTTGGGAAGAAACCTAAGTTGTCGTTTCTGAAAGTTTGGGGATGCGATGCTTATGTCAAGAAACTTCAACCTGAAAAGCTTGAACCCAAATCGGAAAAATGCGTCTTCATAGGATACCCTAAGGAAACTATTGGGTATACCTTCTACCTCAGATCCGAAGGTAAGATCTTTGTTGCGGAGAATGGATCCTTTCTAGAGAAAGAGTTTCTCTCGGAAGAAGTAAGTGGGAGGAAAGTAGAACTTGATGAAGTATTGCCTCTTGAACCGGAGAGTAGCGCAGCTCAAGAAAATGTTTCTGCGGTGCCTGCACCGACTAGAGAGGAAGTTAATGATGATGATCATGAAACTTCAGATCAAGTTGCTACTGAACTTCGTAGGTCCACAAGGACACGTTCCGCACCAGAGTGGTACGGCAACCCTATCCTGGAAATCATGTTGTTATACAATGGTGAACCTTCGAACTATGAAGAAGCGATGGCGGGCCCGGATTCCGACAAATGGCTTGAAGCCATGAAATTCGAGATAGGATCCATGTATGAAAACGAAGTATGGACTTTGACTGACTTGCCCGATGATCGGCGAGCCATAGAAAATAAATGGATCTTTAAGAAGAAGACAGACGCGGATGGTAATGTAACCATCTATAAGGCTCGGCTTGTCGCTAAGGGTTATCGACAAGTTCAAGGGGTTGACTATGATGAGACCTTCTCACCCATAGCGAAGTTGAAGTCTGTCTGAATCATGTTAGCAATTGCCGCATTCTATGATTATGAGATATGGCAAATGGATGTCAAAACGGCATTCCTTGATGGTTTCCTTAAGGAAGAACTGTATATGATGCAGCCAGAAGGTTTTGTCGATCCTAAGAATGCTGACAGGGTGTGCAAGCTCCAACGCTCAATCTATGGGCTGGTGCAAGCATCTCGGAGTTGGAACATTCGATTTGATGAGATGATCAAAGAGTTTGGGTTTACACAGACTTATGGAGAAGCCTTTGTTTACAAGAAAGTGAGTGGGAGCTCTGTAGCATTTCTCATATTATATGTGGATGACATACTATTGATGGGAAATGATATAGAACTCTTGGAAAGCATAAAGGCCTACTTGAATAAGCGTTTTTCAATGAAGAACCTTGGAGAAGCTGCTTACATATTAGGCATCAAGATCTATAGAGATAGATCGAGACGCCTCATTGGTCTTTCACAAAGCACGTACCTTAACAAGATATTGAAGAAGTTTAATATGGATCAGTCCAAGAAGGGGTTCTTGCCTGTATTGCAAGGTGTGAGATTGAGCACAACTCAATGCCCGACCACGGCAGAAGATAGAGAAAATATGAATGTCATCCCCTATGCCTCGGCCATAGGGTCTATTATGTATGCCATGCTATGTACCAGACCTGATATAAACCTTGCCGTAAGTTTGGTAGGAAGGTACCAAAGTAATCCCAGCATGGAACACTGGACAGCGGTCAAGAATATCCTGAAGTACCTGAAAAGGACTAAGGATATGTTTCTCGTTTATGGAGGTGACGAAGAGCTCGTCGTAAAGGGTTACGTCGATGATAGTTTCGACACAGATCTGGATGGCTCCAAGTCACAAACCGGATACGTGTATATTTTGAATGGTGGGGCAGTTAGCTAGTGCAGTTGCAAACAAAGCGTCGTGGCGGGATCTACATGTGAAGCGGAGTACATGGCAGCCTCGGAGGCAGCACATGAAGCAATCTGGATGAAGGAGTTCATTACCGACCTAGGAGTTATTCTTGACGCGTCGGGCCTGATGACTCTCTTCTATGACAACACTGGAGCTATTGTCCTTGCCAAGGAGCCCAGGTTTCACAAGAATACCAGGCATATCAAGCGTCGCTTCAACTCCATTCATGAAAATGTTCAAGATGGAGACATAGAGATTTGTAAAGTGCATACTGACCTGAATGTCGCAGATCCGTTGACTAAACCTCTTCCACGAGCAAAACATGATCAACACCAGAACTCTATGGGTGTTCGATTCATCACAATGTAACTAGAATATTGACTCTAGTGCAAGTGGGAGACTGTTGGAAATATGCCCTAGAGGCAATAATAAAATGGTTATTATTATATTTCCTTGTTCATGATAATTGTCTATTGTTCATGCTATAATTGTGTTAGCCGAAAATCGTAATACATGTGTGAATACATAGACCACAACATGTCCCTAGTGAGCCTCTAGTTGACCAGCTCATTGATCAATAGATGGTTACGGTTTCCTGACCATGGACATTGGGTGTCGTTGATAATGGGATCACATCATTAGGAGAATGATGTGATGGACAAGACCCAATCCTAAGCCTAGCACAAGATCGTGTAGTTCGTATGCTAAAGCTTTTCTAATGTCAAGTATCTTTTCCTTAGACCATGAGATTGTGCAACTCCTGGATACCATAGGAATGCTTTGGGTGTGCCAAACGTCACAACGTAACTGGGTGGCTATAAAGGTGCACTACGGCTATCTCTGAAAGTATCTATTGGGTTGGCACGAATCGAGACTGGGATTTGTCACTCCGTATGACGGAGAGGTATCTCTGGGCCCACTCGGTAAGACATCATCGTAATGAGCTCAATGTGACTAAGGGGTTGGTCACAGGATGATGTGTTACGGAACGAGTAAAGAGACTTGCCGTAACGAGATTGAACAAGGTACCGGTATACCGACGATCGAATCTCGGGCAAGTGCTATACCGGTAAACAAAGGGAATCGTATACGGGATTGATTGAATCCTTGACATTGTGGTTCATCCGATGAGATCATCGTGGAACATATGGGAGCCAACATGGGTATCCAGATCCCGCTGTTGGTTATTGGCCGGAGAGATGTCTCGGTCATGTCTGCATAGTTCCCGAACCCGTAGGGTCTACACACTTAAGGTTCGATGATGCTAGGGTTATAGGGAATAGATGTACGTGGTTACCGAATGTTGTTCAGAGTCCCGGATGAGATCCCAGACGTCACGAGGAGTTCCGGAATGGTCCGGAGGTAAAGATTTATATATGGGAAGTCCAGTTTCAGTCACCGGAAAGGTTTCTGGGTTTATCGGTATTGTACCGGGACCACCGAAGGGGTTCCGGGGGTCCACCGGGAGGGTCCACCTGCCCCGAAGGACCTAATGGGCTGTAGTTGGGTGGGAACCAGCCCCTTAGTGGGCTTGTGCGCCCCCCAAGGGCCCAAGGCGCCTAGGGTTGGAAACCCTAGGGGGGCGCTGCCCCCGGGGGGGCGGGCGCCCCCTAGTTGGAAACCCTAAGGGGGTCGCTGCCCCCCCCCCGAGGGGCCGCCGCCCCGGGTGCCGCCGCCCCCCTCTAGATGGATCTAGGGGGCCGGCGCCCCCTCCCCTTCCCCTATATATAGTGGGGGTTTTGGGGCTGCTAGAGACACGAGTCTCCCTCTCTCTTGGCGCAGACCTACCCCTCTCCCTCCTCGTCTTCCGCGGTGCTTGGCGAAGCCCTGCTGGAGTGACACACTGCTCCACCACCACCACGTCGTCATGCTGCTGCTGGACGGAGTCTTCCCCAACCTCTCCCTCTCTCCTTGCTGGATCAAGACGCGGGAGACGTCACCGGGCTGCACGTGTGTTGAACGCGGAGACACCGTTGTTCGGTGCTTAGATCGGAATCAATCGCGATCTGAATCGCTACGAGTACGACTCCTTCATCCGCGTTCTTGTAACGCTTCCGCATCGCGATCTTCAAAGGTATGAAGATGCACTCCCCTCTCGTTGCTAGTAAGCTCCATAGATTGATCTTGGTGATGCGTGGAAATTTTTTAATTTTTGTAACGATCCCCAACACTTACTTGGTTTGTAAAACATTAGCATGGCTGCATCTTACCTTTTGTTGGCTTTATTAGTTCAAACCAGACGCTCCTTGTGTCTGTTTTCTAAAAAATAAAAGAAACTCAGCTTACGCAAAAGCGTGCAATGACCCAATTAGATTCTCGATCCTCCCGCATGTGAGTTCCATCTATTTCCTCAAGAAGTTTTGAAAGTTTAAATTAAGCTGCCAAAATGTTTTATATTTTGGAACAGAGTGAGCACTAATCATGGAAGCAAACAAACTTATTTTCCTTTTGAGATGGAAGCAAGAAAACTTAGTAGTTTTGAAACCACAAATTGACCCCGTACAACTCATTAGTCAGAGACAAGACCCCGCATCGCGCTAGTTATCTAGCTAGAATGAGCTAGTATATTTGTTTGCGTTATTTGGACAAGAAGATGTCACAGAGGCTTGTGCGGCGCACCGGGAACCAATATGACACAATAATCTATATCTATACCTACTAATAAAGCAAGGTGAGTTTCGCCAATTTTTTCATCCGTTCATCGCTAAGAATAATTTAGTTTCCTATATCCGAGGTGGTATTAAAATTTATATATGTTTGTCAGCTAGAAAAAGAATTTTTCGTACGTGGGCCGCACGCTATGGCCCAGCAAACCTAGCCCACGTATTTTTCTGCCCACTAACTTGGGAAATTTATATTTTCCGCACAGGGCGATAAATAGATGAGTTTCCCACAGGACAACCAATATTGAGCTGGCCAATTTTTCTTTTTTTCTGTGTTTTACTTCTATTTTTATTCTTAGTTTCGTATCTCTTTTTACTCTTCCAAGTTTATTTTCTTTTTAGAATATATTTGTTAAATTTAAAAATCCTCAAAAATGTTCCAAATTAAATTTTTTTAATGTTCAAAATTCAAAAAATTGTTACTATTTTAAAAAATATTCCGAACTTGCAAAGAGTTCCCATTTTTTCAGAAAATATTATTTTTTTCAAAATTGTTCGAGATTTCTAAAAATCAAATAACATCTAAAAATACTCCAAATTCAAAGAATATTCTTGTTTTTGTGAAATTTTCATAATTAAAAATAATGTTCGTTTAAAAAATACATATTTTCTATTTTTTGAATTTTCAACACATGTTCCTGTTTTTAGAAAATGTTCACAAATTTCAATAATTTTCATGTTTTTAGTTGGAGTTTCGCACAGGACTTATTTTTGTGTTTTACTTCTATTTCTATTCTCTTTCCTATCTATTTTCCCCTTCCAAGTATATTTTTATTTCAGAATTTATTTCATAAATAAAAAATTCTAAAAAAAGTTCAGACTTAAGATTTGTTTTTTTAATGTTAAGAATTCCAATTTTTTGCTATTTAAAAAAAATATTCGTAACTTGCAAAAAGGTTCCCATTTAAAAATAATAATTATTGTTTTTCAAAATAGTTTGAGATGTCTAAAAAGAAAATTTCATTTCAAAAATGCTCCAAATTCGAAAAATAATCCGTTTTACTGAAATTTTCATAATTAAAAATAATGTTTTGTATAAAAGATACACATTTTCGAAAAATCTTACGAATTTTGAACATATGTTCCCTTTTTAAAAAATGTTCACAAAGTCAAATAATGTTAATGTTTTTATAAAAAAAATTGGTGTTTTCAGAAAAAATTTGTGAATTAAAAAAGATGTTTCCTTTCATATTTTGTTCGCGTTTTAAAAAGTGTACATTATTTTTAAAAAACTATTCCAGATTTAAAATATTGTTCATGTTTCCTAGAATATTTAAAAACTTCATACCTTAGAGTCCACTGGATTGGAAGGGTTGAAAGAAAAAGTAGATTGAATAACTCATGGGTCTTCCCCGACGTACGATGACATAACAAAACTCTTAAACACCATCGATCAATGAATTGAAAAATAACGGATTGATTCCTCCACACGCTCCGAAACCGAGAAGCTAATCGTTTCTTTTCTTTGTGTGCACATAGGGTTTTGCTTGCACATATAATTCTCACTGACTTTAAATGCATATTATTTTATCTTCCGTCGCAATGCACGGGCATATGTACTAGTGATGTATCATGCACAGTGCGACGCCGAAGTCAAACCGCTACATGAGCATGGCCATCTTTCCATGGACGCAGAACCAGGACCGTCGTGAAGCCAAACACATGAAAGCGTACCCCTGTTTGGTCCTTGAGGAGCTTGTTGTTGTAGTTAGTTGTGGCTCCACTTCGGAGGCACCCTCTAGCTAACGTCAGGGCTGCCAGCTGGGGCTGGAGTGTGTCATGTGGCAAGACGCTGCAAGTCGAAGGCCATCGTATTGCGTGCATCAGGGGTGCCACGCAGATGGCGCCGCCTCTCGCTGGAGGGAGTAGAGCCGACGGCCACCACGTTGGGGTTGGGAGCCGCGTCGGCTGCTGTTATCGTTCTCGCAGAATAGTCGAGCCGTGGAGGAGGCATGCAGGGAGTCTGCCGTCGCGAGTGCCACCGGCGAGGGCCAGTGCATGGACTGAGCTTCCTAAAATTTACTCTAGGACACTCTCCGGCAACTGGGCCAACGAATACTTCCTCTATGATTAGCCCTACAGCCTGACGATTTCCACTGAACTCATCATTCTGTTTCCTGAAGGAAATTTGGTGCAAACATCAAGCACACTGTACAAGCTTCACAACCATAATAGCAGAGTACATAACTTGGTAGTTTCATGTTTAACAACTTCTACTTAAATACTGTTTCGACAGCTGGATGGAAAAGCTCAATGGAATAACATGGTTACAACTAACAGTCTGGTGGACTCACTCAAGCAGTTCTTACTGGCACGGAGTTGACTCCACCATTGGTTCAAGAGCTTCCAGGGGATCTATTAAGAACCGTGAGCGTGATAACTACTTCCTCTACTTCCTCCGTCCGGAAATACTTGTCATCAAAATGGATTAAAGGAAATGTATCTAGACGTATTTTAGTTGTAGATACATCCCTTTCCATCCATTTTGATGACAACTATTTTCGGACGGAGGGAGTAATAAGAAAGGGCAGCCCTGCATTCTTTTGACCAAAAGTATTCATATTTCTGCAAATGCATCTATCCATTAGCAGTAATAACATTGTTCCCGTAGTTTTTGCGGTATTAGTGGCTGATAGACAGATTCCTGAGATTAAATCTTTTATAGAATTGAACTCATGGCAAGTTTAACTCATCAAATAGTTGGAGTACATTGCCAATGTCAAATAGCAATCAAACACGGAGCATTCAGGCTGGCAGAGAAAAATATAGATTGAACCTGACAAGCAAAAGGAGTTGTTGTTTGCACAGAGTATTGTCGACGCCGATGGACTCCCAAGGTCTGGCCACCTGCGGGGCATTTGCATTTACTTTCTCCTCTTCCATGTTCTCTATGAAGTGGTGGTTGTGTGCTGCCCTAATGAACTCCCTATAGGCTATAGCGAGCAGACACAGATGGTGGCCACACAACAACACAAAGAAGAGGTTGCATCCAGGTAATGGAGAAGAGCAACAGAGGGGCCGGGCCACTGATGTTGGACGGACTTGAAGGATGTCCGTGGAGAGGCTCGCCGTAGTGGAGAAGTTGGTTGCCGCATTGGGTGACCGGTGAGGAGCGTCGAGGCACGAACCGACGTTGGCGGCACCCTGATTAATCTGGTAGGACAGGGCGGCGATGGGTGGAGGGCAGCGAGCAGGGGAGCGTCGAGCGAAGGCACACGGGGCGACTTGGCGCGCAGGATGGCCTGGCGGAGGCCCGCAGGCGGCGGCGGGCGGCGGCGCTCAGGGTTCAAGGAAGTGCAGGGGGAGGCCCTTGAGATGGAGGGATGGGCATGAAGGGAGACGATGACGACAGGGAACCTAGGCAGCAGCGACTGGCCTAGCAATGAGCAGAGGCGAGGGGTTCCTGGGGGGCGGCCATCGTGGGGAGGTTGGCGCAGCGGGCGACGTCGACGGCGCAGGGAGGTCAGCCGTCCAGATTGGGGAAGATGGGTCGGGTGGGGCAGCTCTTTTTTTTGAGCTATTTCGTTTTTTCTTGATTTTTTAGCTAATGTTTTTTGACGGGAGATCTTAAGCTAGTCTTCAAGCGGACGTACATCGGAAACGATTGTTCTTTTGGTTCGGAAACCATTGTTCTTTTAAATCTCAATCGTTAATTTGTATAGTTAAATATAAATAAAATCAACGGATATAAATAAATGATCTATAAAAAACTATAAAAGCTTCCGTCCTTTATTATTAGATAAAGATTAGGACGTCTTTCAACTTTTGTTTTCTGGGCTTAAATGGCCTACATTCGATAATTAATCAGACCCACTGATCGCTCTCAGCCACGTGATCTGTGCTCGTGAATTTAATTTCCATCTGTACATCGGTTCTCTGCTGTATTTGTTAGCTCATCCTTTTAATTCCAGCAATCATAGGCTTCTAAAGATAAATAAAAATAAGTAAGCATGGGCTCCACAGTATAATATATCAGGACACAATCCATAGATAATGAATAAAACTCGCTTACTGTGTACAGAGTGATGCTTTTTCGTAGACACGCCTGCAAAGTGATGTTTAGTAAGGCATAACATGGAATAAAGTTGACAAGTACCTTTATTATTTGAAATTATTTAATAACTTTACATAATCATATGCAAAAAATAGGATTTTTTTTACATCTTTACATTCGCTATAATCTACCTAGAAAGGGAGAGTCCTTGTTGCTCCAGAAAGTAAGTCTCGTGTGGGCTATGCTCAAAAGAAAAAGTCTCGTGTGGGCCAGTATGTTAGCGGTCAAGAAGTTTTTTTTAAGTGCCTGCACACATGTTTCATGTGAAACCCTATTTGACAAATTAAACAACAATCTGACAAGGTTTCGCATAGAGATGCGATGGTAGCGCTCGGGTGGGCCAAACCAGTATCAGCTAGCGCATGCAATGGTTTTGCAAACCTTCCAGAGGTTCCTTCTGTTTTTTTACCGGTTATTATGAGCACCTTCCCTAAGGTTTGGGTATGGTTTATGTTTTTCCTTCTCTTTCTAATTACCGGGTTTCTTGTGTTTTCTCTTTTATTTTTCAAATAAGGTCCCTTTGTAAAAAAATCAAAAAATTGAAAACTATTTGGAGTTTCAAAAACTGTTAGCACTTTCGGAAACTAATTTCGAATTATTCCAGAAATGTTCATGATTTTATATATTGTTCCAGTTTTTTTAAAATTCCGTTTTCGGACCTTTTCAAAAACAAAAAATTCCTTCCCTTTTAATTTTTTCTCAAAAATTTCTTACATTTTTCGCATTTTTCAAAATATTTTTGCATTTTCAAAAAATGTCAATGGTTTTCAAATATTCTTTGACTTTTTAAAAATGTTCAAGTTTTAAAATTTTATTCATAGATTTATGAAATGGGCGTGTTAAAAACAATTCAAATTTAAAAAAAACGTTCAACTTTTAAAAATATTCCAATTTTGATTTTTTTAATAAAATAAAAAATGTTTGTATTTTTTAAAATATTTGTGGTTTTTAAAAAAAGTGTCCACGTTTCAAAAAATATATTTTGGCTTTTTAAAAAAATTCTATTTATTATGTTCATAATTTTAAAAAATGTTTTCGTTTCCAAACTTAGTTCAGAAATATAAAAAGCTCAGGTTTCCAAAATGTATTCCTAATTTCAACAAAGTTCTCATTTTTTAAAAACCACAGTTCAAACTATGTTCGGAAATTTTCAAAAATGTTTGCATTTCAGAAAGTGTTGGAAATTTAAAAAAAAATATTCATGCTTAAAACATTTCTATATATAAATAAATTTTTGGCCATAATAAATCAGGGAGCTACAGTAAACTGATGCAGTAAAACGGGTCGCTGCAGTAAATTGCTTCATGAAATGGGTCGCTATAGTGTAACTAGTAATAATGTACGTGCAATGCACGTTTATATTAGGTAGAATATTAGTTGCACATTATATTAAATAAGATATATCTGTTGCATGTTAGTATTTGGTAAGATATCAATTATTATTTTTACGTGAAGGTAGGATATTAATTACATGGCAGATTTCATGGGATGGGTGTTGAGTCAAAACGTGATTATAACCAATGACAGTGGTGGGTAATTAGGGCGTTAAACGTGTTTGGTGCTTAATATTGGAGCAGACCACTAGATAACATGATTTGACGGTCGAGATGGTTTGGATCTGCTCCTTTGGGTCTTTTTATAGTGGTATGGTATAAATCTCTACTCCTAATGTCTCAGTACATAAGTCGTTCGTTCGTTTCGTTCGTTTCCAGCCTTCCAACGATCTCCCCCCACCAGGCGATCTCCCTCTCACCGATTTTTTTCCTCCCTCCGAAAACCAAAACCGGTTTTCATTCATGCATCACCAGAACCACACGCCCCATGCCTAGAAAAATCAAATGAACCATTCCATCCTTCCATCGATCCCACCCTTCCATATAAAACACCAATCGTTCCATCCTTCCCTTCCATATTCCAGAGGGATCAATTTTTTTTTTTGACGAAAATGCTGTCTGCACAGCTTTTCATTGCAGTTGGGGGGGGGGGGTTAAGGTACATGGGATTTACAAAACATCAGTTACATCCTGGCAAAGATGCCAGCACCGCTATATAGTGGACGAAAGGATCCTAGTCAGGCTCTCTTGGTTTTAACAGCAAAGAGCTTGCCTTGCACCGTCCTGCAGTCAACCAGACGCCTGCCTCTTCTGTTATCCTTTCAACCAGGGTCGTAGCATTTGATGGCTGGTTTTTGAAAATTCTTGCGTTGCGTTCGTTCCATGTAGACCACCATACTAATTGCACGAGGGAGCTCCATTGTTTCTTCTCGTCACCTGAAAGCTGACTTGTGGTGTGTTCTGTCCATTCAGTCAGTGATGCAGTGGTTGTTGTGGGAGACAGGGCCGCAAGTAGATTGCTCCGTCGTAGGATCATCTGCCATACAGTGATCGTGTAGGGGCACGAGGCGAGGAGGTGCACTGCGTTTTCCATGGGGCCGGCACAAAGAGCGCAAGCTGGGTCGTGTGGCCATCCCTTCTTTGCTAGTACGTCAGCCGTGTGCAGCGTCCGAGGAGGGCTAGCCATGCAAAGATCTTGCACTTGCCAGGTGCGTCGGCTTTCCAGACAAAGTCACCAAATCCGGCCCTGCGGCATCCCTCAAACTGAATGAGGTAGGCACATTTCGAGGTGTACGTTCCATTCGTTGTCCACTTCCATTTGACCGTGTCAGATTCCAGCCCAAGCTCAATCCCATTGATCTCATCCCATAGGGCAGTAAACTCTCTTATTGCATCTTCAGGTAGATTTGCTTTGAAGTGCCTAGTCCACCTCCTGTCCCCTATGGCCTGTGCCACCGTGAGGTTTTTCCTAGTGCAATGACTGTAAAGGGTGTGGAACGAGTCCTGTAGGCTTACTCCCCTGTGCCATGGTTCCTTCCAGAAAAGTATGCGCTCACTGTTGCCTAGGAAAAAATCAACTGATGCATTGAAAAGTGCTTTCACTTTGGGGTCTATTGGTAGATCAAGCCCTTGCCATGGTTTGTTGGTCTCGTTCCAAGATTGCCAGAGCCATCTCGTCCACAACGCCAAGCTCTGGGCTGACAAATTTGTGATGCCGAGGCCGCCGAATTCTTTTGGTCTGCGTACAATCTTCCAGTTGACTAAGCACTTCCCGCCTGAGGCCACCTCGTTGCCCTCCCATAGGAATCCGCGACGAACTCTGTCAATCAACTTGGCTAGCCACGCCGGCATGTGAATGGCTATCATCTGAAAAATTGGCATCGCTGAGAGCACAGTTCTGACCAGGTCCAGTTTGCCATCCATGGAAAGCAGAGCAAGTTTCCATCCCTTCATCCTGGCAATGATCTTGTCGCAGATCGGCTGGAGATCACCTTTAGTTGGTTTTTTGTCCATCAGCGGCATGCCCAAGTATTTACACGGGAACTCTTTTATTGGGCAGCCAAAGTCTTGCAGCAGCAGTTGAAGGTCGATTCCGGTACAGCAAACAGGGGTGACCGAAGATTTTGCAAAGTTTGTTCTCAAGCCTGTGGCGTCCCCGAACAACCGGAGCATCTGTTTCACTGCCTGAATTTCGTGTCTACAAGGGTTGATGAAGAGGATCACGTTGTCTGCATACAAGGAAGTTCGGCAGATTTTGCTTCCCGATTGGCCCAAGTATCCCCGGATGCACAGATTTCTCGAACAGGGCAGCCAGGCAGTCCATCACGAGGACGAACAACAGGGGGGATAGGGGGTCTCCCTGCCTTAGCCCCCTAGCCAGGTCAATCCTCTCCGATAATTCTCCGTTGACTAGTAGCCTGGTGGAAGAAGAGCTTAGTAGGGCAGATAAACAGTTGGTGAATCTCCTTCCAAATCCCCTTGATGTCAATAGTTCTAATAGGAACTCCCATGACACCGTATCGAATGCTTTCTGAATATCAAGTTTGATCATGAGTGCGGGCGTTTTGGATCTGCGGAATGCTTTTGTTAGGCCGTTTACATAACTGAAATTGTCCTGGATTGCTCGCCCCTTGATGAATGAGTTCTGGCATGGCCTTATTAGCTCTTGCATCCTCTTCTGCAGCCGTGTAGCGAGGATCTTGGCGACCAGCTTAGCGAAGCTACAGATCAAACTGATGGGCCTATAATCCCCAGCTGATATGGCCTCAGCGTTCTTCGGTAGTAGGACCATGGTTGCTTGATTCAAACTATGCAGCTGGGTGGAGGAGTTTAGTTGCACAGCCCTGATAGCAGCCAGGAGGTCGTCTTTGGTTGTGGGCTAGCATCGTTGGTAGAATAACCCAGTGAACCCGTCGGGCCCTGGTGCCCGATTCCCATGTAATTCCTTAATATTTGCCTGAATTTCCTCCTCTGTGATCATCTCTTTCATATCAGACAGATCAAGTGTTTCATATCCCAGCGCCCTCGGGTTCAGGCGGCGATCCCTAGTGATTTTGGCTCCAAAAATTGGTTCAAAGAAGTTGTGTACCGCCTTCACCTTAGCATCCTGATCTGTGACGATCACTCCGTCGACCATCAATCTGATGATGAAGTTTTTACGGCGACATGCAGATGCTTTTGCTTTGAAGAATTTGGTCCCAGCATTGCCCTCTTTGATACCTTGGACCCTTGATTTTTGTCTCCAGATCGCCCGATCAAGCGTTGCATAACCCAACCTTTGTATTTTTAGCATGTTTCTGAAGTTTCTCTCCTCTGTTGTTAGCAACCTGTTGTCCGTCGCCCTGTCCAGCTGCGCAATGATCTCGTTGGTGATCGCCGCGTTAAGTTTGATGTCATTGCAGAATTGGCCCTGCCATTTTTGCAAGGCTTTTGCCGTGGCCGCCAGTTTGCTGGCAAACAGACCAATTGGATCGCGGGAGGTTGGCGTCCCCTGCCAGGTAACTGAGACCACCTCATCGAACCCATCAAATTTGGCCCAGTGGTTATGGAATCGAAAGCCGCAGGCATGCTTGAAGGCAATTTCGCAGCTGAGTAGAAGAGGGCAGTGGTCAGGCAGCTCTGAGGAGAGTGCCTGAAGCATGCAGCTGGGCATTGCCGTCTCCCAATCGCAGTTGATTAGGACACGATCGAGTTTTACCATAGTGGCGTTCTCCTGTTCGTTGCTCCAAGTGTATCTTCTCCCATGGAGATATATATCTTTGAGCTGCAATTCATTGATAAAGTTTCTGAATGCCACGAGGCATCGCCGGTTAATACGGGAATTGCTCTTCTCAGAGGCCTTGGCAATGAGATTGAAATCACCGATGATCGCGAGGGCGGAGCCACTTGGAATGGTGCTCTGAACTATGTGTTTTAGTTGTTGTAGGAATTCCATCTTCTCCTCTGGCCCTTGCGGTCCGTACACCGAGATGACCCCAACGGGTTGCCCGTGTATGCTGGCACCAACAGCGGTCAACGAGTGATCCTGTAGCGTCACATTGGGGAATGAGTAGTGATCGCCTTTCCATGCAAGCAGCACCCCTCCTCTAGTCCCCTCTGAAGGAAATATGCCCTAGAGGCAATAATAAAGTTATTATTTATTTCCTTATATCATGATAAATGTTTATTATTCATGCTAAGAATTGTATTAACCGGAAACATAATACATGTGTGAATACATAGACAAACAGAGTGTCACTAGTATGCCTCTACTAGACTAGCTCGTTAATCAAAGATGGTTATGTTTCCTAACCATGAGCAAAGAGTTGTTATTTGATTAACGAGGTCACATCATTAGTTGAATGATCTGATTGACACGACCCATTCCATTAGCTTAGCACCCGATCGTTTAGTATGTTGCTATTGCTTTCTTCATGACTTATACATGTTCCTATAACTATGAGATTATGCAACTCCCGTTTGCCGGAGGAACACTTTGGGTGCTACCAAACGTCACAACGTAACTGGGTGATTATAAAGGAGTACTACAGGTGTCTCCAATGGTAGATGTTGGGTTGGCGTATTTCGAGAATAGGATTTGTCACTCCGATTGTCGGAGAGGTATCTCTGGGCCCTCTCGGTAATGCACATCACTTAAGCCTTGCAAGCATTGCAACTAATGAGTTAGTTGCGGGATGATGTATTACGGAACGAGTAAAGAGACTTGCCGGTAACGAGATTGAACTAGGTATTGGATACCGACGATCGAATCTCGGGCAAGTAACATACCGATGACAAAGGGAACAACGTATGTTGTTATGCGGTCTGACCGATAAAGATCTTCGTAGAATATGTAGGAACCAATATGGACATCCAGGTCCTCCTATTGGTTATTGACCGGAGATGTGTCTCAGACATGTCTACATTGTTCTCGAACCGTAGGGTCCGCACGCTTAACGTTACGATGACAGTTATTATGAGTTTATGCATTTTGATGTACCGAAGGTTGTTCGGAGTCCCGGATGTGATCACGGACATGACGAGGAGTGTCGAAATGGTCGATACATAAAGATTGATATATTGGAAGCCTATGTTTGGACATCGGAAGTGTTCCGGGTGAAATCGGGATTTTACCGGAGTACCGGGAGGTTACCGGAACCCCCCGGGAATCATATGGGCCATAGTGGGCCTTAGTGGAAAGGAGAAGGGGGCAGCCCAAGGTGGCCGCACGCCTCCCCCCTCCCCTAGTCCTATTAGGACTAGGAGAGGTGGCCGGCCCCCCTCTCTCTCTTTCCCCCTTGAGGATTCCTATTCCAACTAGGATTGGGGGGGGGGGGGGAGTAGGACTCCTCCTGGCGCGCCCCAAGGCTGGCCGCACCTCTCCTCCCTTGCTCCTTTATATACAGGGGCAGGGGGCACCTCTAGACACACAAGTTGATCATTGTGATCGTTCCTTAGCCGTGTGCGGTGCCCCCTGCCACCATATTCCACCTCGATCATATCGTTGTAGTGCTTAGGCGAAGCCCTGCGTCGGTAGAACATCAAGATCGTCACCACGCCGTCGTGCTGACGGAACTCCTCCCCGAAGCTTTGCTGGATCGGAGCCCGGGGATCGTCATCGAGCTGTACGTGTGCTAAGAACTCGGAGGTGCTGGAGTAACGGTGCTTGGATCGGTCGGATCGGGAAGAAGACGTACGACTACTTCCTCTACGTTGTGTCAACGCTTCCGTTGCAATTTAGAAGGGTACGTAGATCAAACTCTCCCCCTCGTTGCTATGCATCACCATGATCTTGCGTGTGCGTAGGAAAATTTTGAAATTACTACGTTCCCCAACAGTGGCATCCGAGCCAGGTTTTATGGTTTGATGTTATTTGCACGAGTAGAACACAAGTGAGTTGTGGGCGATACAAGTCATACTGCCTACCAGCATGTCATACTTTGGTTCAGCAGTATTGTTGGACGAGACAACCCGGACCAACATTATGCGTACGCTTATGCGAGACCGGTTCCCTCGACATGCTTTGCACATAGATGGCTTGCGGGCGACTGTCTCTCCAACTTTAGTTGAACCGAGTGTGGCTACGCCCGGTCCTTGAGAAGGTTAAAACGGAGTCTATTTGACAAACTATCGTTGTGGTTTTGATGCGTAGGTGAGATTGGTTCTTGCTTAAAGTCCGTAGCAGCCACGTAAAACTTTCAACAACAAAGTAGAGGACGTCTAACTTGTTTTTGCAGGGCATGTTGTGATGTGATATGGTCAAGGCATGATGCTAAATTTTATTGTATGAGATGATCATGTTTTGTAACCGAGTTATCGGCAACTGGCAGGAGCCATATGGTTGTCGCTTTATTGTATGCAATGCAATCGCGATGTAATGCTTTACTTTATTACTAAGCGGTAGTGATAGTCGTGGAAGCATAAGATTGGCGAGACGACAACGATGCTACGATGGAGATCAAGGTGTCGCGCCGGTGACGATGGTGATCATGACGGTGCTTCGGAGATGGAGATCACAAGCACAAAATGATGATGGCCATATCATATCACTTATATTGATTGCATGTGATGTTTATCTTTTTATGCATCTTATCTTGCTTTGATTGACGGTAGCATTATAAGATGATCTCTCACTAAATTATCAAGAAGTGTTCTCCCTGAGTATGCACCGTTGCCAAAGTTCGTCGTGCCCAGACACCACGTGATGATCGGGTGTGATAAGCTCTACGTCCATCTACAACGGGTGCAAGCCAGTTTTGCACACGCAGAATACTCAGGTTAAACTTGACGAGCCTAGCATATGCAGATATGGCCTCGAAACACGGAGACCGAAAGGTCGAGCGTGAATCATATAGTAGATATGATCAACATAACGATGTTCACCATTGAAAACTACTCCATCTCACGTGATGATCGGTTATGGTTTAGTTGATTTGGATCACGTAATCACTTAGAGGATTAGAGGGATGTCTATCTAAGTGGGAGTTCTTAAGTAATTTGATTAATTGAACTTAAACTTATCATGAACTTAGTACCTGATAGTATCTTGCTTGTTTATGTTGATTGTAGATAGATGGCTCGTGTTGTTGTTCCGTTGAATTTTAATGCGTTCCTTGAGAAAGCAAAGTTGAAGATGGTAGCAATTACACGGACTGGGTCCGTAACTTGAGGATTATCCTCATTGCTGCTCAGAAGAATTACGTCCTGGAAGCACCGCTGGGTGCCAGGCCTGCTGCTGGAGCAACACCAGATGTTATGAACGTCTGGCAGAGCAAAGCTGATGACTACTCGATAGTTCAGTGTGCCATGCTTTACGGCTTAGAATCGGGACTTCAACAACGTTTTGAACGTCATGGAGCATATGAGATGTTTCAGGAGTTGAAGTTAATATTTCAAGCAAATGCCCGGATTGAGAGATATGAAGTCTCCAATAAGTTCTATAGTTGCAAGATGGAAGAGAACAGTTCTGTTAGTGAGCATATACTCAAAATGTCTGGGTATAATAATCACTTGATTCAATTGGGAGTTAATCTTCCAGATGATTGCGTCATTGACAGAATTCTCCAATCACTGCCACCAAGCTACAAGAGCTTCGTGATGAACTATAATATGCAAGGGATGAACAAGACTATTCCCGAGCTCTTCGCAATGCTAAAAGCCGCGGAGGTAAAAATCAAAAAGGAGCATCAAGTGTTGATGGTTAACAAGACCACTAGTTTCAAGAAAAAGGGCAAAGGGAAGAAGAAGGGGAACTTCAAGAAGAACGGCAAGCAAGTTGCTGCTCAGGAGAAGAAACCCAAGTCTGGACCTAAGCCTGAAACTGAGTGCTTCTACTGCAAGCAGACTGGTCACTGGAAGCGGAACTGCCCCAAGTATTTGGCGGATAAGAAGGATGGCAAGGTGAACAAAGGTATATGTGATATACATGTTATTGATGTGTACCTTACTAGAGCTCGCAGTAGCACCTGGGTATTTGATACTGGTTCTGTTGCTAATATTTGCAACTCGAAACAGGGACTACGGATTAAGCGAACACTGGCGAAGGACGAGGTGACGATGCGCGTGGGAAACGGTTCCAAGGTCGATGTGATCGCGGTCGGCACGCTACCTCTACATCTACCTTCGGGATTAATATTAGACCTAAATAATTGTTATTTGGTGCCAGCGTTAAGCATGAACATTATATCTGGATCTTGTTTGATGCGAGACGGTTATTCATTTAAATCAGAGAATAATGGTTGTTCTATTTATATGAGTAATATCTTTTATGGTCATGCACCTTTGAAGAGTGGTCTATTTTTGATGAATCTCGATAGTAGTAACACACATATTCATAATGTTGAAGCCAAAAGATGCAGAGTTGATAATGATAGTGCAACTTATTTGTGGCACTGCCGTTTAGGTCATATCGGTGTAAAGCGCATGAAGAAACTCCATACTGATGGGCTTTTGGAACCTCTTGATTATGAATCACTTGGTACTTGCGAACCGTGCCTCATGGGCAAGATGACTAAAACACCGTTCTCTGGTACTATGGAGAGAGCAACAAATTTGTTGGAAATCATACATACCGATGTATGTGGTCCGATGAATATTGAGGCTCGTGGTGGATATCGTTATTTTCTCACCTTCACAGATGATTTAAGCAGATATGGGTATATCTACTTAATGAAACACAAGTCTGAAACATTTGAAAAGTTCAAAGAATTTCGGAGTGAAGTTGAAAATCATCGTAACAAGAAAATAAAGTTTCTACGATCTGATCGTGGAGGAGAATATTTGAGTTACGAGTTTGGTGTACATTTGAAAAATTGTGGAATAGTTTCGCAACTCACGCCACCCGGAACACCACAGTGAAATGGTGTGTCCGAACGTCGTAATCGTACTTTACTAGATATGGTGCGATCTATGATGTCTCTTACTGATTTACCGCTATCGTTTTGGGGATACGCTCTAGAGACGGCCGCATTCACGTTAAATAGGGCACCATCAAAATCCGTTGAGACGACGCCTTATGAACTGTGGTTTGGCAAGAAACAAAAGTTGTCATTTCTTAAAGTTTGGGGCTGTGATGCTTATGTGAAAAACTTCAACCTGATAAGCTCGAACCCAAATCGGAGAAATGTGTCTTCATAGGATACCCAAAGGAGACTGTTGAGTACACCTTCTATCACAGATCCGAAGGCAAGACATTCATTGCTAAGAATGGATCCTTTCTAGAGAAGGAGTTTCTCTCGAAAGAAGTGAGTGGAAGGAAAGTAGAACTTGACGAGGTAACTGTACCTGCTCCCTTGTTGGAAAGTAGTACATCACAGAAAACTGTTTCTGCGACACCTACACCAATAAGTGAGGAAGTTAATGATCCTGATCATGAAACTTCAGAACAAGATGCTACTGAACCTTGTAGATCAACCAGAGTGAGATCCGCACCAGAGTGGTACGGTAATCCAGTTCTGGAAATCATGCTACTAGATCATGATGAACCTACGAACTATGAAGAAGCGATGGTGAGCCCAGATTCCGCAAAGTGGCTAGAAGCCATGAAATCTGAGATGGGATCCATGTATGAGAACAAAGTATGGACTTTGGTTGACTTGCTCGATGATCGGCAAGCAATTGAGAATAAATGGATCTTCAAGAAAAAGACTGACGCTGATGGTAATGTTACTGTCTACAAAGTTCGACTTGTCGCAAAAGGTTTTCGACAAGTTCAAGGAGTTGACTACGATGAGACCTTCTCACCCGTAGCGATGCTTAAGTCTGTCAGAATCATGTTAGCAATTGCCGCATTTTATGATTATGAAATTTGGCAGATGGATGTCAAAACTGCATTCCTGAATGGATTTCTGGAAGAAGAGTTGTATATGATGCAACCGGAAGGTTTTGTCGATCCAAAGGGAGTTAACAAAGTGTGCGAGCTCCAGCGATCCATTTATGGACTGGTGCAAGCCTCTCGGAGTTGGAATAAACGCTTTGATAGTGTGATCAAAGCATTTGGTTTTATACAGACTTTCGGAGAAGCCTGTATTTACAAGAAAGTGAGTGGGAGCTCTATAGCATTTCTGATATTATATGTGGATGACATATTACTGATTGGAAATGATATAGAATTTCTGGATAGCATAAAGGGATACTTGAATAAAAGTTTTTCAATGAAAGACCTCGGTGAAGCTGCTTACATATTAGGCATAAAGAACTATAGAGATAGATCAAGACGCTTAATTGGACTTTCACAAAGCACATACCTTGACAAGATTTTGAAGAAGTTCAAAATGGATCAAGCAAAGAAAGGGTTCTTGCCTGTATTACAAGGTGTGAAGTTGAGTCAGACTCAATGCCCGACCACTGCAGAAGATAGAGAGAAAATGAAAGATGTTCCCTATGCTTCAGCCATAGGCTCTATCATGTATGCAATGCTGTGTACCAGACCTGATGTGTGCCTTGCTATAAGTTTAGCAGGGAGGTACCAAAGTAATCCAGGAGTGGATCACTGGACAGCGGTCAAGAACATCCTGAAATACCTGAAAAGGACTAAGGATATGTTTCTCGTATATGGAGGTGACAAAGAGCTCACCGTAAGAGGTTACGTTGATGCAAGCTTTGACACTGATCCGGACGATTCTAAATCGCAAACCGGATACGTGTTTACATTAAACGGTGGAGCTGTCAGTTGGTGCAGTTCTAAACAAAGCATCGTAGCGGGATCTACATGTGAAGTGGAGTACATAGCTGCTTCGGAAGCAGCGAACGAAGGAGTCTGGATGAAGGAGTTCATATCCAATCTAGGTGTCATACCTAGTGCATTAGGTCCAATGAAAATCTTTTGTGACAATACTGGTGCAATTGCCTTGGCAAAGGAATCCAAATTTCACAAAAGGACCAAGCACATCAAGAGACGCTTCAATTCCATCCGGGATCTAGTCCAGGTGGGAGACATAGAGATTTGCAAGATACATACGGATCTGAATATTGCAGACCCGTTGACTAAGCCTCTTCCACGAGCAAAACATGATCAACACCAAGGCTCCATGGGTGTCAGAATCATTACTGTGTAATCTAGATTATTGACTCTAGTGCAAGTGGGAGACTGAAGGAAATATGCCCTAGAGGCAATAATAAAGTTATTATTTATTTCCTTATATCATGATAAATGTTTATTATTCATGCTAAGAATTGTATTAACCGGAAACATAATACATGTGTGAATACATAGACAAACAGAGTGTCACTAGTATGCCTCTACTAGACTAGCTCGTTAATCAAAGATGGTTATGTTTCCTAACCATGAGCAAAGAGTTGTTATTTGATTAACGAGGTCACATCATTAGTTGAATGATCTGATTGACATGACCCATTCCATTAGCTTAGCACCCGAACATTTAGTATGTTGCTATTGCTTTCTTCATGACTTATACATGTTCCTATAACTATGAGATTATGCAACTCCCGTTTGCCGGAGGAACACTTTGGGTGCTACCAAACGTCACAACGTAACTGGGTGATTATAAAGGAGTACTACAGGTGTCTCCAATGGTAGATGTTGGGTTGGCGTATTTCGAGAATAGGATTTATCACTCCGATTGTCGGAGGGGTATCTCTGGGCCCTCTCGGTAATGCACATCACTTAAGCCTTGCAAGCATTGCAACTAATGAGTTAGTTGCGGGATGATGTATTACGGAATGAGTAAAGAGACTTGCCGGTAACGAGATTGAACTAGGTATTGGATACCGACGATCGAATCTCGGGCAAGTAACATACCGATGACAAAGGGAACAACATATGTTGTTATGCGGTCTGACCGATAAAGATCTTCGTAGAATATGTAGGAACCAATATGGACATCCAGGTCCCGCTATTGGTTATTGACCAGAGATGTGTCTCAGTCATGTCTACATTGTTCTCGAACCATAGGGTCCGCACGCTTAACGTTACGATGACAGTTATTATGAGTTTATGCATTTTGATGTACCGAAGGTTGTTCGGAGTCCCGGATGTGATCACGGACATGACGAGGAGTCTCGAAATGGTCGAGACATAAAGATTGATATATTGGAAGCCTATGTTTGGACATCGGAAGTGTTCCGGGTGAAATCGGGATTTTACCGGAGTACCGGGAGGTTACCGGACCCCCCCGGGAATCATATGGGCCATAGTGGGCCTTAGTGGAAAGGAGAAGGGGGCAACCCAAGGTGGCCGCGCGCCTCCCCCCTCCCCTAGTCCTAATAGGACTAGGAGAGGTGGCCGCCCCCCCTCTCTCTCTTTCCCCCTTGAGGATTCCTATTCCAACTAGGATTGGGGGGGGGGGGGAGTCCTACTCCCGGTAGGAGTAGGACTCCTCCTGGCACGCCCCAAGGCTGGCCGCACCTCTCCCCCCTTTCTCCTTTATATACAGGGGCAGGGGGCACCTCTAGACACACAAGTTGGTCATTGTGATCGTTCCTTAGCCGTGTGCGGTGCCCCCTGCCACCATATTCCACCTCGATCATATCGTTGTAGTGCTTAGGCAAAGCCCTGTGTCGGTAGAACATCAAGATCGTCACCATGCCGTCGTGCTGACGGAACTCCTCCCCAAAGCTTTGCTGGATCGGAGCCCGGGGATCGTCATCGAGCTGTACGTGTGCTAAGAACTCGGAGGTGCCGGAGTAACGGTGCTTGGATCGGTCGGATCGGGAAGAAGACGTACGACTACTTTCTCTACGTTGTGTCAACGCTTCCGTTGCGATCTACAAGGGTACGTAGATCAGACTCTCCCCCTCGTTGCTATGCATCACCATGATCTTGCATGTGCGTAGGAAATTTTTTGAAATTACTACGTTCCCCAACACCCTCCGCCGGCAGGAATGCAAAATCAGAGAATTCAGCGCCGCAACATTGATGCACCACAGCCCGATCAACCACTGATAACTTTGTCTCTTGCAAACAGACCAAAGATACATTGTTCTGATAGACTAGATCTTTCACCACCGTCCTTCTAGCTGGGTTATTCAACCCCCTTACATTCCACACTAACCAGTTGTTGTCATTCATAGGGAAACTAATCGACGCTGCCGGTGCCATGTACGCCTATGCCATGGCCGGCATGGGCGGCGCTCCTCTCTTTCCAGCTTTAGCTAGAGCTGCCAGAGCCTCTATCTGTGTTGTGGAGAGGGGCTTGTCAAAGGCCTTGGAGTAGTTGGCCAGGCGTTGTTCTTCTGCTTCTCCTCGCTCCGGTATGGCGAGCCCACGCTTGGACATGACCAGGCGCCTTGCTTGCTTCATGATGTTCCCCTCTGCCTCAGGGAACAACTTTTTCTTGCAGTCCAGACGGTGGCTGCGTCTTGTCGCCGTGGGTGGAGTCTTTGCAGGACGACGAGGCCGCCCACGCTTTGGCTTTGGTGCCTGCATGCTTGCCGGCTCGATTGGTGCAGCAACCAACTCCAAGAAGTGCGCCGTGGCCTGTTCGTGGGTGATAGGTTGTATGTGGGCCTGTACTCCCGGCGTCTCGGTCCATTCCAAGTGAGTGAACGAGCTTGTGGCCAGGGGATCTCCAAACGTCACAACGTAACTGGGTGGCTATAAAGGTACACTACGGGTATCTCCGAAAGTGTCTGTTGGGTTGGCACGAATCGAGACTGGGATTTGTCACTCCGTGTGACGGAGAGGTGTCTCCGGGCCCACTCGGTAGGACATCATCATAATGTGCACAATGTGATCAAGGAGTTGATCACGGGATGATGTGTTATGGAACGAGTAAAGAGACTTGCCGGTAACGAGAATGAACAAGGTATCGGGATACCGACGATCGAATCTCGGGCAAGTATCGTACCGATAGACAAAGGGAATTGTATACGAGATTGATTAAGTCCTTGACATCGTGGTTCATCCGATGAGATCATCGTGGAACATGTGGGAGCCAACATGGGTATCCAGATCCCGCTGTTGGTTATTGACCGGAGAACGTCTCGGTCATGTCTGCATGGTTCCCGAACCCGTAGGGTCTACACACTTAAGGTTCGATGACGCTAGGGTTCTAAAGGAAGTTTGTATGTGGTTACCGAATGTTGTTTGGAGTCCCGGAAGAGATCCCGGACGTCACGAGGAGTTCCGGAATGGTCCAGAGGTAAAGATTTATATATGGGAAGTCCTGTTTTGGTCACCAGAAAGGTTTCGGGTTTTATCCGTAACGTATCGGGACCACCGGGAGGGTCCCGGGGGTCCACCAAGTGGGGCCACCAGCCCCGGAGGGCTTCATGGGCCAAGTGTGGAAGGGGACCAGCCCCAAGTGGGCTGGTGCGCCCCCCACAAGGGCCCAAGGTGCAAGGGAGAGGAGAAGGGGGCAAACCCTAGGGCAGATGGGCCCTAAGGCCCATCCTGGTGTGCCTCCCTCTCCCCCTTCCCCTTGGCCGCCTCCCTTAGATGGGATCTAGGCTGGCCGCCACCCCTAGGGGTGGAAACCCTAAAGGGGGCGCAGCCCCTCCCCTTCCTCTATATATACTTGGCCTAGGGGCTGCCCAATACACGCGATTTGATCTCTCCTCTTGTTGGCGCAACCCTGCTTCTCTCCCTCCTCCTCTCTCGCGGTGCTTGGCGAAGCCCTGTAGGATTGCCACGCTCCTCCATCACCACCACGCCGTTGTGCTGCTGCTGGATGGAGTCTTCCTCAACCTCTCCCTCTCTCCTTGCTGGATCAAGGCATGGGAGACGTCATCGGGCTGTACGTGTGTTGAACGCGGAGGTGCCGTCCGTTCGGCACTAGGATCTCCGGTGATTTGGATCACGATGAGTACGACTCCTTCAACCCCGTTCTCTTGAACGCTTCCGCTTAGCAATCTACAAGGGTATGTAGATGCACTCTCCTTCCCCTCGTTGCTGGTCTCTCCATAGATAGATCTTGGTGAAACATAGGAAAATTTTGAATTTCTGCTACGTTCCCCAACAGTGGCATCATGAGCTAGGTCTATTGCGTAGATTCTATGCACGAGTAGAACACAAAGTAGTTGTGGGCGTTGATATTGTTCAATATGCTTACTGTTACTAGTCTTATCTTGATTCGGCGGCATCGTGGGATGAAGCGGCCCGGACCAACCTTACACGTACGCTTACGTGAGACCGGTTCCACCGACTGACATGCACTAGTTGCATAAGGTGGCTGGCGGGTGTCTGTCTCTCCCACTTTAGTCGGAACGGATTCGATGAAAAGGGTCCTTATGAAGGATAAATAGCAATTGGCATATCACGTTGTGGTTTTGCGTAGGTAAGAAACGTTCTTGCTAGAAACCCATAGGTGTCATGGTGTCATGGAGCCCCGAAGATGGAGATCAAAAGGAGCAATATGATATTGGCCATATCATGTCACTATTTGATTGCATGTGATGTTTATCATGTTTATACATCTTGTTTACTTAGAACGACGGTAGTAAATAAGATGATCCCTCATTAAAATTTCAAGAAAGTGTTTCCCCTAACTGTGCACCGTTGCGACAGTTCGTTGTTTCGAAGCACCACGTGATGATCGGGTGTGATAGATTCTAACATTCACATACAACGGGTGTAAGACAGATTTACACACGGGAAACACTTAGGTTGACTTGACGAGCCTAGCATGTGTACAGACATGGCCTCGAAACACAGAAGACCGAAAGGTCGAGCATGAGTCGTATAGAAGATACGATCAACATGAAGATGTTCACCGACGTTGACTAGTCCGTCTCACGTGATGATCGGACACGGCCTAGTTGACTCAGATCATGTAATCACTTAGATGACTAGAGGGATGTCTATCTAAGTGGGAGTTCATAAGATGAACTTAATTATCCTGAACATAGTCAAATGGTCTTCGCAAATTATGTCGTAGCTCGCGCTTCAGTTCTACTATTTAGATATGTTCCTAGAGAAAATTTAGTTGAAAGTTGATAGTAGCAATTATGCGGACTAGGTCCGTAAACTGAGGATTGTCCTCATTGCTTCATAGAAGGCTTATGTCCTTAATGCACCGCTCAGTGTGCTGAACCTCGAATGTCGTCTGTGGATGTTGCGAACATCTGACATACACATTTTGATAACTACATGATAGTTCAGTTAAACGGTTTAGAGTTGAGGCACCGAAGATGTTTTGAAACGTCACGAAACATATGAGATGTTTCGAGGGCTGAAATTGGGATTTCAGGCTCGTGCCCACGTCAAGAGGTATAAGACCTCCGACTATTTTCTTAGCCTGCAAACTAAGGGAGAAAAGCTCAATTGTTGAGCTTGTGCTCAGATTGTCTGAGTACAACAATCATTTGAATTGAGTGAGAGTTGATCTTCCAGATAAGATAGTGATGTTTCTCCGAAGTCATTACCACCAAGCTACTAGAGCTTCGTGATGAACTATAATATATCAGGGACATATATGATGATCTTGAGATATTCGCGATGTTTGACACCACAAAAGTAGAAATCAAGGAGCATCAATTGTTGATGGTTGGTGAAACCACTAGTTTCAAGAAGGGCAAGGGCAAGGGCAAGAAGGGATACTTCATGAAACGGCAAATCAGCTGCTGCTCTAGTGAAGAAACCCAAAGTTGAACCCAAGCCCGAGACTAAGTGCTTCTGTAATAAAGGGGAACAACCACTGGAGCAGAATTACCCTAGATACTTGGTAGATGAGAAGACTGTCGATAGAAGTATATTGGATATACATTATGTTAATGTGTACTTCACTAGTACTCCTAGTAGCACCAGGGTATTAGATACCGGTTCGGTTGCTAAGTGTTAGTAACTCGAAATAAAAGCTGCGGAATAAACGGAGACTAGCTAAAGGTGAGCTGACGATGTGTGTTGGAAATGTTTCCAATGTTGATATGATCAAATATCGTACGCTCCCTCTACCATCGAGATTGGTGTTTGCGTTGAGCATAGACATGATTGGATTATGTCTATCGCAATACGGTTATTCATTTAAGGAGAGTAATGGTTACTCTGTTTATTTGAATAATACCTTCAATGGTCTTACACCTAAAATGAATTGTTTGTTGAATCTCGATCGTAGTGATACACATGTTCATGCCAAAAGATAGTAATGATAGTACCACCTACTTGTGGCACTGCCACGTAAGTCATATCGGTATAAAATGCATGAAAAAGCTCCATGTTGATGGATCTTTGGGCTCACTCGTTTTTGAAAAGTTTGAGACATGTGAACCATGTCTATTGGTGTATATGCATGAAGAAACTCCACGCAAATGGACCGTTTTGACTCACTTGATTTTGAATCACTTGAAGACATGCAAATCATACCACATGGGCAAGATGACTGAAAGCCTCGTTTTCAGTAAAATGGAACTAGAAAGCAACTTGTTGGAAGTAATACATTTTGGTGTGTGCAGTCCAATGAGTGCTGAGGCATGTAGTGGACATCGTTATGTTCTTACTTCACAGATCATTTGAGTAGATGTTGAGTATATTTTCTTGATGAATCACGAGTCTAAATTATTGAAAAGTTCAAGTAATTTCAGGGTGAAGTTGAAAGATCGTCGTGACAAGAGGATAAAATATCTATGATATGATCATAGAGATGAATATCTGAATTACGAGTTTGGCACAGAATTAAGACATTGTGGAAATTTTTTCACAACCAATACAGCCAGGAACACCATGGTGTGATGGTGTGTCCGTACATCATAACTGCACCCTATTGGATATGATGCATACCATGATGTCTCTTATCGAATTACCATGATAGTTTATGGGTTAGGCATTAGAGACAACCACATTCACTTTAAATAGGGCACCACGTAATTCCGATGAGATGACATCGTATGAACTATGGTTTAGAGAAACCTAAGCTGTCATTTCTTAAAAGTTTGGGGCTGCGATGCTTATGTGAAAAAGTTTCAGGCTGATAAGCTCGAACCCAAAGCGGATAAATGCATCTTCATAGGACACCCAAAATAGTTGAGTATACCTCCCGTCTCAGATTCGAAAGCAATAAGAGATTGTTTCTAGAATCGGGTCCTTTCTCGAGGAAAGGTTTCTCTTGAAAGAATTGAGTGGAAGGATGGTGGAGGCTTGATGAGGTTACTGAACCGTCTCTTCAACTAGTGTGTGGCAGCGCACAGGGAGTTGTTCCTGTGGCGTCTACACCAATTGAAGTGGAAGCTTATGATGGTGATCATGAAACTTCAGATCAAGTCACTATCAAACCTCGTGGGATGACAAGGATGCGTACTACTTCAGAGTGGTACGTAATCCTGTCTTGGAAGTCATGTTGCTAGACAACAATGAACCTACGAGCTATGGAGAAGCGATGGTGGGCCTGGATTCCGATAAATGGCTCGAGGCCATAAAAATCCGAGAGAGGATCCATGTATGAAAACAAAGTGTAGACTTTGGCAGAACGGCTCGATGGTCATAAGGCTGTTGAGTACAGATGGATTTTAAAAGGAAGACGGACAATGATGGTAAGTATCACCATTAAGAAAGCTCGACTTGTCATTAAGATGTTTTCCGACAAGTTTAAGGAGTTGACTACGATGAGACTTTCTCACTCGTAGCGATGCTAAGAGTCTGTTGGAATTATATTAGCAATTACTGCATCATTTATGAAATCTTGCAGATAGGATGTCAAAACATTGTTTCCTCGATGATTTTGAGGAAAGGTTGTATGTGATACAACCGGAATGTTTTGTCAATCCTGAAATATGCTAATAAGTATGCAAAGCTCCAGCAATCCTTCTAAGGACTGGAGTAAGCATCTCGGAGTTGGAATGTATGCTTTGATGAGATGATCAAAGATTTTGGTGTATACAAAGTTTACGAGAAACTTGTATTTCCAAAGAAGTGAGTGGGAGCACTATAGAATTTCTGATGAATATATGTTGTTGACATATTGTTGATCAGAAATGACGTAGAATTTCTAGAAAGCATATAGGGTTATTTGGAAAGTGTTTTTTCAATGGAAAGCCTGGATTAAGCTATTTGAACATTTGAGCATCAAGATCTATAAGGATAGATCAAAACGCTTAATGGTACTTTCAAATGAGCACATTCCTTGACATGATCTTGAAGGTGTTCAAGATGGATTAGTCAAAGAAGGAGTTTTGCCTGAGTTGTAAGGTATGAAGTTAAGACTTAAAGCTCGACCACGGCAGAATAGAGAGAAAGGACGAAGGTCGTCCCCTATGCTTAAGACATAGGCTCTATAGTATGCTATGCTGTGTACCGCACCTGAAATGTGCCTTGCCATGAGTCAGTCAAGGGGTACAAGAGTGATCCAAGAATGGATCACAGGACAACGGTCAAAGTTATCCTTAGTAACTAGTGGACTAAGGAATTTTCTCGATTATGGAGGTGGTAAAAGAGTTCGTCGTAAAGGGTTACGCCGATGCAAACTTTGACACTAATCCAGATTATTCTGAGTAGTAAACTTGATTCGTATAGTAGAACAGTTATTTGGAATAGCTCCAAATAGAACGTGGTAGCTGCATCTAGGAGATGACATAGAGATTTGTAAAGCACACACGGATCTGAAAGGTTCAGACCCGTTGACTATAACCTCTCTCACAAGCATAAGATGATCAAACCCAGAACTCTTTGGGTGTTAGTCACATGGGGATGTGACCTTGAGTGTTAATCACATATCGATGTGAACTGGATTATTGACTCCAGTGCAAGTGGGAGACTGTTAGAAATATGCCCTAGAGGCAATAATAAATTGGTTATTATTATATTTCCTTGTTCATGATAATCGTTTATTATCCATGCTAGAATTGTATTGATGGGAAACTCAGATACATGTGTGGATACATAGACAACACCATGTCCCTAGTAAGCCTCTAGTTGACTAGCTCGTTGATCAATAGATGGTTACGATTTCCTGACCATGGACATTGGATGTCATTGATAACGGGATCACATCATTAGGAGAATGATGTGATGGACAAGACCCAATCCTAAGCATAGCACTAGATCGTGTAGTTCGTGTGCTAAAGCTTTCCTAATGTCAAGTATCATTTCCTTAGACCATGAGATTGTGCAACTCCCGGATACCGTAGGAGTGCTTTGGGTGTGCCAAATGTCACAACGTAACTGGGTGGCTATAAAGGTACACTACGGGTATCTCCGAAAGTGTCTGTTGGGTTGGCACGAATCGAGACTGGGATTTGTCACTCCGTGTGACGGAGAGGTGTCTCTGGGCCCACTCGGTAGGACATCATCATAATGTGCACAATGTGATCAAGGAGTTGATCACGGGATGATGTGTTATGGAACGAGTAAAGAGACTTGCCGGTAACGAGAATGAACAAGGTATCGGGATACCGACGATCGAATCTCGGGCAAGTATCGTACCGATAGACAAAGGGAATTGTATACGAGATTGATTAAGTCCTTGACATCGTGGTTCATCCGATGAGATCATCGTGGAACATGTGGGAGCCAACATGGGTATCCAGATCCCGCTGTTGGTTATTGACCGGAGAACGTCTCGGTCATGTCTGCATGGTTCCCGAACCCGTAGGGTCTACACACTTAAGGTTCGATGACGCTAGGGTTCTAAAGGAAGTTTGTATGTGGTTACTGAATGTTGTTTGGAGTCCCGGAAGAGATCCCGGACGTCACGAGGAGTTCCGGAATGGTCCAGAGGTAAAGATTTATATATGGGAAGTCCTGTTTTGGTCACCAGAAAGGTTTCGGGTTTTATCCGTAACGTATCGGGACCACCGGGAGGGTCCCGGGGGTCCACCAAGTGGGGCCACCAGCCCCGGAGGGCTTCATGGGCCAAGTGTGGAAGGGGACCAGCCCCAAGTGGGCTGGTGCGCCCCCCACAAGGGCCCAAGGCGCAAGGGAGAGGAGAAGGGGGCAAACCCTAGGGCAGATGGGCCCTAAGGCCCATCCTGGTGTGCCTCCCTCTCCCCCTTCCCCTTGGCCGCCTCCCTTAGATGGGATCTAGGCTGGCCGCCACCCCTAGGGGTGGAAACCCTAAAGGGGGCGCAGCCCCTCCCCTTCCTCTATATATACTTGGCCTAGGGGCTGCCCAATACACGCGATTTGATCTCTCCTCTTGTTGGCGCAACCCTGCTTCTCTCCCTCCTCCTCTCTCGCGGTGCTTGGCGAAGCCCTGCAGAATTGCCACGCTCCTCCATCACCACCACGCCGTTGTGCTGCTGCTGGATGGAGTCTTCCTCAACCTCTCCCTCTCTCCTTGCTGGATCAAGGCATGGGAGACGTCATCGGGCTGTACGTGTGTTGAACGCGGAGGTGCCGTCCGTTCGGCATTAGGATCTCCGGTGATTTGGATCACGATGAGTATGACTCCTTCAACCCCGTTCTCTTGAACGCTTCCGCTTAGCGATCTACAAGGGTATGTAGATGCACTCTCCTTCCCCTCGTTGCTGGTCTCTCCATAGATAGATCTTGGTGAAACGTAGGAAAATTTTGAATTTCTGCTACGTTCCCCAACACTTATCTATGCTTTGGAATCACGATGTTACTTGTCCACTTCTCAACACTAACAACGCACACAACTATCGAAGGTATGAACAACATGAAGTACTAGACCAACACATTATGTTTAATGCCTAATGAAAGCATATTTGCTCCCCTGGTGATTTTGGTAATCAATGTCAACATACATATTATTGGACTAACAGGTTTTCCTAGAATATTTCAGAAAATTTCAATGGTGGCGTGGCAAGGACATGAGGATGTGGGCCCCTTCAAATATGAAGAACAAGATTGGCTACCCCGAGACTCTACATTTTTAGTTTAGTGATCCAAGATCACACTGAGTCCCTTAGGAAAGCCAATACTATTCAAAGGGGATGAGGTATTGTTGATGAGGTTGTTGCTCAAAGTGCTTAGTGATATTGCTCCAAAAAACCTCAGTCACGTTCCCAAAACACATCTGTCCAAAACCCTAATTCATCATTTCGGTCCCACCGACACAATCCATTCCGGACCCACCGGGATGACCCTCCTTCTATCACAGCCAAAACCCTAATGTTTCGTTTTGGCCAAAATGGCTCTCAGACCCACCGAGATGGCCTTGCCAAGTTTCTATGATGAAATCACTTCATTTTGGAAATCACCGAGGGAAACCGGTCGGAATTACATAAAGGCCGCTCTGCCTTTGCCATTGCACTCCTGTCCCACCGAGATGGTACACCCGGTCTTACCGAAAACACAAACGGTCAAGTCTTTTGCACTAGTCGGTCTCACCGAGATTATTGCTTCAGTCCCATCAAGTTTGGTCAAAAGCTTGTAACGGCTGGATTTTTGGTGGTGCCTATTTATACCACTCCACCACCACTTACTCTCTAAGAGGGCCATCAGAACGAAACACAACTTCCACCATTCATTTTCTAAGAGAGAACCACCTGCTCAAGTGTTTTTTTGAAAATGGGCGCTTTATTACTTGGCGAATTTACAGCGAGTGGGGGATAACTAAAATGCGCACTGGGCGGGGCTTAGTGGGCGGCTCACCATTGGGCCTGGCCCAGGTCGTCGGGGTGCTGGATTAAGCCGGTCAGGCGGCGGTTGGCACGGACCGGGCCGGTTCAGCTGAACTGGTTGGTCGGACACTAGACCGGTGTAACTCACCGGTTCACGGGGCTACGCAGGTAGGCAGCGCCCACGTGAGTGCTCGAGCGGGGATCCTCCTGATTCGATCAGGACGGCGAGCGGCGACGCTCTCCCACGAGGGTGGCGACAGCAACAGGCGGATCCGAGGCAGAGGTCGTCGGGTCCGATGGTGGGCGGTGCAGGGACGAGGGGAGCGGCGGCGGAGGTCGGGGTCGGCTGCGGTGAGGGAACTCCGGCGAGCTCCAGGTGATGGCCGGGCGATGGGAGGCTGCGGGATGCTCAGGATCCTCTGGATCCGGGCGGCGATAGGCGACGGCGAGGCTAGCTGATGGCCCACAAGTATATGGGATGAATTGTAGCTCTTTTCGATAAGTAAGATTGTCGAACCCAACGAGGAGCAGAAGGAAATGACAAGTGGTTTACAGCAAGGTAATGTCTGTAGGTGCTGAAATTGTAAGTAACAGAGTAGTTTGATAGCAAGATAATTTGTAACGAGCAAGTAATGATAGTATTAACAAAAGTGCAACAAGATAGCCCAATCCTTTTGAGGCAAAGCACAGGCCAAAACGGTCTCTTATAATAAACAAAGCGTTCTTGATGGTACATGGGAATTTCATATATAGGTTGGAGGGGAGGAGAGGTAGCCAAGGGGGCGTCCCGAAGTAGGAGGAATCCTACTTGGGCGCCTCCCAATTCGGCTTCCCCCTTTCCTATTCCTATACGGAGGGGGGAAGGAAAGAGGGGAGAGGGGAAAGGAAGGGGGAATCCTATTCCCTCTATTTCCTTTCCTCCTCCCCTTTTCCTTTCTCCACATAGGCCGACTCATATGGGGGTGCACCAGCCCACTAGGGGCTAGTCTGTCCCGCCCTTCGCTCAATAAGGCCCATATCTTTCCCGGGGGGGGGGGGGGGACACGGTGTCTATGGTTAGGAAACTTAACCATCTTTGATTAACGAGCTAGTCCAGTAGAGGCTTACTAGGGACATGGTGTTTTGTCTATGTATCCACACATGTATCAAGTTTCCGATTAATACAATTCTAGCATGAATAATAAACATTTATCATGATATAAGGAAATATAAAATAACAACATTATTATTGCCTCTAGGGCACATTTCCTTCAGTCTCCCACTTGCACTAGAGTCAATAATCTAGTTCACATCGCCATGTGATTTAACACCAATAGTTCACATCACCATGTAATTAACACCCATAGTTCACATCGTCATGTGACCAACACCCAAAGGGTTTACTAGAGTCAATAATCTAGTTCACATCGCCATGTGATTAACACCCAAAGAGTACTAAGGGGTGATCATTTTTTGCTTGTGAGAGAAGTTTAGTCAATGGGTCTGCCACATTGAGATCTGTATATATTTTGCAAATTTCTATGTCTACAATGCTCTGCATGGATCTACTCTAGATAATTTCTCCCACTTTCAATATGTATCCAAATTGAGACTCAGAGTCATCCAGATCGGTGTTAAAGCTTGCATCAACGTAACTCTTTACGATGAACTCTTTATCATCTCCATAGCCAAGAAATATTTCCTTAATCCTCTAAGGATAATTTTGACCGTTGTCTAGTGATCTACTCCTAGATCACTATTGTACCCCTTTGCCAAAATCATGGCAAGGTACACAATAGGTCTGGTAAACAGCATGTCATACTTTATAGAACCTATGGCTGAGGTATGGGGAATGACTTTCATACCTTACAACTCAGGCAAGAACTCCTTCTTAGACTGATCCATTTTGAACTCCTTCAAAATCTTATCAAGGTATGTACTCATCGAAAGTCTTATCAAGCGTCTTGATCTATCTTTATAGATCTTGATGCCCAATATGTAATTAGCTTCACCGAGGTATTTCTTTGACTCCTTTCAAACACTCCTTTATGCTTTCCAAAAAATTCTACATCATTTCCGATCAACAATATGTCATTCACATATACTTATCATAAAGGTTGTAGTGCTCCCATTCACTTTCTTGTAAATACAGGCCCCACCGCGAATCTGTATAAAACTATATGCTTTAATCAACTCATCAAAGTGTATATTCCAACTCAAAGATGCTTGCACCAGTCCATAGATGGGTCGCTGGAGCTTGCACACTTTGTTAGTACCTTTAGGATTGAGAAAACCTTCTGGTTGCATCATATACAACTCTTCTTTAATAAATCCATTAAGGAATGCAGTTTTGACACCCATTTGCCAGATTTCATAAAATGCGGCAATTGCTAAAATGATTCAGACAGACTTTAAGCATCGATACGAGTGAGATAATCTCGTCGTAGTCAACACCTTGAACTTGTCGAAAACCTTTTGCGACAATTCGAGCTTTGTAGATAGTAACACTACTATCAGCGTCCGTCTTCCTCTTGAAGATCCATTTATTCTCAATGGCTCACCAATCATCAGGCAAGTCAATCAAAGTCCATACTTTGTTCCTATCTCAGATTGCATGGCCTCAAGCCATTTATCAGAATCTGGGCTCATCATCGCTTCCTCATAGTTCGTAGGTTCGTCATGGTCTAGTAACATGACTTTCAGAACAGGATTACTGTACCACTCTGGTGCGGAACGTGCTCTGGTTGACCTATGAGGTTCGGTAGTAACTTGATCTGAAGTTTCATGATCATTATCATTAGCTTCCTCACTAGTTGGTGTAGGCATCACAGGAATGGTTTCTGTGATGAGCTACTTTCCAATCCGAGAGAATGTACAATTACCTCATCAAGTTCTACTTTCCTCCCACTCACTTCTTTCGAGAGAAACTCCTTCTCTTGAAAGGATCCATTCTTAGCAACAAAGATCTTGCCTTCAGATATGTGATAGAAGGTGTACCCAACAGTTTCTTTTGGGTATCCTATGAAGGCACACTTCTTTGATTTGGGTTCGAGCTTATCAGGCTGAAGCTTTTGCACATAAGCATCGTAACCCCAAACTTTAAGAAACGGTAGCTTATGTTTCTTGCCAAACCATAGTTCATACGGTGTAGTCTCAATGGATTTATATGGGGCCCTATTTAAAGTGAATGTGGTTGTTTTTAATGCATAACCCCCAAAACGATAGTGGTAAATTGGTAAGAGACATCATAGATTGCACCATATCTAATAAAGTACGGTTACGACATTCGGACACACCATTACGCCGTGGTGTTCCAGGTGGCGTGAGTTGTGAAAGTATTCCATATTGTTTTAATTGAAGGCCAAACTCGTAACTCAAATATTCATCTCTATGATCAGATCATAGAAACTTTATTTTATTGTTACGACGATTCTCCACTTTACTCTGAAATTCTTTGAACTTTTCAAACGTTTTAGATTTTTGTATCATCAAGTAGATATACCCATACCTACTCAAATCATCTGTGAAGGTCAGAAAATAACGATACCCGCCGCGAGCCTCAACACTCATCGGACCGCATACATCGGTATGTATTATTTCCAATAAGTCAGTGGCTCACTCCATTGTTCCGGAGAACGGAGTTTTAGTCATCTTGCCCATGAGGCATGGTTCGCAAGTATCAAATTGTCAGGACCCCGATTCCAAGTCACATCGATCTAGCCGGTAACACCTCATATCACATTGCGGCCTCACGCACGGTATCCCACGGGTGTCGCCTTACCATGGCCCGGGACCATTTGCGCCTTTTGGCACACGTATATGATAGTGTCGCTAGCATCCATATGACAGAGAACTCGGGCCGACATGGCTAGTCGTGAACCCAAAGCGGCATAGACCTATGGAGACAGGCATACATGAGTCACACCGAGCATGTCGGTCATCAGCGAGTGAATCCGGGCTGTTGCACTGGGCTAATAGGACTCCGGGGAAACCGGGCTGTAGCAGGCTAGGCAGGACTCCAGATGTCACCGCGTGACATTTCCCCGAAGGGACTGACATAGGAACGAAATGAAACACATGCCGACCAGTCAAGTGTCCTGAACAGTAGTGCTGGGCTAGCAGGACTCCGGTGAACCGGGCTGTGGCGGACTACTATGGCTCGAGGAATACTAGACTACATTTCCCCATAAGAAAGGCTGCCAAGGATAAACAACTAGATTGTCGGATCCCACTCATACCAAGCATTTCAATCATACACACAATTTGCCCGATATGAGTACATACAACATGGCATCACAACAAAACTCTACAACTCAAGTACTTTATTTAAAGGCTCCAGAGAGCCATACATAACATGTTCATACAGGTAGGGGTCACATGACCTGACACTCAAGTCATACAAGCATACAAGCACATGCGGAAGTAAATAGTCTGAGTACAGACACTAGAAAGCAAGAAGGCTTCCGAAGCCTGTCTATCTACAAAGGGCCCTCCATGGCCAGGATCACCATCTAGGAGGCTAGTCACTCATCGACATCAAGGTCTACGTAGAACCCATCGGAGGGGGCAGTGTTGTCGTCTGAAAACAGTAATTAAGCAAACATGAGTACAAAGGTACTCAGCAAGTCTTACAACAGAACCTACTATACATGCTCATTCTCAAGAAGGTGGTGGGGTTATTGCAGCAAGCCAGCTTTGACTCTTGGCTAGGCTATCCTACGAAACTCCACTAGTAAAATAGTTTTCGCACACGAGTCCACTACTCACCAACATAATACTCCACCGGGGATCCTCCCTCGACATCCTACGAGAGGGCCAAACTCGGTACTCACACTTATCTTGAGTCTTTTAGTAGTATCCATTAACTTGTCTATGAACTGCATAGGCAACCAAGTAGTCCTTTACCGCGGACGCGGCTATTCGAATAGTTTTATACCCTGCAGGGGTGTACTTCTTCATACACGCTTTCACCACTTCCCGCCGTTTACACGACATGTACTCGGCAACCTTCAAGCGAAAGCCCAACGAGGGTGTCGGCCACGGCCTACCCAAACACTCAAGTCTCTAGTCCAGGTGTATCGCCTATCCAGGTTCCATCCGCAGGGAGTCCGGCCGAGGTTTCCACATACGGCCCCGAACGATGTGAACAGGGTTCCCGAGACACCAAACGGGTGACTCGGTACACCGTGCCATGGTGTATCTACCGCAGCATAGCCCACCCCTAGGGTCAGCGCTACGCACGGCCGCCAACACATAACCTACAAACACCAGAAACTATTTGCAACTCCTGGACAGGGTACTAGGGTGAATAAGAAGCCGAGAGGGTCCATTGGTTTCGAGCCCAATGTATGGTAGTAACTGCATCTTAAATCACACATACAAATCTCAGTTCTTATGGACGGCCTCAATGAAACAACCCACCATGTACTCCTACATGGCCTCTCATCGATACCTTTACCAAATCATGTTCATCACATCCCTCACATTACCGATATAACCATTTCACTCTAGCGCATCACCCAGATGGACCAGACCTGACAGAACTCTAAGCATAGCAGGAATAGCAAGGTAGGAATCACATACATGGCTCAATCAACTCCTACACATGCTAGTGGGTTTCATCTAGTTACTGTGGCAATGACAGGTCATGCAGAGGATAAGGGTTCAACTACCATAGCACACAGCAGTTTGAATCGCGTTATCTTAATGCAGTAAACAAGAGCAGAAGCAAGAACATGGGTTTGTATCAGAATGATCAATGGTTGCTTGCCTGATGTAGTGGTAGTAGGGTACTGCCCTTCAGATGGATACTCGGGGTTATCCTCGGAGGCAGAACCTACCACGAAAGGCACACCGAACATAATCAACATATGACAATATGCAACAATATGATGCATGCTATGACATGCCAAAATGAATGTGTCTTGGCCTAATGCAAGCTAAAACAGGATGTAATGAACTCATTTGAACCAAAGATTCAAATGTTAGCTCATTTAACATAGCCTTATTAGAGCATTATCTTATTCTGCTTAAACAGCAAGGTTAACTTGTTTTGTCATGCATGAAACCATTACAGATGGATAGATTGAATTTTTCTGATCATTTTTCATATATAACTTGTTTGATTTGGAGCTATGGTTGATTTTCTATGATTTTTAGAAGTTTTGGCTATTTTCTGGAATTTCCTATATAAGAATAATTCCAGTAATTGAATTAATGCGTCAGCATGACATAGGTGTGACGTCAGCGGTCAACTGGGTCGGCCAGGTCAAACCTGACTGGTGGGCCCTGTCTGTCAGTGTCACAAGTAATTAACAGAATTATGTTAGTGCTAATTAACTATCAGCGGGGCCTGGGCCCACATATCAGTGACTAAACTAATTAAATTTAGTTAAAACTAATCCTAAACTAATTAGCAGGCCGGCCCCACCTGTCATAGACTTGAGAGGGGAGTCAACCTGGGCCCACACGGGGTCAAACAGAGTCAAACTCGCCGGCGTCTAGCCACCGGCGAGGCCAGATGCGGCGGAGCAGCGCGGGATTTGCACTCCGGCGACCAAAAGGACGGCGGAGACTATCTACATGATGCGGGGATGAAACCGCATTGAGTGGTGGCAGTGGGTGGAGCTGGGGTGGCTGGAAACGTCGCCGGTGGCCGGAGCTCGGGTGAGGTTGAACTAGTCATTTGCAGGCACGGCGAGGGGCGTGCGGGGGTGCTACGGCTCCTGCGAGTGCATGGAAGACGAAGACGTGCTCGGTGGCGTCCCAACGTGGCTGTGCCACAACGGCGACGTGCGGTGGCAACGGCGAGCTTCGGCTTCGATGGCCGAGATGGTTAGAGGATGCGGACGAGCGCGTGGAGAGGGGGAAACGGTGGCGGAGCTCACAGCGGTTGCAGGGGAGCGAACGGCGAGCTCGGGGAAGGGCTGGAGCGAGCGGCGCAGCGAAGGAGATCTCTAGTGGCAGGAGTTGAGGACGAGCTCGGTGCAGCGTCTCCATGGCGAGCGAGCGCTCGGGGCTCGGCCTACTCGATGTAGTCGACGACGGCGGAGCTTCCTGGCATGACGGGGCAACGAATGGACGGCGGTGGCTGCGGTGAAGCTTGTCGGCGGCGACGGCTGCGCTCGGCAGGAAGAAGGGGAGGGAGCCAGAGAGGGGGAGAGGCCACGGGGAGAGTGGGAAGAAAGAGAGGGAGACGTGAGGGTCGGCGTGGCACTCGTGGACGCCTCTAGGGCGTCGGCGGAAGCAGGAGGTGGCCGGCGTGTGGCCACGGGCGCCGGCCACGCGCTCCTCGTCCTCCTGGTGAGAGGAGGAGGACGACTGGCAAGAGCCAGTGGTCTGGGCCGAGCCGGGTGGGCTGGTGGGCTGCGCCAGGTAAGTCCCTGTTCTTTCTCTCCTTTTCTGTTATTTATTTATTTATTTATTATTTCTGTAACTTCGGGGCTTTATTAAAAATGCCAGGGCATTACCAAAAATCATAAAATTAATCATGGCCACTGCTTAGAATATATCCGATAGCAAACATTTTAGTTTATGATTATTTGAGCATTTAAGATATTCTATAGCATTTAAATGCCCAAATGCAAATACTATAAGGATTAATCCAATGACCTTAGATGTCCTAGAAAAATGTGCACCATTTTTGTCAAAGGTTTTAACCCAAAACAAAAAGGGTGGGCTTTTTTTAGAAGGGCATTTCAGGTTCATTGAAAAAGTTTTTAGTAGACCCGAGTTGTTCCGGGGGGGGGGGGTGCTGGGGGTTCTGTCATCCCCATTTCAAATTTAAGAGAAAATTAAACGTGATGCACACTCTAATGCTTGAACTAGCTAGGGTGTGACACAAATGATTCATAATCAAGTGATTCCAAAAATCCATCCGTATGGAGTTTCTTCATGCGCTTTACACCAATATGACATAAACGACAATGCCACAAATATGTTGCACTATCATTATCAACTTTGCATCTTTTGGCATCAATATTATGAATATGTGTATCACTACGATCGAGATTTAATAAACCATTTACATTGGGTGTATGACCATAGAAGGTTTTATTCATGTAAACAGAACAACAATTATTCTCTGACTTAAATGAATAACCATATCGCAATAAACATGATTCAACCATATTCATGCTCAATGCAAACACCAAATAACATTTATTTTGGTACAACATTAATCTCGAAGGTAGAGGGAGTGTGCGATGGTGATCTTATCAACCTTGGAATCACTTCCAACAGACATCGTCACCTCTCCTTAGCTAGTCTCTGTTCATTTTGCAATTCCTGTTTCGATTTACTAATCTTAGCAACTGAACCGGTATCAAATACCCTGGGGTTACTATGAACACTGGTAAAGTACACATCAATAACATGCATCTCAAAAATACCTTTGTTCACTTTGCCATCCTTCTTATCCGCCAAGTATTTGGGGTAGTTCTGCTTCCAGTGACCATTCCTTTGCAGTAGAAGCACTCAGTTTCAGGCTTAGGTCTAGCTTTGGGCTTCTTCATGGGAGTGGCAACTCTCTCATCATTCTTCTTGAAGTTCCCTTTATTTTCCTTTGCCCTTTTTCTTGAAACTAGTGGTCTTATCAACCATCAACACTTAATGCTTTTTGTTGATTTCTACCTTCACCTATTTCTTTACCGCAAAGAGCTCGGGAATCATTTTCGTCATCCCTTGCACATTATAGTTCATCATGAAGTTCTAGTAGCTTGGTGATAGTGACTAGAGAACTCTGTCAATCACTATCTTATCTGGAAGATTAACTCCCACTTGATTCAAGCGATTGTACTACCTAGACATTCTGAGTAGATGCTCACTGGCTGAGCCATTCTCCTCCATCTTGTAGGCAAAGTACTTGTCAGAGGTCTCATACCTCTCGACATGGGCATGAGTCTGAAATACCAATTTCAACTCTTGGAACATGTTATATGCTCCGTGGTGTTCAAAACGTTTTTGAAGTCCCGGTTCTAAGCCGTAAAGCATGGTGCACTGAACTATCAAGTAGTCATCATACCGAGCTTTACAAACGTTCATAATGTCTGCATCTGCTCCTGCAATAGGTCTGTCACCTAGCGGTCCATCAAGGACATAATTCTTCTGTGCAGCAACAAGGATAATCCTCAGATCACGGACCTAGTACGCATCATTGCTACTATCATCTTTCTACTTTTCTCTAGGAACATATCAAAAATATATAGGAGCTATATCACAAGCTATTGATTCAAGTTACTATCAAGACTAAGTTCATGATAAATTAAAGTTCAATTAATCATATTACTTAAGAACTCCCACTTAGATAGACATCCCTTGATTCATCTAAATGATCACGTGATCCATATCAACTAAACCATGTCCGATCATCACGTGAGATGGAGTAGTTTTCAATGGTGAACATCTCTATGTTGATCATATCTACTATATGATTCACGTTCGACCTTTCGGTCTCCAGTGTTCCGAGGCCATGTCTGTACATGCTAGGATCGTCAAGTTTAACCTGAGTATTCCGCATGTGCAAAACTGTCTTGCACCCATTGTATGTGAACGTAGAGCTTATCATACCCGATCATCACATGGTGTCTCGACACGAAAAACTATCGCAATGGTGCATACTCAGGGAGAACACTTATACCTTGAAATTTTAGTGAGGGATCATCTTATAATGCTACCACCGTACTAAGCAAAATAAGATGCATAAAAGATAAACATCACATGCAATCAAAATATGTGACATGATATGGCCATCATCATCTTGTGCTTTTGACCTCCATCTCCAAAGCACCGTCATGATCTCCATCGTCACCGGCTTGTCACCTTGATCTCCATTGTAGCGTTGTGGTCGTCTCGCCAACTATTGCGTCTACAACTATTGCTAACGCATAGTGATAAAGTAAAGCAATTACATGACGTTTGCATTTCATACAATAAAGCGACAACCATAAGGCTCCTGCCAGTTACCGATAACTTTTACAAAACATGATCATTTCATACAATAACTTATATCACATCATGTCTTGACCATATCACATCACAACATGCCCTGCAAAAACAAGTTAGACGTCCTCTACTTTGTTGTTGCAAGTTTTACGTGGCTGCTACGGGCTTCTAGTAAGAACCGTTCTTACCTACGCATGAAAACCACAACGATGATTTATCAAGTTTGCTATTTTAACCTTCAACAAGGACCGGCCGCAGTCAAATTCGACTCAACTAAAGTTGGAGAAACAGAAACCCGCCAGCCACCTTTATGCAAAACTAGTTGCATGTCTGTCAGTGGAACATGTCTCATGAGCGTGGTCATGTAAGGTTGGTCCGGGCCGCTTCATCCAACAATACCGCCGAATCAAAATAAGATGTTGGTGGTAAGCAGTATGACTATCACCGCCCACAACTCTTTGTGTTGTACTCGTGCATATCATCTACGCATAGACCTGGCTCATATCCGGTCGAGGTGAAGATACCCTGAACAAACCCCTCAAATGATTGTTTTCCACAGTAACAAGTGACAGTAAATTTCAGCACACTATATAAATGTTTCCTTACCAAATTCCACTTACCAAAGGCGCTTCACTCCCCGGCAACGGCGCCAAAAAATAGCCTTGATGAACCACAAGTATATGGGATCAATTGTAGCTCTTTTCGATAAGTAAGAGTGTCGAACCCAACTAGGAGCAGAAGGAAATAACAAGTGGTTTTCAGCAAGGTAATGTCTGCAAGTGATGAAATTATAAGTAACAGAGTAGTTTGATAGCACGTTAATTTGTAACGAGCAAGTAATGATAGTAGTAACAAAAGTGCAGCAAGATATCCCAATCCTTTTGAGGCAAAGGACATGCCAAAACGGTATCTTATAATAAGCAAATCGTTCTTGAGGGTACACGGGAATTTCATCTAGTCACTTTCATCATGTTGATTCGATTCATGTTCGCTACTTTGATAATTTGATATGTGGATGGACCGGTACTTAGGTGTTGTTCTTACTTGAACAAACCTCATATTTATGATTAACCCCCTCGCAAGCATCCGCAACTACGAGAAAAGTATTAAGAATAAATTCTAACCATAGCATTAATCGTTTGGATCCAATTGGTCCCTTACAGAATAGCACATAAACTAGGGTTTAAGCTTCTGCCACTCTCGCAATCCACCATATAATAACTACTCCACAATGCATTCCCTTAGGCCCGAATATGGTGAAGTGTCATGTTGTCGGCGTTCACATGACATCACTAAGGGAATCACAACATACATACTATCAAAATATCAAACACATATCAAGTTCACATGATTACTTGCAACAAGATTTATCATGTGACCTCAAGAACAAAAGTAACTACTCACAAATGATAATCATGCTCAAGATCAGAGGGGTATTAAATAGCATATTGGATCTGAACATATAATCTTCCACCAAATAAACCATATAGTAATCAACTACAAGATGTAATCAACACTACTAGTCACCCAAAAGCACCAATGTATAGTTCCGGTACAAAGATTGAATGCAAGGGATGAACTAGGGTTCGAGAGGAGATGGTGCTGTTGAAGATGTTGATGGAAATTACCCTCCCCAAGATGGGAGAGTTGTTGGTGATGATGATGATGATGATGATTTCCCCCTCCGGGAGGGAAGTTCCCCTGGCGGAATCGCTTTGCCGGAGGGCAAAAGTGCTCCTGCCCAAGTTCTGCTTCGAGACGACGGTGCTCCGTCCCGAAAGTCCTCTCCTTATTTTTTTCTAGGTCAAAATGACTTATATACCACAATATGGGCACCGGAGGTGGGCCTGGATGAGCACAACCCACCAGGGCGCGCCTGGGGGCCCAGGCGCGCCCTCGTGTCTTGTGCTCACCAGGGTGGCCCCTCTGGTACTTATTTGCTCAAATATTCATCATATATTCCATAAAAAATCTCCATAAAGAACTTGTTTGGAGTTGTGCAGAATAGGTAGTCTGACATAGCTTTTCCAGGTCCAGATTTCCAACTGCCGGAATTCTCCCTCTTTATGTGTGCCTTGCATATTATGATAGAAAAGGCATTAGAATTACTAAAAAAATCATTATTATATATAGAAACATCATAAATAATAGTAGGAAAACAAGATCCAAAATGGACGTATCACTGGCCTAGAGGGCGATGGCGCTCGGTGACGGGGTTCGCCAGCCGGCGGGTCGAGGCGGGGGCTTTCGGTGGCAACAGGCGGGGAGGCACGCGGCGACGTGCGCAAAGGGAGCCGGCCGATGCACGGGAGGCCCGGGCCTGGTTGCGGCTCGGGCGCCGGAGATGGGCTCGGCGGGCCTGGCGGGGGGGGGGGGGGAGCGGGGTAGGGGCCGTGTGGCGTCTCCTGAGTGGCTGCGGGCAGTAGCACTGGGATAAATGGCGGCGGCGCTGGGTGGAGCTGGCGGCCATAAGTGGCGGAGGTGGAGGTGGTCGGGGTTGAAAATGAGGGAATGTGGGAGGTGGCGGCGGCTATAGGTGGAAGGAGGGGTAGGTTGCCAAAAATGGATGTGGGGTGTCCAAACGGGTTTTCTAGGGTTTGAGGGATTTCAGAGCTCTTCGATCCCGATCGGACGGTTCCGGGCGGAGGGGGGTAGCTCGGCCATAGGTGGGCTGTGGTTGTGCTAGAGAGAGGGTTGGGCTGAGATGAGAAGAAGGATGGCAGTCCGGCACATGTTTTCAGATGCCAAAAACGTCCGACGTTTTATCCGGCTACAGTGCCACTATATGTAATGGTTGGGCTATAAGACGGACTCCGAATGCGACGAAATTTGGCAGACGGTCTACCTACACTATAACAAGACCACATGCCAACTTTCACTCCATTCCAAGAACATTTTTGTCCCACTTATAAAATAACATTTCGGACATGCCGCAGGCGTGTGCGAGTGTGTTTGGACTCAGAACGGACAACGAAGAGAACTGGGAGACCCCGCAACTACGGACGGATGCAAGTTTTGAAAAGAATGACGACAACGAGTGTCGATGTAATGCCTATGATGAAACAATGAATGCAACAAAAAAATGAAACACATGGCAACATCAAGAATAAATGGAAGGTAGTTTCAAAAAAAGAATAAATGGAAGGCAACTGGAGCATAGATCTCAGGGCGTCACATGCCTATACTCATGCCATGCTGGTGTAAAATGTATTTGTGCCCTTTAACATGTGCTAAACTCAACCTTAACTTGAAGAGTTGTAAAAAGTGCTATTTTTACTTGTTAAGGGCCTAATCACCTCCCTCTAGACCCCTCTTCTCGATCTTTCAGCTAAACAATACTATTTAGACAAATAAAAAGACACCCTATGGTTACAAGAAGAGTGTCATTCATGTCATGCACTATATCTTGGCAAATATTCTTGTCACTTGCAAGAACTGGATAACACACTACAAAACAAAGGTTCTCTAAAGATTCATTTACCTCTTTGTGTGGATGTGATTGGGTTTCTCCAACCACACTTATGGTCGGATATCCGCAGTCACTAATCTTTAAAAAAATGATGAGCCATGTATTAGATAACATCAGTCATGTCCTAACTTCACATACGGAATACAACATGATGGAACCAACATGTACTCAAATAGTAGATACGTTGGAAGGGAGAGCATTGGATTTACAAAATAGCATATAGCTGCTACTTGTAAACTGCATTGGGATTTTCCCGGAAGAGGAGGGGTGAAGAAATACAGTAGAGATAAGTATTTCCCTCAGTGAGAACCAAGGTTCTTGAAGCAATAGGAGAACCAAGCAAATTCCCTTCGATGGCACCTACACACACAAAGAAAATACTTGCACACAACGCAGGAAAGATAGTTGTCATTCCCCCTTGAACTTTGTAAAGTTCACGATTACTATGGGTTGAGGGACTCGCACGCCTGAAGGGTGCGGTGTAGCTCTTTTACATATATGGAGAGGGACAGTATAGGTACATGTCATATAGTATGTAGAGTCCTATTCATATACAATACTAAGTCTAACACCCTCCCTCAATCTTAACCGGTGTCAAGAAGGTTGAGATTGCGCCTACAGATTCCGAACAAGGAAGTGGCAGTGGCTTGGTAAAGACATCCGCAAGTTGATCCTTAGATGAGATGAACTTGATCTGTAGTAGCTTTAGATGAGATGAACTCAGTATGCTTTGTCCTGGTGTGGATGTAACGCCTGGATTATTAAGCTACAGTAATCCCCTGCTAATGATGCCACATCATCGCTTTTAATGTTGCTAAATCCCGCTTAGATTCAAACCGGTTCAAATTCAATTTTGAATTGAAGTCAAACAATAAAGATTTTCAAATGTCAAAAATAAAAAGTACAAAATGTGACAAATAATAATGCATAGGTAATTACGGTTGAGAAATTATCTTTTTATAAAGTATTTAAATGCCCCGGAGTAAATAAAACAGTGCCTAAAGCAATTATTATTGGTTTTTTATTATTTATGCCACTAGTTGTGTCTCACTACTCAGTTTTGCCATTAGAAGTTACAACTACTCAAAAAAGCCATCGATCCATGAGATGCTTTGTCACACCCTGCATTTTGTAACTCTTCATTTGCATTATTAAAGCATGAAAATTTTGGACCAACAAAAACTTTTGCATTATTTGGCTTTTATTTGGAGTTAGTTTTCTCTCTGTGCTCTTCAAGTGCTCTTTGAAGTCAACACAACTCCACCTTCTATACTTCATCTCCTTGCCCCAAACTTCTGCCCAATGATCATGCCATGTGTATAGAGCAATATAGTATTTTCTTACAAAAATAATTTGGCTAAATGGTATTTTCAAAAATTAGTTTTCCAAAAACCCCCTGAATTGAGGTTTGCACTGCAAGTACCTGATTTGGGGTATGAAAGATATTTCAAAAAGTATATTTGAAACCTATTAGATATAGGACTCCCATGAACCTCAAAAACATAATTTTAAAAGTTATTTTCCTATTTTATTTAAAGGCTTTTTCTTAAGGCCAGAAATGGTCTTTAATAGGTTAAAATTATTTTAATGTTTCAAAAATATTTGAGAAAATTTAGGGAAACTCAGTGGACATATATTTTCCATATATAAGAGTTTAAACACATGGTCATGTTCAAAATATTGGACAAAATCGCCCAAAACCATTTCTGCCCATTTCAAGGATTTGAAATATTTCTACAGGAAATAATTTCATAAAAATCCAAGAAAAATCCAGCAATTCACAAATGCATATTTTGATGACCTTGCAAAGCCTCCTGTCAATTAAAGTCATTTTGGCTCACCAAAATGCCCCAAAACCCTCTCTGGCCAGAACCAAATTTGGACAAGTTTGTACTACCAACTTCCTCCCCTTGACCCCATCTTTTGTGAGCATGTGCAAATCCTCAAATGAGGCCACTACACCAAGTGGTGCATCATGGAGAAGTGATTTGCTCAACTAGATCTTCACAAGTCCATTTTTGCTAATTTCTAGGGTTTGCCAAAGTTACATTGGCAACTTTCCCCAAATGAGCTCAAATTTGGTGGCACAACCTATTCCTAAGTGTATTTCCATCTTGTTAAGTATCATGGCAATTTTAGTTCATTTGCTTGCCCAAACCCTTGTCAAACACCTTCTGACAATTTGCAAAAACCTCTGTTTTGACCCCTTCCATTGTTCTTGGAGGGCCCAAAATTTTACCACAGCCCCTTATAATCATATTCTAGCTCCAGTAAACTTTCTTAGCCCAAACTCAATTGTGGGGGGGATGAAAACCTCTCTTTCTCTCTCTGGACAGCCCCATTTCCACCCTTCTTCTTCTTCTCTCCTCACCCCAGTGGCCATCCATGGCATCCAAAGCCCCTCTCCTCTTCTTTACTCCCCCCTAGACCTGCTAGACACCAGAGGACGTGCTCCCCATGCATAAAGAATGGCCATGCCGGCCATTTGGGCGCTCTTGAGCGCGCTACAGTGCGCTCCCGCACTGTAGCCGCCCCCGGACAAGCGCATCCGGCCACCTTGGCTCTCCCCCTCGTGTCCCCCGAGGTCGCCTCGACGTCCGCAGCACGCCACCCTGTCGCCCCCCTCCTCTCTCCTCCTCCCCGCGCCTCCGCGCTAGTGAATAGGGGCCACCCAAGCGCGCCAATGGCGCAGCACACACGCGCGCTGCCCTGATGCTTTCCCCGCTCCTTCTCTCCCTCCCTCTGGGCGTAGACCACCCCTACCAACACCCCAGACATGCCCACGCGCGCCCCCGTGACCCACAGCCACGGCAACGACCTTGCTGGTGCACGGGTCTACGGTGAGCCGTGGCTCGCCTACTTAAGGGCCTCCCTGAGCCCCTCTCTCCTCACCACTCGCTCCCTGCACCACCAACGCCTTCCCCTGCACCCCCAGTTCTTCTCCAGAGCCGCCCGAGCTTGAGATCGAGCTCGAGCTCCACCGCCTCGGCTCGCCGGAGTTCGCGAGGTACAGGCCTCCCCCGCTCCTCCTCTGCCTCGATCTGGAGCCCCTGCATCCCACTGATCGTTTCCCCCTCATTTCCCCTCTCTGTAGCCACCGGAAACGGCCGGAGTCGCCACCTCCCGAAGCTCCTCCGCCGCAGCCCCTCGTCGCCGGCGAACCAGGCACCCCCGCCGGCCAAGACCACCACCCACCGACGTGCGGGAGTCCCCTGAGGCCATCCCCGCACTCGCCGGAGCTCGCTGTGGCCTGCATCAACGCCAGTGAGCGCCGCGACCCCCCTGTCCGCGGGTTAGTGATGACAGGCGGGCCCCGCCTGTCATCCTCTCACACGTTCCCGCGCCCCTCTCTCTCTCTGACCTGTGGGCCCCGCCCGTCAGGTTTGAAAAGGGGTGGGCGGGCGCGCGCGCTGTGCGCTGGCTCGACTGGGCCGGCCCGCTGGCTGGGCCTGCTGCGCTGCGGCTGCTCTGGCCTAGCAGGCACACTGCTGTTTCCCTTTTTCCTTTTTCTGGAATATTGCAAAAATTCCACAGGATTAAATAATAATCCAAATACAATAAATCCAACTCCCATATTTTTCTAAAAATCCCACCTATTTAATGGTGCCACTTTCATTCAAATCCAACCAACTTTTATGTACTGTTCAAATTTAAAGTCAAATTTGAGCAGTTTAATCTCTGTTTGGAAATCCATATCCCCTCTTGTATAACTCCAAATCCAAAACTAGGAATTTTCCCCTTCCTAGATTTCCACCTAGTATTTTATAAAAATAAGTTGACATTTTTTTTGAGCACTTTGATTTTTCTGTTTTATTATTGCCTTATTTTCTCGTTATTATTTTGCGACGATAGATTGCGTTGCTGACGAAGGAGTTGGACCAGAAGACTTTGAAGACCCAGAAGACCTCGTTGAGCCAGGCAAGCAACCCTTTGACCATGTCTATGAAACCCCTTTTTATGCATGTCATATAGCACCTTATTAGTATTGCTTCGGAAATCATGATGAGAGGGTAACCACTTGGGTGGATTGCCCTTGTTACTTCCCTGTTGATACCTGCATTATGCATGACCTTACCTTCTTATGAGGGTTATGCTGGTGGGAGTATATAGAATGCTAAGTAGTTGCTACGAAAAAAGGGACGGGGATCTGCATAGTGATGAGGCAAAGTGTTTTCAAAGGACTTTTCGAAAACCCCGTCGGGTGCCACTTATGCCCGAGGGAGATAATGAAATGGGTAACCACTTGATGACGAAGTGGTGTACCGAGGCAAGTGAGTGTTTTTTTCGAAAACGGATTGGTTTAAGTTGCGACCGTTATTCCAACCTTACATGCGCAACCACTCTACCCTTATATGGGAAAGGGCATTATTGATTACCTAGGCCGATACTAGCTTGGAGCCCGCATTACTAGTGACGGGGGAGAGTTGGTGCTCTCTCTCGGGACGGGGTCGTGCCAGGTAGGGCGGCCATGACTGTTTTCACAGGGCACCGGACACACCGTTGGTACCCCGTGCCGGTGGTATGTGATGAATATAGGAGCGAGGCTCCACAATTTTAAGACGTGAAATGTTGGGCACGAGGGCTACTACCAATCGAGTGGACTCCATGTTAGTGTCGTCTAGGGAAAGATAGTGATCGGGTGCTTACCCCGGGTACTTGAGGTAACGCGGGTCGTGAATGACACGGAAGTTCCCCGGATCTAGTGGGTAAAGTGTGCAACCTCTGCAGAGTGTAAAACTATTCGAATAGCCCTGTCCATGGTCAAGGACAGTTGGGTAACTGCTCTTGGGCTATGTCCACTTGTTTACAAACCAGTGTGTGTGGAAAGAACAACTTGGGGTCAAGTCAAAGGACTTGACATGATAGAGTTGGGTTGGTGCCCACTCTTTTTACGTTGATACCACTACTGGGTCAAGTCAAAGGACTTGACATGATTGAGTTGGGTTGGTGCCCACTCTATTTATGTTGATACCTGTAACCTGTCCTTATGGTTACTTGAATTCTCCTGATGCATGTCTTACAAGCTGTTGAACATGTCATTGCACTCAAAAACTAGCTTTCCACAAAATTTACCTATATCATGCATTGTTGTACCTTGAACCAAAACATGGGTTGCTTGCGAGTACATTCAAAGTACTCATTGGCTTGCCACTGGTTATTTAATTGGCCAGGCATGGAAGAACAGGAGTTCGAAGAAGAATTCTTTGAAGACGAACATGCGAACTAGGACGTTTCCCAGTCAGAATGCCTGTAGGGTTAAGGCAGATGGCATGGGTTCTACTTATCGATGAAGATTTCCGTTGCTTGTGTTTCATTTGATGTTCAGCCCTTAGGGCTTTATCTATGTAAGACTTGACCATAATGGTCATAATTTGTGTAAGACGGTATGTATGGATGTAAGACTCTTGTTATTCAGCTTCTGTGTGTTTAGTGAGCATTGATCTCTGGGATCACTGTACACGTGCATTCGGTGATCACGACTTATGAGTCGGGGTCCCCACATGCTTGCTCAAAAATGCCATTAGATATCTCAAAAATGCCATCATTCCGTTAGATGTTTTCTCAAAAGTGCCATTAGACATTGTTATTTTCACATCAAACATGTTGACCATGTTATATGACAAAAATAAGCCTGGACCCACATGTTGATTCTCATTATACCACAATGATAAGTGTGGCCCCGCTTGTCAGGAGTAACCAAGCGAATAATTTTACAGGAAAATAAGAACGTTGTTGGGATCAAGTAGGCCCCACACTTTATTATAGTGAGATAGAGGGAGATCTGGCATGTTGGTTCATAGGTATTTATGTGATTATAACATGGCAAAAGAGATTTGAGTCACAATAATGGTGTCCAGTGGCATTTTTGAGCATGTGTCTAACGAAGCGATGGCATTTTTTAGCGGTTGATATTCCTAGTGGCAAAACTGAATAGTGGGACACAACCGGTGGCATAACTGATAAAACCCATTATTTAAATTCCTTTTCAATTATAAAAATACTAAAATAGTTTAGTTAAATGCTAAACTAGTTGTGGCAGTGGCCTAATTTATTAATACTAATTTAGGTGCTAACATCATATTTTATACAACTAAAAATAAAATGAAAACAGAAAAGGAAAATAAGTAAAAAGAATATACACACACAAAAAGAGACCCCCCAACTGGGCCTCGGCCCAGCCGCGCCTTCATAACCCCCACCCCCAGGAACCCTAGCCACTAACCCTCCCACTCCCCTCGACCCTCATCGCTCCTCTCCCCCTGATCAGATCTAGATCGGGGCAGTTGGCCCCGACGGCATCGTCCCCCGCGCCCAGAGCCCCCTCACCGACGCTGCCCTGTCGCCTCCCCGCCTCACCTCTACGTCCCATCGCCGGTGCCACCCATCACTTACCATCCCAAACCTCCTCCCCGACTAGCTTCCTCATGCCTCACCACCCCCATGCCCCTGCATCACAGGTGGGGAACCCCCTGGCCTCCTCTTTCCTTTGCCGCTGCAGCTCGTCGTTGCCCGCGTCACCTGTCCCCGCTCTGGCCCGCTCGCGCCGCACCACTCTGGTCGTGCCTCCGCGCACGCCCGCGCCCCGCCTAGCGGCTGTACCCGCACCCCGGGCATGCCCCGACCCCCAAGCCTGCACGCGTGCCCCGCCCGCGGACTCTCTCTGCTCGCCCCGCGCGCCTCCTCTACTGGCTAGCTGCTGCCCCACACCGCGTCCGCCTCTGCGCCCGTTGTCTCCTCGCGCACTACAAGAAATATGTCAACTTGTGACCTTGACTATTGGTCACTGAAAGGTCATTGTTTTTCATTTGTGACCTTTTTGTGACCAAAAACAGAAGGTCAGAAGCTGGCGTCGTAAACTGAAATTAACGACCTTCTCTCTGAGAAGGTCGTAGACGTTTATGACCAAAACAGAAGGTCGTTGAACCCATGACCTTTTGTTTTGGTCACTAGCTGTCTGCCCAGGCCATGTCGGATCCGGCGTGGTAATCTGACGTGGCAAAATTACGACCAATTGGAAAGGTCACTGACAAGATTCAGCCCGGTCTAGTTCAGCCGTCTTTGTGGGCCGAGCCCATTTATTATATATATTTTCAAGAAATTTGTGTCAACTACATGGGCCGAGCCCAAGAATTAAGCCTTTTTATTTTATAGGACGCGGCCTTATACGATTCATTTATTTTTTTGGGCCTCAAACTTTTTGTAGTCCATTTCAATTTTGGGCCTCCATAGCAAACATTCACAAACTTGACGAGCGTTGTTCCAGCGACAGTGAGATACAAGGATTTCAAACAAGCATGTATCAAGACCATTTTATTTATTTCAACACAAAAGTATTCCTTAAACAGCCACGGGTACAACAGTAAGTACATTCAACAATCCAGCATCAATCGGTGAACAGACTATAGCTACCAGCAGCAGCCGCCTGAAAGACTAGGAGATACTACTAAGGAGCTAAACTAATGGCAACTATCCATCATCAATCGGTGACACTAGCAATGAGCGAAAGCGGTGACATTTCAGAGACCCCCTCCCCCTCCTGCTGCTTTGCATCGCTCACCTCAGACTGGGACTTGTCAGAGTCGTCAGATGGCTCTCCTGCCTGAAACAAAAACAGGGATAGACACGAAAGAGCATGGATCAATACCACAATGTTGTGTTAATATCACATGGCTATGATTCTGATGAAGGTGTTTGACGTGAATGTTATACCAGTGGGTTGTTGTAGGTGTCGATCTTCTTGGTGTACTTGGCCTTGGCAATTAGGGAGCCTTCTCCTACAATTCATTCAAACAGAGGAGATGTTAATGTGGTGCAAGGCGATATATTCTAGGATAAGTATTAACAGAAGAAGAATAGTTGAATGAATCATGTGAAATGGCATGGCGGATTTGGAAACAAATTCGAGCAGCAGTTTGAATCGATGAGCACAGACTATACAGGTTCTAACAAGGCTACAAGGCAACAGACATTTGAACACAGCAAACCATAAATTTGAACAACCATTGAGAATAGGAAGTAGATCGACAATTACATAGCGACTAAATTCTAAATATCACTGACCAACTGGGTCAAACAATACCCAAATGACACGGTGCAGCTACACTGAATAGAGCAGTAACAGAGAGGGGATGGGGGAGCGGGTAACTTACAACATCACTCAAGATACTTCCACTTCTCACCACCGCCCTTGCCAACCTGCGATTTGAACACAAATCAGGACACAGGATTTGAAAGGAAAACTATCATAGCACCAGTTTGAATAAGAACAAGGAGACAAGAGTGGGAGCAAAGGGAACTGAGATGCTTACCATGGGGACATGCTTGAAGTTGGAGTCCTTCCTGAAGCTGTCCCTGCGAAAACAGAACCAAAACGAGCCTAGTCAGGACACGTCACCATGCCACAGAAACAACACGAATCAAACCACAATAACAAATCAAATCCGGGGCTCACATGAGGACTAAGACGGCGCTCAGAGGACGCTTGGGCTTGTTGGAGTCCTTCTCGGCCTTGCTCTTCGTCACCACAAGTCTGCATCGCCACAGAAATAATAGCAACAAAGTGAATCAGAACCGGACATGAAACAACATCAGGAAAACGCAAGCAAAACCACCGCGGGAAATGAGTCCATCACCTAAAACCAAGCAGATGATAACACTGAGTAAGAAAGACTGATGAGAGGTGCTGGTTTACCTAAAACCATTTCCTTGATAACACTCATTTCCATCTAAGGAACATCTCATGTGATGAAAACATACAAAACAAATGACACTTAACACAATATCACACCTACTCATAGGTGAGAGCAAGGAACATGCCATTTATCTTTCAAATTTAGAAGAACATCACTGCAATCATCCATAGCTAACAAACCTAGATAGAAAATAATAAACTTATACCCCTGATATAGACCAGGAATCGTCACAAACAATCAGTACATTCTAACATGTTAAGTGGATACCATTCCAATCATAATCGTACCATGGCATGAAAGAACAAAAATCAGTGACCTCACTGCTACAAATTAAACTGATGCTCTTCTAATACTATACCATTCAAGCTCATGGCCAGGATCAACAATACTAATAACCTATAGATACCATGGTACAGTAGCAAGCAAATAGTGCAATAATCACACCACAATGGGGAATAAGTTTTTGTTCATAGTGCATCAGTTTAGAATTTGAAATCTACTGATATTTTCTTTCCATGGAGAAAATCCTTACTATCAGCAAATACAAGTGACCATGAGAAAGGGAGACTAGTTTAAAGCTAAAGCAACACGAAAATAGTATCAAACTGATTCATGTAATCCACTTAATGTCAAAACAGTAGCTTAAAGGTTCAAAACCGTTGAACATTCAGAGCATAAGGAAAAATGTGAGCCGAATTTTGTTCTGTGTCTAGTAAGAATTCAACACAATAAAGGTTCAAAGCTCGACCCGGTACTCCATCTCCTTCTCCGCCACCCCCAACATCTGCATCGCGCAAGCACCACCATAAATTAACCTCAATCACAAGCTTGAAATTGAAGAGGAAGGCATATACACATAAAAAAGAACATGAAAAATTCTAGAACAAGGCGTCCTGTAGTTGCCGGGTAGCAACTTGAGAATGAATGATTGATATCCTGGAAGTTGTAAACTGGAAGACAGAGAAGCCACTAGTCAGGTTAGTTTCAAGTTCTGAAACTAAATGCATGGGGTCCAGTTTTAGTATACTGTGTAAATTAGTCATATGTTGTACCTGTATTTACGCAATGATTTTGCTCATGTCAGATAGCATGTACTTCTATACGAGAGAGAGGATTGCTATCAGTCAGTTTGTGTTAGTGGGCTGCAAATCTACTACATTTTATTGTGCAATGTCAGTCAGTTTGTGTATAGCTAAACTGCTAACAATCAACCGAGCAAGTGCATATATACTGCTTGTGAGCACGACCAATTTTTTAATCAGACTAAATTAAGACCACAAGACCATTTTCTCACACTGGAAGGTTACACTATACTTCTTCAGAATAATCCAATCATTTTATGACAAAACCAAATATGTTGCAGAATAAAAAATCTACAAGGTGAATAGTAGGAGCTGAGTTTTCAAAGAATGATACATCGAAAGCATAAAGTAGATATTCTACGGGTTCTGCAGCAAGCTAAGCAAGTCACCAACTGGACCAAAACCCCTGTAAGTTATGTTCAATAGACTGAAGATGATAACGTGACTTCAACTGATACCTTGGGTCAATTTCTGCATTCGAGTAATATGACATTCAAACTTTTAATACGAAAACCATGCATTGTCCTGTGATACAAAGTGGTGCTATAAAACACACGGTGTTATGTTCCAGTGCAAGCAGACTGAAAATATGGCATCATTAATCAACACAACGTATTGTGCTGCAAGTAAACTATGTGTTTGGTTTATTAAACAGAGTGTTATGTTCAGGTGTAAACAGACTAAAAATCTGCGCGGGCAAATCACGTTAAGAAAGGTACTTTATGGTTGGGTCGCGGCAAGGAGAGAGGTCGAGTAGGCTTCCTGAAAGTCCACCATGGATGGCACAGGGACCTTAAACAATGAAAAGACAACAGTAAGTGTGCTGTCTAAGGTACATTCCAGCAAACACGTAGTAGATGCAAAGATGACCAAGAGCCAACACATTACGCAAGCCAAGCCCTTAAGCTGTAGGTTACCAAATTTGTCATCCAATGTGAGGCAGTTCCAGTATGCAGTCCACCTCCTGTATGGGCTACAGAGTCATTCTTGCCGCAACACCGGTTTGGTAGCCCCTCCGTGTGTCCAGGATCTCCACCTTGTCATCCAGCCCGTCGTGCATCCTTCCGCTTGCCGTGTTCGTGGTCTAGCCCGTGCAGAACAAGAAGAGATGAGATCTGCATCTTCCCATGGAAGGAAGAAAGCAAAGCAAGCAGTGGCACATGAGATGGGAGGAGATGCAGCGGGTTATGGAGGACATTCAGAAAGGGGAAAGGAGGAGGGCGTACCTGGCCGCCTCCTACCTCGACGTCGTCAAGGGCCACCGCGGCGGCGGCGGCGAGATCCCCCATGTACTACGAGGGAAGGGATCTGGTGCAGTCTTCGCTGGAACACGCGTGGAGGAAGGATCCCTGGCCATCTCTGTCGCCCCGTCCACGAGAGGCTAGGGTTTGGGGCGCCCATGGGAAAGGGTCGCCGGAGGGGCTTGGGGAGACGGGGTCGCTGGCCGGTGGCAGTGGGGCTGGGGGAGAGGAGTTTGGCGGGCGGCGCGGCGACGACTGGAATTGGGGAGGAATCGGGATGGGAGAAGGAGTAGTGGAGTGTTGCAGTCTGCTCTGGTTTGGTTGGGTGAATCGGGGTGGGAGAAGGAGCAGGCGAGACGGGGTGGGGAAGGGAACGCGGACGGGAGGAGAACCGTTTGAGGAAGGAGGTGGTGGCGGGATGCGCCGCTGCAGGACGGGGAGGAGGTGGCGGCGGCGAGGGGATGAGGGAGGGGTGGATCTGGCCGCCGCCATGGCCATGGCCGTGCCATGCGGCTAGGTCTATGTCATGAGCGAGGATTCGACCGCGGCCGTGGGAGAGAAGGGGAGGGATCGCCGACGGCCGGGGTTGGGGGAGAGGACAGAGGACGGCGGCGGCGGCTGGGTGGTTGGGGATCGAGAGATTGAGATGGAGGGGGAGCGAGAGGGTTGGGGGTGGTGGCTGTGGGACGAGCGGGGGAAAGTGGATCGGGGGAGAGGAGGGGATATGAGTTAGGGTTTGGGTGAGAGAGGAGGGGGAGAGGGCTGCTGTTCGATTCAGAAGCATCCAACGGCGGTGGATGCATGATCCGCGTGATATGCCTATGAACCAATCAGAACGCATTAAACAATTTGAAGACCTTTTGACCTTTTAAATTGGTCATGATTGATTACACACAAATTTTTCATTCCATTTTTCAATGCTCAAAATGAGTTTTCTGGTGAAAGACCTAGCAAATATTTGTTCAAATGATGTCATATTTTGCACAAGTTTATATCTTAGATTGGCAAACAACATTGACACAGGGAGTTTTTATTTCATTTGCATGAAAAAACATTTTTTTTTATTTTTTTAATGCCCAAAATGAGTTTTTTTGTGAAGGATCTATCATATATTTGTCGTAAAATTGGACCAAATCAATTTTATAAAATACTAGGCCATATATAATGCACAATTGACAAAATGGTTGGGTGTCAAAAGTTTTGATCCACCTATCGTGAAAAAGACAAATTCCCGTCGATTCACTTGGAAGCGGGTCAAATTTGAACTGTAGCTACCTCGTAGTTTGCTCTTTATTTTTTCCAAAAATCATTTCTAGGTACATAAGTATCTATTTAATTAGAGAAACACCAAAAAATATAAGATTCAACCGCTAGCTAGGAATGGTCATCCCGGCATTTTGACCGCATTTTGAAACGGGCATAAAAAATTCAAAAAATCAAAAAATTGGAAAACCTCCGCATTGTGTCATTATATGTGAGAAAGTTTCCAGAAAAAATAATAAACTTGTAATATGGTAATTATTTTAAAAAAGTGTTCCCAGAAATGAGAGATCATGTGTGAAGATTCATGGCTTTCAAGCCAAATGATCAATCTTATGGCCACATTCATGGCATAGTTTGTTCAAATGATATCATATTGTGCACAAGGGTGCATATTTTAATTCCAAAAAATGTTGCCAAAGGGAGTTTTCATTTTCTTTGCACGGAAAATTCATTTTTCATTTTTCGAGTGCCCGAAATGAGATTTTTTTGTGAAGGACCTACCATATATTTGTTGCAAAATTGGACCAAATCATTTTTATAAAATATTAGGCCATATTTAATGCATAATTGACAAAATGGTTTGGTGTCAAAAGTTTTGATCCACCACTTGTGAAAAAGACAAATTTCTGTCGATTCAGCAAGAAGCGGGTCAATTTTGAACTGCATCTACCTTATTGTTTGCTCTTTATTTTTTCCAAAAATCATTTCTAGTTACATAAGTATCTATTTAATCAGAGAAACATAAAAAAAATCCAAGATTCAACCACTAGCTAGGAAGGGTCATTCCCGCTGTTTTGACCGCATTTTGAAACGGACATAAAAAATTCAAAAAAAATCAAAAAATTGGAAAACCTTCGCATTGTGTCATTATATGTGGTAAAGTTACCAGGAAAAATAATAAACTTGTAATACGGCAATTATTTTAAAAAAGTGTTCTCAGAAATGAGCTATCATGCGTGAAGATTCATGGCTTTCAAGCCAAATGATTAATCTTATGGCCACATTCATGGCATAGTTTGTTCAAATGATCTCATATTGTGCAAAAGGGTGCATATTGGAATTCCAAACAATTTTGCCTAAGGGACTTTTTATTTTCTTTGCACGGAAAATTCATTTTCCATTTTCCGAGTGCCCGAATTGAGTTCTTTCTGTGAAGGACCTACCATATATTTGTTGCAAAATTGGACCAAATCATTTTTATAAAATATTAGGCCATATTTAATGCATAATTGACGAAATGGTTTGGTGTCAAAAGTTTTGATCCACCACTTGTGAAAAAGACAAATTTCTACCGATTCAGTAGGAAGCGGGTCAATTTTGAACTGCATCTACCTTATTGTTTGCTCTTTATTTTTTGCAAAAATCATTTCTAGTTACATAAGTATCTATTTAATCATAAATACATGGTTTGGTGGCGATACGTCAAGGTTTGGATGTGGCCCAGGGCCCCAACTCCAAAGCGCGTAAACTCGCATGCCCGCCGCGTGGTCACCGCGTGACCTTGGCGTTAACATGCGTTCTGGGAGGCCTAGGCATGTATAGTGGGTTGGGCACTCCCCAGGTAGGTGCTAGGAAGAAAATTACAATAGAACAATCTCACGAGGAGACTGACCTATGCTCAAAGATGAATTAGCAGCCAAGTGTTTGATTAGCGGTACGGGAAATGCATATGGCCAATGGGCGTGAGTTTTAGCTGAGGGTGATCATCTACTAAGGAGAATGTCTTCACAAATTTTTATCTCAAAAGGAGAATCCTAGGTGGTACTTGCTTTGCAAAGTACCACGCTGGACAAAAATATGAATTTTCAAGCTGGGCTCAAAATAATGAATGGATTGAGCTGAAATTTGGTGGAGGATGGTTATTTGGGCATAGGAAAGCATTGTAGAAAACTGATACCATTTGTACATGCCAAAGTAGTACTTCCTTCACAATGCTCTTCTATGGAGAGAAACTTGGGAAAACTAGTGAGAGAGATTGGATGAATGAAATGATCTCAAAATTGGTGTAGGTAAGTTACATAGGTATGGTCATGTGCTGGTAAATTTTCAGATCATTTGGGTAAGCCTAGCTAGTACTTACTTCACAAAGCTTCTCCCAAGGTAGAAACTTTGGAAATTTCCTGAGAAAGATTTACTAGGAAAATTGAGCTGAATATTAACATGTGGCAATGATTTGGGTATGAAATAGTGCCCAAAAAGTTTGAGGGTAATAGGAGGGGTCTAGATAACACTTGCTTTGCAACGTGCCAATTTGGCCATAAAATATAAATTGAATCTGGGCTCACATAGATGATTTGACTGAGATGAAATTTGGAGCAGGGTGATAATTTGGGCATATGAAGGAACTGTATAAATTTCATGTCATTTTGATATATAAAAAAGGTACTTCCTTCACAATGCTTCTAGGTGGACAAAAACTTTGGAAATTTGCCGAGGAAGATTTGCTAGGCAAATGGAGCTGAATTTTGTCATGCGGTAATGATTTAGATAGGAAAAAGTGCCCAAAAATTCCGAGGGCAATCAAGAATATATAAATAACACTTCCTTCACAAACTGTTGTTCTGAACAGAATAGGAAAATGAATATTGTTGAATTATTTTTGAACTAGGCAAGGAAGGTTTTTTACATATTTGACGAAGATATGACCCAAAGAATTTATGAGATTTATTTGGGAATTTTGGGAATGACAGAAATATAGGTTGCTTCACAACCTAGGGCAAAAACTGCCACATGGACATGACACATAGGCAAAACTGTTGAGGTGGCGCCTAGTCATAGCAACCCACCACAATTTACAAGGTTATGACCATCTATATTGGTCATGATCAGCTATAAATAAGGCAGCAGACCAGTGCTATCTGCTTTATGACCATTTCGTGTAAGGAAATTACGACCTTTGTGACCGAAATGGTCATTATAGTTTAGGGTTTGGAGCCCCCCAAACAGCTTTTGACCAATTGGTCTGAAATGGTCATAGATATATGACCAATTCTTCCAGGGTCACTGACAGAAGGTCACTAGTGACATATTTCTTGTAGTGGCGTCGCTGTGTGCTACCCTCCCCGTGATGCTCGGCTCCGCCTTTGCACCGGGCGCCATCGCCAGTCGCGTGGATCGCGCGCGCCCCATGTTCGCCCCATCGGGCGCCCACCACCGCGACCATAACCATCGCCCGGTTGGCCCAAATGGGCCACAGACATGTGGGGCCTAGCCCCTGGAAACAAAAAATAATTAAATATATATACAATACTAATTATTAATTAATTACCTTAATTAACTGTTTTATTAACCTAATTACATAATTAGATCTATTTAATTAGATAAGCTAGTGACAGACGGGGCCCGCATGTCAGTTTGACCGGTCAATGGCCAGTGTTGACCGCTGACATCATGCTGACATCATGTTGATGCAATAAGTGGTTTTTGATTTAAATTAAACTTGTTAATTCCAAAAATTGAATTAAAACTTTGAAAAAATAATATAAAATATACCGTAAAATCGAATGAAAATGTTTTATACATGAAAGTTGCTCAGAAAATGTGACGAATCCGAATACACACTCTGTTCGTCTGTCACATGCCCCTAGCATGTAGAACATGGAACCGCCTCCCTCCATTTCATCTGTCCAAAAAAGTCAAACGCTGGGAAAACATTCCCGGATGTTTTCCCCCTTTGTCGGTATCGTGTAGCACCGCGTTAGAACACCTCTAGCTCTGCTTGTTGCCATGTCATGTATGTGTGTGCTTTATATTTACTATTTCTTCCCCCTCTTCTCTCTGGTAGACTCCGAGACCGCTGCTGATGTCACTGTGATCGACTGCGTCGATGACGACCCTCCTTCCTTTTTTAGCAGAGGTTCCAGGCAAGCAAACCCCCCTTGATCATTCCAATATCACCCATTATATTCTCTCTCATGCATGCCTTAGATTTTGCTACTGTAATTGATTGCTCCTATCCTGATGCATACCCTCCTTTTGTAACCTGCTGTTGTACCTTATCTGCTTGTCCTAAACTGCTTAGTATAGGTTGGTTAGTGATCCATCAGTGGCCCCTCACCTTGTCCTAGTTTCCCCGGCTTGATGACTGATGACTCGATCAACGTGATTGACATCCAGAGCCCGACACATCAGCTCACACCCCTTTAGTTGTACGACACTGCAGCGTTACTATCAAGTGCCAACGATGATACATCTTATATTACTTCTGATGAGATCTCTGTAGTGTAGTTAATTGGTCATGGTCTTCGAGGGTGATTCCTCCTTCACCACTCTTGATACGACTCTTTCGTGCAACATTGATGTCGCTTGAAGCTACGTCGGTATTTCCCCAAAGAGGAAGGGATGATGCAACACAGCGGCGGTAGGTGTTTCCCTCAGATATGAAACCAAGGTTATCGAACCAGTAGGAGAACCAAGCAACACAACATAAATAGCACCTGCACACAAATAACAACTTCTCGCAACCCGACGTGTTAAAGGGCTTATCAATCCCTTCCGGGGTATGGCGCCTCAAGATAGGCAAACAGACGTGAGTAAATTTGTAGTAGATTGATAGATCGAACGCCAAATAAATAAATGGCAGCAAGGTATTTTTGGGTTTTTGGTTTAGTAGATATGAAAATAAAAGCAAAGGAAAATAGATCGCAAAGGCCAATAATATGAGAAAGAGACCCCGGGGCCATAGGTTTCACTAGTGGCTTCTCTCAAGAAAAATAGCAAACGGTGGGTGAACAAATTACTGTTGGCAAATTGATTAAACTTCAAATACTCATGACGATATCCAGGAAATGATCATTACATAGGCATCACGTCCAAGATTAGTAGACCGACTCCTGCCTGCATCTACTACTATTACTTCACACATCGACCGCTATCCAGCATGAATCTAGTGTATCAAGTTCATGGAGAAACGGAGTAATGCAATAAGAACGATGACATGATGTAGACAAGATCTATCTATGTAGAGACAGACCCCATCATTTTATCATTAGTCGCAACGATACATACGTGTCGGTTCTCTTTCTGTCACTGGGATCAAGCATCGTAAGATTGAACCCACTACAAAGCACATCTTCCCATTGCAAGATAAATAGATCAAGTTGGCCAGACAAAACCCGAATATCGGAGAACAAATACGAGGCTATAAGCAATCATGCATAAAAGAGATCAAAGAAACTCAAATACTTTCATGCATATAAAAAGATAGATCTGATCATATACTCAAAGTTCATCAATCCCAACAAACACACCGCAAAAGAGTTACATCATATGGATCTCCAAGAGACCATTTTATTGAGAATCAAGAGAGAGAGAGGAAGTCATCTAGCTACTAACTACGGACCTGAAGGTCTACAAAGAACTACTCACACATCATCGGAGAGGCACCAATGGAGGTGGTGAACCCCATCTGGGATGGTGTCTAGATTGGATCTGGTGGTTTTGGACTCTACGACGGCTGGATCAATATTTCGTCGACTCCCCTAGGGTTTTGGGAATATTGGTGTGTTTATAGAGAAAAGAGGCGGTCCGGGGGCACCTGAGGTGGGCATAACCCACCAGGGCGCGCCTGGGCCTCCTGTCGCACCCTGGTGGGTTGTGCTCCCCTCGGGGCACCCCCAGGCGCAGCCCAGGCCCGTTGTGTTCCTTCTGGTCCATAAAAATCTCCGTAAAGTTTCGTGTCATTTGGACTCCATTTGATATTAATTTTCCGTGATGTAAAAAACATGGAAAAAACAGCAATTGGCACTTGTCACTATGTCAATAGGTTTGTACCAAGAAATGATATAAAATGACTATAAAATGATTATAAAACATCCAAGATTGATAATATAACAACATGGAGCAATCAAAAAATATAGATACGTTGGAGACGTATTAGCATCCCCAAGCTTAACTCCTACTCGTCCTCGAGTAGGGAAGTGATAAAAACAGAATTTTAGATGTGGAATGTTGCCTAACATGTCATATCATATATTTTTCTTCATAGTATGGACATTTGGACTTTTATATTGTTCAAAGCAATAGTCTAGTTTTGACATGATAATTTAAATACTCAAGCATATCAACAAGCACTACTGCACGATGCTGCTAACATGACACTACGATCAGAGACCCTTTGAGAAACTGTGTGCGATGCAATAATCACAAACAGTGCTGTATGAAAACCATCAGAAATGTGTAAAACGTTTGCGATGACGGATGCATCAAACATGGTTCGGGTTTTATTTGCGTGTGCGATGAAGGGCATAAGGTTCAGTTCAGTGAACTATTTGCAATGAGGAGGAACAAAATAAACGGGCTTCCAGATGAAGGTGTGTGATACACAGCATACAGTTAAATCGGATGAACTGTTTGTGATTAGGCAACACAAAAGAAACGGCCAGCCAGATCAAAGGTGTGTGCGATATACGGCATGCGGTTCACTCGGATGAGCTATTTGCGTTGAGACATGAGAACAGAAATGGTTCAAATGAACAAGATGTGTGTGATACGAGGCAAACATGTCTGTAATCGGAGACGTGTGCGAAGACCGATGACAACACAGACGATTACTACTAACAAGACGTGTGTGTTGTGAGCAAACGATTGTTGGTATACAATTATGAGCGATTGATGAAAACATCACTGACGGGTTCCATTGTTTAGTCCGTGTGTGATGTGATTTTCTTTGTCCACACACCATCTATGCTTTGTCTACAGCATCAACATATATACTTAAAAAGACAGCATTGCATAACCAAATTAAGCATACAATTACACAAGTGACTACACACATAACATTTCCACACACCAAAGAAAGCAATTACATGCATACTAAAGTAGGATAAACGAGGATCTAATCATCTACTTATTGTTGCAACGACGCTTGCCATTGCTCTGCTTCCGGCTGGATCCCTGGCCGTTTTGGGCAAGGAGGGACTTCCTCATGTCAACGATCCGCCTGTACATGTCGTAGCTTGTGTACGCCTCCTTGGCCGCGTACACGACATGAGCTTTGTCAAGTTTCTCCATTCAGGCCGAGTGCCAGGCACGCTTGTCCTTGTTGCATGAATCCTTCATATGTCTCTATAGTAGGGTTTCATGATGGCCTTGGCGAGGTGAACCAGTGAGTCCTTCTCATGCTCCTTGCTGCCCCCGATCTTGTATTGGCCCTGGATGTTGACAACATTCTGGCAGGCGATGCCCGAATTCTCGAGCGCCTTTTCATCGTTGGTGATGTCCACCGTAGCGAACATGTAGTGGGGGCTGTTGACAAACCTGGCAAAACACTCGCAAGGCCTTGTGGCCAGGCAGTAGTGGTAGACGAGGACATGGTGGCGTACGCACATCTGGGCGACGGCGACCTTGGGACGAGACCCGACACGAGCGCGGGTGTACTCAAGGTCGAACCCGACCACCTTGTACTTCTCCTCGGCAAGCAACAACTCCATGATGTGTATTGAGTGCTCCACCCAGACCGGGTCGTTGGTGTACACCACCGAGAGGTCCATGAACCTTATGTGGGTGTCCACCACGGCATGCACGGTGAACTGCTGCTCGTCGTTAGCAGCCGCTCGGAGTGCCATTGGAGCCATGCAGGATACCCTCTAAGAATTTCTCGTGTCGGGTGTGCTTCTTGCAATGGTGGGGCACGATCGAAAGGTTGAAGAGACACAAGGGTAGGTTAAATGGCCGATGTAATAAATGTGTCCGGCCGGCCTGTAATCGTCATGTCTTGTCAGGACGTTCATAGCGGAGGATTCTAGAATCTAGTGCACGCTTGACAGCACCGCACCCCAGACGTGGGCTCGATGAGCCTATTCCCGCGCTACCATGCTGTTTGCCGGGCAAGCTACCCACCCGGATAGTTTGGCCACGCGTCGGCTAGAAGAGGGACAAATCGTGGGCGTTTATTGGCAAAAAGCTTTGTAAAAACGAAGTGTGTGGAATGACTTCGGTCATAAGTTTACCCTTGGGTGATGAGGTCAAAGTTACACAGAAGGGTGATGATGGACACTCGAGTGCGATAATTAATTATGTGCTCTACAGTGCAGACGATGGACGAAACCAACCGTGTGCAATATTGTCGAAGATCGCAGTCGAGTTAGCTATACAGATCGTGTGCTGTGAGATCGACAAGGTAAATTGATTCAAGAATGGTTAATAAAATCTAAGACCATTGCATATTCAGGTCAAAATAGTTCTAGAAATATACGAGTCTCATATGATGCCATTTCAACGATTGTACCACAAAAGCTCGAAATGTTTCAAGGTTCAAATTCCAGAGTTATATGGCTCAAATTCGAAGATTAGAAGGTTCAAACTGATATTAGAAATGAAATTCAGCTCATCAGCTGCAAATGCTCGCGCTGATGCGCTGAACATGGATATCAGAGAGGTTCAAACTAATATCACCGCTTCTAAGTCTGGCTTCAAAAGCTCACAACTTTTGCAAAGGGGTCAACCACTGAGAAGTCATGTATGGGGTTGACCCGATGACTTCCGATTACTCTGCCATCTGAAGTTCCAAAATGAAATTCAACATTTTTGGAAGCCTACTCCATTCTGCAGCAGGCGCCGGCGCTGATCAACAGACCATTCATTTTTGCGAAATAAATGTAGGGCAAACCTCATTTTCTTCAGCACCCTTGCTCTGAGAACAAAGAACTTGGCAAATATAATCTCCAGTAAGGTCCCTCGGTAGGAGTTCAAAGCAATTTCTGAGAGATGCAGATCTAGGCATTCAACGTGATTGTTATATTGTATCACATTATCCACCACGGGGCTTAATCTTATCTGCAAAAGAAGAAAACATGTTAGTGCCTACATGCAGTTTTGAACATTACTACATGCCTAGCTATTTGGTTTGCAGGATTTGTAAAATGCACTAACTTGCCATCTTCGATCTGACATGATTAACATGGGCATTTGATTACATTCTAGAAAGATGTAGCCTTCTTCACAAGAGGTTGGAGTGGATGAAAAGTTCCCTAAGAAAACTAGTACAGATGAATCCAAAGGAGAAATGCTTATTGAATGTAACCATATGGATCAAGCAACCAATATGGGGGGGGCATGTATGTACTAAAATCCTCCAAAAGAACCTTCAGAAATTGTAGTACATTCTCATTGTAAACTTGGAAAAAGGTGTCACAAATTGAACTCCCTTATGGTTAACATTTAACAGGAAAGGAACATCACCTCGATATATAGCTTCTCCAGGCACGGAAAGCATCTCAGGAAACTGATAACTTGCTCCAGCTCGGGCCCGATAGATTCTAGTGCCAAGACCTTCACTGTGCGCAGTTTCGGGGTCAAGCTTGTCGGAATCATTTTCTGAATGACAGACGAACAAACAACTTCAAAATTAGAAATAATTTTAATCTGTAGAAGGAGAGGTAGAAGGCAGTTGTTGTACCTGAAAGGGTATGGATCCAATAACGAGTTCGGAGTATTTGTCAGATGAGTAGCCCACCACTTTCAATTTGGGCGCAGAAATGACATTGATTCTTGTTGGACCTTCTTGATCAACTACAAGTAATCTCTCAAGTGCAGGTGTATCCTGGATGACCATATCGTGGTCCACCTTTTGTGATGTCTTCCTACCGCACCAGCAACACACATAAATAGTCCGGAGAGGTACTCAATCCATTGATCGCCTAAAGATGAAGGTACTTGAGTGCAGTACAGCCATGGAGCAGGCACTCCATGTCACCCTTTGAGAGGCAGACGGAGACGAGCCCGAGGTGCTTCAGTCGTGGTAGAATAAGAGCGGGCGCGTCATTAAGGGCCGGGAAAATGGCAGTTCCTAAACTTGGTGATGCGCAGCGTGGGTGCAAGGCGGAGTGCGGACTTTGGCACTGACCGCATATGCCCATCATCAAAAGTGAGCTCCTCGGGCTGATCTAGGGCGGGGGATCAGAACCAGTCGTCAAGTTTGGCTCAGTCCTTGCCGTTGGAATGGAACTTGCCCATTCTAAGGCCTTTGGTTGGGCCAAGGTGACTGCCAAGGATCTTGGAGAACGCATCCAAGCTTTTGTGATAGCCATTGCAGAGCTTGTGGGTGTCGATGAGGTCAAGAGGGCTGGAGTTCCATAGGGGGCGCCACCGCCGGGAAAGGAGGGTTGTCCGTGCCCCATATTTGATTGGGAGGAGGGAGATGATGACTCTCAACATATCAGCAGGGAGCCTGCTGATTAAGTCTAGGCCTACTGGAGTCGCTTGCGGTTCTAGCTCGCCCCGCCTCCTCTTGTTGGCAGCCCCGTTCTCCACCTCCGGAGTCTCCTTGTCAATAGCGCTTTCTGATAGAAATGGGAGTACTAGGAATATTTAGTTAAAACAAGGCAATAGAAAAGTGTATTGGTAACTAGAAGTTATTAGGTAGGGATATAATAAGAAAAGGGAATAACAATTGGTTGCTTAAATACTACAAAATTCATTTGACATTGCTGGGTAAGTCAACATATGCAGATAGTTGAAAAGAAAACTTACTTCAAACAAAGTCTGGATGGATGATTTTGTCGAGGAAGTTAGCATATATCTCATGACCAGGCCCTTCTATGTGCAGTGCAATTTTAGTGCCAGCTTTCAGTACATAAAACTTTGCAATTTCATTCCAAAAGCCAGTGCCAAAATAGGAGTCACCACGTTCATCAAGTCTTACAGTAGCAACGATTGTAAATCCATGGTTTGTGTGCAGTATGACATTCGTGGAGCCTTGATGTATGTAAAGGGAAAAACTGTGCACTACATAATCTGTTGCATAGTGAGGGATGTCCTGCCGAAAATGGTAGGTTTGTTAAAGAAAATATGGTAACATGCAAATATGGGCCCAAATTGAAGGAACTGTACAGCAGTTGAAATCGAAGGACAAAAGTCTATAATTAAGTAGATAGGGTAAACATGATGTCATGGAAATATAAGAGTAATCGAAAGAACAATACATCATTAATTTGCCTAATATAGAAAGAAGAGGGGGGAAATCCTCTTTGATGTATATGGTGCATGTGGCACCTTTTATCCAAATGTAGCAATATTTAGAATATGTTCAGGAAAGTAGGCCTTGCCAACCGATTTAGGGTGAGATTGAACATACCGTGCTGGTCCTCAAGTTATCTAGTACGATGAGATGGAATCTTTGGCGGCGGTCGCCAAGTCCCGAAGTCTCGGTGCACTGTACATTCTATGAATGAAAGAAAACCATCAAATCAGCTTGAATAAAAACTAATTCACGGCGATTTCCGCTGGGTGATTAAAGGAGGCAGATGAACTAGGTTAAGAGATGAGATAATATCTCGCTAAATTAGTTACCTCGTCATCCATGAGAAAGAACCCTCAGCACGACAGATTTCCCAACTGAGCAGAGCTGGTTCCACTGCGAGCGGCGTTTAGAAACTCGATGGCGATAGACGGCGGCAAGCGGAAGTGGTGAAATGTAGTGGGCTTTGCTAGCAGCCTAGCAGCGGCGGTAGGCGTCGAGCTAAGTGTTTACCACCGTGATAGGCGGTGCCATGGCATAGACGCGGAGGAGCTTGTGCGGGTGTGAATGGGGAACGTACCGGAGGGGCTGAGGGGGTGGGGGGTGGGGTGAGGGTTTTTGTGACGTGGGGATGGTGAGGGTTTTCTTTTTTCTTTTTTGAATTGGGTGGTGAGGGTTTTCTGTCCCACAAAGAATTTTGGGGGCGACGGTTTGCTAGAGCGAACTATGTGTGATTGACGTAGCAGGCAAAGTGATAGTCATTGCACACGGTTGCAATTTTGGGAACCATGTGTGATTGACGTACTACTTCCGTCCTGGTTTATTGGTCCCCCATTGTAATTTTTACCAAAATTTGGCGAGATATTTAACATACTCAGACATAGATAATAAGCGTACACATAGATAAGCATACTTCAACCATAAGTAGTACATAGTTCAACAATATTAAGCATACTCAAGCATACATATATAGTTCCATCCATCCCACATCTCATCTCATAGGCCGGCACGATCCTGAAGCTTCTCCAGGTACTCGGCGTACGCGTCGTGTGGCACCCTGCGAGAATACTTCTGCTTGAAGGAGCCAATGACCCGTCCTCTTGCATGAGCCAGAACACTTAGATATGCATCATGAAGCTTCTTGTTGCAAAATGTGCATCCATAGCCACCGTTTCAGGTCCTAATATGCCTGTTATGCATTCCTGCATAAAGCTCCCTCAGGATTTGCCTGTTGTACCTCCTCTAGACATCTTCATCCTCGATGTCCACATCGTCAAATAGCACCTATACAAATAGTAAAACAAATTTGGCATCAAATCACTGATTACATGCCGTGAAGTAGGATTAGGAATTTATGGCTATTTATTTATACATATCCAGAGATTATGGTTCGATTTTTAAGCACAGTCGTCTATGTACAGACCAATCTTGCAGAAAATAATTGCACAAACATAGGTAGGTCATTCAAAATCAACTGTCAAGTCCTGGCTAGGAATTATTAGCACGAACTCTAACCCAAGTCGGATTACTAGCAGAAATCATTTGCATAGATGAAATAACTAATCACTTATCACCTGTACCATTCAAACAATCAATACACTACATGGATCTAACGAAACTTACTCAGATTTCATGGATTGGGAGAACATAACCACATGATTTTCATTCCAAAAAAGGGGGAGGCAGGAGTAACCAGAGAAACCCTATGGTCTATTTGACACATAAATGGGTATAGATGACTAACCAGTTGTTTGTCGTCGTCGGAGTCGTCACCGGAGTGGTCGTCGGAGTCATCGTCGGAGTGGTTGTCGGAGTCGGTGTGGAACCCCGCCTCTGGCTGTGGAAGATCGACGCCGTCGACGATGTCAGGGTGCAACGATAACTCGCCGGCGGTGACGGCAACCTTTGTCTCCATCTCCACGCTCTGCTCCGGTGCTTTAGCAGCCCCGGCGTCACCACTCCCTCCGATGGGGCGCTTCGGCAGCATACTCATACACTGACGGCTTTGAGGACTAAGAGCAGCGTCGAGATGCAAGCGGAGAGAGAGGATTGTGTGTGTGTAGCGAGGATGGGGGGTGCGGCCGCTCGGGCGCACCATTAATATGGAGTAGTGGGAGTTGTGGGAGAGAGGCGGGCGGCGGTCAAACCGATGGCTCGCCTCTCGGTGAGCCTGCGCACCGGACTGCTAGCATGCCTACCAAAGTTTCACACAGCTACTTGCACGCCTCCCGATGACACTATGCAGGGAGCATGCCTCCGTCAATTCACACACCTACACGCATGCCTTCCTGTCTGTCTGCACGGCGGACGCGTCCCATCAACTCATGCCTGCTCGCACGCCACACGGGTCACGCGGCGGCACGCATATTGGTTTTATATTGGGATGATTAATGCTACCGCTTTATTGCTTAACCGAAGCATGGCACGTATCCATTGTTGGTCTAACACTCACGGTTCGAATAAATAATCCGTTTGGGATATTGGTTCTCAATTATTAATAATCTCCCGTCTGTAATTAGATAAAGATTATATCAAAACTGGTCTCAAATTTGACAAAAAAGTACAATGCCACTTTGTATTGGTGTCCATATGACAACACGATAAGTTTCATGAACTTCAAATAAGTTTTGGATGTACTAGAATTTAAAAATCAAGATTCTCAATGTTTGAAATTTGTTATACGGGGAGTAAACTTGCACCCAGTGAGACACATGTGTTTTTGCAATCCATTTAGGTGCACTATCACGTGTGCATGTAGCTCAAATTTGATTTTTGCACATTTACCCATAGAAAATCAATCAATGTACTAAAACGTCTTAATGATCTCTGTGATTTTTTTGAAATTAAAACGTCCCTCCTTTGGTAACATGTATGTTCACCACGGGATAATAAATTTAACATGCATCGTAGTTGCGGTGGATTCACGGTGTGTGTGTGGGTGTGTGCATTTGGGGGCGGCGGGTGGCTCGCAGTACACTACGAGTTGTGAGCCACCGTGTGGGTTGGCCGTTTTGTTAGGCAGGCTGGTGCCACATCAGAGTCGTGAAATCGTTATTTAAAACATTACACAACCCTTTCATACATAAATGTTTTGCCACATGCAGTCGATGGTTGTCCTACACAACACTCGATACTCGTGTGTGATGCTTTCTGTGGGCCCGTGAGGTCATCGCCCATCACTTTGATGAACAGCCGGCAGTGAGGTTAATTTGACCAGCAAGGTAGAATCTTTTTTGTTTGTGTTATGGTGGTATATAGTACGCGTCGAAGAGGTGGGAGGGGACTAGCATATATACTATACGTATGCGTCCATGAACAAGTACACCTCATTCAGTGTTGGGACTTTTTGGTTACCGAGACATGTGCCACATCAAAATTGTGAAATTGGTTATTCAAACATCACACAACACCTTTTTGGGCCGCATGGACACTCACGTGTGACGCTTCCATCTGTGGGCCCACGAGGCCATCGTCGATGCATGCATGCATGCATGCATCACTTTGACCTACATCGGGAGAGGTTAATTAATTTCACCATCGATGAGGATTCCTTTGGGTTGTACATATATTATGGCAGGAGCATATAGTATGTGGTGAAGAGGGGGGGAAGGGGACCATCATATGTAGTACGCTTGATATGAACCTCGCTTTGTGTGGGTGCATGGTTTACGGTTTTTGAGGCATGTGGCACATCAAAGTTGTGCATTTTGGGTATTCAACATATATATGTTTGGCCCACATGCAAAGCAGTGGTGGTTGTCCTCTTGCACCCACTTAAGCGGTTATCAGCGATATCGATGCTTTCCATCTGTGGGCCCGCTTGGTCCATCACTTCTTTTTGCCTGACAACAAGAGAGGTTAATTTCACTTAGGAGGGGATTATTATTTTTTATCTCTGGAATGACATGCATGATACACTTTGAGCGCACACACATGCATGTGTACGCATGAATCCCTCCCATCGAGTCGAAGTGGCTAGTACAACGACACCATCATGAACCGATCTCGCTCTGTGTGGGGAGCTACTGTACGATTTTTTACACATGCGCCAGATCAATGTTGTGTATTCAAACATGCATACACACATCACCTCCATACATATGCATGTAGTGTTTTCCTTCGAACGATACACTCCCTCGCATGGTTATCGGCAACAAGCCTATATATTCATGGGCCCGCATGGACATCCATGATCACCTTGACCAACAACAAGATAGGTTACCATGGCGGATTCTTCATTTGGTTCGTGTTATCGTAGTATAGGTCATGGTGAGATTCAGACCTAATTAAGTTTGAGCGCATATACTATGCACGCACGCATGCATATATGAATCCCCGTTGTTGGCTTGAAGTGTGGTGTAACATACATATGCATCGTCAACCTAACCCTCACTCAGTGTGGGGATTTTCAGTTCGAAATCACGGTGCCACATCAAAGTTGTTCCATTGTTACTCAAAAACACACCTCTCCATACATATGTTTGGGCCACACGCATGCAGTGGTTTTCTTCGGGGACTAGCTACTTGCGTGATTTCAAGCTAGCCCATCTCCGGGGTCGCATGGACGACCATCACTTTGACCAAAAACAAGAGAGAGGTAGTATGACCAAGGTGGATTATTCTTGGTCCATTTTACGATCCATCTTGGTGAGATATATGCCTCTCTGGCCCGCCGACTGAAAGTGTGTGTGTGGGGGGGGGGGGGGGGTGGTGACACGAGGGGGGTGGGGGCTGCTAGCTACTTCGCACTTTGCTAGGTGAACCTCGGTTGGGGGCAGGGTAGCATGCTCATAGCTTAGGATTCCCTTCGTGTCGACACGAGGGGGGCTGCTAGCTACTTCGCACTTTGCTAGATGAACCTTGGTTGGGGGGGCATGTGCATTCATAGCTTAGGATTCCCTTCGTGCCGACACGAGGGAGGGATGGCTGCTAGCTACTTTGCACTTTGCTAGGGTGAACCTTGGTTGGGGGGGCTGCATTCATAGCTTAGGATTCCCTTCATGCCGACACGAGGGAGGGGGTCAGCTAGCTACTTCGCACTTTGCTAGGTGAACCTTGGTTGGGGGGCATTCATAGCTTAGGATTCCCTTCATGCCGACATGAGGGAGGGGTGGCTGCTAGCTACTTCGCACTTTGCTAGGGTGAACCTCAGTTGGGGGGGGGAGGGCATGCATTCATAGCTTAGCTAGGATTCCCTTCATGCCGACACAAGGGAGGGGGGCTGCTAGCTACTTCACACTTGCTAGGTGAACCTCGGTTGGGGGGGCATGCATTCATAGCTTAGGAATCCTTTCGTGTCGACACGAGGAGGGCTGCTAGCTCTACTTCACACTTTGCTAGGTGAACCTCGGTTGGGGGGCATGCATTCATAGCTTAGGATTCCCTTCATGCCGACACGAGGGAGGGGGCTGCTAGCTACTTTGCACTTTGCTACAGTGAACCTCGGTTGGGAGGGGGCATGCATTCATAACTTAGGATTCCCTTCGTGCCGACACAAGGGAGGAGGGGAGCTGCTAGCTACTTTGCACTTTGATAGGTGAACCTCGGTTGAGGGGGAGGGGCATGCATTCATAGCTTAGGATTCCCTTCGTGGCGACATGAGGGGGGGTGGGGACAAGCAGTACCATGCACTTTGCAAGAGAGGTGCCACATCGAAGTTGCATTTGGTATTTGAAAATCAAACCACCCTTTTGATACATAAATTTGGTCCACATGCAAGTGTGTTCGTGTTCTGACCCTCTCCCATGTCATTTTTCGCCAAATTTATGAACATTAGACAAGTTAGATGACGCAACAGACGCCAGTGCACCTCTCACGCATAGATCTGCACAGTACATTGGGCTCCACGAGGCTCCCCCTCTCAAAAATATCTGCCCGCCTCGAGGGTTTTTCTGTTTCATAACACACGGTTGTTATCTCCGGACCGTGTGCGATGTTTCTTGTTCCCAATCCCGCCCGCATCCCTAGAAAATATCTGCCCACCTCGAGGGATTTTCTGTTTCATAACACATGGTTGTTATCTCCGGACCGTGTGTGATGCAATATCATCAAAATTCTCAATAGCCCGACATTTCACTCCCGCCTTTGACTCCCGCGTAGTAAAATTTTCAGTACCCGTGTCATTTCCTCAAACACCCCGCACCCCCCTCCACACACATGATAACCCACAAGTATAGGGGATAAATTGTAGCCTCTTTCAATAAGTAAGAGTGTCGAACCCAACGAGGAGCTAAAGGTAGAACAAATATTCCCTCAAGTTCTATCGACCACCGATACAACTCTACGCACGCTTAGCGTTCGCTTTACCTAGAACATGTATGAAACTAGAAGTACTTTGTAGGTGTAACGGGATAGGTTTGCAAGATAATAAAGAGCATGTAATAAAAGCCAGGGGCTGTTTAGATAAAGACACAACTAAGTTAGTTTTAGTAGAGAGCTTTTTGTCATGAGAAAGTTATTTGTCCCTAGGCAATCGATAACTAGACCGGTAATCATTATTGCAATTTTATTTGAGGGAGAGGCGTAAGCTAACATACTTTCTCTAATTGGATCATATGCACTTATGATTGGAACTCTAGCAAGCATCTGCAACTACTAAAGATCATTAAGGTAAAACCCAACCATAGCATTATAAGGCATCAAGTCCACTTTACTCCCATATGCAAACAACCTACTTATTACTTGGGTCTGTGCTTCTGTCACACAGGCCATCCACCATAAGAAAATGATGAACATATTGCAAACCCTACAGCAGGGATCCCTGACGCTTGCGCGACACAGAGAACACCATAGGACAGCACCAATAATAAAACATGCAACTCAAACCAATCACGATCATTAATTAACCCATAGGACAAAACAGATCTACTCAAACATCATAGGATAGCCATACATCATTGGGAAATAATATATAGCGTTGAGCACCATGTTTAAGTAGAGATTACAGCGGGTAAAAGAGGGGTTACACCGGTGCATAGAGGGGGGAAGAGTTGGTGATGACTGTGGTGAAGTTGTTGGTGTAGATCGTTGTCGCGATGATGGCCCCGACGGTGTTCCGGCGCCACCAGGAGAGAGGGGGAGAGAGCCCCCCTTCTTCTTCTTCCTTGACCTTCCCCCTAGATGGGAGAATGGTTTCCCCTTTGGTCCATGGCCTCCATGGCGGCGGAGGGGTGAGTGCCCCTCCGAGATTGGATCTATCTCTCTATCTCTCTCTCTTCTGTTTTTGCGCTTCCCAATTCTGCCCTTCCTGATTCTGCCCTTTCACTATTTCTTAAATTTCCGGAGATCCGTAACTCTGATTGGGCTGAATTTTGGACACGATTTGTATCCGGATATTAGCTTTCTTGCAGCGAAATAAGGGCACCACCCACCTTACAGGGTGGCCACAAGGGCCTAGGGCGTGCTTGACCCCCTAGGGCACGCCCCCCTGCCTCATGGCCCCCTCGGGCATCATCTCGCGTTGATTCTTCTTCCCAAAAATCACATATATTCCAAAAAAATCTCCATCAGTTTTTATCCCATTTGGACTCCGTTTGATATGGATTTACTGCGAAACAAAAAACATGCAACAAACAGGAAATGGCACTGGGCACTGGATCAATATGTTAGTCCCCAAAATAGTATAAAAAGTTGCCAAAAGTATATGAAAGTTGTAGAATATTGGCATGGAACAATCAAAAATTATAGATACGACGGAGACATATCAACACACACACACACACACACACACACACACACACACACACACACACCAAAACCTCCTCGGGCATGCGCACACACGCACACATCCTCCCTCGCTCGAAACCCTAGCAAATTCCCTGCCACCGCCGCAAGGCCTCCGTTGTTAACATCTGCCGGTTTGCCCGTGTAGCTTACCCAACGATCTCCATACCCAAGCCGCCCTGAGTTTCTTAGATGACGCCTGCCAAACACCCCCTTTCCCACAGATCCCCATCCCCCACTCCAGAGCGTCACAGCCTAAGCCCGGCTACGCTTCCCGTGGAGCTCGAGGAGCGACTGGCCCAAAAGAGCTGTATGGACGTATCTTCGCCCGACGTCGCCAAGGAAGCGGACGACTATTACTGGCGGCAGGCACTCAAGCAGTGGGCTAGAGTATGCGGGCATGTCTCGTCCGTCGGCTACGACATCGAGGTCATCGACAGCGACGCCCTGAGGCGGGTTGTGTCACAGGTTAAGTGGCCCACCCCAACCCCTTGGGTTCAACCGCCGTCGATCTCATCCATGGCCCCGCTGCTGATCTCCTCTGGCTCGCTGTCAACAATTTTCCATTCTACATCGCCATCGAGCCCCTTTTTTCATTTCTGAAGGACACGTTCTACGACGCTAGCTTGGGATCCACAGCTTCCAAGTCAGGCCTCATCGATGACGACCACGAGGAGGGCACCCTCTCCAGCTCTTCCAAGGGGAAAGAGCCCATCTGCTCTTCCAAGGGGAAAGCGCCTGTCTGCGACATCAGGGAGGGCACCCTACAACCGTGCTCTTCCAAGGGGAAGGAGTCCATCTGCGACAACATGGAGCACATCCAGGGTCCGTGCTCTTCCCACAGGATTGAGCCCATCCATGACAAGTGAGGAAACCCATGATTTGTTTTGTTGTGCCTCTTCACAAGGGGAAACCCATGATTTATTTTGTCAAGTCCCTTTTGTAGTGTAGTGAGAATATGTCCAATTTTAATTGCTATATCTGGTTGTTTGCAGTATGCCTTGTTTATTTCAGTTGTTCACAATGTGATGCTCTATATGTGCAATTATTTATTGTGAAGTACATTTCATCAATCCAGTTTTAAACATACCGATAGGAATGCATATATTTGCTTGTTGTTAAGCCTGTTACAGCTATCATATGCCTCTTTTAAAGTTTTTTGATTGTTTGGTTGTTTGTAGTTAGCATATGTTCAGTTTCAAATGCTATATTTGGTTGTTCGTAGTATGCCTTGTTTATTCCAGTTATTCACAACGTGATGTTCTATATGTGCAAGTATGAACTATGCAGTTCAATTTCATCAGTACTGGTTTCAACAATACCATTATGAATGACTACATTTGGTTGCTGCATCTTGTAGTTAACACGCCTTTCCATTTTTATTTAACCATGACCAGTGTACTTAGACCGGCACAATACCAGTTTGAATGACCATGTTTGCTTGTTGTTAAATGTTTGTCCTGTTGCAGTTAGCACACCTTTCCACTTGTTTTGCTTTACTAGCATGCTTAAACTTGCACACTGAAGCTATCTTTTGGAGATTATTTTGTCTACCATGTGTAATTTGGTTGATGTTTAGCCTATTGTGCTTAACATGCTTCTTGATGTACCTACACAGGACAATTTTGGGAACGACTACTATTTTCCATCGAGGTTAGTTTCATCCCATGGCTTATATCTTCTCACTGTTCAGGATATCGGTAGCTGGTACCATATATGCCGGCGGCTGATAAGGGACTAATCGGTGAATACGACTTTTAACTGAATATATCTACAACCCATTTTCCTTAGGTTAACTAGGGCCATATGTAATATATCTGAGGCTACATAGGAACATGCACTGTACTTAATGTATAAATATGCAATCCTAGGCTACATAGCAACAAGGAAGAGTGTTACATTAATGTTCTAATGATGTCTAGATATACGTAGAAGAGCAGCAGCAGCAACAGCAACAACACAACCCTGTTTCGATACTCAACTTAGCTAGAGGTTAGAGTTAGTTTCTAGCTCATTAATAACTATGAACTAACTCCATCCAAAGAGTTGTTTGGATGGTAGGGTTAGATTGACAATAAATGCACTAGGAGAACTAGCTCCAATTAGCACCTCTTGGGTTGGATACTAGTTTTTTTGGGTGGGTTATAGATGCAACTAGCTCAAACTAGCCCTCTTGTTTAGATATACTTTAGGGCTATTTGAGCCTGAACTAGCTCAAACTAACTGTAACCCGTGGATACAACAACAGATAATTTGTAAGAATGAACTAAACTCCTTCCGGCCCATAATACAGGATGTTAATTCATCTAATATGTGAGTATATCGGATGTTATAAGATACTCCCTCTGTTCCTAAATATTTGTCTTTTTAGAGATTTCAAATGGACTACCACATACGGATGTATATAGACATATTATAATAGAGTGTTGTACTACATCATTGTGCAATTGTTGTTTAGCTTATAATATTAACTTGGTGCTTTTAGGTACATATGTCATTGGTAAATATCCGTGTTTTGACCCTTCTGCGTATGGGGAATGAGATATCGATGAACTAGCATCAAGTGAGGAAGCTGATAAAGATTGTTAGTAAAATGGGTCCAAAGATCGCAACTAAACTATTTGTTTACACTGTATCCAAGACAACAACAAACTACAGGATGGTAAGTAAGAACTCTGCAGCCTTCTTTTTACTACCCATAATGAGTTGTGTTAGATGACAATGTCTGAATCTTTTTTCCTTTGCAGTGGTTGGCAAAGTAGTTTACTCAAGATTACCTCTCAAACTACATGATTGGTGGGCATGCAAAGGTTAAAGTATTTCTACCAAAACATGATGATTATCTAGATGTTTTCATGAAGACTGTGAAGGATGGGCGGTCGGCCATCATAAGGGGTTGGACTAGAGTCATGCGTGCCTTCTGCATGGAGGAGGGCACAATATGGGCATTCCGCTTCACCTTGTTCAGCAACCAAAATATATTTCGCCTCTTTCTTTACCGTCTTTAATAGTACAAGTATACAACTATGGTTCATCATTCTTTATTTGGTTCTTATGTAATTCTTGAACATATGTACCTATGAATCGAATAATGCATTGGTTGTTTGAACCTGATGGATATAAATAAAGTTGTAGGCTTGTAGCATACATTCAAATTCAAATCCAAACCCGGTACAATTTGGAAAAGCAGCAATTAAATTATGGTGAAATTACGCCCTCCAGGTTGTTATAGCACACACGGTTGGTAAAACACACACGTTTGCGATATGCACCACAATCAGTGATGGTTCACGGAGAGGAAACATGTGCAAGCATGCATAGTTGGCGTTTGCAAAGCATGTGCAATGTCAGACAATATCACAAACGGTGCGGGTAAACTAAACATTTGTGTTAGTTGCCTTATCGTACATGATTCACAACCATGAACTGTTTCTGATGAAGTATGCACCGTAAACGTTGCACCACAGAATAGCGTGTGTGATAGTTGTCGTGTACAATGATGTGACGACGGTCTGACGTTTCATAATCATGTCCGACACTCGTACGACGATTAGCTAATCTTCTTAATGGTGAACCGTTTGTGATGGGCCGCGCATCATACATGTTCTATAATAGTGAACCGTTTGTGATGGGCTGCGCATCGTAAATGTAGCACCACAGAATACCGACTGTGATGGCAATGCAAGCAGAAACGAGTAGCAGTACTATAGGGGCCCTATCCCCGACGGTTTCTGGGTTGTGTGGGAAGGACCCCCCTATCGCCCACACTCACTTGGCGATGGTTCCAAATGCCGGCGCGGAAAGGGGTTTTAAACCGTTTGTTTAGGACCGACACGCACCAGTGAAGCAACCATGTCTTTCAAAATATCAATGCTAAAATAAGTTATCCCTAGCCCATCATTCTCAACCATTGATCCATTTATGAAACACACTCGCATATTAGCTACACCCAATACTCAAGTACGATCATATTGCCTCCTAGTTGGTGCTTTTATAAGAGGAGATGGAGACTCAAATTCAAAATAAAAATTGCATAAAGTAAAGGAAGGCCCTTCGTAGAGGGAAGTAGGTATTTGTAGAGGTGCCAGAGCTCAAAGTGAAAAACTTAGAGATAAAAACATTTTGGGAGGTGTATCCATCCCACCAACGAAAACGACTTAGAGTTCCCAAGAGTTTCCATGCTAGATATATCATAGGCGGTTCCCAAACAGAAAATAAAGTTTATTCCTTTTTCCACCATACCTTCACTTTCCATGGCTAACCGTATCCACGGGTGCCCTGCATACCAACACTTTCCAAGGAATTTATTATTTGACAACATAAAGTAAATTCATTTTTTCATTTCGGGACTGGGCATCCGTAATACCTTTGCCTTACTCTCGTGCAATGACAAGTGAATAAACACTCATCTTGAGAATAACACGTCTAGCATGGAAAATATTAGCCACCCCTCACCGCTCCGTGAGCGAAACGAACACACAAAAGTGAAGTTTATTTTTGAAAATTAGAGATGGCACATGCAAATTTTCTTAGAAAGGCAAAAGAATACCGCATATAGTGGACTCATGTGGCAAGACTGGGTTAAAGGTTTTTGGATGCACAAGTAGTGATCATACTTAGTGCAAAATGAAGGCTAGCAAAATATTGAGAAGCGACCAACCAGGAAACGAATAATCTCATAAGCGAGCATTAAGCATAATTACACCAAATAATGCACCACAAGTAGGATATAATTTCATTACATGACTATTGACTTTTGTGCTTACATAGGGAATCACAAACCTTAACACCAATATTGTTACTAAAGCAAAATTACTCATCAAGATGACTCACATATCACATCATCATATCTCAAAACTATTACTAAGAATCAAGTTTATTTTGTCCAATGATCTTCATGAAAGTTTTTATTATATCCTTATTGGATATCTATCACTTTGGGACTAATTTTCATGTGTTTCTTTTGACAAGCTCAAACAAGTATAAGTGAAGATCATGAGCATAATTTTTCTTTCTCTCAAATTAATTTAAGTGGAGCAAGAGAGAATTTCTTGAAAATTTTACTAACTCTCAAATAAATCTAAGTGGAGGAAGAGAGCATTTCTTCAAAAATACTAAGCACACCGTGCTCAAAAAGATATAAGTGAAGCAGTAGAGCAAGTCCATAGCTCATAAAAATTTAAGTGAAGCATAGAGAGCAATTCTAACAAGTCATGACATAATTTTGGATCTCCCAAATAGGTGTGTCCAGCAAGGGACCAAGACATAAAACACAATAAAACAAGCAAAGACTCATATCATACAAGACGCTCCAAGCAAAACACATAGTATGTGATGAATAAAAATATAGCTTCGAGTAAAATACCGATGGTTGTTAGAAAAAAGAGGGGATCCCACTCGGGGGCATCCCCAAGTTAGTTGGTTGCTCATGTTTGGATAATAGCTTGGGATGCCGGGGCATCCCCAAGCTTAGGCTCTTCTACTCCTTATTCCTTCATCCATCGTAAGATAACCCAAAACTTGAAAACTTCAATCACACAAAACTTAACAAAACCTTCGTGAGATCCGTTAGTATAAAATAATTAATCACTACTATAAGTGTTGTATCAAACCAATTCATATTTTGTTCTTGCATTATATCTACCGTATTCCAACTTTTCTATGGCAAAAACTCATCAAAGAAAACCATAGGGCCATCAAAATAAGCACACAACACAAAGAAAACAGAATCTGTCAAAACAGAACAGTCACTAGCAATATGACTATTTTGAATACTTCTGTAACTCCAAAAATTCTGAAAATCAGGACAGATTGAGAATATATATATATTGATCTACTGCAAGTGGAATGGGTATTTTATCGCTCTCAGGTTAAAAATTAAAATTATTTTCGCGAGCGCAAAAGTTTCTGTTTTTTTCAGCAAGATCAAACAACTATCACCCAAGAAGATCCTAAAGGCTTTACTTGGCACAAACACTCATTAAAACATAAAAAACACAATCATAAAAGTAGCATAATTGTGTTAACACTCAAAAACAGGAAGCAAAAAGCAAAAATAAATTTTATTCATTGGGTTGCCTCCCAACAAGCGCTATAGTTTTATGCCCTTAGCTAGGCATAAAGCAAGGATCTAAGTTTTGTCATCCTTCTTCTTAACCTTATTAGAGGTGCTTTCATCATGGGGTTTTATAAAACACAACATAAAACATATTATCCATAGAAACTTTAGCATTCCTAAGTTGATGTTCATCATAACCTCTTTGATTCCCCGCAACAATCCAAGAGTAGTGTTGATTAACATTATTGAAAACCTGTTGGATTATATCTAAAATGAGGACTTCCTTCTTCAGATTCTCATCAAAGATTTTTTTATCCCCAAGGAAATGTCTTAAATCATAGTCACTATTGTAAAGAATTTCATCTATCACAGGTTTTTCACGATTCATACCATCAAAATCAAAGATTTACCTAGCTTTCCCTATTATGTAAACCAATTCACTCATAAGGACAAGGGTAGCCAAATTTTTAGCCCTAGGACTCTTTATAACGGGAAGCTCAAAAAACAATCTTTGCAAAGTAGGCTGGGTACAAATAAATTTACTTTCAAGTTTCAGAACTAGAGCTGAAATAGCATCCGCATAAGATCTAGTAGCTTTAAGTATAGGAGCATCATCAAGACTTAGATTCCCAACACAATTGAAAAATTCTTGGGTACTTTTCTTTTCCCATAATGTTCCCTTGCCCCAAGATAAAAGTTTTAGCATCCAGATTGCCCATACGTCCAATCTTAGGAGTAAGGCCATCGTCTGTTGGTGCCATACCGAAACCACACATGCTTCCAAGCAAATGATAGATATGACGAGAAAACGGTGAACGAAAAAGAGGGGCGAATAAAACGGCAATATTTTGTGAAGTGGGGGAGAGGAAAACGAGAGGCAAATGGAAAATAATGTAAATTGCGAGGAGATGAGACTTTTGATTAGGATCCTGGTATATGTTGAAGATACTCCCCAGTAGCGGCGCCAGAAATTCCTTTTGATGTTGCTTGAAGCTACGTCGGTATTTCCCCAAAGAGGAAGGGATGATGCAGCACAGTGGCGGTAGGTATTTCCCTCTGATATGAAACCAAGGTTATCGAACAAGTAGGAGAACCAAGCAACACAACGTAAACAACACCTGCACACCAATAACAACTTCTCGCAACCTGACGTGTTAAAGGGGTTGTCAATCCCTTCTAGGGTACGTCACCTCAAGATAGGTAGACATACGTGAGGTAAATTTGTAGTAGATTGATAGATCGAACGCCAAATAAATAAATAAGAATAAATTGTAGCAAGGTATTTTTGGGTTTTTGGTTTAGTAGATCTGAAAATAAATGCAAAGAAAAATAGATCACAAAGGCAAATAATATGAGAAAGAGACACAGGGGCCGTAGGTTTCACTAGTGGCTTATCTCGAGAAAAATAGCAAATGGTGGGTGAACAAATTACTGTTGGGCAATTGATAGAACTTCAAATACTCATGAAGATATCCAGGCAATGATCATTACATAGGCATCACGTCCAAGATTAGTAGACCGACTCCTGCCTGCATCTACTACTATTACTCCACACATCGACCGCTATCCAGCATGCATCTAGTGTATTAAGTTCATGGAGAAACGGAGTAATGCAATAAGAACAATGACATGATGTAGACAAGATCTATCTATGTAGAGATAGGCCCCATCATTTTATCCTTAGTAGCAACGATACATACGTGTCGGTTCCCTTTCTGTCACTGGGATCAAGCACTGTAAGATCGAACCCACTACAAAGCACCTCTTCCCATTGCAAGATAAATAGATCAAGTTTTCCAGACAAAAACCAAATATTGGATAAGAAATACGAGGTTATAAGCAATCATGCATAAAAGAGATCAAAGAATCTCAAATACTTTCATGGATATAAAAAGATAGATCTGATCATAAACTCAAAGTTCATCGATCCCAACAAACACACCGCAAAAGAGTTACGTCATATGGATCTCCAAGAGACCATTGTATTGAGAATCAAGAGAGAGAGAGAGAGAGAGAGAGAGAGGAATCCATCTAGCTACTAACTACGGACCCGAAGGTCTACAAAGAACTACTCACGCATCATCGGAGAGGCACCAATGGAGGTGGTGAACCCCATCCGAGATGGTGTCTAGATTGGATTTGGTGGTTTTGGACTCTGTGGCGGGCTGGATCAATATTTCGTCGATTCCCCTAGGGTTTTGGGAATATTGGGGTATTTATAGAGCAAAGAGGCGGTCTGGGGGGCACCTGAGGTGGGTACAACCCACCAGGGCGCGCCTGGGCCTCCTGGTGCGCCCTGGTGGGTTGTGCTCCCCTCGGGGAACCCCCAGGAGTAGTCAGGGCCCCTTGTGTTCCTTCTTGCCCATAAAAAATCTCCGTAAAGTTTCGTGGAATTTGGACTCCGTTTGATATTGATTTTTTGTGATGTAAAAAACTTGGAAAAAACAGCAACTGGAGCTTGGCACTATGTCAATAGGTTAGTACCAAAAAATGATATAAAATGATTATAAAACATCCACGAAAGATAATATAACAGCATGTAACAACCAAAAATTATAGATATGTTGGATATGTATCAAACACCTCATGTGTGAACCTCGAGGGTGATTCCTCCTAAGTTCACCTTGATGATTACAAGTGGATTCCATCGAGGGTGATTCCTCGGATTCCCCCTTGATGTTATGGACACATGGTTACTTGGACTTTACTTGAGACCATTGTTGTAGTCGGGTCAACCCTGAGGGGTACCCGCGAGTTGATGTGAAAGTCGATCGGGCCCAGAGAGCACCTGCGAGATAATTACGAGGCACGGATGGGCAGGTAGACCGCCCTAGTGAGAGGGTTGGGCCTGGCCCTTGTCGTATTTCCTAGAGACGGGGCAACGGGGTCACATGATAGTGAGTCTCTGCTCGTCTCCACGAGCTCCCAATACACTAATGTTTGGGTATTTGATCTGAGTTGGCCACTGTCCTATGCGCACTAACCACCACGCGGGAACATATATGGGCACTCAGCGTCGTACGTTTCTTCCAAAAGCTCTGTCAGACATCCAGTTCAGCATTGTGGCCGGGTCAGATTGCGCCATCCAGGCAGAGGTGGTGCTAGTATTCCCCTGCGTCAACGACCCGTAGTGTAAAGGGCGATGGGCCCAAGACCCCTGAGCGCTTAGGATGTAGACCGATGGGGACCTCTTTGCGGAGCCTAGGTAGGACTACGACGTGTTGATCTTCCAAGGCCGGGCATGACCGAGGAAAGTGTGTCCGGCCAGAGTAATCAAGCGTGTTTGGTAATGTGGTGCACCCTTCTAGGGCAGTTATCCATTCGAATATCTGTGTTCATGGTAATGGACGCTCAGAGATGTATCCCAATCTATTACAACTAGAAATGGATACTTGAGCATGAGATGGATATGTTGGCTCCGGGATTGCTTTCTCGCAGGGAGTCGAGAAAGGATCTCTGGGTGTTAATGCTACAACATGCTTGTTAATTATAAAATGCTATTATGTACTCTTTTGAATGCTGCAAGATGCTGCAAGATGCTTCAAGATGCTAGTCTTCGATAGGCTAGACTTTCCCTTCTCCTCTGGCATCTGCACTTCAGTCCATAGATACACCTTATTCCTTCGATACCGATGCATACTTAGTATAGATCCGATGTCAGTCTTGCGAGTACTTTGGATGAGTACTCACGATTGCTTTGCTACCTCTTTTTCCCCTTTACCCGTTTGTTGCGACCAGATGGTGGATCCCAGGAGTCAGATGCCACCACCGACGACTTCTACTACCCTGAGGGTGCCTACTACTACGTGGAGACCGCCGATGACTAGGAGTAGTTAGGAGGTCCCTGGCAGGAGGCCTTGCCTTTTTGATCATTGTTGCTTGTGTGTTGGCCTTCTTAAGGCAGTCTTATTTAACTTATGTCTATACTCAGATATTGTTGCTTTCGCTGACTCTTGTGTTTTCGAGCTTCTGTATTTGAGCCTTTGAGGCCCCTAGCTTGTAATATGAAGCTTATTTTATCTTAATTTGTGTCTAGAGTTGTGTTGTGATATCTCCCCGTGAGTCCCTGATCTTGATCGTACACATTTGTGTGTATGATTAGTGTACGATTGAATCGGGGGCATCTGATACGTCCATTTGCATCATGCTTTTATATCGATATTTATTACATCATGGGCTGTTATTACACATTATGTCACAATACTTATGCCTTTTCTCTCTTATTTTACAAGGTTTACTTGAAGAGGGAGAATGCTGGCAACTGGAATTCTGGGCAGGAAAAGGAGCAAATATTAGAGACCTATTTTGCACAACTCCAAAAGTCCTAAAACTCCACGAAAATCATTTTTGGAATATATAAAAAATATTGGGCGAAGGAAGGACCAGAGGGGGGCCACCCACCGTCCATGAGGGTGGAGGGCGCGCCCTACCCCTTGGGCGCGCCCCTGCCTCGTGGGCGACCTGGAAGCCCTCTGATGCCTATCTTCTGGTATAAGGTGCCTTTTGCCCTGGAAAAAAAATCATAAGAAAGCTTTCGGGAGAAGCACCGCCGTCTCGAGGCGGAACCTTGGCGGAACCAATTTAGGGCTCCGGCGGAGCTGTTCTGCCAGGGAAACATCCCTCCGGGAGGGGGAAATCGTCACCATCATCATCACCATCGATTCTCCCATTGGGAGGGGGTCAATCTCCATCAACATCTTCACCAGCACCATCTCCTCTCAAACCCTAGTTCATCTTTTGTATCCGATCTTTGTCTCAAAACCTCAGATTGGTACATGTGGGTTGCTAGTAGTGTTGATTACTCCTTGTAGTTGATGCTAGTTGGTTTATTCAGTGGAAGATTATATGTTCAGATCCTTTATGCATATTAATACCCCTCTGATTATGAACATGAATATGATTTGTGAGTAGTTATGTTTGTTCCTAAGGGCATGGGAGAAGTCTTGCTATAAGTAGTTATGTGAATTTGGTATTCGTTCGATATTTTGATGAGATGTATGTTGTCTTTCCTCTAGTGGTGTTATGTGGACATCGACTACATGACACTTCACCATTGTTTGGGCCTAGGGGAAGGCATTGGGAAGTAATAAGTAGATGATGGGTTGCTAGCGTGACAGAAGCTCAAACCCTGGTTTATGCGTTTCTTCGTAAGGGGCTGATGAAACGCCCTCGATGCGACTATAGCTCCCACGTGTCGAGGCACGACTTAGAGACATAATCGCATTGAAGGCATATGTCGCAAGTGAGGTAATCTTCACACAACCCATGTAATACATAAGGGAAAGAGATACATAGTTGGCTTACAATCACCACTTCACACAATACATGAATAAAGCATTACATCATACAAATACAATCAAGGTCCGACTACGGAACCAAAATAAAAGAAGAACCCCAAATGCAACACGGTCCCCGATCGACCCCAACTGGGCTCCACTACTGATCAACTAGAAAGAAGCAACACAAAGGACAAGATCTTTATCGAGCTCCTCCTGAGCTTGGTTGCGTCATCTGCTTGGATCAACAGCACCTGCAAGCTGGTTTTGGAAGTATCTGTGAGTCACGGGTACTCAGCAATCTCGCACCCTCGCGATCAAGACTATTTATGCTTATGGGTAAGGTAAAGGTATGAGGTGGAGCTGCAACACGTGACTAGCATATATGGTGGCTAACATACGCAAATGAGGGCGAGAAGAGAAGGCAAAGCACGGTCGATAAAAGTATGATCAAGAAGTGATCCTATACAACCTACGTCAAGCATAACTCCAACACCGTGTTCACTTCCTGGACTCCGCTGGAAAGAGACCATCACGGTTACACACGCGGTTGATTCATTTTAACTAAGGTCAAGTTCAGGTTTTCTACAACCGGACATTAACAAATTCCCATCTGCCCATAACCGCGGGCATGGCTTTCGAAAGTTCAAATCCCTGTAGGGGTGTCCCAACTTAGCCCATCACAAGCTCTCACGGTCAACGAAGGAATAGACCTCCTCCCGAGACATTCCGATCAGACTCGGTATCCCGGTTCTTCAAGGCATCCTCGACAATGGTAAAACAAGTCCAGCAAAGCCGCCCGATGCGCCGACATCCTGATGGGAGCTGCACATATCTCGTTCTCAGGGCAACACCGGATGAGACATCCTACGAGTAAAACCAGCCCTCAAGTTTCCCTGAGGTGGCCCCGCAGTCTACTCAGTTCGGACCAACACTTAGACAAGCACTGGCCCGAGGGGGGGGGGTTAAAATAAAGATGACCCTCGGGATGCGCGACTCCCAAGGGAAAAAAGGCTAGGTGGCAAATGGTAAAACCAAGGTTGGGCCTTGCTGGAGGAGTTTTATTCAAAGCGAACTGTCAAGGGGTTCCCATTATCACCCAACCGCGTAAGGAACGCAAAATCCGGGAACATAACACCGATATGACGGAAACTAGGGCGGCAAGAGTGGAACAAAACACCAGGCATAAGGCCGAGCCTTCCACCCTTTACCAAGTATATAGATGCATTGATTAATTAAGATATATAGTGATAGCCCAACAAGTAAACATGTTCCAACAAGGAACAACATCTCCATGTTCCACCAAGGAACAAACTTCAATCTTCACCTGCAACTAACAACGCTATAAGAGGGGCTGAGCGAAGCAGTAACATAGCCAATCAACGGTTTGCTAGGACAAGGTGGGTTAGAGGCTTGGTTCAATAATATGGGAGGCATGATAAGCAAGTGGTAGGTATCGCAGCATAGGCATAGCAAAAGAGCGAGAAACTAAGCAAGCAAAGATAGTAGTGATTTCGAGGGCATGATCATCTTGCCTGAAATCCTGCAAGGAAGAAGAACGAGTCCATGAAGAAGACAAACGGAACGTAGACGAACGGGTCCTCACAACGCGACGTTATCGGAACCAACCCGAAGAAGCAAACACAGGAAAAGAAGCACACAACATAGTAAACAACCAACACATGAACATGATATGATATGCGGGATGCGATATGCGATGCATATGCATGATTGGAGAAGGAATGCATGAACCTGGCCTCAACTTGGAAATCCAAGTGTTCCACTGGAAAGGTGAGATGAAATCACTTGAAAACAATATAAAGAACGCCGGAATCGGAGTTACGGTTTGCTAATGGGGAGCAATTCAAATATGACGCCGGTCTGCGATTTACAACAAGTAGCCATCTAAATGCAATGAGATGAACATGCTACAACACTCAAACATGGCATAAAAATACATGGCAGGGATGCATTCATGATGCTTAACAAAAGTCTAGCACTGAGCTACGGCCAATTCATCCAATAACAGGTTCAAACAAGCATGACAAAAATGCATATGACAAACAGATCTCAGACTTAGTGAAATCAACACTTGTCTGAAATTTCAGATCAGGTGGCACTCTTTAGAGCAACAAAACAACAAGCTACAGGACCTGAACATGGCAAAGTAAGACATGGCATGGAGCTACTCAAAAAGCTTAACAAAAGTCCCTTAGTGACCTTCAGCCAAAAGGGATCAGAAAACATATTAACAAGCATGTGAACATAGCAAAAGCATAATCAGTTTTCAGACTTAGTGAAAACTGGCACATGCTGAAACATATCTCAAGTAGGTATGTTTACGAGCTCGATGCACTCACTACGGAGCAAGTCATGAAAAGCTAAGCATACATCTATCAAGAACACACAAAATGCAAGCTAGACATGGCAAGAACAATAGCATAGCATGCACGGATCAACTACAACATCATCGGCAAAATTGCAAACAAGTTGACAATCTGCCCAGATTCACGAAGTAGCAAAAGTAGAGCTCGATTGACTCAAGCTAGGGTGCTCCATAATTTCAAACAAAGACATGGATGGATAGAGCACTACAAGATTAATAAAACATCCTTACTGATCATCCTCAAAAGAGGCACGGATCACTAGGAAACAACCTGAACATATGACAAGATGAGGTAAACAGATCAAGGACTTGGTGGAATTACTAAGTCCCTGAAATCAGAATTACCAAGTGCCTCACTTTGCAAGCTTGCACTAGTCACCACACACATCACAAAAATACATGGGTTGCACCTCTGGAAAGATGACAAAACCCTTAACAAAACATATGTAGAGCATCAGGGCATATCATGCACACAATAATCATGGCAAAAATGATAAATGTCTAAATGGAGCAGCAGATCTGACAAATATCTCAAGTAGCCCTCTTCTAACAGCATTTCGGGCATCAAGATGAACTCAAATGAAAATGATGCAATGGAATGAAATGATGTACTCTCTGAGACGAACATTTCGATATGCTATATGCATGAATCAGAGCTACCGATGCGGAGTTATGGCATGATGAACAAGGGCATCTGAAACAGGAAAATTGGGACTTAGACGAAAATATCACCTCCCGAAAAACAGATCTAGGGTTTCGGGGCACGCGGAATGAGGTTCGCCGGAAAATGTCGCCGGACTTGACGGTGGAGACAAGGACGTCGACCGGAGGTAAAGGAGAGGATGCCGGAGTCGTCGGGATCGCCGGATCCGGTGACGGCAGTGCCGGGCGGCGCACTCCGATGGGGATCCACGGTGAGGCACGCCGGTGGAACGGGCGACGGATGCCGGTGGCAGAGTGGCGCGGGGACGCGCAGCATGCTCGTCGCCGGTGGGAAGAGCAGGGCGCCGGCGTGCAGGGTGGCGGCCGCGGCAACGCCGGAGAGGCGGCGACGAAGACGGGCGGTGCGCGGGGCGCGGTCGGTGGACGGCGGGGATGCCCAGGCGCGGGCTGGCGGCGGTTCGGGCCCCGTGGGTCGGATCTGGGCCGCGCGGGCCCGCGGCGGCGGAGGAGAGAGGAGGCGGTGAGGTGGTGGCGTCGGATAGGCTCACGGAGTCGATGAGGTGACATGGCATGCTGCCATTGGGCAGAATGAGGTGGCCGGCGGATGCGTCCGGCGCGGACGGACATGTCCGGCGGCGCGAGGAAGAGGAAGGCTAGGGTTTCGTCGGCGAAAATGAACGGGGTGCACATATTTATAAGTAGAGGGAGCTAGGAGAGTCCAAATGAGGTGCGGTTTTCGGCCACGCGATCGTGATCGAACGACCGAGATAATGGAGAGGATTTTGGTGGGTTTTGGGCAACTTTGGGGAGGTGTTGGGCTGCAACACACACGAGGCCTTTTCGGTCCCTCGGTTAACCGTTGGGGCATCAAACGAAGTCCAAATGGTACGAAACTTGACAGGCGGTCTACCGGTAGTAAACCAAGGCCGCTTGACAAATCTCGGTCCAATCCGGAAATGTTTAATCCCCACACACGAAAGAAAGGTAGAAATGACCACCGGAGGAGAACGAAGCGTCGGAATGCAAAATGGACAACGGGAAAAAAGCTCGGATGCATGAGACGAACACGTATGCAAATGAAATGCACATGATGACATGATATGCAATGCATGACATGCAAGCAATGACAAGGCAATAACAGTGAATAACTGAACAACACCTGGCACATCGGTCTCGGGGCGTTACAACACTCCACCACTACGAGAGGATAGGACTTGATAAGGTGATAGGACTTGAAAAGAGGGCACGACACTCCGGTTGAATGGACAATCATGAAAAGAACATGATCTTTGATGAAGCGAGATGATGGTTGAAGAAAGCAACATCACAATGGCTCCGGAACAAAAGAATAGAAGATAGATAATTGAAATAGGAGAAATGAGGAGAAAATGCCAACTTCTGCGAAAAGAGCTTGAGAAGGCATCCTTGGGAGAAGGGTCGAATGGATTTGTTGGAAAACGAACAACGAAAAGAACAAGGTTGTAGTGGGCTTATGGAGAACATCTCAAAACTATGAGGTGAAATTCTGCCACTAACAGAAACGATATATTAGATTGATAACAACAAGGAGATGAGAAGCTTAATTCATCGGGAGGATAGATGAATAACTTGGGTCATTTATAAACACCATAGATAGCAACAATCCTTAGGGAAGGCTTTAGGTGAAATATAACCCAAGATAGCTCCAATGACGAGATTGATGGATTTAAAATATCCGAATCTTGACCGCATGTGAATCATGAAAACATGAGCTCAAAATATCAAGAATGACATAATACCACCTCCAATGATACGATAGACAGAAATGCACTCCGGATTACAATATGAAGAAAGCTTGAGCTCCTTTGAAAAGTATGTTGATGAATACTTCGAAAAGTAATTAAATCCTTGATGAACCATCATGTAGAACCTCCGTGAAGAACTCCGGTAACAAAAGGATAACGAGAAGAAAAAAAAAGGAAGTTGAAAACACGAGGTGAAAACTTGTAATGATTTAGATGGATCTCCGTGATAATTAGAGCTTGGAACTCCGGGAAAGAAAAGTTAAGGCATTTCGAACCGAGAATGTGATAAGATGAACCTCCGGAATAAGGAATTAATCCCTTGGATGAAACAAGAATAAGAATTACATTATACTTATCCTTCACCAATTAAATTCATGACAGTCAACGGATTTGACATATTACTTATTCTCGTAGAAAAGATTAAGAGAGATATAACATAAACTTGAGAAGGTCTTAAACGAACCACCGGTGGAATCGAAACAACGAATGAATTGGTATGATAACGAATGACGACAACTATTAAATGAACCACCGTAAGAATTAAAATGAACGAAGAAAAGATAAAGGAACACCGGGAAATTTTTTCAAATGAATGAAGATGCTTGAGAGAATCTAGATACATGAGAATGGAAGGATGATGACTGATTAGAGATCACTTGAACGATGCACCGGTAAGATTTGGAGAGTGAGAGCTGAAAGCTGGAATGAATAATTCCTCTGAAATGATGGGCTCTGGAAGATCAAACTGAAAAGACTCCTGAATTGCTCCGGATGGGTGAAAAGAATTCTCACGATCAAAACAATTAAGAGAGGATGGCATCAAGCTAGAACCACGAGTCTTTGAGAGAACGGATAAGATATGGAGGAAAAACTCTTCTTTGGTCTTCAAATGTTGAGAATGACGACGAGAAACACCACCATGAATTATTTAGGCACTCCGGAAGAATCAAAACGAAGAGGTTGAGTCAACGATGAAAAGAATTTAACCGATCTTGGAGAAAGACATTTGACTGATGACAAATCATTTTTACGTCAATCTTCGAAAAGAATTTTTTTGAGGATAGCTCCAGGAGAATTAGAAGAGACAGCTAAGATCCTGGGAAAAGACCCGTGGGTTAGGGCCCACTCAAAAGATACACCGTTGAAATGATTTAAGAGAGAAAGCACCGGTAAGATTTAATGGCTAGAATGAGATAACAACCTTGACAGAACTTGAACGAACGCAGAGTGTAAGCACGAATCTTCGGGATATCTTGAGCACTCCGGAACAATTGAATAGCGAGAAAATGGCTGAATATAAGGTGCACCAGCATGAGAAGGCATTGAAATGAGGAAAAGAATATGATCAAACACCAAAAGCTTGATTTGCATCCACCGGAGAAGAAAAGGAATGAGGAATGATGAACTAGTAGAACATCTTCATGGAAACCACCAGGTAAGAACATTGACGGAAAAGAATGGAAGACTTCACATGAATAAAAGGATACTTGATTAAGACATATGAATCCTTGAAGAAAACAAGGGTGGGAGGGCGGGAAAAACAAAGGCAACTTGGGGACGGATGGCACAAACACCGTTGAGAAAAACTGATAATTGATCTTGCGAATGTTGAAGTGACCGGTGAAAAAGGATTGACAAAACAATCTCGATGATCAAGAAGGATTAGTATTCACATAGGAATATGAGAACACCACTTAGACAAGGGATGGAATCAACCTTCGACTTCGAAGCAACTCGAATACCACAACTCAAAACAAAACAAAGGATTGGCTTGCAGAATAAGCCGGAACAAACATATGAAAGAAATTTCGTCCGAAGTTTTCATGGTGGGGCCTACACGGGCTCGATCGTACAGCACCATCATGTACAAGGCGATGCACATGACATACGAAGCGTCCCCGAGTCGGCATAGCCAAGGACTCTTTAAGACACAACGAGACCACTGTAAAACCGACCGTGAATAGGCGGACCACTAGACGTCAAACCCCAATTTCATATCATACATCTGTCGGAAAGATATCCTAAGAGCTACTTGAATTCCCACTTATAAACTCCCGAAATTCTCCCGGTTATGCAATCAGGTGTTGGGGATACAGGGGAAGCATAATATCTCACCCAAATCTAGCAAATCCTACATCCACATGTATCCATCCTTCAACACATAACCAAGAAACCTTCAGAAATCATCTACCTCAACCTTCGAAAAGCATCCGTTATACAAGTTATGGCAATACTCCCGAACTCCCGCCCCAGTACTGGGTGGCATCGAGGTTATCTCACCAACGAACTGCATAAAAGAGATTTTCGATGTGGGCGTACTAAACTCAGGTATTCCAGAACTGCAACGATAAAATTGTGACGACAACACCTCAGAGCTCAACTCCCCGGGACACTTCCACAAAACCCCTGACAGGAGGCACCAAGACAATGTTCTCGTCACAAAACCATCGGAACGATTCCAAGATACCCGCGTGATCCTAATTTGTTTTTAGTGAAATTTGAGAAGAGAAGACTCAAAACTCTACGTCAGGATGCCTTACCAGAGCGATGAAGGGACTGGGGAGTAAAAAGAATTCCTAAACTCTCTGATATATAATTCCTAAATGACTCAAAACATTTTTCTAGACACAACACGGCCGCTAATAACGATCAAGCAATGGGGCTCCTAAGGTCGGGGAAGGCTCTGATACCAACTTGAAACGCCCTTGATGCGACTATAGCTCCCACGTGTTGAGGCACGACTTAGAGACATAATCGCATTGAAGGCATATGTCGCAAGTGAAGTAATCTTCACAGAACCCATGTAATACATAAGGGAAAGAGATACATAGTTGGCTTACAATCGCCACTTCACACAATACATGAATAAAGCATTACATCATACAAATACAATCAAGGTCCGACTACGGAACCAAACTAAAAGAAGAACCCGAAATGGGACACGGTCCCGGATCGACCCCAACTGGGCTCCACTACTGATCAACTAGAAAGAAGCAACACAAAGGACAAGATCTTCATCGAGCTGCTCCTGAGCTTGGTTGCGTCATCTGCTCGGATCAACGGCACCTGCAAGCTGGTTTTGGAAGTATCTGTGAGTCACGGGGACTCAGCAATCTCGCACCCTCGCGATCAAGACTATTTATGCTTATGGGTAAGGTAAAGGTATGAGGTGGAGCTGCAGCAAGCGACTAGCATATATGGTGGCTAACATACGCAAATGAGAGCGAGAAGAGAAGGCAAAGCACGGTCAACAAAAGTATGATCAAGAAGTGATCCTATACAACCTACGTCAAGCATAACTCCAACACCGTGTTCACTTCCCGGACTCCACCGGAAAGAGACCATCACGGTTACACACGCGGTTGATTCATTTTAACTAAGGTCAAGTTCAGGTTTTCTACAACCGGACATTAACAAATTCCCATCTTCCCATAACCGCGGGCACGGCTTTCGAAAGTTCAAATCCCTGCAGGGGTGTCCCAACTTAGCCCATCACAAGCTCTCACGGTCAATGAAGGAATAGACCTTCTCCCAAGACATTCCGATCAGACTCGGTATCACGGTTCTTCAAGACATCCTCGACAATGGTAAAACAAGTCCAGCAAAGCCGCCCAATGCGCCGACATCCTGATGGGAGCTGCACATATCTCGTTCTCAGGGCAACACCGGATCAGACATCCTACGAGTAAAACCAGCCCTCAAGTTTCCCCGAGGTGGCCCCGCAGTCTACTCAGGTCGGACCAACACTTAGATAAGCACTGGCCCGAGGGGGGGGGGGTTAAAATAAAGATGACCCTCGGGATGCGCGACTCCCAAGGGAAAAAAGGCTAGGTGGAAAATTGTAAAACCAAGGTTGGGCCTTGCTGGAGGAGTTTTATTCAAAGCGAACTGTCAAGGGGTTCCCATTATCACCCAACCGCGTAAGGAACACAAAATCCGGGAACATAACACCGATATGACGGAAACTAGGGCGGCAAGAGTGGAACAAAACACCAGGCATAAGGCCGAGCCTTCCACCCTTTACCAAGTATATAGATGCATTGATTAATTAAGATATATAGTGATATCCCAACAAGTAAATATGTTCCAACAAGGAACAACATCTCCATGTTCCACCAAGGAACAAACTTCAATCTTCACCTGCAACTAACAACGCTATAAGAGGGGCTGAGCAAAGCGGTAACATAGCCAATCAACGGTTTGCTAGGACAAGGTGGGTTAGAGGCTTGGTTCAACAATATGGGAGGCATGATAAGCAAGTGGTAGGTATCGCAACATAGGCATAGCAAAAGAGCGAGAAATCCCGCAAGGAAGAAGAACGAGTCCATGAAGAAGACAAATGGAACGTAGACGAACGGGTCCTCACAACGCGACATTATCGGAACCAACCCGAAGAAGCAAACACCGGAAAAGAAGCACACAACATAGTAAACAACCAACACATGAAAATGATATGATATGCGGGATGCGATATGCGATGCATATGCATGATTGGACAAGGAATGCATGAACCTGGCCTCAACATGGAAATCCAAGTGTGCCACTGGAAAGGTGAGATGAAATCACTTGAAAACAATATAAAGAACGCCGGAATCGGAGTTACGGTTTGCTAATGGTGAGCAATTCAAATATGACGCCGGTCTGCGATTTACAGCAAGTAGCCATCTAAATGCAATGAGATGAACATGCTACAGCACTCAAACATGGCATAAAAATACATGGCAGGGATGCATTCATGATGCTTAACAAAAGTCTAGCACTGAGCTACGGCCAATTCATCAAATAACAAGTTCAAACAAGCATGACAAAAATGCATATGACAAACATATCTCAGACTTGGTGAAATCAACACTTGTCTGAAATTTCAGATCAGGTGGCACTCTTTAGAGCAACAAAACTACAAGCTATAGGACCTGAACATGGCAAAGTAAGACATGGCATGGAGCTACTCAAAAAGCTTAACAAAAGTCCCTTAGTGACCTTGAGCCAAAAGGGATCAGAAAACATATTAACAAGCATGTGAACATAGCAAAAGCATAATCAGTTTTCAGACTTAGTGAAAACTGGCACGTGCTGAAACATATCCCAAGTAGGCATGTTTACGAGATCGATGCACTCACTACGGAGCAAGTCATGAAAAACTAAGCATACATCTATCAAGAACACACAAAATGCAAGCTAGACATGGCGAGAACAATAACATAGCATGCACGGATCAACTACAACATCATCAGCAAAATTGCAAACAAGTTGACAATCTGCCCAGATTCACGAAGTAGCAAAAGTAGAGCTCGATTGACTCAAGCTAGGGTGCTCCATAATTGCAAACAAAGACATGGATGGGTAGAGCACTACAATATTAATAAAACATCCTTACTGATCATCCTCAAAAGAGGCACGGATCACTAGAAAACAACCTGAACATATGACAACATGAGGTAAACAGATCAAGGACTTGGTGGAATTACTAAGTCCCTAAAATCAGAATTACCAAGTGCCTCACTTTGCAAGCTTGCACTAGTCACCACACACATCACAAAAATACATGGGTTGCACCTCTGGAAAGATGACAAAACCCTTAACAAAACATATGTAGAGCATCAGGGCATATCATGCACACAATAATCATGGCAAAAAAGACAAATGTCTAAATGGAGCAGCAGATATGACAAATATCTCAAGTAGCCCTCTTCTAACAGCATTTCGGGCATCAAGATGAACTCAAATGAAAATGATGCAATGGAATGAAATGATGTACTCTCTGAGACGAACATTTTGATATGCTATATGCATGAATTGGAGCTACGGATGCGGAGTTACGGAATGATGAACAAGGGCATCTGAAACAGGAAATTTGGGACTTAGACGAAAATATCACCTCCCGAAAAACAGATCTAGGGTTTTGGGGCACGCGGAACGAGGTTCGCCGTAAAATGTTGCCGAACTTGACGGGGGAGACAAGGACGTCGACCGGAGGTGAAGGAGAGGATGCCGGAGTCGTCGGGATCGCCAGATCCGGTGATGGCAGTGCCGGGCGGCGCACTCGAGTGGGGATCCGCGGTGAGGCACGCCGGTGGACGGGGCGACGGACGCCGGTGGCAGAGTGGCGCGGGGACGCGCGGCATGCTCGTCGCTGGCGGGAAGAGCTGGGCGCCGGCGTGCAGGGTGGCGGCCGCGGCAACGCCGGAGAGGCGGCGGCAGAGACGGGCGGCGCGCGGGGCGCGGTCGGTGGACGGCGGGGATGCCCATGCGCGGGCTGGCGGCGGTTCGGGCCCCGCGGGCCGGATCTGGGCCGCGCGGGCCCGCGGCGACGGAGGAGAGAGGAGGCGGTGAGGTGGCGGCATTGGATAGGCTGGCGGCGGCGATGAGGTGACATGGCACGCTGCCATTGGGTGGAATGAGGTGGCCGGCGGACGCGTCCGGCGCGGACGGACATGTCCGGCGGCGCGAGGAAGAGGAAGGCTAGGGTTTCGTCCGTGAAAATGAACGGGGTGCACATATTTATAGGTAGAGGGAGCTAGGAGAGTCCAAATGAGGTGCGGTTTTCGGCCACGCGATCGTGATCGAACAACCGAGATGATGGAGACGGTTTTTGTGGGTTTTGGGCCACTTTGGGGAGGTGTTGGGCTGCAACACACACGAGGCCTTTTCGGTCCCTCGGTTAACCGTTGGGGCATCAAACGAAGTCCAAATTGTACGAAACTTGATAGGCGGTCTACCGGTAGTAAACCAAGGCCGCTTGACAAATCTCGGTCCAATCCGGAAATGTTTAATCCCCACACATGAAAGAAAGGTAGAAATGACCACCGGAGGAGAACGAAGCGTCGGAATGCAAAACGGACAACGGGAAAAAAGCTCGGATGCATGAGACGAACACGTATGCAAATGAAATGCACATGATGACATGATATGCAATGCATGACACGCAAGCAATGACAAGGCAACAACAGTGAATAACTGAACGACACCTGGCACATCGGTCTCGGGGTGTTACAGCTGATTTGGATCCATATGTTTCATGCTATGGTTAGGTTTACCTTAATTCTTCTTTCGTAGTTGAGGATGCTTGCGAGGGGGGTTAATCATAAGTGGGATGCTTGTCCAGGGAAGGGCAGTACCCAAGCACCGATCCACCGACATATCAAATTATCAAAGTAACGAACGTGAATCATATGAGCATGATGAAAACTGGCTTGACGATAATTCCCATGTGTCCTCAGGTGCGCTTTCCTTTATATAAGAGTTTGTCCAGGCTTGTACTTTGCTACAAAAAGGATTGGGCCACCTTGCTGCACCTTGTTTACTTTTGTTACTTGTTACCCGTTACGAATTACCTTATCACAAAACTATCTGTTACCGATAATTTCAGTGCTTCCGGAGAATACCTTACTGAAAACTGCTTGTCATTTCCTTCTGCTCCTCGTTGGGTTCGACACCCTTACTTATCGATGAGAGATAAGTGGCTCTAATATTGTCACACCAAAGTATTGGAGGCATATCTTGAAGGAGAAAGTATCGCTCAAGCTTGGGGGAGGCTTAAGTCAATGTTATATTCATGCCCCAATCATGAGCTCTCAAGAGAAATTATTATTCAAAAAATTTATGCTCAACTTCCTCTCAATAATCCCTCCATGCTTGATACTTCTTGTACTAGTTCTTTTATGATGAAGACTATTGAATTCAGATGGGATTTTGGAAAGAATTGAACGCAACTCTGAAGATTGGGAACTCGATGAAGGTAAGGAGTCAGGTATAACACCTAAGTTTGATTGTGTTAAATCTTTTATGGATACCGATGCTTTTCATGAATTTAGTACTAAATATGGACTTGACTATGAGATAGTAGATTCTTTCTGTGAATCATTTGCTACTCATGTTGATCTCCCTAAGGATAAGTGGTTTAAATATCATCCTCCCATTGAAGTAAAAGTAGTTGAACCTATTAAAGTTGAAGAAAAGACTATCACTTATAATGTTGATCCTATTGTTCCTACCGCTTATATTGAGAAACCATCTTTCCCTGTTAGAATAAAGGATCATGCTAAAGTTTCAACTGTGGTTCGTCAGAGTAATGCTAGAACACCTACACCCCCTGAGAAAATTAAAGTTGAAACTAGTATTGCTGTGGTTAAAGATCTCTTGGTCGATAATATTGATGGGCATGTTATTTACTTCTGTGATGAAGTTGTGATACGTCTCCAACGTATCTATAATTTTTGATTGTTCCATGCTATTATATATTCTGTTTTGGACGTTTAATGGGCTTATTTATACACTTTTATATTATTCTTGGGACTAACCTATTAACCAGAGGCCCAGCCCAAATTGTTGTTTTCTTTGCCTATTTTAGTGTTTCGCAGAAAAAGAATATCAAACGGAGTCCAAACTGAATGAAACCTTTAGGAGCGTGGTTTTTGGAACAAATTTGATCCATAGGATTTGGAGTGGACGTCAAGCAATCAACGAGGCGGCCATGAGGCAGGGGGCGCACCTACCCCCTGGGTGCGCCCTCCACCCTCGTGGGCCCCTTGTGGCTCCACCGACCTACTTCTTCCTCCTATATATACCTACGTACCCTGAAAACATCAGAGGGCACCACGAAAACCTAATTACACCGCCGCAACCTTCTGTACCCGTGAGATCCCATCTTGGGGCCTTTCCGGCGCTCCGCCGGAGGGGGCATTGATCACGGAGGGCTTCTACATCAACACCATAGCCCCTCCGATGATGTGTGAGTAGTTTACCTCAGACCTTCGGGTCCATAGTTATTAGCTAGATGGCTTCTTATCTCTCTTTGGATATCAATACAAAGTTCTCCTCGATCCTCTTGAAGATCTATTCGATGTAATCTTCTTTTGCGGTGTGTTTTTCGAGATTCGATGAATTGTGGGTTTATGATCAAGATTATCTATGAACAATATTTGAATCTTCTCTGAATTCTTTTATGTATGATTGGTTATATTTGCAAGTCTCTTTGAATTATCAGTTTGGTTTGGCCTACTAGATTGATCTTTCTTGCAATGGGAGAAGTGCTTAGCTTTGGGTTCAATCTTGCGGTGCTCGATCCCAGTGACAGTAGGGGAAACGACACGTATTGTATTGTTGCCATCGAGGATAAAAAGATGGGGTTTATATCATATTGCATGAGTTTATCCCTCTACATCATGTCATCTTGTTTAAAGCGTTACTCCGTATGAACTTAATACTCTAGATGCATGTTGTATGGCGGTCGATGTGTGGAGTAATAGTAGTAGATGCAGGCAGGAGCCGGTCTACTTGTCACGGACGTGATGCCTATATACATGATCATACCTAGATATTCTCATAATTATTCGCTTTTCTATCAATTGCTCGACAGTAATTTGTTCACACACCGTAATACTTATGCTATCTTGAGAGAAGCCACTAGTGAAACCTATGGCCCCCGGGTCTATTCTCCATCATACAAGTTTCCAATCTATTTTGTTTTTCAATCTTTACTTTCAATCTATATCATGAAAATACCAAAAATATTTATCTTATTATTATTATCTCTATCAGATCTCACTCTTGCAAGTGGTCGTGAAGGGATTAACAACCCCTTTACCGCGTTGGTTGCGAGGTTCTTGTTTGTTTGTGTAGGTACGAGGTGACTCGCGCGTGGTCTCCTACTGGATTGATACATTGGTTCTCAAAAACTGAGGGAAATACTTACACTGCTTTGCTGCATCACCCTTTCCTCTTCAAGGGAGAGCCAACGCATGCTCAAGAGGTAGCAAGAAGGATTTATGGCGCCTTTGCCGGGGATATCTACGCCAAGTCAAGACATACCAAGTACCCATCACAACTCTTACCCTTAGCATTACATTATTTGCCATTTCCCTCTCGTTTTCCTCTCCCCCACTTCACCCTTGCCATTTAATTCGCCCTCCTTTTCCTTTCGCCCTTTATTTTGCTTGCTTCGTCATTATGGATAGTCCTTTATCTACTCCTTTATCTCCCGAGAATGAAGTCCTTAATTTTAAACAAAGGGAGGGAGAAAATCTAAAAGATGCTTGGTTCGGAATTTGCAATGCCCAAAATAGATCTATTAGGAAGCAATCTACTTCCGTTCTTCTTCGCAATTTTTATGTAGGCATCACTCCTTGGAATAGATATATTCTTGATACCATTACCGGAGGAAATTTCTTGGGTAGCCATACTTTTGATTCTTATAATGCTATGATAGATTTGTTTGGCCCACCACCTCTTTTGTTTAATGGAACTATTTTAACTTTGGAACATGTGATGCAACAGCTTGAAATTGTTGAAAAGTATGTTGCCACCGTAGAGTTGATTGAAAATTTGGATAGAAAGATCCATAACCAAATTACCCAATACGGATCTAAGGTAGGAGTTTCTCTTAAATTTTTTAAAGAAAAGGAACCTATGGTTAATGAAAAAATAGATCAAGACTCCACTAGAATTTATAAAATTGAGGATATTATTACCAACCTAGGATCTGCCTTTTCTTCCGTGAAAAACACCCCTTCTAATGCTAAGATTGCCAAATTGATGTATGTTCCTAAAAATAAGGGTGAAACTTCTAGTAAGGGAAATGCAGACCTCAAATCCATAAGTGTTCACCCCAACTTTCTCACTATCCACCTTTTGCTACAAATGATTTTCTCGATTTTGTGCCTAGGAGTTTGATAATTAATAAAAAAGAAAGAAACTCCTAGGAGTTATAGGTGTGTTGTTGAAGAATTGCCTACCAAAGATGGCAATACCAAGATCTATCCTCGCATTTATGCCTAGCTAGGGGCGTTAAACGATAGCGCTTGTTGGGAGGCAACCCAATTTTATTTTTATTCCTTGATTTTTGTTCCTGTTTAGTAATAAATAATTTATCTAGCCTCTGTTTTGTTTGTATTTTTGTGTTTAATTAGTGTTTGTGCCAAGTAGAACCGTTGGGAAGACTTGGGGAAAGTCTTTTTGACCTTGCTGTAAAAAACAGAAACTTTAGCGCTCGCGAGAATTGCTACCATTTTTTATTGGAGATTTCTATTTAGTTTATTATTTTTGCAGATGATTAATAGATAAATTCCTCACGTCAAGCAATTTATTTTAGAATTTTTGGGGATCCAGAAGTTTACGTTTGATACAGATTACTACAGACTGTTCTGTTTTTGACAGATTCTATTTTTCGTGTGTTGTTTGCTTATTTTGATGAATCTATGGCTATTAATGGAGTTTATAAACCATAGAAAAGTTGGAATACAGTAAGTTTAACACCAATATAAATAAAGGATGAGTTCATTACAGTACCTTGAAGTGGTGTTTTGTTTTCTTTCTCTAACGGAGCTCACGAGATTTTATGTTAAGTTTTGTGTTGTGGAGTTTTCAAGTTTTGGGTAAAGATTTGACGGATTATGGAACAAGGAGTGGCAAGAGCCTAAGCTTGGGGATGCCCAAGGCATCCCAAGGTAAAATCCAAGGACACCAAAAAGCCTAAGCTTGGTGATGCCTCGGAAGACATCCCCTCTTTTGTCTTCGTTCATCGGTAACTTTACTTGGAGCTATATTTTTATTCACCACATGATATGTGTTTTGCTTGGAGCGTCTTGTATGATTTGAGTCTTTGATTTTTAGTTTACCACAATCATCCTTGTTGTACACACCTTTTGAGAGAGACACATGAATCAGAATTTATTAGAATACTCTATGTGCTTCACTTATATCTTTTGAGCTATATAGTTTTTGCTCTAGTACTTCACTTATATCTGTAGCGACCCAACCACAAACGGTCAAGTCTCTGTGCTTCAGTGTCATCCCTGGATCGGTAATCCTGACACACACAGTACTCGAAGGATTTATAACAGAGTAGCAATCACACACTTATTACATCGGATGTCTCAAGAGAGAACTTATTACAATAAATATGGCTTAAGGCCATCTAATACGATAACAGCGGAAGGCTTGGAAGATAAAGTGAGTCCATCAACTCCAACGCATAGCTGAGTGCATGAAAAACGACCTATCGTGTCTTACTCCTTGTCTGAAAAGTCTGCAACATAACACGTTGCAGCCCGAAAATGGGTCAGCACATGGAATATGCTGGCAATGTAACACAGTAGGGCAATGAATAGATAAAGGCTATCACTACATGCATATATGGCTGTTGGAGGCTCTATGGTTACATGGTTAATTTTTTCCTACAACAAAGGAATAAGTTTTTATTTAACTATCATGGTAGTTGAAAAACTTGAGAATGGTACCCCCATCTCAATCGCAATTAAAAGTAATTATCAACCCAACAAATTAATTTAGAGTGATGAGATACAGTAGGATAATCCAAGTACTAGATACTCAAGTTGTCCATAACCGGGGACACGGCTAACCATGATTAGTTTGTACACTCTGTAGAGGTTTGCGCACTTTTCCCCACAAGACTCGATCTCCTCCATTGGAATTCTCGCACTACATGATGTTTGAGAAACGGATGACCGAGACACAGTCTTTCAAAAGCATTAACTCTTTACTCCGGGTGGACAATTACACCTACTTTCCCTCTACATCTGCTAGCCCACCACTGAAACAGGTCACGCAACATAATCCACTATGCCAAAGCCCATAATGGCTTGTGGCTGCACACGGAATTTTATAGCATGAATAATCTCATGATCCCTTTGACCCTGGGTGGCGGACCGTAGGAGGATCGCACGGTAAATCCCCGGGATCTCCTAGGACAACACTGGTATATCCCCAGGTGCCCAAAACAAGCAGTCCACCCAGATGTGTAATAACGTTGCCACCTTAAGTTGAACCATTAATTAACAATCTCACATCTGTCATGGATCTCTCAAACCAAACCACGTCTACGAGCATAGCATAGCAGTATAAGCATAACGACGTAGATGTAACTCCCAGGGTTTGATAATAAAACAGGGCGATAAGTTCTACCTCATCATCTACTTCCCAATACCCACAAGTTAATCACATCCTAATCATGGAATGTTTGGGGATTGAAACTAATGCATAAAAACTAGGTATGAAAGAAGTATGATCAATGTGTTACTTGCCTTGCTGATGATCTTCAAATCCTAAAGACTAGTAGTAGCACGCTTCGCACTCCGGGTGTTCTATCGCAAACAAACAATAGCATACATAAGAAATCAAGCAAAGATGCACGGGTAAATCTAAAATAAGAAGATCTAACCAGAAAGTTCAACTTAAGAACTCCGGTTTGCAAAAAGAATCAAATCAAACGAAACAACGAAACTCAAACTGCGAAAGAAACAAGATCCGATTACTAATCTGGACTAAAGTCAAATTTTATAGTACCAAAATCTTGTTCAAGTTGGTTAAACAGAAAGAGGGCTTCGAGATGAAGATCCAGGCACTTGAATCGCCTGATTCCGATAAACGAGCGAAAAGATATACTAGATCAAAAATTAGGGCAGAGATCGCGATCGAAAATAATCGCGGAAAACCCTGGAAAAACAAAAATTAACGAACAAGCTAACGAACGAACGTTCGCTATCTGCGGCTAATGGGTGAACGGTGTTCATTAAAACGAACATATGGACGAACGTCTGCAAAGTAAGTAAACCGACAGAAAACCAAACCGATCTAATAAATTAAACCGGAAACTAAAAGAAAACTGGGGTTAACCGTGGAAAACCGACCGGTCAACGGCAGGGTCAATGGCAAGATCCGACGCGGCGGCGCGGCTCCGGTGACGGCGGGCGGGTGGCGGCGGGAGGCGGCGCGCGGCAGCGGCGGCGGCGGGGGCGGGGCGGCGCTAGGTGATACGTCTCCAACGTATCTATAATTGATTACTCCATGCTATGTTATCTACTGTTTTGGGCAATATTGGGCTTTATTATCCACTTTTATATTATTTTTGGGACTAACCTATTAACCGGAGGCCCAGCCTAGATTTGCTGTTTTTTTGCCTATTTCAGTGTTTCGAAGAAAAGGAATATCAAACGGAGTCGAAACGGAACGAAGTGAACTGGAGAAGTTATTTTTGGAAGAAAAGCTATCGGATGGACTTGGACCCCACGTCAGGAGCCAAGGGAGGTGCTCACGAGGGTGGGGGGCGCCCCCCCCCTAGGGCGCGCCCCCTACCTCGTGGGGCCCCCGAAGCTCCACCGACGTACTTCCTGCACCCATATATACTCACGTACCCTAAAACTTCTAGAATAGAGATTAGATCGGGAGTTCCACCGCCAGAAGCCTCCGTAGCCACCGAAAACCAATCTAGACCCGTTCCGGCACCCTGCCGGAGGGGGAATCCTTCTCCGATGGCCATCTTCATCATCCCGGTGCTCTCCATGACGAGGAGGGAGTAGTTCTCCCTCGGGCTGACGGTATGTACCAGTAGTTATGTGTTCGATCTCTCTCTCTCTCTCTCTCTCTCTCTCTCTCTCTCTCTCGTGTTCTTGATTTGGCACGATCTTGATGTATCGCGAGCTTTGCTATTATAGTTGGATCTTATGTGTCTCCTCCCCCTCTACTCTCTTGTAATGAATTGAGTTTTCCCTTTGAAGTTATCTTATCGCATTGATTCTTTATAGATTTGAGAACACTTGATGTATGTCTTGCCGTGCGTATCTGTGGTGACAATGGGATACCACGTGATTCAATTGATGTATGTTTCGGTGATCAACTTGCGGGTTCTGCCCATGAACCTATGCATAGGGGTTGGCACACGTTTTCATCATGATTCTCCGGTAGAACTTTGGGGCACTCTTTGAGGTCCTTTGTGTTGGTTGAATAGATGAATGTGAGATTGTGTGATGCATATCGTGTAATCATACCCGCGGATACTTGAGGTGACATTGGAGTATATAGGTGACATTAGGGTTTTGGATGCTTTGTGTCTTAAAGTGTTATTCTAGTACGAACTCTAGGGCTGTTTGTGACACTTATAGGAATAGCCCAACGGATTGATTGGAAAGAATAACTTTGAGGTGGTTTCATACCCTACCATAATATGTTTGTTCGTTCTCTGCTATTAGTGACTTTGGAGTGACTCTTTGTTGCATGTTGAGGGATAGTTATATGACCCAATTATGTTATTATTGTTGAGAGGACTTGCACTAGTGAAAGTATGAACCCTAGGCCTTGTTTCCTAGCATTGCAATACCGTTTATGCTCACTTTTATCATTAGTTACCTTGTTGTTTTTATAATTTCAGATTACAAATACTATTATCTACTATCCATATTGCACTTGTATCACCATCTCTTCGCCGAACTAGTGCACCTATACAATTTACCATTGTATTAGGTGTGTTGGGGACACAAGAGACTCTTTGTTATTTGGTTGCTGTAGCGACCCGACCCGAATGGATCAAGTCTCTGTGCTTAAGTGTCATCCCTGGATCGGTATGCTGACACACACAGTACTCGAGGATTTATAACAGAGGTAAATCACATGTAAAAGTAACGTAAATACTATTACCTCAATCCAAAATAGCGGAAGTAACAAGGTTGTGGATTCCCATCAACACCAACGGCAAAGTTGAGTGTAGAAATCATAACCCTAACGTATCACTTACTCGTCGTAAGAAATCCTGCAACATGAGACGTTGCAGCCACAGAGGGTCAGTACATTGACTGTACTGGCAAATTCACACCATAGAGAATGATGAATAAAGGCTATCACTACATGCATATTTGGCTGGTGGAAAAGCTCCATGGTTATAAGGTTTTTTGCGAAAAGCCAATTTTTCCCTACTGCAAAGGAATAAATTTTATTTAACTATCATGGTGGTTGTTGAACATTGAGAATGGTTGACAACATTCTCAATCCCAATTATGCATCATCATTAAAGCCATCAAAATTAATTTAAAGTAACATGATGCGATCAATAGGATAATCCAAGAACTAGATACTCAAACTATCCATAACCGGGGACACGGCTAACCATGATTAGTTTGTACACTCTGCAGAGGTATGCGCACTTTTCCCCACAAGACTCGATCGCCTCCGTTTGGTTTATCGCACTACATGGTGTTTGAGAAGACGGATGACCGAGACATAGTCTTTCAGAAGTGCTAGCACCTTACGATCGGGTAGACCGTACCACCTACATCCCCTACATTTGCTAGTCTACCACTGTAAGAGTTCGCCCTACTTAGTCAACTATGCTAGAGCCCATAATAGCTTGTGGCTGCACGCAGAAGTTTCTAGCATGAATAATCTCATGATCCCTTTGAGCCTGGGTGGCGGTCCAAAAGAAAACAGGCAATCCTGGTTTACCCAGGTGCCTAGACAGGCAATCCTGGAATAACCCGGTGCCTCAATCCACCCAGATGTGTGTTTAAGTTGCCACCTTAAGTAAACCGTTAATTAACAATCTCACATCTGTCATGAATACTCTCAAAACCCAATCCACGTCTACGAGCATATCATGGCACTTTAAGCATAACATAATAGTAACTCCCAATGTTTGAATGCAGGGCAATAGGTTCCTACCTCATCAACTACTTCCCAATACCCACATGTTATCAATCCTAATCATGCAATGTTTGGGGGTGAAACTAATGAATAAAAACTGGGTATGAAAGGGGATATGATCAAAGTGTGAACTTTCCTGCAATGTTGATGAAGATGATTCGCACTCAAAACTCTTGATAGCTCTACTCGTCACACTCCGGTCAATCTATCGTAAGCAAGCAATAGTAACCATACATAAGCAATCACTCAAAATATCAGAAAGATCGAAGAAGACAATTCGGAAAACATCAAAACCAAGCAAATACTCTTACAACATAAAACAATTTCTAACAGTACCAAAATTATATGAATTTGGCCTTATCAGAAAGTTTAGGTCAAGAGATTCGATTTGCAAAAAGAATCAACTCAAACAGAGCTATGAAACTCAAGTTATGATCAAACGAAGTTTGAATTCAAATCTGATCTAATTCAAATTTTAAACTTTTCAAAAACATGTTTAAGTTGTTTTACTGGATAGAGGAGATCATAACGAAGACGTGAGCGTTCGTTTCATTGGATTTGGACAAACGAGCGAAAAGTAGTGATCGTTTGAAGATTAGGGGCTAATCTGTAAAGAAAATCCTCACATATAGGTCCCTGGCTGAAATTAATAAGAAAAAGGAAAAATCTATCGAGCGAACGCTCGCTATAGAAATCTAAACGATGAACGTTCGTTAGATAATCTAGACTAAAAGAAAAACTGATCGGTTTTAAAAGAGAAAACCTAAACTAAAAAAACGGAAAACCGGGCGGTTCGGCGGTTTAGTACCGGTTCGATCGGTTTTTCGCCAAAAACCGGCGGCGGTGTCGGTTACTCCGGCGAGAGCAGCGTGCTCCGGCGCGGCAGCGGCAGCGGCGCAGGAGAGCAGGGCGCGGCGAGGCGGCGGAGGGGCGCGGGCGAGGGCGGCGCGCTGGCGCAGGCGAGCGGCGAGGGGAGGCGGCGAGCGGCGCGGTGCGCGGTGGCTCTGGCGAGATGCAGGGGCAGGCGGCAGCGGCGGGCAGAGAGAAGGGGCCCGGGGCCACGCTATTTAAGGGGAGAGGAGGCCTCGGGAGGCGTGGAGGTGGGGCGAGGGCAGAGGCGGCGCGGTGCGGTGTCCGCGATGGACACGGCAGCGGCGGCGCCGTCGTGGTGGCGGCGGTCTCCCGCTCGGGCGGTTGGGGCGACGGGGCACTGGTCCGTGGCCTGGCTACGCTGGGCCGGCCCAATCGGGGAAAGTTTTTTTAAACATTTTTCAGACAATTAAAATAATAAAAACGAAATAACTAAAAATAGTATATAGGCATATAATATATCAAAATTTTCATAAAAAGATTTCCAACAACATGGACATTTTTCTAGCATTAAATAAAATACACATAAATTCTAATAATTCAAACAGTGCTCCTGCACTAATAAAATCCAATAAAAATCATTTAAAAAAAATATCAAAATGATTTCAAATTAATTTTTCTCCAATTTTCTATTGTAGGGAATCATGTTACCCTATTTTCCATGTATTTTGTTTTTGGAGAAAAATAATTTGAATAAAACTCAAATAACTCTAAATTGAAAATAAATTCAAAAGAACTTTGAATTTAATTCTTTGAAACTCCCAACTCATATTTCATATAATTTGAAGAAGTCATTTTATCTTCTCTCATGGAAATCATTGAGCTGCATGAAGTTTATGAATTGAAATATTTCCAAATTAAATTCAATTATTTTCAAATACCCTTTCATTTAATTTAAATGGAAGAAGTCATATCATCTTCGCTCAAGGGTTTTGTATTTGAAAAGAATTTGAATTCATGGAGATCAGAAAGCAAATATGAAAGTTTGGGAAAGTCCTTTTATTCCCTCTCATTTAACTTTCAAAAGTTTCGAATTCACTCACTTTCAGACAATCAATCAACCAATCAATCAAATCTATCTATTTATTATGACATTCAAAATTTAGAATTTTGGGATGTTACAAACCTACCACCCTTAAAATGAATCTCGTCCTCGAGATTCGGAGAGGCTAGAAAGAAATAGGTTAGGGTTTGGGGGTCTCCTCAAAATCCATCGATCATCACAGGGGTCTGGGGTGCTACCACCCTTAGAAGCATGGTTACGGTTCCATCAAAACTCATATACTCCATCCTTATTCTTGACAGTGTCGGTCTTCTCGGATCTTCAGTATAATTCTTTTCTCTGGGTTCTTCCAGTAATGGCATAACCTCTTCCTCAATTCTTCTATACTTTCATCCTGGTAAGGTTACTCCAAGACTGGGTCTTCTTAGCTGATGGGTCTGGCGCCAAAACTAAACAACTATCAATATCTCATGGTGGTCAACAATTTATGGTTTCTCCTGCAGGAAATGGGTCTGGTTGTTGCTCACCGTATAACCTACAGTTGGCAAAGCTGCCTTGTACAAGGGAAAAAATACCTATACCATTCTAAAGCTTAAACAAGGTTTAAAATCGCCGTCTCTCTACTATAGGTAAGTCACTCAGATTTACCATCCCATATAGCAAGGCGAATAATAAGAGTAAGTTGGTATGGTGATCAATCCATCCCGCACCCAAATCATTACCATGTATATAGTTTAGCGAATCTCGCATACTAACACTTGGTCATCCTCACAAGCACTGCAGAATTTCTCTTGTCGACGAACGAAGTTCGGATATATCCATAGATTCTGCAAGCCAGACAAACATCTATCGTTCCTTCACAACTCTCAGGTTTTGCGTTACTCCTATAAAATCGTCTGTCGTTAAACGTCGTATTTTCTTCCAGGGTTTTTCCTTCAGCAAGAATGTGCTTGCTTCTTGGCAGGTCCTGGGGCCTGTGGGTTATGGCCCATCTCATCACTTGTAGTCCTTGAACTTATCATCGGGCAACTGATCATTATTCCAACTTCCAACTTCCTAGTATTCTTAAATCCACCCAATTGTACTATCTTCCTTCCTTCTATTGGCACCAAACTAAGACATGATTACATAGACTCATCATGGAGTTTCCATTGATCCATATTTCCGACATCATACCTCCTTTATATCCAATAGTAATTTATCTCTTCATCCTCGTGGGGTATCCCTCATACCGAGATAAAAACTTATACTTATGAAGTCCATATTCCACTTCGTGGAACATCATTATCCTTTCCAGGGTCAAGTGTCCTTACAAGGGAATATTGGCCATCTCTGCATGGCACTTCCTCAACTGGGAAACGTGAAACACATCATGAACTCCTGACAGTCCTTCGGGTGACTCCAACTTGTTCTCCACTTCTCCCATATGCTCCAAAACTCGGTATGGTCCTACAAATCTCGGGGCTAACTTTCCTTTAACTCCAATTCGTTTAACTCCTCGCAGAGGGGACGAAGAAATGCTTTGTCTCCAATCTCATAGATTACCTCCTTGAGCTTTTGAGTCTACATAACTCTTCTGCCTGGACTGAGCTACCTTCAGTCTATCTCGAATCAACTTAACATTCTCTTCTGACTCCTTGATCACATTTGGTCCAAACAACTGATGGTCTCCAACTTCATCCCACATACTCTTGGGCCATCACACATATCAAGACAAAACTTGTATTCATTTTTTCCGAAATCCACTCAGTGGAGTATCCTTATCTTTTCCAGGGGTCAATGGTTCTTACAGGGTACTACCACCCTTAAAATGCACAAATCTTCCATAGACCATATTTCTCATATCCTCAAAATGGCCAAAATTCTTCTTCATAGAGTAACAACTCATAAAATCCATATCAGTACCAACGATGCTAACTTTATTCATTCTCACATGATTACAATCTCTCGCTTTTCCATTACATGTCTCAACTCAACACCTCAATATAAAAGAAAATGCTCTCATTTCTACTACTCCATTTCTTTTGTTGCAAACTCAACTATCTAGCACAAGTTTCCTTCTCCTTGGGGCATTCTCTGGCAAAGTGCCCTGCTCCATTACAACTAAAACATATTACTTCTGACAAGTATCGAGGTTTCCTTTTTGGGCAACTGTTGAGGTAATGCCCTGACTCCTTGCACCTGTAATAGGTGATATGACTCAGGTCCTTCCTGGGCTCCAATCGGTTTCTCTTCCTAGACTTTTCCATTCTAATCAGGGCTTCTATTTCCTGTGGGTCATATTCTACTTCCTCTGCTGGGAATTCTACTAGATCCCCATTCAAACAATTTTGGGAGATGTGTCCTTCTTCTCCATATGAATAGCAAGACTTAGTGCAGGGTTTACTCGGGTCTTCTTTAGGTGTGTCCTCCATCTCTTCCTTCATCACGGGTTCTTCTAAAATTTCCATAAGGGCTCCTTTCTTTATTTCTTTCTTCTGCTGGATGGTTTGTCGTACCATGGGGTAAATGTGACACTGAGCAGGATAGTGGGTAGTCCCTTCACACAAGAAACAAGTAATCTGATTATTTAGGAATTCTTCAACTAGGTGACTTCCTTCACAATTAGGGCATTCATCCTGGTGTTATTTATGGGTGTGTCCTATTTCTCCACAAATCTTGCATGCTCAAGGTTTCCTCATATCCTTTCCTTAAGGCTTCAACTTCTGGGACACAAGGTGAGATCTTTGCAGAGTCAACTTTAATTCTCTCCAAGTGGTTACTCCTTGCCATCCATTCATGGTTTGGTATATCCTCCACCAAGTAGCAGCACCTCTTTCAAAGCACTGAAGAGCATGCTGGGTCATATCATTTCTGACTATAGGGTTATTCTTCATGTGATCCTCCATGTTCTGAATCCATTGGTACGTCTCCAATTGACTCATCGGTCCAGAAAATATAAGCTCATCTTTATTCATCCTCTATTGGGTCCATGGGTTTGGGGTGACATAAGAGAGATAGAGAGGGATACACACAATACAAACAAAAGTTTTGAAAAGACAGATTTTATTTGTGGCTGTCGGGAAAAACATCAAACAAATGACAGCTCACAAACTTCGCATCTATCGTAGGTATATAGCAGGGGTTTGGTCTTCTAAAGGTCAATAAATCTTCAACGTCGCCAGACTCTTCAGGTCTTGTTCATGTCTCTGATGGCCTCTTCCGATCGTGCTTGTCTTTCTCAAATCCTTTTTGCCAGCTCATCTCTGTTGACACAAAGTCTCTGGTGACATCCTTTAATACTCTGGAGTTGCATTCCAAACTTCCGGGTTTCATCAAACTCGACCTGAACCATGATCCTGCTGTCCTTCAGTTCTTAATGAATCTCCTGTATCTCAAAGTTTTGCTCCTCCGGCTTGGCTACTTTCAACTTCTGGATCCTGAGTTCTCCATGAAATCCTCCTTGTCAAATATAGCTTCCTAAAGGTCCATCTTAACTTCTTGATGTAACACTCCAGATCCTGATGATACACTAGCTAAGGTTAAAACTTCACCTCTTGCTGATAGATACTCCATCAGCCTTCTTCCATCAAATCCATTCTGAAGACATGCATCCTTAACTCAGCACGGTGACAATAGCATAAGCGGACGTTAAAAGCTTGGATAGCCGTGTTTTTGCTCTTGACATTTCCATGAGCTATCATTCCATAGTTGATATCTCCTGCCTTAGGGTTTCTTGACAAAACTTTGAGTTCTAATGCTCCATGCTCCGGTCTTTCTCCGATACACCTTGATCTCGGGTATTGGCAACTTCCATAGTCTGCCAAGTTCCATAAGGGTAGCCTTCCTAGGTCATACAAATCTAGGGATTCTTCAGAGCCTTCAAATTCTACTTGTCTTCGGTCTTCAACCGTTGTAGTTTCCATTATTCAGATGTACAGAAAATACTCTTCATTCCGAAGTGGTCTTAGTTGTCTGATATCTTGTATTTCTTGGAATGGTCTCATCAGTCGAATCTTCGTGTGGTCAAAAGGGGAAAGGGGTATGGTCTCACTAAAGGGAATTTTTGAATAAGCTCAGAAGAGAAGAGAGGTAAAAGATCTTTTTGAAAGGGAAAGTTGTAGAGAAAAATCTTTGCTATGGGCTTGCCAGTTTCTAGGGTCACATCCTACAGTCAACATGTGCTCTGATACCATCTTGTAGTGACCCGACCCGAATGGATCAAATCTCTGTGCTTAAGTGTCATCCCTGGATCGGTATGCTAACACACACAGTACTCGAAGATTTATAATAGAGGTAAATCACATGTAAAAGTAACGTAAATACTATTACCTCAATCCAAAATAGCGGAAGTAACAAGGTTGTGGATTCCCATCAACACCAATGGCAAAGTTGAGTGTAGAAATCATAACCCTAACGTATCACTTACTCGTCGTAAGAAATCCTACAACATGAGACGTTGCAGCCACAGAGGGTCAGTACAGTGAATGTATCGGCAAATTCACACAATAGAGAATGATGAATAAAGGATATCACTACATGCATATTTGGCTGGTGGAAAAGCTCCATGGTTATAAGGTTTTTTTGCGAAAAGCCAATTTTTCCCTACTGCAAAGGAATAAATTTTATTTAACTATCATGGTGGTTGTTGAACATTGAGAATGGTTGACAGCATTCTCAATCCCAATTAAGCATCATCATTAAACCCATCAAAATTAATTTAAAGTAACATGATGAGATCGGGTCCGAGAGGAGGAGGAGAGGGCAATGTGGGGGGGGGGCGAGTGGGTGGCGGCGCTGGGGCGATGGGGTCGACCCCGATCCAGATCGGGTCCGAGAGGAGGGGGCGCGAGGAGAGAGTGGGGGGGATCGGGGGGAAGTGGTGGGGTTAGTGGCTAGGGTTTCGGGGGGGGGTGGATAAGGGGAGGGGGGCCGGTTGGGCCTGCGCCCGAATGGGCCGGCCAACTAGGCCAGTAGGTCGTGGGAGGGGTTTCCCTCTTCTTTCTTTTTTTTGTTAGTTTCTTTCTTTTATTTATTTTCCTTTTCTGTTTTTATTTCATTTTAAATTATTTAGGCATTTTATAAAAATGTGTTTACTACATCATAATTACATATGCAATATTTAGTACAAACCGAACATTTTATTTTAATTTTTGAAAACCGTCATTATTTACCAAACTTTGAATTTGAATTTTGGACCGGTTTTGACCTAATGATAGATTAGCAACAGTAACCGAGGTGACGTGGCATGATTAGTGTGGGATTACTGTAGCATGATTATCCGGGCGTCACAACCACGCCCTAAACTCATCCAAACTCTCGTCCAGATTTGATAGGGCTCCGGTATATCGTGGATTGACAGAGATTCCTCCATCGGAACTTGAAGAAATTTTCCAGGGTTGTTATAGACTCAATTCTGCACAATTCCACCAAAGCGATCGTCAAAGCGATACTCGAGGAGGTGGTGGCGGCAGATACGAGTTCTCTGTCCAAAAAAATAAAATAGCACGGTCGCTTGAGGGCAATGTTGACGTTGAGCCCCCGAGCTCCATGGATGATTCCTCCGTGATCTTGATAGAGATCGGAGTTGATGTTTGATGAAGGCCCTCGTCCGAACATGGTGATCCGAACATGGGGCGCAGTTCTTGGTCGAACCAAGGTGACCAGATGAGCTTGTGATGAAGATGCCGAAGTCGCAGTTGATCTGCAGGCGAGCCATCGATCCTTTTGTCGATCACACAGCGGAACTCTCAATGAAAGCACCAATGTCGGTGTCAAACCGGCGGATCTCGGGTAGGGGGTCCCGAACTGTGCGTCTAGGCCGGATGGTAACAGGAGGCAGGGGACACGAAGTTTTACCCAGGTTCGGGCCCTCTTGATGGAGGTAAAACCCTACGTCCTGCTTGATTAATATTGATGATATGGGTAATACAAGAGCTGATCTACCACGAGATCAGAGAGGCTAAACCCTAGAAGCTAGCCTATGGTATGATTGTTGATGTGTATGTTCTATCGACTAGCCTGGCCCAGGTTTATATAATGCACCAGAGGCCTAGGTTAACAAGAGTCCTAGCCGAATACGCCGGTGGGGAGAAGTCCTTGTCTTGATCGCCAAGTCTTGTGGAATCTTCCTTGTATGCGGCAATTGTCCGAACTGGCCCATGAGTATACGACCACGGGAGTCCTCGGCCCAATCTATCAGATCGGGAGATGATGTGTTGAGTACCCCCTAGTCTAGGACACCGTCACTACTCATGCAATGTTTGGGGTGAAATTAATGCATAAAAACTGGGTATGAAAGGGGATATGATCAAAGTGTGAACTTGCCTACAATGTTGATGAAGATGATTCGCACTCAAAACTCTTGATATCTCTACTCGTCACACTCCGGTCAATCTATCGTAAGCAAGCAATAGTAACCACACATAAGCAATCACTCAAAATATCAAAAAGATCGAAGAAGACAATTCGGAAAACATCAAAACCAAGCAAATACTCTTGCAACATAAAACAATTTTTAACAGTACCAAAATTATATGAATTTGGCCTTATCAGAAAGTTTAGGTCAAGAGATTCGATTTGCAGAAAGAATCAACTCAAACGGAGATACGAAACTCAAGTTATGATCAAACGAAGTTTGAATTCAAATCTGATCTAATTCAAATTTTAAATTTTCAAAAACATGTTTAAGTTCTTTTACTGGATAGAGGAGATCATAACGAAGACGTGAGCGTTGGTTTCGTTGGATTTGGAGAAACGAGTGAAAAGTAGTGATCATTTGAAGATTAGGGGCTAATCTATAAAGAAAATCCTCACATATAGGTCCCTAGCGGAAATTAATAAGAAAAAGGAAAAATCTAACGACGCTCGCTATAGAAATCTAAACGACGAACGTTCGTTAGATAATCTAGACTAAAAGAAAAACCGATCGGTTTTAAAAGAGAAAACCTAAACTAAAAAAAGGAAAACCAGGCGGTTCGGCGGTTTAGTATCGGTTCGATCGGTTTTTCGCCGAAAACCGGCGGCGGCGTCGGTTACTCCGGCGAGAGCAGCGCGCTCCGGCGCAGCAGCGGCAGCGGCGCAGGAGAGCAGGGCGCGGGGCGAGGGCGGCGCAGGGGCGGCGCGGTGGCGCAGGCGAGCGGCGGGGGCAGGCGGCGAGCGGCGCGGCGCGCGGCGGCTCCGGCGAGATGCAGGGGCAGGCGGCAGCGGCGGGCAGAGAGTAGGGGCCCAGGGCCGCACTATTTAAGGGGAGAGGAGGCCTCGGGAGGCGTGGAGGAGGGGCGAGGGCAGAGGCGGCGGGGCGCGGTGTCCGCGATGGACACGACGGCGGCGGCGCCATCGTGGTGGCGGCAGTCTCCCGCTCGGGCGGTTGGGGCGACGGGGCACTGGGCCGCGGCCTGGCTGAGCTAGGCCGGCCCAGTCGGGGAATTTTTTTTAAACATTTTTCAGACAATTAAAATAATAAAAACGAAATAACTAAAAATAGTATATAGGCATATAATATATCAAAATTTTCAAAAAAGATTTCAACAACATGGATATTTTTCTAGCATTAAATAAAATACACATAAATTCTAATAATTCAAACAGTGCTCTTGCCCTAATAATATCCAACAAAAATCATTTAAAAAAATACCAAAATGATTTCAAATTAATTTTTCTCCAATTTTCTATTATAGGGAATTATGTTACCCTATTTTCCATGTATTTTGTTTTTGGAGAAAATTAATTTGAATAAAACTCAAATAACTCTAAATTGAAAATAAATTCAAAAGAACTTTGAATTTAATTCTTTGAAACTCCCAACTCATATTTCATATAATTTGAAGAAGTCATTTTATCTTCTCTCATGGAAATCATTGAGCTGCATGAAGTTTATGAATTGAAATATTTCCAAATGAAATTCAATTATTTTCAAATACCCTTTCATTTAATTTAAATGGAAGAAGTCATATCATCTTCGCTCAAGGGTTTTGTATTTGAAAAGAATTTGAATTCATGGAGATCAGAAAGCAAATATGAAAGTTTGGGAAAGTCCTTTTATTCCCTCTCATTTAACTTTCAAAAGTTTCGAATTCACTCACTTTCAGAAAATCAATCAACCAATCAATCAAATCTATCTATTTATTATAACATTCCAAAATTTTGAATTTTGGGATGTTACAGTTGCAGGGTTGCTTGAGAGAGACCATCTTCATCCTACGCCTCCTACGGATAGATAAACCTTAAGTCATCCACTTGAGAGAAATTTGCTATTGTCCTACAAACCTCTGCACTTGGAGGCCCAACAACGTCTACAAGAAGAAGGTTGTGTAGTAGACATCACTAGGGTTCGGGGGCGGCGCGGGGGCGAGCTGAGGCGGCGGGGTGAGCTGCGGGGCGACTTATAAGAGGGGGCCGGCTTGGAGAGTCCTGGCCGGTTACGGCCCGAAGTCGGTTTGACTTTTTTTTAAATATTTTGACGCGCAGAAAAAGAAAGAAAAGGAATACTAAACGGGCTCCAAAAATCCCGAAATAAATTTTCCCCGCCCTCTAAAAATAAGCCGGACAGGGTGAACATTTATTTGGGCCTATAATGCAATTTTTGAAAAATGCATATTTTTCCTAATTCAAATAAAATTGTAATAAAATCCAAATAAAAAATTTGCAAATTGATTTTAATATTTTTCTTCCAATATTTCATTTATTTCGAAGAAGTCTTATTATCTCCTCTCATATATTTTGATATGAAACATTTTCGGAGAGAAAATTTATTAAAACCAAAGTGATCCTCGTTTCCATATTTGATAAAATTCAAATATGCAAAATGGTGAAATCCCCAACTCTCTCCGAGGGTCCTTGAGTTGCTTAGAATTTCCAGGATCGCAAAAAACGAAATGCCCAAAATATGATATGCATGAATGACCTATGTATAACATTCCAAATTGAAAATTTGGGATGTTACAAACCTACCCCCTTAAGATGAATCTCGTCCTCGAGATTCGGGTTGGCTAGAAAACAGGTGTGGATGGTCTTTCTGTAGATCATCCTCTCGTTCCCAAGTGGCTTCATCGTCGGTATGGTGGCTCCACTGAACTTTGCAAAACTTGATAATCTTGCTGCGAGTAACTTGGCTGGCAAACTCAAGAATCTTGATAGGTTTCTCCTTATAGGTCAAATCACTATCCAACTGTATTGCTTCCAGTGGCACTGTATCTCTCAGAGGAATATCGGCCATCTCAGCATGGCACTTCTTCAACTGAGAAACGTGAAACACATCATGAACTCCTGACAGTCCTTCGGGTAACTCCAACTTGTAGGCAGCATCTCCCATGCGTTCCAAAACACGGTACGGTCCCACAAATCTTGGGGCTAACTTTCCTTTAACTCCAAATCGTTTAACTCCTCGAAGTGGTGACACTCTCAGATAAGCTCTATCTCCAATTTCATAGACTACCTCCTTGCGTTTTGAATCTACATAACTCTTCTGTCTGGACTGAGCTATCTTCAGTCTATCTCGAATTAGTTTAACCTTTTCTTCAGACTCCTTAATCAAATCAAGTCCAAACAACTGACGGTCTCCAACCTCATCCCACATGAACGGTGTTCTGCACCTTCTTCCATACAGGGCCTCGAACAGTGCCATCTTCAAACTGGCCTGGTAGCTATTGTTGTACGACAACTCTGCGTAGGGAAAATTATTTATCCCAACTAGACCCGTAGTCTAGCGCACAAGCTCTCAACATGTCCTCCAGAATCTGATTGACTCTCTCTGTCTGTCCATCTGTCTGCGGGTGAAAAGTTGTACTGAACTCCAGCCTGGTTTCCAAAGTCTGATGCAGCTTGTGCCAGAACTTTGAAGTAAACTGTGTTCCTCTATCTGATACGATGGTCCTTGGAACTCCGTGCAGACATACGATCCTGGTCATATATATCTTGGCCAACTTCGCACTTGTATAAGTGGTTTTCACTGGGATAAAGTGAGCTACTTTGGTCAAGTAGTTCACTACTACCCAGATTGAGTCATATCCTGATCAGGTCCTGGTAATGAGGTGATGAAATCCATGCCAAGCTTATCCCACTTCCATTCGGGTATCGGCATAGGCTGCAGTAATCCTGCTGGCTTCTGATGTTCTGCCTTCACTCTCTGACATACATCACATACGGCTACATACTCGGCAATATCCTTCTTCATACCCGTCCACCAGAAATGCTCCTTCAAATCCAAATACAACTTGGTGTTTCCGGGGTGTATTGAGTATGGTGAGTCGTGAGCTTCTTGTAATATCAACTTCCTGATCTCGGCATTATTTGACACAAAAATACGGTCTTCGAACCACAAGGCGTCGTGCTCATCCTCACGAAAACCATTGGCTTTGCCTTCACTCATCTTCTCCTTTATCTTGGCAATTTCTTTGTCATCCTTCTGAGCTTCTCGAATCTTTTCAAAAAATGTCGACTGCACTTCCATGGTTGTAACAAAACCTTTAGGAACTATCTCCAAACGAAGTTCCTTGAGATACTCTGCTAACTCTTTTGGCATCCCTCCGCTTATGAGGGTATTGACGTAACTCTTCCGGCTCAAAGTGTCTGCTATGACATTGGCCTTGCCTAGATGATAGTGCAACTTCATATCATAATCTTTTATAAGCTCCAACTATCTCCTTTGCCTGAGGTTCAACTCCTTCTGAGTGAAAATGTACTTCAAACTCTTATGATCCGTGTACACATCACAATGGTTACCGATCAGAAAATGTCTCCAGGTCTTGAGTGCATGCACTATAGCTTCTAACTCCAAATCATGTGTGGCATAATCCAATTCATGCGATTTAAGTTGTCGTGAGGCATACGAAACAACCCGTCCGTCTTGCATAAGTACTCCTCCAAGTCCTAAGTGAGAGGCGTCGCAATACACTTGGAAATCCTTGCGTATATCTGGTAGAATCAGCACTGGGGCTGTAGCCAAACGTTTCTTCAACTCCTGGAAACTTGCTTCATATTCTTTAGTCCAATGGAACTTGGTGTCCTTCTTCAACAACGTCGTCATAGGCTTTGCTATCTTAGAGAAATTTTCAATGAATCTCCGATAGTATCCTGCGAGTCCAAGAAAACTGCGGATCTCTCCAACTGAGGTGGGTGCCAACCACTCAGTGACTGATTTGACCTTGGTAGGGTCCACTACTATACCTTCTCCTGATATAACATGTCCAAGAAATCCAACTTCCTTCAACCAAAACTCACATTTGCTAAACTTGGCATATAACTGATGTTCTGTGAGCTTCTCAAGAATTAAATGCAAATGCTCCTTATGTTCCTCTTCATTCTTTGAGTATACTAAGATATCATCTATGAACACCACAACAAACTTATTTTAACATCCCAAAATTCTAAATTTTGGAATGTTATAATAAATAGATAGATTTGATTGATTGTCTGAAAGTGAGTGAATTCGAAACTTTTGAAAGTTAAATGAGAGGGAATAAAAGGACTTTCCCAAACTTTCATATTTGCTTTCTGATCTCCATGAATTCAAATTCTTGTCAAATACAAAACCCTTGAGCGAAGATGATATGACTTCTTCCATTTAAATTAAATGAAAGGGTATTTGAAAATAATTGAATTTCATTTGGAAATATTTTAATTCATAAACTTCATGCAGCTTAATGATTTTCATGACAGAAGATAAAATGACTTCTTCAAATTATATGAAATATGAGTTGGGAGTTTCAAAGAATTAAATTCAAAGTTCTTTTGAATTTAGAGTTATTTGAGTTTTATTCAAATTATTTTTCTCCAAAAACAAAATACATGGAAAATAGGGTAACATGATTCCTTACAATAGAAAATTGGAGAAAAAAATTAATTTGAAATCATTTTGGTATTTTTTTTAAAAATGATTTTTATTGGATTTTATTAGAGCAGGAGCACTGTTTGAATTATTAGAATTTATGTGTATTTTATTTAATGCTAGAAAAATGTCCATGTCGTTGGAAATCTTTTTCTGAAAATTTTGATATATTATATGCCTATATAATATTTTTATTTCTGTTTGTTTTTATTTGTTTTGTTTGTGTGGAAAAAAGAAAATCTTAAAAAAAATTCCTCGCCGACTGGGCCGGCCCCGCACCAGGCCAGGCCACGGCCCAGACGCAGCGCCGCCTTCCTCCTCCCGTGTGCGTCGCGGACTCGCCGGAGTCCAGCGCTCCTACGCCGTCCGTCGCCCCCTCGCGCACGCGAAGCCACCGCCCCTCTCCTCCATATAAATCCGGAGCCCCGGCCCCGTCTCTCCTCTCGCCGCGCCTCGCCTCGCATCCCGTGCATCGCCGCCGCCGGCGAAGATCCGCCGCGACCGCCGCCGCTGCTGTCCCGCGCCTCCACCCCGCGTGCCGCACTACACCCCTCCGCCGTAGCCGCGCCTCGCCTAGCCCCTCGCCGGCCCGCGTACCTGCTGCCTCCGCCGCCCTGCGCCGCTGCCGCCGCCGCGCCGGAGCGCGCTGCCCTCGCCGGAGCCGCGCCGACTCGCCGGACTCGATCCGCCACTGCAAACTGCCGGTTTTCGACGAAAACCCAACCGGTATAAACCGCGAACCTCCCCGGTTTATTTTTATTCGTTTTCGGTTTTATTCAGAAAACCTAGATCTATTTTTATTAGGTTTAGTTATATAGCGAACGCTCGCTAGTTTAGGGTCTGTAGCAAACGGTTTTGTTCATTAGCATTCCGTAACGGATGTCCGCTATTTAGTCTTTTTTTTAGTTTTCTGCCAGGGACCCGTTTGTGAATATTTTATTTACAGATTGGCCCCTATTCTTCAAACGACCACAACTTTTTACCCGTTTATCCCAATCCAACAAAACCAACGTCGACGTCTTCGTTACGATCTCCTCTATCCAGATAAATAACTTAAACATGTTTTTGAAAGTTTTAAAATTTGAATTAGATCAGATTTGTATTCAAACTTCGTTTGTTCATAACTTGAGTTTCGTAGCTCCGTTTGAGTTGATTCTTTTAGCAAATCGAAGCTCTTGACCTAAACTTTCTGATAAGGCCAAATTCACATAATTTTGGTACTGTTAGAAATTGTTTTTATGTTGCAAGAGTTATTTGCTTGGTTTTGATGTTTTCCGAATCGTCTTCTTCGTTCTTTCTGATGTTTTGAGTGATTGCTTATGTGTGGTTACTATTGCTTCCTTACGATAGATTGAACGGAGTGTGACGAGTAGATCTATTATGAGTTTTGAGTGTGAATCATCTTCATCAACATTGCAGGCCAGTTCACACTTTGATCATACATCTTTCATACCCAGTTTTATTGCCTTAGATCAAACCTCCAACATTGCATGATTAGGATCTAATTAAATCGTGGGATGGGAAGTAGTTGAGGTAGTACCTATTACCTGTTTATTATCAAACCCTTTAATGCATGACCTTTCATTCACTTCTCGCCTTCAACAAAGTTGTGGTGTTGAAATTTTATGTGTCATAACACCAGTAGAGTATGGCCCGTAGTAGTTTCCGGGTTCACACAGATTAGAAAAAGGCATATGCCCAACCCATCGGGGCCTCTTAGGAACATATACCACAAACTTCAGGAGTGTATAACACAAGCTCGAAAGCAGAGCATGGTTGACAAAGCAGAGGATAAAATTTACCAAAGGCATTATGTATCCGAGAAAAGACTCACAAAGTTATAGAATATGAAGGACGCCGTCGGATAAAATCCAATAAAGGTTCTGGTGGTCCACAAGGGATCTGATGTGAGCATCGATACCCAATCAGAGGAAGAAAGAATGCAAATGCATCGGTTTATAGAACATCTGAATAATTCAACGTTTAAATAGCAAAGGAATTATGATTTATAAATCAAGGGATCAGGAGCAAATGCTCTGATCAAGGATGAATAAGTTGAATAGACTTAGGGGTACAATCGATGGCAATCTGATTGGTCGAGAACCAGCTCATGTTCGAAAAACGTCTAAGCCGGAAAGATAATTTATAAGGATCAACTGATGATTGCGTGCATTCGCACACATATAGAATCGACGGACTTAAATGATAGTGACAAAGGATGCCAATAAGATTACTAGACTTATGGGATTAACCAAAATGTAAGCAAGCAAGAATTTCAAGAGCAATAGGCTCCTGAGGATTTTTGGAAGATCGAATGGTATTTCGAAGATTGGTGACATACATGAATCAACTGGGGACGAGCGGATACTCGGTAAGTGCGAGAATTATCCGCAAGGGTATTCAGGTGACAAAGTACAGCAAGGCACTAAGCTCAAAGGATTCTCGAAACAACAAAGAGTATTTCGGGACATCTTGTAATAACAACATCAATGGGGAATGATTGTATGAATGGCAAGGGTATGCAGTTTTTATAGGGGTATTACGGTGGTAGGGATTTGCAAAAGAAACGGGCACAAAGTCTCAAAAGAGTATCGGAGAGTAACTTCAAAATCTTCTGATGCAACCGGCGATCATCTGGGCCGAAGGGGCTCTCCGGGAGAAAGTATTTACGAGAACCTAAAGTTAGTTTTGTTTTTAGCAAAATCATTTAACCCGAATAGAAGAGAGCTCAGAGTCCCAGAGTATAGATCGAGGAATAAAAGATCCTAATACCACCCAATGGCGACGTGGGTCCATAAGACACACAGCCATGTTAGTAAAAGTTTTTGTAATGTCTAGACTCAACTTCGGCCAAGGAGTTTGAAAGGGGGATTCCAACAAGCAGTCAACTCTGATACCAACTTGTGACGCCCCCGATTTAATCGTACACTAATCATGCACGCAAATGTGTACGATCAAGATCAAGGACTCACGGGTAGATATCACAACACAACTCTACAAATAAAATAAGTCATACAAGCATCATATTACAAGCCAGGGGCCTCGAGGGCTCGAACACAAGAGCTCGATCATAGACGAGTCAGCGGAAGCAACAATATCTGAATACAGACATAAGTTAAACAAGTTTGCCTTAAGAAGGCTAGCACAAAGTGGGACACAGATCGAAAGAGGCGCAGGCCTCCTGCCTGGGATCCTCCTAAACTACTCCTGGTCGTCATCAGCGGGCAGCACGTAGTAGTAGGCACCTCCGGTGTAGTAGGAGTCGTCATCGACGGTGGCGTCTGGATCCTGGGCTCCAACATCTGGTTGCGACAACCAGGTAGAATGGATAGGGAGAAAAGAGGGAGGAAGCAACCTTGAGTACTCACTCAAAGTACTCGCAAGCAAGGAGCTACACTACATATGCATGGGTAAATGTGTAAAGGACCATATCGGTGGACTGAACTGCAGAAAGGCAGAATAAGAGGGGGATTGCTAATCCTTTCGAAGACTACGCTTCTGGCAGCCTCCGTCTTGCAGCATGTAGAAGAGAGTAGACTGAAGACCTCCAAGTAGCATCGTATAGCATAATCCTAACCGGTGATCCTCCCCTCATCGCCCTGTGAAAGAGCGATCACCGGTTGTATCTGGCACTTGGAAGGATGTGTTTTATTAAGTATCCGGTTCTAGTTGTCATAAGGTCAAGGTACAACTCCAAGTCATCCTGTTACCGAAGATCACGGCTATTCGAATAGATTAACTTCCCTGGAGGGGTGCACCACATAACCCAACACGCTCGATCCTATTTGGCCGGACACACTTTTCTGGGTCATGCCCGGCCTCAGAAGATCAACATGTCGCAGCCCTACCTAGGCACAACAGAGAGGTCAGCACACCGGTCTAAATCCTATGGCGCAGGGGTCTGGGCCCTTCGCCCTTTGCACACCTGCACATTGTGAACGCGGTAGGAAGCAGAACTAGCCCCCGTAATACAAGAGCAGGCTTACGGTCCAATCCGGCGTGCGCCACTCAGTCTAATACCACGACGTTGAGTGCCCATAACTGTCCCCGCGTAGATGGTTAGTGCGTATAAGTCAGATGGCCAGACTCAGATCAAATACCCAGATCTCGTTAAGCATGTTAAGTATCCGCGAACGCCGACCAGGGCCAGGCCCACCTCTCTCCTAGGTGGTCTGAACCTGCCCTATCGCTCCACCACAAAGTAACAGTCGGGGGCCGTCGGGAACCCAGGCCCACCTCTACCGGGATGGAGCCACCTGCCCCTTCAGCCCCCAACTCCGAACAGTACCACAGGTAATGTAACTGTGTAAAGTATATAGTATATGCCTGTGATCAACTCCCGAAGTGATCACGGCCCAGTAGTATAGCATGGCAGACGGACAGGAGTGTAGGGCCACTGATGGAACACTAGCATCCTATACTAAGCAGTAGGATAGCAGGTAATGGTAACAATAGTAGTAGCAAGGACAGGCTATGCATCAGGATAGGAATAACGGAAAGCAGTAACAAGCTACACTACTCTAATGCAAGCAGTATAGAGAAGAGTAGGCAATATCTGGTGATCAAAGGGGGGGCTTGCCTGGTTACTCTGGCAAGAGAGAGGGGTCGTCAACTCCGTAGTTGTACTGGGTAGTAGCAGCGTCGGTCTCGGTGTCTATCGAGAGAAGAGGGGGGAGAAACAATAAATATTTAAGCAAGCAGATGCATAGTGATGCATGACATGACAAGTAATGGCGTTAGAGGTGCTCTAACGCGGTACGTGATGATACCGGTGAAGGGGGGAAACATCCGGGAAAATATCCCCGGTGTTTCGCGTTTTCGGACAGACGAACTGGAGGGGGAAACTTGCGCGTTCGCTAGGCTAGGGACGCATGGCAAACGAACGGCCTGCATATTCGGATTCGTCTCGTTGTTCTGAGCAACTTTCATGTACAAAGTTTTTCCATCCGAGCTACGGTTTATTTTACATTAATTTTAAAAGATTTAAATTAATTTTAGCATTTATTTAATTTATTTAATACAACATTATCCAGAACAGTGTTTGCTGACTTCATCATGACATCAGCATGACATCAGCAGTCAACAAAGGTGTTGACTGGGTCGCTGACGTGTGGGTCCCACTGGTCATTGACTGATTAGCCTAATTAGTGTTTAACTAATCTAACTACTGTTTAATTAAACTAATTAGTTAATTAGGTTAATCTAATTATGATTAATTAACTTAATTATTTCCTTAATTAATTAATGTAATTATTATTATTTATTTATTTTTTATATTATTATTTTTTATTTTTAATAAAACCATTCTGGTCGTGGGGCCCCCCTATCATAGGCAGAGGGGGCCTAAACGGGCGACGGGTTACGGGCAGGCGCCCACCATGCTGTAACGCCCTCGATGCGGCTATATCTCCCACGTGTCGAGGCACGACTTAGAGGCATAACCGCATAGAAAGCAATGCAAGTTGGTATCAGAGCCTTCCCCGACCTTAGGAGCCCCCATTGCTTGATCGTTTTTAGCAGCCGAGTTGTGTCTAGAAAGATGTTTTGAGTCCTTAGGAATTATATATCGGAGAGTTTAGGAATTCTTTCTACTTCCCAGTCTCCTCATCGCTCTGGTAAGGCATCCTGACGTAGAGTTTTGACTCTTCTCTTCTCAAATTTCACTAAATTTTTTTTAGGATCACGCGAGTATCTTGGATTTGTTCCGATGGCTTATGATGAGAACACTGTCTTGGTGCCTCCTGTCAGGGGTTTAGTGGAAGTGTCCCGGGGAGTTGAGCTCTGAGGTGTTGTCATCATAATTCTATCGTTGCAATTCTGGTATACTTGAGATATGTTCGCGACTTTGAAAATCTCCTTTATGCAGTTCGTTGGTGAGATAACCTCGACGCCACCCAGTACTGGGGCGGGAGTTCGGGAGTATCGCCATAACTTGTATAACGGATGCTTTTCGAAGGTTGAGGTAGATGGTTTCCGAAGGTTTCTTGATTATGTGTTGAAGGATGGATACAGCTGGATGTAGAATTTGCTAGCTTGGGTGAGATATTATGCTTCCCCTGTATCCCCAACACCTGATTGCATAACCGGAAAGTTTCGGGAGTTTCATAGGTGGGAATTCAAGTAGCTCTTAGGATATCTTTCCGACAGATGTATGACATGAAATTGGGGTTCGACGTCTAGTGGTTCGCCTATTCACGGTTGATTTTACAGTGGTCTCGTTGTGTCTTAAAGAGTCCTTGGCTATGCTGACTCGGGGACGCTTCGTATGTCATGTGCACTGCCTTGTACATGAAGGTGCTGTACGATCGAGCCCGTGTAGGTCCCACCACGAAAACTTCGGACGAAATTTCTATCATATGTTTGTTCCGGCTTATCTCGCAAGCCAACCCTTGGTTTTATTTTGAGTTGTGGTATTCGAACCGCTTCGAAGTCATATGTTGATTCCATCCCTCGTTGATGTACCTCTTCTACCTGATTCTTCGTGGCTTCGCAATTTAGGAATATGTGATCACTTCAAGAGAAGTGCATTCGTTCATTTTGTTAGGATGTGAAGACTTTATGTTGCAATTTTCATTCCGTTGGATTCACCATCAATATTTGTCTATTTGTGTGCTAATGGTGGTCAACCTGTTCAGGATGGCTCCTCCAACGCGCACGACTCCGAACCCTGATCCGCCACCACCTCCGCTTCCTCCGGAAGCATGGCAAGGTGTGATGGCCGCTACTAATGCAAACACATAGTTGATCATGCAAATCCTCCAAGAGCGGAATCAAGGCAGTCAAGGGAATCAAGGCAACAATCAGAACCATTTTGCTGCTCTGATACCAACTTGTAACGCCCTCGATGCGGCTATATCTCCCACGTGCCTCGACACGTGGGAGATATAGCCGCATCGAGGGCGTTACACATGCGAGGGGAGGCGAGGCCGGCCCGGGCTGTGCCAGGCGGCGGCGAGGCCATGGCGGGGCGGCGCCGGGCGCGGGCGCGCAAGAAGCAGCGAGCGATGCGCGCGCGCGCACGCGGAGCACTGTGGTGGTGATGCGTGGGCAGGGGCGCCGCGAGCTATACGGGGGTGAGCGGGCGCTGGCTCGCGGGCATGCGGGGCGTCGTGCTGGGCCAGAGGCGGGAAGCAGGGGTTGAGGCCATGGCCGGTGCAGGACACGACCGGCCGGCGGGCGGCGATGGGGCTGCAGAGGCGGGGCGGAGCTCGAGCGTGACGGGAGGGGGCGAGCGCGTGCGTGGGGGGGGCGCGTGGCCAGAGGAGTGGCGGGCCACGCGGGCAAGCCGCGGGCAGGCGCGCGGTGCGGAGTAGAGAGAGTGAGGAAACGACGCGGGGCGGCACGGGGTGTGCAGGGGGGCGGGGCGCGAGCAAAGGAGGCCCGAGGCGCGGCGACGAGCAGCGCGTGTAGTGGGCGCGGCCGCCGCGCGGCGGGTGCGTGCGTGCGCAGAGAGGGAGCGGGGCGAGGGAAAGAGAGGAGGCCGGGGGCCTCACCAGGAGGGTAGGGTCTAGGGCAATGGGCGCGGTGAGGTTCGGGGAGGCCGACGGGGACGACACGGCGGAGTGGAGCAGTCCGGCGAGGGGGTCCGGCGACGGGGAGGTCGAGGCGGAGGCACGGTCCAGATGGCAACGTGCGTGCGGGAGAGAGGGCGAGGGGATCGGGATTCTCCGATCTAGATCCAGCGGGAGGGGAGGAGTGGTGCGAGTGGGGGTGGGGGGTAAGCTAGGGTTTCCCCTGGTGGGGTTAAGGAGGGGAGGGGTTGGGCCGGCCGGTGTGGCCGAATGGGCCGGCCAGCTGGGCCATTCGGTCCAGTGGAGGGGGGCCTTTTCAATCCTTTTTTTGTTTATTGTTTTGTCTTTCTTTTTATTTAATGTTCTTTTCTATTTTAGTAAATTTTTGCTTTTATAAAATACAAAGTTGTACCTAAATAAGCATTAATATGTATGCCCCTACCACAATTAGCTTCGCACCTAAACAAAAATAGTTTGTAATTGTTTATTATTTTAAATCATTTAAATAATTGTTTCTGCTACTGTTTTATTTAGTTTTGTGCATTTAAACATTTTATAAAGACTTGGTTTCTTCGCCAATATTACTTATGAATTGTTCGGCACATCCAGAACATTTTAGTTTTCATATTTGAAAATTTTTATCATGTGACTCGACTTTGAATTTGAAATTGGAACGAGATTTGAATCATCGCGAGATTATCAACAATAATCATGGTGACGTGGCATCATTAGTAGAAGGTTATTGTAGCTTAATTATCTAGGCGTCACAATTCTCCTCCACTACAAAAAATCTCGTCCCAAGATTTAAGAGGGGGTCTAAGGGGGGAAGGTTTGGTTACGAAATTCTAACGAGTCTTCTCGGTCTTAATTGCTCTTCTCGAAAAGGTCAATCCATTACATTGATGTCTTCATCCCACTGCTTCAGGTCATCATTATGAAGTCGGCGCCCTTTTTTTCAGGAACTCCATCGTACTTACGAAAGATTAAAGGGTGGGCATTCTGGGAGAACAGACGTCGGCAAGGTTGACTATCGGGTCGACAACATCGAGGAAGGTGGCGGGAAGTAACTCTCGAATCGAATCTTAAGAAATTATTGGGAGCAAAGTAAGGAGGTAACCTGGGAAGTTTCGAGCAGGCAGGCAATTGTTCGATGCCTGTTATAGGGCGTGAAAGGGTCAAAACAACGGGAATAAGTATTGTGTCCGATATCAGACCTGAAGGTGGCTCGTGAATTACATACGAGGCCACGCGCGAGGAACAACCTTGGGAACACGGGGTGTACATGGGAGTCAGGTTTCGATCCTGTGGAACTGTGGGTTATGGGCCCACCATGAGGGTTAAGATTAGGAAGGGCGACGGCATCTTGCATGATAATGTAAGCAAGGCAGGTCAGAGGATAGCCTGTCAGTTAAGTTGGCAACAACATCAGTACCAAGGGCGAGGGACAAAGAGAACCATTTTCCTGCTCGTTGAACGAGGTGGACCAATAGGCAAAGTTCTCGTCCATCGGTGGCTACCGGAATGTCATCAACAATAGTAACAGGGTCTTATTGACAGAGTGGTACCACAAGGTTCTCAGCTAAGCAGGGAAATGCCACTACTCAGATAAGTCAGATTACTAGAAATGTTAAACAATACAATGGGAAGGATAGTATGATTATCAGATTAAACAGATCAATGGAAAGGAAAATGTGTTTAAACACATATATCAGGGGTATATCCTTCCCAATGATAAGCAGAGCATGATATCTGTCGCAAGATATAAGTAGAAAACCCTTTAGGTAAGGGGAGAGAGAATTTCATGATATTACCGATAGAACGGTGTTAGAATAAATGATAAAGAAAGTTTAGCATTGTGCTTCAAATGTTCTTGCTGAAGAATGGAGTACCATATACATGCTTCGAGATAGCATTGACATGGTCAACAGGTGAAAATTAGACTTTGGAAACAAAAAGGATCCATCAGGAACAACTTATAGAATAAGTCTTACAATTTCCTCATGGAGGAATGTTTAACCTTGTTAAAAAGGAAACTGTAACCACAGGTCCTCCGGCCAGGTGTGCTAAGTAAAGACACCACCTTACCAGGTTATGTAGAGACCAAAGTTATAACTTTTGGAAATATGTCCCAACCATCATATCTGACCGAGATTCAGATCTGATCGGTGTTAGGATACCTCAGACTCAAGATACCTGGGAAGAAAAGGTGTGGCACAAATTGGTGATACAACATCTTAAGATTCTCGGGAAATGAATTATGGAAGCGAGTTCCGAAACAAGAGTTCATCATTAAACCAAGGAGAGGATGAGGAGGTGGTTGATTGACTCACCGACAATTCATTGAGAGTTTCAAAAGATGGATTTCCACACTTATGTGTACAAGGAGACAACATTAGCTAGATCAAATGACTTGATGATGTATGCTCGAGGAAAACATACACAGTTAAACATTTGTTGAAATGTGCAGCCAAAATATGGGCTAGGTAGCACGATCAATGTTCGAGAGATGATCCAATAAACCATAGACGTAGAATGAAACTATAGACCAATAACTTCAAAGCAATGGGGTTTCTAGAAGTTTTAGAATTTACACATCATAGACCATTTGTCGGTATTCCGGTTGGAACACGGGGGCCATGAAAAGATTGGTGATGGTGAGAAGCATCACGTGCATCAGTAATTCATAAGAGGTGGTGAAATTCTCACAACATTGAGGACATAAGAGATGTTAATGTTCCAAGGTAAAGAAGAACATTTACTGGATAGCAAGGAACTCAAGGTATAACACCAAACACAAACAAGCTTGTGTTGGTGGGAAGGCAATTAAGTGGTCGATGATAATACAGATCATCAAGGGCAAAGGATGTTATTTCTCATCAAGAATTCGATAGATATCTTGGAAGACCTCAGAATGTTGATGATGATCACGACACACTTGTCGAGAGGTTTCGAGAAGATGTAACTGATCGGCGATGACAACAAGTCAACGGAATGATGAAGCAAAAAGTTATTGGAACAATGGGTACGACACAAACTCGAAATCAAGCTTGTTGTCCAAGGACAAACGATATGATGAGGAAGATCGCTTGTAAGATTAGCTCACCGTCGAAATTTGTGCTCCGGGCAGAAGGACCCGGTAGCATAGTTAGAAGTTTGCACGATAATGTTATAGCCGATAAGGCTAGGAATGACTTGAAGGATTGTTAAACTCGTAAGCAACAAGAATTACTTGGAGTTATTGAATCGGAGTGCGGAATCGATTCACTTATCGGTGTTCTCGAGTGACTAATAACTCAGAACCTGGGGGAATCCAAGATCGGTGAGAAGCAATACTAGATGAAGACTCGCAGGAAGCAACATAGTTCTCGAGATACCAGAGGTTAATACTCGAGGAAGATCAAAATAGAGGTTGAGGAGATGTATCGATCAACAAAAGACAAGTGCTTTAACTTGTCTGAGAAATGGAATCAAGGAGAAAATATGGTCGGGACCATGATTGCAAATGATCAATACATAGATACTAGATGATTTCATATCAAGGAAATAGTTATTATTACAAGAAGCTTCTATGGTAGGATCCAATCGTGTCCATGGGCATGAACACAAAGTTCAAGGTTGACTCCCACTTCTTTAATGCATAACCTTTCATTCACTTCTCGCCTTCAACGAAGTTGTGGTGTTGAAATTTTATGTGTCATAACACCAGTAGAGTATGGCCCGTAGTTGTTTCCGGGTTCACACAGATTAGAAAAAGGCATATGCCCAACCCATCGGGGCCTCTTAGGAACATATACCACAAACTTCAGGAGTGTATAACACAAGCTCGAAAGCAGAGCATGGTTGACAAAGCAGAGGATAAATTTACAAAAGGCATTATGTATCCGAGAAAAGACTCACAAAGTTATAGAATATGAAGGACGCCATCGGATAAAATCCAATAAAGGTTCTGGTGGTCCACAAGGGATCTGATGTGAGCATCGATACCCAATCAGAGGAAGAAAGAATGCAAATGCATCGGTTTATAGAACATCTGAATAATTCAACGTTTAAATAGCAAAGGAATTATGATTTATAAATCAAGGGATCAGGAGCAAATGCTCTGATCAAGGATGAATAAGTTGAATAGACTTAGGGGTACAATCGATGGCAATCTGATTGGTCGAGAACCAGCTCATGTTCGAAAAACGTCTAAGCCGGAAAGATAATTTATAAGGATCAACTGATGATTGCGTGCATTCGCACACATATAGAATCGACGGACTTAAATGATAGTGACAAAGGATGCCAATAAAATTACTAGACTTATGGGATTAACCAAAATGTAAGCAAGCAAGAATTTCAAGATCAATAGGCTCCTGAGGATTTTTGGAAGATCGAATGGTATTTCGAAGATTGGTGACATACATGAATCAACTGGGGACGAGCGGATACTCGGTAAGTGCGAGAATTATCCGCAAGGGTATTCAGGTGACAAAGTACAGCAAGGCACTAAGCTCAAAGGATTCTATAAACAACAGAGAGTATTTTGGGACATCTTGTAATAACAACATCAACGGGGAATGATTGTATGAATGGCAAGGGTATGCAGTTTTCATAGGGGTATTACGGTGGTAGGGATTTGCAAAAGAAACGGGCACAATGTCTCAAAAGAGTATCGGAGAGTAACTTCAAAATCTTCTGATGCAACCGGCGATCATCTGGGCCGAAGGGGCTCTCCGGGAGAAAGTATTTACGAGAACCTAAAGTTAGTTTTGTTTTTAGCAAAATCATTTAACCCGAATAGAAGAGAGCTCAGAGTCCCAGAGTATAGATCGAGGAATAAAAGATCCTAATACCACCCAATGGCGACGTGGGTCCGTAAGACACACAGCCATGTTAGTAAAAGTTTTTGTAATGTCTAGACTCAACTTCGGCCAAGGAGTTTGGAAGGGGGATTCCTACAGGAAGTCGGCTCTGATACCAACTTGTGACGCCCCCGATTTAATCGTGCACTAATCATGCATGCAAATGTGTACGATCAAGATCAAGGACTCACGGGTAGATATCACAACACAACTCTACAAATAAAATAAGTCATACAAGCATCATATTACAAGCCAGGGGCCTCGAGGGCTCGAATACAAGAGCTCGATCATAGACGAGTCAGCGGAAGCAACAATATCTGAATACAGACATAAGTTAAACAAGTTTGCCTTAAGAAGGCTAGGACAAACTGGGATACAGATCGAAAGAGGCGCAGGCCTCCTGCCTGGGATCCTCCTAAAGTACTCCTGGTCGTCATCAGCGGGCAACACGTAGTAGTAGGCACCTCCGGTGTAGTAGGAGTCATCGTCGACGGTGGCGTCTGGATCCTGGGCTCCAACATCTGGTTGCGACAACCAGGTAGAATGGATAGGGAGAAAAGAGGGAGGAAGCAACCGTGAGTACTCATCCAAAGTACTCCCAAGCAAGGAGCTACACTACATATGCATAGGTAAATGTGTAAAGGACCATATCGGTGGACTGAACTGCAGAAAGCCAGAATAAGAGGGGGATAGCTAATCCTTTCGAAGACTACGCTTCTGGCAGCCTCTGTCTTGCAGCATGTAGAAGAGAGTAGACTGAAGACCTCCAAGCAGCATCGTATAGCATAATCCTAACTGATGATCCACCCCTCGTCGCCCTGTGAGAGAGCGATCACCGGTTGTATCTGGCACTTGGAAGGATGTGTTTTATTAAGTATCCGGTTCTAGTTGTCATAAGGTCAAGGTACAACTCCAAGTCATCCTATTACCGAAGATCATGGCTATTCGAATAGATTAACTTCCCTGGAGGGGTGCACCACATAACCCAACACGCTCGATCCCATTTGGCCGAACACACTTTTCTGGGTCATGCCCGGCCTCAGAAGATCAACACGTCGCAGCCCTACCTAGGCACAACAGAGAGGTCAGCACACCGGTCTAAATCCTATGGCGCATGGGTCTGGGCCCATCGCCCTTTGCACACCTGCACGTTGCGAATGCGGCCAGAAGCAGAACTAGCCCCCTTAATACAAGAGCAGGCTTACGGTCCAATCCGGCGCGCGCCACTCAGTCGCTGACGTCACGAAGGCTTCGGCTAATACCACGACGTCGAGTGCCCATAACTGTCCCCGCGTAGATGGTTAGTGCGTATAAGCCAGATGGCCAGACTCAGATCAAATACCCAGATCTCGTTAAGCTTGTTAAGTATCCGCGAACGCCGACCAGGGCCAGGCCCACCTCTCTCCTAGGTGGTCTGAACCTGCCATGTCGCTCCGCCACAAACTAACAGTCGGGGGCCGTCGGGAACCCAGGCCCACCTCTACCGGGATGGAGCCACCTGCCCCTTCAGCCCCCAACTCCGAACAGTACCACAGGTAATGTAACTGTGTAAAGTATATAGTATATGCCTGTGATCACCTCCCGAAGTGATCACGGCCCAGTAGTATAGCATGGCAGACGGACAAGAGTGTAGGGCCACTGATGGAACACTAGCGTCCTATACTAAGCAGTAGGATAGCAGGTAATGGTAACAATAGTAGTAGCAAGGATAGGCTATGCATCAGGATAGGAATAACGGAAAGCAGTAACAAGCTACACTACTCTAATGCAAGCAGTATAGAGAAGAGTAGGCGATATCTGGTGATCAAAGGGGGGGCTTGCCTGGTTGCTCTGGCAAGAGAGAGGGGTTGTCAACTCCGTAGTCGTACTGGGTAGTAGCGGCGTCGGCCTCGGTGTCTATCAAGACAATAGGGGGGAGAAACAATAAATATTTAAGCAAGCAGATGCATAGTGATGCATGACATGACAAGTAACGGCGTTAGAGGTGCCCTAACGCGGTACGTGATGATACCGGTGAAGGGGGGAAACATCCGGGAAAATATCCCCGGTGTTTCGCGTTTTCGGACAGACGAACCGGTGGGGGAAAGTTGCGCGTTCGCTAGGCTAGGGACGTATGGTAGACGAACGGGCTGCGTATTCGGATTCGTCTCGTCGTTCTGAGCAACTTCCATGTACAAAGTTTTTCCATCCGAGCTATGGTTTATTTTACATTAATTTTAAAAGATTTAAATTAATTTTAGCATTTATTTAATTAATTTAATACAACATTATCCAAAACAGTGTTTGCTGACGTCATCATGACGTCAGCAGTCAACAGAGGTGTTGACTGGGTCACTGACGTGTGGGTCCCACTGGTCATTGACTGATTAGCCTAATTAGTGTTTAACTAATCTAACTACTGTTTAATTAAACTAATTAGTTAATTAGGTTAATCTAATTATGATTAATTAACTTAATTAATTCCTTAATTAATTAATTAATTTAATTATTATTTATTTATTTATTTATTATTTTTTATTTTTAATAAAACCATTCTGGTCGTGGGGCCCCCCTGTCATAGGCACAGGGGGCCTAAACGGGCGACGGGTTACGGGCAGGCGCCCACCATGCGAGGGGAGGCGAGGCCGGCCCGGGCTGTGCCAGGTGGCGGCGAGGCCACAGCGGGGCGGCACCGGGGCGCGGGCGCGCAAGAAGCGGCGAGCGATGCATGCGCGCGCACGCAGAGCACTGCGGTGGTGATGCATGGGCAGGGGCGCCGCGAGCTATACGGGGGCGAGCGGGCGCTGGCTCACGGGCATGCGGGCGTCGTGCTGGGCCAGAGGCGGGAAGCAGGGGGCGAGGCCATGGCCGGTGCGGGACACGACCGGCCGACGGGCGGCGATGGGGCTGCAGAGGCGCGGCGGAGCTCGAGCGTGACGGGGGGGGGAGCGCGTGCGTGGGGGGGGCGTGGCCAGAGGAGTGGCGGGCAAGCCGCGGGCGGGCGCGTGGTGCGGAGTAGAGAGAGGGAGGAAACGGCGCGGGGCGGCTCGGGGTTTGCAGGGGGCCGGGGCGCGAGCGAAGGACGCCCGAGGCGAGGGAGAGAGAGAAGGCCGGGGGCCTCACAAGGAGGGTAGGGTCTAGGGCAATGGGCGCGGTGAGGTTCGGGGAGGCCGACGGGGACGGCACGGCGGTCCGGCGAGGGGGTCCGGTGATGGGGAGGTCGAGGCGGAGGCACGGTCCAGGCGGCGACGTGCGCGCGGGGGAGAGGGCGAGGGGATCGGGATTCGCCGATCCAGATCCAGCGGGAGGGGAGGAGTGGTGCGAGTGGGGGTGGGGGGTAAGCTAGGGTTTCCCCTGGTGGGGTTAAGGAGGGGAGGGGTTGGGCCGGTCGGTGTGGCCGAATGGGCCGGCCAGCTGGGCCATTCGGTCCAGTGGAGGGGGGCCTTTTCAATCCTTTTTTGTTTACTGTTTTGTCTTTCTTTTTATTTAATGTTCTTTTCTATTTTAGTAAACTTTTGCTTTTATAAGATACAAAGTTGTACCTAAATGAGCATTAATATGTATGCCCCTACCACAATTAGCTTCGCACCTAAACAAAAATAGTTTGTAATTGTTTACTATTTTAAATCATTTAAATAATTGTTTCTGCTACTGTTTTATTTAGTTTTGTGCATTTAAACATTTTATAAAGACTTGGTTTCTCCACCAATATTACTTATGAAGTGCGAGAAACCAAACGGAGGCGATCGAGTCTTGTGGGGAAAAGTGCGCAAACCTCTGCAGAGTGTATAAACTAATCATGATTAGCCGTGTCCCCGGTTATGGACATCTTGAGTATCTAGTACCTGGATTATCATGTGAATCTCATCATGTTACTTTAAATTAAGTTTGTTGGGTTTAATGATGTTACTTAATTGGGATTGAGAATGCTGTCAACCAATCTCAATGTTCAACAACCACCATGATAGTTAATTAAAATATATTCTTTTGCAGTAGGGAAAAATTGGCTTTTTGCAAAAACCCTATAACCATAGAGCTTTTCCACCAGCCAAATATGCATGTAGTGATAGCCTTTATTCATCATTCTCTATGGTGTGAATTTGCCAGTACATTCAATGTACTGACCCTCTATGGCTGCAATGTCTCATGTTGTAGGATTTCTTACGACGAGTAAGTGATACGTTAGGGTTACGATTTCTACACTCAACTTTGCCGTTCGTGTTGATGGGAATCCACAACTTTGTTACTTCCGCTATTTGGATTGAGGTAATAGTATTTACGTTACTTTATACATGTGATTTACCTCCGTTATAAATCCTCGATTACTGTGTGTGTCAGCATACCGATCCAGGGATGACACTTAAGCACAGAGACTTGATCCATTCGGGTCGGGTCGCTACAAGATGGTATCAGAGCACATGTTGACTATAGGACATGACCCTAGAAACTGGCAAGACCATTGCAAAGATTTTTCTCTACAACTTTCCCTTTCAAAAAGATCTTTTACCTCTCTTCTCTTCTGAGCTTATTCAAAAATTCCCTTTAGTGAGACCATACCCCTTTCCCCTTTTGACCACACGAAGATTCGACTAATGAGACCACTCCAACAAGTACAAGATATCGGACAACTAAGACCACTTCGGAATGAAGAGGATTTTACCATACATTATGATAATGGAAACTACAATGGTTGAAGACTCCGAAGACTAGGAGAATTTGAAGGCTCTGAAGAATCCCTAGATTTGTATGACCTAGGAAGGCTACCCTTATGGAACTTGGCAGACTAAGGAAGCCGTTAATACCCGAGATTAAGGTGTATCGGAGAAAGACTGAAACAAGGAACATGAGAACTCGAAGTTTTGTCAAAGAAAACCCTAAGGCAGGAGATATCAACTATGGAACGATAGCTCATGGGAATGACAAGAGCAGAAACACGGTTATCCGTGATGTCATCGCCCGCTGATGCTATTGTCACCATGCTGAGTTAAGGATGCATTTCTTCAGAATGGATTTGATGGAAGAAGGCTGATGGAGCACCTATTAGTAAGATGAAGTTTTAACCGTAGCTAAGTGTATCACCAGGATCTGGAGTGTTACATCAAGAAGTTAAGATGGACCTACAAGAAGCAGTATTTGACAAGAAAGCATTTCGTGAAGAACTGAGCAAGAAGCTGAAGCAGCCAAGCTAGCGGAATAAAACCTTGAGATACAGGAGATTCGACAGGAACTGAAGGACAGTAGGACCATGGTTCATGCGAAGGATGTTGAAACGAGAAGTTTGGAATGCAACTCCAGAATATTAAAGGACGTCGCGAGAGACTTCGCATCAACAGAGTTGATCTAGCAAAAGAACTTGACAAAGACAAGCATGATCGGAAGAAGCCATTGGAGGCATGAACAAGACTTTTAGAGTTAGACGACCTTGAAGATTTATTGACCTTTAAAAGACCAAACCCCTGTCCTATACCTACGTTAGATGCGACGATTGTGAGCTGTCATTTGTTTGATGTTTTTCGACAGCCACAACAAAAATCTATCTTTTCAAAACTGTTGTTTGCATTGTGTGTATCCCTCTCCCTCTCTCTTATCTCACCCCAAACCCATGGACCAATAGAGGATGAATGAAGATGATCTTGTATTTTCTGGACCGATGAGTCAGTTGGAGACGAACCGATGGATTCAGAACATGGAGGATCACATGAAGAATAACCCTGTAGTCGGAAAGGATATGACCCAGCATACTCTTCAGTGCTATGAAAGAGGTGCTGCTACTTGGTGGAGAATGTACCAAACCATCAATGGATGGCAAGGAGTAACCACTTGGAAAGAATTTAAGTTGACTTTGCCAAAGTCGGTTTGTGTCCCAGAAGTTGAAGCCTTATGGAAATGGATATGAAGAAACCTTGTGCATGCAAGATTTGTGGAGAAATAGGACACACCCGTAAAGAACACAAGGATGAATACCCTAATCGTGAAGGAAGTCATCCAGTTGAAGAATGCACAATTAGGCAGATTACTTGTTTCTTGTGTGAAGGGATTACCCACTATCCTACTCAGTGTCACATTTACCCTATGGTACGAAGAATCGTATAATAGAAGAAAGAATTAAAGAAAGGAGCCCTTATGGAAATTTTAGAAGAACCCGTGATGAAGGAAGATGTGGAGGACACACCTAAAGAGGACCCGAGTAAACCCTGCACTAAGACTTGCTTTTCATGTGGAGAAGAAGGACACATCTCCCAAAATTGTTTGAATGGGGATCTAGTAGAATTCACGATAGAGGAAGTAGAATATGACCCATGAGAAATAGAAGCCATGATTGGCATGGAAAGGTCCAGGAAGAGAAGCAGATTGGATTCCAGGAAGGACCTGAGTCATATCACCTGTTACAAGTGCAAGGAGTCAGGGCACTACCTCAACAGTTGCCCAAAAAAGGAAACCTCGAGACTTGTCAGAAGTAATATGTTTTCGTTGTAATAGAGCAGGGCACTTTGCCAGAGAATGCCCCAAGGAGAAGGAAACTTGTGCTAGATAGTTGAGTTTGCAACAAAAGAAATGGAGTATTAGAACCGAGAACATTTTCTTTTATATTGAGGTGTTGAGTTGAGACATGTAATGGAAAAGCGAGAGATTGTAATCATTTGAGAATGAATAAAGTTAGCATCGTTGGTACTGATATGGATTTTATGAGTTGTTACCCTATGAAGAAGAATTTTGGCCATTTTGAGGATATGAGAAATATGGTCTATGGAAGATTTGTGCATTTTAAGGGTGGTAGTACCCTGTAAGAACCCTTGACCCCTGGAAAAGATAAGGATACTCCACTGAGTGGATTTCGGATAAAATGAATACGAGTTCTATCTCGATATGTGTGATGCCCCAAGAGTATGTGGGATGAAGTTGGAGACCGCCAGTTGTTGGACCAAATGTGATCAAGGAGTTAGAAGAGAATGTTAAGTTGATTCGAGATAGACTGAAGGTAGCTCAGTCCAGGCAGAAGAGTTATGCAGACTAAAAAAACTCAAGGAGGTAGTCTATGAAATTGGAGATACAGCATGTCTTCGTGAGTCCCCTCTGCGAGGAATTAAACGATTTGGAGTTAAGGGAAAATGAGCCCCGAGATTTGTAGGACATACCGAGTTTTGGAGCATATGAGAGAAGTGGCCTACAAGTTGGAGTTACCCGAAGGACTGTCAGGAGTTCATGATGTGTTTCACGTTTCCCAATTGAAGAGTGCCATGCAGAGATGGCCAATATTTCCCTATAAGGATGCTTGACCCTAGAAAGGATAATGATATTCCACGAAGTGGAATATGGATTTCATAAGTATAAGTTTTTATTTCGGTATGTGGGATATCCCACGAGGATGAAGAGATGAATTACTATTGGATATAAAGGAGGTATGATGTTAGAAATATGGATCAATGGAAATTCCAGGATGAATCTGAGTAATCATGTCCTAGTTTGGTGCCAGTAGAAGGAAGGGAGACAATACAATTGGGTGGATTTTAGTATACTAGGAAACTGGAAGTTGGATGTTGGATTAGAGATCCGTTGCCCCGATGATGAGTTCAAGGTTTGCAAGTGATGAGATGGGCCATAACCCACAGGCCCCGGGACCTGCCAAGAAGCAAGCACATTCTTGCTGAAGGAAAACCCTGGAGGAAGATACGACGTTTATCGGCAGACAATTTTATAGGAGTAACGCAAAACCTGAGAGTTGTGAAGGAACGATAGATGGTTGTTTGGCTTGCAGAATCTATGGATTTATCCGAACTTGGTTCGTCGACAAGAGAAATTCTGAAATGCCTGTGAGGATGACCGAGTGTTAGAATGCGAGATTCGCTAAACCGTATACAAGGTAATGATTTGGGTGCGGGATGGATTGATCACCATACCGACTTACTCTTATTATTCGCCTTGCTATGTGGGATGGTAAATCTGAGTGACTTACCTATAGTAGAGAGACGACGGTATTAAACCTTGATTGAACCTTAGAATGGTATAGCAATTTTTCCCTTGTACACGGCAGTTGTTGCCAACCGTAGGTTGTACGGTGAGGATCAACCCAGACCCATTTCCTGTAGGAGAAACCATAAATTGTTGACCACCATGAGATATCGATTACTTGTTTAGTATTGGTGCCAGACCCGTCAGGTAAGAAGACCCAGTCTCGGAATAACCTTACCAAGAAGAAAGGACAAAAGAATTGAGGAAAAGGTTATGCCGTTACCGGAAGAGCCCAGAGAAAGGAATTATACTGAAGATTTGAGAAGACCGGCCCTGTCAAGAATAAGGATGGAGTATATGAGTATTGATGGGACCGTAACAATGTTTCTAAGGGTGGTAGCACCCGAGACCCCGGAGACGATCGATGGATTTTGAGAAGACCCCCAAACCCTAACTTTTTCTTGCTAGCCTCTCCGAATCTCGAGGACGAGATTCATTTTAAGGGTGGTAGGTTTGTAACATCCCAAAATTCTGAATTTTGGAATGTTATAATAAATAGATATACTTGATTGACTGTTTGATTGATTGTCTGAAAGTGAGTGAATTCGAAACTTTTGAAAGTTAAATGAGAGGGAATAAAAGGACTTTCCCAAACTTTCATATTTGCTTTCTGATCTCCATGAATTCAAATTCTTTTCAAATACAAAACCCTTGAGTGAAGATGATATGACTTCTTCCATTTAAATTAAATGAAAGGGTATTTGAAAATAATTGAATTTCATTTGGAAATATTTTAATTCATAAACTTCATGCAGCTCAATGATTTTTATGACAGAAGATAAAATGACTTCTTCAAATTATATGAAATATGAGTTGGGAGTTTCAAAGAATTAAATTCAAAGTTCTTTTGAATTTATTTTCAATTTAGAGTTATTTGAGTTTTATTCAAATTATTTTTCTCCAAAAACAAAATACATGGAAAATAGGGTAACATGATTCCCTACAATAGAAAATTGGAGAAAACATTAATTTGAAATCATTTTGGTATTTTATTAAAATGATTTTTATTGGATTTTATTAGAGCAGGAGCACTGTTTGAATTACTAGAATTTATGTGTATTTTATTTAATGCTAGAAAAATGTCCATGTTGTTGGAAATCTTTTTCTCAAAATTTTGATATATTATATGCCTATATAATATTTTTTTTCTGTTTGTTTTTATTTGTTTTGTTTGTTTGGAAAAAAGAAAATCTTAAAAAAAAATCCTCGCCGACTGGGTCGGCCCAGCACCAGGCCAGGCCACGGCCCAGACGCAGCGCCGCCTTCCTCCTCCCGTGTGCGTCGCGGACTCGCCGGAGTCCGGCGCTCCTACGCCGCCCGTCGCCCCCTCGCGCACGCCAAGCCACCGCCCCTCTCCTCCATATAAATCTGGAGCGCCGGCCTCGTCTCTCCTCTCGCCGCGCCTCGCCTCGCATCCCACGCATCGCCGCCGTTGCTATCCCGCGCCTCCACCCCGCGCGCCGCACTCCGCCCCTCCGCCGCAGCCGCGCCTTGCCTAGCCCCTCGCCGCCCCGTGTCGCTGCTGCCTCCGCCGCCCTGCGCCGCTGCCGCCGCCGCGCCGGAGCGCGCTGCCCTCGCCGGAGCCGCGCCAACTCGCCGGACTCGATCCGCCGCTGAAAACCTCCGGTTTTCGATGAAAACCCAACCGGTATAAACCGCGAACCTCCCCAGTTTATTTTTATTCGTTTTCGGTTTTATTCAGAAAACCTAGATCTGTTTTTATTAGGTTTAGTTATATAGCGAACGCTCGCTAGTTTAGGGTTTGTAGCGAACGGTTTTCGTTCGTTAGCGTTCAGTAACGAACGTCCGCTATTTAGTCTTTTTCTTTTTTTAGTTTTCTGCTAGGGACCCGTTTGTGAATATTTTATTTACAGATTGGCCCCTGTTCTTTAAACGACCACAACTTTTTACCCGTTTATCAAAATCCAACGAAACCAATGCCCACGTCTTCGTTACGATCTCCTCTATCCGGATAAATAACTTAAACATGTTTTTGAAAGTTTTAAAATTTGAATTAGATCAGATTTGTATTCAAACTTCGTTTGTTCATAACTTGAGTTTCGTAGCTCCGTTTGAGTTGATTCTTTTTGCAAATCGAAGCTCTTGACCTAAACTTTCTGATAAGGCCAAATTCACATAATTTTGGTACTGTTAGAAATTGTTGCAAGAGTTATTTGCTTGGTTTTTATGTTTTCCGAATCGTCTTCTTCGTTCTTTCTGATCTTTTGAGTGATTGCTTATGTGTGGTTACTATTGCTTGCTTACGATAGATTGACCGGAGTGTGACGAGTAGATCTATCAAGAGTTTTGAGTGTGAATCATCTTCATCAACATTGCAGGCAAGTTCACACTTTGATCATACATCTTTCATACCCAATTTTATTGCATTAGATCAAACCTCCAACATTGCATGATTAGGATCTAATTAAATCGTGGGATGGGAAGTAGTTGAGGTAGTACCTATTACCTGTTTATTATCAAACCCTTGGGAGTTACTATTACATTATGCTTACATTGCCATGCTATTCTCGTAGACGTGGATTGGGTTTTGAGAGTATTCATGACAGATGTGAGATTGTTAATTAATGGTTTACTTAAGGTGGCAACTTAAACACACATTTGGGTGGATTGAGGCACCTGGGTATTCCAGGATTGCCTGTCTAGGCACCTGGGTAGACCAGGATTGCCTGTTTTTTTATGGACCACCACCCAGGCTCAAAGGGATCATGATATTTTTCATACTAGAAACTTCCGTGTGCAGCCACAAGCTATTATGGGCTCTAGCATAGTTGATTAAGTCGTGTGAACTCTTACAGGGTAGACTAGCAGATGTAGGGGAAAGTAGGTGTAACGGTCTATCCATCGTAAGGTGCTAGCGCTTCTGAAAGACTATGTCTCGGTCATCCGTCTTCTCAAACACCATGTAGTGCGAGAAACCAAACGGAGGCGATCGAGTCTTGTGGGGAAAAGTGCGCAAACCTCTGCAGAGTGTATAAACTAATCATGATTAGCCGTGTACCCGGTTATGGACATCTTGCGTATCTAGTACCTGGATTATCATGTGAATCTCATCATGTTACTTTAAATTAAGTTTGTTGGGTTTAATGATGTTACTTAATTGGGATTGAGAATGCTATCAACCATTCTCAATGTTCAACAACCACCATGATAGTTAATTAAAATGTATTCTTTTGCAGTAGGGAAAATTGGCTTTTCGCAAAAACCCTATAACCATAGAGCTTTTCCACCAGCCAAATATGCATGTAGTGATAGCCTTTATTCATCATTCTCTATGGTGTGAATTTGCTAGTACATTCAATGTACTGACCCTCTATGGCTGCAACGTCTCATGTTGTAGGATTTCTTACGACGAGTAAGTGATACGTTAGGGTTACGATTTCTACACTCAACTTTGCCATTGGTGTTGATGGGAATCCAAAACTTTGTTACTTCTGCTATTTGGATTGAGGTAATAGTATTTGCGTTACTTTATACATGTGATTTACCTCTGTTATAAATCCTCGAGTACTTGTGTGTCAGCATACCGATCCAGGGATGACACTTAAGGACAGAGACTTGATCCATTCGGGTCGGGTCGCTACACTTATCAGAAGTGGGTACTTATTCTTGATTGTCACTTCGTTCAATGCCCGATAATCAACAACCATTCTTAGGGACTTATCCTTCTTCGCAACCAAGAGCACTGGGCCTCCCCATGGTGATGAACTTCGTCGAATGTAACCTTTCTCCAATAACTCCTTAATCTGTTTCTTGATCTCTTCCAGATCATTTGCGGGCATCCAGTATGGTCTCTTTGATATTGGTCCGGTGCCTGGAAATAGCTCTATCAAAAACTCTATGTCTTGATCTGGCGACATGCCTGGTGACTCCTTTGGAAATACATCCGGGTAATCCTTCACGACAGGCACTTCCTCCTGAACAACTCCCGTGAGAGAATGTACTTGGGTTTTCCTTGGTGAATGCCTGGAAACATACTTGATCCTTTTCCCCTCCGGGGTGGTAAGAAAAATTGACTTACTCACGCCATCGATGTTTCCCCCATACATAGATAGGCAATCCATTCCTAATAGCACATCCAATCCTTGTGACTCCAAAATTATCAAGTCTGGGAGGAAAACATGACTTCCAATGGTCAATGGTATCGAAAAACATCCTTGACTTGCCATATACTCGGCTCCTAGCGAACTTACTAACATGGGTGTCCTAAGTACCTTAGTGGGCAACTTATACTTATCCACGAATCCCCTTGATATGTATGAATGTGATGCACCAGTATCGAAAAGAACAATTGCAGTAAAAGACTTAACCAAAAACTTACCGATAACTGCATCTGGCTGCTCCTCAACTTCCTCCATGTTCACGTGGTTCACTTTTCCTTTATTGAAAGGGTTGGGCTTCTTCCCAGCGCTTCCATGGCCATTGTCGTTCTTCAATTCTGGACGATCATTGGCGTAGTGCCCAGTCTTCCCGCACTTGAAACAAGTAATGTGACTTTGATCCTTCTTGGCGGGTGTGGCTGGGTTAGAGCGGTTCTGATTGCTTCTTGCTCCATTCCCATTCCCATTCCCATTCCTTGGGCCATTATGATTATGGGAACTTCCTCCATTGTGGGTGTGGCCTCCATGGTTATGGACAAGTCCTCCCAAGTTCGAGGTGAGACGAGGCTTCTGCTGAGCTCCAGAACTGTACTTTCCTTGTCCATATTTCCTCTTGCGGCTCTCTATCTGCTGCCGCTTCCCTTCAATCATAAGAGCCTTGTCTACCAACTCGTGGTAGTTGTTGAATGTTGCCACCATCAACTGCATGCTCATCTCATCATTTAGCCCTTCCATAAACTTCTCTTGCTTCATGGCATCTGTGGCCACATCATCAGGGGCATAACGAGATAGCTTAGTAAACTCATCTACATACTGAGCCACAGTACGATTTCCCTGGCGCAAGTTGTGAAACTCATGCTTTTTCATGCTCATAGCTCCAGTGGATCCGTGGGCTGTGCGGAATGCTTGCTGAAACTGCTCCCAAGTGACATTGGCTATAGAAAAAGTGACTGTGTAATTCTCCCACTATGCGGCTGCTGGTCCATCCAATTGGTGTGCGGCAAAACACACCTTCTCCGCATGTGTGTAGCCTGCGGTGGTCAACTCCCTTCCTATCTTGCGCAGCCAATCATCAGCAACTATGGGCTCGGTGCTACTGGAAAACACCGGCGGCTGCAGCCTCAGAAAACGGGCTAAGTTGTCAACTGGAGGTGGTGGCGGTGGGTTATTGTTGTTGTTGTTGTTGTTGTTGTTGTTGCCTTGGTTCTGAACTAACAACTACATCAAGGTATTCTACTGCTGGATCAACTGAGTGAGCTCCGGTGGGAAAGCAAAACCGGGGTCACGTCTCGGAGGCATCTGATGGGTTTAGAGGGAAGAGTTTAGAATAGAATGAGGTCTAGTGAGATAGCACTACCCATATGCACATGAGACAAACACAATCATATCATTTCACTCAATCAATCAAGCAAGGGCATACAAACGGTCTAGAACTATCATTAAAAGTGCTCGGACTACTACTATTTACATGGGGGGAAATTACTAGTCATATGGTGGTCATCTAGAAATATTGCTCGGTGGAAGACTCCATGATATCCGCTCCAGCTTCGTCTTCATAGTCATCATCACTATCGTCGGGGTCGGAGTCGGTGTCGTCGATGATGATGTAGTCTTCAGAACGAATCTCCTTAGGTTCGTCGTCTTCTCCTCCTGGCGTGGGGTCTCCCTTGAAAACTCCTAGATTCCTTGTTAGGTCGTCATTCTTCTCCACTAGTACGATGATTTCCTCTTCATAATCGTCGCGCGTAGCCTTGAGTTCCTCTTCTAGCTCAGCGATCCTGGTCATTGCCTTCTGCAGATCCATCATGCTTGTGCACATCTGGTTCTCCTGGCGTCGAATGTGCTGGTTTAGCTCCTGGATGAATGATGCAATGGATCTATCCCTCCTGGTGCTGATCATCTCCCATTGCTCGTCTCGGTGCCCACATATCTGGTATATAGTGTCCTTAAGCTCTTGTTTGTAGACTTCTCCAATACGTCCCATAGCAATGTGGGCTGCCATGCTCTTCCCTAGACTCCAAGTGTGTGCATCAAAGGAAAACTCTATTGAATTCGTAACTGGCGTGAACGTCCTTCCAAGAACTTGAAATCTAATCATCCAGCGCTCCTCTTTTGGTAAAGTGGCTTTGTAGGTCCCGGTGAAGGTTGGTATTCCAATGTTCAGGTACCTAGTGACTTCCTTCAACTGTTGTCCAAAATGTGTGTCTTCATCCGGTTGTGCAAACTTGTTCCTCGTATCTGCCATCCTAAAGAGTAGAAAATGGAGAGGAGTCAAAAATGAGTAGAGAAGAGTGACCTATGGCTTTTCTAAGTGGTCGTGTCCTACATTCAGCGTGTGCTCTGATACCATCTTGTAGCGACCCGACCTCAAACGGTCAAGTGTCTGTGCTTCAGTGTCATCCCTGGATCGGTAATGCTGACACAAACAACACTCAAAGGATTTATAACAGAGTAGCAATCACACATTTATTACATCGGATGTCTCAAGAGAGAACTTATTACAATAAATATGGCTTAAGGCCATCTAATACGATAACAACGGAAGGCTTGGAAGATAAAGTGAGTCCATCAACTCCAACGCATAGCTGAGTGCATGACAAATGACCTATCGCGTCTTACTCCTTGTCTGAAAAGTCTGCAACATAACACGTTGCAACCCGAAAACGGGTCAGCACATGAAATATGCTGGCAATGTAACACAGTAGGGCAATGAATAGATAAAGGCTATCACTACATGCATATATGGCTGTTGGAGGCTCTATGGTTACATGGTTTTTGCGAAAAGCTAATTTTTCCCTACAACAAAGGAATAAGTTTTTATTTAACTATCATGGTAGTTGAAAAACTTGAGAATGGTACCCCCATCTCAATCGCAATTAAAAGTAATTATCAACCCAACAAATTAATTTGGAGTGATGAGATACAGTAGGATAATCCAAGTACTAGATACTCAAGTTGTCCATAACCGGGGACACGGCTAACCATGATTAGTTTGTACACTCTGTAGAGGTTTGCACACTTTTCCCCACAAGACTCGATCTCCTCCGTTGGAATTCTGGCACTACATGATGTTTGACAAACGGATGACCGAGACACAGCCTTTCAGAAGCATTAACTCTTTACTCCGGGTGGACAGTTACACCTACTTTCCCTCTACATCTGGTAGCCCACCACTGAAAGAGGTCACGCAACATACTCCACTATGCCAGAGCCCATAATGGCTTGTGGCTGCACACGGAAGTTTCTAGCATGAATAATCTCATGATCCCTTTGAGCCTGGGTGGCGAAGCGTAGGAGGATCGCACGGTAAATCCCCGGGATCTCCTAGGACAACACTGGTATATCCCCAGGTGCCCAAAACAAGCAATCCACCCAGATGTGTATTAAAGTTGCCACCTTAAGTTGAACTATTAATTAACAATCTCACATTTGTCATGGATCTCTCAAACCAAACCACGTCTACGAGCATAGCATAGCAATATAAGCATAACATAGATGTAACTCCCAGGGTTTGATAATAAAACATGGCAATAGGTTCTACCTCATCATCTACTTCCCAATACCCACAAGTTAATCACATCTTAATCATGCAATGTTTGGGGACTCAAACTAATGCATAAAAACTGGGTATGAAAGAAGTATGATCAATGTGTTACTTGCCTTGCTGATGATCTGCAAATCCTAAAGACTTGTAGTAGCACGCTTCGCACTCTGGGTGTTCTATCGCAAACAAACAATATCATACATAAGCAATCAAGCAAAGATGCACGGGTAAATCTCAAATAAGAAGATCTAACCAGAAAGTTCAACTTAAGAACTCCGGTTTGCAAAAAGAATCAAATCAAACAAAACAACAAAACTCAAACTGCGAAAGAAACAAGATCCGATTACTAATCTGGACTAAATTCAAATTTTACAGTACCAAAATCTTGTTCAAGTTGGTTAAACGGAAAGAGGGCTTTGAGACGAAGATCCAGGCGCTTGAATCGCCTGATTCCAATAAACGAGTGAAAAGATATACTAGATCGAAAATTAGGGCAGAGATAATGATCGAAAATAATCGCGGAAAACCCTGGAAAAAGAAAAACTAACGAACAGGCTAATGAACGAACGTTCGCTGTCTGCGGCTATCGGGTGCATGGTGTTAGTTAGAACGAGCATACAGACGAATGTCCGCAAAATAAGTAAACCAACGGAAAACCAAACCGATCTAATAAATTAAACCGGAAACTAAAAGAAAACCCGGGTTAACCATGGAAAACCGACTAGTCAACGGCGGGGTCAACGGCGAGATCCGACGCGGCGACGACGGCTCCGGCTCCGGCGGGCGGCGGGTGGCGGGTGGTGGCGGGATGCGGCGCGGCGGTGCACGGCAGCGGCAGCAGGGGCTGCGGCGCTAGCTGCCGACGGCGGGAGGGGGGGTGGGCGCGGGCGGGCTGAGGCGGCGGGGTTGGTTGCGGGGCGGCTTATAAGAGGGCGCCGGCTTGGGGAGTCCTGGCCGATTACGGCCGGAAGTTGGTTTGACTTCTTTTTTAAAATATTCCGACGCGCAGAAATAGAAGGAAAAGGAATACTAAACAGGCTCCAAAAATCCCGAAATAAATTTTCCCCATCCGCTAAAAATAAGCGAGACATGGTGAACGTTTATTTGGGCCTATAATGCAATTTTTAAAAAAACACATATTTTTCCTAATTCTAATAAAATTGCAATAAAATCCAAATAAAAAATTGCAAATTGATTTTAATTTTTTCTTCCAATATTTCATTTATTTCGGAGAAGTCATATTATCTTCTCTCATATATTTTGATATGAAATATTTTCGGAGAGAAAATTTATTAAAACTAAAGTGATCCTTGTTTCCATATTTGATAAAATTCAAATATGCAAAACAGTGAAATCCCCAACTCTCTCTGAGGGTCCTTGAGTTGCTTAGAATTTCCAAGATCGCAGAAAACAAAAAGCACAAAATATGATATGCATGAATGAACTATGTATAACATTCCAAATTGAAAATTTGGGATGTTACAATATCTTTTAGAGCATGGTGGTGGTTTCATTTTATAGAAATAGTTGATCTCTCATGCTTCACTTATATTATTTTGAGATTCCTTTAGAACAAAATGGTAATTTGCTTTTAGGAATAATAAAAGCTTTCATATAAGTGCATTGAATACTATGAGAAGTATGATATTTGATAATTGTTTTGAGATATGGAGATGGTGATATAAGAGTCATGCTAGTTGAGTAGTTGTGAATTTGAGAAATACTTGTGTTGAAGTTTGTGATTCCCGTAGCATGCACGTATGGTGAACCGTTATGTGATGAAGTCGGTGCATGATTTACTTATTGATTGTCTTCCTTATGAGTGGCGGTCGGGGACAAGCGATGGTCTTTTCCTACCAATCTATCCCCCTAGGAGCATGCGCGTAGTACTTTGTTTTGATAACTAATAGACTTTTGCAATAAGTATGTGAGTTCTTTATGACTAATGTTGAGTCCATGGATTATACGCACCCTCACCCTTCCACATTTGCTAGCCTCTCTATTACCACGCACTTTTCGCCGGTATCATACACCCACCATATACCTTCCTCAAAACAGTCACCATACCTACCTATTATGGCATTTCCATAGCCATTCTGAGATATCTTGCCATGCAACTTTCCACCATTCCGTTTGTTATGACACGCTTCATCATTGTCATATTGCCATGCATGATCATGTAGTTGACAGCGTATTTCTGGCAAAGCCACCTTTCATAAATTTTTCATACATTTCACTCTTGATTCATTGCATATCCCGGTACACCGTCGGAGGCATTCACATAGTCATATTTTGTTCTAAGTATTGAGTTGTAATTCTTGAGTTGTAAGTAAAAAGAAGTGTGATGATCATCATTATTAGAGCATTGTCCTAGTGAGGAAGGATGATGGAGACTATGATTCCCCCACAAGTCGGGATGAGACTCCGAACGAAAAAAAAGAAAAAATGCCAAAAGAAAAAAAAGAAGGCCCAAATTAAAAAATGAGAGAAAAAGAGAGAAGGGACAATGTTACTATCCTTTTTCCACACTTGTGCTTCAAAGTAGCACCATGATCTTCATGATAGAGAGTCTCCTATGTTGTCACTTTCATAAACTAGTGTGAATTTTACATTATAGAACTTGGCTTGTATATTCCAGTGATGGGCTTCCTCAAATTGCCCTAGGTCTTCGTGAGCAAGCAAGTTGGATGCACACTCATTTAGTTTCTTTTGTTGAGCTTTCATACACTTATAGCTCTCGTGCATCCGTTGCATGGCAATCCCTACTCACTCACATTGATATCTATTGATGGGCATCTCCATAGTCCATTGATACGCCTAGTTGATGTGAGACTATCTTCTCCTTTTTGTCTTCTCCACAACCACCATTCTATTTCACCTGTAGTGCTATGTCCATGGCTCACGCTCATGTATTGCGTGAAAGTTAAAAAAGTTTGAGAACATGAAAAGTATGAAACAATTGCTTGGCTTGTCATCGGGGTTGTGCATGATTTAATATTTTGTGTGATGAAGGTAGAGCATAGCCAGACTATATGATTTTGTAGGGATAACTTTCTTTGGCCATGTTATTTTGAGAAGACATGATTGCTTAGTTACTATGCTTGAAGTATTATTATTTTTATGTCAATATTAAACTTTTATCTTGAATCTTTCGGATCTGAACATTCATGCCACAATAAAGAAAAATTACATTGAAAAATATGTTAGGAAGCATTCCACATAAAAAAATTTGTTTTTATCATTTACCTACTCGAGGACGAGCAGGAATTAAGCTTGGGGATGCTTGATACGTCTCCAACGTATCTATAATTTTTGACTGTTCCATGCTATTATATATTCTGTTTTGGATGTTTAATGGGCTTATTTATACACTTTTATATTATTTTTTGAACTAACCTATTAACCGGAGGCCCAGCCCAAATTGCTGTTTTTTTGTCTATTTCAGTGTTTCGCAGAAAAAGAATATCAAACGGAGTCCAAATGGAATGAAACCTTCAGGAGCGTGATTTTTGCAACAAACGTGATCCAGAGTACTTGGAGTGGACGTCAAGCAATCAACAAGGAGGCCATGAGGCATGGGGGCACGCCACCCTCGTGGGCCCCTCGTGGCTCCACCGACCTACTTCTTCCTCCTATATATACCTACGTACCCTGAAAACATCAGAGGGCACCACAAAAACCTAATTACACCGCCACAACCTTCTGTACCCGTGAGATCCCATCTTGGGGCCTTTTCCGGCGCTCAGTCGGAGGGGGCATTGATCACGGAGGGCTTCTACATCAACACCATAGCCCCTCCGATCATGTGTGAGTAGTTTACCTCAGACCCTCGGGTCCATAGTTATTATCTAGGTGGCTTCTTCTCTCTCTTTGGATCTCAATACAAAGTTCTCCTCGATTCTCTTGGAGATCTATTCGGAGTAATCTTCTTTTGCGGTGTGTTTGTTGAGATACGATGAATTGTGGGTTTATGATCAAGATTATCTATGACCAATATTTGAATCTTCTTTGAATTTTTTTATGTATGATTGGTTATCTTTGCAAGTCCCTTCAAATTATCAGTTTGATTTGGCCTACTAGATTGATCTTTCTTGCAATGGGAGAAGTGCTTAGCTGTGGGTTCAATCTTGCAGTGCTCGATCCCAGTGATAGTAGGGGAAACGACACGTATTATATTGTTGCCATCGAGGATAAAAAGATGGGGTTTATATCATATTGCATGAGTTTATCCCTCTACATCATGTCATCTTGCTTAAAGTGTTCTCTGTTCTTATGAACTTAATACTCTAGATGCATGTTGGATAGCGGTCGATGTGTGGAGTAATAGTAGTAGATGCAGGCAGGGGTCGGTCTACTTGTCACAGACGTGATTCCTATATACATGATCATACCTAGATATTCTCATAATTATTCGCTTTTCTATTAATTGCTCGACAGTAATTTGTTCACCCACCGTAATACTTATGCTATCTTGAGAGAAGCCACTAGTGAAAACTATGGCCCCCAGGTCTATTCTCCATCCTAAAAGTTTCCAATCTATTTTATTTTGCAATCTTTACTTTCAATCTATATCATAAAAATATCAAAAATATTTATCTTATTATTGTTATCTCTATCAGATCTCACTCTTGCAAGTGGCCGTGAAGGGATTAACAACCCCTTTATCGCGTTGGTTGCGAGCTTCTTATTTGTTTGTGTAGGTACGAGGTGACTTGCGCGTGGTCTCCTACTGGATTGATACCTTGGTTCTCAAAAACTAAGGGAAATACTTACGCTGCTTTGCTGCATCACCCTTTCATCTTCAAGGGAAAACCAACGCATGCTCAAGAGGTTGCAAGCTGCTAGAATTGCTAGACCCGATACTAAAAATAAACATAGACCTGTTGTAGGCATTCCTGTTGTTTATGTTAAAATAGGAGATCATTTCTATCATGGCTTATGTGACATGGGTGCTAGTGCAAGTGCAATACCTCATTCCTTATACGAAGAAACTTTGCATGATATTGCACCTGCTGAGATCGAAGGTATTGATGTTACAATTAAGCTTGCCAATAGAGATACTATTTCACCAGTTGGGATTGTTAGAGATGTTGAAGTCTTGTGTGGGAAAGTTAAATATGCTACTGATTTTCTTGTTTTTGGTTCCCAACAAAATGACTTTTGTCCCATTATATTTGGTAGACCCTTCTTGAATACTGTTAATGCTAAGATAGACTGCAAAAAGGATATTGTTATTGTTGGTTTAGGGGATATGTGTCATGATTTTAATTTTGCTAGATTTCGTAGACAACCCCATGATAAAGAATTTCCAAGTAAATATGAAATTATTGGTCTTGCTTATATTGCCGTGCCTCCTAATGATCCTTTAGAACAATATTTGCTAGACCATGAAAATGATATGTTTATGAATGAAAGAAGGGAAATAGATGAAGTGTTCTTTAAACATGGACCTATTTTGAAACACAACTTGTGTATTGAAATTCTAGGGGATCCTCCTCCACCTAAGGGTGATCCCGTGTTTGAGCTTAAACCATTACCTGATACTCTTAAATATGCTTATCTTGATGAAAAGAAGACATATCCTGTTATTATTAGTGCTAACCATTCAGAGCAGGAAGAAGAGAAATTATTGAAAACTTTGAAGAAGCATTGTGCTGCTATTGGATATACTCTTGATGTTCTTAAGGGCATTAGTCCCACTCTATGCCAGCACAAAATAAAATTGGAGAAAGACGCTAAACTGGTTGTTGATCACCAACGACGGTTAAATCCTAAGATGAAAGAAGTGGTAAGAAATGGAATACTAAAGCTTCTGGAGGCAGGTATAATTTATCCTGTTGCTGATAGTCAGTGGGTAAGTCCTATCCATTGTGTCCCTAAGAAGGGAGGTATTACTGTTGTTCCTAATGATAAAGATGAATTGATCCCACAAAGAATTGTTACAGGTTATAGAATGGTAATTGACTTCCGCAAATTAAATAAAGCTACTAGAAAGGATCATTACCCTTTACCTTATTCATCAAATGCTAGAAAGATTATCCAAACATACACATTTTTTCTTTCTAGACGGTTATTCTGGTTTCTCTCAGGAAAAGACCACTTTTACTTGCCCTTTCGGTACCTTTGGTTATAGACATATGCCTTTTGGTTTATGTAATGCACCTGCTACCTTTAAAAGATGTATGACTGCTATATTCTCTGACTTTTGTGAAAATATTGTTGAGGTTTTCATGGATGATTTCTTCGTGTATGGAACTTCTTTTGATGATTGCTTAAGCAACCTTAATCGAGTTTTGCAGAGATGTGAAGAAACTAATCTTGTCTTGAATTGGGAGAAGTACCACTTTATGGTTAATGAAGGTATTGTCTTGGGGCATAAAATTTCTGAAAGAGGTATTGAAGTTGATAAAGCTAAAGTTGATGCTATTGAAAAGATGTCGTGTCCTAAGGACATTAAAGGTATAAGAAGTTTCCTTGCTCATGCTGGTTTTTATAGGAGGTTCATTAAAGACTTCTCAAAAATTTCTAGGCCTCTGACTAATCCCTTACAAAAAGATGTTCCTTTTGTCTTTGATGATGATTGTGTAGAAGCATTTGAAATACTTAAGAAAGCCTTGATTTCTACACCTATTGTTCAGCCACCTGATTGGAATTTACCCTTTCAAATTATGTGTGATGCTAGTGATTATGCTGTAGGTGCTGTTCTAGGATAAAGAGTTGATAAGAAATTAAATGTTATCCAATATGCTAGTAAAACTCTAGACAGTGCCCAGAGAAATTATGCTACTACTGAAAAAGAATTTTTAGCAGTTGTATTTGCTTGTGATAAGTTCAGACCTTATATTGTTGATTCTAAAGTAACTGTTCACACTGATCATGCTGCTATTAAATATCTTACGGAAAAGAAAGATGCTAAACCTAGACTTATTAGATGGGTTCTCTCGCTACAAGATTTTTTTTGCATATTATTGATAGAAAGGGAGCTGAGAACCCTGTTGGAGACAACTTGTCTAGGTTAGAGAATGTTCTTGATGACCCACTACCTATAGATGATAGCTTTCCTGATGAACAATTAGCTATCATAAATGATTCTCGTACTGCTCCATGGTATGCTGATTATGCTAATTACATTGTTGCTAAATTTATACCACCTAGTTTCACATACCAGCAAAAGAAAAAGTTTTTCTATGATTTAAGAAATTACTTCTCAGATGACCCACACCTTTATAAAGGAGTAGATGGTGTTATTAGACGTTGTGTACCTGAGCATGAACAGGAACGGATCCTACGCAAGTGTCACTCTGAAGCTTATGGAGGACACCACGCTGGAGATAGAACTGCACATAAGATTTTTTGCAGGAAAACTCCTCTCTAAATGGGAAGGTCCTTATGTTATCAAGGAGGTCTATTGTTCCGGTGCCATAAAAATCAACAACTTCGAAGGCACAAATCCGAAGGTGGTGAACGGTCAAAGAATCAAACATTATATCTCAGGTAATCCCATAAATGTTGAAACCAATGTTATTGATACCGTAACCCCGGAGGAGTACATAAGCGACACTTTCTAGAAAGTTTCAGACTCTAAAAAGGAATAGGTATGTGGTACGGTAAGTAAACCGACTCCAAAACAGTTCTAATAGCAATTTTTCTCTGTTTTGGAATATTTAAGAAAATAGGAAAATAAGGAGTAGTCTGAAAGGGACACGAGGCATCCACGAGGGTGGAGGGCGCGCCCTACCCCCTGGGCGCACCCCCTGGCTCGTGGGCACCTTGTGTGCCCTCTAGACTCCGTTTTCTTGTACGGTACTTCTTTTGGTCGGTAAAAATTCATTATATAATCTCCCGAAGGTTTCGACCACCGTACCACGCAAATATCTCCTGCTTTTGTTTCGAGCTGTTTTTCTGATAGATCTAGATCACCATGACATCTTCAAGCGCCCCCAAGGACAAGTTTTTCGAGAAGGTCATCAACCCCTACCTCGCGGAGGTGCTGCAACACCCTCAAACCATTGAGATGCCTGAGGGGGTGTTGCACATCCGCGATGTTGAGGGACCAAGGAGGACCGGAAGCGTGGAGACAAGACTCGAAGCAATGGAGCAACAAGTTTTCAAGTGCGAGGGGATGGTGGAACGCGGACTCGATGCCAACCACATGATGATCGTGGAGTTCACCAACAACCACAAGTTGAATGCCAAGAACATTGTGGAGACCATCTTCAAGCTGCACGAGAAAATCGAGCACCTCCAAGCCCAGAAATCTGACCTACAAAACCAAAACTATGAGTATGAATATAGATTCAAGAGGATGAGTTTGGCTGCAGATTTGAGGATCCCGGAGACTCGATCATCCTTCTATGATGGTGAGCCTATGCCTTGGAAGATGGAAGACAAGCCTACATCATCAACAACTCCATCATCACCACTACCGAAGAAAGAGACACAAATGGGTATGGGCACTCCCATTGGCAACTGCCAAGCTTTGGGGAGGTGCCCTGGTATCGTATCACTATCACACTTCTACCTTTACCGTTTTTCTTAGTTCGATCCTTTTGGTTATATCTTGATCTAGTAGAATAAAGTTTAGTATGATCTAGCTTTGAGTTTTGTGTTGATCCTTATCTATGTAATCGAGTCCGTGAGCTATATATAATAAAGTTTAGTCTCGAGTCGAGGGCTTGGTTATCTTGCTATGATCTTGAGGGGGAAAAAGAGAAAGAATAAAAAGTAATAAAGAGATCATATTGATCTTATGGAGAGTAATGACTTCACATATAAAGGGTATGATGAATAAAAGTTGTTGAGAGCTAACAAACATAGTTTTGGTCATCCTTGCAATTAATAGGAATTAATAAAGAAAGAGAGGTTTTCACATATAAATATACTATCTTGGACATCTTTTATGATTGTGAGCACTCATTAAAATATGATATGCTAAAAAGTTGATGTTGGACAAGGAAGACAATGTAATGGGTTATGTTTTCTTATATCCAAAATAAATTATATTGTCATGGATCATCCAACATGTTGAGCTTGCCTTCCCCCCTTATGCTAGCCAAATTCTTTGCACCAAGTAGAGATACTACTTGTGCTTCCAAATATCCTTAAACCCAGTTTTCCATGAGAGTCCACCATATCTACCTATGGATTGAGTAAGATCCTTCAAGTAAGTTGTCATTGTTACAAGCAATAAAAATTGCTCTCTAAATATGTAAGATCTATTAGTGTGGAGAAAATAAGCTTTATACGAGCTTGTGATATGGAAGAAATAAAGCGACAGACTGCAAAATAAAGGTCCCTATCACAAGTGGCAATATAAAGTGACGTTCTTTTGCATTAAGATTTTTGTGCATCCAACCATAAAAACACATGACAACCTATGCTTCCCTCTGCGAAGGGCCTATCTTTTATTTTTGCCTTATACCGTATACAAGAGTCATGGTGATCTTCACCTTTCCTTTTTACACTTTATTATATATATATATATCCAATTGGATGTGGGTTATCATAAACTATTATTGTTGACATTACCCTTGAGGTAAAAGGTTGGAAGGCAAAACTATAAGCCCCTATCTTTCTTTGTGTCCGATTAAAACTTCATACCCATAAGTATTGCATGAGTGTTAGCAATTGTGAAAGACTAAATGATAGTTGAGTATGTGGACTTGCTGAAAAGCTCTTATATTGACTCTTTCCGATGTTATGATAAATTGAAATTGCTTCAATGACTGAGATTATAGTTTGCTAGTTTTTCAATGAAGTTTCTGATTCATACTTGACATTGTGAATAGATTGTTACTTTAGCTTAAGAAATCATATGACTATATATGTTGCTATTCTAATAATGATCATGATGCCCTCATGCCCGTATTTTATTTTATCGACACCTCTATCTCTAAACATGCGGACATAGTTTTCGATATCGGCTTCAGCATGAGGACAAGCGGGGTCTAAGCTTGGGGGAGTTGATATGTCCATTTCACATCATGCCTTTATATCGATATTTATTGCATTATGGGCTGATATTACACATTATGTCACAATACTAATGCCTTTTCTCTCTTATTTTACAAGGTTTACGTGAAGAGGGAGAATGCCGGCAACTGGAATTCTGGGTTGGAAAAGGAGCAAATATTAGATACCTATTCTGCACAACTCCAAAAGTCCTAAAACTCCACGAAAGTCAGTTTTGGAATATATAAAAAATATTGCACAAAGGAAGCACCAGAGGGGCACTGGTGCCCGTCCGTCCTAAACAAATGGTTTTTAACCCCTTTTCGCGACGGCATATGGAACCGTCTCCAAGTGAGTGTGGGCGATAGGGGGTCCTTCCCACACAACCCAGAAACCGTCGGGGATAGGGAGCCTTGATGCATATAGTTGTCCCTGTATAACTGTTTCCGATATCTCGAATATCCCAAATGCTTCATCCTTGCCACTCATTTGTGCTTGCATTGCCATCACAGTCAGAGTTTGTGGTTCTACCTAAAACTAGGCAGATTCCAGACACAACAGTTTTCTAGGTGATTCTAGGAAGATTCTAGGCATGGGAGATTTATGATGCCTGGCACATCACAAATAGTTCATGATTATAAACCGTGTACGATAGGTAGACAATCACGCACATTTAGTTTTCCCACACCATATGTGATAGTGTCTGACATCACACACGCTTTGCAAACGGCAACTCTGTGCATGCTTGCACATGTTTCCTCTCTGTGAACCATCTCGGATTATGGTGTATATCGCAAACATTTGTGTTTTACCAACCGTGTGTGCCGTAATGACCCGCACAACGTAATTTTGCCCTAATTGAATTGCTGCTATTTAAAATTGTACCTAATTTAAACTTGAAAGTAGGAAGTAGGTTATAGCTTTATTCATATCCATCAGGTTCAAACAACCAATGCATTATTCGATTCATAGGTACATATGTTTAAGAATTACAGAAGCACCAAATAAAGACTGATGTACCAGGGTTCTATACTTGTACTATTACAGATGGTAAAGAAAGAGGCGACAAACATTCCAGTTGCTGAACAAGGTGAAGTGGAATGGCCCTATTGTGCTCTCCTGGATGCAGAAGGCATGCAGGCCTCTAGTACAACCCCCTGTGATGGTCGGCCACCAATCATGTAGTTTGAGAGGTAATCTTGAGTAAACTGCTTCAAGATCCACTGAAAAAGAAAAAAGACTCAGATATTGTCATCTAACACAACTCATTACGGGCAGTAAAAAGAAGGCTACATGGTTCTTACTTACCATCCTGCAGTTCACTGTTGTCTTGCATAAAGTGTAAACAAATAGTTCGATTGACATATTTTGACCCATTTTAGTAACAATCTTGATCAGTTTCTTCACTTGATGCTGGTTCATGAATATCTCATTGCCCCATACGCAGAAAGGGTCGAAGTGTGGATCTTTGGCAATGATATATGTACCTAAAAGCGCCAAGTAGAAGCTAAACAACAATTGAAAAATGATGTAGTACAACACTCCATCCATCCCATTATATAAGATTTTTATTACATGTATATCTAGACATCATCAGAACATTAAGGTAACACTCTTCCTTGTTGCTATGTAGCCTGGGATTGCATATTTAGTCATTCAGTACAATGCATGTTGCTAAACAACAATTGAAAAACGAAAAGGCACGTTACCTGTAATATCCTTAACAGCAACCAAATATCGTAATTCATAGTGGTATTGTTGAAACTGTTATTAATGAAATTGAACGGAACAGCAAATAGTTGCACATATAGAGCATCACATTGTGAAGAACTGAAATAAACAAGTCATAAGGACATCTCTAGGCGATCCTTAAAAAGTTAAAGGACTAAAACCCTTAGTGGATATATATATATATATATATACTCCAGCAATTTTTGGCCTTTTCTAGTCGATCCCCTAAACTTAAGGTTGTAAACTTCAATTTGATCAAGTTCAAAGCAGGTTCAATCAAAAGTAGCATGCATTCAAACATAAACATAGATAGTTTTGCATAACCGAACATAAAACATAAATTTAAACTAAGCTAAACTACTTTCGGTCGAAGTAGAGGTCGAGCCAATCCTTCCTCGTCATGTATAGTGTGCCGCAAGCCGGGTCCGGGCCAGTACCATCGTCGGGGTCGTTGGGGAAGGCACTCCTCCACTCGTCGATGTCGATCTCCTCGTCCTCGGGGCCCACCTCGATGCCCTCCGCGCCATCGTCGCCGCCGCCTTCGATCTCGTCATCAGAGGAGAGCGCGATAACCGCGCCGCCCTCCGTGTCGCCATCCTCACCACCTTCGACCTCGTCATCGGAGGAGAGCGCGATAACCTCGCCGCCCTCTGCGCTGGCAAAGATCGCCCGCTCCGCCTCCACGAGCTCCGGGTGCTGCCAGCAGAGCTCTTGCATGTAGGCCTCATCAGCGGCCTCGTCCTCGAGACGCTCCCACGCCTTGCGGTCCTCCCGCGCCATAGCCGAGCTCACTGCCCCTGGCTCCGGTGGAACGAGGTGGATCAGGTGTGCACCGAAGGGGAAATTGAGCCTAGCCATCGTGCCCTGGTAGCAAACCTGCCAACAGTCGTACTCCATGGCCGCGAGCTCAACCGTGTGGAAGCTACCGAGCCACCGGCGGGTGTGGGTCTCTCGATCTATAATCTCGGCGACCCAGCTCCCCCACCACCGCTAACAGACCCCAAAGTAGGTCTTCATCAGCTGTCGGGTCCAGGGGAGGATGGGGAAGTCCTCGAACCGATGTAGGGGCGCAGCGGTGGGCAGATCGGGGGACTAGCGACGGCGGATCGGGCCTGTGGACGACGACAGGAACACCTCGGCGGCTACCTCGCCGACGTCGGGCGAAAAGGCCGCGATAAACCTCTTTTTGGCCACTGGCTAGTTGAGCTCCTCGGCACACAGGCATAGGTTGAGGATGGATGCGCCAGCGATGGCGGTGACCTACCAATGGTTTCGAGGGTTGTGTGTGTCTGTGTGAGCGGAGGTTGTGTTTGAGGAAATACTGCGGCAACTGAAAATTTTACTAGGAGGGAGTAACAAGGCGGGGCTACTGAAAATTTGGATCAAGGGCGAGCAGATATTTTTGAGATTGCGAGGGATGCAAAGGCGGGAGTAAAATGTCGGGGCTACTGAAAATTTGAATCAAGGGACTGAAGTAGAGCGGGAGTAACAGACATCGCACACGGTCCGCACATACTAATCGTGTTCTACCAAACATTAAAACCTTCAAGGCGGTAGATATTTTCTACATTGCGAGGGATGGAGAGGCGGGAGTTTTGGGTGAGCGAGCTAGTGTGCTTGACATGCCGGCTGTGGACTGTAGCCAACGCACCTTCTCGTGTAAGCCATAGGCGTCCTATACACCGACGGTGCTCCAAGATATTTTGTACTACATCTCACACGGTTGGTGAGAATAAACTGTGTGGGATCTACTTGAATTACAAAATGGGGTCACAGCGGCAATGGACGGTGTTTGAACTGCTAGACCTTTTATCTTCAGTGAACATGCAACTGTATGTGTGTCATAAAAGAATTGCAATTATTCATGGTTCATTTGGACATTTCATACATTAAACTGGTTTTCTAGTCATTTCAGGTGCACAATTCAAAATTAAACTACATGCACATGCTCCGGTGCACACAAATTGGTTGAAAAATCAAATCTGTGTCCTTCAGTGCATGCTTAGTCCCATGGAAGAAAAGGGAATGAATTTTTCGGGATTCGTTTGGCCTTTTTTATACATTAACTGGGTTTTCTAGGCATTTTATGTGCATAATTCAAATATGAACTACAAGCACATGCTCCAATGCACCAAAGTTGGTTGAAAAATCACATGTGTGTCCTTGGGTGAATTTCTAGGTCCCATGCAAGAGATGGGAATGAAATTCAAACACCATGGCACTGTTGATTGCCGGCAAAATGTTGAGATGTTTGGTTTTTAAATTCTAGTAAATCTAAAACTCGTCTGAAATTCATGAAACTTGGCATGCTATCATGGAGCGGTATCAACATGCCGTGGTGAAAATTTTGTCCCATTTGCGGCAGGTTCGGGTATAAGCTTCTCACAAACCAGAGCTTCTCACAACAAGCATGATGGTTTCGATAGGGAATGTATCACCTTTGGTGACGGGACGATATCCGTTGGCTCTTATTGCTTTCAAAAATTTTCTGGTGTCAACATAGAACAACAGGAGTGTTGTGTTCAATCTTGGGAATTTTTCGGGGTTCATTTGGCCTTTTTTTATACATTAACTGGGTTTTCTAGGCATTTTATGTGCATAATTCAAATTTGAACTACAAGCACATGCTCCAATGCACCAAAGTTGGTTGAAAAATCACATGTGTGTCCTTGGGTGAATTTCTAGGTCCCATGCAAGAGATGGGAATGAAATTAAAACACCAGGGCACTGTTGATTGTCGGCAAAATATTGAGATGCCTGGTTTTTAAATTCTAGTAAATTCTAAACTCATATGAAATTCATGAAACTTGGCATGCTATCATGGAGCGGCATCAACATGACGTGGTGAAAATTTTGTCCCATTTGGGGCAGGTTCGGGTATAAGCTTCTCACAGACCAGATCTTCTCACAACAAGCATGATGGTTTCGATAAGGAACGTACCACCTTCGGGGACGGGACGATATCCGTTGCCTCTTATTGCTTCCAAAAATTTTCTAGTGTCAACATAGAACAACATGAGTGTTGTGTTCAATCTTGGAATTTTTCGTGGTTCGTTTGGCCTTTTTTATGCATTAACTGGGTTTTCTAGGCATTTTATGTGCATAATTCAAATTTGAACTACAAGCACATGCTCCAATGCACTAAGGTTGGTTGAAAAATCACATGTGTGTCCTTGGGTGAATTTCTAGGACCCATGCAAGAGATGGGAATGAAATTCAAACACCAGGGCACTATTGATTGCCAGCAATACGTTGAGATGCCTGGTTTTTAAATTCTAGTAAATCCAAAACTCGTATTAAGTTCATGAAACTTGGCATGCTATCATGGAGCGGCATCAACATGCCTTGTTAAAAAATTTGTCCCATTTGGGGCAGGTTCGGGTATATGCTTCTCACAAACCAGAGCTTCTCACAACAAGCATGATGGTTTCGGTAGGGAGCGTCCCACCTTTGCGAACGAAACGATGTCCATTGCCTCTTATTGCTTTCAAAAAATTTCTCGTGTCAACATAGAACAACAGGAGTGTTGTGTCAATTTTTGGGATTTTCAGGGTTTGTTTGGACATTTTTATGCATTAACTGAGTTTTCAATGCATGTATGTGCATAATTCAAATTTGAACTACATGCACATGCTCCAGTGCATATAAATTGGTTGAAAAATCAAATCTGTGTCCTTGGGTGCATGCTTAGGTCCCATGCAAGAAATGGGAATGAATTTCAAACACCAGGGCACCGTTGATTGCCGGCAAAACATTGAGATGCCTCGTTTTTAAATTCTTGTAAATCCAAAACTCGTCTGAAATTCATGAAACTTGGCATGCTTTCATGGAGCGGCATCAACATGCCATGGTAAAAAAATTGTCCCTTTTGGGGCAGGTTTGGGTATATGCTTCTCACAAACGAGAGCTTCTCACAACAAGCATCAAGGTTTCGATAGGGAACGTCCCACCTTTGGGGACGAAACGATATCCACTGCCTCTTATTGCTTCCAAAAAATTTCTTGTGTCAACATAGAACAACAGGAGTGTTGTGTCAATTTTTGTGATTTTTGGGGGTTCTTTTGGACATTTTTATGCTTTAAAACAGATTTCAATGAATTTATGTGCATAATTCAAATTTGAACTACATGCACATGCTCCAGTGCATATAAATTGGTTGAAAAATCAAATATGTGTCCTTGGGTGCATGCTAGGTCCCATGCAAGAAATGGAATGAATTTCAAACACCAGGGCACCGTTGATTGCCGGCAAAACATTGAGATGCCTGGTTTTTAAATTCTAGTAAATCCAAAACTCGTCTGAAATTCATGAAACTTGGCATGCTATCATGGAATGGCACCTGAAATGATGTGCTATTTTTTGTGTCCATTTTGAGAGAAGGCCCACTCGAATAATGACATCCAAAAAAGGCATTTTGAAAAAATAGCTGCCACTTTAATATCTCAAACGTTTGTATAATTCAAACTGTGTGCGTTCTGTTAACCATTCATGTGATGCCATGTGTCTTGGTTTTAATGGTTGGAGGGGTGTCGTGCGGACAGCTACTTGACCTTGACTGAACGGGAGGCATGTGAGCGCAGTCCGGTGTGCAGGCTAACTGAGAGGCGTGCAAGCTGTCCTCCAATGCATAGGCTCACCGGGAAGCGTGTGAGCTGCACGCTGCGTAGGCTCACTGGGAAGCAAGCCCTTTGACTTCCATGGCCGCCCGCCTTCCTCTCCATTAATGGCGCCCGAGCCGTTGTTTAATACGGGCGGCCTTACTGTTTGCCTCCCATTCCTCCCCCCTCCCCCCCCCCCCCGCGCAGACCTCCACCGCCATGGCGCAGAATGATCATCTGCCACTAGTCTTCAAGTTTGGTGAAGTTGACTCCGAGCCGGAGGAGATAGAAAATAAGGAGGAATAGGGCCTCATGGACATGGCCCAGAACGAGCTGGCCACGGCGGTTGCTGCCCGCGCTCCCGTCCCAGCTCCCATCCCAGCGCCTGCGCCAGTGACCATCCCCGTAGCATTGACGAGCTCGTCACCCAGCACTATCACAGAGCTGCAAGCTGCGGGCGTCAGCGAGGTCTCCGTGGACCCGCGCGAGCTCGTGTACATGCCAGCACCAGCGCCCATGTGCGCCCCTCCACCCACTGTGGCGCCGACCCCCGTGCGTTTGGCTACACCAGCCGCGCCCCTCCACCCAACGCAATGCCAATCCCCATGCATTTGGCTGCAACCGCCGTGCCCGTGCCCGTGCGCCCCCCTCAGCGGCATGGGACGTTGCCCTCGACCGCTAGCTCTCAGCGGCGCCATTGTCGTCCTCCCGTGCCCCGCCCATCGATCACGCAACGACATGATGTTTGATTTACAAGTGAAGAACATTTTGTGCTGCCTTGAAGACTTCAACAACGGCGTCCCAGAGGACGACAACGACAACGACAGCGCGGCACGCCGCCTCCACCACCGCCGGAAATAGTTTTTTCGGGGTTTATTCCGTATCTCGAATTCTCGATCATATGAATATAAATTCACAGTGTGACTGAATGAAAGATATGGTTTGAACGAACTTGTGTTTTTCTCTCTTAATGTACAGACTTATCAAATGATTTTCTTTTAAAAAAACATCAACGGTTTTTAAATATAAAACACTCATCGCAAACGTTTTAGTTAGAACACATGTATGCAAACCGACAGCTTCCCCAGGAAGCCAAGGGAAAATGTGGTGAGCAGGATTTCTGCATCCCTTCAACGCAAACGGCTGTTTTGCATGAACCATGTTCAAGCACGTACAAACAATTGGGTAAGATTTGCATATCTGTCATTTTGGGTATGTTGCCATTTCTCAAACTGGGAAGATTGACATTTGTTTATCTAGTAACATTGCCATTTGCCAACCTTGTAACACGTCAAAATATGCAGCTACAAATCACTAGCACTATCTAATTTTTGCAACTAAATTCACTAGCAATGTTCATTTTGACACCACTAGCAGGCGTGAGTTCATGGACGCATATGCAAATGTACCATTGATTACATACAACAAGTCATCAACCCACAATGACAACGAGGATACACGTTGGATTATAGATCATTTCCAACAAAAGATTCTAGTAAACTTTTTCTCACACAACAAATAACAAAGCGATGAAATGAACTTCAGATCAACCACTTGTCAGCGTTGGAAACACTTGCTTTGAACCAGAAGTGATTATCTGGGAAGGGCCAGCTACTGTCAATCTCGAGACCAATGCAGGACTGATCATCGAGGCTAAAGCGGCCTATGTCAGCACCCATATTGGGACGGTAGGGAAGCATAGTAATGTCCGAGGTATAGATACAGTTGCTTCTCATAAATGGTAGTAACGTTGTGTCAACAACAGCTAGATTGCCTTCCACCATCATTGGATAGTTTTGTCCAAGGAAGAGCGAGTTTCCTCCAAGACTTTCAATACTGAACCAGGGAGAAGGTGTTGGCGCTAGTACACTAGTATCCATCGGAATACCCTGCAACGGATGTTGGAATAGGTCCTGAGAGTGCGACCATATGAGAAAACACCTGCTTCCTTAGTAACATCAGCAGTGCCCCGTATACAGACAAGAAGAGGTTATCCATCGGAATAAGTTGCCAGGCGCCACTGAGTATATGGGTCCTGCTCGTCATCATGCTTGTGAATAAAATTTTCAAGTATAGGTGGTGGAATGTTCACAGGACCTTGGAAACACAAGAAGGTTAATTAGTAAAGGGAACTAGCTAACCTGCATGCATGTGGATGAAACAATTATAATTATGGTGGAAGACAAAATTACCGAAATCATGAGGATTCCATGCAAAAACAGTACCACGAGTGGTGGCAGCAAACACAAGACCCTCGTATTGAATTGCATCACAGTACTCATCCATGTATAGAAACTGATTTTTGAGCAATATCCATCGAGTCGAACCATGAAGGACGGCAACAAGGTTGTCGAAGATAGCGACAACATAAGCATTCCTATAATCCCAAGAGCGGTCTGGAACTCGGCAAATTGCTATCTTCCGTAGACGACAGTCAGCATGATCGTATTTGAACTCACGTAGAATACCAGTGTACTCAACCTCTGGGCCGTCGTCTGAGATTTTTTGAAGTGGAACATGGTGACGACTGTACACATTCACAAGTTCCCACTTGCAGTTGTACCCAATATAAACAACCCAATCACCATTTGCACCTGCCCAAGCCTTGCCCTCAAGCGATGGCATCTTAACATCATAAGTATCATTATCAAGCGGCATCAACTTACACAAGGCGAGGCTTCCCTCATCCCCGTGCCAGTTAGTGTAACATCCCAAATTTTCAATTTGGAATGTTATACACTAGATCATCATGCATATCATATTTTCTTGCATTTTGGTCGATCCTAGAAATTTCACGCAACTCAAGGACCCACGGAGAGAGTTGGAGATTTCGTCATTTTCATATTTGAGTTCTTCTCAAATTTTGAAGAAAGGATCATTGGTTTTGTCGGAGTTTATTTGCCTTTTATTTGGATTAGGGAAAAATGTGTGTTTTCAAAATTTGCATTCTAAGGTCCCGAGAAAAGTTCATTTTGTTCGACTCATTTTTAGGAGTCGGGGAAAATTTACTTTGGGAGTTTTGGAGTTCGTTTAGATTTTCTTTTCCTTGTTTTTCTGCGCGTGTAACCGTTTAAAAAAATCGCAGCGCCCCTGGGCCAAGGCCCAGCAGCCAGTTGGGCCAGGCTCCCGCGCGCGCCGCGCCACGCCTGCGCGCAAGGCCGCAGCCGCCGCCCAAGTAGGAGTCCTACTTGGACTCCAACTCTATCTCTCCTCCCTCTCTTTTTTTTCTTGCCCCCTCCCCCAAGTTTCCTCTCCCCTCACCTATATAAATACCCAAGACCCCGCCTTTTTTTCCACACAAAGCCCCAAGCCCCAAGCCCCAAGCCGCACCCCGCGCCGCGCCACCCTTGTGCCGCCGCCGCCGCCCTATAGCGCCGCCGCCGCCGCCCCTTGCCTGCGCCGCCGCCGCCCCTTGCCCGCGCCGCCGCCGCCTAGCACCGCCGCCGCCCAACGCCGCCGTCGCCGGAGCCTCACCGGAGGTAGCCCCGCACCGCGTCTCTCCTTTCCCCTCGGTTCGGTTTTTCTTATAAACCGTTCCGGTTCTTTTCTTTTCTTCCGATTCGATTTCTTTTCGTTCTTTGTTTCGGTTTTGTTTCCGAAACCCTAGATCGGTTTCGTTTTCTTTCCCGATTTAGTTGCCTAGAGACCGTTCGCCGGACCGTTCGTCCTAACGAACGTGATCACCGGATTCTTCTCGGTTAACGAACGTCCATTCGTTTAACCGTTCTTCTTTTTCTTTTCGTCGGATTTATTCCGTGATCGCGATCTCAGATCCGATCTTCGTTCTAGTTTATCTTCTCGCTCGTTTATCAGAATCAGGTGATTCCAGCGCCTGGAGTTTCGTTTTGAAACCGCCGTTCCGACTAATCAACTTTAAACAAGTTTTTGCTACGGTAAAATTTGACCTAGTTTCAACTTGCTAGAACCGAGTTGTTTTTCTTCCGCCGTTTGTTTTCCGTTGCTTTGTTCGGTTCTTTCTTTCTTTGCAACCGGAGTTCTTAAGTTGAACTTTCTGGTTCGATCTCTTGTTTGAGTTTTATCTATGCATTAGATGAGTACTTATTGTATGCTTGTTTTTTGTCTGCGATAGATTACCCGAATTGCGCCGCCTGTTACTTCGAATCCCTAGGACTGGCGGATCATCAGCAAGGCAAGTAACACTTTGATCATACCTTTTCTACAACCCAGTTTTTTTGCATTAGATCAATCCTCACACATTGCATGATTAGGATCTAATTAAATTGTGGGATGGGAAGTAGATGAGGTAGTACCTATTACCTGTTTATTTTGAAACCTTTGGGAGTTACTTCTACGTTTGCTTGTTATGCCATGCTATGCTAGTAGACGTGGATTGGGTGAGTGATATCCATGACAGATGTGAGATTGATAATTTTAATGGTTTATCTAAGGTGGCAACTTGAACACACATCTGGGTGGATTGAGGCACCTGATGTCTATCAGGACTTGCATGTTTTCTTTTGGACCGCCACCCAGGCTCAAAGGGATCATAAGATCTTTCATGCTAGAAACTTACGTGTGCAGCCACAAGCCATTATGGGCTCTGGCATAGTTGACTAAGTCGTGCGAACTCTTACATGGTAGACTAGCAGATGTAGGGGAAAGTAGGTGTACCGGTCTATCCATCGTAAGGTGCTAGCGCTTCTGAAAGACTGTGTCTCGGTCATCCGTTTCTCAAACACCAGTAGTGCGAGAAATCCAACGGAGGCGATTGAGTCTTGTGGGGAAAAGTGGGCAAACCTCTGCAGAGTGTAATAAACTAATCATGATTAGCCGTGTCCCCGGTTATGGACATCTTGAGTATCTAGTACTTGAATATCTTGTGAATCTCATCATGTTACTTCTAAATTAATATTGTTGGGTTATTGATGACTACTTTTAATTGGGATTGAGAATGCTGTCAACCATTCTCAATGTTTAACAACCACCATGATAGTTAAATAAATTTATTCCTTTGCAGTAGGGAAAACTGGCTTTACGCAAAACAGTAACCATAGAGCTTTCCACTAGCCAAATATGCATATAGTATAGCTGTTTCATTCCATTACTCTCTATGTGTTACTTTGCCAGCATATTGCATGTGCTGACCCATTTTCGGGCTGCAACTTTAATGTTGCAGACATTTCAGACAATGAGTAAGGTGCTTTTAGGTCGTGGTTCTATACTCAGTGATGCCGTTGGAGTTGATGGACCCATTTATCTTCCAAGTCTTCCGCTGTTATCGATACTAGATGGCCTTAAGCCATATTTATTGTCATAAGTTCTCTTTGAGACATCGATGTAATAAGTGTGTGATTGCCACTCTGCTATAAATCCTTCGAAGTACTGTGTGGTGTCAGCATTACTGATCCAGGGATGACACCGGAGCACAGTAGACCTGATCCATTCGGGTCGGGTCGCTACAGAGATGGTATCAGAGCACACGCTGACTGTAGGACACGACCACTAAGTTAAAGCCATAGATCACTATTCTCTCCTCATTTTCTAACTCCTCATCTTTTCTACTCTTTAGGATGAAGGACGCGAAGATTAAGTACGCTCAACCGGATGAAGGCACACCTTTTGGACTTCACCTGAAGGAAGTCACCAAGTACCTAAACATTGGATTACCAAGCTTCACGGGAACCTTCAACGCCACTCTGCCTAAAGAGGAGTGCTGGAAGATTCAAGCTCATGTTCCGGGAAGGACATTCGCGCCAATCACGAAGCCCATAGATAGTGTTTTCAATGCACCAACTTGGAGTTTAGGAAGGAGCATGGCAGCCCATATCACCATAGGACGCATTGGAGAAGTCTATCAAGAAGACCTCAAGGACACTATCTACCAGATTTGCGGACACCGAGATGAACAATGGGAGTTAGTCACCACCAAGAAGGATAGATCCATTGCAGCTTTCATCCAGGAGTTAAACCAGCACATTCGACGCCACGAGAACCAGATGTGCAATGATATGATAGAGTTGAAGAATGCGAAGGCAAGGATCATCGAGCTAGAAGGAGAACTGAAGGCTACACGCAAGGACTACATGGACGAAATAGTAGCTCTAGCAAGACACAACGGCGATCTTAAGCAAGAGATTGAAGAACTCAAGAGGGAGTAAGCATCCAGGAAGGAAGACATGTACGTCGCATGTCCGGACAACTACATCATCATCGACGACACCGATTCGGATCCAAGTGAACCCGACTTTGAAGACGAAGCTGGAGCGGACATCATGGAGTCTTCAACCGGTTCAAATTTTTAGATGACCACCAACTATTAGTAGTATTTCCCCCCATGTATACACTATAGTTCGAGCATTTTTGCGATAGCTAGATTGATTGTAAGCCCTTGTTTGAATTGAATGAAGTGATTTTGTGTGCATTTGCTCATGTGCATTGGGGTAGTGTTTTCTCTTTAGACCTCAGTCTATTCTTATTTCTCATCTTTTCTAAACCCTCAGATGCCTCCGAGACGTGACAATGGATTTCCACCGGAGCTCACTCGATTGATCCAGCAGCAGAATCAATTGATGCAGATGTTAGTTCAGAATCAGCAGAACAACAACAACAACAACCCACCACCACCACCACCTGTTGACCATTTAGCCCGTTTCCTTAGGCTAAATCCGCCGGTGTTTTCTAGTAGCATCAAGCCGATAATAGCATACGATTGGCTCTGCAAGATAGGAAGGGAGTTGACCACTGCAGGATGCACCGATGGTGAGGAAGTGAAGTTTGCCGCACATCAGTTAGAAGGACCCGCGGCAGCATGGTGGGAGAATTTCACAGCCACCTTCCCAGTTGACACCGTCACATGCGATCAGTTTCAGCAAGCTTTCTGCACTGCACATGTTTCAGCAGGAGCTATGGCCATGAAGAAGCGTGAGTTACGCAACTTACGCCAAGGAGGAAGGACAGTTGGCCAGTACATTGACGACTTCAGCAAGTTAGCACGTTATGCCCCAGATGACGTTGCTACGGATGCAACCAAGCAGGAGAAGTTTCTGGGAGGATTGAATGATGAGTTGAGTATGCAGTTGATGGTAGCAAGTTTCAACAACTACCAGGAGTTGGTAGATCGTGCCATCATGATTGAAGGGAAGCAACAGCAGATTGAAAACCGCAAGAGGAAGTATGGACAAGGGAAGTATAACTCTGGACCCTAGCAGAAGCCCCGTTTTACCCCTAAATCGGGATTTCAATTTCATCATACCCATGGAGGAGGTAGTTCGCACAACCACAATGGCCACAAGAATGGTAATGGGAATGGACATACCTAAGACAGCATTCGCCACAAGATATGGATTGTATGAGTATACTGTTATGTCATTTGGATTGACTAACGCGCCTGCCTATTTTATGAACATGATGAACAAAGTGTTTATGGAGTTTTTGGATAAGTTCATCGTGGTTTTCATCAATGATATTCTGGTATTCTCAAAGAATGAAGAGGAGCATAAAGAACATTTGCGATTGGTACTTGAGAAGCTCAGAGAACATCAGTTATATGCCAAGTTCAGCAAATGTGAGTTTTTGTTGAAGGAAGTTGGATTCCTCAGACATGTTATATCTGGAGAAGGAATAGCAGTTGACCCCACCAAGGTTATCACTGTGACCAATTGGGAAGCACCAACAACAGTTGGAGAGATCCGGAGTTTTCTGGGACTCGCAGGATACTACTGGAGATTTATTGAGAACTTCTCAAAGATTGCGAAGCCTATGAGGAGTTGCTGAAGAAGGATACTAAGTTCAAATGGACTGAGGAGTGTGAGGCTAGTTTCCAGGAATTGAAGAAACATTTGGTTACCTCACCAGTGTTGATTTTGCCATATCAAACCAAGGATTATGAGGTGTATTGCGACGCTTCACGTCGAGGACTTGGAGCAGTGCTTATGCAGGAGGGAAGAATTGTTTCGTATGCTTCACGACAACTGAAGCCTCATGAATTGAATTATGCCACGCATGATTTGGAGTTAGCAGTCGTAGTGCATGCATTGAAGACGTGGAGACATTTCCTCATTGGAAATCATTGTGAGGTGTACACGGATCACAAGAGTTTGAAGTACATTTTCACGCAGAAGGAGTTGAACCTCAGACAAAGGAGATGGTTGGAGCTCATCAATGATTATGATATGAGATTGCATTACCATCCCGGAAAAGCTAATGTAGTAGCTGATGCATTGAGCCGTAAGAGTCATGTCAATACACTAATGACGGGAGAAATACCCAAGGAGTTAGCACAAAACCTTCGTGAGCTATGTTTGGAGATAGTTCCGAAAGGCTATGTGGCAGCATTGGAGATTCAGTCCACATTGATGGATAAAATCAAAGAGGCTCAGAAATCTGACAAGGAAATTTGCTTCTATAAAGAAGAAAATGAGCAAAGGAAGAACAAAGGGATTTCGTGAGGATGAGCACGATACCCTATGGTTTGAGGACCGTGTTTATGTGCCAAATGACCCGGAGATCAGGAAGTTGATTCTACAAGAGGCACATGATTCACCATATTTGATTCACCCAGGAAATACCAAGATGTATTTGGATTTGAAGGAGACATTCTGGTGGACCGGAATGAAGAAGGATATTGCAGCATATGTAGCAGTTTGTGACGTATCTCATAGAGTAAAGGCAGAGCATCAGAAGCCAGCCGGATTATTACAACCATTGCCGATACCCGAATGGAAGTGGGATAAGATAGGCATGGATTTTATCACAGGACTACCCAGGACGAAGGCAGGTTATGACTCGATATGGGTAGTAGTTGATCATTTGACGAAGGTAGCACATTTCATTCCAGTCAAGACCACTTACACCAGTGCTAAGTTGGCAAAGATATACATGACTAGGATCATTTGTTTGCATGGAGTTCCAAGGAGTATTGTATCAGACAGAGGAACCCAATTTACCTCAAAGTTTTGGAATCAGTTGCATGAAACTTTGGCAACCAGGCTAGAGTTCAGCACCGCTTTTGATCCGCAGACAGATGGACAGACCGAGAGAGTCAATCAGATTTTGGAAGATATGCTGAGAGCTTGTGCACTACATTGTGGATCTAGTTGGGACGATAACTTGCCGTATGCGGAGTTTTCTTATAACAATAGTTACCAAACCAGTTTGAAGATGGCACCTTTCGAAGCTTTATACGGAAGGAGGTGCAGGACACCGTTGTCATGGGACGAAGTTGGAGATCGTCAGTTCTTTGGACCGGATTTGATTAAGGATTCTAAACGGAAAGTTAAGTTGATACGCGATAGGCTCAAGGTAGCCCAGTCCAGGCAGAAGAGCTACGCAGATTCTAAACGCAAGGAGACAGTTTACGAAACCGGAGACAGAGTCTATCTCCGAGTATCCCCACTACGAGGAGTTAAACGCTTTGGAGTTAAGGGAAAATTAGCACCGCGTTTCCTTGGACCATATAAGATCTTGCAACGTATGGGAGAAGTCGCATATAAGTTGGAATTACCAGAGGGACTGTCAGGAGTTCATGACGTATTCCATGTTTCCCAGCTGAAGAAATGTCACGCCGAGATGGCAGAGGTACCGCTAAGAGATACAGTACCACTAGAAGCGATTCAGTTGAAGGACAACTTAACGTATGAGGAGAAACCAGTCAAGATTCTCGAGTTTGCCAACAGAGTTACCCGCAGCAAGGTTATCAAGTTTTGCAAAGTTCAGTGGAACCACCACTCCGAGGATGAAGCCACCTGGGAGAGAGAAGAAGATTTGCTCAAGGACCACCCTCACCTATTTTCTAGCCAACCCGAATCTCGAGGGCGAGATTCATCTTAAGTGGGGTAGGTTTTTAACATCCCAAATTTTCAATTTGGAATGTTATACACTAGATCATCATGCATATCATATTTTCTTGCATTTTGGTCGATCCTAGAAATTTCACGCAACTCAAGGACCCTCAGAGAGAGTTGGAGATTTCGTCATTTTCATATTTGAGTTCTTCTCAAATTTTGAAGAAAGGATCATTGGTTTTGTCGGAGTTTATTTGCCTTTTATTTGGATTAGGGAAAAATGCGTGTTTTCAAAATTTGCATTCTAAGGTCCCGAGAAAAGTTCATTTTGTTCGACTCATTTTTAGGAGTCGGGGAAAATTTACTTTGGGAGTTTTGGAGTTCGTTTAGATTTTCTTTTCCTTGTTTTTTTGCGCGCGTAACCATTTTTAAAAAAAATCGCAGCGCCCCTGGGCCAAGGCCCAGCAGCCGGCCGGGCCAGGCTCCCGCGCGCGCCGCGCCGCGCCAGCGCGCAAGGCCGCCGCCGCCGCCCAAGTAGGAGTCCTACTTGGACTCCAACTCCATCTCTCCTCCCTCTCTTTTTTTTCTTGCCCCCTCCCCCAAGTTTCCTCTCCCCTCACCTATATAAATACCCAAGACCCCCCCTTTTTTCCACACCAAGCCCCAAGCCCCAAGCCGCACCCCGCGCCGCGCCGCCCTTGTGCCGCCGCCGCCGCACTATAGCGCCGCCGCCGCCGCCCCTTGCCCGTGCCGCCGCCTAGCACCGCCGCCGCCCAACGCTGCCATCGCCGGAGCCTCGCCGGAGGTAGCCCCGTGCCGCGTCTCTCCTTTCCCCTCGGTTCGGTTTTTCTTATAAACCGTTCTAGTTCTTTTCTTTTCTTCCGGTTCGATTTCTTTTCGTTTTTTGTTTCGGTTTTCTTTCCGAAACCCTAGATCGGTTTCATTTTCTTTCCCGGTTTAGTTGCCTAGAGACCGTTCACCGGACCGTTCGTCCTAACGAACGTGATCGCCGGATTCTTCTCGGTTAACGAACGTCCGTTCGTTTAACCGTTCTTCTTTTTGTTTTCGTCGGATTTATTCCGCGATCGCGATCTCAGATCCGATCTTCGTTCTAGTTTATCTTCTCGCTCGTTTATCAGAATCAGGTGATTCAAGCGCCTGGAGTTTCGTTTCGAAATCGCCGTTCCGACTAATCAACTTTAAACAAGTTTTTGCTACGGTAAAATTTGACCTAGTTTCAACTTGCTAGAACCGAGTTGTTTTTCTTCCGCTGTTTGTTTTCCGTTGCTTTGTTCGGTTCTTTATTTCTTTGCAACCGGAGTTCTTAAGTTGAACTTTCTGGTTCGATCTCTTGTTCGAGTTTTATCTATGCATTAGATGAGTACTTATTGTATGCTTGTTTTTTGTCTGCGATAGATTACCCGAATTGCGCCGCCTGTTACTTCGAATCCCTAGGACTGGCGGATCATCAGCAAGGCAAGTAACACTTTGATCATACCTTTTCTACAACCCAGTTTTGTTGCATTAGATCAATCCTCACACATTGCATGATTAGGATCTAATTAAATTGTGGGATGGGAAGTAGATGAGGTAGTACCTATTACCTGTTTATTTTGAAACCTTTGGGAGTTACTTCTACGTTTGCTTGTTATGCCATGCTATGCTAGTAGACGTGGATTGGGTGAGTGATATCCATGACAGATGTGAGATTGATAATTTTAATGGTTTATCAAAGGTGGCAACTTGAACACACATCTGGGTGGATTGAGGCACCTGATGTCTATCAGGACTTGCATGTTTTCTTTTGGACCGCCACCCAGGCTCAAAGGGATCATAAGATCTTTCATGCTAGAAACTTACGTGTGCAGCCACAAGTCATTATGGGCTCTGGCATAGTTGACTAAGTCGTGCGAACTCTTACAGGGTAGACTAGCAGATGTAGGGGAAAGTAGGTGTACCGGTCTATCCATCGTAAGGTGCTAGCGCTTCTGAAAGACTGTGTCTCGGTCATCCCTTTCTCAAACACCAGTAGTGCGAGAAATCCAACGGAGGCGATCGAGTCTTGTGGGGAAAAGTGCGCAAACCTCTGCAGAGTGTAATAAACTAATCATGATTAGCCGTGTCCCCGGTTATGGACATCTTGAGTATCTAGTACTTGAATATCATGTGAATCTCATCATGTTACTTCTAAATTAATATTGTTGGGTTATTGATGACTACTTTTAATTGGGATTGAGAATGCTGTCAACCATTCTCAATGTTTAACAACCACCATTTTAGTTAAATAAATTTATTCCTTTGCAGTAGGGAAAAACTGGCTTTACGCAAAACATTAACCATAGAGCTTTCCACCAGCCAAATATGCATATAGTATAGCTGTTTCATTCCATTACTCTCTATGTGTTACTTTGCCAGCATATTCCATGTGCTGACCCGTTTTCGGGCTGCAACTTTCATGTTGCAGACATTTCAGACGACGAGTAAGGTGCTTTTAGGTCGTGGTTCTATACTCAGTGATGCCGTTGGAGTTGATGGACCCATTTATCTTCCAAGTCTTCCGCTGTTATCGATACTAGATGGCCTTAAGCCATATTTATTGTAATAAGTTCTCTTTGAGACATCGATGTAATAAGTGTGTGATTGCCACTCTGCTATAAATCCTTCGAAGTACTGTGTGGTGTCAGCATTACTGATCCAGGGATGACACCGGAGCACAGTAGACTTGATCCATTCGGGTCGGGTCGCTACAGTTAGCAGGGTCACGGTGAAGAAGATAGGGGAGATCGAACCGCTCCTGGACCCTTGGGTTCCTTGTAATGATGTTATTAGTTGAGTCGAGAATGGTCTTGAATGAACCTGCCATGCTAGCTGAGGTGATGACGTCGCACTGATCAATGAGTTCCTCCACGGCGTCATCATTCAGATTGGGACAAGAATAACGGGGTTGTTTCCGGCTTGTTCCCTCCATGGGGAAGACGATCAAACAATGGCATAAGGAAGGATGAAGGCAAATGGAGGAGGGAGGAAGAGCTAGCGTGCGACAGTAGTTCCAAATTGAGAGGGAAAGGCGAAGAGTCGGTGGACGGTTACCATGGTACACGAAGAGGAACCTGTGGAGCGAATGGTTGCCACAGAGGTCACACACTGACGACAAGGGCCGAGTGAACCGCATGCAATCCCATTGCACATCACACATGTCTTGTTAAGTTGAACCGTTTCTGTTCTCACCTTGATCTGGCTGACCATTTCTTTTGTGTTGCCTAATCACAAACAGTTCATCCGAGTGAACTCTATGTTGTATATCGCACACACCTTCATCTGGCTGCCCGTTTCTTTTGTGTTGCCCAATCACAAACAGTTCATCCGAGTGAACCATATGCTGGGCATCGCACACGCCTTCATCTGGCTGCCCGTTTCTTTTGTTCATCCTCATCGCAATAGTTAATTGAACTGAACCATATGCCCTTCATCCCACACGCAACTAAAATCTGAACCGTGTTTGATGCATCCTCCATCACAAACCTTTTCTACTTTTTTGATGGTTTACATACACCACCGTTTGCGATTATTGTATCGCACACAGTTTCTCGAAGGGTCTCTGATCATAGTGTCGCGTTAGCAGCATCCTGCAGTAGTGGGGGGCCACCCACTATCCACGAGGGTGGAGGGCGCGCCCTACCTCTGCCTCATGGGCCACCTGGAAGCCCCTCGATTCCCATCTTCTGGTATAAGGTGTCTTTTTCCCAGGAAAAAAATCATAAGAAAGCTTTCGAGACGAAGCGGCGTCATCTCGAGGTGGAACCAATCTAGGGCTCCGGTGGAGCTGTTCTGCCGGGGAAACATCCCTCCAGGAGGGGGAAATCATCAGCACCGTCATCACATCGATCCTCTCATCAGGAGGGGGTCATTCTCCATCAACATCTTCGCCAGCCCCATTTCCTATCAAACCCTAGTTCATCTCTTGTATCCAATCTTTGTCTCAAAACCTCAGATTGGTACATGTGGGTTGCTAGTAGTGTTGATTACTCCTTGTAGTTGATGCTAGTTTGTTTATTCGGTGGAAGATTATATGTTCAGATCCTTTATGCATATTAATACCCCTCTGATTATGAACATGAATATGATTTGTGAGTAGTTACATTTGTTCCTGAGGACATGGGAGAAGTCTTGCTATAAGTAGCCATGTGAATTTGCTATTCGTTCGATATTTTGATGAGATGTATGTTGTTTTTCCTCTAGTGGTGTTATGTGAACGTCGACTACATGACACTTCACCATTGTTTGGGCCTAGGGGAAGGCATTGGGAAGTAATAAGTAGATGATGGGTTAGAGTGACAGAAGCTTAAACCCTAGTTTGTGTGTTGCTTCGTAAGGGGCTGATTTCGATCCATATGTTTCATGCTATGGTTAGGTTTACCTTAATTATTCTTTCGTAGTTGCGGATGCTTGCGAGGGGGGTTAATCATAAGTGGGATGCTTGTCCAGGGAAGGGCAGTACCCAAGCACCGGTCCACCCACATATCAAATTATCAAAGTAACGAACGTGAATCATATGAGCATGATGAAAACTAGCTTGATGATAATTCCCATGTGTCCTCGGGAGCGCTTTCCTTTATATAATAGTTTGTCCAGGCTTGTCCTTTGCTACAAAAAGGATTGGGCCACCTTGTTGCACCTTGTTTACTTTTGTTACTTGTTACCTGTTACGAATTACCTTATCACCAAACTATCTGTTACCGATAATTTCAGTGCTTGCAGAGAATACCTTACTGAAAACAGCTTGTCATTTCCTTCTGCTCCTCATTGGGTTCGACACTCTTACTTATCGAAAGGACTATGATAGATCCCTATACTTGTGGGTCATTAGTGTCATAGTGGAAGACATGATTAGATGAGAGATAAGTGGCTCTAATATTGTCACACCAAAGTATTGGAGACATATCTTGTGAAATACCCAATTCTCGCAGCAAAGACTATACCCAAATGAGCTCAACAGTAGCATTTGCAACAGCCTTGTATTCTGCTTCCGTACTACTACGAGAAATAGTGACTTGCTTTCGAGGATTCCAGGTGATCAGATTCAATCCAAGAAACACATCAAATCCCCCCATGGATTTCCGATCATCCGGACTTCCCGCCCAATACACATCAAAAAAGGCAGACAACAACATAGAGGAAGCAGGCCGGAGATGTAGTCCAAACAAGGCAGTGAGACAAACATAACGCAGAATGCATTTAAATGCCGACCAGTGGGTATCACGAGGTGGATGAAGATACTGGCAAACACGATTAACCCCAAAGGAAATGTATGGTCGAGTGATAGTGAGGTATAGTAGACCACCAACTATGCTGCGATACTGAGTAGCGTCCTCAACATTAAGAAGCACACCAATGTCAGCAGAAAGCTTCTCCGTCACAGACCTCGGCGTAGAAACAGGCTTACACTTCACCATACCAGCACATCGAAGAAGATCCAAGGAATATTTCTTCTGAGTAAGCGAGAGACCACCAGCAGTATGTGTAACTTCCAGACCCTAAAAAATAGTGAAGCGGCCCAAGATCCTTAACAACAAAGTCATGTCGAAGACTAAGGATCAGTCGATCAGCAACAACGGATGATGAACTGATGAGAATAATATCATCAACATAAACCAAAAGAAATACGGATGTGTCAGCAGTAGATGGAACAAAGCCATGTGAGCGAAGAGCGGAACCAAGACGAGCATGCCAAGCACGGGCAGCCTGTTTGAGACCATAAATCGCCTTGATCAGCCGACAAAGATGATGAGGCCGATCAGGATCAACAAAACCAGGAGGTTACCACTTGTAAAATTCTTCCTCTAAGACACCATGAAGGGATGCAATCCGAACATCAAACTGTCGAAGAGACCATCCTTGAGTAACTTCCAATGAGAGAAGAAGTCGAATGGTGGTAGGCCTGACAACAGGACTGAAAGTGTCTTCGTAATCAAGACCATAACATTGTTTAAATCCTCGGTCAACCAGTCGTGCTTTATAGCATTCAACAGATCCATCAACATGCTTCTTGACTTTAAAGACCCACTTGGACTCAATCACATTAACCCCTGAGACAGGAGGAATGAGTGTCCAGGTCTCATTTTTCTGCGGTGGAAAAAATTCCTGTTCCATGGCAGCTCTCCAGTGGGGATGCTCATCGCCGCTTGAAAATGACGAGGTTCCGAACTTGGATCATAAACCGTGTGTGCCATACCAGAAGCTAGCCATGCAGCAGTGCCACTCGTCCATTGTTTTGGTTGAAAATGCCACTCTGACGACGCGTGTTCACACGGCGAGGAGCAATAAGAGCATGTGGTAGTGTTGGAGGTGGAATAGGAGCAGGCGATGCAGATTCCAGAGATGCCAACCCAGGCAATGTTGATCTAGGGATATCGTGGGCCACCGCAACATGGCACACTAGGAACGGTGTGGAAGGCATCGAGGCTTCTAGTTCGGACGCATCATGAGCCATGGAGGACAGCTCGGGAGTGCGTGCCACAACTGACCCAGGGGCTCACTCAGTGGTAGAGCCATGCACAAGAGATGTCGGCTCGGCTGGCTCCGGGTTAGCAAACGCTGGCTCATGCGAGGCTGCCACTTCATGGCGCCCGTCCAGCTGCACACGATGGACGCCCTAGCCATGCAAGACTAGGTGATACGCCTCCAACGTATCTATAATATTTGATCGTTCCATGCTATTATATTATCTATTTTGGATGTTTTATATGCATTAATATGCTATTTTATATTATTTTTGGGACTAACTTATTAACCCAGAGCCCAATGCCAGTTTCTGTTTTTCCTTGTTTTTGAGTTTTACAGAAAAGGAATATCAAATGGGGTCTAAACGGAATAAAACTTTACGATGATTTTTCTTGGACCAGAAGAAACCTAGGAAGCTTCGGGAGGAGGCCAGAAGAAACATGAGGTGGCCACAAGCCCTAGGGGCTCTCCCCGGGAGGGGGGGCTAGGCTTGTAGACCCCTCAGGGGTCTCCTAACCCTAATCCCAGCACTGTAAATCCTCAAATATCCCCCCTATGCCAGAAGCATCCACAAAAATACCTTTTCCGCCGCTGCAAGCCTCTGTTCCCGTGAGATCCCATCTTGTGGCCTTTTCCGGCACCCTGCCGGAGGGGGATTCAATCACGGAGGGCCTCTACATCAACCTTGCCACCCTTTCGATGAAGCGTGAGTAGTTTACTATGGACCTAAGGGTCCATAGCTAGTAGCTAGATGGCTTCTTCTCTCTCTTTGATCTTCAAGACAATGTTCTCCTTGATGTTCTTGGAGTTCCATATGTTGTAATATTCTTTTGCGGTGTGTTTGTCGAAATCCGATGAATTGTGGATTTATGATCAGATAATCTTTGCGCTTTTCTATCAATTGCTTAACAGTAATTTGTTTACCCACCGTATGTTTTCTTTCAAGAGAGAAGCCTCAATTGAAACCTATGGCCCTCGGGTCTATTCTCCATCATATATTTTTAGATCTATAAACCAAAAAACCCAAAAATACCTTGCTGCAATTTATTTATATTTACTTTAGTTTGCTCTTTTATTTATCTTTTATACCTATATCTACCAGATCCCACTCTTGTTCATGACCGTGAAGGGATTGACAACCCCTTTTTCGCATTGTGTGCAAGTGTTTGTTACTTTGTGCATGTGCATATATTGGGGACTTGCTTGTGCCTCCTACTGGATTGACACCTTGGTTCTTAACTGATGGAAATACTTATCTCTACTTTGCTGCATCACCCTTTCCTCTTCAAGGGAAAAATCAACACAAGCTCAAGAAGTAGCACTAGGCGATCAACGTTGGGTGCATTAGGAACCTCTACATCAACCATAAGCTCGAGATGAATACCACGCCCGGCACCTGCACCATGGTGAGGAAACAAAATAGGAGAATACGCAACATCTACAAATTGTAAGATGAAATAGGTGATGATGGAATATATTTGGAGGAAAGTTTGTGAATTGAGAATATTTGAGAAGGGATAGTGATTCTCATCAAAGACAACATCACGAGAAATATAAAAACGTCTGGTCGGAACATGGACACACTTGTATCCTTTATGAAGAGAGCTAATACGTCTCCAACGTATCTATAATTTTGTATTGTTCCATCCTGTTTTATTATCAATCTTGGATGTTTTATAATCATTTTATAGTCATTTTATATCATTATTTGGTACTAACCTATTGATGTAGTGCCAAGTGCCAGTTGCTGTTTTTTCCATGTTTTTCACATCGCAGAAAATCAGTATCAAATATAGTCCAAATGCCATGAAACTTTCCGGATTTTTCATGGACCAGAAGGAAGATGTTGGGCCCTGGTTGCACCTGGGGGAGTCCCGAGGAGGGGAAAAAACACCAGGGTGCGCCAGGAGGCACAGGCGCGCCCTGGTGGGTTGTGCCCACCTCGGGTACCCCCCGGACTGCCTCTTTGCTCTATAAATATCTCAAAAATCCCAGAAACCTAGGGGAGTTGACAAAATATTCATCCAGCTGCCACAGAGTCCAGAACCACCAGATCCAATCTAGACACCATCATAGAGGGTTTACCACCTCCATTGGTGCCTCTCCGATGATGCGTGAGTAATTCTATGTAGACCTTCCGGTCCGTAGTTAGTAGCTAGATGGCTTCATATCTCTCTCTCTCTCTCTCTCTCTCTCTCTCTCTCTCTCTCTTGATTCTCAATACAATGGTCTCTTGGAGACCCATATGATGTAACTCTTTTGCGTGTGTTTGTTGGGATCGATGAACTTTGAGTTTATGATCAGATCTATCATTTTATATCCACGAAAGTATTTGAGTTTCTTTAATCTCTTTTATGCATGATCTCTTATAGCATCGTATTTCTTCTCCGATATTTGGGTTTTGTCTGGCCAACTTGATCTATTTATCTTGCAATGAGAAGAGGTTCCCGGTAGAGGGTTCGATCTTACGATGCTTGAACCCAGTGACAGAAAGGGAACCGACACGCATGTATCATTGCTACTAAGGATAAAAAGATGGGATCTATATCTATCGCCATAGATAAACGGATCTCGTCTACATCATGTCATCGTTCTTACTGCATTACTCTGTTTTTCCATGAACTTAATACACTAGATGCATGCTGGATAGTGGTCGATGTGTGGAGTAATAGTAGTAGATGCAGGCAGGAGTCGGTCTACTAATCCTGGACTTGATGCCTATGTAATGATCATTGCCTGGATATCGTCATAATTATTTGAGGTTCTATCAATTTCCCAACAGTAATTTGTTTACCCACTGTTTGCTATTTTTCTCGAGAGAAGCCACTAGTGAAACCTACGGCCCCCGGGTCTTCTTTCTCATATATTTGCCTTTGCGATCTATTTTTCTCTTGATTTTATTTTTAGATCTATTTATCCAAAAACCCAAAAATACCTTGCTGCAATTTTTCTCTATTTATTTTATTTGGCGTTCGATCTACCAATCTACTACAAATTTATCTCATGTCCGTTTGCCTATCTTGAGGCGTCGTACCCCGAAATGGATTGACAACCCCTTTAACACGCCGGGTTGCGAGTGGTTGTTATTTTTGTGCAGGGGCTGTTTACATTGTGTTGCTTGGTTCTCCTACTGGTTCGATAACCTTGGTTTCATATCTGAGGGAAATACCTACCGCCGCTGTGCTGCATCATCCCTTCCTCTTTGGGGAAATACCGACGTAGCTTCAAGGGACATCAAAAGGAATTTCTGGCGTCGTTTGGGGAGGATCAAGTCAAGATAGCCTCCCGGCCACGTGCCATTTCTGGTGCCATTGCCGGGGAGGATCTTCATCATAACCATGTTCCTAATCACAAATCTCATCTCCTTGTAATTTACGTTATTTGCCATTTGCCTCTTGTTTTCCTCTCCCCCACTTCACAAAAAATTGTCATTTTATTCGCCTTTTTTTCCGTTTGCCGTTTTCTTGCCGGATCTGTTTTTGTGTGTGAGATCTTGTTTGCCGTTATGGATAATTCCTCCTCTATTTCTTGCACTCCCGAGAACAAGGTTCTCAACTTTAAACAAAGGGGAGGAGAAATTTTAAAAGATGCTTGGTATAGAATTTTCAATGCTCATAATAGATCTATGCATAAGCAATCTACCATTGTGCTTCTGCGTTGTTTTTATGTTGGCATCTCCAATTGGTATAGATTCGTCCTGGATACGAATACCGGTGGAAATTTCTTAATGAGTCCTCCTTTTGATGCTCTTAATGCTATGGGAAATTTAGTGGGCTCACCACCTCTTATGGTTAATGAAACAATTTTGACTCTTGATCATGTTATGGAAAGACTAGATGCTATCGAAAAGAAAATGCTAACTGAAGATCATATGGAAATTATACATAAAAAGATGCATAATTTTGGTACTAATCTTGGGTCAAAAGCGGGCGATATTTATAAGTTGTTAAAAGAGAGGGGTACCTTAATCCATGAAAGAATAGAAGAAAGTCCGTCTCGGATCGATAAATTCGAAGAAATATTTAGTAATCTAAGCATGCCTTTTACTACCACTAAAATTATTGAGGAAACTCCCGTAAAGAGTAGGAGATCTAGAACCAAGGGTGCAACTTCTAGTAATAGCAATAAAGGAGATCTTAAGATGATTAGTATCCACCCTGATTTTGTTGAAGTGATAAGAGATCCTTTTTGCAAGAATGAAATCTTTAAATTTACTCCTAGAAGTTTTGCTATTGAAAGTCTTTATGTTAAATCTTTGAAGGATTCTAAGTGTTGGATTGACGAGTTGGGCAAAGATGACAAAACTTAGATCCTTGCCTTATGCCTAGCTAAGGGCGTAAAACTATAGCGCTTGTTGGGAGGCAACCCAATGAATAAAATTTATTTTTGCTTTTTGCTTCCTGTTTTTGAGTGTTAGCACAATTATGCTACTGTTGTTATTGTGTTTTTTGTGTTTTAATTAGTGTTTGTGCCAAGTAAAGCCTTTAGGATCTTCTTGGGCAATAGTTGTTTGATCTTGCTGCAAAAAGCAGAAAGTTTTGCGCTCACAAAAATATTTTTCACTTTTTACCAGAAAGCGATAAAATACCCATTCCAATTGCAGTATATCAATATACAAATTTCTCAGGTCGTCCTAAGTTTTCAGAGTTTTTTGAGTTCCAGAAGTATTCAAAATAGTCAGATTGCTACAGATTGTTCTGTTTTGACAGATTATGTTTTCTTTATGTTGTGTGCTTATTTTTGATGGCTCTATGGTTTTCTTTGATGAGTTTTTGCCATAGAAAAGTTGGAATATAGTAGATATAATACAAAAAAAATATGATTTGGTTTGATTCAGCACTTATAGTAGTGATCTATTATTCTTATACTAACGGATCTCACGAAGGCTTTGTTGAGTTTTGTGTGATTGAAGTTTTCAAGTTTTGGGTTATCTTACGATGGATGAAGGAAGGATGTAAGAGCCTAACCTTGGGGATGCCCCGGCATCCCAAGCCATTATCCAAGAATGAGCAACCAACTAACCTTGGGGATGCCCCCGAGTGGCATCCCCGCTTTCTTCCAACAACTATCCATATTTTACTCGAGACTATATTATTATTTGTCACATGATATGTGTTTTGCTTGGAGTGTCTTGTATGATATGTGTATTTGCCTGTTTTATTTTGTGTTTTAAGTCATCAATCCTTGCTGGACCCACCTATTTGAGAGAGCCAAAATTACATCTTGACTTGTTAGAATTGCTCTCTATGCTTCACTTAAATTTTTTATGAGCAATGGACTTGCTCTAATACTTCACTTATATATTTTTGAGCACGGTGTGCTTTGTTATTTTTGAAGAAATGCTCTCTTGCTTCACTTATATTTATTTGAGGGTTAGTAAAATTTTGAAGAAATTATCTCTTGCTTCAATTAAATTATTTTTAGAGAAAGAAAATTTGTTGTCCTCATGATCTTCACTTATATTTGTTTGAGCTTCTGAAAAGCAACACATGAAAATTAGTCCCAAGGTGATAGATATCCAAGAAGGATAAAAAAGGAGAAAAAGTGTCATGAAGATCATTGGACAAAATAAATGTGATTCTTAGTAATAGTTTTGAGATATGATGATGTGATATGTGAGTCATCTTGATGAGTAATTATGCTTTAGTACGAATATTGGTGTTAAGGTTTGTGATTCCCTATGCATGCACGAAAGTCAATAATCATGCAATGAAATTATATCCTACTTGTGGTGCATTATTCGGTGTTAATTATTCTTAATGCTTTATTATGAGATTATTCGTTTCTTGGTTGGTCGCTTCTCAATCTTTTGCTAGCCTTCATTTTGCACTAAGTATGACATCTAATTGTGCATCCAAAATCCTTTAAACTAGTTTTTTCACATCATTCTACTATATCTACCTATATGCGGTATTCTTTTGTCGTTCTAAGCAAATTTTCATGTGCCATCTCTAATTTTCAAAATAAACTTCTCTTTTGTGTGTTTGTTTCGCTCGCGGAGCGGTGAGGGGTGGCTAATATTTTCCATGCTAGATGTGTTATTCTCAAGATGAGTGTTTATTCACTTGTCATTGCAGGAGAGTAAGGCAAAGGTATTAGGGATGCCCAGTCTTGAAATGCAAAAACAAGTGAATTTACTTTATGTTGTCAAATAATAAATTCCTTGGAAAGTGTTGGTATGGAGGGCAACCGTGGATACGGCTAGCCATGGAAAGTGAAAGTTATGGTGGAAAAAAGGAATAAACTTTATTTTCTGTTTGGGAACCGCCTATGATATATCTATGCATGGAAAGTATTGGGAACTCTAAGTCGTTTTCGTTGGTGGGATGGATACACCTCCCAAAATGTTTTTATCTCTAAGTTTTTCGTTGTGAGCTCTGGCACCTCTACAAATCCCTACTTCTCTCTGCAAAGGGCCTATCTTTTACTTTACGCAATTTTTATTTTTAGTCTCCATCTTCTCTCATAAAAGCACCAACTAGGAGGCATTATGATCGTTCTTAAGTATTGGGTGTAGTTAATATTCAAGTGTGTTTCATGAATGGATCAATGTTTGAGCATGATGGGCTAGGGATAACTTATTTTAGCGTTAATATTTTGAAAGACGTGGTTACTTGTTGATATGCTTGAGTATCTAAATTATTATGTCAAAACTAGACTATTGCTTTGAATCACATAAAAGTCCAAATGTCCATGCTATAAAGAGAAGAATATGATATGACATGATGAATAGCACTCCAGATAAAAAAATTCTGTTTTTATCACTTACCTAATTGAGGACGAGTAGCATTTAAGATTGGGGATGCTAATACGTCTCCAATGTATCTATAATTTTTTATTGTTCCATGCTGTTTTATTATCAATCTTGGATGTTTTATAATCATTTTATAGTCATTTTATACCATTTTTGGTACTAACCTATTGACATAGTGCCAAGTGTCAGTTACTGTTTTTCCATGTTTTTTACATCGCAGAAAATCAATATCAAATGCAGTCCAAATGCCACTAAACTTTACGGAGATTTTTTATGGACCAGAAGGAAGATGTTGGGCCCTGGTTGCACCTGGGGGGTCCCGAGGAGGGGGCAACCCACCAGGGCACGCTAGGAGGCCCATGCGCGCCCTGGTGGGTTGTGCCCACCTCGGGTGCCCCCCAGACCGCCTCTTTGCTCTATAAATACCCCAAAAATCCCAGAACCCTAGGGGAGTCGACGAAATATTCATCCAGCCACCGTAGAGTCCAAAACCACCAGATCCAATCTAGACACCATCAGAGAGGGGTTCACCACCTCCATTGGTGCCTCTCCGATGATGCGTGAGTAGTTCTTTGTAGACCTTCGGGTCCGTAGTTAGTAGCTAGATGGCTTCATCTCTCTCTCTCTTGATTCTCAATACAATGGTCTTGGAGATCCATATGATGTAACTCCTTTGCGGTATGTTTGTTGGGATCGATGAACTTTGAGTTTACGATCAGATCTATCTTTTTATATCCATGAAACTATTTGAGTTTCTTTAATCTCTTTTATGCATGATCTCTTATAGGCTCGTATTTCTTCTCCGATATTTGGGTTTTGTCTGGCCAACTTGATCTAATTATCTTGCAATGGGAAGAGGTGCCCGGTAGTGGGTTCGATCTTACGGTGCTTGATCCAAGTGACAGAAAGGGAACCGACACGTATGTATCATTACTACTAAGGATAAAAAGATGGGATCTATATCTACCGCCATAGATAAACGGATCTCGTCTACACATGTCATCGTTCTTTTTGCATTACTCCGTTTTTCCATGAACTTAATACACTAGATGCATGCTAGATAGCGGTCGATGTGTGGAGTAATAGTAGTAGATGCAAGCAGGAGTCGGTCTACTAATCTTGGACGTGATGCCTATGTAATGATCATTGCCTGGATATCGTCATAATTATTTGAGGTTCTATCAATTGCCCAACAGTAATTTGTTTACCCAATGTTTGCTATTTACCTCGAGAGAAGCCACTAGTAAAACCTACGGGCCCCGAGTCTTCTTTCTCATATATTTGCCTTTGCGATCTATTTTTCTCTTGCTTTTATTTTCAGATCTATTTATCCAAAAACCCAAAAATACCTTGCTGCAATTTTTCTCTATTTATTTTATTTGGCATTCGATCTATCAATATACTACAAATTTATCTCACGTCCGTTTGCCTATCTTGAGGCACCGTACCCCGAAAGGCATTGACAACCCCTTTAACACGTCAGTTTGCGAGTGGTTGTTATTTGTGTGCACAGTAGGAGAAGAAGGGAAGGAGGAAGAGAAGAGAAGGAAGGAGGGGGGCGCCGCCACCTCCCCTTGTCCAATTTGGACTAAGCAAGGGGGGGCATGCCACCTCTGGTTGGCCCTCTCTCTTCTCCACTAAGGCCCATGGTGGCCCATTAACCTCCCAGGGGGTTTCGGTAACCCCCAGTACTACGGAATTTGTTTGAAACGACCCAGACCATTCCGGTGTCCGAATGTAGCCTTCCAATATATGAATATTTATGTCTCGGAGATTTCGAGACTCCCCGTCATGTCCGTGATCTCATCCGGGACTCCAAACAAACTTTGGTTCATCAAAACACAAAACTCGCAATACAAATCATCATGGAACGTTAAGTGTGCGGACCCTACGGGTTCGAGAACTATGTAGACATGATCGAGACATATCTCCGGTCAATAACCAATAGCAGAACCTGGATGCTCGTATTGGCTCCTACATATTCTACGAAGATATTTATCGGTCAAACCGCATAATAACATAAGTTGTTCCCTTTGTCATCAGCATGTTACTTGCCCGAGATTCGATCGTCGGTATCATCATACCTAGTTCAATCTCGTCACCGGTAAGTTTCTTTACTCGTTCCATAATGCATCATCCTGTGACTAACTCATTAGTCACATTGCTTGCAAGGCTCATAGTGATGTGCATTACCGAGAGGGCCCAGAGATACCTCTTCGATACATGGAGTGACAAATCCTAATCTCCATCTATGCCAACTCAACAAACACCATCGGAAACATCTGTAGAGCATCTTTATAATTACCCAGTTACGTTGTGACATTTGATAGCACACAAGGTGTTACTCCGGTATTCGGGAGTTGCATAATCTCATAGTTTGGGGAACATGTATAAGTCATGAAGAAAGCAATAGCAGAAAAACTAAATGATCATTATGCTAAGCTAACGGATGGGTCTTGTCCATCACATCATTCTCTAATGATGTGATCATGTTCATCAAATGACAACACATGTCTATGGTTGGGAAACTTAACAATCTTTGATTAACGAGCTAGTCAAGTAGATGCATACTAGGGACACTCTGTTTGTCTAAGTATTCACACATGTACTAAGTTTCCGGTTAGTACAATTCTAGCATGAATAATAAACATTTATCATGATATAAGGAAATATAAATAACAACTTTATTATTGCCTCTAGGGCATATTTCCTTCAGTCTCCTACTTGCACTAGAGTCAATAATCTAGATTACATAGTAATGATTCTAACACCCATGGAGTCTTGGTGCTGATCATGTTTTGCTCGTGACAGAGGCTTTGTCAACGGGTCTGCAACATTTAGATCCGTATGTATCTTGCAAATCTCTATGTCTCCCTCCTTGACTTATCGCGGATGGAATTGAAGCGTCTCTTGATGTGCTTGGTTCTCTTGTGAAATCTGGATTCTTTTGCCAAGGCAATTGCACCAGTATTGTCACAAAAAAATTCATTGGACCCGATGCACTAGGTATTACACCTAGATCGGATATGAACTCCTTCATCCAGACTCCTTCATTTGCTGCTTCTGAAGCAGCTATGTACTCCGCTTCACACATAGATCCCGCGATGACGCTCTACTTAGAACTGCACCAACTGACAGCTCCTCCATTCAATATTAATATGTATCTGGTTTGTGACATAGAGTCATCCGGATCAGTGTCAAAGCTTGCATCGACATAACTGTTTACGACGAGCTCTTTGCCACCTCCATAAACGAGAAACATATCCTTAGTCCTTTTCGGGTATTTCATGATGTTCTTGACCGTGGTCCAGTGATCCACTCCTGGATTACTTTGGTACCTCCCTGCTAAACTAATAGCAAGGCACACATCAGGTTTGGTACACAGTATTGCATACATGATAGAACCTTTGGCTGAGGCATAGGGAATGACATTTATTTTCGCTCTATCTTCTGTAGTTCTCGGGCATTGAGTATGACTCAACTTCACACCTTGTAACACAGGCAAGAACCCTTTCTTTGACTGATCCATTTTGAACTTCTTCAAAACTTTATCAAGGTATGTGCTTTGTGAAAGTCCAATTAAGCGTCTTGATTTATCTCTATAGATCTTGATGCCCAATATATAGCAGCTTCACCGAGGTCTTTCATTGAAAAATTCTTATTCAAGTATCCTTTTATGCAATTCAGAAATTCAGTATCATTTCCGATCAACAATACGTCATCCACAAATAATATCAGAAATGCTACAAATCTCCCACTCACTTTCTTGTAAATACAGGCTTCTCCAAAAGTATGTATAAAACCGTATGCTTTGATCACACTATCAAAGCGTATATTACAACTCCGAGAGGCTTGCACCAGTCCATAAATGGATCGCTGGAGCTTGCACACTTTGATATCTGTTAAGGAATGAAGTTTTGACATCCATTTGCCAAATTTCATAATCATAAAATGCGGCAATTGCTAACATGATTCGAACAGACTTAAGCATCGCTACGGGTGAGAAGGTCTCATCATAGTCAACTCCCTGAACTTGTCGAAAACCTTTCGCAACAAGCCAAGCTTTGTAGACAGTAACATTACCGTCAGTGTCAGTCTTCTTCTTGAAGATCCATTTATTCTCTATTGCTTGCCGATCATGGGGCCAGTCAACCAAAGTCCATACTTTCTTATCATACATGGATCCCATCTCAGATTTCATGGCCTCAAGCCATTTCGTGGAACCTGGGCTCATCATCGCTTCCTCATAGTTCGTAGGTTTGTCATGGTCAAGTAAAATGACCTCCAGAATAGGATTACCGTACCACTCTCGTGCGGATCTTACTCTGGTTGACCTACGAGGTTCGGTAGTAACTTGCTCAGAAGTTTCATGATCATCATCATTAGCTTCCTCACTAATTGGTGTAGGAATCACTGGAACTGAGTTCTGTGATGAACTACTTTCCAATAAGGGAGAAGGTACAATTACCTCATCAAGTTCTACTTTCCTCCCACTCACTTCTTTTGAGAGAAATTCCTTCTCTAGAAAGGATCCATTTTTAGCAACGAATATCTTGCCTTCGGATCTGAGATAGAAGGTGTACCCAACGGTCTCCTTTGGGTATCCTACGAAGACACATTTCTCTGATTTGGGTTCGAGCTTATCAGGTTGAAGCTTTTTCACATAAGCATCGCGTCCCCAAACTTTAAGAAACGACAACTTGGGTTTCTTGCCAAACCACAGTTCGTATGGTGTCGTCTCAACGGATTAACGTGAATGCAGTCGTCTCTAAAGCATAACCCCGAAACGATAGCGGTAAATCAGTAAGAGACATCATAGATCGCACCATACCTAATAAAGTGTGGTTACGACATTCGGACACACCATTACGCTGTGGTGTTCCAGGTGGCGTGAGTTGCGAAACTATTCCACATTGTTTCAAATGAAGATCAAACTCATAACTCAAATATTCACCTCCACGATCAGATCGTAGAAACTTTATTTTCTTGTTACGATGATTTTCCACTTCACTCTGAAATTCTTTGAACTTTTCAAATGTTTCAGACTTATGTTTCATTAAGTAGATATACCTATATCTGCTCAAATCATCTATGAAGGTCAGAAAATAACGATACCCGCCGCGAGCATCAACACTCATCGGACCGCATACATCAGTATGTATTATTTCCAATAGGTCTGTTGCTCGCTCCATTGTCCCAGAGAATGGAGTCTTAGTCATCTTGCCAATGAGGCATGGTTCGCAAGCATCAAGTGATTCATAATCAAGTGATTCCAAAAGCCCATCAGCATGGAGTTTCTTCATGCGCTTTACACCAATATGACATAAATGGCAGTGCCACAAATAAGTTGCACTATCATTATTAAACTTGTATCTTTTGGCTTCAATACTATGAATATGTGTATTACTACTATCGAGATTCAACAAAAATAGACCACTCATCATGGGTGCATGACCATAAAAGATATTACTCATATAAATAGAACAACCATTATTCTATGATTTAAATGAATAACCATCTCACATCAAACAATATCCAGATATAATGTTCATGCTTAACGCTGGCAACAAATAACAATTATTCAGGTCGAAAACTAATCCCGAAGGTAGATGTAGAGGTAGAGTGCTGACGGCGATCACATCGACTTTGGAACCATTTCCCATGCACATCGAGTAACGCCCAAGATGCGGCTAGGGGCTGTTTACGTTGTGTTGCTTGGTTTGCCTACTGTTTCGATAACCTTGGTTTCATATCAGAGGGAAATACCTACCGCCGCTGTGCTACATCATCCCTTCCTCTTTGGGGAAATATCGACATAGCTTCAAGCGACATCAAGAGCTATACCCGAGAAAGACACATTTTTTAGACCGGAACTCAAGTTTGCGATTATTATATGGTCGAAGATGGGGCCAGCAGGGGCACAACCAAACACCTTGAAAAATGTATAATCATGTGTTTCTTGAAGCAAACATTCGATGGGAGTTTTCATACCTAGCACTCATGTAGGGAGGCAGTTGATGAGAAAACAAGAAATAGAAAAGGCATCATTCTAGAAGCGGAACGATACAAATGCATGTGCCAAAAGAGTTAACCCAGTTTCCACCATGTGATGATGCTTACGTTCAGCGGTGCTATTCTACTGATTTGTATGAGGACGGGACACACGGTGTGTGATACCATGTTTTCCAAATAATGTGCTGAGGTTGCGATATTCCCCTCCCCAATCAGATTGAACATGCAGTATTTTATGATTAAGAAGACGCTCAACATGAGTTTGAAATTGAAGAAAGACATTGAACACATATGCCTTGCGCTTAAGAAAGTAAAGCCAGGTAAAGCGACTTTAAGCATAAATAAAACTAACATAGTAATTATGACCACTAACGGAGGTTTGAGTAGGGCCCCATACATCTGAAATCACAATTTCTAGAGGAGTTTTGACCACACGAGTAGACTCTGAAAACGGAAGTTGGTGACTTTTGCCTTGCTGACAAGCATCACAAGCAGAGACATCTTTATTGCTAGACTCAACTAGTAGTTGATGACGCTGAAGGACATGACGCACAATTGGAGAAGCTGGATGACCGAGACCCGAATGCCATTGAGATGAATTGACACGAACAGTATCGAAGACTTTCGAGGCCGTGGGTGCATCAAGTTGACAGAGACCATGTCTGTAACGAACGTTAATAAGAACGCCCCTTATTGCGCGATCCTTAACAAAGACGTCGAAAGGGTGAAATTCAACAAAGACATCATTGTCATGAGTAAGTTTAGGAATAAATAGAAGATTGCGTGTAATAGCGGGAACATGAAGAACGTCACAAAGTAGAAGTTTCCTAGAGGTACTAGCGGAAAGAGAGGTTTGACCAATATGTTCGATGCGCATACCTGACACATTGGTTATGTGCACCTTGTATGGACCATGGTAGGGCTCGCGGAAGTGAAGCTTGTCAAGTTCATTCATCAGATGATCCATTGCTGCGGTGTCCATGTACCAACGTGCATCGATGGGATACGAAGGAGTGTGGCCTTGAGGAACACCAACGAGACCATGAGTAGCCATGGAAGTTGGCGCTCATTGTTACGTCCATCATTGTCAATGCCCAAAAGTCACGCTTAAAGCGTTTTTGGCAACTAGATGCAACATGGCCCTGAAAACCGCAAAGCTGGCATGTGGGACGCCCGTCATTGGGACAGCCGCAAGTATGGCAATACGAACTATCAGCAGATGACGAGCTTCCTCTTGAACGTTTGTTGTTGTTGTTGTTGTTGTTGTTGTTTTTGTAGGTCTACTGCTGTGGTGGTGAGGGAAGGATCGCCTTGCCACCACAGGAACTACCACCACAGTAGGGCAGCCATGACGCACAACGAGTCACAATGTTGGGCGAAGAGAATCCACCATGAATTTTAGCCAACCGACGAGACTCAATGCACTATTAAGTCTGAAGGAGTCGAGCATAGAGATCCCGTGGGGGCATCGGAGTATCACAACCTTGTACCACCTTGACCAAAGAATCATAATCACCATCAAGTCCACCAAGGATGAAACTAGTGAACTCCTCATCAGAGGGAGGTTTACCAATGGCAGCTAATATGTCAGCAAGATTCTTTACTTTGTTGAAGTACGCAGTGGCCGAGGGATCAAGTTTCTGCATGTCTTGTAGTTGTCGACGAAGCGCCATGGATCGCGCCGTGGACTGATGTGACACACCCAATTTGACCATACACTTATCATGCACGCAAATGTGTACGACCAAGATCAGGGACTCATGGGAAGATATCACAATACAACTCTAGATACAAATTAAAAATCATACAAGCTTTATATTAAAAGCCAGGGGCCTCGAAGGCTTGAATACATAAGCTCGAAAGGACAAAAGTCAGCGGAAGCAACAATATCTGAGAACAAACATAAGTTAAACAAGTTTGCCTTAAGAACGCTAGCACAAAAGTAGCAATGATCGAAAAGGCGAGGCATCCTTCCTGGGACCTCCTAACTACTCCTCGAATCCGAACTCAATGTAGAATCATCCTCGGGATCCTCTGGCTCCTAGGCTCCATCATATGATCGCAATAATCGAGAAAAGGGGAAAAGGAAGTAGCAAAGCAACCGTAAGTACTCATCCAAAGTACTCACAAGCAAGGATCTACACTACATATGCATTGGTATCAATGAAAAGGCCAATATCTGTGGACTAAACTGCTGAATGCCAGAATAAGAGGGGGATAGCTAGTCCTATCAAAGACTACGCTTCTGGCAGCCTCCATCTTGAAACATATAGAAGAGAGTAGATGGTAAGTTAACCAAGTATCATCGTATAGGATAATCCTACCTGACGATCCTCCCCTCGTCGCCATGTGAGAGAGCGATCACCGGGTTGTATCTGGCACTTGGAAGGGTGTATTTTATTAAGTATCCAGTTCTAGTTGTCATAAGGTCAAGGTACAACTCCGGGTCGTCCTTTTACCGGGGGACGCGGCTATTCGAATAGATAAAGTTCCCTCCAGGGATGCACCACATAACCCAACACGCTCGATCCCCTTTGGCCGGAAACACTTTCCTGGGTCATGTCCGGCCTCAGAAGGTCAACATGTCACAGCCCTACCTAGGCACAACAGAGAGGTCAGCACGCCGGTCTAAATCCTATGCGCGCAGGGGTCTGGGCCCATCGCCCATTGCACACCTGCATGTTGCAAGAGCGGCCGGTGAGTAGACCTAGCAACCTCCATTACAAAGGAAGTTGCGTTACGCGGTCCAACCCGTCACGCGCTACTCAGTCGCTGACGTCACGAAGGCTTCGGCTGATACCACGACGTCGAGTGCCCATAACTGTTCCCGCATAGTTGGTTAGTGCGTATAGGCCAGTGGCCAGACTCAGATCAAATACCAAGATCTCGATTTTTATTAATTTGGATGTTAATAGAATCATTCAATGCATATCATATTTCTTTGCATTTTGGAGTTTTGGAAATATTCAAATAATAGTTTTCCACCCGAGAAAAACAAATGAGAGGGGATAAGATGACTTCCTCAAAATATAAAAAGAGTGGGAAATTTTATTTTGAATATTACTTTAAGTTTTGGAGTTGTTTGGTAATTATTTACTTGCAAAAAGTGCATTAGTTGCATTAGGAAAATTATTTTCAAAATGTTTTGTGCTTAAGTTAATGTTCATTAGGCTCTAAATATTACGTAGTTATTTTAGAAATTTATTTGGTGTTTTTAGAAATTCTTTTGAATTAGTTATGAGCACTTTAGTCTCCAGTTAAAAAAACAAACACACACACACACACACACGCCCGAGCCGGTCCATGCTCCTCGGCCCAAGGGATGATGCATCAAAGTAAATGGAAATGACATACGACCGACATGTGTAATTGCTACCTCTTGAGCACTGCGTTGGATTTCCCCGAAGAGGAAGGGATGATGCATCAAAGTAGTGTAAGTATTTCCCTCAGTTTTTGAGAACCAAGGTATCAATCCAGTAGGAGGCTACGCTCGAGTCCCTCGTACCTACACAAAAACAATAGCTCAACGCAACCAACGTGCTTAGGGGTTGTCAATCCCTTCACGGTCACTTACGAAAGTGAGATCTGATGGAGATGATAAATAATATTTTTGGTATTTTTGGTATAAAGATGCAAAGTAAATAAAGTAAAAGCAAAGTAAAAGCAAAGCAATAATAAAGTGATGGAGATTGATATGATGAGAAAGAGACCCGGGGGCCATAGGTTTCACTAGTGGCTTCTCTCAAGAGCATAAGTATTCTACGGTGGGTGAACAAATTACTGTTGAGCAATTGACAGAATTGAGAATAGTTATGAGAATATCTAGGTACAATAACGTATATAGGCATCACGTCCGAGACAAGTAGACCAAAACGATTCTGCATCTACTACTATTAATCCACTCATCGACTGCTATCCAGCATGCATCTAGAGTATTAAGTTAAAAACAGAGTAACGCCTTAAGCAAGATGACATGATGTAGAGGGATAGTTTCATGCAATATGATAAAAACCCCATCTTGTTATCCTCGATGGCAACAATACAATACGTGCCTTGCTGCCCCTTCTGTCACTGGGAAAGGACACCGCAAGATTGAACCCAAAGCTAAGTGATACGTCTCCAACATATCTATAATTTTTGATTGCTCCATGCTATATTATCTACTGTTTTGGGCAATATTGGGCTTTATTTTCCACTTTTATATTACTTTTGGGACTAACCTACTAACCGGAGGCCCAACCCAGATTTGCTGTTTTATGCCTATTTCAGTGTTTTGAAGAAAAGGAATACCAGACGGAGTCGAAACAGAACGAAATCAACTGGAGAAGTTATTTTTGGAAGGAAACACACCTGATGAACTTGGACCCCACGTCAGGGGAGACACAAGGTGCTCACGAGGGTGGGGGCGCCCCCCTAGGGCGCGCCCCCTGTCTCGTGGGACCCCCGTGGCTCCCCTGACATACCTCCTACACCCATATATACCCACGTGACCTAAAACTTCCAGAACGCAAGATAGATCGGGAGTTCCGCCGCCAGAAGCCTCCGTAGCCACCGAAAACCAATCTAGACCCGTTCCGACACCTGCCGGAGGGGGCAATCCCTCTCCGGTGGCCATCTTCTTCATCCCGGTGCTCTCCATGACGAGGAGGGGGTAGTTCTCCCTCGGGGCTGAGGGTATGTACCAGTAGCTATGTGTTTGATCTCTCTCTCTCGTGTTCTTGATTTGGCACAATCTTGATGTATCGCGAGCTTTGCTATTATAGTTGGATCTTATGTAGTTTCCCCTTCGAAGTAATCTTATTGGATTGAGTCTTTAAAGACTTGAGAACACTTGATGTATGTCTTGTCGTGGATATCTGTGGTGACAATGGGATACCACGTGCCATTTGATGTATGTTAAGGTGATCAACTTGCGGGTTTCGTGACATTGGGAACCTATGCATAGGGGTTGGCACACGTTTTCGTTGTGATTCTCTGGTAGGAACTTTGGGGCACTCTATGAGGTTCTATGTGTTGGTTGAATAGATGAATCTGAGATTGTGTGATGCATATCGTATAATCATACCCACGGATACTTGAGGTGACATTGGAGTATCTAGGTGACATTAGGGTTTTGGTTGATTTGTATCTTAAGGTGTTATTCTAGTATGAACTCTAGGGCTGTTTGTGATACTTATAGGAATAGCCCAACAGATTGATTGGAAAGAATAACTTTGAGGTGGTTTCGTACCCTACCATAATCTCTTCGTTCATTCTCCGCTATTAGTGACTTTGGAGTGACTCTTTGTTGCATGTTGAGGGATAGTTATGTGATCCAATTATGATATTATTGTTGAGGGAACTTACACTAGCGAAAGTATGAACCCTAGGCCTTATTTCCACACATTGCAATACCGTTTACGCTCACTTTTATCACTTGCTACCTTGCTGTTTTTATTATTTCAGATTACAAAAACTATTATCTACTATCCATATTGCACTTGTATCACCATCTCTTCGCCGAACTAGTGCACCTATACAATTTACCATTGTATTGGGTGTGTTGGGGACACAAGAGACTCTTTCTTATTTGGTTGCAGGGTTGCTTGAGAGAGACCATCTTCATCCTACGCCTCCTATGGATTGATAAACCTTAGGTCATCCACTTGAGGGAAATTTGCTACTGTCCTACAAACCTCTGCACTTCTCCCATGGCAAGAACAACCAATCTAGTATGCCAAACCAAACTTATAATACGAAGAGACTTGCAAAGATAACCAATCATACATAAAAGAATTAAGAGAAGATTCAAATATTATTCATAGATAGACTTGATCATAAACGCACAATTCATCGGTCTCAACAAACACACCGCAAAAAGAAGATTACATCAGATAGATTTCCACGAGAGAGGGGGAGAACATTGTATTGAGATCCAAAATGAGAGAAGAAGCCATCTAGCTACTAGCTATGGACCCATAGGTCTGAAGTAAACTAATCACACTTCATCGGAGGGGCTTGGATGATGTTGTAGAAGCCCTCCGTGATCGATGCCCCCTCCGGTGGAGCTCTGGAACATGCCCCAAGATGGGATCTCGTGGATACTGAAAGTTGCGGTGGTGGAATTAGGTTTTTGCCTCCGTCCCCGATCATTTGGGGGTACGTGGATATATATAAGAGGAAGAAGTACATCGGTGGAGCTTCGAGGGGCCCACGAGGCAGCGGGCGCGCCCCCTACCCTCATGACCACCTCGTGGCTTTCTTGACGGAGGGTCCAAGTCTCCTGGATCTTATCTGATGAGAGAATCATGTTTCTGAAGGTTTCATTCCGTTTGGACTCCGTTTGATATTCCTTTTCTTCAAAACCCTAAAATAGGCAAAAAACAGTAATTCTGGGCTGGGCCTCTGGTTAATAGGTTAGTCCCAAAAATAATATAAAAGTGGATAATAAAGCCCAATAATGTCTAAAATAGTAGATAATATAGCATGGAGCAATCAAAAATTATAGATACGTTGGAGACGTATCAAGCATCCCCAAGCTTAATTCATGCTCGTCCTCGAGTAGGTAAATGATAAAAACAAAATTTTTGATGTGGAGTGCTACTTGGCATAATTTCAATGTAAATCTTCTTAATTGTGGTATGAATATTCAGATTCGAAAGATTCAAGACAAAAGTTCATATTGATATAAAAATAATAATACTTCAAGCATACTAACAAAGCAATTATGTCTTCTCAAAATATCATGGCCAAAGAAAGCTATCCCTACAAAATCATATAGTCTAGCTATGCTCTATCTTCACCACACAAAGTATTTAAATCATGCACAACCCCGATGACAAGCCAAGCAATTGTTTCATACTTTTGACATTTTCAAAACATTTTCGATCTTCACGAAATACATGAGCGTGAGCCATGGATATAGCACTATAGATGGAATAGAATGGTGGTTGTGGAGAAGACAAAAAGGGAGAAGATAGTCTCACATCAACTAGGCGTATTAACGGGCTATGGAGATGCCCATCAATAGATATCAGTGTGAGTGAGTAGGGATTGCCATGCAACGAATGCACTAGAGCTATAAGTATATGAAACTTCAAAAGAAACTAAGTGGGTGTGCATCCAACTCGCTTGCTCACAAAGACCTAAGGCATTTTGAGGAAGCCCATCATTGGAATATACAAGCCAAGTTTTATAACAAAAAATTCCCACTAGTATATGAAAGTGACATAATGAGAGACTCTCTATCATGAAGATCATGGTGCTAATTTGAAGCACAAGTGTGGTAAAAGGATAGTAACATTGTCCCTTATCTCTTTTTCTCTCATTTTTTGGGTCTTTCTCTTTTTTTATGGCCTCTTTTTTTTCGTCTGGAGTCTCATACCGACTTGTGGGTGAATCATAGTCTCCATCATCCTTTCCTCACTGGGACAATGCTCTCATAATGATGATCATCACACTTTATTTACTTACAACTCATGAATTACAACTCGATTCTTAGGACAAAATATCACTCTATATGAATGCCTCCGGCGGTGTACCGGGATATGCAATGAATCAAGAGTGACATGTATGAAAGAATTATGAATGGTGGCTTTGCCACAATTATGATGTCAACTACATGATCATGCTAGAAATATGACAATGATGGAGCGTGTCATAATAAACAGAACGGTGGAAAGTTGCATGGCAATATATCTCGGAATGGCTATGAAAATGCCATGATAGGTAGGTATGGTGGCTGTTTTGAGGAAGGTATTTGGTGGGTGTATGATACCGACGAAAAGTGCGCGGTATTAGAGAGGCTAGCAATGGTGGAAGGAAGGAAAGTGCGTATAAGCCATGGACTCAACATTAGTCATAAAGAACTCATATACTTATTGCAAAAATCTAGAAGTTATCAAAGCAAAGTATTATGCGCATGCTCCTGGGGGGGGGGGGGGGGGATAGATTGGTAGGAAAATACCATCGCTCGTCCCCGACCGCCACTCATAAGGAAGACAATCAATAAATAAATCATGCTTCGACTTCATCACATAACGGTTCACCATACGTGCATGCTATGGGAATCACAAAGTTTAACACAAGCATTTCTCAAATTCACAACTACTCAACTAGCATGACTCTAATATCACCATCCTCATATCTCAAAACAATGACCAAGCATCAATTTCTTCTTAGTATTCAACACACTCATACGAAAGTTTTATTATTAATCTTGCATACCAAGCATATTAGGATTTTAAGAAAATTACCATGCTATTAAGACTCTCAAAATAATCTAAGTGAAGCATGAGATATCAATAGTTTCTATAAAACAAATCCACCACCGTGCTCTAAAAGATATAAGTGAAGCACTAGAGCAAAACTATAAAGCTCAAAAGATATAAGTGAAGTACATAGAGTATTCTATCAAATTCCAAATCATGTATGGATCTCTAAAAAGGTATGTACAGCACGGATGATTGTGGTAAACTAATAAGCAAAGACTCAAATCATAAAAGACGCTCCAAGGAAAACACATATCATGTGGTGAATAAAAATATAGTTCCAAGTAAAGCTACCGATAGAAGTAGATGAAAGAGGGGATGCTTTCCGGGGCATCCCCAAGCTTTGGCTTTTAGGTGTCCTTATATTATCTTGGGGATTACATGGGAATCCCCAATATTAGTCTCTTGCCACTCCTTGTTCCATAATCCATCAAATCTTTACACAAAACTTGAAAATTTCACAACACAAAACTTAAAGTAGGAAACTCGTGAGCTCCGTTAGCGAAAGAAAACAAAAGACCACTTCAAGGTACTGTAATGAACTCATTATTTATTTATATGGGTGTTAAACCTACTGTGTTCCAACTTCTCTATGGATTATAAACTATTTTACTAGCCATTGATTCATCAAAATAAGCAAATAACACACGAAAAACAGAATCTGTCAAAAACAGAACAGTCTGTAGTAATCTGTATCTAGCGCAAGATCTGGAACCCCAAAAATTCTAAAATAAATTTCTGGACGTGAGTAATTTATCTATTAATCATCTTCAAAAATAATTAACTACATAGCACTTTCCAAATAAAAATGACAGCAGTTCTCGTGAGCGCTAACGTTTCTGTTTTTACAGCAAGTTTAACAAGACTTTCCCCAAGTCTTCCCAACGGTTCTACTTGGTACAAACACTAATTAAACACAAAAACAAAAACAAAATAGAGGATAGATAATTTATTTATTACTAAACAGGAGCAAAAAGCAATGAATAAAAATAAAATTGGGTTGCCTCCCAACAAGCGCTATCGTTTAACGCCCCTAGCTAGGCATACCAAGCAAGAATAGATCTAGGTATTGCCATCTTTGGTAGGCAATCCATAAGTGGCTCTCATGATAGATTCATATGGTAATTTTATTTTATTTCTAGGAAAGTGTTCCATGCCCTTTTTTAATGGAAATTGAAATCTAATATTCCCTTCCTTCATATCAATAATTGCACCAACCGTTGTAAGGAAAGGTCTACCAAGAATAATAGGGCAAGAACGATTGCAATCTATATCAAGAATGATAAAATCTATGGGCACATAATTACTATTAGCAACAATAAGAACATCATTAATTCTTCCCATATGTTTCTTAATATTGGAATCCGCAATATGCAAGTTTAGAGAGCAATCATCAAAATCACGGAAATCTAGTAAATCACACAAAGTTTTGGGAATAGTAGAGACACTAGCACCCAAATCACACAAAGAATAAAACTCATAATTTTTAATTTTAATTTTAATAGTTGGTTCCCACTCATCATAAAGTTTTCTAGGGATAAAAACTTCCAATTCAAGTTTTTCTTCATAAGATTGCATCAAGGCATCAACGATATGTTTAGTAAACGCTTTTTTTAACTATAAGCGTGATGAGATTTTAGCATGGATTGCAACAAGGAAATACAATCAATCAAAGAGCAATTTTCATTGTTAAATTCCTTGAAATCCATAATAGTGGGTTTAGCAACATCTAGGGTTTTAATTTCTTCAATCCCACTTTTATCAAATTTAGAATCAAGATCAACAAATTCTGAATTCTTAGAACGGCTTCTAGGTAAAGGTGGATCATATTCAGTCCCATTATTATTAAGATTCATATTTCAAAAAAAAAGATTTAATAGGGGACACATCAATAACTTTTAGATCTTCATCATTATTTTCATAGGAATCCGGTTTAACGGCCATCTTATTAACTAAGGTAGCTTGCATATCCGAAATTTCAGCAGTTAATTTTTCAATATGGGCAATTTGGGACCTTATACCATCAAACTCTTTAGACATATCATCGAGCTCTTTGTTCATATAATTCATGAAACTTTTTTGTTCCTTAAGCTCATTTCTAAAGAAATTGTTATGCTCAAATTGCAAAACCATAAACTTCCTGACGTTGTTTTTGATCTCCTCTAACCTTTTAAGGTGAAGATCACCAAATCTAGGTAGAGCCATCGTGACAGCCAAGAAAACTAACACATGAGCAAACAAAAAGCAAATGGGAAAAAGGCAAATGGAGAAGGAGAGGGAGGATAGAGAGAGAGAGAGGGCAAATAAAACGGCAAGGATGAAGTGGGGGATATGAAAACGAGAGGCAAATGGAAAATAATGTAATGCAGGAGATAGGGATTGTGATGGGTACTTGGTATGTTGACTTTTGCGCAGACTCCCTGGCAACGGCGCCAGAAATTCTTCTTGCTACCTCTTGAGCACTGCGTTGGATTTCCCTGAAGAGGAAGGGATGATGCAGCAAAGTAGCATAAGTATTTCCCTCAGTTTTTGAGAACCAAGGTATCAATCCAGTAGGAGGCTACGCTTGAGTCCCTCGTACCTACACAAAAACAATAGCTCAACGCAACCAACGCGCTTAGGGGTTGTCAATCCCTTCACGATCACTTACGAAAGTGAGATCTGATAGAGATGATAAATAATATTTTTGGTATTTTTGGTATAAAGATGCAAAGTAAATAAAGTAAAAGCAAAGCAATAATAAAGTGATGGAGATTGATATGATGAGAAAGAGACCCGGGGGCCATAGGTTTCACTAGTGGCTTCTCCCAAGAGCATAAGTATTCTACAGTGGGTGAACAAATTACTGTTGAGCAATTGACAGAATTGAGCATAGTTATGAGAATATCTAGGTATGATCATGTATATAGGCATCACGTCCGAGACAAGTAGACTGAAACAATTCTGCATCTACTACTATTACTCCACTCATCGACCGCTATCTAGCATGCATCTAGAGTATTAAGTTAAAAACAGAGTAACGCCTTAAGCAAGATGACATGATGTAGAGGGATAGTTTCATGCAATATGATAAAACCCCATCTTGTTATCCTTGATGGCAGCAATACCATATGTGCCTTGTTGCCCCTTCTATCACTGGGAAAGGACACCGCAAGATTGAACCCAAAGCTAAGCACTTCTCCCATGGCAAGAACAACCATTCTAGTAGGCCAAACTAAACTGATAATTCAAAGAGACTTGCAAAGATAACCAATCATACATAAAAGAATTCAGAGAAGATTCAAATATTATTCATAGATAGACTTGATCATCAACCCACAATTCATCGTTCTCAACAAACACACCGCAAAAAGAAGATTACATCGAATAGATCTCCATGAGAGAGGGGGAGAACATTGTATTGAGATCCAAAAATAGAGAAGAAGCCATCTAGCTACTAGCTATGGACCTGTAGGTCTGAAGTAAACTACTCACACTTCATCGGAGGGGCTTGGATGATGTTGTAGAAGCCCTCCGTGATCGATGCCCGCTCCGGCGGAGCTCCAGAACAGGCCCCAAGATGGGATCTCGTGGATACAGAAAGTTGCGGCAGTGGAATTAGGTTTTTGGCTCCGTCCCCGATCGTTTGGGGGTACGTGGATATATATAGGAGGAAGAAGTACGTCGGTGGAGCTTCAAGGGGCCCTCGAGGTAGGGGGCGTGCCCTAGGGGGGGCGCCCCTACCCTTGTGACCACCTCATGGCTTTCTTGTCGGAGGGTCCAAGTCTCCTCGATCTTATCTAATGAGAGAATCACGTTTCTGAAGGTTTCATTCCGTTTGGACTCCCTTTGATATTCCTTTTCTTCGAAACCCTAAAACAGGCAAAAACAGCAATTCTGGTCCGGGCCTCCGGTTAATAGGTTAGTCCCAAAAATAATATAAAACTGGATAATAAAGGCCAATAATGTCTAAAACAGTAGATAATATAGCATGGAGCAATAAAAAATTATAGATACGTTGGAGACATATCAGTAATGCGTAAAGAGGAACCGTTACCAATGGTGATGGGAGTGGGATTATGAACGAGAGTGGAAGACATGAGGTTACTGGGATGAGATGTCATATGAGTGGTGGCGCCCGATACCATGTACCAGTCCCTGTCGCCATCGTAGTTGCTAGGTGACGGAGCTGAGTGCAAGGCGGCAAGGAGGGTGGGATCCCACGGCGGCGGCACCTGGGACGGGTAGAACCCGCCGTAGGGTGGCGCGGGAGCAGCGCCATAGCCGCCCGTGGCCAGCAATGCAGGGAGGGCCGGGTGGGGGTGGCGTAGGGCGTGGCACTGGACGCGGCGAGGTATGCCTAGTGGCTCGCCGGACAGGGGCCAAGGATGCCCGAGGCGGGAGTCCGGGGAACCGGCATCGCGTACGCGTGGACGACACCAGTCCACGGGTTGGTGACGTAGGTCCATGGCAGGGAGGGTTGTGGCTGACGAGGGGCCCCCCATTCGCGTGCTGCTGCTACTTGCGCCCGCCACCCTGCGGCTGCTACTGGGAGCAGCGGGAGGGGCGGGGGACACGGGCGGGAGGAGGTAGAACCCCGGGGGCGAAGGGTGCGACGGCTGCTGGCATGGCGCGGGCGGGGTGCCGCGAGAGGTGCTGGTAGCAAGGGCATGGTGCTGCACGCGCTTCTTCATCCCCTTCATCTGGTGCTCCTCCAGCCACAAGTACGCCACGAATTTGGGGAAGGAGGTCTCCGGCATCAAGGTGAGGTTGGCGGCGGCGTTGTCGAAGTCCTCGTTGAGGTCGGCGGTGAGCGTGTTGAGGAGGAGGTCCTCATCAACCTTGGCGCCGATGTCGCGGAGTTCATTCGACAACGTCTTGAGGCGGCGGCAGTAGTCATCGATGGACTGTTCATGCTGATGACAGTCAAAAATTCCTGCTGCAAAAAAATGTGACACTGAAGCTTGTTGTCACTGAAGAGGCTGTTGAGCTTGAACCACACGGCATGGGCGTCATCACCATCGCTCATGACCGTGTGAAACAGGTCCTTGGAGATGGTGGTGAAGAACCACCGGATGAGCGTAGTGTCGATCGCGGTCCACTCGGAGTCGCCCACCATGACGCGAGAGTCGACGGTGCCGTCAACATGATCCATGAGATTGTTCTCGCTGAAGACGGGCAAGAAATAAGTATTCCACGCGAAGTACATGGAGTCGGTGGCATCGAGGATCACGGGAACGCGTTCATGGATGTTGATGTCGCGGATGTCGACGGGGTCCGGCCGGGCAAAGGGGTTGAAGTAGGTTGAGGCGTTGGAAGACATGGTGGCGGCACGTGTGGAGAGGAGGACGGGGCGGCGGCTAGGGTTGGGGGTGGCAGCTAGGGTTGGGAAGGGGTGGCGGCGGCGCGACAAGAGGGGCGGCGCGACGGCTGGTAGGTGGCGAGGCTGCGGGAAGGGAGGGCATCGGCGTGGGGAGGTGGTGGAGGCGGCGACACGGTGCGCCGGCGGCTAGGGTTGCGAAAGCAATTAAGAAATGATCGATACGGTATCTGATACCATGTAAGTTTGGGAGAGAGAAATTGTGTGCATCGATATTCTTATTGATCGTGCACTAGGCACATATATAGGTACAAGAGGTGCGACCAGTGTCTTGTCTTCCAAGATACAAGTAGATATAGAGGGAGACAGACACTACAGGTGCGGCATACAAAACCCAGACCTACATACATATATACATGTTCAACAAGTCATACTAGTAATCAGGGTATCACATTGGCAACTAGTGTAAGACATATTATCAATCAATCATTTATCTTTATGTCATTTTCAATAAGTTCATCTTATAATCCGATCATCATGTGTGAGTAATTATCCTTTCCATCCTCCCACTTTTGCACCTGAGATCTCACGAACATGTTTGAAGCAGTTATCCTTGAATCGCCCTACCATTGTGGGGAGACTCAAATACATCTTTGTGAGAGCCTCAGACGCAATACCAGTAGTGTTCTTTCAGGGAATCCTTTATTTGCTGTTCACAACCCTTGCCAAAAAGATGGAGGATTTTTAAAGATTAACCTTCTACCCTGAAGCCAATTCATAATCCCGCAAGATGCGAGATCCTTTTCAAAGTCGACAAATTTTTGTTGCGAGACCTAGAAACAGAATACTATCATCAACAAACAATAAATGGGTAATATTAGGGCCAGTGCTCCTAAAAGACACACCACTTTTCTGTTTTTCCCATTGAACAACTTTGGCTCTAAGAAGCTCCGTCACTGCTACTATACCTTCGATCAAATCAAGGAGAAGGCATATTTTTTGTGCGAGAGATAATCAAATATTTGGATTATCTCATTCCAAGAGAAAGAGGCTCTGATAACTCCTGGGGACGTTAGCGCAATATTTTGTAGCAAACTCTTCTTCTTGTTCAACCAAAGAAGGCAAATATTTTGTGTTTTAGAAAAGGGCATATTTTCCCCCGCAAAAAAAGAGCTATGCATGATTCAACGGAGTATTTAATATTCCTCACTTGATACTTCATGATATTTTACGGACATGCGCTGCAAAATCACCCTGTAGTGCTCGATGGACACACTTCACTCTGAATTTCCATAACCTATGCTCTCAAATTAATCACCAGTGCATATAACATATGCACATTTATCTCCCATAGGGATGCAGAGCCGCTCCATAGTCAAATTGGTCAAATTGGTCAGGTTAGTTGTAGCATCTTTTTAGCCCCTGCTTTATAGCAAGCTTGAATCGCTAATTTCCATCCAGATTAACGAAACATATGGTCTCCGATTAACCAATTCAGAGAGGTTTATATATATGATACTACGATCCTAGAGCACACAAGTAATTTACTATTAGTTGTTAAACGACACATATGGAGATCCTACGAGATAACCTTCGGCCCTCAGGATGTCAACCGAACCTAGATAGATAGAGATAGTTTGTTCAAATATTCTGTTGTTATTTCTCTATTCTATCCCTTGTTCTCCAAGATGTACTCGATCCCATCTGTACGCTAACCCAGGGAGTTGCGCCCCTGGCTATTTAACACGAAGCCGTCGCCCAGAGCTAGGGCACGACGTTCTCTCACATGGTATACAGATCCTAACTCTTCCCATCTAGTTTTCCCTCCTCCTCCCGCAACCCTTGCCATGGCCTCCTCTAGCACCACCTCCTCTGCCCTCTTTGGTCAGATCACCGAGCGACTGACCCGCACAAACTACATCCTGTGGCGTACCCAGATTACACCACAACTGAGATGGGCAGGCTTCTTCGGCTATGTCGATGGAAGCATGGCGGAGCCGGCCAAGATCGTCGTCAGCAAGGACAATGATGGGACGGAGGAGACCACCCCGAATCCACTCCATCCCATCTGGGTTCGAGAAGATCAGCAGGTACTCAGATATCTTCTGAACAATCTCTCCAAAGAAGTCTTGGTGCAGGTGACCTCGATCGCTCATGCACACGAGCTCTGGATGGCATTGGCGAGCATGTTCTCGTCAACCTCGCTGTCTCGCGTCAACAACATCCGTGCAGCCCTCACCAATGCGCAGAAAGGAACGCAGTCGGTGGCCTCCTTCTTCGCGCATATGCGTGGCCTTGCCGACGAGCTTGCTGCTGCTGGCTAGCCATTGCAGGATGATGAGTTGATCTATTGCATCCTCAATGCGCTTGACATGGAGTATCAGCCGTTGGTGTCTGCTCTTGATGCACGCACCATACCGGTCACCCTCGACGAGTTGTTCGCTCAGATGCGCAACTTTGATCAGCGGATGGCCCTCTTCCAAGGAGCTGCAGGAGGCAGCTTCAAGTCTTCTGCTAACGCCGCCACTTGCGGTCGTGGTGGGAGCTCACGTCATCGCGGGCCGCCCCAGAACAACAAGGGCAAGGGCACCGGTGGCGGCAACATCAGCGGCTTCAACAACGCACGCGGCGGCAGCCGGCCTTCCTACACCAACACTAGAGGCCGGCGCAACAACAGCTCCAACAACAAGTCGCGCCCTGACACGGTCAGGTGCCAAATCTGCGGCAAGCCGGGCCACTCAGTAAAGGATTGCTGGTACCGCTATGAGGAAGATGAAGATGACTCATCTCAAGATGAGAAGGTGGCCGGAGCAGCTGATGGCTCCTATGGTGTCGACACCAACTGGTATGTCGACAGCGGCGCCACAAACCACATCACCGGCGAGCTGGAGAAAGTGACCATGTGTGAAAAGTACCGTGGCAAGGACCACATCCACACTACTAGTGGAGAAGGTATGAGAATTAGCCATATTAGTCACTGAATTATCAAAACCCCTCACAGAAAAATCCACCTTAAAAGAATTTTGCATGTCCCTAGTGCTTCAAAAAATCTTCTTTCTGTTCACCGCATTACCATTGACAATCATGTCTTTCTTGAATTTCACCCTTTCTTCTTTTTGATCAAGGATCAGGCAACGAAGAAGGTGCTATATCGAGGTAGATGTGTTCGTGGACTCTATCCCTTGATTCCGGAGATTAGAAGATTGAATAAACAAGTGTTTAGTGCCACCAAAATGTCTTCAACACGGTGGCACGATCGTTTAAGACATGCATCTTTTTCTTTAGTAGAGCGATTGCTTAGGAAAAATAAGCTCCCATATGTTCGAGAGCGTGATGTTGAAACAGTTTGTGATTCATGCCAAAAGGCCAAAAGTCATCAGTTACCCTATCCAGTTTCTACAAGTATTTATTATCTTTTCTGATGTTTGGGGTCATGTCCCCTCTTCTGTTGGTAGACATACATACTATGTGAGTTTCATTGATGATTATAGCAAGTTCTCTTGGATCTATCTTCTTAAGAAAAGATCCGATGTGTTCCAAGTTTTTCTCAACTTTCAAGCTTTAGTTGAATGCCAATTTGATAGTAAAATTCTTGCCCTCCAATCTGATTGGGGAGGGGAATACGAGAAACTAAACTCTTTCTTCCAAAAACTTGGAATCTCTCATCATGTGTCTTGTCCGCACGCTCACCAACAAAACAGGTCTGCCAAATGCAAGCACACACACATTGTAGAGGTTGGCCTAGCTCTTTTAGTTGGCGCCTCCATGCCCCTCAAGTTCTGGGATGAGGCGTTTCTCACTACCGTTCATACCATCAACATGCTCCCTAGTCATGTCATTAACAATGAAACTCCTATGGAAAGACTCCTTCACACCAAACCCGACTACACCTCTCTTCGTGTGTTTGGCTGTGCTTGCTGGCCCAATCTTTGTCCATACAACAATCGCAAACTAATGTTCCGCTCTAAGCAATGCGTGTTCCTTGGCTATAGTGCCAAGCATAAAGGTGTTAAGTGCCTCGATGTTCCTACGGGCCGAGTATATATCTCTCGTGACGTAGTCTTTGATGAAACAAAGTTCGCGTTTCCAACCTTCATCCCAACGCCGGTGCACTACTTCGTCAAGAAATTCTTCTCCTCCCATCTAGCCTTACCGGTCTTGATCAAGGGGGACATAATTGTGTTGATCAATCACTGACTAACTCTCATAACCATGCATTTGAGCTTTGTGATGATGCAGATGAAAATGGTGGCGAAAACGGTGCGGAAATCACCCAAAACGGTGATGAAATCAGCCCACATTTTATGTGTCCAGGGCTGGGGCACAGATCCTCATCGGGATTGGAACTGCAGCAGCCCAGCAGCGAATCTGCCTCGGGATCGATGCAGCAGCAGGGCAGCGGCCCACGGGAACTCGTGTCGCCTGCCAGGCGCGCCTCCAGCGACCCAGCGCCTGGCACGCGGCGCCCTTCCACTGGCTCGGGCGTGCCCTCCGGTGCCCATCAATCAGGTGTAGACACGCGGGGTCACTGGCCCGCAGATGGTCCCCGCCACTACATCCGACGGCAACCAATCGGTGCCGCACCCAGCAGACAAGAGGCAGGCGCGGAGCCCAACTGATTCGTCTGGCGGCACGCGATCCGATGCGGATTCGCCCAGGCCCACGCCATCATTGCACCATGATGGGTCGCCAGTGGACCCGCAGCCAGGCGCGGGATCTTCTGCACCGGCTGTATCACAGCTGCTGCAGACCATCGCCACATAAAATCCCGTCGATTCCTTCCCTGGTGCAACAGGGGCGCTGGAAGGATCTGCCTCGGGATCTACGGGTGCAGCGGCTGGATCTTCCGCGCCGGACAATACTACAACAGCACATGTTCCTCCGCGTACACGTCTACAGAAAGCGGTAACAAAACTTGTCAATTATAAGCAAATAACAAAGTTTGGCCTGGCATGTTCAACAGGTGAACCAAGTACTCTTGAGGAGGCACTTAGTGATGCACGGTGGGAAAAGGCCATGAAGAAGAATGCATGGCACTTCGGAAAAATAAAACATGGCATCTCGTTCCCCCATAGCAAGGTAAAAATTTAATTGATTGCAAGTGGGTCTTCAGAATCAAGAGAAAGTCTAATGGAACTATAGATCGCTACAAGGCCAGACTAGTTGCAAAAGGTTTTAAGCAACGATGTGGTATAGATTACGAGGACACATTTAGTCATGTTGTGAAAGCTGCAACCATTCATCTTGTACTGTCCATTGCTGTGTCCAGGGGATGGAGTCTTCGACAGCTAGATGTACAGAACGCATTCCTTCATGGTGTTCTGGAAGAGGAAGTCTACATGAAACAACCTCCTGGGTTTGTAAGTAAAAGCAAGCCATTTCATGTGTGTAAACTTGACAAAGCTTTATATGGACTGAAGCAGGCTCCTCGAGCATGGTACTCACGACTCAGTCAGAATTTGCAGACACTCGGTTTCATTCCTTCTAAGTTTGACACATCTTTGTTTATCTATAATAAGTCAAATACATCCATATTTGTTCTTATTTACGTTGATGATATTATTGTCACAAGTTCATCTGATGAGGCAGTGACATGACTATTGAAGGATCTGAGTGCTGAGTTTGCTCTTAAAGATTTGGGAGACTTGCATTTCTTTCTAGGGATTGAAGTCAAGAAACATGGAAACCGTCTTCATCTCTCTCAGGAAAAATATGCCAATGATCTAGTAAGAAGAGTTGGGTTGCAAGGGTGTAAGTCCTCACCAACTCCATTGTCTAGTACAGAGAAATTATCCCTTGCAGAAGGAGAACCATTGAGTCAAGAGGACAGTACCAGATACAGGAGTTTAGTAGGAGCACTTCAATATTTAACGTTGACAAGACCTGATATTTCCTTTGCTGTGTACAAAGTATGTCAGTTTCTTCATGCTCCCACCAAAACTCATTGGACTGCTGCAAAGCGCATAGTGAGATATGTGAAAGATACTATCACTAGTAGAAAAGGGGGCAACGGTCCAGGCCGGGTCATCCAATTAGTCCCGGTTCAGTCCAGAACCGGGACCAATGGGGGAATCGGACCCGGTTCATGAGCCCAGGGGGCCGGCCGGGCCACGTTGGCCATTGGTCCTAGTTCATCTGGACCTTTTGGTCCCGGTTGGTGGGACGAACCGGGACCAATGGGCCTCGCGCCTAGCCGATCACCATTGGTCCCGGTTGGTGGCTTGAACCGGGACCAAAGGCTCCCCTTTAGTCCCGGTTCATGCCACCAACCGGTACCAATGAGGTGCCTATATATACGCCCTCGCGTAAGAGCAGAGCACACTGCTCTGTTTTTTTCTGGCCAAGGGGGAGAGGGCTTGGTGGTGCTCTAGCTCACCTCCTATGCACACAAGGTGTTCGATGGAATGCCCGAGCCACACTACTTAAGCTTTCTCCTCTCCAAGCTCGACCTCCAAGCTCCATTTTCCTTAATATTTGTCTAGGTTTAGCGGTCTGTCACGCCCCGTCCCCGTCTTCACCGTCGTCGATCACCCGCGCCGAGCTCATCGCCGGCACCACCGTGGTGAGCCTCTTGTTCTTATCTTCTTTCTGAAAGGAAAAATATTCTTACTTGTATGTTTACATAGATACTTGTATTATTTTCTTACTTTTATTATTGCATCTTATATAGTGCGATGGTTTTGGTATCCGCCCCCGTCGGCCCTCGTCCTGTCTATGATTCAGATGTGGTATATATATTATCTTTATAACTATTGGTTCATTTATTGTTTATGAAAATTATGCCGACCAACGTGACATAGATTTTATTTATGTAGGATGTATGTGAATCGGAAATTCCAACCGACCCTATTGTCGAGAGGTTAAATTTAGTTGAAGAAGAAAACAATTTGTTGAAGGAAAAAATAAAAAAAATTAAGGAGGAGAAGATGATATTGGAGTTGCATGTTGCGGATGTCGTCGATGATCACAAGATCAAGATGGATGCAATGCGCTTGAAGATTAGAAAGATTAGAAAAGATGCCATTCATACCGAGGCATGGTATCATTATGCCGTTGGATCAATTGTTACCTTGGTTGCGATTATGATCGCATTTGTTTTCGCATTGAAATGTTTTACATAGTTTCAATGTATGGTTTAATTAATTAGATGCTCTGGAGAGCTATATGTTGTTAGATGAGAACTATGTATGTACTTTGGTTTTAATGTGATGATGAACTTCTATTAATTTGGACACTTAATTATATATAATGCACACAGATGAACTGACAATGGATGTACGGTGACAGACACACCTCCGAGTACATTAAGGGCGTGCATGAGTTTCTCGATGCGGCTGAGGCAAACAAGCAGAATGGTTTTATGTGTTGTCCATGCACTAAATGTCGGAATACGAGGTCTTACTCTAACCGGAAAATCCTTCACTCCCACCTGCTTTACAAGGGTTTCATGCCACACTATAATGTTTGGACGAGGCACGGAGAAATAGGGGTTATGATGGAAGACGGCGAAGAAGAAGAGTACGATGACAACTATGTGCCCCCTGAATACGGTGATGCTGCAACGGGGGGAGCTGGTGAAGATCAAGAGGAACCAGACGATGTGCTCAATGATGCTGCAACGGGTGAAGCTGCTGAAGATCACGAGGAACCAGACGATGTGCCCCATGATGATGATCTCCGCCAGGTCATTGCCAATGCAAGGACGCAATGCGAAAGTCAGAAGGAGAAGCTGAAGTTCGATCGCATGTTAGAGGATCACAAAAAAGGGTTGTACCCCAATTGCGAAGATGGCAACACAAAGCTCAGTACCGTACTGGAATTGCTGCAGTGGAAGGCAGAGAATGTTGTGGCTGACAAAGGATTTGAGAAGCTACTGAAAATATTGAAGAAGAAGCTTCCAAAGGATAACGAATTGCCCGACAGTACATACGCAGCAAAGAAGGTCGTATGCCCTCTAGGATTGGAGGTGGAGAAGATACATGCATGCCCTAATGACTGCATCCTCTACCGCAGTGCATACAAGGACCTGAACGCATGCCTGGTATGCGGTGCATTGCGGTATAAGATCAGACGAGATGACCCTGGTGATGTTGACGGCGAGCCCCCCAGGAAGAGGGTTCCTGTGAAGGTGATGTGGTATGCTCCTATAATACCACGATTGAAACGTCTGTTCAGAAATGAAGAGCATGCCAAGTTGATGCGATGGCACAGTGAGGACTGGAAGAAAGATGGGAAGTTGAGAGGACCCGCTAACGGGTCGCAGTGGAGAAAAATCGAGAGAAAGTACTGGGATGAGTTTGCAAAGGACCCAAGGAATGTATGGTTTGCTTTAAGCGCGGATGGCATTAATCCTTTCGGGGAGCAGAGCAGCAATCACATCACCTGGCCCGTGACTCTATGTATGTATAACCTTCCTCCTTGGATGTGCATCAAGCGGAAGTTCATTATGATGCCGGTTCTCATCCAAGGCCCTAAGCAACCTGGCAACGACATTGATGTGTACCTAAGGCCATTAGTTGAAGAACTTTTACAGCTGTGGAATGGGAACGGTGTACGTACGTGGGATGAGCACAGACATGAGGAATTTAACCTAAAGGCATTGTTGTTCATGACCATCAATGATTGGCCTGCTCTCAGTAACCTTTCAGGACAGACAAACAAAGGATACCACGCATGCACGCACTGTTTAGATGACACTGAAAGTATATACCTGGACAAATGCAGGAAGAATGTGTACCTGGGCCATCGTCAATTTCTTCCGACCAACCATCAATGTCGAAAGAAAGGCAAGCATTTCAAAGGCGAGGCAGATCACCGGAAGAAGCCCGCCATGCGTACCGGTGATCACGTACTTGCTATGGTCAATGATTTACACGTAATCTTTGGAAAGGGTCCCGGCGGACTAGCTGTTCCGATGACGCTGAGGGACACGCACCCATGTGGAAGAAGAAATCTATATTTTGGGACCTACCCTACTGGAAAGACCTAGAGGTCCGCTCTTCAATCGACGTGATGCACGTGATGAAGAACCTTTGCGTGAACCTACTAGGCTTCTTGGTCGTGTATGGGATGACAAAAGATACACCTGAGGCACGGGAGGACCTGTAATGTTTGCACGAAAAAGATGGCATGCCTCCGAAGCAGTATAAAGGTCCTGCCAGCTACGCTCTTACAAAAGAAGAGAAAGAAATCTTCTTTGAATGCTTTCTCAGTATGAAGGTCACGACTGGCTTCTCATAGAATATAAAGGGAATAATAAATATGCCAGAGAAAAAGTTTCAGAACCTAAAGTCTCATGACTGCCACGTGATTATGACGCAACTGCTTCCGGTTGCATTGAGGGGGCTTCTACCGGAAAACGTCTGATTAGCCATTATTAAGCTATGTGCATTCCTCAATGCAATCTCTCAGAAGGTGATCGATCCAGAAATCATACCAAGTGTAAGGAGTGATGTGGCACAATGTCTTGTCAGTTTCGAGTTGGTGTTCCCACCATCCTTCTTCAATATCATGATGCATGTCCTAGTTCATCTAGTCGACGAGATTGTCATCCTGGGGCCCGTATTTCTACACAATATGTTCCCCTTTGAGAGGTTCATGGGAGTCCTAAAAAAATATGTCCGTAACCGCGCTAGGCCAGAAGGAAGCATCTCCATGGGCCATCAAACAGAGGATGTTATCGTGTTTTGTGTTGACTTCATTCCTGGCCTTAAGAAGATAGGTCTCCCTAAATCGCGGTATGAGGGGAGACTGACTGGAAAAGGCACTCTTGGAAGTGACTCAATAATATGCAGGGACAGATATTCTTGGTCTCAAGCACACTACACAGTTCTACAGAACTCTACCTTGTTGACCCCGTATGTCGATGAACACAAGAACAGTCTGCGCTCCAAACACCCGGAGCAGTGCGACGACTGGATTACATGTGAACACATCAGGACTTTCAGCAGTTGGTTGGAAACACGTCTCAGAGGTGACAACACTATTTGTGATGAGTTGTACTTGTTGTCCAGGGACCATCTTTGACTGTATTGACTTACAAAGGATACGAGATAAATGGGAATACATTTTACACGATCGCCCAAGATCAAAAGAGCACCAACCAAAACAGCGGTGTCCGCTTTGATGCAGCAACTGAGAGCGGAAAGGACACATATTATGGTTACATAGTGGACATATGGGAACTTGACTACGGATATGATTTTAAGGTCCCTTTGTTTAAGTGCAAATGGGTCAATCTGTCAGGCGGCGGGGTACAGGTAGACCCACAGTATGGAATGACAACAGTGGATCTGAAAAATCTTGGGTACACTGACGAACCGTTCATCCTAGCCAATAATGTGGCACAGGTTATCTATGTGAAGGACATGTGTACCAAATCGAGAAAAAGAAAAGATAAGGAAGCGAATACATCATACGATGAGCCAAAGCGCCACATAGTTCTTTCAGGAAAAAGGGATATCCTTGTAACATCCCAAATTTTCAATTTGGAATGTTATACACTAGATCATCATGCATATCATATTTTCTTGCATTTTTCCGATCCTAGAAATTTCATGCAACTCAAGGACCCTCGGAGAGAGTTGGAGATTTCATCTTTTCCATATTTGAGTCTTCTCAAATTTTGAAGAAAGGATCATTGGTTTGTCGGACTTTATTTGCCTTTTATTTGGATAGGGAAAAATGCGCGTTTTCAAAATTTGCATTTTAGGCCCGGAGAAAAGTTCATTTTGTTCGACTCATTTTTAGGAGTCGGGGAAAATTTACTTTGTGAGTTTTGGAGTCCGGTAGAATTGTTTTTCTGTGTTTTTCCGAGCGCAGAACCGTTTTAAAAAAAAATCCCACGCGCCCCTGGGCCAAAGGCCCAGCCGGCCGACCAGGAGGCCAGCACCGCGCCGCGCGAGCGCCCAGGCCAGGAGCCGCCGCCGCTTGCCCTTTTTGATTCCTAGTAGGACTTTGTCCTACTTCGTTTTTTTTCTAGATCTTCCCTTCCCTCTTTTTCCTTCCTATTCCTACTCTTATTCCTTGTCCCCTACTCCAAGCAAACCCTCCCCCTCCCCAATATAAATACCCAAGCACCCCCCCCCTCTGAATCATCAAACCCAAGGCCCCAAGCCCCAAGCCTAGAGCCGCGCCACACCTCGCGCCCTTGCCCACGCCGCGCCGCCGCCCTGTGCCCGCGCTGCCGCCGCACCTTGCCACCGCCGCCGCCCCACGCCCACGCCGCCGGAGCCCCTCACCGGAGACCTCACCGGAGGTAGCCCTGCGCCGCATCTCTTCTTTTCATCGGATCGTTTTCTTCTAATCGTTCCGATTCTTTTCTTCGCGAAACCGTTCCGGTTTCTAGATCGGTTTTTCGTTCGGTTTTCTTTTCTCGAAACCCTAGATCGGATTAGTTTTCTTTTCCAGTTTAGTTGCCCCATGAACGTTCGCTGGACCGTTCGTCCTAACGAACGTGATCACTGGATTCTTCTAGGTTAACGAACGTCCGTTCGTTCAACCGTTCTTCTTTTTCTTCTCGTTGGATTTATTCCGCGATCGCGATCTCAGATCCGATCTTCTTTCTAGTCTATCTTCTCGCTCGTTTATCGGAATCAGGTGATTCTAGCGCCTGGAGTTTCGTTTTGAAACCGCCGTTCCGATTAATCAACTTTAACTAAGTTTTTGCTACGGTAAAATTTGACCTAGTTTCAACTTGCTAGAACCGAGTTATTTTCCGCCGTTTGTTTTCGGTTTCTTTGTTCGGTTCTTTCTTTCTTTGCAACCGGAGTTCTTAAGTTGAACTATCTGGTTTGATCTCTTGTTTGAGTTTTACCTGTGCATTAGATGAGTACTTATTGTATGCTTGTTGTTTGTCTGCGATAGATTACCCGGATTGCGCCGCTTGTTACTTCGGATCCCTAGGACTCGCGGATCATCATCAAGGCAAGTAACACTTTGATCATACCTTTTCTACAACCCAGTTTTATTGCATTAGATCCATCCTCACACATTGCATGATTAGGATCTAATTAAATTGTGGGATGGGAAGTAGATGAGGTAGTACCTATTACCTGTTTATTATGAAACCTTTGGGAGTTACTTCTACGTTTGCTTATTATGCCATGCTATGCTAGTAGACGTGGATTGGGTGAGTGATATCCATGACAGATGTGAGATTGATAATTTAATGGTTTATCTAAGGTGGCAACTTAAACACACATCTGGGTGGATTGAGGCACCTGATGTCTATCAGGACTTGCCTGTTTTTTTTGGACCGCCACCCAAGCTCAAAGGGATCATAAGATCTTTCATACTAAATACTTACGTGTGCAGCCACAAGCCATTATGGGCTCTGGCATAGTTGACTAAGTCGTGCGAACTCTTATAGGGGTAGACTAGCAGATGTAGGGGTTGTAGGTGGTACGGTCTACTCTATCGTAAGGTGCTAGCGCTTCTGAAAGACTATGTCTCGGTCATCCGTTTCTCAAACACCAGTAGTGCGAGAAATCCAACGGAGGCGATCGAGTCTTGTGGGGAAAAGTGCGCAAACCTCTGCAGAGTGTAATAAACTAATCATGATTAGCCGTGTCCCCGGTTATGGACAATCTTGAGTATCTAGTATTTGAATATCATGTGAATCTCATCATGTTACTTCTAATTAATATTGTTGGGTTTAATTGTTCACTTTTAATTGGGATTGAGAATGCTGTCAACCATTCTCAATGTTTAACAACCACCATGATAGTTAAACAAATTTATTCCTTTGCAGTAGGGAAAAATTGGCTTTACGCAAAATAGTAACCATAGAGCTTTCCACCAGCCAAATATGCATATAGTATAGCTGTTTCATTCCATTACTCTCTATGTGTTGCCTTGCCAGCATATTCCATGTGCTGACCCGTTTCGGGCTGCAACGTTAATGTTGCAGACTTTTCAAACGACGATTAAGGTGCTTTTAGGTCGTGGTTCTATACTCAGTGATGCCGTTGGAGTTGATGGACCCATTTACCTTCCAAGTCTTCCGCTGTTATCGATATTAGATGGCCTTAAGCCATATTATTGTAATAAGTTCTCTTCGGAGACATCGATGTAATAAGTGTGTGATTGCCACTCTGCTATAAATCCTTCGAAGTACTGTGTGGTGTTAGCATTACTGATCCAGGGATGACACCGGAGCACAGTAGACTTGATCCATTCGGGTCAGGTCGCTACAGAGATGGTATCAGAGCACACGCTGACTATAGGACACGACCACTAAGTTAAAAGCCATAGGTCACTATTCTCTCCTCATTTTCTAACTCCTCATCTTTTCTACTCTTTAGGATGAAGGACACGAAGATTAAGTATGCTCAACCAGATGAAGGCACACCTTTTGGATTTCACTTGAAGGAAGTCACCAAGTACCTAAACATTAGATTACCAAGTTTCACGGGAACCTTCAACGCCACTTTGCCTGAAGAGGAGCGCTGGAAGATTCAAGCCCACGTTCCGGGAAGGACATTCGCGCCAATCATGAAGCCCATAGATAGTGTTTTCAATGCACCAACTTGGAGTCTAGGAAAGAGCATGGCAGCCCATATCGCCATAGGACGCATTAGAGAAGTTTATCAAGAAGACCTCAAGGACACTATCTACCAGATTTGTGGACGCCGAGGTGAACAATGGGAGTTAGTCACCACCAAGAAGGATAGATCCATTGCATCATTCATCCAGGAGTTAAACCAGCACATTCGACGCCACGAGAACCAGATGTGCAATGATATGATAGAGTTAAAGAATGCGAAGACAAGGATCATCGAGCTAGAAGGAGAACTGAAGGCTACACGCAAGGACTACATGGACGAGATCGTAGCTCTAGCAAGGCACAACGTCGATCTTAAGCAGGAGATTGAAGAACTCAAGAGGAAGTTAGCATCCAAGGAGGAAGACGAGTACGTCGCATGTCCGGATAATTACATCATCATCGACGACACCGATTCGGATCCAAGTGAACCTGAATTTGAAGACGAAGCTGGAGCGGACATCATGGAGTCTTCCACCGGTTCAAATTTCTAGATGACCACCAAATATTAGTAGTATTCCCCCCATGTAAACACCATAGTTCGAGCACTTTTGCGATAGTTAGATCGATTGTATGCCCTTGTTTGATTGAATGAAGTGATTTTGTGTGAATTTGCTCATGTGCATTGGGGTAGTGTTTTCTTTTAGACCTCATTCTATTCTTATCTCTCTTCTTTTCTAAACCCTTAGATGCCTCCGAGATGTGACAATGGATTTCCACCGGAGCTCACTCAGTTGATCCAACAGCAGAATCAGTTGATGCAGATGTTAGTTCAGAACCAGCAGAACAACAACAACCCACCACCACCACCACCTGTTGACCACTTAGCCCGTTTTCTTAGGCTAAATCCGCTAGTGTTTTCTAGTAGCATCGAGCCGATAGTAGCAGATGATTGGCTCCACAAGATAGGAAGGGAGTTGACCACTGCAGGATGCACGGATGGTGAGAAAGTGAAGTTTGCCGCACATCAGTTGGAAGGACCCGCGGCAGCATGGTGGGAGAATTTCACAACCACTTTCCCAGTTGACACTGTCACATGGGATCAGTTTCAGCAAGCTTTCCGCACTGCACATGTTTCAGCAGGAGCTATGGCCATGAAGAAGCGTGAGTTTCGCAACTTACGCCAAGGAGGAAGGACAGTTGGCCAGTACGTTGATGACTTCAACAAGTTAGCACGTTATGCCCCAGATGACGTTGCTACGGATGCAACCAAGCAGGAGAAGTTTCTGGAAGGACTGAATGATGAGTTGAGTATGCAGTTGATGGTAGGAAGTTTCAGAAACTACCAGGAGTTGGTAGATCGTGCTATCATGATTGAAGGAAAGCAACAGCAGATTGAGACCCGCAAGAGGAAGTATGGACAGGGGAAGTATAAATCTGGAGCCTAGCAGAAGCCCCGTTTTACCCCTAAATCGGGATTTCAGTTTCAGCATACCCATGGAGGAGGTAGTTCGCACAACCACAATGGCCACAAGAATGGTAATGGGAATGGAGGAAGCAACGGCCAGAACCAGACCACCCCATCAACCCCATCCAAGAGAGACCTGAGCCAAGTCACCTGTTTCAAGTGTTCCAAGACCGGACATTATGCCAATGAATGTCCTGAAGGCCAGAATGGAAATGGCAATGGAAGCTCAGGGAAGAAGCCGAACCCTTTCAATAGGGGACAGGTGAACCACGTTAACGTGGAGGAGGTTGAAGATCAGCCGGATGCGGTGATCGGTAAGTTTTTGGTTCAGTCATTTACCGCACTCGTTCTTTTCGATACTGGTGCATTGCATTCATACATATCAAGGGGATTTGTGGATAAATATAACCTGCCAACCCAAGCCCTTAGGTCACCCATGTTAGTAAGCTCATCAGGAGCGGAGTTTATGGCTAGACGATGGTGTGATCGGTTACCATTAAGGATTGGTAACTATATTTTTCCCTCAGACCTAATAGTATTGGAATCTCAAGGATTGGATGTAATCCTCGGTATGGATTGGTTGTCGATGTATGGAGGAAACATCGATTGTGCTAGTAAGTCAATTTTGCTTACAACGCTAGAAGGAAGAAGGATCGAGTATGTATCCCGGCATGTGCCAAATAGGACACAAGTAAATTGCCTAACAGGAGTAGTGCAGGAGGAAGTACCAGTGGTAAAGGAATTTCCTGATGTATTTCCTGAAGAGTTGCCAGGCATGCCACCGGATAGAGACATTGAGTTTTTGATTGAGTTATTGCCAGGTACAGGCCCCATATCAAAGAGACCATACCGGATGCTAGCAAAGGATTTGGTAGAAATTAAGAATCAGATTAAGGAGTTATTGGAGAAAGGTTACATTCACCCAAGTTCTTCATCTTGGGGATCACCCGTACTTCTAGTGGAGAAGAAGGATGGATCATTAAGGATGGTTGTTGATTACCGTGGATTGAATGAAGTAACCATCAAGAACAAGTACCCACTGCCAATGATAAATGATCTGTTTGATCATTTGCAAGGAGCTAAAGTGTTTTCCAAGATCGATTTGCGATCAGGGTACCACCAGTTGAAGATCTGAGAACAGGATATTCCGAAGACAGCATTCACCACAAGATATGGACTGTATGAGTATACCGTTATGTCATTTGGATTGACTAACGCGCCTGCCTATTTTATGAACCTGATGAACAAGGTGTTTATGGAGTTTTTGGATAAGTTCGTCATAGTGTTCATTGATGATATCCTGGGTTATTCGAAGAATGAAGAAGAGCATAAGGAACATTTGCATTTGGTTTTGGAGAAACTAAGGGAACATCAGTTATATGCCAAATTTAGCAAATGTGAGTTTTGGTTGAAGGAAGTAGGATTCCTCGGACACATTATATCCGGAGAAGGGATAGTAGTTGACCCCGCAAAGGTTGAGACCGTAACCGAATGGGAAGCACCAACGACGGTTGGAGAGATCCGGAGTTTTCTTGGACTCGCAGGATACTACCGGAGATTCATTGAGAACTTTTCAAAGATTGCGAAGCCTATGATGGAGTTGTTGAAGAAGGATACCAAGTTCAATTGGACTGAGGAGTGTGAGGCTAGTTTCCAGGAGTTGAAGAAACATTTGGTTACCTCACCAGTGTTGATTTTGCCAGATCAGACCAAAGATTATGAGGTGTATTGCGACGCTTCACGTCGAGGACTTGGAGCAGTGCTTATGCAGGAAGGGAGAGTTGTTTCGTATGCTTCACGACAACTGAAGCCTCATGAGTTGAATTATGCTACGCATGATTTGGAGTTAGCAGCCGTAGTGCATGCATTGAAGACGTGGAGACATTTCCTCATTGGAAATCATTGTGAGGTGTACACGGATCACAAGAGTTTGAAGTACATTTTCACGCAGAAGGAGTTGAATCTCAGACAAAGGAGATGGTTGGAGCTCATCAAGGATTATGACATGAGATTGCATTACCATCCCGGTAAAGCTAATATAGTAGCTGACGCATTGAGCTGTAAGAGCCATGTCAATGCGTTGATGACGGGAGAAATACCCAAGGAGTTAGCAGAAAACCTTCGTGAACTAAGTCTAGAGATAGTTCCGAAAGGCCATGTGGCAGCATTGGAGATTCAGTCAACATTGATGGATAAAATCAGAGAAGCTCAGAAATCTGACAAGGAAATTGCTGCTATAAAGGAGAAACTAAGCAAAGGAAAAGCAAAGGGATTTCGTGAGGATGAGCACGATACCCTATGGTTTGAGGACCGTGTATATGTGCCAAATGACCCGGAGATCAGGAAGTTGATTCTACAAGAGGCACATGATTCACCCTATTCGATTCACCCAGGAAATACCAAGATGTATTTGGATTTGAAGGAAACATTCTAGTGGACCGGAATGAAGAAGGATATTGCAGCATATGTAGCAGTTTGTGACGTATGTCATAGAGTAAAGGCAGAGCATCAGAAGCCAGCCGGATTGTTGCAACCATTGCCGATACCCGAATGGAAGTGGGATAAGATAGGCATGGATTTTATCACAGGACTACCCAGGACGAAAGCAGGATATGACTCGATATGGGTAGTAGTTGATCATTTGACGAAGGTAGCACATTTCATTCCAGTTAAGACCACTTACACCAGTGCTAAGTTGGCAAAGATATACATGACTAGGATCATTTGTTTGCATGGAGTTCCAAGGTGTATTGTATCAGATAGAGGAACCCAATTTACCTCAAAGTTTTGGAATCAGTTGCATGAAACTTTGGGAACCAGGCTAGAGTTCAGCACCGCTTTTCATCCGCAGACAGATGGACAGACCGAGAGAGTCAATCAGATTTTGGAAGATATGCTGAGAGCTTGTGCACTAGATTATGGATCTAGTTGGGACGATAACTTGCCATATGCGGAGTTTTCTTATAACAATAGTTACCAAACCAGTTTGAAGATGGCACCTTTCGAAGCTCTATACGGAAGGAGGTGCAGGACACCGTTGTCATGGGACGAAGTTGGAGGCCGTCAGTTCTTTGGACCGGATTTGATTAAGGAGTCTGAACGGAAAGTTAAGTTGATACGCGATAGGCTCAAGGTAGCCCAGTCCAGGCAGAAGAGCTACGCAGATTCTAAATGCAAGGAGACAGTTTACGAAACCGGAGACAGGGTGTATCTCCGAGTATCCCCCCTACGAGGAGTTAAGCGATTTGGAGTTAAGGGAAAGTTAGCACCGCGTTTCATTGGACCATATAAGATCTTGCAACGTATGGGAGAAGTCGCTTATAAGTTGGAATTACCAGAGGGACTGTCGGGAGTACATGATGTATTTCATGTTTCTCAGCTGAAGAAGTGTCACGCCGAGATGGCAGAAGTACCGTTAAGAGATACAGTGCCGCTTGAAGCGATTCAGTTGAAGGACGACCTAACGTATGAAGAAAAACCAGTCAAGATTCTCGATTATGCCAGCAGAGTTACCCGCAGCAAGGTTATCAAGTTTTGCAAAGTTCAGTGGAACCATCACTCAGAAGATGAAGCCACCTGGGAGAGAGAAGAAGATTTGCTCAAGGACCACCCTCACCTATTTTCTAGCCAACCCGAATCTCGAGGGCGAGATTCATTTTAAGGGGGGTAGATTTGTAACATCCCAAATTTTCAATTTGGAATGTTATACACTAGATCATCATGCATATCATATTTTCTTGCATTTTGCCGATCCTAGAAATTTCACGCAACTCAAGGACCCTCGGAGAGAGTTGGAGATTTCGTCTTTTCCATATTTGAGTCTTCTCAAATTTTGAAGAAAGGATCATTGGTTTGTCGGAGTTTATTTGCCTTTTATTTGGATAGGGAAAAATGCGCATTTTCAAAATTTGCATTTTAGGCCCGGAGAAAAGTTCATTTTGTTCGACTCATTTTTAGGAGTCGGGGAAATTTTACTTTGTGAGTTTTGGAGTCCGGTAGAATTGTTTTTCTGTGTTTTTCCGAGCGCAGAACCGTTTTAAAAAAAATCCCGCGCGCCCCTGGGCCAAAGGCCCAGCCGGCCGGCCAGGAGGCCAGCGCCGCGCCTCGCGAGCGCCCAGGCCAGGAGCCGCCGCCGCTTGCCCTTTTTGATTCCTAGTAGGACTTTGTCCTACTTCATTTTTTCTAGATCTTTCCTTCCCTCTTTTTCTTTCCTATTCCTACGCTTATTCCTTGTCCCCTACTCCAAGCAAACCCTCCCCCTCCCCAATATAAATACCCAAGCACCCCCCCTCTAAATCATCAAACCCAAGGCCCCAAGCCCCAAGCCTAGAGCCGCGCCACACCCCGCGCCCTTGCCCACGCCGCGCCGCCGCCCTGTGCCCGCGCCGCCGCCGCACCTTGCCACCGCCGCCGCCCCACGCCCACGCCGCCGGAGCCCCTCGCCGGAGACCTCACCGGAGGTAGCCCCGCGCAGCATCTCTTCTTTTCATCGGATCTTTTTCTTCTAATTGTTCCGATTCTTTTCTTCGCGAAACCGTTCCGGTTTTCTAGATCGGTTTTTCGTTCAATTTTCTTTTCTCGAAACCCTAGATCAGATTAGTTTTCTTTTCCGGTTTAGTTGCCCCATGACCGTTCGTCGGACCGTTCGTCCTAACGAACGCGATCACCGGATTCTTCTAGGTTAACGAACGTCCGTTCGTTCAACTGTTCTTCTTTTTCTTCTCGTCGGATTTATTCCGCGATCGCGATCTCAGATCCGATCTTCTTTCTAGTCTATCTTCTCGCTCGTTTATCAGAATCAGGTGATTCTAGCGCCTGGAGTTTCGTTTCGAAACTGCCATTCCGATTAATCAAATTTAACTAAGTTTTTGCTACGGTAAAATTTGACCTAGTTTCAACTTGCTAGAACCGAGTTGTTTTCCGCCGTTTGTTTTTGGTTTCTTTGTTCGGTTCTTTCTTTCTTTGCAACCGGAGTTCTTAAGTTGAACTATCTGGTTTGATCTCTTGGTCGAGTTTTACCTGTGCATTAGATGAGTACTTATTGTATGATTGTTGTTTGTCTGCGATAGATTACCCGGATTGCGCCGCTTGTTACTTCGAATCCCTAGGACTCGCGGATCATCATCAAGGCAAGTAACACTTTGATCATACCTTTTCTACAACCCAGTTTTATTGCATTAGATCCATCCTCACACATTGCATGATTAGGATCTAATTAAATTGTGGGATGGGAAGTAGATGAGGTAGTACCTATTACCTGTTTATTATGAAACCTTTGGGAGTTACTTCTACGTTTGCTTATTATGCCATGCTATGCTAGTAGACGTGGATTGGGTGAGTGATATCCATGATAGATGTGAGATTGATAATTTAATGGTTTATCTAAGGTGGCAACTTAAACACACATCTAGGTGGATTGAGGCACCTGATGTCTATCAGGACTTGCCTGTTTTTTTTGGACCGCCACCCAGGCTCAAAGGGATCATAAGATCTTTCATACTAAATACTTACGTGTGCAGCCACAAGCCATTATGGGCTCTGGCATAGTTGACTAAGTCGTGCGAACTCTTATAGGGGTAGACTAGCAGATGTAGGGGTTGTAGGTGGTACGGTCTACTCCATCGTAAGGTGCTAGCGCTTCTGAAAGACTATGTCTCGGTCATCCGTTTCTCAAACACCAGTAGTGCGAGAAATCCAATGGAGGCGATCGAGTCTTGTGGGGAAAAGTGCGCAAACCTCTGCAGAGTGTAATAAACTAATCATGATTAGCCGTGTCCCCGGTTATGGACAATCTTGAGTATCTAGTATTTGAATATCATGTGAATCTCATCATGTTACTTCTAATTAATATTGTTGGGTTTAATTGTTCACTTTTAATTGGGATTGAGAATGCTGTCAACCATTCTCAATGTTTAACAACCACCATGATAGTTAAACAAATTTATTCCTTTGCAGCAGGGAAAAATTGGCTTTACGCAAAATAGTAACCATAGAGCTTTCCACCAGCCAAATATGCATATAGTATAGCTGTTTCATTCCATTACTCTCTATGTGTTGCCTTGCCAGCATATTCCATGTGCTGACCCGTTTCGGGCTGCAACGTTAATGTTGCAGACTTTTCAAACGACGATTAAGGTGCTTTTAGGTCGTGGTTCTATACTCAGTGATGCCGTTGGAGTTGATGGACCCATTTACCTTCCAAGTCTTCCGCTGTTATCGATATTAGATGGCCTTAAGCCATATTATTGTAATAAGTTCTCTTCGGAGACATCGATGTAATAAGTGTGTGATTGCCACTCTGCTATAAATCCTTCGAAGTACTGTGTGGTGTCAGCATTACTGATCCAGGGATGACACCGGAGCACAGTAGACTTGATCCATTCAGGTCAGGTCGCTACAATCCTGGGAGTGGAGGGCAAGACAGACATGTCTGAAGATTATGAAAAGTTTCATGAAATTCCTCCCTTCAATGTCAAGGCTGACCCAAGCATCCTGATAAACGATGAAGATTATCCATGGTTATGGCGCAATAAGCAAATGACACAAGCGAAGAAAAAGTGAAGACTTTCTCCCGCAACTATTATGATGATACCATGCCAACTTTGTAACACACAAGTATGCTATGCCAACTTTTTCAGAGTTCATTTGAAAACTATGAATTTAGGTCGAATTTTCTCTATAGGTGCATCTATGTTCATTTTTTTAGTAAAGTTAATCACAAACTTGTGATTCACACAAATTTTAAAGAATTCAAATTTTAACTATTCAAATTTGAAAACTAATGGCACTAACAGAAAGTTTATAATTTTTCTAAAACTAATGGCACTAACAGAAAGTTTATAATTTTGCTGACCTAAAAGCAAAAAGAATTAAAAAATAAAGCAAAAAACAAAAGAAAATAAATAATACAGAAAACAAAACAAAAAACTAAAAAAAATAAAAATAGCAACAATAAGTATTTTGTTGTAAGTAGAAACAAAATAAAATTAATAAAGCAACAAACGAAACTAAAAAAGTAAAAAAGTGTTTTCAAATTTGAAAACTAATGTCACTAACAGAAAGTTTATAATTTTTCTAAAACTAAAAGCAAAAAAGAATTAAAAAATAAAGCAAAAAACAAAACAAAAGAAATAATGCAGAAAACAAAACAAAAAACTGGAAAAAATAGGCACTAAAAGCAAAAAACAAAGAAAGTGTTTTCAAATTTGAAAACTAATGGCACTAACAGAAAGTTTATAATTTTTGTGACCTAAAAGAAAAAAGAAATCATTAAAAAGCTATAAGTATTTTGTTCTAAGTAGAAATGAAAAAATAAATAGCAAAAAAATGCCTATAATATTTGTTATGACTAACTAAAATTACCAAATTGAGTATAATGATAAAACATAGTAATATTAAATAGCAGGAAAAAGAATGACTCGAAAATCAATTTTTATAGTAAAGTTATTCATAAACTAGTGATTCACACAAATTTAAAATATTCAAATTTAAACTATTCAAATTTTAAAACTAATGTCACTAACAGAAAGTTTATAATTCTTGTGACCTAAAAGAGAAAAATCACTAAAAAACTATAAGTATTTAGTTCTAAGTAGAAATGAAAAAATAAATAGTAAAAAAATGCCACCTACTAGGCCACCACGCCATGAATACGACTAGAAGCCCATCCATGGGCCAGGATTCAGGCCCGCAGAAGGCCCAGCAGGCCCACAGGCATAGCGGTATCAGATTAGGCCCAAAGGCCTGCAGTTCTAAGGAGTTCGATGGACAGGGCGGGAATCGCTTATAAACAGGTGCGGCCGCTCCTCAGTTAGCGAGGTGGGACTAAACATCCCACCGCACCGCGGCTTTGGCAGGCGCAGGCCTTTGGTCCCGGTTGGTGGCACCAACCGGGACTAAAGGGGGCATTGGTCACGGTTCGTGGCACAAACCGTGACCAATGCCCCCCTTTAGTCCCGGTTGGTGCCACCAACCGGGACCAAATGCCGCCGCTTCCTGCCCTTTGGGCTGCTGAAAAGAGGCCTTTGGTCTCGGTTGGTGGCACCAACCGAGACTAAAGGTGGCATTGGTCCCGGTTGGTGCCACGAACCGGGACCAATGCTGTTGGTATATAACCAGAACTTGTGAAAATTTTAGTTTCTCATCGACCATTTGCCCCCGACGACGCCGAGCTCATCAACGCCGCCAAGCTGCCCCGACACCGTCCGCCGCCCCTGCAGTCGCCCCCCGACCGCGCCGTCGCTGTCACCCGTGCCCTCGCCCGCCACCCCTGCAGTCGCCCCCGGCCCGCCCGTCATCGTCGCCCTGCCCCGCCTGTCGCCGTCGCCCATGCCCCGCCCGTCGCCGTCGCCCCGGCCCGCCCATCGCCGTCGCCCTGCCCCTCCGTTGGTCTGACCCCCCTGTTTTATTTAGTTCTATATGTTTGTATTTTGTATTTTGCTTTTTTATAAAAAAAATGTATATATATGTTTGTATGTTCTCTGTGTATATATGTTCATATATGCAAAAGTTAGATTTAAATATTTAGAAAAGGATTATCTATATATGTTCTCTGATTTAGTACATTTTAGGTTAGTTTCATTTCTAGAAAAGTTTTATATATTTAGGAGAGGAAAAAGGAAAATAAGAAGAGGAAAGAGAAGAAGAGGAGAGGAAGAAAAGGAAGAGGAGAAGAAGAGGAGAGGAAGAACTTTTTATTTCTTCTTCGTATTCTTATGTTTTATCGGGTCTGTCATCGTCGATATACCCCTCCCGATAACTTCAACACGAGGGGGGGTCGATATACCCCCTCCCGATAACTTCAACACGAGGGGGGTCGATATACCCCCTCCCGATAACTTTAACACGAGGGGGGGTCGATATATATACCACCTCCCGATAACTTCAACACGAGGGGGGGGTCGATATACCCTCGGCGACCCATGTTCTCCTCTTTTTTTCCATTCTTCTTCCTTTTTTTTATCGGGAACGAGGGTCGTCGAGGGTCAGGGTCGCCGAGCGGTAGAAGAAACCCTAAAAAGCAAGTATCGTGGGTGTGAGATACATGTGGCCGTCGGTGTCAGACACTACATCCACGTCCCACAAGTGACGCGGGTCGACGCCCACGTCACTTGTGGGACGTGGATGTAGTGTCCGACACCGACGGCCACATGTATCTCACACCCACGATACTTGATATTTAGGGTTTCCTCTACCGCTCGGCGACCCTCGACAACCCTCGTTCCCGATAAAAAAAGAGGAAGAAGAAGAAGAAAAAAAGAGGAGAAGAAAGAATAGAGGAGTTCTTACTCCTCTATTCTTTCTTCTCCTCTTTTTTTTCTTCTTCCTCTTCTTTTTTTATCCTTGAAGCGTTGTCGAGGCCACTCCAAACCCTAGAGAAGCAGCGTCGAGGCCACCCCAAACCCTAGAGAAGCAGCGTCGAGGCCACTAATTAATATTAGTTCTACATTTGCCACTAATATATCCATCTGTCATGTTTGAATAGTAATTGCCATGTTGTAAATATTTGTAAAAACTATGGACACCGCCCGAGACGAAGTACAAGAAGAGTTGTTGGGGGACATAATCGCACGAGGAAGTGATGCCGTCTACTCGTTGTTTCTCAATGACACCGATGGTCTGGAAGCAGCTGGCTATGATTATGATGGCTCCGGTGACCTAATGATGGTGCAAGAAGGAGACCGTGAGGACGGCTCCGGTGACACAATGCCGGTGCAAGAAGGAGAACGTGAGGACGTCTCCGGTGACCGAACCGAGTCCGGCCAGGTATATATATTAGTTAAGCTTCTGCTGACTAGCTAATTGATGCATTCATTGTTTTGGTATGTACACATATTAATTAAGTCTTTGTTCTTTTTTCTAGACCTCTAGATTGAGCACAACTTCGGTAAAGAGACAAGGCCCGAAGAGAAAGTTGAGCTCGGATGAAAAGTTTGAGATCATAGCAATCGCGCCCGACGGCCAACCGATTGAACCCCTCCGGACAAAGAGCGCATTTATTGCTCAGTGCGGGGTTTTGGTTAGGGACAAGATCCCGATCAGCATCCAGCAATGGTTAAAGCCGGCTACAGAAGACCCTGAGGTGTCTTATGCCAATGATATGCAGAAAAATGATCTTTGGACTGAGCTGAAGTCAAATTTCACCCTACCGCCAGAGGATGATCCGGAGAAGCCAGTTAAAGAGCAATTAATCAAGTCTTTTGCTCTTAAGAGGATGGCAGAACTATTCAGGAGGTGGAAGAAAGAGCTGAATAAGTTTGTCGAAAATAAAGAGACACCAGAATTCAAGGGCAGATATGAGAAGATCAGAGATCACCAGCCCGCATTTGTGGCCCAGAAGACATCGGAAAAGAGTAAGAAGATGTCGGCGACAAACAAGCAAAATACTGCGAAGAAGAAGCATCACCATCGCACGGGGTCAGGTGGCTACCTCGCAGCCCGGCCTAAGTGGGCCAAGATTGAGAATGATCTGGTTGATAAAGGGATCGAAGCAGAGACAATTAACTGGCCAGACCATTGCCTGACTTGGTTCTTCGGGGCTGGCGGAACCTTGGACCCTGTATTAGGGAAGTGCATTTGGACACACGAGCAAATGGAAATACCAGTCAAGAGGCTTAAGCACTATATCAAAGCAGCGCAGCAAGGGACGTTCGTTCCAGACAGAGAGAACGACGAGCTCACAATGGCCCTCGGGAATCCTGAGCACCCTGGACGGACACGAGGCACGCCAGGCTCCATTCCGTGGAAGGCTGGGTTTCCGAACACAGGCGGTTACAAATGCCACGAGAGGAGGAAGAAAGTGGAGCAGACCCAACTACACGCGCTGCACTCTAGGGTACAAGCGATAGAGGAACGAGAAGCAAATCGCAGCAAACGAACTGCCGAAGCTTCCCCCGAAGCTACCCCGCCATCTCAGCGGAGAAGCAGCGTGGCTTCCACCGAGCTGCTTCAGCCGGAGCATGTCTTGACGGCTCCTGCCAGCTATCCAGTGGATGCTATCATGGATTCTCAAAATTGCCACCTTATGACGCAATGGATTAATACGAAGGTCAAGGCGGCTGTTGGCTCTGTTTTTCCTACTGAACCCGGCGCAACTTTTCACTACCGGCCGATTCCAGAATGATATGCTAGGGTGATGGTGGATGAAATAACGGAGGGATTTGAGGACCTCCAGCTTGACCACCCTACCGGTGAAGGGGAGACTCGGCTGGGTTCTGCTCTGAAGACTCCATGCCTATGGCGGAAGGAGCTCATCAACCTTCCAAACTGAACGCCTCCGCCTCCTCCTCCGACGACGACGAGTCAGGGCACTCCGCCTCCTCCACCGCCTCCTCCTCCGGCGAGTGACGATCAGGTCACTCGGCCGGCTCCTTCTCCGGCGCGTGGCGGCACTCCGCCTACTTCTCCGCCTGCGCCAGCGCGCCCGAGTAGCCAGCCTCCTCCTTCTCCACCTCATCAGCAAGGGCGGAAGAGACCTGCCGCCGCTCCAGCTGCTCCGACGCGTCGTAGTCCTTCTCCTCCGCCTCGTAAGCAAGTAAAGAAGACAACCGCTCCGTTTGCTCTGCCGGCGTCTAGCAGTACAGCCAGAGGTGGGAGGACATACAGATTCGGTCCTTCTCTGAAGACTCCAGAGAAGTTACCATATGAGAGGACCCCGGAGGAGAACGCCGAGATCGCGCAAGAAGAAGTGAGGAACTTCTTTGAAGGGGTGAAAGCAAAGAAATATCCACCTCCGGAGGAGAAGGTAGATCTGGTGAAAGCGAAGCGCACTCTGGTTGCCCTCACAAAACCACCCAAGTCTCCGCCGAAAGGAAACTATGAGCGCATTATTGGAAAGGAATTTGCCGAAGCGGAGTGGTCGGGAAGTACTGTCAGTGATCAAAGGCTGAAAGAACGACGAGCCGGGAAAAAAATTGCCCAGCTCGGCGAACAAGCGAAGCAATCATGCCCCCGCTCAAGGTGCCTAGCGACATCGTCGCTAATGAGCCGAGGATGGTGCCCGGTTATAGCAATCTTGGAGATTACCTGCCCGACGATGTACATTATGATTTCATGGAGGTGCAGATACAAAGATACGAGTACGGGAAGCCTCTCGTCAAAGATGAAAGATCTCTATCAACGATGATGCGAAGATTGCATGATTGGTACTTGAAAATTTGCAGAGAGTCTGGGGGGAGGAGTACTTTGCATGTGAGAGTTAAAAAGGAGCATGACCTCGTTGGAATTGATCTGTTGCATGTTCCATTTGAGGAGTTCTTTCAGTTTTTCAATCAATTGGCCCTCGATAAAGCAACGGTCACCTGCTACTGTCTGTAAGTAGTAGTACTTCTGTCATTAAGTCTCTCTATATAGCTCAGCTCTTTCATTGCATGTATTTATAATTATCCTCACTATATTATGCATATTGAAGATCGTCGAATTGAAGAAAAGACAAATCGGTGATATTGGGTTCATTAACACAAATATCATAGATGCAACTCAGGTTAAATTTCATGTCGCAGATACCGAGGCCAACTTGCTACGATCGTTGGTAATAAATGAAAACAAAGATATAATACTCTTTCCTTACAACTTCAAGTGAGTGTTACTGTCTTATGCATATTCGGTTTCCCTTATATATTAGTCAATGTTATAGTAATGTAATTGATGAGTTATGCATGCGTGTGCAGTTTCCACTATATTCTCCTAGAGATTAAGCTTGAGTAGGGACTAGTAACCGTCTTAGACTCAAGACGAAAAGATCCCCAGGACTATGCGGACATGACTCAAATGCTCGAGAAGTAAGTTAAGTCGATCATTATCCACCATATCAGCAACTTTGTTCATTTCCTGATATATCAAGTAATTGTTTTCTTTGTCTGGCAGGGTTTGGAAAAAATTCACCAAAAAAGCTCCGGGACTCCCGAAGAAGCTGCAATTTAGACACCCGAAAGTAAGCACTATAGTAGCATGTTCCGCGCATCTTCTATTGATTCAAGCGCTAGTTTCATCAATACCATTTGGCATTCTTGCTTATCAGTTTGATTGACCTCTATTTCTTGTAAAGTGGTTGTGGCAGGAACAAGGTAATGATTTCTGTGGATACTACGTTTGCGAGTCCATCCGCCACACGACCTGTGAGCGGGGCTACTCTGACGAACAATATGAAGTGCGCAAATAACAACATTCACAATTTTATTTTATTACCATCATTTGTGTTGAGTTTCATTCATTCATTCATTCATATATATATATATATATATATATATATATGTATGTATGTATTGACCCCCTTCTTCAAATTAGATGTTTCGGAAGCGGGATGGACTCCTAGCACCAGCTCGTATGCGAGCAATTCAAGAGGAATTGGCGGCATTCTTTCTTGACCACGCGATCGCTGAAGACGGAGAATACTATGTGGACCATGAGTCCGTATGTTAGGAGATTATATTTGTAAGAGATAATTATTGTATATATGTAGCCGGTAGTGTCGGATAGAAATACGAGAACTTGTTGTTCGACCAATCTCTCGGAGAAGATGAGGTGGTCGATATCACTTCTCTCTGTGTGCATATATGTTCATGACGATCTTCTGTTTCCTTCGTTTGCTTACTAGCTAGCTAGTGTGTCTAGTCCTCTCTATACGTATGTATAGTACGTAGCGTCGACCAAGCACGGACATAAGAGATGACACTTCTCTCTATTAATTATAGCTAGCTAACACAATATATGAAACACCTAAATTAACCCCCCAAAACCCCCAACCCCCCCCCCCCCCTTAAAAAAACAAACAAAAACCCCAGCCACAGAAATGTTGACGAGTGGATGCCTATTGGTCTCGGTTGGTGCCACCAACCAGGACCAAAGGCCCTCCTGCCTAGGCTCCGTGCACAGGCCACGTGGAGGCCCATCTGTCCCGGTTCTGGATTGAACCGAGACTAAAGGGACAGGGCATTAGTATCGACCCTTTAGTCCCGGTTCAGGAACCGGGACAAAAGGCCCTTACGAACCGGGACAATAGGCCCTTTTTCTACTAGTGTATGAATCTTGGTCTTACTTTCAGAAAGTCGTCATTTACTCTTGTTAGTGCTTTTTCTGACTCTGACTGGGCTGGATGTCTAGATGACACACGCTCCACTGATGGTTTTGCAGTGTTTTTTGGTCCAAACTTGGTATCATGGTGTGCAAAAAAACAAGCCACTGTATCAAGGTCCAGTATAGAAGCTGAGTACAAGGCACTAGCAAATGCTACATCTGAGATTATTTGGGTTCATCCCATGTTGAGGGAGCTTGGTGTGCAATGCACTCAAGCCCCATGCTTATGGTGTGATAACCTTGGTGCTATCTATTTATCTGCTAATCCAGTGTTTCATGCCAGGACAAAACACATTGAGATAGATTTCCATTTTGTCAGAGAAAGAGTTGCTAACAGGAAATTGGAAATTTGTTTTGTGCATTCACGTGATCAGGTTGCAGATGAATTTACAAAGGCATTGCCCATGAGGAATCTTGAGGAGTTCAAGCATAGTCCCAACTTGACAAAGTTTTGATTAAGGGAGGGTGTTAAATGATACATATGGAGATCCTACGTGATAACCTTCGGCCCTCAGGATGTCAACCGAACCTAGATAGATAGAGATAGTTTGTTCAAATATTCTATTGTTATCTCTCTATTCTATCCCTTGTTCTTCAAGATGTACTCGATCCCATCTGTACGCTAACCTAGGGAGTTGCGCCCCTGGCTATTTAACACGAAGCCGTCGCCCAGAGCTAGGGCATGACGTTCTCTCACATTAGTTTCTCTGACCGGACTTAGTTGACGCTTCAAAACGCTTTGCCAGTACCCTCACACTAATATGGACCGTTCATTCTTCCTAATCCATTGGTTGATGTTGATTGATACTTCACTTCTAATGTTTGAGAGTACCACCATTAAGAATAGGGGAGTACCATGATCTAAGGGTCAAAATAGTAATTTTACAATATATCTAATTTCTTAATCCTAAGTTCATGCGCAATTTCTGTGGTGGCAATGCACCGGCTATTCGGCCACCGGCGGGAATGGGTGGGCAGCCACATGCCCCGAGCGCTCAAGACACAACCTGCATGCCCGTAGGCGGTGAGCCATGGACGGAGCCGACAGAGACGTAGATTATCCAAGAAACTCGTGTGCAGATCAACATCTTCTTCGTCTGAATTCGTTTGAAGAAATTCTTTCACATTCGAATCTTCCGAGCGACATGCCTCTTCTGATGATCTGTAATTCAGCCCTAAATTAAATCTTTCAGACATCGACAGTTATGCAATTCAGACAGAATGTGTCGTTGATGAAAACTGCACACTACATGTTTTATTCGCCTCAAATTACCGTACATCATATGGCCATTAACTTTCTGTTTTTTGAAGAAACACATAATTGATGGGTTACTCGTCGCACGGCGATGAAAGTGCCTTCAGCGGTGGATGCGCGGCCGCATGCACTTGATTAGGCTGGTGGATTTGAGAACCTATATTAAAGATTGGAAGACAACACTGCGAACCAATGGATGGATTTCATTGATACTCCCCCACTACTCCCGGGAATACCGGGTACCGTAAAAAAGCTCACGCTTGAACGGAAGTGCCTATCATTAAAATACGTTTAGATATATCGAGACTTTACAAATTTATGTTGAAAACTATCATTTTCTCATTAATCCTTGACTAAAAACTATCATGTCTGAAAAAAAACCCGATTTGGCCTTTTTAAACGTTTTTCTAGTTGGGCCCCCACACTTAAGCGGGCTAAAAAATCAATCGGGTCCCTAGTTTTCTTTTCAAAAAAGCAATCCAGTCCTGTAGCCGGTCGTGGCTGTGGCCGCCCCTGCTCGTGGCAGCGGCCAAGCCGTGGCTGTGGCCAGCCATGTCCGCCCTTGGCGAAGGCAGCTGTGAGCGGTGGCCCACTCTGAGCTGTGGCTGGTTGCCGTGGACCTTGTCGCACGCTGGCCGACCTCCCATATGGCCTCAGGCGAGCTGCTGGGGGAAGAAAAAGGTGGCGACGGCGAGTGTCCACACCAGGGGTGGCGAGCAGCCGGAGGTAGCAGCAGGTGGCGGCGGCAAGGACGTGCACCAGCATGCGCCCTTTCCCTGTCTGCAGCAGCCACCGAAGGCTTTTTTCATAATTGAGTTTAAATGAGTCGTATTAGGCTTTTTTCATACATGATAGTTTTTAGTCAAAGATTAGTAAAAAAATGATAGTTTTCCGCACAAATTTATAAAGTGGTAATTTAAAGGCACGGTTTCACACCGAATAAGTAATTTTACCGGAGCCAGGATGTACCGGTGTTGGATCCATCCTTCGTCCATTTCGTCAAAATCTGCGCGGTCTTCATCGGTATAAACTATTAATTGCAGCCCCAACTTTATACACTGGTAATACAAATGTGGGTCCCTTCGCATGCAACAGCTTTTGTCAGGGAAAAGGACACTTACATGCATGCTGGTACATATATTATTCTCTCCCCCCCCCCCCCCCCCTACGCAAGACCTCTATTTAATTTCTTTGGGAAATGTTTTGGATAGTAAATATGCTTTGGATCTAAACTTTGTTTTTGAAAAAAATGATATATTTGAATTCAGGGCGACAAGACCTTTGAAACAAGACCAGTCATGGATATATTTTGAACAATTTGAATTTTATACTTTTCATATTTCAGTTTAGTTGTATTTCACAAACATCAGTTTCACACATTGAATAAACAACTTGACAAACACATTGAAATATGTTTCATGTATTTCATAAATACCAGTTTCATATTTTTTAAATAATCATTTGAACGTATTTGAAATAACCCAATTAACATATTTTCACACGCCAAAAAAACAATTTCAGAAAAATGATTTCACTCATTTAAAAAATAGCAGTTAAGAAAGCAAATTTCACTCGTTCCAAACATAGATTTCACTAATTTCAAAAAACACATTACACTAATTTCCAAAAGATATATTTCACTCATTTCAGAAAACACATTACACTCACTCAATTGAAATACTATACTATATTTCACTTGTTTAAAAAAATATTTCACTAAATTAAAAATATAGATCTTAAAACTAATTTCACTCATTTGAGAAAACACATTACGCTCAATTACATAATTAGATTTCACTTAATTTAGAGAAACATATTATACTCACTCAATTGTAATACTATGTTTCACTCGTTTCAAAAAACTGATTTCACTCATTCCAAAAGATAGATTTCACTCACTTCACTAGTTTTAGAAAACAAATTACACTCATTTACAGAAGATAGATTTCACCCATTTCAAAAAATATAATTCCACTCATTTCAAAATCAGTATTTCACTAGTTTGAAAAGACACATTTCACTGATTTGGAAAGCTGATTCACTCTTTACAACAAAAAAATCTCTAATACTAATTTCACTTCATATTTATGAAATATCTTAAAACGTATTTCACTCATCACAAAAATCAGTTTCAAACATTGAAATAGATAGTTTCACAGAGCAATGGATATATTTCATTTTTTTTCAAGTATCTTATTTCTCACATTTCACTTATTTCAGAAAACACATTACACTCACTCAATTAAAATACTATATTCCACTTGTTTCAAAAAACTGATTACACTAATTACAAAAGATAGATTTCACTCATTTCACTAGTTTCAAAAAAACACATTACAATCACTAGATTGGAAAAACAATTCCACTTGTTTCAAAGATAGATTTACCTTATTTTTAAAACTGATTGGAAATAATCAGCTTCACATTTTTAAAATAACTAGTTTCACATATTTTGCACTGAAATATGTTTCATTTACATAAAAAACAAAAAAAATCCCATTTCAAAAAAATGGTTTCTCTTATTTCAGAAAGCTGATTTCACTTATTTCAGAAAACTGATTTCACACATTTGCAACATTGAAATTTAATCATGTTTAAATGTATTCAAGATTGATCTTGTTCTAGAGGTCTTGGTGCTAGGAGTTCAAATATAAAAAATATTTCTAAAATGGGATTGTAGTTCTAAAGATATGATTGAATGAAATTGCTAAAGAGAAAATAAAAGGCAGGATTTAATCTCGCATGCATATGCACCTTTACGTGAACTAGAAGAAAGAATGAATCAGTCATGCATAAAGTACTACTTTATCACTGACATGGACCTGCCATCTGATATGACACAATGTTAAATATGCCATGCTCCTTGGGAATACACTAATATACGTGAGGTGTGGGCCTGCAAATCGCACGAATCGCAAAGTGAACGAACGGCAGATGCTTAGCCGATACATCCCGTCACCGGTAAAAAGGAGTTTGCGATGGTTTCACGAATTGTGATAGTTTTTTGTTAAATACTCAGATATATCCGTTTGAGCGTCAACTAATACTGGATGGAAGGAGTATATGATGAGGAAACAGAGATAAGTCACACACTGAACAGAACGAGCTGTATGTATAAAAGTCCATAAACACTGGGAGTGCCCATGGTACAAACTCTTAACTCTCAGGTACACAGATACTGATCTCCTCCAGAGGAGTACCAGCAAGCCAGCAGGAGAGAGTTCTTATTCATATTTAGTATAAACTCGCATAACTAGTGCCCATACTACATAGGGATAGAGGCTGCGCGCTTCAACTCCACGTGGATGGATGAGCTGAGCACCAGCTTGACGGATCGTCGCTCATTACACACTGCAGGTCAATCATGCGTGCAAAGATTTGATTAATGTTAATACCAATAAATTTTACGTGGATGAATGTTCATATATATATGCTTGCATGTGAATTAATCACCTGTTGCAGTTGATGTCGAGACTGATGTGGTATGGGAGGTCGACACCGCACTTGGGGGCGAGGCTGCGGGCGTTGTCCTTGTTGAGATTGTGGATGCGACCAGCGATATCCTTGAGGCAGTAGCAAGCGGCTTGGCGATCGCTCTTGGATTGCGCCTGGTTATGGAGGGTCTGGACGCCGCCGCAGCACTGCCTAGACGGGCCGGGGCCGCCCTGAACGTAGCTCAGGCAGGGTCTCACCAAGCTGTCAACGTGGCCGCAGTCGATGGCCACGGCAGCGCGCGGGACCGCCGCGAGCATCAGCACCAAGGCGACGGCCATGAGCATTACCTGAGCGCGGGCCATGATCACTTCTTGGTCTGTAGCTAACAGTGCACCGTATTAGCTAGTGATGATTGGGTGGAGAGATGAGCAACTCGTGGTGGCGTGGAGAATGTAGTGGAGAATGTAGGGGCTTAAATAGGGGTTCGAGAGAGAGAGATGCGTGGATGGTTTTTTCTTTTTCCCTTCCGAAGGATGGCCCAGGCATGAAGCTGGGCTTTGGAAGCATGCACTACCACTGAAATCATGATGGTGTGTTTAGAGCTGGATGCAATTGTCCCTTGGATCCTCAATTTGCAGAACTAGCTAGATACCCCGCGCAAGGGCAACATCTTTAATTTGTCAAATTATTTTTCCAAGTGAATCTTCGATTCCAATAATTTTGGGAAATGAATTTATAAAACCAGATGGTATATATTAAATATTGGCACTTCCTTCACATATGCAAAATTTTCTAGCAAAGTGATGAACATAAGCGGAAGGATCGGTTAACCAAGTGGGAAGTTTACCCACCCCCCCCCCCCCCCCCACACACACACACAAAAGCGAAGTGGGAAGTTTTATGTCATCCATGGGACCAAAGGGTCTCGGTATTGAGGATCTTCATATTACAAACACATGGTTGCTCAACAAATGTCTTTTCAAGCTTCTTTAATTGAAACTAGTATGGCAAAAAGTACTTCCTAACAAATACCTCAGGTCTAAAACTCTTTCTCTAGACAAGCCTACGGACTTGCCACTTGAAAAGGTTTGATCAGACTGAAAGAGGATCTTTTTGTTAGTAGGGGGTCTTTTGTCATTTGGATTGGAGAAAGTACGGGATTTGGAAAAGACATCTGGTTGGGGGATACACCCCTCTGTGTTGTGAGATGCCGAGTTTCGACGGGCTCTAACTAGGGATAAAATGGACATCATGGCTCCAGTGAGACAGTACGTTGATGGGGTCTACCTATCACAACACCCATATGTCTTTTGTTGGAAACTGACTTTGCCTGGATCTTTACTGTCAAGTTTATGTGTGTGAAGCTCGTCAACTGAAGCCCTAGCTTTTTGCTCTAAATAAGTGAAAACTTATAGTCCCATAAAAAGTGGATGAGCTCTCAGCTTAGTGGTCAGGGTGTAGTGTTGCCACCCACTCGGCGCGGGTTCGAACCTCGGTTCCTACACTGGGTCTCACATCTTCTTCTTTAATATAAAAATCAGTAGGGGCTTCTTCCCCTATTGGTCGAGGTCTTAACGAAAAAAGACTTCGAGCAGCTGGAATGTATAGGTAGAAATAAGTTTTCCTTCTGTGATCACCACAAAATGGTTCAGCACTTATTCCTTTATTGCCCCCTTCAATGATCCTCTACCGAACCATTTATGTGGCTCCTAGAACCAATATGCTTGATAATTGGTTGAATGTTATTCATCCTAGACTAAAGGCACTGATACACATAGGTGTATGCCATGGAATTGTAGGAATGATTATGTTTTTAATAGGATGAAAATTCCAACAATTTTGCTTGTCATCTACTGAGGCTGGTCATAGTGGGGAGTAACTTATACTAGTGTCATGCATATGACACTAGTCTAAGTTACTACCTTCATAGTGCAAAGTAACATAGTAGTAGTGTCATAGAGAACTTCATTTATTAGCTTGTAGACTCATCTTGTTTTGCGAAGCGTTATGTTACAGTAACATATTATGTTACCACTTATCATTAACTACATGCCATGTAAGCAAAATTTTCTTGGAATACGCTATGTTACTAGCTAAGTTACTCCCACTATGACTAGCCTGAGCCATTAGCTGGCTCCATACATGGTCCTCTCTTCGGCGTGCGGAGGTGTGGGAGTCGATGTTATTTGGGTGCAATTGATAGGAGCTGGTCGATGGGGCTATGGTCAACCATTTTAGGTGGCGTTCCTGTAATAAGATAGCTGGACAATAAGTGTCTTTCGTAATCTGGTGTGATCTCAATGTTCATAGACTTTTGGCTTATAGTCTTTATGGCATTTTTATTCTTAAACTCTGAATGTTGATTACTCTGCAATGGTATGATGATTTTGTGCCTCAATTGACATAGAAGCCGGGTGATTTTTCAATCTTATTTGAAAAGAAAGGTTACTCCCTTTAGCCTGTGAAATGATTTTGTTTGGTCATCGGTAAATAGAGGGAAATACATGTTACATAAATGCACCTTGGGATAAGCTTACACATATATATTCAAAATAGTGGTCATCCAGTTTTTCAAATTCGACTCAATGCCCAATATTTGAAATCACACATTCTTTTTGCAAATCATTGGAAACTTTATGCTTTATAAAATAAATCATCTAATGCCAAGACATAATAATTTTATTAACATTCAAGACATTTTGTACTCATTTGGTCACTGCAATGCAAAATAAAGAATTTGGGTATGTAAACATGTGATATCTAGAGAGTATATGCCAAGATGCATACGTCATGGGTAAAGATAACTCAATCAGTATTGCTCATGTAGCTAATTAGACAACCTGTACTGAATTTGTGCATTTGAATACCCTTTCAAATGAAAGAAAAATTACTCCGATTCCATATCTGAATATCTCCTCAATGGCAGTGTTCCTCCAGATTGTAGGAGTTAATTTATAAGATACTATTTAGGACAGGTCCTATTTCAAAACCAAGAAATCATTCAATTACATGAAGGACACTACCAACTTATTATGGCTATGTATGCTTCTAGTTTATCATGATTACCATCTAATTCACCAACTTTTTCACTTATTCTCATAGATGGTGCCATCTCTATGTATTTCTTTTGTGTGTGTGTTATCTTGGGATTGTAGGATGTCCATATGATTTCATTAGCGCTCAATTTTTTTTTTTGGAAATGGAGGCATGCCCCGGCCTCTGCATCATGACGATGCATGCAGCCCTCTTATTAAAAAGTCTCGAAGTAGCACAAAGTCGTTAAAGTAGCTCGCAAAAGAAGCGGAAAAATAAAAGAACAATACATGTTCAAGATCGCAACCGGTATGGCAATGTAAAGGACAAGCTCCCTAGACTCCTATCCTGTTATGTGATCGCCATCCGAACCGGTTGAATATAGCCTGTGCTACCATCTCTCACTGGTTGCACTCAGTAACCAAAGGCTCCCTGGAGTCCATAGAAGTGAGTAGGGACCACGTACGAATCCACACGGTAGCTCTGAAGATAACCTGCAAGAAAGTTAAAGTATGTTGTTTGTTAAAAATCATATCGTTCCTGCAATTCCATATAGCCCATATGAGCGCACATATTCCAATCCGGATACGAGCCGCGGTGATAGTCTCAAGCCCTGTTAACCACATTTCAAACAACGATTCAATGTCAATTGGAGGAGTAATGTTAAAGGCTATATGAATCGTTCGCCAAATTAGCACTCAAATAGTACCAAAAATGTACCATAGTGACAAAATACATTTCTCAGCACAAACCGTCTATGGCTGAGTAGTTAGCTAGTGATCTATAAGGTCCTTGCTTTAGAAACCACTTGTTACATTTAACTGTTTTAATTAGTTGTAAAACCCAAGCTTTGACGAATGTATAATCTAATACTCCAAAATCAGCGTCACTTATTTTGGGACGGATGAAGTATGTAATAAAGGTATTTGTTACTCACAGCCAAAAATCAGTAGCAGACTATAGGAAGTAAACTATTATTCAAATTATGCGAACCATGTTCTAGTCTCGCTAGTAAATATATAGTTAGGTATTTTTGTTTGAGGGGTTAAATACTCGAGGATTACTTAATCATGGTGGAAGAAAATGAAAGACACTAATTATGTTTGATCTGGTGATTGTTGAGATCTTTTGCTCGATTCGATGCATCAAATTCTTAACTTCAAAGAAAAGAAAAAAGACATTTTATAAGAGATACATAATCACTCATCCTTGTTTTTTCATAAGTATACTCCCTCCATTTCAATGAATAAGGCGTACACGTATTTCAAAATTCAACATTGACCATAAATTAGATCAATAAATGTGGATTATATGTGATAAAAAATATACACTTGAAATTGCATTGAAGGATGTTTTTAGTAATATAATTTTGAAGTCAAGAAATATTACTCATCTAATTTATGATCAAAGTTGGATTTTAAGAAGTGTATGCGCCTTATTCATTGAAATGGATGGAGTAATTTTTTAACCTATCAAACTCCATCTCTTTGAATGTGAAGAGAGGGCATGTTAAAATGTTAAGAGATGTCAAAGATTGACCAAACTGGATATGAGAAGAGTTCGTATAAAGAAGGTCAAGATAGACCAAACTTGATATGAGCGTTCATATAAAGAGATCGAAGGGTCATAATATCACCGAAGAATGGACATGAATGCCTGAAAGTTAGCTATCTACTGCATCCGTCGCTAGCTATGCTCACTTCGATCGTGTACGTATAAGATGATAATCCAGACGTATAGGCCTGTGACCGCTAATATATCTTAGCTATCTACCATGTTGCCGCAGGGATTAAATGTGCCGCGGCACGCGTCCACTCGTTCGAACGATACGTGTACTGTACTCGTATGCAACGACGCACGCACGTTTATCCGTAGAGCTGCGGACATGCGGCGACATACGTACGGGCATGCATATGGAGCGGTGCAACTTAGCTAGTAGCTCGTCATCTTTTCTGTACATATGCACGTATTTTCGCTTCATCTTGTTGGGGCGATAATGGCCAGGCAGTTCTGGTAGCTTATGCTTATGCATGCTTCTAGCTAGCTCCACCAAAGAAGCGAGAAGAGATTGATATAGCTCGCCGCCTTCCGGTCTACGTACACCTCGCCCTCGCTGACGTTAGTTAGGTAGCGTGGCAAGCTGACTAAGCTAGCTACTGACACGTACATCCCCTTAAAAGAAAGAAAGAAAGAAAACGATAATTTATTTCGGTGCTTACACTCATCTACCTGATGAACAGTAAACCAATATAAATAACAGAAAATTCAAAAAAAATACTATTTTTTGCGATGCAATATGCTCAAATGTGTGATATTCGTGGAAAATTTCAGGATGTTTGGACATTCGAGGAGCTCATGGCAAAAAAGACAAAATCAAATGTAAACGGTGATGCTTTCAAAAGCTTCTCAGACACCTGAAATTTAACTTTTTTGCCACGAGCTCCTTGAATATCCAAACTTCACTAAATTTTGCACCAAGCATCACAAACATGAGGATCTTTCACTACGAAAAATTATGTTTTTTTTTACTATTTTGCTATTTAAAATAAATTTAGTGTTCACACCAGGGCCCATGTGAGTCCGGGTGCGGAATAGTCGTGCCCGAAATAAAAGACCTATCACGTACGCAGAGTCAGTCACAAGCTAAAGGTTTGCAAGTATCATTATTCTTCATAAAAGAAAATTCAAAAACAGTCGCGGCGACTTTTGCTTTTGCCGAGGATGTCAAGGCCACTCCGACACAGGGCCACCGTTGGGCCTCCCCCTCCGGCATCGCCTTGTAAGTTCTTCTCCTCTCATCCCTGTCGATTTTGATTCTAGGGTTACGGTTCCAGAGAAATTGGGGGGAATTTGTGAATTAGATTTAGGGCTTGGATTAGTTTTAGACCACTACACAATAACTTCCATGATATGTATAACAGGATTTTTTTGATATATGAAAAGAACGGTTGTTCAGAATTTAGGATATTTGATTTTGTTTTATCACTCTATTATTTGTCATGCTTTATTCTTTTTTTAACAGATGAAGGCGCCAACAGCATCATATATATCAGCTCATATACAAAGTGAAAGTACATAACCCTGCAGGTGAGAAACAAGAAAACCTTGAATTACAGGGCATGGCCTATCCCTATGAGCTGAGCAAACATAACTAAAATAAGGTTCAACCAGGACTCCAAGAGGATTACAACCTGATGTGTATAACAGAGAGAAACACTGTTGGACAACCTGCTCGGCTTGAATGTATCCAGCTAGGTCACAATTCTTGTAAATGTTGTTTAAAAGATACTAGCACATATGCCCGTACGTTACAACAGAAAAATGTGATGTTTTGTGCAAGCATAATGTCCCATAGTACCGGATTCACTACGAAGAACATGTTGCAATGCAACATCCTTCTACAAAATGAACATAAAAAATAGGATACAATTTAGCCGCGTTCATATTTTCTCTGCCGGGCATAATGTCCCACTAATTCCATTTGAGTATAATCTTTCTATTAATTACCATGACGTCCTCATCAGTTTTAGTCGCAAATCAAATCCTTCGTTTTTTAAAGGCAATTCCTTCCTTTTCTGATTTAGTAGCCCCACCACCTTGAAGCCTACGGATACGTCCTTTTAATTATCCTACCTTTTTATCTCAAATCCTTTCTTTAATTAGCCCCATCCATTTGAATATATTCTATTTATTAAGTTTACGATCTTTCTTTTAATTATTCCACCGGTTTATCCATAATTCTTTCTTTAATTAGTCACATCCATTTAAATATTCTATTTAAGCCTACAATCCTTTTTTAATTAGCGCATTCGCTTAATTAGCTCACCTTAAACATGATGTCTACTCTTCATTGTTTTAACCGTCCGTTGGTTGATTCCTGATGCCGATCAAATATTTACTGATCGGAATCATAGTAAAAGAGCGAGGTGAGGTTAGTAAACATGAAAGATGTGTAGCTAGTTGGTTGTTACATCGAAGAGCCAGACAGGAGGCCCTCTATTCAATTAACACAATGCTGATTTATTTTGACCCAATTATTTTCACAGTCTCTATGGAAGCTCATAGAAGTCCTATCAACGTACACGTACCTAGCCCAGATGACTTAGCGTGTGTAGAAACGAAAAGGACTAAACCAAACTAAGAATATCTATTCCCTTTAATAATAGATATAGATGTGACCTCATAGGATATGAACTTCAAATAGAGGCCCCAATCATGAGTAGACATAGCTCGGAAACATTAAACAACATGAATAGCGTGTCGGAGACGATTCCGGCATATCTCCAGGTAGAGATCCTGATCTAGACGTCTTGGAACGATGATAACATAGACATTGAGATTTTACCCAGGTTCGGGCTCCCTCGAAGAGATACTATCCTATGTCCTGCTTTTGATTGTATTGATATGGGATATAGCACAGAGTACAGGTACTTTCCGCGAGATTGTTGTGTAAGATTCTAATGAATATGAGATCATCTATTGACTAGTCTAGTCTTGGTTTATATAATGCACCGGAGGCCTAGGATTTAGAAGAGTCCGCGTCTTGTGCGCCAAGTCTCCTGGAATCTTCCTTGTACTATATGACATGGGTTGTCCGAAGTGGTCCATTAGTGAACCGCCATGAGGGTCCTCGGCCCGACCCACCTGATTGGGAGACGACGTGGTGAGTACCCCCTAGTCCAGGATTTAACCCCTGAAGCAATCTTCAAGCTGACGACACTCATTGGTTCTTTCGAACTTTTCTTTGTTTTCGGTCGTCGATCTTGAGACACTGGTTCAGTAAATATTTTTCATCTCCGATCTCGAGGACCGTTAAGGTGTATCCGGAAAGTTCACATGTCGGGCATCCGAGGAGCCCCTTTAAGTTCTCGTCCTTTATCCATACATTATTATTTTCACGCCACACACCGGGTTTGGAGTTATTCCCATGCGGTAGCGTCTTCTTGCAGCCGAGCTCCAATGTCCAACTACATTCGAGGTGTCATAGATCACCTCCGTCTTGAAAATAGTTGAAGGAGTTTAGCCGAGCTTAACGCTGAAAACATCCTTTGTGGAGCCAGCGACTCGCAACCGAGCTTTATGCCAGACTGCTTACGAGGTGGTGCACCACCTCGGTCTTGGGCTGATTTTTTCACTGATTTTTTTCCAATTGATACAACTTATACTCTGTTGAGATCCTGAGATGCATAGTCAGTAGCCCTCAAGGTGCGTGTCGGCCTAAAATCTGTGATACACCTAAAGGATACCCAGTAGCCCCTGAGACTCAGGCCGATTCTCAAAATTGGCCCAAGGATCAAGCCTTGCTCGGCAGCATACTTTAGGAACGGAAAGGCGGTGCGCAATAGCTCCCGAGACTCAAGTTGGGTGCGGACGACTGATGAGTGATACTTTTACACTCATTCACCCTTATTTTAAACCGAGATATTTCATTTAAATAGAGATATTCGCTCCGATATTGTGAGGCAGTCGATGCCAGCTTGATGAAGTGACCATGCGGTGACGTCGGCACGCTCGACCCGTGCAATCCATGGGGTGACGATGTTTTCTTCATGACGATTTGGTCTTCGCGATGTCGAACTATTGGTTGGCTCCCCAAGGTGATGTTCATATGTGGTTGACGTTGGCTTCACGATGACCCATCTAGCGTAGGTCACCATTCGTGGAGGAATGAGGTTGGACAGTTTAACACCAGCGTGACGGTGAAGATGTTGGGGAATGCAGTAATTTCAAAAAAAATCCTACGCACACGCAAGATCCATCTAGGTGATGCATAGCAACGAGAGGGGAAGAGTGTTGTCCATGTACCCTCGTAGACCGTAACCGGAAGCGTTATGACAACGCGGTTGATGTAGTCGTACGTCTTCACGATCCGGCAGATCCTAGCACCGAAGGTACGGCACCTTCGCGATCTGCACATGTTTAGCTCGGTGACGTCCTGCGAACTCTAGATCCAGCTGAGTATCGAGGGAGAGTTTCGTCAGCACGACGGCGTGATGATGGTGATGATGAAGCTACCGGTGCAGGGCTTCGCCTAAACACTGCAATGATATGACCGAGGTGGAAATCTGTGGAGGGGGGCACCGCACACGGCTAAACAATCAACTTGTGTGTGTACGGGGTGCCCCCTCCCCCGTATATAAAGGAGTGGAGGAAGGGGAGGGCCGGCCCCTCTATGGCACGCCCAAGGGGAGTCCTACTCCCACCGGGAGTAGGATCCCCCCTTCCCTAGTTGGATTAGGAGAGGAAGGAAGGGGGAGAGAGGGGGAAGGAAAGGGGGGTCGGGCCCCCAACCAATTGGGATTGGCCTTGGGGGGCGCCCCCTCCTAGGCTCCCTTCTCCTCTCTCCCACTATGGCCCAATAAGGCCCATATACTTCCCGCAGGGTTTCGGTAACCACCCGGTACTCTGGTATATGCCCGAACTCACCCGGAACCATTCTGATGTCCAAACATAGGCTTCCAATATATCAGTCTTTATGTCTCGACCATTCCGAGACTCCTCGTCATGTCCGTGATCATATCCGGGACACCGAACTACCTTCGGTACATCAAAACACATAAACTCATAATACCGATCATCACCGAATGTTAAGCGTGCGGACCCTACGGGTGTAACACCCTCGATGCGACTATATCTCCCACGTGTCGAGGCACGACTTAGAGGCATAGTCGCATTGAAGGCAATGTCGCAAGTGAGGTAATCTTCACACAACCCATGTAATACAATAGGGGAAAAAGATACATAGTTGGCTTACAATCGCCACTTCACACAGTTACGAATAAAGCATTACATCAACCAAATACACTCATGGTCCGACTACGGAACCAAAATAAAAGAAGAACCCCAAATGCGACAAAGGTCCCCGATCGACCCCAACTGGGCTCCACTACTGATCAACTAGAACGGAACAACACGAAGGACAAGGTCTTCAACGAGCTCCTCCTGAGCTTGGTTGCGTCATTTGCACGGACTCATCGGCACCTGCAAACTGGTTTTGGAAGTATCTGTGAGCCACAGGGACTCAGCAATCTCGCACCCTTGCGATCAAGACTATTTAAGCTTATGGGTAAGGTAAGGTATGAGGTGGAGCTGCAGCAAGCGACTAGCATATATGGTGGCTAACATACGCAAATGAGAGCGAGAAGAGAAGGCAAAGCACGGTCGATAAAAGTATGATCAAGAAGTGATCCTATAGCAACCTACATCAAGCATAACTCCAACAACCGTGTTCACTTCCCGGACTCCGCCGGGAAGAGACCATCACGGTTACACACGCGGTTGATTCATTTTAATTAAGGTCAACTTTAGGTTTTCTACAACCGGACGTTAACAAAATCCCATCTGCCCATAACCGTGGGCACGGCTTTCGAAAGTTCAAAACCCTGCAGGGGTGTCCCAACTTAGCTCATCACAAGCTCTCACGGTCAACGAAGGAATAGACCTCCTCCCGAGACATTCCGATCAGACTCGGTATCCCGGTACTCCAAGACATCCTCGACAATGGTAAAACAAGTCCAGCAAAGCCGCCCGATGCGCCGACATCCTGATGGGAGCTGCACATATCTCGTTCTCAGGGCAACACCGGATAGGTCAAGCTACGAGTAAAACCAGCCCTCAAGTTTCCCCGAGGTGGCCCCGCAGGCTGCCCATTTCGGACCAACACTTAGACAAGCACTGGCCCGGGGGGGGGGGGTTTAAAATAAAGATGACCCTTGGGCTGGCCTAACCCAAGGGAAAAAAGGCTAGGTGGCAAATGGTAAAACCAAGGTTGGGCCTTGCTGGAGGAGTTTTATTCAAAGCAAACTGTCAAGGGGTTCCCATATACCCAACCGCGTAAGGGACGCAAAATCCGGGAACATAACACCGATATGACGGAAACTAGGGCGGCAAGAGTGGAACAAAACACCAGGCATAAGGCCGAGCCTTCCACCCTTTACCAAGTATATAGATGCATTAATTAAATAAGATATATTATGATATCCCAATAAGTAAACATGTTCCAACAAGGAACAACATCTCCATGTTCCAACAAGGAACAAACTTCAATCTTCACCTCCAAGTAACAACGCTATAAGAGGGGCTGAGCAAAGCGGTAACATAGCCAATCAACGGTTTGCTAGGACATTGGTGGGTTAGAGGCTGAACATGGCAATTTGGGAGGCTGACAAGCAAGTGGTAGGCATCGTAGCAATGGCATAGCAAAAGAGCGAGCAAACTAGCATAGCAAAGATAGTAGTGATTTCGAGGGTATGATCATCTTGCCTGAAATCCCGCAAGGAAGAAGAACGAGTCCATGAAGAAGACAAGCGGACGTAGTCGAACGAATCCTCACAACACGATGTTATCAGAACCAACCCGAAGAAGCAACACCGGAAAAGAAGCACACAACATAGTAAACAACCATGACAACAACATGGCACGATGCGCAAACAAGTATGATGCATGTCCGGTTTAATGAGGCATGGCATGGCAAAATGCACAAACAATCCTACAAATTAAATGGAGCTCAATATGCAACTCCGTTGCATATTGATGAAACACCACATGACTTACTTAGTTCTCTCTCGTTTAGGTACCCAACAATATTAAATGTTGTTAAACATGGCAAGAGATGAAACATAAAGGGATTATCTATCTAAACAATTTAAATGGGGCCGGATATAGCAAACAACAAATCCGGTAAATCCCCATATGCATTAGTAAATTGGTGCAACAACAATTTAAACAATTTAATTGTTGTTACCATGATGCGGATGACATGTTCAAGTTTATGCAATTATTTGTGAAAAAGTTGACAAGAGCATATTACGAAGCATTTTTCATCATGGCGGAAACAAAAGGGGTGCCACGACAACGATAACCATAACGGTTCCGGTACTTAATTGAGATACCGATGCAAAGGGAAAGTGCGCGGAAGCATGCAAAAGATGGTGGGGTGATCCCGGTTACCGGGTTCCCACGAGTCAGCAACGGCATGGCAACAAGGAGGAGCCAATAACGTTCACGGGCGAAAACAACAACTAAACATGCATCTCATTCAACACATGCTTTCGTCCACGTGTCATCGTCTCGGCGGTTATACCTTCCAGGTGCATACTCGGAGCGGTTCGGGTTCGTAGAGGAAGTAGGCGTTCTCGCAACGGTAGAGGAAGTAGTGGTACACGTCTCGGAGAAGGACTTGACGCATTCGATGTTTTCGAAGGCGACGGTAGTGGAACTTGGTGAATCCGAGTTTGTCGTCATCGAACTTGGTCAAATACACGATGTGGGTAGACGTTCCCTCGACGTCTTCGGCGATGGTAGTTGTACACGGGTCTTCGGCCACGGAAGTAGTCGTGCACGTTTTCGTAGAGGTTCGGGGTCAACGACACGGAACTTGACGTCCACGAGGTCTTCGAGGATCGACGGTAGTGGTACTCGGTTCATCGGCGACGGTAGTCGTTCTATGCATCGGGCGTCAAGGTACTTGCCGTTCTCGTGTAGACGAACTTGGCGCATCCGAAGGGGTACTTGACGCGTTCGAGGGTCCTCATGTCGTGGTACTTGGCAAATTCCCTGTTCGGGGTCGAGCTTGACGTGCCGGCCTTCGATGGAGGCAGGAGCGGGATTTGATGGTGGAGCTCGGGAGCAAACCCCAACACAGAAGACCACAGAAGCTCGAGGCCACATGGTCACGTGCAGGAAGTGGAGCAGGGTCGAGCTGCGCTGGAAACGAACCCGAAAAAGAAGAAGGGCGGGCAGAGCTTGCCGGGGCGACGCGCGGGTGCAGAGGCGGCCATGGTGCGGCCGTGGCCGGGTTCTGCGGATGCGAGGCATCGAGGTGGAGCATGGCCAGGGGCGCGTCGAGAGGGTGCAGCAGCTCCTGGCCGCACCGGCGCGGCACCGGAGCAGGGCCCAACGACGCAGCAAGGCAACGAGGAGGAGCCCGCGAGGGACCCTGGCGAGGAGGCAGTGGAGGGCAATGCGAGGTCGAGGAGGAGGCCTCGGGCGTGGAAGCTGCCCGCTGGTCTTGGCGCGGGCACCATGGCCATGGCTGGAGCAAGGGGCATGGGAGGAGGAAGGCCATGGCGCGTCTGCTCGCCGGAGGCGAACGGCGGAGAGGCAGGGCATCGACCTGCCGGCTCAAGGAGGACGAGACGGGGTGCAGGCGAGCCATGGAGGTCGGCGCGGGCGTTGGGGTCGAGCGAGGCAAAGCAGGAGGGGATCGAGGGAGAGGGACTGCTGCGAGCGAGAAAGAGAGATCGAGGGGAGATGGGGATCGGGATGCGTGCGCGTGCAACACTCTCCTGGCGGTGCTATGACGCACGAAGGAGGAGGAGGGGATCGAGGGAAGATGGGCCTCGGGCATCTAGGGTTGGAGGAGATAGATGGGGGCGGCTGGGCCTTGGGAGGCCGGCCCATTAGAGAAGGGGGATGTGCCCAGGCCTTGGGAGGTGGGGAGAGGAAAAAGGCCAGGAGGCCTGCTGGCTGGATGGCTGCTGGGCCTCTTCTCTCTCTCTCTCATATACTCCTTAGAAGAAAGAAGGAAGAATAAAGAGAGAAGAAGAAAAAAATGCAGGAGAGGGTTAGTGAACGAATTTGAGCAAGAGGTTAAATTTCTTGGACTCACACAAAATGTGTTGATCCAAGAAATTAGGAATGACCAAGATTGAAAGAATAAATTCAAATTTCTTTGAATTTAATTCAAAAGGTTTGAACTAGGACAGGTTTTCAAAGTGCCCAAAATGTAGAGAAATTAGGGACTCCGGAAAATGATGAAAGAATAAATGGCAAAGTTAGAGGCCAAGAGTAGAAATAATAAAAGGCATTGGGATTTTTGCAAGTGTGTTATGATGATTCCAAATTAATGGGATATTTAATATAGCTCCCTAAATATTGGGAGGATATGTTATAAAGAGAATTCACCATGTGAATACCCTCGATTTAAATGGATCAAAGACCCATGCAATTTATTTAGTTGAGTTGCAAAAGATTTATGAGATGATGGCATGATGACATGATGCAATGCACACGATGCAAAGATGAATGCAACAGACGAAACAAAACACACAACGAAACCCGGAAACCCTGGAAGGCAACTGAAGCTCCGGTCTTGGGGCGTCACAACGGGTTCGAGAACTATGTAGACATGACTGAGCCTTATCTCTGGTCAATAACCAATAGCGAAACCTAGATGCTCATATTGGTTCCTACATATTCTACGAAGTTCTTTATCGGTCAAACCGCATAACAACATACGTTGTTCCGTTTGTCATCGGTATGTTACTTGCCCAAGATTCGATCGTCGGTATCTCAATACCTAGTTCAATCTCATTACCGGCAAGTCTCGTTACTTGTTCTGTAATGCTACATCCCGTAACTAACTCATTATTTACATTTCCTACAAGGCTTATAGTGATGTGCATTACCAAGAGGGCCCCGAGATACCTCTCCGATACACGGAGTGACAAATCCTAATCTTGATCTATGCCAACTCAACAAACACCATCGGAGACACCTATAGAGCATCTTTATAGTCACCCAGTTACATTGTGATGTTTGATAGTGAAGGAAATATGCCCTAGAGGCAATAATAAAGTTGTTATTATATTTCCTTATATAATGATTTATTATTCATGCTAGAATTGTATTAACCGGAAACTTAGTACATGTGTGAATACATAGACAAACAGAGTGTCACTAGTATGCCTCTACCTGACTAGCTCGTTAATCAAAGATGGTTAAGTTTGCTAGACATGGACAAAGAGTTGTCATTTGATAAACGGGATCACATCATTAGAGAATGATGTGATTGACTTGACCCATCCGCTAGCTTAGCACGATGATCGTTTAGTTTACTGCTATTGCTTTCTCCATAACTTATACATGTTCCTATGACTATGATATTATGCAACTCCCGAATACCAGAGGAACACTTAGTGTGCTATCAACCGTCACAACATAACTGGGTGACTATAAAGATGCTCTATAGGTGTCTCTGATGGTGTTTGTTGAGTTGGCATAGATCGAGATTAGGATTTGTCACTCCGTGTATCGGAGAGGTATCTCTGGGCCCTCTCGGTGATGCACATCACTATCAGCCTTGCAAGCAATGTGACTAATGAGTTAGTTATGATATGTTGCATTACAGAACGAGTAAAGAGACTTGCTGGTAACGAGATTGAACTAGGTATTGAGATACCGATGATCGTATCTCGGGCAAGTAACATACCGATGACAAAGGGAACAACGTATGTTGTTATGCGGTTTGACCGATAAAGATCTTCGTAGAATATGCAGGAACCAATATGAGCATCCAGGTTCCGCTATTGGTTATTGACCAGAGATAAGTCTTGGTCATGTCTACATAGTTCTTGAACCCGTAGGGTCCGCACGCTTAACGTTCGGTGACGATCGGTATTATGAGTTTATGTGTTTTGATGTACCAAAGGTAGTTTGGAGTCCCGGATATGATCACGGACATGACGAGGAGTCTCGGAATGGTCGAGACATAAAGATCAATATATTGGAAGCCTATGTTTGGACATCGGAATGGTTCCGGGTGAGTTCGGGCATATACCAGAGTACCGGGAGGTTACCGGAACCCCCCCGAGAAGTATATGGGCCTTATTGGGCCATAGTGGGATAGAGGAAAAGGGAGCCTAGGAGGAGGGCCCCCAAGCCTAATCCAAATTGGGTGGGGGACCGGCCCCCCCTTTCCTCCCCCCTCTCTCCCCCTTCCTCCCTCTCCTAATCCAACTAGGGAAGGGGGGGGATCCTACTCCCGGTGGGAGTAGGACTCCCCTTGGGCGCGCCATAGAGGGGCTGTCCCTCCCCCTCCTCCACTCCTTTATATACGGGGGAGGGAGCACCCCATAGACACACAAGTTGATTGTTTAGCCGTGTGCGGTGCCCCCCTCCACAAACTTCCACCTCGGTCATATCGTTGTAGTGCTTAGGTGAAGCCCTGTGCCGGTAGCTTCATCATCACCATCATCACACTGTCGTGCTGACAAAACTCTCCCTCGACACTCAGCTAGATCTAGAGTCCGCGGGACGACACCGACCTGAACGTGTGTAGATCGCGGAGGTGCCGTACCTTTGGTGCTAGGATCGGTCGGATCGTGAAGACGTACGACTACATCAACCTCGTTGTCATAACGCTTTCGCTAACGGTCTATGAGGGTACGTGGACAACACTCTTCCCCTCTCATTGCTATGCATCACCTAGATGGATCTTGCGTGTGCGTAGGAAAATTTTGAAATTACTGCGTTCCCCAACAGTGGCATCCGAGCCAGGTCTATTCGTAGATGTTATATGCACGAGTAGAACACAAAGGAGTTGTGGGCGTGGGTATATACATATTGCTTGCCGTCACTAGTTGATTCTTGATTCAGCGGTATTGTTGATGAAGCAGCTCAGACCGACATTACGCGTACACTTACGCGAGACTGGTTCTACCGACATGCTTCCCACACAGGTGGCTAGTGGGTGTCAGTTTCTCCAACTTTAGTTGAATTGGATTCAATGAACAGAGTTCTTTCTGAAGATCAAAAAGCAATCACTGTACCGCGTTATAGTTTTTGATGCGTAGGTAAGAATGGTTCTTGCTCGGCCATAGCAGCCACGTAAGACTTGCAACAACAAAGTAGAGGACGTCTAACTTGTTTTTGCAGGGCATGTTGTGATGTGATATGGTCAAGACATGATGCTAAATTTTATTGTATGAGATGATCATGTTTTGTAACAGAGTTATTGGCAACTGGCAGGAGCCATATGGTTGTCGCTTTATTGTATGAAATGCAATCGCCATGTAATTGTTTTACTTTATCACTAAGGGGTAGTGATAGTCGTAGAAGAAATAGTTGATGAGACGACAACGATGCTTCGATGGAGATCAATGTGTCAAGCTAGTGACGATGGTGATCATGACGGTGCGTTGGAGATGGAGATCAAAGGCACAAGATGATGATGGCCATATCATATCATTTATATTTGATTGCATGTGATGTTTATCCTTTATGCTTCTTATTTTGCTTAGTTCGACAGTAGCATTATAAGATGATCTCTCACTAAATTTCAAGGTACAAGTGTTCTCCTTGAGTATGCATCGTTGCTACAGTTCGTCGTGCCAAGATACCACATGATGATCGGGTGTGATAAGCTCTACGTTCACATACAACGAGTGCAAGCCAGTTTTGCACACGCGGAATACTCGGGTTAAACTTGATGAGCCTAGCATATGCAGATATGTCCTCGGAATACTGAGACCGAAGGGTCGAGTGTGAATCATATAGTAGATATGATCAACATAGTGATGTTCACCATTGAAAACTACTCCATCTCACATGAGGATCAGACTTGGTTTAGTTGATATGGATCACGTGATCACTTAGATGATTAGATGGATGTCTATCTAAGTGGGAGTTCTTAAGTAATTTGATTAATTGAACTTTAATTTATCATGAACTTGGTACGTGATAGTATTTTGCATGTCTATATTGTTGTAGATAGATGGCCCGTGTTGTTATTCCGTTGAATTTTAATGCGTTCCTGGAGAAAGCTAAGTTGAAAGATGATGGTAGCAACTACACGGACTGGGTCCGTAACTTGAGGATTATCCTCATTGCCACATAGGAGAATTACGTCCTGGAAGCACCGCTAGGTGACAAACCTGCTGCAGGAGCAACACCAGATGTGAACGTCTGGCAGAGCAAAGCTGATGACTACTCGATAGTTCAGTGTGCCATGCTTTACGGATTAGAAATGGGACTTCAACGACGTTTTGAACGTCATGGACCATATGATATGTTCCAGGAGATGAAGTTAATATTTCAAGCAAATGCCCGGATTGAGAGATGTGAAGTCTCCAATAAGTTCTACAGCTGCAAAATGGAGGAGAATGGTTCCGTCAGTGAACATATACTCAGATGTATGGGTACGACAACCACTTGATTCGGCTGGGAGTTAATCTTCCTGATGATAGTGTCATTGATAGAGTTCTTCAATCACTACCACCAAGCTACAAGAGCTTCATGATGAACTATAATATGCAAGGGATGTGTTGGGGACATTACTACTGGAGGTAAACCGGCCTTATGTAGCTGGGTTGACTCTTTGAAGATTAGAAGCCCATGAAGATGTGAGGATAATGGCGCTTTAAGGAAGGCCCAAGGCCCAAAGGCGGGTTATAGCCTGTAAATATAAACCGACCTAGTCATATAACTTGTATGGTAAGATAGGGAGAGTAGAGACCGAACCGGACACATTTATGATCCGGCTTCAGGACTCTGTAGCCTGGCGGGCGTCAACCTATGTATATAAAGGGACGACCCAGCCGCGGTTTAGGGACGGACAACAACAACTCGAGAGCCAGACAAAGCGGATTCGCTCCCTGGCCTTCGAAACCCTAGCAATACCAATCACAACTAGACGTAGGCTTTTACCTTCCTCGAAGGGGCCGAACTAGTATAAAATTCCTCATGTCCCTTTCTCCGGTTTAACCCCTTAAAGCTAACCTGTAGCGATGGCTCCACGACTAAGTCCTTTCACAAGGACATCTGCCGTGACAAATCCACGATAGTTGGTGCCTACCATGGGGCTATCGCACGATGGTTTTTAGTTTTTGAAGGGCAGCTTTGATGGACTTAAGGGATACGCTGTAGGCCGGATGACGAAGAGTCGCCGCGGCAAGCTCTACATCGACAACGCAGGATGGGGTCCCGAGGCCAATTCAATTGAATACGGGTACCGGGTCCCCTTTGGTGGGATTCACGTCTTCATCGGCAAGATCGGCGAACCGGCCCCCAAGCCGGACATCTGCACCGACATTATCGAAACGGCTCGGCGTGCAAGTTCTTCGCCGGTTCAGCCCGAGGCAAGGCATGTTTTCGTAGGTGTCATCCATGGATCGAGGTACGAGGATGGACCGGTGTTCGATGGAGAGACCATGGTCTGTTCTGATGACGAGTCTTCTAGAGAGACCGAATCACTTTACCAGTTGCAGGACGGCCGGATTGAGGGAGGATCCGAGGGCAACAGTATTCCGGATTCCCCCGGTCTACCAAACCGGGCCGCCATCTTCATGGCCGGCACACAATCGGTGTCTCATTCATCTACCACCGCAGCAATGCTCTACGGTTCAATGACGGCCACACCAGCAGGGGCAGGAAGCTCGGCGCTGCCTCCGGCCCAAGTCTTGTCTGATTTGTTCGACGCTTTGGCAATGTTGATGTCCGCGGAGGTGGATGGAGCAGCCAGGGATCAGCACAATGCAGAGATTGCAAAGGTGAAAGATCAGATAGCCCAGGCTAAAGCGGACCTGGCAACAGAGAATGCTAGGATGGCTATAGAACGGGCTGAATTGGAAGCTCAGGCCTACCGGATTAGACTGGATCAAAATGCTTCAGAGGAAGTCATGAGAAGAAGGTATCGGTCACATCTCCCGTCGGTTTATGAGCCACAGAATCTTTTCAACACACCAGGAGCAGGAGCTTTTAACCAACCCATGCTAAACCGGGTGGGGGCGCCGGGAACAGGAGCGCCGGTTCAGCCACGCACGACGGACCCGCCTCGCCAGAACAACGTTGTGCCACAGTATGTATCGACGCCGCCCGAGAATTATTCCAACCCGTTGGACAACATTGTGGCCGCCGCTTCATGCCTGGCGGCCCTCCCAACCGACGGCGAGTCACCAGTTGCAGTGGAAGCACGCCGGGCCAGGGATCTCCTTCAAACAGCATTAAATCAACAGCAGGTGTATTCACATAGTCGTGAGAGGATTCATTCCACTCCCCGTCCAAGATGGAGTTATAGCAGACACGTGGAGGACGAACCGGCCGTGTCCAGTAGTGCACGTCACCGAAATTCACCACGAGGGAACAACCCGGCCGGGGGAGGCGCTAATGCGCAAGATGTTGTGGACCATGGCCACGCACGTCGGGAGGCCGAGTTGGCAGATCAACACGGAGCACGACAGCATACTCCGGTTCACCCCACGGCCTCCGTGGAGCCAGGGGTGATGTTCAGTTCCTTAGGGGTGCCGTGTTTAACTCCCACTTTGCATAATGTGAGGCTGCCCAAGGATTTCAAGGGACCTCGTAAGGTACCAAATTACACCGCCGATTTACAACCAGAGGCATGGGTGGAGAGCTATGAGATGGCAATGGAGATGTTAGATGTGGATGAGGCAGTGTGTGCTAAATATTTCACCATGATGTTGGAAGGAACAACTCGCACTTGGTTGAAGAGCTTGCCGACCAACTCTGTTGGATCATGGGCCGAATTGAAGCACCGGTTTATCCAGAACTTCAAGGATATGTGTAAGCAGCCGATATCAATTGTAGATCTGGCCGCTTGTGTCCAAGAGGAAGGGGAGTCCACGACCCATTGGGTCAAATGGGTCTCAGCGATTTTGCATTCATCAGATCGTATCAATGCAGACACTGCAGTGTTAACATTAGAGGGAAATTGTCATTTCAAACCGTTAAAACAGAAGTTGGGAGGCTGAAACGTCACTGCAATGACATGTCAACACTCATGGCCGCTTTGGTTAAATACGCCGATTCAGATAATACCAAGGATCCAGATTCAGAGGAGGACAAACCAGAGAAAGGTAAGAAGAATGGCAATGCCAAAGGTCAACAACATAATCCGGCAGGCCATGGAAACGGTGGTAAGCGCAAGGCTGATAGTAGCTTGGACTTTGTTGCAAATACCAAGGCGCAGGAGAATGGCCAGCGCCGTAAGGGAAAGCAGCCCCAGAGGGGTGGAGGTTCAGGCAACAATTTGGAGCGCTTGTTAAATCAGCCCTGTCCAAAGCATGGATCGAAGGAGAAGCCGGCATCACATCTTTGGAAAGACTGTTATATCAGGCGGGATTTCAAGAATTCCAATATGTTCCAATATGACAACGGCCCGCTCGGCGGTTCAGGAGGAGGTTTCCACGGGCCGGGTTATGGAGGTGGTGGCTCCGGTTCAGGGTTTCCAGGCAACCAAACCGGACATGTCAATCAAGGGCACGAAGGCAACCAGGGAGGTTACAACCATCAAGGGAGTCAGCAGCAGCAACAGTCGGGTTATTAGAGCAATCCCAAACAGCCGAACATCGGGCAATATCATGTCTTCACTACTAGTTTGTGCGAACGTGATCAGAAGCTTCACAAAAGGGCAGTAAACTCTGTTGAGCCGGCAGTACCTTAGTATTTACACTGGTCTGAGCAACCTATTTTGTGGAGTAGAGATGATCACCCACCCCGGGTTGATAATCCAGGTCATTTGGCCCTGGTGGTAGCCCCTCAAGTTGGGGGATACAAGTTCACTAAAGTGCTCATGGATGGGGGAAGTGGTATCAATATTTTGTATTATGATACATTCTGCCGTATGGGGTTGACAGATAAGGATCTTAAACCGTCAAATACGGTCTTTCATGGTGTGGTGCCTGGTAAGTCTGCATATCCTGTTGGCAAGATAACTTTGGAGGTAGCTTTTGGAGATGACTATGATTCAAGGTCAGAAACATTGACATTTGAGGTGGTAAAGATCAAAAGTCCGTACCACGCCTTGTTTGGGCGGCCAGTTTATGCTAAGTTTATGGCAAGGCCATGTTATGTTTATCTACAGCTTAAAATGCCAGGTCATAAAGGGACTATCACAGTACATGGAAGTAGAAAGATTGCTTTGGAGTGTGAAGAAGGCGATGCGGCTTATGCTGAGTCGGTTTGTGCCACGGAGGAGTTGAAATTCTATAAGGAGCAAGTTGATCCGGCAGACATCACCTCTTTGAAAAAGCCAACTACAGAACATGATCCAGCGTTGAAGTTCAAATCGGCTACAGACACTAACATGGTTGACTTTGTTCCTAGCGATTCATCCAAACAGTTCAGCATCAGCGCTAACCTGGATCCCAAATAGGAAAGCGCGCTCATCGAGTTCATCCGTGAGAATTGGGACATCTTCGCATGGAAACCTTCTGACATGCCAGGTGTACCGAGGGAACTCGCTGAGCACACACTCAACATTGATCCTAAGTTCAAACTGGTCCGGCAGTTCCTCCGCCATTTCAATGAGGAGAGACGTAAGGCTATAGGTGAAGAGGTAGCCCGTCTGTTGGCTGCTGGGTTTATTGTCGAAGTTTTTCATCTAGAGTGGTTAGCCAATCCGGTGCTGGTTCTTAAGAAAAATGGCACTTGGCGCATGTGTGTGGACTACATAGATTTAAACAAGGCTTGCCATGTAGACCCCTTTGCTCTCCCTCGCATTGATCAGATAATTGATGCTACGGCGGGTTGTGACCGTTTTGTGTTTTCTGGATGCTTACTCTGGTTATCATCAGATCAAAATGGCGGTTAAGGACCAGGAGAAGACAACCTTTATAACTCCCTTTGGAGCCTTCTGCTATGTTTCCATGCCCTTTGGACTCAAGAGTGCCCAGGCGACTTACCAGTGATGTGTTCAGAATTTCCTTCATAAAAAATTGGGCGCAATGTTCATGCGTATGTGGATGATATTGTGGTCAAGTCCAGAAAGGAGGGGACATTGATAGATGATCTACGAGAAACCTTTGACAATCTCCGGGTTTACAAGATGATGCTCAATCCGGAGAAGTGTGTCTTCGGTGTCCCGGCAGGCAAGCTCTTAGGCTTTCTAGTTTCAAACAAAGGCATTGAGGCTAATCCAGAAAAGATTGCAGCAATTACATCCTTGGCTAAACCGGCGTGTATTAACGATGTTCAATGTCTGGCCGGCCGGATTACAGCCTTGAGCCGGTTTATCAGTCGCCTTGGAGAGAAGGCCATCCCCTAATATCAGATGCTCAAGAAAACAGATAAATTTGTCTGGAGTGAGGCAGCTGATAAGGTGTTCGAGGATCTGAAGAGGTAGCTAGCTGAACCGCCCGTGCTTGCGGCGCCGATCGATAAAGAGCCATTATTATTATATGTGGCTGCTAATGCCCGAGCTGTTAGCGTAGCCATTGTGGTAGAGCACAAGGAGCATGGCAAGGAATATCTGGTTCAACGGCTGGTTTATTATATCAGTGAGGTGCTCATTGAGTCCAAGCAGAGGTACCCTGTCGGTGTCAAAACCGGCGGATCTCGGGTAGTGGGTCCCGAACTGTGCGTCTAGGCCGGATGGTAACAGGAGGCAGGGAACACGATGTTTTACCCAGGTTCGGGCCCTCTTGATGGAGGTAAAACCCTACGTCCTGCTGGATTAATATTGATGATATGGGTAGTACAAGAGTAGATCTACCACGAGATCAAGGAGGCTAAACCCTAGAAGCTAGCCTATGGTGTGATTGTTGTATATGGAGTTGATTGCCAACGGACTACAACCCTCCGGTTTATATAGACACCAGATAGGGTTAGGGTTACATAGAGTTGGTTACAATGGTAGGAGATCTTGAATATCCGCATCGCCAAGCTTGCCTTCCACGCCAAGGAAAGTCCCATCCGGACACGGGACGAAGACTTCAATCTTGTATCTTCATAGTCCAGGAGTCCGGCCGAAGGTATAGTCCGGCTATCCGAACACCCCCTAATCCAAGACTCCCTCAGTAGCCCCTGAACCAGGCTTCAATGACGACGAGTCCGGTGCGCAAAATTGTCTTCAGCATTGCAAGGCGGGTTCCTCCTCCAAGTCCTTCATAGAAGATTGTAATCACCAAGAGTAGTGTCCGGCTCTGTAAAATAAGTTTCCACATATTGCCATAGACAGAATAATATTAACACAAATCAAATCTGCCGATGTATTCTGCAGTGCACCATCACATTACAGCCAAGTCCTTTACTCGAATCGTTTTTACTTTTCCATCTCAGCATGTTTCACGAGGCGGTTTCCTTGGCACGTCTTGTCAGAGCAGAGATCGTGTACCCTCCTTTTACGGGATTCTCATCAATACGGACGTGGGTAACCCAATCGTGCCCGTTAGCCTGCTTTCTCGATTAAAGGCGAGTCCCAAACGGTCACGGGGAGGGCTCCCGGTATTCAACCTCTTATAAAGAGACCAAGGCCCTGATCCTTTTTTCGATCTCAAACGAGTTCGCCCGTCGCCTCGAGTTCCAACACCCTAGGTTCCAGATTCCGGGCGCCTCAGACCTTTGACAATGTCCGGTTCCGACCTTCAAGGCCGATGGATGCCCTCCTCCATCACGGAGGAGGACATACTAAAGTTGAGAGAGGCTAAGTTCTTGACCGCCGAAATTTCACACAGGTTGCCTGCTCAAAGGCAGGCTATCCCCAGTCCCCAGCCCGGTGAGAGCGTAGTGTTCGTGTCTCACTTCCTTCGGGGGTTAGGCTTCCCGATGGATCCCTTTGTGAGGGGACTGCTGTTTTATTACAGGCTGGAATTTCACGACTTAGCTCCGGAGTCCATCCTCCATATCTCCTCGTTTATCGTTGTATGCAAAGCGTTCCTCCGTGTTACCCCTCACTTCGGATTATGGCTCAAGACTTTCAAAGTGGAGCCGAAGATGATCAAGGGACGGCACGCAGAGTGCAGAGGCGCTCTTATAAGCAAAAATGCTGATGCTCCATGGCCCGAGGGCTCTTTTCAAGAGGAGCTAGACTTGTGGCAACGAGAGTGGTTTTATATCACCACTCCCCAGAGCACCAAGTGGGTGGCGCTTCCTGCCTTTCGCTCGGGTCCCCCACCACGGCTAGCGTCATGGGTTAACAGAGGGTTCGATTGGGGTTTGCCCAAAGACGTGCCCTTATTACAGGGCCGCATTAAGGATCTGTTGGAAGGAGACCTCAGCCTGGTCAAGGTGACGCAGGTCATGCTGATTCACCGAATATTGCCCGGCAAACGTCGCTCCCTTCGCCTGTGGGAGTTTAATCCAGAGGGACCGTGAGCTCTCCAGAATTTCATGGGCGCAACGCCTGTGGAGATGTATAAACTGTTCTTCGGATCACAAGAGATGTGTTCGGATTTAACTGAGGACGCAGGCCTAAGCTGCAATCGCCCGGATACTCAAGTAAGCAACCTTGTGCCCGGACCTTCTATCCGTATAATTGTCATAAACTTGCCCCTAAAAGAGCCGTCCTTTTAAACAGGAGTGGATAGCGAAGGCAAAGCTGATCAGGTGTCCGGCCCCCCTTCCCGAAACCAGGCCGGATCCCGTGCTGGTCAGGATGCTGGAGATAATGCCTTTGGAGGGAAGCAAGGGGGAGTGTCGGTGTCAAAATCGGCAGATCTCGGGTAGGGGGTCCCGAACTGTGCGTCTAGGCCGGATGGTAACAGGAGACTGGGGACACTTTGTTTTACCCAGGTTTGGGCCCTCTCGATGGAGGTAAAACCCTACTCCTGCTTCATTAATATTGATGATATGGGTAGTACAAGAGTAGATCTACCACGAGATCAAGGAGGCTAAACCCTAGAAGCTAGCCTATGGTATGATTGATGTGTATGGAGTTGATTCTGTCCTACAGACTACAACCCTCCGGTTTATATAGACACCGGATAGGGTTAGGGTTACATAGAGTCGGTTACAATGGTAGGAGATCTTGAATATCCGCATCGCCAAGCTTGCCTTCCACGCCAAGGAAAGTCCCATCCGAACACGGGACGAAGTCTTCAATCTTGTATCTTCATAGTCCAGGAGTCCGGCCGAAGGTATAGTCCGGCTATCCGAACACCCCCTAATCCAGGACTCCCTCAGTAGCCCCTGAACCAGGCTTCAATGACGACGAGTCCGGCGCGCAAAATTGTCACGGGTTCCTCCTCCAAGTCCTTCATAGAAGATTGTAATCACCAAGAGTAGTGTCCGGCTCTGTAAAATAAGTTTCCACATATTGCCATAGAGAGAATAATATTAACACAAATCAAATCTGCCGACGTATTCTGCAGTGCACCATCACATTACAGCCAAGTCCTTTACTCGAATCGTTTTTACTTTTCCACCTCAGCATGTTTCACGAGGCGGTTTCCTTGGCACGTCTTGTCAGAGCAGAGATCGTGTACCCCCCTTTTACGGGATTCTCATCAATACGGACGTGGGTAACCCAATCGTGCCCGTTAGCCTGCTTTCTCGATTAAAGGCGAGTCCCAAACGGTCACGGGGAGGGCTCCCGGTATTCAACCTCTTATAAAGAGACCAGGGCCCTGATCCTTTTTTCGATCTCAAATGAGTTCACCCGTCGCCTCGAGTTCCAACACCCTATGTTCCAGATTCCAGGCGCTTCGGACCTTCGACAATGTCCGGTTCCGACCTTCAGGGCCGATGGATACCCTCCTCCGTCACGGAGGAGGACGTACTAAAGTGAGAGAGGCTAAGTTCTTGACTGCCAAAATTCTGCACAGGTTGCTTGCTCAAGGGCAGGCTGTCCCCAGTCCCCAGCCTGGTGAGAGCGTGGTGTTCGTGTCTCACTTCCTTTGGGGGTTAGGCTTCCCGATAGATCCTTTCGTGAGGGGGCTGCTGTTTTATTACGGGCTGGAATTTCACGACTTAGCCCCGGAGTCTATCCTCCACATTTCCTCATTCATCATCGTGTGCGAAGCGTTCCTCCGTGTTACTCCTCACTTTGTATTATGGCTCAAGACTTTTGGAGTGGAGCCGAAGATGATCAAGGGACGGCACGCAGAGTGCGGAGGTGCTGTCATAAGTAAGAATGCCGATGCTCCATGGCCCAAGGGCTCCTTTCAAGAGGAGGTCAGCTTGTGGCAACGAGAGTGGTTCTATATCACCGCTCCCAGCAGCGCCAAGTGGGTGGCACCTCCTGCCTTTCGCTCGGGTCCCCCACCACGGCTAGCGTCATGGGTTAACAAAGGATTAGATTGGGGGTTATCCAAAGACGTGCCCCTGTTGCAGGGCCGCATTAGGGATCTCTTAGAAGGAGACCTCAACCTGGTCAAGGTGATGCAGGTCATGCTGATTCGCCGAATATTGCCCGGCAAACGTCGCCCCCTTCGCCTGTGGGAGTTTAATCCAGAGGGACCGTGAGCTCTCCAGAATTTCATGGGTGCAACACCCGTGGAGATGTATAAACTGTTCTTCGGATCACAAGAGATGTGTCCGGATTTAACCGAGGACGCAGGTCTAAGCTGCAATCGCCCGGATACTCAAGTAAGCAACCTTGTGCCCGGACCTTCTATCCGTATAATACACTTGCCTCCTCGAAATAATGCCTTTGGAGGGGGGGGGACAAGGAAGCTATGGCCTCCTCGAAGGAGGCTGCTTCGAAGGGAGGAACCGACAATTCTTCTCGGGGAAGAAAAGAGCTGCCTTTGACGATCCAGAAACCATGGTCTCGAAGCAGGGAAAAAAATCCTCGTCAGAGGGTCCGGCGCCGGGGAGTCCCTCGGCCGGACTACGCCCTCAAGGGGATCAGCCCTCCAGCGAGCCGTAAGTAGAGAGAGGTTTTCCTTTTGAGGGATGAGAGAAATCCTTGATTTATATCTGAGAAGATTAACCAAAATTTTACCTTGTAGCTCGGACCTCAGCCCTTCTCAGCAGAGCTCGTCTTCGGGGGATCTTCTTCCGGAGATGATGGAGAGCGGGACGCCTCCCCCTGCCGTGCCGCCTAGCGAGGCGGGTGACCCTGAGGTGTCGTCGCGGAGGGTTTCTCCAAATCCGGCAGGCGCGGAAGGTGGCAGTGCGGCCCCCCGAAGTTCTCCGCGTCCGGCCTTCGAAAGAGGCCATAGGACAAGTCCGGCATCGTCTGGTGCTCGGCTGGAGGAGCTAAAGATTCTGCTGGGGCGAGCTTCTATCTCAGAGGAGCACCGTGCATTGATGGGCACGGTGATTGAAAGTATTTCATCTGCAGAAGACGGATTGCATGAGGCCGTCAAAAGCTTGCTGACGGGTTTTGAGGTATGTTAGATGATGTACACTTTTGCCAGTTGCGCATAAGTAAGATGCGCCCTGTGTAGATAGTAGCCCCTGAGACTCTGCGCGGTTTCAAGAAATGACGGCACGCGGAGGATCATAATCCCAGGTCTAAGATGTCACCTTTTAATTTAGGTGGCGAGGTGTTCGGAATCGAGCCGAACTGATGAATTTACCGAACTAAAGCGGCAACTGGACGTGGCAGATGCCGACATCGCGCTTGTCAACAAATGGCTTGATGAGGCTCAAGGTAAGTAATTCTTCGGGCGGCGCCAGGTAAGAGGAGCTTCATGCCAGTGTCTTACAATGTGTGTGCTTGACGTAGATGGTACGGCCGCCGTGGAGAATCTTAGGGCAGGACTTGCCTGAGCTAAGGAGCAAGCCAGAAAAAGCGATGCGGCTGCCCGGAAGGCCCTTGAAGAGCTGAGAGCCGAACAGGCTGCTCATTGCTGAAGCAAAGAGGAGATGGCCGAGATGGCCAAAAAGTTGAAAAGTGCTACCGACCGTTGCAGGCTTCTTGAGAAAGAAGACCGGGCGAAACAGACGGACTTAGAGAAGGCTGTCGCCAATGCCAAGGACGCGCGCTCTTCGATGAGAGCTGTGAAGGAGGAGCTGCGTCAGGCCGAACAGATTGTGGCTGGAAAGCCCTTTATGCTGCGAAGGAAGGTTTGTGATCCGAAGTTAGCTCCGTTGGACCGGATGTGGAGTGTGGAGAACACCTATCTGGATCTGGCAGTGAGTGCTGCTGATGCGACCGAACACTTTCGAGATCAGAAAGATCGCGAAGTGGAAAGACTTTTCTGGTCGCAGTTTCACAATCTAGAGCGTCCACTGACAGTGGATGATCGTTTGGCTCAATGGGCTGAACTGAATAGGTTGTCTGGACTCGCCATGAAGTACGTCGTGGGTCACATGTGGTCGGGGAGTTCGGAGCCGAAGAGTTCTTTCAGCTTGGTGCAGTGATTCCTTGACGCGGTGCCGCGTATAAATGCAATTAAGAGGTCAGCATGCATAGAGGGCGCTAGGATGGCTCTAGCCTATGTTAAGACATGCTGGGCAGAGATGGATACCACCGTTGTTGCGTCCCGAGACTCGGACCAAAGCCAAGTACCCTTCGAGCACTATTTTCAGGAAGTTCTTGAAGGCGCTCGTGTAATAGAGACGCACTGCCCGAAAGATGCTATGCTATGATAGCACATGTATTTAAAAAGTAATATTTTGATAAACTGTAGTGGCCTTTTTTATACTTGTGCCTCCAAGTATTGTAAACACCTTCTATGCGGCCGTTTTAAGATATATATATATATGTATGTATGTATGTATGTATGTATAGAATCTGAAAGATGGCAGTCGTTGGTTTCAGCCCCCACGCACATAGTGCAGGGGTGCTCGCAGAAGACGCATTTTCACACTTAACCCAACGTCTTGGTCCTATAAAGGAGGTGATAGCGCAGCGGGCCAGGCAACCGGACTATAATGCTTTAACACTTTCACTTAGCCATAGGAGTTTGAAAATGAGACTCTTTAGGTAGCTCCTTGGTGGCAACTGCGCTCGTCCGAATTCGGGGCGCGTATGTGCCTGTTTGGGAAGCGGCCCTTCGTTAAAGCAGAGGAATTCGATAGATTCCGATCGGTCATCGAGTGGCTGACCAGTCTCACGCTACATCATGACAGTCAGTTTTCGGCTTTCTCTACTGAGGTGCTCGCCCTGGCCGAACCGGGGGCACAATCGCAGTAGTTCTCCTGGTGCTACCTTAGCCGATAGAGCGGAACGTAAGGTAGCCGAACTCAGGAGCCGGGCAACCCAACATTTGACCAAAGACATGATTCGGAGCTGATGCATATAATGCCAAAACTCGCAACGCCGAACACTCCCTAAGGCGTTCGGTCTTTATGAGTGCGGGCCAAACAACACTCTTTATTAAAAAAGCCCCTAGTGTCCAGGTACGTGCAAAAATTCTGACGTGGCCACATGCCAAGACGCCAGCCTCCTCCTTGGTTATACTGGAAAGAAAAAACTAGGGGATGTGTAGCAACAAGAGACAGTAAAAAAGGTTTACGCAGGGTCTTAATCTAAAAATAATCCTTTAGGACGGGTCCCTGCTGCACGTCTGCGCCTGTGTCTCCGTTGTGCCGTATCCTGGACGGGCGCTGCACGACGTTCATCTGTAAAAGGGAGGAACTGAGTTTGAGGACGGGTCGTGCCAAGAAAGTTAAAAATAAGCAAAATAAAAATTAAGATATGAAAGTGTGAGCTTTATTGTCTCTTATTGTATATGCGTGGAGCCCCTTGTGCGGGGGTATATGGCTTTTAGGCCTGCATCAATGATGATTTTGCACCAAACTCGTCTATCCGCGTTCATGGTCTTTAAATGACCTATTTTGGAGTTTTTTGGCCGGTGAGGCCATTTTGCTGTGGGGCTGTTAAAGCAGCCGCACTGTCCTCCGTTTGGGGAGGCGCACTTTAGTGTTTTCCCATCAAAGAGATGATGCCTCGTGGGCCGGGCATCTTAAGTGTAAGAGATGCATAATGCGGTATTGCGTTAAATCGAGCGAAAGCTTCGCGTCCCAGCAGTGCTTGATAGCGACTTGAGAACGGGACGACGTGGAAGGTCAGTTTTTCGCAGCAGAGGTTATCGGCAGAGCCAAATGTGACTGTGAGCCAGAGAAAACCCGTACAATGGGTGTCCGGACCGGGTATTACCGCTTGAAAGGAGGTTTTGCTGTGAAGGATTCTTGCTGGGTTTATCCCAAGGTGCTGTATTGTATCCTGATATATCAGGTTTAGTCCGCTGCCGTCGTCCATAAGGACATTTGAAAACTTGAGTCCGCCAATTATTGGATCGAGTATCAAGGCAGTCCATCCTGCATTCTTGATGTTCCTAGAATAATCTAGCTGATCGAAGGTGATCGGTTTTGACAACCAGTGGTAGGATCCTTTGGGGATGGGCCGTGTGGTGCGTACCTTTACGGGCACTGCACGTTTTGTTATGTGAAGTGAGTTCACTGTTTTTACTTCTTGCGGGAAGTTCTTTTGTTTCCTGGTGCTCTGCTGTTGGAGTTCGTCCTCGTCTTTGCTTGGTGTGTCGAGCCCCTTGTGTTCGGCATTGAGTCTGCCGGATTGTTTGAAGACCCAACAGTCTCTGTGGGTATGGTTCGCAGGCTTCGCGGGAGTACTGCGTATCTGACATATCCTGTCCAGGATTTTATTTAGGTTGGATGGATCGTCCCTGTTATCCTGGGGGGCGGTTTTTCCTGATTTTGTCGTGAGCCTTTGAATCCGGCGTTGACTGCCGTGCTCTTCAGACTTTTGTCCTTAGTCCGGCGACGATCCTTGTTACGTCGCGGTCTTCTGTTTCCATCCCTGGTTTTGGATGTACTTGGGTCGCTGGGGCTGCACCTTGCCAACCAGCTGTCCTCCCCTGCACAAAAGCGGGTCATGAGGCTTGTAAGTGCGGCCATTGTTCTTGGTTTTTCTTGGCCGAGGTGTCTGGCGAGCCATTCGTCTCGGATGCTATGCCTGAAAGCTGTAAGGCTTCGGCGTTCGGACAGTCGACTATCTGATTTTTTTAGTGAGGAATCTATTCCAGAACTGCCGAGCTGATTCTCCGGATTGTTGAGTTATGTGACTAAGGTCGTCTACATCCGGAGGACGGACATAGGTCCCTTGAAAGTTTGCTCGGAAGGCATCCTCGAGTTCTTCCCATCTTCCAATTGCGTTTTCTGGAAGGCTTTTAAGCCAATGTCGGGCTGGCCCTTTAAGTTTAAGGGGTAGATATTTTATGGCGTGGAGATCATCTCCTCTAGCCATGTGTATGTGGAGGATATAGTCCTCGATCCAGACTCCAGGGTCTGTTGTTCCATCGTATGCCTCTATGTTTACGGGTTTGAATCCTTCTGGGAATTCATGGTCCAGGACCTCATCGGTGAAACATAGGGGGTGTGTGGCACCCTTGTATTTGGGTATGCTGGATTCTGATGATGGCTTCATAGCGTTGCTTACGAGAGCTTGCTTTCTTGGCCCATAAATGGACCTGACTGGGCCATGATGCGAATCCTTAAGTGGGTCGCATGCCGATTTAGGTGCGGCGCTGCTTGTCATTTTATGGGGTCGTCCATCCGACCGTGTGGCTTTTTCATTTTCCGAATGCGAGGGCTCTAGGGCCTCTTCATCGAATTCAGGCAGTAGCTTTCTTTTCGGATAGCTTCTAGTGCGGCGACCGTCGCCATACTTATCTGTGGCATTGATTACCTTGCTCCATCTGATCCGGAGTGCGTCTTCCGCTGTTTTTAGCTTCCGCTTCTGCTTTTTAGGCTGTGTGCAGTTGCAATGAGCCTCTCATGGAGATTCTTCTGCTCCGTGAGTTTATTCGGCGTGAGGTCGTCCGAAATGCCGTTTTCGCCGGAGGAGGGATGCTCGGTTTCTCTATCCGTGTTGCTATGTTTGGACGGTTGCTCTAAGGCCTGCCCGTCATTTACTGGCTCGTCCTGCTCTATGGCTGGGTTTGTGTCGAGGCGGGGCTTGGGTCGGCGTTTATGCCGACGCCTTGATTGCTTTTCGGGGGGTCGATCTCTCGTTTCCTCCCCTTTTTCCTCGTTGTCGTCTCCCTTAGGGGTGTCCACCATGTACACATCATGAGATGAGGTGGCTGTCCAATGCCCTATGGGAGTTGGTTCGTCGGTATCTCCTCCATCGTCATCCATGCTATCGATGTCTTCGGAGCCAAAGTCGGGCATGTCGGTTAAATCGTCGACAGTGGCTATAAAGTGGGTTGTGGGTGGGTTTTGGATTTCTTCGTCGTCCGCATCCCAACTTTGCTAACCGTAGTCTGGCCAGAGCTCTCCTGACAACGAGAGAGACTTTAGAGAATTCAGGATGTCGCCGAAGGGAGAGTGCTGAAAGATGTCTGCGGCGGTAAACTCCATCATCGGTGCCCGATCAGATTCGATTAGCAGGGCGCGGGGGGTTCGAAGTCCGGAGTGGAGTCCGGCCCTTGGAGTTACGGGTTGTGCAGAGTGCGGGGCTGGAGTTCGGCTCGATCGTCTATGAGATCGCAGCCCCTGAGGCAGCGTCTAACCGCTGATCCTCGATCGGCGCAGTAGGTTCCGAATCAATGATCGAAACCGATGCGTGTGCGGCCTCCAAAGCGCTGTTCGGCAGCAGAGCTATATCATGCCCATCGAGAGAGTGCGGCACGCTTGGCTGTGGCTCGAATCCGTCGAGGATCAAGTCCCCACGGATGTCAGCCATGTAGTTTAGGCTTCCAAATCTGACCTGATGGCCAGGGGCGTAGCTTTCGATCTGCTCAAGGTGGCCAAGCGAATTGGCCCGCAGTGCGAAGCCGCCGAAGACGAAGATCTATCCGGGGAGAAAAGTCTCACCCTGGACCGCATCGTTGTTGAAGATCGAAGGAGCCATCGGGCCTAAAGGCGACGACACAGAGGAACTCTCAATGAAAGCACCAATGTCGGTGTCAAAACTGGCAGATCTCGGGTAGGGGGTCCCGAACTATGCGTCTAGGCCGGATGGTAACAGGAGACTAGGGACACATTGTTTTACCCAGGTTCGGGCCCTCTCGATGGAGGTAAAACCCTACTCCTGCTTGATTAATATTGATGATATGGGTAGTACAAGAGTAGATCTACCACGAGATCAAGGAGGCTAAACCCTAGAATCTAGCCTATGGTATGATTGATGTGTATGGAGTTGATTCTGTACTACGGACTACAACCCTCCGGTTTATATAGACATCGGATAGGGTTAGGGTTACATAGAGTCGGTTACAATGGTAGGAGATCTTGAATATCCGCATCGCCAAGCTTGCCTTCCACGCCAAGGAAAGTCCCATCCGGACACGGGACGAAGTCTTCAATCTTGTATCTTCATAGTCCAGGAGTCCGGCCGAAGGTATAGTCCGGCTATACGAACACCCCATAATCCAGGACTCCCTCAGGGAGGACAAGGAAACTATGGCCTCCTCGAAGGAGGCTGCTCCGAAGGGAGGAACCGACAATTCCTCTCCTAAGGGGAAGAAGAGAGCCGCCTCTGACGACCCAGAAACCATGGCCTCGAAGCGGGGGGAAAAAATCCTCGTCAGAGGGTCTGACGCCGGGGAGTTCCTCGGCCGACTACGCCCTCAAGGGGATCAGCCCTCCAGCGAGCCGTAAGTAGAGAAAGATTTTCCTTTTGAGGGATGAGGGAAATCCTTGATTTATATCTGAGAAGATTAACCGAATTTTTACCTTGTAGCTCGGACCTCAGCCCTTCTCAGCAGAGCTCGTCTTCGGGGGATCTCCTTCCGGAGATGATGGAGAGCGGGACGCCTCCCCCTGCCATGCCGCCTAGCGAGGCGGGCGACCCTGAGGTGTCATCGCGGAGGGTTTCTCCGAATCCGGCAGGGGCGGAAGATAGCTATGTGCCCCCCCCCCGAGGTTCTCCGCGCCCGGCCTTCGAAAGAGGTCGTGGGACAAGTCCGGCGCCGTCTGGTGCTCGGTCGGAGGAGCTAAAGATTCTGCTGGGGCGAGCTTCTATCTCGGAGGAGCACCGTGCATTGATGGGCACGGTGATTGAAAGGATCTCATCCGCAAAGAGCGGATTGCATGAGGCCGCCAAAAGTTTACTGACGGGGTTTGAGGTACATTAGATAATGTACACTTTTGTCAGTTGCGCATGAATAAGATGCGCCCTGTGTAGATAGTAGCCCCTGAGACTCTGCGCGTCGTCAAGAAATGATAGCACGCGGAGGATCATAATCCCAGGTCTAAGATGTCGCCTTTGAATGTAGGCGGCAGGGTGTCCGGAATCGAGCCGAACTGATGATTTTGCCGAATTAAAGCGGCAACTGGACGTGGCAGATGCCGACATCGCGCTTGTCAACAAGCAGCTTGATGAGGCTCAAGGTATGTAATTCCTCGGGCGGCATCAGGTAAGAAGAGTTTTATGCCAGTGTCTTACGATGTGTGTGCTTGACGCAGATGTTGCGGCCGCCGTGAAGAGTCTTAGGGCAGAACTTGCCTGAGCTAAAGAACAAGCCAGAGAAAGTGATGCAGCTCCCAAGAAAGCCCTTGAAGAGCTGAGAGTCGAACAGGCTTCTCATTGCCGAAGCAAGGAAGAGATGGCCGAGATGGCCGAAAAGTTAAAGAGTGCTGCAGACCGTTGCAGACTTCTTGAGAAAGAAGACCGGGCGAAACAGACAGACTTAGAGAAGGCCGTTGCCAATGCCAAGGACACGTGCTCTGCGATGAGAGCTGCAAAGGAGGAGCTGCATCAGGCCGAACAGATTGCGGCTAGAAAGCCCTTTATGCTGCCAAGGAAATTTTGCGATTCGAAGTTTGCTCCGTTGGACCAGATGTGGAGTGTGGAGGATACCTATCTGGATTTGGCAGCGAGTGTTGCTGATGCGACCGAACACTTTCAAGATCAGAAAGATCGCGAAGTGGAAAAGCTTTTCTGGTCGTAGTTTCACAATCCAGAGCGTCCACTAGCAGTGGACGATCGTTTGGCTCAATGGGCCGAACTGAATAGGTTGTCCGGACTCGCCATGAAGTACGTCATGGGTCATTTGTGGCCGGGGAGATCAGAGCCGAAGAGTTATTTCAGCTTGGTGCAGCAATTCGTTGACGCGGTGCCGCGTATTAATGCAATGAAGAGGTCAGCATGCATAGAGGGCGCAAGGATGGCTCTTGCCCGTGTCAAGACATACTGGGCAGAGATGGAGACCACCGTTGTTGCGTCCCGAGATTCGGACAAAAGCCGAGTACCCTCCGAGCACTATTTTCAGGAAGTCCTTGAAGGCGCTCGTGTAATAGAGACGCAGTGCTCGAAAGATGCTATGTTATGATAGCATATGTAATTATAAAGTAATATTTTGATAAACTGTAGTGGCCTTTTTATACTTGTGCCTTCAAGTATTGGGAACACCTCCTGTGCGGCCGTTTTAATATATATAAAATCTGAAAGATGGCAGTCGTTGGCTTCAGCCCCCACGCACATAGTGCGGGGGTGCTCGCAGAAGATGCATTTTCACACTTAACCCAACGTCTTGGTCCTACAAAGGAGGTGATAGCGCAGTGGGCCAGGCAACCAGACTATAATGCTTTAACACTTTCACTTAGCCATAGGAGCTTGACAGTGAGACTATTTAGGTAGCCTCTTGGTGGCGACTGCGCTCGCCCGAGTTCGGGGCGCGTTTGTGCCTGACCGGGAAGCGGCCCTTCGTTAAAGCGGAGGAATCTGATAGATTCCGATAGGTCATCGAGTGGCTGACCAGTCTCACGCTACATCATGACAGTCAGTTTTCGGCTTTCTCTACTGAGGTGCTCGCCCGGCCGAACCGGGGCACAATCACAGTAGTTCTCCTGGTGCTACCTTAGCCGATAGAGCGGAAAGTAAGGTAGCCGAACTCAGGAGCCGGGCAACCCAACATTTGACCAAAGACATGATTCGGAGCTGATGCATATAATGCCAAAACTCGCGACGCCGAACACTCCCTAAGGTGCTCGGTCTTTATGAGTGCGGGCGAAACAACACTCTTTGTTAAAAAAGCCCCTAGTGTCCAGGTACGTGCAAAAATTCTGACATGGCCACATGCCAAGACGCCAGCCTCCTCCTTTAGTTATATCAGAAAAAACCAGGGGATGTGTATCAATAAGAGACAGTAAAAAAGGTTTACGCAGGGTCTTAATCTAAAAAGAATCCTTTAGGACGGGTCCCTACTGCATGTCTGCGCCTGTGTCTCCGTTGTGCCGTATCCTGGACGGGCGCCGCACGACGTTCATCTGTAAAAGAGAGGAACTGAGTTGAAAACGGGTGCGAATCAACCTGTGGTTGAGATGGTTAGGTGGACAGTGGTATCCCCAACCCACCAGGGTTCAAATCCTAGTGCTCGCATTATTTCTCGATTTATTTCAGAATTTCCGGCGATGTGCTTTCAGTGGGAGGAGACATTCCCGTCGATGACGAGGTGCCTACGGTGACTTCGTAAATCTCAAGATGATGTGCCGGCTCAGTCTTTCGGAGGTGCTCATAGGGATAGGGTGTGCGTGTGTGCGTTCATAGGGGTGAGTGTATGCACGTGTATATAAGCGCTTGTGTCTGTACTGATGCTCAAAAAAAGAGTTGAAAACGGGTCGTGCCGAACAAAAGTTTAAAATAAACAAAGTATAAAGTAAAATATATAGAATTGAGCTTTATTGTCTCTTATTGTATATGCATGGAGCCCCTAGTGGGGGTATATGGCCACTAAGCCTGCATCAATGATGATTTTGTCCCGAACTCGTCTATCCGCGTTCGTGGTCTTTAATGACCTATTTCGAAGTTTTTTGGCCGGTGAGGCCATTTTACTGTGGGGCTGTCAAAGCGGCCGCACAGTCCTCCGCTTGGGGAGGCGCACTTTAGTGCTTCCCATTATGCCTCATGGACCGAGCATCTTAAGCATGAGAGATGCATAATGCGGTATTGCGTTAAAGCGGGCAAAAGCTTCGCGTCCCAGTAGTGCTTGATAGCGACTTGAGAACGGGACGATATGGAAGGTCAGCTTTTCGCGGCGGAAGTTATCGGCAGAGCCGAATATAACTTCGAGCGGGAGAAAACCCATACAATGGGTGTCCGGACCAGGTGTTACCCCTTGAAAGGAGGTTTTGCTGCAGCGGATTCTTGCTGGGTTTATCCCCATGTGATGGATTGTATCCTGATATATCAGGTTTAGTCCACTGCCGCCGTCCATAAGGACATTTGAAAACCAGAGTCCGCCAATTTTTGGATCGAGTATCAAGGCAGTCCAGCCTGCATTCTTGATATTTCTAGAATAATCTAGCTGATCGAAGATGATTGGTTTTGACAACTAGTGGCGGGACCCTTTGGGGATAAGCCATGTGGTGCGTGCCTTTATGGGCGCCGCACGTTTTGTTATGTGAAGTAAGTTCATTATTTTTACTTCTTGTGGGAAGTTCTTTTGTTTCCTGGTGCTCTGCTTTTGGGGTTCGTCCTCGTCTTCGCTTGGTGTGTCGAGCCCCTTGTGTTTGGCATTGAGTCTGCCGGATTGTTTGAAAACCCAACAATCTCTGTGGGTATGGTTAGCAGGCTTCCCGGGAGTACTGTGTATCTGACATATCCTGTCCAGGATTTTATTTAAGTTGGATGGATCGTCCCTGTTATCCTGGAGGGGTGGTTTTGTCTGATTTTGCCGTGAACCTTTGAATCCGGCATTGACTACCGTGCTCTTCGGACTTTTTTCCTTACTCCGGCGACGGTCCTTGTTGCGTTGCGGTTTTCCGTTTCCATCCCTAGTTTCGGATGTACTTGGGTCGTTGGGGCTGCACCTTGCCAACCAGCTATCCTCTCCTGCACAAAAGCGGGTCATGAGGCTTGTTAGTGCAGCCATTGTTCTTGGCTTTTCTTGGCCGAGGTGTCTGGCGAGCCATTCGTCTCGGACGTTATGCCTGAAAGCTGCTAAGGCTTCGGCGTCCGGACAGTCGACTATCTGATTCTTTTTAGTGAGGAATCTATTCCAGAACTGCCGATCTGATTCTCCGGCCTGTTGAGTTATGTGACTAAGATCGTCTGCATCCGGAGGGCGGACATAGGTACCTTGAAAATTTGCTCGGAAAGCATCCTCGAGCTCTTCCCAACTTCCAATTGTGTTTTCAGGAAGGCTTTTAAGCCAATGCCGGGCTGGCCCTTTAAGCTTAAGGGGTAAATATTTTATGGCGTGGAGATCATCTCCTCTAGCCATGTGTATGTGGAGGATATAATTCTCGATCCAGACTCCAGGGTCTGTTGTTCCATCATATGCCTCTATGTTTACGGGTTTGAATCCCTCTGGAAATTCATAGTCCAGGACCTCATCGGTGAAACATAGGGGGTGTGCGACGCCCCTGTATTTGGGTGTGCCAGATTCTGATGATGGCTTTATTGCATTGCTTACGAGAGCTTGCTTTCTTGGCCCATAAATGGACCTAACTGGGCCATGATGCGAATCCTTAGGTGGGTCGCATGCCGATTTAAGTGCGGCGCCGCTTGCCGCTTTGTGGGGTCGTCTATCCGACCGTGTGGCTTTTCTCATTTTTTGAATGCAAGTGCTCTAGGGCTTCTTCGTCGAATTCAGGCAGTAGCTTTCTTTTCGGATAGCTTTTAGTGCGGCGACTGTCGCCGTATTTATCTGCGGTATTGATTACTTTGCTCCATCTAATCCGGAGTGCATCTTCCGCTGTTTTTAGCTTCCGCTTCTGCTTTTTAGGCTGTGTGCAGTTGCAATGAGCCTCTCGTGGAGATTCTTCTGCTCCATAGGTTTATTCGGCGTGAGGTCGTCCGGAATGCCGTTTTCGCCGGAGGAGGGATGTTCGGTTTCTCTATCCGTGTTGCCCTGTTCGGACGGTTGCTCTAAGGCCTGCTTGTCATCTACCGGCTCGTCCTGCTCTATAGCTGGGTTTTTGTCGAGGCGGGGCTTGGGTCGGCGTTTACGCTGACGCTTTGCTTGCTTTTCGGGGGGTCGATCTCCCATCCCATCCCCTTTTTCCTTGTTGTTGCTTCCTTTAGGGCTATCCACCATGTACACATCGTGAGATGAGGTGGTTGTCCAATTCCCTATGGGCGTTGGTTCTTCCGTATCTCCTACATCGTCATCCATGCTGTCGATGTCTCCGAAGTCGAAGTTGAGCACGTCGTTTAAATTGTCGACAGTGGCTACCAAGTGGGTGGTGGGTGGGCTTTTAATTTCTTCATCGTCCGTATCCCATCCTTGCTGACCGTAGTTCAGCCAGGGCTCTCTTGATAAGGAGAGAGACTTGAGAGAGTTCAGGATATCGCCACAAGGCGAGTGTTGAAAGATGTCTGTGGCGGTGAACTCCATTATCGGCGCCCAATCGGATTCGATCGGCAGGGGCGCGGGGGGGGGGGGGGGGGTCGGAGTTCGGAAAGGAGTCCGGATCCTCGGAGTCACGGATCATGCAGAGTGCGGGGCTAGCGTTCGGCTCGATCGCCTTTGAGATCGAAGCCCCCGAGGTGACATCCAACCGCTCATCCTCGATTGGCGCAATAGGCTCTGAGTTAGGTGTCGGAACCGATGCGTGTGCGGCCTCCAGGACACTGTCCGGAGGCAGAGCTAGATCATGCCCCTCGAGATAGTGCGGCGCGCTTGGCCGTGGCTTGAACCCGTTGAAGATCAAGTCTCCGCGGATGTCAGCCTTGTAGTTTAAGCTTCCAAACCTAAGTTGATGGCCAGGGGCGTAGCTTTCGATCTGCTCCAGGTGGCCGAGCGAATTGGCCCGCAGAGTGAAGCCGCCGAAGACGAGGATCTGTCCGGGGAGAAAAGTCTCACCCTGGACCGTATCGTTGTTGATGATCAAAGGAGCCATCGGGCCTAAAGGCGACGACACAGAGGAACTCTCAATGAAAGCACCAATGTCGGTGTCAAAACCGGCGGATCTCGGGTAGTGGGTCCCGAACTGTGTGTCTAGGCCGGATGGTAATAGGAGGCAGGGAACACGATGTTTTACCCAGGTTCGGGCCCTCTTGATGGAGGTAAAACCCTACGTCCTGCTTGATTAATATTGATGATATGGGTAGTACAAGAGTAGATCTACCATGAGATCAAGGAGGCTAAACCCTAGAAGCTAGCCTATGGTATGATTGTTGTATATGGAGTTGATTGCCTACGGACTACAACCCTCCGGTTTATATAGACACCGGATGGGGTTAGGGTTACATAGAGTCGGTTACAATGGTAGGAGATCTTGAATATCTGCATCGCCAAGCTTGCCTTCCACGCCAAGGAAAGTCCCATCCGGACACGGGACGAAGTCTTCAATCTTGTATCTTCATAGTCCAGGAGTCCGGCTGAAGGTATAGTCCGGCTACCCGAACACCCCCTAATCCAGGACTCTGTCATACCCGCATTGGCAGAAGCTGGTATATGGAGTGTTTATGGCGAGCCGGAAGCTTAAACATTATTTTCAGGGCCATCCTATCACAGTGGTCAGTTCAGCTCCTCTGGGCGACATCATTCAGAACAGAGAAGCAACTGGCCGGATTGCCAAGTGGGCCATTGAGCTTGGACCTCATGAGCTCAAATATATACCCCGCACTGCGATCAAGTCCCAGGCACTCGTGGATTTCATCAACGATTGGACGGAGTTACAGGCACCTGAAGAGAAACCAGATAATACATATTGGACTATTCATTTTTATGGATCCAGACAGTTGGAGGGCTCGGGGGCTAGAGTCGTACTAACTTCCCCACGAGGTGACAAGTTTTGTTATGTCCTCCGTTTAATGTTCCCTTGTACTAACAATGCAGCTGAATATGAGGCTTTACTACATGGTCTTCGGATGGCTAAAGAGATGAATTTGAGCCGGGTTAAGTGCTTCGGCGCCAGATCTAGTGGCTCAACAGGTGTCTGGCACTTGGGATTCTAAGGACCCACTCATGGCTACATATCGGCGAGAGGTGGACGCAGTGGCTGGTCACTTTAAAGGTTATCAGGTGGACCATATAGACCGGCAGAAGAATGAAGCGGCGGACGCTTTAAGTCGTCTTGGTTCCCAACGTAAACCAGTTCCGCCCAATGTCTTTCTTGATGTGTTGCACAATCCGCGAGTCAAAGTACCAACCGAAGAAGATTTGGCTATTCCTGATCCGGAGGCTCAGTTGGTGGTAGCTCTGCATGCCATACCGGATTGGACGATCCCATATCTGGATTACATGAACCGGAGCGAGTTACCAGATGATGAAACGTTGGCTCGACAGATAATCCGGCGTTCCAAGTCCATGACCATACTCAACGGGGAGTTACATCGTTACAGTGTTTCAGGAGCAATTCAGCGATGTGTTTCTCCTCAAGAAGGTTGTGAGATTTTGCGAGAAATCCATGAAGGGGATTGTGGTCACCACGCTGGTTCAAAGTCGTTGGTTGCCAAAGCTTTTCGCCACAGTTTTTACTGGTTTACGGCACATGCTGATGCAGAGGATTTAGTCAAGAGATGTGATGGATGTCAACAATTTGCCCGCCGTGCGCACGTTCCGGCTCAAGAGTTGTGGATGATTCCAATTATGTGGCCGTTTGCAACTTGGGGGCTTGACATGGTTGGACCCTTCAAGCGTTCTAAGGACAAAAAGACCCACCTGTTAGTAGCAGTTGACAAATTCACTAAATGGGTGGAGGTAGAGCCAGTCAGCAAGTGTGATGCAGCCACGGCGGTTCAATTCATCAAAAAGGTGATATTCCGGTTTGGTTTTCCACAAAGCATTATAACAGATAATGGTACTAATCTGTCAAAAGGGGGGATGGAAGAATTCTGTCAACGTGAGCACATCCGGCTTGATTTAGCGTCGGTGGCTCACCCCCAATCTAATGGTCAAGCAGAAAGGGCAAATCAAGAAATTCTACGGGGTAGCAAACCAAGGCTTATGGTTCCCTTAAAGCGGACGCCAGGTTGTTGGGTTGAGGAGCTACCTTCTGTGTTATGGAGCATCAATACCACACCCAATAGGTCTACGGGTTACACACCTTTCTTCATGGTCTATGGAGCGGAGGCGGTTCTTCCTAGTGACATCCGTCACGATTCGCCCCATGTGGCAGCTTATGTTGAAGCTGATAATGAGAAGGCACGTCAGGATTCACTGGACCTATTGGATGAAGAGTGTGATCTTGCAGCAGCACGATCGACGATTTATCAACAAGATCTCCGACGTTATCACAACCGTCGTATTAAAACAAGAACCTTTCAAGAAGGTGATTTGGTGCTCCGGCTCATCTAGGATCAGACTGATATGCACAAGTTATCCCCACCTTGGGAAGGACCCTTTGTGGTCAGCAAAAATCTGCACAACGGATCTTACTACCTCATTGATGTTCGAGAGCATAAAGACTCACGTCATTCAAAGGAGGAGACCAAGCGGCCATGGAACATAGCTCTCCTTCGGCCTTACTATACTTGAAGCCATAGGCTCTTCATCTGTACGTATTTATGACAGTGTATATATCATATAATAAACCGGAGCCTCCGTTTTAAGCGGGGTATCTGTTCTTTTTATATCCTGTGTGTGCTCTTACAAGTTAACTAACAAAGTGGAGTCTTTGTTAATCCGGCTTTGGCAGCTGCATAGATACAAAGAAAATCACTAGGGGGCTTGGTCATATTTGAACTACAGCTACACCTATTGATCGGTTTTTAAACCATGAAGGGATATCACTAGGGGGCTTGGTTGTCCTCACACCATAGCTACACCTCTTGATAGGCATTTCAGCCACAAAGGGAAAATTTTGTGGAGCCAAAGAGAGTGTTGTACACAGTACAGACTCAAACATGGGCACACACTGAGCATCGCTCACAAAGTTACTTGGGGGCTCTTTTGCAAAGCAACAAAGAGTTTGAAAGGACCCTCGTAATCGGCTATCAAGCCACGGCTTGGAAGCCTGGTGTATTCACCTAAAAACCCGGGTTAGCCTGCCTTCATCAAGTAGGCCACTCCTGTCCAGGTAATCTTGGTATGACCCATCGAATGTTTGACAAGTCAATCTTTTACAGACCCTGAACTTGTCACAGTTAAAATGATGATTGGTTAATTGGAGGCCCATCTTAAAAGGCTTTGTTAAATGGTTTAACTCAGAGGCCTGGCAGCCCATGAAAAGCCTTGATTTGGAGCCTGACAGCTCGTAAAAAGCCTTGCATATTTTCCTGTTTGAATTTTGTTTATTGAAAATCATAAGTATTTTTTGATAAACCGTCGTCCTTGATCCGGCTTGCTTTTCAACTACCAGTTGTTGGCACATGATCAATTATAAACCGGTGTTCATTGACCCGGTCTGGTTTGACTAAATCACCCGTGTTATAAAGAAAATCCAGTAGTTATCCCGGTCTGGTTTAATATATCGACCAGCATTATGAAGATGAAATTATCAAACGTTCCGGATTGGTATTAACACCTTTGCCGTATAGACGTTTGGTCAATCAATGAGGTATGTTCTGTACATTACTTTTTGTACAAACACTTGATTATTCATCTAAGTACTATATACTTCTTGGATATTATGACACGTCTAGCGGTAAACCGCTAGACACTTTTAAGTTTTTGTACTCAAGAACGCAATTCATCATGGGTAATGCATAAATATATCCCGAAGGGCGGCACAGATTGTCAAAAAATATTACGAAACATGCTCGATGACATGGCAGATAAACGGAGTTTCAGCTATCCTTTACATGAAGCTTCAAAGCGGCTCAAACAGTGCCATTGTTTTTCACAGTAGCAATATAAACCGGTGACCGAATCAGGACTCTTCATCGCGACGGTTTGATGGTTGAGGATTAGTTGGTGTAGGCACTTCTTCATCCCTCCCCAGACGCTGGAAATCAGCCGTTGACCAATCGATTCCGGTTAAAGCTTGGAACACTGCTTCCTCATGGATAAGATTGGAAGGGTTAATATCAGGGGCGTAAGTGTGCTTATGAATCGGAGGCACAAGTTCTTCGACTTCATGGATGTCGGCCGGTTGTCTTTTCCCTTCTGCATCATAAAACGGTTGAAAATGGGACAAATCGGTATCATCAGCCAACTTGCTGGCTGCTGGCCGCATTTGTTTGGTCAGCCGCCGAAGATCATCATTGTCGAAGTTTGAACCGTCTTCTTTAACGCCTGGGTATCCTTTAATGGTATCCTCCGCTTCAAGGTCTGGAATCCAGGCCTTGGCTCGAATAAGGGCGGTTAAAGCTCCTACTCTGGTAGCGGCTCTCTTCAACTCGGCAATACGGGCTGGTAACATGCCCAACTTCTCAAGGGTCTCCTTAATCAAAGTTGGAGCCGGTTTGTTATAAGCCACCATACTATTGGCTCGCTGAGACCCAGAGTATAGCTGTTCAACCAATGTATATGCCGCTTTGAGTTTCATCCGCATATCTGTACCAAGATGAGCGATCCGAGTGCCTGCCAAGGATATTATGAACATTTTGATCAGGTATAAGATTCATCGACTGGTGCAACACACATAAGCAAACACTTACCAAAGATAGAAGAAGTCATAGCATTGATTTGGCGTTTCAAACCGGCTAGTTCTTCAACCATTGGTTTCAGGGCTGCCTCGGCGTCTACAGCTCTTTTGGTTAAACCGGTTTTTTTGGTTTCCCATTCAACACGCTCTTGGTTGAAGGATTCTTTCAGTTTTTCCATTCCGGCCAGGGCCCGAGTCAGCTCCTCTTTGGCTTTTGCAGCCTCGGCTTGTTGAGACTTCACATTTTCTTGCAAGTCAGAATTTCGGGCATCTTTGCTTCTCAGTTCAGCTTGCAACATTGAAGGTATATTCAACAAACAACATATATATGTGCTAAGTATAAAGCATATAACAAGTTATACACTTCATACTTGGGGGCTAATGTCTATTTGCTCTAAAAGTGCTACAATTTATACAAGTCTCCAGAACAATGCAAGCATTATCCTTGACACTTGGGGGCTAATGTGAGTCAAGTGAGTCAAGTTCTACCTCAACTTCTAGATCATCAGTATCATCATCAAGCTCCATATTAATCCGGTCAGCCATTTTCCGCTTTGACGTCCATTTTACGGCTTTGGTCTTTGGGCGGGATGGCTTTGCCGCTTTCTCTATGGATTTATACAAGTCTCCAGTCGGCTTTGCCGCTTTCTCTATGGATTTCTGTTTTCAGAAGGGGTCATCACCCTATATATATAAAGAAGAAGGGTTACATATTGTATAAGTTAAAGATATTAGAGATGAAGAGGAAGCGTAATGCTTACAGCAGGCGGTTTGTTCTTGGCATAGAAGGGACTCGGACCGGTTTGACTATAGAGCAGTTTCGATTCATTTAGAATCTTCTTTACACCTTCAGTAACTTCTTCCTCGGATAATTGTATGTTGCAATGGCATTGAGGGTCATCAACCTCACTGGTATATTCGCACATTAAACCGGGACGCCGGCTTAGCAGCAAGATACTCCAGGATATCCAACAGCGCACAAAGTCCACGCCTGTTAAACCGTTTGCCATAATGGCCCGGAGCTTGGCAAGTTGAGGAGCGTATTTCGCCCTTTCTGAAGAGCTCAGGCGTTGTGGCATTGGGTGAGTATTGGATAGTCTGTGATCACGAAAGCCGGGGAGGGGATTTTCATCCTCAGGTGAAGTGTATCTGCAATAAAACCATGTTTGGTTCCATTCCTTTTGGTGGCTATGATGTTTGGCATGAGGAAATTCCACTTCTTTCCACTTTTGAATCGAGACACCACCAAGTTCTGTGTTCGGGCCATTTGCAAACTCTGTGCGCCGGTTTAAGTGAAAGAAATCCCGGAACAGTTATGCAGTTGGTTCTTCTTGTAAATATACTTCACAGAAAACCTGGAAGTTGCATAAGTTGGAAACCGAGTTGGGACCAATATCTTGTGGATGCAGTTGGAAGCTGGCAAGCACATCTCGATAAAACTTTGACCCTGGCGGTTTGAAACCACGGCCTATATGGTCAACAAAGACCACCACCTCGCCCTGCCTTGGGGTTGGAGGATTTTCTGTTCCTGGAACTCGCCATTTGATCTCAGTTTTCTTAGGCAGAGAGCCGATGCTAACCATCTCATTCAATTGAGCCTCAGTAACCCGGGAACGAGCCCAGTTGCAGGCAGTGAATTGTTTGGCCATTGCAAAGCGAACAAACTAAAAATGAAAGGCCGGTTTATAAATTATGCATGATTATATCCAAGAGACAAGGGAGTAAGAAACATACTGATATGTGAAATGGTACAACCTAGAGACCAATGCAATAAGAGAAAAAGGTAATACTAGCACAGGATTACTCAGACACTGTTAAACCGGAGCATAATTATGAAGGTAAAATGCTCCTCCGGTTTATCATAGGGCTAATGGCATAGACTGCTTATATAAGGTCAAACCGCCTATATTGGTGCGAGGAGAAACGGATCTCACAGGAACATAGAAACAGATCTCACAGTGACATATAAAACTTTCGGATCTAAGATAAGACAGAAAATAAAAAATAATTGGATCTAGAAGGGGTGCAGAACTGAAGCAATTTATGAAGGAATAGATTAGTTCTTTGCGCATAAGGATTTGTGATGACAATGGTAGGTTAGTTACGGCAAGAGATACGTCAAGCACGAAGTGTCCATCTACATACTAAAGGAAGAACAGGGAAGAACAGCACTGATGAACTTCGGAAGAACTGCGAAGAACGTCGAAACCCAAGAACAGATCTATGGCGAAAAAAGCAGAGAACTTACCGGAGCTGGTGAGGAAGCGGAAAGGCACCGCAGTATTCTGGTGCGTTCAGGGTGATGCAGCGGCCAGGGTCAGAGCAGAGGCGACGGTCGACGGTGGCGGCAGAGCTCCAGAGGCTGAGCGGCACAAGGAAGATGACGCGAAGAGGCACGAGGGGGAAAAGGTGATAATGACCCCTCGGTCCTATTTATAAGGCGAAGCAATAAAACGGCAAGTGCGGGAATCGAGGAGCCCAAAAAATGGATAAGTTAATAAAGGTGTCGCCTCGATGACTGAATATGTATTAAATGAAGGTAATCTCCGACATCAACAGATGGATGACATCAGGGCGGTTTATCATAATTTTGAAGTATGACGTCACGGCGGTTTACAAGATCAAAAGTGAAGATAGGAGAGAAGATTTTTTCTAAGTGTGGAAGATTGACATGACCAAGTTCAAACCAATCTGGGGCCTAATGTTGGGGATATTACTACTGGAGGTAAACCGGCCTTATCTAGCCAGGTTGACTCTTTGAAGATTAGAAGCCCATGAAGATGTGAGGATAATGGCGCTTTAAGGAAGGCCCAAGGCCCAAAGGCGGGTTATAGCCTGTAAATATAAACCGACCTAGTCATATAACTTGTATGGTAAGATAGGGAGAGTAGAGACCGAACCAGACACATTTATGATCCAGCTTCGGGACTCTGCAGCCCAGCGGGGGTCAACCTATGTATATAAAGGGACGGCCCGGCCGCGGTTTAGGGACGGACAACAACAACTCGAGAGCCAGACAAAGCGGATTCGCTCCCTGGCCTTCGAAACCCTAGCAATACCAATCACAACTAGACATAGGCTTTTACCTTCCTCGAAGGGGCCGAACTAGTATAAAATTCCCCGTGTCCCTTTGTCCGGTTTAACCCCTTAAAGCTAACCTGTAGTGATGGCTCCACGACTAAGTCCTTTCACAAGGACATCTGCCGTGACAAATCCACGACAGGATGGATAAGACAATTCCCGAGCTCTTCGCAATGCTAAAGGCTGCGGAGGTAGAAATCAAGAAGGTGCATCAAGAGTTGATGGTCAATAAGACCACCAGTTTCAAGAAAAAGGGTGAAGGGAAGAAGGGGAACTTCAAGAAGAACGGCAAGCAAGTTGCTGCTCAAGTGAAGAAGCCCAAGTCTGGACCTAAGCCTGAGACTGAGTGCTTCTACTGCAAAGGAACTGGTTACTGGAAGCGGAACTACCCCAAGTATTTGGCGGAGAAGAAGGATGGCAAAGTGAAAGGTATATTTGATATACATGTTATTGATGTGTACCTTACTAATGCGCAGTAGCGCCTGGGTATTTGATATTGGTTCTGTTGCTAATATTTGCAACTCGAAACATGGGCTACAGATTAAGCGAAGATTGGCTAAGGACGAGGTGGCGATGCGCGTGGGAAATGGTTCCAAAGTCGATATGATCGTTGTCGGAATGGTACATCTACATCTACCTTCGGGATTAGTTTTAGACATAAATAATTGTTATTTGGTGCCAGCGTTGAGCATGAACATTATATCTGGATCTTGTTTGATGCGAGACGGTTATTCATTTAAATCAGAGAATAATGGTTGTTTTATTTATATGAGTAATATCTTTTATGGTCATGAACCCTTGATGAGTGGTCTATTTTTACTAAACCTTGATAGTAGTGATACACATGTTCATAGTATTGAAACCAAAAAATATAAGTTTAATAATGATAGTGCAACTTATTTGTGGCACTGCCATTTAGGTCATATTGGTGTAAAGCGCATGAAGAAACTCCATGCTGATGGACTTTTGGAACCACTTGATTATGAATCACTTGATGCTTGTGAACCATGCCTCATGGGCAAGATGACTAAGACTCCGTTCTCCAGAACAATGGAGTGAGCAACAGACTTATTGGAAATAATACATACTGATGTATGCGGTCCGATGAGTGTTGATGCTCGCGGGGCGTATCGTTATTTTCTTTACCTTCATAGATGATTTGAGCAGATATGGGTATATCTACTTGATGAAACATAAGTCCGAAACATTTGAAAAGTTCAAAGAATTTCAGAGTAAAGTGGAAAATCATCATAACTAGAATATTAAGTTTTCTACGATCTGATGATGGAGGAGAATATTAGAGTTACGAGTTTGGTCTTCATTTGAAACAATGTGAAATAGTTTCGCAACTCATGCCACCTGGAACACCACAGCGTAATGGTGTGTCTGAATGTTGTAACCGCACTTTATTAGATATGGTGCGATCAATGATGTCTCTCACTGACTTATCACTATCGTTTTGCGGTTATGCTTTAGAGACAGCTGCATTCACGTTAAATAGGACACCATCAAAATCCGTTGAGACGACACCTTATGAACTGTGGTTTGGCAAGAAACCCAAGTTGTCGGTTCTTAAAGTTTGGGGCTGCGATGCTTATGTGAAAAATCTTCAACCTGATAAGCTCAAACCCAAATCAGAGAAATGTGTCTTCATAGGATACCCAAAGGAGATTGTTGGGTACACCTTCTATCACAGATCCGAAGGCAAGATATTTATTGCCAAGAATGGATCCTTTCTAGAGAAGGAGTTTCTCTCGAAGGAAGTGAGTGGGAGGAAAGTAGAACTTGACGAGGTAATTGTACCTACTCCCTTATTGGAAAGTAGTTCATCACAGAAATCAGTTCTAGTGATTCCTACACCAGTAAGTGAGGAAGCTAATGATGATGATCATGAAACTTCTGATCAAGTTACTACTGAACCTCGTAGGTCAACCAGAATAAGATCCGCACCAAAGTGGTACAGTAATCCTGTTCTGGAGGTCATGTTACTTGACCATGACGAACCTACGAACTATGAGGAAGCGATGCTGAGCCCAGATTCCACAAAATGGCTTGAGGCCATGAAATCTAAGATGGGATCCATGTATGAGAACAAAGTGTGGACTTTGGTTGACTTGCCCATTGATTGGCAGACCATAGAGAATAAATGGATCTTCAAGAAGAAGACTGACACTGACAATAATGTTACTGTCTACAAAGCTTGACTTGTTGCAAAAGGTTTTCGACAAGTTCAAGGAGTTGACTACGATGATACCTTCTCACCCGTAGCGATGCTTAAGTCCGTCCAAATCATGTTAGCAATTGCCGCATTTTATGATTATGAAATTTGGCAAATGGATATCAAACTGCATTCCTTAATGGATATCTTAAAGAAGAGTTGTATATGATGCAACCAGAAGGTTTTGTCGATCCAAAAGGTGCTAACAAAGTGTGCAAGCTCCAGCGATCCATTTATAGACTGGTGCAAGCCTCTCGGAGTTGGAATATACGCTTTGATAGTGTGATCAAAGCATATGGTTTTATACAGACTTTTGGAGAAGCCTGTATTTACAAGAAAGTGAGTGGGAGCTCTGTAGCACTTCTGATATTATATTTAGATGACATATTGTTGATCGGAAATGATACTGAATTTCTGAATAGCATAAAAGGATACTTGGATAAGAATATTTCAATGAAAGACCTCAGTGAAGATTCTTATATATTGGGCATCAAGATCTATAGAGATAGATCAAGATGCTTAATTGGACTTTGATAAAGCACATACCTTGATAAAGTTTTGAAGAAGTTAAAAATGGATCAAGCAAAGAAAGGGTTCTTGCCTGTGTTACAAGGTGTGAAGTTGAGTCAGACTCAAAGCCCGACCACTTCAGAAGATAGAGAGAAAATGGAAGTCATTCCCTATGCTTCAGCCATAGGTTCTATCATGTATGCAATGCTGTGTACCAGACCTGAAGTGTGCCTTGCCATCAGTTTAGCAGGGAGGTATCAAAGTAATCTAGGAGTGGATCACTAGACAGTGGTCAAGAACATCCTGAAATACCTGAAAAGGACTAAGGATATGTTTCTCGTTTATGGAGGTGACAAAGAACTCGTCGTACATGGTTATGTCGATGCTAGCTTTGACACTGATCCGGATGACTCTAAGTCACAAAACCGGATACGTATTTTTATTGAATGGTGGAGCTGTCCGTTGGTGTAGTTCCAAGAAGAGCGATGTGGCGGGATCTACATGTGAAGCGGAGTACATAGTTGCTTCAGAAGTAGCAAATGAAGGAGTCTGGATGAAGGAGTTCATATCCGATCTAGGTGTCATACCTAGTGTATCGGGTCCAATGAAAATCTTTTGTGACAATACTAGTGCAATTGCCTTGGCAAAGGAATCCAGATTTCACAAGAGAACCAAGCACATCAAGAGACGCTTCCATTCCATCCGCGATCAAGTCAAGGAGGAAGGCATAGAGATTTGCAAGATACATACGGATCTGAATGTTGTAGACCCATTGACTAAGGCTCTCTCACGAGCAAAACATGATTAGCACCAGGACTTCATGGGTGTTAGAATCTTTACAATGTAATCTAGATTATTGACTCTATTGCAAGTGGGAGACTGAAGGAAATATGCCGTAGAGGCAATAATAAAGTTGTTATTTATATTTCCTTATTGAAAGGATCGATATAGTTGACTAGAGGGGGGGGGGGTGAATGGGCAACTAACATTTTTTAGCTTTTCTTTACCAATTTAAACTTTGCATCAAAGTAGGTTTTCTAGATATGCAACTAGGTGAGCAACCTATATGATGCAACAACAATAAGTACACAAGCAAGCAAGGCATGTAACACAAGATAAGCTTGCACGAGTAAAGGGATGAGATAACCAAGAGTGGAGCCGGTGAATACGAGGATGTGTTACCGAAGTTCCTTCCCTTTGAGAGGAAGTATGTCTCCATTAGAGCAGTGTGGAGGCACAATGCTCCCCAAGAAGCCACTAGGGCCACCGTATTCTCCACACACCCTCACACAATGCGAGATGTCGTGATTCCACTATTGGTGCCCTTGAAGGCGGCAACCGGACCTTTACAAACGAGGTTGGGTCTCTCTCCACAACTTAATTGGAGGCTCCCAACGAAACCCCGGAGCTTCACCACAACGGAATGTGGCTCCGAAGTGACCTCTTCCGTGTAGGGCGCCCAAGCACCCAAGAGTAACGAAATCCACACAAGAATGTGTGGGGGAATCAAATATCCTTTGGTGGAAGTGTAGATCTAGGTCTCCTCCTTCATTCCCTAGCAAATCAACAAGTTTGAGTGGCTAGAGAGAGAGATCGGGAAAGAGGGCTTTAATGGCAGTAATGGAGGAGAGAGAGAGGAAAAAGGTAGGTGGGAGGTAGGAGAAGCACCTCCTTAAATAGGGTCCCCTCAGATCCAACTATTATGTGCAGAAATGCATAGGAGCAGTACTTCTGCAATAGACACTGGTACAACCGATGAATGTGGGAAACCCCTGCTAGGGCACCAGGGCGGTACTTCCGGTGACGCACCCGGTAGTACCGGTTTATCAGTATAAACCGGAACTACCGCTCGACTACGCATCTCATCTAGAAGGTTTACACCTCAGGCCGGTAGATAGAGCGGTGGTTAGGCTAAAGCTACCTCTGGGCCAGTAGTCCCTGGATGGTGGAGTCCGAGGCGGTACTACCGCCCTGAACACCAATAGTACTGGTTTGTCAAGACAAATTGGAACTTCCGTTCCACCACCGGTCTACCACCGTACCCAGTACAGAAGGGAGTCACCCCTGAGTGGTACTTAGAGCGGTGGTAGGACCGGAACTACTGGCCAATGGTACAACCACTCAATGGAGCGGTACTACCGCCATGGTCAGAACTGCACATGGCAGAGGACAAAGGGAAACCTCTCTCTCCTCGAATGGAGGGTATTTGGTGGGTGCAGAGAATGTGTACGTGACGAGATTCACTCAGTGCCTTCCGACGTGGATTCCCTCTTAATAGTACGGATATCCTACGACCAAAGGAATAAAAACGCCGGACACTCCATCTTCGATCTTTTCCGCATAGAGGGAAGGCCTAAACATCTTGCGCCACTCAGTGTGTACCTGAGAAAACTATGGCGCACAATTAGTCCACACGTGTGTTGTCATCATCACCAAAACTCTAAGGCAGGAAATGCCCTTACAATCTCCCCCTTTTTGGTGGATGATGACAACCACACGAAAAGCACGGGAGTTCTAGAAAATATAGACGGGGCTCCCCCTAAGTGTGAGCACTATTTAGTGTTTGCTTTTGGAATGCAAAGTGCTCACACTAGGATCAATACTCCCCCTAGATTTCATAGACCAACCAGTGATAGAACAACATAATACCATACATAAAGCAGTAGAGTTTAAGGAAAATGGCACCAACAACACGCAAACTGTACTGAGAGACAAGTGCATAGATAAGTAGATAGGGAACGCATGTCTTACACCATGCCCGAAGACACAACACAACATAAGTTCACAAGACACTAGAAAGAGCAGCAACTGCAAATGAACTCACAAGATAAACCCCCCATGCAACTCCCACGACCTAATGAAGCTCTCTCCCCCCTTGGCATCAAGACACCAAAAAGGAAAAGAGCGAAGCTAGCGCTTCGGGGCTCAGAAAATCTCCTCGCCAGCTGCCGCAAAGCTGTCAGAAGCATCATCATCAACATCATCATCAGGCTCCTTAGCCTCCTTAGACTCCTCGGACCCCGCAGGAGCCATCACAGGACCACAGACAGAAGAGGTAGCAGGTGCTTCATCAGACCACTAACAGTTCTCCAAGCACCATGTATCCTCAGGAGTGATGGTCTTCTCGGAGCCACTCTTCACATCTGGCACGTTGAGGTACCTCATCAGCTGAATCTGCTTGCGACGCGCCATCTTCTCATCAACATGGGCCTTGTAGAGCTTCTTGTGAATATGAGTGTGCAAGCAAAAGGTCTTCTTGATCTTGGAAGTCAGCTTCTCAACCCACGTAGGCTGGGCCCTAGGCTCCAGCTCAAAGTCCTCGTCGTCGGAGGTAGCAAACACATCCTCCTGATTGCCCGAAGAAAAATGAGGAGTCTTATGCTTCTTCTTCCTCAGCACCTTAAACTCATGCTCCGTGAGGTTGGAAGGAGTGGTGAGAGGCTCTCCTGGCCTACGGACTTCCCAAACGGTGTTCAGAAAGTGCATTGCAAAAGGAACATAGATCGGTACCTTGCGGTACCACACCACATTGTACATCTCCCCCCACATCCACTTGGAGACATCAAACATGGCACCGGATCCCCTCTTGGTCTTCATATCCACAAGTAAATCCACCAGATAACCATAGATATCATCTTGATTCCCAACCTTGGGAAGCAGCACACAGTGGAACACACGATGCAAAATGTCATAGATGAGCAGAAGATCACTGGGCTTACCCACAATACCATGTCCAGGAATGTACATAGGGGCAAGCTTCACCTTATCCATGGGGTGAGCTCGGTCATGAGGACGGAGGCCTCCTTGGCCCTCCACCCCAGTATCCTCATAGCCAAGAGCATTGTAGAAGGCTCTCCATGGGACATGAAAGAACTCATCACGGCACATAAAGGAGAGGTGGCACTCATCATCAGAGCCGAAGTGGACTATAGCATAGAACTGATGGATGAGCTGCACATCAAAGTCATAATTCACGATCATGAGCTTGATCAAATCAAACTCCTCACAGATCTTCAGAGCTTCTCCAAAGTAGTCAAGGTTTCCCCTCCAATGATCGATGTCAATGGACCACATCTTGGTGAACTTGTTCTTGTGACGCTCGAAAATCTCTGACACAATCCTCATCTGTAACTCATTCCGGAACTAAGGGTTGTTCCAACGAGGATTCGGTGCTGCAGTGTAGGGATCCTGGAAATGAAACTTTTGCCACTCCGGCATCTTCCATTTGTGCATTGGCAACACAACATGTTGCTTGGCAGCAATAGACTTCTCTCGACGAGTGGCCTTGGTAGGGATCACCACCTCGTGAGTATCCTCATTGACATCCGAAGGTTTGCCCCTACGGGCCCTCTTCTTGGTGTTCTGAGGCTTCCAAGTAGCACGAGAGCTAGAGCCACCTGCAAACGCACACAGAGAGCACATAGAAACCCCAACAAAGATGAGAAGAATGTACACAAGAGCAGAGGAATACATCTCATGTATGTAAGTATAAGAAGAATAGTGCTTATAGGTTCAGAGAAGTCGGTTGTTCCGATTGTTCCACCGGTAGAACCGCTCGAGTGGTAGTATTGCTCGCAAGGAGCGGTAGTACCACTCAGAGCGGATCTACCGAGTGGAAGAAAGGGAACCACCCTATCTCGAATCTAGATGCAATATTCCTACTTCTACCTACGCATAGGAAATTGAAGGAGTTTATACGGATCTCTCCCACCAAACATTTGGCCAAAAATGCAGGAGTACAAGCAATGCCCTAGAGAAAGGATTCAACAAGAGGAACCCAAAGAATGAGAAGAAATAGGGCATTACCGGTATACATGGGAGTAGATCGAAGAGGAGGCGACCTCAACGGAGTGGATCTGATGAAGGGCCGACCGACCCAGAGGGCCTGAGGGCGCTCCGGGGCAATGGGCGGAGCAACCGGCGGCTAGGGATTAGAGGAGGGACGGGCGCGAAGGGGAAAAAGGAAACCCCTTCAGCCTGCGCCCCTTATATAAGCCCTAGATGTCAGCTGGTAGTACTGCTTCAAGGAGCGGTAGTACCGGTCCTGTAGCTACCCGATGTTTGAGAGCGGTACTTCCGCTCTAGAAGCAGCGGTAGTACCGCTTCCAAATACCGGTAGTACTGGCCAGTGGCATAGGTGCAGGCAGTAGCGGTAGGACCGCTCATGCAAGACCGGAAGTACCGCTGGGACTACACAACATAGTGGAAGACCGGTAGAACCGCTCGGACCACCGGTTGTACCACCAAGTTGCATCAGCCCATGCACAAAGAGATCAAACTTGTGTGCATTTGGAAAAGATGGCTTGGGAGGAGAAGGCTTAGGATGGAAGCACGACACTGAATTATGATGATGAAGTCTCTCAAGAGTGCAAGAAGCAAAAAATAAAAGCCACTATTTAGAGAATTCAAACATCTAAGAAAACCAAAAGAGCAAGGCAAAAGAAAACATACAACAAGGAAAACACTATTTGCACAAGGGCGATGGCCGAAGCCACCTATGTTTGAGTCAACATGTATGGCGCCGTGAAGAATTATCCTTGGGCCCATGACCAAAACTCATCTTTGAAGCACAAGTACCATAAAAAAAGGCTAATGTGAAAGAGTTGATCAATTTATGCATAATGGGGGAGGAAGAGTTCATTGAGAAAACAATACTCCCCCTATGTCCATGCTTACACCTAGAACAAGACATCATGATGAGTATGGTGGGGTGTGCAAAGGTTCAAGCCACATTGCTCGAATCAATGGTATTTAGATCATGCCTTAACTCGCGAAATTTTGCTTCATCCAAAGGCTTCGTGAATATGTCTGCAAGGTTATCATGAGTGTTGACATAGTTGAGCTCGATCTCCCCTCGCCTAATATGATCCCGGATGAAGTGATACCGAATCTCAATATGCTTCATATTGAAGTGTTGCACCGGGTTGAGAGAAATCTTGATGGCACTTTCATTGTCACACCAAAGAGGCACTTCGTCACAAATGACACGATAATCCTTTAAAGTTTGCCTCATCCATAGAAGTTGTGCACAAGAACTACTGGCGGCCACATACTCTGCTTCGATGGACGAGAGAGACACACAACTTTGCTTCTGAGAAGAACAACCCACTAAAGAGCAACCAAGGAATTGGCACCCTCCGAAATTTGACTTCCTATCCACTTTGTCTCCCGCCCAATCGGAGTCCGAATAGCCTACAAGGTTGAAGCTCGCTCCTCTTGGGTACCATAAGCCAAAGTTTGGGGTATGAGCCAAATATCGAAAGATTCGCTTGACCGCCACAAAGTGACTTTCCTTAGGTGTGGCTTGAAACCATGCACAAATTCCCACACTCAACATGATATCCGGTCTAGATGCACAAAGGTAAAGCAAGGAGCCAATCATGGAGCGATATACCTTTTGATCCACTGCTTTACCATTGGGATCTAAGTCAAGTTGGCATTTGATGGTCATTGGAGTGGAATCCGGCTTGACATCACTTAGCTTGAATCTCTTGAGCATGTCTTGAGTGTATTTGGATTGGTTGATGAAGGTTCCTTCTCTTCGTTGCTTGATTTCGAACCCGAGAAAGAACTTCAACTCTCCCATCATGGACATCTTGAACTTTGAGGTCATGAGAGCGGAAAATTCCTCATTGAAAGCTTTGTTAGGAGAACCAAAGATAATGTCATCAACATATAGTTGGCACACAAACAACTCCCCTTTGACCTTCTTAGTCAAAAGAGTGGGGTCAATCCCAATTTCAAACCCACGATCTTGCAACAACTCGGTAAGGTGGTCATACCATGCACGTGGGACTTTTTAAGGCCATAGAGTGCCTTATCGATCGAGTTGGTACACATGATCGGGGAAATAGGGATCCTTGAACCCGGGGGTTGTTTGATATACACCAACTCATTAATAGGACCATTAAGAAAAGCACTCTTCACATCCATTTGTTGCAACTTGAAGTTATGATGAGAAGCATAAGCAATCAGCAAACAAATAGATTCAAGGCGAGCAATGGGAGCAAAGGTTTCACCATAGTCGATACCCTCGACTTGGGAGTAGCCTTGTTGTGGACAATAATTCCATGAGCATCTTGCTTGTTCTTGAATATCCACTTGGTTCCAATGACATTATGGTTGCCCGTTGGCCTTGGCACCAATCTCCACACCTTGTTGAATGCTTGTGCTTCCCCTGTAAAGGGAAACAACATGGTGCCATGCTTCCTTTGCCACGGTGAATGGTCGGAGATGCGCAATATCTTCGGGAGGGATTGCATCTTGGATGACGAAGAGAGCATTCTCGATGAATTGATGATGCGCGGCTTCTCTTGAGGTGAAGTTGCTTGGGTCATGCGGATAGAAACCTTGCTCAATGATTCTCCAAAGGTTAGTGTTAAAATGATTCAAATGACGTTTAAAGCGATAGACCCAAGCGTCAAAATCCTCATTTTTCACAATCTTAGGAGGAGAACCGGCATGATTTAAATGAGTGGAGGGAATCGGTCCTCCATAGGTAAGTGGAGGTTCCACATGGGAAAAGATTCCATTTCCACTTTTACCACTAGACAAAGGAACTTTATCACTAGAAGCTTCCCCGTTGTCGGAGTTAGCAACCATCACCTTGTTAGTGGGATCAACCACTTCCAATGGTGCGGTGGACAATTTAAGACCATCAAGAAAATCCTTGAGCACGCCTTTGACCTCGGTCATCATGGAGGTTTTAAATGTGTCCAAGGCAACATTGAGCTCCTCACGTGAGACCGAGGTTCCCCCATCGGTCGTAGACGAGGACAGAATCACACCAGGGTGCTCCTCCTCACCGTCTACGGTGTCAACCATACTCTTCGGACGACAAAGTCCTTAATAAAGAGACGAGGCTCTCATACCAATCGAAAGGATCGATATAGTTGACTAGAGGGGGGTGAATAGGCAACTAACAATTTTTAGCTTTTCTTTACCAATTTAAACTTTGCATCAATGTAGGTTGTCTAGATATGCAACTAGGTGAGCAACCTATATGATGCAACAACAATAAGTACACAAGCAAGCAAGGGATGTAACACAAGATAAGCTTGCACGAGTAAAGGGATGAGATAACCAAGAGTGGAGCCGGTGAAGACGAGGATGTGTTACCGAAGTTCCTTCCCTTTGAGAGGAAGTACGTCTCTGTTGGAGCGGTGTGGAGGCACTATGCTCCCCCAAGAAGCCACTAGGCCCACCGTATTCTCCTCACACCCTCACGCAATGCGAGATGTCGTGATTCCACTATTCGTGCCCTTGAAGGCGGCAACCGGACCTTTACAAACGAGGTTGGGGCTCTCTCCACAACTTAATTGGAGGCTCCCAACGAAACCCCGGAGCTTCACCACAACGGAATGTGGCTCCGAAGTGACCTCTTCCGTCTAGGGCGCCCAAGCACCCAAGAGTAACAAAATGCACACAAGGAAGTATAGGGGAATCAAATATCCTTTGGTGGAAGTGTAGATCTAGGTCTCCTCCTTCAATCCCTAGCAAATCAACAAGTTTGAGTGGCTAGAGAGAGATATCGGGCAAGAGGCTTTAATGGCAGTAATGGAGGAGAGAGAGGAAAAGGGTAGGTAGGAGGTAGGAGAAGCACCTCCTTAAATAGGGTCCCCTTAGATCCAACCGTTATGTGCAGAAATGCATAGGAGCAGTACTTCACTAATATCTTTTTGGTCAAATTTTAAAGAAATAAACTCTCATGCTTCACTTATATTATTTTGGGAGTTGGAAACATAATAGGTTCATATCTGAAATCAGGGCACTCGGGCCCTAGTGACAAGCATTAAGCATAGCAAAGTCATAGCAACATCAATCTCAGAACACAATGGATACTAGGGATCAAACCCTAACAATACTAACTGGATTACAAGATAAATCTCATCCAACCCATCACCGTCCAGCAAGCCTATGATGGAATTACTTATGCACGGCGGTGAGCATCATGAAATTGGTGATGGAGGAAGGTTGATGATGACGATGGCAACAGATACCCCTATCTGGAACCCCAAACGGACTCCAGATCAGCCCTCCCGAGAAAGATTAGGGCTTGGCGGCGGCTCCGTATCGTAAAACATGATGAATCCTTCTCTCTGTTTTTTCTCCCCGAACACGAATATATAGAGTTGGAGTTGAGGTCGGTGGAGCACTAGGGGGCCCACGAGGCAGGGGGCGCGCCCCCACCCTCGTGGACAGGGTGTGGGCCCCCTGGCCTTGATTCTTTCGCCAGTATTTTTTATATATTCCAAAAATAATCTCCATTGATTTTTAGGTCATTCCAAGAACTTTTATTTCTGCACAAAAATAACACCATGGCAATTCTGCTGAAATTAGCATCAGTCCGGGTTAGTTCCATTCAAATGATGCAAGTAAGAGGCCAAAACAAGGGCAAAAGTGTTTGGAAAAGTAGATACGACGGAGACGTATCAACTCCCCCAAGCTTAAACCTTTGCTTGTCCTCAAGCAATTCAGTTGATAAGCTGAAAGTGATAAAGAAAAACTTTTACAAACTCCATTTGCTCTTGTTGTTGTAAATATGTAAAGCCAGCATTCAAGTTTTCAGGAAAGATTATGAACTAACAATATTCATAATAACATTTAGGTCTCATGTTTACTCATATCAATGGCATAATAAACTGGCGAGAATAATAATAAATCTCGGATGACAACACTTTCCCAAACAATCGTAATATGATATAATAAGATGGTATCTCGCTAGCCCTTTCTGAGACCGCAAAACATAAATGCAGAGCACCCCTAAAGATCAAGGGTTGACTGGAAATTGTAATTCATGGTAAAAGACATCCAGTCAAGTCATACTCAATGTAAACTAACAATAATACATGCAAATGATAGCGGTGCTCTCCAACTTGTTCTTTTTAATAAGAGGATGATGACTCAACATAAAAGTAAATAGATAGGCCCTTCACAGAGGGAAGAAGGGATTTGTAGAGGTGCCAGAGCTCAATTTTGAAATAGAGATGAATAATATTTTGAGTGGTATACTTTCATTGTCAACATAACAACCGAGAGATTTCGATATCTTCCATGCTACACACATTATAGGCGGTTCCCAAGAAGAATGGTAAAGTTTATGCTCCTCCACCACCAACAAGCATCAATCCATGGCATGCCCGAAACAACGGGTGCCTCCAACTAACAACAATCCTGGGGGAGTTTTGTTTGCAATTATTTTGATTTGGTTTGAACATGGGACTGGGCATCCCGGTGACCAGCCATTTTCTCGTGAGTGAGGAGAGGAGTCCACTCTTGAGAATAACCCGCCTAGCATGGAGGATACAGACAACCCTAGTTGATACATGAGCTATTCGAGCATACAAAACAGAATGTTTATTTGAAGGTTTAGAGTTTGGCACATACAAATTTACTTGGAACGGCAGGTAGATACAGCATATAGGAAGGTATGGTGGAATCATATGGAATAACTTTTGGGGTCTATGTATTCCTGCTTAGTACAAGTGAAGGCTAGAAAGAGACTAGGAAGCGACCAGCTTGAGAGCGACAACAGTCATGAACATGCATTAAAATTAATCAACACTGAATGCAAGCATGAGTAGGATCTAATTCACCATGAACATCAATATCACGGAGGCTATGTTGATTTTGTTTCAACTACATGCGTGAACATGTGCCAAGTCAAGCCACTCGAATCGTTCAAAGGAGGATACCACCCTATCATACCACATTACAACCATTTTAATAGCATGTTGACCCGCAAGGTAAACCATTATAAAATCTTAGCTAATTAAGCATGGCATAAGCAACTATAATCGCTAATTGTCATTGCAAACATGTTTCATTCATAATAGGCTGAATCAGGAACGATGAACTAACATATTTACAAAAACAAGAGAGGTCGAGTTCATACCAGCTTTTCTCATCTCAATCAGTTCATCATATATCGTCATTATTGCCTTTCACTTGCACAACTGAATAGTGTGGATAATAATAATAGTGCACGTGCATTGGAGTAAGCTGGAATCTGCAAGCATTCAATACATTGAAGAAGACAAGGTAATATGGGCTCTTTGTTAGATCAACAATAATGCATATAAGACCCACTCAACATTTTCATCATTGTCTTTGTCGCCTCGGCAGCACTCGTTGCCAAGTCCAAGTACGCGTCTGCAGCACTCCATAATTGATCCATAGGGGCATACTTCGGATCTCCAAACTTCCTCCACAACAAAAAGGGCTTCCCAGCCGTGATATCTCCGGCTTGACGAAGTTCCTCCTTCGCCGCTCTGATTTTAGAGCGGGTTTCCTTGGCCGCTACCATGGATTTCTTCAGGTCCGCCGCTTTCGCTTGGCTTTGCTTTTCAAGAAGCTCATACCGGTCGGCGGCATCCTTCAGCTCAACGGCCATCTTGGCTACTTTACCTTCACTCTGGCGATGAGCAACCCATTCGGCTCTTAACTCTTCGGCCGCCTTTAGGGTGGCCGCATCACTTCTCCTGACTTGTTCCTTGGCTCGGGCATGCTCCGCGCGAAGGGTCTCCACAGTGGCAGCTCCACCTGCAGTCACAACATGTTATAGATACTAGCATCATGCTCCTCTTAATATCTGTTGACCACCGGAGAATACATACCCTGTGCCTCGTCAAGTCGCTTGTTCACAAGCACGATGTCGGCATCTGCCGTATCAAGCTGCCGCCTCAGTTCGGCAAACTCACCAGTCCGGCCAGCCACCGGACCCTCAGCCGCCTGCACATGTGAGCAGCATGATCATTACCTGGGACTATGATCCTCTATTTGCCGCCTCTGGACAGCAACCGGAGTCTCATGGGCTACTACCGTTAAAGTATGATGCGCCTCTGATATAGCCGCTTGCTCCAGAAGACCCATCAGTGTGTCCGGTCGTGCACCGGACAGACCCGAACTCTTTCTGTTGCTTCCTTTAGGAGCCGAATACTCCGGACTTTGGGTGGCCGAAGGGTTACCTCCCGGCCTTGGCGGATCAGGAGAAATCCTCCGTGACAACACCTCAGGGTCGTCCGCCTCATGAGGCGGGGAGACAGGGGGAGGCGTTTCGCTCTCCATCATCTCCGCAAGAAGATCCCCCGAAGACGAACTCTGTCGAGAAGGGCTATGATCCGGACTGCAAGACATATGTCTTGGTTATTGTCCTCGGAGATAAAGCGTGATATATTTACCAAAAGTACTCTGGTTCACTTACAGCTCGGTGGATGGCTGATCACCTTGCGGGCACTGTGCGGCAAGGATGCCCTCCGGGGCAGGGCCCCCTGGAGAAAGATTCTTCCCTCGTTTGGAAACCCTCGTTTCCAAGTCTTCAGAGGCAGTCCTCTTCTTTCCTTGGGGAGAGGGAATTTTAGATTCTTCTCCCCGGTTATCCTCCTTCGCGGAGACACTAATCCCCCCGGTTCGGATGAGTAATGCGTAAGGCCCGCTTTCGGCATCTTTATTCCTCTCTTTATCTTCCCCTGATGGCACTTGATAAGGTGCGTGCTCAAGCATCCTGGCTAGTATAGGATCCGGTGAGTCTTCGGGAAGGGGGGACGAACACCTGATCATCTTCGCCTTTCTTATCCAGTCCTGGCCAAGAGCGGTTTTTTCAGAATGATGTTGTGACAAATAAAAAGATAGCATGTTCTGCCACAGAATTACTTACCTAGGTATCTGGACGGCTCCAGTTGAGACCCGCATCCTCGGTGGTGACTGGACACTTTATTCGTGATCAGAAGAACAATCCATACATCTCTTCGAGCGTCGCGCCGAAGAACTGCTGAATAGTTCGCGGTCCTTCCGGGTTGAACTCCCACATACGGAGAGATCGACGTTGGCATAGCAGGACCCGACGAACTAGCATGACTTGCATTACCTTGGCTAGGCTGACATATCTCTTGAGGAGATCTCGGATGCGACTCTACAATGTCGGCACATCATTAACTGGCCCCCAGTCCAGCCCCTTGTTGACCCATGACTCCAGTTGTGGCGAGGGGCCGGGAGGAAGGCGGGGGCAGCTGCCCACTTCGTACTTCGGGGAGCTGTGATGTAAAACCACTCCCGCTGCCATAAGTTGGACACCTCCGGGAAGGAACCCTTTGGCCATGGAGCATCGACGCCTTTGCTTATTATGGCACCTCCGCATTCAGCGTGTCTCCCATCGATCATCTTCGGCTTCACATTGAAGGTCTTGAGCCATAATCCGAAGTGTGGGGTGATGCGGAGGAAGGCCTCACACACGACGATAAACGACGAGATGTGAAGGATGGAATTTGGAGCTAGATCGTGGAAGTCGAGCCCGTAATAGAACATAAGCCCTCTAACAAAGGGATCAAGACTGAAGCCTAGCCCTCGGAGGAAGTGGGAAACAAATACGACACTCTCGTTGGGTTCGGGAGTGGGGATGACCTGCCCTTGAGCAGGCAGCCTGTGCGAGATTTTGGCGGTCAGATACCTGGCTTCCCTTAGCTTCTTGATGTCCTCCTCTGTGACAGTGGAAGCCATCCACTGGCCTTGAAGGTTGGATCCGGACATGGTTGAAGGTCCGAAGCACTTAGCCTGAGCCTTAGGTGTTGGAACTCGGGGTGGGGGAAGGGAAGGATTGAGCGCGAGAAGAAAAGGATAGGCCTTGGCCCCTTTATAAAGAGGGCGAATATCAAGCGTCCTCTGCGTGCCCGTTTGGAACTTGCCTAAAATCGAGGAGTCATACTAACAAGCACGATCGGGTTACCCACACCCGTATTGATGAGACTCCCGCGATAAGGGGAACAAGATCTCTGCTTCAACAAGATGTGCCGATAAAACCGCCTCGCAACACGTGCAATGGTAGGCAGGGAAAACGGTTCATAATGACCGGGCCACCGTAGGACGTCATGTTATGAAAAGTTGTCAGCAGGTTGGATTTGTGGAATAATATACTCTCTATGGTGGTATGTGGAATTTGTTTTGCAGAGCCGGACACGATCCTTGTGTTCAAAATCTTCTATGGAGTATTCGGAGAATGAACCCGCCTTGCAATGTCGAAGACAATCTGCGCGCCAGACTCATCGTCATTGAAGCCTGGTTCAGGGGCTACTGAGGGAGTCCTGGATTAGGGGGTCCTCGGACAGCCGGACTATATACTTTGGCCGGACTGTTGGACTATGAAGATACAAGATGGAAGACTTCATCCTGTGTCCAGGTGGGACTCTCCTTTGCATGGAAGGCAAGCTTGGCAATTCAGATATGTAGATCTCCTCCCTTGTAACCGACTCTGTGTAACCCTAGCCCCCTCCGGTGTCTATATAAACCGGAGGGTTTAGTCCGTAAGAAAACAACAATCATAATCATAGGCTAGCTTCTAGGGTTTAGCCTCTACGATCTCGTGGTAGATCAACTCTTGTAATACTCATATCATCAAGATCAATCAAGCAGGAAGTAGGGTATTACCTCCATCGAGAGGGCCCGAACCTGGGTAAACATTGTGTCCCCTGCCTCCTGTTACCATCCGCCTTAGACGCACAGTTTGGGACCCCCTACCTGAGATCCGCCGGTTTTGACACCGACAGTCTTCTCCTCTCGACCCCCCCCCCAAGAAAAGAAATAAAACTATTTACACGGGAAAGCTCCCAACAAGCAAAAGAAGAACGAGAAATCTTTTTGGGTTTTCTTTTTAATTACTACTACTACAAGCATGGAAAGTAAACTAGCTAAAAGCTACAACTAATTCTTTTTATTTTTCTTAAGGTTACTCAAACACACAAGAAGAGAGCGAGAAAAAGAAAATAAACTATCATGGATGATATAGTGAAAAAGTATGAGCACCGACAACTGGCATGAGTGTGTGAACATGAATGTAATGTCGGTGAGAAATACGTACTCCCCCAAGCTTAGGCTTTTGGCCTAAGTTGGTCTATGCCCAAGGATCAAAGTGCCCCTCTCCGGTGTATGGAGGAGTGTCCTCTAGATGCCACTGCTTGGCGATCTTCTCCGGATCCCACTGATAAACAGACTGGCGGTAAGGATCAAGTGGTGGTTCCAGCTCTGGAGCTAATGTCTGGCTCTGGTATGCATGAATGGCCTCCAGCAAATGAGGTATGTACCTAAAAATATGTTAAACAAAGTGGGAGCAGGCAAGGTAATAAATTCACAATAACTTTTATCAAATATCAACTTATACTTAAGCAGCTTCTTATTATCTTTAACAAAAAACTCATGTGCTACCATACTCTTATAATCTAGAAAAATAGGGGGCATCAAGTTTTCCTCTTTCTCGTAATGCCTAATAGGTATGTTAAAGTGTGCAGGAAGGCACGAGGCGAAGATGCCTCCTAGGACAGAACCCTTTGTACAGTTCAGATTTAACCATTTAGCAACGATAGCGCCTAAACTGAAAGTAGTATCATGAAACAAAGCATGGCGCAAAATAACAATATCAGGGGCACTAAGATTTCCACAGTTCCCGCGACCAATTAAGCATCTACTAGCAAATATTGCAAAGTAATGTAGAACAAGAAAATGTATGCTAGTGATTCTTGCATCGAAAAATTTCCTCGTTTCCCCTATAGCAATTACATCAATAAATCCCTCCACATCATTACGATGTGGTTCCTCTATGCTGCCCTCAAAGGGTATCCTACAAACCCGGCAAAAATCATAAAGTGACATCTCCTTATGGTCATCGTATAAATAAAATTCCATTGAAGGTGGTGATCTCCTAGCATGGAAATGAAAATTTTGCACAAAGAGATTGGTGAGTAAGAGATACTGTTCGCGCTGGTCGTGGAGGAAGTTGGTGAGGCATGCATTCTCAGCCAAATAATAAAAATATTCATAAATATCGGCTTCTCTTAAGAACTCATCGCAATGCCATTCACACGGCTGAACCTCTACAGTACGAGGGAGATTATACTTGGTCTTCTTATTCTCTTCACTTTGCTTATCCTTCGAGCTTCGGCTCAATGAGCCCCTCAAAAATCTCTTCATCTTTTTCTAAAAAATTCTGAAATTTTTAGTAACTTAAAATAAAAGTGAACCAAACTCAACAAGATTGATTCAACTACTCCCACAAGTGCCTAGAAGCAATATCATGCATTAGAACTACTTAGAACCATATAAATTTGACATGCAAGCTCAAGAACAGGGTCACCTAAGCAGCAAAAATTTGCAATGAATAAGGTACTAGAACAAAAACTAATTGGACCATTGGAGGAGTCACATACCGAAGAACAATCCCCCAAAGCAGTTTTATGAATGGAACTTTGAGCAATTAGATCGAAAATGGCAGCAAGATGAGCTAGAACTCGGGTTTGAGCTGGTGGGTGATTTTTTGTGGAGCAAGACGAAGTGTGTGGGTGCAAGAATAAGTGGAGGGGACCCACGTGGGGTCCATGAGGTAGGGGGCGCCCAAGGGGGGTGGGCACGCCCTCCACCCTTGTGGGCACATGGTGGGTCCCGTGGTGTGTTCTCAGTGCCAATAATTCTTAAATATTCTAGAAAAAATCATATTCATTTTCAGGGCATTTGGAGAACTTCTATTTTCGGGGTATTTTTTATTGCCAGGATAGTTCAGAAAATAGATAGAAAATACTATTTTTTTTCTTTATTTAATATAAATAACAGAAAGTAAAAAAGATGGTACAGAAGGTTGTCCTTTCTAACTTCATCCATCTCATGCTCATCAAAAGGAATCCATTAACAAGGTTGATCAAGTCTTGTTAACAAACTCTTTCCGAATAACATGAAACCGGAGAATTTTCGAATAACACTATGTTACCTCAACGGGGATATGCATGTCCCCAACAATAAGAATATCATATTTCTTCTTGACAGTAGGAAGAGGAAATTCAAAACCTCCAATAGTAATTGTTGAAATTTTTCCAATAGAATTGATACTATGGACTTGAGGTTGTTTCCTCGGAAAATGTACCATATGCTCATTACCATCAACATGAAAAGTGGCATTGCCTTTGTTGCAATCAATAACAGCCCCTGCAGCATTCAAAAAGGGTCTTTCAAGAATAATGGACATACTATCATCCTCGGGAATATCAAGAATAACAAAGTCCGTTAAGATAGTAACATTTGCAACCACAACAGGCACATCCTCACAAATACCGACATGTATAGAAGTTGATTTAACGACCATTCGCAAAGATATTTCAGTAGGTGTCAACTTATTCAAATCAAGTCTACGATATAAAGAGAGAGGCATAACACTAACACCGGCTCCAAGATCACATAAAGCGGTTTTAACATAGTTTCTTTAAATAGAGCATGGTATAGTTGGTACTCCGGGATCTCCTAGTTTCTTTGGTATTCCACCCTTAAAAGTGTAATTAGCAAGCATGGTGGAAATTTCAGCCTCCGGTATCTTTCTTTTATTTGTAACAATATCTTTCATATACTTAGAATAAGGATTCATTTTGTGTTAGGGAACGTAGTAATTTCAAAAAAAAAATCTACGCACACGCAAGATCATGGTGATGCATAGCAACGAGAGGGGAGAGTGTGATCTACGTACCCTTGTAGATCGACAACGGAAGCGTTTGGTTGATGTAGTCGTATGTCTCCACGGCCCGACCGATCAAGTACCGAAACTACGGCACCTCCGAGTTCTAGCACACGTTCAGCTCGATGATGATCCCCGGACTCCAATCCAGCAAAGTGTCGGGGAAGAGTTCCGTCAGCACGACGGCATGGTGACGATCTTGATGTTCTACCGTCGCAGGGCTTCGCCTAAGCACTGCTACAATATTATCGAGGACTATGGTGGAAGGGGGCACCGCACACGGCTAAGAATATGATCACGTGGATCAACTTGTGTGTCTATGGGGTGCCCCCTGCCCCCGTATATAAAGGAGCAAGGGGGAGGCCGGCTGGCCCTTGTGGGCGCGCCAAGGAGGAGTAGGATTCCTACTCCAAGTTGGAGTAGGTTTCCACCTTTCCTAGTCCAACTAGGAGAAGGGGGGAAAGGGGGAAGAGGGAAGGAAGGGAGAGAGGGGCCGCGCCCCAAACCCCTTGTCCAATTCGGACTGGGCTTGGGAGGGGCGCGCGCCACCTCCTGGTCCTTCCCACTAAGGCCCATTAAGGCCCATTGCTTCTTCCTCGTATTCCCGTAACTCCCCGGTACCTCCGAAAATACCCGAATCACTCGGAACCTTTACAATGTCCGAATATAGTCGTCCAATATATCGATTTTTACGTCTCGATCATTTCGAGACTCCTTGTCATGTCCCCGATCTCATCCGGGACTCCGAACTCCTTCGGTACATCAAAACTCATAAACTCATAATATAATTGTCATCGAAACCTTAAGCGTGCGGACCCTACGGGTTCGAGAACAATGTAGACATGACCGAGACATGTCTCCGGTCAACAACCAATAGCGGAACCTGGATGCTCATATTGGCTCCCACATATTCTACGAAGATCTTTATCGGTCAGACCGCATAACAACATACGTTGTTCCCTTTGTCATCGGTATGTTACTTGCCCGAGATTCGATCGTCGGTATCTCAATACCTAGTTCAATCTCGTTACAAGCAAGTCTCTTTACTCGTTCCGTAATACATCATCCCGCAACTAACTCATTAGTTGCAATGCTTGTAAGGCTTAAGTGATGTGCATTACCGAGAGGGACCATAGATACCTCTCCGACGATCGAAGTGACAAATCCTAATCTCGAAATACGCCAACCCAACATGTACCTTTGGAGACACCTATAGAGCACCTTTATAATCACCCAGTTACGTTGTGACGTTTGGTAGCACACAAAGTGTTCCTCCGGCACACGGGAGTTGCATAATCTCATAGTCATAGGAACATGTATAAGTCATGAAGAAAGCAATAGCAACATACTAAACGATCGGGTGCTAAGCTAATGGAATGGGTCATGTCAATCAGGTCATTCATCTAATGATGTGATCCCATTAATCAAATAACAACTCTTTGTCTATGGTTAGGAAACATAACCATCTTTGATTAACGAGCTAGTCAAGTAGAGGCATACTACTGACACTCTGTTTGTCTATGTATTCACACATGTATTATGTTTCCGGTTAATACAATTCTAGCATGAATAATAAACATTTATCATGAAATAAGGAAATAAATAATAACTTTATTATTGCCTCTAGGGCATATTTCCTTCAGTCTCCCACTTGCACTAGAGTCAATAATCTAGTTCACATCACCATGTGATTAACACCCATAGTTCACATCGTCATGTGACCAACACTCAAAGGGTTTACTAGAGTCAGTAATCTAGTTCACATATCTATGTGATTCACACCCAAAGAGTACTAAGGTGTGATCATGTTTTGTTTGTGAGATAATTTTAGTCAACGGGTCTGTCACATTCAGATCCGTAAGTATTTTGCAAGTTCTATGTCTACAATGCTTTACACGGAGCTACTCTAGCTAATTGCTCCCACTTTCAATATGTATCTAGATTGAGACTTAGAGTCATCTAGATTAGTGTCAAAATTTGCATCGACGTAACCTTTTATGACGAACCTTTTGTCACCTCCATAATCGAGAAACATATCCTTATTCCACTAAGGATAATTTTGACCGCTGTCCAGTGATCTACTCCTAGATCACTATTGTATTCCCTTGCCAAAATCAGTGTAGGGTATACAATAGATCTGGTACACAGCATGGCATAATTTATAGAACCTATGGACAAGGCATAGGGAATGACTTTCATTCTCTTTCTATCTTCTGCCGTGGTCGGGTTTTGAGTCTTACTCAACTTCACACCTTGTAACACAAGCAAGAACTCTTTCTTTGACTGTTCCATTTTGAACTACTTCAAAATCTTGTCAAGGTATGTACTCATTGAAAAAAAACTTATCAAGCGTCTTGATCTATCTCTATAGATCTTGATGCTCAATATGTAAGCAGCTTCACCAAGGTTTTCTTGAAAAAATCCTTTCAAACACTCCTTTATGCTTTGCAGAATAATTCTACATTATTTCCGATCAACAATATGTCATACACATATACTTATCAGAAATGCTGTAGTGCTCCCACTCACTTTCTTGTAAATACAGGCTTCACCGCAAGTCTGTATAAAACTATATGCTTTGATCAACTTATCAAACCATATATTCCAACTCCAAGATGCTTGCACCAGTCCATAAATGGATCGCTGGAGCTTGCACACTTTGTTAGCTCCCTTTGGATCGACAAAGCCTTCCGGTTGCATCATATACTACTCTTCTTCCAGAAATCCATTCAGGAATGCAGTTTTGACATCCATCTACCAAATTTCATAATCATAAAATGCGGCAATTGCTAACATGATTCGGACAGACTTAAGCATCGCTACGAGTGAGAAAATCTCATCGTAGTCAACACCTTGAACTTGTCGAAAACCTTTTTGCGACAATTCTAGCTTTGTAGATAGTAACACTACTATCAGCGTCCGTCTTCCTCTTGAAGATCCATTTATTTTCTATGGCTTGCCGATCATCGGGCAAGTCAACCAAAGTCTACACTTTGTTTTCATACATGGATCCCATCTCAGATTTCATGGCCTCAAGCCATTTTGCGGAATCTGGGCTCATCATCGCTTCCTCATAACTCGCAAGTTCATCATGGTCTAGTAACATGACTTCCAGAACAGGATTACCGTACCACTCTGGTGCGGATCTCACTCTGGTTTACCTACGAGATTCGGTAGTAACTTGATCTGAAGTTACATGATCATCATCATTAGCTTCCTCACTAATTGGTGTAGTAGTCACAAGAACAGATTTCTTTGATGAACTATTTTCCAATAAGGGAGAAGGTACAATTACCTTATCAAGTTCTCTACTTTCCTCCCACTCACTTCTTTCGAGAGAAACTCCTTCTCTAGAAAGGATCCATTCTTAGCAACGAATGTCTTGCCTTCGGATCTGTGATAGAAGGTGTACCCAACTGTCTCCTTTGGGTATCCTATGAAGACATATTTCTCCGATTTGGGTTTGAGCTTATTAGGATGAAACTTTTTCATAAAAGTATCACAACCCCAAACTTTAAGAAACGACAACTTTGGTTTCTTGCCAAACCACAGTTTAGATTGTGTCGTCTCAACGGACTTAGATGGTGCCCTATTTAACGTGAATGCAGCTGTCTCTAATGTATAACCCCAAAACGATAGTGGTAGATCGGTAAGAGACATCATAGATCGCACCATATCTAATAAAGTATGGTTATGACGTTCGGACACACCATTATGCTGTGGTGTTCCAGGTGGCGTGAGTAGTGAAACTATTTCACATTGTTTTAATTGAAGGCCAAACTCGTGACTCAAATATTTTACCTCTGCGATCATATCGTAGAAACTTTTATTTTCTTGTCACGATGATTTTCACTTCACTCTGAAATTCTTTGAACTGTTCAAATGTTTCAGACTTATGTTTCATCAAGTAGATATCCCCATATCTGCTCCAATCATCTGTGAAGGTCAGAAAATAATGATACCTACTGCAAGCCTTAATATTCATCGGACCACATACATCAGTATGTACGATTTCCAACAAATCTGTTGCTTGCTTCATTGTTCCGGAGAACGGCGTTTTAGTCATCTTGCCCATAAGGCATGGTTCGCAAGTATCAAGTGATTCATAATCAAGTGATTCCAAAAGCCCATCAGCATGGAGTTTCTTCATGCGCTTTACACCAATATGACTTAAACAGCAGTGCCACAAATAAGTTGCACTATCATTATTAACTTTGCATCTTTTTGGTTTCAATATTATGAATATGTGTATCACTACGATCGAGGTCCAACGAACTTGTTTCATTGGGTGTATGACCATCGAAGGTTTTATTCATGTAAATAGAAAAACAATTATTCTCTGACTTAAATGAATAACCGTATTACAATAAACATGATCAAATCATATTCATGCTCAACGCAAACACCAAATAACACTTATTTAGCTTCAACACTAATCCCGAAAGTATAGGGAGTGTGCGATGATGATCATATCAATCTTGGAACCACTTCCAACACACATCGTCACTTCACCCTTAACTAGTCTATGTTTATTCTGCAACTCCCGTTTCGAGTTACTACTCTTAGCAACTGAACTAGCATCAAATACTGAGGGGTTGCTATAAACACTAGTATAGTACACATCAATAACATGTATATCAAATATACTTATGTTCACTTTGCCATCCTTCTTATCCGCCAATCACTTGGGGTAGTTCCGCTTCCAGTGACCAGTCCCTTTGCAGTAGAAGCACTTAGTCTCAGGCTTAGGATCAGAATTCTGTCAATGACGCAATCATCTGGAAGATTAACTCCCATCTGAATCAAGTGATTATTATACCCAGACATTTTGAGTATATGCTCACTGACAGAACTGTTCTCCTCCATCTTGCAGCTATAGAACTTATTGGAGACTTCATATCTCTCAATTCGGGCATTTCCTTGAAATATTAACTTCAACTCCTGGAACATCTCATATGGTCCATGACGTTCAAAACGTCTTTGAAGTCCTGATTCTAAGCCGTTAAGCATGGTGCACAAAACTATCAAGTAGTCATCATATTTAGCTAGCCAAACGTTCATAACGTCAGCATCTGCTCCTGCAATAGGTCTGTCACCTAGCGGTGCATCAAGGACATAATTCCTCTATGCAGCAATGAGGATAAACCTCAGATCACGGATCCAATCCGCATCATTGCTACTAACATCTTTCAACACAATTTTCTCTAGGAACATATCAAAATAAACACAGGGAAGCAACAACGCGAGCTATTGATCTACAACATAATTTGCAAAATACTACCAGGACTAAGTTCATGATAAATTTAAGTTCAACTAATCATATTACTTAAGAACTCCCACTTAGATATACATCCCTCTAATCCTCTAAGTGATCACGTGATCTAAATCAACTAAACCATGTCCGATCATCACGTGAGATGGAGTAGTTTCAAAGGTGAACATCACTATGTTGATCATATCTACTATATGATTCACGCTCGACCTTTCGGTCTCCGTGTTCCGAGGCCATATCTGTATATGCTTGGCTCGTCAAGTATAACCTGAGTATTCCGCGTGTGCAACTGTTTTGTACCCGTTGTATTTGAACGTAGAGCCTATCACACCCGATCATCACGTGGTGTCTCAGCACGAAGAACTTTCACAACGGTGCATACTCAGGGAGAACACTTCTTGATAATTAGTGAGAGATCATCTTAAAATGCTACCGTCAATCAAAGCAAGATAAGATGTATAAAAGATAAACATCATATGCAATCAAAATATGTGACATGATATGGCCATAATCATCTTGCGCCTTTGATCTCCATCTCCAAAGTACTGTCATGATCTCTATCGTCACCGGCATGACACCATGATCTCCATCATCTTGATCTATATCAATGTGTCGTCACGTGGTCATCTCGCCAACAATTGCTCTTGCAACTATTGCTATCGCATAGCGATAAAGTAAAGCAATTATTGGACGCTTGCATCTTATGCAATAGAGAGACAACCATAAGGATTTTGCCAGTTGCTGATAACTTCAACAAAACATGATCATCTCATACAACAACTTATATTTCATCACGTCTTGACCATATCACATCACAACATGCCCTGCAAAAACAAGTTAGACGTCCTCTACTTTGTTGTTGCAAGTTTTACGTGGCTGCTACGGGCTTAGCAAGAACCGTTCTTACCTACGCATCAAAAACCACAACGATAGTTTGTCAAGTTGGTGCTGTTTTAACCTTCGCAAGGACCGGGCGTAGCCACACTCGTTTCAACTGAAGTTGGAGAAATTGACACCCGCCAGCCACCTGTGTGCAAAGCACGTCGGTAGAACCAGTCTCGTGTAAGCGTACGCGTAATGTCGGTCCGGGCCACTTCATCCAACAATACCGCCGAACCAAAGTATGACAAGCCGGTAAACAGTATGACTTATATCGCCCACAACTCACTTGTTTTCTACTCGTGCATATAACATCAACACATAAAACCTAGGCTCAGATGCCACTGTTGGGGAACGTAGTAATTTCAAAAATTTCCTACGCACACGCAAGATCATGGTGATGCATAGCAACGAGAGGGGAGAGTGTGATCTACGTACCCTTGTAGATCGACAACGGAAGCGTTTGGTTAATGTAGTCGTACGTCTCCATGGCCCGACCGATCAAGTACCGAAACTACGACACCTCCGAGTTCTAGCACACGTTCAGCTCGATGACGATCCCCGGACTCCAATCCAGCAAAGTGTCGGGGAAGAGTTCCGTCAGCACGATGGCATGGTGACAATCTTGATGTTCTACCGTCGCAGGGCTTCGCCTAAGCACTGCTACAATATTATCGAGGACTATGGTGGAAGGAGGCACCGCACACGGCTAAGAATATGATCACGTGGATCAACTTGTGTATCTATGGGGTGCCCCCTGCCCCCATATATAAAGGAGCAAGGGGGAGGCCGGCCGGCCCTTGTGGGCGCGCCAAGGAGGAGTAGGATTCCTACTCCAAGTTGGAGTAGGTTTCCACCTTTCCTAGTCCAACTAGGAGAAGGGGGGAAAGGGGGGAAGAGGGGAAGGAAGGGAGAGAGGGGCCGCGCCCCAAACCCCTTGTCCAATTCGGATTGGGCTTGGGAGGGGCGCGCGCCACCTCCTGGTCCTTCCCACTAAGGCCCATTAAGGCTCATTGCTTCTTCCTCGTATTCCCGTAACTCCCCGGTACCTCCGAAAATACCCGAATCACTCGGAACCTTTCCGATGTCCGAATATAGTCGTCCAATATATCGATTTTTACGTCTCGGTCATTTCGAGACTCCTCGTCATGTCCCCGATCTCATCCGGTACTCCGAACTCCTTCGGTACATCAAAACTCATAAACTCATAATATAACTGTCATCGAAACCTTAAGCGTGCGGACCCTACGGGTTCGAGAACAATGTAGACATGACCGAGACACGTCTCCGGTCAATAACCAATAGCGGAACCTGGATGCTCATATTGGCTCCCACATATTCTACGAAGATCTTTACCGGTCAGACCGCATAACAACATACGTTGTTCCCTTTGTCATCGGTATGTTAGTTGCCCGAGATTCGATCATCGGTATCTCAATACCTAGTTCAATCTCGTTACCGGCAAGTCTCTTTACTCGTTCCGTAATACATCATCCCGCAACTAACTCATTAGTTGCAATGCTTGCAAGGCTTAAGTGATGTGCATTACCGAGAGGGCCCAGAGATACCTCTCTGACGATCGGAGTGACAAATCCTAATCTCGAAATACGCCAACCCAACATGTACCTTTGGAGACACCTGTAGAGCACCTTTATAATCACCCAGTTACGTTGTGACATTTGGTAGCACACAAAGTGTTCCTCCGGCACACGGGAGTTCCATAATCTCATAGTCATAGGAACATGTATAAGTCATGAAGAAAGCAATAGCAACATACTAAACGATCGGGTGCTAAGCTAATGGAATGGGTCATGTCAATCAGGTCATTCATCTAATGATGTGATCCCATTAATCAAATAACAACTCTTTGTCTATGGTTAGGAAACATAACCATCTTTAATTAACGAGCTAGTCAAGTAGAGGCATACTAGTGACACTTTGTTTGTCTATGTATTCACACATGTATTATGTTTCCAGTTAATACAATTCTAGCATGAATAATAAACATTTATCATGAAATAAGGAAATAAATAATAACTTTATTGTTGCCTCTAGGGCATATTTCCTTCATTTTGATCATATCAGTCAAACGCATACACAAAAAGATAGGTCTAATCATTTCAGCAAAGCGCTCAAAATCCTCATCATCCTTTTCTTGGATGGTTTAGGAGGAAAAGGCATGGGTTTCTGAACCCATGGTTCTCTTTCCTTACCGTGCTTCCTAGCAACAAAGTCTCTGTTATCATAACATTGATTCTTTGATTGTGGGTTATCAAGATCAACAGCAGGTTAAATTCTACACCATTATCATTGCTAGGTTGAGCATCACCATGAACATCATCACTAGGTTCATGTTCATTGCCAGATTGTGTTTCAGCATCAGAAATAGAAATATCATTGGGATTCTCAGGTGTGTCAATAATAGGTTCACTAGAAGCATGCAAAGTCCTATCATTCTTCTTCTTCTTCCTCTTAGAAGGACTAGGTGCATCAACATTAATTCTCTGAGAATCTTGCTCAATCCTCTTAGGATGGCCCTCGGGATATAAAGGTTCCTGAGTCATTTTACCCTCTCTAGTCATAACTCTAACAGCATTATCATTTTTCTTATTATTTAATTCATTGAGAAAATCATTTTGAGCCTTAAGTACTTGTTCTACTTGAGTGGTAACCATAGAAGCATGTTTACTAATAAGTTTAAGTTCACCTTTAACTCTAGACATATAATCACTCAAGTATTCAATCCTATCACCATTGTGTTTCAATCGTCTACCAACATAAGCATTAAAGTTTTCTTGTTTAACAATAAAATTATCAAACTCATCTAAGCATTGGCTAGCAGACTTATAACGAGGAATATCACCTTCATCAAATCTATAGAGAGAATTTACCTTTACTACCTGTGTCGGGTTATCAAGACCATGTATTTCTTCAATAGGTGCTAAATTCTTAACATCTTTAGCTTTAATACCTTTTACTTTCATAGATTTCTTTGCCTCTTGCATATCTTTAGGACCGAGAAATAGAATACCCCTTTTCTTCGGAGTTGGCTTAGGAGTTGATTCAGGAAGCGTCCAATTATTTTCCTTTTCAACATATTATTCAATAGCAATTCAGCTTGATCAACAGTTCTTTCCCTGAAAACACAACCAGCACAACTATCCAAGTAATCTCTGGAAGCATCGGTTAGTCCATTATAAAATATATCAAGTATTTCATTCTTCTTAAGAGGATGATCAGGCAAAACATTAAGTAATCGGAGAAGCCTCCCCCAAGCTTGTGGGAGACTCTCTTCTTCAATTTGCACAAAATTATATATTTCCCTTAAAGCAGCTTGTTTCTTATGAGCGGGGAAATATTTAGCAGAGAAGTAATAAATCATATCCTGGGGACTATGCACACAACCAGGATCAAGAAAATTAAACCATGTTTTAGCATCACCCTTTAATGAGAATGAAAATAACTTAAGGTTTTAATAATAGTGAGTTTTCTCATCATTAGTGAATATGATGGCTATATCATTTAATTTAGTAAGATGTGCCGCAACAGTTTCAGATTCATAGCCATAAAAAGGATCAGATTCAACCAAAGTAATTAACTCAGGATCGACTGAGAAATCATAATCCTTATCAGTAATAAAGATAGGTGAAGTAGCAAAAGCAGGGTCATATTTCATTCTAGCATTCAAATATTTTTCTTTCAGCTTAGCTAATAATTTCTTAAGATCATATCTATCATTGCAAGCTAAGAAGTCTCTAACAGTTTCTTCATCCATAACATAACCCTCCGGCACAATAGGCAATTCATACCTAGGGGGAGAATCTTCATCATCACTTTCATCAATATTATCAGATTCAATAATTTCATTCTCTCTAGCCCTAGCAAGTTGTTCATCAAGAAATTTACCTAATGGCACAGTAGTATCAAGCATAGGAGTAGTTTCATCATAAATATCATGCATAGCGGAAGTGGCATCATCAATAACATGCAAGCTATCGGAATCAATAGCAGCAGTAGGTGTCGCAAGTTTACTCCAAACAGAAGGTGAATCAAGTGCAGAGCTAGATGGCAGTTCCTTACCTCCCCTCATAGTCGAGGGAAAATCTGGATTCTTTGATCTTTCGAGTTCTTCATAGTGATCAGCAGATATAAATCCCAAGTGTCTCAAAGAATAGAGCTATGCTCCCCGGCAACGGAGCCAGAAAATAGTCTTGATAACCCACAAGTGTAGGGGATCGCAACAGTTTTCGAGGGTAGAGTATTCAACCTAAATTTATTGATTCGACACAAGGGGAGCCAAAGAATATTCTCAAGTATTAGCAGATGAGTTGTCAATTCAACCACACCTAGAAACTTAATATCTGCAGTAAAGTATTTAGTAGAAAAGTAATATGATAGTAGTGGTAATGGTGGTAGTTTTGGTTTTATTGTGATTGTAACAGTAGCGACGGAAAAGTAAATAAGTGAAGAACACTATATCAAAAGCTCGTAGGCATTGGTTCAATGATGGATAATTATGTCGGATGCGATCAATCATGCAACAGTTATAACGTAGGGTGACACAGAACTAGCTCCAGTTCATCAATGTAATGTAGGCATGTATTCCGAATATAGTCATACGTGCTTATGGAAAAGAACTTGCATGACATCTTTTGTCCTACCCTCCCATGGCAGCGGGGTCCTATTGGAAACTAAGGGATATTAAGGCCTCCTTTTAATAGAGTACCGGACCAAAGAATTAACACATAGTGAATACATGAACTCCTCAAACTATGGTCATCACCGGTAGGTATCCTGATTATTGTCACTTCGGGGTTAACGGGTCATAACACATAATAGGTGACAATAGACTTGCAAGATAGGATCAAGAACTCACTGATACGTCTCCGTCGTATCTACTTTTCCAAACACTTTTGCCCTTGTTTTGGACTCTAACTTGCATGATTTGAATGGAACTAACCCGGACTGACGTTGTTTTCAGTAGAATTACCATGGTGTTATTTATGTGCAGAAACAAAAGTTTTCCGAATGACCTGAAACTTCACGGAGCAACTTTTTGGAAAATATAAAAAATACCTGTAAAAGATGAAGGCCAGGGGGCCCACCACCCGTCCTAGTATTTTTCTGTCTGTTATCTAAATTATTCGTGCAATATAAAAATACCCCAAAATAAAAGTTCTCTAAATGCCCTGAAATTTAAATATGTTTTTTTCTAGAATATTGGAGAATATTTGGCACTGAGAACACAGCAGGGGGGTCACCCACCTGCCCACGAGGGTGGAGGGCGCGCCACCCTGCCTCGTGGGCCCATGGTGGCCCTCCTCCACTTATCATTTCACCCACATACTCCTTCTTCCTCCCCAAACACGAATATCCAGCTCAAGCACGAGTTCTAGCTCATTTTGCTGCCATTTTCGATCTCCTTGCTCAAAGCACCTCTCACAAAACTGCTTGGGGAGATTGTTCCTTGGTATGTGACTCCTCCATTGGTCCATTTAATTTTTGTTCTAGTGATTTATTCATTGCAAATTTGTGTTGCCTAGATGACCATGTTCTTGAGCTTGCATGTCAAATTTATATGGTTCCAAGTAGTTTTGATGCATGATATAGGCTCTAGGCACTTGTAGGAGTAGTTGCTATCAATATTATTGAGTTTGGTTTACTTTTATTTTGAAGTTACTAAAAAATTCAGAATTTTTTAGAGGAAGAAATATGCTTAGGAAAATGTTCCAGGGTGGTTCTTCAAGGAAGCAAGGACCCTTGCTTGCAATGCGTGATGCTGATGATGAGCCACCAAGAGACGCTCCAGTGCGTCCTTGTGAATGGCCTTCTGAGAACTTTATGGATCGGGCGGGGATTAAGGAAGAATTTAACGCATATTTGCGTAACACTGATCTTGTGAGCTTCAAGGAAGAGAAGTGCAGCCAGTATCACAATCTCACTAGTTCCTTTGTGAGGAGGTTTGAATTTTCATCTTCACGTAATTCTCCAACTATCCTATTTGATCTTTATGAAAATTCTTACACTATGGACTTAGAGGATTTTACCACTGCTTGCAAACTTCCACAATGGGGTAGTATAAGGGATCCTTGCAAATCTGAATTTACAGATTTTCTTGCTAGCATAACTGTGGGAGAATCTAGAGATATAACACAAGCTACCATAGTGAGCATTCACTTTCCTGCTATACATTATTTTGCTCTCTTCATAGGTAGATGCATTAATGGTAAAGATGAGGCATGTCACATGTGTGTCGCTGACCTCAGTATTCTTAGGAGTGCTGTGTTAGGAGATAAATCTTATAATTGGGAGCCATTGTTGCACGTAGGTTGCATCTTAATAGATTTAATGGAGATTTCTTTGCAGGAATTTATGCAACCCGCATAGCTAATTTTCTTCATATAGCCATACGCGAAGATGGTGTTGAATTACCCCCTGCTTACCTAAACTTTAATGCTATGGTTCACCACCAGTTCGTCGAGAGGAATGAATCACCTCTCCAGTATCGACTAATCTTTGACAGACATCGTGTTGTCCATATTACTCTCCCTGCTCCTTCCTTCTTTGATCATCAGGCAAAAGGAAGATATGTTATTACCAGAGAGGAGGCAGATAAGTACGAGAGGAGAGCGGAGGCCGCTCGTCGCCACGCTGCAGTGAAGGAGGTGATAGCCGCTGCATCTCAGTACGACCCCAACTACTATTATGGATATCCGCCAGGCCAACCGTGGCCATAGACCAACTTAGGCCAAAAGCCTAATCTTGGGGGAGTACGTATTTCCGACTGACATTACATTTATGTTCACACACTCATTACTAGATGTCGGTGCTCACACTTTTTCATTGTATCATCCATGCTACTTTATTTCCTTTTATGCTTTCTTCTTGTGTGTTTAATTAACCTTAAGAAAAACCAAAAAAAATTAGTTGTAGCTTTTAATTAGTTTACTTTCCATGATTGTAGCAGTAATTAAAAAGAAAACACAAAAAGATTTCTTGTTCTTCTTTTAGTTGTTGGGAGCTCTCCCGTGTAAATAGTTTTATTTATTTTCTCTTCTTTGGGGGTCGATAGGAGAAGACCATGATTAAATTGTTGAAGTGGCTCTTATATGCATAATTGTTGATCTAACAAAAGAGCCCATATTGCCTTGTCTTCTCCTGTTTATTGAATGCTTGCAGATTCCAGCTTAGTCCAATGCACATGCACAATTATTATTATTCACATCATTCGGTCGTGCAAATGAAAGGCAATAATGATGATTATATGATGAACTTATTGAGATGAGAAAATCTGGTATGAACTCGACCTCTTTTGTTTTTGTAAATATGATTAGTTCATCGTTCTTGATTCGGCCTATTATGCATAAACATGTTTCCAATGACAACTAGAGATCATAGTTCTTGTGCCATGCTTGATTAGCTAGGAGCTTATAATGGTTTACCTTGCATGCCAACATGCTATTAAAATGGTTGTGATGTGGTATGATAGGGTGGTATCCTCCTCTGAATGATTTAAGTGACTTGACTTGGTGCATGTTCATGCATGTAGTTGAAACAAAATCAACATAGCCTTCACGATATTTATGTTCATGGTGGATTATATCCTAATTTTAATGCATGTTCATGACTGTTGTCGCTCTCTAGCTGGTCGCTTCCCAGTCTCTTGCTAGCCTTCACCTGTACTAAGCGGGAATACTGCTTGTGCATCCAATCCCTTAAACCCCAAAGTTATTCCACATGAGTCCACCATACCTACCTATATACGGTATCTACCTGCCGTTCCAAGTAAATTTGTATGTGCCAAACTCTAAACCTTCAAATAAATATCATGTTTCGTATGCTCGAATAGCTCATGTACCAACTAGGGTTGTCCGTATCTTCCATGTTAGGCGGGTTATTCTCAAGAGGACTAGACTCCGCTCCTCACTCATGAGAAAGTGGATGGTCACCGGGATGCCTAGTCCCATGCTTTATGCAAATCAAATCAAAATAATTGCAAACAAAACTCCCCCTGGGACTCTTGTTAGTTGGCGGCACTCGTTGTTTCGAGCAAGCCATGGATTGATGCTTGTTGGTGGAAGGATGAGTATAAACTTTACCATTCTGTTTGGGAACCGCCTATAATGTGTGTAGCATGGAAGATATCGCCATCTCTTGGTTGTTATGTTGACAATGAAAGTATACCGCTCAAAATATTATTCATCTCTATTTAAAAACCGAGCTCTGGCACCTCTACAAATCCCTGCTTCCCTCTGCGAAGGGCATATCTATTTACTTTTATGCTGAGTCATCATCCTCTTATTAAAAAGCACCAGTTGGGTAGCACTGCTGTCATTTGCATTCATTATTGTTAGTTTACATTGGGTATGACTTGACTGGATATCTTTTACCATGAATTACAATGTCTAGTCGGTCCTTGATGTTTAAAGGTGCTATGCATTTATGTTTTGCAGTCTCAGAAAGGGCTAGCGAGATACCATCTTGTTATATTATATTATGATTGTTTTGAGAAAGTGTTGTCATCCGAGATTTATTATTATTGCTTGCTAGTTGATTATGCCATTGATATGATTAAACTTGATACCTAAGCATTATTGCGAATGTGGTTAGTTATAATCTTTGCTGAAAACTTGAATGCTGGCTTTACATATTTACAACAACAAGAGAAAATAGAGTTTGTAAAAGTTTTTCTTTATCACTTTCAGTTTGTCAACTGAATTGCTTGAGGACAAGCAAAGGTTTAAGCTTGGGGGAGTTGATACGTCTCCGTCGTATCTACTTTTCCAAACACTTTTGCCCTTGTTTTGGACTCTAGCTTGCATGATTTGAATGGAACTAACCTGGACTGATGTTGTTTTCAGCAGAATTACCATGGTGTCATTTATGTGCAGAAACAAAAGTTCTCGGAATGACCTGAAACTTCACGGAGCAACTTTTTCGAAAATATAAAAAATACCTGCAAAAGATGAAGGCCAGGGGACCCACCACATGTCCACGAGGGTGGGGGGTGCGCATGCCCCCCTAGGGCGCGCCCCCTACCTCGTGGGCCCCCTAGAGCTCCTCCGACTCCAACTCCAACTCTATATATTGTGTTTCGGGGAGAAAAAAATCAAAGAGAAGAATTCATCACGTTTTACGATACGGAGGCGCCGCCAAGCCCTAAAACCTCTCGGGAGGGCTGATCTGGAGTCCGTCCGGGGCTCCGGAGAGGGGAATCCGTCGCCATCGTCATCATCAACCATCCTCCATCACTAATTTCATGATGCTCACCGCCGTGCGTGAGTAATTCCATCGTAGGCTTGCTGGACGGTGATGGGTTGGATGGGATCTATCATGTAATCAAGTTAGTTTTGTTAGGGTTTGATCCCTATTGTCCACTATGTTCTGCGATTGATGTTGCTATGACTTTGCTATGCTCAATGCTTGTCACTAGGTCTTGAGTGCCATGATTTCAGATCTGAACCTATTATGTTTTCATCAATATATGAGAGTTCTAGATCCTATCTTGCAAGTCTATAGTCACCTATTATGTGTTATGATCCGTTAACCCCGAAGTGACAATAATCGGATACTTACCGGTGATGACCGTAGTTTGAGGAGTTCATGTATTCACTATGTGTTAATGCTTTGTTCCGGTACTCTATTAAAAGGAGGCCTAAATATCCCTTAGTTTCCGTAAGGACCCCGCTGCCACGGGAGGGTAGGACAAAAGATTTCATGCAAGTTGTTTTCCATAAAAACTTATGATTATATTCGGAATGCATGCCTACATTACATTGATGAACTGGAGCTAGTTCGGTGTCACCCTAGGTTAAGACTATTACATGATGAACCGCATCCGGCATAATTCTCCATCACCGATCCATTGCCTACGAGCTTTCCATATATTGTTCTCCGCTTATTTACTTTTCCGTTGCTATTGCTATCATCAGTCACATATATTCATGAAAACATAATAGGTTCAGATCTGAAATCATGGCACTCGGGCCCTAGCGACAAGCATTAAGCATAGCAAAGTCATAGCAACATCAATCTTAGAACATGATGGATACTAGGGATGAAACCCTAACAAAACTAACTCGATTACATGATAAATCTCATCCAACCCATCACCGTCCAGCAAGCCTACGATGGAATTACTCACGCACGACGGTGAGCATCATGAAATTGGTCATGGAGGAAGGTTGATGATGATGATGGCAATGGATTCCCCTCTCCGGAGTCCCGAATGGACTCCAGATCAGCCCTCCCAAGAGAGATTAGGACTTGGCGGTGGCTCCATATCGTAAAACGCGATGAATCCTTCTCTTTGATTTTTTTCTCCCTAAACATGAATATATAAAGTTGGAGTTGAGGCGGTGGAGCACCAGGGGGGCCACGAGGCTGGGGGCGCGCCCCCACCCTCATGGACAGGGTGTGGGCCCGCCGGCCTTGATTCTTTCGCAAGTATTTTTTTTAGATATTCCAAAAATAATCTCCGTTGATTTTCAGGTCATTCCAAGAACTTTTATTTCTGCACAAAAACAATGCCATGGCAATTCTGCTGAAAACAGCGCCTGTCCTAGTTAGTTCCATTCAAATCATGCAAGTAACAGTCCAAAATAAGGGAAAAGGTGTTTGGAAAAGTAGATACGACGGAGACATATCAATACCAGAGGAACACTTAGTATACTATCAAATTTCACAACGTAACTGGGTGACTATAAAGATGCTCTACAGGTGTCTCCGATGGTGTTTGTAGAGTTGGCATAGTTCGAGATTAGGATTTGTCGCTCCGTGTATCGGAGAGGTATCTCTGGGCCCTCTCGGTAATGCACATCACTATAAGCCTTGCAAGCAATGTGACTAATGAGTTAGTTACGGGATGTAGCATTACGGAACGAGTAAAGAGACTTGCTGGTAACGAGATTGAACTAGGTATTGACATACCGACGATTGAATCTCGGGCAAGTAACATACCGATGACAAAGGGAACAACGTATGTTGTTATGCGGTTTGACCGATAAAGATCTACGTAGAATATGTAGGAACCAATAATCCAGGTTCCGCTATTGGTTATTGACCAGAGATAAGTCTCGGTCATGTCTACATAGTTCTCGAACCCGTAGGGTCCGCATGCTTAACGTTCGGTGACGATCAGTATTATGAGTCTATGTGTTTTGATGTACCGAAGATAGATCGGAGTCCCGGATATGATCACGGACATGACGAGCAGTCTTGGAATGGTCGAGACATAAAGACTGATATATTGGAAGCCTATGTTTGTACATCGGAATGGTTTCGGATGAGTTCGGGTGTATACCGGAGTACTAGGAGGTTACCGGAACCCCCCAGGAAGTATATGGGCCTTATTGGGTCATAGTGGGAGAGAGGAGAAGGGAGCGTAGGAGGGGGTGCCCCCCCCCCAATCCCAATCCGAATTGGGTGGGGGGGTCGCCCCCCTTTCCTTCCCCCTCTCTCCCCCTTCCTTCCTTTCCTAATCCAACTAGGGAAGGGGGGAATCCTACTCCTGGTGGGAGTAGGACTCCCCTTGGGTGCGCCATAGAGGGGCCGGCCCTCCCCCTCCACCACTCCTTTATATATGGGGGAGGGGGCACCCCATAGACACACAAGTTGATTGTTTAGCCGTGTGCGGTGCCCCTCCTCCACAGATTTCCACCTCGGTCATATCGTTGCAGTGCTTAGGCGAAGCCCTGCGCCGTCATGCTGACGAAACTCTCCCTCGACACTCAGCTGGATCTAGAGTTCACGGGACGTCACCGAGCTGAATGTGTGCAGATCACTGAGGTGTCATACCTTCGGTGCTAGGATCAGTCGGATCGTGAATACGTATGACTACATCAACCACATTCTCATAACGCTTCTGCTTACGGTCTATGAGGGTACATGGACAAGACTATTCCCCTCTCGTTGCTATGCATCACCTAGATGGATCTTGCGTGTGCGTAGGAAAATTTTGAAATTACTGTGTTCCCCAACAGAAAGCACACTAAGTGTTCCTCTGGTATTCGGGAGTTGCATAATCTCATAGTCATAGGAACATGTATATGTTATGAAGAAAGCAATAGCAGAAAACTAAACGATCATCGTGCTAAGCTAACGGATGGGTCAAGTCAATCACATCATTCTCTAATGATGTGATCCCGTTTATCAAATGACAACTCTTTGTCCATGGCTAGGAAACTTAACCATCTTTGATCAACGAGCTAGTCAGCTAGAGGCATACTACTGACACTCTGTTTGTCTATGTATTCACACATGTACTATATTTCCGGTTAATACAATTCTAGCATGAATAATAAACATTATCATGATATAAGGAAATATAAATAAAAACTTTATTATTGCCTCTAGGGCATATTTCCTTCAGAAGAGCACCCTGGGAAAGGCTCAAAATTGTTGGCACGTCTTTGAGATCACAACAGAATACCCTAGAAAAATTCCTTCAAAAAGGATGTCCGACAATCCATCCACGAAAAAGATGAAATCGGGTCAGATTTGTTTTCGGGCATAAAATAGATCCGAGAATTTATGCACTCCTCGGCTCATTCCAAAGTTTGGAGGGTCAGATCGAGCTGAAATTTGAGGGGTTGTCAACATAGGAATTCTGATGTCGATGAACGGTTGGATTTTTCAAAGGATGTATGAGATGGAAACTAGACTCCTCACCCTAAACTCGTCCAAATTCATGTCCAGATTCGACATGGTTTCGGTATATGATGATTGCGAGAGATTTCTCCATCAGAACACGATGAAATTTACCGGGTCATATAGACTCAATTCCACACAATTTCACTAGACCAATCATCAACGCGATGCTCAGCGAGGTGGGGACGGTGAAAACAAATCCATTAACCAGAAAATTCTGCACGGTCGCTCGAGGGCAATGTTGAAGTTGAGCCCCCGAGCTCCATGAATGGTTTTTTTGTGATCTCGGTTGAGATCGAAGTTGATGTTGATGAAGGCACATGTCCGATCTTTATGATCCGACATGGGGTATAGTCCTTGGTCTAGCCGAGGTTATCAGTCAAGCCAGCGACGATGATGCCGATGTTAATGGTGAAGCTCAGTTCCGATGTGTAGATCATGTGAGAGCCAATCTAAATTCAGATTGCACCACCGCAACTAGCAGCAGGGACCTATATGGGCACCAATGTCGGAGTCGATTCCGGCATATCTTGAGGTAGGGGTCCTCATCTAGGCGTCTTGGAATGATGGTAACATGGACAGAGAGATTTTACCATGGTTCAGGCACTCTCGAAGAGACTATACCCTACATCATGCTTTTGATTGTATTGAAATGGGTTATAGACAGAGTACATATATCTACCACGAGATTTTTCTTTATGATTCTAATGAACATGAGATCATCTATTAACTAGTATAGTCTCGGTTTATATAATGCACCGGAGGCCTAGGATTTATAAGGGTCCTCATCTTGTGCACCAAATCTTTTCGAATCTTCTTTGTTATGGCATGGGCCACCCGAAGTGGCCCATTAGTGAACTGTCATGGGGGTCCTTGACCCGACCCACCTGGCCGGAAGACGACATGGTGAGTACCCCCCTAGCTATGACTCCGTCACCAATCAGTCCGGAGTAACACGTATTTGAATTAACTGACTGTTAGCTAGCCTATGAGCTTGATTGTAGACTGTAATGGCAGGTTATGTAGATGAGTTCAACAGTTATGAGTTGTCAAGGAGTTGCTACAGAATTATATGGGGAGGGGGTGGGGTGAGAGGGGATGTCAAGGGGTGAGAGACTACCTGTTAGCATAGTCGTGGGAAGGGGTTGATGCCTTCCCACCCACCCAGGTTCAAGGCATGGTACTTGCAATTTGGGTTTATTGCACCAATTATACTATAGGGGGTTCCCTTACAGTCTTTTCATCAAAAAAGAAAGATCGGCGGGATATTTTGTATCCTTTTTGGTTATAGCCTTGGCCATCAGAGAACGCATGGTGAGACGGAGCTCTTATCTTATGCAGCTCTATGCTTTTTGGACGTCGATAACCACCGAACAATTTGTCTGGCAGAGCCCCAGATCAAACAAAATGTTCATTGCAGGGGTTCCATCCATCGAATTTCTCCGTTTGGTAGGAAAATACCCTCGGCACGAACAACTACATCTCTTATAAAGTCTTTTGTTGTGACTAAAACAATAAAGCCCGGTTTAGCCCAGTGTTTACTATGATTAAAAAACCCAGTTTTGGTTGTGATTAATAAAGCCCAGATTTTACCATGCTATGAAAAAATTGTAAATGTCCATAAAAGGGGAATAAAAAATTGAATTTGTGAAAATACCATGGCAAAAAAATGAAAATGCTATGCCAAAAAAGAGTAAAAATTACCATGCTACAAAGTAAAGAATTGACACGTTCTTAAAAAAGGTAACACGTTATATAAATAAATTGTTTCTTCTTCATTTTCCATGCTCAAAATGTACTCAACGTAAAATTGCCATGGAAATATTTACAATGCTCCCATGAAAAAGTAAATAAAATCATGAGCTAATATGTTGACATGTAACAAGGAAATTTGATGGTAGTATAGGTAATTTTGCCATAGTGATAAATGTAAATTCACTATAAAGAATAAATTAGTGTAAAAATTACCATGATACATACAAAAACCAATTTCCCATGGCAAAAACATTTGAACAAATTTGCCATGGGGATGAGGGTAAATTTACCATGGCAAAATTACAAATTAAAATTTTCACAGGATAAGAAAATTAAAATTTGCCATGGAAAATAAAAGTAAATTTTACCAATCTAAAAGGTCAAAAATTTCCATGTTCTCAAAACAAAAAAAATGTTACGACGATCAAATTTTCATAAATTTATCATGTGAATATTCCCAAACAAATTGTTACATATTTTTCTATGGTGTATGAGACACACTTTTTGCCATGGAAAAAACATCTTAATTTGGCATGGCAAAAGCACATCTTAAATTACCGTGGCAAAAGGTATATTTTAGTTTCCATGTCAAATGCACCGTAAAAAACATCTAAACTTGCCATGTCAACACATTTTAAAGTTGGCATGGCAAGTGTTAAATGGTGTATTTAAGAAAATATCCATGGTCTAATTGGTTAAAATTCCCTGGTTTAAAAAACTAAAATGCCACAGTATCTACTAATAAAAGGGGCATGGCAAAATAATATAAAAATGTTCTCTAAGAACACAATATTTGCCATGGGAAAAAATCTTTTACTGCCATAGAAATAAAAGTAAAAAAATGGCATGTATGTTAAAGTAAATTTTCCATGGCAATAAAGGGAAATTAGCCATGGCAAAATAAAATTTAAAAAAGTTCATAGAAAATGAACAAAACTTGCCATACCAATAAAACTAAAATTTTCCATGTATGTTAATGTAAATTTGCTATGGGGATAAAAGTTAATTTACCATGGAAAATTAAAAATTTGCCATGGCAAGAAAAGTAAAATTTTCCATGCCAAATAGAAATAAAATGTGAATGCTAGAAAGTAAAAAATTGACATGTTCTTAAAGACGGTAACATGATATATAAGCAAAACATGCACTTGTTCATTTACAATGCTCAAAATGTACTCAAAGAAAAAAATTGGCATGGATAAATTTGCAAGTGGTTTCATGAAAAAACAAAAATTGTTCTGAGCAGTTAAATTGACATGGAAACATAAATTTGCCATGGTAGTATAGTTATTTTTGCTATGGTGATAAAATGTAAATTTGCCATCATGAAAAATTTGTATAAAAATACCATGATAACTACGAAAACCAATTTCCCATGGCAAAAAACATTTGAACAAACTTGCAATGGAAAAAAATCTCATGCTAACCTTAACATATTTGCCATGGGGAAAAGGTTAGAAATTTGCCATGGAAAAATTTTGAACAACTTGGCATGGCAAAAATATGAACAATCTGCTATAAAAAAAGTTGTCAATCTAAGAAGTTACTCCCTCCGTGAAAAAAATATAAGAGCATTTAGATTACTAAAGTAATGATCTAAACGCTCTTATATTTCTTTGTAGAGGGAGTGCAAATTTGACATGAGCTAACTTGAGTATTTGGCCATGGTTCATTTTCCCCATGGCTAAAAAACAAGGATTTTCCATGGCAAAAACATTGGAACAAATTTCCTTGGGGAAAAATTCTCAACCTGACCTTGAAAACATATTTGCCATGAGCTAAAATGAGTATTTTCCATGGTAAAAATACCATAGAAAAAAAGGAATGAACACTCCACAAAAATTGTGAACTAAAAATTGCCATGGCAAATTCATAGTAGAAAAAATGCCATGAGACGTGGACAAACATTTACCATGTTGTGTTAAATAAGAACTTTCAATGGCATAACAAAGTAGGCTTTCCATGACCTTTGAAACAAAATAAGCTAAAATTTTCATGCGAGGAAGAACATGGCAAAAAGATCATAATTAGTGGCATGCCAAAAACAAAGGTAAAGAGATAAAAAAATACCATGTTCTCAAATAAAAATGTAAAAATGCCATGGCAACATTCTTCAAGATATATGGGGCAGAAAGACTAAAAGAATGTTGTGGTCATTGCAACATAAGCATCTATTTGCCATGGCAAACATATAACAACATTACATGGCCAAACATAAGCTTGTAGTTTCCATGGGGAAAACACATCTATTTAACAACAAACAAAATTACATGGCAACATAAGCATCTAGTTGCCATGGCAAACACATAACAAAATTAAATGGAAAACATAAGCTTCTAGTTTCAAATATGTACCACAAAATGCTTTGGACATAACCAAAACATGCCATATGCCTAAGTGTCAATGTTTTTGCCATGGGGGTCATTTCAAAAAATATTTTATGCAAAATTTGCCATGGGTTTGATCAATTTCAAATCTACATATACTACAATAAGTTCATATCCTGAGGCCTATGAAGCAAGAAAAACTGATCCAAATCAGATTGTGTGATTTTATCCAAAAATGACAGGCTTAGGAACTATGCAACAACTAAGCATCCAATTACTAACAAGATAATAGGCGAGAAAAGGGGAAGGGGGCCTTGATGTCAGCTCCATGGCATCGAGCATCGGAGGGGCAGGGAGCAGGTGAGCCTTCTCCTGAGGCGGAACCACACGTCCGCGACGTCGCCGACCAGTGGGGCCATGGCAGGCTCCGCCTCATCGCGGACATCGCCACTATTTGCACATGAACACGTCACCATATATCGTCGACGTCGGGGGAGATAAAACGCAACTCACATCGAAGGTGATCCGTCCGGAAGCGCAGTATGCAAGCAATCCGGCGGGTGCTTTTGTGGACCTGAAACCCCACAAGCATGGGAGAGACCCCATCAGGGCACGCGGCAGCTATGGACCGCCCTAGGTCGACCTGATATCCCCTAGGGCCTCGAGGTTCACCGCCCTGCAACAAGAAGAACGAACAAAGAACAAGGAAGAAGAAAACAAGGGAGAAGATAAAAGTAAAGGTAAATGTGGTAGATTGATTTGTCGATTGTGTGATCATCAATCGGCCGTGCCCTCTTATCTATTTATTGAGGTGGTTGGACTTCCCGTACAAGAAAATAACTCTAAATCTTGTCCAAATCCTTACAATATTAATCGAACTCGGATTAGGTATGTTTGAGACAGCAGCTCGGTTTTTGTGATTTACAGGACAAATACAACCTCCAATGAAGATGCCACAACAAGCATATTTAACCATTTCGGCGATACGAACAACTTTCATTTTGGAAGTTTTCCAATCTGACACCATATTGAAGCAGTTTTGAGCTGTTTTCTAAGATTTGCTACAGGAAAAATCGTTCGGGTGTCCAGACTCCAATCCGGATGATTGCCCGGATCATCCATGACCTATCCTAGATCACTCGTCTTTGGCTTCAACCTTGTGTTCCCTTCCCGGATGATAGCCCATATGTCCAGGATGTTCGTTCGGCTGTATCTGGCTCCCCACCCGGATGATCAGGCCATGTGCTGTAGGATCGCATAGTTTTGGCTGCAAGTTTCGCATACTATCTTGGATTCAAACGTTTTTATATCAAAATCATCTATTTTGACAAGCCGAAGAACTTTCATGTTTTCCATCTGAGGCAATATTAATTTGGTTTCATGCCATTCTTTAATCTGATGACAACACGAGCATCTCTAAGATTGTCATAACTTTTGCATCCGACCTCCCTTTAGGACCATCTCTATATCTATTTGGATCGGCTTCAAGAGAGCCATCCAATGGTGACATGAAATCATAAATTTTACCTCATGTTGCTATAGCCTCAAGTCACTCTTTGCGATCATGCCATTTTTGAGCGTTAACACATGCCCCCTTCTTTTTTGGCAAAGCTAGTGTGCCAAAAAATATTTTGTACTGTGTTTGTTCTAAGCACGATGTCAACACTCCATCGGCCATTTGTATGTTCTTAGGGCAACAATTTTGCATCGACAATGTTTATGCTTAGAGCGATAATTGTGTATCGGCCATTTGGATCAGCAACAAAATGTAGCTAATTGAATGCATGATGATGTGGTAAAATCCTTTTGTGATGGAAGAAATAAAATTGTACCCATGGACCAGAATAAGACCATGCGAGGTACCCAATCATACCTGAGGATGAATTCCATGGCAGCGGCATCAGTGGCATAGTTGGAGAATGTGGATAATGTGTGGGCCGAAGATGTTGAAACCTTTGGCTTGGTTGTTCATAGCATTCACTCTTCTCTTTCTTCACCTTTGCTACACTTCTTGCAATGGAAGCTTGCATATCATTCTTGTTTTGAATGCTTCCTTTGGGAACCCATGCCATGTTCCTCTTTTCCAGCTCTTGTGCATTTAGCTTTTGTAGTTTCTTCTTTTGCCAATACGCTAAGCCGAGTGGGCTCCCCGGCTGTGATTTTGTTCCAAGCAATGGCGATTCCTTTTGTACCTCGTGCACTCTCAACTTCTTTTGTTCAGATTTGGCACTTAATTGATTTATCTCATTGCCTTTAGTAGCCAATGTCAACACTTTAATTGGCTCTTTGTCATTTGAGATCAAAATCTGAAGTAGCACACTTACGACCATCTGTCTTGACCCGCTATACTCTGTTGACCACCTCTTTCTTCTTTCTTGAGCTTTGTCCCAATTATTTTTATTGGAATGGTCTTGAACATACGACTGCTCGATGAACATTGGTCTTCTTGGAGTTGCATAATGTTGGTGATATGGTCTAAAATAAGATGGAGAATGTGCCCTTGTATCATACATGTCCGATGATGGATATGGATTTTCATGAGCATAGGGAGGTATCCACGACATGGGCATTGGTGGTCCAAAATAAGGATATGAATATGTTGCATTGAAATTCTCAGTTTGCCAATAACGATCATCATATTTGCACCTAGGGGATGATCTTGATGCTTTGGCATTAGTTGACCGATGAGCACTTTTCTCTTCACTCTTCTTTTGTTATTTACCTAATAATTCTGAAAAGGTGACTTTGGATTTCTTGCGCTTCTGCTTATTGTGGCTTTTATCTTCTTTGGTTTCGCGTGCATCAATCTTTGGATTCTCTTGTTGCTTCCCATTGCTTCCATCTTTAGTGAAACCTTGATGGAGTTCCTGCCTTCAAGGATATTTTCATTGTGCTATTGAACAACTTTCTTTCTTGAAAACTTGATCCCATCATCCGTAGTTTTTACCTTCTCATCATTCAATGAACCAGCTTGAAGAGACTTGCAAAAACTTTTTGCCATGAGGACCAATCAGAATAGACTAATCATCCCATGGTGTTTCAACAAATTTCAATCGTCCTTTATCAATGGCCGATTTAACTATTTTACGAAACATATCTTAATCCTCGAAATTATGCTTGAACGAGTGATGCAACCTAAAATACATTCGTCCTTGGATTGATGGCTTGGCATGGTAATCAAGAATTCTAATCTAATTATTTTTCAGCAACAAATCAAATATTTGATCACACATGCTTGAACTGAAGGTAAACCTTTTATTTTTCTAGCCAATCTTGCGGTGAGAACGGCTTTGGAGTTAAGCAAACGAATGGTTCATTTTGCATCACCCCATTCGCCTATGCATTGTGTTTTGCACTCTATCTCCGATGTCTTTGAAAAAGAAATTATACTATCATCGATTTTCTCAGCGGAGTATAACCTTGGCTTTAATTTTCTGAAATTAAATTAGTTAGAACATACATGTCTCAATTGAGACCATGTGTAAGCCAAGTATGAAACAAGCAAAGCTACGCAATTAGATATGAACTTTAAATAAAGCAACGGAAAAAGCTTTGGCTACAATAAGTCACCATCGATCTCTATGAATGGCACAATGTGTTAACCGATATGCTCTGTAATGATTTTATTACTAACAAATAAGTTACCTTCTTCATTGGTCTGTCAAAACTACTTATGAGAGTTTTTCTAATAGAAGCATCAACAATAAAGTTGCGACCAAATCTGAAAAAATAGGTAAATCACTTGCTAGACATACCTCTTCAAATATGTTGGGAGAGCATAATGGTTGCGTGACTTGAACGGTATCTTGTTCCTCTCTCGGATAGCTCCCCAGCACCTTGTCGTCCTCTTTTTCTTGAATTGATTCGGTACATGTGCTGTTTGATTCGGCCTTTTCAATAACATAATTACGTTTTTTTATCAGAATCATTGTTCTTTCCATTGGTTCCTATAATTGGCAAGACTTTTTCTTCTTTAGTTGATTCGATACATGTAATGTTTGACTCGGCCTTTTCAACAATCGAACTACCTTTGTTATCCGAATCACCACTCCTTTTGACAATTCTATCTACTCGCAATGCTTTCCCTTGTAGACATTATTAGCTTGTATTGCAGCAGAATTAATAGGTTTTCCCTCTTTTATTAGTTCATGTATAACAACATTGCATTTGTCCCAAAAAGACTTAAGATTTTTCTTAACAACCCAATTTGGATAGAATCCCCCGCCCATGACACTTTTAGACTCTTGCGGTAACGAGATGTCACCAAAATTCAGTAATTGTGTAGGGACAACATTTTATGATGCGGTACTAGGTGAAGGCACATGTGCTCCAGTAGAATTTTCACTTATTCGGCCATGCACGAAGGTGCTGAGCGGAATTATGAACATATACAGTAGCTATGGTGCCGAAAAATTAGTAGCATGAGGTGTAGCATATGATGGTTGAGGGTAATTGGCCGAATAACTAGTAGTAGCATGGCCAATTCCCCTATCCACCAACATGTTTGGATTAACATATTGCAAGTTGGTTGCCGATGAATAAAAAGGTGAAACACTTTGTTGCATACTATTGGAAGTTCCTGCGTGGGGTGTTTCAACTTGATTCACCTAGCTCATCATGTTGTTCATCAGCATATCGATTTATGGGGTTGCCGATGCATGAGAGTCGGAATACATATGGTGCATGTTACTAGTATCATAAGAAGTTGAAGCATGTAAATTACTTTGAATCGGTCTTTGCACATAATTAGATGCATGGTTGAAAAAACTAGGGTTGGACGATAGAGTATACTCATTGAATGATCTAGTAACACCATATGAAACATTTGCATCTACACTGGGGGGTTGGGTATTCATATTACCTTTGTAGATTGCAAACCCTAGATGATGATCTCTTTGTATCAAGAACGGGCCGGAGACCGTTCAAACCTCCGTCCCCAGCGGAGTCGCCAAAAAGTGTGTTCACACACGAATACGTCATCGTGTATCCTCGACGCCGGGGGTGATACACCGCAACTCACATCGAAGGAGACCCGTTCGAAGCGCGGTACGCAAGCAATCCGGTAGGTGCTTTTATGGACCGAAAACCCCACATGTCTAGGAAGGACCCCCCTTAGGGAGCGCGACTGCTATGGGATGCCCTAGGTGTTGGGAAACGTAGCATGCAATTTCAAAAAAAATCCTATGCTCATGCAAGATCTATCTAGGATATGCATAGCCATGAGAGGGGGAGAGTGTGTCTACGTACCCTCATAGACCGAAAGTGGAAGCGTTTGACAACACGGTTGATGTAGTCGAACTTCTTCTAGCTCCGACCGATCAAGCACCGAACGTATGGTACCTCCGAGTTCTGCACACGTTCAGCGTGATGACGTCCCTCGCCTTCTTGATCCAGCAAGGTGTCGAGGAAGTAGATGAGTTCCGTCAACACGACGGCGTGGTGACAGTGATGGTGAAGTGATATGCGCAGGGCTTCGCCTAAGCATCGCGAGAATATGACCGGGGGTGTAAACTGTGGAGGGGGTGTGCCGCACACAGCTAACAGTTGATGTTGTGTGTTCTAGGTGCCCCTTCCCCATATATAGGTGGGAGGGGAGGAGAGGTATCCAGGGGCATCCTATGGTTGGCCGCTGCCCTTTAGGGGGTCTGCCTTGCCCTGCGCCCCCTTTCCATGTATGCATGAAGGGAAAGGAAAGAGGGAGGTGAGGGAAGGAAATGGGAATCCTAATCCACACTTTCCTTCCCCTTCCCCCCTTTCCTTCTCCTCCTCCTATAGCCTTATAGGGCGCACCAGCCCCTTATGGGCTGGTGTGTTCCTTCACTAGGCCCATATGGCCCATAGGATTATCGGGGGTACCTGAAACACCTTCCGGTGACCCGATAAGTACCTGATACCCTCCGGAACAGTTCTAGTGTCCAAACCATCGTACTATATATCAATCTTTACCTCTCGACCATTTTGAGACTCCTCGTCACGTCCGTAATCTCATCCGGGACTCTCCGAACAACATTCGGTCACCAAATCACATAACTAATATAATACTAAATCATCATTGAACGTTAAGCGTGCGTTACGGGTTTGAGAACTATGTAGACATGACCGAGACACCTCTCCGGTCAATAAGCAATAGCGGAACCTGGATGCTCATATTAGCTCCTACATATTCTATGAAGATCTTTATCGGTCGAACTGTTATGACAACATACATTATTCCCTTTGTCATTGATATATTACTTGCCCGAGATTCAATCGTCGGTATCTTCATACCTAGTTCAATCACATTACCACCAAATCTCTTTACTCGTTCCGTAATACATCATCCCGAAACTAACTTATTAGTCACATTTCTTGCAAGGCTTCTTATGATGTGTATTACCGAGAGGGCCTAGAGATACCTCTCCGATACTCGGAGTGACAAATCCTAATCTCGATCTATGCCAACCCAACAAACAACTTTGTAGATACCTGTAGAGAAACTTTATAATCACTCAGTTACGTTGTGAAGTTTGATGGCACATAAGGCATTCCTCTGGTATCCGGGAGTTCCATAATCTCATAGTCGAAGGAATATGTATTTGACATGAAGAAAACAATAGCAATAAAACTGAACGATCAACATGCTAAGCTAACGGATGGGTCTTGTCCATCACATCATTCTCTTAATGATGTGATCACATTCATCAAATGACAACACATGTCTGTAGTTAGGAAACTTAACCATCTTTGATTAACGAGCTAGTCTAGTAGAGCCTTACTAGGGACATAGTGTTTTGTCTATGTATTCACACATGTATCAAGTTTCCGGTTAATACAATTCTAGCATGAATAATAAACATTTATCATGATATAAGGAAATATAAAATAACAACTTTATTATTGCCTCTAGGGCATACTTCCTTCAGTCTCTCACTTGCACTAGAGTCAATAATCTAGTTCATATCGCCATGTGATTGAACACCAATAGTTCACATCTTTATGTGATTAACACCCATAGTTCACTTCGCCATGCTACCAACACCCAAAGGGTTTACTAGAGTCAATAATCTACTTCACATCTCTATGTGATTAACACCCAAAGAGTACTAAGTTGTGATCATGTTTTGCTTGTGAGAGAAGTTTAGTCAACGGGTCTGCCACATTCAGATCCATATGTATTTTGCAAATTTCTATGTCTACAATGCTCTGCATGGAGCTACTCTAGCTAATTGTCCCACTTTTAATATGTATCCAGATCGAGACTCTGAGTCATATGGATTAGTGTCAAAGCTTGCATCGACATAACCCTTTACGACGAACTTTTTATCACCTCCATAACCGAGAAATATTTCCTTAGTCCTCATAGGTAACTAATGATAACTTTGACCGTTGTCCAATGATCCACTCCTGGATCACTATCGTACCCCCTTGCCAAACTCATGGCAAGGTACACAATAGGTCTGGTACAAAGCGTACCATACGTTATAGAACCTATGGTCTTAGGCATAGGGAATGACTTTCATTCTATTTTCTGCCGCAGCCGAGTTTTGAGTCTTACTCAACTTCACACCTTGTAATACAGGCAAGAACCATTTCCTTGACTAATCCATTTTGAACTTTGTGAAAACTTTATCAAGGTATGTGCTTTGTGAAAGTCCAATTAAGCGTCTTGATCTATCTCTGTAGATCTTGATGCCCAATATATAAGCAGCTTCACCGAGGTATTTCATTGAAAAACTTCTATTCAAGTATCCTTTTATACTAGCTACAAATTCTACATCATTTCCAATCAACAATATGTCATCCACATATAATATTAGAAATGCTACAAAGCTCCCACTCACTTTCTTGTAAATCCTGGCTTCTCCGAAAGTCTATATAAAACCATATGCTTTGATCACCTCGTCAAAGCGTCTATTCCAACTCCGAGATGCTTGCACTAGTCCATAAATGGATCGCTAGAGCTTGCATACTTTGTTAGCACCTTTAGGATCGACAAAACTTTCTAGTTGCATCATATACAACTCTTCTTTAAGAAATCCATTAAGGAATGCGGTTTTGACATCCATTTGCCAGATTTCATAAAATGTGGCAATTTCTAACATAATTCGGACAAACTTAAGCATCGCTACGAGTGAGAAAAATTCATCATAGTCAACATCTTGAACTTATCAAAAACCTTTTGCGACAAGTTGAGCTTTATAGATAGTAACAGTACCATCAGTGTCTTTATTCGTCTTGAAGATCCATTTATTTTCAATGGCTTGCCGATAATCGGACAAGTCCACCACAGTCCACACTTTGTTCTCATACATGGATCCTATCTCGGATTTCATGGCCTCAAGCCATTTATCGGAATCTGGGCTCATCATAGCTTCTTCATAGTTCGTAGGTTCGTCATGGTCTAGTAACATGACTTCCAGAATAGGTTTACTCTACCACTCTGGTGCGGAACATGCTCTCTTCGACCTATGAGGTCCAGTAGTAACTCGATCCGAAGTTTCATGATCCTCATCATTAGCTTCCTCTCTAGTTGGTGTAGGCATCACGGGAACGGTTTTTTTGTGATGATCTACTTTCCAATTCGAGAGAAGGTACAATTACCTCATCAAGTTCTACTTTTCTCCCACTCACTTATTTTGAGAGAAACTCCTTCTCTAGAAAGGATCCATTCTTAGCAACAAAGATCTTGCATTAGGATCTGTGGTAGAAGGTGTACCCAACAGTTTCTTTTGGGTATCCTATGAAGACGCACTCCTCCGATTTGGGTTCGAGCTTATCAGGCTGAAGATTTTTCACAAATGCATCGCAACCCCAAACTTTAAGAAATGACAGCTTAGGTTTCTTGCCAAACAACAGTTCATATGGTGTCATCTCCACGGATTTAGATGGTTCCCTATTTAACGTGAATGCATCTGTCTCTAATGCATAACCCCAAAACGATAATGGTAAATCGGTAAGAGACGGCATAGATCGCACCATATCTAATAAAGTACGGTTATGATGTTCGGACACACCATTACTGTCGTGGATTTGTCACGGCAGATGTCCTTAGTGTCAGGACTTAGTCGCGAGGCAAACGCATCTATGTGGTAGCTTGAGAGGGGTTGAGCGGGACGAGAGACGCGATGTTTTACCCAGGTTCGGCCCCTCATGGTGGAGGTAAAAGTCTACATCCTGCTTCATTGATATTGATGATGATGATCACGGTTACAAGAGTGATCTATCTCGAGAGCTATTGTCTAAACCTAACTTGTCCAACTTGTGGAACTTGTGAATCTTGTCCCCTTTTGGGGAGCCCTGCCCCTCCTTATATATGTTGGGGGGGCGGGTTACATGTAGAGTCCTATTAGGATTAGGACTAGTCTATCTCTAATACAAACCGGATACAAGTCCTGGTCGTAACTCCTTGTGAGGTAAATATTCCCCATGCCTTTCCTCTTAAACCGGCCCACCGTTAAATGTGAACTGGCCCTTTGGGCCTTGGGCCTTGTCATCCGTCTGTCCCGCATGCTGGATCACCAGTGAGTCATAATGACCAGGTGGATTGCTTGTAAACCGCCAGGTTAGGGCGGGTCGCCAGTAACTCGCCAAGTGTCAGTGGGGTCTTCAGATAAACCGCCAAGTCCGGTCGGGTTAACTTCCGGCCGGTTTACGCCGCGGGGTATATCCCTGACATTAACCCCCAAGTTTAGCTTGGATTTATCCATGGTAAACTTATGCTGCAAAATAAACACAAGAACAAATTTGACAGGTTATGCACCGGGTTGAGAATTTTTGTAAACCGGTACCTGATCATCCTTAAGTCCTTGTTATTTCCTCCTTCTGGGAAATCCGGGTCAATAGACCAGCTTCATAATCAATTTGCCGACATTGGCTTGTCACCGAGAAATATTGTGAAGAATAACTCCTTTGACTCAGCTCCGCCGGTTTAAGAAATATGGGTCTGGAAATACTTATCTGATATTCAGCCGGTTTGAAGATGTAAAACTTGCCGGTTTAATACTACCAAAATGGCCAGTTTATAAATATTGATGGTGCCGGGTCATAATTGTTGTTGACACCGGGTCATGTAATTGATCTTCCTAATTTGCTCAAAACTGATAAAATGAAGATGTTCCTCCTTTATATGCATAATACCTGTAGCCCCCAAGTCTTAAGAGGAGAACATAGTGATAACTTAAGACTTGCTCCAATAAGTGTTTCAACCTTGAAGAAATCCGATTAGTTCATCTCAATCATATAAACTAAATACTCCATATATGTAGCCCCCAAGTGCCGGGTTGTCATGCTTGCAGCAACCTGGGACTTGTAATTTCCTGATGCTCATAAAAAACTTCAACCAGTGTAGCCCCCAAGGGCCGGGTCATTATGTAAATAATGAGCAGGAACTTTGTAAATATAATTATGTAGATTTTAGCGGTGATGTGTAGCCCCCAAGGGCCGGCTTAGTAAGATAATACTGAACCGGGACTTGATATATACTTCAGTGAAAATAACATCTTATAATGTAGCTTCCATCGTAGGGCTTGAACCCACGTCCACAAGGTTAAGAGCTTTGTGCTTTACCAACTAAGCAATGGATCTCTCAATATTATGGACGAAAACTTGTGTACCTTGAATTGTTGACAGGAGCAATTGGTAGCCCCCAAGGGCCGGCTCACTATAATATGATGAGTCGGGTCTTCAATAAGACTAGTAAAAATGACTTTGCATTAGCCCCCAAGTGTCATGGTGCATGCTTGCAGCGACATGAGACTTGCATGTAATCTCAATTTGAATAATGTAGCCCCCAAGTGCCGGGTTGTAAGCCTGCAGCGACTCGGGACTATTCCTTTCATTGTAGAATAAATCATATCTTTTGATAAAATAATAGCCATTGCGCTAAAGAGACTTTGAAAACTCAATAATACCGGTTATTAATAACCATAAAAATCCAGCCATGTTGGCTATTCAAGATAATATAATCCAGTAAAAACCTTATTCATTCAATATCATAATGAAAATTCAACCGAGTTTGGCTATTTGAATAATATAACCCAATGATTTAAACTGGCGACTCGTAGTCCAAAGCCAGGCCGGTTTAACAAACCTGTTTCTGCATACAACAAGTTTAAAGTGTCCTGGCGGTTGACCGCCGGACGGGTCATAATGCCCAACATATAACCCGGGTTTATAACCAAGGCTGCACTTAAGAATAATCAAATATGAAATATATCATACCTGTGATATTGAATCACATTGTTGGTTTTACCAACTTTTTGTAGTAAGGGTGATAACCCAAATCTTGAGTACTGATAACTCCTTCCATATTGTGTCGTTTTATGATAAAACCGCACCGGGTTGTGATAAACACCGTGCTACTCCATAAGAGGATGTTAACCACAAGGATCAAACCGGGCAAATAGTCTCCGGATTGACGTGAACTGTGTTCCGTCAATTGATTGGTTGAAAACTTTGTCGGTTTAAAAACGCAATAAAAAAGAAAAAAAGTATCTTGCAAAGAAAAGTGTGAAGCAAAAGCAATGACAAAACCGTTTGCAAAAAAGGTTTATTTGAGCTGATCAAATAGCGTTACCATGGCCGAACACGACCAAGCTCCCGTTAGGTGTAACTATGGTTCTAGTCAGCCAGGTCCCCGAATGAAACTGTGGCATTTATGCCGACCAAGTGGCATGGCAATGGTTCGGGTTCGACCAAGCCCCCAAGTGATTCTGTGGCCCTAGGCCGATCAAGAGGCATGACTGGTTCAGACGTGACCAAGTCCCCAAGTGATCTGGTGGCTCTCGCCTATCAAGAGGTATGGTATTGGTTCGGACACGACCAAACCTCCAAGTGATATAACATGATGCTTTTAAAAAGCGAACTCAAGCGGTAAACCGGAGGCCGCTTTAGAACACTCCGTGTAACCACACATGATGTAAAAGAACAGAGACCCCGCTTTATAAAGCAGAAGCCCCCATGTGATCAATAATATGTCAGGCCAGTAAGGCGGGATACCCATGTTTGAATCGCGCATCGTGGCAGCAGGTCTTCTTTGGCAATTTTTAACTTTTTGCAAGAGATAAATTCTTCTTGAACCGGGATCTTGAACCGGATATTGAGACCTTCAAAGCTTTGTCGGAGACATCTTTCCCTTGAACCGGTCTTTAAACCGGAATCTTCATTTTTAGCCGGAAATTTTCTGACGGCCTTTAAACTCGAACTTGCGAGAAGTTAATTCCTTTTTGAACCGGAAATTCTTAAACCGGATTTGAGAGCTTCAGAGCTTTGTCGGAGAACAAATTTCCCTTGTACCGGATTGTAAACCGGAATCCTTTTCTGATGACCCGAAACTTCTTCATTGAGCCGGGACTTTGTAACTGTCATATACTTTCTAATATGGAAATCTTCTGACAGCACGATGTGAATCCACAGAAGGTTGAGGTGACTGCGGCGGGTTGTAAATGATCTCGTATGAGCCGCGTCAGCAACTCGGCCAATGGTTCCTTCCAACTGGCGATTTGAAGTTAATCAAAACTGTAGTGGTGGCGACTTGTACGCCTGCCCATTGAACCATCCAGTGCAAACGGCGGTTGACGATAATTTGTCTCCAATTTGAAAGAAAACCGAGCTACCCAAGCTGTGACTTGCTCATACCCAATAAATAGCTCATGCAGACAGGTGCGGCCCGGTATGTTGATGTAGACCAGGCCGCGAGAGACGGACGGTAAAGAAAACCGTGGCTTCAGAGGCGGCACAGACAGATGACTCAGCCGTGGCATTGTAAATCGGCGCGGGCGGGAGAATCGGCCGCTGGGGCGGACAATAAATCAATCGCGTGTGTTGATGTAGCGGGTGTGGCAACCTGCGCAGGATGAGTGCTAGTGCAAAAATAATATTTGCTCATGCCCCTTTTGCAACACCTTATTTAAGGAATAATGGTTCTGCGAAAAAATATCATAGACCAAGTAATTGTTCTTTGATAAAGACAATATATGCTAAGAAAAATAATCTTTAGATAAATATCACCTGATTTGTTCGGATGATGGATGATCCCTTCCATCGTGATAGAGATGGTTCAGGTAGACCAGCGACTCAAAATAGTCCCGGTGGTTCAGGCAGACCGGCAACTCCCGGCGGCTCAACACGTTAGAGGCGGTTTGCGGCCCGACGGCTCTCACACCTCCAAGTGAGTAGCTCCACACACTTCATGGCTGATTTTTTTAATAGCTTCGCCTGCCACCAAGTGATTCTGTTGGGTTGCTTTTGAGCGGATGTAGCAATGGATTTTCAATAATACCAACTTGCACTAGATGGTCACGTGAGCAAAGAGTACTTAATCAGTACTTGTCCGTGAACTCTTTCATGTGAACAGTGGCAGGAGTGTTTGATGTAACTTGTTTCTGTCCCATTGTTCCTTGTCTCCACTTGCATGTGTACCAGACTGAATAACAATGATGTAGTGATACTATAGTCCACATCCCTAGGCTTGATCCTGACGCCGATCAGGCACAGTTTTAACAGCAGCAAAGTTTGAAGCGCGGAGCAGGGTTGCTCGACTGCGGCTCGCAGTAGTCGTAGGCAACTCAAGACTGAAGCGAGACGCGGCAGACGACTTGTAGCTGAAGATGAGGCGAAGCCGGCTCGTCGGTAAGGCCCGAAGGCCACGCAGGCCGTGATGGCTCAGGAACGAAGCAGCCGTCAACTCGGACTTGAAACCGAGGCGGAAACCAACCAATGTGGAGGCTGTCGAGTGGCGCGGTCGTGTCCGTGGCGGTGGCTCAGCGTCGAGACGGAGGGCGACTCGTCCCTGGCCGCCGGCTCTGCAGACAGGGAAGCCCGGAACGGCTGCGCTCACGCGCTGGCAGGGCGAAGCAGAGGCGAGCCGGCGGCAGCAGCTGTAGCTCGGACGGCCACGGAAATACCCCGGCGAAGAGGCAAAGCGAGGTCAGACCAGCGGGTCGCGGATCAGGGCGGCCCGACCGCGTGTGGCGCAATAGTGAGCGTAGCAGAGCGTCCGGTGGTGACTTGTTGAATCCGTGATGACATTGGTTGCAGTGGAAGTTGTCCACCTCGGCGGATTGCACGCAAAGGAATCAATTTCCATCGCTGCGTATGAGTTGAATCGGCAGCAGAGAACTTTGTCCATCTTGTCGGTCTCGATGACTTAAAAACTTGTTGGTCTCGCTGACTCAAAAACAACCATATCAAGACTTAACCTTGTGGTGGTGGGTTCGAGCCACACGGTGGGCGCCAACTGTCGTGGAATTGTCACGATAGATGTCCTTAGTGTCAGGACTTAGTCGTGACGCCAACGCATCTATGTGGTAGCTTGAGAGGGGTTGAGCGGGACGAGAGACGCGATGTTTTACCCAGGTTCGGCCCCTCACGGTGGAGGTAAAAGCCTACATCCTGCTTCATTGATATTGATGATGATGATCACGGTTACAAGAGTGCTCTATCTCGAGAGCTATTGTCTAAACCTAACTTGTCCAACTTGTGGAACTTGTGAATCTTGTCCCCTTTTGGGGAGCCCTGCCCCTCCTTATATATGTTGGAGGGGCGGGTTACATGTAGAGTCCTATTAGGATTAGGACTAGTCTATCTCTAATACAAACCGAATACAAGTTCTGGTCGTAACTCCTTGTAAGGTAAATATTCCCCATGCCTTTCCTCTTAAACCGGCCCACCGTTAAACGTGAATCGGCCCTTTGGGCCTTGGGCCTTGTCATCCATCTGTCCCGCACGCCGGATCACCAGTGAGTCATAATGACCAGGTGGATTGCTTGTAAACCGCCAGGTCAGGGCGGGTCGCCAGTAGCTCGCCAAGTGTCAGTGGGGTCTTCAGATAAACCGCCAAGTTCGGCCGGGTTAACTTCCGGCCGGTTTACACCGCGGGGTATATCCCCGACAATTACACTGTCGTGTTCCAGGTGGCGTCAGATGTGAAACTATTCCACATTGTTTTAAATGAAGGCCAAACTCGTAACTCAAATATTCGCCTCCGCGATTAGATCATAGAAACTTTATTTTTTTGTTATAATGATTCTCCACTTCACTCTGAAATTCTTTGAAGTTTTCAAATGTTTCAGACTTCTGTTTCATTACGTAGATATACCTATATCTGCTGAAATCATCTATGAAGGTTAGAAAATAACAATACCCGCCATGAGCTTCAACACTTATCAGACCGCATACATTGGTATGTATTATTTCCAATAAGTCATTAGCTTGCTCCATTGTTCTAGAGAATGGAGTTTTAGTCATCTTGCCTATGAGGCTTGGTTCGCAAGTATCAAATGATTCATAATCAAGTGATTCCAAAAGTCCATCTGCATGGAGTTTCTTTATGCGCTTTACACCAATATGACCAAAACGACAGTGCCACAAGTATGTTGCACTATCATTATCAACTTTCCATCTTCTGGCATCAATATTATGAATATGTGTATCACAACAATCGAGATTCAATAAACCATTTGCATTGGGTGTATGACCATAGAAGGTTTTATTCATGTAAATAGAACAACAATTATTCTCTGACTTAAAGGAATAACCATATCGCAATAAACATGATCCAATCATATTCATGCTCAACGCAAACACCAAATAACATTTATTTAGGTCCAACACTAGTCCCAAAGGTAGAGGGAGTGTGAGGGAGTCCTGGATTAAGGGGTCCTCGGACGTCCGGGCTATGTGACATGGGTCGAACTAATAGGCCGTGAAGATACAAGGCAGAAGACTTCCTCCCGTGTCCGGATGGGACTCTCCTTTGCGTGGAAGGTAGGCTTGGCATTCGGATATGAAGATTCCTTCCTCTATAAACCGACTTTGTACAACCCTAGGCCCCTCCGGTGTCTATATAAACCGGAGGGTTTAGTCCGTAGAGGCAATCACAATCATACAGGCTAGACATCTAGGGTTTAGCCATTACGATCTCATGGTAGATCAACTCTTGTAATCCTCATATTCATCAAGATCAATCAAGCAGGAAATAGGGTATTACCTCCATCAAGAGGGCCCGAACCTGGGTAAACATCGTGTCCCCCGTCTCATGTTACCATCGACCTTAGACGCACAGTTTGGTACCTCCTACCCGAGATCTGTTGGTTTTGACACCGACATTGGTGCTTTCATTGAGAGTTCTGTTGTGTCGTCATTAGAAGGTTCGATGGCTCCATTAGTCATCTACAACAATGCCGCCCTGGGGAGGTTTTTCTCCCGAACCAGATATTCGTATTCGACGGCTTCGCACTATGGGCCAACTCGCTCGGCCATCTGGAGAAGATCGACAGCTATGCCCTAGATCACCATATTAGTTTTGGAAATTTGGACTATGTCACTGATATCCGAGGAGACTTGATCTTCCAAGGGTTCATGACCCCAACCTCCGCTGTGGCCTTAGATCCGAAGTGCATCACCAGGTCCGAAGATGGGATTCCTGAGCCCGCCGGACTATCTGCGGCTACTAAGCCCAATACAGGAGAGCCGGAGGAAGCAATGTCACTGGCAACCATCATGTAGTCGGACTCCTCTCCGGACACTGGCTCTGAACTCTCGGAGTCTGCATCATGTGAGCTCGGCCAAAGAGTCTCCTTCCCGCCGTACTCCACGGACTCTCTTCTCCCTGGCCAAACCTCGCCTTTAAGCGAGGCTCCGGACTTGATGTGATCCCTCGTCGTTACAGAGGAGCAATATCCGAACTATGCCCAGCCCGGACTAGGAGCTGAGAGTGGGGAATTTTACGTCCCACCCACCACCCACTTCATATCCATTGTCGAGGACTTAACTGACATGCTAGATTATGGCTCTAAAGACATCGACGGTATGGACGACGATGCCGGAAAAGAGCAGGCCCAAAACCCACCGTTTACAGAACGCTGGACGGCCATCTCTTCATATGACATGTACATGGTGGATACACCCAAAGAGGGTGACAGCGATAACGATAAAGATCTGGTCGAGGATAAACCTCCTGAGATACAACCAAAGCGCCGACGTCAGCAGCGCCGCTCTAAATCATGCCGTGAAAAAGACGGCGATACTGGCACGAGAGACAACAATACTCCGGACAACGCTGAAGACTAAGAAGGCCCCGTCGAGCCAACCTCCGACAGGACAATCGGGAAGATGGGCAAGTTAGCCCTGATGAACAGGCCGTAAACAAAGACTCATAGGACAGCAATTATCTTCCACTCTCCGAGGATGAGGTGAGCCTCGATGACGAAGACTTTATCGTGCCTGAGGAACCCCTCGAGCAGGAGTGCTTTAAGCGCTGGCTAATAGCCACTGCAAGGAGCCTGAAAAAGAAGCAGCAACAGCTACAAGCTAATCAAGACCTACTCAATGATAGGTGGACTAATGTCCTGGCAGCCGAGGAATACGGCCTCGAGCACCCAACCAAAAGTTACCCGAAGCGCAACCTGCTACCTCAATTTGATGACGAGGCACTTGGGCCCGTACCATCAGCGCGTAATGTGGCTGACCGACCACCTTGTGGCTGGGAAAAAACGGTAACTCAGGCCGAACACCAGCCTATACCACCTCACCGTAAAGGTAGGGACACAACATCTCGGGGATATACATATGACCTGCGGCAGGACCTGGAAAATAGAGCAGGTCAGACCAGATCGATCTACGGATCAACGGGGCGTGTCCCGAAGCGTGACGACGGCTATCCAGCTGGACGTGACAAGCATAACCACGTCCGGGCCGAAAACCGCAGACGGACTCCATCCGAGCTACATCGCGACTTGGCCCGATATAGAGGCACCGCACACCCCCTCTGCTTCACTGATGAAGTAAAGGAGCACGAATTCCTAGAAGGGTTTAAACCCGTGAATATTGAATCATACAATGGAACAACAGATCCCGCGGTATGGATTGAGGACTTTCTTCTCCATATTCATATGGCCCTCGGAGATGATCTTCATGCCATCAAATACCTCCCACTAAAACTCAAGGGACCAGCTCGGCATTGGTTGAACAGCCTGCCTAAAAACTCCATTGGCAGCTGGGAGGACTTGGAAGACGCCTTCTATGACAACTACCAAGGTACATACGTCCGACCTCCGGATGCCGATGACTTAAGTCACATAGTTCAGCAGCCCAGAGAATTAGCCAGGAAATTCTGGACTAGGTTCCTAACTAAAAAGAACCAGATCGTTGACTGTCTGGATGCCGAAGCCCTAGCGGCCTTTAAGCACGTCATCCGCGACGAATGGCTCGCCCGACACCTCGGCCAAGAAAAACCGAAGTCCATGGCAGCCCTCACGGCACTTATGACCCGCTTTTGCACGGGCGAAGACAGCTGGCTAGCCAGTAGCAATAATAACGCAAGTGAACCTGGCACCTCCGAAGCCAGATATAGCAATGGCAAGCCCTGACGCAATAGACACAAGCGTCGAAACAACTGTGACAATACCGATGACACGGCGGTCAATGCCGGATTCAGTGGCTCCAAGTCCGGCCAGCGGAAAAATCCATTTAAAAGAAACAATCCAGGCCCATCCAGCTTGGACCGCATACTCGATCGTCCACGTCAGATCCATGGCACCCCCGATAAACCAGCCAATCATACCAACAGAAGCTGTTGGGTCTTTAAACAGGTCGGTAAGTTAAATACCGAGAACAAGGAAAAGGCGTCGCAAAGTGAGGACGGCGATGACGAGGATCCCTGGTCGCCGAACACATGGGGACAGAAGAAGTCCCCCCCCCCAAGTTAAAACGGTGAGCATGATATATGTTACCATATCCCCAAGAGGGAGCGCAAATGCGCACTCAGGGACGTCTACGCGATAGAGCCAGTCGCCCCAAAATTCAACCCGTGGTCGTCCTGCCCGATCACCTTCGATCGCAGGGACCACCTGACTAGTACCCATCATGGTGGTTCAGCTGCACTAGTCCTCGACCCAATCATTGATGGATTCCACCTCACGCGAGTCCTCATGGATGGCGGCAGCAGTTTTAACCTGCTCTATCAGGATACAGTCCGCAAGATAGGCATCGATCCATCAAGGATCAAGCCCACAAAAACTACCTTTAAAGGAGTAATACCAGGTGTAGAGGCCCATTGCACGGGCTCAATCACATTGGAAGTCGTATTCGGATCCCCGGACAACTTTTGAAGCGAAGACTTGATCTTCGATATCGTCCCCTTCCGCAGTGGCTATCACACACTTCTCGGATGAACCGCATTTGCTCGATTCAATGTAGTGCCCCACTATGCTTATCTCAAACTCAAGATGCCCGGACCATGCAGTGTCATAACAGTCAATGGGAACACTGAACGCTCCCTCCGTACCGAGGATCACACCACGACCCTGGCAGCGGAAGTACAGAGCGGCCTTATCAAGCAGAATTTTAATTCAGCGGTCAAGCTCCCAGACACTGTCAAACGAGTCTGGACTACTCCACAGCTGGACAGTCCAGCTCATCAGGAGTTCGACTAGCAATTTAGCCTCCGTCTCAATCCTGACCAAATGGCGGCGTACGTACCGCACGTACATAACTACGCACTCAAAATACCAAGGGCATAAACAGAGGCGTAACTCGATTGTGGTCCATAATACGGCTCGACCTTCCCCGGACACACATACTTTACCTTTTTTCCTTTTCTTTTCCACAGGCCCCTCATGACGGCCTAATCACCGATCCTTTCAAAGGATGGATATACCATGGTGGCAAGCAGCATAGACGTGTGGCGGAATCCCTAGGTGGTCTTCTTGACGATCACTCTACCTATTTTTAGGACCCGCACGCGGCTCCCCCTTGGTTTTGGCATATTAAATAGCCATTTTTCTTATCGCACTATTTGTACAAATACGCTCTGACGTATTAATCAAATTATAATGGAAACAGTTTGTGGCACTGGCTTACTACTTCATTTTATTTCGCTATTCTTATCGACTGCACCCGTACACTTTCGTACGCTTTAATTCGCCAGGGGCTTCATTGCGCCCCATACTACGGCAACAAAGTCCAAACACTTTTACAGTATAGTTCAGCACCCCGAATTTAGCATTATATGCATCGGCTCCGAATCATGTCTTTGTTCAATACTTGGGTTGCCCGGCTCCTGTGCTTGCTACCTTACGTTCTGTCCTATCGGCTACGGTAGTGAAGGGAGAACTACTGCGATTGTGTTTCTGGTTTATCCGGTTAAACACCTAAGTAGAGAAATCTGAAAACTGACTGTCATGATGCGGCGAGAGCTGGTCATCTATTCGGAGGTCAAAATCTCTTGCGATTTTTTCCCACATTATGCGACGGATCGGCCTCCACCCGATCAGGTGTCTACAACACCCTAGTCCGGATTAACAAATACTCACTAGGGGCTGCGCCTACACTTCTATTGTCAAACTCCTATGGCTAAGTGAGGGTGATAAAGCCACATAGTCCGATTTCCTGGTTCGTTGCGCTAAACAAATCCTTCAAGGACCAAACTCTTGGATCAAGAGTATTTAGGTTTCAACCCAAACACCCCCATACTACCTATGTGGGGGTTGAAGCCGACGACTGGCCAACTCTTAGGTTTAATAAAACGGCCGCACAGGAGGCAAAAATTTTAAACAAACAACAAGCATTATATTACATATCAGCTTTGTTCCATAATACAGGACGAGATAACATGAATTTCTTCATTCAAAGATAATGTCTTTTGTGCACTAGCCCTCTACAATGCGGATCCCTTCAAGACATCATCAAAATACCGCTCGGGCGTACGGTGCTCCTTGCCCGCGGGCGGTCCCTCGGTCGTGAGCATGACAGCGTCCATCTTCGCCCACTGCACCTTGACACAAGAGAAGGCCATCCACGCACCTTCGATGCAGACCGGCCGCTTGATGGCATCAAGCCGAGGGTAGGCATCGACCAGCCGCTTCACGAGCCCGAAGTAGCTGCTGGGTATGCTTCGGTGGGCCACAGACGGATTATCAAATCCTTCATGGCTGATTCAGTCACCCAATGCAGTTCGGTCAGCTGTTTCAACTGATCTCTAAAGGGCACCTGATGCTCTGGCGCAAGGTATTGTGACCAGAACAGCTTCTCCGTTGAGCTCCCCTCTTCAGCTCAGAAGAACTCCGCAGCATCAGTAACACTGCGCGGCAGATCCGCAAATGCCCCTGGAGAACTCCAAATCCGGGTCAGTAAGAGGTACCTTTTCTTCACATATTTTCTCTACATAATAAAGGCCTTACCCACCGCGATTTTCCTGGCCTCCAGGATTTCCTGGAGGGCGCCTTGGGCTTCAACCTGGGCCTCTTGCAAGCTTTGGTAGGCCTTAGCAAGTTCGGACTCTTCGTCCGCAATCTTGCACTCTAAGGACTCGCATTTCTTTACGGCATCCTGGAGCTCCTGCTGGACCTCCCCGGCCCTTGCCTCGTGTTTTTCGCGGGCGGCTTGTTCCTTTGCCGCTCTCTTTTGGGCCTCGGCTAGCGTGCTCTTGAGGGTCTCCACTTCGGTCGCAGCTCCTGCGAAATATCATGATAACATGATCAACACAAACAGTTCATATCTTTCTATATCTGAATAGGCCATTGCATACCTTGCTCGTCCTCTAGTTGTTTTTTCACATGGCCGAGCTCTTCCTCGGCCCGCTCCACACTCTACTTTAGTTTGGAGACTTCGGCAGAATGGGAGCTTGCAGGCAGCATCGAAGCATGCTTATTCACATAGACAAATATGGTTAGTCTCCTGCGAAAATTATTTGATCCTTTGTCTGTCTTTTCTTTTTGAACACCAGACAGATTCTCAAGGGCTACCGTCTATACTATGACATTCTTTCTATATAATCACGTTGCATACCTCAAAGCCTGTTAAAAGGCTGGTGCAGTCTTTGGTCAGTCCGTTCTTAGCGGGCTGAACCCTCTCAACCACTGTACCCCTAAGGATACGGTGTTCCTCAACAATGGAAGAGTATCCGATGCCTCTGGATGGACAGAGGTCACCGGCGGAATAGGTGCACCTCCTTCTTTCGAACGAGGCTGCTTGCCTTATTCCGGAGCCATATGGGCCTCTAGAATAGTATTCGGCTGGGGGCCGAATTGGGTATGACCCCCATCGCCAGTCTCCAGGGGGATTTGCTCCCCCATGTGTCCGGCGGCCAAGGTATTACCCTCGGGCGGCACCCTGGCGGCCTCTTGTACCTCTCCCTGGCCTGGGAAGGTCCTTTAGGACAACACCTCAGCGTCGTCCGTGGCCTTGGGAGAGGAGGCCGCCGGAAGCGACCCGTTGTCCATCACCTTTGGATCTAGTGAATTCCTCGAAGATGAGGATCGCCGGGGGTGGGCGTGGGCCGTACTATAGCGCATGATTCGACATATTAAAACAACAAAGTAAAGAAGTTGGATATATGTGTATATAAGTGCCTTTGAGTTCTTACGATTCGGCCAGGGGCTTCTCCCTGGGGTACCACTCGGAGCTGCTATCAGTGTCCAACGCGGAGTTATCCGCAAGGGAGACCCTCCCCTTCTTGGAAGCCTCTGCCTCCAGATCCGTGGAGGCCCTTCTTTTCTTCCTTCCCCCTCAAGGGGAGAGTAGCTTTCCTCCTCCTCCTCCTCGTCCTCGGTGGTGGGGGAGGAGTGGGTCTCGGCGTCTTCGGACGTCACGTCCGAAGTGCCTTTACGGTGAAGGCCACTTCTTCCCGCCTGGCCCTTCTTCTGGGCCTTCTTCTCCGGCGCCTGGTAGGGCGCCGGAACCAGCATCTTTGTCAGAAGTGGGATTGCTGGGTTTTCCAGTAACGGAGCCGGACACTGGATCCGCTCTGCCTTCCTTGTCCAGCCCTGGAAAGACACATGGGGAAGCTGAGACATCTTCCTTGAATGTATAGGTGAAGGATACACCTTGAAATACGAAAAACCTACCAGACTGGCGGGATGGGTCCTCGGTCGTCTTCGACCACATCTCATTGGCCTTAAAAAGCACCTTCCAGATGCCTTCGTGTGTAACGCCGAAGAACTGTGGCAAGGTCTGGTGCTTGGCCAGATCGAACTCCCACAAATTGCAAGTCCGGCTTTGGCAAGGAAGGATCCAGCCAAAAAGCATCACCTGGATCACATCACTACAAAAAATACACTTCCGTGATGATACGTGTTTGTCACAGTAGGTCGTGTTTTTTGTCATGCATGTACATCCATGACAAATTTATGATAGAATCAAGATAGTCATACATGTGCTGTCGTAGAAGTGTTCCATGACATTACCAAAATTATCATCACGGAAGTGTCCACTTCCATGACGATAAATCGCGCGTCACAGAAGTGCTTTCGTCAAGGGTGACCGACACGTGGCATGCACCGTAACGGAACGCTGTTAAGCTATCGGGTCCGGTTTTGGATCCGATAACCCGTTAACAGCCCCGACCAATGGGGATTGTCCACGCGTAAAATCATCATTGGCTAGAGGAAACACGTGTCGGCTCGTCAGTGGGTCAGATAGGCGCCTATGATATGTCGACACGTGCCACGGCCCACCACTGGCCCATTTAGCTTACAAAGCCGGCCCGTTTAACTTGGTCAAAAGTTAACGGGCTGGCCCATGAAAAGCCTGTTAACGGTCTCTTTGCAAATAGCCCATTTTACGGCCCGTTAACTCACAGCCCGTTAGGCCCTAAAGGAAATCGGCCCAACAACGTCATGTGGGCCGTCGAATATAACACCAGCCCATTTCACTTTCGGCCCATGTATGGCCCACGACGTCTTTCGGCCCATATGAGGCCCTCGTATCTTTTGGCCCTTTACAGGCCCACGGTGACTCTAGCCCATAATGAACAGTAATTTTATTTATACCCGTTAATGGCCCGTGATTTACATGGGCCATTTCCAGCCCGTGTTAGCTTTCGGCCTATTGATGGCCTATATGTTCTTGGTCTCCTTTTCGGCCCTCGATTACTTCTGGCCCTTTACTGGCATGTTCCCCTAATGGGCCAAATTCGGCCCATGGCAAGAGTCAGTTCGTTACTGACCTGTTCCCCTAATGGGCCAAATTTGGCCCATGGCAAGAGTCGGCCCATTACTGGCCTGTTACCCTAATGGGCCAAATTCAGCCCATGGCAAGAGTCGGCCCATTTCTGGCCTATTAACCCGTTGCGCCGTTTCCAGCCCGTCCTATATTCTGGCCCATTAATGACCCGTTATGCCTGTGATAGAATTAGGCCTTTGCTGTCCTACGGCCTGTTACCGTGCTGGGCCGATACCAATTACGCCCGATTACGGCCCATATAGACCCATTTATCCGACGGCCCGAGGCCCACCAATTACAAGCCCATTTATCGACGGCCCGTAGGAGACCCATGGATCCTACGACCCGTATATGGCCCATGGTAGTTGTAGCCACTAGCAAACCAGGGAAAAAGAAGACTAGGAAATAAATAAGACCGAAACTAACGCTAGGCTATTAAGGCGATTGCACAGATTACATCCACTCGGCATCAAAGATCGCCACTAGTGCAAATATAGGGAACACCCTACACTATACAAAAATGGCTTGTTGTTTTCTTCAGCCAGTGACAGCACGTTAAGAATAAATTTTGTATCGCACCAAAACAAATTACAACTATATAACAAAAGGAAGGTTGGCATAAAACTTAACAGTCTAGAAAATAAATGCACCACCAAAAGTTCAGAAGCTCAGTTCATTTGACCTGACTGTTACGTTTTTCATGTTGTATTGTCCGATGGAGCACCATAACCCTCGCCTTCATTTCCCCTAGGCTCCTGAACAACATAGCAAATGTCTGATAGTCTGGTTTCAAAACCATGCATATCTTGACGATATTGAGCAATGTTTCTCCTTGTTTCACAAAGGGTATCTGTTATGGAATGGACTTGTGTCTGGAGCGCAGATACAACATTGCTTTGAGCTTGCATATCTTGATCATGAGGCAGTTTGGACGATATTGCCTTAACAACCAACCCAGTATTACGCAGGAACATGCTTTGGGCACTGTTAGTGGACAGGTACTGACCCACTGCAGCAAGAGCTGACATTGCGGTTATAGTTGCCTCGCCACCTTCACAAGGTGGCGGTTCCACCATTTTTTCCATAGCTCACTGAAAAGTTGAGGTTTTACATTAGTAGTACCAGAACAAAAGATATTAAGGAGACAGCAAAACCAAACAACATAGCTTTGGTCTATATACAGAACTTCTTCTGGTGAACCCATGTAAAATATTAGTTGTATTTTATTGCAAAGTACATAATAAAACCAGGTTCCAAACATATGACCATGTACCATCGCTAATGTATTGTCTATTTGTTCACATTGTAATCAGGGCTAAGGATAAAGAGACGAAGTTTATAATATGGTAAGCATAGTATGACATCATTCATATCACAAAACAACTGAGAACAGACAAACAGGCAATTGTAATGTTGTGTGGGCAAGTCCAGCACGGAACTAGATTACGGGTCAAGATCAAAGGAACATCACTCCTCTCTTTTAAACCTTGCAAGGTGCAATGATACGCTAAGACAATTGTGTATAAAATTGAAAGGAGTAATAGACATTGGCTGCAAACCATGCAGTTCAAGGCACAAGTCAGAGTAAGTAGTAGTTAAAAGGCATGAGGATTAATGACTTACAACAGCGGCTTTGACTGGTGTAGTCATGCCCTTCTTCTTGCTGGTGTGACAGTCCTTGAAGATTTCCACAGCATTTGGTTCAGGTACTTTTTGGTTCTTGCGGGCTTTCCTCTGCATTTCGAACAAGTCAATATAGATCTGATAATATGGTACAGCGAAAAGAGTGAAACGGCAGCTAATTACAAGAGCCTCGGAGTGTGTAATATAGCTACGAGATCATGTCGTCTGTTGGAATTTCACTTTCATACGGTTGGCCTTGTTCTTGAAGGAAATATGCCCTAGAGGCAATAATAAAGTTATTATTTATTTCCTTATATCATGATAAATGTTTATTATTCATGCTAGAATTGTATTAACCGGAAACATAATACATGTGTGAATACATAGACAAACAGTATGTCACTAGTATGCCTCTACTTGACTAGCTCGTTGATCAAAGATGGTTATGTTTCCTAACCATAGACATGAGTTGTCATTTGATTAACGGGATCACATCATTAGGAGAATTATGTGATTGACTTGACCCATTCCGTTAGCTTAGCACTTGATCGTTTAGTTTGTTGCTATTGCTTTCTTCATGACTTATACATGTTCCTATGACTATGCGATTATGCAACTCCCGTTTACCGGAGGAACACTTTGTGTGCTACCAAACGTCACAATGTAACTGGGTGATTATAAAGGTGCTCTACAGGTGTCTCCAAAGGTACTTGTTGGGTTGGCATATTTCGAGATTAGGATTTGTCACTCCGATTGTCGGAGAGGTATCTCTGGGCCCTCTCGGTAATGCACATCACTTAAGCCTTGCAAGCATTGCAACTAATGAGTTAGTTGCGGGATGATGTATTACGGAACGAGTAAAGAGACTTTCCGGTAACGAGATTGAACTAAGTATTGAGATACCGACGATCGAATCTCGGGCAAGTAACATACCGATGACAAAGGGAACAACGTATGTAGTTATGCGGTATGACCGATAAAAATCTTCGTAGAATATGTGGGAGCCAATATGAGCATCCAGGTTCCGCTATTGGTTATTGACCGGAGACGTGTCTCCGTCATGTCTACATAGTTCTCGAACCCGTAGGGTCCGCACGCTTAAAGTTCGATGATGGTTATATTATGAGTTTATGTGTTTTGATGTACCAAAGGAGTTCGGAGTCCCGGATGAGATCGGGGACATGACGAGGAGTCTCGAAATGGTCGAGACATAAAGATTGATATATTGGACGACTATATTCGGACATCTGAAAGGTTCCGAGTGATTCGGGTATTTTCGGGAGTACCGGGGAGTTACGGGAATTCGTATTGGGCCTTAATGGGCCATACGGGAAAGGAGAGAAAGGCCTCAAAGGGTGGCCGCACCCCTCCCCATGGGCTGGTCCGAATTGGACTAGGGAGGGGGGCGCCCCCTTCCTTCCTTCTCCTTTTCCCTTCCCTTTCCTTCTCTCCTACTCCTACTACTTGGAAGGGATCCTAGTTCTACTAGGAAAGGGGGAATCCTACTCCCGGTGGGAGTAGGACTCCCCTAGGGCACGCCATAGAGAGGGCCGGTCCCTCCCCTCCTCCACTCCTTTATATACGTGGCCAGGGGGCATCTCATAGACACAACAACTAATCTCTTGATCTCTTAGCCGTGTGCGGTGCCCCCCTCCACCATAATCCACCTCGATCATATCGTAGGGGTGCTTAGGCGAAGCCCTGCGTCGGTAGAACATCATCCTCTTCACCACGCCATCGTGCTGACGAAACTCTCCCTCAACACTCGGCTGGATCGGAGTTCGAGGGACATCATCGAGTTGAACGTGTCCAGAACTCGGAGGTGCCGTGCGTTCGGTACTTGATCGGTCGGATCGTGAAGATGTACGACTACATCAACCGCGTTGTGCTAAAGCTTCCACTTTCGGTCTACGAGGGCACGTGGACACACTCTCCCCTCTCGTTGCTATGCATCACCATGATCTTGCATGTGCATAGGAAATTTTTGAAATTACTATGTTCCCCAACAGTTCTTTGAACAGTTCACCTACAAGAAGATAGATTTGTGTGGCACATGCGTAAATAGGACTTCAACATGTGATCTGATCACACACATATATATATATATATATAATGTACCTAATACTTCGGATCAGACCAGTGTTTAACAAGGCCCCTCCAGTCTTCATTCGATATATTTTCCACTAGAGATGTTTGGGAAAGTTCACTGTTAGCCTTGCCTTCAAAGTGAGTTTTCCTCAAGTTATACCGATACTGTCGCAGAACAGACTTGAAAACATGGGTGCAAGCTTGTGTGGTTGCATCATCTTGGCTATCCAACTTCAACCTCATCTGTTGAAAATTATGGGAGTAACATTATCAGCAACCTAGAAAGTATGGGACAGAGCAAGACGATATTACTAGTTTCCATACATAACCATACTTACAGATAAATGGTCGAGGAAGGTGCTGAACTGGGTTTCGTCTTTGTCATTCCTGTACTGAATCCATGTTGGGAGGATACGTACATGACACCTAATGGCAACCGCTGCCTCTGATACTAACTTGGCTGACTCTGTAGCATCACGTGGCCTTTTTAAACCTGCCTCAAAATGGATCTCCATTCTTCCTCCTCTAGATTTAGTTAACCTATTGAGCATTATCCCTAATGTTTGTTTCCTCTTGCGCCTAGGTGCTAGTCCAACAACGAACATAGGAAGTGTTAGTGTACATCAAACTGTGAGACTACATATAAAGAAGCATGCAACTGTAACTTGACTCCAGCAACTACCTTCTTCTTGTTGAAGCTCACAAGTTTCATCTGATATTGCCAACTCGTCTTGTGTCAAGAGTGCTTGGGAAGTAGTGTCAGGTGGCAAGGGAGCTTGGGAATGTGCTGCTAGCTCAGTTGACGCACGAGTAAGTCATGCAGCTGGTAGTACTATGGTAGGTGTTGCAAGAACTAGGGCTGTCTCTGCTTGTTTGGTGGCAGCTATTTGTTTCTGTTAGGCTTTTTTTGCAACTCATGTAGCATGGGATGCCGTGTTTGTAGAATTTTCCGCTGGACTTTAACCTTCTATTGCACCATCAGTACCAGCAGAATCTGCAGGATTCATCCGCTTCTCATTCCCTGCCATTCTGTGTTTCTTCCTCTTTCTCTGTGCCATGTTAAGTCAAGCCGACAAGAAAAACGAATAACAATTTAGTTCTTCAGAACAAATTGATGTGTGATGCAGACGAACTGAACTTTGATGTTAGACAACCACATGATAGGAGGATGTAATATGTATGAAAAACAGGATGGAAGAGATAACTAGAACTATGATGTGTAAACTAAGAAGAAGACATTTCACCAAATTAGAAGCAATGCAATGGAAGGTAGACACCATATGAAAGATGCTACAAATATCGATCTGCCAAGTTAACAGTGTCTCATCATAAATGGCATTTAAACAAATGTGAAGTAGTACAACAAATAAATCATATGCAAGATGCAAACAACATCACACTACCATGTTAGAGGTCTCTCGTCATTAGTGCCATTGCATATTCGCAGCATTGCATATTCACAGCTTATGATGTGTAAACTAAGGAGAAGGAATTTCAACAAATTAGAAGGAATGAAAGCTAGACACCATATGAAAGATGCAACGAATATCACTCTGCCAAGTTAAAACTGTCTCATCATAAGTGCCATTTCAACAAATTAGTAGTACAAGCTAGAAAAGAATGTGAGATGTAACCTATATCACACTCCGAAGTCAAACGTGTCTTATGATAAGTGATTGTTGCAGGTTACATAACAGTGGTAATTTGATGTAAGAACATGGTGTGATAGACAGGTATTGTATGTTCTAGAAACAGGAACACGTGTCTTATTCAAGTATAATGTGTAAAGTAAGCAGATGGAATTCAACAAAATTAGAAGCAATACAAGCTAGGCATCACACATAACATGCAACCACATATAACAGTGCCAAGTTAGAGGGAGCACCAGTGATGCTGCACTAGGGGAGACGTGCTCATCATAAACACAGCTTTGTTGAGTGTCTATGCATGTGTTGTCTTGGAAATCATATTGGGGGTGTGGAGGAGTAGAAACTGTAGAGGCCCTCCGTTCGGAAGGAGCACCTTTATCCGCTGCCTTGCTAACTTCCTTCCGCTTTATTGATTTTGAGTTGTCAAGTAAAACCGACAAGAAAAAGCAATAAAATTCTCTCTTCAGAACTCATTCATGCATGATACTGACAATCACTACTTTGATGTAAGGCAAACACGTGATACCAGGATGGAATATGTACGAAAAATAGGACGGCATGGCATGTTCACAACTGTTTGTGTAAACTAGGCAGAAACCATTCCAGCAAATAAGAAGCAATGCAAGCTAGACACCACATGAAAGATGCAACCAATATGACTCTGCCAAGTTAAAAGCATCCCATCATAAATGGAATTTCAACAAATTAGAAGCAGCGCATGCTATAAATCATATGAAAGATGCAACTAATATCGCACTGCATATACTAAAGGTGTCTCGTCATGTTGATTGATGCGAGATACAAAAAACAATAGTTTTATGTTAGGACATGCTTAATACACAGATGTACTATGTACTAAATATAGGAAGGCATGTCACATTAACAGGTATAATGTATAAGCTAAGCAGACTAGCACATGTAGTTTAACCAGATTCGAAGAATTACAATCTAGACACCATATGCAACATGCAACCACATATCACGCTGCCAAGTTAGAGCAAGCACCTGCGATGCTAGTGTAGAGGAAATGCTATAATGAACTACAGAGCTACGTTCACTATCTTCATCTAGCATTTCTGTTTCTTGAGAATCATGTCGGGAGGCTGACGCTGCATTCTTTAAATGAGGAGTAGTCCCCTTGCCTGCCTGCCTCGTCATAAGTGAATGATGAGGGTTACACAAGAACATTAGTTTGATGTAAGAACATGGTTAATACACAGATAATACACAGATGTACTAGTATGTACCAAAAACAGAAAGGCATGTCATATTCAAAGGTATAATGTGTAAGCTAAGCAGATGCAATTTAACCAAATTGGAAGCAATACAAGCTAGACATCCGGCTGGAGTGGTGAGCATGATCATCTAGGACCTGAGAGCCTGGTGGGAGGCGGGCTGCTTCGCCACCATCGCAGCTTTTTAGTTGGCTTCCAGGTGATGCCTATCTTTGCTGGGCTTGTCACTGGCTCGGCCAGTGCCCTGACTAGCTATTTGTCTTCTGGTGCTCACGGGATGGTGGTTCATGTAAAAAAATATCTTTCCTTATCTTACCGACTTCGGCCTTTCGAATACAAGCTAGACACCATATGGAACATGCAACCACATATGACACCGTGAAGTTAAAGAAAGCACCTGGGATGGTGGTTCATTGCGAGCGAGGTCATCAACTCCAGAGCTACATTTACCGTCTCCATCTGCTAACACTGCACCCTTTGTAGCATTGTAACGTGTCTTGCCTACCCGCATACGAAGCTGGAGCGATTTCTCTCTTTTCTTTTTGGCTTCTCTCATGGCAGCAGAGTCTGAAATACCCTTGCATAAAAACACAATAGTGAGAGTAAGGGTGAAGTGTGTGCAGAACTAGTGCACTGTAAAAGTGGCAGATAGCAGGTGGCTGAAAAATAAATGACAGGAGACATATGATAGCTCTACAACATTGCATGGCAAACAAAATTAGATTCTACTCCATATGATTTTGTAATATATGAGCACAGGAAATGCAGGTACTCCTCCAGCACACCACCACATGTGGTCATATCTAAGATAACAGTTGACTTAAAACAAATAGGTCAGTCAATTTTTTTAATGAACCGTCTGATCTATAAGGAACGGGCAGATGGCCTTCGTCTACCTCCCGCCAGTCACTGTTGATGATCTTTCTCGAACCGCCAGTGACCACCGGCCCAGACCCCTACCTCCGCCGCCCCGCCCTCCCATCGACCTCACACCACCGCCGTGCTTGGCAGCGCCCCCAAGCCATCCCTTTAATCCCGGCCGACCTCCAGATCGAGCGCCAGTAGCTCTAGGCCGCACATGCCCCTAAGATAAACACCAAGGTGCTGCTTCCCCGGCGTAATAGGCATACTAGCGCCTGTTACGCTGGGGAATGCTTCCATTAATTGGGAATCAACTGGCCAGAAATTGAAATTCAGGGGGGCGACGGACCTCTAGCTAAAGTGAAATAGTATATGAGGAGAAACCGTGTGCATCGCGAGTTACTAGGAACATCTAGTATCAAGAAGAAGCGGTCAACTAGTGTCTTCTGTGGGATGAATACTGTGCAAGCAGAGATGTAAGATTTGCACGAATAAGGGAAGAGGAGTACCTTTTTCGGTTGCTGGTGTGGTCACCTCCACATGTCACGCCAATCTTCTTCTTTTTACTGGGGAAACCGATGTTCTGGAGGGTGCAGGCTTGGACGAACCCATGGCCAAATTGTTGACTGTGTTGCCGTGGCCATATGTCCGCGGAGGGGAAGCAGATCCGAGGCGGTGAAGGACAGCGTAGCAGGAACAGCTCCAGTGCGGTGGAGGGTGGCGAAGTTGGAGCGGCAGCGGTGAGGCGCAGGACGGCGTGGTTGAACTGGCTCGGGTACGGATGGCTCGGCCTCGGCTTCAACTACTAGCCGTGGAGGGCGTTGCGGTTGAGGTTGTGGTGGATGATGATGCCGGGGTATCGGCTCCGGCATGATGGAGGAGGGCGGCGGTTGATGGGTGGGATGGGGTGGCGGACGGAGGACGCCAGGGTTTCGCGGCTGGTGGAGAGGTAGTTTTGGCGCCCACGGAGTATGAATGGGGGATCAGACGGGTGGGGGGAACCATGTTTCGGTCTGGGATGCGCTTGTTTTTGGCTTTTTTTGAACATAAGATGGGACGCGCTTGTTTGAAATTTTGGGAAAGTACAAACTTTGCCCCCCTCTTAAATTTCGGACCTACTGCGGGTCGGGGGTTGGATGGTAATCCCAGGTGTCCCAAATAGTGGGCGGGAGCGATTTCGGCCGCGGCATGTGCGCTTAGGCGGCCATTGTGTATGAATGTTTTTCGGATGCGGTTGCGTGGCGTCTAGATGAAGCTACAATCCTACCCCGGTTTAGACCATTGGACGTCGGGCCGGTAGGTTTCACGGGTCGGAGTTATTAGAAAAGTAATTTCCTTGTACTACCAAACATTGGTCACGCGGTTTCGGGTGAGTAGAGGCTCTTTTGGCGCTTCGTTCGAAATTTTGAAACACAAGCATTCTCGTTTAGAGTACTCTTGAACTATTAGGATTGACCTAAATAGACAACGTTATATTTGACCTCGTATGTTTGAAAACCTCATTAAATTATCCGCTTCTTTTTGAAATTTTGACACTTGAAAATCCTATAACTACGATTATTTTGGAATGGAAGAGCTAAATTTGAATCTATTTTGTACATGACTACATATGCTATTATGTACAAAATCAGAGCAAAGATTGGTGCCCCCATAATTTAGGTATGGTTTACAAATGCCATGATATCAAATTCAAATAATTGAATGGACTTCATGTTGAATTCGATTTTTTTAAACCACCTTAAGTTGAATTCAAATGTATGCTAGTTCATAGGTAGCTATTTATAATGTCCATTGTGTAACTTTCGTATGTATAAGGTGCTTTACACACACAACATGAACTATACTCACGTTTATATTCGATTGCTAAAGTGATGCATTGTCTAGAGTTCAAAATACTAACTATGTGGATCAATTGTGTCGAATAATAACATAGACATGCTCAAATTCGATAGAATCTAGATGTGTGATGGATCAATGACCGCTCCTTATGCGAATTGCAAATATCATGATCCATCTTAATATTTGGATACAATTTATATCTTTAATCAATGTGTAGAGCGGTCTTTTACGTGTAGTTTCACTCTCCATCGGTGGTCTCTCACACATGCTCACACACTCTCTCCCAAGGTGTCTTTCTCGCACACATGCTCTAGATATAACCCTCCCTCCCTCTCGTAACCATTTACAACTGTTTCCACTAACCTTTATCACAAGCACTCTTCCTCTCGCAAACATACACATGCACAATCCTCATCGACCCTTTATATATACATGGACCTGCCTACGTGTCTCATGTACGCACATTATCTTTACGCATGTCTCTCACGCATTGTCTCACACCTCTCTTCCTAATCGACGAGTATGATTCTAGCAGAGCATTCTGTAGGATGCCCCTTAAAGTTAGGTTGGATGAATAGTAATATCAGAGATAAAGGGGTTACCTTAGTCTGAGAACCTAGGGTTACAAATCCTAGCCGACTTTATCAGTGGACACAGAGTCCTTCACAATTCTGCTATCTTTGTCTTGTACGAATAGTCATCCATGTGTCTTCCTAAATGCGTCATGGGCCGGCCAAGTGGCGCAGGACAGAACCGAACGAAGGGCCTCACCTCGACCCACCGGACCTCACGTGGTGACACACCCTCTGCCCCCACGTCTCATTATCCTCTCACACCCACACATACCAACACAAACACCACACACATAGAAAATTTCTCCTGGTGCCTCTATTCCCTCCCCCTTGCATATACACACTCAAGGGAATGGAATCTCTTGTCGTGACGTCATATTCGTCTCTCTCTCTAGACCACTCTCATTTCTCGTGCTATCTCTCCCACGCCCCCCCCCTTGTCGGCCCCTCTATCCATGCCTCTCTCGAATACATAATACACACACATACCTCTCTAGGCCCCGCCAAATGCATCAACTACACATTCACACATGTTACATCACGTACACCATTGATCTAAAAAGCCCTCTCTTCACGTTTATTTCGCATACAACATTCCTTTTGAATAAAGTGTGGCCAAAAAATTATTTTAGAGTTTCTACATATATACAACATTACAAAGTTATATGGAGGAGTACAAACGCTAATTTGCATTGCATGGTGCCCACAATGATATTTATTCCGCACTGTGAATTTGTATATTTTTATACTATATACAAAGTTAGTCATAATAAAGAGAAATGAAGAGCATCTCTCTCTCCATCGCATACCCCCCCCTATACGCCCCTTTCACGTATGCACACAAAACTATCTCCAGGTCCTCTAAAAGTAAGCCCCCAGAAAATTCACGCATGTTTCATCTTTCTCTCGCGATATATGCAATGACGATCATTGTATTTGAAGTGAAAGCACGATACATACATTGAACTTCAAAGTCCACTCATTACGGTCACCATTTACGTTTAGTGGTTATTATACAGTCACGGGCTCACCGTACAACTCTGTATTTGCTCATGACATGACTAGTTGACTAGTTAAACGCTCCACGTGGCACCTCTAGTGTTGCATCACATTATCTCACTACCATCGTGCCCACCTGTCGACTTGTATCTACTCTACATCTACACTCTTATAAAATACATAAAATACACTCTTATAAAAAACAGAGTTGGTGATGATGGTGTGCCTGCCATCCTGCAATATAGGCCGTCCGATTTATATCTGGCGGATAGGAAAGAAACTATGACAATTTTGCAAAAAGGTACCCACACACCTCTCCACATTTGCAAATAAGGCCTTCCCTCGTTCATCCTTTTCTCTCACAAGATAAACAAGTCATACAAATGCATCTTGATGTTACGTGTAACGCACAGGCATCTTGCTAGTAAGAATGAAAACAAACGACAAAAAAATATTTGGATGGTGGTTCGAAGTCATGACCGCGGGCACAGCGGACAAGGTGGCCTTGTATTGGTATGCTGAGCTGTCTGTTTTAACACACAGGAGCTGGTGTGGTGATTATACACACATGCACGCATGCACACGAACTGCATCCACACAACACATGCACCCACGCACGCACGCAACACTCACACGTACACACGCAGCCACGCACGCACGCAACACTCACAAGCACGCACGCACACACACACACATGCATGCACACACCAGTACACCACACGACCAACACACACTCTCAGACTCAAGTGCTCAACCTACACGTGCATGCGCACACATCAGGCCCTGAAAGACACATACACAACGAGGTGATTCCTGCGCACGGGTTGGAGCCTTGCCGCGCTTGCGTAAATTTGTGTTTATCTGACCTTTTTCCTATGCGAACTAACAGGTGGGGCCCACAAGGAATGTGGTCAATTTAACTAGTCAACATGGTGCCACGCAGACTATTTGGCCGGTCAACAGAGTGCAATCCGATGCTGAACTGTGAGCAAGTGACCGTACAATCACCGCAAAACGTATATAGTGACCGTGATCAGCTTATTCTGAAGTTCGGTGACCGTATTATGCTTTTCTCTCTATAGGCCCTCCAAAACTACATCTCTACACGTTCTCACATGTTACATCTAACAACTATGCAATACAGCACTACTACTACACTCTAACACAATAAATCATATGTGTTTTTAGTTTTACTAGATATCATATTGTTACTTATAATTATTCAGTTTGCATACATTAAAATAGCCTTTGAAATGTATGGCCGGTATCATCTACCGCACGGGAAAAATCCCACCCTTTCCTGTTTAATCGGGTTTGTATCGATGGATCGTGCGAAACAGCAAAACTATAGTACTATACAGTACAAGTGACAGCTCACTGGGCCGTCGTCGCGTCTACTCCTCCGTCGTAAGAGTGGAGCGCTCGCTTTCATAAATCTTCTAGTCCCTTTCGCCGACATGTGGGACATCAAGCTACTGGGTCCACGTGCCATACCGGAATACAGTGCAGAGCAGCCGGGGTGAAGCACCCCAGTCATGGTGCCGGCGTAGTAATGAGCAATGAGGCGTCAAATCACAAAGCTGCACCTTTCCCGCAGTTAAGTTATAGGGACGAAGCAACCATCATTTCACTCGTTGATGAATCCGCTTCTCCCTCATCTTCTTCAACTTAACCATGTCTTGCTTCCGCCGTTGTTCTGCCTCATGTGGGACGCGGATCGACTTGGTAAAGCACTGACACGTGGGACCGCATGTTAGCAAACCGCGAGGACAACGTCCTCCAAAAATAAGAAGCCTAATCCTAGACTTACAAAGGGCTACGTAGCTGCTACGTATACTTTCCATCTAATCTATATATGCCCCCCTGATTTTCAGGTGGGGTGGGCCTAATCCTCTCCTTTAATCCAATCAAATAGTCCCACATCACATCAGTTCATAACTTTACGTAAACCATTACGTGGATGTAGCATTGCTCAACTAAGAAACCTCCCCTGCCATCCGTGCGGCAAAATCACCTCCTTTTTACTAATCTTGATTCTATAATTTTTTAGATCAACATAATTGAGATTTGTATAGATAGCACACAGGAGGCAAACCAAGTGGTACGGTTAAGGGCATCCACAATGTGTAGCCAAATGTGAAAATAGCTTTTGGCATCGTGGGAACCATTGTGGACGGTGTTGCCAAAGCCAAAAAGATGGAACCGAAGCTCCCTGATTGATTGATTGAAGGAATAGAAAAATGCAACGTCTCTCCTCTTTCTCCCATGCTTGCACGCATGTAGTACAGTATAGAGCACAGAGTCTACTCCCCTATCCCTTCTATCACAAATCACAAAGCAGTGAGGCGTCAAATCACAAAAGCACGGACGAAGCAACCATCATTTCACTCTTCGCTGACTCTGCTTCTCCATCGTCTTCTTCGAGAAACCATCTCACTGCACTAGTACTCCTAGTAGTACTCCCTCCGGTCCTTTTTTGTCTGCGTCTAAGTAAATTTTGTTTTCCCCGCAATGCTCTGCGCATTGGCATTTTTTGGCTACTCTTTCCAACCAGGCCCTCCATCCCTTTCCATCGCATGAGTGCCTGCAGTAATCCCATCTCTCTTTCCCATGTGCTTCGCATCTTCCCAAGGCAGAGAGAGCTGCTTGCATGCAGAAATAGGAGAGAGAGCGAGAGGCGCATGCATGCGGAGAGATGGACAGGGGAGAGAGAGAGATGACATGCATGCATGCGGAAGTAAGAAGGTTGGTTTTCATGGTGCTGCATTAATCAACTGATGAGGAGTGAGATGGTTAGCTCTTTGGTCTTTGGAGAAAAAAATACACATTAATTGACACATGAAACGAGGATTTGTATCGATTAAATCCCGCAAAGGAAAACCCCGCCTTTATTTTTTACACTAGTACTCCTAGTACGTACGTACTTATCCTATTTGGGTCTAGGCCTTGCATTGCCAAACTTCGCCACACATTTTTGCCAAGCTTGCCTAAAGTTGTCAAAATGAGAAGGAGGTACACTTGCGCACGGCTGTCGCGGTGGCACCGCACCCTCACACGGTCGCTCCTGCACACCGCGGTTGCACCGCAGCCTCACACAGTCCCTCCTGCACGCTGCAAACCCAACCAAGGGAACGCACCCACACTGACACATGTTGTCGCATGTGAACAAACCAAACTCAGCCATCCTATCGCTGACACATAATTTTCGTTCATAGAGTATGTTTATCCAACCGCATGTTGGGGAGTATCCGTACAGCCCGTGTGGTAGTCTGTTGGGGAAGAAGAAGAGGTGAGGAAGAAGGAAAGAAGGGTTAGGAGACGTAGGATATTCATCCAACCGCCTGAAATGGTAGAGTGACCCAAGTCAGGCGACTTGCATAACAAATATATGTTTTTACACAGCAAAAGATCCATAAAAACAACAACATAAAGAAAAACTATCACTGCTCGCGGAAAGAGACGGCCTCATCGTCTTTGGCTGCCAGCGCAAACCAGCCGTCGCCGCCGACGTGTGTCTCTGCACCGTGGTTGTCCTCGACCTCCAGCTACTTGTTCAAGCGGAGCGTGCGGGCGCTCTGCACGGACAAGAGCACAGCCCAGTTCAAGTCGACGACGTCCGGTTCTGCCTGCAGGAGGGCCTCGATGGCAGCGGCATCCGCATGCTCCGCGTCGAGTCGAGCCTTCGCCGCCCGGTTCAAGTCCAAGACGTCCGGTTCCGCCTGCAGGAGGGCGTCGATGAGAGCGGCATCCACGTGCTCTGTGTTGAGTCGAGCCTCTGCCGCCCGGTTCAAGTCCAAGACGTCTGGTTCCGCCTGCAGGAGGGCCTCGATGGCAGCGGCATCCGCGCGCTTCGCCTCAAGTTGAGCCTCCGCCGCCCGGTTCACATCCACGACATCCAGTTCCGCCTGCAGGAGAGCCTCGATGGCAGCGGCATGCGGCGCTCCGCGTCGAGTTGAGCCTCTGCCTCCCGGTCATCCTTTAGTATCGCCATGTTGAACCGCTGGTCTGCCTGCACCATGGGGGACTCGGACGCCGGCACGAAGTCGACGTCCATCGTCTCATACCCATCGGGGGCCTTCTGCGCCGCGACCTCCGCCATGAACATTGGATCGGCTTCCTCCTCCTCGTAGCTTGGCTCCAGAGAACTCGGGGATTGGCCCGCCGCAAAGCGAGCTTGGGAACGGAGGTCTGTGGCGCCGACCGCCGCCGCGATTTCTGCGCGGTGCTCGGCGTCAGCATCTTGTAGTAAGTGATCTTGCGGCGCACCATGGCTTTCCGCCGAACTAGGGGACGCCTGATGCGGGCTAGGGGATCGAAACGTGGGGGAATGGGCCGGAGATTTGGTGTCGTTTTAGGGCAGTGACTGGCGTAGGCCGAGCAGCGAAGGTTCTGGTGTGAATAGTGGTTCAGGTGACAACCGGTCAATCAGTTTTGACTGTACATCGCTCTTGTCGCGTTCAAGTTGCAGCCCAGCATGCTGGACCCTCCACGTCGCTCACCAAATGAAACGCGCTTCGTCTTGCGTTTTCGCTCGCTTGTGGGACCGCAGTTGAGAGCAAACCGACGTCCCTCCCCCTCCCCCTCCCCCGCCCGCGTCATTTATTATACCACCACTCCCTCCGTTTTATGCGGAGTAAATAAAAACAGAGGGAGTATACTACGGATGAGGATCCCCTGACGTGGCCGAACCCATTGACTAACTGACATGCGGGGCCTAGGAAGCATGGGGTCCGCCAGTAAGTGACCAAAAGGGAGGGTAAGGCAGGGATACCTACGTCAGAGGAACCACTTCCACTATACTACTTTGACCAAATGTTAGAGTAATAATATATGACATGCAACTTACACAAAGCATACAGGGTCTAATGTGTTCTTCGAGGCTAACTTTGACCAAATGTTAGAGTAATAATATATGACATGCAACTTACACAAAGCATACACAAATTCGTATGTGAAAGGAGTTTCCAATGATATAATTTTCACATTATACATCTCATGTACTATTAATCTTGTCAATAGTCAAATTGGAAACCATCTCGAGTACAAATCTAGGAGTGCGTACGAATCTAACAATATTGATTGGGCGTTGTTGAATGTTGATACCTTTTTTATCAAAGTAGAGATACTTTGACTACACATAAAACTTATATGTAAACTAGAAAGGATAGGAGGGAGTATATTGTACGTTCAAAAACGAAACGAACATTGAATACCCTTTATATATGATTTGCGGATGCTATGATCACCGGTTCAAAATTTTGAATCCGCCTTAGGTATCACGTGCCCCCACTCATTCCCTCTCGATTTCATCTCAGGGTCCAGAGATCTATTGAAAGAGGACTAGGGTGGGTACATGCGAATGATACTCGGCGGAATGTTCAAATGAGGCATGCGGGAGGATGGACTCGACTGGAGGGTGACATGATTGATGGAGAAGATGGTTGGAGAGGAATGAGAAATAAGCAAACGCCACATGATTATACTTGAACGGGTCAAATAAACAATAAGTTGTCTCGCTTGGCCTACATAGTGAAAGGCCTAATGCGCAACACGGAGCACTAACGCTCGAATATGGCCGGAAAACAGGGAAACCGGCATGTGGGGCAGACTAGTCCAATGGAGCAGCTGGCCCACGACCTCCTCGCCACCGACAACTATTCATGTGGGTCGTTGGGGCCAACAATGGGGCGCAGCTCCAGCACCGCCTCTAGACACGGCGACCGCGGTGAGCGAGATGCTCATATCGTAGCTAGACACGGTCGGTTTCAGTGTGTCGAGGGTGGTGTTAGTGTTGTGGCATGACCAATGGTATGTTTGGTTTGTGCCCAAGGTTGCCCCATCAAAGCATTGGGTAGCCAAAATTTTGGTTGAGGTATTGGTTGCCCATGATTTGGCCGACATTGGCAAGAAAAATGAACTAGAGTTGGCTAGAGTTCATTGGCATGCCAAAGAAATGGCAACCATCCAAACAAAGACCAATCTTTGGGTCATGACCAAAATTTTGGTTAAGTTATTGGTTGCCCATGATTTGGCCGACATTGGCAAGAAAAATGAACTAGAGTTGGCTAGAGTTCATTGGCATGCCAAAAAAATGGCAACCATCCAAACAAAGACCAATCTTTGGGTCATGACCAAAATTTTGGCAAGGTGCACTTTGGCCACAATCCAGACACACCCCAACACCCTGCTCGTCGAGGATGCACGGGGCGCCGCGACGCGTCCGTGGAGTGGTGTAGCGCGGCCAACTGCATCCTCTAGACATGAGACCATGCCGGGTCGTCTTGCTTTTTCAATGACATGCGAGGATCGCATGTGAGCAAAGGGCATCTCCAACATTGCCACGATCGCAGCTGACTACCCTGGCACACCAAAACCCTCGTCCCTCGCGCCGTCGCGCGGTGCGTTTCCAGCCGGTGCCAGCTGCCCGCATTCATGCCGTCCGTTCGTATGTCGTTGTTAAGAGGCTCGGTGCCCGAGGAACCAACTCCGACGACTTAATGATGCACCCGGACGCTTGGCCTCACCGGAATGCGCTACTTAAAGCAGCAACGCCCAGCTAACCTCCACACCATAGCGCATCGTCCTCCTACCTGGCACCACATCCGCCATGACCGCAAGTGCCAACGCTCTGCAGGAGAGCTTGTCTTCAGGGATGAAGCTCGAGGTCGCCGCCCTCGCTCAAGTCACCTCTCGTGACGCAATAGTGGCATAGCCGGACGCGGACGCGGCCGCACAAGCGGTGGCCACGCTGGCGGCCGACGACAGGAGCACCGTCAGCCACGCGTCCTACTTGCCGCCGTCCAATGTCCGGCACCACCGAGGTCGGGGACTCCTCCAAGGATGAGTAGGGCATGGGAGGCGGCAGGGCATGGTGTGCCAACTGGCCGGTCTGTATCCCGTGTTCTACTCTTCCTCGCCGGAGACTGCACCTTCACTTCATGGTTCTTGAACCCCGCCCTGTACATAGAGATCGCAGATGGAGGACGTCGGTCGCCGCCATAGAATAGGTTTAGGGTCGGGTTTCTTTTATTTTTCTGTCCTATAAAAGTTCGAAATGTAATGAAAATCTGCCATGTTTGCATTAATCTCGGCCGGTGTATAAGAACTTTCACAATAATATACATATTGTAGGAGTACTAGCAAGATGCCCGTGCGTTGCACAGAAGATCAAGATCTTGTGGGAGAAAAGGGTGAACAAGGGAAAGCCTTATCTGCAAATGTGGAGAGGAGTGCGGGTAAATTGTCATAGGTTCCTTCCTATCCGTTAGATATAGATCGGACGGCCTATATTGCAAGATGACAGGCACACCATCATCACCAACTCCGCTTTTTATTGAACCAAGACAAATCTAACATGTGAAGTAAAATAAACACATAGAGTCTATACATACACAAAGTATCTTAGGCACTCCAATAGTACGTCCACTACACATTCACGCATTTCACATCTTTCTACATCTACGGGAACCTATGAAAGGGTTAACGTAAATTGCCTCTCTCTCTCCTCCCCTGATTTTCATGGTAGTGGGCCCCTCCCTCCCCCCAATCTACAATCAACAACTCACACGTTTCACATTACGTTAATTATGTAACAGGGATTACGTAGGTGTAGCATTACTCGTCCTAAAAAACCCAACTAAGCCAACCTCCCAGCATATCGCGCGGGAAAAGACCCGGCCGCGCCGTTTTAGTCGGGATTACCGAATTACTAGTAGTAGTATCGATGGATTGCACGAAGCAACAAATTGTTTTTTGAGGGGGCGAAGCATCTAGTTTAAAAGGAAAAAAGGCGGTACACTCACAGCACTCCTGTCGTGGTCGCACTGCACCCCACACACATTCGGTCCTGCACACGGCTCACGCAAACGGAACGCGCTTCAGTTTGCCTCTTCACTGACGCGTGGGACTGCACTTGGAGAAACCGACCATGCGCCAAACTCCCCCCACCCACCGTGCGAAAATCCTCCCCCCCCCCTCCACACACACCCAAAAATTCCCCCCAAATCCGATGGATGTGTGCTCGGCCTCATTGACTGCTGAAATAGCCTGCCACAATTTGGCACTCAAATCTATTTGTTGAATTAGCTTTACATATATTTCGTTACTTAGATATGCTCGTCCAAATATCTTGCCATAGCTTTAGACATCGACCTAGGTATTTTTTTTTCTGGACTTCATAAAAAAGCATATATGTTTTTCCTGTAATATCTAGTAGAAGAACTAATTTGTATGTCTAACAGATGGACAGGACTTGGATAGCTTCTGCTCGAAGATTCTCCGCTGCATATGTCGAGGGGGTTGAAAACTTCATGAACTTTATCAGAGCTGAGTACGGTGGTCCGAAATCAGATGTGCTCTGCCCATGTAGCAGTTGTATGAATTCAGTTACAAGACCCCATGTAGGATCGAAACTATGTCTAGAGGGGGGTGATTAGACTACTTGACCAAATAAAAACTTAACATTTTCCCAATTTTTAGTTCTTGGCAGATTTTAGCTATTTTAGGACAAGTCAAGCAATCATCACACAATTCAAGCAAGCATGCAAAGAGTATATTGGCAGCGGAAAATAAAGCATGCAACTTGCAAGAATGTAAAGGGAAGGGTTTGGAGAATTCAAACGCAATTGGAGACACGGATGTTTTTCCCATGGTTCGGATAGGTGGTGCTATCCTACATCCACGTTGATGGAGACTTCAACCCACAAAGGGTAACGGTTGCGCGAGTCCACGGAGGGCTCCACCCACGAAGGGTCCACGAAGAAGCAACCTTGTCTATCCCACCATGGCCATCGCCCATGAAGGACTTGCCTCACTAGCGGTAGATCTTCACGAAGTAGGCGACCTCCTTGCCCTTACAAACTCCTTGGTTCAACTCCACAATCTTGTCGGAGGCTCCCAAGTGACACCTAGCCAATCTAGGAGACACCACTCTCCAAGAAGTAACAAATGGTGTGTTGATGATGAACTCCTTGCTCTTGTGCTTCAAATGATAGTCTCCCCAACACTCAACTCTCTCTCGTTGGATTTGGATCTGGTGGAAAGAAGATTTGAGTGGAAAGAAACTTGGGGAAGGCTAGAGATCAAGATTCATGTGGTAGGAATGGAATATCTTGGCCTCAACACATGAGTAGGTGGTTCTCTCTCAGAACATATGAGTTGGAAGTGTAGATGTGTTCTGATGGCTCTCTCCACGAGTGAAGAGGAGGTGGAGGGGTATATATAGCCTCCACACAAAATCCAACCGTTACACACAATTTACCAATCTCGGTTGGACCGAATCAACAAACTCAGTCGGACCGAAATAGTAAACCTAGTGACCGTTAGAGATTTTCGGTGGGACTGACATGCAACTCGGTAAGACCGATATGGTTAGGGTTAGGGCATAACGTAATCTCGGTGAGACCGATTACACAAACTCGGTGAGACCGATTTGGTAATAAGCTAACCAGAGGGTTGGTCAGGCAAACTCGGTGGGACCGATTCACTCTTCTCGGTGAGACCGAAATGTTACGAAAAGGAAATAGTGAGTTCACATTGCAATCTCGGTGGGACCGATCCGCTCTTTCGGTGAGACCGAAAAGTTACGAAAAGGAAATAGAGAAATTGCAATCCCATCTCGGTGAGACTGAGATCCCTATCGGTAGAACCGATTTGCTTAGGGTTTGACAATGGCTATGACAAGTGAAACTCGGTGGTGCCGGGTTGAAAGAATCGGTAGGGCCGAGTCTGGCTTTGGGTTTAGGTCAAATGTGGATATGGAAAAGTAGCTGAGGATTTTGGAGCATATCATTAAGCACATGAAGCAAGAGCCTCATTAAGCAACACCTCATCCCTCCTTGATAGTATTGGCTTTTCTTATGGACTCAATGTGATCTTGGAGCACTAAAATGTAAAATGAAGAGTCTTGAGCATATGAGCTAGAGCCAATCCTTTGTCCTTAGCATTTTGAGGGTTCCACTTTCACCATCCATGCCATGCCAATCATTGAGCTTTCCTGAAATGATCATCTTGGAATAGCATTAGCTCAATGAGCTATATGTTGTTATGAATTACCAAAACCACCTAGGGATAGTTGCACTTTCACCCCAGTCAACTGTGCAAAATCATCTACACTTGTATGGGATGTCGGTCACATATACTAGGTGGGTTCACCATGGTGAAGCTGTGAACATCAATGTTATTGACTACGTGGAAGCAACAGATCACCATCTTGATCTGCCTGATGCTCAGGTGGAAGAGGATGAGGTGGTGGTGGTGGTGGCGAAGCCAGTGAGTTTGACCAACATTGAAACAATGCTACAAAATGCTCGTGCATTCCATGAACTTTCACATGCAAAAGAAAAACGGTGGGCCCGCATGTTGGAACAATGCAACATTGTTGTCACCCCAGGAAATAAGCTGTCAGTATTCTCAGCTATGGTCACCTTTCTTCAGGTGAAGACATCTGAGCGGATGACCAACAAATCATTCGATGCGATGTTGGCTGCTTTTCACAAATCTTCCCAGATGCGTCTGAGCTGCCGCACACCTACAGTAAAATGAAGAATTTCCTTCGTGCAGTTGGAATTGGATATGATATGATCCATGTTTGTAAGAATAATTGTGTTCTGTTCTGGAAGGATTATGCCAACTTAAGTGAATGCCCGAAATGCAAATCATCAAGATGGAAAGATGGCGATGATGTGAAGAGGATTCCTCGTAATGTTCTAAGACATTTTCCAATTACACCAAGATTGCAGAGGTTGTTTCATGATGTTGAAACAAGAGAGGATGTACTGTGGCATTCTAGGAACCAGGAGTACAGAGATCAGAATGTAATAAGCCATCCATCTCATGGTAGTGAGTGGAAAAGTTTCAATGATAAACACAAAGAGTTTGTTGCTGACCCGAGAAACATTAGACTTGGCTTAGCTTCGGATGGATTTAACCCATTGGGCCACCAGAGCGCCACATATAGCATGTGGCCAGTGCTTGTTATCCCTTACAACATGCCTCCAAATGTCTACACCAAAGAATCAAACTACATGATGGTCGTGCTCATCCCAGGTCCAAAAAGTCCTGGAAAGGATTTTGAATTGTTCATGGAGCCTCTTGTGGAGGAACTTCAACAGCTATGGAAGGGTGTTCTCACTCAAGACCTATATAGCAGCCCACTAGCTGATTTGTTTTTGCGTGCTGTTATAATTTGGTGCATCCATGATTATCCGGCTTTGGGCACTATGTCAGGGCGAACGACACATGGTTACAATGCATGTGTTCGTTGTGACAGGAATCCACTGTCATACGCAATACTTAGCAAGATCTGTTACATTGGACACCGCCGTTTCCTTGCCAAGGACAAGCCGCATCCTAGAAAATACCGAAGACATGTGTTCAATGCAAAGCATGAAAACCGTGATGCGCCAAAGAGGCTCACCGCCAATGAGTTGCAAGTGGAATTAGAGAAGTTCGGGCATATTACACCAGGAAACCATCCTGGTAATGGTAGCGGGAAAAGGAAGTGTGGCAGGGTAGAAGAGAGATTATTGTTTACCCGCAGGTCCACTTTGTGGGACTTGGAGTATTGGAAAGATTTGGATCTACGGCATAATCTTGATGTGATGCACATCGAGAAAAATATATGTGACAGCATTATCGGCACACTTCTTAATATTGAAGGCAAGACGAAAGATACATTAAAATCTAGGATTGATTTGACACACCTGGGTATCAGAAAGGATTTGTAGGTGCAAGATGAAGGTAAACCACGGGATATGGCACCAGCTGTGTATGTCTTGGACAAGGTAAAAAGAAAAGAATTCTGCGAGGTCCTGTCACGTGTGAGATTCCCACATGGATTTGCTTCCAACCCTGAAAGGAGAGTCAGTGCAGATGGAAACAAGGTACAAGGGTTGAAAACACATGACTGCCACATCCTACTTCAAAGGGTTTTACCTGTTATCCTTAGAGGATTGGGCCGCCCTGACTTATACAAAGCAGTTGCAGAGTTGGGACAATTCTTCAGGGAACTCTGCAGTATGAATATCAGGATAGATGCTTTGGAGCATCTTAGAGACAAGATACCAACTATCCTATGTGACCTTGAGAAGTTATATCCTCCAGCCGTCTTTGATGTGATGGTGCATTTGGTTGTTCATCTACCTGATGAGGCACTACTTAGAGGTCCAGTACAGTATGGCTGGATGTACCCTATTGAAAGGCGGCTAGGCACTTTCAAGGGCTACGTTAGGAACAGAGCTAGACCCGAGGGTTCCATTGCAGAGGCCTACATTGCTACAGAAGCGTTGACATTCTGCTCAAAATACATTGAAACAGCTGATCAGCTTAGCAAAGAGGTGGGTGAAGACAATCCCGGGCTCAATGTTTTCGATTATTCTGTTCGAGTTACAGGGAAGAGTCGACAAGAGGACAAACCTAAAGATTTGGACAAAATGGTTTGGTATGTCTTGAATAACTGTCCTGGGATACTACCTTATATCAAGTAGGTGCAGTACTATAGCTTATACATCGTAATCTACTAAACTTGCAGCACATTCTTATATATTTAGATGTTTGACGCGATCACTATGTTGTGCTGCATCTAGAAAGAGGAGTTACTGGCGCAAAATCCAAGAAACATTGACAAACTGGTTATGGCAGGATTTGCGAAATGGTTCAAGAACCATGTAAGCTTTTGAAGTGCACTGTCAGTTTTTTTAATATATTGAGTACATAAGATGATCAGCTTGTCTATTTTCTAACCATAGGTTAAGAAGATGCGGGAGGATGGGCAGGCAGTTGATGATGCCCTTTACTCACTAGCAATGGGTCCTGATACTCGGGTAAGACATTATGAACCTTGCATTGTTGGAGATGTGCGCTACAACACCCTTGCACGAGACGAAGGCAGGAAGACACAAAACAGTGCCATCATGAGCATAGATACGTATGACAAAGAGACAACTGAAATGTATGCTAACATAACAGACATTGTTCAGTTGTAGTATATCTCCAGTTTCGAGGATCATCGGTGTGTGGTTCTGTTGTGCTGTCATTGGTATAACCTGTTTTCCAGGATCGCAAAACCCAGAGCTGATGATTATTTCAAATCCATCAATGTCAAGGTGGCGTACCAGACCAACGAGCCTTTTATTTTGGCAAATCAAGCAACACAGATATTTTTCTTGGAAGACACATTTGCACATAGCGATGACTGGAGAGTATTGCAAAGGTTTGAGCAGAGGAATTCATTTAATGAAGTTGCACAACAAGATGATGCTTACACTGCTCCTGATGTACAAGATAACACAGATGTTCCTAATATCTTTGAGAACCATCACGTCAATGACACCGGCGAAAAGATTGCATGTCGTGCTGTGGACATACAAGAGTTGATCAAGAACAAGCCAATGTTCGAGGACGTTGAGGACGAAGAAGAAGATGACACCATGGGGAATTACGATTCAGACTGATACACATGGTGAAGATGTTGACGCTGCTGCTGCGGATGATGATTACATTGCTTTTGTCGTATTTGCATGTCAGAAGACGTTTTTTATCTACTATGTGAAATTGTGTTTGCTATGACAACTGAAACCTGATGAACATGTTGTTTAGTATTTTGCTGCGAGAACATCACTTGTTATGTATGCTGATTTGTGATTGGTGATTGTATGACAACTAAAACATGATGACATTGTTATTTAGTTGTACTCATATTTGGCTGTGAAACTTGAATTTGATGACATAGTTTGCTGCTGGACTGCAATTTGCTCGACGTCTTCGAATGAGAACAAAGCTGACCCGACAGGGCCTCTGCTATTTATTTATTTATATGAGCAAAAGGGGATACCCCTTGATTTCCGTTAATAGAAATCATTAGATGTTCACAACACTACGCCCAGCCTGCTACACAGGTTTCATTCATTACTAGTTTCAGCAAAGTGCTCATGTCGTAGCCACTGAATACATCACGAGTGCTACATACACTGTAAATAAGGAGACAATCATCCTACAGAGCACATCGATTTTTCCCATTATCTGCACAAGCTCTTTCATCTCCTCATTGTTGTCAAGGCCGTTCAGCAGCTGTTGCTTGGCCATGATCAGAGGAACTGCATCTTTAACCTTCTGCTCTGCATCTTCCTCTTCTGTCGTTCCTTCAGTTACTTGTCCAACACCCCAACCTGCTTGTATCGGGATTCCTTGGCTAACCAAATAATCAGCGTAGTTGCATTCCCCCACATCAGCAACTTCCCAAAAATACAAATCACATAAATCTTCCCTTTTCTGCACGAATCAAATTGGAAGATCATCAACCAAACTATTAAAAAAATTAGCAACTGAAAGCAGCAGAACAACACTTAAACATATTATTACCCCATGATTCGGGCATTTGTAGAAGACTCGGCCAGGGTTGTGGATTGTGGTTGAGACGCGACGGATGACTCTGCATGATTTGCAGCAGTGGCACCACACCAACGGCAGCGGGTTGCGATGAGCAATCGGCTACGGTGCGCATGCCGGCGGGGGTGTGATGAGACCCACAAGTGATGGTACGGGTGGTGACTTGGCGCATATCTGGTTATTTCCTACTGAAGAGCATGTGGATGAGTAGCCAGCGGACATGGTTGCTGTGGCCAGAGCTTCTGATGCTAGGCAGAGTAAGTAGAGAAGAGGAGAAGCGAACGTTGGATATGTTAGTTTCATTACTTGCAGAGTAGCATTGCACCGTATATAATCATAGTCTAGGTTTGGATTCGAACCAGCTACAGGAGCACGTCTTTCTTTTTTCTAAAACTCGGCAACGTCTCTTTACTGGTACACTAGCTTGTTCTGTATGCCCTCCCAAGTCTTTGATTTTCTTTCTATATATAAAAAAGTATGCTACTTCGTGTCTGCTTAGTCAACAAACGATTGTGCCTACCTTGACCGCTGGATTGACATTCAACGTCTGTCATGTTTCTTCAGTCTCTTCTTCCTCGAGCCACCAAAGCCAAACCAGCGCCGGCAGGACCGCCTGCTCCCGCCTCCCACGATTGGCTGTGATCTTCCCCAGCTCCTGTTCGTTCCCGTCCGAGGCCTCACCATCGTCCTCCGCCTTGGTTCGCTCACCTCGGCGCCGCCCTCCGGTGTTGTCAACATGGTCAACAACTGAGAGGAATAAGGAGATGACTGTACATGGTGCGGATGACAGTGGGGACCCAGCAGCGCGCGCAGTAATTTTGTTTTTTCGGGATGGAGAAGGGTATCAACTGGGTTGTGCGGGACCCGTGGCCCGTCTGGCCCAGGCATTTATTTCATATGTTTAGCACATGACCAGCCAAGTTTGTTTTTTTCCTTTCTGAAAATGGCTAGCCATCTATTTTGTTTTTTGCAGAATAACCAATGTAGGCCTACTTGCTTTTCTACGCCATGCTGGGCCGGAAATCATTCAAGATGAGGAGGGATGCATTTTGCCCAGAAAATGGGCTATAAGTAATAAGAAATGGGCTATAAGTAATAATAAATGGGTTGTAAAATGAAAAAATACAGCAAACAGACAATTAGTTCCAAAATACTGTTTTCTTTCGGATTTTGATATTTTTAATTTCATTGTTTTTGTGCGGTTAAATTTCATTGAATTTAAATTAAGGTGTATTTAGATTTAAAATTAATTTGAATCTGGCTAGAAATTTCAGGTTGTATGCTGTTTGAGACAGATTTGGAGACTAACTTGTGGGTCTACTAGGTTGACGTGTACTTTGGCTTTGTCAACTTAGTCCACAAACGATTCTAGCAGCAGTGACCGTTGGATGTTAATCCAATGGCCGTGTTACTTCTTCAATATCTGATCTTCTTGCTCTAGCCACCCAAACCAGCTCCGGTGGGACTGCCTGCTCCCACCTCTCGTGGCTGGCTGTGCTACCGCACAGGCCGCACTGCCCCACCCTACTTCATTGCTGGCCAGGCCATTCCTCTACTCACCCACACCTCCTGTTATTTTCCAGTGGCGGCAGCCGAACCAGTAAACCCTCGTACTCCCCACCGCGTGGGCAACCATTACAGAGTCTTCCCCGGCTCCGTGTCGTTCCCTTCCTAGGCCTCGCCGTCGTCCACCGCCATGGTGCTCTCAGCGCGGCCTGGTCAACGAACGACATCCATCGGCCGTGGACTGTACGTGCAAAATAATGATTCCTCCACCTGGCAGCTGGGACCCACCGGAAGGGCCTTTGTATTTCGCAAAAAAAACATTCCCCCCGCTGACATGTCGGACCCACCAGCTATATCTTCGCACGCAAGGAAGTGCCTCCTTATTACGCACAAAAAATGAATACCCCTTGCTAGCTGGGACACACCATTGTGGGAGGCTGACTTGTGGGCCTACTAAGTTGACGGGGACGGAGGGCTTTGTCAACTTAGTCAATATGAACGATTCTAGCTCAAGTGACCGTATGATGTCCATCCAACGGCCGTAGTGCTTCTTCAACCTCTGGTCTTCTGGCTCCAGCCACCCAAAGTAGCGCCGATCGTGCCGCATGCTCCTGCCTCCCGTGGCCGGCTGTGCTGCCGCAGAGGCCTCACCGCCCCCTACTATTCCCACCACTGGCCAGGCCCTGCAGCGAGAGCAGCCTCACACCGTAGCCGAACCAATGAACCCTCGTACTCCTCTCCGTGCGGGCTTCCACTGCCGTGTCTTCCCCGGCTCCGCGTCGTCCCCTTCCTAGGCCTCGCTGTCGTCCACCGCCGTGGTGCTCTCTGTGCGGCGTGGTCAACATGGTCAAGGAACGACTTCCATCGGAAGAGTACGGTATGTGGAGAGGCTGACAGCTGGGTCTACGGCCACAGCCCAGTTTTTTTGTGATTTGCCAAGTAAGTCGCTTTGTCAGGCATGTTGGGCTGCAAATCTTTCAAGACGAGGAGAGCTTTAATTCGGCTGGCCGAGAAAATGGCCCATCAGTAATGAGAAATGGGTTGTACATTTTTAAAACACATCAAACCGGCAATTAGTTTCAAATATCTTTTTTTAATTTCGAGATTTTAAATTACATTAATTTTTATGCGTGGAGAATTTGTTGGATTTTATATCGATATACATTTATTTTTAAAATCAGTTTGAATGTGAGTTGAAATTTTGGGATTAAAAATAGTTCGGACCGCACTGAAATATGCAAAATTTCGTATAATTTTTTAACCGTGGCCACAATATGGGCTGTAATGCTAACAAAAAGAATATGGGCTCCAAAAAACCTTAAGAATTAGCAAATGGGCTGTAAATTATTAGAAATAATGGCAGATGGGTTGTATGCTGTTTTCCACAGATTTGAGGCTTTCCTAAAAGAAGGTTGACGCACAAGCAGTGACTGTTGGATGTCCATCGAACGGCCGTCATGCTTCTTCAATCTCTGCTCTTCCTGCTCCAGCCACTCAAACAAGCACCGGCAGGACTGCCTGCTCCCTCCTCCCCGTGGCCGGCTGTGCTGCTGCGCAGGCCTCACCGCCCCACCGTACTCCCATCGCTGGCCTAGCCATCCCTCTACTCGCCCACACCTGCTGTTATTCTCCGACGACGGCAGACGAACCAATAAACCCTCGTACAGTCATACTCCCCTCCGCGTGGGAAACAACTGCCGAGTCTTCCCTGCCTCCATGTCGTTCCCTTCCTAGGCCTCGTCGTCGTCCACCGCCCTGGTGCTCTCGGCGCGGCCTGGTCAACATGGTCAACGACCGACATGCATCTGAAATGGACTGTACGTGGAGAGGCCGCCAGCTGGGTCCACGGCCACACGCAAGGAAATGCATCCTTATTACGTGCAAAATAATGATTCCTCCACCTGACATCAGGGACCCACCGAAAGGGCCTCTGTAGTTCGCGAAAAAAACGTTACCGCCGCTGACAGCTCGGACCCACCAGATATATCTTCGCACACAAGTGCCTCCTTATTACGCACAAAAAAATGAATACTCCCCATGTTAGCTGGGACCCAGTGTAGTGGCAGGCTGACTTGTGGGCCTACTAAGTTGACAGGGATGGAGGGCTTTGTCAACTTAGTCAATATGCACGATTCTAGCTCTAGTGACCGTACGATGTCCATCCAATGGCCGTAGTGCTTCTTCAATCTTTGGTCTTCTTGCTCCAGCCATCCAAACCAGCGCCGGTCATGCCTCGTGCTCCTGCCTCCCATGGCCGGCTATGATGCGGCGGAGGCCTCACCGCCCCCTACTACTCCCACCGCTGGCCAGGCCATCCCTCTACTCACCCACACCCCCTGTTATTCTGCGGCGATGGCAGCCTCACACCGCAGTGAACCAGTGAACCCTCGTACACCTCTACGCGTGGGCATCCACTGTCGCGTCTTCCCTGGCTCCGCGTCGTCCCCTTCCTAGGCCTCGTCGTCGTCCACCGCCCTGGTGCTCTCGGCGCGGCGTGGTCAACGTGGTCAAGGAACGGCTTCCATCGGACGTGGACTATACGTGGAGAGGCTGACAGCTGGGTCCACGACCGCAGCAAGGAAGTGCCTCCTTATTATGTGCAAAATAATTATTCCTCCACCTGACAGCGGGGACCCACCGGACGGGCCATCGTATTTCACGAAAAAAACGTTTGCCCCTGACTGCTGGGACCCACCAGCTACATCTTCGCACGCAAGGAAGTGCGTCTGGGCAAAAAACGATTCGCCCCCCTGACTGCGGGGACCCACCAGCTACATCTTCGCAGGCAAGGAAGTGCCTGACAGTCGGGACCCACCTGGTCGAAGCGTACGTAGCATTGTCATTTTGGTCACGAACGTGTACGTACATATATACTGGTGGATGTAGAGGCGCACACGTGTCGTAGTAGAGGCGCGCATGTAGCATGTACACGTACGTACAGCGGCCAGGGTGCAAGAAAGAAAATACGGCCACGTATGTGCACATATGGGCGGGGTCTCGAACGCCTACTCGCGCATACGTACAGCCAGGGCTCGTGTACATGGCTGGGTCGGAACGGAGAAACAGCGTCGTCGTCGTGTTCATGGGGAGGCAACGGAATGCGCCGTGTTCATGGGGAGGCAACGGAATGTGTCGTGTTCATCGAGAGGCAACAGAACATGTGGGAGCCAACCGGCTGGGTCAGAACGGAATGCGTGGTCGTGTTCATCGGAGGGCTTGGACGAAACAGGCAATGGAAACGAGGCCTGGCATACCGCACAATGGAGGAAACAGACCTCCTACGTTCGGAATGGGGTCCTATTGATCGGGAGGGGTGTGGCATACCGCAAAATGGAGGAAACAGACCTCCTACGGTCGAAACGGGGGTCCTGTTGATCGGGAGGGGTGTGGCGTACCACAAAACGGACGAAACGGACCTCCTACGGTCGAAACGGGGGTCCTGTTGATCCGGAGGGGTGTGGCGTACCGCAAAACGGACGAAACGGACTTGTGTTGGAGCGCTACGGTCGAAACGAGGGTCCTGTTCATCGGGAGGGGTGTGGCGTACCGCAAAACGGGACTCCATGGGATACTGTTCATCTCCACCGTCGACCTCCTCCACCCTCCATGGGCTACCATCGACCTCCTCGAGCCTCCACAGGCTCCTGTTCATCCAGCCTCCACCGTGCACTACTCCACCGGCTACTGTTCAACCACCCCTCCACGGGCACCCCTCCACCGTGTACTGTTCATCTAGCCCTCCACACCATGAGGTCCTGTTCAATCACCCCTCCACGGGCACCCCTCCACCGTCTACTGTTCATCCAGCCCTCCACCACACCACGGGGTCCTGTTCATCCAGAGGCAACGCCACCGCTCACTGTTCATCCAACCCCCCTCCCCGCAACGCTCACTATTCATCCAATCAATCGGCTTTAGTTAGCAGCAGTAGCGAAGGAATCGCTCGATCGGGTTCAGTTAACAGCCATCGATCGATTGCTCGGGTTCAGTAACGCATAGCCTGCAGTGCAATCGCTCGGGTTCAGTTAGAGCCCAACGCCTCGCACACACACGCATACGTGTACGAGAGAAACACGCATCGCTCGGCCCCCGACCTCCCACCTTAACCGGGAACTCCCCGAAATTTTCCTCGCCCTTGCTTATACCATGGTTTTTTCCGTCATGGACGGCCCAAAGAATGTCATGCAGCTGCGTCTCCGGCCCGCCCAGGACGAAAAGCCCATTTTCTGTCATGATTTTTTTGTCATAGAAGTAGGAGCCCACCACATCTATGATGATACCGGGTTTTGTCACAATTATCATCATAGAAGTGTCATATGTATGACAGAAAAAAAATTCGCTTGGCCCAAAATGTCACGGATGTGTCTTTTTTTTGTAGTGCATTGACAAGCTTGATGTTCTTGTCCACCATGCTCTTGATGCGCGTCTGCAGCGCGGACACCTCGTCCAATGACGCCCAGTCCAGGCCCTATTCCAGCCAGGAGGTGAGCCGCATTGGGGCCCCGGACTTGAGTTCGGGAGCCGCGGCCTAGGTGGTGTTGCGGGGCTCTATGACATAGAACCACTGCTTCTGCCACCCTTTGACGGTCTCCACAAAGGTGCCTTTGGGCCATGAGATGTTGGACATCTTGCTCACTGTCGGTGTCAAAACCGGCGGATATCGGGTAGGGGGTCCCGAACTGTGCATCTAGGCCGGATGGTAACAGGAGGCAGGGAACACGATGTTTTACCCAGGTTCGGGCCCTCTTGATGGAGGTAAAACCCTACGTCCTGCTTGATTAATATTGATGATATGGGTAGTACAAGAGTAGATCTACCACGAGATCAAGGAGGCTAAACCCTAGAAGCTAGCCTATGGTATGATTGTTGTATATGGAGTTGATTGCCTACGGACTACAACCCTCCGGTTTATATAGACACCGGATAGGGTTAGGGCTACATAGAGTCGGTTACAATGGTAGGAGATCTTGAATATCCGCATCGCCAAGCTTGCCTTCCACGCCAAGGAAAGTCCCATCCGGACACGGGACATAGTCTTCAATCTTGTATCTTCATAGTCCTGGAGTCCGGCTGAAGGTATAGTCCGGCTACCCGAACACCCCCTAATCCAGGACTCCCTCAGTAGCCCCTGAACCAGGCTTCAATGATGACGAGTCCGGCGCGCAAATTGTCTTCGGCATTGCAAGGCGGGTTCCTCCTCCAAATCCTTCATAGAAGATCGTAAACACCAAGAGTAGTATCCGGCTCGGCAAAATAAGCTTCCACATATTGCCATAGAGAGAATAATATTAACACAAATCAAATCTGCTGACGTATTCCGTAGTGCATCATCATACAACGGCCAAGTCCTTTACTCGAATCGTTTTTACTTTTCCACCTCAGCGTGTTTTGCGAGGCGGTTTCCTTGGCACGTCTTGTTAAAGCAGAGATCGTGTACCCCTTTTACGGGATTCTCATCAATACGGACGTGGGTAACCCAATCGTGCCCGTTAGCATGTTTTCTCGATTAAAGGTGAGTCCCAAACGGTTACGGGGAGGGCTCCTGGTATTCAACCTCTTATAAAGAGACCAGGGCCTTACTCCTTTTTTCTATCTTAAGCGAGTTCGCCCGTCGCCTCAAGTTCCAACACCCTAGGCTCCAGACTTCGGGCGCCTCAGACCTTCGACAATGTCCGGTTCCAACCTTCAAGGCCGATGGATGCCCTCCTCCGTCATGGAGGAGGACGTATTAAAGTTGAGAGAGGCTAAGTTCTTGACCGCCGAAATTTCACATAGGTTGCCTGCTCAAAGGCAGGCTATCCCCAGTCCCCAGCCCGGTGAGAGTGTAGTGTTCGTGTCTCACTTCCTTCGGGGGTTAGGCTTCCCGATGGATCCCTTTGTGAGGGGACTGCTGTTTTATTTATGGGCTGGAATTTCACGACTTAGCTCTGGAGTCCATCCTCCATATCTCCTCGTTTATCGTTGTATGCGAAGCGTTCCTCCGTGTTACCCCTCACTTCGGATTATGGCTCAAGACTTTCAAAGTGGAGCCGAAGATGATCAAGGGACGGCACGCAGAGTGCGGAGGCGTTGTTATAAGCAAAAATGCTGATGCCCCATGGCCCGAGGGCTCTTTTCAAGAGGAGCTAGGCTTGTGGCAACGAGAGTGGTTTTATATCACCACTCCCCGGAGCACCAAGTGGGTGGCGCTTCCTGCCTTTCGCTCGGGTCCCCCACCACGGCTAGCGTCATGGGTTAACAGAGGGTTAGATTGGGGTTTGCCCAAAGACGTGCCCTTGTTACAGGGCCGCATTAAGGATCTCTTGGAAGGAGACCTCAGCCTGGTCAAGGTGACGCGGGTCATGCTGATTCGCTGAACATTGCCCGGCAAATGTTGCCCCCTTCGCCTGTGGGAGTTTAATCCAGAGGGACCGCGAGCTCTCCAGAACTTTATGGGCGCAACGCTCGTGGAGATGTATAAACTATTCTTCGAATCACAAGAGATGTGTTCGGATTTAACCGAGGACACAGGCCTAAGCTGGAATCGCCCGGATACTCAAGTAAGCAACCTTGTGCCCGGACCTTCTATCCGTATAATTGTCATAAACTTGCCCCTAAAAGAGTCATCCTTTTAAACAGGAGTGGATAGCGAAGGCAAAGCTAATCAGGTGTCCGGCTCCCCTTCCTGAGACCAGGCCGGATCTTGTGCTGGTCAGGATGCTGGAGATAATGCCTTTGGAGGGGGAGGACAAGGAAGCTATGGCCTCCTCGAAGGAGGCTGCTCCGAAGGGAGGAACCGACAATTCCTCTCCTAGGGGGAAGAAGAGAACCGCCTCTGACGACCCGGAAACCATGGCCTTGAAGCGGGGGAGAAAATCCTCATCAGAGGTTCCGACGCCGGGGAGTTCCTCGGCCAAACTACGCCCTCAAGGGGATCAGCCCTCCAGCGAGCCGTAAGTAGAGAAAGATTTTCCTTTTGAGGGATGAGGGAAATCCTTAATTTATATCTGAGAAGATTAACCGAACCTTTACCTTGTAGCTCGGACCTCAGCCCTTCTCAGCAGAGCTCGTCTTTGGGGGATCTCCTTCCGGAGACGATGGAGAGCGGGACGCCTCCCCTTGCCGTGCCGCCTAGCGAGGCGGGCGACCCTGAGGTGTCGTCGCGGAGGGTTTCTCCGAATTCAGCAGGGGCGGAAGGTAGATATGCGGCCCCCCGAGGTTCTCCGCGTCCGTCCATCGAAAGAGGTCATGGGACGAGCCCGGCACTGTTTGGTGCTCGGCCGGAGGAGCTAAAGATTCTGCTGGGGCGAGCTTCTATCTCAGAGGAGCACCACGCATTGATGGGCACGGTGATTGAAAGGATTTCATCCGCAGAGAGCGGATTGCATTAGGCCGTCAAAAGTTTACTGACGGGTTTCGAGGTACATTAGATAATGTATACTTTTGTCAGTTGCGCATGAATAAGATGCGCCCTGTGTAGATAGTAGCCCCTGAGACTCTGCGCGTCGTCAAGAAATGACGGCACGCGGAGGATCATAATCCCAGGTCTAAGATGTCGCCTTTGAATGTAGGCGGCAGGGTGTCCGGAATCGAGCTGAACTGATGATTTTGCCGAACTAAAGCGGCAACTGGACGTGGCAGATGTCGACATCACGCTTGTCAACAAGCGGCTTGATGAGGGTCAAGGTATGTAATTCCTCGGGCTGCATCAGGTAGGAACAGTTTTATGCCTGTGTCTTACGATGTGTGTGCTTGACGCAGATGGTGCGGTCGCCGTGGAGAGTCTTAGGGCAGAACTTGCCCAAGCTAAAGAACAAGCCAGAAAAAGTGATGCGGCTGCCAAGAAAGCCTTTGAAGAGCTGAGAGCCGAACAGGCTGCTCATTGCCGAAGCAAGGAAGAGATGGCCGAGATGGCCGAAAAGTTAAAAAGCGCTACAGACCATTGCAGATTTCTTGAGAAAGAAGACCAGGCGAAACAGACGGTCTTAGAGAAGGCCGTTGCCAATGCCAAGGACGTGCGCTCTGCGATGAGAGCTGTGAAGGAGGAGCTGCGTCAGGCCAAACAGATTGCGGCTGGAAAGCCCTTCATGCTGCGAAGGAAATTTTGCGATCCAAAGTTTGCTCCGTTGGACCGGATGTGGAGTGTGGAGGATACCTATCTGGATTTGGCAGCGAGTGCTGCTGATGCGACCGAACACTTTCGAGATCAGAAAGATCGCGAAGTGGAAGAGCTTTTCTGGTCGCAGTTTCACAATCCAGAGCATCCACTGGCAGTGGACGATCGTTTGGCTCAATGGGCCGAACTGAATAGGTTGTCCGGACTCGCCATGAAGTACGTCATGGGTCATCTGTGGCCGGGGAGATCGGAGCCGAAGAGTTATTTCAGCTTGGTGCAGCAATTCCTTGACGCGGTGCCGCGTATAAATGCAATGAAGAGGTCAGCATGCATAGAGGGCGCAAGGATGGCTCTTGCGCGTGTTAAGACATACTGGGCAGAGATGGAGACCATCGTTGTTGCGTCCCGCTATTCGGACAAAAGCCGAGTACCCTCCGATCACTATTTTCCGGAAGTCCTTGAAGGCGCTCGTGTAATAGAGACGCAGTGCTCGAAAGATGCTATGTTATGATAGCATATGTAATTATAAAGTAATATTTTGATAAACTATAGTGGCCTTTTTATACTTGTGCCTTCAAGTATTGGGAACACCTCCTGTGCGGCCGTTTTAATATATATAAAATCTGAAAGATGGCAGTCGTTGGCTTCATCCCCCACGCACATAATGCGGGGGTGCTCGCAGAAGACGCATTTTCACACCTAACCCAACGTCTTGGTCCTACAAAGGAGGTGATAGCGCAGCGGGCCAGGCAACCGGACTATAATGCTTTAATACTTTCACTTAGCCATAGGAGCTTGACAGTGAAACTATTTAAGTAGCTCCTTGGTGACGACTGCGCTCATCCGAGTTCGGGGCGCGTATCTGCCTGACCGGGAAGCGGCCCTTCGTTAAAGCGGAGGAATCCGATAGATTCCGATAGGTCATCGAGTGGCTGACCAGTCTCACGCTACATCATGACAGTCAGTTTTCGGCTTTCTCTACTGAGGTGCTCGCCCGGCCGAACCGGGGCACAATCGCAGTAGTTCTCCTAGTGCTACCTTAGCCGATAGAGCGGAATGTAAGGTAGCCGAACTCAGGAGCCGGGCAACCCAACATTTGACCAAAGACATGATTTGGAGCTGATGCATATAATGCCAAAACTCGCGACGCCGAACACTCCCTAAGGTGTTCGGTCTTTATGAGTGCGGGCGAAACAACACTCTTTATTAAAAAAGCCCCTAGTGTCCAGGTACGTGCAAAAATTCTGACGTGGCCACATGCCAAGACGCCAGCCTCCTCCTTGGTTATATCAGAAAAAACCAAGGGATGTGTAGCAACAAGAGACAGTAAAAAAGGTTTACGCAGGGTCTTAATCTAAAAAGAATCCTTTAGGACGGGTCCCTACTGCACGTCTGCGCCTGTGTCTCCGTTGTGCCGTATCCTGGACAGGCGCCGCACGACGTTCATCTGTAAAAGAGAGGAACTGAGTTGAAAACGGGTCGTGCCGAACAAAAGTTTAAAATAAACAAAGTATAAGGTAAAATATATAAAATTGAGCTTTATTGTCTCTTATTGTATATGCATGGAGCCCCTAGTGGGGGTATATGGCCACTAAGCCTACATCAATGATGATTTTGTCCCGAACTCGTCTATCTGCGTTCGTGGTCTTTAATGACCTATTTCGAAGTTTTTTGGCCGGTGAGGCCATTTTACTATGGAGCTGTCAAAGCGGCCGCACAGTCCTCCGCTTGGGGAGGCGCACTTTAGTGCTTCCCATTCAAAGAGATGATACCTCGTGGACCGGGCATCTTAAGCGTGAGAGATGCATAATGCGGTATTGCATTAAAGCGGGCGAAAGCTTCGCGTCCCAGTAGTGCTTGATAGCGACTTGAGAATGGGACGATATGGAAGGTCAGCTTTTCACGACGGAAGTTATTGGCAGAGCCGAATATAACTTTGAGCCGGAGAAAACCCATACAATGGGTGTCCGGACCAGGTATTACCCCTTGAAAGGAGGTTTTGCTGTGGCGGATTCTTGCTGGGTTTATCCCAATGTGCTGGATTGTATCCTGATATATCAGGTTTAGTCCACTGCCGCCGTCCATAAGGACATTTGAAAACTGGAGCCCGCCAATTATTGGATCGAGTATCAAGGCAGTCCAGCCTGCATTCTTGATATTTCTAAAATAATCTAGCTGATCGAAGATGATTGGTTTTGACAACCAGTGGCGGGACCCTTTGGGGATAGGCCGTGTGGTGCATACCTTTATGGGCGCCGCACGTTTTGTTATGTGAAGTAAGTTCACTGTTTTCACTTCTTGTGGGAAGTTCTTTTGTTTCCTGGTGCTCTGCTTCTGGGGTTCGTCCTCGCCTTCGCTTGGTGTGTCGAGCCCCTTGTGTTCGGCATTGAGTCTGCCAGATTGTTTGAAAACCCAACAGTCTCTGTGGGTATGGTTAGCAGGCTTCCCGGGAGTACTGTGTATCTGACATATCCTATCCAGGATTTTATTCAGGTTGGATGGATCGTCCCTGTTATCCTGGGGGGCGATTTTGCCTGATTTTGTCGTGAGCCTTTGAATCCGGCATTGACTGTCGTGCTCTTCGGACTTTTGTCCTTAGTACAGCGACGGTCCTTGTTGCGTCGCGGTTTTTCGTTTCCATCCCTAGTTTCGGATGTACTTGGATCGCTGGGGCTGCACCTTGCCAACCAGCTGTCCTCCCCTGCACAAAAGCGGGTCATGAGGCTTGTTAGTGCGGCCATTGTTCTTGGATTTTCTTGGCCGAGGTGTCTGGCGAGCCATTCGTCTCGGACGTTGTGCCTGAAAGCTACTAAGGCTTCGGCATCCGGACAGTCGACTATCTGATTCTTTTTAGTGAGGAATCTATTCCAGAACTGCCGAGCTGATTCTCCGGGTTGTTGAGTTATGTGACTAAGATCGTCTGCATCCGGAGGGCGGACATAGGTCCCTTGAAAGTTTTCTCGGAAGGCATCCTCGAGCTCTTCCCAGCTTCCAATTGTGTTTTCGGGAAGGCTTTTAAGCCAATGCCGGGCTGGCCCTTTAAGCGTAAGGGGTAAATATTTTATGGCGTGGAGATCATCTCCTCTAGCCATGTGTATGTGGAGGATATAATCCTCGATCCAGACTCCAGGGTCTGTTGTTCCATCATATGCCTCTATGTTTACGGGTTTAAATCCCTCTGGAAATTCATAGTCCAGGACCTCATCGGTGAAACATAGGGGGTGTGCGGCACCCCTGTATTTGGGTGTGCCGGATTCTGATGATGGCTTCATCGCATTGCTTACGAGAGCTTGCTTTCTTGGCCCATAAATGGACCTGACTGGGCCATGGTGTGAATCCTTAAGTGGGTCGCATGCCGATTTAAGTGCGGCGCCGCTTGCCGCTTTATGGGGTCGTCTATCCGACCGTGTGGCTTTCTCATTTTTTGAATGCGAGGGCTCTAGGGCCTCTTCGTTGAATTTAGGCAGTAGCTTTCTTTTCGGATAGCTTTTAGTGCGGCGACTGCCGCCTTATTTATCTGCGGTATTGATTACTTTGCTCCATCTAATCCGGAGTGCATCTTCTGCTGTTTTTAGCTTCCGCTTTTGCTTTTTTAGGCTGCGTGCAGTTGCAACGAGCCTCTCGTGGAGATTCTTCTGCTCCATAGGTTTATCCGGCGTGAGGTCGTCCGGAATGCCGTTTTCGCCGGAGGAGGGATGTTCGGTTTCTCTATCCATGTTGCCCTGTTCGGACGGTTGCTCTAAGGCCTGCTCGTCGTCTACCGGCTCGTCCTGCTCTATGGCTGGGTCTTTGTCGAGGCGGGGCTTGGGTTGGCGTTTACGCCGACGCTTTGATTGCTTTTCGGGGGGTCGATCTCCCGTCCCTTCCCCTTTTTCCTCGTTGTCGCTTCCTTTAGGGGTATCCACCATGTACACATCGTGAGATGCGGTGGCTGTCCAATGCCCTATGGGCGTTAGTTCGTCGGTATCTCCTGCATCGTCATCCATGCTGTCGATGTCTCCGGAGTCGAAGTTGAGCACGTCGTTTAAATTGTCGACAGTGGCTACCAAGTGGGTGGTGGGTGGGCTTTGAGTTTCTTCATCGTCCGTATCCCATCCTCACTGACCGTAATCCGGCCAGGGCTCTCCTGATAAAGAGAGAGACTTAAGAGAATTCAGGATGTCGCCAAAAGGCGAGTGCTGAAAGATGTCTGCGGCGGTGAACTCCATTATCGGCGCCCAATCGGATTCGATTGGCAGGGGCTCGGGGGTTCGGAGTCCGGGGAGGAGTCCGGATCCTTGGAGTCACGGGTCATGCAGAGTGTGGGGCTAGCGTTCGGCTCGATCGCCTTTGAGATCGCAGCCCCCGAGGTGACGTCCAACCGCTCGTCCTCGATTGGCGCAATAGGCTCTGAGTTAGGGGTCGGAACCGATGTGTGTGCAGCCTCCAGGACACTGTCCGGAGGCAGAGCTATATCATGCCCCTCGAGATAGTGCGGCGCGCTTGGCCGTGGCTCGAACCCGTCGAAGATCAACTCTCCGCGGATGTCAGCCGTGTAGTTTAAGTTTCCAAACCTGACTTGATGGCCAGGGGCGTAGCTTTCGATCTGTTCCAGGTGGCCGAGCGAATTTGCCCGCAGAGCAAAGCCGCCGAAGACGACGATCTGTCCGGGGAGAAAAGTCTCACCCTGGACCGCATCGTTGTTGATGATCAAAGGAGCCATCGGGCCTAAAGGCGACGACACAGAGGAACTCTCAATGAAAGCACCAATGTCGGTGTCAAAACCGGCGGATCTCGGGTAGGGGGTCCCGAACTGTGCATCTAGGCCGGATGGTAACAGGAGGCAGGGAACACGATGTTTTACCCAGGTTCGGGCCCTCTTGATGGAGGTAAAACCCTACGTCCTGCTTGATTAATATTGATGATATGGGTAGTACAAGAGTAGATCTACCACGAGATCAAGGAGGCTAAACCCTAGAAGCTAGCCTATGGTATGATTGTTGTATATGGAATTGATTGCCTACGGACTACAACCCTCCGGTTTATATAGACACCGGATAGGGTTAGGGTACATAGAGTCGGTTACAATGGTAGGAGATCTTGAATATCCGCATCCCCAAGCTTGCCTTCCACGCCAAGGAAAGTCTTATCCGGACACGGGACGTAGTCTTCAATCTTGTATCTTCATAGTCCTGGAGTCCGGCTGAAGGTATAGTCCGGCTACCCGAACACCCCCTAATCCAGGACTCCCTCACTCACCATAGCGTCTCCACACTCTGTGTGTTGACCGCCCACCACCTTCGGCTTCACATTGAAGGTCTTCAGCCACAATCCGAAATGGGGTGGGATGCGGAGGAAAGCCTCGCACACGACAATGAATGCCGAGATGTTGATGAAGGAGTTTGGGGCTAGATCATGGAAATCTAGACCGTAGTAGAACATGAGTCCGCGGACGAATGGGTGGAGAGGAAATCCCAGCCCACGGACGAAGTGGGGGATCAATACCACCCTCTCATGAGACTCCGGGGTGGGTACGATCTACCCCTTGGCCGGAAGCCGGTAGGCGATTTCTTGGGCCAAGTATCCCGCCTCCCGGAGCTTCGTGATGTCCTTCTCCATGATGGAGGAGGCCATCCACTTGCCCTGCGCTCCAAATCCGGGCATGGTCGGAGTGCCTTTTGGAGGCGGAAAGGATGGAATCTTGGGCGTTGGAGCTCGAGAACGGATGGGCAGAGAGGGAGAAGGCATGGGTGAAAGAATGGGTTTTTATCCTCTTATAAAGGCAGGGATTGTCAAGCGCCTCCCCACTCGCCTTAAAACTCGCCTATTCCCCAAGGGTCGTGCGGACGGCGCGGTTGGATTACCCACGCCCGTATTGATGAGAATCCCGCAATAAGGGGACATGATCTCTACTTTGACAAGACATGCCAATGAAAACCGCATCTCAAAACATGGAGCGGGAGGCTAAAAAATGGTTCGAAATAATGGCCGGGCAGGGACGTGGCGTTTCGCCACAAAAGTTGTCAGTGCATGGGACCCATGAATATTATACTCTCTACAGTTGTGTGTGGTACTTGTTTTGCCGAGCCGGACACATTCTCTATGTTCGAGGACTACTTTGGAGTATTCGGAGGAGGAACCCGCCTTGCAATGCCGAAGACAATCTGCGCGCCGGACACATCGTCATTGAAGCCTGGTTTAGGGGCTACTGAGGAAGTCCTGGATTAAGGGGTCCTCGGACGTGCGGGCTATGTGACATGGGTCGGACTAATGGGCCATGAAGATACAATGCAGAAGACTTCCTCCCGTGTCCGGATGGGACTCTCCTTTGCGTGGAAGGCAAGCTTGTCGTTCGGATATGAAGATTCCTTCCTCTATAAACCGACTTTGTACAACCCTAGGCCCCTCCGGTGTCTATATAAACCGGAGGGTTCAGTCCGTAGAGGCAATCACAATCATAGAGGATAGACATCTAGGGTTTAGCCATTACGATCGCGTGGTAGATCAACTCTTGTAATCCTCATATTCATCAAGATCAATCAAGCAGGAAGTAGGGTATTACCTCCATCAAGAGGGCCCAAACCTGGGTAAACATTGTGTCCCCCGTCTCCTGTTACCATCGACCTTAGACGCATAGTTCAGGGCCCCCTACCCGAGATCCACCAGTTTTGACACTAATAGAGTGTGCGAGATGGTGATCTTATCAACCTTGGAATCACTTCCAACACACATCGTCACCTCGCCCTTAACTAGTCTTTGTTCATTTTTCAACTCCCGTTTTGAGTTAGTAATCTTAGCAACTGAACTGGTATCAAATACCCTGGGGTTACTATGAACACTAGTAAAGTACACATCAATAACATGTATATCAAATATACCTTTGTTCACTTTGCCATCCTTCTTATCCGCCAAGTATTTCGGGTAGTTCCGCTTCAAGTGACCATTCCCTTTGCAGTAGAAGCACTCAGTTTCAGGCTTAGGTCTAACTTTGGGCTTCTTCATGGGAGTGGCAACTTTCTTGTCATTCCTCTTGAAGTTCCCTTTCTTTTCCTTTGCCCTTTTTCTTGAAACTAGTGATCTTGTTAACCATCAATACTTGATGCTCTTTCTTGATTTCTACCTCCACCGATTTCAGTATTGTGAAGAGGTCGGGAATCTTTTCCGTTATCCCTTGCACATTATAGTTCATCACGAAGTCCTAGTAGCTTGCTGATAGTGACTAGAGAACTCTGTCAATCACTATCTTATCTGGAAGATTAACTCCCACTTGATTCAAGTGATTGTAGTACCCAGACATTCTGAGCGCATGCTCACTGGCTGAGCTATTCTCCTCCATCTTATAGGCAAAGTACTTGTCAGAGGTCTCATACCTCTCGACCCGGGCATGAGTCTGAAATACCAGTTTCAGCTCTTGGAACATCTCATATGCTCCACGACATTCAAAACGTCTTTGAAGCCCCCATCCTAAGCCGTAAATCATGGCACACTAAACTATCAAGTAGTCATCATATTGAGCTTGCCAAACGTTCATGATGTCTGCATCAGCTCCTGCAACAGGTCTGTCACCTAGCGGTGCATCAAGGACATAATTCTTCTATGGAGCAATGAGGATAAACCTCAGATCACGGACCTAGTCCACATCATTGTTACTATCATCTTTCAACTTAGTTTACTCTGGGAACATATCAAAAATAAGGGAGCTAAATCGCAAGCTATTGATCTACAACATAGATATGCAAATACTATCAGGACTAAGTTCATGATAAATTAAGTTCAGTTAATCATATTACTTAAGAACTCACACTTAGATTGACATCCCTCAAGTCATCTAAATGATACGTGATCCAAATCAAATAAACCATGTCCAATCATCACATGAGATGGAGTGGTCTTCAATGGTGAACATCTCTATGTTGATCATATCTACTATATGATTCACGTTTGACCTTTCGATCTCTAGTGTTTCGAGGCCATGTCTGTACATGCTAGGCTCGTCAAGTTTAACCCGAGTATTCCACATGTGCAAAACTACCTTGCACCTGTCGTATGTGAACGTAGAGCCTAACACACCCGATCGTCACGTGGTGTCTCAGCACGACGAACTGTTGCAACGGTGCATACTCAGAGAGAACACTTATACCTTGAAATTTTAGTAAGGGGTCATCTTATAATGCTACAGCTGTACTAAGCAAAATAAGATGCATAAAAGATAAACATCACATGCAATCAAAATATGTGGCATCATATGGCCATCATCATCTTGTTCCTTTGATCTCCATCTCCAGAGCACCATCATGATCTCCATTGTCACTGGCTTGATACCTTGATCTCCATCGTAGCATCATGGTCGTCTTGCCAACTATTGCTTATACAACTATCGCTAACGCATATTGATAAAGTAAAGCAATTACATGGCGTTTGCATTTCATACAATAAAGAAACAACCATAAGGCTCATGTCGGTTGCCAGTAACTTTTACAAAACATGATCATCTCATACAATAACGTATATCACATCATGTCTTGACCATATCACATCACAACATGCCCTGCAAAAACAAGTTAGACGTCCTCTACTTTGTTGTTGCAAGTTTTACGAGCCTGCTATGGGCTTCTAGCAAGAACCGTTCTTACCTACGCATCAAAAACCACAACTGTGATTTATCAAGTTTGCTGTTTTAACCTTCAACAAGGACCAGCCATAGTCAAATTCGATTCGACTGAAGTTGGAGAAATAGACACCTGCCAGCCACCTTTATGCAAAACTAGTTGCATGTCTGTCGGCGGAACTGGTCTCATGAACGTGGTCATGTAAGGTTGGTCCAGGCCGCTTCATCCAACACTACCGCCGAATCAAAATAAGACATTGGTGGTAAGCAGTATAACGATCACCACCCACAACTCTTTGTGTTCTACTCGTGCATATCATCTACGCATAGACCTGGCTCGGATGCCACTGTTGGGAAACGTAGCATGCAATTTCAAAAAAAATCCTACGCTCATGCAAGATCTATCTAGGATATGCATAGCAATGAGAGGGGGAGAGTGTGTCTATGTACCCTCATAGACCGAAAGCAGAAGTGTTTGACAACGCGGTTGATGTAGTCGAACTTCTTCTAGCTACGACCGATCAAGCACCGAACGTACGGTACCTCCGAGTTCTACACACGTTCAGTGCGATAACGTCCCTCACCTTCTTGATCCAGCAAGGTGTCAAGGAAGTAGATGAGTTTCGTCAACATGATGCCGTGGTGATGGTGATGGTGAAGTGATCTGCGCAGGGCTTCGCCAAAGCACCATGAGAATATGACCGGGGGTGTAAACTGTGGAGGGGGACACCGCACACGGCTAACAGTTGATGTTGTGTGTTCTAGGAGCCCCTCCCCACATATATATATGTGGGTGTTGGGGAATGCGGTATTTCAAAAAACTTCCTACGATCACACAAGATCTATCTAGGTGATGCATAGCAACAAGAGGGGAGAGTGTGTCCATGTACCCTCGTAGACCGAAAGTAGAAGCGTTTAGTAACGCGGTTGATGTAGTCAAACGTCTTCCCGATTCAACCGATCCAAGCACCGAATGTATGGTACCTCCATGTTCAGCATATGTTTAGCTAGATGACGTCCCTCGAGCTCCAGTTGAGGATGAGGGAGAGTTTCATCAGCACGATGGCATGTTGACGGTGATGATGAAGTTACCGGCGCAGGGCTTCGCCTAAGCACTACAACGATATGACCGAGGTGTGTAACTGTGGAGGGGGGCACCGCACACGGCTAAGAGAAGACTTGGCGTACCTTTGGGGTGCCCCCTTCCCACGTACATAAAGGGGGAGGAGAGGAGGTCGGCCATAGGGGGCGCGCGCCATAGGGGAGTCCAACTAGGATTCCCAATCCTAGTTGGACTCCCCTTCCTTTCCAAGAGAGGGAGAGAGAGGGGAGGAGGAAGAAGGGAGAAGGAAAGAGGGGCGCCTCCCCCTCCCTAGTCCAATTCGGACTGGCCAAGGGGGATGCGCTGCCTCCCTTGTGGCCCTCCTCTTCTTTCCAGTAAGGCCCATGAACTTCCCGGGGGGGTCCCGTAACCCCCGGTACTCCGAAACGACCCGAACCATTCCGGTGTCCGAATGTAACCTTCCAATATATGAATATTTACCTCTCGACCATTTCGAGACTCCTCGTCATGTCTGTGATCTCATCCGGGAGTCCAAACAAACTTCGGTCATCAAATGACATAACTCATAATACAAATCATCATTGAATGTTAAGCGTGCGGACCCATGCGTTCGAGAACTATGTAGACATGACCGAGACACATCTTTGGTCAATAACCAATAGCAGAACCTGGATGCTCCTATTGGCTCCTACATATTCTACGAAGATCTTTATCGGTCAAACCGCATAACAACATACGTTGTTCCCTTTGTCATCAGTATGTTACTTGCCCGAGATTTGATCGTCGGTATCATCGTACCTAGTTCAATCTCGTCCACGGCAAGTCTCTTTACTCGTTTCGTAATGCATCATCTCGTAACTAACTCATTAGTCACATTGCTTGCAAGGCTCATAGTGATGTGCATTACCGAGAGGGCCGAGAGATACCTCTCCAATACACGGACTGTCAAATCCTAATCTCGATCTATGCCAACTCAACAAACACCATTGGAGACACCTGTAGAGCATCTTTATAATCACCCAGTTATGTTGTGACATTTGATAGCACACAAGGTGTTCCTCTGGTATTCGGGAGTTTCATAATCTCATAGTCAGAGGAACATGTATAAGTCATGAATAAAGCAATAGCAATAAAACTAAACGATCATAATGCTAAGCTAACGGATGGGTCTTGTCCAACACATCATTCTCTAATGATGTGATCCCATTCATCAAATGACAACACATGTCTATGGTTAGGAAACTTAACCATCTTTGATTAACGAGCTAGTCAAGTAGAGGCTTACTAGGGACACTCAGTTTTGTCTATGTATTCACACATGCACTAAGTTTCTGGTTAATACAGTTCTAGCATGAATAATAAACATTTATCATGATATAAGGAAATATAAATAACAACTTTATTATTTCCTCTAGGGCATATTTCCTTCAGTCTCCCACTTGCACTAGAGTCAATAATCTAGATTACCTAGTAATGATTCTAACACCCATGGAGTCTTGGTGCTGATCATGTTTTGCTCGTGAGAGAGGCTTAGTCAACGGGTCTACAACATTCAGATCTGTATGTATCTTGCAAATCTCTATGTATCCCTCCTTGACTTGATCGCGGATGGAATTGAAGCGTCTCTTGATGTGTTTGGTTCTCTTGTGAAGTCTGGATTCCTTTGCCAAGGCAATTGCACCAGTATTGTCACAAAAGATTTTCATTGGACCCGATGCACTAGGTATTACACCTAGACCGGATATGAACTCCTTCATCCAAACTCCTTCATTTGCTGCATCCGAAGCAGCTATGTACTCCACTTCACACGTAGATCCCGCCACGACACTCTGCTTGGAACTGCACCAACTGGCAACTCCACCATTCAATGTAAATATGTATCCGGTTTGTGACATAGAGTCATCCGGATCAATGTCAAAGCTTGCATCGACGTAACCATTTACGAAGAGCTCTTTGTCACATCCATAAACTAGAAACATATCCTTAGTCGTTTTCAGGTATTTCAGGATTTTCTTGACCACTGTCCAGTGATCCACTCCTGGATTACTTTGGTACCTCCCTACTAAACGTATAGCAAGGCACACACCAAGTCTGGTACACATCATTGCATACATGATAGAACCTATGGCTGAGGCAAAGGGAATGACTTTCATTTTCTCTCTATCTTCTGCAGTGGTTGGGCATTGAGTCTGACTCAACTTCACACCTTGTAACACAAGAAAGAACCCTTTCTTTGAGTGATCCATTTTGAACTTATTCAAAAATTTAACAAGGTATGTGCTTTGTGAAAGTCCAATTAAGCACCTTGATCTATCTCTCTAGATCTTGATGCCCAATATGTAAGCAGCTTCACCGAGGTCTTTCATTGAAACATTCTTATTCAAGTATCCTTTTATGCTATCCAGAAATTATGTATTATTACCAATCAACAATATGTCATCCACATATAATATCAGAAATGCTACAAAGCTCCCACTCACTTTCTTGTAAATACAGGCTTCTCCAAAAGTCTGTATAAAACCATATGCTTTGATCACATTATCAAAGCGTATATTCCAACTCCGAGAGGCTTGCACCAGTCCATAAATGGATCGATGGAGCTTGCACACTTTGTTAGCACCTTTTGGATCGACAAAACCTTCTGGTTGCATCATATACAACTCTTCTTTAAGATATCCATTAAGGAATATAATTTTGACATCCATTTGCCAAATTTCATAATCATAAAATGCGGCAATTGCTAAAATGATTCGGACAGACTTAAGCATCGCTACGGGTGAGAAGGTCTCATCGTATCAACTCCTTGAACTTGTCGAAAACCTTTTGCAACAAGTCGAGCTTTGTAGATAGTAACATTACCGTCAGTGTCAGTCTTCTTCTTGAAGATCCATTTATTCTCTATGGCTTGCCAATCATCGGGCAAGTCAACCAAAGTCCATACTTTGTTCTCATACATGGATCCCATCTCAGATTTCATGGCCTCAAGCCATTTCGCAGAATCTGGGCTCATCATCACTTCCTCGTAATTTGTAGGTTCATCATGGTCAAGTAACATAACCTCCAGAACAAGATTGCCGTACCACTCTAGTGCGGACCTTACTCTGGTTGACCTACGAGGTTCAGTAGTAACTTGATCAGAAGTTTCATGATCATCCTCATTAGCTTCCTCAATGATTGGTGTAGGAATCACTGGAACTGATTTCTGTGATGAACTACTTTCCAGTAAGGGAGAAGGTACAATTACCTCATCAAGTTCTACTTTCCTCCCACTTACTTCTTTCGAGAGAAACTCCTTCTCTAGAAAGGATCCATTCTTAGCAACGAATATCTTGCCTTTGGATCTGTGATAGAAGTTGTACCCAACTGTCTCCTTTGGGTATCCTACGAACACACATTTCTTCGATTTGGGTTCGAGCTTATCAGGTTGAAGCTTTTTCACAACAGCATCGTAGCCCCAAACTTTAAGAAACGACAACTTGGGTTTCTTGCCAAACCAATGTTCATATGGTGTTGTCTCAACGGATTTAGATGGTGCCCTATTTAACGTGAATGCAGTCGTCTCTAAAGCATAACCCCAAAATGATAGCGGTAACTCAGTAAGAGACATCATAGATCGCACTATTGAGGAACGTAGTAATTTCAAAAAAATCCTACGCACACGCAAGATCATGGTGATGCATAGCAACGAGAGGGGAGAGTGTTGTCTATGTACCCTTGTAGACCGTAAGTGGAAGCGTTATGACAACGCGGATGATGTAGTCGTACATCTTCACGATCGACCGGTCCTAGTACCGAAAATACGGCACCTCCACGATCTGCACACGTTCGGCTCGGTGACGTCCCACGAACTCTCGATCTAGCTGAGTGTCGAGGGAGAGCTTCGTCAGCACGACGGCGTTATGACGGTGATGATGATGCTACCGTCGAAGGGCTTCGCCTAAGCACTATGATGATATGACCGAGGTGGATTATGGTGGAGGGGGGCACCGCACACGGCTAAAAGATCAATGATCAACTTGTGTGTCTATGGGGTGCCCCCTGGCCATGTATATAAAGGATGGAGGGAGGAGGAGGCCGGCCCTCATAGGGCACGCCCAAAGTGTGGAGTCCTGTTAGGACTCCCTAGTCCTAGTAGGATTCCAGCTCCCACATGGAATAGGAAAAGGGAACTGAGAAGGAGAAGGAAGGAAGGAGGCGCCCCCTTTCCCTAGTCCAATTCGGACCAGTCCATGGGGAAGGGGCGCGGCCACCCTTGAGGCCTTTCTCTCCTTTCCCGTATGGCCCATTAAGGCCCAATACGAATTCCCGTAACTCTCCGGTACTCCAAAAAATACCCGAATCACTCGGAACCTTTCCGATGTCTGAACATAGCCTTCCAATATATCGATCTTTACGTCTCGACCATTTCGAGAGTCCTCATCATGTCCCCGATCTCATTCGGGACTCCGAACAAACTTCGGTCATCAAATCACATAACTCATAATACAAATCATAACAGAATGTTAAGCGTGCGGACCCTACGGGTTCGAGAACTATGTAGACATGACCGAGACTCATCTCCAGTCAATAACCAATAGCGGAACCTGGATGCTCATATTGGTTCGTACATATTCTACGAAGATCTTTATCGGTCAAACCGCATAACAACATACGTTGTTCCCTTTGTCATCGTATGTTACTTGCCCGAGATTCGATCATCGGTATCTCAATACCTAGTTAAATCTCGGTACCGGCAAGTCTCTTTACTCGTTCCGTAATGCATCATCCCTCAACTAACTCATTAGTCACAATGCTTGCAAGGCTTATAGTGATGTGCATTACCGAGAGGGCCCAGAGATACCTCTCCGATACACGGAGTGACAAATCCTAATCTCGATCTATGCCAACTCAACAAACACCATCGGAGACACCTGTAGAGCATCTTTATAATCACACAGTTACGTTGTGATGTTTGATAGCACACAAGGTGTTTCTCCGGTATTCGGGAGTTGCATAATCTCATAGTCTGAGGAACATGTATAAGTCATGAAGAAAGCAGTAGCAATGAAACTGTAACGATCATAATACTAAGCTAACGAATTGGTCTTGTCCATCACATCATTCTCCTAATGATGTGATCCCGTTTATCAAAAGAAAACACATGTCTATGGTTAGGAAACATAAGCATCTTTGGTAGACAAACTAGTCAAGTAGAGGCATACTAGGGACACTTTGTTTTGTTTATGTATTCACACATGTACTAAGTTTCCAGTTAATACAATTCTAGGATGAATAATAAACATTTATCATGAAATAAGGAAAAAATAATAACTTTATTATTGCCTCTAGGGCATATTTCCTTCACGCACCATATCTAATAAAGTGCGGTTATGATGTTCGGATACACCATTACGTTGTGGTGTTCCAGGTGGCGTGAGTTGCGAAACTATTCCACATTGTTTCAAATGAAGACCAAACTTATAACTCAAATATTCACCTCCACGATCAGATCATAGAAACTTTATTTTCTTGTTATGATGATTTTCCACTTCACTCTGAAATTCTTTGAACTTTTCAAATGTTTCAGATTTATGTTTCATCAAGTAGATATACCCATATATGCTCAAATCATCTGTGAAGGTCAGAAAATAATGATACCCGCCGCGAGCCTCAACACTCATTGGACCGCATACATCAGTATGTATTATTTCCAACAAGTCAGTTGCTCTCTCCATTGTTCCGGAGAACGGAGTCTTAGTCATCTTGCCCATGAGGCATGGTTCACAAGCATCAGGTGATTCATAATCAAGTGATTCCAAAAGCCCATCAGCATGGAGTTTCTTCTTGACCTTTACATCAATATGACATAAACGATAGTGCCACAAATAAGTTGCACTGTCATTATTAAACTTGTATCATTTGGCTTCAATATTATGAATATGTGTATCACTACTATCGAAGTTCAACAAAAATAGACCACTCATCAAGGGTGCATGACCATAAAAGATATCACTCATATAAATAGAACAACCATTATTCTCTGATTTAAATGAATAACTGTCTCGCATCAAACAAGATCCAGATATAATGTTCATGCCCAACGTTGGCACCAAATAACAATTATTTAGGTCTAAAACTAATCCCGACGGTAGATGTAGAGGTAGCGTGCCGATGGCGATCACATCGACTTTGGAACCATTTCCCACGTGCATCGTCACCTCGTCCTTAGCCAATCTTCATTTAATCTGTAGCCCCTGTTTCGAGTTGCAAATATGAGCAACAAACCCAGTATCAAATACCCAGGCGCTACTACGAGCATTAGTAAGGTACACATCAATAACATGTATATCAAATATACCTTTCACTTTTCCATCCTTCTTATCCGCCAAATACTTGGGGCAGTTCTGCTTCCAGTGACCAGTCCCTTTGCAGTAGAAGCACTCAGTCTCAGGCTTAGGTCCAGACTTGAGCTTCTTCACTTGAGCAGTAACTTGCTTGCCATTCTTCTTGAAGTTCCCCTTCTTCCCTTTGCCCTTTTTCTTGAAACTGGTGGTCTTGTTAAGCATCAACACTTGATGCTCCTTCTTGATTTCTATCTCTGCAGCCTTTAGCATTGCGAAGAGCTCAGGAATTGTCTTATACATCCCTTGCATATTATAGTTCATCACGAAGCTTTTGTAGCTTGATGGCTGTGATTGAAGAACTATGTCAATGACACTATCATCAGGAAGATTAACTCCCAGTTGAGTCAGGTGGTTATGATACCTAGACATTCTGAGTATATGTTCACTGACAGAACTATTCTCCTCCATCTTGCAGCTATAGAACTTATTGGAGACTTCATATCTCTCAATTCAGGCATTTGCTAGAAATATTAACTTCAACTCCTGGAACATCTCATATGCTCCATGACATTCAAAACGTTGTTGAAGTCCCGATTCTAAGCCATACAGGATGGCACACTGAACTATCGAGTAGTCATCAGCTTTGCTCTGCCAGACGTTCATAACATCTAGAGTTTCTCCTGCAGCGGGTTTTGCACCTAGCGGTGCTTCCAGGACGTAATTCTTCTGTGCAGCAATGAGAATAATCCTCAAGTTACAGACCCAGTCCGTGTAGTTGCTACCATCATGTTTCAACTTAGCTTTCTCTAGGAATGCATTAAAATTCAAGGGAACGGTAGCACGGGCCATTGATCTACAACAACATAGACATGCAAAATACTATTAGGTACTAAGTTCATGGTAAATTAAAGTTCAATCTAATCATATTACTTAAGAACTCCCACTTAGATAGAAATCCCTCTAGTCATCTAAATGATCACGTGATCCATATCAATTAAACCATGTCCGATCATCACGTGAGATGGAGTAGTTTTCAATGGTGAACATCACTATGTTGATCATATCTACTATATGATTCACGTTCGACCTTTCGGTCTCAGTGTTCCGAGGCCATATCTGCATATGCTAGGCTCGTCAAGTTGAACCCGAGTATTCTGCACATGCAAAACTGGCTTGCACCCGTTGTATGTGAACATAGAGCTTATCACACCCGATCATCATGTGGTGTCTCGGCACGACGAACTGTAGCAACTGTGCATACTCAGGGAGAACACTTGTACCTTGACATTTAGTGAGGGATCATCTTATAATGCTACCGCTGTACTAAGCAAAATAAGATGCATAAAGGATAAACATCACATGCAATCAAAATAAGTGATATGATATGGCCATCATCATCTTGTGCCTTCGGTCTCCATCTCCAAAGCACTGTCATGATCACCATCGTCACCGACTTGACACCTTGATCTCCATCAAAGCATCGTTGTCGTCTCGCCAACTATTGCTTCTACAACTATCGCTACTGCTTAGTGATAAAGTAAGGCAGTTACATGGCGATTGCATTTCATACAATAAAGCGACAACCATAAGGCTCCTGCCAGTTGCCGATAACTTTTACAAAACATGATCATCTCATACAACAATTTATATCTCATCATGTCTTGACCAAATTACATCACAACATGCCCTGCAAAAACAAGTTAGACGGCCTCTACTTTATTGTTGCAAGTTTTATGTGGCTGCTACGGGCTTCTAGCAAGAACCGTTCTTACTTGCGCATCAAAACCACAACGATTTTTCGTCAAGTGTGTTGTTTTAACCTTCAACAAGGACCGGGCATAGTCAAACTCGATTCAACTAAAGTTGGAGAAACAGACACCCGCCAGCCACCTGTGTGCAAAGCACGTCGGTAGAACCAGACTCATGAATGTGGTCATGTAATGTCGGTCCGGGCCGCTTCATCCAACAATACCGCCTAATCAAAGTAAGATGTTGCTGGTAAGCAGTATGACTATTATCACCCACAACTCATTGTGTTCTACTCGTGCATATAACATCTACGCATAGACCTGGCTCGGATGCCACTGATGGGGAACGCGGTATTTGAAGGAAATATGCCCTGGAGGCAATTATAAAGTTATTATTTATTTCCTTATTTCATGATAAATGTTTATTATTCATGCTAGAATTGTATTAACTGGAAACATAATACATGTGTGAATACATAGACAAACAGAGTGTCACTAGTATGCCTCTACTTGACTAGCTCGTTAATCAAAGATGGTTATGTTTCCTAACCATGGACAAAGAGTTGTCATTTGATTAACGGGCTCACATCATTAGTTGAATGATCTGATTGACATGACCCATTCCATTAGCTTAGCACCCGATCGTTTAGTATGTTGCTATTGCTTTCTTCATGACTTATACATGTTCCTATGACTATGAGATTATGCAACTCCCGTTTGCCGGAGAAACTCTTTGTGTGCTACCAAACGTCATAACGTAACTGGGTGATTATAATGGAGCTCTACAGGTGTCTCCAAAGGTACATGTTGGGTTGGCGTATTTCGAGATTAGGATTTGTCACTCCGATTGTCGGAGAGGTATCTCTGGGCCCTCTCGGTAATGCACATCACTTAAGCCTTGCAAGCAATGCAACTAATGAGTTAGTTACGAGATGATGTATTACGGAACAAGTAAAGAGACTTGCCGGTAACGAGATTGAACTAGGTATTGGATACCGACGATCGAATCTCGGGCAAGTAACATACCGATGACAAAGGGAACAGCGTATGTTGTTATGCAGTCTGACCAATAAAGATCTTCGTAGAATATGTAGGAGCCAATATGGGCATCCAGGTCCCGCTATTGGTTATTAACCGGAGACGTGTCTCGGTCATGTCTACATTGTTCTCGAACCCGTAGGGTCCGCACGCTTAAGGTTTCGATGGCAGATATATTATGAGTTTATACGTTTTGATGTACCGAAGGTTGTTCGGAGTCCCGGATGTGATCACGGACATGATGAGGAGTCTCAAAATGGTCGAGACATAAAGATTGATATATTGGAAGCCTATGTTTGGATATCGGAAGTGTTCCGGGTGAAATCAGGATTTTACCGGAGTACCGGGAGGTTACTGGAACCCCCCGGGAGCTATATGGGCCTTAGTGGGCCTTAGTGGAAAAGAGAAGGGGCAGCCCAAGATGGGCCGCGCGCCCCTCCCCTCCCTTGGTCCGAATAGGACAAGGAAAGGGGGCCAGCCCCCCTCTCTCTTTTCCCCCCTCCGCGAATCCTATTCCAACTAGGATTGGGGGGGATCCTACTCCCAGAGGGAGTAGGACTCCTCCTGGCGCGCCTCTCCTAGGCCGGCCGCACCCCCCCCCCCCTTGATCCTTTATATACGGAGGCAGGGGAACCCCAGAGACACACAAGTTGATCCACGTGATCATATTCTTAGCCGTGTGCGGTGCCCCCTGCCACCATAGTCCTCGATAATATTGTAGCGGTGCTTGGGCGAAGCCCTGCGACAATAGTGCATCAAGATCGTCACCACACCGTCGTGCTGACGGAACTCTTCCCCGACACTTTGCTGGATCGGAGTCCGGGGATCGTCATCGAGCTGAACGTGTGCTAAAACTCGGAGGTGCCGTAGTTTCGGTGCTTGATCGGTCGGGCCGTGAAGACGTACGACTACATCAAATGCGTTGTGCTAACGCTTCCGCTATCGGTCTACGAGGGTACATAGACAACACTCTCCCCTCTCGTTGCTATGCATCACCATGATCTTGCGTGTGCGTAGGAAAATTTTTGAAATTACTACGTTCCCCGACAGTGGCATCCGAGCCTAGGTTTTATGTGTTGATGTTATATGCATGAGTAGAACACAAGTGAGTTGTGGGCGATATAAGTCATACTGCTTACCAGCATGTCATACTTTGGTCCGGCGGTATTGTTGGATGAAGCGGCCTGGACCAACATTACGTGTACGCTTACGCGAGACCGGTTCTCCCGACGTGCTTTGCACATTGGTGGCTTGCGGGTGACAGTTTCTCCAACTTTAGTTGAACCGAGTTTGGCTACGCCCGGTCCTTGCGAAGGTTAAAACAGCACCAACTTGACAGACTATCATTGTGGTTTTGATGCGTAGGTAAGATTGGTTCTTGCTTAAGCCCGTAGCAGCCACGTAAAACTTGCAACAACAAAGTAGAGGACGTCTAACTTGTTTTTGCAGGGCATGTTGTGATGTGATATGGTCAAGACATGATGCTGAATTTTATTGTATGAGATGATCATGTTTTGTAACCGAGTTATCGGCAACTGGCAGGAGCCATATGGTTGTCGCTTTATTGTATGCAATGCAATCGCGCTGTAATGCTTTACTTTATCACTAAGCGGTAGCGATAGTCGTGGAAGCATAAGATTGGCGTGACGACAATGATGCTACGATGGAGATCAAGGTGTCGCGCCGGTGACAATGGTGATCATGACGGTGCTTCGGAGATGGAGATCACAGGCACAAGATGATGATGGCCATATCATATCACTTATATTGATTGCATGTGATGTTTATCTTATATGCATCTTATCTTGCTTTGATTGACGGTAGCATTATAAGATGATCTCTCACTAAATTATCAAGAAGTGTTCTCCCTGAGTATGCACCGTTGCGAAAGTTCTTCGTGCTGAGACACCACGTGATGATCGGGTGTGATAGGTGTTGGGGAACGTAGTAATTTCAAAAAAATTCCTACGCACACGCAAGATCATGGTGATGCATAGCAACGAGGGGGAGAGTCTGATCTACGTACCCTTGTAGATCGCAACGGAAGCATTGACACAACATAGAGGAAGTAGTCGTATGTCTTCTTCCCGATCCGACCGATCCAAGCACCGTTACTCCGGCACCTCCGAGTTCTTAGCACACGTGCAGCTCGATGACGATCCTCGGGCTCCGATCCAGGAAAGCTTCGGGGAGGAGTTCCGTCAGCACGACGGCGTGGTGACGATCTTGATGTTCTACCGACGCAGGGCTTCGCCTAAGCACTACAACGATATGATCGAGGTGGAATATGGTGGCAGGGGGCACCGCACACGGCTAAGGAACGATCACAATGATCAACTTGTGTGTTTTAGGGTGCCCCCTGCCCCCGTATATAAAGGAGCAAGGGGGAGGCCGGCCGGCCTATGGGGCGCGCCAAGGGGAGGAGGAGTCCTCCTCCTAGTAGGAGTAGGACTCCCCTCTCCTAGTCCAACTAGGAGACTTGAGGGGGAAGGAAAGAGAGGGAGAGGGAGAGGGAAAGGGGGGCCGCCCCCCCCCCCCTAGTCCAATTCGGACTCCCCTTGAGGGGGGGCGTCCCACCTCTTGGGCTGCTGCCCTCTCTCTCCCCTCAGGCCCAATAAGGCCCATTACTTCCCCGGGGGGTTCCGGTAACCCCTCCGGCACTCCGGTTTTATCCGAAATCATCCGGAACACTTCCGGTGTCCGAATATAGCCGTCCAATATATCAATCTTTATGTCTTGACCATTTCGAGACTCCTCGTCATGTCCGTGATCACATCCGGGACTCCGAACTAACTTCGGTACATCAAAATGCATAAACTCATAATAAATGTCATCGTAACGTTAAGCGTGCGGACCCTACGGTTCGAGAACAATGTAGACATGACTGAGATACATCTCCGGTCAATAACCAATAGCGGGACCTGGATGCCCATATTGGCTCCTACATATTCTACGAAGATCTTTATCAGTCAGACCGCATAACAACATACATTGTTCCCTTTGTCATCGGTATGTTACTTGCCCGAGATTCGATCGTCGGTATCCAATACCTAGTTCAATCTCATTACCGGCAAGTCTCTTTACTCGTTCCGTAATACATCATCTCGCAACTAACTCATTAGTTGTAATGCTTGCAAGGCTTATGTGATGTGCATTACCGAGAGGGCCCAGAGATACCTCTCCGACAATTGGAGTGACAAATCCTAATCTCGAAATACGCCAACCCAACATCTACCTTTGGAGACACCTGTAGAGCTCCTTTATAATCACCTAGTTACGTTGTGACGTTTGGTAGCACACAAAGTGTTCCTCAGGGAAACGGGAGTTGCATAATCTCATAGTCATAGGAACATGTATAAGTCATGAAGAAAGCAATAGCAACATACTAAACGATCGGGTGCTAAGCTAATGGAATGGGTCATGTCAATCAGATCATTCAACCAATGATGTGACCTCGTTAATCAAATAACAACACATTGTTCATGGTTACGAAACATAACCATCTTTGATTAACGAGCTAGTCAAGTAGAGGCATACTAGTGACACTAAGTTTGTCTATGTATTCACACGTGTATTATGTTTCCGGTTAATACAATTCTAGCATGAATAATAAACATTTATCATGATATAAGGAAATAAATAATAACTTTATTATTGCCTCTAGGGCATATTTCCTTCAGTCTCCCACTTGCACTAGAGTCAATAATCTAGATTACATAGTAATGATTCTAACACCCATGGAGCCTTGTTGCTGATCATGTTTTGCTCGTGGAAGAGGCTTAGTCAACGGGTCTGCAATATTCAGATCCGTATGTATCTTGCAAATCTCTATGTCTCCCACCTGGACTAGATCCCGGATGGAATTGAAGCGTCTCTTGATGTGCTTGGTCCTCTTGTGAAATCTGGATTCCTTTGCCAAGGCAATTGCACCAGTATTGTCACAAAAGATTTTCATTGGACCCGATGCACTAGGTATGACACCTAGATCGGATATGAACTCCTTCATCCAGACTCCTTCGTTCGCTGCTTCCGAAGCAGCTATGTACTCCGCTTCACATGTAGATCCCGCTACGACGCTTTGTTTAGAACTGCTCCAACTGACAGCTCCACCATTTAATGTAAACACGTATCCGGTTTGCGATTTAGAATCGTCCGGATCAGTGTCAAAGCTTGCATCAACGTAACCTCTTACGGTGAGCTCTTTGTCACCTCCATATACGAGAAACATATCCTTAGTCCTTTTCAGGTATTTCAGGATGTTCTTGACCGCTGTCCAATGATCCACTCCTGGATTACTTTGGTACCTCCCTGCTAAACTTATAGCAAGGCACACATCAGGTCTGGTAAACAGCATTGCATACATGATAGAGCCTATGGCTGAAGCATAGGGAACATCTTTCATTTTCTCTCTATCTTCTGCAGTGGTCGGGCATTGAGTCTGACTCAACTTCACACCTTGTAACACAGGCAAGAACCCTTTCTTTCCTTGATCCATTTTGAACTTCTTCAAAATCTTGTCAAGGTATGTGCTTTGTGAAAGTCCAATTAAGCATCTTGATCTATCTCTATAGATCTTTATGCCTAATATGTAAGCAGCTTCACCGAGGTCTTCCATTGAAAAACTCTTATTCAAGTATCCCTTTATGCTATCCAGAAATTCTATATCATTTCCAATCAGCAATATGTCATCCACATATAATATCAGAAATGCTACAGAGCTCCCACTCACTTTCTTGTAAATACAGGCTTCACCGAAAGTCTGTATAAAACCAAATGCTTTGATCACACTATCAAAGCGTTTATTCCAACTCCGAGAGGCTTGCACCAGTCCATAAATGGATCACTGGAGCTTGCACACTTTGTTAGCTCCCTTTGGATCGACAAAACCTTCCGGTTGCATCATATACAACTCTTCTTCCAGAAATCCATTCAGGAATGCAGTTTTGACATCCATTTGCCAAATTTCATAATCATAAAATGCGGCAATTGCTAACATGATTCTGACAGACTTAAGCATCGCTACGGGTGAGAAGGTCTCATCGTAGTCAACCCCTTGAACTTGTCAAAAACCTTTTGCGACAAGTCGAGCTTTATAGACAGTAACATTACCTGTCAGCGTCAGTCTTTTTCTTGAAGATCCATTTATTCTCAATTGCTTGCCGATCATCGGGCAAGTCAACCAAAGTCCATACTTTGTTCTCATACATGGATCCCATCTCAGATTTCATGGCTTCAAGCCACTTTGCGGAATCTGGGCTCACCATCGCTTCTTCATAGTTCGTAGGTTCATCATGATCTAGTAGCATGACTTCCAGAACTGGATTACCGTACCACTCTGGTGCGGATCTCACTCTGGTTGATCTACGAGGTTCAGTAGTATCTTATCCTGAAGTTTCATGATCATCATCATTAGCTTCCTCACTAATTGGTATAGGTGTCGCAGAAACAGTTTTCTGTGATGTACTACTTTCCAATAAGGGAGCAGGTACAGTTACCTCGTCAAGTTCTACTTTCCTCCCACTCACTTCTTTCAAGAGAAACTCCTTCTCTAGAAATGATCCATTCTTAGCAACAAATGTCTTGCCTTCGGATCTGTGATAGAAGGTGTACCCAACAGTTTCCTTTGGGTATCCTATGAAGACATATTTCTCCGATTTGGGTTCGAGCTTATTAGGTTGAAGCTTTTTCACATAAGCATCGCAGCCCCAAACTTTAAGAAACGACAACTTTGGTTTCTTGCCAAACCATAGTTCATAAGGCGTCGTCTCAACGGATTTTGATGGTGCCCTATTTAACGTGAATGCGGCCGTCTCTAAAGCATAACCCCAAAACGATAGCGGTAAATCAGTAAGAGACATCATAGATCGCACAATATCTAGTAAAGTACAATTACGACGTCCGGACACACCATTACGCTGTGGTGTTCCGGGTGGCGTGAGTTGCGAAACTATTCCATAATTTTTCAAATGTACACCAAACTCGTAACTCAAATATTCTCCTCCACGATCAGATCGTAGAAACTTTATTTTCTTGTTACGATGATTTTCAACTTCACTCTGAAATTCTTTGAACTTTTCAAATGTTTCAGACTTATGTTTCATTAAGTAGATATACCCATATCTGCTTAAATCATCTGTGAAAGTGAGAAAATAACGATATCCGCCACGAGCCTCAATATTCATCGGACCACATACATCGGTATGTATGATTTCCAACAAATCTGCTGCTCTCTCCATAGTACCGGAGAACGGTGTTTTAGTCATCTTGCCCATGAGGCACGGTTCGCAAGCACCAAGTGATTCATAATCAAGTGGTTCCAAAAGCCCATCAGTATGGAGTTTCTTCATGCGCTTTACACCGATATGACCTAAACGGTAGTGCCACAAATAAGTTGCACTATCATTATCAACTCTGCATCTTTTGGCTTCAACATTATGAATATGTGTGTTACTACTATCGAGATTCATCAAAAATAGACCACTATTTAAAGGTGCGTGACCATAAAAGATATTACTCATATAAATAGAACAACCATTATTCTCTGATTTAAATGAATAACCGTCTCGCATCAAACAAGATCCAGATATAATGTTCATGCTTAACGCTGGCACCAAATAACAATTATTTAGGTCTAATATTAATCCCGAAGGTAGATGTAGAGGTAGCGTGCCGACCGCGATCACATCGACTTTGGAACCGTTTCCCACGTGCATCGTCACCTCGTCCTTCGCCAGTGTTTGCTTAATCTGTAGTCCCTGTTTCGAGTTGCAAATATTAGCAACAAAACCAGTATCAAATACCCAGGTGCTACTGCGAGCTCTAGTAAGGTACACATCAATAACATGTATATCACATATACCTTTGTTCACCTTGCCATCCTTCTTATCCGCCAAATACTTGGGGCAGTTCCGCTTCCAGTGACCAGTCTGCTTGCAGTAGAAGCACTCAGTTTCAGGCTTTGGTCCAGACTTGGGTTTCTTCTCCTGAGCAGCAACTTGCTTGCCGTTCTTCTTGAAGTTCCCCTTCTTCTTCCCTTTGCCCTTTTTCTTGAAACTAGTGGTCTTGTTAACCATCAACACTTGATGCTCTTTCTTGATTTCTACCTCCGCAGCTTTCAGCATTGCGAAGAGCTCGGGAATAGTCTTGTTCATCCCTTGCATATTATAGTTCATCACGAAGCTCTTGTAGCTTGGTGGCAGTGATTGCAACATTCTGTCAATGACGCAATCAGCTGGAAGATTAACTCCCATTTGAATCAAGTGATTATTATACCCAGACATTTTGAGTATATGCTCACTGACAGAACTGTTTTCCTCCATCTTGCAGCTATAGAACTTATTGGAGACTTCATATCTCTCAATTCGGGCATTTGCTTGAAATATTAACTTCAACTCCTGGAACATCTCATATGCTCCATGACGTTCAAAACGTCGTTGAAGTCCCGATTCTAAGCCGTAAAGCATGGCACACTGAACTATCGAGTAGTCATCAGCTTTGCTCTGCCAGACGTTCATAACATCTGGCGTTGCTCCAGTAGCAAGCCTGGCACCCAGCGGTGCTTCCAGGACGTAATTCTTCTGAGCAGCAATGAGGATAATCCTCAAGTTACGGACCCAGTCCGTGTAATTGCTACCATCATCTTTCAACTTTGCTTTCTCAAGGAACGCATTAAAATTCAACGGAACAACAGCACGAGCCATCTATCTACAATCAACATAAACAAGGAAGATACTATTAGGTACTAAGTTCATGATAAGTTTAAGTTCAATTAATCAAATTACTTAAGAACTCCCACTTAGATAGACATCCCTCTAATCCTCTAAGTGATCACGTGATCCAAATCAACTAAACCATAACAGATCATCACGTGAGATGGAGTAGTTTTCAATGGTGAACATCGTTATGTTGATCATATCTACTATATGATTCACGCTCGACCTTTCGGTCTCCGTGTTCCGAGGTCATATCTGCATATGCTAGGCTCGTCAAGTTTAACCTGAGTATTCTGCGTGTGCAAAAACTGGCTTGCACCCGTTGTAGATGGACGTAGAGCTTATAACACCCGATCATCACGTGGTGTCTGGGCATGACGAACTTTGGCAACAGTGCATACTCAGGGAGAACACTTCTTGATAATTTAGTGAGAGATCATCTTATAATGCTACCGTCAATCAAAGCAAGATAAGATGCATAAAAAGATAAACATCACATGCAATCAATATAAGTGATATGATATGGCCATCATCATCTTGTGCTTGTGATCTCCATCTCTAGAGCACCGTCATGATCACCATCATCACCGGCGCGACACCTTGATCTCCATCATAGCATCGTTGTCATCTCGCCAATCTTATGCTTCTACGACTATCGCTACCGCTTAGTGATAAAGTAAAGCATTACATCGCGATTGCATGCATACAATAAAGCGACAACCATATGGCTCCTGCCAGTTGCCGATAACTCGGTTACAAAACATGATCATCTCATACAATAAAATTTGGCATCATGTCTTGACCATATCACATCACAACATGCCCTGCAAAAAAAAGTTAGACGTCCTCTACTTTGTTGTTGCAAGTTTTACGTGGCTGCTACGGGCTTAAGCAAGAACCAATCTCACCTACGCATCAAAACCACAACGATAGTTTGTCAAATAGACTCCGTTTTAACCTTCGCAAGGACCGGGCGTAGCCACACTCGGTTCAACTAAAGTTGGAGAGACAGTCGCCCGCAAGCCACCTGTGTGCAAAGCACGTCGGGGGAACCGGTGTCGCGTAAGCGTACGCGTAAGGTTGGTTCGGGTCGTCTCGTCCAACAATACCGCCGAACCAAAGTATGACATGCTGGTAGGTAGTATGACTTGTATCGCCCACAACTCACTTGTGTTCTACTCGTGCATATAACATCAAACCATAAAACCTAGGCTCGGATGCCACTGTTGGGGAACGTAGTAATTTCAACAATTTTCCTATGCACACGCAAGATCATGGTGATGCATAGCAACGAGGGGGAGAGTCTGATCTACGTACCCTTGTAGATCTCTTCCGAAGCGTTGACACAATGTAGAGGAAGTAGTCGTACGTATTCTTCCCGATCCGACCGATCCAAGCACCGTTACTCCGGCACCTCCGAGTTCTTAGCACACGTGCAGCTCGATGACGATCCCCGGGCTCCGATCCAGCAAAGCTTCGGGGAGGAGTTCCGTCAGCACGACGGCGTGGTGACGATCTTGATGTTCTACCGACGCAGGGCTTCGCCTAAGCACTACAATGATATGATCGAGGTGGAATATGGTGGCAGGGGCACCGCACACGGCTAAGGAACGATCACAATGATCAACTTGTGTGTTCTAGGGTGCCCCCCTGCCCCCGTATATAAAGGAGCAAGGGGGAGGCCGGCCGGCCTATGGGGCGCGCCAAGGGGAGGAGGAGTCCTCCTCCTAGTAGGAGTAGGACTCCCCTCTCCTAGTCCAACTAGGAGACTTGAGGGGGAAGGAAAGAGAGGGAGAGGGAGAGGGAAAGGGCCCCCCCCTCCTCCTAGTCCAATTCGGACTCCCCTTGAGGGGGGGCGCGCCACCTCTTGGGCTGCTGCCCTCTCTCTCCCCTCAGGCCCAATAAGGCCCATTACTTCCCCGGGGGGTTCCGGTAACCCCTCCGGCACTCCGGTTTTATCCGAAATCATCCGGAACACTTCCGATGTCCGAATATAGCCGTCCAATATATCAATCTTTATGTCTCGACCATTTCGAGACTCCTCGTCATGTTTGTGATCACATCCGGGACTCCGAACTAACTTCGGTACATCAAAATGCATAAACTCATAATAACTGTCATGGTAACGTTAAGCGTGCGGACCCTACGGTTCGAGAACAATGTAGACATGACTGAGATACATCTCCGGTGAATAACCAATAGCGGGACCTAGATGCCCATATTGGCTCCTACATATTCTACGAAGATCTTTATCGGTCAGACCGCGTAACAACATACGTTGTTCCCTTTGTCATCGGTATGTTACTTGCCCGAGATTCGATCGTCGGTATCCAATACCTAGTTCAATCTCGTTACCGGCAAGTCTCTTTACTCGTTCCGTAATACATCATCTCGCAACTAACTCATTAGTTGTAATGCTTGCAAGGCTTATGTGATGTGCATTATCGAGAGGGCCCAGAGATACCTCTCCGACAATTGGAGTGACAAATCCTAATCTCGAAATACGCCAACCCAACATCTACCTTTGGAGACACCTGTAGAGCTCCTTTATAATCACCTAGTTACGTTGTGACGTTTGGTAGCACACAAAGGGTTCCTCCGGGAAACGGGAGTTGCATAATCTCATAGTCATAGGAACATGTATAAGTCATGAAGAAAGCAATAGCAACATACTAAACGATCGGGTGCTAAGCTAATGGAATGGGTCATGTCAATCAGATCATTCAACCAATGATGTGACCTCGTTAATCAAATAACAACACCTTGTTCATGATTAGGAAACATAACCATCTTTGATTAACGAGCTAGTCAAGTAGAGGCGTACTAGTGACACTAAGTTTGTCTATGTATTCACACATGTATTATGTTTCCGGTTAATACAATTCTAGCATGAATAATAAACATTTATCATGATATAAGGAAATAAATAATAACTTTATTATTGCCTCTAGGGCATATTTCCTTCAATAGGCTCTACGTTCAAATACAACGGGTGCAAAACAGTTGCACACACGGAATACTCAGGTTAAACTTGACGAGCCTAGCATATACAGATATGGCCTCGGAACACGGAGACCGGAAGGTCGAGCGTGAATCATATAGTAGATATGATCAACATAGTGATGTTCACCAATGAAACTACTCCATCTCACGTGATGATTGGACATGGTTTAGTTGATTTGGATCACGTGATCACTTAGAGGATTAGAGGGATGTCTATCTAAGTGGGAGTTCTTAAGTAATATGATTAATTGAACTTAAATTTATCATAAACTTAGTCCTGGTAGTATTTTGCAAATTATGTTGTAGATCAATAGCTCGCATTGTTGCTTCCCTGTGTTTATTTTGATATGTTCCTAGAGAAAATTGTGTTGAAAAATGTTAGTAGCAATGATGCGGATTGGATCCGTGATCTGAGGTTTATCCTCATTGCTGTACAGAAGAATTATGTCCTTGATGCACCGCTAGGTGACGGGCCTATTGCAGGAGCAGATGCAGACGTTATGAACATTTGGCTAGCTTAATATGATGACTACTTGATAGTTTAGTGCACCATGCTTAACAGCTTAGAATCGGGACTTCAAAGACGTTTTGAACGTCATGGACCATATGAGATGTTCCAGAAGTTGAAGTTAATATTTCAAGCAAATACCCGAGTTGAGAGATATGAAGTCTCCAACAAGTTCTATAGCTAAAAGATGGAGGAGAATCGCTCAACTAGTGAGCATGTGCTCAGATTGTCTGGGTACTACAATCGCTTGAGTCAAGTGGGAGTTAATCTTCCAGATAAGATAGTGATTGACAGAAGTCTCTAGTCACCATCACCAAATTAGTAGAACTTCGTGATGAACTATAATATGCAAGGGATAATGGAAACAATTCCCAAGCTCTTCGTGATGCTGAAATCGACGAAGGTAGAAATCAAGAAAAGGATCAAGTGTTGATGGTTAACAAGATCACTAGTTTCAAGAAAAGGGCAAAAGGGAAGAAGGGGAACTTCAAGAAGAACGGCAAGCAAGTTGTTGCTCAAGTGAAGAAGCCCAAGTCTGATCCTAAGCCTGAGACTAAGTGCTTCTACTGCAAAGGGACTGGTCACTGGAAGCGGAACTACCCCAAGTGATTGGCGGATAAGAAGGATGGCAAAGTGAACATAAGTATATTTGATATACATGTTATTGATGTGTACTTTACTAGTGTTTATAGCAACCCCTCAGTATTTGATGCTAGTTCAGTTGCTAAGATTAGTAACTCGAAATGGGAGTTGCAGAATAAACAGAGACTAGTTAAGGGTGAAATGACGATGTGTGTTGGAAGTGGTTCCAAGAATATGATCATCATCGCACACTCCCTATACTTTCGGGATTAGTGTTGAACCTAAATAAGTTTTATTTTGTGTTTGCGTTGAGCATGAATATGATTTGATCATGTTTATTGTAATACGGTTATTCATTTAAGTCAGAGAATAATTGTTGTTCTATTTACATGAATAAAACCTTCGATGGTCATACACCCAATGAAACAAGTTCGTTGGATCTCGATCGTAGTGATACACATATTCATAATATTGAAACCAAAAAGATGCAAAGTTAATAATGATAGTGCAACTTATTTGTGGCACTGCCGTTATGTCATATTGGTGTAAAGCGCATGAAGAAACTCCATGCTGATGGGCTTTTGGAATCACTTGATGCTTGCGAACCATGCCTTATGGGCAAGATGACTAAAACGCCGTTCTCCGGAACAATGAAGCAAGCAACAGATTTGTTGGAAATCATACATACTGATGTATGTGGTCCGATGAATATTAAGGCTTGCGGCAGGTATCATTATTTTCTGACCTTCACAGATGATTTGAGCATATATGAGTATATCTACTTGATGAAACATAAGTCTGAAACATTTGAAAAGTTCAAAGAATTTCAGAGTGAAGTTGAAAACCATCGTAACAAGAAAATAAAGTTTCTACGATCTGATCATAGAGAAGAGTATTTGAGTTACGAGTTTGGCCTTCAGTTAAAAATAATGTGAAATGGTTTCACTACTCACGCCACCTGGAACACCACAATGTAATGGTGTGTCCGAACGTCATAACCGTACTTTATTAGATATGGTGCGACCTATGATGTATCTTACCAATCTACCACTATCGTTTTGGGGTTATGCATTAGAGACAGTTGCATTCACGTTAAAAGGGCACCATCTAAATCCGTTGAGACGACACACTCTGAATTATGGTTTGGCAAGAAACCAAAGTTGTCGTTTCTTAAAGTTTGGGGTTGTGATGCTTATAAGAAAAAGTTTCATCATGATAAGCTCAAACCCAAATCAGAGAAATATGTCTTCATAGGATACCCAAAGGAGACAATTGGGTACACCTTCTATCACAGATCCAAAGGCAAGACATTCGTTGCTGAGAATGGATACTTTCTAGAGAAGGAGTTTCTCTCGAAAGAAGTGAGTGGGAGGAAAGTAGAACTTGATAACGTAATTGTACCTTCTCCCTTATTGTAAAGTAGTTCATCACAGAAATCTGTTCCTGTGACTACTACACCAATTAGTGAGGAAGCTAATGATAATGATCATGTAACTTCAGATCAAGTTACTACCGAATCTCGTAGGTTAACCAGAGTGAGATCCGCACCAGAGTGGTACGGTAATCCTGTTCTGGAAGTCATGTTACTAGACCATGACGAACTTGCGAACTATGAGGAAGCGATGATGAGCCCAGATTCCGCGAAATGGTTTGAGGCCATGAAATCTGAGATATGATCCATGTATGAGAACAAAGTATGGACTTTGATGGATTTGCCCGATGATCGGCAAGCCATAGAAAATAAATGGATCTTCAAGAAGAAGACGGACGCTGATAGTAGTGTTACTATCTACAAAGCTAGACTTGTCGAAAAATGTTTTTGACAAAGTTCAAGGTGTTGACTACGATGAAATTTTCTCACTCGTAGCGATGCTTAAGTCTGTCCAAATCATGTTAGCAATTGCCGCAATTTTGTGAAATCTGGCAAATGGATAAACAAAACTACATTCCTTAATGGATTTAAAGAAGAGTTGTATATGATACAACCAGAAGGTTTTGTCAATCCTAAAGGTGCTAACAAAATATGCAAGCTCCAGCGATCCATCTATGGACTGGTGCAAGCATCTCGGAGTTGGAATATACGCTTTGATAAGTTGATCAAAGCATATAGTTTTATACAGACTTGCGGTGAAGCCTGTATTTACAAGAAAGTGAGTGGGAGCACTACAGCATTCCTGATAAGTATATGTGTATGACATATTGTTGATCGGAAATAATGTAGAATTATTCTGCAAAGCATAAAGGAGTGTTTGAAAGGATTTTTTTCAAAGAATACCTCGGTGAAGCTGCTTACATATTGAGCATCAAGATCTATAAAGATAGATCAAGACGCTTGATAAGTTTTTTCAATGAGTACATACCTTGACAAGATTTTGAAGTAGTTCAAAATGGAATAGTCAAAGAAAGAATTCTTGCCTGTGTTACAAGGTGTGAAGTTGAGTAAGACTCAAAGCCCGACCACGGCAGAAAATAGAATGAGAATGAAAGTCATTCCCTATGCCTTGGCCATAGGTTCTATAAAGTATGCCATGCTGTGTACCAGACCTATTGTATACCCTACACTAATTTTGGCAAGGGAGTACAATAGTGATCTAGGAGTAGATCACTGGACAGCGGTCAAAATTATCCTTAATGGAATAAGGATATGTTTCTCGATTATGGAGGTGACAAAAGGTTCGTCGTAAAAGGGTTACGTCGATGCAAATTTTGACACTGATCTAGATGACTCTAAGTCTCAATCTGGATACATATTGAAAGTGGGAGCAATTAGCTAAAAATAGCTCCGTGCAGAGCATTGTTGACATAGAAATTTGCAAAATACATACGGATCTGAATATGGCAGACCCGTTGACTAAACTTCTCTCACAAGCAAAACATGATCACACCTTAGTACTCTTTGGGTGTTAATCACATAAGCGATGTGAACTAGAATCTAGTAAACCCTTTGGGTGTTGGTCACATGGCGATGTGAACTATGGGTGTTAATCACATGATGATGTGAACTATCGATGTTAATCACATGGTGATGTGATCTAGATTATTGACTCTAGTGCAAGTGGGAGACTGAAGGAAATATGCCCTAGAGGCAATAATAAAGTTATTATTTATTTCCTTATTTCATGCTAAATGTTTATTATTCATGCTAGAATTGTATTAACCAGAAACATAATACATGTGTGAATACATAGACAAACGGAGTGTCACTAGTATGCCTCTACTTGACTGGCTCGTTAATCAAAGATGGTTATGTTTCCTAACCATGGACAAAGAGTTGTCATTTGATTAACGGGATCACATCATTAGTTGAATGATCTGATTGACATGACCCATTCCATTAGCTTAGCACCTGATCGTTTAGTATGTTGCTATTGCTTTCTTCATGACTTATACATGTTCCTATGACTATGAGATTATGGAACTCCCGTTTGCCGGAGGAACACTGTGTGTGCTACCAAACATCACAACGTAACTGGGTGATTATAAAGGAGCTCTACAGGTGTCTCCAAAGGTACATGTTGGGTTGGCGTATTTCGAGATTAGGATTTGTCACTCCGATTGTCGGAGAGGTATCTCTGGGCCCTCTCGGTAATGCACATCACTTAAGCCTTGCAAGCAATGCAACTAATGAGTTAGTTGCGAGATTATGTATTACGGAACGAGTAAAGAGACTTGCCGGTAACGAGATTGAACTAGGTATTGGATACCGACGATCGAATCTCGGGCAAGTAACATACCGATGACAAAGGGAACAACGTATGTTGTTATGCGGTCTGACCGATAAAGATCTTCATAGAATATGTAGGAGCCAATATGGGCATCCAGGTCCCGCTATTGGTTATTGACCGGAGACGTGTCTCGGTCATGTCTACATTGTTCTCGAACCCATAGGGTCCGCACGCTTAAGGTTTTGATGACAGTTATATTATGAGTTTATACGTTTTGATGTACCGAAGGTTGTTCGGAGTCCCGGATGTGATCACGGACATGACGAGGAGTCTCGAAATGGTCAAGACATAAAGATTGATATATTGGAAGCCTATGTTTGGATATCAGAAGTGTTCCGGGTGAAATCGGGATTTTACCGGAGTGCCGGGAGGTTACCGGAACCCCCGGGGAGCTATATGGGCCTTAGTGGGCCTTAGTGGAAAAGAGAAGGGGCAGCCCACGATGGGCCGCGCGCCCCTCCCCTCCCTTGGTCCGAATAGGACAAGGAAAGGGGGCCGGCCCCCCTCTCTCTTTCCCCCCCTCCGCGAATCCTATTCCAACTAGGATTGGGGGGGATCCTACTCCCAGAGGGAGTAGGACTCCTCCTGGCGCGCCTCTCCTAGGCCGGCCGCACCCCCCCCCCCCCCTTGATCCTTTATATACGGAGGCAGGGGAACCCCAGAGATACACAAGTTGATCCACGTGATCATATTCTTAGCCGTGTGCGACGCCCCCTGCCACCATAGTCATCGATAATATTGTAGCGGTGCTTAGGCGAAGCCCTACGACAATAGTGCATCAAGATCGTCACCACGCCGTCGTGCTGACGGAACTCTTCCCCGACACTTTGCTGGATCGGAGTCCGGGGATCGTCATCGAGCTGAACGTGTGCTAAAACTCGGAGGTGCCGTAGTTTCTGTGCTTGATCGGTCGGGCCGTGAAGACGTACGACTACATCAACTGCGTTGTGCTAACGCTTCCGCTATCGGTCTACGAGGGTACATAGACAACACTCTCCCCTCTCGTTGCTATGCATCACCATGATCTTGCGTGTGCGTAGGAAAATTTTTGAAATTACTACGTTCCCCAACAGTATTTCAAAAAAATTCCTACGATCATGCAAGATCTATCTAGGTGATGCATAACAATGATAGGGGAGAGTGTGTCCACGTACCCTCATAGACCGAAAGCGGAAGCGTTTAGTAACGCGGTTGATGTAGTAGAACATCTTCGCGATTCAACCGATCCAAGAACCGAATGTATGGCACCTCCGTGTTCAGCACACATTCATCTCGATGACGTCCCTCAAGATCTTGATCCAGTTGAGGACAAGGGAGAGTTTCATCCGCACGATGGCGTGTTAACGGTGATGATGAAGTTACCGGCGCAGGGCTTCGCCTAAGCACTACAACAATATGACTGAGGTGTGTAACTGTGGAGGGGGGCACCGCACACAGCTAAGAGAAGGCTTGGTTTGGTGTACCTTTGGGGTGCCCCCTTCCCACGTATATAAAGGGGGGAGGAGAGGAGGCCGGCCATAGGGGGCGCGCACCATAGGGGAGTCCAACTAGGATTCCCAATCCTAGTTGGAGTCCCCTTCCTTTCCAAGAGAGGCAGAGAGAGGGAAGGAGGAAGAAGGGAGAAGGAAAGAGGGGGTGCTGCCCCCTCCCTAGTCCAATTCGGACTGGCCAAGGGGGGCGCGGCCTCCCTTGTGTCTCTCCTCTCCTTTCCACTAAGGCCCATGAACTTCCCCGGGGGGTTTCGGTAACCCCCAGTACTCTGAAACTCATCCGAAACGACCCGAACCATTCCACTGTCCGAATGTAACCTTACAGTATATGAATCTTTACCTGCCGGCCATTTCAAGACTCCTCATCATGTCCGTGATCTCATCTGGGACTCCGAACAAACTTCGGTCATCAAATGACATAACTCATAATACAAATCGTCATCGAACGTTAAGCGTGCGGACCCTACGCATTCGAGAACTATGTAGACATGACCGAGACACATCTCCGGTCAATAACCAATAGCGGAACCTGAATGCTCATATTGGCTCCTACATATTCTACGAAATCTTTATCGGTCAAACTGCATAACAACATACGTTTTTCCCTTTGTCATCGGTATGTTACTTGCCCGAGATTCGCTCATAGGTATCATCATACCTAGTTCAATCTCATCACCGGCAAGTCTCTTTACTCGTTCCGTAATGCATCATCTCGTAACTAACTCATTAGTCACATTGTTTGCAAGGCTCATAGTGATGTGCATTACTGAGAGGGCCCAGAGATACCTCTCCGATACACGGAGTGACAAATCCCAATCTCGATCTATACCAACTCAACAAACACAATTGGAGACACATGTAGCGCATCTTTATAATCACCCGGTTACTGTAAGTGCATCTAGTGCCACCCCTAGTTGGTTTTGGAGTATTGACGGCAAACCTAGTTGAGGGACTAATGTGTTTGTGAGAATTGCAAGATAACACAGGTAGAAGTCCCTCATTGATTCGGTTTTACTACCAGAGATGACCCCTAAAAATGTACGAAGACATTGAAGACAATGGTGGTATATGAAGATATTCACATTGAAGACTATGACAAGAGAAGACACTATGTGAAGCCTATGGAACTCGAAGACTTAGATCCTTCGTAGTTCTATTTCATTTGTGTTGAGTCATAGGAACCACCATACTGTTAAGTGGGGTCCAAGAGAACCAGTCAGAATGACTGAAGTGATGCCTAATTCAAAACCTATATCTTCGAGCGAAGACTATGAGAACAAATCTTGTCCAGAGTCGGACAAGTCAGCTTTACTTGTAGCCCAAGTAAAGTTGCCGTGTGAGTTTGAAATCTGACCGTTGGTACACGTGTCAGTTCCTTAGTGGCCCAAGGTCATTTCGGACAAATCGGGTCGGGTTGCCCAGTGGCTATAAATAGTCCACCCCCTACAACCATAAACGGTTGGCTGCTCAGATTTCAGTGCACGGCTTTTGTCGTTTGAGAGCAACCCACCTCGAAGCCTTTGAGAGAAAATTCCTAGCGAGGAGAAAAGCCCTAACCACCCAGAGCCAGAGTAAATTGGGCATCATTTAAGTCTTCTTGTCTGAGTGATCTGAAGACTTATTACACTTGAGGACTGTGCATCCTCCAGCCGGTTAGGCGTCGCGTTCTGAGCATCCAAGAGAAATTGTGGATTGCCAGTGAACGAAGTCTGTGAAGGTTTGGGAGTCTACCTTGAAGACTTACCAGAGTGATTGGGCGAGGTCTGTGTGACCTTAGCTCAAGGAGAAAACGGTGAGGACTGGGTGTCCTGAGCTGCGTGTTCAGGACTGGGTGTCCGGGACTGTGTGTCCTTTGGTTTAAATACCTAGCCGCTCCAACCAGACGTACAGTTGTCACAGCAACTGGAACTGGTCCAACAAATCATTGTCTTCAGCGTGTCACTGGTTTCATCTTCACTTCCTTTTACTTACTGTTACACATTGTGAAGCCATTGCATGCTTGTTGTATCTTCTGTTTCCACATCATAACTGTATGATTTGTTTGGCTTCGTAACTTCTTCCTACCTGATCCTTATTACACTGCAGCTACTTGTCTTGTGCTTTCACTCTATTGAATACTTGACCATGGCTTGCTTAGTGTAATCTAACTTCCGCTGCTTAAGTGATAGGCATATCTGTACTGTTTGTCTTCATAACTTTCACGTTTTGAAGACTTTCATAAAAAACGTCTATTCACCCCCCCCCCCCTCTAGTCGATATAACGCACTTTCAGTTACGTTGTGACGTTTAATAGCACACAAGGTGTTCCACCGGTATTCGGGGGTTGCATAATCTCATAGTCAGAGGAGCATGTATAAGTCATGAAGAAAGCAATAGCAATAAAACTAAACGATCATAATGCTAAGCTAACGGATGGGTCTTGTCCATCACACCATTCTCTAATGATGTGATCCCGTTCATCAAATGACAACACATGTCTATGGTTAGGAAACTTAACCATCTTTGATTAACGAGCTAGTCAAGTAGAGGCTTACTAGGGACACTCGGTTTTGTCTATGTATTCACACATGCACTAAGTTTCCGGTTAATACAATCCTAGCATGAATAATAAATATTTATCATGATATAAGGAAATATAAATAACAGCATTATTATTGCCTCTAGGGCATATTTCCTTCAGTGGGTGGGGAGGAGAGGCAGCTAGGGGCGTCTTAGGGTTGGCCGCCGCCCCCTAGGGGCCCTGCCTTGCCCAGCGCCCCCCTTTCCATGTATGCATGAAGGGGAAGGAAAGAGGGGTGAGGGAAGGAAGTGGGAATCCTAAGCCACACTTTCCTTCCCCTTCCCCCCTTTCCTTCTCCTCCTCCTATAGCCTTATAGGGTGCAACCCCTTGTGGGCTGGTGTGTTCCTTCACAAGTCCCATATGGCCCATAGGATTGCCGGGGGTACCCGAAACACCTTCCGGTGACCCGATACCCTCCGGAACATTTCCGTGTCCGAATGCCATCGTCCTATATATCAATCTTTACCTCTCGACTATTTTGAGACTCCCCGTCATGTCCGTGATCTCATCCGGGACTCCAAACAACATTCAGTGACCAAATCACATAACTCATATAATACTAAATCGTCACCGAACGTTAAGCATGCGGACCCTACAGGTTCGAGAACTATGTAGACATGACCAAGACACCTCTCTGGTCAATAACCAATAGCGGAACCTGGATGCTCATATTGGCTCCTACATATTGTACGAAGATCTTTATCGGTCGAATCGTTATGACAAGATACGTTATTCACTTTGTCATCGGTATGTTACTTGCCCGAGATTCGATCGTCGGTATCTTCATACCTAGTTCAATCTCGTAACTGACAAGTCTCTTTACTCGCTCCGTAATACATCATCCCGTAACTAACTTATTATTCACATTGCTTGCAAGGCTTCTTATGATGTGTATTACCGAGAGGGCCCAAAGATACCTCTCCGATACTCCGAGTGGCAAATCCTAATATCGATCTATGCCAACCCAACAAACACCTTCAGAGATACCTGTAGAGCACCTTTATAATCACTCAATTACGTTGTGACGTTTGATAGCACACAAGGCAATCCTCCGGTATCCGGGAGTTGCATAATCTCACAGTCGAATGAATATGTATTTGACATGAAGAAAGCAATAGCAATAAAAATGAATGATCAACATGCTAAGCTAACGGGTGGGTCTTGTCCATCACATCATTCTCCTAATGATGTGATCCCGTTCATCAAATGACAACACATGTCTATGGTTAGGAAACTTAACCATCTTTGATTAACAAACTAGTCTAGTAGAGGCTTACTAGGGACATGGTGTTTTGTCTATGTATTCACAAATGTATCAAGTTTCCGGTTAATACAATTCTAGTATGAATAATAAACATTTATCATGATATAAGGAAATATAAAATAACAACTTTATTATTACCTCTAGGGCATATTTCCTTCACTAGGTCGACCTGATCGCCCCTAGGGCCTCGAGGTACACCGTCCTGCAACAAGAAGAACGAACGAAGAACGAGGAAGAAGAAAACAAGGAGGGAGATAAAAGTAAAGATAAAAGTTTTAAATTGATTTGTCGATTGTGTGTTGTTCAATCAGCCGTCACCTCTTATCTACTTACAAGGCAGTTGGACTTCCCGTATAAGAAAAGGGCTCCAAATCTCGCCCAAATCCTTACAATATTAACAGAACTCGGATTAGTTATGTCTGAGACAACAGTTTGATTTTTTGTGTTTCATGGGCTAAATACAAGCGCCCAAAAGAATAGTTAACCATTTAAACGAGACGAACGACTTTCGTGTTGAACGTTTTTCGATTTGACACCATCTTGAAGCAGGTTTGGGATGTTTTCTAAGGTCTACAACAGGAAAATCGTTCAGGTGTCCGGACTCCAATCTGGATGATTGCCCGGATCATCCGGGACCTATCCCAGATCATCGGTTTCGGCTTCAACTTTTTGTTGCCTTCCTGGATGATAACCAATACGTCTGGGACATTCGTCCGGCCATCGGTCGGATGATCCGGCTCCCCACCCGGATGAGCCGGCCATGTACTGCAGCATCGCACAGTTTTGGTTGCAACTTCCGCATACGATTTTGGATTAAGACAATTTTTATATCAAAATCATCTTTTCGGCGAGATGAAGAACTTTCATGTTGACACTTTTTTCATCTGAGGCAATCTTAATTTTGTTTCATGTCGTTCTTTAATTTGATGTCAACTTTTTTTACACGAGCATCTTTAAGATTGACATAACTTTTGCATCGGAGCTCCGTCTTGGACAATCTCTATATCTATTTCAATCGGCTTGAAGAGAGCCATTCAATGGTGACATTAAATCATAAATTTTACCACATCTTGCTACAGCCTCAAGTCGCTCTTGCAATCATGCCATTTTCGAGCGTCAACAGTCGCAACGGGGGATATCCTCCTAGTTGTTGTCATAATCGGCTTGTAGGCCGGGGTGGCGGGCGTCGTCCTCGAGCCGGGGAGGACCTCATCCGCCACGGAGAGCCCGAACAGGAATGCCATATGTGCCTCCAAGAGCTCCAGCACGCTACAACGCCCATACAACCCCCCTCCCCCCCCCCCCAGCACGCATTTGCACTGCCTTCGCCTCTCCCTCCCCCCATCAATCATCGGCGATGGCGCTGAGCACAACCTTTGCTACCATCATGCACTCTTGCCGCCAACGCCACGTCTTCGGCGATGCTACCACTAGGACGGCGTCCTGATCTAGTCGGCCTCAGCACCATCTCGAGTCCCATTCCGCCTCACCAGGCACCAAGCAATCTGAGGGAAAGATCGCCGGGAACTGGCATGGGTCCGTTCACCGAGTTGTGCCCGCCGCTCCATCTCGTTGGCAAATCGCCGAGCGGAGTTTGGGTTGGTTGACTCGGGAGGATTGAGGGGAATGAGAGAATGGGTGATGTGAGTGGGAACTGATGGCTATCGACGAGGGGAAGGAAAAAAATCTATTCATTCAGTTCCCACTTCCCATCGAATGGCCCCAGGAGCTGACGTGGAGCTAACTTCGCGTTAAGATCCGTGCTGAAAATCCAACGGGAATTAACAGTTCGGCGGGAACCCTAAAAAATCTGACGTTCAGTGGTTATCTTTTTCGTTTTTCTTGGTGCGAGGAAGAAACTCAGGGGAGAGGAGGCCTGCGATAGGTGGAGGCGACAGCGGGGTGCTGTGACATTCTGCGTGGGGAAGGGAAAAAGGAACCCAAGTCACGTCGGATAACGCGCGCTACACGAACGACACGATTGGGGTGCGAGACCAGGTGCTCTTGGAGACGTGGTTTTCTTTTTCAGACGTGCGCTTTTCCACTAAGGGTCAGTTTTTTTGGGCGCCTTAAAAAATAAGTTGCCTCTTCCTAATTTAAAAAATAAACCGCTCCTAATTTTATTGAGACTTCTAAATCAGTTCTCTCATAACTTCATCTTAAAAAAATTCTCTCATAACTAGTTTACAAGTGTCAACGAGTAAAAGAGGCGGCTTATTGAGAAAGCTAGGAAGGAGACGGCTTTTTTTTAAGCTGGCAAAAAAACTGACCCCCTATGGGCATCCGTCCAAGGGCCCTAACAGGCACTGTTTGCTCGCTAAACATGTCCGTGTTTCTTCTGAATGATCAGGAACAGCCGACATCAAATCCATTTAATTAGTCAGCAGTGCTATACACACGACATAATGCACACGATTCATGCACGATACTTAAATCCGACCGGACATGCACATAATTGAGAAGGGCACCAGCGGCTGAATTAGCACGCCGAGCATAGATCGGGCAGCACTGTCGTTTGAGTAGCAGTTTCGTTAATTGGTTCAGGTTTCAATCCCCGGTACAAAATCAAAGTATATACATGGATAGTTCCGTGTTGTGTTATGTATACGTACTCTCGCGTAAGCAGCTGTGTTGTTGCACCCGCAGGGCTATACCCGAAGGATACACACGATCGACACATGAATTAATCACCACACACCTGCAGATGCTACTGCGTACAGTACATACCAACGATCGAGCAAAGTAATCTGCTCAGAACATGAAGAACTGGTGCTTGTCCTTGCCACTTCTCCGGCCGCGCTGGTCGCCCCCGCGCGAGGACGACACCGTCGCCGACGAGGACGAGGGCCCGCCGCCGTAGCCGGGGATGCCGCGGAAGCCGATGTTCTCGACCGCGCCGACGGTGTTGAAGAACATGCGCTTGTTGAGCTCCTCCACCAGCGTCCGGTGCAGCAGCTGGCTCCGCACGTCCACCATCGACCGGTTCCTCGTCATGCGGCCCTGCTGCCTCCGCGGCCGCCCCTCGTCGCCGCCGGCGTCGGGGCTCCCGCGGTGGTGCCGCGGCCGGCCGGCGCGCGACGACGACGACACGTCGTGTCCTGCTGTGCCGCCGTCTCCTGGGCCGAATCTAGTGGCCTTCACCTGGCCCGTCTTGGAGACGCCAGGCTTCTCTTCGGGCTGGGCCTCTTCGGAGGAGTAGTGCAGCGCAGAGCGCGTGGAGCTCGTCTCGTCGTCGTCGCTGCTCACAGCGTAATCTAAACCAACCACAAGAGGACACGTGTCATGGCTCAACGAAGGACAGCAAAACGACCACAAAATTGCAACTAGTCAAAGATAGGGAAATATGTGCTCCATTATGCTGTCCTTCCGTCTTCATCAAGGATGACTATGATATATCCCATTTCCATATGCTGGGACGTGACATAAAATATGTGCTTTTTATCATGTCAAATGGAATGCTAGCAAATGAGCATATGTAGACAGCGACAACCGCGTGATGAGTATATGCATGCCAACACCACATGCAATGGCCACAGTCGCGGATGCATAGACATAGCCCATAGGTACATAAAGTTCAATATGTCTTAGACACTGATAGGGTCTTTGATATGCATGCTAATCATCTGCCTGGTAAAAGCGTGTTACTGAAAAAAATGAATTTTAGATTACGGAAAAATCGTTACAGACCTAATCGGTACTGTTTTACTCTATTATTAAGCTACATAAATGTTTTTATACACTAGTAGAAAACAGGGCTTTGGTCACGGGGCAGTCTTCACATTAGTTCCGGTTCAGTCAAGAACCGAGACTAACGTGAGCATTTATCCCGGTTCGTGCGGCCAAGGCATTAGTCCCGGTTCACCTGGGCCCTTTAGTCCCGGTTCGTGTCACGAACCGGGACTAAAGGATGCGATGCCCATTAGTCCCGGTTGGTGGACCTTTAGTACCGGTTGGTGCCACCAACCGGTACTAATGGGTTTTGAGGCATTAGTACCGGTTCATGGCACGAACCGGTACTGAAGGTCCCATTTTCAAATCCCCCCCCCCCCCTTAGACCGTGTTTTCAGTTTTAGAAAAAACAAAAGAAAATGATGAAAATGTCAAAAAAATTAAGTTTCCCATGTGATATGTGGTCTACTTGCTGGGAAAATTTACAAATATGAATTTCGACTTTATTTGCAAAATCTCTCTGGAATTTGTAAAATGGGGATAACTTTTGCATACAAACTCGGATTAAAAAGTTTTTTATATGAAAAATCATCTACTCGAAAAGTTACATCCGAATTTAACCGGGGGAACCCCGTTAAACATTTTCAAAATCCTCAAAAACCTAATAGAAAAAAGTTACGGGGCTTTTAAGATCTAGAGTGGAAAAAATCAAAAAATTACTAGTCAAATATGGTCAAACTGTCGTCAAACAATGGTCAAACTAATTATTCTAGAATATTGGTGTTACTAAATAATTATTTCAGTTATTTTGAATTTTGGTCAAAGTGTGGTCAAACAATGGTCAAACTAATTATTCAAGAAATATTAGTGTTACTAAATAATTATTGTTTTTTAAAACAATAGTTTCAAACTCAAACAGTGAAATGTGTCACTTCATGCTCAAGCAAAATTCATGAAGGTTAATAGGATTGACATCTTACTATTATCAGAAAAACAACAAGTGCGGACTTGGAAACGAGAGAGAATAGAACCCGGAAGTTAAGCATGCTCAGGCTGGGGGAGTGGGAGGATGGGTGACCGTTCGGGAAGTTAGATGATTTGGAATGATGAGGGGTGATTAGAGGATAAATTGAGCAGTGATAAGGGGTGGTGATTACACACTAAAGGTTAAAATAATTCAGGAATTTGAAAATAAAAAAAAATCATAAAATTTCCTTTAGTTCCGGTTGGTGTTACCAACCGGGACTAAAGGTGGAGCTCCACGTGGCCGCGCCCAACCGGGACTAAAGGGGAGAAGCATTAGTACCGACTCTTTAGTCCCGGTTCGAAAACCGGGACTAAAGGGGCCTTACCAACCGGGACAAAAGCCCCTTTTTCTACTAGTGGTATCTATTAGTTGCCACAAGTTTCACTCCACACTTCCTAAAAAGTGTAACATGTAGTTTAAAAAAAAGTGTAAGCATGTAAGAGCATGCGCAATGCTTGGTCCTTATGTAGACGCTTGCAGTAGAAAAATGTATCAAAACTTCAAATTTTCATGTTAGTGCCCTCTCTTTCAACGCTAGCAGCTAATATAGCTAATACATGCACTAATAAACTCCAGAACCTGTGGTCATGACCCCTAAGTATTTTACCTCCTAATGCAAAGGAAAAAGGCTAACGATGGACTCCATCTTTTGTGATGATGCCACACCAATTGCAGAATTTCTTGACACAATTGTTGATTGGCTGGGAATTCTATCGTAGCGCCTTCTGCTAGCCCTATGCGTTGGGCATTCCCTAATAAAGGTCTAGTGGAGTCGTCACATCATACTTACTTCCTCTTTTTTCTAAGCAGAACTAAGCAGAATATAGAAAGATCAAATTTGCATTATGATTGTCATTTCTTAAAACTTCTCCATTGTGTGCCTCGATCGCTTCTTAAATCTAAACAAATTTTTCAGTCCATTGTATCATCATCTAACTATCATCCACAACACACAAATATAACATGACTCGGGATTGCATTAATATTTCACCTTTGTGCTTAATACTTGTGTGCAATCTAATTTAGAATTCATAATGTGTGATCTTGGATTACTTAATACAAGAAATTTAGGTAATAAAGAATCCACAAACCCGTACTTTCTAGTATGTAACTATGTTAATATATTGTAGCAACTAAAATTGTACTTCAGATTTTTATTGTAAAACTATATCTATGACAAATGTAACAATACTACTTTCACATAACCAATGTAGTAATATACCAAATGTGCCATGTGCCATGAGTCTTCTAACTACTGATCAGATCAAGTAAAGTAGCATTGCGATGCTGACATATGATCACAAGTCAAAAAGACTGGAGTTAAAATTACGCACCTTGGAACCAGCCACCGTGGCCGCCACCTGATGTTGTCGGCCCTGTGCCACAGTGAGACCCGTTGGAAGAGGTCGGGGAAGATGAGAGGTAGTAGAAAGGAGGCTGCTCCTCATTGTCGTCATTATCCGCGTACGTATAGTACTCCTGCTGATCATCACAGCCACCGCTGACCCAGTCCGGTACCAGCCTCATGATCTCCTGCTCGATCATGGCGGCGATCTCTGAGGGGTCCCGGTCGGTGATGTCCAGCTCCTTCACCATCTCCCTCGCCACCTCCGTCGCCGTGTCGCCGGCGATGTCGAACGGAAAGTAGATGTTCCTCGAATGGCCTGATCACATGAACAATTAACCTTGTCACCTTGTCAGGTCAAGACTTCCATGTACGTACGTACTTGCATGGGAAATGTTGCAACGGCTGAACGTGTACCTGCTTCGTCGACGATCTGGACTTTGAGGAAGATGGTGTCGTCGTCGGTGTTGAGCTTGCCGGTGATGGTCATGTCAGTCCTTGCTGCCACCGGCTCTGCCTCCTCAGGATTATCGTTACGGTCACCGGAGGTGGGCAAGGCAGGCAGCAATGGCGGCGGTGACAGAGTCATGGTGGTGTCCTGCGTGGAGAGGAAAGGGTCGAGCAGGAGCTCCTGGGCGGAGGGGCGGTGGGAGGCGGGGACGAGGCACCTGCCGATGAACCTGCGCGCGTCGGCGTCGTCGACCCGGTAGAAGGCGTCAGGCAGCTTGCCGGAGGTGACCTTCTTGTAGATCTGCGCGGGGTTGGAGCACTCGGCGTAGGGGTACTCGACGGTGAGCATCTCGAGCATGCACATGCCGAAGGAGTAGACGTCGACGAGCTCGTCGTAGTCCTCGTCGTACATCTCGGGCGCCATGAACTCGGGCGTGCCGATGACGCTGTGCGCGGCCTGGGCGCCGCGGAGCACGGCGGCGAGGCCGAGGTCGCCGATCTTGACGGTGCCCTGGTGGCCGTTGACGAACACGTTGTCGCACTTGAGGTCGCGGTGGATGACGGGGGGGTCGTGGGCGTGGAGGTAGGCGAGGCCCCGGAGGATCTGGCGCGCCCAGCCGCGGACGGCGCGGAGGCTGACGCGCGGGTACCGGAGGCGGTACGCGCGGAGGGTGCCGGAGGAGAAGAGCTCGGTGATGAAGTTGAAAGTGCGGCGTGGGGCGCCGCCGGCGCAGCCGCCGCGCGGGGACGGGGAGGAGACGGAGACCCACGAGGCGTGGAAGGCGATGATGGCGTCGTGGCGGAGCGTGCTGAGGAGGTGGACCTCGGAGTACATGCGCTGCAGCGCGTCGGGGGTGCGGAGGACGTCGGCGAGGTTGGCCTGGTTCCACGCCACCTCCACGCCGCGCACCTCGTCGAACCCCCTGTACACCGACTTCATCGCACCCTTGCCCAGGAGCTCGTCGAACTGCATGCATGCATCACATTTCCAACACAGATCAAGCTTCCCATTCATCAGCCCCCAGAACAACACTTATCAAAACAAAATGTACTAAAGTTGTACTAAAACTGCGATGCGACAACTGATACGGATCTGAAGGAGTAATATTTCCGTGTGTGTTTTCAGGTATAAATTACATTCACAATTCAAATTAGAATTCACACTGCTGGTTGCACGTAATATGACTTTCGATATGCCAATTTCATGTTAACAAGGAAATGGGATTAAAAGAAAAACCAATACGTACACTAACAATACAACTACTGTACACAACTGTGGAGAGAGCACTGAGAGGACAAACAGGAGTGACCGCTACAACTTCATCCACTGAGAAATAAAGGTGAAGGATATCTTTGGGGGATACTGACAGGGCATATTATCTCGTTGAAGCTTTCAAAGTATCTCATTATTGGCATATTGACACATGGAACAATCCTCGCCACCAATCCATCACTCGGCAACCAAACCCAACTTAGCCCTAACCTAACTAGGGATCTCCAGCAAACACCAACTCTTGCCTGATATAATTGGATTAACTGGAAGAGAAATCACAATGGAATTCTCACCTTCTAAAACTAATGGTCCACCTTGTTCAACTATATGACCGGTATAGAAATCTGTTGATGATGTACTTGAAAGCAACAATTTTTATGATTGTTTGCCTGTAATAGGATATACTCGTCCGGTCCCGAAATAAGTGTCGTTGATTTAGTACAAAGTTAGGACGAAGAAAGTACTATATACTACAAATCCCGTGAGCAAATGATTTAGTACTCCCTCCATTTCTTTTTAATCTGTATATGAGATTTGGTCAAAGTCAAACTTGGTAAAGTTTGACCAACTTTATAGAAAAAAATACCAACATCTACAACACTAGAGCTATATGTTATGAAAATTAATTTCATGATGCATTTAAAAATATTGATTTCATATTGTGAATCTTGATATATTTTTTATAAACTTAGTCAAAGTTAATAAAATTTAATTTTGATCAAATCTTATATGCGGACTAAAAAAAAAGGAGTAAGTAAAACTAGTAAGCCTAGTTCTATTTGCATATACAGTATTTAATTAGTATTCTTTTTTGCGGGGGTATTATATTAGTATTCAACTGGCTAGTTCATACGAATGATTTCAGGCCTGCTACCGCACAAAGATAAATTGGCTGTAAACATCTTGTACGTAGTCGCCAACGGGTAGCTGAAATTCATCAATCAATCTTGCATAAACTCCAATTGATAACTACTTAGTTTGCCAATTGGTGGACATATACTCCCTCCGTTCAGAAATACTTGTCACCAAAATGGACAAAAGGGGATGTATCTAGATCAATTCTAGATACATCCCCTTTTATTTATTTTGATGACAAGTATTTTCGGACGGAGGGAGTACGTACGTAGTTAGCCACTGAATAGCACACGTAGTTTGACTGTAAACAAATACGTATAGAAGATGTGCAGCTAAGCTAGCTAGCCCTAGCAAGGCAACAAGAGCCAAATGGACATGTAAAGAAAAGAAAAAGGCACAATAATTGTGGCCTTGTTTAGGGTAGCTTCCAAGTGCACATCAACACGGAATCCATCCTTGATAATTGAGCTAAACATTTGAAAGCCCACAATCATATTCAGTTCATGGTATAGTTGTAAGCATGTTTGACTCGAACCTAATCTAATCTAATCACAAGAACATGTTCCTAACAAACAGAAGAAGAAGAAAAAAAACTAAGAACTTGAAGCTTGAGAAATTGAATGTAAGCAAGCTGCTAATTGGTTATTATGACTGATTTAGGTTGCGCGATAAACTTAGCTGAAGCGATGAGGCAGAAGAGATGGAGAGCTTACCCGGCCGTAGCGACCAGTGGGGTCGGTCTCGACGTATCCATTGTCGTTGTTCCTCGCCGCCGGTGGCATCTCCGGCCGCCGCGGGCTCGACATGGCTTGACTACTGCTGCTCTACTAGCTTAGTACTAGGCTCGCTGCGGCTGTGTGGATGGATCAGTAGGTGATCCTGCTGGCGGCTAGCTTGCCGTCGTGATAGGTGAAGAAGACGCCAGAGAGGAGGCGCGAGTCGTCGATCCGCCGCAGCATGATCCACGCCGCCGCAGACGACGACGAGGTGGAGGACGCCCCCGCAGCCGCAGCGTCGTCCAACCACGACCGCGGGCTGCTCATCTGACGCCGACAAGGACGGGGCGGTAGTAATAGGAGGTGGCAGGTTGAGTGCTGGAATTGGATGCCTCCGATCGCGCACGCGCCGGATCAATCATGCACGCATGTCATGTCATGTCAGGTCCAGAATAATCGTCATGGCAGGCAGGCAGGCAGGCAGGAGGAGGAAGAAAAGGCGGAATTTTACTGGCCTGTGGTCCGGACACTGCCTGAGGAGGACGATTATTTGGGGCTACCAGGATCTGAACCTGAAGAATCCATGCCTTGAAAGCTCCATCTGTGGACAGATGACAGATGCAATTCGGAACTTTGGTGATGATGAGGACGAGACGGATAGCGGAGGATCGTAGAACGGTTTGGAGGCTTGTGAACGGGATGATTCCCTCGTGGATATATATGCTTCTGTTACTCTGCTTTTGGAGGGGCTGGGGATTGTAGTCGCTGCTTCGTAGTAGAGATAAATCTGTTGTAGGTAGGTAGGTTGAAAGAGCAGAGGATCCAAGCTCAAATGGACAAGATGTGTCTGCCTTTCTCTCCTTGTGTACTCTCTCTATTTCTACAATATGAACTACATATGAATGTATATATACATATTTTAAGAATCTGTCTAAGACACTAGTTATTGCACATCTAAGTGACTTAACTAAATTAAAAAGAAAAAATTGATTGCATAAATCTTAGTGTAAAATCAATGATATAAGATTTATATATATAGTACTTAGAGCACATCTAGATGTGTTTTAGCAAAACTGATATTTAAAGTGTAGATTCATTTATTTTGTTCCGAATGTAGTCTATATTGGAATCTCTAAAAGGGCTTGTATTTAGAAATGAAGGAAGTAGAATATATGTCTACATGGTTCTTAGTTGACTTTTACATGAATTATTACTGTGTATGAAAGTTTGGCATATTCCCTGTTTGGTTCCATTTTGGGATGGAGAGAACTAGCACGACATGTAAACTTCTTCCCTGGCATGTAAACAAAGGAAAACTCTATTATTAACGATTTGACCTAGACCAAACTTAGCTTTATTGCGCTGGTAGCAGCGTCTTTGAGTTTGCGGAATTATCCGTTTAGACCAATAGACTATTTTCTTCGTTCGGAATTATTTGTCGTAGAATGTATCTAAATGTATTTTAGTTTTAGATACATCTATTTCCGAGACAATTAATTCCCAACGAAGGGAGTATTTGTCAGACCAATACTAGACCATTTAGGCTTCCCTTCTCGTTATTTCAGGATTCTAAAGAGTCATTTTCTTGCACAACATCCCAAACCTGGGCCTGAAGACGCTGTCTCCACTTCTCCTACGACAGCGACCTACTCAACTGAATGCTTAAGGGTGATCACCTTCCGACTACGTGTTAGGTTATACATTACATAATCTAATTAGGATAAGCTACCATGAAGAACATAAGCTAAACTTGGCTATGTCGTAGCAGCAAATTAAGTGTACTCCGTTAGCAGAGTGGATGCAAAATACAAACATCTATTTGGCGTTTCGAGTGTTCGACATAGGAGTAGTTTCTTATACTAATGCAATTTTTTGGCGCATTTGGGAGAAGATGCAACTTATGTTCTTAAACTGGTGCTTGGTTTTTGACCATTCGAGCTATCGAAAAGGTTAGAGAAAAGTATATTTTTGTCCCTCAATTTTTGATGGAGTCTAGATTTGGTCCCTCAACTCTAAAACCGGACAACTTGCACCCTTAACTTCTCAAACCGTACAAGATTCATCCCTGGTCATGGTTTTGACCGGTTTTGGTGCTGCCCCACCCCGGTTTTGACCGTTCCGACTCAAATTTGCCTACCTTTTCCAAGTCCACGTAATGTTTTCAAATTCGGTTACTTTTTTCAAATACGTGAACCTTTTTAAAATTTGTGTACTTTTTTTTAAATCTGCGTACTTTTTTCCAAGTTCATGTATTTTTTCAAATATGTGTATTTTTTAAGCTCATTTAGTTCTTTTAAGTTAATTTATTTTTTTTAAATTGATGTACCTTTCATATTCAAGTACATTTTCCTGAAAGAGTTCATGAATTTGAAAATTTTATGCGAACTTGAAAAAAGTACGCGATATGGACTTCCTTTGCGCAAAAATATGTGGATTTCAAAAATTATTTCAACTTGAAACAAGTACGTGAATTTCGTACAAAGTTCATGGATTATAAAAGGAACATTGATTTGAAAAAAAATGCGGACTTTGAAAAGTATGTGGATTTGAAATAAGTATGCGAATTTCAGAAACAGTTCATGGTTTTGAAAAATACTTGGATTTGATAAAATTACACAAACTAGGGAAAAATACGGGGATTTGGAAAAAGTACGTAAATGTTAAAAAATCATGGATTTGAAAAAGTACGTGAATTTCAGAATAGTTCGCTGATTTAAAAAAAAGTATGTTTATTTTAAAAAATACGCGACCTTGTAAAAACTACGCGGAGTTGAAAAGTGTATGTGAATTTTTAAAAGTTCACGGATATATATATATATATATATATATTACAGGAATATGAGTGAGCACCGGTCAAAACCGGGGTGAGTCAACATCAAAAACCGGTCAAAACTGAGTCCAGGGACGAATCTTGTCCGGTTTCGGTAGTTGGGGGTGTAAATTGTACCGGTTTTAAAGTTGAGGGACCAAATCTAGACTTTACCAAGATTGAGGGACGAAAAGTATACTTTTCTCAAAAGGTTATGTGAGGAGCCAAGTTTCGTCTACTTACAGAGGATAGTAAAACCAAATTGGGACTTCTGCTTGCGTCAATCAAACTGAGCTCTAGAGAGAGAAAAAGCTTTGAAAGGATAGACTCTAATAATTGAACTACCAAACTTTATTCTACGTGAAGTACTTCCATCGTCCAGAAATAGGATGTATCAAGAATTAAAATGCGTCTAAATACATCCATTTCTCCGACAAGTATTCCTGGACGGAGGGAGTACTTCACCCATCAAAAGAGCATATAAAAAGGGGCATAAGTGGGAGTTCAAAACAGCCAGAATTCAAGGTACGATCGCATCATTCTGCAAAAATAATTGTCATCCGCATGGAAATACATATTAAAAATAACATTATTGAGAGAAAGATAGTGGTTTTATTTTTGACCAACTACCCGACTGAACATATCGTTGCATCCTATCCAAACATGTCACTAGACTACATGACTCGGATTCTTCTAGTTGCATTTTGACTTTACGCTTGAAAGCGACATGATATCACCACACATTTCTGCCCTACACACTCGTTTCTACGCAAAATCACAAGCAAATCATACTCAACATCATACCACCTTTCCCAACATGAAACAGAGCTAACAGTAGAGCATAATGATGTTATTACAAATCTAAAATAATTAACAACAATGGTAAGGCAAGGCACAACACGAGCAAAATTTCTTTCCATGTATTAACTGCAACTCCAAAATCTCATATCCAACGCCTATCATTTCTAGGCAGCTAATGTTACTTCAGGCAAGGGGTCTTTCAGTTGCAAGTCAAGACCCAGACAGATTAACACTACAAGAGCGAGCTCCCGGGCAATCCTAGAATGCTCACAAGGTAAAAACGGAATGTCTAAACTATCTCTTTTTCTCTCCTTTTTCTATCCATCTTTGCATCCTGTTCCCCACTCAAGGGGAACGCCAAAACTTTAAAGAAAGCGAAAGGAAATATAAATTTTTGCCCCCAAGTATCTACAGTTCTACATGGCACAAAATGTCCTGTTTTCCAGGAGGGGTAGGGGCTGAAACTTCAGTTACTGCAGGGCAAGCTTGCATTTGTCGCCGCCGCATAAGGTGAATCTGACGACTGGAGAACCAAGTTAGGATGTACATGACAATGCTTGACTAGAAGAGAAACCCTCTGCTATGGCTGCACCGAGTGTGCGCCACATATCAGTATCTTCCGGTTGAATCAGAAAAAACAACAGCTTTGCTATGTGGTAAGCCATATATGGCGTCAACTGGATAGTGGTGGGAAATCACCATTGTCCTTGAGATGATATGGCTTAGTATTCCTGCAAATTGTGTAGTGTAGGATTATTAAGAATTGTAAATGTTGAAAACACATAATAAATGAGTGAAGTCACACAGTGAATGTGGTAAAACCAGAGAAAAGGAATGCATTTTCAAGCTGAACAGATGTGATCCAAGGTTAACACTAACAAAATGGACGGTTTCCATATTACTCCCTCCGTCCCAAAATAAGTGGCTCAGCTTTGTACTAGCTATTTTGGGACGGAGGGAGTACAAATTAGTGTTCTAGTGTGGTTTTCACGTGGCCGTATCAATATTTTTTGCTGAAGCTAAAACCTAACACTGACCTTAATTTCTGTTTAAGAAACTAATAATTGTGGTGTGCCTCAATAGTCATTGCTGTAAAATAGTAAAGAAATAGGGATTAGCTACACGTCCCTCTATGAAACAGTTGACGTTATTGCTTTTAATTACTAAAAGGATGCATCTTACTTACCTCATTACATTAGATCTATAACCCGTTCCAGGATTTTGTCCAGGAGAGTTCGATCTCAGGGTTGAAGAAGGTTTAGTGTCAGAAGCAGAATATGGTCTGTTAGCTTGATTTTGGGAAGCACTCCTAACTTCCATGTGCAATGCCCCCAAGGTCCCAAACTCAAGTTTACTGTCATGTGGATGAATAAAGCCCCTTCCATGAATATTATCCTGTGTAGAATGGGGTGATGGAGTTGGTATCTTCAACGGAGAGGGAATTCCTTTATCATTTGCAACAGGAACATAAATCGGAAATGGTGGCTGTTGCCTCAATTCCTCAGAAAGTGTCATATCTGCAGGCATGTCCACCCTACCATAACGGTGATGCTTTTGATAATTATTTCGAGGGAAATAATTCTTTCTTTCCCCTCGTCCAGTGGGTGGTGCCTCCATGCACAAATTCTACAATATCCATCAAGCCAGACAACTCAGATAAAAAACAAGATAGAGCGGCACAAACGGCACAAATACAGTGCCTAGCCTTGAGAAAGTAAAACTGTTCTGTAACAGAAACATAAAACTAAGAGGGATATGTTCATGAATATGTATTTACAAGAGATATGGTAGCTCCAGTATCACTTTAATTCAAGCACAGGAGCATTAGTAGATTATTCTTGCAAGCATTTACATGCATGATACATGGAATAAAAAGGCATTTGGGTTAATACAAAATTCAGTTTATTCGAAATGCATTTTCAAGTTGTACAAGCAGAATAATGGACAAAAAAAGGGAACATACTGGGTCGGGGAAGTAGGTGACTGCTCCATGAGGTTGCATAGGATCCTCAGTGCGATAAAACGGCTTTAAGAAGAAGTAGCTAGGTGAATAAGGACCAGGGGCCATTCTGTTTGCACTGGGATATCCATAAGCATTTTTTCTGTTATGACCATTCAGTGAGTGTTTGTTCTGATATTGTACAGGTGGTGGGGCAAGCATTGGATAGTAAATTGGATGAACTGGATAGTCTTGATGGCAACTCTGTGAATAGAGGAGATTGTTAAAATTTGTTCTGTAGTCCCCTGTGAGATCTGATAAATTGTCAATGGTGGCACACCGATCACCATCCACCTCTTTGTACACCTTTGTTGACATCCCATTGCTCACACTAACTAAAGAACTAGTTACAAGATGTGAAGCAGATTTCATTTCCTGGTGCTCACCGCTAGAGCTATGTTCCTCCTGCTTCAGAGACCCATGATTATCTGAAATGTTGATACTACTGAGCTGATAAGATAGATCCTCACAGGGATTACTGTGTAAAGGTGGATAGCCCTTGTTGTCTCTTTCAATGTTCAAGTTCACTGCAGTGCCTTGCACATCTGGGCGTACCCTGCCGAGGTTTCTCTTCAGTGTGCTCCTGAAGAACTGATTGACTTCATCCACAATAGAATTGGCAGGAACTTTAAGGATCTTTCCGAGCTTCCGGGCACCAAGATCAAAAGCACTGCGTATTCTGTAAAAGTTACCTGGGCATTCAGTAGTCGAGTTAGGCCCAGGAAATAAAATCAAACTAAGGACTATGTCCATGAAGCGGTTTAGTGCACATAAGAAGAAAGTTACGTGTGTTGATCAAAACAAGACCACAAGTACACACACAACAGACAGCCATTCAACAGCACATTTGCAAGTGAGCTTAGTGGAACTGCATGATTAAATGGCAAAGAGTTTCCTTGTACACAAACCTTAAAATGAAATCCTCTAGCCGATAGAAGCCAATTGCATGCAACAGCAAGCAGTGGGAAAAGCAAGACAGTCAAAACAGCACTAGTTGCAGTAAATCAGTTAGTAGTGAACTATAAGAGGAATTCGCTCGGAAAAGGTCAATGAAGGAACAGAAAATTGGGACAGGCACATATTAACCATAGAACTCTGGACGTGGGAAGCCCATTTCGGCCAGTCATTATGCAAACTAAACTATCTGTGATGCAAGTACATAAATTAGGGGCAAAGAAGTCAAGCAACACTTTTCTTTGAGTGGCAGTGTCAACAATGAAAATATGACATGAATATGTAATCAAGAACAATTTCACATCACAACAAGCAAGTTAGCACATCAGCTTTTCCTAAATTCCCTATAGTTGTGACATAGTTAAAAGCATAATCATCCTTTGTACCACCAAAATAAATGATCTAGAGGCAGAAAACAGACCTTTGCTGACACTGCGCCCAAGATTGTTACTCTGCTTCAATGGATCCACTATGTTGAGAAATTTTCGAGGGAACGGGCGTGTATTTCTCTCATTGTTCCTAGGGGGGGCAGTAAACATTTGAGCACATTCTCTTAGAAACTTCTCCCGCTCAAGAAAACAATCATCATGAATGCCTGGTGAGTCGGCTGTGCAAGAAAAGCTATGTGATTAGCAATTATAACACAAAACATTCAATCATACACAAAGATCAGGCTGTGTACACTTACTAACTAGCTCAGGTAGGGAAGACAAGGAAATAGGACCATGTAAGCTTATAGCCCTATTATCCCAGTCAAACTTGCTATAATAGTCCAGAAACCTATAGAGTACCTGCGGAAGAGCAGATAGTGATGTCACCCTTGTGAGTGTGTGCATCCTAAAGGAGCTTAGAAATGTGACAAACACAATCTTTACAAATGTGGCACACAAAAATTAAGTCAGAACTTACAGCTAATGGACCATCCAAAGACTCATGGAAGAGATGGAAGATATATAGCACTAATGTCTCCAAGGCATAGGTAGAAATTAGACCATGGTGGGCTCCAAGGATGCGGCTTTCATAATAACACCAGGCTTTTATAAGCACTACACTTCTCTTGAAAAGGTGGGTTTTTTCAAATCTTTGATCCACCTACAAAATAAGGTGGTTACAAATATGTCTGGTAACGAGCAGACTGATAACAAGGAAGTTTTTTTCCCAGGTCCTACCTCAGAAGGAAGGGAAAGGGAATGATAGATGATAGATCTGCAGTTTCAAGAAAGCAACCAAGTAACTTGTGGCAACTTTGAAATATTACCTGCTCTAGAAAACAAAGCGTATATAGTCCACCAATCTGATTAAATGAGATGTCGACAACAATATTTTGGACAAAGCATTTGACTAGCTTGACCTGACATCAGAAAGGCACATCAGTTGAAACATCCTGATGATAAAATACTAACAATATGCGGCAACATGTACAACAACAAAATGTGTTCATAACAATGACATGAGATAAGACCGCTGATATGATTCTCCATTATCTCTTAATTAGGTTCCATTTGTTAGGCAAGTTAGGCCCAGGAACGAGATTAGTTGTGTAAGTTGACTATATAGTCTACTCTGGCCAATAGTATGAATAAAGTATGCAAAGATTAATTTAGTATCTCATCCCAGTTCTATCCTCGTTCCGCTACCCAATCAGGGGGCTATTTGGCATCACGGCTAGTCAACCCAGAAGACCATCTCCCACAGCTACCCGCTCCAGGTCAATCCACCGCAAGCATCCCACCACACGACATGATCACAGTAAACAATTCCTTTTTATCAATATGAATGATATATAAGATAATGACATTCTCATTGGTTTCATATGAAAAGATGAATACTTCTGTTGTTCTTCCCCCAATTTATGGTAGGACAAGAATGATATCAACAGTTTGGTTAAATCACAGGAATGTCATTACCCATCCTTATATAACATACTTTAAAATGAGCATTCATAAGAAGATGGCAGCTACTATGTGAATAGACAATTAGTACCCCAAAAAAGAAAACTAAAACAGAGAGCAATTCGAAGGCGCACCTCAGCATTTATATACTGGACATCTTTGATTTCAAATTCAGCATCTTTGCGCCGCTCTTCTGATTCCAGAATGGCACGTACCTCATTTGCCAGGCTTTCATCAGAACATGTATAACCGAAAGCAGCCAAGTCAATATCTCCATCAGGAAGATATGTTTTCAGTGGAACAGATCCAAATGGAAAGACCTGGTTTGAAAAAGGGAAAAGGGTTAATTCTGTACTTCTATAGGCTGTCGAATTATTCAAGATAACCATTAAAAAATATCAATCTCAGTACAGGAATAAAAGCACAAGCAATAATTCTTTTCCAACTTTGGTACACAATTACAAACAAAAAATTGTGATTTCATGGTTTTTCTCTAATGCCATCTCCAGAAGTGACAGTATTATTAGCATTTCAACATGTGAAATAGTATGAAGCGTAAAGCATATTGAGCATACCAAGTAAAGTGCCATCACATTTCACTGATTTCCATGCAGAACTTCAATTATCCCTACGCGCCAAGTAGACTATTTATAGCAAGTTCTAACTACATTAGCCAGATATCCCAGGGAACAATGATCCAAGACACCTAACTAACTAATTGTGTAACAAACATGTACATAACCCTTCCTCGGATACAATTAACTATATGCAGAAACATGGTTTTATTGCACGCACAAATATAGTAAGATAGGGGCATTTATCCAAAAGGATCATACTAACACGAACAAGATATGGAGGCCCAAAATGGTCACTAAGTTAATTTATACCCAATCCTCCGACCCAAGACTGACAAGTCATTGATCAATCTGCACTTGTCGTAAATAGATAGTAAAGCAATATGATGAGGGAACTCGAGTGCATGCCCGACAAGGGGCAATGAAACATTCATGGCCAATAAAAACTCGACATATAAATAATGTCAGGATTCCAAATATAGCAACAAGTATATCTCTTTGATGGCATTGGCAGCCCTAGCACGATCACACTGGAGCCAGAGTACACCTAAAACGAAACCGGAAGCATGGTAACCATGAAATGAGTAGTAGCAATATGCATCACAGGTTATCCTGGCAACAATTCCATGACCTAAAGGATAAATCAGAACCGTACGGAATCCTCCTAAAGGGCTCCCGGGCATATAACAGGGATGACAATCAAAGTTGTCACGCTGCGAATAGATTCGCAACTACACACCTGCGCGCCTTGCACATGTCCGTCATGCGCAAAGCAAAGGAATTGTAGGGTTTGTCGTGCAGCGGGACAGTAAGGAAAGCATATCGAGTAAAAATTGGAGCATGCGGGAAATGGAGTAACTGGTACCGAGCAGCCGACGGAACACTTGACGAGGCGTTGGATGTAGTCGACAACGGCCGCACGGCGCCCCTCCGAGGCGACGGTTGGCTGGATCCGGCACATGACACCGAGCGCGGCGGCCTCGAAAGGCGCCCATGCGTCCGGGGAGATAGAGGAGGGGTCCGGGTTCGCCAACGCATGCTCGACCTCGGGCACGAGCGCCACCGAGCACTCGTCGATGCCGACCATGGACGCTGGAAGCCCCCTGCACACGACTTCGCCGGAGAAGCGAAGCGAGCGCCGCTGGAGAAGAAAACGGAAGCTTGGGGCGACGAGGGAGAACCGCTGGAGACGGCGAGGGAAGGAGAGCCCCGACAAGCAACTTAAAGTGGATGCTAGGGTTCGACAGAGCTGATCGTCGACGAGGGTGCAGTCGCGATCTGCGCGCCGCCGGCGAGGGGAGGGGATAGGGAGAACCGGGGTAGAGGGAAAACAAAATTAGGGATTTCTATATCATTTTTATATGTGAAGGAAAACAAAGGTCAGCCTTTTTTTTTCCTTCCTCCCTGCCTCCTCACACCTCTTCCCTCACGATGTCCTCTTCCCCCTCTTCTTTGGGCGAGTGTGCTTTGAGCTCTCGTTGCATCATGGAAAGACCTTGTTGAGGTTTAGTTTAGGGTTTATGACACAACCTTCCAAGGGCACGAACCGCAGTCTCGCTCTTTCAAATCTTTATTGCGCGCGAAGCCTTGCCCTATGTCGATATTGTCCCTGGTGATTCTGTGGCGCTGGGGCAATGTCAAGGGAGTGGTGAGGGCGGTGATCGGTAACAGCAAGGGCAGGTGGATTAATGAAGGAATCTTTCCATATGGAACCGATGACACACGCTACATGATTCAATGTCTACAAGGTAGGGGAGAGAGGGGGAGAAATCAGGTCTTATAAAGTACTAGGTACAAAAGGGGAAAGAGTGAAAAGAAGGCGCGAAGTAGGTAACCGCTCACATGCCTCGCGCCCGGATGGACCTAGATGCAACGAAGAGCGTGGTCACTTTTCTTTGCCAACCATCATCGGACCACCATCATGCTAGCCAAGGTGAGTGTATCGTGGTGGTGCGGCTGAGCAGCAGCATAGTGAAGAAAAGAGCGCATCCGCAAGAAAGCAGCGACAGAAGGAGGAGGAAGAAGTGATGACGCAAGAGCGTAACCTCTCCCCCTCTCGGCCCATTCCCCTTTATAGGTGGACAAGAGGCGATACGGCAGTAGGCAATCCCCATCACGTGGCAGGCAAATCCCCTCGTATCCCAGTATTGCCCGCGGGAATTGAGAGGCCCGCCATTATTGCTCGCGGGAATCAAGGCACACGCCTTCGGGCGATGGGATGTGGCCTAGGTGGGCCCGTGCCCACTCCTACATGTCACTTTGACCGGCAGGTTAGGTTTGACACGCAGTCCGACTTGACTAGCTAAAGAGACCGATCTGGTCTTACTGACAAGACTGGACTAGCAAATTTGACAAGTGTTGCGCGGGAATTCGGCCCGTGAAGGTCGGTTGTGCCAGGAATTTCTCTTTGTGTGGGTTGGCTATCTTCGTCAACAATTCAAGACCGAAGTGGTGAAGGAAATATGCCCTAGAGGCAATAATAAAGTTATTATTTATTTCCTTATATCATGATAAATGTTTATTATTCATGCTAGAATTGTATTAACCGGAAACATAATACATGTGTGAATACATAGACAAACAGAGTGTCACTAGTATGCCTCTACTTGACTAGCTCGTTAATCAAAGATGGTTATGTTTCCTAACCATGAACAAAGAGTTGTTATTTGATTAACGAGGTCACATCATTAGTTGAATGATCTGATTGACATGACCCATTCCATTAGCTTAGCACCCGATCGTTTAGTATGTTGCTATTGCTTTCTTCATGACTTATACATGTTCCTATAACTATGAGATTATGCAACTCCCTTTTACCGGAGGAACACTTTGGGTACTACCAAACGTCACAACGTAACTGGGTGATTATAAAGGAGTACTACAGGTGTCTCCAATGGTAGATGTTGGGTTGGCGTATTTCGAGATTAGGGTTCGTCACTCCGATTGTCGGAGAGGTATCTCTGGGCCCTCTCGGTAATACACATCACATAAAGCCTTGCAAGCATAATAACTAAGATGTTAGTTATGAGATGATGTATTACGGAACGAGTAAAGAGACTTTCCAGTAACGAGATTGAATTAGGTATTGGATACCGACGATCGAATCTCGGGCAAGTAACATACCGATGACAAAGGGAACAACGTATGTTGTTATGCGGTCTGGCCGATAAAGATCTTCGTAGAATATGTAGGAGCCAATATGGGCATCCAGGTCCCGCTATTGGTTATTGACCGGAGACATGTCTCGGTCATGTCTACATTGTTCTCGAACCGTAGGGTCCGCACGCTTAACGTTACGATGACAGTTATTATGAGTTTATGCATTTTGATGTACCAAAGGTTGTTCGGAGTCCCAGATGTGATCACGGACATGACGAGGAGTCTCGAAATGGTCGAGACGTAAAGATTGATATATTGGAAGCCTATGTTTGGACATCGGAAGTGTTCCGGGTGAAATCGGGATTTTACCGGAATACCGGGAGGGTTACCGGAACCCCCCGGGAGGCAAATGGGCCTATTGGGCCTTAGTGGAAAAGTGAAAGGGGCTGCCCACAAGGGCTGCACGCCTCCCCCCTTCCCTAGTCCTATTAGGACTAGGAGAAGGGGCCGGCCCCCCTCTTTCTCTCTTCTCTTGGGAGAATCCTATTAGGAATAGGATTGGGGGGGGGGGGGGGGAGTCCTACTCCCGGTAGGAGTAGGACTCCTCCTGCGCCCCTCTCCCTGGCCGGCCGAACCCCTCCCCCTGCTCCTTTATATACGGGGGCAGGGGGCACCCCATAGACACACAAGTTGATCCTTGGTGATCGTTCCTTAGCCGTGTGCGGTGCCCCCTGCCACCAAATTCCACCTCGATCATATTGTTGCAGTGCTTAGGCGAAGCCCTGCGTCGGTAGTACATCAAGATCGTCACCACGCCGTCGTGCTAACGGAACTCTTCCTCGACACTTTGCTGGATCGGAGCCCGAGGATCGTCATCGAGCTGAACGTGTGCTAAGAACTCGGAGGTGCCGGAGTAACGGTACTTGGATCGGTCGGATCGGGAAGAAGACGTACGACTACTTCCTCTACGTTGTGTCAACGCTTCCGTTGCGATCTACAAGGGTACGTAGATCAGACTCTCCCCCCGTTGCTATGCATCACCATGATCTTGCGTGTGCGTAGGAATTTTTTTGAAATTACTACGTTACCCAACAGTGGCATCCGAGCCTAGGTTTTTATGGTTTGATGTTATTTGCACGAGTAGAACACAAGTGAGTTGTGGGCGATACAAGTCATACTGCCTACCAGCATGTCATACTTTGGTTCGGCGGTATTGTTGGACGAGACGATCCGGACCAACCTTACGCGTACTCTTACGCGAGACCGGTTCCCTCGACGTGCTATGCACACAGATGGCTTGCGGAAGACTGTCTCTCCAACTTTAGTTGAACCAAGTGTGGCTACGCCCGGTCCTTGAGAAGGTTAAAACGGAGTCTATTTGACAGACTATCGTTGTGGTTTTGATGCGTAGGTGAGATGAGTTCTTACTTAAGCCCGTAGCAGCCACGTAAAACTTGCAAAAACAAAGTAGAGAACGTCTAAATTGTTTTTGCAGGGCATGTTGTGATGTGATATGGTCAAGGCATGATGCTGATTTTATTGTATGAGATGATCATGTTTTGTAACCAAGTTATCGGCAACTGGCAGGAGCCATATGGTTGTCGCTTTATTGTATGCAATGCAATCGCGATGTAATGCTTTACTTTATTACTAAGCGGTAGTGATAGTCGTGGAAGCATAAGATTGGCGAGACGACAACGATGCTACGATGGAGATCAAGGTGTCGCGCCGGTGACGATGGTGATCATGACAGTGCTTCGGAGATGGAGATCACAAGCACAAGATGATGATGGCCATATCATATCACTTATATTGATTGCATGTGATGTTTATCCTTTTATGCATCTTATCCTGCTTTGATTGACGGTAGCATTATAAGATGATCTCTCACTAAATTATCAAGAAGTGTTCTCCCTGAGTATGCACCGTTGCCAAAGTTCGTCGTGCCCAGACACCACGTGATGATCGGATGTGATAAGCTCTACGTCCATCTACAACGGGTGCAAGCCAGTTTTGCACACGCAGAATACTCAGGTTAAACTTGACGAGCCTAGCATATGCAGATATGGCCTCGGAACACAGAGACCGAAAGGTCGAGCGTGAATCATATAGTAGATATGATCAACATGACGATGTTCACCATTGAAAACTACTCCATATCACGTGATGATCGGTTATGGTTTAGTTGATTTGGATCACGTGATCATTTAGAGGATTAGAGGGATGTCTATCTAAGTGGGAGTTCCTAAGTAATTTGATTAACTGAACTTAAACTTATCATGAACTTAGTACCTGATAGTATCTTGCTTGTTTATGTTGATTGTAGATAGATGGCTCGTGCTGTTGTTCCGTTGAATTTTAATGCGTTCCTTGAGAAAGCAAAGTTGAAAGATGATGGTAGCAATTACACGGACTGGGTCCGTAACCTGAGGATTATCCTCATTGCTGCACAAAAGAATTACGTCCTGGAAGCACCGCTGGGTGCCAGGCCTGCTGCTGGAGCAACGCCAGATGTTATGAACGTCTGGCAGAGCAAAGCTGATGACTACTCGATAGTTCAGTGTGCCATGCTTTACGGCTTAGAATCGGGACTTCAACGATGTTTTGAACGTCATGGAGCATATGAGATGTTCCAGGAGTTGAAGTTAATATTTCAAGCAAATGCCCGAATTGAGAGATATGAAGTCTCCAATAAGTTCTATAGCTGCAAGATGGAGGAGAACAGTTCTGTCAGTGAGCATATACTCAAAATGTCTGGGTATAATAATCACTTGATTCAGATGGGAGTTAATCTTCCAGATGATTGCGTCATTGACAGAATTCTCCAATCACTGCCACCAAGCTACAAGAGCTTCGTGATGAACTATAATATGCAAGGGATGAACAAGACTATTCCCGAGCTCTTCGCAATGCTGAAAGATGCGGAGGTAGAAATCAAGAAGGAGCATCAAGTGTTGATGGTTAACAAAACCACTAGTTTCAAGAAAAAGGGCAAAGGGAAGAAGAAGGGAAACTTCAAGAAGAACAGCAAGCAAGTTGCTGCTCAGGAGAAGAAACCCAAGTCTGGACCTAAGCCTGAAACTGAGTGCTTCTACTGCAAGCAGACTGGTCACTGGAAGCAGAACTGCCCCAAGTATTTGGCGGATAAGAAGGATGTCAAGGTGAACAAAGGTATATGTGATATACATGTTATTGATGTGTACCTTACTAGAGCTCGCAGTAGCACCTGGGTATTTGATACTGGTTCTATTGCTAATATTTGCAACTCGAAACAGGGACTACGGAATAAGCGGACGCTAGCAAAGGACGAGGTGACGATGCGCGTGGAAAACGGTTCCAAAGTCGATGTGATCGCGGTCGGCACGCTACCTCTACATCTACCTTCGGGATTAATATTAGACCTAAATAATTGTTATTTGGTGCCAGCGTTGAGCATGAACATTATATCTGGATCTTGTTTAATGCGAGACGGTTATTCATTTAAATCAGAGAATAATGGTTGTTCTATTTATATGAGTAATATCTTTTATGGTCATGCACCTTTGAAGAGTGGTCTATTCTTGTTGAATCTCGATAGTAGTGATACACATATTCATAATGTAGAAGCCAAAAGATGCAGAGTTGATAATGATAGTGCAACTTATTTGTGGCACTGCCGTTTAGGTCATATCTGTGTAAAGCGCATGAAGAAACTCCATACTGATGGGCTTTTGGAACCACTTGATTATGAATCACTTGGTACTTGCGAACCGTGCCTCATAGGCAAGATGACTAAAACACCGTTCTCCGGTGCTATGGAGAGAGCAACAGATTTATTGGAAATCATACATACCGATGTATGTGGTCCGATGAATATTGAGGCTCGTGGCGGATATCGTTATTTTCTCACCTTCACAGATGATTTAAGCAGATATGGGTATATCTACTTAATGAAACATAAGTTTGAAACATTTGAAAAGTTCAAGGAATTTCAGAGTGAAGTTGAAAATCATCGTAACAAGAAAATAAAGTTTCTACAATCTGATCGTGGAGGAGAATATTTGAGTTACGAGTTTGGTGTACATTTGAAAAATTGTGGAATAGTTTCGCAACTCACGCCACCCGGAACACCACAGCGTAATGGTGTGTCCGAACGTCGTAATCGTACTTTACTGGATATGGTGCGATCTATGATGTCTCTTACTGATTTACCGCTATCGTTTTGGGGTTATGCTTTAGAGACGGCCGCATTCACGTTAGGGCACCATCAAAATCCGTTGAGACGACGCCTTATGAACTATGGTTTGGCAAGAAACCAAAGTTGTCGTTTCTTAAAGTTTGGGGCTGCGATGCTTATGTGAAAAAGCTTCAACCTGATAAGCTCGAACTCAAAGCGGAGAAATGTGTCTTCATAGGATACCCAAAGGAAACTGTTGGGTATACCTTCTATCACAGATCCGAAGGCAAGACATTCGTTGCTAAGAATGGATCATTTCTAGAGAAGGAGTTTCTCTCGAAAGAAGTGAGTGGGAGGAAAGTAGAACTTGACGAGGTAACTATACCTGCTCCCTTATTGGAAAATAGTACATCACAGAAAACTGTTTCTGCGACACCTATACCAATTAGTGAGGAAGCTAATGATGATGATCATGAAACTTCAGGACAAGATACTACTGAACCACGTAGATCAACCAGAGTGAGATCCGCACCAGAGTGGTACGGTAATCCAGTTCTGGAAGTCATGCTACTAGATCATGATGAACCTACGAACTATGAAGAAGCGATGGTGAGCCCAGATTCCGCAAAGTGGCTTGAGGCCATGAAATCTGAGATGGGATCCATGTATGAGAACAAAGTATGGACTTTGGTTGACTTGCCCGATGATCGGCAAGCAATTGAGAATAAATGGATCTTCAAGAAAAAGACTGACGCTGACGGTAATATTATTGTCTATAAAGCTCGACTTGTCGCAAAAGGTTTTCGACAAGTTCAAGGGGTTGACTACGATGAGACCTTCTCACCCGTAGCGATGCTTAAATCCGTCAGAATCATGTTAGCAATTGCCGCATTTTATGATTATGAAATATGGCAGATGGATGTCAAAACTGCATTCCTGAATGGATTTCTGGAAGAAGAGTTGTATATGATGCAACCAGAAGGTTTTGTCGATCCAAAGGGAGCTAACAAAGTATACAAACTCCAGCGATCCATTTATGGACTGGTGCAAGCATCTTGGAGTTGGAATAAACGCTTTGATAGTGTGATCAAAGCATTTGGCTTTATACAGACTTTTGGAGAAGCCTGTATTTACAAGAAAGTGAGTGGGAGCTCTGTAGCATTTCTGATATTATATGTGGATGACATATTGCTGATTGGAAATGATATACAATTTCTGGATAGCATAAAGGGATACTTGAATAAAAGTTTTTCGATGAAAGACCTCGGGGAAGCTGCTTACATATTAGGCATAAAGATCTATAGAGATAGATCAAGACGCTTAATTGGACTTTCACAAAGCACATACCTTGACAAGATTTTGAAGAAGTTCAAAATGGATCAAGCAAAGAAAGGGTTCTTGCCTGTGTTACAAGGTGTGAAGTTGAGTCAGACTCAATGCCCGACCACTGCAGAAGATAGAGAAAAAATGAAAGATGTTCCCTATGCTTCAGCCATAGGCTCTATCATGTATGCAATGCTGTGTACCAGACCTGATGTGTGCCTTGCTATAAGTTTAGCAGGGAGGTACCAAAGTAATCCAGGAGTGGATCACTGGACAGCGGTCAAGAACATCCTGAAATACCTGAAGAGGACTAAGGATATGTTTCTCGTATATGGAGGTGACAAAGAGCTCACCGTAAGAGGTTACGTTGATGCAAGCTTTGACACTGATCCGGACGATTCTAAATCGCAAACCGGATACGTGTTTACTTTAAACGGTGGAGCTGTCAGTTGGTGCAGTTCTAAACAAAGCGTCGTAGCGGGATCTACATGTGAAGCGGAGTACATAGCTGCTTCGGAAGCAGCGAACGAAGGAGTCTGGATGAAGGAGTTCATATCCGATCTAGGTGTCATACCTAGTGCATCGGGTCCAATGAAAATCTTTTGTGACAATACTGGTGCAATTGCTTTGGCAAAGGAATCCAGATTTCACAAAAGGACCAAACACATCAAGAGACGCTTCAACTCCATCCGGGATTTAGTCCAGGTGGGAGACATAGAGATTTGCAAGATACATACGGATCTAAATATTGCAGACCCGTTGACTAAGCCTCTTCCACGAGCAAAACATGATCAGCACCAAGGCTCCATGGGTGTTAGAATCATTACTGTGTAATCTAGATTATTGACTCTAGTGCAAGTGGGAGACTGAAGGAAATATGCCCTAGAGGCAATAATAAAGTTATTATTTATTTCCTTATATCATGATAAATGTTTATTATTCATGCTAGAATTGTATTAACCGGAAACATAATACATGTGTGAATACATAGACAAACAGAGTGTCACTAGTATGCCTCTACTTGACTAGCTCGTTAATCAAAGATGGTTATGTTTCCTAACCATGAACAAAGAGTTGTTATTTGATTAACGAGGTCACATCATTAGTTGAATGATCTGATTGACATGACCCATTCCATTAGCTTAGCACCCGATCCTTTAGTATGTTGCTATTGCTTTCTTCATGACTTATACATGTTCCTATAACTATGAGATTATGCAACTCCCGTTTACCGGAGGAACACTTTGGGTACTACCAAACGTCACAACGTAACTGGGTGATTATAAAGGAGTACTACAGGTGTCTCCAATGGTAGATGTTGGGTTGGCGTATTTCGAGATTAGGGTTTGTCACTCCGATTGTCGGAGAGGTATCTCTGGGCCCTCTCGGTAATACACATCACATAAAGCCTTGCAAGCATAATAACTAAGATGTTAGTTATGAGGTGATGTATTACGGAACGAGTAAAGAGACTTGCCAGTAACGAGATTGAACTAGGTATTGGATACCGACGATCGAATCTCGGGCAAGTAACATACCGATGACAAAGGGAACAACGTATGTTGTTATGCGGTCTGACCGATAAAGATCTTCGTAGAATATGTAGGAGCCAATATGGGCATCCAGGTCCCGCTATTGGTTATTGACCGGAGACATGTCTCGGTCATGTCTACATTGTTCTCGAACCGTAGGGTCCGCACGCTTAACGTTACGATGACAGTTATTATGAGTTTATGCATTTTGATGTACCGAAGGTTGTTCGGAGTCCCAGATGTGATCACGGACATGACGAGGAGTCTCGAAATGGTCGAGACGTAAAGATTGATATATTGGAAGCCTATGTTTGGACATCGGAAGTGTTCCGGGTGAAATCGGGATTTTACCGGAATACCGGGAGGGTTACCGGAACCCCCCGGGAGGCAAATGGGCCTATTGGGCCTTAGTGGAAAAGTGAAAGGGGCTGCCCACAAGGGCTGCGCGCCTCCCCCCTTCCCTAGTCCTATTAGGACTAGGAGAAGGGGCCGGCCCCCCTCTTTCTCTCTTCTCTTGGGAGAATCCTATTAGGAATAGGATTGGGGGGGAGTCCTACTCCAGGTAGGAGTAGGACTCCTCCTGCGCCCCTCTCCCTGGCCGGCCGAACCCCTCCCCCTGCTCCTTTATATACGGGGGCAGGGGCACCCCATAGACACACAAGTTGATCCTTGGTGATCGTTCCTTAGCCGTGTGCGGTGCCCCCTGCCACCAAATTCCACCTCGATCATATTGTTGCAGTGCTTAGGCGAAGCCCTGCGTCGGTAGTACATCAAGATCGTCACCACGCCGTCGTGCTGACGGAACTCTTCCTCGACGCTTTGCTGGATCGGAGCCCGAGGATCGTCATCGAGTTGAACGTGTGCTAAGAACTCGGAGGTGCCGGAGTAACGGTACTTGGATCGGTCGGATCGGGAAGAAGACGTACGACTACTTCGTCTACGTTGTGTCAACGCTTCCGTTGCGATCTACAAGGGTACGTAGATCAGACTCTCCCCCTCGTTGCTATGCATCACCATGATCTTGCATGTGCGTAGGAATTTTTTTGAAATTACTACGTTACCCAACAAGTGGTTCATCTGACTTCAAAATCAGTACGGACATAGGAGGTCGGTGACGAACAATTGTTGTTGAGGGAGCTTCGAAGAACCAGTTTCAACCTCGGCATGCGAAAAGGCGATGTTGCGGTTTGGTACTGGTCGGGATGCTGCCAAGCTTGAAGATTAGTCCAGGGACTACTGGCGGTGTTACTGAAAGTGCAGAAAAGCGCAGATCCCTCGGTAGGGTAGCGAGCGTAACCGAAAGTACAAGAGGGGAGTTCGCACGGGGAGTTGGCCCAGGTTGAGGCCCTCATGGTGAGGTAATATCCTACGTCCTGCTTTGTTTTCTATCGATGTGGGAGCACCTTGTGCAAGGGGGTATAAGAGGATGATGAATATGTCTACTGATGACCCACAAGTATGGGGGATCACAACGGTCTTCGAGGGTAGTATTTCAGCCAAATTTATTGATTTGACACAAGGAGAGTGATGTCTACTACACAACCTTCTTCTTGTAGACGTTGTTGGGCCTCTAAGTGCAGAGGTTTGTAGGACAATAGCAAATTTCCCTCAAGTGGATGACCTAAGGTTTATCAATCCGTAGGAGGCGTAGGATGAAGATGGTCTCTCTCAAGCAACCCTGCAACCAAATAACAAAGAGTCTCTTGTGTCCCCAACACACCCAATACAATGATAAATTGTATATGTGCACTAGTTCGGCGAAGAGATGGTGATACAAGTGGTATATGGATGGTAGATAAAGGTTTTTGTAATCTGAAAATATAAAAACAGCAAGGTAACTAATGATAAAAGTGAGCGTAAACGGCATTGCAATGCGTTGAAATAAGGCCTAGGGTTCATACTTTCACTAGTGCAAGTTCCCTCCACAATAATAACATAATTGGATTATATAACTATCCCTCGACATGCAACAAAGAGTCACTCCAAAGTCACTAATAGCGGAAAACAAACGAAGAGATTATGGTAGGGTACGAAACCACCTCAAAGTTATTCTTTCCAATCAATCTGTTGGGCTATTCCTATAAGTGTCACAAACAGCCCTAGAGTTCGTACTAGAATAACACCTTAAGACACAAATCAACCAAAACCCTAATATCACCTAGATACTCCAATGTCACCTAAAGTATCCGTGGGTATGATTATCCAATATGCATCACACAATCTCAGATTCATCTATTCAACCAACACATAGAACCTGAAAGAGTGCCCCAAAGTTTCTACCGAAGAGTCAAGACGAAAACGTGTGCCAACCCCTATGCATAGATTCCCAAGGTCACGGAACCCGCAAGTTGGTCACCAAAACATACATCAAGTGGATCATAGAATACCCCATTGTCACCACAGGTATCCCACGCAAGACATACATCAAGTGTTCTCAAATCCTTAAGACTCAATCCGATAAGATAACTTCAAAGGGAAAACTCATTCCATTACCAGAGAGTAGATGGGGGAGAAACATCATAAGATCCAACTATAATAGCAAAGATCGCGATACATCAAGATCGTATCACCTCAAGAACACGAGAGAGAGAGAGAGAGAGAGAGAGAGATCAAACACATAGCTACTGGTACATACCCTCAGCCCCGAGGGTGAACTACTCCCTCCTCGTCATGGAGAGCGCCGAAATGATGAAGATGGCCACCGGTGAGGGTTCCCCCCTTCCGGCAGGGTGCCGGAATGGGTCTAGATTGGTTTTCGGTGGCTACAAAGACTTTTGGCGACGGAACTCCCGATCTATTGTGCTCCCCGAAGTTTTTAGGGTATATGGGTATATATGGGAGGAAGAGGTACGTCGGTGGACCTCTGGGCTGTCCACGAGGCAGGGAGCGCGCCCAGGGGGGTGGGCGCGCCCCCACCTGTTGGTAACATAGTAATTTCAAAAAAATTCCTACGCACACACAAGATCATGGTGATGCATAGCAACGAGGGGGAGAGTCTGATCTACGTACCCTTGTAGATCGCAACGGAAGCCTTGACACAACGTAGAGGAAGTAGTCGTACGTCTTCTTCCCGATCCGACCGATCCAAGCACCGTGACTCCGGCACCTCCGAGTTCTTAGCACACGTCCAGCTCGATGACGATCCCCGGGCTCCAATCCAGCAAAGCTTCGGGGAAGAGTCCCGTCAGCACGACGGCATGGTGACGATCTTGATGTACTACCGACGCAGGGCTTCGCCTAAGCACTACAACGGTATGATCGAGGTGGAATTTGGTGGCAGGGGGCACCGCACATGGCTAAGGAACGATCTCAAGGATCAACTTGTGTGTCTAGAGGTGCCCCCTGCCCCCGTATATAAAGGTTTCCAGGGGAGGGCTGGCCGACCAAGGAGAGGAGGGCGCAGGAGGAGTCCTACTCCTACCGGGAGTAGGACTCCCCCCCAATCCTATTCCTAATAGGACTCCTCGAGAGAGAGAGAGGGAGAAGGGGGCCGGCCACCTCTCCTAGTCCTAATAGGACTAGGGGAAGGGGGAGGCGCGCAGCCCACCTTGGGCTGCCCCTTTCACCTTTCCACTAAGGCGCAATAAGGCCCATTTGGTTCCCGGGGGGTTCCGGTAACCTCCCGGTACTCCGGTAAAATTCCCGATTTCACCCGGAACACTTCCGATGTCCAAACATAGGCTTCCAATATATCAATCTTTATGTCTCGACCATTTCGAGACTCCTCGTCATGTCCGTGATCACATCTGGGACTCCGAACAACCTTCGGTACATCAAAATGCATAAACTCATAATAATTGTCATCGTAATGTTAAGCGTGCGGACCCTACGGTTCGAGAACAATGTAGACATGACCGAGACACGTCTCCGGTCAATAACCAATAGCGGGACCTGGATGCCCATATTGGCTCCTACATATTCTACGAAGATCTTTATCGGTCAGACCGCATAACAACATACGTTGTTCCCTTTGTCATCGGTATGTTACTTGCCCGAGATTCGATCGTCGGTATCCAATACCTAGTTCAATCTCGTTACTGGCAAGTCTCTTTACTCGTTCCGTAATACATCATCTCACAACTAACATCTTAGTTGTAATGCTTGCAAGGCTTATGTGATGTGTATTACCGAGAGGGCCCAGAGGTACCTCTCCGACAATCGGAGTGACAAATCCTATTCTCGAAATATGCCAACCCAACATCTACCATTGGAAACACCTGTAGTACTCCTTTATAATCACCCAATTACGTTGTGACGTTTGGTAGCACCCAAAGTGTTCCTCCGGCAGACGGGAGTTGCATAATCTCATAGTCATAGGAACATGTATAAGTCATGAAGAAAGCAATAGCAACATACTAAACGATCGGGTGCTAAGCTAATGGAATGGGTCATGTCAATCAGATCATTAACCTAATGATGTGACCTCGTTAATCAAATAACAACTCTTTTGTTCATGGTTAGGAAACATAACCATCTTTGATTAACGAGCTAGTCAAGTAGAGGCATACTAGTGACACTCTGTTTGTCTATGTATTCACACATGTATTATGTTTCCGGTTAATACAGTTCTAGCATGAATAATAAACATTTATCATGATATAAGGAAATAAATAATAACTTTATTATTGCCTCTAGGGCATATTTCCTTCAGTCTCCCACTTGCACTAGAGTCAATAATCTAGATTACACAGTAATGATTCTAACACCCATGGAGCCTTGGTGCTGATCATGTTTTGCTCGTGGAAGAGGCTTAGTCAATGGGTCTGCAACATTCAGATCCGTATGTATCTTACAAATCTCTATGTCTCCCACCTGGACTAGATCCCGGATGGAGTTGAAGCGTCTCTTGATGTGTTTGGTCCTTTTGTGAAATCTGGATTCCTTTGCCAAGGCAATTGCACCAGTATTGTCACAAAAGATTTTCATTGGACCCGATGCACTAGGTATGACACCTAGATCGGATATGAACTCCTTCATCCAGACTCCTTCGTTCGCTGCTTCCGAAGCAGCTATGTACTCCGCTTCACATGTAGATCCCGCTACGACGCTTTGTTTAGAACTGCACCAACTGACAGCTCCACCGTTTAAAGTAAACACGTATCCGGTTTGCAATTTAGAATCGTCCGGATCAGTGTCAAAGCTTGCATCAATGTAACCTCTTACGGTGAGCTCTTTGTCACCTCCATACACGAGAAACATATCCTTAGTCCTTTTCAGGTATTTCAGGATGTTCTTGACCGCTGTCCAGTGATCCACTCCTGGATACTTTGGTACCTCCCTGCTAAACTTATAGCAAGGCACACATCAGGTCTGGTACATAGCATTGCATACATGATAGAGCCTATGGCTGAAGCATAGGGAACATCTTTCATTTTCTCTCTATCTTCTGCAGTGGTCGGGCATTGAGTCTGACTCAACTTCACACCTTGTAACACAGGCAAGAACCCTTTCTTTGCTTGATCCATTTTGAACTTCTTCAAAATCTTGTCAAGGTATGTGCTTTGTGAAAGTCCAATTAAGCGTCTTGATCTATCTCTATAGATCTTTATGCCTAATATGTAAGCAGCTTCCCCAAGGTCTTTCATCGAAAGACTTTTATTCAAGTATCCCTTTATGCTATCCAGAAATTCTATATCATTTCCAATCAGTAATATGTCATCCACATATAATATCAGAAATGCTACAGAGCTCCCACTCACTTTCTTGTAAATACAGGCTTCTCCAAAAGTCTGTATAAAACCAAATGCCTTGATCACACTATCAAAGCGTTTATTCCAACTCCGAGAGGCTTGCACCAGTCCATAAATGGATCGCTGGAGCTTGCACACTTTGTTAGCTCCCTTTGGATCGACAAAACCTTCCGGTTGCATCATATACAACTCTTCTTCCAGAAATCCATTCAGGAATGCAGTTTTGACATCCATCTGCCAAATTTCATAATCATAAAATGCGGCAATTGCTAACATGATTCTGACAGACTTAAGCATCGCTACGGGTGAGAAGGTCTCATCGTAGTCAACCCCTTGAACTTGTCGAAAACCTTTTGCAACAAGTCGAGCTTTATAGACAGTAACATTACCGTCAGCATCAGTCTTTTTCTTGAAGATCCATTTATTCTCAATTGCTTGCCGATCATCGGGCAAGTCAACCAAAGTCCATACTTTGTTCTCATACATGGATCCCATCTCAGATTTCATGGCCTCAAGCCACTTTGTGGAATCTGGGCTCACCATCGCTTCTTCATAGTTCGTAGGTTCATCATGATCTAGTAGCATGACTTCCAGAATTGGATTCCCGTACCACTCTGGTGCGGATCTCACTCTAGTTGATCTACGTGGTTCAGTAGTATCTTGTCCTGAAGTTTCATGATCATCATCATTAGCTTCCTCACTAATTGGTATAGATGTCGCAGAAACAGTTTTCTGTGATGTACTATCTTCCAATAAGGGAGCAGGTATAGTTACCTCGTCAAGTTCTACTTTCCTCCCACTGACTTCTTTCGAGAGAAACTCCTTCTCTAGAAATGATCCATTCTTAGCAAAGAATGTCTTGCCTTCGGATCTGTGATAGAAGGTGCACCCAACAGTCTCCTTTGGGTATCCTATGAAGACACATTTCTCCGCTTTGGGTTCGAGCTTATCAGGTTGAAGCTTTTTCACGTAAGCATCGCAGCCCCAAACTTTAAGAAACGACAACTTTGGTTTCTTGCCAAACCATAGTTCATAAGGCGTCGTCTCAACGGATTTTGATGGTGCCCTATTTAACGTGAATGCGGCCGTCTCTAAAGCATAACCCCAAAACGATAGCGGTAAATCAGTAAGAGACATCATAGATCGCACCATATCTAGTAAAGTACGATTACGACGTTCGGACACACCATTACGCTGTGGTGTTCCGGGTGGCGTGAGTTGCGAAACTATTCCACAATTTTTAAATGTACACCAAACTCGTAACTTAAATATTCTCCTCCACGATCAGATCGTAGAAACTTTATTTTCTTGTTACGATGATTTTCAACTTCACTCTGAAATTCTTTGAACTTTTCAAATGTTTTAGACTTGTGTTTCATTAAGTAGATATACCCATATCTGCTTAAATCATCTGTGAAGGTGAGAAAATAACGATATCCGCCACGAGCCTCAATATTCATCGGACCACATACATCGGTATGTATGATTTCCAATAAATCTGTTGCTCCCTCCATAGTACCGGAGAACGGTGTTTTAGTCATCTTGCCTATGAGGCACGGTTGGCAAGTACCAAGTGATTCATAATCAAGTGGTTCCAAAAGCCCATCAGTATGGAGTTTCTTCATGCGCTTTACACCGATATGACCTAAACGGCAGTGCCACAAATAAGTTGCACTATCATTATCAACTCTGCATCTTTTGGTTTCAACATTATGAATATGTGTATCACCACTATCGAGATTCATCAAAAATAGACCACTCTTCAAAGGTGCATGACCATAAAAGATATTACTCATATAAATAGAACAACCATTATTCTCTGATTTGAATGAATAACCGTCTCGCATTAAACAAGATCCAGATATAATGTTCATGCTCAACGCTGGCACCAAATAACAATTATTTAGGTCTAATATTAATCCCGAAGGTAGATGTAGAGGTAGCGTGCCGACCGCGATCACATCGACTTTGGAACCGTTTCCCACGCGCATCATCACCTCGTCCTTTGCTAGTGTCCGCTTATTCCGTAGTCCCTGTTTCGAGTTGCAAATATTAGCAACAGAACCAGTATCAAATACCCAGGTGCTACTGCGAGCTCTAGTAAGGTACACATCAATAACATGTATATCACATATACCTTTGTTCACCTTGCCATCCGCCAAATACTTGGGGCAGTTCCGCTTCCAGTGACCAGTCTGCTTGCAGTAGAAGCACTCAGTTTCAGGCTTAGGTCCAGACTTGGGTTTCTTCTCCTAAGCAGCAACTTGCTTGCTGTTCTTCTTGAAGTTCCCCTTCTTCTTCCCTTTGCCCTTTTTCTTGAAACTAGTGGTCTTGTTGACCATCAACACTTGATGCTCCTTCTTGATTTCTACCTCCGCAGCTTTCAGCATTGCGAAGAGCTCGGGAATAGTCTTGTTCATCCCTTGCATATTATAGTTCATCACGAAGCTCTTGTAGCTTGGTGGCAGTGATTGGAGAATTCTGTCAATGACGCAATCATCTGGAAGATTAACTCCCATCTGAATCAAGTGATTATTATACCCAGACATTTTGAGTATATGCTCACTGACAGAACTGTTCTCCTCCATCTTGCAGCTATAGAACTTATTGGAGACTTCATATCTCTCAATTCGGGCATTTGCTTGAAATATTAACTTCAACTCCTGGAACATCTCATATGCTCCATGACGTTCAAAACGTCGTTGAAGTCCCGATTCTAAGCCGTAAAGCATGGCACACTGAACTATCGAGTAGTCATCAGCTTTGCTCTGTCAGACGTTCATAACATCTGGTGTTGCTCCAGCAGCAGGCCTGGCACCCAACGGTGCTTCCAGGACGTAATTCTTCTGTGCAGCAATGAGGATAATCCTCAGGTTACGGACCCAGTCCGTGTAATTGCTACCATCATCTTTCAACTTTGCTTTCTCAAGGAACGCATTAAAATTCAATGGAACAACAACACGAGCCATCTATCTACAATCAACATACACAAGCAAGATACTATCAGGTACTAAGTTCATGATAAGTTTAAGTTCAGTTAATCAAATTACTCAAGAACTCCCACTTAGATGGACATCCCTCTAATCCTCTAAGTGATCACGTGATCCAAATCTACTAAACCATAACCGATCATCACGTGAGATGGAGTAGTTTTCAATGGTGAACATCGTTATGTTGATCATATCTACTATATGATTCACGCTCGACCTTTCGGTCTCTGTGTTCCGAGGCCATATCTGCATATGCTAGGCTTGTCAAGTTTAACCTGAGTATTCCGCGTGTGCAAAACTGGCTTGCACCCGTTGTAGATGGACGTAGAGCTTATCACACCCGATCATCACGTGGTGTCTGGGCACGACGAACTTTGGCAACGGTGCATACTCAGGGAGAACACTTCTTGATAATTTAGTGAGAGATCATCTTATAATGCTACCGTCAATCAAAGCAAGATAAGATGCATAAAAGATAAACATCACATGCTATCAATATAAGTGATATGATATGGCCATCATCATCTTGTGCTTGTGATCTCCATCTCCGAAGCACCGTCATGATCACCATCGTCACCGGTGCGACACCTGGATCTCCATCGTAGCATCGTTGTCGTCTCGCCAATCTTATGCTTCCACGACTATCACTACCGCTTAGTAATAAAGTAAAGCATTACATCGCGATTGCATTGCATACAATAAAGCGACAACTATATGGCTCCTGCCAGTTGCCGATAACTTGGTTACAAAACATGATCATCTCATACAATAAAATCAGCATCATGCCTTGACCATATCACATCACAACATGCCCTGCAAAAACAAGTTAGACGTCCTCTACTTTGTTGTTGCAAGTTTTACATGGCTGCTACGGGCTTAAGCAAGAACTCATCTCACCTACGCATCAAAACCACAACGATAGTTTATCAAATAGACTCCGTTTAAACCTTCTCAAGGACCGAGCATAGCCACACTCGGTTCAACTAAAGTTGGAGAGACAGTCGCCCGCAAGCCATCTATGTGCAAAGCACGTCGAGGGAACCGGTCTCGCGTAAGCGTACGCGTAAGGTTGGTCCGGGTCGTCTCGTCCAACAATACCGCCGAACCAAAGTATGACATGCTGGTAGGCAGTATGACTTGTATCGCCCACAACTCACTTGTGTTCTACTCGTGCAAATAACATCAAACCATAAAACCTAGGCTCCGATACCACTGTTGGGTAACGTAGTAATTTCAAAAAATTTCCTACGCACACGCAAGATCATGGTGATGCATAGCAACGAGGGGGAGAGTCTGATCTACGTACCCTTGTAGATTGCAACGGAAGCATTGACACAACGTAGAGGAAGTAGTCGTACGTCTTCTTCCCGATCCGACCGATCCAAGCACCGTTACTCCGGCACCTCCGAGTTCTTAGCACACGTTCAACTCGATGATGATCCCCGGGCTCCGATCCAGCAAAGCTTCGGGGAAGAGTTCCGTCAGCACGACGGCGTGGTGACGATCTTGATGTACTACCGACGCAGGGCTTCGCCTAAGCACTACAACGGTATGATCGAGGTGGAATTTGGTGGCAGGGGGCACCGCACACGCCTAAGGAACGATCTCAAGGATCAACTTGTGTGTCTAGAGGTGCCCCTGCCCCCGTATATAAAGGTTTCCAGGGGAGGGCTGGCCGGCCAAGGAGAGGAGGGCGCAGGAGGAGTCCTACTCCTACCGGGAGTAGGACTCCCCCCCAATCCTATTCCTAATAGGACTCCTCGAGAGAGAGAGAGGGAGAAGGGGGTCGGCCACCTCTCCTAGTCCTAATAGGACTAGGGGAAGGGGGAGGCGTGCAGCCCACCTTGGGCTGCCCCATTCACCTTTCCACTAAGGCCCAATAAGGCCCATTTGGTTCCCGGGGGGTTCCGGTAACCTCCCGGTACTCCGGTAAAATTCCCGATTTCACCCGGAACACTTCCGATGTCCAAACATAGGCTTCCAATATATCAATCTTTATGTCTCGACCATTTCAAGACTCCTCGTCATGTCCGTGATCACATCTGGGACTCCGAACAACCTTCGGTACATCAAAATGCATAAACTCATAATAACTGTCATCGTAACGTTAAGCGTGCGGACCCTACGGTTCGAGAACAATGTAGACATGACCGAGACACGTCTCCGGTCAATAACCAATAGCGGGACCTGGATGCCCCTATTGGCTCCTACATATTCTACGAAGATCTTTATCGGTCAGACCGCATAACAACATACGTTGTTCCCTTTGTCATCGGTATGTTACTTGCCCGAGATTCGATCGTCGGTATCCAATACCTAGTTCAATCTCGTTACTGGCAAGTCTCTTTACTCGTTCCGTAATACATCATCTCACAACTAACATCTTAGTTGTAATGCTTGCAAGGCTTATGTGATGTGTATTACCGAGAGTGCCCAGAGGTACCTCTCCGACAATCGGAGTGACAAATCCTATTCTCGAAATATGCCAACCCAACATCTACCATTGGAAACACCTGTAGTACTCCTTTATAATCACCCAGTTACGTTGTGACGTTTGGTAGCACCCAAAGTGTTCCTCCGGCAGACGGGAGTTGCATAATCTCATAGTCATAGGAACATGTATAAGTCATGAAGAAAGCAATAGCAACATACTAAACGATCGGGTGCTAAGCTAATGGAATGGGTCATGTCAATCAGATCATTCAACTAATGATGTGACCTCGTTAATCAAACAACAACTCTTTTGTTCATGGTTAGGAAACATAACCATCTTTGATTAACGAGCTAGTCAAGTAGAGGCATACTAGTGACACTCTGTTTGTCTATGTATTCACACATGTATTATGTTTCTGGTTAATACAATTCTAGCATGAATAATAAACATTTATCATGATATAAGGAAATAAATAATAACTTTATTATTGCCTCTAGGGCATATTTCCTTCACCACCCTCGTGGGCAGCCCGGGACTCTCATGGCCCATCTCCGATACTCCGTGGGCTTCTTCTGGTCCAAAAATAAGTTCCGTGAAGTTTTAGGTCAATTGGACTCCATTTGATTTTCCTTTTCTGCGATACTCTAAAACAAGGAAAAAACAGAAACTGGCACTGGGCTCTGGGTTAATAGGTTAGTCCCAAAAATCATATAAAATAGCATATAAATGCATGTAAAACATCCAAGGTTGATAATATAATAGCATGGAACAATCAAAAATTATAGATACGTTGGAGACGTATCAGCATCCTCAAGCTTAATTCCTGCTCATCCTCGAGTAGGTAAATGATAAAAACAGAACTTTTGATGTGGAATGCTACCTAACATATTTCTCTAAGTAATTCTTCTTTATTGTGGCAAGAATATTTAGATCCATAAGATTCAAGACAAAAGTTTAATATTGACATAGAAATAATAATACTTCAAGCATACTAACTGTGACGCCCCCGATTTGACCGTACACTAATCATACACGCAAACGTGTACGATCAAGATCAGGGACTCACGGGAAGATATCACAACACAACTCTACAAATAAAATAAGTCATACAAGCATCATATTACAAGCCAGGGGCCTCGAAGGCTCGAATACAAGAGCTCGATCATAGACGAGTCAGCGGAAGCAACAATATCTAAGTACAGACATAAGTTAAACAAGTCTGCCTTAAGAAGGCTAGCACAAACTGGGATACAGATCGAAAGAGGCGCAGGCCTCCTGCCTGGGATCCTCCTAACTACTCCTGGTCGTCGTCAGCGGGCAGCACGTAGTAGTAGGCACCTCCGGTGTAGTAGGAGTCGTCGTCGACGGTGGCGTCTGGATCCTGGGCTCCAACATCTGGTCGCGACAACCAGGTAGAAGGGATAGGGGGAAAAGAGGGAGAAAGAAATCGTGAGTACTCATCCAAAGTACTCGCAAGCAAGGAGCTACACTACATAAGCATGCATTGGTATCAAATGGAATAAGGGTATCATATGTGGACTGAACTGCAGAATGCCAGAATAAGAGGGGGATAACTAATCCTGTCGAAGACTACGCTTCTGGTAACCTCCATCTTGCAGCATGTAGAAGAGAGTAGACGGAAGTCCTCCAAGTAGCATCGCATAGCATAAACCTAACCGATGATCCTCCCCTCGTCGCCCTGTGAGAGAGCGATCACCGGTTGTATTTGGCACTTGGAAGGGTTTGTTTTATTAAGTATCCAGTTCTAGTTGTCATAAGGTCAAGGTACAACTCCGGGTCGTCCTTTTACCGAGGGACACGGCTATTCGAATAGATAAACTTCCCTGCAGGGGTGCACCACATACCCCAACACGCTCGATCCCATTTGGCCGGACACACTTTTCTGGGTCATGCCCAGCCTCGGAAGATCAACACGTCGCAGCCCTACCTAGGCACAACAGAGAGGTCAGCACGCCGGTCTAAATCCTATGGCGCAGGGGTCTGGGCTCATCGCCCTTTGCACACCTGCACGTTGCGTACGCGGCCGGAAGCAGACCTAGCCTAGTGGCTTTCCAGTCCAATCCGGCGCGCGCCACTCAGTCGCTGACGTCACGAAGGCTTCGGCTGATACCACGACGTCGGGATACCCATAACTACTCCCGCGTAGATGGTTAGTGCGTATAGACCAAATGGCCAGACTCAGATCAAATACCCAGATCTCGTTAAGCGTGTTAAGTATCCGCGAACGCCGACCAGGGCCAGGCCCACCTCTCTCCTAGGTGGTCTGAACCTGCCCTGTCGCTCCGCCACAAAGTAACAGTCAGGGGCCGTCGGGAACCCAGGCCCACCACTACCTGGGTGGAACCACCTGCCCCTTCAGCCCCCATCTCCGAACAGTTTATCCGGTAACGTGACCGTGTAAAATATATAGTATATGCCCGTGATCACCTCCCGAGTGATCACGGCCCAGTAGTATAGCATGGCAGACGGACAAGAATGTAGGGCCACTGATGATAAACTAGCATCCTATACTAAGCATTTAGGATTGCAGGTAAGGTATCAACAGTAGTAGCAAGGACAGGCTATGCATCAGGATAGGATTAACGGAAAGCAGTAACAAGCTACACTACTCTAATGCAAGCAGTATAGAGAAGAGTAGGCGATATCTGGTGATCAAGGGGGGGGGCTTGCCTGATTGCTCTGGCAAGAGAGAGGGGTCGTCAACACCGTAGTCGTACTGGGTAGCAGCGGCGTCGGTCTCGGTGTCTAGCGAGAGAAGAGGGGGAAGAAACAATAAATATTAAGCAAACAGATGCATAGCGATGCATGACATGACAAGGCGTGATGCTAGGTGTGCCCCAACACGGTACAAGGTGGTACCGGTTAAGGGGGAAAACATCCGGGAAAGTATTCCCGGTGTTTTGCGTTTTCGGACAGATGAACCAGAGGGGGAAAGTTGCATGTTCGCTATGCTAGGGATGCGTGGCGGACGAACGGGCTGCGTATCCGGATTCGTCTCGTCATTCTGTGCAACTTTCATGTATAAAGTTTTTTGATCGGAGCTACGATTTATTTTATATTAATTTTCAAAGATTTAAAGTTTTTATGAAATTCCTGGATTTATTACTAATTTCAAATAAAAAAAGGCTATGGTACCCAAAAGTGTACCCAGCCAGAGGTACAGAGAAGCTGACATGTGGGGCTAGGGCCCAGTTGACTTAGTCAACAACCAAGTCAGCATTGACTAGTCAAAGTGAATAGTGGCCTACTTGTCATGGACTTATCTATTCTAAAACTAGTTTAGCATTTTAATATAAACAGTTGGTCCCGCATGCCATCTACTATTAGACTAATTAACTACTACAGTACTAACTAAACTAACTAGCAAGGCCGGCCGCACACACCACACCACACGCACTCATGCACACACACAGAACACTCACACGGAGAACACACAATGCTTGGGTTAAAAGAAGATAGCATTTTGTGATTTTTGTAGGATTTAAACCATGTATCAAGTGGATTTGGTCCCATGGAAACATTTGAGCCTCGTCAAGTGTACTACCTACTCATATTATTTTTACACATATTAAAAATTGTTTAACTACTGATTAGGGGCTGTTTAGGGGCTTAGTCAACATAGAAAACCAAAAGCTAACTAGTAGAGCTACAGTAGATAGTAGTAGTACAATAGAGCAGCGTTGGGCAGTGGCATGGCTCGGGCGCTGCAGGCGTGCGTAGGCGGGGCATCCGCAACGGCAGGCGAGGGGGAGCAGCGCCGAGCGCGGCAGTGCGGGCATGCGGTGCGCGAGCGCGGGGCGGCTGCGGCAGTGGCTCCGTGGTGGGCGACGGCAAGCGGCAGTGGCAGCATCAGGCCACAACAGCAGTACGCAGAGTAGCAGCGGCAGTACAAGAAGCGGCGGAGGCGCAAGCAGCAGTGGCAAGCGGCAACAGCAGCAGGGCGCGGTCGTGGCGGCAGGGCCGGGCCGCGGACAAGCCCGGGCACATGCGCATGAGGGCGCGAGCAGGGTGCGTTCGAACGGCCGGACGACGTCGTGTCGAATGGCGGTGGTGCGAGATGCTATGATGGCTGGAACTGAGCGCTACGGGGCTCGACAGAGCACGAGGGAGGGGTGCAACGGGCCCGCACGGACGTGATGAGCACGATCCCGAGCTCATCTGAGCTCGACGCAGAGCAACAGCACGGCTTCGAGCACGCCGGCGGAAGCAGAGGCACAGCAACGGCAGCGAACTAGCTAGGGACAAATGCGGCCGCGGGAAGAAGGAATGAAGGGAGAGAGGAGCTCACCGAGCGGCCAAGAAAGGCCCTCGACAGCTTTGTAGCAGCAGGGGATGACGAAGACGGCGGCGGTCACCGGCGACGCAGAAGACGGAGACGAGCTCGATCCGCTCGATGCCGAGCCCGTCGTCTCTAGTGGCTCGGCTCAGGCGACGCAGCGGAGGCCGGCGAAGCTCCGTGACATCTCGCCGGGGCTCGGGGTCGTCGGAGAGCGCAGAATCGACGGCGATGAGCGGCAGAGGCTATTGGGAGTGGGCGGATCTAGCCAGGGGAAAAGGGGGAATGCACTTAGGGCACTAGGGTTCATCAAGGGAGGGTTCGGGGAGGACTTGTAGGTCGAGTAGGACGCCGGGAGGGGTCGGATGGCCGCCACGCAAGTGGCCATGGCCGGCAGATGGCCGCCACGGCCATCCCAGCCTCCTGTAGCGAGAAGAGGAGGGCGTGTGGGGCTAGCTGGGCCGATTTTTGCTAAATGGGCTGCGGTGCCAGTAGATTAGGTCATTTACTTCCTCTCTCTTTTCTCGTTTCTTTACATTTCTACCACTGATTTCTACTTGCTATAGTAAATGAATTTACCTCAGCTCGAAATTTGGCACGAAATTCAAGCACAATATCTTGCAGCAAAACATAAAGTTTTGAGTTATTTGGAAACTCATAAATATTTGTTTATTTTGAAAAGGTTACGTTTGTTGTAGTTGGACCATTATATAATTTTCCAGGGGCACTTTGGGAATCCAGAAGAGGTTGGTTCCAACATGACAAATATCCAGAGATTATTTGCCACACTTTGAACATTTTATTTTGCATGTTTGAGAAATTTGAATTTTTACTTTAATTTGAAATTGAACCAGATTGAATCAAAGGGGGATTTAGCAATAGTGAAAATGATGACATGGCATCATTAACTTGGGATTGTTGTAGCTTAATTATCGGGGCATCACACTAACTAAGCAATTATGTCTCTTCAAAATAACATGGCTAAAGAAAGTTATCCCTACAAAATCATATAGTCTGGCTATACTCCATCTTCACCACACAACGTATTCAAATCATGCACAACCCCGATGACAAGCCAAGCAATTGTTTCATACTTTTGATGTTCTCAAACTTTTTCAATCTTCACGCAATACATGAGCGTGAGCCATGTACATAGCACTATAGGTGGAATAGAATGGTGGTTGTGGAGAAGACAAAAAGGAGAAGATAGTCTCACATCAACTAGGTGTATCAACGGGCTATGGAGATGCCCATCAATAGATATCAATGTGAGTGAGTAGGGATTGCCATGCAATGGATGCACTAGAGCTATAAGTGTATGAAAGCTCAACAAAAGAAACTAGTGGGTGTGCATCCAACTTGCTTGCTCACGAAGACCTAGGGCATTTTGAGGAAGCCCATCATTGGAATATACAAGTCAAGTTCTATAATGTAAAATTCCCACTAGTATATGAAAGTGACAACATAGGAGACTCTCTATCATGAAGATCATGGTGCTACTTTGAAGCACAAGTGTGGTAAAAGGATAGTAGCATTGCCCCTTCTCTCTTTTTCTCTCATTTTTTATTTATTTATTTTATTATTTGGGCCTTTTCTCTCTCTCTCTTTTTGGCCTCCTTTTCTCTCTCTTTTTTTATTTTTCGTCCGGAGTCTCATCCTGACTTGTGGGGGAATCATAGTCTCCATCATCCTTTCCTCACTGGGACAATGCTCTAATAATGATGATCATCACACTTTTATTTACTTACAACTCAAGAATTACAACTCGATACTTAGAACAAAATATGACTCTATATGAATGCCTCCAGCGGTGTACCGGGATATGCAATGAATCAAGAGTGACATGTATGGAAGAATTATGAACGGTGGCTTTGCCACAAATACGATGTCAACTACATGATCATGCAAAGCAATATGACAATGATGGAGCGTGTCATAATAAGCGGAACGGTGGAAAGTTGCATGGCAATATATCTTCGAATGGCTATGGAAACGCCATAATAGGTAGGTGTGGTGGCTGTTTTGAGGAAGATATATAGTGGGTTTAAGGTACCGGCAAAAGTTGCGCGGTACTAAAGAGGCTAGCAATGGTGGAAGGGTGAGAGTGTGTATAATCCATGGACTCAACATTAGTCATAAAGAACTCACATACTTATTGCAAAAATCTATTAGTTCAAAGTACTACACGCATGCTCCTAGGGGGATAGATTGGTAGGAAAAGACCATTGCTCGTCCGCGACCATCACTCATAAGGAAGACAATCAATAAATAAATCATGCTCCGACTTCATCACATAACGGTTCACCATACGTGCATGCTACGGGAATCACAAACTTCAACACAAGTATTTCTCAAATTCACAACTACTCAACTAGCATGACTCTAATATCACCATCTCCATATCTCAAAAAAATCATCAAGTATCAAACTTCTCATAGTATTCAATGCACTTTATATAAAAGTTTTTATTATACCCATCTTGGATGCCCATCATATTAGGTCTAGTTTCATAACCAAAGTAGACTACCATGCTGTTCTAAAGACTCTCAAAATAATATATGTGAAGCATGAGTGTTCAACAATTTCTTAAAAATAAAACCACCACCGTGCTCTAAAAAGATATAAGTGAAGTGCTAGAGCAACAACAAACCACTCCGGAAGATATAAGTGAAGATCAATGAGTAGTCGAATAATTATGCAACTATGTGAAGACTCTCTAACATTTAATAATTTCAGATCTTGGTATTTTATTCAAACAGAAAGCAAAGCAAAAGAAAATGACATTCTAAGAATGGCAAACATCATGTGAAGAAGCAAAAACTAGGATCAACCAAAACTAACCGATAGTCATTGAAGAAGAAAGGGGGGATGCCAACCGGGGCATCCCCAAGCTTAGACGCTTAAGACTTCTTGAAATATTATCTTGGGATGCCTTGGGCATCCCCAAGCTTGAGCTTTTGTGTCTCCTTAATTCCTCTCATATCACGGTCTTCCTAAATCTCAAAAGCTTCATCCACACAAAACTCAACAAGGACTCGTGAGATAAGTTAGTATAAACCAATGCAAAAACCTTATCATACTCTACTGTAGCAAATCACTAAAATTATTATTCAATATTGCATACTAAATGCCTCTGCATATTTAATAGTCCTATCCTCAAATAGAATCATTAAAGAAGCAAACATATGCAAACAATGCAAACATAACAGCAATCTGCCTAAACAGGACAGTCTGTAAAGAGTGCAGCTAGATCCATACTTCCCTAACTCCAACAATTATGAAATAAAATTCCCACTGTAGTAAATTTATCAGATCTTAATATGCAAAAAATTTCAACATTTTATCACATTCTGACTTTTCTAGGGAATTATTGCAACATCGGTAAACTCTCTGTTTCCAAACAGCAACACGAAGACTTGTAAATAGGCATAGTAAAGGCTATCAGTGCCACTTTTATTGAAATAAAAGATGCAAAAAATTGTTCTAAATAACATCAAGCAATTCTAATAAAATAAATTGACGCTCCAAGCAAAACACATATCATGTGGTGAATAAAAATATAGCTCCAAGTAAAGTTACCGATGGAAGTGGACGAAAGAGGGGATGCCTTCCGGGGCATCCCCAAGCTTAGGTTTTTAGGTGTCCTTAGATTATATTGGGGGTGCCATGGGCATCCCCAAGCTTAGGCTCTTTCCACTCCTTCTTCCATAATCCATCAAATCTTTACCCAAAACTTGAAAACTTCACAACACAAAACTTAAAGTAGAAAATCTCGTGAGCTCCGTTAGCGAAAGAAAACAAAACACCACTTCAAGGTACTGTAATGAACTCATTATTTATTTATATTGGTGTTAAACCTACTGTATTCCAACTTATATATGGTTTATAAACTATTTTACTAGCCATAGATTCATTAAAATAAGCAAACAACACACGAAAAACAGAAACTGTCAAAAACAGAACAGTTTGTAGTAATCTGTAGCTAACGCAAGATCTGGAACCCCAAAAATTCTAAAATAAATTGCTGGACGTGAGGAATTTATCTATTAATCATCTTCAAAAAATAATTAACTAAATAGTACTCTCCAATAAAAAATGGCAGTAATTCTTGTGAGCGCTAAAGTTTCTGATTTTTACAGCAAGATCAACAAGACTTTCCCCAAGTCTTCCCAACGGTTCTACTTGGCACAAACACTAATTAAAACATAAAAACTCAATCATAACAGAGGCTAGATAAATTATTTATTACTAAACAGGAACAAAAATCAAGGAACAAAAATGAAGTTGGGTTGCCTCCCAACAAGCGTTATCGTTTAACGCCCCTAGCTAGGCATGATGATTTCAACGATGATCACATAAAAGATAAGAATTGTAACATAAAGAGAGCATCATGAAGAATATGACTAGCACATTTAAGTCTAACCCACTTCCTATGCATAGGGATTTTGTGAGCAAACAACTTATGGGAACAAGAATCAACTTGCATAGGAAGGTAAAACAAGCATAGCTTCAAGATTTTCAACACATAGAGAGGAAACTTGATATTATTGCAATTCCTACAAGCATATGTTCCTCCCTCATAATAATTTTCAGTAGCATCATGAATGAATTCAACAATATAACCAGCACCTAAAGCATTCTTTTCATGATCTACAAGCATAGAAATTTTATTACTCTCCACATAAGCAAAATTCTTCTCATGAATAATAATGGGAGCAAACTCAACAAAATAATTATCATGTGGGGCATAATCCAATTGAAAGCTAAAATCATGATGACAAGTTTCATGGATATCATTATTCTTTATGGCATACAAGTCATCACAATAATCATCATAGATAACAACTTTGTTCTCATAATCAATTGGAACCTCTTCCGGAATAGTGGATTCATCACAAAATAAAGTCATGACCTCTCCAAATCCACTTTCATCAATATAATAATCATAAATAGGAGGCATGCTTTCATCATAATAAATTTTCTTATCAAAACTTGGGGGACAAAAAATATCATCTTCATCAAACATAGCTTCCCCAAGCTTGTGGCTTTGCATATCATTAGCATCATGGATATTCAAGGAATTCATACTAAAAACATTGCAATCATGCTCATCATTCAAATATTTAGTGCCAAACATTCTAATGCATTCTTCTTCTAACACTTTGGCACCATTTTCCTTTCCATCATACTCATGAAAGATATTAAAAAGATGAAGCGTATGAGGCAAACTCAATTCCATTTTTTTGTAGTTTTCTTTTGTAAACTAAAATAGTGCTAAAACAAGAAACAAAAAGATTCGATTGCAAGATCTAAAGATATACCTTCAAGCACTAACCTCCCCGGCAACGGCGCCAGAAAAGAGCTTGATGTCTACTACACAACCTTCTTCTTGTAGACGTTGTTGGGCCTCCAAGTGCAGAGGTTTGGAGGACAGTAGCAAATTTCCCTCAAGTGGATGACCTAAGGTTTATCAATCCGTAGGAGGCGTAGGATGAAGATGGTCTCTCTCAAGCAACCCTGCAACCAAATAACAAAGAGTCTCTTGTGTCCCCAACACATTCAATACAATGGTCAATTGTATAGGTGCACTAGTTTGGCGAAGAGATGGTCATACAAGTGGTATATGGATGGTAGATAAAGGTTTTTGTAATCTGAAAATATAAAAACAGCAAGGTAACTAATGATAAAATTGAGCGTAAATGGTATTGCAATGCGTTGAAACAAGGCCTAGGGTTCATACTTTCACTAGTGCAAGTTCCCTCAACAATAATAACATAATTGGATCATATAACTATCCCTCAACATGCAATAAAGAGTCACTCCAAAGTCACTAATAGCGGAAAACAAACGAAGAGATTATGGTAGGGTACGAAACCACCTCAAAGTTATTCTTTCCAATCAATCCGTTGGGATATTCCTATAAGTGTCACAAACAGCCCTAGAGTTCATACTAGAATAACACCTTAAGAAACAAATCAACCAAAACCCTAATGTCACCTATATACTCCAATGTCAACTCAAGTATCCGTGGGTATGATTATACGATATGCATCACACAATCTCAGATTCATCTATTCAACCAACAGATAGAACCTCAAAGAGTGCCCCAAAGTTTCTACCAGAGAGTCAAGACGAAAACGTGTGCCAACCCCTATGCATAGATTCCCAAGGTCACGGAACCCGCAAGTTGATCACCAAAACATACATCAAGTGGATCATAGAATACCCCATTGTCACCACAGGTATCCCACGCAAGACATACATCAAGTGTTCTCAAATCCTTAAAGACTCAATCCGATAAGATAACTTCAAAGGGAAAACTCAATCCATTACAAGAGAGTAGAGGGGGAGAAATATCATAAGATCCAACTATAATAGCAAAGCTCGCGATACATCAAGATCGTATCACCTCAAGAACACGAGAGAGAAATATCAAACACATAGCTACTGGTACATACCCTCAGCCCCGAGGGTGAACTACTCCCTCCGCGTCATGGAGAGCGTCGGGATGATAAAGATGGCCACCGGTGAAGGTTCCCCCCTCCGGCAGGGTGCCGGAACGGGTCTAGATTGGTTTTCGGTGGCTACGGGGGCTTCCGGCGGCGGAACTACCGATCTATTGCGCTCCCCGAAGTTTTTAGGGTATATGGGTATATATGGGAGGAAGAAGTACGTCAGTGGACCTCCGGGTTGTCCACGAGGCAAGGGGGCGCGCCTAGGGGGGTGGGCGCGCCCCCACCCTCGTGGGTAGCCCGGGACTCTCCTGGTCCATCTCCGATACTCCGTGGGCTTCTTCTGGTCCAAAAATAAGTTCCGTGAAGTTTCAGGTCAATTGGACTCCATTTGATTTTCCTTTTCTGCGATACTCTAAAACAAGGAAAAAACAGAAACTGGCACTGGGCTCTGGGTTAATAGGTTAGTCCCAAAAATCATATAAAATAGCATATAAATGCATATAAAACATCCAAGGTTGATAATATGATAGCATGGAACAATCAAAAATTGTGATACATTGGAGACGTATCAGGGAGCCAAAGAATATCTATAAATCTTAGCGGTTGAGTTGTCGATTCAACCACACCCACTACAAAAAAATACACTTCCGTGATGATACATGGTTGTCATGGTAGGTCACGTTTTCTATCATGCATGTACATCCATGACGATTTTATAACAGAATCAAGATAGTCATATATGTGCTGTCGTAGAAGTGTTCCATGACATTACCAAAATTATCATCACGGAAGTGTCCAATTCCATGAAGATAAATCACGCGTCATGAAAGTGTTTTCTTCAAGGGTAACCGACACGTGGCATCCACCGTAATGGGTCGCCATTAAGCTATCGGGTTCCGGTTTGGATCCGATAACCCGTTAACAACTGGGACCAATGAGGATTTTCCACGTGTAAAATTAGCATTGGCTATAGCAACCACGTGTCAGCACCGCGAAAGGACAAATGTCAACCGCCCAATGGACAGGAGGCGCCTATGATACGTCGACACGTGGCAATGCCCAATAGCGGCCCATTTAGGTTTAAAAGGTTGGCCCAACCAAAATTAGTGGGCTGGCCCATTAACGGCCTGCTTGCAGATGGCCCATTCGCGATTAAGGCCCGTACGACTAGTGTCAAATCGACCCATCACGGCCCGTTCTAAACTTGTCATCATCATGGCCCATGGTCACTTCTGGACCGTTAACAGTCTGCTAAGTATTTGGGCCGAATTACGACCCGGTGTGTTTTCGGCCTATTAAAGGTCCTACTTCATTTGGGCCCATTTATTGTCCATTGAAACTTTTGGCCCATAAACGACCATGAAGGATTTGGATCATATTCGGCTATGTCTGACAATCGGCCTGTTAGAGGCCCACTGTAGATTTGGGCCACTTCCAGCCTGTTGTGATTTTCAGGCTGTAAACGTCGGACAAAATCCATGGGCCATATGTGGCCCAACGTCACATCGGGCCCATTAATGGCCTATGTAAAACTGATACTAATCAAGCCCGACCAAACTTTCGGCATGGTAAAGGCTCGTGTAGTAGGTCAGCACATTTACGACCCGTTTGAATTTCGGCCTGTGAACGATCCGCATTGTAAATGGCCCACCACGAGCTAAGATGCATTTCAGCCTGCTAATGACCAGCAGGTAATTTGGCAGAATCTGGGGCCAATCTTACTTTCGGCCTATTAAAGGCCCATGTTATTTATGGGCTCGAGATATTTACACATGTTAACGGCCTATTGTTACCGAGGGCCCAAATTATGTTTCGACCTGTTAAAGGCCCACTATGGGCACATGCCTACCAAAAATATGAAAGCTTATGCTGATTTAGGCCCAGATATTTTTAGTGGGCTACATGCAAATTACGGCCCATAATCATTTTTATCCCAATTGGAATAGGCCCGACGAATGTTGGCACGTTGGGGTCCTACGAAGCTTTAGGCCGAATACATTACCTGCACTATACAAAAATAGTGTCGTAATTTCTACAGCCTTTGGCAGCACAATAAATGTTGTATCACAACATCATCCTAAATTCCAGCCATACAACAAAAGGCCTGTTGGCATATAGTTTACAGTCCTTGCAGATAAAAGCACCATCATATGTATAGAAGCACATATCATTTAACCTAAGTGCTAATGTTTCAGGCTATAGAATTTGATGGAGCAGCATGATATTCCTCTTTTCCCGCCATTGCTCTTGAACAACGAAGTAAATGTCTGATAGTCTGGTTTCAATACCGTTCATATCTTGACGATATTTGTCAACCACTATTCTTGTTTCTGAAACGACGGCCATTAGGGATTGTACTTGTGTCTGGAGTACAGATATACCACTATTCTTGTTCAGTAGGCGATTTGGACGAGGTTACCTTGACAACCAACCCAGATTACGGAGGAAGGTGCCTTTTGCACTATTAGTGAAGAGATACTGACGCACTGCAGCAAGAGATGACATTGTGCCTGTGGTAGGCTCGTCACCTTCAGGTGGTTGTGGTTGTTCAATCATTTCTTCCATAGCTTGCTGAAATTTTGAACTTGTAGATTAGTGTACTAGATAAGTTACTAATGAGACAAAAACAAACAAAGTAGGTTTCACGTTTATACATAACTTATTTTGGTGAACTACTATAATACATTAGCATGTATTGTAGTGCCAACTACATAATAAAATCACTTTCGGAACATATGTCCATGTAGCATATGCCTACTGTATTGTCTATTTCCTCACATTCGTTGACATCTAAAGATAAAGAGACATGGTTTAAAGTAGGATGAACATAGTATGACATCATTCATATCATGGGTAAACAAATATAAAACAAACAGGCTCTTGTATCATTGTGTGGGCACGTGAACATCACAACTAGATTACAGATCAAGACCAAAAGAATATCCTTCATCTCTTTTAAACCGTGTAAGGTGAAATGATACGTTAAGACAACTGTGTATAAAAATGAACAGAGTAACTGACATTGGTGCTACGTATTGAGCTTGCGTTGGTTTTCCCCGAAGAGGAAGGGATGATGTAGTAGAGTAGCGTAAGTATTTCCCTCAGTTTTTGAGAACCAAGGTATCAATCCAGTAGGAGCCCACGCTCAAGTCCCTCGTACCTGCACAAAGCGATAGCTACTCACAACCAACGCGATTAGGGGTTGTCAAGCCCTTCACGGTCACTAACGAGAGTAAGATCTAATAGATAGAATATTTTTGGTATTTTTGATATAAAGATGCAAAGTAAAAAAGTAAATAGCAAAACAATATAAAAGTGATGGAGATTGATATGATGAGAATAGACCCGGGGGCCATAGGTTTCACTAGTGTCTTCTCTCAAGAGCATAAGTATTCTACAGTGGGTGAACAAATTACTGTTGAGCAATTGATAGAATTGAGCATAATTATGAGAATATCTAGGCATGATCATGTATATAGGCATCACGTCCGTGACAAGTAGATCAAAACGATTCTGCATCTACTACTATTACTCCACTCATCGACCACTATCCAGCATGCATCTAGAGTATTAAGTTAAAAATAGAGTAACGCTTTAAGCAAGATGACATGATGTAGAGAGATAAATTCATGCAATATGAAATAAACCACATCTTGTTATCCTCGATGGCAACGATACAATACGTGCCTTGCTGCCCCTTCTGTCACTGGGTAAGGACACCGCAAGATCGAACCCAAAGCTAAGCACTTCTCCCATGGCAAGAACTACCAATCTAGTTGGCCAAACCAAACGGATAATTCGAAGAGACTTGCAAAGATAACCAATCATGCATAAAAGAATTCAGAGAAGATTCAAATATTATTCATAGATAGACTTGATCATAAACCCACAATTCATCGGTCTCAACAAACACCCCGCAAAAAGAAGATTACATCGAATAGATCTCCACAAGAGAGGGGGAGAACTTTGTATTGAGATTCAAAGAGAGAGAATAAGCCATCTAGCTACTAACTATGGACCCGAAGGTCTGAGGTAAACTACTCACACTTCATCGGAGAGGCTATGATGATGTAGAAGCCCTCCGTGATGACGACCCTCTTCCGGCGGAGCTCCGGAACAGGCCCCAAGATGGGATCTCGTGGATACAGAAAGTTGCGGCGGTGGAATTAGGTTTTTGGCTCCTCTTCTGATCGTTTGGGGGTACGTGTGTATATATAGGAGGAAGGAGTACGTCGGTGATGCATCGAGGGGCCCACAAGGCAGGGGGCGCGCCCTAGGGGGGGCACCCTCATGACCACCTCTTTGATCCCTTGCAGTAGGGTCCAAGTCTCCTGGATCACGTTCGGTGAGAAAATCATGTTCCTGAAGATTTTATTCCGTTTGGACTCCGTTTGATATTCCATTTATCCGAAACACTGAAATAGGCAAAAAAAACAGCAATTCTGGGCTGGGCCTCCGGTTAATAGGTTAGTCCCAAAAATAATATAAAAGTGGAAAATAAAGCCCAATATAGTCCAAAACAGTAGATAATATAGCATGGAGGAATCAAAAATTATAGATACGTTGGAGACGTATCAGGCATCCCCAAGCTTAATTCATGCTCGTCCTCGAGTAGGTAAATGATAAAAAGAGAATTTTTGATGCGGAGTGCTACTTGGCATAATTTCAATGCAAATCTTCTTAATTGTGGTATGAATATTCAGTAGAAAGATTCAAGACTAAAGTTTATATTGACATAGAAAATAATAATACTTCAAGCATACTAACAAAGCAGTTATGTCTTCTCAAAATAACATGGCCAAAGAAAGTTATCCCTACAAAATCATATAGTCTGGCTATGCTCCATCTTCCCCACACAAAGTATTTAAATCATGCACAACCCCGTTGACAAGCCAAGCGATTGTTTCATACTCTAACTTTTTCAAAACTTTTTCAGTCTTCACGCAATACATGAGCGTGAGCCATGGATATAGCACTATAGGTGGAATAGAATGGTGGTTGTGGAGAAGACAAAAAGGAGAAGATAGTCTCACATCGACTAGGCATATCAACAGGCTATGGAGATGCCCATCAATAGATATCAATGCGAGTGAGTAGGGATTGCCATGCAACAGATGCACTAGAGCTATAAGTATATGAAAGCTCAAAAAGAAACTAAGTGGGTGTGCATCCAACTTGCTTGCTCATGAAGACCTAGGGCAATTTTTGAGGAAGCCCATCATTGGAATATACAAGCCAAGTTCTATAATGTAAAATCCCCACTAGTATATGAAAGTCATAACATGAGAGACTCTCTACTATGAAGATCATGGTGCTACTTTGAAGCACAAGTGTGGTAAAAGGATAGTAACATTGTCCCTTCTCTCTTTTTCTCTCATTTTTTATTTGGGCCTTTTCTTCTTTTTTATGGCCTCTTTTTTTTATTTGGGCTTCTTTGGCCTCTTTATTTTATTTTATTTTTCGTCCGGAGTCTCATCCCGAATTATGGGGGAATCATAGTCTCCATCATTCTTTCCTCACTGGGACAATGCTCTAATAATGATGATCATCACACTTTTATTTTTCTTATAACTCAACAATTACAACTCGATACTTAGAACAAAATATGACTCTATGTGAATGCATCCGGCGGTGTACCGGGATATGCAATATGACAATGATGAATGTGTCATAAACGGAACGGTGGAAAGTTGCATGACAATATATCTCGGAATGGCAATGGAAATGCCATGATAGGTAGGTATGGTGGCTGTTTTGAGGAAGGTATATGGTAGGTGTATAATACCGACGAAAATTGCGCGGTATTAGAGAGGCTAGCAAGGGTGGAAGGGTGGGAGTGCGTATAATCCATGGACTCAACATTAGTCATAAAGAACTCATATACTTATTGCAAAAATTTAGAAGTTATCAAAGCAAAGTATTACACGCATGCTCCTAGGGGGATAGATTGGTAGGAAAAGACCATTGCTCGTCCTCAACCGCCACTCATAAGGAAGACAATCAATAAATAAATCATGCTCCGACTTCATCACATAACGGTTCACCATACATGCATGCTACGGGAATCACAAACTTCAACACAAGTATTCTTTAAATTCACAACTACTCAACTAGCATGACTTTAATATTATCACCTCCATATCTCAAAAAATAGCATGCTTCAATATTTTCTTAGTATTCAACACACTCAAAAGAAAGTTTCACAAATCTTGAATACCAAGCATATTATTATTAGGCAAATTACCATGCTATTAAGAGACTCTCAAATTAATTTAAGTGAAGCATGAGAGATCAATAGTTTCTTTAAAACATATCCACCACCGTGCTCTAAAAGATCCAAGTGAAGCACATAGAGCAAAATTATCTAGCTCAAAAGATATAAGTGAAGCACATAGAGCAAAATTATAACGCTCAAAAGATATAAGTGAAGCACATAGAGTATTCTATCAAATTTTAATTCATGTATGGCTCTCTCAAAAGGTGTGTACAGAAAGGATGATTGTGGCATACTAACAAACGAAGACACAAATAATACAAGATGCTCCAAGCAAAACACATATCATGTTGGTGAATAAAAATATAGCTCCAAGTAAATTACCGATGGAAGTGGACGAAAGAGGGGATGCCTTCCAGGGCATCCCCAAGCTTTGACTTTTTGGTGTCCTTGGATTATATTGGGGGTGACATGGGCATCCCCAAGCTTAGGCTCTTGCCACTCCTTGTTCCATGATCCATCAAAAGAATTCACCCAAAACTTGAAAACTTCACAACACAAAACTCAAAATAGAAAACTCGTGAGCTCCGTTAGCGAAAGAAAACAAAAGACCACTTCAAGGTACTGTAATGAACTCATTATTTATTTATATTGGTGTTAAACCTACTGTATTCCAACTTCTCTATGGATTATAAACTATTTTACTAGCCATAGATTCATCAAAATAAGCAAACAACACACGAAAAACAGAATCTGTCAAAAACAGAACAGTCTGTAGTAATCTGTAGCTAGCACAAGATCTGGAACCCCAAAAATTCTAAAATAAATTTCTGGACGTGAGGAATTTATCTATTAATCATCTGCAAAAAGAATTAACTAAATATCACTCTTAAAATAAAAATTACAGCAGTTCTCGTGAGCGCTAAAGTTTCTGTTTTTTACAGCAAGTTCAACAAGACTTTCCCCAAGTCTCCCCAACGGTTCTACTTGGCACAAACAATAATTAAACACAAAAAACACAACCAAAACATAGGCTAAATAATTTATTTATTACTAAACATGAGCAAAAGGCAAGGAATAAAAATAAAATTGGGTTGCCTCCCAACAAGCACTATCGTTTAACGCCCCTAGCTAGGCATAAAAGCGAGAATAGATGTAGGTATTGCCATCTTTGGTAGGCAATCCATAAGTGGCTCTCATGATAGTTTCATATGGTAATTTTATTTTCTTTCTTGGAAAGTGTTTCATGACCTTTTTTAATGGAAATTGAAATTTAATATTCCCTTCCTTCATATCAATAATCGCACCAACCGTTCTAAGGAAAGGTCTACCAAGAATAATAGAGCAAGAAGGATTGCAATCTATATCAAGAACAATGAAATCTACGGGCACATAATTCCTATTTGCAACAATAAGAACATCATTAATTCTTCCCATAGGTTTCTTAATAGTGGAATCCGTAAGATGCAAGTTTAGAGAGCAATCATCAAAATTACGAAAATCTAGTAAATCACACAAAGTCTTGGGAATAGTAGAGACACTAGCACCCAAATCACACAAAGCATAAAACTCATGATCTTTAATTTTAATTTTAATAGTTGGTTCCCACTCATCATAGAGTTTTCTAGGGATAGAAACTTTCAACTCAAGTTTTTCTTCATAAGATTGCATCAAGGCATCAACAATATGTTCGGTGAAGGCTTTATTTCGACTATAAGCATGTGGAGAATTTAGCACAGATTGCAACAAGGAAATACAATCAATCAAAGAGCAATTTTCATAATTAAATTCCTTGAAATCCAATATAGTGGGTTTAGCAACATCTAGATTTTTATTTCTTTCTATCCCACTTTCATCAATTTCATCATTAAGATCTAAACACTTTGAATTTTTAAAACGCCTTCTACGTAAAGGAAGATCATATTCAGTTTCATCAAGATTCACATTGCAAAATAAAGATTTAATTGGAGACACATCAATAACTTTTAGATCTTCATCTTGATTTTCATAGGAATTGGAAGAACACACTTTAATAAAGGCATCTTTGGAAGCACACATCCTAGCGGTTCTTTCCTTACACTCATCAATTGAAATTCTTATGGCTTTTAGAGACTCATTAATATCATGCTTAGGTGGAATAGATCTAAGTTTCAAAGCATCATGTATGCTGACACACGCAGTACTCGAGGATTTATAACAGAGGTAAATTCACATGTATAAGTAACATAAATACTATTACCTCAATCCAAATAGCGGAATTAACAAGGTTGTGGATTCCCATCAACACCAACGGCAAAGTTGAGTGTAGAAATCGTAACCCTAACGTATCACTTACTCATCGTAAGAAATCCTGCAACATGAGACGTTGCAGTCACAAAGGGTCAGTACATTGAATGTACTGGCAAATTCACACCATAGAGAATGATGAAAAAAGGCTATCACTACATGCATATATGGCTGGTGGAAAAGCTCTATGGTTATAAGGTTTTTGCGAAAAGCCAATTTTTCCCTACTACAAAGGAATAAATTTTATTTAACTATCATGGTAGTTGTTAAACATTGAGAATGGTTGACAGCATCCTCAATCCCAATTAAGTAACATCATTAAACCCAACAAAATTAATTTAAAGTAACATGATGAGATTCACATGATAATCCAGGTACTAGATACTCAAGATGTCCATAACCAGGGACACGGATAATCATGATTAGTTTATACACTCTGCAGAGGTTTGCGCACTTTTCCCCACAAGACTCGATCGCCTCCGTTTGGTTTCTCGCACTACATGGTGTTTGAGAAGACGGATGACCGAGACATAGTCTATCAGAAGCGCTAGCACCTTACGATGGATAGACCATTACACCTACTTTCCCCTACATATGCTAGTCTACCCTGTAAGAGTTCGCACGAATTAATCAACTATGCTAGAGCCCATAATAGCTTGTGGCTGCACACAGAAGTTTCTAGTATGAAAAATCTCATGATCCCTTTGAGCCTGGGTGGCGATCCATAAAAAAACAGGCAATCCTGGTCTACCCAGGTGCATAGGCAGGCAATCCTGGAATACCCAGGTGCCTCAATCCACCCAGATGTGTGTTTAAGTTGCCACCTTAAGTAAACCATTAATTAACAATCTCACATTTGTCATGAATACTCTAAAAACCCAATCCACGTCTACGAGCATAGCATGGCAATGTAAGCATAACGTAATAGTAACTCCCAAGGTTTGAATGCAGGGCAATAGGTTCCTACCTCATCAACTACTTCCCAATACCCACATGTTATCAATCCTACTCATACAATGTTTGAGGGTGAAACTAATGCATAAAAACTGGGTATGAAAGGGATATGATCAAAGTGTGAACTTGCCTGCAATGTTGATGAAGATGATTCGCACTCATAACTCTTGATAGTTCTATTCGTCACACTCCGGTCAATCTAGTGTAGGCAATCAATAGCAACCACACATAAGCAATCACTCAAAGATCGGAGAGAACAAAGAAAACAATTCGGAAAATGTCAAACCAAGCAAATAACTCTCGCAACAATTTCTAACAGTACCAAAATTATGTGAATTTGGCCTTATCAGAAAGTTTAGGTCAAGAGCTTCGATTTGCAAAAAGAATCAACTGAAACGGAGCTACGAAACCCAAGTTACGATCAAACGAAGTTCAAATACAAATCTGGTTGAATTCAAATTTTAAAAATTTCAAAAACATGTTTGAGTTGGATTACTGGAAAGAGGGGGTCATAATGAAGACCTGAGCGTTGGTTTCGTTGGATTTGGATAAATGAGTGAAAAGTAGTGATAGATTGAAGTACAGGGACTAATCTGTGAAGAAAATTATCACGAATAGGTCGCTGGCCGAAATTAATAAGAAAAAGGAAAAATCTATCAAGCGAACGCTCGCTACAAAAATCTAAACGACGAACGTTCGTTAGATAATCTAGACTAAAAGAAAAACCGATCGGTTTTAAAAGAGAAAACCTAAACTAATAAAAAAACGGAAAACCGGGCGGTGCAGCAGTTTTGTACCGGTTCGGCGGCGGTCTACGGTGAAAAGCCGGCAGCAGAGCGGATCCGGCCGGCGGCGAACTCCTGCGCGGGCGTCGGGGCGGCGGCGGTGTTCGGCGAGGCAGCGGGCGATGGCAGGCGGCGGGGTGCGGCGTGGCGCGGCAGGCAGCGGCGCGGCGTCGTGATGGTGTGGCGGTGGGCAGCAGCAGCGGCGGGGTGGCGGCGAGGTGTGGCGGTGGGCGTGATGTGAAAAGAAGGGGAACGGGGCCGGGGCGACGCCCTTTATAGGAGGGGAGGGGAGGCGTGGGCGAGGGGGCGGGCAGAGGCGGCGGCGGGAGCCCGTGCGGAGCACGGCGGCACTGGCGTGCGGCAGCCGGTCTCCGACCGGAGGTCGGGGACGGCGCGGTTGGGCTGGGCCGTGGCCTGGCCCGGTTGGCTGGGCCGGCCCAGTTGGGGAAGGAGTTAAAAAAACATTTCCAGACAAATAAAAATAATAAAAGCAAAATAAATAAAAATATAGTATAGGCATATAATATATCAAAATTTTCAGAAAAAGATTTTCTACGACATGAACATTTTTCTAGAGTCAAATAAAATTCACACAAATTCTAATAATTCCAGTAGTGCTCCTGCTCTAATAAGATCAAACAAAAATCATTTTAAAATACCAAAATGAAATCAAATTTATTTCTCTCCAATTTTCTAATGTAGGGAATCATGTTACCCTATTTTCCATATATTTTATTTTTGGAGAAAAATAATTTGAATAAAATCCAAATAACTCCAAATTGAAAAATAATTCCAAAAGACTTGGAATTTGATCCTTTGAAACTCCCAACTCATATTTCATATAATTTGAAGAAGTCATTTTATCTCCTCTCGTGAAAATCATTGAGTTGCATAAAGTTTCAGAATTGGAAATATTTTCCAAATGAAATTCAAATATTTTCAACACCCCTTGTCATTTAAATAAATGGAAGAAGTCATGTCATCTTCTCTCCTGGGTTTCGTGGTGAAAAGAACTTGAATTCATGGAGATCACGAATGCAAAATGAAAGTTTTGGGAAAGTCCTTTTATTCCCTCTCATTTAACTTTCAAAAAGGTTTCGAATTTAACTCAATTTCACTCAATCAATCAAACAATCAATCAAATCTATCTATTTATTATAACATTCCAAAATTTAGAATTTTGGGACGTTACAAACCTACCACCCTTAAAATGAATCTCGTCCTCGAGATTCGGAGAGGCTAGCAAGAAATAGGTTAGGTTCGGGGTCTCTTCAAAATTTCATCAATCGTCTCCGGGGTCTGGGGTGCTACCACCCTTAGAAGCATGGTTACGGTTCCATCAAAACTCATATACTCCATCCATATTGTTAACAGTGTCGGTCTTCTCAGATCGTCAGGATAATTCCTTATCTGGGCTCTTTCGGTAGTGGCATAACCTTTACCACAATTCTTCTGTCTTTCATCTAGGTAAGGTTCTTCCGAGACTGGGTCTTCTTAGCTGACGGGTCTGGTGCCAATACTAATCAACTATCGATATCTCATGGTGGTCAACAATTTATGGTTTCTCCTGCAGGAAATGGGTCTGGGTTGATCCTCACCGTATAACCTACGGTTGGCAAAGCTGCCTTGTACAAGGGGAAATACTTATACCATTATAGGGTTTAAACAAGGTTTGATCATCGTCTCTCTACTATAGGTAAGTCACTCAGATTTACCATCCCATATAGCAAGGCGAACAATAAGAGTAAGTCGGTATGGTGATCAATCCATCCCGCACCCAAATCATTACCATGTATACAGTTTAGCGAATCTCGCATACTAAAACTCAGTCATCCTCACAAGCATTGCAGAATTTCTCTTGTCGACGAAGGAAGTTCAGATAAATCCATTGATTCTGCAAACCAAACAAACATCTATTGTTCCTTCACAACTCTCAGGTTTTGCATTACTCCTATAAAATCGTCTACCGATAAACGTCATATCTTCCTCTAGGGTTTTTCCTTCAGCAAGAATGTGCTTGCTTCTTGGAAGGTCCTGGGGCCTGTGGGTTATGGCCCATCTCATCACTTGCAAACCTTGAACTCATCATCGGGGCAACAGATCTCTAATCCAACATCCAACTTCCAGTTTCCTAGTATACTAAAATCCATCCAGTTGTACTGTCTTCCTTCCTTCTGTTGGCACCAAACTAGGACATGATTACTCAGACTCATCTTGGAGTTTCCATTGATCCATATTTCTGACATCATACCTCCTTTATATCCAATAGTAATTTATCTCTTCATCCTCGTGGGATATCCCTCATACCGAGATAAAAACTTATACTTATGGAGTCCATATTCCACATCATTATCCTTTCCAGGGTCAAGCGTTCTTACAGGGGAATATTGGCCATCTCTGCATGGCACTTCTTCAACTGGGAAACGTGAAACACATCATGAACTCCTGACAGTCCTTCGGGTGACTCCAACTTGTTGGCCACTTCTCTCATACGCTCCAAAACTCGGTATGGTCCTACAAATCTCGGGGCTAACTTTCCCTTAACTTCAAATCGTTTAACTCCTCGCAGAGGGGTCACACGGAGACATGCTCTGTCTCCAATTTCATAGACTACCTCCTTGCATTTTTAAGTCTGCATAACTCTTCTGCCTGGACTAAGCTACCTTCAGTCTATCTCGAATCAACTTAACATTCTTTTCTGACTCCTTGATCACATTTGGTCCAAACAACTGACGGTCTCCACTTCATCCCACATACTCTTGGGGCATCATACATATCGAGACAAAACTCGTATTCATTTTTTTCCGAAATCCACTCAGTGGAGTATCCTTATCTTTTCTAGGGGTCAAGGGTTCTTACAGGGTACTACCACCCTTAAAATGCACAAATCTTCCATAGACCATATTTCTCTTATCCTCAAAAATGGTCAAAATCCTTCTTCATAGAGTAACAACTCATAAAATCCCTATCAGTACCAATGATGCTAATTTTATTTATTCTCTAATGATTACAATCTCTCACTTTTCCATTACATGTCTCAACTCAACACCTCAATATAAAAGAAAATGTTCTCACTTCTACTACTCCATTTCTTTTGTTGCAAACTCAACTATCTAGCACAAGTTTCCTTCTCCTTGGGGCATTCTCTGGCAAAGTGCCCTGCTCCATTACAACTAAAACATATTACTTCTGACAAGTATCGAGGTTTCCTTTTTGGGCAATTGTTGAGGTAGTGCCCTGACTCCTTGCACCTGTAACAGGTGATATGACTCAGGTCCTTCCTGGAATCCAATCTGCTTCTCTTCCTGGACCTTTCCATGCCAATCATGGCTTCTATTTCTTGTGGGTCATATTCTACTTCCTCTGTCGGGAATTATACTAGATCCCCATTCAAACAATTTTGGGAGATGTGTCCTTCTTCTCCACATGAATAGCAAGACTTAGTGCAGGGTTTACTCGGGTCTTCTTTAGGCGTGTCCTCCATCTCTTCCTTCATCACAACTTCTTCTAAAATTTCCATGAGGGCTCCTTTCATTACTTCTTTCTTCTGCTGGATGGTTCGTTGTATCATGGGGTAAATGTGACACTGAGCAGGATAGTGGGTAGTCCCTTCACACAAGAAACAAGTAATCTGCCTAATTGGGCATTCTTCAACTGGGTGACTTCCTTCACAATTAGGGCATTCATCCTTGTGTTCTTTATGGGTGTGTCCTATTTCTCCACAAATCTTGCATGCACAAGGTTTCTTCATATCCTTTCCATAAGGCTTCAACTTCTGGGACACAAGCCGAGACTTTGGTAGAGTCAACTTAAATTCTTTCCAAGTGGTTACTCCTTGCCATCCATTGATGGTTTGGTACATCCTCCACCAAGTAGCAGCACCTCTTTCAAAGCACTAAAGATCATGCTAGGTCATATCCTTTCCGACTATAGGGTTATTCTCCATGTGATCCTCCATGTTCTAAATCCATCGGTCTGTCTCCAACTGACTCATCAGTCCAGAAAATACAAGCTCATCTCCATTCATCCTCTATTGGGTCCATGTGGGTTTGGGGTAAGATAAGAGAGAGGGAGAGGGATACACACAATACAAACAAAAGTTTTGAAAAGACATATTTTATTTGTGGCCATCGGGAGAAACATCAAACAAATGACAGCTCACAAACGTCGCATCTAACGTAGGTATATAACAGGGGTTTGGTCTTCTAAAGGTCAATAAATCTTCAACATCTCCAAACTCTTGAAGCCTTGTTCATGCCTCCAATGGCTTCTTCCGATCATGCTTGTCTTTCTCAAGTTCTTTTGCCAGATCAACTCTGTTGACGCGAAGTCTCTCGTGACGTCCTTTAATATTCTGGAGTTGCATTCCAAACTTCTGGGTATCAACATCCTTGGCGTGAACCATGGTCCTACTATCCTTCAGTTCCTGACGAATCTTCGGTATCTCGAGGTTTTGCTCCTCTAGCTTGGCTATTTTCAACTTTTGGGTCCTGAGTTCTTCACGAAATGCTTCCTTGTCAAAATATAGCTTCCTGTAGTCCATCTTAAACTTCTCGATGTAATTCTCCAAATCCTGGTGATACACCAGCTAAAGTTAAAACATCGTATTGCTGATGGGTGCTCCATTAGCCTTCTACCATCCAATCCTTCCATGCATATACATGCTTAACTCAGCACAGTGACAATAGCATAAGCGGGAGATATCTTCATGGATAGCTGTGTTTCTGCTCTTGTCATTTCCATGAGCTATCATTCCATAGTTGATATCTCCTGGCTTAGGGTTTTCTTGACAAATCCTTGAGTTTTTAACTCTACATGCTCCGGTCTTTCTCTGATACACCTTGATCTCGGGTATTGACAACTTCCATAGTCTGCCAAGTTCCATAAGGGTAGCCTTCCTAGGTCATACAAATCTGGGAATTCTTCAGAGCCTTCAAATTCTACTTGTCTTCGGTCTTCAACCGTTGTAGTTTCCATTATTCAGATGCACGGAAAATACTCTTCATTCCGAAGTGGTCTTAGTTGTCCGATATCTTGTACTTCTTGGAGTGGTCTCATCAGTCGAATCTTCGTGTGGTCAAAAGGGGAAAGGGGTATGGTCTCACTAAAGGGAATTTTTGAATAAGCTCAGAAGAGAAGAGAGGTAAAAGATCTTTTTGAAAGGGAAAGTTTTAGAGAAAATCCTTTCTATGGGCTTGCCAGTTTCTAGGGTCACGTCCTACAGTCAACATGTGCTCTGATACCATCTTGTAGCGACCTGACCCGAATGGATCAAGTCTCTGTGCTTAAGTGTCATCCCTGGATCGGTATGCTGACACACACAGTACTAGAGGATTTATAACAGAGGTAAATTCACATGTATAAGTAACGTAAATACTATTACCTCAATCCAAATAGCGGAAGTAACAAGGTTGTGGATTCCCATCAACACCAACGGCAAAGTTGAGTGTAGAAATCGTAACCCTAACTTATCACTTACTCGTCGTAAGAAATACTGCAACATGAGACGTTGCAGCCACAAAGGGTCAGTACATTGAATGTACTGGCAAATTCACACCATAGAGAATGATGAACAAAGGCTATCACTACATGCATATATGGCTGGTGGAAAAGCTCTATGGTTATAAGGTTTTTGCGAAAAGCCAATTTTTCCCTACTACAAAGGAATAAATTTTATTTAACTATCATGGTAGTTGTTAAACATTGAGAATGGTTGACAGCATCCTCAATCCCAATTAAGTAACATCATTAAACCAAACAAAATTAATTTAAAGTAACATGATGAGATTCACATGATAATCCAGGTACTAGATACTCAAGGTGTCCATAACCGGGGACACGGCTAATCATGATTAGTTTATACACTCTGCAGAGGTTTGCGCACTTTTCCCCACAAGACTTGATCGCCTCCGTTTGGTTTCTCGCACTACATGGTGTTTGAGAAGACGGATGACCGAGACATAGTCTTTCAGAAGCGCTAGCACCTTACGATGGGTAGACTGTTACACCTACTTTCCCCTACATCTGCTAGTCTACCTTGTAAGAGTTCGCACGACTTAATCAACTACGCTAGAGCCCATAATAGCTTGTGGCTGCACACAGAAGTTTCTAGTATGAAAAATCTCATGATCCCTTTGAGCCTGGGTGGCGGTCCATAAAAAAAAGGCAATCCTGGTCTACCCAGGTGCATAGACAGGCAATCCTGGAATACCCAGGTGCCTCAATCCACCCAGATGTGTGTTTAAGTTGCCACCTTAAGTAAACCATTAATTAACAATCTCACATTTGTCATGAATACTCTAAAAACCCAATCCACGTCTACGAGCATAGCATGGCAATGTAAGCATAACGTAATAGTAACTCCCAAGGTTTGAATGCAGGGCAATAGGTTCCTACCTCATCAACTACTTCCCAATACCCATATGTTATCAATCCTACTCATGCAATGTTTGAGGGTGAAACTAATGCATAAAACTGGGTATGAAAGGGATATGATCAAAGTGTGAACTTGCCTGCAATGTTGATGAAGATGATTCGCACTCATAACTCTTGATAGTTCTATTCTTCACACTCCGGTCAATCTAGCGTAGGCAATCAATAGCAACCACACATAAGCAATCACTCAAAGATCGGAGAGAACAAAGAAAACAATTCGGAAAATGTCAAACCAAGCAAATAACTCTTGCAACAATTTCTAACAGTACCAAAATTATGTGAATTTGGCCTTATCAGAAAGTTTAGGTCAAGAGCTTCGATTTGCAAAAAGAATCAACTGAAACGGAGCTACGAAACCCAAGTTACGATCAAACGAAGTTCAAATACAAATCTGGTTGAATTAAATTTTAAAACTTTCAAAAACATGTTTGAGTTGGATTATTGGAAAGAGGGGATCATAATGAAGACGTGAGCGTTGGTTTCGTTGGATTTGGATAAATGAGTGAAAAGTGGTGATAGATTGAAGTACAGGGACTAATCTATGAAGAAAATTATCACGAATAGGTCCCTGGCCGAAATTAATAAGAAAAAGGAAAAATCTATCGAGCGAACGCTCGCTATAGAAATCTAAACGACGAACGTTCGTTAGATAATCTAGACTAAAAGAAAAGCCGACCGGTTTTAAAAGAGAAAACCTAAACTAATAAAAAAACGGAAAACCGGGCGGTTCAGCAGTTTTGTACCGGTTCGGTAGCGGTCTACGGCGAAAAGCCGGCAGCGAACTCCGGCGCGGGCGTCAGGGCAGCGGCGGCGTCCGGCGAGGCAGCAGGCGACGGCACGCGGCGGGGTGCGGCATGGCGCGGCAGGCAGCGGCGCGGCATCGTGATGGTGTGGCGGTGGGCGGCAGCAGCGGCGCAGTGGTGATGCAGCGGCGGGGCGGTGGTGAGGTGCGGCGGTGGGCGTGATGCGAAAAGAAGGGGAACGGGGCCGGGGCGGCGCCCGTTATAGGAGGGGAGGGGAGGCGTGGGCGAGGGGGCAGGCAGAGGCGGCGGCGGGAGCCCGTGCGGAGCACGGCGGCGCTGGCGTGCGGCAATCGGTCTCTGACCGGAGGTCGGGGACGGTGCGGTTGGGCTGGGCCGTGGCCTGGCCCGGTTGGCTGGGCCGGCCCAGTCGGGGAAGGAGTTTTTTTAAATAAAAAACATTTCCATACAAATAAAAATAATAAAAGAAAAATAAATAAAAATATAATATAGGCATATAATATATCAAAAAATTTAGAAAAAGATTTTCTACGACATGAACATTTTTCTAGAGTCAAATAAAATTCACACGAATTCTAATAATTCCAACAGTGCTCCTGCTCTAATAAGATCCAACAAAAATCATTTTGAAAATACCAAAATGAAATCAAATTTATTTCTCTCCAATTTTCTAATGTAGGGAATCATGTTACCCTATTTTCCATATATTTTATTTTTGGAGAAAAATAATTTGAATAAAATCGAAATAACTCCAAATTGAAAAATAATTCCAAAAGACTTGGAATTTGATCCTTTGAAACTCCCAACTCATATTTCATATAATTTGAAGAAGTCATTTTATCTCCTCTCGTGAAAATCATTGAGTTGCATAAAGTTTCAGAATTGGAAATATTTTCCAAATGAAATTCAAATATTTTCAACACCCCTTGTCATTTAAATAAATGGAAGAAGTCATGTCATCTTCTCTCTAGGGTTTCGTGGTGAAAAGAATTTGAATTCACGGAGATCACGAATGCAAAATGAAAGTTTTGGGAAAGTCCTTTTATTCCCTCTCATTTAACTTTCAAAAACGTTTTGAATTTCACTTAATTTCACATAATCAATCAAATAATCAATCAAATCTATCTATTTATTATAACATTCCAAAATTTAGAATTTTGGGATGTTACACATCAATATCAAGAGCAATTCTATCAACGTTCCTAGCTAAATCATCAATCTTAAGCAATTTTTCTTCAATCATAGCATTAAAATTCTTTTGCGAAGAAATAAATTCTTTAATATTAGATTCAAAATCAGAGGGCATCTTGTTATAATTTCCATAAGAGTTGTTGTAGGAATTCCCATAATTATTAGAAGGATTACTAGGATATGGCCTAGGATTAAAATTCCCTCTATAAGCATTGTTACCAAAATTATTCCTACCAACAAAATTCACATCCATAGATTCATTATTATTCTCAATCAAAGTAGACAAAGGCATATCATTAGGATGAAAAGAAACACTCTTAGTAGCAAATAATTTCATAGGTTCATCCATCTTTCCACTCAACACATTAATTTCTTCTATCGCATGCACTTTTTTGTTAGAAGTTCTTTCAGTGTGCCATTGAGAATAATTAACCATAATATTATCTAGGAGTTTAGTAGCATCTCCTAAAGTGATTTCCATAAAAGTGCCTCCCGCGGCTGAATCTAAAAGATTTTTAGAAGCAAAATTCAATCCGGCATAAAAATTTTGTATAATCATCCACAAATTCAAACCATGAGTAGGGCAATTACGTATCATTAATTTCATTCTCTCCCAAGCTTGTGCAACATGTTCATGATCAAGTTGTTTAAAGTTCATCATATCATTTCTAAGAGAGATGATCTTAGCGGGAGGAAAATACTTAGAGATAAAAGCATCTTTGCATTTGTTCCATGAATCAATACTATTCTTAGTCAAAGACGAAAACCAAGCTTTAGCACGATCTCTAAGAGAAAAAGGAAATAGCTTCAATTTAATGACATCATTATTGACATCTTTTTTCTTTTGCATATCACATAAATCAACGAAGTTATTCAGATGAGTAGCGGCATCTTCACTAGGAAGACCGGCGAATTGATGTTTCATAACAAGATTCAACAAAGCAGTATTAATTTCACAAGATTCAGCATCGGTAAGAGGAGCAATCGGAGTGCTAAGGAAATCATTATTATTGGTATTGGTGAAGTCACACAATTTAGTACCATCGTGACAAGCAAGCAATCTAACACACAAGCAAAAAGCAAACGGGCAAAAAGAGGCAAATAGAGAGGGAGGATAGAGAGAATAAAACGCCAAGGGTGAATTGGGGGGAGAGGAAAACGAGAGGAAAATGGCAAATAATGTAATGCGAGAGATAGGGATTGTGATGGGTACTTGGTATATTGACTTTTTGCGTAGACTCCCCGGCAACGGCGCCAGAAATCCTTCTTGCTACGTCTTGAGCTTGCGTTGGTTTTCACCGAAGAGGAAGGGATGATGCAGCAGAGTCGTGTAAGTACTTCCCTCAGTTTTTGAGAACCAAGGCATCAATCCAGTAGGGGCCCACGCTCAAGTCCCTCGTAACTGCACAAAGCGATAGCTACTCGCAACCAACACGATTAGGGGTTGTCAAGCCCTTCATAGTCACTTACAAGAGTGAGATCTGATAGATAGAATATTTTTGGTATTTTTGATATAAAGATGCAAAGTAAAAAGTAAAAGCAAAGTAAATAGCAAAACAATATAAAAGTGATGGAGATTGATATGATGAGAATAGACCCGGAGGCCATAGCTTTCACTAGTGGCTTCTCTCAAGAGCATAAGTATTCTATGGTGGGTGAACAAATTATTGTTGAGCAATTGATAGAATTGAGCATAATTATGAGAATATCTAGGCATGATCATGTATATAGGCATCACGTCCGTGACAAGTAGATCGAAACGATTCTGCATCTACTACTATTACTCCACTCATCGCCCGCTATCCACCATGCATCTAGAGTATTAAGTTAAAAACAGAGTAACGCTTTAAGCAAGATGACATGATGTAGAGAGATAAATTCATGCAATATGAAATAAACCCCATCTTGTTATCCTCGATGGCAACGATACAATACGTGCCTTGCTGCCCCTTCTGTCACTGGGTAAGGACACCGCAAGATCGAACGCAAAGCTAAGCACTTCTCCCACGGCAAGAACTACCAATCTAGTTGGCCAAACCAAACGGATAATTCGAAGAGACTTGCAAAGATAACCGATCATGCATAAAAGAATTCAAAGAAGATTCAAATATTATTCATAGATAGACTTGATCATAAACCCACAATTCATCGGTCTCAACAAACACATCGCAAAAAGAAGATTACATCGAATAGATCTCCACAAGAGAGGGGAGAACTTTGTATTGAGATTCAAAGAGAGAGAAGAAGCCATCTAGCTACTAACTATGGACCCGAAGGTCTGAGGTAAACTACTCACACTTCACGAAGAGGCTATGATGATGTAGAAGCCCTCCGTGATGACGGCCCTCTTCCGGCGGAGCTCCGGAACAGGCCCCAAGATGGGATCTCGTGGATACAGAAAGTTGCGGCGGTGGAATTAGGTTTTTGGCCCCTCTTCTGATTGTTTGGGGGTACGTGTGTATATATAGGAGGAAGGAGTACGTCGGTGGAGCACCGAGGGGCCCATGAGGCAGGGGGGTGCGCCCTAGGGGGGCCACCCTCATGACCACCTCTTTGATCCCTTGCAGTAGGGTCTAAGTCTCCTGGATCACGTTCGGTGAGAAAATCATGTTCCCGAAGATTTTATTCCGTTTGGACTCCGTTTGATATTCCGTTTATTCGAAACACTGAAATAGGAAAAAAACAGCAATTCTGGGCTGGGCCTCCGGTTAATAGGTTAGTCCCAAAAAAATATAAAAGTGGAAAATAAAGCCCAATATAGTCCAAAACAGTAGATAATATAGCATGGAGCAATCAAAAATTATAGATACATTGGAGATGTATCAATTGGCTGCAAACCAAGCAAGTAAATGAACACGTCAAAGTAACAAGCAGTTCAAAGGAAGGAGTAGTAAGGACTTGCAACAGCGGCTTGAACTGCTGTGCTCATGCCCTTCATCTTGCTGGTGTGGCAATCCTTGAAGATTTGCACTGCATTCGGTTCAGGTTCTTTTTGGTCCGCATGGGTTTTCCTCTGTATTTGAAATAAGTCAATATAGATACGATAATATGGCACATAAAAAAGAAGAAACTAGAGCTATTTACAAGAGCCTCGTAGTGTGCAATATAGCTACGGGATCCTGTTGTCTATTGGAATTTCACTTTAGAACGGTTAGTCTTGTTCTTCAAACAGTTAGCCTAGAAGAAGATACACTTGTAAGGCACATATGTAAATACAAGTTCAATATGTGATCTGATCAAATACATATACCCTACCTGATACTTTGGATCAGACCAGTGTTTAACAAGGGTTGTCAGTCTTCATCTGTAATATATTCCACTGGAGATGTTTGGGCGATTTCATTGTTAGCCTTGCCTTCAAAGTGAGTTTTTCTAAGGTGATGTCGATATTGTCGTAGAGCAGACTGAAAAACATGAGTGCATGCTTGTTTAGTTGCATCATCTTTCGGATCCAACTTGAACCTCATATGTTAAAAAAGAATGTGAGTCTTATTAGGAGGAAGCTAGAAAGTATAGGATAGAGCAAGACAATTTTACAAATTGCGATGAATAACATTACTTACGGATAAATGGTCAAGGAAGGTGTTAAACAGGGTATCGTCTTTCTCATTCCTATACTAGATCCACGTTGGGAGGATACGGGCATGACACCTAACGGCAACGGATGCCTCTGATACTAACTTGGCTAACTCTGTAGCATCACGTGGTCTTTTTAAACCTGCCTCAAAATGGATCTTCATTCTTCCTCCTTTAGATTTTGTTAATCTGTTAAGCATTTATCACTGATGTCTGTTTTCACTTGCGCCATGGTGCTAGTTCAACAATGAATATGGAAAGTGTTAGTGCACATCAAACTGTGAGACTACATATAAAGGAGCATGCAACTACAACTTAACTCGGTCAGGTACTGTCTTGGTGTTGATGCTCATGAGGTTCATCTGATCTTGCCAAGTCGTGTTGTGTCAGCAGTGCTTCGGAAGTAGTGTTAGGTGTGAAGGCAGTGATACGTCTCCAACGTATCTATAATTTTTGATTGTTCCATGCTATTATATTATCTGTTTGGATGTTTTATATGCATTAATATGCTATTTTATATGATTTTTGGGACTAACCTATGAACCTAGAGCCCAGTGCCAGTTTCTGTTTTTTTTACTTGTTTTAGAGTTTCACAGAAAAGGAATGCCAAACGGAGTCCAAACGGAATAAAACTTTTGCCATGATTTTTCTTGGACGAGAAGACACCTAGGAGACTTGGAGTACAAGTCAGAGAAGTCTCGAGGCGGCCACAAGGGTGGAAGGCGCGCCCAGGGGGTGGGGCACGCCCCCCGACCTTGTGGGCCCCTCGTAGCTCCCCTGACCTAATTCTTCCACCTATATATACTCTTATACCCCAAAACATCTAGGGGAGCGACTAAACCACTTTTCGACCGCCGCAACCATCTGTACCCGTGAGATCCCATCTTGGGGCCTTTTCTGGCATCCTGCCGGAGGAGGAATTGATCACGGAGGGCTTCTACATCAACACCACTGTCTCTCCGATGAAGCATGAGTAGTTTACTTCAGACCTATGGGTCCATAGCTAGTAGCTAGATGGCTTCTTCTCTCTCTTTCATTCTCAATACAAAGTTCTCCTTGATGTTCTTGGAGATCTATTCGATGTAATACTCTTTTGCGGTGTGTTTGCCGAGATCCGATGAATTGTGGATTTATGATCAGCTTATCTATGAATATTACTTGAATCTCCTCGGAATTATTATATGCATGATTTGATATCTTTGCAAGTCTCTTCGAACTATCGATTTGGTTTGGCGAACTAGATTGGTTTTTCTTGCAATGGGAGAAGTGCTTAGCTTTGGGTTCAATCTTGCGGTGTCCTTTCCCAGTGACAGTAGGGGCACCAAGGCACGTATTGTATTATTGCCATCGAGGATAACAAGATGGGGTTTTCATCATATTGCTTGAGTTAATCCTGCTACATCATGTCATCTTACTTAATGCGTTACTCTGTTCTTATGAACTTAATACTCTAGATGCAGGCAGGAGTCGGTTGATGTGTGGAGTAATAGTAGTAGATGCAGAATCGTTTCGGTCTACTTGACACAGACGTGATGCCTATATTCATGATCATTGCCTTAGATATCGTCATAACTTTGCGCTTTTCTATCAATTGCTCGGCAGTAATTTGTGCACCCACCGTAATATTTTCTATCTTGAGAGAAGCCTCTAGTGAAACCTATGGCCACCGGGTCTATTTTACATCATATTAGTGAAGGAAATATGCCCTAGAGGCAATAATAAAGTTGTTATTTATATTTCCTTATATCATGATAAATGTTTATTATTCATGCTAGAATTGTATTAACCGGAAACTTAGTACATGTGTGAATACATAGACAAACAGAGTGTCCCTAGTATGCCTCTACTTGACTAGCTCGTTAATCAAAGATGGTTAAGTTTCCTGACCATAGACATGTGTTGTCATTTGATGAACGGGATCACATCATTAGAGAATGATGTGATGGACAAGACCCATCCGTTAGCTTAGCATTATGATTGTTTAGTTTTATTGCTATTGCTTTCTTCATGACTTATACATATTCCTCTGACTATGAGATTATGCAACTCCCAAATACCGGAGGAACACTTTGTGTGCTATCAAACGTCACAACGTAACTAGGTGATTATAAAGATGCTCTACAGGTGTCTCCGATGGTGTTTGTTGAGTTGGCATAGATCGAGATTAGGGTTTGTCACTCTGAGTATCGGAGAGGTATCTCTAGGCCCTCTCGGTAATGCACATCACTATAAGCCTTGCAAGCAATGTGACTAATGAGTTAGTTGCGGGATGATGCATTATGGAAGGAGTAAAGAGACTTGCTGGTAACGAGATTGAACTAGGTATGCTGATACCGACGATCGATTCTCGGGCAAGTAACATACCGATGACAAAGGGAATAACGTATGTTGTTATGCAGTTTGACCGATAAAGATCTTCGTAGAATATGTAGAAGCCAGTATGAGCATCCAGGTTCCGCTATTGGTTATTGACCAGAGATGTGTCTCGGTCATGTCTACATAGTTGTCGAACCCATAGTGTCATGGAATTGTCATGGCAGATGTCCTAGTGTGAGGACTTAGTCGTGAGGCCAATGCATCTATGCGGTAGCTTGAAGGGGTTGGTCGGAATCAAGAGACGCAAGGCAAATCAACACACAAGACAAAGATTTAGATAGCTTCGGGCCCGGGAAACATCATCCGGTAATAGCCCTACATGCTGTTTGTGGCTAGGTCTCATTATGCTCATGAGAGAGTCGTCAGTAAGCTGGCTCTCCTCTAGTTGTGTCTAGCCCTAGAGATTATTGCTTCTTGCTTGTCCCTCCTTGGGGAGCCCTTCCCCTCCTTATATAAGTTGAAGAGGCAGCTTACATGTAGAGTCCTAGTAGGATTAGAACTAACTTATTCTCTATTACAACTCGGATACAAGTACGGGTCTTGCTTCCTCGTAAAGAAAATATTCCTCATGCCTTCCATCTTAAGCCAGCCCACAATAACATGAGCCGGCCTACTGGGCCTTGGGCCCTTGTCATCTGTCTGACCCGCCGTCGAGGCCATCATTAAGTCGCCAGGCTCGTGAGTCGCCAATCCTCCGGCGGGTTACGATGAAGCACCAAGTCTGGCCGGGTCATACTCCCGGTTGGGTCATACCGCGGGGTATATCCCCGACATTAGCCCCCAGTTTAATTTGTAGGTATCCATGTTAAACTGATCCTGCAAAATAAACACCAGAACAACTTTGACAGGTTGTGCTCTGGGTTAAAAATTCTTGTAAACCGGTACCTGATCATCTTTAAGTCCTTGTCATTTCCTTCTTGATACATGCCCATGAACTCATAGCAAATCTTCTTAGCAGATATGTTTTAACTTTGTCAATGCAAAAAATCCAGAAACTTTTTTTGAAAAATCTGGGTCAAACAGGCCAGTTTCAGAATTACTTTGCTGACATTGGTCTCTTGTAGAGAAATATTGTAAGAAATAACCCACTTGAGTTGGCTTCCAAAGCGCCGGCTTAAAAAAATATTGGTTTTGAAATACTTATCTGACTTTCAGCCGGCTTGAAGATGTAAAACTTGTCGGTTTATAATTACCAAAATTGCCGGGTTATAAAACAGACGATGCCGGGTCATAATTGTTGTTGACACTGGGTCATGTAATTGATCTTCTTGATTTGCTCAAAACTGATAATTTGAAGACATTCCTCCTTTATATGCATAATACATGTAGCCCCCAAGTCTTAAGAGGAGAACATAGTGATAGCTTAAGACTTGCTCCAATATAATTGTTGCAACCTTGAAGAAATCCAGGTTGTTCATCTCAATCATTAGTCATAATCTGAATATTCCCCATATGTAGCCCCCAAATGCCGGGTCATTACGCAATAATGAGTAGGGACTTTGTAAATATGATCATGTAGACTTGAGAAGCAACGTGTAGCCCCCAAGGGCCGGCTTAGTAAGATAATATTGAGCTGGGACTTTATATATACTTCTTTGAAAAGAACATCATATGATATAATCCTCACCATGGGGCTCGAACCCATGTCCATAAGGTTAAGAGATTTGTATTCTACCAACTGAGTAGTGGACCTTTCAACATAATGGATTTAAGACTTGTGTACCTTGAATTGTTGACAGGAGCAATTGGTAGCCCCCAAGGGCCGGCTCATTACAATGTGATGAGTCGGGTCTTCAATAAGGTGAACAAAAATGACTTTGCATTGGCCCCCAAGTGTCATGGTGCATGCTTGCAGCGACATGAGACTTGCATATTTGATGTAGTCTCAACTTGAATAATGTAGCCCCCAAGTGCCGGGTCGTAAGCCTGCAGCGACTCAGGACTATTCCTTTCATTGTAGAATAAATCATACCCATTGATAAAATAATAGCCATTACGCTCAAGCGACTTTGAAAACCTCAATCATAATATTAGTTACTGATAACCATAATAAAAATCCAGCCATGTTGGCTATTAAAGATTTGAATAACTCGGTTTGAAAACCTCAATCATTCAATATCATAATAAAAATCCAGCCAAGTTTGGCTATTTAAAGATTTAAATACCTTATCTGTTAACAAGTAAATCCGGAGTTTTAAATACCTGCGGCTCTTGGCCGGTGACGATTTAATACGCCTCCATTGTAAACCGGAATTTTTATAGCCCGGCGGCTTATAGCCTTTGAGAAAATAAAGAATCGATAACCCTTTTGAGACACCAATTTCAATCTTTGACAATGGGCTGGAACTTAATCATTTATGTAAGTCATGGCTCTGCAAATCCTGCATAGAGTTTAAACAACATATGCCCTGGCGACTTAACATCAAAAGCCAGGGCGGGTAACCGCCCAAATGTAGTCTTTATCCTGCACACAAGTAAATCACAATATCCCTTGGCGGTTTACCGCAGGGCGGGTCATAATATCCCACATATAACCAATGTGATATTGAATTTGTACTGCCGGTTTACATGACCTGTGCAGTAAGGGTGATAACCCAATCCTTAGAAGCCAATACTTCCAAATATATGACGTTTGTCACATGCTAGCGACTTATCGTCCAAAGCCAAGCCGGGTTTAAACGAAACCACACTTATACTTAGATCTGAACAAAAAAGTCTCAAGACAAAACCAAAGATTGTTTGCTAAAAACTTAAACCAAATAAATTGAGGTTTCTGGTTCGAATACGATCAGTAAACCGTTCCAAAGGGGTTAAGCTAGGATTCAAATACGATCATGTAGCCCCCAGTGGCTTTGGCGTTGCACCGATCAAGAGGGTACCGACAGCTATGTTCTCTTTGGTTCAAATACGACCTATGTTTGAACAGGAAGCCCCCAAACGACCTTGAGAGGTTTTTAACGACCCTGATTCGAATATGATCCAAGTCGGATCCAAAAGGGGTTAAGCTATGATTCGAATATGATCAAGAAGCCCCCTAGTGAGTTTGGCAGTGTGCCGATCAAGAGGGTACCGACAACTATGTTCTCATTGGTTCGAATACGACCTATGTTTGAACAGGAAGCCCCCAAGTGACCATATAAATTTTGGCATCGCGCTGATCAAGAGGGTACCGACAGCTATGCTCGATGAGCAGGAAGCTCCCAAGTGACCATAATAAGGTAAGCCGTAAGGCAGGATACCCATGTTTGAACCGCACATCATGGCAACAAGTTCTCTTTGGCAACCTTTAATTTTTCCGGGAACTCGAATATTGTGAGAGATTAATTCTTTTTTAACCAGAACTTTAAACCGGATTTGAAAGCTTCAAAAACTTTGTGGGATACGGATTGTCCTTGAGCCGGATGTTTGAACCGGATTTGAGAGCTTAAAAGTTTTGTAAGAGATAAATTTACCTGGAGCCGGATGTTTGAACCGGATTTGAGAGCTTAAAAGCTTTGCGGGAGAGAGATGTCTCTTGAACCGGATTTTAAACCGGAATCTTTATTTTGAACCGACAATTTTCTGACGGCCTTTAAATTTTTATCAATATGGCGGTGTCTTCTGGAACCGGGTTATCATTCCCTCCAATGACCCGGAATTCCCGAGTCATGTCATTGTAGCCCCCGAGTCTTAAGACTACTCGAGGGGTTGGCTTGAGACTCCCCATATTTGACCGTGATATAAACCGATATGAGTCATTCAACATCTCAGTGATATAACTTGTCCTGTACTGGAGAACTTGCAAGCCAGAGTAATTGCTCTTGTAAAGAAAGCAATATATAATATAAAATATACTGGATGGACTTCACCTGATGCGCCAGGTTAGTAATTATCACCGCGGAGTTGACGATCACCATGGTGAAGCTGAAATCAATCATGGCTGAGTCAGTCGTGGGAGTAGACAGATGAGTCGGCCGCGGTGTTGTAAGCCGGTGCGGACGCGTGAACCGGCCGCGAGAGCGGACGGGCGAGTCGTCCGTGGCGTTGTAAGGTGGCGCGGACGAGCAAGTCGGTCGACATGTTGATGAAAAAGGGACCACAACACACATGTCCGTGAAGCTGTGCGGCATAGCCGAATGTGCATCCGCGGTATAATGGCATAAAAAATTGTCCTGTGTAACAATGTTACAGGGCACAATAATTGTTCTTTGACAAAAAACAAGAAGTGTTTAATAAGATAAGTTCAGATAGATATTACCTGATGTTTGTGAATGACAGATGATCTGTATGCCGCGTCAGAGTCGGCTCAATATAATCTCGACCGTTCAGGCAGACCGGTGACTCCTGGCGGTTCAACACAGCAGAGGCGGCTCAACGCGGCCTCAGCGGCTTAATAAACGCTAGTCCAAAAGTGATGTTGGCACGCGCGTTATGAGGCACTTTTGTAATGAATAATGGTCCTGCAAAAAAAACATCACATACCAACGTAATTGTTCTCAAACGATTTAACATGCTGATAAAATATAGAAGAAAGATATCACCTGATATTTTTTGTTGGACGGATGAGTTGGCCATGGCGTTGTAAGCCGGTGCGGATGGGTGAGTCGGCAACGGTGTTGGAAAAACGTCACGGACATGGGTGAACCGGCCGCGGGCATGGACAACGAGTCAATCCCGTGTGTTGATGAAGCGGGGGGGGGGGGACTTGCTCATGTATCCGTCAAGTACATCCACGACGCGGAGCCGTGGACGACGGCGAGGCCTAGGAAGGGGACGACGCGGAGCCGGGGAAGACGCGGCAGTGGATGCCCACGCGTAGAGGAGTATGAGGGTTCACTGGTTCGCTGCGGTGTGAGGCTGCCGTCGCCGCAGAATAACAGGGGGTATGGGTGAGTAGAGGGATGGCCTGGCCAGCGGTGGGGGTAGTAGGGGCCGGTGAGGCCTCCGCCGCATCACAGCTTGTCACGGGAGGTAGGAGCACGAGGCATGACCGACACTGGTTTGGGCAGCTCGAGCAAGAAGACCGGAGGTTGAAGAAGCACTATGGCCGTTGGATGGACATCATATGGTCACTGGAGCTAGAATCGTGCATATTGACTAAGTTGACAAAGCCCTTCGTCCCCGTCAACTTAGTAGGCCCACAAGTCAGCCTGCCACTATACTAGGTCCCAGCTAGCAGGGGGAGTATTCATTTTTTTGTGCGTAATAAGGAGGCACTTTCTTGCGTATGAAGATATAGCTGGTGGGTCCAAGCTGTCAGCGGCGGTAACATTTTTTTGTGAAATACAAAGGCCATTTCAGTGGGTCCTAGATGTCAGGTGGAGGAATCATTATTTTGCGCGTAATAAGGAGGCATTTCCTTGCGTGCGGCCGTGGACCCATTTGTCAGCCTCTCCATGTATAGTCCACTTCAGATGCATGTCAGTCGTTGACCACGTTGACCAGGCCGCGTCGAGAGCACCAGGGCGATGGACGACGACGAGGCCTAGGAAGGGAATGACACGGAGGCAAGGAAGACTCAACAGTTGTTTCCCACGCGGAGGGGAGTACGACTGTATGAGGGTTTAGTGGTTTGTCTACCGTCGCCGGAGAATAACAACAGGTGTGGGCGAGTAGATGGATGGCTAGGCCAGCGATGGGAGTATGGTGGGGCAATGAGGCCTGCACCGCAGCAAAGCCGGCCGCAGGGAGGAGAGAGCAGGCAGTCCCGCCGGCGCTTGTTTGAGCAGCTGGAGCAGGAAAAGCAGAGATTGAAGAAGCACGACGGCCGTTGGATGGACATCCAACAGTCATTGCTTGTGCGTCAACCTTTTTTTAGGAAAGCCTCAAATCCGTGGAAAACATCATAAAACCCATCTGCCATTATTTCTAATAATTTACAACCAACTTGCTAATTCTTAAGGTTTTTTGGAGCCCATATTCTTTTTGTTAGCATTACAACCCATATTGTGGCCACGGTTAAAAAATATATGAAATTTTTCATATTTCGGTGCGGTCTGAACTATTTTTAATCCCGAAATTTCGAGTCATATTCAAACTAATTTCAAATATATATATATAATCCAACAAATTGTCCACGCATAAAAATCAATGCAATTTAAAATCTTGAAATGAAAAAAAAGAAATTTGAAACTAATTGCCGGTTTGATGTGTTTTAAAAATGTACGGCCCATTTCTCATTACTGATAGGCCATTTTCTCGGCCAGCCGAATGAAGCTCTCCTCGTCTTTGAAAGATTTGCCGCCCAACCGGCCTCACAAAGCGACTTACTTGGAAAATCACAAAAAACTGGGCTGTGGCCGTGGACCCAGCTGCGGCCGTGGACCCAGCTGTCAGCCTCTCCACGTACAGTACTCTTCCGATGGAAGTCGGTCGTTGATCACATTGACCACTCTGCACCAAGAGCACCAAGGCGGTGGACGATGGCGAGGCCTAGGAAGGGGACGACGCGGAGCCAGGGAAGACGCGACAGTGGATGCCCACGCGGAGAGGAGTACGAGGGTTCACTGGTTTGGCTGCGGTGTGAGGCTGCTGTCGCTGCAGAATAACAGGCGGTGTGGGTGAGTAGAGGGATGCCCTGGCCAGCGGTGGGAGTAGTAGGGGGTGGTGAGGCCTCTGCGGCATCACAGCCAGCCACGGGAGGCAGGAGCACGCAGCACGACCGCGCTGGTTTGGGCGGCTGGAGCAAGAAGACTAGAGGTTGAAGAAGCACTACTGTCGTTGGATGAACATCATATGGTAACTGGAGCTAGAATCGTTCATATTGACTAAGTTGACAAAGCCCTCCCTCCCCATCAACTTGGTAGGCCCACAAGCAGTCTCCCACGATGTCGGGTTCTAGCTGGCAGGGGGAGTATTCATTTTTTGTGCGTAATAAGGAGGCACTTCCTTGCGTGCGAAGATAGCTGGTGGGTCTGACCTGTCAGCAGGGGGCATGTTTTTTTTGCGAAATACAGAGGCCCTTCCGGTGGGTCCCAGATGTTAGGTGGAGGAATCAAAGACTTGAGAAGGCGTACAGAACAAGCTAGTGTACCAGTAAAGAGACGTTGCTGAGTTTTAGAAACAAGAGAGACGTGCTCCTGTAGCTGGTTCGAATCCAAACCTAGACTATGACTATATATGGTGCTATGCTACTCTGCAAGTAATGAAACTGACATATCCAACGTTTGCTTCTCCTCTTCTCTACTTACTCTGCCTAGCATCAGAAGCTCTGGCCGCAGCAACCATGTCCGCTGGCTGCTCGTCCACCTGCTCTTCAGCAGGCAACAACCAAATATGCGCCAAGTCGCCACCCGTACCATCACCTGTGGGTCTCATCCACCCCCGCCGGCACGCGCACCGCAGCCGGTTGCTCATTGTAACCCACTGCCGTTGGTGTGGTGCCACTGCTGTAAATCACGCAGAGTCATCCGTCGCGTCTCAACCACAATCCTCAACCCTGGCCGAGTCTTCTATAAATGCCCGAATCATGGGGTAATAATATGTTTAAGTGTTGTTCTGCTGCTTTCGGTTGCTGATTTTTTTAATAGTTTGGTTGATGATTGTCGGTGTCAAAACCGGCGGATCTCGGGTAGGGGGTCCCGAACTGTGCGTCTAAGGCGGATGGTAACATGAGGCAGGGAACACGATGTTTTACCCAGGTTCGGGCCCTCTTGATGGAGGTAAAACCCTACGTCCTGCTTGATTAATATTGATGATATGGGTAGTACAAGAGTAGATCTACCATGATCGGAGAGGCTAAACCCTAGAAGCTAGCCTACGGACTAAAACCCTCCGGTTTATATAGACACCGGAGAGGGTTAGGGTTACACAAGGTTGGTTACAAAGGAGGGGATACACATATCCGTATTTCCTAGCTTGCCTTCCACGCCAAGTAGAGTCTCATACGGACACGAGACGAAGTCTTTAATCTTGTATCTTCATAGTCTAACAGTCCGACCAATGGAGATAATTCGGCTGCCCGGAGACCCCCTAATCCAAGACTCACATAGTAGCCCCTGAACCAGGCTTCAATGACGATGAGTCCAGCGCGCAGTATTGTCTTCGGCATTGCAAGGCGGGTTCCTCCTCCGAATACACCACGGAAGAATTTGAACACAAGGATAGTGTCCGACCCTGCAAAATAAGTTCCACATACCTCCGTAGAGAGAATAATATTTTCACAAATCTAATTTGCTGACTTGTTTCGGCAACATGACATTAAGCCGTGGCCCGTGATTATTCGAACCGTTTCCTTTAACTAGCCCCGCACATAACGCGAGGCAGTTTTTTTGACACGTCTTGTCAAAGCAGAGATCGTGTCCCCTTATTACGGGGTTCTCATCAATACGGGCGTGGGTAACCCAGCCGTGTCTAGGACTCCTAGATTATAGGAAAGTCCCAAACGGCTACGGAGAGGACGCTTGATATTCACCCTCTTTATAAAGGGACAAGGCTTTTACCTTTTCCCTCCCGTGCTCAATCGAATCCTTCCCCCGCCTCGAGTTCTAACACCCAAAGCCCAGGTCAGGCGCTCCGGACCTTCAATCATGTCCGGATCTAGCCTTCAAGGCCGATGGATGCCCTCCTCCGTTACGGAAGAAGACATCAAGAAGTTGAGGGAGGCAAGATACCTGACCGCCGAGGTTTCGCATCGGCTGCCTGCCCAAGGGCAGGTCGTCCCTACTCCTGAACCCAACGAAGACATCGTGTTCATCTCCCACTTCCTCCGAGGTTTAGGCCTCACCCTGGATCCCTTCGTAAGGGGTTTGATGTTTTACTACGGGCTAGATTTCCATGATCTAGCCCCGGACTCCTTTCTCCACATCTCGACATTCATTGTCGTGTGTGAGGCCTTCCTCCGCATTACCCCTCACTTCGGCCTGTGGCTCAAGACCTTTGACGTGAAGCCGAAGATGGTCGAGGGGCAGTATGCAGCGTGCGGAGGCGCATTAATAAGCAAGATAGCAGGAGCTCCGTGGCCCAAAGGATCCTTTCCAGAGGTGTCCGGATTATGGCAACAGGAGTGGTTTTACGTCACAACTCCCAGAAGTGCCAAGTGGATGGCTGCCCCTGCTTTCCGCTCGGGCCCTCCACCACAACTGATGTCATGGATTAGCAGAGGGCTGAGATGGGTCCCGCCAAGGACGTGCCTGTACTGCAAAGCCGCATCCAAAATCTCTTCGCAGGATATTTCAGTTTGATTATGGTAATGCAAGTCATGCTGGTTCGACGAATCCAGCCATGCAAACGCCGGCCCCTCCGCATGTGGGAGTTCAACCCAGAAGGGCAGCGTACTATTCAGAATTTCCTTGGCCTGACACATGAGGAGATGTATAAATCATTCTTCGGACCCCAAATAGAGTGTCCGGATACTACCGAGGACGTGGGCCTGAGCAGCAACTGTATCGCCCACCAAGTAAGTAATCCTTTAGCCGAACACACCATCTTTTATTTACCATGACATCATTCTGAGAAGTCGCTCTTTGACCAGGACTAGCTAACAAAGGCGAAGATGATTCGCTGTTCAGCCCCCTTCCCTGAGGGTTTGGAGAATCTAGTACTGGAAAAGATGCTCGAGCTAGCACCATGCCCGGAGCCCTCAAAGGAAGATAAAGGGGGGGGGGATAATGAGGTCGAAAGCGGGCCCCCATCGCTACCAATTCCAACCTAGGGAATGAGCGCCTGCGTGAAGGAGGATAACCAAGGAGAAGAATCCGACCTTCTCTCGCTCCAGGGAAGGAAGAGGACTGCCTCCAAAGATTCGGAAACCGAGGCTTCCAAACGGGAGAAGAAGTCTCCACTAGAGGGTCCTGCCTTGGAGGGTGCTTTTGCCGCACAAAGTCCGCACGAGGATCAGCCCTCCAACGAGCTGTAAGTAATCAGAAAGTACTTTAATAGTGGAGATATACTACCTTACCTCTGAGGAAAATAACCGAAGCATTTATCTTGGAGTTCGGATCTTAGCCCTTCTCAACAGAGCTCGTCTTCAGGGGATCTTCTTCCGGAGATGATGGAGAGCGAAACGCCTCCCCTGGACTCCCCCGCTCAAGAAGCGGGCGACCTTGAAGTGTCGTCACGGAGGGCCTCTCTGGATCCGGTGAGGCCAGAAGATAATCCTATAGTCACCCGAAGTCCCCAGCGTCCGGCTCTTGAAGAGAGCAAACAAAAGAGTCCGGCACCGTCTGGTATGCGGTCGGACGCACTGAGGGAGTTGTTGGAGCGAGCGGCCATTTCAGAAGAACACCGTACGTTGATGGGTACAGTGATGGAAAGGATTTCGTTCACCGAAAGCGGGTTGCATGATGCCTTTGTGAGTCTACTGACGGGCTTTGAGGTACGTAAAATGATGTACATTTGTGGTGGTACCGCACATTTTTAGGTGTGCCTTGTGTAGATAGTAGCCCCTGAGACTCTGGTTGTCGCCGAGGACGGCGGCAAACAGAGGATCATAGTCCCAGGCAATAACCATACCGCTTTAATGTGCAGGTAGTGGGAGCTCCGGTGGCTAGCCGGACTCATGAGTTTGCCGAACTAAAGCGGCAACTAGATGCGGCAGACGCCGACATCGAGCTTGTAAGCTTCCAAACCTGACCTGGTGGCCAGGGGCGTAACTTTCAATCTGCTCCTGATGGCCAAGCGAATTGGCCCGCAGTGCAAAGCCGCCGAACACGAAGATCTGTCCGGGGAGAAAATTCTCACCCTGGACTGCATCGCTATCGATGATAGTAGGAGCCATCAATCCTAACGGCGATGACACAGAGGAACTCTCAATGAAAGCACCAATGTCGGTGTCAACACCGACGAATCTCGGGTAGGGGGTCCCGAACTATGCGTCTAAGGCGGATGGTAACAGGAGGCAGGGAACATGATGTGTTACCCAGGTTCGGGCCCTCTTGATGGAGGTAAAACCCTACGTCCTGCTTGATTAATATTGATGATATGGGTAGTACAAGATGTTGGGGAACGTAGTAATTTCAAAAAATTTCCTACGCACACGCAAGATCATGGTGATGCATAGCAACGAGGGGGAGAGTCTGATCTACGTACCCTTGTAGATCGCAACGGAAGCATTGACACAACGTACAGGAAGTAGTCGTACGTCTTCTTCCCGATCCGACCGATCCAAGCACCGTTATTCCGGCACCTCCGAGTTCTTAGCACACGTACAGCTCGATGACGATCCCCGGGCTCCGATCCAGCAAAGCTTCGGGGAGGAGTTCCGTCAGCACGACGGCGTGGTGACGATCTTGATGTTCTACCGACGCAGGGCTTCGCCTAAGCACTACAACGATATGATCGAGGTAGAATATGGTGGCAGGGGGCACCGCACACGGCTAAGGAACGATCAACTTGTGTGTCTAGAGGTGCCCCTGCCCCCGTATATAAAGGAGCAAGGGGGAGGCCGGCCGGCCTATGGGGCGCGCCAAGGGAGGGGGATTCCTCCTTCTAGTGGGAGTAGGACTCCCCTTTCCTAGTCCAACTAGGAGACTTGGGGGGAAGGAAAGAGAGGGAGAGGGAGAGGGAAAGGGGGGGGGGCGCCCTCCCCTCCTAGACCAATTCGGACTCCCTAGAGGGAGGGTGCGCCACCTCTTGGGCTGCTTCCCTCTCTCTCCCCTCAGGCCCAATAAGGCCCATTACTTCCCCGGGGGGTTCCGGTAACCCCTCCGGCTCTCCGGTTTTCTCCGAAATCATCTGGAACACTTCCGGTGTCCGAATATAGTCATCCAATATATCAATCTTTATGTCTCGACCATTTCGAGACTCCTCGTCATGTCCGTGATCACATCCGGGACTCCGAACTAACTTCGGTACACCAAAATGCATAAACTCATAATAACTGTCATCGTAACGTTAAGCGTGCGGACCCTACGGTTCGAGAACAATGTAGACATGACCGAGACACGTCTCCGGTCAATAACCAATAGCGGGACCTGGATGCCCATATTGGCTCCTACATATTCTATGAAGATCTTTATCGGTCAGACCGCATAACAACATACGTTGTTCCTTTTGTCATCGGTATGTTACTTGCCCGAGATTCGATCGTCGATATCCAATACCTAGTTCAATCTCGTTACCGGCAAGTCTCTTTACTCGTTCCATAATACATCATCTCACAACTAACATATTAGTTGCAGTGCTTGCAAGGCTTATGTGATGTGCATTACCGAGAGGGCCCAGAGATACCTCTCCGACAATCGGAGTGACAAATCCTAATCTCGAAATATGCCAACCCAACATCTACCTTTGGAGACACCTATAGTACTCCTTTATAATCACTCAGTTATGTTGTGACGTTTGGTAGCACCCAAAGTGTTCCTCCGGTAAACGGGAGTTGCATAATCTCATAGTCATAGGAACATGTATAAGTCATGAAGAAAGCAATAGCAACATACTAAATGATCGGGTGCTAAGCTAATGAAATGGGTCATGTCAATCAGATCATTCAACTAATGATGTGACCTCGTTAATCAAATAACAACACATTGTTCATGGTTGGGAAACATAACCATCTTTGATTAAAGAGCTAGTCTAGTAGAGGCATACTAGTGACACTAAGTTTGTCTATGTATTCACACACGTATTATGTTTCCGGTTAATACAATTCTAGCATGAATAATAAACATTTATCATGATATAAGGAAATAAATAATAACTTTATTATTGCCTCTAGGGCATATTTCCTTCAGTCTCCCACTTGCACTAGAGGCAATAATCTAGATTACACAGTAATGATTCTAACACCCATGGAGACTTGGTGCTAATCATGTTTTGCTCGTGGAAGAGGCTTAGTCAACGGGTCTGCTACATTCAGATCCGTATGTATCTTGCAAATCTCTATGTCTCCCACCTGGACTAGATCCCAGATGGAATTGAAGCGTCTCTTGATGTGTTTGGTTCTCTTGTGAAATCTGGATTCCTTTGCCAAGGCAATTGCACCAGTATTGTCACAAAATATTTTCATTGGACCCGATGCACTAGGTATGACACCTAGATCGGATATGAACTCCTTCATCCAGACTCCTTCGTTTGCTGCTTCCGAAGCAGCTATGTACTCCGCTACGACGCTTTGTTTAGAACTGCACCAACTGACAGCTCCACCGTTTAATGTAAACACGTATTCGGTTTGCGATTTAGAATCGTCCGGATCAGTGTTAAAGCTTGCATCAACGTAACCTCTTACGGTGAGCTCTTTGTCACCTCCATATACGAGAAACATATCCTTAGTCCTTTTCAGGTATTTCAGGATGTTCTTGACCGCTGTCCAGTGATCCATTCCTGGATTACTTTGGTACCTCCCTGCTAAACTTATAGCAAGGCACACATCAGGTCTGGTACACAGCATTGCATACATGATAGAGCCTATGGCTGAAGCATAGGGAACATCTTTCATTTTCTCTCTATCTTCTGCAGTGGTCGGGCATTGAGTTTGACTCAACTTCACACCTTGTAACACAGGCAAGAACCCTTTCTTTGCTTGATCCATTTTGAACTTCTTCAAAATTTTGTCAAGGTATGTGCTTTGTGAAAGTCCAATTAAGCGTCTTGATCTATCTCTATAGATCTTTATGCCTAATATGTAAGCAGCTTCATCGAGGTCTTTCATTGAAAAACTCTTATTCAAGTATCCCTTTATGCTATCCAGAAATTCTATATCATTTCCAATCAGCAATATGTCATCCACATATAATATCAGAAATGCTACAGAGCTCCCACTCACTTTCTTGTAAATACAGGCTTCACCAAAAGTCTGTATAAAACCAAATGCTTTGATCACACTATCAAAACGTTTATTCCAACTCCGAGAGGCTTGCACCAGTCCATAAATGGATCGCTGGAGCTTGCACACTTTGTTAGCTCCCTTTGGATCGACAAAACCTTCCGGTTGCATCATATACAACTCTTCTTCCACAAATCCATTCAGGAATGTAGTTTTGACATCCATCTGCCAAATTTCATAATCATAAAACACGGCAATTGCTAACATGATTCGGACAGACTTAAGCATCGCTACGGGTGAGAAGGTCTCATCGTAGTCAACCCCTTGAACTTGTCAAAAACCTTTTACGACAAGTCGAGCTTTATAGACAGTAACATTACCGTCAGTGTTAGTCTTTTTCTTGAAGATCCATTTATTCTCAATTGCTTGCCGATCATCGGGCAAGTCAACCAAAGTCCATACTTTGTTCTCATACATGGATCCCATCTCAGATTTCATGGCTTCAAGACACTTTGCGGAATCTGGGCTCACATTCTCTTCTTCATAGTTCGTAGGTTCATCATGATCTAGCAGCATGACTTCCAGAACTGGATTACCGTACCACTCAGGCGCGGATCTTGCTCTAGTTGATCTACGAGGTTCAGTAGTATCTTGTTCTGAAGTTTCATGATCATTATCATTAACTTCCTCACTTATTGATGTAGGTGTTGCAGAAACAGTTTTCTGTGATATACTACTTTCCAACAAGGGAGCAGGTACAGTTACCTCGTCAAGTTCTACTTTCCTCCCACTCACTTCTTTCGAGAGAAACTCCTTCTCAAGAAAGTTTCCGAATTTAGCAACAAAAGTCTTGCCTTCGGATCTGTGATAGAAGGTGTATCCAATAGTTTCCTTTGGATATCCTATGAAGACACATTTCTCCGATTTGGGTTCGAGCTTATCAGGTTGAAGCTTTTTCACATAAGCATCGCAGCCCCAAACTTTTAGAAACGACAACTTTGGTTTCTTGCCAAACCATAGTTCATAAGGCGTCGTCTCAACGGATTTTGATGGTGCCCTATTTAATGTGAATGCGGTCGTCTCTAGAGTGTATCCCCAAAATGATAGCGGTAAATCAGTAAGAGACATCATAGATCGCACCATATCTAGTAAAGTACGATTACGACGTTCGGAAACACCATTACGCTGTGGTGTTCCGGGTGGCGTGAGTTGCGAAACTATTCCACAATTTTTCAAATGTACACCAAACTCGTAACTCAAATATTCTCCTCCACGATCAGATCGTAGAAACTTTATTTTCTTGTTACGATGATTTTCCACTTCACTCTGAAATTCTTTGAACTTTTCAAATGTTTCAGACTTATGTTTCATTAAGTAGATATACCCATATCTGCTTAAATCATCTGTGAAGGTGAGAAAATAACGATATCCGCCACGAGCCTCAATATCATCGGACCACATACATCTGTATGTATGATTTCCAACAAATCTGTTGCTCTCTCCATAGTACTGGAGAATGGTGTTTTAGTCATCTTGCCCATGAGGCACGGTTCGCAAGTACCAAGTGATTCATAATCAAGTGGTTCCAAAAGTCCATCAGTATGGAGTTTCTTCATGCGCTTTACACCGATATGACCTAAACGGCAGTGCCACAAATAAGTTGCACTATCATTATCAACTCTGCATCTTTTAGCTTCTACATTATGAATATGTGTATTACTACTATCGAGATTCAACAAGAATAGACCACTCTTCAAGGGTGCATGACCATAAAAGATATTACTCATATAAATAGAACAACCATTATTCTCTGATTTAAATGAATAACCGTCTCGCATTAAACAAGATCCAGATATAATGTTCATGCTCAACGCTGGCACCAAATAACAATTATTTAGGTCTAATATTAATCCTGAAGGTAGATGTAGAGGTAGCGTGCCGACCGCGATCACATCGACTTTGGAACCGTTTCCCACGCGCATCGTCACCTCATCCTTAGCCAATCTTCGCTTAATTCGTAGTCCCTGTTTTGAGTTGCAAATATTAGCAACAGAACCAGTATCAAATACCCAGGTGCTACTGCAAGCATTAGTAAGGTACACATCAATAACATGTATATCAAATATACCTTTGTTCACCATGCCATCCTTCTTATCCGCCAAATACTTTGGGCAGTTCCGCTTCCAGTGACCAGTCTGCTTGCAGTAGAAGCACTCAGTTTCAGGCTTAGGTCCAGACTTGGGTTTCTTCTCTTGAGCAGCAACTTGCTTGCCGTTCTTTTTGAAGTTCCCCTTCTTCTTCCCTTTGCCCTTTTTCTTGAAACTAGTGGTTTTGTTAACCATCAACACTTGATGCTCCTTTTTGATTTCTACCTCCGCAGCTTTCAGCATTGCGAAGAGCTCGGGAATAGTCTTGTTCATCCCTTGCATATTATAGTTCATCACGAAGCTCTTGTACCTTGGTGGCAGTGATTGGAGAATTCTGTCAATGACGCAGTCATCTGGAAGATTAACTCCCAATTGAATCAAGTGATTATTATACCCAGACATTTTGAGTATATGCTTACTGACAGAACTGTTCTCCTCCATCTTGCAGCTATAGAACTTATTGGAGACTTCATATCTCTCAATCCGGGCATTTGCTTGAAATATTAACTTCAACTCCTGGAACATCTCATTTGCTCCATGATGTTCAAAACATCGTTGAAGTCCCGATTCTAAGCCGTAAAGCATGGCACACTGAACTATCGAGTAGTCATCAGCTTTGCTCTGCCAGACGTTCATAACATCTGGTGTTGCTCCAGCTGTTGTGGAACGCAGGAATTTCAAAAATTTTCCTACGCACACGCAAGATCATGGTGATGCATAGCAACGAGAGGGGAGAGTGTTGTCTACGTACCAACGCAGACCGACTGCGGAAGTGATCACACAACGTAGAGGAAGTAGTCGTACGTCTTCTTCCCGATCCGACCGATCCAAGCACCGTTACACCGGCACCTCTGAGTTCTTAGCACACGTTCAGCTCGATGACGTTCCTCGGGCTCCGATCCAGCAAAGCGTCGAGGAAGAGTTCCGTCAGCACGACGGCGTGATGACGATCTTGATGTACTACCGACGCAGGGCTTCGCCTAAGCACTACAACGGTACGATCGAGGTGGAATTTGGTGGCAGGGGGCACCGCACACGGCTAAGGAACGATCTCAAGGATCAAGTTGTGTGTCTTGGGGTGCCCCCTGCCTCCGTATATAAAGGTTGGAGGGAGGGGGGCTGGCCGGCCAAAGAGGTGTAGGCGCAGGAGGAGTCCTACTCCTACCGGGAGTAGGACTCCCCCCTCCAATCCTAGTCCAACTAGGAATCCCTTAAAGGAGAGAGAGAGAGAGGTGGCCGGCCCCTCTCCTAGTCCTAATAGGACTAGGGAGAGGGGGGGAGGCGCAGCCCTATGTGGGCTGCCCTCTCTCCTTTCCACTAAGGCCCATGTTGGCCCATTTGGCTCCCGGGGGGTTCCGGTAACCCTCCCGGTAATCCGGTAAAATCCCGATTTCACCCGGAACACTTCCGATGTCCAAACATAGGCTTCCAATATATCAATCTTTACGTCTCGACCATTTCGAGACTCCTCGTCATGTCCGTGATCTCATCCGGGACTCCGAACAACCTTCGGTACATCAAAATGCATAAACTCATAATAACTGTCATCGTAACGTTAAGCGTGCGGACCCTACGGTTCGAGAACAATGTAGACATGACCGAGACACGTCTCCGGTCAATAACCAATAGCGGGACCTGGATGCCCATATTGGCTCCTACATATTCTACGAAGATCTTTATCGGCCAGACCGCATAACAACATACGTTGTTCCCTTTGTCATCGGTATGTTACTTGCCCGAGATTCGATCGTCGGTATCCAATACCTAGTTCAATCTCGTTACTGGCAAGTCTCTTTACTCGTTCCGTAATACATCATCTCACAACTAACATATTAGTTGCAGTGCTTGCAAGGCTTATGTGATGTGCATTACCGAGAGGGCCCAGAGATACCTCTCCGACAATCGGAGTGACAAACCCTAATCTCGAAATACGCCAACCCAACATCTACCATTGGAGACACCTGTAGTACTCCTTTATAATCACCCAGTTACGTTGTGACGTTTGGTAGTACCCAAAGTGTTCCTCCGGTAAACGGGAGTTGCATAATCTCATAGTTATAGGAACATGTAAAAGTCATGAAGAAAGCAATAGCAACATACTAAACGATCGTGTGCTAAGCTAATGGAATGGGTCATGTCAATCAGATCATTCAACTAATGATGTGACCTCGTTAATCAAATAACAACTCTTTGTTCATGGTTAGGAAACATAACCATCTTTGATTAACGAGCTAGTCAAGTAGAGGCATACTAGTGACACTCTGTTGGTCTATGTATTCGCACATGTATTATGTTTCCTGTTAATACAATTCTAGCATGAATAATAAACATTTATCATGATATAAGGAAATAAATAATAACTTTATTATTGCCTCTAGGGCATATTTCCTTCAGTCTCCCACTTGCACTAGAGTCAATAATCTAGTTCACATCGCCATGTGATTCAACAGCAATAGTTCACATCACCATGTGATTAACACCCATGGTTCACATCGTCATGTGACCAACACTCAAAGGGTTTACTAGAGTCAATAATCTAGTTCACATCTCTATGTGATTAACACCCAAAGAGTACTAAGGTGTGATCATGTTTTGCTTGTGGGATAATTTTAGTCGACGGGTCTGTCACATTCAGATCCGTAAGTATTTTGCAAGTTCTATGTCTACAATGCTCTACACGGAGCTACTCTAGCTAATTGCTCCCACTTTCAATATGTATCCAGATTGAGACTTAGAATTATCTGGATCAGTGTCAAAAACTTGCATCGACGTAACCCTTTACGACGAACCTTTTTGTCACGTCCATAATCGAGAAACATATCCTTATTTCACTAAGGATAATTCTGACCGCTGTCCAGTGATCTACTCCTAGATCACTATTGTACTCCCTTGCTAAATCAGTGCAGGGTATACAATAGATCTGGTATACAGCATGACATACTTTATAGAACCTATGGCCAAGGCATAGGGAATGACTTTCATTCTCTTTCTATCTTCTGCCGTGGTCGGGCTTTGAGTCTTACTCAACTTCACACCTTATAATACAGGCAAGAACTCTTTCTTTGACTGCTCCATTTTGAACTACTTCAAAATCTTTGTCAAGGTATGTACTCATTGAAAGAACTTATCAAGCGTCTTTGATCTATCTCTATAGATCTTGAAGCTCAATATGTAAGCAGCTTCACCGAAGTCTTTCTTTGAAAAACTCCTTTCAAACACTCCTTTATGCTTCACAGAATAATTCTACATTATTTCCGATCAACAATATGTCATTCACATATACTTATCAGAAATGCTGTAGTGCTCCCACTCACTTTCTTGTAAATACAGGCTTCACCGCAAGTCTGTATAAAACTATATGCTTTGATCAACTTATCAATGCGTATATTCCAACTCCGAGATGCTTGCACCAGTCCACAGATGGATCGCTGGTGCTTGCACATTTTGTTAGCACCTTTCGGATTGACAAAACCTTCTGTTGCATCATATACAACTCTTTTTTAATAAATCCATTAAGGAATGCAGTTTTGTTTATCCATTTGCCAGATTTCATAAAATGCGGCAATTGCTAACATGATTCGGACAGACTTTAAGCATAGATACGAGTGAGAAAATCTCATCGTAGTCAACACCTTGAACTTGTCGAAAACCTTTTGCGACAATTCTAGCTTTGTAGATAGTAACACTACTATCAGCATCCGTCTTCCTCTTGAAGATCCATTTATTTTCTATGGCTTGCCGATCATCGGGCAAGTCAACCAAAGTCCATACTTTGTTCTCATACATGGATCATATCTCAGATTTCATGGCTTCAAGCCACTTTGCGGAATCTGGGCTCACCATCGCTTCTTCATAGTTCGTAGGTTCATCATGATCTAGTAGCATGACTTCCAGAAAAGGATTACCGTACCACTCTGGCGCGGATCTTACTCTGGTTGATCTACGAGGTTCAGTAGTATCTTGTTCTGAAGTTTCATGATCATCATCATTAGCTTCCTCACTAACTGGTGTAGGTGTCACAGAAACAGTTTTCTGTGATGTGCTACTTTCCAACAAGGGAGCAGGTACAGTTACCTCGTCAAGTTCTACTTTCCTCCCACTCACTTCTTTCGAGAGAAACTCCTTCTCCAGAAAATTTCTGAATTTTAGCAACAAAAGTCTTGCCTTTGGATCTGTGATAGAAGGTGTATCCAATAGTTTCCTTTGGATATCCTATGAAGACGCATTTCTCCGATTTGAGTTTGAGCTTATCAGGATGAAACCTTTTCATATAAGCATCACAACCCCAAACTTTTAAGAAACGACAGCTTAGGTTTCTTGCCAAACCATAGTTCACACGGTGTCGTCTTAACGGATTTATATGGTGCCCTATTTAACGTGAATGCAGCTGTCTCTAATGCATGACCCCAAAAACGATAGTGGTAAACCGGTAAGAAACATCATATATTGCACTATATCCAATAAAGTATGGTTATGACGTTCGGACACACCATTATGCTGTGGTGTTCCAGGTGGCGTGAGTAGTGAAACTATTTCACATTGTTTTTAACTGAAGACCAAACTCGTAACTCAAATACTCTTCTCTATGATCAGGATCATAGAAACTTTATTTTCTTGTTACGATGATTTTTCACTTCACTCTAAATTTCTTTGAACTTTTCAAATGTTTCAGACTTATGTTTCATCAAGTAGATATACTCATATCTGCTCAAATCATCTGTGATGATCAGAAAATAATGATACCTGTCGCGAGCCTCAATATTCATCGGACCACATACATCAGTATGTATGACTTCCAACAAATCTTTTGCTTGCTCCGTTGTTCCGGAGAACGGCGTTTTAGTCATCTTGCCCAAAAGGCATGGTTTACAAGCATCAAGTGATTCATAATCAAGTGATTCCGAAAGCCCATCAGCATGGAGTTTCTTCATGTGCTTTACACCAATATGACCTAAACGGTAGTGCCACAAATAAGTTGCACTATCATTATTAACTTTGCATCTTTTGGTTTCAATAATATGAATGTGTGTGTTATTAAGATCGAGATCCAATGAACTATTTTCATTGGGTGTTTAACCATATTAGGTTTTATTCATGTAAATAGAACAACAATTTATTCTCTTACTTAAATGAATAACCGTATTACAATAAACATGATCAAATCATATTCATGTTCAACGCAAACACCAAATAACACTTATTTAGGTTCAACACTAATCCCGAAATTATAGGGAGTGTGCGATGATGATCATATCAATCTTGGAACCACTTCCAGCACACATCGTCACTTCACCCTTAACTAGTCTCTGTTTATTCTGCAACTCCCGTTTCGAGTTACTAATCTTAGCAACTGAACTAGTATCAAATACTGAGGGTTTGCTATAAACACTAGTAAAGTACACATCAATAACATGTATATCAAATATACTTATGTTCACTTTGCCATCCTTCTTATCCGCCAATCACTTGGGGTAGTTCCGCTTCCAGTGACCAGTCCCTTTGCAGTAGAAGCACTTAGTCTCAGGCTTAGGATCAGACTTGGGCTTCTTCACTTGAGCAGCAACTTGCTTGCCGTTCTTCTTGAAGTTCCCCTTCTTCCCTTTGCCCTTTTCTTGAAACTAGTGGTCTTGTCAACCATCAACACTTGATGTTTTTCTTGATTTCTACCTTCGTTGATTTCAGCATCACGAAGAGCTTGGGAGTTGTTTCTGTTATCCCTTGCATATTATAGTTCATCACGAAGTTCTACTAACTTGGTGATGGTGGCTAGAGAATTCTGTCAATCACTATCTTATCTGGAAGATTAACTCCCACTTGATTCAAGCGATTGTAGTACCCAGACAATCTGAGCACATGCTCACTAGTTGAGCGATTTTCCTCCATCTTTTAGCTATAGAACTTGTTGGAGACTTCATATCTCTCAACTTGGGTATTTGCTTGAAATATTAACTTCAACTCCTGGAACATCTCATATGGTCCATGACGTTCAAAACGTCTTTGAAGTCCCGATTCTAAGCCATTAAGCATGGTGCACTAAACTATCAAGTAGTCATCATATTGAGCTAGCCAAACGTTCATAACGTCTGCATCTGCTCCTGCAATAGGTCTGTCACCTAGCGGTGCATCAAGGACATAATTCTTCTGTGCAGCAATGAGGATAAACCTCAGATCACGGATCCAATCCGCATCATTGCTACTAACAGCTTTCAACACAATTTTCTCTAGGAACATATCAAAAATAAACACAGGGAAGCAACAACGCGAGCTATTGATCTACAACATAATTTGCAAAATACTACCAGGACTAAGTTCATGATAATTTTTAAGTTCAGTTAATCAAATTACTTAGGAACTCCCACTTAGATAGACATCCCTCTAATCCTCTAAGTGATCACGTGATCCAAATCAACTAAACCATAACCGATCATCACGTGAGATGGAGTAGTTTTCAATGGTGAACATCGTCATGTTGATCATATCTACTATATGATTCACGCTCGACCTTTCGGTCTCTGTGTTCCGAGGCCATATCTGCATATGCTAGGCTCGTCAAGCATAACCTGAGTATTCTGCGTGTGCAAAACTGGCTTGCACCCGTTGTAGATGGACGTAGAGCTTATCACACCCGATCATCACGTGGTGTCTGGGCACGACGAACTTTGGCAACGGTGCATACTCAGGGAGAACACTTCTTGATAATTTAGTGAGAGATCATCTTATAATGCTACCGTCAATCAAAGCAAGATAAGATGCATAAAAGGATAAACATCACATGCAATCAATATAAGTGATATGATATGGCCATCATCATCTTGTGCTTGTGATCTCCATCTCCGAAGCACCGTCATGATCACCATCGTCACCGGCGCGCCACCTTGATCTCCATCGTAGCAACGTTGTCGTCTCGCCAATCTTATGCTTCCACGACTATCACTACCGCTTAGTAATAAAGTAAAGCATTACATCGCGATTGCATTGCATACAATAAAGCGACAACCATATGGCTCCTGCCAGTTGCCGATAACTCGGTTACAAAACATGATCATCTCATACAATAAAATCAGCATCATGTCTTGACCATATCACATCACAACATGCCCTGCAAAAACAAGTTAGATGTCCTCTACTTTGTTGTTGCAAGTTTTACGTGGCTGCTACGGGCTTAAGTAAGAACACATCTCACCTACGCATCAAAACCACAACAATAGTTCGTCAAATAGACTCCGTTTTAACCTTCTCAAGGACCGGGCATAGTCACACTTGGTTCAACTAAAGTTGGAGAGACAGTCTTCCGCAAGCCATCTATGTGCAAAGCACGTCGAGGGAACCGGTCTCGCGTAAGAGTACGCGTAAGGTTGGTCCGGATCGTCTCAACCAACAATACCGCCGAACCAAAGTATGACATGCTGGTAGGCAGTATGACTTGTATCGCCCACAACTCACTTGTGTTCTACTCGTGCATATAACATCAAACCATAAAACCTAGGCTCGGATGCCACTGTTGTGGAACGCAGTAATTTCAAAAATTTTCCTACGCACACGCAAGATCATGGTGATGCATAGCAACGAGAGGGGAGAGTGTTGTCTACGCACCAATGCAGACCGACTGCGGAAGCGATCACACAACGTAGAGGAAGTAGTCGTACGTCTTCTTCCCGATCCGACCGATCCAAGCACCGTTACACCGGCACCTCCGAGTTCTTAGCACACGTTCAGCTCGATGACGTTCCTCGGGCTCCGATCCAGCAAAGCGTCGAGGAAGAGTTCCGTCAGCACGACGGCGTGATGACGATCTTGATGTACTACCGACGTAGGGCTTCGCCTAAGCACTACAACGGTACGATCGAGGTGGAATTTGGTGGCAGGGGGCACCGCACACGGCTAAGGAACGATCTCAAGTATCAAGTTGTGTGTCTTGGGGTGCCCCCTGCCTCCGTATATAAAGGTTGGAGGGAGGGGGGCTGGCCGGCCAAAGAGGTGTAGGCGCAGGAGGAGTCCTACTCCTACCGGGAGTAGGACTCCCCCCTCCAATCCTAGTCCAACTAGGAATCCCTTAAAGGAGAGAGAGAGAGAGGTGGCCGGCCCCTCTCCTAGTCCTAATAGGACTAGGGAGAGGGGGGGAGGCGCAGCCCTATGTGGGCTGCCCTCTCTCCTTTCCACTAAGGCCCATGTTGGCCCATTTGGCTCCCGGGGGGTTCCGGTAACCCTCCCGGTAATCCGGTAAAATCCCGATTTCACCCGGAACACTTCCGATGTCCAAACATAGGCTTCCAATATATCAATCTTTACGTCTCGACCATTTCGAGACTCCTCGTCATGTCCGTGATCTCATCCGGGACTCCGAAGAACCTTCGGTACATCAAAATGCATAAACTCATAATAACTGTCATCGTAACGTTAAGCGTGCGGACCCTACGGTTCGAGAACAATGTAGACATGACCGAGACACGTCTCCGGTCAATAACCAATAGCGGGACCTGGATGCCCATATTGGCTCCTACATATTCTACGAAGATCTTTATCGGTCAGACCGCATAACAACATACGTTGTTCCCTTTGTCATCGGTATGTTACTTGCCCGAGATTCGATCGTCGGTATCCAATACCTAGTTCAATCTCGTTACTGGCAAGTCTCTTTACTCGTTCCGTAATACATCATCTCACAACTAACATATTAGTTGCAGTGCTTGCAAGGCTTATGTGATGTGCATTACCGAGAGGGCCCAGAGATACCTCTCCGACAATCGGAGTGACAAACCCTAATCTCGAAATACGCCAACCCAACATCTACCATTGGAGACACCTGTAGTACTCCTTTATAATCACCCAGTTACGTTGTGACGTTTGGTAGTACCCAAAGTGTTCCTCTGGTAAACGGGAGTTGCATAATCTCATAGTTATAGGAACATGTAAAAGTCATGAAGAAAGCAATAGCAACATACTAAACGATCGTGTGCTAAGCTAATGGAATGGGTCATGTCAATCAGATCATTCAACTAATGATGTGACCTCGTTAATCAAATAACAACTCTTTGTTCATGGTTAGGAAACATAACCATCTTTGATTAACGAGCTAGTCAAGTAGAAGCATACTAGTGACACTATGTTGGTCTATGTATTCACACATGTATTATGTTTCCGGTTAATACAATTCTAGCATGAATAATAAACATTTATCATGATATAAGGAAATAAATAATAACTTTATTATTGCCTCTAGGGCATATTTCCTTCACCAGCAGCAGGCCTGGCACCCAGCGGTGCTTCCAGGACGTAATTCTTCTGAGCAGCAATGAGGATAATCCTCAAGTTACGGACCCAGTCCGTGTAATTGCTACCATCATCTTTCAACTTTGCTTTCTCAAGGAACGCATTAAAATTCAACGGAACAACAGCACGAGCCATCTATCTACAATCAACATAAACAAGCAAGATACTAGCAGGTACTAAGTTCATGATAAATTTAAGTTCAATTAATCATATTACTTAAGAACTCCCACTTAGATAGACATCCCTCTAATCCTCTAAGTGATCACGTGATCCAAATCAACTAAACCATGTCCGATCATCACGTGAGATGGAGTAGTTTCATCGGTGAACATCATTATGTTGATCATATCTACTATATGATTCACGCTCGACCTTTCGGTCTCTGTGTTCCGAGGCCATATCTGTATATGCTTGGCTCGTCAAGTATAACCTGAGTATTCCGCGTGTGCAACTGTTTTGCACCCGTTGTATTTGAACGTAGAGCCTATCACACCCGATCATCACGTGGTGTCTCAGCACGAAGAACTTTCGCAACGGTGCCTACTCAAGGAGAACACTTCTTGATAATTTAGTGAGAGATCATGTTATAATGCTACCGTCAATCAAAGCAAGATAAGATGCATAAAAGATAAACATCACATGCAATCAATATAAGTGATATGATATGGCCATCATCATCTTGTGCTTGTGATCTCCATCTCCGAAGCACCGTCATGATCACCATCGTCACCGGCGCGACACCTTGATCTCCATCGTAGCATCGTTGTCGTCTCGCCAATCTTATGCTTCCACGACTATCACTACCGCTTAGTAATAAAGTAAAGCATTACATCGCGATTGCATTGCATACAATAAAGCGACAACCATATGGCTCCTGCCGGTTGCCGATAACTCGGTTACAAAACATGATCATCTCATACAATAAAATTTAGCATCATGCCTTGACCATATCACATCACAACATGCCCAGCAAAAACAAGTTTAGACGTCCTCTACTTTGTTGTTGCAAGTTTTACGTGGCTGCTACGGGCTTAAGCAAGAACCAATCTCACCTACGCATCAAAACCACAATGATAGTTTGTCAAATAGACTCCATTTTAACCTTCGCAAGGACCGGGTGTAGCCACAATCGGTTCAACTAAAGTTGGAGAAACAGTCACCTGCAAGCCACCTGTGTGCAAAGCACGTCGGGAGAACCGGTCTCGCGTAAGCGTACGCGTAATGTCGGTCCGGGCCGCTTCATCCAACAATACCGCCGAACCAAAGTATGACATGCTGGTAGGTAGTATGACTTATATCGCCCACAACTCACTTGTGTTCTACTCGTGCATATAACATCAAACCATAAAACCTAGGCTCGGATGCCACTGTTGGGGAACGTAGTAATTTCAAAAAATTTCCTATGCACATGCAAGATCATGGTGATACATAGCAAGAAGGGGGAGAGTCTGATCTACGTACCCTTGTAGATCGCAACGGAAGCGTTGACACAACATAGAGGAAGTAGTCGTACGTCTTCTTCCCGATCCGACCGATCCAAGCACCGTTACTCCGGCACCTCCGAGTTCTTAGCACACGTACAGCTCGATGACGATCCCCGGGCTCCGATCCAGCAAAGCTTCGGGGAGGAGTTCCGTCAGCACGACGGCGTGGTGACGATCTTGATGTTCTACCGACGCAGGGCTTCGCCTAAGCACCACAACGATATGATCGAGGTGGAATATGGTGGCAGGGGGCACCGCACACGGCTAAGGAACGATCAACTTGTGTGTCTAGAGGTGCCCTCCTGCCCCCGTATATAAAGGAGCAAGGGGGAGGCCGGCCGGCCTATGGGGCGCGCCAAGGGAGGGGGAGTCCTCCTTCTAGTGGGGGTAGGACTCCCCTTTCCTAGTCCAACTAGGAGACTTGGGGGGAAGGAAAGAGAGGGAGAGGGAGAGGGAAAGGGGGGGGGGGGGCGCCCTCCCCTCCTAGTCCAATTCGGACTCCCTAGAGGGGGGCACACCACCTCTTGGGCTGCTGCCCTCTCTCTCCCCTCAGGCCCAATAAGGCCCATTACTTCCCCGGGGGGTTCCGGTAACCCCTCCGGCTCTCCGGTTTTCTTCGAAATCATCCGGAACACTTCCGTTGTCCGAATATAGTCATCCAATATATCAATCTTTATGTCTCGACCATTTCGAGACTCCTCGTCATGTCTGTGATCACATCCGGGACTCCGAACTAACTTCGGTACATCAAAATGCATAAACTCATAATAACTGTCATCGTAACGTTAAGCGTGCGGACCCTATGGTTCGAGAACAATGTAGACATGACCGAGACACGTCTCCGGTCAATAACCAATAGCGGGACCTAGATGCCCATATTGGCTCCAACATATTCTACGAAGATCTTTATCGGTCAGACCGCATAACAACATACGTTGTTCCCTTTGTCATCGGTATGTTACTTGCCCGAGATTCGATCATCGGTATCCAATACCTAGTTCAATCTCGTTACTGGCAAGTCTCTTTACTCGTTCCGTAATACATCATCTCACAACTAACATCTTAGTTGTAATGCTTGCAAGGCTTATGTGATGTGTATTACCGAGAGGGCCCAGAGGTACCTCTCCGACAATCGGAGTGACAAATCCTATTCTCGAAATATGCCAACCCAACATCTACCATTGGAAACACCTGTAGTACTCCTTTATAATCACCCAGTTACGTTGTGACGTTTGGTAGCACCCAAAGTGTTCCTTTGGCAGACGGGAGTTGCATAATCTCATAGTCATAGGAACATGTATAAGTCATGAAGAAAGCAATAGCAACATACTAAACGATCGGGTGCTAAGCTAATGGAATGGGTCATGTCAATCAGATCATTCAACTAATGATGTGACCTCGTTAATCAAATAACAACTCTTTTGTTCATGGTTAGGAAACATAACCATCTTTGATTAACGAGCTAGTCAAGTAGAGGCATACTAGTGACACTCTATTTGTCTATGTATTCACACATGTATTATGTTTCCGGTTAATACAATTCTAGCATGAATAATAAACATTTATCATGATATAAGGAAATAAATAATAACTTTATTATTGCCCCTAGGGCATATTTCCTTCACAAGAGTAGATCTACCACGAGATCGGAGAGGCTAAACCCTAGAAGCTAGCCTATGGTATGATTGTATGTTGTAGTTCTTGTGTCCTACGGACTAAAACCCTCCGGTTTATATAGACACCAGAGAGGGTTAGGGTTACACAAGGTCGGTTACAAAGGAGGAGATACACATATCCATATTGCCTAGCTTGCCTTCCATGCCAAGTAGAGTCCCATCTGGACACGAGACGAAGTCTTTAATCTTGTATCTTCATAGTCTAACAGTCCGGCCAATGGAGATAATCCGGCTGTCCGGAGACCCCCTAATCCAGGACTCCCACAATGATCTTCCAATTTGATTCGTGCAGAAAAGGGAAGATTCGTGTGATTTGTATTTCTGGGAAGTTGCTGATGTGGGGGAGTGCAACTATGCTGATTATTTGGTTAGCCGAGGAATCCCAATACCAGCAGGTTGGGGTGTTGGAAAAGTAACTGAAGGAACGACAAAAGAGGAAGATGCAAAGCAGAAGGTTAAAGATGCAGTTCCTCTGATCATGGCCAAGCAACAGCTGCTGAACGGCCTTGACAGCAATGAGGAGATGAAAGAGCTTGTGAAGATAATGGGCAAAATAGATGTGCTCTGTAGGATGATTGTCTCTTTATTTGAAGTGTATGTAGCACTCGTGATGTATTTAGTGGCTATGACATGAGCACTTTGCTGAAACTAGTAATGAATGAAACCTGTGTAGCAGGCTGGGCGTAGTGTTGTGAACATCTAATGATTTCTATTAACAGAAATCAGGGGGTATCCCCTTTTTCTCATTAATAAATAAATAGCAGAGGCCCTTTTGGTAATAAATAAATAAATTAGCAGAGGCCCCGTCGGATCAACTTTGTTCTCATTCGAAGACGTCGAGTAAATTGCAGTCCAACAACAAACTATGTCATCAAATTCAAGTTTCACAGCCAAATATGAGTACAACTAAACAACAATGTCATCATGTTTTAGTCGTATACAATCACCAAAGACAAATCAGCATACATAACAAGTGATGTTCTCACAGGAAAATACTAAACAACATGCTCATCAGGTTTTAGTTGTCATAGCAAACACAATTTCACATAGTAGATAAAAAACGTCTTCTGACAGGCAAATACAACAAAAGCAATGTAATCATCATCCGCAGCAGCAATGTCAACATCTTTGCCATGTGTATCAGTCTGAATCATAATTCCCCACGACGTCATCTTCTTCTTTGTCCTAAACGTCCTCGAACGTTGGCTTCTTCTTGATCAACTCTTGTATGTTCACAGCACGACATGCAATCTTTTCGCCGGCGTCATTGACGTGATGGTTCTCAAAGATATTAGGAACATCTGTGTTATCTTGTACATTAGGAGCAGTGTAAGCATCATCTTGTCGTGCAACTTCATTGAACGAATTCCTCTGCTCAAACCTTTGCAATACTCTCCAGTCATCGCTACGTGCAAATGTGTCTTCCAAGAAAAATATCTGTGTTGCTTGATTTGCCAAAATAAAAGGCTCGTTGGTCTGGTACGCCGCCTTGACATTGATGGATTTGAAATAATCATCAGCTCTGGGTTTTGCGATCCTAGAAAACAGGTTATACCAATGACAGCACAATAGAACCACACACCGATGATCCTCGAAACTAGAGATATACTGCAACTGAACAATGTCTGTTATGTTAGCATACATTTCAATTGTCTCTTTGTCATATGTATCCATGCTCATGATGGCACTATTTTGTGTCTTCTTGCCTTTGTCTCGTGCAAGGGTGTTGTAGCGCACATCTCCAACAACGCAAGATTCATAATGTCTTACCCGAGTATCAGGACCCATTGCTAGTGAGTAAAGGGCATCATCAACTGCCTGCGCATCCTCCCGCATCTTCTTAACCTATGGTTAGAAAATAGACAAGCTAATCATCTTATGTACTCAATATATTAAAAAACTGACAGCGCAATTCAAAAGCTTACATGGCTCTTGAACCATTTCGCAAATCCTGCCATAACTAGTTTGTCAATGTTTCTTGGATTTTGCGGCAGTAACTCCTTTTTGTAGATGCTGCACAACATAGTGATCGCGTCAAACATATAAATATATAAGAATGTGCTGCAAGTTTAGTAGATTACGATGTATAAGCTGCAGTACTTAGCACTTACTAGATATAAGGTAGTATCTCAGGACAGTTATTCAACACATACCAAACCATTTTGTCCAAATCTTTAGGTTTTTCCTTTTTTCGACTCTTCCCTGTAACTCGAACAGAATAATCGAAAATATTGAGCCCGGGATTGTCTTCATCCACCTCTTTGCTAAGCTGATCAGCTGTTTCTATGTATTTTGAGCAGAATGTCAATGCTTCTGTAGCAATGTAGGCCTCTGCAATGGAACCCTCGGGTCTAGCTCTATTCCTAGCATAGCCCTTGAAAGTGCCTAGCAGCCTTTCAATAGGGTACATCCAGCCATACTGTACTAGACCTCTAAGTAGTGCCTCATCGGGTAGATGAACAGCCAAATGCACCATCACATCAAAGAAGGCTGGAGGATATATCTTCTCAAGGTCGCATAGGATAGTTGGTATCTTGTCTCTAAGACTCTCCAAAGCATCTATCCTGATATTTCTACTGCAGAGTTCCCTGAAGAATTGTCCCAACTCTGCAACTGCTCTGTATAAGTCAGGGCGGCCCAATCCTCTAAGGATAACAGGTAAAACCCTTTGAAGTAGGACGTGGCAGTCATGAGTTTTCAACCCTTGTACATTGTTTCCATCCGCACTGACTCTCCTTTCAGGGTTGGAAGCAAATCCATGTGGGAATCTCACACGTGACAAGACCTCGCAGCATTCTTTTCTTTTTACCTTGTCCAAGACGTACACAGCTGGTGCCATATCTCGTGGTTTACCTTCATCTTGCACCTGCAAATCCTGTGTGATACCCAGGTGTGTCAAATCAATCCAAGATTTTGAGGTATCTTTCGTCTTGCCTTCAATATTAAGAAGTGTGCCGATAATGCTGTCACATATATTTTTCTCGATGTGCATCACATCAAGATTATGCCGCAGATCCAAATCTTTCCAATACTCCAAGTCCCACAAATTGGACCTGCAGGTAAACAATAATCTCTCTTCTGCCCTACCATGCTTCCTTTTCCCGCTACCATTATCAGGATGGTTTCCTGGTGTAATATGCCTGACCTTCTCTAATTCCACTTGCAACTCATCTGCGGTGAGCCTCTTTGGTGCATCACGGTTTTCATGCTTTGCATTGAACACATGTCTTTGGTATTTTCTAGGATGCGGCTTGTCCTTGGCAAGGAAACGTCGGTGTCCAATGTAACAGATCTTGCTAAGTATTGCATATGACAGCGGATTCCTGTCACAGCGAACACATGCATTGTAACCATGTGTCATTTACCCTGACATAGTGCCCAAAGCCGGATAATCATGGATGCACAAAATTATAACAGCATGCAGAAAGAATTCATATGGTGGGCTACTATATAGGTCTCGAGTGAGAACACCCCTCCATAGTTGTTGAAGTTCCTCCACAAGAGGCTGCATGAACAAATCAAAATCCTTTCCAGGACTTTTTGGACCTGGGATGAGCAAGGCCATCATGTAGTTTGATTCTTTGGTGCAAACATTTGGAGGCATGTTGTAAGGGATAACAAGCACTGGCCACATGCTATATGTGGCGCTCTGGTGGCCAAATGGGTTAAATCCATCTGAAGCTAAGCCAAGTCTAATGTTTCTCAGGTCAGCAACAAACTTTTCGTGCTTCTGATTGAAGCTTTTCCACTCACTACCATGTGATGGATGGCTCATTACATTCTGATCTTTGTACTCCTGGTTCCTAGAATGCCAAAGTACATCCTCTCTTGTTTCAGCATCATGAAACAACTTCTACAATCTTGGTCTAATTGGAAAATGTCTCAGAACATTATGAGGAATCCTCTTCACAGCATCACCATCTTTCCATCTTGATGATTTGCATTTCGGGCATTCACTTAAGTTGGCATAATCCTTCCGGAACAGAACACAATTATTCTTACGAACATGGATCATATCATATCCAATTCCAACTGCACGAAGGAAATTCTTCATTTTACTGTAGGTGTGTGGCAGCTCAGACGCATCTGGGAAAGCTTTGCGAAAAGCAGCCAACATCGCATCAAATGATTTGTTGGTCATCCGCTCAGATGTCTTCACTTGAAGAAAGGTGACCATAGCTGGGAATACTGACAGCTTATTTCCTGGGGTGACAGCCACGTTGCATTGTTCCAACATGCGGGACCACCGTTTTTCTTCTGCAGGTGAAAGTTCACGGAATGCACGAGCATTTTGTAGCATTGTTTCAATGTTGGTCAAACTCACTGGCTCCATCACCACCTCCTCCTCCTCCTCTTCCACCTGAGCATCAGGCAGATCAAGATGGTGATCTGCTGCTTCCACGTAGTCAATAGCATTGACGTTCACAGCTTCACCATGATGAACCCACCTAGTATATGTGACCGACATCCCATACAAGTGTAGATGATTTTGCATAGTTGACCGGGGTCTTGTAACTGAATTCATACAACTGCTACACGGGTAGAGCACATCTGATTTCGGACCACGTACTCAGCTTTGATCAAGTTCATGAAGTTTTCAACCCCCTCGACATATGCAGCGGAGAATCTTCGAGCATAAGTTATCCAAGTCATGTCCATCTTTTATACACACAAATTAGTTCTTCTACTAGATATTACAGAAAAACATATATGCTTTTTATGAAGTCCAGAAGAAAATACCTAGGTTGATGTCTAAAGCTATGGCAAGATATTTGGACGAGCAGATCTCAGTAACGAAATATATGTAAAGCTAATTCAACAAACAGATTTGAGTCCTAAATTATGGCAGGCTGTTTCAGCAGTCAATGAGGCCGAGCACACAGCCATGGAACTATCGAAGGCCATCGCAGCAACAAACATCAAGTATAAAACAGTGTAGAGCTATTTCACCTAACAGATTGGCTACTAGACCATGGCAATCTATGTCACAATAAATATATGGCAGGATATTTTAGCAACTAATCAGCCTTGGCATGCCATCTCAGCTAAGCAGATTATGTGCAGAACAGGGCAAGGAAGCTTCTTAAGTAGAGCATATTGACTGTAAACTACTTCGGCAAACAGTGAGATTAACAGCGTCTATCAGCTAAGATTCAGCAATACACCGACATGCACGGGGCCTCAGTCTAGAATGCGCGTACCGTGGGAGAAGCTGACCACTGTGCATCTCCACACGAACGTCACCAGCGGTGGCGGCGCTAGCCGCCATGCGCCTCCACAAGAACGTCGCCAGCGGTGGCGACGCGACTAGAGGGCAGCAGTCTACGAGAGTGTACTGTGGGAGTGAGAGGATCGCCGTGCATCCCCTCGACAAACCGCAGCGCCGATGTATTGGCGTGGCAGGGAGGGTGGCTTTGGCGGAGTGAATGGAGTGGAGGGGGATGGGGGGAGGGGGGTTTGGGGAATATTATTGGCTAGTTGACCGAAGGGCGCTTGAATCTAGGATTTGGGGGGAATTTTTGGGTGGGGGGGGAGGATTTTCGCGCGGTGGGCGGGGGGAGTTTGGCACATGGTCGGTTTCTCCAAGTGCAGTCCCACGTGTCAGTGAAGAGGCAAGCCGAAGCGTGTTCCGTTTGCGTGAGCCGTGTGCAGGACCGAACGTGTGTGGGGTGCAATGCGACTGCGACAGGGGTGCTGTGAGTGTACCGCCTTTTTTCCTTTTAAACTAGGTGCTTCACCCCCTCAAAAAAAACTTGTTGCTTCGCGCGATCCATTGATAGTACTACTAGTAATCCGGTAATCCCGACTAAAATAGTGCAGCCGGGTCTTTTCCCACGCGATATGCTGGGAGGTTGGCTTAGTTGGGTTTTTTAGGACGAGTAATGCTACACCTACGTAGTCCTAGTTATGTAATTAACATAATGTGAAACGTGTGAGCTGTTGATTGTAGACTGGGGGGAGGGAGGGGCCCACCACCATGAAGATCAGGGGAGGAGAGAGAGAGGCAATTTACGTTAACCCTTTCGTAGGTTCCCGTAGATGTGGAAAGATGTGAAATGCGTGAATGTGCATTTGCAGCTAAGGCCTTCCCTCGTTCATCCTTTTCTCCCACAAGATCTTGATCTTCCGTACAACGCACGGGCATCTTGCTAGTACTCCTACAATATACTATACTATTGTGAAAGTTCATATACACCAGCCGAGATTAATGCAAACATGGCAGATTTTCATTACATTTCGAACTTTTATAGGACAAAAAAAAGAAACCCGACCCTAAACCTATTCTACGGCGGCGACCGACGTCCTCCATCTGCGATCTCCATGTACGGGGGCGGGGTTCAAGACTCGTGAAGTGAAGGTGCGGACTCCGGTGAAGAAAAGTAGAACACGGGAGATGGACCGGCCAGTTGGCACACCATGCCCTGCCGCCTCCCATGCCCTACTCATCCTCGGAGGAGTCCCCGACCTCGGCGGTGCCGGACGTTGGACGACGGCAAGTAGGACGCGTGGCTGACGGTGCTCCCGTCGTCGGCCGCCAGCGTGGCCACTGTTTGTGCCGCGACTTGAGCAAGGGCGGTGACCTCAAGCTCCATCCCCGAAGACAAGCTCTCCCGCAGAGCGTTCGCGCTTGCGGTCATGGCGGATGTGGTGCCAGGTAGGAGTATGATGCGCTATGGTGTGGAGGTTAGCTGGGCGTTGCCGCTTTAAGTAGCGCATTCCGGTGAGTCCAAGCGTCCTGGTGCGTCATTAAGTCACCAGAGTTGGTTCCTTGGGCACCGAGCCTCTTAACAACGGCATACGGATGGACGACATGAATGCGGGCAGCTGGCGCCGGCTGGGAACGCACCGCTGATACGTCTCCAACGTATCTATAATTTTTGATTGCTCCATGCTATATTATCTACTATTTGGACTATATTGGGCTTTATTTTCCACTTTTATATTACTTTTGGGACTAACCTATTAACCGGAGGCCCAGCCCAGATTTGTTGTTTAATCCCTATTTCAGTGTTTCGAAGAAAAGGAATATCAAACGGAGTCGAAATGGAACGAAATCAACTGGAGAAGTTATTTTTGTAAGGAAACCTACCGGATAGACTTGGGCCCTACGTCAGAAGATGAAGGAGGAGCTCACGAGGGTAGGGGGCGCGCCCACCCCCCTGGGGCGCGCCCCCTGCCTCGTGCCCCCCCTTCGGTCCACCTACGTACTCCTTTCACCCATATATACCCACGTATCCTAAAAACATCTGGGAGCACAATAGATCGGGAGTTCCACCGCCAGAAGCCTCCGTAGCCACCAAAAACCAATCTAGACCCGTTCCGGCACCCTGCCGGAGGGGGCAACCCTTCTCTCGTGGCCATCTTCATCATCCCGGTGCTCTCCATGACGAGGAGGGAGTAGTTCACCCTCGGGGCTGAGGGTATGTACCAGTAGCTATGTGTTTGATCTCTCTCTCTCTCTCTCTCTCGTGTTCTTGATTTGGCACGATCTTGATGTATCGCGGGCTTTGCTATTATAGTTGGATCTTATGTTTCTCCTCCCCCTCTACTCTCTTGTAATGAATTGAGTTTTCCCCTTTGAAGTAATCTTATCGGATTGAGTCTTTAAAGATTTGAGAACACTTGATGCATGTCTTGCCGTGCGTATCTGTGGTGACAATGGGATATCACGTGATTCACTTGATGTATGTTTTGGTGATCAACTTGCGGGTTCCGCCCATGAACCTATGCATAGGGGTTGGCACACGTTTTCGTCGTGATTCTCCGATAGAACTTTGGGGCACTCTTTGAGGTCCTATGTGTTGGTTGAATAGATGAATTTGAGATTGTGTGATGCATATCGTATAATCATACCCACGGATACTTGAGGTGACATTGGAGTATCTAGGTGACATTAGGGTTTTGGTTGATTTGTGTCTTAAGGTGTTATTCTAGTACGAACTCTAGAGCTGTTTGTGACACTAATAGGAATAGCCCAACAGATTGATTGGAAAGAATAACTTTGAGGTGGTTTCGTACCCTACCATAATCTCTTCGTTCGTTCTCCGCTATTAGTGACTTTGGAGTGTCTCTTTGTTGCATGTTGAGGGATAGTTATGTGATCCAATTATGTTATCATTGTTGAGGGAACTTACACTAGCGAAAGTATGAACCCTAGGCCTTATTTTCACGCATTGCAATACCGTTTACGCTCACTTTTATCATTAGTTACCTTGCTGTTTTTATTATTTCAGATTACAAATACCTTTATCTACTATCATATACCACTTGTTTCACCATCTCTTCACCGAACTAGTGCACCTATACAATTTACCATTGTATTTGGTGTGTTGGGGACACAAGAGACGCTTTGTTATTTGGTTGCAGGGTTGCTTGAGAGAGACCATCTTCATCCTACGCCTCCTACGGATTGATAAACCTTAGGTCATCCACTTGAGGGAAATTTGCTACTGTCCTACAAACCTCTGCACTTGGAGGCCCAACAACGTCTACAAGAAGAAGGTTGTGTAGTAGACATCAAGCTCTTTTCTGGCGCCGTTGCCGGGGAGGTGAGTGCTGGAAGGTATATCTTTAGATCTTGCAATCAAGTCTTTTAGTTTCTTGTTTTATCACTAGTTTAGTTTATGAAATAAAACTATAAAAAATGGAATTGAGTTTGTCTCATACGCTTCACCTTTTTAATATCTTTCGTGAGTATGATGGAAAGGAAAATTGTGCTCAAATGCTAGAAGAAGAATTACATAGAATGCTTGGCATAAAATATGTGAATTATGAGCATGATTGCAATGTTGTTAGTACGAATTCTTTGAATATCCATGATACTAATGATGATTGCACTAGTTATGATGAGAATGTCTCCTATAAACATGTCAATTTTTGTGGAGTGCATTGGGTTTGTAAGTACACACTAAATAGGGAAGATAGATATTGCAAGAGGCATAAGTACTTAGAAGCCAAATTGTTGCAAGAAGAGCTAGATGAATGTGCTGAAAATTTAAATTTTCTTAGCCCTACTTGTGAACTTTGCAATGAACGTGATCATTTTAGTATCCAGTGCAAATTGTTTCATGATCGTATCGTGTCCAAAAATTGCGATGACTTGATTTCCCTTGCACATCATAATGAACTTAGTTTGCTCTTGGTTTATGAAGAAATTAAACATATAACTAAGGATATTCCAAAATTTGCCCTTGATAAAGTTCTTCATTTTGATCTAGAGAAAATTTATATGTATTGTGCGGTGAATTACATTGAAAATCCTTATATTGCCAATTACATAAAGAAAAGAAAACAAATAGAAGATGAAGAGAATACTAATGAAAGGGAAGAGACTTCCTAATATCCTCCTATTATTTCTTACAATGAATCAGGTAACGAGGAGGAGCCTCCTATTCAACCAATCTCATTAATAAGGAGCTCCAAAAAGAGGATTGAACCCACACATGATGTGGTGAAGAAGAAGAAAAGAAAAAGGAAGAGAGGTAAAAAGATATCTCTCTCAAATAATGCTGCTCCTATTACTATTGTGCCTCATGAAAATATAATTTTGAAAGATAATGATACTTCTTATGATCTTGAAAATCTTTTTGGCACTTGCTTGGAAGAATATGATAATTGCTATACTATTGGTGCTATCCATACTATTAATAATGAGAGTGATTATGCTTATGATATGAAAAGGCCCAAGCTTGGGGATGCTATGTTTGATGAAGATGATGTTTTTGAGAATATATTTGATGCAATTAATGTTTGTCCCAAGCTTGGGGATTCTATGATTAATGAAGATGATATTTTTAGTCTCCCAAGTTTTGATATGCAAGTTTATAATGATGATAGCATGCCTCCTACTTATGATGATTATTGTGATGATAATTATGCTATAAAAAGTAGTGATTATATTTATAAAACTTGTCATGATTATGATTACCCCTTCTCTGAACATTACTCTTTTAATGTGGAAACAATTTATAGTATTCGAGTTTCCTATGATACTCCCACTATTCCGAATGAGAAGAATTTTGCCTATGTGGAGTGTAGTAAATTTTCTATGCTTGTAGATCATGAAAAGAATGCTTTAGGTGCTGGTTATATTGTTGAATTCATTCATGATGCTACTGAAAATTATTATGAGGGAGGAATATATGCTTGTAGGAATTGCAATAATATCAAGTTTCCTCTCTATGTGCTTAAAATTTTGAAGTTATGCTTGTTTTACCTTCCTATGCAAGTTGATTCTTGTTCCCACAAGTTGTTTTCTCACAAAATCCCTATGCATAGGAAGAGGGTTAGACTTAAATGTGCTTGTAATATGCTTCATGATGCTCTCTTTATGTTTCAATTCTTATGTCTTATGTGAGCATCATTGAAATCATTATGCCTAGCCAGGGGTGTTAAACGTTAGCGCTTGTTGGGAGGCAACCCAATTTTATTTTAGTTCCTTACTTTTTGCTCCTGTTTAGTAATAAATAATTCATCTAGCCTCTGTTTAGATGTGGTTTTAGTTGTTTAATTAGTGTTTGTGCCAAGTAGAACCTTTGGGAAGACTTGGGGAAAGTCTTGTTGATCATGCTGTAGAAAACAGAACCTTTAGCGCTCACGAGAATTGCTGCCATTTTTATTTGGAGAGTGATATTTAGTTAATTATTTTTGCATATGATTAATAGATAAATTCCTCGGGTCCAGCAATTTAGTTTAGAATTTTATGAGTTCCAGAAGTATGCGTTAGTTACAGATTACTACAGACTGTTCTGTTTTTGACAGATTCTGTTTTTCATGTGTTGTTTACTTATTTTGATGAATCTATGGATAGTAAAATATTTTATAAACCATAGAGAAGTTGGAATACAGTATGTTTAACACCGATATAAATAAAGAATGAGTTCATTACAGTACCTTGAAGTGGTGATTTACTTTCTTATACTAACGGAGCTTACGAGTTTTCTGTTAAGTTTTGTGTTGTGAAGTTTTCAAGTTTTGGGTAAAGATTCGATAGACTATGGAATAAGGAGTGGAAAGAGCCTAAGCTTGGGGATGCCCAAGGCACCCCAAGGTAATATTCAAGGACAACCAAGAGCCTAAGCTTGGGGATGCCCCGGAAGGCATCCCCTCTTTCGTCGTTGTTCATCGGTAACTTTACTTGGAGCTATATTTTTATTCGCCACATTATATGTGTTTTGCTTGGAGCGTCAATTTATTTTGTTAGGATTTGCTTGCTGTTATTTAGAACAATATTTTGCATCTTTTATTTCAATAAAAGTGGCATTGATAGCCTTTACTATGCCTATGTTATAAGTATACATGTTGCTGTTTGAAAACAGAAAGTTTACCGCTGTTGCAATAATTCCCTAGAAAAGTCAGAATGTGATAAAATGTTTAAACCTTTTGCATATTAAGATATGATAAATTTACTACAGTGGGAATTTTCTTTCATAATTTTTGGAGCTAGGGAAGTATGGATGTTGCAGCATTCTTTACAGACTATCCTGTTTAGGCAGATTGCTGTTATGTTTGCATTGCTTGCATATGTTTGCTTCTTTAATGATTCTATTTGAGGATAGGAATATTAAATATGTAGAGGCATTTAGTATGCAATGTTGAATAATAATTTTAGCGGTTTGCTACAGTAGAGTATGATAAGGTTTTAGCAATGGTTTATACTAACTTATCTCACGAGTCCTTGTTGAGTTTTGTGTGGATGAAGCTTTTGAGATTTAGGGAGACCTTGATATGAGAGGAATTAAGGAGACACAAAAGCTCAAGCTTGGGGATGCCCAAGGCACCCCAAGATAATATCTCAAGAAGTCTCAAGCGTCTAAGCTTGGGGATGCCCCGGTTGGCATCCTACCTTTCTTCTTCAACAACTATCGGTTAGTTTCGGTTGATCCTAAGTTTTTGCTTCTTCACATGATGTTTGCTATTCTTAGAATGTCATTTTATTTTGCTTTGCTTGCTGTTTGAATAGAATACCAAGATCTGAAATTATTAAATTTTAGAGAGTCTTCACATAGTTACATAATTATTCGACTACTCATTGATCTTCACTTATATCTTTCGGAGTAGTTTGTCATTTGCTCTAGTGCTTCACTTATATCTTTTAGAGCATGGTGGTAGTTTTATTTTGAAGGAATAGATGAAATCTCATGCTTCACCTAGATTATTTTGAGAGTCTTAAATAGCATGGTAATTTGCTTAAAATCCTAATATGCTAGGTATTCAAGAATAATAAAATTCTCTTATGTGTAACATCCCAAATTTTCAATTTGGAATGTTATACATAGATCATCATGCATATCATATTTTTCTTGCATTTTGGTCGATCCTAGAAATTTCACGCAACTCAAGGACCCTCAGAGAGAGTTGGAGATTTCATCATTTTCATATTTGAGTCTTCTCAAATTTTGAAGAAAGGATCATTGGATTTGTCGGAGTTTCATTTGCCTTTTATTTGGATAGGGAAAAATGCGCGTTTTCAAAAATTGCATTTTAGGCCCGGAGAAAAGTTCATTTTGTTCGACTCATTTTTAGGAGTCGGGGAAAATTTACTTTAGAAGTTTTGGAGTTCGTTTAGTTCTCTTTTCTTTTGTTTTTTCTGCGCGCGTAATTGATTTAAAAAAATCGCAGCACGCCTGGGCCAAGGCCCAGCAGCCGGCCGGCCAAGGCCAGGCCATCGCCGTGCCGCGCGCCAGCAGGCAGGCAGCCGCCGCCGCCCTAGTGGAGTCCCACTAGGACTCCAATCTCCTCTTTCCTTTCCTTTTTCCTCTCCTCTTTTTCTTGCCCCCTCCCCCAAGCAAACCCTCTCCCCTCACCTATATAAATACTCACCCCCCTCTAAACCCACATCAAACCAAGCCCCAAGCCCTCCACCGCGCCCTCACCCCGCGCCCAAGCCGCCCTAGCGCCGCCGTCCCTTGCCCACGCCGCCGCCGCCCTTGTGCATCGCCGCTGCCGCCCAACGCCGCCGTTCGCCGGAGCCTCGCCGAGGTTGCCCCGCGTCTCTCCTATCCCCTCGGTTCGGTTTTTCTTATAAACCGTTCTGATTCTTTTCTTCTCTTCCGATTCGTTTTCTTTCCGGTTCTTCTCTAAACCGTTCCGGTTTTCTAGATCGGTTTTTCGTTCGGTTTTCTTTTCTCGAAACCCTAGATCGGATTCGTCTTCTTTTCCGGTTTAGTTGCCTAGAGACCGTTCGCCGGACCGTTCATTTTAACGAACGTGATCACCGGATTATTCCCGGTGAACGAACATCCATTCGTTCAACCGTTCTTCTTTTTCTTTTTGTCGGATTTATTCCGTGATCGCGATCTCAGATCCGATCTTCGTTCTAGTTTATCTTCTCGCTCGTTTATCGGAATTAGGTGATTCAAGCACCTAGAGTTTCGTTTCGAAACCGCCGTTCTGACTAATCAACTTAAACAAGATTTTTGCTACGGTAAAATTTGACCTAGTTTCAACTTGCTAGAACCGAGTTGTTTTCTTCCGCCGTTTGTTTTCGGTTTCTTTGTTCGGTTCTTTCTTTCTTTGCAACCGGAGTTCTTAAGTTGAACTATCTGGTTCGATCTTTTGTTCGAGTTTTACCTGTGCATTAGATGAGTACTTATTGTATGCTTGTTGTTTGTCTACGATAGATTAACCGGATTGCGCCGCCTGTTACTTCGAATCTCTAGGACTCGCGGATCATCAGCAAGGCAAGTAACACTTTGATCATACCTTTTCTACAACCCAGTTTTATTGCATTAGATCCATCCTCACACATTGCATGATTAGGATCTAATTAAATTGTGGGATGGGAAGTAGATGAGGTAGTACCTATTACCTGTTTATTATGAAACCTTTGGGAGTTACTTCTACGTTTGCTTATTATGCCATGCTATGCTAGTAGACGTGGATTGGGTGAGTGATATCCATGACAGATGTGAGTGTGATAATTTTAAGGGTTTATCTAAGGTGGCAACTTAAACACACATCTGGGTGGATTGAGGCACCTGATGTCTATCAGGACTTGCCTGTTTTATTTTGGACCGCCACCCAGGCTCAAAGGGATCATAAGATCTTTCATGCTAAATACTTACGTGTGCAGCCACAAGCCATTATGGGCTCTGGCATAGTTGACTAAGTCGTGCGAACTCTTACAGGGTAGACTAGTAGATGTAGGGGAAAGTAGGTGTACCGGTCTATCCATCGTAAGGTGCTAGTGCTTCTGAAAGACTGTGTCTCGGTCATCCGTTTCTCAAACACCAGTAGTGCGAGAAGCCCAACGGAGGCGATCGAGTCTTGTGGGGAAAAGTGCGCAAACCTCTGCAGAGTGTAATAAACTAATCATAATTAGCCGTGTCCCCGGTTATGGACATCTTGAGTATCTAGTACTTGAATATCATGTGAATATCAACATGTTACTTCTAATTAATATTGTTGGGTTATTGATGACTACTTTTAATTGGGATTGAGAATGCTGTCAACCATTCTCGATGTTTAACAACCACCATGATAGTTAAATAAATTTATTCCTTTGCAGTAGGGAAAAATTGGCTTTACGCAAAACAGTAACGATAGAGCTTTCCACCAGCCAAATATGCATATAGTATAGCTGTTTCATTCCATTACTCTCTATGTGTTACCTTGCCAGCATATTCCATGTGCTGACCCGTTTCGGGCTGTAACGTTAATGTTGCAGACTTTTCAGACGACGATTAAGGTGCTTTTAGGTCGTGGTTCTATACTCAGTGATGCCGTTGGAGTTGATGGACCCATTTATCTTCCAAGTCTTCCGCTGTTATCGATATTAGATGGCCTTAAGCCATATTATTGTAATAAGTTCTCTTTTGAGACATCGATGTAATAAGTGTGTGATTGCCACTCTGCTATAAATCCTTCGAAGTACTGTGTGGTGTCAGCATTACTGATCCAGGGATGACACCGGAGCATAGTAGACTTGATCCATTCGGGTCGGGTCGCTACATTATGAGTGTGTTGAATACTATGAGAAGTTTGATACTTGATAATTGTTTTGAGATATGGAGATGGTGATATTAGAGTCATGCTAGTTGAGTAGTTGTGAATTTGATAAATACTTGTGTTGAAGTTTGTGATTCCCGTAGCATGCACGTATGGTGAACCGTTATGTGATGAAGTCGGAGCATGATTATTTATTGATTGTCCTCCTTATGAGTGGCGGTCGGGGATGAGCGATGGTCTTTTCCTACCAATCTATCCCCCTAGGAGCATGCGCGTAATACTTTGCTTTGATAACTTGTAGATTTTGCAATAAGTATGTGAGTTCTTTATGACTAATGTTGAGTCCATGGATTATACGCACTCTCACCCTCCCACCATTGCTAGCCTCTCTAGTACCATGCAAATTTCGCCGGTACCATAAACCCACCATATACCTTCCTCAAAACAGCCACCATACCTACCTATTATGGCATTTCCATAGCCATTCTGAGATATATTGCCATGCAACTTTCCACCGTTCCATTTATTATGACACGCTTCATCATTGTCATATTGCTTGTATGATCATGTAGTTGACATTGTATTTGTGGCAAAGCCACCGTTCTTAATTCTTTCATACATGTCACTCATGCATCATTGCACATCCCGGTACACCGCCGGAGGCATTCATATAGAGTCATATTTTGTTCTAAGTATCGAGTTGTAATTCTTGAGTTGTATGAAAATAAAAGTGTGATGATCATCATTATTAGAGCATTGTCCCAGTGAGGAAAGGATGATGGAGACTATGATTCCCCCACAAGTCAGGATGAGACTCCGGACGAAAATAAATAAATAAAAGAGGCCAAAGAAGCCCAAATAAAAAAAGAAAGAAAATAGGCCATAAAAAGGAGAAGGCCCAAATAAAAAAATAAAAAAGAGAGAGAAAAAGAGAGAAGGGGCAATGCTACTATCCTTTTACCACACTTGTGCTTCAAAGTAGCACCGTAATCTTCATGATAGAGAGTCTCTTGTTTAGTCACTTTCATATACTAGTGGAAACTTTTCATTATAGAACTTGGCTTGTATATTCCAATGATGGGCTTCCTCAAATTTCCCTAGGTCTTCGTGAGCAAGCGAGTTGGATGCACACCCACTAGTTTATTTTGTTGAGCTTTCATACACTTATAGCTCTAGTGCATCTGTTGCATGGCAATCCCTACTCACTCACATTCATATCTATTGATGGGCATCTCCATAGCCCGTTGATACGCCTAGTTGATGTGAGACTATCTTCTCCTTTTTGTCTTCTCCACAACCACCATTCTATTCCACCTATAGTGCTATGTCCATGGCTCACGCTCATGTATTGCGTGAAGATTGAAAAAGTTTGAGAACATCGAAAGTATGAAACAATTGCTTGGCTTGTCATTGGGGTTGTGCATGATTTAAATATGTTGTGTGGTGAAGATGGAGCATAGCCAGACTATATGATTTTGTAGGGATAACTTTCTTTGGCCATGTTATTTTGAGAAGACATAATTGCTTAATTAGTATGCTTGACGTATTATTATTTTTATGTCAATATGAACTTTTGTTTTGAATCTTTCGGATCTGAATATTCATATCACAATTAAGAAGAATTACATTGAAATTATGCCAAGTAGCACTCCGCATCAAAAATTCTGTTTTTATCATTTACCTACTCGAGGACGAGTAGGAATTAAGCTTGGGGACGCCTGATACGTCTCCAACGTATCTATAATTTCTGATTGCTCCATGCTATATTATCTACTGTTTTGGACTATATTGGGCTTTATTTTCCACTTTTATATTATTTTTGAGACTAACCTATTAACCGGAGGCCCAACCCAGATTTGCTATTTTATGCCTATTTCAGTGTTTCGAAGAAAAGGAATATCAAACGGAGTCGAAATGGAACGAAATCAACTGGAGAAGTTATTTTTGGAAGGAAACCTACCGGATAGACTTGGACCCTATGTCAGAAGATGAAGGAGGAGCTCACGAGGGTAGGGGGCATGCCCACCCCCTAGTGCGGGCCCCCTGCCTCGTGGCCCCCACTTCGGTCCACCGACGTACTCCTTTCACCCATATATACCCACGTATCCTAAAAACATCCGGGAGCACAATAGATCGGGAGTTCCGCCGCCAGAAGCCTCCGTAGCCACCAAAAACCAATCTAGACCCGTTCCGGCACCCTGCCGGAGGGGGCAACCCTTCTCCGGTGGCCATCTTCATCATCCCCGTGCTCTCCATGCCGAGGACGGAGTAGTTCACCCTCGGGGCTGAGGGTATGTACCAGTAGCTATGTGTTTGATCTCTCTCTCTCTCTCTCGTGTTCTTGATTTGGCACGATCTTGATGTATCGCGGGCTTTGCTATTATAGTTGGATCTTATGTTTCTCCTCCCCCTCTACTCTCTTGTAATGAATTGAGTTTTCCCCTTTGAAGTAATCTTATCGGATTGAGTCTTTAAAGATTTGAGAACACTTGGTGTATGTCTTGCCGTGCGTATCTGTGGTGACAATGGGATATCACGTGATTCACTTGATGTATGTTTTGGTGATCAACTTGCGGGTTCCGCCCATGAACCTATGCATAGGGGTTGGCACACGTTTTCGTCGTGATTTTCCGGTAGAACTTTGGGGCACTCTTTGAGGTCCTATGTGTTGGTTGAATAGATGAATCTGAGATTGTGTGATGCATATCGTATAATCATAGCCATGGATACTTGAGGTGACATTGGAGTATCTAGGTGACATTAGGGTTTTGGTTGATTTGTGTCTTAAGGTGTTATTCTAGTACGAACTCTAGGGCTATTTGTGACACTTATAGGAATAGCCCAACGGATTGATTGGAAAGAATAACTTTGAGGTGGTTTTGTACCCTACCATAATCTCTTCGTTCGTTCTCCGCTATTAGTGACTTTGGAGTGACTCTTTGTTGCATGTTGAGGGATAGTTATGTGATCCAATTATGTTATCATTGTTGAGGGAACTTACACTAGCGAAAGTATGAACCCTAGGCCTTATTTTCACGCATTGCAATACCGTTTATGCTCACTTTTATCATTAGTTACCTTGCTGTTTTTATTATTTCAGATTACAAATACCTTTATCTACTATCCATATACCACTTGTTTCACCATCTCTTCGCCGAACTAGTGCACCTATACAATTTACCATTGTATTTGGTGTGTTGGGGACACAAGAGACTCTTTGTTATTTGGTTGCAGGGTTGCTTGAGAGAGACCATCTTCATCCTACGCCTCCTATGGATTGATAAACCTTAGGTCATCCACTTGAGGGAAATTTGCTACTATCCTACAAACCTCTGCACTTGGAGGCCCAACAACGTCTACAAGAAGAAGGTTGTGTAGTAGACATCAACCGCACGATAGCATGAGGGACGAGGGTTTTTGGTGTGCCAGGGTAGTCAGCTGCGGTCGTGGCAACGTTGGAGATGCCCTTTGCTCACATGCGATCGACGCATGTCATTGAAAAAGAAGACGACCGTGTCTAGCGACGATGAGCATGTCGCTCACCGCGGTCGCCGTGTCCAGAGGCGATGCTGGAGCTGCGCTATGTTCTTGGCCCCCACGACCCACATGAATGGTTGCCAGTGGCGAGGAGGTCATGGGCCAGCTCCTCCATTGGACTAGTTTGTGCTACGTCGTCCCGACAGGTGTGCCCCACATGTTGGTTTCCCTGTTTTCCCAGCCATATTCGAGCGTCAGTGCTCCGCGTTGCGCATTAGGCCTTTCACTATGTAGGCCAAGCGAGACAACTTATTGTTTATTTGAGCCGTTCAAGTATAATCATGTGGCGTTTGCTTATTTCTCATTCCTCTCCAACCCTCTTCTCCGTCGATCATGTCGCCCTCCGGTCGAGTCCATCCTCCCGCATGCCTCATTTGAACATTCCGCCGAGTATCATTCGCATGTGGGCCTAGACCATGCTTGTATTTCCAATGTTTATTTGTAATTTGTCCGACATGCATACAAACAAACGGTTCGTTTGAAGTTTCACTTTGCCTCCCCTACGTGTCGCTTCGCGTCTTAGTTTTGACATCCCATTCGGTTCATGCCCCAACACATGTTAACGAGATCCATTGATGTTCAGAGATCAATTGCGTGTCGTGCAAGGAGATAAAGGTTTGGTATGTCTCTATGATAGAAATGACCCGTGGTGGGGGGGGAGGGGGTCTGTGGGGATCAGAGGGAGTATATTGTATGTTCATAAACGAAACGAACGTATTGTACCCACCCTAGTCCTCTTTCAATCGATCTCCGGACCCCGAGATGAAATCGAGAGAGAACGAGCAGGGGCATGTGTGATACCTAAGGCGGATTCAAAATTTTGAACCGGTGATCATAGCATCCGCAAATCATATATAAAGGGTATTCAATGTTCGTTTCATTTTTGAACGTACAATATACTCCCTCCTATCCTTTCCAGTTTACATATAAGTTTTTTGTGTAGTCAAAGTATCTCTACTTTGATAAAAAAGTATCAACATTCAACAACGCCCAATCAATATTGTTAGATTCGTATGTACTCCTAGATTTGTACTCGACATGGTTTCCAAATTGTTTTCAACCACGTGAATGTGCTTGTTCGCACGCATGCTCTTCCTACTAGGATTTCGCCACGTATAGCCAGTCCAATAGTAACTTTTTTTAAGCTTCCTGTCCAATATTACTAGTGGAGTACTGACAACATATGTACTAGAGTATGCAGTGCTCATAGTTGTACTCCCTCCTTCCATTTATATAGGGCCTATGTCGAGGAGAGAGATGTGAAAAAGTAAGGGGAGTGAGCTCTCATGAAACAACCTAGCTATATATGCATTCCTAGTTAAATACGTACATTAAATATGAAGAAAGAGATGGAGAGGAGATGGAAAAAAGTACTAATACAATAGCCAACCTTATAAAAAATTTTGCGGGAAATATCCAACCTTATAGCCCACAGTACTGTATGAGTGCATATAATAGATGATGGCTATAGATGACATGGCAGTTCCTTATAGCCATTGACTGGCTATATTATTAACCATGCTCTAATGCGTTTTTCAAAAACGCATTTGACTATTGACAAGATTGATAGTACATGAGATGTATAATGTGAAAATTATATCATTGGAAGCTCCTTTCACATACGTATCCCTGCCTTACCCTCCCTTTCGGTCACTTACTGGCGGACCCCATGCTTGCTAGGCCCAGCATGTCAGTTACTCAATGGGTTCCTATTGGGGAACGTAGTAATTTCAAAAAAAATTCCTACGCACACACAGGATCATGGTGATGCATAGCAACGAGAGGGGAGAGTGTTGTCTATGTACCCTCGTAGACCATAAGCGGAAGCGTTGTATCAACGCGGTTGATGTAGTTGTACGTCTTCACGATCCGACCGATCCAGGTACCGAAAGCACGTCACCTCTGAGTTCTGCACACGTTTGGCTCAGTGACATCCTCACCTTCTCGATCCAGCAAGAGGGGCAAAGTAGTAGATGAGTTCCGGCAGCACGACGGCGTGGTGACGGTGTTGGTGAAGAACAATCTCTGCAGGGCTTCGCCTAAGCACTACAAAAACTATGACGGAGGATAAACTAGAGGGGACGGGGTAACCGACACACGGCTTGGTGTTTCTTGATGTGTCTTGGGTGCTAGCCCTACGCCTCTATTTATATGTTGAGCCTTGGGGTCGAAACTTGGAGTAAAAGCCTCCACAAAGTCGGTTTCACCCGAAAGGCAAGAGTCCTTCTCGGACTGCAGGGCCAGACGCTAGGGTTCCCGGCGTCTGGACCCAGACGCCAGGGACCCTGGCATCTGGTCCCTGGACTCCGCAAAACTTCCTTTTGCGCTTTCCAAAAACCTTATGGGCTTTCCCCTTTGGCCAAAATAAAGTGTTCTCGTACCCAAACATTTCGGGAAACATCCGGAACCCTTCCGGTGAATTCCAGAACCCTTCCGGAGTCCAAACACTATTATCCCATATATCAATCTTCTCCGAGCCATTCCGGAGTTCCTCGTCATGTCTGTGATCTTATCCGGAACTCTGAAAAACATTCGTTCACCAACATACATAACTCATAGTACTATATCGTCAACGAATATTAAGCATGCGGACCCTACGGGTTTGAGAACTATGTAGACATGACCGAGACACCTCTCTGGTCAATATCAATAGCGGAACCTGGATGCCCACATTGGCTCCTACATATTCTACGAAGATCTTTATCGGTCAGTGTCAGGACCCCGATTCCAAGTCACATCGATCTGGCCGGTAACACCTCATATCACTTTGCGGCCTCACGCACGGTATCCCGTGGGTGTCGCCTTACCATGGCCCGGGACCGTTTGCGCCTTTTGGCTCATGTATATGATAGTGTCGCTAGCATCCATATGACAGAGAACCCGGGCCGACATGGCTAGTCGTGAACCCAAAGCGGCACAGACCTATGGAGACAGGCATACATGAATCACATCGAGCATGTCGGTCATCAGCGAGTGATTCCGGGCTGTAGCACTGGGCTAACAGGACTCCGGGGAACCCGGGCTGTAGTAGGCTAGGCAGGACTCCGGAAATCACCGCGTGACATTTCCCCGAAGGGACAGACATCGGAACAAAGTGAATCACATGCCGGCCAGTCAAGTGTCCTGAGCAGTAGTGCTGGGTTAGTAGGACTCCGGTGAACCGGGCTGTAGCGGACTACTATGGCTCGAGGAGCACTGGACTACATTTCCCCATAAGAAAGGCTGCCAGGGATAAACAACTAGATTGTCGGATCCCACTCATACCAAGCATTTCAATCATACACACAATATGCCCGATATGAGTACATACAACATGGCATCACAACAAAACTCTACAACTAAAGTACTTTATTTAAAAGCTCCAGAGAGCCATCCATAACATGTTCATACAGATAGGGGTCACATGACCCGACACTCAAGTCATACAATCATACAAGCACATGCGGAAGCAACTAGTCTGAGTACAGACTCTAGAAAGAAAGAAGGCTTCTCGAAGCCTGTCTATCTACATAAGGTCCTCCATGGCCAGAATCACCACCTGGGTGGCTAGTCACTCGTCGACGTCAAGGTATACATAGAACCCATCGGAGGGGGCGGTGTTGTCGTCTGAAAACAGTAATTAAGCAAACATGAGTGCAAAGGTACTCAGCAAGTCTTACATCAGAACCTACTATACATGCTCATTCTCAAGAAGGTGGTGGGGTTAATGCAGCAAGCCAGCTTTGACTATTGGCTAAACTATCCTAAGGAACTTCACTAGTAAAATAGTTTTCGCACACGAGTCCACTACTCACCAACACAATACTCCACCGGGGATCCTCCCTCGTCATCCTACGAGAGGGCCATCCTCAGTACTCACACTTATCTTGAGTCTTTTAGTAGTATCCATTAACTTGTCTATGGACTGTATAGGCAACCAAGTAGTCCTTTACCGCGGACGCGGCTATTCGAATAGTTTTATACCCTGCAGGGGTGTACTTCGTCACACATGTTTTCCCCACTTAGCGTCTGCACACGACATGTGCTCGGTAGACTTCAAGCGAAAACCGACGTGGGTGTAGACCACGACCTGACTAACCTCACAAGTCTCTAGTCCAGGTTTATCGCCTATTCAGGTTCCAACCGCAAGGAAATCCGGCCGGGGTGTCCTCAACGGCCCCAAACGATGTGTACAGGGTCCTGAGACGCCAAACGGGCGCCCGGCATACCCGGCCACAGTGTATCTACCGCATCATAGCCCACCCCTAGGTCAGCGCTACGCACGGCCGCCAACACATGTCCTACAAACACTAGAAACTAGTTGCAACTCCTGGACAGAGGCGAGAGGGGTCAGTAAGTCGAGCAGGGTCATATTTCAGGGCCCAGTGTGTGGTAGTAGCTGAATCTTAAATCACGCATACAGATCTCACTTCTTAGGGACGGCCTCAATGAAACAACCCACCATGTACTCCTACATGGCCTCTCATCGATACCTTTACCAAAACATGTTCAACACATCCCTCACATTATCGACATAAGCATTTCACTCTAGCCCATCACCCAGATGAACCAGACCTGACACAACTCTAAGCATAGCAGGCATAGCAAGGTAGGAATCACAAAACATGGCTCAATCAACTCCTACACATGCTAGTGGGTTTCATCTAGTTACTATGGCAATGACAGGTCATGCAGAGGATAAGGGTTCAACTACCGTAGCACACAGCAGTTTGAATCGCGTTGTCTTAATGCAGTAAACAAGAGCAGAAGCAATAACATGGGTTTGTATCGAAATGATCAATGGATGCTTGCCTGATGGAGTGGTAGCGGGATACTGCCCTTCAGTTGGATACTCGTGAATATCCTCGGAGGCAGAACCTACCACGGAGAACACATCGGAACACAATCAACACATGACGATATGCAACAATATGATGCATGCTGTGACATGGCAATATGATTGTGTCTTGGCCTAATGCAAGCTAAAATAGGAAGGGACGAACTCATTTGAATCAAAGATTCAAATATTAGCTCATTAAACATGGCATTTATAGTGCATTACCTTATTCTGCTTAAACAGTAAGGTAAACTCGTTTTGTCATGCATGAAACCATTACAGATGGATAGATTGAATTTTTCTGATAATTTTTCATATATAAATTATTTCATTTGGAGTTACGGTTGAATTTCTATGAATTTTTGAAGTTTGAACTATTTTTTGGAATTTCTTGAATAAAAATAATTCCAGAAATTAAATTACTGCGTCAGCATTGCATCATGCTCACCTCAGCAGGTCAAAGGCGCCAGCCCAGGTCAAACCTAACTGGTGGGCCCCTTCTGTCAGCCTCTCAGTTAATTAGTAGAATTAGATTAACACTAATTAGCTGTCAGGGGCCTGGGCCCACATGTCAGTGACTGATTTAATTAAAATTAATTAAAACTAAACCTAAATTAGTTAACAGACCGGCCCCACCTGTCATAGACTCAGGGGGGTCTACCTGGGCCCACCCAGGGGTTAAACTGGGTCAACTCGCCGGCGGCTCGACGCCGGCGAGGCCCGAGACGGCGGCGCGGCTCGGAAAACGCCCTCCGGCAACCAAATCGACGGCGGAGACCACCCGTGCGAAGCCCAGGCTCTCGCCCATCCAATGGAGCAAGTGTGAGGAGCTGGGGTGGAGCGAGCTCGCCAAAATCGAGCTCGTGGCGGCGGCCGGAGTTCGGGCAAGGTCGGTTTCGATGCTACGGTGCACGGGAGGAAGAGCTGGTGGTGGCTACGGGTTCCTGGTGCTGCACTGAGCATGGTGAGGCACTCCGTTGTGAGCTTGCACGGCTGTGGCCACGACTGCGCCATGGCCGGCGGCGGGGAGCTCTCGGGTGCGATGGAAACGGCGACTACACGGCGCAAACGAGCAAGGGGAAGGTGGGGATCGAAGGAGAAGCTCACGGGGAGTGCAGCAGTGGTCTTGGGGAGCTCGGGGAAGCAACGGAGCGGGCGCACGGTCGCCGGCGATCTCGGCGGACCGAGGTTGAAGAAGACGGTGATAGCAGTGTTGCAGGGCTTCCAACGAAGCGTGGCTCGGTGGGGAGGACGAGGGAGTCGAGGCGGAGCTGATGGGCTCGTCGGAGGGGCGAGGGAGTGGCTGTGGTGGCAACTATGGCGATCGGCGGCGAGGTCCGCGCTCGGCCATCGCGGGAGAGGATGAGAGAGACGAGGGGGAGAGTGAGAGAGAGGATGAGAGGGAGACGTGGGGGTCGCGTGGCGTCCTCTAGGCGTCTCCCGGCGTCGGCAGAAGCAGGAGGTGGCCGGCGCGTGGCCGGCGCGCGGCGAGCACGCGCCCCTGCCTCCTGGCGCGAGGTAGGGGGTGACTGGCCGAGCCAGGTAAGGCCCAGGTGGGCTTGTTTCTCCTTTTTTTGATTTAGTTTCTGTTTTCTATTTAACTGCAACTGTTTAGCTTTATTTAAAATACCAAAACATTTCCAAAATTCCTGAAAATAAATGTGGCCTCTGTTTAGATTATTTCCAACAGGAAACATTTACTCCCATAATTATTTGAGCATTTAAATTATTTTATAGCATTTAAATGCCCAAATTCAAATACTTATGATTTAATTCAATGACCTTCTGTTGACCTAGAAAATTGTGCACCAATTTTGCCAGAGGTTCTAACCTAAGACAAAGAGGGTGAACATTTTAGAAGGGCATTTCAGGTTCATTGAAATTATTTTTAGTAAACCCTAGTTGATTTCAAAAGGGTGCTGGGGGTTCTGCCTTCCCCATTTCAAGTTTCTGATGAAAAGTAAACATGATGCACACTCTAATGCATGGACTAGCTAGGGTGTGACAACTCACCCCCACTCAAAAGAATCTCATCCCGAGATTTAGGATCCTCTGGAAAGAAGGTGGGGTACTCGAGTCGAAGACGATCCTCCCTTTCCCAAGTGGCTTCTTTCTCGGAATGGTGTGACCATTGAACCTTGAGAAACTTGATATTATGACGTCGAGTGGTACGCTTGGCTTGATCAAGGATACGAACGGGATATTCCCGATAAGAGAGGTTATCTTGTAGATCAAGCGTTTCGTGGTCCACTTCACGGATAGGATCCGCGAAGCAACGCCTGAGTTGTGAAACGTGGAAGACATCATGAACTCTGGAAAGATGCGGAGGTAGTTCCAATTGGTAGGCAACTTCTCCTCGTTTGGCAAGAATGCGGAAGGGTCCAATGTAACGAGGAGCCAATTTGCCTTTGATACCAAAACGATGGGTTCCCTTTAACGGGGTAACCTGAAGGTAAGCCTTCTCGTCAACTTCATAAGTCATAGGCTTATGTTTACGATCATATTGACTCTTTTGACGAGATTGGGCTGTTTTCAATTTCTCACGAATAATGCGAACCTGCTCTTCTGCTTCCTGAATCATATCTGGGCCAAAGAGTTGTCTTTCCCCGGTTTCTGACCAGTTAAGAGGCATTCGACATTTTCGTCCATAGAGAACTTCGAAGGGAGCTTTGCCCAAGCTAGCTTGATAACTATTGTTATAAGCAAACTCCGCGAATGGGAGGCATTTCTCCCAACTCATTCCGAACGAGATAACAGAAGCTCGGAGCATATCTTCCAGAATTTGATTGACTCGCTCTACTTGACCACTTGATTGAGGATGGAAGGCGGTGCTAAAGGAGAGATGAGTTCCCATAGCATTTTGGAAACTTTCCCAAAATCGAGAGGTGAAGAGACTCCCACGGTCTGAGTTAATTTCCAATGGGACACCATGGAGAGACACTATTTGGGAGATGTATAAATCGGCTAGCTGGCTAGCAGTGATACTCTCACGAATAGGTAGGAAATGGGCTACTTTGGAAAGATGGTCGATCATGACAGAGATGGCATTATTCCCTCTCTTGGTCCTGGGAAACCCAGTAATGAAATCCATAATGATTTTATCCCATTTCCATTCAGGAATAGCCAAAGGTTGAAGGGTGCCAGCAGGCCGTTGATGCTCTGCTTTAATGCGACGATAAACGTTGCAATTAGCAATGTATTGAGCGATTTCTCTCTTCATCCTAGTCCACCAAAACCTCTGGCGTAGGTCTTGATACATTTTAGTGCTACTGGGATGAATGGTGAGAGGGGATTCATGAGCTTCCTTAAGGATCAACTGGCGTAGATGTTGTTTCTTGGGAACCACCAAACGGTTCTCAAAGAAGACATCACCCCGCTTATCCATGGAAAAACGCTTAGCAACTCCGCTAGCAATGTTTTCCTTAATCCGAGATATGCCCTTATCACGCTTCTGGGCAGCTATAATTTGATCTATAAGGGTAGGTTTCGCCACCAGGGTGGATAGGAATCCTCGAGGAACAATATGAATATTAAGCTTACGGAGTTCCTCATGGAGAAGTGGTTGACTTTATTGTAACATCAGGTTGTTACAATAGGATCTACGGCTTAGCGCATCAGCCATGACATTGGCTTTGCCCGGGGTGTAAGTTATTCCTAAGTCGTAGTCCGAGATCAACTCAACCCAACGTCTTTGCCTGAGATTCAAATCTGGTTGGGTGAAGATATATTTCAAGCTTTGGTGATCGGTGAAGATCTCGCAATGATTACCGAGAAGGTAATGTCGCCAAGTTTTAAGTGCATGGACTACAGCTGCAAGCTCTAGATCATGTGTGGGATAATTTTCCTCATGTGGGTGTAATTGCCGTGAAGCATAGGCAATTACCTGACGATCTTGCATGAGTATGCAACCTAGTCCTTGTCGCGAGGCGTCGCAATAGATAATAAAGTCCTTGGAGAAGTCTGGTGGTACCAGTACAGGAGCAGATGTCAGGCGTCTTTTCAGTTCCTGAAAACCGAACTCGCACTGTGGAGTCCACTCGAACTTTTTATCTTTCTTGAGGAATTCAGTTAGAGGTTTAGCATCCTTGGAGAAATTTTCGACGAAGCGGCGGCAATAGCTCGCTAAGCCAAGGAAGCTCCGAACTTGCTTAACCGTCTCAGGTGGAGTCCAATCAAGGACGGCTTGAACTTGCTCGGGATTGATAGCAATACCCTTACCAGAGATTACATGGCCTATATAGGTTACTTCTGGCAACCAAAATTCACACTTGGAGAATTTGGCATAAAGGCGATGCTCTTGAAGTTTCATCAATAGCAGCCTTAGATGTTCGGCATGTTCCTCTTCATTCTTGGAGTAGATGAGTATGTCATCGAGGTATACTACGACGAATTTATCCAAGTACTCCATGAAAACCGAGTTCATTAACCGGGAGAAGGTGGCTGGGGCATTGGTTAAACCGAAGGACATAATGGTGTACTCGTATTGGCCATAACGAGTAACAAAGGCCGTTTTGGGAATGTCCCCGTTTCTGATTTTGATTTGATGGTAACCCAACCTCAAATCCATCTTGGAAAAGACTGAGGATCCAGCGAGCTGATCATACAGATCGTTGATCCTGGGAAGCGGGTATTTGTTCTTGATGGTGACCAAGTTGACGGGTCGGTAATCCACAACCATTCGATCTGTTCCATCCTTCTTCTTGACTAAGAGGACGGGGCAATCCCAAGGAGAGGAACTGGGACGGATGAAACCCTTGTTCAAGGACTCATCGAGTTGGTTCTTAAGCTTGGCTAGTTCTAAGGGTGCCATCTTATAGGGTCTTCTGGAAATTGGAACGGTTCCTGGAACAAGGTCTATCACAAACTCGACATCCCTGTCAGGTGGAACACATGGCAGTTCTTCTGGAAAGACATCCGGAAAGTCTCGGACTACTGGAACACCCTCAAGGTCTGGAAGGGGGTTGGCATTTAGGGAGTAAAGTTGGCGCTTGGCCACTCGAGTTAAGACATTAACTGTCTTGCCCGAGGGGTGAGTAAGTTGAACGGTTCTAGTGGCACAATCGATCTTAGCATAATGAGATGACATCCAGTCCATACCCAAGATGATGTTTATGTCGGAGGACTTGAGAGCTATTAAGGATGCAAGGAAGACAAGTCCATCGACAAGAATTTCGTTCCCATGGCTTACTCTAGAAGTTTGCCATCTAGAGCCAGGGGTTTGAATTTCCATGGTAGAGGGCATGTCACAGAATGTCGTGTTATGCAATCAAGCATAGTTCTCGGATATGAATGAATGAGATGCTCCAGTATCGAAAAGAATAGATGCCGATGGCAGTTAACAAGGAGCGTACCAAGGACGACGTTAGGATCCTCATGAGCCTCCTTGGCTGAAACATAATTGACATGGCCACGTGCAGTGGTGGCCGGCTTGGCGTAGAAAGTCTTTCCCGCTGGCTTACCACGGCCAACAGACTTTCTAGTTTGATTGGGGTTGTTGTTCTGGGGACACTCTCGGCTATAATGACCCGGCTCTCCACACTTGAAGCATGTTACCACATTGGGGCGTGGAGCAGCATTAGCAGCGGGGCCACCATAGGGCTTGGGCGGTGCAAATTGCTGGTTGGGACGAGGCGCCTAAAAGGATGGCCTCGGGATGAACCTGGGTGGCAGTGCCGTGCTTGGAATCCACACCCGGCGCTTCTGAGCTCCAGAGCCGGATGAAGAGCCAAAATCACGGGAGTGCTTGCGTGAAGCGTCATAATCAGTCTGGCCTGTCTCAGCACTGATGGCTTTATTGACCAACTTCTGAAAGGATGTGCACTCGTGCAGACGGAGATCACGGCGAAGCTCATGGCTAAGTCCCTTGCAGAACCTTGCCTGCTTCTTAGCGTCAGTAGATACTTCTTCAGGGGCATAACGTGCCAGATTCCCAAATTCACGACTATATGCATCCACAGTCAGTCTTCCTTGGGTGAAGTTGCAAAACTCCTCCCTCTTGCAATCCATGAGACCTTCCGGAATGTGATGCTCACGGAAAGCCTCACTGAATTCAGCCCAAGTAGTGATTTGACCGACCGGGCGCATAGCTTCGAAGTTTTCCCACCAATGGCTAGCAGGGCCTTCGAGGTGATAGGCAGCATAAGTAACCTTGTCGGCTTCGGCTATGTTGGCAGAACGTAGCTTGTGGGTGATGCTGCGAAGCCAGTCATCTGCGTCGAGGGGTTCGACGGAATGGTTAAACTTTGGTGGGTACAACTTGATAAAGTCATTGGTTGACACCAAGTCATTTCGCGGGTGGCGTGCAGTGTTCTGCTCAATCCGCTCCAGCAGGCGGTTGGTCTCACGCTTGTTTCTTTCCGCCTCCAGCATTACTTCGGCCAGAGAAGGCGGGTGAGGCAGATTTTCACCTCTAGCAGCACTGGCTTCCCCCTGCTCCGGGGCAGCAGGGTTGCTGCGGGTGTTGACAATCCTAGGAGAAAACAAGACAACGGTTTAGACAAGGATGGCTCAAACTTAGCAAGGAAGTGCAGAATGTAATGGATAACACGGAATGCGGAGATGTTCATCCATATGTCATGGTAATATAAAACTGCCATATATATACCAACGGTCATACACATCATACATAGTTTAGTACAAGCCCAGGCTATAGTACAACTATGATGAAAGACGTTACATCTCATCAGAGGCATTCCAAGCTCCTATACATTATTTGTCTACACCTCCGGAGTCGATTACACGCAAAGTCATATTCCACAAGTCACGCAGGACAGTGGAGATACAACTACTACAATACTAGTGGTACTACTACTAACTCAGACAGCTCCGTAGTAGTCCTCATAGAAGTCACCTCCATAGCCTGGAAGTTCAACGTGACCATCCGGGAACAGACGGTCCTGAGGAGCCTGTGGACCATAGGGGCTAGGATGAGGTCTTGGACCAACAAACGGTGGCCTGCGGGGACCACGGGGTGCGGTGATGCCTCCCACATCACGCCAATCCACCACGTCTGGCAAAGCAGTCCTCACAGGATACAGGTCCCTTGTATCCATACATCCAGCTTGCACCGCAGGTGCAAACCGAGTCAATGTGGCCCAATGATCAGCACGAGTATTAAAAAGCTCCAGCCTCAAGGCCCGATTCTCTCGGTCCTTATATTCGAGCATCTCAGCAGTGGTACGAGTTAATGAATCCTCCTGAGTGGAGTCAGCATAGATAGCCTGAAGATACCCTTGCGCTCCTGGAAGTGAAGCTGGCATGTAACGGAAATCAGTGTTCCGAAGCAGGCCAGTCCGGACTCGCATGATGGTCATCATGGAATAGGCAGCATCCTGCACAGCCATCTCAACGATAACCCCGAGTCCATAGGAACAGTGAAGGGGCTAGGTAGATCCAGGATAAGAAGGAAATATCCTGACGGTGCAGAAATACTGGATTTGATTAAAGTCGCGGAACTGCTCTTCGACGGTGTATTCGGGATACCAACGGTAACCCGTCTCGATCATGACCCGGACTAACATAGCAGTATGACCGGGCATGTCGAGGCACCTGGTCAGGTGAACCACTTGGTTATGAACACGGTTGGCCATCTGAAAGCACAACCACAATGCAAAGACATTAGAATTTCTAGGGAAAATTGGACATCATAACGGCTGTGAATGCTCAGAAAAAGATTTGAGACATCCACAACAGTTCACAATACCGCTCAACAACATCATATCAAGGTTCTGATTCAAATAGCAACATACTAAAAATAGTAGAAACTGAACTGGGACTTGTAACAATAATCCTATAAGCTACTACGGATTAGTAACACGTGAACCTGATAGAAGAAGAGAGCCTAGTCCTTAACCCACGTTGAATGAGAAGAGAATGACTCAGATCAGAGGGCATAAGGTAAAGGAGTAAAAGAACCTTACATTCCCTCCCACAATCAATTCCCCTACATATAACTAAAGCATTTCTAGACTCGACATCGACCAGTTTGGCTCAATGAACCTACAGGCAGTCCGGCTCTGATGCCAACGCTGTCAAGACCCCGATTCCAAGTCACATCGATCTAGCCGGTAACACCTCATATCACTTTGCGGCCTCACGCACGATATCCCATGGGTGTCGCCTTACCATGGCCCGGGACCGTTTGCTCCTTTTGGCTCACGTATATGATAGTGTCGCTAGCATCCATATGACAGAGAACCCGGGCCGACATGGCTAGTCGTGAACCCAAAGCGGCACAGACCTATGGAGACAGGCATACATGAATCACATCGAGCATGTCGGTCATCAGCGAGTGATTCCGGGCTATAGCACTGGGCTAACAGGACTCCGGGGAACCCAGGCTGTAGCAGGCTAGGCAGGACTCCAAAAATCACCGCGTGACATTTCCCCGAAGGGACAGACATCGGAACAAAGTGAATCACATGCCGGCCAGTCAAGTGTCCTGAGCAGTAGTGCTGGGCTAGCAGGACTCCGGTGAATCAGGCTGTAGCGGACTACTATGGCTCGAGGAGCACTGGACTACATTTCCCCATAAGAAAGGCTGCCAAGGATAAACAACTATATTGTCGGATCCCACTCATACCAAGCATTTCAATCATACACACAATATGCCTGATATGAGTACATACAACATGGCATCACAACAAAACTCTACAACTCAAGTACTTTATTTAAAAGCTCCAGAGAGCCATCCATAACATGTTCATACAGATAGGGGTCACATGACCCGACACTCAAGTCACAATCATACAAGCACATGTGGAAGCAACTAGTCTGAGTACATGCTCTAGAAAGAAAGAAGGCTTCTCAAAGCTTGTCTATCTACATAAGGCCCTCCATGACCAGAATCACCACCTGGGTGGCTAGTCACTCGTCGATGTCAAGGTCTACATAGAACCCATTGGAGGGGGCGGTGTTGTCGTTTGAAAACAGTAATTAAGCAAACATGAGTACAAAGGTACTCAGCAAGTCTTACATCAGAACCTACTATACATGCTCATTCTCAAGAAGGTGGTGGGGTTAATGCAGCAAGCCAGCTTTGACTCTTGGCTAAACTATCCTACGGAACTTCACTAGTAAAATAGTTTTTCGCACATGAGTCCACTACTCACCGACACAATACTCCACCGGGGATCCTCCCTCGTCATCCTACGAGAGGGCCATCGTCGGTACTCACACTTATCTTGAGTCTTTTTAGTAGTATCCATTAACTTGTCTATGAACTGTATAGGCAACCAAGTAGTCCTTTACCGCGGACGCGGCTATTCGAATAGTTTTATACCCTGCAGGGGTGTACTTCGTCACAAATGTTTTCACCACTTAGCGTCTGCACACGACATGTGCTCGGTAGACTTCAAGCAAAAACCGACGTGGGTGTAGACCACGACCTGACTAACCTCACAAGTCTCTAGTCCAGGTTTATCACCTATTCAGGTTCCATCCGCAAGGAAATCCGGCCGGGGTGTCCTCAACGGCCCCAAACGATGTGTACAGGGTCCCGAGACACCAAACGGGCGCCCGGCATACCCGGCCACAGTGTATTACCGCATCATAGCCCACCCCTAGGTCAGCGCTACGCACGGCCGCCAACACATGTCCTAAAAACACCAGAAACTAGTTGCAACTCCTGGACAGAGGCGAGAGGGGTCAGTAAGTCGAGCGGGGTCATATTTCAGGGCCCAATGTGTGGTAGTAGCTGAATCTTAAATCACGCATACAGATCTCAGTTCTTAGGGACGGCCTCAATGAAACAACCCACCATGTACTCCTACATGGCCTCTCATCGATACCTTTACCAAAACATGTTCAACACATCCCTCACATTACCGACATAAGCATTTCACTCTAGCCCATCACCCAAATGAACCAGAGCTGACACAACTCTAAGCATAGCAGGCATAGCAAGGTAGGAATCACAAAACATGGCTCAATCAACTCCTACACTTGCTAGTGGGTTTCATCTAGTTACTGTGGCAATGACAGGTCATGCAAAGGATAAGGGTTCAACTACCGTAGCACACAGAAGTTTGAATCGCGTTGTCTTAATGCAGTAAACAAGAGCAGAAGCGAGAACATGGGTTTGTATCGGAATGATCAATGGATGCTTGCCTGATGGAGTGGTAGCGGGATACTGCCCTTCAGTTGGATACTCGTGAATATCTTCGGAGGCAGAACCTACCACGGAGAACACATCGGAACACAATCAACACATGAAATTATGCAACAATATGATGCATGCTATGACATGGCAATATGATTGTGTCTTGGCCTAATGCAAGCTAAAATAGGAAGGGATGAACTCATTTGAATCAAAGATTCAAATATTAGCTCATTAAACATGGCATTTATAGTGCATTACCTTATTCTGCTTAAACAGCAAGGTAAACTTGTTTTGTCATGCATGAAACCATTACAGATGGATAGATTGAATTTTTCTGATAATTTTTCATATATAAATTATTTCATTTGTAGTTACGGTTGAATTTCTATGAATTTTTGAAGTTTGAACTATTTTCTGGAATTTCCCGAATAAAAATAATTCCAGAAATTCAATTACTCGTCAGCATTGTGTCATGCTGACCTCAGCAGGTCAAAGGCGCCAGCCCAGGTCAAACCTGACTGGTGGGCCCCTTCTGTCAGCCTCTCAGTTAATTAGCAGAATTAGATTAACACTAATTAGCTGTCAGTGGGGCCTGGGCCCACATGTCAGTGAATGATTTAATTAAAATTAATTAAAACTAAACCTAAATTAGTTAACAGACTAGCCCCACCTGTCATAGACTCAGGGGGGTCTACCTGGGCCCACCCAGGGGTCAAACTGGGTCAACTCGCCGGCGGCTCGACGCCGGCGAGGCCCGAGACGGCGGCGCGGCTCGGAAAATGCCCTCCGGCGACCAAATCGACAGCGGAGACCACTCGTGCGAAGCCCAGGCTCTCACGCATCCAATGGAGCAAGTGTGAGGAGCTGGGGTGGAGCGAGCTCGCCAGAATCGAGCTCGTGGTGGCGGCCGGAGTTCGGGCAAGGTCGGTTTCGATGCTACGGTGCACGGGAGGAAGAGCTGGTGGTGGCTACGGGTTCCTGGTGCTGCAGTGAGCACGGTGAGGCACTCCGTTGTGAGCTTGCACGGCTGTGGCCATGGCTGTGCCATGGCCGGCGGTGGGGAGCTCTCGGGTGCGATGGAAACGGCGACTACACGGCGCAAACGAGCAAGGGGAAGGTGGGGATCGAAGGAGAAGCTCACGGGGAGTGCAGCAGTGGTCTTGGGGAGCTCGGGGAAGCAACGGAGCGGGCGCACGGTCGCCGGCAATCTCGGCGGACCGAGGTTGAAGAAGACGGCGATAGCAGTGTTGCAGGGCTTCCGGCGAAGCGTGGCTCGGTGGGGAGGACGAGGGAGTCGAGGCGGAGCTGATGGGCTCGTCGGAGGGGCGAGGGAGTGGCTGTGGTGGCAACTACGGCGATCGGCGGCGAGGTCCACGCTCGGCCATCGCAGGAGAGGATGAGAGAGACGAGGGGGAGAGTGAGAGAGGATGAGAGGGAGACGTGGGTGTAACGCCCCACATGTAACCTTCCCCAAATGTACTCCGACTCTTGCCGTTCCGGCATTAAGTTATATTTAATTCTCGGGTTCGCGTCTCTGCCTCCGTGTGTTGTTTTGTTTTTCGTGCATCTCATATCATGTCATCACGTGCATCGCATTTGCATACATGTTCATCTCTTGCATCCGAGCATTTTCCCCGTTGTCCGTTTTGCATTCCGGCGCTTCGTTCTCCTCCGGTGGCCATTTCTAGCTTTCTTTCGTGTGTGGGGGTTAAACATTTCCGGATTGGACCGAGACTTGCCATGCGGCCTTGGTTTACTACCGGTAGACCGCCTGTCAAGTTTCGGGTCATTTGGAATTCGTTTGATACTCCAACGGTTAACCGAGGGACCGAAAAGGCCTCGTGTGTGTGCAGACCAACACCCCTCCATTTTGGTCCAAAACCCACCAAACTCAGCTCCATCGTCTCGGTTGTTCGATCACGATCGTGTGGGCGAAAACCGCACCTCATTTGGACACTCCTAGGTCCCTCTAGGCCTATATATACACCCCCATTCCGAAATTCGCGGGTCTTCCTCCCCTAACCCTAGATCCAACTTTCCCCGCCGCCGCCGGACACAATCGCCGCCGACGGACATTGTCCGCTCCGCCCCGCCGCCGCGCCCAGCCACTCGGGGGCCGCCACGTCACCCCCGCTGCCGCCGCCTCCCACCGCGGCCCGGGAGCCCGCATCCGGCCCCCGCGGCCCGGTGAGCTCCGCCGCCGCCCGGAACTCGCCTCCCGCCCGGATCCGCCGCCTCCGGCCGCCGCGCCGCCGTCTCCGGGGATCCGCGCCTCCGGCGAGCCGCACCGCTCCGCCCCGGCGTCCGCGCCACGGCGCCCGAGCCGGCCCCGCCGCCCTTCGCCGCACCTCCTCGTCGTCCGGGCCGGCGCCCCTCTTCCCCGGCCAAGGCCCGGCGAGCCCCCCCTCTTCCGGCCGCCGCCACGGCCATTCCGGCGAGTTCGTGCTACAGTACTCCGGCGCCACCTCGGTTCCCGCGCCAGATCTGAGATCCAAATTTTCCTCCTCGGTTGACTTTTTCATCTCCTAACCCTAGTTTTTCTTGCTACTTTGACCGAGCATATCTCCTCACCCGTAGCTCCGATTTGGGCGTATAATATGTCAAATTCTTCGTCTCGACGAGTACATCATTTCATTCCATTGCATCATTTGCATTTGAGGTCATCTTGGTGCCCAAAATGCTGTTGGAAGGAGGCATGTTGAGTTAAATTGCAGATCCGTTAGTCCAACATGCACTTTTGTCATTTTTGCCATATTTAATCCGTGCATGATATGCCTGTGCCCCTTTGGGATGAATTGTTAAGCATGTTGCCTTCTTTCCAGAGGTGCCTTCCATGTATTTTTAGGAGGTGTGTGTTGTCTTGTGCAAGCTTGCGAAGAGGGCTACCTGAGATTTCAGATTTCAGGGACTTAGTGATTTTCACTAAGTCTGAGCCGTTTTAGTTCACGATGCCATATGTCCGGCTTGTTTCCTAGCGATCCGTGCCTCTTTTGAGGATGATCAGTAAGAGTGATTTGTTATGCTTGTTGTGCTTAATCCATCCATGTCTTTACTTGTTATGTTGGAGCAGCCTAGGTTGACTCAATCAAGCTCAACTTTTGGATAGTTGCTGTTTCGGGCAGATCGTTAACTCTTTTGCGATTTTGCCGGAGTTATTGCTAGTGATCCATGCATGCTATGCCATTGTTCTTGCCATGTATAGCTAGCATTTTGTGCCTTCTTAATGGATATATGCTTGCCTTGCCATGACTTGCACCGTAGTGAGAGCATCGAGCTCGTTTATATGCCTCCGTGAGTTATTATTTCAGCATGTCCCAGTTTTCACTAAGTCTGAAAACTGATTGTGTTTCATCGATGTTCGTGTGCTCGATAGAGTATTTTGTGAACCCTTTTGGCCCCAGGTTATTTTGGGTGTTTTGTTAAGCTTGTTGAGTAGCTCCATGCCATGCTCTTACTTGCCATGTTCAGGTTTTCCTTCATGATGTTTTGCTGCTCCGAAGAGAGCATCGTGGTCTGAAATTTCAGACTGGCGTTAATTTCGCTAAGTCTGAAATCTGTTTTGCTTATTCAGTTTTGCCATGCTTGTTTGAAGCCCTTAGTGGATGATTTTGCCTATGCCTCAGTCATGATGATTTGTTAAGCTTGATGAGTACATCACTGCCATGTAATTTGTTTTCATGTTGGGTGGCTGTAGCATGTTCTTTTTGTTGCATTTAGGAGGCATGTTGCTGTAAATGGCAGATCGGTTCATTTAGTAAAACGCTTGCCATTTCTTAACCGTAGCTCCGATTGCCATGATCTTTATATCGTTTTCAGGGGATTTCTTCCCCTCTATCCAGTGGCACTCTTGGATTTCCAAGTTGAGGCCAGGTTCTTGCATTTCCTGTTACATGTTGCATTTTGCATCCCGCATCGCATCCCGCATAGCATATCATCTTTTGCATATTATTGCTTGCCCTTGCACGTGGTTGATTGTATCCTTGTTGCTTGTTTGTCTTGTTGGGTAGAGCCGGGAGACGAGTTCGCTAACGAGGAGCCCGTTGAGTTTGCTTTTGAGGATCCAGTCAATTCTGACAACTGTGCAGGCAAGATGATCACACCCTTGAAATCACTACTATCTTTGCTATGCTAGTTTGCTCGCTCTTTTGCTTTGCCAATGCTACGATGCCTACCACTTGCTTGTCAGCCTCCCAATTGCCATGATTGAGCCTCTAACCCAGCTTTGTCCTAGCACACCATTGATTGGCTATGTTACCGCTTTGCTCAAGCCCCTTCTTATAGCGTTGCTAGTTGCAGGTGAAGATGGGAGCCGTTCCTTGTTGGAACATTTATTTACTTGTTGGGATATCACTATCTTGCTATGTTATCTTACTCATCTATATACTTGGTAAAGGGTGGAAGGCTCGGCCTCTCGCCTAGTGTTTTGTTCCACTCTTGCCGCCCTAGTTTCCGTCATATCGGTGTTATGTTCCCGGATTGTTGCGTCCCTTACGCGGTTGGGCTATAATGGGAACCCCTTGATAGTTCGCCTTGATTAAAGCTTTTCCAGCAATGCCCAACATTGGTTTTACCATTTGCCACCTACCCTTTTCTTTCCCTTGGGTTTCCGGAGCCCGAGGGTCATCTTTATTTTAGCCCCCCACGGGCCAATGCTCCTCTGAGTGTTGGTCCGGAACGTCAGCCGCCGGTGGCCACCAGGGGCAACTCTGGGCTGGCCTACCGGAAGTTTGGACAATCTGAGTGTGCCCTGAGAAAGAGATATGTGCAGCTCCTATCGGGATTTGTCGGCGCATTCGGGCGGTGTTGCTGGACTAGTTTTGACCTGTCGAATCATCTTGTTGTACCGGGATACCGAGTCTGATCGGTGAGTCCTGGGTGGAGGTCTATTCCTTCGTTGACCGTGAGAGCTTGTTATGGGCTAAGTTGGGACCCCCCTGCAGGGATTGATCTTTCGAAAGCCGTGCCCGCGGTTATGGGCAGATGGGAATTTGTTAATGTCCGGTTGTAGATAACTTGAACTTAATCAATTAAAATGAATCAACTGCATGTGTTGCCGTGATGGCCTCATCTCGGCGGAGTCCGGGAAGTGGACACGGCGTTGGAGTTATGTTTGCGTAGCCTGCTCTATTTAGTTTCCGCTCATGCCTTGCCTTCTCTTCTCGCTCTCTTTTGCGTATAAGTTAGCCACCATATATGCTAGTCGCTTGCTGCAGCTCCACTCAGCTTACCCCTTCCTTACCTATTTAGCTTAAATAGTCTTGATCGCGAGGGTGCGAGATTGCTGAGTCCTTGTGGCTCATAGATTACTATTATACCAGATGCAGGGACCGATGATACTCCTCCGGGTGGCGCATTCGAGCTGAAGTGGGAGTACGACGAGGACTCTCAGCGATACTATGTTTCTTTTCCTGATGATCAGTAGTGGTGCCTGCTCGGGATTCGATTCAGGGTTTAGTCGCATGGTGGGGAGTCTTTTCTATTTTGGCGCCGTAGTCGGGCCATGAGTGTTTGTATGATGTATGCTATTTTTGTACCTTGATGTGACGTGGCGAGTGTAAGCCAACTATTATATTTATTTCCCCTTCATATTTATATGAACATGGGTTGTGTGAAGATTGCCTCACTTGCGACTTATGCCTTCAATGCGATTATGCCTCTAAGTCGTGCCTCGACACGTGGGAGATATAGTCGCATCGAGGGTGTTACAGTGGGGGTCGCGTGGCGTCCTCTGGGCGTCTCCCGGCGTCGGCATAAGCAGGAGGTGGCCGGCGCATGGCCGGCGCACGGCGAGCACGCGCCCCTGCCTCCTGGCGCGAGGTAGGGGGTGACTGGCCGAGCCAGTAGGCTGGGCCGAGCCAGGTAAGGCCCAGGTGGGCTTCTTTCTCCTTTTTTTTTGATTTAGTTTCTGTTTTCTATTTAACTGCAACTGTTTAGCTTTATTTAAAATACCAAAACATTTCCAAAATTCCTGAAAATAAATGTGGCCTCTGTTTAGATTATTTCCAACAGGAAACATTTACTCCCAGAATTATTTGAGCATTTAAATTATTTTATAGCATTTGAATGCCCACATTCAAATACTTATGATTTAATTCAATGACCTTCTGTTGACCTAGAAAATTGTGCACCAATTTTGCCAGAGGTTCTAACCTAAGACAAAGAGGGTGAACATTTTAGAAGGGCATTTCAGGTTCATTGAACTTATTTTTCGTAAACCCTAGTTGATTTCAAAAGGGTGCTGGGGGTTCTGCCTTCCCCATTTCAAGTTTCTGATGAAAAGTAAACATGATGCACACTCTAATGCATGGACTAGTTAGGGTGTGACAGTCAGACCGCATAACAACATGCGTTGTTCCCTTTGTCATCGGTATGTTACTTGCCCGAGATTCGATCGTCGGTATCTCAATACCTAGTTCAATCTCGTTACCGGCAAGTCTCTTTACTCATTCCGTAATACATCATCCCGCAACTAACTCATTAGTTGCAATGCTTGCAAAGCTTATAGTGATGTGCATTACCGAGTGGGCCCAGAGATACCTCTCCGACAGTCGGAGTGACAAATCCTAATCTCGAAATACGCCAACCCAACAAGTACCTTTGGAGACACCTGTAGAGCACCTTTATAATCACCCAGTTACGTTGTGATGTTTGGTAGCACACAAAGTGTTCCTCCGGTAAACAGGAGTTGCATAATCTCATAGTCATAGGAACATATATAAGTCATGAAGAAAGCAATAGCAGAATACTAAACGATCGAGTGCTAAGCTAACGGAATGGGTCAAGTCAATCACATCATTCTCCTAATGATGTGATCCCGTTAATCAAATGACAACTCATGTCAATGGCTAGGAAACATAACCATCTTTGATCAACGAGCTAGTCAAGTAGGGGCATACTAGTGACACTCTGTTTGTCTATGTATTCACACAAGTATTATGTTTCCGGTTAATACAATTCTAGCATGAATAATAAACATTTATCATGAATTAAGGAAATAAATAATAACTTTATTATTGCCTCTAGGGCATATTTCCTTCAGTCTCCCACTTGCACTAGAGTCAATAATCTAGTTCACATCGCCATGTGATTTAACACTAATAGTTCACATTACCATGTGATTAACACCCATAGTTCACATCTCCATGTGACCAACACTCAAAGAGTTTACTAGAGTTAGTAATCTAGTTCACATCGCCATGTGATTAACACCCAAAGAGTACTAAGGTGTGATCATGTTTTCCTTGTGAGAGAAGTTTAGTCAATAGGTCTGCCACGTTCAGATCCATATGTATTTTGCAAATTTCTATGTCAACAATGCTCTGCACGGAGCTACTCTAGCTAATTGCTCCCACTTTCAATATGTATCCAGACTAAGACTTAGAGTCATCTGGATCAGAGTCAAAATTTGCATCGACGTAACCCTTTACGACAAACCTTTTTGTCACTTCCATAATCGAGAAACATATCCTTATTTCACTAAGGATAATTTTGACCGTTGTCCAGTGATCTACTCCTAGATCACTATTGTACTCCCTTGCCAAAATCAGTGTTGGGTATACAATAGATCTGGTACACAACATGGCATATTTTATAGAACCTATGGCCAAGGCATAGGGAATGACTTTCATTCTCTTTCTATCTTCTGTCGTGGTCGGGCTTTGAGTCTTACTCAGTTTCACACCTTGTAACACATGCAAGAACTCTTTCTTTGACTTGTTCCATTTTGAACTACTTCAAAATCTTGTCAAGGTACGTACTCATTGAAAAACTTATGAAGCGTCTTGATCTATCTCTATAGATCTTGATGCTCAATATGTAAGAAACTTCACTGAGGTCTTTCTTTGAAAAACTCCTTTCAAACATTCCTTTATGCTTTGCAGAATAATTCTACATTATCTCCGATCAACAATATGTCATTCACATATACTTATTAGAAATGTTGTAGTGCTCCCACTCACTTTCTTGTAAATACAGGCTTCACCGCAAGTCTGTATAAAACTATATGCTTTAATCAACTTATCAAAGCATATATTCCAACTCCGAGATGCTTGCACCAGTCCATAGATGGATCGCTTGAGCTTGCATATTTTGTTAGCACCTTTAGGATTGACAAAACCTTCTGGTTGCATCATATACAACTCTTCTTTAATAAATCCATTAAGGAATGCAGTTTTGTTTATCCATTTGCCAGATTTCATAAAATGCGGCAATTGCTAACATGATTCAGACAGACTTAAGCATAGATACGAGTGAGAAACTCTCATCGTAGTCAACACCTTGAACTTGTCGAAAACCTTTTTGCGACAATTCTAGCTTTGTAGATAGTAACACTACTATCAGCGCTTGTCTTCCTCTTGAAGATCCATTTAATCTCAATGGCTCGCCGATCATTGGGCAAGTCAATCAAAGTCCATACTTTGTTCTCATACATGGATCTCATCTCAGATTTCATGGCCTCAAGCCATTTCATGGAATCTGGGCTCATCATCGCTTCCTCATAGTTTGAAGGTTCGTCATGGTCAAGTAACATGATCTTCAGAACAGGATTACTATACCACTCTGGTGCAGATCTCACTCTGGTTTACCTACAAGGTTCGGTAGTAACTTGATCTAAAGTTACATGATCATCATCATTAGCTTCCTCACTAATTGGTGTAGTAGTCACAGGAACAGATTTCTGTGATGAACTACTTTCCAATAAGGGAGCAGGTACAGTTGCCTCATCAAGTTCTACTTTCCTCCCACTCACTTCTTTCGAGAGAAACTCCTTCTCTTGAAAGGATCCATTCTCAGCAATGAATATCTTGCCTTCATATCTGTGATAGAAGGTGTACCCAACATTTTCTTTTGGGTATCCTATGAAGACACACTTCTCTGATTTGGGTTTGAGCTTATCAGGTTGAAACTTTTTCACCTAAGCATTGCAACCTCAAACTTTAAGAAACAACAGCTTAGGTTTCTTGCCAAACCATAGTTCATACGGTGTCGTCTCAACGGATTTAGATGGTGCCCTATTTAACGTGAATGTAGCTGTCTCTAATGCATAACCCCAAAACGATAGTGGTAAATCGGTAAGAGACATCATAGATCGCACCATATCTAATAAAGTACGGTTACGATGTTCGGACACACCATTACACTGTGGTGTTCCAGGCAGCGTGAGTAGTGAAACTATTTCACATTGTTTTAACTGAAGGCCAAACTCATAACTCAAATATTTTACTTCCGCGATCATATCGTAGAAACTTTTATTTTTGTTACGATGATTCTCCACTTCACTCTGAAATTCTTTGAACTTTTCAAAGGTTTCAGACTTGTGTTTCATCAAGTAGATATACTCATATCTTCTCAAATCATCTGTGAAGATCAGAAAATAATGATACCTGCCGCGAGTCTCAATATTCATCGGACCACATACATCAGTATGTATGATTTCCAACAAATCTGTTGCTCGCTCCATTGTTCCGGAGAACGGAGTCTTAGTCATCTTGCCCATGAGGCATGGTTCACAAGCATCATCTGATTCATAATCAAGTGATTCCAAAAACCCATCAACATGGATTTTCTTCATGCTCTTTACACCAATATGACCTAAATGACAGCGCCACAAATAAAATGCACTATCATTATTAACTTTGCATCTTTTGGCTTCAATATTATGAAAATGTGTATCACCACGATCGAGATCCAACAAACCATTTTCATTGAGTGTATGGCCATAGAAGGTTTTATTCATGTAAACAGAACAACAATTATTCTCTAACTTACATGAATAATGGTATTGCAATAAACATGATCCAATCATATTCATGCTCAATGCAAACACTAAATAACATTTATTTTAGGTTTAACACTAATCCCGAAAGTATAGGGAGTGTGCGATGATGATCATATCAATTTTGGAACCATTTCCAATACACATCATCACTTCACCCTTAACTAGTCTCTGTTCATTCTGCAACTCCCATTTCGAGTTACTATTCTTAGCAACTGAACGAGTATCAAATACTGAGGGGTTGCTATAAACACTAGTAAAGTACACATCAATAACATGTATATCAAATATACCTATGTTCACTTTGCCATCCTTCTTATCTGCCAATTACTTGGGTAGTTCCGCTTCCAGTGACCAGTTCCTTTGCAGTAGAAGCACTCAGTTCCAGGCTTAGGTCCAGACTTGGGTTTTTTCACTTGAGCAGCAACTTGCTTGCCGTTCTTCTTGAAGTTCCCCTTTCTTCCCTTTGTCCCTTTACTTGAAACTAGTGGTTTTGTTTACCATTAGCACTTGATGTTTTTCTTGATTTCTACCTTCGTTGATTCCAGCATCATGAAGAGCTTGGGAATCGTTTCCGTTATCCCTTGCATATTATAGTTCATCACGAAGTTCTACTAACTTGGTGATGGTGACTAGAGAATTCTGTCAATCACTATTTTAACTGGAAGATTAACTCCCACTTGATTCAAGCGATTGTAGTACCCATACAATCTGAGCACATGCTCACTGCTTGAGCTATTCTCCTCCATCTTTTAGCTATAGAACTTGTTGGAGACTTCATATCTCTCAGCTCGGGTATTTGCTTGAAATATTAACTTCAACTCCTGGAACATCTCATATGGTCCATGACACTCAAAACATCTTTGAAGTCCCGATTCTAAGCCGTTTAAGCATGGTGCACTAAACTATCAAGTAGTCATCATATTGAGCTAGCCAAACGTTCATAACATCTGCATCTGCTCCTGCAATAGGTTTATCACCTAGCGGTGCATCAAGGACATAAATTCTTCTGTGCAACAATGAGAATAAACCTCAGATCACGGATCCAATCTGCATCATTGCTACTAACATCTTTCAACTTAGTTTTCTCTAGGAACATATAAAAAATAAAACATGGGAGCTAAACGCGAGCTATTGATCTACAACATAGATATGCTAATACTACCAGGACTAAGTTCATGATAAATTTAAGTTCAGTTAATCATATTACTTAAGAACTCCGACTTAGATAGACATCCCTCTGATCCTCTAAGTGATCACGTGATCCATATCAGCTAAACCATGTCCGATCATCACGTGAGATGGAGTAGTTTCAATGGTGAACATCACTATGTTGATCATATCTACTATATGATTCACGTTCGACCTTTCGGTCTCAGTGTTCTGAGGCCATATCTGTTATATGCTAGGCTCGTCAAGCTTAACCTAAGTATTCCGCGTGTGCAACTGTTTTGCACCCGTTTTATTTGAACGTAGAGCCTATCACACCCGATCATCACGTGGTGTCTCAGCACGAAGAACTTTCGCAATGGTGCATACTCAGGGAGAACACTTGTAACTTGATAATTAGTGAGAGATCATCTTATAAAGCTATCGTCGAACTAAGCAAAATAAGAAGTATAAAAGATAAACATCACATGCAATCAAAATATGTGACATGATATGGCCATCATCATCTTGTGCCTTTGATCTCCATCTCCAAAGCATCGCCATGATTTCCATTGTTACCGGCATGACACCATGATCTCCATCAACTTGATCTATATCAATGTGTCATCACATGGTCGTCTCGCCAACTATTGCTCTTGCAACTATTGCTATCGCATAGCGATAAAGTAAAGCAATTATTTGGCGCTTGCATCTTATGCAATAAAGAGACAACCATAAGGCTTCTGCCAGTTGCTGATAACTTCAACAAAACATGATCATCTTATAAAACAACTTATATCTCATCATGTCTTGACCATATCACATCACAACATGCCCTGCAAAAACAAGTTACACGTCCTCTACTTTGTTGTTGAAAGTTTTACGTGGTTGCTACAGGCTTAGCAAGAACCGTTCTTACCTACGCATCAAAACCACAATGATAGTTTGTCAAGTTAGTGTTGTTTTAACCTTCTCAAGGACCGGGCGTAGCCACACTCGGTTCAACAAAAGTTGGAGAAACTGACACCCGCTAGTCACCTGTGTGCATAGCACGGCGGTAAAACCAGTCTCGTGTAAGCGTACGCGTAATGTCGGTCCGGGCCGCTTCATCCAACAATACCGCCGAACCAAAGTGTGACATGCTGGTAAGCAGTATGACTTATATCGCCCACAACTCACTTGTGTTCTACTCGTGCATATTACATCAACGCATAAAACTTGGCTCGGATGCCACTGTTGGGGAGCATAGTAATTTCAAAAAAATTCCTACGCACACACAGGATCATGGTGATGCATAGCAACGAGAGGGGAGGGTGTTGTCTATGTACCCTCATAGACCGTAAGCGAAAACGTTGTATCAACGCAGTTGATGTAGTCATACGTCTTCACGATCCGACTGATCCAAGTACTGAAAGCATGGCACCTCCGAGTTCTACACACGTTCGGCTCGGTGACATCCTTGCCTTCTCGATCCAGCAAGAGGGGCGAAGTAGTAGATGAGTTCCGGCAGCACGACGGCGTGGTGACGGTGTTGGTGAAGAACAATCTCCGCAGGGCTTCGCCTAAGCACTACGAAAGCTATGACGGAGGATAAACTAGAGGGGTCGGGGTAGCCGACACGCGGCTTGGTGTTTCTTGATGTGTCTTGGGTGCTAGCCCTACCCCTCTATTTATATGTTGAGCCTTGGGGTCAAAACTTGGAGTAAAAGCCTCCACAAAGTCGGTTTCACCCGAAAGGCAAGAGTCCTTCTCGGACTCTTGGGCCAGATGCCAGGGTCCCTGGCGTCTGGGTCCAGACGCCAGGGACCCTGGCATCTGGCCCCTGGACTCCGCAAAACTTCCTTTTGCGCTTTCCAAAAACCTTGTGGGCTTTCCCCTTTGGCCCAAATAAAGTGTTCTCGTACCCAAACATTTCGGGAAACATCCGGAACCCCTTCTGGTGAATTCCTGAACCCTTCTGGAGTCCAAACACTATTATCCCATATATCAATCTTTATCTCCGGGCCATTCTGGAGTTCCTCGTCATGTCTGTGATCTTATCCGGAACTCCGAACAACATTCGGTCACCAACATACATAACTCATAGTACTATATCGTCAATGAACGTTAAGCGTGCGGACCTTACGGGTTCGAGAACTATGTAGACATGACCGAGACACCTCTCTGGTTAATAACCAATAGCGGGACCTGGATGCCCATATTGGTTCCTACATATTCTACGAAGATCTTTATCGGTCAGACCGCATAACAACATATGTTGTTCCCTTTGTCATCGTTATGTTACTTGCCCAAGATTCGATCGTTGGTATCTCAATACCTAGTTCAATCTCGTTACCGGAAAGTCTCTTTACTCATTCTGTAATACATTACCCCGCATCTAACTCATTAGTTGCAATGCTTGCAAGGCTTATAGTGATGTGCATTACCGAGTGGGCCCAGAGATACCTCTCTGACAATTGGAGTGACAAATCCTAATCTCCAAATACGCCAACCCAACAAGTACCTTTGGAGACACCTGTAGAGCACCTTTAGAATCACCCAGTTACGTTGTGACGTTTGGTAGCACACAAAGTTTTCCTCCGGTAAACGGGAGTTGCATAATCTCATAGTCATAGGAACATGTATAAGTCATGAAGAAAGCAATAGCAAAATACTAAACGATTGAGTGCTAAGCTAACGGGATGGGTCAAGTCAATCACATAATTATCCTAATGATGTGATCCCGTTAATCAAATGACAACTCATGTCAATGGCTAGGAAACATAACCATCTTTGATCAACGAGCTAGTCAAGTAGAGGCATACTAGTGACACTCTGTTTGTCTATTGAAAGTGCAACTATCCCTAGGTGGTTTTGGTAATTCATAACAACATATAGCTCATTGAGCTAATGCTATTTCAAGATGATTATTTCAGGAAAGCTCAATGATTGGCATGGCATGGATGTGAAAGTGGAACCCTCAAAATGCTAAGGACAAAGAATTGGCTCAAGCTCAAAAGTTCAAGACTCTTCAATTTTATATTTTAGTGATCCAAGATCACATTGAGTCTTTAGGAAAAGCCAATACTATCAAGGAGGGATGAGGTGTTGCTTAATGAGCCTCTTGCTTTATGTGCTTGGTGATATGATCCAAAATCCTCAACCACTTTTCCATAGCCACAAATGACCTAAACCCTAAACCAAACTCGGTCATACCGATTCTTTCAATCCGGCGCCACCGAGTTTCACTTGTCATTTGCCACTGCCAAACCCTAGCAATTCGGTCCTACCGATAAGGATCTCGGTCTCACCGAGATGGGATTGCAAACTCTCTGTTTCCCTTTCGTAACTTTTCGGTCTCACCGAAAGAGCGAATTGGTCCCATCGAGATTGCAATGTAAACTCTATGTTTCCTTCTTGTAACTTTTCGGTCTCACCGAAAGAGCGAGTCGGTCCCACCGAGTTTGCCTGACCAACTCTCTGGTTAGCTTATTGCCAAACTCGGTCTCACCGAGTTTGTGCAATCGGTCTCACCGAGATTACGTTATGCCCAAACCCTAACCGAATCGGTCCTACCGAGTTGCATGTTAGTCCCACCGAAATTCCTAACGGTCACTAGGTTTACTATTTCGGTCCGACCGAGTTTTCTGATTCGGTCCCACCGAGATTGGTAAATTGTGTGTAACGGTTGGATTTTGTGTGGAGGCTATATATACCCCTCCACCTCCTCTTCACTTGTGGAGAGAGCCATCAGAACACATACACCATTCCAACTCATATGTTCTGAGAGAACCACCTACTCATGTGTTGAGACCAAGATATTCCATTCCAACCATATGAATCTTGATCTCTAGCCTTCCCCAAGTTGCTTTCCACTCAAATCTTCTTTCCACCAGATCCAAATCCTATGAGAGAGAGTTGAGTGTTGGGGAGACTATCATTTGAAGCACAAGAGCAAGGAGTTCATCATCAACACACCATTTGTTACTTCTTGGAGAGTGGTGTCTCCTAGATTGGCTAGGTGTCACTTGGGAGCCTCCGACAAGATTGTGGAGTTGAACCAAGGAGTTTGTAAGGGCAAGGAGATCGCCTATTTCGTGAAGATCTACCGCTAGTGAGGCAAGTCCTTCGTGGGCGATGGCCATGGTGGGATAGACAAGGTTGCTTCTTCGTGGACCCTTCATGGGTGGAGCCCTCCGTGGAGTCGCGCAACCGTTACCCTTCGTGGGTTGAAGTCTCCATCAACGTGGATGTAGGATAGCACCACCTATCCGAACCACGGGAAAAACATCCGTGTCTCCAATTGCGTTTGAATCCTCAAAACCCTTCCCTTTATATATTCTTGCAAGTTGCATGCTTTACTTTCCGCTGCCAATATACTCTTTGCATGCTTGCTTGAATTGTGTGATGATTGCTTGACTTGTCCCAAGATAGTTAAAATCTGCCAAGAACTAAAAATGGGAAAAGGTTAAGTTTTTATTTGGTCAAGTAGTCTAATCACCCCCCTCTAGACATACTTTCGATCCTACAAGTGGTATCAGAGCTTTGGTCTCCATTTGCCTTGATCTCCATAGCTTTTGGTGGTCATAGCCTTGGTTTCACAACCTAGGAGAGTATGGTGTCTAGCGAGGGAAATTATCACCGTAGAGGTCCTTACTTTGATGGCACTAATTTTGCTAGTTGGAAGCATAAAATGAAAATGCATATTCTTGGACATAACCCCCCCGTATGGGCTATTGTTTGTGTTGGTTTGCAAGGTGAGTTCTTTGATGGGAGAGAACCAAACCGTGAAGCTACCGCGGATGAGTTGAAGATGTTGCAATACAATGCTCAATCTTGTGATATTCTCTTCAACGGATTGTGCCCCGAAGAATTCAACAAAATCAGCCGTCTTGAGAATGCAAAGGAAATTTGGGACACTTTGATTGATATGCACAAAGGTACCGACTCCGTCAAGGAATCCAAGTTGGATGTTCTCCAAAGTCAACTTGACAAGTTCAAGATGAAGGATGGTGAAGGTGTCACCGAAATGTACTCTAGGCTTGCTCTCATCACAAATGAGATTGCCGGCTTAGGAAGTGAAGAGATGACCGATAGATTCATCATCAAGAAGATCCTAAGAGCCTTGGATGGGAAATATGATACCGTGTGCACATTGATTCAAATGATGCCCAATTACAAAGATCTCAAACCAACGGAAGTGATTGGAAGGATTGTTGCTCATGAGATGTCACTCAAGGATAAAGAGGAACTTCATAACAAATCAAGTGGTGCCTACAAAGCCTCATGTGAAGTCCCCACATCATCAAGTGAGAAACAAAACTTCAATGAAGAATTGAGCTTAATGGTGAAGAACTTCAACAAGCTCTACAAGAGTAGAAGCAAAGATAGAAGCTTCAAGTCAAGGTCCTACAATGACAAAAGATCTTCTAGTCGAGAGCGAAACTGCTATAATTGTGGAAGACCCAGACACTATTCCAATGAGTGTACGGCTCCCTACAAGAGAAGAGAAGATTCTCCAAAAAGAAGAAGCAAAGAATCACCACCAAGAGAGAGAAGGAGTAGAGATGATCGTTATGAACGGAGATACTCACGGAGAAGCAAGGATTCGGAAAGGAAGGAAAAATCATCAAGGAGCTACACAAAACGAAGACATCAAGCTCATGTTGGTGAATGGGTATCCGGCTCCGACTCCGACAGCCACTCCGAGATAAGTTATCACTCCGACTCCGAAGATACTCAAGATGAAGGTGTTGCCGGTCTAGCACTTGTGTCAAGCAACTCCTACGACATATTTGACTCACCAAATGAAGGAATTGGAAGATGCTTCATGGCCAAAGGTCCTAAGGTAACACACCCCGAGTATGTTGATTTTAATAGTGATGAAGATGACTTGTTAGGTGATGATGACTTGCTTGTTGACAACTCTAGTGATGAGTACTATGATGAAACACCAATTAATCATGCTAATCAAGATAAAACGAATGACAATGATAAGGAGAAGATTGAGGCTCTAACTAAAGAACTAAACACTCTTAAGTTAGCTCATGAAACTATCTTCGAAGATCATCGAGAACTTTTAAGAGCTCATGAGAAATTACGCTTTGAAAAGCTCAATCTTGAGCAAGAGAATGAGTTCTTAAAAGCAATCAATGATGATCTCCGCAAGAAAAGTTCTTCTTACATTGCCAAGCGTTTACTATTATCCACTTACATGCCTCAAGTCAAGTCTAGTAACAAGAACAAGAAAGATTCTTCCTCTAGTAGTAACAATGATCATGCTAAATCCAATATTGTTGCTTCTAGTAGTTCTCTTGATTCCACTAATGATTCTCTTAGCCAAGTTACACTTGAGCAAGAAAATAGCTTATTGAAGGGGATTATAGAGAAAGGAGTGTACAAAAGCCTTGCCGGAAGTAAGCAATTCGAGGAAATTGTGCGCAAGCAAGGAATGCACCGGAAGAATCAAGGTGATGGTTTTGAACGAAAGTTCAATGCCAATGGAGTTGAGTGGGAAGAAGATCAATACCCCAAGACAAAGTTTGTTCCTCAACAAGAGAAGTATGCCACTTCTTTCAAGGGGACACAAGCTCAAGATGATCTTCCACCACAAGACTACAAGCAAAAAGGCAAGGACAAGCTTCAAGAGGAGATTGATGCATTTGAAGAAGCTCCTAAGACCTTAGTCAAGTGGATTCCCAAGACCACGTCAAGTTCCACTTCATCAAATACGACTACAACTCCAAGGATTCCCATCAAGATGGTGTGGATCCAAAAGAAGAAGAACTAGAGAGTTCTTGAGGGTGACTCCGCCAACATATTTCACTCTCATCATTTTGGCAAGAACAAGTGCAATCAACTTCCACATCATGCACTAGTTCAAGGAGTCACAAACCCTCTTGTTGGTAAGACAAGGGACAAGGTAACCTAAAGTTTTCATGGACATCATCTTGTGTATGCATCACTCTATGTCTATGGATATCCTTGTTTGTTCCTTGTGGGACTAACCCATGTAGGTATTGAAAGTGCAATTCACTCAAATGGATAGCTCCAAGTGATCTACATCAACATTGAGCATCCACATCTTCAACATTGAAAGTGCAATTCACTCAAATGGATAGCTCCAAGTGATCTACATCAACATTGAGCATCCACATCTTCAACATCTACATGAAGTCATCATCGACAAAACCCAAGGTTAGTTCATCCCTCTTAGGGGGGATATCACATCTAGGGGGATCTTTACTCTAAAACTTGAGCTAAAGCAACTCTAAAGATGTGAATACAACAATGCTTTATGTAAAAGTGGTAACCCCACTTGAGCTTAAACGATGAGTATGACCTACGATCAAGTGTTCTCACTTGACTCCTAAGTCAATATACTCATATATAGATGACCTAGTCATCGCTAATTGCTTGATAGATGCTAGAATTGGTTGTGCATGCTTTGCCACATATTTAATTTGCCATATTATTGTGTGAGCATGTTGGTTGCATATTTTACTCATTCGAGGACATCCACTTGTTGTTTTGATTGTTTGGCTTTATCTTCTTTTGCCAAGTGGATGGACAAGAATGCCTAAGAACCTCCTCTAGCTATCTATGCTTTTCTCGTCTCAAACTCTATTCATGCTGCATCACAAAATTTGATCAAGTCAGATTCGAACCACTCTGTGTGAGGAGCGCTCGGAGTCCCCGATTCGTCATAGACTTAAACTTCCAAAACCTCTTTGTGATTCTCGGTCTGACCGATACCATACTTTCGGTCCTACCGAGATCATTAAGTTGATCTAGGTTTTCGATCTCGGTGCAACCGATTTGAACCACTCGGTCACACCGAGTTGCAATAACTGTATACAGTTTTGCATCTCGGTGCCACCGAGTTGTTCCACTCGGTCACACCGACAGGGTCGGGCTATATATAGTGACGAGCAAAATTTTGGAAATTTCTCTGAAACCTCTTCACCCGCGCATAGCTCGCTCTGCCTCCTGGGTCTCCGGATCGTCCTCCTCGCCGCCAGCCGCCTCCAGTCACTGGTCTCCGTCGCCGTCAACGGGAATTCTGCCCCGCCGTTGCCGCCGTAGCGAGTCTCCGCCGAACTAGGGTATGGACTCGATCTTTGTGCTATTCTCCAATCCGATTCCTAGCACATTGTGATCATCATGATTCTTGCCACGTTTGATAAACTCCTATCCAGTCAATGAACTCGTAGATTAGGTTTAATTCGAAAATTTTAGGGTTAGCTTTCCGCCAAAACCATCTTGGACCCACCGAGTTGAAAAACTCGGTCCCACCGATTTGGCTTATGCCATTGCACAAGTAAAACTCGGTCTGACCGAGAATTACTTATCGGTGTGACCGATTTTGGAACTCTGTGAAACCCTAGCAGTCTCGGTGCCACCGAACTGTGACTCGGTCTGACCGAGTTCACTAGTTCTGGTGCCAAAACTGCTTCGGTGTCACCGAGTTTGAAAATCGGTAGATCCGAGATGATTTCAGTGGGAAACTAAAACTAAGTTTTTGAATTACACTTTTGCAAAATCTCTGCACTTTGTGATGCTCATCCACTCTATCTCATCTATAATCTATTCATAGGGTCAGCAGTCAGAGTTTGCATCATGTCAGACCAAAGTGACAGCCAGAACCTCTCAGAGCAGCAAGTGGTGATGAGTGAGGGCACTAGTCCCTCTAGCTCTTCAGATGATGGCAGCAGGAGCACCCCCAGCAATCTGCCTAAGGCTGCCACTAGACAAAGGAAGAAGAGAACTTATGATTCTGAAGATGAAGATTATGTGGCAGAGGAAGAGGCCACATCAAGGAGATTCCGAATGAAGCACTTGACACTTTCAAATTTGGCTCAGTGCATTATCTTCTATCAGGACTGCCCACTATCAATTGGATAGTGAGGCACACCCTATTGCCCAAGTCTGGAGATCACAAGATGATCAGAGGTCACGCGATCAATTTGCTTCATGTCTTTGACGCGCCTCAAAAATTCAAAGTCATGAGCCTCATAGTGGAAACAATCAAAAGGACTGCAGCAGATCAGAAGAGGAGTTGTGGGTATGCCCCACAGATTCAGGAGCTCATCAACTCAAAGATGGGCACAGGCACATACTTGTTGGATAAGGAACACCTGCCCATCCGTCCAGACTTCGAAGATAATCAAGTGGTCATGACTGAGAATGAGCCATCATCTGCCCAAGCACAAGCAAAGAAGGAGAAGGCGAAGAAGGAGAAAGCTGCCAGGATGCCTACTCAAGAGGAGGCATCTAAATATTTTCTGAAAACCAAACAAGAGCAGCTTGGTTACCTGATTGCGTCCACCCTGCGGATTGAGCAAGGACTAGCCACCCTAACTCAGAACCAGGCAAGCTTAGAGAGGATCATGGAACAGAGGTTCTATGATTTGGACATCAAGGTGATAGAGATACAGACTGCCGTGGAGCAGCTCCAGGATGACATGAATGAGAGGAGAGGTAGGACTATGACTGATGCTTTTGCCAGGGTGCCACGAGGTCCGAGGTCATCTGCAATGCCAGTTGCTGACACCAGAGCTACCATGTCTGCGCCAGCCACAGCCTCAGTTCCACCAGCTCCAGCGTCCACTTCAGCCTCAACTCCGACCACGTCTATAGAAGGCTTCGTCCTTGGAGTGCTCCGGACTCCACCACCACCTGAAGATCAAGCCTGAGCGTCGACTTAGCACTATGCGTTTTCTAGGAACTTTTTGGTAACTTGTTGCCAAAGGGGGAGAAAATTTATAGATCATAGGCTTCGAGAGAGAGTGTTGCTTTTATTCTCTCTTGTTTTATTTGGTGGTTTTTCGAACTTTATTTGCTTGTGTGTGAGATACTACATCTTTATGCCTGTGAGACATCGATGATCATGTGTTTGATCATAAGCTACACTTAATGTTTGCTTAATGCTATTATTATTCTATCTATCTTATGTGATCACTCACTATTCTTGGTGAAGAGTGCATGTATTTCAATCTTATCATTTTTGAGCGCTCCACCAAGATGTATGTGACATGGAAGAGTAACCCATGACTCTACCTCCTTGTGCATTTGCAGTCCAAAGCAAATTTTAAATATGCACAAATTTAGGAGGAGCTCTTATTTGTCACATACTTCTCAAAGCGACGATATATTTCATGCTTATTATCATTGGTCGAAGCTTTGATCTATATGTTGTCATCAATTACCAAAAAGGGGGAGATTGAAAGTGCAACTATCCCTAGGTGGTTTTGGTAATTCATAACAACATATAGCTCATTGAGCTAATGCTATTTCAAGATGATTATTTCAGGAAAGCTCAATGAATGGCATGGCATGGATGTGAAAGTGGAACCCTCAAAATGCTAAGGACAAAGAATTGGCTCAAGCTCAAAAGTTCAAGACTCTTCATTTTATATTTTAGTGATCCAAGATCACATTGAGTCTTTAGGAAAAGCCAATACTATCAAGGAGGGATGAGGTGTTGCTTAATGAGCCTCTTGCTTTATGTGCTTGGTGATATGCTCCAAAATCCTCAACCACTTTTCCATAGCCACAAATGACCTAAACCCTAAACCAAACTCGGTCATACCGATTCTTTCAATCCGGCGCCACCGAGTTTCACTTGTCATTTGCCACTGCCAAACCCTAGCAATTCGGTCCTACCGATAAGGATCTCGGTCTCACCAAGATGGGATTGCAAACTCTCTGTTTCCCTTTCGTAACTTTTCGGTCTCACCGAAAGAGCGAATCAGTCCCACCGAGATTGTAATGTAAACTCTATGTTTCCTTCTTGTAACTTTTTGGTCTCACCGAAAGAGCGAGTCGGTCCCACCGAGTTTGCCTGACCAACTCTCTGGTTAGCTTATTGCCAAACTCAGTCTCATCGAGTTTGTGCAATCGGTCTCACCGAGATTACGTTATGCCCAAACCCTAACCAAATCGGTCCTACCGAGTTGCATGTCAGTCCCACCGAAATTCCTAACGGTCACTAGGTTTACTATTTCGGTCCGACCGAGTTTTCTGATTCGGTCCCACCGAGATTGGTAAATTGTGTGTAACGGTTGGATTTTGTGTGGAGGCTATATATACCCCTCCACCTCCTCTTCACTCGTGGAGAGAGCCATCAGAACACATACACCATTCCAACTCATATGTTCTGAGAGAGAACCACCTACTCATGTGTTGAGACCAAGATATCCCATTCCAACCATATGAATCTTGATCTCTAGCCTTCCCCAAGTTGCTTTCCACTCAAATCTTCTTTCAACCAGATCCAAATCCTATGAGAGAGAGAGTTGAGTGTTGGGGAGACTATCATTTGAAGCACAAGAGCAAGGAGTTCATCATCAACACACCATTTGTTACTTCTTGGAGAGTGGTGTCTCCTAGATTGGCTAGGTGTCACTTGGGAGCCTCCGACAAGATTGTGGAGTTGAACCAAGGAGTTTGTAAGGGCAAGGAGATCGCCTACTTCATGAAGATCTACCGCTAGTGAGGCAAGTCCTTCGTGGGCGATGGCCATGGTGGGATAGACAAGGTTGCTTCTTCGTGGACCCTTCGTGGGTGGAGCCCTCCGTGGACTCGCGCAACCGTTACCCTTCGTGGGTTGAAGTCTCCATCAACATGGATGTAGGATAGCACCACCTATCCGAACCACGGGAAAAACAATTGTGTCTCCAATTGCGTTTGAATCCTCAAAACCCTTTCCTTTATATATTCTTGCAAGTTGCATGCTTTACTTTCCGCTGCCAATATACTCTTTGCATGCTTGCTTAAATTGTGTGATGATTGCTTGACTTGTCCTAAGATAGTTAAAATCTGCCAAGAACTAAAATTGGGAAAAGGTTAAGTTTTTATTTGGTCATGTAGTCTAATCACCCCCCTCTAGACATACTTTCGATCCTACATCTATGTATTCACACAAGTATTATGTTTCCATTTAATACAATTCTAACATGAATAATAAACATTTATCATGAATTAAGGAAATAAATAATAACTTTATTATTGCCTCTAGGGCATATTTCCTTCAGTTCGGCCACGTTAGGGGATCCTCATCCATAGTATACTCCCTCTGTTTTTATTTACTCCGCATAAAATGACGCGGGCGGGGGAGGGGGAGGGACGTCGGTTTGCTCTCAAATGCGGTCCCACAAGCGAGCGAAAATGCAAGATGAAGCGCGCTCCACTCGGTGAGCGATGTGGGGGGTCCAGCATGTCGGGCTGCAACGCGAACGTGACAAGAGCGATGTATAGTCAAAACTGATTGACCGGTCGTCACCGGAATCACTATTCACACCAGAACCTTCGCTACTCGGCCTGCGCCAGCAACTGCCCTAAAACCACACCTAATCTCCAGCCCCTTCCCCCACCTTTCGATCCCCTAGCCCGCATCAAGCGTCCCCTAGTTCGCCGAAAAGCCATGGTGCGTGCAAGATCACGTACTACAAGATGCTGACGCCAGAGCACCGCGCAGAAATTGCGGCGGCGGTCGGCTCCAGAGACCTCCTTACCCAAGCTCGCTTTGCGGCGGGCCAATCCCCGAGTTCTCTGGAGCCAAGCTACGAGGAGGAGGAAGCCGATCCAATGTTCATGGCAGAGGTCGCAGCGCAGAAGGCCCCCGATGGGTGTGAGATGATGGACGTCGACTTCGTGCCGGCGCCTGAGTCCCCCATGGTGCAGGCGGACCAGCGGTTCAACCTGGCGATACTAAAGGAGGACCGGGAGGCAGAGGCTCAACTCGACGCGGAGCGCGCGCATGCCGCTGCCGTCGAGGCTCTCCTGCAGGAGGAACCGGGTGTCGTGGATGTGAACCAGGCGGCGGATGCTCAACTTGAGGCAGAGCATGTGGATGCCGCTGCCATCGAGGCCCTCCTGCAGGCGGAACCGGACGTCTTAGATTTGAACCGAGCGGCAGAGGCTCAACTCGACGCGGAGCGTGTGGATGCCACTCTCATCGAGGCCCTCCCGTAGGAAGAACTGGACGTCTTGGACTTGAACCGGGCAGTGGAGGCTCGACTCGACGTGGAGCGCGCAGGTGCCACTACCATCGAGGCCCTCCTGCAGGCGGAACCGGTCGTCCTCGACTTGAACCGGGCGGTGCTCTCATCCGTGCAGAGCGCCCGCACGCTCCGCATGAACGAGTAGCTGGAGGCCGATGACAACCACGGTGCGGAGACACACGTGGGCAGCTACAGCTGGTTCACGCCGGCAGCCAAAGACGACGAGGCCATCTTGTTCCGCGAGCAGTGATAGGTTTTCTTTATGTTGTTGTTTTTATGGATCTTTTGCTGTGTAAAAACATATATTGCTATGCAAGTCACCTGACTTGGGCCAGTCTACCATTTCAGGTGGTTGGATGAATATCCTACGTCTCCTAACCCTTCTTCGTCACCTCTTCTTCTTCCCCAACAGACCACCGCACGGGCCGTACGGATACTCCCCAACATGCGGTTGGATAAACATACTCTATGAACGAAAATTATGTGTCAGTGGTAGGATGGATGAGTTTGGTTTGTTCACATGCGACAGCACGTGTCAGTGAGGGTGCGTTCCCTTGGTTGGGTTTGTGACGTGCAGGAGCGACTGTGCATGTGAGGGTGCGGTGCGACTGCGGCGTGTAGGAGCGACTATGTGAGGGTGCGGTGCGACCGCGACAGCCGTGCGCAAGTGTACCTCCTTTTAATTTTGAAAATTTTAGGCAAGCTTGGCAAATGTGTGGCGAAGTATGGCAATGCAAGGCCTAGACCCAAATAGGATAAGTACGTAGTACTACGTACTAGGAGTACTAGTGTTAAAAAAGAAAGGCGGGGTTTTCCTTCACGGGATTAATCGATACAAATCCTCGTTTCACATGTCAGTTAATGCATTTTTTTTCTCCAAAGCCCAAAGAGCTAACCATCTCACTCCTCATCGCTTGATTAATGCAGCACCATGCAAACAAACCTTCTCACTTCTGCATGCATGCATGGGATATTAATGTCCTTGGTTGCTAGTACGAGGCAAACCCCATCAATTTTGCCTCGATTAGTGTTAGTGGCCTTTTGCAAATTGTAATTTTGATATACTGGCCTTGTGTACAAAAAATGGAGGTAGTAACTATATTTGACTTCCTTCCCCATTGCGGTGACGTTGACGATATCTCGAATGTTGTGGTTTGGCGAAGTGCGTTCAAGGGAGAACACCATTGAGGGAGACCACGGTAAGTCATTTGCAAGTGCCGCCTGCAAGCCAAGACAACCGACTTATTTGCATCCAGGAAGTCCGTTGAACCAAAGGACACGTAAATGTACTAGTACTACTCATACACAATAGCATCATCCGTCCAGCTTAGTGCGGTGAGATGGTTTCTCGAAGAAGACGATGGAGAAGCGGAGTCAGTGAAGAGTGAAATGATGGTTGCTTCGTCCATGCTTTGTGATTTGACGCCTCACTGCTTTGTGATTTGTGATAGAAGGGACAGGGGAGTAGACTCTGTCCTCTATACTGTACATGCGTCCAAGCACGGGAGAAAGAGGAGAGACGTTGCATTTTTCTGTTCCTTCAATCAATCAGGGAGATTCGGTTCCATCCTTTTGGCTTTAGCAACACCGTCCACAATGGTTCCCACGATGCCAAAAGCTATTTTCACATTTGGCTACACATTGTGGATGCCCTTAACCGTACCACTTGGTTTTGCTCCTGTGTGCTATCTATACAAATTTCAATTTTATTGATCTAAAAAATTATAGAATCAAGATTAGTAAAAAGGAGGTGATTTTGTCGCGTGGATGGCGGGGGAGGTTTCTTATTTTTAGAGGACATTGTCCTGGCGGTTTGCTAACATGCGGTCCCACGTGTTAGTGCTTTACCAAGCTGATCAGCTTCCCACATGAGGCAGACCAACGGCAGAAGCAACACGTGGTTAACTTGAAGAAGATGAGGGAGATGCGGATTAAACAACGAGTGAAATGATGGTTGCTTCGTCCCTCCAACTTAACTGCGGGAAAGGTGCAGCTTTGTGATTTGGCACCTCATTGCTCATTACTACGCCGGCGCCATGACTGGGTGCTTCACCCCGGCTGCTCTGCACTGTATTCCGGTATGGCACGTGGACCCGGTATCTTGATGCCCCACATGTCGGCGAAAGGGACTAGAATATTTATGAAAGCGAGCGCTCCACTCTTACGACGGAGGAGTACACGACACGACGGCCCAGTGAACTATCACTTGTACTGTATATAGTACTATAGTTTTGCTGTTTCGCACGATCCATCGATACAAACCCGATTAAACAGGAAAGGGCGGGATTTTTCCCACGCGGTATATGATACTGGCCATACATTTCAAAGGCAATTTTAATGTATGCAAACTGAATAATTAAGTAACAATATGATATCTAGTAAAACTAAAAACACATACTATGATTTATTGTGTTAGAGTATAGTAGTAGTGTTGTGTTGCATAGTTGTTAGATGTAACATGCGAGAACGTGTAGAGATGTAGTTTTGGAGGGCCTACAGAGAGAAAAGTGTAATACGTTCACCGAACTTCAGAATAAGCTGATTACGGTCACTATATACGTTTTGCGGTGATTATACGGTCACTTGCTCACGCTTCAGCATCGGATTGCACTCTGTTGACCCGCCAAATAGTCTGCGTGGCACCATGTTGACTAGTTAAATTGACCATGTTCCTTGTGGGTCCCACCTATCAGTTCCATAGGGAAAAGGTCAGATAAACACAAATTTACGCAGGCGCGACAAGACTCCACCCCGTGTGCGGGAATCACCTGGTTGTGTATGTGTCTGTCAGGGCCTGATGTGTGCGCATGCATGTGTAGGTTGAGCACTTGAGCGTGAGAGTGTGTGTTGGTCATGTGGTGTACTGGTGTGTGCATGCATGCGTGCGTGTGTGCGTGTGAGTGTTGCGTGCGTGCGTGGCTGCATGTGTACGTGTGAGTGTTGCGTGCGTGCGTGGGTGCATGTGTTCGTGTGAGTGTTGCGTGCATGCAGTTCGTGTGCATGCATGCGTGTGTGTGTATAATCACCACACTAGCTCCTGTGTGTTAAAACAGACGACTTAGCATACCAATACAAGGCCACCTTGTCCGCTGTGCCCGCGGTCATGACTTCGAACCACCGTCCAATATTTTTTTGTCGTTTGTTTTCATTCTTACTAGCAAGATGCCTGTGCGTTGCATGTAACATCAAGATGCATTTGTATGAATATTTTATCTTGTGAGAGAAAAGGATGAACGAGGGAAGACCTTATTTGCAAATGTGGAGAGGTGTGTGGGTACCTTTTTACAAAATTGTCATAGTTTCTTTCCTATCCGTTAGATATAAATCGGATGGCCTATATTGCAGGATGGCAGGCACACCATCATCACCAACTCTATTTTTTATAAGAGTGTATTTTATCCTACTCTTATAAAAAGCATAGTCGGTGATGATCATGTGCCTTCCATCCTACAATATAGGCCGTCCGATCTATATCTGATGGATAGGTAGGAAATTATGGCAATTTTGCAAAAAGATACCGACACCCCTCTCGACACTTGCAAATAAGGCCTTCCCTTGTTCATCCTTTTCTCCCACAAGATAAACTACTCATGCAAATGCATCTTGATGTTCCATGCAATGCATGGGCATTTTGCTAGTATTTTATAAGAGTGTAGATGTAGAGTAGATACAAGCCGACAGGTGGGCCCAATGGTAGTGAGATAATGTGATGCAACACTAGAGGTGCCACATGGAGTGTTTAACTGGTCAACTAGTCGTGTCTTGAGCAAATACAGAGTTGTACGGTGAGCCCGTGACTGTATAATAACCACAAAACGTAAATGGTGACCGTAATGAGTGGATTCTGCAGTCCAATGTACGTATCGTGCTTTCGCTTCAAATACAATGATCGTCACTGTATATATCGCGAGCGAAAGATGAAACATGCGTGAATGTGCTGGGGGCTTACTTTTAGAGGGCTTGGAGATAATTTGTGTGCGTACATGAAAGGGGCATAGAGGGGGGTATGCGATGGAGAGAGAGATGCTCTTCGTTTCTCTTTATTATGACTAACTTTATATATAGTATAAAAATATACAAATTCACAGTGCGGAATAAATATCACTGTGGGCACCATGCAATGCAAGCATTCATACTCCTCCATATAACTTTGTAATGTTGTATATATGTAGAAATTATAAAATATTTTTTGGCCACACTTTATTCAAAAGGAATGTTGTATGTGAAATAAACGTGAAGAGAGTGCTTTTTAGATCAATGGGGTATGTGATGTAACATGTGTGAATGTGTAGTTGATGCATTTGGCAGGGCCTGGAGAGGTATGTGTGTGTATTACGTATTCGAGAGAGGCATGGATAGAGGGGCCGACAGGGGGGCGTGGAAGAGATAGCACGAGAAATGAGAGTGGTCTAGAGAGACAAACGAATATGACGTGATGATGAGAGATTCCCTTGAGTGTGTATATGCAAGGGGGGAGTGGATAGAGGCACCAGGAGAATATTTTTTGTGTGTGTGGTGTCTGTGTTGGTATGTGTGGGTGTGAGAAGATAACGAGACATGGGGGCAGAGGGTGTGTCACCGCGTGAGGTCTGGTGGGTCGAGGTGAGGCTCTTCGTTCGGTTCCGTCCTGCGCCACATTGGTCGGCCCGTGACGCATTTAGGGAGACCCATGGATGACTAGTCGTACAAGACAAAGATAGCATAATTGTAAAGGACTCTATGTCCACTGACAAAGCCGACTAGGATTTGTAACCCTAGGTTCTCGGTCTAAGGTAACCCCTTTATCTCTAATATTACTATTCATCCAACCTAACTTTAAGGGGCATCCTACAGAATGCTTTGCTAGAATCATACTCGTTGATTAGGAAGAGAGGTGTGAGATAATGCGTGAGAGACAGGCCTAAAGATAATGTGCGTACAGGAGACACGTAGGTAGGTCTATGTATATACAAAGGGTCGATGGGGAGTGTGTGAAGGAAATATGCCCTAGAGGCAATAATAAACTTATTATTTATTTCCTTATAACATGATAAATGTTTATTATTCATGCTAGAATTGTATTAACCGGAAACATAATACATGTGTGTATACATAGACAAACATAGTGTCACTAGTATGCCTCTACTTGACTAGCTCATTGATCAAAGATGGTTATGTTTCCTAACCACAGACATGAGTTGTCATTTGATTAACGGGATCACATCATTAGGAGAATGATGTGATTGACTTGACACATTCCGTTAGCTTAGCAGTTGATCGTTTAGTTTGTTGCTATTGCTTTCTTCATGACTTATACATGTTCCTATGACTATGAGATTATGCAACTCCTGTTTACCAGAGGAACACTTTGTGTGCCACCAAATGTCACAATGTAACTGGGTGATTATAAAGGTGCTCTACAAGTTTCTCCGAAGGTACTTGTTGGGTTGGCGTATTTCGAGATTAGGATTTGTCACTCCGATTGTCGGAGAGGTATCTCTAGGCCCACTCGGTAATGCACATCACTATAAGCCTTACAAGCATTGCAACTAATGAGTTAGTTGTGGGATGATGTATTACAAAACGAGTAAAGAGACTTGTCGGTAACGAGATTGAACTAGGTATTGAGATACCGACGACCGAATCTTGGGCAAGTAACATACCGATGACAAAGGGAACAACATATGTTGTTATGCGGTTTGACCAATAAAAATCTTTCTAGAATATGTAGGAGCCAATATAAGCATCCAGGTTCCGCTATTGGTTATTGACCGGAGACGTGTCTCGGTCATGTCTACATAGTTCTCGAACCTGTAGGGTCCGCATGCTTAAAGTTCGATGACGGTTATATTATGAGTTTATGTGTTTTGATGTACCGAAGGTAGTCCAGAGTCCCGGATGAGATCTGGGACATGACGAGGAGTCTCAAAATGGTCGAGACGTAAATATCGATATATTAGACGACTATATTCGGACATTGGAAAGGTTCCGAGTGATTCGGGTATTTATTGGAGTACCGGGGAGTTATGGGAATTCGCCGGGGAGTGTATGGGCCTTATTGGGCTTTAGGGGAAAGAGAGAGAGGCAGGCCGGGCGACCCCCAAGGCCTAGTCCGAATTGGACTAGGGGGAAGGGCTGCGCCCCCTCTTTCCTTCTCTTCTCTTTTTCCCTTTCCTTCTCTCCTACTCCTACTACTTGGAAGGGCTCCGAGTTCTACTAGGAAAGGGGGAATCCTACTCCCGGTGGGAGTAGGACTCCCGTAGGGCACGCCATATAGAGGGCCGGCCCCTCCCCTCCTCCACTCCTTTATATACGTGGCCAGGTGGCACCCCATAGACAAAACAATTGATCTCTTGATCTCTTAGCCGTGTGCGGTGCCCCCTCCACCATAATCCACCTCGATCATATTGTAGCGGTGCTTAGGCGAAGCCCTGCGTCGGTGTAGAACATCATCATCATCACCACGCCGTCGTGCTGGCAAAACTCTCCCTCAACACTCGGCTGGATCGGAGTTCGAGGGATGTCATAGAGTTGAACGTGTGCAGAACTCGGAGGTGCCGTGCGTTCGGTACTTGATCGGTCGGATCGTAAAGACGTACGACTACATCAACCGCGTTGTGCTAACACTTCCGCTTTCGGTCTACGAGGGTACGTGGACACACTCTCCCCTCTCCTTGCTATGCATCACCATGATCTTGCATGTGCGTAGGAATTTTTTTTGAAATTACTACGTTCCCCAACAGTGGCATCCGAGCCAGGTTTTATGCGTAGATGTTATATGCACGAGTAGAACACAAGTGAGTTGTGGGCGATACAAGTCATACTGCTTACCAACATGTCATACTTTGGTTCGGCGGTATTGTTGGATGAAGCGGTCCGGACCGACATTACGCGTACACTTACGCGAGACTGGTTCTACCAATGGGCTTTGCACACAGGTGGCTGGCGGGTGTCAGTTTCTCCAATTTTAGTTGAACCGAGTGTGGTTACGCCTGGTCCTGGAGAAGGTTAAAACAAAACTAACTTGACGAACTATCGTTGTGGTTTTGATGCGTAGGTAAGAACGGTTCTTGCTTAGCCCGTAGCAGCCACGTAAAACTTGCAACAACAAAGTAGAGGACGTCTAACTTGTTTTTGCAGGGCATGTTGTGATGTGATATGGTCAAGACGTGATGAGATATAAGTTGTTGTATGAGATGATCATGTTTCGTTGAAGTTATCGGCAACTGGCAAAAGCCTTATGGTTGTCTCTCTATTGCATAGGATGCAAGCGCCAAATAATTGCTTTACTTTATCACTATGCGATAGCAATAGTTGCAAGAGCAATAGTTGCCAAGATGACCATGTGACGACACATTGATATAGATCAAGATGATGGAGATCATGGTGTCATGCCGGTGATGATGGAGATCATGACAATGCTTTGGAGATGGATATCAAAGGCACAAGATGATGATGGCCATATCATGTCACATATTATGATTGCATGTGATGTTTATCTTTTATGCATCTTATTTTGCTTTGATTGATGGTAGCATTATAAGATGATCTCTCACTAAATTTCAAGATTAAAATTCTCTCCCTGAGTATGCACCATTGCCAAAGTTCGTCGTGCCCAGACACCATGGGATGATCGGGTGTGATAAGCTCTACATCCATCTACAATGGGTGCAAGCCAGTTTTGCACACGCAGAATACTCAGGTTAAACTTGACGAGCCTAGCATATGCAGATATGGCCTCGGAACACTGAGACCGAAAGGTCGAGCGTGAATCATATAGAAGATATGATCAACATAGTGATGTTGACCATTGAAAACTACTCCATCTCACGTGATGATCGGGCATGGTTTAGTTGATTTGGATCACGTGATCGCTTAGATTATTCGAGGGATGTCTATCTAAGTGGGAGTTCTTAAGTAATATGATTAATTGAACTTTAATTTATCATGAACTTAGTCCTGGTAGTATTAGCATATCTATGTTGTAGATCAATAGCTCGCGATGTTGCTCCCCGTTTATTGTGTTCCTAGAGAAAAACTATGTTGAAAAATGTTAGTAGCAATGATGCGAATTGGATCCGTGATCTGAGGATTATCCTCCTTGCTGCACAGAATAATTATGTCCTTGATGCACCGCTAGGTGACAGACCTATTGCAGGAGCAGATGCAGACGTTATGAATGTTTGTCTAGCTCAATATGATGACTACTTGATAGTTTAGTGCACCATGCTTAATGGCTTAGAATCGGGGCTTCAAAGACGTTTTGAACGCCATGGAGCATATAAGACGTTCCAAGAGTTGAAATTAGTATTTCATACTCATGCCCGTGTCAAGAGGTAGGAGACCTCTGACAGTACTTTGCCTACAAATATGGAGGAGAATAGCTCAACCAATGAGCATGTGCTCAGATTGTCTGGGTACTTCAATTGCTTGATTCAAGTGGGAGTTAATCTTCCATATAAGATAGCAATTGATAAAATTCTCTAGTCACTATCACCATGTTACTAGAACTTAGTGATGAACTACAATATGCAAGGGATAACGGAAACGATTCCCAAGCTCTTCGTGATGCAGAAATCGACGAGGTAGAAATCAAGAAAAGCATCAAGTGTTGATGGTTGACAAGACCACTAGTTTCAAGAAAAGGGCAAAGGGAAGAAGGGGAACTTCAAGAAGAACAACAAGCAAGTTGCTGCTCAAGTGAAGAAGCCCAAGTCGAGACCTAAGCCTGAGACTAAGTGCTTCTACTGCAAAGGGACTGGTCACTGGAAGCAGAACTGCCCCAAGAATTTGGCGGATAAGAAGGATGGCAAAGTGAAAAAAGGTATATTTGATATACATGTTATTGATGTGTACTTTACTAGTGTTTATAGCAACCCCTCAATATTTGATACTAGTTCAGTTGCTAAGATTAGTAACTTGAAACGGGAGTTGCAGAATGAACAGAGACTAGTTAAGGGTGAAGTGATGATGTGTGTTGGAAGTGGTTCCAAAATTGACATGATCATCATCGCACACTCCCTATACTTTCGGGATTAGTGTTGAACCTAAATAAATGTTATTTGGTGTTTGCGTTAAGCATGAATATGATTTGATCATGTTTATTGCAATACGATTATTCATTTAAAGTCAGAGAATAATTGTTGTTCTGTCTGCATGAATAAAACCTTCAATGGTCATACACCCAAGGTGAATGGTTTATTGAATCTCGATCATAGTGATACACATATTCATAATATTGAAACCAAAATATGCAAAGTTAATAATGATAGTGCAACTTATTTGTGGCACTGCCGTTTAGGTCATATTGGTGTAAAGCGCATGAAGAAAATCCATGCTGATGGGCTTTTGGAATCACTTGATTATGAATCAGTTGATGCTTGTGAACCATGCCTCATAGGCAAGATGACTAAGACTCCGTTCTCGGAACAATGGAGCGAGCAACTGACTTATTGGAAATAATACATACTGATGTATGAGGTCTGATGAGTGTTGAGACTCGCGGTCTGACCTTCACAGATGATTTGAGTAAGATATGGGTATATCTACTTGATGAAACATAAGTCTGAAACATTTGAAAATTTCAAATAATATTAGAGTGAAGTGGAAAATCATCGTAACAAGAAAATTAAGTTTCTATGATCTGATCGTGGAGGAGAATATTTGAGTTACGAGTTTGGTCTTCATTTGAAACAATGCGGAATAGTTTCGCAACTCACGCCACCTGGAACACCACAGCGTAATGGTGTGTCCGAACGTCGTATTCACACTTTACTAGATATGGTGTGATCTATGACGTCTCTTACTGATTTACCGCTATCATTTTGGGGTTATCCATTAGAGACATCTGCATTCATGTTAAAAAGGGCACCATCTAAATTCGTTGAGATGATGCTGTATGAACTATGGTTTGGCTAGAAACCTAAGCTGTCGTTTCTTAAAGTTTGGGGTTGTGATGCTTATGTGAAAAAGTTTCAGCTAGATAAGCACAAACCTAAATCGGAAAGGTGCGTCTTCATAGGATACCCAAAATAAACTGTTGGGTACACCTTCTATCACAGATCCGAAGGCAAGACATTTGTTCCTAAGAATGGATCCTATAACATCCCAAATTTTCAATTTGGAATGTTATACACTAGATCATCATGCATATCATATTTTCTTGCATTTTGGTCGATCCTAGAAATTTCACGCAACTCAAGGACCCTCGGAGAGAGTTGGAGATTTCGTTATTTTCAATTTTGAGTTTTCTCAAACTTTGAAAAGAGGATCATTTGATTTTATTTATTTCATCTTCAATTATTTTCCCAATATCAAATATGAGAGAGGGGAATAATATGACTTTCCCAAATTTAGGAAAAATGAAGATTTAATAAATAAATCAAATTTTGGATTTCCCGGATTTTTGTTGCAATTTATTTGGATTAGGGAAAAATGCGTGTTTTCAAAATTTGCATCTAGGCCCCGTTTAAAGTTCATTTTGTTCGACTCATTTTTAGGAGTCGGGGAAAATTTACTTCGGGATTTTTGGGGTTCGTTTAGATTTTCTTTTCTGCGCGCGTATCAATTTAAAAAAACTATCCGCGTCGCGCCCGCCTGGGCCAAGGCCCAGCCGGCCCAGCCGCCCTCCACCTCGCGCGCGCCCGCGCGCAGCCGCGCCGCCGCCGCCGACTCCTACTCGGACTCTGCCGCCGCCGCCTTTGCTTGCCCCCTCCCCCAAGTCTCTTCCCCCCTTTTAAATACCCAGCCCCCCCTCTCCTCCCCAGACCACCCCGCCGCCCCGCAGCAAGCAGCCGCAGCAGCAGCCGCCGCCGCGCCGCCTGTCGCGCCGCCCGCATCGCCTGCCCGCGCCGCCGCCTGCCGCGGCGCCTGCCGCCGTCGCCTCGCCGCAGCCCCGCCGCCAAGCCTCGCCCGCTGGAGTCCTCGTCGAGGTAGCCGCCGCGCCGCGCCATCCCTCCCCTTGGTTCGGAAAAAAAACCGTTCCGGTTTCTTTTCGTTTCGTTGTTTTGGTTTTTTTCCGAAACCCTAGATCGGGTTTTTGTTTTTTTCGGTTTAGTTGTTTAGCGACCGTTCGCCAGACCGTTCGTCCTAACGAACGCGATCACCGGTTATTCTCGGTTAACGAACGTCCGTTCGTTTAACCGTTCGTCGTTTTCTTTTTCGTCAGATTTATTCCGCGATTTTCTGATCGCGATTTCAGATCCGATCTTTGTTCTAGTTTATCTTCTCGCTCGTTTATCGGAATCAGGTGATTCAAGCGCCTGGAGTTTCGTTTCGAAACCGCCGTTCCAACTAATCAACTTAAACAAGTTTTGCTACTGTAAAATTTGACCTAGTTTTCAACTTGCTAGAACCGAGTTGTTTTCTTCCGCCGTTTGTTTTCCGTTGCTTTGTTCGGTTTGTTCTTTCCTTGCCACCGGAGTTCTTAAGTTGAACTATCTGGTTCGATCTCTTGTTTGAGTTTTACCGGTGCATTAGATGAGTACTTATTGTATGCTTGTTGTTTGTCTGTGATAGATTACCCGGAGTGCGCCGCCTGTTACTTCGAATCTCTAGGTCTCGCGGATCATCAACAAGGCAAGTAACACTTTGATCATACCTTTTCTACAACCCAGTTTTATTGCATTAGATCAATCCTCACACATTGCATGATTAGGATCTAATTAAATTGTGGGATGGGAAGTAGATGAGGTAGTACCTATTACTTGTTTATTATGAAACCTTTGGGAGTTACTTCTACGTTTGCTTATTATGCCATGCTATGCTTGTAGACGTGGATTGGGTGAGTGATATCCATGACAGATGTGAGCTTGATAATTTTAATGGTTTATCTAAGGTGGCAACTTAAACACACATCTGGGTGGATTGAGGCACCTGGTTTCTATCAGGACTTGACTGTTTTCTTTTGGACCGCCACCCAGGCTCAAAGGGATCATAAGATCTTTCATGCTAGAAACTTCTGTGTGCAGCCACAAGCCATTATGGGCTCTGGCATAGTTGATTAAGTCGTGCGAACTCTTACAGGGTAGACTAGCAGATGTAGGGGAAAGTAGGTGTACCGGTCTATCCATCGTAAGGTGCTAGCGCTTCTGAAAGACTGTGTCTCGGTCATCCGTTTCTCAAACACCGTGTAGTGCGAGAAACCCAACGGAGGCGATCGAGTCTTGTGGGGAAAAGTGCGCAAACCTCTGCAGAGTGTAATAAACTAATCATGATTAGCCGTGTCCCCGGTTATGGACATCTTGAGTATCTAGTACTTGAATATCATGTGAATCTCATCATGTTACTTCTAATTAATATTGTTGGGTTTTAATTTTTCACTTAATTTGGATCGGAATGCTCTCAACCATTCTCGATGTTCAACTACCATGATAGTTAAATAAATTTATTCCTTTGTAGTAGGGAAAAACTGGCTTTACGCAAAACTGTAACCATAGAGCTTCCCACCAGCCATACATGCATATAGTATAGCTCATTACTGTTCATTACTCTCTATGTGTTACCTTGCCAGCATATTCCATGTGCTGACCCGTTTTCGGGCTGCAACTTTCATGTTGCAGATGTTTCAGACGATGAGTAAGGTGCTGTTAGGTCGTGGTTCTATACTCAGTGATGCCGTTGGAGTTGATGGACCCATTTATCTTCCAAGTCTTCCGCTGTTATCGATACTAGATGGCCTTAAGCCATATTTATTGTAATAAGTTCTCTTTTGAGACCCCGATGTAATAAGTGTGTGATTGCTACTCTGCTATAAATCCTTCGAAGTACTGTGTGGTGTCAGCATTACTGATCCAGGGATGACACCGGAGCACAGAGACTTGATCCATTCGGGTCGGGTCGCTACAGAGATGGTATCAGAGCACACGCTGACTGTAGGACACGACCACTAAGTTAAAGCCATAGATCACTATTCTCTCCTCATTTTCTAACTCCTCATCTTTTCTACTCTTTTAGGATGACTGACGCGAAGATCAAGTATGCTCAACCGGATGAAGGCACACCTTTTGGATTTCACTTGAAGGAAGTCACCAAATACCTAAACATTGGACTACCAAGCTTCACCGGGACATTCAACGCCACTCTGCCTGAAGAGGAGCGCTGGAAGATTCAAGCTCACGTTCCGGGAAGGACATTCGCGCCAACCACGAAGCCCATAGATAGTGTTTTCAGTGCACCAACTTGGAGTCTAGGAAGGAGCATGGCAGCTCATATCACCATGGGACGCATTGGAGAAGTTTATCAAGAAGACCTCAAGGACACAATCTACCAGATTTGCGGACGCCGAGATGAACAATGGGAGTTAGTCAGCCCCAAGAAGGATAGATCCATTGCATCATTCATACAGGAGTTAAACCAGCACATTCGACGCCACGAGAACCAGATGTGCAATGATATGATAGAGTTGAAGAATGCGAAGGCTAGGATCATCGAGCTAGAAGGAGAACTGAAGGCTACACGCAAGGACTACATGGACGAAATCGTAGCTCTAGCAAGGCACAATGGCGATCTTAAGCAGGAGATTGAAGAACTCAAGACAAAGCTGGAGCAGACATCATGGAGTCTTCCACCGATTCAAATTTCTAGATGACCACCAAATATTAGTAGTATTTTCCCCATATATACACTATAGTTCGAGCACTTTTGCGATAGATCTAGACCATTTGTATGCCCTTGTTTGATTTGAATGAAGTGATTTTGTGTGCATTTGCTCATTTGCATTGGGGTAGTGTTTCTCCTTAGACCTCACTCTATTCTTAATTCTCATCTTTTCTAAACCCTCAGATGCCTCCGAGGCGTGACAATGGATTTCCACCGGAACTCACTCAATTGATCCAGCAGTAGAATCAATTGATGCAATTGTTAGTCCAGAATCAGCAAAACAACAACAACAACCCACCTCCACCACCGCCACCTGTTGACCACTTAGCCCGTTTCCTTAGGCTGAATCCGCCGGTGTTTTCCAGTAGCACCGAGCCAATAGTAGCAGACGATTGGCTCCGCAAGATAGGAAGGGAGTTGACCACTGCAGGATGCACAGATGGTGAGAAAGTGAAGTTTGCCGCACATCAGTTAGAAGGACCCGCAGCATCATGGTGGGAGAATTTCACAAACACCTACCCAGTCGACACTGTCACATGGGATCAGTTTCAGCAAGCTTTCCGCACTGCCCATGTTTCAGCAGGAGCTATGGCCATGAAGAAGCGTGAGTTTCGCAACTTACGCCAAGGAGGAAGGACAGTTGGCCAGTACGTTGACGACTTCAGCAAGTTAGCACACTATGCCCCAGATGACGTTGCTACGGATGCAGCTAAGCAGGAAAAGTTTCTGGAAGGATTGAATGATGAGCTAAGCATACAGTTGATGGTAGCAAGTTTCAACAACTACCAGGAGTTGGTAGATCGTGCCATCATGATTGAAGGGAAGCAACAGCAGATTGAGAACCGCAAGAGGAAGCATGGACAGGGGAAGTATAACTCTAGAGCCCAGCAGAAGCCCCATTTTACCCCTAAACCGAGAATTCAGTTTCAGCATACCCATGGAGGAGGTAGTTCGCACAACCATAATGGCCACAAGAATGGTAATGGGAATGGAGGAAGCAACGGCCAGAATTGTACCATCCCATCAACCCCAGCCAAGAGAGATCTGAGTCAAGTCACCTGTTTCAAGTGTTCCAAGATCGGACATTATGCCAATGAATGTCCTGAAGGCCAAAATGGAAATGGCAATGGAAGCTCAGGGAAGAAGCCGAACCCTTTCAATAGGGGATAGGTGAACCACGTTAATGTGGAGGAGGTTGAAGATCAGCCTGATGCAGTAATCGGTAAGTTTTTGGTTAAGTCATTTACCGCACTCGTTCTTTTCGATACTGGTGCATCACATTCATACATATCAAGGGGATTTGTGGAAAAATATAGCCTGCCCACTAGGATTCTTAAAACTCCTATGCTAGTAAGCTCGCCAGGAGCAGAGCACATGGCGAGACAAGGATGTTTTCAAGTGCCATTAAGCATAGGAAGGCATGTTTTCCCAACAGATTTAATTATTCTGGAATCCCAGGGTCTGGATGTAATTCTCGGTATGGATTGGCTGTCGATGTATGGAGGAAACATCGATTGCGCCAGTAAGACAATTTTGCTCACAACGCCAGAAGGAAGAAGGATCAAGTATGTATCCCGGCATGTGCCAAATAGGACACAAGTAAATTGCCTAACAGGAGTGGTGCAGGAGGAAGTACCAGTGGTAAAGGATTTTCCTGATGTATTTCCTGAAGAGTTGCCAGGCATGCCACCGGATAGAGACATTGAGTTTTTGATTGAGTTATTGCCAGGTACAGGCCCAATATCGAAGCGGCCATACCGGATGCCAGCAAAGGATTTGGTAGAAATTAAGAATCAGATTAAGGAGTTACTGGAGAAAGGTTACATACGCCCAAGTTCTTCGCCTTGGGGATCACCCGTACTTCTAGTGGAGAAGAAGGATGGACCATTACGGATGGTTGTTTATTACCATGGATTAAATGAAGTAACCATCAAGAACAAGTACCCACTGCCAATGATTAATGATCTGTTTGACCGTTTGCAAGGAGCTAAAGTGTTTTCCAAGATCGATTTGCGATCGGGATACCATCAGTTGAAGATTCGAGAACAGGATATTCCGAAGACCGCTTTTACCACGAGATACGGATTGTACGAGTATACCGTTATGTCATTTGGACTGACTAACACGTCTGCCTATTTTATGAACATGATGAACAAGGTATTTATGGAGTTTTTGGATAAGTTCGTCGTAGTGTTCATTGATGACATTCTGATTTTGTCAAAGAATGAAGAGGAGCATAAGGAACATTTGCGTTTGGTTTTGGAGAAACTAAGGGAACATCAGTTATATGCCAAATTTAGCAAATGTGAGTTTTGGGTTGAATGAAGTTGGATTTCTTGGACATGTTATATCCGGAGAAGGGATAGCAGTTGACCCCACAAAGGTTGAGACCGTAACCGAATGGGAAGCACCAACGACAGTTGGAGAGATCCGGAGTTTTCTTGGACTCGCAGGATACTACCGGAGATTTATTGAAAACTTTTCAAAGATTGCAAAGCCTATGACCAAATTGTTGAAGAAGGATACCAAGTTCAAATGGACTGAGGAGTGTGAGGCTAGCTTTCAGGAGTTGAAGAAACGATTGGTTACCTCACCAGTATTGATTTTGCCAGATCAGACCAAGGATTATGAGGTGTATTGCGACGCTTCACTTCGAGGACTTGGAGCAGTGCTTATGCAGGAAGGTAGAGTTGTTTCGTATGCTTCACGACAACTGAAGCCTCATGAGTTGAATTATGCCACACATGATTTGGAGTTAGCAGCCATAGTGCATGATTGAAGACATGGAGACATTTCCTCATTGGAAATCATTGTGAGGTGTACACGGATCACAAGAGTTTGAAGTACATTTTCACGCAGAAGGAGTTGCACCTCAGACAAAGGAGATGGTTGGAGCTCATCAAGGATTATGATATGAGATTGCATTACCATCCCGGAAAAGCTAATGTAGTAGCTGACGCATTGAGCCGTAAGAGCCATGTCAATACGTTAATAACGGAGGAAATACCCAAGGAGTTATTAGAAACCCTTCGTGAACTTAGTTTAGAGATAGTTCCGAAAGGCTATGTAGCAGCATTGGAGATTCAGTCAACATTGATGGATAAAATCAGAGAAGCTCAGGAACCTGACAAGGAGATTGCTTCTATAAAGAAGAAAATGAGCGAAGGAAAAGCAAAGGGATTTTGTGAGGATGAGCACGATACCCTATGGTTTGAGGGCCGTGTTTATGTGCCCAATGACCCGGAGATCAGGAAGTTGATTCTACAAGAGGCACATGATTCACCATATTCGATTCACCCAGGAAATACCAAGATATATTTGGATTTGAAGGAGACATTCTGGTGGACCGGAATGAAGAAGGATATTGCAGCATATGTAGCAGTTTGTGACGTATGTCATAGAGTAAAGGCAGAGCATCAGAAGCCAGCCGGATTGTTGCAACCATTGCCGATACCCGAATGGAAGTGGGATAAGATAGGCATGGATTTTATCACAGGACTACCCAGGACGAAGGCAGGCTATGACTCGATATGGGTAGTAGTTGATCGTTTGACGAAGGTAGCACATTTCATTCCAGTTAAGACCACTTACACCAGTGCTAAGTTGGCAAAGATATACATGACCAGGATCATTTGTCTGCATGGAGTTCCGAGGAGTATTGTATCAGATAGAGGAACCCAATTTACCTCAAAGTTTTGGAATCAGTTGCATGGAACTTTGGGAACCATGCTAGAGTTCAGTACCGCTTTTCATCCGCAGACAGATGGACAGACCGAGAGAGTCAATCAGATTTTGGAAGATATGCTGAGAGCTTGTGCACTAGATTATGGATCTAGTTGGGACGATAACTTGCCATATGTGGAGTTTTCCTATAACAACAGTTACCAAACTAGTTTGAAAATGGCACCTTTCGAAGCTTTGTATGGAAGGAGGTGCAGGACACCGTTGTCATGGGACGAAGTTGGAGACCCTCGGTTGTGTGGACCCGATTTGATTAAAGAGTCTGAACAGAAGGTGAAATTGATTCGCGATAGGCTCAAGGTAGGCCAGTCCAGGCAAAAGAGCTACGCAGATTCAAAATGCAAGGAGACAGTTTACGAAACCGGAGACAGAGTTTATCTCCGAGTATCCCCACTTCGAGGAGTTAAGCGCTTTGGAGTTAAGGGAAAATTAGCACCACGTTTCGTTGGACCGTATAAGATCTTGCAACATATGGGAGAAGTCGCTTATAAGTTGGAATTACCAGAGGGACTGTCAGGAGTTCATGATGTATTCCATGTTTCTCAGCTGAAGAAATGTCACGCCGAGATGGCCGAGGTACCACTAAGAGATACAGTGCCGCTTGAAGCGATTCAGTTGAAGGACGACTTAACGTATGAGGAGAAACCAGTCAAGATTCTCGATTTTGCCAGCAGAGTTACCCGCAGCAAGGTTATCAAGTTTTGTAAAGTTCAGTGGAACCACCACTCCGAGGATGAAGCCACCTGGGAGAGAAGAAGATTTGCTCAAGGACCACCCTCACCTATTTTCTAGCCAACCCGAATCTCGAGGGCGAGATTCATCTTAAGGGGGTAGGTTTGTAACATCCCAAATTTTCAATTTGGAATGTTATACACTAGATCATCATGCATATCATATTTTCTTGCATTTTGGTTGATCCTAGAAATTTCACGCAACTCAAGGACCCTCGGAGAGAGTTGGAGATTTCGTTATTTTCAATTTTGAGTTTTCTCAAACTTTGAAAAGAGGATCATTTGATTTTATTTATTTCATCTTCAATTATTTTCCCAATATCAAATATGAGAGAGGGGAATAATATGACTTTCCCAAATTTAGGAAAAACGAAGATTTAATAAATAAATCAAATTTTGGATTTTCCGGATTTTTGTTGCAATTTATTTGGATTAGGGAAAAATGCGTGTTTTCAAAATTTGCATCTAGGCCCTGTTTAAAGTTCATTTTGTTCGACTCATTTTTAGGAGTCGGGGAAAATTTACTTCGGGATTTTTGGGGTTCGTTTAGATTTTCTTTTTTGCGCGCGTAACAATTTAAAAAAAAATATCCGCGTCGCGCCCGCCTGGGCCAAGGCCCAGCCGCCCTCCACCTCGCGCGCGCCCGCGCGCAGCCGCGCTGCCGCCGCCGAGTCCTACTCGGACTCTGCCGCTGCCGCCGCCTTTGCTTGCCCCCTCCCCCCTTTAAATACCCAGCCCCCCTCTCCTCCCCACACCACCCCGCCGCCCCGCAGCAAGCAGCAGCAGCAGCAGCTGCCGCCGCGCCGCCCGCGCCGCCTGCCCGCGCCGCCGCCTGCCGCCGTCGCTTCGCCGCAGCCCCGCCGCCAAGCCCCGCCCGCGGAGTCCTCGTCGAGGTAGCCGCCGCACCGCGCCATCCCTCCCCTTGGTTCGAAAAAAAAACCCGTTCCGATTTCTTTTCGTCTCGTTGTTTCGGTTTTTTTCCGAAACCCTAGATCTGTTTTTTGTTTTTTCGGTTTAGTTGTTTAGCGACCGTTCACCGGACTGTTCGTCCTAACGAACGTGATCACCGGTTATTCTCGGTTAACGAATGTCCGTTCATTTAACCGTTCGTCGTTTTCTTTTTCGTCGGATTTATTCCGCGATTTTCTGATCGCGATTTCAGATCTGATCTTCATTCTAGTTTATCTTCTCGCTCGTTTATCAGAATCAGGTGATTCAAGCGCCTGGAGTTTCGTTTTGAAACCATGGTTCCGACTAATCAACTTAAACAAGTTTTGCTACTGTAAAATTTGACCTAGTTTTCAACTTGCTAGAACCGAGTTGTTTTCTTCCGCCGTTTGTTTTCCGTTGCTTTGTTCGGTTCGTTCTTTCCTTGCCACCGGAGCTCTTAAGTTGAACTATCTGGTTCGATCTCTTGTTCGAGTTTTACCTGTGCATTAGATGAGTACTTATTGTATGCTTGTTGTTTGTCTGCGATAGATTACCCGGAGTGCGCCGCCTGTTACTTCGAATCTCTAGGTCTCGCGGATCATCAGCAAGGCAAGTAACACTTTGATCATACCTTTTCTACAACCCAGTTTTATTGCATTAGATCAATCCTCACACATTGCATGATTAGGATCTAATTAAATTGTGGGATGGGAAGTAGATGAGGTAGTACCTATTACTTGTTTATTATGAAACCTTTGGGAGTTACTTCTACGTTTGCTTATTATGCCATGCTATGCTAGTAGACGTGGATTGGGTGAGTGATATCCATGACAGATGTGAGCTTGATAATTTTAATGGTTTATCTAAGGTGGCAACTTAAACACACATCTGGGTGGATTGAGGCACCTGGTTTCTATCAGGACTTGCCTGTTTTCTTTTGGACCGCCACCCAGGCTCAAAGGGATCATAAGATCTTTCATGCTAGAAACTTCCGTGTGCAGCCACAAGCCATTATGGGCTCTGGCATAGTTGATTAAGTCGTGCGAACTCTTACAGGGTGGACTAGCAGATGTAGGGGAAAGTAGGTGTACCGGTCTATCCATCGTAAGGTGCTAGCGCTTCTGAAAGACTGTGTCTCGGTCATCCGTTTCTCAAACACCGTGTAGTGCGAGAAACCCAACGGAGGCGATCGAGTCTTGTGGGGAAAAGTGCGCAAACCTCTGCAGAGTGTAATAAACTAATCATGATAAGCCGTGTCCCCGGTTATGGACATCTTGAGTATCTAGTACTTGAATATCATGTGAATCTCATCATGTTACTTCTAATTAATATTGTTGGGTTTTAATTGTTCACTTAATTGGGATCGGAATGCTCTCAACCATTCTCGATGTTCAACTACCATGATATTTAAATAAATTTATTCCTTTGTAGTAGGGAAAAACTGGCTTTACGCAAAACTGTAACCATAGAGCTTCCCACCAGCCATACATGCATATAGTATAGCTCATTACTGTTCGTTACTCTCTATGTGTTACCTTGCCAGCATATTCCATGTGCTGACCCATTTTCGGGCTGCAACTTTCATGTTGCAGATGTTTCAGACGATGAGTAAGGTGCTGTTAGGTCGTGGTTCTATACTCAGTGATGCCGTTGGATTTGATGGACACATTTATCTTCCAAGTCTTCTGCTGTTATCGATACTAGATGGCCTTAAGCCTTATTTATTGTAATAAGTTCTCTTTTGAGACCCCGATGTAATAAGTTTGTGATTGCTACTCTGCTATAAATCCTTCGAAGTATTGTGTGGTGTCAGCATTACTGATCCAGGGATGACACCGGAGCACAGAGACTTGATCCATTCGGGTCGGGTCGCTACAGATCCTTTCTAGAGAAGAAGTTTCTCTCGAAAGAAGTGAGTGGGAGGAAAGTAGAACTTGATAAGGTAATTGTACCTTCTCCCGAATTGGAAAGTAGTTCATCACAGAGATCAATTCTAGTGATCTCTACACCGATTAGTGATGAAGCTAATGATGATGATCATGGAACTTTAGATCAAGTTACTACCAAACCTCGTAGGACAACCAGAGTATGGTCCGCACCAGAGAGGTACGGAAATCCTTTCTGGATGTCATGTTACTAGACCATGATGAACCTACGAACTATGAGGAAGCGATGATGAGCCCAGATTTCACGGAATGGCTTGAGGCCATGAAATCTGAGATGAGATCCATGTATAAGAACAAAGTATGGTCTTTGATTGACTTGCCCAAAGATCGGCGAGCCATTGAGATTAAATGGATCTTCAAGAGGAAGACGGACGTTGATAGTAGTGTTACTATCTACAAAGCTAGAATTGTCGCAAAAGGTTTTCGACAAGTTCAAGGTGTTGATACGATGAGAGTTTCTCACTCGTATCTATGCTTAAGTCTATCCGAATCATGTTAGCAATTTCCACATTTTATGAAATCTGGCAAATGGATAAAACAAAACTACATTCCTTAATGGATTTATTAAAGAAGAGTTGTATATGATGCAATAAGAAAGTTTTGTCAATCCTAAAGGTGCTAGCAAAATATGCAAGCTCTAGCGATCCATCTATGGACTGGTGCAAGCATCTCGAAGTTGGAATATAGGCTTTGATAAGTTGATCAAAGCATATAGTTTTATACAGACTTGTGGTGAAGCCTGTATTTACAAGAAAGTGAGTGGGAGCACAACAACATTTCTGATAAGTATATGTGAATGGCATATTGTTGATCGGAGATAAATTCTGCAAAGCATAAAGAGTGTTTGAAAGGAGTTTTTCAAAGAAATACCTCGGTGAAGCTGCTTACATATTGAGCATCAAGATCTATAGAGATAGATCAAGACGCTTGATAAGTTTTTCAATGAGTACATACCTTGACAAGTTTTTGAAGTAGTTCAAAATGAAACAGTCAATGAAAGAGTTTTTGCCTGTGTTACAAGGTGTGAAACTGAGTAAGACTCAAAGCCCGACCACTTCAGAAGATAGAAAGAGAATGAAAGTCATTCCCTATGCCTTAGCCATAGGTTCTATAAAATATGCCATGCTGTGTACCAGATCTATTGTATACCCTACACTGTTTTTGGCAAGGGAGTACAATAGTGATCTAGGAGTTGATCACTGGACAACGGTCAAAATTATCCTTAGTGGAATAAGGATATGTTTCTCGATTATGGAGGTGACAAAAAATAGGTTCGTCATAAAGGGTTACGTCGATGCAAATTTTGACACTGATCCAGATGACTCTAAATCTCAATATGGATACATATTGAAAGTGGGAGCAATTAGCTAGAGTAGCTCCGTGCAGAGCATTGTTGACATAGAAATTTGCAAAATACATACGGATCTGAATGTGGCAGAACCGTTGACTAAACTTCTCTCACAAGCAAAACATGATCACACCTTAGTACTCTTTGGGTGTTAATCACATAGCGATGTGAACTAGATTATTGACTCTAGTAAACACTTTGGGTGTTGGTCACATGTCGATGTGAACTATGGGTGTTAATCACATGGTGATGTGAACTATTGGTATTAAATCACATGGCGATGTGAACTAGATTATTGACTCTAGTGCAAGTGGGAGACTGAAGGAAATAAGCCCTAGAGACAGTAATAAAGTTATTATTTATTTCCTTAATTCATGATAAATGTTTATTATTCATGCTAGAATTGTATTAACCGGAAACATAATACTTGTGTGAATACATAGACAAACAAAGTGTCACTAGTATGCCTCTACTTGACTAGCTCATTGATCAAAGATGGTTATGTTTCCTAGCCATTGACATGAGTTGTCATTTGATTAATGTGATCACATCATTTGGAGAATGATGTGATTGACTTGACCCATTCTGTTTAGCACTTGATCGTTTAGTATTCTGCTATTGCTTTCTTCATGACTTATACATGTTCCTATGACTATGAGATTATGCAACTCCCGTTTACCGGAGGAACACTTTGTGTGCTACCAAACGTCACAACGTAATTGGGTGATTATAAAGGTGCTCTACAGGTGTCTCCGAAGGTACTTGTTGGGTTGGCGTATTTTGAGATTAGGATTTGTCACTCCGATTGTAGGAGAGGTATCTCTAGGCCCACTCGGTAATGCACATCACTATAAGCCTTGCAAGCATTGCAACTAATGAGTTAGTTACGGGATGATGTATTACGGAACGAGTAAAGAGACTTGCTGGTAACGAGATTGAACTAGGTATTGAGATACCGACGACCGAATCTCGGGCAAGTAACATACCGATGACAAAGGGAACAACATATGTTGTTATGCAGTTTGACCGATAAAGATCTTTGTAGAATATGTAGGAGCCAATATGAGCATCCAGGTTCCGCTATTGGTTATTGAACGGAGACGTGTCTCGGTCATGTCTACATAGTTCTCGAACCCGTAGGGTCCGCACGCTTAAAGTTTGATGACAGTTATATTATGAGTTTATGTGTTTTGATGTACCGAAGGTAGTTCGGATGAGATCGGGGACATGACGAGGAGTCTCGAAATTGTCGAGACGTAAAGATAGATATATTGGATGACTATATTCGGACATCGGAAAGGTTCCGAGTGATTCGGGTATTTATCGGAGTACCGGGGAGTTACGGGAATTCGCCGGGGAGTGTATGGGCCTTATTGGGCTTTAGGGGAAAGAGAGAGAGAGAGAGAGAGAGGGAGAGGCAGGCCGCGCCCCCCCAAGGCCTAGTCCGAATTGGACTAGGGGGAAGGGCTGCTTCCCCTCCTTCCTTCTCTTCTCTTTTCCCTTTCCTTTTCTCCTACTCCTACTACTTGGAAGGGCTCCTAGTTCTACTAGGAAAGGGGGGAATCCTACTCCCGGTGGGAGTAGGACTCCCCTAGGGCGCGCCATATAGAGGGTCGGCCCCTCCCCTCCTCCACTCCTTTATATACGTGGCCAGGGGGCACCCCATAGACAAAACAATTGATCTCTTAGCCGTGTGCGGTGCCCCCCTCCACCATAATCCACCTCGATCATGTCGTAGCGGTGCTTAGGCGAAGCCCTGCGTGGGTAGAACATCATCATCGTCACCACGCCGTCGTGCTGACGAAACTCTCCCTCAACACTCGGCTGGATCAGAGTTCGAGGGACGTCATCGAGTTGAGCGTGTGCAGAACTCGGAGGTTCCGTGCATTCGGTAGTTGATCGATCGGATCGTGAAGACATATGACTACATCAACCGCGTTGTGCTAACGCTTCCGCTTTCGGTCTACGAGGGTACGTGGACACACTCTCCCCTCTCGTTGCTATGTATCACCATGATCTTGCATGTGCGTAGGAAATTTTTCGAAATTACTATGTTCCCCAACATTGTTCATGTCTATGCTTGCGAGACGAAGAGTGGTTGTGATAAAGGTTGGTGAAAACAGTCGTAAATGGTTACGAGAGGGAGGGAGGGTTATATCGAGAGCAGGTGTGCGAGAAAGACACCTCAGGAGAGAGTGTGTGAGCATGTGTGAGAGACCACCGATGGAGAGTGAAACTACACATACAAGACTGTTGTACACATTGATTAAAGATATAATTTTTATCCAAATATTAGGATGGGATTATGATATTTGCAATTCGCGTAAGGAACGGTCATTGATCCATCAGACATCTACATTCTATCGAATTTGAGCATGTCTATGTTATTATTCGACACAAGTGATCCACATAGTTAGTATTTTGAACTCCAGATAATGCATCACTTTAGCAATAGGATATAAACGTGAGTATAGTTCATGTTGTGTGTGTAAAGCACATTATACATATGAAAGTTACACAATGAACATTATAAATAGCTACCTATGAACTAGCATACATTTGAATTCAACTTATGGTGGTTTAAAAAAATCGAATTCAACATGAAGTCCATTCAATTATTTGAATTTGATACCATGGCATTTGTAGATCATAACTAAATTATGGGGGCACCAATCTTTGCTCTCATTTTGTACATAATAGCATATGTCGTCGTGTACAAAATAGATTCTAATTTAGCTCCTCCATTCCAAAATAATCGTAGTTATAGGATTTTCAAGTGTCAAAATTTCAAAAAGAAGTGGATAATTTAATGAGGTTTTCAACATACAAGGTCAAATTTAACGTTGTCTATTTAGGTAAATCCTCAAAGTTCAAGAGTACTCTAAACGTGAATGCTTGTGTTTCAAAATTTCGAACGAAGCGCCAAAAGAGCCTCTACTCACCCGAAACCGCATGAGACCAATGTTTGGTAGTACAAGGAAATTACTTTTCTAATAACTCTGACCCGTGAAACCTACCGGCCCGACGTCCAAAGGTCTAAACCAGGGTAGGTTTTTAGCTTCATCTAGAAGCCACACAGCTGCCTCCGAAAAACATTCATACACAATGGCTGCCTAAGCACACATGCGCGCGACTGAAATCGCTCCCGCCCACTATTTGGGACACCTGGGATTACCATCCTACCCCCGACCCCGGTAGGTCCGAAATTTAAGAGGGGGGCAAAGTTTGTACTTTCCCCAAATTTCAAACAAGCGTGTCCCATCTTTTGTTCAAAAAAGCCAAAAACAAGCACATCCCAGACCGAAACATGGTTCTCCCCCTCCCCCCGCCCACCCGTCCGATTCCTCATTCGTACTCCGTGGGTGCAAAAACTACCTCTCCACCAGCGGCGAAACCCCGACGTCCTCCGTCCGTCACCCCATTCCACCCATCAACCACCGCCCTCCTCCATCATGCCAGAGGAGATACCCCAACGTCTCGTCCACCGCAACCTCAACCGCAACGCCCTCCACGGCTAGTAGTTGAAGCCGAGGCTGAGCCGTCCATACCCGAGCCAATTTAACCACGCCGTCCTGCACCTCACTGATGCCGCTCCAACTTCTCCACCCTCCATCGCACCAGAGCTATTCCTGCTACGCCGTCCTTCGCCGCCTCAGATCTGCTTCCCCTCCGCCAACATACGGCCACGGCAACACAGTCAACAATTTGGCCATGGGTTCATCCAAGCCTGCACCCTCCTCCAGAACATCGGTTTCCCCGGCAAAAAGAAGAAGATCAGCGCGACATGTGGAGGCGACCACACCGGCAACCGAAAGTGGTACTCCTCTTCCCTTATTCGTGCAAATCTTACGTGTCTGCTTGCATAGTATTCATCCCACAGAAGACACTAGTTGACCGCTTCTTCTTGATACTAGATGTTCCTAGTAACTCATGATGCACAAGGTTTCTCCTCATATACTATTTCACCTTAGCTAGAGGTCCGTCGCCCCCCTGAATTTCAATTCCTGGTCAGTTGATTCCCAATTAACGGAAGCATTCCCCGGCGTAACAGGCACTAGTCCGCCTATTACGCTGGGGAAGCAGCGCCTCAGTGTTTATCTTAGGGGTGTGTGGGGCCTAGCGCTACTGGCGCCCGATCTGGAGGTCGGCCGGGATTAAAGGGATGGCTTGGGGGCGCTGCCAAGCACGGCGGTGGTGTGAGGTGGAGGGGAGGGCGGGGCGGGGCGGTGGAGGTAGGGGCCTGGGCCGATGGTCACTGGCGGTTCGAGAAAGATCGTCAATAGTGACTGGCGGGAGGTAGATGAAGGCCATCTGCATGTTCCTTATAGATCGGATGGTTCATTAAAAAAATCGACTGACCTATTTATTTTCAGTCGACTGTTATCTTGATATGACCACATGTGGTGGTGTGCTGGAGGAGTGCCTGCATTTCCTGTGCTCATATATTACAAAATCATACAGAGTAGAATCTAATTTTGTTTTCCATGCAATGTTGTAGAGCTATCATATGTCTCCTATCATTTATTTTTCAGCCACCTGCTATCTTCTACATTTGCAGTGCACTAGTTCTGCACACACTTCACCCATACTCTCACTATTGTGTTTTTATGCAAGGGTATTTCAGACTTTGCTGCTATGAGGGAAGCAAAAAAGAAAAGAGAGAAGTCGCTCCAACGTTGTACGCGGATAGGCCAGACACGTTTCAGCCTTATAATAGGTGCAGTTTCAGCAGATGGAGACGGTAAATGTAGCTCTGGAGTTGATGACCTCGCTCGCAATGAACCACCATCCCAGGTGCTTGCTTTAACTTCGCGGTGTCATATGTGGTGTCTAGCTTGTATTCAAAAGGCTGAAGTCGGTCTTTATTAAGATAAGGAAATATATTTTTTACATGAACCACCATCCCGTGAGCACCAGAAGACAAATAGCTAGTCAGGGCACTGGCCGTGCCAGTGACAAGCCCAACAAAGAGAGGCATCACCTGGAAGCCAACTAAAAATCCGCGATGGTGGCGAAGCAGCCCGCCTCCCACTAGGCTCTTAGGTCCTAGATGATCTTGCTCACCACTCCAGCCGGATGTCTAGCTTGTATTGCTTCCAATTTGGTTAAATTGCATCTTCTTAGCTTACACATTATACATTTGAATATGACATGCCTTTCAGTTTTTGGTACATACTAGTACATCTGTGTATTAACCATGTTTTTACACCAAACTAATGTTCTTATGTATCCCTCATCAATCACTTATGATGAGGCAGTCAAGCAAGTGGAGTACTCCTCATTTAAGGAATGCAGGATCAGCCCCCCGACATGATTCTCAAGAAACACCAAGGCTACATGAAGATAGTGAACGTAGCTCGGTAGTTGATTACCGCATTTCCCCTACACTAGCATCGCAGGTGCTTGCTCTAACTTGGCAACGTGATATGTGGTTGCATGTTGCATATGGTGTCTAGATTGTAATTCTTCCAATCTGGTTAAACTACATGTGCTATTCTGCTTAGCTTATACATTATACCTGTTAATGTGACATGCCTTCCTGTATTTAGTACATAGTACATCTGTCTATTAAGCATGTCCTCACATAAAACTATTGTTGTTTGTATCCCGCATAAATCAATATGATGAGACACCTTCAGTATATGCAGTGTGATATTAGTTGCATCTTTGATATGATTTATAGCATGCGCTGCTTCTAATTTGCTGAAATGCCATTTATGATGGGACACTTTCAACTTGGCAGAGTAATATTGGTTGCATCTTGCATGTGGTGTCTAGCTTGCATTGCTTCTTATTTGGTGAAATGGTTTATGCTTAGTTTACACAAACAATTGTGAATATGCCATGCCATCCTATTTTTCGTATTATTCCATCCTGGAATCATGTGTTTGCCTTACATCAAAGTAGTGATTGTAAGTATCATGCACGAATGAGTTCTGAAGAGTGAATTTTATTGCTTTTTCTTGTCGGTTTTACTTGACAATTCAAAATCAATAAAGCGGAAGGAAGTTAGCAAGGCAGCGGATGAAGATGCTCCTTCCTAATGGAGGGCCTCTACAGATTCTACTCCTCCACCCCCAAGATGATTTCTAAGACAACACATGCATAGACACTCAACGTAGTTGTGTTGGTGATGAGCACGTCTCCCCTAGTGCACCATCACAGGTGCTCCCTCTAACTTGGCACTGTTATATGTGGTCGCATGTTATGTATGATGTCTAGCTTGTATTGCTTCTAATTTTGTTGAATTTCATCCGCTTACTTTACACATTATACTTGTGATTAAGACACGTGTTCCTGTTTCTAGAACATACAATATCTGTCTATCACACCATGTTCTTACAGCAAAGTACATTTGTTCTGAAGAACTAAATTGCTATTCATTTTTCTTGTCGGCTTGACTTAACATGGCACAGAGAAAGAGGAAGCAAGACAGAACGACAGGGAAAGGGAAGCGGAACAATCCTGCAGATTCTGCTGGTACTGATGGTGCAATAAAAGGTCAAAGTCCTGCCGAAAATTCTACCGACAGGGTATCCCATGCTACACGAGCTGCAGAACAAGCCAAACAGAAACAAATAGCTGCCACCAAACAAGCAGAGACAACCCTAGTTGTTGCAACACCTTCCACAATACCACCAGCTGCACGATTTATTCGCTGGTCAACTCAGATAGCAGCACGTTCCCAAGCTCCCTTGCCACCTGACACTACTTCCAAAGCACTCTTGACACTAGATGAGTTGGCAAGATCAGATGAACTTTGTGAGCTTCAACAGCAAGAAGGTAGTTGCTGGAGTCAAGTTACAGTTGCATGCTTCTTTATATGTAGTCTCATAGTTTGATGTACACTAACACTTCCTATGTTTTTTGTTGGACTAGCACCTAGGCGCAAGAGGAAAAAAACATCAGGGATAATGCTCGATAGGTCAACTAAATCTAGAGGAGGAAGAATGGAGATCCGTCTTGAGGCAGGTTTAAAAAGGCCACGTGATGCTACAGAGTCAGCCGAGTTAGTATCAGAGGCAACGGTTGCTGTTAGGTGTCATGTACGTATCCTCCCAACATGGATTCAGTACAGGAATGACAAAGACGAAACCCATTTCAACACCTTCCTCGACCATTTATCTGTAAGTATGGTTATGTATGGAAACTAGTAATATCGTCTTACTCTGTCCAATACTTTCTAGGTTGCTGATAATGAGACTCCCATAATTTTCAACTGATGAGGTTCAAGTTGGATAACCAAGATGATGCAACCAGACAAGCTTGCACCCATGTTTTAAATTCCGCTCTGTGACAGTATTAGTACAACTTGAGGAAAACTCACTTTGAAGGGAAGGCTAACAGTGAACTTGCCCAAACATCTCCAGTGGAAAATATAGCTGATGAAGACTGGAGAGGCCTCGTTAAACACTAGTCCGATCCGAAGTATCATGTACATTTTATATATGTGATCAGATCACATGTTGAAGTCCTATTTACGCATGTGCCACACAAATCTATCTTCTTGTAGGTGAACTGTTCAAAGAACAAGGCCAACCATACGAAAGTGAAATTCCAACAGACGACAGGATCTCGTAGCTATATTGCACACTGCGAGGCTCTTGTAATTAGCTGTTGTTTCAGTATTTTTGTTGTACCATATTATCAGATCTATATTGACTTGTTCCAAATGCAGAGGAAAGCCCGCAAGGACCAAAAAGTACCTGAACCAAATGCTGTGTAAATCTTCAAGGACTGTCACACTAGCAAGAAGAAGGGCATGACTACACCAGTCAAAGCCGCTGTTGTAAGTCCTTAATCCTCATGCCTTTTAACTACTAACTCTGACTTGTGCCTTGAACTGCATGGTTTGCAGCCAATGTCTATTACTCTTTTCAATTTTATACACAAATATCTTAGCGTATCATTGCACCTTACAAGGTTTAAAAGAGAGGAGTGATGTTCCTTTGATATTGACCTGTAATCTAGTTCCGTGCTGGACTTGCCCACACAACGTTACAATTTCCTGTTTGTCTGTTCTCAGTTGTTTTGTGATATGAATGATGTCATACTATGCTTACCGTATTATAAACTTCGTCTCTTTATCCTTAGCCCTCAATACAATGTGAAGAAATAGACAATACATTAGCGATGGTACATGGTCATATGTTTGGAACCTGGTTTTATTAAGTACTTTGCAATAAAATGCAACTATTATTTTACATGGGTTCACCAGAATAAGTTCTATATATAGACCAAAGCTATTTTGTTTTGTTTTGCTGCCTCCTTAATATCTTTTGTTCTGGTACTACTAATGTAAAACCACAACTTTTCAGTGAGCTATGGAAAAAATGGTGGAACCGCCACCTTCTGAAGGTGGCGAGGCAACTATAACCGCAATGTCAGCTCTTGCTGCAGTGGGTCAGTACCTGTCCACTAACAGTGCCAAAAGCACGTTCCTGCATAATACTGGCTTGGTTGTTAAGGCAATCTCGTCCAGACTGCCTCATGATCAAGATATGCAAGCTCAAAACAATGTTGTATCTGTGCTCCAGACACAAGTCCATTCCCTAACAGAGACCCTTTGTAAAACAAGGAGAGGCATTGTCCGATGTTGTCAAGACATGCATGGTTTTGAAACCAGACTATCAGACATTTGCTATGTTGTTCAGGAGCCTAGGAGAACTGAAGGCTAAGGTTATGGTGCTCCATCGGACAATACAACATGAAAACGTAACAGTCAGGTCAAATGAACTGAGCTTCTAAACTTCTAGTGGTGCATTTATCTGCTAGACTGTTAACTTTTATGCCAGCCTTCCTTTATAGTTGTAATTTGTTTTGGTGTGATACAAAATTTGTTCTTAATGTGCAACCACCGGCTGAAGAAAAAAGCAAGCCATTTTTGTATAGTGTAGGGTGTTCCCTACATTTGCACTAGTGGCAAACTTTGGTGCCCACCGTCTGTAGTTAACATGGGCCTCCTACGAGCCATAGAAACAATGGGCCTTCTATGGGCCGTAGAAATAATGGGCCTTCTATGTGGCGTAGAAACAATGGGCCTTATACGGGTCGTAGACACAATGGGCCTTCTATGGGCCATATCATCAATGGGCCTTCTACGGCCTGTATGATCGGTTGGCCAAACATGGGCCAATAACAGACCACATTATGTCCGTAAATGGGCTAGAGTTGAAATCTTTCATGGGCCAACCATAACGGGTCGTCGTTAATCGGCTGTATTTTGATGACGCTATGAAAACGGCCCAATGTATTAACGGGCCACAAACGGGCTGACTGTAACCACGTGCTGAATTTGGCCCACAAGCAGAAAATGATAGTAACGGGCCGTAAGTAAACGAATGTGGAAATGAGCCCAAGAATAAATGGGCCCCGAGAAGGCCGAAAGATAACATGGGCTGGAAACGGCCCAACAGAATAATGGGCCGTTAATGGGCATAAAGTGATACACTGTTCATTACGGGCCAGTTTCACCACATGCCGTTAATGGTTATAAAGTGATACACTATTCATTACGGGCCAGTTTTACCACGAGCCATTAATGGGCCGAGAGTAATAAGGGCCTCATATGGGCCGAAAGACGTCATGGGCCATACATGGGTCGGAAGTTAAAACGGGCTGGAATTATATTAGACAGCCCAGATGACGCTACTGGGCCTAATTCGGATAGGCCGTAAACGGGCCCTGGGTTAGCGGGTTGTAAATGGGCTATATGCGAACAGGCCATTAACAGGCTTGTCATGGGCCGACCCGCCACCTTTTGACCAAGTCAAACGGGCTGGCCTTTTCACAGGAATGGGCCTCTGTTAGGCCATGCCACGTGTCGACGTATCATAGGCGCTTTGGGTCCAATGAGTGGATGACGTCTGTCCCAATGGTGAGCCGACACGTGTTTCCTCCAGCCAATGATGATTTTACATGTGGAAAATCCCCATTGGTGGGGGCTATTAATGGGTTATCGGACCCAAAATCGGACCCGATAGCTTAACAACGTTTCGTTACGGTGGATGCCACGTGTCGGTCACCCTTGATGAAAGCACTTCTGTGACGCGTGATTTATCGTCATGGAAGTGGACACTTCCGTGATGATAATTTTGGTAATGTCATGGAACATTTCTACGACAACACAGGTATGACTATCTTGATTCTGTCATAAATTTGTCATGAATGTACATGCATGACAAAAAATGTGACCTACTGTGACAAACATGTATCATCACGGAAGTGTATTTTTTTTGTAGTGATAGTTCGTTAGTTTTCAATAAAGGTTTTGATTCATACTTTACCTTGTGAAAGAATTGTTACTTTAGCATAAGAAATTATATGAAAATATATGTTGATGTTCTAAAGATGATCATTATGCCCTCATGACCATATTTTATTTTTATCGACACCTCTATCTCTAAACATGTGTGCATATTTATCGATATCGGCTTTCGCTTGAGGGCAAGCAAGGTCTAAGCTTGGGGCAGTTGATACGTCCATTTTGCATCATGCTTTTATATTGATATTTAATGCATTGTGGGATGTTATTACACATTATATCACAATACTTATGCCCATTCTCTCTTATTTTACAAGGTTTACATGAAGAGGGAGAATGTCGGTAGCTAGAATTCTGGGCTGGAAAAGGAGCAAATATTAGAGACCTATTCTACACAACTCCAAAAGTCCCAAAACTTCACGGAGCATGTTTTTGGAATAAATAAAAAATATTGGGTGAAGAAAGTACTAGAGGGGGGCCACCAGCCAGCCACAAGGGTGGAGGGCGCCCCCTACCTTGTGGGCCCCCTGGCAGGCCTCCGGTGCCCATCTTTGGCTATATGGTGTCTTTTACCCTGGAAAAAAAAATCAAGAAGAAGCTTTTAGGACAAACCGCCGCCGTCTCGAGGCAGAACCTGGGCAGAACCAATCTAGGGCTTCGGCGGGGCTATTCTGCCGGGGAAACATCCCTCCAGGGGGGAAATTGCTACCTCTTGAGAACTGCGTTGGTTTTCCCTTGAAGAGGAAAGGGTGATGTAGTAAAGTAGCGTAAGTATTTCCCTCAGTTTTTGAGAACCAAGGTATCAATCCAGTAGGATATTACACGCAAGTCCCTCGTACCTACACAAACAAATAAGAACCTCACAACCAATGCGATAAAGGGGTTGTCAATCCCTTCACGATCACTTACGAGAGTGAGATCTGATAGAGATAATAATAATAAGATAAATATTTTTGGTATTTTTATGATATAGATTGAAAGTAAAGATTGCAACATAAAATAGATTTGGAATCTTATATGATAAAAGATAGACCCGGGGGCCATAGGTTTCACTAGTGGCTTCTCTCAAGATAGCATAAGTATCACGATGGGTGAACAAATTACTATGGAGCAATTGATAGAAAAGTTCATTATGAGAATATCTAGGCATGATCATGTATATAGGCATCATGTCCGCGACAAGTAGACCGAAACGATTCTGCATCTACTACTATTACTCCACACATCGAGCACTATCCAGCATGCATCTAGAGTATTAAGTTCGTAAGAATAGAGTAACACATTAAGATAGATGACATGATGTAGAGGGATAAACTCAAGCAATATGATATAAACCCCATCCTTTTATCCTCGATGGCAACAATACAATACGTGCCTTGCTGCCCCTGCTGTCACTGGGAAAGGACACCGCAAGATTGAACCCAAAGCTAAGCACTTCTCCCATTGCAAGAAAGATCAATCTAGTAGGCCAAACCAAACTAATAATTCGAAGAGACTTGCAAAGATAATTAAATCATACATATAAGAATTCAGAGCAGAACCAAATATTGTTCATAGATAATCTTGATCATAAACCCACAATTCATCGGATCTCGACAAACACAGCGCAAAAAGAGTTACATCGAATAGATCTCCAAGAAGATCGAGGAGAACTTTGTATTGAGATCCAAAGAGAGATAAGAAGCCATCTAGCTAATAACTATGGACCCGAAGGTCTAAGGTAAACTACTCACACATCATCGGAGAGGCTATGGTGTTGATGGACAAGCCTTCCGTGATCGATTCCCCCTCCGTCGGAGCTCCGGAAAAGGCCCCAAGATGGGATCTCTTGGGTACAGAAGTTTGCGGCGGTGGAAATAGGGTTTCATGGTGCTCGTGGATGTTTTCAGGGTATATGGACATATATAGGAGGAAGAAGTAGGTCGGTGGAGCCACGAGGGGCCCACGAGGGTGGGGGGCGCGCCCTGGGGGACAAGCGTGCCTCCCTGCCTAGTGGCCTCCTTGTTGATTTCTTGACGTCCACTCCAAGTCCTCTGGATCACGTTTGTTCCAAAAATAACTCTCTTGAAGGTTTCATTCCGTTTGATATTCCTTTTCTGCGAAACACTGAAATAGGAAAAAACAGCAATTTGAATTGGGCCTTGGGTTAGTAGGTTAGTCCCAAAAATAATATAAAAGTGCTTAGTAAAACCCATTAAACATCCAAAATAGATAATATAATAGCATGGAACAATCAAAAGATAGTAATAGTAATACTTCAGGCATACTAACAAAGCAATCATTTCTTTATTATGGCATGAATGTTCAGATCTGAAAGATTCAAGACAAAAGTTAAATTTGCCATAAAAATAGTAATACTTCAGGCATACTAACAAAGCAATCATTTCTTCTCAAAATAACATGGCCAAAGAAAGTTATCCCTACAAAATCATATACTCTGGCTATGCTCTATATTCATCACACAAAGTATTTAATCATGCACAACCCCGATGACAAGCCAAGCAATTGTTTCATACTTTTGGTGTTCTCAAACCTTTTCAATCTTCACGCAAATATATGAATGTGAGCCATGGACATAGCACTATAGGTGGAATAGAATGGTGGTTGTGGAGAAGACAAAAAGGAGTAGATAGTCTCACATCAACTAGGCGTATCAACGGGCTATGGAGATGCCCATCAATATATATCAATGTTAGTGAGTAGGGATTGCTATGCAACAGATGCACTAGAGCTATAACTGTATGAAAGCTCAACAAAAGAAACTAAGTGGGTGTGCATCCAACTCGCTTGCTCACGAAGACCTAGGGCATTTTGAGGAAGCCCATCATTGGAATATACAAGCCAAGTTCTATAATGTAAAATTCCCGCTAGTATATGAAGGTGACAACATAGGAGACTCTCTATTATGAAGATCATGGTGCAACTTTGAAGCACAAGTGTGGTAAAAGGATAGTGACATTGTCCCTTCTCTCTTTTTCTCTCATTTTTCTCTTTTTTTATTTGGGCCTTCTTCTTTTTTTATGGCTCTTTTCTCTTTTTTTCTTTTCGTCCGGAGTCTCATCCCGACTTGTGGGGGAATCATAGTCTCCATCATCCTTTCCTCACTTGGGACAATGCTCTAATAATGATGATCATCAAAATTTTATTTACTTACAACTCAATACTTAGAACAAAATATGACTCTATGTGAATGCCTCCGGCGATGTACTGGGATATGCAATGAATCAAGAGTGACATGTATGAAAGAATTATGAACGGTAGCTTTGCCACAAATATGATGTCAACTACATGATCATGCAGAACAATATGACAATGATGAAGCATGTCATAATAATGGAACGGTGGAAAGTTGCATGGCAATATATGTCGGAATGGCTATGGAAATGCCATAGTAGGTAGGTATGGTGGCTGTTTTGAGGAAGGTATATGGTGGGTTTAAGGTACCGGCGAAAGTTGCGTGGTACTAGAGAGGCTTGAAATGGTGGAAGGGTGAGAGTGCGTATAATCCATGGACTCAACATTAGTCATAAAGAACTCACATACTTATTGCAAAAATTTATTAGTTATCGAAACAAAGTACTACCCACATGCTACTAGGGGGATAGATTGGTAGGAAAATACCATCGCTCGTCCCCGACCGCCACTCATAAGGAAGACAATCAATAAATAAATCATGCTCCGACTTCATCACATAACGGTTCACCATACGTGCATGCTACGGGAATTACAAACTAGCATGACTCTAATATCACCATACTCATATCTCAAAACAACCGTCAAGTATCAAACTTCTCATAGTATTCAGTGCACTTTTATGATAGTTTTTATTATACCCATCTTGGATGCCTATCATATTAGGACTAATTTTATAACCAAAGCAAATTGCCATGCTGTTCTAAAGGACTCTCAAAATAATATAACTGAAGCATGAGAGATCAATAATTTCTATAAAATAAAACCACCACCGTGCTCTAAAAGATATAAGTGAAGCACTAGAGCAAAATTATCTAGCTCAAAAGATATAAGTGAAGCACATAGAGTATTCTAATAATTTCCAATTCACGTGTGTCTCTCCCAAAAGGTGTGTACAGCAAGGATGATTGTGGTAAACTAAAAATCAAAGACTCAAATCATACAAGACGCTCCAGGCAAAACACATATCATGTGGTGAATAAAAATATAGCCTCAAGTAAAGTTACCGATAGAAGAAGACGAAAGAGGGGATGCCTTCCGGGGCATCCCCAAGATTAGGCTTTTGGTTGTCCTTGAATTTTACCTTGGGGTTCCTTGGGAATCCCCAAGGTTAGGCTCTTGCCACTCCTTATTCCTTAATCCATCAAATCTTTACCCAAGACATGAAAACTTCACAACACAAAACTTAAACAAAAAATCACATGAGCTCCGTTAATATAAGAAAACAAACCACCACTTAAGGTACTGTAATGAACTCATTATTTATTTATATTGGTGTTAAACCTACTGTATTCCAACTTCTCTATGGTTCATAACCTCCGATACTAGCCATAGATTCATCAAAATAAGCAAACAACACGCGAAAAACAGAATCTGTCAAAAACAGAACAGACTGTAGTAATCTGTAGGTTTCGAATACTTCTGTAACCCCAAAAAATTCTAAAATAAATTGCTGGACGTGAGGAATTTATCTATTAATCATATGCAAAAAGAATCAACCTAATCGCACTCCCAGTAAAAAATGGCAGCAAATCTCGTGAGCGCTAAAGTTTCTGTTTTTTTACAGCAAGATCGCAAAGACTTTCCCCAAGTCTTCCCAAAGGTTCTACTTGGCACAAACATTAATTAAAAGCATAAAACCACATCTAAACAGAGGCTATATAAATTATTTATCACTAAACAGAACCAAAAAACAAGAAACAAAAATAAAATTTGGGTGCCTCCCAACAAGCGCTATCGTTTAACGCCCCTAGCTAGGCATAAAAGCAAGGATAGATCTAGGTATTGTCATATTTGGTATGCAATCCATAAGTGGCTCTCATAATACATACATAAGGTAATTCAATTTTCTTTCTAGGAAAGTGTTCCATGCCTTTCCTTAATGGAAATTGGAATCTAATATTCCCTTCTTTCATATCAATACTTGCACCAATCGTTCTAAGGAAATGCCTACCAAGAATAATGGGACATGTAGGATTGCAATCTATATCAAGAACAATGAAATCTACGGGCACATAATTCCTATTTGCAACAATAATAACATCATTAATTCTTCCCATAGGTTTCTTAATAGTGGAATCTGTGAGGTGCAAATTTAAAGAACATTCATCAAATTCATGGAAACCTAACACATCACACAAAGTTTTTGGAATCGTGGAAACGCTAGCACCCAAATCACATGAAGCATATCATTCATGATCTTTAATTTTAATTTTAATAGTGTTTTCCTACTCATCATAAATTTCTCTAGGGATAGAAACTTCCAATTCAAGCTTTTCTTCATAAGATTGCATTAAAGCATCGACGATATGTTTAGTAAAAGCTTTATTTTGATTATAGGCATGCGGAGAATTTAGCGCGGAATGCAACAAGGAAATAGAGTATATTAAAGAACAATTATCATAATTAAATTCCTTGAAATCCAAAATAGTGGGTTCATTGCTATGTAAAGTTTTGACCTCTCCAATCCCACTTTTACCAATTTTAGCATTAAGATCTAAAAACTCCGAATCATTGGGATGCCTTTTAATTAAAGTTGACTCATCTCCAATCCCATCATTATCAAGATTCATATTGCAAAACAAAGATTTAATAGGGGACACATATATCACTTTTAGATCTTCATCCATATTATCATGAAGTTCTTCCGGTTTGGCGGCCATCTTATTAACTAAGGTGGCCTGCTTATCCGAAATTTGGGCTAATAAGTTTTTAAGATGAGCGAACTGAGATTTCAGACCATGAAATTCTTTAGACATATCATCAAGCTCTTTATTCATGTACCCCATAAAACATTTTTGTTCTTTAAGCTCGTTTCTAAAGAAATTATTATGCTCAAACTGCAAGGACATAAAACTTCTAACGTTGTTTACAATTTCTTCCAACCTTCTAAGGTGAGGATCAAAACTTTTTGGTAAGGCCATCGCGGCATACAATCCAACACACAAGAACACAAGAGGCGAACGAAAATAGACGAACGGAAAGAGAGGGCAAATAAAATGACAAGGGTGAAGTGGGGGAGAGGAAAACGAGAGGCAAATGGCAAAAAATGTAATGCGAGGGATAAGAATTTGTGACGGGTACTTGGTATGTCTTGACTTGATGTAGATCTCCTCGGCAACGGCGCCAGAAATGGCTTGTTGACGGGAGATCAAATCTTGACTTGACTTGGTGCTACCTCCCCGGCAACGGCGCCAGAAATCCTTCTTGCTACCTCTTGAGCACTGCGTTGGTTTTCCCTTGAAGAGGAAAGGGTGATGCAGTAAAGTAGCGTAAGTATTTCTCCCAGTTTTTGAGAACCAAGGTATCAATCCAGTAGGAGATTGCATGCAAGTCCCTCGTACCTACACAAACAAATAAGAACCTCGCAACCAACGTGATAAAGGGGTTGTCAATCCCTTTATGGTCACTTATGAGAGTGAGATCTAATAGAGATAATAATAATAAGATAAATATTTTTGGTATTTTTATGATATAGATTAAAGTAAAGATTGTAAAATAAAATAGATTTGAAAACTTATATCATAAAAGATAGACCCGGGGGCCATAGGTTTCACTAGTGGCTTCTCTCAAGATAGCATAAGTATTACGGTGGGTGAACAAATTACTGTCGAGCAATTGATAGAAAAGTGCATAATTATGATAATATCGAGGCATGATCATGTATATAGGCATCACATCCATGACAAGTAGACTGAAAGGATTCTCCATCTACTACTATTACTCCACACATCGACCGCTATCCAACATGCATCTAGAGTATTAATTTCATAAGAACAGAGTAACGCATTAAGCAAGATGACATGGTGTAGAGGGATAAAATCAAGCAATATGATATAAACCCCATCTTTTTATCCTCGATGGCAACAATACAATACGTGCCTTGCTGCCCCTGCTGTCACTAGGAAAGGACACCACAAGATTGAACCCAAAGCTAAGCACTTCTCACATTGCAAGAAAGATCAATCTAGTAGGCCAAACCAAACTGATAAATCGAAGAGACTTGCAAAGATAATTAAATCATACATATAATAATTCAAAGAAGAACCAAATATTGTTCATAGATAATCTTGATCATAAACCCAAAATTCATCGGATCTCGAAAAACACACCGCAAAAAGAGTTACATCGAATAGATCAACAAGAAGATCGAGGAGAACTTTGTATTGAGATCCAAAGATAAAGGAGAAGCCATCTAGCTAATAACTATGGACCCGAAGGTCTGAGGTAAACTACTCACACATCATCGGAGAGGCTATGGTGTTGATGTAGAAGCCCTCCGTGATCGATTCCCCCTCCGGCAAAGCTCCGGAAAAGGCCCCAAGATGGGATCTCTTGGGTACAGAAGGTTGCGGCGGTGGAAATAGGGTTTCGTGGTGCTCCTGGATGTTTTCGGGGTATATGGACATATATAGGAGGAAGAAGTAGGTCGATGGAGCCAAGAGGGGCCCACAAGGATGGGGGGCGCACCCAGGGGGCAGGCACGCTTCCCTGCCTCGTGGCCTCCTCGTTGATTTCTTGACGTCCACTCCAAGTCCTCTGGATCACGTTTGTTCCAAAAATAACTCTCCCGAAGGTTTCATTCCGTTTGGATTCCGTTTGATATTCCTTTTCTGCGAAACACTGAAATAGGCAAAAAAACAACAATTTGCACTGGGCCTTGGGTTGGTAGGTTAGTCCCAAAAATAATATAAAAGTGCTTAGTAAATCCCATTAAACATCCAAAACAGATAATATAATAGCATGGAACAATAAAAAATTATAGATACATTGGAGACGTATCAGAAATCATCACCATGGTCATCACCATCAATCCTCTCATCGAGAGGGGGTCAATCTCCATCAACATCTTCACCAGCACCATCTCCTCTCAAACCCTAGTTCATCTCTTGTATTCGATCTTGGTCCCAAAACCTCAAATTGGTACCTGTGGGTTGCTAGCAGTGTTGATTACTCCTTGTAGTTGATGCTAGTTGGTTTATCCGGTGGAAGAATATATTTCCAGATCCTTAATGATAATTAATACTCCTCTGATTATGATTATGAATATGCTTTGTGAGTAGTTACGTTTGTTCCTGAGGACATGGGAGAAGTCTTGTTATAAGTAATCATGTGAATTTGGTATTCGTTCGATATTTTGATGAGATGTATGTTGTCTTTACTCTAGTGGTGTTATGTGAACATCAACTACATGACACTTCACCATTATTCGGGCCTAGGGGAAGGCATTGGGAAGTAATAAGTGTTGGAGATATGCCCTAGAGGCAATCATGTATGATGATATTTCCTATGTGTTTATAAATAAAGATAGTCCTTGGACATTATCAATGATGTGTATCAGCAAGTACGTGACTTGTTTGTGGGACTATGCATTATATGATGACTGTCCTAAAAGGTCCCTAGTTGAAAGGGCTGTGTGGACGCGCAGCCAACTAGACTAGCATATGACACGGTCGATGGCTTGGTCTCACTAGCCATGGAGCATTGGATGCTAACCGGATAATATGGACTTGGAAGGATCTGGTCGGATTCGACGTAGTCGGATCCGAGTCGGACAAACCCAACTATGAGATGCAGCGATATGTCATCTGTGAGTCTCTAGTACAACATATGTTCTATGTCCTAAGACCTGAGCTGACGCATGTACTCAGGATGGTGACAGACTTGCTTTGGGCCGACCAAACGCTACTCCGTAACTGGGTAGTTATAAGGGTAGGTTTCAGGTTTGTCCAGAACCATCCTGTGAGACATGGTCGAGCAAGATGGGATTTGCCCCTCCGATCAGGAGAGATATACTCTGGGCCCCTCATGTGATCCGACCAGGATAAGCATGGCCATGCGACAAGGATTATGAGATAATCTGGTTTGTGGTCGGCATCACTGGAACGAGAAAGAGGTTGGGCTAGCACAAGGATGACAGACTCGCCTGGAGCTCGACAACATATATCATGTGGCAAAAGGAATGGAAGTGTGATGTACAGGTTCGCTAACCAGCTTCATAGTCTGCTTAGTGTTCGGCATGCCTTGCTAGAGGCCGCTACCAACCGTGTAGTTCGAAGTTGATCCGAACTGCGACCAAGCCGACTTGAACCTAAGGGGTCGCGCGCTTAAGGGAAGGAACCTACGAGGTCGGATCCGAGGACACTGGTCGGATGTGATCCAAACTATATTCGGATTGTGGCCGAGTAGACTTATGGGCTTTAGGGTCTGTGCGAGGCCCAAGTGTTGAGCCCGCGACGGACGCCTATATATATAGTGGAGGTGCCGCACACTCACGCGGTTGATCGCTTCGGCGCTATCACTAGGGTTTGCATGTGTTGCGAATAGACACCTCCACTCGCCGCCGGTTGTGTGATCGGACCTAGCAGTCCGTCGCACAACGTTCCTCCTGCACGCGGGGATACCATTAGAGGCGGTGCACTTGCGCCGCTCCGGCAAACCTATACGTGGGAACCGACCACCGGTTGTACGAGGGAGATCGGACGAGGAGGAGACGATCCACGCTGATGCGCTGCCCTAACTCTTCTTCCACTGCACGGCAATGCGCGTCTAGTGGTAACGAACTGTGATCCATCTCCCGTAGCATGTTCTTGGTTGTTCTACGTGTAGGAAATTTTAATTTGCAGTCGACGCACCCTACCGTAGATCCCATCAGTGGTATCAGAGCCTCTGCTATAGGATTTGGATTCACATCATATGCATATTAGATATGTGGAGGCAATAGATGAGATTTGTTGTCATTGATAAGAATGGCCGTGTGCACGGTTGATGAGATCAACTGCACATGGGGATCGATGTGGCTATGTTTTCTGTTGGTTGGGATCGATGAGGTCGTGACACATTAGCCCTACCGGTCGGTTATCCGCCATCGGGGTTAACAGTGAAACATAAATCCGAATCGGATTCGCGATGATCAATGAGATCGGTCAGATCAGAGAATTCAGCGTGACGGAGTTCAGATGTGATATGTGATTTCCGAAAACGTCGGGCGCTGCCCCTTCGAACCCCGCCCGCTAACTGGCTAGCGGGACCGCTGTGTGTGTAGCGCCTTGTATTCCGTACACGATCACTCAAACCGGTAGAATACGATTCTATGCATAACTTTATTTTGCAGGGTTTGATGTGAATAGTATGGCTCATGTGTATGATGCATGTGTGTAAATTATACATGGCCTGCGTGTCATGTTTGGCAGCCGGCAGGAGCCAAAGTGCCGTCATTATATTGTATAATGACCTGTGTGTCGACTTGTGACTCTATGTAAAATTCATTACTAGTTGTAGTAGTTGGATAATAGAGATCAGGTTGGTGGCTTGGCGTCCCAGCGTGACAAACAAGATGGAGTTTCTAGATGGTCATCGGAGTTGGAGCCGACCTGGAAGAACATCCATGAAGGAGCCATACTATTTCACAATATGTATTTATTTGTGATTGTTATGCTTCCTTGTTTTCTATGCATGTTAGAATGGTAGAAAGATCCCTCATGAATATCAAGCGAATTGTCATCCCCGATGTTGCACCTTCGCACGTCAAGTACGTCTAGTAGTGGGCTCATAAAATTGGGGTGCTGCTACGTGTCCTTGAACTAAAGGGTTCGTGTCGGACACGGACATGCACTGCATTAGGTTGACTTGACAAGTCTATCAAAACGGTTTTGGGCCTTGTGGCAAAAGAGGTCGGGAGACGAGGTATGAGATACCTTCCCGACCGACATGAGTCATATAGAGATACGATTAGCAAGGAGTTGCTTACCAGATAGGCATGTTGTCTAGCAGTGATGCTAAAGCTCACTAGTCGCATGTGCTAGTCGGATCCTGAATCACTGAGAGTTTGCGGAGGGATGCTAACTTCAGTGGGAGTATTTCCGTTTAAGGCTAGAATTACTCTACATAAACACATTGCTTAGTGATTGCATATTTTTTGTTGTAGATCAATGGCACCACCTGCTCAACCCAACTTTGCATTGAAATCAATTCTGGAAAAGGATAAACTGAATGGAACAAACTTTACTACCTGGTATAGAAATTTGAGAATTGTTCTCAAGCATGATAAAAAGGAACATGTTCTAGAGGATCCGCTTCCAGAGGAACCTACCGATAATGCTAGTACCACAACCAAGAATGCCTACCAGAAACTCGTTGATGAATCAAACGAGATCAGTTGCCTCATGCTGGCTTGTATGGAGCCCAATTTGCAGCAACATTTCGAAGACGTTGAGGCTTTTGATATGATCGAGAGTCTCAAGAGCATGTTTCAGGTGCAGGCTAGGACCGAAAGGTTCAACGTCTAGCGATCCTTGATGGATTGTAAGCTGAAGGAAGGTGATCCACTGAGCCCGCATGTGATCAAGATGATCGGATATGTGCAAGCTTTGAATCGGTTGGGCTTCCAGCTCTAGGATGAGCTGGCTACTGATGTAGTTTTGGGTTCTCTTCCGCCCAGCTATGGGACATTCATCTCGAACTATCATATGCATGGCATGGATAAGTGATACATCTCCAATGTATCTATAATTTTTGATTGCTCCATGCTATATTATCTACTGTTTTGGATGTTTATGGGCTTTATTATGCACTTTTATATCATTTTTGGGACTAACCTATTAACCCGGAGCCTAGTGCCAGTTTATGTTTTTTTTGCCTATTTTAGGGTTTCGAAGAAAAGGAAAATCAAACGGAGTCCAAATGACCTGAAACTTCACGGAACTTATTTTTGGACCAAAAGAAGCCCAGAAGACTTGGAGTCTACGTAAGGGAAGCTTCGAGGAGGCCACGAGGTAGGGGGCGCGCCCACCCCCTGGGCGCGCCCTCCACCCTCGTGGGCCCCACGTGGCCCCCCTGACATACTTCTTCCACCTATATATCTCCATATACCCTAAAAACACCGGAGAGCACAATAGATCGGGAGTTCCGCCGCCAGAAGCCTCCATAGCCACGAAAAGCCAATCTAGACCCGTTCCGGCACCCTGCCGGAGGGGGAATCCCTCTCCGGTGGCCATCTTCATCATCCCAGTGCTCTCCATGACGAGGAGGGAGTAGTTCTCACTCGGGGCTGAGGGTATGTACCAGTAGCTATGTGCTTGATCTCTCTCTCTCTCTCTCTCTCGTGTTCTTGAGGTGGTACGATCTTGATGTATCGTGAGCTTTGCTATTATATTTGGATCCTATGATGTTTCTTCCCCCCTCTACTCTCTTGTAATGGATTGAGTTTTCCCTTTGAAGTTATCTTATCGGATTGAGTCTTTAAAGTTTGAGAACACTTGATGTATGTCTTGCTATGCGTATCTGTGGTGACAATGGGATATCACGTGATTCACTTGATGTATGTTTTGGTGATCAACTTGCGGGTTCCGCCCATGAACCTATGCATAGGTGTTGGCACACGTTTTCGTCGTGATTCTCTGGTTGAAACTTTGGGGCAATCTTTGAGGTTCTATGTGTTGGTTGAATAGATGAATCTGAGATTGTGTGAAGCATATCGTATAATCATACCCACGGATACTTGAGGTGACATTGGAGTATCTAGGTGACATTAGGGTTTTGGTTGATTTGTGTCTTAAGGTGTTATTCTAGTACGAACTCTAGGGCTGTTTGTGACACTTATAGGGATAGCCCAACAGATTGATTGGAAAGAATAACTTTGAGGTGGTTTCGTACCCTACCATAATCTCTTCGTTTGTTCTCCGCTATTAGTGACTTTGGAGTGACTCTTTGTTGCATGTTGAGGGATCGTTATGTGATCCAATTATGTTAGTATTGTTGAGAGGACTTGCACTAGTGAAAGTATGAACCCTAGGCCTTGTTTCCTAGCATTGCAATACCGTTTACGCTCACTTTTATCATTAGTTACCTTGCTGTTTTTATATTTTCAGATTACAAATACCCATATCTACTATCCATATACCACTTGTATCACCATCTCTTCGCCGAACTAGTGCACCTATACAATTTACCATTATATTGGGTGTGTTGGGGACACAAGAGACTCTTTGTTATTTGGTTGCAGGGTTGCTTGAGAGAGACCATCTTCATCCTACGCCTCCTATGGATTGATAAATCTTAGGTCATCCACTTGAGGGAAATTTGCTACGGTCCTACAAACCTCTGAACTTGGAGGCCCAACAACGTCTACAAGAAGAAGGTTGTGTAGTAGACATCAAGCTCTTTTCTGACGCCGTTGCCGGGGAGGTTAGCGCTTGAAGGTATATCTTTAGATCTTGCAATCGAGTCTTTTAATTTCTTGTTTTATCACTAGTTTAGTCTATAAAAGAAAACTATAAAAAAATGGAATTGAGTTTGTCTCATACGCTTCATCTTTTTAATATCTTTCGTGAGTATGATGGAAAGGAAAATTGTGCCAAAGTGTTAGAAGAAGAATGCACTAAAATGTTTGGCACTAAATCTTTGAATGATGAGCATGATTGCAATGTTGTTAGTACGAATTCTTTGAATATCCATGATGCTAATGATGATTGCACTAGTTATGATGAAAATGTCTCCTATAAACATATCAATTTTTGTGGAGTGCATTGGGTTTGTAAGTACACACCAAATAGGGAAGATAGATATTGCAAGAGGCATAAGTACTTAGAAACTAAATTGTTGCAAGAAGAGCTAGATGAATGTGCTGAAAATTTAATTTTTCTTAGCCCTACTTGTGAACTTTGCAATGAACGCGATCATTTTAGTACCCAATGCAAATTGTTTCATGATTGTATCGTGTCCAAAAGTTGTGATGACTTGATTTCCCTTGCACATCATAATGAACTTAGTTTGCTCTTGGGTTATGAAGAAATTAAACGTATAACTAAGGATATTCCAAAATTTTCCCTTGATAAAGTTCTTCATTTTGATCTAGAGAAAATTTATATGTACTGTGCGGCGAATTGTATTGAAAATCCTTATATTGCCAATTACATAAAGAAAAGAAAACAAATAGAAGATGAAGAGAATACTAATGAAAGGGAAGAGACTTCCCAATACCCTCCTATTATTTCTTATGATGAACCAGGTAATGAGGAGGAGCCTCCTATTCAACCAATCTCATTAATAAGGAGCTCCAAAAAGAGGATTGAACCCACACATGATGTGGTGAAGAAGAAGAAAAGAAAAAGGAAGAGAGGTAAAAAGATATCTCTCCCAAATAATGCTGCTCCTATTACTATTGTTCCTCATGAAAATATAATTGTGGAAGATAATGATACTTCTTATGATCTTGAAAATCTTTTTGGCACTTGCTTGGAAGAATATGATAATTGCTATACTATTGGTGCTATCCATACTATTAATGATGAAAGTGATTATGCTAATGATATGAAAAGGACCAAACTTGGGGATGCTATGTTTGATGAAGATGATGTTTTTGAGAATATATTTGCTGCAATAAATGTTTGTCCCAAGCTTGGGGATGCTACACTTAATGAAGATGATATTTTTAGTCTCCCAAGTTTTGATATGCAAGTTTATAATGATGATAGCATGCCTCCTACTTATGATGATTATTGTGATGATACTTATGCTATAAAAAGTAGTGATTATATTTATAAAACTTGTCATGATTATGATTACCCCTTCTCTGAACATTACTCTTTTAATGTGGAAACAATTTATAGTATTCGAGTTTCCTATGATACTCCCACTATTCCGAATGAGAAGAATTTTGCTTATGTGGAGAGTAATAACATTTCTATGCTTGTAGATCATGAAAAGAATGATTTAGGTGCTGGTTATATTGTTGAATTTATTCATGATGCTACTGAAAGTTATTATGAGGGAGGAATATATACTTGTAGGAAATGCAATAATATCAAGTTTCCTCCCTATGTGCTTAAAGTTTTGAAGTTATGCTTGTTTTGCCCTCCTATGCTAGTTGATTATTGTTCCCACAAGTTGTTTGCTCACAAAATCCCTATGCATAGGAAGTGGGTTAGACTTAAATGTGCTAGTCATATTCTTCATGATGCTCTCTATGTTACAATTCTTATCTTTTATGTGAGCATCGTTGAAATCATCATGCCTAGCTAGGGGCGTTGAACGATAGCGCTTGTTGGGAGGCAACCCAATTTTATTTTTGTTACTTGATTTTTCCTTCTGTTTAGTAATAAATAATTCGTCTAGCCTCTGTTTAGATGTGGTTTTATGTCTTTAATTAGTGTTTGTGCCAAGTAGAACCTTTGGGAAGACTTGGGGAAAGTCTTGTTGATCATGCTGTAAAAAAAAGAAACTTTAGGGCTCACGAGAATTGCTGCCATTTTTATTGGAGAGTGATATTTAGTTAATTATTTTTGCAGATGATTAATAGATAAATTCCTCAGGTCCAGAAATTTATTTTAGAATTTTTGGGGTTCCAGAAGTTTGTGTTAGTTACAGATTACTACAAACTGTTCTGTTTTTGACAGATTCTGTTTTTTCATGTGTTGTTTACTTATTTTGATGAATCTATGGCTAGTAAAAAGTTTATAAACCATAGAGAAGTTGGAATACAGTATGTTTAAAACCAATATAAATAAATAATGACTTCATTACAGTACCTTGAAGTGGTGTTTTGTTTTCTTTCGCTAACGGAGCTTACGAGTTTTCTGTTAAGTTTTGTGTTGTGAAGTTTTCAAGTTTTGGGTAAAGATTCGATGGATTATGGAATAAGGAGTGGAAAGAGCCTAATCTTGGGGATTCCCAAGGCACCCCAAGGTAATATTCAAGGACAACCAAAAGCCTAAGCTTGGGGATGCCCCGGAAGGCATCGCCTCTTTCGTCTTCGTTCATCGGTAACTTTACTTGGAGCTATATTTTTATTCGCCACATGATATGTGTTTTGCTTGGAGCATCATGTTATTTTATTTAGTTTTGCTTGCTGTGTGAATAAAATACCATGATCTGAAATTATTAAATGTTATAGAGTCTTCACATAGTTGCATAATTATTCGACTACTCATTGATCTTCACTTATATCTTTCGGAGTAGTTTGTCATTTGCTCTAGTGCTTCACTTATATCTTTTAGAGCATGGTGGTAGTTTTATTTTGACGAAATAGATGAACTCTCTTGCTTCACTTAGATTATTTTGAGAGTCTTAAATAGCATGGTAATTTGCTTAAAATCCTAGTATGCTAGGTATTCAAGAATAATAAAATTCTCTTATGAGTGTGTTGAATACTAAGAGAAGCTTGACGCTTGATGATTGTTTTGAGATATGACGATGGTAATATTAGTGTCATGCTAGTTGAGTAGTTGTGAATTTGAGAAATACCTGTGTTAAAGTTTGTGATTCCCGTAGCATGCACGTATGGTGAACCGTTATGTGATGAAGTCGGAGCATGTTTTATTTATTGATTGCCTTCCTTATGAGTGGCGGTCGGGGACGAGCGATGGTCTTTTCCTACCAATCTATCCCCCTAGGAGCATGCGTGTAGTACTTTGTTTCGATAACAAATAGATTTTTGCAATAAGTATGTGAGTTATTTATGACTAATGTTGAGTCCATGGATTATACGCACTCTCACCCTTCCACCATTGTTAGCCTCTCTAGTACCGCACAACTTTTGCCGGTACCATAAACCCACCATATACCTTCCTCAAAACAGCCACCATACCTACCTATTATGGCATTTCCATAGCCATTCCAAGATATATTGCCATGCAACTTTCCACCATTCCGTTTATTATGACACGCTTCATCATTGTCATATTGCTTAGTATGATCATGTAGTTGACATTGTATTTGTGGCAAAGCCACCGTTCATAATTCTTTCATACATGTCACTCATGCATCATTGCACATCCCGGTACACTGCCGGAGGCATTCATACAGAGTCATATTTTGTTCTACGTATCGAGTTGTAATTCTTGAGTTGTAAGAAAAATAAATGTGTGATGATCATCATTATTAGAGCATTGTCCCAGTGAGGAAAGGATGATGGAGACTATGATTCCCCCACAAGTCGGGATGAGACTCCGGACGAAAAATAAGTAGAAGAGGCCAAAGAAGCCCAAATAAAAAAAGAGAAAGAAAAGAGGCCATAAAAAAAGAGAAAAGGCCCAAATAAAAAAACTAAAAAAATGAGAGAAAAGAGAGAAGGGGCAATGCTACTATCCTTTTACCACACTTGTGCTTCAAAGTAGCATCATGATCTTCATGATAGAGAGTCTCCTATGTTGTCACTTTTATATACTAGTGGGAAGCTTCCATTATAGAACTTGGCTTGTATATTCCAACGATGGGCTTCCTCAAAATGCCCTAGGTCTTCGTGAGCAAGCGAGTTGGATGCACACCCACTTAGTTTCTTTTTGAGCTTTCATATACTTATAGCTCTAGTGCATCCGTTGCATGGAAATCCCTACTCACTCACATTGATATCTATTGATGGGCATCTGCATAGCCCGTTGATACGCCTAGTTGATGTGAGACTAACTTCTCCTTTTTGTCTTCTCCACAACCACCATTCTATTCCACCTATAGTGCTATGTCCATGGCTCACGCTCATATATTGCATGAAGATTGAAAAAGTTTGAGAACATCAAAAGTATGAAACAATTGCTTGGCTTGTCATCGGGGTTGTGCATGATTGAAATACTTGGTGTGGTTGAGATAGAGCATAGCCAGACTATATGATTTTGTAGGGATAGCTTTCTTTGGCCATGTTATTTTGAGAAGACATAATTTCTTTATTAGTATGCTTGAAGTATTATTATTTTTATGTCAATATTAAACTTTTGTCTTGAATCTTTCGGATCTGAATATTCATGCCACAATTAAGAAGATTCACACTGAAATTATGCCAAGTAGCACTCCGCATCAAAAACTCTGTTTTATCATTTACCTACTCGAGGATGAACAGGAATTAAGCTTGGGGATGCTGATACGTCTCCAACGTATCTATAATTTTTGATTGCTCCATGCTATATTATCTACTGTTTTGGATGTTTATGGGCTTTATTATGCACTTTTATATCATTTTTGGGACTAACCTATTAACCCAGAGCCTAGTGCCAGTTTCTATTTTTCGCCTATTTTAGGGTTTCAAAGAAAAGGAAAATCAAACAGAGTCCAAATGACCTGAAACTTCACGGAACTTATTTTTGGATCAGAAGAAGCCCAGAAGACTTGGAGTCTACGTAAGGGAAGCTTCGAGGAGGCCATGAGGTAGGGGGTGCGCCCTCCACACTCGTGGGCCCCATGTGGCCCCCCTGACATACTTCTTCTGCCTATATATCTCCATATACCCTAAAAATATCGGAGAGCACAATAGATCGGGAATTCTGCCGCCAGAAGCCTCCATAGCCACCGAAAGCCAATCTAGACCCGTTCCGGCACCCTGTCGGAGGGGGAATCCCTCTCCGGTGGCCATCTTCATCATCCCAGTGCTCTCCATGACGAGGAGGGAGTAGTTCTCCCTTGGGGCTGAGGGTATGTACCAGTAGCTATGTGCTTGATCTCTCTCTCTCTCTCTCTCTCTCTCTCTCTCTCTTGTGTTCTTGAGGTGGTACGATCTTGATGTATCACGAGCTTTGCTATTATATTTGGATCCTATGATGTTTCTTCCCCACTCTACTCTCTTGTAATGGATTGAGTTTTCCCTTTGAAGTTATGTTATCGGATTGTGTCTTTAAAGTTTGAGAACACTTGATGTATGTCTTGCCGTGCGTATCTGTGGTGACAATGGGATATCACGTGATTCACTTGATGTATGTTTTGGTGATCAACTTGCGGGTTCCGCCCATGAACCTATGCATAGGGGTTGGCACACGTTTTCGTCGTGATTCTCTGGTAGAAACTTTAGGGCACTCTTTGAGGTTCTATGTGTTGGTTGAATAGATGAATCTGAGATTGTGTGATGCATATCGTATAATATATACCCACGGATACTTGAGGTGACATTGGAGTATCTAGGTGACATTAGGGTTTTGGTTGATTTGTGTCTTAAGATGTTATTCTAGTACGAACTCTAGGACTGTTTGTGACACTTATAGGAATAGCCCAACGGATTGATTGGAAATAATAACTTTGAGATGGTTTCGTACCCTATAATAATCTCTTCATTTGTTCTCCGCTATTAGTGACTTTGGAGTGACTCTTTGTTGCATGTTGAGGGATAGTTATGTCATCCAATTTTGTTAGTATTGTTGAGAGGACTTGCACTAGTGAAAGTATGAACCCTAGGCCTTGTTTCCTAGCATTGCAATACCATTTATGCTCACTTTTATCATTAGTTACCTTGCTGTTTTTATATTTTCAGATTACAAATACCCATATCTACTATCCATATACCACTTGTATCACCATCTCTTCGCCGAACTAGTGCACCTATACAATTTACCATTGTATTGGGTGTGTTGGGGACACAGAGACTCTTTGTTATTTGGTTGCAGGGTTGCTTGAGAGAGACCATCTTCATCCTACGCCTCCTATAGACTGATAAACCTTAGGTCATCCACTTGAGGGAAATTTTCTATTGTCCTACAAACCTCTGCACTTGGAGGCCCAACAACGTCTACAAGAAGACGGTTGTGTAGTAGACATCAATAAGAAGCTCACTGAATTGCATGGGATGCTCAAAGTGGCAGAGCAGGATATTAAGAAAGGCACGCATCAAGTGTTGATGATGCACAAATCGACTAAGTTTAAGAAGAGTTGGTCTAAGAAGAAGGCTAAGGCAAAGGGCACGGAGATGGTAACCTCCGCCGCTGCGCCGAAGTCTGGACCGGACTCAAAGACCATTTGCTATCATTGCAAGGAAACTGGTCACTGGAAGAGGAACTGTAGCAAGTGGCTTGCAAAGCATGGCAAGAAGGCCTGGAATGCTGCTTCAGGCAAAGGTACACTTGTTGCATATGTTATAGACATTTACCTTGCTGACATACCTAGTAGCTCTTGGTATTTGATACCGGGTCGGTTATTCATATTTGCAACTCGATGCAGGGGCTGGTAAGAACTAGGCGTGTGGCACAAGGGGAGATTGACATCAGGGTCGGCAACAAAGCAAGAGTTGCTGCGTTGGAGGTCGGCACGATGCAGCTCCAGCTTCATTCTGGATTTATTTTGGAATTGAATAATTGTTATTACATTCCTGCACTTAGTCGGAACATTATTTCTGCCTCATGCTTGATGATTCAGGGTTATGAATTCAATTTAAAGGACAATGGTTGTTTGATTTATTTGAATGGTATGTTCCACGGCTATGCACCCATTCTTGATGGGTTATTTATATTGAATCTAGAATATGAACCGGTCTATAACGTGAATGTCAAGAGGCATAAGCCCAATGAGATAAATCCGACATACTTCTGGCATTGTCGGCTTGGACACATTAATCTGAAACGCATGAAGAAGCTCCATGATGATGGACTCCTAACTTCGACCGACTTTGGGTCGTTCGAGACATGTGAATCATGCTTGCTCGGCAAGATGACTAAGCCTCCTTTCTCAAAGAGTTGTGAGAGGGCATCCAAGCTGTTGGAACTGATACACAGTGATGTGTGTGGACCAATGAGCACAACTGCCAGAGGTGGCTATCAGTACTTCGTGACTTTTACCGACGACTTGAGTAGATATGGATATATCTATTTGATGAGGCACAAGTCAGAGACTTTTGAAAAGTTCAAAGAGTTTCAAAACGAGGTGGAGAATCAGCTCGGCAAGACTATAAAACGTCTACGATCTGATCGTGGAGGTGAGTACATGAGCCAGGAGTTTGATGATCATCTGAAAAGCAGAGGTATAGTACCTCAGCTCACACCTCCGGGTACACCACAGAGAAATGGTGTATCAAAACGGAGGAATCGCACCTTGTTGGACATGGTTTGATCTATGATGAGCAAGTCGGATTTACCCTTGTCATTCTAGGGATACGCTCTAGAAACTGCAGCTTTCTCACTTAACAGGGTACCATCAAAATTTGTAGACAAGACACCACATAAGATGTGGACCAGGAAGAGTCCCAGTTTGTCTTTTCTAAAGATTTGGGGTTGTGAAGCATTTGTCAAGAAACTTATGTTAGACAAGCTTACACCCAAGTCGGATAAATGCATATTCGTGGGATATCCGAGGGAAACCTTGGGATATAACTTCTACAACCGGGAAGAGAACAAAGTGTTTGTTGCTCGAAACGGAGTTTTCCTTGAGAAAGAGTTTCTCAGTCGGGAGGCCAGTGGGAGGATGTTCCGACTCGAAGAAATTCGAGGACCACTCGGGGACAGCTCGGCTGGTGATGAGATCATACCGGAGTCAGTCAGGGAACCCGTAGTGGAAGCGACATCGGAACCACGGAGGTCGGAAAGATTGCATAGATTGCGCGATGTATTGTTGCTAGAAAGCGACGAGCCGGCCACATATGCGGAAGCGATGGTGAGCCCAGATTCCGAGGCATGGCTGGAGGCCATGAGATCTGAGTAAAAGTCCATGGATGAGAATCAAGTTTGGGACTTGGTTGATCCGCTGCCTGGCGTAACGGCCATTGGTTGCAAATGGGTCTTTAAGAAGAAAACCAATGTGGATGGAAATGTTCAGATCCACAAAGCTCGGCTTGTCGCTAAGGGTTATGGACAAGTTCAAGGAATTGAGTACAACAAGACTTACTCGCTGGTAGCGATGCTGAAGTCGGTGAGGATCGTACTAGCTATAGCTGCATATTTCGATTACGAGATATGGCAGATGGATGTCAAGACGGCTTTCCTTCATGGAAATTTAACCGAGGACGTGTATAGGATACAACCCAAGGGTTTTGTCGATCCAACTAGCACTAGTAAGGTATGCAAGCTCAAGAGATCCATTTATGGGTTGAGGCAAGCATCTCGGAGCTGGAACATTCGTTTTGATGAGGTCATCACTGGTTTCGGCTTCATCAAAAGCGAAGAGGACTCTTGTTTATACAAGAAGTTAAGTGGGAGCTCGATAGTGTTTTGATCTTGTATGTGGATGACATACTACTAATCGGAAATGATATTTCGATGCTGAAGTCGGTCAAGGAGTCATTGAATGGCAAGTTTTCGATGAAGGACCTTGGTGAGGCAATGTACATTTTAGGCATTAAGATCTATAGAGATAGATCAAGGAGGCTGCTCGGCTTAAGCCAGAGCACGTACATAGATAAAGTGTTGAAGCGGTTCAACATGAGTGAGGCAAAGAAAGGGTTCTTGCCACTCTCACATGGTATAAGGCTAATCGAGACTCAGAGTCCTTCGACACCTGATGAGCGAAGCAGGATGAGTAGGATTCCATATGCCTCGGCAATGGGTTCCATCATGTATGCCATGATATGTACACGACCCAATGTTGCTTTTGCAATAAGCCTAACAAGTAGATACCAGGCCAACCCAGGAGATATGCCCTAGAGGCAATCATGTATGATGATATTTCCTATGTGTTTATGAATAAAGATAGTCCTTGGACATTATCAATGATGTGTATCAGCAAATACGTGACTTGTTTGTGGGACTATGCATTGTATGATGACTGTCCTAAAAGGTCCCTAGTCGAAAGGGCTGTGTGGATGTGCAACCAACTAGACTAGCATATGACACGGTCGATGGCTTGGTCTCACTAGCCATGGAGCATTGGAGGCTAACCGGATAATATGGACTTGGAAGGATCTGGTCGGATTCGACGTAGTCAGATCCGTGTCGAGATAAGGTCCAAGTCGGACAGACCCAACTATGAGACGCAGCAATATGTCATCTGTGAGTCTCTAATACAACATATGTTCTATGTCCTAAGACCTGAGCTGACGCATGTACTCGGGATGGTGATAGACTTTCTTTGGGCCGACCAAACTCTACTCTGTAACTGGGTAGTTATAAAGGTAGGTTTCGGGTTTGTCCAGAACCATGCTGCGAGACGTGGTCAAGCAAGATGGGATTTGCCCCTCCGATCAGGAGAGATATACTCTGGGCCCCTCGTGTGATCCGACCAGGATAAGCATGGCCATGCGACAAGGATTATGAGATAATCCGGTTTGTGGTCGACATCACTGGAACGAGAAAGAGGTCAGGCTAGCACAAGGATGACAGACTCGCCTTGAGCTCGACAACATATATCGTGTAGCAAAAGGAATGGAAGTGTGATGTACAGGTTTGCTAACCAGCTTCATAGTCTGCTTGGTGTTCGGCATGCCTTGCTAGAGGCCGCTACCAACCGTGCAGTTCGGAGTTGATCCGAACTGCGACCAAGCCGACTTGAACCAAAGGGGTCGCGCACTTAAGGGAAGGAACCTACGAGGCCGAATCCAAGGACACATGTCGGATGTGATCTGAACTGTATTCGGGTTGTGGCTGAGTAGACTTATGGGCTTTAGGGTCCGTGCGAGGCCCAAGTGTTGAGCCCGCGACGGACGCCTATATATATAGTGGAGGTGCCGCACACTCACGCGGTTGATCGCTTCGGCGCTATCACTAGGGTTTGCATGTGTTGCGAATAGACACCTCCACTCGCCGCCGGTTGTGTGATCGGACCTAGCAGTCCGCCGCATGATGTTCCTCCTGCACACGCGGATACCGTTTGAGGCGGTGCACTTGCACCGCTCCGGCGAACTTTACGTGGGAACCGACCACCGGTTGTATGAGGGAGATCAGATGAGGAGGAGACGATCCACGCGGACGCGCTGCCCCAACTCTTCTTCCGCTGCACGACAATGCGCGTCTAGTGGTAACGAGCTGTGATCCATCTCCCATAGCATGTTCTTGGTTGTTCTACGCGTAGGAAATTTTAATTTGCAGTCGACGCACCCTACCGTAGATCCCATCAATTAGTAGATGATGGGTTGCTAGAGTGACAGAAGCTTAAACCCTAGTTTATGCGTTGCTTCATAGGGGGCTGATTTTGATCCATATGTTTCATGCTATGGTTAGGTTTACCTTAATTCTTCTTTCGTAGTTGCAGATGCTTGCGAGAGGGGTTAATCATAAGTGGGAGGCTTGTCTAAGGAAGGGCCGCACCCAAGCACCGGTCCACCCACATATCAAATTATCAAAGTAACGAATGTGAATCATATGAGCATGATGAAAACTAGCTTGACAACAATTCCCATGTGTCCTCAGGAGCGCTTTGCTTTATATAAGAGTTTCTCCAGGCTTGTCCTTTGCTACAAAAAGGACTGGGCCACCTTTCTGCACCTTGTCTACTTTATTTTCTTGTTACCTGTTACAATTTACCCTATCACAAAACTATCTGTTAGCGATAATTTCAGTGCTTGCAGAGAATACCTTGCCGAAAACCGTTTGTCCTTCTGCTCCTCTCTGGGTTTGACACTCTTACTTATCAAAAGGACTATGATAGATCCCCTATACTTGTGGGTCATCATGCCTCTACTCACCCACAACCCCCTATTATTCTGCGGCAACGACAGCCTCACACCACAGCCGAACCAGTCAACCCTCATATTCCTCTCCGTTTGGGCATCCACTGCCGCATCTTCCCTGGCTCTGCGTCGCCCCCTTCCTAGGCCTCGCTGTCGTCCACCACCTCGGTGCTCTCGGCGCGACGTGGTCAATGTGGTCAAGGAACGACTTCCATCGGAAGAGTATTGTACGCGGAGAGGATGACCGCTGGGTCCATGACCACAGCAAGGAAGTGCCTCCTTATTACATGGAAAATAATGATTCCTCCACCTGACAGCAGGGACCCACCAGACGTGCCACCGTATTTCGCAAAAAAACGTTCCCCCTGACTACTGTAACCCACCAGCTACATCTTCACACGCAAGGAAGTGCGTCCATATTACGAGCAAAAAATATGATTCTCCCCCTGACAGCTGGGACCCACAAGCTATATCTTCGCACGCAAGGAAGTGCCTCCTTAGCTCCCTGACAACAGGGACCCACCCAGTCGAACCGTACGTAGCATTGTCTGTCTGGTCACGAACGTGTACGTACATGTTGGTCGATCGGTCTGTCTGCAGGCTGCAGCGATGAACCGTGGCCGAGTAAGGAAGGGCACGTGTCATAGTAGAGGCATGGACGTAGCATGTCACGCAGTCCCGTCTATATCTTGTACACGTACGTAAAGCTAGGGTGTAAGAAAGTAAATACGACCACGTATGTACATACAGGCTGGGTCTCGAACGCCTACTTGCGCATACGTACGGCCAGGGCTCGTGTACATGGAGAGGCAGCGGAGAGCAGCGACGGCGTCCTGTTCATCGGCAGCCAACCGACTGGGTCGGAATGGAGAAACTGCGTCATGTTCATCGGGAGGCAACAGAACGTGTCCTGTTCGTCGGGAGCCAACCGGCTCAGATGGAACAGCCGAAACGAGCCCTAGTGTACCGCAGAATGGAGGAAACGACCTTCTGTTCGACCGCCTACGGTCAAAACGGGATCCTGTTCACTGGGAGGGGTGTGGCATACCGCAAAGCGGAGGAAACAGACTTCTCTTCGACCTCCTATGGTCGAAACGGGGTCCTGTTGATCGGGAGGGGTGTGGCATACCGCAAAACAGAGGAAACTGACTTCTCTTCGACCTCCTACGGTCAAAACGAGGGTCTTGTTCATCAGGAGGGGTGTGGCATACCGCAAAACGGGACTCCACGGGCTATTGTTCATCCACCATCTACTGCCTCGCTCCAGCCTCCATGGGCTACTGTTCATCCACCGTCGACCTCCTCTAGTCTCCACCTGCGACTGTTCATCCACGGTGTCTTCCTCCTGCCTCCACCAGCTACTGTTCATCCACTGGCTCCTGTTCATCCAGCTTCCACTGCTCCTCCACCGGCTACTATTCAACCACCCCTCCACGGGCTACTGTTCATCCAGCCCTCCACCGGCTACTGTTCAACCATCCCTCCATGAGGTCGTGTTCATCCACCCCAATCGGCTCAGTCGGGGTCATGTTCATCCAGTGGCAACGGCCTCTACTACCACGAGGTCCTGTTCATCGAACCCCCACCGAGAACTGTTCATCCAACCCCCAACAATGCTCACTATTCATCAAGAGGCGGCAGGTTTGATCGGCTTCAGTTAGCAGCAGTAGCGAAGGGATCGCTCGATTGGGTTCATTTAACAGCCAAGGATTGATGGATCGCTCGTGTTCAGTAACGCGTAGCCAGTGCAATCGCTCGGGTTCAGTAGGAGAACCCCTTGCAAGGTTCAGTTAGAGCCCAACGCCTCGCACCCACACACGTATGTGTATGAGAGAAACACGCAATCCATCTGTGCATCGCTCGGCCCCGACCACCCATCATAACCGGGAACTCCCAGATATTTTCCTCACCCTCTCTTCTAGCGTGGTTTTTTCCGTCATGGACGACCCAAAGAATGTCATGCAGCTGCATCTCCGGCCCGCCCAAGATGAAAATCCCATTTCCTATCATGGTTTTTTTCATAGGAGTACGAGCCCACCACTTCTATGATGATACCGGGTTTTGTCACAATTATCGTCATATAAGTGTCATAAGCATGACAGGAAAAAAATTCGTTCAGCCCAAAATGTCACGGATGTGTGTTTTTTTTGGTAGTGAACTCAAGAATTACAAGTCGATACTTAGAACAAAATATGACTCTATATGAATGCCTCTGGCGGTGTACCGGGATGTGCAATGACTCAAGAGTGACATGTATAAAAATGATGAATGGTGGCTTTGCCACAAATACGATGTCAACTACATGATCATGCAAAGCAATATGACAATGATGAAGCGTGCCATAATAAACGGAACGGTGGAAAGTTGCATGGCAATATATCTCGGAATGGCTATGGAAATGCCATAATAGGTAGGTATGGTGGCTATTTTGGGGAAGGTATATGGTGGGTTTAATGCACCGGCGAAAGTTGTGCGGTACTAGAGAGGCTTGCAATGGTGGAAGGGTGAGAGTGCGTTTAATCCATGGACTCATCATTAGTCATAAAGAACTCACATACTTATTGCAAAAATCTTATTAGTTACCAAAACAAAGTACTACATGCATGCTCCTAGGGGGATAGATTGGTAGGAAAAGACCATCGCTCGTTCCCGACCGCCACTCATAAGGAAGACAATCAATAAATAAAGCATGCTCTGACTTCATCACATAATTGTTCACCATACGTGCATGCTACGGGAATCACAAACTTTAACACAAGTATTTCTACATCCACAATTACTCAGTAGCATGACTCTAGTATCACCATCTTTATATCTCAAAACAATCATAAGGAATCAAACTTCTCTTAGTACTCAATGCACTTTATATGAAAGTTTTTATTATATCCCTCTTGGATGTCTATCATATTAGGACTAAATTCATAACCAAAGCAAATTACCATGCTATTTAAAAAGACTCTCAAAATAATATAAGTGAAGCATGAAAGTTCAACAACTTCTATAAAATAAACAGAACAGTGGAAAGTTGCATGGCAATATATCTCGGAATGGCTATGGAAATGCCATAATAGGTAGGTATGGTGACTGTTTTGAGGAAGGATATGTGGTGGGTTTATGGTACCGACAAAAGTTGCGCGGTACTAGAGAGGCTAGCAATGGCGGAAAGGTGAGAGTGCTTATAATCCATGGACTCAACATTAGTCATAAAGAACTCACATACTTATTGCAAAAATCTATTAGTCATCAAAACAAAGTACTATGTGCATGCTCCTAGGGGGATAGATTGGTAGGAAAAGACCATCGCTCGTCCCCGACCGCCACTCATAAGGAAGACAATCAATAAATAAATCATGCTCTGACTTCATCACATAACGGTTCACCATACGTGCATGCTACGAGACTCACAAACTTTCACACAAGTATTTCTCAAATTCACAACTACTTACTAGCATGACTCCAATATCACCATCTTCATATCTCAAAACAATCATAAGGAATCAAACTTCTCATAGTATTCAATGCACTTTATATAAAAGTTTTTATTATATCCCTCTTGGATGGCTATCATATTAGGACTAATTTTATAACCAAAGCAGATAACCATGCTGTTTAGAGACTCTCAAAATAATATAAGTGAAGTACGAGAGTTCATCAAGTTCTATAAACAAAACCACCGCCGTGCTCTAAAAAGATATAAGTGAAGCACTAGAGCAAATTTTGCCTAGCTCAAAAGATATAAGTGAAGCACATAGAGCATTCTAATAAATCACGATTGATGTGTGTCTCTCTCAAAAGGTGTGTACAACAAGGATTATTGTGGAAAACTAAAAAGCAAAGACTCAAATCATAAAAGACGCTCCAAGCAAAACACATATCATGTGGTGAATAAAAATATAGCCTCAAGTAAAGTCACCGATAGACGAAGACGAAAGAGGGAATGCCTTCCCGGGGCATCCCCAAGTTTAGGCTTTTTGATATCCTTGAATATCACCTTGGGTTGCCTTGGGCATACCCAAGCTTAGGCTCTTGCCACTCCTTATTCCATAGTCCATCAAATCCTTCCCCAAAACTTGAATACTTCACAACACAAAACTCCAACAGAAAATCTCGTAAGCTCCGTTAGTATAAGAAAATAAATCACCACTTCTGGTACTGTTGTGAACTCATTCTTTATTTATATTGGTGTAATATCTACTGTATTCCAACTTTTCCAGGGTTCATACCCCCAATACTAGCCATAGATGCATCAAAATAGCAAACAACACGCGAAAAACAGAACAATCTGTAGCAATCTGGAGATTTAGAATAATTCTATCACTCCCAAAATTCTGAGAAATTAGGAAGTCCTAGATAATTTTTTCACAAATCATCAGTATTTTATTGCGCTTTTGTTAAAAATCAAAACTAATCTCCTGGGTGCAAAAGTTTCTATTTTTCAGCAGGATCAAATTAACTATCACCGTAAGCTATCCCAAAGGTCTTACTTGGCACAAACACTAATTTAAACACAAAACCACATCTAACCAGAGGCTAGATGATTTATTCAAAGCAAAACAGGACCTAAAAAGCAAGAACAAAAATAAAATTGGGTTACCTCCCAACAAGCGCTATTGTTTAACGCCCCTAGCTAGGCATAAAAACACGAATAGATCTAAGTATTGTCATCTTTGGCATGCAATCCATAAGTGGTTCTCATAATAGATTCATAAGGCAATTTAATTTTCGTTCTTTGAAAGTGTTCCATGCCTTTCCTTAATGGAAATTGAAATCTAATGTTTCTTTCTTTCATATCAATAGTTGCACCAATTGTTATAAGGAAAGGTCTACCAAGAATAATAGGACATGTAGGATTGCAATCTATATCAAGGACAATGAAATCTATGGGCACATAATTCCTATTTGCAACAATAAGAACATCATTAATTCTTCCCATAGGTTTCTTAATAGTGGAATCCGCGAGATGCAAATTTAAGGAACAATCATCAAATTCACGGAAATCTAACACATCACATAAAGTTTTCAAAATCGTGGAAACACTAGCACCCAAATCACACAAAGCATAGCATTCATAATCTTTAATCTTAATCTTAATAGTAGGTTCCCACTCATCATAAAGTTTGCTAGGAATAGGAACTTCCAAATTAAGCTTTTCTTCATAAGATTGCAGCATGGCATCAACAATATGTTTAGTAAAAGCTTTGTTTTGATTATAAGCATGAGGGGAATTCAACATGGATTGCAACAAGGAAACACAATCTATCAAAGAGCAATTATCACAATTAAAATCCTTGGAATCCAAAATAGTGGGTTCATTGCTATCTAAAGGTTTGACCTGTTCAATCCCACTTTTATCAATTTTTGCATCAAGATCTAAAAACTTCGAATCATTGGGTCGCCTTCTAACTAAAGTTGACTCATCTCCAGTCCCATCTTTATCAAGATTTATATTGGAAAACAAAGATTCAATAGGAGTCACATCAATCACTTTTAGATCTTCATCATTAGTTTCACGGAAACTAGAGGAACACACTTTTATAAACCAATCTTTCATAGCATGCATCTTAGCGGTTCTTTCTTTGCATTCATCAATGGAAATTCTCATGGCTTTGAGAGATTCATTGATATCATGCTTATGTGGAATAGATCTAAGTTTCAAGGAATCAACTTCAAGAGAAATTCTATCCACGTTCCTAGCCAAATCATCAATCTTAAGCAATTTTTCTTCAATCAAAGCATTGAAATTCTTTTGCGAATTAATAAATTCTTTAACAATATTCTCAAATTCATAGGGCATCTTATTATAATTTCCATGAGAATTGTTGTAGGAATTACCATAATTATTAGAGGAATTACTAGGAAATGGCCTAGGATTAAAATTACATCTATACATGCTATTACCAAAATTGTTCCTATGAACAAAATTCACATCCATAGATTCATTATTGTTTTCAATCAAAGTAGACAAAGTCATATCATTAGGATCAATAGGAGCACTCTTACTAGCAAACAATTTCGTAAGCTCATCCATCTTCCCACTCAAAATATTTATTTCTTCAATTGCATGCACTTTTTTACTAGTGGAAGATCTTTCGGTATGCCATTGAGAATAGTTAACCATAATATTATCTAGGAGTTTAGTAGCTTCTCCTAAAGAAATTTCCATAAAAGTGCCTCCCGTGGCCGAATCTAAAAGATTTCTAGATGGAAAATTCAATCTGGCATAAGAGTTTTGTATAATCATCCACAAATTCAAACCATGAGTAGGGAAATTTCTAATCATCAATTTCATCCTCTCCCAAGATTGTGCAACATGTTCATGATCAAGTTGCTTAAAATTTGTAATATCATTCCTAAGGGATATGATCTCAGTGAGAGGAAAATACTTGGAAATAAAATCATCTTTATACTTATTCCATGAATCAATACTATTTTTAGGCAATGATGAAAACCAAGTTTTAGCGTGATCCCTAAGCGAGAATGGAAATAACTTCAACTTAAAAATATTATTATCCACATCTTTTTTATTTTCATATCGCACAAATCAACGAAATTATTAAGATGGGATGCGACGTCTTCATAGGGAAGGCCGTAAAATTGATCTTTCATAACAAGATTCAACAAAGCAGTATTAATCTCACAAGATTCCGCATTAGCATCGGGAGCAATCGGAGTACTAATAAAATCATTGTTGTTGGTATTGGAAAAGTCACACAATTTGGTATTATCTTGAGTCATCATGACAAAGCAAGCAATCCAACAGACGAGCACACAAAAAGCAAACGAGGAAGACGAACGGAAGAGGGGCGAAGAAAAGGTGAATCTTTTCGAAAACCATTTTAGAAGTGGGGGAGAGGAAAATGAGAGGCGAATCGCGAATAATGTAATGCGAGTGATGAGAGTTTATGATGGGTACTTGGTATGTCTTGGCTTGGTGTAGATCTCCCCGACAACGGCGACAGAAGTCCTTCTTGCTACCTCTTGAGCTTGCATTGGTTTTTCCCTTGAAGACGAAATGGTGATGCAACAAAGGAGAGTAAGTATTTCCCTCAGTTTTGAGAACCAAGGTATCAATCCTGTAGGAGACTACGCAACAAGGCACCGAATACCTGCACAAACAAACACCAACTTGCAACCAACACGACAAAGGGGTTGTCAATCCCTTCACGATTATTCGCAAAGTGAGATCTGATAGAGATGGATAAACGGTAAAGTAATATTTTTGGTTTATGGAACGGAAAGTAAAGGATTGCAAAATAAGGGAACAACAACAGAAATTGGCAAGTTGACGGGAAACTAATTGTTGGGGAATGTAGTAATTCAAAAAAATTCCTATGATCATGCAAGATCTAACTAGGAGATTCATAGCAACGAGAGGGGAGAGTGTGTCCACGTACCCTCGTAGACCGAAAGCAGAAGCGTTATGTAACGCGGTTGATGTAGTCGAACGTCTTCACGATCCAATCAATCCAAGTACTGAATGTACGGCACCTCCGAGTTTAGCACATGTTCAGCACGATGACGTCCCTCGAGCTCTTGATCCAGTTGAGCACGAGGGAGAGTTCCGTCGGCACGATGGTGTGACGACAGTGATGATGAAGTTACCGGCACAGGGCTTCGCCTAAGAACTACGACGATATGACCGGGGTGTTAAACTGCAGAGGGGGGCATCCCACACATCTAAGAGATTGTCTGTTGTCCGTTTGGGGTGCCCCCACCTCCATATATAAAGGGGGGAGGAGGAGGTGTCCGGCCAAGGGGGCGCACCATGGGGGGGAGTCCTACTAGGACTCCGTTCCTAGTAGGATTCGCCCCCCTTTCCTTCCAACGGAGAGGGGGGAAGGGGAAGGGAGAGAGAGGGAGGAGGAAAGAGGGGGGGCGCCCCCCCTCCCCTTGTCCAATTCGGATTGGGGCAAGGGGGCGCGCCCCACCTCCTGTGGCCTTTCTCCTCTCCTCCACTAAGGCCCATTGGGCTCAATAACTTTCCCCGGGGGGTCACGTAGCCTCCCGGTACTCCGAAAATCCCCCGAACCTTATCAGAACCATTCCGGTGTCCATATACAACCTTCCAATATATCAATCTTAACCTCTCGACCATTTCGAGACTCCTCGTCATGTACGTGATCTCATCCGGGACTCCGAACAAACTTCGGCCATCAAATCACATAACTCATAATACAAATTGTCATCGAACGTTAAGCGTGCGGACCCTACGGGTTCGAGAACTATGTAGACATGACAGAGACACATCTCCGGTTAATGACCAATAGCGGAACCTGGATGCTCATATTGACTCCTACATATTCTATGAAGATCTTTATTGGTCAAACCGCATAACAACATATGCTATTCCCTTTGTCATCGGTATGTTACTTGCCCGAGATTTGATCGTTGGTATCATCATACCTAGTTCAATCTCGTTACCGGCAAGTCACTTTACTCGTTCCGTAATGCATCATCCCACAACTAACTCATTAGTCACATTGCTTGCAAGGCTTATAGTGATGTGCATTACCGAGAGGGCCCAAAGATATCTCTCCGATACTCGGAGTGAAAAATCCTAATCTCGATCTATGCCAACTCAACAAGCACCATCGGAGACACCTGTAGAGCATCTTTATAATGACCCAGTTACATTGTGATGTTTGATAGCACACAAAGTGTTCCTCTGGTATTCAGGAGTTACACAATCTCATAGTTAGAGGAATATGTATAAGTCATGAAGAAAGCAATAGCAATAAAACTAAACAATCATAATGCTAAGCTAACGGATGGGTCTTGTCCATCACATCATTCTCTAATGATGTGATCCCGTTCATCAAATGACAACACATGTCTTTGGTTAGGAAACTTAACCATCTTTGATTAATGAGCTAGTCAAGTAGAGGCATACTAGGGACACTCTGTTTGTCTATGTATTCACATATGTACTAATTTTCCGGTTAATACAATTCTAGCATGAATAATAAACATTTATCATGATATAAGGAAATATGAATAACAACTTTATTATTGCCTCTAGGGCCTATTTCCTTCAGTCTCCCACTAGCACTAGAGTCAATAATCTAGATTACATAGTAATGATTTTAACACCCAAGGAGTCTTGATGCTGATCATGTTTTGCTCGTGAGAGTGGCTTAGTCAATGGGTCTGCAACATTCAGATCCGTATGTATCTTGCAAATCTCTATGTCTCCCTCCTTGACTTGATCGTGGATGGAATTGACGCGTCTCTTGATGTGTTTCGTTCTCTTGTGAAATCTGGATTCCTTCACCAAGGCAATTGCTCCACTATTGTCACAAAAGATTTTCATTGGACCAGATGCACAAGGTATTACACCTAGATCGGATATGAACTCCTTCATCCAGAGTCCATCATTTACTGCTTCCGAAGCAGCTATGTACTCCACTTCACACGTAGATCCCGCCACGACGCTCTGCTTGGAACTACACCAACTGACAGCTCCACCATTCAATATAAATACGTATCCGGTTTGTGACTTAGAGTCATCCGGATCAGTGTCAAAGCTTGCATCGACATAACCATTTACGACGATCTCTTTGTCACCTCCATAAACGAGAAACATATCCTTAGTCCTTTTCAGGTATTTCAGGATGTTCTTGATCGTTGTCCAGTGATCCACTCCTGGATTACTTTGATACTTCCCTGCTAAACTTATAGCAAGGCACACATTAGGTCTGGTACACAACATTGCATACATTATAGAACCTATGGCTGAGGCATAGGGAATGACTTTCATTTAACATCCCAATTTTCAATTTGGATGTTATACATAGGTCATCATATGCATATCATATTTTACTTGCATTTTTTGGTTGTGATCCTAGAAATCTTAAGCAACTCAAGGACCCAAGGAGAGAGTTGGGGGTTTCATAAATTTTCATATTTGATTTTTTCTCAAATTTGAAAAGAGGATCATTTTAATTTTAATATTTTCCTCTCTAATTATTTCCAATATTTAAATTAAAAGAGAGAAGATAATATGACTTCTTCAAAAAGAGAGGAATATTGGAGGAAAAATTTCAAAATCAAATTTATATTTTATTTGCTATTTTATTTGAATTAGAAAAATATGCATTTTTTGAAAATTGCATTTTAGGCCAGAAAAATGTTCACTTTGTTCTAAATGATAGGTTTAGACCGTAAAAAATTGTTTTTGGCATTTTTAGAATTTTTTATATTTTATTAGGATTTTTTTCTTCGGGCAAAATTATTAAAAAAATCCTTTCCCGCCCGACTGGGTTGAAGCCCAGCCGAGCAGGCCGGCCCGCCTGACGCCGCCGCCTCCCTCCCGCGTGAGGAGTCCGCGCTGCCGCCGCCGTTCAAATCCGGCCGGGGCACGCCTCCCGAGGCCGAGCCCGACCCAGCGCCCCCTTCCCCAGCACCCCCCCTCCTATAAGTACCCACCGCCGCCGCCCCCTCTCCTCACCCCAGCAACCGCCGCCTCCCGAGCCACGCCATGCCCTGCCACTTGCTGCGCCACCACAGCCACTGTCGCCGCCGCCCGCCGTCGTCGCAAGCCGCCGCACCGCCACTTGCCGTCTCGTAGGAGCCCCGCCTCGCCCACGCCGCCGCCATTGACCTCGCCACCATGTTGGATCGGTATAAAACCGCCTGGTTCGCCAGTTTGCTTTTTGTTTTTTTGTTTTTCGGATTAGGTCGGTTTTCTTAGGTTTGCTATTTTGCGAACACTCGCTGGTTAGATCGTTTCGACGAACGTTTTCGTTCGTTAGCCTCCGGTAATGAACGTTCATTCCATAGTTTTTCTTTTTATTTCTATTTTCTGCCAGGGACCTATCTGCGATTATTTTTATCATAGATTAGCCCCTGATTTTCAAACCTCTGCAACTTTTGCTCGCTCGTCCAAAACAAGTAAAACCAACGCCAAAATTCTTCATCTCGAACCCCTCTTTTCAGTTAACCAACTTGAACATGGTTTTGGCAATTTAAAATTTGGTTGCAAGCAGATTTGTTTTTGAACTTCTTTTGATCGTAGTTTGTGTTTCATAGCCCCGGTTCGATTGATTCTTTTTGCGAATCGAAGCTCTTCACTTGTACTTTCAGTTTGGATCTTTTTCATTCGAGTTTTACCCTTGCATCTATTGCTTGAGTGCTTATGTATGTTATTGTTTGGTTACGATAGAGTTTCCGGAGTGCAAAGCGTGCTACTACGAGTCTCTAGGGTTTTCAGATCGTCAGCAAGGCAAGTAACACTTTGATCATATCCCTTATTACCCAGTTTTTATGGATTAGTCTCAACCCTCAAATATTGCATGAGTAGGATCTGCTTAACATGTGGGTATTGGGAAGTAGTTGTTGAGGTAGTACCTATTGCCCGTTTCATTCAAACCCTGGGAGTTACTTCTATGTTATGCTTATACTGCTATGCTATGCTCATAGACGTGGTTTGGTTTGAGTGAATCATGACAGTTGTGAGTATTATTATGAACTAAGGGTTTATTTAAGGTGGCTACTTTAACACACATCTAGGTGGATTGGTTTGTGGGCACCTGGGATAATCCAGTGCTGTCCAAAGGAGAATCCCCGGGTATCCGTGTGATTTTTCCTATGGTTTGCCACCCAGGCTCAAAGGGATCATAAGATTATTCATGCTAGAAACTTCCCTGTGCAGCCACATGCCATTATGGGCTTTGGCATAGTTGAGTAAGTTGTGGGAATCCTTTCCATGATGGGCTATCAGATGTAGGAGATTGTAGGTGTCCTTTCCCAGTGACAGCACGGGCAGCAAGGCACATATTGTATTGTTGCCATCGAGGATAAAAACGTGGGGTTTATATCATATTGCTTGAGTTTATCCCTCTAGATCATGTCATCTTGCTTAATGCGTTACTCTGTTCTTATGAACTTAATACTCTAGATGCATGCTGGATAGTGGTCGATGTGTGGAGTAATAGTAGTAGATGCAGAATCGTTTCGGTCTACTTGTCGCGGACGTGATGCCTATATACATGATCATGCCTAGATATTCTCATAATTATGCACTTTTCTATCAATTACTCGACATTAATTTGTTCACCCACAGTAATACTTATGCTATCTTGAGAGAAGCCACTAGTGAAACATATGGCCCCCGGGTCTATCCTTTATCATATAAGTTTCCGATCTATTTTATTTCGCAATCTTTACTTTCAATCTATATCATAAAAATAACAAAAATATTTATCTTATTATTATTATCTCTATCAGATCTCACTCTCGTAAGTGACCGTGAAGGGATTCATAACCCCTTTATCGCGTTGGTTGCGAGGTTCTTATTTGTTTGTGTAGGTACGAGGGACTTGCGTGTAATCTCCTACTGGATTGATACCTTGGTTCTCAAAAACTGAGGGAAATACTTACGCTACTTTACCGCATCACCCTTTCCTCTTCAAGGGAAAACCAACGCAGTGCTCAAGAGGTAGCAAGAAGGATTTCTGGCGCCGTTGCCAGGGAGGTTGCACCAAGTCAAGTCAAGATTTGATCTCCCGTCAACAAGCCATTTCTGGCGCCGTTGTCGGGGAGATCTACATCAAGTCAAGACATAACAACTACCCATCATAAACTCTTATCCCTCGCATTACATTATTTGCCATTTGCCTCTCGTTTTCCTCTCCCCCACTTCACCCTTGCCGTTTTATTCGCCCTCTTTTTCCGTTCCCCTTCTCTTTTCTAGTTCATATCTTTTCGTTTGCTTCTTATGTGCTTGTGTGTTGGATTGTTTGTCACGATGGCTCAAGATAGTACTAAATTGTGTGGCTTTTCTAATACCAATATCAATGATTTTTATTAACACTCTGATTGCTCCTCTTACCGATGCTGAATCTTGTGAAATTAATGTTGCTTTGCTGAATCTTGTCATGAAAGATCTGGTTTCCAGCCTTCCTAGTGAAGATGCCGCTACCCATCTAAACAGCTTTGTTGATTTGTGTGATATGCAAAAGAAGAAATATGTGGATAATGATATTGTTAAATTGAAGCTATTCATGTTTTCACTTAGAGATCGTGCTAAAACTTGGTTTTCATCTTTGCCTAAAAATAATATCGATTCATGGAATAAGTGCAAAGATGCTTTTATCTCTATGTATTTTCCTCCCGCTAAGATCATCTCTCTTAGAAACGATATTATAAATTTTAAGTAACTTGGAAATGAACATGTTGCACAAGCTTTGGAGAGGATGAAATTAATGATACGTAATTGCCCTACACATGGTTTGAATCTTTCGATGATTATACAAATTTTTATGCCGGATTGAACTTTGCTTCTAGAAATCTTTCTTTTAGATTCGGCCGCGAGAGGCACTTTTATGGAAATCACTTTAGGAGAAGCTACCAAACGCCTAGATAATATTATGGTTGATTATTCTCAATGGCACACTAAAATATCTACTAGTAAAAAAGTTCATGCTATAGAAGAAATTAATGTTTTGAGTGGAAAGCTGGATGAACTTATGAAATTGTTTGCTAATAAGAGTGTTTCTTATGATCCTAATGATATGCCTTTGTCTACTTTGATTTAGAATAATAATGAATCTATGGATGTGAATTTTGTTGGTAGGAATTTTGTTGGTAATAACGCGTATAGAGGTAATTTTAATCCTAGGCCGTTTCCAAGTAATTCCTCTAATAATTATGGTAATTCCTAACAATTCTTATGGAAATTATAATAAGATGCCCTCTGATTTTAAGTCAAATATTAAAGAATTTATTAGTTTGCAAAAGATTTTCAATGCTTTGATTGAAGAAAAATTGTCTAAGATTGATGAGTTGGCTAGGAACATGGATATAATTTCTCTTGAGGTTGATTCTTTGAAACTTAGATCTATTCCACCTAAGCATGATATCAATGAGTATCTCAAAGCTATGAGAATTTCCATTGATGAGTGCAAAGAAAGAACCGCTAGGATGCGTGCTAAAAAAGATTGCTTCTTTGTGAAAGCGTCTTCTTCTAGTTTTCATGATAATAAGGATGAAGATCTAAAAGCGATTGATGTGTCCCCTATTAAATCTTTATTTTGCAATATGAATCTTGATAATGACGGGAGTGGAGATGAGTCAACTTTAGTTAAAAGGCGTCCCAATGATTCTGAGTTTTTAGATCTTAATGCTAAAATTGGCAAAAGTGGGATTGGAGAGGTCAAAACTTTACATAGCAATGAACCCACTATTTTGGATATCAAGGAATTTAATTATGATAATTGTTCTTTAATAGATTGTATTTCCTTGTTGCAATCTGTGCTAAATTCTCCGCATGCCTATAATCAAAATAAAGCTTTTACTAAACATATCGTTGATGCTTTAATGCAATCTTATGAAGAAAAGCTTGAACTGAAAGTTTCTATCCCTAGAAAACTTTATGATGAGTGGGAACCCACTATTAAAATTAAAATTAAAGATCACGAATGCTATGCTTTATGTGATTTGGGTGCTAGTGTTTCCACGATTCCAAGAACTTTGTGTGATGTGTTAGGTTTTCGTGAATTTAATGATTATTCTTTAAATTTGCACCTCGCGGATTCCACTATTAAGAAACCTATGGGAAGAATTAATGATGTTCTTATTGTTGCAAATAGGAATTATGTGCCCATAGATTTCATTGTTCTTGATATAGATTGCAATCCTACATGTCCCATTATTCTTGGTAGGCCTTTCCTTAGAACGATTGGTGCAATTATTGATATGAAAGAAGGGAATATTAGATTCCAATTTCCATTAAGGAAAGGCATGGTACACTTTCCTAGAAAGAAAATTAAATTACCTTATGAATCTATTATGAGAGCCACTTATGGGTTGTATACCAAAGATGACAATACCTAGATCTATCCTTGCTTTTATGCCTAGCTAGGGGCGTTAAACGATAGCGCTTGTTGGGAGGCAACCCAAATTTTATTTTCGTTTCTTTCTTTTTGGTTCTGTTTAGTAATAAATAATTCATCTAGCCTCTGTTTAGATGTGGTTTTATGCTTTTAATTAGTGTTTGTGCCAAGTAGAACCTTTGGGAAGACTTGGGGAAAGTCTTTGCGATCTTGCTGTAAAAAACAGAAACTTTAGTGCTCACGATATTTGCTGCCATTTTTTTGCGATTAGGTTGATTATTTTTGCAGACGATTAATAGATAAATTCCTCGTGTCCAGAAATTTATTTTAGAATTTTTTGGATCACAGAAGTATTCAAAACCTACAGATTACTGCAGACTGTTCTGTTTTTGACAGATTCTGTTTTTCGCGTGTTGTTTGCTTATTTTGATGAATCTATGGCTAGTATCGGAGGTTATGAACCATAGAGAAGTTGGAATACAGTAGGTTTAACACCAATATAAATAAAGAATGAGTTCATTACAGTACCTTAAGTGGTGGTTTGTTTTCTTATACTAACGGAGCTCATGAGATTTTCTGTTTAAGTTTTGTTTTGTGAAGTTTTCAAGTTTTGGGTAAAGATTTGATGGATTATGGAATAAGGAGTGGCAAGAGCCTAAGCTTGGGGATTCCCAAGGCACCCAAGGTAAAATTCAAGGACAACCAAAAACCTAAGCTTGGGGATGCCCCGGAAGGCATCCCCTCTTTCGTCTTCTTCTATCGGTAACTTTACTTGAGGCTATATTTTTATTCACCACATGATATGTGTTTTGCTTGGAGTGTCTTGTATGATTTGAGTCTTTGCTTTTTAGTTTACCACAATCATCCTTGCTGTACACACCTTTTTGGAGAGACACACATGAATTGGAATTTATTAGAATACTCTATGTGCTTCACTTATATCTTTTGAGCTAGATAATTTTGCTCTAGTGCTTCACTTATATTATTTTGAGAGTCCTTTAGAACAGCAAGGGAATTTCCTTTGGTTATAAAATTAGTCCTAATATGATAGGCATCCAAGATGGGTATAATAAAAACTATCATAAAAAGTGCATTGATTACTATGAGAAGTTTGATACTTGATGATTGTTTTGAGATATGAAGATGGTGATATTAGAGTCTTGCTAGTTGAGTAGTTGAGAATTTGAGAAATACTTGTTCTAAAGTTTGTGATTCCCGCAGCATGCACGTATGTTTAACCGTTATGTGATGAAGTCGAAGCATGATTTATTTATTGATTGTCTTCCTTATTAGTGGCGGTCGGGGACGAGCGATGGTCTTTTCTTACCAATCTATCCCCCTAGGTGCATGCGCGTAGTACTTTGTTTCGATAACTAATAAATTTTTGCAATAAGTATGTGAGTTCTTTATGACTATTGTTGAGTCCATGGATTATACGCACTCTCACCCTTCCACCATTGCTAGCCTCTCTAGTACCGTGCAACTTTCGCCGGTACCTTAAACCCACCATATACCTTCCTCAAAATAGCCACCATACCTACCTACTATGGCATTTCCATATCCATTCCGAGATATATTGCCATGCAACTTTCCACCGTTTCATTATTATGACACGCTTCATCATTGTCATATTGCTTTGCATGATCATGTAGTTGACATCGTATTTGTGGCAAAGCCACTGTTCATAATTTTTTTCATACATGTCACTCTTGATTCATTGTATATCCCGGTACACCACCAGAGGCATTCACATAGAGTCATGTTTTGTTCTAAGTATTGAGTTGTAATCTTTGAGTTGTAAGTAAATAAAAGTGTGATGATCATCATTATTAGAGCATTGTCCCAAGTGAGGAAAGGATGATGGAGACTATGATTCCCCCCACAAGTCGGGATGAGACTCCAGATGAAAAAAAAGAGGCCATAAAAAAAGAAGGCCCAAATAAAAAAAGAGAAAAAAGAGAGAAGCGACAATGTTACTATCCTTTTTCCACACATGTGCTTCAAAGTAGCACCATGATCTTCATGATAGAGAGTCTCCTATGTTGTCACCTTCATATACTAGTGGGAATTTTACAATATAGAACTTGGCTTGTATATTCCAATGATGGTCTTCCTCAAAATGCCCTAGGTCTTCGTGAGCAAGCGAGTTGGATGCACACCCACTTAGTTTCTTTTTGAGCTTTCATATACTTATAGCTCCAGTGCATCCGTTGCATGGCAATCCCTACTCACTCACATTGATATTTATTGATGGGCATCTCCATAGCCCGTTGATACGCCTAGTTGATGTGAGACTATCTTCTCCTTTTTGTCTTCTCCACAACCACCATTCTATTCCACCTATAGTGCTATGTCCGTGGCTCACGCTCATATATTGCGTGAAGATTGAAAAAGTTTGAGAACATCAAAAGTATGAAACAATTGCTTGGCTTGTCGGGGTTGTGCATGATTGAAATACTTGGTGTGGTTGAGATAGAGCATAGCCAGACTATATGATTTTGTAGGGATAGCTTTCTTTGGCCATGCTATTTTGAGAAGACATAATTTCTTTATTAGTATGCTTGAAGTATTATTATTTTTATGTCAATATTAAACTTTTGTCTTGAATCTTTCGGCTGAATATTCATGCCACAATTAAGAAGAATCACACTGAAATTATGCCAAGTAGCACTCCGCATCAAAAATTCTGTTTTATCATTTACCTACTCGAGGACGAGCAGGAATTAAACTTGGGGATGCTGATACGTCTCCAACGTATCTATAATTTTTGATTGCTCCATGCTATATTATCTACCGTTTTGGATGTTTATGGGCTTTATTATGCACTTTTATATCATTTTTGGGACTAACCTATTAACCCAGAGCCTAGTGCCAGTTTCTATTTTTTTCGCCTATTTTAGGGTTTCGAAGAAAAGGAAAATCAAACGGAGTCCAAATGACCTGAAACTTCACGGAACTTATTTTTGGATCAGAAGAAGTCCATATACCCCAAAAACATCCAGGAGCACCACGAAACCCTATTTCCACCGCCGCAACCTTCTGTACCGAAGAGCTCCCATCTTGGGGCCTTTTTGGGAGCTCCGCGGGAGGGGGAATCGATCACGAAGGGCTTATACATCAACACCATAGACTCTCCGATGATGTGTGAGTAGTTTACCTCAGACCTTCGGGTCCATAGTTATTAGCTAGAATGCTTCTTATCTCTCTTTGGATCTCAATACAAAGTTCTCCTCGATCTTCTTGGAGATCTATTCGATGTAACTCTTTTTGTGGTGTGTTTTCCGAGATCCGATGAATTGTGGGTTTATGATCAAGATTATCTATGAACAATATTTGGTTCTTCTCTGAATTATTATATGTATGATTTAATTATCTTTGCAAGTCTCTTGGAATTATCAGTTTGGTTTGGCCTACTAGATTGATCTTTCTTGCAATGTGAGAAGTGCTTAGCTTTGGGTTCAATCTTGCAGTGTCCTTTCCCAGTGACAGCAGGGGCAGCAAGGCACGTATTGTATTGTTGCCATCGAGGATAAAAATATGGGGTTTATATCATATTCCTTGAGTTTATCCCTCTACATCATGTCATCTTGCTTAACGTGTTACTCTGTTCTTATGAACTTAATACTCTAGATGCATGCTGGATAGCGGTCGATGTGTGGAGTAATAGTAGTAGATGCAGAATCATTTCGGTCTACTTGTCGCAAACGTGATGCCTATATACATGATCATGCCTAGTGAGGGAGTCCTGGACTAAGGGGTCCTCGGGCGTCCGGCCTGTTAGCCATGGGCCGGACTGATGGGCTGTGAAGATACGAAGACCGTAGACTACACCCGTGTCCGGATGGGACTCTCCTTGGCGTGGAAGGCAAGCTTGGCAACTAAATATGTAGATTCCTTTCTTTGTAACCGACCTTGTGTAACCCTAGATCCTCCCGGTGTCTATATAAACCGGAGGACTTAGTTCGGAGGACACACATTATCATAGCCATACAAGCTAGACCTCTAGGGTTCAGCCATTATGATCTCGTGGTAGATCAACTCTTGTAATACTCATATTCATCAAGATCAATCAAGCAGGACGTAGGGTATTACCTCCATAGAGAGGGCCCGAACCTTGGTAAAACATTGTGTCCCCTGTCTCCAGTTACCATCGACCTTAGATGCATAGTTCAGGACCCCCTACCCGAGATCCGCCGGTTTTGACACCGACATTGGTGCTTTCATTGAGAGTTCCACTATGCCGTCCTCAAGAGGTTTGATGGGTCCTTCAACCATCTACAACGATGCTGCCCAAGGGGGAGTTTTCCTCCCCGGACAGATCTTCGTGTTCGGCAGTTTCGCTCTGCGGGCCAACTCGCTTGGCCATCTAGAGCAGATCGAAATCTACGCCCCTGGCCATCAGGTCAGATTTGGGAGCTTGAACTACATCGCGGACATCCGTGGGGACTTGATCTTTGCCAGATTCGAGACCGCGGCTACCACTCCTGGCCACCCCGAGGGACATGACCTAAATTTATCATCAGACTGCATCCAGAGACAGCTCCCATAACCGCTCTGGCCTTAGATCCGGAGTAGGCTGCGCCATCCAAGGACGGCAAGCTCAACCCCGCCACGGAGGCCACAGATTCCACGGCATTGGAGCTGCACATAGACTTGATCTCACACGATACCAGTGCCACCAGAACTCCGGACTCGTTTCCGGCCGTAAGTTTCGAATCATGTGAGCCCGCAGATGCCGAACTTCATCGTTTATCGATCTTTGAATTCAGCACCGCAGACATCTTCCAGCACTCGCCTTTGGGCGACGTGCTAAAATCGTTGAAGAACCTGTCCTTGGCGAAGGACTCACAGCCGAACTATATCCGGTTTGAACTAGGGGCTGACGATGGAGAATTTTGCTCCCCACCCGCCACCCACTTCATAGCCACGATTGAGGATTTAACCGACACACTTGATTACCACTTCGAGGACATTGATGGTATGGATGACGATGCCGGAGAAGAAGAGGCCCAGAACCCACCGTTCACCGGATGCTAGACGGCCACGTCCTCGTATGATGTATACATGGTGGATGCACCAGAGGAGAACAACGACGATGAAAACGAAGATCTAGCTGAGGATAAACCTTCCGAAATACAATCCAAGCACTGGTGTTAGCGGCGCTACTCTAAGTCATGCCGTAGTAAGGACAACAACACCGACACAAGAGAAGATAACACTCCAGAAGGTGCCGAAGACAACGAAGACCCCGTTGAAACAGCTAATGAAAAAGATGAACGGGAAGATGGGCAGGTTAGCCTTGGTAAACAGGCCACGCACAAAGACTCAAAGGACGGAAGTTATCTTCCGCTCTTAGAGGATGAGGTGAGTCTTGGCACCAACGATTTCATCATGCCCGAGGAACCTCTTGAGCAGGAGCACTTCAAGCGCCAGCTAATAGCCACTGCAAGGAGCCTGCAAAAGAAGAAGCAGCAGCTTCAAGCTGATCAGGATCTGCTCAATGATAAATGGACCGATGTCCAAGCAGCCAAAGAATACGGCCTCAAGCGCCCAACCAAAAGTTACCCAAAGCGCAAATTGCTACCTCCGTTTGACGAGGAGGCGCCAGAATACATACCACATCGTATAATGCGGGTGACCGACCACCACGTGGTCGGGACAAACCGGCAACTCACGCCGAACACCAGCCTGCCCCGCCTCATCGCACAGGTAGGGGTAAATTAGCCCACGGCCATACATATGATCTTCGACAAAACCTGAACAATAAAGCAGGACATACTAGATCAATCTACGGATCTCGAGGACGTGCCTCGACACATGACAATGGCCACCTATTCGGACATGACAAACTTAGTCATGCGCGGGCTGAAAACCACAAACGGACTCCATCAAAGCTACGTCGCGATACGGCCCGATATAGAGGTGCCGCACACCCTCATTGCTTCATGGATGAGATCATGGATCATGAATTCCCAGAAGGTTTCAAACCCGTCAATATAGAATCATACGATGGAACCACAGACCCCATGGTGTGGATTGAAGACTTCATTCTCCACATTCATATGGCCCACGGCGATGACCTCCACGCCATCAAATACCTCCCTTTAAAACTCAAGGGGCCAGCTCGGCACTGGTTAAACAGCCTGCCTGAGAATTCTATCGGTAGCTAGGAGGACTTGGAAGAAGCCTTCCTCGACAACTTCCAAGGTACATATGTCCGGCCACCAGACGCCGATGACTTAAGCCACATAGTTCAACAACCTGGAGAGTCTGCCAGGAAATTCTGGACTAGGTTCTTAACTAAAAAGAACCAAATCGTCGATTGTCCGGATGCCGAAGCCCTAGCAGCCTCCAAACACAGCATCCGCGACGAATGGCTCGCTCGCCACCTCAGCCAAGAAAAGCCAAAATCCATGGCGGCCCTCACGGCACTCATGACCCGCTTTTGTGCGGGCGAGGACAGTTGGTTAGCCCGTAGCAAAAACAATGCAAGCGACGCTGACACCCCTGAAGTTAAAAATAACAAAGACAAGTCTCGACGCAACAGATACAAGCGTCGAAACAACAGTGATAACACCGATGATATGGCGGTCAATGCTGGATTCAGTGGCTCTAAGTCCGGTCAGCGGAAGGAGCCATTCCAAAAGAACAATTCAGGCCCATCCAGCTTGGACCGCATACTTGATCTTCCGTGCCTGATTCATGGCACCCCTGACAAACCACCCAATCATACAAATAGAGATTGCTGGGTTTTTAAACAGGCCGACAAATTAAACGCCGAGAACAGGGAAAAGGGATCGCAAAGCGAGGATGATGACGAAGATCCCCGGCAACCGGGCATAGGGGGACAAAATAAGTTTCCCCCTTAGGTCAAAACGGTGAACATGATATACGCTACCCACACCCCCAAGATGGAGCGCAAGCGTGCGCTTAGGGACGTCTACGCGATAGAGCCAGTCGCCCCAAAATTTAATCCATGGTCGTCATGCCCGATCACTTTTGATCGCCGGGATCATCCAACCAGTATCCGCCATGGTGGTTCAGCCACACTGGTCCTAGACCCAATAATTGATGGGTTCCACCTGACTCGCGTCCTTATGGACGGAGGCAGTAACCTCAATCTTCTCTATCAGGATACAGCATGAAAAATGGGCATTAACCCATCACGGATCAAGCCCACCAGGACTACCTTCAAAGGAGTCATACCAGGTGTAGAAGCCCGCTGTACGGGCTCAATCACACTAGAGGTTGTCTTCGGATCTCCGGACAACTTCCAAAGCGAGGAGTTAATCTTCGACATCGTCCCCTTCCGTAGCGGCTATCACGCATTGCTCGGATGAACTGCGTTTGCTTAATTCAACGTAGTACCATACTATGCTTACCTCAAGCTTAAGATGCCCGGTCTGCGTGGCGTCATAATGGTCAAAGGAAATACGGAACGCTCCCTCCGTATAGAAGAGCACACAGCTGCCTTAGCAGCAGAAGTACAGATCAGCCTTCTCAATTAGAACCTTAATTTGGCTGCCGATCCCACGGACACCGTTAAGAGGGTCCGAACTACTCTGCAGTAGGAGAGCTTGGCTCATCAGGAGCTCGACTTGCAATCCGGCCTCCATCTCAGTCCCGATAAAGTGGTGGCATTCGTGCTGCGCATACATAATTACGCACTCAAAATCCCATGGGCATCGACGGAGGCATAGCTAGCTTGTGGTCCATAGTATGGCTCAACCGACATCGTATACACACATACTTTCACTTTTACTTGTTTGCTTTGCAGGTCTCAATCCCATAGGCCCCATCTGGTGGACTGGTCATCGGCCCTCTTGAAGGATAAACACACCAAGACGATGAGAAACACAGACATATGGGGACTTTGTAGGTGATTCTGTTAATGATAACTCTACCTGTTTTTCAGGACCCACATGCAGCTCTCCCTTGGTTTCAGCATGTCAAATAGCCTGTTGCTTATCGCACTATATGTATCAATGCGCCATGACGTACTAATTAAATTACAATGAGAATAGTTTGGGGCTGGAGCTTTAGGACCCCAGCTTTTTACCTTTGTACCTTTTCTGTTTTCTTTTTTAGCTCCCCTGTGGATAACCCTATCAGGTAGCACCCGTACACTTTGGTACGTTTGATGTTTTCCACGGGCTTCATAGTACCCCACATTATGGCAACAAAAGTCAGAACACTTTTTATAAGTATAGTTCGGCACCCCGAATTTAGCATTATATGCATTGGCTCCGAATCATGTCTTGGTCAATAGTTGGGTTGCCCGGCTCCTGTGCTTGCTACCTTATGTCCCGTTATATCGGCTAAGGCAGTAAGGGGAGAACTACTGTGATTGTGCCTTGGTTTATCCAAAGGAGCACCTCAGTAGAGAAAGCCAAAAACTGACTGTCAGGATGCGGCAAGAGCCGGTCAGCTGTTCGGAGGTTACAAATCGTTGGAGATTTCTTCTGCATTACGTCAAGGATTGGTACTTCCCGATCAGACGCTCATAGCACTCTAGTTCGGATACTAGGGGCTGCACCCATGTTTTTATTGTCGAACTCCTATGGCTAAGTGAGGGCATTACAGCCGCATAGTCTGGTTGCCTGGTTCGTTGCGCTAAACAACTCCTTCAAGGACCATCTAATTGGATCAAGACTGTTTAGATTCCATCCCGAACACCCCCGTACTACCTACGTGGGGGCAGAAGCCGACAACTGGTTAACCCTCAGATTTCATACAACACGGCCGCACAGGAAGTAAAAATTAAAAACATAACAAGCATTTTATTGCACAATCACTTTGTTTTAGCATACAAGGTAGAGGGGGCTCGAATACTTCATTCAAAGATAGTGTCTGAGGGAGTCCTGGATTAGGGGGTACCCGGACAGCCGGATTATATCCTTTGGCCGGACTGTTGGACTATCCGACATTGGTGCTTTCATTGAGAGTTCCACTGTGCCGTCGCCAGAAGGAAGGATGTCTCGTCTCGTCTTTAAAGACGGTACTACTATGGGGGGAGCTTTGGCTGTCGGCCAAACTCTTCGGCTAGGCGGTTTCATCATGACCGCCTGTTCGGCCGCCGCACCGACGATGACTTCTCGGGTCATCGAAAACAATAGCCTCCATGTCAAACGGGCACTCTTCGAACAGATGGATCCAATGGAGCTCGCCTCCCTAAACGAGCTCTTGGATCGCATCGCCGCCCTGGGAGTCGCTACGGACTATGATCGGATTGGGCTTAAACCCGATCAAAGGGAGATTAACTCTCCACCGATCACCCATCATATTGCAGTGGTGGAGGAACAACGCAGCGACCTCTCCTCCATATTGAGGACCAACTATGTCCGGATTCCTGAGCTCTCCGAGCCGGATACCCGTTCACGGGAGGACAACATCCAATCCCTAAACTTAGAGTCAGGCAGCGGGCCAGGATTATCGGGCAACACCCCGGAACCAGAATTTCCAAAATTGGAAATTCCTCGGCCCCTAGATCCCAGATCGGGTAAGGGTTCGGATTCAATTCCACACACCCACCCAAACATAAGCGATCTTTCCCACATCAGGCAAGAGCCCCAGGAAACAGTACATCACTATTGGGCTAGATTCCTCCTTGCGATGAACAAGGTCAAAACTGTCGCGGGGAAGACGCAATCTTATTTTTCTGCAATAATTGCACGGACAAGGGAATCCTTAACGCCATAAATCACCGTGAGATATCACGCTTCGCTGACTTGGCGTCCATAGTATGAAAGTACTGTGCGATGGAAAGTGCTTGGAAAACCGAAACAAACTTTTGGGATAATCCGGTCCTAAATACGAACCCAGTCTGAAATAAAAGGGTGCACTATCAAAAGACACCCAGGTCAACTACCAAAAAAAACCCTCTACTGGAGGGATGGCTCAATGGACCCTGCAAAATTCATAGTACAACGGATACAATACCAATGCACAACCTTAGAGCATGTTGGATACTCCGGCAGGTGGCCAAAAGTGGTGAGGATCTTCTTATCCCAAATGCCACAGAGCACCATCCCGTGGATAACAATACGGTGTTAACAGTCTTTGAGACATTTGCGTCAAATAATAGGCGCAAGCGAACAGTCCACAGCATGGCCGAAATCTGCCACATAGCAGCAATAAATCCATGGAGTGACACGGCTATTACCTTCAATGCCAGTGATGAACCTAAATTCCGAATAGCCCGAGCACCAGCCGCACTGGTCCTCAGTCCAATTGTGGACAGCTTTCGACTCACCAAAGTACTCATGGACGGCGGCAGTGGATTAAACCTCATCTACGAGGAAACTCTTCAAAAAATGGAAATAGACTGGAACCGCATTGAGCAAAGTAGCACAATCTTTAGAGGAATCATACCCAGTCGGGAGGCACGATGCGCTGGGAAAATCACACTAGATGTGGTATTCGGTACGCCGGAGAATTATAGGTCCGAAGAAATTACATTTCAAGTGGCCCCGTTCAGCAGTGGATACCACGCCCTTTTAGGACGTGAGGCGTTCACGATCTTCCAAGCTATACCCCATTATGGGTACATGAAGCTCAAAATGCCCGGGCCAAACGGAATCATCACTCTCGCCAGTGATCCGGACACAGCACTCCGCGCCGAAAACAAAACAGCCGCACTGGCCCTTGAGGCATTATCCGAAGCCCTCTCAGCCGAGGAATTAACCACGCTACGCTCCACAGTGGACAGGGACGACGTGATACTCGATAAGAGATCCAAGTCCACCTCTTTTAATCCAGTGGATGAAATAGTCAAATTCCAAGTCCACCCAACGGACCCTACAAAAACAGCCTCCATCGGGGCATAATTAAACCCCGCCGTGGACGCCGCACTACGAGAGTTCCTGCGTGAGAATTGGGACATATTCGCCTTGCACCCCTCAGACATGCCAGGAATCCCACGCAGGCTGGCCGAGCATAGCCTCAATATCCTAAAGGGATTCAAGCCGATCAAGCAAGCTCTTCGGCGTTTCTCCGAACCTAAGAGACATGCCATGGGAGAGGAACTAGCCAAGTTATTGGAGGCCGGATTCATCAAAGAGATAAAACACACAGTCTGGCTAGAAAACCTGGTGATGGTACCAAAGAAGGATAAATCCTAGCGCCTTTGTGTCAATTTCAAGGACCTCAATAAAGCTTGCCCAAAGGATCCCTTCCCCCTCCCCTGCATCGACCAAATTATCGATGCTACCACAGGACACGAGTCATTGTGTTTCCTCGACACATACTCCGGTTACCATCAAATCAAGATGGCGGAGCCCGACCAAGCCACAACGGCATTCATCACACCATACGGCCCCTTCTGTTTCAACACAATGCCTTTTGGGCTCAAAAACGCTGGCGCAACATATCAGCGCATGATTCAGACATGTCTAGAGAAACAAATCGACAAAACAGTAGAGGCATACGTAGACGATGTGGTCGTCAAAACCAAACATGTCGACTCTTTGATAGACGACTTGAGGCTCACATTCGACAACCTCCGAACATACGACATTAAGCTTAATCCAGAAAAATGCGTTTTCGGCGTACCAGCCGGAAAGCTCCTGTGTTTCATTGTCTCCAGTAGAGGTATTGAAGCTAACCCGGCCAAAATCTGAGCTTTGTCACAGTTGTCTACCCCAACAGACCTCAAGCAAATCCAAAAGTTAACAGGATGCGTGGCGGCTCTAAGCCGCTTTATCTCCCGCTTAGGAGAAAAGGCTTTACCCCTTTATCGCGTCCTCCGGCACACTGAACACTTTGAGTGGACGGACGCTGCCACAGCCGGATTGGAAGAAATAAAGGCCATTTTGGCAACCAACCCAATCTTGGCCGCGCCAAACATCGGCGAACCAATGTTGTTATACATTGCGGCAACCCATCAAGTTGTAAGTGCAGTGCTCGTCGTCGAACGAGAAGCTGACAGACATAAATTCCCTCTTCAAAAACTGGTATACTATGTATCCACTGTCCTCACCCCATGCAAATCACGGTACCCACATTATCAAAAGATAGCCTACACGGTATTCATGGCATCCTGGAAGCTGCGACACTACTTTCAAGAGTGTTCGATTACAGTAGCCTCGGAAGTGCCACTTAATGATATTATAAACAACCGCGACGCTACAGGCCGGGTTGCGAAATGGGCTATTGAGCTCCTCCCGTTCGACATAACATACAAACCTTGACGAGCCATTAAGTCACAAGTGTTGGCCGACTTTGTCACCGAATGGACGGAGGCCGAACTCCCTAAAGAGTACGGCACATACTCCAATTGGATCATGCACTTCGACGGTTCTAAAATGCTGGCTGGTCTAGGGGCTGGCGTCGTCCTGGCGTCCCCAACTGGAGATACCATTCAGTACGTACTGCAAATATTGTACACACACTCCAACAACGCAGCCGAATATGAAGCCCTGTTGCATGGTCTTCGGATGGCAGTCTCCATGGGAATTCAACGCCTGGAGGTGCGTGGGGATTAAAACCTTGCAATATCCCAAATAAATGGAGACTTTGACGATAAGGACCCGAAAATGGCGGCCTACCCAAACGCCGTCCTAAAAATGTCAGCTCGGTTCGAGGGGCTCGAATTTCATCATGTGGCTCGAGAAAACAATCAGGCGGCGGATATCCTCGCCCGCATGGGTGCAAAACGCAATGCGGTCCCCCCCAACATATTTCTGGAGAGGCTGTTCAAGCCATCCGTATTATGGGAAGGGGACACTGGTAACAATAATCCGGACGTGGCCAAAATACCCGATACCGAACACTCTGACACAATTGGAGGCTCCACCACCGAAATAACACCTTCGGCCCACGTAATAATGGCCATCATAGCCCCGTGGACAGAACCATTCCTAGCCTACCTAACTAGGCAGGAACTTCCGGAGGACCAAAATGAGGCACGCTGCATAGTGCGGTGATCTAAGGCCTAGAGGGTCCATGAGGGAGAATTGTATAAAAAAAGCACTACCGAGTCCTTCAAAGGTGTATCTCCGAAGAGGAAGGGCGGAACCTTTTGGCAGAAATTCACGCCGGACTCGGCGGTCACTCTCGGTGTCAAAACAGGCAGATCTCGGGTAGGGGGTCCCGAACTGTGCGTCTAGGCCGGATGGTAACAGGAGGCAAGGAACATGATGTCTTACCCAGGTTCGGGCCCTCTTGATGGAGGTAAAACCCTACGTCCTGCTTGATTAATATTGATAATATGGGTAGTACAAGAGTAGATCTACCACGAGATCAAGGAGGCTAAACCCTAGAAGCTAGCCTATGGTATGATTGTTGTATGATGAAGTTGTCCTACGGACTAAAACCCTCCGGTTTATATAGACACCGGAGAGGGTTAGGGTTACACGAAGTCGGTTACAATGGTAGGAGATCCAAATATCCGCATCGCCAAGCTTGCCTTCCACGCCAAGGAAAGTCCCATCCGGACACGGGATGGAGTCTTCAATCTTGTATCTTCATAGTCCTGGAGTCTGGCTGAAGGTATAGTTCGGCTACCCGGACACCCCCTAATCCAGGACTCCCTCAGTAGCCCCCGAACCAGGCTTCAATGACGACGAGTCCGGCGTGCAGATTGTCTTCAGCATTGCAAGGCGGGTTCTTCTCCAAATTCCGTGTACCTGCTGAATAATGTCCGATTTTCGTAATGTAGCGCACCTTGGCTTCCACGCCCAATAATGGCCGTCTTCCACGTGTCAAACGAATGCAAAAAGTTGGGGTGTTTTTACATTCACACCCCTAGCCACATAAACGAGCCGCCTATTTAATGGGAAGGGAATTCAGATCCAAACCACACCTTCTCCTCCCCACGAGTAATCATCAGAGCACCTCCAACAAAGGTCCATTCCAACATGGCCAGCCATCATAGCTCCTCCTCTCGCCCTTCCAGTCCTAAACCTGGAGACTGGGAGAGGTGCTCCATCCTGCACAGCGAGCTAGTGTCGCTTCAGGCCAAGGGATTTCTCCCTCAGGCCTATATGGTCCCGGTCCGAGCCGGACTCGCCACCTATAATGGTGGAGAGCAAGCGGAGAGCACCCCCAATCCCTCCAAAGGAGAGCGGGTGTGCCTCGTCCCTTATCTCATAAGAGGACTTGGATTTCCAATTCATCCATTTCTCCGTGGGCTTCTGGAGTTCTACGGCCTCCAGCTGCACAATCTCACGCCCGGCTCTATATTGCATATCGCGGGCTTCGTCGCCCTTTGCGAGCTATTCTTGGGTGTTGAGGCTCATTTCGCGCTGTGGAAGAGGTTATTCTGCCTGGTGCCCCGCTCTAAGGAGGGGTCAATGTATCAAGTGGGCGGAGCCGAAGTGTGGCGCATCGCTGGGACCGGATATCTATCTGGAACCCCAAAGAAGGCGTCCGAAGACTGGCCTTCGGAATGGTTTTATATAGAGGACGTCCCGCTGCCGGATCCTGTTCGGATCGGCCTCCCTGAGTTCAACAGTGCTCCCTTAAAGAAGCGCCTGAGCTGGCGTCCACGGAGCCCTCAGAGGGAAAGCGACAGGGACATCATTTACCTGATGGGCCGAATAAGATTGTTAGCCCATTCCGGACTGACCATGATCGGGGTTATGGCCAAATGCATTATGCGGGGGGTGCAGCCACTTCAGTATAGAAGCCACCCCATGTGGGACTTCAACGGGGAGGACGACGCCACCCGCTACGGCCGTAAGGGGCCGGATTCGGCTGCCGTTCTACTAAAGATCTTGTCCACTTTGTATAAGGGAGAAGAGGAGGAATTTCTCCGCGTCAACCCACAGGGTGGATTCTCTATGCATAATCCACCAAGCTGGGTAAGCGGCCGCATTTACTTGCCCATCCGTTTTGTATTCCCATTGTTAAATATTTAGTCTAACGACTTCAACGCAGGAACTGCACCGGGCTGTTAAGGAGATAAACAACCCTCCTCCACAGCCCGAGGACCCAGGAAGGTCCCTCGACCCGGCCTCTCAAGAGGATCCGGACATATCTGTGGAGCTGATTGATGGAGTGTTCCATCAATTGAGCAAGGACAACGCCTTGGTGGCCATTACGGCCGATTACCCAGGGCTAATCCCGGCCTCCCAGGTAACAGAGAGCGGAGTCTCATCCCCTTGAGATGGAATACATTCTCACGTATTTTAGTTTTCCTGACAACGACCGTATTTTGCAGGGGAGGTTTCCGAGGCGGGAGGCCGAACCTGCGGCGGCTAGCCAACGAGGGGCCGCAGGGCACCGTGGGGTAAAAAGGAATGTAGTCCAGACTGAGACGCCGGCGCAAAGGTGCAACGCACCCTCTTTTCCCCGGTGTTATTCCTTCAGGGCATATTAACGTTTGTGCTATCTTCAGGACAAAGAGACCTCGCCGGACTATATCCAGAGGGGTTGCCAATTGCGCCTCCACCAGCCAGGCTCCAATGCCTGGCCCGGAAGCGGAAGCGAACACAAGGCATGCACCGGACGCTCCTCCGATAGAGGATGCGGACAGGCTGTCTGCCACCAATTCCGAGGTGGAGAGTGCCATGAACCACAGGTGTTGCCGGACAGTTCTTCGCGAAGCTTGTTTCTCCCAAGGGCATTAGATGCTTTCAATTCGGGAGATGCGTACCTCCGTGCCGCTCAAAATGGTTTAACCAGAGCCACGGAGCAATATGTAAAAACATACGGGTAAGAAAATTTTGGTAAATATATATATACCAGTAGCCCCCGAGACTTGAAATAGTTAGAGTAACTGATTTAAGGATCATTTGTTATGCAGGTTCTTACAGAGAAGAATACCATACTGTCCCAGGAGCTGGAAGAGTGCAAAGCCCAACTGGAGGCCGCACTAGCCAGAGCAGGGGAGCCCAAAGAGACCCCCTCTGGTAAGATACACTTCGAAAGATTAGTGTCTTGCGAAGTGCGGCGTGGGTGTAAATCTGACAAATCATATTGCAGATGGCTCCGGACTCAATCCGGAGAGGCAACAACTCTTACACCGGCTAAAGGCTAGTGAGAGTATGCTGACAAGGGTGAGGCGGGAGAAGAATGATCTTCAGGATGCCAACACCAAGCTGGACGTTGAACTTAAAGATGTTCGTGGCCAGCTGTCGGACTCCACTAAGGAGAATCAGCGGCTTCGACGCGGCATATTTAGTAAGTGCTTAAGCGAATCTTTGAAAGAAAAAGTTTGGTGAGGAAGTTGACTAACAGAATAATATCTGTAGGTATGCTGACGGGTCGTCCTGCAGAGGAGATGCCTGGTTCTACGGGTGACCTTCTTCCCGAGCTCTCGCAACTGCACGAGCGAGTTCGGCAGGCGATGCGAGGCGTTGCCCAAGCCTTATGGCCTTCTTGCTCTATGCCTGAGGGCCTTGGAGAGCTTTCGGAGAAGCTTAAGGGAGCTCGACGGCGCTTCCGGTTGTGGAAGATATCGGCCTGCCGACAAGGCGCTAGGGAGGCCTGGGCCATGGTGAAGACGTGGTACACGAAGTCTGACCCAAACCACATGGTCGAGGTCGGACCTGTGGGGCCTGACGGGAAGGAGATTCCTGTAAGCTTAGTGTACGGCCATGTAGAATTGGCCGCAAAGTATTCCCAGCAGGACTATAAGTTAGATAGCCTGTTAGATGGTATTGAAGAGGAATACAATCAGTCAGAGTGACAATGTAATTTTTAATTGGCATGTGTAATGCCTTCTAGCTGGATTGTAGATCGTTTGTCGTTGCCGACCTTTTCGCTTCAACCTTAGGACCTGACGGTCCGGAGTGTGTCCGAATACCCTACCAGTTATGCAAGAACCGGGGTATGCATGGAGACCAGACGTAGGGGTCATTAGTGCTTTATCAGACAAGTACCCAACTAGTTATGTTATATTACATGGTTAGTAAGAAACATCTTCCAGAGAGAATAGTTCCGTTAGGGGTTCCTTTCTCTGGGAGGCATGCCCTAAAGTGCATGTCCGGACTGCAAACGTAGGAAAGTCATCTGGGGGCATATATAAATGAGTAAAAAAAGGTCATCTTTTAGTTCACCGACCGAATATTCCCTTAAGAATGCTAGCTTTCGGCTTCACCCAGTCTGATGTACACATCCGGCTGATCCGGCAGTAACAATCGCAGAGGTGCTCCCTTTACCACCTAGCCGAACAATCGGGAACATAGGGGTAAGCACAGGAGCCAGGCAACCCAGCTTGGCCAAAACTTAAGTCATATCGATGCATATAATGGTGAAGAAAAGGTACATGCGGAAGTTTGACACATGTGGTGGGCGTGAAGCCCGTGTAAATAAGCTTCTGTTAAAGAAGGCCCCAGGTTTAATGAGCGCGAGTAGCATGTCACTTGAGGAGCCTTTAAGGGCTATAAAAGAAAAGAGGGGAAGGGGAGAAATGTAAGACAGAAAATGTAAAAAATGGACAGAGGAAGGAGACAAACACAGAGTCCGGCGCTAGGCATAGAATCTTCGGAGACGGGCTGCGTTCCATGGGTTCGGCTCGAGTCGGTTATCCGACGCATCTCGCAGGCGGTATGCTCCACCAGTCAGGACTTGGTCGATTATGAAGGGACCTTCCCACTTGGGCTTCAGCTTGTCCTTTTTCTTGTCTGGCAGGCGTAGAACTAATTCACCAATGTTGTAATTTTTGGCCCGCACTTCTCTGCTTTGATATATTCAAGCCTGCTGTTGATAGAATGCGGAACGGGCTTTTGCCACGTCGCGCTCCACCTCTAAGGCGTCCAAACTGTCCTGCCGATCGAGCTCGGCTTCCCTTTCTTCATACATGCGCACTCGAGGTGAGTCATGAATTATGTCGCAGGGCAAGACTGCCTCTGTGCCGTACACCATAAAAATGGTGTGTATCAGGTGGTATGATTCGGCGTGGTCCACAGCCCCCAGAGTACGGAGTCGAGCTCCTCTACCCAGTGCGTGTTAGATTCCTTGAGGGACCGCACTAATCTGGGTTTGATGCCGCTCATGATGAGACACATTTGCACGTTCGACCTGACCGTTAGTTTGTGGGTGATAGACGGAAGCGTAATCGATCTTGATGCCCATGTTTTTGCACCAGAGTTTTACCTCATCGGCCGTAAAGTTCGTGCCGTTATCGGTGATGATGCTGTGGGGGACGCCATAACGGTGTATGACCCCAGATATAAAGTCTATCACAGGTTTGGATTCGGCCGTCTTAACAGGCTTGGCTTCTATCCATTTGGTGAACTTATCCACCATGACCAGTAAGTATTTTTTCTTGTGGGTTCCGCCTTTAAGGGGTCCCACCATGTCAAGCCCCCAGACCGCGAAAGGCCAAGTGATGGGGATAGTTTGGAGGGCGGTGGGTGGCATATGGCTTTGGTTTGCAAAAAGCTGGCAACCAACGCATTTTTGGACAAAGTCCTGAGCGTCTGCCTGGGCCGTTGGCCAATTAAAGCCTGTACGGAAAGCCTTGCTTACAAGGGACCGGGCTACGGCGTGATGGCCACCGATTCCAGCATGAATTTCAGCTAGCAGGTTCCGCCCTTCCTCTTCGGAGATGCACCTTTGAAGGACTCCGGTAGTGCTTTTCTTATAAAGTTCTCCCTCATGGACTTTATAGGCTTTAGATAGCCGCACTATACAGCGTGCCTCATTTTGGTCCTCTGGGAGTTCCTGCCTAGTAAGGTAGGCTAGGAATGGTTCTGTCCACGAGGCGATAACGGCCATTAGTACGTGGGCTGAGGTTGTGATTTCATTGGCAGAGCCTCCGATTATGTCAGATTGTTCGGCATCGGACAGTGCGGTTGGATCCGGGCTAATATTGCCATGTTCCCCTTCCCATACTATGGATGGCTTGAACAGCCTTTCCAGGAAGATGTTGACCGCATCGCGTTTTGCGCCGATGCATGCCAGGACGTCTGCCGCCTGATTGTTTTCTCGGGCTATATGGTGAAATTCGAGCCCCTCAAACCGAGCTGACATTTTGAGGACGGCATTGCGGTAAGCTGCCATTTTTGGATCCTTGGCATCGAAGTCTCCATTTATTTTGGATATCGCGAGGTTTGAATCCCCGTGCACCTCTAGGCGTTGAATGCCCATGGATACTGCCATCCGGAGACCATGTAAAAGGGCCTCATATTCAGCTGCATTGTTGGAGTCCGTGTACATAATCTGGAGTACGTATTGAACTATGTCTCCTGTGGGGGATGTCAAAACGATGCCGACCCCTAGTCCGGCCAACATTTTGGAACCGTTGAAGTGCATGATCCAGTTTGAATATGCGCCGTACTCTTTAGGGAGTGCGGCCTCCGTCCATTCTGCGACGAAGTCGGCCAAAACTTGCGACTTGATAGCTCCCCGTGGCCTATAAGTTATGTCGAACGGGAGGAGCTCGATGGCCCATTTTGCAATCCGGCCCGTTGCGTCACTGTTGTTTATAATATCGTTGAGTGGTACTTCCGATGCTACTGTGATTGAACACTCTTGAAAGTAGTGTCGTAGCTTCCGGGATGCCATGAATACCGCATATGCAATCTTTTGATAATGTGGGTACCTTGATTTGCATGGGGTGAGGACAGTGGACACATAGTAAACCGGCTTTTGAAGGGGGAATTTGTGTCCATCCGTTTCCCGCTCGACGACGAGTACTGCGCTGACAACTTGATGGGTTGCTGCAATGTACAATAGATTGGTTCGCCGATGTTTGGCACGGCCAGGACAGGGTTTGTTGCCAATATGGCTTTTATTTCCTCGAGTCCGGCCGTGGCGGCATCCGTCCACTCGAAGTGTTCGGTGCGCCGAAGGAGGCGATAGAGGGGTAGCGCCTTTTCTCCCAAGCGGGAGATAAAGTGGCTTAGAGCCGCCATGCATCCGGTTAATTTTTGTATTTGTTTGAGGTCCTTTGGGATATCCAATTGTGACAAAGCTTGGATCTTGGCTGGATTTGCTTCAATTCCTCTACCGGATACAATGAAGCCCAAGAGCTTTCCGGCTGGAACGCCGAAAATGCATTTTTCTGAATTTAGCTTGATGTCATATGCTCGTAGGTTGTCAAATGTAAGCCTCAAGCCGTCTACTAGAGATTCGACATGTCTTGTTTTTACGACCACATCATCCATGTATGCCTCTACTGTTTTGCCGATCTGGTTTGCCAAACATGTCTGAATCATGCGCTGATATGTTGCGCCGGCGTTTTTGAGCCCGAAAGGCATTGTGTTGAAGCATAATGGGCCGTATGGGGTGATGAATGCCATTGCGGCTTGGTCTGACTCGGCCATCTTGATTTGATGGTAACCGGAGTATGCGTCGAGGAAGCACAACGAATCATGTCCTGCAGTGGCGTCGATAATTTGATCGATGCGGGGGAGGGGGAAGGGATCCTTTGGGCAAGCCTTGTTAAGGTCTTTGAAATCAACGCACATGCGCCATGATTTTTCCTTCTTTGGTACCATCACCAAGTTTGCTAGCCAGTCCGAATGTTTTATGTCTCTGATGAATTCGGCCTCCAATATTTTGGCTAGCTCCTCTCCCATTGCCTGTCTCTTGGGCTCAGAGAAACGCCGAAGGGCTTGTTTGATAGGTTTGAATCCTTTTAGGATATTTAAGCTATGTTCGGCCAGCCTGCATGGGATTCCTGGCATGTCTGAAGGGTGCCTGGCAAAAATGTCCCAGTTCTCTCGTAGGAATTCTCGCAGTGCGGTGTCTACATTGGGGGTTTAATCGTGCCCCGATGGAAGCTGTTTTATTGGGGTCCATTGGATGGACCTGGAATTTGACTATTTCATCCGCTGGTTTAAAGGAGGTGGACTTGGCTCTTTTTTCGAGTATCACATTGTCCCTGTTTTCCATGGAGCGCAGTGTAGTCAGTTCCTCAGCTGCTAGGGCTTCGGACAGTGCCTCAAGGGCCAATGCGGCTGTCTTCTTTTCGGTGCGGAGTGCTATGTCCGGATCACTAGCGAGAGTGATGATTCCGTTCGGCCCGGGCATCTTGAGCTTCATGTACCCGTAATGGGGTATTGCTTGGAAGATTGTAAACGCTTCCCGCTCCAGCAGAGCGTGGTGTCCGCTACTGAACGGGGCCACTTGGAATGTGACCTCTTCGGATCTATAATTATCCGGCGTGCCGAACACCACATCTAGTGTGATTTTTCGTGTACAGCGCGCTTCCTGACTGGGGATTATTCCTCTAGTGGTTGTGCTGCTTCGCTCAATGCGGTTCCAGTCTATTTTCATTTTTTGAAGGGTTTCCTCATAAATGAGGTTCAATCCGCTGCCTCCGTCCGTGAGTACCTTGGTGAGGCGAAAGCCATCCACTATAGGACTGAGTACTAATGCGGCTGGTGCTCGAGCTGTTCGGAATTTAGGTTCATCACTAGCATTAAAAGTGATAGACGTGTCACTCCATGGGTTTATTGTTGCTACTTGATAGACTTCGGCGAGGCTGCGGAGTGTTCTTTTTCGCATATTATTTGATGCGAAAGTCTCGCAGACTGTTAAGATTGTACTGGAGTCCCTGAGGTGGCTTTCTGCTTCCTCCGGAATTAGGAGATCTTCGCCCCTTTTGGCCACCTGCCAGAGTATCCAACATGCTCTAAGGCTATGAGTTGGTGTGGCGTCCTCTGTACTATGAATTTTACAGGGTCCATTAAGCCATCCCTCCAGTACGGTTCCATGCCCTGTAGAGGGTTTTGGTTTTTTGGTTTTTAACCTGGGTGTCTGATGATAATGCACCCTTTTATTTCAGACGAGGTTTCTATTTAGGACCGGATTGCCCCAAAATTTAGTTTCGGTTTTCCAAGCGCTTTCCATCGCACAGTACTTTTGTACTATGGTTGCCAAGTCAGTGAAGCGTGTAAGATCATGACGACCTGTGGCGTTGAGGATTCCCTTGTCCGTGCAATTATTGCAGAAGATTGAGATTGCGTCTTCCTCGCGGCAGTCCTTTATCCTGTTCATAACTAGGAGGAACCTTGCCCAGTAATGATGTACTGTTTCTTCGGGCTTTTGCCTGATTTGGGATAGATCGCTTATGTTGAGGTGGGTGGGTGGAATTAAATCCGGAACTTCGCCCAATCTAAGACCCAGAGGCCAAGGAGTTTCCGAACTCTGAAGTTTGGATTCTTGGATGTTGTCCAGTGAATCTAGCCCATTGCCTGATTCTAAGTTCAGGTCTTGAGTTACATCCTCCCCTCCGCGGGTATCCGGCTTGGAGGGATCGGGAATCCGGACGTAGCTAGTCCTTAAGATAGATGAAGATTCGCCGCACAGTGCCTCTACCACGGAAACGTGATGGGTGACTTGGGGAGAATCAATTTCTCTTAGATCGGGTTTAAGCCCAACCTGGTCATAGTCCGTAGTGATCCCCAAGGCGGCGATGCGATCCAAGAGCTCGTTTACGGAAGAGAGCTCCATTGGATCTAACTGCTCAACGAGTTCCGAGCTGACGTGAAGATTGCTTTTGATGACCCAAGAGGTCACCGTCGGCGCAACGGCCGAACAGGCGGTCATGAGAAAACCGCCTAGCCGGAGAGTTTGGCCGATAGCCAAGGCTCCCTTAGTAATGGCGCCGTCTTTAAAGACGGGAAGAGGCATCCTTCCTGATTGCGATGGCACAGAGGAACTCTCAATGAAAGCACCAATGTCGGTGTCAAAACCGGCGGATCTCGGGTAGGGGGTCCCGAACTGTGCGTCTAGGCCGGATGGTAACAGGAGGCAAGGAACACGATGTTTTACCTAGGTTCGGGCCCTCTTGATGGAGGTAAAACCCTACGTCCTGCTTGACTAATATTGATAATATGAGTAGTACAAGAGTAGATCTACCACGAGATCAAGGAGGCTAAACCCTAGAGGCTAGACTATGGTATGATTGTTGTATGATGAAGTTGTCCTACGGACTAAAACCCTCCGGTTTATATAGACACCGAAGAGGGTGAGGGTTACATGAAGTCGGTTACAATGGTAGGAGATCCAAATATCCGCATCGCCAAGCTTGCCTTCCATGCCAAGGAAAGTCCCATCCGGACACGGGACAAAGTCTTCAATCTTGTATCTTCATAGTCCTGGAGTCCGGCTGAAGGTATAGTCCGGCTACCCGGACACCCCCTAATCCAGGACTCCCTCAGTCACTATGCCGCAGCCCGGGCTCTTGTCAGCAAGGCCTTCCGTACAGGATTCTATTGGCCAACGGCCCGGGCAGATGCACAGGACTTGGTTGAATGTTGCGCCGGTTGCCAGCTCTTTGCAAATCAAAGCCACATGCCACCCACCGCCCTCCAAACAATCCCCGTTACGTGGCCCTTCGAGGTCTGGGGGCTTGACATGGTTGGACCCCTTCAAGGGGGAACCCACAAGAAAAAATACTTACTGGTGATGGTGGATAAATTCACCAAATGGATAGAGGCCAAACCTGTTAAAACAGCCGAATCCGGACCAGTGGTAGACTTCATATCTAGGGTCGTACACCGTTATGGTGTCCCCCACAACATCGTCACTGACAACGGCACAAACTTCACAGCCGATGAGGTAAAACTCTGGTGCGGCAAAATGGGCATTAAGCTCGATTATGGTTCAGTCTATCACCCACAAACCAACGGTCAAGTCGAGCGAGCAAACGGTCTTATACTGAGCGGCATTAAACCCAGATTAGTGTGTTCCTTAACGGAGTCTAACACGCACTGGGTAGAGGAGCTCCACTCCGTACTCGGGGGGCTACAGACCACGCCGAATCGTAGTACCGGATATAAACCCTTCTTTATGGTGTACGGCGCAGAGGCAGTCTTGCCCTATGACATAATTCATGACTCACCTCGAGTGTGCATGTACAAATAAAGAGAAGCCGAGCTCAATCGGCAGGACAGTCTGGACACCCTGGAGGAGGAGCACGGCATAGCCAAAGCCCGTTCCGCATTTTATCAGCAACAGGCTCGCAGATACCAAAGCAGAGAAGTACGGGCCAAAACTTATAACGTTGGTGAACTAGTTCTACGCCTGCCGAATAAGAAAAAGAACAAGCTCAGGCCCAAATGGGAAGGTCCCTTCATTATTGACCAAGTTCTGACAGGTGGAGCGTATCGACCGCGGGATGCATCGACTAATCGACTCGAGCCGAACCCATGGAACGCGGCCAGGCTCCGAAGAATCTACGCTTAGCGCCAGACCCTGTGTTCGTCCCCTTCCTTTGTCCATTTTTTATAGATTATCTGTCTTGTTTTTCTTTCTTTCTTTTATTCTTTCTCCAGGCCTTTAAAGTCCAACTTGCGCCTTGTTTGCACATTACATATGCGCTAGCCGCACTCATCATACCCGGGGGCTTCTTTCACTGAAGCTTGATTATTTATTTGGGCCTCGTGCCCTGCACATGTGTTATGCTTCCACATGTACCTTTTTCGCCATTATATGCATTGATATGACTTAAGTTTTGGCCAAGCTGGGTTGCCTGGCTCTTGTATTTATGCCCTACGTTCCCGTTAATTCGGCTAGGGCATAAGGGGAGCACCTCTGCGATTGTTACTGCCGGGTCAGCCGGATGTGTACCTCAGACTGGGTGAAGCCAAAAGCTAGCGTTCTTAAGGCGATATTCGATCGGCGAACAAAAGATGATTTTTATTTATTTTTTTATATCTGCCCGAGATGTTTTTTCCTGCGTTTCCTATCGCAGTCTGGACATGCACTTTAGGGCATGCTTACCCAGGGAAAGGAACCCTTAACGGAACTATTCTCGCTGGAAAATGTTTCTTACTACCCATGTAATATAACATAACTAGTTGGGCACTTGTCTGTTCAAGCACCAATGACCCCTACGCCTGGTCTCCACGCATACCCCGGTTCTTATATAACTGAGCGGGTATTCGGATACACTCCGGACTATCGGGTCCTGAGGTTGAAGCGAAAATGTCCTCCATGACAAATGATCTACAATCCAGCTAGAAGGCATTATACATGTCACTTTAATTACATAGTCATGCAGACTGGCTAAATTCCTCCTCTATACCATCCAACAGGCGGTCTAGCCTACAATCCCGTTGGGAATACTTTGTGGCTCATTCTACTTGCCCATAAACTAAGCTAACAGGGATCTATTTTCCGTCGGGCCCCATAGGTCCGACCTCGGCCATGTGATTTGGGTCTACCTTGGTATACCGCATCTTCACCATGGCCCAGGCTTCTCTGGCACCCTGTCGGCAGGCTGATATCTTCCATAATCAGAAGTGCCGCCGTGCTCCCTTGAGCTTCTCCGCAAGCTCTGCAATGCCCTCTGGCAGGGAGACGGACGGCCACAAGGCCTGGGCAACACCCTGCATCACCTGTCGAACTTGTTCGTGAGGATGTGACAGCTCGGATAGAAGATCACCTGCAGACCCGGGCATTTCCTCCACAGGATGACCCGTCAGCATACCTACAGACATAACGATGTTAGTCGGCTTCTTCGCCGAACTCCTTCAAAAGGATTCATTCAAGCACTTACTGAAAATGTCACGCCGAAGCCGCTTTTTCTCCTCTCGGAGTCTCCAAGCTAGGCTCGAACGTCTTTTAGTTCCACGCTCAGCTTGACATTGGCGTCTTGGAGATTGTTTTTCTCCTGCCTAACCTCAGTCAGCACACGTTTGCCAGCCTCTAGCTGTCGCATGACATGCTGGTCCTCCATATTTTCTCCGGATTCATTTGCAAAATCTATTGTTAGATCTGCAGCCACACCGCACACTATATGGTAACCATCATTCTTTAAAGTAAATGTTACCAGCGGGAGGCTTTTTCTATTCCTGCAATGCGGCAACAGCGGCCCGCAGTTGGGTCTTGCACTCCTCCAGCTCCTGATATAGCCTCGTATTCTTCTCTGTAAGAACCTGCACAATAAAGATGATCCTTAAATCAGTTCTGCTAACTGTTTCAAGTCTTAGGGGCTACCGATACAAGTAAATCGCCAGATTTACTTACCCGTACATCCTTTACATACAGATCCGTGGATCTGGCTAGACCATCTTGAGCAGCACGGAGGTACGCCTGTCCGGAATTAAAGGCATCAAATGCCTCTGGTGAGAAACAAGCGTCACGGAGTACAGCCTGGAGGCACCTATGATTCATGGTGCTTTCCACTTCTGAGTTAGTAGCGGATAATCTATCTGCATCCTCTGTAGGGGGATTATCCGGCGCCTGCCCCATATCGGCTTCCGCCTCTATGTCCGGTCCTGGCGCCCGGCTGGTGGAAGCATGATTAGTAACATCGCCGGACATATTCCGGCGAGGGTTTTTTTGTTAAAGAAACACGGGCGTCATTATATGTCGAGAAAGATGACAACCACGGAGCAGGGTTTGTTATACCTCTGCACTGGCATCTCCGTCCTGACCGCCTTCCTTTTTGGCCTACCCGGCCTCGGTGCCTCCTGTTGGCGCGTTGCTGCGGGTTCGACAGGGCGTCCCGAATGCCTTCCCTGTAAAAATGCCATGTGTATATGGTGGGTGAAGTGTCTAAAAGGGGATCCTAGTTTTGGAGTTGGGATTTTTTGTTTTTCTTACGTGCGATGCAGGGAGCAGTCCGGGATAGTCAGCCGTAATGGACACCATGGCATCGTCGCAGCTTAACTGATAGAACTGCCGGTCTATTAGCTCTACGAATATAACCGAATCTTCTTCAAGTCCGGAGTGGAGGGCCTGGTCAGGGTCCTCTGGTTGTGGAGAAGGGCTGCTGACCTCCTTTATGGCTTTTCGTAGTTCCTGTCACAAAGTGGCAAGGTGAATACTTACGACAAAGAATGCGGGAAAAATGGGAGCAGGGAGATATAACTTACCCAGCTTGGAGGATTGTACATGGAGAATCCATCCCGTGGCTTAATGCGGGTGAACTCCTCTTCCTCACCCTTGAACAGTTCGGACAAAATTTTCGCTAAAGCAGCAGCATTGTCCGGACCGTTAAGCCCGCAGCGGGTGGCGTCATCCGCCCCGTTATAACACCACACTGGGTGCCCATGATATTGAAGTGCTTGCACTCCCCGCATTATGCAAATCGACATAACTTCAATTACTGTCAATCCTGATCGAGCCAGTGCTTTAATCCGGTTCATCAGATAGAGGACTTCTGCATTGTCTTCCACCTGGGGGCTCCGTGGGTGCCAACTTCGGCGTTTCTTCAGAGGAGCATTGTTGAACTCAGGAAGACCCCGCCGAACAGGGTCCGGAAGGGGAACGTCCTCCATATAAAACCATTCTGAAGGCCAGTCTTTGGGTGACTTCTTCGGAGTACCGGACAGGTATCCGGTATCGGCGATGCGCCATATTTTGGCTCCGCCCACTTGATAAAGTGCCCCCCTCTGTGTGTGAGGGACGAGGCAAAATAGCCTTTTCCATAGCTCGAAGTGAGCCTTGCAGCCCAGGAACAACTCGCAGAGAGCCACATAGCCGGCGATATGTAGGATGGAGGCGGGGGTGAAATTGTGTAATTAGAGGCCGTAGAACTCCAGGAGCCCGCGGAGGAATGGATGAATTTGAAATCCGGGTCCCCTTAATAGATACGGAACAAGGCAGACCCGTTCCCCCATAGAGGGATAGGGAAAGCTCTCCGCTTGCTCCCCGCCATTATAGATGGCAAGCCCGGATCGAACGGGCACCATGTACGCCGGAGGGAGAAATCCCTTAGTCTGCAGTTCGACTAGACGACTGTGTGGGACTGAACACCTCTCCCAATCACCGGGCTTAGGGCTTCGGGGGCGGGAGGAGGAGCTGCGGAGGTCGGCCATGCTGGAATGGATCTTTCTGGAACGCGCTCTGATGGACTCTCGTTGGGGGAGGATGGTATGGATCGGATCTAAGGATCCCCATCCCTTTAATAGACAATTTATTTATCTGGATAGGGGGGCGAATGAAAAATGCCCTCGCGCTTCGTATAAATTTGACGCATGGGAGAAAGCCCTTATTGGGCACAGAAGCCAAGAGGCCCAAAAATTTATGGGACCGGACATTGCTTTAAAAACGTTCGAAAGATGGAGAAGAACCCGCCTTGCAATGCCGAAGACAATACCGCGCGCCGGACTCATCGCCATTGAAGCCTGGTTCGGGGGCTACTGAGGGAGTCGTGGATTAGGGGGTATCCGGACAGCTGGATTATATCCTTTGGCCGGACTGTTGGACTATGAAGATACAAGATTGAAGACTTTGTCCCGTGTCCGGATGGGACTCTCCTTGGCGTGGAAGGCAAGCCAGGAAATACGGATATGGATATCTCCTCCTTTGTAACCGACCTTGTGTAACCCTAACCCTCTCCAGTGTCTATATGAACCGGAGAGTTTTAGTCCGTAGGACAACATACAATCATACCATAGGCTAGCTTCTAGGGTTTGGCCTCTCCGATCTCGTGGTAGATCAACTCTTGTAATACTCATATCATCAAGAATAAATCAAGCAGGACGTAGGGTTTTACCTCCATCAAGATGGCCCGAACCTGGGTAAAACATCGTGTCCCCTGCCTCCTATTACCATCCGCCTTAGACGCACAGTTCGGGACCCCCTACCCGAGATCCGCCGATTTTGACACCGACAGTGTCTTTCACACAATGATCCACAACAATGCGAGACCCCTTCAGGACATCACCGAAGTACCGCTCGGGTGTGTGGTTCTCCTTGCCCTCCGGCGGCCCCTCGGTTGCTAATTTGATAGCGTCAAGCTTCACCCACTAGACCTTGCAATAGGAGAAGGCCAGACGTGCGCCCTCGATGCAGACGGACCGCTTGATGACATCCAGTCAAGGACAGGCATCCACTAGTCGCTTCATGAGGCCGAAGTAACTGTCGGGTATAACCTCGGCTAGCCAGAACCGGATTATTAAATCCTTCATGGCCAGTTCGGCCACCCTGTGCAGCTCGACCAGCTATTCTAGCTGATCGCTGAAGGACACCGGATGTTCTGGCGCAAGACATTGCGACCAGAACAGCTTCTCCGCAGAGCTCTCTTCTTCAGCTCGGAAGAACTCTGTGGCGTCAGCCACACTGTGTGGCAGATCAGTAAAAGCCCCTGGAGAACTCCGAATCCGGGTTAGTAAACACATTCTGGCTTTGCATATTGAATGCCTTACCCACCGCGATCTTCCTGGCCTCCCGAATCTCATTACGGGCTGGGTCTCATTCCGGGCTGCCTCCGCACTCTGACGAGCCTTGGCGAGTTTAGTCTCTTGAACCAACGCATCGCGCTCCAAGGCCTCGCACTTCTTCACCACGTCCTCGAGCTCCTGTTGGACCTCGTTGACCCGGGCCTTGAGCTTCTTCCGAGTGGCCTACTCCTTGACAGCCTTCCCTTCGGCTTCGACCAGGGCCGTTCTCTGGGCCTCGATCTATGTTGTCGCCTCTGTACACATCATGGCATTTCAGTCATTGCATATCATTTTCCTTTTTTAGAATACGTAACAAGTTATTACTTACCTTGTTTTTCCTGGAGCTGCCTCTTCACTTGGCCCAGCTCCTTCTCGGCCTTCGCCAGTTTGTGCTTCAGTCCGGGAACTTCGCCAGTATGCGAGGCTGCGGCCAACAGCGACGCATGTGTTTACATTTTAGAAAAAATTAGTTAGTTTCCTGCAATAGGAGATTGATCCTCTGTCCGGCTTTTTCTCTCCGAACACCAGACAGTGTCTCAGGGGCTACTGTCTGTATTGGGATTTTCTCTTTTTTGCATCGCTTACCTCAAAACCTGTCAGTAGGCTGCTGCAGGATTCTGTTAGTCTGCTCTTGGTGGATTGAACCCTTTCAATTACCGTGTCCTTCTCATCCACAATGGAAGCGCCTCGCAGTGCTTCCAGCAGATTATATGGTGCCCCTGGTTGGATAGGGGTCACCATTGGAATAGGCATCCCCCTTCTTTCGAAGGAGGTTGCGTGCTGGATTCCGGAGCCGCATCGGTCTCCGGAATCAATTCCAGCTGAGGGCCGAACTGAATACGGCCCTCCCCACCAGTCTCCTTGGTGATTGGTTCCCCCTGGTGTTCGGTGACAGGGGTTTCGCCTTCTGGGGCCTCCTGAGCCTCTCCCCCGCCTGGAACAGTCCTTCAGGACAGCACCTCCGCAATGTCCTTGGCCTTGGGGGAGTGAGCAGCCGGCGGTGACTCGCTGGCCATCGCCTTGGAATCCAACGAACCTCCTGATGAGGATCGCGGGGAGCTGTTGTGGGCCGGACTACAATAACATAACCAATCATGTTAATGCCATGAGGTGGAGAAACTTTATGGGCGGATATAAGTCTTAGCACTTATGATGTGGCCCGCGGCTTAGTGCGGGGGTGTTGTTCCGGACTGCTTTCAACGTCCCATGCGGAGCTGCCCACGAGTGGGCCTTTCCCCTTCTTGGGCGCTTCCGCCTCTAGAATGGTGGAGGCCACCCTCTTTTTCTTCCCCTCATCAGGGGGAGGGTTGTTTTCCTCCTCCTCCTCCTCATCGTCTTCGGCGGCGGAGGATTGAGTCTTGTCTTCGGACGTTGCGTCCGAAGCACCCTTGCAGCGGGGGGCACTCCGGACCCCCTTGGCCTTCCCTGTGGATTTCTTCTCTAGCGCCTTCTAGGGCGCCAGCACCAACATCTTCGCTAAACGCGGGATGACTAGTTCTTCAGGCAGCAGAGCCGGACATTGGATCCACTTCACCCTCTCTATCCAGTCCTGAAGAAACGATGATGATAAAAGCTAGGTCATCATCCTTGAAACAGGCAAGTAAGGGATGCAGTAAGAATAACATACCTCGTTGGCGAGGTGGTTAATGTCATGACTGCGGTCCAAATCTGTGGCCGGCGGTGTTTCGTTGCCCTTAAAAAGCAACCTCCAGGCGTCTTCGTGAGTGGTTTTGAAGAGCCTCTTCAGGGTATGGTGCTTCTTCGGATTGAACTCCCATAGAGGGCAGCTTTGGCTTTGGCATGGGAGAATCCGACGAACTAACATTACATGGAATATATCGACAAGTTTGATATCTTTATCCACCATGCTTTGAATGCACGTTTGCAGCGCTGTCAGCTCGTCTGGCGAACACCAGTTCGGGCCCTTCTCGACCAAGGAGGTGAGTCGCATGGGAGCGCCAGAGTTGAATTCAGCAGTTGCGGCCCAGGTGGTGCCGCGGGGTTCTATGATATAGAACCAATGTTTCTGCCATTCTTTACAGTCTCCACAAAAGTGCCTTTCGGCTAGGAGACATTGGCCAGCTTGCTCACCATGGCGCCTCCGCACTCCGCGTGCTGGCCATCCACCACCTTCGGCTTCACATTGAAGACCTTGAGCCACAACCCGAAATGGGGCTGGATGTGGTGGAAGGCCTCACACACGACGATGAATGCCAAGATGTTGAGGAGGGAGTTCGGGGATAGATCATGGAAGTCTATCCCGTAGTAGAACATCAGCCCGCGGACGAAGGGGTGGAGTGGAAACCCTAACCCGCGGAGGAAATGAGGGATGAATAGTACCCTCTTGTTGGGCTTCGGCATGGGAATGATTTGTCCCTAGGCCGGAAGGCGGTGGGCGATTCCCTTCGCCAGGTATCCGGCCGCCCAAAGCTCGGTGATGTCCTCCTCCTGGATGGAGGAGGCCATCCACTTGCCTTGACCTCCGGATCCGAACATGGTTGAGTGCTTGGTCAAGACAGAGACGATGAGAACTTGGGTGCTGGAGCTCAAGAATGGAAGGACAAAGGAAGGGAGAAGGCGTGGGTGAAGAAAAGGGGTTCTTATCTCCTTATAAAGGCAGTAACTATTTGATGCCTCCCCACTCGCCTTAAAATTCGCCTACTCCCAAGGGTTGTGTAAACGGCACGGTTGGGTTACCCATGCCCGTATTGATGAGAATCCCGTAATAAGGGGACACGATCTCTGCTGTGACAAGACATGCCAATGGCAACCGCGTCTTGAAACATGGAGCGGCGGACGAAAAACGGTTTGAAATTATGACCGGACAGATGTGATGTCATGTTACAAAAAGTTGTCATCAGATCGGACTCGTGTAAAATTATATTCTCTCGGCGGTTGTATGTGGTTTGTGTTACAGGTCCAGACACCTCGATACATCTGAAGACTACTTTGGAGTTCGGAAGGAGGAACCCGCCTTGCAATGCCAAAGACAGGCCTACGCGCTGGATACCTTGTCATTGAAGCCAGGTTTAGGGGCTACTGAGGGAGTCCTAGACTAAGGGGTCCTCGGGCGTCGGGCCTGTTAGCCATGGGACGGATTGATGGGCTGTAAAGATACGAAGACCGAAGACTACACCCGCATCCGGATGGGACTCTCCTTGGCGTGGAAGGCAAGCTTGGCGACTAAATATGTAGATTCCTTTCTTTGTAACTGACCTTGTGTAACCCTAGATCCTCCCGGTGTCTATATAACCGGAGGACTTAGTCCAGAGGAGGACACACATTATCATAGCCATACAAGCTAGACCTCTAGGGTTTAGCCATTACGATCTCGTGGTAGACCAACTCTTGTAATACTCATATTCATCAAGATCAATCAAGCAGGACGTAGGGTATTACCTCCATAGAGAGGGCCCGAACCTGGGTAAAACATTGTGTCCCCTGTCTCCTGTTACCATCGACCTTAGATGCATAGTTCGGGACCCCCTACCCGAGATCCGCCGGTTTTGACACCGACACCTAGATATTCTCATAATTATGCACTTTTCTATCAATTGCTCGACAATAATTTGTTCACCCACCGTAATACTTATGCTTTCTTGAGAGAAGCCACTAGTGAAACCTATTGCCCCGGGTCTATATTTTATCATATAAGTTTCCGATCTATTTTATTTCGCAATCTTTACTTTCAATCTATATCATAAAAATACCAAAAATATTTATCTTATTATTATTATCTCTATCATATGTCACTCTCGTAAGTGACCGTGAAGGGATTGACAACCCCTTTATTGTGTTGGTTGCGAGGTTCTTATTTGTTTGTGTAGCTAAGAGGGACTTGCGTGTAATCTCCTACTGGATTGATACCTTGGTTCTCAAAAACTGAGGGAAATACTTACGCTACTTTACTGCATCACCCTTTCCTCTTCAAGGGAAAACCAACGTAGTGCTCAAGAGGTAGCAGGATCGTACTTTGGTGGACCTACGAGGTTCGGTAGTAACTTGATGTGAAGTTTCATGATCATCATCATTAGCTTCCTCATTGATTGGTCTAGGAATCACTGGAACTGATTTCTGTGATGAACTACTTTCCAATTCGGGAGAAGGTACAATTAACTCATCAAGTTCTACTTTCCTGCCACTCACTTCTTTCGAGAGAAACCCCTTCTCTAGAAAGGATCCATTCTTAGCAACGAATATCTTGCCTTCAGATCTGTGATAGAAGGTGTACCCAACAGTCTCCTTTGGGTATCCTATGAAGACACATTTCTCCGATTTGGGTTCGAGCTTATCAAGTTGAAGCATTTTCACATAAGCATCGCAGCCCCAAACTTTAAGAAATGACAGCTTAGGTTTCTTGCCAAACCACAGTTCATATGGTGTCGTCTCAAAGGATTTAGATGGTGCCCTATTTAACTTGAATGCAGCCGTCTCTAAAGCATAGCCCCAAAACGATAGCGGTAAATCAGTAAGATACATCATAGATCGCACCATATGTAATAAAGTACAGTTACGACGTTCGGACACACCATTACGCTGTGGTGTTCCAGGTGGCGTGAGTTGCGAAACTATTCCACATTGTTTCAAATGAAGACCAAACTCAAAACTCAAATAGTCACCTCCATGATCAGATTGTAGGAACTTTATTTTCTTGTTACGATGATTTTCCACTTCAAGCTGAAATTCTTTGAACTTTTCAAATGTTTCACACTTATGTTTCATTAAGTAGATATACCCATATCTTCTCAAATCATCTATGAAGGTCAGAAAATAATGATACCCACCGCGAGCCTCAACACTCATCGGACCACACACATCAGTATGTATTATTTCCAATAAGTCAGCTACTCGCTCCATTGTTCCGAAGAATGGAGTCTTAGTCATCTTGCCCATGTGGCATGGTTTCCAAGCATCAAGTGATTCCAAAAGCGCATCAGCATGGAGTTTCGTCATGCGCTTTACACCAATATGACCTAAACGGCAGTGCCACAAATAATTTGCACTATCATTATTAACTTTGCATCTTTTGGCTTCAATATTATGAATATGTGTATCACTACAATCGAGATTCAACAAAAAATAGACCACTCATCAAGGGTGCATGACCATAAAAGATATTACTCATATAAATAGAACAACCATTATTCTCTGATTTAAATGAATAACCGTCTCGCATTAAACAAGATCCAGATATAATGTTCATGCTCAACGCTGGCACCAAATAACAATTATTTAGGTCTAAAACTAATCCCGACGGTAGATGTAGAGGTAGCGTGCAGACGACGATCACATCGACTTTGGAACCATTTCCCACGCGCATCGTCACCTCATCCTTAGCCAATCTTCATTTAATCTATAGCCCATGTTTCGAGTTGCAAATATGAGCAACAAAACCAGTATCAAATAACCAAGCGCTACTACGAGCATTAGTAAGGTACACATCAATAATATGTATATCAAATGTACCTTTCACTTTTCCATCCTTCTTATCCACCAAATACTTGGGGTAGTTTCGCTTCCAGTGACCAGTCCCTTTGCAGTAGAAGCACTCAGTCTCATGCTTAGGTCCAGACTTGGGCTTCTTCCCTTGAGCAGCAACTGGCTTGATGTTCTTCTTGAAGTTACCCTTGTTCCCTTTGCCCTTTTTCTTGAAACTAGTGGTCTTGTTAACCATCAACACTTGATGCTCCTTCTGGATTTCTACCTCCGCAGCCTTTAGCATCGTGAAGAGCTCGGGAATTGTCTTTTCCATCCCTTGCGTATCATAGTTAATCACGAAGCCTTTATAGATTGGTGGCAGTGATTGAAGAACTCAATCAATGACACTATCATCACGGAGATTAACTCCCAGCTGAGTCAGGTGGTTGTGGTACCCAGACATTCTGAGTATGTGTTCACTGACAGAACTATTCTCCTCCATTTTGCAGCTATAGAACTTGTTGGAGACTTCATATCTCTCAACTCGGGCATTTTCTTGAAATATTAACTTCAACTCCTGGAGCACCTCATATGCTCCATGACATTCAAAACGTCTTTGAAGTACCGATTCTAAGTCGTAAAGCATGGCACACTGAACTATCGAGTAGTCATCAGCTTTGCTCTGCCAGACGTTCATAACATCTGGAGTTGCTCCTGCAGCGGGTCTTGCACCTAGCGGTGCTTTCAGGACGTAATTCTTCTGTGCAGCAATGAGGATAATCCTCAAGTTATGGACCCAGTCCATGTAGTTTCTACCATCATCTTTCAACTTAGCTTTCTCTAAGAACGCATAAAAATTCAAGGGAACAGTAGCATGGGCCATTGATCTACAACAACATAGACATGCAAATACTACCAGGTACTAAGTTCATGACAAAATAAAGTTCAATTAATCATATTACTGAAGAACTCCCACTTAGATAGACATCCCTCTAGTCATCTAAATGATCACGTGATCCATATCAACTAAACCATGTCCGATCATCATGTGAGATGGAGTAGTTTTCAATGGTGAACATCACTATGTTGATCATATCTACTATAAGATTCACGTTCGACCTTTCGGTCTCAGTGTTCCAAGGCCATATATGCATATGCTAGGCTCGTCAAGTTTAACCCGAGTATTCTACACATGCAAAACTCGCTTGCACCCGTTGTATGTGAGCGTAGAGCTTATCACACCCGATCATCACGTGGTGTCTTGGCACGACGAACTGTAGCAACGGTGCATACTCAGGGAGAATACTTATACCTTGAAATTTAGTGAGGGATCATCTTATAATCCTACCGCCGTACTAAGCAAAATAAGATGCATAAAGGATAAACATCACATGCAATCAAAATATGTGACATGATATGGCCATCATCATCTTGTGCCTTTGATGTGCATCTCCAAAGAACCATCATGATCTCCATCGTCACTAGCTTGACACCTTGATCTCCATCGTAACATCGTTGTCGTCTCGCCAACTATTGCTTCTACAACAATTGCTACCTCTTAGTGATAAAGTAAAGCAATTACATGGCAATTGCATTTCATACAATAAAGCGACAACCATAAGGCTACTGCAAGTTACGGATAACTTTTACAAAACATGATCATCTCATACAACAATTTATATCTTATCACGTCTTGACCATATCACATCACAACATTGCCTGCAAAAACAAGTTAGACATCCTCTACTTTGTTGTTGCAAGTTTTACGTGGCTGCTATGGGCTTCTAGCAAGAAACGTTCTTACCTACGCATCAAAACCACAACGATTTTTCGTCAACTGTGCTGTTTAAACCTTCAACAAGGACCGGCCGTAGTCAAACCCGATTCAACTAAAGTTGGAGAAACAGACACCCGCCAGCCACTTGTGTGCAAAGAACGTCGGTAGAACCAGTCTCATGAACGCGGTCATGTAATGTCAGTCCAAGCCGCTTCATCCAACAATGCCATCGAATCAAAGTAAGACGTTGGTGGTAAGCATTATGACTATTATTGCCCACAACTCTTTGTGTTCTACTCGTGCATATAACATCTACGCATAGACCTGGCTCGGATGCCACTGTTGGGGAACGTAGTAATTCAAAAAAATTCCTATAATCACGCAAGATCTAACTAGGAGATGCATAGCAATGAGAGGGGAGAGTGTGTCCACGTACTCTCGTAGGCCGAAAGTGGAAGCGTTATGTAACGCAGTTGATGTAGTCAAACGTCTTCATGATCCAAGTACTGAACATACGGCACCTCCGTCTTCAGCACACGTTCAGCACGATGACGTTCCTCGAGCTCTTGATCCAGTTGAGGACGAGGGAGAGTTTCGTCAGCACGACGGCGTGACGAAGGTGATGATGAAGTTACTAATGCAGGGCTTCGCCTAAGCACTACGACGATATGACCGAGGTGTTAAACTATTGAGGGGGGCACATCACACTGCTAAGAGATTGTCTGTTGTCCCTTTGGGGTGCCCCCGCCTCCGTATATAAAGGGGGGTAGGAGGAGGTGGCCGGCCAAGGTGGGCGCGCCATGGGGGGTGCTACCTCTTGAGCATGCGTTGGTTTTCCCTTGAAGAGGAAAGGGTGATGTAGCAAAGTAGCGTAAGTATTTCCCTCAGTTTTTCAGAACCAAGGTATCAACCCAGTAGGAGACAACGCACAAGTCACCTAGTACCTGCACAAACAATCAAGAACCTTGCAACCAACGCGACAAAGGGGTTGTCAATCCCTTCACAGTCACTCGCAAAAGTGAGATCTGATAGAGATAGTAAAATAAATATTTTTGGTATTTTTGTTGTATAGATTGGAAAGTAAAGATTGCAAAATAGTAAACGAGATGCGATGTAAATAAAAGAGATGCAATATAATAAGAAAGAGACCCGGGGGCCATATGTTTCACTAGTGGCTTCTCTCAAGATAGCATGTATTACGGTGGCTGAATGTAAGTGCATCTAGTGCCACCCCTAGTTGGTTTTGGAGTATTGACGACAAACCTGGTTGAGGGACTAATGTGTTTGTAAGAATTGCAGGATAACATAGGTAGTAGTCCCTCGTTGATTTGGTTTACCTATCGGAGATGACCCCTAAAAATGTGTGAAGACATTGAAGCCAATGGTGGTCTGTGAACAGTTTCACATTGAAGACTATGACATGAGAAGACATCGTATGAAGACTATGGATTGCAAAGACATAGTTGTTTCGTAGTTTCCTTTTCTTCTTTTTGGAGTCATAGGAACCACCGTACTGTTAAGTGGGGTCTAAGTGAATAAAGTCAGAGTGATTGAAGTGATGCTCAACCAAATCCTATGTCTTCGAGCGAAGGCAATGAGAGCAAATCTTATCCGGAGCTGGATAAGTCAGCTTTACTTGTAGCCCAAGTCAAGCTGCCGTGTGTGTTTGAAATCTAACCGTCAGACACGTGTCAGTTCCTTAGTGACCCAGGGTCATTTCAGACAAATCACGTCGGGTTGCCTAGTGGCTATAAATAGCCCACCCCCTACACCATAAATTGGTGGCTGCTCAGAGTTAGTGCACGCCTTTTGTCGTTTGAGAGCAACCCACCTTGAAACCTTTGAGAGAGAAATCCTTGCAAGGACAAAGCCCTAAACACCTAGAGCCAAAGAGTGTTAGGCATCATTGAAGTCTTTCTGTCTGTGTGATCTAAAGACTTGTTACACTTGAGGACTGTGAATCCTCCAGCCGGTTAGGCATCGCGTTCTGAGCATCCAAGAGTCATTGTGGATCGCCGGTGAACGAAGTCTGTGAAGGTGTGGAGGTCTACCTTGAAGACTTACCAGAGTGATTGGGCAAGGATTGTGTGTCCTTAGCTCAAGGGGAATAAGGTGAAGGCGCGGTCTTTTGAGTTGAATCTCAGCCTCCCTAACCAGATGTACAGTTGTCACAGCAACTAGAACTAGTCTAACAAACACCTGTCCTCACCAAGCAACTGCTTCTATCCTTACCTCTCTCTTTACTTACAGTTTGTCTTCGTGAAGTCATTTCCTACTTGCATGATATGACTGACTTCACTATGTGAAGACAGTTGTTGATTGGTTTCATACTTTCTTCCATCTTGATCCATACTACCCAGCTGCTGATAGTCTTCGTGTTTTCACTGCATTTGCTTACTTGACTATGGCCTGTCTAGTGTAGTCTACCTTCCGCTGCCTATCAATAGGTTCATTTCTTCTGTTTGTCTTCAAAGCCCCCGTGTTTTGAAGACTTTCATAAAAGTCGCCTATTCACCCCCCCTCTAGTCGATAACTAGCACTTTCAATTAGTATCAGAGCAAGGTGCTCCCTTGTTCTGTGTGATTCGATTTAACCACCTGGAGTTTTAGCTATGTCGACTGCAGGGATAATCAAAGTCTCTGCTACGTGCCCTATCTTCGATGGCACTAATTACCCATACTGGAAGAATAAGATGCGGATGCATCTTGAGGCCATTGATGTCAAACCTCTAGTATGTCGTCAAGAATGGCGTTTCCAAGGCTGGTGAAGGCCTCATAACAGCTGATGTCAAGAAGTTCATTCAACTGCATTCCACTGCCAAGAACATCATCTGTGGTCATCTGACCAAAGGATAGTATGGCTCTGTGAATGCTCTGGAAACTGCAAAGCTAGTCTGGGATTGGCTCTCCAAGGTCAATCAAGGCGTCTCAACCCAGAGAGACTCAAGGATCAGTGTTCTTCGCAATCTCTTCAACTGCTTCAAGATAAATGACAATGAGAATGTTCAGCTGACGTTTGATCGCCTCACTGATATCACAAATGAGCTTCATGCACTCGGCGCCACTGAAATCACCAAGCATGAAATCGTCAAGACACTCTTGAGATCACTCGACAGCTCATTTGACACCTTGGCCCTGATGATTCAAGAACACCCTGACTTCAAGACTCTCGAGCCGTCTGACATACTTGAGAGGCTCAACACACATGAATTCCAGCTGTCTGAGAAACAAGACATCTATGGTCCCAACTATGGCCGAGCTCGCGCCTTGAAGGCAAAGGTTGTTTCCTCATCTGAAGAAGAATCTGACTACAGTTCTGAGGATCCTGAAGACATTGGAAAGGAGCTTGCCATGCTCATGAAGAAGTTCCAAAGGTTCACTAGGAAGAAAGGCTCCAGACAGTCTTCAAGATCCAGCTCAAGAAATGATGAAGCTTCCTCCCGTGACTACAAGAAGAGAACTTGTCACAAGTGCAAGAAACCTGGTCACTACATCTCCGAATGTCCTCAATGGGAGAATGAGAACAACAAGAAGAAGAAGAGCAAGGAATATGATTTTGATGACAAGAAAAAGAAGAAATCCTCAAAGTCTTCTTCTAAGTCTTCGTCAAAGTCTTCATCACACAAGAAGAGCTCATCTAGCAAGGGTCGTGCATTTGTTGGCAAGGAAATGGATTCAGAGGAGGAGTCTGCATCTGAGGAGGTGGAGATGGAGTCTGAAGAGGAATCTGATTCAGGTGTGGCAAGCCTGGCTTTAGCTTCAGCGTACGTTGCCAAGTCCACCTTCAACACTGAAGACGATGGCCTCTTCACCAACATTGATGCTAACAAAGATGACTCTGCACCCACCTACTGCTTCATGGCATGTGGTGCCAAGGTAAACTCACGCGATGCTCACTATCAAACTTCCAGTGAAGATGGCTCTGAATGTAAATCTAAACCTAGCTACAAAACACTTGCTAAAATTGCAACACAGTAACAGACTGCTATGGAACATAATAAAAAATTGTTAGACAAAAGCGATGACCTGTTGGATGCGGAAATGTCTTGAACTCAATCCTTAATTGAAGACATTAAAAATCTTCATGTTAAGTACGAAGACCTTCAAAGTCGTCATGAATCGCTCTCAACTACTCATGAAAAGCTCTCCTACGATTATCTTCAAAGGAAGCAAGAACTTGAGAACTTGAGAGCGGCTCATGAAGATCTTCAAGAAGAGAATGAGTCACTTCGCGCTCAACAGACCAGTCTCGCTCAGGAAGGATTTGAACCACCATGTCTAAAATGCCTTGAGCATGATAAGCTACTTCTGTTGCTGGATGTTCTACTGCTACTGCTATCGCAATATCTTCAACTATCGATGTGGTAACTAACCCCTCTGCTGAGGATTCCACTACTATTGCTGATGAGAATGCCAGGTTGAAGACATTGCTTGAGACAGGAATGTACAAGAGTCTCAAAGGGCATCAGATACTATGTGATGTCCTTAAGAAACAAATTCTGAACCGAAACCCTAGGAAAGAGGGTGTTGGGTTCGAGAGGAAAATGAATGTTGACGGTTCTTACTGGAAGCCTGAGCAGTACCCCAAAACCACATGGGTTGCTACAAAGGGACCTTCAGTGGATCCATCTACCTTATCTAGCTTCACTTGTGCTAACCCGATTATCATTGATGAATCCTTTGATGCAAACTATAAACTGTTTAAAATTCAGCATGGTGGAGTGTTTGCCAGGTATATTGATACTAACTGCAGGAATGGAGCACCTTTGAAGAAGATCTGGGTGCCCAAGAGTTGTCTTGGAAATATTCAGGTGAATGTCATCATGAGACCACCTGGGAAGAAGACAAACCCCAGACCAAAGGCTTCACATGGTCCAAAGGCTTCATACAGAAAGAGCACTCACCAGAGTCGCCCTAGCACGAATGTTTTGTAGGGAAACCATACTTAGGCCTATGAATATGAGCGTGTTTCATCAAACCGCCATGTTCATAAGACCAAGAACTACTCTGCTTATTCTTATGAGTATTATTCACCTCCTGCAAGACTATTTGCTAGGGCCCCAAAGCCAAAGTTCTCAGATGCTGCACTTAGACTCATTGCTTCGAAGCCACCCCTGAAGATGTGGGTGGTTAAGAAAACTTAACTCTCTTTTGGAGGGAAAGGTGTCCAGCCGGAAATCAAAGGCGTCAGATACTATTTCTGGGGACCTAAAACATCTTGTGGGGTGCAAGATAAAATGCCCAAATGGTCTTATTATGTATTTCATTCCTGAGTCGCTTGCCATGCATCCTATCAGTCCTAACCTGGATTTGAGCTTTCATAATCCACTTGCTCGTCAAATGTTTATGCTTCACAATACTCTTCGTGAAGCCTATCCCCCTAACTGCACTATAGGGTATGACACCAGCTGGTTCAGAATGGATTATTGATAGTGGATGAACTAACCACATGACTGGCGATCAAAGTCTTCTCATGGACTCAACCTTACGTCCTTCTGACAAGAGACATATCACATTTGCTGACACTAGTAAAAGCAAGGTATTGGGTCTAGGTAGAGTTGCAATCTCAAAGGATCAACACATGGATAAAGTGATGCTTGTTGAATCCCTTGGTTTCAACTTAATGTCTGTCTCAATGCTTTGTGACTTGAACATGATTGTGATATTTGGAAAATATCGTTGCCTTGTGCCAATGGAATCTAACAAGTCTCTAGTCTTTGAAGGGTACCGAAAAGGTGATCTGTACATGGTAGATTTCTCAGCAGGACCACAGTTGGCAGTATGTCTTCTAGCAAAAGCTTCAGAGTGTTGGCTCTGGCATCGGAGGCTAGGGCATACTGGCATGAGGAACTTGTACACTCTTGTTAAGAAGAAGCATGTCGTAGGCATCAAGGGCGTCAAGTTCAAAAAGGATCATCTGTGCGGTGCCTATGAAGCCTGGAAGATAAATAGGGCCAACCATCCTTCGAAGACAATCATGACCACATCACGTCCCTTCGAGCTGCTTCACATGGACCTATTCGGCCCTACTCGTTACTCCACTCTTACTACTACTGCTTGTCTCTATGGCTTCGTTATTGTTGATGATTACTCTAGATATACCTGGGTGCATATAATTCTCTACAAGACTGAAGTGCAGGATGTCTTTAGACGATTCGCCAATCGTGCCATGACAAACTATGGCATCAAGATCAAGCACATAAGAAGTGACAATGGCACAGAATTCAAGAACACCGTCCTCGACACTTATCTTGATACATTGGGCATCACTCATTAATTCTCAGCTCCATACACACCTCAACAGAATGGCATCATGGAGCGCAAGAACAGAACACTAATTGAGATGGCTCGGACGACGCTTGATGAATACAAGACTCTAAGGAAGTGCTGGCCTGAAGCTATTGATACTGCATGCCATGTCATCAACCATGTTTATCTTCACAAGCTTAGAAAGAAGACATCATATGAACTACTGACTTGTAAGAAGCCAAACATAAGCTACTTTAGAGTATTTGGTGCAAGGTGCTGGATCAAGGATCCACATCACACTTCAAAATTTGCATCAAAAGGACATGAAGGTTTTATGCTTGGTTACGGGAAGGATTCACACTCCTACAGAGTCTTCAACCTCTTTCACTATAAAGTGGTTGAAACTGTGGATGTGCAGTTCGATGAGACTAACGGCTCGCAAAGAGAGCACCTACCAAATGTTGTAGATTAAGTTCCACCTAGTGAATCCATCAAGCTTATGGGTACTAGAGGAATCATACCTTCAGAGGCACAGGCTGAAGAGGAACTTGTCATTTCTGCACCAAATGAACCTGAAGACTCTGCTCAGCCTGAAGCCAATACTGATGATGAAGACAATGATCAGCAAGAGCAAAGTCTTCGTCCAGTTCATCCTCGTGTTGCAAATGAAGTACAGATTGAGAAGATAATTGATAGCATCAATGCACCTGGTCCCCTTACTCGATCAAGAGCAATGCGACTAGCAAATTTCTATGGGCACTTTGCATATGTCTCTATATCTGAACCCAAGAAAGTTGCTAAAGCCTTCATGGAACTTGAGTGGATTCAAGCTATGCAAGAAGAGCTTCAATAGTTTGAACTGAAAAATGTGTGGGGATTGGTCAAGCGTCCCAATCCTCGCAAGCACAATATCATAGGTATAAAATGGATCTATCACAACAAACAAGATGAGCATGGTCAAGTTGTCAGAAACAAGGCTCGTCTCGTTGCTCAAGGATATACTCAAGTTGAAGGAATTGACTTCGAAGAAACATTCGCTCCGGTGGCTAGGCTTGAAGCCATTCGCATTCTACTAGCCTATGCCAACCATCACAACATCCTCCTATATCAAATGGATGTGAAGAGTGCTTTTCTCAATGGCAAGATTGAAGAAGAAGTGTATGTTGCACAACCACCTGGCTTTGAAGATCCAAAACATCCTAACATGGTTTACAAGCTCAACAAGGCACTATATGGACTCAAACAAGCCCCTCGTGCTTGGTATGACACACTCAAAGACTTCCTGAAGAGCAAAGGCTTCAAACCTGGTTCACTGGATCCCACTCTCTTCACGAAGACATACGATGCTGAACTGTTTGTGTGCCAGATCTATGTGGATGACATTATCTTCGGCTGCACTAACAAAAGATACAGTGATGAGTTTGGACACATGATGCAAGAACAATATCAGATGTCCATGATGGGTGATCTGAAGTTCTTCCTTGGTCTTCAAATTTGTCAGCAAAGCAACGACATCTTCATATCTCAAGAGAAATACCTCAAAGACTGCCTGAAGAAGTTTGGAATGCAAGACTGCAAGGGATACACGATGCCAATGCAAACCAAAAGCCATCTAGGCCCTGGCGACAATGGTAAAGAGTTCAATCAAAAGGTATAACACTCCATGATTGGTTCTTTACTCTACTTATGTGCATCTAGGCCAAATATCATGCTTACCGTTTGCATGTGTGCCCGATTCCAAGTGGCACCAAAGGAGTCGCATCACTTAGCTGTGAAGCAAATTCTTCGATATTTGGCTTACACCCCAACACTAGGATTCTCAGATGCTGATTATGCTGGTGACAAGGTTGATTGCAAGTCTACATTAGGCACATGTCACTTTCTTGGACGATCTCTTGTCTGTTGGTCTTCAAAGAAGCAGAACTGTGTATCTGTCTCCACTGCTGAATCTGAATACATTGCTGCCGGATCTTGATGCGCTCAGCTTCTGTGGATGAAGAAAACTGTCAAGGACTATGGCATCCATCTGAAGCATGTGCCACCCTACTGCGATAATGAAAGCGCCATCAAGATTGCCAACAACCCAGTTCAGCATTCGAAGACAAAGCACATTCAGATTCGTCATCACTTTCTCAGAGATCATGTCATGACGGAAGATATTGATATCATTGATGTCAACATTGAAGAGCAATTGGCCGATATCTTCACAAAGCCCTTGGATGAGAAAAGGTTTTGCAAGTCGTGGTGTGAGCTAAATATCTTAGAATTCTCAAATGTCCTGTAATTGGACACACATCCTAACGCTTATGCATATGATGACTTAGATGTGCAACACACGAAGTAACATATATCTTCAAACAATGAAGACATACACTCTAAGTGTGAATACATTAATGAGCAAATTGACTTCAGAGCGCCACGATAATTGTGTGTCGTGTCTGGGTCTAATACTTCCTATACGGTGGGTAACGCCACCATCAAACTACTGTTTGAAGTGTTTTCATTTGACGTCTCATTTGCATGGTCTTCATATTTGGTTTGTCTTCAACATTGATTCGTCTTCGTGTTTACTTCACAATGTTGATTTGGTATCATATTGGTATATACTTATATTAGTGTTCTGTCCTCTACAACATTCACTTATAGCTATGTCTTCATGTTCGAATCTTTTGACCTAAGTGAATGTGATCGGACCCTAACCCCCTCTATGCTTCTACCTCAGATTCTATCTATCCAAATAATATGCATTCTATTGAATCTATCGATTGTCTTCTCCAAGTCCTTGTCACCAGAAGACACAGAGACAAAATTGAATCTGTTTTAATGCTATATCTCTTTTGCCTGAAAACCGAAGAAGCGGGAACGACCACCCGACAATCCAGGCGTGCGTGGGAACATGGAACAACTTCCAATGTGTTGCATGTTCGCCATGTGTCCCTCAGATGTGAACTGCCAGGGGCACCTGCATAATACCACTGTGTTGTCCCTGTCCCTATAAATATACACCACACCGCGGTCATTATCCCTTCTTCCACCTCTCCACAAACCCTAGAGCCACAGCTAGCTCTCGATGATGCCGGCGACGAATCGCTTAGCTGCCGTGACCTCACCGACACTGTCCTCACATCAGCCGCGAACCTCGTCTCCTCCGCCGTCACCGTAGGTGTCTTCCGTCACCAAGTTAGGGCACGGAAGATTGAACTGCTCGACTTCCTCTCTACTCCGTCTAGCAGTTCTTCGTGTGGTAAATAAAACCTCCTTTTACTGTCTTTTTGATCCGATAGATTCATCCTTTTCAACCACAAGTGGTTTCTGTCCCTACAAATTTGGATCTATCCTATTCTGCATCTCGTAACATGCCTAGTATATTCACTTATGCTTCACACACAGTTAGATTCCTCACTTGTACTTATTCTTGGATTCGTACAAATCTGGAACCAACTCTTATCATATAAGTGAATATCTTCGCGCTATGAGGTCAATGTCTTCAAACTGATTTATCTTCAAAATCTTCTGAGAATGCATATGACCTCTTCCCCTTCCCTCGCATATCTAATGCTGTCACAGGTACATGTCCATGGGAGAATCCCTTGGTTCTCATAGTCTCCATTCATTTGCAGAGTTCTTACAGCATCACATCAATTCTCCCGATCTAGTTCCTGTCTGACCAGTAGACTGAAGCCTTTGCAAGTTCGGAAGCCATTCAGTCTGAACTTCATGGCAATAGAGAAGTCAGCAAGAAAGGGCGGCAGATAGCACCGTGGGAACACAACTAAGGACCTGCCACCAGATCTCTATGAACTATACAAGTCTCTAACCAAAGGCTTCAAAGCCCTCCACTGCACCAAAAGCTTCACGTGCGAAGCCTCTAACCACTACACCTCCTGAGGCCAGTGTGCAGTCTGAAGATCTCTCTCGCATCTCCAAGACTGAGAAGAAGAAGAAGAAGAAGAAGCCCATCCAGATTTCCGGTCAAGCACTGACCCCAGCTGCTGTTCTGAGGAACGAAAATGAAGCCATTGATCTGTCAAGTGACGACAATCTTGGCGATGATGCTCTTGAGATGTTGATATAGAGCAAGGAAGAGGCGGAGATCTTCAATGATCTACCCCTGTTTGATGTGGATATCTTGAACAACTTCATTGATGAATGGTTTGAAAACCCCAGCATCAACCTCGATGACCTTGAGCTTCCAATTGGCATCAGTGTCTCTTTCCATAGTGCCATTGCTACTAAGTTGGCTCTGGCTCAGAAGATTGTTGAACTGAAGAACAAGATTGATTATGAGAAAGCTCAGTTCAAGAAGAATATGGCAAACCTCAGCGTGGCTGATGTTCAAAGCTTCAAGCAGACGCTACATGAGCTCAAGGAGCAGTTCCACCAGAAACACCAGGAAGCAAAAGGTTCAAGAGAGAGAATGACGTACTTTGTTGAGAAAATTGTTCAAGCTCACAATGAAGAAGAAAAGCACAAGGCTCTGGGGCACCCTGGCATCGACCCCAGAATGGCTGCCAAGAAGAAGAAGAAGCCTGCTGTGGGCCAAGCTGAAGCATCAAGGCAGGAAGAACCTCGCATTGTCTTCCCTGCCAGCATGATAGGCATGAAGCCTAAGGTCCCCACAGCTGCTTCAGAACTCAAGAAAACAAGGGCAGCTGAAGCCGAAGCCCGAAAGCGCAAGACCAGGAACACCACTGACGATGCTCCACCGACCAAGAAGAGAAAGACAAAGAAGAAAGATCGGGCTGCTCCCACAGAGCACCTTGTCATTGAGCCAATCTCAGTTGCTCGTCCTGCGTTCGAACACCGTGAGCGTCAGTTAATAGTTCATGGGCCTGCTTCCATAGAGGCTCCTGAAGTTGAAGACATTCCAGCTCGTGAAGCTGAAGACATTGGTCATCACGACAATGTAGAAGATGATGAAGTCCTTCCTCAGACTGAGCACTAAATGGTATCATCGCCTGTTCTGACGAACAACGAGCTCATCAGCATTGGTCGTCCTCTGACGCCAATTGCTCAGGATGATTCATGGGCCGATTGCCCTCAAGACTCCCCACGTCAAGAATCCCCAAGTACCCCCCACCTCAAGCCACCACTCCGGTGCCTGAAGATGATGAGTTTGTGGTCCAGCTGACTCCCTCTCCAAAGGCATCGCTCACACTCCGTAGGCTTCGCAATGGACCAAGGCCACAAGTCACTCTATCAAGCATTCCAGAAGGATAAGAGCAACATAACTAAGTGGCACGACAAGTGTTCCCTGACGCCACTCCAACATTGAACGTCTGTGAGTTCGAAGCAAATTCTGCTGAAGACATTCCGGCTGCATCAGTCAATGATCAACAAGAACCACCAGAACCATGTCAAGAAGAAGAGCGAGTTGCCACACCCCCTACCAACCAAGAAATTGTTCTCGAGGAGAACGAGTCTGTGCCCGACCCTCCAGCTACTCAAGTGGAGGTTGAAAACACTAAGGCGGCCACCCACAACACTACTAAAGCCAATGACGTTGTCATGGCTGAAGCTAATGTGGCACCTGAAGCGAATATGGTGCCTGAAGTCAATGCTGCACCTGAAGCAAATTTGCAGCTCGAAGTCAATGCCTCTGCTCCTGTACCACCTCCAAGGCCTCACACCATTGAGCAAGCACGTGGTCAGCTTGTCACCGTTCGCTGGTCCATTCTGGTTCCTCCGCCTGCTCCCGGACCTCAATTTGATTATCATGTGGAGCACAGGCCTCGGGTCCAGAAGCCAAAGCCAAGGCTGCCAAGGTTTCCAGGTACTGCAACTTCACTAGGATCATTTAATGTGAATGGCTTCATAGCACACAACACCTTCTTTGATAGCGCCAAGAACCCATACTCCAAGCCAAGAATATCATCTGATATGTTCTGGAGTTATCAGCAGCACAGTTACTATTCCTGCATACTGTACGTCTGCCCTGCCTGGAAGAAGCCCTTGACTGCTTTAGAGATGCTGACCTTCTACAGTTTGTGACCGATAAAGAGCATTGGAATGAAGAGCTTCTGCTGCAATTCTATGCAACTCTCCACATTCGCGGCTACTACAGGGATCCGAAGACTTGGGTCCTTGAGTGGATGATAGGCGATGTACACCATGAAGCCAAAGCCCAAGATATAATTGAGCTTACTACCCTGCCCACTCTTGGTGAACACTATGAACCAGGTTGTCAGCTGCACCATAATGCTTTGGAGAGCATCTTCCAGAAGCCCGAGCCCAACATGAGCCAAATGCTGAGCATGATGAAGCCACTGCCCCAAGACGTTGAATATCCAAAGGAGTTCTTTGTTGAAGACCTAGAGTATCTGCCCCACACTATTTATCATATTATCTGGCAAACTCTCTGGCTTGTCAAAGGACATTCTCCTGCAGTGAAGCTTGAAGGAGCAATGAAGACATTGGTTTTCTATATCTTCAATGGCATCAGCTTCAATGCTCAAGACTTCTTCATTAGGCAATTGGCTGCATCTGGCTCCGATATATTTGGTCTGAAGTTCTATGCTACATGGGTAATGCGCCTCATCAAGCTTCACTCTGCTATAAACTATCAGCCCTCTGCGCGCAATCATCTCATATTCTTGCCAGAGGTTGATCTGTCCATCGAAGCCATATACCCAGAGCCTGCCAAGGAGCCAATTTATCTTCAAACATCGATCGTCAAAGTTTCACTCAACCCATTGAAGGAGTTCTTGCTGCAACTCGTGTTTATCCTTTGGCTGGAAATACACGTGCACAGTGTGCCCATACTGAAGCCACTGAAAGCACAATTGCCCAAAGGCCTCGGAAGTGATCTCGTGTTCTCAATGACCGAGAGCTTCTCATCGCCCTACATCAAAAACAGGATAAGCATCATGACTGGCTCAAGCGTCAGATGCAGAGCCTCTTGGTGGATGTTAATCACATTCGCAACCTTGCCACCAAGAATGCATTTGTCACTCATGAAACCTGTCGGCGGTCGTGGAAGAGTCTGACTTTGTTGAGCTCTGAAGATGATCTTCAACTGGATGGCTTCATAGAGAGATTCAAGTTTGATTCCACTCCTCCCCGGAACGTTCACTTGCGTCGGACTCCCTCACTCGAAGACTCTGACTACTCATCCTCAGCGGCAACTGTCAATGTTAGAGTCATTGATGACGAAGATGATGCTACTTCACCAACTACAGCTTCGCCCCAAATCGACACTGCACCAAGTTCTTCTGCACCACCAGACCTCAACGTCGACCCTGCTGCTTCGCCTACTCCTCATGGGAATGAGTAGAAAGCCCTATGTCTTCAAACCTTTTTGGTACTCACTGACAAAAGGAGGAGAAGCGTATGAGTTGATAGTCTTCAAGCGGGTTCATAAGGGTGGTTGCTATACTTTTTCCAAGTACTTACAACTCTCGCTTTTGATACGTTTGGTTCTTTTGAGTTGTAACACTTAAACTTGATGGTCGTCTGCTACCTTTTTGTCAACTATGTGATGCGATGATAAATTCCGCATGTGCAACGATAAATTCGGCACGGAGTCATTTTGCAGACGTCCATGTATCATTATGCATGTCATTATCTTTGTTATATCTTTTCATGCATGATGAATTATCTTCATAAGTTGAAGAGGATCTCCACAAATACAACCTGCCATCTGCATTTGCATTCAAACGCAAAATACTTATATATGCACATCTTTAGGGGGAGCCTTTTGCTACTTATGAAGACAAAACCTTAATCCTTTACAATTTCACATACTTTTATCCCCGTTGAAAACTTCAACCAGTTTGTCATCAATCACCAAAAAGGGGGAGATTGTAAGTGCATCTAGTGCCACCCTGAAAGTGCTAGTGATCGACTAGAGGGGGGGTGAAAAGGCGATTTTTATGAAAGTCTTCAAAACATAGAAGTTTCGAAGACAAATGATAGAATTAAACCTATTACCATGCAGCGGAAGGTAGACTACACTAAGCAGGCCATAGTCAGGTATTCAATGAAATAAAACCACAAAGACTAATAGCAGCTAGGCAGTATAGATCAGGATGGAAGATAGTATGAAGCCAATCAGAACAAGCAATCACACAGTGAAGACAAATAGATAATGCAAACTGGCAATGACTTCACAGGGACTAATCTGCAAATAAAGAGATGGGAAGGATAGAACCAATAGCTCGTTGAAGACAATGATTTGTTGGACCAATTCCAGTTGTTGTGACAACTGTACGTCTAGTTAGGGAGGCTGAGATTTAACTTAGAAGACCGCGTCTTCACCTTATTCCCCTTGAGCTAAGGACACCCAGTACTCGCCCAATCACTCTGGTAAGTCTTCAAGGTAGACTTCCAAACCTTCACAGACTTTGTTCACCGGTGATCCATAATGAGTCTTGGATGCTCAGAATGTGACGCCTAACCGGCTGGAGGATACACAGTCCTCAAGTGTAATAAGTCTTCAGATCACACAGACAGGAAGACTTCAGTGATGCCTAACACTCTTTGGCTCTGGGTGTTTAGGGCTTTGTCCTCGCAAGGAATTCTCTCTCAAAGGCTTCGAGGTGGGTTGCTCTCAAACGACAAAAGCCGTACACTAACTCTGAGCAGCCAACCATTTATGGTTGTAGGGGGTGGGCTATTTATAGCCACTAGGCAACCCGACCTGATTTGTCCGAAATGACCCTGGGTCACTAAGGAACTGACACGTGTTCCAACAGTCAGATTTCAAACACACACGACAACTTTACTTGGGCTACAAGCAAAGCTAACTTATTCAACTCTGGATAAGATTTGCTCTCATTGTCTTCGCTCGAAGACATAGGATTTTGGTTAAGCATCACTTCAGTCATTCTGACTAGTTCACTTGGACCCCACTTAACAGTACGGTGGTTCCTATGACTCAACAAAGGCGAAAAAGAACGATGAACAACTAAGTCTTCGCGCTCCATAGTCTTCACGCGATGTCTTTCTCTTGTCATAGTCTTCGATGTGAATGTCTTCACATACCACCTTTGACTTCAATGTCTTCATACATTTTTAGGGGTCATTTCTGGTAGGAAAACCGAATCAATGAGGGACTTCTACCTGTGTTATCCTACAATTCTCACAAACACATTAGTCCCTCAACCAGGTTTGTCATCAATACTCCAAAACAAACTAGGGGTGGCACTATATGCACTTACAATCTCCCCCTTTTTGGTGATTGATGACAAACTGGTTGAAGTTTTCAATAGGGAATAAAATATGTGAAATTGTAAAGGATAGGGTATTGTCTTCATAAGTGGCAAAGGCTCCCCCTGAAGATGTGCATATAAGTAATTTGCTTTTGGAATGCAAATGCACATGGCATGTTGTACTTGTGGAGATCCTCTTCAACATATGATGACAATTCATCATGCATGATTTAATATAACAAAGATAATGACATGCATAATGAAAAATGAACGTCTGCAAAATGACCTAAGTGCGGAAGTTATCATCGCACATGCGGAATTTATCATCGCATCACAAAATAGCAAATAAGTAGAAGACGACCATCGAGTTTAAGTGTTACAACTCAAAGAACCAAATGTATCAAAAAGCAAGAGTTGTAAACACTTGGCAAAAAGTAGCAAAAAGTAAAGCAACCACCCATATGGACCTGCTTGAAGACTATCAACTCATATGCTTCTCCCCCTTTTGTCAGTAAGGACCAAAAAGGTTTGAAGACATAGAGTGCCTACTCGTTCCCATGAGGTGCAGGCGAAGTAGCAGGGTCGTCGTTGAAGTTCGGTGGTGCAGAAGAACTTGGTGCAGTGTCGACACACGCTGAAGTTGGAGGAGGTGAAGTGGCATCATCTTGGTCATCGATGACTCTGGCATTCACTGTCGCAACTGAAGACGAATAGTCAGAGTCTTCAAGTGAGGGAGTCCGACGCAAGTGAGCATTCCTTGGAGGAGTTGAGTCCAACTTGAATCTTTCGGTGAAGCCATCGTCTTGCAGATCAGCTTCAGCACTAAGCAATGTCAAACTCTTCCAAGACCTCCGACAGGTTTCATGAGTAACAAAGGCATTCTTGGTGGCAAGATTGCGAATGCGATTGACATCCACCAAGAGGCTTTGCATCTGACGCTTAAGCCAGTTGTGATGCTTGTCCTGTTTCTGGTGTAGCGCGATAAGAAGCTCTCGGTCATTGAGAACACGAGATCGCTTCTGAGGCCTTTGGGCAATGGTGCTTCCAGTGGCGTCAGTTTGAGCGCGAGGGGCATGTGTATTTCCAGCCAAGGGATAAACACGAGAGACTGCCTGAAATTCTTCAATGGGCTGGGTGAAGCTTTGACGATCAGCATTGTGAAGACAAATGGGATCCTTAGCAGGCTCTGGGTAAATAGCTTCAACAGACAGATCAACCTCTGTTAAGAATACAAGATGATTGCGCGTAGACGACGGATAGTTGAAGGTAGACTGCAACTTGATAAGACGCATTACCTATGGAGCATAGAACTTCAGACCAAAAACGTCGGAGCCAGATGCAGCCAACTACCTGATGAAGAAGTCTTGAGCATTAAAGCTGATGCCATTGAAGATATAGAAAACCAAAGTCTTCATTGCTCCTTCAAGCTTCACTGTAGATGAATGTCCTTTGACAGGCCATAGAGTTTTTCTGATGATATGGTAAACGGTGCGAGGCAAATACTCTAGGTCTTCAACAAAGAACTCAGATGGATAGTCAGCGTCGTGAGGCAAAGGCTTCATCATGCTCAACATTTGGCGCATGTTGGGTTCTGGCTTCTGGAAAATGCTCTCCAAAGCATTCTGGTGTTGTTGATAGCCTGGTTCATAGTATTCACTGGGAGTGGGCAGGCCTGTGAGCTCAATGATATCAAGAGCTTTGGCTTCATGATGGACATTGCCTGTCATCCACTCAAGGACCCAAGTCTTTGGATCCCTATTGTAGCCTCGAATGTGAAGAGTTGCATAGAAGTGTAACATAAGCTCTTCATTCCAGTGTTCCTTTTCTGTGACAAATTGCAGGAGTCCAGCGTCTCTGAAGCAATCCAACACTTCTTCTAGACAGGGCAGGCCAGCTAGAGCTTCAGTGTCAAGATGCATATGGGGAGATATGCGCCCTTGATTGTATAAGACGCAAGAATAGTAGCTGCGCTGCTGATAGCTCCAGAACCGATCCGATGAAATGCGAGGTTTGGTATAAGGGTTCTTGGCGCTGTTGAAGAAGGTGTTATGTGCCACGAAGCCATTCACATTGAAGACTCCGGGTGAAGTTGCAGTGCCTGGGTAGCTTGGAAGTCTTGGCATGGGCTTCTGGACTTGAGGTCTGTGCTTGACATGATAGTCAAATTGTGGACCTGCAGTAGGTCAAGGAACCAGAATGGGCCAGCGGACCATAACAGGCTGACCACGATCAAATGTCAGCTCAACAGTATGAGGTCTTGGAGGGGGTGCAGGAGCATTGGCATTTTCGGTGACATGGGATGCAAGGGGCACAGGAGCTTCAGGAGGAATGAGTACATCTGGTGCAGCATTGGCTTCAGGGGCCACATTTGCTTCAGGTGGTTGCACTTCTGGCACCACATTAGCTTCAGGCGCCACATTGGCTTCAGCCATGACAACGTCATTGGCTTCAGTGTTGATGTTGGTGGCTGCCTCAGTATTGGTAATCTCCACTTCAGGAGCTGGAGGGTCAGACAAGTTCTCCGCGAGAACAACTTTAGGAGTGGTTGGTGGTGTAGCAACTCTTTCTTTATCATGTGGTTCTTCTTCTTCATCGGCTGATGCAGCCGGAATATCTTCAGCCGTTTTGGCTTCAGACTCAGAGACGTTCACAGTTGGAGTGACTTGGGGCCTTGATCCTTTGCGAAGCCTGTGGAACGCTGGTGACACCTGTGGAGATGGAGTTGACTGGGCCTCAGAGTCATCGTCATCTTGTGGTGGGGAGCACTTGGGGTGTCTTGTTATTGTGGGTGACCAGCCCACGATGCATCCTGAGTAGTTGGCGTCAGAGGACGACCAATGCTGATGAGCTCGCTGTGCGTGAGCATAGGCGATGATACCAAATTTTGCTTGATCTGAGGAAGGACTTCATAATCTTCAACATTGTAGTGAGGACCAATGTCTTCAGCTGCGGTGGGGTCAATAGCTGGATTATCTTCAGCTTCAGGAGCCTCTGTGGAAGCAGGCTCATGAACTATCAACTGATGCTCTCGATGTTCAGACACAAGACGAGCCACTGAGATTGGCTCGACATCAAGGGGCTCTGTGGGAGCAGCCCAGTCTCTCTTCTTGGTTTTCCGTTTCTTGGTTGGGGGAGCATCATCAGTGGTGGCTTTGGTCTTGCGCTTTCTGGCTTCGGCTTCAGCCGCCCTTGTTTTATTCAGTTCTGAAGCCACTCTGGGGACCTTGGGCTTCGAGCCTGTCATACTGGCTGGGAAGACAATGTGATGTTCTTCATGCCTTGATGCTTCGGGTTCAGCCACAGCTGGCTTCTTCTTCTTCTTGGCAGCCATTCGTGGGTCGATGCCTAGTCGCCCCAAGGCCTTGCGCTTTTCAGCTTCATTGTGTCCCTGAACACATTTGGCAGCAAGATCCTTCATGCGCTCACGAGAACCTTTTGCTTCTTCGCGTTTCTTGTGGAATGCTTCCTTGACCACATGCATCATGACCTTGAAGTGTTGAATGTCTTCAACATTGAGCTTGGCCATGTGCTTCTTGAACTGAGCCTTTTCATAATCGATCTTATGTTGCAGCTCAACAATTTCTAAGCTAGAGCCAGCTCAGGAGAAATGGCTCCATGGAAGGCGACTGTAGGATCAAAATTATGTCTAAGGGGGGGGTGATTAGACTACTTGACCAATTAAAAATCCATCCTTTTCCCAATTTTAGTCTTTGGTAGATTTTAGCTATCTTAGCACAAGTCAAGCAATCTTAAGACAATTCAAGCAAGCATCCAAAGAGTCTATGAGCAGCGGAAAGTAAAGCATGCAACTTGCAAGAATGTAAAGGGAAGGGTTTGGAGAATTCAAACGCAATTGGAGACACGAATGTTTTTGTCGTGGTTCCGATAGGTGGTGCTATCGTACATCCACATTGATGGAGACTTCAACCCACGAAGGGTAACGGTTGCGCGAGTTCACGGAGGGCTCCACTCACGAAGGGTCCATGAAGAAGCAACCTTGTCTATCCCATCATAGCCATCGCCCACGAAGGACTTGCCTCACTAGCGGTAGATCTTCACGAAGTAGGCGATCTCCTTGCCCTTACAAACTCCTTGGTTCGACTCCACAATCTTTGTCAGAGGCTCCCAAGTAACACCTAGCCAATCTAGGAGACACCACTCTCCAAGAAGTGACAAATGGTCTATTGATGATGAACTCCTTGCTCTTGTGCTTCAAATGATAGTCTCCCCAACACTCAACTCTGTTTCACAGGATATGGATTTGGTGGAAAGAAGATTTGAGTGGAAAGCAACTTGGGGAAGGCTAGAGATCAAGATTCATATGGTGAGAATGGAATATCTTGACCTCAACACATGAGTAGGTGGTTCTCTCTCAGAAAATGTGTATCGGAAGTGTAGGTATGTTATGATGGCTCTCTCCACGAATGAAGAGTGGGCGGAGGGGTATATATAGCTTCCACACAAAAACTAACCGTTACACACAATTTACCAATCTTGGTGAGACCGAATTGAGAAACTCGGTCGGACTGATTTAGCAAACCTAGTGACCGTTAGGATTTTCAGTGGGACTGAGATGCAACTCGGTAGGACCGATATGGTTAGGGTTAGGGCATAACGTAATCTCAGTGTGACCGATTACACAAACTCGGTGGGGCTGATTTTGGTAGTAAGCTAACCAGAGAGTTGTCAGGTAAACTCGGTGGGACCGATCGCTCATTTTGGTGGGACCGAAATGTTACAAAAGGGAAACAGAGAGTTTACATTGTAATCTCGGTGGGACCGTTCGCTCATCTCGGTAGGATCGAAACGTTATGAAGGGAAACAGAGAGATTACAACCCCATCTCGGTGTGACCGAGATCCCTATTGGTGAGACCGATTTCCCTAGGGTTTGTGGCAGTGGCTATGACATCTGAACTCGATGGCGCCGATAGAAAGAATTGTTGGGGACGAGTTTGACTTTTGGTTTAGGTCATATGTGGATGTGGGAAGGTAGTTGAGGGTTTTTGAGCATATCACTAAGCACTATGAAGCAAGAACCTCATCAAGAAACACCTCATCCCTCCTTGATAGTACTGACTTTTCCTATAGACTCAATGTGATCTTGGATCACTAAAATATAAAATATAGAGTCTTGAGCTTTGAGCTTGAGCCAATCTTTTTGTCCTTAGTATTTTGAGGGGTCCACTTTCCTCATCCATGCCATGCCATTCATTGAGCTTTTCCTGAAATATTAATCTTGGAATAATGTTAGCTCAATGAGCTATATGTTGTTAGGAATTACCAAAACCACCTAGGGATAGTTGCACTTTCAATCTCCCCCTTTTTGGTAATCAATGACAACATATAGATCAAAGCTACGACGAATGATAATAAGAGTGAAAAACATTGTCGCTTTGAGAAGTATGTGAAAAGCTAGAGCACCCCCTAAATGTGTGCATAGTTTATGATTTGCTTTGGACTACAAATGCACAGAGAATTAGGCTCATGAGTTACTCTTCCATGTCACATAAAACTTGGTGGAGCGCTCAAAATGATAATAATTAAATACATGCACTCATCACCAAGCAAAATGAATGATCATGTAGGGATAAAATGACAATGTCATCCAACAAGCATTAATGTAGCATATGATCAAACACACATGATCATCCAAGTATCACACAGATAGAAAGTATGTCAAACAAGCAAAGCAAATAAAGTTCAACCACCAAAGCAAGAGAGAATAGAAAAACGGCAACACTCTCTCTCTCTCTCGAAGCCTATGATCTATACATTTTTGTCCCCCCTTTGGCAACAAGTTACCAAAAAGTTCCTAGAAAATGCATGGCACTAAATCATCTCTCAGGCTTGGTCTTCAGGTGGTGGTGTCCGGATAACTCCAAGAACGAAGGCTTCAGTCGATATAGATGGAGCTGATGGAGTAGGTGCTGGAGCTGGTGGCACTGAAGCTGTAGCTGGTGCAGATGAAGTGGCTCTGGTGTCTGGAACAGGCACTGCAGCAGCTCTCTGAGCTCTAGGCACTCTGGCAAATGCATCAGTGGTTGTCTTGCCCTTCCTCTCCTGCATATCATCCTGAAGTTGCTCCACAACATACTGGATCTCAGTTACCTGGTTTTGAGTCAGGGTGTCCATCCCTTTCCAACCTCTCCTAGTTTTGAGTCAGGGTGGCCATCCCTTTCTCAATCCTTAGAGTGGATGCAATCAAGTAGCCGAGCTGATCTTGCTTGCTCTTCAGAACATACTGAGATGCCTCTTCCATGGTTGGCATCTTTGCAGCTTTCTCAGCCTTTGCCTTCTCCCTCTTTGCTTGAACATGCACGAAGATGGTTTATCCTCATTCATAACCACTTGGTTGTCCTCAAAGTCTGGATAGATAGGCATGTGCTCCTTGTCCAACAAGTATGTGCCAGTGCCCATCTTGGAGTTAATCAACTCCTGTATGGTGCATACCCACAGCTTCTCTTTTGGTCAGCAGTTGTCCTCTTGATAATTTCAACTATAAGACTCATGACCTTGAACTTTTGTGGCACATCAAATATATGTAGAAAATTGATGGAGTGGCCTCTGATCATTCTGTGATCACCAGACTTGGGCAGAAGAGTGTGCCTGAGGATCCAATTAATAGTAGGCACTCCTGACAGCAGGTGTTTCACTGATCCAAATTGGTGAGTCTCAAGATCTGCATCAGGAATCTCCTTGTACATGCTAGCCATGGAGTTGTGATCCTTGTTCTTCTTGGCATAGACATCCAAGTCATCTTCATTCTCCTCAGGGGCATTGATCAATTGAGCCCATTCTGCTACTGTTGACTGGTATCTAGTGCCTTTAGACATCCAGACTATCTTGCCATCTGGGTAGAAGTGAGCTGTGGAGTAGAACTGCATGATAAGCTCGTCATTCCATTTTGTGAGCTTCTGAGCCATAAACTCATCAAATCCACAAGCTTTGAAACTGTCATATACTCCTGGATAATGTTCTTCATTCTCCTTGATGTACTCCCAGTTGACCCATCTCATGTCACATACTATTGGTTTCTTGTCAAGCAACACTGTCTCATAAAAATCTTGCTGTTCTTTGGTATGGAACCTATAGTCCACATCAGTTCTCCTTCTGGTGGCATATGGATCTGACTCTCTCCATATCCTCAATCTTGAGTCCTTCCTGATCTTCATGTTTTCTACTACAGGATGAGCATCATTATGATCTGGAATTTTTGGCTTTAGCTTCCTCAAAACATGTGTCTCATCATCTTCTTCTTCAGCAACAGTTTCAGGCACTGGGGCCTTGTTTTTCTCAGCAGCTGGAATGTTCCTGGTACTCCTCTTTAGTGCAGTTTTGGGTTTTGGAGTAGCTGGCTTAGAAGCTTCTTTGGGCTTAGATGAAGCAGCCCTGACCTTATGGCATCTCCCATAAGTTTCTGTGCCTTAGGTGCTGGTGCAGCATCTTCTTCCTCTTCCTCTTCAGAGTCTCTCATGATTGAGGATCTCCCAAGCACTCTGGCAGTGGTCTTCTTGACCCTCTCTTTCCTCTTCTTCCCTTCTACAGCACCCTCTTTGGGTTCAGATTCCAAAGGTACTTGAGTAGAGGCTCTGGCTTTAGACATGGGAATTCTCTTTGCAGGTACTTTGGTCTTCATACCAGGCTTAGTGGTAGCAGCAATGCTATATTCCTTCTTAACCACTTTCCTTTTGGAAGTGGCCTCATCCTCAACTGCCACATAGTCTTCATCCTCAGATTCATAAGTTTCCTTCTTTTCGGCCCTGGTGGTAGCCTTCGGCAGATTGCTTGGTGTGCTCCTACTGCCATGATCTGAGCTGCTAGAGGGACTAGTGCCCTCACTCAAGTGAACCTGCTCCTCTGACTTGTTCTGATTGTCACTTTGATCAGACATATTGCAAACACTGACATCAAACCCTGTGAATAGATTATAGATTAGGTAGAGTGGATGAGCATAACAAAATATAGAGGTTTGCAAAAGAATGAATTAAAAACTTGGTTTTAGTTTTCCACAGAAAGCATTTCAGATCTACCGATTTGCAAACTTGGTGATACCGAAGCAGCTTTTGGAACCTAAACTAGTGAACTCGGTTAGACCGAGTCACAGTTCGGTGGCACCGAGACTGCTAGGGTTTCACGAAGTCCTGAACTCGGTCACACCGATTTGCAATTCTTGGTCAGACCGAGAATCACATGTGCAATGGCCTGAGCCAAATCGATGAAACCGATTTCATCAAGTCGGTCGGTCCGAGATGGTTTCGGTGGAAACCTAACCCTAAATTTTCAATTCACGACTAAACTACGGAGTGTTTTCGATGGATAGAATGGTTTCAATCGTGGCAAGATACATGGCAAAGCAATGTGTTGGGGAATCGGAGTTAGAACAGGACAAAGTTCAAGTCCATACCCTAGTTCGGTGATGAACTTGCTACGGCAGCAACGGCGGCGATGATTCCCGTTGACGGTGGCGGAGACCAGCGGAAGGAGGCAACTGGCGATGAGGAGGACGATCCGGAGACCCAGGGAGGCAGAGCGGGCTAAGCGCGGGCGAAAGAGTTCGGAGAAAATTTCCAAAATTTTGCCCATGGGTATATATAGCCTGACCCTATCGGTGTGACCGAGTGGAACAACTCGGTGGCACTAAGATTCATAACTGCAAGCAGTTACTGAAACTCGGTGTGACCTAAAGTTCGAATCGGTTGCGTTGAGATTGAAAACCTAGATCGACTTAGTGATCTCGGTATGACCGAAATGGGTGAATCGGTCAGACCGAAACGCACAAAGAAGTTTTGGAAGTTTAAGTCTATGACGAATTGGGGACTCCGAGTGCTCCTCACACAGAGTGGTTCGAATCTGACTTGATCAAACTTTGTGATGTAGCATGAATAGAGTTTGAGACGAGAAAAACATAGATAGCTAGAGAAGGTTCTTAGGCATTCTTGTCCATCCACTTGGCCAAAAGAAAAAGGAAACCAATCAATCAAAACAACAAGTGGATGTCCTCGAATGAGTAAATTATGCAACCAACATGCTCACACAATAAAATGACAAATGAAATATGTGGCAAAGCATGCACAAACAATTCTAGCATCTATCAAGCAATTGGCGATGACTAGGTCATCTATATATGAGTATATTGACTTAGGAGTCAAATGAGACCATTTGATCATAGGTCATACTCATCGTTTAAGAACAAGTGGGGTTACCACTTTTACATAAAGCATTGTTGTTTTCACACCATTAGAGTTGCTTTAACGCAATTGTTAGAGTAAAGCTCCCCCTAGATGTGAGATCCCCCATAAGAGGGATGAACTAACCTTGGGTTTTATCGATGATGACTTCATGTAGGTGTTGAAGATGTGGATGCTCTAAGTTGATGTAGATCATTTGGGGCTATCCTTTGGAGTGAGTTGCACTTTCAATACCTACACGGGTTAGTCCCACAAGGAACAAACAAGGATATCCATAGACATAGAGTGATCCACACACAAGATGATGTCTATGAAACCTTTAGGTTACCTTGTCCCTTGTCTTACCAACAAGAGGGTTTGTGACTCCTTGAACTAGTGCAAGATCTAGAAGTTGATTGCACTTGTTCTTGCCAAAATGATAAGAGTGAAGTATGTTGGCGGAGTCACGCTCAAGAACTCTCTAGTTCTTCTTCTTCAGGATCCACACCATCTTGATGGGAATCCTCGAAGTTGTAGTTGTACTTGATGAAGTGGAACTTGATGTACTCTTGGGAACCCACTTGACCAAGGCCTTAGGAGCTTCTTCAAATGCATCAATTTCCTCTTGAAGCTTGTCCTTGCCTTTTTGCTTGTGGTCTTGTGGTGGAAGATCATCTTGAGCTTGTGTCCCTCTGAAAGAAGTAGGATCATACTTCTCTTGTTGAGGAACAAACTTCATCTTGGGGTATTGATCTTCTTCCCACTCAACTCCATTAGCATTGAACTTTCGTTCAAAACCAATACCTTGATTCTTCCTGTGCCTTCCTTGCTTGCGTACAATTTCCTCGAATTGCTTACTCCCGGCAAGGCTCTTGTAAACACCTTTCTCTATGATTCCCTTCAATAAGCTATTTTCTTGCTCAAGTGTAACTTGGCTAAGAGAATCATTAGTGGGATCAAGAGAACTACTAGAAGCAACAACATTGGATTTAGCATGATTATTGTTACTACTAGAGGAAGAATCTTTGTTGTTCTTGTTACTAGACTTGACTTGAGGCATGTAAGTGGATAAGAGTAAACGCTTGGCAATGTAAGAAGAACTTTTCTTGTGAAGATCATCATTGATTGCCTTTAAGAACTCATGCTCTTGCTCAAGGTTGAGCTTTTCAAAACATAATTTCTCATGAGTCCTCAAAAGTTCTCGATGATCTCCTAAGATAGTTTCATGAGCTAACTTAAGACTGTTCAGTTCTTTAGTTAGAGACTCAATCTTCTCCTTATCATTGTCATTAGTTTCATCATAGTATTCATCACTATAGTTGTCAACAAGTAAATCATCATCACCTAACAAGTCATCTTCATCACTATTGAAATCAACATACTCGGGTGTGATACCTTTGGACCTTTGGCCATGAAGCATCTTCCAATTCCTTCATTTGGTGAATCAAATATGTCGTAGGAGTTGGTTGACACAAGTGCTAGACTGGCAACACCTTCATCTTGATTATATTCGGATTCAGAGTGATAGCTTCTCTCGGAGTCATTGTCGGAGTCGGAGCAGGATACCCATTCACCAACTTGAGTTTGATGTCTTCGTTTTGTGTAGCTCCTTGATGACCTGTCCTTCCTTTCCGAATCCTTGCTTCTCCGAGAGGGTCTTCGTTCATATTGATCATCCCTACTCCTTCTCTCCCTTGATGGTGATTCTTCTCTTCTACTTCTTCTTCTAGGAGAATCTTCTCTTCTTTTGTGGGGTGCCATACACTCATTGGAATAGTGTCCGGGTCTTCCACAATTGTAGCAGTTTCGCTCTCGGCTAGAAGATCTTTTGTCATTGTAGGACCTTGACTTGGAACTTCTCTCTTTGCTTCTATTCTTGTAGAACTTGTTGAAGTTCTTCACCATTAAGCTCAATTCTTCATTGAAGGTTTGTTTCTCACTTGATGATGTGGGAGCTTCACATGAGGCTTTGTAAGCACCACTTGACTTGTTATGGAGCTCCTCCTTATGCTTGAGTGACATCTCATGAGCAACAATTCTTCCAATGAATTCCGTTGGCTTGAGATCTTTGTAATTTGGCATCATTTGGATCAATGTGCATACAGTATCATATTTTCCATCCAAGGCTCTTTGGATCTTCTTCATGATGAATTTGTCGGTCATCTCTTCACTTCCTAAGCCGGCAATCTCATTTGTGATAAGAGCAAGCCTAGAGTACATTTCAGCGACACCTTCACCATCCTTCATTTTGAACTTGTCAAGTTAACTTTGAAGCACATCCAACTTGGATTCCTTGACGGAGTCGGTACCTTCGTGCATATCAATCAAAGTATCCCAAATTTCCTTTGCATTCTCAAGACAGCTGATTTTGTTGAATTCTTTGGGGCACAATCCATTGAAGAGGATATCACAAGCTTGAGCATTGTATTGCAGCGTCTTCAACTCTTCCGCGGTGGCTTCACGATTCGGTTCTCTCCCATCAAAGAATTCACCTTGCAAGACAACACACACAATAGCCCAAACGGCGGGGTTCTGTCCAAGAATGTGCATTTTCATCTTATGCTTCCAACTAGCGAAATTAGTGCCATCAAAGTAAGGACCTCTACGGTGGTAATTTCCCTCGCTAGACGCCATACTCTCCTAGGTTGTGAAACCAAGGATATGACTTCCAAAAGCTATGAAAATCAAAGTAAATGGAGACCAAAGCTCTAATACCACTTGTAGGATCGAAAGTATGTCTAGAGGGGGGTGATTAGACTACTTGACCAATTAAAAATCTATCCTTTTCCCAATTTTAGTTTTTGGCAGATTTTAGCTATCTTAGCACAAGTCAAGCAATCTTGACACAATTCAAGCAAGCATGCAAAGAGTCTATGAGCAGCGGAAAGTAAAGCATGCAACTTGCAAGAATGTAAAGGGAAGGGTTTGGAGAATTCAAACGCAATTGGAGACACAGATGTTTTTGTCGTGGTTCCGATAGGTGGTGCTATCGTACATCCAGGTTGATGGAGACTTCAACCCATGAAGGGGAACGGTTGCGTGAGTCCACGAAGGGCTCCACCCATGAAGGGTCCACGAAGAAGCAACCTTGTCTATCCCATCATGGCCATCGCCCATGAAGGATTTGCCTCACTAGCGGTAGATCTTCCCGAAGTAGGCGATCTCCTAGCCCTTACAAACTCCTTGGTTCAACTCCACAATCTTTGTTGGAGGCTCCCAACTAACACCCAGCCAATCTAGGAGACACCACTCTCCAAGAAGTAACAAATGGTGTGTTGATGATGAACTCCTTGCTCTTGTGTTTCATATGATAGTCTCCCCAACATTCAACTCTCTCTCACAGGATATGGATTTGGTGGAAAGAAGATTTGAGTGGAAAGCAACTTGGGGAAGGCTAGAGATCAAGATTCATATGGTGAGAATGGAATATCTTGACCTCAACACATGAGTAGGTGGTTCTCTCTCAGAAAATGTGCATTGGAAGTGTAGGTATGTTCTGATGGCTCTCTCCACGAATGAAGAGTGGCTGGACGGGTATATAGCCTCCACACAAAAACTAACCATTACACACAATTTGCCAATCTCGGTGAGACCGAATTGAGAAACTCGGTCAGACCAATTTAGCAAACCTAGTGACCGTTAGGATTTTCGGTGGGACTGAGATGCAACTCGGTAGGACCGATATGGTTAGGGTTAGGGCATAACGTAATCTCGGTGTGACCGATTACATAAACTTGATGGGGCCGATTTTGGTAATAAGCTAACCAGAGAGTTGGTCAGGTAAACTCGGTGGGACCGATCGCTCATTTCGGTGGGACCAAAATGTTACAAAAGGGAAACAGAGAGTTTACATTGCAATCTCGGTGGTACCGATCGCTCATCTCGGTAGGACCGAAACGTTACGAAGGGAAACAGAGAGATTACAACCCCATCTTGATGTGACCGAGATCCCTATCGGTGAGACCAGTTTGCCTAGGGTTTGTGGCAGTGGCTAGGACATCTGAACTCGGTGGGGCCGAGTTTGACTTTTGGTTTAGGTCATATGTGGATGTGGGAAGGTAGTTGAGGGTTTTGGAGCATATCACTAAGCACTATGAAGCAAGAACCTCATCAAGCAACACCTCATCCCTCCTTGATAGTATTGGCTTTTCCTATAGACTCAATGTGATCTTGGATCACTAAAATATAAAATGTAGAGTATTGAGCTTTGAGCTTGAGCCAATCTTTTTGTCCTTAGTATTTTGACGGGCCACTTTCCTCATCCATGCCATGCAGTTCATTGAGCTTTTCCTGAAATATTAATCTTGGAATAATGTTAGCTCAATGAGCTATATGTTGTTAGGAATTACCAAAACCACCTAGGGATAGTTGCACTTTCAGCGACGCTGAGGCCAATGGGAAGCTGAAGATCATCAAAGCTGACATTTGGGCTGTCAAACCACACATCAATGGACTTGTTTAAGATTTCCACATCAAAGAGAGGAAGATTATTGAAGATTTCCGCCTCTTGCTTGCTCTTGATCAACAGATCAATGACGTCGTTTTCATTTCACAAAACAGCAGCATGGGTGAGTGCTTGACCAGTGGGTTGCATGGGCTTCTTCACTTTGGCAGACTCAAAGATGCTTGAGAGATCTTCAGACTGCACACTGGCTTCAGGAGGTGCAGTGGCCAAAGGCTTCGCCCGTGAGACCTTTGGTGTTGGGGAAGGCTTCGAAGCTTTAGGTTTCTTCAGCTTCTTTGGCTTCGATGGTGCAGGCGCTTCGTCAGAATCAGCGTCGTCTGCAGGTTCATCCGCGGTTGTCCCTTGAACCATAATATGAGTGATGAGGCCTTCTAGGTTGTAGAAGGGCCCAACAAGATTGGGTTCAGCTTCGTGTGTGCCATCGGCACAAGGAGCAGAGGGGCCTGGATTGAAGTCTAATCCCCATGACTTCTTGTTTTCTTTGGCCGAGTTCTTGGCAAACTGGAAGTTGCGCTTGAACAGATTGTCGTCACGACACCATAGCAATGAAGATGGATCTGCATCTGCAGGCTGTGGTCCATGGACCATGTAAGGATAGAAGCCTTGTTCAATGACTTCAGCTCTGGACCTGGGTTGAAGGGTTTTGTACAAGATGTCTCCCCAGGGTCGCTTGATGGCATTCTTCTCAGCATATTCCTGGGTCACGAACTTGTACTTGTACCATTGTTCTGCCCAATATCTTCGAATCCATTGGATTCGGGTTTTCCGCTAATTGTAGTCCTCCTCTCGATCTGTCTTGTACAACTCATAGAGGTCAGGAGGCAAATCTCTTGAGGTGTTCCCACGGCGCTGTATGCCACCCTTCCTTGTGGATTTCTCTATTGCCATGAAGTTTAGACTGAAAGGCTTCAACACTGTCAAAGTCTTCCATCTATTAGTCAGACAAGAACTGGCTTCAGGAGAATTTATATGATGCTATAAGCACTCTGCAAATGAATGCAGACTATGAGAACCAAGGGATTCTCCCACGGACATGTACCTGTGACAGCATTAAAGGTGCGAGGGAAGGGGAATAGGTCATATGCATTCTCAGAAGATTTTGAAGATAAATCAGTTTAGAAGTCATTGACCTCATAGTGCGAAGACATTCACTCATATGTAGAGAGTTGGTTCCAGATTTGTACGAATCCACGAATAAGTACAAGTGAGGAATCTAACTACTTTGTGAAGCATAAGTGAACATACTAGGCATGCTATGAGATGCAGAATGAGATAGATCCAACTTGTGGGAATAGAAACCACTTGTGGTTGAAAAGGTTGAACCTATCAGATCAAAAAGACTGTAAAAAAGGAGGTTTTATTTACCACACGAGGAACTGCTAGACGGAGTGGGAGAGGAGGCCGAGCAGTTCGATCTTCCGTGCCCTAACTTGGCGACGGAGGACACCTACGGTGACGGCGGAGAAGACGATGTCCACGGCCGGCATGAGGATTGCGTCGGTGAGGTCGCGGCAGCTAAGCGCTTCGTCGCCGGCGTCGTCGAGGGCAAGCGGTGGTGCTAGGGTTCGTGCGAGAGTGGAAGAAGAGATAATGACTAGGGTGAGGCGTGTATTTATAGAGACAGGGACGACACAACGTTATTACGCAGGTGCCCCTGGCGGTTCACTTCTGAAGGACACGTGGCGTTCATGCAACACATTGGAGGTTGTTCCATGTTCCCACGCACGCCTGGATTGTCGGGTGGTCGTTCTCACTTCTCCAGGTTTCAGGCAAAAGGATTGAGCATTTAAAAATGGATTTAATGTTTGTCTCTGTATCTCCTGCTGACAAGGACACAGCAAAGATATTCGACAGTTTCAATAGAATGCATATGATTTGGATAGATAAACTTGAGACAGGAGCATAGAAAGGTTAGGGTCCGATCACATTCACTTAGTTCAAAAGATTCAACGTGAAGACATAGCTATAAGTGAATGTTGTAGAGGACAGAAACTAAATCAGTATATTGAAGATAAACATGAGGCCATGTTAATATTGAAGACAAACAAAATGCGAAGACTTTGCAAATGTAACGCCATGGGAAAACACTTCTAAGGGAAGAATTTGGTGGCCGCGTTACCCACCGTATAGGAGGTATTAGACCCAGAGACGGCACACAATTATCGTGGCGCTCCGAAGTCAAATTCCACGTTAATGTATTCACACTCAGAATGTAAGTCTTCATTGATTGAAGACATACTTTACTTCGTGTGTTGCACATCTAAGTCATCAACATGCATAAGTGTTAGGATGTGTGCCTGATCATAGGACATTTGAGGATTCCAAGATATTTAGCTCACACTGTAACTTGCAAAACCTTTTCTCATCCAAGGGCTTTGTGAAGATATCCGCCATTTGCTCTTCGGTGTTGACGTGTATGATATCAATATCTTCCTTCATGACATGATCTCTGAGAAAGTGATGACGAATTTCAATGTGCTTTGTCTTCGAGTGCTGAACTGGGTTGTTAGCAATCTTGATGGCGCTTTCGTTGTCGCAGTAGAGTGGCACTTGCTTCAAATGAATGCCATAGTCTTTGAGTGTTTGCTTCATCCATAGAAGCTGAGCGCAGCAAGATCCAGCATCAATGCATTCAGATTCACCAGTGGAGAGAGATACACAGTTCTGCTTCTTTGAAGACCAACATACAAGTGATTGTCCCAGAAAGTGACATGTACCTGATGTAGACTTGCGATCCACCTTGTCACCAGCATAATCAGCATCCGAGAATCCAACTAGATCAAACTCTGAGCCCTTTGGATACCACAATCCTAGTGTTGGGGTGTGAGCCAAATATCGAAGAATTCGCTTCACAGCTAAGTGATGCGGTTCCTTTGGTGCCGCTTGGAATCGGGCACACATGCAAATACTAATCATGATATCTAGCCCAGATGCACATAAATAAAGCAAAGAACCAATCATGGAGCGGTATACCTTTTGATCGAACTCTTTACCATTGTCGTCGGGACCAAGATGGTGTTTAGCTGGCATTGGCGTCGTGTAACCTTTGCAGTCTTGCATTCCAAACTTCTTCAGGCAATCTTTGAGGTATTTCTCTTGAGATATGAAGATGCCATTGCGTTGTTGTCGTATTTGAAGACCAAGGAAGAACTTCAACTCTCCCATCATGGACATCTGATATGCTCTTGCATCATGTATCCAAACTCATCACTGTATTTCTGATTCATGCAGCCGAAGATAATGTCATCCACATATATTTGGCACACAAATAGTTCACCATCATATGTCTTCGTGAAGAGTGTGGTATCTAGGGAACCAGGTTTGAAGCCTTTGCTCTTCAGGAAGTCTTTGAGTGTGTCATACCAAGCACGAGGGGCTTGTTTGAGGCCATACAGTGCCTTGTTGAGCTTACACACCATGTCAGGATGTTTTGGATCTTCAAAGCTAGGCGGTGGTGCAACATACACTTCTTCTTCAATCTTGCCATTGAGAAAAGCACTCTTCACATCCATTTGATACATAAGGATGTTATGATGATTTGCATAGGCTATCAGTATGCGTATAGCTTCAAGCCTAGCCATAGGAGCAAATGTTTCATTGAAGTCAATTCCTTCAACTTGAGTGTATCCTTGAGCAACGAGATGAGCTTTGTTTCTGACATCTTGACCATGCTCATCTTGCTTGTTGCAATATATCCATTTAGTGCCTATGATATTGTGCTTACGAGGATCAAGACGCTTGACTAGTTCCCATACCTTATTCAACTCAAATTGTGGAAGCTCTTCTTGCATAGCTTGAATCCATTCAGGTTCCATGAAGGCTCCATCAACTTTCTTGGGTTCAGATATTGAGACGAATGCGAAGTGTCCATAGAAATTTGCTAGTTGGGTTGCCCTTGAACGAGTGAGTGGACCAGGTGCATTGATGCTATCAATTATTCTCTCAATCTGTACTTCATTTGCAACACGAGGATGAGCTGGACGAAGATTTTGCTCTTGCTGATCATTGTCATCGTTAGAAGGATTGTCTTCAGGCTGATCATTGTCTTTAGGTTGATCAGGTGCAGAGATGATGAGTTCCTCTTCAGGCTGTGCTTCAGACGGTATGATTTCTCTAGTTCCCATAAGCTTGATGGATTCATCAAGCACATTTGGCAGGTGCTCTCTTTGCGAGCCGTTAGTCTCATCGAACCACACATCCACAGTTTCAACCACTTTATAGTGAAAGAGGTTGAAGACTCTGTAGGAGTTTGAATCCTTTCCGTATCCAAGCATAAAACCTTCATGTGCTTTCGGTGAAAATTTTGAAGTGTGATGTGGATCCTTGATCCAGCACCTGGCACCAAATACTCTGAAGTAACTGACATTTGGCTTCTTTCCAGTGAGGAGCTCATAGGATGTTTTGTTCAGAAGCTTGTGAAGATAAACTCGGGTGATGATATGACATGCAGTATCAATGGCTTTAGGCCAGAACTTTCTTGGAGTCTTGTATTCATCGAGCATCGTTCGGGCTATCTCAATAAGTGTTCTGTTCTTGCGTTCCACGATGCCATTCTGCTGCGGCATGTATAGAGCTGAGAATTCATGAGTGATGCCCAAAGTATCAAGATAAGTGTCAAGGCCGGTGTTCTTGAATTCAGTGCCATTGTCACTTCTGATGTGCTTGATCTTGACGCCATAGTTGTTCATGGCTCGATTGGCGAAGCGTCTGAAGACATCCTGCACTTCAGACTTGTAGAGGATTATATGTACCCATGTATATCTTGAATAATCATCAACAATGACAAAGCCATAGAGACAAGCAGTAGTAGTAAGAGTTGAGTAGTGAGTGGGACCAAAGAGGTCCATGTGTAGCAGTTCGAAGGGTTGAGTCATTGTCATGATTGTCTTCGAGGGATGCTTGGCCCTCGTCATCTTTCCAGCTTCACAGGCACCGCATAAGTGATCCTTCTTGAACTTGACGCCCTCGATGCCTATGATATGCTTCTTCTTTGCAAGAGTGTGCAAGTTCCTCATGCCAGCATGCCCTAGCCTCCGATGCCAGAGCTAGCATTCTGAAGCTTTTGCAAGAAGACATACGGCAAGCTGTGGTCCTGCTGAGAAATCTACCATGTGCAAATCATCTTTCCGATACCCTTCAAAGACTAGAGACATGTCAGATTCCATTAGAACAAGGCAATGATATTTTCCAAACATCACAATCATGTTTAAATCGCAAAGCATTGAGACAGACATTAAGTTGAAACCAAGGGATTCAATGAGCATCACTTTATCCATGTGTTGATCCCTTGAGATTGCAACTCTACGTAGACCCAATACCTTGCTTTTACCAGTATCAGCAAATGTGATGTGACTCTTGTCAGATGGACGTAAGGTTGAGTCCATGAGAAGACTTCGCTTGGCAGTCATGTGATTAGTACATCCACTATCAATAATCCATTCTGAAGCAGCTGGTGTCATACCCTACAGTGCAGTTAGGGGATAGGCTTCACGAAGAGAATTGTGAAGCATAAACATTTGACGAGCAAGTGGATTATGAAAGCTTAGTTTAAGATTAGGACTGATAGGCACAACAAAAAAATACACTTCCGTGATGATACGTGTTTGTCATAGTAGGTCGCTTTTTTCTCATGCATGTACATCCATGACAAATTTATGACAGAATCAAGATAGTCATACCTGTGTTGTCATAGAAGTGTTCCATGACATTACCGTCCACTTCCATGACGATAAATCACGTGTCAGAGAAGTGCTTTCGTCAAGGGTGACCGACATGTGGCATCCACCGTAACGGAACTCCGTTAAGCTATCGGGTCGGGTTTTGGATCCGATAACCCGTTAACAGCCCCGACCAATGGGGATTTTCCACGTGTAAAATCATCATTGGCTAGAGGAAACATGTGTCGGCTCATCGTCGGGACAGATGTTATCCACTCACTGGACAGAAGGCACCTATGATACGTCAACACGTGGCACGGCCCAACAAGTTTAAACGGGCCGGCCCAACTAAAGGACCACAAGATTTTGCGGACCATAATGGGCCGGCCCAGCTAAAGGCCCACGAGATATTGCGGACCATAATGGGTTGGCCCAGTTAAAGGCCCACAAGATTTCACGGGCCATAATGGGTCGGCCCAGGTAAAGGCCCATAAGATTTTTGTGTGCCATAATAGGCGGCCCAGGTAAAGGCCCACAAAATTCTTGTGGATCATAATGGGCCGGCCCAGCTAAAGGCCCACGAGATTTCGCCGACATTAATGGGCCGGCCCAGATGTAGGCCCACAAGATTTTGAGGACCCTAGTAGGCTGGCCCGTTAACTCGCTGCCATGTTTTGGGCCAAATGCCGGCCCATATTTGATCCGGTCTATTAATGGCCTGCCACGCTCCGGGCCTAATAGTGGCCCATATGAGATCCGGCCCGTTAAAAGCCTACCATGTTCTGGGCCAAATTATAGACCAGATCAGGTCTGACCCTTTAAGAGGTTTTGGGCCTAATTATGGCCCATATCAGATTCAGCCCGTCAACTGGATACTATGCTTTTGGGCCCACTTGCTAAAGGCCCACTCAGTAATTCAGCCTGATATTAGTTTTGGCCTGTTAAGGGCCCGTTTAACATTTCGGCCCTATATTAATTTCAGCCTGTTAAAAGCCCGTCATATAGTTGGGCCTAACTACGGCCCGGTTTGCATCCTGCCTGCTCGCAGCTGATATCTGATTGAGCCAAACAAGAACCGAGACAATTTTTTGGCCTGTTAAAAGCCCGAGATTTGATTCGCACAATCATGGGTCGGGGTTCATTTCGGGCTGCTGCCGGCCCGTGAGCTGATCGGCACGTTTCAGGCCCAACCTACATCGTGATTGCATGACGACCCGATTATGTACCATAATTTTATGGTTTGGCCGGTTTACTGCGAAGACAGGATATATATACAGTAAAATAACTGCAGCATTGTGAATAAGAAAAAATCTATACTATACAATAAAGAAATTACGGCATATTACATCCACTGGGCATCAAAGTTCGCCACTATGGTAATAAAGCACAGGCAGATAGCAAATTACATACACTGGGCATCAAAGATCGCCACCAATGCAAATAAACATGCCGACAAAATAATATACAAAACCAACAGCACTTCAATAGAGTTCAAGAAAGGTGAGCCCTGCTGGGGAGCTGCAGCGCAAGCAGCTGAGCAAGATGATGAGACTGCACTTGTTCAACACTTATAGCTTCCTCACTCTGAAAGATAAAACAAGTAGACAGATGATAGGTTTTGCACATAAAAGTATCAGTGCTGACAATTCATCACATTTCTTGCTGACGAATAAAGTGACACAGTTTAAATTTGCATTAACACAATATGGTATTGTTCAGGTCAAGACATGGCAGGAAATGACATTGTGAAGGAGTTGGCAGCTTCACGACACCACTGGATTACAGATCAATAACTCATAAGTATCAATGGTTAGTGTGCTGTCAATTTATACCATTTCAGATTGGCAAATAAAGAGACGGTTTAAATAATAGTAGAATGATATGACATTGTTCATAGTTAATACATTGCAGAATATGACATTGTGTTGTAGTGGGTAGGTTCACCACACCACTGGATTACGGATGAAGAACAGAAGCATACATGCAGTGCAAAAGAAGATCACTTGCTCTGTATAGTTTAATTTACATGGTATGAAGAAGGAAGTTGGTTGTACAACTGAAAACTTAAATTGAGAAAGGACAAACTTTTGTTTACGAACTACATAATAAACTTTAAACAAGCAATTTGATGCAAAAACCAAAAGTAAACAGCTATTGCAGTCATGCCTAACCAAATATATACAACAAAGTTTGAAGGCTTGAGATGGACAAACTTACATTATTGGTGAAGACATTCTCTATAAAGGCCTTGTCCATGCTGATGGGGGGGGCAATTCAAGAAGTTTACCACAGAATCTTCTTCAAAAGCATTGCCTTTATTCTACATTTTGTTAAGAGTAAATATAGATGTGATAATATACGAAAAAATGGAGAATATTTAAGATAAGATGAAGAGTGATGCTACATAACCAAGTAGCTATAAATGTAAGTGCAGCAATACAGGTAAAAGGTACAACCAAGAGCAATGCACAGCTAAACTTCTTCAGTACCAACCTTATGGTAAGAGTAAATATAGATCTGATGTGTAGAAAATGGAGGGCAAAGGAAAATAAGCTGCAGAGTGATGGTACATGAACAACTACCTGTCATTATAAGTACACTTATAAAGGACAGCATGTACTTACAAGAACAATGCAGAGCTAAAAAAACATTGGCATTGGATATATTCTACACTAATGTAACCATTCATACAGATTAGATAATTTGGAGCGAAAAATTGATAAGCAAGCTATCATGCATACTGCTGTCACATAACGAACCAAGTATGTATGCAAGTACAATGATACAGGACAATAGGTACTAACAAGAGCAAAGCAGCAGGTAGCATATTTGCGATATCCTGTCATTCTTGTCAAACCGGAATTCTTCTTCAAGCAGATTTCCTGCAAAAAAGATCCGTAAGGCACATGCGGAAAAGTAGAAGTTCAAATTGTCATGTGATTTCATAGACAGTACCTCATCCTGGGAACGAGACCAGTGCATAAAAAGGTTTTTCCATTCAATGTCTTCTAAATTTAGCACAGGAGACTTCACCGGAAATTCATTTATAGACTTGCCATCAAAGTGTGATTTCCTCAGGTAACATCGATACTGCAGCAATGCTTCCTTGAAAAGCACAAGCAAGCTTTACTCGTCATGACTATCCAGATTGACCCTCGCCTAGTTACAACAATGTAATGTAAATCATTCATGTGTTCAATCAGCAGAAAACAGGAAAATAATAACCATGAATAATAGCACTTACACGTAAGTTGGACAGGAAGATGTGAAAATGGTGTTTGTCTTCACAGTAATCTTCCCATGATGGGAATATATGCACGTAGTCCCTATCAACAATGAAAGCATTGTCTTTTAAACTGGGAATAAATGGAATGGGGTTCCAATCTGCAGGAATTGGCCGTCTCTGCAGTTGGGATAGGTCTTCGGCCAGTGGGCTTGCTGTACTTTTTGCTGGACTGGGATTTTTCTATGGTACAGCTAGTGCTATGGCAAATGAAATCGGTATACCTTTTGCTGGAGTGCAGGTCCTGTGTGGTGGGGCTAGTGGTGTGGCCAGTGAAGTATGGGTACAGTCTGCTGGAGTTGGTCCTATGTTTTGTGTCACTGGTTGTACAACCAATATAAGTGGGGTGATGTCTGATTTCTCCGGCACCACCACGTTTTTCAAGGACTTTGCTGGCGCTCCTTCAGGTTCGGCAATCACCCTCTTCCTTTTTGATGTCTAATGCACAAGAACAACATTTGAGTGGAAAAATATGGTATGATGACAGATGGAATATGTATTGATAATGGATGGGCATGGCATCTCGACATATATGATGAGTAAACTAAGCAGATGGCGGTGCAACAAAGTAGAAGAAATGCAAGACAACATATGCAAGATACCTGTAATCAATAAAACATTGCCAACTTAGAATAGGCACCTTGATGGGTGAACAGGACAGGCCATCTGCCTTTGACTCCTCGAGGTTAGAATAGTCATTAGGATCATATTCTGAACAAGAATCAACAGGTGGGGAGCGGATGAGTTCCATTGCATCCAGAATGGCACTCAATGCCTTGGTGCCAATTTTGTAAGTCATTGCAGTGTTTAGCTTCAAGAGTGGACTGCTGCTAATGCGACACAAAGCAGCTACACAGATCATAGTGTAGATATAACGGGAAAACCTTAAGCATCAGAGTAAAATCAACAAAGTGGAACTTGCTGGAATATATGTGCTAGTATTGCCGGTACGGCTAGAAAGGCTTCGGATACCAGCTCTCTTCAAGTGAAGGTGCGGTACTGTTAATATCAATGTAACTCTCAAAGGTGTCATAGCTCCCCGCATTTCGTTGCTATTCTTATAGGATTCAAGTGGGCAGGCCACTACAAATCCTATTCCTATGTTTACAAGATCCTACGAATCAAAGAAGCTCAAAGTGTCCATCACAACCGACCGTATAGACCTCTACATTGCAAATGTCCCTGCTCATCTTCTGTACAAGGACCATACTATACTACTATCATACTCCCTCCGTTCCAAAATATAAGTCTTGGTAGATATTTCCACTATGGATCACATACAGATGGATCCAGGTACATTTTAGAGTGTAGATTCACTCATTTTGCTCCATATGTAGTCCATGATGGAATCTATACAAAGACTTGTATTTAGGAACGGAGATAGTACATATTAAAGAAGAACGGAAGACGAACATGGTAAAGAAGAGCAAGCAGATTTTGGATAATAAAATGTTGGTTGTGCAATGCCCACACATGATGAACCAGAGCGCATTAAGAATGCAACTCCTAGCTGTCTCTCGACCATTTCAGGAGGTTGGATGAAGATCCTATGTCTCCTAACCCTTCTTCTTCCTCGTCTCTGATTCTTCCCATACAGAACACCGCATGGGCCGCCGGCCGGACCACCGGCCCCCACCGCCTGTGTTCCTCCGCCACCCCCACCCCCACCCCCACCCGCGTCGAGTTTTCTTCGTTCGGCGAGGCCCCACAACCACCCGAGCCCCTTCGATCGCACCGGCGAACTCTGAAAAATTAACTGACCCAATTTTGAAATTTAGTCTACTATGATTTAACTAGTGTGGAATATAAAAGGGGAAAACCATGAGCATTGCGAGTATGGTGTTGAGCGTGCCATGGCGGATCTGAAGGTGCAAACCGGACAAAGGCAACTTCGCAACCAAGACAAGAAATCAGAGTAAAGCAGTGGCGATCTATTTTCTTGCTGTGATAAATAAGTTGAGCAGATACAGAAGAGTACCGCCTTTGGTGCGGCGCCGTGTACGCATCTGCTGAGAATTTGATGGTGCTACGGTAGCGATGGCTGTCGGCAGCGTGGAAGCAGATCAAGGAGGGTAGACGGTGGCGGCAGGGCGCGGTGGACGAGACGGACGTAGGAGCGGCGCCGACAAGGTGGATGACGGCGGGGATGAAGCGAGAGGATAGGATGCAAGGATCCCGGTCCGAAGCCGTGGATGAGAGAGGTCGATCTCTTGTAATGGACGACGGCGTTGGGGTATCAGCTCTGGCATGGTGGAGGAGGACGGCGGTGGATGGGGTGGCGGACGGCGGCGGACGGAGGAGGGTGGGGTGGAGAGGGTGTTTTGGCGCCCACAGAATACGAATGGGGAAAAGGGAGGTAGAGAGGAAGGGGGGAACCATGTATTCAGGGCGCGCTTGTCTCAAATGCAAGGAAATTTACAAACTTAGCCCCCATTTCAAATTTCTACAACATCACAGCAACACTAGTCGGATGGGGATAGGACTGTAATCTCGCATACACCGAATATTTGCCGACGAGAGTTTGTTTTTGGCGCCCACCGTGTATGAATATGAATCGGGGAGGGAGTCGATTTCGGCCGAGGACACACTGTGTTTTGGCGCCCACCGTGTATGAATCCGGGTGAGAGGCGGTTACGTCACATTTGGGTGAAATTACAAACCTACCCCTATCGAAACCTATAGAAATCCAGCATATAGGCTTTGCGTGGCAGGGATAGGCAGTAGTGATTTCCATCTCGCGGATTTTGGTTTCGGGCGGATACTGTGACTTTCCCCGCTTCGTTCAAATTTTGCAGAGTGCACGTTTACCATGCCAACTCAATTCGAATCCCGTTTGTATTCTATTTTTTTGGGCGGGATCCATTTTCAATTGGAATTACATTCTATATACATGATTTTTTATATATACTTTCAAAAGTAGAACACCATTTATACATAAATATGGTTTACAAATGGCATGATCTCAGATTCATAAGGTTGTATCCATCAATTTGGATTTTCAAATATTTGAAACCACTTTATGTTGAAATCCAATGTATGCATTCCTCGCTAACTGTCTCCAATTAATGTGTGTTTCATGCGGGTATTTTTTACTTCTCAAACATGTACAATGTGTTTCACACACTCAACGTATAGTGTAATCCCGTTTAGATATTAATTGCATATAAACCATGCATTGTTTGCAATTGAAGAATCTATGGATCACCAACATTGATAAACAATATAACATTACATGTGTGCCGAAATTCAAATGAATATGCATGTTTGATACCAAATTGCGTTATGATATTATCGATGTCGTGATCTCCAGTTTAAATATTTGAATCCCCTTTAATCCAGATATTCGTCTCATATAGCTATCACTCATGCTTATATAGGACTATCTCTCTGGACCTATACGCGTTCATTGTCTCTCAGGTATCTGTCGTGCTACTTGTATGTCGACAATGATCTTTTATCTTTGTAACACACTAACGGTACTCTCTCCCTCGACCTTCATCACTCTATCTCTCTCTAAGTATATCTCGCTCCCTGCTATGTGTCTTTAATTATGATTCTCCATGTGGAATCTCTTTCTCTCACACAAACACAAAACTTTGTCTCCCGGGGTCTCATTTCTCTCTACTATTCCCATGTGTGCCACTCGCACACCCCTCATACAGAGATGCCTTTCGCTCCTTAGATATGAGAACCTACGACTCTTCCTCTTCAATATCTCTTTCTCACACACAAACACAAACTCTGTCTCCCAGGGTCTCATATTTCTCCATTGTTCTCTTGTATGTCGCTCGTACACACCCTCTCTCCCTAGAGATATCTTGTGTTCCCTCGTATGTCTCTCTAGCTATCACTCTCATTGTGAAATATATTTCTCTCTCGCAGACACAAAACTCCGTCTCTCTGGATCTCATTTCTCTCTGTTATCTGTTTGTATGTGACTCACACGCACCCTCTCTCTATCTCACACCCACACACATAACCCAGCCTTCTGATCCACTCGACTCCTATCTCTAACGCACACTAGCTAGCATCTTTATCTTTCTATTTATCTGTTTCTCCATCAACCTTCTTTCTGGCCCTCACTCTTGATTCCTATCACGCACACTACATATGTTTCTCTCTACATGCAGTCAAGTGCCCTCTCACACACATATACAACTTCACCTTTTGAACCACCCGACGGTCATCTCCAACACCCAAACTAGCGGATGTCCCTCTAGCTAGCATCTCCATCTCTATATCTATCTGTAGTTTCTCCGTCAACATTTCTTTCTCGCACGGAGTCTTGCTTCCTATCACCCACAATATATATGTCTCTCCATACATATGCATTTATAGGTTGGTCTCTTTTGCACAATCGTTGCGCCTCACTCCCTCTGCTCGCCATAGATGCATGCTCCAGCCCATGCCACTATCTCTTAAAGACAAAAACACATGCTCAATTGTCGGGACTTCTACCATGCATTCTCACATGCATGCATATTGTCATACCGATCCGTCTCTCCCATGTTGTTGATCTATGACTTATGTCTTCTTTCTTTTATCTCGATCATGCGCGCGCGCACACACACACATCCCACGTATACATGTATACCTCTCATACATGCATGTTCAAGGTCTCTATGCCTCCATACGTAGTTAATTACCCTCAATCCTAATGCCACATCGAATCGTTCTCCTCTTTTGTGCACATAACTTCCGCCTGGATGGGTAAAACACACACTCACACTTAACAATCTCCTTCTAGATACCCCCCCCGCCCTCACTCTTCCCCTATATCCCCGAAACCAATAAGACCATCCCTTAGTTTAATTCCCGCCTACATGCACCATCGATATATAGTAGTCTTCCTCGGTGGCTCTCGAAGAAACACGTTCTCTCGAAGTCGACTCCTCTCATGCATATAGGTCCTAATGCGTTTTTCGAGGCTAACTTTGACCAAATGTTAGAGCAATAATATATGACATGCAACTTACACAAAGCATACCTTCAATTTTGTATGTCAAAGGAGCTTGAAATAATATAATTTGCATAGTATACATCTCCTGTGCTATTAATCTTGTCAATAGTCAAGGCTGTCTTGAAAAACACATTAGGCCCTATATAGATGGAAGGAGGGAGTAGGTCCCATGCAAAAAATGAGAATAAAATTCAAACATCTGGGCATCGTGGCTCGGTCGATAACATTGAGAAACTTGGTTTTAAAATCATGAAACTTGGCATGGTGTCATGTCATGGTAGTACCATGTCGTGGTAAAAAAAATTGGCCGAATTGGAACAAATTTTGGTATAAGCTTCTTGCAAAACGGAGCTTCTCTCAAGAAGGCTTGTGGTTCTGGGAGGGAACGTGTCACCTTTGTGTGCATAATTCAAATTTGAAATACAAGCACATGTTCCAGTGCACCAAAGTTGGTTGAAAAATCACATGTGTGTCCTCGGGTAAATATCTAGGTTCCATGCAAGAAATGGGAATGAAATTCAAAATTATGGGCGTCGTGGCTGGATTGGAAACATTGAGAAACTTAGTTTTTTAATTCCTGTAAATCCAAAACACGCATGAAAATAATGAAACTTGGCTTGTTGCCATGACATGGCACCAACATGCTGTGGTAAATTTGCAGTCCGATTTGCGAAGGCGCACACATTAACAATCAACAAAGTCATTTTGGAAGAAGTGGTGTCACGTTACAATCGGAAACTAAGTATTATTGAAACCATGGGCGTTCTACTTACTAGTACCATTTACGTGCCGCCATGCGTCCCCTTTTTTATTAGCTAGGAGGCGACGTGCAGGGTAGCTATTTGAGTACGAGAGGCATGCGATCAGATCCCTGCGCGTGCTTATTGGGAGGAGAGCCCTTTGACCTCCATCTGTCGTCCACCTCTCTCCCAAGGTCTCCATTAATGGCGCCTGAGCCTCTATTTAATGGCATGGCTATGTCTCACTCGACTGAGATTTAAGAGAGAGAAAAGAAAATCTGAAAGCACAGATCTTGATGTAAGATCCGACGGACCTATATAGAATCTATTGCGACTTATAGCAAGACTGATGAATATATAAGGACGATTAATTTTTTTGATCAAAGAAGGGCTTGCCCTTCCGATTTTCATTACTGAAAACCACCACAATTCACAAGAAGTTCAGCACAACTCCAGCCTAACACGAAGGACTAAAAGGTACCATATTGAAATCGCAACATCCCAAGAGGCCAACAAAGGCCAAACATCCGTGCTAGAACCCAACATTTCACAACCGACGACACAATCCACATCCTAAACCGATTATTACATCAAAAGAAGCCAGGAAACTAGTCTCCTCGGTGAGCGGCAAGGAGCTCTTTCGTGTCCTCAAGACGCTACTTCAGAACATCCATGGATTCCTCCACCAGCCTTTGGAGCTCGTTGCGGAGCATGTCATTCTCGTCCATAAGTTTCTTCAACAAGGCACTAGTTTCCTCCTGTAGGTCTGCACTTCGGACGATCTTCTCCCTCAGCAAGTCGTGCTCGGCCCAGAGCCTCTCATTAACCTCCCTTAGTTGCCGGATGACGCCGGTAGCCTGTTCAAAAGAGGCTATCATGTTGTCCTGCAACCTCGCCGAGCCGGAGATCTGATCCATCTGGCAATGGACAATCGCATGCGTGCACCTGTAACAGTCGTCGCGTGCCCGCGAGAAATTTTCCCAGGCCGCCACGGCGCGGCGGGACATCTCTACTACATTTGTGGCGTGGCGGGACATCTCTGCTGCTTCCGCGGCGTGACCGGACCAGTCTGTTGCATCGACGACATGGCGGGACCTCCGTGCTGCTTCAGCGGCACGGCGGGACCTCTGTGCTGCTACTTCCGCAGGCGGGACATGTCGGTTGCTCTCGCAGTGAGGTGGGACATCTCTCGTGCTTCCGCTTCCATGCTCGCCTCTCCCTACTGGCAATCTCTCGACCCAGAACTCACGCTGGCCATGGCAGACGCAAGGGAAGGATTCTGAATGACTTGTTTGTTTTTGTGGATGAGGAGTTGAGGAGGAATGCGCAGTCATCTTGGCATACTAGTATTTATAACCGAGTACTAATACGCTCCTAAGTGGAAAACCGTTTAGGTTATGATCGGTGTGAACAGGTTTGCAATTCAATATAGCATGGAGTAATTTGGAATGTGACGAGACGCAAGCTCAAAATTTATTAACGGTTCTAGTTTCGAAGTGCGGCACTATTCCCGGATGGAGTACTTCTTTTTCTACTCCCTCCTTTCTGGTTTTATAGGGCTTATCTCAAAATTTTAGTTTTTCCATTTTATAAGTCTCAATTTGGTTGTCCCCAACACATGTTTAGATTCCAAGGTGCATTAAATCATTGCATGCAAGTATTAAGAGAAAATTGACCAATGCATGTACTTTATGCATGCATGCATTGCAATTAATGCATTAAACCTATCTCTCAGGACTTCTCGCATGCACCATCATGCCACCCACAAAAACTTGTACTCTGAGTTTAGTAGTACGTTATACAGGAAGAGAAGAGGTGCACGCACGCACTCGTCCTCTCACACATGCGTCTATTTTTTCTCGAAAAGGAGGATGATGACCCCCGGCCTCTGCATCTGGGAGTCACACACGCAAATTATTGAAATATATCGATTGCAGTGCTTTGATGTGTCGCATCAGCTCGTACATCAATGAGAAGTTTGATTATCCTCTCCCTCGCGAACTTAACTGCACATGCCTTAGGTTGTATGACAGGTTGGCCACACACCTGTAGGGCCCACCTGTCATACACGCAAAGGCAGGAGCGTCCCTCCCTCACCCATGAGCGTGGTGGCTGGCAAGACTAGGAGAAGCTTTAGCTACACGCTCTCCCTCCCGCACGCGGTGGACATGCAGCAGTTCAATCGGTGTCAGATGGCCAGAAGCGTACTGTAGTACTCCTCTAGTGCAGTAGTATTCCATCATTGTTCGACTTTCCAAAGAGGCGAAGAGCCAAGCGCAGCCCGGACGCTCGTGTGGCAGTTTCATGTGTATAGTCATCTAGGATAGCGTGTACCGTGCCTGTAAGCTTAAAATCGTTGGGGTCGGCTCCATGCTATGTGGCCCTCTCGAAGTTTTTAAAAAATTAAAATAGTCTTCTGGCCCTACCCGAAAACTGCCGTGCGTACTGCCCGGGAAAAGCCCCGCCCTCAACTTTTAACTACGCGAAAACAGTTCGAGCTTGTTCGTTCTATATAAATACAGTACTTACTGTATGTTTATTCACCCGTGGGGTTGTTCAATGAATGGAGGGGCGGGGAGCACAAGTGAACAATATTGTAGTACTACTAGTAGTAAGTAGGAGTCGTACAGTAGTCACCTTAAATAGAGAGTTTCTTTTCTTTAATGCCACGTATACAAATTGAAACGCTTGTTGTGGAGAGAAAAAAGATAATCACTCCACTATATATGGACGCAGGGGCCTGAGCGCTTGCTTTACTAGGGTTGCTCTCTTCATTCTCTCATCCTCTCCAGATATAAACAAGACAGCGGTAGCGACATTTTCTCTCTGCTCACCACTGGTCACAGATCCGGTCGGATCCCTTCGGCCGGTGTGTGTAGAGGACTAAAAGGTGCATTGTTCACGCGGTCATCGCCGCCGAGGGAGGAAACCCACAACTGCCGGAGGGGCCCGATCCTCTGCCTGTGCCGTTCTCTCCGACACATGGCCGGCTCGGGAGGTCTTTCAACCCTTCTTCCTCCCTGCCGTATTGTCCGCAGATCCGACCTGCCGCCGCGGGCGACCCTCAGGTATAAGTTCTTCGAAAGCGGCCTTGCTCTACTGGCCCAGCTCCCCACGTGTCTGCATGTGCATCTTTTTCTACTCCCATCAGCTCTTCCAAATCCACCTAAATTTTTAGTATTATTAGAGGTAAAGCTACTTCATGCATTCGAATCTAGGGCTTTGTTCAAACAACGAAGAAAGGTGGGAAAGTTGTAGCATGAATCTAGGACTTGATTCAAAGAGGAAATAATATGGTGAAAGTAGTAGAGACCAGATACCCAACCGGTCTCTTGGTTGAAAAGGGAAATAATGGGAAAACGTTGTACAAACTGGATAAGGAACATATCTATTATTGGTTGAAAAAAGGATAGAAAGTGGCGGCTGGTGGACAAGTCAACAGAGTATATCCAGGATTAGATTTGCTGCCATCACATAGTAAAAGGTCTCCAGGATTAGATTTGCTACCCTCACATAGTAAAAGGTCCCAGCATTAGATCTACTGCCCTCACATAGTAAAAGGTCTCCAGGATTAGATTTGCTGCCCTCACATAGTAAAAGGTCTCCAGGATTAGATTTGCTGCCCTCACATAGTACAATGGCACTCCTGCTATTTTCCCCAGTATGATAAGTAAGTTGCTCCTTTACGCTGTGGAGTGTCCTGGTGTCCCCATGGTCCCATGCCCTTAAACCAACTCTTTAGTTGTTGTTGATTTACTATGTCTGGTAAACAAGCAATGCCACCATTAAAGTAATACCATATTTGAGGAATCTCATTGTTGATCGTAATGCTTCTGGTAACATGAAGCATCACTAACGTTTTAAAATTTCTATTGTCCTTTCGTGATTGCCATGAACATAATTAAGATGCTTCTTTTCATTTTGTATATGTTTCGTATATTCTTATTGACCAGCAACTGTTTACTTTCTATCTTTTTGTGCAGATAGGGATATCCATTTCACCTTGTTGCTATTGTGACCTTTTGGTGAACTGCAGAAAACACTTTTTTTGGAATGAGTGTCTTGTGCAGTTCAACTAAAATGTCATGTGGGCAACATCTCTCAATTTTGGTGGAACTGCACAAAATGGTGATCGGAGTTTCCAAAATCTCCGTCAAGTTCTGCTGGTAATCTTGTGCAACATTTTATTAGCCTTTACAAGATGGAGCCGTCACTGTCACCGCAATGGCACTTTATTTTAGTGGAACTGCACAAAAGGATAAGAAAATTATAGTTGCACCTTACATGAGCCGGACAGCCAACCTTAATGTTCCTCAATTTTAGTGCAACTACTAAAGAAGAACCTGCCAGCTCACAAGAGCAAGTACTTCTTGCTAGCTGAATGATGCAATCTTTGCTTCATTTCAGGTGAACTGCAGAAAAAGGCGCATGAATTGAATCATGGAACTCCAGGCAGACCTCATCCAAGTAGAGCTGGAGGTTGAGTTCACGCCGCTATTAAAGTGAAATCATGCTCTCCCGTCTCCTTGTTTGTGCTGTGCAAATAGGAATACTCAAATATAGATGTTGTGACGGTCAAGAGCATTCGCCAAGTTCTTCGATTGTATGACATGGCTAGCCAAGATGGATTTAATCCTGATATTCACTTTATCAAAAGGCTCTAATGGGTTGGTTCTGAATCTTGCAAGCTGGGAATCAGTGAGATGTGTAGGCATCTTTGTTGTACTTGTTATTTGGATCTTATTTGTTGGTTGTGAATCTTGCAAGCTGGTAATCAATGAGATGTGTAGGCATCTTTGTTGCACTTATTATTTGGATCTTATTTGTAGGTTCTGAATCTTGCAAGCTGGGAAACACGGCATGATGATGCAGAGGACAACAACCATAACAAACAGTTCAAACTCGGTAGTATTATCTTTGTGAATGTGCGACAAATGTGATGATCGTGTGCGTCCTGAGAATTATAATTCTAATTGTTGTGCATGTTGATCCTGTGGCACTGATAGAACGAGTGAATGCATTGCTTGTTTTAAGTACAAATTTCTATTAAAGCTAATTAAATTTAAGTAAAGTGACCACTAACTCCTGTTATTACAGTACCAATACAGACCCGCTTGTGAACCAACGTGTGGCCGAGGGTGCATCTTTTTCCGGGCGTGCAGCGGACAAGGGAGGGGTAGTAAATGTTGTTGCCTGTACACACTCAGCTTACTATTGAATCCAGTTCCCCAAGAGCTGAAAAAGAACTGCTGCCACCGCCTACACATTCGTTCACTCGAAGAGACTCCAATGGCGATCCCAGGGGTGAGCCTGATGGATATGGACTTCAGCAAGGAGTTCCCCTTTGAGTTCGCCGTTCAGTCCTATGGCTGCACCAAGTTGATTGTGATGTACACCAACGATACGGACTCGGTGAAGCTCTGCCTCGCCTCAGTCCTATGGCTGCACCAGGTTCTGGAGCATTCGCCCGTTTCATTGGCAGCGCTGACTGCACCTTCGCTACGGTGGAGAGAAGGAAGAACGAGACGATTCGGCCATCTGGTGCAACAAGCTTGTTGACATCCAGAAGCAATACAAGATCATCAGCAACGGGCAGGAGAAGGACTCCGTGGTTGACCTCGCTGAGACCATCATCGACCCCTGATACGCCAACATGAAAGAAGACGACCTGAACACGTGGGAGGTACCTCTGAATCTAGCCTACATAACCTACGCGGCCAAGGGCGCATACGCATGCTACGATATGTACATGCAGATCTTGGACATGAGGGCGTCTCTGCTTCCCGTAACCGACGAGTACACGGACAGCCGCAGTGTCATGATCAAGCATGCCAGGAAGGTCTAGATGTTGTACTTTATCTGTTTATAAGCATCTTTATCATGTGAGTGTTTCATGCATTAGCCTATGTGTCGTAATTATCTGTTTTGTCTGAAATATTTCTTTTAAGAACCCATTAACCTGATTGCTTTTTTAGTGGAAATTTGCTTATGTATGTAAACTAGTTCACTTGTGCATAAAAAAACTAGTTCACTCGGCTGCCGTGCTTTGAATCTCCTTCCTCCCAGCATATTCCCCTCCTCAGGTGGACCCAGCAGGTCTCTGAATTTTCTCCCACTTTGTTTTTCGATGTAAACTGAGTTTTCTGCCAGTACTTTCCCCTAGAACCAACTCAACTGTCCCACGTCTAGCCTAAAAAATAATAATACCCCACGTACTATTAACTCATCAAATTAAAATGATATTTTATTTCGTAAGTTGAAAGTTCTTACAAAATAATAATAATAATTGTTTATATATAACTTGGCAAGTTAACTCCTAGTGATTGCGTACATAAGCTTGCAAAGATTTTACCGACGTGCAATCATGTGTTTATGTTTTTATAACATTTCTCCGTCTAGCCCAACAAGATATTTTCACCCAGCCCAGCAAGTCCGCGGCTTTCGAGAAAAATGCAAATGGGCTGCATAGATGCTACATCATTGTTTCACCCAGCCCACCAAGTGGACTAAAAAACAAATGGACTGACAGCTGGGTCCAGGGCCACAGCCCAGTTTTTTTTGTGTTTTGCCAAGTAAGTCGCTTTGTCAGGCCTGTTGGGCTGCAAATCTTTCAAGATGAGGAGAGCTTTCATTCGGGTGGCCGAAAAAATGGTCCATCAGTAATGAGAAATGGGCTGTACATTTTTAAAACACATCAAACCGGCAATTAGTTTCAAATATCTTTTTTTTTATTTCGAGATTTTAAATTACATTAATTTTTATGCGTGGAGAATTTGTTGGATTTTATATTTATATACATTTATTTTTAAAATCATTTTGAATGTGAGTCGAAATTTCGGGATTAAAAACAGTTCAGACCGCACCGAAATATGCAAAATTTCGTATAAGTTTTTTAGCCGTGACCACAATATGGGCTGTAATGCTAATAAAAAGAATATGGGCTCCAAAAAACCTTAAGAATTAGCAAATGGGCTATATGTTGTTTTCCACATATTTGAGGCTTTCCTAAAATAAGGTTGACGCACAAGCAGTGACTGTTGGATGGCCATCCAACGACCGTCGTGCTTCTTCAATCTGTACTCTTCCTGCTCCAGCCGCTCAAACAGGCGCAGGCGGGATTGCCTGCTCCCTCCTCCCCGCGGCCGGCTCTGCTGCCGCGCAGGCCTCACCGCCCCACCGTACTCCCATCGCTGGCCTAGCCATCCCTCTACTCACCAGCACCTGTTGTTATTCTCCGGCGACGGTAGACGAACCAGTAAACCCTCGTATAGTCGTACTCCCCTCAGCGTGGGAAACAACTGCCGAGTCTTCCCTGCCTCCATGTCGTTCCCTTCCTAGGCCTCGCCGTCGTCCACCGCCCTGGTGCTCTCGGCGCGGCCTGGTCAACGTGGTCAACGACCGACATGCATCTGAAGTGGACTTTACGTGGAGAGGCCGACAGCTGGATCCACGGCCACATGCAAGGAAATGCCTCCTTATTACGCGCAAAATAATGATTCCTCCACCTGACATCAGGGATCCACCAAAAGGGCCTCTGTATTTCGCGAAAAAAACATTACCGCCGCTGACAGCTCGGACCCACCAGCTATATCTTCGCATGCAAGGAAGTGCCTCCTTATTACGCACAAAAAAATTGAATACTCCCCCTGTTAGCTAGGACCCAATATAGTCGCAGGCAGACTTGTGGGCCTACTAAGTTTATGGGGACGGAGGGCTTTGTCAACTTAGTCAATATGCACGATTCTAGCTCTAGTGACCGTACGATGTCCATCCAATGGTCGTAGTGCTTCTTAAACCTCTGGTCTTCTTGCTCCAGCTGCCCAAACCAGTGCCGGTCGTGCCTCGTGCTCCTGCCTCCCGTGGCCGGCTGCGATGCGGCGGAGGCCTCATCGCCCCCTACTACTCCCACCACTGTCCAGGCCATCCCTCTACCCACCCACACCCCATGTTATTCTGCGGCGACGGCAGCCTCACACCGCAGCGAACCAATGAACCCTCGTACTCCTCTACGCGTGGGCATCCACTGCCGCGTCTTCCCCGGCTCCGCGTCGTCCCCTTCCTAGGCCTCGCTGTTGTCCACCGCCCTGGTGCTCTCGGCGCGGCGTGGTCAACATGGTCAAGGAACGGCTTCCATCGGACGTGGACTGTACGTGGAGAGGCTGACAGCTGGGTCCACGGCCGCAGCAAGGAAGTGCCTCCTTATTACATGCAAAATAATTATTCCTCCACCTGATAGCGGGACCCACCGGACGGGCCACCGTATTTCGCGAAAAAACGTTTCCCCCTGACTGTTGGGACCCACCAGCTACATCTTCGCATGCAAGGAAGTGCGTCCGGGCAAAAAAAATGATTCGCCCCCTGACTGCTGGGACCCACCAGCTACATCTTCGCATGCAAGGAAGTGCCTGATAGTCAGGACCCACCTGGTCGAAGCGTACGTAGCATTGTCATTTTGGTCGCGAACGTGTATGTACATACTGGTCGATGTAGAGGCGTGCACGTGTCGTAGTAGAGGCGCGCACGTAGCATTTACATGTACGTACAGCGGCCAGGGTGCAAGAAAGAAAATACGGCCACGTATGTGTACATACGGGCGGGGTCTCGAACGCCTACTCACGCATACGTACGGCCAGGGCTCGTGTACATGGCTGGGTCGGAACAGAGAAACATCATTGTTGTCGTGTTCATGGGGAGGCAACAGAATGCGTCGTGTTCATGGGGAGGCAACGGAATGCGTCGTGTTCATGGGGAGGCAATGGAATGCATCGTGTTCATGGGGAGGCAACGGAATGCGTCGTGTTCATGGGGAGGCAACGGAATGCGTCATGTTCATTGGGAGGGCTTGGACGGAACAGGCGATGGAAACGAGGCCTGGTGTACCGCAGAACGGAGGAAACGGCCTTGTGTTCGACCGGTCACGTTTGAAACGGGATCCTGTTCATTAGGAGGGGTCTAGCGTACCATAAAACGGAGGAAACGGACCTCCTACGGTCGAAATGGGGTTCCTGTTGATCGAGAGGGGTGTGGCGTACTGCAAAACGGACAAAGCGGACTTGTGTTGGAGCGCTACGGTCGAAACGGGGGTCCTGATCATCGGGAGGGGTGTGGCGTACCGCAAAACGGGACTCCACGGGATACTATTCATCTCCGCCGTCGACCTCCTCCAGCCTCCACGGGCTCTTGTTCATCCAGCCTCCACCGCGCGCTACTCCACCGGCTACTGTTCAACCACCCCTCCACCGTCTACTGTTCATCAAGCCCTCCACACCACGGGGTCCTGTTCAACCACCCCTCCACGGGCACCCCTCCACCGTCTACTGTTCATCCAGCCCTCCACACCACGGGGTCCTGTTCAACCACCCCTCCACCGTCTACTGTTTATCCAGCCCTCCACACCACGAGGTCCTCTTCATCCACCCCTCCACAGGCACCCCTCCACCGTCTACTGTTTATCCAGCCCTCCACCACACCACGGGGTCCTGTTCATCCAGAGGCAACGCCACCGCTCACTGTTCATCCACTCCACCCCCCCGCAACGCTCAGTGTTCATCCCATCGATCGGCTTCAGTTAGCAGCAGTAGTGAAGGAATCGCTTGATCGGGTTCAGTAATGCGTGGCCTGCAGTGCAATCGCTCGGGTTCAGTTAGAGCCCAACGCCTCGCTCAGGTTCAGTTAGAGCCAACGCCTCACACACACGCACATACATGTACGAGAGAAACATGCATCGCTCGGCCCCCGACCTCCCACCGTAACCGGGAACTCCCCAAAATTTTCCTCGCCCTCGCTTCTACCACGGTTTTTTCCGTCATGGACGGCCCAAAGAATGTCATGCATCTGCGTCTCCGGCCCGCCCAGGACGAAAAGCCCATTTTCTTTCATGATTTTTTGTCATAGAAGTAGGAGCCCACCACATCTATGATGATACCGGGTTTTGTCACAATTATCGTCATAGAAGTGTCATATGTATGACAGAATTTTTTTTCGTTCGGCCCAAAATGTCACGGATGTGTCTTTTTTTGTAGTGAGGGCATGTAGCAAGCGACTTAGGAACAAAATACATAATAAGACCATTTGGGCATTTGATCTTGCGCCCTACAAGATGTTTAAGGTCCCCAGCAATAGCTTCAGACGCATTTGATTTTCGGCTGGAGACCCTTCCCTACAAAAGAGAGTTAAGCTTTCTTAGCCACCCACATCTTCAAGGGTGGCTTCGAAGCAATGAGTCTAAGTGCAGCATCTGAGAACTTTGGCTTTGGAGCCCTAGAAAATAGTCTTGCAGGTGGACAATAGTACTCGTAAGAATAAGCAGAGTAGTTCTTGGTCTTATGAACATGGCGGTTTGATGAAGCGCGCTCATATTCATAGGCCTGAGTATGATTTCCCTGCAAAACATTTGCGTTAGTGCGACTCAGGTGAGTCCTTTGTCTGTATGAAGCCTTTGGACCATATGAAGCCCATGGTCTGGGGTTTGTCTTCTTCACTTGTGGTGTCATGACGACATACATAGGAAGATTTTCCAGACACTTTTTCGGCACCCAGAACTTCTTCATAGGTGGCCCATACCTGCAGTTAGTACCAATATACCTGGCAAACACTTCACCATTCTGATTCTTAAATAGTTTATAGTTTGCATCAAAGGATTCATCGATAACAATGGGATTAGCACAAGTGAAGCCAGATAGGGTGGATGGATCCACTGAAGGTTCCTTTGCAGCAACCCATGTGGTTTTGGGGTACTGCTCAGGTTTCCTGTAAGAGCCATCAGCATTCATTTTCCTTTTGAACCCAACACCCTCTTTCCTAGGGTTTTGTTTCAGGATCTGCCTTTTGATGACATCACATAGCGTCTGATGCCCTTTGAGACTTTTGTACATCCCTGTTTCAAGCAATGTCTTCAACGTAGCATTTTCATCAGCAATAGCAGTGGCATCCTCAGCAGAGGGGTTAGTTACCACATCAACAGTCGAGTCATTTCAGCGTCTAACAGGTCATCGCTTTTGTCTAACAGTTTTTGAATATGTTCCATAGCTTTCTGTTGTTCAGTTGCAATTTTAGCAAGTGTTTTGTAGCTGGGTTTGGAACCACAATCAGAGTCATCTTCACTAGATGTTTGATAGTGAGTAGTGTGTGAGTTTACCTTGGCACCACGTGCCATGAAGCAGTAGGTGGGAGCGGAGGTGTCCTGGTCGGTGATGACGTCATTGTCTTCAATGTTGAAGATGGACTTGGCAACGTAGGCTGTAGCCAGACTTGCAATGCCAGAATCGGACTCCTCGTCAGCCTCCTCAGAAGCAGACTCCTCCTCTGAATCCATTTCCTTGCCAACAAATGCACGAGCCTTGCCAGATGAGCTCTTCTTGTGTGATGAAGACTTTGATGAAGACTTGGAAGAAGACTTTGAGTATTTCTTCTTCTTCTTGTCGTCAGAATCATATTCCTTTCTCTTCTTCTTCTTGTTGTTCTCATTGTCCCATTGAGGACACTCAGAGATGTAGTAGCCAGGTTTCTTGCACTTGTGTCATGTTCTCTTCTTGTAGTCATGAGCAGAAGCTTCATCATTCCTTGAGCTAGATCATGAGGACTTTCTGAAGCCTTTCTTCTTGGTGAATTTCTGGAACCTCTTCACAAGCATATCAAGCTCCTTTCCAATATCTTCAGGATCATCAGAACTGCAATCAGATTCTTCTTCAGATGAGGAAATAGCTTTTGCCTTCAAAGCACGAGTTCGCCCATAGTTGGGACCGTAGATGTCTCTTTTCTTAGAAAGCTGAAACTCATGTGTGTTGAGCCTTTCAAGTATGTCAGACGGATCGAGTGTCTTGAAGTCAGGGCGTTCTTGAATCATCAGGGCTAGGGTGTCAAATGAGTTGTCAAGTGATCTTAGGAGTGTCTTTACGACTTCATGCTTGGTGATCTCAGTAGCGTCGAGGGCTTGAAGCTCATTTGTGATGTCAGTGAGTCGATCAAACATGAGCTGAACATTCTCATTGCCGTTTCTCTTGAAGCGGTTGAAGAGGTTGCGAAGGACACTGATTCTTTGATCTCTCTGGGTTGAGACGCCTTCGTTGACCTTGGAGAGCCAGTCCCAGACTAGCATGGATGTTTCCAGAGCACTCACACGGCCATACTGTCCTTTGGTCAGATGACCACAGATGATGTTCTTGGCAGTGGAATCCAGTTGAACAAACTTCTTGACATCAGCAGCAGTGACACCTTCACCAGCCTTAGGGACGCCATTCTTGACGACATACCAGAGGTCGATGTCAATGGCTTCCAGATGCATGCGCATCTTATTCTTCCAGTAGGGATATTCAGTTCAATCGAAGACTGGGCACGCAGCGGGGACTTTGATTATCCCTACAGTCGACATAGCTAAAACTCCAGGTGGTTAAACCGAATCACACAGAACAAGGGAGTACCTTGCTCTGATACCAATTGAAAGTGCTAGTGATCGACTAGAGGGGGGTGAATAGGCGATTTTATGAAAGTCTTCAAAACATAGAAGTTTTGAAGACAAACGATAGAATTAAACCTATTACCATGCAGCGGAAGGTAGACTACACTAAGCAAGCCATAGTTAGGTATTCAATGAAATAAAACCACAAAGACTAATAGCAGCTAGGCAGTATAGATCAGGATGGAAGATAGTATGAAGCCAATCCGAACAAGCAATCACACAGTGAACACAAATAGATAATGCAAACAGGCAATGCCTTCACAGGGACCAATCTGCAAATAAAGAGATGGGAAGGATAGAACCAGTAGCTCATTGAAGACAATGATTTGTTGGACTAGTTCCAGTTGCTGTGAGAACTGTACGTCTGGTTAGGGAGGCTGAGATTTAACTCAGAAGACCGCGTCTTCACCTTATTCCCCTTGAGCTAAGGACACCCAGTCCTCTCCCAATCACTCTGGTAAGTCTTCAAGGTAGACTTCCAAACCTTCACAGACTTCGTTCACCGGCGATCCACAATGACTCTAGGATGCTCAGAACGCGACGCCTAACCGGCTGGAGGATACACAGTCCTCAAGTGTAATAAGTCTTCAGATCACACATGCAGGAAGACTTCAGTGATGCCTAACACTCTTTGGCTCTGGGTGTTTAGGGCTTTGTCCTCGCAAGGAATTCTCTCTCAAAGGCTTCGAGGTGGGTTGCTCTCAAATGACAAAAGCCGTACACTAACTCTGAGCAGCCAACCATTTATGGTTATAGGGGGTGGGCTATTTATAGCCACTAGGCAACCCGACCTGATTTGTCCAAAATGGCCTTGGGCCACTAAGGAACTGACACATGTTCCAACAGTCAGATTTCAAACACACACGACAACTTTACTTGGGCTACAAGCAAAGCTGACTTATCCAACTCTGGATAAGATTTGCTCTCATTGTCTTTGCTCGAAGACATAGGATTTTGGTTAAGCATAACTTCAGTAATTCTGACTGGTTCACTTGGACCCCACTTAACAGTACGGTGGTTCCTATGACTCAACAAAGGCGAAAATGAACGACGAAACAACTAAGTCTTCGCGCTCCATAGTCTTCACGCGATGTATTCTCTTGTCATAGTCTTCAATGTGAATGTCTTCACATACCACCTTTGACTTCAATGTCTTCATACATTTTTAGGGGTCATTTCTGGTTGGAAAACCGAATCAATGAGGGACTTCTACCTGTGTTATCCTGCAATTCTCACAAACACATTAGTCCCTAAACTAGGTTTGTCGTCAATAATCCAAAACCAACTAGGGGTGGCACTAGATGCACTTACACACCCCTAGTTGGTTTTGGAGTATTGACGACAAACCTGGTTGAGGGACTAATGTGTTTGTAAGAATTGAAGGATAACACAGGTAGTAGTCCCTCATTGATTCGGTTTGCCTATCGGAGATGACCCCTAAAAATGTGTGAAGACATTGAAGCCAATGGTGGTCTGTGAAGAGATTCACATTGAAGACTATGACATGAGAAGACATCGTATGAAGACTATGGATTGTGAAGACATAGTTGTTTCGTAGTTTCTTTTTCTTCTTTGTTGAGTCATAGGAACCACCGTACTATTAAGTGGGGTCTAAGTGAACAAAGTCAGAGTGACTGAAGTGATGCTCAACCAAATCCTATGTCTTCGAGTGAAGACAATGAGAGCAAATCTTATCCGGAGCTGGATAAGTCAGCTTTACTTGTAGCCCAAGTCAAGCTGCTGCGTGTGTTTGAAATCTGACCGTTAGACACGTGTCAGATCCTTAGTGACCCAGGGTCATTTCGGACACATCTGGTCGGGTTGCCTAGTGGCTATAAATAGCCCACCCCCTACACCATAAATTGGTGGCTGTTCAGAGTTAGTGCACGACTTTTGTTGTTTCAGAGCAACCCACCTCGAAGCCTTTGAGAGAGAAATCCTTGCGAGGACAAAGCCCTAAACACCCAGAGCCAAAGAGTGTTAGGCATCAATGAATCTTTCTGTCTGCATGATCTGAAGACTGGTTACACTTGAGGACTGTGAATCCTCTAGTCGGTTAGGCATCGCGTTCTGAGCATCCAAGAGTCATTGTGGATCGCCGGTGAACGAAGTGTGTGAAGGTTTGGAAGTCTACCTTGAAGACTTACCAGAGTGATTGAGCGAGGACTGTGTGTCCTTAGCTCAAGGGGAATAAGGTGAAGACGCGGTCTTCTGAGTTGAATCTCAGCCTCCCTAACCAGATGTACAGTTGTCACAGCAACTGGAACTGGTCCAACAAACACCTGTCCTCACCAAGCAACTACTTCTATCCTTACCTCTCTCTTTACTTACAGTTTGTCTTCGTGAAGTCATTGCCTGCTTGCATGATATGATTGACTTCACTATGTGAAGACAGTTGTTGGTTGGTTTCATACTTTCTTCCATCTTGATCCATACTACCCAGCTGCTGATAGTCTTCGTGCTTTCACTGCATTTGCTTACTTGACTATGGCCTGTCTAGTGTAGTCTACCTTCCGCTACATATCAATAGGTTCATTTCTTCTATTTGTCTTCAAAGCCCCCGTGTTTTGAGGACTTTCATAAAAATCGCCTATTCACCCCCCTCTAGTCGATAACTAGCACTTTCAGTGAACAAATTACTGCCGAGCAATAGATAGAAAAGCACATAGTGATGAGAATATCTAGGCAATGATCATGAATATAGGCATCACGTCCGTGTCAAGTAGATCGAAACGTTTCTGCATCTACTACTATTACTCCACACATCGACCGATATCCAACATGCATCTAGAGTATTAAGTTCATAAGAAGAGAGTAACACATTAAGCAAGATGACATGATGTAGAGGGATAAACTCAAGCAATATGATATAAACCCCATCTTTTTATCCTCGATGGCAACAATACAATACATGCCTTGCTGCCCCTACTGTCACTGGGAAAGAACACCGCAAGATTGAACCCAAAGCTAAGCACTTCTCCCATTGCAAGAAAGATCAATCTAGTAGGGCAAACTAAACCGATAATTCGAAGAGACTTGCAAAGATATGAAATCATGCATATAATAATTCAGAGAAGAACCAAATAACATTCATAGATAATCTTGTTCATAAACCCACAATTCATCGGATCTCGGCAAACACACCGCAAAATAGTATTACATAGAATAGATCTCTAAGAAAATCGAGGAGAACTTTGTATTGAGAATCAAAGAGAGAGAAGAAGCCATCTAGCTAATAACTATGGACCCGAAGGTCTGTGGTAAACTACTCACGCTTCATTGGAGAGGCTATGGTAATGATGTAGAAGCCCTCTGTGATCGATTCCCCCTCTGATAGATCGCCGAAAAAGGCCCCAAGATGGGATCTCACGGGTACAGAAGGTTGCAGCGATGGAAAAGTGGTTTCGTGGCTCTTTGTGATCGATCTAGGGTATAAGAGTATATATAGGCGAAAGAAGTACGTCGGTGGAGCTACGTGGGGCCCGCGAGGGTGGGGGCGCGTCTACCCTCCCTCGGCGCGCCCTCATGCCTGGTGGATGCCTCACGGAGTTCCAGACTTCAACTCCAAGTCTCCTGGTTTTCTTTCGGTCCAAGAAAGATCATCGCGAAGGTTTCATTCCATTTGGTATTCCTTTTCTGCGGAACTCTAAAATAGGCAAAAAAAATAGAAACTGGCACCGGGCCTCCGGTTAATAGGTTAGTCCCAAAAATAATATAAAAGAGCATATTAAAGCCCATTAAACATCCAAAACAGATAATATAATAGCATGGAATAATAAAAAATTATAGATATGTTGGAGACGTATCAGCGGGGAGTCCTACTAGGACTCCGTTCCTAGTAGGATTCGCCCCCTTTCCTTCCAACAGAGAGGGGGAAAGGGGAAGGGAGAGAGAGGGAGAAGGAAAGAGGGGGGCCGCGCCTCCTCCCCTTGTCCAATTTGGATTGGGGCAAGGGGGCGCGCCCCACCTCCTATGGCCTTTCTCCTCTCCTCCACTAAGGCCCATTAGGCTCAATAACATTCCCGGGGGGTTCCGGTAGCCTCCCGGTACTCCAAAAAATCCCCCGAACCTTATCAGAACCATTCCGGTGTCCATATACAACCTTCCAATATATCAATCTTTACCTCTAGACCATTTTGAGACTCCTTGTCATGTCCGTGATCTCATCCGGGACTCTGAACAAACTTCGGTCATCAAATCACATAACTCAGAATACAAATTGTCATCTAGCGTTAAGCGTGCAGACCCTATGTGTCGGATACGTGAGCAAGTTGCCTCCCCCCACCGCTTCATCAACACACGGGACTGACTCGTCGTCCATGCCCGCGGCCGGTTCACCCGTGTCCGTGATGTTTTTCCAACACCGCTGCCGACTCACCCGTCCGCACCGGCTTACAACGCCATGGCCAACTCATCCGTCCAACAAAAAATATCAGGTGATATCTTTCTTCCATATTTTATCAGCATGTTAAATCGTTTGAGAACAATTACATTGGTCTGTGATGTTTTTTTCGCAGGACCATTGATGAGGACATCAATATCATTGTTACACCCACAGCCCCTGCTGCTATACATACTAGACCAATTACTAGAGCTCACGCACGCCAATTGAATTATCGGGTACTTTCATTTCTTGGTAACGATTCTAATGTTCATGAGAATATGATGCTGCCTAAATTGGATACATTTGTTTTTCTTACAAATGAAAGGCCTAGCTTGGACAAGAAAGATGAACCTTGGAGCAAGTTCAAGCATGGAGATGATGGCATGCGCAAGGGGAACAAGAATGGAGTTACAAGTGATGATTCCAGGACTCTGAAGCCACCATAATGAGTGCATGAAGCATGGGACGAAATATACAAGATGCCACTTCATAAATTTCGTCCAGAGGCTAATCTAGGTCCTGCATCACCTTATTATTGGGCCAGGCCCATGTATTTTTGAAGTACTTAAGTATAGGCTGTTTTTAGAGTCCGTATGTGTGGGGAAACAAGAGTTAGGGTTGGTTTGGGACCCCTCCACCAAGGGCCACGAAATTCACCCTCTCTCCTCCATATATACAGCCCTTAGGGCATCGTTTAGACTTTGGGTTTTGTTTAGATTAAAAGTTCGCCATAGCTGCAACTTCGCGTACTTCGTTTGTGTCCAACGACCAGACAAAGACGTCACAGAACCCCACCTTGATCAATAAAGCTTTCATCTTATATTCGCAATATCCAGATTGCAATATCAGTTTCTTGCTTGTTCTTTGTTTGCTCGCAGGAAACAGACCCTCGTGGTCAGGTTGATCGTGCTCCGGCGTGGTCAATAACCCCTCGGAAGTTGGTTTAGTGATTGCTAAGGCGCGACGTCTCGCACATTCGTAGTTGGATCATCAAGGTCGACTCCCACAGATACGATAGCCACCATCTCATCGAAACATCGGGACACCTTTGCCTTTATCAAGTGGTATCAGATTTCCAGGTTGCTCAGTGAGATTTTACAGTTTTTCGTAGTTTAGATCGAGTCTGTTCTTCATACCTACAGTCCATGAAAAAAAACCAAAAAAAGTAGGGTTAGTTCATCATATCCGAACCAATCTGAGCCTTTGCATAGTCTTTTCAGTATTTTGCTTTGTTGAATTTGCGGTTGCATCGTCGTGTCTAGTTGCTGGTCTTAGAGTCTAGTCTTTTAGAGTTTCGAGTTCTGGTCATAAGTTGCCACGCCGCTGCTGCACCATCATCATCACCCCTGCCCTCTACCACCACCGCTTATCCGCCACCAATCCGTCTCAATATACCATCACCAATCCGTCTCCATATACCATCACCAATCCGCATCCATATACCACCACCAATCCGTATCCATATACCACCACCGCTGCCATATCCTACCATCATATATCCACCACCAATCTGAGTTCCTTTCATATTAGATTTGTTTTCGAGGTCCATCTACTTTTGGATTCGTGTTTCCTTGCCTGAGTAGGTTTCGGAAGAAAAAAAAGAGTCTGGAGACCCCCGGGCAGTTTTTAGGCCAAAATTTTCACAGGCAAATTTTTTCCCTATCCTATTTTTAGGCTTTTCTGAGTCTTTTGAGCCACGTGCCATCATAGTGATTTTTTGGCGCACTTTTTCATCGTCACTGCCCTAATTTCGAAAAAAATGTTGAATTTTTTCTCGTGCCCATCCTGTCAGTTTGACGAGGTAAGAGTTTTGAGACACTCGCCATTATAGTGATTTTTCGCAAAAAAAAGAGGAGCGCAAAAAAAGAGCGAAAAAAAGTTCCAGAGTGTGCTTTTCCCTTGTTTACGTGCAGCGCCGTGATTTTTGTTAGTGTTCTAGGCTCGCGTCTCTAGCATGGTCTAGCCTAGGACCAGCACATTACCGTCGTTGAGCATTTATTCAACTTTGCATCTCTGAATTGATTATTGCTGACCCTTTTTGCTACCATATTATAAGCCTTCCTAGCTCCACATATATTTACGTCGTGCGTTTGACTCTCCCTGGTAATCGCTCTATCCAAGCTTTGAGAGTTTTGACTACGATGGTTACCGATCACCGCCTGCTGCTGGGTAAGAACTGGTAAGAATTTGAGATTTGCTTGACGGATTTGTGACACTCCACCACCGCCATTTTCTAGTAGTCTGTAGGATCATATTCTTGTGTGTTTCTATTGCTGCTAACCATGGCAGGATCACAACCCGACGTGATTGACTGGGAGAACATGACGAACAAAGAGTTACATAATAAGTTTCAGCAAATGATGAGTGGACAGGTGGAAGATGTGGTAAACAGATTTGAAGAGGCCATGGAGAAGATAGATGGCATTGAGAAGGCATTCGAAACAAAGCTCAATAACAAGTTTAATGAATTACTCGCGCGTCTTCCACCGCCCGCTGCACCTGTCGCACCTCTACAACAACAACAACAACATCGTATTCCAAATCAAGTGGGACGAGCACAACGCGTTCCAATTGAGCCTGGTCAACCTTTTGGTGCTGCTGTACCTACTTTTAGTGCTTCTGTCACTCCTGCTGCTACTGCAGAGGTGGAGGACCATTATGATGATGAGGTTGATCAAAATCAGAACTACGTGCAACCACCAACACCACCACCACCAGGTCGTCCTCATGCATATCATCGCAACGGTAGAGCTGCACCACCACCTGAGGTACATGACCATCTTCCTAAACTAAAATTGAATATTCCACCATTTGAGGGTAGATATGTTACTGATATATATCTTACTTGGGAGTTAGAAACTGAACAACGATTTACATGTTTACAATATCCTAAGGAGAGACATGTTCCTGCTGCTGTTTGTGCTTTCACTAGCTTTGCATGTGTTTGGTGGTCTGAACATTGTAGATTATATCCTATTCCAGCTACTTGGGTTGCTTTGAAAACTGCTATGCGTACTCGTTGGGTTCCACCATATTATCAGTGTGAATTACTTCAAAAATTGCAGCGCTTAAGACAAGGAAAAAATTCTGTAGAAGAAATTATCAGGAATTACAAACTGGCATGATTAGATGTGGTATTGTTGAGGAGAATGAAGCTATGCTTGCATGTTTTATGGGTGGATTAAATAGAGAGATTCAGACCATTGTAGAGTATAAGGAGTATACTAATATCACTCGTTTATTTCATCTTGCTTGTAAATCTAAACGTGAAGTGCAGGATCGACAGGCATTGGCGCGAACTAACTTTTCTGCAGGTGAAAGTACAACTATACCTGGGTGGTTTTGGTAATTCCTAACAACATATAGCTCATTGAGCTAACATTATTCCAAGATTAATATTTCAGGAAAATCTCAATGAATGGCATGGCATGGATGAGGAAAGTGGATCCCTCAAAATTCTAAGGACAAAAAGTTTGGCTCAAGCTTGAAGCTCAAGACTCTACATTTTATATTTTAGTGATCCAAGATCACATTGAGTCTATAGGAAAAGCCAATACTATCAAGGAGGGATGAGGTGTTGCTTAATGGCTTGCTTGCTCAAAGTGCTTAGTGATATGCTCCAAAATCCTCAACTACCGTCCCACATCCACATATGACCTAAACCAAAAGTCAAACTCGGCCCCACCGATTCTTTCTATCCGGCGCCACCGAGTTTCAGATGTCATAGCCACTATCACAAACCCTAGGCAAATCGGTCTCACCGATAGGGATCTCGGTCTCACCGAGATGGGATTGTAATCTCTCCGTTTCCCTTCGTAACGTTTTGGTCTTAGCGAGATGAGCGATCGGTCCCACCGAGATTGCAATGTAAACTATCTGTTTCCCTTTTGTAACATTTCGGTCTCACCGAGATGAGCGAATTTGTCCCACCGAGTTTACCTGACCAACTCTCTGGTTAGCTTATTACCAAAATCGGCCCCACCGAGTCTGTGTAATCGGTCACACCCAGATTATGTTATGCCCTAACCCTAACCATATCGGTCCTACCGAGTTGCATCTCAGTCCCACCGAAAATCCTAACGGTCACTAGGTTTGCTGAATCGATCCGACCGAGTTTAACCATTCAGTCCCACCGAGTTTGGTAAATTGTGTGTAACGGTTAGATTTTGTGTGGAGGCTATATATACCCCTCCACCCACTCTTCATTCAGGGAGAGAGCCATCAGAACATACCTACACTTCCAATACACATTTTCTGAGAGAGAACCACCTACATTTGTGTTGAGGTCATGATATTCCATTCCAACCATATGAATCTTGATCTCTAGCCTTCCCCAAGTTGCTTTCCACTCAAATCTTCTTTCCACCAAATCCAAATCCTGTGAGAGAGAGTTGAGTGTTGGGGAGACTATCATTTGAAGCACAAGAGCAAGGAGTTCATCATCAACACACCATTTGTTACTTCTTGGAGAGTGGTGTCTCCTAGATTGGCTACGTGTCACTTGGGAGCCTCCGACAAGATTGTGGAGTTGAACCAAGGAGTTTGTAAGGGCAAGGAGATCGCCTACTTCATGAAGATCTACCGCTAGTGAGGCAAGTCCTTCGTGAGCCACGGCTGTGATGGAATAGACAAGGTTGCTTCTTCGTGGACCCTTCGTGGGTGGAGCCCTCCATGGACTCGCACAACTTTTACCCTCCGTGGGTTGAAGTCTCCATCAACGTCGATGTATGATAGCACCACCTATCAGAACCACGACAAAAACATCTGTGTCTCCAATTGCGTTTGAATCCTCCAAACCCTCCCCTTTACATTCTTTCAAGTTGCATGCTTTACTTTCCGCTGCTCATATACTCTTTTGCATGCTTGCTTGAATTGTGTGGAGATTGCTTGACTTGTGCTAAGATAGCTAAAATCTGCCAAGAACTAAAATTGGAAAAAGGCTAGATTTTTATTTGGTCAAGTAGTCTAATCACCCCCCCTCTAGACATACTTTTGATCCTACAAGTGGTATCAGAGCTTTGATCTCCATTTGCTTTGATTTCCATAGCTTTTGGTGATCATAGCCTTGGTTTCACAACCTAGGAGAGTATGGCATCTAGCGAGGGAAATTATCACCATAGAGGTCCTTACTTTGATGGTACTAATTTTGCTAGTTGGAAGCATAAGATGAAAATGCATATTCTTGGACATAACCCCGCCGTTTGGGCTATTGTGTGTATTGGCTTGCAAGGTGAATTCTTTGATGGGAAAGAACCAAACCGTGAAGCTACCGCGTTAGAGTTGAAGATGCTGCACTACAACGCTCAAGCTTGTGATATCCTCTTCAACGGATTGTGCCCCGAAGAATTCAACAAAATTAGCCGTCTTGAGAATGCAAAGGAAATTTGGGATACTTTGATTGATATGCACGAAGGTACTGACTCCGTCATGGAATCCAAATTGGATGTGCTTCAAATTAAACTTGACAAGTTCAAAATGAAGGATGGTGAAGGTGTCGCTGAAATGTACTCTAGGCTTGCTCTTATCACAAATGAGATTGCCGGCTTAGGGAGTGAAGAGATAACCGATAGATTTATCATCAAGAAGATCCTAAGAGCCTTGGATGGAAAATATGATACCATGTGCACATTGATCCAAATGATGCCCAAGTACAAAGATCTCAATCCAACAGAAGTCATCAGAAGAATTGTTGCTCATGAGATGTCACTCAAGGATAAAGAGCAACTTCACAACAAATCAAGTGGTGCTTACAAAGCCTCATGTGAAGCCCCCACATCATCGAGTGAGAAACAAACCTTCAATGAAGAATTGAGCTTAATGGTGAAGAATTTCAACAAGTTCTACACGAGTAGAAGCAAAAAGAGAAGCTTCAAGTCAAGGTCCTACAATGACAAAAGATCTTCTAGTCAAGAGCGAAACTGCTACAATTGTGGAAGGCCCGGACACTATTCCAATGAGTGTACGGCCCCCTACAAGAGAAGAGAAGATTCTCCCAAGAGAGGAAGTAGAAGAGAAGAATAACCACCTAGAGAAAGAAGGAGTAGAGATGATCGTTATGAACGAAGACCCTCACGGAGAAGCAAGGATTCGGAAAGAAAGGACAAGTCATCAAGGAGCTACACAAAACAAAGACATCAAGCTCATGTTGGTGAATGGGTATCCGGCTCCAACTCCGACAACCACTCCGAGAGAAGCTATCACTCCGACTCTGAATATACTCAAGATGAAGGTGTTGCCGGTCTAGCACTTGTGAAAACCAACTCCTATGACATATTTGACTCACCAAATGAAGGAGTTGGAACATGCTTCATGGCTAAAGGCCCAAAGGTATCACACCCCGAGTATGTTGATTTCAATAGTGATGAAGAGGACTTGTTAGGTGAAGATGATTTAATTGTTGACAACTCTAGTGATGAATACTGTGATGAAACGTCAATTAATCATGCTAATCAAGATAAAATGAATGACAATGATAAGGAGAAGATTGAGTCTCTAACTAAAGAACTAAACACTCTTAAGTTAGCTCATGAAACTATCTTAGGAGATCATCGAGAACTTTGAAGGACTCATGAGAAATTACGCTTTGAAAAGCTCAACCTTGAGCAAGAGCATGAGTTCTTAAAAGCAATCAATGATGATCTTCGCAAGAAAAGTTCTTCTTGCATTGCCAAGCGTTTACTCTTATCCACTTACATGCCTCAAGTCAAGTCTAGTAACAAGAACAAGAAAGATTCTTCCTCTAGTAGTAACAATAATCATGCTAATCCAATATTGTTGCTTCTAGTAGTTCTCTTGATTCCACTAATGATTCTCTTAGCCAAGTTACACTTGAGCAAGAAAATAGCTTATTGAAGGGAATTATAGAGAAAGGTGTTTACAAGAGCCTTGCCGGAAGTGAGCAATTCGAGAAAATTGTACGCAAGCAAGGAAGGCACCGGAAGAATCAAGGTATTGGTTTTGAACGAAAGTTCAATGCCAATGCAGTTGAGTGGGAAGAAGATCAATACCCCAAGACGAAGTTTGTTCCTCAACAAGTGAAGTATGATCCTACTTCTTTCAAAGGGACACAAGCTCAAGATGATCTTCCACCACAAGACCACAAGCAAAAAGGCAAGGACAAGCTTCAAGAGGAAATTGATGCATTTGAAGAAGCTCCTAAGGCCTTGGTCAAGTGGGTTCCCAAGAGTACATCAAGTTCCACTTCATCAAGTACAACTACAACTCTGAGCATTCCCATCAAGATGGTGTGGATCCCGAAGAAGAAGAACTAGAGAGTTCTTGAGGGTGACTCCGCCAACATACTTCACTCTTACCATTTTCGCAAGAACAAGTGCAATCAACTTCCAGATCTTGCACTAGTTCAAGGAGTCACAAACCCTCTTGTTGGTAAGACAAGGGACAAGGTAACCTAAAAGCTTTCATAGACATCATCTTGTGTGTGCATCACATTATGTCTATGGATATCCTTGTTTGTTCCTTGTGGGACTAACCCGTGTAGGTATTGAAAGTGAAACTCACTCCAATGGATAGCTCCAAATGATCTACATCAACATTGAGCATCCACATCTTCAACATCTACATGAAGTCATCATCGACAAAACCCAAGGTTAGTTCATCCCTCTTAGGGGGGATCTCACATCTAGGGGGAGCTTTACTCTAAGAATTGAGCTAAAGCAACTCTAATGGTGTGAACACAACAAATGCTTTATGTAAAAGTGGTAACCCCACTTGTGCTTAAACGATGAGTATGACCTATGATCAAATGTTCTCATTTGACTCCTAAGTCAATATACTCATATATAGATGACCTAGTCATCACCAATTGTTTGATAGATGCTAGAATTGGTTGTGCATGCTTTGCCACATATTTCAATTGCCACTTAATTGTGTGAGCATGTTGATTGCATATTTTACTCATTCGAGGACATCCACTTGTTGTTTTGATTGATTGGTTTTCTTTTCTTTTGCCAAGTGGATGGACAAGAATGCCTAAGAACCCTCTCTAGCTATCTATGCTTTTCTCGTCTCAAACTCTATTCATGCTGCATCACAAAATTTGATCAAGTCAGATTCGAACCACTCTGTGTGAGGAGCACTCGGAGTCCCCGATTCGTCATAGACTTAAACTTCCAAAACTTCTTTGTGCTTTTCGGTCTGACCGATTCATCCATTTCGTTCATACCGAGATCACTAAGTCGATCTAGGTTTTCAATCTCGATGCAACCGATTTGAACCTTTCGGTCACACCGAGTTTCAGTAACTGCTTGCAGTTATGAATCTCGGTGCCACCGAGTTTTTCCACTCGGTCACACCGACAGGGTCGGGCTATATATACTCATGGCAAAATTTTGGAAATTTCTCCGAAACCCCTTCACCCGCGCATAGCTCGCTCTGCCTCCTGGGTCTCCGGATCGTCCTCCTCGTCGCCAGCCGCCTCTTGTCGCTGGTCTCCGCCGCCGTCAACGGAATTCTTCCCCATCGTTGCCGCCGTAGAGAGTTCATCGCCGAACTAGGGTATGGACTCGATCACAGTGCTATCCCTGTCCGATTGCTAGAACATTGTGTTCATTATGATTCTTACCACGATTGAAACACTTCTATCCAGTCAAAACACTCTGTAGATTAGAGTTGAATTGAAAATTTAGGGTTAGGTTTCCGCCAAAACCATCTCGGACCATCCGAGTTGTGGAACTCGGTACCACCGATTCGGCTCAGTCCATTACACATGTAATTTTCGATCTGACCGAAAATTGCAAATCGGTGTGACTGAGTTCAGGACTTTGTGAAACCCTAGCAGTCTCGGTGCCACCGAACTGTGACTCGGTCTGACCGAGTTCACTAGTTTAGGTTCCAACAGCTGCTTTGGTATCATCAAGTTTACAAATCGGTTGATCCGAAATGCTTTCTGTGGAAAACTAAAACTAAGTTTTTGACTCATTGTTTTGCAAAAAACCTCTGCATTTTGTGATGCTCATCCACTCTATCTCATCTATATCTATTCACAGGGTCTGCTGTCAGTGTTTGCAATATGTCTGATCAGAGTGACAGCAAGCACAGTTCAGAGGAGCAGGTTCACCTGAGTGAAGGCACTAGTCCCTCTAGCAGTTCAGATGATGGTAGCAGGAGCACTCCCAACAACTTGCCCAAAGCTGCCACCAGAACAAGGAAGAAGAAAACTTCAGAGTCTGAGGATGAAGACTATGTGGCAGTTGAGGACGAGGCCACTTCCAAGAAGAAAGTGGTTAAGAAGGAATATAGCACTGCTGCTGCCACCAAGCCAGGCATGAAGCAAAAGGTTCCTACAAAGAGAATTCCAATGTCTAAGGCCAGAGCATCTACTCAAGTCCCTTTGGGATCTGAACCCAAAGAGGCTTCTGCAGAAGGGAAGAAGAGGAAGGAGAGGATCAAAAAGACCACTGCTAGAGTGCTTCGGAGATCCTCAATCATGAGAGATTCTGAAGAGGAAGAGGAAGAAGAGGTTGCTGCACCAGCACCTAAGGCCCAGAAGCTTATGGGTGATGCTATCAGGACAGGGGCTGCTTCATCAATGCCCAAAGAAGCACCCAAAGTAGCCTCCAAGCCCAAGAGTGCACCTAAGAGGAATACCAGGAGTATACCAGTTGCTGAGAAGAACAAGGCCCCAGTGCCTGAAGTTGCTGCTCATGAAGATGATGAAGGACAAGTCCTGAGGAAGCTCAAACCCAAATGATGCTCATCCTGTGGCTGAGAACATGAAGATCAGGAGAGACTCGGTGAGGGAGTCCTGGATTAGGGGGTGTTCGGATAGCCGAACTATACCTTCGGCCGGACTCCTGGACTATGAAGATACAAGATTAAAGACTCCGTCCCGTGTTTGGAAGGGACTTTCCTTGGTGTGGAAGGCAAGCTTGGCGATATGGATGTTCAGATCTCTTACCATTGTAACCGACTCTATGTAACCCTAACCCTCTCCGGTGTCTATATAAACCGGAGGGTTCTAGTCCGTAGGACAACATACACATCAACAATCATACCATAGGCTAGCTTCTAGGGTTTAGCCTCTCTGATCTCATGGTAGATCAACTCTTTTAATACCCATATCATCAATATTAATCAAGCGGGACGTAGGGTTTTACCTCCATTGAGAGGGCCCAAACCTGGGTAAAACTTCGTGTCCCCTGCCTCCTGTTACCATCCAGCCTAGACGCACAGTTCGGGACCCCCTACCCGAGATCCGCCGGTTTTGACACAGACATTGGTGCTTTCATTGAGACTTCCTCTGTGCCGTCGCTGTCAGGCCCGATGGCTCCTACGATCATCAATGGCGATGCAGTCCAGGGTGAGACCTTCCTCCCCGGATAGATCTTCGTCTTTGGCGGCTTCGCACTGCGGGCCGATTCACTTGGCCATCTAGAGCAGATCGAAAGCTATGCCCCTGGCCGTCAGGTTAGATTCGGAAGTTTAAACTACACGTCCGACATCCGCGGGGACTTGATCTTCGACGGATTCGAACCACTGCCGAGCGCGCCGCACTGTCACAATGAGCATGATCTAGCTCTGCCGCCGAACAGTTCCCTGGAGGCCTGTCGGTGTCAAAACCGGCGGATCTTGGGTAGTGGGTCCCGAACTGTGCGTCTAGGCTGGATGGTAACAGGAGACAGGGGACACTTTGTTTTACTCAGGTTCGGGCCCTCTCGATGGAGGTAAAACCCTACTCCTGCTTGCTTAATATTGATGATATGGGTAGTACAAGAGTAGATCTACCACGAGATCAAGGAGGCTAAACCCTAGAAGCTAGCCTATGGTATGATTGTTGTGTATGGAGTTGATTCTGTCCTACGGACTACAACCCTCCGGTTTATATAGACACCAGATAGGGTTAGGGTTACATAGAGTCGGTTACAATAGTAGGAGATCTTCAATATCTGCATCGCCAAGATTGCCTTCCATGCCAAGGAAAGTCCCCTTCGGACACGGGACGAAGTCTTCAATCTTGTATCTTCATAGTCCAGGAGTCCGGCTGAAGGTATAGTCCAGCTATCCGAATACCCCCTAATCCAGGACTCCCTCAGTAGCCCCTGAACCAGGCTTCAATGACGATGTGTCCGGCGCGCAAAATTGTCTTCGGCATTGCAAGGCGGGTTCCTCCTCCAAGTCCTTCATAGAAGATTGTAATCACCAAGAGTAGTGTCTGGCTCTGCAAAATAAGCTTCCACATATTGCCATAGAGAGAATTTAACATAAATCAAATCTGCTGACGTATTAAGTAGTGTGCCAACACACTACAGCCAAGTCCTTCGAATCATTTTTATTTTTTCACCTCAGCATGTTTTGCGAGGCGGTTTCCTTGGCATGTCTTGTCAAAGCAGAGATCGTGTACCCCCTTTTGCGGGATTCTCATCAATATGGACGTGGGTAACCCAACCGCGCCACTTATCACAGTGCTTGGGAGGCAAGCGAGTTTTATTAGGTAGGTGGGACGCACTAACGCGTCCGCCTATATAAGGGGATAAGGATCCACCTCTTTACCTACGCCTTCTTCCTCCCTTGCCCATCCATCTCTCGCGCACCCGAGCTCCAGCGCCCAAGCCCGCACTTCCCAACTCAACCTTCTCCAGCAATGTCCAGAGCGGGAGGCAAATGGATGGTCTCCTCCGTTACGGAGGGTAAAATCAAGAAGCTAAGGAAGGCTGGGTATCTGTCCAAGGACATCGTGCACCGGCTTCCCGGGGAGGGGCAGCTTATCCCCACCCCAAGGCCCCATGAGAGGGTGGTATTTCTCCTCCACTTCCTCCGCGGACTGGGCTTTCCACTCCACCCATTTGTCCGGGGGCTCATGTTCTACTACGGCCTGGATTTCCACGATCTGGCTCCGAACTTCATCCTCAACATCTCGGCGTTTATCGTCGTGTGCGAGGCCTTTCTCCGCGTCCGCCCCCATTTCGGCCTCTTGCTCAAGACCTTCAACGTCAAGCCCAAGGTGGTGCGCGGCAGCCAGGCGGAGTGCGGAGGTGCTATGGCGGGCAAGATGGCCAACGTCCTATGGTTCGAGGGCTCTTTCATGGAGGCCCTAAACGGATGGCAAGCCGGGTGGTTTTATATCACCGAGCCACGCGATCCGGAATGGACCGCAGCCCCCGAGTTCCGATCCGGACCCCCCACGCGGCTTATGTCCTGGAAAGAGATGGGCCTGTCATGGGGTGACGAACAAGAGGTGACCGGATTGTAAACATGCATCCAGTCCCTGGTGAACAAGCCAGTCTGGCTTGTTAATATAATCCAGGTTATGCTCATCCGCCGGATCATCCCATGCCAACAACGGGGTTTTAATCTGTGGGAGTTCGACCCGGCGTGGCATCGAACCCTCAACAGGCTCTTCGACACGACGTATGAAGACGCCTGGAAGGTGCTATTCAAGGGCACCGAGGCTCTCGCATCCGCTTCCGAGGACCGTGGATACAGCATGCAACGTCACACTAGCAAGGTATGCCATCTACACCCTTCACAGGATGTCGAGCCTTTTTTCATAGTTTGACACTATGCGGGATCTGAACTCCCTTTCCTTTGACAAGCTTGGCGGGCGATAGCCGAGCCGATTAACTGTCCGGCTCCGCTGCCCGAAGATCCAGCCCCAGCTTTACTGGTGAAGCTGCTGGCCCCGTCGCCTTATGTGGTGCTGGAGAAGAAGGCCAAGAAGAAGAAGACCATGGGGACTCGAAAGAGTGCCTGCAACATGGTGGTGTCGGACTCGTCGTCTGACGAGTCCGAGGCGCCCTCCTCCCGCGAGGACGAGGAGGAGGAAGAAGAAGACTCTCCCTCTCTAGTGGAGGAGGGAGAGAAGAGGAAGGCCGCCCCAACGGGGGAGGCCAAGGGGTCTGGGAAAAGGAAGACCCCTTCGCCGGACTGCGCCCCTGACGCCGAAGAGGGCGAAGAGGAGTGGCCGGACAGGGCCAAGCGTCCGGCGAAATCGTAAGTTCGGGTATCAGAGTAACTCATGATGTTCCTTTATTGCGCAGCTTTCCCTAATGTCGAATGTAATCATGCAGCTCGCCCCGGGCCGCACTCAACGAGTCGTCGAGCGGCTCCCTGGATTCATCGGATGTGAACTCTGTTCCGCCCGCTGTCTCCCCCCGCACTACGGATGACACCGAAGTGGCGTCGCGACGAGCTCTGGGGCAGGAGGAAGTGGTCCTGGAGGAGCCGCAAGGCAACCTCTCGGACCCCAGGAGTGAAGGGGACAAGACCCCTCAAGGCTCCAAGTCCGGCTTTAAGCCGGACACCGTGCCGGAATCTTCAATAGTTCTGGACCGCGGCAGGCGAACTCCTTCCAAGAGGAGTAAGCCTTCTGAGCCGGCAGCCTCCGTCCAACCGGAGGCGCCGGACAATCTGCTGGAGGTGCTTGAAGGCACCTCCATCGACGAGGAGCACTGTACTATTATGAGTACGGTGATCCAGAAGGTTCAGTCCGCCAAGAGCGGGCTGAGCGAAGCTTGCGCTAGCGTCCTAACAGGCTTCAAGGTAAGTAAGAATATGTAAAAATATTACCACATAGACAGTAGCCCCTGATGCTCTGTTTGGCGTTCAGAAAGAAAAGCCGAATGGAGGATCTATTAAATTTCGCAGGAGTCCAATAATGAAGAGTCAATATTAATGAAAGCACCAATGTCGGTGTCAAAACCGGTGAATCTCGGGTAGGGCGTCCCGAACTGTGCGTCTAGGCCGGATGGTAACAGGAGACAGGGGACACTTTGTTTTACCCAGGTTCGGGCCCTCTCGATGGAGGTAAAACCTACTCCTGCTTGATTAATATTGATGATATGGGTAGTACAAGAGTAGATCTACCACGAGATCAAGGAGGCTAAACCCTAGAGGCTAGCCTATGGTATGATTATTGTGTATGGAGTTGATTCTGTCCTACGGACTACAACCCTCCGGTTTATATAGACATCGGATAGGGTTAGGGTTACATAGAGTCGGTTACAATAGTAGGAGATCTTGAATATCCGCATCGCCAAGCTTGCCTTCCACGCCAAGGAAAGTCCCCTCCGGACACGGGACGAAGCCTTCAATCTTGTATCTTCATAGTCCAGGAGTCCGGCTGAAGGTATAGTTCGGCTATCCGAATACCCCCTAATCCAGGACTCCCTCAAGGCCGCACCCGCATCGGCTCCGACCCTTAGTTCGGAGCCGACCGCGCCGATTGAGGATGGGTGGTTGGATGCCACCTCGGGGGCTGCGATCCCAACGGTGGTTGAGCCGAACACCAGCCCCGTACTCTGCAAGACTCGTGACTCCATGGAGCCGGATTCTTCTCCGAACTCCGAACTCTCGGCGCCCCTACCGAGCGAATCCGATTGGGCGCCGATCATGGAGTTCATGACCACGGACGTCTTTCAGCACTCGCCTTTCGGCGATATCCTGAAATCACTAAAGTCTATCTGTTTGTCAGGAGAGCCCTGGCCGGACTACAGTCAGCAAGGTTGGGGTACAGACGATGAAGAAATTCAAAACCCACCCACCACCCACTTCGTAGCCACTGTCGACGACTTAACCGACATGCTCGACTTCGACTCCGAAGACATCGACGGTATGGACACCGATGAAGGAGATGATGAAGAACCAGCACCTACTAGGCCATGGAAAGCCACCTCGTCATATGACATATACATGGTGGACACCCCAAAAGAGGGAGAGGGCGATGGAACAGCGGAGGATGACCCCTCCAAGAAACAGCAAAAGCGCCGGCGTCAGTGGCGCCGCTCAAAATCCCGCCAACACAAAAACGGCGATTCAAGCACGGGAGATAATAATACCCCGGAAAGCGCCGGAGAACATCCTCCCGAGCAAGATTTAGCACAGGGGGATGGAGAAACCAGCCCCCATGGGAGAGCGGCTGACAGAGAGGTCGAGGACGATAATCATATGCCTCCCTCCGAAGACGAGGCAAGCCTCGACGACGACGAATTCGTCATGCCAGAGGATCCCGTCGAACAAGAGCGTTTTCAACGCAGGCTTATGGCCACGGCAAAAAGCCTCAAGAAAAAATAGCAACAGCTTCAAGCTGATCAAGATTGGCTAGTCGATAGATGGACTGAAGTCCTTGCGGCCGAAGAGCATAAACCCGAACGCCCCTCCAAGTGCTACCCAAAGCGCAAGTTGCTACCCCGATTAGAGGAGGAAGCACTCGACGCGGCTGACAGGCCACCTCGTGGCCGCGACAGAGAGGCCTCATGGCCCTCCACCAAAGCCACAGCCTGTACCAAGGCACGGGAATATGCACCGGACTTACGTAATATGTTGGAGGAAAAGGCAAAGCAAACAAGATCGATCTACGGATCATGTGGGTGCCCCACGGCTCGAGACGGTAACCATCACGCCGGTCACAAATTTGGCAGGGCCGAACACAGTAGACAAAGCTCATTGGAGCTACGTCATGATATAGCCCAGGACAGAGGCACCGCACACCCATTGTGCTTCACAGATGAAATAATGGATCAACAAATCCCCGAGGGTTTCAAACCCGTAAACATCGAATCATATGATGGCTCAATAGATCCCGCGGTATGGATCGAGGATTATCTCCTTCATATCGACATGGCCCGCGGCGATGTTTTCCATGCCATCAAATACCTCCCACTCAAGCCTAAAGGACCAGCCCGGCAGTGGCTTAACAGCCTGCCAACAGGGTCAATCAGTTGTTGGGAGGACCTGGAAGCCGCACTCCTTGACAATTTCCAGGGCACTTATGTGCGCCCCCCAGACGCTGACGACCTAAGCCACGTAATTTAGCCGCCAGACGAATCGGCCAGGCAATTCTGGACACGGTTCCTAACAAAGAAAAATCAAATACTCAACTGTCTAGACACAGAGGCCTTAGCAACCTTCAAGCATAATATCCGTGACGAGTGGCTTGCCCGGCACCTAGGACAGGAGAAGCCGAAATCTATGGCAGCACTCACAGCACTCATGACCCGCTTTTGCGTGGGAGAAGACAGCTGGCTTGCTCATAGCAACAATATGGCCAAGAACCCTGATCGTTCGGACACCAGGGACATTAGTGGCAGGTCACGTCGCAACCAGCAGAAGTGCCGCATCAACGGCGACAATGCTAAAGATACGGCAGGTAATGCCAGATTCAGAGGCTCTAAATTCAGTCAGCGGAAAAAGTCATTCAAAAGGAATCCTAGGGGCCCGTCCAGCTTGGACCGAATACTCGACCGCTTGTGACAAATACATGGCACCCCCTAAAAGCCAGCCAATCACACCAACAAGGACTGTTGGGTGTTCAAGCAGGCAGGCAGATTAAGCGTCGACAATGAGGACAAGGGGCTGCATAGCGATGACGACGAGGAGCCCCGGCCGCCGAACAACAATGGACAGAAGGGTTTTCCCCCACAAGTGCGGACGGTGAACATCATATACGCCACCCACGTCCCCAAGAGGGAGCGGAAGCGTGCGTTAAGGGACGTATACGCGGTAGAGCCAGTCGCCCCAAAGTTCAACCCATGGTCCTCCTTCCCGATCACCTTTGAGCGAAGGACCATCCGACTAGCATCCGTCATGGCGGATTCGCCGCATTGGTTCTCGACCCAATTATTGATGGATTTCATCTCATTAGAGTCCTTATGGACGGCAGCAATAGCCTGAACCTGCTTTACCAGGATACAGTGCGGAAAATGGGCATAGATCCCTCGAGGATTAAGCCCACCAAAACGACCTTTAAAGGCGTAATACCAGGTGTAGAGGCCAGCTGTACAGGCTCAGTCACACTTGAAGTGGTCTTCGGATATCCGGATAATTTCCGAAGCGAGGAGTTAATCTTCGACATAGTCCCGTTCCGCAGTGGCTACCATGCACTGCTCAGGCGAACCGCATTCGCCAAGTTCAATGCGGTCCCACACTACGCATACCTTAAGCTCAAGATGCCAGGCCCTCGAGGAGTAATTACAATCAATGGAAACACCGAACGCTCCCTCCGAATGGAGGAGCACACGGCGGCCCTTGCAGCGGAAGTACAAAGCAGCCTCTCCAGGCAGTTCTCCAGTCTGGCCATTAAACGTCTGAACACAATCAAGCGCGCCCGGAATAACCTACAACAAGACCGCCTGGCACGTTCCGAGTAGGCGTAGCAATGCGGCCCCAACCCCAACCCCTGCAAAAAGGTGACGCCAGTACTTCGCGTACATAACTATGCTCTAGAAATACCATGGGCATAGGGGGAGGGGCACCATCACGGCACGCCCAAAACACGGCTTAAACCGCACCAGGGGCTACCGATTTTTTTATATATACTTTTCTCTTACTTCCAAGACTCTACTCTTCGGAAGGCCTGTTCGTCAGTTCAACTGCCGCACAAAACGATGCAAGGACCAGGGAAGCAGACAAGCCATGCCGCATTACGGAAATCCCAGGTGGTCTCTATCATGAGCAGTATACCTGTTTCGCATGCTATTCCGCAGCTTGCCCCTGGAACAGACATGTTAAATAGTCCAACTTTTCGCTTATCGCATTACTTGTATCGTTCTGCTTTGGTCGCAACTATTTTCAATAAATAATGCATAGCTTTTGTCTATTTTCACATTATCTTTTTATAAATAAATGTTCCTTAATGACATGTTGCATCCGTACAATCTGGTACGGCCAAAATACGCCAGGGGCTTCAGTACCCCTCAATATGGTGTGAGAAATCCGAACACTTTCACAAGTGCGGCACCCCGAACTTATAGCATTATATGCATTGGCTCCGAATCATGTCTTGGGTCAATAGTTGGGTTTGCCCGGCTCCTATGTTTTGGTGCCTTACGTTCTGCTATATCGGCTAAGGTAGCACTAGGAGAACCACTGCGATTGTGCCCCTGTTGAGCTGGGCCGAGCACCTCAGTGGAGAAAGCTAAAACTGACTGTCATGATGAAGCGAGAGCTGGTCGCTGTTCGAGAGGTTTCTTCGAGTCCCTAAAGACTTATGCCGCTTCGGGCGAGGAGTCGGCTCTGTCCGGACAAGGCGTGGATAGCGCCCCGAAATCGGTCTTCCGAATACTAGGGGCTTCGCCGAAATTTAAAATTATAGAATTCTATGGCTAAGTGAGAGTGTTCATGCGTTATAGTCTGATTGCCTCGTTCGCTGGGCTGAGCGCCTCCCTCGAAGGACCCAAACATGGGAAGAAGAGTGCTCAGGCTTATCCCCGAACACCCCAGCACTAGCGGCATGGGGGCAGAAGCCGACGACTCGCCATCTCTCAGAATTGATAAACAGCCGCACAGAAGGTAATATTTTAAATTCAGACAGCATTGCTAAGCACATATGAACAAGTTTCCAGCGCATAGGACAAAACGAGTGAGTTTTACTCAAAAATTACATCCCTAGTACATTCATCCGCCACAAGGCGGGCACCCTTCAGAACATCCTTATAGTAATTTTCGGGCTTGCGATGCTCTTTCCCCGGCGGTGGCCCGTCCTTCACAAGCTTCTCAGCATCCAGCTTGCCCCAGTGCACCTTAGCACGGGCAAGGGCCCTACGAGCACCTTCGATGCAGACGGAGCGCTTGATAACCTCGAGCCTTGGACAGGCCTCCACCAGCCACCGCACCAGCCCGAAATAGCTCCCAGGCAGGGCCTCTCCAGGCCACAACTGAACTAGGAGGCCCTTCATCGCCTGTTGGGCCGCCTTGTGGAGCTCGACTAGTTGCTTCAGCTGGTCGCTCAGGGGCACGGGGTGTCCGGCCTCAGCATACTAAGACCAGAACACCTTCTCCGTCGAGCTGCCCTCCTCGGCTCGATAGAATCCGGCGGCATCAGATACACTCCGGGGAAGATCTGCAAATGCCCCTAGAGAGCTTCGGACTCGGGTAAGTATCAAGTAACTCACGTTTATATGTTTACTTTGCATAAAAAATGCCTTACCCGCCGCTATCTTCTTCACCTCATCCAACTCCTGGAGGGTCTTCTGGGACTCGGTCTTGGCAGACTTGGCATTTTCTATAGCTGCCACGAGCTCGGACGCTCGCATCTTCGAGTCAAGCTCCAAACTCTCATGTTTCTTCATGAGAACCTGGAGCTCTTGCCGCACCTTGCTAACCTCCGCCTCATACCTCTCCCGCTCGGTGCGCTCCGTGGCCGCACTCTTCTCGGCCTCGAGCAACGCTTGCTTAAGGGTCGCCACCTCAGACGTGGCCCCTACAATAGCCATGTCAATCCTGTCATTTTTTTGCAATTGCACCTTTTTGTATACATATTCAAACAGGGTATTTCTTACCTTCCTTCTCCTCGAGCTGCTTCTTGGCACGACCGAGCTCTTGCTCGGACTTCTCGAGGCTCTGCTTCAGCACGTCCACTTCCGTAGTTAGTGCGGCAGACGCTAGCAGAGAAGCCTGCATACGCATATTGACTCCTTTTTTAGACTCCTGCGAATTCTTTGATCCTCTATTTGGCTTTTTTCCCGAACGCCCAACAGAGCATCAGGGGCTACTGTCTATGCGATAATATCATTTAAACATTCTTTACTTATCTCAAAGCCTGTTAAAAGGCTAGTGCAAGCTTCAGTCAGCCCGCTCTTGGCGGACTGAACCTTCTGGACCCCGCCGGACTCTGGAACCTTTGAAGGTTCCGGAGCGGTGTCCGGCCTTGAGCCGGACTTGGAGCCCTGAGGGGTTTCATTCCCTTCACTCCTGGAGTCCGGGAGGTCGCCTTGCGGCTCCTCCAGGACCACCTCCTCCCGACTTGGAACCTGTTGGGACAACACTTCGGTGTCATCCGTAGGGCGGGGGGATGAAGCCGTCGGAAGCGAGTTCACATCCGACGGATCCAGTGAGCCACTCGACGATGCGTCGAGCCGGTCTTGGGGTGGGCTGCATAAACATATTCGACATAAGGGAGAGCTGTGCATAAAACGAATACTATGAATTACTCTGGTATCCGGATACTTACGATCTCGCCAGGGGCTTGGCCCTGGGCTGCCACTCCTCTCCGCCGTCGTCGGTGTCGAGGGTGTAGTCCGGAGGATGGGTTTTTCCTCTCTTGGACCCTCCGGCCTCCTCAGAGAGGGCGGCCTTCCTTTTCTTCTCTCCTCCCATTGGGGGGGGAGAGGTCTCTTCTCCTTCCTCCTCGTCTTCACGGGAGGAATGCGCCTCGGAGCTGCCGGATGATGAATCCAACACCTCTTGGCGTCGAGCACTCCTTCGAGTCCCCGCGGCCTTCTTCTTGGCCTTCTTCTCCGGCACCACGTAGGGTGCCGGAACCAGCAGCTTCTCCAAACGGGCATCCGTTGGGCCTTCGGGCAAAGGAGCCGGACAGTCGATCTGTCCGGGCGTCACCTCCCAATCCTGTCAAATATAAAGGAGCTTGGATCCCGCATAGAGTCAAACTATGAAAAACTGATACCTTGTAAAAAGACAAAAACAGCTTACCGTCAGAGCACGGCGCTGAGTACTGAATCCGCGATCCTCGGCAGTAGATGCGGGGGCCTCGGCGCCCTTGATGAGCATCCTCCAGGCATCTTCGTACGCTGTGTCGAAGAGCCTGTTAAGAGTTTGATGCTGCACCAGGTCGAACTCCCAAAGGTTGAAGGCCCGTCGTTGACACGGGAGGATCAGGCGGACGAGCATAACCTGGACTACGTTGACAAGCTTGAGCCTCTTGTCCACCAGGGTTTGGATGCATGTTTGGAGTCCGGTCAGCTCTCCTTTTTTACCCCAAGATAGGCCAGTCTCCTTGCAGGAGGTGAGCCGCATGGGGGGCGGATCGGAACTCAGGGGGTGCGACCCATTCGGCGTCGCGCGGCTCGGTGATGTAAAACCACCCTGATTGCCACCCCTTCAGGGTCTCCACGAAGGAGCCCTCGAGCCACAGAACATTGGCCATCTTGCCAACCATGGCGCCGCCGCACTCCGCCTGGCTGCCGCGCACCACCTTCGGCTTGACGTTGAAAGTCTTTAGCCATAGGCCGAAATGGGGGCGGATGCGGAGGAAAGCCTCGCACACGACGATAAACGCCGAGATGTTGAGGATGAAGTTCGGGGCCAGATCGTGGAAATCCAGGCCATAGTAGAACATGAGCCCCTGGACAAATGGATGCAGAGGGAAGCCCAGTCCGCGGAGGAAATGAGGGAGAAATACCACCCTCTCATGGGGCCTAGGAGTGGGGATGAGCTGCCCCTCTTCGGGGAGCCGGTGCGCGATGTCGCTGGCCAGGTATCCGGCCTTCCTTAGCTTTTTTATGTGCACCTCCGTGACGGAGGAGACCATCCACTTGCCTCCCGCTCCGGACATGACTGGAGAAGGTCGAGGTGGTAGTGCGGACTTGGGCGCTGGAGCTCGAGTGCACGAGAATGGATAGGCAGAAGAGGAAGAAGTGGGTGAAAAGGTGGATCCTTATCCCCTTATATGGGTGGACGCGACTACATGTCCCCACCAGCCTGGTAAAACTTGATTATCTCCAAGCGCCATAATCAAAGGCGCGGTTGGGTTACCCACGCCCGTATTGATGAGAATCCCAAAATGAGGGGACACGATCTCTGCTTCAATAAGACGTGCCAAGGAAACCGCCTCGCACAACGCGCTGAGGTGGGATAATTAAACGACTCGGATAAAGGCTTGGCCGTGGCGTGTCGCACCACGGAATACGTCAGCAGATTAGATTTGTGTTAATATTATTATTCTCTCTATGGCAATATGTGGAAACTTATTTTGCAGAGCCGGACACTATCTTTGTGTTCAAGATCTTCTATGAAGTACTTGGAGGAGGAACCCACCTTGCAATGCCGAAGACAATTTGCGCGCCGGACCCGTCGTCATTGAAGCCTGGTTCAGGGGCTACTCAGGGAGTCCTGGATTAGGGGGTGTTCGGATAGCCGAACTATACCTTCGGCCGGACTCTTGGACTGTGAAGATACAAGATTGAAGACTCCGTCCCATGTCCGGAAGGGACATTCCTTGGTGTGGAAGGCAAGCTTGGCGATACGGATGTTCAGATCTCCTACCATTGTAACCAACTCTATGTAACCCTAACCCTCTCCGGTGTCTATATAAACCGGAGGGTTCTAGTCCGTAGGACAACATACACATCAGCAATCATACCATAGGCTAGCTTCTAGGGTTTAGGCTCTTTGATCTCGTGGTAGATCAACTCTTGTAATACCCATATCATCAATATTAATCAAGCAGGACGTAGGGTTTTACCTCCATCGAGAGGGCCCGAACCTGGGTAAAACTTCGTGTCCCCTGCCTCCTGTTACCATCCGGCCTAGACGCACAATTCAGGACCCCCTACCCAGATCCGCCGGTTTTGACACCGACACTCAGGACTAAAGAAATGGAGAGAGACAGACCCATATGCTACAAGAAGAAGAACTGCTGTTGATTACAGGTTCCAGACAAAGGAACAACAAGATTTCTATGAGACAGTGCTGCTGGAAAAGAAGCCTATAGTGTGTGAAATGAGGTGGGTCGACTGGAAGTATATCAAGGAAAATGAGGAACACTATCCTGGTGTGTTTGACAGCTTCAGTGCTTGTGGAGTTGCAGACTTTGTTGGGAAGAAGCTCACAAAGTGGAATGAGGAGCTCATAATGCAATTCTACTCCACAGCACACTACTATCCAGATGGCAGGATAGTATGGATGTCTAAATGTACGAGGTACCACTCAACTATTGAGGAATGAGCAAATCCGATCAATGCTCCTAAGGAAGAAGAAGATGACTTGGATGTCTATGCCAAGAAGAAGATGGATCACAACTCTATGGAAAACATGTACAAGGAGATTCCTGAAGATGATCTTGAGACTCACCAGTTTGGGTCAGTAAAACACTTGCTGTCAGGGCTTCCTACAATCAATTGGATCCTTAGGCACACTCTCTTGCCCAAGTCTGGTGATCACAGAATGATCAGAGGCCATGCAATTAACTTGCTACATATATTTGATGTGCTACAGAAGTTCAAGGTCATGAGCCTTATAGTTGAGACTATCAAGAGGACTGCAGCTGACCAGAAAAGAAGTTGTGGATATGCCCCACGGATCCAGGAGTTGATAAACTCAAAGATGGGCACAGGCACATACTTGTTGGATAAGGAACACTTGCCTATCTATCCTGACTTTGAGGACAATCAATTTGTGATGAATGAGAATGAACCATCATCAGTACAAGCTCAAGAGAAGAAGGAGAAAGCAAAGAAAGAGAAGGCTGCCAAGATGCCAACTCAAGAGGAGGCATCTGAGTACTTTTTGAAAAGCAAGCAAGATCAGCTTGGCTGCCTGATTGCATCCACTCTGAGGATTGAGAAGGGACTGGCCACCCTGACTCAAAACCAGGAGAGCTCGGAAAGAATCGTGGAACAAAAATTCTATGACTTGGATGTGAAGATAACTGAGATTCAGTCTGTTGTGGAGCAACTTCAAGATAACATGCAGGAGAGGAAGGGCAGAACAACCACTGATGCATTTGCCAGAGTGCCTAGAGCTCAGAGATCAACTATAGTGCCTGTTCCAGACACTAGAGCCACATCATCTGCACCAGCTACAGCTTCAGCGCAACCAGCTCCAGCACCAACTCCATCAGCTCCATCCACATCAACTGAAGCCTTCGTCCTTGGCGTTCTCCGGACACCACCACCTGAAGACCAAGCTTGAGAGACGTTCTAGTGCTATACATTTTCTATGAACTTTTTGCTAACTTGTTGCCAAAGGGGGAGAAAAATGTATAGATCATAGGCTTCGAGAGAGAGAGTGTTGCTTTTTATTCTCTCTTGCTTTGGTGGTTGAACTTTGTTTGTCTTTTGATTGCTTGAGATACTATGCTATTATCTGTGAGACATTGATGATCATGTGGTTGATCATAAGCTACACTTATGCTTGTTAGATGATATTATCTTACTTATCCTTATATGATCATTCACTTTGCTTGGTAATGAGTGCATGTATTTAATTCTTATCATTTTGAGCGCTCCACCAAGATGTATGTGACATGGAAGAGTAACCCATGATCCTAACTCATTGTGCATTTGCAGTCCAAAGCAAATCTTAAGATATGCACAAATTTAGGGGGAGCTCTTGCTTTTCACATACTTCTCAAAGCGACAATATCTTTCACTCTTATTATCATTTGTCGAAGCTTTGATCTATATGTTGTCATCAATTACCAAAAAGGGGGAGCTGGAAAGTGCAAATATCCCTGGGTGGTTTTGGTAATTCCTAACAACATATAGCTCATTGAGCTAACATTATTCCAAGATTAATATTTCAGGAAAAGCTCAATAAATGGCATGGCATGGATGAGGAAAGTGGATCCCTGAAAATTCTAAGGACAAATAGTTTGGCTCAAGCTTGAAGCTCAAGACTCTACATTTTATATTTTAGTGATCCAAGATCACATTGAGTCTATAGGAAAAGCCAATACTATCAAGGAGGGATGAGGTGTTGCTTAATGGCTTGCTTGCTCAAAGTGCTTAGTGATATGCTCCAAAATCCTCAACTACCTTCCCACATCCACATATGACCTAAACCAAAAGTCAAACTCGGCCCCACCGATTCTTTCTATCCGGCGCCACCGAGTTTCAGATGTCATAGCCACTGCCACAAACCCTAGGCAAATCGGTCTCGCCGATAGGGATCTCGGTCTCACCGAGATGGGATTGTAATCTCTCTGTTTCCCGATGTAACGTTTCGGTCTTACCGCGATGAGCGATCGATCCCACCGAGATTGCAATGTAAACTCTCTGTTTCCCTTTTGTAACATTTCGGTCTCACCAAGATGAGCGAATCAGTCTCACCGAGTTTACCCGACCAACACTCTGGTTAGCTTACTACCAAAATCGGTCCCACCGAGTTTGTGTAATCGGTCACACCGAGATTACGTTATGCCCTAACCCTAACCATATCGGTCGTACAGAGTTGCATCTCAGTCCCACCGAAGATCCTAACGGTCACTAGGTTTGCTGAATCAGTCCGAATGAGTTTAACCATTCGGTCCCACCGAGTTTGGCAAATTGTGTGTAACGGTTAGATTTTGTGTGGAGGCTATATATACCCCTCCACCCACTCTTCATTCGGGGAGAGAGCCATCAGAACATACCTACACTTCCAATACACATTTTCTGATAGAGAACCACCTACACTTGTGTTGAGGTCAAGATATTTCATTCCAACCATATGAATCTTGATCTCTAGCCTTCCCCAAGTTGCTTTCCACTCAAATCTTCTTTCCACCAAATCCAAATCCTGTGAGAGAGAGTTGAGTGTTGGGGAGACTATCATTTGAAGCACAAGAGCAAGGAGTTCATCATCAACACACCATTTGTTACTTCTTGGAGAGTGGTGTCTCCTAGATTGGCTAGGTGTCACTTGGGAGACTTCGACAAGATTGTGGAGTTGAACCAAGGAGTTTGTAAGGGCAAGGAGATTGCCTACTTCGTGAAGATCTACCGCTAGTGAGGCAAGTCCTTCGTGGGCGACGGCCGTGATGGAATAGACAAGGTTGCTTTTTCGTGGACCCTTCGTGGGTGGAGCCCTTTGTGGAAACGCCCAACCGTTACCCTCCGTGGGTTGAAGTCTCCATCAACGTGGATGTACGATAGCACCACCTATCGGAACCACGACAAAAACATCCGTGTCTCCAATTGCATTTGAATCCTCCAAACTCTTCCCTTTACATTCTTGCGAGTTGCATGCTTTACTTTCCGCTGCTCATATACTCTTTTGCATGCTTGCTTGAATTGTGTGGAGATTGCTTGACTTGTGCTAAGATAGGTAAAATCTGCCAAGAACTAAAATTGGGAAAAGGCTAGATTTTTATTTGGTCAAGTAGTCTAATCACCCCCCCTCTAGACATACTTTCGATCCTACAGCAGGTCGATCTTCATCATGGACACCACGTGCATCCTCTACTTCCACTCCACCAGCACCTCCATCAGATGCCACCTCCAGCCGTGATACAAGAAAGCAGGCACAACCACCACTATCTGCCAAGAGAACACCTGCCGGGCCTGTGCAGAGCTCTTCTTCTTCCATGGCATCAACAGGGCACACAAGTAATATTATTTGTCATCGTTGTAAAGGAAGAGGACATTTTGCGAGAGAATGCCAATCTCAGCGCGTGATGATTGCTACTGAGGATGGTGGGTATGAGTCCACTAGTTACTATGATGAGGAGACTTTGGCTCTTATTACACATGAAGAACAGGGTGGAGACGATTCTGATCATGAGATGCAATACATGGCTGCTGAAGATGCTGACAGGTATGAATGTTTAGTTGCTCAACGTGTTTTGAGTGTGCAACTTACACAAGCTGAGCAAAATCAGAGGCATAATTTGTTCCATACAAAGGGAGTTGTGAAGGAACGTTCTGTTCGCGTCATCATAGATGGAGGGAGGTGCAATAACTTGGCTAGCATGGAGATGGTGGAGAAGCTATCTCTCACCACAAGACCACATCCACATCCTTACTACATCCAATGGTTCAACAACAGCGGCAAGGTTAAGGTCACACGTACTGTTCGTGTGCATTTTAGTATCTCTACATATGCTGATTATGTTGATTGTGATGTGGTACCTATGCAAGCATGTTCCTTATTACTTGGTAGACCATGGCAATTTGATAAAAGTTCTGTACACCATGGTAGAAACAATTAGTATACTCTTGTTCATAAAGATAAAAATATTACTTTGCTTCCTATGACTCATGAATCCATTTTGAAAGATGATATTAATAGAGCTAATGAGGCAAAACAGGAGAAAAATAAGAGTGAAAATCAGATTGTGGCAAAAGAATTTGAGCAACAAATGAAACCTAATAATAAACCATCTAGTGTTGCTTCTGAAATTAAATTGAAAAGTGCATGTTTACTTGCCACAAAATCTGATATTGATGAGCTAGATTTCAGCAAATCTGTTTACTATGCTTTTGTGTGCAAAGAGGCATTATTTTCTTTCGAGGACGTGCCTTCCTCTTTGCCTCCTGCTGTCACTAACATTTTGCAGGAGTTCGCTGACGTCTTTCAAGAAGACGTGCCACCGGGATTACCACCTATTCGAGGGATTGAGCATCAAATTGACTTAATTCCCGGTGCATCATTACCCAACCGTGCACCAGACCGTACCAATCCAGAGGAGACGAAGGAGATTATGCGTCAAGTACAAGAACTGCTCGACAAAGGTTATATACGTGAATCCCTTAGTCCTTGTGCTGTTCCTATCATTTTAGTGCCGAAAAAGGATGGTACGTCGCGTATGTGCGTTGATTGTAGAGGCATTAATAATATTACTATTCGTTATCGTCATCCTATTCCTAGGCTAGATGATATGCTTGATGAATTGAGTGGCTCTACAATATTCTCCAAAGTTGATTTGCATAGTGGATACCATCAAATCCGTATGAAATTGGGAGATGAATGGAAAACAACATTTAAAACTAAGTTTGGATTATATGAGTGGTTAGTTATGCCTTTTGGGTTAACTAATGCACCTAGTACTTTCATGAGATTAATGAATGAAGTTTTACGTGCTTTCATTGGATGATTTGTGGTAGTTCACTTTGATGACATATTGATTTATAACAAATCTTTGGAGGAACATTTGGAACATTTACGTGTTGTTTTTATTGCTCTACGTGATGCACGTTTGTTTGGTAACATTGGAAAGTGCACCTTTTGCATCGACCGAGTATCTTTTCTTGGCTATGTTGTTACTCCACAGGGAATTGAAGTTGATAAAGCCAAGATTGAAGCTATTGAGAGTTGGCCGCAGCCCAAAACGGTCACACAAGTGAGGAGTTTCCTTGGCCTCGCTGGTTTCTATAGGCGTTTTGTGAGAGATTTCAGCACCATTGCTGCACCTCTCAACAAGCTTACAAAGAAGGATTCGCCTTTTGTTTCGGGTACCGCACAGGAAGAAGCCTTCACGGTATTGAAAGATAAGTTGACACATGCTCCTTTACTCCAACTTCCTGATTTTAATAAGACTTTTGAGATTGAATGTGATGCTAGTGGAATTGGATTAGGAGGTGTGTTATTACAAGATGGCAAACATGTTGCATACTTTTCTGAAAAATTGAGTGGGCCTAGTCTGAACTATTCTACTTATGATAAAGAATTATATGCTCTTGTTCGGACCTTAGAAACATGGAAACATTATTTATGGCCCAAGGAATTTGTTATACATTATGATCATGAATCTTTGAAACACATTAAAAGTCAAGCAAAACTGAACCGTAGACATGCTAAATGGGTAGAATTCATTGAGACTTTCCCTTATGTCATTAAACACAAGAAGGGTAAAGAAAATGTTATTGCTAATGCATTGTCTCGTCGTTATACTATGCTTTCACAACTTGACTTTAAAATATTTAGTTTGGAGACCATCAAAGATCAATATGTTCATGATGCTGAATCTAAAGATGTATTGCAGAATTGTAAGGAAGGGAGAACTTGGAACAAGTTCGTTCTTAACGATGGATTTGTGTTTCGTGCTAACAAGCTATGCATTCCAGCTAGCTCCGTTCGTCTTTTGTTGTTGCAGGAGGCGCATGGAGGAGGATTAATGGGACACTTTGGTGCCAAGAATACGGAGGATATACTTGCTACACATTTCTTTTGGCCAAAGATGAGACGGGATGTTGAGCGTTTTGTTGCTCGCTGCACTACATGTCAAAAAGCTAAGTCACGACTCAATCCTCATGGTTTATATATGCCTTTGCCTGTACCTAGTGTTCCTTGGGAGGATATATCTATGGACTTTGTTTTAGGTTTACCTCGAACAAACAAGGGGAGGGATAACATATTTGTTGTCGTGGATAGGTTCTCGAAAATGGCACACTTTATACCATGTCATAAAAGCGATGATGTTGTTAATGTTGCTGATTTGTTCTTTCGTGAAATTATTCGCTTGCATGGTGTGCCAAATACTATTGTTTCAGATCGTGATACTAAATTTCTTAGCCACTTTTGGAGATGTTTATGGGCTAAGTTGGGGAGTAAACTACTTTTTAGTACTACTTGTCACCCCCAAACTGATGGACAAACTGAAGTAGTCAATAGAACATTGTCTACTATGCTTAGGGCTGTTTTGAAGAATAATAAGAAAATGTGGGAAGAATGCTTGCCTCATATTGAATTTGCTTATAATCGTTCATTGCATTCAACTACTATGATGTGCCCTTTTGAAATTGTGTATGGTTTCCTACCTCATGCACCTATTGATTTGTTGCCTCTTCCATCTTCGGAGAAGGTTAATTTTGATGCTAATGAACGTGCTGAATTGATTTTAAAAATGCATGAGTTAACTAAGGAAAACATTGAGCGTATGAATGCTAAATATAAGATTGCTAGAGATAAGGGTAGAAAACATGTTCTGTTTGCACCTGGAGATCTTATTTGGTTACATTTGTGTAAGGATAGATTTCCTAATTTGCGCAACACGTGCTGATGGTCCTTTTAAGGTGTTAGAGAAAATAAATGATAATGCATATAAACTTGAGCTGCCTGTAGATTTTGGGGTTAGTCCCACTTTTAACATTGCAGATTTGAAGCCTTATTTGGGTGAGGACGATGAACTTTCGTCGAGGACGACTTCATTTCAAGAAGGGGAGGATGATGAGGACATCAATACCATTGTTACACCCACAGCCGGTTCACCCGTGTCCGTGATGTTTTTCCAACACCGCTGCCGACTCACCCGTCCACACCGGCTTACAACGCCGTGGCCAACTCATCCGTCCAACAAAAAATATCAGGTGATATCTTTCTTCCATATTTTATCAGCATGTTAAATCGTTTGAGAACAATTACATTGGTCTGTGATGTTTTTTTCGCAGGACCATTGATGAGGACATCAATATCATTGTTACACCCACAGCCCCTGCTGCTATACATACTAGACCAATTACTAGAGCTCATGCACGCCAATTGAATTATCAGGTACTTTCATTTCTTGGTAACGATTCTAATGTTCATGAGAATATGATGCTGCCTAAATTGGATACATTTGTTTTTCTTACAAATGAAAGGCCTAGCTTGGACAAGAAAGATGAACCTTGGAGCAAGTTCAAGCATGGAGATGATGGCATGCGCAAGTGGAACAAGAATGGAGTTACAAGTGATGATTCCAGGACTCTGAAGCCACCATAATGAGTGCATGAAGCATGGGACGAAATATACAAGATGCCACTTCATAAATTTCGTCCAGAGGCTATTCTAGGTGCTGCGTCACCTTATTATTGGGCCAGGCCCATGTATTTTCGAAGTACTTAAGTATAGGCTATTTTCAGAGTCTGTATGTGTGGGGAAACAAGAGTTAGGGTTGGTTTCGGACCCCTCCACCAAGGGCCACGAAATTCCCCCCCTCTCCTCCATATATACAGCCCTTAGGGCATCGTTTAGACTTTGGGTTTTATTTAGATTAAAAGTTCACCATAGCTGCAACTTCGCGTACTTCGTTTGTGTCCAACGACCAGACCAAGACGTCACAGAACCCCACCTTGATCAATAAAGCTTTCATCTTATATTTGCAATATCCAGATTGCAATCTCAGTTTCTTGCTTGTTCTTTGTTTGCTCGCAGGAAACAGACCCTCGTGGTCAGGTTGATCGTGCTCCGACGTGGTCAATAACCCCTCGGAAGTTGGTTTAGCGATTGCTAAGGCGCGATGTCTCGCACGTTCGTAATCGGATCGTCAAGGTCGACTCCCACAGAAACAATAGCCACCATCTCATCGAAATATCGGGACACCTTTGCCTCTATCAACCATTATTCATTACAAAAGTGCCACATAACGCGCGTGCCAACATCACTTTTGGACTAGCGTTTATTAAGCCGCCGAGGCCGTGTTGAGCCGCCTCTGCTGTGTTGAGCCGCCGGGAGTCACCGGTCTGCCTGAACCGTCGAGATTATATTGAGCCGACTCTGATGCGGCATATAGATCATCTGTCATTCAGAAACATCAGGTGATATCTATCTGAACTTATCTTATTGAACACTTATTGTTTTTTGTCAAAGAACAATTACTCTGCCCTGTAACATTGTTACACAGGACAATTGTTTATGCCATTATATCGCGGATGCACATTCGGCTGTGCCGCACAGCTTCACGGACATGTGTGTTGCGGTCCATTTTGCATCAACACATCGGCCGATTTGCCCGTCGGCGCCACCTTACAATGCCACGGACGACTCGCCCGTCCGCTCTCGCCGATTCACGCGTCCGCACCGGGTTACAACATCACGGTCGACTCATCTGTCTGCTCTCGCGGCTGACTCAACCATGATTGATTTCAGCTTCACCATGGTGATCATCAACTCCGTGGTGATAATTATTGACCTGACGCATCAGGTGAAGTCCATCCAGTATATTTTATATTATATATTCCTTCTTTACAAGAGCAATTACTCTAGCTTGCAAGTTCTCCAGTACAGGACAAGTTATATCACTGAGATGTTGAATGACTCATACCGGTTTATATCACGGTCAAATATGGGGAGTCTCAAGCCAACCCCTCGAGTAGTCTTAAGACTCGGGGGCTAGAATGACATGACTTGGGAATTCCGGGTCATTGGAGGGAATGATAACCCGGTTCCAGAAGACACCGCCATACTGATGAAAATTTAAAGGCCGTTAGAAAATTGTCGGTTCAAAATAAAGATTCCGGTTTAAAATCCGGTTCAAGAGACATCCCTCTCCCGCAAAGCTTTTAAGCTCTCTAATCTGGTTCAAACATCCGGCTTCGGGTAAATTTATCTCTTACAAAACTTTTAAGCTCTCAAATCCGGTTCAAACATCCGGCTCAAGGACAATCCGTATCCCACAAAGTTTTTCAAGCTTTCAAATCTGGTTTAAAGTTCCGGTTCAAAAAGAATTAATCTCTCACAAGATTCGAGTTCTCAGAAAAATTAAAGGTTGCCAAAGAGAAGTTGCTGCCATGATGCGCGGTTCAAACATGGTTATCGTGCCTTACGGCTTACCTTATTATGGTCACTTGGGGGGCTTCCTGCTCATCGAGCATAGCTGTCGGTACCATCTTGATCGGCGCAATGCCAAAATTTATATGGTCACTTTGGGGCTTCCTGTTCAAACATAGGTCATATTCGAACCAAAGAGAACATAGCTGTCGGTACCCTCTTGATCGGCACACTGCCAAGCTCACTAGGGGGCTTCTTGATCGTATTCGAATCATAGCTTAACCCCTTTTGGGTCCGACTTGGATCGTATTCAAATCAGGGTCGTTAAAAACCTCTCAAGGTCATTTGGGATCTTCCTGTTCAAACATAGGTCATATTCGAACCAAAGAGAACATAGCTGTCGGTACCCTCTTAATCGGCGCAACGTCAAAGCCACTGGGGGCTACATGATCGTATTCGAATCCTAGCTTAACCCCTTTGGAACGGTTTACTAATCGTATTCGAATCAGAAACCTCAATTTTTATTTGGTTTAAGTTTTTTGCAAACAATCTTTGGTTTTCTCTTGAGAATTTTTTGTTCAAACCTAAGTATAAGTGTGGTTTCGTTTAAACCCGACATGGCATTGGATGATAAGTCGCCAGCATGTGACAAACATCATATATTTGGAAGTATTGGCTTCTAAGGATTGGGTTATCACCCTTACTGCATAGGTCACGTAAACCGGAAGTACAAATTCAATATCACATTGGTTATATGTGGGATATTATGACCCACCATGCGGTAAACCGCCAAGGGATCTTGTGATTTACTTGTGTGCAGGATAAAGACTACATTTGGGTGGTTACCCGTCCTGGAGTTTGACGTTAAGTCGCCAGGGCATATGTTGTTTAAACTCTATGCAGGATTTGCAGAGCTATGACTTACATAAATGATTAAGTTCCAGCCCATTGTCAAAGATTGAAATTGGTGTCTCAAAAGGGTTATCGATTCTTGATTTTCTCAAAGGCTATAAGCCGCCGGGCTATAAAAATTCCGGTTTACAATGGAGGCGTATTAAATCATCATCGGCCAAGAGCCGCAGGTATTTAAAACTCCGGATTTACTTGTCAACAGATAAGGTATTTGAATCTTTAAATAGCCAAACTTGGTTGGATTTTTATTATGATATTGAATGATTGAGGTTTTCAAACCGGGTTATTCAAATCTTTAATAGCCAACATGGCTGGATTTTTATTATGGTTATCAGTAACTAATATTATGATTGAGGTTTTCAAAAGTCGCTTCAGTGCAATGGCAATTATTTTATCAATGGGTTGATTTATTCTACAATGAAAGGAATAGTCCCCGGTCGCTGCAGGCTTACGACCCAGCACTTGGGGGCTACATTACTCAAGTTGAGATTACATCAAATATGCATGTCTCATGTCGTTGCAAGCATCCACCATGACACTTGGGGGCTAATGCAAAGTCATTTTGCTCACCTTATTGAAGACCCGACTCATCACATGGTAATGAGCCGGCCCTTGGGGGCTACCAATTGCTCCTGCCAACAATTCAAGGTACACAAGTCTTAAATCCATTATGTTGAAAGGTCCACTACTCAGTTGGTAGAGTACAAATCTCTTAACCTTATGGACGTGGGTTCGAGCCCCATGGTGAGGATTATATCATATGATGTTCTTTTCAAACAATTATATATAAAGTCCCAGCTCAATATTATCTTACTGAGCCGGCCCTTGGGGGCTACACGTTGCTGCTCAAGTCTACATGATCATATTTACAAAGTCCCTACTCATTATTGCATAATGACCCGGCACTTGGGGGCTACATATGGGGAATATTCAGATTATGACTAATGATTGAGATGAACAACCCGGATTTCTTCAAGGTTGCAACAATTATATTGGAGCAAGTCTTAAGCTATCACTATGTTCTCCTCTTAAGACTTGGGGGATACAGGTATTATGCATATAAAGGAGGAACGTCTTCAAATTATCAGTTTTGAGCAAATCAGGAAGATCAATTACATGACCCGGTGTCAACAACAATTATGACCCGGCATCGTCTGTTTTATAACCCGGCAATTTTGGTAATTATAAACCGACATGTTTTACATCTTCAAGCCGGCTGAAAGTCAGATAAGTATTTCAAAACCAATATTTTTTTAAGCCGGCGCTTTGGAAGCCAACTCAAGTGGGTTATTTCTTACAATATTTCTCTACAAGAGACCAATGTCAGCAAAGTAATTCTGAAACTGGCCTATTTGACCCGGATTTTTCAAAAGAAGTATCTGGATTTTTTGCATTGACAAAGTTGAAACATATCTGCTAAGAAGATGTGCTACGAATTCATGGGCATGTATCAAGAAGGAAATGACAAGGACTTAAAGATGATCAGGTGCCGGGTTACAAGAATTTTCAACCTGGAGCACAACCTGTCAAAGTTGTTCTGGTGTTTATTTTGCAGGATCAGTTTAACATGGATAACTCCAAATTAAACTGGGGGCTAATGTCGGGGATATACCCCGCGGTATGACCCGGAGTATGACTCGGTCGGACTTGGTGCTTCATCATAACCCGCCGGCGGATTGGCGACTCACGAGCCTGGCGACTTAATGATGGCCTCGACGGCGGGTCGGACGGATGACAAGGGCCCAAGGCCCAGTAGGCCGGCTCATGTTATTGTGGGCCGGCTTAAGATGGAAGGCATGAGGAATATTTCCTTTATGAGGAAGCAAGACCCGTACTTGTATCCGACTTGTAATAGAGAATAAGTTAGTTCTAATCCTACTAGGACTCTACATGTAAGCCGCATCTTCAACTTATATAAGGAGGGGCAGGGCTCCCCAAAGAGGGACAAGCAAGAAGCAATAATCTCTAGGGCTAGACACAACTAGAGGAGAGTAGGCCTACTGACGACTCTCTCATGAGCATAATGAGACCTAGCCACAAACAGCATGTAGGGCTATTACCGGATGATGTTTCCCGGGGCCCGAAGCTGTCTAAATCTTTGTCTTGTGTGTTGATCCGCCTCGCATCTCTCGATTCCGACCAACCCCTTCAAGCTAACGCATAGATGCGTTGGCCTCACGACTAAGTCCTCACACTAGGACATCTGCCGTGATAATTCGACGACAGCCCTGGTGCTCTCGGCGCGCGTGGTCAACGTGGTCAAGGAACGACTACCATTGGAAGAGTACTGTACGTCGAGAGGCTGACAGCTGGGTCCACGGCAGCCGCAAGGAAGTGCCTCCTTATTACACGAAAAATAATTATTCCTCCACCTGACAGCAGGGACCCACCGGATGGGCCACCGTATTTGGCGAAAAAAACATTTCCCCCCTGACTGCTGGGACCCACCGGATGGGCCACCGTATTTCGCGAAAAAAACGACCCCCCCGCTGTCAGCTCAGACCCACCGGAAGTGCCTCCTTATTACGCACAAAAAAATGAATACTCACCCTGCTAGTTGGGACCCACCTTGGTGGGTGGCCAACTTGTGGGCCTACTAAGTTGACCGGGACAGAGAGCTTTGTCAACTTAGTCAATATGAACGATTCTAGCTCCAGTGACCGTACGATGTCCATCCAACGGCCGTAGTGCTTCTTCAACCTCTGGTCTTCTTGCTCCAGCCGCCCAAAGCAGCGCCGGTCGTGCCGCATGCTCCTGCCTCCCGTGCCCGGCTGTGCTGCCGCGGAGGCCTCACCGCCCCCTACTACTCCCACCACTGGCCAGGCCCTACGGCGACGGCAGCCTCACACCACAGCCGAACCAGTGAACCCTCGTACTCTTCTCCGCGCAGGCTTCCACTGCCGCGTCTTCCCCGGCTCCGCTTCGTCCCCTTCCTAGGCCTCGCCGTCGTCCACCGCCCTGGTGCTCTCGGCGCAGCATGGTCAACGTGATCAAGGAACGGCTTCCATCGGACGTGGACTGTACATGGAGAGGCTGGCAGCTGGGTCCACGGCCGCAGCAAGGAAGTGCCTCCTTATTACGCGCAAAATAATTATTCCTCCACCAGACAGCAGGGACCCACCGGACGGGCCACCGTATTTCGTGAAAAAAAAAAGTTTCCCCCTGACTGCTGGGACCCACCAACTACATCTTCGCAAGCAAGGAAGTGCGTCCGGGCAAAAAAACGATTCGCCCCCCTGACTACTGGGACCCACCAGCTACATCTTCGCACGCAAGGAAGTGTCTGACAGTTGGGACCCACCTGGTCGAAGCGTACGTAGCGTTGTCATTCTGGTTGCGAACGTGTACGTACATACTAGTCAATGTAGAGGTGCGCACCTGTCGTAGTAGAGGCACGCACGTAGCTTGTGCACGTACGTACATCGGCCAATGTGCAAGAAAGAAAATACGGCCACGTACGTACATACGGGCAGGGTCTCGAACGCCTACTCGCGCATACGTACGGCCAGGGCTCGTGTACATGGCTGGGTCGGAATGGAGAAACTGCGTCATCGTGTTCATGGGGAGCCAACCGGCTTGGTCGGAACGGAATGCATCGTCGTGTTCATCGGGAGGGCTTGGATGGAACAGCCGATGGAAATGAGGCCTGGCGTATCGCAGAACGGAGGAAACGGCCTTGTGCTCGACCGGCCACGGTCGAAACGGGATCGTGTTCATCGGGAGGGGTCTGGCGTACCACAAAATGGAGGAAACGGACCTCCTACGGTCGAAATGGGGGTCCTATTGATCGGGAGGGGTGTGGCGTACCGCAAAACGGAGGAAACGGACTTGTGTTGGAGCGCTACGGTCGAAACGGGGGTCATGTTCATCGGGAGGGGTGTGGCGTACCGCAAAACGGGACTCCACGGGACACTGTTCATCTCCACCGTCGACCCCCTCCAGCCTCCATGGGCTACTGTTCATCCACCGTCGATCTCCTCCAGCCTCCACCTGCGACTGTTCATCCACGGGCTCCTGTTCATCCAGCCTCCACCGCGCGCTACTCCACCGGCTACTGTTCAACCAGCCCCCTCCACGGGCTCCTGTTCAACCACCCCTCCACGGGCTACTGTTCATCCAGCCCTCCACCGTCTACTGCTCATCTAGCCCTCCACGGGGCGGTCCTGTTCATCCTGCCCTCCACGGGGTCCTGCTCATCCAGCCCCAACCGAGTCGATCGATCGGGGTCATGTTCATCCAGAGGCAACACCACGGGGTCCTGTTCATCCACCCCCACCGGGAACTCTTCATCCAACCCCCCCCCCTAGCAACGCTCACTATTCATCCAGAGGCAACATCGATCGGCTTCAGTTAGCAGCAGTAGCGAAGGAATTGCTCGATCGGGTTCGGTTAATAGCCATCGATCGATCGCTCGGGTTCAGTAACGCGTAGCTTGCAGTGCAATCGCTCGGGTTTAGTTAGAGCCCAACGCCTCGCTCGGGTTCAGTTAGAGCCCAATGCCTCGCACCCATGCGCGTGCGTGTACGAGAGAAACATGCATCCCTCGACCCGGACCACCCACCGTAACCGGGAACACCCCGATATTTTCCTCGCCCTCGCTTATACCATGGTTTTTTCCGTCATGGACGGCCCAAAGAATGTCATGCAGCTGCGTCTCCGGCCCGCCCAGGACAAAAAGCCCATTTTCTGTCATAGAAGTAGGACACAACCACATCTATGATGATACCAGGTTTTGTCACAATTATCTTCATAGAAGTGTCATAAGTATGACAAAAAAAAATTTCGTTCGGCCCAAAATGTCACGGATGTGTCTTTTTTTGTAGTGTATGATCTCAGTCATTGAAGCAATTGCAATTTGACATAACATCGAAAAGAGTCAATGTAAGAGCTTTTCAGCAAGTCCACATACTCAACTATCATATAATCTTTCACAATTGCTAACACTCACACGATACTTATGGGTTCAAAGTTTCAATCGGACACAGAGAAAGATAGGGGCTTATAGTTTCGCCTCCCAACCTTTTACCTCAAGGGTAATGTCAACAATAATACTTTATGAAAACTTACATCAGAGTGGATATATATGTCCAGATCTCTCCAACACATAGAGCTTGCCAAAGGAAAAAGTGTAAAAAGGAAAGGTGATGATCACCATGACCCTTGTATAAGGGTAAGAGATACTTCGCAGAGGGAAGCAGAGGTTGTCATGCGCTTTTATGGTTGGATGCACAAAATCTTAATGCAAAAGAATGTCACTTTATATTGCCACTTGTGATAAGGACCTTTATTATGCAGTCCGTCGCTTTTATTTCTTCCATATCACAAGTTCGTATAAAGCTTGTTTTCTTCACACTAATAGATCATACATATTTAGGGAGCATTTTTATTGCTTGCACCGATGACAACTTACTTGAAGGATCTTACTCGATCCATAGTTAGGTATGGTGGACTCTCATGGCAAAACTGGGTTTAGGGATGTTTGAAAGCACAAGTAGTATCTGTACTTGGTGCAAAGAATTTGGCTAACATGAGAGGGAAAGGCAAGCTCAACATGTTGGATGATCCAAAACAATATAACTTCTATTCGGATGTAAGAAAGCATACCTCATTATATTGTCTTCCTTGTCCAACATCAACTTTTTAGCATGTCATATTTTAATGAGTGCTCACAATTACAAAAGATGTCCAAGATAGTATATTTATATGTGAAGCCTCTCTTTCTTTATTACTTACTATTAATTGCAACAATGACCAAAACTATGTTTGTCAACTCTCAATAACTTTTATTCATCATACTCTTTATATGTGAAGTCATTACTCTCCATAAGATCAATATATGATCTTTTTATTTCCTTTTGTTCTTTCTTTTATTTAACTCCCTCAAGATCATAGCAAGAAAGCAAAGCCCTTATCTCACAACTACTCTTTATTATATATCTCACAGACTCGATTACATAGAGGGAACATAAAGCAAAACTCAAAGCTAGATCAAACTAAAACTTTACTCTGCTAGATCAAGATATAACCAAAAGGATCAAACTAGGAAAAATAATAAAGATAAATATGTGATGGTCATACGATACCGGGGCACTCCCCCAAGCTTGGCAGTTGCCAAGGGGAGTGCCCATACCCATGTATTTAGATCTCTTTCTTCGGAGGTGGTGATGAAGGAGTTGTTGATGAAGTAGGCTTGCCATCCATCTTCCAAGGTATAGGTTCACCATCATAGAAAGATAAACGAGTCTCCGAGATCCTCGAATCTGCAGCCAAACTCACCCTGTTGAATCTATATTCATACTCGCAGTTTTGGTTTTGCAGGTCATAGATCTGGGCTTGGAGATGCTCGGTTTTCTCATGAAGCCTGAAGATGGCCTCTGCAATGCTCTTGGGATCCAGCTTGTGCTTGTTGGTGAACTCCTTGATCATCATGTGGTTTGCGTTGATTCCACACTCCACCATCCCTTGGCACTTGAAAACTTGTTGCTCCATTATTTCGAGCCACGTCTACACACTTCCGGTCTTCTTCGGCCCCTCAACATCACGAATTTATAGCACCCCTCACACAACTCAATGTCTTGAGGATGCCGCAGCACCTCCGCAAGGTAGGGGTTGATGACCTTCTTGAAAAACTTGTCCTTGGGGGTGCTTGGAGACGTCGTGGTGATCTAGATCTATCAGGAAAAACAGCTCGAAACAAAAACATGAGATTTTTGCATGGTACGGTGGTCAAAACCTTCGGGAGATTATCTAATGAACTTTTTACCGACCAAAATAAGTATCATTCAAGAAAACGGAGTCCGGAAGGCACACGAGGTGGCTACAAGGATGGGGGCGCCAAGGGGGGTAGGGTGTGCCCTCCGCCCTTGTGGACGCCTCATGTCTCTTTCGGACTACTTTTAATTTTACTAATTTTTAAAATATTCGAAAACGGAGAAAATTTATCATTGGAAACGTTTGAGAGTCGGTTTACATACCGTACCACATACCTATTCATTTTCGGAGTCTGAAACGTTCTAGAAAGTGCCCCTTATGTACTCCTCCGGTGTTACGGTACTAATTATATTGGTCTCAACATTTATGGGAGTACCTAAAATATAATGTTTGATTCTTTGACCGTTTACCACCTTCAAATTTGTGCCTTCGACATTGTTAATTTTTATGGCACCGGAATGATAGACCTCCTCAATAATGTATGGACCTTCCCATTTGGAGAGAAGCTTTCCTGCAAAAAATCTTAAACGAGAGTTGTATAGAAAAACATGACCACCTACATTAAACTCACGCTTTTGTATCCTTTTATCATGCTATCTTTTAATTTTTTTTCTTTAAACAACTTGCCATTCTCAAAGGCTTGGGTTCTCCATTCATGAAGTGAACCAATGTCAAATAACCTCTTCTCACCGACAAGTTTGAAATCATAATTGAGCTCTTTAATAGCCCAATATGCCTTATGTTCTAGATCAAGAGGTAAGTGACATGTTTTTCCATAAACCATTTTATACAGAGACATACCCATAGGGTTCTTATAAGCAGTTCTATAAGCCCACGATGTATCATCAAGTTTCTTAGACCAACTCTTTCTAGATCTATTAACAGTGTGTTGCAATATTAATTTAATCTCTCTATTACTCAATTCTAGTTGATCACTAGACAGAGGATGATATTGAGATGCAATTCTATGGTTAACATCATATTTAGCGAGCATTTTATGGAAAGCATCATGAATAAAATGTGAACCACCATCAGCCATTAAGTATCTAGGGAGTCCGAACCTCGAAATAATAATTCTTTAAGCATCTTAATAGAAGTGTTATGATCAGCACTACTAGTTGGAATAGGTTCTACCCACTTAGTAATGTAATCAACAGCAACTAAAATATGTGTATGCCTGAGGGAGTCCTAGACTAAGGGGTCCTCAGGCGTCCGGCATGTTAACCATGGGCCGGACTGATGGGCTGTGAAGATACGAAGACCGAAGACTACACCCGTGTCCGGATGGAACTCTCCTTGGCGTGGGAGGCAAGCTTGGCGACTAAATATTTAGATTCCTTTCTTTGTAACCGACCTTGTGTAACCCTAGATCCTCCCGGTGTCTATATAAACCGAAGGACTTAGTCCGGAGGAGACATTATCATAGCCATACAAGCTAGACCTCTAGGGTTTAGTCATTACGGTCTCGTGGTAGATCAACTCTTGTAATACTCATATTCATCAAGATTAATCAAGCAGGACGTAGGGTATTACCTCCATAGAGAGGGCCCGAACCTGGGTAAAACATTGTGTCCCTTGTCTCCTGTTACCATCGACCTTAGACACACAGTTCGGGACCCCCTACCCGAGATCCGCCGGTTTTGACACCGACAATGCCCATTAAAGTGAATAGTTCATAGGCATTTCCTGACGTCTACTAATGTTACCAATTATTTGACATTGATCACAAGACAAGACAAACTTACGGGCATCTTTAAAGAGAGTGGGCCAATAGAAACCGGATTGCAATACCTTATGTGCAGTACTATCTCCAGTGTGGTGTCCTCCGTAAGACTTGGAGAGGCACTTGCGTAGTAATTGTTCCTGTTCATGCTCAGGTACACAATGTCTAATAACACCATCTACTCCTTCTTTATAAAGGTGTGGGTCATCAGTAATGTCTTAAATCATAGAAAAACCTTTTCCTTTTCTGGTATGTGAAAGTAGGTGGTATAAATTTAGCAACAATATAATTAGCATAATCAACATACCATGGAGTATTATGAGATGCATTTATGACATTTAATTGCTCATCACGAAAGCTATCATTAATAGGCAGTGGGTCATCAAGAACATTTTCTAACCTAGACAAGTTGTCTGCAACAGGGTTCTCAGCTCCCTTTCTATCAATGATATGCAAATCAAATTCTTGTAGCAAGAGAACCCATCTAATAAGTCTAGGTTTGGCATCTTTCTTTTCCATAAGGTATTTAATAGTAGCATGGTTAGTGTGAACAGTTACTTTGGAATCAACAACATAAGGTCTAAACTTATCACATGCAAAAACAACTACTAAAAATTCTTTTTCGGTGGTAGCATAGTTTCTCTGGGCACTGTCTAGAGTTTTACTAGCATACTGAATAACATTTTATTTCTTATCAACTCTTTTCCTAGAACAGCACCAACAACATAATCACTAGCATCACACATAATTTCAAAGGGTAAATTCCAATCAGGTGGCTGAACAATAGGTGCAGACATCAAGGCTTTCTTAAGTATTTCAAATGCTTCTACACAATCATCATCAAAAACAAAAGGAACATCTTTTTGTAATAGATTACTGAGAGGCCTAGAAATTTTAGAGAATTCTTTAATAAACCTCCTATAGAAACCAGCATGACCAAGGAAACTTCTTATACCTTTGATATATTTACAACACGACATGTTTTCAATAGCATCTACTTTAGCTTTATCAACTTCAATACCTATTTCAGAAACTTTATGCCCCAAGATAATACCTTCATTAACCATAAAGTGACACTTTTCCCAATTCAAGACAAGATTAGTTTCTTCACATCTCTGCAAAACTCGGTCAAGGTTGCTTAAGCAACCATCAAAAGAAGTTCCATAAACGGAGAAATCATCCATGAAAACCTCAACATTCTTTTCACAAAAATCAGAGAATATAGCAGTCATACATCTTTGAAAGGTAGTGGGTGCATTACATAAACCAAAAGGCATATGTCTATAAGCCAAGGTACCGAAAGGGCAATTAAAAGTGGTCATCTCTTGACACAGGTATTTGAGAGAAACCAGAATAGCCATCTAGAAAGCAAAAATATGTTTGTTTGGATAATCTTTCTAGCATTTGATCAATAAAAGGTAGAGGGTAATGATCTTTTCAAGTACCTTTATTTAATTTGCGGAAATCAATTACCATTCTATAACCTGTAACAATTCTTTGAGGAATCAATTCATTCTTATCATTAGGAACAACAATAATACCTACCTTCTTAGGTACACAATGAACATGACTTACCCATTGACTATTAGCAATAGGGTAAATTATACCTACCTCCAGAAGCTTTAGTATTTCATTTCTTACCACTTCTTTCATCTTAGGATTTTACCGTCATTGATGATCAACAACTGGTTTAGCATCTTTCTGCAATTTAATTTTGTGCTGACATATAGTGGGACTAATGCCCTTAAGACCATCAAGAGTATATCCAATAGTGACACGGTGCTTCTTCAGTGTTTTCAATAATTTCTTTTCTTCATGCTCTGAAAGGTTAGCACTAATAATAACAGGATATATCTTCTTTTCATCAAGATAAGCATATTTTAGAGTATCAAGTAATGCTTTAAGCTCAAACACATGATCACCCTTGGGTGGAGGAGGATCTCCAAGGATTTCAACAGTCAAATTGTGTTTCAAAATAGGTCCCTGATCAAAGAATACTACATCTATTTCCCTTCTTTCATTCATAAACATATCATTTTCATGGTCTAGCAAATATTGTTCTAAAGGATCAACAGGAGGCACGACAATAGAAGCAAGACCAACAATTTCATCATTACTAGGTAATTCTTTATCATGGGGACTACGAAATTTAGAGAAATTAAAATCATGAGACATATCCCCTAAACCAACAGTAACAACATCTTTCTCGCAGTCTATCTTAGCATTAACAGTATTCAAGAAAGGCCTGCCAAATATAATGGGACAAAAATTATCTTGTGGGGAACCAAGAACAAGAAAATCAGTAGGATATTTAATTTTCCCACACAAGACTTCAACATCTCTAACAATCCCAATTGGTGATACAGTATCTCTATTAGCAAGCTTATAGTAACATTAATATATTCTATCTCAGCAGGTGTAATTTCATTCATAATTTCTTTGTATAAGGTATAAGGAATTGCACTCACACTAGAACCCACATCACATAAGCCATGATAACAATGATCTCCTATTTTAACAGAAACAACATGCATGCCAACAACAGGTCTATGTTTAGCAATTCTAGCAGCTTCATCATAGAAATAAATAACATGCCCGTCAATATTATCGACCAAGAGATCTTTAACCATAGCAATAGTAGGTTCAACTTTTAATTTGTTCAGAGGGTTTGGGTGCTCTAATATTATTTTTGTTGACTGCGGTTGAAGCTTTAGCATGATCCTTTACACTAACAGGAAAAAGATGGTTTCTCAATGTAAGCAGTAGGAACAAGAGGATCAACATTATAAGTAATAGTTTCTTCTTCAACTTGAATAGGTTCTACTACTTTATCTTTAATGGGAGGATGATATTTAAACCACTTCTCCTTAGAGAGATCAACATGAGTAGCAAAATATTCACGAAAAGTCCATATTTCAGAGTCAAGTCCATATTTAGTGCTAAAATCACGAAAAGTCCATATTTTAGAGTCAAGTCCATATTTAGTCCATATTTAGTGCTAAAATCACGAAAAGCAACGGTATCCATAAAAGACTTAACACAATCAAACTTAAGCTTTATACCTAACTCCTTACCTTCATCGAGATCCCAATCTTTAGAGTTGTGTTTAATTCTTTCCAATAAATCCCATTTGAATTAAGTATCCTTCTTCATATAGGAATCAGTACAAGAAGTATCGAGCATGGATCGATCATTATGAGAAAGACAAGCATAATTTTTTTGAAGAATAATTTCTCTTGAGAGCTCAGGGAAACACCCAAAAATAAACTTAGAACTCCGACTCCGCCGCCGCAAGCCTCTGTTCCGAAGAGATCCCATCTGTAGGCCTTTTCCGGCATACTGTCGGAGGGGGAAATCATCACCGGAGATCATCTTCATCATCCCGACAGTCTCTATGATGAGGAGGGAGTAGTTCACCCCCGGGGCTGAGGGTATGTACCAGTAGTGAAGGAAATATGCCCTAGAGGCAATAATAAAGTTGTTATTTATATTTATCATGATAAATGTTTATTATTCATGCTAGAATTGTATTAACCGGAAACTTGATACATGTGTGAATACATAGACAAACAGAGTGTCCCTAGTATGCCTCTACTTGACTAGCTCGTTAATAAAAGATGGTTAAGTTTCCTAGCCATAGATATGTGTTGTCATTTGATGAACGGGATCACATCATTAGAGAATGATGTGATGGACAAGACCCATCCGTTAGCTTAGCACTATGATCATTTAGTTTGTTGCTATTGCTTTCTTCATGAATTATACGTGTTCCTATGACTATGAGATTATGCAACTCCCGAATAGTGGAGGAACACTTAGTGTGCTATCAAACGTCACAACGTAACTGGGTGATTATAAAGATGTTCTCGGGTGTCTCCGATGGTGTTTGTTGAGTTGGCATAGATCAAGATTAGGATTTGTCACTCCGATTGTCGGAGAGATATCTTTCGGACCTCTCACTAATGCTCATCACTATAAGCCTTGCAAGCCATGTGACTAAAGAGTTAGTTATGGGATGATGCATTACGGAACGAGTAAAGAGACTTGCCGGTAACGAGATTGAACTGGATATGAGGATACATGCTACCTCTTGAGCACTGCGTTGGTTTTCCCTTGAAGAGGAACGGGTGATGCAGTAAAGCAGCATAAGTATTTCCCTTGGTTTTTGAGAACCAAGGTATCAATCCAGTAGGAGACCACACGCGAGTCACCTCGTACCTACACAGACAAATAAGAACCTCGCAACCAACACGATAAAGGGGTTGTCAATCCCTTCTCGGCCACTTGCAAGAGTGAGATCTGATAGATAATAATAAGATAAATATTTTTGGTATTTTTATGATATAGATTGAAAGTAAAAGATTGCAAAATAAAATAGATTGGAAACTTGTATGATGGAAAATAGACCCGGGGTCCATAGGTTTCACTAGTGGCTTCTCTCAAGATAACATAAGTATTATGGTGGGTGAACAAATTACTGTCGAGCAATTGATAGAAAAGTGAATAATTATGAGAATATCTAGGCATGATCATGTATATAGGCATCACATCCGAGACAAGTAGACCGACTCCTGCCTGCATCTACTACTATTTGTCCACACATCGACCGCTATCCAGCATGCATCTAGAGTATTAAGCTCATATGAACAGAGTAACGCCTTAAGCAAGATGACATGATGTAGAGGGATTAACTCATGTAATATGATGTAAACCCCATCTTTTTATCCTCGATGGCAACAATGAAATACGTGTCATTTCCCTTTCTATCACTGGGATCGAGCACCGCAAGATTGAACCCAAAGCTAAACACTTCTCCCATTGCAAGAAAGATCAATCTAGTAGGCCAAACCAAATTGATAATTCGAAGAGACTTGCAAAGATAAACCAATCATACATAAAAGAATTCAGAGAAGATTCAAATATTGTTCATATATAAACTTGATCATAAACCCACAATTCATCGGATCTCGACAAACACACCGCAAAAAGAAGAGTTACATCGAATAGATCTCCAAGAGAATCGAGGAGAACTTTCTATTGAGATCCAAAGAGAGATAAGAAGCCATCTAGCTACTAGCTATGGACCCGAAGGTCTGAAGTAAACTACTCACACATCATCGGAGGGGCCATGGAGTTGATGTAGAGGCCCTCCGTGATCAATGCCCCCTCCGGCGGAGCTACGGAAAAGGCTCCAAGATGGGATCTCTTGGGTATAGAAGGTTGGGGCGGTGGAAATAGGGTTTCGTGGTGCTCCTGGATGTTTGTGGGGTACATGGATATATATAGGAGGAAGAAGTAGGTCGGTGGAGCAATGAGGGGCCCACGAGGGCAGAGGGCGTGCCCAGCGGGGGTAGGCACGCCCCCCTTCCTCGTGGCCTCCTCGTTGATTGCTTGGCGTCCACTCCAAGTCCTCTAGATCATGTTTGTTCCAAAAATCATGTTCCCGAAGGTTTCATTCCGTTTGGACTCCGTTTGATATTCCTTTTCTACGGAACACTGAAATAGGCAAAAAAAACAGCAATTTGGGCTGGGCCTCCGGTTAATAGGTTAGTCCCAAAAATAATATAAAAGTGTAAAATAAAGCACTTTATCATCCAAAACAGATAATATAATAGCATGGAACAATAAAAAATTATAGATACATTGGAGACATATCAGCATCCCCAAGCTTAATTCCTGCGCGTCCTTGAGTAGGTAAATGATAAAAACAAGATTTTTGATGTGGAATGCTTCCTAACATATTTCAATGTAATTTTCTGTATTGTGGCATGAATGTTCAGATCCGAAAGATTCAAGATAAAAGTTTAGTATTGACATAAAAATATTAATACTTCAAGCATACTAACTAAGCAATCATGTCTTCTCAAAATAACATGGCCAAAGAAAGTTCATCCCTACAAAATCATATAGTTTGGTCATGCTCCATTTTCGTCACACAAGAATGCTCTCATCATGCACAACCCTGATGACAAGCCAAGCAATTGTTTCATACTTTAGTAATCTCAAACTTCTTTCAACTTTCACGCAATACATGAGCGTGAGCCATGGATATAGCACTATGGGTGGAATAGAATATAATGGAGGGGGTTGTGTGGAGAAGACAAAAAGGAGAAAGTCTCACATCGACACGGCTTATCAATGGGCTAGGGAGATGCCCATCAATTGATGTCAATGCAAGGAGTAGGGATTGCCATGCAATAGATGCACTAGAGCTATAAATGTATGAAAGCTCAACAAAAGGAACTAAGTGGGTGTGCATCCAACTTGCTTGCGCACGAAGACCTGGGGCACTTGAGGAGGCCCATTGTTGGAATATACAAGCCAAGATCTATAATCAAAAATTCCCACTAGTATATGAAAATGACAAAACAAGAGACTCTCTATCATAAAGATCATGGTGCTACTTTGAAGCACAAGTATGGAAAAAGGATAGTAGCATTGCCCCTTTTTATTTTCTTTTTTAATTGGGCCTTCTTTTTTTTCTTTGGCCTTTCTCTCTTTTTATTTTTTATTTGGGACAATGCTCTATTAATGATGATCATCACACTTCTATTATTTTCAACTCAATGATTACAACCCGTTACTAGAACAAGATATGACTCTATATGAATGCCTCCGGTGGTGTACCGGGATTGCGATGAATCAAGAGTGACATGTATGAAAGAATTATGAATGGTGGTTTTGCCACAAATACGATGTAACTACATGATCATGCAAAGCAATATGATAATGATGATGCGTGTCATAATAAACGGAACGGTGGAAAGTTGCATGGCAATATATCTCGGAATGGCTATGGAAATACCATAATAGGTAGGTATGGTGGATTTTTTGAGGAAGACATAAGGAGGTTTATGTGTGATAGAGCGTATCGTATCACGGGGTTTGGATGCACCGGCGAAGTTTGCACCAACTCTCAAGGTGAGAAAGGGCAATGCACGGTACCAAAGAGGCTAGCAATGATGGAAGGGTGAGAGTGCGTAGAATCCATGGACTCAACATTAGTCATAAAGAACTCACATACTTATTATGAAATTTACAAGTCATCAAAAACCAAGTATTATGCGCATGCTCCTAGGGGGATAATTTGGTAGGAAAAGACCATCGCTCATCCCCAACTGCCACTCATAAGGAAGATAATCAAATAACACCTCATGTTTCAAATTTGTTACACAACGTTTACCATACGTGCATGCTACGGGACATGAAAACTTCAACACAAGTATTTCTCAAATTCACAACTACTCAACTAGCACAACTTTGATATCACTATCTCCATATCTCAAAACAATCACCGAGTATCAAACTTCTCTTAGTATTCAATAAACTTATATGAACGTTTTTATTATGCCTAAAAGCAAATTGTCATGTTGTTCTAAAGGACTCTCAAAATAATATAAGTGAGGCATGGGAGATCAATTATTTCTATAAAATAAAACCACCACCGTGCTCTAAAAGATATAAGTGAAGCACTAGAGCATAAACTATATAGCTCAAAAGAAATAAGTGAAGCACATAGAGTATTCTAATAAATTCCAATTCATGTGTGCCTCTCTCAAAAGGTGTGTGCAGCAAGGATGATTGTGGTAAACTAAAAAGCAAATACTCAAATCATACAAGACACTCCAAGCAAAACACATATTATGTGGCTAATAAAAATATAGCTCCAAGTAAAGTTACCGACGAACAAAGACGAAAGAGGGGATGCCTTCCGGGGCATCCCCAAGCTTAGGCTTTTTGGTGTCCTTGTATTTTACCTTGGGGTGCCATGAGCATCCTCAATCTTAGGCTATTTCCACTGCAAGGTACTGTAATGAACTCACAACTTTGGCATAAAAGCGAGGATAGATCTAGGTATTGCCATCTTTGGTAGGCAACCCATAAGTGGCTCTCATAATAGATTCATAAGGTAATTTAATTTTCTTTCTAGTGAAGTGTTCCATGCCTTTCCTTAACGGAAATTGGAATCTAACATTCCCTTCCTTCATATCAATAATTGCACCAATCGTTCTAAGGAAATGTCTACCAAGAATAATAGGACATGAAGGATTGCAATCTATATCAAGAACAATGAAATCTACTGGCACATAATTCCTATTTGCAACAATAAGAACATCATTAATCTTTCCTATAGGTTTCTTAATGGTGGAATCCGCAAGGTGCAAGTTTAAAGAACAATCATCAAATTCATGGAAACCTAGAAAATCACACAAAGTTTTTGGAATCATGGAAACACTAGCACCCTAATCACACAAAGCATAACACTCATGATCTTTATTTTTTATTTTAATAGTAGGTTCCCACTCATCATAAAGTTTTCTAGGGATAGAAACTTCCAACTCAAGTTTTTCTTCATAAGATTGCATCAAAGCATCAACGATATGTTTAGTAAACGCTTTATTTTGACTGTAAGCATGAGGAGAATTTAGCACGGATTGCAACAAGGAAATACAATCTATCAAAGATCAGTTATCATAATTAAATTCCTTGAAATATAAGATAGTGGGCTCATTGCTATTTAAAGTTTTTACCTCTCCAATCCCACTTTTATCAACTTTTGCATCAAGATCTAAAAACTCCGGATTTTTGGGATGCCTTCTAACTAAAGTTGACTCATCTCCAGTCCCATCATTATCAAGATTCATATTGAAAAACAAAGATTTAATAGGGGACACATCAACCACTTTTAGATCTTCATCCTTATTATCATGAAAACTAGAAGAACACGCTTTTACAAAACAATCTCTTTTTGCACGCATCATAGCGGTTCTTTCTTTGCATTCATCAATGGAAATTCTCATGGCTTTGAGAGACTCATTGATATCATGCTTATGTGGAATATATCTAAGTTTCAAAAAATCAACATGTAGCGACACGACCTCAGATGGTCAAGTCTATGTGCTTCAGTGTCATCCCTAGATCGGTAATGCTGACACACACAGTACTCGAAGGATTTATAATAGAGTGGCAATCACACACTTATTACATCGAATGTCTCAAAAGAGAACTTATTACAATAATATGGCTTAAGGCCATCTAATACGATAACAGCGGAAGGCTTGGAAGATAAAGTGAGTCCATTAACTCCAACGGCATAGCTGAGCTGCACGGTAATGACCTAATGAACCTTGCTCCTCGTTTGAAGAGTCTGCAACATAATACGTTGCAGCCCAAAAACGGGCCAGCACATGGAATATGCTGGCAAAGTAACTGTAGGATCGAAAGTATGTCTAGAGGGGGGGGTGATTAGACTACTTGACCAAATAAAAACTTAACCTTTCCCCAATTTTAGTTCTTGCAGTTTTTAGCTATCTTAGGACAAGTCAAGCAATCAATACTCAATTCAAGCAAGCATGCAAAGAGTGTATTGGCAGCGGAAAGTAAAGCATGCAACTTGCAAGAATATAAAGGGAAGGGTTTGGAGAATTCAAACGCTATTGGAGACACGGATGTTTTTCCCATGGTTCGGATAGGTGGTGCTATCCTACATCCACGTTGATGGAGACTTCAACCCACGAAGGGTAACGGTTGCGCGAGTCCACGGAGGGCTCCACCCACGAAGGGTCCACGAAGAAGCAACCTTGTCTATCCCACCATGGCCATCGCCCACGAAGGACTTGCCTCACTAGCGGTAGATCTTCATGAAGTAGGCGATCTCCTTGCCCTTACAAACTCCTTGGTTCAACTCCACAATCTTGTCGGAGGCTCCCAAGTGACACCTAGCCAATCTAGGAGACACCACTCTCCAAGAAGTAACAAATGGTGTGTTGATGATGAACTCCTTGCTCTTGTGCTTCAAATGATAGTCTCCCCAACACTCAACTCTCTTTCATATGATTTGGATCTGGTGAAAAGAAGATTTGAGTGGAAAGCAACTTGGGGAAGGCTAGAGATCAAGATTCATATGGTTTGAATGGAATGTCTTGGTCTCAACACATGAGTAGGTGGTTCTCTCTCAGAACATATGAGTTGGAATGATGTATGTGTTCTGATGGCTCTCTTCTTAAGTGAAGAGGAGGTGGAGGGGTATTTGTAGCCTCCACACAAAATCCAACCGTTACACACAATTTACCAATCTCGGTGGGACCGAATCAGAAAACTCGGTTGGACCGAAATGGTAAACCTAGTGACCATTAGGAATTTCGGTGGGACTGACATGCAGCTCGGTAGGACCGATTTGGTTAGGGTTTGGGAATAACGTAATCTCGGTGAGACCGATTGCACAAACTCGGTGAGACCGATTTTGGCAATAAGCTAACCAGAGAGTTGGTCAGGCAAACTCGGTGGGACCGACTTGCTCTTTTGGTGAGACCAAAAAGTTACAAGAGGAAACATAGAGTTTACCTTGCATTCTCGGTGGGACCGATTCGCTCTTTCGGTGAGACCGAAAAGTTACGAAAGGGAAACAGAGAGTTTGCAAGCCCATCTCGTTGAGACCGAGATCCTTATCGGTAGGACCGAATTGCTAGGGTTTGGCAGTGGCAAATGACAAGTGAAACTCGGTGGCGCCGGAATGAAGGAATCGGTATGACCGGGTTTGGCTTAGGGTTTAGGTCATTTGTGGATATGGGAAAGTAGCTGAGGATTTTGGAGCATATCATTAAGCACATAAAGCAAGAGGCTCATTAAGCAACACCTCATCCCTCCTTGATAGTATTGGCTTTTCCTAAAGACTCAATGTGATCTTGGATAACTAAAACATAAAATGAAGAGTCTTGAACTTTTGAGCTTGAGCCAATTCTTTGTCCTTAGCATTTTGAGGGTTCCACTTTCACATCCAAGCCATGCCAATCATTAAGCTTTCCTGAAATAATCATCTTGAAATAGCATTAGCTCAATGAGCTATATGTTGTTATGAATTACCAAAACCACCTAGGGATAGTTGCACTTTCAATCTCCCCCTTTTTGGTAATTGATGACAACATATAGATCAAAGCTTCGACAAATGATAATGAGCATGATATATATCATCGCTTTGAGAAGTATGTGACAAATAAGAGCTCCCCCTAAATTTGTGCATATTTAAAATTTGCTTTGGACTGCTAATGCACAAGGAGTTAGAATCATGGGTTACTCTTCCATGTCACATACATCTTGGTGGAGCGCTCAAAAATGATAAGATTGAAATACATGCACTCATCACCAAGAATAGTGAATGATCACAAACGATAGATAGAATGATAATATTTAAGCAAGCATTAAGCAAACATTAAGTGTAGCTTATGATCAAACACATGATCATCGATGTCTCACAAACATAAGGGCATTGTATCTCACACACAAGCAAACAAAGTTCGAAAAACCACCAAATAAACAAGAGAGAATAAAAGCAACACTCTCTCTCGAAGCCTATGATCTATACATTTTCTCCCCCTTTGGCAACAAGTTACCAAAAAGTTCCTAGAAAATGCATAGTGCTCAGTCGGCGCTCTGGCTTGATCTTCAGATGGTGGTGGAGTCCGGAGCATTCCAAGGACGAAGCCTTCAGTAGACGTGGTCGGAGTCGAGGCTGAAGTGGATGCTGGAGCTGGTGGAACTGAGGCTATGGCTGGCGCAGACGTTGTGGCTCTGGTGTCAGCCACTGGCAGTGCAGACGACCTCGGACCTCGTGGCACCCTCGCAAAAGCATCAGTCATGGTCCTGCCTCTCCTCTCATTCATGTCCTCCTGAAGCTGCTCCACGGCGGTCTATATCTCTGTCACTTTGATGTCCATGTCATAGAACCTTTGTTCCATGATCCTCTCTAGGCTTGCCTGGTTCTGAGTTAGGGTGGCAAGTCCTTGCTCAATATGCAGGGTGGACGCAATCAGGTAACCAAGCTGCTCTTGTTTGGTTTTCAGAAAGTAATCAGATGCCTCCGCTTGAGTAGGCATCCTGGCAGCTTTCTCCTTCTTTGCCTTCTCCTTGTGAGCTTGTGCATGGACAGATGATGGCTCATTCTTAGTCATGACCACTTGATTATCCTCAAAATCTGGACGGATGGGCAGATGTTCCTTATCCAAGAGGTATATGCCCGTGCCCATCTTGGAGTTGATGAGCTCCTGAATCTGTGGGGCATATCCACAGCTCCTCTTCTGGTCTGCTGTTGTCCTCTTGATTGTTTCCACTATGAGACTCATGACTTTGAATTTTTGAGGCACATCAAAAACATGAAGCAAATTGATCGCGTGACCTCTGATCATCTTGTGATCTCCAGACTTGGGCAGAAGAGTGTGCCTAAGGATCCAGTTGATCGTAGGCAATCCTGAAAGAAGATAGTGCACTGAGCCAAACTTGAACGTGTCAAGTGCTTCATTCGGAATTTCATTGTACATGTTGGACATGGTGTTGTGGTCCATCTTCTTCTTGGCATAAATGTCCAAGTCATCTGCTTGCTCCTCTGGGGCATTGATCAACCTCGCCCATTCCTCAACAGTGGATTGGTACCTTGTACCCTCTGACATCCAAGTGATCCTGCCATCCGGATAAAAGTGTGATGTGGAGTAGAATTGCATGATTAGCTCCTCGTTCCACTTTGTGAGCTCCTGCCCAACAAAGTCTGTCACTCCACATGCACTGAAACTGTCATGTACTCCAGGGTAGTGTTCCTCATTCTCCTTTATGTAGGTCCAGTCGACCCATCTCATGTCACACACAATTGGCTTCTTGTCAAGCAAAACAGTCTCATAGAAATCCTGCTGCTCCTTGGTATGAAATCGGTAGTCCACTGCAGTCCTTCTCCTAGAAGCATACGGATCTGCTTCTCTCCACTTCCTCAGCCCTGAATCTCTCCTGAGCTTCATATCCTCAGCCACAGGATGAGCATCGTTGTGGTCTGGGATCTTGGGCTTGAGCTTCCTAAGGACATGCTCTTCTTCTTCTTCCTCTGCAACTTCAGGCACTGGGGCCTTGTTCTTCTTAGTGGCTGGGATGCTTCTGGTGTTTCTCTTTGGTGCACTCTTAGGCTTAGATGCAGCCTTGGGCTTGGATGCAGCTGTCCCTGACCTTATGGTATCTCCCATAAGTTTGGCTGCCTTGGGTGCTGGTGCAGCAACCTCTTCTTCTTCCTCCTCCTCATCTACCATGATGGAGGCCTTCCCAAGCACTCTGGCCACAGTCTTCTTCACTCGTTCTTTCCTCTTTTTTCCCTCAGCAGCAATGGGATCAATGGGAGCAGGCTTCACAGTTGAGGCCCTAGCCTTTGACATGGGCTGCCTGCCTGCTGGCCTTTTGATTTTCAGGCCTGGCTTTGTGCCTGCTGCTGGCTCAGCTCTCTTTGATGTGGCCTCTTCCTCTGCCACATAGTCCTCATCTTCAGAATCTGAGGTTCTCTTCTTCCTTTGACGTGTGGCAGCTTTAGGCAGGTTGCTGGGTGTGCTCCTGCTGCCATCATCTGTGGAACTTGAGGGGCTAGTGCCCTCACTCAACTGTACTTGCTGCTCTGACAAGTTCTGGCTGTCACTCTGGTCTGACATGATGCAAACTGACTGCTGACCCTCTGAATAGATTATAGATGAGATAGAGTGGATGAGCATCACAAAATGCAGAGATTTTTGCAAAAGAATAATTCAAAAACTTAGTTTTAGTTTCCCACTGAGATCATCTCGGAACTACCGATTTTCAAACTCGGTGACACCAAAGCAGTGTTGGCACCAGAACTAGTGAACTCGGTCAGACCGAGTCACAGTTCGGTGGCACCGAGACTGCTAGGGTTTCACAGAGTTCCAAAATCGGTCACACCGATAAGTAATTTTCGGTCAGACCGAGTTTTACTTGTGCAATGGCATAAGCCAAATCGGTGGGACCGAGTTTTTCAACTCGGTGGGTCCGAGATGGTTTCGGCGGAAACCTAACCCTAAAATTTTCGAATTAAACCTAATCTACGAGTTCATTGACTGGATAGGAGTTTATCAAACGTGGCAAGAATCATGATGATCACAATGTGCTAGGAATCGGATTGAAGAATAGCACAAATATCGAGTCCATACCCTAGTTCGGCGGAGACTCGCTACGGCGGCAACGGCGGGGCAGAAATTCCGTTGACGGCGATGGAGACCAGCGACTTGAGGCCACTGGCGGCGAGGAGGACGATCCGGAGACCCAGGAGGTAGAGCGAGCTATGCGCGGGCGAAGAGGTTTCGGAGAAATTTCCAAAATTCTGCCCGTCACTATATATAGCCCGACCCTGTCGGTGTGACCGAGTGGAACGACTCGGTGGCACCGAGATGCAAAATTGTATACAGTTATTGCAACTCGGTGTGACCGAGTGGTTCAAATCGGTTGCACCGAGATTGAAAACCTAGATCAACTTAATGATCTCGGTAGGACCGAAAGTATGGTATCGGTCAGACCGAGAATCACAAAGAGGTTTTGGAAGTTTAAGTCTATGACGAATCGGGGACTCCGAGCACTCCTCACACAGAGTGGTTCGAATCTGACTTTATCAAGTTTTGTGATGCAGCATGAATAGAGTTTGAGACGAGAAAAGCATAGATAGCTAGAGGAGGTTCTTAGGCATTCTTGTCCATCCACTTGGCAAAAGAAGATAAAGCCAAACAATCAAAACAACAAGTGGATGTCCTCGAATGAGTAAAATATGCACCAACATGCTCACACAATAAGATGGCAAATGAAATATGTGGCAAAGAATGCACAAACAATTCTAGCATCTATCAAGCAATTTGCGATGACTGGGTCATCTATATATGAGTATATTGACTCAGGAGTCAAGTGAGAACACTTGATCGTAGGTCATACTCATCGTTTAAGCTCAAGTGGGGTTACCACTTTTACATAAAGCATTGTTGTATTCACATCTTTAGAGTTGCTTTAGCTCAAGTCTTAGAGTAAAGCTCCCCCTAGATGTGATATCCCCCCTAAGAGGGATGAACTAACCTTGGGTTTTGTCGATGATGACTTCAGGTAGATGTTGAAGATGTGGATGCTCGATGTTGATGTAGATCACTTGGAGCTATCCATTTGAGTGAATTGCACTTTCAATACCTACATGGGTTAGTCCCACAAGGAACAAACAAGGATATCCATAGACATAGAGTGATGCATACACAAGATGATGTCCATGAAAACTTTAGGTTACCTTGTCCCTTATCTTACCAACAAGAGGGTTTGTGACTCCTTGAACTAGTGCATGATGTGGAAGTTGATTGCACTTGTTCTTGCCAAAATGATGAGAATGAAATATGTTGGCGGAGTCACCCTCAAGAACTCTCTAGTTCTTCTTCTTTTGGATCCACACCATCTTGATGGGAATCCTTGGAGTTGTAGTCGTACTTGATGAAGTGGAACTTCGCGTGGTCTTGGGAATCCACTTGACTAAGGTCTTAGGAGCTTCTTCAAATGCATCAATCTCCTCTTGAAGCTTGTCCTTGCCTTTTTGCTTGTAGTCTTGTGGTGGAAGATCATCTTGAGCTTGTGTCCCCTTGAAAGAAGTGTCATACTTCTCTTGTTGAGGAACAAACTTTGTCTTGGGGTATTGATCTTCTTCCCATTCAACTCCATTGGCATTGAACTTTCGTTCAAAACCAACACCTTGATTCTTACGGTGCATTCCTTGCTTGCGCACAATTTCCTCGAATTGCTTACTCCCGGCAAGGCTCTTATACACTCCTTTCTCTATGATTCCCTTCAATAAGCTATTTTCTTGCTCAAGTGTAACTTGGCTAAGAGAATCATTAGTGGAATCAAGAGAACTACTAGAAGCAACAATATTGGATTTAGCATGATCATTGTTACTACTAGAGGAAGAATCTTTCTTGTTCTTGTTACTAGACTTGACTTGAGGCATGTAAGTGGATAATAGTAAACGCTTGGCAATGTAAGAAGAACTTTTCTTGCAGAGATCATCATTGATTGCCTTTAAGAACTCATGCTCTTGCTCAAGATTGAGCTTTTCAAAGCGTAATTTCTCATGAGCTCTTAAAAGTTCTCGATGATCTTCGAAGATAGTTTCATGAGCTAACTTAAGAGTGTTTAGTTCTTTAGTTAGAGCCTCAATCTTCTCCTTATCATTGTCATTCGTTTTAGCATGATTAATTGATGTTTCACCATAGTACTCATCACTAGAGTTGTCAACAAGCAAGTCATCATCACCTAACAAGTCATCTTCATCACTATTAAAATCAACATACTCGGGGTGTGTTACCTTAGGTCCTTTGACCATGAAGCATCTTCCAATTCCTTCATTTGGTGAGTCAAATATGTCGTAGGAGTTGGTTGACACAAGTGCTAGACCGGCAACACCTTCATCTTGAGTATCTTCGGAGTCGGAGTGATAACTTCTCTCGGAGTGGCTGTCGGAGTCGGAGCCGGATACCCATTCACCAACATGAGCTTGATGTCTTCGTTTTGTGTAGCTCCTTGATGATTTTTCCTTCCTTTCCGAATCCTTGCTTCTCCGTGAGTATCTCCGTTCATAACGATCATCTCTACTCCTTCTCTCTCTTGGTGGTGATTCTTTGCTTCTTCTTTTTGGAGAATCTTCTCTTCTCTTGTAGGGAGCCGTACACTCATTGGAATAGTGTCCGGGTCTTCCACAATTGTAGCAGTTTCGCTCTCGGCTAGAAGATCTTTTGTCATTGTAGGACCTTGACTTGAAGCTTCTATCTTTGCTTCTACTCCTGTAGATTTTGTTGAAGTTCTTCACCATTAAGCTCAATTCTTCATTGAAGGTTTGCTTTTCACTTGATGATGTGGGGACTTCACATGAGGCTTTGTAGGCACCACTTGAATTGTTGTGAAGTTCCTCTTTATCCTTGAGTGACATCTCATGAGCAAAAATCCTTCCAATCACTTCCGTTGGCTTGAGATCTTTTTAATTGGGCATCATTTGAATCAATGTGCACACGGTGTCATATTTCCCATCCAAGGCTCTTAGGATCTTCTTGATGATAAATCTATCGGTCATCTCTTCACTTCCTAAGCCGGCAATCTCATTTGTGATGAGAGCAAGCCTAGAGTACATTTCGGCGACACCTTCACCATCCTTCATCTTGAACTTGTCAAGTTGACTTTGGAGCACATCCAACTTGGATTCCTTGACGGAGTCGGTACCTTCGTGCATATCAATCAAAGTGTCCCAAATTTCCTTTGCATTCTCAAGGCGGCTGATTTTGTTGAATTCTTCGGGGCACAATCCATTGAAGAGAATATCACAAGCTTGAGCATTGTATTGCAACATCTTCAACTCATCTGCGGTAGCTTCACGGTTTGGTTCCCTCCCATCGAAGAAGTCACCTTGAAAGCCAACACAAACAATAGCCCATACGGCGGGGTTATGTCCAAGAATATGCATTTTCATTTTATGCTTCCAACTAGCAAAATTAGTACCATCAAAGTAAGGACCTCTACGGTGATAGTTTCCCTCGCTAGACGCCATACTCTCCTAGGTTGTGAAACCAACGCTATGACCACCAAAAGCTATGGAGATCAAGGCAAATGGAGACCAAAGCTCTGATACCACTTGTAGGATCGAAAGTATGTCTAGAGGGGGGGTGATTAGACTACTTGACCAAATAAAAACTTAACCTTTTCCCAATTTTAGTTCTTGGCAGTTTTTAGCTATCTTAGGACAAGTCAAGCAATCAATACTCAATTCAAGCAAGCATGCAAAGAGTGTATTGGCAGCGGAAAGTAAAGCATGCAACTTGCAAGAATATAAAGGGAAGGGTTTGGAGAATTCAAACGTTATTGGAGACATGGATGTTTTTCCCGTGGTTCGGATAGGTGGTGCTATCCTACATGCACGTTGATGGAGACTTCAACCCACGAAGGGTAACGGTTGCGCGAGTCCACGGAGGGCTCCACCCATGAAGGGTCCACGAAGAAGCAACCTTGTCTATCCCACCATGGCCATCGCCCACAAAGGACTTGCCTCACTAGTGGTAGATCTTCACGAAGTAGGCGATCTCCTTGCCCTTACAAACTCCTTGGTTCAACTCCACAATCTTGTCGGAGTCTCCCAAGTGACACCTAGCCAATCTAGGAGACACCACTCTCCAAGAAGTAACAAATGGTGTGTTGATGATGAACTCCTTGCTCTTGTGCTTCAAATGATAGTCTCCCCAACACTCAACTCTCTTTCATATGATTTGGATCTGGTGGAAAGAAGATTTGACTGGAAAGCAACTTGGGGAAGGCTAGAGATCAAGATTCATATGGTTTGAATGGAATGTCTTGGTCTCAACACATGAGTAGGTGGTTCTCTCTCAGAACATATGAGTTGGAATGATGTATGTGTTCTGATGGCTCTCTTCTTAAGTGAAGAGGAGGTGGAGGGGTATTTGTAGCCTCCACACAAAATCCAACCGTTACACACAATTTACCAATCTCGGTGGGACCGAATCAGAAAACTCGGTTGGACCGAAATGGTAAACCTAGTGACCGTTAGGAATTTCGGTGGGACTGACATGCAACTCGGTAGGACCGATTTGGTTAGGGTTTGGGCATAACGTAATCTCGGTGAGATCGATTGCACAAACTCAGTGAGACCGAGTTTGGCAATAAGCTGACCAGAGAGTTGGCCAGGCAAACTCGGTGGGACCGACTTGCTCTTTTGGTTAGACCGAAAAGTTACAAGAAGGAAACATAGAGTTTACCTTGCATTCTCGGTGGGACCGATTCGCTCTTTCGGTGAGACCGAAAAGTTACAAAGGGAAACAGAGAGTTTGCAAGCCCATCTCGGTGAGACCGAGATCCTTATCGGTAGGACCGAATTGCTAGGGTTTGGCAGTGGCAAATGGCAAGTGAAACTCGGTGGCGCCGGAATGAAGGAATCGGTATGACCGAGTTTGGCTTAGGGTTTAGGTCATTTGTGGATATGGGAAAGTAGCTGAGGATTTTGGAGCATATCATTAAGCACATAAAGCAAGAGGCTCATTAAGCAACACCTCATCCCTCCTTGATAGTATTGGCTTTTCCTAAAGACTCAATGTGATCTTGGATCACTAAAACATAAAATGAAGAGTCTTGAACTTTTGAGCTTGAGCCAATTCTTTGTCCTTAGCATTTTGAGGGTTCCACTTTCACATCCAAGCCATGCCAATCATTGAGCTTTCCTGAAATAATCATCTTGAAATAGCATTAGCTAAATGAGCTATATGTTGTTATGAATTACCAAAACCACCTAGGGATAGTTGCACTTTTAGTAACACAGTAGAGCAAGAACAGAATAATGCTATCACTGCATGCATATTTGGTTGCTAGAAAGCTCTATGGTTAGAGTTTTGCGAAAAGCCAATTTTTCCCTACAACAACGGAATAGATTTTAATTTAACTATCATGGTAGTTGAAACAACATTGAGAAGGTTCCTCCAAATCAATCCCAATTAAAGTAATTAACAACCCAATAGTATTAATTAAGAGTGATGAGATACATGTGATAACCCAAGTACTAGATACTCAAGAATTGTCCATAACCGGGGACACGGCTAACCATGATTAGATTATACACTCTAGAGAGGTTTGTGCACTTTTCCCCACAAGACACGATCGCCTCTATTGGATTTCTTGCACTACATGGTGTTTGAGAAACGGATGACCGAGACACATTCTTTCAGAAACATTAAATCTCTACTCCGGACAGACCATACCAAACCTACATCCCACTACCTGCTGATCTGCCTCTTCAAGAGCTTCACGTAACTTACTCAACAATGCTGGAGCCCATAATAGCATGTGGCTGCACAAGGAAGTTTCTAGCATGAATCATCTCAGCTCCCTTTGAGTCTGGGTGGCGGTCCATAGGAAAATCACACGGGTACTCCGGGATTTCCAAAAAAACAGGCAACACTGGGTACTCCAGGTGCCTCAATCCACCCAGATGTTAATTTAAGTTTCCACCTTAAATTTAAACCATTAATTAACAATCTCACATCTGTCATGGATTTCACTCAAACCCAAACCACGTCTACGAGCATAGCATAGCATAGTAATATAAGCAGCGTAGAAGTAACTCCCATGGTTTGAATGTAACAGGGTAATAGGTTCTACCTCATCAACTACTTCCCAACCCACATATTAATGACATCCTAACCATGCAATGTTTGAGGATTGGAACTAATGCATAAAAACTGGGTGATAAAAGGGATATGATCAAAGTGTTACTTGCCTTGTTGACGGTCTGCGAAACATAGGGACTCGTAGTAGCACGCTTCGCACTCCGGGTGTTCTATCGCAAACAAACAAAAGCATACATAAGCAACAAGCAAGAGATGCACAAGAAAAACTCAAATAAAACGGGTTTGACCAGAAGGTTCAACTTAAGAACTCCGGTACGCAAAAAGAATCAATTCAAACGGGGCAACGAAACTCAAACGACGAAAGAAAGAAGCTTCGTTTACTAATCTGAACCTAGGTCAAATTTTACAGTAGAAAAAACTCATTTAAGTTGGTTAAACGGAAAGAGGGTTTCCAGACGAAACTCTAGGCGCTTGAATCGCCTAGATTCTGACTAACGAGCGAAAAGATAAACAGAAACTAAGATCGGATCAGAAATCGCGATCAAAAAAATCGCGGAATAAATCCGATAAAAAGAAAACTGACGAGCAGACTAACGAACGAGCGTTCGTTAGCTGTAACTAACGGGCGAAGAACCATTCGTTAAAATGAACGTTTGGACGAACGTCCGCTAAACAGGAAAACTGAAGAAAAAAGAAAAACCGATGAGCCGAAAAAAAACGGATCTAGGGTTTCTAAAAAATCGAACGGTTTTAGAAAAAAAATGGCGGCTCGGATTTCGGTGCGGTACCTCCGGCGAGACGAGGGCGGCGGCTTGCGGGGCGGCGGCGGCAAGCGGCGGTGGCGGCGCGAGGCGCAGCAAGCGGCGGTGGCTAGCACGGGCGGCGCCGGCTGCGGGGCAGCGGGGCTGGCGGCGGTGGTTGTGGTGTGGTGTTGGGGCTCGGGGGCGGGCGTATATAAAGGGCGGGGGCGGCGCGACTTGGAGGAGGGGGCAAGGCGCGGCAGCAGGCGGAGGCGGAGTCCGACTCGGACTCCGGTCCGAGCGACGGCGACGGCACGCGCGCAGGGGGCGGCGGCGACGGCGGCCTGGCTCGGCTGGGCCTTAGGCCCAGTCGGGCGCGGGAACTACTTTTTTTTCAAATAATTTTGCCGACCAAAATAAAATCCTAGAAAAATAAATAAAAATCTAAAAATGCCAAAACAAATTTTCATCGTCTAAATAAAATATTTAGAACGAGATGAACATTTTCTTGGCCCTAAAATGCAATTTTGAAAACGTGCAAATTTTTCTAATGCAAATAAAATCTGAATAAAATCAAACAAATGATTTTAATATTTTTCCTCCAATATTTCAATTATTTTGGAGAAGTCATATTATCTCCTCTCATTTATTTTATCATGAAATATTTTTCGGGGAGAAAAATAATTAAAATCAAGAATCCTTGTTTCAATATTTGATAAAAATCAAATATGAAAACCGGGAAATCCCCAACTCTCTCCGAGGGTCCTTGAGTTGCTTAGGATTTTCGAGGATTGCGGAACGAGAAATGCAATACAATGTGATGTGCATGGATGACTGTGTATAACATTCCAAATTGAAAATCTGGGATGTTACAAACCTACCCCCCCTTAAGATGAATCTCTCCCTCGAGATTCGGGTTGGCTAGAAAATAGTTGTGGGTGCTCTTTGCGGAGATCATCCTCTCGTTCCCAGGTGGCTTCGTCCTCAGTATGGTGGCTCCACTGAACTTTACAAAACTTGATAACCTTACTGCGGGTGACTCTGCTGGCAAACTCAGGAATCTTAACTGGCTTCTCCTCATAAGTCAAATCACCGTCCAACTGAATTGCCTCCAAGGGTACTCTATCTCTTAACGGTATATCGGCCATCTCAGCATGACACTTCTTCAGCTGTGAAACGTGAAACACATCAGGAACCCCTGACAATCCCTCGGGTAATTCCAACTTGTAGGCAACTTCTCCCATTCGTTCCAAAACACGATACGGTCCTACAAATCTCGGAGCTAATTTCCCCTTAACTCCAAAACGTTTCACTCCTCGCAAGGGGGATACTCGCAGATATACTCCGTCTCCAATTTCATAGGTTACCTCTTTGCGTTTTGAGTCCGCATAACTCTTCTGCCTGGACTGAGCAATCTTCAATCTATCGCGAATCAATTTAACCTTTTCCTCAGACTCTTTGATCAAGTCTGGTCCAAACAACTGTCGGTCTCCTACCTCATCCCACATCAAGGGTGTTCTACACCTGCGTCCATACAGGGCTTCAAATGGTGCCATCTTCAAACTGCCTTGGTAGCTATTGTTGTACGAGAACTCTGCATAAGGCAAATTGTCATCCCAACTAGATCCATAATCTAGCGCATTGGCTCTCAACATGTCCTCCAAAATTTGGTTCACTCTCTCAGTCTGTCCATCTGTCTACGGGTGAAAAGTTGTACTGAACTCTAACCTTGTTTCCAAAGTTTGATGTAACTGATGCCAGAACTTTGAAGTAAACTGTGTTCCTCTATTTGATACGATGATCCTCGGAACTCCATGCAGACATACGATCCTGGACATATAAATCTTGGCCAACTTCGCACTGGTATAAGTGGTTTTCACTGGGATGAAGTGTGCCACTTTGGTCAAGCGATCAACTACTACCCATATAGAATCATACCCTGCTTTAGTCCTGGGCAATCCGGTGATAAAATCCATGCCAAGTTTATCCCACTTCCATTCGGATATCGGCATAGGCTGTAATAATCCTGCTGGCTTTTGATGTTCTGCCTTCACTCTCTGACATACATCACATACGGCTACGTACTCAGCAATATCCTTCTTCATACCAGTCCACCAGAAACGTTCCTTCAAATCCAAATACATCTTGGTGTTTCCGGGGTGTATCGAGTATGGTGAGTCATGAGCCTCTTGAAGTACTAACTTCCTGATCTCCTGGTTATTGGGCACATAAACTCGGTCCTCAAACCATAGGGTATCATGCTCATCTTCATGAAAACCTTTGGCCTTTCCTTTGCTCATCTTCTCCTTTATCTCGGTACTCTCCTTGTCATCCTTCTGAGCTTCCCGAATCTTGTCCAGCAATGTCGACTGGACCTCCATTGTTGCAACGAATCCTCTAGGAACCATCTGCAATCGAAGTTCCATGATATTCTCTACTAACTCCTTCGGCAATCCCTTACTTTCAAGGATATTAGCATAACTCTTCCTGCTCAAGGCGTCTGCTACAACATTGGCCTTTCCTGGGTGATAGTGTAGCTTCATATCATAATCTTTTATAAGCTCCAACCATCTCCTCTGTCTAAGGTTCAGTTCCTTCTGGGTGAAGATGTACTTCAAACTCTTATGGTCCGTGTATACATCACATCGGTTTCCAATAAGGTAATGCCTCCAAGTCTTTAATGCATGCACTACAACTGCTAACTCCAAATCATGCGTGGCATAGTTCAACTCATGAGGTTTTAGTTGTCGTGAGGCATACAAAACAACTCTTCCATCCTGCACAAGTACACATCCAAGTCCTAAGCGAGAGGCATCGCAATACACTTGGAATTCCTTATGTATATCCGGCAGTGTTAGCACTGCCACTGTAGTCAACCATTCCTTCAACTCCTGGAAACTTACCTCGCAGTCTTCTGTCCATTTAAACTTAGTGTCCTTCTTTAACAGTTCAGTCATTGTCTTTGCAATATTGGAAAAGTTCTCAATGAATCTCCGATAGTAACCTGCGAGTCCAAGGAAACTGCGGATCTTGCTAACTGAGGTGGGTGCCAACCATTCAGTGACTGACTGAATTTTGCTGGGGTCTACTGCTATACCTTCTCCCAATATAACATGTCCAAGGAATCCGACTTCTTTCAACCAAAACTCGCATTTGCTAAACTTATCATACAACTGGTGTTCCCTGAGTTTCTCGAGAACTAAGCGCAAATGCTCCTTGTGCTCCTCCTCGTTCTTCAAGTATACCATAATATCATCAATAAACACCACAACAAACTTGTCCAAATACTCCATGAACACCTTGTTCATCATGCTCATGAAATAGGCAGGGGCATTAGTCAGTCCAAATGACATGACCGTGTACTCGTATAATCCATACCGCGTCGTGAACGCTGTCTTTGGTATATCCTTCTCACGTATCTTCAACTGATGGTATCCTGATCGCAGATCGATCTTCGAGAACACCTTAGCTCCTTGCAACTGATCAAACAGATCGTTGATCATCGGCAGTGGGTACTTGTTCTTAATCGTCGCCTCATTCAAGGCTCAATAATCGACAACCATCCTTAGGGATTTGTCCTTCTTCTCAACCAAAAGCACAGGGGCTCCCCAAGGTGATGAACTTCTTTGAATGTATCCTTTTTCCAATAACTCCTTGATCTGTTTCTTAATTTCCTCCAGATCATTTGCGGGCATCCGATAAGGTCTCTTGGATATTGGTCCTGTTCCTGGCAACAACTCTATCAAAAACTCAATGTCTCTATCCGGTGGCATGCCTGGTAACTCCTCCGAAAAAACATCCGGATAATCCTTCACTACGGGCACTTCCTCCTGAACAACTCCCATAAGGGCATTCACTTGGCTCCTCCTAGGCACATGTCTAGACATATACTCCCTCCAAACTTTGACATCCAGTCCATACCCAATATCACATCAAATCCTTATGACTCCAGGATAATTAGGTTGGACGGAAAAACATGTGTGCCAATGGTTAAGGGTACCTGGTCGCACCATCGGCTAGCCATGTATTCTGCTCCGGGTGAGCTTACTAACATAGGGGTCCTAAGGGTTTGGGTTGGTAGTTTAAACATATCCACAAATCCCCTTGATATGTATGAATGCGATGCACCAGTATCAAAAAGAACAAGAGCGGTAAATGACTTAACCAAAAACTTACCTATTACCGCGTCCGGCTGCTCTTCAACCTCCTCCACGTTAACGTGGTTCACTTGTCCTTTGTTGAATGGATTAGGATTCTTCCCCGTGCTCCCATTTCCGTTTCCATTCTTTCCTTCACGGCACTCAGTGGCGTAGTGTCCAGTCTTCCCACACTTGAAGCAAGTAACGAGACTTAGGTCTCTTTTGGTGGGTGTGGCTGGATTGAGGCGGTTCTGGTTGTTGTTGGCTCCGTTCCCATTCCCATTCTTAGTACCATTGTGATTATGAGATCCTCCTCCAGTGTGGTTGTGACCTCCATGGTTATGAACAAGTCCTCCCGAATTCGGGGTTAGGCGAGGCTTTTGCTGAGCTCCTGAGTTATACTTCCCATGTCCATACTTCCTCTTGCGGCGCTCAATCTGCTGCTACTTCCCTTCAATCATAAGAGCCTTATCTACCAACTCCTGATAGTTGTTGAAGGTTGCTACCATCAACTGCATGCTCATCTCATCATTCAGCCCTTCCATAAACTTCTCTTGCTTCGCGGCATTTGTGGCCACATCATTAGGGGCATAGCGAGATAACTTGCTAAACTCATCCACGTACTGAGCCATAGTACGGTTCCCCTGACGTAGGTTGCAGAACTCCCGCTTCTTCATCTGCATAGCTCCAGTTGAGACATGGGTCGTGCGGAAAGCTTGCTGAAACTGGTCCCAAGTGACGTTGGCTATGGGGAAAGTGGCTGTGTAATTCTCCCACCATGAGGCTGCAGGTCCGTCCAATTGATGTGCAGCAAAGCGCACCCTCTCAGCATCCGTGCAACCTGCGGTGGTGAACTCCCTTTCAATACGACGTAGCCAATCATCAGCAACTATAGGCTCGGTGCTACTGGAAAACACCGGCGGCTGTAACCTCAGAAAACGGGCTAGGTTGTCCACTGGCGGCGAGTTGTTGTTGTTGTTGCCCTGGTTCTGAACTAGCAATTGCATCAAAGTATTCTGCTGCTGGATCAACTGGGTGAGCTCCGGTGGGAAAGTGAAACCGGTGTCACGTCTCGGAGGCATCTGATGGGTTTAGATGGAAGAGATCAGAATAGAAAAGGGGTCTAATGAGAAAACACTACCCATATGCACGTGAGACAAACATGAACATTTCACTCAATCAATCAAGCAATGGCATACAAACGTCTAGGACTATCACAAGTGCTCATCTACTACTAATTACATGGGGGGATGCTACTAATATTTTGGTGGTCATCTAGAAATTTTGATCGGTGGAAGACTCCATGATGTCAGCTCCAGCTTCGTCTTCAAAGTCATCATCACTAGGATCGGAATCGGTGTCGTCGATGATGATGTAGTCCTCAGGGCGTATCTCCTTGGGTTCTTCTTCTTCGTCTTCTTCCACTGGTGCCGGTCCTCCTATGAATACTCTGATCTTCTTGACTAAGTCGTCATTCTTCTCCAGTAGTGTCTTGATTTCCTCCTCATATTCATCGCGTGTAAACTTGAGTTCTTCCTCCAACTCGATGATTCTAGTCTTCGCCTTCTTCAGGTCCATCATGTCCGCGCACATCTGGTTCTCCTGGCGTCGAATGTGCTGGTTTAACTCCTGGATGAAAGCTGCAATGGATCTATCCTTCCTGGTGCTGATTACTTCCCATTGCTCGTCTTGGCGCCCACATATTTGGTAGATAGTGTCCTTAAACTCCCTATTGTAGACCTCTCCAATGCGTCCCATGGTAATGTGGGCTGCCATGCTCTTGCCTAGACTCCAGGTGGGTGCTTCAAAAGAAAACTCTATGGGTTTAGAAGTTGGCGAGAACGTCCTTCTTGGAACTTGTACTTGAACCATCCAGCGCTCCTCTTCAGGTAAAGTGGCGTTGTACGTTCCGGTGATGCTTGGTATTCCAATGTTCAAGTACCTAGTGACTTCCTTTAAGTGGCGTCCAAAAGGTGTGTCTTCATCCGGTTGTGCAAACTTGTTCTTCATCTCCGCCATCCTAAAGAGTGGAAAATGGAGAGGAGTCAGAAATGAGTAGAGAAGTGTGACCTAGGGTTTATCTTAGTGGTCGTGTCCTACACTCAGCGTGTGCTCTGATACCATCTTGTAGCGACCCGGCCTCAGATGGTCAAGTCTCTGTGCTTCAGTGTCATCCCTGGATCGGTAATGCTGACACACACAGTACTCAAAGGATTTATAACAGAGTGGCAATCACACACTTATTACATCAAATGTCTCAAAAGAGAACTTATTACAATAACATGGCTTAAGTCCATCTAATACGATAACAGCGGAAGGCTTGGAAGATAAAGGGAGTCCATTAAGTCCAACGGCATAGCTGAGCTACACGGCAACGACCTAACGAACCTTACTCCTTGTCTGAAAAGTCTGCAACATAATACGTTGCAGCCCGAAAACGGGTCAGCACATGGAATATGCTGGCAAAGTAACACAGTAGAGCAAGAACAGAATAATGTTATCACTCCATGCATATTTGGCTGGTAGAAAGCTCTATGGTTACAGTTTTGCGAAAAGCCAATTTTTCCCTACAACAATGAAATAGATTTTAATATAACTATCATGGTAGTTGAAACAACATTGACAAGATTCCTCCAACTCAATCCCAATTAAAGTAATTAACAACCCAACAGTATTAATTAAGAGTGATGAGATACATGTGATAACCCAAGTACTAGATACTCAAGAATTGTCCATAACCGGGGACATGGCTAACCATGATTAGATTATACACTCTGGAGAGGTTTGTGCACTTTTCCCCACAAGACTCGATCGCCTCTGTTGGATTTCTCGCACTACATGGTGTTTGAGAAACGGATGACCGAGACACAGTCTTTCAAAAACATTAACTCTCTACTCCGGACAGACCATACCAAACCTACATCCCACTACCTGCTGTTCTGCCTCTTCAAGAGCTTCACGTAACTTACTCAACTATGCTAGAGGCCATAATAGCTTGTGGCTGCACACGGAAGTTTCTAGCATCAATCATCTCAGTTCCCTTTGAGTCTGGGTGGCGGTCCATAGGAAAATCACACGGGTACTCCGGGATTTCCAAAAAAACAGGCAACACTGGGTACTCCAGGTGCCTTAATCCACCCAGATGTTAATTTAAGTTGCCACCTTAAATTTGAACCATTAATTAACAATCTCACATCTGTCATGGATTTCACTCAAACCCAAACCACGTCTACAAGCATAGCATAGCATAGTAATATAAGCAGCGTAGAAGTAACTCCCAGGGTTTGAATGTAACAGGGTAATAGGTTCTACCTCATCAACTACTTCCCAACCCACATATTAATGACATCCTAACCATGCAATGTTTGAGGATTGGAACTAATACATAAAAACTGGGTGATAAAAGGGATATGATCAAAGTGTTACTTGCCTTGCTGACGGTCTGCGAAACCTATGGGACTCGTAGTAGCACGCTTCGCACTCTGGGTGTTCTATCACAAACAAACAAACAAAAGCATACATAAGCAACAAGCAAGAGATGCACAAGAAAAACTCAAATAAAATGGGGTGACCAGAAGGTTCAACTTAAGAACTCCGGTTCGCAAAAAGAATCAATTCAAACGGAGCAACGAAACTCAAACGGCGAAAGAAAGAAGCTTCGTTTACTAATCTGAACCTAGGTCAAATTTTACAGTAGCAAAAACTCATTTAAGTTGGTTAAACGGAAAGAGGGTTTTGAGACGAAACTCTAGGCGCTTGAATGGCCTGATTCCGACTAACGAGCGAAAAGATAAACAGAAACTAAGATCGGATCAGAAATCACGATCAGAAAAATCGCGGAATAAATCCGATAAAAGAAAACTGACGAACAGACTAACGAACGAGCGTTTAGTAGTTGTAACTAACGGGTGAAGAACCGTTCGTTAAAACGAACGTTCGGACAAACGGCCGCTAAACAGGAAAGCCGAAAAAAGAGAAACCGGCGATCCGAAAAAAATCGGATATAGGGTTTCTAAAAAAATCGAACGATTTTAGAAAAAAAACTGGCGGCTCGGATTCCGGTGTGGTACCTCCGGCGACGGGCTCCGGCGAGACGAGGGCGGCGGGGCGGCGGCTTGCGGGGCGGCGGCTAGCGCGGGCGGCGGTGGCTGCGGGGCGGCGGGGCTGGCGGCGGTGGTGGTGGTGTGGTGTTGGGGCTCGGGGGCGGGCGTATATAAAGGGCGGGGGCGACGCGACTTGGAGGAGGGGGCAAGGCGCGGCGACAGGCGGAGGCGGAGGCGGAGTCCGACTCGGACTCCGGTCCGAGCGGCGGCGGCGCGCGCGTAGGGGGCGGCGGCGGCGGCCTGGCTCGGCTGGGCCTTAGGCCCAGTCGGGCGCGGGAACTTCTTTTTTTTTTAAATAATTTCGCCGACCGAAATAAAATCCTAGAAAAATAAATAAAAATCTAAAAATGCCAAAACAAATTTTCATCATCTAAGTAAAATATTTAGAACGAGATGAACATTTTCTTGACCCTAAAATGCATTTTTGAAAATGTGCAATTTTTTCTAATGCAAATAAAATCCGAATAAAATCAAATTAAATCAAACAAATGATTTTAATATTTTTCCTCCAATATTTCAATTATTTTGGAGAAGTCATATTATCTCCTCTCATTTATTTTATCATGAAATATTTTCTGGGGAGGAAAATTATTAAAATCAAGAGTCCTTGTTTCAATATTTGATAAAAATCAAATATGAAAACCGGGAAATCCCCAACTCTCTCCGAGGGTCCTTGAGTTGCTTAGGATTTTTGAGGATTGCGGAACGAGAAATGCAATACAATATGATGTGCATGGATGACTATGTATAACATTCCGAATTGAAAATTTGGGATGTTACACAACATCAAGAGAAATTCTATCCACGTTCCTAGCCAACTCATCAATCTTAAGCAATTTTTCTTCAATCCAAGCATTGAAACTCTTTTGTGAAGTAATAAATTCTTTAATACTAGATTCAAAATCAGAGGGCGTCTTATTATAATTTCCATAAGAATTGTTGTAGGAATTACCATAATTATTAGAGGAATTACTAGGAAACGGCCTAGAATTAAAATTACCTCTATACGTGTTGTTACCAAATTTGTTCCTACCAACAAAATTCACATCCATAGATTCATTATTATTCTCAATCAAAGTTGACAAGGACATATCATTAGGATCAGTAGGAGCACTCTTATTAGCAAACAATTTCATAAGTTCATCCATCTTTCCACTCAAAACATTAAGCTCTTCAATTGCATGCACCTTTTTACTAGTAGATCTTGCGGTGTGCCATTGAGAATAATTAACCATAATATTATCTAGGAGTTTGGTAGATTCTCCTAACGTGATTTCCATAAAAGTGCCTCCCGTGGCCGAATCTAAAAAATTTCTAGAAGCAAAATTCAATCCGGCATAAATTTTTTGTATAATCATCCAGAAATTCAAACCATGTGATGGGCAATTACGTATCATTGATTTCATCCTCTCCCGAGCTTGTGCAACATGTTCATAATCAAGTTGCTTAAAATTCATAATATCGTTTCTAAGAGAGATGATCTTAGCGGGAGGAAAATACTTAGAGATATAAGCATCTTTGCACTTATTCCATGAATCAATACTATTTTTTGGCAAAGACGAAAACCAAGCTTTAGTACGATCCCTAAGAGAAAACAAAAATAGCTTAAGTTTAACAATATCATTGTCCACATATTTCTTCTTTTGCATATCACACAAATCAACAAAGGTGTTTAGATGGGTAGCGTCATCTTCACTAGGAAGGCCAAAAAATGGATCTTTCATGACAAGATTCAGCAAAGCAGTATTAATTTCACAAGATTCAGCATCAGTAAGAGGAGCAATCGGAGTGCTAATAAAATCATTATTGTTGGTATTGGCAAAGTCACACAATTTAGTATTATCTTGAGCCATCATGACAAGCAAGCAGTCCAACACACAAGCAAGCAAGAAGCAAGCGAAAAAGAGACGAATGGAAAAATAGGGCAAATAAAACGGCAAGGGTCAAGTGGGGGAGAGGAAAACGAGAGGCAAATGGCAAATAATGTAATGCGGAGGATAGGAGTTGTGATGGGTACTTGGTATGTCTTGACTTGGCGTAGATCTCACCGGCAACGGTGCCAAAAATCCTTCTTGCTACCTCTTGAGCACTGCGTTGGTTTTCCCTTGAAGAGGAAAGGGTGATGCAGTAAAGCAGCGTAAGTATTTCCCTTAGTTTTTGAGAACCAAGGTATCAATCCAGTAAGAGACGATGCGCGAGTCGCCTCGTACCTACACAAACAAATACGAACCTCGCAACCAACACGATAAAGGGGTTGTCAATCCCTTCTCGGCCACTTGCAAGAGTGAGATCTGATAGAGATGATGATAATAATAAGATAAATATTTTTGGTATTTTTATGATATAGATTGAAAGTAAAAGATTGAAAAATAAAATAGATTGGAAACTTGTATGATGGAAAATAGACCCGGGGGCCATAGGTTTCACTAGTGGATTCTCTCAAGATAGCATAAGTATTACGATGGGTGAACGAATTACTGTCGAGCAATTGATAGAATAGCGAGTAATTATGAGAATATCTAGGCATGATGATGTATATAGGCATCACGTCCGAGACAAGTAGACCGACTCCTGCCTGCATCTACTACTATTACTCCACACATCGACCGCTATCCAGCGTGCATCTAGATTATTAAGTTCATAAGAATAGAGTAACGCCTTAAGCAAGATGACATGATGTAGAGGGATAAACTCTTGCAATATGATGTAAACCCCATCTTTTTATTCTCGATGGCAACAATATAATACGTGTTGTTTCCCTTTCGGTCACTGGGATCGAGCACCGCAAGATTGAACCCAAAGCTAAACACTTCTCCCATTGCAAGAAAGATCAATCTAGTAGGCCAAACCAAACTGATAATTCAAAGAGACTTGCAAAGATAAACCAATCATACATAAAAGAATTCAGAGAAGATTCAAATATTGTTCATAGATAAACTTGATCATAAACCCACAATTCATCGGATCTCGACAAACACACCACAAAAATAAGAGTTACATCGAATAGATCTCCAAGAGAATCGAGGAGAACTTTGTATTGAGATCCAAAGAGAGAGAAGAAGCCATCTAGCTACTAGCTATGGACCCGAAGGTCTTAAGTAAACTACTCACACATCATCGGAGGGGCAATGGAGTTGATGTAGAGGCCCTCCGTGATCAATGCCCCCTCCGGCGGAACTCCGGAAAAGGCCCCAAGATGGGATCTCTTGGGTATAGAAGGTTGCGGCAGTGGAAATAGGGTTTCATGGTGCTCCTGGATGTTTGCGGGGTACATGGATATATGTATAGGAGGAAGAAGTAGGTCGGTGGAGCAACGAGGGGCCCACGAGGGTGGAGGGCGCACCCCCTGCCTGGTGGCCTCCTCGTTGATTTCTTGACGTCCAGTCCAAGTCCTCTGGATCACGTTTGTTCCAAAAATCACGTTCCTGAAGGTTTCATTCCGTTTGGACTCCATTTGATATTCCTTTTTTTATGAAACACTGAAATAGGCAAAAAAACAGCAATTTGGGTTGGGCCTCCGGTTAATAGGTTAGTCCCAAAAATAATATAAAAGTGTAAAATGAAGCCCGCTATCATCCAAAACAGATAATAAAATGGCATGAAACAATCAAAAATTATAGATACGTTGGAGACGTATCAATACCGATGATCGAATCTTGGGCAAGTAACATATCAATGACAAAGGGAACAACGTATGTTGTTATGCAGTTTGACCGATAAAGATCTTCATAGAATATGTAGGAGCCAATATGAGCATCTAGGTTCCGCTATTGGTTATTGACCGAAGATGTGTCTCGGTCATGTCTACATAGTTCCCGAACCCGTAGGATCCGCATGCTTAACGTTCGATGATGATTTGTATTGTGAGCTATGTGATTTGATGTACCGAAATTTGTTCGGAGTCCCGGATGAGATCACGGACATGAAGAGGAGTCTCAAAATGGCTGAGACATAAAGATCGATATATTGGAAGGCTATATTCGGACATCGGAAAGGTTCCGAGTGATTCGGGTATTTTTTCGGAGTACCAGAGAGTTACGGGAATTCGCCAGGGGAAATAATGGGCCTTAATGGGCCATACGGGAAAGGAGAGAAGGGCCTCAAGGGGTGGCCGCGCGCCCCCCATTGCAAGTACGAATTGGACTAGGGAGGGGGTGGCGCCCCCTCTCTTTCCTTCTCCCTCTCCTACTCCTTCCCTCTCTCCCCTCTTGGGAAAGGAAGGGGACTCCAACTAGGATTGGGAATCCTAGTTTGACTTCGCCTATAGGTGCGCCCCTCCTAGGTCAGCCTCCTCTTCCCCCCTCCTTTATATACGTGGGCAGGGGGCACCCCAAAGGCACTCCAAGATTTGTCTTAGCTGTGTGAGGTACCCCACTCCATAGTTTTCCACCTTGGTCATGTTGTTGTAGTGCTTAGGCGAAGCCCTGCGTCGGTAACTTCATCATCACCGTCACCATGCCGTCGTGCTGACGAAACTCTCCCCCGGCCTCAACTAGATCAAGAGTTCGAGGGACGTCATTGAGCTGAACGTGTGCAGATCGCAAAGGTGACGTGCGTTTGGTACTTTGATTGGTTGGATCACGAAGACGTTCGACTACATCAACCGCGTTACTTAACACTTCCTCTTTCGGTCTACGAGGGTACATAGACATACTCTCCCCTCTCGTTGCTATGCATCTCCTAGATAGATCTTGCGTGATCGTAGGAATTTTTTTGAAATACTGCGTTCCCCAATAATGGCATCCAAGCCATGTCTATTCATAGATGTTATATGCACGAGTAGAACACAAAGAGTTGTGGGCGATAATAGTCATACTGCTTACCAGCATGTCTTACTTTGATTCGGCAGTATTGTTGGATGACGCGGCCCAGACCGACATTACATGACCGTGTTCATGAGACTGGTTCTACCGACGTGCTTCGCACACAGGTGGCTAGTGGGTTTCTGTTTCTCCAGCTTTAGTTGAATCGAGTTTGACTACGCCCGGTCCTTGTTGAAGGTTAAAACAGCACACTTGACGAAAAATCATTGTGATTTGATGCGTAGGTAAGAACGGTTCTTGCTAGAAGCCCATAGCAGCCACGTAAAAATTGCAACAACAAAGTAGAGGACGTCTAACTTGTTTTTGCAGGGCATGTTGTGATGTGATATGGTCAAGACGTGATGAGATACAAATTGTTGTATGAGATGATCATGTTTTATTGAATTTATCGGCAACTGGCAGGAGCCTTATGGTTGTCCCTTTATTGTATAAGATGCAAGCGCCATATAATTGCTTTACTTTATCGCTATGCGATAGCAATAGTTGCAAAAGCAATAGTTAGCGAGACGACCATGTGATGACACATTGATAGAGATCAAGATGATGGAAATCATGGTGTCATGCCGGTGACGACAGGGATCATGACGGTACTTTGAAGATGGAGATCAAAGGCACAAGATGATGATGGCCATATCATGTCACATATTTTGATTGCATGTGATGTTTATATTTTATGCATCTTATTTTGCTGAGTACGGCGGTATCATTATAAGAAGATCCCTCACTAAATTTCAAGGTATAAGTGGTCTTCCTAAGTATGCACCATTGCGACAGTTCGTCGTGCCAAGACACCATGTGATGATCGGGTGTGATAAGCTCAATGTTCACATACAAGGGGTGCAAGCCAGTTTTGCACACGCGGAATACTCGGGTTAAACTTGACGAGCCTAGCATATGCAGATATGGCCTCGGAACACTGAGACCAAAAGGTCGAACATGATTCATATAGTAGATATGATCAACATAGTGATGTTCACCATTGTAAACTACTCCATCTCACGTGATGATCGGACATGGTTTAGTTGATATGGATCACGTGATCATTTAGATGACTAGAGGGATGTCTATCTAAGTGGGAGTTCTTAAGTAATATGATTAATTGAACTTTAATTTATCATGAACTTAGTCCTATAGTATTTGCATACCTATGTTTTAGATCAATAGCTCACGTTATAACTCCCCATTTATTTTTGATATGTTCCTAGAGAAAAATAAGTTGAAAGATAATAGTAGCAATGATGCGGACTAGATCCGTGATTTGAGGATTATCCTCATTGCTGCATAGAAGAATTATGTCCTTTTTGCGCCGCTAGGTGACGGACCTTTTGCAGGAGCAGATGCAGACGTTCTGAACGTTTGACAAGTTCGTTATGATGACTACTTGATAGTTTAGTGCGCCATACTTCACGGCTTAGAACTGGGACTTCAAAAACATTTTGAACGCCACGGAGCATATGAGATGTTCCAAGAGCTGAAATTGGTATTTCATACTCACGCCCGTGTTAAGAGGTATGAGACCTCTGACAAGTACTTTGCCTATAAGATGGAGGAGAATAACTCAGCTAGTGAGCGTGTGCTCCGAATGTCTAAGTACTACAATCACTTGAATCAAGTGGGAGTTAATCTTCCAGATAAGATAGTGATTGATAGAGTTCTCTAGTCACTATCACCAAGTTACTAGAACTTCGTGATGAACTATAATATGGAAGGGATAACGGAAAAGATTCCCAAGCTCTTCGCGATGCTGAAATTGGCAAAGGTAGAAATCAAGAAAAAGCATCAAGTGTTGATGGTTGACATGACCACTAGTTTCAAGTAAAAGGGCAAGGGAAAGAAAGGGAACTTCAAGAAGAATGGCAAGCAAGTTGCAACTCCCGTGAACAAGCCCAAAGCTAGACCTAAGCCTGAAACTGAGTGCTTCTACTTCAAAGGGAATGGTCACTGGAAGCGGAACTACCCCAAATACTTGGTGGATAAGAAGGATGGCAAAGTGAACAAAAATATATTTGATATAAATGTTATTGATGTGTACTTTACTAGTGTTCATATTAACCCCAGGGTATTTGATACCGGTTCAATTGCTAAGATTAGTAACTCGAAACAGGAGTTGCAAAATGAACAGAGACTAGTTAAGGGCAAGGTGAGGATGTGTGTTGGAAATGATTCCAAGGTTGATAAGATCACCATCGCACACTCCTTTTACCTTCGAGATTAGTGTTGAACCTAAATAAATGTTATTTGGTGTTTGCGTTAAGCATGAATATGATTGGATCATGTTTATTGCAATACAGTTATTCATTTAAGTCAAAGAATAATTGTTGTTCTGTTTACATGAATAAAACCTTCTATTGTCCAACACTTAATATAAATGGTTTATTGAATCTCGATCGTGGTGATACACATATTCATAATATTGATGCCAAAAGATGCAAAGTTGATAATGATAGTGCAACATACTTGTGGCACTGCCGTTTAGGTCATATTGGTATAAAGCGCATGAAGAAACTCCATGCGGATGGACTTTTGGAATCACTTGATTATGAATCATTCGATGCTTGCGAACCATGCCTCATGGGCAAGATGACTAAGACTTCGTTCTCCAGAACAATGGAGCAAGCCACTGACTTATTGGAAATAATACATACCGATGTATGCGGTCCGATGAGTGTTGAGGCTCGCGGCAGGTATCGTTATTTTTTGACCTTCACAAATGATTTGAGCATATATGAGTATATCAACTTAATGAAACACAAGTTTGAAACGTTTGAAAAGTTCAAAGAATTTTAGAGTGAAGTGGAGAATCATCGTAACAATAAAATAAAGTTTCTAGGATCTGATCACGGAGACGAAATATTTGAGTTAAGAGTTTGGCCTTCAGTTGAAACAATGTCGAATAGTTTCGCAACTCACCCCACCTGGAACACTACAGCGTAATGGTGTGTCCGAACATCATAACCGTACTTTATTAGATATGGTGCGATCTATGATGTCTCTTACTGATTTATCATTATCGTTTTGGGGTTATGCATTAGAGAAAGCTGCATTCACGTTAAATCGGGCATCGTCTAAAATCCGTTGAGATGACACCATATGAACTGTGGTTTAGCAAGAAACCTAAGATGCTGTTTCTTAAAGTTTGGGGTTGTGATGCTTATGTGAAAAAGTTTTAGCCTGATAAGCTCAAACCCAAATCGGAGAAATGCGTCTTCATAGGATACCCAAAGGAAACTGTGGGGTACACCTTCTATCACAGATCCAAAGGCAAGATATTCGTTAGTAAGAATGGATCATTTCTAGAGAAGGAGTTTCTCTCTAAAGAAGTGAGTGGGAGGAAAGTAGAACTTTATGAGGTAATTATACCTTCTCCCGAATTGGAAAATGGTTCATCACAAAAATCAGTTCAAGTGATGCCTACACCAATTAGTGAGGAAGTTAATGATGATGATCATGAAACTTCAGATCAAGTTACTACCGAACCACGTAGGTCAACCAAAGTATGGTCCGCACCAAAGTCATATGGTAATCCTTTCTGGAAGTCATGTTACTAGACCATGACAAACCTACAAACTATGAGGAAGCGATAATGAGCCCAGATTCCGCAAAATGGCTTGAGGCCATGAAATCTGAGATGGGATCCATGTATGAGAACAAAGTATGGACTTTGATTGACTTGCCCGATGATCGGCAAGTCATTGAGATTAAATGGATCTTCAAGTGGAAGACGAACGCTTATAGTAGTGTTACTATCTACAAAGCTTGAATTGTCACAAAAGGTTTTCGACAAGTTCAAGGTGTTGACTACTATGAGAGTTTCTCACTCGTATCGATGCTCAAATGTCTGTCCGAATCATGTTAGCAGCTGCCGCATTTTATGAAATCTGGCAAATGGATATCAAACACTACACTCCTTAAAGGATTTATTAAAGAAGAGTTGTATATGATGCAACCAGAAGGTTTTGTCAATCCTAAAGGTGCTAACAAAGTGTGCAAGCTCTAGCGATCCATCTATGGACCGGTGCAAGCATCTCGGAGTTGGAATCTACGCTTTGATGAGTTGATCAAATCATATAAATTTTATACAAACTTTTGGAGAAGCCTGTATTTACAAGATAGTGAGTGGGAGCACTACAGCCTTTTTGATAAGTATATGTGAGTGACATATTGTTGATCAGAAATGATGTAGAATTTTCTGGATAGCATAAAAGGAAACTTGAATAAGAATTTTTCAATGAAAGACCTCGGTGAAGCTGCTTACATATTGGGCATCAAGATCTATAGAGATAGATCAAGACACTTGATAAGATTTTTCAATGAGTACATACCTTGACAAGTTTTTGAAGTAGTTCAAAATGGAACAGTCAAAGAAGGAGTTCTTGCCTGTGTTGCAAGGTGTGAAGTTGAGTAAAGACTCAAAACCCGGACACGGCAGAAAATAGAAAGAGAATGAAAAGTCATTCCCTATGCCTCAGCCATAGGTTCTATAAAGTATGCTATGCTGTGTACCAGACCTATTGTGTACCTCACCAAGAGTTTGGCAAGAGGGTACAATAGTGATCCAGGAGTGGATCACTGGACATCGGTCAAAATTATCCTTAGTGGAATAAGGATATGTTTCTCGGTTATGGAGGTGACAAAAAGTTCGTCGTAAAGAGTTACGTCCATGCAAGTTTTGACACCGATCTGGATGACTCTGAGTCTCAATCTGGATACATATTGAAAGTGGGAGCAATTAGCTAGAGTAGCTCCGTGCAGAGCATTGTAGACATAGAAAAATTTGCAAAACACATATGGCTCTGGATGTGGCAGACCCGTTGACTAAATTTCTCTCACAGGCAAAACATGATCAATCTTTGGGTGTTAATCACATAGCGATGTGAACTAGATTATTGACTCTAGTAACCCTTTGGGTATTAGTCACATGGAGATGTGAACTAATCACATAAAGATGTGAACTACTGGTTTTAAATCACATGACGATGTGAACTAGATTATTGACTCTAGTGCAAGTGGGAGACTGAAGGAAATATGCCCTAGAGGCAATAATAAAGTTGTTATTTATATTTCCTTATATCATGATAAATGTTTATTATTCATGCTAGAATTGTATTAACCGGAAACTTGATACATGTGTGAATACATAGACAAATAGAGTGTCCCTAGTATTCCTCTACTTGACTAGCTCGTTAATCAAAGATGGTTAAGTTTCCTAGCCATAGACATGTGTTGTCATTTGATGGACGGGATCACATCATTAGAGAATGATGTGATAGACAAGACCCATCCATTAGCTTAGCACTATGATCGTTTAGTTTGTTGCTATTGCTTTCTTCATGACTTATACATGTTCCTATGACTATGAGATTATGAAAATCCCGAATACCGTAAGAACACTTAGTGTGCTATCAAACATCACAACATAACTGGGTGATTATAAAGATGCTCTATAGGTGTCTCTGATGGTGTTTGTTGAGTTGGCATAGATCGAGATTAGGATTTGTCACTCCGATTGTCGAAGAGGTATCTATGGGCCCTCTCGGTAATGCTCATCACTATAAACCTTGCAAGCAATGTGACTAAAGAGTTAGTTATGGGATAATGCATTACGGAACGAGTAAAGATACTTGTCGGTAATGAGATTGAACTAGGTATGAGGATACTGACGATCGAATCTCGGGCAAGTAACATACCATTGACAAAGGGAACAACATATGTTGTTATGCGGTTTGACCGATAAAGATCTTCATAGAATATGTAGGAGCCAATATGGGCATCCAGGTTCTGCTATTGGTTATTGACCGGAGATGTGTCTCGGTCATGTCTACATAGTTCTTGAACCCGTAGGGTCTGCACGCTTTACGTTCGATGATGATTTGTATTATGAGCTATGTGATTTGATGTACCGAAGGTTGTTCGGAATCCCGGATGATATCACGGACATGACGAGGAGTCTCAAAATGGTCGAGACGTAAAGATCGATATATTAGAAGGCTATATTCGGACATCGGAAAGGTTCCGAGTGATTCGGGTATTTTTCGGAGTACCGAAGAGTTACAGGAATTCGCCGGCGGAAGTAGTGGGCCTTAATGGGCCATACGGGAAAGGAGAGAAGGGCCTCAAGGGGTGGCCTCACGCCCCCCACGGAAATTCCAAATTGGACTAGGGAGGGGGCGGCGCCCCCCTCTCTTTCCTTCTCCCTTTCCTACTCCTTCCCTCTCTCCCCTCTTGGAAAAGGAAGGGGACTCCAACTAGGATTGGGAATCCTAGTTGGACTCCGCCTATAGGCGCGCCCCTCCTAGGTCGGCCTCCTCTTCCCCCCTCCTTTATATACGTGGGCAGGGGGGCACCCCAAAGGCACTCTAAGATTTGTCTTAGCCGTGTGCGGTGCCCCCCTCCACAGTTTTCCACCTCGGTCATATTGTCATAGTGCTTAGGCAAAGCCCTGCTTTGGTAACTTCATCATCACCGCCACCATGCCATCGTGCTGATGAAACTCTCCATCAGCCTCAACTGGATCAAGAGTTCGAGGGATGTCACCGAGCTGAACGTGTGCAGATCGCGGAGGTGACGTGCGTTCGGTACTTGGATCGGTTGGATCGCGAAGACATTCGACTACATCAACCGCGTTACTTAACGCTTCCCCTTTCGGTCTACGAGGGTACGTAGACATACTCTTCCCTCTCATTGCTATGCATCTCCTAGATAGATCTTGCATGATCGTAGGAATTTTTTTGAAATACTGTGTTCCCCAACAAGTAGCTATCTGTTTGATCTCTCTCTCTCTCTCTCTCTCTCTCTCTCTCTCTCTCGTGATCATGACCCAGCATGATCTTAATGTAACAAACTTGCGGATTCCCGTGGTGACATTGGGGTGATCTAGGCACATAGGTTGATACACGTTTTTGTCCTGCGTTCTCCAATAGAAACTTTGGAGTGATTCTTTGTCGCACTTTGAGGGATTGTTATATGAACTTTGTTAGCATTGTTGAGAGATTGAACTAGTGAAAGTATGAACCCTAGGACTTGTCCCTAAGCATTGCAATACAATTTTTGCTCATTTTTGTTACTTGTTACCTTGCTGTTTTTATTATTTGAGATTACAAATACCTATATCTACTATCCATACTACACTTGTATCACCATCTCTTCGCCGAACTAGTGCACTTATACAATTTAGCATTGTATTGGGTGTGTTGGGACACAAGAGATTCCTTGTATATGATTGTGTTGGGGAATGCAGTAGTTCAAAAAAAATTCCTACGATCGCGCAAGATCTATCTAGGAGATGAATAGCAACGAGAGGGGAGAATGTGTCTACGTACCCTCGTAGACCGAAAGCGGAATCGTTTATCAATGCGGTTGATGTAGTCGTACACCTTCATGATCCGTCCCGATCAAGTACCGAACGTACGGCACCTTCGCGTTCAGCACAAGTTCAGCTCGATGACGTCCTCACCTTCTTGATCCAGCAAGAGGGGAGAAGTAGTAGATGAGTTCCAGCAGCACGACGGCGTGGTGACGGTGTTAGCGAAGAACAATCTCCGCAGGGCTTTGCCTAAGCACTATGAAACCGGCACACGGCTTGGTGTTTCTTGATGTGTCTTGGGTGCTAGCCCTACCCCTCTATTTATATGTTGTGCCTTGGGGTCGAAACTTGGAGTAAAAGCCTACACAAAGTCGGTTTCACCCGAAAGGCAAGAGTCCTTCTCGGACTCCAGGACCAGACGCCTGGGTTCCCGGCATCTGGACCCATATGCCAGGGACCCTGGCTTCTGGCCCCTGGACTCCGCAAAACTTCCTTTTGCGCTTTCCAAAAACCTTGTGGGCTTTCCCATTTGGCCCAAGTAAAATGTTCTCATACCCTAACATTTCGGGAAACATCCGGAACCCCTTCCGGTGAATTCCAAAACCCTTCCGGAGACCAAACACTGTTATCCCATATATCAATCTTTATATCCGGACCATTCTGGAGTTCCTCGCCATGTCCGTGATATCTTCCGGGACTCCGAACAACATTCGGTCACCAACATACATAACTCATATAATACTATATCGTCAACGAACGTTAAGCGTGCGGACCCTACGGGTTCGAGAACTATGTAGACATGACTGAGACATCTCTCTAGTCAATAACCAATAGCGGAACCTGGATGCCCATATTGGCTCCTACATATTCTACGAAGATCTTTATTGGTCGAACCACATAACAACATACGTTGTTCCCTTTGTCATCGGTATGTTACTTGCCCGAGATTCAATCATCGGCATCATCATACCTAGTTCAATCTCGTTACCGGCAAGTCTCTTTACTCGTTCTGTAATGCAACATCCCGCAAATAACTTATTAGTCACATTGATTGCAAGGCTTATAGTGATGTGCATTACCGAGAGGGCCCAGAGATACCTCTCTGACTATCGGAGTGACAAATCCTAATCTCGATCTATGCCAACTCAACAAACACCATCGGAGACACCTGTAGAGCATCTTTATAATCACCAAGTTATGTTGTGACGTTTGATAGCACACTAAGTGTTCCTCCGGTATTTGGAAGTTCCATAATCTCATGGTCGTAGGAACATGTATAAGTTATGAAGAAAGCAATAGCAATAAACTAAACGATCATAATGCTAAGCTAACGGATGGGTCAAGTCAATCACATCATTCTCTAATGATGTGATCCCGTTCATCAGATGACAATCATGTCTATGGCTAGGAAACTTAACCATCTTTGATTAACGAGCTAGTCAAGTAGAGGCATGCTAGTGACACTCTGTTTGTCTATGTATTCATACATGTACTAAGTTTCCGGTTAATACAATTCTAGAATGAATAATAAACATTTATCATGATATAAGGAAATATAAATAACAACTTTATTATTGTATCGAGGGCATATTTCCTTCAGTTTGCAGGGTTGTTTGAGAGAGACCATCTTCATCCTAAGACTCACATGGATTGATAAACTTTAGGCCATCCACTTAAGGGAAATTTGCTATTGTCCTACAAAAGTCTGCGCTTGGAGGCCCAACAGAGTCTACAAGAAGAAAGGTTGCGTAATAGACATTATATAGTCATATGTGCTTGCGGTAAGAACTTGCATAACATCTTTTGTCCTACCTCGCGTGGCAGCGGGGTCCTAATGGAAACTAACAGTAATTAAGCCGCTCCTTTTAATATAGAACCGGGACAAAGAATTAACACATGGTGAATACCCGAACTCCTCAAGTTAAAGTCATCCCCGTTGATATCCCAAACATTATGTGTGACAACCCGGTCCCGGTAGGGACCCGAATCTCTGCGCTTCATGTGCTAATCCCTGGATTGTCAATTGCTGGCATGCACAAGTCACGAAGAAATACTAGGAAATAACACATGTCATAGCATTACATCATAGATCCAGTCTTTCACAATATAAACCTACTTAGCTCACGGGCTAGCATTCAACTCAATCATGCAGCAAAAATAATATTCTAGTCTTGTTGTCTCAACCCACTCACAGGCAGCAGTTGAGTATAGCGTCGTAACCCTACTTCGTATCTCTCCCTTGACACGGAATCATGCAACATGATACGTTGCAACCATGAGGATCAATACATTGAATGCATTGGCAAGCTACAAACTTTGAAGTAGCAACCCTACGAGTGTTCAACATGTCCAGGGAAGTGTGGTTCTTTTTATTTTATGAAAACTTATTTGTCTCGTTTCTACTTACTAGTCAAGATATTTCAACCATTGTTGCCTTATGAACGGCTTAGGTCTTCTCCAATTGGTTTACTATGAGAGCCCCTCAGGATTCATGGTTACCCAAACATTGCCACGAGAGCCCCCCGGGATCGTGGTCAAACAAACACTACCAAAGAGACCCTAGGGATCACGATTAACAAACATTACCATGAGAGCCCCTCAAGATCCTGGTTAATCAAACATGTCCATGATAGCCCCTAGGGATCATGATTAACAAGTACTGCCTCGAGAGCCCCTCGGGATCATGGTTTCTCAATCACAACATGGTCTGACATTCTTGTCCATGATTCACACAAAAGACCAACGACTAAGCTTGCCGCACATGGGCGCTCGGAACAATCACTATAGCATTATTACGTTAGCGTGTCATGCAGGTATACTATACCACGAACTATCATATACTTTGACACATACAACATCATATACTGTACCATGTACTATAGCATTTAAAATTTTGATTTGTTTGAACACATTTGAAAAAATCAAGAATAGATTTGAAAAATGTGAACAAATTTTAAATTCCAATTAGTTATTGAAAAAGAATGAAACCATTGAAACTCTGAACAATTTCTGTAAATTGTGGATTTTTTAAATACAAAAAAATTGTTGAGCATTTTCAACCAAAATTTGAAATTATGAACATTTTTCAAAAAATGAATAAAAAATTAAATGCTAAACTTTTTATAAAATTGAATTTTATTTTGAATTTCGAATATTTTTTGTATTTTTTAAAATGTTTTTAAATTTTGATTTTTTTAAGTGAACAAATTTTAAAATTCCAAACTTTTCTAGAACGTGATTTTTAAATATATGTGTGTTGCTAAAAATGTCCCAACACAGTTGCTCGATAGATCGACCGTGCGTGTGTGAACCGGCGACACCTTGATGCAAATGGCATTATATAGGATTTTGTCAGTCCAAACACTCCATTGACAATTGTGCAGGGTCAGTTTCTGCAATAGATCTATGTAATAATCAAATGACTTGATATAGGCTCCCAAAGCCTGATGAGTACCATGTGGCAATCAAACAAGCTCTAAACAAAGCCGATCGATAGAAAAGGGAGTAACTAGCTGACAGGTACCCCTTGGGGCAATCGCAACTGCCACTTTTCTGGCTCATGAGCACATCAAGTGATGCGCGACGCAACCATGTGTCATGCTTTGTGCACACCATCGAGTTTTTTCCTTTCTGCACACGTTTTTCAGTTCTGTTAGGGTTTTCCCCCCTTTTTACTTTTTGGTTTTTGACTATTTTTCCTTCATTCGCTGCAGATTTGTTTTGGCAAGCAATGTTTTTTCATTTATGTGAGAAGCACACCCCGTAAAGGAAAAAGTACAACATGTGCTGCCAAGAGAAGCATAATTGTGCTTCCGAAAAGAAAAAAAAAATCACATGTGTGCTTCCGTGAAAAGCACAACTTGTCCTTCCACGAGAAGCACATGCTTGTTTTTTTTAGAACGAAGGCTCAAGGACGTGACCGACTTTAAATTAACAAAGCCATCAACCGGCCAGGTATTACAGCCAACAAGTGCCATCCCAATGCTACTTACAAAGAAAATAAAACACGAGCGGCCCAAAGGTACATGGGTGCTGAAGAAAACAACTTACAACACAGTCCAAAGCTACAAGCACCTAAACTAGTTAGAAATGAAGAACTACTTGAAGAAAGGACCGCCCTTGAAGCTTGAAACACCAGCGCCAAAGAAAACATCAGCGACAATGGCATTGCCGACCGCCTTGGCCACAAGCACGCCAAAACTCCTGCACTGGAGACCAGAAAGATGCCACACCTTCATTCTCCCTCACCGAAGAGGGACCCTACCCCCTCGTCCTGGCTCGACGGACGCCACACCGTCGAGCGAGGGATGAGTTCACCCTAAACAAGGAAAGACATGATCTTGGGGTTGCAGACATAGAACATTTGCATGCATCTGTGTCACCGCAACGGGCATACCTCACTGGGCATTTAAGCACAAACCGCCGGTGTCCAAACAAGAAGAGAGTAAGCTGCAGGAAACGACACATCGGAGCTAAAGAAGCAGCGAGCTTGCGGCGAACAACAGGGAAACATAGCATGCGCGAATGTGAGGGATATGGCCTTGGTGCTCACTGAGCTGCCACGGATCTGTTGTCGGGAAGGGGAACCCTTTCCTCTCCCACCCAGGCTCAAGGGAGCCGAGCACCGGCGAACAGGGGATGGCCAGCAAGCACCAAACAGAGAATGGCAAGCCCGACATCGCTGGAACCCAAGTTGTCACACGGACCCCCGCTGCAATCACAAACCTCGTATCTAGCACCACACACCTACAACCTCCTAACCAGACGTCCCCTCCAGGGAGGTTACCACGCCGAGCACCGCCGCCGCCGCCGAATTCGCATGGGACTACAGGAGTTAACCTTGGATCAGAGGGGAAAGGGTGGGTAGAGGGGATCTCGACGGTGCTTTCAAGAAGGGGAGCCGCGCCCGCGGGCCTAGCCACCGCCGTGGTCGGAGACACCAACCAGGGATTTCTCCTTGTCCCGACAAACACCACCGCAACCAACCACCAACAGACCGGTGAAGAAGCATCGGCGCTACCACAGGTTGGGAGCGGGCTAGAGGGAAGAGGAGAAGCAACCTTTAAATCTGAGATCAGAGGGCCACCGGAGCAGCCCACCGACCACGCACCGTGTCCATCGTCGATTCGCCGCCCGCACGGCCGAGGACGATGACCCACACCCGCGGGCGCGCCTGCCACCCAGGCGCCATCGCCTTGCCAGATCCGGGGCCGCCGCCCCGGCTGCCTAGGCCCTCCATGTAGGTGAAGCCGCCAGATCCCCGCCGCCACCTTCATCGGTGTCGCGCACGTGCCGGAAGGCACCTCGCGCGGCGGCAGGGGGTAGGGAGAGGGGAGGGAGGGGTGGGGGCTGCGGTTAGGGAAACCCTTGAGTCGCCTCAGAGGAGACGACGCGGGGGCAGAGGGGTCTACTCCCAACACATGGCTGTTTACGTTGTCAACTTTTTTGTTTTTCACTTTATTTTCAAATTTTATTTTTCAAAATAAAATTTTTTTTCATACCGGGATCTAGCTTGTAAGATCTTGATGCGAGAGATCCAACAATGAAAAGAATTTATGATTTAGACGTATAATTTAAGACATAAACCATTTTGAACCTATGAAAAAAGAGAAAACTCTCGGGTTGAACAAATGACGCACATGTATTGTGTCACTTGTCAGCTCCAGAAAATATGAAGAATAACCTTTGCCGCAAGGGTTAGAGCATCTCCAGCCGCGCCCCCAACAGGCCTCGCAGGCGACTTTTTCTGCGCCGGGGCCAAACAAATGCCCCAGTCGCGCCCCCAGGATGCCGAAATTTGCCGGTCCGACCTGTTTTTGGGCCCAGCGATCGCAGGCCGAACCCGGCGCACTGGGGGCGCTCGGGGCTCCGGCGCAAGGGAAAAACACGTCTGACCCACATCGTCAGGCGAAAAGTCATGTCTATCTTCCAGATTCGCCTCCCACCCCCCGCGCGCTCAGCCGCCAACCGGCTGATCCCGTCGCCGCCCACCGCCCGCCACCGCTAGATACCCCATCCCAGCCGGAAAAAAGCAGAGGTTTCGCCGAGGCAACCTCTCCACCACCGGCTGGGCGATTTTTCCAGCGTTTCCGGCCGTGGAGGGGCAGTGTAGTGGCGGGTACGCGCCCACCGCACCCGCAAGGTGTTTGGTGATTTGCCTGCCTCGGCAATGAATTCGAACGACGAGGAAGCGCTCGCCACGCTGCTAGAGGAGGAAGCCGCGGCCGACGTCTAGGAAGAGGAACATCTCATGGTCCTCGCCGGCCTGCTGGCGAGCAATGAAAAGCCGCGACGAGGTGGCTCGGCGCCAGGGCGGATGAAAGCAAAGAACCAGCATCGTCTCGAAGGCTACTGCATGCTCTACTCCGACTACTTCGCCGACGCTCCACTGCACGGCAACAAAACATTTCGGCGCCGTTATCGGATGAGCCGAAAGCTTTTCCTCAGGATTGTGAATTCCATCTGGGAGTTCGACAGCTACTTCAAGTGCAAGAAGGGTTGCGCCGGCAAACTTGGATTCACCTCAATCCAGAAGTGCACGACAGCGATGAGGATGCTTGCATACGGAGCTCCTGATGATTCACTCAACGACCATGGGCGCATGGCCGAGTCCATCACCATTGAGTGTTTCTACAAGTTCTGTCGGGCAGTGGTGGCGGTGTTTGGACCGCAATACTTGCGAACACCCAATGCGGAAGACACTGCTCGGATCCTAGCACAGAACGCAACAAGAGGATTTCCTGGGATGCTTGAAAGCATTGACTGCATGCATTGGAAATGGAAGAACTGCCCATTTGCTTGGCAGGGGATGTACAAAGGCGCCAAAGGCGGTTGCAGTGTGGTACTTGAGGCGGTGGTCACACAGGACCTCTGGATTTGAAACTCCTTCTTTGGTATGCCAGGAACTCACAATGACATCAACGTGCTGCAGTGCTCCCCTGTCTTTGCCAAGCTTGTTGAAGGTCATTCTCCTCCGGTGAACTTCGAGGTCAATGGGCGGCACTACAACAAGGGGTACTACCTAGCTGATGGCATCTATCCGAGATGGTCTACATTTGTGAAGACTATCTCAAACACTGTGCCAGGAGGCAAGAAGTCTCACTTTGCCAAGGTGCAGGAGGCTTGCAGGAAAGATGTGGAGCGGATATTTGGTGTGCTCCAATCTCGATTTACCGTTGTCCGGTACCCTACTCAGACCTGGTCGAAAGATTAAATGTGGGAGATCATGACTTGTTGTGTCATCTTGCACAACATGATCATCGAGAGCAAGCAGGAAGAGCCAGTGTTTGACACTGAACCATACTACATGTAGTGTCCTCTAGCCGAAGTTGATTATCAGCTACCGACAACCTGGATTGCCTACCTCAGTATGCGTCAGGAGATCCGAGACTCATAGATGCATCATCAACTGCAGCAGGATCTGGTGGAGCACCTATGGATGATCAAGGGCGACGCCTAACTCGACGTGTGATGAAATATGGAGTTTTTATTTGTTGAACTATATAATTTGTATTGAACTATTTATCGTTGCACTATTTTATTGAATTGTTTGATTTTCTGTGATGAACTATGTGATAAAAAAATTATTTATGTTGATAATTCAACACCGAACCACGCCGAATATAAGCCGTTTCTCGCCAATATCGGGCCATTTTCTATTTATCTGGGCCGAAAAGCAACCGCGAATGGGCCAATATCGGCGCCTGAGGGCGACGGCTGGATGCCCAACCGCCCCTAGCGTCAATTCTATCGCCGGCTCGCCCTCAGACGACGATTTTTATGCCTCCTCCGCGAGGGACGAACGGCTGAAGATGCTCTTACCCGCGTTTGGTTGAAAAAACAGGAGCCCGCGCTCGGGGACACGGACTGTTTGTTGGACACGCCGGTGAAGAAACGCGTGGCGTACCGCGCGGAAGCAACGAGCTGGCACGTTCACGGCTTCACGCGTCTCCCGCAAACTTTGCTACGCTCTTGCTGTCGCGCGCGGCGAAGCATTCACACTCCATGCGTAGGCATCGTTACGCGTTGAACGGCCAGGCGGTAGCAGGCAGGCGGGCAGCTGGGACACGGACCCGCAGGGAAAGGGTCGCAAGTCAGCGGTCAAAGTTACGCGCCCTCGCGCTCTTCCCTCTTCCTTCCCTTGATCCAAGACCATCTTGAGATCTCCCAGCTTACCTTTTTCTTTTCTATACTAGGAATCTAGGACTACGCTACACTGTACTATAGTATCCTACTAATTCCTGTGAGATGATAAAGTGTGACTGATCACTGATGTCTGATGAGCCAAACATCTCAAGAAAAAGCTATCGAAGCATGCAGCAGGGTGCTGGAAAACAATTCGCACGTATATATGTGGTGTACATCACATTACAAGCAGGAGTATATCAGCAATATATGTTACAATAATTTACACTAGCATACCCGAGAGAAAATCATTGTGGAGGCACGCTAGACCTAGCTACAAAGAACAAATGAAACAATCTAGTATACGACTGGTCAACCAGTCGGTTGCTCAGAGCCTAAACGAGCTAGCACAAGAGAAGAAGAAGAAGAAGAAAAGATCGACCGGCATCAGAGAAGAGCCGAGCAGAGCAGGCCGCCGGATCGTCAGCTCTTGATGTCGTTGGTTCGTTTGCTGGGGCCCGACGGCGGCGCTCTCGACCTGGGCTTCATGCCGAGCAGCGCCTTGACCCGCTTCCCGACCGGCACGACCTCCTCCGCGTCCCTCGTCAAGGCCGCGGCGGGGAGAGCGATCGTCCGCACGGCCGCGGCGGCCACACCACCGCCGCCCGGTTGCCGCAGGGGCCTGGTGGCGCCGGAGCGCCGCGCGAAGACGGTGAGGAGGAGCAGCAGCACGAGGAGGCAGAGGAAGCGTGGAGCGCGGCTGGTGTTGCTCAGCGTCATCGCGTCCGCCGTTGATCTTGTGCAGCGAGAAGAGGAGGACTTGATTTGATTCGGAGGTTGCCTGTGTGGATCACGACGGGAATGGTGCGACCGACGGAGCACGGAGAGGGGTTGATATAGAGAGAGGCAGAGTCGTGGACGCGGTGGGAGGAGACAAAACTTGGAGGGCAAGTCAAATAGGGAGGAATGTGTGCGCGCGCGCGACGAGGAGGGCGGGATGGGATGTCGTGTGCTTTTGGTCAACCAAATCCAGATCGAAGCTGCTCCAAAACTCTCGAGCAATTGCATGGGCGCTAGCTTAGCCTTTCCTTCGTTCGGACGGAAGATGCATCCGAATTATGATTAGCCGAAAGAAGTAGGAAAAGGAGAGGCCGCGACGACGGTGCAGACGTGTGAGGGAAGGTAGATGGTAGTGTATGACTTTGGTTAAGTTATTTAAGTGGCGCCGCGTGTGTGCGTGCATTGAAGTTGGCGCGTCATGCACCGCGCTACCGGCGACAAGGACGCGTATTGGCTTGCTTGCTTGCCTGTCTGTCCGTCCGCATATCCATCTGGAGGCAGCTCAACTGGCCGCGGGTCCAAATGGAGATGAAAGTTCACAACTTAACTGTATGCACACAGCAAAAAGGTTCATCAAAAGTGCCATGGCACTGAAGGAACAGACGCGCGCGCGCGCGTGTGTTCTGATTGTCTCTGTGGATTCCTGGTAACACTGCACACTCTTTTACTAGCTAGCTCTACCCATTTAGCTAGGTTGATGATGAAGATATTGTGCAACGCACGTCTAGAAATTTAGACCGTGTTGAGTGGGGAGGGGCCGAGCAAAGACGGTGGAATGGATAGCGGTGGATGTGTGGGTGTGGAGTCAACTGCAGGTAGCTGGCACCTGCTATGTGAATGCTTCCGGTTCCGGTCAAAGCTAACTAACTTCTGCGTGGAAAGAGAGAGCCTGCAAGTGTGCCTACCTAGTTGTATAATAAACTGATTTTCCACTTAACTGAGTCCAGGCATAGACCTAGCCGAGACATGCACGCTAGTACTCCCTCCGTCCCAACAAAGTCAACACTGATACCTGTGTCGCAACAGATTTCCAAAGCGTGTACCGGAAGAGCATGTAAACTAATGTTGGGTTTCAATTAATTACAATTCACAAGTGCTGGCGCTCCACCATCGCCCTAGTCTCGTGGTCTTTGTGGCTCCAGCGCAATGAGCGCGTCTTCAGCAAAAAATCCTGCCCTGCTGCGACGCATTCATTTATTTTTAAAAGAGAGCCCCTTTTCGATTTTCATCAACAAAAAATAACAGTGTCTTACATACTACTATTCCGTCTCATAATGTAAGATTTTTTTTTGATACTAATGGGACCAAGGAAGTATTAAAGACCACTACAAGCTAGTACACTGCCAAAATATAAGCAGCTACAGAATGCACAATGCGCTGCATCCCTCCTGAGAAGTCCCACACGTCGGGCTCTCCAGGCAAAAGGATGTTATTACAGCACAAAATGCGGCCAAGGTTTAACCAAGTGCAGAGGCAATTTTTTGTGTTTTGACCCTTTTGTGAAATTTATTCGAGATTTGACCCTAGTTTAATTTTTTTTCGAGATTTGACCCTTTTGCTACCGCTAGAGCCCATGGCAGTAGGGTCTAACAGCCTATCGCCAGGGACTTTGGCGGTAGGAAACATCGCTACTGCCAATCGGGCTGGCGGTAGCCTGCACAATCCTACCGCCAAGGTGCTTGACGGTAGGCACGAGCACGCATTGTGTTCAATACTTAGAAGTTTTGGCGCGGTAGGGCATGCAACCCTACCGCCAGGGACCTTGGTGGTAGGCTGTTATATCCTATCGCCATGGTCCCTGGCGGTAGCAAAAGGGTCAGATCTCGGAATTTTTTCAAACTAGGGTCAAATCTTGAATAGGTTTCGGAAAAGGGTCAAAACATGAAATTTAGCCAAGTGTAGATACATCTTGGGAAAGCAGTAAATAGGTCTAAGCAACTAGGCAGCATGTGAGGCGTAAGTAGAGCAAGATCTCCAGGGCAGCCCTTCACCGAGCAGTGATCTTGCGAGTCATCTTCCACCCTGTCGCTCTGAAGACCTCCCCTGTTATCATCTCAGCCTTTTTACGCCCTCCATCATTGTTCTTCGTCTTTCTGGCTTTATCTGCAAAACGAGCCAATCATGCAACATTTAAATGATCAGATTGATAGGCATACAAGGGTCAGAGACCTTGTTATTATCAAAAACCATGTTGCGATGTATTCATTAAGTTTTTTTCTTTCAAAATGATAGGAGTTCTACATTTATTAAGAAGAATGGCTCTGTTAATTAAAGAAAACCAAGCAAAAACCAGATATAAAAGGGTCGAAAGCCGACTTTAGGACACACTCGGACAAGCCCAGACTAGTCGAGGGTGTATTGAACACCACAACAAACACCAACAAAAACAAACACACAACAACATGAGGCCCCGCTCCACCAAGCAAGCCACCACTACTAGAAAGAGTAAGTCGAGACAAATGGGAGGAGCTTGTTGAACGAAATATGCCCTAAAGGCAATAATAAAGTTGTTATTTATATTTCCTTATATCATGATAAATGTTTATTATTCATGCCAGAATTGTATTAACCAGAAACTTGATACATGTGTGAATACATAGACAAAACAGAGTGTCCCTAGTATGCCCCTACTTGACTAGCTCGTTAATCAAAGATGGTTAAGTTTCCTAACCATAGACATGTGTTGTCATTTGATGAACGGGGTCACATCATTAAAGAATGATGTGATGGACAAGACCCATCCATTAGCTTAGCATTATGATCGTTAAGTTTTATTGCTATTGCTTTCTTCATGACTTATACATATTCCTTTGACTATGAGATTATGCAACTCCCGAATACCGGAGGAACACCTTGTGTGCTATCAAACGTCACAACGTAACTGGGTGATTATAAAGATGCTCTATAGGTGTCTCCAAAGGTGTTTGTTGGGTTGGCATAAATCGAGATTAGGATTTGTCACTCCGAGTATCGGAGAGGTATCTCTAGGCCTTCTCGGTAATGCACATCATAATAAGCCTTGCAAGCAATATGAATAATGAGTTAGTTGTGGGATGATGCATTACGGAATGAGTAAAGAGACTTGCCGGTAACGAGATTGAACTAGGTATGGAGATATCGACGATCGAATCTCGGGCAAGTAACATACCGATGGCAAAGGGAATAATGTATGTTTTTACGCGGTTTGACCGATAAAGATCTTCGAAGAATATGGAGGAACCAATATGAGCATCCAGGTTTCGCTATTGGTTATTGACCGGAGATGTGTCTCGGTCATGTCTATATAGTTCTCGAACCCGTAGGGTCCGCACGCTTAACGTTCGATGACGATTTGTATTATGAGTTATGTGATTTGATGACCGAAGTTTGTTCAGAGTCCCGGATGAGATCACGGAAATGACGAGAGTCTCGAAATGGTCGAGAGTAAAGATTCATATATTGGAAGGCTATATTCGGACATCAAAAAGGTTCCGAGTGATTAGGGTATTTTTCAGAGTACCGAGGAGTTACAGGAATTCACCGGGAGAAGTAATAGGCCTTATTGGGCCATACGGGAAAAGAGGAGGCAGGCCAAGGGGAGGTGGCGCCCCCCATGGGTCTGAATTGGACTAGGGGAAGGGGGCGGCGCCCCCCTTGCCTTTTCCTACTCCCTCTCTCTTTCCCTCTTTCCTTCTCTCCTACTCCGGAAAGGAAAGGGATTCCTACTAGGACTTGGAAGTCCTAGTAGGACTCCATACTCTTGGCACGCCCCTAAGGGGCCGGCCTCTCTCCCTCCCTCCTTTATATACGTGGGCAGGGGGCACCCCAAAGAGAGACCAAGTCTTCTCTTAGCCATGTGCGGTGCCCCCTCCACAGTTACACACCTCGGTCATATCGTCGTAGTGCTTAGGCGAAGCCCTGCGCTGATAACTTCATTATCCCCGTCGCCACGCCTTCGTGCTGACGGAACTCTCCCCCGGCCTCAACTGGATTAAGAGTTTGAGGGACGTCATCGAGCTAAACGTGTGCTGAATGCGAAGGTGCCGTACGTTCGGTGCTTGGATCGGTTGGATCGCGAAGGCGTTCGACTACATCAACCGCGTTACTAAACGCTTCCGCTTTCAGTCTGCGAGGGCATGTGGACACACTCTCCCCGCTCGTAGCTATGCATGTCCTAGATAGATCTTGCATGATCGTAGGTAAATTTTTTAAAATACTGCGTTCCCCAACAGTGGTATCATAACCAGGTCTATGAGTAGATGTTATATGCACGAGTAGAACACAATGAGTTGTGAGCAATAATAGTCATGTTGCTTACCAACAACGTCTTACTTTGATTCGGCGGTATTGTTGGATGAAGCGGCCCGGACCGACATTACATGATCGCGTTCATGAGACTGGTTCTACTGACGTGCTTCGCACACAGGTGGCTAGCGGGTGTATGTTGAAGGAAATATGCCCTAGAGGCAATAATAAAGTTATTATTTATTTCCTTACATCATGATAAATGTTTATTATTCATGCTAGAATTGTATTAACGGAAATATAATACTTGTGTGAATACATAGACAAACAGAGTGTCACTAGCTAGTATGCCTCTACTTGACTAGCTCGTTGATCAAAGATGGTTATGTTTCCTGACCATAGACATGAGTTGTCATTTGATTAACGGGGTCACATCATTAGGAGAATGATGTGATTGACTTGACCCATTCCGTTAGCTTAGCACTTGATCGTTTAGTTTGTTGCTATTGCTTTCTTCATGACTTATACATGTTCCTATGACTATGAGATTATGCAACTCCCGTTTATCGGAGGAACACTTTGTGTGCTACCAAACGTCACAACATAACTGGATGATTATAAAGGTGCTCTACAGGTGTCTCCAAAGGTACTTGTTGGGTTGGCGTATTTTGAGATTAGGATTTTTCACTCCGATTGTCGGAGAGGTATCTCTGGGCCCACTCGATAATGCACATCACATAAGCCTTGCAAGCATTGCAACTAGTGAGTTATTTGTGGGATGATGTATTACGGAACAAGTAAAGAGACTTGCCGGTAACGATATTGAACTAGGTATTGAGATACCGACGATCGAATCTCGGGCAAGTAACATACCGATGACAAAGGGAACAACGTATGTTGTTATGCGGTTTGACCGATAAAGATGTTCGTAGAATATGCGGGAGCCAATATGAGCATCCAGGTTCCGCTATTGGTTATTGACCGGAGACGTGTCTCGGTCATGTCTACATAGTTCTCGAACCCGTAGGGTCCGCACGCTTAAAGTTTCGATGACAGTTATATTATGAGTTTATATGTTTTGATGTACCGAAGATTGTTCGGAGTCCCGTATGTGATCACGGACATGATGAGGAGTCTCGAAATGGTCGAGACATGACGATTGATATATTGGACGACTATATTTCGGACACCGGAATGGTTCCGGGGGTTATCGGATATATACCGGAGTACCGGGGGTTACCGGACCCCCCCCCCCCGAGGTTATTCGGCCTCATGGGCCCAATTAGTGGAAGAGGAGAGGCGGCCAAGGGGCAGCCGCGCGCCCCTCCCCCCCAAGCCCGAATTGGATAAGGAGGGGGGCGGCGCCCCCCCCCCTTTCCTTTCCCCTCTCTCTCCTTCCCTCTCCTCTCCTAATCCAACAAGGAAAAGGGAGGGAGTCCTACTCCCGGTGGGAGTAGGACTCCTCCTGGCATGCCCCTCCTGGCCGGCCGCCTCTCCCCCCTTTGTTCCTTTATATACGGGGGCAGGGGCACCCCATAGATACAACAATGGATCTATTGATCTTTTAGCCATGTGCGGTGCCCCCCTCCACCATAGTCCACCTCGATAATACTGTAGTAGTGCTTAGGCGAAGCCCAGCGTTGGTAGAACATCATCATGGTCACCACGCTATCGTGCTGATGAAACTCTCCCTCAACACTCGGCTGGATCAGAGTTTGAGGGATGTCATCGGGTTGAACGTGTGCTGAACTCGGAGCTGTCGTGCGTTCGGTACTTGATCGGTCGGATCGTGAAGACGTACGACTACATCAACCGCGTTGTCCTAATGCTTCCGCTTGTGGTCTACGAGGGTACGTGGACAACACTCTCCCCTCTTGTTGCTATGCATCACCATGATCTTACGTGTGCGTAGGATTTTTTTTTTGAAATTACTACGTTCGCCAACAGTGGCATCCGAGCCTGGTTTTATGCGTAGATGGCATATGCATGAGTAGAACACAAGTGAGTTGTGGGCGATATAAGTCATACTGTTTACCAGCATGTCATACTTTGGTTCGGCGGTATTGTTGGATGAAGCGGCCCGGACCGACATTACGTGTACGCTTACGCGAGACTAGTTCTACCGACGTGCTTTGCACACAGGTGGCTGGCGGGTGTCAGTTTCTCCAACTTTAGTTGAACCGAGTGTGGCTACGCCCGGTCCTTGCGAAGGTTAAAACAACACCAACTTGACAAACTATCATTGTGGTTTTGATGCGTAGGTAAGAACGGTTCTTACTTAGCCCATAGCAGCCACATAAAACTTGCAACAACAAAGTAGAGGACGTCTAACTTGTTATTGCAGGGCATGATATGATCTGATATGGTCAAGGCATGATGCTATATTTTATTGTATGAGATGATCATGTTTTGTAACCGAGTTATCGGCAACTGGCAGGAGCCATATGGTTGTCGCTTTATTGTATGCAATGCAATCGCCCTATAATGCTTTAGTTTATCACTAAGCGGTAGCGATAGTCGTAGAAGCATAAGATTGGTGAGATGACAATGATGCTACGATGGAGATCAAGATGTCGCGCCGGTGAAGATGGTGATCATGACGGTGATTCGGAGATGGAGATCACAAGCACAAGATGATGATGGCCATATCATATCACTTATATTGATTGCATGTGATGTTTATCTTTTTTATGCATCTTATCTTGCTTTGATTGACGGTAGCATTATAAGATGATCGCTCACTAAATTATCAAAGTATACGTGTTCTCCCTGAGTATGCACCATTGCGAAAGTTCTTCGTGCTGAGACAGCACGTGATGATCGGGTGTGATAGGCTCTATGTTCAAATACAACGGGTGCAAAATAGTTGCACACGCGGAATACTCAGGTTAAAATTGACGAGCCTAGCATATGACAGATATGGCCCCAGAACACAGAGACCAAAAGGTCGAGCGTGAATCATATAGTAGATATGATCAACATAGTGATGTTCACCATTGAAACTACTCCATCTCATGTGATGATCGGACATGGTTTAGTTGATTTGGATCACGTGATCACTTAGAGGATTAGAGGGATGTCTATCTAAGTGGGAGTTCTTTAATAATATGATTAATTGAACTTAAATTTATCATGAACTTAGTACCTGATAGTATTTTGCTTGTCTATGTTGATTGTAGATAGATGGCCCGTGCTGTTGTTCCGTTGAATTTTAATGCATTCCTTGAGAAATCAAAGTTGAAAGATGATGGTAGCAATTACACGGACTGGGTCCGTAACTTGAGGATTATCCTCATTGCTGCACGGAAGAATTACGTCCTGGAAGCACCGCTAGGTGTACCATGTGCGCCAGCAACTGCAGACATTGTGAATGCCTGGCAGTCACATGTTGATGAGTACTCGATAGTTTAGTGTGCCATGCTTTATGGCTTAGAACCGGGACTTCAACGACGTTTTGAATGTCATGGAGCATATGAGATGTTCCAGGAGTTGAAGTTAATATTTCAAGCAAATGCCCTGATTGAGAGATATGAAGTCTCCAATAAGTTCTACAACTGCAAGATGGAGGAGAATAGTTCTCTCAGTGAGCATATACTCAGAATGTCTGGGTACTGCAATCACTTGATTCAACTGGGAGTTAATCTTCCGGATGATAGCGTCATTGACATAATTCTTCAATCATTGCCACCAAGCTACAAGAGCTTCGTGATGAACTATAACATGCAAGGGATGGATAAGACAATTCCCGAGCTCTTCGCATTGCTAAAGGCTGCGAAGGTAGAAATCAAGAAGGAGCATCAAGTGTTGATGGTCAATAAGACCACCAGTTTCAAGAAAAAGGGCAAATGGAAGAAGAAGGGGAACTTCAAGAAGAACGGCAAGCAAGTTGCTGCTCAGGAGAAGAAACCCAAGTCTGGACTTAAGCCTGAGACTGAGTGCTTCTACTGCAAGCAGACTGGTCACTGGAAGCGGAACTGCCCCAAGTATTTGGCGGATAAGAAGGATGGCAAGGTGAACAAAGGTATATGTGATATACATGTTATTGATGTGTACCTTACTAATGCTCGCAGTAGCACCTGGGTATTTGATACTGGTTCTGTTGCTAATATTTGCAACTCGAAACAGGGGCTATGGATTAAGCGAAGATTGGCTAAGGACGAGGTGACGATGCGCGTGGGAAATGGTTCCAAAGTCGATGTGATTGCAGTCGGCACGCTACCTCTACATCTACCTTCGAGATTAGTTTTAGACTTGAATAATTGTTATTTGGTGCCAGCGTTGAGCATGAACATTATATCTGGATCTTGTTTGATGCGAGACGGTTATTCATTTTCATCATAGAATAATGGTTGTTCTATTTATATGAGTAAGATCTTTTATGGTCAAGCACCCTGGAAGAGTGGTCTATTTCTATTAAATCTCGATAGTAGTAATACACATATTCATAATATTGAAGCCAAAAGATGCAGAGTTGATAATGATAGTGCAACTTATTTGTGGCACTGCCATTTAGGTCATATCGGTATAAAGCGTATGAAGAAACTCCATACTGATGGACTTCTGGAACCACTTGATTATGAATCACTTGGTACTTGCGAACTGTGCCTCATGGGCAAGATGACTAAAACGCCGTTCTCCGGAACTATGGAGCGAGCAACAGATTTGTTGGAAATCATACATACAGATGTGTGTGGTCCGATGATTACTGAGGCTCGCGGTGGGTATCGTTATTTTCTCACCTTCACAGATGATTTAAGCAGATATGGGTATATCTACTTAATGAAACATAAATCTGAAACATTTGAAAAGTTCAAAGAATTTCAGAGTGAAGTTGAAAATCATCGTAACAAGAAAATAAAGTTTCTACGATCTGATCATGCAGGAGAATATTTGAGTTACGAATTTGGTCTTCATTTGAAACAATGCGAAATAGTTTCGCAACTCACGCCACCCGGAACACCATAGCGTAATGGTGTGTCCGAACATCGTAATCGTACTTTACTAGATATTGTGCGATCTATGATGTCTCTTATTGATTTACCACTATCATTTTGGGGTTATGCTCTAGAGACAGCTGCATTCACGTTAAATAGGGCACCATCAAAATCCGTTGAGATGACGCCTTATGAACTGTGGTTTGGCAAGAAACCAAAGTTGTCATTTCTTAAAGTTTGGGGCTGCGATGCTTATGTGAAAAAGCTTCAACCTGATAAGCTCGAACCCAAATCGGAAAAATGTGTCTTCATAGGATACCCAAAAGACACAGTTGGGTACACCTTCTATCACATATCCAAAGGAAAGACTTTTGTTACTAAATTCAGAATCTTTCTAGAGAAGGAGTTTCTCTCGAAAGAAGTGAGTGGGAGGAAAGTAGAACTTGATGAGGTAACTGTACCTGCTCCCTTATTGGAAAGTAGTTCATCACAAAAACCGGTTTCTGCGACACCTACACCAATTAGTGAGGAAGTTAATGATGATGATCATGAAACTTCAGATCAATTTGTTACTGAACCTCGTAGGTCAACCAGAGTAAGATCCACACCAGAGTGGTATGGTAATCCTGTTCTGGAAGTTATGTTGCTAGACCATGACGAACCTACGAACTATGAAGAAGCGATGGTAAGCCCAGATTCCGCAAAATGGCTTGAGGCCATGAAATCTAAGATGGTGTAGGATCGAAAGTATGTCGAGAGGGGGGTGATTAGACTACTTGACCAATTAAAAATCTATCATTTTCCCAATTTTAGTCTTTGGCAGATTTTAGCTATCTTAGCACAAGTCAAGCAATCTTAACAAAATTCAAGCAAGCATGCAAAGAGTCTATGAGCAGCAGAAAGTAAAGCATGCAACTTGCAAGAATGTAAAGGGAAGGGTTTGGAGAATTCAAACGCAATTGGAGACACGGATGTTTTTGTCGTGGTTCCGATAGGTGGTGCTATCGTACATCCACATTGATGGAGACTTCAACCCACGAAGGGTAACGGTTGCGCGAGTCCACGGAGGGCTCCACCCACGAAGGGTCCACGAAGAAGCAACCTTGTCTATCCCATCATGACCATCGCCCACGAAGGACTTGCCTCACTAGCGGTAGATCTTCACAAAGTAGGCGATCTCCTTGCCCTTACAAACTCCTTGGTTCAACTCCACAATCTTGTCGGAGGCTCCCAAGTGACACCTAGCCAATCTAGGAGACACCACTCTCCAAGAAGTAACAAATGGTGTGTTGATGATGAACTCCTTGCTCTTGTGCTTCAAATGATAGTCTCCCCAACACTGAACTCTCTCTCATAGGATATGGATTTGGTGGAAAGAAGATTTGAGTGGAAAGCAACTTGGGGAACGCTAGAGATCAAGATTCATATGGTGGGAATGGAATATCTTGGCCTCAACACATGAGTAGGTGGTTCTCTCTCAGAAAATGTGTATTGGAAGTGTAGGTATGTTCTGATGGCTCTCTCCACGAATGAAGAGTGGGTGGAGGGGTATATATAGCCTCCACACAAAAACTAACCGTTACACACAATTTACCAATCTTGGTGAGACTGAATTGAGAAACTCGGTCAGACCGATTTAGCAAACCTAGTGACCGTTAGGATTTTCGATGGGCTGAGATGCAACTCGGTAGGACCGATGTGGTTAGGGTTAGGGCATAACGTAATCTCGGTGTGACCGATTACACAAACTCGGTGGTACCGATTTTGGTAATAAGCTAACTAGAGAGTTGGTCAGGTAAACTCGGTGGGACCAATTTGCTCATTTCGGTGGGACCGAAATGTTACAAAAGGGAAACAGAGAGTTTACATTGCAATCTCGGTGGGACCGATCGCTCATCCCGGTAGGACCGAAACGTTACGAAGGGAAATAGAGAGATTACAACCCCATCTCGGTGTGACCGAGATCCCTATCGGTGAGACCGATTTGCCTATGGTTTGTGTGAAGGAAATATGCCCTAGAGGCAATAATAAAGTTATTATTTATTTCCTTATATCATGATAAATGTTTATTATTCATGCTAGAATTGTATTAACCGGAAACATAATACATGTGTGAATACATAGACCAACAGAGTGTCACTAGTATGCCTCTACTTGACTAGCTCGTTAATCAAAGATGGTTATGTTTCCTAACCATGAACAAAGAGTTGTTATTTGATTAACGAGGTCACATCATTAGTTGAATGATCTGATTGACATGACCCATTCCATTAGCTTAGCACCCGATCGTTTAGTATGTTGCTATTGCTTTCTTCATGACTTATACATGTTCCTATAACTATGAGATTATGCAACTCCCGTTTACCGGAGGAACACTTTGGGTACTACCAAACGTCACAACGTAACTGGGTGATTATAAAGGAGTACTACAGGTGTCTCCAATGGTAGATGTTGGGTTGGCGTATTTCGAGATTAGGGTTTGTCACTCCGATTGTCGGAGAGGTATCTCTGGGCCCTCTCGGTAATATACATCACATAAGCCTTGCAAGCATAATAACTAAGATGTTAGTTATGAGATGATGTATTACGGAACGAGTAAAGAGACTTGCCAGTAACGAGATTGAACTAGGTATTGGATACCGACGATCGAATCTCGGGCAAGTAACATACCGATGACAAAGGGAACAACGTATGTTGTTATGCGGTCTGACCGATAAAGATCTTCGTAGAATATGTAGGAGCCAATATGGGCATCCAGGTCCCGCTATTGGTTATTGACCGGAGACATGTCTCGGTCATGTCTACATTGTTCTCGAACCGTAGGGTCCGCACGCTTAACGTTACGATGACAGTTATTATGAGTTTATGCATTTTGATGTACCGAAGGTTGTTCGAAGTCCCGGATGAGATCACGGACATGACGAGGAGTCTCGAAATGGTCGAGACGTAAAGATTGATATATTGGAAGCCTATGTTTGGACATCGGAAGTGTTCCGGGTGAAATCGGGATTTTACCGGATTACCGGGAGGGTTACCGGAACCCCCCGGGAGCCAAATGGGCCAACATGGGCCTTAGTGGAAAGGTGAGAGGGCAGCCCACATAGGGCTGCGCCTCCCCCCTCTCCCTAGTCCTATTAGGACTAGGAGAGGGGCCGGCCACCTCTCTCTCTCTCTCTCCCCTTTAAAGGATTCCTAGTTGGACTAGGATTGGAGGGGGGAGTCCTACTCCCGGTAGGAGTAGGACTCCTCCTGCGCCTCCCCCTCTTTGGCCGGCCAGCCTCCCTCCCTCCATCCTTTATATACGGGGGCAGGGGACACCCCAAGACACACAAGTTGATCATTGTTGATCGTTCCTTAGCCGTGTGCGGTGCCCCCTGCCACCAAATTCCACCTCGGTCATATCGTTGTAGAGCTTAGGCGAAGCCCTGCGTCGGTAGTACATCAAGATCGTCACCACACCGTTGTGCTGACGGAACTCTTCCTCGACGCTTTGCTGGATCGGAGCCCGAGGATCATCATCGAGCTGAACGTGTGCTAAGAACTCGGAGGTGCCGGAGTAACGGTGCTTGGATCGGTCGGATCGGGAAGAAGACGTACGACTACTTCCTCTACGTTGTGTGATCGCTTGCGCAGTCGGTCTGCGTTGGTACGTAGACAACACTCTCCCCCTCGTTGCTATGCATCACCATGATCTTGCGTGTGCGTAGGAAAATTTTCGAAATTACTATGTTCCCCAACAGTGGCATCAGAGCCTAGGTTTTATGGTTTGATGTTATTTGCACGAGTAGAACACAAGTGAGTTGTGGGCGATACAAGTCATACTGCCAACCAGCATGTCATACTTTGGTTCGGCGGTATTGTTGGACGAGACGATCCGGACCAACCTTACGCGTACTCTTACGCGAGACCGGTTCCCTCGACGTGCTTTGCACATAGATGGCTTGCGGAAGACTGTCTCTCCAACTTTAGTTGAACCAAGTGTGGCTACGCCCGGTCCTTGAGAAGGTTAAAACGGAGTCTATTTGACGAACTATCGTTGTGGTTTTGATGCGTAGGTGAGATGAGTTCTTACTTAAGCCCGTAGCAGCCACGTAAAACTTGCAACAACAAAGTAGAGGACGTCTAACTTGTTTTTGCAGGGCATGTTGTGATGTGATATGGTCAAGGCATGATGCTGATTTTATTGTATGAGATGATCATGTTTTGTAACCGAGTTATCGGCAACTGGCAGGAGCCATATGGTTGTCGCTTTATTGTATGCAATGAAATCGCGATGTAATGCTTTACTTTATTACTAAGCGGTAGTGATAGTCGTGGAAGCATAAGATTGGCGAGACGACAACGATGCTACGATGGAGATCAAGGTGTCACGCCGGTGACGATGGTGATCATGACGGTGCTTCAGAGATGGAGATCACAAGCACAAGATGATGATGGCCATATCATATCACTTATATTGATTGCATGTGATGTTTATATTTTATGCATCTTATCTTGCTTTGATTGACGGTAGCATTATAAGATGATCTCTCACTAAATTATCAAGAAGTGTTCTCCCTGAGTATGCACCGTTGCCAAAGTTCGTCGTGCCCAGACACCACGTGATGATCGGGTGTGATAAGCTCTACGTCCATCTACAACGGGTGCAAGCTAGTTTTGCACACGCGGAATACTCAGGTTAAACTTGACGAGCCTAGCATATACAGATATGGCCTCGGAACACAGAGACCGAAAGGTCGAGCATGAATCATATAGTAGATATGATCAACATGACGATGTTCACCATTGAAAACTACTCCATCTCACGTGATGATCGGTTATGGTTTAGTTGATTTGGATCACGTGATCACTTAGAGGATTAGAGGGATGTCTATCTAAGTGGGAGTTCTTAAGTAATATGATTAAATTGAACTTAAATTTATCATGAACTTAGTCCTGGTAGTATTTTGCAAATCATGTTGTAGATCAATAGCTCACGTTGTTGCTTCCCTGTGTTTATTTTGATATGTTCCTAGAGAAAATTGTGTTGAAAGATGTTAGTAGCAATGATGCAGATTGGATCCGTAATCTGAGGTTTATCCTCATTGCTGCACAGAAGAATTATGTCCTTGATGCACCGCTAGGTGACAGACCTATTGCAGGAGCAGATGCAGACGTTATGAACGTTTGGCTAGTTCAATATGATGACTACTTGATAGTTTAGTGCACCATGCTTAACGGCTTAGAATCGGGACTTCAAAGACGTTTTGAACGTCATGGACCATATGAGATGTTCCAGGAGTTGAAGTTAATATTTCAAGCAAATACCCGAGTTGAGAGACATGAAGTCTCCAGCAAGTTCTATAGCTAAAAGATGGAGGAGAATCGCTCAACTAGTGAGCATGTGCTCAGATTGTCTGGGTACTACAATCGCTTGAATCAAGTGGGAGTTAATCTTCCAGATAAGATAGTGATTGACAGAATTCTCTAGTCATCATCACTAAGTTAGTAGAACTTCATGATGAACTATAATATGCAAGGGATAATGGAAACAACTCCCAAGCTCTTCGTGATGCTGAAATCAACGAAGGTAGAAATCAAGAAAAACATCAAGTGTTGATGGTTGACAAGATCACTAGTTTCAAGAAAAAGGGCAAAGGGAAGAAGGGGAACTTCAAAAGAACGGCAAGCAAGTTTCTACTCATGTGAAGAAGCCCAAGTCTGGTCCTAAGCCTGAGACAAAGTGCTTCTACTGCAAAGGGACTGGTTACTGGAAGCGGAACTACCCCAAGTGATTGGCGGATAAGAAGGATGGCAAAGTGAACATAAGTATATTTGATATACATGTTATTGATGTGTACTTTACTAGTGTTTATAGCAAACCCTCAGTATTTGATACTAGTTCAGTTGCTAAGAGTACTAACTCGAAACGGGAGTTGCAGAATAAACAGAGACTAGTTAAGGGTAAAGTGACGATGTGTGTTGGAAGTAGTTCCAAGATTGATATGATCATCATCGCACACTCCCTATAATTTCGGGATTAGTGTTGAACCTAAATAAGTGTTATTTGGTTTTTGCGTTGAGCATGAATATGATTTGATCATGTTTATTGCAATACGGTTATTCATTAAAGTCAGAGAATAACTGTTGTTCTGTTTACATGAATAAAACCTTCGATGGTCATACACCCAATGAAACAAGTTCACTGGATCTCGATCGTAGTGATACACATATTCATGATATTGAAACCAAAAGATGCAAAGTTAATAATGATAGTGCAACTTATTTGTGGCACTGCCGTTTAGGTCATATTGGTGTAAAGCGCATGAAGAAACTCCATGCTGATGGGCTTTTTGAATCACTTGATTATGAATCAGTTGATGCTTGCGAACCATGCCTCATGGGCAAGATGACTAAAACTCTGTTCTTCAGAACAATGGAGCAAGCAACAGATTTGTTGGAAATCATACATACTGATGTATGTGGTCCGATGAATATTGAGGCTCGCGACAGGTATCATTATTTTATGATCTTCACAGATGATTTGAGCAGATATGAGTATATCTACTTGATGAAACATAAGTCTAAAACATTTGAAAAGTTCAAAGAATTTTAGAGTGAAGTGAAAAATCATCGTAACAAGAAAAATAAAGTTTCTATGATCTGATCGTGGAAAAGAGTATTTGAGTTACGAGTTTGGTCTTCAGTTAAAACAATGTGAAATAGTTTCACTACTCACGCCACCTGGAACACCACAGCATAATGGTGTGTCCAAACGTCATAACCGTACTTTATTGGATATAGTGCAATCTATGATGTTTCTTACCGATTTACCACTATCGTTTTGGGGTCATGCATTGGAGACAGCTGCATTCACGTTAAAAAGGGGCACCATCTATATCCGTCGAGACGACGCCTTATGAACTATGGTTTGGCAAGAAACCAAAGTTGTCGTTTCTTAAAGTTTGGGGTTGCGATGCTTATATGAAAAAGCTTCAACCTGATAAGCTCGAACCCAAATCGGAGAAATGTGTCTTCATAGGATATCCAAAGGAAACTATTGGATACACCTTCTATCACAGATCCGAAGGCAAGTCTTTTGTTGCTAAGTTCGGAAACTTTCCAGAGAAGGAGTTTTCTCTCGAAAGAAGTCAGTGGGAGGAAAGTAGAACTTGACGAGTAACTATACCTGCTCCCTTATTGGAAAATAGTACATCACAGAAAACTGTTTCTGCGACACCTATACCAATTAGTGAGGAAGCTAATGATGATGATCATGAAACTTCAGGACAAGATACTACTGAACCACGTAGATCAACCAGAGTGAGATCCGCACCAGAGTGGTACGGTAATCCAATTCTGGAAGTCATGCTACTAGATCATGATGAACCTACGAACTATGAAGAAGCGATGGTGAGCCCAGATTCCGCAAAATGGCTTGAGGCCATGAAATCTGAGATGGGATCCATGTATGAGAACAAAGTATGGACTTTGGTTGACTTGCCCGATGATCGGCAAGCAATTGAGAATAAATGGATCTTCAAGAGGAAGACGGACGCTGATAGTAGTGTTACTATCTACAAAGCTAGAATTGTCGCAAAAGGTTTTTGACAAGTTCAAGGTGTTGACTACGATGAGAGCTTCTCACTCGTATCTATGCTTGAGTCTGACCGAATCATGTTAGTAATTGCCGCATTTTATGAAATCTGGCAAACGGATAAACAAAACTGCACTCCTTAATGGATTTATTTGTATATGATGCAACCAGAAGGTTTTGTCAATCCGAAAGGTGCTAACAAAATGTGCAAGCTCCAGCGATCCATCTGTGGACTGGTGCAAGCATCTCGGAGTTGGAATATATGCTTTGATGAGTTGATCAAAGCATATAGTTTTATACAGACTTGCGATGAAGCCTGTATTTACAAGAAAGTGAGTGGGAGCACTACAGCATTTCTGATAAGTATATGTGAATGAAATATTGTTGATCGGAAATAATGTAGAATTAATCTGTAAAGCATAAAGGAGTGTTTGAAAGGAGTTTTTCAAAGAAAGACTTCGGTGAAGCTGCTAACATATTGAGTATCAAGATCTATAGAGATAGATCAAGACGCTTGATAAGTTTTTCAATGAATACATACCTTGACAAGATTTTGAAGTAGTTCAAAATAGAACAGTCAAAGAAAGAGTTCTTGCCTGTATTACAAGGTGTGAAGTTGAGTAAGACTCAAAGCCCGACCACAGCAGAAGATAGAAAGAGAATGAAAGTCATTCCCTATGCCTTGGCCATAGGTTCTATAAAGTATGTCATGCTGTATACCAGATCTATTGTATACCCTGCATTGATTTGGCAAGGGAGTACAATAGTGATCTAGGAGTAGATCACTGGACAGCGGTCAGAATTATCCTTAGTGAAATAAGGATATGTTTCTCGATTATGGACGTGACAAAAAGGTTCGTTGTAAAGGGTTACGTCGATGCAAGTTTTTGACACTGATCCAGATGAATCTAAAGTCTCAATCTGGATACATATTGAAAGTGGGAGCAATTAGCTAGAGTAGCTCCGTGTAGAGCATTGTAGACATAGAACTTGCAAAATACTTACGGATCTGAATGTGACAGACCCGTTGACTAAAATTATCTCACAAGCAAAACATGATCACACCTTAGTACTCTTTGGGTGTTAATCACATAGATATGTGAACTAGATTACTGACTCTAGTAAACCCTTTGAGTGTTGGTCACATGACGATGTGAACTATGGGTGTTAATCACATGGTGATGTAAACTATTGCTGTTAAATCACATGGCGATGTGAACTAGATTATTGACTCTAGTGCAACTGGGAGACTGAAGGAAATATGCCCTAGAGGCAATAATAAAGTTATTATTTATTTCCTTATATCATGATAAATGTTTATTATTCATGCTAGAATTGTATTAACCGGAAACATAATACATGTGTGAATACATAGACCAACAGAGTGTCACTAGTATGCCTCTACTTGACTAGCTCGTTAATCCAAGATGGTTATGTTTCCTAACCATGAACAAAGAGTTGTTATTTGATTAACGAGGTCACATCATTAGTTGAATGATCTGATTGACATGACCCATTCCATTAGCTTAGCACCCGATCGTTTAGTATGTTGCTATTGCTTTCTTCATGACTTATACATGTTCCTATAACTATGAGATTATGCAACTCCCGTTTACCGGAGGAACACTTTGGGTACTACCAAACGTCACAACGTAACTGGGTGATTATAAAGGAGTACTACAGGTGTCTCCAATGGTAGATGTTGGGTTGGCGTATTTCGAGATTAGGGTTTGTCACTCCGATTGTCGGAGAGGTATCTCTGGGCCCTCTCGGTAATATACATCACATAAGCCTTGCAAGCATAATAACTAAGATGTTAGTTATGAGATGATGTATTATGGAACGAGTAAAGAGACTTGCCAGTAACGAGATTGAACTAGGTATTGGATACCGACGATCGAATCTCGGGCAAGTAACATACCGATGACAAAGGGAACGACGTATGTTGTTATGCGGTCTGACCGATAAAGATCTTCGTAGAATATGTAGGAGCCAATATGGGCATCCAGGTCCCGCTATTGGTTATTGACCGGAGACATGTCTCGGTCATGTCTACATTGTTCTCGAACCGTAGGGTCCGCACGCTTAACGTTACGATGACAGTTATTATGAGTTTATGCATTTTGATGTACCGAAGGTTGTTCGGAGTCCCGGATGAGATCACGGACATGACGAGGAGTCTCGAAATGGTCGAGACGTAAAGATTGATATATTGGAAGCCTATGTTTGGACATCGGAAGTGTTCCGGGTGAAATCGGGATTTTACCGGATTACCGGGAGGGTTACCGGAACCCCTCGGGAGCCAAATGGGCCAACATGGGCCTTAGTGGAAAGGTGAGAGGGCAGCCCACATAGGGCTGTGCCTCCCCCCTCTCCCTAGTCCTATTAGGACTAGGAGAGGGGCCGGCCACCTCTCTCTCTCTCTCTCCCCTTTAAAGGATTCCTAGTTGGACTAGGATTGGAGGGGGGAGTCCTACTCCCGGTAGGAGTAGGACTCCTCCTGCGCCTCCCCCTCTTTGGCCGGCCAGCCTCCCTCCCTCCATCCTTTATATACGGGGGCAGGGGACACCCCAAGACACACAAGTTGATCATTGTTGATCGTTCCTTAGCCGTGTGTGGTGCCCCCTGCCACCAAATTCCACCTCGGTCATATCGTTGTAGAGCTTAGGCGAAGCCCTGCGTCGGTAGTACATCAAGATCGTCACCACGCTGTTGTGCTGACGGAACTCTTCCTCGACGCTTTGCTGGATCGGAGCCCGAGGATCATCATCGAGCTGAACGTGTGCTAAGAACTCGGAGGTGCCGGAGTAACGGTGCTTGGATCGGTCGGATCGGGAAGAAGACGTACGACTACTTCCTCTACGTTGTGTGATCGCTTCCGCAGTCGGTCTGCGTTGGTACGTAGACAACACTCTCCCCCTCGTTGCTATGCATCACCATGATCTTGCGTGTGCGTAGGAAATTTTTTGAAATTACTACGTTCCCCAACATTGTGGCAGTGGCTATGACATCTGAACTCGGTGGCGCCGGATAGAAAGAATCGGTGGGGCCGAGTTTGACTTTTGGTTTAGGTCATATGTGGATGTGGCAAGGTAGTTGAGGGTTTTGGAGCATATCACTAAGCACTATGAAGCAAGAACCTCATCAAGCAACACCTCATCCCTCCTTGATAGTATTGGCTTTTCCTATAGACTCAATGTGATCTTGGATCACTAAAATATAAAATGTAGAGTCTTGAGCTTTGAGCTTGAGCCAATATTTTTGTCCTTAGTATTTTGAGGGGTCCACTTTCCTCATCCATGCCATGCCATTCATTGAGCTTTTCCTGAAATATTAATCTTGGAATAATGTTAGCTCAATGAGCTATATGTTGTTAGGAATTACCAAAACCACCTAGGGATAGTTGTACTTTCAGATGGGATCCATGTATGAGAACAAAGTTTGGACTTTGGTTGACTTGCCCGATGATCGGCAAGCCATTGAGAATAAATGGATCTTCAAGAAGAAGACTGACGCTGACGGTAATTGAGGGAGTCCTGGATTAGGGGGTCTCCGGACAGCCGGTCTATCTCCATTGGCCGGACTGTTAGACTATGAAGATACAAGATTGAAGACTTCGTCTCATGTCCGGATGGGACTCTACTTGGTGTGGAAGGCAAGCTAGGAAATACGGATATGGATATCTCCTCCTTTGTAACCGACCTTGTGTAACCCTAACCCTCTCCAGTGTCTATATAAACCGAAGGGTTTTAGTCCGTAGAACAACAATCACATCATACAATCATACCATAGGCTAGCTTCTAGGGTTTAGCCTCTCTGATCTCGTGGTAGATCTACTCTTGTACTACCCATATCATCAATATCAATCAAGCAGGACGTAGGGTTTTACCTCCATCAAGAGGGCCTGAACCTAGGTAAAACATCGTGTCCCGTGCCTCCTGTTACCATCCGGCCTAGACGCACAGTTCGGGACCCCCTACCCGAGATCCGCCGGTTTTGACACCGACATTGGTGCTTTCATTGAGAGTTCCGCTATGCCATCATCACCAGGAAGGATGTCTCATACCGTCTTTAAGATGGCACTATCTGTTGGGGAACGTAGTAATTTCAAAAAATTTCCTACGCACACGCAAGATCATGGTGATGCATAGCAACGAGAGGGGAGAGTGTTGTCTACGTACCAACGCAGACCGACTGCGGAAGCGATCACACAACGTAGAGGAAGTAGTCGTACGTCTTCTTCCCGATCCGACCGATCCAAGCACCGTTACTCCGGCACCTCCGAGTTCTTAGCACACGTACAGCTCGATGACGATCCCCGGGCTCCGATCCAGCAAAGCTTCGGGGAGGAGTTCCGTCAGCACGACGGTGTGGTGACGATCTTCATGTTCTACCGATGCAGGGCTTCGCCTAAGCACTACAACGATATGATCGAGGTGGAATTTGGTGGCAGGGGGCACCGCACACGGCTAAGGAACGATCACCAAGGATCAACTTGTGTGTCTAGAGGTGCCCCTGCCCCCGTATATAAAGGATCCAAGGGGGAGGGCTGGCCGGCCAAGGAGGAGGGCGCGGCAGGAGTCCTACTCCTACCGGGAGTAGGACTCCCCCCCTCAATCCTATTCCTAATAGGATTCCTCGAGAGAGAGAGAGAGAGAGAGAGAAGGGGGCCGGCCACCTCTCCTAGTCCTAATAGGACTAGGGGAGGGGGAGGCGCGCAGCCCACCTTGGGCTGCCCCTTTCACCTTTCCACTAAGGCCCAATAAGGCCCATATGGTTCCCGGGGGGTTCCGGTAACCTCCCAGTACTCCGGTAAAATCCCGATTTCACCCGGAACACTTCCGATATCCAAATATAGGCTTCCAATATATCAATCTTTATGTCTCGACCATTTCGAGACTCCTCGTCATGTCCGTGATCACATCCGGGACTCCGAACAATCTTCGGTACATCAAAATGCATAAACTCATAATAACTATCATCGTAACGTTAAGCGTGCGGACCCTACGGTTCGAGAACAATGTAGACATGACAGAGACACGTCTCCGGTCAATAACCAATAGCGGGACCTGGATGCCCATATTGGCTCCTACATATTCTACGAAGATCTTTATCGGTCAGACCGCATAATAACATACGTTGTTCCCTTTGTCATCGGTATGTTACTTGCCCGAGATTCGATCGTCGGTATCCAATACCTAGTTCAATCTCGTTACTGGCAAGTCTCTTTACTCGTTCCGTAATACATCATCTCACAACTAACATCTTAGTTATAATGCTTGCAAGGCTTATGTGATGTGTATTACTGAGAGGGCCCAGAGATACCTCTCCGACAATCGGAGTGACAAATCCTATTCTCGAAATACGCCAACCCAACATCTACCATTGGAAACACCTATAGTACTCCTTTATAATCACCCAGTTACGTTGTGACGTTTGGTAGCACCCAAAGTGTTCCTCCGGCAAACGGGAGTTGCATAATCTCATAGTCATAGGAACATGTATAAGTTATGAAGAAAGCAATAGCAACATACTAAACAATCGGGTGCTACTTCGAGCTCTAGTAAGGTACACATCAATAACATGTATATCACATATACCTTTGTTCACCTTGCCATCCTTATTATCCGCCAAATACTTGGGGCAGTTCCGCTTCCAGTGACCAGTCTGCTTGTAGTAGAAGCACTCAGTGTCAGGCTTAGGTCCAGACTTGGGCTTCTTCTCCTGAGCAGCAACTTGCTTGCTGTTCTTCTTGAAGTTCCCCTTCTTCTTCCCTTTGCCCTTTTTCTTGAAACTAGTCGTCTTGTTGACCATCAACACTTGATGCTCCTTCTTGATTTCTACCTCCGCAGCTTTCAGCATTGTGAAGAGCTCGGGAATAGTCTTGTTCATCCCTTGCATATTATAGTTCATCACGAAGCTCTTGTAGCTTGGTGGCAGTGATTGGAGAATTCTGTCAATGACGCAATCATCTGGAAGATTAACTCCCATCTGAATCAAGTGATTGTTATACCCAGACATTTTGAGTATATGCTCACTGACAGAACTGTTCTCCTCCATCTTGCAGCTATAGAACTTATTGGAGACTTCATATCTCTCAATTCGGGCATTTGCTTGAAATATTAACTTCAACTCCTGGAACATCTCATATGCTCCTTGACGTTCAAAACGTCGTTGAGGTCCCAATTCTAAGCCGTAAAGCATGGCACACTGAACTATCGAGTAGTCATCAGCTTTGTTCTGCCAGACGTTCATAACATCTGGTGTTGCTCCAGCATCAGGCCTGGCACCCAGCGGTGCTTCCAGGACGTAATTCTTCTGAGCAGCAATGAGGATAATCCTCAAGTTACGGACCCAGTCCGTGTAATTGCTACCATCATCTTTCAACTTTGCTTTCTCAAGGAACGCATTAAAATTCAACGGAACAATAGCACGAGCCATCTATCTACAATCAACATAAACAAGCAAGATACTACCAGGTACTAAGTTCATGATAAGTTTAAGTTCAGTTAATCAAATTACTTAAGAACTCCCACTTAGATAGACATCCCTCTAATCCTCTAAGTGATCACGTGATCCAAATCAACTAAACCATAACCGATCATCACGTGAGATGGAGGTGTTTTCAATGGTGAACATTGTTATGTTGATCATATCTACTATATGATTCACGCTCGACCTTTCGGTCTCTGTGTTCCGAGGCCATATCTGCATATGCTAGGCTCGTCAAGTTTAACCTGAGTATTCTGCGTGTGCAAAACTAGCTTGCACCCGTTGTAGATGGACGTAGAGCTTATCACACCCGATCATCACGTGGTGTCTAGGCACGACGAACTTTGGCAACGGTGCATACTCAGGGAAAACACTTCTTGATAATTTAGTGAGAGATCATCTTATAATGCTACCATCAATCAAAGCAAGATAAGATGCATAAAAGGATAAACATCACATGCAATCAATATAAGTGATATGATATGGCCATCATCATCTTGTGCTTGTGATCTCCATCTCCGAAGCACCGTCATGATCACCATCGTCACCGGCGCGACACCTTGATCTCCATCGTAGCATCGTTGTCGTCTCGCCAATCTTATGCTTCGAGGACTATCACTACCGTTTAGTAATAAAGTAAAGCATTACATCGTGATTGCATTGCATACAATAAAGCGACAACCATATGGCTCCTGCCAGTTGCCGATAACTTGGTTACAAAACATGATCATCTCATACAATAAAATTTTGCATCATGCCTTGACCATATCACATCACAACATGCCCTGCAAAAACAAGTTAGACGTCCTCTACTTTGTTGTTGCAAGTTTTACGTGGCTGCTACGGGCTTAAGCAAGAACTCATCTCACCTACGCATCAAAACCACAACAATAGTTTGTCAAATAGACTCTGTTTTAACCTTCGCAAGGACCGGGCGTAGCCACACTCGGTTCAACTAAAGTTGGAGAGACAGTCGCCCGCAAGCTACCTGTGTGCAAAGCACGTCGGGGGAACCGGTCTCACATAAGCGTACGCGTAAGGTTGGTCCGGGTCGTCTCGTCCAACAATACCACCGAACCAAAGTATGACATGCTGGTAGGCAGTATGACTTGTATCGCCCACAACTCACTTGTGTTCTACTCGTGCAAATAACATCAAACCATAAAACCAGGCTCTGATACCACTGTTGGGGAACATAGTAATTTCAAAAAATTTCCTACGCACACGCAAGATCATGGTGATGCATAGCAACGAGAGGGGAGAGTCTTGTCTACGTACCAACGCAGACCGACTGCGGAAGCGATCACACAACATAGAGGAAGTAGTCGTACGTCTTCTTCCCGATCCGACCGATCCAAGCACCGTTACTCCGGCACCTCCGAGTTCTTAGCACACGTACAGCTCGATGACGATCCTCGGGCTCTGATCCAGCAAAGCTTCGGGGAGGAGTTCCGTCAGCACGACGGCGTGGTGACGATCCTGATGTTCTACCTACGCAGGGCTTCGCCTAAGCACTACAACGATATGATCGAGGTGGAATTTGGTGGCAGGGGGCACCGCACACGGCTAAGGAACGATCACCAAGGATCAACTTGTGTGTCTAGAGGTGCCCCCTGCCCGCGTATATAAAGGATCCAAGGGGGAGGGCTGGCCGGCCAAGGAGGAGGGCGCAGGAGGAGTCCTACTCCTACCGGGAGTAGGACTCCCCCCCTCAATCCTATTCCTAATAGGATTCCGAGAGAGAGAGAGAGAGAGAGAGAGAGAGAGAGAGAGAGAGAGAAGGGGGCCGGCCACCTCTCCTAGTCCTAATAGGACTAGGGGAGGGGGGAGGCGCGCAGCCCACCTTGGGCTGCCCCTTTCACCTTTCCACTAAGGCCCAATAAGGCCCATATGGTTCCGGGGGGTTCCGGTAACCTCCCGGTACTCCGGTAAAATCCCGATTTCACCCGGAACACTTCTGATATCCAAATATAGGCTTCCAATATATCAATCTTTATGTCTCGACCATTTCGAGACTCCTCGTCATGTCCGTGATCACATCCGGGACTCCGAACAATCTTCGGTACATCAAAATGCATAAACTCATAATAACTGTCATCATAATGTTAAGCGTGCGGACCCTACGGTTCGAGAACAATGTAGACATGACCGAGACACGTCTCCGGTTAATAACCAATAGCGGGACCTGGATGCCCATATTGGCTCCTACATATTCTACGAAGATCTTTATCGGTCAGACCGCATAACAACATACGTTGTTCCCTTTGTCATCGGTATGTTACTTGCCCGAGATTCGATCGTCGGTATCCAATACCTAGTTCAATCTCGTTACTGGCAAGTCTCTTTACTCGTTCCGTAATACATCATCTCACAACTAACATCTTAGTTATAATGCTTGCAAGGCTTATGTGATGTGTATTACTGAGAGGGCCCAGAGATACCTCTCCGACAATCGGAGTGACAAATCCTATTCTCGAAATACGCCAACCCAACATCTACCATTGGAAACACCTGTAGTACTCCTTTATAATCACCCAGTTACGTTGTGACGTTTGGTAGCACCCAAAGTGTTCCTCCGGTAAACGGGAGTTGCATAATCTCATAGTCATAGGAACATGTATAAGTTATGAAGAAAGCAATAGCAACATACTAAACGATCGGGTGCTAAGCTGATGGAATGGGTCATGTCAATCAGATCATTCAACTAATGATGTGACCTCGTTAATCAAATAACAACTCTTTGTTCATGGTTAGGAAACATAACCATCTTTGATTAACGAGCTAGTCAAGTAGAGGCATACTAGTGACACTCTGTTTGTCTATGTATTCACACATGTATTATGTTTCCGGTTAATACAATTCTAGCATGAATAATAAACATTTATCATGATATAAGGAAATAAATAATAACTTTATTATTGCCTCTAGGGCATATTTCCTTCACTATCGCTAACGGAGCTTTGGCCACCGGCCAAACTCTCCAGCTAGGTGGTTTTCTTATGACTGCCTGTTTGGCCGCTACGCCGACGATGACTTCTCGGGTCATCGAAAGCAATCTTCACGTCAACTCGGAACTCACCGAGCAGTTAGATCCGATGGAGCTCTCTTCCTTGAACGAGCTCTTGGATCACTACGCCGCCCTGGGAGTCGCTACAGACTACGATCAGATTGGGCCTAAACCCGATCTGAGGGAGATCAACTCTCCCCAGGTCACCCATCATGTTGCAGTGGTGGAGGAACAATGCGGCAACCCTTCATCTATCTTAAGAACTAGCTATGTCCAGATTCCCGATCCCTCCAAGGTGGATACCCGCGGAGGGGAGGACGTCACTCAAGGCCTGAACCTAAAATCAGGCAGCGGGCTAGATTTATCATAAAACATCCAAGAATCCAAACTTCCGAGTTCGGAAACTCCTTGGCCCCTGAGTCTCAGATTGGGTGAGGATTCGGATTCAATTCCACCCACCCACCCAAACATATGTGATCTATCCCAAATTAGGTAAGAGCCCAAAGAAACAGTACACCATTTCTGGGCCAGATTCCTCCTGGTCATGAACAGGATAAAGGACTACCGCGAGGAAGACGCAATTTCATTCTTCTGCAATAATTGCACAGACAAGGGAATCCTCAATGCCATAAGTCGTCGCGAAATTACACGCTTTGCCGACTTGGTGTCCATAGTACGAAAGTACTGTGCGATGGAAAGCGCCTGGAAAACCAAAATAAAATTTTGGGATAATCCGGCCCCGAATACAAACCCAGTCCGAAATAAAAGGGTGCATTATCACAATACACCTGGGTTAACTACCAAAAAGCAAAAGCCCTCTACGGGGCAAGGAACCGTACTGGAGGGATGGCTCAACGGACCCTGCAAAATTCATAGTACATCGGATGCAATACCAACGCACAGCCTTAGAGCATGTTGGATACTCCGGCACATGGCCAAAAGTGGTGAGGATCTACTCCTCCCAAAGACCACAGAGCACCATCCCGTGGACAACAATACAGTGTTAACGGTCTTTGAGACCTTCGCGTCAAATAATAGACGCAAGCGAACACTCCGCGGCATGGCCGAAATCTGCCACATAGCAGAAATAAATGCTTGGAGTGACTTGGCTATTACCTTCAATGCTAGTGACGAACCTAAATTCCGAATAGCCCGAGCGCCCGCCGCACTGGTCCTCAGTCCAATCGTGGACGACTTTCGACTCACCAAGGTACTCATGGACGGCGGCAGCGGATTAAACCTCATCTACGAGGAAACTCTTCAAAAGATGGAAATAGACTGGAGCCGCATTGAGAAAAGTAGCACAACCTTTAGAGGAATCATCCCCAATCGGGAAGCACGCTGTGCTGGAAAAATCACACTAGACGTGGTATTCGGCACGCCGGATAATTATAGGTCCGAAGAAATTACATTCCAAGTGGCCCCGTTCAGCAGCGGATACCACGCTCTATTAGGGCGGGAGGCGTTTACAATCTTCCAAGCCATACCCCATTACGGGTACATGAAGCTCAAAATGCTCGGGCCCAACGGAATCATCACTCTTGCTAGTGATCTGGACATAGCACTCCGCGCCAAAAATAAGACAGCTGCACTGGCCCTTGAGGCACTATCCGAAGCCCTAGCGGCCGAGGAACTAACTGCGCTGCGCTCCATGGTGAACAGGGACGACGTGATACTCGATAAAAGATCCAAGTCCACCTCCTTTAAACCGGCGGACGAAATAGTCAAATTCCAAGTCCATCCAATGGACCCTACAAAAATAGCTTCCATCGGGGCACAATTAAACCCCAATGTCGACGCCGCATTGCGAGAGTTCCTACGCGAGAACTGGGACATTTTTGCTTGGCACCGTTCAGACATGCCAGGAATCCCGTGCAAGCTGGCTGAGCACAGCCTAAATATCCTAAAAGGATTCAAGCCAGTCAAGCAGGCTCTTCGACGTTTCTCCGAACCTAAGAAACAAGCCATGGGAGAGGAACTAGCCAAGCTATTGGAGGCCAGATTCATCAGAGACATAAAACATCTGGACTGGCTAGCAAATCTGGTGATGGTACCAAAGAAGGACAAATCCTGGCGCTTGTGCGTCAATTTTAAGGACCTTAACAAGGCCTACCCAAAGGATCCCTTCCCCCTCCCCTGCATCGATCAAATCATCGATGCTACCGCAGGACACGATTCATTGTGTTTCCTCGATGCATACTCCGGCTACCATCAAATTAAAATGGCAGAGCCAGATCAAGCCGCAACAGCATTAATCACACCATACGGTCCATTCTGCTTCAACACAACGCCCTTCGGGTTCAAAAACGCTGGCGCAACATATCAGCGCATGATTCAGACATGTCTGGCAAACCAGATCGGCAAAACAGTGGAGGCATACGTAGATGACATGGTCGTTAAAACCAAGCATGTCAAAACTCTAGTAGACGACTTGAGGCTCACATTCGACAACCCCCGAACATATGACATCAAGCTCAATCCGGAAAAATGCGTTTTCGGCGTACCAGCCGGAAAGCTCCTGGGATTCATTGTCTCCAGTAGAGGTATTGAAGCTAATGCAGCCAAAATCCGAGCGTTGTCATAGTTGGCTACCCCAACAGACCTCAAACAAATACAAAAATTGACTGGATGTGTGGTGGCTCTAAGCCGCTTTATCTCCCGCTTAGGCGGAAAGGCATTACCCCTTTATCGCCTCCTCCGGCGCATCGAACACTTCGAGTGGACGGATGCTGCCACGGCTGGACTCAATGAAATAAAAGCCATATTGGCAACAAACCCAGTCCTGGCCGCGCCAAACATTGGCGAACCAATGCTATTATACATTGCGGCAACTCATCAAGTCGTAAGCGCAGTGCTCGTCGTCGAACAAGAGGTGGACGGACACAAATTCCCCCTTCAAAAGCCGGTTTACTATGTGTCCACTGTCCTTACTCCATGCAAAGCATGGTACCCGCATTATCAAAAGATAGCGTACGCGGTATTTATGGCATCCCGGAAGCTGCGACACTACTTTCAAGAGTGTTTGATAACGGTATCCTTGGAAGTACCACTTAACGATATTATAAACAACCGCGACGCGACGGGCCGGATTGCCAAATGGGCCATTGAGCTCCTCCCGTTCGACATAACTTACAAGCCACAGTGAGCTATTAAGTCACAAGTTTTGGCTGACTTCGTCGCTGAATGGACAGAAGCCGAACTCCCTAAAGAGTATGGCACATATTCAAACTAGATCATGCACTTCGACGGCTCCAAAATGTTGGCTGGTCTGGGGGCTGGCGTCGTTTTGACGTCCCCAACAGGAGACACCGTTCAATACGTACTACAGATAATGTATAAGGACTCCAACAACGCAGCCGAATATGAGGCCCTTCTACATGGTCTCCGGATGGCAGTATCCATGGGCATTCAATGCCTAGAGGTGCGCGGGGATTCGAACCTCGCGATATCCCAAATAAATGGAGACTTTGATGCGAAGGATCCGAAAATGGCAGCTTATTGCAATGCCGTCGTAAAAATGTCAGCTCGGTTTGAGGGGCTCGAATTTCACCATGTGGCTCGGGAAAACAATCAGGCGGCGGATATCCTCGCCCGCATCGGTGCAAAACGCGACGCGGTCCCTCCCAACATATTTCTGGAAAGGCTTCTCAAGCCATCCGTAGCATGGGAAGGGGACACCGGTAACAAAAGTCCGGACCCGGCCAAAATACCCGATACCGAACTCTCTAACACAATCGGAGGCTCCGCCACCGAAATAACACAATCAGCCCACGAAATAATGGCCATTATTGCCCCGTGGATAGAACCATTCCTGGCCTACCTAACTAGAAAGGAACTTCCAGAGGACCAAAATGAGGCATGCTGCATAGTGCGGCGATCCAAGGCCTACAGGGTCCATGAGGGAGAATTGTACAAAAAAAAGCGCTACCGGAGTCCTTCAAAGGTGCATCTCCAAAGAGGAAGGGCGAAACATTTGGGCAGAAATTCACGCCGGACTCGGCGGTCATCACGCCGCAGCCCAGGCTCTTGTAAGAAAGGCCTTCCATATAGGATTCTATTGGCCAACGGCCCGGGCAGATGCACAGGACTTGGTCCAATGTTGCGCCGGTTGCCAGCTCTTTGCAAATCAAAGCCACATGCCACCCACCGCCCTCCAAACAAACCCCATTACATGGCCCTTCGCGGTCTGGGGGCTTGACATGGTCGGACCCCTTAAAGGGGGAACCCACAAGAAAAAAATACTTATTGGTCATGGTGGATAAATTCACCAAATGGATAGAGGCTAAACCGATTAAAACAGCCGAATCCGGACCGGTGATAGATTTCATATCCGGGGTTGTACACCATTACGGAGTCCCCCACAGCATCATCACTGATAACGGCACGAACTTCACGGTCGACGAGGTAAAACTCTGGTGCAGCAAAATGGGCATGAAGCTCGATTATGCTTCAGTCTATCACCCACAAACCAACGGTCAAGTCGAACAAACAAATGGTCTTATAATGAGCGGCATTAAACCCAGATTAGTGCGCTCCTTAATGGAGTCTGACACGCACTAGGTAGAGGAGCTCGACTCCGTACTCTGGGGGCTGCGGACGATGCCGAATCGTAGTACCGGATATACACCATTTTTTATGGTGTACGGCGTAGAGGCAATCCTGCCATGTGACATAATTCATGACTCACCTCGAGTGCGCATGTACGAAGAAAGAGAAGCTGAGCTCGATCGACAGGACAGTCTGGACACCTTGGAGGAAGAGCGCGACGTAGCCAAACCCCGTTCCGCATTTTACCAGCAACAGGCTTGCAGATACCAAAGCAGAGAAGTATGGGGCAAAACTTATAACGTTGGTGAACTAGCTCTACGGCTGCCGGATAAGAAAAAGAACAAGCTCGAGCCCAAATGGGAAGGTCCCTTCATTATCGACCAAGTTCTGACTAGTGGAGCGTACCGACTGCGGGATGCATCGACTGGTCGACTCGAGCCGAACCCATGGAATGCAGCCAGGCTCCGAAGATTCTACGCCTAGCACCAGACTTTATGTTAGTCCCCTCCCTTTATCCATTTTCTGCATATGCATCATCTGTCTTGTTTCCCTTTCTTTCTTTTATTTCCCTAGGCCTTCAAGGGTCACCTTGTGCCTCACTCATACATTACAGATGCACTAGCCGCACTCTTCATACCTGGGGGCTTCTTTCGCAGAAGCTTAAATTATTTACCTGGGCCTCACGCCCAACACATGTGTTATACTTCTGCATGTACCTTTTTTCACCATTATATGCATCGATATGACTTAAGTTTTGGCCAAGCTGGGTTGCCTGGCTCTTGTATTTATGCCCTACGTTCCCGTTAATTCGGCTAGGGCATAAGGGGAGCACCTCTGCGATTGTTACCGCCGGGTCAGCCGGACGTGTACCTCAGACTGGGTGAAGCCGAAAGCTAGCGTTCTTAAGGGAATATTCGGTCGGTGAACAAAAGATGACTTTTATTTATTATCCATATCTGCCCCCAGATGCTTTTTCTGCGCTTCTTGTCGCAGTCCGGACATGCACTTTAGGGCATGCTTACCCAGGGAAAGGAACCCTTAACGGAACTATTCTCCCTGGAAGATGTTTCTTACTACCCATGTAATATAACATAACTAGTTGGGCACTTGTCTGATAAAGCACTAATGACCCCTACGCCTGGTCTCCACGCATGCCCCGGTTCTTACATAACCAAGAGGGTATTCGGATACACTCCGGACTGTCGGGTCCCGACGTTGAAGCGAAAAGGTCCGCCACGACAAACGATCTACAATCCGGCTAGAAGGCATTATACATGTCACTTTAAAATTACATACTCAATTTAACTGGTTGAATTCCTCTTCAATACCATCCAACAGGCTGTCTAGTCTATAGTCCTGTTGGGAATACTTTGCGGCCAATTCTGCTTGGCCGTACACTAAGCTCACAGGGATCTCCTTCCCATCGGGCCCCATAGGTCCGACTTCGGCCATGTGGTTCGGGTCAGCCTTCCTGTACCGTGTCATCACCATTACCCAGGCTTCCCTGGCGCCCTGACGGCAGGACGATATCTTCCATAATTGGAAGCGTCGTCGCGCTCCCTTTAGCTTTTCTGCAAGCTCTCCAAGGCCTTCGGGTATGGAGACAGATGGCCACAAGGCCTGGGCGACGCCTTGCATCACCTGCCGAACTCGTTCGTGCAGCTGTGAGAGCTCGAGAAGAAGGTCACCCGTTGAACCGGGAATTTCCTCGGCAGGACTACCTGTTAGCATACCTACAGACATAACTCTGTCAGCCAGCTTCCTCGCCGAACTCTTTTTCGAAGTTCGTTCAAGCACTTACTAAATATGCCGCGTCGAAGCCGCCGATTCTCCTTAATAGAGTCCGACAGCTGGGCACGAACATCTTTCAGTTCCACGCCCAGCTTGGTGTTGGCATCTAGGAGATCATTCTTCTCTTGCCTCACCCTCATAAGCACGCTCTCGCCGGCCTTCAGCTGGCGTATGAGTTGTTGCTTATCCGGATTTACTCCAGCATCATCTACAATTTTATCGTCAGATCTGCATATATGCCACATTCTAATATGATACTTATCATTCGAAGGATGTCTTACCAGAGGGGGTCCCTTTGGGCTCCCCTGCTGCGGCAAGTGCGGCCTGAAGTTGGGCTTTGCAGTCATCCAGTTCCTGGGACAGTTGAGTATTCTTTTATGTAAGAACCTGCATAACAAATGATCCTTAAATCAGTTATCCAAACTATTTCAAGTCTCAGGGGCTACTGATATGTATAATCATCAAATTTTCTAACCCGTATGTCTTTTACATACTGCTCCGTGGCTCTGGCTAGACCATTTTGAGCAGCACGGAGGTGCACGTCTCCCGAGTTGAAGGCATCCAATGCCTCTTAGGAGAAACAAGCGTCACGAAGAACACTCCGGCGACGCCTGTGGTTCATGGCACTTTCCACCTCGGAATTGGTGGCGGACATTTTGTCCACATTCTCTGTCGGAGGAGCGCCCGGCGCACGCCTCGTATTCGGTCCCGCCTCCGAATCCGGCCTTGGAGCCTGGCTGGTGGAGGCGCGATTGGTAGCCTCTCCGGGTATATTCCGGTGAGCGCTCTTTTTCCTGAAAGAATGCATGGGCGTTAGTATGCCTCTGAGAATAATGGCTTTCAATAAAGACGGCGCGCCGTACCGCTGTGCCGGTGTCTCAATCCGGACTGCGGGTCTTTTGAGCCCACCTGGCCTCGCGGCCCCTTGTTGGCTAGTTGCCACAGGCTCGGCCTTCTGCCCCGAGGACCTCCCGTGCAAAACACGGCTGTTATATGGCAATCAAAAAGCGCAAGGACGAATCCCTTTTTTAAGTGCTGGGACTTCGGTCTCAGTCACCTGTGAGGCTGGAACTAGCCCAGGGTAATCGGCCGTAATGGCCACCAAAGCATTGTCATTACTCGATTGGTAAAATACCCCATCGATCAGCTCCACAAATATGTCCGGATCCTCCTGGGAGGCCGGGTCAAGGGACCGTCCAGGGTCCTCGGGTTGTGGAGGAGGGCTGTTTATCTCCTTTACACCCTGGCGCAGCTCCTGCGATGAAATCGCTAGAATGAATACTTAACTATGGGAATACGAAATGGATGGGCGATAAAAAGTCTCCGCTTACCCAGCTCGGAGGATTGTACATAGAAAATCCGCCCTGCGGGTTGACACAAAGGAATTTGTCGGATTTCGGGTTCCGGCAAACCCTTGAGGTTCGAACACTGGTGTGCGCATGGAGATTTCGCCTTCTACCTACCTGCACCCCTCCGCCTCGCTAAGATCTAAGCTATGGAAAGAACAACACAAGAGACACAGGGTGTATACTGGTTCAGGCCACCGTTGTGGTGTAATACCCTACTCCAGTGTGTGGTGTGGTGGATTGCCTCTTGGGCTGATGATGAAGAATACAAGGAAGAACAACCTCGCAAGGGTCTGTTCTTGGCTGGGGGGGACGAACTGCTAGGAGGAGTTCAGTCACCCTTCTCTCTCTGATTTCGATCCGATCCCTCTGATTCGATCTCCTCTCTTCTGATCTGATCTCATCTCTTGATCCTCGATACTCGACCTCGATCTGAACCCCAATCTGAACCCCCCTACCCCGTGGGTGGCTGGTCCTATTTATAGAGGCCCTGGTCCTCTTCCCAAATATCAAGTGGGAAGGGAGCCAACAATGGCGGGCTAATTTGAAGGGGGACAGCTAGTACCAGCTATCCTGACAAAAGTAGTCTTCGCCTGCACAAAGCTCTGGTGGTGACACCGTCTTGGGCTCCACGATGACCTCCGTCTTGCAGTCCTCCTGGTCTTGGTCTTGTTGCACCGAAATGGCAACCTTTGCCTGATGCCTCGGTACTCCGCGGCTGCGCTTGCCCCCTTTGCACCAAAGGGGAAAGGAGGACACTGCGCGGGCTGGCACCCGCCTAGTGCCTTTGGTCGTCACGGCTTGCGTCACGGGCACCTCGTGAGGTACCCCGCCTTGATCTCTCCGCCTCCTCGCGAGCCAGCCTGATGAGGCCGTGCCTGAGGAAGCTCCGTGTCGTTCGCCCCGTGAGGCTTGGCCCCTCGCGAGGGTCTTGGGTCTGTGTTGATGAAGATGGGTCGTGCTGGGCCCCTCTTTGAGCCACGTCGCAGGCCGCAGGCAGGCAAGTCTGGGGACCCCCGTTCCCAGAACGCCGACAGTAGCCCCCGGGCCCAAGGCGCACCCGGACTTGGCCGTGCAGGGAGGCGGAAGGGCAAGAGCGAAGCGACGTGGGCCCTAACAGCCAACGGCCTTGGGCGCCGCGTGGCGGTTGACTGGACGTGGGCGTCTCCACTTCCCCATGGTGCCTCGGCAACTGCACAGATTGGACAAGTCCCTGCATGCAAAGCGGGTCATGATTACTTGCGATCGTGGAGGTCGGCGGTTGGCCTTCACCAGCCATAAGTACGGAACGGCGCGCGCCCTTTCAGTCCATCCCTTCTTGCTTCTCCGTCTTCCCGGTCCTTGCTCCGTCTTGCTGCGATGGCTCCGATCCGCTGGTTCTCGACGGCAGAGAAGGGAAAGGCTCCCCGAGAGGAACCAGACCCGCTCCCGCCGAAGAAACGGCTCGTCCTCCGCGGCCCGGACGAGGGGGCCCATCAGGTGGTGTCGAGGCCTTGGTGCGAGCGGGCACCGCCGGGGTTCCCGCTTCCCTTGTACGCCCACATCGAGGGCCTTGAAGGAGCTGATGCTAATTGCCACGGGCGGCGCCGCCATCGGCGCCGACGGGTCACGAAGGTGTGGGCCCCCCTGGGGTCCACACCGAGGGCTCCTCCCGAGAGTTCATGTTCCACGCCGCCATGCCTCCTCAGTCTTGGATTCGCCTTCCTCCCTTCTTCGCCTCCATCATCCCGCAGGGAGAACTCCTGGATCTTTGGCTGCAGCACGCCGGCTGCAGCACCCTCGTGACCGAGGCAGAGGTCGCGGTCATTGCCCCGGGCGAGGTCTTCATGCTTCGAGGCTGGAGCGAAATCGCCCGGGTTTGCAGGACAAGAGGCGCCTTCACGATCCACTTGGAGTACGACGGTGCTTCGGTGATGTTCTTCAAGGTCTTCGACGCGAACGGGCGCCGGCTGGAGTGCTGCCCCGGGAGAGGTGGACGGGACCCTGCTACGGCGAGGACTGGGCCCACCGACCGCTCCCTCGGCGGCTCCTCGGGAGTCGCGAAGAGCTCGCCGAAATCACTGGAACCTTCCGGCGAGGAGCCTCCCGGGGCCACTGAGTCGCGAAAACCTCGCCGGAAGAGCTCGCGGGATTTTCGGCGAGGTTTTCGCATCTCGGTGGCCCCGGGAGGTTCCAGCGATTCTGACGAGCTCTTCGCGACTCCGGAGACGAGCGACGACAGCTACGAGCCCCCGAGCCGGCGCCGCTCCTGGAGCAGGGCGGGCTCGTCAGGCCGTCGCCGACTCTGATCTGGATGGGGTTGGTGCCGGTGCTTGACGGCCCACTGTTGATGATGGCGTCTTTTGCAGGGGCGCATGGAGTTAGCGTCCTTTTAGGATCTGTTCCCTATGAGGAATCAAAGACGCGTCCCGTGGGGACTTGTAAGGTGCCTGTGATCCTGTTTTGTTAATATAACCCTCGTCGTAGAATTGTGCGAGTTGCTCATTCCGTCTTAGCTCAGTTCTTCCTTTCGAACCTCACGAGGGCTTGGTGCTCTGCGCTGACAGGTCCCAGTCCCAAGGCGGCTTCAGCCGTCGCTGGTATGCCAGGTCGCGATGCGGTGGTCAAGGCCAGGAGGTGAGCGACCCGGGGTCCGGTAAGAGCCACTGAGTTGCGATGCTCAGGAGGTCCCCTTTGGCACTCAAGCAGCCGTCGTCCGGTGAGAAAGGAGAGTGGCGTCGCTAACACGGGATTGCATTAGGTGCGGGGATGGTGCCACAGTAGCTGGTGCTTCTGGGTGGTGACTTACCTCGAGAATCAGGGGTCGCTCTCTGGTGTGTCGCCGGGTCCGTGCATCGGCAGGCGTGAGGTTGCTCGGCGAGGTCCTCGCGTGTCCCTCTCCCCTCGCCTTTGCTCCCCTTTCTGCTCTACGTCCTCGGGTCCCAGCCCTCGAGCGAGTCTCAGCCGTCGCTGGTATGCCAGGTCGCGATGCCGTGGACAAGGCCAGAGGGTGAGGGCTGGAGAGCGAGTAGGAGCCCTGAGTCGTGATGCTCAGGCACCCCCCCTTTAATGTGCAAGCGGTTTGCGCGGATGAGAGTGAAGGAGACACCGCAAGGGCCTCGCCTGACGCAGCTCCTTTAGGAGATCCTGTAAACCCATCATAGAAAGAACGAGGGGTTGCCATGACAATTGACAGTTAGCCGTTGGTTGCTTCCGAGGGGCGATGAGGCACTGAAGGTTTGACGAGGTGGCGCCATGCGGGGCTGCCACGGCCAGAGCTCAGCCATTCAGGTTTGTCGGCATTGCAGGGACGGACCCATGCGCAAGCGTCGTGCCGTTTGGGAGCAGCTTCATCAGTTGGCATTAGTTGAGCGGGCAACTAGGTCAAACACATTAGCCGCGAAGGAGTGGATTCATTCAAATAGATGCTGGGAAGGCGGACATCACTGGGTCAGGCCCGAGCGACTTGGGGATGATGCAGCCCGAGGGGCGCCCCCAACAAAGTAAGCTAACAACATGAAATAAAAGGGATACATGCCGCAGGGACGGACCCACATGGCCTGGGAATAATGCAGCCCTGGGGGGGCGCTCCCAGCTGGAAGTGAAACTTGAAAGATGTCACCTGATGATGTTGAGGATGAAGGAGTGTTGGTGTGGCAGACTCGGTGGGCTGCGGAAGCCGATCCTCATGAGCCCCCAGGCCTAGGGGCCTCGGGAGGCTCCGGAGGCGCTGGTGGCTCCTCGCGGACCATCTCCATCTCTGCCAGGGCTGCGGAACGCCTGGCCTCTTGTGCCTCCATGATGCCCCTCATGAGGCGCTGGTACGTGGCAGCCGCGTTCGGCAAGCCGTAAGGCATGCGAACGTAGCTGTGGGGTGGACCTCCGCAGCGCCCCACTCGCAAGGGCCAGAGGCGCTCCAGAGAGGAGACTCGATTGAGCCCTGGTATGTCGATGCAGACGTGCAGCCCACCATCCTCGCCTGGATGGGGAGCCACTGCTGGTAGGTGGCGGCCGCCTTTCATGACTCTTGACTCCTGTAGCTCCTGAATGGCCTTGCTGACGAACTCCTGAGGGTCTGGCTCTCCTTGCCTTACTCCTTCTTGAGGGAAACGTGCTTCGAAACACGCCTCCATGTGGCGCCCAAGCGCCTCTCTCGTGACCCTAGCCAGGTCAGTGGCCCTCCAGGGGAGAGCCCCCGAGCCCTGCCTGAGGAGGGCGCTGGGCGCACTTTCCTATGCGATGGAAGGAGGTTCCCCTTGGGCGGGCGCAGGCCCAGAGGGGCCTGCCTCCTGAGGGGCCGGGCCGGACGATGTCTTCTTCTTCTTGGGGGCGGTCTCGGGAAGCCTCCTGCTTCCGCGATCTGGGTCTTCCAGTGACGCGGCCTGAAAGGCTCGCTCCAGGGAACACACCGCGTCCTTCTCTTCACTGGGCACCGTGATGACTCCGCCACTTCCTGGCATCTTGAGGACGTTGTAGCCGTGGTGAGTTACGGCCATGAACTTGGCCAGCGCTGGGTACCCAAGGATGGCATTGTATGGCAGGCGAATGTGAGCGACGTCGAAGTCGATGAGCTCGGTGCGGTAGTTGTCGCGTGCCCCAAAGGTGACAGGGAGGTGGACCTGCCCAATCGGGACCGTGGAGCCGTCGGTGATTCCGGAGAAAGGCTTGGTTGGCTGAAGCTAGCTGTAGGGCACTTGGAGATTGTTGAATGTTTCCACAGATAGGACGTTGAGCCCTGCCCCACCATCGATGAGGGTCCTGGTGACCATCACATTGCTGATGATTGGGGAACACAGCATCAGGAGGACTCCGGCTATAGCCGCACACTTGAGCTGATCTACTGAGCTGGACGTCATGGCGCACGCCGACCACCTGAGAGGGCGCGTGGCTTCAAGCTTGGGGAGGACGGCATTCACTTCGCGGGCGAACTGCTTGAAGATGCGTTGAGAGGCTGGGGCTTGAGCCCCGCCCAGGATGCAGGTGATCGCGCGCGGCTCCTGGAAGCCCCCAGCACCCTCGTCCTAGTGGCGGTCCTCGTTTCTCCTTGGCTGCGGCGGCAGCGGAGGGAGCCCTGCATTGCCTTGCGGGTGATCCTCGCGAGGCTGATCCCTCCAGTCTCCCTCGCGAGGCGGATCTTGCCAGCGATCCTCGCGAGGTTGATCGCGCCACCCTTGGCGCGGGCCACGGTCTTCCCAGCGTCCTGCGTTCCTTCCTCCTCCTCGACCGTAGCCCCGGTCACCGTGGTCGGGGCGACGGCCGATCCTTCCTTCTCCCACGGCTCGGAGTTCTTGACATTCGTTGGTGTTGTGGGTGTGGAGGTCGTTTTACACACAGTACCGACTGCCCTTGGAAGGTTCGGGCTGATCTCTGCCCCACTTGGTGTCTGGTTCTGCCGCGAGCACGGCAGCCCCCTTGCGCTTCACATCCTTGGCCTTGGGCTTCTTCTCTTCTGGTTCTGCGGCAGGCAGCTCGAGGAGGGAGAGACGCCCTTCCTCAGCCCTGGCGCACTTGGTTGCCAAGTTGAACAGCTCCAAGGAAGTGCACAGGTCCTCATGCATCGCCAGCTCCTCCTTCATCTTGACATCGCTCACGCCGTCGGAGAAGGCTGAGATGATGGCCTCCTCAGTCACCTTGGGAATCTTGAGGCGTGCGTTGTTGAAGCGCTGGATGTACTTCTGCAGGATCTCCCCGGGTTGTTGGTTTATGCGGGCATGTCGCTCATGGTGGGTGGCCGGTCGCGAGTACCTTGTAAGTTGGCGATGAAGCGGGTGCGCATCTCGTCCAAGGAGGAGATCGTGCCTGGAGCCAGGTTCAGGAGCCAGGTGCGGGCCCCATCCTTGAGCACCATGGGAAACCAGTTCGCCATGACCTTCTCGTCTCCGTTGGCAGCTTCGATGCCCAGCTCATAGAGCTAGAGGAACTCCGCAGGGTTGGCCGTGCCGTCGTAACGAGGAGGCAGGTCTGGCTTGAAATTGCCGGGCCACGCGACGCTGCGTAGCTCGGTGGTGAAGGCACGGCAGCCTGCTGTGGCCACGGGAGGCCTTGGGTGACGGAGAGCTTGGTCTTGCATGTCCCCACGCGCTGTAGCTGGGAGCAGCGCGGGGTCTTGATGTGCGGGAGCAGGAGCATCGTCATGACGTGCTGGCGCAGGGAGCGCCCGGGCAGCTTCTTGCGGGCGAGGGACTTCTTGGCAGCTCTGCTCTTGCCGCACTGGCACCTGACGGAGCAGGTTCCGCCCAGGGGCCACGCGCCTTCGAGCCATGGTGCCTTCTTGAGGAGGAGGCGGCCGGGGCGCCGCCGGAGCTTCGTCGCCCGCGCGGGGTGGGGTGCGGTGGAGTGGAACGGATGACACAGGAGAGCCCTGTGCGGCGCGGACGAGCTCGGCGACGCGGTCAAGCCATTCTTTGTAGACGTCGTCGACGGGACGGTAGCGCAGGAGCTTGTTTGCCACGATGAGCGCAGCTTGAGCCTCCATGGGAGCGCGGAGCGCGCGGGACGAAGAACCAGCTGGGGCGAGCGAGGGAGTAGCGGTGCGGCCGTCTTGCCACACGGACGGATGCTGAGACGACGCTTGCTGCTCGTCCCCCGCCGGGCCGGTGGCGGCGTTGACGGCAGGTGACGGAGAACGGCAAGGACGCCCGCCGACAGGGGGGTGCGCGCGGAGATTTCGCCTTCTACCTACCTGCACCCCTCCGCCTCGCTAAGATCTAAGCTATGGAAAGAACAACACAAGAGACACAGGGTTTATACTGGTTCTGGCCACCGGTGTGGTGTAATACCCTACTCCAGTGTGTGGTGTGGTGGATTGCCTCTTGGGCTGATGATGATGAACAATACAAGGAAGAACAGCCTCGCGAGGGTCTGTTCTTGGCTGGGGGGGACGAACTGCTAGGAGGAGTTCAGTCACCCTTCTCTCTCTCTGATTTCGATCCGATCCCTCTGATTCGATCTCCTCTCTTCTGATCTGATCTCATCTCTTGATCCTCAATACTCGACCTCGATCTGAACCCCAATTTGAACCCCCCTACCCTATGGGTGGCTGGTCCTATTTATAGAGGCCCTGGTCCTCTTCCCAAATATCGAGCGGGAAGGGAGCCAACAATGGCGGGCTAATTTGAAGGGGGACAGCAAGTACCAACTATCCTGACAAAAGTAGTCTTCGCCTGCACAAAGCTCTGGTGGTGACACCGTCTTGGGCTCCATGATGACCTCCGTCTTGCAGTCCTCCTGGTCTTGGTCTTGTTGCACCGAAATGGCAACCTTTGCCTGATGCCTTGGTACTCCGCGGCTGCGCTTGCCCCCTTTGCACCAAAGGGGAAAGGAGGACACTGTGCGGGCTGGCGCCTTTGGTCGTCACGGCTTGTGTCACGGGCACCTCATGAGGTACCCCGCCTTGATCTCTCCGCCTCCTCGTGAGCCAGCTTGATGAGGCCGTGACTGAGGAAGCTCCATGTCGTCCGCCCCGCGAGGCTTGGCCCCTCGCGAGGGTCTTGGGTCTGTGTTGATGAAGATGGGCCGTGCTGGGCCCCCCTTTGAGCCACACCGCAGGCTGCAGGCAGACCAGTCTGGGGACCCCCGTTCCCAGAACGCCGATAGAATTCCTCCTCTTCTCCCTTGTACAAAGTGGTTAAGATCTTTATTAGATCAGCAGCCGATCCCGGCCCTTTGCGGCCGTGGCGGGTGGCGTCATCCTCCCCGTTGAAATCCCACATAGGGTAGCCTCTATACTCAAGCGGCTACACCCCCTGCATGATACATATGGCCATGACCTCGATCATGGTCAATCCGGAACGAGCTAAAAAACTTATCCAGCTCATCAGGTAAAGAATGTCCCTGTCATCTTCCTCCAGGGAGCTCCGTGGGCGCCAGCTCCGGCGCTTCTTCAAAGGGGCATTGTCAAACTCAGGAAGGCCGATCTGAATAGGATCCGGGAGGGGGACGTCTTCTATATAAAACCATTCTGAAGGCCAGTCTTCAGACATCTTCTTTGGGGTTCCGGACAGGTATCCGGTCCCGGCAACACGCCACACTTCAGCTCCGCCCACTTGATATATTGACCCCTTCTGAGAACGGGGCACAAGGCAGAACAGCTTCTTCAACAGAGCAAAATGAGCCTCACAGCCCAAAAACAACTCACAAAGGGCTACGAATCCCGCAATATGCAGCATGGAGGTAGGCGTAAGGTTGTGCAACTGGAGGCCATAGAACTCCACGAGCCCCCGGAGAAACGGATGAATTGGGAATCCGAGCCCTCTTACCAAATAAGGGACAAGGCATACCCGCTCTCCCTTGGAGGGATTGGGAAGGCTCTCCGCTTGCTCTCCACCATTATAGGTGGCAAGCCCGGCTTGAATCCGGACCAGGTATGCTGGGGGAAGAAATCCCTTGGTTTGAAGCAACACTAATTTGCTGTGCGGGACGGAACATCTCTCCCAATCTCCAGGCTTGGAGCTAGGGGAGTGAGAGGAGGAGCTGCGTCGACCGGCCATGATGGAATGGATCTCTGTCGGATGCGCTCCGATGAAGGCTCGCCAAGGGAGGATGGTGTGATTTGGATCTGAATCCTTGTCTTTTCAATAGGCGGCTCATTTACACAGCTAGGGGGGTAAATGTGAAAACACCCTGGCTCTTCACATTCGCTCGACACATGGAAAGTGGCCATTATTGGGCGTGGAAGCCAAGGAGTGCAACATTCACAAGAGACCGGACACTATTTCGACAGGTACACAGAATTTGGAGAGGAACCCGCCTTGCAATGCCGAAGACAATACTGCGTGCCAGACTCATCGTTATTGAAGCCTGGTTCGGGGGCTACTGAGGGAGTCCTGGATTAGGGGGTCTCCGGACAGCCGGACTATCTCCATTGGCCGGACTGTTAGACTATGAAGATACAAGATTGAAGACTTTGTCTCGTGTCCGGATGGGACTCTACTTGGCGTGGAAGGCAAGCTAGGCAATACGGATATGGATATCTCCTCCTTTGTAACTGACCTTGTGTAACCCTAACCCTCTCCAGTGTCTATATAAACCAAAGGGTTTTAGTCCGTAGAACAACAATCACATCATACAATCATACCATAGGCTAGCTTCTAGGGTTTAGCCTCTCTGATCTCGTGGTAGATCTACTCTTGTACTACCCATATCATCAATATCAATCAAGCAGGACGTAGGGTTTTACCTCCATCAAGAGGGCCCGAACCTGGGTAAAACATCGTGTCCCCTGCCTCCTGTTACCATCCGGCCTAGACGCACAGTTCGGGACCCCCTACCCGATATCCGCCGGTTTTGACACCGACAGTAATGTTACTGTTTATAAAGCTCGACTTGTTGCAAAAGGTTTTCGACAAGTTCAAGGGGTTGACTACGATGAGACCTTCTCACCTGTAGCGATGCTTAAGTCTGTCCGAATCATGTTAGCAATTGCCGCATTTTATGATTATGAAATTTGGCAAATGGATGTTAAAACTGCATTCCTGAATGGATTTCTGGAAGAAGAGTTGTATATGATGCAACCGGAAGGTTTTGTCGATCCAAAAGGAGCTAACAAAGTGTGCAAGCTCCAGCGATCCATTTATGGACTGGTGCAAGCCTCTCGGAGTTGGAATAAGCGCTTTGATAGTGTGATCAAAGCATTTGGTTTTATACAGACTTTTGGAGAAGCCTGTATTTACAAGAAAGTGAGTGGGAACTCTGTAGCATTTCTGATATTATATGTGGATAACATATTGCTGATTGGAAATGATATAGAATTTGTGGATAGCATAAAGGGATACTTGAATAAGAGTTTTTCAATGAAAGACCTCGGTGAAGCTACTTATATATTGGGCATCAAGATCTATAGAGATAGATCAAGACACTTAATTGGACTTTCACAAAGCACATACCTTGACAAAGTTTTGAAGAGGTTCAAAATGGATAGAGCAAAGAAAGGGTTCTTGCCTGTGTTACAAGGTGTAAAGTTGAGTATGACTCAATGCCCGGCCACTTCAGAAGATAGAGAGAAGATGAAAGATGTTCCATATGCTTCAGCCATAGGCTCTATCATGTATGCAATGCTGTGTACCAGACATGATGTGTGCCTTGCTATAAGTTTAGCAGGGAGGTACCAAAGTAATCCAGGAGTGGATCACTGGACAGTGATCAAGAACATCCTGAAATACCTGAAAAGGACTAAGGATATGTTTCTTGTTTATGGAGGTGACAAAGAGCTCATCGTAAATGGTTATATTGATGCAAGCTTTGACACTGATCCGGGCGATTCTAAATCGCAAACCGGCTATGTGTTTACATTGAACGGTGGAGCTGTCAGTTGGTACAGTTCTAAACAAAGCATCGGGGCGGGATCTACGTGTGAAGCGGAGTACATAGCTGCTTCGGAAGCAGCAAATGAAGGAGTCTGGATGAAGGAGTTCATATCCGATCTAGGTGTCATACCTAGTGCATCGGGTCCAATGAAAATCTTTTGTGACAATACTGGTGCAATTGCCTTGGCGAAGGAATCGAGATTTCACAAGAGAACCAAGCACATCAAGAGGCGCTTCAATTCCATCCGGGATTTAGTCCAGGTGGGAGACATAGAAATTTTCAAGATACATACGGATTTGAATGTTGCAGACCCGTTGACTAAGCCTCTTCCACGAGCAAAACATGATCAACACCAAGGCTCCATGTGTGTTAGAATCATTACTGTGTAATCTAGATTATTGACTCTAGTGCAAGTGGGGGACTGAAGGAAATATGCCCTATAGGCAATAATAAAGTTATTATTTATTTCCTTATATCATGATAAATGTTTATTATTCATGCTAGAATTGTATTAATGGAAACATAATGAAGGAAATATGCCCTAGAGGCAATAATAAAGTTATTATTTATTTCCTTATATCATGACAAATGTTTATTATTCATGCTAGAATTGTATTAACCGAAACATAATACATGTGTGAATACATAGACAAACAGAGTGTCACTAGTATGCCTCTACTTGACTAGCTCGTTGATCAAAGATGGTTATGTTTCCTAACCATAGACATGAGTTGTCATTTGATTAATGGGATCACATCATTAGGAGAATGATGTGATTGACTTGACCCATTCCGTTAGCTTAGCACTTGATCGTTTAGTTTGTTGCTATTGCTTTCTTCATGACTTATACATGTTCCTATGACTATGAGATTATGCAACTCCCATTTACCGAAGGAACACTTTGTGTGCTACCAAATGTCACAACGTAACTGGGTGATTATAAAGGTGCTCTACAGGTGTCTCCGAAGGTACTTGTTGGGTTGGCGTATTTCAAGATTAGGATTTGTCACTCCGATTGTCGGAGAGGTATCTCTGGGCCCACTCGGTAATACACATCACTTAAGCCTTGCAAGAATTGCAACTAATGAGTTAGTTGCGGGTTGATGTATTACGGAACGAGTAAAGAGACCTGCGGTAACGAGATTGAACTAGGTATTGAGATACCGACGATCGAATCTCGGGCAAGTAACATACGGATGACAAAGGGAACAACGTACGTTGTTATGCGGTTTGACCAATAAATATCTTCGTAGAATATGTGGGAGCCAATATGAGCATCTAGGTTCCGCTATTGGTTATTGGCCGGAGACATGTCTCGGTCATGTCTACATAGTTCTCGAACCCGTAGGGTCCGCACGCTTAAAGTTTCATTGACAATTGTATTATGAGTTTATGTGATTTGATGTACCGAAGGTAGTTCAGAGTCCCGGATGAGATTGGGGACATGACGAGGAGTCTCTAAATGGTCGAGACATAAAGATCGATATATTGGACGACTATATTCGGACATCGGAGCGTTCCGAGTGATTCGGGTATTTTCGGAGTACCGGGGAGTTATGGGAATTCACCGGGAGAAGTATTGGGCCTTATTGGGCCATCCGGTAATAGAGGAGAGAGGCCAAAAGGAAGGAGGCGCGCGCCCTCCCTCTAGTCCAAATTGGACAAGGGGTGCAGCCCCCTTTTCCTTTTCCCTCTCCCCCTCTTTCCTTGTCTCCTACTCCGGAAAGGATAGGGGAATCCTACTAGGACTTGGGAGTCCTAGTAGGACTCCCCACACTTGGCGCGCCCCCTCTAGAGCCGGCCTCTCCCTCCCTCCTTTATATACGGGGGCAGGGGGCACCTCTAGACACACAAGTTGATCTGTTGATCTCTCCCAGCCATGTGCGGTGGCCCCCTCCACCATAATCCACCCCAATCATATCGTACCGGTGCTTAGGCGAAGCCCTGCGTCGGTAGCATTATCATCACCGTCATCACGCTGTCGTGCTAACGGAACTCTCCCTCGAAGCTCTGCTGGATTGGAGTTCGTCGGACGTCATCGAGCTGAACGTGTGCTGAACTTGGAGGTGCCGTACATTCGGTACTTGGATCGGTCGGATCATGAAGACGTACGACTACATCAACCGCGTTGTGCTAACGCTTCCGCTTTTGGTCTACAAGGGTACGTGGACACACTCTTCCCTCTCGTTGCTATGCATCACCATGATCTTCTGTGTGCATAGGAAAATTTTGAAATTACTATGTTCCCCAATAGTGGCATCCGAGCCAGGTTTTATGCGTAGATGTCATATGCACGAGTAGAACACAAGTGAGTTGTGGGCGATATAAGTCATACTGCTTACCAGCATGTCATACTTTGGTCGGCGGTATTGTTGGATGAAGCGGCCCGGACCGACATTACGAGTACGCTTACGCGAGACTGGTTCTACCGATGTGCTTTGCACACAGGTGGCTGGCGGGTGCCAGTTTCTCCAACTTTAGTTGAACCGAGTGTGGCTACGCCCGGTACTTGCGAAGGTTAAAACAACACTAACTTGATGAACTATCGTTGTGGTTTTGATGCGTAGGTAAGAACGGTTCTTGCTCACCCCGTAGCAGCCATGTAAAACTTGCAACAACAAAGTAGAGGACGTCTAACTTGTTTTTGCAGGGCATGTTGTGATGTGATATGGTCAAGACGTGATGAGATATAAGTTGTTGTATGAGATGTTCATGTTTTGTTGAAGTTATCGGCAACTAGCAGAAGCCTTATGGTTGTCTCTTTATTGCATACGATGCAAGCGCCAAATAATTGCTTTACTTTATCGCTATGTGATAGCAATAGTTGGCGAGACGACCATGTGACGCCACATTGATATAGATCAAGATGATGGAGATCATGGTGTCATGCCGGTGATGATGGAGATCATGATGATGCTTTGGAGATGGAGATCAAAGGCACAAGATGATGATGGCCATATCATGTCACATATTTTGATTGCATGTGATGTTTATCTTTTATAGATCTTATTTTGCTTAGTTTGACGGTAGCATTATAAGATGATCTCTCACTAAATTGTCAAGGTATAAGTGTTCTCCCTGAGTATGCACCGTTGCAAAAGTTCTTCGTGCTGAGACACCACGTGATGATCGTGTGTGATAGGCTCTACGTTCAAATACATCGGGTGCAAAACAGTTGCACACGCGGAATACTCAGGTTAAACCTGACGAGCCTATCATATAACAGATATGGCCTCGGAACACGGAGACTGAAAGGTCGAGCATGAATCATATAGTAGATATGATCAACATAGTGATGTTCACCATTGAAAATACTCCATCTCGCGTGATGATCGGACATGGTTTAGTTGATATGGATCACGTGATCACTTGGAGGATTAGAGGGATGTCTATCTAAGTGGGAGTTCTTAAGTAATATGATTAATTGAACTTAAATTTATCATGAACTTAATCCTGGTAGTATTAGCATATCTATGTTGTAGATCAATAGCTCCCGTTTAGCTCCCCTGTTTTATTTTTGATATGTTCCTAGAGAAAACTTAGTTGAAAGATGTTAGTAGCAATGATGCGGATTGGATCCATGATCTGAGGTTTATCCTCATTGCTGCATAGAAGAATTATGTCCTTGATGCACCGCTAGGTGACAAACCTATTGCAGGAGCAGATGCAAATGTTATGAACATTTGGTTAGCTCAATATGATGACTACTTGATAGTTTAGTGCACATGCTTAAACGGCTTAGAATCGGGACTTCAAAGACATTTTGAATGTCATGGACCATATGAGATGTTCCAAGAGTTGAGGTTAATATTTCAAGAAAATAACCGAGTTGAGAGATATGAAGTCTCCAACAAGTTCTATAGCTAAAATATGGAGGAGAATAGATCAAGCAGTGAGCATGTGCTCAGATTGTCTGGGTACTACAATCGCTTGAATCAAGTGGGATTTAATCTTCCAGATAAAATAGTGATTGACAGAATTCTCTAGTCACAATCACCAAGTTAGTAGAACTTTGTGATGAACTATAGTATGCAAGGGATGACGAAAACGATTCCTGAGCTTTTCATTATGATGAAATCGATGAAGGTAGAAATCAAGAAAGAGCATCAAGTGTTGATGATTAACAAGACCACTAGTTTCAAGAAAAGGGCAAAGGGAAAGAAAGGTAACTTCAAGAAGAGTAGCAAGCAAGTTGCTGCTAAAGTGAAGAAGCCCAAGTCTGGACCTAAGCATGAGACTAAGTGCTTCTACTGCAAAGGAACTGGTCACTGGAAGCGGAATTGCCCCAAGTATTTGGCGGATAAGAAGGATGGCAAAGTGAACAAATGCTATATTTGATATACATGTTATTGATGTGTACTTTACTAGTGTTTATAGCAACCCCTCGGTATTTGATACTGGTTCATTTGCTAAGAGTAGTAACTCGGAACGGGAGTTGCAGAATGAACATAGACTAGTTAAGGGTGAAGTGACGATGTGTGTTGGAAGTGGTTCCAAGATTGATATGATCATCATCATACACTCCCTACACAGTGTTGAACCTAAATAAGTGTTATTTGGTGTTTGCGTTTAGCATGAATATGATTTGATCATGTTTATTGCAATACGGTTATTCATTTAAGTTAGAGAATAATTGTTATTCTGTTTACATGAATAAAACCTTCTATGGTTATGCACCCAAGGAAAATGGTTTGTTGAATCTCGATCGTAGTGATACACATATTCATAATATTGAAGCCAAAAGATGCAAAGTTAATAATGATAGTGCAACTTATTTGTGGCACTGCCGTTTAGGTCATATTGGTGTAAGGCGCATGAAGAAAATCCATGCTGATGGGCTTTTGGAATCACTTGATTATGAATCAGTTGATGCTTGCGAACCATGCCTCATGGGCAAAGATGACTAAGATTCTGTTCTCTAGACAATGGAGCGAGGAACTGACTTATTGGATATAATACATACTGATCTATGAGGTCCGATGAGTGTTGAGGCTCGTGTCGGGTATCATTATTTTTCTGACCTTCACAGATGATTTGAGCACATATGGGTATATCTACTTGAAGAAACGTAAGTCTGAAACATTTGAAAAGTTCAAAGAATTTCAGAGTGAAGTGGAAAATCATTGTAACAAGAAAATAAAGTTTCTACGATCTGATCGCAGAGGCGAATATTTGAGTTACGAGTTTGGCCTTCAATTAAAACAATGTGGAATAGTTTCACAAAAACTCATGCCACCTGGAACACCACATCGTAATGGTGTGTCCGAACATCGTAACCGTACTTTATTAGATATGGTGCAATCTATGATGTCTCTTACCAATTTACCACTATCATTTTGGGGTTATGCATTAGAGACAGCTACATTCACATTAAATAGGGCACCATCTAAATCCGTTGAGATGACACCGTTTGAACTATGGTTTGGCAAGAAACCTAAGCTGTCGTTTCTTAAAGTTTGAGGTTGCAATGCTTATGTGAAAATTTTCAACCTGATAAGCTCAAACCCAAATAGGAGAAGTGCGTCTTCATAGGATACCCAAAAGAAAATGTTGGGTACACCTTCTATCACAGATCCGAAGGCAAGATATTCATTGCTGAGAATGGATCCTTTCTAGAGAAGGAGTTTCTCTCGAAAGAAGTGAGTGGGAGGAAAGCAGAACTTGATGAGGTAATTGTACCTGCTCCCTTATTGGAAAGTAGTTCATCACAGAAATCTGTTCCTGTGACTACTACACCAATTAGTGAGGAAGCTAATGATGATGATCATGTAACTTCAGATCAAGTTACTACCGAACCTCGTAGGTAAACCAGAGTGAGATCCGCACCAGAGTGGTACGGTAATCCTGTTCTGGAGGTCATGTTACTTGACCATGACGAACCTACAAACTATGAGGAAGCGATGATGAGCCCAGATTCCGCGAAATGGCTTGAGGCCATGAAATCTGAGATGAGATCCATGTATGAGAACAAAGTATGGACTTTGATTGACTTGCCCAATGATCGGCGAGCCATTAAGATAAAATGGATCTTCAAGAGGAAGACGGACGTAGATAGTAGTGTTACTATCTACAAAGCTAGAATTGTCGCAAAAGGTTTTCGACAAGTTCAAGATATTGACTACGATAAGAGTTTCTCACTCGTATCTATGCTTAAGTCTGTCCGAATCATGGTAGCAATTGCCGCATTTTATGAAATCTGGCAAATGGATAAACAAAACTTCATTCCTTAATGCATTTATTAAAGAAGAGTTGTATATGATGCAACCAGAAGGTTTTTTCAACCCTAAAGGTGCTAACAAAATATGCAAACTCCAGCGATCCATCTATGGACTGGTGCAAGCATCTCGGAGTTGGAATATACGCTTTGATAAGTTGACCAAATCATATAGTTTTATACAGACTTGCGGTGAAGGCTGTATTTACAAGAAAGTGAGTGGGAGCACTACAGCATTTCTGATAAGTATATGTGAATAACATATTGTTGATCGGAGATAATGTAGAATTATTCTGCAAAGCATAAAGGAGTTTTTCAAAGAAAGACCTCGGTGAAGATGTTTACATATTGAGCATCAAGATCTATAGAGATAGATCAAGACGCTTGATAAGTTTTTCAATGAGTACATACCTTGACAAGATTTTGAAGTAGTTAAAAATGGAACAGTCAAAGAAAGAGTTCTTGTCTGTGTTACAAGGTGTGAAACGGAGTAAGACTCAAAGCCCGACTATGGTAGAAGATAGAAAGAGAATGAAAGTCATTCCCTATGCCTTGGCCATAGGTTCTATAAAATATGCCATGCTGTGTACCAGATCTATTGTATACCCTACACTGTTTTTGGCAAGGGAGTACAATAGTGATATGTTTCTCGATTATGGAGGTGACAAAAAGGTTCGTCATAAAGGTTACGTCGATGCAAATTTTGACACTGATCTAGATGACTCTAAATCTCAATCTGGATACATATTGAAAGTGGAAGCAATTAGCTTGAGTAGCTCCGTGCAGAGCATTGTTGACATAGAAATGTACAAAATACTTATGGATCTGAATGTGGCAGGCCCGTTGACTAAACTTCTCTCACAAGCAAAACATGATCACACCTTAGTACTCTTTGGGTGTTAATCACATAGCAATGTGAACTAGATTATTGACTCTAGTAAACCCTTTGGGTGTAGGTCACATGTTGATGTGAACTACGAGTGTTAATCACATGGTGATGTGAACTATTGGTATTAAATCACATGGCGATGTGAACTAGATTATTGACTCTAGTGCAAGTGGGAGACTGAAGGAAATATGCCCTAGAGGCAATAATAAAGTTATTATTTATTTCCTTATATCATGATAAATGTTTATTATTCATGCTAGAATTGTATTAACCGAAACATAATACATGTGTGAATACATAGACAAACAGAGTGTCACTAGTATGCCTCTACTTGACTAGCTCCTTAATCAAAGATGGTTATGTTTCCTAACCATAGACATGGGTTGTCATTTCATTAACGGGATCACATCATTAGGAGAATGATGTGATTGACTTGACCCATTCCGTTAGCTTAGCACTTGATCGTTTAGTTTGTTGCTATTGCTTTCTTCATGACTTATACATGTTCCTATGACTATGACATTATGCAACTCCCGTTTGCTGGAGGAACACTTTGTGTGCTACCAAACGTCACAACGTAACTGGGTGATTATAAAGGTGCTCTATAGGTGTCTCCGAAGGTACTTGTTGGGTTGGCGTATTTCAAGATTAGGATTTGTCACTCCGATTGTCGGAGAGGTATATCTGGTCCCACTCGGTAATACACATCACTTAAGCCTTGCAAGCATTGCAACTAATGAGTTAGTTGCGGCTTGATGTATTACGGAACGAGTAACTGCCGGTAATGAGATTGAACTAGGTATTGAGATACCGACGATCGAATCTCGGGCAAGTAACATACCGATGACAAAGGGAACAACGTATATTGTTATGCGGTTTGACCGATAAAGATCTTCATAGAATATGTGGGAGCCAATATGAGCATCCAGGTTCCGCTATTGGTTATTGGCCGGAGACATGTCTCGGTCATGTCTACATAGTTCTCGAACCCGTAGGGTCCGCACGCTTAAAGTTTCATTGATGATTGTATTATGAGTTTATGTGATTTGATGTACCGAAGGTAGTTCAGAGTCCCAGATGAGATCGGGGACATGACGAGGAGTCTCTAAATGGTCGAGACGTAAAGATTGATATATTGGACGACTATATTCGGACATCGGAAAGGTTCCGAGTGATTCGGGTATTTTCGGAGTACTGGGGAGTTACGGGAATTCACCGGGAGAAGTATTGGGCCTTATTGGGCCATACGATAATAGAGGAGAGAGGACAAAAGGAAGGAGGCGCGTGCCCTCCCTCTGGTCCGAATTGGACAAGGGGTGCAGCCCCCTTTTCCTTTTCCCTCTCCCCCTATTTCCATCTCTCCTACTCCGGAAAGGAAAGGGGAATCCTACTAGGACTTGGGAGTCCTAGTAGGACTCCCCACACTTGGCGCGCCCCCTCTAGGGCCGGCCTCTCCCTCCCTCCTTTATATACGGGGGCAGGGGGCACCTCTAGACACACAAGTTGATCTGTTGATCTCTCCCAGCCGTGTGCGGTGCCCCCCTCCACCATAATCCACCTCGATCATATCGTAGCGTTGCTTAGGCGAAGCCCTGCGTCGGTAGCATCATCATCACCATCATCACACCATCGTGCTAACAGAACTCTCCCTCGAAGCTCTGCTGGATCGAAGTTCGTGGGAAGTCATTGAGCTGAACGTGTGCTGAACTCGGAGGTGTCGTACGTTCGGTACTTGGATCGGTCGGATCGTGAAGACGTACGACTACATCAACCGCGTTGTGCTAACGCTTCCGCTTTCGGTCTACGAGGGTACGTGGACACACTCTCCCCTCTTGTTGCTATGCATCACAATGATCTTGTGTGTGCGTAGGGAATTTTTGAAATTACTATGTTCCCCAACACATAATACTTGTGTGAATACATAGACAAACAGAGTGTCACTAGTATGCCTCTACTTGACTAGCTCGTTGATCAAAGATGGTTATGTTTCCTAACCATAGACATGAGTTGTCATTTGATTAACGAGGTCACATCATTAGAAGAATGATGTGATTGGCTTGACCCATTCCATTAGCTTAGCACTTGATCGTTTAGTTTGTTGCTATTGCTTTCTTCATGACTTATACATGTTCCTATGACTATGAGATTATGCAACTCCCATTTACCGAAGGAACACTTTGTGTGCTACCAAACATCACAACGTAACTGGGTGATTATAATGGTGCTCTACAGGTGTCTCCAATGGTACTTGTTGGGTTGGCGTATTTAGAGATTAGGATTTGTCACTCCGATTGCCGGAGAGGTATCTCTGGGCCCAGTCAGTAATGCACATCACTTAAGCCTTGCAAGCATTGAAACTAATGAGTTAGTTGTGGGATGATGTAGTACGGAACGAGTAAAGAGACTTGCCGGTAAAGAGATTGAACTAGGTATTGAGATACCGACGATCGAATCTCGGGCAAGTAACATACCAATGACAAAGGGAACAATGTATGTTGTTATGTGGTTTGACCGATAAAGATCTTCGTAGAATATGTGTGAGCCAATATGAGCATCCAGGTTCCGCTATTGGTTATTGACCGGAGACGTGTCTCGGTCATGTCTACATAGTTCTCGAACCCATAGGATCCGCACGCTTAAAGTTTTGATGACAGTTATATTGTGACTTTATATGTTTTGATGTACCGAAGATTGTTCGGAGTCCCGGATGTGATCACGGACATAACGAGGAGTCTCGAAATGGTCGATACATGAAGATTGATATATTGGACGACTATATTCAGACACCGGAATGGTTCCGGGGGTTATCGGATATATACCGGAGTGCCGGGGGTTACCAGAACCCCCCGGAGGTTATTGGGCCTCATGGGCCCAATTAGTGGAAGAGGAGAGGCGGCCAAGGAGCAGCCGCACGCCCCTCCCCCCAAGTCCGAATTGGACAAGGAGGGGTGCGTGGCGGTGGCCCCCTTTCCTTTCCCCCCTCTCTCCTAATCCAACAAGGAAAAGGGAGGACTCCTACTGGCACACCCCTCCTGGCCGGCCGACTCTCCCCCCTTGCTCCTTTATATACAGGGGCCGGGGGCACCCCATAGATAGAACAATTGATATGTTGATCTTTTAGCCATGTGCGGTGCCCCCTCCACCATAGTCCACCTAGATAATACTGTAGCGGTGCTTAGGCGAAGCCCTGCGTCGGTAGAACATCATCATCGTCACCACGCCGCCATGCTGATGAAACTCTCCCTCAACACTCGGCTGGATCGGAGTTCTAGGGACGTCATCAGGCGGAACGTGTGTTGAACTCGGAGGTGCCGTGCATTCGATACTTGATCGGTCGGATCGTGAAAACGTATGACTACATCAACCACGTTGTGCTAACGCTTCCGCTTTCCGTCTACGAGGGTACGTGGACAACACTCTCCCCTCTCATCGCTATGCATCACCATGATCTCGCGTGTGCGCAGTAATTTTTTTGAAATTACTACGTTCCCCATCATATGTTTCTCCAACTTTAGTTGAATCGAGTTTGACTACGTCCGGTCCTGGTTGAAGGTTAAAACAGCACACTTGACGAAAAATCATTGTGGTTTTGATGCGTAGGTAAGAACGGTTCTTGCTAGAGCTGAAAATAGTTTTCCAAGGTCATGCCCGGGTCGAGAGATATGAAGTCTCCGACAAGTTCTACATTTGTAAGATGGAGGAGAATAGTTCAGTCAGGGAGCACATACTCAAAATGTCTGGGTTGCACAACCACTTGTCTCAGCTAGGAGTTAATCTCCCAGATGATGCGGTCGTTCAGAGAATCCTTCAGTCGCTCCCACCTAGCTACAAGAGCTTTGTGATGAACTTCAATATGCAGGGGATGGAAAAGACCATTCCTGAGGTATATTCAATGCTGAAATCAGCGAAGGTGGAAATCAAAAAGGAACATCAAGTGTTGATGGTGAATAAAACCACTAAGTTCAAGAAAGGCAAGGGTAAAAAGAACTTCAAGAAGGACGGTAAGGGAGTTGCCGCGCCCGGTAAGCAAGCTGCCGGGAAGAAGCCAAAGAATGGACCCAAGCCCGAGACTGAGTGTTTTTATTGCAAGGGAAGTGGTCACTAGAAGCGGAACTGCCCCAAGTACTTAGCGGACAAGAAGGCCGGCAACACCAAAGATATATGTGATATACATGTTATTGATGTGTACCTTACCAGTACTCGTAGTAGCTCCTTGGTATTTGATACCGGTGCGGTTGCTCATATTTGTAACTCAAAATAGGAGCTGCGGAGTAAGCAGAGACTGGCGAAGGACGAGGTGACGATGCGCGTCGAGAATGGTTCCAAGGTCGATGTGATAGCCGTCGGCACGCTCCCTCTACATTTACCTACGGGATTAGTTTTAAGCCTCAATAATTATTATTTAGTGCCAGCTTTGAGCATGAACATTGTATCAGGATCTTGTTTAATACGAGTTGGCTACTCATTTAAATCCAAAAATAATGGTTGTTCTATTTATATGAGAGATATGTTTTATGGTCATGCCCCGCTGGTCAATGGTTTATTCTTATTTAATCTCGAACGTGATGTTACACATATTCATAGTGTGAATACCAAAAGATGTAAGGTTGATAATGATAGTCCCACATACTTGTGGCACTGCTGCCTTGGTCACATTGGTGTCAAACACATGAAGAAACTCCATGCAGATGGACTTTTGGAGTCTCTTGATTATGAATCATTTGACATGTGCGAACCATTCCTCATGGGCAAAATGACCAAGACTCCGTTCTCCGGAACAATGGAGCGAGCAACCAACTTATTGGAAATCATACATAGTGATGTGTGCGGTCCAATGAGTGTTGAGGCTCACGGTGGCTATCGTTATGTTCTCACCCTCACTTATGACTTGAGTAGATATGGGTATGTCTACTTAATGAAACACAAGTCTGAGACCTTTGAAAAGTTCAAGGAATTTCAGAGTGAGGTTGAGAATCAACGTGACAGGAAAATCAAGTTCTTGCGACCAGATCGTGGGGGAGAATATTTGAGTCACGAATTTGGCACGCACTTAAGGAAATGTGGAATAGTTTCACAACTCACGCCGCCTGGAGCACCTCAGCGTAATGGTGTGTCCGAACGTCGTAATCGCACTCTATTAGATATGGTGCGGTCTATGATGTCTCTTACCGATCTGCCGCTATCATTTTGGGGCTATGCTTTAGAGACTGCCACATTCACTTTAAATAGGGCTCCATCAAAATCCGTTGAGACGACACCGTATGAATTATGGTTTGGGAAGAAACCTAAGCCGGCGTTTCTAAAAGTTTGGGGATGCGATGCTTACGTGAAGAAACTTCAACCTGAAAAGCTCGAACCCAAATCGGAAAAATGCGTCTTCATAGGATACCCTAAAGAAACTATTGGGTATACCTTCTACCTCGGATCCGAAGGCAAGATCTTTGTTGCCAAGAATGGATCCTTTCTAGAGAAAGAGTTTCTCTCGAAACAAGTAAGTGGGAGGAAAGTAGAACTTGATGAAGTATTGCCTCTTGAACCGGAGAGTGGTGCAGCTCAAGAAAATGTTCCTGAGGTGCGTGCACCGACTAGAGAGGAAGTTAATGATGATGATCATGAAACTTCAGATCAAGTTGCTACTGAACTTCGTACGTCCACAAGGACACGTTCTGCACCAGAGTGGTACGGCAACCCTGTCCTGGAAATCATGTTGTTGGGTAATGGTGAACCTTCGAATTATGAAGAAGCGATGGCGGGCCCAGATTCTGACAAATGGATGGAAGCCATGAAATCCGAGATAGGATCCATGTATGAAAACGAAGTTTGGACTTTGATTGACTTTCTCGTTGATCGGCGAGCCATAGAAAATGAATGGATCTTTAAGAAGAAGACAGACGCGGATGGTAATGTGACCATCTATACGGCTCGGCTTGTCACTAAGGGTTATCGACAAGTTCAGGGGGTTGACTACGCGGACACTTTCTCACCCGTAGCGAAGCTGAAGTCCGTACGAATCATGTTAGCAATTGCCGCATTCTATGATTATGAGATATGGCAAATGGACGTCAAAACGGCATTCCTTAATGGTTTCCTTAAGGAAGAATTGTATATGATGCAGCCGGAAGGTTTTCTCGATCCTAAGAATGCTGACAAGGTGTCCAAGCTCCAACGCTCAATCTATGGGCTGGTGCAAGCATCTCGGAGTTGGAACATTCGATTTGATGAGATGATCAAAGCGTTTGGGTTTACGCAGACTTATGGAGAAGCCTGTGTTTACAAGAAAGTGAGTGGGAGCTCTGTAGCATTTCTCATATTATATGTGGATGACATACTATTGATGGGAAATGATATAGAATTCTTGGAAAGCATAAAGGCCTACTTGAACAAGTGTTTTTCAATGAAGGACCTTGGAGAAGCTGCTTATATATTAGGCATCAAGATCTATAGAGATAGATCGAGACGCCTCATTGGTCTTTCACAGAGTACGTACCTTGACAAGATATTGAAGAAGTTCAATATGGATCAGTCAAAGAAGGGGTTCTTGCCTGTGTTGCAAGGTACGAGATTGAGCATGACTTAATGCCCGACCACGGCAGAAGATAGAGAAAAGATGAGTGTCGTCCCCTATGCCTCAACCATAGGGTCTATTATGTATGCCATGCTGTGTCCCAGACCTGATGTAAACCTTGCCGTAAGTTTGGTAGGAAGGTACCAAAGTAATCCCGGCATGGAACACTGGACAGCGGTCAAGAATATCCTGAAGTACCTGAAAAGGACTAAGGATATGTTTCTTGTTTATGGAGGTGACGAAGAGCTCGTCGTAAAGCGTTACGTCGATGCTAGCTTCGACATAGCTCTGGATGACTCTAAATCACAAACCGGATATGTGTATATTTTGAATGGTGGAGCAGTCAGCTGGTGCAGTTGCAAGCTAAGCATCGTGGTGGGATCTACATGTGAAGCGGAGTACATGGCACCCTCGGAGGCAGCACAAGAAGCAATCTGGGTGAAGGAGTTCATTACCGACCTAGGAGTTATTCCCAATGCGTCGGGCCCGATGACTCTCTTCTGTGACAACACTGGAGCTATTGCCCTTGCCAAGGAGCCCAGGTTTCACAGGAAGACCAGGCATATCAAGCGTCGCTTCAACTCCATTCATGAAAATGTTCAAAATGGAGACATAGATATTTGTAAAGTGCATACGGACCTGAATGTCGCAGATCCGTTGGCTAAACCTCTTCCTCGAGCAAAACATGATCAACACCAGAACTCTATGGGTGTTCGATTCATCACAATGTAACTAGATTATTGACTCTAGTGCAAGTGGGAGACTGTTGGAAATATGCCCTAGAGGCAATAATAAAATGGTTATTATTATATTTCCTTGTTCATGATAATTGTCTATTGTTCATGCTATAATTGTATTATCCGGAAATCGTAATACATGTGTGAATACATAGACCACAACATGTCCCTAGTGAGCCTCTAGTTGACTAGCTCGTTGATCAATAGATGGATACGGTTTCCTGACCAGGGACATTGGATGTCATTGATAACGGGATCATATCATTAGGAGAATGATGTGATGGACAAGACCCAATCCTAAGCATAGCATAAGATCGTGTAGTTCGTCTGCTAGAGCTTTTCTAAGTGTCAAGTATCATTTCCTTATACCATGAGATTGTGCAACTCCTGAATACCGTAGGAGTGCTTTGGGTGTACCAAACGTCACAACGTAACTAGGTGTCTATAAAGGTACACTACAGGTATCTCTGAAAGTATCTGTTGGGTTGGCATCAATCGAGACTAAGATTTGTCACTCCGTATGACGGAGAGATATCTCTGGGCCCACTCGGTAATGCATCATCATAATGTTGGAAATATGCTGTCAGGACCCCGATTCCAAGCCACATCGATCTAGCCGGTAACACCTCATATCACTTTGTGGCCTCACGCACGGTATCCCACGGGTGTCGCCTTACCATGGCCCGGGACCATTTGTGCCTTTTGGCTCACGTATATGATAGTGTCGCTAGCATCCATATGACAGAGAACCCGGGCCGACATGGCTAGTCATGAACCCAAAGCGGCACAGACCTATGGAGACAGGCATACATGAATCACATCGAGCATGTCGGTCATCAGCGAGTGATTCCGGGCTGTAGCACTGGGCTAACAGGACTCCGGGGAACCCGGGCTGTAGCAGGCTAGGCAGGACTCCGGAAGTCACCGCGTGACATTTCCCCGAAGGGATAGACATAGGAACGAAGTGAAACATATGCCGGCCAGTCAAGTGTCCTGAACAGTAGTGCTGGGCTAGCAGGACTCCGGTGAACCGGGCTGTAGCGGACTACTATGGCTCGAGGAACAATAGACTACATTTCCCCATAAGAAAGGCTGCCAAGGATAAACAACTAGATTGTCGGATCCCACTCATACCAAGCATTTCAATCATACACACAATATGCCCGATATGAGTACATACAACATGGCATCACAACAAAACTCTACAACTCAAGTACTTTATTTAAAGGCTCCAGAGAGCCATACATAACATGTTCATACAGATAGGGGTCACATGACCCGACACTCAAGTCATACAATCATACAAGCACCTGCGGAAGCAACCGGTCTGAGTACAGACACTAGAAAGAAAGAAGGCTTCTCGAAGCCTGTCTATCTACATAGGGCCCTCCATGGCCAGGATCACCACCTGGGTGGCTAGTCACTCGTCGACATCAAGGTCTACATAAAACCCATCGGAGGGGGCAGTGTTGTCGTCTGAAAACAATAAATAAGCAAACATGAGTACAAGGTACTCAACAAGTCTTACATCAGAACCTACTATACATGCTCATTCTCAAGAAGGTGGTGGGGTTATTGCAGCAAGCTAGCTTTGACTCTTGGCTAAGCTATCCTACGGAACTTCTCTAGTAAAATAGTTTTTGCACACGAGTCCACTACTCACCAACACAATACTCCACCGGGGATCCTACCTCATCATCCTACGAGAGGGCCATCCTCGGTACTCACACTTATCTTGAGTCTTTTAGTAGTATCCATTAACTTGTCTATGAACTGTATAGGCAACCAAGTAGTCCCTTTCCGCGGACGCAGCTATTCGAATAGTTTTATACCCTGCAGGGGTGTACTTCGTCATACACGCTTTCACCACTTACCGCCGTTTACACGACATGTACTCGGCAACCTTCAAGCGGAAGCCCAGCGAGGGTGTCGGCCACGGCCTACCTAAACACTTAAGTCTCTACTCCAGGTTTATCGCCTATCTAGGTTCCATCCGCAGGGAGTACGGTCGAGGTTTCCACATACGGCCCCGAACGATGTGAACAGGGTTCCCGAGACACCAAACGGGTGACTCGGTACACCGTGCCACGGTGTATCTACCGCAACATAGCCCACCCCTAGGTTCAGCGCTACGCACGGCTGCCAACACATAACCTACAAACACCAGAAACTATTTACAACTCCTAGACAGAGTACTAGGGTGATTAAGAAGCCAAGAGGGTCCATTGGTTTTGGGCCCAATGTACGCTAGTAACTGCATCTTAAATCACACATACAGATCTCAGTTCTTCTGGACGGTCCCAATGAAACAACCCACCATGTACTCCTACATGGCCTCTCATCGATACCTTTACCAAAACATGTTCAACACATCCCTCACGTTACCGACATAAGCATTTCACTCTAGCCCATCACCCAGATGAACCGGACCTGACACAACTCTAAGCATAGCAGGCATAGCAAGGTAGGAATCACATACATGGCTCAATCAACTCCTACATATGCTAGTGGGTTTCATCTAGTTACTGTGGCAATGACAGGTCATGCAGATGATAAGGGTTCAACTACCGTAGCACACAGCAGTTTGAAACGCGTTATCTTAATGCAGTAAACAAGAGCAGAAGCGAGAACATGGGTTTGTATCGGAATGATCAATGGTTGCTTGCCTGATGGAGTGGTAGTGCGATACTGCCCTTCAGTTGGATACTCGTGAATATCCTCGGAGGCAGAACCTACCATGAAGAACACATCGGAACACAATCAACACATGACGATATGCAACAATATGATGCATGCTATGACATGGCAATATGAATGTGTCTTGGCTTAATGCAAGATAAAACATAAGGGGATGAACTCATTTGAATCAAAGATTCAAATATTAGCTCATTAAACATGGCCTCATTAGTGCATTACCTTATTCTGCTTAAACAGCAAGGTAAGCTTGGTTTGTCATGCATGAAACCATTACAGATGGATAGTTTGAATTTTTCTGATAATTTTTCATATATAAATTATTTCATTTGGAGTTACGGTTGAATTTCTATGATATTTAGAAGTTTTAAACATTTTCTGGAATTTCCTGAATAAAAATAAATCCAGAAAATGCATTACTGCGTCAGCATTGCGTCATGCTAACCTCAGCAGGTCAACAGACCCGGTCCAGGTCAAACCTGACCAGTGGGTCCCACATGTCAGTGTCATTAGTCTAACTAGTTTTTAGTTAGTCCTAATCCTACTTAATTAGCAGGCGGGTCCCATTTGTCATTGACCCAGAGGGGTCAAACTGGGCCCACCCGGGGGTTAACTTGGTCAGCGGGGTCAAACCCCAGGTCGGCAGGTCAAACCCGCCGGCGACTCGACGCCGGCGAGGCCCGAGACGGCGGAGAGCTTCGGATTTGGTCCTCTGATGACCAAATCGACGGCGGAGACGTGCTACGCGTAGCTGGGGAGCTGCCGCATCCAGTGGTGCAAGTGGTTAGACACGGGGACGCCGGAAACGACACCGGCGAGCTCGACAGCGGCGGCCGGAGTTCGGACGGGGTTGGGTTTGACGCTACGGTGCACGGGAGAAGGAGCTGGTGGTGGCTATGGGCTCCTGGTGCTGCGCTGAGAACAACGGTGAGCTTGGCTTTGAGCCACTGTGGCTCTGGCCACGACGGTGCCATGGCCGGCGGCGGGGAGCGTTCGGGTGTGGTGGAAGTGGCGACTACAGAGGCCAAACAAGCACGGGAGCTAGGGGGAGAGGAAGAGGAGCTCACAGTGGCGTCAGAGAGGGTGTCAACGAGCTCGGGGAGGTCCTGGCGGCGGCGAATTGACCGGAGACGGCTCGGGTGCCCGAGGTTGAAGACGAGGGCGAAGACGGCGTTCGGCGGCATTTGGAGTCGCGTGGGTCAGCGGAGAGGTCCAGGGCGACGAGGCGGAGCTATTGGGCTTGTCGGAGGGGCGAGGGGGTGGCTCTGGTGACAACTACGGCGAACGGCGGTAAGGGACACGCTCGGCCATCGCGGGAGAGGGTGAGGGAGACGAGGGGGAGAGTGAGGGAGGATGAGAGGGGGACGTGGGGGGTCGGCGTGGCATCCCTGGATGTCTCCAGGATGTCGGCAGAAGCAGGAGGTGGCCGGCGCGCGGCGAGCACGCGCCCCTGCCTTCTGGCGCAAGGAGGACGACGACTGGGAAGCCAGTCGGCTGGGCCGAGCCAGGTGGGCTGGGCCAGCACAGGTAAGGCCCAGGTGGTTTCCCTCTCTCTCTTTTTTCTGTTTTTCTTATTTATTATTATTTCTGCAACTGTTGGGCTTTATTAAAAATACTAAAACGCTTCCAAAAATCCTGAAAATAATTGTGGGCTCTGTTTAGAATATATCCAACAATAAACATTTATTTCCAGAATTATTTGAGCATTTAAATTATTTTATAGCATTTAAATGCCCAAACTCAAATACTTATGATTTAATTCAATGACCTTCTGTTGACCTAGAAAATTGTGCACCAATTTTGCCAGGGGTTCTAACCCAAGACAAAGAAGGTGAACTTTTTAGAAGGGCATTTCAGGTTCATTGAAAATAATTTTAATAAACCCTAGTTGTTTCGAGGGGGGTGCTGGGGGTTCTATCTTCCCCATTTCAAATTTAGGAGGAAATTAAACATGATGCACACTCTAATGCTTGAACTAAACTAGGGTGTGACAACTCACCCCCACTCAAAAGAATCTTGTCCTGAGATTTAGGATCCTCCGGGAAGAAGGTGGGGTACTCGAGTCGAAGACGATCCTCCCTTTCCCAAGTGGCTTCTTTCTCGGAGTGGTGTGACCACTGAACCTTGAGAAACTTGATATTACGACGTCGAGTGGTACGCTCGGCTTGATAAAGGATACGAACGGGATATTCCCGATAGGAGAGGTTATCTTGTAGATCAAGCGTTTCGTGGTCCACTCCACGGATAGGATCCGCGAAGCAACGCCTGAGTTGTGAAATGTGGAAGACATCGTGAACTCTGGAAAGATGCGGAGGTTGTTCCAATTGGTAGGCAACTTCTCCTCGTTTGGCAAGAATGCGAAAGGGTCCAATGTAACGAGGAGCCAATTTGCCTTTGATACCGAAACGATGGGTTCCCTTTAATGGAGTAACCTGAAGGTAAGCCTTCTCGTCGACTTCATAAGTCATAGGCTTATGTTTACGATCATATTGACTCTTTTGACGAGATTGGGATGTTTTCAATTTCTCACGAATAACGCGAACCTGCTCTTCTGCTTCCTGAATCATATCCGGGCCAAAGAGTTGTCTTTCCCCGGTTTCTGACCAGTTAAGAGGCGTTCGACATTTTCGTCCATAGAGAACTTCGAAAGGAGCTTTGCCCAAGCTAGCTTGATAACTATTGTTATAAGCAAACTCCGCGAATGGGAGGCATTTCTCCCAACTCATTCCGAACGAGATAACAGAAGCTCGGAGCATATCTTCCAGAATTTGATTGACTCGCTCTACTTGACCACTTGACTGAGGATGGAAGGCGGTGCTAAAAGAGAGATGAGTCCCCATAGCATTTTGGAAACTTTCCCAAAATCGAGAGGTGAAGAGACTCCGACGGTCTGAGTTAATTTCCAATGGGACACCATGAAGAGACACTATTCGGGAGATGTATAATTCGGCTAGCTGGCTAGCGGTGATACTCTCACAAACAGGTAGGAAATGGGCTACTTTGGAAAGTCGGTCGATCACGACGAAGATGGCATTATTCCCTCTCTTGGTCCTGGGAAACCCAGTGATGAAATCCATACTGATTTTATCCCATTTCCATTCAGGAATAGCCAAAGGTTGAAGGGTGCCAGCAGGTCGTTGATGCTCTGCTTTAACACGACGACAAACATCGCAATTAGCAATGTATTGGGCGATTTCTCTCTTCATCCTAGTCCACCAAAACCTCTGGCGTAGGTCTTGATACATTTTAGTACTACCGGTATGAATGGTGAGAGGGGATTCATGAGCTTCCTTAAGGATCAGCCGCCTCAGGTTTCGTGCCTTTGGAACCACTAGGCGATTTCCAAAGTATACGACACCTTGATCATCAATGGAGAAACAATTTGCGACTCCTTTCTTAATGTTTCTCTTAATACGGGAGATTCTCGGATCTACCTTCTGTGCCTTGATGATCTAATCTGTAAGGGTAGGTTTCGCCACCAGGGTAGATAGGAATCCTCGAGGAACAATGTGAAGATTATGCTTACAAAATTCCTCATGGAGAAGTGGTTGACTTTGTTGTAACATTAGGTTGTTACAATAGGATTTACGACTTAGTGCATCAGCCATGACATTGGCCTTGCCCGAGGTGTAAGTTATTCCTAATTCGTAATCAGATATCAACTCAACCCAACGTCTTTGCCTGAGATTCAAATCTGGTTGGGTGAAGATATATTTCAAACTTTGGTGATCGGTGAAGATCTCGCAACGATTACCGAGGAGGTAATGTCGCCAAGTTTTAAGAGCATGGACTACAGCTGCCAGCTCTAGATCATGTGTGGGATAATTTTCCTCATGTGGATGTAATTGCCGTGAAGCATAGGCAATTACCTGACGATCTTGCATGAGTATGCAACCTAGTCCCTGTCGCAAGGTGTCGCAATAGATAATAAAGTCCTTGGAGAAATCTGGTGGTACCAGTATAGGAGCAGATGTCAGGCGTCTTTTCAGTTCCCGAAAGCTGAACTCGCAATGTGGAGTCCCTCGAACTTTTTATCTTTCTTGAGGAGTTCAATTAGAGGTTTAGCAACCTTGGAGAAATTCTCGACGAAGCAACGGCAATAGCTCGCTAAGCCAAGGAAGCTCCGAACTTGCTTAACCGTCTCAGGTGGAGTCCAATCAAGGACGGCTTGAACTCGCTTGGGATTGACAGCAATACCCTTACCAGAGATTACATGACCTAGATAGGTCACTTCTGGCAACCAAAATTCACACTTGGAGAATTTGGCATAAAGGCGATGCTCTCGAAGTTTCATCAATACCAGCCTTAGATGTTCGGCATGTTCCTCTTCATTCTTGGAGTAGATGAGTATGTCCTCGAGGTATACTACGACGAATTTATCCAAGTACTCCATGAAGACCGAGTTCATTAACCGAGAGAAGGTAGCTGGGGCATTGGTTAAACCAAAGGACATGATGGTGTACTCGTATTGGCCATAACGAGTAACAAAGGCCGTTTTGGGAATGTCCCCGTTTCTGATTTTGATTTGATGGTAGCCCAACCTCAAATCCATCTTGGAGAAGACTGAGGATCCAGCGAGCTGATCATACAGATCATTGATCCTGGGAAGCGGGTATTTGTTCTTGATGGTGACCAAGTTGACAGGTCGGTAATCCACAACCATTCGATCCGTTCCATCCTTCTTCTTAACGAAGAGGACGGGGCAAGACCAAGGAGAGGAACTAGGACGGATGAAACCCTTTTTCAAGGACTCATTGAGTTGGTTCTTAAGCTCGGCTAGTTCTAAGGGTGCCATCTTGTAGGGTCTTCTAGAAATTGGAATGGTTCCTGGAACAAGGTCTATCACAAACTCGTCATCCCTGTCAGGTGGTACACCTGGCAGTTCTTCTGGAAAGACATCCGGAAAGTCTCGGACTACCGGAACATCCTCAAGGTCTGGAAGGGGGTTGGCATTTAGGGAGTAAAGCTGGCACTTGGCCACTCGAGTTAAGACATTGACTGTCTTGCCCGATGGGTGAGTAAGTTGAACGGTTCTAGTGGCACAATCAATCTTAGCACAATGAGCTGACATCCAGTCCATACCCAAGATGATGTTTATGTCCGAGGACTTGAGAGCTATTAAGGATGCAAGGAAGACAAGTCTATCGACAAGAATTTCGTTCCCATGGCTTACTCTAGAAGTTTGCCATTTGGAACCCGGAGTTTGAATTACCATGGAAGTGGGCATGTCACAGAATGTCGTGTTATGCAATCGAGCATAGTTCTCGGATATGAATGAATGAGATGCTCCAATATCGAAAAGAACAGATGCCGGATGGAAGTTAACAAGGAGCGTACCAAGGACGACGTTAGGATCCTCATGAGCCTCCTCGGCTGAAACATAGTTGACATGGCCACTGGCAATGGTGGCCGGCTTGGCGTAGAATGTCTTTCCCGCGGGCTTACCACGGCCAATGGACTTTCCAGTCTGATTGGGGTTGTTCTGGGGACACTCTCGACTATAGTGACCCGGCTCTCCACACTTAAAGCATGTCACCACATTGGGGCGTGGAGCAGCATTAGCAGCGGGGCCACCATAGGGCTTGGGCGGTGCAAAATGCTGGTTGGGACGAGGCGCCTCAAAGGATGGCCTCGGGATGAACCTGGGTGGCAGTGCCGTGCTTGGGGTCCACACCCGGTGCTTCTGAGCTAAAGAACCGGATGAAGAGCCAAAATCACGGGAGTGCTTGCGTGAAGCATCATAATCAGTCTGGCCAGTCTCAGCGCTGATGGCTTTATTGACCAACTTTTGAAAAGATGTGCACTCGTACAGACGGAGATCGCGGCGAAGCTCAGGGCTAAGTCCCTTGCGGAACCTTGCCTGCTTCTTAGCGTCAGTAGATACCTCTTCAGGGGAATAACGTGCCAGATTCCCAAATTCACGACTATAAGCATCCACAGTCAGTCTTCCCTGGGTGAAGTTGCAGAACTCCTCCCTCTTGCGATCCATGAGACCTTCCGGAATGTGATGCTCATGGAAAGCCTCACTGAATTCAGCCCAAGTAGTGATTTGGCCGACCGGGCGCATAGCTTCGAAGTTTTCCCACCAAAGGCTAGCAGGGCCTTCGAGGTGATAGGCAGCATAAGTAACCTTGTCGGCTTCAGCTACGTTGGCAGAACGTAGCTTGTGGGTGATGCTGCGAAGTCAGTCATCCACGTCGAGGGGCTCGACGGAATGGTTAAACTTTGGTGGGTACAGCTTGATAAAGTCATTAATTGACACCAAGTCATTTCGCAGGTGGCATGCAGTGTTCTGCTCAATCCGCTCCAGCAGGCGGTTAGTCTCACGCTTGTTTCTTTCCGCCTCCAGCATTACTTCGGCCAGAGAAGGCGGGTGAGGCAGATTTTCACCTCTAGCTGCACTGGCTCCCCCCTGCTCCGGGGTAGCAGGGTTGCTGCGGGTGTTGACCATCCTAGGAGAAAACAAGACAATGGTTTAGACAATGATGGCTCAAACTTAGCAAGAAAAAGTGCAGAATGTAATGGATAACACGGAATGCAGAGATGTTCATCCGTATGTCATGGTAATATAAAACTGCCATATATATACCAACGGTCATACACATCATACATAGTTTAGTAGAAGCCCAGGCTACAGTACAACTATGATGAAAGACGTTACATCTCATCGGAGGCATTCCAAGCTCCTATACATTATTTGTCTACACCTCCAGAATTGATTACACACAAAGTCATATTCCACAAGTCACGCAGGACGGTGGAGATACAACTACTACAATACTAGTGATACTACTACTAACTCAGACAGCTCCGTAGTAGTCCTCATAGAAGTCACCTCCATAGCCTGGAAGTTCAACGTGATCATCCGGGAACAGACGGTCCTGAGGAGCCTGTGGACCATAGGGACTAGGATGAGGTCTTGGACCAACAAATGGTGGCCTGCAGGGACCACGGGGTGGGGTGATGCCTCCCACATCATGCCAATCCACCATGTCTGGCAAAGCAGATCTCACAGGATACAGATCCCTTGTATCCATACATCCAGCTTGCACCGCAGGTGCAAACCGAGTCAATGTAGCCCAATGATCAGCACTGGTATTGAAAAGCTCCAGCCTCAAGGCCCGATTCTCTCGGTTCTTATCTTCGAGCATCTCGGCAGTGGTACGAGTTAATGAGTCCTCCTGAGTGGAGTCAGCATAGATAGCCTGAAGATACCCTTGCGCTCCCAGAAGTGAAGCTGGCATGTAACGGAAGTCGGTGTTCCAAAGCAGGCCAGTCCGGACTCGCATAATGGTCATCATGGAATAGGCAGCATCCTGCACAGCCATCTCAACAGTAACCCCGAGTCCATAGGAACAGTGAAGGGGCTCGGTAGATCCAGGATAAGAAGGAAATATCCTGACGGTGCAGAAATATTGGCTTTGATTAAAGTCTCGGAATTGCTCTTCGACGGTGTATTCGGGATACCAACGGTAACCCGTCTCGATCATTACCCGGACTAACATAGCAGTATGACTGGGCACATCGAGGCACCGGGATAGACATAGGAACAAAGTGAAACATATGCCGGCCAGTCAAGTGTCCTGAACAGTAGTGCTGGGCTAGCAGGACTCCGGTGAACCAGGCTGTAGCGGACTACTATGGCTCGAGGAACACTAGACTACATTTCCCCATAAGAAAGGCTGCCAAGGATAAACAACTAGATTGTTGGATCCCACTCATACCAAGCATTTCAATCATACACACAATATGCCCGATATGAGTACATACAACATGGCATCACAACAAAACTCTACAACTCAAGTACTTTATTTAAAGGCTCCAGAGAGCCATACATAACATGTTCATACAGATAGGGGTCACATGACCCGACACTCAAGTCATACAATCATACAAGCACCTGCGGAAGCAACCGGTCTGAGTACAGACACTAGAAAGAAAGAAGGCTTCTCGAAGCCTGTCTATCTACATAGGGCCCTCCATGGCCAGGATCACCACCTGGGTGGCTAGTCACTCATCGACATCAAGGTCTACATAAAACCCATCGGAGGGGGCAGTGTTGTCGTCTGAAAACAATAAATAAGCAAACATGAGTACAAGGTACTCAGCAAGTCTTACATCAGAACCTACTATACATGCTCATTCTCAAGAAGGTGGTGGGGTTATTGCAGCAAGCCAGCTTTGACTCTTGGCTAAGCTATCCTACGGAACTTCTCTAGTAAAATAGTTTTCGCACACGAGCCCACTACTCACCAACACAATACTCCACCGGGGATCCTCCCTCGTCATCCTACGAGAGGGCCATCCTCGATACTCACACTTATCTTGAGTCTTTTAGTAGTATCCATTAACTTCTCTATGAACTGTATAGGCAACCAAGTAGTCCTTTACCGCGGACGCGGCTATTCGAATAGTTTTATACCCTGATGGGGTGTACTTCGTCATACACGCTTTCACCACTTACCGCCATTTACACGACATGTACTCGGCAACCTTCAAGCGGAAGCCCAGCAAGGGTGTCGACCACGGCCTACCTAAACACTTAAGTCTCTAGTCCAGGTTTTTCGCCTATCCAGGTTCCATCCGCAGGGAGTCCGTCCGAGGTTTCCACATACGGCCCCGAACGATGTGAACAGGGTTCCCGAGACACCAAACGGGTGACTCGGTACACCGTGCCATGGTGTATCTACCACAACATAGCCCATCCCTAGGGTCAGCGCTATGCCCGGCCGCCAACACATAACCTACAAACACCAGAAACTATTTACAACTCCTGGACAGAGTACTAGTGTGATTAAGAAGCCGAGAGGGTCCATTGGTTTCGGGCCCAATGTACGGTAGTAACTGCATCTTAAATCACACATACAGATCTCAGTTCTTATGGACGGTCCCAATGAAACAACCCACCATGTACTCCTACATGGCCTCTCATCGATACATTTACCAAAACATGTTCAACACATCCCTCACATTACCGACATAAGCATTTCACTCTAGCCCATCACCCAAATCAACCAGACCTGACACAACTCTAAGCATAGCAGGCATAGCAAGGTAGGAATCACATACATGGCTCAATCAACTCCTACACATGCTAGTGGGTTTCATCTAGTTACTGTGGCAATGACAGGTCATGCAGAGGATAAGGGTTCAACTATCGTAGCACACAGCAGTTTGAAACGCGTTGTCTTAATGCAGTAAACAAGAGCAGAAGCGAGAACATGGGTTTGTATCGGAATGATCAATGGTTGCTTGCCTGATGGAGTGGTAGTGGGATACTGTCCTTCAGTTGGATACTCGTGAATATCCTCGGAGGCAGAACCTACCACGAAGAACACATCGGAACACAATCAACACATGACGATATGCAACAATATGATGCATGCTATGACATGGCAATATGAATGTGTCTTGGCTTAATGCAAGATAAAACAGAAGGGGATGAACTCATTTGAATCAAAGATTCAAATATTAGCTCATTAAACATGGCCTCATTAGTGCATTACCTTATTCTGCTTAAATAGCAATGTAAACTTGTTTTGTCATGCATGAAACCATTACAGATGGATAATTTGAATTTGTCTGATAATTTTTCATATATAAATTATTTCGTTTGGAGTTACGGTTGAATTTCTATGATTTTTAGAAGTTTTAAACATTTTCTGGAATTTCCTGAATGAAAATAAATCCAGAAAATGCATTATTGCGTCAACATTGCGTCATGCTGACCTGAGCAGCTCAACAGACTCGGTTCAGGTCAAACCTGACTAGTGGGTCCCGCGTGTCAGTGTCATTAGTGTAACTAGTTTTTAGTTAGTCCTAATCCTACTTAATTAGCAGGCGGGTCCCATTTTTCATTGACCCAGAGGGGTCAAACTGGGCCCACCCGGGGGTTAACTCGGTCAGCGGGGTCAAACCCTTGGTCGGCAGGTCAAAGCCGCCGGCGACTCGACACTGGCGAGGCCCGAGATAGTGGAGAGCTTCGGATTTGGTCCTCCAGTGTCCAAATCGACGGCGGAGACGTGCTACGCGTAGCTGGGGAGCTGCCGCATCCAGTGGTGCAAGTGGTTGGACACGGGGACGCCGGAAACGACACCGGCGAGCTCGACAGCGGCGGCCGGAGTTCGGACGGGGTTGGGTTTGACGCTACGGTGCACGGGAGAAGGAGCTGGTGGTGGCTACAGGCTCCTGGTGCTGCGTTGAGCACAACGGTGAGCTTGGCTTTGAGCCACTGTGGCTCTGGCCACGACGGCGCCATGGCCGGCGGTGGGGATTGTTCAGGTGCGGTGGAAGTGGCGACTATAGAGGCCAAACGAGCACGGGAGCTAGGGGGAGAGGAAGAGAAGCTCACAGCAGCGTCGGAGAGGGGGTCAACGAGCTCGGGGAGGTCCTGGAGGCGGCGAATCGACCGGAGACGGGTCGGGTGCCCGAGGTGGAAGACGAGGGCGAAGACGGCGTTCGGCGGCATTTGGAGTGGCGTGGGTCAGCGGAGAGGTCCAGGGCGACGAGGCGGAGCTATTGGGTTTGTCGGAGGGGCGAGGGGGTGGCTCTGGTGACAACTACGGCGAACGGCGGCGAGGGACGCGGTCGGCCATCACGGGAGAGGGTGAGGGAGATGAGGGGGAGAGTGAGGGAGGATGAGAGGGGGACATGGGGGGTCGGCGTGGCATCCCTGGACATGTCCAGGACGTCGGCAGAAGCAGGAGGTGGCCGGCGTGTGGCCGACACGCGGCGAGCACGCGCCCCTGCCCTCTGGCGCGAGGAGGACGACATCTGGCAACTGTTTTTCTTATTTATTATTATTTCTGCAACTGTTGGGCTTTATGAAAAATACTAAAATGCTTCCAAAAATCCTGAAAATAATTGTGGGCTCTGTTTAGAATATATCCAACAGCAAACATTTATTTCCAGAATTATTTGAGCATTTAAATTATTTCATAGCATTTAAATGCCCAAACTCAAATACTTATGATTTAATTCAATGACCTTCTATTGACCTAGAAAATTGTGCACCAATTTTGCCAGGGGTTCTAAACCAAGACAAAGAGGGTGAACCTTTTAGAAGGGCATTTCAGGTTCATTGAAAATAATTTTAATAAACCATAGTTGTTTCCAGGGGGTGCTGGGGGTTCTATCTTCCCTATTTCAAATTTAGGAGGAAATTAAACATGATGCACACTCTAATGCTTGAACTAAACTAGGGTGTGACATATGCCCTAGAGGCAATAATAAAATGGTTATTATTATATTTCTTTGTTCATGATAATTGTCTATTATTCATGCTATAATTGTGTTATTCGGAAATCGTAATACATGTGTGAATACATAGACCACAACACGTCCCTAGTGAGCCTCTAGTTGACTAGCTCGTTGATCAAAAGATAGTCATGGTGTCCTGACTATGGACATTGGATGTCATTGATAACGGGATCACATCATTAGCAGAATGATGTGATGGACAAGACCCAATCCTAAGCATAGCTCAAAGATCGTGTAGTTTGTTTGCTGTAGCTTTTCCGAATGTCAAGTATCATTTACTTAGACCATGAGATTGTGCAACTCCCGTATACCGTAGGAGTGCCTTGGGTGTGCCAAACATCACAACATAACTGGGTGACCATAAAGGTACATTATAGGTATCTCCGAGAGTGTCTGTTGGGTTGACATGAATCGAGACTGGGATTTGTCACTCCGTGTGACGGAGAGGAATCTCTGGGCCCACTCGGTACTGCATCATCATAATGAGCTCAAAGTGACCAAGTAGTTGACCACGGGATCATGCATTATGGCACGAGTAAAGTGACTTGCCGGTAACGAGATTGAACGAGGTATTGGGATACCGACGATCGAGTTTGATCAAGTAACGTACCGATTGACAAAGGGAATTGTATACGGATTGATTGAATCCTCGACATCGTGGTTCATCCGATGAGATCATCTTGGAGCATGTGGGAGCCAACATGGGTATCCAGATCCCGCTGTTGGTTATTGACCGGAGAGGCGTCTCGGTCATGTCTGCATGTCTCCCGAACCCGTAGGGTCTACACACTTAAGGTTCGGTGATGCTAGGGTTGTAGAGATATTAGTATGAAGTAACCCGAAAGTTGTTCGGAGTCCTAGATGAGATCCCGGACGTCACGAGGAGTTCCGGAATGGTCCGGAGGTAGCGATTTATATATAGGTAGTCCAGTTTCGGCCATCGGGAAGGTTTCGGGGGTCATCGGTATTGTACCGGGACCACCGGAAGGGTCCCGGGGGTCCACCGGGTGGGGCCACCTATCCCGGAGGGCCCCATGGGCTGAGTTGGGAGGAGAACCAGCCCCTAGTGGGCTGGTGCGCCCCCCCTTGGGCCTCCCCTGCGCCTAGGGTTGGGAAACCCTAGGGGTGGGGGTGCCCCCCCCCCCACTTGGCTTGGGGGGAAGCCACCCCTTGGCCGCCGCCCCGTTGGAGACCCATCTCCTAGGGCCGGCGCCCCCCCAAGGCCCCTATATAAAGAGGGGGGAGGGAGGGCAGCCGCACCCTTGCTCTTGGCGCCTCCCTCTCCCTCCGTTACACCTCTCCTCCCTGCTTGCGCTTGGCAAAGCCCTGCCGGGATCCTACTGCATCCACCACCACGCCGTCGTGCTACTGGATCTTCATCAACCTCTCCTTCCCCCTTGCTGGATCAAGAAGGAGGAGACGTCTCCCAACCGTACGTGTGTTAAACGCGGAGGTGCTGTCCGTTCGACACTTGGTCATCGGTGATTTGGATCACGTCGAGTACGACTCCATCAACCCCGTTCTCTTGAACGCTTCCTCACGCGATCTACAAGGATATGTAGATGCACTCCTCTCTCCCTCGTTGCTAGATTACTCCATAGATTGATCTTGGTGATGCGTAGAAAATTTTAAAATTCTGCTACGTTCCCCAACAGTGGCATCATGAGCTAGGTCTATGCGTAGTTACTATGCACGAGTAGAACACAAAGTAGTTGTGGGTGTCGATATTGTCAATTATCTTGCTGTTACTAGTCTTATCTTGATTCGGCGGCATTGTGTGATGAAGCGGCCCGGACCGAGCTTACATGTACGCTTACGTGAGACTGGTTCCACCGACTGACATGCACTAGTTGCATAAGGTGGCTGGCGGGTGTCCGTCTCTCCCACTTTAGTCGGATCGGATTCGGTGAACAGGGTCCTTATGAAGGGTAAATAGAAATTGGCAATTCACGTTGTGGTTTTGGCGTAGGTAAGAAACGTTCTTGCTAGAATCCTATAGCAGCCACGTAAAAACTTGCAACAACAATTAGAGGACGTCTAACTTGTTTTTGCAGCAAGTGTTTTGTGATGTGATATGGCCAAAGGATGTGATGAATGATATATGTGATGTATGAGATGATCATGTTCTTGTAATAGGAATCACGACTTGCATGTCGATGAGTATGACAACCAGCGAGAGCCATAGGAGTTGTCTTTATTTATTTATGACCTGCGTGTCAACATAAACTTCATGTAATTAATTTACTTTATTGCTAAAGCGTTAGCCATAGTAGTAGAAGTAATAGATGACGAGACAACTTCAAGAAGACACGATGATGGAGATCATGGTGTCATGCCGGTGACAACGATGATCATGGAGCCCCGAAGATGGAGATCAAAAGGAGCAAATGATATTGGCCATATCATGTCACTATTTGATTGCATGTGATGTTTATCATGTTTTACATCTTATTTGCTTAGAACGACGGTAGCTTAAATAAGATGATCCCTTGTAATAATTTCAAGAAAGTGTTCCCCCTAACTGTGCACCGTTGCGAAGGTTCGTTGTTTTGAAGCACCACATGATGATCGGGTGTGATAGATTCTAACGTTCGAATACAACGGGTGTAAGCCAGATTTACACACGCAATACACTTAGGTTGACTTGACGAGCCTAGCATGTACAGACATGGCCTCGGAACACGGAAGACCGAAAGGTCGAGCATGAGTCATATAGAAGATACGATCAACATGAAGATGTTCACCGATGTTGGCTAGTCCGTCTCACGTGATGATCGGACATGGCCTAGTTAACTCGGATCATGTTTCACTTAGATGACTGGAGGGATGTCTATCTGAGTGGGAGTTCATTGAATAATTTGATTAGATGGACTTAATTATCATGAACTTAGTCTAAAATCTTTACAATATGTCTTGTAGATCAAATGGCCCACGTTGTCCTCAACTTCAACGCGTTCCTAGAGAAAACCAAGCTGAAAGACGATGGCAGCAACTATACGGACTGGGTCCGGAACCTGAGGATCATCCTCATAGCTGCCAAGAAAGATTATGTCCTAGAAGCACCGCTAGGTGATGCACCTGTCCCAGAGAACCAAGATGTTATGAACGCTTGGCAGTCACGTGCTGATGATTACTCCCTCGTTTAGTGCGGCATGCTTTACAGCTTAGAACCGGGGCTCCAAAAGCGTTTTGAGAGACACGGAGCATATGAGATGTTCGAAGAGCTGAAAATGTGTTTTCAAGCTCATGCCCGGGTCGAGAGATATGAAGTCCCCGACAAGTTCTTCAACTGTAAGATGGAGGAAAATAGTTCTGTCAGTGAGCACATACTCAAAATGTCTGGGTTGCATAACGGCTTGACTCAGTACTCATAGTAGCTCCTGGGTATTTGATACTGGTGTGGTTGCTCACATTTGTAACTCAAAGCAGGAGCTGTGGAATAAACGGAGACTGGCGAAGGACGAGGTGATGATGCGCGTCGGGAATGGTTCCAAGGTCGATGTGATCGCCACGGCACGCTGCCTCTACATTTACCTACAGGATTAGTTTCAAACCTCAATAATTGTTATTTAGTGCCAGCTTTGAGCATGAACATTGTATTAGGATCTCGTTTAATTCGAGATGGCTACTCATTTAAATCCGAGAATAATGGTTGTTCTATTTATATGAGAGATATGTTTTATGGTCATGCTCTGTTGGTGAATGGTTTATTCTTAATGAATCTCGAGCGTAATGTTACACATATTCATAGTGTGAATACCAAAAGATGTAAGGTTGACAATGATAGTCCCACATACTTGTGGCACTGCCGCCTTGGTCACATAGGTGTCAAACGCATGAAGAAGCTCCATGCAGATGGACTTTTAGAGTCTCTTGATTACGAATCATTTGACACGTGCGAACCATGCCTCATGGGTAAAATGACCAAGACTCCGTTCTCAGGAACAATGGAGCGATCAACCAACTTATTGGAAATCATACATACTGATGTGTGCGGTCCAATGAGTGTTGAGGCTCGCAGTAGCTATCGGTATGTTCTCACCCTCACTGATGACTTGAGTAGATATGGGTATGTCTACTTAATGAAACACAAGTCTGAGACTTTTGAAAAGTTCAAGGAATTTTAGAGTGAGGTTGAGAATCAACGTGACAGAAAAATCAAGTTCTTGCGATTAGATCGTGGGGGAGAATACTTGAGTCACGAATTTGACACACACTTAAGAAAATGTGGAATAGTTTCACAACTCACGCCGCCTGGAACATCTTAGCGTAATGGTGTGTCCGAACGTCGTAATCGCACTCTATTAGATATGGTGCGATCTATGATGTCTCTTACCGATTTACCGATGACATTTTGGGGCTATGCTTTAGAGACTGCCGCATTCACTTTAAATAGGGCTCCGTCGAAATCCGTTGAGACGACACCGTATGAATTATGGTTTGGGAAGAAACCTAAGCTGTCATTTCTAAAAGTTTGGGGATGCGATGCTTATGTCAAGAAACTTCAACCAGAAAAGCTCGAACCCAAATCGGAAAAATGCGTCTTCATAGGATACCCTAAAGAAACTATTGGGTATACCTTCTACCTCAGATCCGAAGGCAAGATCTTTGTTGCCAAGAATGGGTCCTTTCTAGAGAAAGAGTTTATCTCGAAAGAAACACGTGGGAGGAAAGTAGAACTTGATGAAGTATTACGTCTTGAACCGGTAAGTGGCGCAGCTCAAGAAAATGTTCCTGAGGTGCCTGCACCGACTAGAGAGGAAGTTGATGATGATGATCATGAAACTTCAGATCAAGTTGCTACTGAACTTCGTAGATCCACGAGGACACGTTCCGCACCAGAGTGGTACGGCAACCCTGTCTTGGAAATCATGTTGTTAGACAACGGTGAATCTTCGAACTATGAAGAAGCGATGGCAGGCCTGGAATCCGTCAAATGGCTGGAAGCCATGAAATCCGAGATAGGATCCATGTATGAAAACGAAGTATGGACTTTGACTGACTTGCCCGATGATCAGCGAGCCATAGAAAATAAATGGATCTTTAAGAAGAAGACTGACGCGGATGGTAATGTGACCATCTATAAAGCTCGGCTTGGCACTAAGGGTTATCGACAAGTTCAAGGGGTTGACTACGATGAGACTTTCTCACCCGTAGCGAAGCTGAAGTCCGTCCAAATCATGTTAGCAATTGCTGCATTCTATGATTATGAGATATGGCAAATGGACGTCAAAATGGAATTCCTTAATGGTTTCCTTAAGGAAGAATTGTATAAGATGCAGCTGGAAGGTTTTGTCGACCCTAAGAATGCTGACAAGGTGTGCAAGCTCCAATGCTCGATTTATGGGCTAGTGCAAGCATCTCGGAGTTGGAACATTCGTTTTGATGAGATGATCAAAGCGTTTGGGTTTACGCAGACTTATGGAGAAGCCTGCATTTACAAGAAAGTGAGTGGGAGCTCTGTAGCATTTCTCATATTGTATGTGGATGACATACTGTTGATGGGAAATGATATAGAATTCTTGGAAAGCATAAAGGCCTACTTGAACAAGTGTTTTTCAATGAAGAACCTTGGATAAGCTGCTTATATATTAGGCATCAAGATCTATAGAGATAGATCGAGACGCCTCATTGGTCTTTCACAGAGTACGTACCTTGACAAGATATTGAAGAAGTTCAAAATGGATCAGTCAAAGAAGGGGTTCTTGCCTGTATTGCAAGGTACGAGATTGAGCACGGCTCAATGCCCGACCACAGTAGAAGATAGAGAAAAGATGAGTGTCGTCCCCTATGCCTCGGCCACAGGGTCTATCATGTATGCTATGCTGTGTACCAGACCTAATGTAAACCTTGCTGTAAGTTTGGTAGGAAGGTACCAAAGTAATCCCGGCATGGAACACTGGACAGCGGTCAAGAATATCCTGAAGTACCTGAAAAGGACTTAGGAAATGTTTCTCGTTTATGGAGGTGACGAAGAGCTCGTTGTAAACGGTCACGTCGATGCTAGCTTCGACACAGATCTGGATGACTCTAAGTCACAAACCGGATACGTGTATATTTTGAATGGTGGGGCAGTAAGCTGGTGCAGTTGCAAGCAAAGCGTCGTGGCAGGATCTACATGTGAAGCGGAGTACATGGTAGCCTCGGAGGCAGCACAAGAAGCAGTCTGGGTGAAGGAGTTCATTACCAACCTAGGAGTCATACCCAATGCGTCGGGCCCGATGACTCTATTCTGTGACAACACTGGAGCTATTGCCCTTGCCAAGGAGCCCAGGTTTCACAGGAAGACCAGGCATATCAAGCGTCGCTTCAACTCCATTCGTGAAAGTGTTCAAAATGGAGACATAGAGATTTGTAAAGTACATACGGACCTGAATGTGGCAGATCCGTTGACTAAACCTCTCCCTAGAGCAAAACATGATCAACACCAAAAATACATGGGTCTTCGATTCATCACAATGTAACTAGAATATTGACTCTAGTACAAGTGGGAGACTGTTGGAAATATGCCCTAGAGGCAATAATAAAATGGTTATTATTATATTTCTTTGTTCATGATAATTGTCTATTATTCATGCTATAATTGTGTTATCCGGAAATCGTAATAAATGTGTGAATACATAGACCACAACACGTCCCTAGTGAGCCTCTAGTTGACTAGCTCGTTCATCAAAAGATAGTCATGGTTTCCTGACTATGGACATTGGATGTCATTGATAACGGGATCACATCATTAGGAGAATGATGTGATGGACAAGACCCAATCCTAAGCATAGCTCAAAGATCATGTAGTTCGTTTGCTATAGCTTTTCCGAATGTCAAGTATCATTTCCTTAGACCATGAGATTGTGCAACTCCCAGATACCGTACGAGTGCCTTGGGTGTGCCAAACGTCACAACGTAACTAGGTGACCATAAAGGTACATTACAGGTATCTCCAAAAGTGTCTATTGGGTTGACACGAATCGAGACTGGGATTTGTCACTCCGTGTGACGGAGAGGTATCTCTGGGCCCACTCAGTAATGCATCATCATAATGAGCTCAATGTGACCAAGTGGTTGATCACGGGATCATGCATTACGGCACGGGTAAAGTGACTTGCCGGTAACGAGATTGAATGAGGTATTGGGATACCGACGATCAAGTCTCGGGCAAGTAACGTACCGATTGACAAAGGGAATTGTATATGGATTGATTGAATCCTCGACATCGTGGTTCATCTAATGAGATCATCGTGGAGCATGTGGGAGCCAACATGGGTATTGTAAGTGCATCTAGTGCCACCCCTAGTTGGTTTTGGAGTATTGACGACAAACCTAGTTGAGGGACTAACGTGTTTGTGAGAATTGCAGGATAACACAGGTAGAAGTCCCTCATTGATTCGGTTTTACTACCATAGATGACCCCTAAAAATGTACGAAGACATTGAAGTCAATGGTGGTATATGAAGATATTCACATTGAAGACTATGACAAGAGAAGACACCACGTGAAGCCAATGGAACTCGAAGACTTAGCTCTTTCGTAGTTCTCTTTCATTTGTGTTGAGTCATAGGAACCACCATACTATTAAGTGGGGTCCAAGAGAACCAGTCAGAACGACTGATGTGATGCCTAATTCAAAACCTATGTCTTCGAGTGAAGACTATGAGAGCAAATCTTGTCCAGAGTCGGATAAGTCAGCTTTACTTGTAGCCCAAGTAAAGTTGTCGTGTGAGTTCGAAATCTAACCGTTGGAACACGTGTCAGTTCCTTAGTGACCCAGGGTCATTTCGGACAAGTCAGGTCGGGTTGCCCAGTGGCTATAAATTGTCCACCCCCTACAACCATAAACGGTTGGCTGCTCAGATTTCAGTACACGGCTTTTGTCGTTTGAGAGCAACCCACCTCGAAGCCTTTGAGAGAAAATTCCTAGCGAGGAGAAAAGCCCTAACCACCCAGAGCCAGAGAGAATTGGGCATCACTTTAGTCTTCTTGTCTGAGTGATCTGAAGACTTATTACACTTAAGGACTGTGCATCCTCCAGCCGGTTAGGCGTCGCGTTCTGAGCATCCAAGAGACATTGTGGATCGCCGGTGAACGAAGTCTGTGAAGGTTTGGGAGTCTACCTTGAAGACTTACCAGAGTGATTGGGCGAGGTCTATGTGACCTTAGCTCAAGGGGAATACGGTGAGGACTGGGTGTCCTGAGCTGCGTGTTCAGGACTGGGTGTCCGGGACTGTGTGTCCTTTGGTTTAAATACCTAGCTGCCCTAACCAGACGTACAGTTGTCACAGCAACTGGAACTGGTCCAACAAATCATTGTCTTCAACGAGCCACTGGTTTCATCTTCACTTCCTTTTACTTACTGTTACTCATTGTGAAGCCATTGCATGCTTGCTCTATCATTTGTCTTCACAACGTAACTGTATGATTTGTTTGGCTTCATAACCTCTTCCTACCTGATCCTTATTACACTGCAGCTACTTGTCATTGTGCTTTCACTCTATTAAATACTTGACCATGGCTTGCCTAGTGTAATCTAACTTCCGCTGCTTAGTGAGAGGCATATCTCTACTGTCTGTCTTCACAACTTCCACGTTTTGAAGACTTTCATAAAAATCGCCTATTCACCCCCCCTCTAGTCGATATAACGCACTTTCAATTGGTATCAGAGCAAGGTGCTCCCTTGTTCTGTGTGATTTGGTTTAACCACCTGGAGTTTTAGCTATGTCGACTGCAGGGATAATCAAAGTCTCCGCTGCATGCCCCATCTTCGATGGAACTAAATATCCCTACTAGAAGAATAAGATGCTCATGCATCTTGAAGCAATTGATGTCGACCTATGGTATGTCATCGAGAACGGTGTTCCCAAGGCTGGAGAAGGTGTCACTGCTGCTGATGTCAAGAAGTTCACTCAACTGGACTCTACTGCCGAGAATATCATCTGTGGTCATCTGACCAAAGGACAGTATGGCCGTGTGAGTGCTTTGAAGACATCCAAGCTGGTCTGGGACTGGCTCTCCAAGGTCAATGAAGGCATCTCAACCCAGAGAGATCAGAGAATTAGTGGGCTGGTGCGCCCCCCTTGGGCCTCCCCTGCGCCTAGGGTTGGGAAACCCTAGGGGTGGGGGCGCCCCCCACTTGGCTTGGGGGGAAGCCACCCCTTGGCTGCCGCCCCCTTGGAGATCCATCTCCTAGGGCCGGCGCCCCCCCCCCAAGGCCCCTATATAGAGAGGGGGGAGGGAGGGCAGCCGCACCCTTGCTCTTGGCGCCTCCCTCTCCCTCTGTTACACCTCTCCTCCCCGCTTGCGCTTGGCGAAGCCCTGCCGGGATCTTACTGCATCCACCACCACGCCGTCGTGCTGCTGGATCTTCATCAACCTCTCCTTCCCCCTTGCTGGATCAAGAAGGAGGAGACGTCTCCCAACCGTACGTGTGTTGAACGCGGAGGTGCTGTTCGTTCGGCACTTGGTCATCGGTGATTTGGATCATGCCGAGTACGACTCCATCAACCCCGTTCTCTTGAACACTTCCGCACACGATCTACAAGGGTATGTAGATGCACTCCTCTCTCCCTCGTTGCTAGATGACTCCATAGATTGATCTTGGTGATGCGTAGAAAATTTTAAAATTCTGCTACATTCCCCAACACATAATGAGCTCAGTGTGACTAAGTAGTTGGTCATGGGATCATGCATTACGGAACGAGAAAAGTGACTTGCCGGTAACGAGATTGAACGAGGTATTGGGATACCGACGATCGAATCTCGGGCAAGTAACGTACCGATTGACAAAGGGAATTGTATACGGGATTGCTTGAATCCTCGACATCATGGTTCATCCGATGAGATCATCGTGGAACATGTGGGAGTCAGCATGGGTATCCAGATCCCGCTGTTGGTTATTGGCCGGAGAGTTTTCTCGGTCATGTCTGCATGGTTCCCGAACCCGTAGGGTCTACACACTTAAGGTTCGATGACGTTAGAGTTATTAGGAAGACTTGTATGTGATTACCAAATGTTGTTCGGAGCCCCAGATGAGATCCCGTACGTCACGAGGAGTTCCGGAATGGTCCGGAGGTGAAGATTTATATGTAGGAAGTTGTCATACGGTCACCGGAAAGGTTCAGGGGCATATCGGTATTGTATCGGGGCCACCAGAGGGGTTCCGGGGGTCCACTGGGAGGGGCCACCTCTCTCGGAGTGCCTAATGGGCCGTAGAGGAAAGGGAACCAGCCCTACATGGGCTGGGCGCATCCCCCCCCCATGGGCCCATGCGCCTAGGGTTGGGGGGAAACCCTAAGGGGGGCGCCCCCCTTGCTTGGGGGGCAAGCCCCCTTCCCTTGGCCGCCCTCCCCCCTCTAGATCTCATCTAGAGGGGGCCGGCCCCCTTCCTCCCTCCCCTATAAATAGAGGGGCAAGGGGAGGGCTGCTTACCACATCCAAGGCGCAGCCCCTCCCCTCCCCAACACCTCTCCTCCTCCGCAAGAGCTTGGCGAAGCCCTGCCGGAGTACTGCTGCTCCACCACCACCACGCCGTCGTGCTGCTGTTGGAGCCCTCTTCCTCAACCTCTCCCTCCTCCTTGCTGGATCAAGGCGCGGGAGACGTCCTCACTCCGTACGTGTGTTGAACATGGAGGTGCCGTCCGTTCGGCGCTAGGATCATCGGTGATTTGGATCACGACGAGTACGACTCCTTCATCCCCGTTCTCTTGAACGCTTCCGCTCGCGATCTACAAGGATATGTCGATGCACTCCTCTTCCCCTCGTTGCTAGATGACTCCATAGATTGATCTTGGTGATGCGTATAAAACTTTAAATTTCTGCTACGATCCCCAACAATATAAATTGTTGTATGAGATGATAATGTTTTGTTAAAGTTATCGGCAACTGGCAGGAGCCTTATGGTTGTTTCTTTATGCATAATATGCAAGAGCCATATAATTGCTTTACTTTATTGCTATGCGATAGCAATAGTTGATGAGACGACCATGTAACGATATGTTGATAGAGATCAAGATGATGGAGATCATGGTGTCATGCCGGTGATGATGGAGATCATGACGGTGCTTTGGAGACGGAGATCAATGGCACAAGATGATGATGATGGCCATATCATGTCACATATTTTGATTGCATGTGATGTTTATCCTTTATGCATCTTATTTTCCTTAGTACGATGGTAGCATTGTAAGATGATCCCTCACCAAATTTCAAGTTATAAGTGTTCTCCCTAAGTATGCACCGTGCAACAGTTCGTCGTGCCGAGACACCGTGTGATGATCGGGTGTGATAAGCTCTACGTTCACATACAACGGGTGCAAGCCAGTTTTGCACACGTGGAATACTCGGGTTAAACTTGACAAGCCTAGCATATGCAGATATGGCCTTGAAACACTGAGACTGAAAGATCGAACATGAATCATATAGTAGATATGATCAACATAGTGATGTTCACCATTGAAAACTACTCCATCTCACGTGATGATCGGACATGGTTTAGTTGATATGGATCACGTGATCATTTAGATGACTAGAGGGATGTCTATCTAAGTGGGAGTTCTTAAGTAATCTGATTAATTAAACTTTAATTTTCATGAACTTAGTCCTGATAGTATTTGCAAATTATGTTGTAGATCAATAGCTCACGTTAGAGCTCCCCGTTTTGTTTTGATGTGTTCCTAGAGAAAAATAAGTTGAAAGATGTTAGTAGCAATGATGCGGACTGGATCCATGATCTGAGAATTATCCTCATTGCTGCACAGAAGAATTATGTCCTTGATGCACCGCTAGGTGATGGACCTATTGCAGGAGGAGGTGCAGACGTTATGAACATTTGGCAAGCTCGGTATGATGACTACTTGATAGTTTAGTGCACCAAGCTTTACGGCATAGAACCGGGACTTCAAAAGAGTTTTGAACGCCACGGGGCATATAAGATGTTCCAAGAGCTAAAATTGGTATTTCAGACTCATGCCCGAGTCGAGAGGTCTGAGACCTCTGACAAGTACTTTACCTACAAGATGGAGGAGTATAGCTCAACCACTGAGCATGTGCTCAGAATGTTGGAGTATTACAATCGCTTGAATCAAGTGGGAGTTAATCTTCCAGATAAGATAGTGATTGATAGAGTTCTCTATTCACTATCATCAAGTTACTGGAACTTCGTGATGAACTATAATCGATTCCCCAACACTTGCTATCCATGTGCCAGAACCATGAGTTGGTTGTGTTGTTCTTATGGATTTTGGATCTAGTCTACCCCAACTTGTTTGGGACTAAAGGCTTTCTGTTGTTGCTATTGGAGGAGCAGACCAGGACTCTCCACGGAGGTGATGAGATAAGCACCCACAAAGCCACATGCTAGTTACAGTAGACGACATGTCGACGTCCAACTTTCATGGAAAGTCGCCACCCACACGATACAAGGTCAATGCACTTGAAGTAGTGAAACTCTCGGGGCCGCCAGCCCAACAACCCTCGCTCCATCGTGCCCAGTGCACTCAATCAACACCGCCTTCCAGGGCCACCGCCCGGACATACAACCACTCGGATCGAGCTGCAACATCGCATGACCCAGCTGCACGCAACCCATGCTGCTCAGGGCAACCGCTCGCAAACCACGGTCATCACACCACATCTGGCCTGCTGCCCTGACATATCGTTCAACCGTCCCTTCTAGGATGCATCGACTGAGCCAACAACCCTACTGCCCTTGCAGCCCATGGTTTCCACCCAAGCCACCATGTCGAGCTACAACCCCGCCTCATGGATTTGACGCCGCACCACTGCTCGAGACCGTCGTCATGGTGCACAACAAGGTTCTGGGGTCGCTGCCCCGACATACATTGTTGGAAATATGCTCTAGAGGCAATAATAAATTAGTTATTATTATATTTCATTGTTCATGATAATCGTTTATTATCCATGCTAGAATTGTATTGATAGGAAACTCATATACATGTGTGGATACATAGACAACACCATGTCCCTAGTAAGCCTCTAGTTGACTAGCTCGTTGATCAATAAGATGGTTATGGTTTCCTAACCATGGACATTGGATGTCATTGATAACGGGATCACATCATTAGGAGAATGATGTGATGGACAAGACCCAATCCTAAGCCTAGCACAAAGATCGTGTAGTTCGTATGCTAAAGCTTTTCAAATGTCAAGTATCATTTCCTTAGACCATGAGATTGTGCAACTCCCGGATACCGTAGGAGTGCTTTGAGTGTGCCAAACGTCACAACGTAAATGGGTGGCTATAAAGGTTCACTACAGGTATCTCCGAAAGTGTCTGTTGGGTTGGCACAAATCGAGACTGGGATTTGTCACTCCATGTAAACAGAGAGGTATCTATGGGCCCACTCGGTAGGACATCATCATAATGTGCACAATGTGACCAAGGAGTTGATCACGGGATGATGTGTTACGGAACGAGTAAAGAGACTTGTCGGTAATGAGATTGAACAAGGCATCGGGATACCGATGATCGAATCTCGGGCGAGTATCGTACCGATGGACAAAGGGAATTGTATACGGGATTGATTGAATCCTTGACATCTTGGTTCATTCGATGAGATCATCGTGGAGCATGTGGGAGCCAACATGGGTATCTAGATCCCGCTGTTGGTTATTGACCGGAGAGTTGTCTCGGCCATGTCTGCATGACTCTGGAACCCGTAGGGTCTACACACTTAAGGTTCGATGACGCTAGGGTTATAGGGAATAGATGTACGTGGTTACCGAATGTTGTTCGGAGTCCCGGATGAGATCCTGGATGTAATGAGGAGTACCGGAATGGTCCGTAGGTAAAGATTTATATATGGGAAGTCATCATACGGTCACCGGAATAATTCAGGGGTTACAGGTATTGTACCGAGACCACCAGAAGGGTTCCGGGGGTCCACCGGGAGGGTCCACCTGCCCCAAAGGGCCCTATGGGCTGTATGTGGAGAGGGACCAACCCCTTAGTGGGCTGGGCGCCTCCCCCCTAGGTCCCATGCGCCTAGGGTTTGGGGGAACCCTAAAGGGGGGTGCCCCTTGCCTTGGGGGGCAAGGCAACCCCCCTTGGCTGCCGCCCCCTCCTCAGATTGGATCTGAGGGGGCCGGCCCCCTCTCCCTTGCCCCTATATATATGTGGGGGGTGGGAGGGCAGCCGCACCCAAGTCTTGGCGCAACCCTCCCCCTCTCCCAAGTCCTCCTCTTCTCCCGCGGTGCTTGGCGAAGCCCTGCAGGATTGCCACGCTCCTCCTTCACCACCATGCCGTCGTGCTGCTGCTGGATGGAGTCTTCCCCAACCTCTCCTTCACCCCTTGCTGGATCAAGGCGTAGGAGACGTCACCGGGCTGTACGTGTGGTGAACGTGGAGGTGCCGTCCGTTCGGCACTAGGATCATCGGTGATTTGGATCACGATGAGTACGACTCCATCAACCCCGTTCACTTAAACGCTTCCGCTTAGTGATCTACAAGGGTATGTAGATGCACTCTCCTTCCTCTCGTTGCTAGATTACTCCATAGATTGATCTTGGTGATGCGTAGAAAATTTTGAATTTTCGCTACGATCCCTAACAGTGGCATCATGAGCTAGGTCTATGCGTAGTTTCTATGCACGAGTAGAACACAAAGCAGTTGTGGGCGTCGATTTTGTCAATTTACTTGCCGTTACTAGTCTTATCTTGATTCGGCGGCATCGTGGGATGAAGCGGCCCGGACCGACCTTACACGTACTCTTACGTGAGACTGGTTCCACCGACTGACATGCACTAGTTGCATAAGGTGGCTAGCGGGTGTCTGTCTCTCCCACTTTAGTCAGATCGGATTCGATGAAAAGGGTCCTTATGAAGGGTAAATAGAAATTGGCATATCATGTTGTGGTTTTCGCGTAGGTAAGAAACGTTCTTGCTAGAAACCTATAGCAACCACGTAAAAACTTGCAACAACAATTAGAGGATGTCTAACTTGTTTTTGCAACATATGCCTTGTGATGTGATAAGGCCAAAAGGATGTGATGAATGATATATGTGATGTATGAGATTGATCATGTTCTTGTAATAGGAATCACGACTTGCATGTCGATGAGTATGACAACCGGCAGGAGCCATAGGAGTTGTCTTAATTTAGTTATGACCTGCGTGTCAACTTAAACGTCATGTAATTACTTTACTTTATTGCTAAAGCGTTAGCCATAGTAGTAGAAGTAATAGACGATGAGACAACTTGAAGAAGACATGATGATGGAGATCATGGTGTCATGCCGGTGACAACGATGATCATGGAGCCCCGAAGATGGAGATCAAAAGGAGCAAAATGATATTGGCCATATCATGTCACTATTTGATTGCATGTGATGTTTATCATGTTTTACATATTATTTTCTTAGAACGACGGTAGCTTAAATAAGATGATCCCTCACTAAAATTTCAAGAAAAGTGTTCCCCCTAACTGTGCACCGTTGTGAAGGTTTGTTGTTTCGAAGCACCACGTGATGATCGGGTGTGATAGATTCTAACGTTCGAATACAACGGGTGTAAGCCAGATTTACACAGCAAAAACACTTAGGTTGACTTGACGAGCCTAGCATGTACAGACATGGCCTCGGAACACGGAAGACCGAAAGGTCGAGCATGAGTCGTATAGAAGATACGATCAACATGAAGATGTTCACCGATGTTGACTAGTCCATCTCACGTGATGATCGGACACGGCCTAGTTGACTCGGATCATGTTTCACTTAGATGACTAGAGGGATGTCTATCTGAGTGGGAGTTCATTAAATAATTTGATTAGATGAACTCAATTATCATGAACATAGTCTGAATTGTCTTCGCAAATATGTTGTAGATAGATAGCTCATGTTGTAGCTCCCTGTTTCAATATGTTCCTAGAGAAAGATTAAGTTGAAAGATATTGTAAGCAATGATGCGGACTAGGTCCGTAGTCCGAGGAGTGTCCTCACTGCTACATAGAAGGCTTACGTCTTTGATGTACCGCTCGATGTGCAAACCCCTACAACATCGTCTGTGGATGTTGTGAACACCTAACAGACACATCCTGATGACTACTTGATAGTTTAGTGCACCATACTTTACGGCTTAGAATCGGGATTCCAGTGACGTTTTGAACGCCATAGAACATATGAGATGTTCCAAGAGCTGAAATTGGGATTTCAGGCTCATGCCCGTGTTGAGAGGTGTGAGACCTCTGACAAGTTCTTTTGCCAACAAGATGGAGGAGAATAGCTTAGCTAGTGAGCATGTGCTTAGAATGTCTGGGTGCTACAATCACTTAAATCAAGTGGGAGTTAAACTTCCAGATAAGATAGTGATTGATAGAGTTCTCTAGCCACTATCACTAAGCTACTAGATCTTCGTGATGAACTATGACATGCAAGGGGTGGAATTGATCCCGGAGCTGTTCGCGGTGCTTAAGACCGCAAAAGGTAGAAATCAAGAAGGAGCATCAAGTGTTGATGGTTTAACAAGACCACTGGTTTCAAGAAGGGCAAGGGCTAGAAGGGAAACTTCATGGATGGCAAACCAGTTGCCGCTCCAGTGAAGGAACCCAAGGTTGAACCCAAACCCGAGACTAAGTGCTTCTATTGTAAAGGGAACGGTCACTGGTAGCGGAATTACCCCAAATGCATGGTAGATAAGAAGGCTGGCAACTTCAACAAAATTTATACGTGTTATTAATGTGTACCTCACTAGTACTCCTGGTAGCACCTGGGTATTGGATACCGGTTCAGTTACTATTATTGGTGACTTGAAGCAAAAGCTACGGACTAAACGGAGACTGGCTAAGGGCGAGGTGACAATGTGTGTTGGAAGTGTTTCCAAAGTTGATGAGATCACCATCGCACACTCCATCTGCCTTCGGGATTAGTATTGAACCTAGATAAATGTTATCATGTGTCTACATTGAGCATGATATGATTAGATCATGTTCATTGCAATACGGTTATTCATTTAAGTTAGAGAATAATGGTTATTCTGTTTACATGAATAATACCTTTCATGGTCATGCACCCTATGTGAATGGTTCATTGAATCTCGGTCGTGGTAATACACATGTTCACGCCAAAAGATGTAGAGTTAATAATGATAGTTCCACTTTCTTGTGGCACTGCCGCTTAGGTGATATTGGTGTAAGATGCATGAAGAAACTCCATGTCGATGGATGTTTGGAGTCACTTGATTTTGAATCGCTTGACACATGCGAGCCATGCCTCATGGGCAGGATGACTAAGACCCCGTTGTCAGGTATAATGAAACAGGCAAGTGACTTGTCGGAAATCATGCATGCTGATACGTGTGACCCAATGAGAATTGAAGCGTGCAGTGGATATCGCTATTTTCTCATCTTCACTGACGATTTGAGTAGATATAGGTATATTTACTTAATGAAGCACAAGTCTGAAATGTTTGAAAAGTTCAAGCAATTTCAGAGTGAAGTTAAGAATCATCATAACAATAAGATCATGTTCCTACGATCTGATCAAAAGGGGATTTTCTGAGTTATGAGTTTGGTAATCACTTAAGACATTGTGGAATTGTTTCACAGTTGAAGCCACCTGGAACACCACAGGGTAATGGTGTGTCTGGACGTCGTAATCGAACCTTCTGAGATATGGTGTGATCCATGATGTCTATTATCAATCTACCGTTTTCATTTTGAGGTTATGCGTTAGAGACAGTTGCATTCACTTTATATAGGACACCATCTAAGTCCGTTGAGACGACGTCATAAGAACATTGGTTTGGCAAGAAACCAATGTTGTCGTTTCTTAATGTTTGGGGCTGCAATGCTTAAGGCTTAAGCCAGAGAAGCTCGAACCCAAAGCGGACAAACACATCTTCATAGGATACCCAAGGGTGACAGTTGGGTATACCTTCTATCTCAAATCCAAGGGCAAATTGTTTGTCGCCAAGAACGGGTCCTTTCTCAAGAAGGAGTTTCTCTTGAAAGAATTGAGTGGGAGGAAGATAGAACTTGATGAGGTTGTCGAACCTTTACTTCAACCAGAGAGTGACGCAACACAGAAAGATGTTTTCTGTGGTGCCTACGTCTGTTGAATAGGAAGTTAATGATAGTGATCATGAATCTTCGGATCAAGTTGCTATCGAACCTCGTAGGTCGACAAGGATATGTACTACTCCTAAGTGGTACGGCAATCCTGTCTTAGATATCATGTTGTTAGACAACAATGAACCTACGATCTATGGAGAAGCGATGGTGGGCCCGTATTCCGACAAATGGTTAGAAGCCATGAAATCCGAGATAGGATCCATATATCAGAACAAAGTATGGACTTTGGTGGACTTGCCCGATGATCGGAAAGCCATAGAGATAAATGGATCTTTAAGAAGAAGACGGACGTGGGCGGTAATGTTACCGTCTATGAAGCTCGACTTGTGGGAAAGAATCTTTTCACAAGTTCAAGGAGTTGACTACGATGAGAATTTCTCACCCGTAGCGATGCTTAAGTCCGTCGGAATCATGTTAGCATTAGCTGTATTTTTCGATTATGAAATCTTACAAATGGATGTCAAAACAAGTTTTCTTACCAGTTTTCATAAGAAAAGTTGTATGTGATATAATAAAAGGTTTTGTCGATCCTAAGGATGTTAAAAGGTATGCTGGCTCCAGCAATCCTTCTATGGACTAGAGCAAGCATCTCGGAATCGGAATATATGTTTTGATGGAGTGATCAAAGCTTTCAGGTTTATACAATGTTTGCTAGAAACTTGTATTTACAAGAAAGTGAGTGGGAGCACTACACATTTCTGATAAGTATATGTGGATGACATATTGTTGATCTGAAATAATGTAGAATTTCTGGAAAGCATAAATGATTGTTTAAAGAGTGTTTTTCAAAGGAAGACCTGGATAAAGCTGCTTACATATTGGGCATCAAGATCTATAGAGATAGATCAAGACGCTTGATGGTACTTTCAAAGAACGCATACCTTGACATGTTTTTGAAGGAGTTCAAAATAGATCAGTCAAAGAAGGGGTTCTTACCTGAGTTGTAAGGTGTGAAGTTGAGTAAGACTCAAAGCTTGACCACGGCAGAAGAAAGAGAAAGGACAAAGGTCGTCCCCTATGTTTTTGTCATAGGCTCTATACGGTATGCCATGCTGAAGTACCGCACCTGATGTGTGCCTTGCCACATGTCTGGCAAGAGGGTACAAAGGTGATCTAGGAGTAGATCACCAGATAGCGGTCAAAATTATCCTTAGAGGAATAAGGAAATGTTTCTCGGTTATGGAGGTGATAAAGAGTTCGACGTAAAGAGTTACGTCGATGCAAGCTTAACACCTATCCGGATAGCTCTGAGTAGAGATACCGGATACGTATAAGGGAGCAAAAATTTGGAATAGCTCCAAGTGGAACGTGGTAGCAGCATCTACGATATAATTTTTTGCGAAATACATAGGGATTTGAATATGGCAAGACCCGTTGACTACAACCTCTCTCACAAGCATAACATGATCAAACCCAGAACTCATTGAGTATTAATCACATAATGATGTGAACTAGATTAGTGACTCTAGTAAACTCTTTGGATGTTGGTCGCATGGCGATGTAACGTGTGAGTGTTAATCACATGGCGATGTGAACTAGATTATTGACTCTAGTTCAAGTGGGAGACTGTTGGAAATATGCTCTAGAGGCAATAATAAATTAGTTATTATTATATTTCATTGTTCATGATAATCGTTTATTATCCATGCTAGAATTGTATTGATAGGAAACTCAGATACATGTGTGGATACATAGACAACACCATGTCCCTAATAAGCCTTTAGTTGACTAGCTCGTTGATCAATAAGATGGTTACGGTTTCCTGACCATGGACATTGGATGTCGTTGATAACGGGATCACATCATTAGGAGAATGATGTGATGGACAAGACCCAATCCTAAGCCTAGCACAAAGATCGTGTAGTTCATATGCTAAAGCTTTTCTAATGTCAAGTATCATTTCCTTAGACCATGAGATTGTGCAACTCCCGGATACCGTAGGAGTGCTTTGGGTGTGCCAAATGTCACGATGTAACTGGGTGGCTATAAAGGTTCACTACAGGTATCTCCGAAAGTGTCTGTTGGGTTGGCACGAATCGAGACTGGGATTTGTCACTCCGTGTAAACGGAGAGGTATCTCTGGGCCCACTCGATAGGACATCATCATAATGTGCACAATGTGATCAAGGAGTTGATCATGGGATGATGTGTTACGGAACGATTTAAGAGACTTGCCAATAACGAGATTCAACAAGGTATCGGGATACCGACGATCGAATCTCGGGCGAGTATCGTACCGATGGACAAAGGGAATTGTATACGGGATTGATTGAATCCTTTACATTATGGTTCATCCGATGAGATCATCGTGGAGCATGTGGGAGCCAACATGGGTATCCAGATCCCGCTGTTGGTTATTGACCAGAGAGTCATCTCGGCCATGTCTGCATGACTCCCGAACCCGTAGGGACTACACACTTAAGGTTCGATGACGCTAGGGTTAAAGGGAATAGATGTACGTGGTTACCGAATGTTGTTCAGAGTCCCGGATGAGATCCCGGACATCACGAGGAGTTCCGAAATGGTCCAGAGGTAAAGATTTATATATGGGAAGTCATCATATGGTCACCGGAATAATTCGGGGGGTTACCAGTATTGTACCGAGACCACCGGAGGGGTTCGGGGGGTCCACCGGGAGGGTCCACCTGCCCCGGAGGGCCCTATTGGCTGTATGTGGAGAGGGACCAGCCCCTTAGTGGGCTGGGCGCCTCCCCCCTAGGGCCCATGCGCCTAGGGTTTGGGGGAACCCTAAAGGGGGGGGGCCCTTGCCTTGGGGGGCAAGGCAACCCCCCTTGGCCGCCGCCCCCTCCTCAGATTGGATCTGAGGGGGCCGGCCCCCTCTCCCTTGCCCCTATATATATGTGGGGGGTGGGAGGGTAGCCGCACCCAAGTCTTGGCGCAGCCCTCCCCCTCTCCCAAGTCCTCCTCTTCTCCCGCGGTGCTTGGCGAAGCCCTGCGGGATTGCCACGCACCTCCTTCACCACCATGCCGTCGTGCTGCTGCTGGATGGAGTCTTCCCCAACCTCTCCTTCACCCCTTGCTGGATCAAGGCATAGGAGACGTCACCGGGCTGTACGTGTGTTGAACGCGGAGGTGCCGTCCGTTCGGCACTAGGATCATCGGTGATTTGCATCACGACGAGTACGACTCCATCAACCCCGTTCACTTAAACGCTTCCGCTTAGCGATCTACAAGGGTATGTAGATGCACTCTCCTTCCCCTCGTTGCTAGATTACTCCATAGATTGATCTGGGTGATGCGTAGAACATTTTGAATTTCTGCTACGATTCCCAACAGTGGCATGATGAGCTATGTCTATGCATAGTTTCTATGCACGAGTAGAACACAAAGCAGTTGTGGGCGTCGATTTTTTCAATTTACTTGTCGTTACTAGTCTTATCTTGATTCGGCGGCATCGTGGGATGAAGCGGCCCGGACCGACCTTACACGTACTCTTACGTGAGACTGGTTCCACCGACTGACATGCACTAGTTGCATAAGGTGGCTAGCGGGTGTCTGTCTCTCCCACTTTAGTCGGATCGGATTCGATGAAAAGGGTCCTTATGAAAGGTAAATAGAAATTGGCATATCACGTTGTGGTTTTCGCGTAGGTAAGAAACGTTCTTGCTAGAAACCTATAGCAGCCACGTAAAAACTTGCAACTACAATTAGAGGACGTCTAACTTGTTTTTGCAGCATATGCCTTGTGATGTGATATGGCCAAAAGGATGTGATGAATGATATATGTGATGTATGAGATTGATCATGTTCTTGTAATAGGAATCACGACTTGCATGTCGATGAGTATGACAACCGGCAGGAGCCATAGGAGTTGTCTTAATTTAGTTATGACCTGCGTGTCAACTTAAACGTCATGTAATTACTTTACTTTATTGCTAAAGCGTTAGCCATAGTAGTAGAAGTAATAGATGATGAGACAACTTCAAGAAGACACGATGATGGAGATCATGGTGTCATGCCGGTGACAATGATGATCATGGAGCCCCGAAGATGGAGATCAAAAGGAGCAAAATGATATTGGCCATATCATGTCACTATTTGATTGCATGTGATGTTTATCATATTTTACATCTTATTTGCTTAGAACGACGGTAGCTTAAATAAGATGAACCCTCACTAAAATTTCAAGAAAAGTGTTCCCCCTAACTGTGCACCGTTGCGAAGGTTCGTTGTTTCGAAGCACCACGTGATGATCCGGTATGATAGATTCTAACGTTCGAATACAACGGGTGTAAGCCAGATTTACACAGGAAAAACACTTAGGTTGACTTGACGAGCCTAGCATGTACAAACATGACCTCGGAACACGGAAGACCGAAAGGTCGAGCATGAGTCGTATAGAAGATATGATCAACATGAAGATGTTCACCGATATTGACTAGTCCGTCTCACGTGATGATCGGTGTCGGGGTAAATAGCTATGGGTAGCCCAGCCGGCTTCCCCTAGCCCCTCAGAAAAAATTGTGAGCCCATCCGGCTCATAAGAAGACTCAAGACTTGGGCCGCCTCCCCCCAGCCGGCTACCATCCTGGCCGGCTTCGAGGGTGGCCCGCCTTTTCACCCTCCTGGAGAAGGCTGCGGAGGGCCGGCTACGGCAAGGCCGGCTATGGCAGGGTCGGCTACGTCAGGGCCGGCTATAGCAAGGCCGGCTACTGCTAGGCCGGCTCCCATAAATCGGTCAACGCCGTACCCGCGATGTACGCGTCCACTCTGCAATGATGAAGCGGGGCGTGGCTACAGTCGGGCCTGCCACCCCCAAAACCCGGAGAACGCCTGGTACAGCGCGTCGTGCGGGCAGCTGCGGCCCGCCCGGCGCGGCACTGTAGCCACGGCTGCTCTGACGCCGTCCACGACTGGTCACCAGCGTGGCCCCCGAGGCGGTGGGCCCCTTCGTGCAGAGAGATGCCGAAGGCGGTCGCACCTCCTCTCAAGCCGGCAAGACACAGGGCCGGCTTCACGCAGCCGGCCTGCCGCCCTCCTCGAAGGAGACGCCCATTAAGGAGACAAGATGCGGCGGGGCTACAATAATCGCCCGCCAGGGCGGCGTTACTGTAGCCACGCTTACCCCGACCAAGCCTGCGTCAACGACGCGAAGTAACAGTAACCAGCTGCCGGCCAGGCCCTGGCCAGTGGGGCCGGCCTGTCGACCCAGGAGCCGGCAGCCGGCGGGACCCACCAGTCGGCGGGCCCTAGAAGCCGGCGGAGAAGCCGGCGAGCATAGTCACAGACAGCTGGGACCCGCGCCCAGTCGGATTACCATTGTACCCCCGGGGGGTAGGCCTATATAAACCCCCCGGTGCACCCATGCAAGGGGTTGGGCTCTCATTCTAGACCTAGACACATACAAGGAGAAGGAGCAAGCTGAGCCGAGCCCTTCTTCCTCCTCCCACCCAAAACAGCTCAAGGAGCATTGTAGCTACTTGTCCACATAGTAACCATGCGGAGACCCCGCAGAGCAGCAGTAGGGGTATTATCTCCCCGGAGAGCCCTGAAGCTGGGTAAGATTCGTCGGCGTGCATGTCTTCGCCTCATCCCGTTTCCAGGCACCGGCGATGTTCTATTGGCCCCCGCAATGATAAGCCACCCGTTGGCATATGTCGCTCCTACCACCCGACATTTGGCGCCCACCTTGGGGCCAGGTGCACCGTTGTCCGGAGACCTGTCCTGGACGGGAACCCTTTTCCTTCCTCGTGAGCGTAGCCAGCCTGGCTCGCCCGATGGCGCTTGCCGCGGCGCGCTGCATGGCGTCGCCGACGTCTGCGCGGCTGGCGACCTCGCCAACCTCTTCGACAAGGCCCGCATCTTCGACGAGCTTGCTTCCGATGCGGGCACAGATCACCTCGCCAACCTCCTCAGCCAGCTCCACGTCTCCAGCGAGCCCGCTGCGGATTTGGAGTCGGTTGGCTCCACCGACCCGATGCCCGTCGACTCCGACGTGGCATCCTGCGATATCTTCCCCACCAACGTCACGGTCTACAACGACCCGCTCCCTCCGGCTGGCGATCGCGATTCTGACGCCCCGGAGGTGATGGTTATCGGCCTCGACGACCCGACTGACGAGGGCGCCCGCGACACCCCACTCGCGGCTGCCCAAGACTTGTCCGCCCCCCTTCCGGCTGACGCCAGCGACGAAGTTCTGGAGGCACGCCGCCTCGCCCTCCTCACGGAGGGCCGGCGGCTGGCCTCCGTAAGACGGCTCACCAAGGCCCACCAGCGCGAAGCTGACCGCGCCGCCTTCGGCACGCCGGCTCCGGCTGGCCCTAGCCGGGCTGGCGTTGTCAGGCAACGTTGCGCCGTCATCGCCGACACGCTTGGAGTGGATCGCCCGGTCTACGCCACCCCGCTCGAGAACCTGCGCGCCGCCCAGGCAGCCGTAGACAAGCTGGACGGCTTGGAAGCCGAAGACCTCCCCCACATGACGCGGCGCATCCAGCAACTAATCGATGCGTCCGCACGACGGCACGAAGCCGATGCCTGCGCGGGGAGCCCTCCCCCGCGCCGCGAACACGGCGCAACTTCCCGGTCGCCGACTACCAGCTACACCCGCGCGCGGCGCGAGAAAGAGCCGGCTTCCAGCCGAAGCCGGACCCAAATCTCTATCGAGCGAGACGCGGACGGCCGCCCCCGAGCCATGGAATGGCGGGGCACCCCGCCTCCGCCTCGAGCTCGCGGAGAAAGATATCCTACCCCGCCTCCAGTGGCTCACCCGACTCTCAGCGGCCGGATGGGTCGCCGCGAGGGAATCGGCGAAAACGACGCCCGCCACCGGATCGACCGCCTGGCCCGATCCCTGGCGCTAGAAGAAGAAGACGATGTCGGCCCGCCTTGCTTTGGCCCCCGCATCCGCGACGAGCCCTTCCCCAAAAGGTTCTCGCTCCCAAGAGACACACCCAAGTACAACGGCTCGGTGAAGCCGAAAGACTGGCTGACCGACTACTCCACAGCCGTCAGCATCGCCAATGGCAACCGGCGCGTTGCCGTAAAGTACGTGCCCCTCATGCTGCAAGCCACGGCACGGACTTGGCTTAACAGCCTCAAGCCCCTCAGCATCAACAGCTGGGTGGATTTCACTGAAGCCTTCGTTCGCAACTTCACCAGCACCTACAAGCGGGCTCCCAAGCCCAGACAGCTCTCCTTGTGCGTACAGGGCCCAGCCGAGTCCACTCGCGACTACCTGACGCGTTGGGCCGAGCTCCGCAACTCCTGCGAGGGGGTGCACGAGGTGCATGCCATCGAATACTTCACCGCCGGGTGCCGAGAGGGCACCCTCCTCAAACACAAGCTTCTCTGCGATGAGCCGACTACCCTCGACGAGCTCCTGAACATCGCCGACAAGTACGCCACCGCCGACTCCTCAATGAAGACCGAGCTCCGGGTAGACGCATCCGGAAAGGTGCTCAATCCGGCGCCCAAAGCGCCGGCTGGAGACGGCGGCCGACGCCAACACCAGAATGATCAAAAGCGCAAGGGCCCTGCGCCGCCTCCCGCCAGCCGACAGGTGGCCATGGTCGAAGACGCGCCGCCTGAAGGGCGGCCCGCACCCAAGAAGCCCAAGGGCGGCCGGCCGGCTTGGCAGCCGGCCTTCTCCTACGAGCAAACCCTTGATGCCCCGTGAAAGTTCCACAGCGGCACGAAGCCGTCCAACCACACGACCCGCAAATGCAACTGACTCGCCCGAATCTCGAAGGGCGAAGGGCTCATGCCGACTCCGCCTGCCGGCCCGCCGCCGCCGGCTCCGCCGCCCAAAGCCGCCCGGCCCGCGGTCGACGCCGTGCAGGACGAGTTCCCTGATGAGCAAGCGTCTTATGTCGTCTTCACGAGCCAGCCCGAAGACCGGCGCAGCAAGCGCCGAGAGCAACAAGAAGTCAATATGGCCGCCACCAGCCCAGCGGGCCACATGCACTGGTCGGAGAAACCCATCAGTTGGAGCCGGGCCGACCACCCAGAGGTGATGCCGTCCCCCGGCTCCTATGCGTTGGTCCTGGAGGCCACCCTTGCAATAGATACGCGCGCCGCACGCTTCTCCCGCGTGCTGATCGACGGCGGAAGCAGCATCAACATCCTGTACCGCGACACCATGGAGAAGCTGGGCGTCAAGGCAAAGCAGCTTGCGCCGACTCGAACGGTGTTCCACGGCATCGTACCCGGTTTGTCATGTGCCCCCATCGGCAAGCTCAAGATCGATGTACTCTTTGGGGGCAAGGACCATTTCCGCTGGGAAGCAATCTGGTTCGAGGTGGTGGACCTGGAGAGCCCTTACCATGCCTTGCTTGGCCGACCCGCCTTGGCCAAGTTCATGGCGGTCCCCCACTATGCTTACCTCAAGATGAAGATACCGAGCTCCAAGGGTGTCATCACCATCACCGGCGACTACAAGAAGTCCGCCAACTACGCCGCGGCCAGCAGCCAGCTGGCCGAATCCCTCGTGATCGCTGCAGAGAAGAAGACGCTGGACCGGGTCGTGGCCCTGGCCAGCAAGCAGCTAAACCAACCTGCCGACTCCAAGGAGTATGATGCCCAAGGATCTTTCCAGCCGGCCAAGGAGACCAAGAAGATACAGCTCGACCCCGAGCACCCCGAGAGGTTTGCCGTCATTGGGGCAAGCCTGGATAGCAAATAGGAAGGCGAGCTCGTCGATTTCCTCCGTGAGAATCGGGATATCTTTGCATGGTCCCCCAAGGACATGCCGGGTGTTCCGAAGGATTTCGCCGAGCACAAATTGCACGTGCGGGAGGATGCTAAACCAGTCAAGCAGCCCCTCCGCTGACTGTCAGAAGAGAAGAGAAGGATCGTAGGGGAGGAGATAGCCCAGCTTCTTGCAGCCGGCTTCCTCATGGAAGTTTTCTTCCCCGAGTGGCTCGCGAACCCGGTTCTCGTGCTGAAAATGAATAACAAGTGGCGCATGTGTATAGATTACACAAGCCTCAACAAAGCCTGCCCAAAAGATCCCTTCGCTCTGCCCAGGATTGATCAAGTGATAGACTCCACAGCCGAATGCGAGCTGTTGAGCTTTTTGGATGCCTACTCGGGATACCACCAGATCAAGCTGAACCCGGATGACCAACTGAAGACCGCCTTCATCACGCCGTTTGGAGCCTTCTGCTACCTAACTATGACGTTCGGCTTGAGGAATGCCGGCGCCACTTTTCAGCGTTGCATGCAGAAGTGCCTCCTCACGCAGCTCGGCAAGAACGCCCACGTTTACGTGGATGACGTTGTGGTGAAGACGGAGAAGCGTGGCACTCTGCTGGAAGACTTGAAGGAGACATTCGAGAACCTGCGCCGGTTCCGGATCAAGCTCAACCCGGAGAAATGCGTGTTCGGAGTGCCAGCCGGCCAGCTCCTAGGCTTTCTGGTCTCCGAACGTGGCATAGAGTGCAACCCTGTGAAGATCAAGGCCATCGAGAGGATGGCGGTCCCAACCAAGCTCAGAGAGATTCAGAAGTTCACCGGGTGCCTGGCCTCTCTGAACTGCTTCATCAGCCGGCTTGGAGAAAAAGCTCTCCCCCTCTACCGCCTCATGAAGAAGAGCACTCACTTTGAGTGGAATGACCAGGCCGACCAAGCTTTCCACAAGCTGAAGAAAATGCTGTCCACTCCGCCTGTCTTGGCGGCACCGACTGAGAAGGAGCCCATGCTCCTATATATTGCCGCCACTAGCCGGCTGGTCAGCACCGTCATTGTGGTCGAACGCCCCGAAGAAGGCCGAGCCCAGCCGGTCCAGAGGCCGGTTTATTACCTGAGCGAGGTGCTGTCCGCCTCGAAGCAAAATTACCCGCACTATCAGAAGATGTGCTATGGCGTGTACTTCGCCGCCAAGAAGATGAAGCCGTACTTTCAAGAGCATCCCATCACGGTCGTATGCACTGCCCCGCTAGCCGACATCATAGGCAGCCGGGATGCATCCGGCCGGGTGGCTAAATGGGCCATCGAGCTGGCCCCTTACATGATCTTCTACCAACCCCGCACCGCCATCAAGACACAAGCGCTGGCCGACTTCCTCGTCGACTGGGCCGAGACCCAGTACTTACCACCAGCGCCCGACTCCACCCATTGGCGCATGCACTTTGATGGATCAAAGATGCGCACCGGCCTGGGAGCCGGCGTCGTCCTTACCTCTCCAAAGGGTGACAAGCTCAGATACACGCTGCAGATCCACTTCGCCGCCTCCAACAACGTAGCCGAGTACGAAGCGGTCATACACGGGCTCCGGCTTGCGAAGGAACTTGGCATTCGCTGGATCCTGTGCTATGGCGACTCGGATTTGGTGGTGCAGCAGTCTTCTGGCAACTGGGACGCCAAGGACGCGAACATGGCGAGCTACCGCTTCCTAGTGCAGCAAATCAGCGGATACTTTGACGGGTGTGAATTCCTTCATGTACCGCGAGCCGACAACGAGCCAGCAGATGCTCTGGCCCGAATAGGCTCCACGCGGCAAGCAATACCAGCCGGCGTTGCCCTACAGCGCCTCCTCAAGCCTTCAATCAAGCCATCTCCGGAATCCGACTCCATCTTCGTGCCGCCTAACCCCGAGGAGGCCGGGTCTGGCTCGAAGAATCAAGCAGCCGGCCCGGGGACTTCAATATTTGGCTCGGGGACTGCAGTACCCGGCTCGGGGACTGCGGTAGTCGGCCCGGGGACTTCTTCAGCACAGCAAGCGGCGGCCGACTCCAGCACTGCATTACCCAGCCCGCCCACCCTGGTGGCTGTGGCCACATTGGTGGCAGAGGAAGTCGCCGCCCCATCATGGGCCCAAACCATCCGCAACTTTTTGGTGAACCATGACCTGCCGGCTGACAAAAACGAAGCAAAACAAGTTCAGCGTCGGGCTGGAGCATACACAATCGTCAACAGAGAGCTCGTCAAGCGCAGCGCCACCGGAGTCTTGCAGCGATGCGTCGAGCAGGAGAAAGGCATCGCGATCCTCAGGGATATACACCAAGGAGAGTGCGGCCACCACGCCGCATCAAGATCACTTGTCGCCAAAGCCTTCCGCCACGGTTTCTTCTGGCCGACTGCTTTGGACGACGCCAAAGAGCTAGTCAAACACTGCAAAGGCTGGCAGCTTTTTAGCTCGCAGCAACACATGCCGGCTTCAGCACTCAAGACCATTCCCATCACCTGGCCCTTCGCCGTCTGGGGATTGGATATGGTGGGCCCATTCAAGACGGCGCGCAGCGGCATGACACATTTGCTCGTCGCCGTCGACAAATTCACCAAGTGGATTGAGGCGAAGCCGATCAAGAAGCTGAATGGGCCGACTGCAGTGACCTTCATTGCAGATATAACAACCCGGTACGGCGTACCGCACAGCATCATCACCGACAACGGCACGAACTTTGCCAAAGGTGCCTTGGCACGGTTCTGCGCTGCGCAAGGTATCCAGCTGGACCTTGCGTCAGTCGCCCACCCGCAGTCAAACGGCCAAGTGGAGCGAGCAAATGGCCTCATTTTGTCCGGCATCAAGCCTCGACTGGTCGTACCTCTGGAGCGTTCAGCCGGCTGCTGGCTCGATGAGCTGCCGGCTGTCCTATGGAGTCTGCGCACTACTCCCAACAGATCAACCGGCTTCACTCCCTTCTTCCTTGTATATGGTGCCGAGGCGGTCATCCCAACAGATATCGAGTTCAACTCGCCTCGGGTAACCATGTACACGGAAGCGGAAGCCAAAGAAGCACGAGAAGACGGTGTCGACCTGCTGGAAGAGGCCCGGCTGTTAGCCCTCAGCCGGTCTGCCATCTACCAGCAGGGTTTGCGCCGCTACCATAGCCGGAGGGTCCGACCAAGATCCTTCCAGGAGGGCGACCTTGTGCTCCGGCTGATCCAGCGAACAGCCGGCCAGCACAAGCTCGCAGCCCCCTGGGAAGGCCCCTTCATCATCAGCAGAGCCTTGGGCAACGACGCCTACTACCTCATCGACGCGCAGAAGCCGAAGGCACGCAAGAGAGACGACTCCGGCAAGGAGTCGGAGCGACCATGGAACGCAAATCTCCTTCGGAAGTTTTACAGTTAAAACGCAGTATGTGTTATGCCCACTTTTGTATTTAGTACGAAACAGTAGGCTCCCCGAGAAAGACTCGGGGACTGCCACCCTTTATCTTATGAATGAAAGTTATCATGCGTATGATTTTACCTCTTCATTTATTTTGTCCGGTACTGGGTCCGACGAGTCGGCCCGGGGACTGGCCGACTAGAGTTATATTAGGAGCCCTACCCGCAGTCAGACAAGTAATGCGCCGACACCCAGGCTTGGCTCTTGCCGAAATCGCAGCTCGAAGAACCAACTGCCCGGCTGGCAAGAGCCACAAGCTGGAAAGGGTGCGCACATGAAAAACGGCTAGGGACCAAACATGCTCGCATATATAACAAAAGCCGGCTGACTACCTCACGCCGACCGACTACCAGAGTAGCCGGTCGGCCGGCTTACATTCAGTCTGCTTCAAATCCAAGAAAGCTCAAGTACTTGCCTTCCCAAAGAGGGAAGGCGGCAAAGGAAAGAGCCTAAGGACAAAAAAGTACACTTGAATGAACGCCAACACATGCATATATTAATATTTACACAAAAGGCCTCCAGAGAGGTCGACATCCAACATTGTTCGATACACCCCCAGTGGGTGGAATTGCAGAAACTTAAAATTGTCCGAAAAAGTAAAACAGGGACAAAAAGAACGGCAGATCAAGCCGGCGGGGCCGCAGACGAGCCGGGCTGGGCGGTGGAAGTAGTCGCGCTGGCTGGAGGAGTGGCCGGCTGGCCAACCTCGGCTTGATCGTCGTCTCCGGCAGAGGGCGCGCTCCCGCGTGGCTCGTTGCTGGAGGCACGGTCGGCTGGGGGACGGTCAGCCGTCACACCAGTCGGCTCGGCGTCTTTGCCGTCCTCCTCCTCGTCGTCCTCGCCCTCGTCGCTGGAGGCGATCTCCTCGGCCGAGTCCTTGCTGTCCGCCGGGTTCAGCCCGAACCATTCCTCCGGCTGGGCGGCGCCATCGTCGTTGAGCTCCGGCGCGAAGACGCTGGTGTCGGTGCACTTGGCGATCGTCGAGGCGCGTTGCGCGATCGCCGGCCGCACCTCCTCCAGCTCCGCGTCGGCTTCCGACCGCCACGTCCGCAGCTGGTCCAGGCTTAGCCCTGGGTACCACGCGCGGACGAACTCCAGCGCGCGCCCGGCTCCAAGACGGGCCGCGGACGCCTTCCAGGCCTCGAAGCGGCCGACTGCGACTTCGAGCCAGTCGGCCGTCCGGCTTGGGGTGTGGGGAATTGTCTGGCCGGGCCAGAGCGCGGCCAGCATCGTCGCCCCGGCACGTTGGAGCCGGCAGAGCAGCCGGTGGGCCGGCTGCAGCCGCGCCTGGACGGCGATGAGCTGCTCCGACAACGTCCGATTCGCATCCGGTGGAATCACAACCCCGGCCTGACGGTGCTCCTCGCGGTAGGCTTCGATGGCTTGGGCGGCGAGGACGGATTGACCGGGAAAGTACTCTGCGCAAGATAGCAAGCACATGTCAAAACAAAACCGTAGGCGGCTGGCAGATGGAAGAAGAGCAAGAAAGACAGCCTACCATCGATGAGATCCTCGATCCGGCCGAAGCCTTCTTCCAGCGCCTGGCGCGTCTCGCCCCAGCTCGCCTCCCTGGCCTCGAACTCCGCCTTCAGGGCAGCCTCGCCGTCCTGCGCCTTTTGCAGGGTCGCCTTGTGGCTCTCCTCTTGGTCGGCCAGTTTCTTCGCCAGGCGGTCGCGCTCTTGAACCAAGTCAGCATACTCGCCGTCCTTGGCGCGAAGGGCGGCCTGCACCTCGCCGAGTTCCCTCCGCAGGTCGGCGTTGGCCTCTGCACGAGCAAAAGATAAAGAGAAAAAGTCAGCAAAGGAAAAGTCGTCGAGGAAGATCCGACCCGACTACGCTGCAGTCGGCCCGGATCTCGGGGACTACACCCAGTGGGTGCGCTGTCGCGCCCCCACGAGAAACAAATAAGGACAAAACACTTACGCCGGCTGCTGGCGAGGTCTTCAGTCCTCCGGCTCAGCTCCCGAGCCTGGGAGTTGAAGGCGGCAGCACGAGAATTGTGATAATCCTGGAGATCAGAAAAAAACAGTCAAGATAGTCGTCGAGTAAGATCCGACCCGACTGCGTTGCAGTCGGCCCGGATCTCGGGGACTACACCCAGTGGGTGCGCTAGCGCGCCCCCACGGAAAAAATTCAAAGGACCAGAACGGTCAATGAGTGAAGACTTACCCGGATTGCAGACCGCGTCGATAGAAACTCCTGAGTAAATTGCCTCAGGAGGCCGGCCTGTGCCTGCAGCCGGCTCCGAACCTCTTGAGCCGCGATGTTCAGCTCGCCGCTCCCTCCGCTAGGAGTCCATCCGGACGTGGCGGAGCTGGCCGCCTCCAAGGCGTCTGCCGTTTGCTCAGCCCCCGCGGCTCGGCGCGTGTCCGGCGGGGCCGTGCCCCCTCCGGCACGCCGGCCCGCTGCCAGCTCGATCTCGAGGCCGGCTCCGGCCTCGGGCGCGGCCCGGGCCGGCTCCTCCGGCACCGCCGACGATTGGCCGCCTTCGCCTGCTTCGGCTGGCGCTGCCGGCGACGTCCTCTCGACGGAAACCTCGAAGACTTCGTCCCTCTGCACCGGCGGCCGCTCGGGGATAATCTCCTCCGCCGTGGGCAGAGGGATGTCTGGATCCAAAGTTTGGAGGGGGATGGCGAGTAGCGGAGGCTGGCTACGCGCGCCTTCCGCCTCCGTCTCCGCGGCCGCCCGCTCCGACGGAGTCTCGGTCGCCGCGCTCGCTCGCCCCGGCGCCGTCTGGGCGGCCTCCCGCTCCGCCGCCTCCCGCCCCGCCGCCTCCCTCTCTCGACGCGCCTCGCGAGCGTTGCGCTCCGTGGCTGCGTCAAGTTCGGCGCGGGGGTCCACTCGGCGGGACCCTGAGGATCCGGCACTCGGCCCGACCACGGAGCCGGCTGGGCCTCGCTCGAGGGAGTGCGGCGCCCTGCTCAGAAAATCAGAAAAGCATTCAAGGAAAGGAAGACTTCAGAATAACAAGCACGTGGGCGGCTACTAGACTTACGCGGAAACTGAGGGGGGCTTCTTCACCGCCTTCCGGAAGCGGGCCGCCTTCGCCGCCGCCTCCTCGCGCTTCATGGCCGCGGCGGAGGCCTTCGGCTTCTTCGGCCGGCTTCCGAAGAGCGGGAACGCGGCCCGGCGTTTCCCCTTTCCACCACCGGCAGTCGGCGGCAGACGAGCCCGCGCCGCGGCGGTCGGTTGCCGGCTGGTGGCGTGGGATTTCTTCGGCTTCAAAATCATCCGGCCAGTCGTCGAAACTGGCCGAGAGCCCCGTGCCGCCGAGCTCGGCGGCGTCCCCCGTGGCGGCATCCTCCATTGCGACTGCGGAAAGGTCCGGGTCGTCGAGGTCGTCCACCGTGCGGTCCGGGGCATATTCGCGATCGACTCCAGCCGCCCCGGCTGGCGGTGGGAGGAGAGGATTCTGATGAAGAGAAAAAAGAGAAGAGCCGCCTGGTCAGAAGCCGGCTGACTCAAGCCGGCAGACGACGAGAAGAAAAGACTTACCACAGGCGGAGGATGGGCGCGGGAGTACGGTGCCTTGCCGAATTGCCACTCGTCGGTGAGCTTCAGGTTGGCGATGTAGTTCGCCATCAGAGCCACTTCGGCATGGGGCATCTCCCATGTGCTCAGCCGGCAAGGGTCGAACCGGCCACTCATCTGGCACATCATGTGCGGCCGGCTTTGGAGGGGCAGAATCCGGCGCTCGACGAAGGCGGCTACCAGGTTGGATGCGCGCAGGCCTTCCGACTGGATCATCACCCGAAGCCGGGCGATGGAAGCATTCCCAGCCGGGGACAAGGACTTCGACCTGTAGCCCCAGGACCGCCGCCTCCCAACCGGCGGGTCGGCTACGTAAGCCGGCAGATTGACGTAATCGCCGTGCGGGGCGACGTTCTTGACGTAGAAGTAGGATTTCTGCCAAAGCTTGACAGACTGGATCAGAGGAATGTGGGGGAAGGGGTTGTCGTCGCTTGCCCTCTTCATCATGATGAAGGCGCCGCAGGGAGCCGGCACGCCGGCGGAGACGGTGCCGAGCTTGTTCTGGAACAGCTCCGCCCAGAGCTCCAGCGTCGGCAGCACCCCCAAGAATCCCTCGCAGAGCGAGACGAAGGCCGAGAGCTGCAGCACTGTGTTGGGCGTGACGTGGTGTGGTCGGAGATTGTAGAATTCGAGGAAAGGGCGCATGAAGCTGCTCGCCGGGAAGCCGAAGCCACGGAGGAAGTGCGTGCGGAAGACGACGCGCTCGCCTTCCTCCGGCGCCGGCGAGACCTCCTTCGTGGGCGCCAGACGCACCTGCACGAGGTTGGCGGCGGGCAGGCGCCGGGTCTGGCGGAGGAATTCAATATGGTCCTCGTGGACATTGGACCCGTCCCACGAGCTCGACAAAGCCAGAGACATGGCGGTGTGGGTGGGCTGCGGCGCGAAACTGCGTCGTGCGTGAGGAAGAAGAAGAAGAAGAAGAAGAGCAGGAGGGACGGGGAGCGGGGGAGCGAACGGGCCTGTGCCTCTCCCCCTCCCCCCCTACTTGTAGGCGCGTGCGCTAGAGCCGAGGAGGCGCGGCGTGGGGGATCATGGAGATCGATCGTGCCCATCTCCCCCACACCCGCGTTAATTGCGTGCCTTGATGACGCGAAGAAACGGCCGCGGGGAGGCGAGCAGTCCCCTCGGGCCACAGAAGATCTGCGCCCGGGCCGAGGCCAGGGAGTGGCCGGCCCGGGCCTGCGGCGGCGTCCCGTCGCGCGCGTGCGACGGCAGGACTTCCCCGCCACGTGGCTCGCCGTGGGGCCCGCGGCCGGCCCGCGGGTCAACCACTGCCACCCTGATGAACAAAAAGTGCTCCGGAGTCGGCTGCAACGACGAGGTCGGCCCCTCAGGGTATGAAGCCGGCCAAGCTTCCCGTCCTCCCGTCCGCCGTGAAGCTCGCCCGCCTTCGGGGACTACTGTCGGGGTAAATAGCTATGGGTAGCCCAGCCGGCTTCCCCTAGCCCCTCAGAAAAAATTGTGAGCCCATCCGGCTCATAAGAAGACTCAAGACTTGGGCCGCCTCCCCCCGGCCGGCTACCTTCCTGGCCGGCTTCGGGGGCGGCCCGCCTTTTCACCCTCCTGGAGAAGGCTGCGGAGTGCCGGCTACGGCAAGGCCGGCTACGGCAGGGCCGGCTACGTCAGGGCCGGCTACAGCAAGGCCGGCTACTGCTAGGCTGGCTCCCATAAATCGGTCAACGCCGTACCCGCGATGTACGCATCCACTCTGCAATGATGAAGCGGGGCGTGGCTACAGTCGGGCCTGCCACCCCCAAAACCCGGAGCACGCCTGGTACAGCGCGTCGTGCGGGCAGCTGCGGCCCGCCCGGCGCGGCACTGTAGCCACGGCTGCTCTGACGCCGTCCACGACTGGTCACCAGCGTGGCCCCCAAGGCGGTGGGCCCCTTCGTGCAGAGAGATGCCGAAGGCGGCCGCACCTCCTCTCAAGCCGGCAAGACACAGGGCCGGCTTCACGCAGCCGGCCTGCCACCCTCCTCGAAGGAGACGCCCATTAAGGAGACAAGATGCGGCGGGGCTACAGTAATCGCCCGCCAGGGCGGCGTTACTGTAGCCACACTTACCCCGACCAAGCCTGCGTCAACGACGCGAAGTAACAGTAACCAGCTGCCGACCAGGCCCTGGCCAGTGGGGTCGGCCTGTCGACCCAGGAGCCGGCAGCCGGCGGGACCCACCAGTCGGCGGGCCCCAGAAGCCGGCGGAGAAGCCGGCGAGCATAGTCACAGACAGCTGGGCCCCGCGCCCAGTCGGATTGCCATTGTACCCCCGGGGGGTAGGCCTATATAAACCCCCGGGTGCACCCATGCAAGGGGTTGGGCTCTCATTCTAGACCTAGACACATACAAGGAGAAGGAGCAAGCTGAGCCGAGCCCTTCTTCCTCCTCCCACCCAAAACAGCTCAAGGAGCATTGTAGCTACTTGTCCACGTAGTAACCATGCGGAGACCCCGCAGAGCAGCAGTAGGGGTATTATCTCCCCGGAGAGCCCTGAAGCTGGGTAAGATTCGCCGGCGTGCATGTCTTCGCCTCATCCCGTTTCCAGGCACCGGCGATGTTCTATTGGCCCCCGCAATGATAAGCCACCCGTTGGCATATGTCGCTCCTACCACCTGACAATCGGACACGGCCTAGTTGACTCGGATCATGTTTCACTTAGATGACTAGAGGGATGTCTATCTGAGTGGGAGTTCATTAAATAATTTGATTAGATGAACTCAATTATCATGAACATAGTCTGAATTGTCTTCGCAAATATGTTGTAGATAGATAGCTCACGTTGTAGCTCCCTGTTTCAATACGTTCCTAGAGAAAGATTAAGTTGAAAGATATTGTAAGAAATGATGCGGACTAGGTCCGTAGTCCGAGGAGTGTCCTCACTACTACACAGAAGGCTTACGTCTTTGATGCACCGCTCGATGTGCAAACCCCTACAACGTCGTCTGTGGATGTTGTGAACACCTGACAGACACATCCTGATGACTACTTGATAGTTTAGTGCACCATACTTTATGGCTTAGAATCGGGATTCCAGTGACGTTTTGAACGCCATAGAACATATGAGATGTTCCAAGAGCTGAAATTGGGATTTCAGGCTCATGCCCGTGTTGAGAGGTGTGAGACCTCTGACAAGTTCTTTTGCCAACAAGATGGAGGAGAATAGCTCAGCTAGTGGGCATGTGCTCAGAATGTCTGGGTGCTACAATCACTTAAATCAAGTGGGAGTTAAACTTCCAGATAAGATAGTGATTGATAGAGTTCTCTAGCCACTATCACTAAGCTACTAGATCTTCGTGATGAACTATGACATGCAAGGGATGGAATTGATCCCGGAGCTGTTCGCGGTGCTTAAGACCGCAAAAGGTAGAAATCAAGAAGGAGCATCAAGTGTTGATGGTTTAACAAGACCACTGGTTTCAAGAAGGGCAAGGGCTAGAAGGGAAACTTCATGGATGGCAAACCAGTTGCCGCTCCAGTGAAGGAACCCAAGGTTGAACCCAAACCCGAGACTAAGTGCTTCTATTGTAAAGGGAACGGTCACTGGTAGCGGAATTACCCCAAATGCATGGTAGATAAGAAGGCTGGCAACTTCAACAAAATTTATACGTGTTATTAATGTGTACCTCACTAGTACTCCTGGTAGCACCTGGGTATTTGATACCGGTTCAGTTACTATTATTGGTGACTTGAAGCAAAAGCTACGGACTAAACGGAGACTGGCTAAGGGCGAGGTGACGATGTGTGTTGGAAGTGTTTCCAAAGTTGATGAGATCACCATCGCACGCTCCATCTGCCTTCGGGATTAGTATTGAACCTAGATAAATATTATCAGGTGTCTACGTTGAGCATGGATATGATTAGATCATGTTCATTGCAATACGGTTATTCATTTAAGTCAGAGAATAATGGTTATTCTGTTTACATGAATAATACCTTTCATGGTCATGCACCCTATGTGAATGGTTCATTGAATCTCGGTCGTGGTAATACACATGTTCACGCCAAAAGATGTAGAGTTAATAATGATAGTACCACTTTCTTGTGGCACTGCCGGTTAGGTGATATTGGTGTAAGATGCATGAAGAAACTCCATGCGATGGATGTTTGGAGTCACTTGATTTTGAATCACTTTACACATGCGAGCCATGCCTCATGGGCAGGATGACTAAGACCCCGTTGTCAGGTATAATGAAACGGGCAAGTGACTTGTTGGAAATCATGCATGCTGATACGTGGGGAGAGGGTAAGGATCTTCGAGGCAACACGCCCAAGGAAGTAACGATGCCCGCATGCGCCCCGTTGCAAAACTCTTTCGCCTGGGATCCTCCTCTCCCGTCGGTGGTCATGCAAATTTGTACCACCCATGGGTATCGAACAATCGGAGCCAAGCCCACTGTGCAGCATGTCCACCATTGCTAGCCACGATACGACTTCCTCGTGACGATTTACCATGGCCAGTCATGCCACAAAAGCAACATCACACCCTTTAGGGTCAGATCCGACCAGATTGCGTCAAATACATTCTTACCCCTGCAACATGTAGCCATGGGCCCTGACGACCTGCATTGAGCCAGAGCGGGCAGATCAAGAGCCATCCCATTATGCGCCCAGCAGTCCACCCATCACGGACAACATAGTCGGAGCCGACTCCTGTGAATTCGTACGAAACAACCCAATGGCGATGGCCCGGGATGGGCACACAACCCACTCGTCATGGACCTCATAGCTGGGACCGGCTTGCCCGGGGCGCATTGGTTAGCGCGCATGGCCTCACTCAAGAATGCCCCCTAGCCACTCAATGATGATGGCCCCGGGCGATCCATCTATCCCAGTGGCATTGGGGACGGATCCCGACCAGACCATCGGGCGCCTGCTACAGGCGCCGCCCAATGACAAATGGACCGGACGCGACAGGCGGTCCACCTATCATGGGGCAGAAAGAGGCTCTCGCAGCATGCCATCCGACAATGGACAGCTGAGAGGTTTTTTTCACCGTCGAGCAGCCCATTATAGAAGTATAAAATGATCAAGCCTTTTGCCTTTGTTTTAAAAAGAAAAGAAGCGCCAGAGCTGAGCAGCGAGGCAAGGCAGTAGTTGCGCCAGCTCGCGGATGGTGAACACGAACACGACAGATTAATGCATAAACTGATTTATCTTTTCCAGTTAACAAGAGGCGTGGGAGTTTTTTTTTTTAGCATCAGTACAAACACAAGTGCTTATATACACGCGCATGCACTCACTCCTATAAACACACACGCACACCCTATCAGTGATACACCCGGCAGGTCACAACACAAAACCACCAGACAGACAGAAAGAAAATTTTGAACAGAACTATCGAAGACCAATCTACACCGGAGTTGCCCGCCGGACGTGCGCCGGCGCCGGCTCTGTGGATGCCCTGCAGAGCGGGCAAGTGCTGCTGGTGCGCAGCCACGTCCTGAGGCAGCGCCTGTGGAACATGTGGCCGCACGCCGGCAGGACGCGGCACCGGTCGCCGCCGGCCTCGTACGGCTCCATGCAGATCACGCACTCGCTCCGGTCATCCGAAGTGGCGGCTGCGCCGTCGCGGTCGGCGGGTGGCCGCATGTACGACTCGTCAGGTGCGCTCGGCCGCACCTGCTCGGCCTCCACCCCCGCGTCGTCCGGCATCGGCGTCGGCGTCGGCTCGTTCCGGGCCGCCTCGGCGGCCACCCTGAGGACCTCCGCGGACTCCCTGACGAGCAGCGCGGCGGCCGTGATCGTGTCGCAGGCTGTGACGATGGCCCGACATACTCGTGCAATGCACTCCATCGCACCGTCCATGTTGACCATGGCAGAAAGGATGGATCGGTTGGCCCTGGTGATGCCGGCGGCGATTCCCTCGACAGGCACGCGAGCGTGTGAATCGACTAGCTTCGAAACTTTTTTGTGTGTGTGCTGCCAATCGATTCCTCGACCTGAGGTTATGTATGGTAAACTGGTAATTAACCGTCCGGATGGTTCTGATCAGGAGCTGCGATTGGACTCGAGTCTCGACGATCTGTCCCACGCATGTAACGTCACGTCTCCTGAACTCCTGTGTCCGTTTTCCCTGCGCAAGTCGGCCTGAACTACTTGCTCGTCTAGGTCTTTTATTTTAATCATCAGGAACTGTAATTGTTTTTTTAAAATGAAGATAATAATGTTGTTGAGATTGACAAAGTCATCACACGCCCTGTGAAAACATATTTGTCTGCTAAACAAACATTGAAAAGGCTGAATATTTTTCAAAAACAAAATACGATCCATAGCGTGAAGTCCAGGACTTAAACCCTCGTGTGGTAGTTCCATCACAAGAAAGAGGTACACTCAGTCCCCTCTAATTTCTACCTAACTTGCGCTAAGACTTCACTTTGGTCAATATACCTCACTTGTGTCAACCGTGGCTACGTAGCACGCCAACATGGCAGCACTCCCACGTGCCGGGGGAGGGGGGATCCTACGGGAAAGTATAAGGTGCTACTGGCCATTAGGTGCTACCGTGATACAGGCTCCTGGGCCATTGGATCTAAGATCCGATGGTTCCCAGGAGCTCTTGAACATTTTACAAAAATGTCATCTTAGAGTCTGAAAATTACGGACATATACAATAGCTTCTCAGATGCCGTCGGATTTGAGATCTAACAACTCCTAAATGCCCGTATCACGGTAGCACCTGATATGTTCCCGGGATCCTATGCTTGTGAAAACAATTGTGCAGGAAACCCCTTAGTTTTCTTCAAGATTATAAAGAATCATAAATGACCTAATCGGCTAGTAACATGTGCATATTTGCGCATAGGTCCATGGAACTTTGTCATACCCGTTCCAATGCCCACACCTTCACCAACCTTTCTTGCGCTCTCCCAGTTGCAAAAATGCTACACTTACGGATGTATTTTACGGATTGTTTTCACGGAAACCGACTCTGCCAATCTCTGGCCCCCTGATTTTCGTTGGTGGCCCCTCTTCCCCTGCTAATCTCCAACGAGACGGCTACAATACAGTCCGTAACAATGTATCCGTAGCACATGTCTGTAAGTGTAGCATCGCCGCTCCCAGTTGTTCAGCGAGGATGGAGGTGGGGCTGGAAGATGACAATCTTCATCGCGAAATAAGGACGAACCTCAACATCGACGACCCGGCGAAGAAGCCCCCGAGAAACCGCATCCAGTCTCTCGTTCTCTTTTGGGGAGTCTGATCAACCCAATAGGATTTGTTATCTATGTTGATTTCGTCCTCTCATGATGGTCGGTGGCATACATAAGGTGTCTCTTGCTTGGCATTGACCCCCTCCTGATTCATGCTACGGTTTTAGTTGGGGTATTGGGACATTTGGTCATAGTTGTTGTCTGGCACTTGGCCCATTTGGTCATAGAGAGGGCATGGAAGTAGCTAATATATGTAGTTCGGACATGAAACATTGAACTCAAATGCTGAAGATAGTACATGACAGAGCACTTTGACTTCCAATTTTAATATAACTAAAATTTCTAGCAGTGTGTCAACTAAATCTGAACACTACTACATTGCCGTAACCGGATATTTGGACATTACCATAAGTGAATTTGTTTACTCTTCTCTAACTGAATTTACTGTATTTTTTTCTACCCATATGTACACGGCTTACAGATGTTAACCAGATTTCATCAATGCAGGATTTTTTTGATGGTCACTTGAGTTTGAGGTTGGCCACAAAGTTTGTTGTGTGGAACTGGGAGTAACATGGTATGCATGGTCTATGAAGTAGATTGGTTTGACAAATAAAAGAGTGACACGTGTTCAATTTTATGGATTTATGACTTAGATAAGTACACGTGCATGTGCAATTGTACCAAGCAAGACCTCGAAAAATTTCATAAGAATTCTAAAGGATAGGATTTTTATAAGATTTTTTCTTTTAGAGCCCTTTGGTTCATAGGAATGGATTCCTATTCCTACATAGAATTGGTTCCTATCCTTCACATTTTATAGGAAAATAAAAATGAGCCTAAACTCAATGAAAAAATTCTTTTGATGTCAACCAAATGACATCTCATTTTCTATTCCTAGTCATAAGATTTGAGATACATGTCATCTCATTTCCTATAAAATTTCTATTCCTACGATAATCCTATCCTATGAATCAAAAAAGGCCCAAAGATATCAAAAATGTACGCTATAATATACATATATGAGTAAGCCAGATGGATGAATGCATAACAATAAACTAAGTTATGGGAGTCGAAATACATTAAGCCCTCATTCGTTTTGAAGGAAACCAAAACGTAGGATTTAATAATAGTATACAAGAAGTTGATAAGATGACACTTGTCATTTTAAGAAATTGTCTTACCTCGTTGATATGCATAAAATGAACTTTGAGTGAATCTTCAAAAACATAGAAAATAAATAGTATTCTTACGAAGTTTCCGTACGCGTTTCTTACAAACCGAAGGCATCTATAGAAAATGTTTCTGGTTCTTTTTTGTAAAATTCCTTCAAACCGAATGAGGCCTAAAGTGGGTGTATTTTTTTTAGAAAAGGAGGATGACCCCCGGCCTCTCTGCATCTGGACAATGCATACGGCCACTTTATTAATTATTCTCACAAGATCGTACAAAGTCATACAACAGTAAGACTAAAGCCGTCGTCTAAGCAACAAACTGTTGCTACACCTATTCAGTTGATGAAGGGGCGCAGATAGCCTGGGCATAATACCGAACAGATATCGCAGCCAAGCCTAACATCTACGACCTGAGACCCCAACTTAGCCACTTGCCGGGTTTGAGGCACACACTGGTCTGGCGTGCTCTCAGAGGCCGCCGCCGCCAACTGCCACCGCTCCATCTTCAGAACTGTACTGATGCATCAACCTTGCTCGGTCCAGCTATCGTCGACGCCATCACGACGCCCAACGACACCTCCTCCCTGCGCGCAAACAGCTGTACACGTCGCGGTCGCCACTGATACACCTCAGCGCCATGCTGCCACGTACCACCAGCCGACACAGCTTGAAGCCCTTGGAGGATCTGTTGTGCGTAGCACCTGCCGACCAGGCATGACCAAGCGTAGCACCTGTCGGTCAGGCATGACTCGACATCTCCACCGAAGCTCCATGCAAGACGAAGCCGCTCCACCTCCTGCCTCTAACTTCCAGCGCTGCTCCACAAAACGACGCTCCCAAGAGAGAAACGACACCGCAGTGCCGCCATCGTCTGGTCTAGAACACCAGATCCTATGGTTTCCCCCGGAGCAATACGAGTGGGTCGACTGTAGTCACATGACGATGCCACGATGCCTTCATCAAGGTAACGACGTGGAACGCCGCCATCGCCTGCCGTTGGCTCGGTTTTCACCGGCAACTACGTCTCCCCGACTCGCAGCTGGTGCCAGATGACGGATCCCGAGATCCAAACACCCAGCCTCAGGCCGACCACCTCTGACGGAAGAGATGACCACCACCGCCGGCTGCACCGGTCAGAACAGATCTGATCGGAGGTGCCGCCGACGAGACCACCAGGCCCTCCACGCCGCCGTCGCCGATCTGAAGGCAGCATGCACGCCACCGCAGCCAAGCTGACCGCCGCCGACCGCAGCCGTCACCGCCGCCCGAAGGGCCATCCGCAGCGCCCGCAGCCCTGGCCTCCGCCGCGCCATGCCGTCGCCGTCCGAGGACGGGCCGGCCTGCCGCCATCCGCCGCACGCAGATCCCAGATCAGTCGCGCCGCCACACGCCTTGGGGTCCGCCCCACCCCGAAGACGCGCAAGAGAGGAGGTCCCCCACCACCGCCGTCGGCCCCGAGCTTAGCCCGGCGGCGTGGCGGAGGAGGAAGGGGAGAAGGGAGTTTGTGGCGGCGGCGGCTAGGTTTCTGGCCGCCCAAGTCGCCCTTGGGGGAGGACGACGCGGGCGCAACTCAACACGCAGGGCTCTGAAAATTGGGGGAGCCAAAAAAGTGGGTGTATAGTGGTGCGGATTGATCTTTGTTAGAAAGGTTAGTAACTGTATAGGCATATAAGTTGGCAATTTTGGTCTATGATTTGTAAACAGTTCAAAATTAAGTTCAACTTCATGGGCCTTGAATTGCAAGATGAAACTTGTCTATACCCCATCACTGGTGCCATTGCTTTCCTTTTCCTTGTATAAACGAACACTCACTACATTTAACAACATAGAAGTTTAAATACACGTCCTATCTCTATACAACTATTTCAGCAAGCGGCAGAACGATGGCGGAAAGAGGCGGAGGGTGGTGCGGCGACAGACGTCCTGCAGGTGCTGGAAGCGGACAGAGAAAGAACGGTTGAAGGTCACAGAAAGGACGGGAGTCGTCTGATTTTGATCCAACGGTCCACAAATTCTGCTGATGTAGAAAACGTTTTCAGGCACCCGATGAATAAATAGGTGCTGCAATTATTCAGCAAAAAACCGAGCTCAGAGAAATACAGAATACTTGCTTTTAATTACAAAAGTGTGCCTCAATATAACCTGAGCTGCAACGAAAACTGTGGGGTAAAAAAGAGACTCTACTTCTAGGCTTCTTGTTACACCATATCCTGTGCGTCGTTGTCCTTCTGTGCCACGGCGCCGGCGGCTATCGTCGCCCGGCAGAGCGGACATGTGTTGTGCGTGGTGTGCAGCCACGTGGCGACGCAGCCCCTGTGGAACACGTGGCCGCATCCCGGCAGGACGCTGCACCGCTCGCCGCCCTCGTACTGCGCCAGGCAGATCACGCACGAGCTCTGGCTCCGGCGCAACTCCTTCCCCTCCTCCTCCTCCGACGGAGAGCCGCCGTCTCGATCGGGCATCTGCTTGTATGGGACGTCGGGTATGCTCTCCAGCAGCCGCTCGATGGACAGCCACTTGCAGTGCTGCCGCACGTGACGAACCACCTCGGCGATCGCCACGGCGAGCGCCACGGCGGCGCTGAGCGCAGCGATGACGGCGAAGCTCAACAAAAGCACCCATATGATCCAATCTAACATGTCATCGTAGTCCATGGCGATGGCCGGCGGTCGCGGCGGTGGGGACGGGCGACGGCTGCGGTGAACGATATCCTTAGACGGCGTGCGCCCGTGCGGGCGAGGTTAGGTTATGTAGGCGATAGAATCAGGCAAGGAGTTGGAGATGGATTCAACCTATGCAAGTTCAATGCCTGGATCGTATCCCACTCCGACTCCGAGTATCCCTTCCCAAATATCTATACTGACGTGGAGATGCAGGTTAGTTAGCTAACATTAATCCTACTAGATTAATCCTGACCTGGAGTATTTAACAAGTCAGGGGCGATTTTGTAATAGTCGACGCCGGCGCGCACCAAACTGAAGCAGCCAACGGCAGCAGTAACCCTAACCGAGCATCGGATCGTTCATAGCAGCCATGGCCGGCTACCGTCTGCTGCGACGCGCCTACTCAAGCTTCCCCCGACGTAAAAAAAAAAAGCTTCCCCCGGCCGGATCCTGAGCCCACCTTTCCCGAGGAGCCCGTGGACCACTTACAGGACCCGAGCTACGTGTTCAGGTAATCAGCTGATCCAGTTCGATCGGTCAGACAAGACAAGGAAGTGGTGCTTCCTCTTTTTTCCACGCTCATGTCGTCTCCCCCGTGGGCGATACAGACGAAACCCTAGCTGACACTGTCGTGCTTCTAAGTCTGACAGTGATATACGGGGGTAAGTATGGAGAGGCGATATCTTAGCTATAGAGAAGTTGTAGGAAGTAATAGCCCTACGTCTCGGAGCTCGGAGGCGGTCGACTGGATTATGCGTGTGTGAATTACAGGCGTGCGAACCCTTTACACTGAGGAGGAGGGTGGCTTATATAGAGTTCGCCCGACCCCTTCGGCCCTTAGTTATGCAGGATTTTAAATACATTAAGGTGGGGCGTTACTGGTAACGCCCCTAATAAAGTGCTATGATGACCATAAAGGCTACTTAATAACCGACCGTTAGCACGCGGAGCGCCTTTAGGTCACCTGACCGTCGAGTGGCTTGGTCTTGGTCGAGTGATTGTTTCTTGGTCGAGTATCTTCAAGTCTGTCAAGTGAGACACCTTCAAATCGATTGAAAGATGATTTCTTCTGGAGATGTACTTGGGTAGGTCAGTTTGGACAGGTTCATGACCCTACCCTAGGTACATAGCTTCATCATTAGCCCCCGAATGGATCGAGGTTTGAGTGGGACAGGGTTTGAGCATTTTTCCGACTCGTTTTTCATGCCGCGAGCATACCTTGTTTCGGACCAATGAACCCGAGTGTTGACAGCGACTTCCTGTTGGGGAACGTAGTAATTTCAAAAATTTCCTACGCACATGCAAGATCATGGTGATGCATAGCAATGAGAGAGGAGAGTGTGATCTATGTACCCTTGTAGACCGACAGCGGAAGAGTTAGCACAAAGCGGTTGATGTAGTCGTACGTCTTCACGGCCCGACCGATCAAGCACCGAAACTACGGCACCTCCGAGTTCTAGCACACGTTCAGCTCGATGACGATCCCCGGACTCGATCCAGCAAACTATCGGGGAAGAGTTCCGTCAGCACGACGGCGTGGTGACGATCTTGATGTACTACCGTCGCAGGGCTTCGCCTAAGCACCGCTACAATATTATCGAGGATTATCGTGGAAGGGGGCACCGCACACGGCTAAGAATATGATCACGTGCATCAACTTGTGTGTCCAGAGGTGCCCCCTGCCCCCTATATAAAGGATCAAAGGGGGGATGCGGCCGGCCAGGAGGAGGGCGCCCCAAGAGGAGTCCTACTCCCACCGGGAGTAGGATTCCCCCCCCCCTTTCCTAGTTGGAATAGGATTCGGGAGGGGAGGGAAAGAGGAGAGAGAGAAGGAAGGGGGGTGCCGCCCCCCTCTCCTAGTCCTATTCGGACTAAGGGGGGAGGGGCGCGCGGCCCATCCCTAGACACCTCTCCTCTCTTCCACTAAAGCCCACTAAGGCCCATATACCTCCCGGGGGGTTCTGGTAATCTCCCGGTACTCCGGTAAAATCCCGATTTCATCCGGAACACTTTCGATATCCAAATATAGGCTTCCAATATATCAATCTTTATGTCTCGACCATTTCGAGACTCCTCGTTATGTCCGTAATCACATCCGGGACTCCGAACAAACTTTGGTACATCAAAATGCATAAACTCATAATATAACTGTCATCGAAACCTTAAGCGTGCGGACCCTACGGGTTCGAGAACAATGTAGACATGATTGAGACATGTCTCCGGTCAATAACCAATAGCGGAACCTGGATGCTCATATTGGCTCCTACATATTCTACGAAGATCTTTATCGGTCAGACCGGATAACAACATACGTTGTTCCCTTTGTCATCGATATGTTACTTGCCCGAGATTCGATCGTCGGTATCTCAATACCTAGTTCAATCTCGTTACCGGCAAGTCTCTTTACTCGTTTCGTAATACATCATCTCACAACTAACTCATTAGTTGCAATGCTTGCAAGGCTTATGTGATGTGCATTACCGAGAGGGCCCAGAGATACCTCTCCGACAATCGGAGTGACAAATCCTAATCTCGAAATACGCCAACCCAACATGTACCTTTGGAGACACCTGTAGAGCTCCTTTATAATCACCCAGTTACGTTGTGACATTTGGTAGCACACAAAGTGTTCCTCCGGTAAACGGGAGTTGCATAATCTCATAGTCATAGGAACATGTATAAGTCATGAAGAAAGCAATAGCAACATACTAAACGATCGGGTGCTAAGCTAATGGAATGGGTCATGTCAATCACATCATTCTCCTAATGATGTGATCCCATTAATCAAATGACAACACATGTCTATGGTTAGGAAACATAACCATCTTCGATTAACGAGCTAGTCAAGTAGAGGCATACTAGTGACGTTTGGTTTATCTATGTATTCACACAAGTATTATGTTTCCGGATAATACAATTCTAGCATGAATAATAAACATTTATCATGATATAAGGAAATAAAATAATAACAATATTATTGCCTCTAGGGCATATTTCCTTCAGTCTCCCACTTGCACTAGAGTCAATAATCTAAATTACACAGTAATGATTCTAACACCCATGGAGCTTTGGTGCTGATCATGTTTTGCTCGTGGAAGAGGCTTAGTCAACGGGTCTGCTATGTTCAGATCCATATGTATCTTGCAAATCTCTATGTCTCCCACCTGGACTAGATCCCGGATGGAATTGAAGCGTCTCTTGATGTTCTTGGTTCTCTTGTGAAATCTGGATTCCTTTGCCAAGGCAATTGCACCAGTATTGTAACAAAAGATTTTCATTGGACTCGATGCATTAGGTATGACACCTAGATCGGATATGAACTCCTTCATCCAGACTCCTTCGTTTGCTGCTTCCGAAGCAGCTATGTACTCTGCTTCACATGTAGATCCCGCCACAACGCTTTGTTTAGAACTGCACCAACTGACAGCTCTACCGTTTAATGTAAACGCCTATCCGGTTTGCGATTTAAAATCGTCCGGATCAGTGTCAAAGCTTGCATCAGCGTAACCATTTACGATGAGCTCTTTGTCACCTCCATATATGAGAAACATATCCTTAGTCCTTTTCAGGTATTTCAGGATGTTCTTGACCGCTGTCCAGTGATCCACTCCTGGATTACTTTGGTACCTCCCTGCTAGACTTATAGCAAGACACACATCAGGTCTGGTACACAGCATTGCATACATGATAGAGCCTATGGCTGAAGCATAGGGAACATCTTTCATTTTCTCTCTATCTTCTGCATTGGTCAGGGATTGAGTCTTACTCAATTTCACATCTTGTAACACAGGCAAGAATCCTTTGTTTGCTTGATCCATTTTGAACTTCTTCAAAACTTTGTCAAGGTATGTGCTTTGTGAAAGTCCAATTAAGCGTCTTGATCTATCTCTATAGATCTTAATGCCCAATATGTAAGCAGCTTCACCGAGTTCTTTCATTGAAAAACTTTTATTCAAGTATCATTTTATGCTATCCAGAAATTCTATATCATTTCCGATTAGTAATATGTCATCTACATATAATATCAGAAATGCTACAGAGCTCCCACTCATTTCTTGTAAATACAGGCTTCTCCAAAAGTCTGTATAAAACCAAATGCTTTGATCACACTATCAAAGCGTTTATTCCAACTCCGAGAGGCTTGCACCAGTCCATAAATGGATCGCTGGAGCTTGCACACTTTGTTAGCTCCCTTTGGATCGACAAAACCTTCTGGCTGCATCATATACAACTCTTCTTGCAGAAATCCATTCAGGAATGCAGTTATGACATCCATTTGCCAAATTTCATTATCATAAAATGCGGCAATTGCTAACATGATTCGGACAGACTTAAGCATCGCTACGGGTGAGAAGGTCTCATCGTAGTCAATCCCTTGAACTTGCCGAAAACCTTTTGCGACAAGTCGAGCTTTGTAGACAGTAATATTACCGTCAGCGTCAGTCTTCTTCTTGAAGATCCATTTATTCTCAATTGCTTGCCGATCATTGAGCAAGTCAACCAAAGTCCATACTTTGTTCTCATACATGGATCCCATCTCAGATTTTATGGCTTCAAGCCATTTTGCGGAATCTGGGCTCACCATCGCTTCTTCATAGTTCGTAGGTTCATCATGATCTAGTAGCATGAATTCCAGAACAGGATTACCGTACCACTCTGGCGCGGATCTTACTCTGGTTGATCTACGAGGTTCAGTAGTATCTCGTTCTGAAGTTTCATGATCATTATCATTAGCTTCCTCACTAATTGGTGTAGGTGTCACAGAAACAGGTTTCTGTGATGTACTACTTTCCAATAAGGGAGCATGTATAGTTACCGCGTCACGTTCTACTTTCCTCCCACTCACTTTTTTTGAGAGAAACTCCTTCTCCAGAAAATTTCCGAATTTAGCAACAAAAGTCTTGCCGTCGGATTTGTGATAGAAGGTGTATCCAATAGTTTCCTTTGGATATCCTATGAAGACACATTTCTCCGATTTGGGTTCAAGCTTATCAGGTTGAAGCTTTTTCACATAAGCATCGCAGCCCCAAACTTTCAGAAACGACAACTTTGGTTTCTTGCCAAACCACACTTCATAAGGCATTGTCTCAACGGATTTTGATGGTGCCCTATTTAACGTGAATGCGGCCGTCTCTAGAGCATATCCCCAAAACGATAGCGGTAAATCAGTAAGAGACATCATAGATCGCACCATATCTAGTAAAGTACGATTACGACGTTCGGACACACCATTACGCTGTGGTGTTCCGGGTGGCGTGAGTTGCGAAACTATTCCACATTGTTTCAAATGTACACCAAACTCGTAACTCAAATATTCTCCTCCACGATCAGATCATAGGAATTTTATTTTCTTGTTATGATGATTTTCAACTTCACTCTGAAATTCTTTGAATTTTTCAAACGTTTCAGACTTATGTTTCATTAAGTAGATATACCCATATCTGCTTAAGTCATCTGTGAAGGTGAGAAAATAACGATATCCACCACGAGCCTCAACATTCATCGGACCACATATATCTGTATGTATGATTTCCAATAAATCTGTTGCTCTCTCTATAGTACCGGAGAACGGTGTTTTTGTCATCTTACCCATAAGGCACGGTTCGCAAGTACCAAGTGATTCATAATCAAGTGGTTCCAAAAGCCCATCAGTATGGAGTTTCTTCATGCGCTTTATACCAATATGACCCAAACGGCAGTGCCACAAATAAGTTGCACTATCATTATCAACTCTGCATCTTTTGGCTTCAACACTATGAATATGTGTGTCACTACTATCGAGATTTAATAAGAATAGACCACTCTTTAAGGGTGCATGACCATAAAAGATATTACTCATATAAATAGAACAACCATTATTCTCTGATTTAAATGAATAACTGTCTCGCATCAAACAAGATCCAGATATAATGTTCATGCTTAACGCTGGCACCAAATAACAATTATTTAGGTCTAATACTAATCCCGAAGGTAGATGTAAAGGTAGCGTGCCGACTGCGATCACATCGACTTTGGAACCATTTCCCACGCGCATCGTCACCTTGTCCTTAGCCAATCTACGCTTAATCCGTAGTCCCTGTTTCGAGTTGCAAATATTAGCAACAGAACCAGTATCAAATACCCAGGTGCTACTGCGAGCATTAGTAAGGTACACATCAATAACATGTATATCACATATACCTTTGTTCACCTTGCCATCCTTATTCGCCAAATACTTGGGGCAGTTCTGCTTCCAGTGACCGGTCTGCTTGCAGTAGAAGCACTCAGTTTCAGGCTTAGGTCCAGGTTTGGGTTTCTTCTCTTGAGTAGCAACTTGCTTGCTGTTCTTTTTGAAGTTCCCCTTCTTCTTCCCTTTGCCCTTTTTCTTGAAACTAGTGGTCTTGTTGACCATCAACACTTGATGCTCCTTCTTGATTTCTACCTCCGCAGCTTTCAGCATTGCGAAGACCTCGGGAATAGTCTTATTCATCCGTTGCATATTATAGTTCATCACGAAGCTCTTGTAGCTTGGTGGCAGTGATTGGAGAATTTTGTCAATGACGCAATCATCTGGAAGATTAACTCCCATCTGAATCAAGTGATTATTGTACCCAGACATTTTGAGTATATGCTCACTAACAGAACTGTTCTCCTCCATCTTGCAGCTATAGAACTTATTGAAGACTTCATATCTCTCAATCCGGGCATTTGTTTGAAATATTAACTTCAACTCCTGGAACATCTCATATGCTTCATGACGTTCAAAACATCGTTGAAGTCCCGATTCTAAGCCGTAAAGCATGGCACACTGAACTATCGAGTAGTCATCAGCTTTGCTCTACCAGACGTTCATAACATATGGTGTTGCTCCAGCAGTAGGCCTGGCACCCAGCGGTGCTTCTAGGACGTAATTCTTCTGTGCAGCAATGAGGATAATCCTCAAGTTACGGACCCAGTCCGTGTAATTGCTACCATCATCTTTCAACTTTGCTTTCTCAAGGAACGCATTAAAATTCAACGGAACAACAGCACGGGCCATCTATCTACAATCAAACATAAACAAGCAAGATACTATCAGGTACTAAGTTCATGATAAATTTAGGTTCAATTAATCATATTACTTAAGAACTCCCACTTAGACAGACATCCCTCTAATCCTCTAAGTGATTACGTGATCCAAATCAACTAAACCATGTCCGATCATCACGTGAGATGGAGTAGTTTCATTGGTGAACATCACTATGTTGATCATATCTACCATATGATTCACGCTCGACCTTTCGGTCTCCGTGTTCCAAGGTCATATCTGTATAAGCTTGGCTCGTCAAGTATAACCTGAGTATTCCGCATCTGCAACTGTTTTGCACCCGTTGTATTTGAACGTAGAGCCTATCACACCCGATCATCACGTGGTGTCTCAGCACGAAGAACTTTCGCAACGGTGCTTACTCAGGGAGAACACTTCTTGATAATTAGTGAGAGATCATCTTATAATGCTACCGTCAATCAAAGCAAGATAAGATGCATAAAAAGATAAACATCACATGCAATCAATATAACTGATATGATATGGCCATCATTATCTTGTGCTTGTGATCTCCATCTTCGAAGCACCGTCGTGATCACCATCGTCACCGGCGTGACACCTTGATCTCCATCGTAGCATCGTTGTCGTCTCGCCAATCTTATGCTTCCACGACTATCGCTACCGCTTAGTGATAAAGTAAAGCATTACAGCATGATTGCATTGCGTACAATAAAGCGACAACCATATGGCTCCTGCCAGTTGCCGATAACTCGGTTACAAAACATGATCATCTCATACAATAAAATTTAGCATCATGTCTTGACCATATCACATCACAACATGCCCTGCAAAAACAAGTTAGACGTCCTCTACTTTGTTGTTGCAAGTTTTACGTGGCTACTACGGGCTTAAGCAAGAACCAATCTTACCTACGCATCAAAACCACAACGATAGTTTGTCAAGTTGGTGTTGTTTTAACCTTCGCAAGGACCGGGCGTAGCCACACTCGGTTCAACTAAAGTTGGAGAAACTGTCACCCGCTAGCCACCTTTGTGCAAAGCACGTCGGGAGAACCGGTCTCGCGTAAGCGTACGCGTAATGTCAGTCCGGGCTGCTTTGTCCAACAATACCGCCGAACCAAAGTATGACATGCTGGTAAGCAGTATGAATTATATCGCCCACAACTCACTTGTGTTCTACTTGTGCATATAACATCAACACATAAAACCTAGGCTCGGATGCCACTGTTGGGGAACGTAGTAATTTCAAAAATTTCCTATGGACACGCAAGATCATGGTGATGCATAGCAACGAGAGAGGAGAGTGTGATCTATGTACCCTTGTAGACCGACAGCGGAAGCGTTAGCACAAAGCGGTTGATGTAGTCGTACGTCTTCACGGCCCGACCGATCAAGCACCGAAACTACGGCACCTCCGAGTTCTAGCACACGTTCAGCTCGATGACGATCCCCGGACTCCGATCCAGCAAACTGTCGGGGAAGAGTTCCGTCAGCACGACGGCGTGGTGACGATCTTGATGTACTACCGTCGTAGGGCTTCGCCTAAGCACCGCTACAATATTATCGAGGATTATCGTGGAAGGGGGCACCGCAGACGGCTAAGAATATGATCACGTGGATCAACTTGTGTGTCCAGAGGTGCCCCCTGCCCCCTATATAAAGGATCAAAGGGGGGATGCGGCCGGCCAGGAGGAGGGCGCCCCAAGAGGAGTCCTACTCCCACCGGGAGTAGGATTCCCCCCCCCTTTCCTAGTTGGAATAGGATTCAGGAGGGGGGGGAAAGAGGAGAGAGAGAAGGAAGGGGGCGCCCCCCCCTCTCCTAGTACTATTCGGACTAAGGGGGGAGGGGCGCGCGGCCCATCCCTGGACACCTCTCCTCTCTTCCACTAAAGCCCACTAAGGCCCATATACCTCCCGGGGGGTTCCAGTAATCTCCCGGTACTCCGGTAAAATCCCGATTTCATCCGGAACACTTTCGATATCCAAATATAGGCTTCCAATATATCAATCTTTATGTCTCGACCATTTTGAGACTCCTCGTCATGTCCGTGATCACATCCGGGACTCCGAACAAACTTCGGTACATCAAAATGCATAAACTCATAATATAACTGTCATCGAAACCTTAAGCGTGCGGACCCTACGGGTTCGAGAACAATGTAGACATGACTGAGACACGTCTCCGGTCAATAACCAATAGCGGAACCTAGATGCTCATATTGGCTCCTACATATTCTACGAAGATCTTTATCGGTCAGACCGCATAACAACATACGTTGTTCCCTTTGTCATCGGTATGTTACTTGCCCGAGATTCGATCGTCGGTATCTCAATACCTACTTCAATCTCGTTACCGGCAAGTCTCTTTAATCGTTTCGTAATACATCATCTCACAACTAACTCATTAGTTGCAATGCTTGCAAGGCTTATGTGATGTGCATTACCGAGAGGGCCCAGAGATACCTCTCCGACAATCGGAGTGACAAATCCTAATCTCGAAATACGCCAACCCAACATGTACCTTTGGAGACACCTGTAGAGCTCCTTTATAATCACCCAGTTACGTTGTGACGTTTGGTAGCACACAAAGTGTTCCTCCGGTAAACGGGAGTTGCATAATCTCATAGTCATAGGAACATGTATAGGTCATGAAGAAAGCAATAGCAACATACTAAACGATCGGGTGCTAAGCTAATGGAATGGGTCATGTCAATCACATCATTCTCCTAATGATGTGATCCCATTAATCAAATGACAACACATGTTTATGGTTAGGAAACATAACCATCTTCGATTAACGAGCTAGTCAAGTAGAGGCATACTAGTGACGTTTGGTTTATCTATGTATTCACACAAGTATTATGTTTCCGGATAATACAATTCTAGCATGAATAATAAACATTTATCAGGATATAAGAAAATAAAATAATAACAATATTATTGCCTCTAGGGCATATTTCCTTCAGTCTCCCACTTGCACTAGAGTCAATAATCTAGATTACACAGTAATGATTCTAACACCCATGGAGCTTTGGTGCTGATCATGTTTTGCTCGTGGAAGAGGCTTAGTCAATGGGTCTGCTATGTTCAGATCCGTATGTATCTTGCAAATATCTATGTCTCCCACCTGGACTAGATCCCGGATGGAATTGAAGCGTCTCTTGATGTGCTTGGTTCTCTTGTGAAATCTGGATTCCTTTGCCAAGGCAATTGCACTAGTATTGTCACAAAAGATTTTCATTGGACCCGATGCATTAGGTATGACACCTAGATCGGATATGAACTCCTTCATCCAGACTCCTTCGTTTGCTGCTTTCGAAGCAGCTATGTGCTCTGCTTCACATGTAGATCCCGCCACAACGCTTTGTTTAGAACTGCACCAACTGACAGCTCCACCGTTTAATGTAAACACGTATCCGGTTTGCGATTTAGAATCGTCCGGATCAGTGTAGAAGCTTGCATCAACGTAACCATTTACGATGAGCTCTTTGTCACCTCCATATATGAGAAACATATCCTTAGTCCTTTTCAGGTATTTCAGGATGTTATTGACCGCTGTCCAGTGATCCACTTCTGGATTACTTTGGTACCTCCCTGCTAGACTTATAGCAAGACACACATCAGGTCTGGTACACAGCATTGCATACATGATAGAGCCTATGGCTGAAGCATAGGGAACATCTTTCATTTTCTCTCTATCTTCTGCATTGGTCGGGGATTGAGTCTTACTCAATTTCACATCTTGTAACACAGGCAAGAATCCTCTCTTTGCTTGATCCATTTTGAACGATGGAGTGGTCCAGCTTATCCGTGACGGGGTCACTGGTATGGATCTCTTGGAGGTCTTCCTTCAGCGGCGCATCCAACCTCTTCAAGCCCGAGACCATCCGATGTGGATGTATTCGGGTCTTGAAGACTCCACTCGGATCCACCCGGAGGAGGTCAACGATGACACACTGGAGTAGTGGCTGTCGGGCATTACCGGGAACAAGGACAACCCCAGGGGAGCCAGGAGAGTCCCTCCATTCGACCAGTCTCATGCACCAGAGAAGGCCTGATTCTGAGTTTTTGCTTTGTAATTTGAATTCGCTCCTGCATACACTGCGTCGACTGACTTTGTTGTCTCTGCTTTCTTTCAGGCCATTATTGAAATGTATTCAATGCCAAACGGAGAGCAAGAGCAAGCTCTGGAAGGCGAGGCGAGCGGCGGCTACAGTGGCGAGTGGACTTCCGATGGTGAAGGGGGTGGAGGAAGCGACGACTCAAGTGATGGAGAAGAAGTCGAGTCACCGCCTCGCCGGGAGAGGTGATCCAAGCTCAACCAAGAACGACCGAGTACCCGTGAAAAGGTAACTGCTCAGGCTGGTCAGTCTTTGAAGCATCCTCGGGTCTCTTCACCAACCCCGACTGAGAAAGCGCCAAAGCACCCCAAAGTTGCACAGCTGAAGACTCAGAAGGCCTTGCCGAAGATTAAGATTGACATCCCCGTTGCTTCCGCGTGAGTGTCTCGTTTCATATTCACTCGACGCTTCATGCTGTTTGTTTTTCTTGTTTTAACTGGTCAGATTTTGGGATTGTCAGTGCTGCCACTTCCGGGACCTCAGCTTACAGGGACGAGGACGAGGTGATGGAGGATGCGGTCACTTCTAATCTGGGTATGATTTCTGCCGTACTGTCTTTGTTTGGTCGATCCAATTGCAATGTGCATCATTGGGTGATGTGACTTTGGCAATTGCACCCTACACAGCTCCCAACATTATTGACCTCCCTGACGATGATGAAGAGCCCGAGAGGCCTTTTACAAGGAAGAGTAGGCAAGCTCCTACAAGCGAGGCGCTACAGTCGACACAGAGGGCGGAACCAGTCGTTTAGGACGCTGGTGACGCCAATCAGGGTTCTGTTACCTTCGTCGTGCCACTGTCGAGTGCCTTGCCTTCTTCGTCGACTGCTCAGGCCCCTATCGACCCACCTTCGGTTTTTGCGACCCATCATGTCCCAGAAGACGAAGTGAATGCTGCCAGGGAAGCTATACGCCAGGCAGGTGTCATGATGGAGAAGATGAAGATGGTGCGAGACGCCAGTCAGGCTACCTACGACGCCAGCTCGGCTCTCCAAAGCAATGTTCAGGTTAGTTGGTCGCCGGTTGTTCTGTTGGGATATGATATCTGAAGACTCCTTTCTGAAAATCTTTGCGTAAGTACACCCACTGGGTGCGTTGCTTGAACTTTGAATTAGTGGGGGCACGCTGAGTGCACCCACTGGGTGTAGTCCCCGAGACTGCGGTGGACTGCGGGCAGTCGACTGTAGTCTTTGTATCTTGTCGAGTAGAAACCGAATTGATAGTTTGTTTCTTCCACTCGGTCTGGTCGAGTGGGGTCGAAACCGGTGGGGGCACGCCAAGTGCACCCACTAGGTGTAGTCTCCAAGACCGCGGTCGACTGCTGGCAGTCGACTGTGGTCTGAGCTCTTTTTTTTACTCCCTGCACTCGACTCTGGCGGGCCGGTCGAGTGGGCTCAGAACTGGTGGGGGCACGCAAAGTGCACCGCTGGGTGCAGTCCCCGAGGCTATGGTGGACTGCGGGCAGTCGATCGTAGCCTTAGTAACTTTTTTTTGCTATAAAAATAACTTCTCCCCTTTGATTTCAGAAATCTTGTGATCTTGGGGCTCGCTTTGGTGACTTAGAGAAACAGCAGATCCAACTGAACCTTGACTTGGAGCTGTCCAAGACAGAGCTGCAAAGGGTCAAGGACGACGCCACTGGTAAGACGAATTTGTCGACTGGTTCGTCTTAAGCTTGAGTTCCCTTCTGCTCTTTCTGAATCAGGCATCATTTCTTTGTAGAAAAACTAAGAGAAGCTCTGGTGAAGAAGGACCAGGATTAGGATGCTGCTCGAAAGGAGGCTGACGACAAAACCGCTCTAGCTGCATAGAAACTGGCTTCGATCGGCCAGTTGGAAGAAGAGAATACCAGGCTGAAGTCTACTCTGAATGACACCAAGAAGGAGTGCTCACACTGGAAGAAGGAGAATCTCATCTTGGGCGATAAGATGGAAAGCATTGCTCACAGGAGGGATGATCTGGAGAGCTACCTGAGGAGTCTTGCCAAGAAGTTGTTCATCAAGCTTGAAGGTGCACATTTTGTTCCGACTGATTTTTTTGTGTCGACTCGGCGTATGTAAATTGACTTATCCTTGGATCGTGATGCAGAGTTTTGCCAGAACTTCGAGGAGGAGACTGGGCGGATCGAACCTGGTTTGGATCCAATCAATTCTCATGTGAAAGATGAAACTGCCATGAATCTGCTCCGACTGGAATCCCGCATTGACGGTGTTGTGGACTACTTGGCTCGACTGAAGGTCGCCATGTCGCAGATTGACCCGGCACTTTGGCCAGAGGCTGTGCTCCAAAATGATCTTGAGTCCCTGATGACTCGACTAAATGAAATCCCAGACCGAGTGCAGGAGTGAAAGAAGTCCGCTGCTTGGTGTGGCGCTGACGTAGCTCTGTCTTTGGTTCGTGTCCACTGCAAGGAGGTGCGACAAGACAAACTGGCAGCAATCAAGGTCGCCAACACCCAGAAACATGACTTCCAAACTTTTATGGAGACTTTAATTGCTGCAGCCACTCGGATAGCCGACGGCGTCGACCTGGATGAGTTCGTCGAGCCTGCCAGCCCTCCTCCTGCGGAGTGAACAAACTTTTATGCCTCACCTTAAATTTGCCTCGGAATGTTCGGGCTAAATGCCCGAGTACTTTGATCTGTGGTCCAGAAACCTTTAGGATTTATCCGAACTTGGTTTATCATCGAATATCTTTATGCGTTCCCCGTCAAGTGCAAATCGTTCTTTATTCGAGACAACTTTTGTATTTGTGGCGCAGTTCCGAAGGAGACGGTAACAGTCGACCTGCACCTCATCGTCTTTGCGGGTCAGCGATGGATTGTACATTGTATTCGAAGCTCCCCAAGGAGGAGGCGGCAGTCGACCTGCCCCTTGTTACTGCAGAGCAGGATGAAGTGCGTGTTGTATTTGTGGCGAAGCTCTCCAAGGAGGAGGCGGTAGTCGACATGCCCCTTGTTGCTACAAAGAAGGATGTGTTTCAAACTTAGGCGAGTGCTGGACTACAGCTAAGTCCCCGAGTGGGAGGGCTACTCTCCACTCGGTAGGATTTTTTCAAACTTAGGCGAGTGCCTGACTGCAGCTAAGTCCTCAAGAGAGACAACTTAGGCGAGTACTGGACTGCAGCTAAGCCCCCGAGTGGGAGGACCGCTCTCCACTCGGTAGGATTTTTTCAAACTGAAGCGAGTGCCCGACTGCAGCTAAGTCCTCAAGTGAGAAAACTTAGGTGAGTACTGGACTGCAGCTAAGCCCCGAGTGGGAGGACTGCTCTCCACTCGGTAGGATTTTTTCAAACTTAGGCGAGTGCCTGACTGCAGCTAAGTCCTCAAGTGAGAGAACTTAGGCGAGTACTGGACTGCAGCTAAGCCCCCGAGTGGGAGGACTTCTCTCCACTCGGTAGGATTTTTTCAAACTTAGGCGAGTGCCGGACTACAGCTAAGTCCTCAAGTGAGAGAACTTAGGCGAGTACTGGACTGCAGCTAAGCCCCCGAGTGGGAGGACTGCTCTCCACTCGGTAGGATTTTTTCAAACTTAAGCGAGTGCCTGACTGCAGCTAAGTCCTCAAGTGAGAAAACTTAGGCGAGTACTGGACTGCAGCTAAGCCCCCAAGTGGGAGGACTGCTCTCCACTCGGTAGGATTTTTTAAAACTTAGGCAAGTGCCTGACTGCAGCTAAGTCCTCAAGTGAGAGAACTTAGGCAAGTACTGGACTGCAGCTAAGCCCCCGAGTGGGAGGACTGCTCTCCACTCGGTAGGATTTTTTCAAACTTAGGCGAGTGCCTGACTGCAGCTAAGTCCTCAAGTGAGAGAACTTAGGAGAGTACTGGACTGCAGCTAAGCCCCCGAGTGGGAGGACTGCTCTCCACTCGGTAGGATTTTTTCAAACTTAGGCGAGTGCCTGACTGCAGCTAAGTCCTCAAGTGAGAGAACTTAGGCGAGTACTGGACTTCAGCTAAGCCCCCGAGTGGGAGGACTGCTCTCCACTCGGTAGGATTTTTTCAAACTTAGGTGAGTGCCTGACTGCAGCTAAGTCCTCAAGTGAGAGAACTTAGGCGAGTACTGGGCTGCAGCTAAGCCCCCGAGTGGGAGGACTGCTCTCCACTCGGTAGGATTTTTATTTTCAAACTTAGGCGAAACGGATTCGCAGCTAAGCCACCCACTGGGGGATTTCATTCACAAACAAAAAACGATAACAATCACTGAGAAAATTATAATGCTCTTGTCTTTGAAAAATAAAGTACGGGAGTTTTTTCTTATTACATCTCATCTGAGTGAGAATTCAAGTATAAAAGGGGTGGAGTAGCTCCGCATTCCAGGCTCGCGGCTCATCAATCTGGCGATCGACATTGTAGAGGTGGTATGCTCCATTGCGAAGGACTCTGGTGACTATGAAGGGGCCTTCCCAAGTAGGGGCGAGTTTGTGTGGTTTCTGCTGATTCACTCGGAGGACTAAGTCTCCCTCTTGGAAGGCTCGACCCTTCACATTTCTGGCATGGAATCGGCGCAAGTCTTGTTGGTAGACGGTCGATCGGATCATGGCCATTTCTCTTTCTTCTTCCAGGAGGTCGACTGCGTCCAGCCGGGCTTGTTCTGCTTCATCTTCAGAGTAGAGCTCGACTCGGGAAGCGTTGTGAAACAGGTCACTCAGCAAGACTGCCTCAGCTCCGTAGACCATAAAGAATGGGGTTCTTCTGGTCGATCGGTTCGGGGTTGTCCTCAATCCCCAAAGGACTGATGGAAGCTCATCGACCCATGCACCTGCTGCGTGCTTGAGATCGCGCATCAACCGGGGTTTCAGTCCTTTGAGAATTAGGCCGTTTGCCCTTTCTGCTTGCCCATTCGACTTGGGGTGAGCGACCGAAGCATAGTCGACTCGGGTACCCTGAGAGGCGCAAAAGGCCCTGAATTTGTCAGAATTGAAGTTTGACCCATTGTCAGTGATGATGTTGTGCGGAACTCCATATCTGAATATCAACCCTCTGACAAAACTGATAGCAGTGCAAGCGTCAAGGTTCTTGATAGGCTTGACTTCAATCCATTTGGTGAACTTGTCGACTGCTACTAGCACATGAGTGAAGCCGCTCCTGCCTGTTCTCAGTGGTCCAACCATGTCCAGCCCCCAAACAGCGAAGGGCCAGATGAGTGGAATGGTTTTCAGAGCCGACGCGGGCTTGTGCGACATACTGGAGTAATACTGACATCCTTCACACTTGTCGACTATCTCTTTTGCCATTTCATTGGCTCTTGGCCAGTAGAATCCTGCTCGGTATGCTTTAGCCACAAAGGTCCGAGAGGACGCATGGTGACCACAGGTCCCCGAGTGGACATCATCAAGGATCATCCGACCTTCTTCTGGTGTAATACACCTCTGACTGACTCCAGTCGCGCTTTCTTTATATAACTGTCCTTTTATGACTGTAAAGGCCTTGGATCGTCGGACGATCTGTCGAGCCTCTTCTTCGTCTTCTGGGAGCTCTTTCCTTAGGATGTATGCAATGTACGGTACTGTCCAGTCAGGAGTGCTGACCAAGACTTCCATGATCAGGTCGACTACAGCTGGAATTTCAACTTCAGTCGAATCCGTGGCGCTTTTTGGCTGCGGGGCCTCTTCACTGAAGGGATCCTCCTGAACTGATGGTATCTGAATGTGTTCCAAAAACACATTGCTGGGGATGGCTTCTCTTTTGGAACCTATTTTTGCCAGATCATCAGCTGCTTGATTTTTTAGTCGGGGTATGTGATGAAGCTCTAACCCCTCAAATTTCTTCTCCAGCTTTCTCACTGCATTGCAATAACCAGTCATGGCTGGACTTCTGACGTCCCATTGCTTCATCACCTGATTAACCACCAAATCAGAGTCGCCATAGACCATGAGGCGACGGACGCCGAGTGAAATGGCCATGCGCAACCCATACAAAAGTGCTTCGTATTCTGCCTTGTTGTTGGAGGAATCAAAGTGGATTTGAAGAACATAACTGAGTTTATCTCCTCCGGGGGTGACCAACACTACTCCGGCACCGGAACCATTCAGCATCTTGGAACCCTCGAAGAACATGGTCCAATGCTCCGAGTGAACCTGAGTTGGCAGCTGCTGTTCAATCCACTCGGCGACGAAATCTACAATTGCCTGGGACTTAATAGCTTTCTTTGCCTCAAACTTGATATCTAGAGGAAGGAGTTCGATCGCCCATTTTGCCACTCGACCGGTTGCATCCCTGTTATGCAAGATCTTTGATAATGGAGCGTCGCTGACGACTGTAATGGAATGATCAGAGAAGTAATGAGCAACTTTCTTTGTGGTCATATAAATCCCATATACAAGCTTCTGATAATGAGGATATCTTTGCTTCGACGGGGTCAAAACTTCAGAAATATAATATACTGGGCGCTGAATTTTGAAGGCCTTTCCTTCTTCTTCCCGCTCGACCATAAGTACCGTACTGACGACTTGTCCCGTGGCTGCAATGTAAAGCAGCAAAGGCTCCTTACTGATTGGGGCAGCAAGCACCGGCTGGGTGGAGAGCAGAGCTTTGAGCTCTGCAAATGCTGCATCAGCTTCAGGAGTCCACTCGAACTTGTCGGACTTCTTCATCAATTGGTAAAGGGGCAATGCCTTTTCACCGAGACGAGATATGAATCGACTTAAAGCGGCCAAGCAACCAGTAAGCTTCTGGACGTCGTGCACTCGCACATGACTTTTCATTCGGAGTATAGTGCCGACTTTTTCTGGATTGGCGTCGATTCCCCGTTCGGAAACGAGAAAACCGAGTAATTTTCCGCCAAGAACTCCGAATGTGCACTTTGATGGATTAAGCTTGATATCATACCTCCTGAGGTTGGCAAAGGTTTCAGCAAGGTCAGTCAGCAGGTCGGAACCCTTCCATGACTTGACCACAATATCATCCATGTACGCCTCCACATTCCGACTGATTTGGGTGAGCAAACACTTCTGAATCATCCTCATGAATGTGGCTCCGGCATTCTTGAGGCCGAACGGCATGGTAACATAACAGAAGCACCTGAATGGAGTGATGAAGGCTGTTTTGATCTCGTCAGGTCCATACAGACGGATCTGATGGTACCCGGAATAGGCGTCTAAAAAAGACAGTTGCTCACATCCCACAGTCGACTCGACTATCTGATCGATGCGGGGGAGCGGAAAATGATCTTTCGGGCAGGCCCGATTGATATGTTTAAAGTTAATGCACATGCAAAGTGACTTGTCCTTCTTGGGGACCATAACAACATTGGCGAGCCACTCAGAGTGGTAGATTTCTCGGATGAACTCCGCTGCTAAGAGCCGAGCCACCTCCTCACCAATGGCCTTTCTCTTCTGGAAAGCAGACCATCGGAGATGTTCCTTGACATGTTTTACTTTTGACTCGACTCTTAGGCGGTGCTCAGCCAGCTCCCTGGGAACACCCGGCATGTCAGAAGGCTTCCATGCGAAAATGTCCCAGTTCTCACGGAGGAACTGGATGAGCGCTTCTTCCTATTTGGAGTCGAGTGTTGTCAAGATATGAGTTGGAGCAGCGCTGGGGTCGGTCGGGTGGATGTGAGCTGTCTTCGTATCGCTAGTTGACTGAAAAGCTGATTCTGTAGCAGGCTTCTTGCCTCGCAACAAATCACTCGGGTCTGCAGTCTTCTGGTATTCCTGCAAGTCCACCACTGCCATCTGAGCATCGGCGATCTTCGAACCTTTCTAAAAACATTCTTCCGCTTTCTTCCGATTGCCCATAATAGTGATCACACCTTTGGGGCCAGGCATCTTCAATTTGAGATACACATAACATGGTCGGGCCATGAAGCATGCATAAGCCGGCCTGCCCAAAATAGCGTGGTAGGCACTCTCGAAGTCTGCAACTTCAAATGTCAACTTTTCTTTGCGATAATTCCTGGAATCACCGAAAACCACATCAAGAGCAATCTGGCCGAGTGATTCAGCCTTCTTCCCAGGAATGACTCCATGGAAACTCATGTTGCTGGCACTGAGTCTGGACATCGGAATGCCCATCCCTTTCAACGTCTCAGCATACAATATGTTCAAACCACTGCCACCATCCATCAAGACTTTGGTCAGTCGAGTGCCTTCAACCACTGGGTCGACCACCAGAGCTTGCCTCCAAGGGATGGCAATATGCGTTGGGTGATCGGACTGGTCAAACGTGATGGCAGTCTGAGACCATTTCAAATAACTTGGTGTCGCCGGAGCAGCCATATTCACCTCTCAACTGATGACTTTCAGTCGACTTTTGCTCTCAACATCAGCAAAAATCATCAGGGTGGAATTGACTTGGGGGTATCCATCGTCGCTATCTTCCTTGTCCTCAACTTTTTCTGACTCCTTCTCTTTAACTTTGGGCTGCTTGCCCTGGAACTACTGGATCAAGAGTCGACACTATCGAGTGGTATGTTTTGGGTAAATAAAATTACCCTCTTCATCTTTCTTAATGTGGACGAGGCACGGCAAATCCAACACATCATTTCCATCTTGGTCTTTAACTTTCTTGGGGTTCCAAGGTCCTTTGGGTTTCCCCTTAAACTTTCCTTGAGTCACAGCCAAGGCTTCCCCAGGAGCAGCTGGCTTGGCTTTCCGCTTCTGTTTCCGATTGGAATTTCCTCCGGTTTCTTGGGCGATTGACTTCAGCTTGCCACTCCGGAGTCGGTCCTCATCTTATCCATTAGCGTACTTGGTGGAAATCTCCATCATTCGGTTCAGAGACATATCTCCGGTTCAACTGAATTTCAGATTTAGTTCTCTATACTTGACGCCTTCTTTGAAGGCACAGACTGCTTGGTGGTCAGGCACATTCTCTACCGTGTGGTGCAACGTGATCCATCTCTGGATGTAATCCCTCAAGGTTTCATTCGGCTTCTGCACGCAGGACTACAGTTCCGTCAACCCTGCCGGTCGTTTGCATGTTCCTTCGAATGTTGTGACAAACACTCGGGTGAGATCTTCCGAAGTGTAAATGTTGCTGGTTGCTAACTGGTTCAGCCACGCTCTGGCCGAGCCCTCCAACATGAGAGGCAGGTGCTTCATGGCCACCTCATCATTGCCGCCGCCAATCTGGACGGCCACTCGGTAGTCTTCAAGCCAAGTATTGGGCTTGGACTCGCCAGTGAACTTGCTGACTCCAGTCGCCAACCTAAAATTGGGAGAAATCACAGGAGCCCTGATTGCTCTACTAAAGCACTCTGGCCCCGAAACATGTGCTCTGCTGCTGGTAGGAGAATCTCTGTCGTGTCCTTCCCGGTGAGCTCTGTTCCTGTCAACCAAACCTTGAACGAGAATGGATCTCGCATCGAAGCCTGGCTCCCTGGAGCCGACTGGAATCCTTCGCCCAACACTACGAGGGCGCATATCATCCTGTTGTCGAGGCGCATATGACCCGCTCCTCGAGGGAGGGGTGGGCACTCGACATCGATCATCACGATCGAATCGATGATCATATTGCTCACGGTTACCATGCTGGTTACGCCAGTCCCCACGTCCCTCATGCCTCGGGGGCGATCTTGGGCTATGAGCCGACTGGACTATGTCTGCGGCAACGGATCTACTGTGAATCCTGTTCCGCAACTGAGAAACAGCGGAATTCTGGTCTCCTGCTGCCCGGAGCAACGCTCTGATCTGCAGCAAGCCTCTGCCAACCTCCGACTGGGAAGGCTGAATCGACTCTGCTATGCGGGCTGTAGCTGCTAAATTCTGAATCGGAGTTCGATATACCTGCGGGGGCGGGAAGAGCTGACATCGACTGGATTCGAGAACCCGTTGTCGCGCACGCTCGTTGAGTGCTCGCTGGAGGTTCTCCAGTCGAGTGCGCTCGGCCAAGTTTGCCAGGCGCACGTCCTCCAAGGCACGAGCCTCGGGGGTTTCTCCAATGATAGGAGTGTGCAATGCATCCATGTTCCGGCGGTGAAGTTCTTCTCTCTGCAACGACGTGAGAGGCTCGGGAAGATATTCCTCATGAGGACACAACGGGTCGCCTCCACCCGTGCCTCCGTCGGTGCGGGGAAAACCGGGAGGACTGGGAGGTCCATTGACCATCAGAACCTCCGCCGCCGGATCGCTGCTGTCGCACTCGGATGCGTCTCTGCGGAGCCGGTCGATAGGTCGAACAGGCCGTAGAGGGATTCGTCGGGCTCGATCTACGCGACTTGAGGGGTGGCCGACTGGCGTGCCACCGCGTGTCTCACCCACCGCTGGAGTCTCGACCGACCAGAGCGCTTGCGCCGGCGGGAAACTGGGAGGGAGGACAACATAGGAGCCGACCGATAGGGGGTCAACGGTTGCCGCAGGAGAACGTCGCGGATGCACACGCTAAAGTGCGTTGCCCCGTGGACAGGGAGTGCGTCCACGTCGAGCGGAGCCTCCTGAAGCCACACAGAGTCGTCGGCGATGAACGTGAGTGCGCCGAGACGGATCTCGCGGCCCTCCACCAAAACTCCGCTGAAAACCATGATGATTCGGGTCGGAAAAGATCGCAACTCCTCCAACAAAACGCTAAAACACCTGCCCCACAGTGGGTGCCAACTGTCGTGGTTCTACGTCTGACAGTGATGTAGGGGGGTAAGTATGGAGAGGCGAGATCTTAGCTATAGAGGAGTTGTAGGAACGCAAGATTTACGAGTCAGGCCCTTCTCGGAGGAAGTAATAGCCCTACGTCTCGGAGCCCGGAGGCGGTCGACTGGATTATGCGTGTGTGAATTACAGGCGTGCGAACCCTTTACACTGAGGAGGGGGGTGGCTTATATAGAGTTCGCCTGACCCCTCCGGCCCTCGGTTATGTAGGGTTTTAAATACATTAAGGTGGGGCGTTACTGGTAACGCCCCTAATAAAGTGCTATGATGACCATAAAGGCTACTTAATAACCGACCGTTAGCATGTGGAGCGCCTTTAGGTCACCTGACCGTCGAGTGGCTTGGTCTTGGTCGAGTGATTGCTTCTTGGTCGAGTATCTTCAAGTCTGTCGAGTGAGACACCTTCAAGTCGACTAAAAGATGATTTTTTCTGGAGATGTCCTTGGGTAGATCAGTTTGGACACGTCCATGACCCTACCCTAGGTACATAGCTTCATCAGCCACATCAGCTCCTCCTCCCAGATCTGCCCTCCCCTCACTGTTGCCGGCAAGCACCGCCGGGCAAAGCCCGTGCGGCGTCGGGGGCGGCAGGGCCTTCCATTTTTTTCTCTAGTGAGGTCAGGGTAGTGCAGGGCCGCCTGGCTGAGGAGAGGCATGGGGGCGTGACGGCCGTGGCATGCATGCGACGTTGGCGTGGCACGCGTGGCGTGCAGGCGTCGGCGGGTGCGGCGCGCGGCTGTTGTTGAGGATATGACTATCAGATATGACCCGTCCAGGAGGGGCCAGGTTATCCGTTATGGCGGTTCATCTAAATGAAGCCCAAGAGTATGTTAAAGATGATGGTTCATAGATAGGCTTGTTAAAAGGCCCAAATCCGAAGGCGGCTTAATGCCCATAAGTATAAACCGCCATGTATATGTAAACTTGTGTTGTAAGGCATGTAAGATAATTCACCGAGCCGGACATGTTTGTATGAGCCGGCCAGGACTTTGTAGGCCGCAGGGCGTCAACCCATGTATATAAGGGGATGACCCAACAGCGGCTTAGGGCAAGAAACAACAAGTCAAAAGCCAGGCAAAGCGTGTTTGCTCCCTGGTAATCGAAACCCTAGCAATACCACCAACAACTAGAGTAGGCCTTTACCTTCACCGCAAGGGGCCGAACCAGTATAAACTCCCCGTGTCCTTTGTCCTATTTTAACCCATTTAAGTTAACCTCGACGCAATGACCCCACAACTAAGTCCTTTTACGAGGACATCTGCCGTGACACTTCCACGACAGTTGGCGCCCACCATGGGGCCCGCGAACGGTGGTTTTGACTTCTTAAAGGGCAACTTCGAAGGGCTTAAGGGATACGCTGTGGGCCGGATGACCAAGAGTCGTCACGGTAAGCTCTACACCGACGATGCAGGCTAGGGCCCCGAGGCCGGCTCAATTGAGTACGGCTACCGAGTCCCCTTCGGCGGAATCCACGTCTTCATCGGCAAGATCGGCGAGCCGGGCCCTAAGCCGGACATCTGCACCGACATCATCGAGACGGCTCAGTGTGCACGACCCGCCCGGGCTCTACCCGCCGTAAGGCATGTCTTCGTTGGGTTTAGCCATGGGGCTGAATTGGAAGGCCCTGTCTCCGACGGTGAGACGGCCATCTGCTTTGATGATGAGTCGTCCACAGGCGAGACCAACTCAATGTATCAGCTACAAGACGGGCGGCTTGGGGGCCGTTCCGATGGCGACAGTATTCCGGATCCCCGTGAGCTGCCGAACAGGATGTCGATCTTCATGGTTGGCACCCAGCCGGCTCTTGGTTCGGCAGCCGCTGCGGCTGTGACTTCCAGTGTAGCAGCGGTAACGGCGGCCGGGGCTGGCGGTTCAGCGCGCCCGCTGGCTCAAGTCTTAACAGATCTCTTGGATGCCCTGACAACTTTGATGGAGGTTGAGGTGACCCCAGACAACCAGGAGCAGCACAAGGCAGAGATAGCTAAGTTGCGTGATGAGATAGCGCAGGCTAATGCGGAATTAGCAGCAGAAAATGCCAGGATGGCTGCAGAGCGGGCCGTTTTAAGTGCCCAAGCACAGCGGATTCAAGCAGATTCATACCGGCTCACGGTGGATCAGAACGCGTCAAACGAAGTTTTGAGGAGAAAATACCCGATCCGTCTGCCCTTAGTTTATGAGTCAAGGGACCTCTTCAACACCCCTGGAGCTGAGGCCAGTAACCCGCCAGTGGTAAATCGGATGACTGAAGCGCCAGGCGGTGGGGTGTCGGGTCAGCCGCGCGTGACAAGTTCTCCGTATATGAACAACACCCCGCCTCAACATGTGGCAACACCGCCGGGTCACTACTCCAGCCCTTTGGACAACATGATTGCTGCGGCGACACGATTGGCGGCTTTACCAGTTGAGGGTGAGACTCCGGCGGTGGCTGAAACCCGAAGGGCCAGGGAGCTCCTTCAAACAGCTTTAGTCCAGCAACAAGCTTACTCTTATAGCCGTGACCGGATCCATTCAACCCCTCGTCCAAGCCGGAGCTACAGTAGGCACATTGACTCACCGGCAGTCCGAGTATGGAGCAGCACCGTAACCGACCTCATGGGCACGACCCGGCGCGCGATGGTGCCAATGCACAGGATTTGGTGGACCAGGGCAGAGCACGTCGGGAGGCCGAGCTAGCGGCTCATCAACACGCGTTGGTTTACCCGACAGCTTCAATTGAGGCCCGTGTAACTTCCAAGGCTTTCAGTGTGCCGTGCCTAACGGCGGCTCTACGAAACGAACGTCTGCCCAAAGGCTTCAAAGGCCCTCGTAAGGTGCCTAATTACACAGCCGATCAACCCCCTGACGCGTGGGTGGAGAGTTATGAGATGGCTATGGAGATGTTGGACGTTAGTGAGGCCGCGTACGCTAAGTACTTCACCATGATGCTGGAGGGGACGGCTTGTACCTGGTTGGAGGGGCTGCCGCCTAACTCCATCGGGTCATGGGCGGAGCTGAAGGCCCGGTTTATCCAGAATTTCAAAGACACGTGTAAGCATTCTATGTCGATCATGGTTTTGGTTTCTTGTGTTTAGGCTGAGGGCGAGTCAACAACGAGCTAGGTGCGACGGGTCTCGACCATCATACATTCTTCAGATAATATCAACGTCGGTTCAGCGGTTCTGATGTTGGAGACAAATTGCCGGTTCATTCCACTCAAGCAGAAGCTTGGGCGGCTCAAGCATCATTGCAACGACATGGAGGAGCTAATGGCGGCTCTTGTAAAGTATGCCGACTCTGATGGTACCAAGGACCCTGACTCTAAGGATGAAAGATCGGGAAAGGGAAAGAAGAGTAACAGCATGAAGGGACAATAGTATAACCCTACCAATCAGGGCGGCAAAGGTAACCGCAAGGCTAATAATTTTGTGGCTAACACCGGTGCGCGCAATTATAACCTACGTCATAAGGGACCACCGGCTCAAGGGACAAGATTTGACCTTGACGCGGTATTAAATCAGCCATGTCCAAAATACGGAACGGATCAGAAACCGGCTACTCATTCATGGAAGGACTACAGCATAATGAGAAGCTTCAGGGAGTCAATCCAGCACAATCATGGCCTGAACGATGGATCAGGATCCGGCTCTCATGGTCCGGGTCATGGTGGCGGCGGCTCAAATTCCGGGTTTCACAGCCAAGGCAATCAAGGTGGTTACAATCAGCAGAATAATCAAGGGAATCAACAGCAGCAGTAGTCTGGTTATCAGAGCAATCCAAAGCAGTTGAATAGTGAGCAGTACCACGTTTTCACCACCAGTTTGTGTAAACGGGATCAGAAGCTTCACAAGAGAGCTGTGAATGCAGTTGAGCCGATGGTGCCTCGCTATTTACGATGGTCAGAGCAGCCTATTATGTGGATTCATGAGGATCATCCGCCCCGGGTTGATAATCCGGGTCACCTGGCTCTGGTGGTAGCGCCTCAGGTTGGGGGCTATAAAATTACTAAGGTACTCATGGATGGAGGTAGCAGCAGCATTAACATACTTTATTATGAGACCCTCCGTCGGATGGGACTGACTGATAAAAATGTTAAACCGTCAAACACTGTTTTCCATGGTGTGGTACTGGGTAAGTCTGCCTACCTGGTGGGTAAGATATCTTTAGAGGTTTCTTTGGAGATGAGTATGATTCCAGGTCTGAGACTTTAACCTTCGAAGTGGTCAAGATCAAGAGCCCTTATCATGCCTTGTTTGAGCGGCCAGCTTATGCTAAGTTCATGGCAAGCCCTTGTTATGTTTACTTGCAGCTTAAAATGCTGGGTCATAAGGGCACCATCACAGTGCATGGGAGTCGCAAGGTGGCCTTGGAGTGCGAGGAAGGTGATGCGGCTTATGCTGAATCACTTTGTGCAACAAAGGAGTTGAAATTTTACAAGGATAATGTTGACCCGGCAGATATGAAGTGCTTGAAAAAATCAACCATAGAGCATGATCCTTCGTTAAAGTTTAAATCGGCAGATGATACTAAATTGGTTGACTTCGTCCCTGGCGACTCATCTAAACAGTTTAGTATCAGCGCTAACCTGGAGCCAAAATAGGAAAGCGTGCTCATCGAGTTCATCCATGAGAACCGGGACATCTTTGCATGGAAGCCTTCTGACTTGCCAGGTGTACCGAGGGAACTCGCTGAGCACACTCTTAATATTGATCTGAAGTTTAAGCCGGTCAAGCAATTTCTTCGTCGATTTAACGAGGAGAGGCGGAAGGCCATTGGTGAGGAGGTGGCCCAGCTCTTAGCGGCCGGGTTTATCGTTGAAGTTTTCCATCCTGAGTGGTTGGCTAACCTGGTGCTAGTGCTTAAGAAGAACGACACTTGGCGGATGTGTGTGGATTACACGGACTTAAACAAGGCTTATTCGGCTGATCCGTTTGCTCTCCCTCGTATTGATCAAATCATTGATGCTACGGCGGGTTGTGAGCGTTTGAGTTTTTTGGATGCTTATTCGGGTTATCATTAGATCAAGATGGAAGTTAAAGACCAGGAGAAAACAACTTTCATTACTCCATTTGGAGCCTTCTGCTATGTGTCTATGCCTTTTGGGCTCAAGAGTGCCCAGGCGACTTATCATCAGTGTGTACAGAATTGCCTTCATAAACAGATCGGGCGTAATGTTCATGCCTATGTGGATGACATTGTGGTAAAATCCAGAAAGAAGGAGACCCTGATTGATGATTTGAAGGAGACGTTTGATAATCTTCGGGTCTACAAGATGATGCTTAACCCGGCTAAATGTGTCTTTGGTGTACCAGCAGGCAAGCTCTTGGGATTTCTGCTTTCTAACGGAGGCATTGAAGCTAACCCAGAGAAGATCAAAGCCATCACTTCATTGGCTAAACTGGCATGCGTCAATGATGTACATCGTCTGGCGGGTCGTATTGCAGCTCTGAGACGGTTCATAAGCCGGTTAGGTGAGAAGGCTATTCCTCTTTACCAAATGATGAAGAAGACAGATCACTTTGTTTGGAGTGATGCTGTTAATCAAGCATTTAAGGATCTGTAAAAGCAGTTGGTTGAGCCACCCGTGCTTGTTGCCCCTATTGATAAGGAGCCTCTGTTGTTGTATGTGGCTGCTAACAGCCGGGCAGTCAGTGTAGCTATTGTGGTGGAAAGAAAAGAGGCAGGCAAAGAGTATCCGGTTCAACGGTCGGTTTACTACATCAGTGAGGTGCTTATTGAATCCAAGCAGAGATATCCACACTGGCAGAAGCTTGTGTATGGGGGGAAGCTCAACCAATATTTTCAGGGTCATCCAATTACTGTGGTTAGCTCTGCTCCTTTAGGAGACATCATTCAAAATAGGGAAGCTGCAGGCCGGGTTGCTAAATGGGCCATTGAACTTGGACCTCATGGTTTAAAATATGTGCCCCGTACAACCATCAGGTCCCAAGCGCTTGTGGATTTCACCAATGACTGGACAGAGTTGCAGGCGCATGAGGAAAAGCTAGATAACACATATTGGACTATTCATTTTGATGGGTCCAGACAGTTAGAGGGCTCGGGGGCTGGAGTTGTCTTGACTTTCCCATGAAGTGATAAATTTTCTTATGTTCTCCGGCTAATGTTCCCTTGTACTAATAATGCAACTGAGTATGAGGCCTTGCTCCATGGTCTTCGGATGGCTAAAGAGATGAATCTGAGCCGGGTGAGGTGTTTTGGCTATTCAGATTTGGTAGCTCAGCAAGTTTCTGGTACTTGGGATTCTAAGGATCCGCTCATGGTGGCTTATCGCCGAGAGGTTGATGCTATTGCGGGTCATTTCAAGGGGTATCAAGTTGAGCATATTGATTGCAGGAAGAATGAGGCGGCTGATACTTTAAGCTGGTTAGGGTCTCAGCGTAAGCCGGTGCCACCTAACACGTTTTGGATATTTTGCTTAACCCATTTGTTAAATTACCTACAGAGGAGGATCTTGCTGTCCCTGACCCGGAGGCGCAATTGGTGGCGTCTCTTCATGTTATTCCTGATTGGACAGCCCCGTATTTGGCTTACATGACCCGGGGTGAGTTGCCAGAGGATGAGGTCTTGGCCAGATAGATAACCCGACGGTTTAAGTCAATGTCAAATATCAATGGGGAGTTGCACCATCGCAGTGTCACAGGAGCATTTCAACGATGTATCTCTTCTGAAGAAGGCTGTGAGATTTTATGAGAGAACCACGAAGGAGATTGTGGTCATCATGCTGGCTCTAAATCTCTTGTAGCCAAGGCTTTTCATCATGGGTTCTATTGGTTAAGGGCTCATGCTGATGCTGAGGATTTGATAAGCAGATGTGATGGCTGTCAGAAATTTTCACGACGAGCTAATGTGCTGGCTCAAGAATTGAGGATGATTCTAATTACTTGGCCGTTTGCAACTTGGGGGCTTGATATGGTAGGGCCCTTTAAGAGGTCCAAGGATAAGAAGACCCACCTCTTGGTGGCAGTGGATAAGTTTACTAAGTGGGTTGAAGCAGAGCCGGTTAGTAAATATGATGCAACAACGGCGGTTCAATTCATGAAGAAGATGATCTTCCGTTTTGGCTTTCCACACAGCATTATAATAGATAATGGTACTAATCTTTCTAAAGGCGTTATGGAAGAGTTTTGTCAATGGGAGCATATCCGGCTTGACATTTCCTCCGTGGCTCACCCTTAATCCAATGGTCAGGCAGAACGAGCAAATAAGGAGATTCTGCGAGGTATCAAACCCCGGTTTATGGTTCCTTCACAGAGAACGCCGGATTGTTGGGTGGAGGAACTATCCTCAGTGTTATGGAGCATCAATACGACCCCTAACAGGTCTACGGGTTACACACCTTTTTCATGGTTTATGGGGCAGAGGCGGTTCTCCCTAGTGACATCCGTCACGATTCACCCCGGGTGGCGGCTTATGTTGAGGCTCACAATGAAAGGGCGCATCAAGATGCACTTGACTTATTGGATGAGAAGCGTGATCTCGCAGCAGCTCATTCGACGATTTATCAACAAGGCTTACGTCGTTATCACATCCGCCGGGTCAAAACCAGAACCTTTCAAGAAGGCGATTTAGTGCTCCGGCTCATCCAAGATCAGACAGATATGCACAAGTTATCGTCGCCTTGAGAAGGCATTTCGTGGTCAGCAAAAATTTACATAATGGGTCATAATACCTTATCAACGTTCGAGACAATAAGGACTCACGCACATCAGAGGAGGAGACCCATCGGCCGTGGAACATTGCTCATCTTCGACCCTACTATACTTGAGCCACCGGCTCTCATGATGTACATAGTTACCTGATGTATATAATATAAGCAGTATAATAAAGCCGACATGCCTGACAGTTCAGGGCCTCTGCTGTTTTGATTCCTCGAAGCCGAGTCTTTATCATCATATTCATTTAAGAGGCTCGACGCCCAACTTTCAGGGACCAAAGAGAGTTGGATGCACAACACAGCTCAAACATAGGTCCCTAACGAGCATGATTTGTAAGCATGTCACTTGGGGGCTTCCTGTACAAACATAGGCGTATTCGACCAAAGAGAACATAGTGTTACTACCCTCTTGACCAGGTTTGTTCAAACATAGGCATATTCGACTAAAGAGAACAAACTCTGATAGGGTCATCCTACTTGTAACCAGCTGTCAACTCCATCAGGTCATCCTGATTGACCCGCCAAACTCTTAACGGTCAGTTTTTATGGTGTATTCAACCAAGATCTGAGCTCGATTAAGGTCCAAACAGCGGCTTGTCATGCGAGAGCACGGTTTACAGATAGTCAGGATGAATCCAGGCTTCATAAGCTGCCTTCCTTGGAACTTGGATAAATCGGCCCGTGATGTATGTTGTTACTCTAACCCCGCGTACTCCTGATAAATCCATAAAGCAAGACACGACATTATATGGGTTCAAATTTCGATTGGGTACTGTGAGTCAGGCTGACGGAACGCACGAACAATCCAGTGGCTCTGGCTAGTTTCATTGAAGAAGACACTTTGGCTTGGCAGCCTACAAAAGCCTCGAATTTCTTTTGATTTCTTATTTGTATTATTTATATGGTTTTTCGTTGCCTTCTGATTTTTGCAAGTCAGGCCCAGCTGTCCTATTTACGGCTCATATTTGAAGCATACTTTGGGTTTCTACAACCCGTTAGGAGGACGGACTCTAAGTCGCCAGAGTATCATGTTTAGAGTTATAGCTCTAACACCTCTAACTGCATGAAGCTGATAAGCCAACAGTCTAAGCATATACTGCAGGTATGACATCTTATTTCACAATTGTCAGATCGGCCCTGGTTATGGACTTATCGTCCTCAGTGGCTTTAATTGGGTGTCATGACCCGCCCGGTGGTAAGCCGCCAGGGCGCTTGCATTTTCTTTACGTGTAGGGTAATAATCATTCAGATCTGCATAAGTCAAAGGCTATCATACTCATACGGGTTTTTAAACCGGCAAATCAGCAGTATTAAGCAAAAGGAAGAAACGTGCACGATGGCACAACAGATTCAAGTTTTTGCTACCCTATTACATGGTTTCATGAGCCGAATGAGATCAAGTGTTTTTCAAAGATCAAAGGTATCAACCGCCCGGTGGTTCATTCTTCTTGGCCTGGCTCTGGGTCATCCCTTGCCATTTCTTCGTCCTCCTCCGCCGTCTGGAAATTTGGTTTTGACCAATCAAAGTCGCGCAAGGCATAGAATTCAGCTTCATCATCAATAAGATTGGACGGGTCAATTTCAGGGGTGAAGGTGTGCTTACAAATTGGAAGAATCAAATCCATCACTTTATACGCAGGAGTATGCATCTTCTGGTTCTCTGTGTCATAAGCCGGCTGATATTTGGAGAGATTGGTTTCTTCAGCAATGACTGTCGCATGAGGATGGATTGCTTTAACATAAGCGTCGAAGTCTTGTTGATCAAAAGAAGTCCCATCTTCCTTCAGACTTGGATATCCACTGGCTACGTCGGCCGGGTCTAACTCTGGTACCCATGCCTTAGCATGGCTCAAAGCTATCACAGCACCGGCTCTCGCAAAAGAGCGCTTTATCTCTTGAATTCTAGTGGGCAGGATTGACAATTTATTCAACACATCACTTAACAGATTGGGTCCTTGGTTTGTTGGATAAATGGTAGCTAATGTACGCTAAGCTCCGGTATACAACTTCTCGACAAGAGTATAGACCGCCTTAAGCTTCACAAGCATGTCCTGGTTAAGGTCGCTGCTCCTAGGACCTGAGTAAATCACAGATCGGTTAAATGGCGGTTTATATTACTACGACAAGTACTCACTTTGGATGAATAACAAGGCGACTCACCAAAGATAGCAGAAACCATCTGAGATACACGGTGCTTTAAGCCGGTGAGCTCAGTGGTTACCTCTTCAAGAGATGCCTCTGCTTTTTCAGCTCATTGTATTAAGGCAATCTTTTCTTCACCTCAAGTCCTTTTCTCCATCTCAAAATTGGTCTTCAGTTTTTCCAACTCAGCCACGCTAAACTAGAAATTTGACTCAGTTTTTTGAGTCTCGGTTTCTTGAGTCGCCAGCCGGGTCTTTGCATCATTATTCCAGTCCAGCAGTAGCAGCCTGCATAAAGCGCAGAACTTGTCAAATACAATAATGGTGGATTACAACAATATAAGTCCCAAGTCCCTTGCAAGCAACAACACTTGGCACTTGGGGGCTAATGTCTATCAAAGCAATTTTTCAAGGAAACGGCTCTTATGAATAAAGTGCCAAGCACTTTGCAAGCAACACTACTTGGCACTTGGGGGCTAATGCATATTGCTTGAAACTTATTAATGATGAGCCGAATATGTTGTAAATAGTCTCAGCCGACTCATGGGGGCTATGCAGTTAAGCTCTACTTTCTTACACAATGATAAGTAGGGCCGGCTTATTCATGCTAATTAATCCGGCCCTTGGGGACTATGGATGCAAAATTAAACTGCTTTAACATCCGTTTAATTTTAAACCGGACTTGGAGGGAGTCTATGGAAGAAGCTTATGAATTCTTCTAAGTCTACAGCCTATTCAATCTTATCATAGCCAGTAGACTTGGGGGCTGGCAGGATGTACATCACTTATTTAAAAGCCGGAACTCATACCTCATATTTATGGTGCATCTGTTTCATCATATCAATCTCAAGGTCGCGACTGGAATGAACTTGGTTAAGATAAATAGACAATACTTCATTGACGGTCGGTTGAGAGTAGTCAGCAATGTCAAATTTCATTTTTCGCCTCTCAATGAACTCATCTTTAGCGGAGTGCTTGGCCAGGACGGTTGGACGTCCCGGTTCTCTGAAACCGGTGCTAGTGATAATAACATCTTCACCATGTTCTTCTGGCGGCTTAAGTGGATCAGATGATTCAGTGAACACATGATTGGCATCTGTATGATCATCGGAGAAGTCGAGAATCTCAGGTAGTGTGTCAGTAGCATGTTCTTCTGGCCGTTTGTCAGAAGCTTCAGGTACAGGGACTTGCTGCTCCAGCTCAGCAACTTCAGGTGCCTCAGTTGGCTTAGTCACCTTCGCCTTCTTATTGGGCTTTGCTTGACCACTTCGTGGGTTATGATAGGTCAGTATAAATGTAAGAGTGTAAAGAGCTACAGAGTAAAATTAATTGCCATTACCCAGGGGCAGTTTTAAAATCTGACAACTCAGTTTGCGATGAGTCGCCAGAGGAAGAACGGGCAAGTTCCTGGTAAATAGTCCTCAACAAAGTTAAGTGATAGGCAATAAGACCTGCCAGCGGGTTAAAGGAGCAAGTTAAAAAAAAGAACCTCATTTCGCCGTTTTCGAGGAGTGGGAGTGTTCTGTAAGCCGGGGGACAATTCTTCACCTCCGCTATTCCGAATCTGGCGCCGGCTCTTGTGCTGCTGTTGCTTCAAAATAAAGTGAGGATCCAAATGAGCTAAGGGGTGTGAAAATCTTACTTTCCGGATTACCCATCGAAATTTCTGTCTTCGCAAAGGCTCTGAGTCGGAGAAAACAATCATAACCTCTTCTTCCATCGCTTGGCTGGCCCTCGTATCATCCTGATAATAGTCAGTGTCAATAAGATGATTGAAAAAGGAGCCAAGGGAGTCAAGGGCTACCTCTGACTCAGAACTATCATCCAGCTCAAACATACTGTAAGCACGTGGCTTCTTCTTGCTTTTCTTGCAGTTTTTCTTGGCGTCTTTGTTGGCAGCCCTGGCCCTTTTAGCAGCTTCGTGGTCATGTTTTGTCTTCCAAAAATCCGATTTAGCTTGTGAAAGTTAACAAAAGTTGAAGTTAATAAGATATTCAAATGATGAGTTGAAAGCAAAGCAAGTTAGAGACTCACATCTGGCGGCGGGTTAAGTTTGCAGAAAGGGTTTAGACCCACTTTGCTGCAGTCCTCAGAATCTCCATTCAGAAGAGTTCTTGTCATTTCAGTAATGGCGTCATCAGACAGACGCAAAGGGTTGTGGTGTAATGGATCCTTTATGTCGCCTGTGTATGTACACATTAAGCCAGGTCGACGGCTCAAGGGTATGATCCGCCAAGCGACCCAACATCGAACTAAGTCAATGTCGGTTAATCCGTTTCCCAGCATAGCTTTAACTTTCGCTATGGTAGGCGCAAGTTTTCCATGTTCGGTGGCTGAGAGCTTTCCCGGAAGATCATGCTTCGGGTCAAGACGTTCAATGCGATAACCCGGCAATGGATTCTCGTCAGCTGGAGAAGTATCTTTGCAGTAAAACCATGTCTGATTCCAATCTTTGGGGTGACTAGGCAGGCAGGCATAACGGAAGATGGAGTCTCTTCTCCGTTGAATCGAAATTCCGCCAAGTTCCAAGCTAGGGTCGTTCGTGAACTCATTCTAGCGGTTCAAATAAAAGAATTCTCTGAAAAGTTCAATGATGGGCTCCTCTTGAAGGTATACTTTGCGAAAGACTTGAAAGTTGTAGATATTCGACACGGAGTTGGGACCAATGTCTTGAGGATGGAGCTGGAATAAGTGCAGGACATCTCGGAAAAACTTAGAGCCGGGTGGTGAGAAGCCTTGGTTCATATGATCAGTGAATACAATGACTTCGCCCACCTTCGGTTGAGGTCTTTCTTCGCCCGGTTCAGGGGCACGATAGTGCATGACATTCTTTTCTGGAAAGTATCTGATTTTGACATAATCTTTAAGCGTGCCTTCAGTGACAATGGAGGGAACCCAGTTGCATGCATAGAATGTCTTTGGCGGCATTGTGAAAGAGAGAAAACCTAAAGAAAGGGAAATTTTGGCCGTTTCAAATCAATTTGGTGAAATCACAAGTGAACAGTTACATCATATATATCAAGAATGGCGGCTTAAGTGAGGACTAATGATATATGAGTAATTATAAGCTGGACATGTAAGCCGCCATGACACGTACTGGTATTCAGGATCTGACCAGAGCAAAATTTTACTAAGTATCAAGACAAACAGGTTTTGTGGATTAAGGATATAAGATTGGATCTGCAGCTATTCAGAAAAATGGAATATAATCTAAACCTAAGGTGGCGACAGGAGAAGAGCAGGGGCGTTCAGATGAGATCTATTGTAAGAAAGATATGGTCTGATATAAAAAATAAGTGCTAAAAATTGTTACCGCGTAAGGTTTATGTGGTTTTTCGGATCTAAGCCATGAATTTAAGCAAGAAAAAAGAGGGGTCGCGACGAACACCGATGAACACTAAAACCCTAATGACAGATCTATGGAGAGGAAGGGGAAGACTTACGTGTGCTGACGAGACAGCGGAGAGGCGCCGCGGTGCTCTGATCCGTTCAGGGTGATGCAGCGGCCGGAGTCGATGAAGGAGATGAAGGTTGATGACGGCGGACCTCGGGTGCACTGGGACGTCGCGAGGAGGAAGAAGAAGGAGAAAAGGAAAAAAGGGAGAATGAGAAGTGAGCTCGTGGCTCTATTTATAAGGCCCGAAGGATAAATGGCATGCACGGGAATCAAGGAGACAGGAAAACGGATATGTGACGACGTGGGCGCCTTGATTTTTGGAGGATCAGTAAAGAAAAAGATTTAATTAAGATTTGGGTTGTGTATTAATTGCAGGTGATGTCACGGCGGGTTATCGCAATTTCCGGAAATGACGTCATGGCGGATTACAATGTTTCACAGTAAGATGAAGAAGGATTTTTTCTAAGTGTTGAAGATTGACAAGAACGAGTTCAAATCAACCTAGGGCCTAATGTTGGGGATATGACTATCATATATGACCCGCCCAGGAGGGGCCGGGTCATCCGTTATTGCGGTTCACCTAAATGAAGCCCAAGAGTATGCTAAAGATGGTGGTTCATAGATAGGCTTGTAAAAAGGCCCAAATCCGGAGGCGGCTTAAGGCCCGTAAGTATAAACCGCCATGTATATGTAAACTTGTGTTGTAAGGCATGTAAGATAAGTCACCGAGCCGGACACGTTTGTATGAGCCAGCCAGGACTCTGTAGACCGTAGGGCGTCAACCCATGTATATAAGGGGATGACCCTGCGGCGGCTTAGGGCAAGAAACAACAAGTCGAAAGCCAAGCAAAGCGTGTTTGCTCCCTAGTAATCGAAACCCTAGCAATACCACCAACAACTGGAGTAGGCCTTTACCTTCACCGCAAGGGGCCGAACCAGTATAAACTCCCTGTGTCCTTTGTCCCGTTTTAACCCCTTTAAGCTAACCTCGGCGCAATGGCTCCACAACTAAGTCCTTTTATGAGGACATCTGCCGTGACACTTCCATGACAGCTGCTGGCGGTGCGAGGAGCGCGGCGAGCGGGTGCTGGGCTGGCAAGTGTGAGGTGCGCGACGAGCGGGCATGGGCGAACGCGTCGAGCGCGGCGAGCGGGAGCGGGTGCCGCTTTAGCGCGCCTGGGCGCTGCACACCTGCGAGCGCGGTCGCGATGCGGGTGGCCGGGGCAAGCCCTGCGCGGATCTGGCGTGCTCACGCGTCCGACGGAGGTGCGGGCCTCGCTGTGGCCGTTCTAGATATGGCCCGCTCAGGGAAGGATCTCGTTGCCTGGGGCTGCGGTGGTCGGCATGGCAGTGGGCCACTAGTCGTGCACGTGAAGATGTGGGAGATGAATGGCACTCTGCTCGGTGTTGCATCCTCTTGACGGTGGTTCGGAAAGCTCGACGCTGCTGCAGGTTGGAATACGAGATGGTGGTGGCTGGGGGGAGAGGAATGGTGTCGTTGCGGTTGTTGCATCCTTCGTCGGGAGATGAATGGCCTATAGGTGTTTCATCCTTGAGGAGACGAATGGTGTGCTGCTGAGTTGCATCCTTCCGATGGGAGAAGAATGGCGCCGCTGCGGGGTTGCATCCTCCGTCCAGTGGGGGGCGCAGATGCTAGGTTTGGAAGCATGTCGAGCTTGCCGGGGATGTGCGGTATGCCGTGGAGCCAGGGATAGTGGCTTGGTGTGTAGGCTGATCAGATCCTGGGCTCGAACTGTGCAGGTGAGACGGTCGGCGAAAGTCGTACTCCGGTTGTGGCCGGAGTCGTCAATGGCGGCGCCTTCTAGCGTCGCGCCCTCGTTGGAGGCATATGTAGCTGCTCCCACCTTGCCTTTCCGGCATGCTCCAGGGGAAACCCTTGATCTAGTTTTAGACCGGACGATGGCATCGCTATCCGGCGTCGCGTTCCTTCTTGGGGGCATCGTTTTGGAGGTGGATCCGGTCAGAGGGACATGTGGCTTGTGTGGACGTGTGTGTTGTTTGACGAAAGGCAACGTTTGTATATTTTTTGGGTCCGGTTTCCCTGATAAATTGGATCAATCTTCTTCTCCTGTTCAATGAATTTACCAGTAATGCTACCATTCAAAAAAAAAATCGATCGGTCCGGATCCATTCGCCTCCCTTCTCTTCGGTTAAATATTTGATCTGTTTCTACTCCCTTCGTTTCTTTTTACTCCTCGTATAAAATTTAATCAAAGTCAAACCACACAAAATTTGATCAAATTTATATAAAAAAATATGAACATCTGTAATACTAAAACTATATACTGTGAAAATACATTTTATGATGCATCTGATAATATTGATTTCATATTGTGAATCATGATATTTTTTAATATAAAGCTAGTCAAACTTTACAAAAATTAATTGACCAAATTTTATATGCAAGCTAAAAAGAAACGGAGGTAGTATTGTTCTGTGTAGATCCATGCCGTTCGGGCGCTCGGAAGGCTTAGCTGCCGATTGTCAGCTTGTGCTGAGGTGCCTTGAGTTCTAGTAAAACTCTATGCATCCGGTGATATATGTTTTCGAGGGTAATATCACTGCCAAGTCACAGAGACACGGTCATAGTATGCGTATGCGGGCCTATCCATGCGTATAACCCCATCTGTCAGTGCATAATGGTGCTCGGCGCAATGTATTTTCATATAAAATTCTTTCATTTTTTTTATTGACAGAAGAACCTGTCCGCAGTACTGTACATATATGCAAAAATAAAAACCGAAATAGGAGCCAGGAGTCGAAATAACAACCAGCTGCTTATAGACCATTCATGCCTAAACGGTAAAAATGGATAATAATCGTATGTACTCATCAGGTGGAGCGTAAATGGGCTGCAGATGCTGCGGCCCATTGTGCGTGAGCTATTGTTTTAAGATATTTGTAAAACGTAACTAATAGGCTTATGTTCAAATATTTGTGTGTTAAAAATATTATAGATAAATACAATGATTAGTAAATAAAAACATGTGTGTTAAATATCAAATACTTAGTAAAAGTAAGTAATAAAAACATTTAAGGTATTTGTAAAACAAAAGTAATAAATTATGTTCAAATACGTGTGTGTGTGAAAGTACTATAGATACAAACGATGGTTAGTACATAAAAAATGTAAATATAAACCTGTATATTACATAAAAATATTTTGTTAGTATAGATATTGAAAATGTTTATTAAATAAATATGTTTAATGAATCCAAAAAATATATACACTTACGACTTATATTTAAATTATACATAATGATGAATACAAACATTTACTAAATATTTATGAATATTCGCTTATGTATAATTTTCACTCAAGACTTATATTCAAAGCATTATATAATTTATTTAAATATTTGATTATAAATATTTTTAATTATACCAACATAGAACTGTACAAATGTGCATGTAACTATTGAAATGTTTCAATAATTAAAATAATATTTTCGATTTGTAATATAGAAAACCAAATTTGTAATACACACATTTATATAACACACATGTTTATATAATACTCAAGTTTACAAAAAAAAAATTAAATAATATTTAACTCCACAAAATTAGCGCATGCAAAAATATGCAATGCATAGATTTATATAACACACTGGTTTTGCAAAATCTAAAAACAAATAGCGCTTGCAAATGGGCTGCAGTATACGCAGCCCAGTTAAGCTTCACATGGGTCTGCTTCATATAGGCTAATTTTAAAACATTTTGTACCTGAAATGTGTAGTGGCTGGACTGTGCCGTGTTGAAATAGCTGTTTGTGGGTTTGTGTCCTTTCATATGCTTTTTGTTGTTGAAATTTGCACATATATGTGCAGTGTTGTGGTCGGGGTTTCCTGTAAATAAAATAAATGTGAGGTAGTTTCGTGCAAAAAATTGTCGTGGTGGTTGACTTTTTAAGCAAATAAAACAATGTGAGGGTGTTTTGCGTAAAAATATGCCACGTCCGGTGCCATCAGTCACTGACAAGTGGGGTCATACACATGGATACGCTTGCATGCGCGTATTTTGACCGTATCTGCATGCTTGAGTCAAGTTAAGTGATCATAAAACCGTATTTTCAAAATTCTAGCACTAAACTGAACATGTGATGCAAGTTTTGTGACTCTCGATGATACCTGTATGTTTTTCCCTACTCAAAGTCCCTGCCCTATCAACATTGTCTTGCAATTTGGGCGTATACATAGATTAAACGGGCAATGACCTGCCCTCTCACAGCTCACCCAATTTTTGTAGATGAAAACATTAATTACTCCATTAAACCTTTAAGTAGGCTTTTTAAGATCAGTGCATAACCTTAAAACTTTGATCATTCCTCATACATAGCCTTTTGGATATGATAATAGAAAATTGTATTAGCGAACTTGTCATGAAAAATACTTTCATATAATTATATTTTAGTAACAGACTATGTAAGCAACATAATAAGTGGGGGTCAAATGTGTTTCGGAGACAGTGTTGTTTCTTCCTAAGTGACTAGTAAAAACTTACTCTGTTCCAAATTAGTTTAAGGTTTGTTTTAAGTTTTACCAAGTCTATAGAAAAATATACCAACATTCTAGAAGCCCAAATTAGTTCCATAGATAGATTATTTATGCAAAATTTGCTTCTGTTTCGTACTATGTATGTTGCATGTTATAAATTTCAGCATGTTTTTACATATACTTGGTCAAACTTGAACATGTTTTACCTAGAACTTAAGTTAATTTTGAACAGAGGGTGTACTTCGTAGTTAAGCGAGGTAAAAAAACAAAGAAGCATTAATGACAAATGTATTATTATGTTTTACCTTGCTAGCTATAACATTTTTTTCAATTAGCTTACTACATGTACCAATTTGTCTTCACATGGTTGGTTGGTTATTCAGGTTGATGAGTATGAACCTGCTCCTGGTGCGGTGACAAGGACTAGTGCATTTGACTATGGTTGTTGTTGGACTCATGGCAACTTTGTGGATTGTCGGAAGCACTCTGGCTGCTTTCTTTCCTGCCCGCTCCATGAACAATCTTCTTTTTTGAGCTTGTTGATAGAGATGGTTTCAATGTAGTTGTCACATGCATCCCCTTAGGTGTGATCTTTTCAGCGGATTGCGTTTGCACATGCATACCACATGTTTGTGTTGGCTGATTCTAATTCTGGTTTTCCAGTGACAAGCATACGTATTTAAAAAGCTTCACGATAGTGCTGTAAACAAGTGTCCTAGAGACATTTTTTCAAACTTCTTTAGGTTGTTTTCTTACATGATTTAGGAGATAAGTATCGGTGATCCAAGCTTTTGCGAGGGTGCGTAGTGTGTGAAATTGTGAGAACGGAGAAGAGGAGGGATTGTGTGCTGCTATCATGAGAAAAGTGAACAGATGATGTGTGGTATCTCTAGTATTGAAAAAGGGAATTATGTCATAGGAGAAGCATCTGACTATCAGATGGGCTTTTGGGCCATGATGAAGTGCATATATACTTGTCGCCTTGTCATGTCTTCTTTTATCGACTAAGAGTTAAGGTGGGGATTAGGTGCCTCACCTGGCCTTAGGGCATTAAATTGATGCTTAGTACAATAACGTAAGATATTTAGATAGTCAACAAACGTTACCATGGCATATTTATATACCTGAATTTTCTTCTAAGATATTTTTGAATAGATAAGCAAACACAATTTGCTTATTACTTGTGTTTCAGATCAACCAGATACTAAAGCCTCCGGTTTGCTTGATTTCCCTCTTGGGTGGGGCACTCATCGTCTTGGTGGTTGTATCTCTCTCTCTCTCTCTCTCTCAACAAATACACGCTCGCGCTGCTAGACGACATCCATCCTATATCGACTCGGTTACTGACTTCATGTGTAATCTTTTCAGCGGATTGCGTTTGCAAGTCATGTTACCATCGCTTTGATGTTCCGCATTCTGGTCTGAGGAGGACATGTACGTGTGGAAACAGTAGGGTGGAGAAAGTACGTGAAATGTGTTATCTTTGCAATGGTGTGCTGCATCCATTCCAAGGAGAATTCCAGTTTGCCTATCGCAAATAGACCCGAAGTGAAGGTTCTGGCTAGCTATTGTGTTGTGCTTCCACAATTGTATATCGATTCATGCAAGCACAAGTGCGTGGGTCCCCGAAGTAATTAGCACACGCTTTACACACACATTTAATTAGAAATGCAAGTACCAACACATCGATTATAGGAATTAGCAGGTATTTATGATCTCTCACACGCAACTACTAATTGACAATTATATCTTTTTGGGATGATTGACGGCTATGTATGTAGAGAGTATAAAAAACAGCTAGTACTTGACATGTTGCTTCTACTCATGATGGTGCACACGTATTTTGGTTTTCTGGTTAAAGGAACAAACCAAACCAATAAACTCCAGTTAATAAGATTCGGTTACAAATTTTATTGTGATTATTGCGGCTGTTATTTTATACTCTAAACCAAAATTCTATGAACCCGAATAGACAAGCCGAATTAAGCATGTAAACTGAATCGTCCACGTCTAGACATATGATAAAACAACTACATGGTCTTTTTTTCTTCTGCAAAACATCTTTTTTCCGTGCAAGTTCCTTGAGTTTTTACATCATTGTAACAACCAAATGAGTTGTCATTATCACGTTTGCAAATCATGCTACCATCATTTTCATGTTCCGCATTATGATCTGAGGAGGACATGTGCATGTGGAAACAACAAGATGAAGAAAGTATGTGAAATGTGTTATCTTCGCAGCAGTGGGATGCATCCATTCCAAGGAGAATTCTGTATGTGAAATGTGTTATCTTCGCGACGGTGTGCTGTGATACGTCACTACTGTAGGATCCTGCTAACGCGACACTATGATCAGAGACCCTTCGAGGAACTGTGTGCGATGCAATAATCGCAAACGGTGGTGTATGAAAACCGTAAAAAAGGTGAAAACGTTTGCGATGGAGGATGCATCAAACACGTTTCAGATTTTAGTTGTGTGTGCGATGAAGGGCATACAGTTCAGTTCAATTAACTGTTTGCGATGAGGAGGAACAAAAGAAACGGGCAGCCAGATGAAGGCGTGTGTGATACACTGCATACGGTTCACTCAAATGAACTATTTGTGATTAGGCAACACAAAAGAAACGGGTAGCCGGATGAAGGTGTGTGCGATATATAGAATACGGTTCACTCGAATGAACTGTTTGTGATTAGGCAACACAAAAGAAACGGCCAGTCAGATCAAGGTGTGTGCGATATACGGCATGCGGTTCACTCGGATGAACTGTTTGCGTTGACACAAGAGAACAGAAACGGTTCAACTTAACAAGACGTGTGTGTTGTGCGATGGGATTGCATGCAGTTCACTTGGCTGTTGTCGTTAGTGTGTGGCCTCTATGGCAACCGTTCGCTTCCCAGGCGCCTCTTCGTGTACCGTGGCAACCGTCTGCCGACCCTTCACCTTTCCCTATCGATTTGGAACTGTTGTCGCACGCTAGCTCTTCCTCCCTCCTCCATTTGCCTTCACCCTTCCTTCTACCATTGTTTGATCGTCTTATCCATGGAGGGAACAAGCCGAAAACGACCCCGTTATTCTTGCCCCGATATGAATGATGACGCGGTGAAGGAACTCATTGATTGGTGCGACATCATCACCTCGGGTAGCATGGCAGGTTCGTTCAAGACCATTCTCGACTCAACTAATAACATCATTACAAGGAACCCAAGGGTTCAGGAGTGGTTTGATCTCCCCTATCTTCTTCGCCGTGACCCTGCTGACTGGCGCGGGGACGAGGGAGGCCTCGCGTTGTGTAAGTTGATGCCGCTTGATAATGATACGTATGATGTTAAGATGCCATCGCTTGAGGGCAAGGCTTGGGTAGGCGCAAATGGAGATTGGGTTGTTTATATTGGGTACAACTGCGAGTGGGAACTTGTGAATGTGTACACTCGTCACTGGGTTCCACTTCGAAAAGCCTCAGACGACTACCCAGAGGTTCGGTACACATGTATTCTACGTGAGTTCAAATACGATCATGCTGACTGTCGTCTACGGAAGATAGCAATTTGTTGAGTTCCCAACCGCTCTTGGGGTTATAGGAATGCTTATGTTGTCGCTATCTTCGACAAGCTTGTTGCCGTCCTTCATGGTTCGACTTGATGGATATTGCTCAAAAATCAGTTTCTACACACGGATGAGTACTGTGATGCAATTCAATATGAGGGTCTTGTGTTTGCTGCCACCACTCGTTGCACTGTTTTTGCAAGGAATCCTCATGATTTCGGTATGTTTGTCTTCCACCGTAATTATAATTGTTTCATCCACATGCACGCGGGTTAGCTAGTTTCCCTTTGCTAATTAACCTGTGTTTCCAAGGTCCTGTGAACATTCCACCACCTATACTTGAAAATTTTATTCATGAGCATGAGGACGAGAAGGACCCATATACTTAGTGGCGGCTGGCAACTTTTCCGATGGATCACCTCTTCTTTTCGGTATACGGGGCACTGCTGATGTTACTAAGAAAGCAGGTGTTTTCTCGTATGGTCGCACTCTTCAGACCTATTCCAACATCCGTTGCAGGGTATTCGAGATGGATACTAGTGTACTAGCACCAACACCTTCTCCCTGGTTCAGTATTGAAAGTCTTGGAGGAAACTCACTCTTCCTTGGATAAAACTATCCAATGATGGTGGAAGGCGATCCAGCTGCTGTTGACACAACGTTACTACCATTTATGCGAAGCAACTGTATCTATACCTCAGACATTACTATGCTTCCCTACCGTCCCAATATAGGTCCTGACATAGGTCGCTTCAGCCTTGATGACCAGTCCTGTATTGGTATCGAGATTGACAGTAGCTGGCCTTTCCCAGAGAATCACTTCTGGTTCAAAGCAAGCGTTTCCAACGTCGACGAGTGGTTGAGCTGAAGTTCATTTCATCGCTTTGTTTTTTGTTGTGTGAGAAAAACTTTAATAGAATGTTTGTTGGAAATGATCTATAATCCAACGTGTATCCTCGTTGTCGTTATGGGTTGATGACTTGTTGTATGTAATCAATGGTACATTTTCATATGCATCCATGAACTCACGCCTGCTAGTGGTGTCCATATGAACAGTGCTAGTGATTTTAGTTGCAAAAATTAGATAGTGCTAGTGATTTGTAGCCGCATATTTTGACAAATCGAAGTGTTACAAGGTTGACAAATGACAATGTTACTAGATAAACAAATGTCGATCTTTCCAGTTTGAGAAATGGCAACATACCCAACATGACAGATATGCAGATCTTACCCAATTGTTTGTACGTGGTTGCACACGGGTCATGCAAAACAACCGTTTGCATTGAAGGGATGCAGAAATCATGCTCGACACATTTTTCCCTTGGCTTCCTCAGGAAGCTGTCGGTTTGCATGCGGGTGTTCTAACTAAAACGTTTGTGCTGAGTGTTTTATATTTAAAAACTGTTGCCGTTTTTTCAAAAGAAAATCATTTGATAAGTCTGTAATTAAGAGAGAAAAACGCAATCTCATTCAAACCATACCTTTCATTCAGTCACACTGCGAATTTATATTCATATGATCGAGAATTCGAGATACAGTATTAAACCTCAAAAAAAAACTATTTCCGGCGCCGGCAGAGGCGGCATGCCACGCTGTCGTTGTCGTTGTCGTCCTTCGGGACATCGTTGTTGAAGTCTTCAAGGCAGCACAAAATGTTCTTCACTTGTAAATCAAACATCATGTCATCACGTGATCAACGGGCGGGGCGCGGGGGGGCGACAACTAGCGCCGCTGAGAGGTAGCGGTCGACGGCAGCGTCCCATGCCACTGAGGGGGGGGGGGGAGGCGCACGGGCGCGGCGGGTGCAGCCAAACGCACGGGGACCGGTGATACGTCTCTGTCGTATCTACTTTTCCAAACACGTTTGCCCTTGTTTTAGACTCTAACTTTCATGATTTGAATGGATCTAACCCGGACTGACGCTGTTTTCAGCAGAATTGCCATGGTGTTATTTATGTGCAGAAACAAAAGTTCTTGGAATGACCTGAAACTCCACGGAGATTATTTTTGGAAATAATAAAAATACTGGCAAAGAATCAAGACCAGGAGGCCCACACCCTAGCCACGAGGGTGGGGGGCGCGCCTGCCCCCCTGGGCACCCCTCCCCTGCCTCATGGGCCCCCTGGAGCTCCACCAACCTCAACTCCAACTCCATATATTCGTGTTTGGGGAGAAAAGAAGGAAGAAGGATTCATCACGTTTTACGATACGGAGCCACCGCCAAGCACTAAACTCTCTTGGGAGGGCTGATCTGGAGTCCATTCGGGGCTCCGGAGAGGGGAATATGTCGCCGTCGTCATCATCAACCATCCTCCATCACCAATTTCATGATGCTCACCGCCGTGCGTGAGTAATTCCATCGCAGGCTTGCTGGACGGTGATGGGTTGGATGAGATTTATCATGTAATCGAGTTAGTTTTGTTAGGTTTTGATCCCTAGTATCCACTATGTTCTGAGATTGATGTATCTATGACTTTGCTATGCTTAATGCTTGTCACTAGGGCCTGAGTGCCATGATTTCAGATCTGAACCTATTATGTTTTCATGTATATATGTGAGTTCTTGATCCTATCTTGCATGTCTATAGTCACCTACTATGTGTTATGATCCGGCAACCCCGAAGTGACAATAATCGGGACCACTCCTAGTGATGATCGTAGTTTGAGGAGTTCATTAATGCCTTGGTCTTATACTCTCTTAAAAGGAGGCACTACTGGAATCAGCTACTTTGCCATCTGCCAGCTCTTTGCCGTCTGCTAGCTAACGGCAAAGCAGCTCTTTGCCATCAGCTACCAAAAAGCAGACGGCAAAGAACTGGCAGACGACAAAGAAGCTCTTTGCCGTCCGCCAGTTCTTTGCCGTCTGCTGGCAGATGGCAAAGAATCTTTGCCGTCAGCTGGCAGACGGCAAAGAGAGAGGTGGCCCCCACCCCCCGCCCGTTTGGGAAAAACTTAACGGGCCACCTCTTTGCCGTCCGCCAGCAGACGGCAAAGAGGCAAAATGGCGGACGGCAAAGAGAGGCGGACGGCAAAGAGGGCACTATCTAACGGCCCGTGCCCCCCGCCCGCCTCTCTGTTCTCACCACTTCGTCCCACCACCCCCGCCGCCGCCGCCCGCCGCGCGCCGCCGCCTCTTGCCCCCGCCGCCGCCAGCCGCGCGCCGCCGCCCCGGCCCCCCACCGCCCCGTCGCCCCCCGCCCCGGCGCCCCAGCCCCCCGCCGCCCCGGCGCCCCGCCGCCCCGCGCCCCACCGCGCCGGGCCCGGCCCCCCCGCCGCCCCAGGCAGCCCCGCGCCCCGGCCAGCTCCTCCACCGCCCCGCCCCCTCCTCCACCGGCGCTGCAGAAGGTGAGCCCCCCTCCTTTTTTCTGTTTTTTTTCTGTTTTTTTTCCTTTTTAGTTTTAGTTTAGATTTAGTTTTAGTTTTAGGTTTAGTTTTAGTTTAGTTTTAGGTTTAGATTTAGTTTTTTCCTTTTTTCTGTTTTATTTGTTTTAGGTTTATGTTTAGTTTATATTTAGTTTTAGTTTTAGGTTTAGTTTAGTTTGAGGAAAGAAGAAGAAGAAGAAGAGAAAAAGAGGAGAGGAGGAGAAGAAGAAGAGGAAGAAGAAGAAGAGGAGGAGGAGAAGAAAAAAGAAGAAGAGGAAAAAGAAGAAGAAAAAAGAGGAGAGGAGGAGAAGAAGAAGAGGAAAAAGGAAAGGAAGAAGAAGAAGAAGAAGAAGAAGGAAAAAAAAGGAAGAAAAGGAAGAAGAAGAAGAAGAAGAAGAAGAAGAAGAAGAAAAGGAAAAAAAGGAGGAAAAACCCCCGACCCGACACGGCACCCCGACCCGACACGGCACCCCAACCCCGACCCGGCACCCCGACCCCTAGACCCCGACCCCGACACCCCGACCCCGACCCCGACCCCGACCCTGACACCCCGACCCCGACCCCGACACCTCGACCCCGAGACTGACCCGACACCCCGACCCCGACACGGACACGGCACCCCGACCCCAACCCGACACCCCGACCCCGAGACCCCGACCCCGACACCGACACGACACCCCGACATCGACACCCTGACACCACACCTACCCTTACCCCGACACCGACACGGCACCCCGACCCCAACCCGGCACCCCGACCCCGAGACCCCGACCCCGAGCCTGACCCGACACCCCGACCCCGAGACCCCGACCCCGACACGGCACCCCGACACCGACAGGGCACCCCGACCACCGACACCTCCCGAAAATTAAGGTGTTCTTTGGCCTTCCAGAGGCCGACGGGGTCATATATTTGTGAATTATTAGTTAGGTCATATATTTTTCGATTTAGTTATGAAAAACATCATATATAATTGTGTTGATCGTGTAGTTTTAAATGTGCAGTTGTTTCATCGCTGCGAGGTTCGGTGTTCGACGACCTCGCCGTGCGTTTGACGAGCTCTGCCCCTTCGTTCGTGGGTGAGCACAAATGACAAGTCCTCCTCCCCCATTAATTATTTGATCTATTCCGATGAAACTTGATAGCTAGCTATATATGTGTCTTGAATCATCAGTATGCGTAACCAATATGTGTCTCCCATTCAAAAGCGTCATAGTTATAAATATGCATGCATTTGCATATTTATAACCTTGATTCTTTCGAATTGTCCAACGCTATCCATGGACAGCCCGAGTATGTGTAGATTGGTTCGTTTTCCCATATGCTTTGCTCCGGATCCGACGCATATATTTCGTCAGTGCCTCCCCTGTTGTTCTCGGGGTACACATCCTCTCTGTTTATTGCAGAGACGTGTATCAAGAGAACAGCGGGGAGGTGCTGCCGAAATTTTGCGTCGGATCCGGAGCATAGCATGGGAAAATGAACCCAATCTACACATACACGGGGGGGGGGGATTAGGACCTATCATTACCTATTAGAGTGTAGGTTGCATGGACCTATCATTACCTATTAGAGTGTAGGTTGCATGGACGATCCATTTCACCTAAGTTAGCTAAAAACGATCCATTTCACCTAAATTAGCTCTTAAATGATCCATTTCACATAAGTTTGCTAAAAAACGATCCATTTCACCTAAATTAGCTCTTAAATGATCCATTTCACCTTAGTTTGCTCAAAAACGATCCATTTCACCTAAATTAGCTCTTAAATGATCCATTTCACCTAAGTTTGCTCAAAAACGATCCATTTCACCTTAGTTAGCTTAAAAACGATCCATTTCACCTTAGTTAGTTCAAAAACGTGGCATTTCACCTTAGTTAGCTCATAAATGACCCATTTCAACTAAGTTAGCTCAAAAACGATCCATTTTACCTTAGTTAGCTCAAAAACGATTCATTTCACCTTAGTTAGCTCAAAAACGATCCATTTCACCTTAGTTAGCTCAAAAATGATGCCCTTCACCTTAGTTAGCTCAAAAACGATTCATTTCACCTTAGTTAGCTCAAAAACGATCCAGTTTACCTAAGTTAGCTCATACACGATCCATTTTACCTAAGTTAGTTCTAAAATGATCCATTTTACCTTAGTTAGCTCATAAACGATCCATTTTACCTACGTTAGCTCTAAAATGACCCATTTAACCTTACTTAGCTCATAAATGATCCATTCTACTGAAGTTAGCTCTAAAATGACCCATTTTACCTAGGTTAGCTCCAAAATGATCCATCTTACCTAGGTTACCTCTAAAATGATGCATTTTACCTAAGTTTGCTCATAAGCGATCCATTGCACCTAGGTTAGCTCATAAACGATCCATTTCACCTAAGTTAGCTCACAAATGATCAGTTTCACCTAAATTAGCTCATAAATGTCATATATTATTCTTCTTCTTCATTTTCTTCTTCTTCTTCTTCTTGTTCTTCTTCTTCTTCTAACTTTCTTATTTCCCATTTTGCAGAATTCATTCACTTCACGGAAGCTTGCATAGATGGAGTGCTTGTTTGGATGAACTATGTTTCCTTTGTATCTATGAACTATGCATGTATGGTAGGATGACACTATTGTAATATGTATGGTTGGATGCATGTATGTCGAACTTGCTATGTATGGTTGATGGAACTATGCATGTATGATTAAATTATATGTGTTGGATATCTCATATGTTTGTTGTGAACTTGCCATGTGAAAAATATATATATATCATCTATTTGCTGTGAAAATGATTGGGTATATGAAAAAACAGAAAAAAGAGCCAATATGCAGGCTCTTTGCCGTCTGCCACCGACGGCAACGGGCTCTTTGCCGTCTGCCGCGGACGGCAAAGAAGCCACGTGGCGTCCACCTGTGCTTCCTGGGAGATGACCCATTTGGTCAGTTTGCCTACAGTGGCAGACGGCAAAGACTTTGCCGTCAATGGCAGACGGCAAAGAACCTGCCACGTAGTGATGTGTAGATGACATCATACGGCGGACGGCAAAGACCCTAGAAATTTTGCCGTCAGCGGCGGACGGCAAAGGCCTTCCGTTAGCCACTTAACGGACTGACAGCGCAATTATTGCCGTCCGCTCTCTTTGCCTTCTGCCTCTCTCTCTTTGCCGTCCGCCGCAGACAGCAAAGACTTTGCCGTCAGTAGCAGACGGCAAAGAACCTGTTTACCGAAGCCTACTTTGCCGGTGCCTTTTGCCGTCCGCCGTTCAGGCCTTTGCCGTCCGCCGTGGCAGACGGCAAAGTAGATGATTCCTGTAGTGAGGCCTTAATATCCCTTAATTTCCGCTAGGACCCCGCTGCCACGAGAGGGTAGGACAAAAGATGTCATGCAAGTTCTTTTCCATAAGCATGTATGACTATATTTGGAATACATGCCTACATTACATTGATGAATTGGAGTTAGTTCTGTATCACCCTAGGTTATGATTGTTACATGATCGATCGCATCCGGCATAATTCTCTATCACCGATCCATTGCCTACGAGCTTTCCATATATTGTTCTTCGCTTATTTACTTTTCCGTTGCTATTGTTATCATCACTATAAAACACCAAAAAAATTACTTTTGCTACCGTTACCTTTTACCACCGTTACCACTACTATCATATTACTTTGCTACTAAATATTTTGCTGCAAATATTAAGTTATCCAGGTGTGGTTAAATTGACAATGCAGCTGCTGAATATTCTCTGGCTCCCCTTGTGTCGAATCAATAAATTTGGGTAGAATACTCGACCCTAAAAAACTGTTGCGATCCCCTATACGTGTGGTTATCAAGACTATTTTCTGGCGTCGTTGCCGGGGAGCATAGCTCTATTCTTTGAGTCACCTGGGATTTATATCTGCTGGTCACTATGAAGAACTTGAAAGACGCGAAAACAAAAATTTATCCCTCAACTACGAGGGGAGGTAAGGAACTGCCATCTAGCTCTGCACTTGATTCACCTTCTGTTTTGAGTAAGCTTGCGACACCTAAACCTGCTTCTGCTATTAATTCTGATATGTCACATATTATTGATGATGCCATTTCTGCTATGCATGATACTTATGATGAAACTACTTCTATGCTTGATACTACTATGCCACTTGGTGAATTTCTTGATGAAAAAATTGCTAAGGCTAGAGAGAATGAAATTGTTGAATCTGATAATATTGATGAAAGTGATGATGAAGGCTCTCCTAATAAATATGAATTGCACATTGTGCCTGAGGGCTATGTTATGGATGAAGAAACTAAAAGAGACTTTCTTGCATGCAATGATAGAAGTGATCTTAAGAAATTATTAGCTAAGCTTAAACAAAAAACTCTGAATGCTAGAATGAAATATGATCCTGCTTATGCTACTTCACCTATCTTTGTTACTGATAAGGATTATGAATTCTCTATTGATCCCAATATAATTACTTTGGTTGAATCTGATCCTTTTTATGGCCATGAATCTGAAACTGTTGTGGCACATCTTACTAAGTTAAATGATATAGCCACCCTGTTCACTAATGATGAGAGAACTCGCTACTTTTATATCCTTAAAATATTTCCGTTCTCATTAAAGGGTGATGCTAAGATATGGTTTAATTCTCTTGATCTTGGTTGTGTGCGTAGTCCCTAGGATATGATTGACTTCTGCTACCTCTTGTACACTACGTTGGTTTTCCCCGAAGAGGAAGGGATGATGCAGCAAAGTAGCGTAAGTATTTCCCTCAGTTTTTGAGAACCAAGGTATCAATCCAGTAGGAGGCTACGCACAAGTCCCTCATACCTACACAAAACAAATAAATCCTCGCAACCAACGCAAATAGGGGTTGTCAATCCCTATAAGGCGACTTACGAGAGTGAGATCTGATAGATATGATAAGATAATATTTTTGGTATTTTTATGATAAAAGATGCAAAGTAAAATAAAGGCAAAGTAAATAGCAAAGGAAATAACTAAGTAGTAAGAGATCAATGTGATAAAGATAGACCCGGGGGCCATAGGTTTCACTAGTGGCTTCTCTCGAGAGCATAAGTATTCTACGGTGATGGGACTAGGGTTTTGGCTCCGTATCTGATCATTTGGGGTGCGTAGGTATATATAGGAGGAAGGAGTACATCAGTGGAGCAACAGGGGGCCCACGAGGGTGGAGGGCGCGCCTAGGGTAGGCAGGCGCGCCCCTACCTTGTGGCCTCCTGTTTCCTGTCTTGACGTAGGGTCCAAGTCTCTCGGGTCTTGTTCGTTGAGAAAATCACGTTCCCGAAGGTTTCATTCCGTTTGGACTCCGTTTGATATTCCTTTTCTTCAAAACCCTAAAACAGGCAAAAAACAACAATTCTGGGTTGGGCCTCCGGTTAATAGGTTAGTCCCAACAATAATATAAAAGTGGATAATAAAGCCCAATAATGTCCAAAACAGTAGATAATGTAGCATGGAGCAATCAAAAATTATAGATACATTGAAGACGTATCAAGCATCCCCAAGCATAATTCCTGCTCGTCCTCAAGTAGGTAAATGATAAAAACAGAATTTTTGATGCGGAGTGCTACTTGGCATAATTTTAATGTAATTCTTCTTAATTGTGGTATGAATATTCAGATCCGAAAGATTCAAGACAAGAGTTCATATTGACATAGAAATAATAATACTTCAAGCATACGAACAAGGCAATTATGTCTTCTCAAAATAATATGGCTAAAGAAAGTTATCCCTACAAAATCATATAGTCTGGCGATGCTCTATCTTCACCACCCAAAATATTTAAATCATGCACAACCCCGATGACAAGCCAAGCAATTGTTTCATACTTTTGACATTCTCAAAACATTTTCAATCTTCACGCAATACATGAGCCTGAGCCATGGATATAGCACTATAGGTGGAATAGAGTGGTGGTTGTGGAGAAGACAAAAAGGGAGAAGATAGTCTCACATCAACTAGGCGTATCAACGGGCTATGGAGATGCCCATCAATAGATATCAATGTGAGTGAGTAGGGATTGCCATGCAATGGATGCACTAGAGTTATAAGTATATGAAAGCTCAAAAAGAAACTAAGTGGGTGTGCATCCAACTTGCTTGCTCATGAAGACCTAGGGCATTTTGAGGAAGCCCATCATTGGAATATACAAGCCAAGTTCTATAATGAAAGATTCCCACTAGTATATGAAAGTGATAACATGAGAGACTCCCTACTATTAGAACCATGGTGCTACTTTGAAGCAAAAGTGTGGTAAAAGGATAGTAACATTGTCCCTTCTCTCTTTTTCTCTCATTTTTTTATTTGGGCCTTTTCTCTCTCTTTTTTATGGCATCTTTTCTTTCTTTTTTTATTTTTCGTCCGGAGTCTCATCCCGACTTGTGGGGGAATCATAGTCGCCATCATCCTTTCCTCACTGGGACAATGCTCTAATAATGATGATCATCACACTTTTATTTTTCTTACAACTCAACAATTACAACTCGATACTTAGAACAAAATATGATTCTATATGAATGCCTCCGGCGGTGTACCGGGATATGCAATGACTCATGAGTGAAATGTATGAAAGAATTATGAATGGTGGCTTTGCCACAAATACGATGTCAACTACATGATCATGCTAAGCAATATGACAATAATAGAGTGTGTCATGATAAACGGAACGGTGGAAAGTTTCATGGCAATATATCTCAGAATGGCTATGGAAATGCCATAATAGGTAAGTATGGTGGCTATTTTGAGGAAGGTATATGGTGGGTGTATGATACCGGCGAAAGGTGAGCGGTACTAGAGAGGCTAGCAAAGGTGGAAGGGTGAGAGTGCGTATAATCCATGGACTCGACATTAGTCATAAAGAACTCATATACTTATTGCAAAAAGCTACAAGTTATCAAAGCAAAGTATTACGCGCATGCTCCTAGGGGGATAGATTGGTAGGAAAAGACCATCGCTCGTCCCCGACCGCCACTCATAAGGAAGGCAATCAAAAAATAAATCATGCTCCGACTTCATCACATAACGGTTCACCATACGTGCATGCTACGGGAATCACGAGCTTCAACACAAGTATTTCTCAAATTCACAACTACTCAACTAGCATGACTTTAATATCACCATCTCCATATCTCAAAACAATTATCAAGTATCAAACTTATCATAGTATTCAACACACTCATAAGAAAAAAAATTATTCTTGAATACCTAGCATATTAGGATTTAAAGCAAATTACCATGCTATTAAGACTCTGAAAATAATCTAAGTGAATCATGAGAGATCAATAGTTTCTATAAAACAAATCCACCACCGTGCTCTAAAAGATATAAGTGAAGTACTAGAGCAAAATAACAAATTCTAAATCATGTATGGCTCTCTCAAAAGGTGTGTACAGCAAGTATGATTGTGGTAAGATAACAAGCAAAGACTCAAATAATACAAGACGCTCCAAGCAAAACACATATCATGTGGCGAATAAAAATATAGCTCCAAGTAAAGTTACCGATAGAAGTAGACGAAAGAGGGGATCCCTTCCGGGGCATCCCCAAGCTTTGGCTTTTACGTGTCCTTAGATTATCTTGGGGGTGCCATGGGCATCCCCAAGCTCAGGCTCTTTCCACTCCTTGTTCCATAATCCATCAAATCTTTACCCAAAACTTGAAAACTTCACGACACAAAACTTAAAGTAGAAAATCTCGTGAGCTCCGTTAGCGAAAGAAAATGAAAGACCCCTTCAAGGTACTGTAATGAACTCATTCTTTATTTATATTGGTGTTATAACTACTGTATTCCAACTTCTCTATGGTTTATAAACTATTTTACTAGCCATAGATTCATCAAAATAAGCAAACAACACACGAAAAACAGAATCTGTCAAAAACAGAACAGTCTGTAGTAATCTGTAGCTAGCGCAAGATCTGGAACCCCAAAAATTCTAAAATAAATGGATGGACGTGAGTAATTTATCTATTAATCATCTGCAAAAATAATTAACTAAATAGCACTTTCCAAATAAAATGGCAGTAGTTCTCGTGAGTGCTAAAGTTTCGGTTTTTTACAGAAAGTTCAACAAGACTTTCCCCAAGTCTTCCCAACGGTTCTACTTGGCACAAACACTAATTAAACACAAAAAACACAACCAAAACAGAGGCTAGATAAATTATTTATTACTAAACAGGAGAAAAAAGGAAGGAATAAAAATAAAATTGGGTTGCCTCCCAACAAGCGCTATCGTTTAACGCCCCTAGCTAGGCATAATAAGCAAGAATAGATCTAGGTATTGCCATCTTTGGTATTAGGAAAGAAAAGAGAAAACTTGCTATCTATAGAATTAACCCTTCTATTTTGATAAAGCACATGGCTATTAATGGCAGAAGAAAGATTAAGTATGTTACGGAAATTTGTATCTAGTTTAGCCTTTATCTCTTCAATAGATTCGTTTTGGTAAGAGAGCAAAAGAGATGTAGATTCAACTTTCTCATTCATGGGGTGCCCAAATATAGTTTTCATTTTTTCATAAGTGTCTACGAAATCCCCTTCAAGAAAACCTTCCTCAAATATAGAATCTAAGACATGCTTAAGAGAAGAAGGAAGGGCAATATAAAAGCTTTTTAAGTAAACTTCAATTTGATATTGAGGAACATAGCTAGCCCTAATCCTTAATAGTCTATACCAAGCATCTTTCAAAGATTCATCAAGTAAATAATGAAAAATTCCAAAATCATCTTCTTCAAAATTATTAAGACTCTCATTGATAACTCCGGTAGGTTTTTCCATAGTATCCTTATTTATAAGCTTAGCGAGAATAGAAGGGTTGTCCAAAGTACTAAAACTCTGGAGAGAACCCCCAACCCTTTTTGATTTAGACATGGCAGAAGAAAGGCGAACGAAAAGAGAGGGAGGATAGAGAGAGAGGGTGAATAAAACGGCAAGGGTGAAGTGGGGGAGAGGAAAATGAGAGGCAAATGGCAAATAATGTAATGCGGGAGATAAGGGTATGTGATGGGTACTTGGTATGTTGACTTTTGCGTAGACCTCCCCGGCAACGGCGTCAGAAATCCTTCTTGCTACCTCTTGAGCACTGCGTTGGTTTTCCCCGAAGAGGAAGGGATGATGCAGCAAAGTAGCGTAAGTATTTCCCTCAGTTTTTGAGAACCAAGGTATCAATCCAGTAGGAGGCTACACGCAAGTCCCTCGTACCTGCACAAAACAAATAAATCCTCGCAACCAACGCAAATAGGGGTTGTCAATCCCTATAAGGCGACTTACAAGAGTGAGATCTGATAGATAATATTTTTGGTATTTTTATGATAAAAGATGCAAAGTAAAATAAAGGCAAAGTAAATAGCAAAGGAAATAACTAAGTAGTAGGAGATCAATGTGATAAAGATAGACCCGGGGGCCATAGGTTTCACTAGTGGCTTCTCCCGAGAGCATAAGTATTCTACGGTGGTGGAATTAGGGTTTTGGCTCTGTATCTGATCGTTTGGGGGTACGTAGGTATATATAGAAGGAAGGAGTACATCGGTGGAGCAACAGGGGGCCCACGAGGGTGGAGGGCGCGCCTAGGGTAGGCAGGCACGCCCCCCTACCTCGTGGCCTCCTGTTTCCTTTCTTGATGTAGGGTCCAAGTCTCCCGGGTCTTGTTCGTTGAGAAAATCACGTTCCCGAAGGTTTTATTCCATTTGGACTCCGTTTGATATTCCTTTTCTTCAAAACCCTAAAACAGGCAAAAACAGCAATTCTGGGCTGGGCCTCCGGTTAATAGGTTAGTCACATAAATAATATAAAAGTGGATAATAAAGCCCAATAATGTCCAAAACAGTAGATAATATAGCATGGAGCAATCAAAAATTATAGATACGTTGGAGAAGTATCAACTTCTCTGTTAAATATTTCCCTGCTCATAAGAAACAAGCTGCCTTAAGGGATATATATAATTTTGTGCAAATTGAAGAAGAGAGTCTCCCACAAGCTTGGGGGAGGCTTCTCCAATTACTTAATGCTTTGCCCGATCATCCTCTTAAGAAAAATGAAATACTTGATATCTTTTATAATGGACTAACCGATGCTTCCAGAGATTACCTGGATAGTTGTGTTGGTTCTGTTTTCAGGGAAAGAACACCGGATGAAGCTGAAATTCTATTAAATAATATGTTGACAAATGAAAATAATTGGACACTTCCTGAGCCAGATCCTAAGCCAACTCCCGAGCCTATTCCTAAACCAACTCCAAAGAAAAGAGGTGTTCTATTTCTCAGTCCTTAAGATATGCAAGAGACAAAGAAATCCATGAAAGAAAAGGGTATTAAAGCTCAAGATGTTAAGAATTTACATCCTATTGAAGAAATACATGGTCTTGATTTACCGCCTGTCGAACAAATGCATAATTTTAATCCATCACCTATTGAAGAAATACATGGTCTTGATAACCCGACACAAGTAGTAAAGTTATTCTCTCTATAGATATGATAAAGCTGAAATCCATTTTACTAAGTTTGCTAGCCCATGCTTAGATGAGTTTGATAACTTTATGGTTAAGAAAGAAAACTTCAATGCTTATTTTGGTAGGGAATTAAAACGCAATGCTGATATGCTTGAACACTTGGGTGATTATATGGCTAATATCAAAGGTGAACTAAAACTTATTAGTAAACATGCTTCTATGGTTACCACTCAAGTAGAACAAGTACTTAAAGCTTAGAATGATTTGATCAATGAATTGAATAGTAATAAAAATGATAATGTTGTTAGAGTTATGACTAGAGGTGGTAAAATGACCCAGGAACCTTTGTATCCTGAGGGCCATCCTAAGAGAATTGAGCAAGATTCTTAGATAAATAATATAGATGCACCTATTCCTTCTAAAAGGAAGAAAAAGAAAAACGATAGGACTTTGCATGCTTCCAGTGAACCTATTGCTGAACCACCTGAGAATCCCAATGATATTTCTATCTCTGACGCTGAAACACAATCTGGTAATGAACATGAACCTATTGAAAATGTTAATGATGATGTTCATGTTGATGCTCAACCCAGTAATGATAATGATGTAGAAATAGAACCTGCTATTGATCTTGATAACCCACAATCAAAGAATCAATGTTATGATAAGAGAGACTGTGTTGCTAGGAAACACGGTAAGGAAAGAGAGCCTTGGGTTCAGAAACCCATGCCTTTTCCTCCTAAGCCATGCAAGAAAAATGATGATGAGGATTTTGAGCGCTTTGCTGAAATGATTAGACCTATCTTTTTGCGTATGCATTTGACTGATATGCTTAAAATGAATCCTTATGCTAAGTACATGAAAGATATTGTTACTAATAAAAGAAAGATACCGGAAGCTGAAATTTCCACCATGCTTGCTAATTATACTTTTAAGGGTGGAATACCTAAGAAACAAGGAGATCCAGGAGTACCAACTTGATCCTATCTTGCAAGTATATAATCACCTACTATGTGTTATGATCTGGCAACCCCGAACTGACAATAATCGGGACCACTCCCGGTGATGACCGTAGTTTGAGGAGTTCATGTATTCACCATGTATTAATGCTTTGGTCTGGCAGTCTATTAAAAGGAGGCCTTAATATCCCTTAGTTTCCGCTAGGACCCCGCTGCCATGGGAGGGTAGGACAAAAGATGCCATGCAAATTATTTTCCATAAGCACGTATGACTATATTCGGAATACATGCCTGCATTACATTGATGAATTGGAGCTAGTTCTGTATCAACCTAGGTTATGACTGTTACATGATCGATCGCATCCGGCGTAATTCTCTATCACCGAGACATTGCCTATGAGCTTTCCATATATTGTTCTTCGCTTATTTACTTTTCCGTTGCTATTGTTATCATCACTATAAAACACCAAAAATATTACTTTTGCTACCGTTACCTTTTACCACCGTTACCACTACTATCATATTACTTTGCTACTAAATACTTTGCTGCAGATATTAAGTTATCCAGGTATGGTTGAATTGACAACTCAACTGCTAATACTTGATAATATTCTTTGGCTCCCCTTGTGTCGAATCAATAAATCTGGGTAGAATACTCTACCCTCGAAAACTATTGCGATCCCCTATACTTGTGGGTTATCAATACTATTTTTTGGCTGCCCGTATTAAACAGCGGCTCGGGCGCCATTAATGGATAGGATGGCGGGCAGCCATGGAAGTCAAAGGGCCCGCTTCCTAGTGAGCCTGCGTAGCGTACAGCTCGCATGCTTCCCGGTGAGCCTGCGCATTGGAGGACAGCTTGCACGCCTCTCGGTCAGCCTGCGCACCGGAATGCACTCGCACGCCTCCCGTTCAGTCAAGGTCAAGCAGTTGTCCGCACGACACCTCCTACAGCCATTAAAACCAAGACACGTGGTGTCACGTGAATGGTTAACAGAACACACACGGTTTGAATTATACAAACAATTGAGATATTAAAGTGGCAGCTATTTTTTCAAAATGCCTTTGTTGGTTGTCATTATCCGAGTGTGTCTTCTCTCAAATGGACACGAAAAATACCACATCAAATCGGGTGCCATTCCATGATAGCATGCCAAGTTTCATGAATTTTAGACGAGTTTTGAATTTACTAGAATTTAAAAACCAGGTATCTCAATGTTTTGTCGGTAATCAACAGTGTCCTGGTGTTTGAAATTCATTCCCATTTCTTGTGTGGGACCTAAGCATGCACCCACGGACACAAATTTGATTTTTCAACCAATTTATATGCACTGGAGCATGTGCATGTAGTTCAAATTTGAATTATGCACATAAATGCATTGAAAACTCAGTTAATGCATAAAAATGTCCAAAAGAACCCCAAAAAATCACAACAATTGACACGACACTCCTGTTGTTCTATGTTGACACGAGAAAATTTTTGGAAGCAATAAGAGGCAGTGGATATCCTTTCATCCCCAAAGGTGGGACGTTCCCTACCGAAACCATGATGCTTGTTGTGAGAAGCTCTGGTTTGTGAGAAGCATATACCCAAACCTACCCCAAACATGACAAAAAATTTACCACGGCATGTTGATTCCGCTCCATGAAAGCATGCCAAGTTTCATGAATTTCAGACGAGTTTTGGATTTACTAGAATTTAAAAACGAGGCATCTCAATGTTTTGCCGGCAATCAACGGTGCCCTGGTGTTTGAAATTCATTCCCATTTCTTGCATGGGACCTAAGCATGCACCCAAGGACAGAGATTTGTTTTTTCAACCAATTTATACGCACTGGGGCATATGTATGTAGTTCATATTTGAATTATGCACATAAATACATTGAAAACTCAGTTAATGCATAAAAATGTCCAAACGAACCCCGAAAAATCCGAAAAATTGACACAACACTGCTGTTGTTCTATGTTGACACAAGAAAATTTTTGAAAGTAATAAGAGGCAATGGATATCGTTTTGTCCCCAAAGGTGGGACGTTCCCTACCGAAACCACCATGCTTGTTGTGAGAAGCTCTGGTTTGTGAGAAGCATATACCCGAACCTGCCCCGAATGGGGCAAATTTTTTAACACGGCATGTTGATGCCGCTCCATGATAGCATGACAAGTTTCATGAATTTCAGACGAGTTTTGGATTTACTAGAATTTAAAAACCAGGCAACTCAACGTTTTGCCGGCAATCAACAGTGCCCTGGTGTTTGAATTTCATTCCCATCTCTTGCATGGGACCTAGAAATTCACCGAAGGACACAAATTAGATTTTTCAACCAACCTTAGTGCATTGGAGCATGTGCATGTAGTTCAAATTTGAATTATGCACATAAATGCATTGAAAACTCAGTTAATGCATAAAAATGTCCAAACGAACCCTGAAAAATCCGAAAAATTGACACAACACTCCTTGTTGTTCTATGTTGACACGAGAGAATTTTTGAAAGCAATAAGAGGCAATGGATATCATTTCGTCCCCAAAGGTGGGACATTCCCTACCAAAACCACCATGCTTGTTGTGAGGAGCTCTGGTTTGTGAGAAGCATATACCCGAACCTGCCCCAAATGGGACAAATTTTTTAACACGACATGTTGATGCCGCTCCATTATAGCATGCCAAGTTTCATGAATTTCATAAGAGTTTTGGATTTAGTAGAATTTAAAAACTAGGCATCTCAACGTTTTGCCGGCAATCAATAATGCCCTGGTGTTTGAATTTCATTCCCATCTCTTACACGGGAGCTAGAAATTCACGTAAGGACACACATGTGATTTTTCAACCAACCTGAGTGCATTGGAGCATGTGCTTGTAGTTCAAATTTGAATTATGCACATAAAATGCCTAGAAAACCCAGTTAATGCATAAAAAGGCCAAACGAACCCCAAAAAATTCCAAGATTGAACACAACAATCCTGTTGTTCTATGTTGACACTAGGATTTTTTTTTGAAAGTAATAAGAGGTAACGGATATCGTCCCATCCCCAAAGGTGGTAGGTTCCCTATCGAAACCATCATGCTTGTTGTGAGAATCTCTTGTTTCTGAGAAGCTTATACCCAAACCTGCCCCCAAAGGGACAAAATTTTCACCATGGCATGTTGATTCCGCTCCATGATAGCATGCCAACTTTCATGAATTTCATACGAGTTTTGGATTTACTAGAATTTAAAAACCAGGCATCTCAACGTTTTGCCGGCAATCAACAGTGCCCTGGTGTTTGAATTTCATTCCCATCTCTTGCATGGGACCTAGAAATTCACCCAAGGACACACATGTGATTTTTCAACCAACTTTGGTGCATTGGAGCATGTGCTTGTAGTTAAAATTTGAATTATGCACATAAAATGCCTAGAAAACCCAGTTAATGTCTAAAAAAGGCCAAACGAACCCCGGAAAATTCCAAGATTGAACACAACACTCCTGTTGTTCTATGTTGACACTAGAATTTTTTTGAAAGCAATAAGAGGCAAGGGATATCGTCCCATCACCAAAGGTGGTACGTTCCCTATCGAAACCATCATGCTTGTTGTGAGAAGCTCTGGTTCGTGAGAAGCTTATACCCGAACCTGCCGCAAATGGGACAAAATTTTCACCACGGCATGTTGACGCGGCTCCATGATATCATGCCAAGTTTCATGAATTTCAGACGAGTTTTGGATTTACTAGAATTTAAAAACTAGGCATCTCAATGTTTTTCCGGCAATCAACAGTGCCATGGTGTTTGAATTTCATTCCTATCTCTTGCATGGGACCTAGAAATTTACCCAAGTACACACATGTGATTTTTCAACCAACTTTGGTGCATTGGAGCATGTGCTTGTAGTTCAAATTTGAATTATGCACATAAAATGCCTAGAAAACCCAGTTAATGTATAAAAAAGGCCAAACGAACCCCGAAAAATTCATTCCCATTTCTTCCATGGGACCTAAGCATGCACTGAAGGACACATATTTGATTTTTCAACCAATTTGTATGCACCAGAGCATGTGCATGTAGTTTAATTTTGAATTGTGCACCTGAAATGGCTAGAAAACCAGTTTATTGTATGAAATGTCCAAACCAACCCTGAATAATTCCAATTCTATTACGACACACATACAATTTCATGTTCACTGCAGATAAAAGGTCTAGGAATTCAAACACCGTCCATTGCTGCTGTGACCCCATTTTGTAATTCAAATCAAGTAGATCCCACACAGTTTACTCTCACCAACCATGTGTGATGTAGTACAAAATATCTTGGAGCACCGTCGGTCTATAGTACACCTATGGCTTATGCGAGAACGTGTGTCAGCTACAGTCCAGAGCCAACGTGTCAAGCACACTAGCTCGCTCCCCCAAAACTCCCGCCTCTGCATCCCTCGCAATCTCAAAAATATCTACCGCCTAAAAGGTTTTAATGTTTGATAGCACACGATTAGTATGTGCGGATCGTGTGCGATGTCTATTACTCCCGCTCTGCTTCAGTCCCTTGATTCAAATTTTCTGTAGCCCCGGCATTTTACTCCTGCCTCTGCATCCCTCGCAATCTCAAAAATATCTGCTCGCCCTTGATCCAAATTGTCAGTAGCCCCGCCTTGCTACTCCCGCCTAGTAAAATTTTTAGTTGCCGCAGTATTTCCTCAAACACAACCTCCGCTCACATAGACAGACACAACCCTCGAAACCATTGGTAGGTCGCCGCCATCGCCGGCACCTCCATCCTCAACCTATGCTTGTGTGCCGGGGAGCTCGAGTAGCCAATGGCAAAAAAGAGGTTTATCGCGGCCTTTTTGCCCGACACCGGCGAGGTGGTCGCCGAGGTGTCCCCATCATCCTCCACGGGCCTGATCCACCATCGCCGGTCCCTCGATCCGCCTGCCGCCGCACCCCTATGCCGGTTCGAGGACTTCCCCGTCCTTCCCCAGACCCGGCAGCCGATGAAGTCCTACTTCGGGGTCCGGCAGCGGTGGTGGGGGATGTGGGTCGCTGAGATTACTGATCGAGAGACCCACACCCGCTGGTGGCTCGGTAGCTTCCACACGGCCGAACTCGCGCCCATGGAGTACGACCGCTGGCAGGTCCGCTATCACGGCGCGGCGGCTAGGCTCAATTTCCCCTTCGGCACACGCCCGGTCCACCTCGTTCCGCCGAAGCCAGGGGTTGTGAGCTCGGCTATGGCGCGAGAGGACCGCGAGGCATGGGAGCGTCTCGAGGCCGAGGCCGCCGACGAGGCATACATGCAAGAGCTTTGCCGGCAGCACCCGGAGCTCGTGGAGGCGGAGCGGGCGATCTTTGCTGGCGCGGAGGGCGGCGAGGTTATCGTGCTCTCCTCTGATGATGAGTGAGGGAGTCCTGAATTAGGGGGTCCCCGGACAGCCGGACTGTTGGACTATGAAGATACAAGATTGAAGACTTCGTCCCGTGTCCGGGTGGGACTCTCCTTTGCGTGGAAGGCAAGCTTGGCAATTCGGATATGTAGATCTCCTCCCTTGTAACCGACTCTGTGTAACCCTAGCCCCCTCCGGTGTCTATATAAGCCGTAGGGTTTAGTCCGTAGGACGAGAACAATCATAATGATAGGCTAGCTTCTAGGGTTTTAGCCTCTACGATCTCGTGGTAGATCAACTCTTGTAATACTCATATCATCAAGATCAATCAAGCAGGAAGTAGGGTATTACCTCCATCGAGAGGGCCCGAACCTGGGTAAACATTGTGTCCCCCGCCTCCTGTTACCATCTGCCTTAGACGCACAGTTCGGGACCCCCTACCCGAGATCCACCGGTTTTGACACCGACATTTGTGCTTTCATTGAGAGTTCCACTGTGCCGCCACGATAAGGCTCGATGGCTCATCTTGTTGTCAAGGACAACATTACCTCGGGGGGAGCCCTAGATGCAGGCCAAACTCTCCGACTAGGCGGTTTCATCATGACCGCCCCTCCGGCCGGCGCGCCGGCGATGACTTCTCGGGTCATCAAAAATAGCCTCCACGTCGGCTCGGGATTCGCCAAGAAGATGGATCCAATAGAGCTCTCTTCTCTGAATGAGCTCTTGGATCGCATCGCCACCCTGGGAGTCACAACGGACTATGATCGGATCGGGCTTAAACCTGACCAAAAGGATATTAACTCTCCGCCGGTCACCCATCAGTAGTGTAGCAATTCTTCCTCTATTTTGAGGACAAACTATGTCCGGATTCCCGAGCTCTCCGAGCCGGATACCAGTCCACGGGAGGACATGGCCCAATCTGCGAACCTAGAATCAGACAGTGGGCCAGAACTATTGGGCAACATCCCGGAGTCTGAACTGCCAAGCTCGGAAACTCCTCTGCCCCTGGGTCTCAGATCGGGTCAGGGTTTGGACCTAAATCTACCCACCCACCCAGATTCAAGTGATCTTTCCCACATTAGACAAGAGCCCCAAGAGACAGTACATCACTATTGGGCCAGATTCCTCTTTGTAATGAGCAAGGTCAAGGACTGTCGCGAGGAAGACGCAATTTCATTATTTTTGCAAAAATTGCACGGACAAGGGAATTCTCAACGCCATAAGTCACCGTGACATAGCACACTTTGCTGACTTGGAGGCCATACTATGGAAGTACTGTGTGATGGAAAGCGCTTGGAAAACCCAAACAAAATTCTAGGACCCTTCGGCTCTCACTAAACCCCCTGTCCGAACTAAAAGGGTGTACTCTCGTAAGTCACCTGATCCAACTACAAAGAAGCAAAAGCCCACTAGAAGGCATAGAACTGTATTGGAGGGATGGCTCAGTGGGCCATGCAAAATTCACAGTACAGTAGATACCATGCCAACACACAACCTTAGAGCATGTTGGATACTCTGGCAGGTGGCCAAGACTGGCGAGGATATCCTCATCAACAATACAACAGAGCACCATCTGGTGGAAAATAACAATACAGTATTGACAGTCTTCGAGACCTTTGCCTCAAATAATAGGCGCAAACGAACACTCCACAGCCTTGCCGAAGTCTGCCACGTTGCAACAATAAATCCATGGAACGACATGGGCATAACCTTCAATGCCAGTGACGAACCTCAATTCCGAACAGCCCGAGCACCAGCCGCTTTGGTCCTTAGTCCAATTGTGGACGGCTTCCGGCTTACTAAAGTGCTCATGGATGGTGGCAGCGGATTAAACCTCATCTACGAGGGAACTCTTAGAAAAATGGAAATAGACAAGAGCCGCATTGAGCAAAGCAGCATGACCTTCAGAGAAATCATCCCTAGTCGGGAGGCACGATGTGCACAAAAAATCACACTAGATGTGGTATTCGGCACGCCGGAGAATTATAGGTCCAAAGAAATCACATTCCAAGTGGCCCTGTTCAGTAGCGGATACCATGCCTTTTAGGGCGGGAAGCATTCATGATCTTCCAAGCTATACCCCATTACGGGTACATGAAGCTCAAAATGCTCGGGCCCAATGGAATCATCACTCTGGCTAGTGATCCGGACATAGCACTCCGCGCCAAAAATAAAACCGCTGCACTAGCCCTCGAGGTGTTATCCGAAGCCCTTGCGGCCGAAGAACTAACTGCGCTGCGCTCCACGGTGGACAGGGACGATGTGATACTTGACAAAAGACCTAAGTCCACCTCTTTTAAACCTGCGGACGAAATAGTCAAATTCCAGGTCCACCCAACGGACCCTACCAAAACAGCATCCATCGGGGCACAGCTGAACCCCACAACAGACGTCGCACTGCGGGAGTTCTTGTGTGAGATTTGGGACATCTTCGCCTAGCGTCCTTCAGACATGCCAGGAATCCCATGCGGGCTGGCCAAGCATAGCCTTAACATCCTAAAGGGGTTCAAGCCGGTCAAGCAGACTCTTCGGTGTTTCTCCGAGCCTAAGCGACAAGCCATGGGAGAAGAGCTAGCCAAGTTACTCGAGGCCGGATTCATTAGAGAAATAAAACATCCGGACTGGCAAGCAAACCTAGTGATGGTACCAAAGAAGGACAAATCCTGGCGCCTATGTGTCGATTTCAAGGACCTTAACAAGGCTTGCCCCAAGGATCCCTTCCCCCTCCCCCGCATCGATCAAATTATGGATGCCACCGCAGGACACGACTCATTGTGCTTCCTCCATGCATACTCCGGATAGCATCAAATTAAGATGGCGGAGCCCGATCAAGCCGCAACAGCATTCATCACTCCATACGGCCCCTTCTGTTTCAACACCATGCCTTTCGGGCTCAAAAACACCGGTGCAACCTATCAACGCATGATTCAGACATGCCTGGAAACACAAATCGGCAAAACAGTGGAGGCATACGTAGACGATGTGGTCATTAAACCAATTGCCCGTAGACGACTTGAGGCTCACGTTCGACAATCTCCGAACATATGACATCAAGCTCAATCCGGAAAAATGCGTTTTCGGCGTGCCCGCCGGAAAGCTCTTGGGCTTCATCGTCTCCAATAGAGGAATTGAAGCAAATCCGGCTAAAATCCGAGCTTTGTCACAGTTGGCTATCCCAACAAACCTCAAGCAAATCCAGAAGTTAACTGGATGCGTGGCTGCCTTAAGCCGCTTCATCTCCCGATTAGGAGAAAAGGCACTACCTTTTTATCGTCTTCTTCAACGCACCGAACACTTCGAGTGGACGGATGCGGCCACGGCCGGATTGGAAGAAATAAAGGCCGTATTGGCCACCAACCCAATCTTGGCCGCGCCAAATGTCGGTGAACCAATGTTGTTATATATAGCGGCAACACACCAAGTTGTAAGCGCAGTGCTCGTCGTCGAACGAGAGACGGACAGACATAAGTTCCTGCTTCAAAAGCCGGTATACTACGTATCCACCATCCTCACTCCATGCAAATCATGGTACCCACAATACCAAAAGATAGCATACGCGGTCTTCATGGCATCCCGGAAACTACGACACTACTTTCAAGAGTGTTCAATTATGGTGGCCTCTGAAGTACCACTCAATGACATAATAAATAACCACGATGCCACGGGCTGGATTGCTAAATGGGCTATCGAGCTCCTCCCATTCGACATAACATATAAACCACGGTGAGACATTAAGTCGCAAGTACTGGCTGATTTCGTCGCCGAATGGACGGAAGCCGAACTCCCTAAAGAGTACGACGCGTACTCCAATTAGATCATGCACTTTGACGGCTCTAAGATGCTAGCTGCTCTGGGGGTAGGCATCGTCCTGACATCCCCCACCGGAGATACAGTCCAATATGTACTTCAAATATTATACACAGACTCCAACAATGCAGTAGAATATGAGGCCATGTTGCATGGTCTCCGGATGGCAGTCTCCATGAGCATTCAACGCCTAGAGGTGCGGGGGGATTCGAACCTCGCAATATCTCAAATAAATGGGGACTTTGACGCCAAGGACCCAAAAATGGTGGCTTACCGCAACGCCAACCTCAAAATTTCAGCTCGGTTCGAGGGCCTCGAATTCCACCATGTGGTCCGAGAAAACAATCAAGCGGCGGATATCCTCGCTCGCATCAGCGTTAAGCGCGACCCTGTCCCACCTAATATCTTCTTGGAAAGGCTGTTTAAGCCATCCGTGGTGTGGGATGGGGAGACTGGCAATAACAGTCCGGACCCGGCCACAACACCATACCCCGAACACTCTGACGTAATCGGAGGCTCTGCCTCCGAAATAACACCTTCGGCCCACGTGATTATGGCTATCATCGCCCCATGGACAGAACCCTTCTTGGCTTACCTAACTAGGCAAGAACTCCCTGGTGACCCAAACGAGGCACGTTGCATTGTGCGGCGGTCTAAAGCCTACAAGGTCCACGAGGGAGAGCTTTATAAGAAAAGCGCTACCGGAGCACTTCAAAGGTGCATCTTTGAAGAGGAAGTACGACAACTTTTGGCAGAAATTCATGCTGGACTTGGCGGCCACCACGCCGTAGCTCGGGCCCTTGTAAGCAAGGCCTTCTGTATAGGTTTTACTGGCCGGCCTCCCGAGCGGACGCACAGGACCTCATTCAATGTTGCGTCGGTTGCTAGCTTTTTCCAAACCAAAGCCATATGCCGCCTACCGCTCTCCAAACAATCCCCATTACTTGGCCCTTTGCGGTCTGGGGGCTTGATATGGTCGGACCCCTTGAAGGGGGAATCCATAAGAAAAAATACCTCTTGGTCATGGTGGATAAATTCACCAAATGGATAGAGGCCAAACTAGTTAAAACGGCCGAGTATGGACCAGTGATAGACTTCATATCCGGGGTTGTACACTATTATGGTGTCTCCCACAACATCATCACCGATAACGGCTCGAACTTTACAGCCGATGATGTAAAACTTGGTGCAACAAAATGGGCATTAAGCTCGATTATGCCTCTGTCTATCACCCGCAAACTAACAGTCAAGTCGAGCAAGCAAATGGTCTTATCAGGAGTGGCATTAAACCCAGATTAGTGCGATCCTTGAAGGAATCCGATACGCACTGGGTGGAGGAGCTTGACTCCGTACTATGGGGGCTGCGGACCACGCTGAATCGCACTACCGGATACACACCGTTCTTTATGGTGTACGGCGCAGAGGCAGTATTGCCCTGCGACATTATTCATGACTCACCTCGAGTGCGCATGTACGAAGAGAAAGAAGCCAAGCTTGATCGGCAGGACAGTTTGGACGCCCTGGAGGAGGTGCATGACGTGGCAAAAGCCCGCTCCGCATTCTATCAGCAACAGGCTCGGCGGTATCAAAGCATAGAAGTACGGGCCAAAACTTATAACGTTGGCAAACTCATTCTACGCCTACCGGAGAAGAAAAAGGACAAGCTCAAGCCCAAATGGGAAGGTCCCTTCATCATCGACAAAGTTCTGACCGGTGGAGCATACCGTCTGCGAAATGCATCGGACAATCGACTCGAGCCAAACCCATGGAACGCAGCCAGACTCCGAAGATTCTACGCCTAGCGCCGGACTCTGTGTTCGTCTCCTTACCTCCATCAATTTTTTATATATCCATTATCTGTCTTTTCTTTCTTTCTTTCTTCCCTTTTTCTTCACGGCCTTAAAAGGTTAACATGTGTCTTGACTGCAAAATCTTGACACGCTAAGCGTGCTCATTATACCTGGGGGCTTCTTATACAGAAGCTTAATATAACTATGTTCCGGGCTCTATGCCCCCCGCACATGTGTTGCTTTTCCACATGTACCTTTTCTTCGCCATTATATGCATCGATATGACTTAAGTTTTGGCCAAGCTGGGTTGCCTGGCTCTTGTGTTTATGCCCTACGTTCCTGTTAATTCGGCTAGGGCATAAGGGGAGCACCTCTGCGATTGTTACTGCCGGGTCAGCCGGATGTGTACCTCGGACTGGGTGAAGCCGAAAGCTAGCGTTCTTAAGGGAATATTCGGTCGGTGGACAAAAGATGACTTTTATTTATTGTAATACATGCCCCTAGATGTTTATATCCTACGTCTCTTTTCGCGGTTTGGATATGCACATTAATGCATGCGTACCCAAGGAAAGGAACCCTTAACGGAACTATTCTCCCCGGATGATGTTTCTTACTATCCATGTAATATAACATAGCTAGTTGGGTACTTGTCTGTTCAAGCACTTATGACCCCTACACCTGGTTTCCACGCATACCCTAGTTTTTACATAGCCAAGTAGGTATTCGGATACACTCCGGACTGTCGGGTCTGGAGGTTGAAGCGAAAAGGTCCGCCATGACAAATGATTTACAATCTGGCTAGAGACAACATATGTCAATTGAAGTACATAGCCACTTAGACTGACTAAATTCTTCTTCTATACCATCCAACATGCTGTCTAGCCTACAATCCTGTTGGGAATACTTTGCGGCTAATTTAACCTGGTCATACACCAAACTGACGGGGATCTCTTTCCCATCAGACCCCATAGGTCCGACCTCAGCCATGTGGTTCGGGTCAGCCTTGGTATATCGCGTCTTCACCATGGCCCAGGCTTCCCTTGCACCTTCTTGGAAGACTGATATCTTCCATAATCGGAAGCACCGCCACGCTCCCTTGAGCATCTCTACAAGCTCCCCCATGCCTCCTGGTAGGGAGGCGGATGGCCACAAGGCTTGGGCAATGCCCTGCATCACCTGCCGAACTTGTTCGTGCAGTTGTGAGAGCTCTGGCAGAAGATCACCCGCAGACCCGGGCATCTCCTCTGCGGGACGACCCGTTAGCATACCTACAGATATAACTCTGTTAGCCGGTTTCTTCGCCGAACTCTATAAAAGTTTGTTCAAGCACTTACTAAAAATGCCACGTCGAAGCCTCTTATTCTCCTTTACAGAGTCAGCAAGCTGGGCCCGAATATCGTTCAATTCAACGCCCAGCCTGGTATTGGCATCTTAGAGATCGTTTCTCTCCCACCTAACCTGCGTAAGCACGCACTCACCAACCTTTAGCTGTCGTTGAGCATGTTGCTCATCCCCTCGCACGACCTCTGGATTCACTCCGGGTTCATCTGTAGAATCTATTGTTAGATTTGCATGCATGTCGAGTACTAACAGGTACATGTCATTCTTTTAGATAGAAATAAGTGTTACCAGATGGGGCCTTCTCGGACTCCTTCATTGCGGCAACCACGGCCCATAGCTGGGCTTTGCACTCCTCCAGCTCTTGAGACAATTGGGTATTCTTCTCCGTAAGAACATACGCAAACAATGATCCGTAAATCAGTTGTGTCAACTGTTTCAAGTCTCAGGGGCTACTGATATACATAATTATTAGATTTTCTTACCTGTATATCCTTCACATACTGGTCCGTGGCTCGAGCAAGACCATTTTGAGCAGCTCGGATGCACGCGTCTCCTGAGTTGAAGGCATCGAATGCCTCTTGAGAGAAACAAGCGTCGCAGAGTACGGCCCGGTGACGCCTGTGATTCATGGCACTCTCCACTCCGTAATGCGTAGTAGACAGCCTATCCGCATCCTCTGTAGGAGGAACATCCGATGTTGGCCCCGCGTTAGCATCTGCCTAAGTCCGACTCTGGAGCCCGGCTGGTGGAAGCTTGGCCAGCAGGCTCTCCGGATATGGTCCCGCGAGCATTTTTCCTGCCAGGAACCATGGACGTTATTATATTTTAAAAGACGACAACCATAGAGTGGGATTCTTTTTCATACCTCTGTGACGGCGTCTCAGTCCTGACTGCCTTCCTTTTAAGCCTACCCGGCAACGGTGCCCCTTGTTGGTGAGTCACCGCGGGTTCGGCATGGCGTCCCGAGGGCCTTCCCTATCTAACACCATATGTGTGCGGTAGGTGAAGTGTGAAAAAAGGGGAATCCTTCTCGGAAGTTGGGACTTCGGTTTTACTTACATGTGATGCAGGGAGCAGCCCAGGATAATCGGCTATGATGGCCACCAAGGCACCGTTGCAGCTTAGCTGATAGAACGTCCTTTCGATGAGCTCCACAAATGTGTCCAATTCTTCTTCGAGTCTGAGGTCGAGGGCCCGGTCAGGGTCCTCTGGTTGTGGAGGCGGGTTGTGGACCTCCCTCGTAGCTTTCTGCACTTCCTGCTATGAAATACCAAGGTAAATTCTTATGACGAAGAATGCGGGAAGGTTTGGAGTAGAAAGTAGCAGCTCACCCAGTTTGGGGGGTTGTACATGGAGAATCCATCCCGTGGCTTGATGCGGATGAACTCCTCTTCCTCTCCTTTATATAGATCGGACAGTCTTTTCGCTAGAGCAGTGGCGGAATCCGGTCCCTTACGACCACAGCGGGTGGCATCGTCTTCTCCATTGAAGTAACACATGGGTTGTCCCCGATATTGTAGTGGTTGCACCCCCGCATTATACATATTGACATAACCTCGATTATTGTCAATCCTGATTTGGCCAGCATTTTTATCCGGCCCATCAGGCAAAGGACCTCTCTGTCATCTTCCTCCTGGGGGTCCCGAGGGCACCAGCTGCGGCGTTTCTTCAAAGGGGCGTTATTGAACTCAGGAAGGCCTATCCGAATAGGATCCGGAAGAGGGACGTCCTCCATATAAAACCACTCCGAAGGCCAGTCTTCGGATGTCTTCTTCGGAGTACCGGACAGGTATCCGGTCCCGGCGATGCGCCATATATCGGCTCCGCCCACTTGATATAGTGACCCCTCCCATGTATGGGGTACGAGGCAGAATAGCCTCTTCCATAGCTCGAAATGAGCTTCGCAGCCAAAAAATAGCTCGCAAAAGGGGACGTAGCCAGCAATGTGTAATATGGAGGCGGGGGTAAAGTTATGCAGCTAGAGGCCGTAGAACTCCAGGAGTCCGCGGATGAACGGATGGATTGGAAATCCGAGCCCCCTTAGTAAGTAAGGGACAAGGCATACCCGCTCCCCATGGATGGGTTGGGAAAGCTCTCCGCTTGCTCCCCTCCGTTGTAAGTGGCAAGTCCGGCTCGAACGGGGACCATATACGCTGGAGGGAGAAACCCCTGGGTCTGTAACTCTACTAATTGACTGTGGGGGACGGAACACTTCTTCCAATCACTTGGATTAGGGCTACGGGAGCAAGAGGAGGAGCTGTGATGGCCGACCATGATGGGATGGACTTTTTCCGGGCGCGCTCTGGTGGATACTCACTGTGAGAATATGGTGTGATCTGGATCTGAGGATCCCCGTCTCTCTAAATAGACGATTTACTCGTATGGTTAGGGTGACAACTGTAAAAATGCCCCAACTTCTCGCATTCGCTCAACACGTGGAGGATAGCCATTATTAGGCGCAGAAGCCAAGGAGTGCAACATTCATGGGAAGCCGGACACTACTCGACAGGTATTCGGAATTTGGAGAAGAACCCGCCTTGCAATGCCGAAGATAATCTGCACGCCGGACTCATCGTCATTGAAGCCTGGTTCGGGGGCTACTGAGGGAGTCCTGGATTAGGGGGTCCCCGGATAGCCGGACTGTTGGACTATGAAGATACAAGATTGAAGACTTCGTCCCGTGTCCGGGTGGGACTCTCCTTTGCGTGGAAGGCAAGCTTGGCAATTCAGATATGTAGATCTCCTCCCTTGTAACCGACTTTGTGTAACCCTAGCCCCCTCCGGTGTCTATATAAGCCGGAGGTTTAGTTCGTAGGACGAGAACAATCATAATCATAGGCTAGCTTCTAGGGTTTTAGCCACTATGATCTCGTGGTAGATCAACTCTTGTACTACTCATATCATCAAGATCAATCAAGCAGGAAGTAGGGTATTACCTCCATCGAGAGGGCCCGAACCTGGGTAAACATTGTGTCCCCCGCCTCCTATTACCATCCGTCTTAGACACACAGTTCGGGACCCCCTACCTGAGATCCGCTGGTTTTGACACCGATAATGAGGTCGAAGGCGGCGAGGAAGGAGGCGCGGAGGGCGGCAAGGTTATCGCGCTCTTCTCTGATGATGAGGTCAAAGGCGGTGGTGATGGCGGCACGGAGGGCATCAAGGTGGGCCCCGAGGACGAGGAGATCGACGTCGACGAGTGGAGGAGTGCATTCCCCAACGACCCCGATGACGGTACTGGCTCGGACCCGGCTCGCGGCACACAGTACATGACGAGGAAGGATTGGCTCGACCTCTACTTTGACTGAAAGTTGTTTAGCTTAGTTTAAATTTATGTTTTATGTTCGGTTATGCAAAACTATCTATGTTTATGTTTGAATGCATGCTACTTTTGGTTGAACCTGCTTTGAACTTGATCAAATTGAAGTTTACGACCTTAAGTTTAGGGGATCGACTAGAAAAGGCCAAAAATTGCTGGAGTACATATATATATATCCACTAAGGGTTTTAGTCCTTTAACTTTTTAAGGCTCGCCTAGGGATGTCCTTATGACTTGTTTATTTCAGTTCTTCACAATGTGATGCTCTATATGTGCAACTATTTGCTGTGCAGTTCAATTTCATCAATAACAGTTTCAACAATACCACTATGAATTATGAAATTTGGTTGTTGTTAAGGATATTGCAGTTAACATGCCTTTTCGTTTTTCAATTGTTGTTTAGCAACATACATTGTACTGAATGACTAAATATGCAATCCCAGGCTACGTAGCAACAAGGAAGAGTGTTACCTTAATTTTCTGATGATGTCTGGATATACATGTAATAAAATCTTATATAATGGGATGGATGGAGTGTTGTACTACATCATTTTCAACTGTTGTTTAGCTTCTAATATTAACTTGGTACTTTTAGGTACATATATCATTGCCAAAGCTCCACACTTCGACCCTTTCTACATATGGGGCAATGAGATATTCATGAACCAGCATCAAGCGAGGAAACCGATAAAGATTGTTACTAAAATGGGTCAAAAGATGTCAATCGAACTATTTGTTTACACTTTATGCAAGACAACAGTGAACTGCAAGATGGTAAGTAAGAACCATGTAGCCTTCTTTTTATTGCCCGTAATGAGTTGTGTTAGATGACAATATCTTAATCTTTTTTCTTTTGCCGTGGATCCTAAAGCAGTTTACTCAAGATTACCTCTCAAACTACACGATTGGCGGCCGGCCATGACAAGGGGTTGGACTAGAGTCCTGCATGCCTTCTACATCCAGGAGAGCACAATAGGGCCATTCTGCTTCAGCTTGTTCAACAACTGGAATGTCTGTCGCCTCTTTCTTTACCATCTGTAATAGTACAAGTACAGAACCCTGGTACATCATTCTTTACTTGGTGCTTCTATAATTCTTAAACATATGTACCTGTCAATCGAATAATGCATTGGTTGTTTGAACCTGATGGATATGAATAAAGCTATAGCCTACTTTCAAGTTTAAATTAGGTACAATTCTAAATAGCAGCAATTAAATTAGGGCAAAATTACGTTGTGCAAGTCATTACGGCACACACGGTTGGTAAAACACAAACGTTTGTGATATACACCATAATCCGAGACGGTTCACAGAGAGGAAACATGTGCAAGCATGCACACAGTTGCCGTTTGCAAAGCGTGTGTGATGTCAAACACTATCACTTACGGTGTGGGGAAACTAAATGTGTGTGATTGTCTACCTATAGTACACGGTTTATAATCATGAACTATTTGTGATGTGCCAGGCATCATAAATCTCCCGTGCCTAGAATCTGCCTAGAAAATTGTCAAGCCTGGAATCTGCCTGGTTTTAGGCAGAACCACAAAACTCCGACTGCGATGGCAATGCGAGCACAAACAAGTGGCAAGGATGAAGCGTTTGGGATATTCCAGATATCGGAAATGGTTATACAGGGACAACTGTATGCATCAAGGCTCCCTATCCCCGACAGTTTCTGGGTCATGTGGGAAGGACCCCCCCCCTATCGCCCACACTCACTTGGAGACGGTTCCATATGCCATCATGGAAAGGGGTTAAAAACCGTTTGTTTAGGACCGACATGCACCAGTGCGTCTCCATCGTATCTACTTTTTCAAACTCTTTTCCCCATGTTCTGGATTCTAATTTGCATGATATGAATGGAACTAACCCGGACTGACGTTGTTTTCAGCAGAATTGCTTTGGTGTTATTTTTGTGCAGAAATAAAAGTTCTCGGAATTACCTGCACATTTACGGAGAATAATTTTGGAATAAATAAAAAATACAGGCGAAAGAATCAACCAGAGGGGACCCATCAGCTGTCCACAAGGATGGGGGCGCCCCCCTAGGGCACGCCCCCTGCCTTGTGGGTCCCCTGGACCTCCACCGACCTCAACTCCAACTCCACATATTCATGTTCAGGGAGAAAAAAAACCCAGAGAAAAGGATTATCATGTTTTATGATACAAAGCCGCCGTCACCCCCTGTTCTTCATCGGGAGGGCAGATCTGGAGTCCGTTCGGGGCTCCGGAGAGGGGAAATCGTTGCCATCATCATCACAACCCTTCCTTCATCACCAATTTCATGATGCTCACTGCCATGCATGAGTAATTACATCATAGGATTGCTGGACAGTGATGGGTTGGATGAGATTTATCATGTAATCGAGTTAGTTTTGTTAGGGTTTTATCCCTAGTATCCACTATGTTTTGAGATTGATGTTGTTATGACTTTGCTATGCTTAATGCTTGTCACTAGGGCCCGAGTGTCATGGTTTCAGATCTGAACCTATTATGTTTTCATGAATATATTTGTGTTCTTGATCCTATCTTGCAAGTTGTAGACACCTATTGTGAGTTATGATCCGCATACCCCAAGGTGACAATAATTGGGATTCTTTCCGATGATTACCGTAGTTTGAGGAGTTCATGTATTCACTAAGTTCTAATGCTTTGGTCCGGTTCTCTATTAAAAGGAGGCATTAATATCCCTTAGTTTCCATTAGGACCCCGCTGCCATGGGAGGGTAGGACAAAAGATGTCATGCAAGTTCTTTTCCATAAGCATGTATGACTATATTCGGAATACATGCCTACATTATATTAATGAATTGGAGCTAGTTCTGTGTCACCCTAGGTTATAAATGTTGCATCATGAATTCCATCCAACATAATTATCCATCACTGACCCATTGCCTACGAGTTCATTTCATATTGATCTTTGATAAGTTACTTTTCCGTTGCCACTGTTATATATGATTATTACAAAATTGCTACTGTTACTTTTGCCACTGTTACCGCTATTTCCGTACTACTTTGCTACTAAATACTTTGCTACAGATATGAAGTCTTTCAGGTGTGGTTGAATTGACAACTCAGTTGCTAATACTTGAGAATATTCTTTGGCTCCCCTTGTGTTGAATTAATAAATTTGGGTCGAATACTCTACCCTCGAAAACGGTTGCGATCCCCTATACTTGTGGGTTATCAAGACCTTTTTTGGCGTCGTTGCCGGGGAGCATAGCTCTATTCTTTGAGTCACTTGGGATTTATATCTCTTGATCATTATGTGGAATTTTGAAGACAAAAAAACCAAGATCTATCCCTCTACTACGAGGGGAGGTAAGGAACTGCCATATAGCTCTGCACTTCATTCACCTTCTGTTTTGAGTAAGCTTGTGACACCTACATTTGATATTGATTTCGATATGTCGCAAGTAATTGATGATGACACTTTTGCTATGCATGATGCTTATGATGATACTACTGCTTTGCTTCATAATACTGTGCCACTGGGTGAATTACTTGATGAACATCTTGCTAGAGTTAGAACTATTGATTATGCTGAAAATGATGATATTTCTGAAACTGAAAACTTTGAAACACCTGATAAGACTAGCTCTCCTAGATATGAACTTCCTATTATACCCGAGGGTTGTGTTATGGATGGAGAGGTAGCTAGGGACTTTCTTGCTTGTAAGGATAGAGATGATCTTAAAAAATTATTATGCAAGTGGAAAGAAAAGTCTTTGAATGTTAGAATGCAATATGATCCTAAGTTTGACACTTCACCTATCTTTGTTACTGATAAGGGTTGTGAATTCTCTGTCGATCCTAAGTTAATTACTTTGGTTGAATCTGATCCTTTCCATGGTTATGAATCTGAAACTATTGTGGCACACCTTACTAAGTTAAATGATATAGCCACCCTATTTGATCATCAGGAAAAAATTCATTATTACTATATTCTTAAGTTGTTTCCTTTTGCATTAAAGGGTGATGCTAAGATATGGTTTAATTCTCCTGCTCCTGGTTGTGTGTGTAGTCCCTAGGATATGATATATTACTTCTCTAAAAAATATTTTCCTGCTCATTAGAAACAAGCTGCTTTATGATACGTCTCCAACGTATCTATAATTTTTGATTTCTCCATGCTATTATATATTTTGTTTTGGATGTTTAATGGGCTTATTTATACACTTTTATATTAATTTTGGGCCTAACCTATTAACCGGAGGCCCAGCCCAAATTGTTGTTTTTTTGCCTATTTCAGTGTTTCATAGAAAAAGAATATCAAACGGAGTCCAAACAGAATGAAACCTTCGGGGGCGTGATTTTTGGAACAAACATGATCCAAAGGACTTGGAGTGGACGTCAAGCAACCAACGAGGCAGGAATGAGGCACAGGGGCGCGCCTACCCCCTGGGCGCGCCCTCCACCCTTATGGGCCCCTCGTGGCTCCACCGACCTATTTCTTCCTACTATATATACCTACATACCCTGAAAACATCGAGGAGCACCACGAAAACCTAATTCCACCGCCGAAACCTTCTGTACCCATGAGATCCCATCTTGGGGCCTTTTCCGGCGCTCCGCCGGACGGGGCATTGATCACGGAGGGCTTCTACATCAACACCATAGCCTCTCCAATGATGTGTGAGTAGTTTACCTCAGACCTTCGGGTCCATAGTTATTAGCTAGATGGCTTCTTCTCTCTCTTTGGATCTCAATACAAAGTTCTCCTCGATTCTCTTGGAGATCTATTCGATGTAATCTTCTTTTGAAGTGTGTGTCGAGATCCGATGAATTGTGGGTTTATGATCAAGATTATCTATGAACAATATTTGAATCTTCTCTGAATTCTTTTATGTATGATTGGTTATCTTTGCAAGTCTCTTCGAATTATTAGTTTGGTTTGGCCTACTAGATTGATCTTTCTTGCAGTGGGAGAAGTGCTTAGCTTTGAGTTCAATCTTGTGGTGCTCGATCCCAGTGACAGTAGGGGAAACGACATGTATTGTATTGTTGCCATCGAGGATAAAAAGATGGGGTTTATATCATATTGCATGAGTTTATCCCTCTAGATCATGTCATCTTGCTTAAAGCGTTACTCCGTTCTTATGAACTCAATACTCTAGATGCATGCTGGATAGCGGTCGATGTGTGGAGTAATAGTAGTAGATGCAGGCAAGAGTCGATCTACTTGTCAGGGACGTGATCCCTATATACATGATCATACCTAGATATTCTCATAACTATGCTCAATTCTATCAATTGCTCGACAATAATTTGTTTACCCACCGTAATACTTATGATATCTTGAGAGAAGCCACTAGTGAAACTATGGCCCCCAGGTCTATCTTCCATCATATTAATCTTCCGTCAACTAGCTACTTCTGGCACCGTTTATTTTGCAATCTTTACTTTCAATCTATATCATAAAAATACCAAAAATATTTATCTTAGTATTATTATTATCTCTATCAGATCTCACCCTTGCAAGTGGCCGTGAAGGGATTGACAACTCCTTTATCGCGTTGGTTGCGAGGTTCTTATTTGTTTGTGTAGGTACGAGGTGACTCGCGCGTGGTCTCCTACTGGATTGATACCTTGGTTCTCAAAAACTGAGGGAAATACTTATGCTGCTTTGCTGCATCACCATTTCCTCTTCAAGGGAAAACCAACGCATGCTCAAGAGGTAGCAAGAAGGATTTCTGACGCCGTTGCCGGGGAGATCTACGCCAAGTCAATACATACCAAGTACCCATCACAACTCTTATCCTTCGCATTACATTATTTGCCATTCACCTCTCGTTTTCCTCTCCCCCACTTCACCCTTGTCGTTTTATTCACCCTCTTTTCTTTTCGCCCTCTTTTCCGCATGCTTCATCGTTATGGCTAGTCCTTTATCTACTCCTTTGTCTCCCGAGAATGAAGTTCTTAATTTTAAAAAAAGGGAGGGAGAAAATCTAAAAGATGCTTGGTACAAAATTTGCAATGCACAAAATAGATCTACTAGGAAGCAATCTACTTCCGTTCTTCTTCGCAATTTTTATGTAGGCATCACTCCTTGGAATAGATATATTCTTGATACCATTACCGGAGGAAATTTCTTGGGTAGCCATACTTTTGATTCTTACAATGCTATGATAGATTTGTTTGGCCCACCACCTCTTTTGGTTAATGGAACTATTTTAATTTTCAAACATGTGATGCAACGGCTTGAAATTATTGAAAATAAAGTTGCCACCATAGAGTTGATTGAAAATTTGGATAGCAAGATCCATAACCAAATTACCCAATACGGATCTAAGGTAGGAGTTGCTCTTAAAAAATTTAAAGAAAGGGGACCTATGGTTAATGAAAAGATAGATCAAGATTCCCCTAGAATTGATAAAATTGAGGATATTATTACCAACTTAGGGTCTACCTTTTCTTCCGTGAAAAACACTCCTCCTAATGCTAAGATTTCCAAATTGATGTATGTTCCTAAAAATAAGGGTGAAACTTCTAGTAAGGGAAATGCGGACCTCAAATCCATAAGTGTTCACCCCAACTTTCTTACTATCCTTAAGGAACCTTTTGCTACTAATGATTTTCTTGATTTCGTACCTAGGAGTTTGATAATTAATAAAAAGAAAGAAACTCCTAGGAGTTATAGGCGTCTTATTGATGAATTGCCTACCAAAGAGGGCAATACCTAGATCTACCTTCGCTTTTATGCCTAGCTAGGGGCGTTAAACGATAGCGCTTATTGGGAGGCAACCCAATTTTATGTTTGTTCCTTGCTTTTTTTCCTGTTTAGTAATAAATAATTTATCTAGCCCCTGTTTTGGTTGTGTTTTTTGTGTTTAATTAGTGTTTGTGCCAAGTAGAACTGTTGGGAAGACTTAGGGAAAGTCTTTTTGATCTTGCTGTAAAAAACAGAAACTTTAGTGCTTGGAAGAATTGCTGCCATTTTTTATTGGAGAGTGATATTTAGTTCATTCTTCTTGCAGATGATTAATAGATAAATTCCTCACGTCCAGCAATTTATTTTAGAATTTTTGGGGTTCCATAAGTTTGCGTTAGTTATAGATTACTACAGACTGTTCTTTTTTTGACAGATTCTGTTTTTCGTGTGTTGTTTGCTTATTTTGATGAATCTATGGCTAGTAATGGAGTTTATAAACCATAGAGAAGTTGGAATACAGTAGGTTTAACACCAATATAAATAAATAATGTGTTCATTACAGTACCTTGAAGTGGTGTTTTGTTTTCTTTCGCTAACGGAGCTCATGAAATTTTATGTTAAGTTTTGTGTTGTGAAGTTTTCAAGTTTTGGGTAAGGATTTGATGGAATATGGAACAAGTAGTGGCATGAGCCTAAGCTTGGATGCCCAAGGCACCCCAAGGTAAAATCCAAGGACACCAAAAATCCTAAGCTTGGGGATGCCCCGGAAGGCATCCATTCTTTTGTCTTCGTCTATCGGTAACTTTACTTGGAGCTATATTTTTATTCACCACATGATATGTGTTTTTCTTGAAGCGTCTTTTATGATTTGAGTCTTTTATTTTTAGTTTACAAATATCATCCTTGCTGTACACACCTTTTGAGAGAGACACACATGAATCGGAATTTATTAGAATACTCTATGTGCTTCACTTATATCTTTTGAGCTATATAGTTTTTGCTCTAGTGCTTCACTTATATCTTTTAGAGCACGGTGGTGGTTTCATTTTATAGAAATAATCGGTCTCTCGTGCTTCACTTATATTATTTTGAGAGTCCTTTAGAACATCATGGTAATTTGCTTTTGATATTATAAAAAACTTTCATATAAGTGCATTGAATACTAAGAGAAGTTTGATACTTGATGATTGTTTTGAGATATGGAGATAGTGATATTAAAGTTATGCTAGTTGAGTAGTTGTGAATTTGAGAAATACTTGTGTTGAAGTTTGCAAGCCCCGTAGCATGCGCGTATGGTAAACGTTGTGTAACAAATTTGAAACATGAGGTGTTATTTGGTTGTCTTATGAGTGGTGGCCGGGGACGAGCGATGGTATTTTCCTACCAATCTACCCACCTAGGAGCATGCGCGTAATACTTGGTTTTTGATGACTTGTAGATTTTTGCAATAAGTATGTGAGTTCTTTATGACTAATGTTGAGTCCATGGATTATACGCACTCTCAGCCTTCCATCATTGCTAGCCTATTCGGTACCGTGCACCGCCCTTTCTCACCTTGAGAGTTGGTGCAAACTTCACCGGCGCATCCAAATCCTGTGATATGATACGCGCTATCACACATAAACTTCCTTATATCTTCCTCAAAACAGCCACCATACCTACCTCTTATGGCATTTCCATAGCCATTCCGAGATATATTGCCATGCAACTTTCCACCATTCCGTTTATTATGACACGCATCATCATTGTCATATTGCCTTTCATGATCATGTAGTTGACATCGTATTTGTGGCAAAGCCACCATTCATAATTCTTTCATACATGTCACTCATGAGTCAGTGCACATCCCGGTACACCGCCGGAGGCATTCATATAGAGTCATATCTTGTTCTAGTATCGAGTTGTAATCATTGAGTTGTAAATAAAAAGAAGTGTGATGATCATCATTAATAGAGCATTGTCCCAAGAAAAAAAAGAAGAGAAAGGCCAAAAAATAAAAAATAAAAAGGGACAATGCTACTATCTTTTTTTCCACACTTGTGCTTCAAAGTAGCACCATGATCTTTATGATAGAGAGTCTCTTGTTTTGTCATTTTCATATACTAGTGGGAATTTTTCATTATAGAACTTGGCTTGTATATTCCAACAATGGGCCTCCTCAAGTGCCCTAGGTCTTCGTGAGCAAGAAAGTTGGATGCACACCCACTTAGTTTCTTTTGTTGAGCTTTCATACATTTATAGCTCTAGTGCATCCGTTGCATGGCAATCCCTACTCCTTGCATTGACATCAATTGATGGGCATCTCCCTAGCCCATTGATTAGCCGTGTACATATGAGACTTTCTCCTTTTTGTCTTCTCTACATAACCCCCTTCATTATATTCTATTCCACCCATAGTGCTATATCCATGGCTCATGCCCATGTATTGAGTGAAAGTTGAAAAAGTTTGAGATTACTAAAGTATGAAACAATTGCTTGGCTTGTCATCGGGGTTGTGCATGATGAGAGCATTCTTGTGTGACGAAAATGGAGCATGACCAAACTATATGATTTTGTAGGGATGAACTTTCTTTGGCCATGTTATTTTGAGAAGACATGATTGCTTAGTTAGTATGCTTGAAGTATTGTTATTTTTATGTCAATATTAAACTTTTATGTTGAATCTTTCGGATCTGAACATTCATGCCACAATAAATAAACTTACATTGAGAAATATGTTAGGAAGAATTCCACATCAAAAATTCAGTTTTAATCGTTTACCTACTCGAGGACGAGCAGGAATTAAGCTTGGGGATGCTTGATACGTCTCCAATGTATCTATAATTTTTGATTGCTCCATGCTATTATATATATTCTATTTTGGATGTTTAATGGGCTTATTTATACACTTTTATATTATTTTTGGGACTAACCTATTAACCGGAGGCCCGGCCCAAATTGTTGTTTTTTTTTGCCTATTTCAGTGGTTCGCAGAAAAAGAATATCAAACAGAGTCCAAACGGAATGAAACCTTCGGGGGCATGATTTTTGGAACAAATGTGATCCAGAGGACCTGGAGTGGACGTCAAGAAACCAACGAGGAAGCCACGAGGTAGGGGGCGCGCCTACCCCCTGGGCGCGCCCTCCACCCTCGTGGGCCCCTCGTGGCTCCACCAACCTACTTCTTCCTCCTATATATACCTACGTACCCTGAAAACATTGAGGAGCACCACGAAAACCTAATTCCACCGCTGCAACCTTCTATACCCGTGAGATCCCATCTTGGGCCTTTTTTGGCGCTCCACCGGAGGGGGCATTGATCACGGAGGGCTTCTACATCAACACCATAGCCTCTCCGATGATGTGTGAGTAGTTTACCTCAGACCTTCGGGTCCATAGTTATTAGGTAGATGGCTTCTTCTCTCTCTTTGGATCTCAATACAAAGTTCTCCTCGATTCTCTTGGAGATCTATTCGATGTAATCTTATTTTGTGGTGTGCTTTTCGAGATCCAATGAATTGTGGGTTTAGGATCAAGATTATCTATGAGAAATATTTGAATCTTCTCTGAATTTTTTTTATGTATGATTGGTTATCTTTGTAAGTCTCTTCGAATTATCAGTTTGGTTTGGCCTACTAGATTGATCTTTCTTGCAATGGGATAAGTGCTTAGCTTTGGGTTCAATCTTGCGGTGCTCGATCCCAGTGACAGTAGGGGAAACGACACGTATTGTATTGTTGCCATCGAGGATAAAAGGATGGGGTTTATATCATATTGCATGAGTTTATCCATCTACATCATGTCATCTTGCTTAAAGCGTTACTCCGTTCTTATGAAATTAATACTCTAGATGCATGCTGGATAGCGGTCGATGTGTGGAGTAATAGTAGTAGATGCAGGCAGGAGTCGGTCTACTTGTCACGGACGTGATGCCTATATACATGATCATACCTAGATATTCTCATAACTATGCTTAATTCTATCAATTGCTCGACAGTAATTTGTTTAGCCACCGTAATACTTATGCTATCTTGAGAGAAGCCACTAGTGAAACCTATGCCCCCTGGGTCTATCTTCCATCATATTAATCTTCCGTCAACTAGCTATTTCTGGCACCGTTTATTTTGCAATCTTTACTTTCAATCTATATCATAAAAATACCAAAAATATTTATCTTATTATTATTATCTCTATCAGATCTCACCCTTGCAAGTGGTCGTGAAGCGATTGACAACCCCTTTATTGCGTTGGTTGCGAGGTTCTTATTTGTTTGTGTAGGTATGAGGTGACTCGCGCGTGGTCTCCTACTGGATTGATACCTTGGTTCTCAAAATCTGAGGGAAATACTTGTGTTGCTTTGCTGCATCACCCTTTCCTCTTCAAGGGAAAACCAACGCATGCTCAAGAGGTAGCACTTTAGAGGAAACATATAACTTTGTGTAAATTGAAGAAGAGAGTCTCCCACAAGCTTGGGGGAGGCTTATCCAATTACTTAATGCTTTGCCTGATCATCTGGTACGTCTCCAACGTATCTATAATTTTTTATTATTCCATGCTCTTATATTATCATTCTTGGATGTTTTATAATCATTTTATATCATTTTTTGGTACTAATATATTGACATAGTGCCCAGTGCCAGTTGTTGTTTTCTGCATGTTTTTTACATCTCAGGAAATCAGTATCAAATGGATTCCAAACACAGCGAAACTTTTTGTGGATTTTTTTGGACCAGAAGACATCCAGTGGGCCAAAGAAGTACCAAAGAGGTGAGCCCGAGGCGCGCCCTGGTGGGTTGGGCCCATCTTGGTGGCCTCTCAAACCACCTCTTTGCTCTTTAAATACCCCAATATTCCAGAAACCCTAGGGGAGTTGACGAAAATCAATTCCAGCCCCCGCAAGTTCCAGAACCACAAGATCCAATCTAGACACCATCGCGGAGGGGTTCATCATGTCCATTGGTGCCTCTCCGATGATGAGTGGGTAGTTCTTTGTAGACCTATGGGTCTTTAGTTAGTAGCTAGATGGCTTCCTCTCTCTCTCTCTCTCTCTCTCTCTCTCTCTCTCTCTCTTTTGATTCTCGATACAATGGTCTCTTGGAGATCCATATGATGTAACTCTTTTTGTAGTGTGTTTGTTGGGATTCGATGAACTTTGAGTTTATGATCAGATCTATCTTTTTATCCATGAAAGTTATTTGAGTCTTCCTTGATCTCTTATATGCATGATTGCTTATAGCCTCGTATTTCTTCTCCGGTATTTGGGTTTTGTTTGGCCAACTTGATCTATTTATCTTGCAATGGGAAGAGGTGCTTTGTGATGGGTTCGATCTTATGATGCTTGATCCTAGTGACAGAAGGGGAACCGACATGTATGTATCGTTTCTATAAAGGATAACAAGATGGGGTCTATTTCTACATAAATAGATCTTGTCTACATCATGTCATCGCTCTTATTGCATTACTCCGTTTTTTCATGAACTTAATACACAAGATGCATGCTGGATAGCGGTTGATGTGTGGAGTAATAGTAGTAGATGCAGGCAGGAGTCAGTCTACTAATCTTGGACATGATGCCTATATAATGATCATTGCCTGGATATCGTCATGATTATTTGAAGTTTTATCAATTGCCCAACAGTAATTCGTTTACCCACCATTTGCTATTTTTCTCGAGAGAAGCCACTAAATCTACGACCCCCGGGTCTCTTCTTTATTATATTTGCCTTCGTGATCTATTTTTATTTGCTTTTATTTTTAGATCTATTAAACCAAAAATACAAAAATACCTTCCTGCACTTTATTTTATTTGGCGATCTATCTATCAATTTATTACAACTTTCTCACGTCCTCTTGCCAATTTCTGGCGCCGTTGCCCGAAAGGGATTGACAACCCCTTTAATACGTCGGGTTGTGAGTATTTGTTATTTGTGTGCAGGTACTATTCACGTAGTGTTGCATGGTTCTCCTACTGGTTCTATAACCTTGGTCTCATCACTGAGGGAAATACCTACCGTTGATGTGTTGCATCATCCATTCCTCTTTGGGGAAATACCGACATAGGTCAATCAAACATCAAAAGGAATTTCTAGCGCCGTTGCTGGGGAGACATCATCAATATCTACCAGGTTCCTAATCGCAAATCTCATCTCCTTGCAATTTACACTATTTTCCATTTGCCTTCGTTTTCATCTCCCCCACTTCACAAAAATTTGCCGTTTTTATTCGCCCTCTTTTTCGTTTGTCGTTTTCTCGTCGGATCTCAGGTTTGCTTGTGTTCCCATGTGTCTTCTATTTTCTTGCATCTTCGCTTGCTAGAAATCAATTGATATGGATCCTCATCCACTTGCTAATTGCTACCTCTTGAGCGTGTGTTGGTTTTTCCCTTGAAGAGGAAAGAGTGTTGCAGCAAAGTAGCGTAAGTATTTCCCTCAGTTTTGAGAACCAAGGTATCAATCCAGTAGGATACAATGCGACAAGCCACTGAATACCTGCACAAACAAACACCAACTTGAAACCAACGCGACAAAGGGGTTGTCAATCCCTTCACGTTCATTCGCAAAGTGAGATCTGGTAGAGAGGGATAAAAGGTAAAGTAATATTTTTGGTTTATGGAACGAAAAGTAAAAGATTGCAAATTAAATAGGAAACTAGTATTGTAGATCGGAAACTTGTATGATGGAAAATAGACCCGGGGGGCATAGGTTTCACTAGAGGCTTCTCTCAAGAAAGGAATTATTACGGTGGGTGAACAAATTACTGCCGAGCAATTGATAGAAAAGCGTAAAGTTATGACGATATCTAAGGCAATGATCATGAATATAGGCATCACATCTGTTTCAAGTAGACCGAAACGATTCTGCATCTACTACTATTAATATTACTCCACACATCGACTGACTCTTGCCTGCATCTAGAGTATTAAGTTCATAAGGACAGAGTAACGCATTAAGTAAGATGACATGATGTAGTGGGATTAACTCAAGCAATATGATGAAAATCCCATCTTGTTATCCTCGATGGCAACAATACAATATGTGTCGGTTCCCCTTCTGTCACTAGGATCGAGCACCGCAAGATTGAACCCAAAGCTAAGCACCTATCCCATTGCAAGAAAAACCAATCTAGTTGGCCAAACCAAATCGATAGTTCGAAGATACTTGCAAAGATATCAAATCATGCATAAAAGAATTCAGAGGAGATTCAAATAATATTCATAGATAAGCTGATCATAAATCCACAATTCATCGGATCTCGGCAAACACACCGCAAAAGAGTATTACATCAAATAGGTCTCCAAGAACATCGAGGAGAACATGGTGTTGAGAATCAAAGAGAGAGTAAAGACCATATACCTACTAACTATGGACCCGTAGGTATGTGGTAAACTACTCACGCTTCATCGGAGAGGCAATGGTGTTGATGTATAAGCCCTCCGTGATCGAATCTCCCACCGGCAGGATGCCGGAAAAGGCCCCAAGATGGGATCTCACGGGTATAGAAGGTTGCGGCGGTGGAAAAGTGGTTTTGTGGATCCCCTAGAAGTTTTCAGGGTATAAGAGTATATATAGGAGGAAGATCTACGTCAGGAGGCCACCGAGGGGCTCACAATGTTGGGGGCGCGCCCTCCACCCTTGTGGCCGCCTCGTGGCTCTTCCGAGTTGCACTCCAAGTCTCCTGGGTGTATCATTGCGAAAGTTTTATTCCGTTTGGACTCCGTTTGGTATTCCTTTTCTACAAAACTCTAAAACAAGGAAAAAACAGAAACTGACACCGGGCTCTAGGTTAATAGGTTAGTCCCAAAAATCATATAAAATAGCATAGTAATGCATATAAAACATCCAAAACAGATAATATAATAGCATGGAAAAATCAAAAATTATAGATACGTTGGAGATGTATCACTAATCTTTTCAAGAGATCCATTTATGATGAACCCATTGCTAGTGAATTGAGTTCACTAGATTATCTTCATGAGGTTTTGCTTGAGATTCATGAATCGGAAAATTGTGATGAAGTGTTAAAAAAGGAATTTATAAAGTGATTCATGATAGGTCCTTAGATGAAAAGCATGATTGCAATGATGTTATTATAAGTTCTATTAATTTCAATTGTGCTAATTATATGCAAAACCCCAAGCTTGGGGATGCTAATATTGGTATGCCCGCTACTTATTGCAATGATCATGATTGGGGTGATAATGATTCTTATGATCTTAAAAATTTATTTAAACCTCATGATGAATATGCTTGCGATAATATTAAAAGTGGGTTTGTAAGAGAGTCAAATTTAGGTAAAAATAATCCCACATATTTGGAGAGTGTTCAATCTTATGAATTTTTTTATGAAAGTGGGTGCGGAGAGGTCATGACTTTATTTGATGATAATCCCACTATTTTGGAAGAGTGTCGAAGTTGCATGCATGTGGATCATATAGAGAATATGTTATGTGATAGTAATATTGTTGAATTTTATTATGATCCTACATGTAATTACTATGAGAAAGGAAAATATGGTTGTGGAAATTTTCATGTTACTGAATTACCTCTCGTTATGTTGAGATTGCTATTGTTTCTTTCTTCTTCCTTGCATATGCTAGATATTTCTTGTCTCGATAATTTATTTTCCTATAAAATGCCTATACATAGGAAGTATGTTAGACTTAATGTGTTATTGACATGTTTATTGATGCTCTATTTGTGTTTCAATTACTATCTTTCATGTGACCATCATTGAAATCTTATGCGTAGCTAGGGGCATAAAACAATAGCGCTTGTTGGGAGGCAACCCAATGAATAAATTTTATTTTTGTCCTTTTATTTCTATTCTTGAGTATTTTCACAATTATGCTACTTTTATGATTGTGTTTTTTATGTTTTAATTAGTGTTTGTGCAAACCAAAGCTTTTGGGATTTTGTAGGGTGATAGTTGATTTGATCTTGCTGAAAAACAGAAACTTTTGTGCTCACAAAAATAATTCTTATTTTCAACAGGAGCGTGATAAAATATCAATTCTTTTTGCAGAACATTGATATACAAATTTCGCACGTGGTCCTAATGTTTCATAATTTTTGGAGTTACATAAGTATACAAAATATCCAGATTTCCACAGATTGTTATGTTTTTGACAGATTCTGTTTTCTTTGCGTTGTGTGCTTGTTTTGATGATTCTATGGTTTTCATTGAAGAGTTTTTGCCATAGAAAAGTTGGAATACAGTAGATATAATACAAAAATAAAATATGAATGGGTTGCAATAGTACTTATAGTAGTGATTTTCTTTCTTATACTAACGGATCTCATGAAGGTTTTGTTGAGTTTTGTGTGATTGAAGTTTTCAAGTTTTGGGTGATGTTACGATCGATGAAGGAATAAGGAGTAAGAAGAGCATAAGCTTGGGGATGCCCATGGCATACCAAGCTATTATCCAAAGAGAAGCAAGCAACTAAGCTTGTGGATGCCCGAGTGGCATCCCCTCTTTCTTCTAACGACCATCGGTATTTTACTCAAAGCTATATTTTTATTCGTCACATACTATGAGTTTTGCTTGGAGCGTCTTGTATGATACGAGTCTTTGCTTGTTTTGCTTTTTGTTTTAAGTTTTGAATCCTTGCTGGACAGACCTATTTGAGAGAGCCAAAATTATGCCATGACTTGTTAGAATTGCTCTCTATGCTTCACTTAAATCTTTATGAGACATGGAATTACTCTAGTGTTTCACTTATATCTTTTTGATCACTCTGTGGTTTAGTATTTTTGAAGAAATGCTCTCATGCTTCACTTAGATTTATTTGAGAGTTAGTAAATTTTTCAAGAAGTTCTCTCTTACTTCACTAAAATTAATTTGAGAGAAAGAAATATTATGCTCATGATCTTCACTTATATTTGTTTGAGCTTATCAAAAGCAGCACATGAAAATTAGTCCCAAAGTGATAGATATCCAAGAAGGACATAATAAAAAATCATGAAGATCATTGGACAAAATTAACTTGATTCTTTGTAATAGTTTTGAGATATGATGATGTGATATGTGAGTCATGTTGATGAGTAATTATGCTTTAGTAAGAATATTGGTGTTAAGGTTTGTGATTCACTATGCAAGCACGAAAGTCAATAGTTATGCAATGAAATTACATCCTACTTGTGGTGCATAATTTGGTGTTAATTATGATTAATGCTTGCTTATGATATTTTTCGTTTCTCGGTTGGTCGCTTCTGAATCTTTTGCTAGCCTTCATTTTGCACTAAGTATGATCACTACTTGTGCATCCAAAATCCTTTAAACCAGTTTTGCCACATGAGTCCACCATACCTACCTATATGCGGTATTCTCTTGCCGTTCTAAGCAAATTTGTATGTGCCATCTCTAATTTTCAAAATAAACTTCTCTTTTGTGTGCTCGTACTGCTCATGAAATGGCAGGGGGTGGCTAATATATTTCCATGCTAGATATGTTATTCTCACGATGAGTGTTTATTCACTTGTCATTGCACGAGAGTACGACAAAGGTATTAGGGATGTCTAGTCCCTAAATGAAAAATGAATTTACTTTATGTTGTCAAATAATAAATTCCTTGGAAAGTGTTGGTATGGAAGGCACCCGTGGATACGGCTAGCCATGGAAAGTGAAAGTATGGTTGAAAAAGGAATAAACTTTAATTTTTGTTTGGAACTGCCTATGATATATCTAGCATGGAAAGTATTGGGAACTACTCGGTCGTTCTCGTTGACTAGAAAATCATATTTTCATGGCCCAAAATGTCTTTATCTCTATTTTTTCGCTCTGAGCTCTAGCACCTCTACAAATACCTACTTCCCTCCACGAAGGGCCTTTCTTTTACTTTATGCAATTTTTACCTTTTCATTTGAGTCTCCATCTTCTCTTATAAAGCACCAAATAAGGGGCACTATGATCGTACTTGAGCATTGGGTGTAGCTAATATGCGAGTGTGTTTCATGAATGGATCAATGATTGAGCATAATGGGCTAGGGATAACTTATTTAGCATTGTTATTTTGAAAGACGTGGTTGCTTGTTGATATGCTTGAGTATTTAAGTCCTCATGTGAAAACTAGACTATTGCTTTGAACCATATAAAAGTCCAAAAGTCCATGCCAAAAACAAAAGAATATATGATGAGCATGTTAGGCAGCATTCCACATCAAAAAAAATCTGTTTTTATCATTTACCTGCTCGAGGAGGAGCAGGAATTAAGCTTGGGGATGCTGATACGTCTCAAACGTATCTATAATTTTTGATTGTTCCATGCTGTTATATTATCATTCTTGGATGTCTTACAATCATTTTATATCATTTTTTGGTACTAACCTATTGACATAGTGCCCAGTGCCAGTTGTTATTTTTTGCATGTTTATTACATCACAAGAAATCAATACCAAACGGAGTCCAAACGCAACGAAACTTTTTGTGGGTTTTTTTGGACCAGAAGACATCCAATGGGACAAAGAAGTACCGAAGAGGGAGCCCAAGGTGAGCACAAGACACCAGGGCGCGCCTGGAGGCCCAGGCGCGCCCTGGTGGGTTGTGCCCACCTCGGTGGCCTCCCGAACCGCCTTTTTGCTCTATAAATACCCCAATATTCCAGAAACCCTAGGGGAGTTGACGAAAATTAATTCTAGCCGCCGCAAGTTCCAGAACCACCAGATCCAATCTAGACACCATCACGGAGGGGTTCATCATGTCCATTTGTGCCTCTCCGATGATGCATGAGTAGTTCTTTGTAGACCTACGGGTCTATAGTTAGTAGCTAGATGGCTTCCTCTCTCTCTTTTGATTCTCAATACAATGGTCTCTTGGAGATCCATATGATGTAACTCTTTTTGCGGTGTGTTTGTTGGGATTCGATGAACTTTGAGTTTATGATCAGATCTATCTTTTTATCCATGAAAGTTATTTGAGTCTTCTTTGATATCTTATATGAAAAATTGCTTATAGCCTCATATTTCTTCTCCGATATTTGGGTTTTGTTTGGCCAACTTAATCTATTTATCTTGCAATGGGAAGAGGTGCTTTGTAATGGGTTCGATCTTACGGTGCTTGATCCTAGTGACAGAAGGGGAACCGACATGTATGTATCGTTGCTATTAAGGATAATAAGATGGGGTCTATTTCTACATAATAGATCTTGTCTACATCATGTCATCATTCTTATTGCATTACTCTGTTTTTCCATGAACTTAATACACTAGATGCATGTTGGATAGCGGTCGATGTGTGGAGTAATAGTAGTAGATGCAGGCAGGAGTCGGTCTACTAATCTTGAACATGATGCCTATATAATGATCATTGCCTGGATATCATCATGATTATTTGAAGTTTTATCAATTGCCCAACAGTAATTCGTTTACCCACCGTTTGCTATTTTTCTCGAGAGAAGCCACTAGTGAAATCTACGGCCCCCGGGTCTCTTCTTTATTATATTTGCCTCCGGGATCTATTTTATTGGCTTTTATTTTCAGATTTATAAAACCAAAATACAAAAATACCTTGCTGCACTTTATTTTATTTGGCGATCTATCTATCAATTTATTACAACTTTCTCACATCCACTTGCCAATTTCTGGCGCCGGTGCCCGAAAGGGATTGACAACCCCTTTAATGCATTGGGTTGCGAGTATTTGTTATTTGTGTGTAGGTACCGTTCACGGGTTCTCCTACTAGTTCAATAACCTTGGTCTCATCACTAAGGGAAATACCTACCATTGTTGTGATGCATCATCCCTTCCTCTTTACGGAAATACCGACGTAGTTCAAGCAAACATCATCATTCTCTCAAGAAAAATGGAATACTTGATATCTTTTATAATGGACTAATGGATGCTTCTAGGGACCACCTAGATAGTTGTGCTAGTTGTGTTTTCAGGGCAAGAACTGTTGAGCAAGTTGAATTGCTATTGAACAATATATTGAGTGGTGATAATGATTGGACACTTCCTGAACCACCTCCTAAGCCAACTCTAAGAAAAGAGGTATTCTATTTCTCAGTCCTGAAGATATGCAAGAGGCAAAGAAATCTATGAAAGAAAAAGGTATTAAAGCTCAAGATGTTAAGAATTTACCGCCTATTGAAGAAATACATGGTCTTAATGCTTCGACACAGGTAGTAGAGGTAAACTCTCTCTATAGATTTGATGAAGGTGATATTCCTCATAATAAGTCTGCTAGTCAATGCTTGGATGAGTTTGGTAATTTTATTGTTAAACAAGAAAACTTCAATGCTTATGTTAGTAGACAATTGAAATGTAATGCTTACATGCTTGACCTCTTGGGTGATTATATGAGTTGAACTATTAGTGATCTTAAGATTATTAGTAAGCATGCTTCCATGGTTAAAACTCAAGTAGAACAAGTACTTAAGGCACATGATGATTTGCTCCATGAGTTGAATAGTGAGAACAATGATAATGTTGTTAGAGTTATGACTAGAGGTGATAAAATGACCCAGGAACCTTTGTATCCCGAGGGCCATCCTAAGAGAATTGAGCAAGATTCTCATAGAATTAATACTGATGCACCTAGTCCTTCTAACAAAAAGGAAAGGAAAACTGATAGGACTCTGCATGCTTCTAGTGAACCTGTTATAGACACCCCTAAGAATCCCAATGATATTTTTATTTCTGATGCTGAGACACAATCTGGTAATGAGCATGAACCTAGTGATAATGTTAATGATGATATTCATGCTGATGCTCAACCTAGTAATGATAATGATGTGGAGATTGAACCTGTTATTGATCTTGATAACCCACAATCTAAGAATCGACATTATGATAAGAGAGACTTTGTTGCTAGGATGATAAGGATTTTGAGAGATTTGTTGATATGTTTAGGCATGTCTTTTTGCATATGTGTTTGACTGATATTCTAAAAATGTCTCCTTATGCTAAGCATATGAAAGATATTGTTACAAATAAAAGAAAGATAACGGAAGCTGAAATTTCCACCATGCTTGCTAATTACACTTTTAAGGGTGTAATACCAAAGAAACTTGGAGATCAAGGAATACCAACTATACCATGCTCCATTAAAAGAAATTATGTTAAAACTACTTTATGTGATCTTGGAGCCGGCGTTAGTGTTATGCCTTTCTCTTTATATCGTAGACTTGAATTGAATAATTTGACACCTACTAAAATCTCTTTGCAAATGGCTGATAATCAACTGTTATACCCATCGGTATTCGTGAGAATGTGCCTGTTGTGGTTGCAAATGTTACTATCTTAATAGACTTTGTTATTCTTGATATTCCCAAGGACGACAATATGTAGATCATCCTTGGTAGATCCTTTTTGAATACTGCATGGGCTGTTATTAACAAGGGCAATGCCACTTTTCATGTTAATGGTAATGAGCATATGGTACACTTTCCGAAGAAACAACCTCAAGTGAATAGCATCAATTCTATTGGGAAAATTTCAACTATTGCTATTGGAGGTTTCAAATTCCCTCTTCCTACTGTCAAAAAGAAATATGATATTCTTATCATTGGGGACATGCATGTCCCTGTTGAGGTAACCTAGTGTTATTCGAAATTTCTCCGGTTTCATGTTATTTGAAAGAAGTTTGTTAATAAGACTTGATCAACCTTGTTAATGGATTCCTTTTGATGGGCATGAGATGGATGAATTTAGAGAGCACAACTTTCTGTACCCACTTTTTACTTTTTGTTATTTAGAATAAATAAAGCAAAAATACTATTATTTGTCTGTTTTATGAATTATCCGTGCAATAAAAAATGTCCCAAATATAAAAGTTCTCAACATGCCCTGAAAATTTAGTATGATTTTTTATAAAATATTTGAGAATTTCTGGCACTAAGAACACACCAGGGGGCTTCACCCGTGGACCACAAGGGTGGAGGGCCCGCCCTACCCCCTGGGTGCGCCCCCTACCTTGTGGGTCCCACGTGGGTCCCCCTCACTTATTCCAGCACCCATCCACTTTGTCTTCCTCCAGAAAAAATTGTCCCGTTGCTCAAACCCATGTTCTAGCTCATCTTGCTGCCATTTTCGACCTCCTTGTGCAAAGCTCCATTTGCAAAACTGTTTTGGGGATCTTTGGTATGTGACTCCTCCAATGGTCCAATTTAGTTTTTGTTCTAGTGCTTTATATATTTCCAATTTTTTGCTGCTGTGGTGACCTTGTTCTTGAGCTTGTATGTCAAATTTATATGGTCCAAAGTAGTTTTGATGCATGATATAGCCTCTAGACACTTGTAGGAGTAGTTGCTATCCATCTTGTTGAGTTTGGTTCACTTTTATTTTGAGTCACTAAAAATTTCATAGAAAAGAAATGATGAAAAGATGGTTGAGAGGCTCTTCAAGCCGGGGTTCAAAGGAAAATGAAAATGAAGAGAAGAAGAAGCCCAAGTACAACCTTCCTCGCACCACGGAGGTCTGGCCGTGTGAGTGTCCAAGTGATGCATTCTTGAGGGTGGATGCACTTTATGAGGATTTCTATTACTTGGCTGAGAATGCAGGCATCACCGACTTCCTCCATGATAAGTGTGATCAATACCTCCTACTCACTAATACCTTCATGCAAAATTTTCACTTTCATGCTAGGAGATCACCACCCATGGTAGAGTTTCATTTATATGATGAGCATAAGGAGATGACGCTTTATGATTTTTGCGAGGTTTGCAAATTACCTTATGAGGGCAGCGTCAATGAGCCACGTCCTAGAGGTGTGGAAGATTTTATTTATGAAGTTACCGTAGGGGAAGTGAGAGGAGTGTAGGAGGTGAGAGTGGCTAGTTTACATTTTCATGTTTTGCGCTATTACTCATTATTTGCGGGAAGATGTTTAATTGGTCATGGGGAGAGTGGAGGCCTTAGTGTCCCTGACCTCGCTATTTTGTGCCATGCTTTACTTCGTGATAGAACTTTTAGTTTGGGCGTCATTGTTGCTAGACGGTTGAGTTTAAACCGTTCAAGGGGTCCTATCTTTGTAGGTATCTATGCCTCCCGCCTTGCTAGACGCTTTGAGATACCCATTAGGCACGATGAGGAAGAGGAGATGCTGCTAGCCACTATATACTTAGACTATAATAGTATGGTAGCACATGATTTTATTAGTGATGTTAAGGACAAGAGACTCATCTATAACCTGGTATTCAGCCAGAAGACTTGTCAGATTATTACTTTGCCTGCACCTTCTTTGTTCGATATTCATTCAGGCAGGTACCTCATTTTGCCCGAGGAAATTTATGCATACTGGGAGCGGACACAATCCCTAGCTAGTTCCTGAGCCAGAACCATCACCTGATCCGTATGAGGAGTCTACTTATCAGTGGGAGCCACAGGAGCTCTCTAACCAGTGGAACCCTCAGGATCCTCTTCAGTACCCAGGAGAGGGATACTTTGACCCGTGGGCATAGAAACTTAGGCCAAAAGCTTCAGCTTTGGGGAGTACGTATTTCTCACCGACATTACATTTATATTCACACACTCATTCCAGTTGTGAGTGTTCTTACTTTTTCATTGTATTCTACATGTTAGTTTATTTTATTTTTTCCGCTTTCTTCTTGTGTGTTTGAATTTTTTTGAGAGAATCCAAAAAAATTAGTTCTTACTTCTTTTTAGTTTTCCATCCTTGTTTAGTAGTAGTATTAAAAGAAAACCCAAAAAGATTTCTCATTCTTCTTTTGTTTGTTGGGAGCTTTCCCGTGTAAATAGTTTTGCTTGTTCTTGTTTTTTTACCTTCTTCAAAAAAACTCCAAAAATATTTCAGTGTGTTTCTTGAAATTCTTTTCTTTTCTTTGGGTCATGAGGAGAAGACCACGATGAAAATTTGGAGTGGCTCTCATATGCATTATTGTTGATCTAACAGAGAGCATATATTACCTTGTCTTCTCCTTTGAATAAATGTTTGCAGATTCTAGCTTAGTCCAATGCACGTCCACTATTATTATTATCCACATCGTTCGGTCGTGCAAGGAGAGGCAATAATGACGATATTTGATGAAATGATTGAGATGAGGAAAAATGGGTATGAACTCGACCTATTTTGTTTTTGTAAATATGATTAGCTCATCATTTTTGATTCAGCCCATTATGAATGAAACATGTTTGCAATGACAATTAGAGATTATAGGAGTTTATAATGGTTTACCTTGCGTGCCAACATGCTTTTGAAATGGTTGTGATGTGGTATGATAGGATGGTATCCTCCTTTGAATGATTTAAGTGGCTTGACATGCCACATGTTGTTGGGGAACGTAGTAATTTCAAAAAATTTCCTACGCACACGCAAGATCATGGTGATGCATAGCAACGAGGGGGAGAGTCTGATCTACGTACCCTTGTAGATCGCAAGCGGAAGCGTTATATCAACGCGGTTGATGTAGTCGTACGTCTTCACGATCTGACCGATCCAAGCACCGAAACTACGGCACCTCCGAGTTCTAGCACACGTTCAGCTCGATGACGATCCCCGGACTCCGATCCAGCAAAGTGTCGGGGAAGAGTTCCGTCAGCACGATGGCGTGGTGACGATCTTGATGTTCTACCGTCGCAGGGCTTCGCCTAAGCACTGCTACAATATTATCGAGGATTATGGTGGCAGGGGGCACCGCACACGGCTAAGAGAACGATCATGAAGATCAACTTGTGTGTCAATGGGGTGCCCCCTGCCCCCGTATATAAAGGAGTGGAGGAGGGGAGGGCTAGACCTCTCTATGGCGCGCCCTAGGGGAGTCCTACTCCCACCGGGAGTAGGATTCCCCCTTTCCTAGTCCAACTAGGAGTCCTTCCAAGTATTAGGAGTAGGAGACAAGGAAGGGGAAGAGGGAAGAGAAGGAAGGAGGGGGCGCAGCCCCTCCCCCTAGTCCAATTCGGACTAGGCCTTGGGGCGGGGGGGGGGGGGCGCGGCCTGCCTCTCCCTCTCCCCTAAAGCCCAATAAGGCCCATATACTTCTTCTCCCGTATTCCCGTAACTCCCCGGTACTCCGAAAAATACCTGAACCACTCGGAACCTTTCCGATGTCCAAATATAGTCGTCCAATATATCGATCTTTACGTCTCGACCATTTCGAGACTCCTCGTCATGTCCCCGATCTCATCCGGGACTCCGAACTCCTTCAGTACATCAAAACTCATAAACTCATAATATAACTGTCATCGAAACCTTAAGCGTGCGGACCCTACGGGTTCGAGAACAATGTAGACATGACCGAGACACGTCTCCGGTCAATAACCAATAGCGGAACCTGGATGCTCATATTGGCTCCCACATATTCTACGAAGATCTTTATTGGTCAGACCGCATAACAACATACGTTGTTCCCTTTGTCATCGGTATGTTACTTGCCCGAGATTCGTTCGTCGGTATCTCAATACCTATTTCAATCTCGTTACCGGCAAGTCTCTTTACTCGTTCCGTAATACATCATCTCACAACTAACTCATTAGTTGCAATGCTTGCAAGGTTTATGTGATGTGCATTACCGAGAGGGCCCAGAGATACCTCTCCGACAATCGGAGTGACAAATCCTAATCTCGAAATATGCCAACCCAACATGTACCTTTGGAGACACCTGTAGAGCACCTTTATAATCACCCAGTTACGTTGTGACGTTTGGTAGCACACAAAGTGCTCCTCTGGCAAACGGGAGTTGCATAATCTCATAGTAATAGGAACATGTATAAGTCATGAAGAAAGCAATAGCAACATACTAAACGATCGGGTGCTAGCTAATGGAATGGGTCATGTCAATCAGATCATTCACCTAATGATGTGATCCCGTTAATCAAATAACAACTCTTTGTCCATGGTTAGGAAACATAACCATCTTTGATTAACGAGCTAGTCAAGTAGAGGCATAGTAGTGACACTCTGTTTGTCTATGTATTCACACATGTATTATGTTTCCAGTTAATACAATTCTAGCATGAATAATAAACATTTATCATGAAATAAGGAAATAAATAATAACTTTATTATTGCCTCTAGAGCATATTTCCTTCAGTCTCCCACTTGCACTAGAGTCAATAATCTAGATCACATCACCATGTGATTAACATCGATAGTTCACATCATCATGTTATTAACACCCATAGTTCACATCGCCATGTGACCAACACCCAAAGGGTTTACTAGATTCAGTAATCTAGTTCACATCGCTTATGTGATTAACACCCAAAGAGTACTAAGGTGTGATCATGTTTTGCTTGTGAGAGAAGTTTAGTCAACGGGTCTGCCATATTCAGATCCATATGTATTTTGCAAATTTCTATGTCAACAATGCTCTGCACGGAGCTACTCTTAGCTAATTTCTCCCACTTTCAATATGTATCCAGATTGAGACTTAGAGTCATCTAGATCAGTGTCAAAATTTGCATCGATGTAACCCTTTACGACGAACCCTTTTTGTCACGTCCATAATTGAGAAACATATCCTTATTCCACGAAGGATAATTTTGACCGTTGTCCAGTGATCTACTCCTAGATCACTATTGTACTCCCTTGCCAAAATCAGTGTATGGTATACAATAGATCTGGTACACAGCATGGCATACTTTATAGAACCTATGGCCAAGGCATAGAGAATGACTTTCATTCTCTTTCTATCTTCTGTCGTGGTCATGTTTTGAGTCTTACTCAATTTCACACCTTGTAACACAGGCAAGAACTCTTTCTTTGACTGTTCCATTTTGAACTACTTCAAAATCTTGTCAAGGTATGTACTCATTGAAAAAACTTATCAAGCGTTTTGATCTATCTCTATAGATCTTGATGCTCAATATGTAAGTAACTTCACCGAGGTCTTTCTTTGAAAAACTCCTTTCAAATACTCCTTTATGCTTTGCAGAATAATTCTACATTATTTCCGATCAACAATATGTCATTCACATATACTTATCAGAAATGATGTAGTGCTCCCACTCATTTTCTTGTAAATACAGGCTTCACCGCAAGTTTGTATAAAACTATATGCTTTGATCAACTTATCAAAGCGTGTATTCCAACTCCGAGATGCTTGCACCAGTCCATAGATGAATCGCTGGAGCTTGCATATTTTGTTAGCACCATTAGGATTGACAAAACCTTCTGGTTGCATCATATACAACTCTTCTTTAATAAATCCATTAAGGAATGCAGTTTTGTTTATCCATTTGCCAGATTTCATAAAATGCGGCAATTGCTAACATGATTCGGACAGACTTAAGCATAGATACGAGTGAGAAACTCTCATCGTAGTCAACACCTTTAAACTTGTCGAAAAAAATTTTGCGACAATTCTAGCTTTGTAGATAGTAACACTACTATCAGCGTCTGTCTTCCTCTTGAAGATCCATTTATTTTCTATGGCTTGCCAATCATCGAGCAAGTCAACCAAAGTCTACACTTTGTTCTCATACATGGATCATATCTCAGATTTCATGGCCTCAAACCATTTCGCGGAATCTGGGCTCATCATCGCTTCCTCATAGTTCGTAGGTTCGTCATGGTCAAGTAACATGACCTCCAGAACAGGATTACCGTACCACTCTGGTGCGGGTCTCACTCTGGTTTACCTACGAGATTCGGTAGTAACTTGATCTGAAGTTACATGATCATCATCATTAGCTTCCTCACTAATTGGTGTAGGTGTCACAGAAACTGGTTTCTGTGATGTACTACTTTCAAACAAGGGAGAAGGAACAATTACCTTATCAAGTTCTACTTTCCTCCCACTCACTTCTTTCGAGAGAAACTCCTTCTCTAGAAAGGATCCATTCTTAGCAACGAATGTCTTGCCTACGGATCTATGATAGAAGGTGTACCCAACTGTCTCCTTTGGGTATCCTATGAAGACATATTTCTCCGATTTGAGTTTGAGCTTATTGAGATGAAACTTTTTCACATAAGCATCGCAACTCCAAACTTTAAGAAACGACAGCTTAGGTTTCTTGCCAAACCATAGTTCACACGGTGTCGTCTCAACGGATTTAGATGGTGCCCTATTTAACGTGAATGCAGCTGTCTCTAATGCATAACCCCAAAACGATAGTGGTAGATCGGTAAGAAACATCATAGATTGTACTATATCCAATAAAGTACAGTTATGACATTTGGACACACCATTATGCCGTGGTGTTCCAGGTGGCATGAGTAGTGAAACTATTTCACATTGTTTTAATTGAAGGCCAAACTCGTAACTCAAATATTTTACCTCTGCGATCATATCGTAGAAACTTTTATTTTCTTGTCACGATGATTTTCCACTTCACTTTGAAATCCTTTGAACTGTTCAAATGTTTCAAACTTATGTTTCATCAAGTAGATATCCCCATATCTGCTCAAATCATCTGTGAAGGTCAGAAAATAATGATACCTGCTGCAAGCCTTAATATTCATCGGACCACATACATCAGTATGTATGATTTCCAACAAATCTGTTGCTTGCTTCATTGTTCCGGAGAACGGCGTTTTAGTCATCTTGCCCATAAGGCATGGTTCGCAAGCATCAAGTGATTCATAATCAAGTGATTCCAAAAGCCCATCAGCATGGAGTTTCTTCATGCGCTTTACACCAATATGACCTAAACGGCAGTGCCACAAATAAGTTGCACTATCATTATTAATTTTGCATCTTTTGGTTTCAATATTATGAATATGTGTATCACTACGATCGAGATCCAATGAACTTGTTTCATTGGGTGTATGACCATCGAAGGTTTTATTCATGTAAACAGAACAACAATTATTCTCTGACTTTAATGAATAACCGTATTGCAATAAACATGATCAAATCATATTCATGCTCAACGCAAAAACCAAATAACACTTATTTAGGTTCAACACTAATCTCGAAAGTATAGGGGAGTGTGCGATGATGATCATATCAATCTTGGAACTATTTCCGACACACATCGTCACTTCACCCTTAACTAGTCTCTGTTTATTCTGCAACTCCTGTTTCGAGTTACTACTCTTAGCAACTGATCTAGTATCAAATACTGAGGGGTTGCTATAAACACTAGTAAAGTACGCATCAATAACATGTATATCAAATATACTTTTGTTCACTTTGCCATCCTTCTTATCCGCCAAATACTTGGGGCAGTTCCGCTTCCAGTGACCAGTCCCTTTGCAGTAGAAGCACTTAGTCTCAGGCTTAGGACCAGACTTGGGCTTCTTCACTTGAGCAGCAACTTGCTTGCCGTTCTTCTTGAAGTTCCCCTTCTTCCCTTTTGCCCTTTTCTTGAAACTAGTGGTCTTGTCAACCATCAACACTTGATGTTCTTTCTTGATTTCTACCTTCGTCAATTTTAGTATCACGAAGAGCTCGGGACTTTACTTTCGTCATCCCTTGCATATTATAGTTCATCACGAAGTTCTACTAACTTGGTGATGGTGACTAGAGAATTCTTTCAATCACTATCTTATCTGGAAGATTAACTCCCACTTGATTCAAGCGATTGTAGTACCCAGACAATCTGAGTACATGCTCACTGCATGAGCGATTCTCCTCCATCTTGTAGCTATAGAACTTGTTGGAGACTTCATATCTCTCAACTCGAGTATTTGCTTGAAATATTAACTTCAACTCCTGGAACATCTCATATGGTCCATGACGTTCAAAACGTCTTTGAAGTCCCGATTCTAAGCCTTTAAGCATGGTGCACTAAACTATCAAGTAGTAATCATATTGAGCTAGCCAAATGTTCATAACATCTCATCTGCTCCTGCAATAGGTCTGTCACCTAGCGGTGCATCAAGGACATAATTTTTCTGTGCAGTAATGAGGATAAATCTCATATCACGGATCCAATCCGCATCATTGCTACTAACATCTTTCAACATAGCTTTTCTCAAGGAACATATCAAAACAAACATAGGGAAGCAACAACGCGAGCTATTGATCTACAACATAGATATGCTAATACTACCAGGACTAAGTTCATGATAAATTTAAGTTCAATTAATCATATTACTTAAGAACTCCCACTTAGATAGACATCCCTCTAATCATCTAAGTGATCACGTGATCCAAATCAACTAAACCATGTCCGATCATCACGTGAGATGGAGTAGTTTTGAATGGTGAACATTACTATGTTGATCATATCTACTATATGATTCACGCTCGACCTTTCGGTCTCCAGTGTTCCGAGGCCATATCTGCATATGCTAGGCTCGTCAAGTTTAACCTGAGTATTCTGCGTGTGCAAAACTATCTTGCACCCGTTGTAGATGGACGTAGAGCTTATCACACCCGATCATCACGTGGTGTCTGGGCACGACGAACTTTGGCAATGGTGCATACTCAGGGAGACCACTTTTATCTCGAAATTTAGTGAGAGATCATCTTATAAAGCTACCGTCGAAATAAGCAAAATAAGATGTATACAAGATAAACATCACATGCAATCAAAATATGTGACATGATATGGCCATGATCATCTTGTGCCTTTGATCTCCATCTCCAAACTACCGTCATGATCTCTATCGTCACCGGCATGACACCATGATCTCCATCATCTTGATCTATATCAATGTGTCGTCACGTGGACGTCTCGCCAACTATTGCTCTTGCAACTATTGCTATCGCATAGCGATAAAGTAAAGCAATTGTTTGGCGCTTGCATCTTATGCAATAGAGAGACGACCATAAGGCGTTTGCCAGTTGCCGATAACTTCCACAAAACATGATCATCTCATACAACAACTTATATCTCATCACGTCTTGACCATATCACATCACAACATGCCCTGCAAAAACAAGTTAGACGTACTCTACTTTGTTTGTTGCAAGTTTTACGTGGCTGCTACGGGCTTAAGCAAGAACCAATCTTACCTACGCACCAAAACCACAACAATAGTTTGTCAAGTTGGTGCTGTTTTAACCTTCGCAAGGACCGAGCGTAGCCACACTCGGTTCAACTAAAGTTGGAGAAACTGACACCCGCTAGTCACCTGTGTGCAAAGCACGGCGGTAGAACCAGTCTCGCGTAAGCGTACGCGTAATGTCGGTCCGGGCCGCTTCATCCAATAATACCGCCGAACCAAAGTATGACATGCTGGTAGGCAGTATGACTTATATCGCCCACAACTCACTTGTGTTCTACTCGTGCATATAACATCAAACCATAAAACCTAGGCTCGGATGCCACTGTTGGGGAACGTAGTAATTTCAAAAAAATTCCTACGCACACGCAAGATCATGGTGATGCATAGAAACGAGGGGGAGAGTCTGATCTACGTACCCTTGTAGATCGCAAGCGGAAGTGTTATATCAACGCGGTTGATGTAGTCGTACGTCTTCACGATCCGACCGATCCAAGCACCGAAACTATGGCACCTCCGAGTTGTAGCACACGTTCAGCTCGATGACGATCCCCGGACTCCGATCCAGCAAAGTGTCGGGGAAGAGTTCCGTCAGCACGACGGCGTGGTGACGATCTTGATGTTCTACCGTCGCAGGGCTTCGCCTAAGCACCGCTACAATATTATCGAGGATTATGGTGGCAGGGGGCACCGCACACGGCTAAGAGAACGATCATGAAGATCAACTTGTGTGTCAATGGGGTGCCCCCTACCCCCGTATATAAAGGAGTGGAGGAGGGGAGGGCTGGCCCTCTCTATGGCGCGCCCTAGGGGAGTCCTACTCCCAACGGGAGTAGGATTCCCCCTTTCCTAGTCCAACTAGGAGTCCTTCCAAGTATTAGGAGTAGGAGACAAGGAAGGGGAAGAGGGAAGAGAAGGAAGGAGGGGGCGCAGCCCCTCCCCCTAGTCCAATTCGGACTAGGCCTTGGGGGGGCGCGCGGCCTGCCTCTCCCTCTCCCCTAAAGCCCAATAAGGCCCATATACTTCTTCTCCCGTATTCCCGTAACTCCCCGGTACTCCGAAAAATACCCGAACCACTCGGAACCTTTCCGATGTCCGAATATAGTCGTCCAATATATCGATCTTTACGTCTCGACCATTTCGAGATTCCTCGTCATGTCCCCGATCTCATCCGAGACTCCGAACTCCTTCGGTACATCAAAACTCATAAACTCATAATATAACTGTCATCGAAACCTTAAGCGTACGGACCCTACGGGTTTGAGAACAATGTAGACATGACCGAGACACGTCTCCGGTCAATAACCAATAGCGGAACCTGGATGCTCATATTGGCTCCCACATATTCTACGAAGATCTTTATCGGTCAGACCGCATAACAACATACGTTGTTCCCTTTGTCATCGGTATGTTACTTGCCCGAGATTCGATCGTCGGTATCTCAATACCTATTTCAATCTCGTTACCGGCAAGTCTCTTTACTCGTTCCGTAATACATCATCTCGCAACTAACTCATTAGTTGCAATGCTTGTAAGGCTTATGTGATGTGCATTACCGAGAGGGCCCAGAGATACCTCTCCGACAATCGGAGTGACAAATCCTAATCTCGAAATACGCCAACCCAACATGTACCTTTGGAGACACCTGTAGAGCACCTTTATAATCACCCAGTTACGTTGTGATGTTTGGTAGCACACAAAGTGCTCCTCCGGCAAACGGGAGTTGCATAATCTCATAGTCATAGGAACATGTATAAGTCATGAAGAAAGCAATAGCAACATACTAAACGATCGGGTGCTAGCTAATGGAATGGGCCATATCAATCAGATCATTCACCTAATGATGTGATCCCGTTAATCAAATAACAACTCTTTGTCCATGGTTAGGAAACATAACCATCTTTGATTAACGAGCTAGTCAAGTAGAGGCATACTAGTGACACTCTGTTTGTCGATGTATTCACACATGTATTATGTTTCCGGTTAATACAATTCTAGCATGAATAATAAACATTTATCATGAAATAAGGAAATAATTAATAACTTTATTATTGCCTCTAGAGCATATTTCCTTCACATGTTCACGCATGTAGTTGAAAGAAAATCAACATAGACTCCATAATACTTATGCTCATGGTGATTTATATCCTACTTATGCTTGCACTCAATGTTGGTTAATCTCAATGCATGTTTATGACTCTTGTTGCTCTCTAGTTGGTCGCTCCTCAATCTTTTGCTAGCATTCACTTGTACTAAGCGGGAATACTGCTTGTGCATCCACTTCCATAAACTCAAAGTTGTTCCATATGACTCCACCATACCTACATATATGCGGCATTTACCTGTCATTCCAAGTAAATTTGCATGTGCCAAACTCTAAACCTTCGAATAATAATCTGTTTTGTATGCCCAAATCGCTCATGTAGCGACTAGGGGCTGTCAGTATCTTCCATGCTAGGTGGGTTATTCTCACGATGAGTGTTGATTCACTTGTCATTCACGAGAAAGTGGCTGGTAATCGGGATGCCTAGTTCCATGCTCAAAATCAAATCAAAATATAATTTCAAACAGAACTCCCCCAGGACTGTTGTTGGTATGAACAGTAGCCGTTGTTTCGGACCAGTCGTGGAGTGTGCTTGTTGGTGGAGGGGGAGTAAAAACTTTACCATTCTATTTGGGAACTGCCTATAATGTATCTAGCATGGAAGATACCGAGATCTCTTGGTTGTTATGTTGACAATGAAAGCATACTTCTCAAAATATTGTTCATCTCTATTTCAAAAGCTCGAGCTCTGGCACCTCTGCAAATCCCTGCTTCCCTCTGCGAATGGCCTATCTATATACTTTTATTGTTGAGTCATCATCCTCTTATAAAAAGCACCAGTTAGAGAGCACCACTTTCATTTGTATGCGTTGTTATTGATTGATATTGAGTATGACTGTGATTGGATCTCTTTTACCATGAATTACAATGTCTAGTCAGTCCTAGATCTTCAGGGGTGCTCTACATTTATGTTTTGCGGTCTCGGAAAGGGCTAGCGAGATACCATTTTGTTATATCATATCATGATTGTTTTGAAAAAGTGTTGTCATCCGAGATTTATCATTACTACTCGCTAGTTGATTATGCCATTGATATGAGTAAATGTGAAACCTAAATGTTATTGTGAATATGGTTAGTTCATAATCTTTGCTGAAAACCTGAATGTTGGCTTTACATGTTTGCAACAACAAGGTCAAATAGAGTTTCTAAAAGTATTATTTATCACTTTCAATTTGTCAACTGAATTGCTTGAGGACAAGCAATGGGTTAAGCTTGGGGGAGTTGATACGTCTCCATCTTATCTACTTTTCCAAACTCTTTTGCCCTTGTTTTGGACTCTAATTTCCATGATTTGAATGGAACTAACCCGGACTGACACTATTTTCAGTAGAATTGCTTTGGGGTTATTTTTGTCTAGAAATAAAAGTTTTCAGAATGACCTAAAAATTTATGGAGAGTATTTTTGGAATAAATAAAAAATATTGGCGAAAGAATCAACTAGAGGGGACCCACCAGCTGTCCACAAGGGTGCCCCCCTAGGGCGCGCCCCTACCTTGCGGGTCCCCTGGACCTCCACCGACCTCAATCCAACTACATATATTCACGTTCGAAGAGAACAAAAACCAGAGAGAAGGATTCATTGCGTTTTATGATATGGAGGTGTCGTCACCCCCTATTCTTCATCGGGAGGGCAGATCTGGAGTCCGTTCGGGGCTCCGGAGAGGGAAAATCGTCGCCATCATCATCACCAACCTTCCTGCATCACCAATTTCATGATGCTCACCGCCATGCGTGAGTAATTCCATCATAGGCTTGATGGACAGTGATGGGTTGGATGAGATTTATCATGTAATCGAGTTAGTTTTGTTAGGGTTTGATCTCTAGTATCCACTATGTTCTGAGATTGATGTTGCTATGACTTTGCTATGATTAATGCTTGTCACTAGGGCCCGAGTGCCATGATTTTAGATATGAACCTATTATGTTCTCATGAATATATTTGTGTTCTTGATCCTATCTTGCAAGTTGTAGACACCTAATACGAGTTATGATCCGCATACCCCAAGGTGACAATAATTGGGATTCTTTCCGTTGATTACCACAGTTTGAGGAGTTCATGTATTCACTAGGTGCTAATGCTTTGGTCCGGTTCTCTATTAAAAGCAAGCATTAATATCCGTTAGTTTCCATTAGGACCCCGCTGCCACGGGAGGGTAGGACAAAAGATGTCATGCAAGTTCTTTTCCATAAGCACGTATGACTATATTCGGAATAGATGCCTACATTATATTGATGAATTTGAGGTAGTTTTGTGTCACCCTAGGTTATAAATGTTGCATGATGAATGTTGTGACGCCCCCGATTCAATCGTACACTAATCATACACACAAATGTGTACGATCAAGATCAGGGACTCACGGGAAGATATCACAACACAACTCTAGACACAAGTCAAAAAAACAAGCTTTATATTACAAGCGAGGGGCCTCAAGGGCTCGAATACACAAGAGTCAACGGAAGCAACAATATCTGAGTACAGACATAAGTTAAACAAGTCTACCTTAAGAAGGCTAGCACAAAAGCAACAACGATCGAAAAGGCAAGGCCTCCTGCCTAGGAGCCTCCTAACTACTCCAGGTCGTCAGCGGCCGTCACGTAGTAGTAGGCACCCTCGGGGTAGTAGTAATCATCAGTTGTGTTGTCTGGCTCCTGGGATCCGTCATCTAGTCGCAACAATCGGGTATAGGGGAAAAAGAGATAGCAAAGCAGCCATGAGTACACATAAAAAGTACTCGCAAGACTTACATCAGATCTAAAGTAAGTATGCATCTATATCAAAGGAATGGGTTGTATCTGTGGACTGAACTCCAGAATTCCGGAAGAGAAGGGGGAAAGCCTAGCCTATCGAATACTAGCATCTTCAAGCAGCTTGCAGCCTTAGAAGAGATAAGAGTGGCATAAAGTAAAGTAGTAGTAGTGTTATCAACCTTGGCCAGAGATCCTTTCTCGACTCCCTGCGAGAAAGCAATCCCAGAGCCATACTACCTAGTTATCACCTCAAGTATCCAGTTCTAGTTGTATCGATCGGGATACAACTCCAAGTGTCCGTTACCGTAGGACAGGCTATCGATAGATGTTTTCTTCCCTACAGGGGTGCACCAACTTACCCACCACGCTCGATTAACTCCGGCCAGACACACTTTCCTGGGTCATGCCCGGCCTCGGCCAAATGATACGCCACAACCCGACCTAGGCTCAGCATGCCGTACTAAACCTATGCCCCCAGGGGTCTTGAGCCATCACCCCGGGAACTCCTGCACATTGCGTGGGCGGCCGGTGAGCAGACCTATCTACCTCCTTAAAAAGGCAGGTGCTTACCAGTCCAACCCGGCGCGCGCCGCTCAGTGGCATGACGTCTATTAAGCTTCGGCTGATGCATACGACGCAGAACATCCATACTATGCCCACGTGATGCGTAGTGTTATCAGGCCAGAGACCCCTCGGATCAAATATCCAAACCGTTAGTGTGTTGGTAGTGCGGTCACGAGCAGGGACTCACGAAAGATGTGACCTTGTCGCCCCGTCTCGAGGACTTGCGGCAAGGGCTAAGAGTGCTCGGCCACACCTCGTGTTCAACTCTCGGGTACCCTCCAGGTCAACCCGTCTCCACATCACTCGCGGGTACCCCTCAGGGTCGACCCGCCTTTCCAAATACCAGTTGTAAATTCCAAGTATCCGTGTGTCAAAACACCAAGGGGAAACTCCGAGGAACCACCCTCGGTGGATTCCACTCGATGTAATCATCAAGGTGAACGTAGGAGGAACCACCCTCGAGGTTCACATATGAGGGGTTGCACGACAGAGCCGTATCGGAAGTGGTTAAGGAGGAACCACCCTCAATGACCACGACCAAATATCTACACTACATGATTAACATCAGGAATGTTGATGAGGTGTCACCCTCGGCACTCGATAGTAACTCTGCAGAGTTGTACAACTAAGGGTTGTGATGTGCGGTGTCGGGGCCTGGACGCCGATGACGTTGATCGAATCATGAACATAAACTGGGGCAACTAGGACAAGGTGGGGGTCAGTGATGGATCTCTAACCAACCTATACTAAGCAGTTTAGAATAAGCAGGTAAGGTATGAAAGCAGGTAAAAAAACAGGCTATGCATCAGGGTAGGATCATACAGAAAGCAGTAGCAGTTCTAATAGAAGCATGAGAGGGAAAGAAATGGGCGATATCGGAATGCTCAAGGGGGGTTTGCTTGCCTGGAAGCTCTGCTAAAAAGGAAGAAGTGTCGCCGACACATAGTCGATCACTGGGGCATCATCGGCCTCGGGGTCTATCAGAGAGAAGAGGGGGAAGAAATTGTAAATATAAGCAAACAAATGCAACACTAAGCATGACATGACGATATGCAGAACTAGGGGGTGCTCTAACGCAGTACTACACGTTGCAGACGGAGGGGAAAACATCTGAGGATGAATTCCCGGTGTTAGACGGATTCTAGACAAGTGGAAGAGAGGGGACGGTTCCATGTTCAGCATGCTAGGGGCGTGTGACAGGTGAATGGACCGCGTATTCGGATTCGCTGGATTTTTCTGAGCAACTTTCATATAGAAAACATTTTCATCTGACTTATGGTCTATTTTATATGAATTGTTGATGTTTAAAACCTAATCTAAAATTATTTAAATTAATAGAAAAGGAATTATGATGTCAGCAGAGTGTCAACATGACATCAGTAGGTCAACAGACCTGCTGACTGGTCAAACCGACCAGTGGGTCCCACCTGTCATAGACAGTGGACCAACAGAAGTTTAAACTAACTAAAATGAGGTTACTTAATAGCTGGGCCCCACATGTCAGTGGCAGATTGGATTACTAATTACTTTTAATTATAAAAACATTTAATTAGCCTAATTAACAGAGGGGGCCCACATGTCGCTGACTGGGGTTGCCCAGTCCGCATAGTTGACCAGGTCAACCGGTCAACAGGGGGTAGGGGCCCCACTGGCAGTGATCCAGGAGTGGGGCCCGCCTAACCACGTCGGAGGCCGGCGCCGGAGTTGCTTCGGTGACCCAAAATGCGGCGGCGCGTGCGGGAGGGGCTCGGGTTTCGTTGTCCGGCGACCAAATCGACGACGGATGGTCACGTTCGAATGGGAACAATGTTCCGCGTCGATCTGTGGCTTTAGCGCGAGCGAAAACAAACAGAGCCGAGTGCTAGGTCATCGCCGGTGGATGCCGGAATCGGGCGCTGGTGTCTACGGCGATGTAGGGCATGACGAGCGATGCGGAGAGCGCCGCTGGGCTCCTACGAGCCCCAGGAGCTCGACTATGAGTTCAGACGCGAGCTCGGGCCACGGTGGCCACGACGGTGAGGTGATCTGCGGCGATGAGCTCACGGCAACGGCGACGAGCTAGCTAGGGGAATCACACGGTGCGAGGAGAAGAATGGAGGGAGGGAGGAGCTCACCGAGCAGCTATGAAAGGCTAGCGACAGCTTAGGAGCACAGAGGTGGCCGGAGACGACGGCGGTCACCAGCGACAGAGAAGATGGGGACGAGCTTGATCCCGACCGAGCGATCATCCCCAAGCTCGATGACGAGGCGTAGCCGAGGGACAGGTCGACGACGCGTCGCATGGACGTGCTGGTAAGGAGCGGGGTGGGCAGTGGTCGCGGCTATGGCACAACCATGGAGATGGCGGTGCTCGGTTGAGGTGGGAAGTGAGGGGGAGAGGCGAGGAGCAGGCGGAGAGGGCGAGGGTAAGCTGGGACGTGAGTGGAGGGACGCGAGGGGGAGCCCGAGGCGTCGGGGCCTTATCCCCTCGTCGGGTGTCGCCGGTGAGGTGGCTGGACGGTGAGGGGCACGCGCTGCCCCGCCCGGTCGGAGGAACGGGAAGCGACCGGGGAGGGGGAGTGGGCTGGCAGGGCCGGCCTGTTAAGCCAAGGCCAAGTGGGGGAACAGGGGAGGTTTTTTTTCCTTTTTCTTTTAAGACTTTTTTCTGTTTTCTTATTTCTTTTTCAAAACAAAATAGTTTAATAAAATATAAGACTTGTAATTAATTTAGCTTAATAAATTTAGGCCACTACCACATTAGGTTTTAACACTTGAATAAAATAGTTAGAATTTTTATAAATTAAAAAGCATTTAATTAATTGTTTAAACCACTATTTTAGATAGTTTAGGCTACTTAAACACTTTGCAAAAATGTTGGTTCACCACCAATATTATTTATGGATTATTTGGCACATGATGAACATTTTAGTTTTCATGTTTGAGCAATTTTGAATTTCACTCAGAATTTGAAATTGAAATCAAATGGAATTTGAAAGAGATAGGAGACAATGATGATCAAACACTTGTTTAGCAAAATGATTAACTTAACCCCAGGGGTTACTATAGCATCATTACACCGGGGTGTTACAACTCTCCTCCTCTAAAATAAATTCTCGTCCCGAGAATTAAGAGGTAGAAGGGAAAAGATCAGGGTATTCAGCACGGAGGTTATCCTCGCGTTCCCAAGTGGCTTCACCTTTAGAATGATTCGACCATTGCACCTTGAGGAACTCGGTAACGTTCTGGCGAGTTCGACGTTCAGCTTCTTCAAGAATGCATATCGGATGCTCTTTATAAGTGAGATCATCTTGAACTTCAATCAGTTCGGGATCCACTTCATGTTCCGGATCCTTGAAGCAACGATGAAGTTGCGACAAGTGGAAGACGTCATGGACATGAGAGAACTGAGGTGGCAACTTCGGTTGGCAAGCCACCAGTCCACGATGGGTGAGAATGCGGAAGGGACCAATGTAGCGCGGCGCTAGCTTGCCCTTGACTCCGAACCGATGAGTGCCTCTCAAAGGAGTGACACGCCGATAAGCTTGTTCACCAGGTTGATAAGTTGATCCCCAGTGTTTCCAGTCATAGTTGCTCTTCTGGCGGGACTGGGCCGCCTTGAGATTATCCCGGACAATGCGAACCTCCTCTTCAACTTGTTGAATAATGTCTGGACCAATGAGCATTCGTTCCCCAGTTTCTGACCAATTCAGAGGGGTTCGGCACTTACGACCATAGAGCACTTCGAAGGGTGCCATCTTCAAGCTGGCTTGATAACTGTTGTTATAAGAGAACTCTGCATAAGGGAGAGATTCTTCCCACTTCTTGTCGAAAGAAATAACACAAGCCCGAAGCATGTCTTCAAGAATTTGGTTGACTCGCTCGACTTGGCCTTGGGATTGGGGATGATAAGCAGTGCTCCAGGAAATATGAGTTCCCATTGCTTCTTGGAAACTATCCTAGAACTTTGAAGTGAATATATTGCCGCGGTCTGAACTGATCTCCTTCAGAATGCCGTGGAGTGACACAATTCGGGAGATATACAAGTTTGCTAATTGACTAGCAGTGATTGTGTCCTTGACTGGTAGAAAGTGAGCAACCTTCGAGAATTGGTCGATGATGACAAAGATAGCATCGTTACCATTCTGAGACTTGGGAAGGCCAGTGACAAAGTCCATCTGAATCTTATCCCATTTCCATTCAGGAATAGGGAGAGGTTGTCGAAGTCCAGTCGGTTTCTGATGTTCTGCTTTGACGCGATGACAAACGTCACATTCTTCGATATATCGAGCAATATCTTGCTTCATCTTGGACCACCAATACTTCTGATGAATGTCTAAGTACATCTTGGTACTTCCCGGATGAATAGAGAGAGGGGTGTCATGCGCTTCTTTCATCACCTTCTCTGTCATAAGCTCGAACCGGGGTACTACAATACGATCTCTGAAGTATAAGGTTCCATCTTCACCAAGTGAGAAATCTCTGGATTTCTCTAAGGCAAGATCCTTTTTCATCAGATCAACATGAGCATCTTTGGCTTGAGCAGACTTGATTGCTTTCAGAAGAGTTGGTTCCAAGACAAGGTTATTCAGAGAACCATGTGGAACTAGTTGAAGGTTCAGCTTGCATAGCTCTTCATAAAGGCGGGCTTGAGCTTTGTAGACCATGTGATTATTGCAATAAGACTTACGGCTCAGGGCATCAGCCATTACATTAGCCTTACTAGGGGTATAGGATATACCGCAGTTGTAGTCAGAAATAGCTTCCATCCATCGCTGCTGACGGAGGTTCAGATCTGGATGAGTAAACAAATACTTCAGACTCTGATGATCAGTGAAGATCTCGCAATGATTGCCGGGAAGGTACTGTCGCCATAGCTTCAGTGCAAAGATAACAGCAGCAAGCTCGATGCCGTGAACTGGGTAGTTCTCTTCATGAGGACGCACTTGACGGGAGGCATAAGCAATCACTCTGCGCTCTTGCATTAGGACACAGCCTAATCCTTGTGATGAAGCGTCGCAATAGATGATGAATTCCTTGCGATAATCAAGGGGAGCAAGCACTGGGGCAGATGTCAGCTTGTCCTTGAGTGCCTGGAAACTTTCCTAACATTTTTCAGTCCAATCGAACTTAACGCCCTTGTGAAGAACATTAGTCAGGGGCTTGGCAATCTTGGAGAAGTTCTCGACGAAACGGTGGCCATAACTAGCAAGTCCGAGAAAGCTTCTGACTTGCTTGATAGTCTTCGGAGGGGTCCTGTCAAGAATAGCCTGAACTCGCTCTAGGTTGAAGGCAATACCATCCTTAGAGATGACATGCCCAAGGTATGTTACTTCGGGAAGCCGGAATTTGCACTTGCATTACTTGGCATAAAGTTGATGCTCTCGAAGCTTTTCCAGAACAAGACGAAGATGTTCGGCATGTTCTTCTTTGTTCTTTGAATATACCAGATATCATCCAGATAGACTACGATGAACTTGTCGAGGTAATCCATGAATATGTAGTTCATCAGACGAGAGAATATGGCTGGAGCATTGGTCAAGCCAAAAGACATGACGGTGTACTCGTAAGAACCATAATGAGTCACGAATGCGGTCTTTGGAATATCCTCTTCACGAACACAGGTCTGGTGGTAACCCAACCTCAAGTCGAGTTTAGAGAATATCGATGAACCAACCAGTTGATCATACAGATCATTGAGCCGAGGAAGGGGATATTTGTTCTGAATTGTAGCTTGGTTGATAGGATGATAGTCTTGGACCAAACGATTCGTTCCATCCTTCTTCTTCACAAAGAGAGAAGGTGCTCCCCAAGCTGAGGAACTTGGACGAATGAATCCACTATGAAGAGATTTATCGATTACCTCCTTAAGTTCAAGGAGCTCATGAGGCGGCATCTTGTAGGGTCGTTTGGCAATAGGAACAATGCCGGGTTTCAAGTCGATGACGAACTCGACAGCCCGAGCAGGGGGTATTCCTGGAAGTTCTTCCGAAAAGACGTCTATGAAGTCACGAACAACTAGAATCCTTTCAATTACCTCAAGAGGTGCCGCGTTCAACGCATTCAAGACATAAAATTGTGCTTCAGCACTTTGAACAATCTGAGCATGGTAGCTTACTATCTCATCAGAAGGATGTAGGAGATGGACGACTTTGGTGGCGCAAACGATAGAGGCAGTATGTGCTTTCAACCATTCCATTCCCAGAATGAGGTCAATGTTGGAAGACTCCAGAATAATAGGAGAAACATGAAATTCCAACCATTCAATTTCAACGGGGACGTCGCGACCAATCATGGTAGTTCGACACTGACCCGCAGGGGTGCGTACCACTATCGGAGTGTTCATGGGCTCGCATCGGATGTCGTGTGCGTAAGAAAAAAATTCTGACATGAATGAATGCGATGCTCCTAAATCGAATAAAAGAGAAGCCGGTACTGAATTTACGAGAAGAGTACCCATCACATTGGCGGGCTGGTCTTGAGCTTCATTCAGATCAACATGATTAGCCTGACCACGACCATAAGGTCTGGCATTGTTGTTATGGGGCTGATTGTTACGACCAGTTGAAGGCAGAGCTAGCTGGTTCTTTTTCTAATTGCACTCTTTGGCAAGGTGACCTAGACGGCAACATCTGAAGCAAAGACCATCATTGGGATTGGTAGCAGGAGATTGGGGTGGTACAGCTCGAAGAGGCTGCCTCTGCGGTGGAGGAGGCAGACAAGGTGCAACATAGGACTGTCTTGGTGCATGTGCAGTTGGACGATACATGCTGTGGGGAATCCGTATCTGACGCCTCTGTGTTGACGGGCCCGAAGATGAGCCGGCGTCACAGCTGCGCCTGAGGGGTCCCCAGTGTTCCTAAAGACCAGTCTCAACATGAATAGCCTTGTTCACCAAGGTGGCAAAGTCGGCAAAGTCATGAACCAGTAGTGCTAGCTTGATATCAGGGTGAAGTCCATCATGGAACTTTTCTTGCCTACGAGCATCAGTTGCAATGTCTTCTTCAGCATAACAAGACAAGTCCAGAAATTCCCGCTGATAAGCATTTACAACATTGTTGCCTTGGGTGAGGTTGTGGAACTCTCGCTTCCTCATGTCCATGATTCCCCGATGAATTAAACGGGCACGGAAAGCGGCTTGGAAATCCGACCAAGTGATTATCGTTCCAGCAGGTAGGGTACACATGTGGTTGTCCCACCATTGAGCAGCGGGGCCCTTCATAAAGAATGATGCAAAGGTGACATAGCTTGCATGGGCTACATTAGCAGACTCCATCTCATAGGTGATATCACGGAGCCAGTCATCAGCATCAAGGGGCTGAGTTGAGCTATGGTAAATAGTTTGGTTGAGGCGCATGAAGTCCTACAGAGTTACTGGGGTTGGCTATTGATTCATGTTGGGGCAAGGAAACTGAGCCATCATCCCTTCCATGAACTGATGATTCAGCTCAAACTGTTGCATCATTCCGGCCAAGAATTCAGGCGGTGGTGGAGCGTTGCTACCACGGCCACGACCAGCGGGTCTAACCATCCTGCTAACATGTAACCGGGGTAGTTCAGCATCGAGCATTTGCAAAGACAAGGATCATTCATGATGAAACATGCATAATGAAAGAGGTACGTTGGATACCACATAGTAGTCAACACGACAGTGTGTGTACTATTCAAAATACTATTCTAAGGAATAACTATGGCTTATCCAACTTTGGGGGGAATGTGGCCACGGGATCCTAATGTTAGAGTTAGTAAACTCATTTAACCCGGATGGAAGAGAGATTAGAGTCCCAGAGTAAAGATCAAGGAGTAAGAGATCCTAATACCACCCAATGGCGACGTGGGCCCATAAGACACATAGCCATGTTAGTAAAAAGTTTTTTTGTAGTGACTAGACTCGACTACAGCCAAGGAGTTGGAAGGGGGCTACCTACTGGCAGTCGGCTCTGATACCAACTTATGACGCCCCCGATTCAATCGTACACTAATCATACATGCAAATGTGTACGGTCAAGATCAGGGACTCACAGGAAGATATCACAACACAACTCTAGACACAAGTCAAAAAAACAAGCTTTATATTACAAGCCAGGGGCCTCAAGGGCTCGAATACACAAGAGTCAGTGGAAGCAACAATATTTGAGTACAGACATAAGTTAAACAAGTCTGCCTTAAGAAGGCTAGGAGAAAAGCAACAACGATCGAAAAGGGAAGGCCTCATGCCTGGGAGCCTCCTAACTACTCCAGGTCGTCAGCAGTCATCACGTAGTAGTAGGCACCCTCGGGGTAGTAGTAATCATCAGTGGTGTCGTCTGGCTCCTGGGATCCGTCATCTAGTCGCAACAATCAGGTATAGGGGAAAAAGAGGTAGCAAAGCAGTCGTGAGTACTCATCCAAAGTATTCGCAAGACTTTCATCAGATCTAAACTAAGTATGCATCTGTATCAAAGGAATGGGCTGTATCTGTGGACTGAACTGTAGAATGCCAGAAGAGAAGGGGGAAAGCCTAGCCTATCGAAGACTAGCATCTTCAAGCAGCTTGCAGCCTCAGAAGAGATAAGAGTGGCATAAAGTAAAGTAGTAGTAGTGTTATCAATCTTGGCCAGAGATCCTTTCTCGAATCCCTGCGAGAAAGCAATCCCAGACCATACTATCTAGTTATCACCTCAAGTATCCAGTTCTAGTTGTATCGATCGAGATACAACTCCAAGTGTCTATTACCGTAGGACAGGCTATCGATAGATGTTTTCTTCCCTGCAGGGGTGCACCAACTTACCCACCACGCTCGATTAACTCTGGCCGAACACACTTTCCTGGGTCATGCCCGGCCTCAACCAAATGATACGCCACAACCCGACCTAGGCTTAATAGAGAGGTCAGCACGCCGGACTAAACCTATGCCCCCAGGGGTCTTGATCCATCGCCCCGAGAACTCCTGCATGTTGCATGGGCGGTCGATGAGCAGACCTAGCTACCTCCTTAAAAAGACGGGTGCTTACCAGTCCAACCCGGCGCGCGCCGCTCAGTCGCATGATGTCTATTAAGCTTCGGCTGATGCATACGACGCAGAACGCCAATACTATGCCCATGTGATGCTTAGTGCTATCAGGCCAGAGGCCCCTCAGATCAAATATCCAAACCGTTAGTGTGTTGGTAGTGCGGTCACGAGCAGAGACTCACGAAAGATGTGACCCCGTCGCCCTGTCCCGAGGACTTGCGGCAATGGCTAAGAGTGCCCGGCCACACCTTGTGTTCAACTCTCGGGTACCCTCCAGGTCAACCCGTCTCCACATCACTCGCGGGTACCCCTCAAGGTCGACCCGCCTTTCCAAGTAACAGTTGTAAATTCCAAGTATCCGTGTGTCCAAACACGAAGGGGAAACTCCGAGGAACCACCCTCGGTGGATTCCGCTCGATGTAATCATCAAGGTAGACGTAGGAGGAACCACCCTCGAGGTTCACACTTGAGGGGTTGCTCGACAGAGCCATATCGGAAGTGGTTAAGGATGAACCACCCTCGATGACCATGACCAAATGGCTACACTACAGGATTAAAATTAGGAGTGCTGATGAGGTGTCACCCTCGGCACTTGATAGTAACTCTACATAGTCGTACAACTAAGGGGGGTGATGTGCAGTGTCGGGGCCTGTACATTGATGATGTTGATCGAATCATCGAACATAAAGTGGGGCGACTAGGACAAGGTGGGGGTCACTAATGGATCCGTAACCAACCTATACTAAGCAGTTTAGAATAAGCAGGTGAGGTACGAAAGCAGGTAACAAAAACAGGCTATGCATCAGAGTAGGATCATACAGAAAGCAGTAGCAGTTATAATGCAAGCATGAGAGGGAAAGAAATGGGCAATATCGGAATGCTCAAGGGGAGTTTGCTTGCCTGGAAGCTCTGCTAAAAAGGAAGAAGTGTCGTCGACGTAGTCGATCATGGGGGCATCATCGGCCTCGGGGTCTACCGGAGAGAAGAGGGGGAAGAAACAATAAATATAAGCAAACAAATGCAACACTAAGCATGACATGACAATATGCAGAACTAGGAGGGTGTTCTAATGCAGTACTACATGTTGCAGACAGAGGGGAAAAACATCCGAGGATGAATTCCCGGCATTAGACGGATTTCGGACAAGTGGAAGAGAGGGGACGGTTCCGTGTTCAGCATGCTCGGGGCATGTGACAGGTGAACGGACGGCGTATTCGGATTCGTTGGATTTTTCTGAGCAACTTTCATATAGAAAACATTTTCATCTACCTTACGGTTTATTTTATATGAATTATCGATGTTTAAAACCTAATCTGAAATTATTTAAATTAACAGAAAAGGAATTATGATGTCAACAGAGTGTCAGCATGACATCAGCATGTCTTCAGACCTGCTGACTGGTCAAACTGACCAGTGGGTCCCACCTGTCATAGACGGTGGACCAACAGAAGTTTAAACTAACTAAAATGAAGTTAATTAACAGCTAGGCCCCACATGTCAGTGGCAGATTAGATTACTAATTACTTTTAATTATAAAAACATTTAGCCTAATTAACAGAGGGGGCCCACATGTTGGTGATTGGGGTTGCCTAGTCAGCACAGTTGACTAGGTGATTGGTGTAGGGGCCCCACTGGCAGTGACCCAGGGGGTGGGGCCTGCCTAGCCACATCGGAGGCCGGCACTGGAGTTGCTTCAGTGACCCAAAATGCGGCGACGTGTGCGGGAGGGGCTCGGGTTTCGTCGTCCAGTGACCAAATCGACGACGGTTGGTCGCATTCTAACGGGAACAACGTTCCGCGTCGATATATGGCTTTAGCGCAAGCTAAAACAAACGGAGCCGAGCGCTAGGTCGTCGCCGGTGGACGCCGGAATCGAGCGTTGGTGGCTACGGCGATGTGGGGCGCGACGAGCGATGCAGAGAGCGCCATTGGGCTCCTACGAGCCCCGGGAGCTCGACTACGAGCTCGGACATGAGCTCGGGCCACGGTGGCCACAACGGTGAGGTGATCTACGGCGACGAGCTCACGGCAATGGCAACGAGCTAGCTAGGGGGAATCACGCAGTGCGAGGAGAAGAATGGAGGGAGGGAGGAGCTCATCGTGCGGCTACGAAAGGCCCGCGACAGCTTAGGAGCGCAGAGGTGGCCAGAGACGACGGCGGTCACCGGCGACAGAGAAGATGGGGACGAGCTCGATCCCGACCGTGCGGTCATCCCCAAGCTCGATGGCGAGGCGTAGCCGAGGTAGAGATCGACGACACATCTCGTCGACGTGCTGGCGAGGTGCGGGGTGGGTGGTGGACGCGGCTACGGCACAGCCATCGCAATGGTGGCGCTCGGTTGAGGTGGGAAGCGAGGGGGAGGCGAGGAGCAGGGGGAGAGGGCGAGTGGAAGTTGGGAGGTGAGTGGAGGGAGGCGAGGGGGAGCCCGAGGCATTGGGGCCTTATCCCCTCGCCGGGCGTCGCCGGCGAGGTAGCTGGACGGCGACGGGAGCGCACTGCCCCGCCCGGTCGGAGGAACAAGAAGCGACCGGGGAGGGGGTGTGGGCTGGCTGGGCCGGCCTGTTAGGCCAATGCCCAGTGCGGGGAACAGGGGAGGTTTTCTTTTTTTTTCTTTTTCTTTTAAGACTTTTCTGTTTTTTCATTTCTTTTTTGAAACAAAATAGTTTAATAAAATATAAGACTTGTAATTAATTTAGCTTAATAAATTTAGGCCACTACCACATTAGGTTTTAGCACTTGAATAAAATAGTTAGAATTTTTATAAATTAAAAAGCATTTAATTAATTGTTTAAACCACTATTTTAAATAGTTTAGGCCACTTAAACACTTTGCAAAAATGTTGGTTCACCACCAATATTAGGGCGTGTTCTGAAACTGCCCAGCTTCTAAAAACTTCCTAGATTCAGCTTCTCGCATAGCTTCTCACTTCAAGTGGCGAACTAAAAAGCATTTGGCATCGTAGCTTCTATTTTCTATCGTTTGGCATGGGGCTGCCAGCCCATTTGAGCACAGTAAGCCCAACTTGGAGGGATTGGCAGGCCAGGTTGGGGCCTAAAACTAATTGCTAACGTGAGACAGAGAGAGTTTGGGAAAGAAAATCGAATCGGTACGCAGGAAGTCACTTGACAGTGGCAACCTGGTGTAATTCGTCTCAACTTCAACTTGATGGTTTTCATGGATCTGGTCTAGACCAGCTTCCCCAACTTCTCTTTTTTTACGCTAGACAGGTCGTCGGCTTCTCGATTTCCAACTTCTTGGAGCTAGAGCGTTCTGGTCAGCTTCATGCGTGGAGTTAACGAAGCCAGGAGCCGGAGCGTTGCAGAACAAGCCCTTAGTTATGGATTATTTGGCACATGATGAATATTTTAGTTTTCATGTTTGAGCAATTTTGAATTTCACTCAGAATTTGAAATTGAAATTAACTGGAATTTGAAAGAGATAGGAGACAATGATGATCAAACACTTGTTTAGCAAAATAATTAACTTAACCCAGGGGTTAATGTAGCATCATTACACCGGGGTGTTACAAATGTCATCCGACATAATTATCCATCACTGATCCATTGGCTACGAGTTCATTTCATATTGATCTTTGCTAGTTACTTTTCCGTTGCCACTGTTATGATTGTTACAAAACTGCTACTGTTACTTTTGCCACCGTTATCGTTACTTCCATACTACTTTGCTACTAAATACTTTGCTGCAGATATTAAGTCTTTCAGGTGTGGTTGAATTGACAACTCGGCTGCTAATACTTGAGAATATTGTTTGGCTCCCTTTGTGTCGAATCAATGAATTTATGTTGAATACTCTACCCTCAAAAACTGTCGTGATCCCCTATACTTGTGGGTTATCATGCTGCATCTATTCCATTGAGAATTCCAGTTTGGCTACCGTGAATCAAATTACTGGAAGTGAAGGCGTTGGCTAGTTATTGTATTGTGCTTCGACAATTGTATACAATTCATGCAAGCACAAGTGCGTAGGTCCTCGAGTAATTAGCACATGCCTTACACGCACGTTTAGTTAAAAATGCAAGTACCGACGCATCAATTATAGGAATTAACAAGTATATATGATCTCAATTCCATGCAACTACTAATTGATAGGTATATCTTTTTTTAGATGATTGACGGTTATGTATGTACATGGTATAACAAATTGCTACTACTTGACACACTGGTTTTCCAAAATCTAAAAACAAATAGCGCTTGCAAATGGGTTGTAGTATACGCAGCCCAGTTAAGCTTCACATGGGTCTGCTTCATATAGGCTAATTGTAAAACATTTGTACCTGCAATGTGTAGTGGCTGGACTGTGCCGTGTTGAAATAGCTGTTTGTGGGTTTGTGTCCTTTCATATGCTTTTTGTTGTTGAAATTTGCACATATATGTGCAGTGTTGTGGTCGGGGTTTCCTGTAAATAAAATAAATGTGAGGTAGTTTCGTGCAAAAATTTGTCATGGTGGTTGACTTTTTAAGCAAATAAAACAATGTGAGGGTGTTTTGCGTAAAAATATGCCACGTCCGGTGCCATCAGTCACTGACAAGTGGGGTCATAGACATGGATACGTCTGCATGCGCGTACTGTGACCGTATCTGCACGCTTGAGTCAAGTTAAGTGACCATAAAACCGTATTTCAAAATTCTAGCACTAAACTGAACATGTGATGCAAGTTTTGTGACTCTCGATGATATAACCTCTATGTTTTCCCCTACTCAAAGTCCCTGCCCTATCAACATTGTCTTGCAATTTGGGCGTATACATAGATTAAACGTATGACCTGCCCTCTCACAACTCACCCAATTTTTGTAGATGAAAACATTAATTACTCCATCAAACCTTGAAGTAGGCTTTTTAAGATCAGTGCATAACCTTAAAACTTTGATCATTCGTCATACATAGCCTTTTGGATATGATAATAGAAAATTGTATTAGCGGACTTGTCATGAAAAATACTTTCATATAATTATATTTTAGTAACAGACTGTGTAAGCAATATAATAAGTGGGGGTCAAATGTGTTTTGGAGGAAGTGTTGTTTCCTCCTAAGTGACTAGTAAAAAGTTACTCACTCTGTTCCAAATTAGTTTAAGGTTTGTTTTAAGTTTTACCAAGTCTATAGAAAAATATACCAACATTCTAGAAGCCCAAATTAGTTCCATAGATAGATTATTTATGCAAAATTTGCTTCCGTTTCGTACTATGTATGTTGCATGTTATAGATTTCAGCACGTTTTTCCATATACTTGGTCAAACTTGAACATGTTTTACCTAGAACTTCAGTTAATTTGGAACGGAGGGTGTACTTCGTAGTTAAGAGAGGTAAAAAAACAAAGAAGCATTAATGACAAATTTATTATTGTGTTTTACCTTGCTAGCTATAACATTTTTTTCAATTAGCTTACTACATGTACCAATTTGTCTTCCCATGGTTGGTTGGTTATTCAGATTGATGAGTATGAACCTGCTCCTGGTGCGGTGACAAGGACTAGTGCATTTGACTATGGCTGTTGTTAGACTCATGGCAACTTTGTGGATTGTCGGAAGCACTCTGGCTGCTTTCTTTCCTGCCCGCTCCACGAACAATCTTCTTTTTTGAGCTTGTTTATAGAGATGGTTTCAATGGAGTTGTCACATGCATCCCCTTAGGTGTGATCTTTTCAGCGGATTGCGTTTGCACATGCATACCACATGTTTGTGTTGGCTGATTCTAATTCTCGTTTTTCCAGTGACAAGCATATGTATTTAAAAAGCTTCACCATAGTGCTTTAAACAAGTGTCCTAGAGACAATTTTTCAAACTTCTTTAGGTTGTTTTCTTACATGATTTAGGAGATAAGTATCAGTGATCCAAGCTTTTGCGAGTGTGCGTAGTGTGTGAAATTGTGAGAACGGACAAGAGGAGGGGTTGTGTGCTGCTATCATGAGAAAAGTGAACAGATGGTGTGTGGTATCTCTAGTATTGAAAAAGGGAATTATGTCATAGGAGAAGCATTTGACTATCAGATGGGCTTTTGGGCCATGATGAAGTGCATATATACTTGTCGCCTTGTCATGTCTTCTTTTATCGATTAAGAGTTAAGGTGGGGATTAGGTGCCTCACCTGGCCTTAGGGCATTAAATTGATGCTTAGTACAATAACGTAAGATATTTAGATAGACAACAAACGTTACCATGGCATATTTATATACCTGAATTTTCTTCTAAGATATTTTTGAATAGATAAGCAAACGCAGTTTGCTTATTACTTGTGTTTCAGATCAACCAGTTACTAAAGCCTACGGTTTGCTTGATTTCCCTCTTGGGTGGGGCACTCATCGTCTTGGTGGTTGTATCTCTCTCTCTCTCTCTCTCTCTCTCTCTCTCTCAACAAACACACGCTCGCGCTGCTACACGACATCCATCCTATATCGACTTGGTTACTGACTTCATGTGTGATCTTTTCAGCGGATTGCGTTTGCAAGTCATGTTACCATCACTTTGATGTTCCGCATTCTGGTCTGAGGAGGACATGTGCGTGTGGAAACAGTAGGGTGGAGAAAATACGTGAAATGTGTTATCTTTGCAATGGTGTGTTGCATCCATTCCAAGGAGAATTCCAGTTTGCCTATCGCAAATAGACCGGAAGTGAAGGTTCTGGCTAGCTATTGTGTTGTGCTTCCACAATTGTATATCGATTCATGCAAGCACAAGTGCGTAGGTCCTCGAAGTAATTAGCACACGCTTTACACACACATTTAATTAGAAATGCAAGTACCAACACATGGTTTATAGGAATTAGCAGGTATTTATGATCTCTCACATGCAACTACTAATTGACAATTATATCTTTTTGAGATGATTGACGGCTATGTATGTAGAGAGTATAAAAAACCGCTAGTACTTGACATGTTGCTTCTACTCATGATGGCGCACACGTATTTCTGTTTTTTGGTTAAAGGAACAAAGCAAACCGATTGACATGTTGCAACTACACTGTCTTTTTTCTGCAAAACATCATTTTTCCGTGCAAGTTTCTTGATTTTCTAATCATTGTACCAATCCAGTGAGTTGTCATTATCATGAGTAGTTGCTCAAGTGTGAGAACCGGTTTCTGGATGAAAATAGTATGAGAGCATCTATAGTCGATCACCTCAAACCCATCTCAAACGCCTGGTTGAATGGTCCGGTGATTGTCTCGTCACGGAAAAGCGACCCAGACAGGCTCCTCAAACGGGTCTCAAATGTCAGGACTGACCGGCACCCCTCATATCCAGTCCAAATCTAAGGCGGATATGGGGGTGCCCAAGCGCGTCTGCCACGTCAGACTAGCGATGGGGTCCTACAGGAAACACTAGAAATCCAGCGGTCCGAAGCTCGTCTCCTTCGTCGAAGCCTGAATCACCGCGGGGCTACCTCCGAATGCGGTGGATCCGGAGGAGGAGGAGGTTGAGGAGGATGAGGAGGAGGATGTGGGGACGTTGGGGACGCGGATCTACAGGCAGAGCAGCAGACAATGCTCGATTTCCTCCACTCAGAGTCGGATGCGGAGGCCAGACGCCTTTGTCGACAGGAGATGAAGGCGGAGAACGCCGCGGAAATCAATGAGATGCTCGCGTACATGGATCAGGAGGAGCCCGAGCCCTCCTACGCGCCTGGCACCGATGTCGTGGACATCTCCGATGAGGAATCGTAACTAGCGTGTGTTGTACGTAGGTTTGCTTTGCATAGTTTGTATAGATATATGGGTGGAATATGAGAGACTCGGATGGAGCAAATTTAAGGCTTAATCGGCCACTGTCCGCGGATGTTTAAGGGGTTTGATTTGTTAAATCCGACTGTGGATGCTCTGAATACACGTACTCTACAAGGACGAAGGTCATTTTGAACGTGAGACTGCGTTGCTAGGTTGGAATCACATTATAGCTACTAATCCGATCGAGCTGAAATATCAACCTTTCTAGGGGGATGCGGATCTTAGACCCCTGACCATAAGTTGTACACAGGTCGATTATTTTCAATCATGTGCACCCAACGGAGAAGAGTTTCGCGATATTTACGCCGGAAAAAGTCCATTTTAAACCTTGAATTCGTAGACGTCCGGCGAATCAAACCCTGAAGTCGAAATCCCTGTCGTTCTGACCCCAAACTAACTAATCCCGGTCCAAATCTAACCTTAGTGCCGTTTTAGCCCTTAAAACGCTGACGTGGCCAGGATTGCTAGTTAGGTGTGCCAGGTTATATCTGGAACGCGCGCGCGCGGGGGGGGGGGGGAGGGTGAACAGCAAATCGATTGGGGATTTGGGGGGAGAAACTAGGGTTAGGTGACGGCGGTGGCGATTCCTTGAGGGGTGCGGCGGAGGAGGCGATTGCGCAGGGGGCGGCTGCATTGGTTGCGTCGACGGCAATGTCGTGGTCTTCTGGTGGTTCGAGTGCTCCCAGCTTCCGTCGAGCCACCGGAAGGAGAGGGGAGGAATCTAGGTCGCCGGTGCCGTACCGCGAGGCCCCGATGGCGTACGAGCCAGCGAGGCTCTGCTGGTGCAACCCCCGTCGGAAGGCGTCTAGGTGGATCTCCTGGAGCCGTCAGAATCCAGGCAGGAGATACTACGCTTGTGTTGATGCGATGGTGAGCTTCAAGTTGTTGTTTTTTGTTCTGTTCATTTGTCCCCCCCCCCCTCATTGATTTCTGTTGGTGCAATTGAACAGCATGGTGGTTGTGGATTCGTGGAATGGCATGATGACCCACTTCCCAAGTTTTGGAGTGATTTGATTGGTGATTTGCGAGATGAAGTGTGTAGGCTGAGAGGTCAAGGAAGTGCTGCTGTGATTGAAGATCCCACTGCAGTTGTGGCTCTCCCTGAAGCTAAAACAGGAGGAATGGGAATGGCTATGGCTCTGCAAGATGAATTGAAGCGGAAAAAATCAGAGATGGATGCACTGAAGGGCAAATATCAGAATGCTGTCATGCTGTTTGTTGTATTTGTGGTGGGTTTAGTTGCAGGGAAGATGCTACTGTAATAAGATGTGCAAGTGTTATTTGTATGCAATGTAGCAATGCTTTAGGGTTTAGAATGAACTAGTCTTTTGGGCATTGAAGATGCAACTTGTATCCTTAGTTTAAATTGGAAGTTGTATGCATTTGCCACTGTTTGGAATCAATGAAAGTGGAAGTGCAAGTTGTGTTATGCCATCATTTTGTACCTCTCTGAAATGCATACATGTTTGCAATCTTTGCTGGCAGTAAAGTGAAAAATGATGCAGTAAAGTGGAACATGATGCTGTTTGTAAGATAATGCATAGATGATGCAAGTTATAAGTTAATTCCAATGCATTGTCAGGATGGCATTTAGAAACAATGCTAGCTAGTAAATAAGAAGGAAATGCAACTGATGAAAGATCATTTAGATCAAGTTAATTTCACATAGACTGGGTTTGAAATAAGTCACACTCCCACACATACATGACCCCTAGTTTGAGCCATGAACAAAAGATAAGTTTGCAACATTACATCAGAAATGTTTTGAAACATTGCAACTTGAACAAAAGAACTAGATGCAGCCCTTCTTCAACTATAACTAGTAGTTTCCACTGCAAGTGAAATATCTGAAGCTTGGCACTGATGATGCAGGCCTTCTTCCCCTCTTAGCTCCAGATCCTGTCCTTGTGGAAGTAGATGTTGTAGGGGCAGCAGATGATCCAGCTTCAGCAGTTGCAGTTCTCTTTCTTGGAGGCTTGAACCTGTTGGTCCCAGTAGAAGGACCTGTTGGTACTGAACTTGTTGTTGGTGGAGCAGATGCAGAGGCAGAGGCAGAGGTTTGCTGCAAATTAAGGATAAATATGCAAATAAGTTCCAACACAAGAGTAATAAGCAGGATAAATATGCAATAGATAAGTACATGACAGCAACAAATACCTCAGTTGGGTTCTTTTTCTTGCTAGTTCTAGCAAGATGAGCATTTTTTTCTTGCCTCTCTCTGGATTCTGCTTACATCCTGATTTGTTGTGTCCAGGGTTACCACACAAGGAGCATTTGATAATTGTGCCATGCTTGCTCATTTTCTTCCCCTTAGGTTGCTCAGTTTCTTCTCTTCTCCTATCATTGTTTTTAGGCCTTCCTTTTTTCTTCTCTTTTCCTGGCAACCTAACATATTCAGGAGGCACTGGCCTAGGATTGGGTGACACTGGCCACATCTCTTCACCCTCCACAGGCTACAAGCAATGCTCATAGATTTTGTTGAACACCTCAACAAAGTAGCAAGGAGCAATAAAATCCTCAATTTTTCCGTTGCACTTGTAGATGGCACTAATTGCATGGTGGCAAGGAAGCCCTGCCAGCTGGAAGTACCCACAAGAGCATGTCCATTTTTCCAGGTCCACAGTGTACTGCCTTCCTCTTCCATTCACTTGCTTCACTTCAAATCCATTTTCTCCATTCCATAGCACTTCAAGATATTGTGTTCTAGCAATACTTTTCTTGAGCTTGTTAAAAACAGCAGGGCATATTTTTCCTCTAAAGTTGGCACCTTTCTCTCTTTGTTCCTGAATTCTCACAAGTACTTTTTTCCTAATTTTTTCATTCATAGAAATAATAGGATAAAACCTAGCATCAACTATAGCATGGTTGAATGACTCGCATAGGTTGTTGTCAACTGATTCACAGTTTGAACCAACTGGGAAAAAAGCCCTTGCCCAGTGCTGTGGCTCAGTCCTCATGATGTCTTTAGCCCCTTCAGGAGTGACTTGTGCAAGCTAGGCCTTATAATAGTTGAAATCTTGCTTGTTAGAAGCCTTAGCAACTCCCCAGAATTTTTTTTGCCACTCATGATCTCTATGTTTCTTCCTCCAATTAGCATAAATGTGCCTAGCACACATCCTATGCTGTGCAGCAGGAAGGTAATCATTCACTGCATTTATCAAGCCCTTCTGCTGATCAGAAATAATAACCCAGCCAGCTCCATTATTGTTTATTTCCAAGTCCTTAATGAGCAGCCCAACAAACCACTTCCATGTGATATTAGTTTCATTCTCAACTACAGCCCAGGCTAGTGGATACATCTGATTATTTGCATCTCTACCTATGGCACACAAGAGCTCACCCTTCACTGCACCTTTGAAGAAACAACCATCAAGGCCTATTACTTTTCTGCAACCAGCCTTGAATCCTTGCTTCATTGCATTAAAGCACACACAGAAGCTCTAGAATACACTTTCCTCCATGTTGGTTGGATCCATGCAAACAGCAACTATGCTTCCAGGGTTGCTCCTTAACAACTCAAGTTGGTAGTCAAACACTCTAGTGTATTCATTGTTCATTCCACACAACAATTTGTCCATGACAATTCTTTTTGCATGCTTGCACTTTGAAGTGGAGACATCAGCAAACATATCTTGCAAAACAGTTGCTTTCATGCTCTCAATTTTCCACATAGGATTTGCCAGTATGAAGTGCTCATACCTCTGTGCAATCACCTTTGCAGTAACCAACTTGTTGCATCTGTTCTGTGCACACTGGTGATCATCATTGTATGTTATGACTTGGAATCTTGAAGTCCTTGATCTCTTGGCTGCATATATCAGCCATGGGCAGCCAGGCCATCCACACTTTGCCCTTACTCTGTCACACTCAGATTTCATGAACTTAATGCTCCTCTTTGTTACTAGACCATATCTTCTCAAAGCTTTGCACAGCTGATTCTTGCTTCTAAAAACCATGGTCAAAGCAAAATGTGGTACTTCACTTTCAGGGTTGTATCTTGGGAATGTACTCTTCCTCTTCCTTATATGACCATCTGAATCTTCATCATAGCTGTAGTCCTCATCAGATGAATCATAGTTCCAATCCATTTCTTCTCTTTCAATTTGCTCCTCCATGTTGGCAATCAATTCAATTGGCACTGGCCCTGTAGCATCCCTACCTATCCAGCTCTTGGAATCCCTCATCCTTTTCTTAAATTTCCTAGCATGTCTCCTGAGCTCCACAACTTCTGAATCCTCCCCACTATCATCAGTATGTCCAATGTATTCAGGGTCACTGTCTGAGTCTGAATTTCGATTGGCACTGTCAACATTTGCAGCTATCACCATTTGGTTATTCACATGCCCTGAAGCCTGAGGTTCAGAAGCACAAGCTGATGCAGGTTGACTTGGATCCAAAACCTGGGGAAAAACACCTTCCATGCCTGCCATTTCATCCACGTCTACTACTCTGCTTCTTCTCTGCTTCAAGGGGCTGCAAATTCTTTGAGTGATTACACCAGTTTCATCAGGTATGAGCACATCAGTGTCAGACTCTGCAGGTTCAATAGCAGTTACTGGCACTGATTCTTCTGCAGTTATAACTGCATCTGGTTCTTCAGCAGTTATAACTGCATCTAGTTCATCATCATCACTCTGTTCCATGAGTTCATCCTCAAAATCACTCCCACTACTGCTGCTGTCATTGTTATCTTCCTCTCCATGATACTCCACATACACATCAGCAACTCCTCCAACACTAATGTAGTCAGCCATCTTCACACACCAACTTTCATCATGAAGGAACACCAAGCCATTGATAAGCTCTTTTCCAGGAAGCAGAAAATAGAACTTCATCGATTCCATCAACTGAGTATGATCTTTTAAATAGCCTTTCACTTCCTGCAGTGACAGTTTATCCCTCTCAATCTCTGACATTGCTTCATCTCCCCCAACATAGTCCAAATTTGGACCAATGTGGATGAACTTCCCTCCAATATGAAACCGAACGTTCAAAATCTCACTTGGGTCCATGATTTCACTGAAAAAACATACACCGTGATCAAAATAAAGCATAACAATCTATTCCTAAATCAATCTATTCACAAAAAATCAATCTTTTTCCGTCGCCCAAATCGTCCCCAATTTTGCCCCAAATTTGCCGCTAAAACCCTAACCCTAATGCCGCAACTACTCCAACCTATGAATACCAAGGGAGGAGGGCATCCAGAACATTACCTGCTTCTTCGATGCGCCGTAGCCCCGTCACGATCATCGCAGAGGTGGCGATCAACCACCGGTCGCCATTGCCGTCGCCAGAGAAGGATGAATGCAGAGGGACGCGGAGAGAACGAAGCGAAATGACGGGCCGGACTGGGCCGGCCCACTAATATCGCCTCAGGCGCGCGCCGAACGACCCATCCCGGCCACCCCATTGCCATGTCGGCAATCCCCGTTTGGGAAACGACACTAAGGTTAGATTTGGATCGGGATTAGTTAGTTTGGGGTCAGAACGACAGGGATTTCGACTTCAGGGTTTGATTCGCCGGACGTCTACGAATTCAAGGTTTAAAATGGACTTTTTCCTATTTACGCCCACTGCCACCTACGCACTACTACTTGTCACTTCTGGAGGAGTATCTGCAGTTATACGATTGCTGATGATTCGGCATGAAGATGAGGATCCGAGTCACTCACGAGAGTGAGGAAGATTAGGTAGGAATCGGGTGTACATTCATGGCGACATGGTAGTGTCCATTGAGAATGGCCTCAGCCACTATTTCCATTTGGCATTATTGTGATATAATCATATATATATTGCCAATCATTTAGCACATCACTACTTGCTTGCGGCTACTAGACAAATCTTCCGACGACTCCGCAAGTCCACATCATAACATGCATTATTATATAGAGATATACATATAAAAAATCAGTGTAAGCCTCTCTCTTTTTTTTGCCGGGAGTGTAAGCTTGCACAGATATTAGAGATCACTAAAACAAGTGGAAAGGGGCATGGAGATATCAGAGATCACTAAAATAATGCAAATTCTTACTCCCTTTGGTTCAGTTTATAAGTCGGGCATGGATTTTGATCCCCACTTTGGCTAGGAAAACATGTATTTTATTTCATAAAAAGTACAGTTTTAGATTCCTTGTCAAATGTAGTTTCTAACCGTATACTTTTTGTGGCATATCACACACCTTTTATTAGTCAAATCGAAAATCTAAAAACCCGTACATGACTTATAAACTGAACTGGAGGGAGTAGATGAATTAATATAGATTCAGGGGTTGTACTAAATTAGCGACAATTAGTATGAATCAAACTGGAGTAATGAAATTTAAAAATTATTTGTCAGAGATACTGTAAGTTTGTTTATTTGGACCCCTAGAGCAAAGATGAATGTGGCCAGAATTCCAGCTGGTGGAGAGATGAATTAATGTAGACATAATTTTGGACCAGGTTAGTAGCTCTCTGTACATGCCACAAAATCCATAATGGAACCTGCAGCAAACGGATGGAGCCAGGATTTTGAACTAGATTGAGTGCGCTACTGAAAACAAGCTTTAGCAGAGTAAAATTACAATTACAACTTTTTTTTTGGAAAAGAAGATGTACCCTGGTCATCTGGGTGATGCATGCAGTCATTTTATTAATTATTCACAAAGCCATTACAAGGTAATACATCAGTAAGCCTGAAAGCACCATCTTGGCAACACCTGTCGCTACTCCTATCTTCGTGACGAATGGGTGCCGAATGTCCGAGCCTCATACCAAACAGACATCGCACGGATGCCCCATCCAAGCCACAATACTTGGTCTGGATAAAACACCGGTTCGGCGCACTTTAGTGGGCACCACATGCGCATACTACAAGGGTCGTCACCGCCATCTTCCACCGATCCATTTTCAGAACAAGTACACATGCATCGACCTTGCTAGGCCAGCCGTCAACGTCGCCACGGCGCCAAACAGGGCCACCGCCCTGCGCTCGTTCATCCAGCCACATCCGTCATCGAGATCCAACTTCACCATGCCGCTGTAGGACCTTGAAGTAGATGTGTCTAGATGGGGTGATTAGACACTTAATGCTAAAGTTGCAGTTTTTTAGCTTTTTCGGTTTAAGTGGAGTTTAGGCATAATTTCAACATTCACAATACATATCAAGCAAGCATGCAAAGAGTATATAGGCAGCGGAAAGTAAAGCATGCAACTTGCAAGAATGTAAATGGAAGGGTTTGGAGAATTCAAACGCAATTGGAGACACGGATGTTTTTCCCGTGGTTCGGATAGGTGGTGCTATCCTACATCCACGTTGATGGAGACTTCAACCCACGAAGGGTAACGGTTGCGCGAGTCCACGGAGGGCTCCACCCACGAAGGGTCCACGAAGAAGCAACCTTGTCTATCCCACCATGGCCATCGCCCACGAAGGACTTGCCTCACTAGCGGTAGATCTTCACGAAGTAGGCGATCTCCTTGCCCTTACAAACTCCTTGGTTCAACTTCATAATCTTGTCGGAGGCTCCCAAATGACACCTAGCCAATCTAGGAGACACCACTCTCCAAGAAGTAACAAATGGTGTGTTGATGATGAACTCATTGCTCTTGTGCTTCAAATGATAGTCTCCCCAACACTCAACTCTCTCTCACAGGATTTGGATTTGGTGGAAAGAAGATTTGAGTGGAAAGCAACTTGGGGAAGGCTAGAGATCAAGATTCATGTGGTAGGAATGGAATATCTTGGCCTCAACACATGAGTAGGTGGTTCTCTCTCAGAACATATGAGTTGGAAGTGTAGATGTGTTCTGATGGCTCTCTCCACGAGTGAAGAGGAGGTGGAGGGGGTATATATAGCCTCCACACAAAATCCAACCGTTACACATAATTTACCAATCTTGGTGGGACCGAATCAACAAACTCGGTCGGACCGAAATAGTAAACCTAGTGACCGTTAGAGATTTTCGGTGGGACTGACATGCAACTCGGTAGGACCGATATGGTTAGGGTTAGGGCATAACGTAATCTCGGTGAGACCGATTACACAAACTCGGTGAGACCGATTTGGTAATAAGCTAACCAGAGGGTTGGTCAGGCAAACTCGGTGGGACCGATTTGCTCTTCTCGGTGAGACCGAAATGTTACGAAAAGGAAACAGTGAGTTTACATTGCAATCTCCGTGGGACCGATCTGCTCTTTCGTTGAGACCAAAAAGTTACGAAAAGGAAACAGAGAAATTGCAATCCCATCTCGGTGAGACCGAGATCCCTATCGGTAGAACCGATTTGCTTAGGGTTTGGCAATGGCTATGACAAGTGAAACTCGGTGGCGCCGGGTTGAAATAATCGGTAGGTCCGAGTTTGGCTTAGGTTTAGGTCGTATGTGGAAGTGGGAAAATAGCTGAGGATTTTGGAGCATATCATTAAGCACTTGAAGCAAGAGGCTCATTAAGCAAGACCTCACCCCTCCTTGATAGTATTGGCTTTTCCTATGGACTCAATGTGATATTGGATCACTGAAATGTAAAATGAAGAGTCTTGAGCTTTAAGCTTTAGCCAATCCTTTGTCCTTAGCATCTTGGAGAATTTCCCACAACCTTTAGTCCATGCCACTCCATTGTTGAACTTATCTGAAACATACTAGATAGAAATGTTAGTCCAACAAGAGATATGTTGTCATTAATTACGAAAACCACCTAGGAAGCACTTGTGCTTTCAATCTCCTCCTTTTTGGTAATTGATGGCAACATACATCAAAGCTTTAGATAAAGATATAAAGAACAACAAGTAAAGCTTTGGAAGGACATGTAACAAGCATAGGCTCCCCCTACATGTATGCACTCATGTAAATGTGAAATATAGAGGCATGTGAGAGTATAACCATGACATAGTAGGCAATGTGTTACATGTATCTTGGCCATATGCATCAGAGCAAAAGATTATCAAGGAAAATACCTTCATGCTCATGAGTCCTTCTTGCAAACAGTATGTACATAAGCAAGAATTCCTCATACTCATGATTTTGATGCATACACTTACCTTGTAGTCTTTAGCTGGCTTAGGATGGAATGAACCTGCACAAACAAGGTTAGATAACACAGGTACCTCCACTAGCCAGAGAAAACCAAAGAAGCCACAAGAGTACCAAGACTGGGATGACATGTAGAGAGTGAGTACAAGGTACCACAATGGATCCAACATGCCCCCAAGAGTAAAGATATGCAATGAATTTGACTGATTTCTTTCCCTTAGGTGTCTTGCTCCCCCTGAATCTTACATGGGATATTGGGAGAAGATAGGGAACAGAAAATCAGAGCTGAAAGATACAAATGGATAGAACTTAATGCAAATAAGCACATATGAACATGTCTTTCCCCCAAAAAGACATGTGGCATCTCTCCTCTTGAACATCAAGCATCTAGGATCCTTGAGTATTCTCTCCCCCTGGAAATCTCTTTCTCCCCCTTAATACTTTCTCCCTTGTAGGTGATAAGCTTTGACGTGATCTCTCTCTCCCCCTTTGACATCAATTTCCAAGAAGGGCTTTCTGGAATCCGTCGTATAGGTTTGGTCCTTGAGACTCGGCACAAAGCAATGGATAAAACTGTGATGCTTGTAGAGGACAAGATTCATTGAGTAGAGCTGGATCAGAAGAAATATAGAACAAGTGGCAAACTGTTTTTCCTCTTGTGAGGTCGGTGGCACCGAGTGGCATGTTTCGGTGGGGCCAAAAAGATTCGGTTGGACCAAAAACTACAAGTCGGTGAAACCGAGTTCAACACAGAGAAAAACACTTGTCATCTCAGCTCACTAAACATGTAGGATCTCACAAAGATTTGCAATGAATTATCTGAAGGATTTGCAAGGAATTGAATGCAGAAAATGCAGAACAAAAACAAAAAGAAAAGAGAAGAAACTGAAGGATCTAGATGAAGTTTTTTTTTTGAAAAAGAGAAAGAAAATAAATATGCATGAAACAAATGCAATAAGACAGAAAAGAACACAAGAGAACTTCATCTAGAGTTGGGCGGTGACATAGTCACCTATGTTAGAGTATATTGACTTAGGAGTCAAGTGAGAACACTTGATCATAGGTCGTACTCATCGTTTAAGCTCAAAATGGGGTTACCATTTTTCGTTTAAGCATCTTGATGTATTCACATCTTGTTGAGTTGCTTTGACTCATGTCTTGGAGTAAAGCTTCTCTAAGATGGAATAACATACCTTGGGTGGTGGTGTGGTTCTTGCTCATGTAGTTGAACTTGTGTGGGTGCTCAAGGTTGATGTAGCTCATGAAGAGTTGGGAGCACCACTTGGAGTTTGAGTTCATCTACCTACATGGGTTAGTTCTTGCAAGGAAGAGCACTTGTGTATCCAAAAATGACAATCATGAAGCTCAACATAGAATTTGTTAAAGGATATGTTTGAATGGTTTTGTGCTTCCTTGTCTTCAACCACCATTGTGTATAGACTTGGTGATGTAGAGATTGCTCAAGATGTGAGTGAGTCGCAATCTCATGGAATTAGATTCAACCAAGCACCTACATGGGTTAGACAACATGCAAGGTACAAATATATCCAAGACATAAGAGAGTCATCATAAGAGATATATCATGAATTAGTCATAAGCTCATATCTTGCATGTATCCAATGGAGTTCCTACTCCAAGTTCGAAGCATCAATAATGTTCAATTCACCTCTCAACCTGCAAAATACTTTCTCATCAAGAGGTTTAGTAAATATATCCGCTAATTTCTTATCAGTGCGAACATGCTTAAGATCAATGTCACCCTTAGCAACATGGTCTCGAATGAAATGATGACGAACTTCAATATGCTTAGTTCGAGAATGTTGTACAGGATTATGACCAATTTTGATAGCACTTTCATTGTCACAAAGCAGTGGAACATGTTTCACATAGATCCCATAATTTTTAAGAGTTTGGGTCATCCAAAGTAATTGAGCACAACATGAACCAGCGGCAATGTATTCTGCTTCGGCGGTGGATAAGGATACCGAGTTTTGTTTCTTGGAAGACCAAGACACAAGAGATCTACCAAGAAATTGACAAGTACCCGAAGTGGACTTTCTATCAACCTTGTCTTCAGCATAATCCGAGTCGGAATAGCCAACAAGATCAAAAGAAGACCTCTTAGGATACCAAATGCCAAAGTTTGGTGTATGAATTAAGTATCTCACTATCCTTTTCACGGCCTTAAGGTGACATTCTTTAGGAGAAACTTGATAGCGTGCACACATGCACACACTTAGCATAATGTCGAGACGTGAAGCACATAGGTATAACAAAGAACCAATCATAGAGCGATAAACCTTTTGATCAACCTGTTCACCATCTTTGGTCAAATCAAGATGTCCACTAGTAGGCATGGGTGTAGGCATACCTTTGCATTCTTGCATATTGAACTTCTTGAATAAGTCCTTGGTGTACTTCGTTTGAGAGACAAATGTACCTTCCTTAGTTTGCTTGATTTGCAAACTGAGAAAGAATTTGAGTTCACTCATCATAGACATCTCAAACTTCTCTGATATTAGCTTTCCAAACTTTTCACTAAAGAGAGGGTTAGTTGAACCAAATATGATATCATCAACATAAATTTGGCATACAAATAGTTCGCCATTAACCCTTTTAGTAAAAAGAGTAGAATCAATTTTACCAATTTCAAAACCACTTGCAATAAGGAACTTGGTCAAGCATTTATACCATGCTCTAGGAGCTTGTTTAAGACCATAAAGAGCTTTGTGAAGTTTGTAAACATGATTTGGTTTCTTAGGATTGATAAAGCCGGGAGGTTGTTTGACATAAACTTCCTCCTCTATTTCACCATTTAGAAAAGCACTTTTAATGTCCATTTGGTACAAGGTGATATTATGGTGATTAGCATAGGCAAGTAAGATGCGAATGGACTCAAGTCTAGCAACGGGAGCATATGTCTCACCATAGTCCATACCTTCGACTTGTGTGTACCCTTGGGCGACGAGACGTGCTTTGTTGCGAACCACTTGTCCATCTTCATCTTGCCTGTTGCGAAACACCCATTTGGTACCAATGATGTTGTGGTTGTTGTCGGGCTTCTCAACCAATGTCCAAACTTGGTTTCTCTCAAAGTTGTGTAGCTCTTCATGCATAGCGTTTATCCAATCCGGATCTTCCAATGCTTCTTCAACCTTCATAGGTTCAATGCTAGAGATGAATGAATAGTTTTCACAAAAGTTAGCTAAACGAGTTTTTGAGCGAGTGATTCTCCCGGTTTGAATATCATTGTAGATTTGCTCGACGGGATGATCTTTGGCAATTCTTGCTCGAACTCGTGAGAGCTTTTGCTTGGGTCTTCGTTGAACATCTTCTTCATCTTGTTCTTCTTCTTGGCCTTCTTCATTGTTGACATTGTCGTTCTCTTGTCATGGTGGAGAAGGAGGTTATTGATGTTCGTCTTGATGCATTTCCTCGTCTTCTTCATCTTGGTGTGTCCCACTTGTGGATGCTTCCGTATCAATTCTTGGTTCACCTTGTTGTGAAGTAGAAGCTTCCACTTGGATGAACGAGGTACTCTCCTTCACCTCCGTTGGACGAATTTTGCCAATAGACAAATCTTGGATTGCTTCTGAAGGGTCTTTGTCTCCTACATCGATTGGCAATTGCTCTACTTGCGAGCCATTAGATTCATCAAACTTCACATCTACCGTCTCTTCAACCTTTCGGGTGAAATTGTTGTAGACACGGTAAGTGTGAGAGTTTGAGCCATAACCAACTAGAAAACCTTCATGAGATTTAGGAGCAAACTTTGAATGACGATGCTTGTCAAGAATGTAGCACTTTGAGCCGAATACTCGAAAGTATCCAACTTGGGGTTTGTTACCGGTGAGGAGCTCGTATGCCGTCTTGCCGAGTAGCTTGTGAAGATACAAGCGATTTGTTGCATGACAAGCTGTCTCAACCGCTTCTGCCCAAAAGTTCTTCGGCGTCTTGTACTCATCAAGCATCGTTCTCGCCATTTCGATGAGCGTCCGGTTCTTCCTCTCAACAACTCCATTTTGTTGAGGTGTGTACGTAGCTGAGAACTCGTGTGAAATCCCTTCTTCGTCAAGAAAGGTGTCCACATTTGCGTTCTTGAACTCCGTTCCGTTGTCACTCCGAACCTTCTTGATCTTCACGTCAAACTGATTTTGGGCCTTCCTAGCGAAGTTTTTGAAGATCTTCTGGACCTGCGACTTGTCATCAAGAAAGAACACCCACGTAAATCTTGAAAAATCATCAACTATAACTAGACCAAAAGAATTTCCACCAAGACTCTTGTAGGCGTTGGGACCAAAAAGATCCATATGAAGTAGCTCGAGTGGCCTCCTTGTGGTCATGATGTTCTTCACGGGATGCCTTCCTCCAACCTGTTTACCTGCTTGACAAGCACTGCAAAGTCTATCTTTATCAAATATGACATCGTTAACTCCAATGATATGATTTCCTTTAATAAGCTTGTCAAGGTTTCTCATGCCAATGTGACCTAGTCGTCTATGCCACAACCAACCTTTTGAGGATTTAGCAATAAGGCAAGTTTTAGGTTGTGCCTTTTTAGAGAAATTGACAATGTAAAGATCACCTCTACGCATGCCGGTAAAGACCATTTTATGATTGTCTCGACGAAACACTTGGCAATCTACCTCAGTAAATAGGACATTCAAACCGAAATCAGCAAGTCTAGATACTGAAAGTAAGTTGTAGCCGAGAGATTCAACGAGCATGACATTTTGAATGGAACTATCATGTGAGATGTGAAGGAAATATGCCCTAGAGGCAATAATAAAGTTATTATTTATTTCCTTATATCATGATAAATGTTTATTATTCATGCTAGAATTGTATTAACCGGAAACATAATACATGTGTGAATACATAGACAAACAGAGTGTCACTAGTATGCCTCTACTTGACTAGCTCGTTAATCAAAGATGGTTATGTTTCCTAACCATGAACAAAGAGTTGTTATTTGATTAACGAGGTCACATCATTAGTTGAATGATCTGATTGACATGACCCATTCCATCAGCTTAGCACCCGATTGTTTAGTATGTTGCTATTGCTTTCTTCATAACTTATACATGTTCCTATGACTATGAGATTATGCAACTCCCGTTTGCCGGAGGAACACTTTGGGTGCTACCAAACGTCACAACGTAACTGGGTGATTATAAAGGAGTACTACAGGTGTTTCCAATGGTAGATGTTGGGTTGGCGTATTTCGAGAATAGGATTTGTCACTCCGATTGTCGGAGAGGTATCTCTGGGCCCTCTCGGTAATACACATCACATAAGCCTTGCAAGCATTATAACTAAGATGTTAGTTGTGAGATGATGTATTACGGAACGAGTAAAGAGACTTGCCAGTAACGAGATTGAACTAGGTATTGGATACCGACGATCGAATCTCGGGCAAGTAACATACCGATGACAAAGGGGACAACGTATGTTGTTATGCGGTCTGACCGATAAAGATCTTCGTAGAATATGTAGGAGCCAATATGGGCATCCAGGTCCCGCTATTGGTTATTGACCGGAGACATGTCTCGGTCATGTCTACATTGTTCTCGAACCATAGGGTCCGCACGCTTAACGTTACGATGACAGTTATTATGAGTTTATGCATTTTGATGTACCGAAGATTGTTCGGAGTCCCGGATGTGATCACGGACATGACGAGGAGTCTCGAAATGGTCGAGACATAAATATTGATATATTGGAAGCCTATATTTGGATATCGGAAGTGTTCCGGGTGAAATCGGGATTTTACCGGAGTACCGGGAGGTTACCGGAACCCCCCGGGAACCATATGGGCCTTATTGGGCCTTAGTGGAAAGGTGAAAGGGGCAGCCCAAGGTGGGCTGCGCGCCTCCCCCCTCCCCTAGTCCTATTAGGACTAGGAGAGGTGGCTGGCCCCCTTCTCTCTCTCTCTCTCTCTCTCTCTCTCTCTCTCTCCTCTCTCTCTCTCTCTCTCTCTCTCTCTCGAGGAATCCTATTAGGAATAGGATTGAGGGGGGGAGTCCTACTCCCAGTAGGAGTAGGACTCCTCCTGCGCCCTCCTCCTTGGCCGGCCAGCCCTCCCCCTTGGATCCTTTATATACGGGGGCAGGGGGCACCTCTAGACACACAAGTTGATCCTTGGTGATCGTTCCTTAGCCGTGTGCGGTGCCCCCTGCCACCAAATTCCACCTCGATCATATCGTTGTAGTGCTTAGGCGAAGCCCTGCGTCGGTAGAACATCAAGATTGGCACCACGCCGTCGTGCTGACGGAACTCCTCCCCGAAGCTTTGCTGGATCGGAGCCCGAGGATCGTCATCGAGCTGTACGTGTGCTAAGAACTCGGAGGTGCCGGAGTAACGGTGCTTGGATCGGTCGGATCGGGAAGAAGACGTACGACTACTTCCTCTATGTTGTGTGATCGCTTCCGCAGTCGGTCTGCGTTGGTACGTAGACAACACTCTCCCCTCTCGTTGCTATGCATCACCATGATCTTGCGTGTGCGTAGGAATTTTTTTGAAATTACTACGTTCCCCAACATCGTGGGCGATGGCCATGGTGGGATAGACAAGTTTGCTTCTTCGTGGACCCTTCGTGGGTGGAGCCCTCCGTGGACTCGCGCAACCGTTACCCTTCGTGGGTTGAAGTCTCCATCAACATGGATGTAGGATAGCACTGCCTATCCGAATAATCTTAGCAACGAATAATCTTGTCGGAGGCTCCCAAATGACACGGAGACGCAAGATCACACAACCATGTTGATGGAGACTTCAACCCACGTAGGCGGTGCTATCCTACATCCATGTTGATGGAGACTTCAACCCACGAAGGGTAACGGTTGCGCGAGTCCACGGAGGGCTCCATCCACGAAGGGTCCACGAAGAAACAACCTTGTCTATCCCACCATGGCCATCGCCCACGATGTTGGGGAACGTAGTAATTTCAAAAAATTTCCTACGCACACGCAAGATCATGGTGATGCATAGCAACGAGAGGGGAGAGTGTTGTCTACGTACCAACGCAGACCGACTGCGGAAGCGATCACACAACATAGAGGAAGTAGTCGTACGTCTTCTTCCCGATCCGACCGATCCAAGCACCGTTACTCCGGCACCTCCGAGTTCTTAGCACACGTACAGCTCGATGACGATCCCCGGGCTCCGATCCAGCAAAGCTTCGGGGAGGAGTTCCGTCAGCACGACGGCGTGGTGACGATCTTGATGTTCTACCGATGCAGGGCTTCGCCTAAGCACTACAACGATATGATCGAGGTGGAATTTGGTGGCAGGGGGCACCGCACACGGCTAAGGAACGATCACCAAGGATCAACTTGTGTGTCTAGAGGTGCCCCCTGCCCCCGTATATAAAGGATCCAAGGGGGAGGGCTGGCCGGCCAAGGAGGAGGGCGCAGGAGGAGTCCTACTCCTACCGGGAGTAGGACTCCCCCCCTCAATCCTATTCCTAATAGGATTCCGAGAGAGAGAGAGAGAGAGAGAGAGAGAGAGAGAAGGGGGCCGGCCACCTCTCCTAGTCCTAATAGGCCTAGGGGAGGGGGGAGGCGCGTAGCCCACCTTGGGCTGCCCCTTTCACCTTTCCACTAAGGCCCAATAAGGCCCATATGGTTCCCGGGGGGTTCCGGTAACCTCCCGGTACTCCGGTAAAATCCCGATTTCACCCGGAACACTTCCGATATCCAAATATAGGCTTCCAATATATCAATCTTTATGTCTCGACCATTTCGAGACTCCTCGTCATGTCCGTGATCACATCCGGGACTCCGAACAATCTTCGGTACATCAAAATGCATAAACTCATAATAACTGTCATCGTAACGTTAAGCGTGCGGACCCTACGGTTCGAGAACAATGTAGACATGACCGAGACATGTCTCCGGTCAATAACCAATAGCGGAACCTGGATGCCCATATTGGCTCCTACATATTCTACGAAGATCTTTATCGGTCAGACCGCATAACAACATACGTTGTTCCCTTTGTCATCGGTATGTTACTTGCCCGAGATTCGATCGTCGGTATCCAATACCTAGTTCAATCTCGTTACTGGCAAGTATCTTTACTCGTTCCGTAATACATCATCTCACAACTAACATCTTAGTTATAATGCTTGCAAGGCTTATGTGATGTGTATTACCGAGAGGGCCCAGAGATACCTCTCCGACAATCGGAGTGACAAATCCTATTCTCGAAATACGCCAACCCAACATCTACCATTGGAAACACCTGTAGTACTCCTTTATAATCACCCAGTTACGTTGTGACGTTTGGTAGCACCCAAAGTGTTCCTCCGGCAAACGGGAGTTGCATAATCTCATAGTCATAGGAACATGTATAAGTTATGAAGAAAGCAATAGCAACATACTAAACGATCGGGTGCTAAGCTGATGGAATGGGTCATGTCAATCAGATCATTCAACTAATGATGTGACCTTGCTAATCAAATAACAACTCTTTGTTCATGGTTAGGAAACATAACCATCTTTGATTAACGAGCTAGTCAAGTAGAGGCATACTAGTGACACTCTGTTTGTCTATGTATTCACACATGTATTATGTTTCTGGTTAATACAATTCTAGCATGAATAATAAACATTTATCATGATATAAGGAAATAAATAATTACTTTATTATTGCCTCTAGGGCATATTTCCTTCAGTCTCCCACTTGCACTAGAGTCAATAATCTAGATTACACAGTAATGATTCTAACACCCATGGAGCCTTGGTGCTGATCATGTTTTGCTCGTGGAAGAGGCTTAGTCAACAGGTCTGCAACATTCAGATCCGTATGTATCTTGAAAATCTCTATGTCTCCCACCTGGACTAGATCCCGGATGGAGTTGAAGCGTCTCTTGATGTGTTTGGTTCTTTTGTGAAATCTGGATTCCTTTGCTAAGGCAATTGCACCAGTATTGTCACAAAAGATTTTCATTGGACCCGATGCACTAGGTATGACACCTAGATCGGATATGAACTCCTTCATCCAGACTCCTTCGTTCGCTGCTTCCGAAGCAGCTATGTACTCCGCTTCACATGTAGATCCCGCTACGACGCTTTGTTTAGAACTGCACCAACTGACAGCTCCACCGTTTAAAGTAAACACGTATCCGGTTTGCGACTTAGAATCGTCCGGATCAGTGTCAAAGCTTGCATCAACGTAACCTCTTACGGTGAGCTCTTTGTCACCTCCATATACGAGAAACATATCCTTAGTCCTTTTCAGGGTTTTTAGGATGTTCTTGACCGCTGTCCAGTGATCCACTCCTGGATTACTTTGGTACCTCCCTGCTAAACTTATAGCAAGGCACACATCAGGTCTGGTACACAGCATTGCATACATGATAGAGCCTATGGCTGAAGCATAGGGAACATCTTTCATTTTCTCTCTATCTTCTGCAGTGGTCGGGCATTGAGTCTGACTCAACTTCACTCCTTGTAACACAGGCAAGAACCCTTTCTTTGCTTGATCCATTTTGAACTTCTTCAAAATCTTGTCAAGGTACGTGCTTTGTGGAAGTCCAATTAAGCGTCTTGATCTATCTCTATAGATCTTTATGCCTAATATGTAAGCAGCTTCCCCGAGGTCTTTCATCGAAAAACTTTTATTCAAGTATCCCTTTATGCTATCCAGAAATTCTATATCATTTCCAATCAGCAATATGTCATCCACATATAATATCAGAAATGCTACAGAGCTCCCACTCAGTTTCTTGTAAATACATGCTTCTCCAAAAGTCTGTATAAAACCAAATGCTTTGATCACACTATCAAAGCGTTTATTCCAACTCTGAGAGGCTTGCACCAGTCCATAAATGGATCGCTAGAGCTTGCACACTTTGTTAGCTCCCTTTGGATCGACAAAACCTTCTGGTTGCATCATATACAACTCTTCTTCCAGAAATCCATTCCGGAATGCAGTTTTGACATCCATCTGCCAAATTTCATAATCATAAAATGCGGCAATTGCTAACATGATTCTGACAGACTTAAGCATCGCTACGGGTCAGAAGGTCTCATCGTAGTCAACCCCTTGAACTTGTCGAAAACCTTTTGCAACAAGTCGAGCTTTATAGACAGTAATATTACCGTCAGCGTCAGTCTTTTTCTTGAAGATCTATTTATTCTCAATTGCTTGCCGATCATCGGACAAGTCAACCAAAGTCCATAATTTGTTCTCATACATGGATCCCATCTCAGATTTCATGGCTTCAAGCCACTTTGCGGAAACTGGGCTCACCATCACTTCTTCATAGTTCGTAGGTTCATCATGATCTAATAGCATGACTTCCAGAATTGGATTACCGTACCACTCTGGTGCGGATCTCACTCTGGTTGATCTATGAGGTTCAGTAGTATCTTGTCCTCAAGTTTCATGATCATCATCATTAGCTTCCTCACTAATTGGTATAGGTGTCGCAGAAACAGTTTTCTGTGATGTACTATTTTCCAATAAGGGAGCAGGTACAGTTACCTCGTCAAGTTTTACTTTCCTCCCACTCACTTCTTTCGAGAGAAACTCCTTCGCTAGAAATGATCCATTCTTAGCAACGAATGTCTTTCCTTCGGATCTGTGATAGAAGGTGTACCCAACAGTCTCCTTTGGGTATCCTACGAAGACACATTTTTCCGCTTTGGGTTCGAGCTTATCAGGTTGAAGCTTTTTCACATAAGCATCGCAGCCCCAAACTTTAAGAAACGACAACTTTGGTTTCTTGCCAAACCATAGTTCATAAGGCGTCGTCTCAACGGATTTTGATGGTGCCCTATTTAACGTGAATGCGGCTGTCTCTAAAGCATAACCCCAAAATGATAGCGGTAAATCAGTAAGAGACATCATAGATCGCACCATATCTAGTAAAGTACGATTACGACGTTCGGACACACCATTACGCTGTGGTGTTCCGGGTGGCGTGAGTTGCGAAACTATTCCACAATTTTTCAAATGTACACCAAACTCGTAACTCAAATATTCTCCTCCACGATCAGATCGTAGAAACTTTATTTTCTTGTTACGATGATTTTCAACTTCACTCTGAAATTCTTTGAACTTTTCAAATGTTTCAGACTTGTGTTTCATTAAGTAGATATACCCATATCTGCTTAAATCATCTGTGAAGGTGAGAAAATAACGATATCCGCCACGAGCCTCAATATTCATCGGACCACATACATCGGTACGTATGATTTCCAATAAATCTGTTGCTCTCTCCATAGTACCGGAGAACGGTGTTTTAGTCATCTTGCCCATGAGGCACGGTTCGCAAGTACCAAGTGATTCATAATCAAGTGGTTCCAAAAGTCCATCATTATGGAGTTTCTTCATGCGCTTTATACCGATATGACCTAAATGGCAGTGCCACAAATAAGTTGCACTTTCATTATCAACTCTGCATCTTTTGGTTTCAACATTATGAATATGTGTATCACTACTATCGAGATTCATCAAAAATAGACCACTCTTCAAAGGTGCATGACCATAAAAGATATTATTCATATAAATAGAACAACCATTATTCTCTGATTTAAATGAATAACCGTCTCGCATCAAACAAGATCCAGATATAATGTTCATGCTTAACGCTGGCACCAAATAACAATTATTTAGGTCTAATATTAATCCCGAAGGTAGATGTAGAGGTAGCGTGCCGACCGCGATCACATCAACTTTGGAACCGTTTCGCACGCGCATCGTCACCTCATCCTTTGCTAGTGTTTGCTTAATCCGTAGTCCCTGTTTCGAGTTGCAAATATTAGCAACAGAACCAGTATCAAATACCCAGGTGCTACTGCGAGCTCTAGTAAGGTACACATCAATAACATGTATATCACATATACCTTTGTTCACCTTGCCATCCTTCTTATCCGCCAAATACTTGGGGCAGTTCCGCTTCCAGTGACCAGTCTGCTTGAAGTAGAAGCACTCAGTTTCAGGCTTAGGTCCAGACTTGGGCTTCTTCTCCTGAGCAGCAACTTGCTTGTTGTTCTTCTTGAAGTTCCCCTTCTTCTTCCCTTTGCCCTTTTTCTTGAAACTAGTGGTCTTGTTAACCATCAACACTTGATGCTCCTTCTTGATTTCTACCTCCGCAGCTTTCAGCATTGCGAAGAGCTCGGGAATAGTCTTGTTCATCCCTTGCATATTATAGTTCATCACGAAGCTCTTGTAGCTTGGTGGCAGTGATTGGAGAATTCTGTCAATGACGCAATCATCTGGAAGATTAACTCCCATCTGAATCAAGTGATTATTATACCCAGACATTTTGAGTATATGCTCACTGACAGAACTGTTCTCCTCCATCTTGCAGCTATAGAACTTATTGGAGACTTCATATCTCTCAATTCGGGCATTTGCTTGAAATATTAACTTCAACTCCTGGAACATCTCATATGATCCATGACGTTCAAAACGTCGTTGAAGTCCCGATTCTAAGCCGTAAAGCATGGCACACTGAACTATCGAGTAGTCATCAGCTTTGTTCTACCAGACGTTCATAACATCTGGTGTTGCTCCAGCAGCAGGCCTGGCACCCAGCGGTGCTTCCAGGACGTAATTCTTCTGAGCAGCAATGAGGATAATCCTCAAGTTATGGACCCAGCCCGTGTAATTGCTACCATCATCTTTCAACTTTGCTTTCTCAAGGAACGCATTAAAATTCAACGGAACAATAGCACGAGCCATCTATCTACAATCAACATAAACAAGCAAGATACTATCAGGTACTAAGTTCATGATAAGTTTAAGTTCAGTTAATCAAATTACTTAAGAACTCCCACTTAGATAGACATCCCTCTAATCCTCTAAGTGATCACGTGATCCAAATCAACTAAACCATAACCGATCATCATGTGAGATGGAGTAGTTTTCAATGGTGAACATCGTTATGTTGATCATATCTACTATATGATTCACGCTCGACCTTTCGGTCTCTGTGTTCCGAGGCCATATCTGCATATGCTAGGCTCGTCAAGTTTAACCTGAGTATTCTGCGTGTGCAAAACTGGCTTGCACCCATTGTAGATGGACGTAGAGCTTATCACACCCGATCATCACGTGGTGTCTGGGCACGACGAACTTTGGCAACGGTGCATACTCAGGGAGAACACTTCTTGATAATTTAGTGAGAGATCATCTTATAATGCTACCGTCAATCAAAGCAAGATAAGATGCATAAAAGGATAAACATCACATGCAATCAACATAAGTGATATGATATGGCCATCATCATCTTGTGCTTGTGATCTCCATCTCCAAAGCACCGTCATGATCACCATCGTCACCGGCGCGACACCTTGATCTCCATCGTAGCATCGTTGTCGTCTCACCAATCTTATGCTTCCACGACTATCACTACCGCTTAGTAATAAAGTAAAGCATTACATCACGATTGCATTGCATACACTAAAGCGACAACCATATGGCTCCTGCCAGTTGCCGATAATTTGGTTACAAAACATGATCATCTCATACAATAAAATTTAGCATCATGCCTTGACCATATCACATCACAACATGCCCTGCAAAAACAAGTTAGACGTCCTCTACTTTGTTGTTGCAAATTTTACGTGGCTGCTACGGGCTTAAGCAAGAACTCATCTCACCTACGCATCAAAACCACAACGATAGTTTGTCAAATAGACTCCGTTTTAACCTTCGCAAGGACCGGGCGTAGCCACACTCGGTTCAACTAAAGTTGGAGAGACAGCCGCCCGCAAGCCACCTGTGTGCAAAGCACGTCGGGGGAACCGGTCTCGCGTAAGCGTACGCGTAAGGTTGGTCCGGGTCGTCTCGTCCAACAATACCGCCAAACCAAAGTATGACATGCTGGTAGGCAGTATGACTTGTATCGCCCACAACTCACTTGTGTTCTACTCGTGCAAATAACATCAAACCATAAAACCAGGCTCGGATGCCACTGTTGGGGAACGTAGTAATTTCAAAAAAATTCCTACGCACACGCAAGATCATGGTGATGCATAGCAACGAGAGGGGAGAGTGTTGTCTACGTACCAACGCAGACCGACTGCGGAAGCGATCACACAACATAGAGGAAGTAGTTGTACGTCTTCTTCCCGATCCGACCGATCCAAGCACCGTTACTCCGGCACCTCCAAGTTCTTAGCACACGTACAGCTCGATGACGATCCCCAGGCTCCGATCCAGCAAAGCTTCGGGGAGGAGTTCCGTTAGCACGACGGCGTGGTGACGATCTTGATGTTCTACCGATGCAGGGCTTCGCCTAAGCACTACAACGATATGATCAAGGTGGAATTTGGTGGCAGGGGGCACCGCACACAGCTAAGGAACGATCACCAAGGATCAACTTGTGTGTCTAGAGGTGCCCCCTGCCCCCGTATATAAAGGATCCAAGGGGGAGGGCTGGCCGGCCAAGGAGGAGGGCGCAGGCGGAGTCCTACTCCTACCGGGAGTAGGACTCCCCCCCTCAATCCTATTCCTAATAGGATTCCGAGAGAGAGAGAGAGAGAGAGAGAAGGGGGCCGGCCACCTCTCCTAGTCCTAATAGGACTAGGGGAGGGGGGAGGCGCGCAGCCCACCTTGGGCTGCCCCTTTCACCTTTCCACTAAGGCCCATATGGTTCCCGGGGGGTTCCGGTAACCTCCCGGCACTCCGGTAAAATCCCAATTCACCCGGAACACTTCCGATATCCAAATATAGGCTTCCAATATATCAATCTTTATGTCTCGACCATTTCGAGACTCCTCGTCATGTCCGTGATCACATCCGGGACTCCGAACAATCTTCGGTACATCAAAATGCATAAACTCATAATAACTTTCATCGTAACGTTAAGCGTGTGGACCCTACGGTTCGAGAACAATGTAGACATGACCGAGACACGTCTCCGGTCAATAACCAATAGCGGGACCTGGATGCCCATATTGGCTCCTACATATTCTACGAAGATCTTTATCGGTCAGACCGCATAACAACATACGTTGTTCCCTTTGTCATCGGTATGTTACTTGCCCGAGATTCGATCGTCGGTATCCAATACCTAGTTCAATCTCGTTACTGGCAAGTCTCTTTACTCGTTCCGTAATACATCATCTCACAACTAACATCTTAGTTATAATGCTTGCAAGGCTTATGTGATGTGTATTACCGAGAGGGCCCAGAGATACCTCTCCGACAATCGGAGTGAAAAATCATATTCTCGAAATATGCCAACCCAACATCTACCATTGGAAACACCTGTAGTACTCCTTTATAATCACCCAGTTATGTTGTGACGTTTGGTAGCACCCAAAGTGTTCCTCTGGCAACCGAGAGTTGCATAATCTCATAGTCATAGGAACATGTATAAGTTATGAAGAAAGCAATAGCAACATACTAAACGATCGAGTGCTAAGCTGATGGAATGGGTCATGTCAATCAGATCATTCAACTAATGATGTGACCTCGTTAATCAAATAAAAACTCTTTGTGCATGGTTAGGAAACATAACCATCTTTGATTAACGAGCTAGTCAAGTAGAGGCATACTAGTGACACTCTGTTTGTCTATGTATTCACACATGTATTATGTTTCCGGTTAACAAAATTCCAGCATGAATAATAAACATTTATCATGATATAAGGAAATAAATAATAACTTTATTATTGCCTCTAGGGCATATTTCCTTCACACGAAGGACTTGCCTCACTAGCGGTAGATCTTCACGAAGTAGGCGATCTCCTTGCCCTTACAAACTCCTTGGTTCAACTCCACAATCTTGTCGGAGGCTCCCAAGTGACACCTAGCCAATCTAGGAGACACCACTCTCCAAGAAGTAACAAATGGTGTGTTGATGATGAACTCCTTGCTCTTGTGCTTCAAATGATAGTCTCCCCAACACTCAACTCTCTCTCACAGGATTTGGATTTGGTGGAAAGAAGATTTGAGTGGAAAGCAACTTGGGGAAGGCTAGAGATTAAGATTCATGTGGTAGGAATGGAATATCTTGGCCTCAACACATGAGTAGGTGGTTCTCTCTCAGAACATATGAGTTGGAAGTGTAGATGTGTTCTAATGGCTCTCTCCACGAGTGAAGAGGAGGTGGAGGGGTATATATAGCCTCCACACAAAATCCAACCGTTACACACAATTTACCAATCTCAGTGGGACCGAATCAACAAACTCGGTCGGACCGAAATAGTAAACCTAGTGACCGTTAGAGATTTTCGGTGGGACTGACATGCAACTCGGTAGGACCGATATGGTTAGGGTTAGGGCATAACGTAATCTCGGGGAGACCGATTACACAAACTCGGTGAGACCGATTTGGTAATTAGCTAACCAGAGGGTTGGTCAGGCAAACTCGGTGGGATCGATTCGCTCTTCTCGGTGAGACCGAAATGTTACGAAAAGGAAACAGTGAGTTTACATTGCAATCTCCGTGGGACCGATCTGCTCTTTCGGTGAGACCGAAAAGTTACGAAAAGGAAACAGAGAAATTGCAATCCCGTCTCGGTGAGACCGAGATCCCTATCGGTAGAACCGATTTGCTTAGGGTTTGGCAATGGCTATGACAAGTGAAACTCGGTGGTGCCGGGTTGAAATAATCGGTAGGTCCGAGTTTGGCTTAGGTTTAGGTCATATGTGGAAGGTGGGAAGTAGCTGAGGATTTTGGAGCATATCATTAAGCACTTGAAGCAAGAGGCTCATTAAGCAACACCTCATCCCTCCTTGATAGTATTGGCTTTTCCTATGGACTCAATGTGATCTTGGATCACTGAAATGTAAAATGAAGAGTCTTGAGCTTTAAGCTTTAGTCAATCCTTTGTCCTTAGCATCTTGGAGAATTTCCCACAACCTTTAGTCCATGCCACTCCATTGTTGAACTTATCTGAAACATACTAGATAGAAACGTTAGTCCAACAAGAGATATGTTGTCATTAATTATGAAAACCACCTAGGGAGCACTTGTGCTTTCAGCCGCCAATACTCGTCGTCATAGACGCGGTAGATGCAAGGCCGCTCCTCCTGCCAACCTTCACACCGTCGTTGTTGCTGGAGCTACGTGGAGGCCACCACCCATAGCATCTCTCGCCCGACCATCTGAGCCTCCCAAGACAGTGCCTCCGTGGAGGTTATGACGTGCAGGACGCCGCCGCTGCCTAATCCAGACTTGTACACTACTAGGAAAAGGGCTACTAATGGCGCACCAGTTTTTCCTACTAATGGCGCATCACTGGTGCGCCATTAGTATCACACCACTAGTATTTTTTACTAATGGCGCACCACTGGTGCGCCATTAGTATAGGCCACGGTGCGCCATTAGTATAGGCCACTGGTGCGCCATTAGTATTTTTGAATTTTGAAGGCGGGAAAATAGTAGTGGCGCACCGTCTAACCCCCACCGTGCGCCATTGCTATTTTTGAATTTTGAATTTGGATCTGGATCGTGATTTTTTTGCCTATTTTTTGGCACGATATTATTTCAAATTTTGTTCCTGTTTTTGGATCGTGTACGTTCTTTTGCTGTGTTCTTTTGCCGGAGAGGAGTTCACCGGAGAGGAGGAGGAGGAGGTCACCGGAGAGGCGCTCGCCTACATCACCGGAGAGGAGGAGGAGGAGTTCGCCGGAGAGGAGGGGGGAGGTCACCGGAGAGGAGTTCACCGGAGCATCGGAGAGGAGGAAGGAGAAACCATGAGGGGATGGGAGGAGAGGAGGGAGGAGCTCACCGGAGAGGAGGGAGGAGAAACCATGAGGGGAGGGGAGGGGAGGAGAGGAGGGAGGAGGAGGTCGCCGGAGATGAGGAGGAGGAGGTCGCCGGAGAGGAGGAGGATAGTATGGTGGAGGAGAGAAGGGAAGATGGACTGGAGGAGAGGAGGAGATGGAGTGGAGGAGAGGTGGAGTGGAGGAGAAGAATGAAGAGGTAAGGAGGAGAGGACCACGCCCAACCATATATACGGCATAATAATGGCGCACCGCGGGCAGGTGCGCCATTACTAACTTTTTATTTTTATTTTTTTGACTTATTTTTAATTTTGAAGGCGGGAAGATACTAATGGTGCACCATGGGCAAGTGCGCCATTAGTAACTTTATTTTTATTTTTTTGACTTATTTTGAATTTTGAAGGCGGGAAGATAGTAATGGCGCACCATGGGTAGGTGCGCCATTAGTAAGTTTGAATTTTTTTGAATTTTTTGCCTCTCCAGATCTTAAAAGCCCCGTATCTTTTTTTCTGTTATGTTTTTGAGGATTTTGAAAAATTTTAACGGGTTTCTCCTGTTAAATTCGGATGTAACTTTTCGAGTAGATGATTTTTCATATAAAAAACTTTTTCATCCGAGTTCGTACGCAAAAGTTATGCCCATTTTACAAATTCTCGAGAGATTTCGCAAATAAAGTCGAAATTCATATTTGTAAATTTTCACAACAACTAGACCACATATCACATGGAAAACTTATTTTTTTTTGACATTTTCATCATTTTTTTATTTTTTTAAAAAACTGAAAAGGCGGTCCACGGGAGGGGGGGGGGGTGCATTCGGTGGAAGTGGTGGCCAAGTTACTAATGGCGCACCGTGGAAGTGGTGCACCATTACTAGTTCAACTAGTAATGGCGCACCACTCCCACGGTGCACCATTAGTAGTTTTGAAAAAATTAAAAAAAATTACTAATGGCGCACCGTGGATGTGGTGCGCCATTAGTATTTGGACACTAATGGCGCACCAACACATGGTGCGTCATTAGTATATAGTAATGGCGCACCACATGTCTGGTGCGTCATTAGTGTCAATTCCATCTATACCCCTTTTTCTAGTAGTGGTACTTTCGTCCGGAAGGGGTTCGGATGTGGATAGGAGGGACCTCGGATTCGCCTCCAGGGAGGGTGATGGCGTCGAGGGACGCCGTCGATGCCATGTCGGACCAGCAGACCAAAGTTTCCTCCGGTCCCCAACCTATACCACCAAACCTCCGTCTGTTCCGGATCCGACAGCGAGCCACGAACCGAGACCAATAGAGATGCAAGTGCCATGGGGCTCAATCCACCAGGAAGGAGGATCAAGAAGAGCAGCCGCCATAGATCTCCATGCGCCGGATCGAACGATCCGACGAGGCCAGCAGCGAAGACCACCACCCTGCGTCGGCCGACATCATCCAAGCGCCAGATCCAGATGGATCCGACCTGAACATGGCAGCTCCCACGAGCACCCGATCTGAAGACTATGCAACCACCACCTCACTGTGAACTCGCATCCAAGTCGCAGCCGCCGCGCCGCCACCGCCAAGATGCTCGCATGCCGCGCTGCCGGACCCTGCGCTAGCCCGACGCCTCTTCGTGATCTGGCTGTCCTGCGCCGCCCGAGACGCGTGAAGGGGGAGAAGCCCCGCCGCCGCCCTGCCAGTGAAGCTTTGCATGGCGTCGCTCCGGACGGTGGCGAGGAGCGGAGGGGGGGGGAGGGGGGCGGGGTCGAGAAACGGTGTCTAGGGTTTCCCTCCGGGTCGCCCACAGGGGTACGACTAGCTAATCTGAGCCCCTATTCGTCGTGGACGCATCCGGATGGACATTAAAACTTGGCATTTACAACCACGGTCCCTATTTTTATAACACTTAATCCATGCAAACATATGCACGTCGATTATTTTGGACAAACATAGCTTTAGTGCACACAAATACAAAATAGTTCATACCTAATAGTACATGTTCCAAATATAGTTCAAACATAAATATTGCTCATAGTGCATAACCGATAAAATAAACGACAAGTTTACTGATTTTCAGTGTGCGTCCACATATGCTCGACAAGATCATCCAGAAGTTGCATATGCCCTTGTTGATCTCACAGTTGTCAATGCATCTACAGAAAGATTGATGTACCGGGACGCCGTCCGGTGGCGGCTTGGTCGGCGGCGGTGTGCGCTAGGGCGTCTGGTGGCGTAGCCCTGAGTTGGGGATGGCGGCGGAGCAACGATACCGGCGGAAGTCCGGTGGCGGCAGTGCAGAGAAGGGTTAACAGAGAAGATGAGAGCGAGTGTTGCTCAGGCATCAGAGGGGAGGCAGATATGACTGAATTGGCATGGCCCCCAGTGGTTAGTCCTACGTGACATGCGAGCTTGGGGCGTCCATGCATCCCATATACGCCTAGAATTTTGGCTAGATATGGAAAGTGTCAGTCAGTCCGGGCGTTTGGGTCGGATATGAGGTGACCGGTTGGGTGACGCTTTCTCATCCTAACGTTTGGGCCTAGTACGGGGTGCCTGGTTGTAGATGCTCTAAAAAGCTAGTGGAACATCACAACTATCAGAGCATAAGGTGGCGTACTCACCAAATCCGTTTAATCAGGTTTAACTGCAGTAATATAGTTTTCACCAAATCCTTGAACCTGGCCGAAGACAAATCCTAGAGGACAATGGTACTAAATTATTAGTTACTTGATCGATTTCCTGTTCTTCATGCAACAATAATTTCTCTCTCCTTTTTCGTTCAGTTTATATAGTACATTTTGGTTTTATATCTACGTGGATTTCAAATGTGTGCTAGTAAGACATGTTTTGGGGGCTTGACCATGAAAAGAAAACATTCACAACATCAAACTGATGTTATAAGATCTATATTATCCATTCCATAATGTAGTGCATATAGATTTTTTGAAATGGCAAACTTTGCAAAGTTTGATCAAGTTTATAGAGAAAACTATTTGTATCTACAATACCAAAAATATAAATATGAAACTACATCTTACAATGAATGTGATTATATAGTTTGGCACTCTAGATGTAATTATTGTTCTTACAAATTTGATCAAAGTTTGTGAGACTTTTCAAAAAATCTATATGTACAACACTATGAAACAGTGGGAGTCCTTTTTTTCAGGTTGTGTACTTAATTAGCCTCAGTTTTAGCAACCTACTTTCGTTAAAAAAATGATCAGAATGTTACTTCGAAAACCTTGCCAATACCTAAATCGGCACCTGTTGCAGTTCAGGTGCAGTGTTAAGCATTATCCAAATTTGAAGTTCACGAATCTGTATTGATTTTTTTCGATGTTTTCATATATACTTCTCTCCATTGTGGTGGTAGATACGGAGTATAAATCAAACTCACATCATAGCCAAGGGACCAAATGTTCTTCATTCTTTATTTTGCGACATCGGTAGCCTATCTACACAATGTCATCGACAAATTCTTTTGCAATGATCCAGGGGATAATATGGACTACTCTCCCCACCGCATCAATTTAGTAGACATAATTGAAGTGTGGCCCACTGCCACCTGCGCACTACTACTTGTCAGGAAAGCCTAGAAGAGGCTGGTTGGGTTTTTTTTGGTGGGCCAGTTTGATCAGACGCGAGTATGACAGCAATCTGAACGCCCGCAAAATCTCCTAATTTATTTTTGATTTATGGGAAAAGATACGTCTGAACCGTCTGACGGACCGATACAGGCCCGCGTTGAATGTCACAGCATATCTGGATCGTGCAGTCCGGGCGTATGCCACCGGTTTAAAGGTCCGTATTAAAGATGCCCTAATCCGATTCGAGCTGAAATATCAACCTTTCCAGGGGATGTGGATTCTAGAAGTTGTACACAGATCGGATTATTTTCAGTCTTGTGCACCCAACGGAGAAGCGTTTCGCAATATTTAGGCCCACTGCCACATGCGCGCTACTACTTGTCACTTCTAGAGTATTTGCAATTATACGGTTGCTGATGATGGTTCGACATGGAGACGAGGATCCGAGTCACTCACGAGTGTGAGGAAGATAGGGTAGGAATCGGGGGTACATTCATGGCGACGTGGCAGTGTCCCATTGAGAATGGCCTCAACTAATTTCCGTTTGGCATCATCACTGTGACATAAGTATAAGATTATATATTGTCAATCATTAAGCACATCACTGCTTGCTTGCGGCTACTAGACAAATCTTCCGACGACTCCGCAAGTCCACATCATAACATGCATTATATAAAGATATACATGTAAAAAAATCAGTGTAGGCCTCTCTCTTTTTTTTTGCCGGGACTGTAATATTGCACAGATATTAGAGATCACTAAAACAAGTGGAAAAGGGCATGGAGATATCAGAGATCACTAAAATAATGCAAATTCTTACTCCCTTCGTTTCGGTTTATAAGTGTAGGCCTTCGCAGATACTCGCTCCGTCCCGAATTATTTGTCTTAGATTTGTCTAAAACTCTAGATAGAAATATAACTAAACACATTTTAATATTAGGTACATCCGTATCTAAACAAATATAAGACAAGTAATTTGGATGGAGGTAATATCAAAGATCACTAAAACAAGTGTAAAAGGGCATGTATATACTGCAAATTCTTAGACAAATTAAGCAATTTTTATTGCCACTTATAGGATAACTAAAGTTGCTTGTATTTTTATAATAACAAGTTAAGAAATTGTTTGTAGAAGATACTCTAAGTCTGTTTATTTGGACGCCTAGAGCAAAGATGAATGTGGCCAGAATTCCAGCCGGTGGAGAGATGAATTAATGTAGACATGATTTTGCACCAGGTTAGGAGCTCTCTGTACATGCCCCAAAATTCAAATGGAACCTGCAGCGAATGGATGGAGACAGGATTCTGAACTAGATTCAGTGCACTCCTGAAAACAAGATTTACGAGAGTAAAATTAGAATTACAAGTTCAGAAGCAGTACGTAAGAAGTTAGAGGAACATCACAACTACCACAAGATAAGAGCATCTTCAGCCGCGTCCTCAACAGGCCCTTTAGGGCGACTTTTTTCATGTCTGCGCCAAAAAAGCCCCCAGTCGCGTCCCCAAGACGCCGAAAACCGTCAGCTCGGCCCGTTTTTGAGCCCGGCCATCGCAGGCCGAACCCAACGCACTGGGGAGCGTTTGCGGGCTCCGGCAGAAGAGAAAAACACGCATGGGCCACACTGTCAGGCGAAAAGTCAAGGCAATTGTCCAGATTTGCCCCCACCCCGCACACTCGGCCACCACCGTGCCGATCCCGACGCCGCCCACCGCCCAACACTGCTAGATAGGCCATTCCCCGCTAGAAAAGAGAAAACGTTTCGCCGCGGCAACCTCTCCACCACCATTTGGGCGAGGTTTCCGGCGCTCCGGCCGCGCAAGGCGGTACACCGGCGGTTGTGCGCCCACCACACCCGCCAGGTGTTTGTCGATTTGTCTGCTCGGCGATGGACACGGACGACAAGGAGGCGCTCGCGGCGCTGCTGGAGGAGGAAGCTGATGTCGACGCCCAGGACGAGGAACATCTCATGGTCCTCGCCGCCCTGCTCGCGAGCAATGAAAAGCCGCGGCGAGGTGGCTCGGCGCCGGGGCGGATGAAAGCAAAGAACCAACATCGCCAGGAAGGCTATTGCATGCTCTACTCCGACGCTCCACTGCACAGCGACAAAGTGTTTCGGCGCCGTTATCAGAGAGCCGAAAGCTTTTCCTCAGGATTGTGAATTTCATCCGGGAGTTCGACAGCTACTTCAAGTGTAAGAAGGATTCCACTGGCAAACTTGGATTCACCTCAATCCAGAAGTGCACGACAGCTATGAGGATGCTTGCATACAGAGCTCCCGGTGATTCACCCGACGACTATGGGCGCATGGCCGAGTCCACGACCATTGAGTGTTTCTAGAAGTTCTACGGGGCAGTGGTGGCAGTGTTTGGACCGTAATACTTTCGATCACCCAATGCTGAAGACACTGCTCGGATCCTAGCACAAAATGTAGCAAGAGGATTTTCTGGGATGCTTGGAAGCATCGACTGCATGTATTGAAAATGGAAGAACTGTCCAATTTCTTGGCAGAGGATGTATAAAGGCACCAAAGGTGGTTGCAGTGTGGTGCATGAAGCAGTGGCCACACCGGACTTCTGGATTTGGCACTCCTTTTTTGGTATGCCAGGAACTCACAATGACATCAACGTGCTGCAGTGCTCCTCTGTCTTTGCCAAGCTTGTTGAAGGCCATTCTCCTCCGGTGAACTTCGAGGTCAATGGGCGGCACTACAATAAGGGATACTACCTAGCTGATGGCAGCTATCCGAGATGGTCTACATTTGTGAAAACTATCTCAAACACTATGTCAGGAGGCAAGAAGTCCCACTTTGTGAAGGTTCAGGAGGCTTGCAAGAAGGATGTCGAGCGGGCATTTGGTGTGCTCCAATCTCAATTTGTTGTTATCGGTACCCTGCTCAGACCTGGTCGAAAGATCAAATGTGGGAGATCATGACTTGTTGTGTCATCTTGCACAACATGATCATTGAGAGCGAGTAGGAAGAGCCAGTGTTTGACAGAACAATATTACAGGCAGGGTCCTCTTGCGCAAGTTGATCACCAGCTACCGGCAACCTGGACTGCCTTCCTCAATATGCGTCAGGATATCTGTAACGCCCTCGATGCGGCTATATCTCCCACGTGTCGAAGCATGACTTAGAGGCATAACCGCATTGAAAGCAATGTCGCAAGTGAGGTAATCTTCACACAACCATGTAATACATAAGGAAAAGAGATACATAGTTGGCTTACAATCGCCACTTCACACAATTACATGAATAAAGCATTACATCATCCAGATACAATCAAGGTCCGACTACGGAACCAAAATAAAAGAAGACTACCCCAAATGCTACACAGATCCCCGATCGTCCCAACTGGGCTCCACTACTGATCGACTAGAACGAAACAACACAAAGAACAAGATCTTCATAGAGCTCCTCTTTGAGCTTGGTTGCGTCATCTGCCCAGTATCCTCGGTACCTGCAAGCTGGTTTTGGAAGTATCTGTGAGCCACGGGGACTCAGCAATCTCACACCCTCGCGATCAAGACTATTTAAGCTTATGGGTAAGGTAAAGGTATGAGGTGGAGTTGCAGCAAGCGACTAGCATATATGGTGGCTAACATATGCAAATGAGAGCGAGAGGAGAAGGCAAAAGCACGGTCGAACAACTATGATCAAGAAGTGATCCTAGAACAACCTACGTCAAGCATAACTCCAACACCGTGTTCACTTCCCGGACCCTGCTGAGAAGAGACCATCACGGTAACACACGCGGTTGATGTATTTTAATTAAGATCATCTTCAAGTTTTCTACAACCGGACATTAACAAATTCCCATCTGCCCATAACCGCGGGCACGGCTTTTGAAAGTTCAAATCCCTGCAGGGGTGTCCCAACTTAGCCCATCACAAGCTCTCACATTCAACGAAGGATATTCCTTCTAGCGGGAAGACCCAATCAGACTCGGAATCCCGGTTACAAGACATTTCGACAATGGTAAAACAAGACCAGCAACACCGCCCGAATGTGCCGACAAATCCCGATAGGAGCTGCACATATCTCGTTCTCAGGGCACACTCAGATGAGCCAGACGTCGGGTAGGCCAGCCCAGAGTTGCCCCGGGTAGCTCCGGACATCGCTCAGTTGGACCAACACTTAGAGAAGCACTGGCCCGGGGGGTTTAAATAAAGATGACCCTTGAGTCTGCAGAACCCAAGGGAAAGAAAAAGGCTAGGTGGTGAATGGTAAAACATTTGTTGGGCATTGCTGGAGGAGTTTTATTCAAGGCAAACTGTCAAGGGGTTCCCATTATAACCCAACAGCGTAAGGAACGCAAAATCCGGGAACATAACACCGATATGACGGAAACTAGGGCGGCAAGAGTGGAACAAAACACCAGGCATAAGGCCGAGCCTTCCACCCTTTACCAAGTATATAGATGCATTAATTAGATAAGAGATATTGTGATATCCCAACAAGTAAACATGTTCCAACAAGGAACAACATCTTCATGTTCCAACAAGGAACAAACTTCAATCTTCACCTGCAACTAACAACGCTATAAGAGGGGCTGAGCAAAGCGGCAACATAGCCAAACAACGGTTTGCTAGGACAAGGTGGGTTAGAGGCTTGGTTCAACAATATGGGAGGCATGATATAGCAAGTGGCGGGTATCGCAGCTTAGGCATAGCAATAGAGCGAGCAACTAGCAAGCAAAGATAGAAGTGATTTCGAGGGTATGGTCATCTTGCCTGAGATCCCGCAAGGAAGAAGAACGAGTCCATGAAGAAGACAAACGGACGTAGTCGAACGAATCCTCACAACACGACGTTATCAGAACTAACCCGAAGAAGCAACACCGGAAAGAAGCAAACAATATAGTAAACAACCCTCACATAATCATGGCATGATGCACAACCAAGTATGATGCATGTCCGGTTTAATGAGGCATGGCATGGCAAAGTGCACAAGCAAAACTACAAGTTAAGTTGAGCTCAATATGCAACGAGTTGCATATTGACGAAACACCACAACAATTATTTAGTTCTCTCCCGTTTATGTACCCAACAAGATTAAATGTTGTTAGCATGGCAAGAGGTGAAGCATAACAAAACTATACCATTTAAACCATTTAAATGGGGCCGGGTATAGCAATCAACAAAACCGGTAAATCCACATATGCATTAGTAATCTAAAGCAAACAAAAAATTTAAACAATTCTTGATGTTGTTATCATGATGCGGATGACATGTTCAAGTTTATGCAATTTTATTAAAAGTTGACAAGAGCATTAAGAAGCATTTTTCACCATGGTGGAAAGGAAAAGGGTGCCACGACAACGATAACGAAATGGTGCCACGGCAACGTTCCGGTTCCGGTAACTCGATTGAGGTACCGATGCAAAGGAGAAGTGTGCAGATGCGTGCAAAAGATGGTGGGGCGCTCCCGGATACCGGGTGTCCCATGAATCGACGACGGTTTCAAACGAGGGAACAAATAACGTTCACGGGCGGATTACGACAACCCACATGCATTCGTTCACGGACGTCGTCTCGTGGTTGTACCTTCGAAGCATGCAAGCGGGACAGTTCTCGTTCGGTGCAAAGTAGAGGAAGTAGATGTTCTCGCGACGGCGGTAGTGGAAGTAGTCGTTCTCCCACGCTCTAGGGTTGACGGTACAGGTTCTCGCGATCTCGTCGGCGGTAATGGTACATGTTTATTGTTGCACGAGTTTCCATAGACGTTCATGTCATCGGTGTCGTGGTACTTGTGGTCTTCGGACTTTCTGGTCCCGTTCTTGCGACGGTAGTCATTCACATTCGTTCGGAGAGGTACTTGATGACTCCAACGTCTTCGGGGCGATGGTAGTTGTACACGGTCCACGAGACGTCGATCGTTCGGGGTCCGACTACGGGTCTTGCCGACATGAGTGGTACTTGGCGTTTCCGCACCATCGGTCTTGCCGGTCTCGGTCTCGACAAAGTAGTTGTACAAGTGCGCCATCGGACTTGTCGAATCTAAACTCTTCAAGGATCGTCGTGGTACTTGGCGCTTGCGGGGTGGTGTTTGCCGAAACCAGGGGAACTTGACAAAATCTTCAACGATGGAACTTGGCGATAATCTTTGTCCGGTAGTCATCTGACTTGACAGCAATGGCAACAGCAAGCGAAGGAGGTCCTGGGCTTCGGGCGCGCGATGCCACAGGGAGGAGACGAGAACTAGGTGGCATGTGGAGAGGGTCGTGGTTGGGCTCAACCACATCGAGGAGGCCGTGGCGGAGCGAGCAAGAGGCGCTGGACATGGGAACCTCCGCGCCCAGCGGGGCACACGGGATGCAGGAGGCGAGGCAAGGCGAGCTCGGCGGCCTGGACTCGCCGGCGGGAGCGGCTGCGGGGCTTGCCAGCGAGGCAGCCATGGGTGGCGCTGAGGTAGAAGAGACCATGGCACGCTGGAGGCGCAGAGGAGGCGACCGAAGAGGATGTCCGGGAGCAGGGCAACGAGGCGCGCGGCGCGAGGACCATGCTCCTCTGCGTATGACGGCGCAGGAAAACGAAGGGGAGAGGGACGAGGCTGGCGGCGCTCCGGTGGCTTTGGTCGCCGGCGGGGGAGAATCGAAGGGAGGCGACGTGCGGTGGATCGGGGAAAGGGAGCGAGGGGGTGAGGGAGCGATGGGATCGGGGGTTGCTGCACGAGGGAGATGGGTCTTGGCCCCTGGCGGCGCTGGTGGGAGCGAGAGGGGGTATCGATCGGGATGGGGGGTGCGCTAGGGTTAGGTGGCTGGGCTGCGGGAGGCCTTGGCCAAATGGGGCGCAGGAGGCTGCGGGACCGGGCCGGCTGGATTCAACGTAAGAAGAGAAGAAAGAACAAAAAAGATCTCTCTCTTCTCTACTTTCCATTACAGAGAAGAAAACAAGAAAGAAAGAAAAGAGAGAAAAGGATATGGACTATTTTGGATTGTCCGATCAAAATTCGACGGTCGGAGATGAATGGGTTAGGGAGGAAGAAGACCCGTGATTTTTGTGAGGGGGTCTATTTATAGGCATAGAGGGAGCTAGGAAGCTCCAAATGAGGTGCGGTTTGTGGCCACGCGATCGTGATCGAACGCTCTAGATGATGGAGAGGGTTTAGGTGGGTTTTGGGCCACTTTGGAGGGGTGTTGGACTGCAACACACACGAGGCCTTCTCGGTCCCTCGGTTAACCGTTGGAGTATCAAACGAAGTCCAAATGGCATGAAACTTGACAGGCGGTCTACCAGTAGTAAACCAAGGCCGCATGACAAGTCTTGGTCCAAGCCGAAAATGTTTAACACCCGCACACGAAAAGAGGTAGAAAGGGACACGAGGTGACATAGGAGCGCCGGATTGCAAAACGGACAACGGGGAAAATGCTCGGATGCATGAGACGAACATGTATGCAATTGAAATGCACATGATGACATGATATGGAATGCATGACACGCAAGAAATGACAAGCCAACAACAGCAAATTACTGAAAGACACCTGGCACATCGGTCTCGGGGCGTTACAACACTCCACCACTACGAGAGGATCTCGTCCCCAGATCTAGAGTGGCACCGGAGGGAAAAACGGAAGAGAAAAAGAAGAGGTAAACCTAAGTTGCTTCTTTGAGAAACGAGTGAAACCACGAACTTTGAGAGGTTGAACAAATTGAAAGAAGGAATGCAACGAGAGAGCAAAGTTGAAAGCACTCCATTAGGACAAAAAACAAGGAAGAACACATTCGGGCAGCACTCCGGTTGAAAAGAGATGCAAGGCTTGATAAGGCGAAAAGAACTTGTGCAAAAGGGGTACAACACTCTGGTTAAAAGGATAGGCATGAAAAGAACATGATATTTGCCAAAACGAGATGACTGGTGAAAGAACAACAAGGCAATGCCCCGGGAACGAAAGAATAGAAGATAGATAATTGAAGTGGGAGAATGGAGAGGAAAATGCCAACTTCTGCCACAAAAGAGCTTGAAAAGGCATCTTTAGGAGAAGGGTTGAACGGAGTTGTTGGAGAACCAACGACGAAAACAATAAGATTGATATGGTCTTATGGAATACATCTCAAATTATGAGGTGACACCCTGCCACTCACGGGAAAAAATTGGATTGGTATGAACAAGGAGACGAGAAAGTATTTCATCGGGAGGATAAAGAAGAACTTGGGTCCTTTATAAGCACCATGGATAGCAACAATCCTCAGGGAAGGCTTTAGGTGAAATATACCCCAAGATAACTCCAAAGAAGAGGTTGATTGGTTGGAAAGATGACTTGAGCGAAGAGAAAATGATGGATTTAAATACCTCACTCTTGAAAACATGTGAAACATGAAACACGAAGGGAAATTGTCAAGAGTGACATAACACCACCTCAAAAGATATGCGTGAAAGAATTGCACTCCGGATTGCAAGAAGAAGAAAGCTTGAACTCCTCTGAAAATAATCTTGATGAACGTTTCGAGAATGGATTAAGTCCTTGATGAACTATCATGTAGAACCTCCATGAAGAACTCCGTTAAACAAAAGAATGATCAAACGGAAGGAAAGAGAAGTTGAAAACATAAAGTGACACCTTGAAATGATTTAGAAGGAGCTTCGCGACGAGATAAAGCGGAAAGGCTTGGAACTCCGAAAAAGAAAGACGAGCACTTGAAACCAAGAATTTAATTATCGTGAACAAACTCCGGAAGAAAAGACTAACATATGGATGAAACAAGAATAAGAATTACATTATGCTTGTCCTTCATCAATTAAATTGATGACCAACAATGGATTTGGCATACTACTTATTCTCGTAGAAAGAATTAAGCGAGATATAGCGCAAACTTGGGAAGGTCTTCGACGAATCCACCGGTAGGATTGAAAACAGCAAATGAATTGATATGATAACAAGGTAAGAAGAATCTTGAACGAACCACCGTAAGAACTGAAAATGAACGAAGAGAAGATAAAGAAACACCGGGAAGAATTATAAAATGAACGAGGATGCTTGAGAGGATTTAGATACATGAGAGCGAAGAGATCACGAGCCGATCAGAGATCACTTGAACGAAGCCCCGGTAAGATTGGAGAATGATAACTGAAAGCTGAGAATGAATAAACCTGAATTGATGGACTCCGGATAGGTGAAAGGAATTCTCACAATCAAAACAATTATAAGAGGATGGCATTGAACTAGAACCACGAATCTTGAAGAGAATGGAGCAAGATTGAGAGAAAATTCTTCTTCGGTCTTCAAAATCTGAGAATTACGGCGAGAAACACCATCAAGAACCGTTTAGGCACTCCGGAAGAATCAAAAGCGAAGAGATTGAGTCAACGATGAAAAGAATTTAGCCGATCTTGGAGAAAATTATTTGACTGATGATAACTCATTCTTACGTCAAACTTTGAAATGAATTTGGACTAGCTCCGGGAGAATAAAAAGAGTCAGGTAAGATCCTGGAAAAAGACCCGTGGGTTAGGGCCCACTCAAAAGAAAACACCGTTGATGATTTAAAGGAAGATTGCGCCGGTTGAATTAAATGACTTGAATGAGATTACAACCTTGAAAGAGCTTGAACGAATGCAGAGTGGAAACACGAACTTCGAGATATCTTCAGCATTCCGGAACAATTGAATAGCGAGAGGTGAATGATAAAGAGGTGCACCGGTAAGGAAAAAACATTGAAATGAGGAAAGGATATACTCAACAAAGCTTGAGTTGAAACCACCGGAGAAGAAAAAGAATGAGGAATGACGAACTTGAGGTTTCATTAGGATCTTCATGAGAATCACCGGATAAGAATATTGACGGAAAAAGATGGAGAGACTTCACAAGAATAAAAGGATACTTGAATAAGAAATCCGAGTCCTTGAAGAAAAAGGGTGGGTGGGCGGGAAAACAAAGGCAACTTGGAGACGGATGAAACAAACACCATTGAGAAGAACTGATACTTGATCTTGCGGTTGTTGAAATGATCGGATCCACTTGAAGAGAAACACGCCGGTCAAAAAGAAATTAAAATGACAAACTCGATTATCAAGAAGGATTGGTATTCACATCGGAGTATGAGAACACCGTTTAGGAAAGGTATGGAATCAACACTTGACATTGAAGCAACTCGAATACCACAACTCAAAAACAAAACAAAGGATTGGCTTGCAGAATAAGCCGGAACAAACATATGATAGAGATTTCGTCCGAAGTTTTCGTGGTGGGGCCTACACGGGCTCGATCGTACAACACCATCATGTACAAGGCAGTGCACATGACATACGAAGCACCCCCGAGTCGGCATAGCCAAGGACTCTTTAAGACACAACGAGACCACTGTAAAACCAACCGTGGATAGGCGGACCACTAGACGTCGAACCCCAATTTCATATCATACATCTGTCGGAAAGATATCCTAAGAGCTACTTGAATTCCCACTTATAAACTCCCGAAACTTTCCGGTTATGCAATCAGGTGTTGGGGATACAGCGGAAGCATAATATCTGACCCAAAACTAACAAATCCTACATCCAGCTGTATCCATCCTTCAACACATAACCAAGAAACCTTCGGAAATCGTTTACCTCAACCTTCAAAAAGCATTCGTTATACGAGTTATGGCAATACTCTCGAACTCCCGCCCCAATACTGGGTGGCGTCGAGGTTATCTCACCAACAACTGCATAAAAGAGATTTTCGATGTCGGCGAAACTAATCTCGGGTATTCCAGAACTGCAACGATAAAATTGTGATGACAACACCTCGGAGCTCAACTCCCCGGGACACTGCCACAACCCCTAAATGTCAGGAGGCACCAAGAACAATGTTCTCGTCACAAATCGATCGGAACGATTCCAAGATACCCGCGTGATCCTAAATTTTTTTAGTGAAATTTGAGAAGAGAAGAGTCAAAACTCTACGTCAGGATGCCTCACCAGAGCGATGAAGGGATTGAGGAGTAAAAACGATTCCTAACTCTCTGATATATATAATCCTAAATGACTCAAAACATTTTTTTTCTAGACTCAACAACGCCAGCTATTCGATCAAGCAGGGGGCTCCTAAGGTCGGGGAAGGCTCTGATACCAACTTGTAACGCTCTCGATGCGGCTATATCTCCCATGTGTCGAAGCACGACTTAGAGGCATAACCGCATTGAAAGCAATGTCGCAAGTGAGGTAATCTTCACACAACCCATGTAATACATAAGGGAAAGAGATACATAGTTGGCTTACAATTGCCACTTCACACAATTACATGAATAAAGCATTACATCATCCAGATACAATCAAGGTCCGACTATGGAACCAAAATAAAGAAGACTACCCCAAATGCTACACAGATCCCCGATCGTCCCAACTGGGCTCCACTACTGATCGACTAGAACGAAACAACACAAAGGACAAGATCTTCATAGAGCTCCTCTTTGAGCTTGGTTGCATCATATGCCCAGTATCCTCGGTACCTGCAAGCTGGTTTTGGAAGTATCTGTGAGCCACGGGGACTCAGCAATCTCACACCCTCGCGATCAAGACTATTTAAGCTTATGGGTAAGGTAAAGGTATGCGGTGGAGCTGCAGCAAGCGACTAGCATATATGGTGGCTAACATACGCAAATAAGAGCGAGAAGAGAAGGCAAAAGCACGGTCGAACAACTATGATCAAGAAGTGATCCTAGAACAACCTACGTCAAGCATAACTCCAACACCGTGTTCACTTCCCGGACCCCGCCGAGAAGAGACCATCACGGTAACACACGCGGTTGATGTATTTTAATTAAGATCATCTTCAGGTTTTCTACAACCGGACATTAACAAATTCCCATCTGCCCATAACCGCGGGCACGGCTTTTGAAAGTTCAAATCCCTGCAGGGGTGTCCCAACTTAGCCCATCACAAGCTCTCATGGTCAACGAAGGATATTCCTTCTAGCGGGAAGACCCGATCAGACTCGGAATCCCGGTTACAAGACATTTCAAAAATGGTAAAACAAGACCAGCAACACCGCCCGAATGTGCCAACAAATCCCGATAGGAGCTGCACATATCTCGTTCTCAGGGCACACTCAGATGAGCCAGACGTCGGGTAGGCCAGCCCAGAGTTGCCCCTGGTAGCTCCAGACATCGCTTAGTTGGACCAACACTTAGAGAAGCACTGGCCCGGAGGGTTTAAATAAAGATGACCCTTGAGTCTGCAAAACCCAAGGGAAAGAAAAAGGCTAGGTGGCGAATGTTAAAACCAATGTTGGGCATTGCTGGAGGAATTTTATTCAAGGCGAACTGTCAAGGGGTTCCCATTATAACCCAACCGCGTAAGGAACGCAAAATCCGGGAACATAACACTGATATGACGGAAACTAGGGCGGCAAGAGTGGAACAAAACACCAGGCATAAGGTCGAGCCTTCCACCCTTTACCAAGTATATACATGCATTAATTAGATAAGAGATATTGTGATATCCCAACAAGTAAACATGTTCCAACAAGGAACAACATCTGCATGTTCCAACAAGGAACAAACTTCAATCTTCACCTGCTACTAACAACGCTATAAGAGGGGCTGAGCAAAGCGGCAACATAGCCAAACAACGGTTTGCTAGGACAAGGTGGGTTAGAGGCTTGGTTCAACAATATGGGAGGCATGATATAGCAAGTGGTGGGTATCGCGGCATAGGCATAGCAATAGAGCGAGCAACTAGCAAGCAAAGATAGAAGTGATTTCGAGGGTATGGTCATCTTGCCTGAGATCCCGCAAGGAAGAAGAACGAGTCCATGAAGAAGACAAACGGACATAGTCGAATGAATCCTCACAACACAACGTTATCAGAACTAACCGAAGAAGCAACACCGGAAAGAAGGAAACAACATAGTAAACAACCCTCACATAATCATGGCATGATGCACAACCAAGTATGATGCATGTCCAGTTTAATGAGGCAAGGCATGGCAAAGTGCACAAGCAAAACTACAAGTTAAGTGGAGCTCAATATGCAACGAGTTGCATATTGACGAAACACCACAACAATTATTTAGTTCTCTCCCGTCTATGTACCCAACAAGATTAAATGTTGTTAGCATGGCAAGAGGTGAAGCATAACAAAACTATACCATTTAAACCATTTAAATGGGGCCGGATATAACAATCAACAAAACCGGTAAATCCCCATATGCATTAGTAATCTAAAGCAAACAACAATTTTAAACAATTCTTGATGTTGTTATCATGATGCGGATGACATGTTCAAGTTTATGCAATTTTATTAAAAGTTGACAAGAGCATTAAGAAGCATTTGTCACCGTGGTGGAAAGGAAAAGGGTGCCACGGCAACGATAACGAAATGGTGCCACGGCAACGTTCCGGTTTTGGTAACTCGATTGAGGTACCGATGCAAAGGAGAAGTGTGCGGATGCGTGAAAAGATGGTGGGGTGGTCTCGGATACCGGGTGTCCCATGAATCAACGACGGTGTCAAACGAGGGAACAACTGACGTTCACGGGCGGATTACGACAACCCACATGCATTCGTTCACGGACGTCATCTCGAGGTTGTACCTTCGAAGCGTGCAAGCGGGACAGTTCTCGTTCGGTGCAAAGTAGAGGAAGTAGATGTTCTCGCGACAGCGGTAGTGGAAGTAGTCGTTCTCGCACACTCTAGGGTCGACGGTAGAGGTTCTCGCGATCTCGGCGGCTGTAGTGGTATATGTTTATCGTTGCACGAGTTTCCGTAGACGTTCATGTCATCGGTGTCGTGGTACTTGTGATCTTCGGACTTTCTGGTCCCGTTCTTGCGACGATAGTCGTTCACGTTCGTTCGGAGAGGTACTTGATGACTCCAACGTCTTCGGGGCGACGGTAGTTGTACACGGTCCACGAGACGTCGATCGTTCGGGGTCCGACTGCGGGTCTTGCTGACATGAGTGATACTTGGCGTTTTCACGCCGTCGCTCTTGCCGGTCTCGGTCTCGAGAAAGTAGTTGTACAAGTGCGCCATCGAACTTGTCAAATCTGAACTCTTCAAGGACCATCGTGGCACTTGGCGCTTGCGAGGTGGTGTTTGCCGAAACCAGGGGAACTTGACAAAATCTTCAACGATGGAACTTGGCGATAATCTTTGTCCGGTAGTCGTCTGACTTGACAGCAATGGCAACAGCAAGCGGAGGAGGTCTTGGGCTTCGGGCGCGTGATGCCACAGGGAGGAGACGAGAACTAGGTGGCATGTGGAGAGGGTCGTGGTCGGGCTCAACCACGTCGAGGAGGCCGTGGCGGAGCGAGCAGGAGGCGCTGGACATGGGAACCCCCACGCCCAGCGGGGCACACGGGATGCCAGAGGCGAGGCAATGTGAGCTTGGCGGCCTGGACTCGCCGGCCGGAGCGGTGGCGGGGCTTGCCAGAGAGGCAGCCATGGGTGGCGCCGAGGTAGAAGAGACCATGACACACTGGAGGTGCGGAGGAGGCGACCGGAGAGGATGTCCGGGAGCAGGGGTACGAGGCGCGCGGTGCGAGGGCCATGCTCCTCTGCGTATGACGGCGCGGGAGAACGAAGGGGAGAGGGACGAGGCTGGCGGCGCTCCGGTGGCTTTGGTCGCCGGCGGGGGAGAATCGAAGGGAGGCGGCGTGCGGTGGATCGGGGAAAGGGAGCAAGAGGGTGAGGGAGCGATGGGATCGGGGGTTGCTGCGCGAGGGAGATGGGTCTCGGCCCCTGGCAGCGCTGGTGGGAGCGAGAGGGGGAGCTATCGATCGGGATGGGGGTGCGCTAGGGTTAGGTGGCTGGGCTGCGGGAGGCCTTGGCCAAATGGGCCAGAGGAGGCTGCGGGACCGGGCCGGCTGGATTCAACGTAAGAAGAGAAGAAAGAAAAAAAAAGATCTCTCTCTTCTCTACTTTCCATTATAGAGAAGAAAACAAGAAAGAAAGAAAAGAGAGAAAAGGAGATGGAGTATTTTGGATCGTCCGATCAAAATTGGACGGTCGGAGATGAATGGACTAGGGAGGAAGAAGACCCGTGATTTTTGTGAGGGGATCTATTTATAGGCATAGAGGGAGCTAGGAAGCTCCAAATGAGGTGCGGTTTGCAGCCACGCGATCGTGATCGAACGCTCTAGATGATGGAGAGGGTTTAGGTGGGTTTTGGGCCACTTTGGAGGGGTGTTGGGCTGCAACACACACGAGGCCTTCTTGGTCCCTCGGTTAACCGTTGGAGTATCAAACGAAGTCCAAATGGCACGAAACTTGACAGGCGGTCTACCGATAGTTAACCAAGGCCGCATGACAAGTCTCGGTCCAATCCGAAAACGTTTAACACTCGCACACGAAAAGAGGTAGAAAGGGACACCGGGTGACATAGGAGCGCCGGATTGCCAAACGGACAACGGGGAAAATGCTCGGATGCATGAGACGAACATGTATGCAAATGAAATGCACATGATGACATGATATGGAATGCATGACACGCAAGCAATGACAAGCCAACAACAGCAAGTTACTAAAAGACACCTGGCACATCGGTCTTGGGGCGTTACAATATTCGAGACCCACAGGTGCATCAACAACTGCAGCAGGATCTGGTGGAACACCTTTGGAAGCTCAAGGACAACGCCTAGCTCGACGTGTGATGAAATATGAGTTTTTATTTGTTGAACTATATAATTTGTATTGAACTATTTGTTGTTGAACTATTTATTGAGCTATTTGATTTCTATTGATTTTCTGTGATGAACTATGTGATAAAAATTACTTTTGTTGAATTCGCGCCGAACCACGGTGAATATGGGCTGATTTGCGCCGATATCGGACCGATTTTTCGCCAAAAGTGGGCCAAAAGGAGGCACATTTGTGCCAAAAAATGGGCCGATATCAACGCCTAGGGACGACGAGTGGGAACCCAATCGCCCCCAGTGACGATTTTAGTGCCGGCTCACCCCCAAGCGACGATTTTAAAGCCTACTGGGGGGCAACGGCTGGAGATGCTCTAAGGTGGCACACTAACTCAAGTCCTTTTAATCAGGTTTAGCTACAGGAATGTACTCTCTCCGTCCCATAATGTGAGATGAGTAGTTTTCATTAAATCCTTGAACTTGACTGAAAACAAATCCTAGATGATAATGGTACTAACTTACTGTTGGAAATATGCCCTAGAGGCAATAATAAAAATGATTATTATTATATTTCCTTGTTCATGATAATTGTCTGTTATTCATGCTATAATTGTGTTATCCGAAAATCATAATACATGTGTGAATACATAGACCATAACATGTCCCTAGTGAGCCTCTAGTTAACTAGCTCGTTGATCAATAGATAGTCATGATTTCCTGACTATGGACATTGGATGTCATTGATAACGGGATCACATCATTAGGAGAATGATGTGATGGACAAGACCCAATCCTAAGCATAGCACAAGATCATGTAGTTTGTTTGCTAGAGCTTTTCCAATGCCAAGTATCATTTCCTTAGACCATGAGATCGTGTAACTCCCGGATGTCGTAGGAGTGCTTTGGGTGTACCAAACGTCACAACATAACTGGGTGACTATAAATGTATACTACAGGTATCCCCGAAAGTATCTATTGGGTTGACATGGATCGAGACTGGGATTTGTCACTCCGTATGACGGAGAGGTATCTCTGGGCCCACTCAGTAATGCATCATCATAATGAGCTCAATGTGACCAAGTGTTTGGTCACGGGATCATGCATTACGGTACGATTAAAGTGACATGCTGGTAACGAGATTGAACGAGGTATTGGGATACCGACGATCGAATCTCGGGCAAGTAACGTACCAATTGACAAAGGGAATTGAATACGGGATTGATTGAATCCTCGACATCGTGGTTCATCCGATGAGATCATCGTGGAACATGTGGGAGCCAACATGGGTATCCAGATCCTGCTGTTGGTTATTGACCGGAGAGTCATCTCGGTCATGTCTGTGTGTCTCCCGAACCCGTAGGGTTTACACACTTAAGGTTCGGTGACGCTAGGGTTATAGAGATATTAGTATGCGGTAACCCGAAAGTTGTTCGGAGTCCCGGATGAGATCCCAGACGTCACGAGGAGTTCCGAAATGGTCCGGAGGTGAAGATTTATATATAGGAAGTCCAGTTTCAGCCATCGGGAAAGTTTCAGGGGTAATCGGTATTGTACCGGGACCACCGGAAGGGTCCCGGGGGTCCACCGGGTGGGGCCACCTATCCCGGAGGGACCCATGGGCTGAAGTGGGAGGGGAACCAGCCCCTAGTGGGCTGGTGCGCCCCCCATGGGCCTCCCCCCGCGCCTAGGGTTGGAAACCCTAGGGGTGGGGGGCGCCCCACTTGGCTTGGGGGGCAAGTCCCCCTTGGCCGCCGCCCCCCCTTGGAGATCCCATCTCCTATGGCCGGCGCCCCCCTAGGGGCCCTATATTTAGTGGGGGGAGGGAGGGCAGCCGTACCCCAAGTCCCTGGCGCCTCCCTCTCCCCTCGTAACATCTCTCTCTCTCTCTCTCTCTCTCTCTCTCTCTCTCTCTCTCTCTCTCTCTCGTTGGAGCTTGGCGAAGCCCTGCCGAGATCACCGCTGCTTCCACCACCACGCCGTCGTGCTGCTGGATCTCCATCAACCTATCCTTCCCCTTGCTGGATCAAGAAGGAGGAGACGTCTTCCCAACTGTACGTGTGTTGAACGCGGAGGTGCCGTCCGTTCGGCGCTTGGTCATCGGTGATTTGGATCACGACGAGTATGACTCCATCAACCCCGTTCTCTTGAACTTTTCCGCGCGCGATCTACAAGGGTATGTAGATGCATTCCCCTCTCCCTCATTGCTAGATGACTCCATAGATTGATCTTGGTGATGCGTAGAAAATTTTAAAATTCTGCTACGTTCCCCAACAGTGGCATCATGAGCTGGGTCTATGCGTAGTTTCTATGCACGAGTAGAACACAAGTTGATCTGGGCGTTGATTTTGTCAATTTACTTGTCGTTAATAGTCTTATCTTGATTCGGCAGCATCGTGGGATGAAGCGGCCCGGACCGACCTTACACGTACGCTTACGTGAGACTGGTTCCACCGACTGACATGCACTAGTTGCATAAAGTCGCTAGCGGGTGTCTGCCTCTCCCACTTTAGTCGGATCGGATTCGATGAAAAGGGTCCTTATGAAGGTTAAATAAAAATTGGCATATCATGTTGTGGTTTCGGCGTAGGTAAGAAACGTTCTTGCTAGAAACCTATACCAGCCACGTAAAAACTTGCAACAATAATTAGAGGATGTCTAACTTGTTTTTGCAGCATGTGCCATGTGATGTGATATGGCCAAAAGGATGTGATGAATGATATATGTGGTGTATAAGATTGATCATGTTTTGTAATAGGAATCACGACTTGCATGTCAATGAGTATGACAACCGGCAGGAGCCATAGGAGTTGACTTAATTTATTTATGACCTGCGTGTCAACATAAACGTCATGTAATTACTTTACTTTATTGCTAAACCGTTGGCCATAGTGGTAGAAGTAATAGATGACGAGACAACTTCATGAAGACACGATGATGGAGATCATGGTGTCATGCCGGTGACGATGATGATCATGGCGCCCCGAACATGGAGATGAAAAGGAGCAAATGATATTGGCCATATCATGTCACTATTTGATTGCATGTGATGTTTATCATGTTTTTGCTTCTTATTTGCTTAGAACAATGGTAGTAAATAAGATGATCCCTCACAATAATTTCAAGAAAGTGTTCCCCCTAACTGTGCGCCGTTGCGAAAGTTCGTTGTCTCGAAGCACCACGTGATGATCGGGTGTGATAGATTCTAACGTTCACATACAATGGGTGTAAGCCAGATTTACACATGCAAAACACTTAGGTTGACTTGACGAGCCTAGCATGTACAGACATGGCCTCGGAACACAAGAGACCGAAAGGTCGAACATGAGTCGTATGGAAGATACGATCAACATGGAGATGTTCACCGATGATGACTAGTCCGTCTCACGTGATGATCGGACACGGTCTAGTTGAGTCGGATCATGTATCACTTAGATGACTAGAGGGATGTCTAATCTGAGTGGGAGTTCATTAAATAATTTGATTAGATGAACTTAACTATCATGAACTTAGTCTAAAAACCTTTGCAAAATGTCTTGTAGATCAAATGGCCAACACTCATGTTGTTGGGGATCGTAGCAGAAATTTAAAATTTTCTACGCATCACCAAGATCAATCTATGGAGTAATCTAGCAACGAGGGGAAGGGGAGTGCATCTACATACCCTTGTAGATCGCTAAGCGGAAGCGTTACTAGAACGTGGATGAGGTAGTTGTACTCGTAGTGATTCAGATCGCGGTCGATTCCGATCTAAGTGCCGAACAATGGCGCCTCCGCGTTCAACACACATGCAGCCCGGTGGCGTCTCCCATGCGTTGATCTAGCAAGGAGATAGGGAGAGGTTGGGGAAGACTCCGTCCAGCAGCAGCACGACGGCGTGGTGGTGGAGGAGGAGCGTGGTACTCCAGCAGGGCTTTGCCAAGCACTACGAGAGACGAGGAGGGAGAGAGGTAGGGCTGCACCTTGGGAGAGAGAGACTCGTGTGTTGTGCAGCCCCAAAACCTCCACTATATATAGGGGCAAGGGCAAGGGGAGGCTCCCTAGGGTTTCCCCTAGGGGGGCAGCGGCCAGGGCAGATGGGATCTCCCCCTTGGGTGACTTGGCCCCAAGCTAGGAGGTGGGAACCCTCGATGGGGCGCCCCAAACCCCCTGGTCACGTGGGAATAGGTGAGGGGGGCGCACAGCCCCTTAGTGGGCTGGTTTGCCCCCTTCCCTTGGCCCATGAAGCCCCCCAACACTTGTCGGGGCTCCCGAAACACCTTTCGGTCATGCTGGTCATCACCACGTACCTCCGGAACACTTCCGGACTCCAAAACCCTTCGTCCAATATATCAATCTTCACCTCCGGACCATTCTGGAACTCCTTGTGACGTCCGGGATCTCATCTAGGACTCTAAACAACATTCGGTAACCGCGTACATACTTTCCCTATAACCCTAGCGTCATCGAACCTTAAGTGTGTAGACCCTACGGGCTTGGGAATAATGCAGACATGACCGAGACATCTCTCTGGTCAATAACCAACAGCGGGATCTGGATACCCATGTTGGCTCCCACATGTTCCACGATGATCTCATCGGATGAACCATGATGTCAAGGATTCAGTCAATCCCGTCTACCGATATAGTACTTGCCCGAGATTCGATCGTCGGTATCCCGATACCTTGTTCAATCTCGTTACCGGCAAGTCTCTTTACTCGTTCCGTAACACATCATCCCGTGATCAACTCCTTGGTCACATTGTGCACATTATGATGATGTCCTATCGAGTGGGCCCAGAGATACCTCTCCATTTACACGGAGTGAAAAATCCCAGTCTCGATTCGTGCCAACCCAACAGACACTTTCGGAGGTACCCGTAGTGCACCTTTATAGCCACCCAGTTACGTTGTGATGTTTGGTACACCCAAAGCATTCCTACGGTATTCGGGAGTTGCACAATCTCATGGTCTAAGGAAATGATACGTGACATTAGAAAAGCTTTAGCAAACGAACTATACGATCTTGTGCTAGGCTTAGGATTGGGTCTTGTCCATCACATCATTCTCCTAATGATGTGATCCCATTATCAATGACATCCAATGTCCATGGTCAGGAAACCATGACCATCTATTGATCAACGAGCTAGTCAACTAGAGGCTTACTAGGGACATGTTGTGGTCTATGTATTCACACATGTATTACGGTTTTCGGTTAATACAATTATAGCATGAACAATAGACAATTATCATGAACAAGGAAATACAATAATAACCATTTTATTATTGCCTCTAGGGCATATTTCCAACAGTCTCCCACTTGCACTAGAGTCAATAATCTAGTTCACATCACTATGTGATTGCAATGAATCCAACACCCATGGGGTTTGTTCATATATTGCTTGTGAGAGAGGTTTATTAGTCAATGAGTCTGAACCTTTCAGATCCATGTGTGCTTTACAAATCTCTATGTCATCTTGTAGATGCAGCTACCACGCGCTACTTGGAGCTATTCCAAATAACTGTTCTACTATACGAATCTGGTTTGCTACTCAGAGTCATCCGGATTAGTGTCAAAGTTTGCATCGACGTAACCGTTTACGACGAACTCTTTTACCACCTCCATAATCGAGAAAATTCCTTAGTCCACTAGTTACTAAGGATAAGTTCGACCGATGTCGTGTGATCCATTCCTGGATCACTCTTGTACCCCTTGACTGACTCATGGCAAGGCACACTTCAGGTGCGGTCCACAGCATAGCATAGTGTAGAGCCTACATCTAAAGCATAGGGGACGACCTTCGTCCTTTCTCGCTCTTCTACCGTGGTCAGGTCTTGAGTCTTACTCAATATTCACACCTTGTAACACAACTAAGAACTCCTTTGCTGATCTATTTTGAACTCCTTCAAAATCTTGTCACGGTATGTATTCATTCGAAAGTACTATTAAGCGTTTTTGATCTATCCTTATGGATCTTGATGCTCAATGTTCAAGTAGCTTAATCCAGATTTTCCATTGAAAAACACTTTTCAAATAACCATGCATGCTTTCCAGAAATTCTACATCATTCCTGATCAACAATATGTTAACAACATATACTCATCAAAAATTCTATAGTGCTCCCACTCACTTCTTTGGAAATACAAGTTTCTCATAAACTTTGTATAAACCCAAAATCTTTGATCATCTCATCAAAGCGTACATTCCAATTCCGAGATGCTTACTCCAGTCCTTAGAAGGATTGCTGGAGCTTTGCATACTTGTTAGCATCTTTCAGGATTGACAAAACCTTCTAGTTGTATCGCATACAACCTTTGCTCAAGAAAAATGTCGAGGAAACAATGTTTTGACATCATATCTGCAAGATTTCATAAATAATGCAGTAACTGCTAACATAATCCCAACAGACTCTTAGCATCGCTACGAGTGAGAAAGTCTCATCATAGTCAACTCCTTGAACTTGTCGGGAAACATCTTAACGACAAGTTGAGCTTTCTTAATGGTGACACTTACCATCATTGTCCTTCTTCCTTTTAAAATCCATCTGCACCCAACAGCCATACGACCATCAAGTAGTTCTTTTCAAAGTCTATACTTTGTTTTATACATGGATCCTCTCTCGGATTTTATGGCCTCGAGCCATTCGTCGGAATCCGGGCCCACCATCACTTCTACATAGCTCGTAGGTTCATTGTTGTCTAGCAACATGACTTCTAAGACAGGATTACGTACCACTCTGAAGTAGTATGCATCCTTGTCGACCTATGAGGTTTGGTAGTGACTTGATCTGAAGTTTCATGATCACTACCATAAGCTTCCACTTCAATTGGTGTAGGCGCCACAAGAACAACTTCCTGTGCCCTGCTACACACTAGTTGAAGTGACGGTTCAATAACCTCATCAAGTCTCCACCATCCTCCCACTCAATTCTTTCGAGAGAAACTTTTCCTCGAGAAAGGACCCATTTCTAGAAACAATCACTTTTGCTTCTGGATCTGAAATAGGAGGTATACCCAACTACTTTTGGGTATTCTATGAAGATGTATTTATCCGCTTTGGGTTCGAGCTTATCAGCCTGAAACATAAGCATCGCAGCCACAAACTTTTAAGAAATGACAGCTTAGGTTTCTCTAAACCATAGTTCATACGGTGTTGTCTCAACGGAATTGTGTGGTGCCCTATTTAAAGTGAGTGCAGTTGACTCTAATGCCTAACCCATAAACGATAGTGGTAATTCGATAAGAGACATCATGGTATGCACCATATCCAATAGGGTGCAGTTGTGATGTTCGGACACACCATCACACTATGGTGGTCCAGGCGGTATTAGTTGTGAAACAATTTCCACAATGTCTTAATTGTGTGCTAAACTCCACTACAAAAAAAAGACACATCCGTGACATTTTGGGCCGAACAATTTTTTTTTCTGTCATACATATGACACTTCTATGACGGTAATTGTGACAAAACCCGGTATCATCATAGATGTGGTGGGCTCCTACTTCTATGACAAAAAATCATGACAGAAAATGGGCTTTTCGTCCTGGGCGGGCCGGAGACGCAGCTGCATGACATTCTTTGGGCCGTCCATGACGGAAAAAACCATGGTAGAAGCGAGGGGGGGGATTTCGGGGAGTTCCCGGTTACGGTGGGAGGTCGGAGGCCGAGCGATGCGCGTTTCTCTCATACACGTACACGCGTGTGTGCGAGGTGTTGGCTCTAATTGAACCCGAGCGAGGTGTTGGGCTCTAACTGAACCCGAGCGATTGCACTCCAGGCTACGCGTTATTGAACCCGAGCGACCGATCGATGGCTGTTAACTGAACCCGATCGAGCGATTCATTGGCTACTGCTGCTAACTGAAGCCGATCGATGGGATGAACAATGAGCGTTGCGGGGGGTTTGGATGAACAGTGAACGGTGGCGTTGCCTCTGGATGAACAGGACCCCGTGGTGTGGTGGAGGGCTGGATGAACAGTAGACGGTGGAGGGGTGCCCGTTGAGGGGTGGATGAACAGGACCCCATGGTGTGGAGGGCAGGATGAACAGTAGACGGTGGGGGTGCCCGTGGAGTGGTGGTTGAACAGGACCCCGTGGTGTGGAGGGCTGGATGAACAGTAGACGGTGGAGGGGTGGTTGAATAGTAGCCGGTGGAGTAGCGCGCAGTGGAGGCTGGATGAACAGGAGCCCGTGGAGGCTGGAGGAAGTCGACGGTGGATGAACAGTAGCTCGTGGAGGCTGGAGGGGGTCGACGGTGGAGATGAACAGTATCCCGTGGAGTCCCGTTTTGCAGTACGCCACACCCCTCCCGATGAACAGGACCCCGTTTCGACCGTAGCACTCCAACACAAGTCCATTTCCTCCGTTTTGCAATACGCCACACCCCTCCCGATCAACAGGACCCCCGTTTCGACCGTAGGAGGTCCGTTTCCTCCGTTTTGCGGTACGCCACACCCCTCCCGATCAACAGGACCCCCGTTTCGACCGTAGGAGGTCCGTTTCCTCCGTTGTGCGGTACGCCAGGCCTCGTTTCCATCGCCTCTTCCATCCAAGCCCTCCCGATGAACACGACCACGCATTCCGTTCCGACCCATGAACACGACGACGACGTTGTTTCTCCGTTCCGACCCAACCATGTACACGAGCCCTCGCCGTACGTATGCACGAGTAGGCGTTCCAGACCCCGCCCGTATGTACACATACGTGGCCGTATTTTCTTTCTTGCACCCTGGCCGCCTCTACTACGACACGTGCGCGCCTCTACATCCACCAGTATATATCTACGTACACATTCGCGGCCAGAATGACAACGCTACGTACGCTTCGACCAGGTGGGTCCCGACTGTCAGGCACTTCCTTGCATGCGAAGGTGTAGCTGGTGGGTCCCAGCAGTCAGGGGGGAAACGTTTTTTCGCGACATACGGTGGCCCGTCCGGTGGGTCCCTGCTATCAGGTGGAGGAATCATTATTTTTCGCGTAATAAGGAGGCACTTCCTTGCTGCCGCCGTGGACCCAGCTGTCAGCCTCTCCACGTACAGTCCACGTCCGATGGAAGTCGTTCCTTGACCACGTTGACCACGTCGCGCCGAGAGCACCAGGGCGGTGGACGACGGCGAGGCCTAGGAAGGGGATGACGCGGAGCCGGTGAAGACGCGGCAGTGGATGCCCACGCGGAGAGGAGTATGAGGGTTCACTCGTTCGGCTGCGGTGTGAGGCTGCCGTCGCCGCAGGGCCTGGCCAGCGGTGGGAATAGTAGGGGGCGGTGAGGCCTCCGTGGCAGCCCAGCCGGCCATGGGAGGCAGGAGCAGGCGGCACGACCGGCGCTGCTTTGGGCGGCTGGAGCAAGAAGACCAGAGGTTGAAGAAGCACTACAGCCGTTGGATGGACATCGTACGGTCACTGGAGCTAGAATCGTGCATATTGACTAAGTTGACAAAGCCCTCCGTCCCCGTCAACTTAGTAGGCCCACAAGTCAGCCTCCCACCAAGGTGGGTCCCAGCTAGCAGGGGGTATTCATTCTTTGTGCGTAATAAGGAGGCACTTCCGGTGGCTCCGAGCTGATAGCAGGGGGAACATTTTTCACGAAATACGGTGGCCCGTCGGGTAGGTCTCAGCAGTCAGGGGCAAACTTTTTTTTGCGATATACTGGTGGGCGTCCGGTGGGTCCCTGCTGTCAGGTGGAGGAATAATTATTTTCCGCATAATAAGGAGGCACTTCCTTGCGGCTGCTGTGGATCCAGCTGTCAGCCTCTCCATGTACAGTATTCTTTCGATGGAATTCGGCCGTTGACCACATTGACCACGCCGCGCTGACAGCACCACGGCCATGGACGACGGCGAGGCCTAGGAAGGGGACGATGCGGAGCTGGGGAAGACACGGCAGTGGATGCCCACGCGGAGATGAGTACGAGGGTTCACTGGTTCGGCTGCGCTGCCATTGCCGCAGAATAACAGGGGGTGTGGGTGAGTGGAGTGGAGGGATGGCCTGGCCAGCAGTGGGAGTAGTATGGGGGCGGTGAGGCCTCCACGGCAGCACAGCCAGCCACGGGAGGCAGGAGCAGGCGGCACGACCGGCGCTGCTTTGGGCGGCTGGAGCAAGAAGACCAGAGCTTGAATAAGCACTACGGCCGTTGGATGGACATCGTACGGTCACTGGAGCTAGAATCGTGCATATTGACTAAGTTGACAAAGCCCTCCGTCCCCGTCAACTTAGTAGGCCCACAAGCCAGCCTCCCATCAAGGTGGGTCCCAGCTAGCAGAAGGGTATTCACTTTTTTGTGCGTAATAAGGAGGCACTTCCGGTGGGTCCGAGCTGATAGCAGGGGGAACATTTTTTTCACGAAATACGGTGGCCCGTCGGGTAGGTCCCAGCAGTCAGGGGCAAATGTTTTTTTCGCGATATACTGGTCGGCGTCCGGTGGGTCCCTGCTGTCAGGTGGAGGAATAATTATTTTCCGTGTAATAAGGAGGCACTTCCTTGCGGCTGCCGTGGACCCAGCTATCAGCCTCTCCACGTATAGTATTCTTCCGATGGAATTCGGTCGTTGACCACATTGACCACGCCACGCCGACAACACCACGGCGGTGGACGACGGCGAGGCCTAGGAAGGGGACGACACGGAGCCAGGGAAGACGCGGCAGTGGATGCCCACGCGGAGAGGAGTACGAGGATTCACTGGTTTGGCTGCGCTGTCGTCGCTACAGAATAACAGGGGGTGTGGGTGAGTGGAGTGGAGGGATGGCCTGGCCAGCGGTGGGAGTAGTATGGGGCGGTGAGGCCTCTGCGGCAGCACAGCCGGCCACGGGAGGCAGGAGCAGGCGGCACGACCGGCGTTGCTTTGGGCGGTTGGAGCAAGAAGACCAGAGGTTGAAGAAGCACTACGGCTGTTGGATGGACATCGTACGGCCAGTCGAGCTAGAATCGTGCATATTGACTAAGTTGACAAAGCCCTTCGTCCCCGTCAACTTAGTAGGCCCACTATACTGGGTCCCAGCTAGCAGGGGGAGTATTCATTTTTTGTGCGTAATAAGGAGGCACTTCCTTGCATGCGAACATATAGCTGGTGGGTCCGAGCTGTCAGCGGCGGTAATGTTTTTTTTCATGAAATAAAGAGGCCGTTTCGGTGGGTCCAAGATGTCAGGTGGAGGAAATCATTATTTTGCGCGTAATAAGGAGGCATTTCCTTGTGTGCGGCCGTGGACACAGCTATCAGCCTCTCCACATACAGTCCACTTCAGATGCATGTCGGTCGTTGACCACGCTGACCACGCCACGCCGAGAGCACCAGGGCGGTGGATGACGGCGAGGCTTAGGAAGGGAACGACACAGAGGCAGGGAAGACTCGGCCGTTGTTTTTGTTTTCCACGCGGAGGGAGTACGACTGTACGAGGGTTTACTGGTTCGTCTGCCATCACCGGAGCATAACAGAAGGTGTGGGTGAGTAGAGGGATGGATAGGCCAGCGATGGGAGTACGGTGGGGCAGTGAGGCCTGCGCCGCAGCACAGCCGGCCGCGGGGAGGAGGGAGCAGGCAGTCCCGCCGGCGCTTGTTTGAGCGGATGGAGCAGGAAGAGCAGAGATTGAAGAAGCACGACGGTCGTTGGATGGACATCCTACCGTCACTGCTTGTGCGTCAATCTTTTTTTAGGAAAGCCTCAAATCTGTGGAAAACAATATACAACCCATCTGCCATTATTTCTAATAATTTTCAGCCCATTTGCTAATTCTTAAGGTTTTTTTGAGCTCATATTCTTTTTGTTAGCATTACAGCCCAAATTGTGGCCACGGTTAAGAAATTATATGAAATTTTGCATATTTCGGTACGGTCCGAACTGTTTTTGATCCTGAAATTTCGACTCACATTCAAACTGATTTTAAAAATAAATGTATATCAATATAAAATCCAACAAATTCTCCACGCATAAAAATTAATGTAATTTAAAATCTTGAAATGAAAAAAAAGATATTTGAAACTAATTGCCGGTTTGATGTGTTTTAAAAATGTACATCCCATTTCTCATTACTGATGGGCCATTTTCTCGGCCAGGCGAATGAAAGCTCTCCTCGTCTTGAAAGATTTGCAGCCCAACAGGCCTGACAAAGCGACTTGCTTGGCAAATCACAAAAAAACCTGGGGTGTGGCCGTGGACCCAGCTGTCAACCTCTCCACGTACACTACTCTTCCGATGGAAGTCGTTCCTTGACCACGTTGACCACGCCGCGCGGAGAGCACCACGGCTGTGGATGACGGCGAGGCCTAGGAAGGGGACGACGCAGAAGTGGAAGCCCGTGCGGAGAGGAGTACGAGGGTTCACTAGTTCGGCTGCGGTGTGAGGCTGCCGTCACCGCAGGGCCTGGCCAGTGGTGGGAATAGTAGGGGGCAGTGAGGCCTCCGCGGCAGCACAACCGGCCATGGGAGGCAGGAGCATGCGGCACGACCGGCGCTGCTTTGGGTGGCTGGAGCAAGAAGACCAGAGATTGAAGAAGCACTACGGCCGTTGGATGGACATCGTTATTTTGCGCGTAATAAGGAGGCACTTCCTTGCGTGCGAAGATATAACTGGTGGGTCCGACCTATCAGCGAGGGGGACGTTTTTTTAGTCCATTTGGTGGGCTGGGTGAAACAATGATGTAGCATCTATGCAGCCCGTTTAAATCCCATTTGCATTTTTCTCGAAATCCGCAGACTTGCTGGGCTGGGTGAAAATATCATGTTGGGCTAGACGAAGAAATGTTATAAAAATATAAACACATGATTGCACGTCAGTAAAATCTTTGCAAGCTTATGTACGCAATCACTAGGAGTTAACTTTCCAAGTTATATATAAAAAATTATTATTATTATTTTGTAAGAACTTTCAACTTACGAAATAAAATATCATTTTAATTTGATGAGTTAATAGTACGTGGGGTATTATTATTTTTTAGCCTAGACGTGGGACAGTTGAGTTGGTTCTAGGGGAAAGTACTGGGAGAAAACTCAGTTTACATCGAAAAAGAAAGTGGGAGAAAATTCAGAGACCTGTTGGGTCCACCTGAGGAGGGGAATATGTTGGGAGGAAGGAGATTCAAAGCACGGCAGCCAAGTGAACTAGTTTTTTTTACGGACAAGTGAACTAGTTTACATACATAAGCAAATAGCCACTAAAAAAAGCAATCGGGTTAATGGGTTCTTAAAAGAAATATTTCGGACAAAACAGATAATTACGACACATAGGCTAACGCATGAAACACTCAGATGATAAAGGTGCTTATAAACATATAAAGTACAACATCTAGACCTTCCTGGCACGCTTGATCATGACACTGCGGCTGTCCGTGTACTTGTCGGTTACGGGAAGCAGACACACCCTCATGTCCAAGATCTGCATGTACATGTCGTAGCATGCGTATGCGTCCTTGGCCGCGTAGGTTATGTAGGCTAGATTCAGAGGTACCTCCCACGTGTTCAGGTCGTCTTCTTTCATGTTGGTGTATCAGGGGTCGATGATGGTCTCAGCGAGGTCAACCACGGAGTCCTTCTCCTGCCCGTTGCTGATGATCTTGTATTGCTTCTGGATGTCGACAAGCTTGTTGCACCAGATGGCCGAATCGTCGCGTTCTTCCTTCTCTCCACCGTAGCGAAGGTGCAGTCGGCGCTGCCGATGAAACGGGCGAATGCTCTAGAACCTGGTGCAGCCATAGGACTGAGGCGAGGCAGAGCTTCACCGAGTCCGTATCGTTGGTGTACATCACATTCAACTTGGTGCAGCCATAGGACTGAACGGCGAACTCAAAGGGGGAACTCCTTGCTGAAGTCCATATCCAGCAGGCTCACCCCTCGGATCGCCATTGGAGTCTCTTCGAGTGAACGAGTGTGTAGGCGGCGGCAGTAGTTCGTTTTTCAGCTCCTGGGGAACTGGATTCAATAGTAAGCTGAGTGTGTACAGGCGACAACAGTTACTCCCCCTCCCTCGTCCGCTGCACGCCCGACAGAAGATGCACCCTCGGCCACACATCGGTTCACGAGCGGGTCTGTATTGATACTATAATAACAGGAGTTAGTGGTCACTTTACTTAAATTTAATTAGCTCTAATAGAAATTTATACTTAAAACAAGCAATGTTCGCTTGCTCTATCAGTGTCATAGGATCAACATGCACAACAATTAGAATTATTATTCTCAGGACGCACACGATCAGCACATTTGTCCCACTTTCACAAAGATAATACTACCAAGTTTGAACTGTTTGTTATGGTTGTTGTCCTCTGCATCATCATGCCGTGTTTCCCAGCTTGCAAGATTCAGAACCAACAAATAAGATCCAAATAATAAGTACAAAAAGATGCCTACACATCTCATTGATTCCCAGCTTGCAAGATTCATAACCGACAAATAAGATCCAAATAATAAGTACAACAAAGATGCCTACACATCTCATTGATTCCCAGCTTGCAAGATTCAGAACCAACAAATAAGATTCAAATAATAAGTACAACAAAGATGCCTACACGTCTCACTGATTCCCAGCTTGCAAGATTCAGAACCAACCCATTAGATCCTTTTGATAAAGTGAATATCGGGATTAAATCCATCTTCGCTAGCCATGTCATACAATCGAAGAACTTGGCGAATGCTCTTGACCGTCACAACATCTATAGTTGAGTATTCCTGTTTGCATAGCACAAACCAGGAGAGCATGATTTCACTTTAATAGTGGCTTCCTTTACTCAACCTGCAGCTCCACTCGGATGAAGCCTTCCTTGTCACAGCCCTAGAATTTGATTGCAATTCATATCATAAGCATCCATGCATCATGTCTATATTTGTTTGAAATTTGAAATGGGGATGACAAGCCCTAGCACTAAATGAAATGCAATTAGGATCAAAATAAAAATATTTTCAATGAACCCAGAATGCCCTTTAGAAAAGTTCATTATTTTTGATAAAGGTGAAAACCTCTGCCAAAAATTATGCACATATTTTTAGGCCATTCTGGATTTTTGAATAACCCATATTGTATTTGAATTAGGGCATTTAAATACTATTAATATTTTTAAAATGCTCCAATAATTCTGAAAATAGTTAAGGGCCTCTGTAATAATCCATTTAATGCCCACAATTATTTTCAGGATTTATTAAAATGATTTGGATTATAAACTAAATCAAAACAAAATAACATAAATAGAAAACAGAATAAAAAAACAGAAAGAAAGGAAAGAAGCAGAAACTTACCTGGCCTCACTGTGCAGCCCACCTAGTCGGCCCAGCTGTGGCCCAGCACCGTAGAGAGCCCAGCCCACCACCCCACCGCGCTGTCTTCCTCCTGCCAGTAGGAGCAGCTCGCTGTCGCGCGCGCGCTCGCCCCTGGCCACCTCCTGCTTCCTCCCCGGACCTTCTAGCGACGCCACGCAGCCCCCTGGTCCCCCTCGCTCCTCTCCCTCACTCTCTGCTCTCTCCCTCACCCTCTATTCCTTCGTCGAGCGCGACCGAACACAGTCGTCACCGCCGACGAGCTCCATCGCGGCCACTGGCCACCCCACGCCTCACCGACGCGCCCAGAAGCTCCGCCACTTCGTCCTTGACCTCCTCACCGAGCCACGCCCCGCCGGACACCCTCGAACGCCGGCCACACCGTCTTCTTCAACCTCGGTCCGCTGAGATCGCCATCGCCGCCCCGCTTGCTCCGGCCCCTCCCTGAGCTCGCCTACCAGCCCTACACGATCCCTGTGAGCTTCTACACCATCTCCCCCTTGTCTCCGTGACGTTTGCTAGCTCCAGTCGCCGTTTCGCCGATGACCGAAACCCGCCGCCGCCTGTGACCGCCGCCGATGTGCCTCCAGCCACCTAGCGGCCCGGCCGTCGTGCTTAGCTCCCTTCCCGCGCTGCGTAGAGCACGTAGGTGCCTCGCAGGAGCCTCCCCGGCCACCGTAGCATCGACCCCGAGCTCGCCCGAGCTCCGGCGACCGCCAAGGTCGACGCCGGTGACGACTACGGCCATCTCAGGCCCGGCCGCTGCCATTACTCAACGCGGACGAGCGCCCGCGTCACGTAGACGCCCTCCGCCGGCCATTTGGTCGCCGGAGGAGGAAACCCGCAGCTCTCCGCCGCGTCTCGCCTCGCCGGCGTCAAGTCTCCGGCAGGTGTTGACCTAGTTGACCCGGGTTTGACCCCGCTAACCAGGGGCTTTGACCTCCCCTGACTCACTGACTTGTGGGACCCAGGCCACTAACTAAACTAGGTTAGTATTAGTTTAACACTAACTAAACTTAGTTAGTTTAACTGACACTGACAGACGGGTCCCCCAGGTCAGGTTTGACCTGGACCGGCCCTGTTGACCTGCTGACGTCATAATGACATAGTGCTGACGCAGTAAAGGAATTTCTGGAATTAAAATAATACAGAAAATTCCAAAAAACAGTTTAAACTTCTAAAAATCATAGAAATTCAAACGTAACTCCAAATAAGATAAATTATATATGAAAAATTATCAGAAAAATTCAAGGAATCTGTTTATGGCATTTGCATGCATGTTTGAACAACCTAGGGTTGTTGTACAGGGAAATTTGCATAAATGACATTTAAATAAGCACATATGGAGTTTCAATTTGAACCCTTGGTTCAAACCAACTTCATTTAATATGGTTGCTAGTTGCATTAGCTCAAAACACAGCATATTGACATGTCATGATCATGCATCATATTGTGCAATGCATTGATTGTGTTCATTCTCTGTTGCCGGTGGTTGTCCCCTCTCAATAGACGTTGTACCGACGATGTGATCGTTGACACTGATGAAGACCCAATGATATCTTCAGAAGTGTCAGGCAAGCAAAACCCCCTTGTTCATTCCGATACAATCCCACTCTCTCGCTCATGCTCTCTTTTACTGCATTAGGACAACAACGATTCAACTGTTACATGCTGCGGTAGTTGAACCCCTTTCCCCTGCACGACCTGTCATTGCCACAGTAAATAGATGAAACCCACTAGCATGGGTAGGAGTTGTTTGAGCCCTAATGTGCGTACTCATTCATGTTTGTTTGTCATGCCTGCTATTGCATAGAGTCGCGTCAGGTCTGATTCATCAGGAATGAATCAGAGGTGTGTGAACATATCCTACTTTGTGTGAGCTAAGTGTGTGAACATGTTTTTGGTAAAGGTAGCAGTGAGAGGCCATGTAGGAGTACATGGTGGCTTGTCTCATTGCAGCCGTCCTCAGGAAGTGAGTTCTGTGTTTGTGATCCATGAACAGCTACTACCACTCATTGGGATCCTTAATTGACCCTCTCGGGTTCTTAATCACCCAAGTACTCTGTCCAGGAGTTGCAACTAGTTTCTGGTGTTTGTAGGTTATGTGTTGGTGGCCGTGCGTAGCGCTGACCCTAGGGGTGGGCTATGTTGGGTAGATACACCATGGCACGGTGTACCGGGTGCCCGTTTGGTGTCTCGGGAACCCTGTTCACATCGTTCGAGGCCGTATGTGGAAACCTCGGCCGGACTCCCTGCGGATGGAACCTGGATAGGCGTTAAACCTGGACTAGAGACTTAAGTGTTTAGGTAGGTCGTGGCTGACACCCTCGCCAGGCTTCCGCTTGAAGGTTGCCGAGATACATGACGTGTATATGGTGGTAAGTGGTGGGAGCATGTGTGAAGAAGTACACCCCTGCAGGGTTATCATTATCTATTCGAATAGCCGGATTCCTCAGATATGGAAACTTGTACCCCTTGCATAGTTCATAGACAAGTGAAAGTGGATACTCTAAAACTCGCAAGATAAGTGTGAGTGCTATGGATGGCCTTCTCGTAGGGAAACGGGAGCGGATCCATAGTGGTGTATTGGATGGTGAATATGTGGACTCGTGTGCGCCACCCCAAAAGAGTTGCTTGCAGTCGTAGTTCAGGTTAGCCACTGAGTCAAAGCTGGCTTGCTGCAGTTAAACTCCACCACCCCTTTTGTTGATACCGATGCATATGTAGTTAGTTCTGATGTAAGTCTTGTTGAGTACAATTGTACTCACGTTTGCTTAATTGATGTTTTTGCAGAGAGGCTTCAGTCTCGCTAGTAGTTCCGCGTGGACTTCAACGTTTAGCTTGATACCTCAGCTACGATCTTGTGCCCTCGGCAGGATCTGGTAGATAGTCAGGCTTCTTAGCTTTTTCCATTTGTAGATGTCTGTACTCAGACATGTTAAGCTTCCGCACGTGCTTGATTTGTATGCTGTGATTGTTGGGTCATGAGACCCATGTTTTTAATATCTCGCTCCTTGGAGCCTAAGGAATAAATACTTGAGTTGTAGAGTTATGTTGTGATGCCATGTTGTATTTACACATATCGAGCATATTGTGTGTATGATTAAAATGCTTGGTATGTGTGGGATCCGACAATCTAGTTGTTTATCCTTGGCAACCTCTCTTATGGGGAAATGTAGTCTAGTGCTTCCATGAGCCATAGTAGTCCGCTACAGCCCGGTTCACCGGAGTCCTGCTAGCCCAGCACTACTGCTCAGGACACTTGACTGGCCGGCATGTGTTTCACTTTGTTCCTATGTCTGTCCCTTCGGGGAAATGTCACGGGGTGACATCCGGAGTCCTGCCTAGCCTGCTACAGCCCGGGTTCCCGGAGTCCTGTTAGCCCAGTGCTACAGCCCGGGTTCACACGCTACTGACCAACATGCTCGATGTGATTCATGTATGCCTGTCCCCATAGGTTAGTGCCGTTTTGGGTTCACGACTAGCCATGTCGGCCCGGGTTCTCTGTCATATGGATGCTAGCGACACTATCATATACGTGAGCCAAAAGGCGCAAACGGTCCCGGGATATGGTAAGGCGACACCCGTGGGAATACCGTGCGTGAGGCCACAAAGTGATATGAGGTGTTACCGGCTAGATCGATATGACTTGGAATCGGGGTCCTGACATTCCTGGACTTCCATGATTCAATTCATGCGCCTTTTTCTGCAGTTCACCTGAAATGAAGCAAAGATTGCATCATTCAGCTAGCAAGAAGTACTTACTCTCGTGAGCTGGCAGGTTCTTCTTTAGTAGTTGCACTAAAATTGAGGAACATTAAGGTTGGCTGTCCGGCTCATGTAAGGTGCAACTATAATTTTGTTATCCTTTTGTGCAGTTCCACTAAAATAAAGTGCCATTGTGGTGACAGTGACGGCTCATCTTGCAAAGGCTAATAAAATGTTGCACGAGATTACCAACAGAACTAGACGGAGATTTTGGAAACTCCAATCACCATTTTGTGCAGTTCCACCAAAATTGAGAGATGTTGCCCACGTGACATTTTAGTTGAACTGCACAAGACACTCATTCCAAGAAAAAGTGTTTTGTGCAATTCACCAAAAGGTCACAATAGCAACAAGGTGAAATGGATATCCCTATCTGCACAAAAATATAGAAAGTAAACAGTTGCTGGTCAATAAGAATATACGAAACATATACAAAATGAAAAGAAGCATCTTAATTATGTTCATGGCAATCACGCAAGGACAGTAGAAATTTTAAAACGTCAGCAATGCTTCATGTTACCAGAAGCATTACGATCAACAATGAGATTCCTCAAATATGTGATTACTTTAATGGTGGCATTGCTTGTTTACCAGACACAATAAATCAACAGCAGCGAAAGAGTTGGTTTAAGGGCATGGGACCGTGGGGACACCATGACACTCAGCAGCGTAAAGGAGCAACTTACTTATCATACTGGGGAAAACAACAGGAGTGCCATTTGTAACACAGTTTAATTGCATCCTATCACTGGAGGCATTAGATTAACAATAACACTGGTTAGACATGTCCCTAAGGTAACAGTGTGATCGCTTCATTTTACATGAAGCCCTTACATTAACAACAGCAAAAGGTTGGTATAAGGACATGGGACAGTGGACGCATCCGCACAATGTACCTACAAGGAGGCATAAAGTGGTGATGCCGAGTTTGTTCATGCTATGTGAGGGCAGCAAACCTAATCCTGGAGACCTTGTACTATGTGAGGGCAGCAAATCTAATCCTGGAGACCTTTTACTATGTGAGGGCAGCAAATCTAATCCTGGAGACCTTTTACTATGTGAGGGCAGCAAATCTAATCCTGAGACCTTTTACTATGTGAGGGCAGCAAATCTAATCCTGAGACCTTTTACTATGTGAGGGCAGCAAATCTAATCCTAGAGACCTTTTACTATGTGATGGCAGCAAATCTAATCCTGGACATACTCTGTTGACTTTTCCACCAGCCGCCACTTTCTATCCTTTTTTCAACCAATAATAGATATGTTCCTTATCCAGTTTGTAATGCGTTTTCCCATTATTTCCCTTTTCAACCAAGCGACCGGTTGGCTATCCGCTCTCTACTACTTTCACCATATTATTTCCTCTTTGAATCAAGTCCTAGATTCATGCTACAACTTTCCCCCCTTTCTTCGTTGTTTGAATAAAGCCCTAGATTCGAATGCATGAAGTAGCTTTACCTCTAATAATACTAAAAATTAGGTGGCTTTGGAAGAGCTGATGGGACTAGAAAAAGATGCACATGCAGACATGTGGGGAGCTGGGGCAGTAGAGCAAGGCCGCTTTCGAAGAACTTATACCTGAGGGTCGCCGGGATGTCGGCGGCGGCAGGTCGGATCTGTGGACAATACGACAGGGAGGAAGAAGGGTCGGAGGACCTCCCTAGCCGGCCATGTGTCGGAGAGAACGGCACGGGCAGAGGATCGGGCCCCTCCGGCAGCTGTGGGTTTCCTCTCTCGGCGGCGATGACCGCGTGAACGATGCACCTTTTATTCCTCTACACACACCGGTCGAAGGGATCCGACCGGATCTGTGACCAGTGGTGAGTAGAGAGAAAATATCGCTACCGCTGTCTTGTTTATATCTGGAGAGGATGAGAGAATGAAGAGAGCAATCCTAGTAAAGCAAGCGCTCAGGCCCCTGCGTCCATATATAGTGGAGTGATTATCTTTTTTCTCTCCACAACAAGCGTTTCAATTTGTGTACGTGGCATTAAAGAAAAGAAAATCTCTATTTAAGGTGACTATTGTACGACTCCTACTTACTACTAGTAGTAGTACTACAGTATTGTTCACTTGTGCTCCCCACCCCTCCATTCATTGAACAACCCCATGGGTGAATAAACATACAGTACTTACTGTATTTATATAGAACGAACAAGCTCGAACCATTTTCGCGTAGTTAAAAGTTGAGGGCGGGGCTTTTCCCAGGCAGTACGCGTGGCAGTTTTCGGGTAGGCGGTTTGACAGAGAGGCGAGGAGGTTGAGCGAGTGGGGCTGTGCGATTTGACGGTGCGTTACTGCTAGAAAGACTTGTGATATGACCACTCACTATAGTCATGAATTACTGGCGCTCCGACTGGGGTGATGCCCCCCTTCCATTACGCGCTCTAATCTGGTGCATGACACGTCGACCCGGATGCTGGCTCTCCCACATGTCGGAGTATTAAGAAGGAGAAAAGAATGGCGGTATATACACGAGCGTCCGGGCTGCGCTTGGCTCTTCGCCTCTTCGGGAAGTCGAACAATGATGGAGTACTACTGCACTGGAGGAGTACTACAGTACGCTTCTGGCCATCTGACACCGATTGAACTGCTGCATGTCCACCGCATGTGGGAGGGAGAGCGTGTAGCGAAAGCTTCTCCTAGTCTTGCCAGCCACCACGCTCATGGGCGAGGGAGGGACGCTCCTGCCTTTGCGTGTATGACAGGTGGGCCCGACAGGTGTGTGGCCAACCTGTCATACAGCCAAAGGCAGGTGCAGTTAAGTCGGAGAGGGAGAGGATAATCAAACTTCTCATTGATGTACGAGTTGAGGCGACACATCAAAGCATTGCACTTGATATATTTCAATAATTTGCATTTATCGATGCATTAATTACAACGCATGCATGCATGTCGTGACTCTCCTTTTGATACTTGCATGTGTTGATTTAATGCACCTTAAAGTAGTATAAAATATGTGACGGTAAAGCTTTGTAATACCCCGGCCCAAGTCGAGAGATGGTTGTGCACGAGGAGGGCGAGATCACCGATACGTCACTTACCACAAGCTCGCCGATCACCAGAGCGTGTGTCCGCTCGCGCCTTGCAAATGCCCCGTGCCCGTCTGCGGCTACAAAGGCCCGCCGCCGGTGCTCTACCACCACATCAGCACCGCGCATCCCATGTCCGTGCACAGGATCCAGCACGGCAAGGTGCTCCAGCTGCAAGTGCCACTGTCGGAGCCACGGCTCTTCCTGTTCGTGGAGGAGGACCGCCGCGCGTTTTTCTTGGTCGGCGGTGTGCTCGACATCGGCGCGCCTATCGTCGTGTCGGTCGTCTGCATCAGAGCGGGGGCGTCCCCACTGCCGCACTACGTGGCCAAGCTGTGGGCGAACGGCCCGCCGGGGGAGCCCAAAGGCACGACCGACGCCGTCAAGGTGGAAATGGAGGTGACAAGCAGTAAGGATCCCGGCGACGTCGACGTGTAGGAGCTGACCTTCTTGACAGTTCCGCCCAAGCTGCTGGCCGGGGCTAAGCTTGTGTCTCTCCACATTCAGATTGACAAGCTCATGTCCTAAATGTTTCTACAGTGCCTTATGTTTATCTTAGTAATATGCTAATATAGGGATTACCTTGGTCTACTTTAGCTTACGAAATGGTGGGTTTTGGTGGTGATAAAAAATTATGTTTATCAATGCATTAATTGCAATGCATGCATGCATAAAGTACATGCATTGGTAAATTTTCTCTTAATACTTGCATGTAATGATTTAATGCACCTTGGAATCTGAACATGTGTTGGGGAACAACCAAATTGAGCCTTATAAAATGGAAAAACTAAAATTTTGAGATAAGCCCTATAAAACCGGAAAGGAGAGAGTAGAAAAAGAAGTACTCCATCCGGGAATAGTGCCGCACTTCGAAACTTGAACCGTCAATAAATTTTGAGCTTGCGTCTTGTCACATTCCAAATTACTCCACGCTATATTGAATTGCAAACCTGTTCACACCGATCACAACCTAAACGGTTTCTCACTTAGGAGCGTATTAGTACTCGGTTATAAATACTAGTATGCCAAGATGACTGCGCATTCCTCCTCAACTCCTCATCCACAAAAACAAACAAGCCATTCAGCATCCTTCCCTTGCGTCTGCCATGGCCAGCGTGAGTTCTGGGTCGAGAGATTGCCACCAGGGAGAGGCGAGCATGGAAGCGGAAGCACGAGAGATGTCCCGCCTCGCTGTGAGAGCAGCCGACATGTCCCGCCGCGCGGAAGTAGCAGCACAAAGGTCCCGCCGTGCCGTCGATGCAGCAGACTAGTCCGGCCGCGCCGCGGAAGCAGCAGAGATGTCCCGCCGCGCCGCAGCGGCCTGGGAAAATTTCTCGCGTGCAGGCGATGTCTGTTACAGGCGCATGCATGCGATCGTCCATGGCCAGATGGATCAGATCTCCCATTTTGCGAGGTTGCAGGATGACATGAAAGCCTCGTTTAAACAGGCTATCGACGCACTAAGGGAGGGCAATGAGAGGCTCCGTGCTGAGCGCGACCTGCTGAGGGAGAAGATCGTCCGAAGTGCAGACCAGCAGGAGGAGACCAGTGCCTTGTTGAAGAGGACCGACGTCATCATCAAGAAACTTATGGACTAGAATGAAATGCTCCGCAACAAGCACCAAAGGCTGGTGGAGGAATCCATGGATGTTCTCAAGCAGCGTCTTGAGGACACAAAAGAGCTCATCGCCGCTCGCCGCGGAGACTAGTTCCCGCGGCCTGCGGCAACGCATCAAGAAAGTAGAGATCAGCGAGCCAGATCCTTGTCTTCCTTCTTCTTTTGCCCTTGTGTATTTTGGGTGTAGCCGCATATGGCTTTTTTAATTATCTTTCTAATTATGTAAGACAATTCATCATCCTTATCTTTCTGTGGAAGATCAATGTTGCGAGGCTGGGATGAAGAAAACTCTTGCTGTGGCGACCCTGGCGTTGCTGTTCTTCTAGTTGCTGTTGGGCTTCCTTCAGTTTCCTGGTTTCTTTTGATGTAATAATCGGTTTAGGATGTGGATTGTGTCATCTGTTGTAATGTTGGGTTCTAGCGTGGATGTTTGGCCTTTGTTGGCCTTTCGGGATCTTGCGATTTCAATCTGGTAGCTTTTAGTCCTTCGTGTTAGGCTGGAGTTGTGCTGAACTTCTTGTGAATTGTGGTGGTTTTCAGTAATGAAAATCGGAAGGGACAAGCCCTTCTTTGATTAAAAAAATTAATCGTCCTTATATATTCATCAGTCTTGCTATAAGTCGCAGTAGATGCTATATAGGTCCGTCAGATCTTACATCAAGATCCGTGCTTTCAGATTTTCTTTTTTCTCTCTTAAATCTCAGTCGAGTGAGACATAGCCACGCCATTAAACAGAGGCTCGGGCGCCATTAATGGAGACCTTGGGAGAGAGGTGGACGACAGATGGAGGTCAAAGGGCTCTCCTCCCGATAAGCACGCGCAGGGGTCTGATCGCATGCCTCTCGTACTACTCAAATAGCCACCCTGCTGAAGGAAATATGCCCTAGAGGCAATAATAAAGTTATTATTTATTTCCTTATATCATGATAAATGTTTATTATTCATGCTAGAATTGTATTAACCGGAAACATAATACATGTGTGAATACATAGACAAACAGAGTGTCACTAGTATGCCTCTACTTGACTAGCTCGTTAATCAAAGATGGTTATGTTTCCTAACCATGAACAAAGAGTTGTTATTTGATTAACGGGATCACATCATTAGTTGAATGATCGGATTGACATGACCCATTCCATTAGCTTAGCACCCGATCGTTTAGTATGTTGCTATTGCTTTCGTCATGACTTATACATGTTCCTATGACTATGAGATTATGCAACTCCCGTTTACCGGAGGAACACTTTGTGTGCTACCAAACGTCACAACGTAACTGGGTGATTATAAAGGAGCTCTACAGGTGTCTCCAAGGGTAGATGTTGGGTTGGCGTATTTCGAGATTAGGATTTGTCACTCCGAATGTCGGAGAGGTATCTCTGGGCCCTCTCGGTAATGCACATCACCTAAGCCTTGCAAGCATTGCAACTATCGAGTTAGTTGCGGGATGATGTATTACGGAATGAGTAAAGAGACTTGCCAGTAACGAGATTGAACTAGGTATTGGATACCGACGATCGAATCTCAGGCAAGTAACATACCGATGACAAAGGGAACAACGTATGTTGTTATGCGGTCTGACCGATAAAGATCTTCGTAGAATATGTAGGAGCCAATATGGTCATCCAGGTCCCGCTATTGGTTATTGACCGGAGACGTGTCTCGGTCATGTCTACATTGTTCTCGAACCGTAGGGTCCGCACGCTTAAGGTTTCGATGACAGTTATATTATGAGTTTATGAGTTTTGATGTACCGAAGGAGTTCGGAGTCCCGGATGAGATCGGGGACATGACGAGGAGTCTCGAAATGGTCGAGACGTAAAGATCGATATATTGGACGACTATATTCGGACATCGGAAAGGTTCCGAGTGATTCGGGTATTTTTCGGAGTACCGAAGAGTTACGGGAATTCGCCGGGAGAAGTATTGGGCCTTGATGGGCTTTAGTGGGAAGAGGAGAAAGGGCCTGCTGCGCCCCCCCTCCCCTCTAGTCCGAATTGGACTAGGGAAAAGGGGGCCGGCCACCTTTCCTTCTCCTCCACTTCCTTCTCCCTTCCTCCCCTCTTGGTGGACTCCTACTAGGACTCCAAGTCCTAGTAGGACTCCACATCCTGGCCGCACCAAGCCTTGGCCGGCCTCCTCCTCCTCCATCCTTTATATACTGAGGCAAGGGGCACCCCATAGACATACAAGTTGATCATTGAGATCGTTCCTTAGCCGTGTGCGGTGCCCCTGCCACCATATTCCACCTCGATTATATTGTAGCAGTGCTTAGGCGAAACCCTGCGACGGTAATACATCAAGATCGTCACCACGCCGTCGTGCTGACGGAACTCCTCCCCGACGCTTTGCTGGATCGGAGCCCGGGGATCGTCATCGAGCTGTACATGTGCTAAGAACTCGGAGGTGCCGGAGTAATGGTGCTTGGATCGGTCGGATCGGGAAGACGTACGACTACTTCCTCTACGTTGTGTCAACGCTTCCGCAGTCGGTCTGCGTGGGTACGTAGACAACACTCTCCCCTCTCATTGCTATGCATCACCATGATCTTGCGTGTGCGTAGGAATTTTTTTGAAATTACTACGTTTCCCAACAGTGGCATCCGAGCCTAGGTTTTATGGTTTGATGTTATTTGCACGAGTAGAACACAAGTGAGTTGTGGGCGATATAAGTCATACTGCCTACCAGCATGTCATACTTTGGTTCGGCGGTATTGTTGGAAGAGACGACCCGGACCAACATTACGCGTACGCTTACGCGAGACCGGTTCCCCCAACGTGCTTTGCACACAGGTGGCTTGCGGGCGACTGTCTCTCCAACTTTAGTTGAACCGAGTGTGGCTACGCCCGGTCCTTGCGAAGTTTAAAACGGAGTCTATTTGACAAACTATCGTTGTGGTTTTGATGCGTAGGTGAGATTGGTTCTTACTTAAGCCCGTAGCAGCCACGTAAAACTTGCAACAAACAAAGTAGAGGACGTCTAACTTGTTTTTGCAGGGCATGTTGTGATGTGATATGGTCAAGACATGATGCTAAATTTTACTGTATGAGATGATCATGTTTTGTAACCGAGTTATCGGCAACTGGCAGGAGCCATATAGTTGTCGCTTTATTGTATGCAATGCAATCGCGCTGTAATTCTTTACTTTATCACTAAGCGGTAGCGATAGTCATGGAAGCATAAAAGTGGCGAGACGACAACGATGCTGCGATGGAGATCAAGGTGTCGCGCCGGTGACGATGGTGATCATGATGGTGCTTCGGAGATGGAGATCACAGGCACAAGATGATGATGGCCATATCATGTCACTTATATTGATTGCATGTGATGTTTATCTTTTATGCATCTTATCTTGCTTTGATTGACGGTAGCATTATAAGATGATCTCTCACTAAATTATCAAGAAGTGTTCTCCCTGAGTATGCACCGTTGTGAAAGTTCTTCGTGCTGAGACACCACGTGATGATCGGGTGTGATAGGCTCTACGTTCAAATACAACGGGTGCAAAACAGTTGCACACGCGAAATACTCAGGTTATACTTGACGAGCCAAGCATATACAGATATGGCCTTGGAACACGGAGACCGAAAGGTCGAGGGTGAATCATATAGTAGATATGATCAACATAGTGATGTTCACCAATGAAACTACTCCATCTCACGTGATGATCGGACATGGTTTAGTTGATTTGGATCACGTAATCACTTAGAGGATTAGAGGGATGTCTATCTAAGTGGGAGTTCTTAAGTAATATGATTAATTGAACTTAAATTTATCATGAACTTAGTCCTGGTAGTATTTTGCAAATCATGTTGTAGATTAATAGCTCGCGTTGTTGCTTCACTGTGTTTATTTTGATATGTTCCTAGAGAAAATTGTGTTGAAAGATGTTAGTAGCAATGATGCGGATTGGATCCGTGATCTGAGGTTTATCCTCATTGCTGCACAGAAGAATTATGTCCTTGATGCACCGCTAGGTGACAGACCTATTGCAGGAGCAGATGCAGACGTTATGAACGTTTGGCTAGCTCAATATGATGACTACTTGATAGTTTAGTGCACCATGCTTAATGGCTTAGAATCGGGACTTCAAAGACGTTTTGAACGTCATGGACCATATGAGATGTTCTAGGAGTTGAAGTTAATATTTCAAGCAAATACCCGAGTTGAGAGATATGAAGTCTCCAACAAGTTCTATAGCTAAAAGATGGAGGAGAATCGCTCAACCAGTGAGCATGTGCTCAGATTGTCTGGGTACTACAATCGCTTGAATCAAGTGGGAGTTAATCTTCCAGATAAAATAGTGATTGACAGAATTCTCTAGTCACCATCACCAAGTTAGTAGAATTTTGTGATGAACTATAATATGCAAGGGATAACGGAAACGATTCCCAAGCTCTTCGTAATGTTGAAATTGACGAAGGTAGAAATCGAGAAAAACATCAAGTGTTGATGGTTGACAAGACCACTAGTTTCAAGAAAAGGGAAAAGGGAAGAAGGGGAACTTCAAGAAGAACGGCAAGCAAGTTGCTGCTCAAGTGAAGAAGCCCAAGTCTGATCCTAAGCCTGAGACTAAGTGCTTCTACTACAAAAGGGACTGGTCACTGGAAGCGGAACTGCCCCAAGTATTTGGCGGATAAGAAGGATGGCAAAGTGAACAAAAGTATATTTGATATACATGTTATTGATGTGTACTTTACTAGTGTTTATAGCAACCCCTCAGTATTTGATACTGGATCAGTTGCTAAGAGTAGTAACTCGAAACATGAGTTGCAGAATAAACAAAGACTAGTTAAGGGTGAAGTGACGATGTGTGTTGGAAGTAGTTCCAAGATTAATATGATCATCATCGCACACTCCCCTATACTTTCGGGATTAGTGTTGAACCTAAATAAGTGTTATTTTGTTTTTGCGTCGAGCATGAATATGATTTGATCATGTTTATTGTAATACGGTTATTCATTTAAGTAAGAGAATAAATTGTTGTTCTGTTTACATGAATAAAAACTTATATGGTTACACACCCAATGAAAATAGTTCGTTGGATCTCGATCGTAGTAATACACATATTCATAATATTGAAACCAAAAGATGCAAAGTTAATAATGATAGTGCAACTTATTTGTGGCATTGCAGTTTAAGTCATATTGGTGTAAAGCGCATGAAGAAACTCCATGCTGATGGGATTTTGGAATCACTTGATGCTTGCGAACCATGCCTTATGGGCAAGATGACTAAAACGCCGTTCTCCGGAACAAGGAAGCAAGCAACAGATTTGTTGGAAATCATACATACTGATGTATGTGGTCCGATGAATATTAAGGCTTGCAGCAGGTATCATTATTTTTTGACCTCCACAGATGATTTGAGCAGATATGGGGATATCTACCTGATGAAACATAAGTTTGAAACATTTGAATAGTTCAAAGAATTTCAGAGTAAAGTGGAAAATCATCGTGACAAGAAAATAAAAGTTTCTACGATATGATCGCAGAGGTAAAATATTTGAGTTACGAGCTTGGCCTTCAATTAAAACAATGTGAAATAGTTTCACTACTCACGCCACCTGGAACACCATAGTGTAATGGTGTGTCCGAACGTCATAACCGTACTTTATTAGATATAGTGCGATCTATGATGTCTCTTACCGATCTACCACTATCGTTTTGGGGTTATGCATTAGAGACAGCTGCATTCACGTTAAATAGGGCACCATCTAAATCCGTTGAGACGACACAATCTAAACTGTGGTTTAGCAAGAAACCAAAGTTGTCGTTTCTTAAAGTTTGGGGTTGTGATGCTTATGTGAAAAAGCTTCATCCTGATAAGCTCAAAACCAAATCGGAGAAATATGTCTTCATAGGATACCCAAAAGGAGACTGTTGGGTACACCTTCTATCACAGATCCTAAGGCAAGACATTCGTTGCTTATAATGGATCCTTTCTAGAGAAGGACTTTCTCTCGAAAGAAGTGAGTGGGAGGAAAGTAGAACTTGATAAGGTAATTGTACCTTCTCCCTTATTGGAAAGTAGTTCATCACAGAAATCTGTTCCTGTGACTACTACACCAATTAGTGAGGAAGCTAATGATGATGATCATAAAAACTTCAGATCAAGTTACTACCGAATCTCGTAGGTAAACCAGAGTGAGATCCGCACCAGAGTGGTACAGTAATCCTGTTCTGGAAGTCATGTTACTAGACCATGACAAACTTGCGAACTATGAGGAGGCGATGATGAGCCCAGATTCCGCGAAATGGTTTGAGGCCATGAAATCTGAGATATGATCCATGTATGAGAACAAAGTATGGACTTTGATGGATTTGCCCGATGATCGGCAAGCCATAGAAAATAAATGGTTCCTCAAGAGGAAGACGAACGCTGATAGTAGTGTTACTATCTACAAAGCTAGAATTGTCGCAAAAGGTTTTCGACAAGTTCAAAGTGTTGACTACAATGAGAGTTTCTCACTCGTATCTATGCTTAAGTCTGTCCGAATCATGTTAGCAATTGCCGCATTTTATGAAATCTGGCAAATGGATAAACAAAACTACATTCCTTAATGGATTTATTAAAGAAGAGTTGTATATGATGCAACCAGAAGGTTTTGTCAATCCGAAAGGTGCTAACAAAATGTGCAAACTCCAGCGATCCATCTGTGGACTGGTGCAAGCATCTCGGAGTTGGAATATACACTTTGATAAGTTGATCAGAGCATATAGTTTTATACAGACTTGCGGTGAAGCCTGTATTTACAAGAAAGTGAGTGGGAGCACTACAACATTTCTGATAAGTATATTTGTATCGGAAATAATGTAGAATTATTCTGCAAAGCATAAAGGAGTGTTTGAAAGGAGTTTTTCAAAGAAAGACCTCGGTAAAGCTACTTACATATTGAGCTCCAAGATCTATAGAGATAGATCAAGACGCTTGATAAGTTTTTTCAATGAGTACATACCTTGACAAGATTTTGAAGTAGTTCAAAATGGAGCAGTCAAAGAAAGAGTTCTTGCCTGTATTACAAGGTGTGAAGTTGAGTAAGACTCAAAGCCTGACCACGGCAGAAGATAGAAAGAGAATGAAAGTCATTCCCTATGCCTTGGCCATAGGTTCTATAAAGTATGTCATCCTGTATACCAGATCTATTGTATACCCTGCACTGATTTGGCAAGGGAGTACAATAGTGATCTAGGAGTAGATCACTGGACAGCGGTCAGAATTATCCTTAGTGAAATAAGGATATGTTTCTCGATTATGGACGTGACAAAAGGTTCGTCGTAAAGGGTTACGCCGATGCAAGTTTTGACACTAATCTAGATGACTCTAAGTCTCGGTCTAGATACATATTGAAAGTGGGAGCAATTAGCTAGAGTAGCTCCATGCAGAGCATTGTTGACATAGAAATTTGCAAAATACATGTGGATCTGAATGTGGTAGACCCGTTGACTAAGATTCTCTCACAAGCAAAACATGATCACACCTTAGTACTCTTTGGGTGTTAATCACATAGCGATGTGAACTAGATTACTGAATCTAGTAAACCCTTTGGGTATTGGTCACATGGCGATGTGAACTATGGGTGTTAATCACATGATGATGTGAACTATCGATGTTAATCACATGGTGATGTGATCTAGATTATTGACTCTAGTGCAAGTGGGAGACTGAAGAAAATATGCCCTAGAGGCAATAATAAAGTTATTATTTATTTCCTTATATCATGATAAATGTTTATTATTCATGCTAGAATTGTATTAACCGGAAACATAATACATGTGTGAATACATAGACAAACAGAGTGTCACTAGTATGCCTCTACTTGACTAGCTCGTTAATCAAAGATGGTTATGTTTCCTAACCATGAACAAAGAGTTGTTATTTGATTAACGGGATCACATCATTAGTTGAATGATCTGATTGACATGACCCATTCCATTAGCTTAGCACCCGATCGTTTAGTATGTTGCTATTGCTTTCTTCATGACTCCTATGACTATGAGATTATGCAACTCCCGTTTACCGGAGGAACACTTTGTGTGCTACCAAACGTCACAATGTAACTGGGTGATTATAAAGGAGCTCTACAGGTGTCTCCAAGGGTAGATGTTGGGTTGGCGTATTTCGAGATTAGGATTTGTCACTCCGAATGTCGGAGAGGTATCTCTGGGCCCTCTCGGTAATGCACATCACTTAAGCCTTGCAAGCATTGCAACTAATGAGTTAGTTGCTGGATGATGTAATACGGAACGAGTAAAGAGACTTGCCGGTAACGAGATTGAACTAGGTATTGGATACCGACGATCGAATCTCAGGCAAGTAACATACCGATGACAAAGGGAACAACGTATGTTGTTATGCGGTCTAACCGATAAAGATCTTCGTAGAATATGTAGGAGCCAATATGGGCATCCAGGTCCCGCTATTGGTTATTGACCAGAGACGTGTCTCGATCATGTCTACATTGTTCTCGAACCATAGGGTCCGCACGCTTAAGGTTTTGATGACAGTTATATTATGAGTTTATGAGTTTTGATGTACCCAAGGAGTTCGGAGTCCCGGATGAGATCGGGGACATGACAAGGAGTCTCGAAATGGTCGAGACGTAAAGATCGATATATTGGACGACTATATTCGGACATCGGAAAGGTTCCGAGTGATTCGGGTATTTTTCGGAGTACTGGAGAGTTACGGGAATTCGCCGGGAGAAGTATTGGGCCTTGATGGGCTTTAGTGGGAAGAGGAGAAAGGGCCTGCTGCGCCCCCCCCCCCCTCCCCTCTAGTCCGAATTGGACTAGGGAAAAGGGGGCCGGCCACCTTTCCTTCTCCTCCACTTCCTTCTCCCTTCCTCCCCTCTTGGTGGACTCCTACTAGGACTTGGAGTCCTAGTAGGACTCCACATCCTGGCCGCACCAAGCCTTGGCCGGCCTCCTCCTCCTCCATCCTTTATATACTGAGGCAAGGGGCACCCCATAAACACACAAGTTGATCATTGAGATCGTTCCTTAGCCGTGTGTGGTGCCCCCTGCCACCATATTTCACCTCGATTATATTGTAGCAGTGCTTATGCGAAGCCCTGCGACGGTAGTACATCAAGATCGTCACCATGCCGTCGTGCTGACGGAGCTCCTCCCCGACGCTTTGCTGGATCGGAGCCCGGGGATCGTCATCGAGCTGTACGTGTGCTAAGAACTCGGAGGTGCCGGAGTAACGGTGCTTGGATCGGTCGGATCGGGAAGACGTACGACTACTTCCTCTACGTTGTGTCAACGCTTCCGCAGTCGGTCTGCGTGGGTACATAGACAACACTCTCCCCTCTCGTTGCTATGCATCACCATGATCTTGCGTGTGCGTAGGAAATTTTTTGAAATTACTACGTTTCCCAACACCTGCACGGCGCCTCCTAGCTAATAAAAAATGGGGACGCGTGGCAGCACATAAATGGTACTAGTAAGTAGAACGCCCATGGTTTCAACAATACTTGTGTTTCCGATTGTAACGTGACACCACTTGTTCCAAAATGACTTTGTTGATTGTTAATGTGTGCGCCTTCGCAAATCGGACTGCAAATTTACCACAGCATGTTGGTGCCATGTCATGGCACCAAGCCAAGTTTCATTATTTTCATGCGTGTTTTGGATTTACAGGAATTAAAAAACTAAGTTTCTCAATGTTTCCAACCCAGCCACGACGCCCAGAATTTTGAGTTTCATTCTCATTTCTTGCATGTAACCTAGAAATTTACCCGAGGACACACATGTGATTTTTCAACCAACTTTGGTGCACTGGAATATGTGCTTGTATTTCAAATTTGAATTATGCACACAAAGGTGACACGTTCCCTCCCAGAACCACGAGCCTTCTTGAGAGAAGCTCCGATTTGCAAGAAGCCTATACCAAAATTTGTTCCTATTCGGCCAATTTTTTTACCACGGCATGGTACTACCATCACATGACACCATGCCAAGTTTCATGATTTTAAAACCAAGTTTCTCAATGTTCTCGATCGAGCCACGATGCCCAGATGTTTGAATTTGATTCTCATTTTTTGCATGGGACTTAGAAATTCACCCGAGGACACAAATGTGATTTTTCAACCAACTTGGTGCATGGGAGCATGTGCTTGTAGTTCAAATTTGAATTATGCACATTAAATGACCAAAAACTCAACTAATGTGTAAATAAGGCCAAATGAAGCCGGAATAATTCCAAAATTTAACAGGGCACTCATGTAGTTCTATGTTGCCTTTGTAAATAAACTCAAGGGGGACAATGTATATCGTTTCGCACTCAAAGGTGGCACGTTCCCTCTCAGAACCACGAGCCTTCTTGAGAGAAGCTTAGGTTTGCAAGAAGATTATACCAAAATCTGTTCCTATTCGGCCAATTTTTTTTACCACAACATGGTAGTACCATGACATGACATCCACGCCAAGTTTCATGATTTTCATACGTGTTTTGGATTTACAACAATTTTAAAACCAAGTTTCTCAATGTTCTCGGCCGAGCCACGATGCCCAGATATTTGAATTTGATTCTCATATCTTGCATGGGACCTAGAAATTCACCCGAGGACACAAATGTGATTTTTCAACCAACTTTGGTGCACGAGAGCATGTGCTTGTAGTTCAAATTTGACTTATGCACATTAAATGCTCAAAAACTCAATTAATGTATAAAAAACGACAAACGAACCCGGAATAATTCCAAAATTTAACAGGGCACTAATGTAGTTCTATGTTGCCTTTGTTAAACTCAAAGGGGGGCAGCGTATATCGTTTCACACTCAAAGGTGGCACGTTCCCTCTTAGAACCACGAGCTTCCAAATCGGCCCAATTTTTTACCACAACATGTTAGTGCCATGACATGACACCATGCCAAGTTTCATGATTTCCAGGCGAGTTTTGGATTTACATGAATTTAAAATCAAAGTTTCTCAATGTTCTCGGCCGAGTCATGATGCCCAGATGTTTGAATTTCATTCTCATTTCTTCCATGGGACCTAGAAATTCAACCAAGGACACACATGTGATTTTCAACCCACTTTGGTGCACCGGAGCATGTGCATGCAATTCATATTTAGATTATGCACATTAAAAGTCCAAAAACTCAATTAATGTATAAAAAGGCCAAATGAACCCGAAATAATTCCAAAATTTAACAAGGCACGCATATAGTTCTATGTTGCCTCTGTAAATAAAATCAGGGGGGAGGCAGCGTATATCGTTTCACACACAAAGGTGACACGTTCCCTCTTGGAACCACGAGGCTTGTTGAGAGCTCCGGTTTTCCAAGAGGCTTATACGAAAACTTGTCCCAATTCAGCCAAAAAATATACGTATGAAAACAGGGTTTAGATTATCCCAAACATCTCGCTACCTAGACCAATAATGTACTATGATTTGAATTCAACATAAAATGGATACAAATATTTGAATTGGAGAGCGCATGGTACATGTAGTTCATAGTGAAATATGATTACTGCTATATGTATGTTTTTTGTTATCAAGATAATATTTAAATTATTGTATAACTTGACAACAATCGTATTCAAATAAGGAAAATTGATTCAAATTTAGTCCATATGGTAGACGACAATATATATGTTCACATGGTGGAGTAAAATGTTCATATATGATGGAAGATCAAAATGTACGACTACATCAATTATAAACCGCAAGGTCACCTAATGATATATTCGAATTCAACATAACGTGGATTCAAAAATTGAAATTTGAGATCATGGCATCTGTAATCATATAAAAAGGGACATTACTCTTTCTTTGGTGGGAATTGATTTGTTTTTTGCTCTTGTTGAGGGAAGTGCGAATCGATTTGGTACTGTGCAGGGTAATCTTGTTCTCCCGATTTTTTTTACATTTTTCTTGTAGTTTTTTGAATGGCATCTATAGCAATATAGTAAAAGGGGACATGACTCTCTTGTGTCTTGTATGAATTGTTTTTTTACACGTTAAGTTTGTTCTGCCTAACAAGGAATCCGCACCTTGTTATCCCGAAATTTTCAAGCTCGAGTATCTTTTGTCTCACCTGCTTTGAAACTCCCGCTTCTTCAACCCGCGCTGCGCCTTGTTATCCCGAAATTTGGACGCGCGAGAGAACTCCCTTCTCATCCGAAATCGCTCCCGCCGCCCAGACACGCGAAATCCCCCTTCTACCCCTCAGCCGGAAATGAAGCTCCACGTCGCGGTGTCAAAACCGGTGGGGGTACGCTGGTAACTTACCCTACATTTCAGACAAGCGCGTCCCTAAGCTTGGCTCCCCCCTCCCCCTTCGCCCCCCCCCCCCCATTCGTACACCGAGGACGCCAAAACCGCGAAACCCCACGCTCCTCTGTCAGCCTCCCGACCGCCGCCCAGCCGGAGACTCTTCCCCGACTACGTCGTCCACCGCAACAGCTCACCATCCCTCATCCACCGCACCGGACGAGGATCTGTTGTCGATCTCGTCGTCCCACCGGATCAGCCGCCCCGTCCTCCACCTCCAAGGAGCTGCCCCGATGTTCGCCTCGTCTATCGCGCCACCTCAATCCCCACAGCGCCGTCTTGACCTGCCCCACCAGAACCACGGCACCCTCACCAATTCCTCCGATAAAGCCGAGGCCAACTTGGCGCAACCAAGGAGGTTCTGCACTCACCGCAGCATTTTATCTTTTATTCGATCTCACGGGGCTGCCGGTGCTCGATACCGAGCAGACATGGCGTGTCTCCATCAACGGCGCTGTCGCCGGCCACATCATCCATGGCATCTCTCCCCCATGCCGTTGCTTCCTCGGCGGCGACTTCCACAACGACACTAGCTGCAGCAGCTCTGGCTCTCGCTCGCGTTGCGGCTCTATTCTTGTTGTCGGTCGCACTGCTGCACTGCTCCTGCTTTCGTTCGTGCCGCTGCTCTGCTCTTGCTCTCGCTTGCGCTACTGCTGCTGCATGACCTCCGGCAGCTACAGGAGTTCCTGCTTTAGCACTCGCTCGCGGTGCTACTGCGCGACTTGCTCTCTACTAGTGTGTTCCCTGCTCGAGCGTCTGCTGATTTAGATCACTGCTTCTCTGCTACTAGTGCTCAAACGCCCTAAACATCTATTGCAATGCTTTGTTGCTAGTTCAATCAGTTTCGACGGTAAAATTCAGTTTCAACTGTGAAGTTCATTTTCTTCAGTTAAGTTCAGAGTGAACAGTACTTACAGCATCTGTCGGAGTGGCCGTGGCGCGGCTGATGCGTTTTACATCTAGCACTTTTTGGTGATGTATTTTACATCATCTATTGCAGATGATATTAGGGTCCCACTTCAGATTAACATTGTCTGTCTTGTCATGCTTCAGCCTCGTCACCGTACACCTTAGCGGAGCTGCTCCAACAACGGAACTGTCCATCACAGCGGAGCAGTACCCTCGGCGCCGTTTCCGAAGGCCTCGGATCTTATTCCCCGCCTCCGACAGTCACACAAGCATCATCACCATCCTCCACGTCCAACCCAATGATGCTGAGGTCCACAAGGCTATGCCAAAGAGGTTGTACACTCGTCGCATCACTTTGTTTCTCCATTCCTCTGTTCTTCCAATTCATGTGAGCCAAACACACAGGTTGACTGAAATCCTATGTTTCCAAATGCTCTGTTTTGCACGTGCATTCCTATCATGTTCCTGTGTTTTTCCTGTCCCTACGTTTATAGAATCCTCCAATTCTAAGGAGCCCTTACAAATTTACTTCATTTTCAGATAGGCGTCAAAGAAAACTATGTGTGTTATGTCCTGCTCCAGCCGTGCTGTCATCCACCCCACCTGAGGTGCACCATCGACAGAAGCGTTCACTGTAGCAGAGATCCCCCCTGCAAACTTCCTTTCGCCACCTCAGATCATCTTCCCCGTTGCCGTCAGCCACGCCAACCGCATTACCATCATCGACTGAGCAGATGAACCTGAGTACTACACAGTTCTGGAAGAGAGGTCGCAATCTTTCGTGTTTTCTTACGTTATACATCGGTTATTATTACCTGCTACTTTATCGTTCAATCTTGAGTTTTGCATTGCCCATGGGTCTCATATCGAGCCAGCAACGAATAGTATTTGTCTACTATCTGGTTCATCTGGGGTCTTCTATGTGGTTCATGTTGGGTGGGCAACAAACAATAGATGATCCATTGTCTATCTTTTTAAACTGAAGCTATAATCTACCTGGTATCATTAGTTTTGGATCCATCCACTCGTTTGCTACCATCAGTCTTGATTTTTGCATGCACCCCTTAGGCCTTACAAAATCTAACTATTTTTTTATTAGATATTGTACACAATCGTACTGAACATGTAGAGAAAAAGAGAAGACCGTTGCGTGCGAGTATAATGTCATGCAGACGCCGCTCCATGGTGGGCGAAGTGCCCCCCTCCTACATTTCCAGATTGTATTCCAGAGGAAGATAACTGTTCAGATGGAGATTCAGAAGGAGCCGACCATGCCTATTTACCACCTGAGGTGTTTGCTCTAACCTGGCATGCTGATGTTGGTCATATCATGCATATGGCGCCTTGCATTGCTTACATTATACATCTAATATGTCATCAGCTTAGTTTAGATTTGCTTTATGTGAATGCCACATGTTTGGTTTCTATATCATACTCCCACCATTCCTAAATATTTGTCTTTTTTAGAGATTTCAACAACTGACTACATACGGAACAAAATGAGTGAATCTACACTCTAAAATATATATTTATACATCCGTATGTGGTAGTCCATTTGAAATCTCTAAAAAGACAATTATTTAGGAACGGAGGGAGTATATGGGAATTATGCAATGCCATCTTCTTTAGCCAGGCATCATATACGTGAATCATGCAATGCCATCCTGTTTAGCCAGTCATCGTATATGTGAATTGTATCGTGCCATATTTTTTTCCATAATGTATTCCATTTGTCAACAATGTTTATACATTCATCTACTCTTCCTATGCATCAGCCATTTGAGTCGGTCATTGGAAAATTTGGAGTGAAAACAAGGTCTTCTGAGCAGTCAGTGCTACCTGTTGATGCAGATTTCTTGCTGGTTACAGATAGCTCCTCAGAGGAGGATTCAGAGAGAGATGACCAGTCATATTCCCCTCCCCCCGAGGTGCATGCTCTAACTTGGCTGGGTTATATTGCTCATATCTTGCATATCTTGCATTGCCATGCCATCTGCTTAGATTAGACATGCTTTGTGTGAATGCCTCATGTTTGCTTTCTATATCAGATATGTGAATTAAGCAATGCCATGTTTTTCAGCCAGTTATCATATATGTGAATTATGCACCACCATGGAGCTAGGCATCATATATGTGAATTATCTCATGCCATCTTTTTTTTCATTACGTATTCCATTTGTCGACAATCTATGTATATTGAACTACTCTTCATGTGTATCAGCCATTTGAGCCGGTTATGGAAAAATCTGGAGTGAAAACAAGGTCTTCAGAGCAGGCAATGGTACCTGTTGAAGCATATATCTCGATGGTTACAGGGAGCTCCTCAGAGGAGGATTCAGAGACAGATGACCAATCCTATATCCCACCTAAGGTTTATGCTCTAAGTTGCAATATTTATATTTCTCATATGATGCATATGGTGTCTTGCATTACTTAGTTTAGACATCATATGCACACTATAGAATTCTATCTGCTTAGTTTAGAGATCATACATGCGAGTGCCAGTTGCTTAGTATATGAATCAATTATGTCAATTATATCATGCCATCCTGTATACTTAGACAACATGTATGTGAATTATTTCATCCCAACCTATTTTAGAAAGACATCATATAGTTTTGTCATGTCATCCTGTTTAGGTAATCATCATATGTTGAATTATGCCATTATATCCTGTTAAGTTATCCATCATATATCTGAAACTGTGTCATGCTATCCTGTTTAGTTAGGCATCATATATGTGAAATTGTGTCATGTTGTCCTGTTTGGTTAGACAACATACATGTGAATTACCATATATGTCTATCATACAATGTCTGTACGTTCAATTTCTTTTCTTGTTTATCAGCCATTTGAATTGGAGGGGGTGATGGCAGTATCTAAGGGAGCAAAAACCCGTTCTTCACAAAAGATAGTGCTACCCGTTGATGCAGATAGAACCATGGTTGTACTGGCCCACAAACTAGCCCCACCACACATAATCGAGACTCTTCCAGATTGCACACTTACACCGTTGGGCAGAGAACCAGCTACAACCCATCTAACCGCAACCCCAGCGGATAGTAACCCACTTATAGTTGACAAAGCACCATGTCCACCACAGAGTACCCCCACACGAGCAGTTTGCAAAGCTACTGCAGTGCCCAAAGCACGAAGACCACCACAGCTAACCCAAACTCCACATTTAAAGCAGAAGAGCAACTGTTCTCAAGTCAGATTCCGTAGCTATGGTCCATACTCCTTTGCTGTTGCATCACTGTATTTACTCATACCAACTACTTTAGAATTTGAAGGATCCAATTGAAACTCCAATGGCACAACAGGTATGTTTTAAACCTATTTCTTTAACTGGATTGCTGTTCTAACTTCTTGCTCTATGTTGATTTCAGTTTAAGTTGCATAAACAGTTGTGTTCTCATGTGATGCACATTACAAGTGCTGCCAATGCTGTGTAGTTTCTCACACTTATATTATATCTATGCTGCCGTGTCTTAAAAATATATGAGTTGAACTATGTCTCTATCTTGATTAGGGAACATAAACTAGAATGATATGGACAATACAATGACCATAGTACATAGATATATGTTTGTTTCATGTTGTTATCTTGTCCACCTTACTACTGAACCGGTTTACCAAAATGAGTTTCGTATACTACAAGCTAAACCTGTGATGTGTCTGCTTGTTTTTCTTGTAGTATGCAAACAGAATATTGGAGAAGAGCACCCCACTATGCAACGGCAGAGAAAGTAATGCAGATAAGGTTCAAGATAGTGAGACAACCCTATTAGTCTCCAAGAAAGGTGATAAAAACGATCTTGTAGATAGTGAGAAAACCCCACAGTCCTACGTTGATGTAGTGTTCGAGTTACTAGCCAGTACCGTTGGCACAAGCTCTTCCAACTCGCTGCCTGAATCACTTCGGCTTCTTCAATCTCAGCTACAAGCTGAAAGGCATCAGTCAACTGTGCTGCGGCAAGAAGCCGAAGGACTGAGGAAGTCCCTGCAGAATTCAGATGTGTACTTTCTTGTGCAACAGCAAGCACTGGAGGATTTAAGCGCCAAACAAGAGAAAGTTAATAAGCCTGCTAAGCATCTTGCCAGCATTATGGGTACCCAGGATATTGTTTCTTGAGCTCTTCTAAAGTGGTTTCAGTTCTGGACTTGTTTTGCTGCGGCGTTTATATGCTGGTGTGTTCCCTATATTTGCACTGGTGGCGAACTTTGATGCCCGGTGGATGTAATATGTGTAATAGCCGTGATAGCCTAGCATAAGTTGCTCGCTTATTTATTTCCTTGTTTTGTTTATTTGTTTGCTTGTAGTCAGTGCAGTTCTTTTTCCGCGGTTTGCTAGTGGCTACAATAACCTATTTTTTTAAACTAGGCCACAATAACCATGGGCTAATATTTACTGTAGTGACACTGGGCCTCCTACGGGCCATAGAAATAGTGGGCCTTCTACGGGCTGTAGAAACAGTGGGCCTTCTACGGGCCGTAGAAACAATGGGCCTTCTATGGGACGTGGAAACAATGGGCCTTCTACGGGTCGTATCATCAATGGGCCTTATACGGGCCGTATGATTGATTGGCCAAACATGGGCCAATAACAGGCCTCATTATGGCCGTAAACGGGCTAGAGTTGGAATCGTCCGTTCATGGGCCGACCATAACGGGCCATCGTTAATAGGCCGTATTTGATGACGCTATGAAAACGGCCCAACGAATTAACGGACCACAAACGGGCCGACTGTAACCACGGGTTGAATTTGGCCCACAAGCAGAAAATGACAGTAATGGGCCGTAAGTAAACGAATGCTAGAAATGAACCCAAGAATAAATGGGCTCTGAGAAGGCCAAAAGATAACATGGGCTGGAAACGGCCCAACGGAATAACGGGCCATTAGTGGGTATAAAGTGATACACTGTTCATTACGGGCCAGTTTCACCACGGGCCGTTAATGGGTGTAAAGTGATACACTCTTCATTACGGGCCAGTTTCACCACGGGCCGTTAGTAGGCCAAGAGTTACATAGGGCCTCATATGGGCTGAAAGACATCATGGGCCATACATGGGCCAGAAGTGAAAACGGGCTGGAATCATATTGGATGGCCCAGATGATGCTACTGGGCCTAATTCGGACAGGGCATAACGGGCCTTGGGTTAGCGGGCTGTAAATGGGGCTATATTCGAACAGGCCATTAACAGGCTTTCCATGGGCCGGCCTGCCAGCTTTTGACCAAGTCAAATGTGCCGGCCTTTTCACAGGAATGGGCCTCTGTTGGGCCGTGCCACGTGTCGACCTATCATAGGCGCCTTCCATCCAATGAGTGGTTGACATCTGTCCCAACGATGAGCCGACACGTGTTTCCTCCAGCCAATGATGATTTTACACGTGGAAAATCCCCATTGGTCGGGGCTATTAACGGGTTATCGGATCCAAAACCCGACCCGATAGCTTAACGGCGTTCCGTTACGGTGGATGCCACATGTCGGTCACCCTTGACAAAAGCACTTCTGTGACGCGCGATTTATCATCATGGAAGTGGACACTTCTGTGATGATAATTTTGGTAATGTCATGGAACACTTCTACGACAGCACAGGTATGACTATCTTGATTCTGTCATAAATTTGTCATGGATGTACATGCATGACAAAAAAGCGACCTACTGTGACAAACACGTATCATCACGGAAGTGTATTTTTTTTGTAGTGCTCGTAACTCATATATTCATCTCTATGATCATATCATAGACATTTTATCATCTTGTCACGATGATCTTCAACTTCACTCTGAAATTAATTAAACCATTCAATAATTCAGACTTGTGTTTCATCAAGTAAATATACTCAGCATCTACTCAAATCATCTGTGAAGTAAGAACATAACGATATCCACTGCGTGCCTCGGCACTCATTGGACTGCACACATCAAAATGTATTACTTCCAACAAGTTGCTTTCTTGTTCCATCTTACTGAAAACGAGGCCTTTCAGTCAACTGGCCCATGTGGTATGATTTGCATGTCTCAAGTGATTCAAAATCAAGTGAGTCCAAACGATCCATCTGCGTGGAGTTTCTTCATGCATATCTACCAATAGACATGGTTCGCATGCCTCAATCTTTTCAAAAACGAGTGAGTCCAAAGATCCATCAACATGGAGCTTCTTCATGCGTTTTATACCAACATGACTCAAATGGCAGTGCCACAAGTACGTGGTACTAGCATTACTATCTTATATCTTTTGGTATGAACATGTGTATCACTACAATCGAGATTCAATAAACCATTCATTTTAGGTGCAAGACCATTGAAGGTATTATTCAAATAAATAGAATAGCCATTATTCTCCTTAAATGAATAACCGTGTGGCGATAAACATACTCCAATCATGTCTATGCTCAACGCAAACACCAAATAACAATTATTTCGGTTTAACACCAATCCCGATGGTAGAGGGAGCGTGCGATGTTTGATCACATCAACCTTGGAAACACTTCCAACACATTTCGTCATCTCACCTTTAGCTAGTCTCCGCAGCCTTTTATTTCGAGTTACTAACGCTTAGCAACCGAACCAGTATTTATTACCCTGGTGCTACTAGGAGTACTAGTAAAGTACACAATAATATGACGTATATCCAAAATACTTCTGTCGACCTTGCCAGCCTTCTCATCTACCAAGTATCTAGGGTAGTTCTGCTTCAGTGACCGTTCCCCTCATTATAGAAGCACTTAGTCTCGGGTTTGGTTCAACCTTGGGTTTCTTCACTATAGCAGCAACTGATTTGCCGTCTCATGAAGTATCCCTTCTTTCCCTTGCCCTTCTTGAAACTAGTGGTTTAACCATCAACAATTGATGCTCCTACTTGATTTCTACTTTCGCGGTGTCAAACATCGCGAGTTGCTCAAGGATCATCATGTCTATCCCTGATATGTTATAGTTCATCACGAAGCTCCAATAGCTTGGTGGCAGTGACTATGGAGAACTATCACTATCTCATCTGGAAGATTAACTCCCACTCGATTCAAGCGATTGCAGTACTCAGACAATCTGAGCACATGCTCAATGATTGAGTTTTTCTCCCTTAGTTTGCAGGCTTAAGAAACTTGTTAGAGGTCTCATACCTCTTGACGTGGGCACTAGTCTGAAATTCCAATTTCAGTCTTTGGAACATCTCATATGTTCTGCGACGGTTCAAAATGCCGCTGGTGCCACAATTCTAAACCGTTAGTATTACGTACTGAACTATCACGTAGTCGTCAAAACATGTATGTCAGATATTTCCCAACATCTACAGACGACGCGTGAGGTTCAACACACTGAGCGGTGCATTAAGGACATAGCCCTTTTGTGCAGCAATGAGGACAATCCTCAGTTCACGGACTCAGTCCGCATAATTGCTACTGTCAAATCTCAACTAAATTTTCTCTAGGAACATATCTAAAACAGTAGAACCAAAGCGTGAGCTACGACATAATTTGCAAAGACCTTTTGACTATGTTCATGATAATTAAGTTCATCTAATCAAATTATTCAATGAACTCCCACTTAGATAGACATCCCTCTAGTCATCTAAGTGATACATGATCCGAGTCAACTAGGCCGTGTCCGATCATCACGTGAGACGGACTAGTCATCATCGGTGAACATCTTCATGTTGATTGTATCCACTATACGACTCATGTTCGACCTTTCAGTCTTCTGTGTTCCGAGGCCATGTCTGTACATGCTAGGATCGTCAAGTTAACCTAAGTGTATTGCATGTGTAAATCTGGCTTATACCCGTTGTATGCGAAGGATAGAACCTATCACACCCGATCATCACGTGGTGTTTCGGAACAACGAACCTTAGCAATGGTGCACAGTTAGGGGAAAAACTTTCTTGAAATTATTGCGAGGGATCATCTTATTTATGCTACCGTCGTTCTAAGCAAATAAGATGTAAACATGACAAACATCACATGCAAATCATAAAGTGACATGGTATGGCCAATATCATATTGCGCCTTTGATCTCCATCTTCGAGGTGCGGCATGAACACCATCGTCAACGGCACGACACCATGATCTCCATCATCGTGTCTTCATGAAGTTTCCTCGCCAACTATTACTTCTACTACTATGGCTAACGGTTGGCAATAAAGTAAAGTAATTACATGGCGTTTTCATTGACACGTCGGTCATAAATAAATTAAGACAACTCCTATGGCTCCTGCCGGTTGTCATACTCATCGACATGCAAGTCGTGATTCCTATTACAAGAACATGATCAATCTCATACATCACATATATCATTCATCACATCCTTTTGGCCATATCACATCACATAGCATTGTTGGGGAACGTAGTAATTTCAAAAAATTTCCTACGCACACGCAAGATCATGGTGATGCATAGCAACGAGAGGGGAGAGTGTGATCTACGTACCCTTGTAGATCGACAACGGAAGCGTTTGGTTGATGTAGTCGTACATCTCCACGGCCCGACCGATCAAGCACCGAAACTACGGCACCTCCGAGTTCTAGCACACGTTCAGCTCGATGATGATCCCCGGACTCCGATCCAACAAAGTGTCAGGGAAGAGTTCCGTCAGCACGACGGCGTGGTGACGATCTTGGTGCACTACTGTCGCAGGGCTTCGCCTAAGCACCGCTACAATATTATCGAGGACTATGGTGGAAGGGGGCTACGCACACGGCTAAGAATATGATCACGTGGATCAACTTGTGTGTCTATGGGGTGCCCCCTTCCCCCGTATATAAAGGAGTGGAGGAGGGGAGGGCCGGCCCTCTCTATGGCGCGCCCTAGGGGAGTCCTACTCCCACCGGGAGTAGGATTCCCCTTTTCCTAGTCCAACTAGGAGTCCTTCCATGTAGTAGGAGTAGGAAACAAGGAAGGGGCACAGCCCCTCCCCCTAGTCCAATTCGGACTAGGCCTTGGGGGGGGCCTGCCCTAGGCAGCCCCTCTCTCTTTCCCGTATGGCCCAATAAGGCCCAATACTTCTCCCGGCGAATTCCCGTAACTCTCCGGTACTCCGAAAAATACTCGAATCACTCGGAACCTTTCCGATGTCCGAATATAGTCGTCCAATATATCGATTTTTACGTCTCGACCATTTCGAGACTCCTCGTCATGTCCCCGATCTCATCCGGGACTCCGAACTCCTTCGGTACATCAAAACTCATAAACTCATAATATAACTGTCATCGAAACCTTAAGCGTGCGGGCCCTACGGGTTAGAGAACAATGTAGACATGACTGAGACACGTCTCCGGTCAATAACCAATAGCGGGACCTGGATGCCCATATTGGCTCCTACATATTCTACGAAGATCTTTATCGGTCAGACCGCATAACAACATACGTTGTGCCCTTTGTCATCGGTATGTTACTTGCCTGAGTTTCGATCATCGGTATCCAATACCTAGTTCAATCTCGTTACCGGCAAGTCTCTTTACTCGTTCCGTAATACATCATCCCGCAACTAACTCATTAGTTGTAATGCTTGCAAGGCTTAAGTGATGTGCATTACCGAGAGGGCCCAGAGATACCTCTCCGACATTCGGAGTGACAAATCCTAATCTCGAAATACGCCAACCCAACATGTACCTTTGGAGACACCTGTAGAGCTCCTTTATAATCACCCAGTTACGTTGTGACGTTTGGTAGCACACAAAGTGTTCCTCGGGCAACGGGAGTTGCATAATCTCATAGTCATAGGAACATGTATAAGTCATGAAGAAAGCAATAGCAACATACTAAACGATCGGGTGCTAAGCTAATGGAATGGGTCATGTCAATCAGATCATTCAACTAATGATGTGATCCCGTTAATCAAATAACAACTCTTTGTCCATGGTTAGGAAACATAACCATCTTTGATTAATGAGCTAGTCAAGTAGAGGCATACTAGTGACACTCTGTTTGTCTATGTATTCACACATGTATTATGTTTCCGGTTAATACAATTTTAGCATGAATAATAAACATTTATCATGAAATAAGGAAATAAATAATAACTTTATTATTGCCTCTAGGGCATATTTCCTTCAGTCTCCCACTTGCACTAGAGTCAATAATCTAGTTCACATCGCCATGTGATTTAACAGCAATAGTTCACATCACCATGTGATTAACACCCATAGTCCACATCGATATGTGACCAACACCCAAAGGGTTTACTAGACTCAGTAATCTAGTTCACATCGCTATGTGATTAACACCCAAAGAGTACTAAGGTGTGATCATGTTTTGCTTGTGAGATAATTTTAGTCAACAGGTCTGTCACATTCAGATCCGTAAGTATTTTGCAAGTTCTATGTCTATAATGCTCTACACGGAGCTACTCTAGCTAATTGCTCCCACTTTCAATATGTATCTAGATTTAGAGTCATCTAGATTAGTGTCAAAACTTGCATCGATGTAACCTTTTACGATGAACCTTTTGTCACCTCCATAATCGAGAAATATATCCTTATTCCACTAAGGATAATTTTGACCGCTGTCCAGTGATCTACTCCTAGATCACTATTGTATTCCCTTGCCAAAATCAGTGTAGGGTATACAATAGATCTGGTACACAGCATGGCATACTTTATAAAACCTATGGCCAAGGCATAGGGAATGACTTTCATTCTCTTTCTATCTTCTGCCGTGGTCGGGCTTTGAGTCTTACTCAACTTCACACCTTGTAACACAGGCAAGAAACTTTTTCTTTGATTGTTCCATTTTGAACTACTTCAAAATCTTGTCTAGGTATGTACTCATTGAAAAAACTTATCAAGCGTCTTGATCTATCTCTATAGATCTTGATACTCAATATGTAAGCAGCTTCACCGAGGTCTTTCTTTGAAAAACTTCTTTCAAACACTCCTTTATGCTTTGTAGAATAATTCTACATTATTTCCGATCAATAATATGTCATTCACATATACTTGTCAGAAATGTTGTAGTGCTCCCACTCACTTTCTTGTAAATACAGGCTTCACCACAAGTCTGTATAAAACTATATACTTTGATCATCTCATCAAAGCGCATATTCCAACTCCGAGATGCTTGCACCAGTCCACAGATGGATCGCTGGAGATTGCATATTTTTGTTAACATTTTTAGGATTGACAAAACCTTCTGGTTGCATCATATACAACTCTTCTTTAAGAAATCCATTAAGGAACGCAGTTTTGTTTATCCATTTGCCAGATTTCATAAAATGCAGCAATTGCTAACATGATTCGGACAGACTTAAGCATAGATACGGGTGAGAAACTCTCATCATAGTCAACATCTTGAACTTGTCAAAAACCTTTTTGCGACAATTCTAGCTTTGTAGATAGTAACACTACTACCAGCGTCCGTCTTCCTCTTGAAGATCTATTTATTTTTAATTGCTTGCCGATCATCGGGCAAGTCAATCAAAGTCCATACTTTGTTCTCATACATGGATCTCATCTCAGATTTCATGGCCTCAAGCCATTTATCGGAATCTGGGCTCACCATCGCTTCTTCATAGTTCGTAGGTTCATCATGATCTAGTAGCATGATTTCCAGAACAGGATTACCGTACCACTCTGGCGCGGATCTTACTCTGGTTGATCTACGAGGTTCAGTAGTATCTTGTTCTAAAGTTTACATGATCATCATCATTAGCTTCCTCACTAATTGGTGTAGTAGTCACAGGAACAGATTTCTGTGCTGAACTACTTTCCAATAAGGGAGAAGGTACAATTACCTTATCAAGTTTTCTACTTTCCTCCCACTCACTTCTTTCGAGAGAAACTCCTTCTCTAGAAAGGATCCATTCTTAGCAACGAATGTCTTGCCTTCGGATCTGTGATAGAAGGTGTACCCAACAGTCTCCTTTGGGTATCCTATGAAGGCATATTTCTCCGATTTGGGTTTGAGCTTATTAGGATGAAACTTTTTCATATAAGCATCGCAACTCCAAACTTTAAGAAACGACAACTTTGGTTTCTTGCCAAACCAGAGTTCAGATTGTGTCGTCTCAACGGACTTAGATGGTGCCCCTTTTTAACGTGAATGCAGCTGTCTTTAATGCATAACCCCAAAAACTATAGTGGTAAATCGGCAAGAAACATCATAGATTGTACTATATCCAATAAAGTACGGTTATGACGTTTGGACACACCATTATGCTGTTGTGACACCCGGATAATTAAGCTACAGTAATCCCACGTTAACGATGCCACGTCACCTTGGTTACTGATGCTAATCTCGCGTTAGTTTGAAACCGATCCAAATTCAAAAACTCAAAATCAAGCAAACAATAAAAGTTTTTAAATATTAAAACTAAAATGTTCAATAAATAGTACATAAATCAAAGGCCATGATAAAGATGTAAACAACATTATTGAAATTTGATAAGTGACTTAAATAATCTCAAATGGTGGCTGAAAACATTATTTATTAACCTTTTTATTAATACAAAATAAATATGAAGTGATAATTACCCCAAACAAGTTTTTTTTGGTGGTAGGTTATATTGTGCGGTGATTTGTGGTCCAACTCGCATATTTTACCAAACTCATTTGGTGCCCAAACAATTAGCGAAAACAGAAAAGAAAATATAGAAAAAGAAAAAATAAAATAAAACAGAAAACAAAACATACAAAAAAAGGGAAACCCCCTCCCCCACTGGACCAGGCGGCCCAGCTCACACCAGGCCAGCCCACCTGGCCTAGCCGGCCGGCCCAGCCGCGCCTACTAACCCCCTGGCACCCAAACCCTAGACGAGTCGCTCCCCACTGCCCCCTCGTTCCCCCACTCCCCCACGATCCAGATCGGGGCAACTGCCCCGACCCCGAACGCCGCCGCGCGCCCCCAACGCCGATCGCCGGCGCCACCTCCCTGTCGGACAGGTCGTCCTTGACCTCCTCCTCGCTGACCCCGCTCTCCCTCGCCCCCTCTGCCCGATCCCGATCTGGATCGGGAAGGGGCCGCCCCGATGTCGCCGGCGCCCTCGACACCGCCCACCGCTCGCTGATCCTGGAGCCACCTCGATGCTGCACCTCGCCGCCCAGAGCGCCCTCACCGGTCTGCCTCCCTTCTACGCACGTCGTCGCCATCGACCTCCCCAAGCACCACTGCCCCGTTCCCTACTCCTCCCCTGTGAGCTCCCCCACCTCCTCTCCCCCCCCCCCCGTGCGCACGCGCTCACCGTGCCCCCGCTCCTTCGTGCGCGTGCTCATGCTTGCCGCACGCAGACCACGTTCGTCCGCGTCCCCTCGCGCCTCCTGCCGCACGCGCCTGCGTCCGGAGCCCGCTGCGCGCCGCCCCGCGGCGTTCCCCGCTCCCGCTGCTACGTGCTCTGTATTCCGCCCTGTTGCCGCCCCGCCATGCCTGGCCGCCCGCCTCTGCTCCCGGGGGCTCCGGCAAGCCACCCCCACGCACATCGCCGACTCTGGCCGGGCCTCTAGCGCCCTGCGTGCATGCCACCGCGCCTCTCTTTGCTCCGCCGGCCTCGCCATGCCGCCCCGCTCCGGCCAAGGTCGCCGGCGCTGGGCCACGCGCCGGCTCCCTTCCCCTGCTGGCCGCCGTGCCCTGTTGGGTGGGCTGGCGCCCGTCGCCCGGCTTCGCCCTGCGCCGAGAACCACCACCCGCGACCCGTTAAGGCCCCCTGGCCCTATGACATATGGGCCCCCAGCCCCAGAACGTTTTAAAAATAATAATAAAAATAAATAAATAAATAAAATTAAATAATAATTAATTAATTAATTAGTTAACTAAATAATTAAACTTAATTAATTCTGTTTAAACCAGCTAATTAGATAATTAACCTTATTAACCCTGTCTAATTAAACTGCTAACTAAACAGCCTATGACCTGTGGGACCCACACATCAGTTGACCAGTCAACACCCCTGTTGACTACTGACGTCATGCTGGCGTCATGCTGACATCAGCATGCACTATTCTGGATAATATTGAATTTAAATAAATAATTAAAATCAGAAAATGATTAAAACTTTAGAAAATCGTATAAAATAATCCGTAACTCGGATGAAAATACTTTGTACATGAAAGTTGCTCAGAACGATGAGATGAACCCGGATACGCAGCCCGCTCGTCCGCCACGCATCCCTAGCATAGCGAACTTGCAACTTCCCCCCTCCGGCTCCTCTGCCCGAAAACGCGAAACACCGGGGATACTTTCTCGGATGTTTCCCCCCTTCACCGGTATCACCTCATACCGTGTTAGGGCACACCTGGCACTACACATTGTCTTGTCATGTACCGTCGTGCTTATGTTTACATTATATTTATTGTTTCTTCCCCCTCTTCTCTCGTTAGACACCGAGACCGACGTCGCTGCTACCCAGTACGACTACGGAGTTGACGACCCCTCTCTCTTGCCAGAGCAACCAGGCAAGCCCCCCCTTTGATCACCAGATATCGCCTACTCTTCTCTATACTGCTTGCATTAGAGTAGTGTAGCATGTTACTGCTTTCCGTTATTCCTATCCTGATGCATAGCCTGTCCTTGCTACTACTGTTGTTACCATTACCTACTATCCTACTGCTTAGTATAGGATGCTAGTGTTCCATCAGCGGCCCTACACTCTTGTCCGTCTGCCATGCTATACAACTGGGCCGTGATCACTTCGGGAGGTGATCACGGGCATATGCTATATTCTTTACACTATTACATTACCTGTGATACTGTTCGGAGATGGGGGCTGAAGGGGCAGGTGGCTCCATCCCGGTAGAGGTGGGCCTGGGTTCCCGACGGCCCCCGACTGTTACTTTGTGGTGGAGCGACAGGGCAGGTTAAGACCACCTAGGAGAGAGGTGGGCCTGGCCCTGGTCGGTGTTCGCGGATACTTAACACGTTTAACGAGATCTTGGTATTTGATCTGAGTCTGGCTACTGGCCTATACGCACTAACCATCTACGCGGGGACAGTTATGGGCACTCGATGTCGTGGTATCAACCGAAGCCTTCGTGACGTCAGCGACTGAGTGGCGCGCGCCGGATTGGACCGCATAACGCAACTTCCTTTGTAATGGAGGTTGCTAGGTCTGCTCTCCGGCTGCGTACGCAACGTGCAGGTGTGCAAAGGGCGATGGGCCCAGACCCCTACGCCATAGGATTTAGACCGGCGTGCTGACCTCTCTGTTAGGCCTAGGTAGGGCTGCGACGTGTTGATCTTCCGAGGCCGGCCAAATGGGATCGAGCGTGTTGGGTTATGTGGTGCACCCCTGCAGGGAAGTTAATCTATTCGAGTAGCCGTGATCTTCGCTAACAGGACGACTTGGAGTTGTACCTTGACCTTATGACAACTAGAACCGGATACTTAATAAAACACACCCTTCAAAGTGCCAGATACAAACGGTGGTCGCTCTCTCACAGGGCGACGAGGGGAGGATCATCGGTTAGGATTATGCTACACGATGCTACTTGGAGGACTTCAGTCTACTCTCTTCTACATGCTGCAAGATGGAGGCTGCCAGAAGCATAGTCTTCGACAGGATTAGTTATCCCCCTCTTATTTTGGCATTCTGTAGTTCAGCCCACATATATTAGCCCCTTTTCCATTTGATACCCATGCATATGTAGTGTAGCTCCTTGCTTGCGAGTACTTTGGATGAGTACTCACGGTTGCTTTCTCCCCCTTTTCCCCCTTTCCTTTCTTTCTGGTTGTCGCAACCAGATGCTGGAGTCCAGGAGCCATACGCCACCGTCAACGACGACTCCTACTACACCGGAGGTGCCTACTACAACGTGCAGGCCGCTGACGACGTCCAGGAGTAGTTTAGGAGGATCCCAGGCAGGAGGCATGCACCTCTTTCGATCTGTATCCCAGTTTGTGCTAGCCTTCTTAAGGCAAACTTGTTTAACTTATGTCTGTACTCAGATATTGTTGCTTCCGCTGACTCGTCTATGATCGAGCTCTTGTATTCGAGCCCTCGAGGCCCCTAGCTTGTAATACGATGCTTGTATGACTTATTTTATTTGTAGAGTTGTGTTGTGATATCTTCCCGTGAGTCCCTGATCTTGATCGTACACGTTTGCGTGTATGATTAGCGTACGATCGAATCGGGGGCGTCACAGCTGTGGTGTTCCAGGTGGCACGAATTTGTGAAACTATTCCACATTGTTTTAATTGAAGACCAAACTCGTAACTCAAATATTTGTCTCCGCGATCAGATCGTAGAAACCTTATTTTCTTGTCACGATGATTTTCTACTTCACTCTGAAATTCTTTGAACTTTTCAAATGTTTCAGACTTATGTTTCATCAAGTAGATATACCCATATCTGCTCAAATCATCTGTGAAGGTCAGAAAATAACGATAATCGCTGCGAGCCTTAACACTCATCGGATCGCATACATCAGTATGTAATATTTCTAATAAGTCAGTTGCTCGCTCCATTGTTCCGGAGAACGGAGTTTTAGTCATCTTGCCCATGAGGCACAGTTCGCAAGCATCAAGTGATTCATAATCAAGTGATTCCAAAATCCCATCAGCATGGAGTTTCTTCATGCGCTTTACACCAATATGACTTAAACGGCAGTGCCACAAATAAGTTGCACTATCATTATTAACTTTGCATCTTTTGGCTTCAATATTATGAATATGTGTATCACTACGATTGAGATCCAACGAACCATTTTCATTGGGTGTGTAACCATATAAGGTTTTATTTATGTAAACAGAACAACAATTTATTCTCTTACTTAAATGAATAATCGTATTGCAATAAACATGATCAAATCATATTTATGCTCAACGCAAACACCCAATAACACTTATTTAGTTTCAACACTAATCCCGAAAGTATAGGGAGTGTGCGATGATGATCATATCAATCTTGGAACTACTTCCAACACACATCGTCACTTCACCCTTAACTAGTTTCTGTTCATTCTGCAACTCCCGTTTCGAGTTACTACTCTTTAGCAACTGAATCGGTATCAAATACCGAGGGGTTGCTACGAACACTAGTAAAATACACATTAATAATCTGTATATCAAATATACCTTTGTTCACTTTTCCATCCTTCTTATCCGCCAAATACTTGGGGCAGTTCCGCTTCCAGTGACCAGTCCCTTTGCAGTAGAAGCACTTAGTCTCAGGCTTAGGACCAGACTTGGGCTTCTTCACTTGAGCAGCAACTTGCTTGCCGTTCTTCTTGAAGTTCCCCTTCTTCCCTTTGCCCTTTTATTGAAACTAGTGGTCTTGTCTACCATCAACACTTGATGTTTTTCTTGATTTCTACCTTCGTTGATTTCAACATCACGAAGAGCTTGGGAGTTGTTTCCGTTATCCCGTGCATATCATAGTTCATCACGAAGTTCTACTAACTTCGTAATGGTGACTAGAGAATTCTGTCAATCACTATCTTATCTGGAAGATTAACTCCCACTTGATTCAAGCGATTGTAGTACCCAGACAATCTGAGCACATTCTCACTAGTTGAGTGATTCTCTTCCATCTTTTAGCTATAGAACTTGTTGGAGACTTCATATCTCTCAACTCGGGTATTTGCTTGAAATATTAACTTCAACTCCTGGAACATCTCATATGGTCCATGACGTTCAAAACGTCTTTGAAGTCCCGATTCTAAGCCGTTAAGCATGGTGCACTAAACTATCAAGTAGTCATCATATTGAGCTAGCCAAACGTTCATAACGTCTGCATCTGCTCCTGCAATAGGTCTGTCACCTAGCAGTGCATCAAGGACATAATTCTTCTGTCCAGCAATGAGGATAAACCTCAGACCACGGATCCAATCCGCATCATTGCTACTAACATCTTTCAACACAATTTTCTCTAGGAACATATCAAAATAAACACAGGGAAGCAACAACGCGAGTTATTGATCTACAACATAGATATGCTAATACTACCAGGACTAAGTTCATGATAAATTAAAATTCAATTAATCATATTACTTAAGAACTCCCACTTAGATAGACATCCCTCTAATCCTCTAAGTGATCACGTGATCCAAATCAACTAAACCATAACCAATCATCACGTGAAATGGAGTAGCTTTCAATGGTGAACATCACTATGTTGATCATATCTACTATATGATTCACGCTCGACCTTTCGGTCTTCGTGTTCCGAGGCCATATCTACATATGCTAGTCTCGTCAAGTTTAACCTGAGTATTCTGCGTGTGCAAAACTGGCTTGCACCCGTTGTAGATGGACGTAGAGCTTATCACACCCGATCATCACGTGGTGTTTGGGCACGACGAACTTTGGCAACGGTGCATACTCAGGGAGAACACTTCTTGATAATTAGTGAGAGATCATCTTAAAATGCTACCGTCAATCAAAGCAAGATAAGATGCATAAAAGATAAACATCACATGCAATCAATATAAGTGATATGATATGGCCATCATCATCTTGTGCTTGTGATCTCCATCTCCGAAGCACCGTCATGATCACCATCGTCACCGGCGCGACACCTTGATCTCCATCGTAGCATCGTTGTCGTCACGCCAATCTTATGCTTCCACAACTATCGCTACCGCTTAGCGATAAAGTAAAGCATTACAGCGCGATTGCATTGCATACAATAAAGCGACAACCATATGGCTCCTGCCAGTTGCCGATAACTCGGTTACAAAACATGATCATCTCATACAATAAAATTTAGCATCATGTCTTGACCATATCACATCACAACATGCCCTGCAAAAAAACAAGTTAGACGTCCTCTACTTTGTTGTTGCAAGTTTTACGTGGCTGCTACGGGCTTAAGTAAGAACCAATCTTACCTACGCATCAAAACCACAACTATAGTTTGTCAAGTTGGTGCTGTTATAACCTTCACAAGGACCGGGCGTAGCCACACTCGGTTCAACTAAAGTTGGAGAAACTGTCACCCGCAAGCCACCTATGTCCAAAGCACGTCGGGAGAACCGGTCTCGCGTAAGCGTACGCGTAATGTCGGTCCGGGCCGCTTCGTCCAACAATACCGCCGAACCAAAGTATGACATGCTGGTAAGCAGTATGACTTATATCGCCCACAACTCACTTGTGTTCTACGCGTGCATATAACATCAACACATAAAACCTAGGCTCGGATGCCACTGTTGGGGAACGTAGTAATTTCAAAAAAATTCCTACGCACACGCAAGATCATGGTGATGCATAGCAACGAGAGGGGAGAGTGTGATCTACGTACCCTTGTAGATCGACAACGGAAGCGTTTGGTTGATGTAGTCATACGTCTCCACGGCCCGACCGATCAAGCACCGAAACTACGGCACCTCCGAGTTCTAGCACACGTTCAGCTCGATGACGATCCCCAGACTCCGATCCAGCAAAGTGTCGGGGAAGAGTTCCGTCAGCACGACGGCGTGGTGACGATCTTGGTGCACTACTGTCGCAGGGCTTCGCCTAAGCACCGCTACAATATTATCGAGGACTATGGTGGAAGGGGGCGCCGCACATGGCTAAGAATATGATCACGTGGATCAACTTGTGTGTCTATGGGGTGCCCCCTGCCCCCGTATATAAAGGAGTGGAGGAGGGGAGGGCCGGCCCTCTCTATGGCCCGCCCTAGGGGAGTCCTACTTGAAGGAAATATGCCCTAGAGGCAATAATAAAGTTATTATTTATTTCCTTATATCATGATAAATGTTTATTATTCATGCTAGAATTGTATTAACCGGAAACATAATACATGTGTGAATACATAGACAAACAGAGTGTCACTAGTATGCCTCTACTTGACTAGCTCGTTAATCAAAGATGGTTATGTTTCCTGACCATGGACAAAGAGTTGTTATTTGATTAACGGGATCACATCATTAGTTGAATGATCTGATTGACATGACCCATTCCATTAGCTTAGCACCCGATCATTTAGTATGTTGCTATTGCTTTCTTCATGACTTATACATGTTCCTATGACTATGAGATTATGCAACTCCCGTTTACCGGAGGAACACTTTGGGTACTACCAAACGTCACAACGTAACTGGGTGATTATAAAGGAGTACTACAGGTGTCTCCAATGGTAGATGTTGGGTTGGCGTGTTTCGAGATTAGGGTTTTGTCACTCCGATTGTCGGAGAGGTATCTCTGGGCCCTCTAGGTAATACACATCACATAAGCCTTGCAAGCATTATAACTAAGATGTTAGTTGTGAGATGATGTATTACGGAACGAGTAAAGAGACTTGCCAGTAACGAGATTGAACTAGGTATTGGATACCGACAATCAAATCTCGGGCAAGTAACATACCGATGACAAAGGGAACAACGTATGTTGTTATGCGGTCTGACCGATAAAGATCTTCGTGGAATATGTAGGAGCCAATATGGGCATCCAGGTCCCGCTATTGGTTATTGACCGGAGACGTGTCTCGGTCATGTCTACATTGTTCTCGAACCGTAGGGTCCGCACGCTTAACGTTACGATGACAGTTATTATGAGTTTATGCATTTTGATGTACCGAAGGTTGTTCGGAGTCCCGGATGTGATCACGGACATGACGAGGAGTCTCGAAATGGTCGAGACGTAAAGATTGATATATTGGAAGCCTATGTTTGGACATCGGAAGTGTTCCGGGTAAAATCGGGATTTTACCGGATTACCGGGAGGGTTACCGGAACCCCCCCGGGAACCATATGGGCCTTCATGGGCCTTAGTGGAAAAGGAGAAGGGGCCAGCCCCCCTCTCTCTCCTTTCCCCCTTGGGAATCCTAGTTGGAATAGGATTGAGGGGGGAAGTCCTACTCCCGGTAGGAGTAGGTCTCCTCCCGCGCCCTCTCCTTGGCCGGCGCACCCCTCCCCTTGGATCCTTTATATACGGGGGCAGGGGGCACCTCTAGACACACAATTGATCATTGTTGATCGTTCCTTAGCCGTGTGCGGTGCCCCCTGCCACCAAATTCCACCTCGATCATACCGTTGTAGTGCTTAGGCGAAGCCCTGCGTCGGTAGTACATCAAGATCGTCACCACGCCGTCGTGCTGACGGAACTCTTCCTCGACGCTTTGCTGGATCGGAGCCCGAGGATCGTCATCGAGCTGAACGTGTGCTAAGAACTCGGAGGTGCCGGAGTAACGGTGCTTGGATCGGTCGGATCGGGAAGACGTACGACTACTTCCTCTACGTTGTGTGATCGCTTCCGCTGTCGGTCTGCGTTGGTACGTAGACAACACTCTCCCCTCTCGTTGCTATGCATCACCATGATCTTGCGTGTGCGTAGGAAAATTTTGAAATTACTACGTTTCCCAACAGTGGCATCCGAGCCTAGGTTTTATGGTTTGATGTTATTTGCACGAGTAGAACACAAGTGAGTTGTGGGCGATACAAGTCATACTGCCTACCAGCATGTCATACTTTGGTTCGGCGGTATTGTTGGACGAGACGACCCGGACCAACCTTACGCGTACGCTTACGCGAGACCGGTTCCCTCGACGTGCTTTGCACATAGATGGCTTGCGGGCGACTGTCTCTCCAACTTTAGTTGAACCGAGTGTGGCTACGCCCGGTCCTTGAGAAGGTTAAAATGGAGTCTATTTGACAAACTATCGTTGTGGTTTTGATGCGTAGGTGAGATGAGTTCTTGCTTAAGCCCGTAGCAGCCACGTAAAACTTGCAACAACAAAGTAGAGGACGTCTAACTTGTTTTTGCAGGGCATGTTGTGATGTGATATGGTCAAGGCATGATGCTGATTTTATTGTATGATATGATCATGTTTTGTAACCAAGTTATCGGCAACTGGCAGGAGCCATATGGTTGTCGCTTTATTGTATGCAATGCAATCGCGATGTAATGCTTTACTTTATTGCTAAGCGTTAGTGATAGTCGTGGAAGCATAAGATTGGCGAGACGACAATGATGCTACGATGGAGATCAAGGTGTCGCGCCGGTGACGATGGTGATCATGACGGTGCTTCGGAGATGGAGATCACAAGCACAAGATGATGATGGCCATATCATATCACTTATATTGATTGCATGTGATGTTTATCTTTTATGCATCTTATCTTTCTTTGATTGACGGTAGCATTATAAGATGATCTCTCACTAAATTATCAAGAAGTGTTCTCCCTGAGTATGCACCGTTGCCAAAGTTCGTCGTGCCCAGACACCACGTGATGATCGGGTGTGATAAGCTCTACGTCCATCTACAACGGGTGCAAGCCAGTTTTGCACACGCAGAATACTCAGGTTAAACTTGACGAGCCTAGCATATGCAGATATGGCCTCGGAACACAGAGACCAAAAGGTCGAGCGTGAATCATATAGTAGATATGATCAACATGACGATGTTCACCATTGAAAACTATTCCATCTCACGTGATGATCGGTTATGGTTTAGTTGATTTGGATCACGTGATCACTTAGAGGATTAGAGGGATGTCTATCTAAGTGGGAGTTCTTAAGTAATATGATTAAATTGAACTTAAATTTATCATGAACTTAGTCCTGGTAGTATTTTGCAAATCATGTTGTAGATTAATAGCTCGCGTTGTTGCTTCACTATGTTTAATTTGATATGTTCCTAGAGAAAATTGTGTTGAAAGATGTTAGTAGCAATGATGCGGATTGGATCTGTGATCTGAGGTTTATCCTCATTGCTGCACAGAAGAATTATGTCCTTGATGCACCGCTAGGTGACAGACCTATTGCAGGAGCAGATGCAGACGTTATGAACGTTTGGCTAGCTCAATATGATGACTACTTGATAGTTTAGTGCACCATGCTTAATGGCTTAGAATCGGGACTTCAAAGACGTTTTGAACGTCATGGACCATATGAGATGTTCCAGGAGTTGAAGTTAATATTTCAAGCAAATACCCGAGTTGAGAGATATGAAGTCTCCAACAAGTTCTATAGCTAAAAGATGGAGGAGAATCGCTCAACCAGTGAGCATGTGCTCAGATTGTCTGGGTACTACAATCGCTTGAATCAAGTGGTAGTTAATCTTCCAGATAAGATAGTGATTGACAGAATTCTCTAGTCACCATCACCAAGTTAGTAGAACTTCGTGATGAGCTATAATATGCAAGGGATAACAGAAACAACTCCCAAGCTCTTCGTGATGCTGAAATCAACGAAGGTAGAAATCAAGAAAAACATCAAGTGTTGATGGTTGACAAGATCACTAGTTTCAAGAAAAGGGCAAAGGGAAGAAGGGGAACTTCAAGAAGAACGGCAAGCAAGTTGCTGCTCAAGTGAAGAAGCCCAAGTCTGATCCTAAGCCTGAGACTAAGTGCTTCTACTGCAAAGGGACTAGTCACTAGAAGCGGAACTGCCCCAAGTATTTGGCGGATAAGAAGGATGGCAAAGTGAACAAAAGTATATTTGATATACATGTTATTGATGTGTGCTTTACTAGTGTTTATAGCAACCCTTCGGTATTTGATATTGGTTCAGTTGCTAAGAGTAGTAACTCGAAACAGGAGTTGTAGAATAAACAGAGACTAGTTAAGGGTGAAGTGACGATGGGTGTTGGAAGTAGTTCCAAGATTGATATGATCATCATCGCACACTCCCCTATACTTTTGGGATTAGTGTTGAACTTAAATAAGTGTTATTTGGTTTTTGCGTTGAGCATGAATATGATTTGATCATGTTTATTGCAATACGGTTATTCATTAAAGTCAGAGAATAATTGTTGTTTTGTTTACATGAATAAAACCTTCGATGGTCATACACCCAAAGAAACAAGTTCGTTGGATCTCGATCGTACACATATTCATAATATTGAAACCAAAAGATGCAAAGTTAATAATGATAGTGCAACTTATTTGTGGCACTGCCGTTTAGGTCATATTGGTATAAAGCGCATGAAGAAACTCCATGCTGATGGGCTTTTGGAATCACTTGATTATGAATCACTTGATGCTTGCGAACCATGCCTTATGGGCAAGATGACTAAAACGTCGTTCTTCGGAACAATGAAGCAAGCAACAGATTTGATGGAAATCATACATACTGATGTATGTGGTCCGATGAATATTTAAGGCTTGCAACAGGTATCATTATTTTCTGACCTTCACAAGATGATTTGAGCAGATATGGGGATATCTAATTGATGAAACATAAGTCTGAAACATTTGAACAGTTCAAAGAATTTCAGAGTGAAGTGGAAAATCATTGTGACAAGAAAATAAAAGTTTCTACGATATGATCGCAGAGGTAAAATATTTGAGTTACGAGTTTGGTCTTCAGTTAAAACAATGTGAAATAGTTTCACTACGCACGCCACCTGGAACACCACAGCATAATGGTGTGTCCGAACGTCATAACCATACTTTATTGGATATAGTACAATCTATGATGTATCTTACCGATCTACCACTATCGTTTTGGGGTTATGCATTAGAGACAGCTGCATTCACGTTAAATAGGGCGCCATCTAAATCCGTTGAGACGACACCGTGTGAACTATGGTTTGGCAAGAAACCTAAGCTATCGTTTCTTAAAGTTTGGAGTTGCGATGCTTATGTGAAAAAGTTTCATCTCGATAAGCTCAAACTCAAATCGGAGAAATATGTCTTCATAGGATACCCAAAGGAGACAGTTGGGTACACCTTCTATCACAGATACGAAGGCAAGACTTTTGTTGCTAAATTCGGAGTTTTTCTAGAGAAGGAGTTTCTCTCGAAAGGAGTGGGAGGAAAGTAGAAAACTTGATAAGGTAATTGTACCTTCTCCCTTATTGGAAAGTAGTACATCACAGAAAACTGTTTCTGTGACACCTATACCAATTAGTGAGGAAGCTAATGATGATCAAGTTACTACCGAATCTCGTAGGTAAACCAGAGTGAGATCCGCACCAGAGTGGTACGGTAATCCTGTTCTGGAAGTCATGTTACTAGACCATGATGAACTTGCGAACTATGAGGAAGCGATGATGAGCCCAGATTCCGCAAAATGGCTTGAGGCCATGAAATCTGAGATAGGATTCATGTATGAAAACAAAGTATGGACTTTGGTTGACTTGCCCGATGATCGGCAAGCCATAGAAAATAAATGGATCTTTAAGAGGAAGACGGACGTTGATAGTAGTGTTACTCTCTACAAAGCTAGAATTGTCGCAAAAGGTTTTCGACAAGTTCAAAGTGTTGACTACGATGAGAGTTTCTCACTCGTATCCATGCTTAAGTCTGTCCGAATCATGTTAGCAATTGCCGCATTTTATGAAATCTGGCAAATGGATAAACAAAACTGCATTCCTTAATGGATTTATTAAAGAGGAGTTGTATGTGATGCAACAAGAAGGTTTTGTCAATCCTAAAGGTGCTACAAAATGTGCAAGCTCCAGCGATCCATCTGTGGACTGGTGCAAGCATCTCGGAGTTGGAATATACGCTTTGATGAGTTGATCAAAGCATATAATTTTATACAGACTTGCGGTGAAGCCTGTATTTACAAGAAAGTGAGTGGGAGCACTACAACATTTCTGATAAGTATATGTGAATGACATATTGTTGATCGGAAATAATGTAGAATTATTCTGTAAAGCATAAAGGAGTGTTTGAAAGGAGTTTTTCAAAGAAAGACTTCGGTGAAGCTGCTTACATATTGAGCTCCAAGATCTATAGAGATAGACCAAGAAGCTTGATAAGTTTTTTCAATGAGTACATACCTTGACAAGATTTTGAAGTAGTTCAAAATGGAACAGTTAAAGAAAGAGTTCTTGCCTGTGTTACAAGGTGTGAAATTGAGTAAGACTCAAAACCCGACCACGGCAGAAGATAGAAAGAGAATGAAAGTCATTCCCTATGCCTTGGCCATAGGTTCTATAAAGTATGCCATGCTGTGTACCAGATCTATTGTATACCCTACACTGATTTTGGCAAGGGAGTACAATAGTGATCTAGGAGTAGATCACTAGACAGCGGTCAGAATTATCCTTAGTGAAATAAGGATATGTTTCTCGATTATGGACGTGACAAAAGGTTCGTCGTAAAGGGTTACGCCGATGCAAGTTTTGACACTAATCTAGATGACTCTAAGTCTCGGTCTAGATATATATTGAAAGTGGGAGCAATTAGCTAGAGTAGCTCCATGCAGAGCATTGTTGACATAGAAATTTGTAAAATACATGTGGATCTGAATGTGGCAGACCCGTTGACTAAGATTCTCTCACAAGCAAAACATGATCACACCTTAGTACTCTTTGGGTGTTAATCACATAGCGATGTGAACTAGATTATTGAATCTAGTAAACCCTTTGGGTATTGGTCACATGATGATGTGAACTATCGATGTTAATCACATGGTGATGTGATCTAGATTATTGACTCTAGTGCAAGTGGGAGACTGAAGGAAATATGCCCTAGAGGCAATAATAAAGTTATTATTTATTTCCTTATATCATGATAAATGTTTATTATTCATGCTAGAATTGTATTAACCGGAAACATAATACATGTGTGAATACATAGACAAACAGAGTGTCACTAGTATGCCTCTACTTGACTAGCTCGTTAATCAAAGATGGTTATGTTTCCTGACCATGGACAAAGAGTTGTTATTTGATTAACGGGATCACATCATTAGTTGAATGATCTGATTGACATGACCCATTCCATTAGCTTAGCACCCGATCATTTAGTATGTTGCTATTGCTTTCTTCATGACTTATACATGTTCCTATGACTATGAGATTATGCAACTCCCGTTTACCGGAGGAACACTTTGGGTACTACCAAACGTCACAACGTAACTGGGTGATTATAAAGGAGTACTACAGGTGTCTCCAATGGTAGATGTTGGGTTGGCGTGTTTCGAGATTAGGGTTTTGTCACTCCGATTGTCGGAGAGGTATCTCTGGGCCCTCTTGGTAATACACATCACATAAGCCTTGCAAGCATTATAACTAAGATGTTAGCTGTGAGATGATGTATTACAGAACGAGTAAAGAGACTTGCCAGTAACGAGATTGAACTAGGTATTGGATACCGACGATCAAATCTCGGGTAAGTAACATACCGATGACAAAGGGAACAAGTTGTTATGCGGTCTGACCGATAAAGATCTTCGTGGAATATGTAGGAGCCAATATGGGCATCCAGGTCCCGCTATTGGTTATTGACCGGAGACGTGTCTCGGTCATGTCTACATTGTTCTCGAACCGTAGGGTCCGCACGCTTAACGTTACGATGACAGTTATTATGAGTTTATGCATTTTGATGTACCGAAGGTTGTTCGGAGTCCCGGATGTGATCACGGACATGACGAGGAGTCTCGAAATGGTCGAGACGTAAAGATTGATATATTGGAAGCCTATGTTTGGACATCGGAAGTGTTCCGGGTAAAATCGGGATTTTACCGGATTACCGGGAGGGTTACCGGAACCCCCCCCCCCCCCCCGGGAACCATATGGGCCTTCATGGGCCTTAGTGGAAAAGGAGAAGGGGCCGGCCCCCCTCTCTCTCCTTTCCCCCTTGGGAATCCTAGTTGGAATAGGATTGAGGGGGGAAGTCCTACTCCCGGTAGGAGTAGGACTCCTCCCGCGCCCTCTCCTTGGCCGGCGCACCCCTCCCCTTGGATCCTTTATATACGGGGGCAGGGGGCACCTCTAGACACACAATTGATCATTGTTGATCGTTCCTTAGCCGTGTGCGGTGCCCCCTGCCACCAAATTCCACCTCGATCATACCGTTGTAGTGCTTAGGCGAAGCCCTGCGTCGGTAGTACATCAAGATCGTCACCACGCCGTCGTGCTGACGGAACTCTTCCTCGACGCTTTGCTGGATCAGAGCCCGAGGATCGTCATCGAGCTGAACGTGTGCTAAGAACTCGGAGGTGCCGGAGTAACGGTGCTTGGATCGGTCGGATCGGGAAGACGTACGACTACTTCCTCTACGTTGTGTGATCGCTTCCGCAGTCGGTCTGCGTTGGTACGTAGACGACACTCTCCCCTCTCGTTGCTATGCATCACCATGATCTTGCGTGTGCGTAGGAAAATTTTGAAATTTCTACGTTCCCCAACACTACTCCCACCGGGAGTAGGATTCCCCTTCCTAGTCCAACTAGGAGTCCTTCCATGTAGTAGGAGTAGGAAACAAGGAAGGGGTGCAGCCCCTCCCCCTAGTCCAATTTGGACTAGGCCTTGGGGGGCGCGCGGCCTGCCCTAGGCAGCCCCTCTCTCTTTCCCGTATGGCCCAATAGGGCCCAATACTTCTCCCGGCGAATTCCCGTAACTCTCCGGTACTACGAAAAATACTCGAATCACTCGGAACCTTTCCGATGTCCGAATATAGTCGTCCAATATATCGATTTTTACATCTCGACCATTTCGAGACTCCTCGTCATGTCCCCGATCTCATCCGGGACTCCGAACTCCTTCGGTACATCAAAACTCATAAACTCATAATATAACTGTCATCGAAACCTTAAGAGTGCGGACCCTACGGGTTCGAGAACAATGTAGACATGACCGAGACACATCTCCGGTCAATAACCAATAGCGGGACCTGGATGCCCATATTGGCTCCTACATATTCTACAAAGATCTTTATCGGTCAGACCGCATAACAACATACGTTGTTCCCTTTGTCATCGGTATGTTACTTGCCTGAGATTCGATCGTCGGTATCCAATACCTAGTTCAATCTCGTTACCGGCAAGTCTCTTTACTCGTTCCGTAATACATCATCCCGCAACTAACTCATTAGTTGTAATGCTTGCAAGGCTTAAGTGATGTGCATTACCGAGAGGGCCCAGAGATACCTCTCCGACATTCGGAGTGACAAATCCTAATCTCGAAATACGCCAACCCAACATGTACCTTTGGAGACACCTGTAGAGCTCCTTTATAATCACCCAGTTACGTTGTGACGTTTGGTAGCTGAAGGTGCAACTATCCCTAGGTGGTTTTGGTAATTCATAACAACATATAGCTCATTGAGCTAATGCTATTTCAAGATGATTATTTCAGGAAAGCTCAATGATTGGCATGGCATGGATGTGAAAGTGGAACCCTCAAAATGCTAAGGACAAAGAATTGGCTCAAGCTCAAAAGTTCAAGACTCTTCATTTTATATTTTAGTGATCCAAGATCACATTGAGTCTTTAGGAAAAGCCAATACTATCAAGGAGGGATGAGGTGTTGCTTAATGAGCCTCTTGCTTTATGTGCTTGGTGATATGCTCCAAAATCCTCAACCACTTTTCCATAGCCACAAATGACCTAAACACTAAGCCAAACTCGGTCATACCGATTCTTTCAATCCGGCGCCACCGAGTTTCACTTGTCATTTGCCACTGCCAAACCCTAGCAATTCGGTCCTACCGATAAGGATCTCGGTCTCACCGAGATGGGATTGCAAACTCTCTGTTTCCCTTTCGTAACTTTTCGGTCTCACCGAAAGAGCGAATCGGTCCCACCGAGATTACAATGTAAACTCTCTGTTTCCTTCTTGTAACTTTTCGGTCTCACCGAAAGAGCGAGTCGGTCCCACCGAGTTTGCCTGACCAACTCTCTGGTTAGCTTATTGCCAAACTCGGTCTCACCGAGTTTGTGCAATCGGTCTCACCGAGATTACTTTATGCCCAAACCCTAACCGAATCGGTCCTACCGGGTTGCATGTCAGTCCCACCGAAATCTCTAACGGTCACTAGGTTTACTATTTCGGTCCGACCAAGTTTGTTTATTCGGTCCCACCGAGATTGGTAAATTGTGTGTAACGGTTGGATTTTGTGTGGAGGCTATATATACCCCTCCACCTCCTCTTCACTCATGGAGAGAGCCATCAGAACACATACACCATTCCAACTCATATGTTCTGAGAGAGAACCACCTACTCATGTGTTGAGACCAAGATATTCCATTCCAACCATATGAATCTTGATCTCTAGCCTTCCCCAGGTCGCTTTCCACTCAAATCTTCTTTCCACCAGATCCAAATCCTATGAGAGAGAGTTGAGTGTTGGGGAGACTATCATTTGAAGCACAAGAGCAAGGAGTTCTTCATCAACACACCATTTGTTACTTCTTGGAGAGTGGTGTCTCCTAGATTGGCTAGGTGTCACTTGGGAGCCTCCGACAAGATTGTGGAGTTGAACCAAGGAGTTTGTAAGGGCAAGGAGATCGCCTACTTCGTGAAGATCTACCGCTAGTGAGGCAAGTCCTTCGTGGGCGATGGCCATGGTGGGATAGACAAGGTTGCTTCTTCGTGGACCCTTCGTGGGTGGAGCCCTCCGTGGACTCGCGCAACCGTTACCCTTCGTGGGTTGAAGTCTCCATCAACGTGGATGTAGGATAGCACCACCTATCCGAACCACGGGAAAAACATCCGTGTCTCCAATTGCATTTGAATCCTCAAAACCCTTCCCTTTATATTCTTGCAAGTTGCATGCTTTACTTTCCGCTGCCAATATACTCTTTGCATGCTTGCTTGAATTGTGTGATGATTGCTTGACTTGTCCTAAGATAGCTAAAATCTGCCAAGAACTAAAATTGGGAAAAGGTTAAGTTTTTATTTGGTCAATTAGTCTAATCATCCCCCCTCTAGACATACTTTCGATCCTACAGTAGCACACAAAGTGTTCCTCCGGCAAACGGGAGTTGCATAATCTCATAGTCATAGGAACATGTATAAGTCATGAAGAAAGCAATAGCAACATACTAAACGATCGGGTGCTAAGCTAATGGAATGGGTCATGTCAATCAGATCATTCAACTAATGATGTGATCCCGTTAATCAAATAACAACTCTTTGTCCATGGTTAGGAAACATAACCATCTTTGATTAACGAGCTAGTCAAGTAGAGGCATACTAGTGACACTCTGTTTGTCTATGTATTCACACATGTATTATGTTTCCGGTTAATACAATTTTAGCATGAATAATAAACATTTATCATGAAATAAGGAAATAAATAATAACTTTATTATTGCCTCTAGGGCATATTTCCTTCAAGCATACCCTGCAAAAACAAGTTAGACGTCCTCTAATTGTTGTTGCATGTTTTACATGGCTGCTATGAGTTTCTAGCAAGAACGTTTCTTACCTACGCAAAACCACAACGGTGATATGCCAATTTCTATTTACCCTTCATAAGGACCCTTTTCATCGAATCCGATCCGACTAAAGTGGGAGAGACAGACACCAGCCAGCCACCTTATGCATCAAGTGCATGTCAGTCGGTTGAACCAGTCTCACGTAAGCGTACGTGCAAGGTCGGTCCGGGCCGCTTCATCCCACAATGCCGCCGAATCAAGATAAGACTAGTAACGGCAAGAAAATTGAACAAATCATCGCCCACAACTACTTTGTGTTCTACTCATGCATAGAAACTACGCATAGACCTAGCTCATGATGCCACTGTTGGGGATCGTAGCAGAAATTTAAAATTTTCTACGCATCACCAAGATCAATCTATGGAGTAATCTATCAACGAGGGGAAGGGGAGTGCATCTACATACCCTTGTAGATCGCTAAGTGGAAGTGTTACTAGAACGTGGATGAGGTAGTCGTACTCGTAGCGATTCAGATCGCGGTCGATTCCGATCTAAGCGTCGAACAACGGCGCCTCCACGTTCAACACACGTGCAGCCTGGTGGCGTCTCCCATGCCTTGATCCAGCAAGGAGAGAGGGAGAGGATGGGGAAGACTCCGTCCAGCAGCAGCATGACGGCGTGGTGGTGGTGGAGGAGCACGGTACTCGAGCAGGGCTTCGCCAAGCACTACGAGAGACGAGGAGGGAGAGAGGTAGGGTTGCGCCTTGGAAGAGAGACACTCGTGTGCTGTGTAGCCCCAAAACCTCCACTATATATAGGGGCAAGGGCAAGGGGAGGCGCCCTAGGGTTTCCCCTAGGGGGGCGGCGACCAGGGTAGATGGGATCTCCCCCTTGGGTGACTTGGCCCCCAAGCCAGGAGGTGGGAACCCTAGATGGGGCGCCCCAAACCCCCTGGTCACGTGGGAATAGGTGAGGGGGGCGCACAACCCCTTAGTGGGCTAGTTTTCCCCCTTCCCTTGGCCCATGAAGCCCCCCAACACTTGTCGGGGCTCCCGAAACACCTTTCGGTCATGCTGGTCATCACCCGGTACCTCCGGAACACTTCCGGACACCAAAACCCTTCGTCCAATATATCAATCTTCACCTCCGGACCATTCTGGAACTCCTCGTAACATTCGGGATCTCATCTGGGACTCCGAACAATATTCGGTAACCACGTACATACTTTCCCTATAACCCTAGCGTCATCGAACCTTAAGTGTGTAGACCCTACGGGCTCGGGAATAATGCAGACATGACCGAGACATATCTCTGGTCAATAACCAACAGCGGGATCTGGATACCCATGTTGGCTCCCACATGTTCCACGATGATCTCATTGGATGAACCACGATGTTAAGGATTCAGTCAATCCCGTATACAATTCCCTTTGTCTACAGGTATAGTACTTGCCCGAGATTCGATCGTCGGTATCCCGATACCTTGTTCAATCTCGTTACCGGCAAGTCTCTTTACTCGTTCCGTGACACATCATCCCGTGATCAGCTCCTTGGTCACATTGTGCACATTATGATGATGTCCTACCGAGTGGGCCCAGAGATACCTCTCCGTTTACACAGAGTGAAAAATCCCAGTCTCGATTCGTGCCAACCCAATAGACACTTTTGGAGATACCCATAGTGCACCTTTATAGCCACCTAGTTACGTTGTGGCATTTGGTACACCCAAAGCATTCCTACGGTATCCGGGAGTTGCACAATCTCATGGTCTAAGGAAATGATACTTGACATTAGAAAAGCTTTAGCAGACGAACTATACGATCTTGTGCTAGGCTTAGGATTGGGTCTTGTCCATCACATCATTCTCCTAATGATGTTATCCCGTTATCAATGACATCCAATGTCCATGGTCAGGAAACCATGACCATCTATTGATCAATGAGCTAGTCAACTAGAGGCTTACTAGGGACATGTTGTGGTCTATGTATTCACACATGTACTACGGTTTCCGATTAATACAATTATAGCATGAACAATAGACAATTATCATGAACAAGGAAATACAATAATAACCATTTTATTATTGCCTCTAGGGCATATTTCCAACACATGTCAACCTCAACTTCAACGCGTTCCTAGAGAAAACCAAGCTAAAAGATGATGGCAGCAACTATACGGACTTGGTCCGGAACCTGAGGATCATCCTCATAGCTGCCAGGAAAGCATATGTCCTAGAAGCACTGCTAGGTGATGCACCCATCCCAGAGAACCAAGACGTTATGAATGCTTGGCAGTCACGTGCTGATGATTACTCCCTCGTTCAATGCGGCATACTTTACAGCTTAGAACTGGGGTTCCAAAGCATTTTGAGCGACACGGAGCATATGAAATGTTTGAAGAGCTGAAAATGGTTTTCCAAGCTCATGCCCGGGTCGAGAGATATGAAGTCTCCGACAAGTTCTACAGTTGTAAGATGGAGGAAAATAGTTCTGTTAGTGAGCACATACTCAAAATGTCTGGGTTGCACAATCGCTTGTCCCAGCTGGACATTAACCTCCCGGACGAGGCGATCATTGACAGAATCCTTCAGTCGCTCCCACCTAGCTACAAGAGCTTTGTGATGAACTACAATATGCAGGGGATGGTGAAAACTATTCCTGAAGTATTTTCAATGCTAAAATCAGCGGAGGTGGAAATCAAAAAGGAACATCAAGTGTTGATGGTCAATAAAACCACTAGTTTCAAGAAAGGCAAGGGTAAGAAGAACTTCAAGAAGGACGGCAAGGGAGTTGCCGCGCCCGGTAAATTAGTTGCTGGGAAGAAGCCAAAGAATGGATCCAAACCTGAGACTAAGTGCTTTTATTGCAAGGGAAAGGGACACTGGAAGCGGAACTGCCCAAAATACTTAGCGGACAAGAAGGCCGACAACACTAAAGTTATATGTGATATACATGTAATTGATGTGTACCTTACCAGTACTCGTAGTAGCTCCTGGGTATTTGATACCGGTGCGGTTGCTCATATTTGTAACTCAAAACAGGAGCTACGGAATAAGCGGAGACTGGCGAAGGACGAGGTGACGATGCGCGTCGGGAATGGTTCCAAGGTCGATGTGATCGCCGTCGGCACGCTACCTCTACATTTACCTACAGGATTAGTTTTAAACCTCAATAATTGTTATTTAGTGCCAGCTTTGAGCATGAACATTGTATCTGGATCTCGTTTAATACGAGATGGCTACTCATTTAAATCCGAGAATAATGGTTTTTCTATTTATATGAGAGAGATGTTTTATGGTCATGCCCCGCTGGTCAATGGTTTATTCTTAATGAATCTCGAACGTGATGTTACACATATTCATAGTGTGAATACCAAAATATGTAAGATTGATAATGATAGTCCCACATATCTGTGGCATTGCCGCCTTGGTCACATCGGTGTCAAACGCATGAAGAAGCTCCATACAGATGGACTTTTGGAGTCTCTTGATTTTGAATCATTTGACACGTGTGAACCATGCCTCATGGGTAAAATGACCAAGACTCCGTTCTCCGAAACAATGGAGCGAGCAACCAACTTATTGGAAATTATACATACTGATGTGTGCGGTCCAATGAGCGTTGAGGCTCGCGGTGGCTATCGTTATGTTCTCACTCTCACTGATGACTTAAGTAGATATGGGTATGTCTATTTGATGAAACACAAGTCTGAGACCTTTGAAAAGTTCAAGGAATTTTAGAATGAGGTAGAGAATCAACATGACCGAAAGATAAAATTCTTACGATCAGATCGTGGGCCAGAATATTTAAGTCACAAATTTGGTACGCACTTAAGGAAATGTGGAATCGTTTCACAACTCACGCCGCCTGGAACACCTCAGCGTAACGGTGTGTCCGAACGTCGTAATCGCACTCTATTGGATATGGTGCGATCTATGATGTCACTCACTGATTTACCGCTATCATTTTGGGGATACGCTCTAGAGACAGCTACATTCACTTTAAATAGGGCACCGTCTAAATCCGTTGAGACGACACCGTATGAATTATGGTTTGGGAAGAAACCTAAGCTGTCGTTTCTAAAAGTTTGGGGATGCGATGCTTATGTCAAGAAACTTCAACCTGAAAAGCTCGAACCCAAGTCGGAAAAATGCGTCTTCATAGGATACCCTAAGGAAACCATTGGGTATACCTTCTACCTCAGATCCGAAGGCAAGATCTTTGTTGCCAAGAACGGGTCCTTTCTGGACAAAGAGTTTCTCTCGAGAGAAGTAAGTGGGAGGAAAGTAGAACTCGATGAAGTACTGCCTCTTGAACCAGAAAGTAGCGCAGCTCAGGAAGATGTTCCTGTGGTGCCTGCACCGACTAGAGAGGAAGTTAATGATGATGATCAAGGTACTTCGGATCAAGTTGCTTCTGAACTTCGAAGGTCCACAAGGACACGTTCCACACCAGAATGGTACAGCAACCCTGTCCTCGAAATAATGTTGTTAGACAACCATGAACCTTCGAACTATGAAGAAGCAATGGCGGGCCCAGATTCCAACAAATGGCTTGAAGCCATGCAATCCGAGATAGGATCCATGTATGAAAACAAAGTAATGGACTTTGACAGACTTGCCTGATGATCGGCGAGCGATAGAGAATAAATGGATCTTTAAGAAGAAGACGAACGCGGATGGTAATGTTACCATCTATAAGGCTCGACTTGTCGCTAAGGGTTATCGACAAGTTCAAGGGGTTGACTATGATGAGACCTTCTCACCGTAGCGAAGCTGAAGTCCGTCCGAATCATGTTAGCAATTGTCGCATACTATGATTATGAGATATGGCAAATGGACGTCAAAACGGCATTCCTTAACGGCTTTCTTAAGAAAGAATTGTATATGATGCAGCCGGAAGGTTTTGTCGATCCTAAGAATGCTAACAAGGTATGCAAGCTCCAGCGCTCCATCTATGGGCTGGTGCAAGCATCTCGGAGTTGGAACATTCGCTTTGATGAAATGATCAAAGCGTTTGGGTTTATGCAGACTTATGGAGAAGCCTGCGTTTACAAGAAAGTGAGTGGGAGCTCTGTAGCATTTCTCATATTATATGTGGATGACATACTTTTGATGGGAAATGATATAGAACTTTTGGACAGTATTAAGGCCTACTTGAATAAGTGTTTTTCAATGAAGGACCTTGGAGAAGCTGCTTACATATTAGGCATCAAGATCTATAGGGATAGATCGAGACGCCTCATAGGTCTTTCACAAAGCACATACCTTGATAAGATGAAGAAGTTCAATATGGATCAGTCCAAGAAGGAGTTCTTGCCTGTGTTGCAAGGTGTGAAATTGAGCTCAGCTCAATGTCCGACCACGACAGAAGATAGAGAAAAGATGAGTGTCGTCCCCTATGCCTCAGGCATAGGGTGAGGCATAGGGTCTATCATATATGCCATGCTGTGTACCAGACCTGATGTAAACCTTGCCGTAAGTTTGGTAGGAAGGTACCAAAGTAATCCCGGCATGGAACACTGGACAGCGGTCAAGAACATCTTGAAGTACATGAAAAGGACTAAGGATATGTTTCTCGTATATGGAGGTGACGAGGAGCTCGTCGTAAAGGGTTACGTCGATGCTAGCTTCGATACAGATCTGGATGACTCTAAGTCACAAACTGGATACGTGTATATTTTGAATGGTGGGGCAGTAAGCTGGTGCAGTTGCAAGCAAAGCGTCGTGGCGGGATCTACATGTGAAGCGGAGTACATGGCAGCCTCGGAGGCAGCGCATGAAGCAATCTGGATGAAGGAGATCATCACCGACCTAGGAGTCATACCCAATGCGTCGGGGCCGATCACTCTCTTCTGTGACAACACTGGAGCAATTGCCCTTGCCAAGGAGCCCAGGTTTCACAAGAAGACCAAGCACATCAAGCGTCGCTTCAACTCCATTCGGGAAAATGTTCAAGATGGAGACATAGATATTTGCAAAGTACATACGGATCTGAATGTCGCAGATCCGTTGACCAAACCTCTTCCGCGAGCAAAACATGATCAACACCAGAACTCTATGGGTGTTCGATTCATCACAATGTAACTAGATTATTGACTCTAGTGCATGTGGGAGACTGTTGGAAATATGCCCTAGAGGCAATAATAAAATGATTATTATTATATTTCCTTGTTCATGATAATTGTATGTTATTCATGTTATAATTGTGTTATCCGGAAATCATAATACATGTGTGAATACATAGACCATAACATGTCCCTAGTGAGCCTCTAGTTAACTAGCTCGTTGATCAATAGATAGTCATGATTTCCTGACTATGGACATTGGATGTCATTGATAACAGGATCACATCATTAGGAGAATGATGTGATGGACAAGACCCAATCCTAAGCATAGCACGATCGTGTAGTTCGTTTGCTAGAGCTTTTCCAATGTCAAGTATCATTTCCTTAGACCATGAGATCGTGTAACTCCCGGATGCCGTAGGAGTGCTTTGGGTGTACCAAACATCACAACGTAACTGGGTGACTATAAAGGTATACTACAGGTATCCCCGAAAGTATCTGTTGGGTTGACATGGATCGAGACTGGGATTTGTCACTCCGTATGACGGAGAGGTATCTCTATCTCTAGGCCCACTCGGTAATGCATCATCATAATGAGCTCAATGTGACCAAGTGTTTGGTCACGGGATCATGCATTACGGTACGAGTAAAGTGACTTGCCGGTAACGATATTGAACGAGGTATTGGGATACCGACGATCGAATCTCGGGCAAGCAATGTACCGATTGGCAAAGGGAATTGAATACGGGATTGATTGAATCCTCGACATCGTGGTTCATCCGATGAGATCATCGTGGAACATGTGGGAGCCAACATGGGTATCCAGATCCCGCTGTTGGTTATTGACCGGAGAGTCGTCTTGGTCATGTCTGTGTGTCTCCCGAACCCGTAGGGTCTACACACTTAAGGTTCGGTGACGCTAGGGTTGTAGAGATATTAGTATGCGGTAACCCGAAAGTTGTTCGGAGTCCCGGATGAGATCCCGGACGTCACGAGGAGTTCCGGAATGGTCTGGAGGTGAAGATTTATATATAGGAAGTCCAATTTCGGCCATTGGAAAAGTTTTGGGGGTAATCGGTATTGTACCGGGACCACCAGAAGGGTCCCGGGGGTCCACCGGGTGGGGCCACCTATCCCGAAGGGCCCCATGGGCTGAAGTGGGAGGGGAACCAGCCCCTGGTGGGCTGGTGCGCCCCCCATGGGCCTCCCCCTGCGCCTAGGGTTGGAAACCCTAGGGGTGGGGGCGCCCCACTTGGCTTGGGGGGCAAGTCCCCCTTGGCCGCCGCGCCCCCTTGGAGATCCCATCTCCTAGGGCCGACGCCCCCCCTAGGGGCCCTATATATAGTGGGGGGAGGGAGGGCAGCCGTACCCCAAGTCCCTGGCGCCTCCCTCTCCCCTCGTAACATCTCTCTCTCTCTCTCTCTCTCTCTCTCTCTCGTTGGAGCTTGGCGAAGCCCTGCCGAGATCACGACGTCGTGCTGCTAGATCTCCATCAACCTCTCCTTCCCCTTGCTGGATCAAGAAGGAGGAGACGTCTTCCCAACTGTACGTGTGATGAACGCGGAGGTGCCATCCGTTCGGCGCTTAGTCATCGGTGATTTGGATCACGACGAGTACGACTCCATCAACCCCGTTCTCTTGAACGCTTCCGCTCGCGATCTACAAGGGTATGTAGATGCACTCCCCTCTCCCTCGTTGCTAAATGACTCCATAGATTGATCTTGGTGATGCGTAGAAAATTTTAAAATTCTGCTACGTTCCCCAACACTTACTAGGTAATTGATTGATTTCCTGTTCGTCAAGCAGCAATCATTTCTCTCCTTTTTTTTGTTCAGTTTCTGTAGTACATTCTGGTTATATATACTCCCTCGAGTCAGTGTACGTTGATTTAGAATGTGTGCTAGTAAAACATGTTTTGGGGCTTGACATGATAAAAGAAAACATCTGCAACATCAAATCGATGTTACCAGATCTATTATGAAATAATATTGTTTTTCAGGTTGCGTAGTTAATTAGCCTCACTTGTAGCAACATACTTTCATTAAATTTGATCAAAAGTTACTTTGAAAACCTTGTCAATATCTAAATCGACACCTATTGCAGTTCAGGTGCAGTGTTACGCATTATCCAAGTTTAATGTTCACTATTTTGTATTGATTTTTCCGAAGTTTTCATATGTACTTCTATCCATTGTGGTGGTAAATATAAATCAAAATCACATCATAGACAAGGGACCAAATGTCCCCCACTCTTTATTTTGCGACATCAGTAGCCTATCTACACAATGTCATCGACAAATTTCCTTGCAATCATCAAGGGGATAATATGGACCACTCTCCTCCGCATCAGTATAGTAGACAAAATTTAAGTGTGGCTGGCATCTTTCCTTGCAATTTATTCAGAAAGATGCAATAAGATGGTTTGCTGTTCATGGTTGATGATGGCTGCATGTGGCGTCATGACTTTATTGTCATCTATCCATTATTGAGTGTCATATTTTGTCCATTTCAAAATTGCCATTCAGTTCCTTTCGATCCTAATCACTTTTCCTTTTCTCCCTAAAAAGGGGACTTCCTTCATGATGGTTATACATCCATTTTCCATGGAGCTGAAGTATGGTCAGACGTCTTTAATTCAAAAAATGTTTTTAAATGACCATAAATGTAGGAAGTTCCATAAGATTGCATTTGCACACTGGTTCGTATAATATATTTTTCCATAGTCTCAACTCTTGATAAAATCCCTAAAAAAATTAGTATAGTAAAACAACCTTTAGTCAAATTTCACATACATAATTAACTGGACACCACAACAAATAAACCAAATAGTTAACTAGGCACCACATTGCAGAATAGAGCATACTATATTGTAAAAACTCTGCTCAAAGTAGCATAAGGTGGATTGCTAAGTAAGTGTGAATTCCAAGTTTTACCTCATACGTCTATATTTTTGACATTTAGTATTTTTCCTTATGGATTACCTCATTTAGTGATTTTTTTCATTTTTACCACATTTAACGAAAACTTTACCACTTTTAAAATCCTATTTAGTGATCTATTAGGTGAGCCCCGCTCATCATGTGCATGTGTCGTGCCACGTTGCAATTTTCCTTCCGGCATTTTCCCATGCCTGAACTGGCCAAATGGCTTAGTTAAACACATTTTTTTCTCATGGTCATCATGTGTATGAATGCGCCGCTTTGCCTTGTTGAGTTACTTTTTCCGCCACACAACTTCGTGTTCATAGTTTCCACCTCATGACGCATACCAGACATAGCCCTATCAACGGTTTTGTACGGCAAAAGAACCACAAGAGAAACCATCGCAACCTAAAGCACCGCAAAGCTGGTAAAAACCGGCAAAACTTTCCTTTGGTGGGTAGTTCGAATGAACAGCTATTAAATGAGGATATTAGCGTAAAAAAATCAAAATAGGTTTTTCTTAGGGATAAAAAATCAAAGTGGGTGGTAGAAACTAGAATTCACCCAATAATTCACGGCCTGCCCTGTCCATGTGCATCTGAGCGATAGGTGTTGCACAACTGGACCTATGCTATGGGCTGGGGCATCCATGGTTTTCCTGATGGGGGCTACCGTGTCCATCTATATGGTTGGTTGTTCAATCTCTATCACATGAAAATGTAACGCGGCATCATGACTGGTCCAAGGAACAGGCTGCCCTTGACTCAGCAGTGCATAGGATAGAGATAAGGGCGATCACAACCACGTAGAAAAATCACACGGCCACACATGCATCATGCATTGAGCGGCGGCCTCAATTGCCACGAGTGGATCGCCAGAAAAACAAAAGAGCGTTGGCCGCGTCCTAGCTGATTACTTACTGTGCCCTGCTGTCACCTGAGACGCCATCTATCCTGGGCTCCTGGCTACGAATTACCAAAAAGGACACGGCTCCAGGGTGGTCACGGTAGAGCCTTGATGTATCTGTGCATATTTCTTGTATAAATAAATTGCAAAGGATTTCCTTTTTTTGGAGTAATAACTGCAAAAGATTTGTGCCTGTTTCTTGTATTTGCGGCCTTGATGGAGCACAAGATTTGTTCGTTTTTGTGTTTACTTATAAATTTAAAATCGATGGGCGTGGATGGATTCCTGGATTAAAACGACCAGCGAGAGAAAAGAAAACCGGAATATGGTGCGATGCGGAGCCCTGGAACCGCAGGCCGGGCCGGGAGGGGCAGTCTGGTCATACCGCGTCGGCGTCCACGTGGTGTCCTCATCTCATCATCTCCTTTCCTTTCCTAACCTCCCCCGCCCCGCGCCTCCGCACCTCGAGCCTCGATATATAAAACGCGGGGTCGCCGGAGGCCGCTCACCTCACAACCCCAACACACTGGGAACCCGACTCAGCCCCGCAAGCCCCAAGAAAAGGAGAACCAGAACCCCGCGTGGCGCGCCGGCGCAAGTCTCTCGGCTCCCGCCTCATCGTCTCCGCGGCGGCGCCGGAAGGTACGGTGGCTTAGCTCTCTTCCCTGTCGCCCCCGCTTCCTTTCCTGCCGCGTGCCTGCATTGGATCTCGTCGTCGGTCCGTCCGTGGTGGGGTTGAACTCTTCTTGATTGCCAATATATGCATTGTGATGTCGATGGATCTTCTTGAGAAAGAAGAAAATCTCTGGCGTGCGGGTGGGGGCACATTGATTGGACAAGGGGGGAAACCGGGCCTTCTGTTCCGTGCTAGTTCGCCTAGATTTTAGAGTCCTCCGTTGTCTGGTTTTCTGTCGGTTCAGCCCGGAGTTAGTACATTCTTCCAATCATCTGCGCCTCATGCGGTCAGATTTCGAAATTCGACCCAGTTTATCTGGAAGAGTCCTGCTACACGTCGAATCATTAGAAGCACAAAAGGTAGCACGGTTTTCTCTGTTTTCTTGCGGGATACTGGGATCCTAATCTCATCATGTGATTTGTCCCTCTTGCCGGATCGTTGGTAGGCGCCGTGTTTTCCCGATACCTAGTTTGTTAGAGGTAATCAGGGTTTCAGAAGTCATAGCAATTCAGCGCTGCTGATGAAGGAATTACTTGATATTTTTCATCTTTGAACTCTGAAATCCATGCAGGCCTAGTAGTAATATATATTTTTGTTTGCTCCTGGGCAACTTATGCCTGAATTCGATTTTCTTTCCATCCATCTCTACTTTTCTCTTCAATCATTCATACTAGTAGTACTTGGTAGTACTTATACTTGTTACGTATTATTAAATCTGTGACTGCCAAATCTGAATGTTACTTCTTTTTCAGGGAACTCATCCTAAACAAGAAATCAAAGTCTCAAGGAATGCTGAAAGATGTGCTTGCATAGAAGAGATTTCTTCTGCGAGACCAAGAACATCACCGCTCTGCGTGGGCCCATTTGGTCACCTCTTGATGTGAGCAGCCACCTTGCCTGCATCAACTCCACGCCATTCAGACTCCGCTATGACGAATCCACCAGAGTGCTGGATCATGACTTCGGGGAGGCTGGCTGAAGTGTCGTAGCATATTTAAGTGCTAGCCACAAGAATATTAGTGGCCGTGACTTATACTCTTGAAGGCATGGAGAACAGTGGGAAGATCGTCATGGGGAGGTATGAGCTGGGGAGATTGTTAGGGAAAGGAGCATTTGGCAAGGTGCACTACGCCAAGAACCTTGAGTCAAACCGAGGTGTCGCCATAAAGATTTTGGACAAGGAGAAGGTGCTCAAGGTCGGGCTCGCGGAGCAGGTCAGGCGTGAGATCACAACCATGCGGTTGGTAGCGCACAAAAGCATTGTTCAGCTCCATGAGGTCATGGCGACACGAAGCAAGATCTACTTCGTCATGGAGTACATGAAAGGCGGTGAGCTCTTTGACAAGGTCTCCAAGGGTGGCAAGCTCACCGAGGGTGCTGCACATAAGTACTTCCAGCAGCTCATCAGTGCAGTGGATTACTGCCACAGCCGAGGCGTGTATCACCGGGACTTGAAGCCTGAGAACCTACTGCTTGATGAGAATGAAAATTTGAAGGTTTCTGATTTTGGGCTGAGTGCACTTTCAGAATCGAAGAGACAAGATGGCTTGCTCCACACCACCTGTGGATCGCCTGCTTATGTGGCTCCAGAGGTGATCAGCAAGGGAGGCTATGATGGTGCAAAATCAGATATCTGGTCTTGCGGTGTCATCCTGTTTGTTCTTGTTGCTGGTTACCTCCCTTTCCAAGGTCAGAACTTGATAGAGATGTACCGGAAGATTGAGAAAGGCGATTTCAGGTGCCCTGGCTGGGTTTCCCAAAAACTTCAGAAGCTGTTGTACAAGATCATGGACCCTGATCCGAACAAGAGGATATCAATCCAGAAGATAAAGGAGTCCACCTGGTTCCGGAAAGGTCCCGGGGAGAACCTTACAGCGAAGGAGAGACTGCCAAGTGAGAATGCCACCACAGATGCTGTCCCAACACTTGGTGTGAGGCGCAGAAAGAACAGCCATGAAGACGGGAAGCCCCTGGCGGTGACAAATTTAAATGCCTTTGAAATCATCTCTTTCTCCACAGGGTTTGACCTCTCTGGCCTATTCGTCGAGAAGGAGAGCAAAAAGGAAGCAAGGTTCACTTCAGAACAGCCTGCCTCAGCCATTGTCTCGAAGCTGGAAGCCGTCGCGAAGACATTGAATCTCAGGGTGAGGAAGAAGGATAATGGTGTTGTCAAGATGCAAGTGAGGAAGGAAGGCAGGAATGGTGTTCTTCAGTTTGACTCGGAGATCTTTGAGATCAGCCCCTCGTACCATCTCATTGAGATGAAACAAACAAGCGGCGATTCACTGGAGTACCAGAAGCTATTGGAGGAGAGCATCCGGCCAGCACTGAAGGACATTTGTCTGGGCATGGCATGGAGCTGATGGTCAGCAGGAGCCTCAAGGGTAGTTTTAGATGTCTCACTTATTATGTTTAGTTCCGCATTTTTTTTCTTTTCAGCTCGAGTAATTGTGTTATATACTCTACATGAGTGTGCTCTTTGTCACAAATAAATTTTTACTTCTTCTGTATTCGACAATAACTGTTGCTTGCGGAAGAAGAATACTGGCATCGTAGGGCGGCATTAAGTGGGTGACTAAGGGTGATGCTAACACGGCTTATTTTCATGCCTATGCTAATGGTAGGAAGCGTAAGAGCACGATCCTTCGTCTAGTTGGACCAGGGCCTCCTCCTCTCCCAGGGAGAAATTGCCCGCCACATTTACGAGTATTTTGTTGGTCTGTTGGATACGACAGACGAGAAAAAACTCTGTATCCGTGAGGATTTGTGGGATCCCCAGGATAGGGTGTCATCGCAGGAGAATGAGAGCCTGGCGCTCCCATTTCTCCCGGAAGAAGTTGACGCCGCCCTGATGGGCATGAAGAAAGGCACGGCTCCCGGCCCTGACGGCTGGCCTGTCGAATTCTTCTGTAGATTTTGGCCTATGCTTCGGCCCATTTTTCTTGACATTGTGAATGGGTTCGCGCTAGGAACGGTAGACGTCGCACGCCTCAATTTTGGGGTCATTAGCCTTATTCCAAAGGTTAAAGGGGCTGATTGCATCAAACTTTTCCGACCCATCACGCTGATCAACGTGCCTTTCAAGATCTGCGCCAAGGCCTACGCGACTCGTCTGGCCCCTGTTGCGCAGCAGGTCATTCTTAAAAGTCAAACGGTTTTTTTCAAAGGACGGAATATTCTGGAGGGCCCTATCGCCCTCCACGAGATAGTCCATGAGCTTAAAATGAAAAGGCAGCAAGGGGTGCTGCTCAAGCTCGACTTCGAGAAAGCATACGACCGTGTAAACTGGGAGTTTGTACGGGAGGTCCTCCTAAAAAAAGGTTTTGACGCTGGTTTTGTCCACCGTATCATGAACCTGATTAATTGTGGGCAAACAGCGGTCTCTATTAATGGGGAGGTGGGCAGATTCTTCCGCAACAAAAAAGGCCTAAGACAAGGAGACCCCCTGTCTCCATTCGTTTTTAATTTTGTTGCGGGCGCTTTATCTGCTATGGTGCATGGGGCTCGCTCGGCAGGGCACATCAAAGGGTTGGTGTCTCACCTGATCCCGGGAGGGGTTACGCACCTTCAGTATGCTAACGACACGATGCTACTTTTTGAGCCTGACGACAATAGCATAGCCTCGATCAAGCTGCTGCTGCTTGCCTTCGAACTCTTATCTGGGCTCAAAATCAATTTCCTTAAGAGCGAGGTCATAACCATGGGGATGGATTACCAAGAGAGTACGAGAGTGGCAAATCTTCTAAACTGCAAGCTAGGGAGCTTGCCAATCAAATACCTTGGCTTACCGGTTTCTCATAGCCAGCTTTCCATTAAGGAGTGGGAGACCTTATATGGAAAGGTCGCGGGTAGAGTGAGCCCGTGGCATGGGAGGTTTATGTCTTCCGTGGCGCGACTTATCCTTACTAACTCTAGCCTATCCTCTCTTCCAATGTTCACCATGGGAATGTTCTTGTTAGCGGATGGGGTTCACGCTAAATTGGACACGCCCCGCTCCCGCTTCTTTTGGGAAGGAACGGGAATTAAGCGGAAGTATCACCTTGTCAAATGGGCTTCGGTATGCCGTCCAAAGAAATTTGATGGTTTGGGGATCCTAAACTCCAAACTCATGAATGCGGCCCTACTGTCCCGTTGGTGGTGGAGACTAGCCCAAAACGAGTCGGGTCTCTGGGCTGATCTCCTAAAAGCTAAGTATTTTCCGAGTGGCAACGTTTTCTCTGCTAAATGCTCGGGCTCCCCATTCTGGAACGGAATCCAACTGGTGCGGCCAACGTTTACCTTAGGGGCAAAGTTTCAGGTTCGGGACGGTCAGTCCACTCGTTTCTGGTTGGACTCCTGGCTCGGCACCTCTCCGTTGTGGCAGAGTCACCCCACAGCCTTCCAAGGTTCCGCAAACACGGAGCTGATGGTGGGGGAGGCACTCCGGATCTCACCACCTTCAGTAAACTTTCTCCGAGCGCTTCTCCCACACGAGGAATTAGAATGGAACGAGATATTGGCTATGATTGGCCAGCACACGGATGAGGTGTCTTGGAAGCTCTCCTCCTCGGGATTGTTCTCGGTCAAATCTCTGTACACCAAGCTTACCGAGGGGGGCGTGCTGGACATAGCTCGGGGTCTATGGAAGGCCGGCATCCCGCTCAAAATAAAAATCTTCCTTTGGCAGATGTTTCAGAATCGTCTCCCAACGGCAGATAATGTTGCGATCCGCAACAGCCCATCCGACGGATCTTGTGCGTTGTGCAATTGCACTGAGGATGCTAACCACGCCTTCTTCCATTGCCACCTAGCCAAATTTGCGTGGAGCGCAGTACGCGCTGCATTCCAACAGAATTGGAACCCGGCATCAGGGGCCGATCTTTTACATATCTTGCGTTTGCAAAACGGCACTAGTGCTCGGATAGTTTGGAGATGCGTTGGGGCGCTCCTTTGGTCCATTTGGACTACCCGCAATAAGATGACGATTGAGAAGAGGTTCCTTTCTCACCCTGCTGATATTCTGTACAAATATCACCTTTTCTTGCAGACTTGGGCTCCGTTGGGGAAACCACGTGATGAGGAGCGTATGGCCGAGACGATGGCAAAGATCCGCTGCATCCAGATGGAAGCAAGACAAGCGGCTGGACCTGACTGAAGCATCATCACCATCGTCGGCATCTTTTGTTCTCCCTAGTAGCTCTTATCTCTCTGTTATGCCAGCCTGCGAGCTGAGGATTTGCCAGCCTGCATGCTGATGTCGTTGAACTCTCGCGTTTTGTCTTTTGGTCGTTGTGATGGCATGTCGTTACGATAAACCTATGTGATCTATGGAGGTTTCCGCTTGTTGGCTTTATTAATTTAAAGTCGGACGCCGTTGGCATCTTCGTTCCAAAATAATAATAACTGTTGCTAAGCTGAGGCAGCTGAAGCCATGGATTAAGCTATTTCTTTGCTGTAACATACTATATATCACTTCATAATAAAATATAGTACATATTGATGTGCTTTATAAAACTTGATCATGTACTGAACTACTAATGCCTTTTTTGGCACAAATACTGTGCTGAGCATAAACAGAAAAGCTCATGTGCACATGCGTCATTATATCACTGGATACTGAATCGGTATGCAAAAGGTGTTCTGGTGATGACCTCAGTATTTATCTAGATTTTTCGTATGAACACTTGTGAAGAAATTATCATACTAATTCTTTCCCCTGAAAACATCACACAGGCATTTGATGCTTTGCTGCCGCATGCATCTTTTCGATGACCAGGCTGTTCCAATAAGCGGACTTCCATCAAGTAGAACGCTTGCAATGAGTAGTGGAGTAGTAGATTAGGAATACAGCGTATAAAACATGCAACTTGCAACTTCACTGGAAGTAAATTGGCAAATAAATTAAAGTATAAATGATAAAACAACATATGAAGAAGGATCAAACGTACTTCACGTGTTGACTAAGCCTAATCTAGAAAATATTCTGACTCCAACTGCAAGTTAAAAGATTGCCCCTAGCCAACAGCTCATTGGCTAAGTCTTATCTAGAAAATATTGTAACTCCAGCTGCAAGTTGAAGAGATTGTCCCTATCCAACAGCCCATTTTCACACTGGTAATCAACCAGCCAAGGAACTTTCTGAAGGGCAAAGCAGGGTGGGAGTAATACAGGATATGATGCTCTGAAGTTTCAATATTGAAAAAAAATCTCCTCGGGACAACTCAAGAGCAAAGCAGGAAACTTCTCCCAATTTAAAAAGCAACAAAAACTGTACTTTAGGAAATAACCAAATCCCCATTTCTGGCATTTATTATATGCTTCAATCAATTAAAACCAAACAAAGATGAACCAACTTGGTCCAAAATCCAATAATGCTGTTATGACGCTGCTAGGAGGGCGCGAGAGGGCCGGCCGGGGGCCTTTTTGCCCACGGCCGGCAAGAGGGAAGGGATTTCCTTCTTAATTCTTGCTTGATTAGATTGATACATCTCCTCTCTTTATATAGAGAGGTTTACTTGACTCCCAAGCAAGGCTTACTTAACCCCTAAGCAAGCGACTCTTATCTCTAATTAACCCTAAAACTAACGGGCCCATTAGGCCCATTACGTACTCTAACACTACACCCTACCTGGACATGCAGCTTGTCCTCAAGCTGCAGCCTAACCAACTTATAACCATGACTCGACGCAACCCAAACCTAACACCTAAAAACAAGCCTTTTACATCTCGGCTTGTTTTATTATTCTCAACCTGAAATGAACTGGGACGCTTTATTTTGGACCCCTTAACAAAAAGTGGACACCATCCGCATGTCGGACATGCACGTATACAGCCACCTGGATCCCATGGACACCATCTGGACAAAAGGAGTGCATGTGTAGGACCACCTGGAAGTGGTCGCAAGAGTGACCAGCAGAGGCGCCCTTGCGGCGCCCGGTGACGGAATGCAGTGGTGCTACGTGGTGCGCTGTTGTCGGTGACACCATGCCTTCTTCCTGCCGGACGGCTGTTGGTCTGCACCACACAGGGAAGAGTGGGGGGCTTGCGATGGAGAATGACGAGGAGGGGTGCGCCCCCCAACCGGCAATGTCGCAGACTTGGAGGTCGCTGCCCGTGGGGAAAACAGCATGCCCGCTACCCGTGGGGGAAACCGCATGCCCAAGATCCCCGGTGCAGCGGATGAGATCGAGGTCCTTTGCACAGCGAATGGCAACTTGGAGGAGCGGCAGCTGCAGACCACGCATCTCCCGCACACGCCGACGCGCTAGGAGGCCGCGCGCAGTAGCCTGCAGCCTCACCGCCGCCGACACGTGGCGGGTAGCGATCCAAGACGGAAGTGATGACGGCGACGGCGGGGACTGCACTTGGTGGAGCGGGACTCCCGCCGGCACGGTCGATGCGGAGCCGGAGCTAACCGGCGATGGCTGCTGCAGCGGCTGCGGCGGTGGCGCACCGGGCAGCGGCAGCGGCTGCTGCGGCGTAGCGCCGGGCGCGGCGGAGGCCGGCAGGAGCGGCGGCTGCCAGTGCAGCCAGGGCTGGGCGGTGGTGGCGATAGATGGCAGCTGCAGTGGCCCGGCGAGCGCGGCGAAGGCCGCCTGGTGCGACGGCTGCCACGGCAACCACGGCGGCGCGGGGGCGGCGATGGGCGCTGGAGGCGCGACAGGAGCCGGCCCCGGCCACTGCGGCCACTGCGGGGCGGCGGTGGGCGACAGCTGCAGCTGGGGCAGTAGCGTCCCAGCGAATGCCGCGGAGGCCCCTGGATGCGGCGAGTACCACGGCAGGGCCGGCAGCCCGGCGGTGGCGGTCAGCGGCAGGGGCGGCGGCGGCCCGTAGGGGCTGGCCAGGTACAGCCGGATCCCCTGGACGGCTGTGACGAGGTCGTTGAGGACCCCGGTGATCTCCTCCGGGGTGTAGACGACGGACGGTGGTGCGGTGGAGGGCGCCGACATCTGGGCGGTGGCGGCGCCGGAGGATGCGACCAGCGGCGCGGACGGGGAGGGCAGCGGCGCGGTGTAGATGGCCAGCGGCGCGGTGGTGACGGTCGGCAGCGGAAGCGACAGGGTGGGAGGCGACGAAGACATGATCGGAACTGAGCTACCTGATACCAAATTGTTATGGCGCTGCTAGAAGGAGGGCGCGAGAGGGCCGGCCGGGGCCTTTTTGCCCACGGCCGGCAAGAGGGAAGGGATTTCCTTCTTAATTCTTGCTTGATTAGATTGATACATCTCCTCTCTTTATATAAAGAGGTTTACTTGACTCCCAAGCAAGGTTTACTTGACCCCTAAGCAAGCGACTCTTATCTCTAATTAACCCTAAGACTAACAGGCCCATTAGACCCATTACGTACTCTAACAAATGCATACTTCGAGCAATTGTGTTACATACTCTACATGAGCGGGCTCTTTGTCACAAATAAATGCTTTCTTTTTTTTCTGTACTGGACGAGTAAGAATTGTTGATAAGCTGAGACCATGGATTAAGTTGTTTCTGAACTGTAACATTTATCACTCCACAAGGAAATACATATGTGCTTTGTAAAACTGTTCCTGTACTATGCTTTCTTGGTGAAATACTGTGCCGAGGATAAAGAAAATAAGTTCATATGTTTCGCATGCTGCATCATTATATCATTGAATACTCAATTTGGTATGCAAAAACTGCACAGGATGACCTCTGCATTTTATCTAAAAAAATTTTGTATGAACACTTGAGAAGAAATCATCATACTAACAGTTGGTGATCTGCTGTCATATACTCATATGCATCTTTTCGATGATCAGACTGTCCCGATAACCAGACTAAATTCAAGTGGGAATACTTACACAATGAGTAGCGGAGTAGTAGAACAGCAATGCAGCGTATAAACATGCAACTTGCAATTTTGTAGGAAGTAAATTGACAAATATTACCTCCGTCCGGAAATCAATTATTTCCGAACGGAGGGAGTATAAGCTATGTATAAATGATAAAAGAACATACGAAGAAGGATCAAACGTACTTCACGTGTTGGCTAAGTCTAATCTAGAAAATATTGTAAGTTAAAGAGATTGTCCCTATCCAACAACTCATTGGCTAAGTCTTACCTAGAAAATATTGTAACTCCAGCTGCAAGTTAAAGAGATTGTCCCTATCCAACAGCCCATTTTCACATTGGTAATCAACCAGCCGAGCAACTTTCCCAGGAGGTGAGATCACAAAGTGTGTGCTTCAAATGTCGACGCAGGGTGGGGGTATACAGGATATGATGCTCTGAAGTTTCAGTATTGAAAAAACATCTCCTCTGGACAACTCAAGAACAAAGCAGGAAATTTCTCCCAATTTGAAAAGCAACAAAAATTGTACTTTAGGAAATAACCAAATCCCCATTTCTGGCATTTCTTATATGCTTCAACCTCGAAACCAAACAAAGATGAAACAAACTTAGTCCAAAATCCATACTTCCAGCACTGCCCCCACTTGTCAAAACTCAAAAACACAAGGCTCAAACAAAATAATCCAGTCCTGGCATATAACACAAGGCTCAAACATGAACAATTTGCACATTTGCTTAAACAAAGAAAACCCATATTTACAATCACCGCCGTATCGCACATCACGTCCCTTGTCTCCCGCATTACACAAATGTCAAACAGACAACATGAAGTTCGTCGTCACCGGGCCTTGTCGGATTCAGAATTCGCTGGTGGCGCAACAAGGGTCCGCCAAAGGTACCGCCCGCTCGCCATGTCTACCGTTGTCCAGAACCCGGTTTTCACAGCTGAACCAACCTGCATTCCGATGCAAATACTCATTCAGTCCTCATTGGCCGCTTACGGTAGGGAGCAATTCTCATCACAAACTACTAACATGGTTGATCAACGTTATTGCAAATTTCAACCATGGTTTAATTTTGGTGACTTCGAAATCTAATGAGCCTTGCCAACAAGCCATATCAGGTATACATCATTGCACAATAGCTAATTAATTGACTTTTCTTTCACGTATAAACTCCGTATTTATCAGCTATTTCAACTTTATATTTTATTTATCATAAATTCTTCGCTAGCGTTGGTTGCACGAACATGAATTGGAAATCCTCTGGAAGGGTTAGGCAAGAAACGTGAGAGGTCCGTATATAATAAGAGGCTAAAAGTAGGCAAGACTGGGGAAAGGTTAGTTGGGTACCTTGGAATGGAGGGGAACGGCGGCCCTGGGAGATTCCGAGCCGTCGTCGCCGTCTTGGAAACAGTCGGGGTCGGCGTTGAGGCCCCGGAGGAGGAAGAATCCGGCGACGGTGGCGGAGAGGACGATGAGTATCACCCTCAGCGGGCACATTTTCCTCCTCTTTCGCTTCTTGCCTAGCTCCGGAACCAATTAAACGAGAGGAATCCGAAACGAGATGAAGATCTCGGGAGGCAATTTGCTCCTCGGGAGAATCGAATGGAGTGGAATCCGCTGAGGACGCAGCTGGGATCGGGGGCGCGGCTGGAGGAGGAGGAGCAGATGGGAAATGTCAAATGTGGGGTGGGAGGAAGAAGACGGGGGAACCCGCCCCGGTTTTATCGTGCGGGAGCCAGGACCGAAACAGCTGGGGAGGCCGGATGGCCCCGGGCCCGCGCGCCAGAGGCCCGTAACAGCTGACGACAGCGAGACCCGGTCGGTAGAGTTCTAGAGTGCGTGCCACTAGTCGTGTTGACGGGGTTTTTACACCACACGCACACACGTTCTCGTTTGACGCTTGGGAATTTTTTAATTTTTTTGCGGGGGGGTTGACACTTGAGATCGTGCGTGCCATTTTGAACGGGCAAGCGCAGTGACCTTCTCCTCGGCCTCTTTGGTTTAAGGCATTTAAAAAAAAGGATTTTAAAGAACTCCAGTCCATATAATGTTTTTTTGTTTGTTTAAATTTTATTTGGTCCAAAGGAATGAATCCTCCACACACACACAAAAATCATGTGAGCTGCTTTCATGGATCTCCAGTGCTGGCCTACAGTTTGTATGCGTGCATGGCAATGACTCGAACGCCTGGAAACCGTTCTTGATTTGCTTTCAATTTACGAAACTGAAAACTGACTACTAGACCCTCTGCAGAATGTTGGATACCGTATTGAATGGTTTATTACGTCTGGACCGCATGGTCCAAAACTCCGAATATAAACGGACAATTTGAGGATCAGCATTGGAGATGCCATTATACACTATAGTTCCACATGATTCCTAGCCCAGAGATGCAATTTCTTGAAAAAAAAAATCCTTTGAGTCTATGATACCCATAAAAGAAAACATTAACATGGACTCAATCTCTATAAACATCAAGGACCTTCCCATGGCCATGTCCACTCCCTCTCTTCAAGCAGCCGCGACGTTGCCACTTTATGGTTTAGCGTGGAGTTCGTAATATTTGAGAATACCATGAGAAATAAAAGTTACATCATAATTAACTTGTCATGAGAGTGCTCTTGTCATGAGAGTGGCATTGGTAGGCGGGGTTGTATCAACGATAGGGGTGTTATGTAGCGACCCGACCCGAATGGATCAAGTCTCTGTGCTCCGGTGTCATCCCTGGATCAATAATGCTGACACCACACGGTACTTCGAAGGATTTATAGCAGAGTAGCAATCACACACTTATTACATCGGTGTCTCAAAAGAGAACTTATTACAATAAATATGGCTTAAGGCCATCTAATATCGATAATAGCGGAAGACTTGGAAGGTAAATGGGTCCATCAACTCCAACGGCATCACTGAGTATAGAACCACGACCTAAAAGCACCTTACTCATTGTCTGAAATGTCTGCAACATGAAAGTTGCAGCCCGAAACGGGTCAGCACATGGAATATGCTGGCAAGGTAACACATAGAGAGTAATGGAATGAAACAGCTATACTATATGCATATATGGCTGGTGGAAAGCTCTATGGTTACAATTTTGCGTAAAGCCAGTTTTCCCCTACTGCAAAGGAATAAATTTATTTAACTATCATGGTAGTTGAACATCAAGAATGGTTGACAGCATTCCGATCCCAATTAAGTGAACAATTAAAACCCAACAATATTAATTAGAAGTAACATGATGAGATTCACACGATATTCAAGTACTAGATACTCAAGATGTCCATAACCGGGGACACGGCTAATCATGATTAGTTTATTACACTCTGCAGAGTTTTGCGCACTTTTCCCCACAAGACTCGATCGCCTCCGTTGGGTTTCTCGCACTACACGGTGTTTGAGAAACGGATGACCGAGACACAGTCTTTCAGAAGCGCTAGCACCTTACGATGGATAGACCGGTACACCTACTTCCCCCCACATCTGCTAGTCTATCATGTAAGAGTTCGCACGACTTAATCAACTATGCCAGAGCCCATAATGGCTTGTGGCTGCACACGGAAGTTTCTAGCATGAAAGATCTTATGATCCCTTTGAGCCTGGGTGGCGGTCCAAAAGAAAACAGGCAAGTCCTGATAGAAACCAGGTGCCTCAGTCCACCCAGATGTGTGTTTAAGTTGCCACCTTAAGTAAACCATTAAAATTATCAATCTCACATCTGTCATGGATATCACTCACCCAATCCACGTCTACTAGCATAGCATGGCATAATAAACAAACGTAGAAGTAACTCCCAAAGGTTTCATAATAAACAGGTAATAGGTACTACCTCATCTACTTCCCATCCCACAATTTAATTAGATCCTAATCATGCAATGTGTGAGGATTGATCTAAGGCAATAAAACTGGGTTGTAGAAAAGGTATGATCAAAGTGTTACTTGCCTTGCTGATGATCCGCGAGTCCTAGAGATTCGAAGTAACAGGCGGCGCAATCCGGGCAATCTATCGCAGACAAACAACAAGCATACAATGAGTACTCATCTAATGCACAGGTAAAACTCGAACAAGAGATCGAACCAGATAGTTCAACTTAAGAACTCCGATTGCAAAGAGAGAAAGAACCGAACAAAGCAACGGAAAATAAACGGTGGAAGAAAACCACTCGGTTCTAGCAAGTTGAAACTAGGTCAAAATTTTACAGTAGCAAAAACTTATTTAAGTTGATTAGTCGGAACGGCGGTTTCGAAACGAAACTCCAGGCGCTTGAATCACCTGATTCCGATAAACGAGCGAGAAGATAAACTAGAACAAAGATCGGATCTGAGATCGCGATCGCGGAATAAATCCGACGAAAGAAAAAGAAGAACGGTTAAACAAACGGACGTTCGTTAACTGGGAATAACCGGTGATCACGTTCATTAGGACGAACGGTCTCTAGACAGCTAAACCGGAAAAGTAAACGAAAACCGATCTAGGGTTTTGGAAAAGAAAACCGAAACAAACGAAAGAAAAGAAAACCGGAACGGTTTATAAGAAAAACCGAACCGAGGGGAAAAAGAGAGGCGCGGCGCGGCTACCTCGTCGAGGCTCCGGCGAGGGGGTTCCGGCGGCGGCGGGGTTGGGCGGCGGCGGCGGCGGCGTTAGGCGGCGCGGGCGGCGGCGCGGCTTGGGGCGCGGGGTGGTGTGGGAAAAAGGGGGGGTGTGGGGGTATTTAAAGAGGGGAAACTTGGGGGAGGGGGCAAGAAAGAGGGGGGGAGCTAGAGTCCTACTAGGACTCGGCTTCGGGCGGCGGGGTTGCCGCGCGGGCGCGCGCGTGGTGGCCGGCCTGGCCTGCGGCTGGGCCTTGGCCCAGGCGCGCGACGCGGAATTTTTTTTAAAGGGTTTCGCGCGCAGAAAAACACAGAAAAGAAAATCTAAACAAGCTCCAAAATTCCCAAAGTAAATTTTCCCCGACTCCTAAAAATGAGTCGAACAAAATGAACTTTTCTCGGGACCTAGATGCAAATTTTGAAAACACGCATTTTTCCCTAATCCAAATAAAATGCAAAAGAACACCGGAAACAAAATTGAATTTATTTATTAAATCTTCTTTTTCCTAAATTTGGGAAAAGTCATATTATTTCCCTCTCTCATATTTTGATGTCGGAAAAGTAATTGAAGATGAAATAAATAAAATCAAATGATCCTCTTTTTTCAAAATTTGAGAAAACTCAAATATGAAAAAGACGAAATCTCCAACTCTCTCCGAGGGTCCTTGAGTTGCGTGAAATTTCTAGGATCGACCAAAATGCAAGAAAATATGATATGCATGATGATCTAGTGTATAACATTCCAAATTGAAAATTTGGGATGTTACAAACCTACCCCCCTTAAGATGAATCTCGCCCTTGAGATTCGGGTTGGCTAGAAAATAGGTGAGGGTGGTCCTTGAGCAAATCTTCTTCTCTCTCCCAGGTGGCTTCATCCTTGGAGTGATGGTTCCACTGAACTTTGCAAAACTTGATAACCTTGCTGCGGGTAACTCTGCTGGCATAATCGAGAATCTTGACGGGTTTCTCCTCATACGTCAAGTCGTCCTTCAACTGAATCGCTTCAAGCGGCACTGTATCTCTTAGCGGTACCTCCGCCATCTCGGCGTGACATTTCTTCAGCTGAGAAACATGAAATACATCATGAACTCCTGACAGTCCCTCTGGTAATTCCAACTTATAAGCGACTTCTCCCATACGTTGCAAGATCTTATATGGTCCAACGAAACGCGGTGCTAACTTTCCCTTAACTCTAAAGCGCTTAACTCCTCGTAGTAGGGATACTCGGAGATACACCCTGTCTCCGGTTTCGTAAACTGTCTCCTTGCGTTTAGAATCTGCGTAGCTCTTCTGCCTGGACTGGGCTACCTTGAGCCTATCGCGAATCAATTTCATCTTCTGTTCAGACTCTTTAATCAAATCGGGTCCAAACAACTGACGGTCTCCAACTTCGTCCCATGACAATGGTGTCCTGCACCTCCTTCCGTATAAAGCTTCGAAAGGTGCCATTTTCAAACTGGTTTGGTAACTGTTGTTATAGGAAAACTCCGCATACGGCAAGTTATCGTCCCAACTAGATCCATAATCTAGTGCACAAGCTCTCAGCATATCTTCCAAAATCTGTTTGACTCTCTCGGTCTGTCCATCTGTCTGCGGATGAAAAGCGGTGCTAAACTCTAGCCTGGTTCCCAAAGTTTCATGCAACTGATTCCAAAACTTTGAGGTGAATTGGGTTCCTCTGTCTGATACAATACTCCTCGGAACTCCATGCAAACAAATGATCCTAGTCATGTATATCGTGGCCAACTTAGCACTGGTGTAAGTGGTCTTAACTGGAATGAAATGTGCTACTTTCGTCAAATGATCAACTACTACCCATATCGAGTCATAGCCTGCTTTCGTCCTGGGTAGTCCTGTGATAAAATCCATGCCTATCTTATCCCACTTCCATTGGGGTATCGGCAATGGTTGCAACAATCCGGCTGGCTTCTGATGTTCTTCCTTCACTCTATGACATACGTCACAAACTGCTACATATGCTGCAATATCCTTCTTCATTCCGGTCCACCAGAATGTTTCCTTTAAATCCAAATACATCTTGGTATTTCCTGGGTGAATCGAATATGGTGAATCATGTGCCTCTTGCAGAATCAACTTTCTGATCTCCGGGTCATTGGGCACATAAATACGGTCTTCAAACCATAGGGTGTCGTGCTCATCCTCACGAAATCCTTTAGCTTTTCCTTTGCTCAGTTTCTCCTTTATAGAAGCAATCTCCTTGTCAGATTTCCGAGCCTCTCTGATTTTATCCATCAAAGTTGACTGAATCTCCAATGCTGCCACATAGCCTCTCGGAACTATCTCCAAACTTAGTCCATGAAGGTTTTCTGATAACTCCTTGGGTATTTCTCCCGTCATTAACGTATTGACATGGCTCTTACGGCTCAATGCGTCAGCTACTACATTAGCTTTACCCGGATGGTAATGCAATCTCATATCATAATCCTTGATGAGCTCCAACCATCTCCTCTGTCTGAGGTTCAACTCCTTTTGCATGAAAATGTACTTCAAACTCTTGTGATCCGTGTACACCTCACAATGATTTCCGATGAGGAAATGTCTCCATGTCTTCAATGCATGCACTACGGCTGCTAACTCCAAGTCATGTGTGGCATAATTCAACTCATGAGGCTTCAGTTGTCGTGAAGCATACGAAACAACTCTCCCTTCCTGCATAAGCACTGCTCCAAGTCCTCGACGTGAAGCGTCACAATATACCTCATAATCCTTGGTCTGATCTGGCAAAATCAACAGTGGTGAGGTAACCAAATGTTTCTTCAACTCCTGGAAACTAGCCTCACACTCCTCAGTCCAATTGAACTTAGTATCCTTCTTCAACAACTCCGTCATAGGCTTTGCAATCTTTGAAAAGTTCTCAATGAATCTCCGGTAGTATCCTGCGAGTCCAAGAAAACTCCGGATCTCTCCAACTATCATTGGTGCTTCCCATTCGGTTACGGTCTCGACCTTTGTAGGGTCAACTGCTATCCCTTCTCCGGATATAACGTGTCCGAGGAATCCTACTTCTTTCAACCAAAACTCAGATTTGCTAAATTTGGCATATAACTGATGTTCCCTTAGTTTCTCCAAAACCAAACGCAAATGTTCCTTATGCTCTTCTTCATTCCTTGAATAAACCAGGATATCATCAATGAACACTACGACGAACTTATCCAAAAACTCCATAAACACTTTGTTCATCAGGTTCATAAAATAGGCAGGCGCGTTAGTCAGTCCATATGACATAACGGTATACTCGTACAGTCCATATCTTGTGGTGAATGCTGTCTTAGGTATGTCCTGCTCTCGAATCTTCAACTGGTGGTACCCTGATCGCAAATCGATCTTGGAAAACACTTTAGCTCCTTGCAAACGATCAAACGGATCATTAATCATTGGCAGTGGGTACTTGTTCTTGATGGTTACTTCATTTAATCCACGGTAATCAACAACCATCCGTAATGATCCATCCTTCTTTTCCACTAGAAGTACTGGTGATCCCCAAGGCAAAGAACTTGGGCGAATGTAACCTTTCTCCAGTAACTCCTTAATCTGATTCTTAATTTCTACCAAATCCTTTACTGGCATCCGGTATGGTCTCTTTGATATAGGGCATGTGCCTGGCAATAACTCAATCAAAAACTCAATATCTCTATCCGGTGGCATGCCTGGCAACTCTTCTGGAAATACATCAGGAAAATCCTTTACCACTGGTACATCCTCCTGCACAACTCCTGTTAGGCAATTTACTTGTGTCCTATTTGGCGCATGCTGGGATACATACTTGATCCTTCTTCCTTCTGGCGTTGTAAGCAAAATTGACTTACTAGCACAATCGATGTTTCCTCCATACATCGACAGCCAATCCATACCGAGAATTACATCTAGACCCTGGGATTCCAGAATAATTAAATCTGTGGGGAAAACATGCCTTCCTATGCTTAATGGCACTTGAAAGCATCCTTGATTGGCCATGTATTCTGCTCCTGGCGAGCTTACTAGCATAGGTGTTTTAAGAATCCTAGTGGGCAGGCTATATTTTTCCACAAATCCCCTCAATATGTATGAATGTGATGCACCAGTATCGAAAAGAACGAGTGCGGTAAATGACTTAACCAAAAACTTACCGATTACTGCATCAGGCTGATCTTCAACCTCCTCCACGTTAACGTGGTTCACCTGTCCCCTATTAAAAGGGTTCGGCTTCTTCCCTGAGATTCCATTGCCATTCCCATTCTGGCCTTCAGGACATTCATTGGCATAATGTCCGGTCTTGGAACACTTGAAACAGGTGACTTGACTCAGATCTCTCTTGGTTGGGGTTGATGGGGTGGTCCGGTTCTGGCCGTTGCATCCTCCATTCCCATTACCATTTTTGTGGCCATTGTGGTTGTGCGAACTACCTCCTCCATGGGTATGCTGAAACTGAAATCCCGATTTAGGGGTAAAACGGGGCTTCTGCTGGGCTCCAGAGTTATACTTCCCCTGTCCATACTTCCTCTTGCGGTTCTCAATATGCTGTTGCTTCCCTTCAATCATGAGGGCACGATCTACCAACTCCTGGTAGTTGTTGAAACTTGCTACCATCAACTGCATACTTAACTCATCATTCAATCCTTCCAGAAACTTCTCCTGCTTAGTTGCATCCGTAGCAACGTCATCTGGGGCATAACGTGCTAACTTGCTGAAATCATCAACGTATTGGCCAACTGTCCTTCCTCCTTGGCGTAAGTTGCGAAACTCGCGCTTCTTCAGGGCCATAGCTCCTGCTGAAACATGTGCGATGCGGAAAGCTTGCTGAAACTGATCCCATGTGACAGTGTCAACTGGGAAGGTGGCTGTGAAATTCTCCCACCATGCTGCCGCGGGTCCGTCAAGCTGATGTGCGGCAAACTTCACTTTCTCACCATCTGTGCATCCTGCAGTGGTCAACTCCCTTCCTATCTTACGGAGCCAATCGTCTGCTACTATCGGCTCGGTGCTACTAGAAAACACCGGCGGATTCAGCCTAAGGAAACGGGCTAAGTGGTCAACAGGTGGCGGTGGTGGCGGTGGGTTGTTGTTGTTGTTTTGCTGATTCTGGACTAACATCTGCATCAATTGATTCTGCTGCTGGATCAACTGAGTGAGCTCCGGTGGAAATCCATTGTCACATCTCGGAGGCATCTGAGGGTTTAGAAAAGATGAGAAATAAGAATAGAGTGAGGTCTAAAGAGAAAACACTACCCCAATGCACATGAGCAAATGCACACAAAATCACTTCATTCAATTCAAACAAGGGCTTACAATTGATCTAGCTATCGCAAAAGTGCTCGAACTATAATGTATGCATGGGGGGAATACTACTAATATTTGGTGGTCATCTAGAAATTTGAACCGGTGGAAGACTCCATGATGTCCGCTCCAGCTTCGTCTTCAAAGTCGGGTTCACTTGGATCCGAATCGGTGTCGTCGATGATGATGTAGTTGTCCGGACATGCGACGTACATGTCTTCCTTCCTGGATGCTAACTCCATCTTGAGTTCTTCAATATCTTGCTTAAGATCGCCGTTGTGTCTTGCTAGAGCTACGATCTCGTCCATGTAGTCCTTGCGTGTAGCCTTCAGTTCTCCTTCTGGCTCGATGATCCTTGCCTTTGCATTCTTCAACTCTATCATATCATTGCACATCTGGTTCTCGTGGCGTCGAATGTGCTGGTTTAACTCCTGGATAAATGCTGCAATGGATCTATCCTTCTTGGTGCTGACTAACTCCCATTGTTCATCTCGGCGTCCGCAAATCTGGTAGATAGTGTCCTTGAGGTCTTCTTGATATACTTCTCCAATGCGTCCTATGGTGATATGGGCTGCCATGCTCTTTCCCAGACTCCAGGTTGGTGCATTGAAAACACTATCTATGGGCTTCGTGGTTGGCACGAATGTCCTTCCCGGAACATGAGCTTGAATCTTCCAGCGCTCCTCTTCAGGTAGAGTGGCGTTGAAGGTTCCCGTGAAACTTGGTAATCGAATGTTTAGGTACTTGGTGACTTTCTTCAAGTGAAATCCAAAATGTGTGCCTTCATCCGGTTGAGTGTACTTGATCTTCGCGTCCTTCATCCTAAAGAGTAGAAAAGATGAGGAGTTAGAAAATGAGGAGAGAATAGTGATCTATGGCTTTAACTTAGTGGTCGTGTCCTACAGTCAGCGTGTGCTCTGATACCATCTCTGTAGCGACCCGACCCGAATGGATCAAGTCTCTGTGCTCCGGTGTCATCCCTGGATCAGTAATGCTGACACCACACAGTACTTCGAAGATTTTATAGCAGAGTAGCAATCACACACTTATTACATCGGTGTCTCAAAAGAGAACTTATTACAATAAATATGGCTTAAGGCCATCTAATATCGATAACAGCGGAAGACTTGGAAGGTAAATGGGTCCATCAACTCCAACGGCATCACTGAGTATAGAACCACGACCTAAAAGCACCTTACTCATTGTCTGAAATGTCTGCAACATGAAAGTTGCAGCCCGAAATGGGTCAGCACATGGAATATGCTGGCAAGGTAACACATAGAGAGTAATGGAATGAAACAGCTATACTATATGCATATATGGCTGGTGGAAAGCTCTATGGTTACAGTTTTGCGTAAAGCCAGTTTTTCCCTACTGCAAAGGAATAAATTTATTTAACTATCATGGTAGTTGAACATCGAGAATGGTTGACAGCATTCCGATCCCAATTAAGTGAACAATTAAAACCCAACAATATTAATTAGAAGTAACATGATGAGATTCACACGATATTCAAGTACTAGATACTCAAGATGTCCATAACCGGGGACACGGCTAATCATGATTAGTTTATTACACTCTGCAGAGTTTTGCGCACTTTTCCCCACAAGACTCGATCGCCTCCGTTGGGTTTCTCGCACTACACGGTGTTTGAGAAACGGATGACCGAGACACAGTCTTTCAGAAGCGCTAGCACCTTACGATGGATAGACCGGTACACCTACTTTCCCCTACATCTGCTAGTCTACCCTGTAAGAGTTCGCACGACTTAATCAACTATGCCAGAGCCCATAATGGCTTGTGGCTGCACACGGAAGTTTCTAGCATGAAAAATCTTATGATCCCTTTGAGCCTGGGTGGCGGTCCAAAAGAAAACAGGCAAGTCCTGATAGAAACCAGGTGCCTCAATCCACCCAGATGTGTGTTTAAGTTGCCACCTTAAGTAAACCATTAAAATTATCAATCTCACATCTTTCATGGATATCACTCACCCAATCCACGTCTACTAGCATAGCATGGCATAATAAGCAAACGTAGAAGTAACTCCCAAAGGTTTCATAATAAACAGGTAATAGGTACTACCTCATCTACTTCCCATCCCACAATTTAATTAGATCCTAATCATGCAATGTGTGAGGATTGATCTAATGCAATAAAACTGGGTTGTAGAAAAGGTATGATCAAAGTGTTACTTGCCTTGCTGATGATCCGCGAGTCCTAGAGATTCGAATTAACAGGTGGCGCAATCCGGGTAATCTATCGCAGACAAACAACAAGCATACAATAAGTACTCATCTAATGCACAGGTAAAACTCGAACAAGAGATCGAACCAGATAGTTCAACTTAAGAACTCTGGTTGCAAAGAGAGAAAGAACCGAACAAAGCAACGGAAAACAATCGGCGGAAGAAAACCACTTGGTTCTAGCAAGTTGAAACTAGGTCAAAATTTTACAGTAGCAAAAACTTATTTAAGTTGATTAGTCGGAACAGCGGTTTCGAAACGAAACTCCAGGCGCTTGAATCACCTGATTCCGATAAACGAGCGAGAAGATAAACTAGAACGAAGATCGGATCTGAGATCGCGATCGCGGAATAAATCCGACGAAAGAAAAAGAAGAACGGTTAAATGAACGGATATTCGTTAACTAGGAATAACCGGTGATCACGTTCGTTAGGACGAACGGTCCGGCGAACGGTCTCTAGACAGCTAAACCGGAAAAGAAAACGAAAACCGATCTAGGGTTTCGGAAAAGAAAACCGAAACAAACGAAAGAAAAGAAAACCGGAACGGTTTATAAGAAAAACCGAACCGAGGGGAAAAAGACATGCCACATTCAAACAAGAGAAGCTAAATGTGGATAAAGAGGGCACACTCTTCAGCCTCATCTATACAAGGAAACTAGAGGCGGGGCTGGTAGGAGATTATCCTAACAGATACATGCACATATATGTTCAACACCCTCCCGTTGTCGATACGTCACCAGTGACGCATAGACTGGACTGGAACTCCTCAAATGTAGGCGTCGGTAACCCCTTCATCATGACATCGGCAAACTGCTGAGTGGTAGGAACATGAAGAACGCGGACGTGCCCAAGAGCCACCTGCTCTCGCACGAAGTGAATGTCAAGCTCAATGTGCTTCGTGCGACGATGATGAACGGGGTTGGCGGAGAGGTAGACCACAGAGACATTTTCATAGTAGACAATGATGGCCTTCGGGACATCAAGAAGCAACTCCTGAAGAAGCTGTCGGAGCCACGAGCACTCGGCGACGACATTGGCCACAGCACATACTCAGCCTCGGGACTTGAGCGGGATACCGTGGGTTGTCGTTTAGACGACCATGATATAAGCGAGGGCCCCAGGTAGACGCAATAGCCTGATGTCAAGCGTCGCTTGTCCGGGCAGCCAGCCCAATCGGCGTCACTGTAGGCGACCAGGTCAGTTGAGGGCGAAGCCGTCAACTTAAGATCCAGAGCCGTGGCGCCGCGGATGTACCGAAGAATCCGCATCACCAGGTTCCAGTGAGTGTTTAAACGTGTTTAAACACATTTTTCAGGGGTATATCCTTCACAAGGACAAGCAGAGCATGATATCCATGACAGGATATAACATAGAAAACCCTTTAGGTAAGAGGAGAGAAATTTCATGATATTACCCATACAAAGGTGTTTGGATAATTGATAAGGAAAATTTAGCATTGTGCTACAAATGTTCTTACTGATGATAGGAGTACCACATACATGCTTCGAGATAGCATTGACATGGTTTTCAAGCAAAGATCGGACTTTGCATACACAAAGGATTCATTAGGAACAACTTATAAAATAAGTCTGACGATTTCCTCATGGAAGAATCCGTAAGCTTGCTAAAAAGGAAACTATAACAATAGGTCCTCCGGCCAGGTGTGCTAGGCATGGCATTACCTTACCAGGTCATATAAAGACCAATGTTATAACTCTTGGAAATATGTCCCAACCATCATATCTGACCGAGAATCAGATCCGATTGATGTCAGGATACCTCAGACTCGTGATTCCCGAGAAGGAAAGGGGGCACCACAATTAACGAGATGGAGTTGCAAGATTCTCGGGAAATGGGCTATGGAAGCAAGTTGAATCATGAGTTCATCATTAAACCAATGACAGGATGAGGAAGTGGCTGATGAACTTAGCAGCAATTCATTGAGATCTCCAAAAGATGGATTTCCATAGTTGTGTGAACAAGGAGATAACATTTGCCGGATCAAATGATATAATGAGGTATGCTCGACGGAAACATACACAATTAAGCATTGGTTGAAAGGTGCACCCGAAATATGGGCTTAGGTAGCACAAACAATGTTAGAATGACGATTCGATAACCAATGGTCTAAGAATGAAATGTTGACCATTAACATCAAAGAAATAAGGTTGCTAGAAGTTTTAAAATTACTAGTCCATCTGTCGGTATTCCTGTTAGGAACAACACGGGGACCAAGAAAGGAATGGTGATGGTGAAGTATCACTTATATCAAGAATTCTCAAGAGGTGGTGAGATTCTCATGACATTCCTGACATAAAAGATGGTAATACTCCAAGGTAAGAAGAACAATTGCTGGATAGCAAGGATCTCAAGGTATATCACAAAGCACGAACAAGTTTGTGTTGAACGATAGGCAATAAAGTGGTCGATGATAACACAAATCATCGAGAGAAAAGGGTGGTATTTCTCATCAAGAATTCAATAGATATCTTGGAAGAGCTCAGAATGTTTATGATGTTCACGACACATTTGTCGCGAGATTTCATGAAGATGTAATCAATCGGCGACGACATCAAGTCAAAGGAATGATGAGGCAAAAGATTATTGGATCCAAGGGTATTACACAAACTCGAAATCAAGCTTGGTGTTCAAGGCGAAATGATACGACGAGTAAGATCGACATAAGCTTAGCTCATCGTCGAAAATTGTGCTTCAGGAAAAAGAACCAGGTAGCACAGTTAAAATTAGGCATGATAATGATATAGCCGATCATGCTAGGAATGACTTGAAGGATTATTAAACTCGTAAGCAATGAAAATTACTTACAGTTATTGAATCAGAGTGCGGAATCAATTCACTTATCGGTGTTCTCGGTTGACAAACAACCCAGAACCCATGATGTGACAAAGAAAGGGTAAGGTAGTACTCCATCAAAATTTCATAAGATGTAGTGCAATGGCCTGATATCCTCGAGATACCAGGGGTAATACTCGAAGGTAGATCATAATAGAGGTTGGGCAGGCATATTGACCTGTAGAAGACAAGTGATTTAACTTGTCCAAGAAATGGGACCAAAGAAGAACAATCATGGTCGGAACCACGGCTGCAAAGGATCAATTCACCGATACTAGATGATATTATATCAAGGAAATAGTTACTATTACAAGAAGCTCCCATGATAAGTTCCACATCGTGTCCATGGGCATGAACACAAAGTTCAAGGTCGACTCCCACTTCTTCAATGTATAACCTTCCATTCACTTCTCATTTTTCAAAAATGGCATTAGTTGTTGAAAGTTTTAAATGGTGCAATACCAGATAAGTATGACCTGTGAAAACTTTCGGGTCCACACAGATTAGGGAAGGCATTGGTTCAACCCATCGGGGCATCTTAGGAACAAATACCACAAACTTCAGGACCAATTAGCACATGCTTGAAGCAGAGCATGATTGAAAAAGCAGAGGATACAATTTACCAAAGGCATTATATACCCGTGGAAAGGCTCACAAGGTTATTAAATATGAAGGACGATGTCGGATGAAATCCAACAATGGATCAGGCGTTCCACAACGGAGCCAATATGAGTATCGGTACTCAATTAGAGGAAGAAAGAATGCAAGGGCATCAGATTATAGAACATCTGAATAATTCGATGCTTAGTTAACAAAGGAATTATGATTTCCAAAACGAAGGATCAGAAGCAGACGCTGTGATCAAGGATGGATAAACTGAATAGACCAGAGGCACAATCAACGACAAATAGTTTGGTCGAGAACCAGCTCATGTTCAAAATGACGTCTGAGCCGGAAAGATAATTTAGAAGGGTCGATTGATGATTGTGTGCATTCGCACACATGTTGAATCAATAGGATCAAAATGGCAGTGTCAAAAGATACTAGTGAATATTGCTAGTGATATGGGAGCATCCATAATGTAAGCATACAAGTATTTGCAGAGCAATAGTTTGAAGAGGATGCTCAGAAGGTGGGATATTATTTCAGAGTATCTTATGAAGCATACGAACAACTGGGGATGAACAGATACTCAATAAGCACGAGGAATTTTCAATAGGGGTATTCATGTGGTAAAGAACTGCAAGGCAGTAAGCTTACAGGATTTCGGAACAACGGAGAGCAATTTACGGCGTCTTGTAATAACAAGAGCAACTGAGGATGAAGGTATGAACGACAATTGTAGGTAGTTATCCATAAGGCTATATCGGTGGTAGGGGATTGTAAAGTCGATGGGCACAAGGGTCTCGGGAAAACCTTGAAGAGTATCTTCGGAATCTTCTGGTGTAGCAGACGGTCATCTATAATATGGGGCTCTCCGGGAGGAAGTAATTACGAGAACCTAGAGTTAGAGTTAGCAAATTTGTTTAACCCGAGTAGAAGAGAGTCAGAGTCCCAGAGTATAGATGAGGAATAAAAGATCCTAATACCACCCAATGGTGACGTGGGCCCGTAAGGCACACAGCCATGTTAGTAAAAAGTTTTGTAATGTCTAGACTCGACTTCAGCCAAGGAGTGGGGAAGGGGGATTCCTACATGCAGTCGGCTCTGATACCAACTTGTGACGCCCCCAATTTGACCGTACACTAATCATACACGCAAACGTGTACGATCAAGATCAGGGACTCACGGGAAAATATCACAACACAACTCTACAAATAAAATAAGTCATACAAGCATCATATTACAAGCTAGGGGCCTTAAGGGCTCGAATACAAGAGCTCGATCATAGACGAGTTAGCAGGAGCAACAATATCTGAGTACAGACATAAGTTAAACAAGTTTGCCTTAAGAAGGCTAGCACAAACTGGGATACAGATCGAAAGAGGCGCAGGCCTCCTGCCTGGGATCCTCCTAAACTACTCCTGGTCATCATCAGCGGGCTGCACGTAGTAGTAGGCACCTCCCGAGTAGTAGTAGTCGCCGACGGTGGCGTCTGGCTCCTGGGCTCCAACGTCTGGTCGCAGCAAACGGGTATAGGAAAGGGGAAAAGGGGGAGAAAAGCAACCGTGAGTACTCATCCAAAGTACTCGCAAGCAAGGAGCTACACTACATATGTATGCATTGGTATCAAATGGATTAAGGGTATCATATGTGGACTGAACTGCAGAATGCCGGAATAAGAGGGGGATAGCTAGTCCTATCGAAGACTACGCTTCTGGTAACCTCCATCTTGCAGCAGAAGAAGAGAGTAGATGGTAAGTTCACCAAGTAGCATCGCATAGCATAATCCTAACCGATGATCCTCCCTTCGTCGCCCTGTGAGAGAGGGATCACCGATTGTATCTGGCACTTGGAAGGGTGTGTTTTATTAATTATCCGGTTCTAGTTGTCATAAGGTCAAGGTACAACTCCGGGTCATCCTTTTACCGAGGGACACGGCTATTCGAATAGATCAACTTCCCTGCAGGGGTGCACCACATTTCCCAACACGCTCGATCCCCATTGTCCGGACACACTTTTCTGGGTCATGCCCGGCCTCGAAAGGTCAACACGTCGCAGCCCTACCTAGGCACAACAGAGAGGTCAGCACGCCGGTCTAAATCCTATGGCGCAGGGGTCTGGGCCCATCGCCCATTGCACACCTGCATGTTGCGAGGGCGGCCGGAGAGCAGACCTAGCAACTTCCATTACAAAGGAAGTTCCGTTATGCGGTCCAACCCGGCGCGCGCTGCTCAGTTGCTGACGTCATGAAGGCTTCGGCTGATACCACGACGTCGAGTGCCCATAACTGTCCTCGCGTAGATGGTTAGTGCGTATAGGCCAATGGCCAGACTCGGATCAAATACCAAGATCTCATTAAACGTGTTATGTATCCGCGAACATCGACCAGGGCCATGCCCACCTCTCTCCTAGGTGGTCTCAACCTGCCCTGTCGCTCCGCCACAAAGTAATAGTCGGGGGCCGTCGGGAACCCAGGCCCACCTCTACCGGGATGGAGCCACCTGCCCCTTCAGCCCCCAACTCCGAACAGTACCATAGGTAATGTAACAGTGTAAAGTATATAGTATATGCCCGTGATCACCTCCCGAAGTGATCACGGCCCAGTAGTATAGCATGGTAGACGGACAAGAGTGTAGGGCCACTGATGGAACACTAGCATCCTATACTAAGCAGTAGGGTAGCAGGTAAGGGTAACTACAGTAGTAGCAAGGACAAGCTATGCAACAGTATAGGATTAACTGAAAGCAGTAACATGCTACACTACTCTAATGCAAGCATTATAGAGAAGAATAGGCGATATCTGGTGATCAAGGGGGGGGGGCTTGCCTGGTTGCTCTGGCAAGAGAGAGGGGTCGTCAACACCGTAGTCGTACTGGGTAGCAGCGGCGTCGGTCTCGGTGTCTAGCGAGAGAAGAGGGGGAAGAAACAATAAATATAATGCAAACAAATGCATGACGATGCATGACATGACAAAGCGTGATGCTAGGTGTGCCCTAACGCAGTACGAGGTGGTATCGGTGAAGGGGGAAATCATCCGGGGAAGTATTCCCGGTGTTTCGCATTTTCGGACAGATGAACCGGAGGGGGAAAGTTGCGTGTTCGCTATGCTAGGGATGCGTGGCGGACGAACGGGTTGCGTATCCAGATTCGTCTCGTCGTTCTGAGCAACTTTCATGTACAAAGTTTTTTCATCCGAGCTACGGTTTATTTTATATTGATTTTAAAAGATTTAAATCATTTTTAGCATTTAATTAATTATTTTAATAGAACATTATCCAGAACAGTGAAAGGTGATGTCAGCATGACATCACCATGACGTCAGCAGGTCAAACCCAGCTAACCAGAGTCAAACCTGGCCTGTGGGTCCAGTGGGACCCACCTATCATAGACTCAGGCTAACTAAACAAGTTTGATTAGTTTAGTTAATTGATTAGGTTAATTAAACAAGATTAATTAAGTTAATTAATCCTTTAATTAATTAATTAGTTAGTTTAATTAATAATTTTATTTATTATTTATTTTTACTTCTTTTTTTTCATTTTCGTTCTAGGGGAGCGCCCCACTTGTCATTGGCCCTAGGAGCCTTAACGGGCACGGGCACGTGTTAATGGGCGGTGGTACGGGCGCCCAAATGGACGGGTGTCCGAGGGGGCACCGAGCAGGCCCGATGCATGCCGGCGCCGGCACCGGCCAGAGCCAGGGGAGGCGACGGAGGGGGGGGGGGGAATGACCGCGGCGGCGGAGGTGGCTGCGGCAGGGAACCGTAGGGCGGTGGCGGGGCAACGCGGGGTCCACGGTGACCAATAGGGGCGTGGCCACGGTGGGCGCGCACGGGAAGGAGGCCGCAGGCGTGCCTGCAGGCGAGGTGCGTCAGGAATGGGCGTGCGCGGCGCAGTCGTGAGCGAGCAGCGGCAGCAGAGCAACGGGGCCGACGAGCGAGGCGGCTACAGCGAGCGAAGGGGGAAGGGTCCGCGGGCGCGAGCGGAAGTGGGAGGGCGGAGGCAGTGGTGTGCAGCAGCGCAGCGGCGAACAGGGGCCATGGGACGAGCGAGCGGCGGCTGCGGGGCGCGTCGAGGAGCGGGTGTGCGCGGCTACAGGCGCGGTGCGCGCGCCGATAGAGGCGGCATCGCGCGCGGCGTGCCATTGCGAGCGGGGGAGGAGGAGGAGAAGGGGCGCTCACGGTGGCCGTAGGGTAAATGGCAGTGGGTGTGAGGAGGAGCCGGGGACGGGCGGCGTGGCGATGGCGGAGCAGTGGCGAGCGCTGGCACCGGGTATCGGCTCAGGTGCCGATCGAGATCCAGCGGGAGGGGAAGATCCGGCGAGGTGGTCCTCCGTGCGGCGGCGACAGGGGCGACGGGCGGCGAACGTTGAGGCACCAGGGTGCCGGTTGCCTGCCCTGATCCAGATCCAGCGAGGGAGGGGGATCGTGGGGAAAGAGAGAGAGCGAGTGGGGGAGTGGTGTGCGTGGGGGGTTAGGGTTTCGGGTGAGAGGGGGATATGGGGAGTGGCCGGCCTGGTGGCCCGGTTGGGCTGCAGGCGTGTTGGGCCGAAGCCCGGGGGTTCTTTTCCTCTCTTTTTTGTTAGTTTTATTTTCTATTTTGTTTCTTTTCTTTTTATTTATTTTTCTTCTACTGTTTTACTTTTAGTTTTCTTTTATTTTAGTTTTATAAAAATTATCACTAGCACCTAAGTTAATACTTTTAAATATACTACTGCCACATTAATTTTCAACCCAAATTAAAATAGTTTAATATTTTATAAAATTCAAAAGGCATTTATTTTAATATTTTAACCTCTATTTTAATTAATTTGAACACTTAAAGATTTTATTAAATTTAGGGTTCTCCACCATTATTACCCATGATTTATTTAACACCTTTACAACCTTTTAGTTTTGACTTTTGAAAACTTTAAATGTTTGACTTGATTTTGAATTTGAATTTTGAATTGGTTTTGAACTAACGCGAGATTAGCAACAGTAAGTAAGGTGACATGGCATGACTAACAGGGAATTACCGTCGCTTAAATATCCGGGCGTCACAGGCGTGGCGAGGGCGCTGAAGCCAGGGGAGGCCCACGCGCACTGCAGGGGGCCCGAAGCCGGGAGGGGGCCTGAGCGCAAGTGAGCGGCCTCCCCTAGGAGCACCGGGAGGCATGGGTGACGATGGCGAGTGAGCCGGCGGCGGTTCCTGGTGGAAGGGAAAAGACCTCTCGTCAAAGTATACGTGTCGTGAAGTGAAAACTCAGTGGGAAACCGGATCATAGCAACGATAACCTTTGGTGTTTGGTGGGTATCCGAGAAAGATGCATGCCACAGAGCGAGGTGTGAGTTTATGAGGAGTAGTGATGCTAGGATAATAGAGACACCCAAAAACACGAAGATTGTCATAGGAAGGTGGGCTATCGAAGAGGAGATGATGTGGTGCAAAGTTCCCATGAGCACGACTCGGACAAAGGTTGACGAGGAGAGAGGTGATACGTCTCCAACGTATCTATAATTTTTTATTGTTACATGCTATATTATATTCTGTTTTGGACATTATTGGGCTTTATTATACACTTTTATATTATTTTTGGGACTAACCTATTAACCGGAGGCCCAGCCCAGAATTGCTGTTTTTGCCTATTTCAGAGTTTCGCAGAAAAAGAATATCAAACGGAGTCCAAACGGAATGAAACCTCCGGGAACGTGATTTTCGGAACAAACGTGATCCAGAGGACTTGGACCCTACATCAAGACATCAACCAGGAAGGCACGAGGTAGGGGAGCGTGCCTACCCCCCAGGCGCGCCCTCCACCCTCATGGGGCCCATGTTGCTCCACCGACGTACTTCTTCCTCCTATATATACCTACATACCCCCAAACTACCAGATACGGAGCCAAAAACCTAATTCTACCGCCGCAACCTTCTGTACCCGTGAGATCCCATCTTGGGGCCTTTTCCGGAGCTCCGCCGGAGGGGGCATCGATCACGGAGGGCCTCTACATCAACACCATAGCCTCTCCGATGATGTGTGAGTACTTTACTCCAGACCTTCGATTCCATAGTTATTATCTAGATGGCTTCTTCTCTCTCTTTGGATTTCAATACAAAGTTCTCCACGATTCTCGTGGAGATCTATTCGATGTAATCTTCTTTTGCAGTGTGTTTGTTGAGACCGATGAATTGTGGGTTTATGATCAAGTTTATCTATGAACAATATTTGAATCTTCTATGGATTCTTTTATGTATGATTGGTTATCTTTGCAAGTCTCTTCGAATTATCAGTTTGGTTTGGCCTACTAGATTGATCTTTCTTGCAATGGGAGAAGTGTTTAGCTTTGGGTTCAATCTTGAGGTGTCCTTTCCCAGTGACAGTAGGGGCAGCAAGGCACGTATTGTATTGTTGCCGTTGAGGATAACAAGATGGGTTTAATATCATATTGCATGAGTTTATCCCTCTACATCATGTCACCTTACTTAAAGCGTTACTCTGTTCCTTTGAACTTAATACTCTAGATGCATGCTGGATAGCGGTCGATGTGTGGAGTAATATTAGTAGATGCAGGCAGGAGTCGGTCTACTTGTCTCGGACGTGATGCCTATATACATGATCATACCTAGATATTCTCATAACTATGCTCAATTATGTCAATTGCTCAACAGTAATTTGTTTACCCACCGTAATACTTATGCTCTCGAGAGAAGCCACTAGTGAAACCTCTATGCCCCCCGGGTCTATTTTCCATCATATTAATCTCCCGTTAGCAAGCTATTTCTAGTGCCGTTTTTTATTTCGCTTTATTTACTTTGCATCTTTATCATAAAAATACCAAAAATATTATCTTATCATATCTATCAGATCTCACTTTCGTAAGTGATGGTGAAGGGATTGACAACCCCTTTATTGCGTTGGTTGCAAGGATTTTATTTGTTTGTGTAGGTGCGAGGGACTCGTGCGTGGCCTCCTACTGGATTGGTACCTTGGTTCTCAAAAACTGAGGGAAATACTTATGCTACTTTGCTGCATCACCCTTTCCTCTTCAAGGAAAAACCAACGCAGTGCTCAAGAGGTAGCAAGAAGGATTTCTGGCGCCGTTGCCGGGGAGTCCACGCAAAAGTCAACATACCAAGTACCCATCACAAACCCTTATCTCCCGCATTACATTATTTGCCATTTGCCTCTCGTTTTCCTCTCCCCCACTTCACCCTTGTCGTTTTATTTGCCCTCTCTCTCGGTCCTTCTCTTTCCCTGTTTGCCTTTTTTTGCCCGTTTCTTGTTTGCTTGTGTGTTGGATTGCTTGCCTGTCATGATGGCTCAAGATAATACTAAATTGTGTGACCTTACCAATACCAACAACAATGATTTTATTAGCACTCCGATTGCTCCTCTTACCGATGCTGAATCTTGTGAAATTAATGCTGCTTTGCTGAATCTTGTCATGAAAGATCCGTTTTCCGGCTTTCCTAGTGAAGATGCCGCTACCCATCTAAACAACTTTTTGATTTGTGTGGTATGCAAAATAAGAAAGATGTGGGTAATGATATTGTTAAATTGAAGCTATTCCCGTTTTCGCTTAGAGATCGTGCTAAAGCTTGGTTTTCTTCTTTGCCTAAAAATAGTATTGATTCATGGAATAAGTGCAAAGATGCTTTTATCTCTAAGTATTTTCCTCCCGCTAAGATCATCTCTCTTAGAAACGATATTATGAATTTTAAGCAACTTGATCATGAACATGTTGCACAAGCTTGGGAGAAGATGAAATTAATGATAAGTAATTGCCCTACACATGGTTTGAATTTGTGGATGATTATACAATTTTTTTATGCCGGATTGAATTTTGCTTCTAGAAATCTTTTAGATTTTGCCGATGGAGGCACTTTTATGTAAATCACTTTAGGAGAAGCTACTAAACTCCTAGATAATATTATGGTTAATTATTCCCAATGGCTCACTGAAAGATCTACTAATAAGAAAGTGCATGCGATAGAAGAAATTAATGTTTTGAGTGGAAAGATGGATGAACTTATGAAATTATTTGCTAATAAAAGTGTTTCTTCTGATCCTAATGATATGTCTTTGTCTACTTTGATTGAGAATAATCATGAATCTATGGATGTGAATTTTGTTGGTAGGAATAATTTTGGTAACAACGCGTATAGAGGAAACTTTAATCCTAGGTCGTATCCTAGTAATTCCTCTAATAATTATGGTAATTCCTACAACAATTCTTATGGAAATTTTAATAAGATCCCCTCTGAATTTGAGACTAGTGTTAAGGAGTTTATGAATTCGCAAAAGAATTTCAATGCTTTGCTTGAAGAAAAATTGCTTAAAGTTTATGAGTTGGCTAGGAATGTTGATAGAATTTCTCTTGATATTGATTCTTTGAAACTTAGATCTATTCCACCTAAGCATGATATCAATGAGTCTCTCAAGGCCATGAGAATTTCCATTGATGAGTGCAAAGAAAGAACCACTAGGATGTGTGCTAAGAAAGATTGTTTTGTGAAAGCGTGTTCTTCTAGTTTCCATGAAAATAAAGATGAAGATCTAAAAGTTATTGATGTGTCCCCTATTAAATCTTTGTTTTGCAATATGAATCTTGATAATGATGGGACTGAATATGATCCACCTTTACCTAGAAGGCGTTCCAAAAAATCGGAGTTTTTAGATCTTGATGCTAAAATTGGTAAAAGTGGGATTGAAGAGATCAAAACTTTAAATATCAATGAACCCACTATCTTGGATTTAAATGATTTTAATTATGATAATTGCTCTTTGATAGATTGTATTTTCCTTTGTTGCAATCCATGCTAAATTATGCTCATGCTTATAGTCAAAATAAAGCTTTTACTAAACATATCATTGATGCTTTGACGCGATCTTATGAAGAAAAACTTGAGTTGGAAGTTTCTATCCCTAGAAAACTTTATGATGAGTGGGATCCTACTATTAAAATTAAAGATCATGAATGCTATGCTTTGTGTGATTTGGGTGCTAGTGTTTCCATGATTCCAAAGACTTTGTGTGATTTGCTAGGTTTCCGTGATTTTGATGATTGCTCTTTAAACTTGCACCTTGCGGATTCCACCATTAAGAAACCTATGGGAAGAATTAATGGTGTTCTTATTGTTGCAAATATGAATTATGTTCCCGTAGATTTTATTGTTCTTGATATAGCTTGCAATCCTTCATGTCTTATTATTCTTGGTAGACCTTTCCTTAGAACGATTGGTGCAATTATTGATATGAAGGAAGAGAATATTAGATTCCAATTCCGTTAAGGAAAGGCATGGAACACTTCCCTATAAAGAAAATAAAATTACCTTATGAATCTATTATGAGAGCCATTTATGGATTGCCTACCAAAGATGGCAATATCTAGATCTATCTTCGCTTTTATGCCTAGCTAGGGGCGTTAAACGATAGCGCTTGTTGGGAGGCAACCCAATTTTATTTTTATTCCTTGCTTTTTGCTCCTGTTTAGTAATAAATATTTTATCTAGCCTTTGTTTTGGTTGTGTTTTTTGTGTTTAATTAGTGTTTGTGCCAAGTGGAACCGTTGGGAAGACTTGGGAAAAGTCTTTTTGATCTTGCTGTAAAAAACAGAAACTTTAGCGCCCACGAGAACTGCTACTATTTTTATTTGGAAAGTGCTATTTAGTTAAATCTTTTTGCATGTGATTAACAGATAAATTCCTCACGTCCAGAAATTTATTTTAGAATTTTTGGGGTTCCAGAAGTTTGTGTTAGCTACAGATTACTACAGACTGTTCTGTTTTTGACAGATTCTGTTTTTCGTGTGTTGTTTGCTTATTTTGATGAATCTATGGCTAGTAAAAGAGTTTATAAACCATAGAGAAGTTGGGATACAGTAGGGTTAATACCAATATAAATAAAGAATAAGTTCATTACAGTACCATGAAGTGGTGTTTTGTTTTCTTTCGCTAACGGAGCTCACGAGATTTTCTATTTTAAGTTTTGTGTTGTGAAGTTTTCAAGTTTTGGTTAAGTTTTGATGGATTATGGAACAAGGAGTGGCAAGAGACTAAGCTTGGGGATGCCTATGGCACCCGGAGGTAAAATTCAAGGACACCCAAAAGCCTAAGCTTGGGGATGCCCCGAAAGGCATCCCCTCTTTCGTCTTCGTCTATCGGTAACTTTACTTGGAGCTATATTTTTATTCACCACATGATATGTGTTTTGCTTGGAGCGTCTTGTATGTGTTGGGGAACGTAGTAATTTCAAAAAAATTCCTACGCACACGCAAGATCATGGTGATGCATAGCAACAAGAGGGGAGAGTGTGATCTACGTACTCTTGTAGACCGACAACGGAAGCGTTAGCACAACGCGGTTGATGTAGTCGTACGTCTTCACGGCCCGACCGATCAAGCACCGAAACGACGGCACCTCCGAGTTCTAGCACACGTTCAGCTCGATGATGATCCCCGGACTCCAATCCAGCAAAGTGTCTGGGAAGAGTTCCGTCAGCACGACGGCGTGGTGACGATCTTGATGTACTACCATCCCAGGGCTTCGCCTAAGCACCGCTACAATATTATCGAGGATTATGGTGGAAGGGGGCACCGCACACGGCTAATAATATGATCACGTGGATCAACTTGTCTGTCTAGGGGTGCCCCCTGCCCCCGTATATAAAGGAGCAAGGGGAGGTGCGGCCGGCCAGGAGGAGGGCGCGCCAGGAGGAGTCCTATTCCCATCGGGAGTAGGATTCCCCCCTTTCCTAGTTGGAATAGAATTCGGGAGGGGGAAAGAGGAGAGAGAGAAGGAAGGGGGGGCGCCCCCCTCTCCTTGTCCTATTCGGACTAGGGGGGAGGGAGGGGCGCGCGGCCCAGCCCTGGCCACCTCTCTTCTCTTCCACTAAAGCCCACTAAGGCCCATATATGAAAGTGCAACTATCCCTAGGTGGTTTTGGTAATTCATAACAACATATAGCTCATTGAGCTAATGCTATTCCAAGATGATTATTTCAGGAAAGCTCAATGATTGGCATGGCATGGATGTGAAAGTGGAACCCTCAAAATGCTAAGGACAAAGAATTGGCTCAAGCTCAAAAGTTCAAGACTCTTCATTTTATATTTTAGTGATCCAAGATCACATTGAGTCTTTAGGAAAAGCCAATACTATCAAGGAGGGATGAGGTGTTGCTTAATGAGCCTCTTGCTTTATGTGCTTAGTGATATGCTCCAAAATCCTCAACCACCTTTCCATATCCACAAATGACCTAAACCCTAAGCCAAACTCGGTCATACCGATTCTGTCAATCCGGCGCCACCGAGTTTCACTTGTCATTTGCCACTGCCAAACCCTAGCAATTCGGTCCTACCGATAAGGATCTCGGTCACACCGAGATGGGGTTGCAAACTCTCTGTTTCCCTTTCGTAACTTTTCGGTCTCACCGAAAGAGCGAAACGGTCCCACCGAGAATGCAATGCAAACTCTCCGATTCCTTCTTGTAACTTTTTGGTCTCACCGAAAGAGCAAGTCGGTCCCACCGAGTTTGCCTGACCAACTCTCTGGTTAGCTAATTGCCAAACTCGGTCTCACCGAGTTTGTGCGATCGGTCTCACCGAGATTACGTTATGCCCAAACCCTAACCGAATCGGTCCTACCGAGTTGCATCTCAGTCCCACCGAAATTCCTAACGGTCACTAGGTTTACTATTTCGGTCAGACCGAGTTTTCTGATTTGGTCCCACCGAGATTGGTAGATTGTGTGTAACGGTTGGATTTTGTGTGGAGGCTATAAATACCCCTCCACCTCCTCTTCATTCGAAGAGAGAGCCATCAGAACACATACACCATTCCTACTCATATGTTCTGAGAAAGAACCACCTACTCATGTGTTGAGACCAAGATATTCCATTCCTACCATATGAATCTTGATCTCTAGCCTTCCCCAAGTTGCTTTCCACTCAAATCTTCTTTCCATCAGATCCAAATCCTACGAGAGAGAGTTGAGTGTTGGGGAGACTATCATTTGAAGCACAAGAGCAAGGAGTTCATCATCAACACACCATTTGTTACTTCTTGGAGAGTGGTGTCTCCTAGATTGGCTAGGTGTTACTTGGGAGCCTCCGACAAGATTGTGGAGTTGAACCAAGGAGTTTGTAAGGGCAAGGAGATCGCCTACTTCGTGAAGATCTACCGCTAGTGAGGAAAGTCCTTCGTGGGCGATGGCCATGGTGGAATAGACAAGGTTGCTTCTTCATGGACCCTTCGTGGGTGGAGCCCTCCGTGGACTCGCGCAACCATTACCCTCCGTGGGTTGAAGTCTCCATCAACGTGGATGTAGGATAGCACCACCTATCCGAACCACAGGAAAACATCCGTGTCTCCAATTGCGTTTGAATCCTCCAAACCCTTCCCTTTACATTCTTGCAAGTTGCATGCTTTACTCTCCGCTGCCAATAAACTCTTTGCATGCTTGCTTGAATTGTGTGATGATTGCTTGACTTGCTCTAAGATAGCTAAAATCTGCCAAGAACTAAAATTGGGAAAAGGCTAAGTTTTAGTTGGTCAAGTAGTCTAATCACCCCCCCTCTAGACATACTTTCGATCCTACAAGTGGTATCAGAGCTTTGGTCTCCATTTGCCTTGATCTCCATAGCTTTTGGTGGTCATAGCCTTGGTTTCACAACCTAGGAGAGTATGGCGTCTAGCAAGGGAAATTATCACCGTAGAGGTCCTTACTTTGATGGCACTAATTTTGCTAGTTGGAAGCATAAAATGAAAATGCATATTCTTGGACATAACCCCGCCGTATGGGCTATTGTTTGTGTTGGTTTGCAAGGTGAGTTCTTTGATGGGAGAGAACCAAACCGTGAAGCTACCGCGGATGAGTTGAAGATGTTGCAATACAATGCTCAAGCTTGTGATATTCTCTTCAACGGATTGTGCCCGAAGAATTCAACAAAATCAGCCGCCTTGAGAATGCAAAGGAAATTTGGGATACTTTGATTGATATGCACGAAGGTACCGACTCCGTCAAGGAATCCAAGTTGGATGTGCTCCAAAGTCAACTTGACAAGTTCAAGATGAAGGATGGTGAAGGTGTCGCTGAAATGTACTCTAGGCTTGCTCTCATCACAAATGAGATTGCCGGCTTAGGAAGTGAAGAGATGACCGATAGATTCATCATCAAGAAGATCCTAAGAGCCTTGGATGGGAAATATGATACCGTGTGCACATTAATCCAAATGATGCCCAACTACAAAGATCTCAAGCCAACGGAAGTAATTGGAAGGATTGTTGCTCATGAGATGTCACTCAAGGATAAAGAGGAACTTCACAATAAATCAAGTGGTGCCTACAAAGCGTCATGTGAAGTCCCCACATCATCAAGTGAGAAACAAAACTTCAATGAAGAATTGAGCTTAATGGTGAAGAACTTCAACAAGTTCTACAAGAGTAGAAACAAAGATAGAAGCTTCAAGTCAAGGTCCTACAATGACAGAAGATCTTCTAGTCGAGAGCGAAACTGCTATAATTGTGGAAGACCCGGACACTATTCCAATGAGTGTATGGCTCCCTACAAGAGAAGAGAAGATTCTCCAAAAAGAAGAAGCAAAGAATCTCCACCAAGAGAGAGAAGGAGTAGAGATGATCGTTATGAACGAAGATACTCACGGAGAAGCAAGGATTCGGAAAGGAAGGAAAAATCATCAAGGAGCTATACAAAACGAAGACATCAAGCTCATGTTGGTGAATGGGTATCCGGCTTCGACTCCGATAGCCACTCCGAGAGAAGTTATCACTCCGATTCCGAAGATACTCAAGATGAAGGTGTTGTCGGTCTAGCACTTGTGTCAACCAACTCCTACGACATATTTGACTCACCAAATGAAGGAATTGGAAGATGCTTCATGGCCAAAGGTCCTAAGGTAACACACCCCGAGTATGTTGACTTTAATAGTGATGAAGATGACTTGTTAGGTGATGATGATTTGCTTGTTGACAACTCTAGTGAAGAATATTATGGTGAAATGTCAATTAATCATGCTAAAACGAATGACAATGATAAGGAGAAGATTGAGGCTCTAACTAAAGAACTAAACAATCTTAAGTTAGCCCATGAAACTATCTTCGAAGATCATCGAGAACTTTTAAGAGCTCATGAGAAACTACGCTTTGAAAAGCTTAATCTTGAGCAAGAGCATGAGTTCTTAAAAGCAATCAATGATGATCTCCGCAAGAAAAGTTCTTCTCACATTGCCAAGCGTTTACTTTTATCCACCTACATGCCTCAAGTCAAGACTAGTAACAAGAATAAGAAAGATTCTTCCTCTAGTAGTAACAATGATCATGCTAAATCCAATATTGTTGCTTCTAGTAGTTCTCTTGATTCCACTAATGATTCTCTTAGCCAAGTTACACTTGAGCAAGAAAATAGCTTATTGAAGGGAATTATAGAGAAAGGTGTTTACAAGAGCCTTGCCGTAAGTAAGAAATTCAAGGAAATTGTGCGCAAGCAAGGAATGCACCGGAAGAATCAAGGTGTTGGTTTTGAACGAAAGTTCAATGCCAATGGAGTTGAATGGGAAGAAGATCAATACCCCAAGACAAAGTTTATTCCTCAACAAGAGAAGTATGATACTTCCTTCAAGGGAACACAAGCTCAAGATGATCTTCCACCACAAGACTACAAGCAAAAAGGCAAGGACAAGCTTCAAGAGGAGATTGATGCATTTGAAGAAGCTCCTAAGACCTTAGTCAAGTGGATTCCCAAGACTACTTCAAGTTCCACTACATCAAGTACGACTACAACTCCAAGGATTCCCATCAAGATGGTGTGGATCCAAAAGAAGACGAACTAGAGAGTTCTTGAGGGTGACTCCGCCAACATACTTCACTCTTATCATTTTGGCAAGAACAAGTGCAATCAACTTCCACATCTTGCACTAGTTCAAGGAGTCACAAACCCTCTTGTTGGTAAGACAAGGGACAAGGTACCCTAAAGTTTTCATGGACATCATCTTGTGTGTGCATCACTCTATGTCTATGGATATCCTTGTTTGTTCCTTGTGGGACTAACCCATGTAGGTATTGAAAGTGCAATTCACTCAAATGGATACCTCCAAGTGATCTACATCAACATTGAGCATTCACATCTTCAACATCTACATGAAGTCATCATCGACAAAACCCAAGGTTAGTTCATCCCTCTTAGGGGGGATATCACATCTAGGGGGAGCTTTACTCTAAGACTTGAGCTAAAGCAACTCTAAAGATGTGAATACAACAATGCTTTATGTAAAAGTGGTAACCCCACTTGAGCTTAAACGATGAGTATGACCTATGATCAAGTGTTCTTACTTGACTCCTAAGTCAATATACTCATATATAGATGACCTAGTCATCGCAAATTGCTTGATAGATGCTAGAATTGGTTGTGCCTGCTTTGCCACATATTTCATTTGCCATCTTATTGTGTGAGCATGTTGGTTGCATATTTTACTCATTCGAGGACATCCACTTGTTGTTTTGATTATTTGGCTTTCTTCTTTTGCCAAGTGGATGGACAAGAATGCCTAAGAACCTCCTCTAGCTATCTATGCTTTTCTCGTCTCAAAATCTATTCATGTTGCATCACAAAACTTGATCAAGTCAGATTCGAACCACTCTGTGTGAGGAGCGCTCGGAGTCCCCGATTCGTCATAGACTTAAACTTCCAAAACCTCTTTATCAATCTCGGTCTGACCGATACTCCATTTTCGGTCCTACCGAGTTCATTAAGTTGACTAGGTTTTCGATCTCGGTGCAACCGATTTGAACTTTTCGGTCACACCGAGTTGCAATAACTGCACACAGTTTTGCATCTCGGTGCTACCGAGTTGTTCCACTCGGTCACACCGACAGGGTCGTGCTATATATAGTGATGGGCAAAATTTTGGAAATTTCTCCGAAACCTCTTCGCCCGCGTGATAGCCTGCTCTGCCTTCGTGGTCTCCGGATCGTCTTCTCGCCGCCAGCAGCCTCCAGTCGCTGGTCTCCGCCGCCGTCAATGGAATTCTGCCCCGCCGTTGCCGCCGTAGCGAGTCTCCGCCGAACTAGGGTATGGACTCGATCTTTGTGCTATTCTCCACTCCGATTCCTAGCACATTGTGATCATCATGATTCTTGCCACGATTGAAACACTCCTATCCAGTCAATGAACTCGTAGATTAGGTTTAATTCGAAAATTTTAGGGTTAGGTTTCCGCCGAAACCATCTCGGACCCACCGAGTTGAAAAACTCGGTCCCACCGATCTGGCTTTTGCCATTGCACAAGTGAAACTCGGTCTGACCAAGAATAACTTATCGGTGCGACCGATTTTGGAATTCTGTGAAACCCTAGCAGTCTCGGTGCCACCGAACTGTGACTCGGTCTGACCGAGTTCACCAGTTCTGGTGCCAAAACTGCTTCGGTGTCACCGAGTTTGAAAATCGGTAGATCCGAGATGCTTTCTGTGGAAAACTAAAACTAAGTTTTTGAATTAATCTTTTGCAAAAATCTCTGCTTTTTGTGATGCTCATCCACTCTATCTTATCCATAATCTATTCACAGGGTCAGCAGTCAGTTTGCAACATGTCTGATCAAAGTGACAGCCAGAATGTGTCTGAGCAGCAAGTTGTGATGAGTGAGGGCACTAGCCCCTCAAGTTCGTCTGATGATGGCAGCAGGAGCACCCCTAGCAATCTGCCTAAGGCTGCCACACGTCAAAGGAAGAAGAGAACGTCTGATTCTGAGGATGAAGACTATGTGGCAGAGGAAGAGGCCACATCAAAGAGAGCTGAGCCAGCAGCAGGCACAAAGCCAGGGCTGAAAATCAAAAGGCCAGCAGGCATGCAGCCCATGTCAAAGGCTAGAGCTTCAACTATGAAGCCTGCTCCCATTGAGCCCGTTGCTGCTGAGGGCAAGAAAAGGAAAGAGAGGGTGAAGAAGACTGTAGCTAGAGTGCTTGGGAAGGCCTCCATCATGGTAGATGAGGAGGAAGAAGAAGAGGTTGCTTCACCAGCACCCAAGGCAGCCAAACTCATGGGAGATGCTATAAGGTCAGGAACAGCTGCATCCAAGCCCAAGGAAGCACCTAAGGCTGCATCTAAGCCTAAGAGTGCACCAAAGAGAAACACACGAAGCATCCCAGCTGCGGAAAAGAACAAGGCCCCAGTGCCTGAAGCTATCGAAGAAGAGGAAGAGAGTGTCCTTAGGAAGCTCAAGCCCAAGATCCCAGACCACAACGATGCTCATCCTGTGGCTGAGGATATGAAGCTCAGGAGAGATTCAGGGCTGAGGAAATGGAGAGAAGCAGATCCGTATGCTTCTAGGAGAAGGACTGCCATGGATTACAGATTTCATACCAAGGAGCAGCAAGATTTCTATGAGACTGTTTTGCTTGACAAGAAGCCAATCGTTTGTGACATGAGATGGGTCGACTGGACCTACATCAAGGACAATGAAGAGTACTACCTCGGTGTATTTGACAGCTTTAGTGCGTGTGGAGTTGCAGACTTTGTTGGGCAGAAGCTCACAAAGTGGAACGAGGAGCTGATCATGCAATTCTACTCCACGGCACACTTTTATCCGGATGGCAGGATCACATGGATGTCAGAGGGTACAAGGTACCAATCCACTGTTGAAGAATTGGCGAAGTTGATCAATGCCCCAGAGGAGCAAGCTGATGACTTGGACATTTATGCCAAGAAAAAGATGGATCACAACTCCATGTCCAACATGTACAAGGAGATCCCGAATGAAGCGCTCGACACGTTCAAGTTTGGCTCAGTGCACTTTCTGCTCTCAGGATTGCCTACGATCAACTGGATCCTTAGGCACACCCTTCTGCCCAAATCTGGAGATCACAAGATGATCAGAGGTCACGCGATCAACTTGCTTCATGTCTTTGACGTGCGTCAGAAATTCAAGGTCATGAGTCTCATTGTGGAAATAATCAAGAGGACAGCTGCAGACCAGAAGAGGAGCTGTGGGTATGCCCCACAGATTCAGGAGCTCATCAACTCCAAGATGGGCACGGGCGTGTATTTATTGGATAAGGAACACCTGCCCATCCATCCAGATTTTGAGGATAACCAAGTGGTTATGACTGAGAATGAACCCTCATCTGCCCATGCACAAGCTTAGAAGGAGAAGGCGAAGAAGGAGAAAGCTGCCAGGATGCCTACTCAAGCGGAGGCATCTGATTACTTCTTGAAGACCAAACAAGAGCAGCTCGGTTACCTGATAGCGTCCACCCTGCGGATTGAGCAGAGTATAGCTACCCTGACTCAGAACCAGGCAAGCCTAGAGAGGATCATGGAATAGAGGTTCTATGACATGGACATCAAGGTGACAGAGATACAGATTGCCGTGGAGCAGCTCCAGGAGGACATGAATGAGAGGAGAGGCAGGACCACGACTGATGCTTTTGCGAGGGTGCCAGGAGGTCCGAGGTTGTCTGCACTGCCAGTTGCTGACACCAGAGCCACAACGTCTGTGCCAGCCACAGCCTCAGTTCCACCAGCTCCAGCATCCACTTCAGCCTGGACTCCGACCACGTCTACCGAAGGCTTCGTCCTTGGAGTGCTCCGGACTCCACCACCACCTGAAGATCAAGCCTGAGCGTCGACTTAGCACTGTGCATTTTCTAGGAACTTTTTGGTAACTTGTTGCCAAAGGGGGAGAAAATGTATAGATCATAGGCTTCGAGAGAGAGTGTTGCTTTTATTCTGTCTTGTTTTTATTTGGTGGTTTTTCGAACTTTGTTTGCTTGCGTGTGCGATACTATGTCATTATTCGTGAGGCATCGATGATCAATTGTTTGATCATAAGCTACACTTAATGGTTGCTTAATGCTTGCTAAATGTTATCATTCTATCTATTGTCTGTGATCATTCACTATTCTTGGTGATGAGTGCATGTATTTCAATCTTATCATTTTTTTGAGCGCTCCACCAAGATGTATGTGACATGGAAGAGTAACCCATGATTCTAACTCCTTGTGCATTTGCAGTCCAAAGCAAATTTTAAAATATGCACAAATTTAGGGGGAGCTCTTACTTATCACATACTTCTCAAAGCGACGATGTATTTCATGATTATTATTATTTGTCGAAGCTTTGATCTATATGTTGTCATCAATTACCAAAAAGGGGGAGATTGAAAGTGCAACTATCCCTAGGTGGTTTTGGTAATTCATAACAACATATAGCTCATTGAGCTAATGCTATTCCAAGATGATTATTTCAGGAAAGCTCAATGATTGGCATGGCATGGATGTGAAAGTGGAACCCTCAAAATGCTAAGGACAAAGAATTGGCTCAAGCTCAAAAGTTCAAGACTCTTTATTTTATATTTTAGTGATCCAAGATCACATTGAGTCTTTAGGAAAAGCCAATACTATCAAGGAGGGATGAGGTGTTGCTTAATGAGCCTCTTGCTTTATGTGCTTAGTGATATGCTCCAAAATCCTCAACCACCTTTCCATATCCACAAATGACATAAACCCTAAGCCAAACTCGGTCATACCGATTCTGTCAATCCGGTGCCACCGAGTTTCACTTGTCATTTGCCACTGCCAAACCCTAGCAATTCGGTCCTACCGATAAGGATCTCGGTCACACCGAGATGGGGTTGCAAACTCTCTGTTTCCCTTTCGTAACTTTTCGGTCTCACCGAAAGAGCGAAACGGTCCCACCGAGAATGCAATGCAAACTCTCTGATTCCTTCTTGTAACTTTTCGGTCTCACCGAAAGAGCAAGTCGGTCCCACCGAGTTTGCCTGACCAACTCTCTGGTTAGCTAATTGCCGAACTCGGTCTCACCAAGTTTGTGCGATCGGTCTCACTGAGATTACGTTATGCCCAAACCCTAACCGAATCGGTCCTATCGAGTTGCATCTCAGTCCCACCGAAATTCCTAACGGTCACTAGGTTTACTATTTCGGTCAGACCGAGTTTTCTGATTCGGTCCCACCGAGATTGGTAGATTGTGTGTAACGGTTGGATTTTGTGTGGAGGCTATAAATACCCCTCCACCTCCTCTTCATTCGAAGAGAGAGCCATCAGAACACATACACCATTCCTACTCATATGTTCTGAGAAAGAACCACCTACTCATGTGTTGAGACCAAGATATTCCATTCCTACCATATGAATCTTGATCTCCAGCCTTCCCCAAGTTGCTTTCCACTCAAATCTTCTTTCCATCAGATCCAAATCCTACGAGAGAGAGTTGAGTGTTGGGGAGACTATCATTTGAAGCACAAGAGCAAGGAGTTCATCATCAACACACCATTTGTTACTTCTTGGAGAGTGGTGTCTCCTAGATTGGCTAGGTGTTACTTGGGAGCCTCCGACAAGATTGTGGAGTTGAACCAAGGAGTTTGTAAGGGCAAGGAGATCGCCTACTTCGTGAAGATCTACCGCTAGTGAGGAAAGTCCTTCGTGGGCGATGGCCATGGTGGAATAGACAAGGTTGCTTCTTCATGGACCCTTCGTGGGTGGAGCCCTCCGTGGACTCGCGCAACCGTTACCCTCCGTGGGTTGAAGTCTCCATCAACGTGGATGTAGGATAGCACCACCTATCCGAACCACAGGAAAACATCCGTGTCTCCAATTGCGTTTGAATCCTCCAAACCCTTCCCTTTACATTCTTGCAAGTTGCATGCTTTACTCTCCGCTGCCAATAAACTCTTTGCATGCTTGCTTGAATTGTGTGATGATTGCTTGACTTGCTCTAAGATAGCTAAAATCTGCCAAGAACTAAAATTGGGAAAAGGCTAAGTTTTAGTTGGTCAAGTAGTCTAATCACCCCCCTCTAGACATACTTTCGATCCTACAAGTGGTATCAGAGCTTTGGTCTCCATTTGCCTTGATCTCCATAGCTTTTGGTGGTCATAGCCTTGGTTTCACAACCTAGGAGAGTATGGCGTCTAGCGAGGGAAATTATCACCGTAGAGGTCCTTACTTTGATGGCACTAATTTTGCTAGTTGGAAGCATAAAATGAAAATGCATATTCTTGGACATAACCCCGCCGTATGGGCTATTGTTTGTGTTGGTTTGCAAGGTGAGTTCTTTGATGGGAGAGAACCAAACCGTGAAGCTACCGCGGATGAGTTGAAGATGTTGCAATACAATGCTCAAGCTTGTGATATTCTCTTCAACGGATTGTGCCCGAAGAATTCAACAAAATCAGCCGCCTTGAGAATGCAAAGGAAATTTGGGATACTTTGATTGATAAACTCTTTGCAAGGCTTAAGTGATGTGCATTACCGAGAGGGCCCAGAGATACCTCTCCGACAATCGGAGTGACAAATCCTAATCTCGAAATACGCCAACCCAACATTCACCTTTGGAGACACTTGTAGAGCTCCTTTATAATCACCCAGTTACGTTGTGATGTTTGGTAGCACACAAAGTGTTCCTCCGGTAAACGGGAGTTGCATAATCTCATAGTCATAGGAACATGTATAAGTCATGAAGAAAGCAATAGCAACATACTAAACGATCAGGTGCTAAGCTAATGGAATGGGTCATGTCAATCACATCATTCTCCTAATGATGTGATCCCATTAATCAAATGACAACACATGTCTATGGTTAGGAAACATAACCATCTTCGGTTAACGAGCTAGTCAAGTAGAGGCATACTAGTGACGTTTGGTTTGTCTATGTATTCACACAAGTATTATGTTTCCGAATAATACAATTCTAGCATGAATAATAAACATTTATCATGATATAAGGAAATAAAATAATAACATTATTATTGCCTCTAGGGCATATTTCCTTCAGTCTCCCACTTGCACTAGAGTCAATAATCTAGATTACACAGTAATGATTCTAACACCCATGGAGCTTTGGTGTTGATCATGTTTTGCTCGTGGAAGAGGCTTAGTCAACGGGTCTGCTATATTCAGATTCGTATTTAACTTGCAAATCTCTATGTCTCCCACCTGGACTAGATCCCAGATGGAATTGAAGTGTCTCTTGATGTGCTTGGTTCTCTTGTGAAATCTGGATTCCTTTGCCAAGGCAATTGCACCAGTATTGTCACAAAAGATTTTCATTGGACCTGATGCACTAGGTATGACACCTAGATCGGATTTGAACTCCTTCATCCAGACTCCTTCGTTTGCTGCTTCCGAAGCAGCTATGTACTCCGCTTCACATGTAGATCCCGCCACAACACTTTGTTTAGAACTGCACCAACTGACAGCTCCACCGTTTAATGTAAACACGTATCCGGTTTGCGATTTAGAATCGTCCGGATCAGTGTCAAAGCTTGCATCAACGTAACCATTTACGATGAGCTCTTTGTCACCTCCATATATGAGAAACATATCCTTAGTCCTTTTCAGGTATTTCAGGATGTTCTTGACCGCTGTCCAGTGATCCACTCCTGGATTACTTTGGTACCTCCCTGCTAGACTTATAGCAAGAGACACATCAGGTCTGGTACACAGCATTGCATACATGATAGAGCCTATGGCTGAAGCATAGGGAACATCTTTCATTTTCTCTCTATCTTCTGCATTGGTCGGGGATTGAGTCTTACTCAATTTCACACCTTGTAACACAGACAAGAATCCTTTCTTTGCTTGATCTATTTTGAACTTCTTCAAAATTTTGTCAAGGTATGTGCTTTGTGCAAGTCCAATTAAGCGTCTTGATCTATCTCTATAGATCTTAATGCCCAATATGTAAGCAGCTTCACCGAGGTCTTTCATTGAAAAACTTTTATTCAAGTATCCTTTTATGCTATCCAGAAATTCTATATCATTTCCGATTAGTAATATGTCATCTACATATAATATCAGAAATGCTACAGAGCTCCCACTCACTTTCTTGTAAATAACAAGCTTCTCCAAAAGTCTGTATAAAACCAAATGCTTCGATCACACTATCAAAGCGTTTATTCTAACTCCGAGAGCCTTGCACCAGTCCATAAATGGATCGCTGGAGCTTGCACACTTTGTTAGCTCCCTTCGGATCGACAAAACCTTCCGACTGCATCATATACAACTCTTCTTGCAGAAATCCATTCAGGAATGCAGTTTTGACATCCATTTGCCAAATTTCATAATCATAAAATGCGGCAATTGCTAACATGATTCGGACAGACTTAAGCATCGCTACGGGTGAGAAGGTCTCATTGTAGTCAATCCCTTGAACTTGCCGAAAACCTTTTGCGACAAGTCGAGCTTTGTAGACAGTAATATTACCGTCAGCGTCAGTCTTCTTCTTGAAGATCCATTTATTCTCAATTGCTTGCCGATCATTGGGCAAGTCAACCAAAGTCCATACTTTGTTCTCATACATGGATCCCATCTTAGATTTCATGGCTTCAAGCCATTTTGCGGAATCTGGGCTCACCATCACTTCTTCATAGTTTGTAGGTTCATCATGATCTAGTAGCATGACTTCCAGAATAGGATTACCGTACCACTCTAGCGCGGATCTTACTTTGGTTGATCTACGAGGTTCAGTAGTATCTTGTTCTGAAGTTTCATGATCATTATCATTAGCTTCCTCACTAATTGGTGTAGGTGTCACAGAAACAGGTTTCTGTGATGTACTACTTTCCAATAAGGGAGCAGTTACAGTTACCTCGTCAAGTTCTACTTTCCTCCCACTCACTTCTTTCGAGAGAAACTCCTTCTCCAGAAAGTTTCCGAATTTAGCAACAAAAGTCTTGCCTTCGGATCTGTGATAGAAGGTGTATCCAATAGTTTCCTTTGGATATCCTATGAAGACACATTTCTCCGATTTGGGTTCAAGCTTATCAGGTTTAAGCTTTTTCACATAAGCATCGCAGCCCCAAACTTTCAGAAACGACAACTTTGGTTTCTTGCCAAACCACAGTTCATAAGGCGTCATCTCAACAGATTTTGATGGTGCCCTATTTAACGTGAATGCGGCCGTCTCTAGAGCATATCCCCAAAACGATAGAGGTAAATCAATAAGAGACATCATATATCGCACCATATCTACTAAAGTACGATTACGACATTCGGACACACCATTACGCTGTGGTGTTCCGGGTGGCGTGAGTTGCGAAACTATTCCATATTTTTTTCAAATGTACACCAAACTCGTAACTCAAATATTCTCCTCCACGATCAGATCGTAGGAATTTTATTTTCTTGTTACGATGATTTTCAACTTCACTCTGAAATTCTTTGAACTTTTCAAACGTTTCAGACTTATGTTTCATTAAGTAGATATACCCATATCTGCTTAAGTCATCTGTGAAGGTGAGAAAATAACGATATCCGCCACGAGCCTCAACATTCATTGGACCACATACATCTGTATGTATGATTTCCAATAAATCTGTTGCTCTCTCCATAGTACCGAAGAATGGTGTTTTTGTCATCTTACCCATAAGGCACGGTTCGCAAGTACCAAGTGATTCATAATCAAGTGGTTCCAAAAGCCCATTAGTATGGAGTTTCTTCATGCGCTTTATATCGATATGACCCAAACGGCAGTGCCACAAATAAGTTGCACTATCATTATCAACTCTGCATCTTTTGGCTTCAACACTATGAATATGCGTGTCACTACTATCGAGATTTAATAAGAATAGATCACTCTTTAAGGGTGCATGACCATAAAAGATATTACTCATGTAAATAGAACAACCATTATTCTCTGATTTAAATGAATAACCGTCTCGCATCAAACAAGATCCAGATATAATGTTCATGCTTAACGCTGGCACCAAATAACAATTATTTAGGTCTAATACTAATCCCGAAGGTAGATGTAGAGGTAGCGTGCCGACTGCGATCACATCGACTTTGGAACCATTTCCCACACACATCGTCACCTCGTCCTTAGCCAATCTTCGCTTAATCTGTAGTCACTGTTTCGAGTTGCAAATATTAGCAACAGAACCAGTATCAAATACCCAAGTGCTACTGCGAGCATTAGTAAGGTACACATCAATAACATGTATATCACATATACCTTTGTTCACCTTGCCATCCTTCTTATCCGCCAAATACTTGGGGCAGTTCCGCTTCCAGTGACCAGTCTGCTTGCAATAGAAGCACTCAGTTTCAGGCTCAGGTCCAGGTTTGGGTTTCTTCTCTTGAGTAGCTACTTGCTTGCTGTTCTTTTTGAAGTTCCCCTTCTTCTTCCCTTTGCCCTTTTTCTTGAAACTAGTGGTCTTGTTGACCATCAACACTTGATGCTCCTTCTTGATTTCTACCTCCGCAGCTTTCAGCATTGCGAAGAGCTCGGGAATAGTCTTATTCATCCCTTGCATATTATAGTTCATCACGAAGCTCTTGTAGCTTGGTGGCAGTGATTGGAGAATTCTGTCAATGACGCAATCATCTGGAAGATTAACTCCCAATTGAATCAAGTGATTATTATACCCAGACATTTTGAGTATATGCTCACTGACATAACTGTTCTCCTCCATCTTGCAGCTATAGAACTTATTAGAGACTTCATATCTCTCAATCCGGGCATTTGCTTGAAATATTAACTTCAACTCCTGGAACATCTCATATGCTCCATGACGTTCAAAACGTCGTTGAAGTCCCGATTCTAAGCCGTAAAGCATGGCACACTGAACTATCGAGTAGTCATCAGCTTTGCTCTGCCAGACGTTCATAACATCTGGTGTTGCTCCAGCAGCAGGCCTGGCACCCACCGGTGCTTCCAGGACGTAATTCTTCTGTGCAGCAATGAGGATAATCCTCAAGTTATGGACCCAGTCCGTGTAATTGCTACCATCATCTTTCAACTTTGCTTTCTCAAGGAACGCATTAAAATTCAACGGAACAACAGCACGGGCCATCTATCTACAATCAAACATAAACAAGCAAGATACTATCAGGTTCTAAGTTCATGATAAATTTAGGTTCAATTAATCATATTACTTAAAGAACTCCCACTTAGATAGACATCCCTCTAATCCTCTAAGTGATTACGTGATCCAAATCAACTAAACCATGTTCGATCATCACGTGAGATGGAGTAGTTTCATTGGTGAACATCACTATGTTGATCATATCTACTATATGATTCACGCTCAACCTTTCGGTCTCCGTGTTCCGAGGCCATATCTGTATATGCTTGGCTCGTCAAGTATAACCTGAGTATTCCGCGTGTGCAACTGTTTTGCACCCGTTGTATTTGAACGTAGAGCCTATCACACCCGATCATCACATGGTGTCTCAGCACGAAGAACTTTCGCAACGGTGCATACTCAGGGAGAACACTTCTTGATAATTAGTGAGAGATCATCTTATAATGCTACCGCCAATCAAAGCAAGATAAGATGCATAAAAGATAAACATCACATGCAATCAATATAAGTGATATGATATGGCCATCATCATCTTGTGCTTGTGATCTCCATCTTCGAAGCACCGTCGTGATCACCATCGTCACCGGCGCGACACCTTGATCTCCATCGTAGCATCATTGTCGTCTCGCCAATCTTATGCTTCCACGACTATCACTACCGCTTAGTGATAAAGTAAAGCATTACAGCGCGATTGCATTGCATAAATAAAGCGACAACCATATGGCTCCTGCCAGTTGCCGATAACTCGGTTACAAAACATGATCATCTCATACAATAAAATTTAGCATCATGTCTTGACCATATCACATCACAACATGCCCTGCAAAAACAAGTTAGATGTCCTCTACTTTGTTGTTGCAAGTTTTACGTGGCTGCTACGGGCTTAAGCAAGAATCAATCTTACCTACGCATCAAAACCACAACAATAGTTTGTCAAGTTGATGATGTTTTAACCTTTGCAAGGACCGGGCGTAGCCACACTCAGTTCAACTAAAGTTGGAGAAACTGTCACCCGCTAGCCACCTTTGTGCAAAGCACGCCGGGAGAACCGGTCTCGCGTAAGCGTATGCGTAATGTCGGTCCGGGCCGCTTCGTCCAACAATACCGCCGAACCAAAGTATGACATGCTGGTAAGCAGTATGACTTATATCGCCCACAACTCACTTGTGTTCTACTCGTGCATATAACATCAACACATAAAACCTAGGCTCTGATACCACTGTTGGGAAACGTAGTAATTTCAAAAAAATTCCTACGCACATGCAAGATCATGGTGATGCATAGCAACGAGAGGGGAGAGTGTGATCTACGTACCCTTGTAGACCGACAGCGGAAGCGTTAGCACAACACGGTTGATGTAGTCGTACGTCTTCATGGCCCGACTGATCAAGCACCGAAACTACGGCACCTCCGAGTTCTAGCACACGTTCAGCTCGATGACGATCCCCGGACTCCGATCCAGCAAAGTGTCGGGGAAGAGTTCCGTCAGCACGACGCCGTGGTGACGATCTTGATGTACTACCGTCGCAGGGCTTCGCCTAAGCACCGCTACAATATTATCGAGGATTATGGTGGAAGGGGGCACCGCACACGGCTAAGAATATGATTGTGTGGATCAACTTGTGTGTCTAGGGGTGCCCCCTGCCCTCGTATATAAAGGAGCAAGGGGAGGTGCGGCCGGCCAGGAGGAGGGCACGCCAGGAGGAGTCCTACTCCCACCGGGGTAGGATTCCCCCCTTTCCTAGTTGGAATAGGATTCGGGAGGGGGAAAGAGGAGAGAGAGAAGGAAGGAGGGGCGCCGCCCCCCTCTCCTTGTCCTATTCGGACTAGGGGGGAGGGGCGCGCGGCCCAGCCCTGGCCACCTCTTCTCTCTTCCACTAAGCCCACTAAGGCCCATATACCTCCCGGGGGGTTCCGGTAATCTCCCAGTACTCCGGTAAAATCCCGATTTCATCCGGAACACTTCCGATATCCAAATATAGGCTTCCAATATATCAATCTTTATGTCTCGACCATTTCGAGACTCCTCGTCATGTCCGTGATCACATCCAGGACTCTGAACTAACTTCGGTACATCAAAACTCATAAACTCATAATATAACTGTCATCGAAACCTTAAGCGTGCGGACCCTATGGGTTCGAGAACAATGTAGACATGACCGAGACACTTCTCCGGTCAATAACCAATAGCGGAACCTGGATGCTCATATTGGCTCCTACATATTCTACGAAGATCTTTATCGGTCAGACCGCATAACAACATACGTTGTTCCCTTTGTCATGGGTATGTTACTTGCCCGAGATTCGATCGTCGGTATCTCAATACCTAGTTCAATCTCGTTACCGGCAAGTCTCTTTACTCGTTTCGTAATACATCATCTTGCAACTAACTCATTAGTTGTAATGCTTGCAAGGCTTATGTGATGTGCATTACCGAGAGGGCCCAGAGATACCTCTCCGACAATCGGAGTGACAAATCCTAATCTCGAAATACGCCAACCCAACATTCACCTTTGGAGACACCTGTAGAGCTCCTTTATAATCACCCAGTTACGTTGTGACATTTGGTAGCACACAAAGTGTTCCTCCGGTAAACGGGAGTTGCATAATCTCATAGTCATAGGAACATGTATAAGTCATGAAGAAAGCAATAGCAACATACTAAACGATCGGGTGCTAAGCTAATGGAATGGGTCATGTCAATCACATCATTCTCCTAATGATGTGATCCCATTAATCAAATGACAACACATGTCTATGGTTAGGAAACATAACCATCTTCGATTAAAGAGCTAGTCAAGTAGAGGCATACTAGTGACGTTTGGTTTGTCTATGTATTCACACAAGTATTATGTTTCCGGATAATACTATTCTAGCATGAATAATAAACATTTATCATGATATAAGGAAATAAAATAATAACATTATTATTGCCTCTAGGGCATATTTCCTTCAGTATGATTTGAGTCTTTGCTTTTTAGTTTACCACAATCATCCTTGTTGTACACACCTTTTGAGAGAGACTCACATGATTTGAAAATTATTATAATACTCTATGTGCTTCATTTATATCTTTTGAGTTATATAGTTTTTGCTCTAGTGCTTCACTTATATTTTTTAGAGCACGGTGGTGGATTTGTTTTATAGAAACTATTGTTCTCTCATGCTTCACTTAGATTATTTTGAGAGTCCTACTAAACAGCGTGGTAATTTGCTTTAATTATGATAGGCATTCAAGATTAGTAAAAAAATTCTTATAAGTGTGTTGAATACTATGAGAAGTTTGATACTTGATAATTGTTTTGAGATATGAAGATGGTGATATTAGAGTCATGCTAGTTGAGTAGTTGTGAATTTGAGGAATACTTGTGTTGAAGTTTGTGATTCCCGTAGCATGCACATATGGTGAACCTTATGTGATGAAGTCGGAGATGATTTATTTATTGATTGCCTTCCTTATGAGTGGCGGTCGGGGACGAGCGATGGTCTTTTCCTACCAATCTATCCCCCTAGAAGCATGCGCGTAATACTTTGTTTCGATAACTAATATATTTTTGCAATAAGTATGTGAGTTCTTTATGACTAATGTTGAGTCCATGGATTATACGCACTCTCACCCTTCCACCATTGCTAGCCTCTTTAATACCGCGCACTTTTCTCCGGTATCATACACCCACCATATACCTTCCTCCAAATAGCCACCATACCTACCTATCATGGCATTTCCATAGCCTTTCCGAGATATATTGCCATGCAACTTTCCACCGTTCCGTTTACTATGACACGCTCCATCATTGTCATATTGCTTTGCATGATCATGTAGTTGACATCGTATTTGTGGCAAAGCCACCGTTCATAGTTCTTTCATACATGTCACTCATGCATCATTGCACATCCCGGTACACTGCTGGAGGCATTCACATAGAGTCATATTTTATTCTAAGTATTGAGTTGTAAGTAAATAAAAGTGTGATGATCATCATTTTTAGAGCATTGTCGCAAGTGAGGAAAGGATGATGGAGACTATGATTCCCCCACAAGTCGGGATGAGACTCCGGACTAAAAAAAGAGGCCATAAAAAAGATAAAAGGCCCAAAAAATGAGAGAAAAAGAGAGAAGGGGCAATGCTACTATCCTTTTACCACACTTGTGCTTCAAAGTAGCACCATGATCTTCATGATAGAGAGTCTCCTATGATATCACTTTCATATACTAGTGGGATTTTTTTCATTATAGAACTTGGCTTGTATATTCCAATGATGGGCTTCCTCAAAATGCCCTAGGTCTTCGTGAGCAAGCGAGTTGAATGCACACCCACTTAGTTCCTTCTGTTGAGTTTTCATATAATTATAGCTCTAGCGCATCCGTTGCATGGCAATCCCTACTCACTCACATTGATATCTATTAATGGAATCTCCATAGCCCGTTGATACGCCTAGTTGATGTGAGACTATCTTCTTTTTTGTCTTCTCCACAACCACCATTCTATTCCACATATAGTGCTATGTCCATGGCTCACGCTCATGTATTGTGTGAAGATTGAAAAAGTTTGAGAACACCAAAAGTATGAAACAATTGCTTGGCTTGTCATCGGGGTTGTGTATAATTCAAATACTTTGTGTGGTGAAGATAGAGCATAGCCGGACTATATGATTTTGTAGGGATAACTTTCCTTGGCCATGTTATTTTGAGAAGACATAATTTCTTAGTTAGTATGCTTGAAGTATTATTATTTTTATGTCAATATTAAACTTTTGTCTTGAATCTTTCGAATCTGAATATTCATACCACAATTAAGAAAATTACATTGAAATTATGCCAAGTAGAATTCCACATCAAAAATTCTGTTTTTATCATTTACCTACTCGAGGACGAGCAGGAATTAAGCTTGGGGATGCTTGATACGTCTCCAACGTTTATAATTTTTGATTATTCCATGCTATATTATATTCTGTTTTGGACATTATTGGGCTTTATTATACACTTTTATATTATTTTTGGGACTAACCTATTAACCGGAGGCCCGGCCCAGAATTGATGTTTTTTGCCTATTTCAGAGTTTCACACAAAAGAATATCAAACGGAGTCCAAACGGAATGAAACCTTAGGGACCGTGATTTTCGGAACGAACGCGATCCAGAGGACTTGGACCCTACATCAAGACATCAACTAGGAAGGCACGAGGTAGGGGGCGCGCCTACCCCCCCCCCCCAGGCGCGCCCTCGACCCTCATGGGGCCCACGTTGCTCCACCGACGTACTTCTTCCTCCTATATATACCTACGTACCCCCGAACTACCAGATACAGAGCCAAAAACCTAATTCCACCGCCGCAACCTTTTGTACCCGCGAGATCCCATCTTGGGGCTTATTCCAGAGCTCCGCCGGAGGGGGCATCGATCACGGAGGGCTTCTACATCAACACCATAGCCTCTCCGATGATGTGTGAGTAGTTTACTCCAGACCTTCGGGTCCATAGTTATTAGCTAGATGGCTTCTTCTCTCTCTTTGGATCTCAATAGAAAGTTCTCCACGATTCTCGTGGAGATCTATTCGATGTAATCTTCTTTTGCGGTGTGTTTGTTGAGACCGATGAATTGTGGGTTTATGATCAAGTTTATCTATGAACAATATTTGAATCTTCTATGAATTCTTTTATGTATGATTGGTTATCTTTGCAAGTCTCTTCGAATTATCAGTTTGGTTTGGCCTACTAGATTGATCTTTCTTGCAATGGGAGAAGTGCTTAGCTTTGGGTTTAATCTTGCGGTGTCCTTTCCCAGTGACAGTAGGGGTAGCAAGGGACGTATTGTATTGTTGCCATCGAGGATAACAAGATGGGGTTTATATCATATTGCATGAGTTTATCCCTCTACATCATGTCATCTTACTTAAAGTGTTACTCTGTTCCTTTGAACTTAATACTCTAGATGCATGTTGGATAGCGGTCGATGTGTGGAGTAATAGTAGTAGATGCAGAAAGGAGCCGGTCTACTTGTCTCGGACGTGATGCCTATATACATGATCATACCTAGATATTCTCATAACTATGCTCAATTCTGTCAATTGCCCAACAGTATTTTGTTTACCCACCATAATACTTATGCTCTCAAGAGAAGCCACTAGTGAAACCTATGGCTCCCGGGTCTATTTTCCATCATATTAATCTCCCGTTAACAAGCTATTTCTAGTACCGTTTTTATTTCGCTTTATTTACTTTGCATCTTTATCATAAAAATACCAAAAATATTATCTTATCATATCTATCAGATCTCACTTTCGTAAGTGACCGTGAAGGGATTGACAACCCCTTTATTGCGTTGGTTGCGAGGATTTTATTTGTTTGTGTAGGTGCGAGGGACTCGTGCGTGGCCTCCTACTAGATTGATACCTTGGTTCTCAAAAAATTAGCAAAATACTTACGCTGCTTTGCTGCATCACCCTTTCCTCTTCAAGGGAAAACCGACGCAGTGCTCAAGAGGTAGCAAGAGGCGGTGGACAGAGAGTCCGGCCAAAACTGGGGCGGGACATTAGCGTGGAAGAGAAGAGTGTGCACACAATCGTTGAGGGTGCGAAGGATCCGTTCGGCGCGACCATTTTGTTGCGAGGTATACTGGCAGGTGAGACGAAAAATCGTGCCGTGTGTGGCAAGGAGGGTGCGAACCCCGTCGTTGTCGAACTCCTTCCCGTTGTCAGTCTGCAAGGCATGAATGGGACGCCCAAACCGCGTAGCGACGTAGGATTAAAATGTAGTGAGAACGGAGAGTGCATTGGATTTTCTCCGCAACGAGAAGGTCCACACATAGTGCAAAAAATCATCAAGTATGACAAGATAGTATAAAAAACCCATATTACTGGTAACAGGAGATGCCCACAAATCACTATGAATCAACTCAAATGGATACGATGCCACCGATGAGGACGCGCTAAACGGAAGACGGACGTGCTTGCCGAGACGACAAGCATGACAAGTGTGATCATCGGTTTTGTTACACGTGAATGAAAAAGTCCTAAGAATATGACGAAGGGTGGCCGGGTTCGGATGTCCCAGCCGAGTATGCCAAAGGTCCACTGTGGCGGAGAGAGCGACCGGAGCGAATGTGGAAGTGGCGGTGGAGTTCACCGGGTAGAGGCCGTCTGGGCTGTCACATCGGTGGAGCACCATCCGGGTACGGGCGTCCTTGACAGAAAAACCCACTTCGTCAAATTCAACAGTTATAGGTGAAACTAAGACATTGGATTAGCAACTAACTCAGATGAAACTAAGACATTGGACATGTGAATAGGTATAGAGTTAGATTGAAAGGAACCATGACTGGCATGAGTAATGGGAAGGGAAGACCCGTCCCCAACAGTGATATGACATGCGGAAGAAACTGGAAATACGGAGTTGAGGTTACCAGGGTTGGATGTCATGTGGGTGGTAGCCCCGGAGTCCATATACCAGTCGCCGCCTCCGGTGTACATGTTGGGTGTAGGGGCGGAGTGAAGAGCCGCAAGGAGAGCCGTATTCCAAGGGGCCGGCGGGAGTGCAGCGGCCGCAACCGGAGGGGCGGCTGGGTAGCCACCCGGGGCGGCGTACGGAGGTGCCGCGACGGGTTAGCCACCCGGGGCGGCGAGCAACGCCTGATGCGTGCCGGGGCGGGGGGCGAGGATCCCAGCCGGGATGGGGGCCCGCGGCATGGGCATCATGTACGCATGGACCACCCCCGTCCAAGGGTTGGTCGCGGCAGCCCAAGGGGCCGGGGGCAGCAGCTGCTGTTGCGGCTGGCGGGGCGCCCCCCCATCCCGCGCGCCATGCTGTTGCTGCTGCTTCTTGTCGCGGCGCCCCCTGCGGCGACGATCAGGGGCAGGGGGAGGCGGCTGGTAGACGGGCGGCGGAGGCCGCGGCGGCTGCGGCGCCGTGGGAGTAGCAGCGCGGGAGGTGCCCGCAGCGAGAGCCATGTGCGTGGCCTGGTGTAACATCCCAAATTTTCAATTTGGAATGTTATACATTAGGTCAACATGCATATCATATTTTATTTTGCTTTTGGTTTTGATCCTAGAAAATCCTAAGCAACTCAAGGACCCACGGAGAGAGTTGGGTTGAGTTTTCTCAAATTATGTAAACAGGATCGTTTGATTTTATTTATTTTATCATCAATTATTTCTATTACAAAAATATGAGAGAGGGAATAAAATGACTTTCCCAAAATATAGAAATATTGAGGATTTAATAAAAAATCAAATAAGATTTATTTCGAAGTTTTTCGGTATTTTTATTTGAATTTAGGAAAAATGCGTGTTTTTCAAAGTTGTAGTTTGGGCCCAAATAAATGTTCACTTTATCGGGCTTGATTTTAGGAACCCGGCAAAAATTATTTCGTGATTTTTGGAGTCCGTTTAGTATTTCTTTTTATTTTTCTTCCGAGCGTAATTATTTAAAAAAAACGGAACCGACTTTGGGCCGTACCCGAGCGGGACTCCGCCCGGGGCGCCTTTATAAGCCGCCACCCCGGGGGCCCGAGAGCCACAGCCCACAGCCGCCCCAAACCCTAACCCTAGCCCCAGCCCCGCCGCCGCCGCCGGAGCGCGTCGCCCGAGGTTCGCAGCTGCCGCCTCGTTTTCCATGCAGTTTTTTTTGAAAAAAAAGGAAATTTTTTTTCTCTGTTCGTCGTTTCTCGTTTTCGTCGGATTTTCCGCGGTTATTTTCTGATCGCGATTTCTGATCCGATTTTCGTTTTAGTATAACTTTTCCCTCATTTATCGGAATCAGGCGATTCAAGCGCCTGGAGTTTCGTCTCGAAACTCTCTTTCCGAATAATCAACTTAAAAAAGTTTTTGCTACAGTAAAATTTGACCTAGATCCAGATTACTAGAATAAAGTTGATTTCTTTCGCCGTTTGATTTCTTTTGCTTCGTTTGATTTAATTCTTTTTGCAAACCAGGGTTCTTAAGTTGAACTTTCTGGTTAGATCTTCTATTTGAGTTTTACCTGTGCATTAGATGAGTACTTATTGTATGCTTGTTTGTTTGTCTGCGATAGAATACCCGGAGTGTGCCGCCTGTTACTTCGAATCTCTAGGTTTCGCGGATCATCAGCAAGGCAAGTAACACTTTGATCATACCTTTTCTACAACCCAGTTTTATTGCATTAGATCAATCCTCACACATTGCATGATTAGGATCTAATTAAATTGTGGGATGGGAAGTAGATGAGGTAGTACCTATTACCTGTTTATTATGAAACCTTTGGGAGTTACTTCTATGTTTGCCTATTACGCCATGCTATGCTAGTAGACGTGGATTGGATGAGTGATATCCATGACAGATGTGAGTTTGTTAATTTTAATGGTTTACTTAAGGTGGCAACTTAAACACACATCTGGGTGGATTGAGGCACCTGGTTTCTATCAGGACTTGCCTGTTTTTCTTTTGGACCGCCACCCAGGCTCAAAGGGATCATAAGATTATTCATAATAGAAACTTCCGTGTGCAGCCACAAGCCATTATGGGCTCTGGCATAGTTGATTAAGTCGTGCGAACTCTTACAGGGTAGACTAGCAGATGTAGGGGAAAGTAGGTGTACCGGTCTATCCAACGTAAGGTGCTAGCGCTTCTGAAAGACTGTGTCTCGGTCATCCGTTTCTTAAACATCATGCAGTGCGAGAAATCCAACGGAGGCGATCGAGTCTTGTGGGGAAAAGTGTGCAAACCTATGCAGAGTGTAATAAACTAATCATGGTTAGCCGTGTCCCCGGTTATGGACATCTTGAGTATCTAGTACCTAGATTATCATGTGAATCTCAACATGTTACTACAGAGATAATTTTGATGGATTTGTTTAATGATGATGCTTAATTGGGATTGAGAATGCTGTCAACCATTCTCAATGTTTAACAACCACCATGATAGTAATTAAATTTATTCCTTTCCAGTAGGGAAAAATTGGCTTTACGCAAAAACTATAACCATAGAGCTTTCCACCAGCCAAATATGCATATAGTATAGCTGTTGCATTTCATTACTCTCTATGTGTTACCTTGCCAGCATATTCCATGTGCTGACCCGTTTTCGGGCTGCAACGTTAATGTTGCAGACTTTTCAGACGATGATTAAGGAGTTTTAGGTCATGGTTCTATACTCAGTGATGCCGTTGGAGTTGATGGACTCACTTATCTTCCAAGCCTTCCGTTGTTATCGTTATTAGATGGCCTTAATGTTGGGGAACGTTGCAGAAAACAAAATTTTCCTACGGTTTCACCAAGATCCATCTATAAGTTCATCTAGCAATGAGTGATTGGATTGCATCTACATACCTTTGTAGATCGCGAGCGGAAGCGTTCACTAGAACGTGGATGACGGAGTCGTACTCGTCGTGATTCGAATCACCGATGACCAAGCGCCGAACGGACGGCACCTCCGTGTTCAACACACGTACGGAGCGCATTGAAGGAAATATGCCCTAGAGGCAATAGTAAAGTTATTATTTATTTCCTTATATCATGATAAATGTTTATTATTCATGCTAGAATTGTATTAACCGGAAACATAATACATGTGTGAATACATAGGCAAACAGAGTGTCACTAGTATGCCTCTACTTGACTAGCTCGTTAATCAAAGATGGTTATGTTTCCTAACCATGGACAAAAGAGTTGTTATTTGATTAACGAGGTCACATCATTAGTTGAATGATCTGATTGACATGACCCATTCCATTAGCTTAGCACCCGATCGTTTAGTATGTTGCTATTGCTTTCTTCATGACTTATACATGTTCCTATGACTATGAGATTATGCAACTCCCGTTTGCCGGAGGAACACTTTGGGTGCTACCAAACATCACAACGTAACTGGTGATTATAAAGGAGTACTACAGGTGTCTCCAAAGGTAGATGTTGGGTTGGCGTATTTCGAGATTAGGATTTGTCACTCCGATTGTCGGAGAGGTATCTCTGGGCCCTCTCGGTAATGCACATCACTTAAGCCTTGCAAGCATTGCAACTAATGAGTTAGTTGTGGGATGTTGTATTACGGAACGAGTAAAGAGACTTGCCGGTAACGAGATTGAACTAGGTATTGGATACCGACGATCGAATCTCGGGCAAGTAACATACCGATGACAAAGGGAACAACGTATGTTGTTATGCGGTCTGACCGATAAAGATCTTCGTAGAATATGTAGGAGCCAATATGGGCATCCAGGTCCCGCTATTGGTTATTGACCGGAGACGTGTCTCGGTCATGTCTACATTGTTCTCGAACCGTAGGGTCCGCACGCTTAAGGTTTCGATGACAGTTATATTATGAGTTTATGAGTTTTGATGTACCGAAGGAGTTCGGAGTCCCGGATGAGATCGGGGACATGACGAGGAGTCTCGAAATGGTCGAGACGTAAAGATCGATATATTGGACGACTATATTCGGACTTCGGAAAGGTTCCGAGTGATTCGGATATTTTTCGGAGTACCGGAGAGTTACGGGAATTCGCCGGGGAGTATATGGGCCTTATTGGGCCATACGGGAATAGAGGAAAGAGTCCAAAAGGAAGGAGGCCTGCGCCCCCCCTCTGGTCCGAATTGGACAAGGGGCGCAGCCCCCTTTTCCTTATTCCTCTCCCCCTCTTTCCCCCTTCCCCTTGGCGCGCCTCCTCCTAGGCCGGCCGCCCCCTCCCCCTTGCTTCTTTATATACGGAGGCAGGGGGACACCCCATGACACAAGTTGATCATTGAGATCGTTCCTTAGCCGTGTGCGGTGCCCCCTACCACCAAATTCCACCTCGATCATATCGTTGTAGTGCTTAGGCGAAGCCCTGCGTCGGTAGTACATCAAGATCGTCACCATGCCGTCGTGCTGACGGAACTCCTCCCTGAAGCTTTGCTGGATCGGAGCCCGGGGATCGTCATCGAGCTGAACGTGTGCTAAGAACTCGAAGGTGCCGGAGTAACGGTGCTTGGATCGGTCGGATCGGGAAGAAGACGTACGACTACTTCCTCTACGTTGTGTCAACGCTTCCATTGCGATCTACAAGGGTACGTAGATCAGACTCTCCCCCTCGTTGCTATGCATCACCATGATCTTGCGTGTGCGTAGGAAATTTTTTGAAATTACTACGTTCCCCAAAAGTGGTATTAGAGCCAAGTTTTATGGTTTGATGTTATATACACGAGTAGAACACAAGTGAGTTGTGGGCGATATAAGTCATACTGCCTACCAACATGTCATACTTTGGTTCGGCGGTATTGTTGGATGAAGCGGCCCGGACCGACATTACGCGTACGCTTACGCGAGACCGGTTTCCCCGACGTGCTTTGCACATAGGTGACTTGCGGGTGACTGTTTCTCCAACTTTAGTTGAACCGAGTGTGGCTACGCCCGGTCCTTGCGAAGGTTAAAACGGAGTCTATTTGACAAACTATCGTTGTGGTTTTGATGCGTAGGTAAGATTGGTTCTTGCTAAGCCCGTAGCATCCACGTAAAATTTGCAACAACAAAGTAGAGGACGTCTAACTTGTTTTTGCAGGGCATGTTGTGATGTGATATGGTCAAAACGTGATGAGTTATAAGTTGTTGTATAAGATGATCATGTTTTGTTGAAGTTATCGGCAACTGGCAAAAGCCTTATGGTTGTCTGTCTATTGCATAAGATGCAAGCGCCCAATAATTGCTTTACTTTATCGCTATGCGATAGCAATAGTTGCAAGAGCAATAGTTGGCGAGACGACCATGTGACGACATATTGATATAGATCAAGATGATGGAGATCATGATGTCATGCCGGTGACGATGGAAATCATGACGATGCTTTGAAGATGGAGATCAAAGGCACAAGATGATGATGGCCATATCATGTCACATATTTTGATTGCATGTGATGTTTATCTTTTTATGCATCTTATCTTGCTTTGATTGACGGTAGCATTATAAGATGATCTCTCACTAAATTATCAAGAAGTGTTCTCCCTGAGTATGCACCATTGCCAAAGTTTGTCGTGCCCAGACACCACGTGATGATCGGGTGTGATAAGCTCTACGTCCATCTACAACGGGTGCAAGCCAGTTTTGCACACGCAGAATACTCAGGTTAAACTTGACGAGCCTAGCATATGCAGATATAGCCTCGGAACACGGAGACCGAAAGGTCGAGCGTGAATCATATAGTAGATATGATCAACATAACGGTGTTCACCATTGAAAACTACTCCATCTCACGTGATGATCGGTTATGGTTTAGTTGATTTGGATCACGTGATCACTTAGAGGATTAGAGGGATGTCTATCTAAGTGGGAGTTCTTAAGTAATATGATTAATTGAACTTTAATTTATCATGAACTTAGTCCTGGTAGTATTAGCATATCTATGTTGAAGATCAATAGCTCGCGTTGTTGCTTTCATATGTTTATTTTGATATGTTCCTAGAGAAAATTGTGTTGAAAGATGTTAGTAGCATTGATACGGATTGGATCCGTGATCTGAGGTTTATCCTCATTGCTGCACAGAAAAATTATGTCCTTGATGCACCGCTAGGTGACAGACCTATTGCAGGAGCAGATGCAGACGTTATGAACGTTTGGCTAGCTCAATATGATGACTACTTGATAGTTTAGTGCACCATGCTTAATAGCTTAGAATCGGGACTTCAAAGATGTTTTGAACGTCATGGACCATATGAGATGTTCCAGGAGTTGAAGTTAATATTTCAAGCAAATACCCGAGTTGAGAGATATGAAGTCTCCAACAAGTTCTATAGCTAAAAGATGGAGGAGAATCGCTCAACTAGTGAGCATGTGCCCAGATTGTCTGAGTACTACAATCACTTGAATCAAGTGGGAGTTAATCTTCCAGATAAGATAGTGATTGACAGAATTCTCTAGTCACCATCACCAAGTTAGTAGAACTTCGTGATGAACTATGATATGCAAGGGATAACGGAAACGACTCCCAAGCTCTTCGTAATGCGGAAATTGACGAAGGTAGAAATCAAGAAAAACATCAAGTGTTGATGGTAGACAAGACCACTAGTTTCAAGAAAAGGGCAGAGGGAAGAAGGGGAACTTCAAGAAGAACGAAAAGCGAGTTGCTGCTCAAGTGAAGAAGCCCAAGTCTGGTCCTAAGCCTGAGACTAAGTGCTTCTACTGCAAAGGGACTGGTCACTGGAAGCGGAACTACCCCAAGTGATTGGCGGATAAGAAGGATGGCAAAGTGAACATAAGTATATTTGATATACATGTTATTGATGTGTAATTTACTAGTGTTTATAGCGACCCCTCAGTATTTGATATTGGTCAGTTGCTAAGAGTAGTAACTCGAAACGGGAGTTGCAGAATAAACAGAGACTAGTTAAGGGTGAAGTGACGATGTGTGTTGGAAGTGGTTCCAAGATTGATATGATCATCATCACACACTCCCTATAATTTCGGGATTAGTGTTGAACCTAAATAAGTGTTATTTGTGTTTGCGTTGAGCATGAATATGATTTGATCATGTTTATTGTAATACGGTTATTCATTTAAGTAAGAGAATAAATTGTTGTTTTGTTTACATGAATAAAACCTTATATGGTTACACACCCAATGAAAGTAGTTCGTTGGATCTCGATCGTAGTGATACACATAATCATAATATTGAAACCAAAAGATGCAAAGTTAATAATGATAGTGCAACTTATTTGTAGCACTGCCGTTTAGGTCATATTGGTGTAAAGCGCATGAAGAAACTCCATGCTGATGGGTTTTTGGAATCACTTGATTATGAATCAGTTGATGCTTGCGAACCATGCCTCATGGGCAAGATGACTAAGACGCTGTTCTTCGGAACAATGGAGCGAGCAACAGATTTGTTGGAAATCATACATACTGATGTATGTGGTCCGATGAATATTGAGGCTCGCGACAGGTATCATTATTTTCTGATCTTCACAGATGATTTGAGCAGATATGAGTATATCTACTTGATGAAACATAAGTCTGAAACATTTGAAAAGTTCAAAGAATTTCAGAGTAAAGTGAAAAATCATCGTAACAAGAAAATAAAGTTTCTATGATCTGATCGTAGAGAAGAGTATTTGAGTTACGAGTTTGGCCTTCAGTTAAAAACAATGTGAAATAGTTTCACTACTCACGCCACAAGGAACACCATAGTGTAATGGTGTGTCCGAACGTCATAACCGTACTTTATTAGATATAGTGCGATCTATGATGTCTCTTACCGATCTACCACTATCGTTTTGGGGTTATGCATTAGAGACAGCTGCATTCACGTTAAAAAAGGGCACCATCTAAGTCCGTTGAGACGACACAGTCTGAATTGTGGTTTAGCAAGAAACCAAAGTAGTCGTTTCTTAAAGTTTGGGGTTGTGATGCTTATGTGAAAAAGTTTCATCCTGATAAGCTCAAAACCAAATCGGAGAAATATGTCTTCATAGGATACCCAAAAGGAGAATGTTGGGTACACCTTCTATCACAGATCCTAAGGCAAGACATTCGTTGCTTATAATGGATACTTTCTAGAGAAGGAGTTTCTCTCGAAAGAAGTGAGTGGGAGGAAAGTAGAACTTGATAAGGTAATTGTACCTTCTCCCTTATTGGAAAATAGTTCATCACAGAAATCTGTTCCTGTGACTACTACACCAATTAGTGAGGAAGCTAATGATGATGATCATGTAACTTCAGATCAAGTTACTACCGAATCTCGTATGTAAACCAGAGTGAGATCCGCACCAGAGTGGTACGGTAATCCTGTTCTGGAGGTCATGTTACTTGACCATGACGAACCTACGAACTATGAGGAAGCGATGGTGAGCCCAGATTCCGCGAAATGGTTTGAGGCCATGAAATCTGAGATATGATCCATGTATGAGAACAAAGTTTGGACTTTGGTTGACTTGCCCGATGGTCGGCAAGCAATTGAGAATAAATGGATCTTCAAGAGGAAGACGGACGCTAATAGTAATGTTACTATCTACAAAGCTAGAATTGTCGCAAAAGGTTTTCGACAAGTTCAAGGTGTTGACTACGATGAGTTTTTCTCACTCGTATCTATGCTTAAGTCTGTCCGAATCATGTTAGCAATTGCCGCATTTTATGAAATCTGGAAAATGGATAAACAAAACTGCATTCCTTAATGGATTTATTAAAGAAGAGTTGTATGTGATGCAACTAGAAGGTTTTGTCAATCTGAAAGGTGCTAACAAAATGTGCAAGCTCCAGCGATCCATCTGTGGACTGGTGCAAGCATCTCGGAGTTGGAATATACGCTTTGATAAGTTGATCAAAGCATATAGTTTTATACAGACTTGCGGTGAAGCCTGTATTTACAAGAAAGTGAGTGGGAGCACTACAGCATTTCTAAGATGTTAGTTGTGAGATGATGTATTACGGAACGAGTAAAGAGACTTGCCAGTAACGAGATTGAACTAGGTATTGGATACCGACGATCGAATCTCGGGCAAGTAACATACCAATGACAAAGGGAACAACGTATGTTGTTATGCGGTCTGACCGATAAAGATCTTCGTAGAATATGTAGGAGCCAATATGGGCATCCAGGTCCCGCTATTTGTTATTGACAGGAGACGTGTCTCGGTCATGTCTACATTGTTCTCGAACCGTAGGGTCCGCACGCTTAAGGTTTCGATGACAGTTATATTAGAGTTTATGAGTTTTGATGTACCGAAGGAGTTCGGAGTCCCGGATGAGATCGGGGACATGACGAGGAGTCTCGAAATGGTCGAGACGTAAAGATCGATATATTGGACGACTATATTCGGACTTCGGAAAGGTTCCGAGTGATTCGGGTATTTTTCGGAGTACCGGAGAGTTACGGGATTTCGCCGGGGGGTATATGCGCCTTATTGGGCCATACGGGAATAGAGGAAAGAGTCCAAAAGGAAGGAGGCCTGCGCCCCCCCTCTGGTCCAAATTGGACAAGGGGCGCAGCCCCCTTTTCCTTATTCCTCTCCCCCTCTTTCCCCCTTCTCCTACTCCAACAAGGAAGGAGGGAGTCCTACTCCCGCGCCTCCTCCTAGGCCGGCCGCCCCCTCCCCCTTGCTCCTTTATATACGGAGGCAGGGGGGCACCCCATGACACAAGTTGATCATTGAGATCGTTCCTTAGCCGTGTGCGGTGCCCCCTGCCACCAAATTCCACCTCGATCATATCGTTGTAGTTCTTAGGCGAAGCCCTGTGTCGGTAGTACATCAAGATCGTCACCACGCCGTCGTGCTGACGGAACTCCTCCCCGAAGCTTTGCTGGATCGGAGCCCGGGGATCGTCATCGAGCTGAACGTGTGCTAAGAACTCGGAGGTGCCGGAGTAACGGTGCTTGGATCGGTTGGATCGGGAAGAAGACGTACGACTACTTCCTCTACGTTGTGTCAACGCTTCCGTTGCGATCTACAAGGGTACGTAGATCAGACTCTCCCCCTCGTTGCTATGCATCACCATGATCTTGCGTGTGCGTAGAATTTTTTTTGAAATTACTACATTCCCCAACACGGATGACGTCTCCTTCTTCTTGATCCAGCGAGGGGGAAGATGAAGTTGATGAAGATCCAGCAGCACAACGGCGTGGTGGTGGATGCAGGGCGTCACGGCAGCAGGGCTTCGCCGTGTACTACGAGAGAGAGGTGTAGCAGGGGAGAGGGAGGCGCCAAGGATGCAGGGTGCGGCTGCCCCCTCCCCCCTCCCTTTATATAGGCCTTTACCTCTGGACTATTCCGAAACTCCTCGTGACATCCGGGATCTCATCCGGGACTCCGAACAACATTCGGGTTACTGCATATACATATCTTCACAACCCTAGCGTCACCGAACCTTAAGTGTGTAGACCCTATGGGTTCGGGAGACAAGCAGACATGACCGAGACGACTCTCCGATCAATAACCAACAGCGGGATCTGGATACCCATGTTGGCTCCCACATGCTCCACGATGATCTCATCGGATGAACCACGATGTCGAGGATTCAAGCAACCCCGTATACAATTCCCTTTGTCAATCGGTATGTTACTTGCCCGAGATTCGATCGTCGGTATCCCAATACCTCGTTCAATCTCGTTACCGGCAAGTCACTTTACTCGCACCGTAATGCATGATCCCGTGACCAGACACTTGGTCACTTTGAGCTCATTATGATGATGCATTATCGAGTGGGCCCAGTGATACCTCTCCGTCATACGGAGTGACAAATCCCAGTCTTGATTCGTGTCAACCCAACAGACACTTTCGGAGATACCCGCAGTCTACCTTTATAGTCACCCAGTTACGTTGTGACGTTTGGTATACCCAAAGCACTCCTATGGTATCCGGGAGTTACACGATCTCATGGTCTAAGGAAAGGATACTTGACATTAGAAAAACTCTAGCAAACGAACTATACGATCTTATGCTATGTTCAGGATTGGGTCTTGTCCATCACATCATTATCCTAATGATGTGATCTCGTTATCAATGACACCCAATGTCCATAGTCAGGAAACCATGACTATCTGTTGATCAACGAGCTAGTCAACTAGAGGCTCACTAGGGACATGTTGGTGTCTGTTATTCACACATGTATTACGATCTCCGGATAACACAATTATAGCATGAATAAAGACAATTATCATGAACAAGGAAATATAATAATAATGCTTTTATTATTGCCTCTAGGGCATATTTCCAACAGTCTCTCACTTGCACTAGAGTTAATAATCTAGTTACATTGTGATGAATCAAACACCCATGGAATTCTGGTGTTGATCATGTTTTGCTCTAGGGAGAGGTTTAGTCAACGGATCTGCTACATTCAGGTCCGTATGTACTTTACAAATATCTATGTCTCCATCTTGAACATTTTCACGAATGGAGTTGAAGCGACGTTTGATGTGCCTTGTCTTCTTGTGAAACCTGGGCTCCTTGGCAAGTGCAATAGCTCCAGTGTTGTCATAGAAGAGCTTGATCGGCCCCGGCGCATTGGGTATGACTCCGAGGTCGATGATAAACTCCTTCACCAAAATTGCTTCATGTGCTGCCTCCGAGGCTGCCATGTACTCCGCTTCACATGTAGATCCCGCCATGATGCTCTGCTTGCAACTGCACCAGCTTACTGCCCCACCATTCAAAATATACATGTATCCGGTTTGTGACTTAGAGTCATCCAGATCTGTGTCGAAGCTAGCGTCGACGTAACCCTTTACGACGAGCTCTTCGTCACCTCCATAAACGAGAAACATTTCCTTAGTCCTTTTCAGGTACTTCAGGATATTCTTGACCGCTGTCCAGTGTTCCTTGCCGGGATTACTTTGGTACCTTCCTACCAAACTTACGGCAAGGTTTACATCAGGTCTGGTACACAGCATGGCATACATAATAGAACCTATGGCTGAGGCATAGGGGATGACACTCATCTCTTCTATATCTTCTGCCGTGGTCGGACATTGAGTTAAGCTCAATTTCACACCTTGCAGCACAGGCAAGAACCCCTTCTTAGACTGATCCATATTGAACTTCTTCAATATCTTATCAAGGTATGTGCTTTGTGAAAGACCTATGAGGCGTCTTGATCTATCTCTATAGATCTTGATGCCTAATATATAAGCAGCTTCTCCAAGGTCCTTCATTGAAAAACTCTTATTCAAGTAGGCCTTAATGCTGTCCAAGAGTTCTATATCATTTCCCATCAAAAGTATGTCATCTACATATAATATGAGAAATGCTACAGAGCTCCCACTCACTTCCTTGTAAACGCAGGCTTCTCCATAAGTCTGTGTAAACCCAAACACTTTGATCATCTCATCAAAGCGAATGTTCCAACTCCGAGATGCTTGCACCAGCCCATAAATCGAGCGTTGGAGCTTGCACACCTTGTCAGCATTCTTAGGATCGACAAAACCTTCCAGCTGCATCATATACAATTCTTCCTTAAGGAAACCATTAAGGAATGCCATTTTGACGTCCATTTGCCATATCTCATAATCGTAAAATGCGGCAATTGCTAACATGATTCGGATGGACTTTAGCTTCGCTACCGGTGAGAAAGTCTCATCGTAGTAAACCCCTTGAACTTGTCGATAACCCTTAGCGACAAGCCGAGCTTTATAGATGGTCACGTTACCATCCGCGTCTGTCTTCTTCTTAAAGATCCATTTATTCTCTATGGCTCGCCGTTCAACGGGCAAGTCAGTCAAAGTCCATACTTTGTTTTCATACATGGATCCTATCTCGGATTTCATGGCTTCTAGCCATTTGTCGGAATCTGGGCCCGCCATCGCTTCTTCATAGTTCGAAGGTTCACCATTGTCTAACAACATGATTTCCAAGACAGGGTTGCCGTACCACTCTGGTGCGGAACGTGTCCTTGTGGACCTACGAATTTCAGTAGGAGCTTGATCAGAAGTATCTTGATCATCATCATTAACTTCCTCTCTAGTCGGTGCAGGCACCTCAGGAACATTTTCTTGAGTTGCGCCCTTTTCCGGTTCAAGAGGTAATACTTCATCAAGTTCTACTTTGCTCCCACTTACTTCTTTCGAGAGAAACTCTTTCTCTAGAAAGGATCCATTCTTGGCAACAAAGATCTTGCCTTCGGATCTGAGGTAGAAGGTATACCCAATAGTTTCTTTAGGGTATCCTATGAAGACGCATTTTTTCGACTTGGGTTCGAGCTTTTCAGGTTGAAGTTTCTTGACATAAGCATCGCATCCCCAAACTTTTAGAAACGACAGCTTAGGTTTCTTCCCAAACCATAATTCATACGGTGTCGTCTCAACGGATTTCAACGGATCCCTATTTAAAGTGAATGCGGCAGTCTCTAAAGCATAGCCCCAAAAAGATAGCGGTAAATCGGTAAGAGACATCATAGATCGCACCATATCTAATAGAGTGCGATTACGACGTTCGGACACACCATTACGCTGAGGTGTTCTAGGCGGTGTGAGTTGTGAAACTATTCCATATTTTCTTAAGTGTGTGCCAAATTCGTGACTCAAGTATTCTCCTCCACGATCTGATCGTAGAAACTTGATTTTCATGTCACGTTGATTCTCAACCTCACTGTGAAATTCCTTGAACTTTTCAAAGGTTTCAGACTTGTGTTTCATTAAGTAGATATACCCATATCTACTCAAGTCATCAGTGAGGGTGAGAACATAACGATAGCCACCGCGAGCCTCAACACTCATTGGACCGCACACATTAGTATGTATGATTTCCAATAAGTTGGTTGCTCGCTCCATTGTTCCTGAGAACAGAGTCTTGGTCATTTTACCCATGAGGCATGGTTCGCACGTGTCAAATGATTCATAATCAAGAGACTCTAAAAGTCCATCTGCATGGAGCTTCTTCATGCGTTTGACACCTATGTGATCAAGGCGGCAGTGCCACAAGTATGTGGGACTATCATTATCAAACTTACATCTTTTGGTACTCACACTATGAACATGTGTAGCATTACGCTCGAGATTCATTAAGAATAAACCATTCACCATAGGAGCATGACCATAAAACACATCTCTCATATAAATAGAACAACCATTATTCTCGGATTTAAATGAGTAGCCATCTCGAATTAAACGAGATCCCGATACAATGTTCATGCTCAAAGCTGGCACTAAATAACAATTATTGAGGTTCAAAACTAATCCCGTAGGTAAATGAAGAGGTAGCATGCCGACGACGATCACATCGACCTTGGAACCATTCCCGACGCGCATCGTCACCTCGTCCTTCACCAGTCTCCGCTTATTCCGCAGCTCCTGCTTTGAGTTACAAATGTGAGCAACTGCACCGGTATCAAATACCCAAGAGCTACTACGAGTACTGGTAAGGTACACATCAATTACATGTATATCACATATACCTTTTGTTTTGCCGGCCTTCTTGTCCGCTAAGTATTTGGGGCAATTCCGCTTCCAGTGACCACTTCCCTTGCAATAAAAACACTCAGTCTCGGGCTTGGGTCCATTCTTTGGCTTCTTCCCAGCAGCTTGCTTGCCGGGCGCGGCAACTTCCTTGCCGTCCTTCTTGAAGTTCTTTTTACCCTTACCCTTCTTGAACTTAGTGGTTTTATTCACCATCAACACTTGATGTTCCTTCTTGACTTCTACCTCTGCTGATTTCAGCATAGCAAATACTTCAGGAATGGTCTTTTCCATCCCCTGCATATTGAAGTTCATCACAAAGCTCTTGTAGCTCGGTGGAAGCGACTGAAGGATTCTGTCAATGACCGCGTCATCCGGGAGATTAACTCCCAACTGAGTCAAGCGGCTATGCAACCCAGACATAGTGAGTATGTGCTCACTGACAGAACTGTTTTCCTCCATCTTACAGCTGAAGAATTTGTCGGAGACTTGATATCTCTCGACCCGGGCATGAGCTTGGAAAACCATTTTCAGCTCTTCGAACATCTCATATGCTCCGTGTCTCTCAAAATGTTTTTGAAGCCCCGGCTCTAAGCTGTAAAGCATGCCGCACTGAACGAGGGAGTAGTCATCGGTACGTGCCTGCCAAGCGTTCATAACGTCTTGTTCAGCAGGGAGAACAGGTGCGTCACCCAGCGGTGCTTGTAAGACATAATATTTCTTGGCAGCTATGAGGATGATCCTCAGGTTCCGGACCCAGTCCGTGTAGTTGCTGCCATCGTCTTTCAGCTTGGTTTTCTCTAGGAACGCGTTGGAGTTGAGGACTACGTTGGCCATTTGATCTACAAGACATATTGTAAATATTTTAGACTAAGTTCATGATAATTAAGTTCATCTAATCAAATTATTTAATGAACTCCCACTTAGATAGACATCCCTCTTGTAGTCATCTAAGTATAACATGATCCGAGTTAACTAGGCCGTGTCCGATCATCACGTGAGACGGACTAGTCAACGTCGGTGAACATCTTCATGTTGATCGTATCTTCTATACGACTCATGCTCGACCTTTCGGTCTTCTGTGTTCCGAGGCCATGTCTGTACATGCTAGGCTCGTCAAGTCAACCTAAGTGTTTGCATGTGTAAATCTGTCTTACACCCGTTGTATGTGAACGTTAGAATCTACCACACTCGATCATCACGTGGTGCTTCGAAACAACGAACTGTCGCAACGGTGCACAGTTAGGGGGACACTTCTTGAAATTATTATGAGGGATCATCTTATTTACTACCGTCGTTCTAAGTAAACAAGATGCAAAAACATGATAAACATCACATGCAATCAAATAATAAACGTGACATGATATGGCCAATATCACATAGCTCCTTTGATCTCCATCTTAGGGCTCCATGATCATCTTGTCACCGGCTTGACACCATGATCTCCATCATCATGATCTCCATCAACGTGTCTCCATGAAGTTGCTCGGCAACTATTACTTCTACTACTATGGCTAACGCGTTTAGCAATAAAGTAAAGTAATTTACATGGCGTTTCTCAATGACACGCAGGTCATACAAAAAATAAAGACAACTCCGATGGCTCCTGCCGGTTGTCATACTCATCGACATGCAAGTCGTGATTCCTATTACAATAGCATGAACATCTCATGCATCACATATAGATCATTCATCATTCATCACAACTTTGGCCATATCATATCACAAAGCACTTGCTGCAAAAACAAGTTAGACGTCCTCTAATTGTTGTTGCAAGTTTTATGTGGCTGAATTAGGGTTCTAGCAAGAACGTTTTCTTACCTACGTGAAAGCCACAACGAGATTTGTCAACTTCTATTTACCCTTCATAAGGACCCTTTTCATCGAATCCGCTCCAACTAAAGTGGGAGAGACAGACACCCGCCAGCCACCTTATGCAACTAGTGCATGTTAGTCGGTGGAACCGGTCTCACGTAAGCGTACGTGTAAGGTTGGTCCGGGCCGCTTCATCCCACAATACCGCTGAAGCAAGATAAGACTAGTAGCGGCAAGAAAGTTGACAACATCTACGCCCACAACAAATTGTGTTCTACTCGCGCAAGAAGAACTACGCATAGACCTAGCTCATGATGCCACTGTTGGGGAATGTTGCAGAAAACAAAATTTTCCTACGGTTTCACCAAGATCCATCTATGAGTTCATCTAGCAATGAGTGATTGGATTACATCTACATACCTTTGTAGATCGCGAGCAGAAGCGTTCACTAGAACGTGGATGACGAAGTCGTACTCGTCGTGATTCAAATCACCGATGACCAAGCGCCGAACGGACGGCACCTCCGCGTTCAACACACGTACAGAGCGGATGACGTCTCCTCCTTCTTGATCCAGCAAGGGGGAAGGAGAAGTTGATGAAGATCTAGCAGCATGACGGCATGGTGGTGGATGCAGGGCGTCACGGCAGCAGGGCTTCGCGTGTACTACGAGAGAGAGGTGTAGCAGGGGAGAGGGAGGCGCCAAGGATGCAGGGTGCGGCTGCCCCCCTCCCCCTCCCTTTATATAGGCCTTTACCTCCGGACTATTCCGAAACTCCTCGTGACGTCCGGGATCTCATCCGGGACTCCGAACAACATTCGGGTTACTGCATATACATATCTTCACAACCCTAGCGTCACCGAACCTTAAGTGTGTAGACCCTACGGGTTCGGGAGACAAGCAGACATGACCGAGACGACTCTCCGATCAATAACCAACGGCGGGATCTGGATACCCATGTTGGCTCCCACATGCTCCACGATGATCTCATCGGATGAACCACGATGCCGAGGATTCAAGCAACCCCGTATACAATTCCCTTTGTCACTTAAGCCATACTTATTGTAATAAGTTCTCTTTTGAGACACTCGATGTAATAAGTGTGTGATTGCTACTCTGCTATAAATCCTCCGAGTACTGTGTGGTGTCAGCATTACTAATCCAGGGATGACACCAGAGCACAGAGATCAGACTGTTTGAGGTCTGGTCGCTACAGAGATGGTATCAGAGCACACGCTGACTGTAGGACACGACCACTAAGCTAAAAGACCTAGATCACTACTCACTCTCTTCTCTTCTGACTTCTCATCTTTTCTACTCTTTAGGATGGCGGATGCGAGGAACAAGTTCACACAACCAGACGAAGATACACCCTTTGGACGCCACTTGAAGGAAGTCACTAGATACCTGAACATAGGAGTACCAAGCTTCACGGGAACCTACAACGCCACTTTACCTGAAGAAGGGCGCTGGATGATTCAAGTTCAAGTTCTAGGAAGGACGTTCATGCCAGTCACAGAGCCCATAGAGTTTTCTTTTGACGCACCAACTTGGAGTCTAGGACAGAGTATGGCAGCTCACATTGCCATGGAACGCATTGGAGAAGTCTACCGCAAGGATCTCAAGGATACTATCTACCAGATTTGCGGACGCCGAGATGAACACTGGGAGATGATCAGCACCAGGAAGGATAGATCAATTGCAGCTTTTATACAGGAGTTAAACCAGCACATTCGACGACAGGAGAATCAGATGTGCGCCGACATGATAGATCTGAAGAAGGATAAAACTAGAATCAAGGAACTGGAGGAAGAACTCAAGGCTACACGTGAAGGTTATGAATAAGAAATTGAAGTATTGGTGGAGAAGAATGACGACCTGATCAAGAAGATTGGGATATTTATGGGAGACCCGACACCAGTAGATGAAGACGAAGAACCCAAGGAGATTAGCCCGGAAGACTACATCATCATCGACGGCACCGACTCGGAAGCAGATAGTAGCGATGATAACTATGTTGATGAAGCTAGAGCCGATATCATGGAGTCTACAACCGTAGAATATTTCTAGTAGACCACCTCACCAGTAGTAGAAGTCCACCATGTAAATTTAGTAGTCCGAGCACTTTTGCGATAGCTAGATCGATTGTATGCCTTTGTTTGATTGAATGAGTGAATTGTGTGCTTTGCCTCATGTGCATATGGGTAGTGTTTTCTCTTTAGACCCCCTCTATTCTTATATCTCATCTTTTCTAAACCCTCAGATGCCTCCAAGACGTGACCCCAGATTTGCCTTTTCGCCGAAGCTCACCCAGTTGATCCAGCAGCAGAACACTTTGATGCAGTTGCTAGTTCAGAATCAGAATCAGGGGAACAACAACAACCCACCACCACCACCACCACCACCTGTTGACCACTTAGCCCGTTTTCTTAGGCTGAATCTGCTGGTGTTTTCCAGTAGCACCGAGCCAATAGTAGCAGATGATTGGCTCCGCAAGACAGCTAGGGAGTTGACCACAGCAGGATGCACAGATGCGGAGAAGGTGAAGTTTGCCGCACATCAGTTAGAAGGACCCACAGCATCATGGTGGGAGAATTTCACAGCCACCTTCCCAGTCGATACTGTCACATGGGACCAGTTTCAGCAGGCTTTTTGTACTGCCCATGTTTCAGCAGGAGTAATGCCCATGAAGAAGCGTGAGTTTCGTAACTTGTGCCAAGGAGGACGGACAGTTAGCCAGTATGTGGAGGAGTTTAGTAAGCTAGCACGTTATGCCCCAGATGACGTTGCTACGGATCCAGCTAAGCAGGAGAAATTCCTGGAAGGACTGAATGATGAGTTGAGCATGCAGTTGATGGTAGCCACCTTCAACAACTACCAGGAGTTGGTAGATCGTGCTCTTATGATTGAAGGGAAGCAGCAGCAAATTGAGAACCGCAAGAGGAAGTATGGACAAGGAAAGTATAATTCAGGAGCTCAGCAGAAGCCACGTTTTACCCCTAGACCGGGAGGACATTTTCAGCATACCCATGGAGTAGGTAGCTCGCACAATCACAATGGCACCAAGAATGGTAATGGGAATGGAGGAAGCAATGGACAGAACCGCAACACCCCATCGACCCCAGCCAAGAAGGACCTGAGTCAAGTCACTTGTTTTAAGTGTTCGAAGACCGGCCATTATGCCAATGAATGTCCTGAAGGCCAAAACGGCAATGGAAACTCTGGAAAGAAGCCGAACCCTTTCAACAGGGGACAGGTGAACCACGTTAATGTGGAGGAGGTTGAAGCTCAGCCCGATGCAGTAATAGGTAAGTTTTTGGTTAAGTCATTTACTGCACTCATACTTTTTGGATACTGGTGCATCGCATTCATACATATCAAGGGGATTTGTGGAAAAGTATAGCCTACCCATTAGGGTTCTTAAAACACCTATGCTAGTAAGCTCACCAGGAGCAGAGTACATGACCAGTCAAGGATGTTTTCAAGTGCCATTAAGTATAGGACGGCATGTTTTCCCAACAGATTTGATTATTCTGGAATCTCAAGGCCTAGATGTGATTCTTGGTATGGATTGGCTGTCGATGTATGGAGGAAACATCGATTGCGCTAGTAAGTTAATTTTGCTCACAACGCCAGAAGGAAGAAGGATCAAGTATGTATCCCGGCATATGCCAAACAGGACACAAGTAAATTCCTTATCAGGAGTTGTGCAAGAGGAAGTACCAGGGGTAAAGGATTTTCCTGACATATTTCCAGAAGAGTTGCCAGGCATGCCACCGGATAGAGATATTGAGTTTTTGATTGAGCTATTGCCAGGCACTGGGCCAATATCGAAGAGACCATACAGGATGCCCGCTAAGGATTTGGTGGAGATTAAGAAGCAGATTAAGGAGTTACTGGATAAAGGTTACATTCGCCCAAGTTCTTCGCCTTGGGGATCACCAGTACTTCTAGTGGAGAAGAAGGATGGATCATTAAGAATGGTTGTTGATTATCGAGGATTGAACGAAGTAACAATCAAAAACAAGTCCCCACTACCAATGATTAATGACCTGTTTGATCGATTGCAAGGGGCTAAAGTGTTTTCCAAGATCGATTTGCGATCAGGGTACCATCAGTTGAAGATTCGAGAGCAGGACATACCTAAGACAGCATTCACCACAAGATATGGACTGTATGAGTATACCGTTATGTCATTTGGACTGACTAACGCACCTGCCTATTTTATGAACATGATGAACAAAGTGTTTATAGAGTTTTTGGATAAGTTCGTCGTGGTTTTCATCGATGATATTCTGGTATTCTCAAAGAATGAAGAGGAGCATAAGGAGCATTTGCGTTTGGTACTTGGAAAGCTCAGAGAACATCAATTATATGCCAAGTTCAGCAAATGTGAGTTTTGGTTGAAGGAAGTAGGATTCCTCGGACACGTTATATCTGGAGAAGGTATAGCAGTAGATCCCACTAAAGTTGATACCGTGACCAAGTGGGAAGCACCAACAACAGTTGGAGAGATCCAGAGTTTTCTTGGACTCGCAGGGTACTACCGGAGATTTATTGAGAACTTTTCAAAGATTGCGAAGCCTATGACGGAGTTGTTGAAGAAGGAGACTAAGTTCAAATGGACTGAGGAGTGTGAGGCTAGTTTTCAGGAGTTAAAGAAACGCTTGGTTACCTCACCGGTGTTGATTTTGCCAGATCAGACCAAGGATTATGAGGTGTATTGTGACGCTTCACGTCGAGGACTTGGAGCAGTGCTTATGCAGGAAGGGAGAGTTGTTTCGTATGCTTCACGACAACTGAAGCCTCACGAATTGAATTATGCCACGCATGATTTAGAGTTAGCAGCCGTGGTGCATGCATTGAAGACATGGAGACATTTCCTCATTGGAAATCATTGTGAGGTGTACACGGATCACAAGAGTTTAAAGTACATTTTCACGCAGAAGGAATTGAACCTCAAACAAAGGAGATGGTTGGAGCTCATCAAGGATTACGATATGAGATTGCATTACCATCCCGGAAAGGCTAATATAGTAGCTGACGCATTAAGCCATAAGAGCCATGTCAATATGTTAATGACGGAAGAAATACCCAAGGAGTTAGCAGAAAACCTTTGTGAGCTATGTTTGGAGATAGTTCCGAGAGGCTATGTGGCAGCATTGGAGATTCAGTCAACATTGATGGATAAAATCAAAGAGGCTCAAAAATCTGACAAGGAGATTGCTTCTATAAAGGAGAAACTGAGCAAAGGAAAAGCTAAAGGATTTCGTGAGGATGAGCACGACACCCTATGGTTTGAAGACCGTGTTTATGTGCCCAATGACCCGGAGATCAGAAAGTTGATTCTGCAAGAGGCACATGATTCACCGTATTCGATTCACCCAGGAAATACCAAGATGTATTTGGATTTGAAGGATATTTTCTGGTGGACCGGAATGAAGATGGATATTGCGGAGTATGTAGCAGTTTGTGACGTATGTCAGAGAGTAAAGGCAGAGCATCAGAAGCCAGCAGGATTGTTGCAACCGTTGCCGATACCCGAATGGAAGTGGGATAAGATAGGCATGAATTTTATCACGGGATTACCAAGGACTCGTTCAGGCTATGACTCGATTTGGGTTGTAGTTGATCGATTGACGAAAGTAGCTCATTTCATCCCAGTAAAGACCACTTACACTAGTGCTAAGTTGGCAAAGATATACATGACCGGGATCATATGTTTGCATGGAGTTCCAAGGAGTATCGTATCAGATAGAGGAACCCAGTTTACCTCGAAGTTCTGGAAGCAGTTGCATGAGACTTTGGGTACTAGGCTAGAATTTAGTACAGCTTTTCATCCGCAGACAGATGGACAGACCGAGAGAGTCAATTAGATTTTGGAGGATATGCTGAGAGCTTATGCGCTAGATTATGGATCTAGTTGGGACGATAATTTGCCATATGCAGAGTTCTCTTACAATAATAGCTATTAGACCAGTTTGAAGATGGCCCCTTTCGAAGTTTTGTACGGAAGGAGGTGCAGGACACCGTTGTCATGGGACGAAGTTGGAGACCGCCAGTTGTTTGGACCAGATCTGATTAAAGAGTCTGAACAGAAGGTGAAGTTGATTCGCGATAGGCTCAAGGTAGCCCAGTCCAGGCAGAAGAGCTACGCAGATTCAAAACGCAAGGAGACAGTTTACGAAGTCGGAGACAGAGCTTATCTTCGAGTATCCCCACTTCGAGGGATTAAGCGCTTTGGAGTTAAGGGGAAGTTAGCGCCACGATTTGTAGGGCCATATCGAGTTTTGGAGCGTATGGGAGAAGTGGCCTACAAGTTGGAATTACCCGAAGGATTGTCAGGAGTTCATGATGTGTTCCACGTTTCTCAGTTGAAGAAGTGTCACGCAGAGATGGCTGACATACCTTTGAAGGACACAGTGCCATTGGAAGCAATTCAGTTGGATAACGATTTGACCTATGAGGAGAAACCAGTCAAAATTCTCAAGTTTGCCAGCCGAGTCACTCGCGGTAAGGTTATCAAGTTTTGTAAAGTTCAGTGGAGTCACCACACGGAGGATGAAGCCACCTGGGAGCGAGAGGAAGATTTGCTCAAGGACCACCCTCACCTATTTTCTAGCCAACCTGAATCTCGAGGGCGAGATTCATCTTAAAGGGGGTAGGTTTGTAACATCCCAAATTTTCAATTTGGAATGTTATACATTAGGTCATCATGCATATCATATTTTATTTTGCTTTTGGTTTTGATCCTAGAAAATCCTAAGTAACTCAAGGACCCACGGAGAGAGTTGGGGATTTCGTTATTTACGTATTTGAGTTTTCTCAAATTATGTAAACAGGATCGTTTGATTTTATTTATTTTATCATCAATTATTTCTATTACAAAAATATGAGAGAGGGAATAAAATGACTTTCCCAAAATATAGAAATATTGAGGATTTAATAAAAAAATCAAATAAGATTTATTTCGGAGTTTTTTGGTATTTTTATTTGAATTTAGGAAAAATGCACGTTTTTCAAAGTTGTAATTTGGGCCCAAATAAATGTTCACTTTATCGGGCTTGATTTTAGGAACCTCGCAAAATTTATTTCATGATTTTTGGAGTCCGTTTAGTATTTCTTTTTATTTTTTTTTCCGAGCGGAATTATTTAAAAAAAAACGGAACCGACTTTAGGACGTACCCGAACGGGACTCCGCCCGGGGCGCCTTTATAAGCCGCCACCCCGGGGGCCCGAGAGCCACAGCCCACAGCCGCCCCAAACCCTAACCCTAGCCCCAGCCCCGCCGCCGCCGCCGCCGCCGGAGCGCGTCGCCCGAGGTTCGCCGCCGCCGCCTCGTTTTCCGTGCAGTTTTTTTTGAAAAAAAGGAAAAAAAAATTCTCTGTTCGTCGTTTCTCGTTTTCATCGGATTTTTCGCGGTTATTTTCTGATCGCGGTTTCTGATCCGATTTTCGTTTTAGTATAACTTTTCGCTCGTTTATCGGAATCAGGCGATTCAAGCGCCTGGAGTTTCGTCTCGAAACCCTCTTTCTGAATAATCAACTTAAACAAGTTTTTGCTACAGTAAAATTTGACCTAGATCCATATTACTAGAACGAAGTTGATTTCTTTCACCGTTTGATTTCTTTTGCTTCGTTTGATTTGATTCTTTTTGCAAACCAAGGTTCTTAAGTTGAACTTTCTGGTTAGATCTTCTATTTGAGTTTTACCTGTGCATTAGATGAGTACTTATTGTATGCTTGTTTGTTTGTCTGCGATAGAATACCCGGAGTGCGCCGCCTGTTACTTCGAATCTCTAGGTTTCGCGGATCATCAGCAAGGCAAGTAACACTTTGATCATACCTTTTCTACAACTTAGTTTTATTGCATTAGATCAATCCTCACACATTGCATGATTAGGATCTAATTAAATTGTGGGATGGGAAGTAGATGAGGTAGTACCTATTACCTGTTTATTATGAAACCTTTGGGAGTTACTTCTACGTTTGCCTATTACGCCATGCTATGCTAGTAGACGTGGATTGGGTGAGTGATATCCATGACAGATGTGAGTTTGTTAATTTTAATGGTTTACTTAAGGTGACAACTTAAACACACATCTGGGTGGACTGAGGCACCTGGTTTCTATCAAGACTTGCCTATTTTTCTTTTGGACCGCCACCTAGGCTCAAAGGGATCATAAGATTATTCATACTAGAAACTTCCGTGTGCAGCCACAAGCCATTATGGGCTCTGGCATAGTTGATTAAGTCGTGCGAACTCTTACAGGGTAGACTAGCAGATGTATGGGAAAGTAGGTGTACCGGTCTATCCAACATAAGGTGCTAGCGCTTCTGAAAGACTGTGTCTTGGTTATCCGTTTCTCAAACATCATGCAGTGCGAGAAATCCAACGGAGGCGATCGAGTCTTGTGGGAAAAAGTGCGCAAACCTCTGCAGAGTGTAATAAACTAATTATGGTTAGTCGTGTCCCCGGTTATGGACATCTTGAGTATCTAGTACCTGGTTATCATGTGAATCTCAACATGTTACTACAAAGATAATTTTGATGGGTTTGTTTAATGATGATGCTTAATTGGGATTGAGAATGCTGTCAACCATTCTCAATGTTTAACAACCACCATGATAGTAATTAAATTTATTCCTTTGCCGTAGGGAAAAATTGGCTTTACGCAAAAACTGTAACCATAGAGCTTTCCACCAGCCAAATATGCATATAGTATAGTTGTTGCATTTCATTACTCTCTATGTGTTACCTTACCAGCATATTCCATGTGCTGACCCGTTTTCGGGCTGCAACGTTAATGTTGCAGACTTTTCAGACGACGATTAAGGAGTTTTAGGTCGTGGTTCTATACTCAGTGATGCCGTTGGAGTTGATGGAATCACTTATCTTCCAAGCCTTCCGCTGTTATCGTTATTAGATGGCCTTAAGCCATACTTATTGTGATAAGTTCTCTTTTGAGACACTCGATGTAATAAGTGTGTGATTGCTACTCTGATATAAATCCTCCGAGTACTGTGTGGTGTCAGCATTACTGATCCAGGGATGACACCGGAGCACAGAGATCAGACTGTTTGAGGTCTGGTTGCTACACCCGGGACTTCACCATCTTCATCCTCCTCTCCTCCAACCGAAGATAGGCCACGACCCGAGGAAAAGTCGGGTCTGGGAGGAACGTGAGGTTGGAGGCCGCGTTGTCGAACTTCTCGTTCAGACTGGCGGTGAGCGTGCTGAGGAGGAGGTCGTTGGAGACGTGGTCGCGAAGTTCGTCAGCAAGTTTCTTAAGGCGCATGCAATAATCGTCAATGGACGAGTCAAGCTGATGGCAACCAAAAAATTCTTGCTAAAGAAACACGCGACGCTGGAGGGCGTTGTCGAGGAAGAGCCCGTTCAGCTTAGCCCACACCGTCTGCGCGTCATCGGTGTCGCAAATGATGGTGTGGAATATGTCCTTGGAGATGGTTTGGTACAGCCAGCGAGTGATGGTGGCGTCGATGGTCAGCCAGTCGTCGTCCGCGAACATGAGGTCAGAGTCGACGAAGCCATCGACGTGATCAATGAGGTGGTACTCGCGAAAGACGAGGGAGAAGTAGGTATTTCAGGCGTAGTAGGTGGAGTTGGCGTAGTCGAGGACGATGGGCACGCGGGCGAAGATGTCGAGATCGCGGACGACTTCCACCGGGGAAGGGCCGGACCTTCGAAGGGGTTGGAGGGAAGGGAGGCGGCGGCGTGGGGAGAGGCCATGGAGGCGGTGCGACGACCCAGGGGGTGGTGGCGGCGCGGCTGGGTAGGAGGTGCCGATCGGGGTGGGAGTTGCGATCGAGGGATGGGGAGATCGGGTGGGTGGCGGCGGCTCGGGAGGGAGAGGGGTGGTGGCGGCGGCTCGAGAGGGAGAGGGAGGCGGCTCGGGAGAGGGATGGGGATGGGGAGGCGCACGTGGCGGCAGGATGAAGATGCAGCGGTGGCGCGGGTAGATGGCGGTGGCGGCAGCGTTGTGCTGCGGCGGCGGCTAGGAGCGGAAGCTAGGGTTGAATCGGAAGAGAAATTGATACCATGTTGAAGGCAATGCAACTCTCGATGTATTGATCGGGTGCACAATGCACGTATATATAGATACAAAGGCAGCCCTCAGCTTTATCTATACAAGAAAACTAGAGGCAGGGCCGGTAGGAGATTATCCTAACAGATACATGCACATATATGTTCAACAACCATGAGCTAGGAAGGAAAGGAATTGGCAGCATCATGCCCCGATGAGAGAGAAAATAAATTAGAGCTTGCATGGTGAGGAGTAAGGAAGAAAATGAATTGACGGCTTCAGAGCATCTACAGCCAGTCGTCTTAAACTCTTCTTAAACACTCGGGCGGACGGTTTGGTGTGGCGGATAAAAAAACTCCAACCCAAGCGAGTACCTCAAACCGACCTCAAACGTCCGGTTTGACCGACACCCCTCATATCTATCCCAAATATGAGGCGGATATGGGGCCCAGGCACGTCCGTTACGTCGGACCCGGTTCATCCTGGCCCACCTGACCCCACATATATTCATCTCTATCCGCTCCTCGGACCAAACCCTAACCACTCCGCCACCCAAGCTTCCGTCCGACGATCTCTTACCTTCTCCGGCATGGCGGGCAGCAGATCCCTGTCCTACACCTTCGGATTCATTGACCCGGAGCTTGTCCCACGCGGCTTTGAGGAGGAGATGACCGCCTATCTTGCACTGCGCCGCTCTCTGGAGGAGGCCGCTCAACGACAGCGCTCGGACTCCCTCCGCGGAATCCACCGTGTCTGCCCAAATGGCGCATAGCCCCGGCACGAGGTTTGTCAACGCTGCCTCACCGGAGGTAGTGTGGTCGTCTGGCGTCCGAACATGGCAACGGATGCACAACGCTTCGTTGGCGTATCGAGGCGGAGGTGAACACATGGGCGTTGTTCGACGCAAATATGGCGTGGCGTGCCTGCCGTGCAAGGCAGCGGGCGTGGGGCGGCAGACGTTGGCGAGGCAGGGTCACATTCTTCGGCGCTACTTAACTAAGATATCCGGTTATGAAAGAGATTATTTGAGACGCGTTCGTCACTCCAGGACGCACCCACGTGCATCCGCATGCATTTGAAGGGGCGGATTTGTTGTATTTCGGTTGTAGATACTCTCATGCCTGCATAGGAGGGAATGGGGTCATGCATCATCTGCTCGTGCGTGTGCACCTGCACACGCTAATTCGGGATTGTGTGTTGTTGTGCAATGAACGATGACCCGTCAGCAGGTCCTGGCTAGGGTTTGAGCGGCAACCACGATGCCCGCAGTCAACAACATGCGGCTACATTAGTGACATGGCGTAGGGTAGCAGTCGACACGAGCATTGATCGCTTCGATTTGCCTCTGCTCGGTCAGATAAATTGATTTGGCTCTCATTCTTGTTTGAAACCTAAACGAAAAGAAAAAAATATCTTGTATAAAATTTGTTTTTTCAGAAAATATATATGCACTGCATTATGAAGCAAAAAGAATAGTGTGTAATGGCACATGAAACAGGTTTTGCAAATTTTATCCGCACGGGCATTTGTACCTTTTTTATAAATACATGTAACTTTATTAATAGTCATAACAATTATAGGTAACCGCTTGACAGGAGCGGATCGCTATCTGAAAAAAGAACTTATTATAGATACATTAATATGGACTTAAGATTCAAGAAAATATAAAGTAACTCATATAATTAAAAATTACGATGAAATCTTTTATAAATATTTTTTTCACGGTATTAATCTCTACTCGAAAAAATACTTCAAAGAATTTAATAAAAAATGTGTAATTAGTCTGAAGCAACGATGTTACCACTCTTTCACCTGTATGAACACTATTTTTTTGAGAGCGCCTTGAGTCAGGAATACCAGTTGGGCTGCTAATTCAGACCCAAGCCCGGCCTGAGAGACAAACTCGGCCCGGGCTGCCCATGCTCAGGTTTATTGTGAACCAGTAATAAAAAGATAAATAATAAAGGTGGCGCCCGTACGTCCAAAATCCGCAACTTGATGGGAAGGGGATCCATTCCAATAGCTCCGGCAAGACTCCCGACCACCGCCGGCCGTATAGCGTCCACCGTCTCTTTCTCTACATCGGAGTGCCGCAAGGATCTCGCCATCATGGCAGCCACTGCCAACGCATCCTGCCTCCCCGCCTCTTCGCGCCTACCGGCCAGCGGCGCGGGCATCCGGAACAGGGGGAGGCTGCCAATGGCCGCCGTTGGCTGCACTGCCGGACGCGGCGGGGTTCACCTGAGGAGCGCCTGGCCTCTCCTGTGCACCTCCTCCTCCGCTGCGTCCGGAGCACGGGGTAGCAGGAAGATGGAGGACTACAACACTGCCATGAAGCGGATGATGCGGAACCCATACGAATACCACCACGACCTTGGTACGAACTTTTGCTGGCCATATGAATTGTGGGTATTCTTTGATTGATTGAATGATGTAAGTTCAGTTAGAGCTGGGATAATCCTTTATTCCAAAGAAATGTCGATATTTGTAGGGCTCCATTTGTGAGAAAATGTTGAATTGTGTGTCTCATAGGACTATCGAGCACAAATTGGCGCATTGGTGGCTCGATGCATATTGTGATGCATCTCAATGTTTGTAGGACCCTCTTAGATGTGATGAACTACACCTGTCCTTGATTAGATGTTGAATTGTTACGGAATCTTGTTATCTTGGCCAAATGAATTGTTCCTTCTAGTGTGCCTACATTTGTGTTAGGTTGTTAGCTCAGCTGATTTTAGATTGTGATTAAGACCATTTGTTAGGCTTTGTTTTCATGGTTGCATGATTTATGTTGGGTAAGTGCTAACATGAATTGGCTCAAAAAAATTGCTAACATGAATGTTCGGTTATAAATGTCATGAAAGCCATAGCAAGGAGACAATGAGTAAGCATGTCGTTTTCTGGGTTGGGTGGCGACCTGGACACATTTTGCATTGATTTCTTCAAATACTGATCTGTTTATTTATCTCAATCTCAATTGGTCTAGTCATGGCAAAGCGATTGATAAAAATGACGGGATGAAAAATTGCCATCTTGAAGACTTTATAATCAGCATATTATTTTTTCTCCTTACATAGCATTTGTTATCTGCATGGTGTATAATTTGGTGGCCAAAAAGAGTAGCATGAACTTTTCTTCTTGGTATATTTGGTAGGTCGATCTTTTATGTTTCACTCTCAAAACTGAATTTAGGATCTGCTTGGTCTAATGGAAAGAGTGGCCAAACTAAATTTAGTTTCATTTTCAAAACTGAATTTAGATTTAAGAAGGACCAAGATATTTTGTTCTGATGTGTGTTGTACCCTCACAGATCACTTTAATGGCATTTTACTAAAATAGAACTGCAGTGTGGCACATGCTTTTGTTATAGTTCAGAATAACCTAAATCTTCATGAAGTAGCAATTTCTATAAAAGGGCAACTTTATATAGGAATAGTTATTGGCCCCTCATTTGTCACCGAGTATTAGGTTTCCCTCTCTTGCTTTGTTATCATTTAACAAATGATGAATGAGATATAGTTATTATTTAGAGAGAAATATAATTTCCCTCTTCTGCACTGATGAATTTATTGCATGTGAAACTTAGGTATGAATTATGCTGTCATAAGTGATAGCTTGATTGTTGGCTCGCAACCTCAGACGCCTGACGATATTGATCACTTGAAAAATGAGGAAAATGTAGCCTATATTCTTTGTCTACAGCAGGACAAGGATATCGAATACTGGGGCATTGATTTTGAAGCTGTTGTCACTAGGTGCAAAGAACTTGGCATTCAGCATATGAGAAGACCAGTGAGTTTCTTATTTATCAACTGAGTGAGTTCATGTTTTGTGCTTCTTTCTTAATTCTGATAAAATAAAATACAGTTACTGCCACTCTGCATTCTCTTCACATTTCAAGTGATTTGTAAGTTATAATATTTGGCGTTTCCTCTTATCCATTTATTGATAATCCATGGTGAGGAGCAAATCAATGACAAAAGAGTGAGATTTTATCTTTAAGTTGCAGTGGGCCAGTGGCAATTGTTGACCCTCTCATTGAACTCCTTTGGTTCATTTAAAATTGTTGACTAGATAATGTTATTAAGCTAAACATTAATCATAAAGATCTTTAGTCTGTAGAACCAGAATTTTGTGGTGATATCTCTATAAGTAACACAAAAAGAGAAGGTTAACAAACAAGTAATCTTGAAGAAGCCGAGCTGCAAATCATAAGCAAACTGCAAACTAAGGGTGTTCTGTTTAGAAGGAAAACTAAGGGTATTTACAATTTCTCGTTTGCAGGCAGTAGACTTTGATCCAGATTCGCTGAGGAAACAGTTACCGAAAGCAGTTTCCGCACTAGAATGGGCTATATCACAAGGCAAAGGGCGAGTTTACATCCATTGCACTGCTGGACTTGGTAGAGCGCCTGCGGTTGCAATTTCTTACATGTTCTGGTTCGAGAATATGGACGTAAGCTCATTTCATCTAAATCGTAATATAGTACTAGAAATCATTATCAAGTCATGTTTTCACATGCGTGCTTTACATATAAACCATGATGAAGCTATACTATTACTATACATCTGTTTGCAGCTAAATACGGCTTATGACAAGCTAACCTCCATAAGACCGTGTGGACCGAGTAAGAAAGCTATCCGCTCTGCAACCTATGATCTAGCTAAGAGTGATCCAAATAAAGAAGCTTTTGAGACCCTGCCGGAGCGTGCCTTCGAGGGAATATCTGTTTCAGAGAGGAAGTTAATACAAGACCGTGTCCGTTCCCTCCACAAGGCATGAGAAAGAAAAGGGAAAACATCGCGAGAGGTGACGTGTTCTTTATTGTCAGTTATGGACCACACGCCAATGTATATCATTCCTACTCTTATGTTCTTTTTTACACTGCAGCTGGACAGGGGGCGAGGTAAACTTTTGCTATATGATAGACCTGATTGCTAGATTTCTACAAGCTGCTGGAAAGTAAGAGGTTTGAGCCAAGCTATTCTCAGAATAAAGCTTAAGACCGACCTTGCTGTTGGTTGGTATTGTAATAAGAAGAAAATAAAGATTCATGAAAAGATGTTATCTACCACACACATATGGTGAACTTGGATGCTGTTTACCACATCTTTTCGGTCAGAGGTCATTTAAGGTGTTTGAAGATCAATGCATCAATATAGACGTCATGTATTTATCATTTTAATCATGTTGTTCCGGGATTATTGGTTCATGTATTTAGTCATTGATGGCAACAGATTGAAACTATTACTCAAAAGTACAAGCATATATCATGTCGTCGCCAATTGTCATGCGTATGCTCATTTTGGCTGTGCGGTAAAGTTTCTCGTGTTACATTCAAGGATGAAATAAAGTTTCTTCTGTATTTGCACGAAATCTTAGCGTTAAATTATGCTGATAGTGTTCTTTGCTGCGGTTCAGCTTTTTTTTGTCAGCTTGATCACACTCTTCTCGTTGAAAGCTGAACACTTAAATACAATCTGCTCTTTTATATATTTATAGTTTTCAATGGAAAAGTACATCTCTTACAAGGCACATGATGCACTGACCAATCTAGGTCAGCTGTATGGTAAGTTGGTTACTAGTTTCCGGCACAGGTGATGCAGCCTATATACTTTTTTTCATGACTGCATCTGAATTCAAGACATATAGCATCATCCGCCAATAAGCATAAATTAACTTGAGATCGTTAATTATATCTGAATCCCTGATCCGGTTGGCATCAATCAAGGTGTCAATGCTGCATGAAAAACAAGATAGAACATCAGACAAACACAACCAATTAGTAGGTCATAATTCTGAATATTTTTCAAAGAATAAATGTTGAACAGAATTAATTGCCTGATGAAGCTGGCGTCATCCAGGAGTCGGGGATGCGCGAGACCACGGGTGGCGTTGGCTGTCCAGCTACACAAATCATTTGAGACTCAATTCAAATTCAAACTCAAGAGAAATTCAAATTCAGATTCAAAAGAGCAACGTGGGCAGGGCGCGTACTGAAGCAGATGAAGAGGACTTGAGGCGGGAGGACGACGCCGCAGGAGATGGGGAGGTACATCATGCGGACGGGGTCGATGGGCTTGGGCAGCATGCGGTTGACGTCGCCGAGGATGACCGGGCACAGGCACCGCAGCGAGCGGTCGTCCACCGCCGCCGTGCTGTTGAGGAACATGCCCAGCCCGCTGCAGCACTCGCTCTGCGGCGTTGGGGTGTCCGGCTCGCTCCCCGTCAGGAACGACGCGCACGTCATCAGCCCCGCCAGCGGCGTCACGCAGTCCGCCGGCGACGACGCCGACCCGCCGCCGTTGCCCGGCTGCTGCAGGCCTGGGAACCCGGGCAGCGGCTGCAGCGCCGGCTGCGAAGGCGCCCCGCTGCTGACGCACGGTGGGCTAATAGCGGGCGACGACTGCAACGGCGGCGGCGGCGACGGCGGCGGCGAGGACGGCTTGAAGCGAGACGCTGGCGGCGACGCTACCCTGCCCCCGGGCACCCCCGGGAAGCCAGGGTTGCGCTGCCTGCCGCCTGGGAACCCCGGGAACCGAAGCTCGTCTTCGTCGGCCCCGCCGCTCCTCGCCGCCGCCTCCGACGACTGCGCCGCCAGCAACATCGCAGCCACCGCCATCACGACCAGCGCGCGCCTCGACCACACCAACGATGACGCCATCGATCGCCTTCTCGACCGCCAAGTACAGATGACAGGAGCGGAAGATCGAGGAACCTACACTGGCTAGTCGCCGCCGCTGTACGATGACAGGAGTAATCCGGCGAGCTTCTCGATTTATAGCTTGAAGCTCACCGATTATCGTATCGAAATTACAAGTGACTGGCAGAAAGATCATGCGCGGGGCATTGCTCTAGTTTAAGGTCGGATCTTGGAGCGCCGCGCCAAGCGGCGAGGCGTCTGCATGTAGATGTAGGTGGACGTGTTCAAGAAACAAGGCATTATGAAAGTGGAAAGCAGGTGCATGTCATTGTGGAGTTAGGAACAGTACTTGCTCTGCAAATCATTTACGGGTTATTTGAAAAAAAATAGTATTTCTTTTTTGAGCAAAAAAATTACCATTCTAAAAAAATAGCTCTGTAAGGATTTTTTTTTTTGCGGACTTAATTCTTGTAGGGGTATTGCTCAATCAAAGCACAATCACGCTTAACAGTGTCTAAAACGACCTCTGGTCCTGACCCAAGCCATACTGCAGTTCGGCCTTAAGTCCTCTCAAAGTTTGTCAAACCATGACTAGAAGAATTACAACTACGACGGATAAGATAATACAAGAACTACGTTCCGACATGCTTTCTTTGATTTCTCTAACAAGAAAGGCGTGTTTTGATCTATTTGTTTCTCCACTCCTCAACATGTTTACTGCCTCCAAGCTGTCACTTTTAATGTCGATTGGCAGATTGCTCCATTCTAGAGCTAGCATGAGTCCCTCTTGGATAGCTACAATCTCAGCTTCGAGCACATCATTGCATGAAAACAGGTGTCTACACCAGTACCACCAATCTCATCCAAAATAGAACCATAAGTGTTTAGTTTTACACGCCTAGCAGCCGGGGGTGACCATGGAACAATATGAATGGGGGTATTATCACATGTTCGAGCAGTAAGAGGGAAGCAGAAGTGAACCGGGGATTTTCCTTTGGCATAATCAACATCAGGGCAGGTCACAATGGACTGTAAGGAGGACAGGTAGCTTGCCAGAAACCTGACAGAAACATCCACGGGAGGAGCGGCGCACTTGAACCAATCACTGAAATTTTACCACGAGCACTCATATTTCAGAGTATATGGTATTTGGAAATGCCATAATTAATTGTGTATTTATGCTTTAAATCAAATAATAATAAGAAATCTCGGTAAATAAATATTTTTTGCTATTTTTAGGCGATTGGCAAATAACTGGAGTATTTCTTTTCCTCAAGAAAGATGGAGTGGTTTCTATATCCTTTTGTGAAGTATCAAATCCATACAAATAACTATTTCTATGTGGACGCTAAGAAGATCACTGAGATTTCTGTAAATGCAAAGAGATGAGAAGGATTTTTTTTTCTTTGAAAAGATGGCGAAACCTTTGCCATTTTCGATTCATTAAGTGAGGAAGTATGTAGAAGGTGAGGCCGCAGTTCCAGAGGAGGAAAAAAAAGTACTTTCACGGAATAATAGCCTCTAAAAATTTGGCGCCCATGAATCATGACGGAACATAAGACCACATCTCTTTTGATGTAGGAGGAAATAATCGTTGGCATGGTCAAAGTCTTCCTAAAAACTCGAGAGCTGTCCTCATTCCAAATCGCCCATGAGACCAACATTAGAAGGGACATAATGGCCTTCCCCTTGTGATTACCTCCATCCATCATTCCTTAACCGAGGTAAGTCCGTGCTAAGTTTTGGGGTTTAATTCGTTGTAGCCAAGCCAATCAAAGATCGTGTTTCAAATTCTTATGCAGTGTCAGCATTGAAAAAAAAATGCGCCGCCATCTCAGGGACACACTTGCAAAGCTTGCACATTTCACAATTAGTCCATCCTCGGTTCTCCAAGCGGTCAACAGTCCAAACTATATTTTGGATGATCAAGCACACGAAGAACTTGCCCTAGGGAGGGGCTTAAGTCTCCCAGTCACCGACTTAAGCATTGATAAGGTCATCCCCACAAATTACGCATGGTAAGCCGAGGCAGTAGAATAATGAGAAGATCATCATTAGATGGATTTGAATGTCGACAAGAAAAAACTATATTTAAGTCAAACTATGAAATAGTCATGTACAGAAAATTGATGTAGGCTCTTTACCATACACAATTTGCCAATTTTTCTATGAAATAATCATGTACGGAAAATTGATGTAGGCTCTTCACCATATACATATTGCCAATTTTTCTATGAAATAGTCAAACTATGTATATTTCCAATTTTTCTGTTTTGTATCTAGTTGACATTCCCTTTTTCTGCTATCATGCAAGTTTTGAAACGCTTCTCTACCGATCCGAGTAGAGATTTCTGCTGTGGTCAACATGTCACCTCAAATGTGTCACTTAGGTGTGTTTGGTTGTTGGGCTATCCTTTTAGTGTGGCAGGGATATCCATGTTTCGGATAGACAAACCTATCACCTCAAATGTGTCACTAAAAGTGTGTTTGGTTGCTAGGTTATCCCTTCCGCTTATCGCTACCATCTCTTTGGTTCGTGGGGATGCCCATAATCACCCGCTTGTCCCTCGAACTAAATACACCCTACCCAAGAGGATTTCGATGTCCATACGAAGAATTCCCGTCCAAGCGTGACAACCAGGCTCTCGCAACATGCTAGATCGTGCAAATAAGTACCCAATCTACTTACTAGTAATTGTAAAGATTTATCTAACATGGTGAATGTGGAACTACGGCCAATCCTGTCGTCCAAGGTTCGGATGAAAAATGCTGCAAATATTTCTGTTTAAAAATTTCACTGCTAGCAGCCGATCTTTGCAAGGAGAGCATCCATAACTTACCATATCTAACTTCTTTCAGACCTCTGGATGTAAATTAAAATTCAATCAACAGAAGGTGGTATTGATTGTAAAAAAAAAGGTATGACCTTCGTTGCCTTTTTATAAATAGTTATTGTAGCACGAGCTCATACACAATAACTTGACAGAGTGCTGCGCAATCTCTTCGTACCTCTCTCTAATGTATAAGGACGTTTCAAAGAACAGAGCCAACTTATATGTACAACAATCACCTCATCACCCTGTTTCCACCATTCCTACAAGTGATGTGTGTTGTTTCTGTCATCAAGCATCCCTCCGCAGTTCCCCATCGAAGAACGATCCGCCGGCCCTCGTTTTGCTGGCGTCGCAGGCTTGCATAAGAGTGCATACATCCTTCTTCTCGAGGAGCTTCTCGCCGTTGACCAGGATGAGGGGAACGTATTCCAGAACCATTCTCTTGCACTGCCAACAGAGAGCAACAAACCATGTCATTATTGCACACTATTGTGCATTGGATCAAGGAGCAGACAATGGCTCCTTGATGCACAGAATCTGACAAATTGCACGATAGCGTAGAGAAAATCTAGGGAGTCATAGACCATATAAATAAGTGAAAAAAAGCTTACCTCCTGCACATGACCTTTAACCTTGTTGCACTCCTTGATGAGAAGTTGAAGTATCTCAAACTACGGATATCACAAGGCAAATGTTAAGAGACGGAAAGGATCAGGTCAGGACACCGATTATGTCAATGAAGCAGATTAGTTACCTGAGCGTCAGGATCTCTCATTTTCGAGAGAACTTCATCGACGAGGTGGCGGCAAAATGTGCAAGTGCTTTCACTTTTCGCAACAGACAGAAAAGATACGCCCCTACAGAGGCCATACTGTTTGCAGAACTCGTCTGGCTTGATTTCAGTGATCTTGGCGAAGAGAAGAGTTGCATACGAGTCCACCATCTCAAGGCACTGCCGAGATAGAAAGAGTTCATGCAAACAACAGGTCATACCCTAGTGCTGTTCAAGGGGTATCTTTTGAGCATGTAGCATTTGGTGAAGCAATAATAAAAGTGGTGTACCTTCTGTTCTAAGGAATGTCTGAGAACAGGCACCATGAAGAATCTCCATGATCTCATCTTGTGTTTGTTTATCACTAAGATAACTGACAGCTTTATTTGTCAAATTCTCACAAGTTGAGCATACTGTGCTGCCACTCTCACCAGAGACAGGAATTTTGCTAGAGGTAATTTCCTCCTTGTCATTTGGGCGGATCTCGATTGTATTGAGATCGAGAAGAACTGAGACCAAATAATGCAGATAGTATCACCAATTAAGAACAATGGCAAACACAAGGAAGAGAATCTTTGTGCACGTGAATTCCCCAGCTAGGCCTTGAACTAGGGACATGAACTAATTGTCGTATAAAGCATACAAAACAGTAAAACACATACTCCATATTCCAGAAGTTAATGGTGTTAAAACAAGGAAGTTGGTTATCCTGAATCTATCTATATGTCAAAAATGGTAATCCATCTTATACAGACACGCACTATTCAGAAGTCAGAAAGAAAAATAAAATGATATCCAGGTCATGTTGACACAATCTAACCAGCTTGATGCCAACAGATGGATGGTGTGACAAAATAATCGACGCCCAAGTCATAAGAAGATAGCAACATAACATCGTAAACTTCAACTTCAATTCCAATTTAAACCAAATACATCAGCTGCACATATAATCTTATGTATTCCAATACTATAACTGGACCAAGATATACATCAAAAGACGATATTTTCATTGCAGAAAAACTAGAATTTGTTCTCCAATTTGCATATTGGAGGTCCTAATTTTATGAAGATGAACTTGAATAAGATTTAGCAGCACAGGAAGGCCGTTAAGAGAGAGAAAATATCCAGTTCTTTCTCCTCTTAAAACTACATCTAATAGTCACAAAAAGACCTGAATTTTTTTCAACAACATTGATATAAGATGCATCTACAATGCCCTGAAATTTCATTCCGAAACTCGGTAAATAGATAAAGGAAAACAATCAGACTGTAGATACAAACTCAATAGTGCAATACTGCAAAACATATATTATTATTCGCCTCAAATTTGAACTATTTCACAGTCAGATTAGTCCTTTTTGTTTGTGGAGCTGTGAATTGAATTCGGTCTTGAAACTTTGTGTCAAGCTTGTCAGTTTTTCCAGAAAATTTGCGTAGCATTTAGATTACTTCTTAGGTACAGTAGCATAGCAAGGAAGTACTGTAAGAGGAGGAAGCACCGAGTATATACCATAATTCTTGCGAACGCTCTTGTCCTGCGGCACAGCTCCAGTGCCAGCGGCCAGCAAGAGGAGGACGAGGAGGAAGAACGGCGCTCCCAATCCCAAACCCATCGTGCGCATGTTCACCTGGCACCTGCCATGAAAGCGAATCATCACATACTGCTTATAGCAACCCAATCGATTTTACTCTCTGGAAACAACAGAAAAAAAAATTAGGGGCCAACAATTTTGTCTCTGGAGCAGCACCCAAATCCTGAAATCGCAAAAACCAAGTGCGATGATGCGCTCGACGGAAGCGATCGAACACAAATCGAGGGAAGGAAAGAGACGGGAGGGGGCGGCGGATCAGGGGAGAAATCGAGACAAGGGAGGGGAGGGGAACTACCGCGCGCATGATCTCACCAGATTGGGGATCAAGAAGTGAGGGGAAGGGGAACGAAAAGCTCACCTTGCGAAATCGAGGAACGGGGAGTGGTCGGACTGAGGCAGCGGGCGTGGTTCGGCGATTGCTCCTGCTCGATTTTAAGAAGTTCGTCTTGAAATCACAGCGTGATTGCTGTCTCCGAGTCGAAGTCGGTTGTCCCTTGCGCCGACGTTTCGTTTTTTTTCCAGAAGATTGCGTAGGCAGGTTATCTAGCGCCTACTCCGACTTTGGTCTCTGGAGGCTGGAGGAGCACCCAAATCCAGAACATGGGCGTTTAGAACGAACGTTTGCCCGCTAGCGCCATTGAGGGCATTTTTTTAAAAGGGCCATTCAGGGCATCTTCAACGCAGATTCTTAAAAAAGACACAATATTTGCGTATGGACTAATTCAGATTTGTCTCGAATGTTTGTCTCTGTTTTTTTAAGTCCGCAACATTCAAAATAATTGTGTCATGGATCAATGTTGGACCACAGAAAGACTCGTGCGCCAATCCTCACGCTGATAGTTGTCTCCTCTCGACTAGGAAAAGGAGAGCATGCACCACCTCCTGGTTGGATGCTCCTTCTCTCGCCAGCTTTGGCATGAAGTTCTTGCGTGGTGTGGCTCTAGTATTGCTCCGTCCCAACCAGATGTCTTCTTCCTCAAGTGGTGGCTTTGATGCTCTGGCCACGTCATCTTCCATCACTTGCTGCAAAGGATTCTCTTCCCTCTTTCTTTTGACGGCATGGAATCTCTTGGGTGCGTCTTCGATGCTCTACGGCCCTCCTTGAGCCACCTCTTACAGCTCATCAAGGATGAAGTTCGATTATGGGTGCAAGCAGGTGTTTTTGGCCTGGCCAACATCATTAGCGAGTAGTCTGCATGTGGTAGTTTGTAACCCTAGCCTCCTCCTCCTCCTTCTCTCTCTCTCTCTCTCTCTCTCTCTCTCTCTCTCTACTCCGTTTTGATCTAGTGTCGGAGACCTTGTAATTTGTTCTACTCTTCTATCAATGAAAGATATAAAAAAAAATTCATATTTGTGAAAAAAACATTCAAAATAATAGCACAAAATCTTCAAAGAGTGAAAATATTCAAATGTGACGCTAGTTCAAATGTAATATTACAATCCAACTAAGTTTAAGTTTTGAATAAAATAGTTCAAATTTAAATTAAACTCGCACATATGTTTTAGTTCTCCCGTTTAGGTAGCCACATGTGCTCAATTGGATCTTCCTTGAGGTACTCCTGAGTTACTCTATGTCAAATTTGTTGATCCATTTTGACAAACTCCTTAAATGTGGTAGGATTCTAATGTGAAAGTTGGATAGGACCATCTATGTTCTCAAATTCCAAACCTCCGACATGATCTTCACTCTCATCTTCCATGATCATGTTGTGCAGGGGGACACAACATTCATCACCTCCAACAAGATCTTCGGACCCCTTGTTTTTGTAGGTCCTCAAACAACTCAAAGAAGGCTTGGATCACTCTAAATGCCTTCTTCACATCCTTTTTTAGCTCATTCTTGTCTTTGGACAAAATGAGCTCTTTTCTGACCAAATGGGTCAGAGATAGTCTTAACAAAGGTTAGCAAGGGAGGATATATACCATCAACGAGATAGTAGCTCATGTTGTAGTCATGAACATTGATGGTATAGTTGCACGAAAGAGCTTTTCCTTCGGTCAACCTACCAAACAATTGAGACCGCTGCAGCACGTTGATATCACCGTGAAACCCGGGCATGCCAAAGAAAACATGCCAAGTTCAAAGATCTTGTGATGCAACTTGCTTAAAAAATGATGGTATGTTTGTTAACATGGTCCTGATATTGACCTTATGAAGCATATGGGCAGATCTTCCATCTCCGGTGCATGCAATCAATAGATTCAAGCATACATGGGCAACCTCTTACTTTCGAGAGTGGACCTTTTCATTGTCTGCGACAGTGGTTCTCTCAAGTACATAGGTCCAAACTGTTGGGGAACGCAGTAATTTCAAAAAAAAATCCTACGCACACGCAAGATCTATCTAGGTGATGCATAACAACGAGAGGGAAGAGTATAGTCCACGTACCCTTGTAGACCGTAAGCGGAAGCGTTATGACAACACGGTTGATGTAGTCAAACGTCTTCACGATCCGACCGATCCTAGCACCGAAGATATGGCACCTCCGCGATCTGCACACGTTCAGCTCGGTGATGTCCCGCGAACTCTAGATCCAGCTGAGTGTCGAGGGAGAGTTTCGTCAGCACGACGGCGTGATGATGGTGATGATGAAGCTACCGGCGCAGGGCTTCGCCTAAGCACTACAACGATATGACCGAGGTGGATTATGGTGGAGGGGGGCACCGCACACGGCTAAACAATGTCAACTTGTGTGTTCTAGGGTGCCCCTGCCCCCGTATATAAAGGAGCAAGGGGGAGGACGGCCGGCCCTTGGGGCGCCCAAGGAGGGGAGGAATCCTCCTCCTAGTAGGAGTAGGATTCATCCTTTCCTAGTCCTACTAGGAGGGGGAAGGAAGGAGTGGGAGAGGGGAAGGAAAAGGGGGGCGCCGCCCCCTCCTAGTTCAATTCGGATTCAAGGGGGAGGGGGCACGCGGCCTGCCCTGGACGCCCCTCTCTCTCTCCACTAAGGCCCATCTAGGCCCATTAGTTCCCCAGGGGGGTTCCGGTAACCCTCCGGCACTCCGATTTTATCCGAAACCACCTGGAACACTTCCGGTATCCGAATATAGCCGTCCAATATATCAATCTTTATGTCTCGACCATTTCGAGACTCCTCGTCATGTCCATGATCACATCTGGGACTGCGAACCACCTTCGGTACATCAAAACACATAAACTCATAATACCGATCATCATCGAACTTAAGCGTGCGGACCCTACGGGTTCGAGAACTATGTAGACATGACCGAAACTCATCTCCGGTCAATAACCAATAGCGGAACTTGGATGCTCATATTGGTTCCTACATATCCTACGAAGATCTTTATTGGTCAAACCGCATAACAACATACTGTTGGGGAACGTAGTAATTTCAAAAAAAATTCCTACGCACACGCAAGATCATGGTGATGCATAGCAACGAGGGGGAGAGTCTGATCTACGTACCCTTGTAGATCGCAACGGAAGCGTTTACACAACGTAGAGGAAGTAGTCGTACGTCTTCTTCCCGATCCGACCGATCCAAGCACCGTTACTCCGGCACCTCCGAGTTCTTAGCACACGTTCAGCTCGATGACGATCCTCGGGCTCCGATCCAGCAAAGTGTCGAGGAAGAGTTCCGTCAGCACGACGGCGTGGTGACGATCTTGATGTACTACCGACGCAGGGCTTCGCCTAAGCACTACAACGGTATGATCGAGGTGGAATTTGGTGGCAGGGGGCACCGCACACGGCTAAGGAACGATCTCAAGGATCAACTTGTGTGTCTAGAGGTGCCCCCTGCCCCCGTATATAAAGGTTGCCAGGGGGAGGGCTGGCCGGCCAAGGAGAGGAGGGCGCAGGAGGAGTCCTACTCCTACCAGGAGTAGGACTCCCCCCCCCAATCCTATTCCTAATAGGACTCCTCGAGAGAGAGAGAGAGAGGGAGAAGGGGGCCGGCCACCTCTCCTAGTCCTAATAGGACTAGGGGAGGGGGGAGGCGCGCAGCCCACCTTGGGCTGCCCCTTTCACCTTTCCACTAAGGCCCAATAAGGCCCATTTGGTTCACGGGGGTTCCGGTAACCTCCTGGTACTCCGGTAAAATTCCCGATTTCACCCGGAACACTTCCGATGTCCAAACATAGGCTTCCAATATATCAATCTTTATATCTCAACCATTTCGAGACTCCTCGTCATGTCCGTGATCACATCCGGGACTCCGAACAACCTTCGGTACATCAAAATGCATAAACTCATAATAACTGTCATCGTAACGTTAAGCGTGCGGACCCTACGGTTCGAGAACAATGTAGACATGACCGAGACACGTCTCCGGTCAATAACCAATAGCGGGACCTGGATGCCCATATTGGCTCCTACATATTCTACGAAGATCTTTATCGGTCAGACCGCATAACAACATACGTTGTTCCCTTTGTCATCGGTATGTTACTTGCCCGAGATTCGATCGTCGGTATCCAATACCTAGTTCAATCTCGTTACTGGCAAGTCTCTTTACTCATTCTGTAATACATCATCTCACAACTAACATCTTAGTTATAATGCTTGCAAGGCTTATGTGATGTGTATTACCGAGAGGGCCCAGAGATACCTCTCCGACAATCGGAGTGACAAACCCTAATCTCGAAATACGCCAACCCAACATCTACCATTGGAGACACCTGTAGTACTCCTTTATAATCACCCAGTGACGTTGTGATGTTTGGTAGTACCCAAAGTGTTCCTCCGGCAAACGGGAGTTGCATAATCTCATAGTCATAGGAACATGTATAAGTCATGAAGAAAGCAATAGCAACATACTAAACGATCGGGTGCTAAGCTAATGAAATGGGTCATGTCAATCAGATCATTCAACTAATGATGTGACCTCGTTAATCAAATAACAACTCTTTGTTCATGGTTAGGAAACATAACCATCTTTGATTAACGAGCTAGTCAAGTAGAGGCATACTAGTGACACTCTGTTTGTCTATGTATTCACACATGTATTATGTTTCCGGTTAATACAATTCTAGCATGAATAATAAACATTTATCATGATATAAGGAAATAAATAATAACTTTATTATTGCCTCTAGGGCATATTTCCTTCACATACATTGTTCCCTTTGTCATCGGTATGTTACTTGCCCGAGATTCAACCATTGGTATCTCAATACCTAGTTCAATCTCGTTACCGGCACGTCTCTTTACTCGTTTCCATAATGCTACATCCCGTAACTAACTCATTAGTTACATTGCTTGCAAGGCTTATAGTGATGTACATTACCGAGAGGGCCCAGAGATACCTCTCCAATACACGGAGTGACAAATCCTAATCTCGATCTATGCCAACTCAACAAACACCATCGGAGACACCTGTAGAGCATCTTTATAGTCACACTAAGTGTTCCTCCGGTATTCGGGAGTTGCATAATCTCATAGTCATAGGAACATATATAAGTTATGGAGAAAGCAATAGCAACAAATGCTAAGCTAATGGATGGGTCAAGTCAATCACATCATTCTCTAATGATGTGATCCCGTTTATCAAATGACAACTCTTTGTCCATGGCTAGGAAACTTAGGCATCTTTGATCAACGAGCTAGTCAAGTAGAGGCATACTAGTGACACTGTGTTTGTCTATGTATTCACACATGTACTAAGTTTCTGGTTAATACAATTCTAGCATGAATAATAAACATTTATCATGATATAAGGAAATATAAATAACAACTTTATTATTGCCTCTAGGGCATATTTCCTTCAGTCTCCCACTTGCACTAGAGTCAATAATCTAGATTATACGTTGTACTGATTCTAACACCCATGGAGTATTGGTGATGATCATATTTTGCTAATGAGAGAGGCTTAGTCAACGGGTCTGCAACATTCATATTCGTATGTATCTTGCAAATCTCTATGTCTCCCTCCTTGACTTGATCGCGGATGGAATTGAAGCGTCTCTTGATGTGCTTGGTTCTCTTGTGAAATCTGGATTCCTTCGCCAAGGCAATTGCACCAATATTGTCACAAAAGGTTTTCATTGGACCCGATGCACTAGGTATGACACCTAGATCGGATATGAACTCCTTCATCCAGACTCCTTCATTTGTTGTTTCTGAAGGAGCTATGTACTCCGCTTCACATGTAGATCCCGCCACGACGCTCTGTTTGGAACTGCACCAACTGACAGCTCCACCATTTAATAAAAATACATATCTGGTGTGTGACTTAGAGTCATCCGAATCAGTGTCAAAGCTTGCATCAACGTAACTGTTTACGACGAGCTCTTTGTCACCTCCATAAATGAGAAACATATCCTTAGTCCTTTTCAGGTATTTCAGGATGTTCTTGACCGCTGTCCAGTGATCCGCTCCTGGATTACTTTGGTACCTCCCTGCTAAACTAATAGCAAGGCACACATTAGGTTTGGTACACAGCACTGCATACATGATAAAACCTATGGCTGAAGCATAGGGAATGACTTTCATTTTCTCTCTATCTTCTGCAGTGGTCGGGCATTGAGTCTGACTCAACTTCACACCTTGTAACACAGGCAAGAGCCCTTTCTTTGCTTGATCCATTTTGAATTTCTTCAAAACTTTATCAAGGTATGTGCTTTGTGAAAGTCCAATTAAGCGTCTTGATCTATCTCTATAGATCTTGATGCCCAATATATAAGCAGCTTCACCGAGGTCTTTCATTGAAAAATTCTTATTCAAGTATCCCTTTATGCTATTCAATAATTCAGTATCATTTCTGATCAACAATATGTCATCCACATATAATATCAGAAATGCTAGAGAGCTCCCACGCACTTTCTTGTAAATACATGCTTCTCCAAAAGTCTGTATAAAACCATATGCTTTGATCACACTATCAAAGCGTATATTCCAACTCCGAGAGGCTTACACCAGTCCATAAATGGATCGTTGGATCTTGCACACTTCGTTAGCACCTTTTGGATCGACAAAACCTTCTGGTTGCATCATATACAACTCTTCTTTAAGATATCCATTAAGGAATGCAGTTTTGACATCCATTTGCCAAATTTCATAATCATAAAATGCGGTAATTGCTAACATGATTGGGACGAACTTAAGCATCACTATGGGTGAGAAGGTCTCATCGTAGTCAACTCCTTGAACTTGTCGAAAACCTTCCGCAACAAGTCAAGCTTTGTAGACAGTAATATTACCGCCAGCGTCAGGCTTCTTCTTGAAGATCCATTTATTATCTATGGCTTGCTGATCATTGGGCAAGTCAACCAAAGTCCACACTTTGTTCTCATACATGGATCCCATCTCAGATTTCATGGCCTCAAGCCATTTTGTGGAATTTGGGCTCATCATCGCTTCGTCATAGTTCGTAGGTTCGTCATGGTCAAGTAACTTGTCCTCCAGAACAGGATTACCGTACCATTCTGGTGCGGATCTTACTCTGGTTGACCTACGAGGTTTAGTAGTAACTTGATCAGAAGTTTCATGATCATCATCATTAGCTTCCTCACTTACTGGTGTAGGAATCACTGGAACTGATTTGTGTGATGAACTACTTTCCAATAAGGGAGTAGGTACAATTACCTCGTCAAGTTCTACTTTCCTCCCACTCACTTCTTTCGAGAGAAACTCCTTCTCTAGAAAGGATCCATTGATAACCCACAAGTATAGGGGATCGCTATAGTTTTTGAGGGTAGAGTATTCAACCCAAATTCATTGATTCAATACAAGGGGAGCCAAAGAATATTCTCAAGTATTAGCAGCTGAGTTGTCAATTCAACCACACCTGGAAGCTTAATATCTGCAGCAAAGTGTTTAGTATCAAAGTAATATGATAGTAATGGTAACAATAGCAAAAGTAATATTTTTGGGTTTTATAGTAATTGTAACAGTAGCAATGGAAAAGTAAATAATCGAAGAACAATATATGAAAAGCTTGTAGGCATTGGATCAGTGATGGAGAATTATGTCGGATGCGATCGATCATATAACAGTCATAACATAGGGTGACACAGAACTAGCTCCAGTTCATCAATGTAATGTAGGCATGTATTCCGAATATAGTCATATGTGCTTATGGAAAAGAACTTGCATGACATCTTTTGTCCTACCCTTGCTACCTCTTGAGCACTGTGTTGGTTTTCCCTTGAAGAGGAAAGGGTGATGTTGTAAAGTAGTGTAAGTATTTCCCTCAGTTTTTGAGAACCAAGGTATCAATCCAGTAGGAGATCACGCTCGAGTCCCACGCACCTACACAAACAAATAAGAACCTCGCAACCAACGCGATAAAGGGGTTGTCAATCCCTTCACGGTCACTTACGAGAGTGTGATCTGATAGATATGATAAGATAATATTTTTGGTATTTTTATGATAAAGAGAAATAAAGATGCAAAGTAAAATAAACGGCAATAGAAATAGCTAAGTGTTGGAAGATTAATATGATGGAAGATAGACCCCGGGGCCATAGGTTTCACTAGTGGTTTCTCTCAAGAGCATAAGTATTATGGTGGGTAAACAAATTATTGTTGAGCAATTGATAGAATTGAGCATAGTTATGAGAATATCTAGGTATGATCATGTATATAGGCATCACGTCCGCGACAAGTAGACCGAAACGATTCTGCATCTACTACTATTACTCCACACATCGACCGCTATCCAGCATGCATCTAGAGTATTAAGTTCATAAGAACAGAGTAATGCTTTAAGTAAGATGACATGATGTAGAGGTATAAACTCATGCAATATGATATAAACCCCATCTTTTTTCCTTGATGGCAACAATACAATACGTGTCGGTTCCGTTTCTGTCACTGGGATCGAGCACCGCAAGATTGAACCCAAAGCTAAGCACTTCTCCCATTGCAAGAAAGATCAATCTAGTAGGCCAAACCAAACTGATAATTCGAAGAGACTTGCAAAGATAAACCAATCATACATAAAAGAATTTAGAGGAGAATCAAATATTGTTCATAGATAAACTGGATCATAAACCCACAATTCATCGGATCTCGACAAACACACCGCAAAAGAAGATTACATCGAATAGATCTCCAAGAAGATCGAGGAGAACTTTGTATTGAGATCCAAAGAGAGAGAAGAAGCCACCTAGCTAATAACTATGGACCCAAAGGTCTAAAGTAAACTACTCACACATCACCGGAGAGGCCATGGAGTTGATGTAGAGGCCCTCCGTGATCAATGCCCCCTCTAGCGGAGCTCCGGAAAAGGCCCCAAGATGGGATCTCTCGGGTACAGAAGGTTGCGGTGGTGGAATTAGGTTTTCGTGGTGCTCCTGGATGTTTGGGGGGGGTACATGGATATATATATATATATATATATATATATATGAGGAATAAGTACGTCGGTGGAGCAACGAGGGGCCCACGAGGGTGGAGGGCGCGCCCAGGGGGGTAGGCGCGCCCCCCTGCCTCGTGGCCTCCTCGATTGTTTCTTGACGCCCACTCCAAGTCTCCTGGATCACGTTTGTGTTGGGGAACATAGTAATTTCAAAAAATTTCCTACGCACATGCAAGATCATGGTGATGCATAGCAACGAGAGGGGAGAGTGTTGTCTACATAACCTCGTAGACTGATAGCGGAAGCGTTATGACAACGCGGTTGATGTAGTCGTACGTCTTCACGGCCCGACCGATCAAGCATCGAAACTACGGCACCTCCGAGTTTTAGCACACGTTCAGCTCGATGACGATCCCCGGACTCCGATCCAACAAAGTGTCGGGGAAGAGTTCCGTCAGCACGACGGCATGGTGACGATCTTGATGTTCTACCATCGCAGGGCTTCGCCTAAGCACCTCTACAATATTATCAAGGAGTATGGTGGAGGGGGGCACCGCACACGGCTAAGAGAACGATCACGAAGATCAACTTGTGTGTCTAGAGGTGCCCCCTGCCCCCGTATATAAAGGTGCAAGGGGAGGGGCGGCCGGCCAGGAGGAGGCGCGCCAGGGAGGAGTCCTACTCCTACCGGGAGTAGGACTCCCTCCTTTTCCTTGTCCAAGTAGGAGAGGGGGAAGGAAGGAAGAGAGGAGAGGAAGGAAAGGGGGGGGGCGCCCCCCCTCCTTGTCCAATTCGGTCTACAGGGGGAGGGGGCGCGCGGCCTGCCCTGGCCGCCCCTCCTCTTCTCCACTTTAGGCCCATGTGGCCCATTAACCCCCCCCCCCCCCGGGGGGGGGGGGGGTTCGGTAACCCCCCCGGTACTCCGGTTTTATCCGAAACTTCTCCGGAACACTTACAGTGTCCGAATATAGTCATCCAATATATCAATCTTTATGTCTCGACCATTTCGAGACTCCTCTTCATGTCCGTGATCACATCTGGGACTCCGAACTAACTTCAGTACATCAAAACTAATAAACTCATAATATAACTGTCATCGAAACCTTAAGCGTGCGGACCCTACGGGTTCGAGAACAATGTAGACATGACCGAGACACGTCATCGGTCAATAACCAATAGCAGAACCTGGATGCTCATATTGGCTCCCACATATTCTACGAAGATCTTTTATCGGTCAGACCGCATAACAACATACATTGTTCCCTTTGTCATCGGTATGTTACTTGCCCGAGATTCGATCGTCGGCATCTCAATACCTAGTTCAATCTCATTGCCGGCAAGTCTCTTTACTCGTTCCGTAATACATCATCTTGCAACTAACTCATTTGTTGCATTGCTTGCAAGGCTTAGGTGATGTGTATTACCGAGAGGGCCCAGTGATACCTCTCCGACAATCGGAGTGACAAATCCTAATCTCGAAATACGCCAACCCAACATGTACCTTTGGAGACACCTGTAGAGCACCTTTATAATCACCCAGTTACGTTGTGACGTTTGGTAGCACACAAAGTGTTCCTCCGGCAAACGGGAGTTGCATAATCTCATAGTCATAGGAACATGTATAAGTCATGAAGAAAGCAATAGCAACATACTAAACGATCGGGTGCTAAGCTAATGGAATGGGTCATGTCAATCACATCATTCTCCCAATAATGTGATCCCGTTAATCAAATGACAACACATGTCTATGGTTAGGAAACATAACCATCTTTGATTAACGAGCTAGTCAAGTAGAGGCATACTAGTGACGTTAGTTTGTCTATGTATTCACACAAGTATTATGTTTCCGGATAATACAATTCTAGCATGAATAATAAACATTTATCATGATATAAGGAAATAAAATAATAACATTATTATTGCCTCTAGGGCATATTTCCTTCGGTCTCCCAGTTGCACTATAGTCAACAATCTAGATTACACAGTAATGATTCTAACACCCATGGAGCTTTGGTGCTGATCATGTTTTGCTCGTGGAAGAGGCTTAGTCAACGGGTCTGCAACATTCAGATCCGTATGTATCTTGCAAATCTCTATCTTGCGTCTCTTGATGTGCTTGGTTCTCTTGTGAAATCTGGATTCCTTTGCCAAGGCAATTGCACCAGTATTGTCACAAAAGATTTTCATTGGACCCGATGCACTAGGTATGACACCTAGATCGGATATGAACTCTTTCATCCAGACTCCTTCATTTGCTGCTTCCGAAGCAGCTATGTACTCCGATTCACATGTAGATCCCGCCACAACGCTTTGTTTAGAACTGCACCAACTGACAGCTCCACCGTTTAATGTAAACATGTATCCGGTTTGCGATTTAGAATCGTCGGGATCAGTGTCAAAGCTTGCATCAACGTAACCATTTATGATGAGCTCTTTGTCACCGCCATATATGAGAAACATATCCTTAGTCCTTTTCAGGTATTTCAGGATGTTCTTGACCGCTGTCCAGTGATCCACTCCTGGATTACTTTGGTACCTCCCTGCTAGACTTATAGCAAGACACACATCAGGTCTGGTACACAGCATTGCATACATGATAGAGCCTATGGCTGAAGCATAGGGAACATATTTCATTTTCTCTCTATCTTTTGCATTGGTCGGGCATTGAGTCTTACTCATTTTCACACCTTGTAACACAGGCAAGAATCCTTTCTTTGCTTGATCCATTTTGAACTTCTTCAAAACTTTGTCAAGGTATGTGCTTTGTGAAAGTCCAATTAAGCATCTTGATCTATCTCTATAGATCTTAATGCCCAATATGTAAGCAGTTTCACCGAGGTATTTCATTGAAAAACTCTTATTCAAGTATCCCTTTATGCTATCCAGAAATTCTATATCATTTCCGATTAGTAATATGTCATCTACATATAATATTAGAAATGCTATAGAGCTCCCACTCAGTTTCTTGTAAATACATGTTTCTCCAAAAGTCTGTACGAAACCAAATGCTTTGATCACACTATCAAAGCGTTTATTCCAACTCCGAGAGGCTTGCACCAGTCCATAAATGGATCGCTGGAGCTTGCACACTTTGTTAGCTCCCTTTGGATCGACAAAACCTTCCGGCTGCATCATATACAACTCTTCTTCCAGAAATCCATTCAGGAATGCAGTTTTGACATCCATTTGCCAAATTTCGTAATCATAAAATGCGGCAATTGTTAACATGATTCGGACAAACTTAAGCATCGCTACGGGTGAGAAGGTCTCATCGTAGTCAATCCCTTGAACTTGTCGAAAACCTTTTGCGACAAGTCGAGCTTTGTAGACAGTAACATTACTGTCAGCGTCAGTCTTCTTCTCGAAGATCCATTTATTCTCAATTGCTTGTCGATCATTGGGCAAGTCAACCAAAGTCCATACTTTGTTCTCATACATGGATCCCATCTCAGATTTCATGGCTTCAAGCCATTTTGCGGAATCTGGGCTCACCATCGCTTCTCCATAGTTCGTAGGTTCATCACGATCTAGTAGCATGACTTCCAGAACAGGATTACCATACCACTCTGGTGCGGATCTTACTCTGGTTGATCTATGAGGTTCAGTAGTATCTTGTTCTGAAGTTTCATGATCATCATCATTAGCTTCCTCACTAATTGGTGTAGGTGTCACAGAAACCGGTTTCTGCGATGTACTACTTTCCAATAAGGGAGCAGGTATAGTTACCTCATCAAGTTCTACTTTCCTCCCACTCACTTCTTTCGAGAGAAACTCCTTCTCTAGAAAGGATCCATTCTTAGCGACAAATGTCTTGCCTTCGGATCTGTGATAGAAGGTGTACCCAATAGTCTCCTATGGGTATCCTATGAAGACACATTTCTCCGATTTGGGTTCGAGCTTATCAGGTTGAAGTTTTTTCACATAAGCATTGCAGCCCCAAACTTTTAGAAACGACAACTTTGGTTTCTTGCCAAACCACATTTCATAAGGCATCGTCTCAACGGATTTTGATGGTGCCCTATTTAATGTGAATGCGGCTGTCTCTGGAGCATAACCCCAAAACGATAGCGGTAAATCTGTAAGAGACATCATAGATCGCACTATATCAAGTAAAGTATGATTACAACGTTCGGACACACCATTACGTTGTGGTGTTCCGGATGACGTTAGTTGCGAAACTATTCCGCATTGTTTCAAATGTAGACCAAACTCGTAACTCAAATATTCTCCTCCACGATCAGATCGTAGAAACTTTATTTTCTTGTTACGATGATTTTCAACTTCACTCTGAAATTCTTTGAACTTTTTAAATGTTTCAGACTTATGTTTCATTAAGTAGATATACCCATATCTGCTTAAATCATCTACGAAGGTGAGAAAATAACGATATCCGCCACGAGCTTCAACATTCATTGGACCACATACATCTATATGTATGATTTCCAACAAATCTGTTGCTCTCTCCATAGTACCGGAGAACGGTGTTTTAGTCATCTTGCCCATGAGGCACGGTTCGCAAGTACCAAGTGATTCATAATCAAGTGGTTCCAAAAGTCCATCAGTATGGAGTTTCTTCTTCTTCTTCTTCTTCGTGATTCATCAAAAATAGACCACTCTTCAAGGGTGCATGACCATAAAAGATATTACTCATATAAATGGAACAACCATTATTCTCTGATTTAAATGAATAACCGTCTCGCATCAAACAAGATCCAGATATAATGTTCATGCTCAACGCTGGCACCAAATAACAATTATTTAGGTCTAATACTAATCCCGATGGTAGATGTAGAGGTAGCGTGCCGACCGCGATCACATCGACTTTGGAACCATTTCCCACGCGCATCATCACCTCGTCCTTCGCCAGTGTTCGCTTAATCCGTAGTCCCTGTTTCGAGTTGCAAATATTACCAACAGAACCAGTATCAAATACCCAGGTGCTACTGCGAGCTCTAGTAAGGTACACATCAATAACATGTATATCACATATACCTTTGTTCACCTTGCCATCCTTCTTATCCGCCAAATACTTCGGGCAGTTCCGCTTCCAGTGACCAGTCTGCTTGCAGTAGAAGCACTCAGTTTCAGGCTTAGGTACCGATTTGGGTTTCTTCTCTTGAGCAGCAACTTGCTTGCTGTTCTTCTTGAAGTTCCCCCTCTTCTTCCCTTTGCCCTTTTTCTTGAAACTAGTGGTCTTGTTGACCATCAACACTTGATGCTCCTTCTTGATTTCTACCTCCGTAGCTTTCAGCATTACGAAGAGCTCGGGAATAGTCTTATTCATCCCTTGCATATTATAGTTCATCACGAAGCTCTTGTAGCTAGGTGGCAGTGATTGGAGAATTCTGTCAATGACGCAGTCATCTGGAAGATTAACTCCCAATTGAATCAAGTGATTATTATACCCAGACATTTTGAGTATATGCTCACTGACAGATGATGAGGACATCAATACCATTGTTACGCCCACAGCCCCTACTGTTACATATACTGGACCAATTACTAGAGCTCGCGCACGCCAATTAAATTACCAGGTACTTTCGTTTCTTGGTAATGATTCTAATGTTCATGAGATTATGATGCTGCCTAAATTGGATACATTTGTTTTGCTTACAAATGAAGGGTCTAGCTTGGAGAAGGATGAACATTGGAGCAAGAACACGCATGGAGTTGATGGCATGCGCAAGGGGATCAAGAACGGAGTTACAAGTGATGATTTCAGGACTTTGAAGCCGCCATAAGGAGTGCATGAAGCCTTGGACGGAATATACGAGATGCCACTTCATAATATTCGTCCATAGGCTATTCTAGGTGCTGCGTCACCTTATTAATGGGCCAGGCCCATGTAATTTCGAAATACTTAAGTATAGGCTATTTTTAGAGTCCGTATGTGTGGGGAAACAATAGTTAGGGTTGGTTTCGGACCCCACCCTCAAGGGCCACGAAATTCCCCCCTCTTCCTCCATATATACAGCCCTTAGGGCGTCGTTTAGACTTTGGGTTTTGTTTAGATTAAAAGTTCGCCATAGCTGCAACTTCTCGTACTTCGTTTGTGTCCAACGACCAGACCAAGACGTCACAGAACCCCACCTTGATCAATAAAGCTTTCATCTTATATTCGCAATATCCAGATTGCAATCTTAGTTTCTTGCTTGTTCTTCATTTGCTTGCAGGAAACAGACCCTCGTGGTCAGGTTGATCGTGTTCCGGCGTGGTCAATAACCCTCGGAAGTTGGTTTAGCAATTGCTAAGGCGCGACGTCTTGCACGTTCGTAGTCGGATCGTCAAGGTGGACTCCCACAGAAAACAATAGCCACCATCTCATCGAAACATCGGGACACCTTTGCCTCTATCAAGTGGTATCAGATTTCCAGGTTGCTCGGTGAGATTTTACAGTTTTTCGTAGATTAGATCGAGTCTGTTCTTCATACCTACAGTCCACAAAAAAGCCACAAAAAAATTTAGGGTTAGTTCATCATATCCGAACCAATCTGAGCCTTTGCATAATCTTTTTAGGGTTTTTGCTTTGTTGAATTTGCGGTTGCATCGTCGTGTCAAGTTGCTGGTCTTAGAGTCTAGTCTTTTAGAGTTTCGAGTTCTGGTCATAAGTTGTCACGCCGCCGCCGCACCATCGCCCATCTACCACTTTTGCTTATCCGCCACCGCTCTGAATTCATATCCATATACCACCACCAATCCGTATCCATATACCACCACCAATCTGTATCCATATACCACCACCGCTACCATATACCACCACCGCTGCCATATACCACAACCATATATCCACCACCAATCCGAGTTCTTCTCATATTAGGTTTGTTCTTGAGATCAATCTCAATTCCGATTCGTGTTTCCTTGCCTGCGTAGGTCTCGGAAAAAAAAAGAGTCTGGAGACCCCCGGGCAGTTTTTAGGCCAAAATTTTCACGGGCAAATTTTTTTCCCTATCCTATTTTTAGGTTTTTCTAAGTCTTTTGAGCCACGTGCCATCATAGTGATTTTTTGTCGCACTTTTTCGTCGTCGCTGCCCTGATTTCCAAAATTTTTTTTTGTGCCCATCCTATCAGTTTGACGAGGGAAGAGTTTTGAGACACTCGCCATTATAGTGATTTTTCGCAAAAAAAAGAGGAGCGCAAAAAAAAGGAGCGCAAAAGAAAAGAAAAGAAAAAAGAGCGAAAAAAAGAGAGTTCCAGAGTGTGCTTTTCCCTTATTTACGTGCAGCACCGTGATTTTGTTAGTGTTCTAGGCTCGCGTCTCTAGCACGGTCTAGCCTAGGACCAGCACAGTACCGTCGTTGAGCGTTTATTCAACTTTGCATCTCCGAATTGATTATTGCTGACCCTTTTTGCTACCATACTATAAGCCTTCCCAGCTCCACATACATCTACGTCGTGCGTTTGACTCTTCCTGGCAATCGCTCTATCCAAGCTTTTGAGAGTTTTGACTACAACGGTTGCCGATCACCGCCTGCTGCTGGGTAAGAACTGGTAAGAATTTGAGATTTGCTTGACGGATTTGTGACACCACCACCACCTCTTGTTAGTATTCTATAGGATCATATTCTTGTGTGTTTCTATTGTTGCTAACCATGGCAGGATCACAAGCCGACGAGACTGACTGGGACAACATGATGAATAAGGAGTTGCATGATAAATTTCAGCAAATGATGAATGGACAGGTGCAAGATGTGCTAAACATATTTGAAGAGGCCATGGAGAAGATAGATGACATGGAGAAGACGTTCGAAACAAAGCTCGATAACAGGTTTAATGAATTGCTCGCGTGTCTTCCACCACCACCACCGGCTGCACCTAACGCACCTCTACAAGAACAACAACAACAACGACTACCTACACATCGTGAAACAGCCCTCCGCCGAGCGAGCCGTCTTCCTCTTGCACCTGGCCAAACTGTTGGTGCTGCTGTTGATACTTCTATGGCTCATGCTGCTAATGCGGAGGAGGATGATTTTGCAGGCGATTACGAGGATGAGGTTGATCAAAATCAGAACTACGTGCCACCACCCAACACAGCAACCACCAGGTCGTCCACATGCAAATAATGGCAATGGTAGGGCTCACCCTCAGGTACGAGATCATGACCATCTCCCTAAACTAAAATTGAATATTCCACCATTTGAGGGTAGATATGTTCCTGATATATATCTTACTTGGGACTTAGAAACTGAACAACGATTTATATGTTTACAATATCCCGAGGAGAGACGTGTTCCTGCTACTGTTTGTGCATTCACTAGTTTTGCATGTGTTTGGTGGTCTGAGCATTGTAGATTATATCCTATTCCGGCTACTTGGGCTGCTTTGAAAACTGCTATGCGTACTCATTGGGTTCCACCATATTATCAACGTGAATTACTTCAAAAATTGCAGCGCTTAAGATAGGGAAAAAATTATGTAGAAGAATATTATCAGGAATTACAAACTGGCATGATTAGATGTGGTATTGTTGAGGAGAATGAAGCTATGCTTGCACGTTTTATGGGTGGATTAAATAGAGAGATTCAGACGATTCTAGAGTATAAGGACTATACTAATATCACTCGTTTATTCCATCTTGCTTGTAAAGCTGAACGTGAAGTGCAGGATCGACAGGCATTGGCGCGGACTAACTTTTCTGCAGGTCGACCTTCATCATGGACACCACGTGCATCATCTACTTCCACACGTTCTGCTACACCGGCGCCTCCGTCGGCTGCCACCTCCAACCGTGATACAATAAAGCAGGCACAATCACCACTATCTGCCAAGAGCACACCTTCTGGGCCTGCAAAGAGCTCTTCTTCATCCATGGCATCAACAGGGCAAACACATGATATTATTTGTCGACGTTGCAAGGGTGGAGGTCATTATGCGAGAGAATGCCCATCTAAACGTGTGATGATTGTTAATAAGGATGGTGGGTATGAGTCCGCTAGTGACTATGATGAGGAGACTTTGGCTCTTATTACACGTGACGAACACGATGGAGACGATTCTGATCATGAGACGCAATACATGGCTCCTGAAGATGCTGACAGGTATGAATGTTTAGTTGCTCAACGTGTTTTGAGTGTGCAGGTTACACAAGCTGAGCAAAATCAGAGGCATAATTTGTTCCATACAAAGGGAGTTGTGAAGGAACGTTCTGTTCGCATGATCATAGATGGAGGGAGTTGCAACAATTTGGCTAGCATGGAGATGGTGGAGAAGCTATCTCTCACCACAAGACCACATCCACATCCTTACTACATCCAATGGTTCAACAACAGCGGCAAGGTTAAGGTAACACGTACTGTTCGTATGCATTTTAGTATCTCTACATATGCTGATTATGTTGATTGTGATGTGGTACCTATGCAAGCATGTTCCTTATTACTTGGTAGACCATGGCAATTTGATAAAAATTTTGTTCACCATGGTAGAAACAATCAATATACTCTTGTTCATAAGGATAAGAATATTACTTTGCTTCCTATGACTCCTGATTCCATTTTGAAAGATGATATTAATAGAGCTAATAAAGCAAAACAGGAGAAAAATAAGAGTGAAAATCAGATTGTGGCAAAAGAATTTGAGCAACAAATGCAGCCTAATAATAATAAACAATCTAGTGTTGCTTCTGAAATTAAATTGAAAAGTGCATGTTTACTTGCCACCAAATCTGATATTGATGATCTAGATTTTAGCAAATCTGTTTACTATGCTTTTGTGTGCAAAGAGGCATTATTTTCATTCGAGGACGTGCCTTCCTCTTTGCCTCCTGCTTTCACTAACATTTTGCAGGAGTTCGCTGACGTCTTTCCACAAGACGTGCCTCCGGGATTACCACCTATTCGAGGGATTGAGCATCAAATTGACTTAATTCCCGGTGCATCATTACCCAACCATGCACCATACCGTACCAATCCAGAGGAGACGAAGGAGATTATGCGTCAAGTACAAGAACTGCTCGACAAAGGTTATATACGCGAATCCCTTAGTCCTTGTGCTGTTCCTATCATTTTAGTGCCGAAAAAGGATGGTACGTCGCGTATGTGCGTTGATTGTAGAGGCATTAATAATATTACTATTCGTTATCGTCATCCTATTCCTAGGCTAGATGATATGCTTGATGAATTGAGTGGTTCTACAATATTCTCCAAAGTTGATTTTGCGTAGTGGATACCATCAAATTCGTATGAAATTGGGAGATGAATGGAAAATAGCATTTAAAACTAAGTTTGGATTATATGAGTGGTTAGTCATGCCTTTTGGGTTAACTAATGCACCTAGTACTTTCATGAGGTTAATGAACGAAGTTTTACGTGCTTTCATTGGACGATTTGTGGTAGTTTACTTTGATGACATATTGATTTATAGCAAATCTTTGGAGGAACATTTGGAACATTTACGTGCTGTTTTTATTGCTCTACGTGATGCACGTTTGTTTGGTAACCTTGGAAAGTGCACCTTTTGCACCGACCAAGTATCTTTTCTTGGCTATGTTGTTACTCCACAGGGAATTGAAGTTGATAAAGCCAAGATTGAAGCTATTGAGAGTTGGCCGCATCCCAAAACGGTCACACAAGTGCGGAGTTTCCTTGGCCTCGCTGGTTTCTATAGGCGTTTTATGAGAGATTTCAGCACCATTGCTGCACCTCTCAACGAGCTTACAAAGAAGGATGTGCCTTTTATTTGGGGTACCGCACAGGAAGAAGCCTTCACGGTATTGAAAGATAAGTTGACACATGCTCCTTTACTCCAACTTCCTAATTTCAATAAGACTTTTGAGCTTGAATGTAATGCTAGTGGAATTGGATTAGGAGGTGTGTTATTACAAGATGGAAAACCTGTTGCATACTTTTCTGAAAAATTGAGTGGGCCTAGTCTGAACTATTCTACTTATGATAAAGAATTATATGCTCTTGTTCGGACCTTAGAAACATGGCAACATTATTTATGGCCCAAGGAATTTGTTATACATTCTGATCATGAATCTTTGAAACACATTAAAAGTCAAGCAAAACTGAACCGTAGACATGCTAAATGGGTTGAATTCATTGAGACTTTCCCTTATGTCATTAAATACAAGAAGGGTAAAGAAAATGTTATTGTGGATGCCTTGTCTCGTCGTTATACTATGCTTTCACAACTTGACTTTAAAATATTTGGTTTGGAGACCATCAAAGATCAATATGTTCATGATGCTGAATTTAAAGATGTATTGCAGAATTGTAAGGAAGGGAGAACTTGGAACAAGTTTGTTCTTAACGATGGATTTGTGTTTCGTGCTAACAAGCTATGCATTCCAGCTAGCTCCGTTCGTCTTTTGTTGTTGCAGGAGGCGCATGGAGGAGGATTAATGGGACACTTTGGCGTCAAGAAGACGGAGGATATCCTTGCTACACATTTCTTTTGGCCAAAGATGAGATGGGATGTTGAGCGTTTTGTTGCTCGCTGCACTACATGTCAAAGAGCTAAGTCACGACTCAATCCTCATGGTTTATATATGCCTTTGCCTGTACCTAGTGTTCCTTGGGAGGATATATCTATGGACTTTGTTTTAGGTTTACCTCGAACAAAGAAGGGGAGGGATAGCATATTTGTTGTCGTGGATAGGTTCTCGAAAATGGCACACTTTATACCATGTCATAAAAGCGATGATGCTGTTAATGTTGCTGATTTGTTCTTTCGTGAAATTATTCGCTTACATGGTGTACCAAATACTATTGTTTCAGATCGTGATACTAAATTTCTTAGCCACTTTTGGAGATGTTTATGGGCTAAGTTGGGGACTAAGCTGCTTTTTAGTACTACTTGTCACCCCCAAACTGATGGAAAAACTGAAGTAGTCAATAGAACATTGTCTACTATGCTTAGGGCTGTTTTGAAGAATAACAAGAAAATGTGGGAAGAATGCTTGCCTCATATTGAATTTGCTTATAATCGTTCATTGCATTCTACTACTAAGATGTGCCCTTTTGAAATTGTGTATGGTTTCCTACCTCATGCACCTATTGATTTGTTGCCTCTTCCATCTTCGGAGAAGGTTAATTTTGATGCTAAAGAACGTTCTGAATTGATTTTAAAAATGCATGAGTTAACTAAGGAAAACATTGAGCGTATGAATGCTAAATATAAACTTGCTGGAGATAAGGGTAGAAAACATGTTGTGTTTGCACCTGGAGATCTTGTTTGGTTACATTTGCGTAAAGATAGATTTCCTAATCTGCGCAAATCAAAGCTAATGCCACGTGCTGATGGTCCTTTTAAGGTGTTAGAGAAAATAATGATAATGCATATAAACTTGAGCTACCTGCAGATTTTGGGGTTAGTCCCACTTTTAACATTGCAGATTTGAAGCCTTATTTGGGTGAGGAAGATGAGCTTCCGTCGAGGACGACTTCATTTCAAGAAGGGCGAGATGATGAGGACATCAATACCATTGTTACGCCCACAGCCCCTACTGTTACATATACTGGACCAATTACTAGAGCTCGCGCACGCCAATTAAATTACCAGGTACTTTCGTTTCTTGGTAATGATTCTAATGTTCATGAGATTATGATGCTGCCTAAATTGGATACATTTGTTTTGCTTACAAATGAAGGGTCTAGCTTGGAGAAGGATGAACATTGGAGCAAGAACACGCATGGACTTGATGGCATGCGCAAGGGGATCAAGAACGGAGTTACAAGTGATGATTTCAGGACTTTGAAGCCGCCATAAGGAGTGCATGAAGCCTTGGACGAAATATACGAGATGCCACTTCATAATATTCGTCCATAGGCTATTCTAGGTGCTGCGTCACCTTATTAATGGGCCAGGCCCATGTAATTTCGAAATACTTAAGTATAGGCTATTTTTAGAGTCCGTATGTGTGGGGAAACAAGAGTTAGGGTTGGTTTCGGACCCCACCCTCAAGGGCCACGAAATTCCCCCCTCTTCCTCCATATATACAGCCCTTAGGGCGTCGTTTAGACTTTGGGTTTTGTTTAGATTAAAAGTTCGCCATAGCTACAACTTCTCGTACTTCGGTTGTGTCCAACGACCAGACCAAGACGTCACAGAACCCCACCTTGATCAATAAAGCTTTCATCTTATATTCGCAATATCCAGATTGCAATCTCAGTTTCTTGCTTGTTCTTTGTTTGCTTGCAGGAAATAGACCCTCGTGGTCAGGTTGATCGTGCTCCGGCGTGGTCAATAACCCTCGGAAGTTGGTTTAGTGATTGCTAAGGCGCGACGTCTTGCACGTTCGTAGTCGGATCGTCAAGGTCGACTCCCACAGAAAACGATAGCCACCATCTCATCGAAACATCGGGACACCTTTGCCTCTATCAACAGAACTGTTCTCCTCCATCTTGCAGCTATAGAACTTATTGGAGACTTCATATCTCTCAATCCGGGCATTTGCTTGAAATATTAACTTCAACTCCTGGAACATCTCATATGCTCCTTGACGTTCAAAACGTCGTTGAAGTCCCGATTCTAAGCCGTAAAGCATGGCACATTGAACTATCGAGTAGTCATCAGCTTTGCTCTACCAGACATTCATAACATCTGTTGTTGCTCCAGCAGCAGGCCTGGCACCCAGCGGTGCTTCCAGGACGTAATTCTTCTATGCAGCAATGAGGATAATCCTCAAGTTACGGACCCAGTCTGTGTAATTGCTACCAGCATCTTTCAACTTTGCTTTCTCAAGGAATGCATTAAAATTCAACGGAACAACAGCACGGGCCATCTATCTACAATCAAACATAAACAAGCAAGATACTATCAGGTACTAAGTTCATGATAAATTTAAGTTCAATCAATCATATTACTTAAGAAATCCCACTTAGAAAGACATCCCTCTAATCTTCTAAGTGATTACGTGATCCAAATCAACTAAACCATAACCGATCATCACGTGAAATGGAGTAGTTTTCAATGGTGAACATCGCTATGTTGATCATATCTACTATATGATTCACGCTCGACCTTTCGGTCTCAGTGTTCCGAGGCCATACCTGCATATGCTAGGCTCGTCAAGTTTAACCTGAGTATTCTGCGTGTGCAAAACTGGCTTGCACCCATTGTAGATGGACGTAGAGCTTATCACACCCGATCATCACGTGGTGTCTGGGCATGATGAACTTTGGCAACGATGCATACTCAGGGAGAACACTTTTATCTTGAAATTTAGTGAGAGATCATCTTATAATGCTACCGTCAATCAAAGCAAGATAAGACGCATAAAAGATAAACATCACATGCAATCAATATAAGTGATATGATATGGCCATCATCATCTTGTGCTTGTGATCTCCATCTCCGAAGCATCGTCATGATCACCATCGTCACCGGCGCGACACCTTGATCTCCATCGTAGAATCATTGTCGTCTCGCCAATCTTATGCTTCTACAACTATCGCTACCGCTTAGTGATAAAGTAAAGCATTACAGGGCGATTACATTGAATACAACAAAGTGACAACCATACGGCTCGGTTACAATAAAATATAGTATCATGTCTTGGCCATATCACATCACAACATGCCCTGCAAAAACAAGTTAGACGTCCTCTACTTTGTTTGTTGCAAGTTTTACGTGGCTGCTATGGGCTTAAGCAAGAACCAATCTTACCTACGCATCAAAACCACAACGATAGTTTGTCAAGTTGGTGCTGTTTTAACCTTCGCAAGGACCGGGCGTAGCCACACTCGGTTCAACTAAAGTTGGAGAAACTGACTGAAGGAAATATGCCCTAGAGGCAATAATAAAGTTATTATTTATTTCCTTATATCATGATAAATGTTTATTATTCATGCTATAATTGTATTAACCGGAAACATAATACATGTGTGAATACATAGACAAACAGAGTGTCACTAGTATGCCTCTACTTGACTAGCTCGTTAATCAAAGATGGTTATCCTTCCTAACCATGAACAAAGAGTTGTTATTTGATTAACGAGGTCAGATCATTAGTTGAATGATCTGATTGACAAGACCCATTCCATTAGCTTAGCACCCGATCGTTTAGTATGTTGCTATTGCTTTTCTTCACGACTTATACATGTTCCTATGACTATGAGATTATGCAACTCCGGTTTACCGGAGGAACACTTTGGGTACTACCAAACGTCACAACGTAACTGGGTGATTATAAAGGAGTACTATAGGTGTCTCCAATGGTAGATGTTGGGTTGGCGTATTTCGAGAATAGGATTTGTCACTCCGATTGTCGGAGAGGTATCTCTGGGCCCTCTCGGTAATGCTCATCACATAAGCCTTGCAAGCACTGCAACTAATATGTTAGTTGTGAGATGATGTATTACGGAACGAGTAAAGAGACTTGCCGGTAACGAGATTGAACTAGGTATTGGATACCGACGATCGAATCTCGGGCAAGTAACATACCGATGACAAAGGGAACAACGTATGTTGTTATGCGGTCTGACCGATAAAGATCTTCGTAGAATATGTAGGAGCCAATATGGGCATCCAGGTCCTGCTATTGGTTATTGACCGGAGACGTGTCTCGGTCATGTCTACATTGTTCTCGAACCGTAGGGTCCGCACGCTTAAGGTTTCGATGACAGTTATATTATGAGTTTATGAGTTTTGATGTACCGAAGGAGTTCGGAGTCCCGGATGAGATCGGGGACATGACGAGGAGTCTCGAAATGGTTGAGACGTAAAGATCGATATATTGGACGACTATATTCGGACATCGGAAAGGTTCCGAGTGATTCGGGTATTTTTCGGAGTACCGGGTAGTTACGGGAGAAGTAATGGGCCTTGATGGGCTTTAGTGGGAAGAGGAAAAAGGCTGCTGCGCCCCCCCTCCCCTTTGGTCCGAATTGGACTAGGGAAAAGGGGGCGGCCACCTCTCCTTCTCCTCCTATTCCTTCTCCCTTCCTCCCCTCTTGGTGGACTCCTACTAGGACTTGGAGTCCTAGTAGGACTTCCTATCCTGGCCGCACCTTTGCCTTGGCCGGCCTCCTCCTCCTTCATCCTTTATATACAAGAGCAGGGGGCACCCCATAGACACACAAGTTGATCTTTGAGATCGTTCCTTAGCCGTGTGCGGTGCCCCCTGCCACCAAATTCCACCTCGATCATACCGTTGTAGTGCTTAGGCGAAGCCCTGCGTCGGTAGTACATCAAGATCATCACCACGCCGTTGTGTTGATGGAACTCTTCCTCGACGCTTTGCTGGATCGGAGCCCGAGGATCGTCATCGAGCTGAACGTGTGCTAAGAACTCGGAGGTGCCGGAGTAACGGTGCTTGGATCGGTCGGATCGGGAAGACGTATGACTACTTCCTCTACGTTGTGTGATCGCTTCCGCAGTCGGTCTGCGTTGGTACGTAGACAACACTCTCCCCTCTCGTTGCTATGCATCACCATGATCTTGCGTGTGCGTAGGAATTTTTTTGAAATTACTACGTTCCCCAACAGTGGCATCCGAGCCTAGTTTTTATGGTTTGATGTTATATGCACGAGTAGAATACAAGTGAGTTGTGGGCGATATAAGTCATACTGCCTACCAGCATGTCATACTTTGGTTCGGCGGTATTGTTGGATGAAGCGGCCCGGACCAACATTACGCGTACGCTTATGCGAGACCGGTTTCCCCGACATGCTTTGCACATAGGTGACTTGCGGGTGACTGTTTCTCCAACTTTAGTTGAACCGAGTGTGGCTACGCCCGGTCCTTGCAAAGGTTAAAACAGAGTCTATTTGACAAACTATCTTTGTGGTTTTGATGCGTAGGTAAGATTGGTTCTTGCTAAGCCCGTAGCAGCCACGTAAAATTTGCAACAACAAAGTAGAGGACGTCTAACTTGTTTTTGCAGGGCATGTTGTGATGTGATATGGTCAAAACGTGATGAGTTATAAGTTGTTGTATAAGATGATCATGTTTTGTTGAAGTTATCGGCAACTGGCAAAAGCCTTATGGTTGTCTGTCTATTGCATAAGATGCAAGCGCCCAATAATTGCTTTACTTTATCGCTATGCGATAGCAATAGTTGCAAGAGCAATAGTTGGCGAGATGACCATGTGACGACATATTGGTATAGATCAAGATGATGGAGATCATGATGTCATGCCGGTGACGATGGAAATCATGACGATACTTTGAAGATGGAGATCAAAGGCACAAGATGATGATGGCCATATCATGTCACATATTTTGATTGCATGTGATGTTTATCTTTTTATGCATCTTATCTTGCTTTGATTGACGGTAGCATTATAAGATGATCTCTCACTAAATTATCAAGAAGTGTTCTCCCTGAGTATGCACCGTTGATAAAGTTCGTCGTGCCCAGACACCACGTGATGATCGGGTGTGATAAGCTCTACGTCCATCTACAACGGGTGCAAGCCAGTTTTGCACACGCAGAATACTCAGGTTAAACTTGACGAGCCTAGCATATGCAGATATGGCCTCGGAACACGGAGACCGAAAGGTCGAGCGTGAATCATATAGTAGATATGATCAACATAACGATGTTCACCATTGAAAACTACTCCATCTCACGTGATGATCAGTTATGGTTTAGTTGATTTGGATCACGTGATCACTTAGAGGATTAGAGGGATGTCTATCTAAGTGGGAGTTCTTAAGTAATATGATTAATTGAACTTTAATTTATCATGAACTTAGTCCTGGTAGTATTAGCATATCTATGTTGAAGATCAATAGCTCGCGTTGTTGCTTTCATATGTTTATTTTGATATGTTCCTAGAGAAAATTGTGTTGAAAGATGTTAGTAGCAATGATACGGATTGGATCCGTGATCTGAGGTTTATCCTCATTGCTGCACAGAAAAATTATGTCCTTGATGCACCGCTAGGTGATAGACCTATTACAGGAGCAGATGCAGACGTTATGAACGTTTGGCTAGCTCAATATGATGACTACTTGATAGTTTAGTGCACCATGCTTAATGGCTTAGAATCGGGACTTCAAAGACGTTTTGAACGTCATGGACCATATGAGATGTTCTAGGAGTTGAAGTTAATATTTCAAGCAAATACCCGAGTTGAGAGATATGAAGTCTCCAACAAGTTCTATAGCTAAAAGATGGAGGAGAATCGCTCAACTAGTGAGCATGTGCTCAGATTGTCTGGGTACTACAATCGCTTGAATCAAGTGGGAGTTAATCTTCCAGATAAGATAGTGTTTGACAAAATTCTCTAGTCACCATCACCAAGTTAGTAGAACTTCATGGTGAACTATAATATGCAAGGGATAACGAAAACAACTCCCAAGCTCTTCGTGATGCTGAAATCAACGAAGGTAGAAATCAAGAAAAACATCAAGTATTGATGGTTGACAAGACCACTAGTTCCAAGAAAAGGGCAGAGGGAAGAAGGGGAACTTCAAGAAAAACGGCAAGCAAGTTGCTGCTCAAGTGAAGAAGCCCAAGTCTGATCCTAAGCCTGAGACTAAGTGCTTCTACTGCAAAGGGACTGGTCACTGGAAGCGGAACTACCCCAAGTATTTGGCGGATAAGAAGGATGGCAAAGTGAACAAAAGTATATTTGATATACATGTTATTGATGTGTACTTTACTAGTGTTTATAACAACCCCTTAGTATTTGATGCTAGTTCAGTTGCTAAGAGTAGTAACTCGAAACGGGAGTTGCAGAATGAACAGAGACTAGTTAAGGGTGAAGTGATGATGTGTGTTGGAAGTGGTTCCAAGATTGATATGATCATGATCGCACACTCCCTATACTTTCGGGATTAGTGTTGAACCTAAATAAGTGTTATTTTGTGTTTGCGTTGAGCATGAATATGATTTGATCATGTTTATTATAATACGGTTATTCATTTAAGTAAAAGAATAAATTGTTGTTCTGTTTACATGAATAAAACCTTATATGGTTACACACCCAATGAAAATAGTTCATTGGATCTCGATCTTAATAATACACATATTCATAATATTGAAACCAAAAGATGCGAAGTTAATAATGATAGTGCAACTTATTTGTGGCACTGCCGTTTAGGTCATATTGGTGTAAAGCGCATGAAGAAACTCCATGCTGATGGGATTTTGGAATCACTTGATTATGAATCACTTGATACTTGCAAACCATGCCTTATGGGCAAGATGACTAAACGCCGTTCTCCGGAACAATGAAGCAAGCAACAGATTTGTTGAAAATCATACATACTGATGTATGTGGTCCGATGAATATTAAGGCTTGCAGCAGGTATCATTATTTTCTGACCTTCACAGATGATTTGAGCAGATATGGGGATATCTACTTGATGAAACATAAGTCTGAAACATTTGAACAGTTCAAAGAATTTCAGAGTGAAGTGGAAAAAGCATCGTGACAAGAAAATAAAAGTTTCTACGATATGATCGTAGAGGAAAAATATTTGAGTTACGAGTTTGGTCTTCAGTTAAAACAATGTGAAATAGTTTCACTACTCACGCCACCTGGAACACCACAGCATAATGGTGTGTCCGAACGTCATAACCGTACTTTATTGGATATAGTGCAATCTATGATGTTTCTTACCGATTTACCACTATTGTTTTGGGGTTATGCATTAGAGACAGCTGCATTCACGTTAAATAGGGCACCATCTAAATCCGTTGAGACGACACCGTGTGAACTATGGTTTGGCAAGAAACCTAAGCTATCGTTTCTTAAAGTTTGGGGTTGCGATGCTTATATGAAAAAGTTTCATCCTGATAAGCTCAAACTCAAATCGGAGAAATATGTCTTCATAGGATACCCAAAGGAGACAGTTGGGTACACCTTCTATCACAGATCCGAAGGCAAGACTTTTGTTGCTAAATTCGGAGTTTTTCTAGAGAAGGAGTTTCTCTCGAAGGAAGTGAGAGGGAGGAAAGTAGAAAACTTGATAAGGTAATTGTACCTTCTCCCTTATTGGAAAGTAGTACATCACAGAAAACTGTTTCTGCGACACCTATACCAATTAGTGAGGAAGCTAATGATGATGATCATGTAACTTCAGATCAAGTTACTACCGAATCTCGTAGGTAAACCAAAGTGAGATCCGCACCAGAGTGGTACGGTAATCCTGTTCTGGAGGTCATGTTACTTGACCATGACGAACCTACGAACTATGAGGAAGCGATGATGAGCCCAGATTCCGCGAAATGGTTTGAGGCCATGAAATCTGAGATATGATCCATGTATGAGAACAAAGTTTGGACTTTGGTTGACTTGCCCGATGATCGGCAAGCAATTGAGAATAAATGGATCTTCACGAGGAAGACGGACACTGATAGTAGTGTTACTATCTACAAAGCTAGAATTGTCGCAAAAGGTTTTCGACAAGTTCAAGGTGTTGACTACGATGAGTTTTTCTCACTCGTATCTATGCTTAAGTCTGTCCGAATCATGTTAGCAATTGCCGCATTTTATGAAATCTGGAAAATGGATAAACAAAACTGCATTCCTTAATGGATTTATTAAAGAAGAGTTGTATGTGATGCAACTAGAAGGTTTTGTCAATCTGAAAGGTGCTAACAAAATGTGCAAGCTCCAGCGATCCATCTGTGGACTGGTGCAAGCATCTCGGAGTTGGAATATACGCTTTGATAAGTTGATCAAAGCATATAGTTTTATACAGACTTGCGGTGAAGCCTGTATTTACAAGAAAGTGAGTGGGAGCACTACAGCATTTCTGATAAGTATATGTGAATGACATATTGTTGATCGGAAATAATGTAGAATTATTCTGTAAAGCATAAAGGAGTGTTTGAAAGGAGTTTTTCCAAGAAAGGCTTCGGTGAAGCTACTTACATATTGAGCTTCAAGATCTATAGAGATAGATCAAGACGCTTGATAAGTTTTTTCAATGAGTACATACCTTGACAAGATTTTGAAGTAGTTCAAAATGGAGCAGTCAAAGAAAGAGTTCTTGCCTGTATTATGAGGTGTGAAGTTGAGTAAGACTCAAAGCCCGACCACGGCAGAAGATAGAAAGAGAATGAAAGTCATTCCCTATGCCTTGGCCATAGGTTCTATAAAGTATGTCATGCTGTATACCAGATCTATTGTATACCCTGCATTGATTTGGCAAGGGAGTACAATAGTGATCTAGGAGTAGATCACTGGACAGCGGTCAAAATTATCCTTAGTGGAATAAGGATATGTTTCTCGATTATGGAGGTGACAAAAAGGTTCGCCGTAAAGGGTTACGTTGATGCAAGTTTTGACACTGATCTGGATGACTCTAAGTCTCGATCTAGATGCATATTGAAAGTGGGAGCAATTAGCTAGAGTAGCTCCGTGCAGAGCATTATAGACATAGAATTTTGCGAAATACATACGGATCTGAATGTAACAGACCCGTTGACTAAAATTATCTCACAAGCAAAACATGATCACACTTTAGTACTCTTTGGGTGTTAGTCACATAGATATGTGAACTAGATTACTGACTCTAGTAAACCTTTTGAGTGTTGGTCACATGACGATGTGAACTATGGGTGTTAATCACATGGTGATGTGAACTATTGCTGTTAAATCACATGTCGATGTGAACTAGATTATTGACTCTAGTGCAAGTGGGAGACTGAAGGAAATATGCCCTAGAGGCAATAATAAAGTTATTATTTATTTCCTTATATCATGATAAATGTTTATTATTCATGCTAGAATTGTATTAACCGGAAACATAATACATGTGTGAATACATAGACAAATAGAGTGTCACTAGTATGCCTCTACTTGACTAGCTCGTTAATCAAAGATGGTTATGCTTCCTAACCATGAACAAAGAGTTGTTATTTGATTAACGAGGTCACATCATTAGTTGAATGATCTGATTGACAAGACCCATTCCATTAGCTTAGCACCCGATCGTTTAGTATGTTGCTATTGCTTTTCTTCAAGACTTATACATGTTCCTACGACTATGAGATTATGCAACTCCCGTTTACCGGAGGAACACTTTGGGTACTACCAAACATCACAACGTAACTGGGTGATTATAAAGGAGTACTACAGGTGTCTCCAATGGTAGATGTTGGGTTGGCGTATTTCGAGAATAGGATTTGTCACTCCGATTGTCGGAGAGGTATCTCTGGGCCCTCTCGGTAATGCTCATCACATAAGCCTTGCAAGCACTGCAACTAATATGTTAGTTGTGAGATGATGTATTATGGAACGAGTAAAGAGACTTGCCGGTAACGAGATTGAACTAGGTATTGGATACCGACGATCGAATCTTGGGCAAGTAACATACCGATGACAAAGGGAACAACGTATGTTGTTATGCGGTCTGACCGATAAAGATCTTCGTAGAATATGTAGGAGCCAATATGGGCATCCAGGTCCCGCTATTGGTTATTGACCGGAGACGTGTCTCGGTCATGTCTACATTGTTCTCGAACCGTAGGGTCCGTACGCTTAAGGTTTCGATGACAGTTATATTATGAGTTTATGAGTTTTGATGTACCGAAGGAGTTCGGAGTCCCGGATGAGATCGGGGACATGACGAGGAGTGGTCGATATATTGGACGACTATATTCGGACATCGGAAAGGTTCCGAGTGATTCGGGTATTTTTCGGAGTACCGGGTAGTTACGGGAGAAGTAATGGGCCTTGATGGGCTTTAGTGGGAAGAGGAAAAAGGCTGCTGCGCCCCCCTCCCCTTTGGTCCGAATTGGACTAGGGAAAAGGGGGCCGGCCACCTCTCCTTCTCCTCCTATTCCTTCTCCCTTCCTCCCCTCTTGGTGGACTCCTACTAGGACTTGGAGTCCTAGTAGGACTCCCTATCCTGGCCGCACCTTTGCCTTGGCCGGCCTCCTCCTCCTCCATCCTTTATATACAAGGGCAGGGGGCACCCCATAGACACACAAGTTGATCGTTGAGATCGTTCCTTAGCAGTGTGCAGTGCCCCCTGCCACCAAATTCCACCTCGATCATACCGTTGTAGTGCTTAGGCGAAGCCCTGCGTCGGTAGTACATCAAGATCGTCACCACGCCGTTGTGCTGACGGAACTCTTCCTCGACGCTTTGCTGGGTCGGAGCCCGAGGATCGTCATCGAGCTGAACGTGTGCTAAGAACTCGGAGGTGCCGGAGTAACGGTGCTTGGATCGGTCGGATCGGGAAGACGTACGACTACTTCCTCTATGTTGCGTGATCGCTTCCGCAGTCGGTCTGCGTTGGTACGTAGACAACACTCTCCCCTCTCTTTGCTATGCATCACCATGATCTTGGGTGTGCGTAGGAAATTTTTTGAAATTACTACGTTCCCCAACACTGACACCCGCCAGCCACGTGTGTGCAAAGCACGTCGGTAGAACTATTCTCGCGTAAGCGTACGCGTAATGTTTGTCCGGGCCGCTTCATCCAACAGTACCGCCGAACCAAAGTATGACATGCTGGTAAGCAGTATGACTTATATCGCCCACAACTCACTTGTGTTCTACTCGTGCATATAACATCGACACAGAAAACCTGGGCTCGGATGCCACTGTTGGAGAACGTAGTAATTTCAAAAAAATTCCTACGCACACGCAAGATCATGGTGATGCATAGCAACGAGAGGGGAGAGTGTTGTCTACATACCCGCGTAGACCGATAGCGGAAGTGTTATGACAACGCGGTTGATGTAGTTGTACGTCTTCATGGCCCGACCGATCAAGCACCGAAACTACGGCACCTCCGACTTTTAGCACACGTTCAGCTCGATGATGATCCCCGGACTCCGATCCAGCAAAGTGTCGGGGAAGAGTTCCGTCAGCACGACGGCGTGGTGAAGATCTTGATGTTCTACCGTCGCAGGGCTTCGCCTAAGCACCGCTACAATATTATCGAGGAGTATGGTGGAGGGGGGCACCGCACACGGCTAAGAGAATGATCACGAAGATCAACTTGTGTGTCTAGAGGTGCCCCCCTGCCCCCGTATATAAAGGAGCAAGGGAGGGGCGGCCGGCCAGGAGGAGGCGCGCCAGGGAGGAGTCCTACTCCTACCGGGAGTAGGACTTCCTCCTTTTCCTTGTCCAAGTAGGAGAGGGGGAAGGAAGGGAGAGGGGAGAGGAAGGAAAGGGGGGGGGGGGCGCCGCCCCCCCTCCTTGTCCAATTCGGACTAGAGGGGGAGGGGGTGCGCGGCCTGCCCTGGGCGCCCCTCCTCTTCTCCACTTTAGGCCCATGTGGCCCATTAACCCCCCCCCCCCCCGGGGGGGGGGGGGTCCGGTAACTCCCCGGTACTCCGGTTTTATCCGAAACTTCTCCGGAACACTTCCGGTGTCCGAATATAGTCATCCAATATATCAATATTTATGTCTCGACCATTTCGAGACTCCTCTTCATGTCCGTGATCACATCCGGGTCTCCGAACTAACTTCGGTACATCAAAACTAATAAACTCATAATATAACTGTCATCGAAACCTTAAGCGTGAGGACCCTATGGGTTCGAGAACAATGTAGACATGACCGAGACACGTCTCCTATCAATAACCAATAGCGGAACCTGGATGCTCATATGGGCTCCCACATATTCTACGAAGATCTTTTATCGGTCAGACCGCATAAGAACATACTTTGTTCCCTTTGTCATCGGTATGTTACTTGCCCGAGATTCGATCGTCGGTATATGAATACCTAGTTCAATCTCGCTGCTAGCAAGTCTCTTTACTCGTTCCACAATACATCATCTCGCAACTAACTCATTAGTTGCATAGCTTGCAAGGCTTAGGTGATGTGCATTAGCGAGAGGGCCCAGAGATACCTCTCCGACAATCGGAGTGACAAATCTTAATCTCGAAATATGCCAACCCAACATGTACCTTTGGAGACACCTGTAGAGCACCTTTATAATCACCCAGTTACGTTGTGATGTTTGGTAGCACACAAAGTGTTCCTCTGGCAAACGGGAGTTGCATAATCTCATAGTCATAGGAACATGTATAAGTCATGAAGAAAGCAATAGCAACATACTAAACGATCGGGTGCTAAGCTAATGGAATGGGTCATGTCAATCACATCATTCTCCCAATAATATAATCCCGTTAATCAAATGACAACACATGTCTATGGTTAGGAAACATAACCATTTTTGATTAACAAGCTAGTCAAGTAGAGGCATACTAGTGACGTTTAGTTTGTCTATGTATTCACACAAGTATTATGTTTCCGGATAATACAATTCGAGCATGAATAATAAACATTTATCATGATATAAGGAATTAAAATAATAACATTATTATTGCCTCTAGGGCATATTTCCTTCACTCTCCCACTTGCAGTAGAGTCAATAATCTAGATTACACAGTAATGATTCTGACACCCATGGAGCTTTGGTGCTGATCATGTTTTGCTCGTGGAAGAGGCTTAGTCAACGGGTCTGCAACATTCAGATCCGTATGTATCTTGCAAATCTCTATGTCTCCCACCTGGACTAGATCCTGGATGGAATTGAAGCGTCTCTTGATGTGCTTGGTTCTCTTGTGAAACCTGGATTCCTTTGCCAAGGCAATTGCACCAGTATTGTCACAAAAGATTTTCATTGGACCCGATGCACTAGGTATGACACCTAGATCGGATATGAACTCTTTCATCCAGAATCCTTCATTTGCTGCTTCCGAAGCAGCTATGTACTCCGCTTCACATGTAGATCCCGCCACAATGCTTTGTTTAGAACTGCACCAACTGACAGCTCCACCGTTTAATGTAAACACGCATCCGGTTTGCGATTTAAAATCGTCCGGATCAGTGTCAAAGCTTACATCAACGTAACCATTTATGATGAGCTCTTTCTCACCGCCATATATGAGAAACATATCCTTAGTCCTTTTCAGGTATTTCAGGATGTTCTTGACCGCTGTCCAGTGATCCACTCCTGGATTAGTTTGGTACCTCCCTGCTAGACTTATAGCAAGACACACATCAGGTCTGGTACACAGCATTGCATACATGATAGAGCCTATGGCTGAAGCATATGGAACATATTTCATTTTCTCTCTATCTTTTGCATTGGTCGGGCATTGAGTCTTACTCATTTTCACACCTTGTAACACAGGCAAGAATCCTTTCTTTGCTTGATCCATTTTTAACTTCTTCAAAACTTTGTCAAGGTACGTGCTTTGTGAAAGTCCAATTAAGCATCTTGATCTATCTCTATAGATCTTAATGCCCAATATGTAAGCAGCTTCACCGAGGTCTTTCATTGAAAAACTCTTATTCAAGTATCCCTTTATGCTATCCAGAAATTCTATATCATTTCCGATTAGTAATATGTCATCTACATATAATATTAGAAATGTTACAGAGCTCCCACTCAGTTTCTTGTAAATACAGGCTTCTCCAAAAGTCTGTACAAAACCAAATGCTTTGATCACACTATCAAAGCGTTTATTCCAACTCCGAGAGGCTTGCACCAGTCCATAAATGGATCACTGGAGCTTGCACACTTTGTTAGCTCCCTTTGGATCGACAAAACCTTCCGGCTGCATCATACACAACTCTTCTTCTAGAAATCCATTCAAGAATGCAGTTTTGACATCCATCTGCCAAATCTCATAATCATAAAATGCGGCAATTGCTAACACGATTCGGACAGACTTAAGCATCGCTACGGGTGAGAAGGTCTCATCATAGTCAATCCCTTGAACTTGTCGAAAACCTTTTGCGACAAGTCGAGCTTTGTAGACAGTAACATTACTGTCAGCGTCAGTCTTCTTCTTGAAGATCCATTTATTCTCAATTGCTCGCCGATCATTGGGCAAGTCAACCAAAGTCCATACTTTGTTCTCATACATGGATCCCATCTCAGATTTCATGACTTCAAGCCATTTTGCGGAATCTGGGCTCACCATCGCTTCTCCATAGTTCGTAGGTTCATCATGATCTAGTAGCATGACTTGCAGAACAGGATTACCATACCACTCTGGTGCGGATCTGACTCTGGTTGATCTATGAGGTTCAGTAGTATCTTGTTCTGAAGTTTCATGATCATCATCATTAGCTTCCTCACTAATTGGTGTAGGTGTCACAGAAACCGGTTTCTGTGATGTACTACTTTCCAATAAGGGAGCAGGTATAGTTACCTCATCAAGTTCTACTTTCCTCCCAGTCACTTCTTTCGAGAGAAACTCCTTCTCTAGAAAGGATCCATTCTTAGCGACAAATGTCTTGCCTTCGGATCTGTGATAGAAGGTGTACCAACAGTCTCCTTTGGGTATCCTATGAAGACACATTTCTCTGATTTGGGTTCGAGCTTATCAGGTTGAAGTTTTTTCACATAAGCATTGTAGCCCCAAACTTTCAGAAACGACACCTTTGGTTTCTTGCCGAACCACAGTTCATAGGGCATCGTCTCAATGGATTTTGATGGTGCCCTATTTAACGTGAATGCGGCTGTCTCTAGAGCATAACCCCAAAACGATAGCGGTAAATCTGTAAGAGACATCATAGATCGCACTATATCAAGTAAAGTACGATTACGACGTTCGTACACACCATTACGCTGTGGTGTTCCGGGTGGCGTTAGTTGCGAAACTATTCCGCATTGTTTCAAATGTAGACCAAGCTCGTAACTCAAATATTCCCCTCCACGATCAGATCGTAGAAACTTTATTTTCTTGTTACGATGATTTTCAACTTCACTCTGAAATTCTTTGAACTTTTCAAATGTTTCAGACTTATGTTTCATTAAGTAGATATACCCATATCTGCTTAAATCATCTGTGAAGGTGAGAAAATAACGATATCCGCCACGAGCTTCAACATTCATTGGACCACATACATCTGTATGTATGATTTCCAACAAATCTGTTGCTCTCTCCATAGTACCGGAGAACGGTGTTTTAGTCATCTTGCCCATGAGGCACGGTTCGCAAGTACCAAGTGATTCATAATCAAGTGGTTCCAAAAGTCCATCAGTATGGAGTTTCTTCATGCGTTTTACACCGATATGACCTAAACGGCAGTGCAACAAATAAATTGCACTATCATTATCAACTCTGCATCTTTTGGCTTCAACATTATGAATATGTGTATCACTACTATCGAGATTCATCAAAAATAGACCACTCTTCAAGGGTGCATGACCATAAAAGATATTACTCATATAAATGGAACAACCATTATTCTCTGATTTAAATGAATTACCGTCTCGCATCAAACAAGATCCAGATATAATGTTAATGCTCAACGCTGGCACCAAATAACAATTATTTAGGTCTAATACTAATCCCGATGGTAGATGTAGAGGTAGCATGACGACCGCACATCGACTTTTGAACCATTTCCCACGCGCATCGTCACCTCGTCCTTCGCCAGTGTTCGCTTAATCCGTAGTCCCTGTTTCGAGTTGCAAATATTAGCAACAGAACCAGTATCAAATACCCAGGTGCTACTGCGAGCTCTAGTAAGGTACACATCAATAACATGTATATCACATATACCTTTGTTCACCTTGCCATCCTTCTTATCCGCCAAATACTTCGGGCAGTTCCGCTTCCATTGACCAGTCTGCTTGCAGTAGAAGCACTCAGTTTCAGGCTTAGGTACTGATTTGGGTTTCTTCTCTTGAGCAGCAACTTGCTTGCTATTCTTCTTGAAGTTCCCCTTCTTCTTCCCTTTGCCCTTTTTCTTGAAACTAGTGGTCTTGTTGACCATCAACACTTGATGCTCCTTCTTGATTTCTACCTCCGCAGCTTTCAGCATTGCGAAGAGCTCGGGAATAGTCTTATTCTTCCCTTGCATATTATAGTTCATCACGAAGCTCTTGTAGCTAGGTGGCAGTGATTGGAGAATTCTGTCAATGATGCAGTCATCTGGAAGATTAACTCCCAATTGAATCAAGTGATTATTATACCCAGACATTTTGAGTATATGCTCACTGACAGAACTGTTCTCCTCCATCTTGCAGCTATAGAACTTATTGGAGACTTCATATCTCTCAATTAGGGCATTTGCTTGAAATATTAACTTCAACTCCTGGAACATCTCATATGCTCCATGACGTTCAAAACGTCGTTGAAGTGCCGATTCTAAGCCGTAAATCATGGCACACTGAACTATCGAGTAGTCATCAGCTTTGCTCTGCCAGACGTTCATAACATCTGGTGTTGCTCCAGTAGCAGGCCTGGCACCCAGCGGTGCTTCGAGGACGTAATTCTTCTGTGCAGCAATGAGGATAATCCTCAAGTTACGGACCCAGTCCGTGTAATTGCTACCATCATCTTTCAACTTTGCTTTCTCAAGGAACGCATTAAAATTCAACGGAACAACAGCACGGGCCATCTATCTACAATCAAACATAAACAAGCAAGATACTATCAGGTACTAAGTTCATGATTAATTTAAGTTCAATTAATCATATTACTTAAGAACTCCCACTTAGAAAGACATCCCTCTAATCTTCTAAGTGATTACATGATCAAAATCAGCTAAACCATAACCGATCATCATGTGAAATGGAGTAGTTTTCAATGGTGAACATCACTATGTTGATCATATCTACTATATGATTCACGCTCGACCTTTCGGTCTCAGTGTTCCGAGGCCATACCTGCATATGCCAGGCTCGTCAAGTTTAACCTGAGTATTCTGCGTGTGCAAAACTGGCTTGCACCTGTTGTAGATGGACGTAGAGCTTATCACACCCGATCATCACGTGGTGTTTGGGCTCGATGAACTTTGGCAACTGTGCATACTCAGGGAGAACACTTTTATCTTGAAATTTAGTGAGAGATCATCTTATAATGCTACCGTCAATCAAAGCAAGATAAGATGCATAAAAGATAAACATCACATGCAATCAATATAAGTGATATGATATGGCCTTCATCATCTTGTGCTTGTGATCTCCATCTCTGAAGCATCGTCATGATCACCATCGTCACCGGCGCGACACCTTGATCTCCATCGTAGCATCGTTGTTGTCTCGCCAATCTTATGCTTCTACAACTATCGCTACCGCTTAGTGATAAATTAAAGCATTACAGGGCGATTGCATTGCATACAATAAAGCGACAACCATATGGCTCCTACCAGTTGCCGATAACTCGGTTACAAAACATGATCATCTCATACAATAAAATATAGTATGATGTCTTGACCATATCACATCACAACATGCCCTGCAAAAACAAGTTAGACGTCCTCTACTTTGTTTGTTGCATGTTTTACGTGGCTGCTACGGGCTTAAGCAAGAACCAATCTTACCTACACATCAAAACCACAATGATAGTTTGTCAATTTGGTGCTGTTTTAACCTTCGCAAGGACCTGGCGTAGCCACACTCGGTTCAACTAAAGTTGGAGAAACTGACACCCGCCAGCCACCTGTGTGCAAAGCACGTCGGTAGAACTAGTCTCGCGTAAGCGTACGTGTAATGTCGGTCCGGGCCACTTCATCCAACAATACCGCCGAACCAAAGTATGACATGCTGGTAAGCAGTATGACTTATATCGGCCACGACTCACTTGTGTTCTACTCGTGCATATAACATCAACATAGAAAACCTGGGCTCGGATGCCACTGTTGGAGAACATAGTAATTTCAAAAAAATTCCTACGCACATGCAAGATCATGGTGATGCATAGCAACGAGAGGAGAGAGTGTTGTCTACATACCCTCGTAGACCGATAGCAGAAGCGTTATGACAACACGGTTGATGTAGTCGTACGTCTTCATGGCCCGACCGATCAAGCACCGAAACTATGTCACCTCCGAGTTTTAGCACACGTTCAGCTCGATGACGATCCCCGGACTCCGATCCAGCAAAGTGTCGGGGAAGAGTTCCGTCAGCACGACGGCATGGTGATGATCTTGATGTTCTACCATCGCAGGGCTTCGCCTAAGCACCGCTACAATATTATCGAGGAGTATGGTGGAGGGGGCACCGCACACGGCTAAGAGAACGATCCCGAAGATAAACTTGTGTGTCTAGAGGTGCCCCCTGCCCCCGTATATAAAGGAGAAAGGGGAGGGGCGGCCGTCCAGGAGGAGGCGCGCCAGGGAGGAGTCCTACTCCTACCGGGACTAGGACTCCCTCCTTTTCCTTGTCCAAGTAGGAGAGGGGGAAGGAAGGGAGAGGGGAGAGGAAGGAAAGGGGGGGGGCGCCGCCCCCCTCCTTGTCCAATTCGGACTAGAGGGGGAGGGGGCGCGCGGCCTGCCCTGGCCGCCCCTCCTCTTCTTCACATTAGGCCCATGTGGCCCATTAACCCCCCCCCCCCCCGGGGGGGGGGGGGGGGTGTACCGGTAACCCCCCGGTACTCCGGTTTTATCCGAAACTTCTCCGGAACACTTCCGGTGTCCGAATATAGTCATCCAATATATCAATATTTATGTCTCGACCATTTCGAGACTCCTCTTCATGTCCGTGATCACATCCGGTACTCCGAACTAACTTCGGTGCATCAAAACTAATAAACTCATTATATAACTGTCATCGAAACCTTAAGCCTGCGGACCCTACGGGTTCGAGAACAATGTAGACATGACCGAGACACGTCTCCGGTCAATAACCAATAGCGGAACCTGGATGCTCATATGGGCTCCCACATATTCTACGAAAATATTTTATCAGTCAGACCGCATAACAACATACGTTGTTCCCTTTGTCATCGGTATGTTACTTGCCCGAGATTCGATCGTCGGTATCTCAATACCTAGTTCAATATCACTGCCGGCAAGTCTCTTTACTCATTCCGTAATACATCATCTCGCAACTAACTCATTTGTTGCATTGCTTGCAAGGCTTAGGTGATGTGCATTACCGAGAGGGCCCAGAGATACCTCTCCGACAATCGGAGTGACAAATCCTAATCTCGAAATACGCCAACCCAACATGTACCTTTGGAGACACCTGTAGAGCACCTTTATAATCACCCAGTTACGTTGTGATGTTTGGTAGCACACAAAGTGTTCCTCTGGCAAACGGGAGTTGCATAATCTCATAGTCATAGGAACATGTATAAGTCATGAAGAAAGCAATAGCAACATACTAAACTATTGGGTGCTAAGCTAATGGAATGGGTCATGTCAATCGCATCATTCTCCCAATAATATGATCCCGTTAATCAAATGACAACACATGTCTATGGTTAGGAAACATAACCATCTTTGATTAACGAGCTAGTCAAGTAGAGGCATACTAGTGACGTTTAGTTTATCTATGTATTCACACAAGTATTATGTTTCTAGATAATACAATTCTAGCCTGAATAATAAACATTTATCATGATATAAGGAAATAAAATAATAACATTATTATTGCCTCTAGGGCATATTTCCTTCAGTCTCCCACTTGCGCTAGAGTCAATAATCTAGATTACCCAGTAATGATTCTAACACCCATGGAGCTTTGGTGCTGATCATGTTTTGCTCGTGGAAGAGGCTTAGTCAACGGGTCTGCAACATTCAGATCCGTATGTATCTTGCAAATCTCTATGTCTCCCACCTGGACTAGATCCCGGATGGAATTGAAGCGTCTCTTGATGTGCTTGGTTCTCTTGTGAAATCTGGATTCCTTTGCCAAGGAAATTGCACCAGTATTGTCACAAAATATTTTCATTGGACCCGATGCACTACGTATGACACCTAGATAGGATATGAACTCTTTCATCCAGACACCTTCGTTTGCTGCTTCCGAAGCAGCTATGTACTCCGCTTCACATGTAGATCCCACCACAACGCTTTGTTTAGAACTGCACCAACTGACAGCTCCACCGTTTAATGTAAACACGTATCCGGTTTGCGATTTAGAATCGTCCGGATCAGTGTCAAAGCTTGCATCAACGTAACCATTTATGATGAGCTCTTTCTCACCTCCATATATGAGAAACATATCCTTAGTCCTTTTCAGGTATTTCAGGATGTTCTTGACCGTTGTCCAGTGATCCACTCCTGGATTACTTTGGTACCTCCCTGCTAGACTTATAGCAAGACACACATCAGGTTTGGTACACAGCATTGCATACATGATAGAGCCTATGGCTGAAGCATAGGGAATATCTTTCATTTTCTCTCTATCTTTTGCATTGGTCGGGCATTAAGTCTTACTCAATTTCACACCTTGTAACACAGGCAAGAATGCTTTCTTTGCTTGATCCATTTTGAACTTCTTCAAAACTTTGTCAAGGTATGTGCTTTGTGAAAGTCCAATTATGCGTCTTGATCTATCTCTATAGATCTTAATGCCCAATACGTAAGCAGCTTCACCGAGGTCTTTTATTGAAAAACTCTTATTCAAGTATCCCTTTATGCTATCCAAAAATTCTATATCATTTCCGATTAGTAATATGTCATCTACATATAATATCAGAAATGCTACAGAGCTCCGACTCACTTTCTTGTAAATACAGGCTTCTCCAAAAGTCTGTACAAAACCAAATGCTTTGATCACACTATCAAAGCGTTTATTCCAACTCCGAGAGGCTTGCACCAGTCCATAAATGGATTGCTGGAGCTTGCACACTTTGTTAGCTCCCTTTGGATCGACAAAACCTTCCGGCTGCATCATATACAACTCTTCTTCCAGAAATCCATTCAGGAATGCAGTTTTGACATCCATCTGCCAAATCTCATAATCATAAAATGCGGCAATTGCTAACACGATTCGGACAGACTTAAGCATCGCTACGGGTGAGAAGGTCTCATCGTAGTCAATCCCTTGAACTTGTCGAAAACCTTTTGCGACAAGTCGAGATTTGTAGACAGTAACATTACCGTCAGTGTCAGTCTTCTTCTTGAAGATCCATTTATTCTCAATTGCTTGCCGATCATTGGGCAAGTCAACAAAAGTCCATACTTTGTTCTCATACATGGATCCCATCTCAGATTTCATGGCTTCAAGCCATTTTGCGGAATCTGGGCTCACCATCGCTTCTTCAGAGTTCGTAGGTTCATCATGATCTAGTAGCATGACTTCCAGAACAGGGTTACCCCAAAGACACAACAATTGATTTGATCTTTTAGCCATGTGCGGTGCCCCCCTCCACCATAGTCCACCTTGATAATACTGTAGTGGTGCTTAGGCAAAGCCCTGCGTCGGTAGAACATCATCATCGTCACCACACCATCGTGCTGACAAAACTCTCCCTCAACACTCGGCTGGATCGGAGTTCGAGGGACGTCATCGGGATGAACGTGTGCTGAACTCGGAGGTGCCGTGCGTTCGGTACTTGATCGGCCGGATCGTGAAGATGTACGGCTACATCAACCGCGTCGTGCTAACGCTTCCGCTTTCGGTCTACGAGGGTACGTGGACAACACTCTCCCCTCTCGTTGATATGCATCACCATGATCTTGCGTGTGCGTACGATTTTTTTTTGAAATTACTACGTTCCCCAACAGTGGCATCCGAGCTAGGTTTTATGCGTAGATGTCATATGCACGAGTAGAAGACAAGTGAGTTGTGGGCGATATAAGTCATACTGCTTACCAGCTTGTCATACTTTGGTTCGGCGGTATTGTTGGATGAAGCGGCCCAAAGCGACAACGCGTACGCTTATGCGAGACTGGTTCTACCGACATGCTTTGCACACAGGTGGCTAGCGGGTATCAGTTTCTCCAACTTTAGTTGAACCGAGTGTGGCTACGCCCGATCCTTGCGAAGGTTAAAGCAGCACCAACATGGCAAACTATCGTTGTGGTTTTGATACGTAGGTAAGAACGGTTCTTGCTAAGCCCGTAGCAGCCACGTAAAACTTGAAACAACAAAGTAGAGGACGTCTAACTTGTTTTTGTAGGGCATGTTGTGATGTTATATGGTCAAAGCATGTTGCTAAATTTTATTGTATGAGATGATCATGTTTTGTAACCGAGTTATCGGCAACTATCAGTAGCCATATGGTTGTCGCTTTATTGTATGCAATGCAATCGCCCTGTAATGCTTTACTTTATCACTAAGCGGTAGCATTAGTCGTGGAAGCATAAGATTGGCGAGACGACAACGATGCTACGATGGAGATCAAGGTGTCGCGCCGCTGACGATGGTGATCATAACGGTGCTTCAGAGATGGAGATCACAAGCACAAGATGATGATGGCCATATCATATCACTTATATTGATTGCATGTGATGTTTATCTTTTATGCATCTTATCTTGCTTTGATTGACGGTAGCATTATAAGATGATCTCTCACTAAATTTCAAGATAAAAGTGTTCTCCCTGAGTATGCACAGTTGCCAAAGTTCGTCGTGCCCAGACACCACGTGATGATCGGGTGTGATAAGCTCTACGTCCATCTGCAACGAGTGCAAGCCAGTTTTGCACACACAGAATACTCAGGTTAAACTTGACGAGCCTAGCATATGCAGATATGGCCTCGGAACACTGAGACCGAAAGGTCGAGCGTGAATCATATAGTAGATATGAGCAACATAGTGATGTTCACCATTGAAAGCTACTCCATTTCACGTGATGATCGGTTATGGTTTAGTTGATTTGGATCACGTGATCACTTAGAGGATTAGAGGGATGTCTATCTAAGTGGGAGTTCTTAAGTAATATGATTAATTGAACTTAAATTTATCATGAAGTTAGTACTTGATAGTATCTTGCTTGTCTATGTTGATTGTAGATAGATGGCCTGTGCTGTTGTTCCGTTGAATTTTAATGCATTCCTTGAGAAAGCAAAGTTGAAAGATGATGGTAGCAATTACACGGACTGGGTCCATAACTTGAGGATTATCCTCATTGCTGCATAGAAGAGTTATGTCCTGCAAGCACCGCTAGGCGTACCACCTGCACCAGCAACTGCAGACATTGTGAATGCCTGGCAGTCACGTGTTGATGACTACTCGATAGTTCAGTGGGCCATGCTTTACGGCTTAGAACCGGGACTTCAACGACGTTTTGAACGTCATGGAGCATATGAGATGTTCCAGGAGTTGAAGTTAATATTTCAAAAGAATGCCCGGATTGAGAGATAATAAGTCTCCAATAAGTTCTACAGCTGCAAGATGGAGGAGAATAGTTCTGTCAGTGAGCATATACTCAAGATGTCTGGGTACTACAATCAGTGAGCATATATTCAAGATGTCATTGACAGAATTTTTCAATCACTGCCAGCAAGCTAGAAAAGCTTCGTGATGAACTATAACATGCAAGGGATGGACAAGACGATTCCCGAGCTCTTCGCAATGCTAAAGGCTGCGAAGGTAGAAATCAAGAAGGAGCATCAAGTGTTTACGGTCAATAAGACCACCCGTTTCAAGAAAAAGGGCAAAGGGAAGAAGAAGGGGAACTTCAAGAAGAACAGCAAACAAGTTATTGCTCAAGAGAAGAAACCCAAGTCTGGACCTAAGCCTGAGACTGAGTGCTTCTACTGCAAGCAGACTGGTCACTGGAAGCGGAACTACCCCAAGTATTTGGCGGATAAGAAGGATGGCAAGGTGAACAAAGGAATATGTGATATAAATTTTATTGATGTGTACCTTACCAGAGCTTGCAGTAGCACCTGGGTATTTGATACTGGTTCTGTTGCTAATATTTGCAACTCAAAATAGGGACTACGGATTAAGCGAACACTGGCCAAGGACGAGGTGATGATGCGCGTGGGAAACGGTTCCAAAGTCGATGTGATCGCCGTCGGCACTCTACCTCTACATCTGCCTTCGGGGTTAGTATTAGACCTAAATAATTGTTATTTGGTGCTAGCGTTGAGCATGAACATTATATCTGGATCTTGTTTGATGCGAGACGGTTATTCATTTAAATTAGAGAATAATGGTCGTTCTATTTATATGAGTAATATCTTTTATGGTCATGCACCCTTGAAGAGTGGCCTATTTTTGATGAATCTCGATAGTAGTGATACACATATTCATAATGTTGAAGCCAAAAGGTGCAGAGTTGATAATGATAGTGCAGCTTATTTGTGGCACTGCCATTTAGGTCATATCGGTGTAAAGCGCGTGAAGAAACTCCATACTGATGGACTTTTGGAACCACTTGATTATGAATCACCTGGTACTTGCGAACCGTGCCTCATGGGCAAGATGACTAAAACGCCGTTCTTCGGAACTATGGAGCGAGCAACTGATTTATTGGAGATCATACATACTGATGTATGTGGACCAATGAATATCAAGGCTCGCGGCGGGTATCATTTTTTTATCACCTTCATAGATGATTTAAGAAGATATGTGTATATCTACTTAATGAAACATAAGTCTGAAACATTTGAAAAGTTCAAAGAATTTCATAGTGAAGTTGAAAATCATCATAACAAGAAAATAAAGTTTCTACGATCTGATCGTGGAGGAGAATATTTGAGTTATGAGTTTGGTCTACATTTGAAACAATGTGGAATAGTTTCGCAACTCACGCCACCCGGAACACCACAGCGTAATGGTGTGTCCGAACGTCATAATCGTACTTTACTAGATATGGTGCGATCTATGATGTCTCTTACTGATTTACTGCTATCATTTTGGGGTTATGGTTTAGAGACCGCCGCATTCACGTTAAATAGGGCACCATCTAAATTCGTTGAGACGACGCCTTATGAACTGCGGTTTGGCAAGAAACCAAAGTTGTCGTTTCTTAAAGTTTGGGGTTGCGATGCTTATGTGAAAAAGCTTCAACCTGATAAGCTCGAACCCAAATCGGAGAAATGTGTCTTCATAGGATACCCAAAGGAGACTGTTGGGTACACCTTCTATCACATATCCGAAGGCAAGACATTCGTTGCTAAGAATGGATCCTTTCTAGAGAAGGAGTTTCTCTCGAAAGATGTGAGTGGGAGGAAAGTAGAACTTGATGAGGTAACCATACCTGCTCCCTTATTGGAAGTAGTTCATCACAGAAATCGGTTCCTGTGACGTCTATACCAATTAGCGAGAAGTTAATGATGATGATCATGGAACTTTAGATCAAGTTGTTACTGAACCTCGTAGGTCAACCAGAGTAAGATCCGCACTAGAGTGGTACGGTAATCCTGTTCTGGAGGTTATGTTACTAGACCATGACGAACCTACGAACTATGAAGAAGCGATGGTGAGCCCAGATTCCAAAAAATGGCTTGAGGCCATGAAATCTGAGATGGGACCCATGTATGAGACCAAAGTGTGGACTTTGGTTGACTTGCTCGATGATCGGCAAGCCATTGAGAATAAATGGATCTTCAAGAATAAGACTGATGCTAATGGTAATATTACTGTCTATAAAGCTTGACTTGTTGCAAAAGGTTTTCGACAAGTTCAAGGGATTGACTACGATGAGACCTTCTCACCCGTAGCGATGCTTAACTCTGTCCGAATCATGTTAGCAACTGCCACATGTTATGATTATAAAATTTGGCAAATGGATGTAAAAACTGCAATCCTGAATGGATTTCTGGAAGAAGAGTTGTATATGATGCAACCGGAAGGTTTTGTCGATCCAAAGGGAGCTAACAAAGTGTGCAAGCTCCAGCAATCCATTTATGGACTGGTGCAAGCCTCTCGGAGTTGGAATAAACGCTTTGATAGTGTGATCGAAGCATTTGGTTTTGTACAGACTTTTGGAGAAGCCTGTATTCACAAGAAAGTGAGTGGGAGCTCTGTAGCATTTCTAATATTATATGTGGATGACATATTGTTGATTGGAAATGATATAGATTTCCTGGATAGCATAAAGGGGTACTTGAATAAGAGTTTTTCAATGAAAGACCTCGGTGAAGCTGCTTATATATTGGGCATCAAGATCTATAGAGATAGATCAAGACGCTTAATTGGACTTTCACAAAGCACATACCTTGACAAAGTTTTGAAGAAGTTCAAAATGGATCAAGCAAAGAAAGGGTTCTTGCCTGTGTTACAAGGAGTGAAGTTGAGTAAGACTCAATGCCCGACCACTGCAGAAGATAGAGAGAAGATGAAAGATGTTCCATATGCTTCAGCCATAGGCTCTATCATGTATGCAATGTTGTGTACCAGACCTGATGTGTGCCTTGCTATAAGCCTAGCAGGGAGGTACCAAAGTAATCCAGGAGTGGATCACTGGACAACGGTCAAGAACATCCTGAAATACCTGAAAAGGACTAAGGATATGTTTCTCGTTTATGGAGGTGACAAAGAGCTCATTGTAAATAGTTACGTTGATGCAAGCTTTGACACTGATCCGGATGATTCTAAATCGCAAACCGGATACATGTTTACATTGAAGGAGTCTGGATGAAGGAGTTCATATCTGATCTAGGTGTCATACCTAGTGCATCGGGTCCAATGAAAATCTTTTGTGACAATACTGTTGCAATTGCCTTGGCAAAGGAATCTAGATTTCATAAGAGAACCAAGCACATCAAGAGATGCTTCAATTCCATCAGGGATCTAGTCCAGGTGGGAGACATAGAAATTTGCAAGATACATACGGATCTGAATGTTGCAGACTCGTTGACTAAGCCTCTTCCACGAGCAAAACATGATCAACACCAAGACTCCATGGGTGTTAGAATCATTTCTGTGTAATCTAGATTATTGACTCTAGTGCAAGTGGGAGACTCAAGGAAATATTCCCTAGAGGCAATAATAAAGTTATTATTTATTTCCTTATATCATGATAAATGTTTATTATTCATGCTAGAATTGTATTAACCGGAAACATAATACATGTGTGAATACATAGACAAAAAGAGTGTCACTAGTATGCCTCTACTTGACTAGCTCGTTTATCAAAGATGGTTATGTTTCCTAGACATAGACATGAGTTGTCATTTGATTAACGGGATCACATCATTAGGAGAATGATGTGATTGACTTGACCCATTCCGTTAGCTTAGCACTCGATCATTTAGTATGTTGCTATTGCTTTCTTCATGACTTATACATGTTCCTATGACTATGAGATTATGCAACTCCCGTTTACCGGAGGAACACTTTGTGTGCTACCAAACATCGCAACGTAACTGGGTGATTATAAAGGTGCTCTACAGGTGTCTCCGAAGGTATTTGTTGGGTTGGCGTATTTCGAGATTAGGATTTGTCACTCCGATTGTCGGAGAGGTATCTCTGGGCCCACTCAGGAATGCACATCAATTAAAGCCTTGCAAGCATTGCAACTAATGAGTTAGTTGCGGGATGATGTATTACGAAACGAGTAAAGAGACTTGCCGGTAACGAGATTGAACTAGGTATTGAGATACCGACGATCGAATCTCGGGCAAGTAACATACCGATGACAAAGGGAAAAATGTATGTTGTTATGCAGTCTGACCGATAAAGATCTTTGTAGAATATGTAGGAGCCAATATGAGCATCCAGGTTCCACTGTTGGTTATTGACCGGAGATGTGTCTCGGTCATGTCTACATAGTTCTCGAACCCGTAGGGTCCGCACGCTTAAAGTTTTGATGATGGTTATATTATGAGTTTATGAGTATTGATGTAGTGAAGGTTGTTCGGAGTCCCGAATGTGATCACGAACATGACGAGGAGTCTCGAAATGGTTGAGACATGAAGATTGATATATTGGAAGCCTATATTTGGATATCAGAAATGTTCCGGGTGAAATCGGGATTTTACCGGAGTACCGGAACCCCCCGGGGGGTTAATGGGCCATAGTGGGCCTTAGTGGAGAAGAGGAGAGGCGGCTAGGGAAGGGCCGCGCGCCGCTCCCCCTCTAGTCCAAATAGGACAAGGAGAGGGGGGCGGCGCCCCCCCCTTTCCTTCCTCTCTCCCTCCTCTTTCCCCTTCTCCTAATCCAACAAGGAAGGGAGGGAGTCCTACTCCCGGTGGGAGTAGGACTCCTCCTGGCGCGCCTCCTCCTAGCCGGCCGCTCCTCCCCCTTGCTCCTTTATATACGGGGGCAGGGGGCAACCCAAAGACACAACAATTGATTTGATATTTTAGCTGTGTGCGGTGCCCCCCTCCACCATAGTCCACCTCGATAATATTGTAGCGGTGCTTAGGCGAAGCCCTGCATCGGTAGAACATCATCATCGTCACCACGCCGTCGTGCTGACGAAACTCTCCCTCAACACTCGGCTGGATCGGAGTTCGAGGGATGTCATCGGGCTGAACGTGTGCTGAACTCGGAGGTGTCGTGTGTTTGGTATTTGTTCTGTGGGATCGTGAAGACGTACGACTACATCAACCGCGTTGTGCTAACGCTTCCGCTTTTGGTCTACGATGGTACGTGGACAACACTCTCCCCTCTCGTTGTTATGCATCACCATGATCTAGCGTGTGCCTAGGATTTTTTTTTGAAATTACTACGTTCCCCAACAAGGCGCCCCCTGCCTCGTGGCCTCCTCGATTATTTCTTGACGCCCTTACCAAGTCTCTTGGATCACGTTTGTTGAGAAAATCATGTTCCCAAAGGTTTCATTCCTTTTGGACTCTGTTTGATATTCCTTTTTGGCGAAACTCTAAAATAGGCAAAAACAACAATTTGGGCTGGGCCTCCGGTTAATAGGTTAGTCCCAAAAATGATATAAAAGTATAAAATAAAGCCCATTAACATCCAAAATAGATAATAAAATAGCATGGAGCAATCAAAAATTATAGATACGTTGGAGTGGTCCCGATTAACACATAGTGAATACATGAACTCCTCAAACTACGGTCATCACGGGGAGTGGTCCCGATTATTGTCACTTCGGGGTTGCCCAATCATAACACATAGTAGGTGACTATAGACTTGCAAGATAGGATCAAGAACTCACATATATTCATGAAAACATAATAGGTTCAGATCTGAAATCATGGCACTCGGGCCCTATTGACAAGCATTAAGCATAGCAAAGTCATAGCAACATCAATCTCATAACATAGTGGATACTAGGGATCAAACCCTAACAAAACTAACTCGATTACATGATAAATCTCATCCAACCCCTCACCGTCCAGCAAGACTACGATGGAATTACTCACGCACGGTGGTGAGCATCATGGAATTGGTGATGGAGGAAGGTTGATGATGATGATGGCGATGGATTCCCCTCTCCGGAGCCTCGAACGGACTCCAGATCAGCCATCCTAAGAGAGTTTAGGGCTTGGCGGCGGCTCTGTATCGTAAAACGCGATGAATCCTTCTCTCTAATTTTTTCTCCCTGAACACGTGAAGGAAATATGCCCTAGAGGCAATAATAAAGTTATTATTTATTTCCTTACATCATGATAAATGTTTATTATTCATGCTAGAATTGTATTAATCGGAAACATAATACATGTGTGAATACATAGACAAACTGAGTGTCACTAGTATGCCTCTACTTGACTAGCTCGTTAATCAAAGATGGTTATGTTTCCTAACAATAAACAAAGAGTTGTTATTTGATTAACGAGATCACATCATTAGGTGAATGATCTGATTGACATGACCCATTCCATTAGCTTAGCACCCGATCGTTTAGTATGTTGCGACTGCTTTCTTCATGACTTATACATGTTCCTATGACTATGAGATTATGAAACTCCCGTTTGCCGGAGGAACACTTTGTGTGCTACCAAACGTCACAACGTAAATGGGTGATTATAAAGGTGCTCTACAGGTGTCTCCAAAGGTACATGTTGGGTTGGCGTATTTCGAGATTAGGATTTGTCACTCCGATTGTCGGAGAGGTATCTCTGGGCCCTCTCGGTAATGCACATCACATAAGCCTTGCAAGCATTACAACTAATGAGTTAGTTGCGAGATGATGTATTACAGAACAAGTAAAGAGACTTGCCAGTAACGAGATTGAACTAGGTATTGGATACCGACGATCGAATCTCGGGCAAGTAACATACCGATGACAAAGGGAACAACGTATGTTGTTATGCAGTCTGACCGATAAAGATCTTCGTAGAATATGTAGGAGCCAATATGGGCATCCAGGTCCCGCTATTGGTTATTGACCGGAGACGTGTCTCGGTCATGTCTACATTGTTCTCGAACCGTAGGGTCCGCACGTTTAACATTACGATGACAGTTATTATGAGTTTATACATTTTGATGTACCGAAGTTAGTTCGGAGTCCCGGATGTGATCACGGACATGACGAGGAGTCTCCAAATGGTCGAGACATAAAGATTGATATATTGGAAGACTATATTCGGACACCGGAAGTGTTCCTGTGAAGTTTCGGATAAAACCGGAGCACCGGGGGGTTACCGGAACGGCCCCCCCCAGGGGTTAATGGGCCTCATGGGCCTAAAGTGGAGAAGAGGAAGGGGCTGCCAGGGCAGGCCCTGCGCCCCCTCTCCCCCTAGTCCGAATTGGACAAGGAGGGAGGGGCGGCGCCCCCCTCTTTCCTCCTCTTCTCCCACCTCTCCTAATTGGACAAGGAAAAGGGGGGGAGTCCTACTCCTGGTAGGAGTAGGACTCCTCCTGCGCGCCTCCACTAGGCCGGCCGCACCCCCCTTGGATCCTTTATATACGGAGGCAGGGGGGCACCCTAGGACACACAAGTTGATCCTCGTGATCATTCCTTAGCCGTGTGCGGTGCCCCCTTCCACCATATTCCACCTCAGTCATATCATTGTAGTGCTTAGGCGAAGCCCTGCGTCGGTAGAACATCATCATCGTCACCACGCCATTGTGCTGACGGAACTCATCCCCGAAGCTTTGCAGGATCGAAGCCCGGGGAGCGTCATCGAGCTGTACGTGTGCTAAGAACTCGGAGGTGCCGGAGTAACGGTGCTTGGATTGGTCGGATCGGGAAGACGTACGACTACTTCCTCTACTTTGCGTCAACGCTTCCGCTTCGGTCTACAAGGGTACATAGACAACACTCTCCCCTCTAATTGCTATGCATCACCATGATCTTGCGCGTGCGTAGGAATTTTTTTTGAAATTACTATGTTCCCCAACAGTGGCATCCGAGCCTAGGTTTTATGGTTTGATGTTATATGCACGAGTAGAACACAAGTGACTTGTGGGCGATATAAGTCATACTGCCTACTAGCATGTCATACTTTGGTTCGGCGGTATTGTTGGATGAAGCGGCCCGGACCGACATTACGCGTATGCTTACGCGAGACCGGTTCTCCCGACGTGCTTAGCACAAAGGTGGCTTGCGGGTGACTGTTTCTCCAACTTTAGTTGAACCGAGTGTGGCTACGCCCGGTCCTTGCGAAGGTTAAAACGGCATCAACTTGACAAACTATCATTGTGGTTTTGATGCGTAGGTAAGATTGGTTCTTGCTTAAGCCCGTAGCAGCCACGTAAAACATGCAACAGCAAAGTAGATGACGTCTAACTTGTTTTTGCAGGGCATGTTGTGATGTGATATGGTCAAGACATGATGCTAAATTTTATTATATGAGATGATCATGTTTTTTAACCAAGTTATCGGCAACTGGCAGGAGCCATATGGTTGTCGCTTTATTGTATGCAATGCAATCGCGCTGTAATGCTTTACTTTATCACTAAGCGGTAGCGATAGTCGTGGAAGCATAAGATTGGCGAGACGACAACGATGCTACGATGGAGATAAAGGTGTCGCGCCGGTGACGATGGTGATCATGACGGTGCTTCGGAGATGGAGATCACAAGCACAAGATGATGATGGCCATATCATATCACTTATATTGATTGCATGTGATGTTTATCTATTATGCATCTTATCTTGCTTTGATTGACGGTAGCATTATAAGATGATCTCTCACTAAATTATCAAGATAAAATTGTTCTCCCTGAGTATGCACGGTTGCCAAAGTTCGTCGTGCCCAGACACCACGTGATGATCGGGTGTGATAAGCTCTACGTCCATCTACAACGGGTGCAAGCCAGTTTTGCACACGCAGAATACTCAGGTTAAACTTGACGAGCCTAGCATATGCAGATATGGCCTCGAAACACTGAGATCGAAAGATCGAGCGTGAATAATATAGTAGATATGATCAACATAGCGATGTTCACCATTGAAAACTACTCCATTTCATGTGATGATCGGTTATGGTTTAGTTGATTTGGATCATGTGATCACTTAGAGGATTAGAGGGATGTCTATCTAAGTGGGAGTTCTTAAGTAATTTGATTAATTGAACTTAAATTTATCATGAACTTAGTACCTGATAGTATCTTGCTTATGTATGTTTGATTGTAGATAGATGGCCCGTGCTGTTGTTCCGTTGAATTTTAATGCGTTCCTTGAGAAAGCAAAGTTGAAAGATGATGGTAGCAATTACACAGACTGGGTCCGTAACTTGAGGATTATCCTCATTGCTGCACAGAAGAATTACGTCCTGGAAGCACTGTTGGGTGCCAGGCCTGCTGCTGGAGCAACACCAGATGTTATGAACGTCTGGCAAAGCAAAGCTGATGACTACTCGATAGTTCAGTGTGCCATGCTTTACGGCTTAGAATCGGGACTTCAACGACGTTTTGAACGTCATGGAGCATATGAGATGTTCCAGGAGTTGAAGTTAATATTTCAAGCAAATGCCCGGATTGAGAGATATGAAGTCTCCAATAAATTCTATAGCTGCAAGATGGAGGAGAACAGTTCTGTCAGTGAGCATATACTCAAAATGTCTGGGTATAATAATCACTTGATTCAGATGGGAGTTAATCTTCCAGATGATTGCATCATTGACAGAATTCTCCAATCACTGCCACCAAGCTACAAGAGCTTCGTTATGAACTATAATATGCAAGGGATGAATAAGACTATTCCCGAGCTCTTCGCAATGCTGAAAGCTGTGGAGGTAGAAATCAAAAAGGAGCATCAAGTGTTGATGGTCAACAAGACGACTAGTTTCAATAAAAAGGGCAAAGGGAAGAAGAAGGGGAACTTCAAGAAGAACAGCAAGCAAGTTGCTGCTCAAGAGAAGAAACCCAAGTCTGGACCTAAGCCTGAAACTGAGTGCTTCTACTGCAAGCAGACTGGTCACTGGAAGCGGAACTGCCCCAAGTATTTGGCAGATAAGAAGGATGGCAAGGTGAAGAAAGGTATATCTGATATACATGTTATTGACGTGTACCTTACTAGAGCTCGCAGTAGCACCTGGGTATTTGATACTGGTTCTGTTGCTAATATTTGCAACTCAAAACAGGGACTACGGATTAAGCGAACACTGGCAAAGGACGAGGTGACGATGCACGTGGGAAATGGTTCCAAAGTCAATGTGATCGCGGTCGGCACGCTACCTCTACATCTACCTTCGAGATTAATATTAGACCTAAATAATTGTTATTTGGTGCCAGCGTTGAGCAGGAACATTATATCTGGATCTTGTTTGATGCGAGACGGTTATTCATTTAAATCAAAGAATAATGGTTGTTCTATTTATATGAGTAATATCTTTTATGGTCATGCACCTTTGAAGAGTGGTCTATTTTTGATGAATCTCGATAGTAGTAACACACATATTCATAATGTTGAAGCCAAAAGATGCAGAGTTGATAATGATAGTGCAACTTATTTGTGGCACTGCCGTTTAGGTCGTATCGGTATAAAACGCATGAAGAAACTCCATACTGATGGACTTTTGGAACCACTTGATTATGAATCACTTGGTACTTGCGAACCGTGCCTCATGGGCAAGATGACTAAAACACCGTTCTCCAGTACTATGGGGAGAGCAACAGATTTGTTGGAAATCATACATACCGATGTATGTGGTCCGATGAATATTGAGGCTCGTGGCGGATGTCGTTATTTTCTCACCTTCGCAGATGACTTAAGCAGATATGGGTATATCTACTTAATGAAACAAAAGTCTAAAACATTTGAAAAGTTCAAAGAATTTCAGAGTGAAGTTGAAAATCATCGTAACAAGAAAATAAAGTTTCTACTATCTGATCGTTGTGGAGAATATTTGAGTTACGAGTTTGGTGTACATTTGAAACAATGCAGAATAGTTTCGCAACTCACGCCACCCGGAACACCACAGCATAATGGTGTATCCGAACGTCGTAATCGTACTTTACTAGATATGGTACGATCTACGATGTCTCTTATTGATTCATCTCTATCGTTTTGGGGTTAAGCTTTAGAGACGGCCACATTCACGTTAAATAGGGCACCATCAAAATCCGTTGAGACGACACCTTATGAACTATGGTTTGGCAAGAAACCAAAGTTGTCGTTTCTTAAAGTTTGGGGCTGCGATGCTTATGTGAAAAAGCTTCAACCTGATAAGCTCAAACCCAAATCGGAGAAATGTGTCTTCATAGGATACCCAAAGGAGACTGTTGGGTACACCTTCTATCACAGATCCGAACGCAAGACATTTGTTGCTAAGAATGGATCATTTCTAGAGAAGGAGTTTCTCTCGAAAGAAGTGTGTGGGAGGAAAGTAGAACTTGACGAGGTAACTGTACCTACTCCCTTATTGGAAAGTAGTACATCACAGAAATCTGTTTCTGCGACACCTACACAAATTAGTGAGGAAGCTAATGATAATGATCATGAAACTTCAGGACAAGATACTACTGAACCTCGTAGATCAACCAGAGTGAGAACCGCGCTAGAGTGGTACGGTAATCCTGTTCTGGAAATCATGCTACTAGATCATGATGAACCTACGAACTATGAAGAAGCGATGGTGAGCCCAGATTCCGCAAAATGGCTTGAAGCCATGAAATCTGAGATGGGATCCATGTATGAGAACAAAGTCTGGACTTTGGTTGACTTGCCCGATGATTGGCAAGCAATTGAGAATAAATGGATCTTCAAGAAGAAGACTGACACTGACGGTAATGTTACTGTCTACAAAGCTCGACTTGTCGCAAAAGGTTTTCGACAAGTTCAAGGGGTTGACTACGATGAGACCTTCTCACCCGTAGCGATGCTTAAGTCCGTCTGAATCATGTTAGCAATTGCCGCATTTTATGATTATGAAATTTGGCAGATGGATGTCAAAACTGCATTCCTGAATGGATTTCTTGAAGAAGAGTAGTATATGATGCAACCGGAAGGTTTTGTCGATCCAAAGGGAGCTAAAAAATGTGTGCAAGCTCCAGCGATTCATTTATCGACTGGTGCAAGCCTCTCGGAGTTGGAATAAACGCTTTGATAGTGTGATCAAAGCATTTGGTTTTATACAGACTTTCGGAGAAGCCTGTATTTACAAGAAAGTGAGTGGGAGCTCTGTAGCATTTCTGATATTATATGTGGATGACATATTACTGATTGGAAATGATATAGAATTTCTGGATAGCATAAAGGGATACTTGAATAAGATTTTTTCAATGAAAGACCTTGGTGAAGAAGCTTACATATTAGGCATAAAGATCTATAGAGATAGATCAAGACACTTAATTGGACTTTCACAAAGCACATACCTTGACAAGATTTTGAAGAAGTTCAAAATGGATCAAGCAAAGAAAGGGTTCTTGCCTGTGTTACAAGGTGTGAAGTTGAGTCAGACTCAATGCCCGACCACTGCAGAAGATAGAGAGAAAATGAAAGATGTTCCCTATGCTTCAGCCATAGGCTCTATCATGTATGCAATGCTGTGTACCGAACCTGATGTGTGCCTTGCTATAAGTCTAGCAGGGAGGTACCAAAGTAATCCAGGAGTGGATCACTGGACAGCGGTCAAGAACATCCTGAAGTACCTGAAAAGGACTAAGGATATGTTTCTCGTATATGGAGGTGACAAAGAGCTCATCGTAAACGGTTACGTTGATGCAAGCTTTGACACTGATCCGGACGATTCTAAATCGCAAACCGGATACGTGTTTACATTAAACGGTGGAGCTTTCAGTTGGTGCAGTTCTAAACAAAGCGTTGTGGCGGGATCTACATGTGAAGCGGAGTACATAGCTGCTTCGGAAGCAGCAAATGAAGGAGTCTGGATGAAGGAGTTCATATCCGATCTAGGTGTCATACCTAGTGCATCGGGTCCAATTAAAATCTTGTGTGACAATACTGGTGCAATTGCCTTGGCAAAGGAATCCAGATTTCACAAGAGAACCAAGCACATCAAGAGACGCTTCAATTCCATCCGGGATCTAGTCCAGGTGGGAGACATAGAGATTTGCAAGATACATACGGATCTGAATGTTGCAGACCCATTGACTAAGCCTCTTCCACGAGCAAAACATGATCAGCACCAAGGCTCCATGGGTATTAGAATCATTACAGTGTAATCTAGATTATTGACTCTAGTGCAAGTGGGAGACTAAAGGAAATATGCCCTAGAGTCAATAATAAAGTTATTATTTATTTCCTTACATCATGATAAATGTTTATTATTCATGCTAGAATTGTATTAACCGGAAACATAATACATGTGTGAATACATAGACAAACAGAGTGTCACTAGTATGCCTCTACTTGACTAGCTCGTTAATCAAAGATGGTTATGTTTCCTAACCATAAACAAAGAGTTGTTATTTGATTAACGAGATCACATCATTAGGTGAATGATCTGATTGACATGACCCATTCCATTAGCTTAGCACCCGATCATTTAGTATGTTGCTATTGCTTTCTTCATGACTTATACATGTTCCTATGACTATGAGATTATGCAACTCCCTCTCGGTAATGCACATCACATAAGCCTTGCAAGCATTACAACTAATGAGTTAGTTGCGAGATGATGTATTACGGAACGAGTAAAGAGACTTGCCGGTAACGAGATTGAACTAGGTATTGGATACCGACGATCAAATCTCGGGCAAGTAACATACCGATGACAAAGGGAACAACGTATGTTGTTATGCGGTCTGACCGATAAAGATCTTCGTAGAATATGTAGGAGCCAATATGGGCATCCAGGTCCCGCTATTGGTTATTGACCGGAGACGTGTCTCGGTCATGTCTACATTGTTCTCGAACCGTAGGGTCCGCACGCTTAACGTTACGATGACAGTTATTATGAGTTTATACATTTTGATGTACCGAAGTTAGTTTGGAGTCCCGGATGTGATCACGGACATGACGAGGAGTCTCGAAATGGTCGAGACATAAAGATTGATATATTGGATGACTATATTCGGACACCGGAAGTGTTCCGGTGAAGTTTCGGATAAAACCGGAGCACCGGGGGGTTAATGGGCCTCATGGTCCTAAAGTGGAGAAGAGGAAGGGGCTGCCAGGGCAGGCCGCGCGCCCCCTCGCCCCCTAGTCCGAATTGGACAAGGAGGGAGGGGCAGCGCCCCCCTCTTTCCTCCTCTTCTCCCACCTCTCCTAATTGGACAAGGAAAAGGGGGGGGGAGTCCTACTCCCGGTAGGAGTAGAATTCCTCCTACGCGCCTCCTCTAGGCCGGCCGCACCCCCCTTGGATCCTTTATATACGGAGGTAGGGGGGCACCCTAGGACACACAAGTTGATCCTCGTGATCGTTCCTTATCCATGTGCGGTGCCCCCTTCCACCATATTCCACCTCGGTCATATCGTTGTAGTGCTTAGGCGAAGCCCTGCGTCGGTAGAACATCATCATCGTCACCACGACGTTGTGCTGACGGAACTCATCCCCGAAGCTTTGCTAGATCGGAGCCCGGGGAGCATCATCGAGTTGTACGTGTGCTAAGAACTCGGAGGTGCCGGAGTAACGGTGCTTGGATCGGTCGGATCGGGAAGACATACGACTACTTCCTCTACGTTGCGTCAACGCTTCCGCTTCGGTCTACAAGGGTACGTAGACAACACTCTCCCCTCTCGTTGCTATGCATCACCATGATCTTGCGTGTGCGTAGGAAATTTTTTGAAATTACTACGTTCCCCAACAACACGAATATATGGAGTCAAGATGGACGTCGGTGGATCATCAGGGGGCCCATGAGGCAGGGGGCGCGCACCCCACCCTCGTGGACAGGGTGTGGGCCCCCTGACCTGGATCTTTTCGCCAGTATTTTTTATATATTCCAAAAATAATCTTCCTTGATTTTTAGGTCATTCCGATAAATTTTATTTCTACACAAAAATAACACCATGGCAATTCTGCTGAAAACAGCGTCAGTCCAGGTTAGTTCCATTCAAATCATGCAAGTTAGAGTCCAAAACAAGGGCAAAAGTGTTTGGAAAAGTTGATACGACGGAGAAGTATCAACTCCCCCAAGCTTAAACATTTGCTTGTCCTCAAGCAATTCAGTTGATAAACTGAAAGTGATAAAGAAAAACTTTTACAAACTCTGTTTGCTCTTGTTGCAAATATGTAAAGCCAGCATTCAAGTTTTCAGCAAAGATTATGAACTAATCATATTCACAATAACACTTAGGTCTCATGTTTGCTCATATCAATGGCATAATCAACTAGCGAGCAATAATAATAAATCTCGGATGACAACACTTTCTCAAAACAATCATAATATGATATAACAAGATGGTATCTCGCTAGCCCTTTCTGAGACCGCAAAACATAAATGCAGAGCACCTTTAAAGAACAAGGACTGACTAGACATTGTAATTCATGGCAAAAGAGATCCAGTCAAGTCATACTCAATGTAAACTAACATTAATGGATGCAAATGACAGCGGTGCTCTCCAACTGGTGCTTTTTAATAAGAGGATGATGACTCAACATAAAAGTAAATAGATAGGCCCTTCGCAGAGGGAAGTAGGGATTTGTAGAGGTGTCAGAGCTCAGTTTTGAAATAGATATAAATAATATTTTGAGCGGTATACTTTCATTATCAACATAACAACTGAGAGATATCGATATCTTCCATGCTACACACATTATAGGCGGTTCCCAAACAGAATGGTAAAGTTTATACTCCCCCTCCACCAACAAGCATAAATACATGGCTTGCTCCAAACAACGAGTGCCTCCAACTAACAAGAGTCCCGGGGGAGTTTTGTTTGCAGTTATTTTGATTTGATTTGCATAAAGCATGGGACTGGGCATCCTGGTGACCAGCCATTTTCTCGTGAGTGAGGAGCGGAGTCCAGTCCTCTTGAGAATAACCCGCCTAGCATGGAGGATACAGACAGCCCTAGTTGATACATGAGCTATTCGAGCATACAAAACATAATTTTTATTTGAAGGTTTAGAGTTTGGCACATACAAATTTACTTGGAACGACAGGTAGATACCGTATATAGGTAGGTATGGTGGACTCATATGGAACAACTTTGGGGTTTATGGAGTTGGATGCACAAGCAATATTCCTGCTTAGTATAAGTAAAGACTAGAAAAAGACTGAGAAGCGACCAGCTAAAGAGCGACAACAGTCATGAACATGCATTAAAATTAATAAACACCGAATGCAAGCATGAGTAGGATATAATGCACCAAGAACATAAATATCGTAGAGGCTATGTTGATTTTGTTTCAACTACATGCGTGAACATGTGCCAAGTCAAGTCACTCAAATCGTTCAAAAGAGGATACCACCCTATCATACCACATCACAACCATTTTAATAGCATGTTGGCACACAAGGTAAACCATTATAAACTCCTAGCTAATTAAGCATGACATAAGCAACTACAATTTCTAATTTTCATTGCAAACATGTTTCTTTCATAATAGGATGAATCAGGCGATGGTCTAATCATATTTACAAAAACAAGAGAGGTCGAGTTCATACCAGCTTTTCTCATCTCAATCAGTTCATCATATAATCATCATTATTTCCTTTCACTTGCACGACCGAACGGTGTGGATAATAATAATAGTGCACGTGCATTAGACTAAGCTGGAATCCGCAAGCTTTCAATTCAAGAGAGAAGACAAGGTAATATGGGCTCTTTGTTAGATCAACAATAATGCATATGAGAGCCACTCAACATTTTCATTATGGTCTTCTCCTCTCGACCCCAAAGAAAAGAAACAAAACTATTTACATGGGAAAGCTCCCAACAAGCAAAAGAAGAATGAGAAATCTTTGTGGGTTTCCTTTTTAATTACTACTACTACAGGCATGGAAAGCAAACTAGCTAAAAGCTACAACTATTTTTTTGTTTTTCTTAAGGTTTATTAAGGCACACAAGAAGAAAGCTAAAAAGGAAATAAACTATCATGGATGATACAATGAAAAAGTATGAGCATCGACAATTGGCATGAGTGTGTGAACATGAATGTAATGTCGGTGAGAAATACGTACTCCCATAAGCTTAGGCTTTTGGCCTAAGTTGGTCTATGCCCATGGATGGCTTGGTGGATATCCGAAGTTGAAGCTGGGGTCGTACTGAGATGCACCAGCTACTGCCTGAAGAGCTGCAGCATGGAGGCGGGCTGCCTCCGTCCTCCTCTCATACTTGGTCGCCTCCTCCCTAGTTATAACATATCTCCCTTTTGTCTGAAAGTCAAAGAAGGCAGGAGCAGGGAGAGCGATGTGATAGGCACATCGTCTGTCAAAGATTAGTCGGTACTGGAGGAACTGATTGTTCCTCTCAAAAAATTGATGACGAACCATGGCATTATAATCTAAATAAGTAGGAAGCAACTCAATATCATCTCCACGTATGGGTATCTCAAGAAAATCAGCTAAACGGGTTGCGTAAATTCCACCAAAGAAATCTCCATTAATTTTGTTATTATGCAACCTGCGTGCAACAATGGCCCCCAAGTTATATTTTCTATCTCCTAATACAACACTCTTGAGAGCACTAAGATCTGGCACACACATGTGACATGCCTCATCCTTACCATTTATGCATCTACCTATAAAGAGAGCAAAATAATGTACATCAGGAAAATGAATGATCCCTACGGTAGCCTGCGTGATTTCTCTAGATTCCCCCACAGTTATACTAGCAAGAAAGTCTCTATATTGTATTTGGGAGGTTCACTAACATTACCCCACTTTGGGAGTTTACAAGCAGTGCTAAAATCTTCTAAGTCCATGGTATAAGATTTATCATAAAGATCAAACAGGACAGTTTGAGAATTGCGTGATGATGAAAATTCAAACCTTCTCACAAAGAAATCAGTGAGGTAGTGGTACTGACAGCACTTATCTGCCACGAAGCTCTCAAGATCGACGTTACGCACATATGCGTCAAATTCCTCCTTGGACCATGAAATCTTCTTACGGCCATTCACAAGGCCGCACTTGAGCGTCCCTCGGTGGTTCATCGTCTGGCTCACGCATTGGGGGCCTGGGTCCTTGCTTCCTTGAAGAACCACCTTGGTACATTTTCCTAAACATATTTCTTCCTTTGAAATATTTCTGAAGTTTTTAGTAACTTCAAAATAAAAGTGAACCAAACTCAACAAAATTGATAGCAACTACTCCTACAAGTGCCTAGAGGCCATATCATGCATTAAAACTACTTTTGACCATATAAATTTGACATGCAAGCTCAAGAACATGGCCATCTAAGCAGCAAAAATTTGCAATACATAAAGCACTAGAACAAAAACTAATTGAACCATTGGAGGAGTCACATACCAAAGAACAATCCCCAAAGCAGTTTTGTGAATGGAGCTTTGAGCTAGGAGATCGAAAACGGCAGCACGATGAGCTAGAACTCGTGCTTGAGCTGGTTGGTGATTTTTTTGGGAGGAATAAGGAGTGTGTGGTGGCTGGAATAAGTGGAGGGGGCCCACCAGGCGCCCACGAGGTAGGGGGTGCGCCCAGGGGGTGGGCGCACCCTAGATCCTCGTGGCCAGGTGCTGGCTCCCCCTGATGTGTTCTCAGTGCCAGATATTCTCAAATATTCCAGAAAAAATCATATTAAATTTTCAGGGCATTTGGAGAACTTTTATTTTTGAGGTATTTTTTATTGCACAGATAATTCAGAAAACTGACAGAAATTACTATTTTTGCTTTATTTAATATAAATAACAGAAAGTAAAAAGAGGGTACAGAGAGTTGTGTTTTCTAAATTCATCCATCTCATGCTCATCAAAAGGAACCCACTAACAAGGTTGATCAAGTCTTGTTAACAAAGTCATTCCGAATTGCATGAAATCGGAGAATTTTTGAATAACAGTAGATTACCTCAACGGGGATATGCACGTCCCCAACAATAAGAATATCATATTTCTTCTTGACAGTAGGAAGAGGAAATTCAAAACCTCCAAAAATAATCGATCAAAATTTTCCAATGGAATTGATACTGTGGACTTGAGGTTGTTTCCTCGGGAAGTGTACCGTGTGCTCATTACCATTAACATGAAAAGTGACATTGCCTTTGGTGCAATCAATAACAGCTCGTGCAGTATTCAAAAGGGTCTTCCAAGGATAATAGACATACCATCGTCCTCGAGAATATCAAGAATAACAAAGTCCGTTAAAATAGTAACGTTTGCAACCACAATAGGCACATCCTCACAAATACCGACAGGTATAGCAGTTGATTTGTCAGCCATTTGCAAAGATATTTCAGTAGGCGTCAACTTATTCAAATCAAGTCTACGGTATAAAGAGAGAGGCATAACACTAACACCGGCTCCAAGATCGCATAAAGCGGTTTTAACATAGTTTCTTTTAATGGAGCATGCTATAGTTGGTACTCCTGGATCTCCAAGTTTCTTTGGTATTCCACCCTTAAAAGTATAATTAGAAATCATGGTGCAAATTCCAGCTTCCGGTATCTTTCTTTTATTTGTAACAATTTCCTTCATATACTTAGCATAAGGGTTCATTTTAAGCATATCAGTCAAACGCATATGCAAAAAATAAGGTCTAATCATTTCAGCAAAGCGCTCAAAATCCTCATCATCCTTTTTCTTGAATGATTTAGGAGGAAAAGGCATGGGTTTCTGAACCCATGGTTCTCTTTCTTTACGGTGCTTCCTAGCAACAAAGTCTCTCTTATCATAACGTTGATTCTTTGATTGTGGGTTATCAAGATCAACAGCATGTTCAATTTCTACATCATTATTATTGCTAGGTTGAGCATCAACATGAACATCATCATTAACATTATCACTAGGTTCATGTTCATTACCAGATTGTGTTTCAGCATCAGAAATAGAAATATCATTGGGATTCTCAGGTGTGTCAATAACAGGTTCACTAGAAGCATGCAAAGTCCTATCGTTTTTCTTTCTCTTCTTTTTAGAAGGACTAGGTGCATCAATATTAATTCTCTGAGAATCTTGCACAATTCTCTTAGGATGGCCCTCAGGATATAAAGGCTCCTGAGTCATTTTACCACCTCTAGTCATAACTCTAACATCATTATCATTCTTATTGTTTAATTCATTGAGCAAATCATTCTGAGCTTTAAGTACCTGTTCTACTTGAGTGGTAACTATATAAGCATGTTTACTAATAAGTTTAAGTTCACCTTTAACACTAGCCATATAATCACTCAAGTGTTCAATCATATAAGCATTGCGTTTCAATTGTCTACCAACATAAGCATTGAAATGTTCTGACTTAACCATAAAGTTATCAAATTCGTCCAAACATTGGCTAGCAAACTTAGCAGGAGGGATTTCAGCTTTATCATATCTATAGAGAGAGTTTACCTTTACTACCTGTGTCAGGTTATCAAGACCGTGTGTTTCTTCAATAGGTGATGAATTAAGTCCATGTATTTCTTCAACAGGAGGTAAATTCTGTAGCGACCCGACCCGAATGGATCAAGTCTCTGTGCTCCGGTGTCATCCCTGGATCAGTAATGCTGACACCACACAGTACTTCGAAGGATTTATAGCAGAGTAGCAATCACACACTTATTACATCGGTGTCTCAAAAGAGAACTTATTACAATAAATATGGCTTAAGGACATCTAATATCGAGAACAGCGGAAGACTTGGAAGATAAATGGGTCCATCAACTCCAATGGCATCACTGAGTATAGAACCACGACCTAAAAACACCTTACTCATCGTCTGAAAAGTCTTCAACATGAAAGTTGCAGCCCGAAAACGGGTCAGCACATGGAATATGCTGGCAAGGTAACACATAGAGAGTAATGGAATGCAACATCTATACTATATGCAAATTTGGCTGGTGGTAAGCTCTATGGTTACGGTTTTGCGTAAAGCCAGTTTTTCCCTACTGCAAAGGAATAAATTTATTTTAACTATCATGGTAGTTGAACATCGAGAATGGTTGACAGCATTCCGATCCCAATTAAGTGAACAATTAAAACCCAACAATATTAATTAGAAGTAACATGATGAGATTCACATGATATTCAAGTACTAGATACTCAAGATGTCCATAACCGGGGACACGGCTAATCATGATTAGTTTATTACACTCTGCAGAGGTTTGCGCACTTTTCCCCACAAGACTCGATCGCCTCCGTTGGATTTCTCGCACTACTGGTGTTTGAGAAACGGATGACCGAGACACAGTCTTTCAGAAGCGCTAGCACCTTACGATGGATAGACCGGTACACCTACTTTCCCCTACATCTGCTAGTCTACCCTGTAAGAGTTCGCACGACTTAGTCAACTATGCCAGAGCCCATAATGGCTTGTGGCTGCACACGGAAGTTTCTAGTATGAAAGATCTTATGATCCCTTTGAGCCTGGGTGGCGGTCCATAAAAAAACAGGCAAGTCCTGATAGACATCAGGTGCCTCAATCCACCCAGATGTGTGTTTAAGTTGCCACCTTAGATAAACCATTGAAATTATCACTCTCACATCTGTCATGGATAACACTCACCCAATCCACGTCTACTAGCATAGCATGGCATAATAAGCAAACGTAGAAGTAACTCCCAAAGGTTTCATAATAAACAGGTAATAGGTACTACCTCATCTACTTCCCATCCCACAATTTAATTAGATCCTAATCATGCAATGTGTGAGGATGGATCTAATGCAATAAAACTGGGTTGTAGAAAAGGTATGATCAAAGTGTTACTTGCCTTGCTGATGATCCGCGAGTCCTAGAGATTCGAAGTAACAAGCGGCGCAATCCGGGTAATCTATCACAGACAAACAACAAGCATACAATAAGTACTCATCTAATGCACAGGTAAAACTCGAACAAGAGATCGAACCAGAAAGTTCAAATTAAGAACTCCGGTTGCAAAGAAAGAAAGAACCGAACAAAGCAACGGAAAACAAACAGCGGAAGAAAAACAACTTGGTTCTAGCAAGTTGAAACTAGGTCAAATTTTACCATAGCAAAAGCTTGTTTAAGTTGATTAGTCGGAACGGCGGTTTCAAAACGAAACTCCAGGCGCTTGAATCACCCGATTCCGATAAACGAGCGAGAAGATAAACTAGAACGAAGATCGGATCTGAGATCGCGATCATGGAATAAATCCAACGAAAATAAAAAGAAGAACGGTTAAACGAACGGACGTTCGTTAATCGGGAATAATCCGGTAATCACGTTCGTTAGGACGAACGGTCCGGCGAACGGTCTCTAGGCAACTAAACCGGAAAAGAAAACGAAACCGATCTAGGGTTTCGGAAAGAAAATCGAAACGAAAAACCGGAGAGGAAAAGAAAAAGAATCGGAAGAAAAAGAAAAGAACCGGAACGGTTTATAAGAAAAACCGAACCGAGGGGAAAAAGAGACATGGCGCGGCTACCTCGGCGAGGCTCCGGCGAACGGGGCTCCGGCGGCGGCGTGGGGCGGCGGCGGCGTGGCGGAGTAGGCGGCGGCGCTAAGGGGCAGCGCGGGCGGCGGCTTAGGGCGCGGGGTGGTGGCGCGGCTTGGTGTGGGGTTTAGGGGGGGTGTGGGGGTATTTAAGAGGGGGAGGGGAGGGGAGACTTGGGGGAGGGGGCAAGAAAAAGAGAAGGAGAGGAGTCCTAGTAGGACTCCTACTTGGCGGCGGCGGTGCTGGGCTTGGCACGCGCGGGCAGGCGCGGCGGCCGGCCTGGCCTGGCCTGCGGCTGGGCCTTGGCCCAGGCGCTGCGAATTTTTTTTTAAATCGGTTTCGCGCGCAGAAAAAACACAGAAAAGAAAATCTAAACGGACTCCAAAATTCCCAAAGTAAATTTTCCCCGACTCCTAAAAATGAGTCGAACAAAACGAACTTTTCTCGGGACCTAGAATGCAAAAATTTGAAAACGCGCATTTTTTCCTATCCAAATAAAAGGCAAATAAACTCCGACAAATCCAATGATCCTGTTTTTCAAAATTTGAGAAGACTCAAACATGAAAATAATGAAATCTCCAACTCTCTCCGAGGGTCCTTGAGTTGCGTGAAATTTCTAGGATCGACCAAAATGCAAGAAAATATGATATGCATGATGATCTGGTGTATAACATTCCAAATTGAAAATTTGGGATGTTACAAACCTACCCCCTTAAGATGAATCTCGCCCTCGAGATTCAGGTTGGCTAGAAAATAAGTGAGGGTGGTCCTTGAGCAAATCTTCTTCTCTCTCCCAGGTGGCTTCATCCTCGGAGTGGTGGTTCCACTGAACTTTACAAAACTTCATAACCTTCCTGCGGGTAACTCTACTGGCAAACTCAAGAATCTTGACTGGTTTCTCCTCATACGTTAAGTCGTCCTTCAACTGAATTGCTTCAAGCGGCACTGTATCTCTTAGCGGTACCTCTGCCATCTCGGCGTGACATTTCTTCAGCTGAGAAACATGGAATACATCATGTACTCCTGACAGTCCCTCTGGTAATTCCAACTTATACGCGACTTCTCCCATACGTTGCAAGATCTTATACGGTCCAACGAAACGCGGTGCTAATTTTCCCTTAACTCCAAAGTGCTTAACTCCTCGAAGTGGGGATACTCGGAGATACACTCTGTCTCCGGTTTTGTAAACTGTCTCCTTGCGCTTAGAATCTGCGTAGCTCTTCTGCCTGGACTGGGCTACCTTGAGCCTATCGCGAATCAATTTCACCTTCTGTTCAGGCTCTTCAATCAAATCGGGTCCAAACAACTGACGGTCTCCAACTTCGTCCCATGACAACGGTGTCCTGTACCTCCTTCCGTATAAAGCTTCGAAAGGTGCCATCTTCAAACTGGTTTGGTAGCGGTTGTTATAGGAAAACTCCGCATATGGCAAGTTATCATCCCAACTAGATCCATAATCTAGTGCACAGGCTCTCAGCATATCTTCCAAAATTTGATTGACTCTCTCGGTCTGTCCATCTATCTGCGGATGAAAAGCGGTGCTGAACTCTAGCCTGGTTCCCAAAGTTTCATGCAACTGATTCCAAAACTTTGAGGTAAATTGGGTTCCTCTGTCTGATACAATACTCCTCGGAACTCCATGCAAACAAATGATCCTAGTCATGTATATCTTTGCCAACTTAGCACTGGTGTAAGTGGTCTTAACTGGAATGAAATGTGCTACCTTCGTCAAACGATCAACTACTACCCATATCGAGTCATATCCTGCCTTCGTCCTGGGTAGTCCTGTGATAAAATCCATGCCTATCTTATCCCACTTCCATTCGGGTATCGGCAATGGTTGCAACAATCCGGCTGGCTTCTGATGTTCTGCCTTTACTCTATGACATACGTCACAAACTGCTACATATGCTGCAATATCCTTCTTCATTCCGGTCCACCAGAATGTCTCCTTCAAATCCAAATTCATCTTGGTATTTCCTGGGTGAATCAAATATGGTGAATCATGTGCCTCTTGTAGAATCAACTTCCTGATCTCCGGGTCATTTGGCACATAAACACGGTCCTCAAACCATAGGGTATCGTGCTCATCCTCACGAAATCCCTTTGCTTTTCCTTTGCTTAGTTTCTCCTTTATAGAAGTAATTTCCTTGTCAGATTTCTGAGCCTCTCTGATTTTATCCATCAATGTTGACTGAATCTCCAATGCTTCTACATAGCCTTTCGGAACTATCTCTAAACATAGCTCCCGAAGGTTTTCTGCTAACTCCTTGGGTATTTCCTCCGTTATTAACGTATTGACATGGCTCCTGCGGCTCAATGCGTCAGCTACTACATTAGCTTTTCCGAGATGGTAATGCAATCTCATATCATAATCCTTGATGAGCTCCAACCATCTCCTTTGTCTGAGATTCAACTCCTTCTGCGTGAAAATGTACTTCAAACCCTTGTGATCCGTGTACACCTCACAATGATTTCCAATGAGGAAATGTCTCCACATCTTCAATGCATGCACTACAGCTGCTAACTACAAATCATGTGTGGCATAATTCAACTCATGAGGTTTCAGTTGTCGTGAAGCATACGAAACAACTCTCCCTTCCTGCATAAGCACTGCTCCAAGTCCTCGACGTGAAGCGTCGCAATATACCTCATAATCCTTGGTCTGATCTAGCAAAATCAACACTGGCGAGGTAACCAAACGTTTCTTCAACTCCTGGAAACTAGCCTCACACTCCTCAGTCCAATTGAACTTGGTATCCTTCTTCAACAACTCCGTCATAGGCTTCGCAATCTTCGAAAAATTCTCAATAAATCTCCGGTAGTATCCTGCGAGTCCAAGAAAACTCCGGATCTCTCCAACTGTCGTTGGTGCTTTCCATTCGGTTACGGTCTCAACCTTGGTGGGTCAACTGCTATCCCTTCTCCGGATATAACGTGTCCGAGGAATCCTACTTCCTTCAACCAAAACTCACATTTGCTGAATTTGGCATATAACTGATGTTCCCTTAGTTTCTCCAAAACCAAACACAAATGTTCCTTATGCTCTTCTTCATTCTTTGAATAAACCAGGATATCATCAATGAACACTACGACGAACTTATCCAAAAACTCCATAAACACTTTGTTCATCAGGTTCATAAAATAGGCAGGCGCGTTAGTCAATCCAAATGACATAACGGTATACTCATACAATCCATATCTTGTGGTGAATGCTGTCTTATGTATGTCCTGCTCTCGAATCTTCAACTGATGGTACCCTGATTGCAAATCGATCTTGGAAAACACTTTAGCTCCTTACAAACAATCAAACAGATCATTAATCATTGGTAGTGGGTACTTGTTCTTGATGGTTACTTCGTTCAATCCACGGTAATCAACAACCATCCGTAATGATCCATCCTTCTTCTCCACTAGAAGTACGGGTGATCCCGAAGGCGAAGAACTTGGGCGTATGTAACCTTTCTCCAATAACTCCTTAATATGATTCTTAATTTCTACCAAATCCTTTGCTGGCATCCGGTATGGCCGCTTCGATATTGGGCCTGTACCTGGAAATAACTCAATCGAAAACTCAATGTCTCTATCCGGTGGCATGCCTGGCAACTCTTCTGGAAATACATCAGGAAAATCCTTTACCACTGGTACTTCCTCCTGCACAACTCCTGTTAGGCAATTTACTTGGGTCCTATTTGGCACATGCCGGGATACATACTTGATCCTTCTTCCTTCTGGCATTGTGAGCAAAATTGTCTTACTGGCGCAATCGATGTTTCCTCCATACATCGACAGCCAATCCATACCGAGAATTACATCCAAACCTTGGGATTCCAGAATAATCAAATCTGTTGGGAAAACATGCCTTCCTATGCTTAATGGCACTTGAAAGCATCCTTGACTGGCCATGTATTCTGCTCCTGGCGAGCTTACTAGCATAGGTGTTTTAAGAATCCTAGTGGGCAGGCTATATTTTTCCACAAATCCCCTTGATATGTATGAATGTGATGCACCAGTATCGAAAAGAACGAGTGCGGTAAATGACTTAACCAAAACTTACCGATTACTGCATCAGGCTGATCTTCAACCTCCACCACGTTAACGTGGTTCACCTGTCCCCTATTGAAAGGGTTCGGCTTCTTCCCTGAGCTTCCATTGCCATTTCCATTCTGGCCTTCAGGACATTCATTGGCATAATGTCCGGTCTTGGAACACTTGAAACAGGTGACTTGACTCAGATCTCTCTTGGTTGGGGTTGATGGGGTTGTACGGTTTTGGTCGTTGCTTCCTCCATTCCCATTACCATTCTTGTGGCCATTGTGGTTGTGCGAGCTACCTCCTCCATGGGTATGCTGAAACTGAAATCCCGATTTAGGGGTAAAATGGGGCTTCTGCTGCGCTCCAGAGTTATACTTCCCCTGTCCATACTTCCTCTTGCGGTTCTCAATCTGCTGTTGCCTCCCTTCAATCATGATGGCATGATCTACCAACTCCTGGTAGTTGTTGAAACTTCCTACCATCAGCTGCATACTCAACTCATCATTCAGTCCTTCCAGAAACTTCTCCTGCTTGGTTGCATCCGTAGCAACGTCATCTGGGGCATAACGTGCTAACTTGCTGAAGTCGTCAACATACTGGCCAACTGTCCTTCCTCCTTGGCGTAAGTTGCGAAACTCACGCTTCTTCATGGCCATAGCTCCTGCTGAAACATGTGCAGTGCGGAAAGCTTGCTGGAACTGATCCCATGTGACAGTGTCAACTGGGAAGGTGGCTGTGAAATTCTCCCACCATGCTGACGTGGGTCCTTCTAACTGATGTGCGGCAAACTTCACTTTCTCACCATCTGGGCATCCTGCAGTGGTCAACTCCCTTCCTATCTTGCGGAGCCAATCGTCTGCTACTATCGGCTCGGTGCTACTAGAAAACACCGGCGGATTTAGCCTAAGGAAACGGGCTAAGTGGTCAACAGGTGGCGGTGGTGGAGGTGGGTTGTTGTTGTTGTTGTTCTGCTGATTCTGAACTAACATCTGCATCAATTGATTCTGTTGCTGGATCAACTGAGTGAGCTCCGGTGGAAATCCATTGTCACGTCTCGGAGGCATCTGAGGGTTTAGAAAAGATGAGAATTAAGAATAGAGTGAGGTCTAAAGAGAAAACACTACCCCAATGCACATGAGCAAATGCACACAAAATCACTTCATTCAATTCAAACAAGGGCTTACAATCGATCTAGCTATCGCAAAAGTGCTCGAACTATAGTGTTTACATGGGGGAAAATACTACTAATATTTGGTGGTCATCTAGAAATTTGAACCGGTGGAAGACTCCATGATGTCCGCTCCAGCTTCGTCTTCAAAGTCGGGTTCACTTGGATCCGAATCGGTATCGTCGAGAATGATGTAGTTGTCCGGACATCCGACGTACATGTCTTCCTTCCTGGATGCTAACTCCCTCTTGAGTTCTTCAATCTCTTGCTTAAGATCGCTGTTGTGTCTTTCTAGAGCTACGATCTCGTCCATGTAGTCCTTGCGTGTAGCCTTCAGTTCTCCTTCTAGCTCGATGATCCTTGCCTTCGCATTCTTCAACTCTATCATATCATTGCACATCTGGTTCTCGTGGCGTCGAATGTGCTGGTTTAACTCCTGGATGAAAGCTGCAATGGATCTATCCTTCTTGGTGCTGACTAACTCCCATTGTTCATCTCGGCGTCCGCAAATCTGGTAGATAGTGTCCTTGAGGTCTTCTTGATAAACTTCTCCAATGCGTCCTATGGTGATATGGGCTGCCATGCTCTTTCCCAGACTCCAGGTTGGTGCGTTGAAAACACTATCTATGGGCTTTGTGATTGGCGCGAATGTCCTTCCCGGAACATAAGCTTGAATCTTCCAGCGCTCCTCTTCAGGCAAAGTGGCATTGAAAGTTCCCATGAAACTTGGTAATCCAATGTTTAGGTACTTGGCGACTTCCTTCAAGTGAAATCGAAAAGGTGTGCCTTCATCCGTTTGAGCGTACTTAATCTTCGCGTCCTTCATCCTAAAGAGTAGAAAAGATGAGGAGTTAGAAAATGAGGAGAGAATAGTGATCTAGGTCTTTAACTTAGTGGTCGTGTCCTATAGTCAGCGTGTGCTCTGATACCATCTCTGTAGCGACCCGACCCGAATGGATCAAGTCTCTATGCTCCGGTGTCATCCCTGGATCAGTAATGCTGACACCACACAATACTTCGAAGGATTTATAGCAGAGTAGCAATCACACACTTATTACATCGGTGTCTCAAAAGAGAACTTATTACAATAAATATGGCTTAAGGCCATCTAATATCGATAACAGCGGAAGACTTGGAAGATAAATGGGTCCATCAACTCCAACGACTTCACTGAGTATAGAACCACGATCTAAAAACACCTTACTCGTCGTCTGAAAAGTCTGCAACATGAAAGTTGCAGCCCGAAAATGGGTCAGCACATGGAATATGCTGGCAAGGTAACACATAGAGAGTAATGGAATGCAACATCTATACTATATGCAAATTTGGCTGGTGGTAAGCTCTATGGTTACGGTTTTGCGTAAAGCCAGTTTTTCCCTACTGCAAAGGAATAAATTTATTTTAACTATCATGGTAGTTGAACATCGAGAATGGTTTATAGCATTCCGATCCCAATTAAGTGAACAATTAAAACCCAACAATATTAATTAGAAGTAACATGATGAGATTCACATGATATTCAAGTACTAGATACTCAAGATGTCCATAACCGGGGACACGGCTAATCATGATTAGTTTATTACACTCTGCAGAGGTTTGCACACTTTTCCCCACAAGACTCGATCGCCTCCGTTGGATTTCTCGCACTACTGGTGTTTGAGAAACGGATGACCGAGACACAGTCTTTCAGAAGCGCTAGCACCTTACGATGGATAGACCGGTACACCTACTTTCCCCTACATCTGCTAGTCTACCCTGTAAGAGTTCGCACGACTTAGTCAACTATGCCAGAGCCCATAATGGCTTGTGGCTGCACACGGAAGTTTCTAGTATGAAAGATCTTATGATCCCTTTGAGCCTGGGTGGCGGTCCATAAAAAAACAGGCAAGTCCTGATAGACATCAGGTGCCTCAATCCACCCAGATGTGTGTTTAAGTTGCCACCTTAGATAAACCATTAAAATTATCACTCTCACATCTGTCATGGATAACACTCACCCAATCCACGTCTACTAGCATAGCATGGCATAATAAGCAAACGTAGAAGTAACTCCCAAAGGTTTCATAATAAACAGGTAATAGGTACTACCTCATCTACTTCCCATCCCACAATTTAATTAGATCCTAATCATGCAATGTGTGAGGATGGATCTAATGCAATAAAACTGGGTTGTAGAAAAGGTATGATCAAAGTGTTACTTGCCTTGCTGATGATCCGCGAGTCCTAGAGATTCGAAGTAACAAGCGGCGCAATCCGGGTAATCTATCGCAGACAAACAACAAGCATACAATAAGTACTCATCTAATGCACAGGTAAAACTCAAACAAGAGATCGAACCAGAAAGTTCAAATTAAGAACTCCGGTTGCAAAGAAAGAAAGAACCGATAAAAGCAACGGAAAACAAACGGCGGAGGAAAAACAACTCGGTTCTAGCAAGTCGAAACTAGGTCAAATTTTACCATAGCAAAAGCTTGTTTAAGTTGATTAGTCGGAACGGCGGTTCAAAACGAAACTCCAGGCGCTTGAATCACCTGATTCCGATAAACGAGCGAGAAGATAAACTATAACGAAGATCGGATCTGAGATCACGATCGCGGAATAAATCCGACAAAAAGAAAAAGAAGAACGGTTAAACGAACGGACGTTCGTTAACCGGGAATAATCCGGTAATCACGTTCGTTAGGACAAACGGTCCATCGAACGGTCTCTAGGCAACTAAACCGGAAAAGAAAACGAAACCGATCTAGGGTTTCGGAAAGAAAACCGAAACGAAAAACCAGAGAGGAAAAGAAAAAGAATCGGAAGAAAAAGAAAAGAACCGGAACGGTTTATAAGAAAAACCGAACCGAGGGGAAAAAGAGACGCGGCGCGGCTACCTCGGCGAGGCTCCGGCGAACGGGGCTCCGGCGGCGGCGTTGGGCGGCGGCGGCGGCGGAGTAGGCGGCGGCGCTAAGGGGCAGCGCGGGCGGCGGCTTAGGGCGCGGGGTGGTGGCGCGGCTTGGTGTGGGGTTTAGGGGGGGTGTGGGGGTATTTAAGAGGGGGAGGGGAGGGGAGACTTGGGGGAGGGGCCAAGAAAAAGAGAAGGAGAGGAGTCCTAGTAGGACTCCTACTTGGCGGCGGCGGCGCTGGACTTGGCGCGCGCGGGCAGGCGCGGCGGCCGGCCTGGCCTGGTCTGCGGCTGGGCCTTGGCCCAGGCGCTGCGAATTTTTTTTAAATCGGTTTTGCGCGCAGAAAAAACACAGAAAAGAAAATCTAAACGGACTCCAAAATTCGCAAAGTATATTTTCCCCGACTCCTAAAAATGAGTCGAACAAAACGAACTTTTCTCGGGACCTAGAATGCAAAAATTTGAAAACGCGCATTTTTCCCTATCCAAATAAAAGGCAAATAAACTCCGACAAATCCAATGATCCTTTTTTCAAAATTTGAGAAGACTCAAACATGAAAATAACGAAATATCCAACTCTCTCCCAGGGTCCTTGAGTTGCGTGAAATTTCTAGGATCGACCAAAATGCAAGAAAATATGATATGCATGATGATGTGGTGTATAACATTCCAAATTGAAAATTTGGGATGTTACAAATTCTTAACATCTTCAGCTTTTATACCTTTTTCTTTCATAGATTTCTTTGCCTCTTGCATATCTTCAGAACTGAGAAATAGAATACCCCTTTTCTTCTGAGTTGGCTTGGGAGTTGGTTCAGGAAGTGTCCAATTATTTTCATTGGTCAACATATTATTCAATAGAATTTCAGCTTGATGAACTGTTCTTTCCCTGAAAACACAACCAGCACAACTATACAGGTGGTCTCTAGAAGCATCGGCTAGTCCATTATAAAAGATATCAAGTATTTCATTTTAGAGGATGATCACGCAAAGCATTAAGTAATTGGATAAGCCTCCCCCAAGCTTGTGGGAGACTCTCTTCTTTAATTTGCACAAAATTATATATTTCCCTTAAAGCAGCTTGTTCCTTATGAGCGGGGAAATATTTAGCAAAGAAGTAGTAAATCATATCCTGGGGACTACGCACATAACCAGGATCAAGAGAATTAAACCATATCTTAGCATCACCCTTTAATGAGAACGGAAATAATTTAAGGATATAATAGTAGCGAGTTTTCTCATCATTAGTGAGCAGGGTAGCTATATCATTTAATTTAGTAAGATGTGCCACAGCAGTTTCAGATTCATAGCCATAGAAAGGATCAGATTCAACCAAAGTAATTATATCAGGATCAACTAAGAAATCATAATCCTTATCAATAATAAAGATGGGTGAAGTAGTATAAGCAGGATCATATTTCATTCTAGCATTCAAAGATTTTTCTTTCAGCTTAGCTAATAGTTTCTTAAGATCACTTCTATCATTGTAGGCAAGAAAGTCTCTAGCAGTTTCTTCATCCATAACATAACCCTCAGGCACAACAGGCAATTCATATCTAGGGGGAGAATCTTCATAATCACTTTCATCAATATTATCAATTTCAATAATTTCATTCTCTCTAGCCCTAGCAAGTTGTTCATCAAGAAATTCACCAAGTGGCACGGTAGTATCAAGCATAGAAGTAGTTTCATCATAAGTATCATGCATAGCAGAAGTGGCATCATCAATAACATGCGACATATCAGAATTAATAGCAGAAGCAGGTTTAGGTGTTGCAATTTTACTCAAAACAGAAGGTGAATTAATAGCAGAAGCAGGTTTAGGTGTCGCAAGTTTACTCAAAACAGAAGGTGAATCAAGTGGAGAGCTAGATGGCAGTTCCTTACCTCCCCTCGTAGTTGAGGGAAAAATCTTGGTTCTTTGATCTTTCAAGTTCTTCATAATGATAAGCAGATATAAATCCCAAGTGACTCAAAGAATAGAGCTATGCTCCCCGGCAACGGCGCCAGAAAATGGTCTTAATAACCCACAAGTATAGGGGATCGCAACAGTTTTCGAGGGTAGAGTATTCAACCCAAATTTATTGATCTGACACAAGGGGGGCCAAATAATATTCTCAAGTATTAGCAGCTGAGTTGTCAATTCAACCATACATGGAAGCTTAATATCTGCAGCAAAGTGTTTACTAGCAAAGTAATATGATAGTAATGGTAATGATAGCAAAAGTAATATTTTTGGGTTTTATAGTGATTGTAACAGTAGCAACGGAAAAGTAAATAAGCGAAGAACAATATATGAAAAGCTCGTAGGCATTGGATCGGTGATGGAGACTTATGTCGGATGTGATCGATCATGGAACAGTCATAACATAGGATGACACAGAACTAGCTCCAGTTCATCAATGTAATGTAGGCATGTATTCCGAATATAGTCATACATGCTTATGGAAAAGAACTTGCATGACATCTTTTATCCTACCCTCCCGTGGCAACGGGGTCCTATTGGAAACTAAGGGATATTAAGGCCTCCTTTTAATAGAGTGTCGGACCAAAGCATTAACACATAGTGAATACATGAACTCTCAAACTACGGTCATCACCGGGAGTGGTCCTGATTATTGTCACTTCGGGGTTGCCGGATCATAACACATAGTAGGTGACTATAGACTTGCAAGATAGGATCAAGAACTCACATATATTCATGAAAACATAATAGATTCAAATCTTAAATCATGGCACTCAGGCCCTAGTGACAAGCATTAAGCATAGCAAAGTCATGGCAACATCAATCTCAAAATATAGTGGATACTAGGGATCAAACCCTAACAAAACTAACTCGATTACATGATAAATCTCATCCAACCCATCACCATCCAGGAAGCCTACGATGGAATTACTCACACACGGCGGTGAGCATCATGGAATTGGTGATGGAGGAAGGTTGATGATGACGATGGCAACGAATTCCCCTCTCCGGAGCCCCGAATGGACTCCAGATCAGCCCTCCCGATAGAGTTTAGGGCTTGGCGGCGGCTCTGTATCGTAACACGTGATGAATCCTTCTCTCTGATTTTTTTCTCCCCAAGCACAATTATATGGAGTTGGAGTTGAGGTCGGTGGAGCGTCAGGGGGCCCACGAGGCAGGGGGCGCGCCCAGGGGGTAGGCATGCCCCCACCCTCATGGACAGGGTGTGGGCTCCTGACATGGATTCTTCTTCTAGTATTTTTTATATATTTCAAAAATAATCTCCGTTGATTTTCAGGTCATTCCGAGAACTTTTGTTTCTGCACAAAAATAACACCATGGCAATTCTGCTGAAACATCGTTAGTCCGGGTTAGTTCCATTCAAATCATGCAAGTTAGAGTCCAAAACAAGGGCAAAAGTGCTTGGAAAAGTAGATATGACGGAGACGTATCATCCATTCTTAGCAACGAATATCTTGCCTTCGGATTTCTGATAGAAGGTGTACCCAACAGTCTCCTTTGGGTATCCTATGAAGACACATTTCTTCGATTTGGGTTCGAGCTTATCAGGTTGAAGCTTTTTCACGTAAGCATCGCAACTCCAAACTTTAAGAAACGACAACTTGGGTTTCTTGCCAAACCATAGTTCATAAGGCGTCGTCTCAATGGATTTTGATGGTGCCCTATTTAACGTGAATGCGGCCGTCTCTAAAGCATAACCCCAAAATGATAGCGGTAAATCAGTGAGAGACATCATAGATCGCACCATATCTAATAAAGTGCGATTACGATGTTCGGACACACCATTACGTTCTGGTATTCCAGGTGGCGTGAGTTGCGAAACTATTCCGCATTGTTTCAAATGAAGACCAAACTCATAACTCAAATATTCACCTCCACGATCAGATCGTAGAAACTTAATTTTCTTGTTACGATCATTTTCCACTTCACTCTGAAATTCTTTGAACTTTTCAAATGTTTCAGACTTATGTTTCATCAAGTAGATATACCCATATCTGCTTAAATCATCTGTGAAGGTAAGAAAATAGCGATACCCGCCATGAGCATCAACACTCATTGGACCGCATACATCAGTATGTATTATTTCCAACAAGTCTGTTGCCCGCTCCATTGTTTCGGAGAACGAAGTTTTAGTCATCTTGCCCATGAGGCATGGTTCGCAAGCATCAAGTGATTCCAAAAATCCATCAGCATGGAGTTTCTTCATGCGCTTTACACCAATATGACCTAAATGGCAGTGCCACAAATGAGTTGCACTATCATTATTAAACTTATATCTTTTGGCTTCAACACTATGAACATGTGTATCACTACTATCAAGATTTAGTAAAAACAGAACACTCATCAAGGGTGCAAGACCATAAAAGATGCTATTCATATAAATAGAACAACTATTATTCTCTGATTTAAATGAATAACCGTCTCGCATCAAACAAGATCCATATATAATGTTCATGCTTAACGCTGACACCAAATAACAATTATTTAGGTCTAAAACTAATCCCGAAGGTAGATGTAGAGGTAGCGTGCCAACGGCGATCACATCGACTTTGGAACTATTTCCCACGCGCATCATCACCTCCTTCTTAGCCAATCTTCGCTTAATCCGTAGCCCCTGTTTCGAGATGCAAGTATTAGCAACGGAACCAGTATCAAATACCCAGGCGCTACTACGAGCATTAGTAAGGTACACATCAATAACATGTATATCAAATATACCTTTCACTTTGGGGCAGTTCCGCTTCCAGTGACCAGTCCCTTTGCAGTAGAAGCACTCAGTCTTATGCTTAGGTCCAGACTTGGGCTTCTTCACTTGAGTAGCAACTTGCTTGCCATTCTTCTTGAAGTTCCCCTTCTTCCCTTTATCATTTTTCTTGAAACTGGTGGTCTTGTTGACCATCAACACTTGATGCTCCTTCTTGATTTCTACCTCCGCAGCCTTTAGCATTGCGAAGAGCTCGAGAATTGTCTTATCCATCCCTTGCATATTATAGTTCATCACGAAGCTCTTGTAGCTTGGTGGTAGTGATTGAAGAGCGCTGTCAATGACACTATCATCAGGAAGATTAACTCCCAGCTGAGTCAAGTGGTTGTGGTACCCAGACATTCTAAGTATATGTTCACTGACAGAACTATTCTCCTCCATTTTACAGCTGTAGAACTTATTGGAGACTTCATATCTCTCAATCCGGCCATTTGCTTGAAATATTAACTTCAACTCCTGGAACATCTCATATGCTCCATGACGTTCAAAACGCCGTTGAAGTCCCGGTTCTAAGCCGTAAAGCATGGCACACTGAACTATCAAGTAGTCATCAGCTTTGCCCTGCCAGGTGTTCATAACATCTGGCGTTGCTCCTGCAGCAGGTTTGTGACCTAGCGGTGCTTCCAGGACATAATTCTTCTATGCAGCAATGAGGATAATCCTCAAGTTACGGACCCAATCCATATAATTGCTACCATCATCTTTCAACTTAGCTTTCTCTAGGAACGCATTAATATTCAATGGAACAATAGCACGGGCCATCTATCTACAACAACATAGACATGCAAAATACTATCAGGTACTAAGTTCATGATAAATTAAAGTTCAATTAATCAAATTACTTAAGAACTCCTGCTTAGATAGACATCCCTCTAATCATTTAAATGATCATGTGATCCATATCAACTAAACCATGTCTGATCATCACATGAGATGGAGTAGTTTTCAATGGTGAACATCACTATGTTGATCATATCTACTATATGATTCACGCTCAACCTTTCGGTCTTAGTGTTCCGAGGCCATATCTGCATATGCTAGGCTCGTCAAGTTCAACCCGAGTATTCCGCGTGTGCAAAACTGGCGTGCACCTGTTGTATGTGGACATAGAGCTTATCACACCCGATCATCACGTGGTGTCTCGGCACGACGAACTGTAGCAATGGTGCATACTCAGGGAGAACACTTGGACCTTGAAATTTAGTGAGAGATCATCTTATAATGCTACCATTGAACTAAGCAAAATAAGATGCATAAAGGATAAACATCACATGCAATCAATATAAGTGATATGATATGGCCATCATCATCTTGTGCCTTCGATCTCCATCTCCAAAGCGCCGTCATGATAACCATCATCACCGGCTTGACACCTTGATGTTCATCGAAGCATCGTTGTCGTCTCGCCAACTATTGCTTCTACAACTATTGCTACCGCTTAGTGATAAAGTAAAGCAATTACATGGCGATTGCATTTCATACAATAAAGCGACAACCATATGGCTCTTGCCAGTTGCCGATAACTCCATTACAAAACACGATCATCTCATACAATAAACTTTAGCATCATGTCTTGACCATATCACATCACAACATGCCTTGCAAAAACAAGTTAGACGTCCTCTACTTTGTTGTTGCAAGTTTTACGTGGCTGCTACGGGCTGAGCAAGAACCGTTCTTACCTACTCCCTGTTGGGGAACGTAGTAATTTCAAAAAAATTCCTACGCACACGCAAGATCATGGTGATGCATAGCAACGAGGGGGAGAGCATGATCTACGTACCCTTGTAGATCGCAACGGAAGCGTTGACACAACATAGAGGAAGTAGTCGTACGTCTTCTTCCCGATCCGACCGATCCAAGCACCGTTACTCCGGCACCTCCGAGTTCTTAGCACACGTACAGCTCGATGACGATCTCCGGGCTCCGATCCAGCAAAGCTTCGGGGAGGAGTTCCGTCAGCACGACGGCGTGGTGACGATCTTGATGTTCTACCGACGCAGGGCTTCGCCTAAGTACTACAACGATATGATCGAGGTGGAATATGGTGGCAGGGGGCACCGCACACGGCTAAGTAACGATCTCAAAGATCAACTTGTGTGTCCTAGGGTGCCCCCTACCCCCGTATATAAAGGAGCAAGGGGGAGGCCGGCCGGCCCTATGGGGCACGCCAAGGGGAGGGGGAGTCCTCCTCCTAGTGGGAGTAGGACTCCCCTTTCCTAATCCAGTTAGGAAACCCTAAGGGGGAAGGAAAGAGGGGGAGAGGGAGAGGGAAAGAGGGGCCGCGCCCCCTTCCCTAGTCCAATTCGGACTCCCCATGTGGGGGGGGGGGGGCGCCACCTCCTAGGCCGCAGCCCTCTCTCTCCCCTAAGGCCCAATAAGGCCCATTACTTCCCCGGAGGGTTCCGATAACCCTTCCGGTACTCCGGTTTTCTCCGAAATCACCCGGAACACTTCCGGTGTTCGAATATAGCCGTCCAATATATCAATCTTTATGTCTCGACCATTCCGAGACTCCTCGTCATGTCCGTGATCACATCCGGGACTCCGAACTAACTTCGGTACATCAAAATGCATAAACTCATAATAACTGTCATCGTAACGTTAAGCGTGCGGACCCTACGGTTCGAGAACAATGTAGACATGACCGAGACATGTCTCCGGTCAATAACCAATAGCGGGACCTGGATGCCCATACTGGCTCCTACATATTCTACGAAGATCTTTATCGGTCAGACCGCATAACAACATACGTTGTTCCCTTTGTCATCGGTATGTTACTTGCCCGAGATTCGATCGTCGGTATCCAATACCTAGTTCAATCTCGTTACCGGCAAGTCTCTTTACTCGTTCTGTAATACATCATCCCGCAACTAACTCATTAGTTGCAATGCTTGCAAGGCTTATGTGATGTGCATTACCGAGAGGGCCCAGAGATACCTCTCCGACAATCGGAGTGACAAATCCTAATCTCGAAATACACCAACCCAACATCTACCTTTAGAGACACCTGTAGAGCTCCTTTATAATCACCCAGTTACGTTGTGACGTTTGGTAGCACACAAAGTGTTCCTCTGGTAAACGGGAGTTGCATAATCTCATAGTCATAGGAACATGTATAAGTCATGAAGAAAGCAATAGCAACATACTAAACGATCGGGTGCTAAGCTAATGGAATGGGTCATGTCAATCAGATCATTCAACTAATGATGTGACCTCGTTAATCAAATAACAACACTTTGTTTATGGTTAGGAAACATAACCATCTTTGATTAACGAGCTAGTCAAGTAGAGGCATACTAGTGACACTAAGTTTGTCTATGTATTCACACATGTAATATGTTTCCGATTAATACAATTCTAGCATGAATAATAAACTTTTATCATGATATAAGGAAATAAATAATAACTTTATTATTGCCTCTAGGGCATATTTCCTTCACTCCCTCCGTTCAGTGAAGAGTGTACATCTAGAAATTTTAGGACAAATTATAGAGTTAAGTAAAAATGCATTGGAAAGGTGCAAGTCACCATCTCTCTCCTCTTTAATTACCCAACCCCCAATGAGCTAAGTGCATGTAGAAATTAAGAAAACCATGTGCGAATTGCTATTGGTTTTGATTACCGTGTGATGAGAGAGAAGTATTTTTTTCTACTTTAAAGTGCATTGGGAAGATAGAAGTACATTCTTTTGTGGACAAATTTTAAACCTAAATGGACACTCTTCACCGGACGGAGGGAGTACGCATCAAAAACCACAATGCGGTATAGTGATTGCTTTTTGATCTTCAGAAAGAATCCTGTTCATTGAATCCGATTCAACTAAAGTTGGAGAAACTGACACCCACCAGCCACCTGTGTGTGAAGCACGTCGGTAGAACCAGTCTCGCGTAAGCGTACGCGTAATGTCGGTCTGAGCCGCTTCATCGAACAATACCGCTGAATCAAGAATCAACTAGTGGCGGCAAGCAATATGTATATACCCATGCCCACAACTCCTTTGTGTTCTACTCGTGCATATGACATCTACGCATAGACCTGGCTCGGATGCCACTGTTGGGGACGCGGTAATTTCAAAAAATTTCCTACACACGCAAGATCTATCTAGGTGATGCATAGCAACGAGAGGGAAGAGTATAGTCCACGTACCCTTGTAGACCGTAAACGGAAGCGTTATGACAATGCGGTTGATGTAGTCGAACATCTTCATGATCCGACCGATCCTAGCACCGAAGATACGGCACCTCCGCGATATGCACACGTTCAGCTCGGTGACATCCCGCGAATCGTTCCGATAGTCTTGTGACGAGAACATTGTTCTTGGTGCCTCCCGACATTTAGGGGTTGTAGCAGTGTCCCGGGGAGTTGAGCTCCGAGGTGTTGTCGTCATAATTTTATCGTTGCAGTTCTGGAATACCTGAGTTCGCCGACATCGAAAATCTCTTTTATGTAGTTGTTGGTGAGATAACCTTAGCGCCACCCAGTACTGGGGCGGGAGTTCGGGAGTATTGCCATAACTCGTATAACGGATGCTTTTTGAAGGTTGAGGTAAACGATTTTCGAAGGTTTCTTGGTTATGTGTTGAAGGATGGATACAGCTGGATGTAGGAATTGTTAGTTTTGGTGAGATATTATGCTTCCACTGTATCCCCAACACCTGGTTGCATAACTAGAAAGTTTCGGGAGTTTATAAGTGGGATTTCAAGTATCACGTAGGATATCCTTCCAACAGACACATGATATGATATGGGGTCTATCATATGTTTGTTTCCGGTTTATTCTGCGAGCCAATCCTTTGTTTTGTTTTGAGTTGCGGTATTCAAGTTGCTTCAGTGTCAAGTGTTGATTCCATACCTTTCCTAAGCGGTGTTCTCATATTCCTCTGTGAATACTGACCCTTCTTATTTATCGAGATTGTCATCTCAATTCTATTTCCAACCGATGCGATTCTCTTCAAGATGATCCTATCATTTTTCCCATTTGCAAGATCCAATCTCAGCTTTCTCAACGGTGTTCGTTTCATCCGTCCCAAGCTGCCTTTTGTTTTCCCGCCCTCCCACCTTTTTTCTTCAAGGATTCAGATTTCTTAATCAAATATCCATCTTATTGATGGGAAGTCTCTCCATTCTTTTCCATCAATATTCTTATCCGGTGATTCTCAGGAAGATACTAAGGAAGCCTCAAGTTCGTCACTCTTCACACGTTTTCTTCTCCGGTGGATTCAAGTCAAGTTTTGTCGATCATATTTTTTTCCTCCTTTGAAATGTTTTTCTCATGCCGGTGCACCTCTTAATTGTTCATCTCTCTTTATTCATATCTGAAGTGCTGAAGATATCTCAGAAGATTCAAGTTTCCATTCTCAATTCGCTCAAGTTCTTTTGAGGATGTTATCTCTTTCAAGCCATTTAAATCAACCGGTGCAATCTCCCTTTCAAGTAATCGTTCAATGGTGTTTTTCTTTTGAGTGGTCCCTAACCCATAGGTCTTTTCCCAGGATCTTACCTGACTCTTATAATCTTCCCAGAGTTACTCTCAAACTCTTTTCCAAGTTTGACATAAGAATGAGTTATCATCAGTCAAATGCCTTCTCCAAGATCTTTCACATTCTTTTCATCATTGGTTCAACCTTTCTAATTTTCATTCCGGAGTGCCTCAACAAATCATGGTGGTGTTTTCTCGTCGTCATTCTCGGACTTTGAAGACCGAAGAAGAGCTCCTCTTGAATTCTTACCCGTTCTCTCAAGACTCGTGGTTCTAGCGTTATGCTTTCCTCTCATAATTATTTTCAATTATGAGAATTCTTTTCAACCATCCGAGGCAATTCAGGAGTCTTTTCAGTTTGATTCTCATAAGGCCATCATTTCAGAAGATTTATTCATTCTCAGCTTTCGGCTATTGTTCCCCAAATCTTACTGGTGCATCATTCAAGTATTCTCTAATCAGCTCGTGATCTCTTCGTTTCACTTGTATCTAAATTCTCTCAAGTATCTTCGTTCGTTTTTCTAATTCTTCCCGGTGAATTGTGCTTTTGCCATGTTCATTTTCAATTCTTACGGTGGTTTGTTCAAGATTCCTCTTCATACGTTATCATATCAATTCATTCGTTCTTTCCAATCCTACCGGCGGATCATTGAAGACTTTTCTCAAGTTTGTGCTATATCTCTCTTAATCCTTTCTACGAGAATAAGTAGTATGCCAAAGTCGTTGCTTGTCACCAATTTAAATTGGTGAAGGATGCACATAATGTAATTCTTATTATTGTTTCATCTAAGTGATCTAATTTCTTCTTTCCGGAGTTGTTCATCATATCACATTCTCGGTCCGAGATGCTTCATCTTTTCTTTTCCGGAGTGCCAAGCTTTCCGCGTTATCTCATCACGAAGCTCCATCTAATCATTGCAAGGCTTCTCCTGGAGTTCTTTTCAACTTTCCTTTCGCTTGATCATTCTTTTATTACGGGAGTTCTTCACGGAGGCTCAACATGGCGGCTCATCAAGGATTCCTTTCATTCTTCAATTATTCTTCAAGATTTCTCTCGAAGCTAAGGTCCGCCAAGCTATACTCACAAATAAACATGGTGCTCAACACATGTTTTGTTTTGAGGAGTTCAAGCCTTCTTCATCTTGCATTCCAAAGTGCAGTTCTTCCTATCTCATATTTTGAGGTGGTGTGATGTCATTGTTGATAATTTCCCTTCGTGTTTCTTGATTCACAAGTTTTCAAGAGTGGCATATCTAAATCCATCATTTTCTCTTCGCTCAAGACATTTTTTTTAATCCATCAATCTCTTCATTGGAATTATCTTGGGTTATATTTCACCTAAAGCCTTCCCTAAGGGTTGTTGCTATCTATGGTGCTCATAAATGACCCAAGTTCTTCATTTATCCTCCCGGTGAAATAGTTTCTCGTCTCCATGTTGATATCAATCCAATCTTTTGTTTTCATTAGTGGCAGAGTTTCACCTCATAATTTGCGACATTTTCCATAAGCCCACCACAACCTTATTCTTTTGTTGTTGATTTTTCAACAACTCCATTCAATCCTTCTTTTTGAGGATGCCTTCAAATTCATTGGTGGTAGAAGTTATCATTTTCAAGTTCTCTCATCTTATCAAGTTTTGCCTCCCTTCTCAACTGGAGTGCCGTCTGAAATCTTTCTTACCCCTTGTGCCATTCTTTCAATAGTTCCGGAGGCAATGTGTTGTTGATCTCATCAAGTATCCTCTCATCTTGTCAAATTCATGTTCGACTCCTTCCATTTACAGTCGGAGTGCTGTCCAAATTATATCATTCTTATTCCTTCTCTATCTTATTTTAACCGGAGTGTTGTGTCTATCATTCCTCTCCTAACCGGAGTCTCATCCAAGTGCTTTCTTTTTGTCAAGCTCATATTCTTTACCTTACTTTTCCTACCGGAGTGTTGTCGTAATTAATCGTTATCGTTCCTTGTACATCTCGTTTCTACCGGAGTGCTTGCATGTACTTCTCGTCCATTGCAACCCTTTTCTTATGTCTTTCAACCTACAAGGTTCTAGTAATGTTCCTTGTTCCTCTTTTCTAATGGAGTGTTTTCAACTTTGTTCATCTTCGTTGTTTTGTTCTTTAAATTTGTCAAAGAAGCAACTTTGGTTTACCTCTTCATCTTCCATTTTCCCTCCGGTGCCATCCTAGATCTCGGGACAAGATCCTCTTGTGGTGGTGGAGTGTTGTAATGCTCCGAGACCGGTGCACCAGGTGTCTTCCAATTATTCATGTTGAGTGCCTTGTCATATCTTTGCTTCTTGCACCATGCTCATCTCATTTGGGTATATTGCTTTGTCATGCCCATCATCATCTTATTGCATTGCCTCTTGTCATTTTGCATGCTAATCATATACCTTGTGGTAATCTTCATGTTGTTGCCATGTGCATTTCATTCATCCTTATGTGGTGTGTTGTTGTTATGATCTGTGTGAGCATCATTCCTTATCATCTCTCTCAAGCCATACACATGCATCATCACCTCTCACTTCCTTCTTCTTTCATGTTTCTGCAACTGACTTTATTCCTTCTCCATTAATGCTCGTCCTTTCCCTATAAATCTTGCCTCTTTCCTACACCCTCTCTGTCAGATTTCATCCCATTCGAAGTTGTTTTGGTCAGGTTCAAAAATGATTGAAGTTTGAGAATAATTCAAACTCTAATTATTTTTCTGCCTTCTAAAAATGCCAGAGCAATTTATTCAAACCCTACATAAATCCAGGTTTCCAGATATATATTTATATATCTCATATTCCTGACCAAAACCCCTGAACTTTCCCCTTTGTTGATTGTTTATTTATATAAACAAAAAAATAAAAGAAAGGAAAAGGCCCCTTACTTGCTCAGCTACTCGATGGGCCTCTCCTTCCATCCGGCCCAGCAACCCAGCGCTGCAGCCACCTGGCCTTCTCGTGGTGAATTTCCACGTTTCAATCAGGGCGACCCCACCTGGCGGTCTCTCTCTTCCTTACCTTTCTCCTTCCTCTCGTTTCCTCCTCTTCTTACAGTAAAAACGCCCAGGCCGAGCACACATGGCCACGAGGGCAGCCCCGACCACGCACCTCCCCCTATAAAGCCATCGTCTCGCACTAGGGTTTCCCTCTTTCCCTCTCGCCGCCGCCACCTCTTTCCTTTCCCTTTGCTTCTTCTTCCACACATCAGAGCACCGAGAGCAGAGAAACAAGCCGTCCACATCCGTCGTCGTTCTCGCCGCCGAAGGGCCTCAAGATCGTCTTCGACATGTCCTCCTGCACCCTGTATCCGTCCCCGACCGATTCTGATGGGTGGCTGGACTGGATCGCCTCCACGCCGTCATCCATGTCCACGTCGCCGTCTTCTTCCCCTGCTTCCTCTTCTTCACGGAGCCGAGCACCGCCTCGATCAGCGCATCCTCCCGCCGTCTCCGATCTCCGTCGACCTCGTACGACTCCAGCAGCACCCCCACGGTGAAGCTCCGATCCTCTCCATCTCCCTCTCTGGTCTCGTTTGTCCGCATTGTTGAGTATATGTGTTATGTGCACATTGTATATTGGGCCCGCCTCCTAGTTCCTTGTATAGTTAAGGTCCGTGGCCCACCTTTGTACATCATAGATACGTGTCTATGCATGCATGAAGAGCAATACATCGTGCAATTACAATCTCATACATGGTACTCCCTCCGTTCCTAAATATAGGGTGTATAGTTTTTGGCACGAAAATTAAAGAACGCACGTGGAGTGAAAATTTCACAAGTTTTGGGCGAGATTACACCTGACTAATTGACATGAGAAAATAGAGAAATTTGCCTAATATAAGTAAATGTAATCAAATCCCTAAAAAATTTATTCAAACGAGTAGTGCAACGCAAGACACCTTATATTTCAAACTTTTTCTAAAAAATTTATACACCTTATATTAAGGAACGGAGGGAGTATTAGTTTTCTAGGTCTTTTTTCGCTTTCGCCGCCATCGCGGCGCGTCTTCTCCACGCCGCCGCCGCCGCCGCCGCGCGCCTCATCGCGCCGCCGCCGTCTGCGCGTCTCCCGCGCCGGCCGCCGCTGCTTCCTCTCCCCGCGCGTGTGCCTCACATCGCCAGCCTCGCCCCGCCTCGCTAGCCGCATCGCCCGCGTGCTTGCCCGCTTGCGTTGCCAAATCCATCGGCCGCTCTACCCGGATGCTTGCTTGGTGAGTACGTTGTCAATCCATCAGCCGTGCGTGCTTGCCTTTCCTCCTGCTTGCTAGCTCATGTACTCACCAAAGCCGCTTCGACTACCACGCTTCAGCACCGCGCACGTGCCTCGCCAACCGCGCGTATAGCCGCCGCCGCTGCGCGTACCATCCGTCCAGCCGCCGCGTATCGCCCGAAGCCGCTGCCAGTCCCCACCCGAGTCATCCGAGAGAGCTGATTTCCTGGACCATGGTGCGCTCGAACCTACGCTCAGCATGGTCGGATTCATTTCTGTTTTCATGAGGATCTGTGCAAATTAATGTGTGCAAACCCTATTTGCTTACCATCTGCTAAAATGATTCTTCTACTAAGCCTTCTCGGATCCATCATTTCATAGTATTATATTAAACTGACACACAACCCTAAGCTACAGTGTCAGTCCAGTCTACGAGAAGAGCTCAAAGAAATATTTTTATCCTTTGGTGTCGTGCCTATACTACAACACGGTACATTCTCATATCTAGATATAAACTGTAGAAAATATTGTATTATGTTTTCAGTCTTAAAAGTGATGATAAAAAGTTGTGTGAAGACCATGATTTATCTATAAATCGTTGCAGGTCTTTTAAAAAATGATCACTTGTGCATGGGTACTTTTAGTAAAAATCCATGAAACATTGACGTTTTTCAGTATTTTTAGTAAATGAACCTGCTGCTATAAATGCCACAAATGTGAATGGATACTTCATGATGAAAAAACACAAAAATGTAAATAATCTGAGTGTACACAGAATGCGAACCAGAAATAAAATAAAATAAAGCATTGGAGACTGTACCAGAACTCCAGGATGTTGAATTGTTTAACACCTACGAATTCAAATGTAGTAGACTGATTAGCATCTTATAGGTCTCTTGATCATTTGTGCATGGTTCCTTAAACAATTTAATTAGTTCGTATCTCGAAAAAGTTGTCGGAGGATGTATGGCAGTGAGTGTAGGTTCAGATGCACCATGGTGCCAAGCAATATTTTCAGTCATCCGAGCCGCCCCGTCCTGTCCTCACTATGTCGTCACCGTGCTCGCGCTACGCAGCGATGGCGCCTACCGGCCTGTCCGCCGTGGCCTCTGCCATCCCGCCGCCGGCGTCCTACGGCGCGGCCTCCCTGCCGTACGGGGAGGCCGCTACCTATGGCGTGTCCGATGTTGTCCCGCCAGCCCGTCCCGACTTGCCGCCCGGCTCGGCGTCCGGCTCGACTCCACTGCTCCCACTGACGTACGTCGCCGCCCCACCGCCGGCGCTCTTCGGCCAGTCCGTCGTCGCCCTGCCGCTGGCACCGATTCTACCCGTCGACCCCTTGCTGTTGCGCGAGGCGTTCGATGCGCCCATGTGCGGGGCTTACGGGTACTTGTGGGGTCGTCAGCAGGCCAGCAGGTTTTTTCGGCGGGCCATCCGGCCTATCCGGCACCGCTGTCACAGCCAGAGCTGCTTCCCATACCGTCTGGAGAGTACCTACCGCCGCTGGCGAGCAGTGGCTACAGCCTTCCCATGGCGTCTCCGTCCCCCTCGTCGGCCCTGCCACCGGCGCCCTGGGACCCGATGCTCCTTCCCGCACTGCATGCCACTCCTATGCCGAACAACTACACCGAAGATGATGATTGGTACATGGACACCGGGGCTACGGCTCACATGTTTGCTTATCCTGGTACTCTTGCCTCCTTCACTCCCGTCACCACCGACCGCCGCATCATTGTCGGCAATGATTCCACACTCCCTATCACACATGTCGGGCACACTTCTTTCCCTTCTAATTCCATGCCTATTACTTTGTCTAACATACTTGTACAACCTCGTCTTATTAAGAACCTTGTTTCCGTTCGTCGTTTAACTCGTGAAAATCCTGTTACTATTGAATTTGACGAGCTTGGGTCTTGTGTCAAGGACGCTCGAATTAGGATGGTACTTCACCGATGTGACAGCCCCGACGAGCTCTATCCGGTGCATTCGCCGTCCACCTCCACCACCGCACCGGTTGCTCTTTCTGCCGGCGTTGATCTCTGGCACGCTCCCTTGGGTCATCCCCACCCCATCACACTTCGTCATATTCTTAAGAGTTTCACTTTCAGATTCAGTTGCCATAAGATAGAGGATCAAACCTGTCATGCCTGTCGTGTTGGCAAACATGTTCACCCCCCGTTTAATAACTCCACCACCATAGCTTCTTCTCCTTTTCAGTTGATTCATAGCGATGTGTGGACCTCCCCGGTTCCTAGTAATTCGGGCTATTTATATTATCTGGTTATTCTTGATGATTATTCTCATTATGTGTGGACTTTTCCTTTACGCGAAAAGTCAGATGCACTCTCCACTTTGACGGCTTTTTACTCCTATGTCAGCATGCAGTTTGGGCGTCCCATCCTTGCTCTTCAGACTGACACTGGAAAAGAGTTCGACAATTTTGCTTTCCGCACTTTTCTGTCGCACCATGGCATAGTTTTTCGTCTCACATGCCCGTATACTTCCTAGCAGAACGATCGAGCCGAACGCGTCCTTCGCACTCTGAACGACTGCGTTCACATGCTCCTGTTCCATTCTAATGTGTCGCCTCGTTTCTGGCCGGACGCACTCGCTACTGCTTCTCTTCTCCTTAACCTTCGCCCTTGCCGCCCACGGTGGAACTATGCACCTCACCATCTTCTTTTCGGTATGCCCCCATCTTATGATGGCTTGCGTATTTTCGGGTGCCTTTGCTATCCTAGCACTGCCGACTCTGCTCCTCACAAACTCGCACCTCGTTCTGTCGCTTGCATCTTCATTGGCTACTCTCCCAACTCCAAGGCATATCGGTGTTATGATTCTGTCTCCCACCGTGTGTTTACTTCCCGGCATGTTTACTTTGATGAGCATGTGTTTCCGTTTCACCAGGTACCCCCGGCTGTTCCTCCCGCCACCGGTGACGTGGGCTCCTCGACGTCTCTCCCAGGGCGCTCGTGCGCCTTTCTTGGCCCGCCCCTGGCTTTGAGGCGCGCCCTCGGCATGCGGCGCCTCCTCCAGTCACGGCACTGGCACCCCCGATGTTGGCGCCCGCGGCCCCCTCGGCGCCCCCAATGTTGGCGCCCGCGGCCCCCCGGCGCCCCCGACGTTGGCGCCCGCGGCCCCCTCGGCGCCCCCGACGTTTGCGCCCGCCCCGCCCCCCGGCGCCCCCGATGTTGGTGCTTGTGGCCCCCTCGGCACCCCTGCCCCCCCGGAACATGTGGCCCCCTCGGCGCCCCCGGCACCCCCGGAGCCTATGGCCGGTCCGGTCACCCGCGCCCGTACAGGCATTTTTCGCCCAAGCTCACGCTACACCTCGGATGACTACGTCCATGCGGCGTCCACCTCTGAGCCGTCGCCGTTGCCGTCCTCTGTTCGAGCCGCTCTTCGTGACCCGCTCTGGATGGCTGCGATGCAAGAGGAGTTTGATGCTCTGTTGCACAACCGGACGTGGCAGCTTGTTCCCCGTCCCCGGCACGCCAACGTGATTACCGGAAAGTGGGTCTTCAAACACAAGCTCCGTCCTGATGGTACCCTTGATCGCTACAAAGCGCGCTGGGTCGTTCGTGGCTTCTAACAGCGTGCTGGCATCAACTTCACCGACACCTTTGCTCCGGTCGTCAAGCCCGCCATGATGCGCACGGTTCTCCACTTTGCGGTCTCCCGTGCTTTGGCCGGTGCACCAGATGGACGTCTCCAACACCTTCCTCCATGGTCACCTCGAGGAGCAGGTCTTCTGCTAGCAGGCCACCGGGTTTGTTGACCCGACGCTTCCTGACCACGTGTGCCTGCTTTTGTGGTCTTTCTACGGCCTCAAGCAGGCTCCGCGCGCTTGGTACCAGCGCATCGCGGCGTTTCTCCACCAGCTTGGGTTCCGCTCTACCCGCTCAGACGCCTTGCTCTTCGTCTATCATCAGGGCTCTGTAACGGCCTACTTACTGCTCTATGTCGATGACATCATCCTGACGGCATGTACGGCTGGTCTCCTCAGTCGGCTCACGGCTCGTCTTCGCGCTGAGTTCGCCATCAAGGACTTGGGTCATTTGCACTACTTCCTCGGTGTCGAGGTGGTGCGCCGTCCGGATGGCTTCTTCCTTCATCAGTGGAAGTACGCTCACGAGCTCCTGGAGCGCGCCGGCATGCTTAACTGCAAGCCTGCCGCTACGCCTGTTGATACGAAGGCCAAGCTTTCTGCCGTGGATGGTTCTCCTGCTTCGGATGCTGCTTTCTATCGGTCTATCGTTGGTGCTCTCCAGTACCTCACTCTGACTCGACCGGAGATCTAGTATGCCGTGCAGCAGGTGTGTCTTCATATGCATGCTCCTCGAGACGTTCACTGGGCTGCCGTCAAGCGGATTCTCCGCTATATCTGTGGCACTATGGATCTTGGCGTCACGCTTCACGCCTCCGCCGACACCGCCCTCACCGCTTACTCCGATGCAGACTGGGCGGGCTGCCCTGACACTCTACGCTCCACTTCGGGCTATTGTGTCTACCTTGGACCCTCACTTGTCTCGTGGTCGTCCAAGCGGCAGCCTACGGTCTCTCGTTCCAGTGCTGAGGCTGAGTATCGTGCGGTGGCCAACGCCGTTGCCGAGTGTCCGTGGCTTCGTCAGCTGCTTCAGGAGCTCTCTTGTCTTGTTGACCGTGCCACGGTGGTCTACTGTGACAACGTCTCGGCGGTCTACCTCCCCGCTAACCACTTGCATCATCGACGGACCAAGCATATTGAGTTGGATATTCATTTTGTTCGGGAACAGGTGGCCCTTGGCCATATTCATGTTTTACACGTTCCTACTTCCCAACAATTTGCCGATATCATGACCAAGGGCTTGCCTACGGCGTCATTTGAGGAGTTCCGGTCCAGTCTTTGCGTCAGCCGAGGTGCCGCTTCGACTGCGCGGGGGGGGGGGGGGGTTGAGTATATGTGTTATGTGCACATTGTGTATTGGGCCCGCCTCCTAGTTCCTTGTATAGTTGAGGTCCGTAGCCCATCTTTGTACATCATATATACGTGCCTATGCACGAAGAGCAATACATCGTACAATTACAATCTCATACACGCATAGCCATCATTTCGTGCGTCTCCGGTTTCGGCCGCCATGGCCATGACCTTGAGCTCGAGCTCGTGCACCTCGCTACACGGCACATCGATCCGCCCCCACGCTGTCGCTGCTGCACCCCCGCGCGCACCCTGCCGGCTTGCTGCTCGTTCGCCACGCCATGCTCGCCTCTGCATCATTGTGCGCCGCAGCCGAGACGAGCTCCAGCTCGATGCTCGAGCTCCGGCCTCTTTTCCTCCACACCCCGCATATCTACGCATGCACGCGCGCACCACACATGTTCCCTCATGCCCGCCACTACCCTGCTACTGCTAGCGCCGCCGTGCTTGCTCGCTGCCATCTCCGGCAATCACCGTGCGTCCATGGTGATTCTAAGGCGCTGCCTTTACCTTCTGTTAAAGTAGAGTCATTCCCTTCAGTTTAGCACAAACCTAAGAGCAGGTTGGCTGATTAGGGCATCTCCAGCCGCGCCCCCAGGAAGGCCTCCCCAGGCGATTTTTTCGCGCCGGCGCCGAAAAAACGGCCCAGTCGCGCCCCCAGGAGCCCGATTTTCGCCGGCTTGGGCCGAAAACAGCGCCGGCAGACCCAGGCCGAACCCGGCGCGCTGGGGGCGCCCAGGGGCGCCGGGGCAAGCTGTTTTGGCGCGAAAAAGACGCGGGCCAGCCGCGTCAGCGACTCGGCGCCTCGTCTTCCCCCAACGACCTCGCTTCCCGCAGGGAATCAATGGCAAGGCTGCCGCCGGTCAGCCTTGCCATTGATTCCTCACGGGCGGCGCGTTCATGGGACGGCGCGCCGACGCCTCCACTCCCTCGCACGCGTACACACGGCGCGGCCCGGCTATAAAAGTCGGCGGCCTCCGCTCACCTGCGCCCACACCAGCCCCGCCCCTCGCCGCCGTCCAGCCCTTCCTCTCTCCCCGAGCGCCGCCGCCCAGCCCCTCCCTCTACCTCTTCCGAGCCCGCCCAGCCCCGCCTTCGCCATGGCAGAGCGCTTTCCCGGAGATACGGCGGCGGCCAACAGCTTCGGCCGCCGTTCGCTGCGCAAACAGGAGTCGTGGCTCCTGTTCCAGGCGAACATCCTGGCGCCGCCGGACATGCGCGCCGGGCCGACGGGGTGGAGACTCAGCGCCGGGGGAGTGCCCATTCCCCCGGTGCCCGACGCCGCCGTGGACATGAGGTACTTCACCGAGGAGGTCGACATCGTGCGCGCGTCCCTCACCGACGCCGAGCTCTCCTTCCCCCAGTACGCCGCCGACAACCACGCGGCCTGGGCGACGTATTTCAAGCGCCGCCAACAGCAGCGCTTGGCGTCCACCAACGGCGTGCCGGTGGTCGGCGGCAGCCGGCAGAACAGCGAGGGATGCTACCTCTGGTGGGGCGTCACTGGCCGCACACTCGAGGGCGTCCTCACGCACCTCGAGGGCGGCAACAAACCGCCGTTGGCGTACCCCCCGGCGAGGGCGGCCGCCCCGGCGCAGCACCGCCGCGCCGGGCCATGGGCTCCAAGGAGGTTCGACGCATCCTCTTCTTCCTCCTCGTCGTCCCGTTCTTCTTCCCACTCCTCCGGCTCTCCGGCGCTGCTCGGCGTCAAGGCCGAGCCCGCGGCGGAGACGCCGCTCGGCCGGCGCACTCGCAGCGCCGGCATCGTCATTAACGAGGGCGGCCGGCGCGCCCCCTCGTCGGGGGCTCCTCTGCGCTTCGTCAAGCCGAAGACGGAGCCGGGTCTGGCGCCGGTGAAGGCCGAGTTCGCCGCCGACGACGACGCCGCCCTCGAATGGGCGCGCCAGGACTCCATTGCGATGGAGAAGGCGCGCCGCGAGAAGGAGAAGGAGCGCCAGCGCGCCGCCCTACGCCGCTTCGAGGAGCGCTGACGCGGCCGCGAGGAAGGCGGGGTCGTCGTCCTATGCGACAGCAGCGACGACGACGACGCGCCGCCGCCTGTTCGCCATGGCGACGCCGGGCAGGGGTCCAGCAGGGGCGCCCGCGTCAAGGAGGAGAAGGCCGAGGACAACGATGGCGGCGACGACTTCCCCCTTTCTTTTTTTTAGATTAGGTTAATGTAATGTTTGGACGAATTTCGCCAAAATTTGTAATGTTTGGCCGAAATTTAACTAGTTTTTATCATAACTTCGCCGAACGTTCTTTTTTTTTGTTTTTTAATACGCGCCTGGGGGCCGACTCGCCCCCAGGACCATTTTTTGCGCCGGCTCACCCCCAGGCGGCGCTTTTAGACGCCCCCTGGGGGGCCAACGGCTGGAGATGCCCTTAGCCACTCGCGCTCACATCTAGGAGGTCCTCGGTTCGAGACCCCAACTCTCCCTTTTTTCCCTCTGATTTCTTTTTTTCCCTTTTGCCTGCACACACACACTCAGCCATTTTGGGCCAGATCTGTCTGGGGCCTTGCATAGTGCATTGCATTTCGGCCCGCAACGTTTTTTTTTCATTCTATGTTTTTGTCTTATATCTAGTGCATGCATATTTCAGAAATGCAATTAAAATTGCATTGCTCATATCGAAATATCCATGCATCCAAATGAAACATGTCATATATGTAAAATGCTTAGAATTTCTTGTACTTTCATGGTATGCCACTTTCAACCATGTTAAAATGTTTAAAATTGATGTTTGCTTAAATTTTCTTAAATAGCATGTTAAAATGATTTATTTCATAACTAAATAACCGTAGCTCCGGTTTAAATAAACTATATATGAAACTTGTCTAGAAAAATGCATAGATTAACATAGTGGCATTACTTTGCATGTTTAACAACTCTAAAATATGATTTAGGGCAGAACAGTACCAAATCCATAAGTTGCGTATGAGGATTTTCTAGATTTGTTGCTTGTTGTTCCGACCTCATTTAAACTTGCCTAGATATGTAGTTTTATTATGCTTCACCCCTTGCCATGTTTAATAACATTGAATATTGTTGGGTACATAAACGGGAGAGAACTAAATAATTAAATATGGTGTTTCTTCAATATGCAACTCGTTGCATATTGAACTCCACTTAATTTGTAGTATTGTTTGATGCTCTTTGCCATGCCATGCATATTTAAAAACCCAAAATGAAACTCCCCTTTTTTCCCTTTGATTTATTTTGTCCCTTTTGCCTGCACACAGACACACACTCAGCCATTTCGGGCCAGATCTGTCTGGGGCCTTGCATAGTGCATTGCACTTCGGCCCACAACGTTTTTTTTTCATTCTGTGTTTTTGTCTTATATCTAGTGCAGGCATATCTCAAAAATGCCATTAAAATTGCATTGCTCATGTCAAAATATCCATGCATCCAAATGAAACATGTCATATATGTAAAATGCTTAGAATTCCTTGTACTTTCATGGTATGCCACTTTCAACCATGTTAAAATGTTTAAAATTGATGTTTGCTTAAATTTTCTTAAATAGCATGTTAAAATGATTTATTTCATAACTAAATAACCGTAGCTCCGGTTAAATAAAATATATATGAAACTTGTCTAGAAAAATGCATAGATTAACATAGTGGCATTACTTTGCATGTTTAACAACTCTAAAATATGATTTAGGGCAGAACAGTACCAAATCCATCAGTTGCATATGAGGATTTTCTGGATTTGTTGCTTGTTGTTCCAGCCTCATTTAAACTTGCCTAGATAGGTAGTTTTATTATGCTTCACCCCTTGCCATGTTTAATAACATTGAATATTGTTGGGTACATAAACGGGAGAGAACTAAATAATTAAATGTGGTGTTTCTTCAATATGCAACTCGTTGCATATTGAACTCCACTTAATTTGTAGTATTGTTTGATGCTCTTTGCCATGCCATGCATATTTAAACCGGACATGCATCATACTTGGTTGTGCATCATTCCATGTTTATGTGATGGTTGTTTATTATGTTGCCTGCTTCTTTCCGGGTTGCTTCTCTCGTTAGCTTCGGTTCCGTTCCGGAGTTGTGAGGATACGTTTGACTATGTCCGTTTGTCTTCTTCATGGACTCGTTCTTCTTCCTTGCGGAATCACAGGCAAGATGATCATACCCTCGACATCACTTCTATCTTTGCTTGCTAGTTGTTCGTTCTATCACTATGTCGCGCTACCTACCACTTGCTATATCATGCCTCTCATAGACATGTCAAGCCTCTAACCCACCTTTCCTAGCAAACCGTTGTTTGGCTATGTTACCGCTTTTGCTCAGCCCCTCTTATAGCGTTGCTAGTTGCAGGTGAAGACGAAGTTTGTTCCTTGTTGGAACATGGATATGTTGGGATATCACAATATCTCTTATTTAATTAATGCATCTATATACTTGGTAAAGGGTGGAAGGCTCGGCCTTATGCATGGTGCTTTGTTCCACTCTTGCCGCCCTAGTTTCCGTCATACCGTGTTATGTTCCTTGATTTTGCGTTCCTTACGCGGTTGGGTGTTATGGGAACCCCTTGACAGTTCGCTCTGAATAAAACTCCTCCAGCAAGGCCCAACCTTGGTTTTACATTTGCCTAACAACCTATACCCTTCCCTTGGGTCGGCCAACCCAAGGGTCATCTTTATTTTAACCCCCCGGGCCAGTGCTTCTCTAAGTGTGGTCCGAACCGAGTTGCCTGCGGGGCCACCTCGGGGAAACTTGAGGGTTGGTTTTACTCGTAGCTAGTCTCATCCGGTGTTGCTCTGAGAACGAGATACATGCGACTCCTATCGGGATTGTCGGCACATCGGGTGGCTTTGCTGGTCTTATTTTACCATTGTCGAAATGTCTTGTAACCGGGATACCGAGTCTGATCGGATCTTCCTGGGAGAAGGAATATCTTCTTCATTGACCGTGAGAGCTCGTGATGGGCTAAGTTGGAACACCCTGCAGGGTATAAACTTTCGAGAGTCGTGCCCGCGGTTATGTGGCAGATGGGAATTTGTTAATGTCTGGTTGTAGAGAACTTGACACTTGACTTAATTAAAATGCATCAACCGCGTGTGTAGGCGTGATGGCCTCTTATCGACGGAGTTCCGGGAAGTGAACACGGTTCTTGTGTTATTGTAACGCCCCGAGACCGATGTGCCAGGTGTCCTCCAGTTATTCGCTGTTGTGGTGTTGTCCTTTGCTTGCGTGTTGCATCTTGTCATATCATCATGTGCATCGCATCATCATGTTTTCAAAAACTTGCATCCGTCCCGGCCTCCTCGTTCTCTCTGTTGTCCGTTCTGAGCCCAGACACACTTTCACGCGCCCGCGGCATGTCCGAAATATTATTTTATAAGTGGCCAGGAAATGTTCTCGGATTGGGTTGAAATTTGGTGTGCGGTCTTATTATAGTGTAGACAGACCGCCTGTCAAGTTTCATCGCAATCGGAGTTCGTTTGACGCCCCAACGGATAAATATAGCGGCAATAGTAGCCGGTCAAAAACGTCGGACGTTTTCGGTCTCCGGAAACAGTCGCCGGGCCTCTCTCTCTTCTCTTCTCTCAGCTCGAGACCGTCTACACATCTCACTACCTATCGCCAGGCCCTACCTAACCTCTCTCGTCAGCCCGCAGCCCCCCTCGCGTGCGTCCGAAAGCTGTCCCGGACCCGACCCGGACAGTCGTTACCGCTGTGTCCGGATCAACCCCAAACGTCTACAAAACGTCACCGTTTTCTTGTTTGGACTCCCTATCTATTTCTTTTCCGGCCATCTGATTTCGATCGGAGGGACGGATTAGCCCCTACCCAATTATCCACTCGCTATTTATAATCAGATCAACCCTAGACCCTAGCCAGACAAACTCCCTCCAATCCCAAGTGCGCCGCCACCCCCCTCGGATCCAGCACCGCACCTACCAGCCTCCTTCCTCGTTTCCCCATCGGGCCAACCAGCTCCTTGCCTCAATTTCATCACCAAGCCAATCGGTGGCCTCCCTGCGTAGCTGAGCCCCTGGCCCCGATCCGGTCAACAGAGGCCCAGCCTCCTCTGCTTCCCGCGCGCGCCGTCGGCCAGCAGGACCGAGCCGCCGTCGTCCGTCATCCCCGCCACCGCGCTCGTTCCAAGTTCCGCTCGAGGGGAGGAGCCCCTCGATGCTGCAGTTCGTCGCCGGGGCCCGCTGTGTCGCTGCCGCTGATCTCTCAGGCGAGAGCCTCGCCGCATGGCCTTCTTCCTTCCTCCCTGCGCTCTCTCTCATGTCCTCTCTTTCTCTTCTTCGCAGGGCAACCCCGCCATGTAGCCTCGGGTCGCCTAACCCACCGTCCTCCGCCGCCGAGGGCCGGATCCACCAGTTCCCGGCCTGATCTGCCCGCTCCGTCGTCCCTGACCTCCACCCTCGCCGGCCCTGTCGTGCGCCGCCGCCATGACCGCTCGGGAGCGAGCAGAGGAGCCGCTCGCCCCCCTTGCCCGTTGACCTCACCCCCGCGTGGGCCAGCGCCTCCCAAGGCCTGCCAGCGCTCCCGGCCCAGATTGCTCCACCGCGGCCTGCCTCCCTCTCCTCCAGCTGGGCCAGGCCCATGGGTGAGCCACCCACGTCCCAGCGCCCCTTCTCCCCTGTGCCTGTTGGGCTGCCTCAGATTCAGCCCATGACTCGTTTTTTTCCTGTTCAGCGAATTTGTCCATTTATCCAGGAATTTACAGATTGCAGAAAAACCCCTTTACTTCATGCATTTAATAACTAATTAATCGTGCATCGGATGTAAATAATTTATATATGAAACTTGACTAGAATTTCATCTAGATTAATAATATCCAACTTTCATCTATGTTTAAAATATTTAAAATGCTGTTTGCATATATTTTGCTCTATGCCATGTTAAAATGATTTAATTCATAACTAAATAACCGTAACTCCGATTTTAATAAACTTTATATGTAAGTGGGGTAGAATTTTGCCTAGTTTATCATGGTGGCATCACTTTGCATGTCTAACAACTCTAAAATATTGTTTAGGGCAGAACAGTACCGAACCTAAATTATGCACATGAGGAGTTTCCGGACTTGTTGTTTTGTTGTTTCGGCCTCATTTAAACTTGCCTAGATAGGTAGTTTTGTTGTGCTTCACCTCTTGCCATGTTAATCAACATTTAATATTGTTGGGGTACATAAACGAGAGAGAACTAAATAACTTGATGTGGTGTTTCGTCAATATGCAACTCGTTGCATATTGAGCTCCACTTAATTTGTAGGATTGTTTGTGCATTTTGCCATGCCATGCCTCTTTAAACCGGACATGCATCATACTTGATTGTGCATCATGCCATGTTGATGTGTTGGTTGTTTACTATGTTATTTGCTCTTTTCCGATGATTGCTTCTTCGGGTTGGTTCCGGTAACGTCGTGTTGTGAGGACCCGTTCGTCTACGTCCGTTTGTCTTCTTCATGGACTCGTTCTTCTTCCTTGCGGGATTTCAGGCAAGATGATCATACCCTCGAAATCACTACTATCTTTGCTATGCTAGTTTGCTCGCTCTTTTGCTATGCCAATGCTACGATGCCTACCACTTGCTTGTCAGCCTCCCAAATTGCCATGTTCAGCCTCTAACCCACCATTGTCCTAGCAAACCGTTGATTGGCTATGTTACCGCTTTGCTCAGCCCCTCTTATAGCGTTGTTAGTTGCAGGTGAAGATTGAAGTTTGTTCCTTGTTGGAACATGGGGATCGTTCCTTGTTGGAACATTGGTTACTTGTTGGGATATCACAATATATCTTATTTAATTAATGCATCTATATACTTGGTAAAGGGTGGAAGGCTCGGCCTTATGCCTGGTGTTTTGTTCCACTCTTGCCGCCCTAGTTTCCGTCATATCGGTGTTATGTTCCCGGATTTTGCGTCCCTTACGCGGTTGGGTATATGGGAACCCCTTGACAGTTCGCTTTGAATAAAACTCCTCCAGCAAGGCCCAACCTTGGTTTTACCATTTGCCACCTAGCCTTTTTCCCTTGGAAGTCGCGCATCCTGAGGGTCATCTTTATTTTAACCCCCCGGGCCAGTGCTTGTCTAAGCGTTGGTCCAAACTAGAGCCACTTGCGGCGCCACCTCGGGGAAACTTGAGGGCTGGTTTTAGCTGTACGTAGTGTTCATCCGGTGTTGCGCTGAGAACGAGATATGTGCAGCTCCTATCAGGATGTCGGCGCATCGGGCGGTCTTGCTGGACTTGTTTTACCATTGTCGAGGATGTCTTGGAGTATCGGGATACCGAGTCTGATCGGAATGTCTCGGGAGGAGGTCTATTCCTTCATTGACTGTGAGAGCTTGTGATGGGCTAAGTTGGGACACCCCTGCAGGGATTTAAACTTTCGAAAGCCGTGCTCGCGGTTATGGGCAGATGGGAATTTGTTAACGTCTGGTTGTAGAAAACTTGAAGTTGACCTTAATTAAAATGAATCAACCGCGTGTGTAACCGTGATGGTCTCTTTCCGGCGGAGTCCGGGAAGTGAACACGGTTGTTGGAGTTATGCTTGACGTAGGTAGTCTAGGATCACTTCTTGATCATACTTTTATCGACCGTGCCTTGCCTTCTCTTCTCGCTCTCATTTGCGTATGTTAGCCACCATATATGCTAGTCGCTTGCTGCAGCTCCACCTCATACCTTTACCTTACCCATAAGCTTAAATAGTCTTGATCGCGAGGGTCCGAGATTGCTGAGTCCCCGTGGCTCACAAATACTTCCAAAACCAGTTTGCAGGTGCCGATGAGTCCGTGCAGATGACGCAACCAAGCTCAGGAGGAGCTCGATGAAGATCTTGTCCTTTGTGTTGTTTCGTGCTAGTTGATCAGTAGTGGAGCCCAGTTGGGGTCGATCGGGGACCTTTGTCACATTTGGGGTTCTTCTTTTATTTTGGTTCGGTAGTCGGACCCTGAGTGTATTTGATTGATGTAATGTTTATTCATGTAATTGTGTGAAGTGGCGATTGTAAGCCAACTATGTATCCTTTTCCTTATTATATTACATGGGTTGTGTGAAGGTTACCTCACTTGCGACATATGCCTTCAATGCGATTGTGCCTCTAAGTCGTGCCTCGACACGTGGGAGATATAGTCGCATCGAGGGTGTTACAAGTTGGTATCAGAGCCTTCCCCGACCTTAGGAGCCCCCACTGATTGTTCGTTTTTAGCGGCCGAGTTGTGTCTAGAAAAATGTTTTGAGTCATTAGGAATTATATATCGGAGAGTTTAGGAATTCTTTTTACTTCCCAGACTCCTCATCGCTCTGGTAAGGCATCCTGACATAGAGTTTTGACTCTTCTCTTCTCAAATTTCACTAAAAAAAATTTAGGATCACGCGAGTATCTTGGTTTTGTTCCGATGGCTTATGATGAGAACACTGTCTTGGTGCCTCCTGTCAGGGGTTTAGTGGAAGTGTCCCGGGGAGTTGAGCTCTGAGGTGTTGTCATCATAATTCTATCGTTGCAATTCTGGCATACTTGAGATATGTGCGCGACATCGAAAATCTCCTTTATGCAGTTCGTTGGTGAGATAACCTCGACGCCACCCAGTACTGGGGCGGGAGTTTGGGAGTATCGCCATAACTTGTATAACGGATGCTTTTCAAAGGTTGAGATAGTTGGTTTCCGAAGGTTTCTTGGTTATGTGTTGAAGGATGGATACAGCTGGATGTAGGATTTGCTAGCTTGGGTGAGATATTATGCTTCCCCTGTATCCCCAACACCTGATTGCATAACCGGAAAATTTCGGGAGTTTTATAGGTGGAAATTCAAGTAGCTCTTAGGATATCTTTCCGACAGATGTATGATATGAAATTGGGGCTCGACGTCTAGTGGTTCGCCTATTCACGGTCGATTTTACAGTGGTCTCGTTGTGTCTTAAAGAGTCCTTGGCTATGCTGACTCGGGGACGCTTCGTATGTCATGTGCACTGCCTTGTACATGATGGTGCTGTACGATCGAGCCCGTGTAGGTCCCACCACGAAAACTTCGGACGAAATATCTATCATATGTTTGTTCCGGCTTATTCTGCAAGCCAACCCTTTGTTTTTGTTTTGAGTTGTGGTATTCGAGTTGCTTCGAAGTCAAATGTTGATTCCATACCTTCCCCAAATGGTGTTCTCATACTCTGATGTGGATACCAATCCTTCTTGATCATCAAGATTGTTTTGTCAATTCTTCTCACCGGCGTATTTCTCTTCAAGTGGATCCGGTCATTTCAACTCCCGCAAGATCAATTATCACTTCTTCTCAACGGTGTTTGTTTCATCCGTTTCCAAGTTGCCTTTGTTTTCCCGCCCTCCCTCCCTTGCTTTTCTCCGAGGACTCATATATCTTAATCAAGTATCATTTTATTGATGTGAAGTCTCTTCTTTCTTTCCTTTCAATATTCTTACCCGGTGTTGCTCATGAAGTTTCTAACGGAGCTTCAAGTTCGTCACTCTTTACTCATTTTCCTTCTCCGGTGGATTCAAGTCAAGCCTTCGGTGTTGATCATATCCTTTTCCTCGTTTCAGAAGCTTTATCATACCGGTGCTCATCATATACATTCGTTTCTCGCTATTCATTTATTCCGGAGTGCTCAAGATATCTCGAAGATTCGTGTCTCCACTCTGCTTTCGTTCAAGTTCTTTCGAGGATGTTCCCTCATTCAAGTCACTTAATTCAACCGGTGCAACCTCTCCTCTAAATCATGTGAACGGTGTTTCTTTTGAGTGGGCCCTAACCCACAGGTCTTTCCCAGGATCTTACCTGACTCTTTTTTTTCCGGAGATACTCCCAAATTCTTTTCAAAGTTGACGTAAGGATGGATTGTCATCAGTCAAATGCTTTTCTCCAAGATCTTTCAAATTCTTTTCATCGTTGGCTCAACTTTTCCATTCTTCATTCCGGTGTGCCTCAATAATTCTTGATGGTGTTTATCATCGTCATTCTCATATTTTGAAGACCGAAGAAGAGTTTCTCTTTAATCTTGCTCCATTCTTTCAAGATTCGTTATTCTAGCTTGTTGCCATCCTCTCATAATTATTTTTTCAATTGTGAGAATTCCTTTCACCCATCCGGAGTAATTCAGGAGTCTTTTCAGTTTGATTCTCCGAAGGCCATTATTTCGGGATTTTTCATTCTCAGCTTTCAATTATCGTTCTCCTAATTTTACCGGTGCATCAACTATTCTCTAATCAGTGCATGATATCTTCTTTCTCTCATATATAATTTCTCTCAAGCATCTTCATATATTTGCTAATTTTTCCTGGTGTTTCTTTATCTTCTCTTCGTTCATTTCTAATTCTCACGGTGGTTCGTTCAAGAGCTCTCGTCATTCGTTTTCCAATTCTTTCCGGTGATTCGTCCTTTTTACTTCGTTAATATCCAATCCTTACGGTGGTTCTTCCAAGATTCTTATTCCTTCGTTTATCATATCAATTATTTGTTGTTTTCAATCCTTCCGGTGGTTTGTTGAAGACCTTCTCAAGTTGGCGCTATATCTATCTTAATCCTTTCTACGAGAATAAGTAATATGCCAAATCCGTTTGCTTGTCATCAATTTAAATTGTTGACGGATACGCATAATGTAATTCTTATTCGTGTTTCATCCAAGTGATTAATTCCTTATTCCGGAGGTTCATCAAAATTCTTGGTTCCAATTGTTCATCTTCTCTTTTTCCCGGAGTTCCAACCTCTCTCAATTATTTCACCACGGAGATTCATCTAAATTGTTACAAGGATGCAACTTGTGTTTTCGACTTCTTTTTCCTTCCGTTTGTTCATCCTTTTGTTTACCGGAGTTCTTTATGAAGGTTCTACATGATGGTTCATCAAGGATTTAATTCATTCTCAAAGTGTTCATTGAGATTGTTTTCTAAGAAGCTCAAGTTTTCTTCATCTTGCAATCCGGAGTGCAATTTCTTTCTACCGTATCTTTGGAGGTGGTATTACGTCAGTCTTGATAATGTGAGTTCATGTTTCATGATTCACATGTTGTCAAGATTGGGATATTTTAAATCCATCAATCTCGTCATTGGAGCTATCTTGGATTATATTTCACCTAAAGCCTTCCCTAAGGATTGTTGCTATCTATGGTGTTTATAAATGACCCAAGTTCTTCTTTTATCCTCCCGGTGAAATACTTTCTCGTCTCCTTGTTCTTATCAATCCAATTCTTTTTCCCGTGAGTGGCAGGTTGTCACCTCATAATTTGAGATGCATTTCACAAGACCAGATCAAGCTTATTATTTTCGTTGTGGGTTTTCCAACAACTCCGTTCCAGCTTCTGTTGTAACCGTGCTCTCTCAAGATATTGTTTTCCTTCGTTCACTCCATTCCATTCTTACTTTTGTTCCGGAGGCATTGTGATGTTCATCTTTTCAACCCATCATCTCGTTTTGTCAAAGATCATGATCTTTCCATGCCTATCCTTTTAATCTGAGTGTTGTGTCCTCTTTTCAAGTATCCTATCATATTGTCAAGTTCTTGTTAATTCCTTCCATTTGCAGTCAAAAGTGCTGTCCAAATTATATCACTCTTATTCCTTCCCCATCTTGCTTAACCGGAGTATTGTGCCCCTTTGTTCAAGTTCTTTTTGCCTTATCAAGTCTTGCATCCTTTCTCAACCGGAGTGCTGCCCGAATTTTGGTTTTTCCTTGATCCCCTTCCTTAACCGGAGTGTTTTTCTATATATATCTTCCCTTCAACCTCAAGGTTTCGCAATGTTCTTTGTCCCTCTTTTCTAACGGAGTGTTTTCGACTTTGTTCACCTTCGTTGTATTCTTTTCTCGAATTGTTCAACCTCGCAAGGTTCTTTGGTTTCACTCGTTTGTCAAAGAAGCAACTTAGTTTTACCTCTTCTTTTTTCCCTTCCGTTGTTTCCCCGGTGCCATTCTAGATCTCGGGACGAGATCCTCTCGTAGTGGTGGAGTGTTGTAACGCCCCGAGACCGATGTGCCAGGTGTCCTCCAGTTATTCGCTGTTGTGGTGTTGTCATTTGCTTGCGTGTTGCATCTTGTCATATCATCATGTGCATCGCATCATCATGTTTTCAAAAACTTGCATCCGTCCCGGCCTCCTCGTTCTCTCCGTTGTCCGTTTTGAGCCCAGACACACTTGCACGCGCCCGCGGCATGTCCGAAATATTATTTTATAAGTGGCCAGGAAATGTTCTCGGATTGGGTTGAAATTTGGTGTGCGGTCTTATTATAGTGTAGACAGAACGCCTATCAAGTTTCATCGCAAGCGGAGTTCGTTTGACGCCCCAACGGATAAATATAGCGGCAATAGTAGCCGGTCAAAAACGTCGGACGTTTTCGGTCTCCGGAAACAGTCGCCGGGCCTCTCTCTCTTCTCTTCTCTCAGCTCGAGACCGTCTACACATCTCACTACCTATCGCCAGGCCCTACCTAACCTCTCTCGTCAGCCCGCAGCCCCCCTCGCGTGCGTCCGAAAGTTGTCCCGGACCCGACCCGGACAGTCGTTACCGCTGTGTCCGGATCAACCCCAAACGTCTACAAAACGTCATCGTTTTCTTGTTTGGACTCCCTATCTATTTATTTTCCGGCCATCTGATTTTGATCGGAGGGACGGATTAGCCCCTACCCAATTATCCACTCGCTATTTATAATCAGATCAACCCTAGACCCTAGCCAGACAAACTCCCTCCAATCCCGAGTGCGCCGCCACCCCCCTCGGATCCAGCACCGCACCTACCAGCCTCCTTCCTCGTTTCCCCATCGGGCCAACCAGCTCCTTGCCTCAATTTCATCACCAAGCCAATCGGTGGCCTCCCTGCGTAGCTGAGCCCCTGGCCCCAATCCGGTCAACAGAGGCCCAGCCTCCTCTGCTTCCCGTGCGCGCCGTCGGCCAGCAGGACCGAGCCACCGTCGTCCGTCATCCCCGCCACCGCGCTCGTTCCAAGTTCCGCTCGAGGGGAGGAGCCCCTCGATGCTGCAGTTCGTCGCCGGGGCCCGCTGTGTCGCCGCCGCTGATCTCTCAGGCGAGAGCCTCGCCGCCTGGCCTTCTTCCTTCCTCCCCGTGCTCTCTCTCATGTCCTCTCTCTCTCTTCTTCGCAGGGCAACCCCGCCATGTAGCCTCGGGTCGCCTAACCCACCGTCCTCCGCTGCCGAGGGCCGGATCCACCAGTTCCCGGCCTGATCTGCCCGCTCCGTCGTCCCTGACCTCCACCCTCGCCGGCCCTGTCGTGCGCCGCCGCCATGACCGCTCGGGAGCGAGCAGAGGAGCCGCTCGCTCCCCTTGCCCATTGACCTCACCCCCGCGTGGGCCAGTGCCTCCCAAGGCCTGCCAGCGCTCCCGGCCCAGATTGCTCCACCGCGGCCTGCCTCCCTCTCCTCCAGCTGGGCCAGGCCCATGGGTGAGCCACCCACGTCCCAGCGCCCCTTCTCCCCTGTGCCTGTTGGGCTGCCTCAGATTCAGCCCATGACTCGTTTTTTTTCCTGTTCAACGAATTTGTCCATTTATCCAGGAATTTACAGATTGTAGAAAAACCCCTTTACTTCATGCATTTAATAACTAATTAATCGTGCATCGGATGTAAATAATTTATATATGAAACTTGACTAGAATTTCATCTAGATTAATAATATCCAACTTTCATCTATGTTTAAAATATTTAAAATGCTGTTTGCATATATTTTGATCTATGCCATGTTAAATTGATTTAATTCATAACTAAATAACCGTAACTCCGATTTTAATAAACTTTATATGTAAGTGGGGTAGAATTTTGCCTAGTTTATCATGGTGGCATCACTTTGCATGTCTAACAACTTTAAAATATTGTTTAGGGCAGAACAGTACCGAACCTAAATTATGCACATGAGGAGTTTTCGGACTTGTTGTTTTGTTGTTCCGGCCTCATTTAAACTTGCCTAGATAGGTAGTTTTGTTGTGGTTCACCTCTTGCCATGTTAATCAACATTTAATATTGTTGGGGTACATAAACGAGAGAGAACTAAATAACTTGATGTGGTGTTTCGTCAATATGCAACTCGTTGCATATTGAGCTCCACTTAATTTGTAGGATTGTTTGTGCATTTTGCCATGCCATGCCTCTTTAAACCGGACATGCATCATACTTGATTGTGCATCATGCCATGTTGATGTGTTGGTTGTTTACTATGTTATTTGCTCTTTTCCGGTGATTGCTTCTTCGGGTTGGTTCCGGTAACGTCGTGTTGTGAGGACCCGTTCGTCTACGTCCGTTTGTCTTCTTCATGGACTCGTTCTTCTTCCTTGCGGGATTTCACGCAAGATGATCATACCCTCGAAATCACTACTATCTTTGCTATGCTAGTTTGCTCACTCTTTTGCTATGCCAATGCTACGATGCCTACCACTTGCTTGTCAGCCTCCCAAATTGCCATGTTCAGCCTCTAACCCACCATTGTCCTAGCAAACCGTTGATTGGCTATGTTACCACTTTTCTCAGCCCCTTTTATAGCGTTGTTAGTTGCAGGTGAAGATTGAAGTTTGTTCCTTGTTGGAACATTGGTTACTTGTTGGGATATCACAATATATCTTATTTAATTAATGCATCTATATACTTGGTAAAGGGTGGAAGGCTCGGCCTTATGCCTGGTGTTTTGTTCCACTCTTGCCGCCCTAGTTTCCGTCATATCGGTGTTATGTTCCCGGATTTTGCGTCCCTTACGCGGTTGGGTATATGGGAACCCCTTGACAGTTCGCTTTGAATAAAACTCCTCCAGCAAGGCCCAACCTTGGTTTTACCATTTGCCACCTAGCCTTTTTCCCTTGGGAGTCGCGCATCCCGAGGGTCATCTTTATTTTAACCCCCCCCGGGCCAGTGCTTGTCTAAGCGTTGGTCCAAACTAGAGCCACTTGCGGCGCCACCTCGGGGAAACTTGAGGGCTGGTTTTAGCTGTACGTAGTGTTCATCCGGTGTTGCCCTGAGAACGAGATATGTGCAGCTCCTATCAGGATGTCGGCGCATCGGGCGGTCTTGCTGGACTTGTTTTACCATTGTCGAGGATGTCTTGGAGTACCGGGATACCGAGTCTGATCGGAATGTCTCGGGAGGAGGTCTATTCCTTCGTTGACTGTGAGAGCTTGTGATGGGCTAAGTTGGGACACCCCTGCAGGGATTTAAACTTTCGAAAGCCGTGCCCGCGGTTATGGGCAGATGGGGATTTGTTAGCGTCCGGTTGTAGAAAACCTGAAGTTGACCTTAATTAAAATGAATCAACCGCGTGTGTAACCGTGATGGTCTCTTTCCGGCAGAGTCCGGGAAGTGAACACGGTTGTTGGAGTTATGCTTGATGTAGGTAGTCCAGGATCACTTCTTGATCATACTTTTATCGACCGTGCCTTGCCTTCTCTTCTCGCTCTCATTTGCGTATATTAGCCACCATATATGCTAGTCGCTTGCTGCAGCTCCACCTCATACCTTTACCTTACCCATAAGCTTAAATAGTCTTGATCGCGAGGGTGCGAGATTGCTGAGTCCCCGTGGCTCACAGATACTTCCAAAACCAGTTTGGAGGTGCCGATGAGTCCGTGCAGATGACGCAACCAAGCTCAGGAGGAGCTCGATGAAGATCTTGTCCTTTGTGTTGTTTCGTGCTAGTTGATCAGTAGTGGAGCCCAGTTGGGGTCGATCGGGGAGCTTTGTCGCATTTGGGGTTCTTCTTTTATTTTGGTTCCATAGTCGGACCCTGAGTGTATTTGATTGATGTAATGTTTATTCATGTAATTGTGTGAAGTGGCGATTGTAAGCCAACTATGTATCCTTTTTCTTATTATATTACATGGGTTGTGTGAAGGTTCTCACTTGCGACATATGCCTTCAATGCGATTATGCCTCTAAGTCGTGCCTCGACACGTGGGAGATATAGTCGCATCGAGGGTGTTACAGTTATGCTTGAACGTAAGTAGTTTTAGGATCTCTTCTTGATCTCTTCTAGCTTCTCGACCGTGCGTTGCTTCTCTTCTCGCTCTCTTTTGCGTAAGTTAGCCACCATACATGCTAGTGCTTGCTGCAGGTCCACCTCACTACCTTTTTCCTATCCATAAGTTTAAATAGTTTTGATCTCACGGGTGTGAGATTGCTGAGTCCTCGTGACTCACAGATACTTCCAAACAGTTGCAGGTGCCGATGATACCAGTGCAGGTGACGCAACCGAGCTCAAGTGGGAGCTCGATGAAGATCTTGATCGTTGTTTTGTTTCGTTTCCTGTTGATCAGTAGTGGAACCTAGTTGGGACGATCCGGAATCTAGCATTTGGGGTTGTTTTTCTTTTACTTTGGTTCCGTAGTCGGACCTTGATTGTATTCTGGATGATGTATGTTTAACTTGTATTTGTGTGAAGTGGCGATTGTAAGCCAACTCTTTATCCCTTTCTTATTCAGTATATGAGATTGTGTGAAGATCACCCCTCTTGCGACAAACCTACCATGCGGCTATGCCTCTAAGTCGTGCCCCGACACGTGAGAGATATAGCCGCATTGTGGGCGTTACAGAAACTTAACCATCTTTGATCAACGAGCTAGTCAAGTGGAGGCATACTAGTGACACTCTGTTTGTCAATGTATTCACACATATACTAAGTTTCCGGTTAATACAATTGTAGCATGAATAATAAACATCTATCATGATATAAGAAAATATAAATAATAACTTTATTATTGCCTCTAGGGCATATTTCCTTCACAATCACCTCGACCACCGCGGTCGTAAATCTAATCTTGGCGTCTATGCATGCGCTCTCAAACATCCGGACGTATTTTTCCTACGAATTAGCGGTCGTGCCATATGCAAGCATGCACAATACAACGGTGCGCTTCTGGTAACCAGAGAATTCAATTCTTCGTACAACGTGTTTCTTTCCCGATTCACATATATTGAAAATCTATTTCTTTAGCCATCACTAATTGCTTCTGATGTGGAGGCACAAATGTTTTGGTTACGGCGGATAATCTGTTGTTTCATAAGATTTATAATGCAATTTTCTTCCTGTTGTTTGATTGCATAAAATAATGTAACATAGTTTATCTGTTAAAATCCTATAGAAAATAAGTAAGGTGTCAATGCCAAAGCTTCTTCCCAAGCTTCAACACATCAGATGAATAGGAATTGAAAGGCAGGAAAGCAACATTAAGTACTGAAGAAGTTGGCGAGTCAAGGTCGTGAGAGCGAGTTAACTACAGAACCGATATCTTTAGCACCACCCCGTTTGCTGAAGAAAATGAAAGGTTGTACGTTGTTAGAAAATGGAAGGCTGGACGTTGTTTAAAATCTAAGAAATTTAATATAACTATATGTATAGAAAATATAAAAAGAATGTAACAGCACACATGACCTCTTTTGTTGGTACTTGACTGAAGAAAAGGGGGATGAGCGCACAAAGGGGAAAAAATCGTCGACAGCAAGGATCGAACCTGCGCGTTTCTTCCTGTTGTTTGACTGCATAAAGTAGTGCAACATAGTTTTTCTGTTAAAACCCTATACGAGGGAAAGTAAGGTGTCAGTGCCAAAGCTTCTTCCGAAGCATCAACACATCAGATGAATAGGAATCGAAAGACAGGAAAGCAACATTAAGTACCAGAGAAGTTGGCGAGTCAAGGTCGTGAGAGCGAGTTCACTACAGAACCGATATCTTTAGCACCACCCCGTTTGCTGAAGAAAATGGAAGGCTGGACGTTGTTTAAAAAGTAAAGAAATTTAATATAACTATATGTATAAAAAAAATATAACAGCACACATGACCTCTTTTGCTCGCAAAGGGGGAAAAAAACTCGTCGACAGCAGGGATCGAACCTGCGCGGGCGTAACCCAACAGATTTCAAGTCTGTCTCCTTAACCACTCGGACATATCGACCTTGGCGTTTTGTTAGCCATAACATCGTATCTATTCAAGAGGCAAATATCACGTAGCATAAAACTATCGACGCCGACTGCAACCCTGAGCCGACGAGAAACATTGCCGATTCCTTACGCGACTTCGCATCGTTTAAATAGAAATGCTACAGTTGCAGCCACGTTGATGTTGATGTTAATGCTAATGTTTCCTTTAATGTTACGCATGCAGTTCTAATCCCTTCGCTGTTCTGCACGTTCATGTCAGGCACGATTTGCTCCAAAGCTTAATCTGCTATGTAATCTTTCTGGTACATAGGTAAGTGTCAACATACCCAGGCCGACAGCGATCATCGTGGAAAAAGCAACCCCGGCCGTTAGAAATATGTATATATAAATATGTACATATATTACCACTTGGCGCATATGGGTGGTAAGCTATCCGATGACAAAGAACATGCACAAACATGCATACATTTCTTGACTGTGGCCGACAAATATTGTTAGTTCGTCACAATCAAATCATCGTTTGGTGGCTAATTGAGAAAAGCACCTGCACCTGACCTGCACCTGCGCATCATCGACATCGACGTTGCCTTTAGCGTAACTAACCGGCATTGAGTAGATAACTGATGACCATATATGTAACCTCGTGTCGGAGTAGCTACGATGTTGGACTTGCTGCATCCCTCAAAAGCATAAAAGGAAAAAAGAAAAAGTAGGACATGCTGCACTGACGACACACGGATGGGACGCACCCTCCCACTGCTAGACTCTAGCTAGGATTTTAGACCGTTCAATCCCGCTTTTTACGGTACGTTAGGTTAACTTGTTCCATCTATGGTTATATGCCCTTTTTTTAATGCCTTTTCTTATTGTGAGAAGCATCAACCTAATAAAAAGTTTACCAGCTTGAACGTAATAAAAATTATATCAAAATTTCGAGACCACCGAACAAGCACTATTGCCGTCAGGACAAGTCACCGACAAACCGTTGTGGCTGCTCCATAATCGGAGCAGACTTGACCTTTTCAACGACAGCCGGAAAGTCTTCGTGGATGTGCCCCTAAGTACAAGCGCCCTGAAGCCACAGTGATCGCCGTTAAACCCTTGCATATATTTAAAGCAACTAACACCAAATCTCGTCACATGACGAGAAACCCTAACCTCACCACCCCAAGGAGACCATATGAATCTACGACGAAGCTCCATCGGCTACGCCAACTCGAGAAGGATCCGAGCCTAGATGATAAACTCGAAGAAGAATCGCTGACATCCGCCGAGCGCCACACCTGCAAGGACTACAAAAACCTAACCTAGACTACTAACTGAAACGGAGGCACCAGGATTCCCCTTCCCGTCACTGGTCGCCGGAGCGGTAAGCTGAGGGGAGGCGAATCACGAGCTTGCTGGTGAAGTCGGGAGAAAGAGCTTTATATGACTTGTCTTCCAATCATCTATTCTCTCGTAAGTACTACATGTGAAATGTAGAAATGATGCGACACACAATGACACAAACGGTTCATATATTGTTGAATTATTCAATGAACGGACATATCACTGAGTACATATTAATTTCACAATTGTGGAAGCACAAAAAATAAAAAAACGAGGTGGAACCACAAACTTTCAACAAAACGTGGATCTCTCAATACATACGTTGTATCACCTTGATCGTAATTGTTATTTTAGTTACTCTTCCTGCAGTTCTTCCTGATCTCTCCATTGTTCCCTATGAGCGGCGAGATATCTCCCATCTTGATCATGCCTGCCACGAAGTCTGCGAAGAAAGCGCTCTGGCTGCTGGCATAGTACTGGACCAGGGGGTCAGTGGTCCCGCCGTTGAAGAGCTCCTGGTCGGAGTGCAGGAGCCCCTTCTTGGCAACCAGGTTCTTGTAGTAGTTGTTCTCAAAGGCGGTCGGGGTCTGGAGGTCCAGCGGTGCTAGGTTGTTGTCGCCGGAGCCGGAGTTGGGAGGGCAGCCCGATTGGCGGGTCCCAGCGAAGCCGCTGTCGATGTCGGTCTCGTTGTAGATGTGTGCTCGGAAGTTCGTGCAGCGAGCTTGGCCTATGGTGTGAGATCCTGCGTAGGTGCATGCATGTAATCAGAGAAAAAAGAATCTATGATGAGGGACACTTCATTTTCCCCTTTTAGAATAAAAAGGGAACGTTTGGGCCCTTTTTTCCCAAAGGAACGTTTTGGCACTTTTACTCAATTATCACTTACTTTGCAACTAAGTGTGTATATTCTCTAAAAATAATGGAAGAAAGAAAAGGGAATTTGAGTCGGTGATGGAACAGAGTAGAAGGACTCATATGCGTGTGTGGTTGTCATTAATTTATAATTAAGTTGGATATATGGGATGCCCGCTTTATTCTTCTCTTAAAATGGGCTCTCGCCCCGTTCTATAGATAAAGCACTAGCCGAGATATACCGCTAGCTTTATCTTTTCTTTAATAATATTATTAGTGCAATGACACGTGAATATGTGATGGGAGGCATCTTTCAACTAAGGCCCTGTTTGGTTTCAAATAAGTCACCAACTTATAAGTCGAAAAGTGCAAAAAGTGACTTATTTTGCCAAACGGACCCAACTTATAAGTCACTCCAACTTATAAGTCATAAGTTGCTCCACCCCAACTTAAAACTTATAAGTCACCCTTTTTGCATGGATCCCACCACCTTTACATAAAAAAACAAGATGGAAAGATGTGCTCAGGTGACTTATAAGTCAGATGACAACCAAACAGACGTGACTTATAAGTCACTGGTTTTAAGTCACCTGACTTATAAGTCAGGTGACTTATCAGAACCAAACAGGTCCTAAAGCCAGAGCCAGCCATTTCACTGAAAAAGTTAAGTGGCCTGGCTGCTAGAATACTGGCCTCAGATCTGTGACATGCAAAATGCAATACAACTAAGAGGTTGGTTCTTCTAGAAACCCATGCCGACAACCACAGGCCAATGCCAGTTTTTTCCGTCGGCCTAAAAAGTAATGGAAACTACTTCTAATTGGTAGTACGAGTAATTACTTTCAAATTTCAATAATCACCGATGATTGAACTCGTCACCAGTAAATTAACAATGTCCAGGCTCTCAAGTCAAAACTTAGCTATCAGTTCGGCTGGCGATCATGCCTGCTACAGCTGTATCGTGCAGTGTAGCTAGCTAGCTAGTAAAGCTAGTAGAAGCAGAGTGTGAAACGGTTCATATTCTCCCACATGGGAATCGATTCTTGTCGCTATCCTTCTTGTTAATTACTGTACATCAGTGCTACATTCCCTCTCTTTATTTGGCGAAAGATTAGGTACGTACTCCCACTGCATTCTTAAGCACCAGTGATCATCCACCAGTCAATAAATTGACGAGTACTTGGGACTAGTTGGTTGTAATGCAATGGCAATAAATAATTATCTACGCAAAAATAATAACAATTATGTATTGCTTTGAGCGATGGGTGGAGGTACGCACCGGAGAGCGCGACCATGTCCTTCTGGGAGAGTCCCTGCGCCGCGAAGAGCGACGTGAGGTTGGCGAGCCCCGACGTCGGCGGGGGGATGTTGTTGTTGGCGCCGCTGAAGCTCGCCGTCGTCGAGTCCCTCCGCCCGACCTTCACTGCCCAGTTCGGCCCGCCCAGCTACACATGCATGCTCACAGTTTCAGCATGCAGGTCGTTCGTTGCACGTATACAGTATAATCTAACGAACTAAAAAGTACGTTAACGTATGCATGGGGAGTAGGAGTAGGCAGGCTCCTATACGTACGGCGACGACGCTGTCCCTGGCGGCGATGGCGAGCACGTCGGCGCAGGAGACGACGCCCGGGCAGATATTCTCGACGGCCACCTTGATGGCGTCGATGACCTCGAACCCTCGCACCGACCCGTTGTTGGGCATCGCCGTCTTCTCCCCCTGGAAGCTCGGCGTGTCGTCGAGGAGCAGCGACCCGTCGCAGCCCTGGACGAAGCAGTCGTGGAAGAAGAGGCGGAGGATGGACGCGCCCATGCGCGGCTCCTTCGCCACGGCCGACTGCACCACCGACGCGACTGCGCCCAGCGCGCCCGGGCACGAGCTCGAGTAGAACCCCGTCGACAGCTGCGCCGACGCCCCGCCGGCCGCCATGACGACTAGCAGGACGAAGCACAGAGCACTAGCATTCATGCCAGCAGCCATGCTCTCGATCGCACCCGACTGTGTGTGCGTGTGCAGTGCAGACTATTGAGCGTGCGTGTGTTGCCTTGAGCTAGCTTGCTGGGGCATGGGTATTTATAGCATATTTGCACAGATGAATTATTTGTGGTGGCAGTGTGGTGCTTGAAAGAAAGAAAAAAAAAACATGATTAGATTGCAGCATCTTTCCCACCAACTCTCTGCTGGACTTTGAGTTGAAACTGAAGCACCGTTGTCTAGGGCACGTACGTACACTGCTTCAGGTTTTGGTGAGTGAGAACACTTGGACTTGAGCCTGTGAAAGCAAAAAAGGGCGACACGGCTAAGTAAAAGGGCGTCGTCGCCTTTTCTCGATCAGGCGACGATAAAGCTTAGCTACCATATGATGCTGACTGCTCATCATCTCTTATGTTAGTAGGAAAAAAGGATGGTATTCTCATCAGAAGGTGCTCATAGTAGGAAAGTACTTTTCCATGAAGATGCCATATATAACACCTGAGATTATCAGATCAATGGTTTCTTTTACGGAAGATAGTTGGTGAATTATACATACTAGTATAAATTAAATTAAAGAATACATAATTTACTGTTCATGAGGGTGTAGGGGCACCCGGGAACTGTTACACCTTTCCAATACTCGCTTCGTACACCAATATGATGCTCGCATTTTTTCTGAATCGGATGTGTTGAGTATATTAGCAATTTTTTGATTACTTAATCCATGAATAAATCATGAGCATGGCATTAATAGAATTAATCACACATTGGTTATGAACAATGTAAGCATGTGCTATGCATATAATAGAAACATCTACCCACATAGCTAGTACTGCTAAGACAGAAATAAAACAAGGGCGGGATCAACGAGTTATACACCCTAGTAGGCCAGGCCGAAGCAGCTGCAGCGGCGGTGTTCTCGGCAGCCTTCTTCTCGGCTTCAAGTTTCTTGGCGGCGATGATAGAGTAAACCACGTTAGGCGTACGTATGTGTGCGTGTGCGTGTGTGGCGTGCGTGTGTGCGCCTTCAGTTTGTAGCCTGACATGGTATGAGCCGAGTTGAATACTAGAGAGAAAAAGGCCTCGGCGTTCATCGCCGGAGGAGGGCGTTTGTTGCCCGACAAAATTTTGTCTCTTCTTGTTCTTGTCTGATCGTTCGTCGATCCTCGGTTCCAACAATTGGTATCATGAGCTGGTTCATCTTGGGCGTCGTTCTTCTTGCCGGAGGCGTGCCGACGGTGGCGGAGTTCGCCGGCGGCTGCGTGATGCTCCGGGCCGTGTGTCGGTCTATGGAGGTGTGTGGCGCGGCGAGGAGGCCGCGGTGGCTGCGGCGGCACGGTGAGGAGGCCGCGGAGGACCTGCGTGGTGGCGGCTTCAACGACGCACAACGGCATGGCGGCATGGAGGTGCTGCGCTGCAGTTGAGGCCCCAGCGGTGCAAGGCAATAAGCCGTGGCGGCGAGCCGGGCGCGACCGGTGCGTGTTATGGGTGCGCACTGGACGCATCGGGACCGCGGGCGCGCGTATGAGCGTGCAGTTGACGTTGGGAGGAGGCGTATGTCGCCGTTGTGCTCGAGTCCGTGCTCGAGTTCGGCTACATCTTTCCGACGTTTGTCGCTGGCGGTTGCCATGGCGGACGCAGAGGCGGCGTGCGGTGAGTGTCTGGTACGATCGGGCTCGTCGGGCGCGTCGGATGCGCACGGGACGTGCGGGACACACTGGTGCGATCGGGCGCGTCAGGCGTGTGTCGCTGGCGGAGAAGGAGCTCGGCGTATGTCGCCGGGGTCGTGACGGAGCACGATGCGACCAACGTTAGTGCGCCAGGTCGGGTCCGTGGCGGTGCGACCGGCGTCGGTGCGCCGGATCAGGTTCGCGGACTGGGTTACGGCCATGACGACGACAATAATGAGAGCTGCAACAACTCCGGCGACGGCAAGATCGTGGTTTAGGGGGGAGTATGATAGAGTAAACCACGTTAGGCGTACGTATGTGTGCGTGTGCGTGTGTGCGCCTCCAGTTTGTAGCCTGACATGGTATGAGCCGAGTGAATACTAGAGAGAAAAAGGCCTCGGCGTTCGTTGCCGGGCGAGGGCGTTTGTTGCCCGGCAAAATTTCGTCTCTTCGTGTTCTTGTTTGATCGTTCGTCGATCCTCAGTTCCAACAGGCGAGTAGGTCGGCTTTGGATTGCTGACTCATGATGATGGCGAAGGCGATGACAATGTAGATGAAGTAGACAAACAGCGGTGAACAGTTGCGTAGAAGACGCTCCTCGAAAACCTAATCGTACATCTCCCATACAGGATCTTGATAAACGGGTTTTGGAGGCATGCTCTTCCGTCAACCATGCACGCCATGGACTGGGTGGGGTCGCCGGTGAAAACAATAGGGAGTGGAATGATGGTGGGCAGTGCACGTGGAGGCAGAGTAGATGTAATCTGTTCTTCGTAGCGGTTAGGATTGGCCGGCACCTCCAATATATGGATGCGGGTGGAGAGACGTGAGTTGGACACACATCCGAGTTGGTAACATCCCATGATATGACGTCCCAGATCGTGGCTCGTCGGTTAAGGATTTCTCTGTTTTTGACTGGCAAAAAGTAAGTGTAACCGCACGAGTGACACAGGTCTGAGCTTAGCTACCATGTGATGTTGACTGCTCATCATCTTTTATATTAGTAAGGAAAAAGGATGATATTCTCATCACAAGGTGCTCTTAGTAGGAAGTACTTTTCCGTAAAGATGCCATAACACCTGAGGTTGATGTTTTTTCTTATGGAAGACAGCAGGTGAATTACCTACTACAAATTAAATTAAAGAGTAGAGAATAATACTCCCTCCGTTTTAGTCTATTTGTTTACTCATTCATTTTAGTCCATGTGTAATCTATATTGAAATATTCAAAACATTTTATATTTATGAACGGAGGAAGTATAATACATATAGTGTTACATGGTCGGTAGATCCATCATCCATATGATGCAATAGGAAGTTACCAGCCTCTTGCAACCAGCATATGAGTTTATGCCCCTTTGACTCTTCATAGCCCCCCGCAAAAAAAAAGACTCTTCATAGCTCATTTTTTTAAATCTTCCTACATCATATTATTATTATTATTATTATTATTATTATTATTATTATTATTATTATTATTATTACTACTACTACTATAAAACTATCTCAAGAGACATGTACTGCTTAAATTTGAGACTTTTTTCGAGCAAAATGTAGTAGATATTGTTAGGTCAAAGCTAGTAGTAGTATTTTTTTTTCTGAAACAAGGCAAAAGCATTGCCTTTTCATTAATTAAGCTATAGGAGAAAGACATGTACAAGGCCCAAGCCAAAATCTCTAATGGACTACTCTCCCGGAATGATGGCCCCTAAGGGCTCATTTGGTAACCAGGGATCCTACCGGGATCCCCCTCCTTTCCTTGGCTGAGGGCCAAATCGATCCGGGGGAGCGTACCTCCGCATTTGGGGACCCACGAAGGGGAGCGACCCTAGCACTTTCCACGTCCCTTCCCCGATCGAGATTTCCAGGCCTCCACGGGTCGTGGAGGAAATCCCCGTCTCGCTCGCTCCCGTGACTCACTAACGACGATCGAGAGCGACGCCGCCCGCTCCTTCCTCCCTCGAGCGTTGCGGCCTTCCCCAATCCCCAGTTACCCTTGAGCCCCGAGAGCCAAAGGGCGATCTAGATTTTCCACGCTAGTTTAAGTTTGCACAAGCTAATTTCACCCGAGGCGCTTGCTCCCTGGGAATAGCTCCCCCGAAATCCAAATGAAGCCTAAGTGTTTCGTCCCGGCGATACACCACAACCTATCCTCTCTCTCTCTCTCTCTCTCTCTCTCTCTCTCTCTCTCTCTCTCTCTCTCTCTCTTGATGTTATCAAATACAAATTGTAAGCAAAGATGCAAATTTGTGAAAACTCTAGCATTCCTCTCGTTCCAAATCTCTCAAGGCACAATGATAAGAAGTGAAACGAAGGCCTTGTTTGGTCTTGTATTGGGGTTGACTGTTTAGGCATATAGTCACCCACCCACTAGGAACCTATGCAAATCAAATCATGTGAGCATTATTCCGCACACACGTGAATTTTGCCTTCAATATTAGGAAATCATTAAAGGGAGATATGGAGAAGGTTCCTAACCTCTAAAGCGATCAGCAGTCCAATTAAAATGTGCTGCACTCATGCATGCTTAATTGCTTGGTAAAGTTGGTCTTTTTGAAGTGGCCAAAAGAGGTCATTGCTTAGTATGTTTTTTCTCTCTCTTAGTATGTCTAATTGCTTGAAATGATGGAATCATTTGAGAGGTGTCCGATTCTCCTTTTGCCTTGTTACACACATGTGTATCAGCTTATTGAAAGATATTTCTTCATTTGAGGTCATCTCCGGGATGAAAATACTCGCGCCTTATCTCAGACATGTTATTAGGCAATTGGCGTCGTGTTTTGGCTCTGAATATTGCATACTACTGTATCGTGGATTGTGTGATCCAAAAAGTATAATTGTTCATCTCGGTGGGGCGCACAACTTTCATGTAGTGCACATTTTCATTTGAAGTCATCTTCAGAGCGATTTTGTGCAAACCGAAAACTGATGTCAACGGACAGAGTCCAACTCGTCAGAGACGAGGCGCAAGCTTTGGCGTCATGGAGGTACAACGAGGTTAGGGGGGTGAAATGCTAGACTTAATCTCGTCGCACCCGCAGGTTTATTTAGGCATAATTCCCAGTAGAATAAACCGGCTGTGCAGCGTGAGCCGGCTCATGTCTGAAGTGGAACGAGTGGCGTTCGGATGGCGGCGCCGCGTAGCTCGCACAGTTTCCTGCATCTCTCTTTTCAGCTGTAACCGCAAGATAAACAGAGAAGAAACAGAAAATATGCAGCAGTTGTACGCAGCAAAAAAATTCCCTGTGTTCTACTGTTCATCGTCTAGCTTTCGCAACGGCACACTGCCCACCTGCTGCTGCTGCTGCGTGTTAGTGGCCGTGGTTTCCGGTGGCCAGCTGCACGCTTGTAGTCTTGGTTCCGGGCAAGTTCAGAGCATCATGGTAACCAGGTAACGTGCATCTTCAGAGCAGGTCCCAGTTCAGAAATTCAGAAGAGTTGCAAGATGGGGCAAAATTTCATGTTTTAATCCTTTTCTGAAAATTAGTCGAGATTTAACCCTAGTTTGTAAAAAATTTAAGATCTGATCATTTTGCTACCATTGAAGTCAATGACGGTAGGGTAACAGAGCCTCTTCGATGATAAAACTTAACAACACCGTCACTTTTGTCTGGAATAAAAAATACCCTACTGCCAACAGCCTTGACAGTTGGCTGTGTTACCTTACCACCAAAGTGCTTGGCGGTAGCCACTGCCACTGTTTCTGAAACATTGAAAAGGGTTGCATGCATCTCCTTCTATTCTTCTCTCACAACGCACGAGGCTTAACTAGCATGCATGTATCCATCATCCATCTGCAAAAGTACATCCTTCTGTGTGTTTTTGTCCTTTTGTTTTCATTATTATTGCTGTGTAGCATGCATGTATGCAGTGACCCGTCCATTTATTCTACTGTGCACACACAAAAACTAGAAAAGTAGCTAGCTGCGACATGGAATGTGGCTGCATGTCTATCGCCAGGCCCTTTAACGATAGGGTTGCATAACCTACCGTCAAGCACTTTGACGATAGGGTATTTTACACGTTAAATAGTTGTAACGGCATAATTAAGCCTTACCGTTAAAACCTCTGATGATAGGTAGTTAGAGCATCTCCAGCCGTTGGCCCCCCAGGAGGGGCAAAAAATCGCCCCTGGAGGCGCGCCGGCGCAAAACCGCGCACTATGTACGTGATGCCCCAGTCGCGGCGTCCACGTGTTTTAAAAAAATTCAAATACGGCGCAAACATGACTGAAATTTAACGCAAACATCGGCGAGTTCGTTCAAACTTAAACATATTTTACAAAAAAAGAAAAAAACTTCCGCGGGCTACCCCCGCCATCTCCCTCGCCGCCCGCCTCGCCGCCCGCCCACGCGGTTTACATGCCGAGGATGCTGTAGAACCGCGTGTAGTCACTGCCGCCGCCGCCCCCGCCTGCGCCTCCGCCGTCCCTGCTGCATCCCTCCCCCGGTTGGCACGGCGGGTTGGACAGTCCGGGGGCGTCGTTGTCGTCGTCGCTGTCGAGGACCACGACGCCGTGCTCGTCCTCGCGCCCACGCTTGCGGGCGGCGATCTCCTCCAGGGCCCGGCGCTGCCGGACCATCTCAACGCGGAGGTAGTCGTCCCGCGCCCACCGCAGGGCGTCCTCGTCGGAGAAGCCACGTCGGGCTATCTCCTCGTACTCCGCGGGGAGGCCAGGCTCCGGCCGGACTCCGGTGGGTGGGGAGGCGTTGGCGCCGATGCGGACGCCGGAGCTGCGGGTGCGCGCGCTGACCGGCGTGCCCTGGGGCTCCGGCTTGACGGGGCGGAGGCAGGGCGAGCCGCCGGACGAGGAGGACCCCCCGGTCTCCAGGCGCCTCGGGGTCCAGGAGCTTCCCCGGTGGCGTGAGAAGGAAGGGGGGGCGGGGTACTCGAGACGCGGCGTGTTGCCGCCCTCGATGTACTTGAGGACGGCCTCCAACGTGCGCCCGGGCACGCCCCACCACCGATGCCGGCCGACGGAGTTGAGCCTGCCGGAGGGCTCTACACCGTTGGTGGCCTCGAGCTGCTGGGTGTGGCGGCGCCGGAAGTAGGGCTCCCAGAGCGGGCTGTCGGGGACGTACCGAGGGCCCTTCCTCGCCACCCGCGGCAGGTTTGAGCGGATGCGTGCGATCTCCGCACGCCGCGCCGCGCCGATGGGTACCGGGGGCACCGGCACGCCGCCGGCGCTGATCCTCCACGCGCCGGGCACCCGCATGTCCGGCGGGACCGGGGTACTCGGCCTCGTAAAGGAGGCGAGCCTCGTCCTCGTGGAGATGGCGGCGGCCGAAGCCGTTCGCCGCCGCGCCGTCACCAGGGAAGCGCTCGGCCATGGGTGATGAACTGGAGACGGCGAGAGAGAGAGGAAAGGGAGGAACGACGACGGCGAGAGAGTGTGATCGCCGAGCACGCTGGTGCGCGTCTTATATAGGCCGAGGCGCCGCCCGTACGCGTGTCTGCCGTGTGTACGCGTGGCGGGCGAGGGAGGTCGAGGGACGCGCGTCAACCGGCCTTCACTGCGCCGCCCGTGAGGCATCAATGGCGCAGGCTGACCGGCGCGGCAGCGCGGCAGCTGTGGCATTGATTCGCCGCGGGAAACGAGGCGATGAGGACGACGAAGGGCCGAGAAGAGAGCCGTGTCGCTGACGCGGCGGGCCCGCTACTTTTTCGCGCCAAAAAAGTTCGCCCGGCGCCCCCGGGCGCCCCCCAGCGCGCCGAGTTCGGCCTGGGTCCGCCGGCGCTGTTTTCGGCCCAGGCCAGCGAAAATCGGGCTCCTGGGGGCACGACTGGGCCGATTTTTCGGCGCCGGCGCAAAAAAACGCCTGGAGAGGCCTTCCTGGGGGCGCGGTTGGAGATGCCCTTATACCCTACCGCTAGACAGTATGGCGATAGGAAAAAGAGTCAGATCTCAAAAAATTTACAAACTAGAATTAGATCTCGACTAACTTTCAAAAAATGGTCAAAACACCAAATTTTGCCATGGGAGTGCAATGCTCACCGGCCTACTGCCTGCATGACCAGATGGATTAGGAACTTCTTTCTCGGTGCAAGACGATGTAGCTATTTTCTACCGTAATTGCGCGCAATTCCCATGTCAAGGTGGAAACTGAATTTAAGCCGAAATGCAGAGGTTCATACTTGACTGACGTGCACTGTGTTCTGAAGTGCAATGTAAATTTTGGAATCACACAGCATGCTCTCTGTACAACTGTGTTCGTCTGAACTGATTTGAAAAACAAGACGGATACCTGGCAAATCGGAGACTTGAAACATTACTGAATAATCTTGCAACTACTTGATTGACCATGCATTAGGCACCAATATCTGGTACAGCATAATACAAGATTGACCATGCATGAAGCACCAATATCTAGTACAGTAAAGGCGTGTTTGGTTGTCCGTACCGAGTCCAACCAGGCCCGCGCGAGAAGGGAGAGGCCTGTTTGGTTGCCAGGTTTTACTGTTGGGGCTGCATCACACGCTTCTCAAAGCAACCCAGAGCCTGGCTCGCTAGAAACCCTCGGATCGGCAGTTTCTCGTGAGCCAGGCTGAGTGCGGCGCGAGGTCGCTGGGTGGGAGCGAGGCGCGGGCGAGGGAGGATGGCGGGAGATGGAAATCTGGCGCGCCGTCCCAACGCCAAATTCGCCTCACCCCCCTTTCACTCGCTCACCCATAGCCACTGCCCCCCTTTCTTCTTCACCGCCTCACCATCGGCGGCGGCTGCGATTTTAGATCTGCGCTATAGGCGGCGGCGTTTGCGGCTGATCTGGTGCTCCCCTTGTTGTTGGCCAGCGTCTGGTCGACCTACTCTGTGCCATGGCTCTCCCTACGCTGTCCTCGTCTCCGATGCCGGTAAGCAGCACCCCTCCCCCTTTGTTAGTTCAGTGGTTAGGCCTTTAAGCTAGGTGTAGGATCGATTTGCCACTGAATGAACCGTCGATGTCGACTAGGTTATGGACGCACAGATGAGGCTGATAATCCAGGCAGCATCACTGATTAGTGTGATTCAGGCATGGGTAATGTTCATGCACCAGAGAGCTGTTCGTCGTGCTGGGAGACCGTTGATCCGCTATGGTCCATTGTTTCCCCGGGAACAGGAGAGGATCCAAAATCTGAACTACATCTACAACTGCAATGACGTCGAGGCTCTGTGGATGCTTAGAATGAAAAGAGCACCATTTGCCAGGCTTGTCGAGACCTTCAGGAGCAGGGGCCTGTTACAAGATAGCATCAACACCAGTGCCGAAGAGCAAGTGCCCATATTCCTCCATGTTGTTGGCCATAACCAGAGGTTTAGGGTCATTCACAACACGTTCAGGAGGTCAACGGAGACCATCTCTAGGTACTTCAAGCAGGTGCTTTTTGCTGTTGGGGAGCTTAGAGGAGAGATGATCAGGAGACCATCTGGCCAGACTCCACCAAAGATTCACGGAAGCCCAAGATGGTATCCATACTTCAAGGTGAGCATTGACAATATACACTTTTCATTGCTTGATATGCTTGTATTGTGCAAGTTCAGCACTAACACAGGCTAGTGATGCCATTTTCAGGACTGTATTGGGGCAATAGATGGTACTCATGTCACTGCCAGAGTTCCTAGGTCACAGTCTGCAGCATACAGGGGGAGGAAGCACTACACAAGCCAGAATGTGCTTGCTACTGTTGACTTTGATCTGAGGTTCACATATGTGTTGGCTGGCTGGGAGGGGTCAGCGCATGATGCAAACATTCTCACTAACAGCATGAGTCGACCTGATGGGATCAACATCCCCGACGGCAAGTTCTACCTTGGAGATGCTGGCTATGCATGTCGGCCGGGTGTTCTTCCACCCTTCAGGAAAACCAGGTATCATCTCAACGAGTTCTCTGGTAGGAACTTTCCTAGGACTGCACAGGAGCTGCTTAATCTCAGACACTCCGATCTTAGAGTAACTATTGAGAGGGCATTTGGAGCTCTGAAGAATAGGTTTAAGATCCTGAATCAGAAGCCATTCCACCCATACCCCACTCAGGTTAAGCTAGTTCTTGCTTGTTGCATTCTGCATAACTGGATCCTCCAGTGGGGCTTTGATGAACACTTGCCTGAGGAGGAAGAGGTCGAGCCTGACGATGTTGTTAGCTCTGGCCATGGTGTGGAGGCATTTGACAATGACGGTTGGAAGAACAAAAGGTTGAAGTGGGCAGAGGCAATGTAGCTTAACAGAGGTCAGTGCAGGATTTGAAGAAAAGGAAGAAGAAACAGCAGCAAAAGCAGCAGTAGCAGCAGAAGCATAAGAGGAAGATGAAGCAGCAACACCGATGAACTATCCTCTATTTAGCCTATGGCTCTTAATAATTTGATCTGTCATTTGATTATAGTTAGAATGAACTGTCATTTGTTTAACTAGTTGGCACCATGTTCAGATTGTGTGTGGTAAGGTCATCACTAGATAGAAGTGGTGACAACACCTTATGCAGGTTGCAACCAAACACCATGTCATATGTGCATCTAATGCAATGCGGGCAACCAAACGCTGGGTCAAAAATGTTTGTCTCATGCAACTAGGGGCATGCAGGCAACCAAACTATGTGCATCTAGGGTTTTTTGACCTGCATCCCCTCAAACCGGCTCAATAAAGCCAGGCTCGCCGCGCCAGGCTGAATCAGCAATGTAACCAAACACATTCAACTGGAATGTAATGGGTCTGTCCTGTTTCCAAGAGTGGTTCTCTCGTTTAGTTGTGTCGGAGAACCGGAACCAAGTCATTCCCTGGAATGGCATATTCTCCCCAGATGCGGAACCCGCTGGTACCTCCAAATCGGAGGAACCACACGGAACGCCTCGCGTCTTCCCTTCTCCCCTGACTCTGCCCTCTCTCCCTCGACCAAACCATGCCCCAGCCTCGACCCTTCGCTCATGTCTCACCGCCGGCACACTCCTGTCCCTCGTGTCTCCCCATCAAAAGGACGACCTGGTCGCTGCGGCGGGATCCTCGAGTCTGACCGGGAAGAGGCGGAGCAGCGGCGGGCGTCCGATCTGATAGGCAGAGCCACGGCGGCGGCGGCCGATCTGACAGGCAAAGCCATGGCGGGGGCGGCCGATCCGACAAGCGGAGAGCGGCGGCGGCGGTCAATCTGGGAGGTAGAGCAGCGCCCGCGACTCCCACTACCTCCTGCTCCGCTCGGCCTCCCGGCACCGCCTCCACGTGGGCACCATCGTCCATCAACTCAGCTACAGATGGGCAAGCAGCGGCAAGCAATCACAGCAATCAGCGGCAAGCAGTCACAGCAATCGGCGGCCGTATTATGTAACTTCCATTTTACTTGCTAGCTTCTCGTAATCACAGCAAGCTCTAATGGGGAAGAGAATTATGTTCTGCCCCTTGTTAGCTTCCTTTTCCTAATGAATAAGTAGTATTTTCCTTGGCAATTATTTATTATGTGTCAAAAATATGAAGACTAGTGACAATTGTGCATATATATGTGAGAAGAAACATCATTATTTTTATGCAAAAGTTGAGATGAACCAAAATGCATTCCATTCCATATCTCGAACCAAACATTAAAATGGAACCGTTCCATTTTTCCTATTGCCCAAACCAAACATAGGAACGGAACCAACCCATTCTAATGGAATGGAACCATGACATTACATTCTACTTCGTTCCCCAACCAAACACACCTTAAGAAATCAGTATACCTAGCCTGCTCCACCAAAAAATGCAGCAACTGTTCCTGCGAAAACTAGCCGTGTATGGGCACGAATAACAGGAAAACAAGCAGGTTCCTTGTCTGCATTGACAAAGTTTTTGGTAAATCACCAAGGACACCATCCCACCTCTGGCTCTCAACACGATCCACATAAAGCACGAGATTCTTGCAATACTTGATGCATTACTCATAGCCAGCATATCTGTATCACACTTCAGAGGCTTTAGACCATCTCTGATTGTCATCTTTGGATGTCACCAATACACTCTGATATTGGGTATCTGAAACCGGAAATTCAATTTCACTCCCGGGCCCGAAAATAACTTTTTGAATGTGAAAAAAATCAAGACACAAATTTTATGTGATCTTAGTCACATCCAAATGCTACCTGTAAATTTTGAGACAAAAAGGTTAGGCATTTTGACCTGTGCAAAAATAAATAAAAAATTGAAGACCAAATGTCACCTTAATTTTTTTTTCACCAACGAAACACTGCTGCTTTATTTCACATGAAAGTTTTCAAGCATGCTTGCGACACTAACACGAACATCTACAAAAAGTTTCAGAATTTTTTGTTTTTTGTTTTTATTTTTTTAATTTACCGCTCATTCGGGAGCATATGCTCTCGGGATCTCTTAAAATTGCATCCTCAAATTTAAGAGTACCCCCGGCTCTGCGGCGAGCGGCGGTGCGGGCATTGGTCCCGATGCCCGTGGCCACGCGGGGGGCTGGAGCTTGGTGGATGTGGGCGGCATGTCGTGGCTGCTTTGGCTGCTGGCGGCTCTAGATCTGGCGCCTCCCCTCTCTCCCCTGCTTGGCGTGCGTTCCCTCCTGGCCTGGCCATGCTTCCCTGGGTTACTGGTTCTCGGGCAGGGGGTGCTGCTGGTGGTGGGGAGCTCTGGTCGGGAGAAATTGTCGGCGTTCTGGGAACGGGGCTCCCCAGACTTGCCTGCCTGCGGCCTGCGGCGTGGCTCAAATGGGGGCCCGGCGCGGCCCATCTTCATCAACACAAGACTCAAGACCCTCGCGAGGGGCCAAGCCTCGTGGGGCGGACGACACGGCGCATCCTCAGGCGCAGCCTCGTCAGGCTGGCTCGCGAGGAGGTAGAGAGATCAAGGCAGGGTACCTCGCGAGGTGCCCATGACGCAAGCCATGACGATCGAGGGTGCCAGGCGGGCGCCAGCGCGCGCAGCGTCCTTCTTTCCTCTTTGGTGCAAAGGGGGCAAGCGCAGCCGCGGAGTACCGAGGCATCAGGCAAAGGTTGCCATTTCGGTGCAACGCGACCGAGACCAGGAGGACTACGAGACGGAGGTCACCATGGAGCCCAGCACGGCGTCACCACAGAGCCTTTGGCAGGCGAAGACCAACTTTAGTCAGGATAAGTGTACTAGATGTTCCCCTTCAAATTGGCCAATTGTTGGCGCCATTCCCGCTCAATATTTGGGAAGAGGCCCAGGGCCTTTGCCTATAAATAGGACCAGCCACCCGCATAGCAAGGGGGGGGGGGGTTCGTTCGTTCGGTTTGCAAGCAGAGAGAGTGAGAGAGAGAGAGAGAAGGGTGACTGAACTCCTCCTAGCAGTTCATCGCCCCAGCCAAGAACAGACCCTCGCGAGGCTGTCTTCCTTGTATTGTTCATCATCACCAGCCCCAGAAGGCAATCCACCAACCACACACTGGAGTAGGGTATTACACCACAACGGTGGCCCGAACCAGTATAAACCTTGTGTCTCTTGTGCAGTTCTTTCAGTAGTTTAGATCTTTGTGAGACGGGGAGGTAGAAGGCGTGATATCCGCGTGCACCCCAGTGTTCGAACCTTAAGGGTCTGCCGGAACCCGTGATCCGACATTTGGCGCGCCAGATAGGGGTGCGCCGGAATCTGTCTTCCACCACTCCGCTCTCCTCCGACCGTCGCATCCATGTCTGACGCTCGTCGGGCCCGCGCCGAGCACCGGGCCGCCATCGCTTCTCGCGTCGCCCAGACGGCCCCCGTCGGTGGGCGTCCTCGTCGTTCCCCGCCGCCCGCCGTCAACGCCGCCACCGGCCCGGTGGGGGGCGAGCAGCAAGCGTCGTCTCAGCATCCATCCGTGCGGCAAGACGGCCGCACCGCTACTCCATCGCTCAGCCCAGCCGACTCTTCGTCCCGCGGGCTCCGCGCACCCTTGGAGGCTCGAGCTGCGCTCATCGCGGCAAACGAACTCCTGCGCTACCACCCCGTCGACGACTTCTACGAGGAGTGGCTCGACCGCGTCGCCGAGCTCGTCCGCGCCGCAGGGGGCTCTCCTGCGCCGTCCGCTTCGCTGCGCCGCACCCCGCCCCGCGCGGGCAATGAAGCTCCGGGGGCGTACCAACCGCCTCCTCTCCAAGAAGACGCCATGGCTCCAAGGCGCGTGGCCCCTGGGCGGAACCTGCTCCGCCAGATGCCAGCACAGCAAGAACGGAGCTGCCAAGAAGTCCCTCGCTTGCAAGGAGCTGCCCGGGCGCTCCCTGCTCCGGCTCCGGCACGCCAAGACCCCGCTCTACTCCTAGCTGCAGCGCGTGGGGACCCTCAAGGCCAAGCTCTCCCTCAACCGAAGCCTCCCATAGCCACCGCAGGCTACCGCGCCTACACCACCGAGCTGCGCAGCGTCGCGTGGCCTGGCAAGTTCAAGCCAGACCTGCCTCCTCGCTACGACGGCACAACTGATCCCATAGAGTTCCTCCAGCTCTATGAGCTGGGCATCGAGGCTGCCAGCAGGGATGAAAAGGTCATGGCGAACTGGTTCCCCATGGCACTGAAGGAAGGAGCTCGCACCTGGCTCCTGAATCTGGCTTCGGGCATGATCTCCTCCTGGGACCAGATGCGCACTCGCTTCATCGCCAACTTCCAAGGTACCCACGACTGGCCGCCCGCCGTGAGCGACATGCGCCACATCAAGCAGCAACCTGGGGAGACCCTGCAAAAGTACATCTAGCGCTTCAACAGTGCGCGCCTCAAGATCCCCAAGGTGTCCGAGGAAGCCATCATCTCGGCCTTCTCCGATGGCGTGCACGACGTCAAGATGAAGGAGGAGCTGGGGATGCATGAAGACCTCTGCACCTCCCTGGAGCTGTTCAACTTGGCGACCAAGTGCGCCAGGGCTGAGGAGGGACGTCTCTCCCTCCTCGAGCTGCCTGCCGCGGACCCAGAATAGAAGAAGCCCAAGGCCAAGGACGTGAAGCACAAGGGGGCTGCCGTACTCGCAGCAGAACCAGATACCAAGCGGGGCAAGGATCTGCCCGAACCCTCTAGGGGCAGCCGGTACTGTGTGTACCGCGACCTCCACACCCACAACACCAACGAATGTCAAGAACTCCGCGCCGTGCGTGAAGGAAGGATCGGCCATCGCCCTGACCGTGCCGACCGGGGCTACGGCCGAGGAGGAGGAAGAAACCCAGGACGCTGGGAAGATCGCGGCCCGCGCCAGGGGTGGCGCGACCAACCTCGTGAGGACCGCTGGCAGGACCTGCCTCGCGAGGGGGACTGGAGGGATCAGCCTCGTGAGGATCGCCCTCATGGCAACGCAGGCCTACCTCCGCTGCCGCCTCAGCCAAGGAGGAACGAAGACCGCCATCAAGACGAGGGGGATGGGGGCTTCCAAGAGCCGCACACAATCGCCTGCATCCTGGGCGGAGCTCAAGCCCCAGCCTCTCGACGTATCTTCAAGCAGTTTGCCCACGAAGTGAATGCAGTTCTCCCCAAGCTCGAAGCAACGCGCCCCCTCAGGTGGTCGGCGTGCGCCATCACGTATAGCTCAGCAGACCAGCTCAAGTGCGCGGCCACGGCCGGAGTCCTCCCGATGCTTTGCTCCCCAGTCATCAGCAACGTGCTGGTCACCAGGACCCTCATCGACGGAGGGGCGGGGCTCAACGTCCTGTCTGTGGAAACATTCAACAACCTCCAAGTGCCCTATGACCAGTTTCAGCCAACCAAGCCTTTCTCCGGAATCACCGACGGTTCCACAGTCCCGATCGAGCAGGTCCGCCTCCCTGTCACCTTCGGGGCCCGCAGCAACTACCGCACCGAGCTCATCGACTTTGACGTCGCCCACATCCGCCTGCCGTACAACGTCATCCTCGGGTACCCAACGCTGGCCAAGTTCATGGCCGTGACTCACCACGGCTACAACGTCCTCAAGATGCCAGGAAGTGGCGGTGTCATCACGGTGCCCTGTGAAGAGAAGGATGCAGTGTGTTCCCTGGAGCGAGCCTATTAGGCCGCGTCGCTAGAAGACCCAGATCGCGGAAGCAGGAGGCTTCCTGAGACCACCCCAAGAAGAAGAAGACATCGTCAGGCTCAGCCCCTCAGGAGGCAGGCCCTTCAGGGCCCGTGTCTGCCCAGGGGGACCTCCCTTCCATCGCATAGGAAAGCGCGTCCAGCGCCTTCCTCGGGCAGGGCTCGGGGGCTCTCACCTGGAGGGCCACCGACCTAGCCAGGGTCACGAGGGAGGCGCTTGGGCACCATGTGGAGGCGTGCTTCGAAGCACGTTTCCCTCGAGAAGGAGCCAGGCAAGGAAGGTCAGACCAGCCGGAGTTCGTTAGCAAGTCCATTCAAGAACTAAAGGAGTCAAGGATCATGAGAGGTTGCCGCCGTCTACCAGCTGTGGCCCCACATCCAGGCGAGGATGGTGGGCTGCACGTCTGCGTCGACGTACCAGGGCTCAATCAGATCGCCACGACGGAGCGTCTCTGGCCCTTGCAAGTGGGGCGCTGCGGGGGTCCACCCCACAGCTGTGTTTGCATGCCTTACGGCCTGCCGAGCATGGCTGCGGCGTACCAGCGCCTCATGAGGGGCATCATGGAGGCTCAGGAAGACAGACGTTCCGCGGCCCTGGCGGAGATGAAGACAGCTCGCGAGGAGCCACCAGTGCCTCCGGAGCCTCCCGAGGCCCCGGGGCCTGGGGGCTCGTGAGGATCGGCTTCCGCAGCCCACCGAGTCTGCTGCACCAACGCCACTTCGCCGACGACATCCTCAGGTGACATCTTTCAAGCTTCATTCCTAGCTGGGAGCGCCCTCCCAGGGTTGCATCACTCCCAGGCCGCGTGGGTCCGTCCCTGCGGCATGTATCCTCTTTTATTTTTCGGTCGTTAGTTTGCCTTGTTGGGGGCGCCCCTCGGGCTGCATCATCCCCAAGCCGCTCAGGCTAGGTCCAGTGGCGTGTATCTCCCTCGCATTTATTTCCAACTATGCATTCGCCTATCACGCTTGATTGCTTGATGCCTGTCCGCGGCATCCCTTCTTCTCCATGTCGACCACTTGCACATTAAAGGGGGGGTGCCTAAGCATCGCGACTCAGGGCTCTTACTGGCTCTCCAGCCCTCACCCTCTGGCATTGTCCACGGCATCGCGACCTGGCATACCAGCGACGGCTGAGACAAGCTCGAGGGCCGGGACCCGAGGACGTAGAGTACCGGCATCTAACCAAATTTTGCAGGGACACATCTCAAGATACGGCCCAGTGCCAGGCGCAACCCGCCTAGAGGTAGGGCCTCGTGAGTCCCGCGCTGGCTCACGGGTGCCCAGATACACCTCACCTAGCCCTACTGTGCCGGCCACGTGTCAGGGCGGGGCTGTACATGCCCCGGGGGCTCCTCCCGGAGGGGAGCCCCCTCCCACGTACCAGTGGAAGCACCATGCTCTGCGCTGGCTGACGACACTGCCGAGGAGCGGCTATGCCCGTACACATACGGAAGCGCTATGCTCCGCGCTGGTGATAAACAACTGAGGGTGGCCTCCGAGCCGCATTAACCTCAGGGAGCCCAGAGCTCAGTGGCTGGCCTCATCGCAACGCCTCCCCTCGGGAGTGCCGCGCGAGGGGGCTAGGCACGGGGGCTACGACTGGGTCACGCCCAGACGTACGCCGCCCAGCCAGGCCCCTCGGGCCTGGTTCGTCGCGCGTCTCTTCCTGAGCGGAGCCAAGGTATGAAGGCCGTTTGAGCGTCAAGGGGGACCCCTGAGCATCGCGACTCAGGGGCCTAACTGGTCCCGTAGCCCCTCACTCCTTAGTTCCGAAAGGCTATGCTGGGAGAGGTACGTGCGGGGCCGGGCTCTGCAGACGTAGGACGGTAGCCCCGCTTACATTTCACCTCAGCACCCGCTGTTTGCGTGTCAAGGGGGACTCCTGAGCATCGCGACTCAGGAGCCTAACTGGCTCCGTAGCCCCTCACTCCTTAGTTCCGAAAGGCTATGCTGGGTGAGGTACACGCGGAGTCGGGCTCTGCAGACATAGAACGGAAGATACACCTACATCACGCCTGCCTACTTGTTGTTCGCGCGCCAAGGGGGACTCCTGAGCATCGCAACTCAGGAGCCTAACTTGTCACGTAGCCCCTCACTCCTTTGGTCCCGTCCTGGTTTCCGGTTGGGGCTAATGCTGGGTGAGGCACGCGCGGGGCCGGGCTCTGCCGGTGTAGAACACAAGCAAGTAGGGAAGAAAAGCATAAAATTCAAGGAACTTAAAAGCAAATATTACAACCCATACTGTCGTCTTAGCACCAAACGCAAGTTTAAATGCCTCCCCGAGGCGTGATGCATGTGCAGGAATTGAAAGAAGAACAGGGATGGAACGGAGTCACTTGTCGGCGGTGAAGCTGTGTGGAGTGGCTTCGCCTCGTGGAGCAGCAGGGCCGGCAGCGCCTTGCTTTGGCCTGGTGCTGAAGGCCCGGAACTTCCCCAGTAGCGCCTCCGCGCGCCCCTTCACGGCTTCGACAGCGGCGGCAGCACCCTCGCCGCTCACCGGTTCCAGCAGGCCGTCGAGGTCGGTGCTGGGATCGCGAAGGTAGATGTGGGCGAAGACCCGCGTCAGCGCAGCAGAAGACAGGACGCGCGCCTCGGCCTCGGCCGTGGGGCCGATGCCAAGGGCGACATCCGCAAGGGCCTTAACTAGGAAGGGAAGCAGCTTGGCGGGGCTGTCCCCGTCACCGGCTAGCGGGCTGTCCAGTCCGCTCTCGTAAAGCGTCTTCAGCGAAGCGCGGGCATCTTTCTCCATGTCCGCGAAGGCCACGCGATCCTCGGCAAGAACCTTGGCCTTGCTCTCCAGCTCGACCCTCGTCGCCTCCAGCTCCTCCCCCAGCGCACTTAGGCGGTCGCGGCGCTTCTTGAGCTTGGCCTCCCGGCCCTCGATGGCCGCCTCGCGAGCCTTCATGCCTTCTTCTTGTGCCTGGCGAAGACGAACCTCCTTCGCGAGCTGGTCCCGCAGGCCTTGCAGCTCGTCCTCTAGCGCCTTGCAACGACCGCAGACTTCAGCCACCTCTCCCAGGGCCGCGTCTCGGGCAGCCTTCGCCTCGAGGGTGGTCTCCCTCTCTCCGTCACAGGCCATTGAGGCCTGAACCAACGCCGCCCGAATCGAAGCATCAGAGTGAATCCACCCCGAAGCCAGTTCCAGGCGCCTGACCACCAGGCGAGGGTCGGCGCCGAGAAGATCCTGCCGCAGCCGGTCCAGTTCAGCAACGGCACGCTCCAGGATGGAAGAAGAAGGCGAAGAAACATCGGTGCGCTCCAAGACAATAGGAGGAGTTGGGGAAGCAACGGTCGGTGGAACGGGAGGAGAAAGTAGCGGCGGCGAGGCCGCAGTGCACCGAGGCGGAGTCCACTGCACCTCCACAGTCGTAGCAGCAGCGCCAGACGAGGGCACCTCGGGAGTCGCTCGAGCTATGGGGGCTGGGCTCGCCCTAGCCAGCTCAGCCAAGCCTCGCGAGGATGAGCGGGCAGGAGAGGCCCGCGCGTCATGATCTCCCTCCCCTGCAGGCGGAGGCGTCGCCGCAGATGGGGCCTCGGGGGCTCCCTTCGGCTTCTTCGCCACGGGCGCCAGCCTATTCAAGAGAAGCAATCATCAAGCCTCGTCGACGGAACGAGAAACAAAAGATCAAGGATCAAGCACTTACGGGCCGTCGCCAGAAAGCTCTAGCTGCCTCCGGCCATACTTGAAGCCTGAGAGTCGGCTGGAGGGATCGACCTCAGAAGCAGAGGGTGCGTCCACGGTTCGCCCCGGAGTCAGGACGGACCCGCGGGGGATTGACCCGGTCCTGCCCCTCTTCGGGATCGAGGGCGAGCTCCCGCTACCTAGCACGTCATCGTCATCATCATCATCATCGCTCAGTGAAAGGCGGAGAGTACGGGACCCGCACCGGGGGAGGGGAGCCCTCGACTCTCCATCGGTCGCCCCAGAGTCGGGCCCCTCTCCCCGCTCCTCTTCGTCCACCTCCTCGCTGGAGTCGCCGGAGGGCACATCCACCGGTCCTTCGGAAGCCGCCACGGGCACGAGCCCATCCCCGTTAAAAACGGGCATGGATTTCACCACTTGCTCCCAGTCCTCGCGAAGGAACAAGGGCTTGGGAGCGCCCTCCAACCTTGCCACCTCGCCCCCGACCAGAGATTGGAGAACCGCGGTCACATCCTCTTCGCCCACAGCCGCGGGGCTCGGATGAAGCCTCCACATTGGAGGAGAGTACTGCTGGAGTGGAGCCAGCTGGTGCTCCAAGAACTCCCTCAGCAGCAACGCACCGGTCAACTTCGCCGCCGCCATGGTGGCCGGCCTCAAGTCCGCGTCCATCTTCTCCAGCACCAGTTTTGCGCGAGTGTAACGCCCCAAGACCGGAGCTTCAGATGCCTTCCAGGGTTTCCGGGTTTCATCGTGTGATTTGTTTGGTTCATCGTTTTCATCTTTGCATCATGTGCATTTGCATCATGTCATCATGTCATAATCTTTTGCATCTCAACTAAATAAATTGTGTGGATCTTCGATCCATTTAAATCGAGGGAACTCACATGGTGACTTCTCTTTATAACATATCCTCCCAATATTTTAGGGAGCTATATGAAACCATTCCATTTGCTTGGAATTACCCACAAACACATATGCACCGTTCTTCAAATTTCCTTTTATCCTTCTCAACTTCCCCTTCTTCCTTGGGGCCTTTTAGTAAAATTGAGTGGCAATTTTACTTTACCCATAAATGTTCCAAATCTTCCCATAAATCACATATATTGTGTAGGGTCACCTCCTATAATTTCAACCCATTTGGAGTTCATTTGAATGGGTTTCGAAATTCGAACTTACCGAGTTAAATCCAACGCGTGTGGATTTTACTTCCTCTAAAAATCGTCAAGCCTTTTGTCAAATTCCTCGTATTTTTTTGCGAGTCCGGAATATTATCCATGTGTCCAAGCCCTATCCCTAACCCTTCCTTTCTTCTCTTTTCTTCTTTGTTTTTTTCCTGTTTATAGAAATAAGTATAGGAGGAGCCCAATCAGCCATCGGGCCACCTGGGCCTCCCATCCTCCCCGTAGTCCTCAGGCCGGCCCAGTTTTCCTTGGCCTCCCAGGCCCACTTCCCCACCTACAACTAACCCTAGCCCGATCCCATCGCATCTCAATCGTAGCCTGTCTCTCTCCCAGCGATCCTCAGCGCCGCCAGAGAGAGGATCGATCCCGATCCCCTCGATCTCCCTCTCCCATCGATCCCTCCTATGCCGTCGCCAATCGCCGCCCCGATCTCCCGCGGCCACCTCTCCTGCCCCTCTCGCTCTCACCAGGGGGGGGGGGGCGACCCCATCTCCCCTGCCCCGCGCACCACCTCGCCGGAGAAGGGCACCAGGCCGGAGCCTCGTCGCCACCCGCCGCCGTCGGCGACCACCAGGAGGGCGACCCTGCGCGCGACCCCGAGCCTCTCCACGTGTGCGGCGTCCAGGAGTTCGCTGCATCGCCAGGAGGCCGCCGCATCGTCGGGGACGCCAAGCTCCGCCCTCCTTCCTCTTCTACGCCGGCGCCGTCCATCCTCGTCGCTCCACCACGTCGCCGGAGTCCCACCACGCCGGAGCAAGCCAACAGGAACCCCTCTGCCGTCGCGCCATGGATGCTGCAGCCCAAGCCGCGTCCTCGCCGGGCCTCTCGCGCGCCCGAGCTCCATCTCGCGGCCGCCGCCTTGGACGCCGACCTCGCTGCCGTCCTGGAGCTCGTCCGCCTCTCCATACCGACGCCTGGCCTCGGATCCGGCGGGATCTCGTCCGGTCGTACCCGCCGCCGTACCTTCTTGCCTCCTCCGCCCAAGTTCGTCGCCGGCCTCATCCTTCTCTGGCCACCCTCGAATCCTGGATCGGTCAAGACTTGTACAGGATACAAGACGATGGAAGACCACCGTGAACGTGTGCCTAGAGCCATTCGGATTCGTCAAGTTCGCCAAGACCTATGAGAACGTCTACATGGAACGACGAGTACCACGACGACCCTCGAGACCGCCAAGTTCTACTACCGATGAACGCTTTGAACGCCAAGTACCCCTACGCACGACGACGCCAAGTCCGTTTCGGGATTCATCAAGTACCGCTACCGATATGGCTCGGACGTTTACGAAACGTGTACCACTACCGTCGCAAGTACCACTCCGAACCATGTACGACGACCGTCGCCGAAGACCCGTGTAACGTGAACGTGAACGACTACCGTCGTGAGTACCTCTACGTCGTCATGTACCCCTACTTCCCACGACGACCCCGTGAACAACTACTTCCCCGTCGACACGTGTACCCCTACCGCCGAACTCAATCCGTTTCGATAATGCTCGCTTCAAAGGTATAACCCCGAGTCGACGTCCTTGTACGAATGCATGTGTGATGTATGAAATGCTCGTGTTTGCTCCGTGTCGGAGTTGTTCGGTGCACGTTGCCCCTCTTTTGCCTTGCCACCATCTTGTGGGAACCCGGTATCCGGGATCACCCCACCTCCTATCGCGTGTCACGCTCCCGTCACTTTTCCTCTTGCGCCGGTATCTCCGCGAGTTACCGGAACCGATATGTTGCCGTGGCATCATCTTCGGATTCGTTGCCGTGGCACCCCTCTTCTTTCCACCACGGTGACAAATGCTTCACATTCTCATATCGACATTTTCATAAAAATTGCTTTAAACTTGTTCATGTCATCCGCATCATGATAACAACAATTAAAATTGTTTAAATTGATGTTTGGTTAAATTTGCTTAAATGCCATGTTAAAATGCTTTAATTCATAACTAAATAACCGTAACTCCGATTTTATAAACTTTATATGTAAATGGGGTAGAATTTTGCCTAGTTTATCATGGTGACCTTACTTTGCATGTTAAACAACTCTAAAATTGTGTTTAGGACAGATCAGTACCAAATCTAAAATATGCTATGGGGATTTACCGGAATTGTTGTTCGTTGCTTCCGGCCTCATTTAACCTTGACTAGATAGGTAGTTTTGCTTTGCTTCACCCTCTTGCCATGTTTAATAACATTTAATATTGTTGAGTACCTAACCGAGAGAGAACTAAATAATTGATGTGGTGTTTTGTCAATATGCATCCCGATGTGTATTGAGCTCCACTTAACTTGTAGTGTTGTTTGTGCACTTTGCCATGCCATGCCATGCCTCTTTAAACCGGACATGCATCATACTCGTTTGTGCATCATGCCATGTTGATGTCGTGGTTGTTTACTATGTTGTGTGCTTCTTTTCCGGTGATTGCTTCTTCGGGTTGATTCCGGTAACGTCGAGTTTGTGAGGACCCGTTCTTCTATGTCCGTTTGTCTTCTTCTTGGATTCGTTCTTCTTCCTTGCGGGATTTCAGGCAAGATGATCATACCTTCGAAATCACTACTATCTTTGCTATGCTAGTTTGCTCGCTCTTTTGCTATGCCAATGCTACGATGCCTACCACTTGCTTGTCAGCCTCCCAATTGCCATGTTCAGCCTCTAACCCACCATTGTCCTAGCAAACCGTTGTTTGGCTATGTTACCGCTTTGCTCAGCCCCTCTTATAGCGTTGTTAGTTGCAGGTGAAGATTGAAGTTTGTTCCTTGTTGGAACATGGAGATACCGTTCCTTGTTGGAACATGTTTACTTGTTGGGATATCACTATATATCGTATTTAATTAATGCATCTATATACTTGGTAAAGGGTGGAAGGCTCGGCCTTATGCCTGGTGTTTTGTTCCACTCTTGCCGCCCTAGTTTCCGTCATATCGGTGTTATGTTCCCGGATTTTGCGTCCCTTACGCGGTTGGGCTATAATGGGAACCCCTTGACAGTTCGCCTTAAGTAAAGCTTTGCCAGCAATGCCCAACGTTGGTTTTACCATTTGCCACCTAGCCTTTTTCCCTTGGGAGTCGCGCATCCCGAGGGTCATCTTTATTTTACCCCCCCCGGGCCAGTGCTTGTCTAAGTGTTGGTCCGAACTGAGTAGACTGCGGGGCCACCTCGGGGAAACTTGAGGGCTGGTTTTACTCGTAGGATGTCTCATCCGGTGTTGCCCTGAGAACGAGATATGTGCAGCTCCCATCAGGATGTCGGCGCATCGGGCGGTGTTGCTGGTTTAGTTTTACCCTGTCGAAATGTCTTGTTGTACCGAGGTACCGAGTCTGATCGGAACGTCTCGGGTGGAGGTCTATTCCTTCGTTGACCGTGAGAGCTTGTGATGGGCTAAGTTGGGACACCCTGCAGGGATATGAACTTTCGAAAGCCGTGCCCGCAGTTATGGGCAGATGGGAATTTGTTAACGTCCGGTTGTAGAAAACCTGAAGTTGACCTTAATTAAAATGAATCAACCGCGTGTGTAACCGTGATGGTCTCTTTCCGGCGGAGTCCGGGAAGTGAACACGGTTGTTGGAGTTATGCTTGACGTAGGTAGTCCAGGATCACTTCTTGATCATACTTTTATCGACCGTGCTTTGCCTTCTCTTCTCGCTCTCATTTGCGTATGTTAGCCACCATATATGCTAGTCGCTTGCTGCAGCTCCACCTCATACCTTTACCTTACCCATAAGCTTAAATAGTCTTGATCGCGAGGGTGCGAGATTGCTGAGTCCCCGTGGCTCACAGATACTTCCAAAACCAGTTTGCAGGTGCCGATGAGTCCGTGCAGATGACGCAACCAAGCTCAGGAGGAGCTCGAGGAAGATCTTGTCCTTTGTGTTGTTTCGTGCTAGTTGATCAGTAGTGGAGCCCAGTTGGGGTCGATCGGGGACCTTTGTCGCATTTGGGGTTCTTCTTTGATTTTGGTTCCGTAGTCGGACCATGAGTGTATTTGGTTGATGTAATGCTTTATTCATGTATTTGTGTGAAGTGGCGATTGTAAGCCAACTATGTAACCTTTTTCCTTATTATATTACATGGGTTGTGTGAAGATTACCTCACTTGCGACATTGTCTTCAATGCGATTATGCCTCTAAGTCGTGCCTCGACACGTGGGAGATATAGTCGCATCGAGGGTGTTACAAGTTGGTAATCAGAGCCTTCCCCGACCTTAGGAGCCCCCACTGATTGATCGTTTTTAGCGGCCGAGTTGTGTCTAGAAAAATATTTTGAGTCATTAGGAATTATATATCGGAGAGTTTAGGAATTCTTTTTACTCCCCAGTCCCTTCGTCGCTCTGGTGAGGCATCCTGACGTAGAGTTTTGACTCTTCTCTTCTCAAATTTCACTAAAAATTTTTTAGGATCACGCGAGTATCTTGGTTTTGTTCCGATGGCTTATGATGAGAACTCTGTCTTGGTGCCTCCTGTCAGGGGTTTAGTGGAAGTGTCCCGGGGAGTTGAGCTCTGAGGTGTTGTCATCATAATTTTATCGTTGCAATTCTGGTATACTTGAGATATGTGCGCGACATCGAAAATCTCTTTTATGCAGTTCGTTGGTGAGATAACCTCGACGCCACCCAGTACTGGGGCGGGAGTTCGGGAGTATCGCCATAACTTGTATAACGGATGCTTTTCGAAGGTTGAGATAGATGGTTTCCGAAGGTTTCTTGGTTATGTGTTGAAGGATGGATGCAGCTGGATGTAGGATTTGCTAGCTTGGGTGAGATATTATGCTTCCCCTGTATCCTCAACACCTGATTGCATAACCGGAAAATTTCGGGAGTTTCATAGGTGGGAATTCAAGTAGCTCTTAGGATTTCTTTCTGACAGATGTATGATATGAAATTGGGGTTCGACGTCTAGTGGTTCGCCTATTCACGGTCGATTTTACAGTGGTCTCGTTGTGTCTTAAAGAGTCCTTGGCTATGCCGACTCGGGGACGCTTCGTATGTCATGTGCACTGCCTTGTACATGATGGTGCTGTACGATCGAGCCCGTGTAGGTCCCACCACGAAAACTTCGGACGAAATCTCTATCATATGTTTGTTCCGGCTTATTTCGCAAGCCAACCCCTTTGTTTTGTTTTGAGTTGTGGTATTCGAGTTGCTTCGAAGTCAAATGTTGATTCCATCCCTTGTTTAAGTGGTGTTCTCATACTCCGATGTGGATACCAATCCTTCTTGATCATCAAGATTGTCTTGTCAATCCTTTTCACCGGCGTGTTTTCTCCTCAAGTGGATCCGTCTATTTTCAACATCCGCAAGACCGAGTATCAGTTCTTCTCAACGGTGTTCATTTCTTCCATCTCCAAGTTGCCTTTGTTTTTTTTCCCACCCTCCCTCCCTTTGTTTTTCTCCAAGGATTCAGATTTCTTAATCACTATCCATTTTATTGATGGAAGTCCCTCCGTTCTATTTCCTTCAATGTTCATATCCGGTGTTTCTCATGAAGATTCTAACGGAGCTTCAAGTTCATCATCTTTCGTTCTTTTCTTCTCCGGTGGAACCAATTCAAGCTTTCGGTGTTGATCATACTCTTTTCCGTATTTCCATGTTTTCTCATGCCGGTGTAATTCTTAATCGTTCACTTCTCGCTATTCAATTGTTCTGGAGTGCTCAAGATATCTCGAAGATTCGTGTTTCCACTCTACATTCGTTCAAGCTCTTTCGAGATTGGTATCTCATTCAAGTCATTTAATTCAACCGGTGCAACCCCTCTCTCTTAAATCATTTCAACGGTGTTTTCTTTTGAGCGGGCCCTAACCCACAGGTCTTTTCCCAGGATCTTACCGGACTCTTCTTATTCTCCCGGAGCTAGCCTAAATTCTTTCGAAGTTTGACGTAAGAATGATTTATCATCAGTCAAATGTCTTCTCAAGATCTGTCAATTCTTTTCATCATTGGCTAAACCTTTCCATTGTTCATTCCGGAGTGCCTCAACAATTCACGGTGGTGTTTCTCATTGTCATTTGAAGACCGAAGAAGATTTTTCTCTCAATCTTGCTCCATTCTCTTCAAGATTCGTGATTCTAGCTTGTGGCTATCCTCTCATAATTATTTGCGATTGTGAGATATTCTTTTCAACCATCCGGAGTAATTCAGGAGCCTTTTCAGTCTGTTCATCCGGAGCCCATAATCTAAGATTTATTAATTCTCAGCTTTCAGTTATCATTCTCCAATCCTACCGGTGCTTCGTTCAAGTGATCTTTAATCGGCTCGTGTTCTCTTCGTTCTCATGTATCTAAATCCTCTCAAGCATCTTTGTTCATTTTATAATTCTTCCCGGTGTGTTCTTTATCTTCTCTTTGTTCATGCTTAATTCTTAGGGTGGTTCGTTCAAGAATTCTATTCCTTTCTTATCGTATCAATTTTATTCGTTGTTTCTACCCTACCGGTGGTTCGTTGAAGATTTTCTCGAGTTTATGCGATATCTCTCTAATATTTTCTACAAGAATAAGTAATATGCCAAATCCGTTGATTGTCATCAATTTAATTGGTGAAGGATAAGCATAATGTAATTCTTATTCGTGTTTCATCCAAGTGATTAATTCTTATTCCGGAGGCCCTTCAAACTCTCGGTTTCGTTTGTTTTATCTTCTCTTTTTCCGGAGATCCATCTAAGTCATTACAAGGATTCACCTTATGTTCTCAACTTCTCTTTCTTTTATTCATTCTTTTATTACCGGAGTTCTTCATGGATGCTCTACATGATGGTTCATAAGGATTTAATTCATTCTCTAAATGTTCATCAAGTTTCTTTTCACAGAAACTCAAGCTTTCTTCATATTGCAATCCGGAGTGCAATTCTTTCTACCATATTACCGGAGGTGGTATTGTGTCATTCTTGATAATTTGGTTTCGTGTTTTCATGATTCACATGCTGTCAAGATTGGGATATTTTTAAATCCATCAACCTATTTGTTGGTATTGTCTTGGGTTATATTTCACCTAAAGCCTTCCCTAAGGATGGTTGTTATTATGGTGCTTATATATGATCCAAGTTTTTCATTTATCCTCCCGGTGAAATAGTTTCTCGTCTCCTTGTTCATTCCAACCCAATTCTCTTCCTGTGAGTGGCAGGTTGTCACCTCATAATTTGAGTTGTATTCCATAAGACCATATATCATGATTACTCTTTTTCGGTGTTGTTTTTACAACAATTCCGTTCGACTTTTTCTCCTAAAGGTGTCTTGTCAAGCTCTTTTGTGGCAGAAGTTGGCATTTTCTTCTCCATTCTCCTATTTCAATTATCTATCTTCTATTCTTTGTTCCGGAGGCATTGTGATGTCCATCTTTTCAACCCATCATCTCGTTTTGTCAAAAGATCATGATCTTTCCATGCCTATACTTTTACTGGAGTGTTCTGTCCTCTTTTCAAGTAGCCTCTCATCTCGTCTTGTTCAATTCCTCTCATTTACAGACGGAGTGCTGTCCAAATTATATCACTCTTATTCCTTCCGTATCTTGCTTAACCGGAGTATTGTGCCCCTTTGTTCAAGTTCTTTTCGCCTTATCAAGTCTTGCATCCTTTCTCAACCGGGGTGCTGCCCGAATTTGGTCTTCCTTGATCCCCTTCCTTAACCGGAGTGTTTTCAATATATATCTTCCCTTCAACCTCAAGGGTTTCTCAATGCTCGTTGTCCCCCTTTTCTAACAGAGTGTTTTCGACTTTGTTCACCTTCGTTGTATCCTTTTCTCGAATTTGTTCAACCTCGCAAGGTTCTTTGGTTTCACTCTTTGGTAAGAAGCAACTTAGTCTTTACCTCTCCTCTTTTCTCTTCCGTTTTTCCCCGGTGACATTCTAGATCTCGGGACGAGATCCTCTCGTAGTGGTGGAGTGTTGTAACGCCCCAAGACCGGAGCTTCAGATGCCTTCCAGGGTTTCCGGGTTTCATCGTGTGATTTGTTTGGTTCATCGTTTTCATCTTTGCATCATGTGCATTTGCATCATGTCATCATGTCATCATGTCATAATCTTTTGCATCTCAACTAAATAAATTGTGTGGATCTTCGATCCATTTAAATCGAGGGAACTCACATGGTGACTTCTCTTTATAACATATCCTCCCAATATTTTAGGGAGCTATATGAAACCATTCCATTTGCTTGGAATCACCCACAAACACATATGCACCGTTCTTCAAATTTCCTTTTATCCTTCTCAACTTCCCCTTCTTCCTTGGGGCCTTTTAGTAAAATTGAGTGGCAATTTTACTTTACCCATAAATGTTCCAAATCTGCCCATAAATCACATATATTGTGTAGGGTCACCTCCTATAATTTCAACCCATTTGGAGTTCATTTGAATGGGTTTCGAAATTCGAACTTACCGAGTTAAATCCAACGCGTGTGGATTTTACTTCCTCTAAAAATCGTCAAGCCTTTTGTCAAATTCCTCGTATTTTTTTTGCGAGTCCGGAATATTATCCATGTGTCCAAGCCCTATCCCTAACCCTTCCTTTCTTCTCTTTTCTTCTTTGTTTTTTTCCTGTTTATAGAAATAAGTATAGGAGGAGCCCAATCAGCCATCGGGCCACCTGGGCCTCCCATCCTCCCCGTAGTCCTCAGGCCGGCCCAGTTTTCCTTGGCCTCCCAGGCCCACTTCCCCACCTACAACTAACCCTAGCCCGATCCCATCGCATCTCCCTCGTAGCCTGTCTCTCTCCCAGCGATCCTCAGCGCCGCCAGAGAGAGGATCGATCCCGATCCCCTCGATCTCCCTCTCCCATCGATCCCTCCTACGTCGTCGCCAATCGCCGCCCCGATCTCCCGCGGCCACCTCTCCTGCCCCTCTCGCTCTCACCAGGGGGGGCCCGACCCCATCTCCCCTGCCCCGCGCACCACCTCGCCGGAGAAGGGCACCAGGCCGGAGCCTCGTCGCCACCCGCCGCCGTCGGCGACCACCAGGTGGGCGACCCTGCGCGCGACCCCGAGCCTCTCCACGTGCGCGGCGTCCAGGAGTTCGCTGCATCGCCAGGAGGCCACCGCATCGTCGGGGACGCCAAGCTCCGCCCTCCTTCCTCTTCTACGCCGGCGCCGTCCATCCTCGTCGCTCCACCACGTCGCCGGAGTCCCACCACGCCGGAGCAAGCCAACAGGAACCCCTCTGCCGTCGCGCCATGGATGCTGCAGCCCAAGCCGCGTCCTCGCCGGGCCTCTCGCGCGCCCGAGCTCCATCCCGCGGCCGCCGCCTTGGACGCCGACCTCGCTGCCGTCCTGGAGCTCGTCCGCCTCTCCATACCGACGCCTGGCCTCGGATCCGGCGGGATCTCGTCCGGTCGTACCCGCCATCGTACCTTCTTGCCTCCTCCGCCCAAGTTCGTCGCCGGCCTCATCCTTCTCTGGCCACCCTCGAATCCTGGATCGGTCAAGACTTGTACAGGATACAAGACGATGGAAGACCACCGTGGACGTGTGCCTAGAGCCATTCGGATTCGTCAAGTTCGCCAAGACCTACGAGAACGTCTACATGGAACGATGAGTACCACGACGACCCTCGAGACCGCCAAGTTCTACTACCGATGAACGCTTTGAACGCCAAGTACCCCTACGCACGACGACGCTAAGTCCGTTTCGGGATTCATCAAGTACCGCTACCGATATGGCTCGGACGTCTACGAAACGTGTACCACTACCGTCGCAAGTACCACTCCGAACCATGTACGACGACCGTCGCCGAAGACCCGTGTAACGTGAACGTGAACGACTACCGTCGCGAGTACCTCTACGTCGTCATGTACCCCTACTTCCCACGACGACCCCGTGAACAACTACTTCCCCGTCGACACGTGTACCCCTACCGCCGAACTCGATCCGTTTCGATAATGCTCGCTTCAAAGGTATAACCCCGAGTCGACGTCCTTGTACGAATGCATGCGTGATGTATGAAATGCTCGTGTTTGCTCCGTGTCGGAGTTTTTCGGTGCACGTTGCCCCTCTTTTGCCTTGCCACCATCTTGTGGGAACCCGGTATCCGGGATCACCCCACCTCCTATCGCGTGTCACGCTCCCGTCACTTTTCCTTTTGCGTCGGTATCTCCGCGAGTTACCGGAACCGATATGTTGCCGTGGCATCATCTTCAGATTCGTTGCTGTGGCACCCCTCTTCTTTCCACCACGGTGACAAATGCTTCACATTCTCATATCGACATTTTCATAAAAATTGCTTTAAACTTGTTCATGTCATCCGCATCATGATAACAACAATTAAAATTGTTTAAATTGATGTTTGGTTAAATTTGCTTAAATGCCATGTTAAAATGCTTTAATTCATAACTAAATAACCGTAACTCCGATTTTATAAACTTTATATGTAAATGGGGTAGAATTTTGCCTAGTTTATCATGGTGACCTTACTTTGCATGTTAAACAACTCTAAAATTGTGTTTAGGACAGATCAGTACCAAATCTAAAATATGCTATGGGGATTTACCGGAATTGTTGTTCGTTGCTTCCGGCCTCATTTAACCTTGACTAGATAGGTAGTTTTGCTTTGCTTCACCCTCTTGCCATGTTTAATAACATTTAATATTGTTGAGTACCTAACCGAGAGAGAACTAAATAATTGATGTGGTGTTTTGTCAATATGCATCCCGATGCGTATTGAGCTCCACTTAACTTGTAGTGTTGTTTGTGCACTTTGCCATGCCATGCCATGCCTCTTTAAACCGGACATGCATCATACTCGTTTGTGCATCATGCCATGTTGATGTCGTGGTTGTTTACTATGTTGTGTGCTTCTTTTCCGGTGATTGCTTCTTCGGGTTGATTCCGGTAACGTCGAGTTTGTGAGGACCCGTTCTTCTACGTCCGTTTGTCTTCTTCTTGGATTCGTTCTTCTTCCTTGCGGGATTTCAGGCAAGATGATCATACCTTCGAAATCACTACTATCTTTGCTATGCTAGTTTGCTCGCTCTTTTGCTATGCCAATGCTACGATGCCTACCACTTGCTTGTCAGCCTCCCAATTGCCATGTTCAGCCTCTAACCCACCATTGTCCTAGCAAACCGTTGTTTGGCTATGTTACCGCTTTGCTCAGCCCCTCTTATAGCGTTGTTAGTTGCAGGTGAAGATTGAAGTTTGTTCCTTGTTGGAACATGGAGATACCGTTCCTTGTTGGAACATGTTTACTTGTTGGGATATCACTATATATCGTATTTAATTAATGCATCTATATACTTGGTAAAGGGTGGAAGGCTCGGCCTTATGCCTGGTGTTTTGTTCCACTCTTGCCGCCCTAGTTTCCGTCATATCGGTGTTATGTTCCCGGATTTTGCGTCCCTTACGCGGTTGGGCTATAATGGGAACCCCTTGACAGTTCGCCTTAAGTAAAGCTTTGCCAGCAATGCCCAACGTTGGTTTTACCATTTGCCACCTAGCCTTTTTCCCTTGGGAGTCGCACATCCCGAGGGTCATCTTTATTTTACCCCCCCGGGGCCAGTGCTTGTCTAAGTGTTGGTCCGAACTGAGTAGACTGCGGGGCCACCTCGGGGAAACTTGAGGGCTGGTTTTACTCGTAGGATGTCTCATCCGGTGTTGCCCTGAGAACGAGATATGTGCAGCTCCCATCAGGATGTCGGCGCATCGGGCGGTGTTGCTGGTTTAGTTTTACCCTGTCGAAATGTCTTGTTGTACCGAGGTACCGAGTCTGATCGGAACGTCTCGGGTGGAGGTCTATTCCTTCGTTGACCGTGAGAGCTTGTGATGGGCTAAGTTGGGACACCCTGCAGGGATATGAACTTTCGAAAGCCGTGCCCGCAGTTATGGGCAGATGGGAATTTGTTAACGTCCGGTTGTAGAAAACCTGAAGTTGACCTTAATTAAAATGAATCAACCGCGTGTGTAACCGTGATGGTCTCTTTCCGGCGGAGTCCGGGAAGTGAACACGGTTGTTGGAGTTATGCTTGACGTAGGTAGTCCAGGATCACTTCTTGATCATACTTTTATCGACCGTGCTTTGCCTTCTCTTCTCGCTCTCATTTGCGTATGTTAGCCACCATATATGCTAGTCGCTTGCTGCAGCTCCACCTCATACCTTTACCTTACCCATAAGCTTAAATAGTCTTGATCGCGAGGGTGTGAGATTGCTGAGTCCCCGTGGCTCACAGATACTTCCAAAACCAGTTTGCAGGTGCCGATGAGTCCGTGCAGATGACGCAACCAAGCTCAGGAGGAGCTCGAGGAAGATCTTGTCCTTTGTGTTGTTTCGTGCTAGTTGATCAGTAGTGGAGCCCAGTTGGGGTCGATCGGGGACCTTTGTCGCATTTGGGGTTCTTCTTTGATTTTGGTTCCGTAGTCGGACCATGAGTGTATTTGGTTGATGTAATGCTTTATTCATGTATTTGTGTGAAGTGGCGATTGTAAGCCAACTATGTAACCTTTTTCCTTATTATATTACATGGGTTATGTGAAGATTACCTCACTTGCGACATTGTCTTCAATGCGATTATGCCTCTAAGTCGTGCCTCGACACGTGGGAGATATAGTTGCATCGAGGGTGTTACAGCGAGGGTCCGTGAGCTCCACTCGGCCCCAGTCGCCGGAGCTCGCGGGCGGCTCCGCGGGCAAGATCAGCCTAGGATGGACGCGCCCGGCATCCACCAAGACCCACTTGCTCCTGAAGCGCTCAATCCTCTTCCCGGGATTCGAGATGGCAATGGTGCCGCCATACGCGAGGAAGCCCGCGCACGTGGAAGGAGAGCCGCGAGTGACCCGGAGGGAGAAGTAGTGGCGCAACAAGGCCACCGAAGGCTGCACCCTACGTGGCCCTCGCAGTAGTAAGCGAAGATCGCCAGAAGAAGAACGGAGTTGGGGTGGAGATGCAGAGCCTGCAAGTTGTAATGGCGGAGGACAAAGAAGAAGAACTCGGAGAAGGGAGGCACCAGGCCCGCAGCAATGGAGCTTACAAAGAGAGGATAAAAGGTGGAGCCGGCCTTGAACACCTTCGTCCCGTTGATGCCCTGCGCCGCCGCCATCCGGCGCAGCCGGGCAAGGCCGGCCTTGGACACATTCGGCGAGTCCAGAGCAGGGGAATACCAAGCTTCGGCCGGAGGCTGGCGAGGCGCCATGGCTTCCTAGGTCGCGCAGCCGGAGTAGATCTGGAAGTTTAGAGGAAGAAAGGGAAGGCGCAAGAAAGGGGATCTGAGAAGCAGCCGGAGAAAGCAAAAGGCAAAGTCTGGACAGATGCCACTCATTTATCAACCTGCGCGGTTGCTGAAGCACTTGCGTCCAATCAACCGCCATGCGGCGCCCAAGGCTGCAGGCTGTTAGGGCCCGCGGCGCTTCGCCCTTGCCCTTTCGCCTCTCGGCACGGCCAAGTCCATGCGCGCCTTGGGCCCGGGGGCTACTGTCGGCGTTCTGGGAACGGGGGTCCCCAGACTTGCCTGCCTGCGGCCTGCGGCGTGGCTCAAATGGGGGCCCGGCGCGGCCCATCTTCATCAACACAAGACTCAAGACCCTCGCGAGGGGCCAAGCCTCGCGGGGCGGACGACACGGCGCATCCTCAGGCGCAGCCTCATCAGGCTGGCTCGCGAGGAGGCAGAGAGATCAAGGCAGGGTACCTCGCGAGGTGCCCATGACGCAAGCCATGACGATCGAGGGTGCCAGGCGGGCGCCAACGCGCGCAACGTCCTTCTTTCCTCTTTGGTGCAAAGGGGGCAAGCGCAGCCGCGGAGTACCGAGGCATCAGGTAAAGGTTGCCATTTCGGTGCAACGAGACCGAGACCAGGAGGACTACGAGACGGAGGTCACCATGGAGCCCAGCACGGCGTCACCACAGAGCCTTTGGCAGGCGAAGACCAACTTTAGTCAGGATAAGTGTACTAGATGTTCCCCTTCAAATTGGCCAATTGTTGGCGCCATTCCCGCTCAATATTTGGGAAGAGGCCCAGGGCCTTTGCCTATAAATAGGACCAGCCACCCGCATAGCAAGGGGGGGTTCGTTCGTTCGGTTTGCAAGCAGAGAGAGTGAGTGAGAGAGAGAGAAGGGTGACTGAACTCCTCCTAGCAGTTCATCGCCCCAGCCAAGAACAGACCCTCGCGAGGCTGTTCTTCCTTGTATTGTTCATCATCACCAGTCCCAGAAGGCAATCCACCAACCACACACTGGAGTAGGGTATTACACCACAACGGTGGCCCGAACCAGTATAAACCTTGTGTCTCTTGTGCAGTTCTTTCAGTAGTTTAGATCTTTGTGAGACGGGGAGGTAGAAGGCGTGATCTCCGCGCGCACCCCAGTGTTCGAACCTTAAGGGTCTGCCGGAACCCGTGATCCGACAGAAATCCCTGGCCGACCATGGCCGGCCACAACAGCGACGCCCAAGGGTGTTGTTTCCCTCCTTGGAGGCGTAGGTTTGGTCTGGCTTCCCCCACTCCCCCTCCCATCGGTCTCCGGGAAGAAAGCCCTAACTCTGTTGGGCGGCGATGCCGTTCTCTTCTTGAAGACGCCACTTTGGGATCCTTGTGGGCAGTGGGCGCTTTTGGGTGGTAGGTGGCGGCGGTGCCGAGGTCGTCTTCGTCCTAGTGTGAAGCTTCCCCTCCTTTGGTGGCTGGATGTGTGCTGCGGCGATGTTCTGCTCAAGTAGAGTCGTGTCGGGGACTGTAGGTGCTTGGCGACGACATGACCCATTGGTGTCGGGCCCTCTCTCCTTCGAGCTGGCGTGTTCATGTTCCTGGTGTAGCATTCATAGAGGAGGACCTCGACATCTTCGGCTCCTGTATCCATTGAGTATCTTCGTTGTTCGTAGCGTTTGACGTTTAGTTTGATGATGTCCAATGTATTTGTATCTTATCGCATTGTACTTCTTTCTCTTCGCCCGTGGGCGTGCTTGTAATCCTGGCCGGTTGATGGCTTTGTTAATTAAAAGTCGGGTTAGGCTCAAGCCCCATCTCTGGCTCGGTCGATGCCTTTTATCTAAAAAAGAGAGTAGTAAACAGAAACCTACCTTCTAAAACAATTAAACCATTTTATCATGGCACCAATGGTACAACCTCGACCTCCTCGTACATCACCGGCTGACGGAGGGGCCAATCTATGATGAGTTCGTGAGCGAGTAGGTAGTGGCGTCCATGATCGCAGAGGACCCAAACTTCGTCGATCGGCAGCGGGCGCACTATGAGGCCGCGTTGGCTACAATGCGGTCGTGGCGGAGGCGGGGTAGGCGATTATGGACGGGAATGTGGCTGCCTACATCGGCAGCTCCGCATCGTTCATGCGGCCCGCACGGTTCGTGCCGAGCCGCAACGACCACACGAGGCCGACATGTCCACGTCGATCATGGACCTCGCCTTAACCGGCGACATCAACACAGTAGACTCTGATGAGGATGAGTAGGACATGGGACACAGATGCCCGTGTCCCATGTGGGCCGACGATAGAGGAGGTGTCCCTCCATCAGCAACCCGCAGCTTCACTTCCGGAAGCTCATGGCCGTTGAGCTCGCCGGACATGGAGAAGAATAGAACATGGATTACAGACGCCTCTACGGCCTAGACTAGGTTTTGCTATATTGAAATGTCATGTTGAAATATGTCAAAAATATAATGAATTTGAACTGATTTAAATAAAAGTCGTCCGGTTAGCATGCAATTTGTTCGGTTCGTTCAAATTTCGTTTAAAATGTGTCCGGCATTTGATAGATAGAGTTGAATGGTTGGCTTTCGTATTCGTGCCCATGGACGGATATTAGCAGATGGTCTTATAAACTAAGGTTGCTACAGTTGTACGTGTGTTCCATCATTGTTACACTGTTTGCAGCGCATCGAATGGGTTACAGTGTCGTTTAGGCATGCTGTTGGCAGGTCGGGCCGTCGGGAGGTACATCGTATGGGCTTTGATGTGCTCTGCTCATGGGTCTGGGCATTCAAAACAGCGACAACGTTTACTTTTTTGAAATTTTCGACAACCTTTATTCAGTCATTGATGCACATGTGCTCGACCTAGTCTGTCAAAAGCGCATGTGCGCAAAGCAATGGATAGCGTATCCCAAGCTGCGTGCTCTATGGCGTTGAGGTTACGAACGAACGTTATGTTGATCTAGCTGTTGCTCAAGACATCTTGGACGAGAATGTTGGGATTGGAGGCAATCACGAACAGGCTCGAGCGTGAGAGAACAACCTAGCTAACCAAAACTTTGGGTCCGCCCCATCACCTACGTCAAAGCGAGCACCAAGGAGAAAAAAATATCCATGTATTTTCGGAGCCCGTCTCAGAATTGTCAACCTAAATCCGAGGATATGAAAAATGAAGAACTTCAGAAGTAGTATCAAAACGCTCTTATATCATAGGACGGAAGAAGTATTTGGTTGTGATGCTCACCAGACGCTTCCTCCTATTCTCTGTTTCTCTCTTTGCAATGAAAGCCTTGTTAGAGCATGTGCACTTGGCAAATTCAGCCCCAGGCACTTGGCAAATCTGCGGACAGCGCCTGTCGGCTCATCATATTTCTTGCTCAGTATTCACATATCTTAAATCCGAACTCTCAAATCCATAGAAATCCATGCACGTCCATCATACACATCAATGTTGCACGTAAATAACAAATGTTGGTACCGGAAATACATAGGTCTGACATAAAATTTATTTTAAGTGCACAACTCAAACATTAGATCTTTCATTTTCATTGTGGGTCCACATATGCTCTTGTGAGCTTGAAGTAGTTATCGTGTGCCTTCACTCCCTTCATGATACGCAAAAATAATGGGTTTCACATGTGAAAACGGCGATGAAACCATGGATCATCCAGGAAAGTTGGGTTCGGAGCAAAGCAGTCCTTCTGCAGAAGCCGTGCTCCGGACACGCTATCCCGATTGATCACTCTTCTCCCTTTTTGATTGAGTCCTTAAAGTTGAGAATATGTTTCACCTGCCGGTCCATTTTCTCTTCATGCTCATGAGTATGATCATGTCCACTTCTTCATCTGAATCTAGAATCAAAGAACTCATCTGGAATCATTTGATCAAGCTACGTCGTTCCATACTCCTTGTCCGACGAAGCATCATAATTCATCGATTTTCCTAATAAAATGTCAAAAAATCGGGTCGGACAATGTGCCAAACACATTGAGTGCAAGGTGGAGCCAGAGAGTTGCTGGACGTACCGCAGTGGCGTCCGGGTCAACGACGACGTCTTCGGAGACGAGGACGGGAGAGAGGACTGATGTGACGGTGTTGGCAACACAGAGGCTAGGAACGGCTGCGGAGCGCGCGTGGTGGATGAGCTGCGAGACGGACATAATGGAAGAGGAAGAAGAGATGAGAGAGCAAATGGATCTGGTAGGTCGAGGGGTTGGATTTGGTGCATTTTGAGGAGGGGTTGGGCTGTCGGGTCCGACGTGGCGGATGCGCCCGGACGCCCCATATCCGTCATATATTTGGACTGGATATGAGAGGTGCCGATCAGTCCGAGCGTTTGAGGCGCCCGTCTGGGTCGCACTTTTGTGATTGCTCAGTAACCGGGTCATCCGTCTGGGCTTTTGAGGCGGGTTTAGGGCGCTCCGGCTGTAGATGCTCTTAAAATTGTAACACAACCCTTGTTGCAAAACCATCTTAAACTCGCGATTGCAACAAGAGCCTTATTGTAGTTGCAACAAGAGCCTTGTTGCAAAAGCATCCTCGACTTGTGGCTGTGTCCGTCACCATTGCAACAAAGGACCTTTGTTGCAGAAAAAACATCTATGCTTATGGATCTAAGACTGGGAGGCCGCCACCGCCGCCGGGGACCTACTTTGTCGCCGTTGCCGCTAACCGCAAGCCCATCCACCTCGAGCTCCTGTCCCGAGCGCCGTCAACCTTCACCGCTCGTTGCGTTTGCCGGCGAGCTCGTCGGAGCAACCCACCGTCGCACCCTTCTCCTTCCTTCCCTCCTTCTTCGCCTGTCTCTCCTCCTCTCTTAACTTCCTCTCTCCTCTACAGATCTCCCAACCCACCCGAGCTTAGAGCATCTCCAGCCGTTGGCCCCCCAGGGGGCGCGTAAGATCGCCGCCTGGGGGTGAGCCGACACTAAAATCGGCGTGGGGCGAGCCGGTTCCCAGCCACTCGTCCCAGGGACGCCCCAGACGCGGGTTTATTTTTTTAAACGGAATTCGGCAAAATTCAGCAAATTGGATAAAACATTCAGCTAAAGTTTGGCAAACTTGACATATATCCAACATGTTCGACGTTTTACATAAGTTATTTAAAAAAGGGATAATTAGATTTATGCCCCTAGTTATGTCCCACTCATCTGTTTTACCCCTAATTCCCAAAAGTCACCGGTTCTGTCCAAGTCACTTTGCTCTTTTTATGCTTTTGCCCTTTGACCGTTTGACCGTCAGTTTGAAAAATTCATAACTAATTCATACTAAATCAGAAAAATACAAATAAGATACCAAAATGTTCGGAAAACATCACCTATATGTGAGTGTCATTTTCATTCATGAAAAAAGTGTTGGAAGGTGCCCATCCGAGTTTTAGCTCTTATGCTACCACCATGAATAGTAAAATCTAAAAAAGTTCAAAAATTCAAAAGAAAATTTGGTGGCAAAGAATGACAAATGTTTTAAGTTCCTGCCAAGTTTCATCAGGGAATAACATTCGTGGGTGCCGCGGCAAAAAAAACAACCAGCACTCCAAAATAGATTATTTTTTTGCCACGACTTCCACGAATGCCATTCCCTGATGAAACTTGGCAAGCACTTAGAACATTTGTCGTTCTTTGCCGTCCTATTTTTTTTGAATTTTTTTTGATTTTTTTAGATTTTACTATTCATGGTGGTATCAAAAGAGCTAAAACTCGGATGGGCACCTTCCAACAATTTTTACATGAATGAAAATGACACTCACATATAGGTGATGTTTTTCCAAACATTTTGGTGTCTTATTTGCATTTTTCTGATTTAGTATGAATTAGTTATGAATTTTTCAAGCTGACGGTCAAACGGTCAAAGGGCAAAAGCATAAGAAGAGCAAAGTGACTTAGACAGAACCGGTGACTTTTGGGAATTAGGGGTAAAACATACGAGTGGGACACAACTAGGGGCATAAATCTAATTATCCCTTTAAAAAGAACTAACTAAGGGGCGAAGTGAAAGAAATATGCCCTAGAGGCAATAGTAAAGTTGTTATTTATATTTCCTTATATCATGATAAATGTTTATTATTCATGCTAGAATTGTATTAACCAGAAACTTAGTACATGTATGAATACATAGACAAACAGAGTGTCCCTAGTATGCCTCTACTTGACTAGCTCGTTAATCGAAGATCGTTAAGTTTCCTAGCCATGGACATGTGTTGTCATTTGATGAATGGGATCACATCATTAGAGAATGATGTGATGGACAAGACCCATCCGTTAGATTAGCACTATGATTGTTTATTTTGTTGCTATTGTTTTGTTCATAACTTATACATGTTCCTATGACTATGAGATTATGCAACTCCCGAATACCGGAGGAACACTTAGTATGCTATCAAAAGTCATAACATAACTGGGTGATTATAAATATGCTCTACAGGTGTCTCCGATGGTGTTTGTTAAGTTGGCATAGATCGAAATTAGGATTTGTCACTCCGATTGTTGGAGAGGTATCTCTGGACCCTCTCGGTAATGCACATCACTATAAGCCTTGCAAGCAATGTGACTAATGAGTTAGTTACGGGATGATGCATTACAGAACGAGTAAAGAGACTTGCCGGTAACGAGATTGAACTAGGTATTGAGATACCGACGATCGAATCTCAGGCAAGTAACATACCGATGACAAAGGGAACATCGTATGTTGTTATGCGGTTTGACCGATAAAGATCTTCGTAGAATATGTAGGAGCCAATATGAGCATGCAGGTTCCGCTATTGGTTATTGATCGGAGATGTGTCTCAGTCATGTCTACATAGTTCTCGAACCCGTAGGGTCCGCACGCCTAACGTTTGATGACGATTGGTATTATGAGTTATATGATTTGATGTACCGAAGGTTGTTCGGAGTCCCGGATGAGATCATGGACATGACGAGGAGTCTCAAAATGGTCGAGACGTAAAGATCAATATATTGGAAGGCTATATTCGGACATCGGAAAGGTTCTGAGTGATTCGGGTATTTTTCGGAGTACCGGGGAGTTACGGGAATTCACCGGGAGAAGTAATGGGCCTTATTGGGCTTTAGTGGAGAGAGGGGACAAGGGCCAAGAGGTGGTGCGCGCCTCCCCCCTGCCCAAACCTAATTGGACAAGGGGTGGGGGCGCGACCCCGCTTTCCTTCTCCCTCCCCTCTCTTTCCTTCTCTCCTACTCCGAATAGGAAAGAGGAGGGGAATCCTACTTGGACTGGGGAGTCCTAGTAGGATTCCCCACACCTGGCGCCCCCCCCTTAGGGCCAGCCACCTCTTCCTTCCCCTCCTTTATATACGTGGCAAGGGGGCACTGAAGGAAATATGCCCTAGAGGAAATAATAAAGTTATTATTTATTTCCTTATATCATGATAAATGTTTATTATTAATGCTAGAATTGTATTAACCGAAAACGTAATACTTGTGTGAATACATAGACAAACAAAGTGTCACTAGTATGCCTCTACTTGACTAGCTCATTAATCAAAGATGGTTATGTTTCCTAACCATAGACATGAGTTGTCATTTGATTAATGGGATCACATCATTAGGAGAATGATGTGATTGACACGACCCATTCCATTAGCTTAGCACCCGATCGTTTAGTATGTTGCTATTGCTTTCTTCATGACTTATACATGTTCCTATGACTACGAGATTATGCAACTCCCGTTTACCAGAGGAACACTTTGTGTGCTACCAAACGTCACAACGTAACTGGGTGATTATAAATGTGCTCTACAGGTGTCTCCAAAGGTACATGTTGGGTTGGCGTATTTCGAGATTAGGATTTGTCGCTCCGATTGTCGGAGAGGTATCTCTGGGCCCTCTCGGTAATACACATCACTTAAGCCTTGCAAGCAATGCAACTAATAAGTTAGTTGCAAGATGATGTATTACGCAACGAGTAAAGAGACTTGCCAGTAACGAGATAGAACTAGGTATTGAGATACCGATGATCGAATCTCGGGCAAGTAACATACGGATGACAAAGGGAACAACGTATGTTGTTATGCGGTCTAACTGATAAAGATCTTCGTAGAATATGTAGGAGCCAATATGAGCATCCAGGTTTAGCTATTGGTTATTGACCTGAGACGTGTCTCGGTCATGTCTACATTGTTCTCGAACCCGTAGGGTCCGCACGCTTAACGTTACAATGACAGTTTCATAATGAGTTTATATATTTTGATTAACCGAAGGTTGTTCAGAGTCCCGGATGTGATCACAGACTTGACGAGGAGTCTCGAAATGGTCGAGACATAAAGATCGATATATTGGACGACTATATTTGGACACCGGAAAGGTTCCGGGTAAGATTGGGACAATACCGGATCACCGGGAGGTTATCGGAACCCCCCGGGAGGTATATGGGCCTTATTGGGCCTTAGTGGAAAGGAGGGGAAAGGAGCAAGGGAGGGGGCGCCCCCCCAAGCCCAATCTGAATTGGGAGGGGGGCCGACCCCCCTTTCCTTCCTCCCTCCTTCCTCTTCCTTCCCTCTCATACTCCTAATAGGAAAAAGGGGAGTCCTACTCCCGGTGGGAGTTGGACTCCCCCCCTTGGGCGCGCCACCCTCCTTGGCCGGCCCCCTCCTCCACTCCTTTATATACGGGGGCAGGGGGCACCCCAGAGACACAACAATTTATCATTGATCTCTTAGCCGTGTGCGGTGCCCCCCTCCACCATAATCCTCGATAATATTGTAGCGGTGCTTAGGCGAAGCCCTACGACGGTAGAACATCAAGATCGTCACTACGCCGTCGTGCTGACAGAACTCATCCCCGACACTTTGCTGGATCGGAGTCCGGGGATCGTCATCGAGCTGAACGTGTGCAAAAACTCGGAGGTGCCGTAGTTTCTGTGCTTGATCGGTCGGGCCGTGAAGACGTACGACTACATCAACCGCGTTGTTATAAAGCTTCCGCTTCTGGTCTACAAGGGTACGTAGACAACACTCTCCCCTCTCGTTGTTGTGCATCACCATGATCTTGCGTGTGCGTAGGAAAATTTTGAAATTACTACGTTCCCAACAGTGGCATCCGAGCCTAGGTTTTATGTGTTGATGTTATATGCACGAGTAGAACACAAGTGAGTTGCGGGCGATATAAGTCATACTGCTTACCAACATGTCATACTTTGGTTTGGCGGTATTGTTGGATGAAGCGGCCCGGACCGACATTACGCGTACGCTTACGCGAGACTGGTTCTACCGATGTGCTTTGCACACAGGTGGCTGGCGGGTGTCAGTTTCTCCAACTTTAGTTGAACCGAGTGTGGCTACGCCCGGTCCTTGCAAAGGTTAAAACAGCATCAACTTGACAAACTATCGTTGTGGTTTTTGATGCGTAGGTAAGATTGGTTCTTGCTAAGCCCGTAGCAGCCTCCTAAAACTTGCAACAAACAAAGTCGAGGACGTCTAACTTGTTTTTGCAGGGCATGTTGTGATGTGATATGGTCAAGGCATGATGCTAAATTTTATTGTATGAGATGATCATGTTTTGTAACCAAGTTATCGGCAACTGGCAGGAGCCATATGGTTGTCGCTTTATTGTATGCAATGCAATCACCCTGTAATGCTTTACTTTATCACTAAGCGGTAGCGATAGTCGTAGAAGCATAAGATTGGCGAGACGACAACGATGCTACGATGGAGATCAAGGTGTCGCGCCGGTGACGATGGTGATCATGACGATGCTTCGGAGATGGAGATCACAAGCACAAGATGATGATGGCCATATCATATCACTTATATTGATTGCATGTGATGTTTATCTTTTATGCATCTTATCTTGCTTTGATTGACGGTAGCATTATAAGATGATCTCTCACTAAATTTCAAGGTAAAAGTGTTCTCCCTGCGTATGCACCGTTGCCAAAGTTCGTCGTGCCCAGACACCACGTGATGATCGGGTGTGATAAGCTCTACGTCCATCTACAACGGGTGCAAGCCAGTTTTGCACACGCAGAATACTCAGGTTAAACTTGACGAGCCTAGCATATGCAGATATGGCCTCGGAACACTGAGACCGAAAGGTCGAGCGTGAATCATATAGTAGATATGATCAACATAGTGATGTTCACCATTGAAAACTACTCCATTTCACGTGATGATCGGTTATGGTTTAGTTGATTTGGATCACGTGATCACTTAGAAGATTAGAGGGATGTCTTTCTAAGTGGGAGTTCTTAAGTAATATGATTAATTGAACTTAAATTTATCATGAACTTAGTACCTGATAGTATCTTGCTTGTTTATGTTTGATTGTAGATAGATGGCCCGTGCTGTTGTTCCTTTGAATTTTAATGCGTTCCTTGAGAAAGCAAAGTTGAAAGATGATGGTAGCAATTATACGGACCGGGTCCGTAACTTGAGGATTATCCTCATTGCTGCACAGAAGAATTACGTCCTGAAAGTACCGCTGGGTGTCAGGCCTGCTGCTGATGCAACTGACGACGTTAAAAACGTCTGGCAGAGCAAAGCTGATGACTACTCGATAGTTCAATGTGCCATGCTTTACGGCTTAGAACCAGGTCTTCAACGACGTTTTGAACGTCATGGAGCATATGGGATGTTCCAGAAGTTGAAGCTAATATTTCAAGCAAATGCCCGGATTGAGAGATATGAAGTCTCCAATAAGTTCTATAGCTGCAAGATGGAGGAGAACCGTTCTGTCAGTGAGCATATACTCAAAATGTCTGGGTATAATAATCACTTGATTCAACTGGGAGTTAATCTTCTGGATGATTGCGTCATTGACAGAATTCTCCAATCACTTCCACCTAGCTACAAGAGCTCCGTGATGAACTATAATATGCAAGGGATGGATAAGACAATTCCCGAGCTCTTCGCAATGCTAAAAGCTGCGAAGGTAGAAATCAAGAAGGAGCATCAAGTGTTGATGGTCAACAAGACCACTAGTTTCAAGAAAAACTGCAAGGGGAAGAAGAATAGGAACTTCAAGAAGAACAACAAGAAAGTTGTTGCTCAGGAGAAGAAACCCAAGTCTGGACCTAAGCCTGAAACTGAGTGCTTCTACTGCAAGCAGACTGGTCACTAGAAGTGGAACTGCCCCAAGTATTTGGCGGATAAGAAGGATGGCAAGATGAACAAAGGTATATGTGATATACATGTTATTGATGTGCACCTTACTAGAGCTCGCAGTAGCACCTGGGTATTTGATACTGGTTCTGTTGCTAATATTTGCAACTCGAAACAGGGACTACAGATTAAGCGAACACTGGCGAAGGACGAGGTGACGATGCGCGTGGGAAATGGTTCCAAAGTTGATGTGATCGCGGTCGGCACGCTACCTCTACATCGACCATCAGGATTAGTATTAGACCTAAAAATTTGTTATTTGGTGCCAGTGTTGAGCATGAACATTATATATGGATCTTGTTTGATGCGAGACGGTTATTCATTTAAATCAGAGAATAATGGTTGTTCTGTTTATATGAGTAATATCTTTTATGGTCATGCACCCTTGAAGAGTGGTCTATTTTTTATGAATCTCGATAGTAGTGATACACATATTCATAATGTTGAAGCCAAAATATGCAGAGTTGATAATGATAGTGCAACTTATTTGTGGCACTGCCGTTTAGGTCATATCGGTGTAAAGCGCATGAAGAAACTCCATACTGATGGACTTTTGGAACCACTTGATTATGAATCACTTGGTACTTGCGAACCGTGCCTCATGGGCAAGATGACTAAAACGCCGTTCTCCGGTACTATGGAGAGAGCAACAGATTTGTTGGAAATCATACATACAGATGTATGTGGTCCAATGAATGTTGAAGCTCGTGGCGGATATCGTTATTTTCTCACCTTCACAGATGATTTAAGCAGATATGGGAATATCTACTTAATGAAACATAAGTCTGAAACATTTGAAAAGTTTAAAGAATTTCAGAGTTGTCACACCCTAGCTAGGTTATGCATTAGAGTGTGCATCATGTTTACTTTCATCAGAAATGGAAATGGGGAAAGCAGAACCCCCAGCACCCCCCCCTGAAATCAACTAGGGTTTACTAAAAATAAATTCAATGAACCTGAAATGCCCTTCAGATATGTTCACCCTCTTTGCCTTGGGTTAGAACCCTTGGGAAAAATGGTGCATATATTTTTAGGTCAACAAAAGGGGCATTGACTTAATTCATAAATATTTGAATTTGGGCATTTAAATACTATTAAATAATTCAAATGCTCAAATAATGTTGGAATTATTTTTGGGCCACTGAAATATTTCAGAAAGTGTCCATAAATATTTTCAGGATTTTATGAAATGATTTAGTATTTAAACTAAATCAAAACAGAATAGCAAAAATAGAAAACAGAATAAAATTTGAGAGAGAGAGAGTAGGCCAGTGGGCCACTTACCTGGCGCCACCGACCGGCCCAGCCCTGTAGCTGGACGGCCCAGCCCACCAGGCCGTGCCAGTCGTCCCCTAGCTGCTGCCAGGAGGACGCCGGGCGTGTGCCCGCGGCGCGCCGGCACGCGCGCGGCCACCGACGGCCAGCTCCTGCTTGCCGCGCCCTCCCCTCGACGCCTGGACGTCGCTATGGACGCCACGCACCCCCTGGCCCCCTCTTATCCCTCTCCCTCGCTCTCCCTCCTCCCCTGTTTCTCTCCCGCGCGACCACCCGAACGCGCCGTCGCCGCCGTTCGCTGCCACCGCGGCCACCGGCCACCCCTCGCCCTGCCGCTGCGCCGAAGAGCTCCGCCACATTGCCGGCTACCTCTCCGTCAAGTCACGCGCCTCGGGAAGCCCTACAGCGTCACCTTCGAGCTCTTCCTCAACCTGCGGCCGCCGGCGACTTCATCGTCGATTCGCCGAACCCCGTGCCTCCCCTGCCTCGCCAGTAGCACCAGAAGAACCACGGTGAGCCATTGACCCGGTTCCCCCTTGCCCCGTCGTCCCTCGCGTCCTCTAGCGCTAGCACCACCGCGCCCGCGAGCTCCTCGCCGCCGGCCATGGCGCCACCATGGCCAGGGGCCGAGCCAGCCGCACCCGCACATGTCGTCGTGTTCCTGGTGACGCCAGGAGCCCATAGAACCTATCCGCATGCCTCCCCGTGCCTTATAGCCTCGAACCCGAGCTCGCCCGAGCTCCGGCCGCCGCCTCGAGCCTGATTCCGGCGAGCTCCGGCCGCCCCGCAGCCTCCCGTGTGTCCCACTGGATTCGCGCGAGTCTGGGCATCGTGTAGATGAGCTCCACCGCCCGAATGGTCGCCGGAGCGGCGATCCCGAGCCCCTCCGCCGTGTCTGGCTCGCCGGCGTCAAGCCGCCGACGGGTGTTGACCCCGCTGACCAGGAGGTTTGACCTCCCGTGGGTCGCTGACATGTGGGGCCCGGCCCTATTAATCTTTAGTTAGGATTAGTTTAACAACTAATTTAACCCTTCTAATTAAATGGGTCACTGACGCGTGGGCCCAACCCCATTAACCAAGCCAGTTTAGTTTTAATTTAATTAGGATTAGCTACAGACACTGACGTGTGGACCCCACACGTCAGGTTTGACTGGGTCAGCCGCCTTTGACCTGCTGACGCAATGCTGTTGTCATGCTGACGCAATATATCTTTTCTGGAATTAAAATAAATCAGGAAATTCCAGAAAATACCCAAAACTTTGAAAAATCATAGAAATTCAACCATAACTCCAAATGAGATAAATTATATATGTAAAATTATCAGAAAAATTCAAGGAATCCATCTGTACCATTTTCATGAATGTTTGAACAATGTTTGTCCCCTGTTTTGGACAAAACAAATAAAGGGCATTTAAATAATCATATATGGGGTTGGAATTTGAATCTTGTACTCAAACCAACTCCATTTAAATCATAGCTAGTTGCATTAGCTCAAGACACATCCATATTGCCATGTCATAGCATGCATCATATTGTTGCATATCGTCATGTGTTGATTGTGCTCGGTTGTGTTCTTCGTGGTAGGTTCTGCCTCCGAGGATATTCACGAGTATCCAACTGAAGGGCAGTATCCCGTCACCACTCCATCAGGCAAGCAACCATTGATCATTCCGATACAACCCATGTTCTCGCTCCTGCTCTTGTTTACTGCATTAAGACAACACGATTCAAACTGCTGTGTGCTATGGTAGTTGAACCCTTATCCTCTGCATGACCTGTCATTGCCACAGTAACTAGATGAAACCCTCTAGCATGTGTAGGAGTTGATTGAGCCATGTTTTGTGATTCCTACCTTGCTATGCCTGCTATGCTTAGAGTTGTGTCAGGTCTGGTTCATCTGGGTGATGGGCTAGAGTGAAATGCTTGTGCCAGTAATATGTGGGATGTGTTGAACATGTTTTGGTAAAGGTATCGATGAGAGGCCATGTAGGAGTACATGGTGGGTTGTTTCATTGAAGCCGTCCCTAAGAACTGAGTTCTGTATGCGTGAATTAAGATTCAGCTACTACCACACATTGGGCCCTGAAATATGACCCCGCTCGACTTACCGACCCCTCTCGCCTCAGTCCAGGAGTTGCAACTAGTTTCTGGTGTTTGTAGGATATGTGTTGGCGGCCGCGCGTAGCGCTGACCCTAGGGGTGGGCTATGTTGCGGTAGATACACCGTGGCACGGTGTACCGAGTCACCCGTTTGGTGTCTCGGGAACCCTGTTCACATCGTTCGGGGCCGTTGAGGACACCCCGGCCGGATTTCCTTGCGGATGGAACCTGAATAGGCGATGACCCTGGACTAGAGACTTGTGAGGTTAGTCAGGTCGTGGTCTACACCCACGTCGGTTTTTGCTTGAAGTCTGCCGAGCACATTTCGTGTGCAGACGCTAAGTGGTGGAAACATGTGTGACGAAGTACACCCCTGCAGGGTATAAAACTATTCGAATAGCCGCGTCCGCGGTAAAGGAGTACTTGGTTGCATATACAGTTCATAGACAAGTTAATGGATACTACTAAAAGACTCAAGATAAGTGTGAGTACCGAGGATGGCCCCCTCACAGGATACGAGGGAGGATCCTCGGTGGAGTATTGTGTTGGTGAGTAGTGGACTCATGTGCGAAAACTATTTTGCTAAAAGATTCCGTAGGATAGCTTAGCCAAGAGTCAAAGCTGGCCTGCTGCATAAACCCCACCACCTTCTTGAGAATGAGCATGTACAGTAGGTTCTGATGTAAGACTTGCTGAGTACCTTTGTACTCATGTTTGCTTATTTATTGTTTTCAGACGACAACACTGCCCCCTCCGATGAGTTTTACGTAGACCTTGACGTCGACGAGTGACTAGCCACCCAGGTGGTGATCCAGGCCATGGAGGGCCTATGTAGATAGACAGGCTTCGAGAAGCCTTCTTTCTTTTTAGAGTCTATACTCAGACTAGTTGCTTCCGCATGTGCTTGTATGACTGTATGACTTGAGTGTCGGGTCATGTGACCCCTACCTGTATGGATATGTTATGTATGGCTCCCTGGAGCCTTTAAATAAAGTACTTGAGTTGTAGAGTTTTGTTGTGATGCCATGTTGTATGTACTCATATCGAGCATATTGTATGTATGATTGAAATGCTTGGTATGAGTGGGATCCGACAATCTAGTTGTTTGCCCTTCGCAGCCTTTCTTATGGGGAAATGTAGTCTAGTGCTCCTCGAGCCATAGTAGTCCGCTACAGCCCGGTTCACCGGAGTCCTGCTAGCCCAGCACTACTGTTCAGGACACTTGACTGGCCGGCATGTGTTTCACTTTGTCCCTATGTCTGTCCCTTCGGGGAAATGTCACGCGGTGATCTCCGGAGTCCTGTCTAGCCTGCTACAGCCCGGGATCCCCCGGAGTCCTGCTAGCCCAGTGCTACAGCCCGGAATCACTCATTGATGACCGACATGTTCGTTGTGATTCATGTATGCCTGTCTCCATAGGTCTGTGCCGCTTTGGGTTCACGACTAGCCATGTCGGCCCGGGTTCTCGGTCATATGGATGCTAGCGACATTGTCATATACGCGAGCCAAAAGGCGCAAACGGTCCCGGGCCATGGTAAGGCGACACCCGTGGGATACCGTGCGTGAGGCCGCAAAGTGATATGAGGTGTTACCGGCTAGATCGATGTGGCTTAGAATCGGGGTCCTGACAAGAGTGAAGTTGAAAATCATCGTAACAAGAAAATAAAGTTTCTACAATCTGATCGTGGAGGAGAATATTTGAGTTACGAGTTTGGTTTACATTTGAAACAATGCGGAATAGTTTCGCAACTCACGCCACCCGGAACACCACAGTGTAATGGTGTGTCCGAACATCGTAATCGTACTTTACTTGATATGGCGCGATCTATGATGTCTCTTACAGATTTACCGCTATCGTTTTGGGGTTATGCTTTAGAGACGGCCACATTCACGTTAAATAGGGCACCATCAAAATCCGTTGAGACGACGCCTTATGAACTATGGTTTGGCAAGAAACCAAAGTTGTCGTTTCTGAAAGTTTGGGGCTGCGATGCTTATGTGAAAAAGCTTCAACCTGATAAGCTCGAACCCAAATCAGAGAAATGTGTCTTCATAGGATACCCGTGGGAGACTGTTGGGTACACCTTCTATCACAGATCCGAAGGCAAGACATTTGTTGCTAAGAATGGATCCTTTCTAGAGAAGGAGTTTCTCTCGAAAGAAGTGAGTCGGAGGAAAGTAGAACTTGATGATGTAACTGTACCTGCTCCCTTATTGGAAAGTAGTACATCATAGAAACCGGTTTCCGTGACACCTACACCAATTAGTGAGGAAGCTAATGATAATGATCATGAAACTTCAGAACAAGTTACTACTGAACCTCGTAGATCAACAAGAGTAAGATCCACACCAGAGTGGTACGGTAATCCTGTTCTGGAAGTCATGCTACTAGATCATGACGAACCTACGAACTATGAAGAAGCAATGGTGAGCCCAGATTCCACAAAATGGCTTGAAGCCATGAAATCTGAGATGGGATCCATGTATGAGAACAAAGTGTGGACTTTGGTTGACTTGCCCAATGATCGGCAAGCAATTGAAAATAAATGGATCTTCAAGAAGAAGACTGACGCTGACGGTAATGTTACTGTCTACAAAGCTCGACTTGTCGCAAAAGGTTTTTGACAAGTTCAAGGAATTGACTACGATGAGACCTTCTCACCCGTAGCGATGCTTAAGTCTGTCCGAATCATGTTAGCAATTGCCGCATTTTATGATTATGAAATTTGGCAAATGGATGTCAAAACTGCATTCCTGAATGGATTTCTGGAAGAAGAGTTGTATATGATGCAGCCAGAAGGTTTTCTCGATCCAAAAGGAGCTAACAAAGTGTGCAAGCTCCAGCGATCCATTTATGGACTGGTGCAAGCATCTCGGAGTTGGAATAAATGCTTTGATAGTGTGATAAAAGCATTTGGTTTTGTACAGACTTTTGGAGAAGCCTGTATTTACAAGAAAGTGAGTGGGAGCTCTGTAGCATTTCTGATATTATATGTGGATGACATATTGCTAATTGGAAATGATATAGAATTTCTGGATAGCATAAAGGGATACTTGAATAAGAGTTTTTCAATGAAAGACCTCGATGAAGCTGCTTACATATTGGGCATTAAGATCTATAGAGATAGATCAAGACGCTTAATTGGACTTTCACAAAGCACATACCTTGACAAAGTTTTGAAGAAGTTCAAAATGGATCAAGCAAAGAAAGGATTCTTGCCTGTGTTACAAGGTGTGAAGTTGAGTAAGACTCAATGCCCGACCACTGCAGAAGATAGAGAGAAAATGAAAGATGTTCCCTATGCTTCAGCCATACGCTCTATCATGTATGCAATGCTGTGTACCAGACCTGATGTGTGCCTTGCTATAAGTCTAGCAGGGAGGTACCAAAGTAATCCAGGAGTGGATCACTGGACAGCGGTCAAGAACATCATGAAATACCTGAAAAGGACTAAGGATATGTTTCTCGTATATGGAGGTGACAAAGAGCTCACCGTAAATGGTTACGTTGATGCAAGCTTTGACACTGATCTGGATGATTCTAAATCGCAAACCGGATACATATTTACATTAAATGGTGGAGCTGTCAGTTGGTGCAGTTCTAAACAAAGCGTCGTGGCGGGATCTACATGTGAAGCGGAGTACATAGCTGCTTCGGAAGCAGCAAACGAAGGAGTCTGGATGAAGGAGTTCATATCCGATCTAGGTGTCATACCTAGTGCATCGGATCCAATGAAAATCTTTTGTGACAATACTGGTGCAATTGCCTTGGCAAAGGAATCCAGATTTCACAAGAGAACCAAGCACATCAAGAGACGCTTCAATTCCATCCGGGATCTTGTCCAGGTGGGAGACATAGAGATTTGCAAGATACATACGGATCTGAATGTAGCAGACCCATTGACTAAGCCTCTTCCACGAGCAAAACATGATCAGCACCAAGGCTCCATGGGTGTTAGAATAATTACTGTGTAATCTAGATTATTGACTCTAGTGCAAGTGGGAGACTGAAGGAAATATGCCCTAGAGGCAATAATAAAGTTATTATTTATTTCCTTATATCATGATAAATGTTTATTATTCATGCTAGAATTGTATTAACCGGAAACGTAATACTTGTGTGAATACATAGACAAACAAAGTGTCACTAGTATGCCTCTACTTGAATAGCTCATTAATCGAAGTTGGTTATGTTTCCTAACCATAAACATGAGTTGTCATTTGATTAACGGGATCACATCATTAGGAGAATGATGTGATTGAGATGACCCATTCCATTAGCTTAGCACCCGATCATTTAGTATGTTGCTATTGCTTTCTTCATGACTTATACATGTTCCTATGACTATGAGATTATGCAACTCCCGTTTACCGGAGGAACACTTTGTGTGCTACCAAACATCACAACGTAACTGGGTGATTATAAAGGTGCTCTACAGGTGTCTCCAAAGGTACATGTTGGGTTGGCGTATTTTGAGATTAGGATTTGTCGCTCCGATTGTCGGAGAGGTATCTCTGGGCCCTCTCGGTAATACACATCACTTAAGCCTTGCAAGCAATGGAACTAATAAGTTAGTTGCAAGATGATGTATTACGGAACGAGTAAAGAGACTTGCCGGTAACGAGATTGAACTAGGTATTGAGATACCGATGATCGAATCTCGGGCAAGTAACATACCGATGACAAAGGGAATAACATATGTTGTTATGCGGTCTGACTGATAAAGATCTTCGTAGAATATGTAGGAGCCAATATGAGCATCCAGGTTCCGCTATTGGTTATTGACCGAAGGCGTGTCTCGGTCATGTCTACATTGTTCTCGAACCCGTAGGGTCCGCACGCTTAACGTTACGATGACAGTTTCATAATGAGTTTATATATTTTGATGTACCGAAGGTTGTTCGGAGTCCTGGATGTGATCACGGACTTGACGAGGAGTCTCGAAATGGTCGAGACATAATGATCGATATATTGGACGACTATATTTGGACACCGGAAAAGTTCCGGGTAAGATTGGGACAATACCGGATCACCGGGAGGTTATCGGAACCCCCCGGGAGGTATATGGGCCTTATTGGGCCTTAGTGGAAAGGAGGGGAAAGGAGCAAGGGAGGGGGCGCCCCCCAAGCCCAATCCGAATTGGGAGGGGGGTCGGGCCCCCCTTTCCTTCCTCCCTCCTTCCTCTTCCTTCCCTCTCCTACTCCTAATAGGAAAAAGGGGAGTCCTACTCCCGATGGGAGTTGGACTCCCCCCTTGGGCGCGCCACCCTCCTTGGCCGGCCCCTCCTCCACTCCTTTATATACGGGGGCAGGGGGGCACCCCAGTGACACAACAATTTATCATTGATCTCTTAGCCGTGTGCGGTGCCCCCTCCACCATAATCCTCGATAATATTGTAGCGGTGCTTAGGCGAAGCCCTGCGACGGTAGAACATCAAGATCGTCGCCATGCCGTCGTGCTGACGGAACTCATCCCCGACACTTTGCTAGATCGGAGTCCGGGGATCGTCATCGAGCTGAACGTGTGCAAAAACTCGGAGGTGCTGTAGTTTCGGTGCTTGATCGGTCGGGCCGTGAAGACGTACAACTACATCAACCGCGTTGTTATAACGCTTCCGCTTCCGGTCTACGAGGGTACGTAGACAACACTCTCCCCTCTCGTTGCTGTGCATCACCATGATCTTGTGTGTGCGTAGGAAAATTTTGAAATTACTACGTTCCCAACAGGCACCCCATAGACACACAAGTTGATTGTTTAGCCGTGTGTCGGTGCCCCCTCCACAGGTTTCCACCTCGGTCATATCATTGTAGTGCTTAGGCGAAGCCCTGCGTCGGTAACTTCATCGTCACCGTCATTACGCCGTCGTGTTGACGAAACTCTCCCTTGGCCTCAACTGGATCAAGAGTACGAGGGACGTCACCGAGCTGAACGTGTGCAGATCGCAGAGGTGCCGTGCGTTCGGTACTTGATCGGTTGGATAGCGAAGATGTTCGACTACATCAACCGTGTTTCATAACGCTTCCGCTTACATTCTATGAATCACCTAGATAGATCTTGCGTGTGTGTAGGATTTTTTTTGAAATTACTGCGTTCCCCAACAATGGCATCCGAGCCAGGTCTTGCGTAGATGTTATATGCACGAGTAGAACACAAAGGAGTTGTGGGCGTGGGTGTATACATATTGCTTGCCGTCACTAGTTGATTCTTGATTCGGCGGTATTGTTGGATGAAGCGGCTCAGACCGACATTACGCGTACGCTTACGCGAGACTGGTTCTACCGACGTGCTTCGCACACAGGTGGCTAGTGGGTGTCAGTTTATCCAACTTTAGTTGTATCGGATTCAATGAACAGGGTTCTTTCCGAAGATCAAAAAGCAATCACTATACCGCGTTGTGGTTTTTGATGCGCAGGTAAGAATGGTTCTTGCTAAGCCCGTAGCAGCCACGTAAAAACTTGCAACAACAAAGTAGAGGACGTCTAACTTGTTTTTGCAGGGCATGTTGTGATGTGATATGGTCAAGACGTGATGAGATATAAATTGTTGTATGAGATGATCATGTTTTGTTGAAGTTGTCGGCAATTGGCAGGAGCCTTATGGTTGTGTCATTATTGCATAAGATGCAAGCGCCATGTAATTGCTTTACTTTGTCGCTATGCGATAGCAATAGTTGCAAAACCAATAGTTGGCGAGACGACCATGTGATGACACATTGATAAAGATCAAGATGATGGAGATCTAGGTGTCATACCGGTGACGATGGAGATCATGACGGTACTTTGGAGATGGAGATCAAAGGCACGAAATGATGATGGCCATATCATGTCACATATTTTGATTGCATGTGATGTTTATCTTTTATGCTTCTTATTTTGCTTAGTACGGCAGTAGCATTATAAGATGATCTCTCACTAAATTTCAAGGTATAAGTGTTCTCCCCGGGTATGCACTGTTGCGACAGTTCGTCGTGCCGAGACACCACGTGATGATCGGGCGTGATAAGCTCTACGTTCACATACAACGGGTGCAAGCCAGTTTTGCACACACAAAATACTCGGGTTAAACTTGACGAGCCTAGCATATGCAGATATGGCCTCGGAACACTGAGACCGAAAGGTCGAGCGTGAATCATATAGTAGATATGATCAATATAGTGATGTTCACCATTGAAAGCTACTCCATCTCACGTGATGATCGGACATGGTTTAGTTGATACGGACCACGTGATCACTTGGATGATTAGAGGGATGTCTATCTAAGTGAGAGTTCTTAAGTAATATGATTAATTAAACTTTAATTTATCATGAACTTAGTCCTGATAGTATTTGCATATCTATGTTGTAGATCAATTGCTCACATATAGCTTCCCTGTTTTATTTATGATATGTTCCTAGAGAAAACTATGTTGAAATATGTTAGTAGCAATGTTGCGGACTAGCTCCGTGATCTGAGGATTATCCTCATTGCCGCATAGAAGAATTATGTCCTTCATGCATCGCTAGGTGGACCTTTTGCAGGAACATATGCAAACATGTGAACGTTTGACAAGCTCGGTATGATGACTACTTGATAGTTTAGTGCGCCATACTTTACGGCTTAGAACCGGGACTTCAAAAACCTTTTGAATGCCACGGAACATATAAGATGTTCCAAGAGCTCAAATTTGTATTTCAGACTCATGCCCGAGTTGAGAGGTATGAGACCTCTAACAAGTACTTTGCCTACAAGATGGAGGAGAATAGCTCAACTAGTGAGCATGTGCTTAGAATGTCCGAGTACTACAATCACTTGAATCATGTGGGAGTTAATATTCCAGATAAGATAGTGATCGACAGAGTTCTCTAGTCACTATCGCCAAGTTACTGGAACTTCGTGATGAACTATAATATGTAAGGGGTGACAAAAACGATTCCCGAGCTCTTCGCAATGCTGAAATCAGCGAAGGTAGAGATCAAGAAAAACATCAAGTGTTGATGGTTGACAAGACCACTAGTTTCAAGTAAAAGGGCAAGGGAAAGAAAGGGAACTTCAAGAAGAATGGCAAGCCAGTTGCCACTCCCACGAAGAAGCCCAAAGCTAGACCCAAGCCTGGAACTGAGTGCTTCTACTGCAAAGAAAATGGTCACTGGAACTGGAACTGCCCTAGATACTTGGCGGATAAGAAGGTTGGCAAAGTAAACAAAGGTATATTTGATATACATGTTATTGATGTGTAGTTTACTAGTGTTTATAGCAACCCCTCAGTATTTTATACTGGTTCAGTTGCTAAGAGTAGTAACTCGAAAAGGGAGTTGCAAAATTAACAGAGACTAGTCAAGGGCGAGGTGATGATGTGAGCTGAAAGTGATTCCAAGGTTGATAAGATCACCATCGCACACTCCCTTTACCTTCGGGATTAGTGTTGAACCTAAAATAAATATTATTTGGTGTTTGCGTTGAGCATAAATATGATTCGATCATGTTTATTACAATACGGTTATTCATTTAAGTCAAAGAATAATTGTTGTTCTATTTACATGAGTAAAACCTTCTATGGTCATACACTCAATATAAATGGTTTATTGAATCTCGATCGTAGTGATACACATATTCATAATATTTATGCAAAAGATGCAAAGTTGATAATGATAGTATAACATACTTGTGGCACTGCCGTTTAGGTCATATTGGTGTAAAGCGCATGAAGAAACTCCATGCGGATGGAATTTTGGAATCACTTGATTATGAATCATTTGATGCTTGCGAACCATGCCTCATGGGCAAGATGACTAAGACTCCGTTCCCTGGAACAATGGAGCGAGCCACTGACTTATTGGAAATAATACATACCGATGTATGCGGTTCGATGAGTGTTGAAGCTCATAGCGGGTATCATTATTTTTTGACCTTCACAGATGATTTGAGCAGATATGAGTATATCTACTTAATGAAACACAAGTATGGAATGTTTGAAAAGTTCAAAGAATTTCAGAGTGAAGTGGAGAATCATCATAACAAGAAAATAAAGTTTCAACGATCTAATTGCGGAGACGAAATATTTCAATTATGGGTTTGGCCTTCAGTTGAAATAATGTCGAATAGTTTCGCAACTCACGCCACCTGGAACACCACAACATAATGGTGTTTCCGAACATCGTAACCATGCTTTATTAGATATGGTGTGATCTATGATGTCTCTTACCGATTTACCACTATTGTTTTGGGGTTATGCATTAGAGATAGCTGCATTCACGTTAAAAAGGGCACCATCTAAATCCGTTGAGACGACACCGTATGAACTATGGTTTGGCAAGAAACCCAAGTTGTCGTTTGCTACCTCTTGAGCATGCATTGGTTTTCCCTTGAAGAGGAAAAGGTGATGCAACAAAGTAGCATAAGTATTTCCCTCGGTTTTTGAGAACCAATGTATCAATCCAGTAGGAGACTACACGCAAGTCACTTAGTACCTGCACAAACAAACAAGAACCTCGCAACCAACGCGATAAAGGGGTTGTAAATCCCTTCACGGTCACTTACGACAGTGAGATCTTATAGAGATAATAATAGAATTATTTTTGGTATTTTTGTAATATAGATTGGAAAATAAAGATTGCAAAATAAATAGTAAACTAGAACTGTAGATCAAAAACTTATATGATGTAAAGTAGACCCGGGGCCATAGGTTTCACTAGTGGCTTCCCTCAAGATAGCATGTATTACGGTGGGTGAACAAATTACCACCGAGCAATTGATAGAAAAGGGCATAGTTATGATGATATATAAGGCAATGATCATGAATATAGTCATCACGTTCGTGTCAAGTAGACCGAAACGATTCTGCATCTACTACTATTACTCCACACATCGACCGCTATCCAGCATGCATCTAGAGTATTAAGTTCATAAGAACGGAGTAACGCATTAGGCAAGATGACATGATGTGTAGGGATAAACTCAAGCAATATGATATAAACCCCATCTTTTTATCCTCGATGGCAACAATACAACATGTGACGTTTCCCTTTCTGTCACTGGGATCGAGCATCGCAAGATTGAACCCAAAGCTAAGCACTTCTCCCATTGCAAGAAAGATCAATCTAGTAGGCCAAACTAAACCGATAATTCGAAGAGACTTGCAAAGATATCAAATCATGCATATAAGAATTCAGAGAAGAATCAAATAATATTCATAGATAATCAAGTTCATAAACCCACAATTCATCGGATCTCGGCAAACACACCGCAAAAAGAGTTACATCAAATAGATCTCCAAGAAGATTGAGGAGAACATTGTATTGAGATCCAAAGAGAGAGAAGAAGCCATCTAGGCTAGCTAATAGCTATGGACCCGAAGGTCTGTGGTAAACTACTCACACATCATCGGAGAGGCTATGGTGTTGATGTAGAAGCCCTCCATGATCGAATCCCCTTCCGGCAGATCGCCAGAAAAGGTCCCTAGATGGGATCTCACGGGTATAGAAGGTTGCGGCGGTGGAAAAGGTGTTTCGTTGCTCTCCCAAAAGGTTTCAGGGTATACGAGTATATATAGGCGAAAGAAGTAGGTCCGTGGAGCTGCGAGGGCCCCATGAGGGTGGAGGGCGCGCTTGGCCCCCTGGGCGCGCCCTCCTACCTCTTGGCCGCCTCGCTGCTTCCTTGACGTCCACTCCAAGTCTCCTGCATCATGTTTGTTCCAAAAAAGATCCTCGTGAAGGTTTTGTTCCGTTTGGATTCTGTTTGATATTCCTTTTCTGTGAAACATTGAAATAGGCAAAAAAACAACAATTTGCACTGGGCTTTCGGTTAATAGGTTAGTCCCCAAAATAATATAAAAAGGTATATTAAAGCCCATTAAACATCCAAAACAGATAATATAATAGCATGGAACAATCAAAAATTATAGATACGTTGGAGACGTATCAAGCATCCCCAAGCTTAATTCCTGCTCGTCCTCGAGTAGGTAAATGATAAAAACATAATTTTTGATGTGGAATGCTCCCTAAAATAATTTTCAATGTAATTCTCTTTATTGTGGCATGAATGTTCAGATCCAAAAGATTCAAGATAAAAGTTAAATGTTGACATAAAAATAGTAATACTTCAAGCATGCTAACCAAGCAATTATGTCTTATCAAAATAACATAGCCAAACAAAGCTTATCCCTACAAAATCATATAGTTTGGCCATGCTCCATTTTCGTCACACAAAATGCTCCCCTCATGCATAACCCCGATGACAAGCCGAGCAATTGGTTCATACTTTTTAACGCGCTTCAGCCTTTTCAACCCTTACGCAATACATGAGCACAAGCCATGGATATAGCACTATAGGTGGAATAGTATATGATGATGGGGGTTATGTGGGAAGACAAAATAGGATAAAGTCTCACATTTACGCGGCTAATCAACGGGCTATGGAGGTGCCCATCAATTGATGTCAATGCGAGAAGTAGGGATTGCCATGCAACGGATGCACTAGAGCTATAAGTGTATGAAAGCTCATCAAAAGAAACTAAGCGGGTGTGCATCCAACTTGCTTACTCACGAAGACCTAGGGCATTTTGAGGAAGCCCTTCAATGGAATATACAAGCCAAGTTCTATAATGAAAAATTCCCACTAGTATATGAAAGTGACAAAATAAAAAACTCTCTATTATGAATACCATGGTGCTATTTTGAAGCACAAGTGTGGAAAAAGCATAGTAACATTGCCCCTTCTCTCTTTTTCTCTCATTTTTTTATTTGGGCTTCTTTGGCCTCTCTTTTTATTTCCTCACATGGGACAATGCTCTAGTAATGATGATCATCACACTTTTATTTACTAATAACTCAATGTTACAACTCGATACTAGAACAAAAATATGACTCTATTTGAATGCCTCCGGTGGTGTGCCGGGATATGCGATGAATCAAGAGCGACATGTATGAAAGAATTATGAAAGTGGCTTTGCCACAAATACGATGTCAACTACATGATCATGCAAAGCACTATGACAATGATGGAGCGTGTCATAATAAACGGAATGGTGGAAAGTTGCATGGCAATATATCTCAGAATGGCTATGGAAATGCCATAATAGGTAGGTATGGTGGCTGTTTTGAGGAAGATATAAGGAGGCTTATGTGTGATAAAGCGTATCGTATCACGGGGTTTGGATGCACTGGCGAAGTTTGCATTAACTCTCGAGGTGAGAAAGGGCAATGCACGGAACCGTAGAGGCTAGCAAATTGCGGAAAGGTAAGAGTGCGTATGATCCATGGACTCACATTTGTCATAAAGAACTCATATACTTATTGCAAAAGTTTATTAGCCATCAAAGCAAAGTACTACTACGCATGCCCCTAGAGTGGTAGATTGGTAGGAAAAGACCATCGCTCGTCCCCGACCGTCACTCATAAGGAAAGCACTCAAAGAACACCCCATGCTTCAAATTTGTCACACAACGTTTACCATACGTGCATGCTACGAGACTTGCCAACTTTAACACAAGTATTTCTCAATTTCACAATTGCCCAACTAGCATGACTCTAACATTACCACCTTTGTATCTCAAAACATCTATCAAGAATCATAGTATTCAATGCACTCTATATGAAAGTTTTTATCATACTCATCTTGAATGCCTATCATATTAGGACTAGTTTTATAACCAAAGAAGATTACCATGATGTTATAAAGGACTCTCAAAATAATATAAGTGAAGCATGAGAGATCAATAATTTCTATAAAATAAAACCACCACCATGCTCTAAAAATATAAGTGAAGCACTAGAACAAAATTATCTAGCTCAAAAGATATAAGTGAAGCACATAGAGTATTTTAATAAATTCCGATTCATGTGTGTCTCTCCCAAAAGGTGTGTACAGCAAGGATGATTGTGGTAAAAAGCAAAGACTCAAATCATACAATACGCTCCAAGCAAAACACATATCCATGAATAAAAATATAGCCTCAAGTAAAGTTACCGATAGACGAAGACGAAAGAGGGGATCCCTTCTGGGGCATCCCCAAGCTTAGGCTTTTGGTTGTCCTTGAATTTTACCTTGGGATGCCTTGGGCATCCTCAAGCTTAGGCATTGATGCGGCTAATCAACGGGCTATGGAGATGCCCATCAATTGATGTTAATGCGAGGAGTAGGGATTGCCATTCAACGGATGCACAAGAGCTATAAATGTATGAAAGCTCGACAAAAGAAACTAAGTGGGTGTGCATCCAACTTGCTTGCTAACGAAGACCTAGGGCATTTGAGGAAGCCCATTGTTGGAATATATACAAGACAAGTTCTATAATGAAAAATTCCCACTAGTATATGAAAGTGACAATATAAGAGACTCTCTATCATGAAGATCATGGTGCTACTTTGAAGCACAAGTGTGGAAAAAGGATAGTAGCATTGTCCCTTTTATTTTTTTATTTTTTCATTGGGCCTTTATTTTTTTTCATTTGGCCTTCCCCCTTTTTTGGGGACAATGCTCTATTAATGATGATCATCACACTCCTATTTATTTATAACTCAAAGATTACAAGTCGATACTAGAACAAAGTATGACTCTATATGAATGCCTCCGGCGGTGTACCGGGGTGGGCAATGAATCAAGAGTAACACGTATGAAATTATGCATGGTGGCTTTGCTACAAATACGATGTCAACTACATGATCATGGAAGGCAATATGACAGTGATGAAGCGTGTCATAATAAACGTAACGGTGGAAGGTTGCATGGCAATACATCTTGGAATGGCTATGGAAATGCCATAATAGGTAGGTATGGTGGCTGTCTTGAGGAAGATATAAGGAGGTTTATGTGTGATAGAGCGTATCATATCACGGGGGTTGGATGCACCGGCGAAGTTTGCACCAACTCTCAAGGTGAGAAAGGGCAATGCACGGTACCGAAGAGGCTAGCAATGATGGGAAGGTGAGAGTGCGTATAATCCATGGACTCAACATTAGTCTTAAAGAACTCACATACTTATTGCAAAAATTAATAAGTCATCAAAAACCAAGCATTACGCGCATGCTCCTAGGGGGATAGATTTGTAGGAAAAGACCATCGCTCATCCCCGACCGCCACTCATAAGGAGGACAATCAAAGAAACAACTCATGCTTCAAATTTGTCACACGACGTTTACCATACGTGCATGCTACGGGACTTGCAAGCTCTAACACAAGTATTTCTCAAATTAACAACTACTCAACTAGCATGACTCTAATATTACCATCTTCATATCTCAAAACAATCATCAAGTATCAAACTTCTCATAGTATTCAATGCACTCTTTATGAAAGTTTTTATTATACCCATCTTGGATGCCTATCATATTAAGACTAATTTTATAGCCAAAGCAAATTACCATGCTGTTCTAAAGGACTCTCAAAATAATATAAGAAAAGCATGAGAGATCAATAATTTCTATAAAATAAAACCACCATCGTGCTCTAAAAGATATAAGTGAAGCACTAGAGCAAAATTATCCAGCTCAAAAGATATAAGTGAAGCGCAAAGAGTATTCTAATAAATTCTGATTCATGTGTGTCTCTCCAAAAGGTGTGTACAGCAAGTATGATTGTGGTAAACTAAAAAGCAAATACTCAAATCATACAAGACGCTCCAAGCAAAACACATATCATGTGGTGAGTAAAAATATAGCCTCAAGTAAAGTTACCGATGGACGAAGACGAAAGAGGGGATGCCTTCCGGGGCATCCCCAAGCTTAGGCTTTTAGTTGTCCTTGAATTTTACCTTGGGGTGCCTTGGGAATCCCCAAGCTTAGGCTCTTGCCACTGCTTGTTCCAAAATCCATCAAATCTTTACCCAAAAACTTGAAAACTTCACAACACAAAACTCAACAGAAAATCTCACGAGCTCCGTTAGTATAAGAAAACAAATTACCACCTTAAGGTACTGTAATGAACTCATTCTTTATTTATATTGGTGTTAAAACTACTGTATTTCAACTTCTCTGTGGTTCATACCCCCGATACTAGCCATAGATTCATCAAAATAAGCAAACAACACATGAAAAAAGAATCTGTCAAAAACGGAACAGTCTGTAGTAATCTGTAGGTTTCGAATAATTATGTAACTCCAAAAATTATACCAAATTAGTAAGAGCTAAACAATTTGTATATTGACCTACTTCAGTTGGAATTGGTATTTTATCGCTCTCTGGTAAAAAATGAAAATTATTCTCGGGAGCGCATACTTTCTGTTTTTTCAGCAAGATCAAATAACAATCTTCCAAGAAGATCCTAAAGGCTTTAATTGGCACAAACACTAAAAAAACAATCATAACAGAGGATAGATGATTTATTTATTACTAAACAGGAACAAAAATCAAGGAACAAAAATAAAATTGGGTTTCCTCCCAACAAGCGCTATTGTTTAGCGCCCCTAGCTAGGCATTGATAATTTCAATGATGCTCACATGAAAGACAAGAATTGAAGCACAAAGAGAGCATCATGAATCACATGACAAACACATCTAAGTCTAACATACTTCCTATGCATAGGCATCTTATAGGCAAACAAATTATCATAGCAAACAAAAACTAGCATATGCAAGGAAGCGGAAAAAACAATAGCAATCTCAACATAATGAGAGGTAATTTAGTAACATGAAAATTTCTACAATCATATTTTCCTCTATCATAATAATTACATGTGGGATCATAAGAAAATTCAACAAAAAAGCTATCACATAAAATATTTTCAACACTATCCACATGTATGCAAAGTTGACACTCTTCCAAAATAGTGGGATTAACATTAACTAAAGTCATGACCTTTCCAAACCCACTTTTATCGAAAATTGCATAAGATTGAACATTCTCCAAATACGTGGTATCTAAAGTTGACACTCTTCCAAACCCACTTTCATTATTATCAATCTTATATTCATCATGGGGCTTAAATAAATTTTCAAGATCACAAGAAGAATCACCCCAATCATGATCATTGCAACAAGTAGTGAATATAGCAAAACTAGCATCCCCAAGCTTAGGGTTTTGCATATTATTTGCACAATTGACATTCATAGAATTTATAATAACACCATTTCAATCACGCTTTTTATTCAAAGATCTGTCATGAGTCACTTTATAAAGCACTTCATCACAATTTTCAGATTCACGGATTTCAAGCAAAACTCCATAAAGATAATCTAGTGCACTCGACTCACTAGCAATTGGTTCATCATAATTGGATCTCTTAAAAATATTGGCAAGAGGATGAGGATCCATAACAATAGATATTTAGCAAGCGAAGATGCAAGCTAATAGAAGGCACATGGTAACACGAGCAAACAGAAGGACGAACGGAAGAGGGCGAATAAAACGACAATGGTGAAGTGGGGGAGAGGAAAATGAATGGCAAATGGCAAATAATGTAATGCGAGGGAGAGGAGTTTATGATGGGTACTTGGTACGTCTTGACTTGAGCGTAGATCTCCCCAGCAACGGTGCCAGAAAAGGTCCCCAGATGGGATCTCACGGGTATAGAAGGTTGCGGCGGTGGAAAAGGTGTTTCGTTGCTCTCCCCGAAGGTTCAGGGTATAAGAGTATATATAGGTGAAAGAAGTAGGTCGGTGGAGCTGTGAGGGACCCACGAGGGTGGGGGACGCGCCCTCCTACCTCGTGTCCGCCTCGCTGCTTCCTTGATGTCCACTCCAAGTCTCCTGGATCACGTTTGTTCCAAAAAAGATCCTCGCGAAGGTTTCATTCCGTTTGGATTCCGTTTGATATTCCTTTTCCGCGAAACACTGAAATAGGCAAAAAACAACAATTCGCACTGGGCTTTCAGTTAATAGGTTAGTCCCAAAAATAATATAAAAAGGTATATTAAAGCCCATTAAACATCCAAAACAGATAATATAATAGCATGGAACAACCAAAAATTATAGATACGTTGGAGATGTATCATCGTTTCTTAAAGCTTTTGGGTTGTGATGCTTATGTGAAAAAGTTTCAGCCTGATAAGCTCAAACCCAAATCGGAGAAGTGCGTCTAAATAGGATACCCAAAAGAAACTGTTGGGTACACCTTCTATCACAGATCCGAAAGGCAAGATCTTTGTTGATGAGAGTGGGTCCTTTCTAGAGAAGGAGTTTCTCTCGAAAGAATTGAGTGGGAGGAAAGTAGAACTTGATGAGGTAATTGTACCTTCTCCCAAATTGGAAAGTAGTTCATCATAGAAATCAATTCTAGAGATTCCTACACCAATTAGTGAGGAAGTTAATGATGATGATCATGGAACTTCAGATCAAGTTACTACAGACCTCGTAGGTCAACCAGAATACGTTTCGCACAAGAGTGGTACGGTAATCCTGTTTTGGAGGTCATGTTACTTGACCATGACAAACCTACGAACTACGAGGAAGCAATGATGATCCCAGATTCCACAAAATGGCTTGAAGCCATGAAATCTGAGATGGGATCCTTGTATTAGAACAAAGTATGGACTTTGATTGACTTGCCCGATGATTGGTGAGTCATTAAGAATAAATGGATTTTCAAGAGGAAGACGGACGCTGATAGCAGTGCTACTATCTACAAAGCTCAAATTGTCGCAAAAGGTTTTCGACAAGTTCAAGATGTTGACTACAATGAGATTTTCTCACTCATAGCGATGCTTAAGTCTGTCCGAATCATGTTAGCAATTGCCACATTTTATGAAATCTGGCAAATGGATGTCAAAACTGCATTCCTTAATGGATTTCTTAAAGAAGAGTTGTATATGATGCAACAAGAAGGTTTTGTCAATCCTAAAGGTGCTAACAAAGTGTGCAATCTCTAGTGATCCATCTATGGACTGGCGCAAACATCTCGGAGTTGGAATATACACTTTGATGAGTTGATCAAAGCATATAGTTTTATACACACTTGCAGTGAAACCTGTATTTACAAGAAAGTGAGTGAGAGCACTACAACATTTTTGATAAGTATATGTGAGTGACATATTGTTGATCGGAAATGATGTAGAATTTTCTGGAAAGCATAAAGGAGTGTTTGAAAGGAGTTTTTCACAGAAAGACCTCGGTGAAGCTGCTTACACATTAAGCATCAAGATCTATAGAGATAGATCAAGACGCTTGTTAAGATTTTTCAATGAGTACATACCTTGACAAGATTTTGAAGTAGTTCAAAATGGAATAGTCAAAGAAGGAGTTCTTGCCCATATTGCAAGGTGTAAAGTTGAGCAAGACTCAAAACACGACCACAACAAAAATAGAAAAGAGAATGAAAGTCATTCCCTATGCCTAAGCCATAGTTTATATAAAGTATGATATGCTGTGTACCAGACCTATTGTGTACCTTGCCATGAGTTTGGAAAGGGAGTTCCTCATAGTCATCAACAGATATAAATCCCAAGTGACTCAAAGAATAGAGCTATGCTCCCCGGCAACGGCGCCAGAAAATAGTCTTGATAACCCACAAGTATAGGGGATCGCAAGAGTTTTTGAGGGTAGAGTATTCAACCCAAATTTATTAATTCAACACAAGGGGGGCCAAAGAATATTCTCAAGTACTAACAGTTGAGTTGTCATTTGAACCGCACCTGAAAGACTTAATATCTGCAGCAAAGTATTTAGTAGCAAAGTAATATGGAAGTAACGGTAACAGTGGCAAAAGTAATAGTATTGGTTTTGTAGTGAATGTAACAATAGCAACGGTAAAGTAACTAAGCAAAGTTCAATATGTGAAAAGCTCGTAGGCAATGGATCAGTGATGGATAATTATGTCGGATGCGATTCCTCATGCAACAGTTATAACATAGGGTGACATAGAACTAGCTCCAGTTCATCAATGTAATGTAGGCATGTATTCCGAATATAGTCATATGTGCTTATGGAAAAGAACTTGCATGACATCTTTTGTCCTACCCTCCCGTGGCAGCGGGGTCCTATTGGAAACTAAGGGATATTAAGGCCTCTTTTTAATAGAGTACCAGAACAAAGCATTAACACTTAGTGTATACATGAACTCCTCAAACTATAGTCATCACCGGGAGTGGTCCCGATTATTGTCACTTCGGGGTTACCAGATCATAACACATAGTAGGTGAATATTGACTTGCAAGATAGGATCAAGAACTCACATATATTCATGAAAACATAATAGGTAAAAATCTGAAATCATGGCACTCGGGCCCTAGTGACAAGCATTAAGCATAACAAAGTCATAGCAACATCAATCTCAGAAAATAATGGATACCAGGGATTAAACCCTAACAAAACTAACTCGATTACATGATAAATCTCATCCAACACATCACCGTCCAGCAAGCCTATGATGGAATTACTCATGCATGGCGGTGAGCATCATGAAATTGGTGATGGAGGAAGGTTGATGATGATGATGGCGACGGATTCCCCTCTCCGGAGCCCCGAACGGACTCTAGATCAGCCCTCCCAAGAGAGATTAGAGCTTGGTGGCGGCTCCGTATCATAAAACGTGATGAATCCTTCTCCTTGATTTTTTTCTCCCCGAACGTGAATATATAGAGTTGGAGTTGAGGTCGCTGGAGCCTCAGGGGGCCCACGAGACAGGGGGCGCGCCCCCCACCCTCGTGGACAGGGTGTGGGCCCCTGGTGTTGATTCTTTCGCCGGTATTTTTTATAAATTCCAAAAACATTCTCCGTGAAGTTTTAGGTCATTCCGAGAACTTTTATTTTTGCACAAAAATAACACCATGGCAATTCTGCTGAAAACAGCGTCACTCCGGGTTAGTTCCATTCAAATCATGCAAGTTAGAGTCCAAAACAAGGTCAAAAGTGTTTGGAAAAGTAGATATGATGGAGACGTATCAACTCCCCCAAGCTTAAACCTTTGCTTGTCCTCAAGCAATTCAGTTAAAAAACTGAAAGTGATAAGGAAAACTTTTACAAACTCTGTTTGATCTTGTCGTTGTAAATATGTAAAGCTAGCATTCAAGTTTTCATCAAAGATTATGAACTAACCATATTCACAATAACATTTAGGTCTCATGTTTACTCATATCAATGGCATAATCAACTAGCGAGCAATAATAGTAAATCGCGGATGACAACACTTTCTCAAAACAATCATAATATGATATAACAAGATGGTATCTCGCTAGCCCTTTCTGAGACCGGAAAACATAAATGCAGAGCACCTCCGAAGTTCAAGGACTGACTAAACATTGTAATTCATGGCAAAAGAGATCCAGTCACAGTCATACTCAATGTAAACTAATAGTAATGCATGCAAATGAAGCGGTGCTCTCCAACTGGTGTTTTTTAATAAGAGGATGATGACTCAACATAAAAGTAAATAGATAGGCCCTTCGTAGAGGGAAGCAGGGATTTGTAGAGGTGCCAGAGCTCGATTTTTTAAACAGGGATGAATAATATTTTGAGTGGTATACTTTCATTGTCAACATAACAACCAAGAGATCTCGATATCTTCCATGCTACACACATTATAGGCGGTTCCCAAACAGAATGGTAAAGTTTATACTCCCCCACCGCCAACAAACATCAATCCATGGCTTGTCCGAAACAACGAGCGCCTCCAACTAACAACAATCCTGGGGGAGTTTTGTTTGTAATTATTTTAATTTAAGCATGGGAATTGGCATCCCGGTTACCAGCCATTTTCTTGTGATTGAGGAGCGGAGTCCACTCCTTGTGAGAGTAACCCACCTAGCATGGAACATATAAACAACCCTAGTTGATACATGAGCTATTCGAGCATACAAAGCATAATTTCATTTGAAGGTTTAGAGTTTGGCACATACAAATTTACTTGGAACGGCAGGTAGATACCGCATATAGGAAGGTATGGTGGACTCATATGGAATAACTTTGGGGGTTTATGGAAGTGGATGCACAAGCAGTATTCCTGCTTAGCACAAGTGAATGCTAGAAAGAGACTGGGAAGTAACTATCTAGAGAGCGACAACAGTCATGAACATGCATTAAAATTAATCAACACTGAGGGCAAGCATGAGTAGGATATAATTCACCAGGAACATAAATATCATGGAGGCTATGTTGATTTTGTTTCAACTACATGTGTGAACATGTGCCAAGTCAAGCCACTCGAATCGTTCAAAGGAGGATACCACCCTATCATACCACATCACAACCATTTTAATAACATGTTGGCACGCAAGGTAAACCATTATAAACTCCTAGCTAATTAAGCATGGCATGAGTAACTATAATCTCTAATTGTCATTACAAACATGTTTCATTCATAATAGGCCGAATCAGGAATGATGATCGAATCATATTTAAAAAAACAAGATAGGTCGAGTTCATACCAGCTTTTCTCATCTCAATCAGTCCATCATATATCGTCATTATTGCCTTTCACTTGCACGACCGAATGGTGTGGATAATATTAATAGTGCACGTGCATTGGACTAAGCTGGAATCTGCAAGCATTCAATACAAGGGAGAAGACAAGGTAATATGGGCTCTTTGTTAGATCAACAATAATTCATATGAGAGCCACTCAACATTTTCATCATGGTCTTCTCCTCTAGACCCCCAAAGAAACAAAACTATTTACACAGGAAAGCTCCCAACAAGCAAAAGAAGAACGAGAAATCTTTTGGGTTTTCTTTTAATTACTACTACTACAGGCATGGGAAGTAAACTAGCTAAAAGCTACAACTATTTTTTTTGTTTTATTAGGGTTTTTCAAACACACAAGAAGAAGGCTTAAAAGAAATTAAACTAGCATGGACAATACAATGAAAAAGCATGAGCACCGACAACTGGAATGGGTGTGTGAACATGAATGTAATGTCGGAGAGAAATACGTACCCCCCTGATACGTCTCCAACGTATCTATAATTTTTGATTGTTCCATGCTATATTATATTCTGTTTTGGATATTATTGGGCTTTATTATACACTTTTATATTATTTTTGGGGCTAACCTATTAACCGAAGGCCCAACCCAGAATTGCTGTTTTTTTTGCCTATTTTAGGGTTTCGCAGAAAAAGAATATCAAATGGAGTCCAAACGGAATGAAACCTTCAGGAACGTGATTTTTGGAACGAACATGATCCAGAGGACTTCGACCCTACGTCAAGCAATCAACAAGGAAGGCACGAGGTAGGGGGGCGCGCCTACCCCCCCAGGCGCGCCCTCCACCCTCGTGGGCCCTTGTTGCTCCACCGACGTACTCCTTCCTCCTATATATACATACGTACCCCCAAACTACCATATATGGAGCCAAAACCCTAATTCCACCGCCGTAACTTTCTGTATCCACGATATCCCATCTTGGGGCCTTTTTCGGAGCTCCGCCGGAGGGGGCATCGATCATGGAGGGCTTCTACATAAACACCATAGCCCCTCCGATGAAGTGTGAGTAGTTTACTTCAGACCTACGAGTCCATACTTATTAGCTAGATGGCTTCTTCTCTCTTTTTGGATCTCAGTACAAAGATCTCCCCCTCTCTTGTGGAGATCTATTTGATGTAATCTTCTTTTGCGGTGTGTCTGTTGAGACCGATGAATTGTGGGTTTATGATCAAGTTTATCTATGAACAATATTCGAATCTTCTCTGAATTCTTTTACGTATGATTGGTTATCTTTGCAAGTCTCTTCGAATTATTAGTTTGGTTTGGCCTACTAGATTGATCTTTCTTGCAATGTGAGAAGTGCTTAGCTTTGGGTGCAATCTTGCGGTGTCCTTTCCCAATGACAGTAGGGGCAGCAAGGCACATATTGTATCGTTGCCATCGAGGATAATAAGATGGGGTTTATATCATATTGCATGAGTTTATCCCTCTACATCATGTCATCTTGCTTAAAGCGTTACTCTGTTCTTTTGAACTTAATACTCTAGATGCATGCTGGATAGCGTTTGATGTGTGGAGTAATAGTAGTAGATGCAGGCATGAGTCGGTCTACTTCTCTCGGACGTGATGCCTATATACATGATCATACCTAGATATTCTCATAACTATGCTAAATTCTATCAATTTCTCAACAGTAATTTGTTCACCCATCGCAAATAGTTATGCTCTTGACAGAAGCCACTAGTGAAACCTATGGCCCCTGGGTCTATCTTCCATCATATTAATTTTCAAATACTTAGTTATTTCCTTTGCCATTTATTTTACTTTGCATATTTTATTTCTCTTTATCATAAAAATACCAAAAATATTATCCTATCATATCTATCAGATCTCACTCTCGTAAGTGACCGTGTAGGGATTGACAACCCCTTATCACGTTGGTTGCGAGGATTTATTTTTTTGTGTAGGTGCGAGGGACTCGTGCGCGGCCTCCTACTGGATTGATACCTTGGTTCTCAAAAACCGAGGGAAATACTTACGCTACTTTGCTGCATCATCCTTTCCTCTTCAAGGGAAAATCAACGCAAGTGCTCAAGAGGTAGCACCCCCAAGCTTTGGCTTTTAGCCTACGTTGGTCTATGGCCATAGTTGGCCTGGTGGATATCCAAAGCTGTAACTGGGGTCGTACTGTGATGCAACAGCTACTACCTGACGAGCTGCAGCTTGGAGACGAGCTGCCTCCGTCCTCCTCTCGTACTCGTTCGCCTCCTCCCTGGTTATAACATATCTCCTTTTTGCCTGAAAGTCAAAGAAAGTAGGAGCAGGGAGAGCAACATGGACGGTGTGCCGTCTGTCAAAGATTAGTCGGTACTGGAGGAACTGATCGTTCCTCTCAAGAAACTGGTGGCGAACCATAGCCTCATAATCTAGATAAGCAGGAGGCAACTCAATATCATTTCCATGTATGGGTATATCAAGATAGTTAGCTACACGAGTTACATAAATTCCACCAAACAAATCTCCACTTATACTGTTGTGATGCAACCTACGTGCAACAATAGCCCCCAAGTTATATTGTTTATCACCTAATACCGCACTCTTGAGGACACTAAGATCTGGAACACACATGTGACAAGCCTCATCTTTACCATTAATGCATCTACCAATGAAGAGAGAAAAATAATGTATGGAAAGGAAATGAATGCTTCCTATGTTAGCTTGTGTGATTTCCCTAGATTCCCCCACAGTGATACTAGCAAGAAAGTCTTTATATTCAGATTTGCGAGGTTCACTAACATTGCCCCAGTGCGGGAGTTTACAAGCAGTATTAAAATCTTCTAGGTCCATGGTATATGATTTATCATAAATATCGGATAAAACAGTGTGAGAATTGCGCGAGGATGTAAATTTAAACCTTCTCACAAATGAATCAGTTAGATAGAGGTATTGCCGGCACTTATCTGACACGAAGCTCTCAAGATCAGCGTTACACACATATGCATCAAATTCATCCTTGATGCCTACCTGGACCATGAACTCCTCTGACGGCCATTCACAAGGCCGCACTTGAGCTTCCCTTGGTAGTTCATTTGTCCGGCTCACGTATCGCGAGCCTTGGGCCTTGCTTCCTTGAGGAACCACCTTGGTACATTTTCCTAAACATTTTTCTTCCTCTAAAAGTTCCTGAAATTTTTAGTGACTCAAAATAAAAGTGAACCAATCTTAACAAGATTGATAGCAACTACTCCTACAAGTGCCTAGAGGCCATATCATGCATTAAAACTACTTTTGACCACATAAATTTGACATGCAAGCTCAAGAATAGGGTCACCTAAGCAGCAAAAAATTACAATAAATAAAGCACTAGAACAAAAACTAATTGGACCATTGGAGTTGTCACATACCGAAGAACAATCCCCCAAAGCAGTTTTGTGAATGGAGCTTTGAGTAAGGAGATTGAAAATGGCAACAAGATGAGCTAGAACTCGGGTTTGAGCTGGTGGATGTTTTTTCTAGAGGAAGACGAAGTGTGTGGGTGCAAGAATAAGTGGAGGGGCCCATGTGGGGTCCACGAGGCAGGGGGCGTGTCCCAGGGGGGTGGGCGCGCCCTCGACCCTCGTGGCCAGGTGTTGTGGCCCTCTGATGTGTTCTCAGTGCCAATAATTCTTAAATATTCTACAAAAAATCATCTAAATTTTTTTAGGACATTTGGAGAACTTTTATTTTCGGGGTATTTTTTATTGCAAGGATAATTCAGAAAACAGACAGAAAATACTATTTTTGCTTTATTTAATCTAAATAGCAGAAAGTAAAAAGACTGTACAGAGAGTTGTGCCTTCTAACTTCATCCATCTCATGCTCATCAAAAAGGAATCCAATAACAAGGTGATCAAGTCTTGTTAACAAACTCTTTCTGAATAACATGAAACCGGAGAATTTTTGAATAACAGTAGGTTACCTCAATGGGGATATGCATGTCCCCAACAATAAGAATATCATACTTTTTGTTGACAGTAGGAAGAGGAAATTCAAAACTTCCAATAGTAATCGTTGAAGTTTTCCCAATAGAATTAATACTGTGGACTTGAGGTTGTTTCCTCGGGAAGTATACCGTATGCTCATTACCATTAACATGAAAAGTGACATTGCCTTTGTTGCAATCAATAACAGCCCCTGCAGTATTCAAAAAGGGTCTACCAAGAATAATAGACATACTATCGTCCTCGGGAATATCAAGAATAACAAAGTCCGTTAAAATAGTAACGTTTGCAACCACAACAAGCACATCCTCACAAATACTGACTGGTATAGCAGTTGATTTATCAGCCATTTGCAAAGATATTTCAGTAGGTGTCAACTTATTCAAATCAAGTCTACGATATAAAGAGAAAGGCATAACACTAACACCGGCTCCAAGATCACGTAAAGCAGTTTTAACATAGTTTCTTTTAGTGGAGTGTGGTATAGTTGGTACTCCGGGATCTCCTAGTTTCTTTGGTATTCCACCCTTAAAAGTATAATTAGCAAGCATGATGGAAATTTCAGCTTCCGGTATCTTTCTTTTATTTGTAACAATATCTTTCATGTACTTAGCATAAGGTTTCATTTTAAGTATATTAGTGAAATGCATACGCAAAAAGATAGGTCTAATCATTTCAGCAAAGTGCTCAAAATCCTCATCATCCTTTTTCTTGGATGGTTTAGGAGGAAAAGGCATGGGTTTCTGAACCCATGGTTCTCTTTCTTTATTGTGCTTCCTAGCAATGAAGTCTCTCTTATCATAGCGTTGATTCTTTGATTGTGGGTTATCAAGATCAACACACTACAAAAAAGACACATCCGTGACATTTTGGGCCGAACGAATTTTTTTCCTGTCATACTTATGACACTTCTATGATGATAATTGTGACAAAACCTGGTATCATCATAGATGTGGTGGGGTCCTACTTCTATGACAAAAAATCATGACAGAAAATGGGCTTTTCGTCCTGGGCGGGCAGGAGATGTAGTTGCATGACATTCTTTGGGTCATCCATGACGGAAAAACCATGGTAGAAGCGAGAGTGAGGAAAATATCGGGGAAAACACTCTCCCCTGACGTTGTTGTGCATCACCATGATCTTCCCTCTACATCATGTCATCTTGCTTAAAGCGTTACTCTGTTCTTTTGAACTTAATACTCTAGATGCATGCTGGATAGCGTTTGATGTGTGGAGTAATAGTAGTAGATGCAGGCATGAGTCGGTCTACTTCTCTCGGACGTGATGCCTATATACATGATCATACCTAGATATTCTCATAACTATGCTAAATTCTATCAATTTCTCAACAGTAATTTGTTCACCCATCGTAAATAGTTATGCTCTTGACAGAAGCCACTAGTGAAACCTATGGCCCCTGGGTCTATCTTCCATCATATTAATTTTCAAATACTTAGTTATTTCCTTTGCCATTTATTTTACTTTGCATATTTTATTTCTCTTTATCATAAAAATACCAAAAATATTATCCTATCATATCTATCAGATCTCACTCTCGTAAGTGACCGTGTAGGGATTGACAACCCCTTATCACGTTGGTTGCGAGGATTTATTTTTTTGTGTAGGTGCGAGGGACTCGTGCGCGGCCTCCTACTGGATTGATACCTTGGTTCTCAAAAACCGAGGGAAATACTTACGCTACTTTGCTGCATCATCCTTTCCTCTTCAAGGGAAAATCAACGCAAGTGCTCAAGAGGTAGCACCCCCAAGCTTTGGCTTTTAGCCTACGTTGGTCTATGGCCATAGTTGGCCTGGTGGATATCCAAAGCTGTAACTGGGGTCATACTGTGATGCAACAGCTACTACCTGACGAGCTGCAGCTTGGAGACGAGCTGCCTCCGTCCTCCTCTCGTACTCGTTCGCCTCCTCCCTGGTTATAACATATCTCCTTTTTGCCTGAAAGTCAAAGAAAGTAGGAGCAGGGAGAGCAACATGGACGGTGTGCCGTCTGTCAAAGATTAGTCGGTACTGGAGGAACTGATCGTTCCTCTCAAGAAACTGGTGGCGAACCATAGCCTCATAATCTAGATAAGCAGGAGGCAACTCAATATCATTTCCATGTATGGGTATATCAAGATAGTTAGCTACACGAGTTACATAAATTCCACCAAACAAATCTCCACTTATACTGTTGTGATGCAACCTACGTGCAACAATAGCCCCCAAGTTATATTGTTTATCACCTAATACCGCACTCTTGAGGACACTAAGATCTGGAACACACATGTGACAAGCCTCATCTTTACCATTAATGCATCTACCAATGAAGAGAGAAAAATAATGTATGGAAAGGAAATGAATGCTTCCTATGTTAGCTTGTGTGATTTCCCTAGATTCCCCCACAGTGATACTAGCAAGAAAGTCTTTATATTCAGATTTGCGAGGTTCACTAACATTGCCCCAGTGCGGGAGTTTACAAGCAGTATTAAAATCTTCTAGGTCCATGGTATATGATTTATCATAAATATCGGATAAAACAGTGTGAGAATTGCGCGAGGATGTAAATTTAAACCTTCTCACAAATGAATCAGTTAGATAGAGGTATTGCCGGCACTTATCTGACACGAAGCTCTCAAGATCAGCGTTACACACATATGCATCAAATTCATCCTTGATGCCTACCTGGACCATGAACTCCTCTGACGGCCATTCACAAGGCCGCACTTGAGCTTCCCTTGGTAGTTCATTTGTCCGGCTCACGTATCGCGAGCCTTGGGCCTTGCTTCCTTGAGGAACCACCTTGGTACATTTTCCTAAACATTTTTCTTCCTCTAAAAGTTCCTGAAATTTTTAGTGACTCAAAATAAAAGTGAACCAATCTTAACAAGATTGATAGCAACTACTCCTACAAGTGCCTAGAGGCCATATCATGCATTAAAACTACTTTTGACCACATAAATTTGACATGCAAGCTCAAGAATAGGGTCACCTAAGCAGCAAAAAATTACAATAAATAAAGCACTAGAACAAAAACTAATTGGACCATTGGAGTTGTCACATACCGAAGAACAATCCCCCAAAGCAGTTTTGTGAATGGAGCTTTGAGTAAGGAGATTGAAAATGGCAACAAGATGAGCTAGAACTCGGGTTTGAGCTGGTGGATGTTTTTTCTAGAGGAAGACGAAGTGTGTGGGTGCAAGAATAAGTGGAGGGGCCCATGTGGGGTCCACGAGGCAGGGGGCGTGTCCCAGGGGGGTGGGCGCGCCCTCGACCCTCGTGGCCAGGTGTTGTGGCCCTCTGATGTGTTCTCAGTGCCAATAATTCTTAAATATTCTACAAAAAATCATCTAAATTTTTTTAGGACATTTGGAGAACTTTTATTTTCGGGGTATTTTTTATTGCAAGGATAATTCAGAAAACAGACAGAAAATACTATTTTTGCTTTATTTAATCTAAATAGCAGAAAGTAAAAAGACTGTACAGAGAGTTGTGCCTTCTAACTTCATCCATCTCATGCTCATCAAAAAGGAATCCAATAACAAGGTGATCAAGTCTTGTTAACAAACTCTTTCTGAATAACATGAAACCGGAGAATTTTTGAATAACAGTAGGTTACCTCAATGGGGATATGCATGTCCCCAACAATAAGAATATCATACTTTTTGTTGACAGTAGGAAGAGGAAATTCAAAACTTCCAATAGTAATCGTTGAAGTTTTCCCAATAGAATTAATACTGTGGACTTGAGGTTGTTTCCTCGGGAAGTATACCGTATGCTCATTACCATTAACATGAAAAGTGACATTGCCTTTGTTGCAATCAATAACAGCCCCTGCAGTATTCAAAAAGGGTCTACCAAGAATAATAGACATACTATCGTCCTCGGGAATATCAAGAATAACAAAGTCCGTTAAAATAGTAACGTTTGCAACCACAACAAGCACATCCTCACAAATACTGACTGGTATAGCAGTTGATTTATCAGCCATTTGCAAAGATATTTCAGTAGGTGTCAACTTATTCAAATCAAGTCTACGATATAAAGAGAAAGGCATAACACTAACACCGGCTCCAAGATCACGTAAAGCAGTTTTAACATAGTTTCTTTTAGTGGAGTGTGGTATAGTTGGTACTCCGGGATCTCCTAGTTTCTTTGGTATTCCACCCTTAAAAGTATAATTAGCAAGCATGATGGAAATTTCAGCTTCCGGTATCTTTCTTTTATTTGTAACAATATCTTTCATGTACTTAGCATAAGGTTTCATTTTAAGTATATTAGTGAAATGCATACGCAAAAAGATAGGTCTAATCATTTCAGCAAAGTGCTCAAAATCCTCATCATCCTTTTTCTTGGATGGTTTAGGAGGAAAAGGCATGGGTTTCTGAACCCATGGTTCTCTTTCTTTATTGTGCTTCCTAGCAATGAAGTCTCTCTTATCATAGCGTTGATTCTTTGATTGTGGGTTATCAAGATCAACACACTACAAAAAAGACACATCCGTGACATTTTGGGCCGAACGAATTTTTTTCCTGTCATACTTATGACACTTCTATGATGATAATTGTGACAAAACCTGGTATCATCATAGATGTGGCGGGGTCCTACTTCTATGACAAAAAATCATGACAGAAAATGGGCTTTTCGTCCTGGGCGGGCAGGAGATGTAGTTGCATGACATTCTTTGGGTCATCCATGACGGAAAAACCATGGTAGAAGCGAGAGTGAGGAAAATATCGGGGAAAACACTCTCCCCTGACGTTGTTGTGCATCACCATGATCTTCCCTCTACATCATGTCATCTTGCTTAAAGCGTTACTCTGTTCTTTTGAACTTAATACTCTAGATGCATGCTGGATAGCGTTTGATGTGTGGAGTAATAGTAGTAGATGCAGGCATGAGTCGGTCTACTTCTCTCGGACGTGATGCCTATATACATGATCATACCTAGATATTCTCATAACTATGCTAAATTCTATCAATTTCTCAACAGTAATTTGTTCACCCATCGTAAATAGTTATGCTCTTGACAGAAGCCACTAGTGAAACCTATGGCCCCTGGGTCTATCTTCCATCATATTAATTTTCAAATACTTAGTTATTTCCTTTGCCATTTATTTTACTTTGCATATTTTATTTCTCTTTATCATAAAAATACCAAAAATATTATCCTATCATATCTATCAGATCTCACTCTCGTAAGTGACCGTGTAGGGATTGACAACCCCTTATCACGTTGGTTGCGAGGATTTATTTTTTTGTGTAGGTGCGAGGGACTCGTGCGCGGCCTCCTACTGGATTGATACCTTGGTTCTCAAAAACCGAGGGAAATACTTACGCTACTTTGCTGCATCATCCTTTCCTCTTCAAGGGAAAATCAACGCAAGTGCTCAAGAGGTAGCACCCCCAAGCTTTGGCTTTTAGCCTACGTTGGTCTATGGCCATAGTTGGCCTGGTGGATATCCAAAGCTGTAACTGGGGTCGTACTGTGATGCAACAGCTACTACCTGACGAGCTGCAGCTTGGAGACGAGCTGCCTCCGTCCTCCTCTCGTACTCGTTCGCCTCCTCCCTGGTTATAACATATCTCCTTTTTGCCTGAAAGTCAAAGAAAGTAGGAGCAGGGAGAGCAACATGGACGGTGTGCCGTCTGTCAAAGATTAGTCGGTACTGGAGGAACTGATCGTTCCTCTCAAGAAACTGGTGGTGAACCATAGCCTCATAATCTAGATAAGCAGGAGGCAACTCAATATCATTTCCATGTATGGGTATATCAAGATAGTTAGCTACACGAGTTACATAAATTCCACCAAACAAATCTCCACTTATACTGTTGTGATGCAACCTACGTGCAACAATAGCCCCCAAGTTATATTGTTTATCACCTAATACCGCACTCTTGAGGACACTAAGATCTGGAACACACATGTGACAAGCCTCATCTTTACCATTAATGCATCTACCAATGAAGAGAGAAAAATAATGTATGGAAAGGAAATGAATGCTTCCTATGTTAGCTTGTGTGATTTCCCTAGATTCCCCCACAGTGATACTAGCAAGAAAGTCTTTATATTCAGATTTGCGAGGTTCACTAACATTGCCCCAGTGCGGGAGTTTACAAGCAGTATTAAAATCTTCTAGGTCCATGGTATATGATTTATCATAAATATCGGATAAAACAGTGTGAGAATTGCGCGAGGATGTAAATTTAAACCTTCTCACAAATGAATCAGTTAGATAGAGGTATTGCCGGCACTTATCTGACACGAAGCTCTCAAGATCAGCGTTACACACATATGCATCAAATTCATCCTTGATGCCTACCTGGACCATGAACTCCTCTGACGGCCATTCACAAGGCCGCACTTGAGCTTCCCTTGGTAGTTCATTTGTCCGGCTCACGTATCGCGAGCCTTGGGCCTTGCTTCCTTGAGGAACCACCTTGGTACATTTTCCTAAACATTTTTCTTCCTCTAAAAGTTCCTGAAATTTTTAGTGACTCAAAATAAAAGTGAACCAATCTTAACAAGATTGATAGCAACTACTCCTACAAGTGCCTAGAGGCCATATCATGCATTAAAACTACTTTTGACCACATAAATTTGACATGCAAGCTCAAGAATAGGGTCACCTAAGCAGCAAAAAATTACAATAAATAAAGCACTAGAACAAAAACTAATTGGACCATTGGAGTTGTCACATACCGAAGAACAATCCCCCAAAGCAGTTTTGTGAATGGAGCTTTGAGTAAGGAGATTGAAAATGGCAACAAGATGAGCTAGAACTCGGGTTTGAGCTGGTGGATGTTTTTTCTAGAGGAAGACGAAGTGTGTGGGTGCAAGAATAAGTGGAGGGGCCCATGTGGGGTCCACGAGGCAGGGGGCGTGTCCCAGGGGGGTGGGCGCGCCCTCGACCCTCGTGGCCAGGTGTTGTGGCCCTCTGATGTGTTCTCAGTGCCAATAATTCTTAAATATTCTACAAAAAATCATCTAAATTTTTTTAGGACATTTGGAGAACTTTTATTTTCGGGGTATTTTTTATTGCAAGGATAATTCAGAAAACAGACAGAAAATACTATTTTTGCTTTATTTAATCTAAATAGCAGAAAGTAAAAAGACTGTACAGAGAGTTGTGCCTTCTAACTTCATCCATCTCATGCTCATCAAAAAGGAATCCAATAACAAGGTGATCAAGTCTTGTTAACAAACTCTTTCTGAATAACATGAAACCGGAGAATTTTTGAATAACAGTAGGTTACCTCAATGGGGATATGCATGTCCCCAACAATAAGAATATCATACTTTTTGTTGACAGTAGGAAGAGGAAATTCAAAACTTCCAATAGTAATCGTTGAAGTTTTCCCAATAGAATTAATACTGTGGACTTGAGGTTGTTTCCTCGGGAAGTATACCGTATGCTCATTACCATTAACATGAAAAGTGACATTGCCTTTGTTGCAATCAATAACAGCCCCTGCAGTATTCAAAAAGGGTCTACCAAGAATAATAGACATACTATCGTCCTCGGGAATATCAAGAATAACAAAGTCCGTTAAAATAGTAACGTTTGCAACCACAACAAGCACATCCTCACAAATACTGACTGGTATAGCAGTTGATTTATCAGCCATTTGCAAAGATATTTCAGTAGGTGTCAACTTATTCAAATCAAGTCTACGATATAAAGAGAAAGGCATAACACTAACACCGGCTCCAAGATCACGTAAAGCAGTTTTAACATAGTTTCTTTTAGTGGAGTGTGGTATAGTTGGTACTCCGGGATCTCCTAGTTTCTTTGGTATTCCACCCTTAAAAGTATAATTAGCAAGCATGATGGAAATTTCAGCTTCCGGTATCTTTCTTTTATTTGTAACAATATCTTTCATGTACTTAGCATAAGGTTTCATTTTAAGTATATTAGTGAAATGCATACGCAAAAAGATAGGTCTAATCATTTCAGCAAAGTGCTCAAAATCCTCATCATCCTTTTTCTTGGATGGTTTAGGAGGAAAAGGCATGGGTTTCTGAACCCATGGTTCTCTTTCTTTATTGTGCTTCCTAGCAATGAAGTCTCTCTTATCATAGCGTTGATTCTTTGATTGTGGGTTATCAAGATCAACACACTACAAAAAAGACACATCCGTGACATTTTGGGCCGAACGAATTTTTTTCCTGTCATACTTATGACACTTCTATGATGATAATTGTGACAAAACCTGGTATCATCATAGATGTGGTGGGGTCCTACTTCTATGACAAAAAATCATGACAGAAAATGGGCTTTTCGTCCTGGGCGGGCAGGAGATGTAGTTGCATGACATTCTTTGGGTCATCCATGACGGAAAAACCATGGTAGAAGCGAGAGTGAGGAAAATATCGGGGTGTTCCTTGTTACGGTGGGTGGTCGGGGCCGAGCGATGCGCATTTCTCTTGTACACGCACGCGCGTGGGTGCGAGGCGTTGGGATCTAACTGAACCTGAGTGAGGCGTTGGGCTCTAATTGAACCCGAGCGATTGCACTGCAGGCTACGCCTTACTGAACCCGAGTGATCGATCGATGGCTGTTAACTGAACCCGATCGAGAGTTTCCTTCACTACTGCTGCTAACTAAAGCCGATCTATGCTGTCTCTGGATGAACAGTTCCCGGTGGGGGTGGATGAATAGGACCCCGTGGTGTTGCCTCTGGATGAACAGACCCCGATCGATTGAGCTGGTTGGGGCAGGATGAACAGGACCCCGTGGAGGGCAGGATGAACAGGACCACCCCGTGGAGGGCAGGATGAACAGTAGACGGTGGAGGGCTGGATGAATAGTAGCCCGTGGATGGGTGGTTGAACAGGAGCCCGTGGAGAGGGCTGGTTGAACAGTAGCCGGTGGAGTAGCGCGCGGTGGAGGCTGGATGAACAGGAGCCCGTGGATGAATAGTCGCAGGTGGAGGCTGGAGGAGGTCGACGGTGGATGAACAGTAGCCCGTGGAGGCTGGAGGGGGTCGATGGGGGAGATGAACAGTATCCCGTGGAGTCCCGTTTTGCGGAACGCCACACCCCTCCCGATGAACAGGACCCCCGTTTCGACCGTAGCGCTCCAACACAAGTCCGCTTCCTCCGTTTTGCGGTACGCCGCACCCCTCCCAATCAACAGGACCCCTGTTTCGACCGTAGGAGGTCCGTTTCCTCTGTTTTGCGGTACGCTAGACCCCTCCCGATGAACAGGATCCCGTTTCGAATGTGGCCGGTCGAACACAAGGCCGTTTCCTCTGTTCTGCGGTACGCCAGGCCTCGTTTCCATTGGCTGTTCCGTCCAAGCCCTCCCGATGAACACGACGATGCATTCCGTTCCGACCCAGCCGGTTGGCTCCCCATGAACACGACGACGACGCTATTTCTCCGTTCCGACCTATCCATGTACACGAGCCCTGGTCGTACGTATGCGCGAGTAGGCATTCGAGACCTCGCCCATTTGTACGTATGTGGCCGTATTTACTTTCTTACACCCTGGCCGTTGTACATACGTGTACATGCTACGTGCACGCCTCTACTACAACACGTGCGCGCCTCTACATCGACCGGTATGTACGTACACGTTCGCGACCAGAATGGCAACACTACGTACGCTTAGACCAGGTGGGTCCCGACTGTCAGGCACTTCCTTGCGTGCGAAGATGTAGCTGGTGGGTCCCAACACTCAGGGGGCGAATCATTTTTTTGCCCGGACGCACTTCCTTGCGTGCGAAGATGTAGCTGGTGGGTCCCAACAGTCAGGGGGGCGAATCATTTTTTTTGCCCGAACGCACTTCCTTGCATGCCAAGATGTAGCTGGTGGGTCCCAGCAGTCAGGGGGAAACATTTTTTCGTGAAATACGGTGGCCCGTCCGGTGGGTCCCCATTGTCAGGTGGAGGAATAATTATTTTGCGCGTAATAAGGAGGCACTTCCTTGCTGCGGCCGTGGACCCAGCTGTCAGCCTCTCCACGTACAATCCACGTCCGATGGAAGCCGTTCCTTGACCACGTTGACCACGCTGCGCCGAGAGCACCTGGGCGGTGGACGACAGCGAGGCCTAGGGAGGGGACGACGTGAAGCCGGGGAAGACGCGACAGTGGATGCCCACACGTAGAGGAGTACGAGGGTTCACTTGTTCACTGCGGTGTGAGGCTGCCGTCGCCACCGAATAACAGGGGGTGTGGGTGAGTAGAGGGATGGCCTGGCCAGCGGTGGGAATAGTAGGGGGCGGTGAGGCCTCCGGGGCAGCACAACCGACCACGGGAGGCAGGAGCATGCGGCACGACCGGCGCTGCTTTGGGCGGCTAGAGCAACAAGACCAGAGGTTGAAGAAGCACTATGGCCGTTGGATGGACATCGTATGGTCACTGGAGCTAGAATCGTTCATATTGACTAAGTTGACAAAGCACTCCGTCCCCATCAACTTAGTAGGCCCACAAGTCAGCCTCCCACCAAGGTGGGTCCCAACTAGCAGGGGGAGTATTCATTTTTTGTGCGTAATAAGGAGGCACCTCCGGTGGGTCCGAGCTGACAGCGGGGGGGGGGGGGGGGGGAACATTTTTTCACAAAATACGTTGGCCCGTCCGGTGGGTCCCAGCAGTCAAGGGGGAAACGTTTTTTTCACCAAATACAGTGGCCCGTCCGGTGGGTCCCTGCTGTCAGGTGGAGGAATAATTATTTTCCGCGTAATAAGGAGGCACTTCCTTGCGGCTACCGTGGACCCAGCTGTCAGCCTCTCCACGTACAGTACTCTTTCGATGGAAGTCGTTCCTTGACCACGCCGCGCCGAGAGCACCAGGGCGGTGGATGACGACGAAGCCTAGGAAGGGGACGACGCGGAGCCAGGGAAGACGCGGCAGTGGATGCCCACACGGAGAGGAGTACAAGGGTTCACTGGTTCGGCTGTGGTGTGAGGCTGCCATCGCCGCAGAATAACAGGGGGTGTGGGTGAGTGGAGGGATGCCCTGGCCAGCGGTGGGAGTAGTAGGGGGCGCTGAGGCCTGCGTGACAGCACAGCCGGCCATGGGAGGCAGGAGCAGGCGGCACGACCGGCGCTGCTTTGGGCGGCTGGAGCAAGAAGACCAGAGGTTGAAGAAGCACGATGGTCGTTGGATGGACATCGTACGGTCACTGCAGCTAGAATCGTTTATATTGACTAAGTTGACAAAGCCCTTGGTACGCGTCAACTTAGTAGGCCCACAGGTCAGCTTCCGAAACGGTGCACCCCAGATGGCAGGGGGAGGAATCATTTTTTGGGCGGGTGAAGCTAGAATATCCGAGATTGAAGAAGAAGCACGACATTCGTTGGATGGACATCCAACGACCACTGCTGCTAGAAGCGTGTGTTGACTGTAAGTTGACAAAGCCTTGCATACACGTCAACTCTTTTTTTGAGGGGACGCGTCAACTTAGTAAGGCCACAAGTGTGTGGCAGAGAACTTATAGCCCATTTGAGATTTGTAAGAATGTGCATCCAATTTTTGATTTCTAATGGAATTTACTACATCCCATTTACAGTTTGTTAAAAGTACATCCCATTTCAACCAACCATTCAAAACAGAATTCAATAAAATTTCCCACATTTTGATGGGATCCGAAATATTTTTATCCTGAAATTTCTAGTCAGATTAAATACAATTTCAATATAAATTTATATTACGTAAAAATCCAACGAAACATTGCGCTCGCAACAATTAATGAAATTAAAATTTTCAATATCCAAAAATAATATTTTATAAAGTAATTACGTGTTTGGTGCATTTTTTATAGTTATGGCCCAGTTTTTATAATTACATCCCATTTATTATTTCTTAAAGTCCATTTTCTTGTTAAGCCTAACGCATCCCTCCTAGGAAAGATTTGCAGCCCAACGGGGCAGAGAATAATAACTTGACCTTGCCTCGGTATTCCTAAAAAAGTATATCTGGGCTAGCCATTTTCAGCTTGAAAAAAATTAATATCAGGGCTGTATATCTGGCCGGGGCTAGACGGGCCACAACCCGCCCAGTTAATAGCTGCAGCGATGTTTTCATTGTTTTTCAGAGGATAAAAAATAATATCTGGGCTAAACATCGCTCAAGAAAAACTCTGCAGTGCTCACACCTCAAAAACACAAATACTGCTCGAGCTGCTTGGTCCCAGCTGTCGGCCGCTTCTTGTGCAATTCTCTCATTTATTGACTACATAGGTTGACAATGGTGTGGGACCCTGATATTAGGAAACCAGGAGGAAGCAAAAAAATTATTGTTTTATATACTAATAAGGAGGCACTTGCGTACGTGCGCTATGGCCCTGGTGGGTCCCCACTATCATCCTCTCTAAGTAAAGTCATCTCCTCATCCTCATGTCCGTTAACCATGTTGACAACGTGAGACAGCGGCGCCACGGCGAGCACAACAACTGGAAGGATGACGAAGAGGGCCTCATGGGCCCTACGGATGGTCTGATACAACGCCCGCTGCTCATTTGGGAAGCCAGGATCATAGGGCCACATGTCCGCGACGGCATTGTCGTTCGCTTGTTCACCGGTGCTCGTTGAGACGGAGGTTGCAGCACAGGTCCTCCTGCGCTGGTAGCTCTTTCGCCATTAGGGCATCGAAGTGCGGCCGCACCTGCTCTCTGGTGAACATGACATGAACCAGCTTAGACAGTGGCGCCGGCTCCTGGTTGGAAGCTACGTCCATCGTCTGATTGTCGTCGCTCAGCTCGGCGAGGTAGCTGGCAAGCCAGCATGTCCGGCTGCTGGACCGACCCACTGCCAAGCACGAGTCTGACTACCCTGGCCCACCCAGACCGCCTCCCTCGCCCGCGTGTGCTTTCCGCCCGAAAAGGTCAGCACAGCCCGCCCCACTTCCTGGTGCATGCGATTGCTCCGCCTTCAAACGACACAAGTGTCGTCCGTCCGTCCTTCTGTTGCCCACATTAATGATACGTGGTTGCCGAGGCAGCTACTCCGGCGCCACACGTCCTTCCCTCCGCCGCCCACCATTGCTATATAAACTGCTACGCCGGCCATAGCCGCAGTCATCCACATACATTCCTATTCTCCTGTCCACACCACTACTACCCACCATGGCTTCCTCGCGCTCCAGCGCTCTTCGGGGCGGGCGGACGATGGACCACAAGGAGATGGCAGCCATTGCTGCCGACTGGCTGGCCAGCAGGTAGCCGGAGGACGACGACGTCCCAATGGAGAACATGGTAGTCGACGATCCGGTGCCAACCTCCTCCTCCGTGCCATCCTTGCCGGTGCATTGCACCATGACCATCGGCGAGGCCCGTGCCCAATATATGGACACGTTGAGGCAGAAGCGTGAGGAGCAGTTCCGGGAGGCACAGGCCGACGCCGCCTACAACCACCATATCCTCCAGGAGCACTTGCAGGCGGAGGAGCAGATCGCCGTGGAGCGGGCGGAGCAGGAGGCGCTGCTCGACTCGTACCACTCTGCCCGCGAGGGCCACCTCGAGCGCTAGCGGTACCACATGCGGGTGGCGGAGGCTGCGGCCGCCTACAAAGAGGGCTATGAAGTGGGCGAGGCACTGTTTGGCGAGACCAAGGACAAGGCAGAGGACAATGCCGGCTCCGATGAGTCCCCGCTCCACTAGCGTCGACGAGGCCCTGCTCCGCCGAGGCCCCGTGGCGCCAACAACGAGGCAGAGGACACCGCCGGCTCCGCCGAGGCCCCACCCTGCCGGCAACGAGGGGGAGGATTTCCCCCGCTCCGCCGAGGCACCGCCCGCTGGCAACGAGACAGAGGACATTGCCGGATCCGCCAAGGCCCCACCCCGCTGCCAGCGAGGCCGTGCCACACAGAAAATGAGGAAGAGTAGAACACGGTAGGTCTCCGCCGCTCGGGTCCAAGTAAGGCCACCGCTGCTACCCTCGGTTGAAGCCAAGCTAGGCGGGTTGACCACTGACAGACGGTTAGCTTCTTGGCGGCGATGTGGAGTCAGAGAGCTATCTTGGAGAAGGACGTTCCTTCTACTTAACTGCTGGTGCAGTTAGCTGACTGACACGTGGGCCCAACAGGCATCTGGTGTTGGGGATCGTTGCAAAAATTAAAAAATTTCTACGCATCACTAACATCAATCTATGGAGAGACTAGCAACGAGAGAGAGAGAGGGGAGTGCATCTTCATACCCTTGAAGATCGCGATGCGGAAGCGTTAGAAGAACGCAGATGAAGGAGTCGTACTCGCAGTGATTCAGATCGCGGTTGATTCCGATCTAAGCGCTGAACAACGGCGCCTCCGCGTTCAACACACGTACAGCCCGGGGACGTCTCCTCCTTCTTGATCCAGTAAGGGGAGAGGAGAAGTTGAGGGAGAGCTCCGGCAGCACGACGGCATGGTGGTGGAGCTTGCAATTCTCCGGCAGGGCTTCGCCAAGCACTACTACTACGAAGGAGGTTGTCGGATTTCGGGTTCCGACAGACCCTTAAGGTTCGAACACTGGGGTGCGTGCCGAGATTACGCCTTCTACCTCTCTGCCTCGCAAAGGTCTAAACTACTAAAAGAACTGCACAAGGGACACAAGATTTATACTGGTTCGGGCCACCGTTGTGGTGTAATACCTTACTCCAGTGTGTGGTTGGTGGATTACCTCCTGGGGCTGATGATGATGAACAATACAAGGAAGAACAACCTCGCGAGGGTCTATTCTTGGCTGGGCGATGAACTGCTGGGAGGAGTTCAGCCTCCCTTTCACTCTCTCTCTCTCTCTCTGCTTCCAACTGATCAAAACTCTCCGAACCCCTTGCTACATGGGCGGCTGGTCCTATCTATAGAGGCCCTGGTCCTCTTCCCAAATATTGAGCGGGAAGGGAGCCAACAATGGCGGGCTAATTTGAAGGGGGACAGCAAGTATCAACTATCCTGACAAAAGCAGTCTTCGCCTGCGCAAAGCTCTGGTGATGACGCCGTCCTGGGTTCCATGGTGACCTCCGTCTCATAGTCCTCCTGGTCTTGGTCTCGTTGCACCAAAATGGCAATCCTTGCCTGATGCCTCGGTACTCCGCGGCTGCGCTTCCCCCTTTGCACCAAAGAGGAAAGAAGGATGCTGCGCGCGCTGGCACCCGCCTGGCGCCCTGAGTCGTCATGGCTTGCGTCACGGGCACCTCGCAAGGTACCACGCCTTGATCTCTCCGCCTCCTCGCGAGCCAGCCTGACGAGGCCGTGCTTGAGGAAGCTCCGTGCCGTCCGCCTCGCAAGGCTTGGCCCCTCACGAGGGTCTTGAGTCTTGAGTTGATGAAGATGGGCCATGCTGGGCCTCCTTTGAGCCATGCCGCAGGCCGCAGGCAGGCAAGTCTTGGGACCCCCGTTCCCAGAACGCCGACAGTAGCCCCCGGGCCCAAGGCGCGCCCGAACTTGGCCATGCCGAGAGGCGAAAGGGACAGGGCGAAGCGCCACGGGCCCTAACAGCCTGCGGCCTTGGGCGCCGCGTGGCGGTTGATTAGACACCAGTGCCTCAGCAACCGCGCAGGTCGATAAGGGAGCGGCATCTGCCCAGACTTTGCCTTTTGCTTTCTTCGGTTGCTGCTCAGATCCCCTTTCTTGCGCCTCCCCTTTCTTCCTCCAAACTTCCAGATCTACTCCGGCTGCGTGACCTAGGAAGCCATGGTGCCTCGCCAGCCTCCGGCCGAAGCTTGGTACTCTCCTGTCCTGGACTTGCCGAATGTGTCCAAGGCTGGCCTTGCCCGGCTGCGCCAGATGGCGGCAGCGCAGGGCATCAACGGGACGAAGGTGTTCAAGGCCGGCTCCGCCACCCCTGAGGGCCGAGGGATCACCTTTTATCCTCTCTTTGTAAGCTCCATTGCTGCGGGCCTGGTGCCTCCCTTCTCCGAGTTCTTCTTCTCTGTCCTCCGCCATTACAACTTGCAGGCTCTGCATCTCCACCCCAACTCCGTTCTTCTTCTGGCGATCTTCGCTTACTACTGCGAGGCCCACATAGGGGTGCAGCCTTCAGTGGCCTTGCTGCGCCACTACTTCTCCCTCCGGGTCACTCGCGGTTCTCCTTCCGCGTGCACAGGCTTTGTCGCGTACGGCGGCACCATTGCCATCTTGAATCCCGGGAAGAGGATTGAGGGCTTCCGGAGCAAGTGGGTCTTGGTAGATGCCGGGCGTGTCCATCCTAGGCTGACCTTGCCCACGGAGACGCCCGCGAGCTCCGGCGACTGGGGCCGAGCGGAGCTCACGGACCCCCGCGCAAAACTGGTGTTGGAGAAGATGGACGCGGACCTGAGGCCGGCCAGCATGGCGGCGGCGAAGTTGACCGGTGCGTCGCTGCTGAAGGAGTTCCTGGAGCACCAGCTGGCTCCACTCCGGCGGTACTCACCTCCAATGTGGAGGCCTCATCCGAGCCCCGCGGCCTTGAGTGACGAAGATTTGACCGCGGTCCTCCAATCTCTGGTCGGGGGCGAGGTGGCAAGGTTGGAGGGCGCTCCCAAGCCCTTGTTCCTTCGCGACGACTGGGAGCAGGTGGTGAATTCCATGCCCGTTTTTAACGGGGACGGGCTCGTGCCCGTGGCGGCTTCCGAGGGGCCGGTGGACGTGCCCTCCGGCGACTCCAGCAAGGAGGAGGAAGAAGAGGAGCGGGGAAAGGGGCCCGACTCTGAAGCGACCAATGGAGAGTCGAGGGCTCCCCTCCCCCGGCGCAGGCCCCGCAGTCTCCGCCTTTCTTCGAGCGATGATGACGAGGATGAGGACGAGCAGGTCGGCGGGAGCTTGCCCCTGATACCAAAGAAGGACTGGACCGGGCTGATCTCCCGCGGGTCTGCCCCCGCCCCGGGGCAGTCTGCAGACGCGCCTTCTGCTTCCGAGGTTGACCCTTCCAGCCGGCTGTCAGGCTTCAAGTTTGGCCGGAGGCTGCCCGAGCTCACCGGCGATGACCCGTAAGTGCTTGACCCTTGTCTTTATTTCTTGTTCCGCTGCCGAGGCTTGACGTTCACATCTCTTGAATAGGCTGGCGCCCGCAACGAAGAAGCCGAAGGGGGCTCTTGAGGCTCCATCCGCGGCAGCGCCTCCGCCAGCGGAGGAGGGTGATCGTGGCGCGCGGGCTTCTCCCACCCGGTCGTCCTCGCCAGGCCAGGCCAAGCTGGCTGGGGCGAGCTCAGCCCCCGTGGCCCAAGTGACTCTTGTGGTGCCTTTGCCCACTGCCGCCACTACAGCCGCTGGGGTGCAGCAGGCTCCACCTCAGGACGCGATGGTCTTGCCGTCGCCGCCTTCTTCCTCCATTCCGACGACTGTTGTTTCTCGAACTCCTCCTGCCATCCTGGAGCATGCTGTTGCTGGACTAGACCGGCTGCGGCAGGATCTTCTTGGCACCGACCCTCGCCTGGTGGCCGGGCGCTTGGAGCTGGCTTCAGGATGGATTGACTCCGACGCCTCGATTCGGGCGGCGCTGGTTCAGGCCTCGACGGCCTGCGACAAGGATAGGCAGGCCATCCTTGAGACGAAGGCTGCTCGGGACGTAGCCCCAGGGGAGGTGGTTGCAGTCCGCAACCATTGCAAGGCGTTGGAGGACGAGCTGCAAGGCTTGCGGGACCAGCTCGCGAAGGAGGTTCGTCTTCGCCAGGAGCAAGAAGAAGGCATGAAGGCTCGCGAGGCGGCCATCGAGGACCGAGAGGCCAAGCTCAAGAAGCGCCGCGACCGCCTAGGTGCGCTGGGGAAGGAGCTGGAGGCGACGAAGGTCGAGCTGAGCCGCAAGGCCAAGGTTCTTGCCGAGGATCGCGTGGCCTTCGCGGACATGGAGAAGAAAGCTCGTGCTTCGCTGAAGATGCTCTACGCCAGTGGCCTGGAGAGCTCGCTGGCTGGCGCTGAGGACGGTCCCGCCAAGCTACTTCCCTTCCTGGTTCGTGCTCTTGAGGATGTCACCCTTGGCCTTGGCTCCACGGCCGAGGCCGAGGCGCGTGTCTTGTCTTCTGCTGCGCTGACGCGGGTCTTCACCCACATCTACCTTCGCGACCCAAGCGCCGACCTCGATAGCCTACTGGAGCCAGTAAGCGGCGAGGGTGCTACCGCCGCTGCTGAGGCCGTGAAGGGTCACGCGGAGGCTCTACTGGGGAAGTTCCGGGCCTTCAGCACCAAGCCGAAGCAGGATGCTTCCGGTTCTGCTGCTCTGTGAGGCGGGGCCACCCACGCTGCTCCACCGCCGCCAAGTCACTCCGCTACTGCTCCTGCCCTGCTTTTAATTCTTGCATCATGCATCATGCCTCAGGGAGGCATTTAAACTTGTGTTTGGTATTGAGACAACAGTATGGACTGTAATATTTGCTTCTTAAGTTCCTTGAATTTTACGCTTTCCTTCCCTACTTGCTTGTGTTCTACGTCGGCAGAGCCCGGCCCTGTGCGTACCTCAACCAGCATTAGCCCCGACCGGAAACCAGGACGGGACCAAAGGAGTGAGGGGCTACGGAGCTAGTTAGGCTCCTGAGTCGCGATGCTCAAGAGTCCCCCTTGGCGCAAGAACAACAAGTAGAGAGGTGTGATGTAGGTGGATCTTCCATTTTATGACTGCAGAGCCCGACTCCGCGCGTACCTCACCCAGCATTAGCCCCGACCGGAAACCAGGACAGGACCAAAGGAGTGAGGGGCTACGGAGCCAGTTAGGCTCCTGAGTCGCGATGCTCAGGAGTCCCCCTTGACGCGCAAACAGCACGTGATTAGGTGAGATGCGAGTGGGACCACCGTTCTACGTCTGCAGAGCCCGGCCCCGCGCGTGCCTCACCCAGCATAGCCTTTCGGAACTAAGGAGTGAGGGGCTACGGGACCAGTTAGGCCCTTGAGTCGTGATGCTCAAGGGTCCCCCTTGACGCTCAAACGGCCTTCATACCTTGGCTCCGCTCGGGGAGAGGCGCGGGACGAACCAGGCCCGAGAGGCCTGGCTGGGTGGCGTACGTCTGGGCGTGACCCAGGCGCAGCCCCCGTGCCCAGCCCCCTCGCGCGGTGCTCCCGAGGGGAGGCGTTGCGATGAGGCTAGACACTGAGCTCTGGGCTCCCTGAGGTTGATGCGGCCCGGGGGCCACCCTAAGTTGTTTATCACCAGCGCGGAGCATAGCGCGGAGCATGTGTATGGGCATAGCCGCTCCTCGGCAGTGTCATCAGCCAGCACGGAGCATGGTGCTTCCACTGGTACATGGGAGGGGGGCCCCCTCCGGGAGGAGCCCCCGGGGCGTGTACAGCCCCGCCCTGACACGTGGCCGACACGGTAGGGCTAGGTGAGGTGTATCTGGGAACCCATGAGCCAGCGCGGGACTCACGGGGCCCTACCTCTAGGCGGGTTGCGCCTGGCACTGGGCCTTATCTTGGGCTGCGTTCCTGCAAACTTGGTTAGATGCCGGCACTCTACGTCCTCGGGTCCCGGCCCTCGAGCTTGTCTCAGCCGTCGCTGGTATGCCAGGTCGCGATGCCGTGGACATAGCCAGAGGGTGAGGGCTGGAGAGCCAGTAAGAGCCCTGAGTCGCGATGATCAGGTACCCCCCTTTAACGTGCAAGTGGTCGACATGGAGAAGAAGAGGTGCCGTGGGCAGGCATCAAGTAATCAAGCATGATGGGCGAATGCATAGCTGGAAATAACGCAAGGGAGATACATGCCGCTGGGCCTGGCCCGAGCGACTTGGGGATAATGCAGTCCGAGGGCGGGCCCCAACAAAGCAAGCTAACGACATGAAAATAAAAGGGGATACATACCGTAGGGACGGACCCACGCGGCCTGGGAACGATGCGGCCCTGGGAGGGCACTCCCAGCTAGAAATGTAACTTGTAAAATGTCCCCTGAGGGTGTCGAGGGCGAAGGGGTGTTGGTGCAGCAGACTCGGGAGGCTGCGGAAGACGATCCTCACGAGCCCCCAGGCTCAGGGGCCTCGGGAGGCTCTGGAGGCACTGGTAGCTCTTCGCGAATCATCTCCATCTCCGCCAAGGCTGCGGAACACCTATCTTCTTGAGCCTCCATGATGCCCCTCATGAGGCGCTGGCGCGTAGCAACCGCGCTCGACAGGCCGTAAGGCATGTGAACGTAGCTGTGGGGCAGACCCCGGCAGTGCCCCACTCGCGAGGGGCAGAGGCGCTCCATCGTAGCGGCTTGGTTGAGCCCTGGTACATCGATGCAGACGCGCAGCCGACCATCCTCGCCTGGATGGGGAGCCACAGCTGGCAGACAGTGACAACCTCTCACGATCCTTGATTCCTGTAGTTCTTGAATGGCCTTGTCGACGAACTCCTGCGGGCCTGACCTTCCTTGCCTTGCTCCTTCTTGAGGGAAATGTGCTTCGAAACACGCCTCCACGTGGTGCCCAAGCGCCTCCCTCGTGACCCTGGCTAGGTCAGTGGCCCTCCAGGGGAGAGCCCCCGAGCCCTGCCTGAGGAGGGCGCCGGGCGCGCTTTCCTATGCGATGGAAGGAGGCTCCCCCTGGGCAGATGCAGGCCTTGAGGGGCCTGCCTCCCGAGGGGCCGGTCCGGATGATGTATTCTTCTTCTTGGGGGTGGTCTCGGGAAGCCTCCTGCTTCCGCGATCCGGGTCTTCCAGTGACGCGGCCTGAAAGGCTCGCTCCAGGGAACACACTGCATCCCTCTCTTCAGAGGGCACCGTGATGACTCCGCCACTCCCTGGCATCTTGAGGATGTTCTAGCCATGGTGAGTCACGGGCATGAACTTGGCCAGCGCTGGGTACCCGAGGATGGCGTTGTACGGTAGGCGGATGTGGGCGACGTCGAAGTCGATGAGCTCGGTGCGGTAGTTGTCGCGTGCCCCGATGGTGACAGGGAGGCGGACCTGCCTAATCGGGACCGTGGAGCCGTCAGTGATTCCGGAGAAGGCTTGGTTGGCTGAAGCTGGTCGTAGGGCACTTGGAGATTGTTGAACGTTTCCACGGAGAGGATGTTGAGCCCTGCCCCACCATCGATGAGGGTCTTGGTGACCAGTACATTGCTGATGACTGGGGAGCAAAGCATCGGGAGGACTCCTGCTGTGGCCGCACACTTGAGTTGATCCGCTGAGCTGAATGTGATGGCACGTGCCGACCACCTAAGAGGGCGCGTTGCTTCGAGCCTGGGGAGGGCTGCGTTCACCTCGCGGGCGAACTGCTTAAAGATGCGTTGGGAGGCTGGGGCTTGAGCTCCGCCCAGGATGCAGGCGATTGCGCGTGGCTCCTGGAAGCCCCCAGCCCCCTCGTCTTGATGGCGGTCCTCGTTCCTCCTAGGCTGAGGCGGCAATGGAGGGAGACCTGCGTTGCCTTGTGGGCGATCCTCACAAGGCTGATCCCTCCAGTCCCCCTCGCGAGGCAGGTCTCACCAGCGGTCCTCGCGAGGCTGATCGCGCCACCCTTGGTGCGGGCCACGGTCTTCCCAGCGTCCTGCATTTCTTCCTCCTCCTCAGCCGTAGCCCCGATCGGCGCGGTCGGGACGACGGCCGATCCTTCCTTCCCGTACAGCGCAGAGTTCTTGGCACTCGTTGGTGTTGTGGGTGTGGAGGTCGTGGTAGACACAGTACCGGCTGCCCCTATTGGACTCAGGAAGTTCTTTGCCCCGCTTGGTGTCTGGTTCTGCTGCGAGCACGGCAGCCCCCTTGCGCTTCACGTCCTTGGCCTTGGGCTTCTTCTCCTCTGGTTCTGCGGCAGGCAGCTCGAGGAGGGAGAGGCATCCCTCCTCAGCCCTGGCGCACTTGGTCGCCAAGTTGAACAGCTCCAGGGAGGTGCACAGGTCTTCATGCATCGCCAGCTCCTCCTTCATCTTGACGTCGCGCACGCCATCGGAGAAGGCCGAGATGATGGCCTCCTCAGACACCTTGGGGATCTTGAGGCGCGCGGTGTTGAAGCGCTGGATGTACTTTTGCAGGGTCTCTCCAGGTTGTTGCTTGATGCGGCGCATGTCACTCACGGCGGGCGGCCGGTCGCGAGTACCTTGGAAGTTGGCGTTGAAGCGGGTGCGCATCTGGTCCCAGGAAGAGATCGTGCCTGGAGCCAGATTCAGGAGCCAGGTGCGAGCTCCTTCCTTGAGCGCCATGGGGAACCAGTTCGCCATGACCTTTTTGTCCCCACTGGCAGCTTCGATGCCCAGCTCATAGAGCTGGAGGAACTCTGCAGGGTCAGTCGTGCCATTGTAACGAGGTGGCAGGTCTGGCTTGAACTTGCCGGGCCATGCCACGCTATGCAGCTCGGTGGTGTAGGCACGGCAGCCTGCGGTGGCCACGAAAGGCCTCGGCTGGTGGAGAGCTTGGTCTTGAGGGTCCCCACGTGCTGCAGCTAGGAGTAGCGCGGGGTCTTGGCGTGCCGGAGCTGGAGCAGGGTCGCGGCGGGCCGGAGCAGGGAGCGCCCGAGCAGCCCCTTGCGGGCGTGGGATCTCTTGGCAGCTCCGTTCTTGCTGCGCCGGCACCTGACGGAGCGGATTCCGCACAGGGGCCACGTGCCTTGGAGCCATGGCGTCTTCTTGGAGCGGACGCGGCTTGTACGCCTCCGGAGCTTCGTTGCCCGCGCGGGGCGGGGTGTGGCGCAGAGGAACGGACGGCAAGGGAGAGCCCCCTGCGGCGCGGACAAGCTCGGCGACGCTGTCGAGCCACTCCTCGTAGACGTCGTCGACGGGGCGGTAGCGCAGGAGCTCGTTTGCCGCGAGGAGCGCAGCTCGAGCCTCCATGGGTGCGCGGAGCGTGCGGGACAAAGAACCAGGTGGTGCGAGCGATGGAGTAGCGGTGCGGCCGTCTTGCCGGACGGACGGATGCTGAGACGACGCTTGCTGCTCGCCCCCCGCCGGGCCGGTGGCGGCGTTGACGGTGGGCGACGGGGAACGACGTGGACGTCCGCTGACGGGCGCCGTCTGGGCAACGCGAGAAGCGATGGCGGCCCGGCGCTCGGCGCGGGCCCGAGGAGTGTCGGACATGGATGCGACGGTCGGAGGAGAACGGAGCGGTGAACGACGAATTCCGGCGCACCCCTACCTGGCGCGCCAAATGTCGGATTTCGGGTTCTGGCAGACCCTTAAGGTTCGAACACTGGGGTGCACGCGGAGATTACGCCTTCTACCTCTCCGCCTCGCAAAGGTCTAAACTACTAAAAGAACTGCACAAGGGACACAAGATTTATACTGGTTCGGGCCACCGTTGTGGTGTAATACCCTACTCCAGTGTGTGGTTGGTGGATTGCCTCCTGGGGCTGATGATGATGAACAATACAAGGAAGAACAGCCTCGCGAGGGTCTGTTCTTGGCTGGGCGATGAACTGCTGGGAGGAGTTCAACCTCCCTTTCTCTCTCTCTCTCTCTCTCTGCTTGCAACTGATCAAAACCCTCCGAACCCCTTGCTACGTGGGCGGCTGGTCCTATTTATAGAGGCCCTAGTCCTCTTCCCAAATATTGAGTGGGAAGGGAGCCAACAATGGCGGGCTAATTTGAAAGGGGACAGCAAGTATCAACTATCCTGACAAAAGCAGTCTTCGCCTCCGCAAAGCTCTGGTGATGACGCCGTCCTGGGCTCCATGGTGACCTCCGTCTCGTAGTCCTCCTGGTCTTGGTCTCGTTGCACCGAAATGGCAATCTTTGCCTGATGCCTCGGTACTCCGCGGCTGCGCTTTCCCCCTTCGCACAAAAGAGGAAAGAAGGACGCTGCGCGCGCTGGCACCCGCCTGGCGCCCTGAGTCGTCATGGCTTGTGTCACGGGCACCTCGCGAGGTACCCCGCCTTGATCTCTCCGCCTCCTCGCGAGCCAGCCTGACGAGGCCGTGCCTGAGGAAGCTCCATGTCGTCCGCCTCGCGAGGCCTGGCCCCTCGCGAGGGTCTTGAGTCTTGAGTTGATGAAGATGGGCCATGCTGGGCCTCCTTTGAGCCACGCCGCAGGCCGCAGGCAGGCAAGTCTGGGGACCCCCGTTCCCAGAACGTCGACAGAGGTGTTGGGGAGGGAGAGGGCTGCGCCAGTGGAAGGGCTGCGGCTCCCATGCGCCTCCCCACTATATATATGGGTGGAGGGGGCTGGTTTCTTGCCCTCCAAGTCCATTGGGGCGTTGGCAAAGGTGGGGGAAAGAAATCTCATCATTTCCCTTCCCCACCGATTGTTATCCCCCTTTTTTAGGGATCTTGATCTTATCCCTTCGGGATATGATCTTATTCCTTCTAAGGGGGGATCTTGGTGCGCCTTGACCAGGGGTGTGGGGCCTTGCCACCACTACCCATGTTCATGTGGGCCCCCCCATGCAGGTGGGCCCCACTCCAAAACCTTCTAGAACCTTCCCAGTACAATACCGAAAAATCCCGAACATTTTTCGGTGGCCAAAATAGGACTTCCCATATATAAATCTTTACCTCCGGACCATTCCGGAACTCCTCGTGACATCCGGGATCTCATCCGGGAGTCCGAGCAACATTCAGTAATTGCACACTAATTCCCATAACAACTCTAGCGTCACCGAACCTTAAGTGTGTAGACCCTACGGGTTCGGGAATCATGCAGACATGACCGAGACAGCTCTCTGGCCAACAACCAACAGCGGGATCTGGATAACCATGTTGGATCCCACATGTTCCATGATGATCTCATCGGATGAACTATGATGTCGGGGATTCAATCAATCCTGTATACAATTCCCTTTGTCAATCGGTACGTTACTTGCCCGAGATTCGATCGTCGGTATCGCAATACCTCGTTCAATCTCGTTACCGGCAAGTCACTTTACTCATTTCGTAATGCATGATCCCACGACTAACTACTTAGTCACATTGAGCTCATTATGATGATGCATTACCGAGTGGGCCCAAAGATACCTCTCCGTCATACGGAGTGACAAATCCCAGTCTCGATTCATGCCAATCCAACATACACTTTCGGAGGTACCTGTTGTGCACCTTTATAGCCACCCAGTTACGTTGTGACATTTGGTACACCCAAAGCATTCCTACGGTATCCGGGGGTTGCACAATCTCATGAACTAAGGAAATGATACTTGGCATTAGAAAAAACTTCTAGCAAATGAACTACACGATCTTGTGCTATGCTTAGGATTGGGTCTTGTCCATCACATCATTCTCGTAATGATGTGATCCCGTTATCAATGACATCTAATGTCCATGGTCAGGAAACCATAACCATCTATTGATCAACGAGCTAGTCAACTAGAGGCTCACTAGGGACATGTTGTGGTCTATGTATTCACACATGTATTATGGTTTCCAGTTAATACAATTATAGCATGAACAATAGACAATTATCATGAACAAGGAAATACAATAATAACCATTTTATTATTGCCTCTAGGGCATATTTCCAACAGTCTCCCACTTGCACTAGAGTCAATAATCCAACACCGATGGGGCTTGATCATATTTCGCTTGTGAGAGAGGTTATTAGTCAACAGGTCTGAACCTTTCAGATCCATGTATGCTTTACAAATCTTTTTTTCGTGAATACGCTGAGCAGCGTATCATTTCATTGATAGGTGGAAGAAGAATATAGATTGCAGCTCACTCGGGCGTACACAACTTGGCGTCCGAGAGAGTGCATAGCGAGCAGCGGAGGAGGATGCTCAGCGTCGGTACAATGATCAAGTTACAGGGATGATCCTATCTAGACCTCTGTTGCCAGCCTTAGCCCAGCGGCGAGCCTCGTCTTTGATCCGCTGCACAAGCTCATCAGTGGAAGGACGGGCACTATCGAAGATGGCTGCATTCCTGTGTTTCCACATCTCCCAGGCGGTGAGGGCGATGATGGAGTTTAGTCCATGTCCGAGGCCGCCTGGGGAGGCCGTCACGGCCTGCAACCACCAGTCGAAGAAGTGGGTCGAGCCAAGCATGGGGGGTGCAACAAGTCGACACCAAGAGAGGGTCTCATGCCAAGTGATCCGCGAGAAGACGCACTCCACAAGGAGATGGTCGGTAGTCTCTAGCTCCTGTGAACATAATATGCACACCGGATCGTGTGCAAGGCCGTGACGCACACGACGCTCCGCAGTCCAACACCGGTCAAGGGATGCGAGCCAAAGGAAGAACTTGTAGGAAAGGGGAGCCCACCCCTTCTAGATCAGACGCCAAGCGGGCGGGGATGTGGAGCCGAGGAAGAGCGCCTTGTAGCAGGATTTGGTAGAATAGATGCCATTCGCCGACCATTTCCAGCTGATGGTGTCTGGGGTGCTAGAGAGGTGGATTCCATGCAAGCGGCGCCATAGCTCGATGTATTGGACCACCTCGACAGGTCCCAAGCTGCCATGGATGTCACGAATCCAAGCCTGCTGGAAAAGGCCTTCGGAGACCAGTGTGCGCCGGCGCCTGCGCCGCGGCATGAGAGCAAGCAGCTCGGTGGCGAACTCGGAGATGGCTTGCCCATCAAGCCAATGGTCACACCAGAAGCGGCAGGTTCTTCCATCGCCAAGGGTCCAGGAGGTCGATGCATGGAAGAATTGCCTGGTCTCCGTGTTGCACTGCACCCCCAGGTGGTGCCAGGGGCGGTTGGGGTCCGTGGCCTGAAGCCAAAGCCATCTAGCGTGAAGGGAGATGCCGGTGAGGTGTAGATCACGCACACCCAGCGCACCGAACTCGAGAGGGCGGCAAACGCGCCTCCAGTTGACGAGGCAACAGTCGAAATTGGCATCCTTCCGCCCATGCCATAGGAAGTCGCGAATGATCCCATGGACCCTCCTGAGGATCGACGGGTTGATGGCCATGGCGAGAAGGATATGAACAGGCATAGCCGAGAGGACATGCCGCACGAGTGCGAGCCGCTCAGCGCGCGAGAGGAGCGCGGCTTTCTAGGTCGCCAGCTTCTTGGTGAGCTTGTCCAGCAAGGGAAGGAGGGTTGAGGTGGGTGTCTTGCGGAGTGAGAGAGGGAGCCCAAGGTAGACGATGGGGAAGGTGGTGACCACGCAAGCCAGGGTAGAGCCCACAGCCTCGGCCACGGTGTCATCGCACCGAATGGGAGTGGCGGAGTACTTGAGGAAGTTGGTGCGGAGGCCCGAAGCTTCTCCAAACACACGGAGCAGTTCGCGGATGGCTGTCAATTCCTGGGTCGTAGGATGGCAGAAAATGACCACATCGTCGGCAAACATCGAGATGCTGGATGCCGCATGGCAAGGCGTGAGCCGCTGGAGCAGGCCGGAGCACACGGCGTGCTGCAACAAAGAGTTAAGGGTGTCGATGACGATCACGAAGAGGAGTGGGGAGGCCGGGTCGCCTTGCCAAAGGCCGTGCACATGTTCAATCGGAGGGCCTGGGTTCCCATTGATGAGAATGCGCGAGGATGCAGTGGAGACAAGGATGCAGATCCATTCACACCACCTTCTCCTAAACCCAAGATGCCGGAGGACCTCAAGGAGGAAGGGCCATGAGACAGTATCGAATGCCTTCGTGATATCCAGCTTGCGGAGTATCTGAGGTAGCTTGAGGTTGTGTAGTTGCCGTGCCGTCTGCTTAACCAATAGGAAGTTGCCATGCACACATCTCCCGGCGATGAAGGCGCTTTGGTTGACGGAGACCAGCTAGGGCATGCGCGGAGCCAGGCAGAGGGAGAGCACTTTCGCAAAGACCTTAGCCACAAGGTGTATCAGGCTAATGGGGCGGTAATCGGCCAACGTGGAGGCGTCTGGTTTCTTAGGGAGCAAGGTCAGGAAGGCCTCGTTGAGCTTGTGGAAACCACGCCCATTCATCGCATAGAGCTTGTCGAAGGCGGCACAGATATCAGCTTTGATGATAGGCCAGCATGCACGGAGGAACTTAGCGGTGAAGCCATCCGGGCCCGGGGCTTTGCTCGCCGGCAAGAGTTTGACGGTGCTCCAGATCTCCTCTTCTGTAAATGGCTGGTCAAGGGCCGACAGGTCGAAGTGGCGCTGGTCGATGGCCTCGAGGTTCATGGAGAACGGCCTGTCCATGGATGCACCGAGAATGTTGGAGAAGTTCTCGAAGCCGGCCCGCGCCATGGCCACCTCGCCGGAAACACGGAGGAGGCCAACCTAGAAGCAATCGATATGGTTCTTCTTGGCCCGATGAGCAGCATGGATCTTCAGGAAGGCGATGTTTGTGTCGCCTTTGCAAAGCCAATTGAAACACACTCACTGCCGCAGGATAGAGCCCTTGAGGGAAGCTAGCCCTAGGTAGGAGCGACGAAGCTCTTGACGCAGCCACTGCTCGGACGGCGACAGTGGGCGGGCATCACGCGCCACATCGAGTCTGAAGATGAGCTCTCTGGCCATCATCAGCTGGACGGAGATGTTCCTAGTAGAGCGTGCTCCCCAGCTCTGGAGGGAGCGAGCAGTTGCTTTCAAACGCGCGTAGATCATGCGGAAGGGGTCCTGATAAGGCGGAACCGAATTCCAGGCCGTGTCCATGATGTCAAGGAATCCATCTAACTTTGTCCAATAATGCTCAAAATGGAACCACCTCTTGCCACGGCCCCTGGGAGAGCAGTTCAGAATCAGGGGGCAGTGATCCGAATTGGCCGTGGCCATGCATGATAGGACATGGCTGGGGTGCGCAGCTTCCCAAGAGGAGGTGCATAGGACTCGGTCATTCTTCACCAAGACGGGGTTGGACTGCTCGTTTGACCAAGTGTAACGGCGGCCGCGAAGGTAGATATCGCGAAGGGCGTGGTCGGAGATGAATCTGCAGAATCTTCCCATGGTGCGGTGATTCACCCTCCCTGTGTTTTTGTTCGCATGCGAGGTGATCAGGTTAAACTCTCCACCCAGCACCCAAGGGCCCGCAATACTGCCTCGCAGATCATGTAGCTCCGACACAAAAGCCAGCTTGTCGTGGACGGCCTGGGGCCCGTAAACACCGGTGATCCACCACTAGTGGATACAGTAGCAGACATGTGATATAGGCCTACGGTAGGGTTATGTAGGGTGACACGGTCGGCACACCAGGCGAGGAGGATTCCACCCCTGGTGCCATCGTCCGGGAGAAAAAATAAGTCTTGAAACAAGGCACCCAAAGTTTCCCTGAAGCACGACAACGAGACCGAATCAAGTTTCATTTCAGAGAGGCAAGCAATACAAGGTTCAGCCGCGGTGATAAACGTGCGGACAGCGGTGTGCTTGGCACGGCTGTTTAGCCCATGCACGTTTCAGAATATAATGCCTAGGTTGTGATCCATGAGAAAAGGTGGGGGGGGGGGGAGCAGCCACGCGCGAGCGCACGTGATGACCCACAAGTATATGGGATCTATCGTAGTCCTTTCGATAAGTAAGAGTGTCAAACCCAACGAGGAGCAGAAGGAAATGATAAACGTTTTTCAGCAAGGTATTCTCTGCAAGTACTGAAATAAGTGGTAACAGATAGTTTTGTGATAAGATAATTTGTAACGAGCAACAAGTAACAAAAGTAAATAAAGTGCAGCAAGGTGGCCCAATCCTTTTTGTAGCAAAGGACAAGCCTGGACAAACTCTTATATAAGGAAAAGCGCTCCCGAGGACACATGGGAATATCATCAAGCTAGTTTTCATCACGTTCATATGATTCGCGTTCGGTACTTTGATAATTTGACATGTGGGTGGACCGGTGCTTGGGTGCTGTTCTTACTTGAACAAGCATCCCACTTATGATTAACCTCTATTGAAGCATCCACAACTACAACAAAATTATTATGGTAAACCTAACCATAGCATGAAACATATGGATCCAAATCAGCCCCTTACGAAGCAACGCATAAACTAGGGTTTAAGCTTCTGTCACTCTAGCAACCCATCATCTACTTATTACTTCCCAATGCCTTCCTCTAGGCCCAAATAATGGTGAAGTGTTATGTAGTCGACGTTCACATAACACCAATAGAGGCTAGACAACATGCATCTCATCAAAATATCGAACGAATACCAAATTCACATGACTACTAATAGCAAGACTTCTCCCGTGTCCTCGGGAACAAATGTAACTACTCACAAAGCATAAACATGTTCATAATCAGAGGGGTATTAATATGCATAAAGGATCTGAACATATGATCTTCCACCAATTAAACCAACTAGCATCAACTACAAGGAGTAATTAACACTACTAGCAACCTACTAGCACCAATCCCGGACTTGGAGACAAGAATTGGATACAAGAGATGAACTAGGGTTTTGAGATGAGATGGTGCTGATGAAGATGTTGATGGAGATTGCCCTCTCCCGATGAGAGGAGCATTGGTGATGACGATGGTGATGATTTCCCCCTCCGGGAGGGAAGTTTCCCCGGCAGAGCAGCTCTGCCGGAGCTCTAGATTGGATCCGCCAAGGTTCCGCCTCGTGGCGGCGAAGTTTCATCCGGAAATGTTATTTCTTATTTTTTTTCTCGATGAAAGACTTCATATAGGAGAAGATGGTCATCAGAGAGCCACCAGGTAGGGGGGCGCGCCCTAGGGGGGCCCACCCTCGTGAGCAGGGTGTGGTCCCCCTGGTCTTCATCTTTGGCGAGGATTTTTCATTATTTATTATAAGGTATTCCGTGGAGTTTCAGGACTTTTGGAGTTGTGCGGAATAGGTCTGTAATATTTGCTCCTTTTCCAGCCCAGAATTCTAGCTGCCGGCATTCTCCCTCCTTATGTAAACCTTGTAAAATAAGAGAGAATAGCCATAAGTATTGTGACATAATGTGAAATAACAACCCATAATGCAATAAATATCGATATAAAAGCATGATGCAAAATGGACGTATCAACTCCCCCAAGCTTAGACCTCGCTTGTCCTCAAGCGAAAGCTGATAACGATAAATATGTCCCCATGTTTAGTGGTAGAGGCGTCGGTAAAAATAAAATACAGACATGAGGGCATCATGATTATTCTTATAATAGGAACATACATAGATATTGTCATATGATTACTTATGTTCAAGTGATGATCTATTCACAATGCAAAAGCGTGAATCATAAACCTTATTGAGAACCAACAACTATATCCTCAATCATTGAAACAATTGCAATTTATCATAACATCAGAAAGAGTCTATGTCAGAGCTAAAAAGCAAGTCCACATACTCAAATATCATCTAGTCTTTCATAATTGCTAACACTCGCGCAATACTTGTGGTTACGGAATTTTAATCGGACACAGAGAAAGACAGGGGCTTATAGTTTCGCCCCACAACCTTTTACCTCGAGGGTAATGTCAACAATAATAGCTCATGCCCCCTACATCCAATTATATATATATATATATCAGGTTCTTTCCAACATGCTGGGCTTGCCAAAGGATAAAATGAAAAAGGAAAGCTGAAGATCACCATGACACTTGCATAAGGTAGAAGATTATAATAAAAGATAGGCCCTTCGCAGAGGGAAGCAGATGCTGCCATGCGCTTTTATGGTTGGATGCACAAAATCTTAATGCGAAAGAATGTCACTTTATATTGCCCCTTGTGATATGAACCTTTATTATGCAGTCCGTCGCTTTTATTACTTCCACATCACAAGATCGTATAAAGCTTATTTCTACCACACCAATCAATCATACATATTTAGAGAGCAATTTTTATTGCTTTGCACCGATGTCAACTTACTTGAAGGATCTTATTCAATCCATAGGTAGATATGGTGGACTCTCATGGCAAAACTGGTTTAAGGGTATTTGGAAGCACAAGTAGTATCTCTACTTGGTGCTGAGAATTTGGCTAGCATGAGGGGGAAAGGCAAGCTCAACATGTTGGATGATCCATGACAACATACTTTATCTCAGATATAAGAAAACATAACCCATTACGTTGTCTTCCTTGTCCAACATCAACTCTTTAGCATGTCATATTTTGATGAGTGTTCCCAATCATAAAAAGATGTCAATAATAGTATATTTATATGTGAAACCTCTCTTTCCTTATTACTTCCTATTAATTGCAACAATGACCGAAGCTATGTCTACCAACTCCCAACAACTTTTAATCATCACACTCTTTCTATGTGAAGTCATTACCATCAATAAGATCAATATGAACTTTTGTTTCTTTTTATTCTTTTTCTCTTTTCTTTTATTCACCCAAGATCATAGCAAGAAAATCAAGCCCTTGACTCAACACTAATCTTTATTATATAGCTCATGAACTCAATTACATAGAAGGATAATAAAGCAAAACGCACAACTAGATCATGCCATAAACTTTTATTCTACTAGATCAAAATACTACTAATAGGATCGAACTAAGAAAAACGGTAAAGATAGGAGTTGTGATTGTGATACGATACTGGGGCACCTCCCCCAAGCTTGGCAGTTGCCAAGGGGAGTGCCCATACCCATGTGATTATATCTCCTTGGTTGGTGAAAAAGGTGGAGGTGTTGTTGATGGTGCAGGCTTGTCATCCATCTTCCAAGGCATAGGTTCACCATCATAGAAGGATGATCGAGTCTCCGGAATCCTCGAATCTGCAGCCAAACTCATTCTTTTGAATCTATATTCATACTCACAGTTTTGGTTTTGCAGGTCATAGATTTGGGCTTGGAGGTGCTCGATCTTCTCATATAGCTTGAAGATGGCCTCCTCGGTGTTCTTGGCATCTCGCTTGTAGTTGTTAGTGAACTCCGCGAGCATCGTGTGGCTAGCGTTGATTCCACGCTCCACCATCCCTTGGCACTTGAAAATTTGTTGCTCCATTGCTTCGAGCTTCGTCTCCACGCTTCCGGTTCCCTTTGGCCCCTCAGCATCGCGGATGTGCAGCAACCCATCATGCATCTCAATGGTTTGAGGGTGTCGCAGCACCTCCGCAAGGTAAGGGTTGATGACCTTCTCGAAGAACTTGTCCTTGGAAGCACTTGGGGACGTCATGATAATCTAGATCTGTCAGAAAAACAGCTCGAAACAAAAACATGAGATTTTTGCGTGATACGGGAGTCAAAATCCCCGGGAGAATATATAATTAATTTTTACCGACCAAAATACGTATCGTGCAAGAAAACGGAGTACGAAAGGCACACAAGGAGCTCACGAGGTAGGGGGCGCGCCCTCCACCCACGTGGGGCCCTCGTGTCCTTTCCGGACTGCTACTTAATTTTCTATTTCTCAAAATATTCGAAAACGGAGAAATATTGCCTTAAAAATTGTTTTGGAGTCGGTTTACTTACCGTACCACATACCTATTCCTTTTCGGAATCTGAAAGTTCTGGAAAGTGTCCCTTATGTATTCCTCCGGGGTTACAGTTTCTAAAAATTTGGTTTCTGTCGGATTTCGGGTTCCGGCAGACCCTTGAGGTTCGAACACTAGGGTGCGCGCGGAGATTTCACCTCCTACCTACCTGCACCCCTCCGCCTCGCTAAGATCTAAGCTAAGGAAAGAACAGCACAAGAAACACAGGGTTTATACTAGTTCGGGCCACCGTTGTGGTGCAATACCCTACTCCAATGTGTGGTGTGGTGGATTGCCTCTTGGGCTGATGATGATGAGCAATACAAGGAAGAACAGCCTCGCGAGGGTCTGTTCTTGGCTGGGGCGATGAACTGCGGGGAGGAGTTCAATCACCCTTCTATCTCTCTCTTTCTCTCTCTGATTCGATCTTCTCCCCCTTTTTTTCTACTATGGTGGCTAGTCCTATTTATAGAGGCCCTGGTCCTCTTCCCAAATATCGAGCGGGAAGGGAGCCAACAATGGCGGGCTAATTTGAAGGGGGACAGCTAGTACCAGCTATCCTGACAAAAGTAGTCTTCGCCTGCACAAAGCTCTGGTGGTGACGCCATCTTGGGCTCCACAATGACCTCCGTCTTGCAGTCCTCCTGGTCTTGGTCTTGTTGCACCGAAATGGCAACCTTTGCCTGATGCCTCGGTACTCCGCGGCTGCGCTTTCCCCCTTTGCACCAAAGAGGAAAGGAGGACACTGCGTGGCTGGCGCCCGCCTGGCACCTTTGGTCGTCATGGCTTGAGTTACGGGCACCTCGTGAGGTACCCCGCCTTGATCTCTCCGCCTCCTCGCGAGCCAGCCTGATGAGGCCGTGCCTAAGGAAGCTCCGTGTCGTCCGCCCCGCGAGGCTTGGCCCCTCGCGAGGGTCTTGGGTCTATGTTGACGAAGATGGGCCGTGCTGGGCCCCCCTTTGAGCCACGCCGCAGGCCGCAGGCAGGCAAGTCTGGGGACTCCCGTTCCCAGAACGCCGACAGTAGCCCCCGGGCCCAAGGCGCGCCTGGGCTTGGCCGTGCAGGGAGGCGGAAGGGCAAGAGCGAAGCGCCACGGGCCCTAATAGCCTGCGGCCTTGGGCGCCGCGTGGCGGTCGATTGGACGTGGACGGCACTGTTCCCCCACGCCCCCCTTATTTTGCGCCATGCTAGGCGGACTCATAGTCGTACACAGCCGCTCCCCTTTTTGTTGCTCGAGCGCCCTCTGTCCTTCCTCCGCTCGATCTCCAGCTTCTATTTTCAACCCAATCTCGAACCTTCCCCCCCTTCCCATCGCCATGGCTCCGACGAAGAAGGGAAGAGGGAAGAAACCCGTGCCTCCGCCTTGCCCGCCGCCGTTGGCGGCCCCCGCCGAGGGCTTGGGCAAGGTCAGCTCGGCTCTGGCCACTACCTTCAATGAATGCGGGAGGACAACGGCCTGGCCCGCGTCCCACTTCTCCATCGACAGGATAGTCACCGAGGTCCCGTATTTTGCCGACGCCCTGTGGGCGGGTCTGGTTCCTCCCTTTTCTGATTTCTTCAATGTCGTGCTTTCCCACTATCAAATCCACATGGTGCATCTGGGTCCTGAATCCATCACCCTCCTTTCGGTCTTCGCCTTTGTTTGCGGGCTATGATGGGCATCCTTACTTCGGTTGCCTTGTTGCGCCACTTCTTCTCGCTGCGCCTTGTCGACCCTACCCAATGCTGGGCATGCGTGAGCTTCGTTGCCGCGTCTGAGACAGCGGCCTCTGGGATTGACTTCAAGCTCCCTCTGCCCGCGGCTGGGTTCCGCGAGCGGTGGCTGTATGTAGATGCAGGGGTGCCCAGCCCCCTGCTATCGGAGCCAACTTCGCCTGCTGTCCCCAATTCGGGCTGGGGCCAGGAGACGCTTGAGAGCCCCCGGCTCGTCTTCGTCTGGCACCGCTTCGCGTTCTTGAGGTCGCTTGGCGTGACAGCGCCCAAGGTGGTGAAGGAGTTCCTGCTACGCCGCGTTGCTCCTCTCCAACGCCACTCCCGCCGGATGTGGGCCTTCAGCGGGCGTGATGATCGTATGAGGCTCCAGGAAGAGGACCTGACGCCTGAAGTGCTGAGGACAGCGCTCTTGACCCTGACCGGGGACCCCAACCCTGGCAGCATCCAGCAAGGAGGGGCCTTGTTGTACCTCTGCCAGAGCCGGGGCGATTTTGTGAATCAGATGCCTATCTTTGATGAGTGGGGGCCGCGCCCCGGCGACCTCCAGGGGCCTCACGATAACCCAGTGATGGTGACTGCCCTTCCAGTTGGCCAAGGCGAGTCTTCCTCAAGTGGCGGAGCAGGGAGGCATGAGGTGCCAGAGGCCGAGGGGGCTCCCGGCGGGGTGATAGCGCCGGGCGATGCTCATGACGGAGCAGCTCTTGGGGCCCGCGCCGTTGAGGCTGGGGGTGGCAAGCAGCTACCCTCAGCACATGCGACTGAGGCCCCTGAGGCTCCAGCCGCTTCTCTTGGCGAGGCGATTGGCAGCGCGCATCAGGCAGGCGCCCCTGACGCGGATCGCCTTGACGCTCCGTCTTCATCGTAGTTTGATCCCTGCGCTCAACTCTTGGGCCGCTTCCGCGTGGACTTTGAGGCCCTCCGGAAGAGAAGGGAGGCCCTGGGCGACGATTACCCTTGTCGCCTGTTGAAGCGTAGGAAGTACTTCGCCACTGATGAGTAAGCCTTCTCCTTTCCCGGCTCCCGATCCTTCTGTTGCTTTTACTGATCCTTGCTCCGCAGGCCCCTTCCAGCCGAGCTCGCGGAGACGGCTGAGGTGCCGTCCCCCTTGGCTTTGCCCCCTCCACCGTCCTCAAGCGCTCCGAGCAGCAGAGCCCTTGTGGTGAGGGCGATCGGAGAGGTGAACCGTCCTGCGGTGCATTGTGGCCCTGCACACCTTGCGATCCTTCTTCGCGGGCCTTCTCGTGGCATAGCCAGCCTGCCGTGGGCTTCTCGCCTGGTCATGGACTGCGATTGGCTGAGGCGCTCCCTACGCTCTTCATCTGGGGACAGGCTGGCTCCAGGCCGGGCTTCTGGCGGGGCGTGCCCGGCCGTCGCGAGGGTGCCAGCCCCCAGCCCCCTGCCCGAAGGGGGAGTGCTGATTCGTGGCCCCCGGCGCTTGCTTGGGGTAGATGATGGTGTGGAAGACGTGCTTGAGCATGCCCGAGAGCGTCGCGCTCTCTGCCAGGGATTCCTTCAAAGGGCGGCTGACGCGGTGAGCCTGCTTGGTGAGGATCTTGCTGATGAAGACGCGCGCCTTGAGGCCAAGGGCCTGCGCCTGGCTGCAGAGAGGCGCGAGCTGGAGGGTGCCATCGCCCTTGCGCATCGTCAGCGTGATCTTGACGACGCAGAGGCCAAGGCGTCGCTGGTGGCCTCTCGGGAGGCCCGATCTTGGGCCGCGGAGGAGGCCCGAGAAGCCGACCGGCGGCGAAAGGCGGCGGAGGAGCGGGGTCGGGAGCTCCTGGCCTGGTGCCACTCACTGGAGGAGCAGGTGGAGCTGCGCGAGGCAGCCCTCACATCAATGAAGGTGGCCTCTGGCGACTCAGCAGAGCTCCAGAAGCGTGTGGAGGCGCTAACGCTGGAAGCCGCTGAACGTACCCGCGAGTACGAGCGTCTGGAGACGAGGGAGCGCTTGGTGACGCAGGCGGAGGATGATGTCGCTGCACAGGAAGCCCGTGTCCTGGAGGAGGTCGGACGTTGGGTGGCGATGGCGTGTTTGAACCTCGAGCACGAGTTCGAGGAGAAGCTGGGGTTGATCCAGGCCGAGGCTGAAGGCAGGACTACCGCCTTGAGGGCCAAGCTGGAGGAGGCGACGCGGCGGGCCGATGCTTTCCGGGCCGCCCTTGAGGTGGCGCAAGGTGACTTAACCACCTCCCAGGCCGAGGTGCTCCTTCTTCGCCAGCGGGTGGAGGAGGCTGAGGTCATCGCGCGCCAGAATGCGGACGAGATACGTCAGCGGCGGATCCTGGAGCATGAGCACGGCCCCATGCTCACCACGCTCCGGGAGAGAGCCAACACAGCCTTGGGCAACATCTGCGAGGCGGCTATTGGCGAGCCGCACGCAGTCAACTACGCCGGCAATCTTCAGTTCTTCACTAACGTGGTGACGCAGCTGGAGGTGCGGTCGGTCAGGGCTGACAGGTTGGTGGAGGAGAGGAGCCGCGCCCTGCTCGGGCGCGCCTTTTCTCGCGTCTTCAGCCATCTCCGGAACATGGATCCCCATTTCGATTTCGACACCGCCATCGCCCCAGTCCCCCAGGCCGTCCGAGATGACCTGGCGCACTGGGTGGAAGACAATGTGGATGCTCTTATCAGGGCCTTCGCTTCAGACAACGACGGCATGATCGTGGCTGCCGACGAGGGCGCTGTGGTGAACGGCCCTGACACCGCTGGCGGCGACGCGGACAGCGATGGCGAGTTCAGCGACGCCAGCAACGGCTCGGGTGGTGCTCCTAAGGACGCATTGGGGGATTTATCCGACTGATTGTGCATCGTCCCTGCTTCCTTACCCTGCATGAATAGAACTCAGGTTTTATCCTGATGGCTGTGAGAGCATTTTGGAGGGGGAGCCCCTCATGTAAAACTTGTGTTCATCGCATTAGTAGACGCTACATTGCCCATGCGCCCATGCCAAGTGGTTGGCTTAAGCGACGCGCTGGTCGGCTAGTTTACCTTTGTCCTGTGCTGGCCCTGAGGTAGCCTGTGGGAGGCTGTGGTTTCTCTAGTGTTCCCTGATTGAATCCGTAGGACCTGCAGTAAAACACCCTCCTGAGAGGACGCGGCGGCGGCAGTCTGGGCTGCGCGCAAGCTAGGCCTGACCCGGCTTGCGAGGGGCTCACGAGGGGAGGCAGCTGAGGCGAAGTGGTAACCAAAACGCGAGAAATTGCTCGAACGAGACTAAGCACCCCTTCCCCGAACACACGCAAATATTAAAATTCGAATCCAACTTGAATCCAGCGGGGGAGAGCGACAACCAAAGGGGAAAGCAACGAAAGCAGACAAAAGGCCGCATCCGGCACATAATCTAGTCTTGGACGTCTTCTCAGCAGCGCGAAGCTAAGTGCTGCCACTGGGTGTGGGAGGGAGCCCCAGGGCCTGAGGCGGGTACCCCTGAGACTCCGGGGCGTGTACAGCCCCACTCATTATTACGTGAGAGTGTCACAGTGCGGCGAGCTTCACAGGCACTGGGCCTTCTTCACAAGTACCGGCCTTGCTTCATATCGCCAGACGAGGGCCCCACCTTGCGCCACACTCTAGTGCCATCAACGACGACCGGAAACCAGGACACCGCCGATGGGGTAGAGCGGTCGCCAGCGGTTCCCCCGACAACCACGGGTCCTCCGCCAGGGGCAGGCCCTGAGGCACCTCCCCAGCAGAGGGCCTACCTCCTGAGAACACCTTGCTCCGAACGCCGCGGTGGTGATGTCGGATCTCGGCCCCTCTCCTGCAGCCCCCTGCGCCCTCCTCCCGAGGGGTAGGAGACTGTGGGAGCGGGGCAGCTGCTCGCTGTGGCGACGTGCACCTCCTGTGATCCATGATTAGCGTATGCCTGCTCCTGAGGAATTAGCGGTACCCGATAATCGTTGCCTCCAGCGTGTCCTGTGGGACCGTCCCGGGACTCCTGGAAGGGCTCAGCTCCTGGCGCCTCGTCCCCCCAGCTTGGGCTGAGGAGCGAGCCTTGTTCGCCCTCGTGAAGGTGTCCTTGGTCCATCATGAGGGGCACATATTCTTCTGGCACCGTCATCCCGAAGGCCATGCCGTAGTGCTCCGCGTTCCACGCAGCTCTGCTTGACGCGCCCACCGTGGGGTGGTAGCGCGGCTGTCCACTGGGGCCGTGGGTCGCATCGGGTCCTTCTTCTTCGCGGACCGGGAGCGGGGGCGGCGCCGCCGCCGGTCCGGTGCCGACAGCTTCGCTGGCGTTGGAGTAGCCTTGGAGCCCGCGGGTGCGTGCGGAGCCCCCGCGCGGGCTGCCCTGGGCTTGAGATGAGAGCTGGGTGCAGAAGGGGTGAGCCCTCGAGGCGGCGAAGCCCAGGAGCTCTGCCACCCACTCCAGCAGCACGTCGCGGCCGTCCTCCAGCAGCCTGCACCGCAGCAGCTCTCGGGCCACCATGAGCGCGGCCCTCGAGTTCGCCTGCTCCCGGCGGGTGTACAGTGTCTTGGTCGCGGCGTGATTGGAGGCCCTTGCTGCCGACCGCGCCTGCCGCGGTGTGAGAGCTGTCGAAGCCTGTCCGCGTCGCCCATGGCCCACAGCGCCCTGCGGACCACGAGCTGCCTGGGGCACGGGGTCGCCCGAGGCGAGCGGCTCTGCGCGGGCGGGCCATGCCGCCCATGGATCTGGGTTGCCAGCCTGGTCGCCGGACATGGTGATTACGACGCGACGGGGCACGAAGCAGTAGAAGGTGGATTCCGGTGCACCCCTACCTGGCCCGCCAAATGTCGGATTTCGGGTTCCGGTAGACCCTTGAGGTTCGAACACTGGGGTGCGCGCAGAGATTTCGCCTCCTACCAACCTACACCCCTCCGCCTCGCTAAGATCTAAGCTAAGGAAAGAACAGCACAAGAAACACAGGGTTTATACTGGTTCGGGCCACCGTTGTGGTGTAATACCCTACTCCAGTGTGTGGTGTGGTGGATTGCCTCTTGGGCTGATGATGATGAGCAATACAAGGAAGAACAGCCTCACGAGGGTCTGTTCTTGGCTGGGGCGATGAACTGCGGGGCGGAGTTCAATCACCCTTCTCTCTCTCTCTTTCTCTCTCTGATTCGATCTTCTCCCCCCTTTTTCTACTCTGGTGGCTAGTCCTATTTATAGAGGCCCTGGTCCTCTTCCCAAATATCGAGCGGGAAGGGAGCCAACAATGGCGGGCTAATTTGAAGGGGGACAGCTAGTACCAGCTATCCTGACAAAAGTAGTCTTCGCCTGCACAAAGCTCTGGTGGTGACGCCGTCTTGGGCTCCACGATGACCTCCGTCTTGCAGTCCTCCTGGTCTTGGTCTTGTTGCACCGAAATGGCAACCTTTGCCTGATGCCTCAGTACTCCACGGCTGCGCTTGCCCTCTTTGCACCAAAGAGGAAAGGAGGACACTGCGCGGCTGGCGCCCGCCTGGCGCCTTTGGTCGTCATGGCTTGTGTCACGGGCACCTCGTGAGGTACCCCGCCTTGATCTCTCCGCCTCCTCGCGAGCCAGCCTGATGAGGCCGTGCCTGAGGAAGCTCCGTGTCGTCTGCCCCGTGAGGCTTGGCCCCTCGCGAGGGTCTTGGGTCTGTGTTGACGAAGATGGGCCGTGCTGGGCCCCCCTTTGAGCCACGCCGCAGGCTGCAGGCAGGCAAGTCTGGGGACCCCCGTTCCCAGAACGCCGACAGTTTCAACATTTATGGGATTACCTGAGATATAGTGTTTAATTCTTTGACCGTTTACCACCTTCGGATTTGTGCCTTCGAAGTTGTTGATTTTTATGGCACCGGAATGATAGATCTCCTCAATAACATAGGGGCCTTCCCATTTAGAGGGAAGTTTCCCTGCAAAAAATCTTAAACGAGAGTTGTATAGCAATACATAATCACCTACATTAAACTCACGCTTTTGTATCCTTTTGTCATGCCATATTTTAACCTTTTCTTTAAACAACATGGCATTTTCATAAGCTTGGGTTCTCCATTCATTAAGTGAGCCAATTCAAATAACTTCTTTTCACCGGCAAGTTTGAAATCATAGTTGAGCTCTTTAATAGCCCAATATGCCTTATGTTCTAGTTGGAGAGGTAAGTGACATGCTTTTCCATATACCATTTTATACGGAGACATACCCATAGGATTTTTATAGGCAGTTCTATAGGCCCATAATGCATCATCAAGTTTCTTGGACCAATTCTTTCTAGATCTATTGACAGTCTTTTGCAAAATTCATTTGAGTTCTCTATTACTCAATTCTACTTGACCACTAGACTGTGGGTGATACGGAGATGCAATTCTATGATTGACGTCATATTTATCAAGCATCTTACGGAAAGCACCATGAATAAAATGTGAACCACCATCAGTCATTAAATATCTAGGGACTCCAAACCTAGGAAAAATAACTTCTTTAAGCATTTTAATAGAAGTGTTATGATCAGCACTACTAGTTGGAATAGCTTCTACCCACTTAGTAACATAATCAACAGCAACTAAAATATGTGTATATCCATTAGAGGAAGGAAAAGGTCCCATATAATCAAAGCCCCAAACATCAAATGGTTCCATAACAAGTGAATAATTCATAGGCATTTCTTGACGTCTACTAATATTACCAATTCTTTGACATTCATCACAAGATAGGACAAACTTACGGGCATCCTTGAAGAGAGTAGGCCAATAAAAACCGGATTGCAATACCTCATGTGCAGTTCTATCTCCCGCATGGTGCCCTCGATAAGTTTCGGAGTGGCACTTGTGTAGGATCTGTTCCTGTTCATGCTCAGGTACACAACGTCTAATAACACCATCTACTCCTTCTTTATAAAGATGTGGGTCATCCCAAAAGTAATGTCTCAAATCATAGAAGAACTTTTTCTTTTGTTGGTATGTGAAGCTAGGTGGTATAAATTTAGCAACTATGTAATTAGCATAATCAGCATACCAAGGAGTACTACGAGAAGTACTTCTGACATTTAATTTTTCTTCAGGAAAGCTATCATCAATAGGTAGTGGGTCATCAAGAACATTCTCTAACCTAGATAAGTTGTCTGCAACGGGGTTCTCAGCTCCTTTTCTATCAACAATATGTAAATCAAATTCTTGTAGCAAGAGAACCCATCTAATAAGTCTAGGTTTAGCATCTTTCTTCTCCATAAGATATTTAATAGTAGCATGATCAGTGTGGATAGTTACCTTAGAATCAACAATATAAGGTCTGAACTTATCACAAGCAAATACAACTGCTAAAAGTTCTTTTTCAGTAGTAGCATAATTTCTTTGAGCATTGTCTAGAGTCTTACTAGCATAATGGATAACATTTAGTTCCTTATCAATTCTTTGCCCTAGAACAGCAGCTACAGCATAATCGCTAGCATCACACATAATTTCAAAGGGTAAATTCCAATCAGGTGGCTGAACAATTGGTGCAGAGACTAATGCTTTTTAAGTATTTCAAATGCTTCGACACAATCATCATCAAAGACAAATGGTATATCTTTTTGTAATAAATTAGTCAGAGGCCGAGAATTTTTTGAGAAGTGCTTAATGAACCTCCTATAAAATCCGGCGTGACCAAGGAAACTTCTTATACCTTTGATGTCCTTGGGACATGGCATCTTCTCAATAGCATCAACCTTGGCTTTATCAACTTCAATTCCTCTTTTAGAAACTTTATGCCCCAAGACAATACCCTCATTGACCATAAAGTGGCACTTTTCCCAATTCAAGACAAGATTAGTTTCTTCACATATCTGGAAAACTCGATCAAGATTGCTCATGCAATCATCAAAAGAAGATCCATAGACGGAAAAGTCGTCCATGAAAACCTCACAAATCTTTTCACAAAAGTCAGAGAATATAGCCATCATGCAGGTTTGAAAGGTAGCAGGTGCATTACATAAACCAAAAGGCATATGTCTATAAGCAAAAGTACCAAAAGGGCATGTAAAAGTAGTCTTTGATATTTGAGAGAAACCAGAATAACCATCTAGAAAGCAGTAATGTGTATGTTTGCATAATCTTTCTACCATTTGATCGATAAAAGGTAAGGGGTAATGATCTTTCTTAGTAGCCTTATTTAATTTGCGGAAATCAATTACCATCCTATAACCTGTAATAATTCTTTGTGGAATCAATTCATCTTTATCATTAGGGACAACAGTAATACCTCCCTTCTTAGGGACACAATGAACAGGACTTACCCACTGACTATCAGCAACGGGATAAATTATACCTGCCCCTAGAAGCTTTAGTATTTCTTTTCTTACCACTTCTTTCATTTTAGGGTTCAGACATCGTTGAGGATCATGAACTGGTTTGGCATCTACTTCCAAATTTATTTTATGTTGACATAGAGTGGGACTAATGCCCTTAAGATCATCAAGAGTATACCCAATAGCAGCACGGTGCTTCTTTAGAGTTTTCAATAATCTTTCTTCTTCATGCTCTGAAAAGTTAGCACTAATAATAACAGGATATATCTTCTTTTCATCAAGATAAGCATATTTAAGATTATCAGGCAACGGTTTAAGCTCAAACACGGGATCACCCTTAGGTGGAGGGGGATCCCCTAGGATTTCAACAGGCAAATTGTGTTTCAGCATAGGTTCTTGTTTAAAGAATACTTCATCTATTTCCCTTCTTTCATTCATAAACATATCATTCTCATGGTCTAGCAAATATTGTTCTAAAGGATCACTAGGAGGTACGGCAATACAAGCAAGACCAATAATTTCATCCTTACTAGGCAATTCTTCTTCACGGTGTTGTTTACTAAATTTAGAGAAATTAAATTCATGAGTCATATCATCCAAGCCAATAGTAACAACATTCTTTTCGCAGTCTATCCTAGCATTAACAGTGTTTAAGAAGGGTCTACCAAATATAATGGGACAAAAGCTATCTTGTGGGGAACTAAGAACAAGAAAATCAGCAGGATATTTAGTTTTGCCGCACAAGACTTCAACATCTCTAACAATTCCCATTGCTGAAATAGTATCTCTGTTAGCAAGTTTAATTGTGACATCAATATCTTCTAACTCAGCAGGTGCAATTTCATGCTTGATTTCTTTATACAAGTCATAAGGTATAACACTAGCACTAGCACCCATATCACATAAGCCATGATAACAATGATCTCCTATTTTAACAGAAATAACAGGCACGCCTACCACAGGTCTATGTTTATCTTTAGCACAAGGTTTAGCAATTCTAGCAGTTTCACCGCAGAACTGAATAACATGCCCATCAATATTATCAGACAAGAGCTCTTTAACAATAGCAATATTAGGTTCAACTTTAACTTGCTCAGGAGGTGTATATGCTTTAATATTTCTTTTACGAACCACAGTTGAAGCTTTAGCATGATCCTTTATTCTAACAGGGAAAGGTGGTTTCTCAACATAAGAAGTAGGAACAATAGGATCATTATAAGTGACAGTCTTTTCTTCAACTTTAATAGGTGCATCTACTTTTACTTCTATGGGAGGATGATATTCCTTAGGGAGATCAACATAAGTAGCAAAAGATTCACACAAAGAAGCTACTATCTCAGAATCAAGTCCATATTTAGTGCTAAACTTACGGAAAATATCGGTATCCATAAAAGATTTAACACAATCAAACTTAGGTGTCATACCTGACTCCTTACCATTGTCGAGGTCCCAATCTTCAGAGTTGTGTTTAATTCTATCCATAAATCCCATTTGAATTCAATAGTCTTCTTCATAAAAGAGCCAGCACAAGAAGTATCAAGCATGGTGCGATTGTTATCAGAAAGCCAAGCATAAATTTTTTGAATAATCATTTCTCTTGAGAGCTCATGATTGGGGCATGAATATAACATTGATTTAAGCCTCCCCCAAGCTTGAGCGATGCTTTCTCCTTCGCGAGGCTAAAAATTATATATATAATTGCGATCACGATGAACAAGATGCATAGGGTAATACTTTTGATGAAATTCCAATTTCAATCTTCTATAGTTCCATGATCTTGTATCATCACATAGCCTATACCATATCAATGCGTCTCCCTTCAAAGATAAAGGGAAGACGTTCTTCTTAGCAACATCATCGGGTATACCTACAAGCTTAAATAACCCACAAACTTCATCCACATATATTAGGTGTTCATCAGGATGCTTTGTTCCATCTCCTGTAAAAGGATTAGCTAGCAGTTTTTCTATCATACCCGAAGGATACTCATAAGGAATTTCATTTTCATATTCATTTTCAATAGGTTCAGTAGGTTGAGGAGCAACTCTTTGCTCTACTGGTCGGGGTGAAGATACCCCGAACAAGCCCCTCAGAGGTTTACTTTCCATAGTAACAAGTGACAGTAAATTTTAGCACACTATATAAATTTTTCCTTACCAAATTCCACCTACCAAAGGCGCTTCACTCCCTGGCAACGGCGCCATAAAAGAGTCTTGATGACCCACAAGTATATAGGGGATCTATCGTAGTCCTTTCGATAAGTAAGAGTGTCGAACCCAACGAGGAGCAGAAGGAAATGATAAACGGTTTTCAGCAAGGTATTCTCTGCAAGTACTGAAATAAGTGGTAACAGATAGTTTTGTGATAAGATAATTTGTAACGAGCAACAAGTAACAAAAGTAAATAAAGTGCAGCAAGGTGTCCCAATCCTTTTTGTAGCAAAGGACAAGCCTGGACAAACTCTTATATTAGGAAAAGCGCTCCCGAGGACACATGGGAATATCATCAAGCTAGTTTTCATCACGTTCATATGATTCATGTTCGATACTTTGATAATTTGACATGTGGGTAGACCAGTGCTTGGGTGTGTTCTTACTTGAACAAGCATCCCACTTATGATTAACCTCTAGTGCAAGCATCCGCAACTACAACAAAAGTATTAAGGTAAACCTAACCATAGCATGAAACATATGGATCCAAATTAGCCCCTTACGAAGCAACGCATAAACTAGGGTTTATGCTTCTGTCACTCTAGCAACCCATCATCTACTTATTACTTCCCAATGCCTTCCTCTAGGCCCAAATAATGGTGAAGTGTTATGTAGTCGACGATCACATAACACCACTAGAGGCTAGACAACATGCATCTCATCAAAATATTGAACGAATACCAAATTCACATGACTACTAATAGCAAGACTTCTCCCTTGTCCTTAGGAACAAATGTAACTACTCACAAAGCATAAACATGTTCATAATCAGAGGGGTATTAATATGCATAAAGGATCTGAACATATGATCTTCCACCAATTAAACCAACTAGCATCAACTACAAGGAGTAATTAACACTACTAGCAACCTACTAGCACCAATCCTGGACTTGGAGAGACAAGAATTGGATACAAGAGATGAACTAGGGTTTTGAGATGAGATGGTGCTGATGAAGATGTTGATGGAGATTGCCCTCTTCCGATGAGAGGAGCATTGGTGATGACGATGGTGATGATTTCCCCCTCCGGGAGGGAAGTTTCCCCGGCGAGACAGCTCTGCCAGAGCTCTAGATTGGATCCGCCAAGGTTCCGCCTCGTGGCGGCGGAGTTTCATCCCGAAAGGTTGCTTCTTATTTTTTTCTCGATGAAAGACTTCATATAGGAGAAGATGGTCATCGGAGAGCCACCAGGGGGCCCACGAGGTAGCGCGCACGCCCTAGGGGGGGCGCCCCCACCCTCGTGAGCAGGGTGTGGCCCCCCTGGTCTTCATCTTTGGCGAGGATTTTTCATTATTGATTATAAGGTATTCCATGGAGTTTCAGGACTTTTGGAGTTGTGCAGAATAGGTCTCTAATATTTGCTCCTTTTCCAGCCCAGAATTCCAGCTGCCGGCATTCTCCCTCCTTATGTAAACCTTGTAAAATAAGAGAGAATAGCCATAAGTATTGTGACATAATGTGAAATAACAGCCCATAATGCAATAAATATCGGTATAAAAGCATGATGCAAAATGGACGTATCAGGGCGGTGCGGTCAGACCTCGACCAGACGAGGCACGGGGGTTGCCAAGTCGTCAAGGATGCCAGGGGGCACGGTCCACCCAAAGAAATCAGCAAAAGCCTGCACAATGTCTCCCGCAAGCGACCGAGCGAAAAGCAGGCTATATCACTCGAGGGCCGCCTCAGAGATGGGCTCATCATCATCCAGCAGGCTGAGTCGTCGAAGAAGTACCCGCTTGTCCTTGGCCTCCGAGTCAAGCCCATGGTCGTTCTTGGCAATACGATCGTTGCGCCTGGGTGTGAAGTTGGGCGGCACTCCGCCCCGCTTGCGGTGAACCGGAGGGTCTCAAGGACGGGGGTCGCACGCGAACAGACGGCCTGGAGAAAACCCACCACATGATCCGGGACGTGCATGCAGGAATTTGCATGGGTGGTTACAGCAGTGCGACACTTGGCGCGATGTGGTCCGCGGAGCAAAGCATCGATGCATGGGATGCTGGCGCCGGGTTGGCCGAAGCTGTGCCGCAAGAATCCAAGACCAGGGCGGGCTCCACCTGATCCGCGACAGGAGATGAGGGGGCATGCTAGGGGCGGGATCCACCTCGGGCGCCGAGCCACTTTGGGCGGGAACAGCCTGGGACGCGGGGCTGCTTTGGGCAGGCCCGCAGCTTGGGACAGACCCGCTGCCGTCAGAGGGGGCAGATTGGGGATCAACGCAGGCGGCCATTAAGATAGGGGGAAGGTTCTCGGTTGGTTGGGGTGACACCCCAACGGTCTAAAGAGTGGGGTCAGGGGTACGGACAAGGGAACCAGCGAGGATGGGATCCAAGGCGGCCCGGGGATCCAGGCCCGCGGGCGACGAGAGGCCGATTCTGATTGGGCAAGTGCGTTCTACCTGGGGGGCGACGATGGTCTGCGCTAGCGTGTGAACACTGACCTGACATGCGGCGGGCCCTGGCATAGGCTGGACACCCACCAGCCTTTGACGGACAGACGGGCCACGTGGAGTGCTGGCAACGGCCGGTTGGGGTCCAAGCACGCCCTGCCGGCCACGGAACGGAGGAGTGGCCCAACGGCGGCCCTGGCGTGCGGCCAACCCATGAGCAGATGGCCCTCGGCGAGCGCGGTGATTCCCGGAGGCCGAGGGAAAGTCATGCCTGCGCGACCATTGCTCTGGCACGACCGGAGAAGGGGGGAGGCTCCACCACCGCAGCCGGAGCCGGCGGGCGGGGGAGGAGGGGCGGTGGGGAAGGCAGCTGGAAGTCCACGGAGCGGTGCACGTGGATGGAGACGGGGAAGCGGAGTAGCTCGACGGCGAAGCGGTCGACGCGGTCGGGGTTGGCTCCGGCGAACTCGAAGGGCTCCTTGAGGAGCAGCTCAGAGGAGCGCGGAATTGCGTCCGGGTTGGTAGTCCAGTCGGAGAGGTGGAAGACGGACATGTCGCTCTCGTCCAGGGTCTCAGGTGCCAGGCGATCAATGAGGCAGAAGGGAGAGAGCAGTTGAACAGCCGAGGAGATGTCCCAAGCATGGTTAGGGACGCCGGTGATCTCAATGTCCATGGCAAAGCGGAGGGAGATGGGGTCGGCGCTGGCAAGGCGGCTCCAGGGGTGCAGGATGAGCCTGAACCGCGGAGCACGGAGGGGGGCGGCCGCGACCAGGGCCCGGGTGGCCGCATCCCGGAAGCGCAGGAGAAACTCGTCGTCACGATGTCGGTGGACAGAGAAGTCTGCAGTCGACAGCGAGAAGTGGGAGCATAGCTCAGAGGTAATGTCAGCGGCGGAGATGCCGGAGCGGTTCCCCGCGATGAGGGCAAGGTCAAGGGCACGCTCAGCGTCCACGATACGCGCGGAGCGCGGCATGAATCAGACAGCCCCAGCCGGCCTCAGCGCGGGGTGGCCGGACATGAGCAGGGAAGCGGCGTCGCCGCCGAGGCCCGAGGAAGCGGAAGGTGCCGGGCTGGACAACACAGCCGCAGGGGAGGCAGTCAAGGACAAGCGCGTCCCTGACCCGGAAGACATGGGTGGGCACGGGCCTGCAACACTTGACGCACATCACGGGGAGTGGCCGCCGCCGGACGGGTGGCTTTACAAATCTCTATGTCATCTTGCAGATGCAGCTACCATGCACTACTTGGAGCTATTCCAAATAACTGCTCTACTATACGAATCCGGTTTACTACTCAGAGTCATCCGGATTAGTGTCAAAGTTTGCATCGACGTAACCCTTTACAACGAACTCTTTTACCACCTCCATAATTGAGAAAATTCCTTAGTCCACTAGTTACTAAGGATAAGTTTGACCGCTGTCATGTCATCCATTCCTGGATCACTCTTGTACCCCTTGATTGACTCATGGCAAGGCACACTTCAGGTGCGGTACACAGTATAGAATACTGTAGAGCCTACGTCTAAAGTATAGGTGACAACCTTCGTCCTTTCTCTCTCTTCTGCCATGGTCAGATCTTGAGTCTTACTCAATGCTCATACCTTATAACACATCCAAGAACTCCTTCTTTGCTGATCTATTTGAACTCCTTCAAAATCTTGTCACGGTATGTATTCATTTGAAAGTACTATTAAGCGTTTTTGATCTATCCTTATAGATATTGATGCTCAATGTTCAAGTAGCTTAATCCAGGTTTCCATTGAAAAACACTTTTCAAATAACCCTATATGCTTTCCATTAATTCTACATCATTTCTGATCAAGAATATGTCAACAACATATACTCATCAGAAATTCTATAGTGCTCCCACTCACTTCTTTGGAAATACAACTTTCTCATAAATTTTTTATAAACCCAAAATCTTTGATCATTTCATCAAAGTGTATATTCCAACTCCGAGATGCTTACTCCAGTCCTTAGAAGGATTGCTGGAGCTTTGCATACTTGTTAGCATCTTTTAGGATTAACAAAAACCTTCTCGTTGTATCACATGCAATCTTTCCTCAAGAAAATTGTCGAGGAAACAATGTTTTGACATCCTATCTGCAAGATTTCATAAATAATGCAGTAACTGCTAATACAATTCCAACAGACTCTTAGCATCGCTACGAGTGAGAAAGTCTCACCGTGGTCAACTCCTTGAACTTGTCGGAAAACATCTTAACGACAAGTCGAGCTTTCTTAATGGTGATACTTACCATCATTGTCTGTCTTCCTTTTAAAATCCATATGTACCTAATAGCCTTACGACCATCAAGTAGTTCTTCCAAAGTCTATACTTTGTTTTCACACATGGATCCTCTCAAATATTATGGCCTTGAGCCATTTGTCGGAATCCGGGCCCACCATTGCTTCTCCATAGCTCATAGGTTCATTGTTGTCTAGCAACATGACCTCCAAGACAGGATTACGTACCACTCTGAAATAGTACGCATCCTTGTCGACCTACGAGGTTTGGTAGTGACTTGATCCGAAGTTTCATGATCACTATCATCAGCTTCCACTTCAATTGGTGTAGGCGCTATAGGAACAACTTCCTGTGCCCTGCTACACACTGGTTGAAGTGACGGTTCAATAACCTCATCAAGTCTCCACCATCCTCCACCCAATTCTTTCGAGAGAAACTTTTGCTCGAAAAGGACCCGTTTCTAGAAACAATCACTTTTGCTTCCGGATCCGAAATAGGAGGTATACCCAACTGTTTTGGGTGTCCTATGAAGATGCATTTATCCGCTTCGGGTTCGAGCTTATCAGGCTAAACCCTTTTCAAATAAGCGTCGCAGCCCCAAACTTTTAAAAAATGACAACTTAGGTTTCTCTAAACCATAGTTCATACAGTTTCATCTCAACGGAATTACGCGGTGCCCTATTTAAAGTGAATGCGGTTGTCTCTAATGCCTAACCCATAAACGATAGTGGTAATTCGATAAGAGACATCATGGTTTGCACCACATCCAATAGGGTGCAGCTATGATGTTCAGACACACCATCACACTATGGTGTTCCAGGAGACATTAGTTGTGAAACAATTTCCACAATGTCTTAATTGTGTACCAAACACGTAACTCAGATATTCATCTCTATGATCATATCATAGACATTTTATCTTCTTGTCATGACGATCTTCAACTTCACTCTGAAATTACTTGAACCTTTCAATAATTCAGACTCGTGTTTCATCAAGTAAATATACTTAGAATCTACTCAAATCATCTGTGAAGTAAGAGCATAACGATATTCACTGCGTGCCTCAGCACTCATTGGATTGCACACATCAAATGTATTACTTCCGACAAGTTGCTCTCTTGTTTCATCTCATTGAAAGCGAGGCCTTTCAGTCATCTTGCCCATGTGGTATGATTTGCATGTCTCAAGTGAGTCCAAACGATCCATCTGCACGGAGTTTCTTCATGCGTATAAACCAGTAGACATGGTTCGCATGTCTCAAACTTTTCAAAAAAATGAGTGAGTCCAAAGATCCATAAACATGGAGCTTCTTCATGCGTTTTATACCAATATGAATCAAATGGCAGTGCCACAAGTATGTGTTACTATCATTACTATCTTATATCTTTTGGCATGAACATGTGTATCACTACGATCGAGATTCAATAAACCATTCAGTTTAGGTGCAAGACCATTGAAGGTATTATTCAAATAAATAGAGTAACCATTATTCTCCTTAAATGAATAATCCTATTGCGATAAACATAATCCAATCATGTCTATGCTCAACGCAAACACCAAATAACAATTATTTAGGTTTAACACCAATCTCGATGGTAGAGGGAGCATGCGATGCTTGATCACATGAACCTTGGAAACACTTCCAACACATATCGTCATCTCACCTTTAGCTAGTCTCCATTTATTCCATAGCTTTTTATTTCGAGTTACTAACACTTAGCAACTGAACCGATATTTTAATACCCTGGTGCTACTAGGAGTACTAGTAAAGTACACATTATAATGTATATCCAATATACTTCTATCGGCCTTGCCAGCCTTCACATCTACCAAGTATCTAGGGTAGTTTTGCTTCAGTGGCCGTTCCCCTTATTTCAGAAGTACTTAGTCTCGGGTTTGGGTTCAACCTTGGGTTTCTTCACTAGAGCAACAACTGATTTGCTGTTTCATGAAGTATCCCTTTCTTGCCCTTGCCCTTCTTGAAACTTGTGGTTTTACTAACCATCAACAATTGATGCTCCTATTTGATTTCTACTTTTGCTATGTCGCGAATAGCTCAAGGATCATCATATCTATCCCTGATATGTTATAGTTCACCACGAAGCTCTAGCAGCTTGGTGGCTGTCGGTGTCAAAACCGGCGGATCTCGGGTAGGGGGTCCCGAACTGTGCATCTAAGGCGGATGGTAACAGGAAGCAGGGGACATGATATTTACCCAGGTTCGGGCCCTCTTGATGGAGGTAATACCCTACGTCCTGCTCGATTGTTCTTGATGATATGAGTATTACAAGAGTTGATCTACCACGAGATCGTAGAGGCTAAACCCTAGAAGCTAGCCTATGGTATGATAGTATGTTGTCTTACGGACTAAACCCTTCGGTTTATATAGACACCGGAGGGGGCTAGGGTTACATAGAGTCGGTTACAAGGGAGGAGATCTACATATCCGTATTGCCTAGCTTTCCTTCCACGCCAAGGAGAGTCCCATCCAGACACTGGACGAAGTCTTCAATCTTGTATCTTCATAGTCCAACAGTCCAGCCAAAGGATATAGTCTGGCTGTCCGGAGACCCCCTAATCCAGGACTCCCTCAGTAGTCCCTGAACCAGGCTTCAATGGCGATGAGTCCGGTGCGCAGTATTGTCTTCGGCATTGCAAGGCGGGTTCTTCTCCAAATCCTGAATATCTGCTAAGTAGTGTTCGGCTCCCATAAATGTTAGACTTCTTGGCTTCTGCGCCCAATAAGGGCTATCTTCCATGCATCGAGCGAATGCGAGGAGCTAGGGCGTTCTTACATTCGCCCCCTAGTCAGGTAAATAAATCATCTATTAAAGGGATGGGGATTCTTAGATCCAATCCACACCATCCTCCCATGGCGAGAATCCATCGGAGCGCGCTCGAAAAAATCCATTCCATCATGGCCGGCCACCGCAGCTCCTCCTCCCGCTCCCGTAGCCCTAAGCCCGGTGATTGGGAGAAGTGTTCCGTCCCGCACATCCGATTAGTAGAGTTGCAGACCAAGGGATTTCTCCCTCCAGCGTATATGGTCCCCGTCCGAGCCGGGCTCGCCACCTATAATGGCAGGGAGAAAGCGGAGAGCTTCCCCGATCCCTCTAAGGGGGAGCGGGTATGCCGTGTCCCTTACTTACTAAGGGGACTCGGATTTCCAATTCATCTGTTCCTCCGCGGGCTCCTGGAGTTTTACGGCCTCCAGCTGCATAATTTCACCCCTGCTTCCATATTACACATCGCCAGTTATGTTGCCCTTTGTGAGCTGTTTCTGGGCTGCAAGGCTCATTTCGAGCTGTGGAAAAGGCTATTTTGCCTTGTGCCCCGCACACAGAAGGGGTCAGTTTATCAGGTGGGCGGAGCCAAAATATGGCGCATCGCCGAGACCAGATACCTGTCCGGTACTCCGAAGAAGACGTCCGAAGACTGGCCTTCGGAGTGGTTTTACATGGAGGACGTCCCCCTTCCAGACCCTGTTTGACGGGGTCTTCCTGAGTTCAACAATGCTCCTTTGAAGAAACGCTGAAGCTGTCGTCCACGGAGCCCCCAGGAGGAAGACAACGGAGAAGTCCTTTACCTGATGAACCGGATTAAAGCGCTGGCTCAATCAGGATTGACAATAATCGAGGTTATGTCAATATGCATAATGCGGGGGGTGCAGCCACTTCAATATCGAGGGCACCCCCTGTGGTGTTTTAACGGGGAAGATGATGCCACTCGTTGCGGGCGCAAGGGACCGGACTCCGCTGCTGCTTTAGCAAAAATTCTGTCTGAGTTGTTCAAGGGAGAGGAAGAGGAGTTCATCCATATTAAGCCACGGGATGGATTCTCCATATACAACCATGCAAGCTGGGTGAGTTGTACCTCTTTACTCCCAACCTTCCCACATTCTTCATCGTACGTACTCACCTTGCCATTTCACGACAGGAACTGTGAAAAGCTATAAGGGAGGTCAACAGCCCACCTCCACAACCGGAGGACCCTGACCGGGCCCTCGATCCCGGACTCGAGGAGGATCCGGACATATTCGTGGAGCTGATAGACAGGCAATTCTATCAATTGAGCTGTGATGACGCCATGGTGGCCATAACGGCCGACTATCCTGGACTACTACCTGCGTCGCACGTAAGAAAAACCAAAGTCCCAACTCCCAAAAAGGATCCCCTTTTATGCACTTCACCTACCGTACACATATGGTGTTTTACAGGGAAGGCCTTCGGGACGCCGTGCCGAACCCGCATCAACTCGCCAACAAGAGGCACCGAAGCTGGGTAGGCCAAAAAGGAAGGCGGTCAGGACGGAGACGCCGGCGCAGAGGTATGACACAAAACCTCACTCCATTGTTGTCGTCTTTCTTAAAATATAATGACGTCCATGTTTCCCAGCAGAAAAAACGCTCGCCGGACTATATCCAGAGAGGTTGCCGATCACGCCTCGACCAGTCGGGCTCTAGAGCCGGACATAGAGGCGGAAGCTAATGCGGGGCAGACGCCAGATGTTCCTCCTACAGAGGATGCAGACAGACTATTCGCTACAAATTCGGAAGTGGAGAGCGCCATGAATCACAGGCGTCGCCGGGCCATACTCCGTGACGCTTGTTTCTTGATAGAGGCATTTGATGCCTTTAATTCTGGTGACGCGTACATCCGTGCCGCTCAAAGTGGTCTAGCCAGAGCCATGAACCAGTATGTAAGGGATATATGGGTAAGCAAATCTGACGATTATATGTATCAGTAGCCCCTGAGACTTGAAACAATTGACGCAAATGATTTGTGCAGGTTCTTACAGAGAAGAATTCCCAATTGTCTCAAGAGTTGGACAAGTGCAAGGCCTAGCTAGGGGCCGCTGTTGCCACGTTGAAGGGGTCCGAGAAGGGTCCCTCTGGTAACACTTGTTTCCATTGCAAAGAATATGGGTACTAGGTAGAATGCGGCATGTATGCAAATCTAACAATAGATGTTGCAGGTGGACCCGGAGTGAATCCGGAGGCCGTGGAGGTGGATGCGGCACGTGATGATCGACAGCGAAATGCTGGCGAGCGCGTGCTGACGCGAGTTAGGCAGGAGAAAAATGATCTCCAAGACGCCAATATCCGGCTGGGCGTGGAACTGAAAGATGTCCGAGCCTAGCTTGCGGACTCCGTGAAGGAGAATAAACAGCTTTGGCGCGGCATTTTTAGTAAGGGCTTGAACGAACTTTTAAAGGAGTTCGGTGAAGATGCCAGCTAACAAGTTATGTCTGCAGGTATACTGACGGGTCGTCCCGCGGAGGAGATGCCCGGGTCTTCGGGTGATCTTCTACCAGAGCTCTCACAACTGCACGAACAAGTTCGGCAGGTGATGCAGAATATTGCCCAAGCCTTGTGGCCATCCGCGTCCCCTCCCGGAGGCATATGGGAGCTTATAGAGAAGCTCAAGGGAGCGCGGCGGCGCTTCTGATTATGGAAGATATCCGCCTGCCGACAAGGTGCAAGGGAGGCCTGGGCTATGGTGAAGACGCTCTATACCAAAGCGGACCCAAACCACATGACCGAGGTCGGACCTATGGGGCCTGATGGGAAAGAGATCCCTGTCAGTTTAGTGTATGATCAAGTAGAATTAGCTGCAAAGTATTCCCAACAGGATTGTAGGCTAGACAGCCTATTGGATGGTATAGAAGAAGAATTTAATCAGTCTTAGTGACTGTGTACTTCAAGTGAAATATGTAATGTCCCTAGCCGGATTGTAAATCATTTGTCATGGCGGACCTTTTCGCTTCGACCTCTGGACCCAATAGTCCGTAGTGTATCTGAATACCCGCTCGGTTATGTAAAAACCGAAGTATGCATGGAAACCAGGCGTAGGGGTCATAAGTGCTTGAATAGACAAGTACCCAACTAGCTATGTTATATTACATGGGTAGTAAGAAACATCTTCCAGGGAGAATAGTTCCATTAAGGGTTCCTTTCCCTGGGTACGCATGCTCTAATGTGCATGTCCGGACTGCGAGAAGAGACGCAGGCTATAAACCTCTGGGGGGAATGTGTCAAATTTAAATAAAAGTCATCTTTTATTCACCGACCGAATATTCTCTTAAGAACGCTAGCTTTCGGCTTCACCCAGTCTAAGGTACACATCTGGCTGACCCGGCAGTAACAATCGCAGAGGTGCTCCCCTTATGCCCTAGCCGAATTTACGGGAACATAGGGCATAAATACAAGAGCCAGGCAACCCAGCTTGGCCAAAACTTAAGTCATATCGATGCATATAATGGCAAAAAAGGTACATGCGGAAGAATAACACATGTGCGGGGCATAAAGCCCGAAAATATAATTAGATTAAGCTTCTGTATAAGAAGCCCCCAGGTATAATAAGTGCGGCTAGCGCGTCAAGATTGTGTAACCAAGACACAAGTTTAGCCCCTTAGGGCCTTGAAGAGAAGGGAAGAGAGAGAGAGAGAGAGAGAGAGAGAGAGAGAGAGACAGAGAGAGAGAGAGATATGCAAAAAATGTACGGAGGTGAGGAAACGAACATATAATCTGGCGCTAGGCATAGAATCTTCGGAGTCTGGCTGCGTTCCACGGGTTTGGCTCGAGTCGACTATCCGATGCATCTCGCAGACGGTATGCTCCGCCGGTCAGAACCTGGTCAATTATAAAGGGACCTTCCCATTTGGGCTTGAGCTTGTTCTTTTTCTTCTCCGGAACGCGTAGAACTAGTTCGCCAAAGTTATAGGTTTTGGCCTGTACTTCTCTGCTTTGATACCTTCGAGCCTATTGTTGATAGAATGCGGAACGGCCCCCCAGACCGCAAAGGGCCAAGTAATGGGGATTGTTTGGAGAGTGGTAGGCGGCATATGGCTTTGATTTGCAAAGAGCTGGCAACCGACACAATGGTGGACCAGATGCTGCGCATCTGCCTGGGCCGTCGGCCAATAGAATCCTGTACGGAAGGCCTTGCTTACCAGGGCCCGGGCTGCAGCATAATGGCCGCCGAGTCCGGCATGGATTTCTGCCAAAAGCTTCCGCCCTTCCTCTTCGGAGATGCACCTTTGAAGGATTCCGGTAGTGCTTTTCTTATAAAGCTCTTCCTTGTGGACCTTGTAGGCTTTAGATCGCCGCACTATGCAGCGTGCCTCATTTTGGTCCTCGGGTAGTTCCTGCCTAGTTAGGTAGGCGAGGAATGGTTCTGTCCACGGGGCGACGACGACCATTATTACGTGGGTTGATGGTGTTATTTCGATGGCAGAGCCTCCGATTGTGTCAGAGTGTTCGGTATCTGGGGTTGTGGCCGGGTCCGGACTATTGTTGCCGGTGTCCCCTTCCCATACCACGGATGGTTTAAACAGTTTTTCCAGGAAGATGTTAGGTGGGACAGGGGTCGCGTTTAGTGCCGATACGGGCGAGGATGTCTGCCGCCTGGTTGTTTTCCCGAGCCACATGATGGAATTCGAGCCCCTCGAACCGAGCTGACATTTTGAGGACGGCATTGCGATATGCCGCCATTTTTGGATCCTTGGCATCGAAGTCTCCATTTATTTGGGATATTGCGAGGTTTGAGTCCCCACGCACCTCCAGGCGTTGAATGCCCATGGAAACTGCCATCTGGAGACCGTGTAACAGGGCCTCGTATTCGGCTACGTTGTTGGAGTTTGTATATAGTATTTGGAGTACGTATTGCACTGTATCTCCGGTGGGGGACGTCAAGACGACGCCAGCCCCCAGACCAGTCAGCATTTTAGAGCCGTCGAAGTGCATGATCCAATTGGAGTATGCGCCGTACTCTTTAGGGAGTTTGGCTTCTGTCCATTCGGCTACGAAATCGGCTAGTACTTGCGACTTAATGGCTTGCTGTGGTTTATATGTTATGTCGAACGGGAGGAGCTCGATAGCCCATTTGGCAATCCGGCCCGTGGCATCGCGGTTGTTTATTATGTCGTTGAGTGGTACTTCGGAGGCCACCGTAATTGAACACTCTTGAAAGTAGTGTCGTAATTTCCGGGATGCCATGAATACCGCGTATGCTATCTTTTGATAATGTGGGTACCGTGATTTGCATGGAGTGAGGACGGTGGACAAATAATATACGGGCTTTTGAAGTGGGAATTTATGTCCATCCATCTCTCGTTCGACGACGAGCACTGCGCTTACAACTTGGTGAGTTGCCGCTATATACAATAGCATTGGTTCGCCAACAGTTGGGGCAGCCAAGATTGGGTTGGTAGCCAGGATGGCTTTTATTTCTTCCAGTCCGGCCGTGGCTGCGTCCGTCCACTAGAAGTGTTCGGTGCGCCGAAGAAGGCGATAAAGGGGGAGTGCCTTTTCTCCTAGTCGGGAGATAAAGCGTCTTAAAGCCGCCACACATCCAGTTGACTTCTGGATTTGCTTGAGGTCAGTTGGGATGGCCAACTGCGACAGAGCCCGGATTTTGGCCGAATTTGCTTCAATTCCTCTGCCGGAGACGATAAAGCCCAGGAGCTTTCCGGCGGGTACGCTGAAAACGCATTTTTCCAGATTGAGCTTAATGTCGTATGTTCGGAGATTGTTGAACGTGAGACTCAAGTCATCTATTAAGGAGTCGACGTGTCTGGTTTTAACGACCACATCGTCGATGTATGCCTCCACTGTTTTGCCGATATGCTTTTCCAGACATGTCTGAATCATGCGCTGATACGTTGCACCGGCGTTTTTGAGCCCGAAGGGCATTGTGTTGAAACATAAGGGGCCATATGGAGTGATAAATGCCGTTGCGGCTTGGTCGGACTCCACCATCTTAATTTGGTGGTAACCGGAGTATGCGTCGAGGAAGCACAATGAGTCGTGCCCTGCAGTAGCATCGATAATTTGATCGATGTGAGGGAGGGGGAAGGGATCCTTTGGGCAAGCCTTATTAAGGTCCTTGAAGTCGACGCATAGGCGCCAGGATTTGTCCTTCTTTGGCACCGTCACCAGGTTTGCTAGCCAGTTCGGATGCTTTATCTCTCTAATGAATCCGGTCTCCAGTAATTTGGCTAGCTCCTCTCCCATGGCTTGTCTATTAGGTTCGGAGAAATGCCTGAGAGTCTTCTTGACCGGCTTGAATCCTTTTAGAATGTTAAGGCTATGCTCGACCAGCCTGCGTGGGATTCCTAGCATGTTTGAGGGATGCCATGCGAATATGTCCCAATTCTCGCGCAGGAACTCTCGTAGTGCGGCGTCTACGGTGGGGTTTAGCTGTGCCCCAATGCATGTTGTTTTTGTGGGGTCCATTGGATGGACTTGGAATTTGGCTATTTCATCCGCTGGTTTCAAGGAGGTAGACTTGGATCTTTTGTCTAGTATCACGTCGTCCCTGTCCACTTTGGAGCGCAGCACGGTTAATTCCTCCGCCACAAGGGCTTCGGATAATGCCTCGAGGGCCAATGCGGCTGTTTTGTTCTCGGCGCGGAGTGCTATGTCCGGATCACTAGCTAGAGTGATGATTCCAATGGGTCCGGGCATTTTGAGCTTCATGTACCCGTAATGGGGTATGGCTTGAAAAATCGTGAATGCCTCCCGCCGTAGAAGGGCATGGTATCCGCTACTAAACGGGGCCACTTGGAATGTGATTTCTTCGGACCTGTAATTCTCCGGAGTGTCGAATACCACATCTAGTGTGATTTTTCCAGCGCAACGTGCCTCCTGACTTGGGATGATTCCTCGAAAGGTCGTGCTGCTGTGCTCAATACGGTTGCTGTCTATTTCCATTTTTTGAAGAGTCTCCTCATAAATGAGGTTTAATCCGCTGCCGCCGTCCATGAGTACTTTAGTGAGCCTAAAGCCATCCACATTTGGACTGAGGACCAAAGCGGCTGGTGCTCGAGCTGTTCGGAATTTAGGTTCGTCACTGGCATTGAAAGTGATAGCCGTGTCGCTCCATGGATTTGTTCCTGCTACATGGCAGACTTCGGCAAGGCCGCGGAGTGCTCACTTACGCCTATTATTTGAGGCGAAGGTCTCGAAGACTGTTAATACTGTATTGTTATCCATGGGAGGGTGTTCTGGGGTGTTTTGGATGAGGAGATCCTCACCGCTCTTGGCCACCTGCCGGAGTACCCAACATGCTCTAAGGCTATGTGTTGGTATAGTATCTGATATGCTATGAATTTTGCAGGGCCCATTAAGCCATCCCTCCAATACGATTCCACGCCCTGTAGTGGGCTTTTGCTTCTTTGTAATTGAGTCGGGTGACTTATGAGAGTGCACCCTTTTAGTTCGGACTGGGGGTTTTGTCAGAGCCGGATTGTCCCAAAATTGTGTTTGGGTTTTCCAGGCGCTTTCCATCGCACAGTATTTCCGTACTATGGCCGCCAAGTCAGCGAAGTGTGCTATGTCATGGCGACTTATGGTATTGAGGATTCCCTTGTCCGTGCAATTGTTGCAAAAGAACGAAATTGCGTCTTCCTCGCGACAGTCCTTGAACTTGTTCATTACAAAGAGGAATTTGGCCCAATAGTGATGTACTGTCTCTTGGGGCGCTTGTCTAATGTGGGAAAGATCGTTTGTATCTGGCTGGGTGGGTGGATTTAAGTCCAGACCTTGACCCAATCTGAGATCCCGGGGTAGGTGAGTTTCCAATCTTGGAAGTTCGGGCTCCGGGATGTTGCTCCGTGGGTTCGGTATGCGACCTGATTCTAGGTTCAGGGTTAGGGCGTTTTCCTCCCGTGAGCGGGTATCCGGCTCGGAGAGCTCGGGAATCCGGACATAGTTCGTCCTTAGGATAGACGGAGAACCGCCGCGTTGCTCCTCCACCACCGCTATTTGATGGGTGACCGGCAGAGAGTTAATACCCCTTTGGTCGGGTTTAAGCCCGATCCAATCGTAGTCCGTTGCGACTCCCAGAGCGGCGATGCTATCCAAGAGCTCATTCAAAGAGGGGAGCTCCATTGGATCCATCTTCTCAGCGAATTTTGAGCCGATGTGGAGGCTATTTTCGATGACCCGAGAAGTCATCGTCGGCGCAATGGCCGAGCGGGCGGTAATGACGAAGCCGCCTAGTCTGAGAGTTTGGCCTACAACCAGGGCTCCCCCAGAAGTGATGTTGTCCTTGACAACGACACGAGCCATCCCCCCTTATGATGACGACAGAGTGGAACTCTCAATGAAAGCACCAATGTCGGTGTCAAAACCGGCGGATTTCGGGTAGGGGGTCTCGAACTGTGCGTCTAAGGCGGATGGTAACAGGAAGCAGGGGACACGGTGTTTACCCAGGTTCGGGTCCTCTTGATGGAGGTAATACCCTACATCCTGCTCGATTGTTCTTGATGATATGAGTATTACAAGAGTTGATCTACCACGAGATCGTAGAGGCTAAACCCTAGAAGCTAGCCTATGGTATGATTGTATGTTATCCTATGGACTAAACCCTCCGGTTTATATAGACACCGGAGGGAGCTAGGGTTACATAGAGTCGGTTACAAGGGAGGAGATCTACATATCCGTATTGCCTAGTTTGCCTTCCACGCCAAGGAGAGTCCCATCCGGACACAGGACGAAGTCTTCAATCTTGTATCTTCATAGTCCAACTGTCCAACCAAAGGATATAGTCCGGCTGTCCGGAGACCCCCTAATCCAGGACTCCCTCAGTGGCAGTGACTTTGGAGAACCATCACTATCTCATCTGGAAGATTAACTCCCACTCGATTCAAGCGATTATAGTACTCATACAATCTAAGCAAATGCTCAGCGATTGAGCTTTTCTCCTTAGTTTGCAGGCTTAAGAAACTTGTGAGAGGTCTCATACCTCTTGACGTGGGCACTAGCCTGAAATCCCAATTTAAGTCCTTGGAACATCTCATATGTTCTGCGATGTTTCAAAAACGTCTTTGGTGCCTGAATTCTAAACCATTTAGCATTACGCACTGAACTATCATGTAGTCATCAAAACGTGTATGTCAGATGTTTGCAACATCCACAACCGACGCTCGAGGTTCAGCACACTGAGTGGTGCATTAAGGACATAATCCTTCTGAGAAGCAATGAGGACAATCCTCAGTTTACAGACCCAGTCCGCATAATTGCTACTATCAACTCTCAACTAAATTTTCTCTAGGAACATATCTAAAATAGTAGAACCAAAGCGTGAGCTACGACATAATTTGCAAAGACCTTTTGACTATGTTCATGATAATTAAGTTCATCTAATCAAATTATTTAATGAACTCCCACTCAGATAGACATCCCTCTAGTCATCTAAGTGATACATGATCCGAGTCAACTAGGTTGTGTCCGATCATCACGTGAGACGGACTAATCATCATCAGTGAACATCTTCATGTTGATCGTATCCACTATACGACTCATGTTCGACCTTTTGATCTCTTGTGTTCCGAGGCCATGTCTGTACATGCTAGGCTCGTCAAGTCAACCTAAGTGTTTTGCATGTGTAAATCTGGCTTACACCCGTTGTATGCGAACGTTAGAATCTATCACACCCGATCATCACGTGGTGCTTTGAAACAACAAACTTTCGCAATGGTGGACAGTTAGGGGGAACACTTTCTTGAAATTTTATGAGGGATCGTCTTATTTATGCTACTGTCGTTCTAAGCAAATAAGATGTAAACATGACAAACATCACATGCAAATCATAGAGTGACATGATATGGCCAATATCATCTCGCGCCTTTATCTTCATCTTTGAGGCGCGACATGATCACCTTCGTCACCGGCATGACACCATGATCTCCATCATCGTGTCTTCATGAAGTTGTCTCGCCAATTATTACTTCTACTACTATGGCTAAGGTTAGCAATAAAGTAAAGTAATTACATGGCGTTTTCAATGACATGCAGGTCATACAATAAATTAAGACAACTCCTATGGCTCCTGTCGGTTGTCATACTCATCAACATGCAAGTCGTGATTACTATTACAAGAACATGATCAATCTCATACATCACATATATATAATTCATCACATCCTTTTGGCCATATCACATCACATAGCATACCCTCCAAAACAAGTTAGACGTCCTCTAATTGTTGTTGCATGTTTTACGTGGCTGCTATGAGTTTCTAGCAAGAACGTTTCTTACCTACACAAAAGCCACAACGGTGATATGCCAATTGCTATTTACCTTTCATAAGGACCCTTTTCATCGAATCCGATCCAACTAAAGTGGGAGAGACTGGCACCCGCTAGCCACCTTATGCAACAAGTGCATGTCAGTCGGTTGAACCTGTCTCACTTAAGCATACGTGTAAGGTCGGTCCAGGCCACTTCATCCCACGATGCCGCCGAATCAAGATAAGACTAGTAACGGTAAGAAAATTGAACAAATCATCGCCCACAACTACTTTGTGTTCTACTCGTGCATAGAATCTACGCATATATCTAGCTCATGATGCCCCTGTTGGGGATCGTTGCAGAAATTAAAAAAATTCTACGCATCACAAAGATCAATCTATGGAGAGACTAGCAATGAGAGAGAGGCGAGTCCATCTTCATACCCTTGGAGATCGCTATGCGGAAGCATTACAAGAATGCGGATGAAGGATTCGTACTCGCATCGATTCAGATCGCGGTTGATTCCGATCTAAGCGCCGAACAATGGCACCTCCGCGTTCAACACACATACAGCCCGGGGACGTCTCCTGCTTCTTGATCCAGCAAGGGGAGAAGAGAAGTTGAGGGAGAGCTCCGGCAGCACGACGGCGTGGTGGTGGAGCTTGCAGTTCTCCGGCAGGGCTTCGCCAAGCACTACTACTACGGAGGAGGTGTTGGGGAGGGAGAGGGCTGCGCCAGCGGAAGGGCTGCGGCTCTGATGCGCCTCCCCACTATATATAGGGGTGGAGGGGGCTGGTTTCTTGCCCTCCAAGTCCATTGGGGCGTTGGCAAAGGTGGGGGAAAGAAATCTCATCATTTCCCTTCCCCACCGATTGTTATCCCCCTTTTTAGGGATCTTGATCTTATCCCTTTGGGATATGATCTTTTTCCTTCTAAGGGGGATCTTGGTGCGCCTTGACCAGGGGTGTGGGGCCTTGCCCCCACTACCCACGTTCATGTGGGTCCCCCCATGCAGGTGGGCCCCACTCCGGAACCTTCTAGAACCTTCCCGGTACAATACCGAAAAATCCTGAACATTTTTCGGCGGCCAAAATAGGACTTCCCATATATAAATCTTTACTTCCGGACCATTCTGAAACTCCTCGTGACATCCGGGATCTCATCCGGGAGTCCAACAACATTCGGTAACTGCACACTAATTCCCATAACAACTCTAGCGTCACCGAACCTTAAGTGTGTAGACCCTACGGGTTCGGGAATCATGCAGACATGACCGAGACAGCTCTCTGGCCAATAACCAAGAGCGGGATCTGGATACCCATGTTGGCTCCCACATGTTCCACGATGATCTCATCGGATGAACCACGATGTCTGGGATTCAATCAATCCTATAGACAATTCCATTTGTCAATCGGTACGTTACTTGCCCGAGATTCGATCGTCGGTATCCCAATACCTCGTTCAATCTCGTTACCGGAAAGTCACTTTACTCGTTTCATAATGCATGATCCCGCGACTAAATACTTAGTCACGTTGAGTTCATTATGATGATGCATTACCGAGTGGGCCCAGAGATACCTCTCTGTCATAGGATTGACAAATCCCAGTCTTGATTCGTGCCAACCCAACAGACACTTTCGGAGATACCTGTAGTGCACCTTTATAGCCACCCAGTTACGTTATGACGTTTGGTACACTCAAAGCATTCCTACGGTATCCGGGAGCTGAACAATCTCATGGTCTAAGGAAATGATACTTGACATTAGAAAAGCTTCTAGCAAACGAACTACACGATCTTGTTCTATGCTTAGGATTTGGTCTAGTCCATCACATCATTCTCCTAATGATGTGACCCCGTTATCAATGACATCTAATGTCCATGGTCAGGAAACCATAACCATCTATTGATCAACGAGCTAGTCAACTAGAGGCTTACTAGGGACATGTTGTGGTCTATGTATTCACACATGTATTACGGTTTCCAATTAATACAATTATAGCATGAACAATAGACAATTATCATGAACAAGGAAATACAATAATAACCATTTTAGTATTGCCTCTAGGGCATATTTCCAACATCTGGGCCACATGTCAGTTGCGCAATTACACCTGCAGTTAAGTCACTGAAGCTTCTGTTCGGCTCAGCAGGACACAGGTGGGTAGCTTTGGTTAATTAATTATACCTCTAGCGCACCCCTTTTTAGTTGAAAAATGTATGAAATGTAATGAAATCCGGCATGTTTATATGAAAACCGACCATGTATGAATGAATTTATTTCAATTAGTTCGAATTATTGTATCACTGGCATTGGATGAACATGCAAAACAATACGTACTAGCATTATTCCCAGGGTGATCACCTCGTTTGCAGCAGTTTCACATGTACTCCCTCCGGTCCTTTCTAGTCTGCATACAAGTTTTGTCTGCAGTCAAAGTATTTCTTCTTTGACAAATCTTATAGAAAAAGTATGCAATTTCACAATGTGCGAAGTAAAAAGGAATAGAAGGAGTACAAAGAGTTTGAGCAGCTTTTTAGCGTTCCTGTACATTGCAATCAAACACACAGGCCTGGCAATTCATAGAGAACATTCAAAACAATCGATGATTATGCATCTCAGCGATTCACATGCAGAGCCAATATTTACTTCACAACTAAAGAATAAAGAAAAAAATGGATCGATGCTGCTGACAGCAAAGGGCGTCCCATTCAAAAATATCAAACGCATGTCTTCTTGCTAAAATCAATGAGCAAAATTTGACAAGGTTTTCCCATTCCAAAATATCAAATGCCTACGATTGTGGAATGGGCAGGGTTTGCCATTAGTTTGGACATTGACATGGCACCTCGTGCTAAATAAACCAGCTGTCCTTTTTTGTGCAGTTCCACCATAATCAACCAAATTCGCGTGTAGCTTGTATGATTTCACCCTTATATGTTGCAACACCTTGAACTTATCGGCACCTCCTTTCTTGTGGTGGAAATGAATGATTCGATGTATTCATGAACATTTTGTGCAGTTCCCATTGAAATCAAGCTGAGCACCCTGTTTGCACAAATACAAAAAAAGTGATTAGTATAAAGCAAATTGTACTATGAATTGACAGTTTAAACAGGCACCGACACGGTCCATGTAGAGCACACTTGTCGAAAAATGGAACTCACCGGAAAGAATCCTAGAATAACACTGTACTCGCGCATCACAGCAAGAAAATGGAGATTTGTCAGTCCTTCTGAGCCGAAGTTAGTTTGGTCTTGTGGGGGGTAATGTAACCATCCTTCAACTGCTCCTTTTGATGAGAAGATAGACATGGCTTCTTCATCCTGGCATAATCGGAACTAGTCACTTCACGTACTACATATTCTTCTTCAGAGGAGGATGATCCTGTTGTGCAAAGACAAGAGGATAACTAAATGCTAGCATCCCTGTTTGCTCGAAAAAAAGGAAAGGAAATATTTAAAACAACACAGATGAAGCACTTCTCAAGGACAATACCACTTTTTGATGACAGTATCTAAACAGTAGCACAACACCAATAGAGATGACAAAGCTCAATCATATGGATGAAATCAGTGGGCGAGTTCCAACCTTTGTCAGGAGGCTTATTGTGTATAGCATACAGATGAAGCACTTCTCCGGAACCATCTGTTGCTATCTACTTTGGTGGCCATGCTTACTATATACTCCTCGATTAGATTAATGATTCCAACATCTTCTTGTGCAATTCCACTAAAATATATGGTATCTTCAAAGAAGATCCCTGTTTGCACAAGTAGAGATAATTACATATTACATTAAGAGTGGCATCAAATCAGTGGCAAAACAATTGATCGTTCCAGCCATAGCAATAAATTAAGATGCAAAACTATATCATTACTTGTGTCATCACAGTTCCAGTGCTTCATTACAGCACCGGGAGTTGATTTTTGTTTTTCTTCCGCTTGTTCTTCCCCTTCATCACTTGGTTCAATAACAGACAAGCTTCGCCTTCAATGTAAGATTTGGCATGTCAATTAGGTTGCACAAGTATAGCACTAAATAATGACATTAATTTTCTGATGAAAGTGGCAAAATACAGGCCAACAGTTGTGAAATATCCTTATCTTACCTCAATGGGATATTGTGGTGCACATACGGATTGGAAGTCTTGTCTCCATTTGTGCAGTTCACTAAAATCAAGCAACATTACCATACAAGTAGCACAACATATGAAAGCACACTGCAGAATCATGTGAAAGAAGTCTAGTACCGACCTCTGATGACACGGAATTCAAACAACTCACAAGAAGAAGATCTGAACCAAATTTGCCAACACGGATAGGAAGTAAGATCTCGTCTTGTGCAGTTCCACTAAGATCAAGCAATAAACCAACGTTGTTGGTGTGACATTTTGGTTGAACTGCACAAAACACTCTTAAAACAAAAGTGTTTTGTGCAGTGCAACAAAATGTCACAATGGCAATGAGGTGAAGTAGATAACCCTGTTTACACAAAGGTGCAAAGGAAACAACTAGTGGTCAATAATGGTGGATGACACAGAAGCCAACAAAAAGAAGCATCTACCTTACCTAAATGGGAAAGAAAGCAAGACAATAGCATTTCTCAAATGATGGCATTGATTAATATTAACAGAGAGATTATATTAACAATAGAATTTGTTAAACATGTAATTTGCTTTTAACTATGGCATTGCATGAATTTTCCAGTGGCATTCTTAGAGGGTGCTTGTTTACAGGGACATTTTGGTGGAGGGACTAAAAATCCTCCATGTCAGTCCCATCTAAACCAAACAGGAGGGACTTTTAGGGACTAAACGTGGGCATTTGGGACTAAAGAAAGAAGACCCCGAGGGAGAGTCTTTTTGGGACTTTTTCCAACAGTTGCACCTGCCATGCATCGCACCTTGTCTCTATTAGTTCATTACTAGGGGTAACATGGTCTTTTAGCATGTCATTTAATAAACTCTAGTCCATGTTTAGTCCCTGGAACCAAGCAGGTAGGGACGAGGGAGTTTTCAACCAAACATGGCCTTAGATTAACAACGGCTAAAGAGTTGCACGGGACAGTGGACGCACCAGCACCATGTGCATCTACCTATGTACTGGGGTGATGCACAGTCTGTTGCAACAAAGAACAAACAACTAAGGAGCGTATTTGTGTTGGTCCCAGTTTTGTTATCTTTAGACACCTTTCCCTATGTGAGCGCAACAAATCTAGTCCTGCTCAAACACTACAGCCTTGTCCCCCAAAACAAAAGATCAGTTCGTTACGGATGTGCGTACTGCGTTTGTCATTGTTATCCCTTTTCGACAAACATAGGTGCTGGATAGCCAGTCTGTACTAGTACTTTCCCCACTTCCTTTCCTTGGTGAACGACGTCCTAGATTTATGCTATACAACTTTCCGCACTACTTTCCCCCATTCATGTCCTCTTTGAACCACATCTTAGATTCATGCGATACAACTTTCCCCACTACTTTCCCCCTTCCTTTCCTTTTTGAACCATGTCCTAGATTCATGCTATACAACTTTTCCCACTACTTTCCCCCATTCCTTTCCTCTTTGAACCACGTCCTAGATTCATGGTATACAACTTTCCCCTCTACTTTCCTATTTGATCCAACACCTAGATTCAAGTGCAGAAGCGGAAAAAGCCCACATGCAGCTAGAGTTGCATGTGGAATAAGTAAATTATACCTTAAGGTTCTTGGGGTGTGGTGTTGGGTTCTATGGTAGGGTGCGTCGACTGCAAATTAAAATTTTCCTATGCGCAGAACAACCAAGAACATGCTACGGGAGATGGATCACAGTTTGTTACCACTAGACGTGCAATGCCGTGCAGCGGAAGAAGAGTTGGGGCAGCGCGTCCGCGTGGATCGTCTCCTCCTTGTTCGATCTCCCTCGTACAACCGGTCGTTGGTTACCCCGTACAGGTTCGCTGGAGCGGCGCAAGTGCACCGCCTCTAACGGTATCCGCGCGTGCAAGAGGAACGTCGTGCGGCGGACTGCTAGGTCCGATCACACAACCGGCAGCGAGTGGAGGTGTTTATTTGCAACACATGCAAACCCTAGTGACAGCGCCAAAGCGATCAACCGCATGAGTGTGCCGCACCCCACTTTATATAGGCGTCCGGCGTGGGCTCAACACTTGGGCCTCGCACGGACCCTAAAGCCCATAAGTCTACTCGGCCACAATCTGAATACAGCTCGGATCACATCCAACCAATGTCCTCGGATCCGACCTCGTAGGTTCCTTCCCTTAAGCATGCGACCCCTTAGGTTCAAGCCGGCTTGGTCGCAGTTCGGATCACCTCCGGACTACATGGCTGGTAGCGGCCTCTAGCAAGGCGTGCCAACCACCAAGCAGACGTTGAAGCTGGTTAGGTGAACCTGTACGTCACACTTCCATTCCTTTTGCCACACGATATATGTTGTCGGGCTCAAGGCGAGTCTGTCATCCTTGTGCTAGCCCGACTTCTTTCTCGTTCTAGTGATGCCGACCACAAACCAGATTATCTCATAATCCTTGTCGCATGGCCATGCTTATCCTGGTCGGATCACACGAGGGCCCAGAGTATATCTCTCCTGATCGGAGGGTCAAATCCCATCTTACTCGACCATATCTCACAGCATGGGTCTGGACAAGCCCGAAACCTACCTTTGTAACTACCCAGTCACGGAGCAGTGTTTGGTTGGCCCAAAGCAAGTCTGTCACCATCCCGAGTACATGCGTCAGCTCAGGTCTTAGGACATAGAACATTTGTTGTACTAGAGACTCACAGATGACATATCGCCGCGTCTCATAGTTGGGTCTGTCCGACTCGGACCTTATCTCGACTCGGATCTAACTACGTTGAATCCGACTAGATCCTTCCAAGTCCATATTATCCGATTAGAATCAAATGCTCCATGGCTAGTGAAACCAAGCCATCGACCGTGTCATATGCTAGTCTAGTTGGCTGCGCGTCCACACAGCCCTTTCAACTAGGGACCTTTTAGGACAGTCATCATACAATGCATAGTCCCACAAACAAGTCACATACTTGCTGATACACATCATTCATAATGTCCAAGGACTGTCTTTATTCATAAACACATAGGAAATATCATCATACATGATTGCCTCTAGGGCATATCTCCAACATGTGGTTCGGTGGGCGACCGGAGGCCGTTCAACCCACACTATGTACGGCGGCGAAGAAGAAGGGGTCGGAGGCCCTCCCGCGCCGCCGCTGGGTGAAAGTGAGTAGCTGCACTGATAGTGGATTCCCTCCCTTGCCGACTGCGACAGCGTTAAGCCTCCTTCCCTTCCCGGCGGACGGATCCTGCCGGCTCTTTGACCAGCAGTGAGGGGAGAGAGAGAGGCCAATGAAGTCTTATTTAGATCTGGAGAGGGTGAGAGAGTGTGAGCAGAGCAACTACAAGCAGACCAGCAGTGAGGGGAGAGAGAGAGGCCAACGAAGTCTTGTTTAGATCTGGAGATGGTGAGAGAGTGTGAAGAGAGCAACTACAAGCGCTGAGGCTCCAGCATGTATATATATACTGGAGAGAGTGTGAAGAGTGCAAACCCTAGAAAACAAGCGCCGAGGCTGCAGCTTATACGTGAGGAGGTGATTATACGGTCACTACGAGATCGTATAGCTCCGTATCCATCCATTTTGACCAGTCAAAGAATCCTCCTGGCACGAATTATGCTCAAGTGTAGTTATCGAACTCGGGACCTCAAGTTTGATGAGCGAACAGGCTAACCAGCTACACAACCCTCCCGTTATGTTCAACGAGAGGAAAATAACCTTTTATACATTCCTGCATTCGTGTGACAAGCATGCCGTGTTTTTTTGTGTGTGTGGGAGTGTTAACACCCCAGATGTAACTTGCCTTATCTGTATCCCAACTCTTGCCGTTTCCGGCACTAAGTTATGATATTACCTCGTTGTCGGGTTTTTGTCTTCGTGTGTTTGTGTCTTTGTCTTGCATCTCATATCATGTCATCATGTGCATTGCATTTGCATACGTGTTCGTCTCTTTCTTCCGAGCATTTTCCCCGTTGTCCGTTTTGCATTCCGGCGCTCCTATGTCCTCCGGTGTCCCTTTCTACCTCTTTTCGTGTGCGGGTGTTAAACATTTTCGGATTGGACCGAGACTTGTCATGCGGCCTTGGATTACTACCGGTAGACCTCCTGTCAAGTTTCGTGCCATTTGGACTTCGTTTGACACTCCAACGGTTAACCGAGGGACCCGAAAAGGCCTCGTGTGTGTTGCAGCCCAACACCCTTCCAAAGTGGCCCAAAACCCACCTAAACCTCCTCCATCACCTAGGTCGTTCGATCAAGATCGCGTGGCCGCAAACCACACCTCTTTTGGAGCCTCCTAGCTCCTCCTACCTATAAATATAGCCTCACCCCCGAAAATCCGGACGAAACCCTAGTCCCCCCTCCTCCACCGCGCGCCGGACACGTCCGACCCTGCGCGCCGCCACCACGTGGCACGCCGGGGTTCGCCGCCTTCGCCGCCGACCGCGCGGGCCCGCGAAGCCCAACGCCGCCCCCCACGGCCCATCCCGTGCCCCGCCGCCGCCAAGTCAACGCCGTCTCTTCCCCGCCGCCCGCGCTGCCGTGCGGAGCCGCCTCCCGCCTCCCGCCGGCGCCATCGCCACCCGGCGCCCTGCCGCGCTCCTCGTTGTCCGGCTCCTCCCAACCGACGCCGCCCCGCTTTGCCTCTTCCCCACGTCGGTGTCACGCCACCTCGCCATCGCCGGCCGAACCGCGCCCGCTCCGGCCACCTCCACCGCCGTCTTCTTCGTCGTTTCCGGCAAGCCCGCCACCGTGCTGCTACAGTGCCCGCAAGGAACCCTAATCCGATCTAGATCTCGGTCGACTTTTCCCTCTCGCTCAATTATTTTTGCACATGTTCACAGCATCATAACTTCATCCCCGTTGCTTCGATTCGTGCGTGTTGCATATCAAAATGTTCGTCTCGACGAGTACATCATTTCATCTCATTGCATTATTTTCATTTGAGCTCATCTTGATGCCAGAAATGCCGTTGGAAGAGGGCTATGTGATGTTAGTTTCAGGTTATTATCAGGAAATGCTCTTTTGTCTTTTTTGCCATGATTATTGTGTGCATGCTATGATTTTGAGCTCTACATGTGATTTGAAGTATGCCATGCCATCTTTACAGGGATGTATGCCATGTATTTTTGTGATCTATGTGGTGACTAGCACAAGCACGCAAAGTAGCTTACGTAATGTTGCTGATTTCAGGGACTTAGAAATATTCTAAGTCATTGCCCTGCTGTAATTTTTATGCCATATGTTCATGTTGATTCCTAGTGATCCATGCCTCTTTTGAGCATGATCAGTAAGGATGTTCTGTAGATATTGTGGCGCTCTATCCATCCATGTCTTTGTTTGCATTTATGGAGCACCCTAGCTTGAGTCAATCGAGCTCTACTTTTGCTATAAAATGTTCCTAGCAGATTGTTAACATGTTTAGCAATTTTGCCAAGCTTGTTGTAGTTGATCCGTGCATGCTATGTTGTTGTTCTTGCCATGTCTAGATTCTATGCCATGCCTACTTGCTGGGTGTATGCTTAGTTTTTCATGTAATGCCTCGTGGTGAGTGCATCAAGCTCGTAAACATGCCTACTTGATGTCTGTTTTGCATGCTCCAACTTTTCACTAAGTCTGAATCTGTTAACGATATTTGCTATGTTCACGTGGTTGCAATTGTATTTTCTGATCCCTTTTGGCTTATGGTCAGTAAATGACTTTTGTTGTATGCTTTGAGTAGCTTCATACCATGCCTTGGTTTGCCATGATATGTTCATGTAGCATGTTGTTTTCGTGCTCTAAACATTGCTTCCTGATGTTAAATTCCTGACATGCTGTTAATTTCTCTAAGTCTGTAACCTGTTATCTTTTGCACTTTTGCCATACTTGTTTGAGCTTGCTATTGAGTGAATTAGCCGTAGCTCAGTGTTCATCTTTTGTCAAGCATCTTGAGTGGATCCCTGCCATATTTTTTTGCTATGTTAGAGTGTTGTAGCTTGTTGTTCTTGATGCATTTAGAAGGCTTCATGCTGTTAATTGCAGACCGGTGCCATATTTTGTTTTGCTTGTATTTTCCAAACCGTGCATCCGATTCCGGTGATCTTTATATCGATTTCAACCGAAATCAACTCCTACTTCCAGTGGCACTCTTGGTTTTCGAAGTTGAGGCTAGCTTCAATCATTCCTTTGCAAATCATGCAGATGCACCGCATACTGCATCCCACATATCATACCATGTTTTGCATCATGTTGTTTGTGCATTGCACGTGGTTGATTGTGTCTCCCTTTGCTTGTGTTCTTGTTTGGGTAGAGCCGGGAGACGAGTACGTGAACGAGGAGCCCGTTGAGTACGCTTACGAGGATCAAGTCAACTCAGAGAACTTTGCAGGCAAGATGACCATTCCCTCGAAATCCCTTCTATCTTTGCTTGCTAGATGCTCGCTCTTTTGCTATGCCTATGCTACGATACCTACCACTTGCTTATCATGCCTCCCATATTGCCATGTCAAACCTCTAACCCACCTTGTCCTATCAAACCGTTGTTTGGCTATGTTACCGCTTTGCTCAGCCCCTCTTATAGCGTTGCTAGTTGTGGGTGAAGATTGGAGAACGTTCCTTGTTGGAACATGTTTATTGTTGGGATATCACCATATTATCTTGTTTATCTTAATGCACCTATATAATTGGTAAAGGGTGGAAGGCTCGGTGAGGGAGTCCTGGATTAGGGGGTGTTCGGGTAGCCGGACTATACCTTCAGCCGGACTCCTGGACTATGAAGATACAAGATTAAAGACTTTGTCCCGTGTCCGGATGGGACTTTCCTTGGCGTGGAAGGCAAGCTTGGCGATGCGGATATTCAAGATCTCCTACCATTGTAACCGACTCTATGTAACCCTAACCCCATCCGGTGTCTATATAAATTGGAGGGTTGTAGTCCGTAGGACATCAACTCCATAGATAACAATCATACTGTAGGCTAGCTTCTAGGGTTTAGCCTCCTTGATCTTGTGGTAGATATACTCTTGTACTACCCATATCATCAATATTAATCAAGCAGGATGTAGGGTTTTACCTCCATCAAGAGGGCCCGAACCTGGGTAAAACATCGTGTTCCCTGCCTCCTGTTACCATTCGGCCTAGAAGCGCAGTTCGGGACCCCCTACCCGAGATCCGCTGGTTTTGACACCGACATTGGTGCTTTCATTGAGAGTTCCTTTGTGCCGTCGCAATCAGGAAGGATGCCTCCTCCCATCTTTAAAGACGGCACCGTTGCTAAGGGAGCCTTGGCTATCGGCCAAACTCTCCGGTTAGGTGGTTTCCTCATGACCGCCTGTTCGGCTGTTGCGCCAATGGTGACCTCTCGGGTCATCAAAAGCAACCTACACATCAGCTCGGAGCTCGTCGAGCAGCTAGATCCAATGGAGCTCTCTTCCGTAAACGAGCTCTTGGATCACATCACCGTCCTGGGGGTCGCTACGGATTACGACCAGGTTTGGCTTAAGCCCGATCTAAGAGAAATTAACTCTCGCCAAGTCACCCACCACGTTGCCGTGGTAGAGGCGCAGTGCGGCGACCCTTCATCTATTTTAAGGACTAGCTACGTTCGAATTCCCGACCCCTCCAAGCCAGATACCCGCGGAGGGGAGGATGTAACTCAAGACCTGAGCTTAGGATCAGGCAATGGGCCAGATTCATTGGACAACACCCAAGAATCCGAACTTCAGAGTTCGGAAACTCTTCGGCCTCCAAATCTTGGATTGGGTGAGGTTTCAGATTCAACGACACCCGCCCACGCGATCATAAGCGATCTCTCCCAAATCAGGCAGAGGCCCGAGGAAACAATACATCATTACTGGGCCAGATTCCTCCTGGTTATGAACAAGATAAAGGATTGCCACGAGGGAGACACAATCTCAATTTTCTGCAGTAATTGCACAGACAAGGGAATCCTTAACGCCGTAAGTCGTCGTGATATTACACGCTTCGCTGACTTGGCGTCCATAGTACGAAAATACTGTGCGATGGAAAGCGCCTGGAAAACCGAAATAAAATTTTGGGATAATCCGGCCTTGAATAGTAATCCCGTCCGAACTAAGAGGGTGCATCATCATAGGACACCCGAGATAAACACCAAAAAGCCAAAACCCTCTACAGGGCATGGAACCGTACTGGAAAGATGGCTTGATGGACCCTATAGAATTCACAGTACATAGCACGCCACACCAACTCACAGCCTTAGAGCATGTTGGATACTCCGGCAGGTGGCCAAAATCGGCGAGGACCTCTTAATTCCGGAGGCCGCAGAAAGCCAGCCCAAGGACACCAGTACCGTTCTCACAGTCTTCGAGACTTTCGCATCAAACAATGTGCGAAAAAGAACACTCCGCAGCCTCGCCGAAGTCTATGAAGTTGCAACAATAAATCCATGGAGCGACACTGCCATTCCCTTCAACGCAAGTGATGAACCTAGATTCCAAACAGCTCGAGCACCAGCCGCATTGGTCCTCAGTCCCATAGTGGACGGCTTTCGCCTCACCAAGGTGCTCATGGATGGAGGCAGCGGACTGAACCTCATTTATGAGGAAACCCTTCAAAAAAAGGAAATAGACTGGAACCACGTCGAGCGAAGTAGCACAACCTTTAGAGGAATAATCCCCAGTCGGGAAGCGCGCTGCACAGGAAAAATCACACTAGATGTGGTGTTCGGCACGCCCGATAATTACAGGTCCAAAGAAGTCACGTTTTAGGTGGCCCCGTTTAAGAGCGGATATCACGCTTTACTAGGGCGGGAAGCATTCACAATCTTCCAAGCAATACCCCATTATGGGTACATGAAGCTTAAGATGCCCGGGCCGAACGGAATTATCACTCTAGCTAGTGACCCGGACATAGCACTCCGCGCCGAAAACATGACGGTCGCATTAGCCCTTGAGGCGCTGTCCGAAGCCTTAGCGGCCGAGGAACTGACTGCGCTGCGCTCCACGGTTAACAGGGATGATGTGATACTCGACAAGAGATCCAAATCCATATCCTTCAAGCCAGCTGACGAAATAGTCAAATTCCAGGTCCATCCAACGGACCCCAATAAAACAGCTTCCATCGGGGCATGACTGAACCCTGATGCAGGCGCCGCACTGCGAGAGTTCCTACGAGAGAACTGGGACATCTTCGCCTGGCACCCTTCAGACATGCCAGGGATCCCACGCAGGCTGGCCGAACACAGCTTAAATATCCTAAAAGGATTTAAACCTGTCAAACAAGCCCTTCGGCATTTTTCCGAACCCAAGAGACATGCTATGGGAGAGGAGCTAGCCAAGCTATTGGAGGCCGGATTCATTAGAGACATAAAACATCTGGACTGGCTAGCAGACCTGGTGATGGTACCAAAGAAGGACAAATCCTGGCGCGTGTGTGTCGATTTTAAAGACCTTAACAAGGCTTGCCCAAAGGATCCCTTCCCCCTCCCCCGTATCGATCAAATTATCGATGCCCTCGTAGGACACGATTCGTTGTGTTTCCTCGACGCATACTCCGGTTACCATCAAATCAAGATGGCAGAATCAAACCAAGCTGCAATAGCATTCATCACACCATACGACCCATTCTGCTTCAACACAATGCCCTTCGGGCTGAAAAACGCCGGCGCAACATATCAGCGCATGATCTAGACATGTCTGGCAAACCAGATCAGCAAAACAGTGGAGGCGTATGTGGATGATGTGGTCGTCAAATCAAGACATGTCGAATACCTTAAACAAATACAAAAATCAACCGGATGCGTGGCGGCTTTAAGCCGCTTCATCTCCCGCTTGGGAGAAAAGGCACTACCCCTTTATCGCCTCCTTCGGTGCACCAAACACTTCGAGTGGACGGATGCCGCCACAGCCGGAGTTGATGAAATAAAAGCCATATTGGCAACAAACCTAGTCCTGGCCGCGCCAAACATCGGCGAACCAACGTTATTGTACATTGCAGCAACACAGCAAATCGTCAGCGCGGTGCTCGTTGTCGAGCGGGAAACGGACGGACACAAATTCCCCCTTAAAAGGCCAGTCTGCTACGTGTCCACTGTCCTCACTCAATGCAAATCACGGTACCCGCATTATCAAAAGATTGCATACGCGGTATTCATGGCATCCCGGAAGCTACGACACTACTTTCAAGAGTGTTCCATAACAGTAGCCTCGGAAGTGCCACTAAACGATATTATCAACAACCGCGATACAACGGGCCAGATTGCAAAATGGGCCATCGAGATTCTCCCGTTCGATATAACCTATAAGCCACGGCGAGCTATTAAATCTCAAGTTTTGGCCGACTTCGTCGCAGAATGGACGGAGGCCGAGCTCCCTAAAGAGTACGGCACATATTCAAACTGGATTATGCATTTCAACGGCTCCAAAATGTTTGCTGGAGTGGGGGCCGGCGTCGTCCTGACGTCCCCCACAGGATACACAGTCCAATATGTGCTCCAGATCATGTACACGGATTCCAACAATGCAGCCGAATATGAGGCCCTCCTACATGGCCTCCGGATAGCAGTATCCATGGGTATCCAGCGCCTAGAGGTATGCGGGGATTCAAACCTCGCGATATCCCAAATAAACGGAGACTTCGACGCCAAGGACCCAAAAATGGAAGCTTACCGCAACGCCGTCCTAAAAATGTCAGCTCGGTTCGAAGGGTTGGAGTTTCACCATATAGCCCGAGAAAACAATCAAGCGGCGGACGTCCTAGCACGCATCGGAGCAAAACGCGATGCAGTCCCCCCCCCCCAACATCTTTTTGGAAAGATTGTTCAAGCCATCCGTAGCATGGGAGGGGGAACCCGCAAATAACAGCCCGAACCCAGCCGCACCACTCGACGCCGAACAATCTGACACAATTGGAGGCTCTGCCAACGAAATTACACCTTCAGCCCACGTAATAATGGCGGTTATCGCCCCGTGGACAGAACCATTCCTAGCCTACCTTACTAGGCAGGAACTCTCGGAGGACCAAAACGAGGCCCGCTGCATAGTGCGGCGATCTAAAGCCTATAGAGTCCATGAAGGAGAGCTTTATAAGAAAAGCACTACCGGAGTCCTTCAAAGGTGCATCTCCGAAGAGGAAGGGCGGAACCTTCTGGCTGAAATTTATGCTGGACTCGGTGGTCACCACGCCGCTGCTCGGTCCCTTGTTAGCAAGGCTTTCCGTACTGGTTTTTATTGGCCGACGGCCCGGGAAGACGCTCAGGACCTAGTCCAACGATGCGCTGGTTGCCAACTTTTTGCCAACCAAAGCCATATGCCACCCACCGCACTGCAAACTATACCCATCACCTGGCCTTTTGTGGTTTGGGGGCTTGACATGGTCGGACCCCTTAAAGGTGGGACCCATAGGAAAAAATACTTACTGGTCATGGTGGATAAGTTCACCAAATGGATAGAAGCCAAGCCTGTTAAAACGGCCGAATCCGGACCTGTGATAGACTTCATATCCGGGGTTGTACACTGTTATGGCGTCCCCCACAGCATCATAACCAACAACGCTACAAACTTTACCGCCGACGAGGTAAAACTCTGGTGCAAAAACATGGGCATCAAGCTCGATTATGCTTCCGTCTATCACCCACAAACCAACGGCCAGGTCGAACGTACAAATGGTCTTATCATGAGCGGCATTAAACCCAGACTGGTGCGGTCCCTCAAGGAATCTAACACGCACGGGGTAGAGGAGCTCGACTCCATGCTATGGGGGCTGCGGACCACACCAAATCGCACCACTGGATACACACCATTTTTATGGTGTACGGCGCAGAAGCAGTTCTGCCCTGCGACATAATTCATGACTCACCTAGAGTGCGCATGTACGAAGAAAGAGAAGCCGAGCTCGATCGGCAGGACAACTTGGATGCCTTGGAGGAGGACCGGGACGTGGCAAAAGCCCGTTCCGCATTTTATCAACAGCAGGCCCGAAGATATCAAAGCAGAGAAGTACGGGCCAAAAATTACAACGTTGGCGAACTAGTCCTATGCCTGCCGGATAAGAAAAAGGACAAACTCAAGCCCAAGTGGGAAGGTCCATTCATAATCGACCAAGTCCTGACTGGTGGGGCGTACCGCCTGCGAGATGCGTCGAACAACCGACTCGAGCCGAACCCGTGGAACGCCACCCGTCTCCGAAGATTCTATGCCTAGCGCCGGACTCTGTGTTCGTCTCCTTCCTCTGTCCATTCTTTTTTGAATTTTTCTGTCTTACATTTCTCTCCTTCCCATTTTTTTATTTTATAGCCCTTAAAGGCTCACCTAGTGACGCGCCACTCGCGCTCATTAAACCTGGGGGTTCTTTAACAGAAGCTTATTTATACGGGCTTCACGCCCAACACATGCGTCAAACTTCCGCATGTACCTTTTTCTTCACCATTATATGCATCGATATGACTTAAGTTTTGGCCAAGCTGGGTTGCCTGGCTCCTGTGCTTACCCCTACGTTCCCGATTGTTGGCTAGGCAGTAAAGGGAGCACCTCTGCGATTGTTACTGCCGGGTCAGCCGGGCGTGTACCTCAGACTGGGTGAAGCCGAAAGCTAGCGTTCTTAAGGGAATATTCGGTCGGTGAAATAAAAGATGATCTTTTTACTCATTTTATGCGCCCCCAGATGCTTTTTTTTCTGCGTCTCTTCACGCAGTCCGGACATGCACCTTAGGGCATGCCTCCCAGCGAAAGGAACCCTTAACGGAACTATTCTCTCTGGAAGATGTTTCTTACTAACCATGTAATATAACATAACTAGTTGGGCACTTGTCTGATAAAGCACTGATGACCCCTACGCCTAGTCTCCACGCATACCCCGGTTCTTATATAACCGCTAGGGTATTCGGACACACTCCAGACCATCAGGTCCCGAGGTTGAAGTGAAAAGGTCAGCAACGACAAACGATCTACAATCCGGCTAGAAGGCAGTACACATGTCAATTCAAAATTACACAGTCATTCTGACTGATTGTATTCCTCTTCTATACCATCTAACAGGCTGTCTAATTTATAGTCCTGCTGGGAATACTTCGCGGCCAACTCTACTTGGCCGTATACTAAGCTTACAGGATCTCTTTCTCGTCAGGCCCCACTGGTCCGACCTCGGCCATGTGGTTTGGGTCAGACTTTGTAAAACGGGTCTTCACCATGGCCCAGGCCTCTCTAGCGCCTTGTCGGCAGGCCGATATCTTCCACAACCGGAAGCGCCGCCGAGCTCCCTTCAGCTTCTCCGCAAACTCTCCAAGGCCCTCGGGCACGGAGTGGGCAGGCCATAAGGCTTGGGCAATACCTTGCATCGCCTGCCGAATTCGCTCGTGCAGTTGCAAGAGTTCGGGAAGAAGGTCACCCATAGAACCGGGCATCTCCTCTGCAGGACGACCTATGAGCATACCTACATGCATTACTCTGTTAATCGACTTCCTCGCCAAACTCTTTTTTCAAAGTTCGTTCAAGCACTTACTAACTATGCCGCGTCGAAGCCGCTGATTCTCCTTCGTGGAGTCCGACAGCTGGCCACGAACATCTTTAAGTTCGACGTCTAGCTTGGTGTTGGCATCCTGAAGATCATTCTTCTCTCGCCTCACCTTTGTCAACGTACTGTCACCGGCCTTTTGCCGGCGTAAGAGTTGTTGCTTGTCCGGATCGAGTCCGGCGCCATCTGCAATATGATTTGTCAGATTTGCACCCACACCGCACAATACTAATCTTTCGAAGTGTATCTTACCTGAGGGGGTCTCTTTGGGCTCCCCTGTTGCGGCTAGTGCGGCCTCTAGTTGGGCCTTGCACTTTTCCAGCTCCTGGGACAGTATGATATTCTTCTCTGTAAGAACATGCATATTAAATGATCCTTAAATCAGTTTCTCTAACTGCTTCAAGTCTCGGGGGCTACTGGCATATATATATATTTAACCAAAATTTTCTTACCCGTATTTCTTTTACATACTGCTCCTTGGCTCTGGCTAAACCATTTTGAGCGGCACGGAGGTACACATCTCCCGAATTAAAGGCATCTAAAGCCTCTTGGGAGAAACAAGCGTCGCGTAGAACTGTCCAGCGACGTCTGTGGTTCATGGCACTCTCCATTTCAGAATTTGTGGCAGACAGCCTTTCCGCATCCTCTGTCGGAGGAGCGTCCAGTGCGCGCCTTGTGCTCGCCTTCGCTTCCTGGCCAAACGTTGGAGCCTGGCTGGTGGAGGCGCGATTGGCAACCTCTCCGGATGTAGTCTGGCGAGGTCTCTTCGTTCTGAAGATAGCATGAACGTTAATATGCCCTGACAGAATAACTCCAGGGAAACAGAGGGTGCGCTATACCTTTGCACCGGCATCTCAGTCCGGACTACATTCCTTTTTGCCCCACGGGGCCCTGCGGCCCCTCGTTGGCTAGCCGCCGCAGGTTCGGCCTCCTGCCTCGGAAATCTCCCCTGCAAAAAATGGTTGTCGTCAAAAACACCGGGATACGTGAGAGTGGAATCTCTTTCAAGGAAACAAGACCCCGTTTTCTGTCACCTGGGAGGCTGGGATTAACCCTGGGTAATCCGCCGTAATGGCTACCAAGGTATTGTCCTTGCTTAGCTGATGGAACACCCCGTCGATAAGCTCCACCGATATGTCCGGATCCTCTTCGGAGTCCGGATTGAGGGACCGTTCTGGGTCCTCGGGCTGTGGAGGGCCGCTGTTTATATCCTTTACCTCCTGTCGCAGTCCCTGCATTGAAGTCGTTAGACTACCTATCTAACCGTGGGAGTATAAAACAAACGGGCAAGCGCAATTGTTCACTTACCCAACTTGGAGGATCGTACATACTGAATCCGGCCCGCGGGTTGACGCGGAGGAATTCCTCCTTTTCTCCCTTGTACAAAGAGGATAAGATCTTTACTAAGGCGGCGGCTGAGGCCGGCCCCTTACGACCGTAACGGGTGGCGTCATCCTCCCCGTTGAAATCCCACATGGGGTGGCCTCTATATTGAAGCGACTGCACCCCCCGCATAATGCATGCGGCCATGACTCCAATCATGGTTAGTCCAGAATGAGCCAACAATCTTATCCGGCCCATCAGGTAAAGGACATCTCTGTCACTTTCTCTCTGAAAGCTTCGCGGACGCCAGCTCAAGCGTTTCTTCAGTGGGGCACTGTTGAACTCAGGGAGACCAACCCGGATAGGGTCCGGTACCGGGACGTCATCTATGTAAAACCATTCCGAAGGCCAGTCCTCGGACGCCTTCTTCGGGGTTCCGGATAGGTATCCGGTCCCGACGATGCGCCATACTTCGGCTCCGCCCACTTGGTAGATAGACCCCTCTTGAGAACGGGGCACCAGGCAGAATAACCTCTTCCATAGTGCGAAATGAGCCTCAACGCCTAAAAATAGCTCAGAAAGGGCGACGAACCCGCAATATGTAATACGGAGGCGGGCGTGAGATTGTGCAGCTGGAGGCCGTAGAACTCCAGAAGCCCGCGGAGAAATGGATGAATTGGAAATCCCAATCCCCTTACTAGATAGGGGACGAGGCACACCCGCTCTCCTTTAGAAGGATTGGGGGTGCTCTCCGCTTGTTTTCCGCCATTGTAGGTTGCGAGACCGGCTCGGACCGGGACCATGTATGCCTGGGGGAGAAATCCCTTGGCCTGAAGCGACACTAACTCGCTATGTGGGATGGTGCAACTCTCCCAGTCCCCGAGTTTGGGACCGGAGGGGCGAGGGGAGGAGTTGCGACGGCTGGACATGTTGGAATGGACCTTTGCTGGAGGCGCTCTGATGATACCTCGCGGAGAGGAGAAGATGTGGTTTGGACCTGGATCCCCATCCCGTTAAATAGGCGGCTTGTTTATATGGCTAGGGGTGTGGATGGAAAAACGCCCCGGCTTTTCGCATTCGTTTGACACGTGGGAGACGGCCATTATTGGGCGTGGAAGCCAAGGAGCAGTACATTACAAAAATCGGACATTATTCCTACAGGTACACAGGATTTGGAGGAGAACCCGCCTTGCAATGCCGAACAATCTGCGCGCCGGACTTATCGTCATTGAAGCCTGGTTCGGGGGCTATTGCGGGAGTCCTGGATTAGGGGGTGTTCGGGTAGCCGAACTATACCTTCAGCCAGACTCCTGGACTATGAAGATACAAGATTGAAGACTTCGTCCCGTGTCCGGATGGGACTTTCCTTGGCGTGGAAGGCAAGCTTGGCGATGTGGATATTCAAGATCTCCTACCATTATAACCGACTCTATGTAACCCTAACCCCATCTCGTGTCTATATAAACCGGAGGGTTGTAGTCCGTAGGACATCAACTCCATAGATAACAATCATACCGTAGGCTAGCTTCTAGGGTTTAGCCTCCTTGATCTCGTGGTAGATCTACTCTTGTACTACCCATATCATCAATATTAATCAAGCAGGACGTAGGGTTTTACCTCCATCAAGAGGGCCCGAACCTGGGTAAAACATCGTGTTCCCTGCCTCCTGTTACCATCCGGCCTAGACGCACAGTTCGGGACCCACTACCCGAGATCCGCCGGTTTTGACACCGACACTCGGCCTTATACCTAGTGTTTTGTTCCACTCTTGCCTCCCTAGTTTCTGTCATACCGGTGTTATGTTCCTTGATTTTGCGTTCCTTACACGGTTGGGTTATAATGGGAACCCCTTGACTGTTCGCCTTGAATAAAACTCCTCCAGCAATGCCCAACCTTGGTTTTACCATTTGCCACCTAGCCTCTTTTTCCCTTGGGTTTTCGGAGCCCGAGGGTCATCTTATTTAATCCCCCCGGGCCAGTGCTCCTTTGAGTGTTGTTCCAAACTAGAGCCCTTTGCAGCGCCCCCTCGGGGAAACTCGAGGTTTGGTTTTAGTTGTACGGAGCGCTCATCTGAGTGTGCCCTGAGAACGAGATATGTGTAGCTCTTATTGGGATTTGTCGGCACATTCGGGAGGTGTTGCTGGACTTGTTTTACCATTGTCGAGATGTCTTGTAACCAGGATGCCGAGTCTGATCGGATTGTCTTGGGAGAAGGAATATCCTTCATTGACCGTGAGAGCTTGTGATGGGCTAAGTTGGGACACCCCTGCAGAGATTTGAACTTTGAAAAGCCGTGCCCGCGGTTATGGGCAGATGGGAATTTGTTAATGTCCGGTTGTAGAAAACCTAAAGATTACCTTAATTAAAATGAATCAACAGAGTGTGTGGCCGTGATGGTCTCTTTTCGGCGGAGTCCGGGAAGAGAACACGGCGTTGGAGTTATGCTTGTCGTAGGTTGTTCTAGGATCACTTCTTGATCATAGTTTCATTGACTGTGCCTTTGCCTTCTCTTCTCGCTCTCATTTGCGTATGTTGGCCACCATATATGCTAGTCACTTGCTGCAGCTCCACATCATACTTTTTACCCTTCCTATAAGCTTAAATAGTCTTGATCACGAGGGTGTGAGATTGCTGAGTCCCCGTGACTCACAGATTCCTTTCAAAACCAGATGCGGGGACCGATGATGCCATTCCAGATGATGTGACCGAGCTCAAGTAGGAGTTCGATGAAGACTCTCGTCGTTACTACGTTTCCTTTCTAGACGATCAGTAGTGGTGCCCAGTTGGGGCGATCGGGCACTATGTTGCATTTGGGGTTTATCTTCATTTCGGTTCCGTAGTCGGACCTTGAGTGTATTTGGATGAATGTAATGATTTATATATGCATTGTGTGACGTGGCAAGTGTAAGCCAACTATGTATCTTTTCCCTTATTGTATTACATGGGTTGTTTGCGAAGATTACCTCACTTGCGACATTGCTTTCAATGCGGTTATGCCTCTAAGTCGTGCTTCGACACGTGGGAGATATAGCCGCATCGAGGGCATTACAGGGAGTCATTGGGATTTAAATCATAATCATGTCATGTGGCTTTGGTGGTAAGACTATCCACAGTGGTGCAGAAATAATGCAGCCTTAGTCACCTTACCTCTCTCCACGTAGTATGTTGGGTCCCACCAGTTAGAGGGTGAAACAAACAAATTAATAAGAAAAATTAAAAGTGCCAGTGGTGTATCTTACCTCACACATCTCGCTACTGCTCGCGAACACTGTCCAATTGATGCCTCTATTCGCTCACGTACTATTTTAAGTGAATCCTTATTATAACATGCACACAATTTTGGGCACTTGTATTCAACCTAAGTCAGTGTGCCACCGTATCTCGTACGACTCCCTCCGTCTAGGTGTAATAAGTCACGTTAGAAGGTGCAGCGGGACCAAGGTGCAAGTAGATTGGAGGAGAAGGAGAAACTTGACCGGTCATTCCTCCAATCAAAGCACTGATTTCTGTCTCTAAACGCAACAATTGATCTAAACAACTAAGAGATGCTGTTTTAGCTACCATGCAGGTCCATGTACTAACTCGCATGCAAACCGACTTTGATTTCTTGACTGATCAACGCGTAGTTGCGCTCCATGCATTGGGTTTCCGGGGGAGATAACAAGGCAGAGTAAGGAGCGTTTTGTTACATTGCTTAGGCTGGTCATAGTGGTGAGTAACTTGGACTAGTACAACATGCATATGTTACTAGTCTATGTTACTACTACGCGAAGTTTGCCGTCGGAAGCGAGCCGATCTGGCTCTCCTGAGCTAGCAAGGTTTTTCTAGCCCACCCAAGCTAGCTGGCCCAAAAAGCTAACATATTTTAACAGTTACAAACGCCTAACCTTACCCGGCTATGATATAAGCTGTTCTTGCTAAGGATCCAAACGCTGCCTAAGTAACAACGCTCACTAGCAACGAGGCCAGGAGGGGATTGAGATGCGAAGTTGATGGATGACGCCTAAACATTTTGGGAATATCTGATTTTCGTAGGATGACTTAACACCTAGACGGAGGGAGTACTACTCCTCAGTCCAGGTTTGATGGAATATTCGTTACCTCTTCTCTTCTTGTACGTACTCCATTTGTATCTCACTTCCTGTGGCTTCGCACTCGCACAATTTTCCTATTCTATGAACCTGTGTGTGCGTGTGCGTGTGCGTGTGTGTGTTTAGTAGCATGTGTGTGTTAGAGAGAGCGACAGATCGACCTACTCCTACAGAGAGATGGTGCATAGTGTATGATTTTAGCCGCCAGAATCGGTGCATACTCTCATTTCCGGGCGTCCGGTAGGGACAGGCGGATAGCTGCAACGCCCGTTCCTGACCAGCCTGGCCCATCCAAAGCCCCTCCATCGCCCGCACGTGCTTCCCGCCCAAAACGATCAGTGTCGCATTCATGCCCGGGCAGAGTGGACACGACCTCTCAGTGGCGCCTGCGTTGAAGGAAGAAGCGGATTCAAGAGTGATGGTTGCTTCGTTCGTCCAACCTACTGCTGGGTCTATGTGATTTGACGGCTCATTGGTCATTATTACTAAGGTGGTAGGACTGCTGGATGTCCCACGTTTTCGGCGAAAGAAGGTACTACTAGATTACAATTTTCTCCATTCTTACGGCGGAGGAGTGCAAGAGCAATGGAAACATGCAGGCTTAGTGATTACATGGCCCACCTCACACTATCACCATATTTTCTGGACACCGTGCGACACCTAACTCTTTACATAGTACTGTCTCCGATCCTAAATATAAGTCTTTGTAGAGATTCCACTAGGTGGACTACATACGGAACAAGATGAATGAATCTACACTTAAAATGCATCTATATACACTAGTAGAAAAAGGGCCTATAGTCCCGGTTCGTAAGGGCCTTTAGTTCCGGTTCCTGAACCGGGACTAAAGTGTCGGTACTAATGCCCCGACCCTTTAGTCCCAGTTCAATCCAGAACCGGGACTGATGGGCCTCCATGTGGGTAGTGCGCAGAGCCCAGGCAGGAGACCCTTTGGTCCCGGTTGGTGGCACCAACCGGGACCAATAGGCATCCACGCGTCAGCATTTCTGTGGCTGGGGTTTTTGTTTTTTTAAAGGGGGGGGGGGTTGGGGGTTTTGTGGGGTTAATTTAGGTGTTTCATATATTGTGTTAGCTAGCTATAATTAATAGAGAGAAGTGTACTCTCTTATGTCCGTGCTTGGTCGACGCTACGTACTATACATACGTATAGAGAGGACTAGACACGCTGGCTAGCTAGTAAGCAAACGAAGGAAACAGAAGATCGTCATGAACATATATGCATACAGAGAGAAGTGATATCGACCACCTCTCCTTCTTCGAGAGATTGGTCGAACAACAAGTTCTCGTATATCTATCTGACACTACCGGCTACATATATACAATAATTATCTCTTACAAATATAATCATACGGACTCAGGGTCAACATAGAATTCTCCGTCTTTAGGGATCACGTGGTCAAGAAAGAATGCCGCCAATTCCTCTTGAATTGCTCGCATGCGAGATGGTGCTAGGAGTTCATCCCTCTTCCGAAACATCTAATTTAAAGAAGGGGGTCAATACATATATATATATATATATATATGAATGAAACTCATCATGAATGATGGTAATAAAATAAAATTGTGGATGTTGTTATTTACGTACTTCATATTGTTCATCAGTGTAGCCCCGCTCACAGGTTGTGTGGCGGATGGACTCGCAAACATAGTATCCACAGAAATCATTCCCTTGTTCCTGCCACAACCACTTTACAAGAAATAGAGGTTAATCAAACTGATAAGCAAGAATGCCAAATGGTATTGATGAAACTAGCGCTTGAATGACTAGTAGATGCGCTTAAAATGCTACTATAGCTAGTACTTACTTTCGGGTGTCTAAATTGCAGCTCCTTCGGCAGTCCCGGAGCTTTTCTGGTGAATTTTCTCCAAACCCTGCCGGACAAAGAAAACAATTACTTGATATATCAGGAAATGAACAAAGTTGCTGATATGGTGGATAATGATCGATTTAACTTACTTCTCGAGTATTTGAGTCATGTCTGCATAGTCCTTGGGATCTTTTCGTCTTGAGTCTAAGACGGTTACTAGTCCCTGCTCAAGCTTAATATGTAGGAGAATATAGTGGAAACTGCACACGCATGCATAACTCATCAATTACATTACTATAACCTTGACTAATATATAAGGGAAACCGAATACGCACAAGACAGTAACACTCACTTGAAGTTGTAAGGAAAGAGTATTATATCTTTGTTTTGATTTATTATCAACGATTGTAGCATGCTGGCCTCGGTTTCTGCGGCATGAAATTTAACCTGAGTTGCATCTATGAGATATGTGTTAATGAACCCAATATCACCGACTTGTCTTTTCTTCAATTCGACGATCTTCAATCTGCATAATATAGTGAGGATGATTATAAATACATGCAATGAAAGAGCTAAGCTATATAGAGAAACTTAATGACAGAAGTAGTACTACTTACAGACAGTAGCAGGCGACCGTTGTTTTATCGAGGGCCAATTGACTGAAAAACTGATAGAACTCCTCAAATGGAACAGGCAACAGATCAATTCCAATGAGGTCATGCTCCTTTTTAACTTTCACATACAAAGTACTCCTCCCCCCAGAGTCTCTGCAGATTTTCAAGTACCAATCATGCAATCTTCTCATCATCGTTGATAGAGATCTTTCATCTTTGACGAGAGGCTTCCCGTACTCGTATCTTTGTATCTTCATGTCCATGGGTTCATAATGTACTTCATCGGGCAGGTAATCTGCAAGATTGCTATAACCGGGCACCATCCTCGGATCATTAGCGACATTGTGGCTAGGCACCTTGAGCGGGGGGGCATGATTGCTTCGCTTGTTCGCCGAGCTGGGCAATTTGTTTCCCAGCTCGTCGTTCTTTCTGCCTTTGATCACTGACAGTACTTCCCGACCGCTCCGCTTCGGCAAATTCCTTTCCAATAATGCGGTCATAGTTTCCTTTCGGCGGATCAGACTTCGGTGGTTTTGTCAGGGCAGCCAGAGTGCGCTTCACTTTCACCCGATCTACCTTCTCCTCCGGAGGTGGATGTTTCTTTGCTTTCACCCCTTCAAAGAATTTCCTCACTTCTTCTCGTGCGATCTCGGCGTTCTCCTCCTGGGTCCTCTCGTATGGTAACTTCTCTGGAGTCTTCAGAGAAGGACCGAATCTGTATGTTCTCCCGTCTCTCATTGTACTGCTAGACGCCAACCGAGCAGACGGAGCGGTTGTCTTGTTTACTTTCTTAAGAGGCGGAGGAGAAGGACTACGACGCGCCGGAGCAGTTGGAGCGGTGGCATGTCTCTTCCGCCCTTGCTGATGAGGCGGAGAAGGAGGAGGCTGGCTGCTCGGGCGTGTCGCCGCAGGCGGAGAAGGAGGCGGAGTGCCGCCACACGCCGGAGAAGGAGCCGGCCGAGGGCCCTGATCGTCACTCGCTGGAGGAGGAGGCGGTGGAGGAGGCGGAGTGCCCTGACTCGCCGGAGGAGGAGGAGGAGGCGGAGGCGTCCAGTTCGGAAGGTTGATGAGCTCCTTCCGCCATAGGCATGGAGTCTTCAGAGCAGACCCCAGCCGAGTCTCCCCTTCACCGGTAGGGTGGTCAAGCTGGAGGTCCTCAAATCCCTCCGTTATCTCATCCACCATCACCCTAGCATATCCTTCTAGAATCGGCCGGTAGTGAAAAGTTGCGCCGGGTTCAGTAGGATAAACAGAGCCAACAGCCGCGCTGACCTTCAAGTTCATCCATTGCGTCATAAGGTGGCAATTTTGAGACTCCGTTATAGCATCCACGGGATAGCTGGCAGGAGCCGTCAAGGTATGCTCCGGCTGAAGCAGCTCGGTGGAAAAGCCACGCTGCTTCTGCGCTGAGATGGCGGGGTAGCTTCGGGGGAGGCTTCGGTAGTATGTTTGCTGCGATTTGCTTCTCGTTCCTCTATCGCGTCTACCCTTGCTTGCAGCGCCTGCATTTGGGTCTGCTGCACTTTTTTCCTCCTCTCATGGGATTTGTAATCGCCTGCGTCCGGAAACCCAACCTTCCACGGAACGGAGCCTGGCGTGCCTCGTGTCCGTCCAGGGTGCTCAGGATTCCCGAGGGCCATTGTGAGCTCGTCGTTCTCTCTGTCTGGAAAGAACTTCCATTCCTGCGCTGCTTCGATATACTGCTTAAGCTTACTGTTTGGTATGTCCATTTGATCGTTCGTCCAAAAGCACTTCCCTGTTACAGGGTCCAAGGTTCCGCCAGCCCCGAAGAACCAAGTCCGACAACGGTCTGGCCAGTTAATTGTCTCTGGTTCGATCCCTTTATGAACCAGATCATTCTCAATCTTGGACCACTTAGGCCGGGCTACGAGGTAGCCACCTGACCCCGTGCGATGGTGAAGCTTCTTCTTTGCAGCATTTTGCTTGTTTGTCGCCGACATCTTCTGACTCTTTTCTGATGTCTTGTGGGCCACAAATGCGGGCCAGTGATCTCTGATCTTCTCATATCTGCCCTTGAATTCTGGTGTCTCATTATTTTCGACAAACTTATTCAGCTCTTTCTTCCACCTCCTGAATAGTTCTGCCATCCTCTACAGAGCAAAAGACTTGATTAATTTCTCTTTAACTGGGTTCTCTGGATTATCCTCAGGCGGTAGGGTGAAATTTGACTTCAGCTCAGTCCAAAGATCATTTTTCTGCATATCATTGACATAAGACACCTCAGGGTCTTCTGTAGCCGGCTTAAACCATTGCTGGATGCTTATCGGGATCTTGTCCCTAACCAGAACCCCGCACTGAGCAACAAATCCGCTCTTTGTCCAGAGGGGTTCAATAGGTTGGCCGTCGGGCGCGATTGCTATGATCTCAAAATTTTCATTCGAGCTCAACTTTTTCTTCGGGCCTCATCTCTTTGCCGAAGTTGTGCTTGATCCGGAGGGCTAGAAAAAAGAACAAAGACTTAATTAATATGTGTACATACCAAAACAATGAATGCATCAATCAACTAGTCAGCATAGGCTTAACTAATATATATACCTGGCCGGACTCGGTTCGGTCACCGGAGCCATCATCACGGTCTCCTTCTTGCACCGGCATTGGGTCACCGGAGCCGTCCTCATGTTCTTCTTCTTGCACCGGCATTAGGTCACCGTAGCCAGCTTGTTCACCCTCTCCTTCCAGACCATCGGTTTCGTTGAGAAACAACGAGATGGCATCACTTCCTTCTGCGATTATGTCCCTCAACAACGCTTCTTTTGTTGCTTCATCTAGGGCGGTGTCCATAGTTTCTAAAAATATTTACAACATGGCAATTATTATTCAAACATGACAGATGGATATATTAGTGCCAAACGTAGAACTAGCTACCTAATCATAGTAAGCTATCGGGAGGGGTATATATCGACAACGACGATACTACATCTATGTCCCTCGACAACCCTCGTTCCCGATAAAAAAAAGAGGAAGAAGAAGAAAAAAAGAGGAGAAGAAAGAATAGAGGAGAAGAACCCTCGAACCCTCCACCCCTAGACGACCATCTTCTTCCTCTCATGTTCGAGAGGATCGCCGAGGGGTCGGGAGGCTACCTAGTGTCAAAGGATTCAACAAAACCATGTCTTCATCATTAGGCGAAAGTAACATGTGCATGATGGTACGAAGCTCTTCAAAGTTGTTCTGGAACGGAGTCCCAGATAGGATAATTCGCTTTTTGGTACAAAGTTCAAAAAGAGCCTTCTGAATATCGCTATTTGGAAGGCCTTTTCTGAATTCGTACCAAAAGGCGGATTATTCTATCCGGGACTCCATTCCAGAACAACTTTGCAGAACTTCGTACCAACATGCCCTGGTTACTTCCGGCTAATGATGAAGGCATGGATTTCTTCAATACTTTGACACTAGGAAACCTCTCTCGACCCCTCGGCGATCCTCGACCCCTCGAACCCTCGACGACCCTGAAACCCTCGACCCCTAGATGACCCTCTTCTTCCTCTCATGTTCGAGAGGATCACCGAGGGGTCAGGAGGTTGCCTAGTGTCAAAGGATTCAGCAAAACCATGTCTTCATCATTAGGCGAAAGTAACATGTGCATGATGGTACGAAGCTCTTCAAAGTTGTTCTGGAACGGAGTCCCAGATAGGATAATTCGCTTTTTGGTACAAAGTTCAGAAAGAGCCTTCCGAACATCGCTATTTGGAAGGCCTTTGCTGAATTCGTACCAAAAGGCGGATTATTCTATCCGGGACTCCATTCCAGAACAACTTTGCAGAACTTCGTACCAACATGCCCTGGTTACTTCCGGCTAATGATGAAGGCATGGATTTCTCCAATACTTTGACACTAGGAAACCTCTCTCGACCCCTCGGCGATCCTCGACCCCTCAAACCCTCGACCCCTAGACGACCCTGCTGGAACCCTCGACCCTCGACCCTATAGAACCCTCGAACCCTCGACCCTGAAACCCTCGACCCTTAACCCCTTAACGACCCTCGACCCTCTACCCTAGTTCCCGACCCTCGAAGAAAAAAAAGAAGAAAAAAAAGAGGAGAACAAGAAAGGAATAGTGGAGAAGAAGAGAAAATAGAATATATTCTATTTTCTCTTCTTCTACACTATTCCTTTCTTCTTCTCCTCTTCTTTTTCTTCTTTTTTCTTCTTCTTATTTATTTCTCCTCTTCTTTTCGGTAGAGGAAACCCTAAATAGCAAGTATCCTGGGTGTGAGATACATGTGGCCGTCGGTGTCGGACACTACATCCACGTCCCACAAGTGACGTGGGCGTCGAAGCCCGCGCCACTTGTGGGATGTGGATGTAGTGTCCGACACCGACGGTACATGTATCTCACACCGACGATACTTTCTATTTAGGGTTTCTCCTCTACCGCTCGGCGACCCTCGATGACCCTCGTTCCCGATAAAATAAAGAGGAAGAAGAAGAAGAAAAAAAGAAGAGAAGAAAGAATAGAGGAGAAGACTTCCTCTTCTTCCTCTCCTCTTCTTCTCCCTCTTCTTCCCCTTCTTCCTCGCCTCTCTCATGAATGTCCGACGTTCTCGACCCCCCCCCCACGTGTCGAAGAAAAAAAAGAAGAAAAAAAATAGGAGAAGAAGAAAGGAATAGAGGAGAAAAGAGAAAATAGAATATGTATTCTATTTTTCTCTTCTTCTCCTCTATTCCTTTCTTCTTCTCCTCTTCTTTTTCTTCCTTTTTCTTCTTTTTATTTATTTCTCCTGGTCTTACTCTCCCCTCTTGGCGACCCTAGACCCCCTCTCGACCCTCGACCCCTAGGCGACCGTCGACCCCTCTCTTTTTCTTCTTCCTCTTCTTTTTTATCCTCTTCTTCCTCTACCGCTCGGCGACCCTCGACGACCCTCGTTCCCGATAAAAAAAAGAGGAAGAAGAAGAAAAAAAGAGGAGAAGAAAGAATAGAGGAGATCTTCTCCTCTATTCTTTCTTCTCCTCTTTTTTCTTTTCTTATTCCTCTTCTTTTTTATCCTCTTCCTCCTCTCATGTTCGACGACCCTCGACCCCTCGGCGACCCTAGACCCCCTCTCGACCCCCTCTTCTTCTCCCTCTTCTTCCCCTTCTTCCCCGCCTCTCTCATGAATGTCCGACGTCCCCCCTCCCCCCCTCATCATCATCTATCATCCCCCCTCTCATGTTCGACGACCCTCGACCCCTTGGCCGCCCTCTCGACACACCCACGACCTAAAATGACCTAAAATGAAAATAACCTAAAATTCACTAAAGTTATCGATGACCCTCTCGACACACCCACAAGTAAGAAAATATATCATCTTCTTCATCTCCTCTTCTTTGCATATTCACATAGCCACATACACATACATAGCCACATACATATAGAACTTTCCTGAACATATATATATATAGCCACATTCATATAGAACTTTTCTGAACATATATAGATGATTTTCTAAAAATGTAACTTTTGCATATATGAACAGAGAGCAGCGGCGGCAATGGGTGGCATCGTCAGCGACGGGGATGGGAAAGGGGGGAGCTAACTGGGGGCGGGCGGCGACGGGGAGAGAAGGCCAGTGACGGGAAGGAGGATGGCGGGCTCGGGGATGCCGGCGACGGGGATGGCGTGCGCGGGACGGCACGTGGTGATGGGGACGACGGGCTCGGAGTGGCACACGGCGACGGGGACGGCCGCGGGCTCGGGGCGGCACACGGCGACGGGGACGAGGAGGCGGGGCTCGGGGCAGGGTGGACGGCAGCGAGCTCGGGGCAGGGCGGCCGGTGACTGAAAGTGCAACTATCCCTAGGTGGTTTTGGTAATTCATAACAACATATAGCTCATTGAGCTAATGCTATTTCAAGATGATTATTTCAGGGAAGCTCAATGATTGGCATGGCTTGGATGTGAAAGTGGAACCCTCAAACTGCTAAGGACAAAGAATTGGCTCAAGCTCAAAAGTTCAAGACTCTTCATTTTATGTTTTAGTGATCCAAGATCACATTGAGTCTTTAGGAAAAGCCAATACTATCAAGGAGGGATGAGGTGTTGCTTAATGAGCCTCTTGCTTTATGTGCTTAATGATATGCTCCAAAATCCTCAGCTACTTTCCCATATCCACAAATGACCTAAACCCTAAGCCAAACTCGGTCATACCGATTCCTTCATTCCGGCGCCACCGAGTTTCACTTGTCATTTGCCACTGCCAAACCCTAGCAATTCGGTCCTACCGATAAGGATCTTGGTCTCACCGAGATGGGCTTGCAAACTTTTTGTTTCCCTTTCGTAACTTTTCGGTCTCACCGAAAGAGCGAATCGGTCCCACCGAGAATGCAAGGTAAACTCTATGTTTCCTTCTTGTAACTTTTCGGTCTCACCGAAAGAGCAAGTCGGTCCCACCGAGTTTGCCTGACCAACTCTCTGGTTAGCTTATTGCCAAACTCGGTCTCACCGAGTTTGTGCAATCGGTCTCACCGAGATTACGTTATGCCCAAACCCTAACCGAATCGGTCCTACCGAGTTGCATGTCAGTCCCACTGAAATTCCTAACGGTCACTAGGTTTACCATTTCGGTCCAACCGAGTTTTCTGATTCGGTCCCACCGAGATTGGTAAATTGTGTGTAACGGTTGGATTTTGTGTGGAGGCTATAAATACCCCTCCACCTCCTCTTCACTTAAGAAGAGAGCCATTAGAACACATACATCATTCCAACTCATATGTTCTGAGAGAAAACCACCTACTCATGTGTTGAGACCAAGATATTCCATTCAAACCATATGAATCTTGATCTCTAGCCTTCCCCAAGTTGCTTTCCACTCAAATCTTCTTTCCACCAGATCCAAATCATATGAAAGAGAGTTGAGTGTTGGGGAGACTATCATTTGAAGCACAAGAGCAAGGAGTTCATCATCAACACACCATTTGTTACTTCTTGGAGAGTGGTGTCTCCTAGATTGGCTAGGTGTCACTTGGGAGCCTCCGACAATATTGTGGAGTTGAACCAAGGAGTTTGTAAGGGCAAGGAGATCGCCTACTTCGTGAAGATCTACCGCTAGTGAGGCAAGTCCTTCGTGGGCGATGGCCATGGTGAGATAGACAAGGTTGCTTCTTCGTGGACCCTTCATGGGTGGAGCCCTCCGTGGACTCACGCAACCGTTACCCTTCATGGGTTGAAGTCTCCATCAACGTGGATGTAGGATAGCACCACCTATCTGAACCACGGGAAAAACATCCGTGTCTCCAATAGTGTTTGAATTCTCCAAACCCTTCCCTTTATATTCTTGCAAGTTGCATGCTTTACGTTTTGCTGCCAATACACTCTTTGCATGCTTGCTTGAATTGAGTATTGATTGCTTGACTTGTCCTAAGATAGCTAAAAACTGCCAAGAACTAAAATTGGGAAAAGGTTAAGTTTTATTTGGTCAAGCAGTCTAATCACCCCCCCCCTCTAGACATACTTTCGATCCTACAAGTGGTATCAGAGCTTTGTTCACCATTTGCCTTGATCTCCATAGCTTTTGGTGGTCATAGCCTTGGTTTCACAACCTAGGAGAGTATGGCGTCTAGCGAGGGAAACTATCACCATAGAGGTCCTTACTTTGATGGTACTAATTTTGCTACTTCGAAGCATAAAATGAAAATGCATATTCTTGGACATAACCCCGCCGTGTGGGCTATTGTTTGTGTTGGCTTGCAAGGTGAGTTCTTCGATGGGAGGGAACCAAACCGTGAAGCTACCGTGGATGAGTTGAAGATGTTGCAATACAATGCTCAAGCTTGTGATATTCTCTTCAATGGATTGTGCCCCGAAGAATTCAACAAAATCAGCCGCCTTGAGAATGCAAAGGAAATTTGGGACACTTTGATTGATATGCACAAAGGTACCGACTCCGTCAAGGAATCCAAGTTGGATGTGCTCCAAAGTCAACTTGACAAGTTCAAGATGAAGGATGGTGAAGGTGTCGCCGAAATGTACTCTAGGCTTGCTCTCATCACAAATGAGATTGCCGGCTTAGGAAGTGAAGAGATGACCGATAGATTTATCATCAAGAAGATCCTAAGAGCCTTCGATGGGAAATATGACACCGTGTGCACATTGATTCAAATGATGCCCAATTACAAAGATCTCAAGCCAACGGAAGTGATTGGAAGGATTGTTGCTCGTGAGATGTCACTCAAGGATAAAGAGGAACTTCACAACAAATCAAGTGGTGCCTACAAAGCCTCATGTGAAGTCCCCACATCATCAAGTGAAAAGCAAACCTTCAATGAAGAATTGAGCTTAATGGTGAAGAACTTCAACAAGTTCTACAAGAGTAGAAGCAAAGATAGAAGCTTCAAGTCAAGGTCCTACAATGACAAAAGATCTTCTAGTTGAGAGCGAAACTGCTACAATTGTGGAAGACCCGGACACTATTCCAATGAGTGTGCGGCTCCCTACAAGAGAAGAGAAGATTCTCCAAAAAGAAGAAGCAAAGAATCACCACCAAGAGAGAGAAGGAGTAGAGATGATCGTTATGAACGGAGATACTCATGGAGAAGCAAGGATTCGGAAAGGAAGGAAAAATCATCAAGGAGCTACACAAAACGAAGACATCAAGCTCATGTTGGTGAATGGGTATTCGGCTCCGACTCCGACAGCCACTCCGAGAGAAGTTATCACTCCGACTCTGAAGATACTCAAGATGAAGGTGTTGCCGGTCTAGCACTTGTGTCAACCAACTCCTACGACATATTTGACTCACCAAATGAAGGAATTGGAAGATGCTTCATGGTCAAAGGACCTAAGGTAACACACCCCGAGTACGTTGATTTTAATAGTGATGAAGATGACTTGTTAGGTGATGATGACTTGCTTGTTGACAACTCTAGTGATGATTACTATGATGAAACATCAATTAATCATGCTAAAACGAATGACAATGATAGGAGAAGATTGAGGCTCTAACTAAAGAACTAAACACTCTTAAGTTAGCTCATGAAACTATCTTTGAAGATCATCGAGAACTTTTAAGAGCTCATGAGAAATTACGCCTTGAAAAGCTCAATATTGAGCAAGAGCATGAGTTCTTAAAGACAATCAATGATGATCTCTGCAAGAAAAGTTCTTCTTACATTGCCAAGCGTTTACTATTATCCACTTACATGCCTCAAGTCAAGTCTAGTAACAAGAACAAGAAAGATTCTTCCTTTAGTAGTAACAATGACCATGCTAAATCCAATATTGTTGCTTCTAGTAGTTCTCTTGATTCCACTAATGATTCTCTTAGCCAAGTTACACTTGAGCAAGAAAATAGCTTATTGAAGGGAATCATAGAGAAAGGAGTGTACAAGAGCCTTGCCGGGAGTAAGCAATTCGAGGAAATTGTGTGCAAGCAAGGAATGCACCGGAAGAATCAAGGTGTTGGTTTTGAACGAAAGTTCAATGCCAATGGAGTTGAATGGGAAGAAGATCAATACCCCAAGACAAAGTTTGTTCCTCAACAAGAGAAGTATGACACTTCTTTCAAGGGGACACAAGCTCAAGATGATCTTCCACCACAAGACTACAAGCAAAAAGGCAAGGACAAGCTTCAAGAGGAGATAGATGCATTTGACGAAGCTCCTAAGACCTTAGTCAAGTGGATTCCCAAGACCACGTCAAGTTCCACTTCATCAAGTACAACTACAACTCCAAGGATTCCCATCAAGATGGTGTGGATCCAAAAGAAGAAGAACTAGAGAGTTCTTGAGGGTGACTCCGCCAACATATTTCATTCTCATCATTTTGGCAAGAACAAGTGCAATCAACTTCCACATCATGCACTAGTTCAAGGAGTCACAAACCCTCTTGTTGGTAAGACAAGGGACAAGGTAACCTAAAGTTTTCATGGACATCATCTTGTGTATGCATCACTCTATGTCTATGGATATCCTTGTTTGTTCCTTGTGGGACTAACCCATGTAGGTATTGAAAGTGCAATTCACTCAAATGGATAGCTCCAAGTGATCTACATCAACATTGAGCATCCACATCTTCAACATCTACATGAAGTCGTCATCGACAAAACCCAAGGTTAGTTCATCCCTCTTAGGGGGGATATCACATCTAGGGGGAGCTTTACTCTAAGACTTGAGCTAAAGCAACTCTAAAGATGTGAATACAACAATGCTTTATGTAAAAGTGGTAACCCCACTTGAGCTTAAACGATGAGTATGACCTACGATCAAGTGTTCTCAGTTGACTCCTAAGTCAATATACTCATATATAGATGACCCAGTCATCGCAAATTGCTTGATAGATGCTAGAATTGTTTGTGCATGCTTTGCCACATATTTCATTTGCCATCTTATTGTCTGAGCATGTTGGTGCATATTTTACTCATTCGAGGACATCCACTTGTTGTTTTGATTGTTTGGCTTTATCTTCTTTTGCCAAGTGGATGGACAAGAATGCCTAAGAACCTCCTCTAGCTATCTATGCTTTTCTCGTCTCAAACTCTATTCATGCTACATCACAAAACTTGATCAAGTTAGATTCGAACCACTCTGTTTGAGGAGCGCTCGGAGTCCCCGATTCGTCATAGACTTAAACTTCCAAAACCTCTTTGTGATTCTCGGTCTGACCGATACCGTACTTTCGGTCCTACCGAGATCATTAAGTTGATCTAGGTTTTCGATCTCGGTGCAACCGATTTGAACCACTCGGTCACACCGAGTTGCAATAACTGTATACAGTTTTGCATCTCGGTGCCACCGAGTCGTTCCACTCGGTCACACCGACAGGGTCGGGCTATATATAGTGACGGGCAGAATTTTGGAAATTTCTCCGAAACCTCTTCGCCCGCGCATAGCTCGCTCTGCCTCCTGGGTCTCCGGATCGTCCTCCTCGCCGCCAGCAGCCTCAAGTCACTGGTCTCCATCGCCGTCAACAGAATTTCTGCCCCGCCGTTGCCGCCGTAGCGAGTCTCCGCCGAACTAGGGTATGGACTCGATCTTTGTGCTATTCTTCAATCCGATTCCTAGCACATTGTGATCATCATGATTCTTGCCACGTTTGATAAACTCCTATCCAGTCAATGAACTCGTAGATTAGGTTTAATTCTAAAATTTTTGGGTTAGGTTTCCGCCAAAACCATCTCGGACCCACCGAGTTGAAAAACTCGGTCCCACCGATTTGGCTTATGCCATTGCACAAGTAAAACTCGGTCTGACCGAGAATTACTTATTGGTGTGACCGATTTTGGAACTCTGTGAAACCCTAGCGGTCTCGGTGCCACCGAACTATGACTCAGTCTGACCGAGTTCACTAGTTCTGGTGCCAACACTGCTTCGGTGTCACCGAGTTTGAAAATCGGTAGATCCGAGATGATCTTAGTGGGAAACTAAAACTAAGTCTTTGAATTATTCTTTTGCAAAAATCTCTGCATTTTGTGATGCTCATCCACTCTATCTCATCTATAATCTATTCACAGGGTCAGCAGTCAGTTTGCATCATGTCAGACTAGAGTGACAGCCAGAACTTGTCAGAGCAGCAAGTACAGTTGAGTGAGGGCACTAGCCCCTCAAGTTCCTTAGATGATGGCAGCAGGAGCACACCCAACAACCTGCCTAAAGCTGCCACACGTCAAAGGAAGAAGAGAACCTCAGATTCTGAAGATGAGGACTATGTGGCAGAGGAAGAGGCCACATCAAAGAGAGCTGAGCCAGCAGCAGGCACAAAGCCAGGCCTGAAAATCAAAAGGCCAGCAGGCAGGCAGCCCATGTCAAAGGCTAGGGCTTCAACTGTGAAGCCTGGTCCCATTGAGCCCATTGCTGCCGAGGGCAAAAAGAGGAAAGAACGAGTGAAGAAGACTATGGCTAGAGTGCTTGGGAAGGCCTCCATCATGGTAGATGAGGAGGAGGAAGAAGAAGAGGTTGCTGCACCAGCACCCAAGGCAGCCAAACTTATGGGAGATGCCATAAGGTTAGGGACAGCTGCATCCAAGCCCAAGGCTGCATCTAAGCCTACGAGTGCACCAAAGCGAAACACCAGAAGCATCCCAGCCACTAAGAAGAACAAGGCCCCAGTGCCTGAAGTTGCAGAGGAAGAAGAAGAAGAGCATGTCCTTAGGAAGCTCAAGCCCAAGATCCCAGACCACAACGATGCTCATCCTGTGGCTGAGGATATGAAGCTCAGGAGAGATTCAGGGTTGAGGAAGTGGAGAGAAGCAGATTCGTATGCTTCTAGGAGAAGGACTGCAGTGGACTACCGATTTCATACCAAGGAGTAATAGGATTTCTATGAGACTGTTTTGCTTGACAAGAAGCCAATTGTGTGTGACATGAGATGGGTCAACTGGACCTACATAAAGGAGAATGAGGAACACTACCCTGGAGTACATGATAGTTTCAGTGCATGTGGAGTGGCAGACTTTGTTGGGAAGAAGCTCACAAAGTGGAACGAGGAGCTAATCATGCAATTCTACTCCACAACACACTTTTATCCGGATGGCAGGATCACTTGGATGTCAGAGGGTACAAGGTACCAATCCACTGTTGAGGAATGGGCAAGGTTGATCAATGCCCCAGAGGAGCAAGCAGATGACCTGGACATTTATGCCAAGAAGAAGATGGACCACAACACCATGTCCAACATGTACAAGGAAATTCCGAATGAAGCACTTGACACGTTCAAGTTTGGCTCAGTGCACTATCTTCTTTCAGGATTGCCTACGATCAACTGGATCCTTAGGCACACTCTTCTGCCCAAGTCTGGAGATCACAAGATGATCAGAGGTCACGCGATCAATTTGCTTCATGTTTTTGACGTGCCTCAAAAATTCAAAGTCATGAGTCTCATAGTGGAAACAATCAAGAGGACAGCAGCAGACCAGAAGAGGAGCTGTGGATATGCCCCACAGATTCAGGAGCTCATCAACTCCAAGATGGGCACGGGCATATACCTCTTGGATAAGGAACATCTGCCCATCCGTCCAGATTTCAAGGATAACCAAGTGGTCATGACTGAGAATGAGCCATCATCTGTCCATGCACAAGCTCGGAAGGAGAAGGCGAAGAAGGAGAAAGCTGCCAGGATGCCTACTCAAGCGGAGGCATCTGATTACTTCCTGAAAACCAAACAAGAGTAGCTTGGTTACCTGATTGCGTCCATCCTGCGTATTGAGCAAGGACTTGCCACCCTGACTCAGAACTAGGCAAGCCTAGAGAGGATCATGGAACAGAGGTTCTATGACATGGACATCAAAGTGACAGAGATACAGACCGCCGTGGAGCAGCTTTAGGAGGACATGAATGAGAGGAGAGGCAGGACCATGACTGATGCTTTTGCGAGGATGCCATGAGGACCGAGGTCGTCTGTACTGCCAGTTGCTGACACTAGAGCCACAACGTCTGCGCCAGCCATAGCCTCAGTTCCACCAGCTCTAGCATCCACTTCAGCCTCGACTCCGACCACGTCTACCAAAGGCTTCGTCCTTGGAGTGCTCCGGACTCCACCACCACCTGAAGATCAAGCCTGAGCATCGACTTAGCACTATGCATTTTCTAGGAACTTTTTGGTAACTTGTTGCCAAAGGGGGAGAAAATGTATAGATCATAGGCTTCGAGAGAGAGTGTTGCTTTTATTCTCTCTTGTTTATTTGGTGGTTTTTCGAACTTTGTTTGCTTGTGTGTGAGATACAATGCCCTTATGTTTGTGAGACATCGATGATCATGTGTTTGATCATAAGCTACACTTAATGTTTTCGTAACTATCCCGAGGTGGTTTTGGTAATTCATAACAACATATAGCTCATTGAGCTAATGCTATTTCAAGATGATTATTTGAGGGAAGCTCAATGATTGGCATGGCTTGGATGTGAAAGTGGAACCCTCAAAATGCTAAGGACAAAGAATTGGCTCAAGCTCAAAAGTTCAAGACTCTTCATTTTATGTTTTAGTGATCCAAGATCACATTGAGTCTTTAGGAAAAGCCAATACTATCAAGGAGGGATGAGGTGTTGCTTAATGAGCCTCTTGCTTTATGTGCTTAATGATATGCTCCAAAATCCTCAGCTACTTTCCCATATCCACAAATGACCTAAACCCTAAGCCAAACTCGGTCATACCGATTCCTTCATTCCGGCGCCACCGAGTTTCACTTGTCATTTGCCACTGCCAAACCCTAGCAATTCGGTCCTACCGATAAGGATCTCAGTCTCACCGAGATGGGCTTGCAAACTCTCTGTTTCCCTTTCGTAACTTTTCGGTCTCACCGAAAGAGCGAATCGGTCCCACCGAGAATGCAAGGTAAACTCTATGTTTCCTTCTTGTAACTTTTCAGTCTCACCGAAAGAGCAAGTCGGTCCCACCGAGTTTGCCTGACCAACTCTCTGGTTAGCTTATTGCCAAACTCAGTCTCACCGAGTTTGTGCAATCGGTCTCACCGAGATTACGTTATGCTCAAACCCTAACTGAATCGGTCCTACCGAGTTGCATGTCAGTCCCACCAAAATTCCTAACGGTCACTAGGTTTACCATTTCGGTCCAACTGAGTTTTCTGATTCGGTCCCACCGAGATTGGTAAATTGTGTGTAACGGTTGGATTTTGTGTGGAGGCTATAAATACCCCTCCACCTCCTCTTCACTTAAGAAGAGAGCCATCAGAACACATACATCATTCCAACTCATATGTTCTGAGAGAGAACCACCTACTCATGTGTTGAGACCAAGATATTCCATTCAAACCATATGAATCTTGATCTCTAGCCTTCCCCAAGTTGCTTTCCACTCAAATCTTCTTTCCACCAGATCCAAATCATATGAAAGAGAGTTGAGTGTTGGGGAGACTATCATTTGAAGCACAAGAGCAAGGAGTTCATCATCAACACACCATTTGTTACTTCTTGGAGAGTGGTGTCTCCTAGATTGGCTAGGTGTCACTTGGGAGCCTCCGACAAGATTGTGGAGTTGAACCAAGGAGTTTGTAAGGGCAAGGAGATCGCCTACTTCGTGAAGATCTACTGCTAGTGAGGCAAGTCCTTCGTGGGCGATGGCCATGGTGGGATAGACAAGGTTGCTTCTTCGTGGACCCTTCGTGGGTGGAGCCCTCCGTGGACTCGCGCAACCGTTACCCTTCGTGGGTTGAAGTCTCCATCAACGTGGATGTAGGATAGCACCACCTATCCGAACCACGGGAAAAACATCCGTGTCTCCAATAGCGTTTGAATTCTCCAAACCCTTCCCTTTATATTCTTGCAAGTTGCATGCTTTACTTTCCGCTGCCAATACACTCTTTGCATGCTTGCTTGAATTGAGTATTGATTGCTTGACTTGTCCTAAGACAGCTAAAAACTGCCAAGAACTAAAATTGGGAAAAGGTTAAGTTTTATTTGGTCAAGTAGTCTAATCACCCCCCCTCTAGACATACTTTCGATCCTATAGTGACGGGCAGGAGGGCGCGACGACGACGACAGCGACAGGGCGCGGCGACGGCGATGGGGCAGGGCACAGCGACGGCGACGGAGCAGGGCGCGGCGACGGTGACAAGGAGGACGAGCAGCCTGGTGGCGTCGGCCATGGGGAATGAAGCAGTTGGCGAAAATTTCCAAAGTGTGGGCTTATATAGCAGAGCCTTTAGTCCCAGTTTGTGGCAGCAACCGGGACTAAAGGTGGGCATTAGTCCCGGTTGGTGCCACCAACCGAGACCAAAGGCCTCTTTTCAGCAGCCCAAAGGGCGGGAAGCGGCGGCCTTTGGTCTCGGTTGGTGGCACCAACCGGGACTAAAGGGGAGCATTGGTCACGGTTGGTGCCACGAACCGTGACCAATGCCCCCTTTAGTCCCGGTTGGTGGCACCAACCGGGACCAATGGCCTTGTGCTGCCCCGCGCCCAAAAGTTTAGTCCCACATCGCTAGCTGAAGGGCGCCGGCACTGGTTTATAAGCGCTGGTGTGCCTCCCCATTCGAGCTCCTCTCTAATGCAGGCTTTCGAGCCTAAACTTGCTACTGCCTATGGGCCTATTGGGCCTTCTGCGGGCCTGAATCCTGGCCCATGTAGGGTTTCTAGTCGTATTCAGGCCGTGGAGGCCCAGTAGGAGGCATTTTTTTGGTTTTTTCTTTTTTATTTCTACATTTTTTTGGTTTTTTATTTTTTTTATTTCTACTTAAAACTAACTGCTTACAGTTTTTTAGTGATTTCTTTTTGCTTTTAGGTCACAAAAATTATAAACTTTCTGTTAGTGCCATTAGTTTTAAATTTTGAATAGTTTAAATTTGAATTTTTAAAAATTTGTGTGAATCACTAGTTTATGAATAACTTTACTATAAAAATAGAATTTTTTTTTTCTATTTATTTTTTATTTATACTTACAACTAAATACTTATAGTTTTTTAGTGATTTCTTTTTGATTTTAGGTCACAAAAATTATAAACTTTCTGTTAGTGCCATTAGTTTTAAAATTTTGAATAGTTTAAATTTGAATTTTTAAAAATTTGTGTGAATCACTAGTTTATGAATAACTTTACTATAAAAATAGAATTTTTTTTCTATTTATTTTTTATTTATACTTACAACTAAATACTTATAGTTTTTTAGTGATTTCTTTTTGATTTTAGGTCACAAAAATTATAAACTTTCTGTTAGTGCCATTAGTTTTAAAATTTTGAATAGTTTAAATTTGAATTTTATAAAATTTGTGTGAATCACTAGTTTATGAATAACTTTACTATAAAAATAGATTTTTTTTTCTTCTTTGCTATTTATTTTTTATTTATACTTACAATTAAATACTTATAGTTTGATTTTAGGTCACAAAAATTATATTCTTTTTGCTATTGAAGAATATTATAGTTTTATTTTAGTTGATCATAACATAATATTTTAATTGATTGTTTTTATTTTCATAAAAGTTTTGTAGTTCATTCTATTTGCTATTAATTCATTCTTTGAGCTAAATGATTCTGATTGACCCATTTGCACTTAAACAAAGGGACCTTAAAATCAGGTCCGTAGTCAAGTTCCCATATGTCCACTATGTAACCGTAATATGTGTCCTTTCCGCTCTCGATTGCTGCATCAAAGCAGACACCGCTGTTTTGGTTGGTGCTCTTTTGATCTTGGGCGATCGTGTAAAATGTATTCCCATTTATCTCGTATCCTTTGTAAGTCAATACAGTCAAAGATGGTCCCCTGGACAACAAGTACAACTCATCACAAACAGTGTTGTCACCTCTGAGACGTGTTTCCAACCAACTGCTGAAAGTCTTGATGTGTTCACATGTAATCCAGTCATCGCATTGCTCCGGGTGTTTGGAGCGCAGACTGTTCTTGTGTTCATCGACATACGGCGTCACCAAGGTAGAGTTCTGTAGAACTGTGTAGTGTGCTTGAGACCAAGAATATCCGTCCCTGCATATTATTGAGTCTCTTCCAAGAGTGCCTTTTCCAGTCAGTCTCCCCTCATACCGCGATTTAGGGAGACCTATCTTGTTAAGGCCAGGAATGAAGTCAACACAAAACCCGATAACATCCTCTGTTTGATGGCCCATGGAGATGCTTCCTTCTGGCCTAGCGCGGTTACGAACATATTTCTTTAGGACTCCCATGAACCTCTCAAAGGGGAACATATTGTGTAGAAATACGGGCCCCAGGATGACAATCTCGTCGACTAGATGAACTAGGACGTGCGTCATGATATTGAAGAAGAATGGTGGGAACACCAGCTCGAAACTGACAAGACATTGCGCCACATCACTCCTTAGCCTTGGTACGATTTCTGGATCGATCACCTTCTGAGAGATTGCATTGAGGAATGCACATAGCTTCACAATGGCTAATCGGACGTTTTCCGGTAGAAGCCCCCTCAATGCAACCGGAAGCAGTTGCGTCATAATCACGTGGTAGTCATGAGACTTTAGGTTCTGAAACTTTTTCTCTGGCATATTTATTATTCCCTTTATATTCGACGAGAAGCCAGTTGTGACCTTCATACTGAGCAGGCATTCAAAGAAGATTTCTTTCTCTTCTTTCGTAAGAGCGTAGCTGGCAGGACCTTTATACTGCTTCGGAGGCATGCCGTCTTTTTCGTGCAAACGTTGCAGGTCCTCCCGTGCCTCAGGTGTATCTTTTGTCTTCCCATACACGCCCAAGAAGCCTAGCAGGTTAACGCAAAGGTTCTTCATCACGTGCATCATGTCGATTGAGGAGCGGACCTCTAGGTCTTTCCAGTAGGATAGGTCCCAAAATATAGATTTCTTCTTCCACATGGGTGCGTGTCCCTCAGCGTCATTCGGAACAGCTAGTCCACCGGGACCCTTTCCAAAGATTATGTAGTGTAAATCATTGACCATAGCAAGCACGTGATCACTGGTGCGCATGGCGGGCTTCTTCCGGTGATCTGCCTCGCCTTTGAAATGCTTGCCTTTCTTTCGACATTGATGGTTGGTCGGAAGAAATCGACGATGTCCCAGGTACACATTCTTCCTGCATTTGTCCAGGTATATACTTTCAGTGTCATCTAAACAGTGCGTGCATGCGTGGTATCCTTTGTTTGTCTATCCTGAAAGGTTGCTGAGAGCGGGCCAATTGTTGATGGTCACGAACAGCAACGCCTTAAGGTTAAATTCCTCCTATCTGTGCTCATCCCATGTACGTACACCGTTTCCATTCCACAACTGTAAAAGTTCTTCAACTAATGGCCTTAGGTACACATCAATTTCATTGCCGGGTTGCTTAGGGCCTTGGATGAGAACGGGCATCATAATGAACTTCCGCTTCATGCACATCCAAGGAGGAAGGTTATACATACATAGAGTCACGGGCCAGGTGCTGTGATTGCTGCTCTGCTCCCCGAAAGGATTAATGCCATCCGCGCTTAAAGCAAACCATACATTCCTTGGGTCCTTTGCAAACTCATCCCAGTACTTTCTCTCGATTTTTCTCCACTGCGACCCGTCAGCGGGTGCTCTCAACTTCCCATCTTTCTTTCGGTTCTCACTGTGCCATCGCATCAACTTGGCATGATCTTCGTTTCTGAACAGATGTTTCAACCATGGTATTATAGGAGCATACCACATCACCTTCGCAGGAACCCTCTTCCTGAGGGGCTCGCCGTCAACATCACCAGGGTCATCTCGTCTGATCTTATACCGCAACGCACCGCATACCGGGCATGCGTTCAGATCCTTGTATGCACCGCGGTAGAGGATGCAGTCATTAGGGCATGCATGTATCTTCTCCACCTCCAATCCTAGAGGGCATACGACCTTCTTTGTTGCGTATGTACTGTCGGGCAATTCGTTATCCTTTGGAAGCTTCTTCTTCAATATTTTTAGTAGCTTCTCAAATCCTTTGTCAGCCACGGCATTCTCTGCCTTCCACTGCAGCAATTCCAGTACGGTACCGAGCTTTGTGTTTCCATCTTCGCAATTGGGGTATGACCCTTTTTTGTGATCCTCTAACATGCGATCGAACTTCAGCTTCTCCTTTTGACTAATGCATTGCGTCCTTGCATCGACAATGACCCGGCGGAGATCATCATCATCGGGCACATCGTCTGGTTCCTCTTGATCTTCAGTAGCTTCACCCGTGGCAGCATCATTGGGCACATCGTATGGTTCCTCTTGATCTTCACCAGCTCCCCCCGTTGCAGCATCACCGTATTCAGGGGGCACATAGTTGTCATCGTACTCTTCTTCTTCGCCGTCTTCCATCATAACCCCTATTTCTCCGTGCCTCGTCCAAACATTATAGTGTGGCATGAAACCCTTGTAAAGAAGGTGGGAGTGAAGGATTTTCCGGTTAGAGTAAGACCTCGTATTCCCACATTCAGTGCATGGACAACACATAAAACCATTCTGCTTGTTTGCCTCGGCCGCATCGAGAAACTCATGCACGCCCTTAATGTACTCGCGGGTGTGTCTGTCACCGTACATCCATTGTCGGTTCATCTGCGTGCATTATATATAATTAAGTGTCCCAATTAATAGAAGTTCATCATCACATTAAAACCAAAGTGCATACATAGTTCTCATCTAATAACATATAGCTCTCGAGAGCATCTAATTAATTAAACCATACATTGAAACTATGTAAAACATTTCAATGCGAAAACAAATGCGATCATAATCGCAACCAAGGTAACAATTGATCCAATGGCATAATGATACCAAGCCTCGGTATGAATGGAATATTTTCTAATCTTTCTAATCTTCAAGCGCATTGCATCCATCTTGATCTTGTGATCATCGACGACATCCGCAACATGCAACTCCAATATCATCTTCTCCTCCTCAATTTTTTTTATTTTTTCCTTCAACAAATTGTTTTCTTCTTCAACTAAATTTAACCTCTCGACAATAGGGTCGGTTGGCATTTACGATTCACATACATCCTAGATAAATAAAATCTATGTCATGTTGGTCGGCATAATTTTCATAAACAATAAATGAACCAATAGTTATAAAGATAATATACATACCAAATCCGAATCATAGACAGGACGAGGGCCGATGGGGGCGGATACCAAAACCATCGCACTATATAAGATGCAATAATAAATGTAAGAAAATGATACAAGTATCTATCTAAACATACAAGTAAGAATATTTCCTTTCAGAAAGAAGATAAGAACAAGAGGCTCACCACGGTGGTGTCGGTGATGAGATCGGCGCGGGTGATCGACGGTAGTGAAGACGGGGATGGGGCGTGACGGACCGCTAAATCTAGACAAATATCGAGGAAAATGGAGCTTGGAGGTCGAGCTTCGAGAGGAGAAAGCTTAAGTAGTGTGGCTCGGGCATTCCATCGAACACCTCATGTGCATAGGAGGTGAGCTAGAGCACCACAAAGCCCTCTCCCCCTCGGCCAGAAAAAACAGAGCACTGTGCTCTGCTCTTGCGCGAGGGGGTATATATAGGCACCTCATTGGTCCCGGTTGATGACATGAATCGGGACTAAAGGGATGCCTTTGGTCCCGGTTCAAGCCACCAACCGAGACCAATGGTGGTGGGCTAGGAGCGAGGCCCATTGGTCCCGGTTCGTCCCACCAACCGGGACCAAAAGGTCCAGATGAACCGGGACCAATGGCCCACATGGCCCGGCCGGCCCCCTGGGCTCACGAACCGGGACCAATGCCCACATTGGTCCCGGTTCTAGACTGAACCGGGACTAATGGGCTGAGCCGGCCTGGACCATAGCCCTGTTTTCTACTAGTGATACATCCGTATGTGGTTCATGGTGAAATCTCTACAAAGACTTATATTTAGGAATGGAGGAAGTACTTGTATAGTACGTACTATAATTTATCGGCGAGATAGTACAATGCTATGAAGCTTCCAGCTTCTATTACATGTATCTTGCGTCCAAGGTTGCCCGTTGCAACATTTCATCAAATACAAAGGAGATTGCTATTGCATCTCAATGATTGACAGATCATAGCAAATATGTACTCCCTCCGTTCCAAAATAAGTGTCTCAACTTTATGCTACATACAGAGCAAAATGAGTGAATCTACACTCTAAAATATGTCTATATACATCAGTGTTTGGAGTATGTACTAGTAGTTCATATTGAAATCTACTAAAGGACATATATTCTAAACAATATGATAATCTCTCTAACCAAGGTAGGGATGAGGAGTAAACAGAGGGAGTACTAGTAAAATTTTCTCCTTGTACTGCGAGCCACCGCGCGCATGGGCGAGGGAGCGGGTGTACTAAGCAAGCTTCTCCTCGTTCTACAAGTTGACGGGACACATCAAAAGTACTCTAGTGTATAGAGCCTTGCCTCTAAGGTAGGCCCCACATGGTTTGCCTCTTTTTTAACATAACGCGTCAAGTCGCAATTTGTTTGTTCACCCATGGTAGACGATCCTCCCTCCATCTAGTGGACAACTAGTACACGTGTCAAGTTACCACGTGGGCTGCCTTTTCGTACAGAAATGAGCTCCACCGTGTACCCGCGCGGGTGTGGTTGGGAAAGAGACGGGAGTACGTGCGCTGTGCGTGCACCTCTTCTCTTCGTGCATGTCCCCCACCAACTTGGGTGTGTGTGAGAGATACAAACCTAGACAAATGGATTGTGCGTTCGTGAGTGTTTTTTGTTTTGGGGGGGAGGGGGGGTTGATTTCGTGAATGCATTTGTAGGAATATGTGTCGATGACATCTCAAACAAAATTTTGCATGCAATGTGTGTGAAATGGAGGCCTATCCATATCATATATAGAGGGTCGGGAGATCCATGAGAAGAGAGGGAGGGGTCATAGATATCGATAGAGTCAAAGAGAGGATCAAGTGGGTGGGTGCGAGATCGATGAAGAGAGCCATCGAAATTGTGTGTGTGTGCAAGTCAAAGATAAAGGGCGATTGACCTAGCTATCGGAACGTCAGCGGGCACAGGTCAAGCTTGTGTGTGGCAAGGAGACATGACTAGAGCACTCGATGTATCGGTGTGTGTGCATGCGAGGGGGTGGGGGAGGGGTAGGCAGAGGCCTAACTATAGAGGTAGAACGACTCGTATATGTGTTGAGAAGGAGAGACCCAACTATGTCTTGAGGGAGATCGGTCGACGTCCATACATAACTGAAGGACGGGAAATAGGATGGGACAGAGAGAGAGAGAGAGAGGAGAGAGGGAGGGAGAGAGGGAGAGGGGTAGAGTGCTGGATGGGTGATGGAGTTGCTTCTCGAAGATGGTGGGAGAGTCCTACTAGACAAACTGAGGGTGGAACTGCAATATTATCAATAAGAGTGGGGATGTGTTTCTGTGTGTGCCTGTGCGTGATAGATCTGTCGGGACACATCCATGGATGATGAAGGGGAACCATGTGTTTGGTAAGCAAACCTAACTAGTATCGGTAAATCAATTGTTGTTTGTCGGAGGAAGGGACAAACACAACTAATGAGGTAGATCGATCGTTGCGTGGGGAAAATGAGTTATAAGGACCTAGCTAGCTGTATGTATAGCGGGAGATCGGTCGGTGTACGTCCATTTGTTAGAGGCAAATAAGGCCCGACGAGATGGATAGACAGAGAGAATGGAGCTAGGAGGTGGTGCGAGAGGCTCAGCTACTAGCTAGATAGGGGGATGAGTGTGCGGTTGTGAGATCGATGAAAAGAGGGGCGAGAGTTTACACGTGTGTAGGACCATATGAGAGACACAAGGCAAGGACACATAAAGGAGGAGATTGAAGGTGCATGTGTATGTTGTAGGCACACATCACTGGAGAGGTTTATCGATCGGTGTGTGTCGGAAAGGAGTTGTGGAGACTGTGGGAGAACGACCTAAAGAAAAAAATGAATGTGCGCGATGGATAGAATGCTAAGGGAGGGGGAAGGCGGGGAGGGCGTGTGCATGCACGAGACAAAGTTAGTGGTAGCTACAAAGGTTACAGGATTGTGTGGTTGTAAGAGACTAACAAAGATCATAATTTGATATGAAAGTGGATTCATATATTTGAACAAGAGATCATAGTGTTTTAAACATATGCATGCATGAATATAGCAGTGATACTGAAAGTGCAACTATCCCTAGGTGGTTTTGGTAATTCATAACAACATATAGCTCATTGAGCTAATGCTATTCCAAGATGATTATTTCAGGAAAGCTCAATGATTGGCATGGCATGGATGGTGAAAGTGGAACCCTCAAAATGCTAAGGACAAAGGATTGGCTCTAGCTCATATGCTCAAGACTCTTCATTTTACATTTTAGTGGTCCAAGATCACATTGAGTCCATAGGAAAAGCCAATACTATTAAGGAGGGATGAGGTGTTGCTTAATGAGCCTCTTGCTTCAAGTGCTTAATGATATGCTCCAAAACCCTCAACTACTTTCTCATATCCACTCTTGATCTAAACCCAAAGCCAAACTCGGTCATACCGATTCTTTCAACCCGACGCCACCGAGTTTCACTTGTCATAGCCATTGCCAAACCCTAAGCAAATCGGTTCTACCGATAGGGATCTCGGTCTCACCGAGATGGGATTGCAATCTCTTTGTTTACTTTTCGTAACTTTTTGGTCTCACCGAAAGAGCGGATCGGTCCCACCGAGATTGCAATGCAAACACTCTGTTTCCTTTTTGTAACTTTTCAGTTTCACCAAAAGAGCAAATCGGTCCCACTGAGTTTTCCTGACCAACTCTCTGGTTAGCTAATTACCAAAATCGGTCTCACCGAGTTTGTGTAATCGGTCTCACCGAGATTACGTTATGCCCTAACCCTAACCATATCGGTCCTACCGAGTTGCATGTCAGTCCCACCGAAAATCTCTAACGGTCACTAGGTTTACTATTTCGGTCCGACCGAGTTTGTTGATTCGGTCCCACCGAGATTGGTAAATTGTGTAACGGTTGGATTTTGTGTGGAGGCTATATATACCCCTCCACCTCCTCTTCATTCGTGGAGAGAGCCATCAGAACACATCTACAATTCCAACTCATATGTTCTGAGAGAGAACCACCTACTCATGTGTTGAGGCCAAGATATTCCATTCCTACCATATGAATCTTGATCTTTAGCCTTCCCCAAGTTTCTTTCCACTCAAATATTCTTTCCACCAAATCCAAATCCTGTGAGAGAGAGTTGAGTGTTGGGGAGACTATCATTTGAAGCACAAGCGCAAGGAGTTCATCATCAACACACCATTTGTTACTTCTTGGAGAGTGGTGTCTCCTAGATTGGCTAGGTGTCACTTGGGAGCCTCCGACAAGATTGTGGAGTTGAACCAAGGAGTTTGTAAGGGCAAGGAGATCGCCTACTTCGTGAAGATCTACCGCTAGTGAGGCAAGTCCTTCGTGGGCGATGGCCATGGTGGGATCGACAAGGTTGATTCTTCGTGGACCCTTCATGGGTGGAGCCCTCCGTGGACTCGCGCAACCGTTACCCTTCGTGGGTTGAAGTCTCCATCAACGTGGATGTAGGATAGCACCACCTATCCGAACCACGGGAAAAACATCCGCGTCTCCAATTGCGTTTGAATTCTCCAAACCCTTCCCTTTACATTCTTGCAAGTCACATGCTTTACTTTCCGCTGCCAATATACTCTTTGCATGCTTGCTTGAATTGTGTGACGATTGCTTGACTTGTCCTAAAATAGCTAAAATTTGCCAAGAACTAAAATTGGGAAAAGTTTAAGTTTTTATTTGGTCAAGTAGTCTAATCACCCCCCCTCTAGACATACTTTCGATCCTACAGATACACGTGTTGTGGTTTTGCACACGTTATACCATAATGTGATAATGCATGGGGCTTGCAACTCACAGCTAAATGTCGAACAATCTAAACCATACTATACATCGAACAATCTCACATTTTATTTGAATTTGTGATAATGTGTGGCGTTTGCAGCTTACAACTAAATATCGAACAATCTAAACAATACTATATATTGAACATTCTCACATTTTATTTGAATTTGTGGTAATGTGTGGTGTTTGCAACTCACATCTAAATAGTTGTAGGTGTAGGGGGCGGGGCACCATACATAATGTGATAAACACATTATACATATGAGACATGGTTTAGTTTGTGAAGATCTAGCTAGATCTTGAAATGCACTATCATTTGAAATCAACATAAAGTGGATTCAAAACATCGAGTTGGAGTTAATATAGTACACATAGTTCATATGTAACTCAAGACTACTCATGTGGTGTGCTGTGAAGATAATACACAAACGATGGTTTAACTTGACAATAATGACAATTGTAGATCTTATTAAAATAGAGAAACGAATTCAAATGCTTTGACTTCACAACAATCATTATTGTAAATCTTATTCAAATAGAGAAACGAATTCAAATTTAGTTCATATTGAAGCGGTAGTATATACGTTTGGAATGCACTAAAACGTTCATTTGAGTACTAGGTTGCATGCGTTATACACATAGAGAAATATTTTAATTGAACATAACATGAATTCAAAGTTTTGAATGACATTTGTAGTGCGAATTGATTTGGTACAGTACATGTCAGGATTGTCCGGAAATTTCAACCCGCGCGTTGTTAGCCCGAAATATTTAAGATATATCTTTGTCTCGTTGTGCTCCGAAAACTCCCTCAATCTCAACCCGCGCCTTGCTATTCCAAAATTACAACGCGCGTGAAAACTCCCACCTCCTATGAAATCCTGACACGCGAAATGCCCGTGATACCCCTGAACCAAAAGAACCACCTCAAATCGGTGGGGGTACTTTCATAACTTACCCCACATTTCGGACAAGCGCGTCCCTAAGCAATGGTTCCCCACTCCCATCCCATCCACCCACCCATTCGTACATCGAGGCCGGGAAAACCCGCGAAGCCCCACACCCTCCTCCGTCCGGCACCCTGCCGGAGCCTCTTCCCCGACGACATCGTCCATGGTAACACCTCGACATCCCTCATCCACCGTACCAGATGATGATCCGCCGTCGATCTGGTCGTCCCATCGGTTCAGCCACCCCGTCCTCCACCTCCAAGGAGCTGCCCTGATGTTACCCTCGTCTTTCGCGCCACCTCCATTCCCACACCGCCGTCTTCACCTGCACCACCGGAAGAGCATCATCATCACCGTTTCCTCGGATGAAGCTGCAGCCTAATCGGCACCACCAAAGAGGTTGTACACTAATCGCCGCATTTTCTTCTTGATTCGATCTCACGGTGCTGCCGGTGCTCCCTCCCGAGCTGACACGGCGCGGCTCCATCCACCGCGGCGTCGCTGGCCACTTCCTCCATGGCGTCGCTCCCTCGGCGGCGGCCACATTAGTAGGAGTTGCTGCTCCTTTAGCTCTCGCGCGCGCTGCTGCTCTGCTCTTGCTCTTGTTCCCCTGCCTGGTCTGCTCTTGCTCTTGCTCTTGCTCGCGCTGCTGCTCTCGCTCTTGCTCTTTCTTGTGATGCTGCTCCGATTTAGCTACACTTCAGTCGACTGAATCAACTTTTGGGTCAGTCGATTTTCATGGGGTGGGGCCTCGCCGGAGTTAAGGAAGAACCAGCCGCAGCGGGGAGGGGGGCTCACCGGAGAGCTACCCCACTATCTATCTTAGGGTTCAGGGTGGGGGCGGTGGTCGTCGGCGGTGGTGGGGCGGTGGCATGGGGATCGCCGAAGAAAAAGCTTGGCACGGGGGGGCCTACAAGGATGGCTGGGGCGGCGGCGGACCGGCGGTGGGGAGTTTTTTCAGGGTGGGCGGAGCGGCACACCGCCGACTGCGGGCGGCGTGGGGGGTGGTTGTTTGGCCGGTGGTGGCTGGCGGCTCAGGGGGGGTGGAGGTTGAAGATGAACTGCAGGCCCTTGATTTCGTATCCAACGGCTACAAAATCGACTGACCAGAGATGAAAAAGTTAGTCGACTGACGTGTAGCCTCACCTCTAGTGCGTTCAGTTTCGATAGTAAAATTCAGTTTCGACAGCAAAATTCAGTTTCGACAGTTAAGTTCAGTTTCGAAAGTTAAATTCAGTTTCGATAGTTAAGTTCAGAGATGAGCGGCTGGTGTATACATCTAGCACTTTGTGGTTATGTATTTTATGTCATCTATTGAAGATGCTATTATAATTCCACTCAGGTTAACGTTGTCTCTCTTGTCCTGCTTCAGCCTCAGCGTCGTACAACTCACAGGAGCTGCTCCAATGACGAAACCCTCCATCACAGCGGAGCAGTACCTCGGGCTCCATCTCCAGACACCTAAGATCTTCTTCCCCTCCTCCGACAGCCAGGTCAGCCGGAGCATCCTCACTGGCCAGCCCAATCACGCTGAGATCGACATGGCTTCGCCAAAGAGGTTGTACACTTGTTGCATATCTTTTTTACTCTACATGTTATATATATTGTCCACTGCGCACACGGAGTAACGGGAAATACGATCATTTTATCCTACTATATGACAAGCAGTGAGGTACCAGTCAACTTTAGCTATCCGTGATGGACTCTCTTGAATGCCATCATTATTTATCTCTGCGCGTTTGAGCTGTGCATTTGTTGATGGCCCTGGGAGTTGAGCTAGTAGGGCAGTGGCCTAGGTCAAAACTAGTAGAAGTAGCACAAAAACATTTTTTTAGTGTAGGATTTTCCTTGCTCAAGCCTGCCTACTGGAATCGCCAGTGCTTGAAAGGAAAAGTGAATGAAAAACATAGGAATTGGAAAGTTTCATATGGTACTACTTTTCATGAATTTGGTGCAAAGGAATGGAGCAAAGGAAAATTGTAGAATTTGTTCCTTTAGTGTCTCCTTGAAAGAAAAACCGTAGGAATTTTAATTTCCACTTGTCCTCCTTGTCAAATTCCTATTCATGAAGCACGAGACTAAGAGATAGTAGCATAATAGCATTATAACCGTACATTTTCTTGTGGTTTGACTTAATCTCACCATGCTTCTTTGCATCCTGTGATCTCCCATTCTTGTGAACCAAACACCCAGATTGGCAGAAATCCTCTGTTTTTAAATTCTCTGTTTTGCACGTGCAGTCCTATCCTATTCCTGTCTATTCCTATCCATACATTGTTAGAATCCTAAAATTCAAACAAGCCCTTACACAATTACTTCTATTACAGATATGTGTCAAACAAAACCTTGTGTGGTTTTTCCTGCTCCTGCGGTGCTGTGTTCCACCCCAGCTCAGCTGCTCCAACGATGGAAGGGTTCACCACAGCAGGGATCCGCTCTCCAGAGTGTCTTTCGCCGCCTCAGATCTTCTTCCCCGCTGCTGGCAGCCAAGACAATTGCATTACCATCATCAACTGAGCAGATGACCTTGAGGACTACACGGGTCCGCAAGAGAGGTCGCACTCTTCCGTGTCTGCTTACGTTATGCATCGCTTAATATGATGACATGCTACTTTATCATCATGTTCACCTATTAGACTCCGAGTCAAGTCCAAACTTATATTGAAACTTGAGTTTTTAAATGGTTGTGGGGTACATATTGGGGCAGCAATCAGTACTATCTATCTACTATGTGGTTAATCTCGGGTGTTTACTATGAGTTTCATGTTGGGTGCAAACAAACATTAAAGGATCCATTATCTGTATTTTTTAACTAAAGCTATTATCTGCCTACTATAATTGGTTTTGGGTCTATCCACAGTTTGCTACCATCACTATGGATTTGTGCATGCACTCCTTACATAATCTCACTATGTTTTATTCCTATGCATGTCAGTTATTGTACACAATGGAACTGAACATGTAGAGCAAAAGAGATGAGCTTTGCGTGGCAATAAAATTTCATGCAGACGTCGCTCCATGGTGAGCGCAAAGGCAGCCCCCCTCCACCCATTTCGGATCATAATCAAGAGGAAGATAACTATTCTGAGAGGGATTTAGAAGCAGAAGACCACTCATATTTACCCCATGAGGTCTTCGCTCTAACTTGGCATGCCGATGTTGGTTATATCATGCATATGGTGCCTTGCATTGCTTACTTTATACATCAAATATGTCAACTGCTTAGTTTAGACATGCTTTGTGTGAATGCCATCTGTTTAGTTTATTCATCGTTTATGTGAATTATGCAATGCCATCTTGTTTAGCCAGGCATCATATATGTGAATTTTCCAATGCCATCCTGCTTAGCCAGTCATCTTATATGTGAATTATATCATGCCATCCTTTTTTCGTTATGTATTACATTTGTCAACAGTGTTAGTACATTCAACTACTCTTCGTGTGCATTAGCCATTTGACACTGTGACGGAAAATTCTGGAGTGAAAACAAGGTCTTCAGAGCAGACTATGCTATCTGACGAAGCACGTATCTAGCTGGTTATGGATAGCTCCTCAGAGGAGGATTCAGAGACAGATGACTAGTCCTATTCCCCCCACCCCCCGAGGTGTATGCTCTAATTAACTTGGCAGGGTTATGTTGCTCATATCATGCATATGGTGTCTTGCATTGCGATGTCATTTGATTAGTTTAGATATGCTTTGTGTGAATGCCACCTGTTTAGTGTCTAATTACCATATATGTGAATTATGCATTGCCATCTTGTTGCAAGACATTATATATGTGAATTATGCAATGCTATCTTGTTGCAAAGGCATTATATATGTGAATTATGCAATGCCATGCTGTTGAGCCAATCATCATGTATGTGAATTATATCATGCTATCACTTTTTGTATTACGTGTTCCATTTGTCGACAATGTTTGTATATTCAACTACTCTTCCTATGCATCAGCCATTTGAAGCGGTGATGGAAGTATCTGGAGTGAAAACAAGGTATTCAGAGCAGACAATGCTACCTACTGAAGCAGACATCTTGCTGGATACAGAGAGCTCCTTAGAGGAGGATTCAGAGACTGATGACCGGTCCTATTTCCCCCCTGAGGTCTATGCTCAAACTTGGCAGGGTTATATTACCCATGTCATGCATGTTGTGTTGCATTGCTTAGTTTTTACATCATATATGGATTGCCATCTGCTTACTTGCTTACTATATAAATCATATATTTGAATTATATCATGCCATCATGTTTACATACACAACATCTATCTGAATTATGGCATGGCAACCCATTTAATGAAGACATCATATAGTTATATCATCTCATCCTATTTAGTGTTTACAATCATCATATTTTGAATTATGTCATTCTATCCGGGAATTATATCATGCTATCATGTTTCCATAGGCGACATGTATGTGAATTATGGCATGCCAACCTATTTAATAAACACATTATATAGTTATTTCATGTCATCTTGTTTGCATAGTCATCATATTTTGAACTATGTCTTTCCATCTTTTTTAGTTAGCCATCATAATGTGAAATTGTATCATGCTATCCTGTTTAGTTAGCCATCATATATGTGAAATTGTGTCATGCTATCCTGTTTGGTTAGAAAACATAAATGTGAATTATTTCATGCCCTCTTTTATTCCCCACTATCCATTGCACCTGTCTATCATACAATGTCTATACATTCAATTACTTTTCTTGTTTATCAACCATTTGAATTGGAGAGGGTGATGGCAGTATCTAAGGGAGTAACAACACGGTCTTCAAAAAAGATAGTGCTACCAGCTGATGCAGATAGAACCACGGTTGTACTTTCCCAAGAACCAGCCCCAACCACACATAACCCAGACTCTCGCAGATTGTACCCCTACCCAGTTGAACAGAGAACCAGCTACACCCCTTCTAACCCCAACCCCAGCAGATAGTAACCCAGTTCTAGTTGACACATCACCATCTCCACCATAGAGTACCCAAACACGAGCAGTTAGTAAGGGAACTGCATTGCTCAAAGCACGAGGACCACCACTCCGAATCCCAACTCAACGCTTAAAGGAGAAGAAGAATTGTTCTCAGATCAGTTTCTGTAGCTATGGTTCATACGCCTTTGCTCTTGCATCACTATATTTACTCAGACCAACTATTTTCAAATTTGAAGGATGGAATTGAAATTCGAATGGCGCAACAGGTATGTTTTAAACTTGTTTCTTTAACTGGTTTGCTGTTGTAACTTGATCTATATTGATTTCAGTTTCAATTTAATAAAAAGTTATGTTCTCATGTCATGCACATTACAAGTGTCTCTATAGTTTCCCACACTTATATTCTATCTATTCTGCTTTGTCTTGAACAAATATTATTTGAACTGTGTCTCTATCTTGATTTGGCAACAAAAACTAGAATGATATAGACCATAAAGTGACCATCGTACATAGATATATGTTTGTTTCATGTTGTTATCCTATGCACTTTACTACTGAACTGATTTACCAAAATGAGTTTCATATACAACATGGTAAACCTGTGACGTGTCTGCTTGTTTCTCTTTTAGAATGCGGACAAAATATTGGAGAGCAATACCCCGTTATGCAATGGTGAAGGAAGTAATGCAAATAAGGTTCAAGATAATGAGACATCCCTGCTGGTCTCCAAGAAAGCTGATAAAAACTACCTTGACGACAGTGAGAGAACCCAGAAGTCCTGTCTTAATGTAGTGTTTGAGTTACTAGCCACTACTGCTGGCACAAGCTCTTCGAACTCGCTGCCTGAATCGGTTCGTCTTCTTGAGTCTCAGCTTCAAGTTGAAAGACATTGATCAGATGTCTTGCGACAGGAAGTTGAAGGACCGAGGAAGTCCCTGCAGAATTCAGATGCATGCTTTCTGGTACAACAGCAAGCGCTGGAGGATTTAAGCGCCAAACAAGAGAAAGTTAATAAGCTTGCTAAGCATCTTGCCAGCATTATGGGTACCCAGGATATTGTTTCTTGAGATCTTCTGAAGTGGTTTCATTTCTGGACTTGTTTTGCTACGGCATTTATTTGCACTGGTCGCCAACTTTGACAACCAGTGTATATGATATGCTCCTTTGTTCCCTATATTTGCACTAGTGGCGAACTTTGATGCCCAGTGGATGTAATATGTGTAATAGCCGTGATAGCCTAGCATAAGTTGCTTGCTTATTTATTTCCTTGTTGTCTTGTTTATTTGTTTGCTTGTATTTAGTGTTGTTCTTTTTTCGCGGTTCGCTAGTGGCCGCAATAACCTATTTTTTAAAACTAGGCCACAATAACCATGGTCTACATATTTATTGTAGTGACACTGGGCCTTCTACGGGCCATAGAAACAATGCTCCTTCTACGGGTCGTATCATCAATGGGCCTTCTACGGATCGTATCATCAATGGGCCTTAAATGGGTAGTATGATCGATTGCCCAAACATGGGCCAATAACATACCACTTTATGGACGTAAACGGGCTAGAGTTGGAATCATCCGTTCATGGGCCGACCATAATGGGCCGTCGTTAATCCGCCGTATTTGATGATTCTATGAAAATGGCCGAACGTATTAAAGGGCCACAAACGGGCCGACTATAAGCACGGGCTGAATTTGGCCCATAAGTAGAAAATGACAGTAACGGGCCGTAAGTAACCGAATGCTGGAAATGAGCCCAAGAATAAATGGGCCCTGAGAAGGCCGAAAGATAACATGGGCTAGAAACGGCCCAACGGAATAATGGACCATTAATGGGTATAAAGTGACACACTGTTCATTACGGGCCAGTTTTACCACGGGCCGTTAATGGGTCGAGGTTTACTAAGGGCCTCATATGGACCAAAAGACATCATGGGCCATACATGGGCCGGAAGTTAAAACGGGCTGGAATTATATTGGACGGCCCAAATGACGCTACTGGGCCTAATTCGGATTGGCCGTAAACGGGCCCTGTGTTAGCGGGCTGTAAATGGGCTATATGCGAATAGGCCGTTAACAGGCTTGCCGTGGGCCGGCCCGCCACTTTTTGACCAAGTCAAGCGGGTCGGCCTTTTCAAAGGAATGGGCCTCTGTTGGGCCGTGCCACGTGTCGACGTATCATTGGCGCTTTGGGTCCAATGAGTGGATGACATCTATCCCAACGGTGAGCCGACACGTGTTTCCTCCAGCCAATGATGATTTTACATGTGGAAAATCCCCATTGGTCGGGGCTGTTAACGGGTTATCAGATCCAAAACCGGACCCGATGGCTTAACGGCGTTCCGTTACGGTGGATGCCACGTGTCAGTCACCCTTGACGAAAGCACTTCTGTGGTGCGCGATTTATCGTCATGGAAGTGGACACTTCTGTGATGATAATTTTGGTAATGTCATGGAACACTTCTACGACAACACAGGTATGACTATCTTGATTCTGTCATAAATTTGTCATGGATGTACATGTATGACAGAAAACGTGACCTACTGTGACAAACACGTATCATCACGGAAGTGTATTTTTTTTGTAGTGATAGCAGGTTCAACCTGTCCGTCATTGTTATTGCTAGGTTGAGCGTCAACATGAACATCATCATTAACATTATTACTAGGTTCATGTTCATTACCAGATTGTGTTTCAGCATCAGAAATAGAAATATCATTAGGATTCTCAGGTGTGTCAACAACAGGTTCACTAGAAGCATGCAAAGTCCTATCATTTTTCTTTTTCTTCTTCTTAGAAGAACTAGGTGCATCAACATTAGTTCTTTGAGAATCTTGCTCAATTCTCTTAGGGTGGCCCTCGGGATACAAACGTTCCTGAGTCATTTTACCCCCTCTAGTCACAATGCTAACAGCATTATCATTTTTCTTATTATGTAATTCATTGAGCAAATCATTCTGAGCTTTAAGCACTTGTTCTACTTGAGTGGTAACCATAGAAGCATGTCTACTAATAAGTTTAAGTTCACCTTTAACTCTAGACATATAATCACTCAAGTGTTCAATCATAAAAGCATTACGTTTCAATTGTCTACCAACATAAGCATTGAAGTTTTGTTGTTTAACAATAAAATTATCAAACTCATCCAAGCATTGGCTAGCAAACTTAGTAGATGGGATTTCACACTTATCAAATCTATAGAGAGAATTTACCTTTACTACCTGTGTCGGGTTATCAAGACCATCTATTTCTTCAATAGGTGGTAAATTCTTAACATCTTCAGCTTTAATACCTTTTTCTTTCATAAATTTCTTTGCCTCTTGCATATCTTTAGGACTGAGAAATAGAATACCCCTTTTCTTCGGAGTTGGCTCAGGAGTTGGTTCAGGAAGTGTCCAATCATTATCATTACTCAACATATTATTTAATAGCAATTCAGCTTGATCAATAGTTCTTTCCCTGAAAACACAACCAGCACAACTATCCAGGTGGTCTCTAGAAGCATCGATTAGTCCATTATAAAAGATATCAAATATTTCATTTTTCTTGAGAGGATGATCAGGCAAAGCATTAAGTAATTGGAGAAGCCTCCCCCAAGCTTTTGGGAGGCTCTCTTCTTCAATTTGCACAAAATTATATATTTCCCTTAAGGCAACTTGTTTCATATGAGTGGGGAAATATTTAGCAGAGAAGTAATAAATCATATCCTGGGGACTACACACACAACCAGGATCAAGAGAATTAAACCATGTTTTAGCATCACCCTTTAATGAGAATGGAAATAACTTAAGGATATAGTAGTAACGAATTTTTTCCTCATTAGTGAATAGGGTGGCTATATCATTTAATTTAGTAAGATGTGCCACAACAGTTCCAGATTCATAGCCATAAAAAGGATCAGATTCAACCAAAGTAATTAACTCAGGGTCGATAGAGAAATCATAATCCTTATCGGAGATACAGATAGGTGAAGTAGCAAAAGCAGGGTCATATTTCATTCTAGCATTCAAAGATTTTTCTTTCAACTTAGCTAACAGTTTCTTAAGATCATATCTATCATTGCAAGCTAAAAAGCCTCTAGCAGTTTCTTCATCCATAACATAAACCTCGGGCACAACAGGCAATTCATATCTAGGGGGAGAATCTTCATCATCACTTTCATCAATATTATCAGTTTCAATAATTTCATTCTCTCTAACCCTAGCAAGTTGTTCATCAAGAAATTCACCTATGGCATAGTATTATCAAGCATAGAAGTAGTTTCATCATAAGCATCATGCATAGCAGAAGTGGCATCATCGATAACATGCGACATATTAGAATGAATAGCAAGAGTAGGTGTCGCAAGTTTACAAAAACAGAAGGTGAATCAAGTGCAGAGCTAGATGGCAGTTCCTTACCTCCCCTCGTAGTTGAGGGAAAAATCTTGGTTCTTTCATCTTTCAAGTTCCTCATAGTGATCAACAGATATAAATACCAAGTGACTCAAAGAATAGAGCTATGCTCCCCGGCAACGGCGCCAGAAAATAGTCTTGATAACCCACAAGTATAGGGGATCGCAACAGTTTTTGAGGGTAGAGTATTCAACCCAAATTTATTGATTCGACACAAGGTGAGCCAAAGAATATTCTCAAGTACTAACAGTTTAGTTGTCAATTCAACCGCACCTGAAAGACTTAATATCTGTAGTAAAGTATTTAGTAGCAAAGTAATATGGAAGTAACGGTAATAGTGGCAAAAGTAATAGTATTGGTTTTGTAGTGATTGTAACAGTAGCAACGGTAAAGTAACTAGGCAAAGATCAATATGTGAAAAGCTCATAGGCAATGGATCAGTGATGGATAATTATGTTGGATGCGATTCCTCATGCAACAGTTATAACATAGGGTGACACAGAACTAGCTCCAGTTCATCAATGTAATGCAGGCATGTATTCCGAATATAGTCATACGTGCTTATGGAAAAGACCTTGCATGACATCTTTTGTCCTACCCTCCCGTGGCAGCGGGGTCCTATTGGAAACTAAGGGATATTAAGGCCTCCTTTTAATAGAGTACCGGAACAAATCATTAACACTTAGTGAATACATGAACTCCTCAAACTATAGTCATCACCGGGAGTGGTCCCGATTATTGTCACTTTGGGGTTACCGGATCATAACACATAGTAGGTGACTATTGGCTTGCAAGATAGGATCAAGAACTCACATATATTCATGAAAACATAATAGGTTCAGATCTGAAATCATGGCACTCGGGCCCTAGTGACAATCATTAAGCATAGCAATGTCATAGCAACATCAATCTCAGAACATAATGGATACTAGGGATCAAACCCTAACAAAACTAACTCGATTACATGATAAATATCATCCAACCCATCACCGTCCAGCAAGCCTACGATGGAATTACTCACGCACGGAGGTGAACATCATGAAATTGGTGATGGAAGAAGGTTGATGATGACGATGGCGACGGATTCCCCTCTTCGGAGCCCCGAACGGACTCCAGATCAGCCCTCCCGAGAGAGATTAGGGCTTGGTGGCGGCTCTGTCTCGTCAAACGCGATGAATCCTTCTCCTTGATTTTTTTCTCCCCGGACGTGAATATATAGAGTTGGAGTTGAGGTCGGTGGAGCCTCAAGGGGCCCACAAGACAGGGGGCGTGCCCCAGGGGGATGGGCGCGTCCCCACCATCATGGACAGGGTGTGGGCCCCCTGGTGTTGGTTCTTTCGCTAGTATTTTTTATAAATTTTAAAAATATTCTCCGTGAAGTTTCAGGTCATTCCAAGAACTTTTATTTCTGCACAAAAATAACACCATGGCAATTTTGCTGAAAACAACGTTAGTCCGGGTTAGTTCCATTCAAATCATGCAAGTTAGAGTCCAAAATAAGGTCAAAAGTGTTTGGAAAAGTAGATACGATGGAGACGTATCAGCGGCACGCCGTCATTGCTGTCGTCGAGGACGACGACGCCTCCCTCGTCCCGGCCACGACGCCGAGTTTAGAAGCGCTCGTAGGCGAGGTGCTGGCGCTCAAGCTCCGTGTGCACCCAGTCTTCACACGCCCATTTGAGGGCCGCCGCATCGTTGAGCTCCTCGCCGCCGGCAAGCCCGGGCTTCGTCTTCACAACGAGGAGCCCTGGCTATGTCTTGACGGTGACGAGGCCCGGCACCGTCTTTGGCTTGACGTAGCGCGGGGGAGCCGAGGAGGAGGCGCACCGGCCGCCCTTGTTGATGACGATGCTGGCGCTGCGCGTGCGCCGGCCAAGCGGAGTCTCCGCGGCGGGCTCGGCCTTGACACCGAGCAGCGCCGGCGAGCCGGAGGAATGGGAGGAGGAGCGGGAGGAGGACTGAGAGGAGGACGAGGAGGAGCCAAACATCCTCGGCGCCCATTGCCTGGCGCTCCGGCGAGGGAGGGGGCGGCCGCCGTGGCAGGGTATGCCAGTGGTGGGTTGTTGCCGCCCTCGAGGTACGCCAGCACCTTGTGGAGTGTGCGGCCGGGGGCGCCCCACCATACGCGGCGCCCGTCGCAGTTCTTCATGCCGCCCACCACCGGCGCCCCGTTGGTGGACGCCAGCCGCTGTGCTTGCCGGCGCTGGAAGTACGCCGCCCACGACGCATGGTTGTCGGCGGCGTACTAGGGGAGGGCGCTTTGCTCCTCTGGCAGGGACGCCCTCATGCAGTCGACCTCGGCGGCGAAGATGCCGGGGCTCGCGTCGACATCGGGCACTGGGGGGATGGCGATGCCCCCGTTGCTGAGCCTCCACCCCATCAGCCCGGCGCGCATGTCCGGCGGTGCCGGGATGTTGGCCTTGAAGAGGAGGTGCACCTCCCACTCGTGGAGCGAGCGGCGGCTGAAACCGTTGGCCGCCGCTGCATCGCTGGGAAAGGTGTAACACCCTCGATGCGGCTATATCTCCTACGTGTCGAAGCACGACTTAGAGGCATAACCGCATTGAAAGCAATGTCGCAAATGAGGTAATCTTCGCAATAACCCATGTACATAATAAAGGGGAAAGGTACATAGATGGCTTACACTCGCCACGTCACACAAATACATAAATAAGTCATTACATCCATCCAATACACTCAGGGTCCGACTACGGTACCAAAATAAAGATCAACCCCCAATGCGACAAAGTCCCCGATCGCCCCAACTGGGCACCACTACTGATCATCTAGGAAATATACATAGTAACAATGAGAGTCTTCATCGAACTCCCACTTGAGCTCAGTCATATCATCTGGAACGGCATCATCGGTCCCTGCATCTGGTTTTGGAAGTAATTTGTGAGTCATGGGGACTCATCAATCTCACACCCTCGCGATCAAGACTATTTAAGCTTATAGGTAAGGTAAGGTATGATGTGGAGCTGCAGCAAGCGACTAGCATATATGGTGGCTAACATACGCAAATGAGAGAGAGAGAAGAGAAGGCAAAAGCACGGGCGAACAACTATGATCAAGAAGTGATCCTAGAACAACCTACGTCAAGCATTACTCCAACACCGTGTTCACTTCCCGGACTCCGCCGAGAAGAGACCATCACGGTTACACACGTGGTTGGTGCATTTTAATTAAGTTAAGTATCAGGTTATCTACAACCGGACATTAACAAATTCCCATCTGCCCATAACCGCGGGCATGGCTTTCGAAAGTTCAAACCCTTGCAGGGGAGTCCCAACTTAGCCCATCACAAGCTCTCACGGTCAACGAAGGATATTCCTTCTCCCAAGACAATCCGATCAGACTGGGCATCCCGGTTACAAGACATCCTCGACAATGGTAAAACAAGTCCAGCAACACCGCCCGAATGTGCCGACAAATCCCGATAGGAGCTGCACATATCTCATTCTCAGGGCACACTCAGATTATCCAAACTTCCGGTAGGCCAGCCCAGAGTTGCCCCTGGTGGCCACCGGGGGCTGACAAGGTGGACCAACACTCAAAGGAGCACTGGCCCGGGGGGAGTTTAATAAAGATGACCCTTGGGCTCCGGAAACCCAAAGGAAAAATAGGCTAGGTGGCAAATGGTAAAACCAAGGTTGGGCATTGCTGGAGGAGTTTTATTCAAGGCGAACTATCAAGGGGTTCCCATTATAACCCAACCGTGTAAGGAACGCAAAATCCGGGAACATAACACCGATATGATGGAAACTAGGGTGACAAGAGTGGAACAAAACACTAGGCATAAGGCTGAGCCTTCCACCCTTTACCAAGTATATAGGTGCATTAAGATAAACAAGATAATATGGTGATATCCCAACAATAAACAAGTTCCAACAAGGAATGATCTCCAATCTTCACCTGCAACTAGCAACACTATAAGAGGGGCTGAGCAAAGCGGTAACATACCCAAACAATGGTTTGCTAGGACAAGGTGGGTTAGAGGTTCGACATGGCAATTTGGGAGGCATGATAAGCAAGTGGTAGGTATCGTAGCATAGGCATAGCAAAAGAGTGAGCATCTAGCAAGCAAAGATAGAAGTGATTTTGAGGGTATGGTCATCTTGCCTGCAAAGTTCTCTGAGTTGACTTGATCCTCGTAAGCATACTCAACGGGCTCCTTGTTCACGTACTCGTCTCCCGGCTCTACCCAAACAAGAACACAAGCAAAGGGAGACACAATCAACCATGTGCAATGCACAAACAACATGATGCAAAACATGGTATGATATGCGGGATGCGGTATGCGGTGCATATGCATGATTTGGAAAGGAATGATTGAACCTGGCCTCAACTTGGAAAACAAAGAGTGCCACTGGAAATAGGAGTTGATTTCGGTTGAAATCGATATAAAGATCACCGGAATCGGATGCACATTTTGGAAAAGACAAGCAAAACAAAATATGGCACCGGTCTGCGATTAACAGCACGAAGCCTTCTAAATGCATCGAGGGTATGGTCATCTTGCCTGCAAAGTTTTCAGAGTTGCCTTGATCCTCATAAGCGAACTCAACGAGCTCCTCGTTCATGAACTCGTCTCCCGGCTCTACCCAAACAAGAACAACAAGCAAAAGGAGCACAATCAACCACGTGCAATGCTCAAGCAACATGATGCAAACATGGTATGATATGCGGGATGCGGTATGTGAAGCATATGCATGATTGCAAAGGAATAATTGAACCTGGCCTCAACCTGGAAATCCAAGAGTTCCACTGGAAAGGTGAGTTGATTTTGGTTCAAATCGATATAAAGATCACCGGAATCGGATGCACGGTTTGGAAATGGCAAGCAAAACAAATACGGCACCGGTCTGCGATAATCAGCAAGTGACTAACTAAATGCATCAAGGTAAATATGCTGCAGCACTCAAACATAACAACAAAATACATGGCAGGGATCCACTCATAATTTTTCGCAAAAGATGAACACTGAGCTACGGCTAATTCACTCAATAGCAAGCTCAAGCAAGCATGGCAAAAGTGCAAAAGATAACAGGTTTCAGACTTAGTGAAATTAACAGCATGACAGGAATTTATCATCAGGAAGCAATTTTTAGAGCATGAAAACTACATGCTACAGGAACTTATCATGGCAAAGCAAGGCATGGCATGAAGCTACTCTAAGCATATAACAAAAGTCCCTTAGTGACCTTGAGCCAAAAGGGATCAAAAAATACAATTGCAAGCATGTGAACATAGCAAATATATAAACAGATTCAGACTTAGTGAAAAACTGGAGCATGCAAAACAGATTAACAACTAGGCATGTTTACGAGCTCGATGCACTCACTACAGAGCATAGCATGACAAACTAAGCATACACCCATCAAGAAGACATGGCATAGAAGCTAGACTTGGCAAGAACAACATCATAGCATGCACGGAGCAATAGCAACAACCTCGGCAAAATCGCTAAACATGTTCACAATCTGCCAGGAACATTTTATAGCAAAAGTAGAGCTCGATTGACTCAAGCTAGGGTGCTAGATAAATGCAAACAAAGACATAGATGGATAGAGCACCATAATATTAACAAAACATCCTTACTGATCATCCTCAAAAGAGGCACGGATCACTAGGAAACAACATGAACATATGGCATAAAAACAATATCATGACAAGGACTTAGTGAAATTCTAAGTCCCTGAAATCAGCATCATTGAGTAGGCTACTTTGCATGCTTGTGCTAGTCACCACAAAGATCACAAAAATACATGGCATACACCCCTGTAAAGATGGCATGGCATATAACCAAACACATGTAGAGCTCAGGATCATAGCATGCACACATTAATCCTGGCAAAAATGACAAAAGGCCATTTGCTGAAACAGATCTGAAATATTCCTCACATAGCCCTCTTCCAATAGCATTTCTGGCATCAAGATGATCTCAAATGAAAATGATGAAATCAGATGAAATGATGTACTCGTCGAGATGAACATTTTAATATGCTACACGCACGAATCGGAGCTACGATGAGGAAGTTATGGCATGTCAAAGTATGCAAAATATTAGGGTCTCGGGAGGAAAAAGTCAACCGATGGATCTGGATCTGGATCTCGAGCACGGTAGCAGGCACGGAGTCCGAAGTTTGTCGGCGCCGGAGTCGAGGTCGCCGGAACAGTAACCGCCAGAGGAACTTGCCGGACTTGACGAGAGCTCGTCGGAGACGCTCGCTGGGGACGGGACGCGGTGGCCGGAGCAGCGGAGAGGCCGGGGCGGCGCCGGCTTGAGGAGGAGGATGGCGGCGACCGGACAAGGCGGCGGCCGAGTCCGGCGAGGTCGGCGTCATCGCCGGTGATGGCGGGCGGCGGCCGGATCTAGCTCAGGCGGCGGCGCGGGGCGCACCGGCGCGGTAGGTGGTGAGGCACCGCGCGGTAGGTGGCGGTGGGGAGCGATGGGCCGCGGGGGCCGGTTGCGGGCCTGGCGGGCCCATGCAGCGACGACGAAGTGGGGCTCCCGCCCGGGACAGGTGGCGGCGCGGGATTGGCGGCGGCGGCTTTGTCCGGCCGGACCGGACGTCTCCGGCACGGCGGGAGGAAGAGGAGCTAGGGTTAGGGGTAGAATGATCCGCGAATTTTGAGGGGGTGCCCTTTATATAGAGGTAGAGGGAGCTAGGAAGCTCCAAATGAGGTGCGGTTTGCGGCCACGCGATCGTGATCGAACACTCTAGATGGTGGAGCAGGTTTAGGTGGGTTTTGGGCTAGTTTGGAAGGGTGTTGGGCTGCAACACACACAAGGCTTTTTTGGTCCCTCGGTTAACCGTTGGAGTATCAAACAAAGTCCAAATGGTACGAAACTTGACAGGCGGTCTACCGGTAGTAAACCAAGGCCGGATGACAAGTCTCGGTCCAATACAAAAACGTTTAACCCCCACACACGAAAAGAGGTAGAAAGGACCACCGGAGGACATAGGAGCGCCGGAATGCAAAACAGACAACGGGGAAAATGCTCGGATGCATGAGACGAACACGTATGAAAATGCAATGCACATGATGACATGATAAGAGATGCATGACAAAGACAAAACACACGGAGACAAAAACCCGACAATGAGGAAATAAAATAACTTAGTGCCGGAAACGGCAAGAGTTGGAGTACAAATAAGGTGAATTACATCCGGGTGTTACAACACTCCACCACTACGAAAGGATCTCGTCCCGAGATCTAGGACTGGAAAAACTCTGGGTACTCGGAATGGAGGTGATCCTCGCATTCCCAGGTGGCTTCACGGTCGGAATGCTGTGACCACTTGACTTTGAGGAATTTGATTGACTTGTTGCGAGTCTTGCGCTCAGTTTCTTCAAGAATAGCAACGGGGTGCTCATGATAAGAAAGGTCTTCTTGGAGATCAATGTCTTCGAAGTTTACGGTGCGGTCAGGGGTCTTGAAGCACTTGCGGAGTTGAGAGACATGAAACACGTCGTGCACGTTTGCAAAGTTGGAGGGAAGCTCAAGTTGATAGGCGAGATCGCCTCTTTTGCTTAAGATCTTGAAAGGTCCCACGTATCTAGGGGCAAACTTCCCTTTGATACCGAAGCGAAGAGTACCTTTCATTGGAGAGACGCGGAGGTAAACATGGTCTCCGATCTCGAAAGCCAAGTCATGATGCTTACTATCATAGTAGCTCTTCTGGCGCGATTGCGCGGCTTTGAGATTATCACGAATGACTTTGCACATCTCTTCTGCCTCTGTGATCAAGTCATTGCCAAGAAGTTGGCGTTCACTGGTCTCTGACCAGTTAAGAGGAGTACAACACTTCCTGCCATAGAGAATTTCAAATGGGGCCTTGCTCGAACTCGCTTGGAAGCTGTTGTTGTAGGAAAACTCGGCATATGGAAGACAATGTTCCCACTTCATACCGAAAGAGATAACGCAAGCCCTGAGCATATCTTCAAGAATCTGATTGACACGCTCGACTTGGCAACTAGTTTGAGGATGAAAAGTTGTGCTGAAACGGATGTTGGTGCCCATGGCCTTCTAAAAAGAATCCCAAAATTTGGAGGTAAAGATGCTGCCACGATCTGAAGATATCAACTACGGAATGCTGTGCAAAGAGACAATCCGAGAGGTATATAGCTCTGCCAATTGAGCTGCTGTGATGGATTCTTTGATAGGAAGGAAATGAGCCACTTTAGTGAGTTTGTCAATGACAACGAAGATAGCATCATTGCTACGCTTGGACTTTGGAAATCCAGTCACGAAGTCCATCTCAATGTGGTCAAACTTCCATTCTGGAATGGCAAGAGGTTGGAGGAGACCAGCTGGTCGTTGGTGTTCTGCCTTCACTCTTCCGCAGACATCACATTCATTCACGAACTGAGCAATCTCACGCTTCATTCGAGTCCACCAATACAACTGCTTGAGGTCATGTTACATCTTCGTACTCCCAGGGTGGATAGAGAGGAGTGAATTGTGAGCCTCATTCATATTGACTTTACGAAGGTCACCTTTAGGCACACCAATGCGATCCTCGAAGAATAGAGTATCCTTGTCATCAAGGCGATATCACTGGTACTTCGGTTGACTCTTGGCAATCCCAATCTTCACCTTCTTCACCATAGCATCAAGAAGTTGAGCCTCGCGAATCTGATCTTCCAAAGTAGGAGAGACTTGGAGGTTGGCGAGGAAACCTTGAGGAACAACTTGCAGATTGAGTTTGTGGAAAGCTTCACAAAGCTCGGGTTGGTAAGGCTTGATAATCAAACTGTTGCAGTAAGCCTTCCTGCTCAATGTGTCAGCAATTACATTGGCCTTTCCTGGAGTATATTCGATACTCGGATTATACTCTTGAATCATTTCGACCCAACGAGTCTGCCTGAGGTTGAGATTAGGCTGAGTGAAGATGTACTTGAGACTCTTATGATCAGTGAAGATGTCCACTTTTCTTCCTAATAAGAGATGTCTCCAAGTCAAAAGAGCATGCACAACTGCCGCCAACTCGAGGTCATGAGTGGGGTAGTTCTTTTCATTGGGCTTCAACTGGCGAGAGGTATAGGCCACAACTTTCTTCTCTTGCATCAACACTGCACCAAGACCTTGAAGGGAAGCATCACAGAAGACCTCAAAAAGTTTGGACTCATCAGGAGGAGTCAGAACTGGAGTAGTGACTAACTTCTCTTTCAGGGTGTTGAAAGCAATGTCACATTCAGGAGACCAAACGTACTTCACGTGCTTCTGGAGAAGGTTGGAAAGAGGCTTCGCGATCTTAGAGAAGTTCTCAACGAACCTTCGACAATAGCTTGCGAGCCCAAGGAAGCTGCAGAGTTGCTTCACGTTCTGAGGTGGTTCCCAATTCACAATTGCAAACACCTTCTCAGGATTCACCGCTATGCCCTTGGCAGAAATGATATGCCCAAGGTAGAGAACCTCATCGAGCCAAAACTCGCACTTTGAAAACTTGGCATAGAACTGATGTTCTCTGAGCTTATCCAGCACCAAACGCAAGTGCTTGGCATGATCCTCCTTGTTCTTGGAAAAGGCCAAAATGTCATCGAGGTAGACCAAGACGAAGTCATTTGTGTAGGGGTTGAAGATGAAGTTCATCATGCGAGAGAATGTTGGTGGAGCGTTGACGAGACCAAAAGACATGACAGTGTATTCATATGAACCATAGCTTGTTCTGAATGTTGTCTTAGGGATATCTTGCTCACGAATGCGAATCTGGTGATAGCCCATACGGAGATCAAGCTTGGAGAATACTTGAGCACCTTTGAGTTGTTCAAACATCTCATTGATGTTGGGAAGTGGGTACTTGTTCTTTATGGTCTTCTTGTTCAATGGACAGTAGTCGACACAGAGTCGGTCCATTCCATCCTTCTTCTTCACAAAAAGAATTCCACAACCCCACAGAGAAGAACTTGGTCGGATGAGACCCATTCGCTCTTGAATATCAAGTTGCTTCTTCAGCTCCTTCAACTCTTCAGGTCCAAGCTTGTAAGGACGCTTGCAAACATGTTTCGTGCCAGGCTCAAGATCGATGACGAATTCAACTAGCCGATGCAGAGGCATTCCTGGAAGCTCTTCTGGAAAAACGTCTTGATATTCGCAAACGACTGGAATTTGAGAGATGGCATCCAGCTCACCCTTCTCATTGAGAGAAAACAGACGGATGGTATTATCCCTTGCGGCAAAGACAATTACATCCTCGAACGAATGAGTCAATTGAATCTGCCTGGCAGCACAATCAAGCTGAGCCTTGTGCTTCGAAAGCTAGTCCATTCCAAGAATAAAATCGATATCCGAGTTACCAAGGACCATTGGAGAAGCCAAAAACTTGAAATCACCCATCATGATAGAAATATCCGGGACCTTGTAGTTTGTGAGCAAGCATTTACCTGGTGAGACAACTGCTAACGGTTTATGCAAAACTTGAGAAGACAACTCATGCTTAGATGCAAACGGTCTCGAGATGAAATAATGAGATGCACCAGTGTCAAAAAGAACTTTTGCAGGAACATCGTTAACAGGAAGGTTACCCATGATGACATCGGATGAGTCCTCTGCCTGAGCTGCATTCATCAAGTTGACCTTGGTGTGCTTGGGGTTATGCTTGACCACTGCGGTACTGGCAGATCTCACAGGAGGAGGAGGAGGAGGGAGACGCCTCTGATTCAAGCATTTGTTGGCATAGTGACCCTTTTGTTGGCACTTGTTGCACGTGACCTCCGAGAGCGGACGGTGATATGGAGCACTTGATGTTGGAGCTTGAGACGAAGTCTTGTTCTGAAAGCCTGGGTTGGGTGGGTGGGTTGATTCATTGCCACCTTTGCTCTTCTGCTGATAAGGCTGGCGGAACGGAGGAGGAGGAAGCCAATACTTTTGCTGCTTAGCCACTTGAGTTGAGGAAGAAGGAGTTGCATCTCTGACTCGCTTCTTGGAAGCATCGCACTTCAGTTGGGCAGCCTCTTGCTTCATTGCCATGTTGTAAAACTCATCGTACTTCTTGGGCTCAAAGAGGATGAGAGCTAGCTGGAGTTCTTCTCTGAGACCACCCCTGAACTGGTATATCATGCTCTTCTTGTCAGGGACATCTTGCTTAGCGAAACGGGTGAGCTTCTAAAACATGATGTTGTACTAGTAAACAGACAAAGAGCCTTGCTTCAGGTTGCGGAATTCCTCACGCTTGCTCTCAACCACACTCTGAGGAATATGATGAGCTTTGAAGTCTTGACGGAATTCATCCCAGGTAATCACACGGCCTCCTCTGGAATCTTTGTACTGCTGAAACATTCTGCAGCTTGGTCTTTGAGTTGGAAGGAGGCAAACTTGACAAAGTCCTCAGGCCTGACGTTACTGCAGTCGAAATGCTTGCATATGTCCACGAGCCAATCATCAGCGTCTGAGGCCTCGACACAGTTGCTGAAGGTCTTTGGCTAGTTAGCAAGGAACTGGTTGAGTGTAGCAAACTGATTCTGATTGTTGCCATGGCCATGATTCCCTTGGTTGCTCTCTTGAAGAATTTGCATGATCAGCTGCGTGTTTGCATTGGTAGCGGCCATCACAGCTTGCCATGCCTCCGGAGGTGGAGGTGGTGGTGGCGGATCCTGATTCTGATTTTGATTGTTGCCCTTAGCAGGAGCCATCCTGAAGAGGGTGACATCCATTAGCATATTGACAGACAAATATTCAAGCTGAATCAAACGGATTGAAATTGTGACATAAAGTCTTCACATCCGAACAAAATGAACGAATGCATTCCAATTGAAATGGTCACATTTCCATAAATTGAGAAGCTACTTAGATAGAGGTAGAAGAATAAAACAACAAGGTATGGACAAGAACAAATACTTGGTGAGGATTACCCCATCCCAAACCAAATATCCGCGGAAGAAGAACTAGAGCTACAAGAATTCCCACCTATGAAACTCCCGAACCTTTCCGGTTATGCAATCAGGTGTTGGGGATACAGGGGAAGCATAATATCTCACCCAAAGCTAGCAAATCCTACATCCAGCTGTATCCATCCTTCAACACATAACCAAGAAAACTTCGGAAATCATTTACCTCAACCTTCGAAAAGCATCCGTTATACGAGTTATGGAAATACTCCCGAACTCCCGCCCCAGTACTGGGTGGCGTCGAGGTTATCTCACCAACAACTGCATAAAAGAGATTTCCGATGTCGGCGAAACTCAAGTATTCCAGAATCTCAACGATAAAATTGTGACGACAACACCTCGGAGCTCAACTCCCCGGGACACTGCCACAACCCCTAAATGTCAGGAGGCACCAAGAACAATGTTCTCGTCACAAAACCATCGGAACGATTCCAAGATACCCGCGTGATCCTAAAAAAAATTAGTGAAATTTGAGAAGAGAAGAGTCAAAACTCAACGTCAGGATGCCTCACCAGAGCGATGAAGGAACTGAGGAGTAAAAGGAATTCCTAACTCTCCGATATATATAATCCTAAATGACTCAAAACATTTTTCTAGACTCAACAACGCCAACGATTCGATCAAGCAGGGGCTCCTAAGGTCAGGGAAGGCTCTGATTACCAACTTGTAACACCCTCGATGCGGCTATATCTCCTACGTGTCGAAGCACGACTTAGAGGCATAACCGCATTGAAAGCAATGTCACAAATGAGGTAATCTTCGCAAACAACCCATACACATAAATAAAGGGGAAAGGTACATAGATGGCTTACACTCGCCACGTCACACAAATACATAAATAAGTCATTACATTCATCCAATACACTCAGGGTCCAACTACGGTACCAAAATAAAGATCAACCCCCAATGCGACAAAGTCCCCGATCGCCCCAACTGGGCACCACTACTGATCATCTGGGAAAGATACATAGTAACGACGAGATTCTTCATCGAACTCCCACTTGAGCTCGGTCATATCATCTGGAACGGCTTCATCGGTCCCTGCATCTGGTTTTGGAAGTAATCTGTGAGTCACGGGGACTCAGCAATCTCACACCCTCGTGATCAAGACTATTTAAGCTTATAGGTAAGGTAAGGTATGATGTGGAGCTGCAACAAGCGACTAGCATATATGGTGGCTAACATACGCAAATGAGAGTGAGAAGAGAAGGCAAAAGCACGGGCGAACAACTACGATCAAGAAGTGATCCTAGAACAACCTACGTCAAGCATTACTCCAACACCGTGTTCACTTCCCGGACTCCGCTGAGAAGAGACCATCACAGTTACACACGCGGTTGGTGCATTTTAATTAAGTTATGTATCAGGTTATCTACAACCGGACATTAACAAATTCCCATCTGCCCATAACCGCGGGCACGGCTTTCGAAAGTTCAAATCCCTGCAGGGGAGTCCCAACTTAGCCCATCATAAGCTCTCACGGTCAACGAAGGATATTCCTTCTCCCAAGACAATCCGATCAGACTCGGCATCCCGGTTACAAGACATCCTCGACAATGGTAAAACAAGTCCAGCAACACCGCCCGAATGTGCCGACAAATCCCGATAGGAGCTGCACATATCTCGTTCTCAGGGCACACTCAGATTGTCCAAACTTCTGGTAGGCCAGCCCAGAGTTGCCCCTGGTGGCCACCGGCGGCTGACAAGGTGGACCAACACTTAGAGGAGCACTGGCCCGGGGGGGGTTAATAAAGATGACCCTTGGGCTCCGGAAACCCAAGGGAAAAAGAGGCTAGGTGGCAAATGGTAAAACCAAGGTTGGGCATTGCTGGAGGAGTTTTATTCAAGGCAAACTGTCAAGGGGTTCCCATTATAACCCAACCATGTAAGGAACGCAAAATCCGGGAACATAACAACGATATGACGGAAACTAGGGCGGCAAGAGTGGAACAAAACACTAGGCATAAGGCCGAGCCTTCCACACTTTACCAAGTATATAGGTGCATTAAGATAAACAAGATAATATGGTGATATCCCAATAATAAACAAGTTCCAACAAGGAACGATCTCCAATCTTCACCTGCAACTAGCAACGCTATAAGAGGGGTTGAGAAAAGCGGTAACATAGCCAAACAACGGTTTGCTAGGACAAGATGAGTTAGAGGTTCGACATGGCAATTTGGGAGGCATGATAAGGAATTGGTAGGTATCATAGCATAGGCATAGCAAAAGAGCGAGCATCTAGCAAGCAAAGATGGAAGTGATTTCGAGGGTATGGTCATCTTGCCTGCAAAGTTCTCTGAGTTGACTTGATCCTCGTAAGCGTACTCAACGGGCTCCTCGTTCACGTACTCGTCTCCCGGCTCTACCCAAACAAGAATAACAAGCAAAAGGAGCACAATCAATCACGTGCAATGCTCAAGCAACATGATGCAAACATGGCATGATATGCGGGATGCGGTATGTGATGCATATGCATGATTGCAAAGGAATGATTGAACCTGGCCTCAACTTGGAAATCCAAAAGTGACACTGGAAAGGTGAGTTGATTTCGGTTGAAATCGATATAAAGATCACCGGAATCAGATGCGCGGTTTGGAAATGGCAAGCAAAACAAATATGGCACCGGTCTGCGATAATCAGCTAGTGACCAACTAAATGCATCAAGATAAATATGCTACAACACTCAAACATAACAAAAAAATACATGGAAGGGATCCACTCATAATGCTTGGCCAAAGATGAACACTGAGCTACGGCTAATTCACTCAATAGCAAGCTCAAGCAAGCATGGCAAAAGTGCAAAAGATAACAGGTTTCAGACTTAGTGAAATTAACAGCATTACAGGAATTTATCCTCAGGAAGCAATTTTTAGAGCATGAAAACTACATGCTACAGGAACTTATCATGGCAAAGCAAGGCATGGAATAAAGCTACTCTAAGCATATAACAAAAGTCCCTTAGTGACCTTGAGCCAAAAGGGATCAGAAAATACAATTGCAAGCATGTGAACCTAGCAAAAATATAAACAGATTCTGACTTCGTGAAAAACTGGAGCATGCAAAATAGATTAACAAGTAGGCATGTTTACGAGCTCGATGCACTCACTACAGAGCATGGCATGACAAACTAAGCATACACCCATCAAGAAGACATGGCATAGAAGCTAGACATGGCAAGAACAACATCATAGCATGCACGGAGCAATAGCAACAACCTCGGCAAAATCGCTAAACATGTTCACAATCTGCCAGGAACATTTTATAGCAAAAGTAGAGCTCGATTGACTCAAGCTAGGGTGCTAGATAAATGCAAACAAAGACATAGATGGATAGAGCACCATAATATTAACAAAACATCCTTACTGATCATCCTCAAAAGAGGCACGGATCACTAGGAAACAACATGAACATATGGCATAAAAACAATATCATGACAAGGACTTAGTGAAATTCTAAGTCCCTGAAATCAGCATCATTGAGTAGGCTACTTTGCATGCTTGTGCTAGTCACCACAAAGATCACAAAAATACATGGCATACACCCCTGTAAAGATGGCATGGCATATAACCAAACACATGTAGAGCTCATGATCATAGCATGCACACATTAATCCTGGCAAAAATGACAAAAGGCCATTTGCTGAAACAGATCTGAAATATTCCTCACATAGCCCTCTTCCAACAGCATTTCTGGCATCAAGATGAGCTCAAATGAAAATGATGCAATCAGATGAAATGATGTACTCGTCGAGATGAACATTTTGATATGCTACACGCATGAGTCGGAGCTACGATGAGGAAGTTATGGCATGTCAAAGTATGCAAAATATTAGGGTCTCGGGAGGAAAAAGTCAACCGATGGATCTGGATCTGGATCTCGAGCACTTAAGCAGGCACGGAGTCCGAAGTTCATCGACGCCGGAGTCGAGGTCGCCGGAACAGTAACCGCTGGAGGAACTTGCCGGACTTGACGAGAGCTCGCCGGACACGCTCGCCGGACACGCTCGCCGGGGACGGGACGCGGTGGCCGGAGCAGCGAAGAGGCCGGGGCGGCGCCGGCATGAGGAGGAGGACGGCGGCGACCGGACCAGGCGGCGGCCGAGTCCGGCGAGGTCGGCGTCGTCGCCGGTGATGGTGGGCGGCGGCCGAATCTAGCTCAGGCGGCGGCGCGGGCCGCACCGGCGCGATAGGTGGCGAGGCACCGCGCGGTAGGTGGCGGTGGGGAGCGATGGGCCGCGGGGGCCGGTTGCGGGCCTGGCGGGCCCGCGCGGCGGCGGCGAAGTGGGGCGCCCGCCCGGGACAGGTGGCGGCGCGGGATTGGCGGCGACGGCTTTGTCCGGCCGGACCGGACGTGTCTGGCGCGGCGGGAGGAAGAGGAGCTAGGGTTAGGGTAGAATGATATGCGAATTTTGAGGGGGTGCCCTTTATATAGAGGTAGAGGGAGCTAGGAAGCTCCAAATGAGGTGCGGTTTGCGGCCACGCGATCGTGATCGAACAGTTTAGATGGTGGAGCAGGTTTAGGTGGGTTTTGGGCCAGTTTGGAAGGGTGTTGGGCTGCAACACACACGAGGCCTTTTCGGTCCCTCGGTTAACCGTTGGAGTATCAAACGAAGCCCAAATGGTACGAAACTTGACAGGCGGTCTACCGGTAGTGAACCAAGGACGCATGACAAGTCTCGGTCCAATCCGAAAATATTTAACCCCCACACACGAAAAGAGGTAGAAAGGACCACCGGAGGACATAGGAGCGTCAGAATGCAAAACGGACAACGGGGAAAATGCTCGGATGCATGAGACGAACACGTATGCAAATGCAATGCACATGATGACATGATAAGAGATGCATGACAAAGACAAAACACACGGAGACAAAAACCCGACAACGAGGAAATAAAATAACTTAGTGCCGGAAACGGCAAGAGTTGGAGTACAAATAAGGTGAATTACATATGAGGTGTTACAAAAGGTTCGGCCATTGAGAGGGAAGGGGAGACCGGCAAAGCTCGGCGGCAGACGGGAGGGAGGCAGAGCTCGGTGGCTGGTTTGGGCTGGTGTGGCCAGCGGCGAGGGGGAGCCGCTGGGTTTATAGCCCCGCGCCGTGTGTACACGTGTCGCCGCGCCCGCCCTCCCGTGATGCACCGCCCATGAGGAATCAATGGCAAGGCTGTCCGACAGCCTTGCCATTGATTCCCCCGCGGGAAACCGAGGCATTCTAGGGAAGACGAGGCACGTGTCGCTGAATCGGCGGGGCCGCGGATCTTTCGCGCCAAAACCGCTCCCCCCGGCGTCCCCGGGCGCCCCCACAGTGCATCGAATTTTGCCTGGGACCGCCGGCGCCAATTTTGACCCAAGCCGGCGAAAAACGGGCTCCTGTGGACGCGACTGGGCTGATTTTTTGGCATCAGCGCAGAAAAAATGCCTGGGGAAGGCCTGTTGGGGGCGCGGCTGGAGATGCTCTTAGCTCGCTGTCGTGCCTTCCCTGCCGCCGCAAGCTAGAAATCTCCATGCCCTTCGGTCTGGTCTGTGTGTAACATACCTCTTGTTTCCCTCGAAGGGATTGCAACAAGGAGGAGACTTGCCTGCTCCCCACGCGTGTGCCCATTCGTGCTTCCGCATACGTGGCTTGATTTGATTGGAACAAAATAAGGCTCGGCCCCACCCTCTTAAAACAAGGGCCACCATGGAAACGATATTCTATGGTGGGTTTATGTGGTCCATCTGATGAAAGGAGTACCTAACCATTGCAAAGGAACCGCTTCGAATGGCACGGGAAATCTGTCGGTTGGGCGGAAGTGTTTCCGCTGGAATTCACCTCATATTTGCATGGAAAATTTGCTCAAAATCAACTGAAATTGAACCAACATTGATTACATGTGAGTTGCTAATTTGAGCTTGCTAGTAAATCAAAACTTGCTAATGGGTCTCAACACATGTATAGATGATATTTGTCTTTGGTGTGTTATTTTTCAAACTCGCATTTGCACCATAATATTTTTCCCAAAATTATCTGTAGTTTCTAGACATGAGTTTGGCATTGAGAAAATCAACTTTGTGCATGTGAGGGGGTCCATAAATACATGTAGCTCTGACGATGCATGAAATGAATTCCATTTAATCAGTTGTTGGTAGTAATTTCACAATTTTTTTGCTTATAATTAGGAATTGGTTTACTCGGATTAGCTTTCTAATTTATGTACATCCATTGGAACTAGATTTGGGATCACTATTCACAGTACGAGTGAATCAAGGGAGATAACGCTCGCGAGGGCTCTAAGGTGATTGCCATACTCTTGCTGCCTTCCCCTCTCGCCGCCTCTGGGGCATGTCGCTAGGCAAAGGCCGCTTCGCATTAACGACGTCGGGGAGGTCCGATTCAGGGGTGCCTTGGTGGAAAAATCTTGGAGGTCTTGTAGGGCTGCTGCTGCCGGAGAAGGAGATGAGGGATTTAGTGGAGGTCTTCGTCAGGCGGTGCTCTACAATGGCATTTGTGAAGCCGGTGGTGGCCAGAGATGGCAATGGGTAGGGTATAGGTGGGTGCAACCACATTCCGCCCAAACCCATACCCACAAAAACTTTCTATACCCACCCGTTTTAATACCCATAGGCACAAATTGACAACCATACACATACCCATCGGCTATCCTATATCCAATTGGTATCCAATGGTTACAATATATAGCATTTACATTTTGACAAGTAGAGAAATGACTCTAAAACTCAAGTGATGATGGTGTAAGTGCATCTAGTGCCCCTTAGTGATTTTGGTGTATTGAAGAATTATAGGTTAAGGGACTAATATGTTTATGAGTGTACACAGGTCTATAAGTCTATGAGGAGTTTGATATTTATAGAGAAAGTCGACCCCTAAAAATGAAGTTCTTCGTCTGAAGACTTTGGTATTCTGAAGACTTTCTGAAGACTTTGAAAGTGAAGAAAATGGTGTGACCTTGAAGACTTGGTATTCATTCGAGGAACATAAAGCGTGAAGACTTTTGTTTTCATAGTTTCATTTTCTCTTTCTTGAGTCATAGGAAACACCGTACTGTTAAAGGGGGTCGAGGAAATACTAAGGAAAAATTTCCATGTGATGCTCAACTTAAAATCCTACACCTACAAATCCCTTCGAGTGAAGCCATTGGAAATCTCATACAGTCCAGTCATATTCTTCAGTGACAGAGACGAAGTTCTTCTGGTCTCTGAGGAATTTGTTCTGACTGAGGAGTTAGGAATTCGCTAGTGCTGATTTCCTACACAGTGAGGAACATGATAGCCCTGAGGATTTTGCTACTCAAAATTCCGACCGTTGCTGTGCTATGCGCCAGTTGTCCCAAAATATCTATCCACCTAACGGTCATATCATTGAAGGGCATTTATGTCTTATCATGTCGGGCTGCTCCCTAGGCTATAAATAGCCACCCCCTACAACCACTAGATGGTTGGCTGCTCCGAGAGAAACTGGCACTAGTCATTTGAGAGCAACCCATCCTCCAAGGACTTTGAGCGAAAATCATCAAGTGAGGAAAAAACAAAACCAAAAACCCAAACACCTACAAACCCCAAGTGATTGAGCATTACTGAAGAGATTGATCCTGCGTGGATCCGACGCTTGTTACCTTTGAAGACTGTGCTTCTTCCAGATGGTTAGGCGTCATGGTCTAGAGCATCCAAGAGGAATTGTGGATCGCCGAGTGACCGAGTTTGTGAAGGTTTGGAAGTCGCTGAAGACTTAGCATTAGTGATTGGACGAGGTCTGTGTGACCTTAGTTCAAGGAGAATACGGTGAGGACTGGGTGTCCTAAGATGCGTGTTCAGGACTGGGTGTCCGGGACTGTGTGTCCTCGAGTTTAAATACTCAGCCGCTCCAACCAGACGTACAACTGAGACAGCAGTTGGAACTGGTCTACCAAATCATTGTCTTCACCAAGCTTAGTGGTTCTATTTCCTCAACTCTTTCATTTCCTCATAACTGTGTTGTGTGCTTGTTCATATCTGTGTTTGAAGACTTTTACTGAAGACTTTCTCAATTTCCTCAGTTCAATTTCTTCAGTCTGTTTGTCTTCATCCTGTGTTGTCCTGTGTTTACGCTTCTGTACTCTGTGCCTGTCTTCATTTCATCATGATGACTACGCTTGTATTCTGTTATGTTTACATTTGAGTACTCATTCCGCTGCTGGTAGTTCTTCGCTAAGGAATTTCCTCACCAGCAAATTCCTTAGTGAAGAATTTCATAAAAATCGCCTATTCACCCCCCCTCTAGTCGATATAACGCACTTTCAATTGGTATCAGAGCAAGGTACTCCCTTGTTCTGTGTGATTTTGGTTTAACCGCCTGGAGTTTTAGTTATGTCGACCGCAGGTATGACGAAAGTGACATGCCCCATCTTTGACGGTCACAAGTATCCCAAGTGGAAGGCCATGATGAAGAAACGCCTCATGGCGATGAACAGCGAGCTGTGGACCGTCACTGAGATTGGTCTGACCGATCTGTGCAAGATGGCGGAAGCTGATGACATTCGCAAGTACACTCTTCTCAACCTCACGGCGAAGGATGTCATCTGCTCCAGTCTGTCACAAAATCAGTTCAGGAATATCATGCATCTCGATCATGCGAAGCTCGTCTGGGACCGTCTCTCTGAGGTCTATGAAGGTCATTGAACCTGTCATGATCCTTGGTTTGAGGACTTCAAGGAATCTCTCAAAGTGATGACATTCGAACCAGAATCATCATCTTCTGCATCATGCCTTATGGCAAAAGATGCTGAGGTAACTGAATGCTACCTATCCGAGTCTAGTGATGATGAATCTGGTGATGAATTTGGACCCAGCTATGTCAAACTTGCTTCCCTTGCCACTAAACAACAAAGAGCTTTGGAAAAGGTTTACTACATGCTAAATAAGTGCGATGATATGTTGGGTGAAGAAATGGATCAGTCAAAAGCTTTGGCTGAAAGTCTTCAGAGACTTCATACTAAGTATGACACCCTTCAAGATCAACATAACACTCTTTTATCTGATCATGAGAAGCTTTCTTATGAATTTCTTCAAAGAAAGCAAGATCTTGAGAAGCTAAGAGTGAGTTATGAAGATCTTCAGAAAGAGCGCGATTCATTACTTGCTCAACATATCAGCGCTTCTCAGGAAGAATTTGTTCCTCCATGCTTGAAGTGCATTGAACGTGTATCTGCTAATTCTTCACATGAATGTTCAAATGCTGCTAATGTTTCAAATTCTTCACATGCCTCTGCTATCACTAATTCCTCATCTGAGGACATTGCTAGTATCACTGACGATGCAGGGCTGAAGGAATTGTACACGACAGGCATGTACAAAAGCCTCAAAGGGCATCAGGCTCTTTGTGATGTGCTTAAAAAGTAGATCCTCAACAGGAACCCTAGAAAAGAGGGTATCGCCTTTGAGAGGAAACTCAATGCTAATGGTACATATTGGAAGCCTGAGCAGTACCCCAAAACTACATGGGTTGCTGCAAAGGGACCTCCAGTTGATCCATCTAACTTATCTGGATTTGCATGTGAATCTCCTCATTATGATGATGAGTCAATTGACTCCAACGATAAACTATTCAAAAATCAGAATGGTGAAGTATTTGCTAGATATGTTGGCACTAACTGCAGGAACGGCTCCCCTATGAAGAAAATCTGGGTTCCCAAAAGATGCCTTGAAAATCTTCAGGTGAATGTTATCATGACGCCACCTGTGAAGAATAGGAACCCCAGATCAGATTCTTCATATGGACCAAATTCTTCATATGGATTCAAGTCCTCATACGGACCAAATTCCTCATATGGATCAAAGTCCTCATATGAACATCATCGTGCTAACCCGTCTGTTTCGCAGGGAAGATCTAAGGATTATGGATATGTGCATTATTCTTCAAATCATTATGTCCATAATTCCTCGAAGAATTTCTCTGCATACTCTTATGCTTACTCTAACCCCTCTTATGTGAAACAAAATAGACTGGCTTCTATGCCATCATTCTCGCATGGAGCTCGCAGAATGATGAACTCTTTGCCACCCCTTCAGATGTGGGTGGTGAAGAAAAAGAACTAATCTCCTATGCAGGGTCATGTCTCCAGATGTACATAATCGTCTAAAGAATTTGCTGGAGACATGAGTATGCCTAATAGGACGTAGGCTAATCATGAAGAAATGAACTTTCATTTCTCACGTCCTCATATTGCTTTATCAGTTCTTTTACTTGATGAAATTGATCTGATGAATTGATGTCATATTCTTCACTGATAAAGTATATGAGTTTGTAAGCTGCACTAATTCATCTACAGGATGATCAACCCAAAGCCACTGAGTGGGTCCTCAATAGTGGATGTACAAACCACATGACTGGTGACAAGAATCTATTGATGGATGCTCCATTATCTCCGTCGCATCTGAAGCATATCTTCTTTGCTGACAAAGGCAAAAGTCAGGTATTGGGTCTAGCTAAGGTTGCGATTACAAAGGATCGACACATGGACAAAGTCATTCTTGTTGAGTCCTTAGGATACAACCTTATGTCTGTCTCAATGCTTTGTGATCTTGATATGGTCGTTGTCTTTGGCAAGTACCGTTGTGTTGTTGTTATGGAAGCTGACAATTCCAAAGTCTTCAAAGGCTTTAGGAGAGGAGACCTGTATATTGTTGATTTCTCTACAGGACCACAACCAGTCGTGTGCTTACTTGCAAAAGCTTCAGAAGGCTGGCTCTGGCATCGACGACTTCGTCATGCAGGCATGAGGAATTTGCAGACGCTTGCAAAGAAGAAGCATGTCATTGGCATCGAGAATGTCAAATTCCTCAAGGATCACCTATGCGGAGCCTGTGAAGCTGGGAAGATGACCAAGGCCAAGCATCCAGCGAAGACTATCATGACCACCACTCGCCCATTTGAATTGCTTCACATGGATCTCTTTGGTCCTAATCATTATTCTGCTATTTCAAATGAAGCATCTCAATATGGCTTTGTTATTGTTGATTATTATTCTCGCTACACATGGGTACACCTTGTTACTTACAAACATGAAGTGCGGGAAGTCTTCAAACGATTTTCCTCGAGGGCTTCAACCAACTATGGTGTGAAGATCAAGCACATCAGAAGTGACAATGGCACTGAGTTCAAGAATTCTGGTCTCGATGACTATCTTGATGAACTTGGTATTACTCATGAGTTATCTACTCCTTATACTCCTCAGCAGAACGATGTCGTGGAGCGCAAGAATAGGACTCTTGCTGAGATGGCTCGCACTATGCTTGATGAATACAAAACGCCTCGTCATTTCTGGACTGAGGCAATTGATACTGCGTGCCACATCATCAACAGAGTATATCTTCACAAATTCTTCAAAAAGACTGCCTATGAACTCCTCACTGATAAGAAACCCAATGTAAGTTATTTCAAAGTCTTCGGTGCTAAATGTTGGATTAGAGATCCTCATCACAACTCATAATTTGCACCGAAAGCACATGAAGGTTTTATGCTTGGTTACGGAAAGGACTCGCACACCTATAGAGTCTTCAACAATGTTCTTCACAAAGCTGTTGAAACTGTAGATGTGTGGTTCGATGAAACTAATGGCTCGCAAAGAGAGCACCTACCTACTGTGATAGCTGAACCAGCACCTGAGGAAACTATCAAGTTCAAGGCTACTGAGGATGTCATTCCTACTGAAGAATCTACTGAAGAATTCATTCCAGAACATGAAGAAAGTCAAGCTAATGCACTTGAAGAAAATGCTGAAGAAAATGGTGCTGAAGAAAACGTTGATCAAATTCTTCAACGACAACCAGCTCATCCTCGCATTGCAAAAGAAGTGCAAGTTGAAAAGATCATCAATGATATCAAAGCGCTAGGTCCTCTCACACGCTCAAAAGCTTCACATTTGTCTAAATTTTGTGGGCACTATGCTTTTGTCTCTATTACAGAGCCCACTAAGGTAGATGAAGCATTTCTGGAGCCTGAGTGGATTCAGGCCATGCAAGAAGAATTACATCAGTTCGAGCTCAACAATGTCTGGGAACTGGTCAAACGTCCATATCCTCGCAAGCACAATATCATCGGCACAAAGTGGATCTACCGCAACAAGCAAGATGAAAATGGCCTTGTGGTGAGGAATAGGCACGGCTTGTAGCTCAAGGCTACACACAGGTTGAAGGAATTGATTTCGATGAAACTTTTGCACCTGTTGCTAGACTTGAGGCTATTCGCATATTACTTGCTTATGCTAACCATCATGATATCACTTTATATCAAATGGATGTGAAAAGTGCATTCCTCAATGGTAAGCTTGAGGAAGAAGTATATGTTGCTCAACCCCCAGGTTTTGAAGATCCAAAGAATCCTGACAAAGTCTTCAGACTCAATAAGGCCCTCTATGGCCTCAAGCAGGCCCCACAGGCTTGGTATGATACTTTGAAGGAATTCCTCATGACGAAAGGCTTCAAACCCGGTTCACTCGACCCTACCCTTTTCACTAAATCTTATCATGGTGAATTGTTTGTGTGCCAAATATATGGTGATGATATTATCTTTGGCTGTACTGACCAACGTTATAGTGATGAATTTGCCTATATGATGAGTGAAGAATATCAAATGTCTATGATGGGAGAGTTGAAATTCTTCTTAGGTCTTCAAATTCGTCAACAGCGCAATGGCATATTCATATCTCAGGAGAAATACCTCAAGGATGTACTGAGGAAATTCGGCATGCAAGATTGCAAAGGCGTCAAAATTCCTATGCCCACAAATGGCCATCTGTGCACTGATGAAAATGGTATTGACTTCGATCATAAGGTATACCGCTCCATGATAGGTTCTTTATTGTACTTATGTGCATCTAGGCCAGATATAATGCTTAGTGTTTGCATGTGTGCCCGATTTCAAGCTACACCGAAGGAATCACACCATAAGGCTGTGAAGCATATTCTTCGATATCTAGATCACACACCAACACTTGTATTATGGTACCCCAAGGGCTCGGCTTTTGATCTCATTGGATATTCTAACTCTGACTATGCTGGTGATCGTGTGGACCGCAAGTCAACATCCGGTACATGTCATTTCCTCAGACGATCTTTGGTCTGTTGGTCCTCGAAGAAACAGAACTGCGTATCACTATCTACTGCTGAAGCTGAGTACATTGCCACTGGTTCTTGCTGTGCCCAATTGCTATGGATGAAGCAAACTCTCAAGGACTACGGCGTCAACATGAAGAATGTGCCTCTATTCTGTGACAATGAGAGTGCCATCAAGATTGCTCACAACCCAGTTCAGCACTCGAAGACAAAGCACATTCATATTCGTCATCATTTTCTTCTTGATCATGTGTTGAAGGGCGACATTTCTATTGAGCATGTGAAGACTGAAGAACAGCTAGCCGATATCTTCACAAAGCCCTTGGATGAGAAGAGATTTAGCAAGTTGCGGTGTGAGCTAAATATCCTAGAATCTTCGAATGTTTTTTGAAAAGGACACTCATCCTAACACTTATGAAAAATTGATGACTTAGATGTGCAACACATGAAGAAACGTTTTTGTTCAATCAATGAAGAATAACACCCTTAGTGTGAAGAAATTAATGAAGAATTTGATTCTCAGAACCCTATGATAATTGTGCGCGGTGTCTGAAATCATCATTCTTATACGGTGGATCACGCCACCACCAAAAGTTGAAATTCCTCAAATTATTCATATTCTTCAACTTTGCATAGTCTTCACTGGTTCCATTGTTTTTCTTCATTGGCTATATATATATATATATATATATATATATATATATATATATATATATATATATATATATATGAGTTTATGTCCTCTACAGCATTCACTTATTGCTATTTCTTCAAGTTGGTTTTCTGCTAAGTGAATGTGATCGGACCCTTCCCCTCTATGCTATACTCAACCCAATCTGTTCACAAATTCTTCATGTGCATTCTATTTGAAACTCGTTCAAAATCTTCACTGTGTCCTTGTCAGTTGAAGGAATTGCGAACGGAACTTTAAAACCTATCTTACCGAAATTTTCGGCTTTGCCGCTCAAACCGTTCCGCATCCCACGATATACTTATCCACTCACCCACGATCTAACACGATCTCCACCTCTCACTACGTGGGTGACACATGTCATGCAAATGAGAAGGGTCAAGGGCACGTTCTCCAATTTCTCCAGGCGAGCAGTTTTTCACCGTGGCTATAAATACCCCTCCTTCCCTTCCTCACTTCTTTTACTCCGCTCGATCTCTCTCCAGCTCGAGCTTCTCAAACCCTAGCGCCGCCGCTACTTCATCGCCGCCGGTGAGGAAGAGCTTCACTTCCTCAACCTCGTCGCTGACGTACTCGCGCCGACCGCGGAAATCTTCACTGCGCCGCTGCTGTAGCCGTCTTCCTCCACCAAGTTAGGGCGTGGAAGATCTCCACAGACGAACTTCACATCTCCTCACTCCAGTTCGTCGTGTTCTTCGTCCAAGGTAATTAAAAGTTACTTTTACTACCCTCGTTGATTCGAATGATTATCTTCAAAATCTTCAAAGGTGTTTTTCTTCATAGATTCACACACTAAACACCTCAGAGGTCATCTGTTCTTGATTCGTTTCTCTAAGCCATGTTTTTCTTCAAGATTCCTCAAATGTGTGGATTTTTAATCTACACATCTCTGGAACCAAAGACAAAGAACGCTTAGTGAAATTCTTCAAGACTCATCTGGTCAAATTCCTCTAACTTGTTCTTTTTACAAAACCTTCTGAGAACGCATATGACCTCTCCAAATTCCTCGCAACTATACTCTATTCATGGGTACACATGTCAGCTGCTAAATCACTAGGTTCTCATCAACTTAACTCATTTGCAGCGTTCCTCAAAGAAAAGTTGCATACTTCTTCAGAGAATTCAATTGTTCAAATTCCTCAACTGAAGAAAATGGCTGATGGTAAGAAGCCATAGAAGGGAGGAAAGAGGCCTGAGGTAAATACAGCGTTTGAGATCCCTGATGAAATATATGCTGGGTACTGCACACCTACTGAGGAAACCAAGAATGAGTGCAAAGTGCGCATTCAGGAGATAGAGAGGAGATGGGCAAGAGAGTGGAGGGAATACAGATATGTCACTCCTAAGTACATGAAGAAATTCGCACTCAATCCTCCATGCCCAAGACCTCCATTGGCACCTGGCCAAATCGCTGATCCCATCAGCCTCAAGCGCGGTGAGGACTATCCTGATGAATGGGCCAAGCTCCAAGCCAAATTGGCTAAGCAAGCCAGAGAAGCAGTGAGGAAATTCAATGAAGACTCTGCTGCTGCTGCCTCTGTTGAGGCCTCTGCTGTCAAGCCAAAGAAGGCTATGTCAAAGAAGCCTGCGCGCAAGCCAAGTGCTTCACCAACAATGCCCTCAAGGCCAAGTTCCTCAGCAATGCCCTCACGGCCAGAATCCTCAAAGCCCTCACGGCCAATTCCTCATGCTGCTCCTGTTCCTCCAAAGTCCTCAACTCCTCCGCCAAAGCCCTCAGCTATTCCGACTAAATCCTCAGCACCTGTGCATCTCGCCTCGTGCCAAAGGACTGCAGGCATCTCCATTGCCTCAGGTGTCTCAGGCAGTTCCTCAGCCGCACCAAGTTCCTCAGCTGGCCCCTCACTACTGAAGACAAAGGCCACTGTTGGACGAGGTCCTCGCCCAAGTCCTCAAAAGACACAAGTCGCTTTCTGTCGGTGTCAAAACCGGCGGATCTCGGGTAGGGGGTCCCGAACTGTGCGTCTAGGCGGATGGTAACAGGAGACAAGGGACACGATGTTTTTACCCAGGTTTGGGCCCTCTCGATGGAGGTAAAACCCTACTCCTGCTTGATTAATATTGATGATATGGGTAGTACAAGAGTAGATCTACCACGAGATCAAGGAGGCTAAACCCTAGAAGCTAGCCTATGGTCTGATTGTTGTTCGTCCTACGGACTAAAACCCTCCGGTTTATATAGACACCAGAGAGGGCTAGGGTTACACAGAGTCGGTTACAATGGTAGGAGATCTACATATCCGTATCGCCAAGCTTGCCTTCCACGCCAAGGAAAGTCCCTTTCGGACACGGGACGAAGTCTTCAATCTTGTATCTTCATAGTCCAGGAGTCCGGCCGAAGGTATAGTCCGGCTATCCGGACACCCCCTAATCCAGGACTCCCTCAGTAGCCCCTGAACCAGGCTTCAATGACGACGAGTCCGGCGCGCAGATTGTCTTCGGCATTGCAAGGCGGGTTCCTCCTCCAAGTACTTCATAGAAGATTTTGAACACAAAGGTAGTGTTCGGCTCTGCAAAATAAGTTTCCACATATTGCCATAGAGAGAATAATATTTACACAAATCTAATCTGCTGACGTATTCCGTAGCGTGACATCACACCATGGCCAAGTCTTTATTCAAATCGCTTTACTATCCCACCTCAGCGCGTTTAGCGAGGCGGTTTCCTTGGCACGTCTTGTCAAAGCAGAGACGGTGTCCCCTTCATCCATGGGATTCTCATCAATACGGACGTGGGTAACCCAGTCATACCCGTTGGTATGTTTTCTCGATCAAAGGCGAGTCCCAAACAGTCGCGGGGAGGGCCCTTGGTATTCAACCTCTTATAAAGAGACCAAGGCCTTACTCCTTTCTTTCAATCTCAAATGAGTTCGCCCTTCGCCTCGAGTTCCAACACCCAAGGCTCCAGATTTCAGGCGCTTCGGACCTTCGACAATGTCCGGTTCCGACCTTCGAGGCCGATGGATGCCCTCCTCCGTCACGGAGGAGGACGTGCTGAAGTTGAGAGAGGCCAGGTTCTTGACCGGCGAAATCTCGCATAGGCTGCCTGCTCAAGGGCAGGTCATTCCCACTCCCAAGCCTGGTGAGAGTGTGGTGTTCATGTCTCACTTCCTTCGGGGGCTAGGCTTCCTGAAGGATCCCTTCGTGAGGGGGCTCATGTTTTATTATGGGCTGGAATTTCACGACTTAGCTCCGGAGTCCATCCTCCATATTTCCTCATTCATCATCATGTGTGAAGCCTTCCTCCGTATTACTCCTCACTTCGGACTATGGCTCAAGACCTTCAAAGTAGAGCCGAAGATGACCGAGGGACGGCACGCGGAGTGCGGAGGTGCTTTTATAAGCAAGAATGATGGTGCTCCATGGCCTGAGGGCTCTTTTCAAGAGGAGTCCAGCTTATGGCAACGAGAGTGGTTTTACATCACCGTTCCCAGGGGCACCAAGTGGGTGGCGCCACCTGCCTTTCGCTCGGGTCCCCCACCACAGCTAGTGTCATTGGTCAATAAAGGACTGGACTGGGGGCCATCCAAGGACGTGCCCTTGTTGTAGGGCCGCATTCGAGATCTCTTAGAAAGAGACATTAGCCTGGTCGTGGTGACGCAGGTCATGTTGATCTGCCGATCCTTGCCCGGCAAACATCGCCCCCTTCGCCTGTGGGAGTTCAATCTGGAGGGACCACGAGCTCTCCAGCATTTCATGGGCGCAACACCCGTGGAGATGTACAAATTGTTCTTCGGATCACAAGCAATGTGTCCGGACTTGACCGAGGACGCAGGCCTGAGCTGCAATCGCCCGGATACTCAAGTAAGTAGCCTTGTGCCCGGACTCACTATCCGTATATTTATCATAAAATTGCCCCTAAAAGAGTTGTCCTTTAAACAGGAGTGGATAGCGAAAGCAAAGCTAATCAGGTGTTCGGCCCCCCTCCCCGAGACCACGCCGGATCCCGTGCTAGTCAGGATGTTGGAGGTTGTGCCTTTGGAGGAAAGCGAGGGAGGGGACAAGGAAGCTACAGCCTCCTCTTAGGAGGTTGTCCGGAAGGGAGGAATCGAAAATTCCTCTCCTCAGGGGAAGAAGAGGACCGCCTCTGACGACCCGGGGACCATGGCCTCAAAGCGGGGGAAGAAATCTTCGTCAGAGGGTCCTGCGCCGGGGGATACTTCGGCCGAATTATGCCCTCGAGGGGATCAGCCCTCCAATGAGCCGTAAGTAGAGAGGAGTCTTTCTTTTTAAGAAATGAGAGAAATCCTTGCGTTATATCTGAGAAGAGTAATCAAAAATTTACCTTGTAGCTCGGACCTTAGCCCTTCTCAGCAGAGCTCGTCTTCAGGGGATCTTCTTCCGGAGATGATGGAGAGAGGAACACCTCCCCCTGCCGTACCGCCTTGTGAGGTGGGCAACCCTGAGGTATCGTCATGGAGGGTTTCTCCGAATCCGGCAGGGCCGGAAGGTAGTCATATGGCCCCCCAAAGCCCTCCGCGTTCGGCCTTCGAAAAGGGCCATCGGACGAGTCTGGCACCGTCTGGTGCGCGGTCGGAGGAGCTGAAGGATCTGCTAGGGCGAGCATCTATCTCAGAGGAGCACCATGCACTGATGGGTACGGTGATTGAGAGGATTTCATCCGCGGAGAGCGGATTGCACGAGGCTGTCAGCAGTTTACTGACAGGTTTTGAGGTACGCGAAATAATGTACCCTTTTTGGACAATTGCGCATAAATAAGATGCGCCCTGTGTAGATAGTAGCCCCTGAGACTCTGTGCGTTGTCAAAAGTGACGGCGCGCAGAGGATCATAATCCCATGTCTAATATGCCGCCTTCATACATAGGTGGCGAAGTGTCGGGTGGCCAGCCAGACTGATGAATTTGCTGAGCTAAAGCGGCAACTTGACATGGCAGATGCCGACATCGCGCTTGTCAACAAGCGGCTTGACGAGGCACAAGGTATGTAATTACTCCGGCGGCACCTGGTAAGAGGAGCTTTATGCGAGTATCTTACAATGTGTGCGCTTGATGCAGATGGTGCTACTGCCATGGAGAATCTTTGGGCGGAACTTGCCCGAGCCAAGGAGCAAGCCAGGAAAAGTGATGCGGCTGCCGGAAAGGCAATTGAAGAGCTGAAAGCCGAACAGGCTACTCACTGCCGAAGCAAGAAGGAAATGGCCGAGATGGCTGTGAAGCTAAAGAGCGCTGCTGACGGTTGCAAGCTTCTTGAAAAAAGAAGATCAGGCGGAAAAGACGGACCTGGAGAAGGCCGTTGCCGATGCCAAGGATGCTCGCTCTGCGATGAGAGCTATGAAGGAGGAGCTGCATCAGGCCGGAGAGATCGCGGCTGGAAAGCCCTTTATGCTGCGGAGGAAGTTCTGTGATCCTAAACATGCTCCGTTAGACCGGATGTGGAGTACGGCGGACACCTATCTGGATTTGGCAGCGAGTGCCGTAGATGCGTCCGAACACTTTCGAGATCAAGAAGATCACGAAGTGGAAAAGCTCTTTTGGTCGTAGTTCCACAATCTGGAGCGTCCACTGTCATTAGCCGATCGTTTGGCCGAATGGGCCGAGCTAAATAGGTTGTCTGGACTCGCCATGAACTATGTCATGAGTCATCTGTGGCCAGAGAGGCCAGAGCCGAAAAGTTATTTCAACTTGGTGCAGCAGTTCCTTGGTGCGGCGCCGCATATCAATGCGATGAAGAGTTCAGCGTGCATAGAGGGTGCGCGGATGGCTCTTGCCCGTGTCAAGACATACTGGGCGGAAATGGAGGCCACCGCTATTGCATACCCAGACTCGGATGGAAGCCGAGTACCTACCAAGCACTATTTTCAGGAAGTTCTGCAAGGCGCTCGTTTAATAGAGACGCAGTGCTCGAAGGATACTATATTCAATAGCATATATTATTGTAAAACAATATTTTGATAAATTGTAGAAGCTTTTTATACTTGTGCCTACAAGTATTATAATACCTCCTGTGCGGCCGTTTAATATATATGTATATATAATCTGAAAGATGGCAGTCGTCGGCTTCAGCCCCCACGGACATAATGCGGGGGTGTTCATAGAAGGCGCATTTTCACACTTGATCCAACGTCTTGGTCCTACAAAGGAAGTGATAGCGCAGCGAACTAGGCAATCGTACTATGATGCTTTATCACTTTCACTTAGCCATAGGAGTTTGATAGTGAGGCTACTTATATAGCCCCTGGTGGCGCCTGCGCTCGCCCGAACTCGGGGCGCGTATGTGCCTGGCCGGGAAGCGGCCCTTCGTTTATGCGGAGGAATCCTAAAGATTCCGGTAAGTCCTCGAGTGGTTGACCAGTCTCACGCTATATCATGATAGTCAGTTTTCGGCTTTCTCTACTGAGGTGCTCGCCTGGCCGAACCGGGGCACAATCGCAGTAGTTCTCCTAGTGCCGCCTTAGCCGATAGAGCGGAACGTAAGGTAGCAAAACACAGGAGCCGGGCAAACCCAACATTTGACCAAAGACATGATTCAGAGCTGATGCATATAAGGCCAAACTCGCGACGCCGAACACTCCCTAAGGTATTCGGTCTTTATGAGAGCGGGCGGGATAACGCCCTTAGTGATAAGCCCCTAGTGTCCAGGTACGCGCAAAACTCTGATGTGACCACATGCCAAAACACCAGCCTCCTCCTTGGTTATACCAAGAAACCAGGGGATGTGTATCAACAAGAGACAGTAAAAAAGGTTTACACAGGGTCTTAATCTGAAAAGAATCCTTGGAACGGGTCCCTGCTGCATGTCTGCGCCTGTGTCTCCGTTGTGCCGTATCCTGGACGGGCGTAGCACGGTGTTCATCTGTAAAAGAGAGGAACTTAGTTGAAGAAAGATCGTGCCGAACATGAGTTATACTAAATAAACAAAGTATAAGTTGAAATGGGTAAAATTGAGCTTTATTGTCTCTTGTTTTATATGCGCGGAGCCCCTAGTACAGGGGTATATGGCTATTAAGCCTTTATCAATTGTATGTTTATGCCGGACTCGTCTAGCCATGTCCTGGTCTTGACGACCTGTTTAGGTACTTTGGCTGGTGAAGCCGCTTTATTGTGGGGCTAACAAGGCAGCCGCACTGTCTTCCGCGCGGGAGGAACACTCAATGTTTTCCCTTTAATGAGATGATGCCTCGTGGACCAGGCATCTTAAGTGCAAGAGATGCATAATGCGGTATTGCGTTAAAGCGGGCGAAAGCTTCGCGTCCCAGCAGTGCTTGATAGCTACTTGAGAATGGGGCGATGTGGAAAGTTAGCTGTTCGCGATGGAAGTTATCGGGGGAGCCGAACATAACTTCTAGCCGGAGAGAACCCATGCAACGGGCATCCGGGCCTGGTGTTACCCCTTGAAAGGAGGTTTTGCTATGGCGAATTTTTGTTGGGTCTATCCCCATGTTGCGGATTGTGTCCTGGTATAACAGGTTTAGACCACTTCCACCGTCCATCAGGACATTTGTAAAGTGGAGTCCGCCGATTATTGGATCTAATATCAAGGCAGTCCGGCCTGCGTTCCGGATACTTCTAGAGTAATCCCGATGGTCGAAGATGATCGGTTTTAACAACCATTGGCGAGACTCCTTTGGGATAGGCCGTATGGCTCGTATCTCTGTTGGCGCCATTCTATTCGTCACGTGAAGTAAGTTTATTGTTTTGACTTCTTGTGGGAAATCCTTTTGTTTCCTGGTGCTTTGCTTGTGGGGTTCGTCATCGTCCTCACTTGGTGTGTCGAGCCCCTTGTGTTCGGTGTTGAGTTTGCCGGATTGCTTGAAAACCCAACAATCTCTGTGGGTATGGTTTGCAAGCTTCCTGGGAGTACTGTGTATTTGACATATCTTGTCCAAGATTTTGTTTAAGTTGGATAGCTCGTCCCTGTTATACTTGAGGGGCGGCTTTCTCTGATTCTGCCGTGAGCTTTTGAATCCGGCGTTGACCGCCGTGCTCTTTGGGCTGTTTCTCTTATTCCGGCGCTGGTCCTTACTACGTCAGGGTTTTCCGTTTCCATCCCTAACTTCGGATGTACTTGGGTCTCCGGTGCTACATCTTGCCAACCAGCTGTCCTCTCCTGCGCAAAAGTGGGTCATGAGGTTTGTTAATGCGGCCATTGTTCTTGGCTTTTCTTGGCCGAGGTGTCTGGCGAGCCATTCGTCTCGAATGTTATGCTTAAAAGCTGCTAGGGCTTCGGCGTCCGGACAGTCGACTATCAGATTCTTTTTAGTAAGAAATCTGTTCCAGAATTTCTGGGCTGACTCTCCGGGCTGTTGAGTTATGTGATTGAGATCGTCTGCATTCGGAGGGCGGACATAGGTCCCTTGAAAATTTGCCCGGAAAGCATCCTCAAGCTCTTCCCAACTTCCAATGGTGTTTTCGGGAAGGCTTTTGAGCCAATGCCGGGCTGGCCCTTGAAGCTTGAGGGGTAAGTATTTTATGGCGTGGAGGTCATCTCCTCTGGCCATATGTATGTGGAGGATATAATCCTCGATCCAGACCCCAGGGTCTGTTCTTCCGTCGTACGTCTCTATGTTTACGGGCTTGAATCCCGCTGGAAATTCATGGTCCAACACCTCATCGGTGAAACATAGGGGGTGTGCGGCACCCCTGTATTTGGGTGTGCTGTGATGTTCGGATATTTGTTGTGTTGCATTGCTTACTAAAGCTTGCTTTCTTGGCCCGTAGATAGAGCTGGTTGGGCCATCTTTTTTATGCGGATCCTTTGGTGGATCGCGTGTCGGCTTGTGTGCGGCGCCGCTTGCCGCTCCATACTGGCCATGCGGTCGTCTATCCGACCGGGTGGCTTTCCTATTTTTTGACTGCGGGGGCTCTAAGGCCTCCTCGTCAAATTCAGGCAGTAGCTTTCGCTTTGGATAGCTTTTTGTGCGACGACTGCCGCCATATTTGTCTGCGGTGTTGCGTACTTTGCTCCATCTGATTCTGAGTGCATCTTCCGCAGTTTTGAGCTTTCGCTTCTGCTTTTTTAGGCTACGCGCAGTGGCGACGAGCCTTCTGTGGAGGTTCCTCTGCTCCATGAGCCTATCCGGCGTAAGGTCGTCCGGACTATTGTTTTCGCCGGGGACGGGGTGTTCGGTTTGTTTATCCAAGTTACCCTGTTCGGACGGTTGCTCGAAGGCATGTTCGTCGTCCGCCGGCTCGTCCTGCTCTATGGCTGGGTCTGTATGGCTGCTGTCTCTGTCGAGGCAGGGCTTGGAGCGGCGCTTACGTCGCCGCTTTGATTGCTTTTCGAGTGAACGATCCCTCGTTGCATCCCTGTGTTCCTCGTCGTCGCTTCCTTTGGGTGTGTCCACCATGTATACATCATGAGATGAGGTGGTTGTCCAGTGCCTTATAGGCGTTGGTTCATGTTCATCTCCTACATCGTCGTCCATACCATCGATGTCTTCGGAGTCGAAGTCGAGCACGTCGTTTAAATTATCGACAGTGGCTACGAAGTGGGTGGTGGGTGGGCATCGAATTTCTTCATCGTCCACATCCCAATCCTGCCGGTCATAGTCCGGCCAGGACTCTCCTGACAAAGAGAGAGACCTGAGTGAATTCATAATGTCGCCGAAGGGCGAGTGCTGAAAGATGTTTGCGGCGGTGAACTCCATGATCAGCGCCCAATCGGATTCGATCGGTAGGGGCGCGGAGGGCTCGGAGTCCGGAGAGGAGTCCGGCATCTTGGAGTCACGGGCTTCGCAAAGGACAAGGCTGGTGTTCGGCTTGATCGCCGTAGAGATTGCAGCCCCCGGGGCGGTGTCTAACCACCCATCCTCGATTGGTGTGGTCGGCTCCGAGCCAAGGGTCGGAGTGGACACAGGTGCAGCCTCCAGGGCACTGTTCGGCGGCAGAGCTAGATCATGCCCACCAGGACAGTGCGGCGCGCTTGGCTGCGGCTCAGATCCGTCGAAGATCAAGTCTCCGCGGTCGTCCGCTGTGTAGTTTAAACTTCCAAATCTGACCTGACGGCCAGGGGCGTAGCTTTCAATCTACTCTAGATGACCAAGCGAATTGGCCCGCAGTGCAAAGCCGCCAAATACGAAGATCTGTCCGGGGAGAAAAGTCTCACCCTGGATCACATCGTCGTTGATGATCGGAAGAGCCATCGGGCCTAAAAGTGACGACACAGAGGAACTCTCAATGAAAGCACCAATGTCGGTGTCAAAACCGGCGGATCTCGGGTAGGGGGTCCCGAACTGTGTGTCTAGGCGGATGGTAACATGAGACAAGGGACACGATGTTTTTACCAAGGTTCTGGCCCTCTCGATGGAGGTAAAACCCTACTCCTGCTTGATTAATATTGATGATATGGGTAGTACAAGAGTAGATCTACCACGAGATCAAGGAGGCTAAACCCTAGAAGCTAGCCTATGGTCTGATTGTTGTTCGTCCTACGGACTAAAACCCTCCGGTTTATATAGACACCGGAGAGGGCTAGGGTTACACAAAGTCGGTTACAATGGTAGGAGATCTACATATCCGTATCGCCAAGCTTGCCTTCCACGCCAAGGAAAGTCCCTTCCGGACACGGGATGAAGTCTTCAATCTTGTATCTTCATAGTCCAAGAGTCCGGCTGAAGGTATAGTCCGGCTATCCGGACACCCCCTAATCCAGGACTCCCTCACTTTCCAAGTACCGTCTGAAGAACACGAAGCTGATGATGATGAACTTGCAGAAATCATCAAAGACAGGCAAGTCAGGGCCGCTAGAGCCAAAGGATCAGAGGTGCCACTGCTTTTGGATCCCAAGTTGATCCTCGACTACATTGATGTCTAGCACAAGGACCCCAACACTCCCTTGCCTGATTTCAAGCTGACTCCTGGCCTGAGTCACATGCTGACCCACTTCATTCAAGAAGAAAAGTGGAAATTTGAGAAGGCCAGGCAGATCAAGAAAGCGCAGTACAAGAAAGAGCGCTATCTCAAGAAAAACGTTGTCTCTATGACAACTGAAGAACTTGTCACTATTCAGAATGAGATTAAGAAACTCAGTGATGACTTTGATGCATATCGCGCTGATTGGCTTGGAGCCAAGGTTCGTTTTGTGAAACTTGCGGATAACTTCACTTCCAATGTTGCAGCCCCAATGCAACAGGAAATTCCTCAGGCTCAAGCATCTGCTCAACCTACTGAAGAAAATGCCAGCACCGCTGATAACAATCAGGCTGCTGAAGAAAATGTGAGTTCCAGGGCTGATGACTGCATTCCAGCCACTGAAGAAATTGTCAGGGCACCCACTAGTGGTCCGCCTGAAGAAACTGAAGAACTCAGGGCAACTGCATCATTTGTGCCTGAAGAAAATCAACCAGATTCCTCAGCTGCTCCTGCACCAACTTCAACTCCAATCCTTCCATCTACATCGGATGTGAAGAAGACCAAGGCTGCAAAGCGTGCTGCAGTGAAGAAAAGGAAAGCATCAGCTGCTTCATATTCTTCAGCTCCAAAGAAAATGAAGCCTATGACAAGTTCATTTGCAAATCCGATTGATGTTGTTCCCATCTCAACTAGGCCATCAAAGGACCTTATTCCTTTTGATGAAGAATATGTGATCCCTAGCGGATCTAATGAAGAAACTCCTTCTGCTACTTCGCCTGAACCGTTGGATGAAGAAATTGAGGTGGATGCGATCCCTTCAACACCTATCATCTCCTCGCCTATGCATCAGTTCACAGTTGAAGAGGCTGGCGTTGAAGAAATGGAAGATGAAGATGTGGACATTGGCTGCTCCACACCCGTAATCAGTGATGAATTCTGGGAAAGTCAGCATCCAAACTCACCAATGTTCACCCCTCTACAGCAAATTCCTCAGTCCCCCACACAAACTATACATATGGGCTTTGAAGAAACTCAACCCAATGCATCTGTCCATGAGGAAATTCCAGCCACTACCGCTGAAGAAACTGCTGCTGCTAAACAACCAACAACGTGGACTGTCACTGAGGAGGCACCAGAAATTCCTCAGCCTGAAGAACCTGCAATTGAGAATCCTGAGGTCGTGATGCAACTCACTGACACCCCTCTGCCGAAGCCAAAGGACACATTCTCACGCAAGCAAAAGTTCAAGGCTGATGATTTCTTCGGCGAGCACGTATTCTTCGAAGATTACAACCCATATAACTCTGCTCGCATTAGGAAGAGGCGTTTCTAGACTGCTAGTCAAGCCAATTTCTATTCCTCGGTGTTGTTCAACAAGGAGAAGATCTTCTACCATGAGCATATTCCTCACGTGGATATGAAATCTCTGCCATGCTTCGCACCAGTCCTCAGTGTTCTTCACGACGCTGGACTGCTAAACTTTTGCTCTGACATCCACGATTGGAATGAAGAACCGATTCTTCAATTCTATGCAATGCTGCACATCACTGGAGATGCTGAAAATGTGAATTCCTGGGTGTTGGACTGGATGTCTGAAAACACTCACTACACTGCACCAGCCTCTGAATTGCTTCGTGCTCTACCACTCAGTCCTCCCCTTGAAGAAGCTTGCTGCATCTACAGTGAACCTGAGGTCACACATCATTACATGCAGGTGCTGATGAAACCTTTGAAGCCAGGTCAGGCACCAAGAACCAAATTCCTCGTGAAGGAATTGCTGTACGTGCCCAGAACTATCTATCGTATTCTTACGAGGACAATCAGTCCTATCAAAGGCCACGACTCATCTGATGAGGAAATTGTTGGCATCATGAAGAATCTGGTATTCAACATCGTTCATGGCATTCCTGTCAATTATCACGATTTCTTCATGAGGACTATGGCCAATGTTGCACTGTCTCCGTTTGAGCTGAAGCCTTATGCACCTTGGATTATGAGATTCCTCAGGACAAGGTCTTCACTCAACTACAAAGTTGATTTCCAGAATCACCTCAGCTACTTGCCCCCAGTTGAAGTCCTCAAGCAGACATATTCCTCAGTTGATGGAAAGGGCAATGCACCAGCTGTAATAGATGAAGGCATTCGTCCATTGGATGCTCAGTTTCACAAAGCCGCATCTTATTCCACCAATGATGACTCTGCCATACATGACTCTGCCAATGCACCCAAGTCCACTCCTCAAGCCCCTGCTCCGCGCGTGGTGACTGACCGTGAACTTCTGCTTAGTCTTCACCAGAAGGTGGATCGAAATCACAAATGGGTTAAGCATCAGTTTGGTTCACTTCTTCACAACATGACTGCCACACACAATGCAGTGAAGAAAAACCACTACTACCTCCATCAAGTCTTCGGTCGCACCTGGGCAATCCTGTCACATCTGTATGGTGAAGAAGATCTGAAGAACATGGGTCTCAAAGAAGATTTTGACTGGTCTGCACCTCCACCGAAGAAAATGAAGACTTGGACGACACTGCGGCAGGCCCTACTACAACAAACGACCCCAACAACGCTGGCGCTCCTTCATCAACTTGATATTCTTCAGGGGCGTTAGTCCTCATATTCGTTCCTTTTGGTTATTTGATGACAAAGGGGGAGAATTTTGAGTTAGTGTTCAAGCGGGTCTTTCTATATGGGCGTTTTTTGTTAAGTTACGACTCTCGTTCTTCTGCGACTTTATTGGATCGAGTTATAAACTTAAACCCGATGGTGCTCTGATACTCTTGATACGTTTTTTTGCATGCTTATTCCTCGTTAATATTATTGCACGCATGCTGAATTACATCAGTCACCATATTTCATCATGCATTTCAAATTCTTCACTTTTATATATCAAATGCGTGTGTGAATTACAAGATATAGGGGGAGATCTCCATGATTCAACCCTTCAAGTGTGCATTGCTTCAAAAGCAAATTCCTCACTATGCACATCTTCAGGGGGAGTTCTTCTATATCTTGCAATCAAATTCCTCAATATTAATAGTTACACTTCATATGTTTATCCCCATTGAAAACTTAACCTATATTGTCATCAATCACCAAAAAGGGGGAGATTGTAAGTGCATCTAGTGCCCCTTAGTGATTTTGGTGTATTGAAGACTTACAGGTTAAGAGACTAATGTGTTTATGAGTGTACACAGGTCTATAAGTCTATGAGGAGTTTGATATTTACAGAGAAAGTTGACCCCTAAAAATGAAGTTCTTCGTCTGAAGACTTTGGTATTCTGAAGACTTTCTGAAGACTTTGAAAGTGAAGAAAATTGTGTGACCTTGAAGACTTGGTATTCATTCGAGGAACATAAAGCGTGAAGACTTTTGTTTTCATAGTTTCATTTTCTCTTTCTTGAGTCATAGGAAACACCGTACTGTTAAAGGGGGTCGAGGAAATACTAAGGAAAAATTTCCATGTGATGCTCAACTCAAAATCCTACACCTACCAATCCCTTCAAGTGAAGCCATTGGAAATCTCATACAGTCCAGTCATATTCTTCAATGATAGAGACGAAGTTCTTCTGGTCTCTGAGGAATTTGTTCTGACTGAGAAGTAGGAATTCACCAGTGCGGATTTCCTACACAGTGAGGAACATGATAGCCTTGAGGATTTTGCTACTCAAAATTCCGACCATTGCTGTGCTATGCGCCAGCTGTCCCAAAATATCTATCCACCTAACGGTCATATCATTGAAGGGCATTTATGTCTTATCATGTCGGGCTGCTCCCTAGGCTATAAATAGCCGCCCCCTACAACCACTAGCTGGTTGGCTACTCCGAGAGAAACTGGCACTAGTCATTTGAGAGCAACCCATCCTCCAAGGACTTTGAGCGAAAATCATCAAGTGAGGAAAAACCAAAAACCCAAAACCCAAACACCTACAAACCCCAAGTGATTGAGCATCACTGAAGAGATTGATCCTGCGTGGATCCAACGCTTGTTACCTTTGAAGACTGTGCTTCTTCCAGATGGTTAGGCGTCATGGTCTAGAGCATCCAAGAGGAATTGTGGATCGGCGAGTGACCGAGTTTGTGAAGGTTTGGAAGTCGCCTGAAGACTTACCACGAGTGATTGGACGAGGTCAGTGTGACCTTAGTTCAAGGAGAATACGGTGAGGACTGGGTGTCCTGAGCTGCGTGTTCAGGACTGGGTGTTCGGGACTGTGTGTCCTCGAGTTTAAATACTCAGCCACTCCAACCAGACGTACAACTGAGACAGCAGTTGGAACTGGTCTACCAAATCATTGTCTTCATCAAGCTTAGTGGTTCTATTTCCTCAACTCTTTCATTTCCTCATAACTGTGTTGTGTGCTTGTTCATATCTGTGTTTGAAGACTTTGAATGAAGACTTTCTCAATTTTCTCAGTTCAATTTCTTCAGTCTGTTTATCTTCATCCTGTGTTATCCTGTGTTTATGCTTCTGTACTCTGTTCCTGTCTTCATTTCATCATGATGACTATGCTTGTATTCTGTTATGTTTACTTTTGAGTACTTATTCCGCTGCTAATTCCTCAGTGAAGAATTTCATAAAAATCGCCTATTCACCCCCCTCTAGTCGATATAACGCACTTTCAGATGGGGAATCGGTCTAGCACCAACACGGCTTCCTCCAGTGTCCGACTTATTGGAGGTGGTAAGGGAGCGCGATAAGCGTTTGATGGAAGCACGACATAGTGGGAGAAAACGATGGGAACTAGGGATCGCTGGTCCAAGAGTTGAATAAGAGTCCGTTGATGTTGAGTCCAAGAGTTGACCTGGAGTACATCATAGCAGTGTGTGCAGGCTACACAATGTGTAGAACAACAATGGATGAATGAATCAATGAGTCAACATGTAGAGCAAGGGGAAACAAAACTTACGATCTCCATGGTTGCTACGTGCAATTACCACATTATCTCCAGCCGATCAACCACGCCACAATACTTTGTGACGGAGTTCTGGATGGTGTACCATCGATATGCTAAGGACTTGACACTGCATTCATGGATGATGTGCATGCCACAGGGCGTAATGTGCTTCGCGCATGAAACGAACCTTGCACACGCTGTCAAAAGACCCTCCTTCTGCTCTTGCATACAAAGTCTGAAGATACGACTGTTGGGGAACGCAGTATTTCAAAAATTCCTATGATCACACAAGATCTATCTAGGAGATGCATAGCAACGAGAGGGGATAGTATGTCCACGTACCCTCGTAGACCGAAAGCGGAAGCGTTTAGTAACGCGGTTGATGTAGTCGAACGTCTTTGCGATCTAACCGGTCAAGTACCGAACGCACGGCACCTCCGTGATCTACACACGTTCAGCTCGATGACGTCCCTCGAACTCTTGATCTAGCTGAGGCCGAGGGAGAGTTTTGTCAGCACGACAGCATGGTGACGGTGATGATGAAGTTACCGACGCAGGGCTTCGCCTAAGCACTACGACAATATGACCGAGGTGGAAAACTGTGGAGGGGGGCACCGCACACGGCTAAGACAAATCTTGGAGTGCCTTTGGGTGCCCCCGTGCCCACGTATATAAAGGAGGGGGAGAGGAGGCGGCCTAGGAGGGGCGCGCCTATAGGGGGAGTCCAACTAGGATTCTCAATCCTGGTTGGAGTCCCCTTCCTTTTCCAAGAGGGGAGAGAGGGAAGGAGCAGGAGAGGGAGAAGGAAAGAGAGGGGGGCGCCGCCCCCTCCCTAGTCCAATTCAGACTTGCCATGGGGGGGCGCACGGCCACCCCTTGAGGCCCTTCTTTCCTTTCCCGTATGGCCCATTAAGGCCCACTACTTCCCTCGGTGAATTCTCGTAACCCTCCGGTACTCCAAAAAATACCCGAATCACTCGGAACCTTTCTGATGTCCGAATATAGTCTTCCAATATATCGATCTTTACGTCTCGACCATTTCGAGACTCCTCATCATGTCCGTGATCTCATCTGGGACTCCGAACAACCTTCGGTACATCAAATCACATAACTCATAATACAAATCGTCATCGAATGTTAAGCGTGCGGACCCTACGGGTTCGAGAACTATGTAGACATGACCGAGACACATCTCCGATCAATAATCAATAGTGGAACCTGGATGCTCATATTGGTTCCTACATATTCTACGAAGATCTTTATCAGTTAAACTGCATAACAACATACGTTGTTCCCTTTGTCATCGATATGTTACTTGCCCGAGATTCGATCGTCGGTATCCTCATACCTAGTTCAATCTCGTTACTGGCAAGTCTCTTTACTCGTTCCGTAATGCATCATCCTGTAACTAACTCCTTAGTCACATTGCTTGCAAGGCTTAGAGTGATGAGCATTACCGAGAGGGCCCAGAGATACCTCTCTGACAATCGGAGTGACAAATCCTAATCTCGATCTATGCCAACTCAACAAACACCATCGGAGACACTTGTAGAGCATCTTTATAATCACCCAGTTACGTTGTGACGTTTGATAGCACACTAAGTGTTTCTCCGGTATTCGGGAGTTGCATAATCTCATAGTCATAGAAACATGTATAAGTCATGAAAGAAAGCAATAGCAACAAACTAAACGATCATAGTGCTAAGCTAACAGATGGGTCTCGTTCATCACATCATTCTCTAATGACGTGATCCCGTTCATCAAATGACAACACATGTCTATGGCTAGGAAACTTAACCATATTTGATTGACAAGCTAGTCAAGTAGAGGCATACTAGGGACACTCTGTTTGTCTATGCATTCACACATGTATCAAGTTTCCGGTTAATACGATTCTAGCATGAATAATACACATTTATCATGATATAAGGACATATAAATAACAACTTTATTATTGCCTGTAGGGCATATTTCCTTCAACGACCAACCACGTACCACTCAACAACTCATCCTCCTTCATCGAGTACCCCTGCCATCCTTCTTATTATAAAAAGTGACACAAAGTTTAAAAATAAGCTCAATGGCATTTGACCGAACACCTGTCGGGCGTGGTGTCTGTCATGAATGACATCGACAAGGGGGTTGACAATACCTGGCCGCGAACGGATCGCGGGTGGACGACGCCTTTGTACAAGGCGAGTGGGCGCGTGGTTGGGGGCTGCGGACGTCCGGCAATGTTGACATCACTATGGATGAGCATGGGCACACTACACTGACATGATGTTGGAAGAGCAGGAGGCCGCGTTCCGACAGGCGCATGCAGACTACAGGTACAACCTCCGCCTCCTCGACGAGCACCGACGCGCGGAGGAGCAAATTGTGGCTGGCACGAGCATCATGACAGACGTGGACGTGGAGAGCACGAGGCGCTGCTCTTGTCCTACCGCGCCGCCCGTGACATCTGTCGCGAGCGATGACGGCACCACGTCCTGCAGGTAGAGCGGAGATCGATGAGGCGGCGGCAGAATTTTACGACGATACGGGCAACTTTGCCAACTCCATGTCGACCGCGCCCCAACGTCACGACGATGATGTCGGCACGTCCGCAGACATCGCCTATAGCGAGGAAGAGTATAGCATCGGAGGCCGCCGACACTTGGGTCCCACGAAGGCCACTACTCCTCCCCTCCCATTGAGTTAAGCTTTGCGGGATCATCATTGTTGGTCGATTAGCTGCTGCCCGCTTCATGGAGGCGGAGCTTTAGTTTCCGGAGCTCATGGGCGGCTGACAAGCTTGCTGTGCCGAACACGGGGAAGACATGTCGTGGGAAACGGGCGCTGGCGATCATTTAAACTAGGTTAGAATAGAGTTTAGTTAAAATATGTCGAAAATGTAATGCATGTGCTCTGGTTTAGGTGAAAATCATTCGGTTTATGTAAATATTATACAAGTTTGAGTGAAATTCGTCCGGTTTTTTTTGAATTTGCATCAAATTTGTTTAATTTCGTTAAATTCCGTTTGAAATGTCTCCAGACATTTATAGTTATAGTTGGATAGCCAGCTCCTGCATCAATGTTTGTGGACTGGTCATCACTGATCCACGGACCGATACGGTGTTCGGTTTAACGGTTAACATTGAACATGCCCTAAACAATCCGCAATGCTTTTCAGGTTCTAGAAGGCGGCGATCGGTGATCATGTCAGCGTTCAACAAAGTGGCCCCGTTGGCCAAGTTGGACCCCTCTTGCCCAGAATTAAACATGACTAACCTGTTCCTCTCTGTTCATAGTTATTGCCGCTTTTTCTCGCTGACCAACTACTACTCCTACATCTGAATCTCTGTTTTTTCTTGTTTGTGAATTAGTACATCTGAATCTCTTTCTCTGTCTACCGAAGAAAGAAAGGGAAAATAGTATCTGTCCGAAAATAATTGTCATTAAAATGAATGAAAAAAGATGTATCTAATTTTGATGACAAATATTTTCGGACGGAGGAAGTATGACCATACGTCGCACGCCATGCTAATAAAATAAATACAATTATATTATTCTGAAAAAATACAATCAGAAATAATAAATTATTCTATCTATTTTGAATGCAGCAACCACCTGCGCCGTACTCCTATATTGGAGCGCAAGCCAAGCCTGGCCTTCCTTCCCGTCCCGTGCCGCCTCCCTTGCCTTTCCCATCCGCTGTGGATTCCTCTCGAGCGAGAGAGATCGGGGAAGGCGTCGGCCGCGTACGATAGGGGAGAGAGAGCGAGAGGGATGGCGGACGCCACGAGGAAGTACCTGGTGCAGGTGGCGGAGGGGAGGGAGGCGGCGCCCGAGGAGGGCGGCGCGCCGTCGGCCGGGCCCGTCTACCGCTGCGCCGCCGGCTCCGGCGGGGCGTCGCCGCCCGCCGTGCCGGGGCTTGAGTCATGCTGGGACATATTCCGGTACGGCTGCTCGATTTGATTTCGTTTCGTTTCGTTTCGTTTCTGCCTCTCCGGAATAATTTACAGAGCTGTCAATCGTTCGGTCGGTCTCGGATAGATCATCGATCCTGTTTGTGTTGTTCCCTCTGGTCGATTTCTTCTTATCGTGGAGCTGCTGAATCCTTCGAACAATCCCGCAATGCGGCCACAATTAGCTATAATACCTTCGAGCCGTTCAAACCGCTGCCTTTTATTTTGTACAGTATATACGCAATTGTTGACGTAACGGTGACACTCGTTGGCGATTTTTAAATTAAATATAAAAATCCATCGGTTATTCACACGCAGAAACGTCTTGTGGTTTCCTCCTCGTCGGAATTAGATAGAAGATTCAGTGCAGGCATGCCTTCAGAGGAACCTGATGCTACGTAGAATAATTTAACGTCAGACAAGAAAACTGAAAGCGTCAGCCTTGTTTTGCTCTGTCGTGTCTGCAAACTTGGGAATAAAATATTTACATACTGAGGTGGAGTACACAACTTGTAAAAAACCATAACAGAAATATTTACATCTTATAATATTACAGATATGCTACCAAACAGGTAAAAACCGTAACGCTTACACAATTTCTACATACTTCATAACCAAACCTTGTCCTTATGTCCAATCTACATCTGAAACCAGAAAACCAAACTACAGCTGAACATAGTCATTCTGAATGCTAAAAATCCTATCCAATTTCTGTGTGAAATAAATGTATTCTCTCTACAGAAACATCATTCTAGTCTCCTAATAATATGATTGCTTGCATGTGTACAGTTTGTCTGTGGAAAAGTACCCTGACAACCCGATGATGGGCCGCCGTGAAATCGTGGACGGAAAGGTTGGTCCATGGCCCTCAGTTCATACGTTTGCACTCAATGCTTCTCAGTTTTGTTGTGGCGGATTAATTTGCAATCTCCTACCCTGTGTCAATTTCATATCAGGCTGGCAAGTACACATGGGTGACTTACAAAGAAGTATACGACACTGTGATCAAGGTGGGGGCTTCAATCCGGAGCTGTGGCATCAACAAGGTATGTGCCACCAGCGATCTGGGCATTTGATGTTTGTTCCATGATCTTGCCCACTCCTTTTTCTCTGAGATAACACTACAAAATTGGGAACGGTTCATGGTTCCTTTCAGTATTATTATGTGTGGCTAGTGTTTGGTATTGTTCAGAAACTACTTACTGATTGATTGGTTGCTCCTTGATCATCTGCAGGGAGGACGATGTGGTATCTATGGAGGCAATAGCCCTGAGTGGGTTGTCAGTATGCAGGTATGCAATACATATCATCACAGTATGGATTAATGATATTAAATACGTGGGGCAAATTAGAAACAATGGATGTTAGTGTGTTACCAATTTGGTTATGTTGCCGTCTTCATTAGATAGTGTTATGAAATCATTAGTCCAATTTGTGGACCCCCAGTATCCTAATGTCCAAAAGAAAGGCCCCACTTTTAGCTACATGTCCTACACCAAATTTGCCTGTTCTACCCAAAGCTAAAAAAAAGTTTCTCATACATTTGTTCATATTTTTCTAACCGTCTTTAAAGAAGAAAATGTGGAAAAAACTGTGTGTATTCCTCTGCACTAGGAATCTCCTAACTGTGTTGTATCAAAATACTATTTTCTCATCACTAATTGTTTTTCTTTGCTTATTTTCTTAGGCCTGCAATGCCCATGGCATTTACTGTGTTCCATTGTATGACACACTTGGTAAGTTTTTCTTGGCTTCACTGGATATTGAAAAATAATTATGGTAGCTGAAACAGTGAGCACCAGAACATGGATGCATGCTCTCACATGTCAGAATTTTGAGTTTAGAAGTTGTTTAACAGTGGCATGCTGACATCTCCCATTGATTGATGTTTTTAGGTGCTGGGGCAATAGAATTTATATTGTGCCATGCAGAGGTCGAAATTGCTTTTGTGGAGGAGAAGAAGATTGGAGAGGTACATTGCTCCACTGGAACACCAACTGGTTTAATTATATGTTCCAATACTAGAAAGCATGTTGTAGTACTAACCTCCGTTCCAAATTATTTGAAACTCTATCTTGTCATAAGTAAAACTTTTCTAAGTTTGTCTAAGTTTATAGGAATCTATATCAACATTTGCAACACTGAATTTTATAAAATATTTTCATACTATATATATTTAATGTTATAGATATTAGCATAGTTTTCTATAGACTTGGTCAAAACTTAAGAGAAGTTTGAGTTAGGACAAAGCTTGAACTTCAAATAATTTGGAATAGAGGGAGTACTTGGCTAATCTCAGTGCTTTGTTTATTAAGAATCTCTTTCAAAGCAACCAGGTCAGTAAAATGACTATTTATCTCGGATAGAATAGCCTGGAGTTCTACATTCCATGCTAATTCGGTAATTCCGTTGTATATTATATAACTATTAGGTTGTTTTCCTAATAAACACCCAAGGAGATTGTAAGATATGACATACAAATGTGTTAATTGATTTATTAGAATCATCATAGCACAGTGCATGTAGAAGTTGGCGACTCTATTACATGTGATCTACCTTGTGTTTTGAGTGTTTCAAATATATTTTGTGGGCTACTTTTCAGGTACTCAAGACATTACCAAACGCGACCAAATTTTTGAAGAGTGAGTTAGACATGAGTTAGTTCTCTGTTGTTAAGCTATAGTGCCATTTATATGTTTTGTTGATATGGTCAAATTTTGCTTCAAGCCATCGTGAGCTTTGGTAAGGTCAGCCCTGATGAGAAGGAAAAGGTTGAGCAGAACGGATTGTCTATCTACTCATGGTCCGAGTTTGTGCTTAAGGTAAGGTTCTCACTTTCTGAGACAACTGTTTTGTGAAAATGGAGCTACTAATATGTCAACCACACTCTTTCTCATATATGCTTTAACTATATGTTGAATTTTAAGGACATCCTTGTGAGCAATATGATTTTATATCCATCTGACACTAGAATAACTAACTTTATTTACTATTACACCTACAGGGAGATGGGGCTGAAGAGAAGTATGAACTCCCTCCAAAGGATAAGGCTGACATATGCACGATAATGTATACCAGTGGAACAACTGGTGATCCAAAGGGAGTTTTAATCTCTAATAAGAGTATTATCACCATTGTTTCAGCAGTGGATGAGTTCCTTCACAATTCAAATGAACAGGTGCAGCTATTCATATTTCACTGCAGTTTTCAGTACCTTTGCGATATATTCTCATTTTTTTTTGGTTCTGATTTCGTTTTAACAGATTCGTGAGGATGATGTTTACATTTCTTATCTTCCGCTTGCCCACATATTTGACCGTGTGATTGAGGAGGTGTTCATTCACCACGGGGCCTCAATTGGATTTTGGCGTGGAGTAAGGATGGAAGAAACACACTGTTTATTGCTTGTTGCTTTCTTCGTATCAAAGTAGCACATTCTGATCAATAAACAATCTGCTTCAGGATGTCAAACTCTTGGTTGAAGACATTGGAGAACTCAAACCAACAATATTCTGTGCTGTTCCACGTGTGCTAGACAGAATCTATGGAGGTACAGTATTAAACCTGAAATCCAAATGTATTATGCAGGTTAATATTATTCTTCTACCATATGGGCAGGTGATAATATTGCATTGCTTCTTTGATTCAGGACTTCAAGATAAAGTCTCAACTGGTGGCTTCCTAAAGAAGACATTGTTCAATGTTGCGTACAAATAGTAAGATTTTATCTGATCATTCTAGTCAAGTCTTTTCTCTGGCATGGTGATGAAATTATTGTTCTTTTATTCTGAATACTAAATGATTCTGCAGCAAACAAGGGAACATGATAAAAGGAAGCAAGCATGAAGATGCTGCTTCTATTTTCGACAAACTAGTCTTCACCAAGGTACTCCAAAATGAGAATAATTCTAAAATGGCAGCTCTGATCTAAACTCTGATGTTTCTGCTGAGTTCAGCTTTCATTTTATCATACAACCGTATAGGTGAAACGAGGACTAGGTGGTAGAGTGAGAGTAATTTTATCAGGCGCAGCTCCTCTATCTAATCATGTCGAGGAGTTTCTGCGTGTCGTTACATGCTCTCATGTTCTCCAAGGCTATGGTATGCTTATAGCCATATATTATGATTTTATTGCACAGAATTCAGCGAAAAGAAAAAAAATCTTGAGTAGTTACTGAGATACCTGACTAACTTGATTGTAATTGGTTGTTTTTATAGGTCTCACAGAGACCTGTGCTGGGTCTTTTGTTTCGTTGCCAAACAACATGTCCATGCTGGGAACTGTCGGCCCTCCTGTCCCATACGTTGAAGTACGCTTAGAGTCTGTTCCTGAGATGGGTTATGATGCATTATCAAAAGAATCACCTCGTGGTGAGATTTGCATCAGAGGGGACACCTTGTTCTCAGGGTACTATAAGCGAGAAGACCTCACCAAGGAAGTCTTGGTCGATGGCTGGTTCCACACAGGTATGATGTCAATGTCAGTCACGAATGGAAAGAGGAAACCAAATATTTTTGTAGACATATTCGCCAATAGGATGCTCATCATAAAACAGCCATTTAACTTGCCATTATAAGGTCTTTAACGTATCAGTCTCTCTGAATGCTTCTTCTGGATGCGCTCGTTTCCACATCTTACTGTAGGAGACATTGGTGAGTGGCAGCATGATGGAAGCATGAAGATCATCGACCGCAAGAAGAACATCTTCAAGCTTTCCCAAGGAGAATATGTCGCGGTTGAGAATCTAGAGAACATATTTGGTCAAGCTCCTAATGTCGATTCGGTATAGTCCGGGGACAACCTCCACGCGCTCATTGCCCCGAGTATTCCACAGCATTATATATAAAAAAATCCATGTGCTACCCACTAAGTTAGACGAATTTCTTCAGATTTGGGTGTACGGAAACAGCTTCGAATCATGCCTGGTTGCGGTGATCAACCCCAACAAGCAAGGTCTGGAACGATGGGCTGAGTCGAACGGGGTTAGCGGAGACTTTGCCTCGATATGCGGAGATGCTAAAGCGAAAGAGTTCATCTTGGAAGAACTGAGCAAAACTGGCAAAGAGAAGAAGGTGGGTTGTTAACCTGGCTAGTAGTAGTTAAACATACCAACAATTTTTGGAACAATGTCATGTGAATATGTGATGACCTTGACAGATATATCTGAGACATGATCGTTCTCTGATTTTGTTGCAACAGCTCAAAGGCTTTGAGATGATCAGGGCTGTTCATCTGGAGCCGGTGCTCTTTGACATGGAGCGCGACCTCATCACCCCGACTTACAAGAAGAAGCGGCCGCAGCTCCTCAAATATTATCAGGTATGATTCACACGTGCGATTCATGGATACATATGTATTTTGCATCGTGTCTTTTCAAGGTAATTTGATAGCATTATCCATCTGAATTCCTTGCCATCTTTCTCCAGGGCATCATCGACGAAATGTATAAGAGCATGAAGTAGGCTATACCGATCTGGGCAGCGCGTATGCAACATGAGCTTAGCAACCTCTTCAAAGTTTTATTTTATTTTTAACTTCTGTCTGGATGTAAATTAACATATAGCGTTTGTTTTTCTAGGTTTAATTTCCCCCCCTTATGTTCTCTTTGAACGCGAGACGTACATACATAGTGGCTTTGTCATAAGTAAATCGATGTTAAAATTTTGTGATTGCACTTTTTCTTTTCCATTAAAATGAATTGAATTGTCTGTGCCAAGGCTGCACGGCAGCAGGGTAAATTTCATAGGGTGCCTCTCCCTCCGCGGTCCTTGATTCTGCAAGTATGATTGGCTAATTCTAAAGCCGAACCCTGTATAGATGTAGGCAGGGACGAATCTACAGTACAGGCTTTAACAAGCTTAAGCCTGCCCTCCAACTGGATAAATTAGGCCTTTGCTGTTCATGATATAGGGCCCAACCCAACAAATTGGCTGCTTTTTGGCCCATCTCAGTGCCTCCTTGCTTGTTTGAGCCTGTCCTATAATTACGTTCTAGATTCGCTGCTGGATGTAGGTGGGGTGCTGTCAGGAACTTTAGTTACTTTCTTCGCAGATTTGCTATTAGCAAGTCGCTCCTAGAAGCTGCACGAGGTACCCCTAATCTTGTTCGAGCTCTTGGTCCTTGGCTTGGCAGAAATAGGTGGCTTGCTTGCACGGGCCGCAGCACACTGCTGCCCACGACGTCTCCTGACTCCTTACTTTGAGCTGGCTCAACTGGATTGCTGTGAGCAGTTGCCGGAAACAAAGAAGATGCACGGACGAACACCGCGTGATACATTGCCCTCTCAGCTGGACATGCCGGAATGCTCTCCGGGAAGGACATCATACGGAGCACACTAGTATCAGATGCATCAGGGGGAGCCGCCCGCACCACTGAATCCACCGCTACCGTGTCCGAGATATTTGCAGAATCTCACACATGTGCTTCACAACTAACAACACCTTCTGCCGCATGCAGATCCACTATGTGTGCATGGGATTGAATGGGACCAGAAAATGCAGACTCTGGCACAGCAACAACAACGGGAGCAGTCTGGTCAGAATGTTTCTCCATAACAACAGCTTCTGGTTGGGGATTATCTCCATCAATGCCTCCATCTAACACAGCACAGACACCAGTTTTTAGAGAAAAAGTGCTGGAACAACCTTTTCAGTCCTAGGTGATAACAGATCATCCATAGGAGCGTCTTGGATGTCTTCATTTGAATGATGCACAAATGCTAGGGAGGACAGGAAACTAACTAGCCTCGCTAAATTGCTAGCATAAGCTGTACTGACGGCAATCCTACTAGATTTTGGCACATAGGCATTAGTTGTGCCTTCCGTTGATGATGCGGGCCTGGGCTTTATCTTGAACACTGGCTTTGGGGGGCACTTGTTCTCACCCGCAGACTTCTTGTGCTACCTAATATACACATAAAAACACAAATGAGAAAAGAAATTAATAAACTGTGAACTAAAAGGTGAGTATAACTGCAATATTAGAAAAATGTCATGCCATGCAAGACTATTAAAAAATGCCTACCTAACAAAATGTGAACTAAAGAAATAGCCACGATAAAAAGCTACTACTACAAATAAAATGCAATGTAAAAATATGGATGGATGAAAAACTCTGAATGACATGAAAATGCCCTGAATCAAAACAGGTAAAACTGACATGGCCAAAAATAAGACTGCCATCTATCAGTAGATAAAACTGCCATGGTAGTGACAATGAAGATGCCAACATTAAAAGGCAAAACTGTCATGTCAAATGTTCTATCTAAAAATTTCATGGTCACAGAAAATAGAACAAATGGCGTGTAAGCTATGATAACAATGCCACTCCCAAACAAAAAGCAACATTGTATTCCTTAAAAATGCCATCTGATTAAAAATGTCAAAGTAGAAGAAACATTGTATTACTTAATGAAAGTGTGTTATATCGACTAGAGGGGAGGTGAATAGGCGATTTTTACAAATTCGTCACTGAGGAGTTTTAGGGTGAAGAAATTCCTAAGCAACGAACTACTTAGCAGCGGAATAAGTACTCGGATGCAAGCATAACTGAGTAGTAGCACAGTCATCATGATGAAATGAAAACAAGCACAGAATACAAGTAGCGTAAACACATGATAAGCAGGCTCAGGACAAACTGACTGAAGAAATAGGATTGAGGAAATTGAGAAAGTCTTCCGTCAAAGTCTTCAAACAGTAACGATCAAGTACTTCTACACAAAAATGAGGAAATGAAAGAGTTGAGGAAATAGAACTAGTAGCTTGGTGAAGACAATGATTTGGTAGACCAGTTCCAACTGTTGTGACAGTCGTACGTCTAGTTGGAGAGGCTAGGTATTTAAACCTGAGGACACACAGTCCTCACCGTATTCTCCTTGAGCTAAGGTCACACAGACCTCGCCCAATCACTCGTGGTAAGTCTTCAGGTGACTTCGAAACCTTCACAGACTCGGTCACTTGGCGATCCACAATTTCTTCTTGGATACTCTAGACCATGACGCCTAACCGTCTGGAGGATGCACAGTCCTTAAAGGTAACAAACGTCGGTTCCACACAAGAACAATCTCTTCAGTGATGCTCAATCACTTTGGGTTTGTAGGTGTTGGGTTTGGGTTTTCCTCACTTGATGATCTTCGCTCAAAGTCCTCGGAGGATGGGATGCTCTCAATCACAAGTGTCAGTTTCTCGCGGAGCAGCCAATCAACTAGTGGTTGTAGGGGGCAGCTATTTATAGCCTAGGGAGCAGTCTGACATGATAAGACATAAATGCCCTTAAATGATATGACCGTTAGGTGGGTAGATATTTTGGGACAGCTGGCGTGTAGCACAACAACGGTCAGAAATTTGGCTATCAAATTCCTCAGGGCTATCATGTTCCTCACTTGTAGGCAATCCGCGCTGGCGAATTCCTAACTTCCCAGTCAGAACAAGTTCCTCAGAGACCAGAAGATCTTCGTCTCTGTCACTGAAGAAATTGACTGAATTGTATGAGATTTCCAATGGCTTCACTCGAAAGAATTGGATAGGTGTAGGATTTTGAGATGAGCATCACTTGGAAACTTTTCCTTAGTTTTACCTCGGCACCCTTTAATAGTACGGTGTTTCCTATGACTCAAGAAAAAGAAAATGAAACTACAAAAACAAAATTGTTCACGCTCCATATTCCTCGCATGAATATCAAGTCTTCAGGATCACACCAATTTCTTCACTTTCAAATTCTTCAGAAAGCCAAAGTCTTCATTTGAAGACATTCATTTTTAGGGGTCGACTTTCTCTATAAATATCAAACTCCTCATAGACTTATAGACCTGCGTACACTCACAAACGCATTAGTCCCTTAACCTATAAGTCTTAAATACACCAAAATCACTAAATGGCACTAGATGCACTTACAATCTCCCCCTTTTTGGTGATTGATGACAATATAGGTTAAGTTTTCAACGGGGATAACATATGAAGTGTAAATACTGATATTGAGGAATTTGAATGCAAGATATAGAAGAACTCCCCCTGAAGATGTGCATATGTGAGGAATTTTCCTTGAAGAGCAAATGCACATTGTAGAGTAAAATCATGGAGATCTCCCCCTATATCTTGTAATTCATACACGCATTTAACATATGATATGAAAAATTTAAAATGCATGATGAAATATGGCGACTGATGTAATTCAGCATGTGTGCATTAACATATATGAGGAAATATCATGTAGAAAAACAAGGCAAAAGTATCAGCCCACCATCGGACTTAAGTTTACAACTCGATCCAACAAATATTTCAGAAAAACGAGAGTTGTAACTTGGCAAAAAAACATCCATATATAGAGACCCGCTTGAAGACTAACTCAAATTTCTCCCCCTTTGTCATCGAATGACCAAAAGAGACGAAAAATGAGGACTAACGCCCCTGAAGAGTATCATCATGATGTCGATGGAGGAGCGCCAGCGTTGTTGGGGTCGTCCGTTGATGTAGGGCATGTTGTAGTGTCGTCCAAGTCTTCATGGTCATCAGTTTCGCGCGATGAAGAATATGAGCTGGCCACCAAGTGAGAAACTTTGACCTTCTTGAATTTCTTCGAAGGTGGCTGAGACCAGTCAAAGTCCTGCTTGAAGCCCATCTACTTTAGATCTTCATCACCATAAAGGTGAGACAGTACAACCCAGGTGCGATCAAACACTTCATGCAAGTAGTAGTGGTTCTTCTTCACAGTGTTTTGCGTGATTGTCATGTTCTGAAGAATTGAACCAAACTAACATTTGACCCACTTGTGATTGCGATCAACCTTCTGATGAAGAATGAGGAGAACTCATGTTCAGCCATCACCCCTTGGAGCAGTGGCTTGAGGAAAATGCTTTGAAGCATTTGCAGCAGTGTCATGGGTGGCAGAGTCATCATTGGTGGAATACGATGCAGCTTTGCGAAACTGTCCATCCAATGGACGAGTGCCTTCATCGATAACAACAGCCTTGCCCTTCTCATCAGCTAAGGAAATAGTCCATTTGAGGACTTCAATTGGGGGCAAATAGCTGAGATGACGTTGACAATCGACCTTGTAATGAATTGAAGACCTTGATCTGATGAATCTCGTGATCCAGGGAGCGTAAGGCTTCAATTCAAACGGTGACAGAGCGACATTGTCCAAAGTCCTCATGAAGAAATCGTGGTAGTTGATAGGAATACCATGTATGATGTTGAAAAGCAGATTCTTCATGATGCCAACAACTTCTTCATCATCAGAGTTGTGGCCCTTGATTGGACTGAGGGTTTTGGTCAATATTTTGTATATGGTCCTTGGCACATAGAGCAGTTCCTTGATGAGGAATTTGGTTCTAGGATCTTGGCCTGGCTTCAAAGGCTTCATCAGCACTTGCATCAGATGATTTGGAAGCTCAGGTTCATCATAGAGGCGCCTTGCACCTTCAGTGGGAGGACTAACTGGGACGACATGAAGCAATTCAGAGGCCGGTGCTTTGTAGTGAGTGTTTTCTGTCATCCAGTCCAACACCCATGAGTTCACATCTTCAATGTTGCCAGTGATGTGCAACGTGGCATAGAACTGGAGAATGAGTTCTTCATTCCAGTCGCAGATGTCGGTGCGGAGGTTGAGCAGCCAAGTGTCATGAAGAACACTAAGGACTAGGGTGAAGCAGGGCAGCAACTCCGTGTCCACATGATGAATTTGCTCATGGTCAAAGATCTTGTCTTTATAAAACAGCAGTGAGGAATAGAAGTTCATTTGACTTGCGGTCCAGAAGCGCTTGTGTCTAAGTCTTGCAGAGTCATATGGATGATAGTCCGTGAAGAATATGTGCTCAGCAAAGAAGTCATCAGCCTTGAACTTCTGCTTCTTGGAGTGAGGATTCTGAGGCTTGGGCTGAAGATTAACTATTGAAGTCGTCACAGCCTCTTGAATCACAGTCTCTGGAGCCACAAGCTGAGGAATTTCAGTGGCAATCTCTTCAGCAGCCTTGACCTCCATCTCTACAGCAACATTTTGATCAGCGCTAGTGGCTGGAACTTCTTTAGGAATAGTGAGGAGAGATGCCTGATGTTCTTCAGAGCCCGTGTGAATTTCTTCAGTCTGAACAGGGGACTGAGGAATCTGTTACAGAGGGGTGAACAGTGGTGAATTGAGGCGATGACTTCCCCAGTAGTCATCATTCAGAATTGGAGTGGTACACCCAATGTCCACGTCTTCATCTTCCTCATCTATTTCTTCAACGTCGGCCTCTTCAGCTGTGAACTGAGTCATGGGCGATGAAACCAGTGGAGTCGAAGGGATGTTATCCACTTCAATTTCTTCATCCAACTGCTCTGTCGAAGCAGCAGAAGGATCTTCTTCATCTGATTCATTGGGAATCACATATTCCTGACCAAAGGGAACAATCTCCTTTGATGGCATGCTTGATAGAGGAACAACATCTATGGGATTTTCATAGGAGCACGTCAAAGTCTTCACTTTCTTCGGAGCTAAAGACTCTGAGATAGCAAATGCTCTCCTTTTTTCAGCAGCCTGATTTTTATCAGCGGTGCTGGCATGTTCTTCAGTAGGCTGAGCAGATGCTTCGGCACGAGGAATTTCATATTGCGCTGGGGCGGCAACATTTGAGGTGAATCCCTTCGCCATGTTGACGAATCTGGCCTTGGCTCCCAACCAATCTGCACGATATACGTCAAATTCATCACTGAGTGCTTTGATCTCAGCTTGCATGGTCACAAGTTCATCAGTTGTCATTCTGACAACGTTCTTTTTCAAAAGATGCTCCTTCTTGTACTGAGCCTTCTTTAGCTTCCTGGCCTTCTCAAACTTCCATTTTTCTTCGCCTATGAAGACTGTCAACATGTGATTCTAGCCATGTGTGAGTTTGAAATCAGGCATAGGAGTGTTGGGGTCCTTGTCTCAGAGATCAATGAAGTCTAGGATCAACTTGGGATCCAGCAAAAGAGGCACATTAGTGCCTTTGGCTCTAGCGGCCCGTTGTTGTCTGTCTCTGATGATTTCTTCGAATTCCTCATCATCAGCTTCGTCTTCACTAGACGACACATGGAAGGCAACCTGCTTCTGAGGACTTGGCCTTGTGCCTCGTCCAGCAGTGGCATTTGTCTTTAGCAAAGTTGGGCCTATTGAGGACTGCAGAGGAGCTGAAGAACTTGTAGATGCTCCTGAAGCAATTGAGATGCCAGTTGTCCTTTGGCACGAGGCGAGGTGCGCAGGTGCTGAGGACTTTGCAGCAGCAACTGAAGCTTTTGCAATAGTGGGAACTGGAGCTGCTTGAGGAATATGCCGTGAGGGCATTGCTGAGGAACTTGGCTTGTGCGCGGGCTTCTTGGGCATAGCCTTCTTAGGCTTGCTAGCAGAGGCCTCAGCAGCAGCAGAGTCTTTATTGAATTTCTTCACTACTTCCTTGGCCATTTTGGCCAACTTGGCTTGCCGCTTGGCCCATTCATCTGGATAATCCTCACCGCGCTTGAGGCTAGTGGGATCAGCAATTTGGCCAAGCACCAAAGGAGGTCTTGGGCAAGGAGGATGTAAGGAGAATTTCTTCATGTACTTATGAGTGACATATATGTACTCCCTCCATTCACGTGTCCATCTCCTCTATATCCTTTGTATGCGCACCTTGCGTTGATTCTTGTTCTCCTTGCCATGTTTGGCTTCATCAGGAGTGCAGTATTCCTCATAAATGTTATCAGGGATCTCAAAGGCAGTGTTTACTTCCAATTTCTTCCCTCCCTTCTGAGGTTTCTTGCCATCAGCCATTTTCTTCAACTGAGGAATTTGAACAATAGAGTTCTCTGAAGAGGTATGCAATTTATCTTCGAGGAACGCTGCAAATGAGTTAAGTTGATGAGAACCTAGTGATTCAGTAGCGGACATGAGTACCTGTGAACAGAGTATAGGTGCGAAGAATTTGGAGAGGTCACATGAATTCTCAGAAGTTTTTCAAAAAGAACAAGTTTGAGGAATTTGACCAGGAGTGTCTTGAGGAATTTCACTAAGCGGTCTTTGACTTAGGTTCCAGAGTTGTATAGATTGAAAATTCACACAATTGAAGAATCTTGAAGAAAAACATTGCTTAGAGAAAAATATATCAAGAATAGATGCATGTGAGGTATTTAACGATTGAGGAAGTTGAAGAATAAACACCTTTTGAAGATTATGTGAAAATCATCAGAATCAACAAGGGCAGTAAAAATAGATTTTATTTACCCTTGACGGAGAACACGACGAACTGGGAGGTGTAGATTGGAAGTTCATCCGTTCAGATCTTCCACGCCCTAACCCGGCGGTGGAAGACAGCTACGGTGCCGGAGGAGTGAAGATTTCCGCAGTCGGCGCGAGTACGACGATGACGAGTTAGAGGCAGTGAAGCTCTTCCTCACCGGCGACGATGGAAGTAGTAGCGGTGCTAGGTCCGAGAGCTCGAGCAAGGGGAGTGAGGTCGAGCGGGGTAAATGCAGTCTGAGGAGGGTGAGGGGTATTTATAGCCAAGGTGAAAAACCGCTCGCCCGAAGAAATTGGACGAACGTGCCCCTGGCCCTTCTCATCCTAGCGACATGTGTCACCCGCGTACAGTGAGGTGGAGATCGTGTGAGGTCATGGGTGAATAGAATAATCATTTCGTGGGACGTGGAACGGTTTGAGCGGCAAAAATCGAAATTGAGATATGAGAATTTTAATGTTTTGTTCGCAAATTCTTCAACTGATAAGGACATAGTGAAGATTTTGAACGGGTTTCAAGTAGAACACACATGAAGAATTTGTGAACAGATTGGGTTGAGTTTAGCATAGAGGGGGAAGGGTCCGATCACATTTACTTAGCAGAAAAGTCAACTTGAAGAATAGCAATAAATGAATGTTGTAGAGGACTAAAAAACTCAAATATATATATATATAGCCAATGAGGAACACAATCAGAAAGAGTGAAGACTATGCAAAGTTGAAGAATTTGAACAACTGGGGAATTTCAAAACTAAAGAAATACTCAAATTGAATATTTTCAACTTTTGTTGGTGGCGTGACCCACCGTATATGAATGATGATTTCAGACGCCGTGTACAATTGTCGTAGGGCTCTGAGAACCAAATTCTTCGTTAATTTCTTCACACTTAGAGGGTTAGTCTTCATTGATTGAAGAAAAACATTACTTCGTGTGTTGCACATCTAAGTCATCAATTTGCATAAGTGTTAGGATGTGTGTCCTTTTGAGAGAACATTCAAAGATTCTAGGATATTTAGCTCACACCGCAACTTGCTAAATCTCTTCTCATCCAAGGGCTTTGTGAAGATATTGGCTAGCTATACTTCAGTCTTCACGTGCTCAATAAATATGTCGCCCTTCAACACATGATCTCGAAGAAAATGATGACGAATCTAGATGTGCTTTATCTTTGAGTGCTGAACTGGGTTATGAGCAATCTTGATGGCACTCTCATTGTCATAGTAGAGTGGCACATTCTTCACATTGATGCCGTAGTCCTTGAGGTTTGCTTCATCCATAGCAATTGAGTACAGCACGAACCAGCAGCAATGTACTCAGCTTCAGCAGTAGAGAGTGATGCGCAGTTCTGCTTCTTCGAGGACCAACATACTAAGGATCGTCCGAGGAAATGGCATATGACTGATGTTGACTTGCGGTCCACACGATCACCAGTATAGTTAGAGTCAGAATATCCAATGAGATCAAAAGCCGAGCCCTTGGGATACCATAATCCAAGTGTTGGTGTGTGAGCTAGATATCGAAGAATATGCTTCACAGCCTTATGGTGTGATTCCTTCGGTGTAGCTTGAAAACGGGCACACATGCAAACACTAAGCATAATATCTGGCCTAGATGCACATACATACAATAAAGAGCCAATCATGGAGCGGTATACCTTTTGATTAAAGTCTATACCATTTTCATCGGTGCATAGATGGCCATTTGTGGGCATAGGGATTTTGATCCCTTTGCAATCTTGCATGCTGAATTTCCTCAACACATCCTTGAGGTATTTCTCCTGAGATATGAAGATGCCATTGCGTTGTTGACGAATTTTAAGACCTAAGAAGAATTTCAATTCTCCCATCATAGACATTTGATGTTCCTCACTCATCATATAGGCAAATTCGTCAGTGTAACGTTGGTTAGTACAGCCAAAGATAGTATCAACATAGATTTGGCACACGAATAATTCATCATCATAGGTTTTGGTGAAAAGAGTTGGGTCAAGTGAACCGGGTTTGAAGCCTTTCTTCATGAGGAATTCCTTAAAATTATCATACCACGCCCGAGGGGCCTGCTTGAGGCCATAGAGGGCCTTATTGAGTCTGAAGACTTGGTCAGGATGCTTTGGATCTTCAAAACCTGGGGGTTGAGCAACATATACTTCTTCCTCAAGCTTACCATTGAGGAATGCACTTTTCACATCCATTTGATATAAGATGATATTATGATGGTTAGCATAAGCAAGCAATATGCGAATAGCCTCAAGTCTAGCAACAGGTGCAAATGTTTCATCGAAATCAATTCCTTCAACCTGTGTGTAGCCTTGAGCTACAAGCCGTGCCTTATTCCTCACCACAAGGCCATTTTCATCTTGCTTGTTGTGGTAGATCCATTTGGTGCCGATGATATTGTGCTTGCGTGGGTCTGGTCATTTGACAAGTTCCCAGACATTGTTGAGCTCGAATTGATGTAATTCCTCTTGCATCGCTTGAATCCACTCAGGCTCCAGAAATGCCTAATCTACTTTGGTGGGCTCTGTGATAGAGACAAAAACAAAGTGCCCACAAAAGTTAGACAAATGTGATGCTTTTGAGCGTGTGAGAGGACCTGGTGCTTTGATGTCGTTGATGATTCTCTCAATCTGCACTTCATTAGCAACGCGAGGATGAGCGGATTGATGACGTTGAGTGGGCTCAGCATTTTATTCAGAGCCATTTTCCTCAGGTGCACCAGCATGATGTTCTTCACATTTTGGAATGACTTCTTCATCAGATTCTTCAGTAGGAATGATATCCTCAGTAGCCTTGAATTTAATGGATTCCTCAAGTGACATTTCATCTAGCACAGGTGGTAGGTGCTCTCTTTGCAAGCCGTTAGTCTCATCGAACCGCACGTCTACAGTTTCAACAACCTTGTGGTGATAGGTGTTGAAGACTCTGTAGGTGTGCGAGTCCTTTTCGTAACCAAGCATAAAACCTTCATGTGCTTTCGGTGCAAGTTTAGAATTGTGATGAGGATCTCTAATCCAACATTTAGCACCGAAGACTTTGAAATAACTCACATTGCACTGGTGCGCATTGGTCCTAAACAAACGGTTTTTAACCCCTTTCCGCGACGGCATTTGGAACCATCACCAAGTGAGTGTGGGCGATAGGGGGGTCCTTCCCACACGACCCAGAAACCGTCGGGGATAGAGAGCCTTCATGCATACAGTTGTCCCTGTATAACCGTTTTCGATATCTCGAATATCCCAAATGCTTCATCCTTGCTACTCATTTGTGCTCGCATTGCCATCGCAGTCGGAGTTTTATGGTTCTGCCTAAAAGGCAGATTCCATGCACGGGAGTTTTCCAGGCAGATTCTAGGCACGGGAGTTTTACAATGCCTGGCACATCACAAATAGTTCATGGTTATAAACCATGTACGATAGGTAGACAATCACACACATTTAGTTTTCCCACACCGTATGTGATAGTGTCTAACGTCACACACGCCTTGCAAACGGCAACTATGTGCATGCTTGCACACATTTCCTCTTTGTGAACTGTCTTGGATTATGGAGTATATCGCAAATGTTTGTGTTTTACCAAACATGTGTGCCGTAATGACCTGCACAACGTAATTTTGCCCTAATTTAATTGTTGCTATTTAAAATTGTACCTAATTTAAACTTGAAAGTAGGCTGTAGCTTTATTCATATCCATCAGGTTCAAACAACCAATGCATTATTCGATTCACGGGTACATATGTTTAAGAATTACATAAGCACCAAATAAAGAATGATGTACCAGGGTTCTATACTTGTACTATTATAGATGGTAAAGAAAGAGGTGACAGACATTCGAGTTGTTGAACAAGGTGAAGCGGAATGGCCCTATTGTGCTCTCCTGAATGCAGAAGGCATGCAGGACTCTAGTCCAACCCCTTGTGATGGACGGCCGCCAATCATGTAGTCTGAGAGGTAATCTTGAGTAAACTAATTCAGGATCCACTGCAAAAGAAAAAAAGATTCTGATATTGTCATCTAACACAACTCATTACAGGCAGTAAAAAGAAGGATACATGGTTCTTACTTACCATCCTATAGTTCACTGTTGTCTTGCATAAAGTGTAAACAAATAGTTTGATTGACATCTTTTGACCCATTTTAATAACAATCTTTATCAGTTTCCTCACTTGATGTTGGTTCATGAATATCTCATTGCCCCATACGCAGAAAGGGTCGAAGTGTGGATCTTTGGCAATGATATATGTACCTAAAAGCACCAAGTTAATATTAGAAGCTAAACAACAATTGAAATGATGTAGTACAACACTCCATCCATCCCATTATATAAGATTTTATTACATATATATCTAGACATCATCAGAACATTAAGGTAACACTCTTCCTTGTTGCTATGTAGCATGGGATTGCATATTTAGTCATTCAGTACAATGCATGTTGCTAAACAACAATTGAAAAAATGAAAAGGCATGTTAACTGCAATATCCTTAACAGCAACCAAATATTGTAATTCATAGTGGTATTGTTGAAACTATTATTGATGAAATTGAACTGCACGGCAAATAGTTCCACATATAGAGCATCACATTGTGAAGAACTGAAATAAACAAGGCATAAGGACATCTCTAGGCGATCCTTAAAAAGATAAATGACTAAAACCCTTAGTGGACATACACACACACACACACACACACACACACACACACACACACACACACTCCAGCAACTTTTGGCCTTTTCTAGTCGATCCCCTAAACTTAAGGTTGTAAACTTCAATTTGATCAAGTTCAAAGTAGGTTCAACCGAAAGTAGCATGCATTCAAACATACACATAGATAGTTTTGCATAACCAAACATAAAACATAAATTTAAACTAAGCTAAACTACTTTCGGTCGAAGTAGAGGTCGAGCCAATTCTTCCTCGTCATGTACAATGTGCCGCGAGCCGGGTCCGGGCCAGTATCGTTGTCGGGGTCATTGGGGAAGGCACTCTTCCACTCGTCGACGTTGATCTCCTTGTCCTCAGGGCCCACCTCGATGCCCTATGCGCCGCTATTGCCGCCGCCTTCGACCTCGTCATCAGAGGAGAGCGCAATAACCTCGCCGCCCTCCGCGCCGCCGTCCTCGCCACCTTCGACCTCGTCATCGGAGGACAGCGTGATAACCTCGCCTCCCTCCGTCCCGGCAAAGATTGCCCGCTCCGCCTCCACGAGCTCCGGGTGCTGCCGGCGGAGCTCTTGCATGTAGGCCTCGGCGGCGGCCTCGGCCTCGAGGCGCTCCCATGCCTCGTGGTCCTCCCGCACCATAGCCGAGCTCACCACCCCTGGCTCTTGCAGAACGAGGTCGATCGGACGTGTGCCGAAGGGCAAATTGAGCCTAGCCACCGCGCCGTGGTAGCGGACTTGCCAGCGGTCGTACTCCATGGCCGCGAGCTCGGTCGTGCGGAAGCTACCGAGCCACCGGCGGGTGTGGGTCTCTCGATTTGTAACCTCGGCGACCCACGTCCCCCACCGCCACTGCCAGACCCCGAGGTAGGACTTCGTTGGCTGCCGGGTCTGAGGGAGGACGGGGAAGTCCTCGAACCGGCGTAGGGGCGTGGCGGCGGGCGGATCGGGGGACCGGCGACGGTGGATCGGGCCCATGGAGGATGACGGGGACACCTCGGTGGCCACCCACTACTAGAGAAAAGCCTAGCAGCAGCGCGGGTTTTGGGCCTATTAGTAGCGCGGGGCCGGTGCTACTGCTAACGTATAGCAGTAGTAGCGCGGGTTTCACCCGCGCTACTACTACGTCCGTTAGTAGTAGCGTGGGTAGAAACCCGCGCTACTACTAACCCGTGCTTTGAAATCTGAAAAATTGAAAAAAAAAATTCAATTTTTTTGCTCGAATTTTTAAATTTCTGAATTATTTTAACCTCTAATCTCCAATCACTCCTCATCACTGCTCAATTTAATCTCTAATCACCCCTTGTTATTCCAAATCATCTAACTTCCCAGACGGTCACCCATCCTTTCACTACTCCAGCCCGAGCACGCTTAACTTCCGGGTTCTATTCTCCCTTGATTCCAAGTCTGCACTTGTTGTTTTCCTAACAATAGTAAGATGTCAATCCTATTAACCCTCGGGAGTTTAGCTTGAGCATGAAGTCACACATTTCACTGTTTGAGTTTAAAACTATTGCTCTAAAACAATAATTATTTAGTAACACTAATATTTCTTGAATAAGTAGTTTGACCAAAGTTTGGCCATAGTTTGACCAGATTTGACCAAACATCCAAAAAACTGAAATAATTATTTATTAACACTAATATTCTTGAATAATTATTTAGTAACACTAATACTTCTTGAATAAGTAGTTTGACCACAGTTTGACCAGATTTGACCCAAAATTAAAAAAACTGAAATTTGAGCATAACTTTTTTTCCTTTTGGAATTTGAGGATTCTAAAAATTTGCAAACAGGCTGTAGGCGGTCTCCATCGGATGCGGATTTTCGTGCTGAACATTTTGATATATTATACGTTTTTTTCTGACATCGTATGCAAAAGTTATTGCCATTTTACATTTTCCCTACACTTTTTGCAAAACATGTCCAAATTTAAGTTTTTAAATTTTCCTAACTAGTAGATGTAGTAACATAACTACATCTCGAAGGATTTTAATTTTTGAAACATTTTGATATATTATACGTTTTTTTCTAACATCGTATGCAAAAGTTATAGCCGTTTTACATTTTCCCTACACTTTTTGCAAAACATGTCCAAATTTAAGTTTTTAAATTTTCCTAACTAGTAGATGTAGTAACATAACTACATCTCGGAGGATTTTAATTTTTGAAGTTTTTATCATTTTCTTTTGCTTTTTACAAAACCGAAAAGGCGATCCATGGGGGGGGGGGGGGGTAGAGTTTCAAAATGGGACCTTTAGTAGTAGCGAGGGATTTTACCCCTCGCTACTACTATGGCATGTCTCGGAGGGGCACGGTTGAGACCTCTTAGTAGTAGCGAGGGGTAAAAACTTAGTAGTAGCGCGGGTTTATAACCCTCGCTACTACTATGGCATGGTCCAGGGGCACAGTAGAGACCGCTTAGTAGTAGCGAGGGGTAAAAACCAGCGCTACTGCTATCAACTTAGTAGTAGCGAGTGTTAAAAACCCGTGCTACTACTATGGCATGTCCCGGGGGGCACGGTAGAGACCGCTTAGTAGTAGCGAGGGTTAAAAACCAGCGCTACTGCTATCAACTTAGTAGTAGCGAGGGTTAAAAACCCGCGCTACTGCTACTTAGTAGCAGCGCCTGATTTTAAAGCGCGCTACTGGTAAGATTCTGTGTATAGGCTTTTCCCTAGTAGTGACCTCACCAGCGTCGGGAGAAAAGGCCGTGATAAACCTCTTTTTGGCCATTGGCTCCTCGAGCTCCCCGGCACACAGGTGGAGGTTGATGATGGAGGCACCGGCAATGGCGGCGACCTGCCAATGGTTTCGAGGGTTGTGTGTGTCTGTGTGAGCGGAGGTTTTGGGGTGTGTGTGGAGGGGGCGGGGGGCAAGGTTGTGTTTGAGGAAATACTGCGGCAAGTAAAAATTTTACTAGGCGGGAATAACAAGGCGGGGCTACTGAAAATTTTGATCAAGGTCAAGCAGATATTTTTGAGATAGTGAGGGATGCAGAGGCGGGAGTAAAATGTCGGGACTACTGAAAATTTGAATCAAGGGACTGAAGCAGAGCGCGAGTAACAGACATCGCACACGGTCCGCACATACTAATCGTGTGCTATCAAACATTAAAACCTTCTTGGCGGTAGATATTTTTGAGATTACGAGGCAGTAATATTTTCAAGATTGCGAGGGATGCAGAGGCGGGAGTTTTTGGGAGCGAGCTAGTGTGCTTGACACGCCGGCTGTGTACTGTAGCCGACGCACCTTCTCGCGTAAGCCATAGGCGTACTATACACTGAGGGTGCTCCAAGATATTTTGTACTACATCTCCCACGGTTGGTGATAATAAACTGTGTGGGATCTACTTGAATTGAATTACAAAATGGGGTCACAGCGGCAGTGGACGTTGTTTGAATTGCTAGACCTTTTATCTACAGTGAACTTGCAAGTATATGTGTGTCGTAAAAGAATTGGAATTATTCAGGGTTCCTTTGGACATTTTATACATTAAAATGGTTTTCTAGCCATTTCAGGTGCATAATTCAAAATTAAACTACATGCACATGCTTAGGTGCATACAAATTGGTTGAAAATCTAATATGTGTCCTTCAGTGCATGTTTAGGTCCCATGCAAGAAATGGGAATGAATTTTTCAGGGTTTGTTTGGCCTTTTTTATACATTAACTGGGTTTTCTAGGCATTTTATGTGCATAATTCAAATTTGAACTACACGTACATGATCCAATGCACCAAAGTTGGTTGAAAAATCACATGTGTGTCCTTGGGTGAATTTCTAGATCCGCTGCAAGAGATGGGAATGAATTTCAAACACCAGGGCACTGTTGATTGCCGACAAAACGTTGAGATGCCTGGTTTTTAAATTCTAGTAAATCCAAAACTCGTCTGAATTGAAACTTGGCATGCTATCATGGAGCGGCATCAACATGCCGTGGTGAAAATTTTGTCCCATTTGGGGCAGGTTTGGGTATAAGCTTCTCACAAACCATAACTTCTCACAACAAGCATGATGGTTTTGATAGGGAACGTACCACCTTTGGGGACGAGACGATATCCGTTGCCTCTTATTGCTTTCCAAAAAATTCTAGTGCCAACATAGAACAACAGGAGTGTTGTGTTTAACCTTGGATTTTTTGGGGTTCGTTTGGCCTTTTTATACATTAATTGGGTTTTCTAGGCATTTTATGTGCATAATTTAAATTTGAACTACAAGCACATGCTCCAATGCACTAAAATTGGTTCAAAAATCACATGTGTGTCCTTGGGTGAATTTCTAGGTCCCATGCAAGAGATGGGAATGAAATTCAAACACCAGGGCACTGTTGATTGCCGGCAAAACATTGAGATGCCTGGTTTTTAAATTCTAGTAAATCCAAATCTCGTCTGAAATTCATGAAACTTGGCATGCTATCATGGAGCGGCATCAACATGCCGTGGTAAAAAAATTTCCCCATTTGGGGCATGTTCGGGGTATATACTTCTCACAAACTAGAGCTTCTCACAACAAGCATGATGGTTTCAGTAGGGAACGTCCCACCTTTGGGGACGAAACGATATCCATTGCCTCTTATTGCTTTCAATTTTTTTTCTCGTGTCAACATAGAACAACAGGAGTGTTGTGTCAATTTTTGTGATTTTTCGGGGTTCGTTTGGACATTTTAATGCATTAACTGAGGTTTCAATGCATTTATGTGCATAATTCAAATTTGAACTACATGCACATGCTCCAGTGCATATAAATTGGTTAAAAAACCAAATCTGTGTCCTTGGGTGCATGCTTAGGTCCCATGCAAGAAATTGGAATGAATTTCAAACACCAGGACACCGTTGATTGCCGGCAAAACATTGAGATACCTGGTTTTTAAATTCTAGTAAATCCAAAACTCGTCTGAAATTCATGAAAATTGGCATGCTATCATGGAATGGCACCCGACATGCTGTGGCATTTTTCGTGTCCATTTTGAGAGAAGGCACACTCGAATAATGACAGCCAACAAAGGCATTTTGAAAAAATAGCTGCCACTTTAATATCTCAAACGTTTGTATAATTCAAACCGTGTGCGTTCTGTAAACCATTCACGTTATGACACGTGTCTTGGTTTTAATGGATGTAGGAGGTGTCGTGCGGACAGCTGCTTGACCTTGACTGAATGGGAGTTGTGCGAGCGCAGTCTGGTGCGCAGGCTGACCGAGAGGCGTGCAAGCTGTCCTCCAACGCGCAGGCTCACCGGGAAGCATGTGAGTTGTACGCTGCGCAGGCTCACTGGGAAGCGAGCCCTTTGATTTCCATGGCCGCCCTCCTTCCTCTCCATTAATGGTGCCCGAGCCGCTGTTTAATATGGGCGGCCTTACTGTTTGCCTCCCATTCCCCTCCCTCCCGCAGACCTCCACCAACTCCATGGCGCAGAATGATCATCTACCACTAGTCTTCAAGTTTGGTGAAGTCGACTCCGAGTCGGAGGAGATAGAAAATAAGGAGGAATGGGGCCTCATGGACATGGCCGAGAATGAGCTGTCCGCGGCGGTTGCTGCCCCCGCTCCTGTCCCAGCTCCCATCCCCGCGCCCGCACCAGTGACCATCCCCGTAGCATTGACGGGCTGGTCGCCGAGCACTATCGTAGAGCTGGAAGCCGCGGGCGTCAACGAGTTCTCCGCGGACCCGCGCGAGCTCGTGTACATGCCAGTGCCAGCGCCTGTCCCCGTGCCCATGCGCGCCCCTCCACCCACTGCGGTGCCGCCCCCCTGCGTTTGGCTCCACACGCCATGCCCGTGCCCCTGCCCGTGCGCGCCCCTCCACCTACCACGGTGCTGGTCCCCGTGCGTTTGGCTGCACCCGCCGCGCTCGTGCCCGTGCATGCGCCCCCCTCGACGGCATGGGACGCTGCCGTCGACCGCTACCTCTCAGCGGCGCCAGTTGCCGTCCTCCCGCGCCCCGCCTGTCGATCGCGCGACGATATGATGTTTGATTTACAAGTGAAGAACATTTTGTGCTGCCTCGAAGACTTCAACAATGGCGTCCCGAAGGACGACAATGACGGCGCGGCACGCCGCCTCTGCTGCCGCTGGAAATAGTTTTTTGGGGTTTAATACTGTGATACGTCTCCAATGTATCTATAATTTTTGATTGCTCCATGCTATATTATCTACCGTTTTGGAATATATTGGGCTTTATTTTCCACTTTTATATTATTTTTGGGACTAACCTATTAACGGGAGGCCCAACCCAGAATTACTGTTTTTTTGCCTATTTTAGTGTTTCGGAGAAACAACATATCAAACGGAGTCCAAACGGAATAAAATATTCGGGAACGTGATTTTCTCACCGAACGTGATCCAGGAGACGTGGACCCTACTCCAAGGAACAAAAGAGGCGGTCACGAGGGTGGGGGTGCCCTCCCTAGGGCGCGCCCCCTGCCTCGTGGGCCCCTCGTTGCTCCTCCGGCGTACTTCTTCCTCCTATATATACACACGTACCCCCAAACGATCAGAACAGGAGCCCAAAAACCTAATTCCACCACCGCAACTTTCCGTATCCATGAGATCCCATCTTGGGGCCTGTTCTGGAGCTCCGCCGGAAGAGGGCTGTCATCACGGAGGGCTTCTACATCATCCTAGCCCCTCCGATGAAGTGTGAGTAGTTTACCTCAGACCTTCGGGTCCATAGTTAGTAGCTAGATGGCTTCTTCTCTCTCTTTGAATCTCAATACAAAGTTCTCCCCCTCTCTCGTGGAGATCTATTCGATGTAATCTTCTTTTTGCGGTGTGTTTGTTGAGATCGATGAATTATGGGTTTATGATCAAGTCTATCTATGAATAATATTTGAATCTTCTCTGAATTCTTTTATGTATGATTGGTTATCTTTGCAAGTCACTTCGAATTATCCGTTTGGTTTGGCCAACTAGATTGGTAGTTCTTGCCATGGGAGAAGTGCTTAGCTTTGGGTTCGATCTTGCGGTGTCCTTTCCCAGTGACAGAAGGGGCAGCAAGGCACGTGTTGCATCGTTGCCATCGAGGATAACAAGATGGGGTTTATTTCATATTGCATGAATTTATCTCTCTACATAATGTCATCTTGCTTAAGGCGTTACTCTGTTTTTAACTTAATACTCTAGATGCATGCTGGATAGCGGTCGATGAGTGGAGTAATAGTAGTAGATGCAGAATCGTTTCGGTCTACTTGTCACGGACGTGATGCCTATATACATGATCATGCCTAGATATTCTCATAATTATGCTCAATTCTGTCAATTGCTCAACAGTAATTTGTTCACCCACCGTAGAATACTTATGCTCTTGAGAGAAGCCACTAGTGAAACCTATGGCCCCCGGGTCTAATCTCATCATATCAATCTCCATCACTTCAATATTGTTTTGCTATTTACTTTGCCTTTACTTTTTACTTTGCATCTTTATACCAAAAATATTCTATCTATCAGATCTCATTCTCGTAAGTGACCGTGAAGGGCTTGACAACCCCTAATCGCGTAGGTTGCGAGTAGCTATCGTTTTGTGCAGGTACGAGGGACTTGAGCGTGGCCTCCTACTGGATTGATACCTTGGTTCTCAAAAACCGAGGGAAATACTTACGCTACTCTGCTGCATCATCCCTTCCTCTTCGGGGAAAAACAACGCAAGCTCAAGACGTAGCATATTGTATCTTGAATTCTCGATCATATGAATATAAATTTGCAGTGTGACTGAATGAAAGATATGGTTTGAACAAATTTGCGTTTTTCTCTCTTAATGTACAGACTTATCAAACGATTTTATTTTGAAAAAAATGTCAATGGTTTTTAAATATAAAACACTCATCTTGTCGTGGAATTGTCATGGCAGATGTCCTAGTGTGAGGACTTAGTCGTGAGGCCAACGCATCTATGTGGTAGCTTGAGAGGGGTTGATCGGGATGAGAGACGTGAGACGGATCAACACACAATACAAGGGTTTAGACAGCTTCGGGCCCCGGGAAAGATCATCCAGTAACAACCCTTCATGATGTTTGTGGCTAGGTCTCATTATCATCACGAGGGAGTCGTCGTAACCTGGCTCTCGTAGTTATGTCTAGCCTTAAGATTATTCCTCCCCCCTCTTGGGGTACCCTGCCCCTCCTTATATAGGTTGAAGGGGCGGGTTCTACCTCTTGAGCACTACATTGGTTTTTCCTTGAAGAGGAAAGGGTGATGCAGCAAAGTAGCGTAAGTATTTCCCTCAGTTTTTTAGAACCAAGGTATCAATCCAGTAGGAGACTGCACGCAAGTCCCTCGTACCTGCACAAACAAATAAGAACCTCGCAACCAACGCGATAAAGGGGTTGTCAATCCCTTCACGGTCACTTACGAGAGTGAGATCTGATAGAGATAATAATAAATATTTTTGGTATTTTTATGATATAGATTGAAAGTAAAGATTGCAAAACAAAATAGATTGGAAACTTATATGATAAAAGATAGACCCAGGGCCATAGGTTTCACTAGTGGCTTCTCTCAAGATAGCATAAGTATTGCGGTGGGTGAACAAATTATTGTCGAGCAATTGATAGAAAAATGCATAATTATGAGAATATCTAGGCATGATCATGTATATAGGCATTACGTCCGCGACAAGTAGACCGAAACAATTCTGCATCTACTACTATTACTCCCCACATCGACTGCTATCCAACATGCATCTAGAGTATTAAGTTCATAAGAACAGAGTAACGCATTAGGCAAGATGACATGATGTAGAGGGATAAACTAAAGCAATATGATATAAACCCCATCTTTTTATCCTCGATTGCAACAATACAATACGTGCATTGCTCCCCCTGCTGTCACTGGGAAAGGACACCGCAAGATTGAATCCAAAGCTAAGCACTTCTCCCGTTGCAAGAAAGATCAATCTAGTAGGCCAAACCAAACTGATAATTCGAAGAGACTTCCAAAGATAACCAATCATACATAAAAGATATCAGAGAAGAATCAAATATTATTCGGAGATAAACTTGATCATAAACCCACAATTCATCGGATCTCGACAAACACACTACAAAAAGAGTTACATCAAATAGATCTCCAAGAAGATCGAGGAGAACATTGTATTGATATCCAAAGAGGAGAAGAAGCCATCTAGATAATAACTATGGACCCGAAGATCTGTGGTAAACTACTCACACATCATCGGAGAGGCTATGGTGTTGATGTAGAAGCCCTCCGTGACCGATTGCCCCTCCGGCGGAGCTACGGAAAAGGCCCCAAGATAGGATCTCTTGGGTACAGAAGGTTGCGGCGGTGTAAATAGGGTTTCGTGGTGCTCTTGGATGTTCTCGCGGTATGTGGACATATATAGGAGGAAGAAGTAGGTCAGTGGAGCCACGAGGGGCCCACGAGGGTGGGGGCGCGCCCAAGGGGGCAGGCGCGCCTCCCTGCATTGTGGCCTCCTCGTTGATTTCTTGACGTACACTCCAAGTCCTCTGGATCATGTTTGTTCCAAAAATAACTCTCCTGAAGGTTTCATTCCATTTGATATTCCTTTTCCGCGAAACACTGAAATAGGCAAAAAAAACAGCAATTTGCACTGGGCCTTGGGTTAGTAGGTTAGTCCCAAAAATAATATAATGTATAAATAAGCCCATTGACATCTGAAACAGATAATATAATACCATGGAACAATAAAAAAATATAGATACGTTGGAGACGTATCAGCAGGCTACATGTAGAGTCCATCTCGGACTAAGACTTAAACTATTCTGACTTCTCTTCATGGGCTTCTTAACTTCTCAGGCTTATTAACCCCAAGCGACTCTGTCTGCTGGGTTATGACTGTCTGCCAGTTTATCATCTGACTTACCATCTGGCTTATCATCTGTCGGCTTATGATCTGACTTATCATCTCCTGGGTTACCATCTGACTTAACATCTGCCGCCTTATGATCTGGTTTAACATCTGCCAGGTTATCATCTAACTTATCATCTATCGGCTTATGATCTGACTTAACATCTACCGGGTTACCATCTGACTTATCATCTGCCGGCTTACCAATGAAACACCAAGTCCTAGCCGGGTCATATCTCCAGCTGGGTCATACCACGGGGTATACCCCCAACATTAGCCCCCAGTTTTATTTGGATTTATCCATGTTAAACTGATCATGTAAACAAAACACAAGAACAAGTTTAATAGGTTGTGCTCTGGGTTAAATATTCTTGTAAGCCGGCAGCTGAACATCCTTAAGTCCTTGTCATTTCCTTCTTCTAGAAAATCCGGGTCAATAGGCCAGCTTCATACTCAGTTTGCTGACATTGGTTTCTCATAGAGAAATACTATTAAGGATAATTCATTTGATTAAGCTCCCAATGCTTAACAAAAAATATTAGTCTTGAAATACTCATCTCTCTTATATGTATATCACTTGTAGCCCCCAAGTGCCGAGTTGTCATGCTTGTAGCAACCTGGGACTTGTAATTGTCTTATGCTCATAATAACTTCAACCAGTGTAGCCCCAAGGGCCGGGTCATTATGCAATAAGGAGCAGGGACTTTATAGATATGATCATGTAGACTTGAACAGCAACGTGTAGCCCCCATCATGGGGCTTGAACCCACGTCCACACAGTTAAGAGCTTTGTGCTTTACCAACTGAGCAGTGGACCCTTCAATATAACGGGATGAGGCTTGTGTACCTTGAATTTTTAACAGGAGCAATTGGTAGCCCCCAAGGGCCGGCTCATTACAAAGTGATGAGTCGGATCTTCAATAAGGCAAGTAAAAAATGACCTTGCATTAGCCCCCAAGTGTCATGGTGCATGCTTGCAGTGACATGGGACTTCCATATTTGGTATGATCATGATTTGAATAATGTAGCCCCCAAGTGTCGGGTCATAAGCCTGCAGCGACTCCTGACTACTCCTGGAACGACCCGTATGCAAACCGACAGCTTCCCCAGGAAGCCAAGGGAAAATGTGCCGAGCAGGATTTTTGCATCCCTTCAACACAAACGATTGTTTTGCATGACCCGTGTGCAACCACATACAAAAAATTGGGTAAGATTTGCATATCTGTCATTTTGGGTATGTTGCCATTTGTCAAACAGGAAAGATTGACATTTTTTTATCTAGTAACATTGCCATTTGTCAACCTTGTAACACTGTGATTTGTCAAAATATGCAGCTAAAGATCACTAGCACTATCTAATTTTCGCAACTAAAATCACTAGCACTATTCATATGGACACCACTAGTAGGCGTGAGTTGATGGATGCATATGCAAATATACCATTGATTACGTACAACAAGTCATCAACCCACAATGACAACGAGGATACACGTTGGATTATAGATCATTTCCAACAAAACAGTCTAGTAAAGTAAAGTTTTTCTCACACAACAAATAACAAAGCGATGAAATGAACTTCAGCTCAACCACTCATCGGCGTTGGAAACGCTTGCTTTGAACCAGAAGTGATTCTCTGGGAAGGGACAACTACTATCAATCTTGAGACCAACGCGAGACTGATCATCCAGGCTGAAGCAGGCTATGTCAGGACCTGTAGTGCGATGGTAGGGAAGCATAGCAATGATCGAGGTATAGATACACTTGCTTCTCATAAATGGTAGTAACGTTGTGTCAACAGCAGCTGGATCGCCTTTCACCATCATTGGATAGTTTTGTCCAAGGAAGAGCGAGTTTCCTTCAAGACTTTCAATACTGAACCAGGGAGAAGGTGTTGGCGCTAGTACACTAGTATACATCCCGAATACCCTGCAACAGATGTTGGAATAGGTCCAGAGAGTGTGACCATGCGAGACAACACCTGCTTCCTTAGTAACATCAGCAGTGCCCTGTATACAAACAAGAAGAGGTGATCCATCGGAATAAGTTGCCAGGCGCCACTGAGTGTATGGGTCCTACTCATCCTCATGCTCGTGATCATCATCATCGTCATCGCTCCTTGGTTATAAAAAAAATTCAAGTTTAGGTGGTGGAATGTTCAAAGGAACTTGGAAACACAAAAAGGTTAATTAATTAGTAAAGGTAAACTAGCTAACACGCATGCATGTGGATGAAACAATTATAATTACGGTGGAAAACAAACGTACTGAAAGCATGATGATTCCATGCAAAAACAATGCCACGAGTGGTGGCAGCAAACACAAGACCCTCGTATTGAATTGCATCACAGTACTCATCTGTGTACAAAAATTGATTTTTGAGCAATATCCATCGAGGCGTGGAAGTAAGGAAGGCAACAAGCTTGTCGAAGATAGCAACAACTTCATAGTTCGTGTAATCCCAAGAGCGGCTGGGAACTAGACAAATTGCTATCTTCTGTAGACGACAATTACCATGATCGTATTTGAACTCACGTAGATCATCTCTGTGCTCACCCTCTGGGCAGTCTGAGATTTTTGGAAGTGGAACCCGGTGACGAGTGTACGCATTCACAAGTTCCCACTCGCAGTTGTACCCAATATGAAAAACCCAATCTTCATTTGCGCCTGCCCAAGCTTTGCCCTCAAGCGATGGCATCTTAAAATCACACATATCATTATCAAGTGACATCAACTTGCACAAGGCGAGGCTTCCGTCATCCCCGCGCCAGTCAGCAGGGTCACGGTGAACAAGATAGGGGAGATCAAACCGCTCCTGGACCCTTGGGTTGCTTGTAATGATGTTATTAGTTGAGTCAAGAATGGTCTTGAACGAACCTGCCATGCTAGCCGAGGTGATGATGTCGCACCGATCAATGAGTTCCTCCACCACGTCATCTTTCAGATCGGGGCGAGAATAACGGGGTCGTTTCCGGCCTGTTCCCTCCGGGGAGAAGATGATCGAACAAGGGCAGAAGGAAGGGTGAAGGAAAATGGAGGGAGGAAGAGCGTGTGACAGTAGTTCCAAATCAAGAGGGAAAGGCGAAGAGGTGGTGGACGGTTGCCACGGTACACGAAGAGGCGCTTGGGGAGAGAACGGTTGCCACAGAGGTCACACACTGACGACAAGGGCCGAGTCAACCGCATGCATATATCGCACACACCTTGATCTGGATGACCGTTTCTTTTGTGTTGCCTAATCACAAACAGTTCATCCGAGTGAACCATATGTTGTATATCACACACACCTTCATCGGGCTGCCCATTTCTTTTGTGTTGCCTAATCACAAACAGTTCATTCGAGTGAACCGTATGCTATGTATCGCACACATCTTCATCTGGATGCCCGTTTCTTTTGTTCCTCCTCATCGCAAACAGTTAATTGAACTGAACCTTATGCCCTTCATTGCACACGCAACTAAAATCTGGACCGTGTTTGATGCATCCGTCATCACAAACGTTTTATACATTTTTGACGGTTTTCATACACCACCGTTTGCGATTATTGCATCGCACACAGTTTCTCGAAGGGTCTCTAATCATAGTGTCGTGTTAGCAGCATCCTGCATTAGTGTTGGGTTTCCTGTCAGTGATGAGTTCATATGAGGTCTTTTTGAAGAATTTGTGAAGATATACCCTGTTGATGATGTGGCACGCAGTATCAATTGCCTCAGGCCAAAAGCGAGAAGGCGTCTTGCATTCATCAAGCATAGTGCGAGCCATCTCAACAAGAGTCCTGTTCTTGCGCTCCACGACACCATTCCGTTGAGGAGTATAAGGAGCAGATAACTCATGAGTAATACCAAGTTCATCAAGATAGTCATCAAGACCAGTATTCTTGAACTTGGTCCCATTGTCACTTCTAATGTGCTTGATCCTCACACTAAAGTTGGTTGAAGCCCTCGAGGAAAATCGTTTGAAAACTTCCCGCACTTCAGTTTTGTAAGTGATGGTATGCACCCATGTGTAACGAGAATAGTCATCAACAATGACAAAGCCATATAAAGATGCAGCATTAGTGAATGTGGCATAATGAGTAGGGCCAAAGAGATCCATGTGAAGCAATTCAAATGGACAAGTGGTAGTCACGATGGTCTTTGAGAGATGCTTGGCCTTGGCCATCTTTCCAGCTTCACAAGCTCCACACAGATGATCCTTGAGGAATTTGACACCCTCGATGCCAATGACATGCTTCTTCTTCGCGAGCGTGTGCAAGTCGTCGATGCCATAGCCAGCCTTCTGAAGCTTTTGCAAGTAGACATGTAGCAGGTTGTGGTCCTGTGAAGAAATCAACAATATACAAGTCTCCTCTCCTAAAGCCTTCGAAGACCTTGGAATTGTCAGCTTCCATGATCACAACACAATGATACTTGCCAAAGACAACAACCATATCAAGATCACAAAGCATTGAGACAGACATGCGTTTGAACCCTAAGGACTCGACAAGCATGACTTTGTGCATGTGTCGATCCTTTGAGATCGCAACCTTACCTAGACCCAATACCTTGCTTTTGCCTTTGTCGGCGTAGGTGATATGCTTCAGATGCGATGGAGATAACACAATGTCCATCAATAAGTTCATGTCACCAGTCATGTGATTTGTACATCCACTATTGAGGGCCCACTCAGTGGCTTTGGGTTGATCATCCTGCAGATGAATTAGTGCATCTTACAAACTCATATACTTCGGCAGTGAAGAATATGACATCAAATTCATCAGATCAATTTCATCAAGCAATAGAACAGATATAGCAGTATGAGGACGTGAGAAATGAGCATTCATTTCTTCATGATTAGCTTCTGTCCTTTCAAGCATATTCAGGTCTCCAGCAAATTCTTCAAACGTTTAAGTTTGTTTGGTGACCTGACCCTGCATAAGAGATTAGTTCTTTTTTCTTCACCACCCACATCTAGAGGGGTGGCAAAGAGATTATCATTCTACGAGCACCATAAGAGAAAGGTGGCATAGAAGCCAATCCACTTCGTTTCCAGAAGAGGGGTTAGAGTAAGCATATGAATAATCAGAGAAATTCTTCGAGGACTTATGAACATAATGATTTGAAGAATAATGCACATATTCATATCCCTTAGATCTTCCCTGCGAAACAGAAGTGTTAGCACGATGATGTTCATATGAAGATCCGGATCCATATGAGGAATTTGATCCACGTGAGGAATTTGGTCCATATGAGGACTTGGATCCATATGGAGACTTTGGTCCATATGAAGAATTTGACCTGGGGTTCCAATTCTACATAGGTGGTGTCATGATGACATTCACCTGAAGACTTTCAACACACCTTTTGGGAACCCAGATTTTCTTCATAGGTGGACCCTTCCTTCAATTAGTGCCAACATATCTAGAAAATACTTCACCATCTGATTTTTGAACAGTTTATAGTTGGAGTCAAATGACTCATCATAAGAATATGAATATTCACATGTAAAGCCAGATAAGGTGGATGGATCTACGGGAAGTCCCTTTGCAGCAACCCATGAGGTTTTGGGATACTGCTCAGGTTTCCAGTAGGTCCCATGAGCATTGAGTTTCCTCTCAAAGGCAATACCCTCTTTCCTAGGGTTCCTGTTGAGGATCTGTTTTTTAAGCACATAACAAAGAGATGCCCTTTGAGGCTTTTGTACATGCCTGTCACATACAATTCCTTCAACCCTACATGGTCAGTGACACTAGTAGCATCCACAGATGAGGAATTTGTGATAGCAGAGACATTTGAAGAATTTGCAGCAATAGAAGCATTTGAACTTTCAGGTGAAGAATTAGCAGATTCACGTTCAATGCATTTCAAACATGGTGGAATGAATTCAACCTGAGCGGAACTGATCTGTTGAGCAAGCAATGAATCACGTTCCTTCTAAAGATCTTCATAACTCACCCTTAGCTACTCAAGATCTTACTTTCTTTGAAAAAATTCATAAGCAAGCTTCTCATGATCAGATAAGAGAGTGTTATGATGACTTTGAAGGTTATCAAACTTAGTCTGAAGTCTCTGAAGATTTTTAGTCAAAGTTTGAGTATGATCCATTTCTTCACCCAACAGGTCATTGCTTTTGTCTAGCATATTTTGAACCTTTTCAAAAGCCTTTTGTTGTTTCACAACAATCTTAGCAAATTTAGAGTAGCTAGGCTTGAGATTTTCATTAGATTCATCCTCACTTGATTCAGAGGAGGGGTATTTGAGTACCTTGGCACCTTTTGCCATGAAGCAATAGGTGGGAGCATAGTCATCATCGTCGTCGTTAGCAGTGTTGGGGAGGTCATTTTCCTCAGAGTTGAAGATGGACTTGCTGACGAACGCAGTAGCAAGGGCTAGGCTCGCCACACCAGAGTCTGACTCCTTAGATGCCTCATCTTCCTCATTTTCCTTGGATTCAGCTTCAGAGTCCATTTCCTTGCCAATGAATGCCCGAGCCTTTTTGGAGCTGCTCTTCTTGTGAGATGAAGACTTTGAGGATTTCGTTGATGAGGACTTTGAAGATTTCTTCTTCTTCTTCGAGTCATCAGAACTGTAATCCTTGTATTTCTTCTTCTTTGATTCCTTCTCCCATTGAGGACAATCAGTGATGTAGTGATTGGCTTTCTTACATTTGTGGCAAGTTCTCTTCTTGTAGTCACGGGATGAGGAATCTGATCTCATGTCATCTCCTATTGAGAATTTACCAAAGCAACCACATCTTGAGAACTTCTGGAATTTCCTCAGAAGCATTGCTAGCTCCTGGCTTAGTTCTTCAGGATCACCAAGGCTACTACCAGAATCCTCACCTTCTGATTTAAAGACTGCCTTGGCTTTCAGAGCCCATGATCTGCCATAGCTCGGTCCATAAAGATCTCTCTTTTTAGCAAATTGAAACTCATGAGTGTTTAGCCTCTCGACGATATCAGCGGGATCAAGTGACTTGTAGTCTCCACTTTCTTGTATCATTAGTGCTAGAGTGTCAAATGAGGAATCAAGCAATCTCGGCAATTTCTTCAACACCTCATGGTCGGTGATGTCAGTGGCACCAAGTGCTTGAAGCTCATTTGAAATGTCAGTGAGGCGATCGAAGGTTTGTTGAACATTTTCATTGTCGAGTCTTTTGAAGTAGTTGAAGAGATTGCGAAGAACGTCAACTCGAGAGTCACGCTGTGTTGAGACTCCTTCATTGACCTTGGACAGCCTATCCCAGATAAGCTTAGCTGTCTCCAAAGCACTCACTCTGCCATACTGCCCTTTGCTCAGATGGCCACATGTGATGTTCTTCGCTTGAGAGTCGAGTTGCTTGAATCTCTTCACATCAGCAGCGTTGATGGTAGGAGTGACAGAGGGAATGCCATTTTCCACAACATACCAGAGATCATTGTCAATTGTCTCAAGATGCATTCACATCTTGTTCTTCCGGTAGGGGTAGTTTGTCCCATCGAAGGTAGGACACCAGCAGAGACCTTGTTCATACCTGTAGTCAACATAACTGAAACTCTAGGCGGTTAAACCAAAATCACACAGAACAAGGGAGTACCTTGCTCTGATACCAATTGAAAGTGTGTTATATTGACTAAAAGGGGGTGAATAGGCAATTTTTATAAATTCATCACTAAGGAATTTTAGGGTGAAGAAATTCCTAAGCAACAAACAACTTAGCAGCGGAATAAGTACTCAGATGCAAGCATAACCGAGTAGTAGCACAGTCATCATGATGAAATGAAAACAAGCACATAGTACAAGTAGCGTCAACACAGGATAAGCAGGCTGAAGACAAACTGACTGAAGAAATATGTTTGAGGAAATTGAGGAAGTTTTTCGTCAAAGTCTTCAAACAGTAACGATCAAGTACTTCTACACAGAAATGAGGAAATGAAAGAGTTGAGGAAATAGAACCAATAGCTTGGTGAAGACAATGATTTGGTAGACCAGTTCCAACTGTTGTGACAGTCGTACGTCTAGTGGGAGCGGGTAGGTATTTAAACCTGAGGACACACAGTCCTCACCGTGTTCTCCTTGAGCTAAGGTCACACAGACCTCACCCAATCACTCGTGGTAAGTCTTCAGGTGACTTCCAAACCTTCACAGACTCGGTCACTCGACGATCCACGGTTTCCTCTTGGATGCTCTAGACCATGACGCCTAACTGTCTAGAGGATGCACAATCCTCAAAGGTAACAAGCATCGGTTCCACACAGGAACAATCTCTTCAGTGATGCTCAATCACTTTGGGTTTGTGGGTGTTGGGTTTGAGCCCTCACTTGATGATTTTCGCTCAAAGTCCTCGAAGGATGGGATGCTCTCAATGACAAGTGTCAGTTTCTCACGGAGCATCCAACCAGCTAGTGGTTGTAGGGGGCGGCTATTTATAGCCTAGGGAGCAGCCCGACATGATAATACAAATGCCCTTCAATGATATGACTGTTAGGTGGGTAGATATTTTGGGACAGCTGGCGCGTAGCACAACAACGGTCGGAATTTGGCTATCATGTTCCTCACTTGTAGGCAATCCATGTTGGCGAATTCCTAACTCCTCAGTCAGAAGAAATTCCTCAGAGACCAGAAGATCTTCGTCTCTGTCACTGAAGAAATTGACTAAACTATATGAGATTTCCAATGGCTTCGCTCGAAAGAATTGGATAGGTGTAGGATTTTGAGATGAGCATCACTTGGAAACTTTTCCTTTGTTTTACCTCGACCCCCTTTAACAGTATAGTATTTCCTATGACTCAAGAAAGAGAAAATGAAACTACGAAAACAAAAGTCTTCATGCTTCATATTCCTCGCATGAATATCAAGTCTTCAGGATCACACCAATTTCTTCACTTTCAAATTCTTCAGAAAGCCAAAGTCTTCAGTTGAAGACATTCATTTTTAGGGGTCGACTTTCTCTGTAAATATGAAACTCCTCATAGACTTATAGACCTATGTACACTCACAAATGCATTAGTCCCTTAACCTATAAGTCTTCAATACACCAAAATCACTAAGGGGCACTAGATGCACCTACACTAAAAAAGGTTTCAATCTGGTTTTCCAAAAAAAGATCACTTCATTAAGACAAATGTTTATGTAAAATGTCACCACTAACTAAAAAAATGCCACTATTCAACTAATTAAAATGAAATCTTACTTATGATAAAAAAATGTCATGTAACATGTTAAAAATCAAATGTATGGGAAAAAGTAAAAAAAATTCTAATGCTAGCGGAAAATGAAAATGTCATGTACGAAATTTGTAAACCATGCCATACAACGCCAATGAAAAATGCCATGAATGAGTAGGTAAAAGCAGACATCACAAGGCAAAAAAACTATATGAATATATATTTAACTTCCAGTATAAATGTCATGACTAAATGATTAAAAACCTAACCTCTTCCAATCATCGCTCTCATCCTCAAGAATAACTGGCTCGAACGTATTTGACTTTGCGAGGTGAGGAGTGATACGTCCATTTTGCATCATGTTTTCTCACTGTTATTTATAATGTTTTTATCCATAATAATGCTTTTTGGAGTAATTCTATTGCCTTTTCTCTCATGATTTGTAAGGTACACACCAAGAGGGAGAATTCTGGCAGGTGGAAATCTGGACCTGGAAAACCTACGTAAGGCCACCTATTCTGCACAATCCAAACAAGCTGAAACTTCACGGAGGTACTACCAGAGGGGGCCCACTAGGTGGGCACAACCCATCTGGGCACGCCCTGGTGGGTTGTGCCCTCCTCGGCCCACCTCCGATGCCCATCTTTTGGTATATAAGTCATTTTGACCTAGAAAAAAATAAGGAGAGTACTTTTGGGACGAAGCGCCGCCGCCTCGACGTAGAACTTGGGCAGGAGCACTTTTGCCCTCCGCGGAGCGATTCCGCCGGGGGAACTTCCCTCCCAGAGGGGGAAATCATCGTCATCATCATCACCAACAACTCTCCCATCTTGGGGAGGGCAACCTCCATCAACACCTTCAACAACACCATCTCCTCTCAAACCCTAGTTCATCTCTTGTGTTCAGTCTTGTTACCGGAACTATAGATTGGTACTTGTGGGTGACTAGTAGTATTGATTACATCTTGTACTTGATTACTATATGGTTTATTTGGTGGAAGATTATATGTTCAGATCCAATATGCTATTTAATACCCCTCTGATCATGAGCATGTTTATCATTTGTGAGTAGTTACCTTTGTTCTTGAGGTCACGGGAGAAATCATGTTGCAAGTAATCATGTGAATTTGACATGTGTTCGATATTTTGATAGTATGTATGTTGTGATTCCCTTAGTGGTGTCATGTGAACATCGACTACATGACACTTCACCATATTTGGGCCTAAGGGAATGCATTGTGGAGTAGCAATTAGATGATGGGTTGCGAGAGTGACAGAAGCTTAAACCCCAATTTATGCGCTATTCCGTAAGGGACCGATTGGATCCCAAAGGTTAATGCTATGATTAGAATTTATTCTTAATACTTTTCTCTTAGTTGTGTATGCTCGCGGGAGGGTTAATCATAAGTAGGAGGTTTGTTCAAGTAAGAACAGCACCTAAGCACCGGTCCACCCACATATCAAATTATCAAAGTAGCAAACACAAATTGAACCAACATGATGAAAGTGACTAGATGAAATTCCCGTGTACCCTCAAGAACGTTTTGCTTATCATAAGAGACCATTTGGCATGTCCTTTGCCTCAAAAGGATTGGGCTACCTTGCTGCACTTTTATTACTATTATTGTTACTTGCTCGTTACAAATTATCTTGCTATCAAACTACTCTGCTACTTACAATTTCAGCACTTGCAGACATTACCTTACTAAAAACTACTTGTCGTTTCCTTCTGCTCCTCGTTGGGTTCGACACTCTTACTTATCGATGAGAGCTGCAATTGATCACCTATACTTATGGGTCATCAAGGCTATTTTCTGGCATCGTTGTCGGGGAGTGAAGTGCCTTTGGTAAGTGGAATTTGGTAAGGAAACATTTATATAGTGTGCTGAAATTTATTGTCACTTGTTACTATGGAAAACAATCCTTTGAGGGGTTTGTTCGGGGTATCTTCACCTTGTCCGGAACCAAAATTACCTACCCCTCAACCTACTGCACCAACTGAAAATATTGAATATGAAATTCCTTCGGGTATGATAAAACAACTGCTAGCTAATCCTTATGCATGAGATGGAACCGAACATCCTGATATGCACTTGATATATGTAGAACAAATTTGTGGATTGTTTAAGCTTGCAGGTTTATCTGGAGACAAAGTCATGAAGAAGGTTTTCCCTTTATCTTTAAAGGGAAAAGCATTGAAATGGTATAGGCTATGCGAGGATACTATATCATGGAATTGGAAGCGTTTGAAATTGGAGTTCCACCAAAAAAAATATCCTATGCATCTAGTTTATCGTGATCGGAATTATATATATAATTTTTGGCCTCGTGAAGGAGAAAGCATCGCTCTAGCTTGGGGGAGGCTTAAGTCAATGTTATATTCATGCCCCAATCATGAGCTCTCAAGAGAAATTATTATTCATAATTTTTATGATCGGCTCCCTCGTAATGATCAAACCATGCTTGATACTTCTTGTGCTGGTTCCTTTATGAAGAATACTATTGAATTTTGGTGGGATCTTTTGGAAAGAATTAAACACAACTCTGAAGATTGGGAACTCGACAAAGGTAAAGAGTCAGGTATTAAACTTGAGTTTGATTGTGTTAAATCTTTTATGGATACCGATGCTTTTCAAAAGTTTAGCACTAAATATGGACTTGACTCTGAGATAGTAGCCTCCTTTTGTGAATCATTTGCTACTCATGTTAAACTCCCTAAAGAGAAGTGGTTTAAATATCACCCACCTATTAAAGAAAAAAATTAAAGAACCAGTACCAGTTAAAGAAGAAACTATAATTTATAATTTTGATCCAGTTGTTCCTTCTGCTTATATTGAGAAACCACCTTTCACTATTAGGATAAAGGAACATGCTAAAGTTTCAACTGTGGTTAACAAAAGCTACATTAGAACACCTAAACTTGATGAACAAATTAAAGTTGAACCTAGTATTGCTATGGTTAAAGATCTCTTGGAAGAAGATATGGATGGGCATGTTATTTACTTCTATGAAGAAGCTGCTAGAATTGCCAAACCTGATAAGAAAGATAAACATAGACCAGTTGTTGGCATGCTTGTCATCTCAGTTAAAATAGGAGACCACTGTTATCATGGTTTATGTGACATAGGTGCTAGTGTGAGTGCTATTCCTTACACCTTATATCAAGAAATTATGAATGACATAGCACCCACAGAGATAGAAGAAATAGATGTTACTATTAAACTTGCTAATAGAGACACTATATCACCAATTGGGATTGTTAGATATGTTGAAATCTTGTGTGGGAAAATAAAATACCCTACTAATTTTCTTGTTCTTGGTTCCCCACAAGATGACTTTTGTCCCATTATTTTTGGTAGACCTTTCTTGAACACCGTTAATGCTAAGATAGATTGTGAGAAACAAACTATCGGTGTTAGTTATGGTAATGAGTCTCATGAGTTTAATTTTTCCAAGTTTAGTAGAAATCTTCATGAAAAAGAATTGCCTAGTAAAGATGAATTAATTGGTCTTGCTTCTATTGATGTACCACCTACTGATCATTTAGAACAATATTTGCTAGACCATGAGAATGATTTTTATATGCATGGAAGAAATGAAATAGATAAAATTTTCTTTGAACGACGTCCTCTGCTTAAACACAATTTGCCTATCTAAACTCTAGGAGGTCCTCCTCCTGTAGCGACCCGACCCGAATGGATCAAGTCTACTGTGCCCCGGTGTCATCCCTGGATCAGTAATGCTGACACCACATAGTACTTCGAAGGATTTATAGCAGAGTGGCAATCACACACTTATTACATCGATGTCTCAAAAGAGAACTTATTACAATAAATACGGCTTAAGGCCATCTAATATCGATAACAGCGGAAGACTTGGAAGATAAATGGGTCCATCAACTCCAACGGCATCACTGAGTATAGAACCACGACCTAAAAGCACCTTAATCATCGTCTGAAAAGTCTGCAACATTAATGTTGCAGCCCGAAAACGGGTCAGCACATGGAATATGCTGGCAAGGTAACACATAGAGAATAATGGAATGAAACAGCTATACTATATGCATATTTGGCTGGTGGAAAGCTCTATGGTTACTGTTTTGCATAAAGCCAGTTTTTCCCTACTGCAAAGGAATAAATTTATTTAACTATCATGGTGGTTGTTAAACAGTGAGAATGGTTGACAGCATTCTCAATCCCAATTAAAAATAGTCATCAATAACCCAACAATATTAATTTAGAGGTAACATGATGAGATTCACATGATATTCAAGTACTAGATACTCAAGATGTCCATAACCGGGGACACGGCTAATCATGATTAGTTTATTACACTCTGCAGAGGTTTGCGCACTTTTCCCCACAAGACTCGATCGCCTCCGTTGGATTTCTCGCACTACTAGTGTTTGAGAAACGGATGACCGAGACACAGTCTTTCAGAAGCGCTAGCACCTTACGATGGATAGACCGGTACACCTACTTTCCCCTACATCTGCTAGTCTACCCTGTAAGAGTTCGCACGAATTAGTCAACTATGCCAGAGCCCATAATGGCTTGTGGCTGCACACATAAGTATTTAGCATGAAAGATCTTATGATCCCTTTGAGCCTGGGTGGCGGTCCAAAATAAAACAGGCAAGTCCTGATAGACATCAGGTGCCTCAATCCACCCAGATGTGTGTTTAAGTTGCCACCTTAGATAAACCCTTAAAATTATCACACTCACATCTGTCATGGATATCACTCACCCAATCCACGTCTACTAGCATAGCATGGCATAATAAGCAAACGTAGAAGTAACTCCCCAAGGTTTCATAATAAACAGGTAATAGGTACTACCTCATCTACTTCCCATCCCACAATTTAATTAGATCCTAATCATGCAATGTGTGAGGATTGATCTAATGCAATAAAACTGGGTTGTAGAAAAGGTATGATCAAAGTGTTACTTGCCTTGCTGATGATCCGCGAGTCCTAGAGATTCAAAGTAACAAGCGGCGCAATCCGAGTAATCTATCACAGACAAACAACAAGCATACAATAAGTACTCATCTAATGCACAGGTAAAACTCGAACAAGAGATCGAACCAGAAAGTTCAACTTAAGAACTCCGGTTCCAAAGAGAGAAAGAAAGAACCGAACAAAGCAACGAAAAACAAACGGCGGAAGAAAACAACTCGGTTCTAGCAAGTTGAAACTAGGTCAAATTTTACTGTAGCAAAAACTTGTTTAAGTTGATTAGTCGGAACGGCGGTTTCGAAACGAAACTCCAGGCGCTTGAATCACCTGATTCCGATAAACGAGCGAGAAGATAGACTAGAACGAAGATCGGATCTGAGATCGCGATCGCGGAATAAATCCGACGAAAAGAAAAAAAGAACGGTTAAACGAATGGACGTTCGTTAACCGGGGAATAATCCGGTGATCACGTTCGTTAGGACGAATGGTCCGGTGAACGGTCTCTAGGCAACTAAACCGGGAAAAGAAAACGAATCCGATCTAGGGTTTCGGAAAAGAAAACCGATCTAGAAAACCGGAATGGTTTAGAAAAGAACCGGAAAGAAAATGAATCGGAAGAGAAGAAAAGAATCGGAACGGTTTATAAGAAAAACCAAACCGAGAGGAAAAAGAGAGACGCGGCGCGGGGCTACCTCCGGCGAGGTCTCCGGCGAACGGGGCTCCGGCGGCGTGGGTAAGGGGCGGCGGCGGTGGTGTAGGGCGGCGGCGGCGGGCACAAGGGCGCGGGGTGAGGGCGCGTTGGAGGGCTTGGGGCTTGGTTTGATGTGGGGTTTAGAGGGGGGGTGTGGGTATTTATATAGGTGAGGGGGAGGGATTGCTTGGGGGAGGGGGCAAGAAAAAGAGAAGGAAAAGGAAAGAGGAAAACGGAGTCCTAGTGGGACTCCACTTGGGGGCGGCGGCCTCCTGCGCGCTAGGCGCTGGTGCGGCGCGGCGGCCTGGCCTGCTGGCTGGGCCTTGGCCCAGGGCGCTGCGAATTTTTTTTTAAATCGGTTACGCGCGCAGAAAAACAAAAGAAAAGAAATCTAAACGAACTCCAAAACTCCCAAAGTAAATTTTCCCCGACTCCTAAAAATGAGTCGAACAAAATGAACTTTTCTCCGGACCTAGAATGCAAATTTTGAAAACGCGCATTTTTCCCTATCCAAACAAAAGGCAATTAAACTCCGACAAAACCAATGATCCTTTCTTCAAAATTTGAGAAAACTCAAATATGAGAATGACGAAATCTCCAACTCTCTTCGAGGGTCCTTGAGTTGCGTGAAATTTCTAGGATCGACAAAATGCAAGAAAATATGATATGCATGATGATCTAGTGTATAACATTCCAAATTGAAAATTTGGGATGTTACAAACCTACCCCCCTTAAGATGAATCTCGCCCTCGAGATTCGGGTTGGCTAGAAAATAGGTGAGGGTGGTCCTTGAGTAAATCTTCTTTTCTCTCCCAGGTGGCTTCATCCTCTGAGTGGTGGTTCCACTGAACTTTGCAAAACTTGATAACCTTGCCGCGGGTAACTCTACTGGCAAACTCGAGAATTTTGACTGGTTTTTCTTCATACGTTAGGTCGTCCTTCAACTGAATTGCTTCCAATGGCACTGTATCTCTTAACGGTACCTCCGCCATCTCGGCGTGACATCTCTTCAGCTGAGAAACATGGAATACATCATGAACTCCTGACAGTCCCTCTGGTAATTCCAACTTATACGCGACTTCTCCCATATGTTGCAAGATCTTATATGGTCCAACAAAACGCGGTGCTAACTTTCCCTTAACTCCAAAGCGCTTAACTCCTCGAAGTGGGGATACTCGGAGATACACCCTGTCTTCGGTTTCGTAAACTGTCTCCTTGTGTTTAGAATCTGCGTAGCTCTTTTGCCTGGACTGGGCTACCTTGAGCCTATCGCGAATCAACTTAACTTTCCGTTCAGACTCCTTAATCAAATCTGGTCCAAAGAATTGACGATCTCCAACTTCGTCCCATGACAACGGTGTCCTGCACCTCCTTCTGTATAAAGCTTCGAAAGGTGCCATCTTCAAACTGGTTTGGTAACTGTTGTTATAAGAAAACTCCGCATACGGCAAGTTATCGTCCCAACTAGATCCATAATCTAGTGCACAAGCTCTCAGCATATCTTCCAAAATCTGATTGACTCTCTCGGTCTGTCCATCTGTCTGCGGATGAAAAGCGGTGCTGAACTCTAGCCTAGTTCCCAAAGTTTCATGTAACTGATTCCAAAACTTTGAGGTAAATTGGGTTCCTCTATCCGATACAATACTCCTCGGAACTCCATGCAAACAAATGATCCTAGTCATGTATATCTTTGCCAGCTTAGCACTAGTGTAAGTGGTCTTAACTGGAATGAAATGTGCTACTTTCATCAAACGATCAACTACTACCCATATCGAGTCATATCCTGCCTTCGTCCTGGGTAGTCCTGTGATAAAATCCATGCCTATCTTATCCCACTTCCATTTGGGTATCGGCAATGGTTGCAACAATCTGGCTGGCTTCTGATGTTCTGCCTTCACTCTATGACATACGTCACAAATTGCTACATATGCTGCAATATCCTTCTTCATTCCGGTCCACCAGAATGTTTCCTTTAAATCCAAATACATCTTGGTATTTCCTGGGTGAATCGAATATGGTGAATCATGTGCCTCTTGTAGAATCAACTTCCTGATCTCCGGGTCATTTGGCACATAAACACGGTCCTCAAACCATAGGGTATCGTGCTCATCCTCACGAAATCCCTTTGCTTTTCCTTTGCTTAGTTTCTCCTTTATAGAAGCAATCTCCTTGTCAGATTTCTGAGCCTCTCTAATTTTATCCATCAATGTGGACTGAATCTCCAATGCTGCCACATAGCCTTTCGGAACTATCTCTAAACTTAGTTCATGAAGGTTTTCTGCTAACTCCTTGGGTATTTCTCCCGTCATTAACGTATAGACATGGCTCTTACGGCTCAATGCGTCAGCTACTACATTAGCTTTTCCGGGATGGTAATGCAATCTCATATCATAATCCTTGATGAGCTCCAACCATCTCCTTTGTCTGAGATTCAACTCCTTCTGCGTGAAAATGTACTTCAAACTCTTGTGATCCGTGTACACCTCACAATGATTTCCAATGAGAAAATGTCTCCATGTCTTCAATGCATGCACTGTGGCTGCTAACTCCAAATCATGTGTGGCGTAATTCAACTCATGAGGCTTCAGTTGTCGTGAAGCATATGAAACAACTCTCCCTTCCTGCATAAGCACTGCTCCAAGTCCTCGACGTGAAGCGTTGCAATACACCTCATAATCCTTGGTCTGATCTGGCAAAATCAATACTGGTGAGGTAACCAAACGTTTCTTCAACTCCTGAAAACTAGCCTCGCACTCCTCAGTCCAATTGAACTTGATACCCTTCTTCAACAACTCCGTCATAGGCTTCACAACCTTTGAAAAATTCTCAATGAATCTCCGGTAGTATCCTGCGAGTCCAAGAAAACTCCGGATCTCTCCAACTGTCGTTGGTGCTTCCCATTCAGTTACGGTCTCAACCTTTGTAGGGTCAACTACTATCCCTTCTTCGGATATAACGTGTCCAAGGAATCCTACTTCCTTCAACCAAAACTCACATTTGCTAAATTTGGCATATAACTAATGTTCCCTTAGTTTCTCCAAAACCAAACGCAAATGTTCCTTATGCTCTTCTTCATTCTTTGAATAAACCAGGATATCATCAATGAACACTACGACGAACTTATCCAGAAACTCCATAAACACTTTGTTCATCAGGTTCATAAAATAGGTAGGCGCGTTAGTCAATCCAAATGACATAACGGTATACTCATACAGTCCATATCTTGTGGTAAAAGCTGTCTTAGGTATGTCCTGCTCTCGAATCTTCAACTGGTGGTACCCTGATCGCAAATCGATCTTGGAAAACACTTTAGCTCCTTGCAAACGATCAAACAGATCATTTATCATTGGCAGTGGGTACTTGTTCTTGATGGTTACTTCATTTAATCCATGGTAATCAACAACCATCCGTAATGATCCATCCTTCTTCTCCACTAGAAGTACGGGTGATCCCCAAGGCAAAGAACTTGGGCGAATGTAACCTTTCTCCAGTAACTCCTTAATTTGATTCTTAATTTCTACCAAATCCTTTGCTGGCATCCGGTACGGTCTCTTTGATATTGGGCCTGTACCTGGCAATAACTCAATCAAAAACTCAATGTCTCTATCCGGTGGCATGCCTGGCAACTCTTCCGGAAATACATCAGGAAAATCCTTTACCACTGGTACTTCCTCCTGCACTACTCCTGTTAGGCAATTTACTTGTGTCCTATTTGGCACATGCCGGGATACATACTTGATCCTTCTTCCTTCCGGCGTTGTAAGCAAAATTGACTTACTGGCACAATCGATGTTTCCTCCATACATCGACAACCAATCCATACCGAGAATTACATCCAGACCTTGGGACTCCAGAATAATTAAATCTGTTGGGAAAACATGCCTTCCTATACTTAATGGCACTTGAAAACATCCTTGACTGGCCATGTATTCTGCTCCTGGCGAGCTTACTAGCATAGGTGTTTTAAGAATCCTAGTGGGCAGGCTATATTTTTCCACAAATCCCCTTGATATGTATGAATGTGATGCACCAGTATCGAAAAGAACGAGTGCGGTAAATGACTTAACCAAAAACTTACCGATTACCGCATCAGGCTGATCTTCAACCTCCTCCACGTTAACGTGGTTCACCTGTCCCCTATTGAAAGGGTTCGGCTTCTTCCCCGAGCTTCCATTGCCATTTCCATTCTGGCCTTCAGGACATTCATTGGCATAATGTCCGGTCTTGGAACACTTGAAACAGGTGACTTGACTCAGGTCTCTCTTGGATGGGGTTGATGGGGTGGTACGGTTCTGGCCGTTGCTTCCTCCATTCCCATTACCATTCTTGTGGCCATTGTGGTTGTGCAAACTACCTCCTCCATGGGTATGCTGAAACTGAAATCCCGATTTAGGGGTAAAACGGGGCTTCTGCTGGGCTCCAGAGTTATACTTCCCCTGTCCATACTTCCTCTTGCGGTTCTCAATCTGCTGTTGCTTCCCTTCAATCATGATGGCACGATCTACCAACTCCTGGTAGTTGTTGAAACTTCCTACCATCAACTGCATACTCAACTCATCATTCAGTCCTTCCAGAAACTTCTCCTGCTTAGTTGCATCCGTAGCAACGTCATCTGGGGCATAACGTGCTAACTTACTGAAGTCATCAACGTACTGGCCAACTGTCCTTCCTCCTTGGCGTAAGCTGCGAAACTCACGCTTCTTCATGGCCATAGCTCCTGCTGAAACATGTGCAGTGCGGAAAGCTTGCTGGAACTGATCCCATGTGACAGTGTCAACTGGGAAGGTAGCTGTGAAATTCTCCCACCATGCGGCCGCGGTTCCTTCTAACCGATGTGCGGCAAACTTCACCTTCTCACCATCTGTGCATCCTGCAGTGGTCAACTCCCTTCCTATCTTGCGGAGCCAATCGTCTGCTACTATTGGCTCGGTGCTATTGGAAAACACCGGCGGATTCAGCCTAAGGAAACGGGCTAAGTGATTAACTGGTGGCGGTGGTGGTGGTGGGTTGTTGTTGTTGTTCTGCTGGTTCTGGACTAACATCTGCATCAATTGATTCTGTTGCTGGATCAACTGAGTGAGCTCCGGTGGAAATCCATTGTCACGTCTCGGAGGCATCTGAGGGTTTAGAAAAGACGAAAATAAGAATAGAGTGAGGTCTAAGGAGAAAACACTACCCCAATGCACATGAGCAAATTCACACAAAATCACTTCATTCAATCAAACAAGGGATTACAATCGATCTAGAACTATCGCAAAAGTGCTTGAACTATAGGGTATACATGGGGGAAAATACTACTAATATTTGGTGGTCATCTAGAAATTTGAACCGGTGGAAGACTCCATGATGTCCGCTCCAGCTTTGTCTTCAAAGTCGGGTTCACTTGGATCCGAATTGGTGTCGTCGATGATGATGTAGTTGTCCGGACATGCGACGTACATGTCTTCCTTCCTGGATGCTAACTCCCTCTTGAGTTCTTCAATCTCCTGCTTAAGATCGACGTTGTGTCTTGCTAGAGCTACGATCTCGTCCATGTAGTCCTTGCGTGTAGTCTTCAGTTCTCCTTCTAGCTCGATGATCCTTGCCTTCGCATTCTTCAACTCTATCATATCATTGCACATCTGGTTCTCGTGGCGTCGAATGTGCTGGTTTAACTCCTGGATAAAAGCTGCAATGGATCTATCCTTCTTGGTGCTGACTAACTCCCATTGTTCATCTCGGCGTCCGCAAATCTGGTAGATAGTGTCCTTGAGGTCTTCTTGATAAACTTCTCCAATGCGTCCTATGGTGATATGGGCTGCCATGCTCCTTCCTAGACTCCAAGTTGGTGCATTGAAAACACTATCTATGGGTTTTGTGATTGGCGCGAATGTCCTTCCCGGAACGTGAGCTTGAATGTTCCAGCGCTCCTCTTCAGGCAAAGTGGCGTTGAAAGTTCCCGTGAAACTTGGTAATCCAATGTTTAGGTACTTGGTGACTTCCTTCAAGTGAAATCCAAAAGGTGTGCCTTCATCCGGCTGAGCGTACTTGATCTTCGCGTCCTTCATCCTAAAGAGTAGAAAAGATGAGGAGTTAGAAAATGAGGAGAGAGTAGTGATCTATGTCTTTAACTTAGTGGTCGTGTCCTACAGTCAGCGTGTGCTCTGATACCATCTCTATAGCGACCCGACCCGAATGGATCAAGTCTACTATGCTCCGGTGTCATCCCTGGATCAGTAATGCTGACACCACACAGTACTTCGAAGGATTTATAGCAGAGTGGCAATCACACACTTATTACATCGATGTCTCAAAAGAGAACTTATTACAATAAATACGGCTTAAGGCCATCTAATATTGATAACAACGGAAGACTTGGAAGATAAATGGGTCCATCAACTCCAACGGCATCACTGAGTATAGAACCACGACCTAAAAGCACCTTAATCGTCGTCTGAAAAGTCTGCAACATTAACGTTGCAGCCCGAAAACGGCTCAGCACATGGAATATGCTGGCAAGGTAACACATAGAGAATAATGGAATGAAACAGCTATACTATATGCATATTTGGCTGGTGGAAAGCTCTATGGTTACTGTTTTGCGTAAAGCCAGTTTTTCCCTACTGCAAAGGAATAAATTTATTTAACTATCATGGTGGTTGTTAAACATTGAGAATGGTTGACAGCATTCTCAATCCCAATTAAAAATAGTCATCAATAACCCAACAATATTAATTTAGAGGTAACATGATGAGATTCACATGATATTCAAGTACTAGATACTCAAGATGTCCATAACCGGGGACACGGCTAATCATGATTAGTTTATTACACTCTGCAGAGGTTTGCGCACTTTTCCCCACAAGACTCGATCGCCTCCGTTGGATTTCTCGCACTACTAGTGTTTGAGAAACGGATGACCGAGACACAGTCTTTCAGAAGCGCTAGCACCTTACGATGGATAGACCGGTACACCTACTTTCCCCTACATCTGCTAGTCTACCCTGTAAGAGTTCGCACGACTTAGTCAACTATGCCAGAGCCCATAATGGCTTGTGGCTGCACACGTAAGTATTTAGCATGAAAGATCTTATGATCCCTTTGAGCCTGGGTGGCGGTCCAAAATAAAACAGGCAAGTCCTGATAGACATCAGGTGCCTCAATCCACCCAGATGTGTGTTTAAGTTGCCACCTTAGATAAACCCTTAAAATTATCACACTCACATCTGTCATGGATATCACTCACCCAATCCACGTCTACTAGCATAGCATGGCATAATAAGCAAACGTAGAAGTAACTCCCCAAGGTTTCATAATAAACAGGTAATAGGTACTACCTCATCTACTTCCCATCCCACAATTTAATTAGATCCTAATCATGCAATGTGTGAGGATTGATCTAATGCAATAAAACTGGGTTGTAGAAAAGGTATGATCAAAGTGTTACTTGCCTTGCTGATGATCCGCGAGTCCTAGAGATTCGAAGTAACAAGCTGCGCAATCCGGGTAATCTATCACAGACAAACAACAAGCATACAATAAGTACTCATCTAATGCACAGATAAACTCGAACAAGAGATCGAACCAGAAAGTTCAACTTAAGAACTCCGGTTGCAAAGAGAGAAAGAAAGAACCGAACAAAGCAACGAAAAACAAACGGCGGAAGAAAACAACTCGGTTCTAGCAAGTTGAAACTAGGTCAAATTTTACCGTAGCAAAAACTTGTTTAAGTTGATTAGTCGGAACGGCGGTTTCGAAACGAAACTCCAGGCGCTTGAATCACCTGATTCTGATAAACGAGCGAGAAGATAGACTAGAACGAAGATCGGATCTGAGATCGCGATCGCGGAGTAAATCCGACGAAAAGAAAAAAAAAGAATGGTTAAACGAACGGACGTTCATTAACCGGGGAATAATCCGGTGATCATGTTCGTTAGGACGAACGGTCCGGCGAACGGTCTCTAGGCAACTAAACCGGGAAAAGAAAACGAATCCGATCTAGGGTTTCGGAAAAGAAAACCGATCTAGAAAACCGGAACGGTTTAGAAAAGAACCGGAAAGAAAACGAATCGGAAGAGAAGAAAAGAATCGGAACGGTTTATAAGAAAAACCGAACCGAGAGGAAAAAGAGAGACGCGGCGCGGGGCTACCTCCGGTGAGGTCTCCGGCGAACGGGGCTCCGGCGGCATGGGCAAGGGGCGGCGGCGGCGGTGGTGTAGGGCGGCGGCGGCGGGCACAAGGGCGCGGTGGAGGGCTTGGGGCTTGGTTTGATGTGGGGTTTAGAGGGGGGTGTGGGTATTTATATAGGTGAGGGGGAGGGATTGCTTGGGGGAGGGGGCAAGAAAAAGAGAAGGAAAAGGAAAGAGGAAAACGGAGTCCTAGTGGGACTCCACTTGGGGGCGGCGGCCTCCTGCGCGCTAGGCGCTGGCGCGGCGCGGCGGCCTGGCCTGGCTTGGCCGGCCGGCCTGCTGGCTGGGCCTTGGCCCAGGGCGCTGTGATTTTTTTTAAATCGGTTACGCGCGCAGAAAAACAGAAGAAAAGAAATCTAAACGAACTCCAAAACTCCCAAAGTAAATTTTCCCCGACTCCTAAAAATGAGTCGAACAAAATGAACTTTTCTCTGGACCAAGAATGCAAATTTTGAAAACGCGCATTTTTCCCTATCCAAACAAAAGGCAATTAAACTCCGACAAAACCAATGATCCTTTCTTCAAAATTTGAGAAAACTCAAATATGAAAATGACGAAATCTCCAACTCTCTCCGAGGGTCCTTGAGTTGCGTGAAATTTCTAGGATCGACAAAATGCAAGAAAATATGATATGCATGATGATCTAGTGTATAACATTCCAAATTGAAAATTTGGGATGTTACACCTCCACCTAAAGGTGATCCTATGTTTGAATTAAAAAAAATGTCACACACTTTGGAATATGCTTATGTTGACGAAAACAAGATATATCCTATTATTATTAGTGCTAACCTTTCAGAACATGAAGAAGAAAGTTTATTGAAAGTTCTAAGGAAGCACTGAGCTGGTATGGGATATAATCTTAATGATCTAAAGGGCATTAGTCCCACTCTATGTCAGCACAAAATTAATATGGAACATGATGCTAAACACGTTGTTCATCATCAACGTCGGTTAAATCCGAAGATGAAAGAAGTGGTAAGAACGGAAATATTAAAACTTCTGGAAGTAGGTATAATCTATCCCATAGCTGATAGTAGATGGGTAAGTCCTGTTCATTATGTTCCAAAGAAAGGAGGTATTAATATTGTTCCTAATAATAAGAATGAACTTATTCCACAGAGAATTGTTACAGGCTATAGAATGGTAATAGATTTTAGAAAATTAAACAAAGCAAGTAGAAAAAATCATTATCCTTTGCCTTTTATTGATCAAATGCTTGAAAGATTATCTAAGAACACACACTTTTGCTTCCTTGATGGATATTCTGGCTTTTCACAAATACCTATTTCTCAACCTAATCAAAAAAAGACCACTTTTACTTGTCCCTTTGGAACCTATGCTTATAGACGTATGCCTTTTGGTTTATGTAATGCACCTGCTACCTTTCAAAGATGTATGACTGCTATATTTTCTGACTTTTGTTAAAATATTGCTGAGGTTTTCATGGGTGACTTTTCTGTTTATGGGAAGTCTTTTGATGTGACACCCCAAATTTTCAATTTGGAATGTTATACATAGGTCATCATATGCATATCATATTTTATTTACATTTTGGTTTTGTGATCCTAAAAAAAATTCCTAAGCAACTCAAGGACCCACGGAGAGAGTTGGGGATTTTGTTATTTTCATATTTGATTTTTCTCAAATATTGAAAAGTGCATCACTTTGGTTTTAATTATTTTTCTCTCCAAATAATATTTCCAATATTAAAATACATGAGAGGACATAATATGACTTCTCCAACATAAAAAGAATATTGGAGGAAAAATGTTAAAAATCAAATAAAAAATTTTATTTGGATTTTATTGATATTTTATTTGAATTAGAAAAATATGCATTTTTTCAAAATTGCATTTTAGGTCAAGAAAATGTTCACTTTGTTCTAAATATTTTATTTAGACGGTGAAAATTGTTTTTGGTATTTTTTAAAAAAAATTATATATTTATTTAGGATTTTTCTTTTGGCGGAATTATTTAAAAAAAACAAAAAAAAGGTTCCGGACCTACTGGGCCGAAGCCCAGCCGGCCCACTCCTGCGCTGCCATCGCCTTCGTCCCCGAGCCGGACTCCCGAAGGAGTCCGACGCTGCCACGCCGCCGGCCGGCCCCCTCCTCAAGGCACACCACCCCCTCCCCTCCTTATAAGTCGCTCGCTGCCGCCCCTCGCCTCCCCACCTCGAGCCCCGCACCACCCGCCGCAGCCGCCGCCTCACGTCGCTCGTAGCTGCCGCCGCTCGCTGATGTCCCGCGCCGCACGCTGCCCTGCCATTGACCTCACGGATCCGCCGCCGATTTTTTCGGTTTTAGGTAAAACCGCCCATTTTTATAAAACCCTAGGATCGGTTTTTTTCATTGTTGAGGAAATCGTTAACTGGTAACTGCTCGGTTGGCTGGCGAGTAGGGGATTAATAGGCTAATCGGCAAGTTAATCGGCCATTTAACCAATTAACCGGACAATTTATCAGTTTATCGGCTACTCGGTGACCCTATGAGTAGGGATTAATCGGCAAGTTAACTGGTTAATCGGATGAATTCTTGAACAGGGGTTTTTTTAGATCGGTGTGGTTCGGTTTTCTTCGGTTTCGTTATTTAGCGAGTGTTCGCTCTTAGTTCATTTTTAACGAACGCGTTCGCCTGTTCGTCACTGTTAGCGGACGTTCGTCCGAAAGATCTTTCTTTTTCTTTTCTTTTTCTGCCAGGGACCTATCCACGATTACTTTTATCGCAGATTAGCCCCTAATCTTCAAACCTTCGTTGTTTCTTAACAGTTTGTCCAAATCCAGTGAAACCAACGCCAAAATCTTCGTCTCGAGCCCCTCTTTCTGTTTAATCAACTTGAACAAGATTTTGACAATTTAAAATTTGGTTTCAAGCAGATTTGTTTTCGAAGTTCTTTTGACTGTAGTTTCAGTTCCGTAGCTCCGATTCGATTGATTATTTTTGCAAATCGAAGCTTTTCAGTTGAACTTTTAGATTTGATCTTCTTATTTGAGTTTTACCCGTGCCTCTTTACTTGAGTGCTTATGTATTTTATTTTTTGTTTGCGATAGAATTCCCGGAGTGCGAAGCGTGCTACTACGAGTCTCTAGGGTTTGCGGATCGTCAGCAAGGCAAGTAACACCTTGATCATACCCCTTCATTACCCAGTTTTTATGCATTAGTTCAACCCCTCAAACATTGCATGAGTAGGATCTCTTAACATGTGGGTTTTGGGAAGTAGATGATGAGGTAGAACCTATCGCCCTTTATTATCAAACCTTGGGAGTTACTTCTACGTTATGCTTATAATGCCATGCTATGCTCGTAGACGTGGATTGGATTTGACTGTATCCATGATAGATGTGAGATTGTTAATTAATGGTTAACTTAAGGTGGCTACTTAAATACACATCTGGGTGGATTGGTTGCAGGCACCTGGGGATATACCAGTGTTGTCCTTTTGGTTCGCCACCAAGGCTCAAAGGGATCATAAGGTTATTCATGCTAGAAACTTCCGTGTGCAGCCACAAGCTATTATGGGCTCTAGCATAGTTGATTATGTTGCATGACCTCTTCCAGTGGTAGGCTAGCAGATGTAGGGGATGTAGGTTGGTACTGTCTACCTGGGGTTAGAGTTAATGCTTCTGAAAGACTGTGTCTCGGTCATCCGTTTCTCAAACACCGTGTAGTGCGAGAAATCCAACGGAGGATATCGAGTCTTGTGGGGAAAAGTGCGCAAACCTCTGCAGAGTGTACAAACTAATCATGGTTAGCCGTGTCCCCGGTTATGGACATCTTGAGTATCTGGTTCTTGAATTATCATGTTGATCTCATCACTCTAAATTAATTTGTTGGGTTGTTAATTACCTTTAATTGGGATTGAGATGGGTATTACCATTCTCAATGTTTATCAACTACCATGATAGTTAAACAAAATATATTCCTTTGATGTAGGGAAAATTGGCTTTTCGCAAAACATTATAACCATAGAGCCTCCACCAGCCATATATGCATGTAGTGATAGCATTTATTCTGTTCATTGCTCTACCGTGTTACATTGCGAGCATATTCCATGTGCTGACCTGTTTCGGGCTGCAACATATCATGTTGCAGACTTCTTAGACAAAGAGGTCGTTGTCGTGCACTCAGCTATGCCGTTGGAGTTGATGGACTCACTTTATCTTCCAAGCCTTCCGTTGTTATCTTTTATATGGCCTTAAGCCATATTTATTGTAATAAGTTCTCTTTTGAGACATTCGATATAATAAGTGTGTGATTGCTACTCTGTTATAAATCCTTCAAGTACTGTGTGTGTCAGCATTACCAATCCAGGGATGACACTTATACACAGAGGTTTGACCGTCTGAGGACGGATCGCTACATTTTATGATTGTTTAAGCAATCTTGATCGAGTTTTGCAGAGATGTGAACAAACAAGTCTTGTCTTGAATTGGGAGAAGTGCCACTTTATGGTTAATGAAGGCATTGTCTTGGGTCATAAAATTCCTGAAAGAGGTATTGAAGTGGACAAATCTAAGGTTGATGCAATTGAGAAAATGCCATGTCATAAAGATATAAAAGGTATTCGTAGTTTCTTAGGTCATGCTGGTTTCCATAGGAGATTTATCAAAGACTTCTCAAAAAAAATTAGGCCTCTTACTAGTCTCTTGCAGAAGGATATTCCTTTTGTTTTGATGATGATTGTTTAGAAGCCTTTGAAACACTTAAGAAAGCCTTAATTTCTGCACCTATTGTTCAACCACCTAATTGGAACTTGCTTTTGAAATTATGTGTGATGCTAGTGATTATGCTGTTGGTGTTGTTCTAGGACAAAAAGTTGATAAGAAACTTAATGTTATTCATTATGCTAGTAAAACTCTAGACAGTGCTCAAAGAAATTATGCTACTACTGAAAAAGAGTTCTTAGCAGTGGTGTTTGCTTGTGATAAATTTAGATCTTACATTGTTGATTCCAAAGTAACTGTTCACACAGACCATGCTGCTATTAAATATCTTATGGAAAAGAAAGATGCTAAACCAAGACTTATTCGATGGGTTGTCTTGTTACAAGAATTTGATTTACATGTCATTGATAGAAAAGGAGCTGAGAACCCAGTAGCTGATAATTTTTCTAGGCTTGAAAACGTGCTTGATGACCCACTACCTATTAATGATAGTTTTCCTGATGAGTGATACGTCTCCAACGTATCTATAATTTTTTATTGTTCCATGCTATTATATTATCTGTTTTGGATGTTTAATGGGCTTTAACATACCTTTTTATATTATTTTTGAGACTAACCTATTAACCAAAAGCCCAGTGCAAATTGTTGTTTTTTTGCCTATTTCAGTGTTTCTCAGAAAAGGAATATCAAACGGAATCCAAACGGAATGAAACCTTCGTGGGGATCTTTTTTGGAACAAACGTGATCCACGACACTTGGAGTGGACGTTAAGGAAGCAGTGAGGCGGCCACGAGGTAGGAGGGCGCGCCCCAGGGGGGTGGGCGCGCCCCCACCCTCGTGGGCCCCTCGTAGCTCCTCCGACCTACTTCTTTCACCTATATATACTCTTGTTCCCTGAAACCTTCGGGGAGAGCAACGAAACACCTTTTCCACTACCGCAACCTGTTGTACCCGTGAGATCCCATCTTGGGGCCTTTTTCGGTGATCTGCCGGAGGGGGATTCGATCACGGAGGGCTTCTACATCAACACCATAGCCTCTCCGATGATGTGTGAGTAGTTTACCACAGACCTTCGGGTCCATAGTTATTAGCTAGATGGCTTCTTCTCTCTCTTTGGATCTCAATACAAAGTTCTTGGAGATCTATTCGATGTAACTCTTTTTGCGGTGTGTTTGCCGAGATACGATGAATTGTGGGTTTATGATTTGATTATCTATGAATATTATTTGATTCTTCTATGAATTCTTATATGCATGATTTTATATCTTTGCAAGTCTCTTCGAATTATCAATTTGGTTTGGCCTACTAGATTGATCTTTCTTGCAATGGGAGAAGTGCTTACCTTTGGGTTCAATCTTGCGGTGTCCTTTCCTAGTGACAGCAGGGGCAGCAAGGCACGTATTGTATTGTTGCCATCCAGGATAAAAAGATGGGGTTTATATCATATTGCTTGAGTTTATCCATGTACATCATGTCATCTTGCCTAATGCATTACTCTGGTCTTATGAACTTAATACTCTAGATGCATGCTGGATAGCGGTCGATGTGTGGAGTAATAGTAGTAGATGCAGAATCGTTTCGGTCTATTTGTCATGGACATGATGCCTATATTCATGATCATTGCCTTAGACATCATCATAACTATGCGCTTTTCTATCAATTGCTTGGCAGTAATTGTTTCACCCACCGTAATGCATGCTATCTTGAAAGAAGCCACTAGTGAAACCTATGGACCCTGGGTCTAATTTATATCATATAAGTTTCCAATCTACAATTCTAGTTTACTATTTATTTTGCAATCTTTATTTTCCAATCTATATAAAAAATACCAAAAATATTTATCTTATTATCTCTATCAGATCTCACTCTCATAAGTGACCGTGAAAGATTGACAACCCCTTTATCGTGTTGGTTGCGAGGTTCTTATTTGTTTGTGCAGGTACTAGGGGGTTTGCGTGTAGTCTCCTACTGGATTGATACCTTGGTTCTCAAAAACTGAGGGAAATACTTACGCTACTTTGCCGCATCACCCTTTCCTCTTCAAAGGAAAACCAACGCATGCTCAAGAGGTAGCAAGAAGGATTTCTGGCGCCATTGCCGGGGAGATCTACGCACAAGTCAAGACATACCAAGTGCCCATCACAAATGCTTATCCCTCGCATTACATTATTTGCCACTTGCCTCTCGTTTCCTTTCCCCCACTTCACCCTCGCCGTTTTATTCGCCTATTTCCCGTTTGCCTTTCTTTTGCCATGGCCGAATCGAAAAGGGGTAAGGGTTCTCTCCAGAGTTCTAGTACTTTGGATAGACCCTCTGTCCTTTCTAAGCTCATAAATAATGATGCTATGGAAAGACCTACCGGGGTTATCAATGAGAGTTTGGATAATTTTGATGAAGATGATTCTGGAATTTTTCGTTATTTACTTGATGAATCTTTGAAAGACGCTTGGGATAGGTTATTAAGGATCCGAGCTAGCTATGTGCCCCAATATCAAATTGAGATATACCTAAAAAGCTTTTATGTTGGCTTGCCCTCTTCATTCAAGCAAGTTTTAGATTCTATTTTTGAAGAAGGTTGTATTGAGGGGGATGCCATAGATACCTATGAAAAGATGAAAACTATATTTGTCCACCCCGTGAGTGAGAAGGTTGGATCAACCTCTCTTTTGTGCTTTTATCAAAATGAAATTATCAAAGAGATGAAGGCTAGCTTAGATGCAAATTTTCGTAGCATGCTTAATCTTTCTTCCACCATTAATGGCCATGTGCTTTCTCAAAATATAAAGATAAATGCTATAGATAAGAAATTTTCTCTTTTCTTTCCCAACACCAAAGATGGCAATACCTAGATCTATTCTTGTTTTTATGCCTAGCTAGGGGCGTTAAACGATAGCGCTTGTTGGGAGGCAACCCAATTTTATTTTTGTTCCTTGCTTTTTGTTCATGTTTAGTAATAAATAAATCATATATCCTCTGTTATGATTGTTTTTTTATGTTTTAATTAGGGTTTGTGCCAAGTAAAGCCTTTAGGATCTTCTTAGATGATTGTTATTTGATCTTGTGAAAAAACAGAAAGTATGCACTCACGGGAATAATTTTCATTTTTAACCAGAGAGCGATAAAATACTGATTCCAACTGAAGTAGATCAATACACAAATTATTTAGGTCTTCCTAATTTGGTAGAATTTTTGGAGTTTGATAAGTATTCGAAACCTACAGATTACTACAGACTGTTCTGTTTCTGACAGATTCTGTTTTTCGTTTGTTGTTTGCTTATTTTGATGAATCTATGGCTAGTATCGGGGGCGGGGGGGGGGGGGGGGGGTATGGACCATAGAAAAGTTGGAATACAGTAGGTTTAACACCAATATAAACAAAGAATGAGTTCATTACAGTACCTTAAGTGGTGATTTGTTTTCTTATACTAACGGAGCTCATGAGATTTTCTGTTGAGTTTTGTGTTGTGAAGTTTTCAAGTTTTTTGGTAAAGATTTTATGGATTTTGGAACAATGAGTGGCAAGAGCCTAAGCTTGGGGATGCCCAAGGTACCCCAAGGTAAAATACAAGGACAACCAAAAGCCTATGCTTGGGGATGCCCCGGAAGGCATCCCCTCTTTCGTCTTCGTCTATCGGTAACTTTACTTGAGGCTATATTTTTATTCACCACATGATATGTGTTTTGCTTGGAGCGTCTTGTATGATTTAAGTCTTTGATTTTTAGTTTACCACAATCATCCTTTCTGTACACACCTTTTGGGAGAGATACACATGAATCGGAATTTATTAGAATACTCTATGTGCTTCACTTATATCTTTTGAGCTAGATAATTTTGCTCTAGTGCTTCACTTATTATTTTTTTGAGCACGGTGGTGGATTTATTTTGTAGAAATTGTTGATATCTCATGCTTCACTTATATTATGTTGGGAGTCTTTTAGAACAGCATGGTAATTTGCTTTGGCTATAAAACTAGTCCTAATATGATAGGCATCCAAGATGGGTATAATAAAAACTTTCATATAAAGTGCATTGAATACTATGAGAAGTTTGATACTTGATGATTGTTTTGAGATATGAGGATGGTAATATTAGAGTCATGCTAGTTTAGTAGTTGTGAATTTGAGAGATACTTGTGTTAAAGTTTGTGATTCCCATAGCATGCACGTATGGTGAACTGTTATGTGATGAAGTCGGAGCATGTTTTATTTATTGATTGTCTTCCTTATGAGTGGCGGTCGGGGACAAGCGATGGTATTTTCCTACCAATCTATCCCCCTAGGATCATGTGTGTAGTACTTTGTTTCGATAAGTAATAGATTTTTGCAATAAGTATGTGAGTTCTTTATGACTAATGTTGAGTCCATGGATTATACGCACTCTCACCCTTCCACCATTGCTAGCCTCTCTAGTACCACGCAACTTTCGTCGGTACCATAAACCCACCATATATCTTCCTCAAAACATCCACCATACCTACCTATTGTGGCATTTTCATAGCCATTCCAAGATATATTGCCATGCAACTTTTCACCGTTCCGTTTATTATGACACGCTTCATCATCGTCATATTGCTTTGCATGATCATGTAGTTGACATCATATTTGTGGCAAAGCCACCATTCATAATTCTTTCATACATGTCACTCTTGATTCATCGCATATCCCTGTACACCACCGGAGGCATTCATATGGAGTCATATTTTTGTTCTAGTATCGAGTTGTAATTCTTGAGTTGTAAGTAAATAAAAGTGTGATGATCATCATTATTAGAGCATTGTCCCAGTGAGGAAAGCATGATGGAGACAATGATTCTCCCATAAGTCGGGATGAGACTCCGGACGAAAAATAAAAAAGAAAAGAAAAAAATAGGCCATAAAAAAGGGGAGAAAAGGCCCAAATAAAAAAGTGAGAGAAAAAGAGAGAAGGGGCAGTGCTACTATCCTTTTACCACACTTGTGCTTCAAAGTAGCACCATGATCTTCATGATAGAGAGTCTCCTATGTTGTCACTTTCATATACTAGTGGGAATATTTCATTATAGAACTTGGCTTGTATATTCCAATGATGGGCTTCCTCAAAATGCCCTAGGTCTTCGTGAGCAAGCAAGTTGGATGCACACCCACTTAGTTTCTTTTTGAGCTTTCATACACTTATAGCTCTAGTGCATCTATTGCATGGCAATCCCTACTCACTCACATTGATATCTATTGATGGGCATCTCCATAGCCCGTTGATACGTCTAGTTGATGTGAGACTATCTTCTCCTTTTTTGTCTTCTCCACAATCACCATTCTATTCCACCTATAGTGCTATATCCATGGCTCACGCTCATGTATTGCGTGAAGATTGAAAAAGTTTGGGAACATCAAAAGTATGAAACAATTGCTTGGCTTGTCATCGGGGTTGTGCATCATTTAAATATTTTGTGTGGTGAAGATAGAGCATAGCCAGACTATATGATTTTGTAGGGATAACTTTCTTTGGCCATGTTATTTTGAGAAGACATAATTGCTTTATTAGTATGCTTGAAGTATCAATATTTGTATGTCAATATTAAACTTTTATCTTGAATCTTATGGATCTGAACATTCATGCCACAATAAAAAGAATTACATTGAAAATTATGTCAGGAAGCATTCCACATCAAAAATTCTGTTTTTATCATTTACCTACTCGAGGACGAGCAGGAATTAAGCTTGGGGGTGCTTGATACGTCTCCAATGTATCTATAATTTTTTATTGTTCCATGCTATTATATTATTTGTTTTGGATGTTTAATAGGCTTTAATATACATTTTATATTATTTTTGGGACTAACCTATTAACCGAAAGCCCAGTGCAAATTGCTGTTTTTTTTGCCTATTTTAGTGTTTCGCAGAAAAGGAATATCAAATGGAATCCAAACAGAATGAAACCTTCGCGAGGATCTTTTTTGGAACAAATGTGATCCAGGAGACTTGGAGTGGACGTTAAGGAAGTAGCGAGGCGGCCACGAGGTAGGAGGGCGCGCCCCCCACCCTCGAGGGCCCCTCGCAGCTCCACCGACCTACTTCTTTCACCTATATATACTCTCGTACCCTAAAATCTTCGGGGAGAGCAACGAAACACCTTTTCCACTACCACAACCTTCTGTACTCGTGAGATCCCATCTTGGGGCCTTTTCCAACGATCTGCCGGAGGGGGATTCGATCACGGAGGGCTTTTACATCAACACCATAGCCTCTCCGATGATGTGTGAGTAGTTTACCATAGACCTTCGGGTCCATAGTTATTAGCTAGATGTATTCTTCTCTCTCTTTGGATCTCAATACAAAGTTCTCCTCGATCTTCTTGGAGATCTATTCGATGTAACTCTTTTTGCGGTGTGTTTGCCGAGATCCGATGAATTGTGGGTTTATGATTTGATTATCTATGAATATTATTTGATTCTTATCTGAATTCTCATATGCATGATTTGATATCTTTGCAAGTCTCTTCTGATTATCAGTTTGGTTTGGCCTACTAGATTGATCTTTCTTGCAATGGGAGAAGTGCTTAGCTTTGGGTTCAATCTTGCGGTGTCCTTTCCCAGTGATAGCAGGGGCACCAAGGCACGTATTGTATTGTTGCCATCGAGGATAAAAAGATGGGGTTTATATCATATTGCTTGAGTTTATCCCTATACATCATGTCATGTTGCCTAATGCGTTACTCTGTTCTTATGAACTTAATACTCTAGATGCATGCTAGATAGCGGTCGATGTGTGGAGTAATAGTAGTAGATACAGAATCGTTTCAGTCTACTTGTCACTGACATGATGCCTATATTCATGATCATTGCCTTAGATATCATCATAACTATGCGCTTTTCTATCAATTGCTCGGCAGTAATTTTTCACCCACCGTAATACATGCTATCTTGAGAGAAGCCACTAGTGAAACCTATGGCCCCCGGGTCTACTTTATATCATATTAGTTTCCAATCTACAATTCTAGTTTACTATTTATTTTGCAAGCTTTATTTTCCAATCTATATCACAAAAATACCAAAAATATTTATCTTATTATCTCTATCAGATCTCACTCTCGTAAGTGACCATGAAGGATTGACAACCCCTTTATCGCGTTGGTTGCGAGGTTCTTATTTGTTTGTGCATGTACTAGGGGATTTGCGTGTGGTCTCCTACTGGATTGATACCTTGGCTCTCAAAAACTGAGGGAAATACTTACGCTACTTTGCTGCATCACCCTTTCCTCTTCAAGGGAAAACCAACGCATGCTCAAGAGGTAGCAATGAGCAGTTAGCTACAATGAATGTTTCTCATAGTACTCCTTGGTATGCTGGTTATGCTAATTACATTGTTGCTAAATATTTACCACCTAGCTTTACATACCAACAAAAGAAAAAAATTCTTCTATGATTTAAGACATTACTTTTGGGATGACCCACATCTTTATAAAGGAGTAGATGGTATTATTAGACGTCGTGTACCTGAGCATGAACAAGGACAAATCCTACAGAAATGTCACTCTGAGGCTTATGGAGGGCATCATGTTGGAGATAGAACTGCCCACAAGGTATTGCTATCTGGATTTTATTAGCCTACTCCCTTCAAGGATGCCCGTAAGTTGGTCTTGTCTTGTGATGAATGTCAAAGGATAGGTAATATCGGTAAGCGTCAAGAAATACCTATGAATTATTCACTTGTTGTTGAACCATTTTATGTTTGGGAGTTTGATTACATGGGACCTTTTCCTTCCTCTAATGGGTATACACATATTTTGGTTGAAGTTGATTATGTTACTAAATGGGCAGAATCTATTCCTGTTGGGAGACGTAGTAATTTCAAAAAAATACCTACGCACACGCAAGATCATGCTGATGCATAGCAATGAGAGGGGAGAGTGTCGTCCACGTACCCTCGTAGACTGTTAAGCGGAAGCGTTATGACAACGCGGTTGATGTAGTCGTACGTCTTCACGATCGACTGATCCTCGGTACCGAATGTACGGCACCTCCGCGTTTAGCACACGTCAGCTCGGTGACGTCCCGCGAACTCACGATCTAGTAGAGCTCGAGGGAGAGTTTCATCAGCATGACGGTGTGGTGATGATGTTGATGAAGCTACCGTCGCAGGGCTTCTCCCAAGCACCGTTATAGTATGACCGAGGTGGATTATGGTGGAGAAGGGGCACCGCACATGGCTGGGAGAGATCAATGATCAACTTGTGTGTCTTTGGGGTGCCCCCCTGCCCCGTATATAAAGGAGCTAGGGGGGAGGCGGCCGGCCAGGAGGAGGGCGCGCCAAGGGGGGAAGTCCTACTCCCACCGAGCATAGGACTCCTCCTTTCCTAGTAGGAGTAGGAGAAGGGGAAAGGGAAGGAGAGAGGAGGAAGGAAAGGGGGCCGCCGCCCCCTCCTTGTCCAATTCGGACTAGAGGGGGAGGGGGCGCCCTGCCCTGGCCGCCCCTCCTCTTCTCCACTAAGGCCCAATAGGCCCATTACATCCCCCGGGGGGTTCCGGTAATCCCCCGGTACTCCAGTATATGTCTGAAGCCTCCCGAAACACTTTCGGTGTCCGAACATAGTCGTCCAATATATCGATCTTTATGTCTCGACCATTTTGAGACTCCTCGTCATGTCTGTGATCATATCCGGGACTCCGAACTACCTTTGGTACATCAAAACCCAAAAACTCATAATACCGATTGTCATAGAACTTTAAGCGTGCGGACCCTACGGGTTCGAGAACTATGTAGACATGACCGAGCCACGTTTCCGGTCAATAACTAATAGCAGAACCTGGATGCTCATATTGGTTCCTACATATTCTTCAAAGATCTTTATCGGTCAAACCACATAACAACATACGTTGTTCCCTTTGTCATCGGTATGTTACTTGCCCGAGATTTGATCATCGGTATCTCAATACCTAGTTCAATCTCGTTACCGGCAAGTCTCTTTACTCGTTCCGTAGTGCATCATCCCGTAACTAACTCATTAGTCACATTGCTTGCAAGGCTTATAGTGATGTGCATTACCGAGAGGGCCCAGAGATACCTCTTCGACAATCGGAGTGACAAATCCTATTCTTGATCTATGCCAACTCAACAAGTACCATCGGAGACACCTGTAGAGCACCTTTATAATTGCCCAGTTACGTTGTGACATTTGGTAGCACACAAAGTGTTCCTACGGTAATCGGGAGTTGCATAATCTCATAGTCATAGGAACATGTATAAGTCATAAAGAAAGCAATAGCAGTAAACTAAAACGATCAAGTGCTAAGCTAACAAAATGGGTCAAGTCAATCACATCATTCTACTAATGATGTGATCCCGTTAATCAAATGACAACTCATGCCTATGGCTAGGAAACTCAACCATCTTTGATCAACGAGTTAGTCAAGTAGAGGCATACTAGTGACACTATGTTTGTATATGTATTCACACATGTATTATGTTTCCGGTTAATACTATTCTAGCATGAATAATAAACATTTATCATGATATGAGGAAATAAATAATAACTTTATTATTGCCTCTAGGGCATATTTTCTTCAGTCTCCCACTTGCACTAGAGTCAATAATCTAGATTACACAGTAATGATTCTAACACCCATGGAGTCTTGGTGCCGATCATGTTTTGCTCGTGGAAGAGGCTTAGTCAACGGGTCTGCAACATTCAGATCCATATGTATCTTGCATATCTCTATGTTTCCCACCTGGACTTGATCCCGGATGGAATTGAAGCGTCTCTTGATGTGCTTGGTTCTCTTGTGAAATATGGATTCCTTTGCCAAGGCAATTGCACCAGTATTGTCACAAAAGATTTTCATTGGACCCGATGTACTAGGTATGAGACCTAGATCGGATATGAACTCCTTCATCCAGACTCCTTCATTTGCCGCTTCTGAAGCAGCTATGTACTCCACTTCACACATAGATCCTGCCACGACGCTTTGTTTAGAACTGCACCAACTGTCAGCTCCACCGTTCAATATAAACACGTATCCGGTTTGAGATTTAGAATCGCCTGGATCAGTGTCAAAGCTTGCATCGACGTAACCATTTACGACGTGCTCTTTGTCACCTCCATAAATGAGAAACATATCCTTAGTCCTTTTTAGGTATTTCAGGATGTTCTTGACCATTGTCCAGTGATCCAATCCTGGATTACTTTGGTACCTCCCTGCTAAACTAATAGCAAGGCACACATCAGGTCTGGTACACAGCATTGCATACATGATAGAGCCTATGGCTGAAGCATAGGGAACACTTTTCATTTTATCTCTATCTTCTGCAGTGGTCAGGCATTGAGTCTTACTCAGCTTCACACCTTGTAACACAGGCAAGAACCCTTTCTTTGCTTGATCCATTTTGAACCTTTTCAAAACTTTATCAAGGTATGTGCTTTGTGAAAGTCCAATTAAGCGTCTTGATCTATCTCTATAGATCTTGACGCCTGATATATAAGCAGCTTCTCCGAGGTCTTTCATTGAAAAACTCTTATTCAAGTATCCTTTTATGCTACCCAAAAATTCTATGTCATTTCCAATCAGCAATATGTCATCCACATATAATATTAGAAATGCTGCAGAGCTCCCACTCACTTTCTTGTAAATACAGGCTTCTCCAAAAGTCTGTATAAAACCATATGCTTTGATCACACTATCAAAATGTTTATTCCAACTCCGAGAGGCTTGCACCAGTCCATAAATGGATCGCTGGAGCTTGCACACTTTGTTAGTTCCCTTTGGATCGACAAAACCTTCTGGTTGCATCATATACAACTCTTCTTCCAAAAATCCATTCAGGAATGCAGTTTTGACATCCATTTGCCAAATTTCATAATCATAAAATGCGGCAGTTGCTAACATGATTCGGACAGACTTAAGCATCGCTACGGGTGATAAAGTCTCATCGTAGTCAGCTCCTTGAACTTGTCGAAAACCTTTCGCAACAAGTCGAGCTTTGTAGATAGTAACATTACCGTCAGCGTCAGTCTTCTTCTTGAAGATCCGTTTATTCTCTATGGCCTACCGATCATCGGGCAAGTCAACCAAAGTCCATACTTTGTTCTCATACATGGACCCCATCTCAGATTTCATGGCCTCAAGCCACTTTGCGGAATCTGGGCTCACCATCATTTCTTCATAGTTTGTAGGTTTGTTGTGGTCAAGTAACATGACTTCCAGAACAGGATTACCATACCACTCTGGTGCGGATCTTATTTTTGTTGACCTATGAGGTTCGGTAGTAACTTGATCTGAAGTTCCATGATCATTATCATTAGCTTCCTCACTAATTGGTGTAGGTGTCACAGGAACCGGTTTCTTTGATGAACTACTTTCCAATAAGGGAGCATGTACAGTTACCTCATCAAGTTCTACTTTCCTCCCACTCACTTCTTTCAAGACAAACTCCTTCTCTAGAAAGGATCCATTCTTAGCAACGAATGTCTTGCCTTCGGATATGTGATAGAAGGTGTACCCAACAGTCTCCTTTGGGTATCCTATGAAGACACATTTCTCCGATTTGGGTTCGAGCTTATCAGGTTGAAGCTTTTTCACATAAGCATCGCAACCCCAAACTTTAAGAAACGACAACTTTGGTTTCTTGCCAAATCACATTTCATAAGGAGTCATCTCAACAGGTTTTGATGGTGCCCTATTTAACGTGGATGCAGCTGTCTCTAAAGCATAACCCCAGAATGATAGCGGTAAATCAGTAAGAGACATCATAGATCGCACCATATCCAGTAAAGTGCAATTACGTCATTCGGATACACCATTACGCTATGGTGTTCCGGGTGGCGTGAGTTGCGAAACTATTCCGCATTGTTTCAAACGTAGACCAAACTCGTAACTCAAATATTCTCCTCCACGATCGGATCATAGAAACTTTATTTTCTTGTTACAATGATTTTCCACTTCACTCTGAAATTCTTTGAACTTTTCAAATGTTTCAGACTTATGTTTCATTAAGTAGATATACCCATATCTGCTCAAATCATCTGTGAAGGTGAGAAAATAACGATACCCACCGCGAGCCTCAATATTCATCGGACCACATACATTAGTATGTATGATTTCCAATAAATCTGTTGCTCACTCCATTGTTCCGGAGAACGTCGTTTTAGTCATCTTGCCCATGAGGCATGGTTCGCAAGTACCAAGTGATTCATAATCAAGTGATTCCAGAAGTCCATCAGTATGGAGTTTCTTCATGCGCTTTACACCAATATGACCCAAACGGCAGTGCCACAAATAAGTTGCACTATCATTATCAACTCTGCATCTTTTGGCTTCAACATTATGAATATGTGTATCACTACTATCGAGATTCAACACAAATAGACCACTCTTCAAGGGTGCATGACCATAAAAGATATTACTCATATAAATAGAACAACCATTATTCTCAGATTTAAATGAATAACCGTCTCGCATCAAACAAGATCCAGATATAATGTTCATGCTTAGCGCTGGCACCAAATAACAATTATTCAGGTCTAAAACTAATCCCGAAGGTAGATGTAGAGGTAGCGTTCTGACGGTGATCACATCGACTTTGGAACCATTTCCCACGCACATCGTCACCTCGTCCTTAGCCACTCTTCGCTTAATCCGTAGTCCCTGTTTCGAGTTGCAAATATTAGCAACGGAACCAGTATCAAATACCCAGGTGCTACTGCGAGCTCTAGTAAGGTACACATCAATAACATGTATATCACATATACCTTTGTTCACCTTGTCATCCTTCTTATCCGCCAAATACTTGGGGCAGTTCCGCTTCCAGTGACCAGTCCCTTTGCAGTAGAAGCACTCAGTCTCAGGCTTAGGTCCAAACTTGGGTTTCTTCTCTTGAGCAGCAACTTGTTTGATGTTCTTCTTGAAGTTCCCTTTCTTCTTCCCTTTACCCTTTTTCTTGAAACTGGTGGTATTGTTGACCATATACACTTGATGCTCCTTCTTGATTTCTACCTCCGCAGTTTTTAGCATTGCGAAGAGCTCGGGAGTCGTCTTATCCATCCCTTGCATATTATAGTTCATCACGAAGCTCTTGTAGCTTGGTGGCAGTGATTGAAGAACTCTGTCAATGACACTATCAACAGGAAGATTAACTCCCAGTTGAGTCAAGTGGTTATGGTACCCAGACATTCTGAGTATATGTTCACTGACAGAACTATTCTCCTCCATCTTGCAGCTGTAGAACTTATTGGAGACTTCATATCTCTCAATCCGGGCATTTTCTTGAAATACTTCAACTCCTAGAACATCTCACATGCTCCATGACGTTCAAAACATCGTTGAAGTCCCGGTTCCAAGCCGTAAAGCATGGCACACTGAACAATCGAGTAGTCATCAGCTTTACTCTGCCAGACGTTCTTAACATCATCAACAACATCTGCAGCAGGCCTGGCACCTAGCGGTGCTTCTAGGACGTAATTCTTCTATGAAACAATGAGGATAATCCTCAAGTTACGGACCCAGTTCGTGTAATTGCTACCATCATCTTTCAGCTTTGCTTTCTCAAGGAACACATTAAAATTCAATGGAACAACAGCACGAGCCATCTATCTACAATAACATAGACAAGCAAAATACTATCAGGTACTAAGTTCATGATAAAATTAAGTTCAGTTAATCATATTACTTAAGAATTCCAACTTAGATAGACATCCCTCTAATCATCTAAGTGATCACGTGATCCATATCAACTAAACTATAACCGATCATCACGTGAGATGGAGTAGTTTTAAATGGTGAACATCTCTATGTTGATGATATCTACTATATGATTCACGCTTGACCTTTCGGTCTCAGTGTTCCGAGGCCATATCTGCATATGCTAGGCTCGTCAAGTTTAACCCGAGTATTCTGCGTGTGCAAAACTGTCTTACACCCGTTGTAGATGAACGTTAGGCTTATCACACTGATCATCACGTGGTGTCTCGGCACGACGAACTTTGGCAATGGTGCATACTCAGGGAGAACACTTTTACCTTGAAATTTAGTGAGAGATCGTCTTATAATGCTACCGTCAAACAAAGAAAAATAAGATGCATAAAGGATAAACATCACATACAATCAATATAAGTGATATGATATGGCCATCATCATCTTCTGCCTTTGATCTCCATCTCCAAAGCACCGTCATGATCACCATCGTCACCGGCGCGACACCTTGATCTCCATTTTAGCATCGTTGTCATCTCACCATCTATTACTTCTACGACTATCGCTACCACTTAGTGTTACAATTAAGCAATTACATGGCGATTGCATTGCATACAATAAAGCGACAACCATATGACTCCTGCCAGTTGCTGATAACTCCGTTATAAAACATGATCATCTCATACAATAAATATAGCATCATGTCTTCACCATATCACATCACAACATGCCCTGCAAAAACAAGTTAGACGTTCTCTACTTTGTTGTTGCAAGTTTTACGTGGCTGCTACGGGCTGAGCAAGAACTGTTCTTACCTACGCGTCAAAACCACAACGATAGTTTGTCAAGTTAGTGATGTTTTAACCTTCACAAGGACCAGGCGTAGCCACACTCGGTTCAACTAAAGTTGGAGAAACTGACACCCGCCAGCCACCTATGTGCAAAGCACGTCGGTAGAACTAGTCTTCCGTAAGCGTACGCGTAATGTCGGTCCGGGACGCTTCATCCAACAATACCGCCGAACCAAAGTATGACATGCTGGTAAGCAGTATAACTTGTATCGCCCACAACGCACTTGTGTTCTACTCATGCATATAATATCTACGCATAAACCTGGCTCAGATGCCATTGTTGGGAAACGTAGTAATTTCAAAAAAATTCCTACGCACACGCAAGATCATGGTGATGCATAGCAATGAGAGGGGAGAGTGTCGTCCACATACCCTTGTAGACCGTTAAGAGGAAGCGTTATGACAACGCGGTTGATGTAGTCGTATGTCTTCACGATCGACCGATCCTCAGTACCAAACGTACGGCACCTCCGCGTTCAGCACACGTTCAGCTCGATGACGTCCCGTGAACTCACGATCCAGTAGAGCTCGAGGGAGAGTTTCGTCAACACGATGGCGTGGTGATGATGTTGATGAAGCTACCGTCGCAGGGCTTCGCCTAAGCACCACTACAGTATGACCGAGGTAGATTATAGTGGAGGATGGGCACTGCACACGGCTGGGAGAGATCAATGATCAACTCGTGTGTCTTTGGGGTGCCCCATGCCCCCATATATAAAGGAGCTAGGGGGAGGTGGCCGGCCAGGAGGAGGGCGCGCCAAGGGGGGGGTCCTACACCCTCCGGGAGTAGGACTCCTCCTTTCCTAGTAGGAGTAGGAGAAGGGGAAAGGGAAGGATCTCGGAGGAAGGAAAGGGGGGCGCCACCCCCCCTCCTTGTCCATTTTGACTAAAGGGGGAGGGGGCGCGCGGCCTGCCCTGGCCGCCCCTCCTCTTCTCCACTAAGGCCCAATAGGACCATTACATCCCCCGGGGGGTTCCGGTAATCCCCCGGTGCTCTCGTATATGTCCGAAACCTCCCGAAACACTTCCGGTGTCCAAACATAGTCGTCCAATATATCGATCTTTACATCTCCGCCATTTCGAGACTCCTCGTCATGTCCGTGATCATATCCGGGACTCTGAACTACCTTCGGTACATCAAAACACAAAAACTCATAATACCGATTGTCACAGAACGTTAAGCATGCAGACCCTACGGGTTCGAGAACTATGTAGACATGACCGAGACACGCTTCCGGTCAATAACCAATTGCAGAACCTGGATGCTCATATTGGTTCCTACATATTCTACGAAGATCCTTATCGGTTAAACCGCATAACAACATACGTTGTTCCCTTTGTCATCGGTATGTTACTTGCCCAAGATTTGATCGTCGGTATCTCAATACCTAGTTCAATCTCGTTACTGGCAAGTCTCTTTACTCGTTCCGTAGTGCATCATCCCGTAACTAACTCATTAGTCACATTGCTTTCAATGCTTATAGTGATGTGCATTACCGAGAGGGCCCAGAGATTCCTCTCCGACAATTGGAGTGACAAATCCTATTCTTGATCTATGCCAACTCAACAAGTACCATTGGAGACACCTGTAGAGCACCTTTATAATCACCCAGTTACGTTGTGACGTTTGGTAGCACACAAAGTGTTTCTCTGGTAATCGGGAGTTGCATAATCTCATAGTCATAGGAACATGTATAAGTCATGAAGAAAGCAATAACAGTAAACTAAAACGACCAAGTGATAAGCCAACAAAATGGGTCAAGTCAATCACATCATTCTACTAATGATGTGATCCCGTTAATCAAATGACAACTCATGTCTATGGCTAGGAAACTCAACCATCTTTGATCAACGAGCTAGTCAAGTAGAGGCATACTAGTGACACTATGTTTGTCTATGTATTCACACATGTATTATGTTTCCGGTTAATACAATTCTAGCATGAATAATAAACATTTATCATGATATGAGGAAATAAATAATAACTTCATTATTGCCTCTAGGGCATATTTCCTTCAATTCCAACTAGTAGTGCTGATCACAACACGTCTATTAAAATGCTTAAGGAAGTTATTTTCCCAAGGTTTGGAGTCCCTAAATATTTAATGACTGATGGTGGTTCACACTTTATTTATGGTGCTTTCCATAAAATGCTTGCCAAGTATGATGTTAACCATACAATTGCATCACCTTATCATCCTCAGTCTAGTGGTCAAGTTCAACTTAGCAATAGAGAAATAAAATTAATTTTGCAAAAGACTGTCAATAGGTCCAGAAGAATTGGTCTAAGAAATTAGATGATGCACTTTGGGCTTATAGAACAACATATAAAAATCCTATGGGTATGTCTCCTTATAAAATAGTTTATGGAAAAGCTTGTCATTTGCCTCTTGAGTTAGAACATAAAGCATATTGGGCAATCAAAGAACTCAATTATGATTTCAAACTTGCCGGTGAAAAGAGGTTATTTGATATTAGCTCACTAGATGAATGGAGAACCCAAGCTTATGAAAATGCAGAATTATTTAAAGAAAAAGTTAAAACATGGCATGACAAAAGAATTCAAAAGCGTGAGTTTAAAGTCGGAGAATATGTTCTTTTGTACAATTCTCGTTTCAGATTCTTTGCAGGAAAGCTTCTCTCAAAATTGGAAGGCCCATATGTCATCGAGGAGGTTTACCGGTCTGGAGCCATCAAAATAAATGATTCCGAAGGTACCAACCCGAAGGTTGTCAATGGGCAACAAATAAAGCATTATATCTCAGGTACACCTATCTTCCCCTAATAATAAAGAAAATAGTGCTTCTGGTCGTACGTCATTAAAATTACCCCCGAAGTTGACACAAATTACCCACCATGCCACCCATAAATGAACAAAACGGTTCGATTTTTCTTAAAGTCCCGTTGGATTTGGTTCTTATACAAGTATATCCTCATATAACACAACTGAAGGTGTAGCGCGGTGGCTAATCTCTTAGTCCTCCAAAGAGACATGTGTTCGATCCCAGGTCCCATTGCATTTTCTCTCTTTTTTGCGAACCCTCCCCCCTCTCCCCCGCATTAATGGGCCGACCCATGCGTCTGTTTTTTTTCACTTTGCATTTTGCTTGTTCGTTTCTCATTTCTGTTTTTGTGTTTTCCTTCTATAAATTAATTATTAGGGATTTCCAAAAATTCAAAAGGTTGCGAGTTTTTAAAGAAATATATAACATTTGTGAATTCAAAAAATGTTATGGAAAGCACAAAATGTTCGTGATTTTAAAATAACTCATGTTTTTCATTTCGTTTTTCGCCTTTTTTCTCATTTCTGTTTTTGTTTTATCATCTTTAAATTAATTTGGGATTCCAAAAATTTAAAAGGTTGTGAGTTTTGATATTTTTAAGAAATCATAGAATTTCCATGAATTCAGAAAATGGTCTGGAAATCAAAATGTTCGCAATTTTTAAAAAAATGATTGTTTGTCATAAAAAATCCTCGATTTCAAAAAATATGTTCACGAAATAAAATAATGTTCATGATTCTTATAAAATGCTTGTGTATTCAACACGCTTTCGGGAATTGGAAAAAATGACCACGAAATTTTTGAAAAGAATCACAGAAATTCAATCAGATCTATTGAAACAGATACGTAAATAACGAACAAAACAAATCGTCGCTTGCATAAACTTTTTGAGGGGATCTGGAGAGGTTGTTTTATTATTTTATTTAGTCCATTGCACATCAGGTAAAAACAGGTTTCTGTGTTCTTTACAACGTTGAGCCCAAAAAAATTGACACATTTTCCAGTGGTTTTGTTTTTGTAAGCTATATGAAATGACTAAATGTGTAATTTGCTTTCATACATATCTATATTTATTGTGGTACTATAGTTTCACTGGTCATGAAAAACACCATGATGCTAGGTCAAGGCGAGACACATCATTCATCAGTCTACCTTAGGCAGGGTCTATCAATACAGTTTCCTCAACCAAAAAACATTTCGTTGTGATGACTTAGGAAATAAAGTCGTCATGAGACCATCACCTTTTGTTTTTGAAATGACATTTAAAAAGTCTCTTATCTCACCATGACATGATTTTGACGTACTTTATGAAGTGACATTTTAAAAGCCTGTATCTCATTCTGGCATAATTTGCATAATCTTATTATTTTTCTCTCATGGCAACGCACGGGCCTATTTGCTAGTTAATATTCAAATTAATATTATCCAAACTATGACACCTGAAGAACACATAAAAGAATCCTTCCGGAACACTCCAGAATCATGAAAATAAGGAGGTACGTGTTACGGTAATTAAACGGACTCCAAAAAATCCACAACAATATTTTTTATCAGTTTTGAAATATTTTAGAATTTTGGGAATAAAGAAACTTCCAGGAAGCATCCCTGGTGGGCACAAGACACCAGGGCACGCCCAGGTGGGTTGTGCCCACCTAGGACACCTTCCGTACTCCATTTTTCTACCATATACTTGTCCTCCAAGATAAAAATCTATATATACTCCCCGAACCTGTTGATCACCGTACGGCGGAGAAATCCTTTGTTCTCTTTTCTTGTTGTTTTCTACGTAGGCCTGAAAATATGTCTTCCCAAGACTCTGAGGGTGAGAGCTATGTTGTTGATCTCATCGCAAACCCCAAGTCCTATGGGGATGAGGGGCACTATATATAGCTGAACCTCCGAAGAAGAAGATGAATCGGTTCCTCCCCGGTTCAAAAACGAAAGCATGGAGGCGTTATGCAAGAGGATAATAAAACTCAAGATAGATAATTGTAAGTTGATGATGGATAATTTTATTCTCTGTCAAAAGTTGGAGGAAGCGAAGGGCAAACCTTCTACCTTCTCACCACCACCATTACCTTCTTCTTCATCACCACCATCTTCTTCACCACCAAAGGAGAACTGAGTATCAGGTATGGGCACTCCCCTTGGCTTCTGCCAAGCTTGGCGGAGGTGCCCCGGTATCGTATCATCCCACTACCTTTTGCTTTTACTTATTTTAGTTCGATCCTTTTGCTTTAGGTGAATAAAAGTTTAGTTCGATCCTTTATTCTTTGAGAGTTTGCTTGGTGATCTATCCTTGTAATCGTGTGCAAGTTATATAATAAAGTTTAGTATGAGTTTTTGCTTTCTTCACTTTCATGTTGCAAAGAAAAGAAAAGAAATAAGAAGGGAAACAAATAAAAGAAAGGAATTAAATAAATAAAATATTATATACTAATCCTATGGTAGGTGATGGCACCACATAAGGAAAAGTATAAGTAGAAAATTTTATTAGAGATTGACAAACATAGCATTAGTCAATGATGCAACTCATGAAAGAATCCATAGGGGAAGAGAAGATTCATATATAAATACACTATCCTAGAAATATTTTGTGATTATGAGCCCTCATCAAAATATTATATGCCAAAATTGTTGCCGTTGGACAGGGAAGACAACTTAATGATTTATGTTTGTTCATATTCACATAGAAATCATATTGTCATAGGTCCTTTAACATGTGGTGCTTGCCCCCTATCTTTGCTATCCAAAAATTCCGCACTAAGTAGAGATACTACTTATGCATCCAAAAACCCTTAAACCCAAATCTTATTTTCAAGTGTCCACCATACCTACCTAGGGATTGAACAAGATCCCTCAAGTAAGTTTTAATCGGTGCAAAAAGGAAATAAAAATTGCTTCTAAAAGTGTGAGATCATTTAGTGTAAGAGAAAATTTAGTGTTGCACGAACTTGTGATGGTGAAGAATAAAAGCGACAGACTTCATAATAAAGGTCGCTATCACAAGGGGCAATGTAATGTGACATTCTTTTGCACTAAGGGATTGAGCATACAAACAAATAAGCGCATGGCAACCTCTGCTTCCCTCTGTGAAGGGCCTATCTTTTACTTTTATGCAAAGAGTCAAAGTTTTTCTCTCTATTTCTTTTATTTTTCTCCTTTGGCAAGCATCATGTGGTGAGGAAAGATCTAGGCACATATGTCCAGTTGAATATGGGTGGCATGAGTTATTATTGTTGCCATCACCCTTGAGGTGAGTATGTTGGGAGGCAAAATCATAAGCCCCTATCTTTCTATGTGTCCGATTGAAATGTTTTGCTCATGGGTACGAGGTGAGTGCTAGCAATCATAGAAGACTATATGATGGTTGAGTATGTGGACTTACTTAAAGGCTCTGTGTCGGTGTCAAAACCGGCGGATCTCGGGTAGGGGGTCCCGAACTGTGCGTCTAAGGCAGATGGTAATAGGAAGCAGGGGACACGATGTTTACCCAGGTTCGGGCCCTCTTGATGGAGGTAATACCCTATGTCTTGCTTGATTGTTCTTGATGATATGAGTATTACAAAAGTTGATCTACCACGAGATTAGAGAGGCTAAACCCTAGAAGCTAGCCTATGGTATGATTGTATGTTGTCCTACGGACTAAACCCTCCGATTTATATAGACACCAGAGGGGGCTAGGGTTACATAGAGTCGGTTACAAAGGAGGAGATACACATATCCGTATTGCCTAGCTTGCCTTCCACGCCAAGTAGAGTCCCATCCGGACACGAGATGAAGTCTTCAATCTTGTACCTTCATAGTCCAACAGTCCAGCCAAAGGATATAGTCCGGCTGTCCGGAGACCCCCTAATCCAGGACTCCCTCAGTAGCCCCTGAACCAGGCTTCAATGACGATGAGTCTGGCGCGCAGTATTGTCTTCGGCATTGCAAGGCAGGTTCTTCTCCAAATCTTGAATATCTATTAAGTAGTGTCCGATTCCCATAAATTTTGGACTTCTTGGCTTCTGTGCCCAATAAGGGCCATCTTCCACGCGTCGAGCAAATGCGAGGAGCCAGGGCGTTTTTACATTCACCCCCTAGCCAGGTAAATAAGTTGTCTATTAAAGGGATGGGGATTCTTAGATCCAATCCACACCATCCTCCCCCAGCGAGAATCCATCGGAGCGCGCTCGGAAAAAATCCATTCCATCATGGCCGACCACCGCAGCTCCTCCTCCCACCCCTGTAGCCCTAGGCCCGGTGATTGGGAGAGGTGTTTCGTCCCGCACAGTCGTTTAGTAGAGCTGCAGACCCATGGATTTCTCCCTCCGGCGTATATGGTCCCTGTCCGAGCCGGGCTCGCCACCTATAATGGCGGGGAGCAAGCGGAGAGCTTCCCCAGCCCCTCTAAGGGGGGGCGGGTGTGCCTTGTCCCTTACTTACTAAGGGGACTCGGATTTCCAATTCATCCGTTCCTCCACGGGCTCCTGGAGTTTTATGGCCTCCAACTGCATAATTTCACCCCTGCTTCCATACTACATATCGCCGGTTACGTTGCCCTTTGCGAGCTATTTCTGGGCTGCGAGGCTCATTTCGAGTTGTGGAAAAGGTTGTTTTGCCTTGTGCCCCGCACGCAGAAGGGGTCACTTTATCAAGTGGGCGGAGCCAAAATATGGTGCATGGCCGAAACCGGATACCTGCCTGGTACTCCGAAGAAGACGTCCGAAGACAAGCCTTCATAGTGGTTTTATATGGAGGACGTCCCCCTTCCAGACCCTGTTCGGCGGGGTCTTCCTGAGTTCAACAATGCTCCTCTGAAGAAACGCCGAAGCTGGCACCCACGGAGCCCCCAGGAGGAAGACAACAGAGAAGTCCTTTGCCTGATGAACCGGATTAAAGCGTTGGCTCAATCAGGATTGACAATAATCGAGGTTATGTCAATATGTATAACGCGGGGAGTGCAGCCACTTCAATATCGAGGGCACCCCATGTGGTGTTTTAACGGGGAAGATGATGCCACCCGTTGCGGGCGCAAGGGACCGGACTCCGCTGCTGCTTTAGCAAAAATTATGTCCGAGTTGTTCAAGGGAGAGGAAGAGGAGTTCATCCGTATCAAGCCACGAGATGGATTCTCCATGTACAACCCTCCAAGCTGGGTGAGTTGTACCTCTTTACTCCCATTCCTCCCGCATTCTTCGTCGTATGTATTCACCTTGCCATTTTACGGCAGGAACTACGAAAAGCTGTAAGGGAGGTCAACAGCCCACCTCCACAACCATAGGACCCTAGCCAGGCCCTCGGTCCCAGACTCGAAGAGGATCCGGACATATTCGTGGAGCTGATAGACAGGCAATTCTATCAATTGAGCTGCGATGACACCATGGTGGCCATAACGACCGACTATCCCGGAATGCTCCTTGCGTCGCACGTAAGAAAAACCAACATCCCAACTCCAAAAATAGGATCCCCTTTTAGACACTTCACCTACCGTACACATACGGTGTTTTACAGGGAAGGTATTCGGGACACCGTGCCGAACCCGCAGCAACTCGCCAACAAGAGGCACCGAAGTCGGGTAGGCCAAAAAGGAAGGCGGTCAAGACGGAGACGTCGGTGCAGAGGTATAACACAAAACCTTGCTCCGTGGTTGTCGCCTTTCTCAAAATTTAATGACGTCCATGTTTCTTTAATAGAAAAAATGCTCGTCGGACTATATCCGGAGAGGCTGCCGATCACGCCTCCACCAGTCGGGCTCCAGGGCCGGACATAGAGGCGGAAGCCAACATGGGGCGGACGCCGGATGCTCCTCCTACAGAGGATGCGGATGGACTATCCGCTACAAATTCAGAAGTGGAGAGCGCCATAAATCACAGGCGTCGCCGGGCCGTACTCTATGACGCTTGTTTCTCGCCAGAGGCATTTGATGCCTTCAATTCCGCAGACGTGTACATCTGTGCTGCTCAAAATGGTGTAGCCAGAGCCACGGACCAGTATGTAAGGGATATACGGGTAAGCAAATCTGACGATTGTATGTATCCGTAGCCCCTGAGACTTGAAACAGTTGACGCAACTGATTTAAGGATCATTATTTGTGCAGGTTCTTACGGAGAAGAATTCCCATTTGTCTCAAGAGCTGGACGAGTGCAAGGCCTAGCTGGAAGCCGCTGTTGCCGCATTGAAGGAGTCCAAAGGGGCCCCCTGGTAACACTTTTGTCTATTGCAAAGAATATGGGTACCAGGTAGTATGCGGCATGTATGCACACCTAACAATAGATTTTGCAGGTGGCCCCGGAGTGAATCCGGAGGCCGTGGAGGCGGATACGGCACGTGATGATCGACAGTGAAATGCTGGCGAGCGCGTGCTGACACGAGTCAGGCAGGAGAAAAATGATCTCCAAGACGCCAATATCTGGCTGGGCGTGGAACTGAAGGATGTCCGAGCCCAGCTTGCGGACTCCGTGAAGGAGAATAAACGGCTTCGGTGTGACATTTTTAGTAAGTGCTTTGAACGAACTTTTTAAAGGAGTTCGATGAAGAAGCCTGCTAACAGCGTTGTGTCTGCAGGTATGCTGATAGGTCGTCCTGCGGAGGACATGCCCGGGTCTTCGGGTGGTCTTCTACCAGAGCTCTCACAACTGCACGAACAAGTTCAGCAGGTGATGCAGGGTATTGCCCGAGCCTTGTGGCCATCCGCGTCCCTACCAGTAGGCATGGGGAGCTTATAGAGAAGCTCAAGGGAGCGCGGCGGCGCTTCCGATTACGGAAGATATCAGCCTGCCGACAAGGTGCAAGGGAAGCCTGGGCTATGGTGAAGACAAGATATACCAAGGCGGACCCTGATACAGCTCCAACGTATCTATAATTTTTGATTGCTCCATGCTATATTATCTACTGTTTTGGACTATATTGGGCTTTATTTTCCACTTTTATATTATTTTTGGGACTAACCTATTAACAGGAGGCCCAGCCCAAAATTGTTGTTTTTTACCTGTTTTAGGGTTTCGAAGAAAAGGAATATCAAACGGAGTCCAAACGGAATGAAACCTTCGGGAACATGATTTTCTCATCAGATAAGACCCAGGAGACTTGGACCCTCCATCAAGAAAGCCACGAGGCGGTCACGAGGGTGGAGGGCGCCCCCCCTAGGGCGCGCCCCTGCCTCGTGGGCCCCTCAAGGCTCCACTGACATACTTCTTCCTCCTATATATATCCATGTACCCCCAGCTTTGGGTTCGATCTTGCGGTGTCCGTTCCGAGTGACAGAAGGGGCAGCAAGGCACGTATTGTATCGTTGCCATCGAGGATAACAAGATGGTTTTTTATCATATTGCATGAAACTATCCCTCTACATTATGTCATCTTGCTTAAGGCATTACTCTGTTTTTAACTTAATACTCTAGATGCATGCCGAATAGCGGTCTACTTGTCTCGGACGTGATGCCTATATACTTGATCATACCTAGATATTCTCATAACTATGCTCAATTCTGTCAATTGCTCAACAGTAATTTGTTCACCCATCGTAGAATACTTATGCTCTTGAGAGAAGCCACTAGTGAAACCTATGGCCCCCGGGTCTCTTTATCATCATATCAATCTCCATCACTTTATTATTGCTTTGCTTTTACTTTTTACTTTGCATCTCTATACCAAAAATACCAAAAATATTATTTATCATCTCTATCAGATCTTACTTTCGTAAGTGGCCGTGAAGGGATTGACAACCCCTAAGCGCGTTGGTTGCGTTGAGCTATTGTTTTTGTGTAGGTACGAGGGACTCGAGCGTAGCCTCCTACTGGATTGATACCTTGGTTCTCAAAAACTGAGGGAAATACTTACGCTACTTTGTTGCATCATCCTCTCCTCTTCGGGGAAATCCAACGCAGTGCTCAAGAGGTAGCAAGAAGAATTTCTGGCGCCGTTGCCGGGGAGTCTGTGCAAAAGTCAACATAACAAGTACCCATCACAATCCCTATCTCCCTCATTACATTATTTGCCATTTGCCTCTCGTTTTCCTCTCCCCCACTTCACCCTTGCCGTTTTATCCGCCCTCTCTCTCTCTATCCTCCCTCTCTTTTTTCCCATTTGCCTTTTGTTTGCTCGTGTGTTAGTTTGCTTGCTTGTCGTTATGTCAAGTCCTTTACCTTCTGCCTCTATGTCTGAAATTGGGGAAATTATTGTCGATATGGACAATAATAATATCATGAAAAATTCTAATGCTCCTGCTAAAGAACCTACCATCTTTCATACAAAAAAATCCGTGTTGGTAGTGGAAATATTATTGGAAAAAGAGTTATTCAAGATTTCTTTACTTGTGCCGGTGCTTTACCTTCTATGGGTAGTTCTATCCTTCACAGAACTAGTAGTCTTGTGGACGCTATTGCCATGCTTGTAGTTGAACTTGAAAGACAATTCATGCACATGCATCCTTCCATACAAAGGATTTTTCTGGAATTTTCTAATATTGAGCATTCTTCTGTTAAGTGTGCCGCTCCTATCTTTTTGGCTCATGAGTTTAGATTCATAATAAAAGAAGCCAAAGAAATCTTTGCGCATTATGGGGTGGACGCTTGCCGTCCTCCCATAGAGGCTATCCTCTTTAATCAAGAAGAAATAATGCGTTTTCAATCTCTAGACTATGTTGCTTTCAACGAAAATCTTAGAAAAAGGGTTCCTACCAATGTTTTAGTTGATAGAATTTCTGAACTTAATGATGATTTGGCTATTCAAAATAATGAACTAGGATATTCTCTTGAATATAGGCTCACAAAGTTCTGTCAAAAGAATGCTTATAATGATGAATTGGTTATGCATTATGAAGGACCAAAGGAGGAACCTATACCTCCCAAGGTTGATCTTGGGGACTTTTGTCCCATTAAATTTAGTCATTTTGATTACTTTTGCTTGTCTCAAAGAAAACTTGCTGCCTAACGTAGAGAATATGAAATGAGTTTTAATAATCTATCTTACTATTATGGCAATACCTAGATCTATTCTTGCTTGTTATGCCTAGCTAGGGGCGTTAAACGATAGCGCTTGTTGGGAGGCAACCCAATTTTATTTTTATTCCTTGCTTTTTGCTCCTGTTTAGTAATAAATAAATTATTTAGCCTATGTTTTGGTTGTGTTTTTTTGTGTTTAATTAGTGTTTGTGCCAAGTAGAACCGTTGGGAAGACTTGGGGAAAGTCTTGTTGAACTTGCTGTAAAAAACAGAAACATTAGCGCTCACGAGAACTGCTGTAATTTTTATTTGGAAAGTGATATTTAGTTAATTATTTTTGCAGATGATTAATAGATAAATTCCTCACGTCCAGCAATTTATTTTAGAATTTTTGGGGTTCCAGATCTTGCGCTAGCTACAGATTACCACAGACTGTTCTGTTTTTGACAGATTCTGTTTTTCGTGTGTTGTTTACTTATTTTGATGAATCTATGGCTACTAAAATAGTTTATAATCCATAGAGAAGTTTGAATACAGTAGGTATAACATCAATATAAATAAAGAATGAGTTCATTACAGTACCTTGAAGTGGTTTTTTGTTTTCTTTCGCTAACGGAGCTCACGAGTTTTCTACTTTAAGTTTTGTGTTGTGAAGTTTTCAAGTTTTGGGTAAAGATTTGATGGATTATGGAATAAGAAGTGGCAAGATCCCAAGCTTGTGGATTCCCATGGCACCCCCAAGATAATATAAGGACACCTAAAAGCCAAAGCTTGGGGATGCCCCGGAAGGCATCCCCTCTTTTTCGTCTACTTCTATCGGTAACTTTACTTGGAGCTATATTTTTATTCACCACATGATATGTGTTTTGCTTGGAGCGTCTTTTATGATTTGAGTCTTTGCTTGTTAGTCTACCACAATCATCCTTACTGTACATACCTTTTGAGAGAGCCATACATGATTTGGAATTTGATAGAATACTCTATGTGCTTCACTTATATCTTTTGAGCTTTATAATTTTGCTCTAGTGCTTCACTTATATCTTTTAGAGCACGGTGGTGGATTTGTTTTATAGAAACTATTGATCTCTCATGCTTCACTTAGATTATTTTGAGTCTTATTATCATGGTAATTTGCTTAAAATCCTAATATGCTTGGTATGCAAGATTAATAATAAAACTTTCATATGAGTGTGTTGAATACTAAGAAAAGTTTGATGCTTGATGATTGTTTTGAGATATGGAGGTAATAATATCAAAGTCATGCTAGTTGATTAGTTGTGAAATTGAGAAATACTTGTGTTGAAGTTTGCAAGTCCCGTAGCATGCACGTATGGTAAACGTTATGCAACAAATTTGAAACATGAGGTGTTATTTGATTGTCTTCCTTATGAGTGGCGGTCGGGGACGAGCGATGGTCTTTTCCTACCAATCTATCCCCCTAGGAGCATGCACGTAGTGCCGAGGTTTTTGATGACTTGTAGATTTTTGCAATAAGTATGTGAGTTCTTTATGACTAATGTTGAGTCCATGGATTATACGCACTCTCACCCTTCCATCCATGATAGCCTCTTCGGTACCGTGCATTACCCTTTCTCACATTGAGAGTTGGCGCAAACTTCGCCGGTGCATCCAAACCCCGTGATATGATACGCTCTTTCACACATAAACCTCCTTATATCTTCCTCAAAACAGCCACCATACCTACCTATTATGGCATTTCCATAGCCATACCGAGATATATTGCCATGCAACTTTCCATCATTCCATTCATCATGACACATTCATCAATGTCATATTGCTTAGCATGATCATGTAGTTGACATAGTATTTGTGGCAAAGCCACCGTTCATAATTCTTTCATACATGTCACTCTTGGTTCATTGCATATCCCGGTACACCGCCGGAGGCATTCATATAGAGTCATCTTTGTTCTAGTATCGAGTTGTAATCATTGAGTTGTAAATAAATAGAAGTGTGATGATCATCATTATTAGAGCATTGTTCGAAGTGAGGAATAAATAAAAAAAGGCCAAAAAAAGAGAAGGCCCCCAAAAAAGAGAAAGGCCATAAAAAAAGAAAAGGCCCAAAAAAATGAGAGAAAAAGAGAGAAGGGACAATGTTACTATCCTTTTTACCACACTCGTGCTTCAAAGTAGCACCATGATCTTCATAGTAGAGAGTCTCTCATGTTATCACTTTCATATACTAGTGGGAATTTTTCATTATAGAACTTGGCTTGTATATTCCAACAATGGGCCTCCTCAAGTGCCCTAGGTCTTCGTGAGCAAGCAAGTTGGATGCACACCCACTAGTTTCTTTTGTTGAGCTTTCATACATTTATAGCTCTAGTACATCCGTTGCATGGCAATCCCTACTCCTTGCATTAACATCAATCGGTGGGCATCTCCATAGCCCATTGATTAGCCTCGTTGATGTGAGACTTTCTCCTTTTTTGTCTTCTCCACATGACCCCCTCATTATATTCTATTCCACCCATAGTGCTATGTCCATGGCTCGCGCTCATATATTGCGTGAAAGTTTATAGGTTTGAGATTACTAAAGTATGAAACAATTGCTTGGCTTGTCATCGGGGTTGTGCATGATGAGAGCATTCTTGTGTGACGAAAATGAAACATGACTAAACCATATGATTTTGTAGGGATGAACTTTCTTTGGCCATGTTATTTTGAGAAGACATAATTGCTTAGTTGGTATGCTTGAAGTATTATCATTTTTGTGTCAATATGAACTTTTGTCTTGAATCTTTCGGATCTGAATATTCATACCACAATTAAGAAGAATTACATTAAAATTATACCAAGTAGCACTCCGCATCAAAAATTCTGTTTTTATCATTTACCTACTCGAGGACGAGCAGGAATTAAGCTTGGGGATGCTTGATACGTCTCCAACGTATCTATAATTTTTGATTGCTCCATGCTATATTATCTACTGTTTTGGACTATATTGGGCTTTATTTTCCACTTTTATATTATTTTTGGGACTAACCTATTAACCGGAGGCCCAACCTAGAATTGTTGTTTTTGTCTGCTTTAGGGTTTCGAAGAAAAGGAATATCAAACGAAGTCCAAACGGACTGAAACCTTCGGGAACGTGATTTTCTCATCAGATAAGACCCGAGAGACTTGGACCCTCCGTCAAGAAAGTCACGAGGCGGTCACGAGGGTGGAGGGCGCCCCCCCCCTAGGGCGCGCCCCCTGCCTCGTGGGCCCCTCGAAGCTCCACCGACATACTTCTTCCTCCTATATATATCCACGTACCCCCAAACGATCAGAACATGAGCCAAAAACCTAATTCCACCGCCACAACTTTCTGTATCCACGAGATCCCATCTTGGGGCCTGTTCCGGAGCTCCGCCGGAGGAGGCATCGATCACGGAGGGCTTCTACATCATCATCCAAGCCCCTCCTATGAAGTGTGAGTAGTTTACTTCAGACCTACGGGTCCATAGTTAGTAGCTAGATGGCTTCTTCTCTCTTTTTGGATCTCAATACAATGTTCTCCCCCTCTCTTGTGAGATCTATTCGATGTAATCTTCTTTTTGCGGTGTGTTTGTTGAGACCGATGAATTGTGGGTTTATGATCCAGTCTATCTATGAATAATATTTGAATCTTCTCTGAATTCTTTTATGTATGATTGGTTATCTTTGCAAGTCTCTTCGAATTATCAGTTTGGTTTAGCCTACTACATTGGTTGTTCTTGCCATGGGAGAAGTGCTTAGCTTTGGGTTCGATCTTGCGGTGTCCGTTCCGAGTGATAGAAGGGGCAGCAAGGCACGTATTGTATCGTTGCCATCGAGGATAACAAGATGGGTTTTTTATCATATTGCATGAAACTATCCCTCTACATTATGTCATCTTGCTTAAGGCATTACTCTGTTTTTAACTTAATACTCTAGATGCATGCCGGATAGCGGTCGGTGAGTGGAGTAATAGTAGTAGATGCAGAATCATTTCGGTCTACTTGTCTCGGACGTGATGCCTATATACTTGATCATACCTAGATATTCTCATAACTATTCTCAATTCTGTCAATTGCTCAACAGTAATTTGTTCACCCACCGTAGAATACTTATGCTCTTGAGAGAAGCCACTAGTGAAACCTACGGCCCCCGGGTCTCTTTATCATCATATCAATCTCCATCAGTTTATTATTGCTTTGCTTTTACTTTTTACTTTGCATCTCTATACCAAAAATACCAAAAATATTATTTATCATCTCTATCAGATCTCACTTTCGTAAGTGACCGTGAAGGGATTGACAACCCCTAAGCGCGTTGGTTGCGTTGAGCTATTGTTTTTGTGTAGGTACGAGGGACTCGAGTGTAGCCTCCTACTGGATTGATACCTTAGTTCTCAAAAAGTGAGGTAAATACTTACCCTACTTTGCTGCATCATCCTCTCCTCTTCGGGGAAATCCAACGCAGTGCTCAAGAGGTAGCAGACCCAAACCACATGGCCGGGGTCAGACCTGTGGAGCCCGATGGGAAAGAGATCCTTGTCAGTTTAGTGTGTGACCAAGTAGAATTAGCCGCACAGTATTCCCAACAAGATTGTAGGCTAGACAGCCTGTTGGATGGTACAGAGGAAGAATTTAATCACTCTTAGTGACTGTGTACTTCAAGTGACATATGTAATGTCCCTAACCGGATTGTAAATCATTTGTCATGGCGGACCTTTTCGCTTCGACCTCTGGACCCCGATAGTCCGGAGTGTACCCGAATACCCACTCGGTTATGTAAAAACCGGGGTATGCATGGAAACCAGGCGTAGGGGTCATAAGTGCTTGAACAGACAAGTACCCAACTAGCTATGTTATATTACATGGATAGTAAGAAACATCTTCCAGGGAGAATAGTTCCATTAAGGGTTCCTTTCCCTGGGTACGCATGCCCTAATGTGCATGTCCGAACTGCAAGACGCAGGCTAAAAACATCTGGGGGCATGTAGTAAATTAAATGAAAGTCGTCTTTTATTCACCGACCGAATATTCCCTTAAGAACGCTAGCTTTCGGCTTCACCCAGTCTGAGGTACACATCCGGCTGACCCGGCAGTAACAATCACAAAGGTGCTTCCCTTATGCCCTAGCCGAATTAACGGGAACGTAGGGCATAAATACAAGAGCCAGGCAACCCAGCTTGGCCAAAACTTAAGTTATATCGATGCATATAATGGCGAAAAAAGGTACATGGGAAAGAATAACACATGTGCGGGGCATAAAGCCCGGAAAGATAATTAGATTAAGCTTCTGTATAAGAAGCCCCCAGGTATATTGAGCGCGGTTAGCGCGTCAACATTGTGTAACCAAGACACAAGTTTAGCCCTTTAGGGCCTTGAAGAGAAAAAAGAGAAAGAAAGAGAGGAAAAAAACATATGTGCAAAAAATTGATGGAGGTAAGGAGACGAACATAGAGTCCGACGCTAGGCATAGAATCCTCGGAGTCTGGCTGCATTCCATGGTTTTGGCTCGAGCCAGTTATCCGATGCATCCCGCAGACGGTATGCTCCGTCGGTCAGAACCTGGTCGATAATGAAGGGACCTTCCCATTTGGGCTTGAGCTTGTTATTTTTCTTCTCCGGCAGGCGTAGAACTAGTTCGCCAACGTTATAGGTTTTGGCCCGCACTTCTCTGCTTTGATACCTTCGAGCATGTTGCTGATAGAATGCGGAACGAGCTTTTGCCACGTCGTGCTCCTCCTCCAGGGCATCCAAGTTGTCCTGCCGATCGAGCTCGGCCTCTCTTTCTTCGTACATGCGCACTCGAGGTGAGTCATGAATTATGTCGCAAGGCAGCACCGCCTCAGCGTCGTACACCATAAAAAATGGTGTGTATCCGGTAGTGCGATTCGGCATGGTCCGCAGCCCCCATAGTACGGAGTCGAGCTCCTCTACCCAATGTGTGTCTGATTCCTTTAAGGACCGCACTAATCTGGGTTTAATGCCGCTCATGATAAGACCATTCGCTCGTTCGACTTGACCGTTAGTTTGCAGATGATAGACAGAAGCATAATCGAGCTTGATGCCCATGTTGCTGCACCAAAGTTTCACCTCGTCGGTTGTAAAGTTCGTGTCGTTGTCAGTGATGATGCTGTGGGGGACGCCATAACGGTGTACAACCCCGGACATGAAGTCTATCACCGGTCCGGATTCAGCCGTTTTGACAGGTTTGGCTTCTATCCATTTGGTGAATTTATCCACCATGACCAGTAAGTATTTTTTCTTATGGGTTTCCCCTTTGAGGGGTCTGACCGTATCATGCCCCCAGACCGCAAAGGGCCAAGTAATGGGGATTGTTTGGAGGGCGGTAGGTGGCATGTGGCTTTGGTTTGCAAAAAGCTGGCAACCGACACAATGTTGTACCAGATGCTATGCATCTGCCCGGGCCGTAGGCCAATAAAAACCTATACGGAAGGCCTTGCTTACAAGGGCCTGGGCTGCAGCGTGGTGGCCGCCGAGTCCGGCATGGATTTCTGCCAAAAGCTTCCGCCCTTCCTCTTTGGAGATGCACCTTTGAAGGACTCCGGTTGTGCTTTCCTTATAAAGCTCTCCCTCGTGGACCTTGTAGGCTTTAGATCGCCGCACTGTGCAGCATGCCTCATTTTGGTCCTCGGGTAGTTCCTGCCTAGTTAGGTAGGCCAGGAATGGTTCTGTCCACGGGGCGATGACGACCATTATCGCGTGGGCTGAAGGTGTTATTTCAGTTGTAGGGCCTCCGATTGTGTTAGAGTGTTCGGTATCTGGGGTTGTGGCCGGGTCCAGACTATTTTTGCCGGTGTCCCCTTCCCATACCACGGATGGTTTAAACAGTCTTTCCAGGAAGATGTCGATGGGACATGGTCGCGTTTAGCACCGATACGGGCGAGGATGTCCGTTGCCTGGTTGTTTTCCCGAGCCACATGGTGGAATTCAAGCCCCTCGAACCAAGCTGACATTTTGAGGACGGCGTTGCGATATGCCGCCATTTTCGGATCCTTGGCGTCGAAGTCTCCATTTATTTGGGATATTGCGAGGTTCGAGTCCCCACGCACCTTAGGCGTTGGATGCCCATGAAGACTGCCATCCGGAGACTGTGTAATAGGGCCTCATATTCGGCTGCTTTATTGGAGTCGGTGTATAGTATTTGGAGTACGTATTGCACTGTATCTCCGATGGGGGACGTCAGGACGATGCCAGCCCCCAGACCAGCCAGCATTTTAGAGCCGTCGAAGTGCATGATCCAATTGGAGTATGTGCCGTAGTCTTTAGGGAGTTCGGCTTCCGTCCATTCGGCGATGAAATCGGCCAATACTTGCGACTTAATGGCTCGCCGTGGTTTGTATGTTATGTCAAACGGGAGGAGCTCGATGGCCAATTTAGCAATCCGGCCCGTGGCATCATGGTTGTTTATTATGTCATTGAGTGGTACTTCGGAGGCCACTGTGATTAAACACTCTTGAAAGTAGTGTCGTAATTTCCGAGATGCCATGAATACCGCGTATGCTATCTTTTGGTAATGTGGGTACCGTGATTTGCATGGAGTGAGAATGGTGGATACATAATATACCGGCTTTTGAAGTGGGAATTTATGTCCGTCCATCTCTCATTCGACGACGAGCACTGTGCTTACAACTTGATGAGTTGCCACTATATATAATAGCATTGGTTCACCAACAGTTGGCGCGGCCAAGATTGGGTTGGTGGCCATGATGGCTTTTATTTCTTCCAGTCCGGCCGTGGCTGCGTCCATCCACTCGAAGTGTTTGGTGCGCCGAAGAAGGCGATAAAGGGGAAGTGCCTTTTCTCCTAATCGGGAGATAAAGCGGCTTAAAGCCGCCACACATCCAGTTAATTTCTGGATTTGTTTGAGGTAAGTTGGGATACCAACTGCAACAGAGCTCGATTTTAGCCGGATTTGCTTCAATTCCTCTACTGGAGACGATGAAGCCCAGGAGCTTTCCGGCGGGAACGCCGAAAACTCATTTTTCCGGATTGAGCTTAATGTCGTATGTTCGGAGATTGGTGAACGTGAGCCTCAAGTCGTCTATTAAAGAGTCGGCGTGTCTGGTTTTAATGACCACATCGTCTACATATGCCTCCACAGTCTTGCCGATCTGCTTTTCTAGACATGTCTGGATCATGCGCTGATATGTTGCGCCGACGTTTTTGAGCCCGAAGGGCATTGTGTTAAAACAGAAGGGGCCATATGGCGTGATAAATGTTGTTGCGGCTTGATCAGACTCCGCCATCTTAATCTGGTGGTAACCGGAGTATGCGTCGAGGAAGCACAATGATTCGTGTCCTACGGTAGCGTCAATGATTTGATCGATGCGAGGGAGTGGAAAGGGATCCTTTGGGCAAGCCTTATTAAGGTCTTTGAAGTCGACACATAGGCGCCAGGATTTGTCCTTCTTTGGTACCATCACCAGGTTTGCTAGCCAGTCCGGATGTTTTATTTCTCTAATAAATCCGGCTTCCAGTAGCTTGGCTAGCTCTTCTCCCATGGCTTGTCGCTTAGGTTCAGAGAAATGCCGAAGAGTCTGCTTGACCAGCTTGAATCCTTTTAGAACATTAAGGCTATGCTCGGCCAATCTGCGTGGGATTCCTGGCATGTCTGAAGGATGCCAGGCGAATATGTCCCAATTCTCGCGCAGAAAATCATGTAGTGCGGCGTCTATAGCGGGGTTTAACTGTGCCCTGATGGATGCTGTTTTTGTGGGGTCCGTTGGATGGACTTGGAATTTGACTATTTCGTCTACTGGTTTAAAGGAGGTGGACTTGGATCTTTTGTCTAGTATCACATCGTCCCTGTCCACCGTGGAGCGCAGCGCGGTTAACTCCTCCGCCACAAGGACTTCGGATATGTCTCGAGGGCTGGTGCGGCTGTTTTGTTCTCGATGCGGAGTGCTATGTCCGGATCACTAACTAGAGTGATGATTCCATTGGGTCCAGGCATTTTGAGCTTCATCTACCTGTAATGGGGTATGGCTTGAAAAATCGTGAATGCCTCCCACCCTAGAAGGGCGTGGTATCTGCTACTGAACGGGGCCACTTGGAATGTAATTTATTCGGACGTGTAATTCTCTGGAGTGTCGAATACCACATCAAGTGTGATTTTCCCAGTGCAACGTGCCTCCCGACTAGGGATGATTCCTCGGAAGGTCGTACTGCTTTGCTCAATACCGTTGCTGTCTATTTCCATTTTTTGGAGAGTTTTCTCATAAATGAGGTTTAATCCGCTGCCGCCATCCATGAGAACCTTAGTGAGCCGAAAGCCGTCCACAATTGGACTAAGGACCAAAGCGGCTGGTGCTCGGGCTGTTCGGAATTTAGGTTCGTCACTGGCATTGAAGGTGATAGCCGTGTCGTTCCATGGATTTATCGCTGCCACGTGGCAGACTTCGGCAAGGCTGCGGAGTGCTCGCTTATGCCTATTGTTTGAGGCGAAGGTCTCGAAGACCGTTAATACTGTATTGTTATCCGTGGAAAGGTGCTCTGAGGTATTTTGGGTGAGGAGATCCTCATCGCTTTTGGCCACCTGCCGGAGTACCCAACATGCTCTAAGGCTGTGTGTTGATATGGTATCCGATGTACTATGGATTTTACAGGGCTCGTTAAGCCATTCCTCCAATACAGTTCCACGCCCTATAGTGGGCTTTTGCTTCTTTGTAATTGAGTCGGGCGACTTATGAGACTGCACCCTTTTAGTCCGGACTAGGGGTTTTGTCAGAGACGGATTATCCCAAAATTGTGTTTGGGTTTTCCAGGCACTTTCCATCGCACAGTATTTCCGTACTATGGCCGCCAAGTCAGCAAAGTGTGCTATGTCATGGCAACTTATGGCGTTGAGGACTCCCTTGTCCATGCAATTTTTGCAAAAGAACGAAATTGCGTCTTCCTCGCGACAGTCATTGACCTTGTTCATTCCAAGGAGGAATCTGGCCAATAGTGATGTACTGTCTCTTGGGGCGCTTGCCTAATGTGGGAAAGATCGTTTGTATCTAGGTGGGTGGGTGGATTTAAGTCCAGACCTTGACCCAATCTGTGATCCCGGGGCAGGGGAGTTTCCGATCTTGGAAGTTCGGTGTGACGCCCCCGATTCAATCGTACACTAATCATACACGCAAACGTGTACGATCAAGATCAGGGACTCACGGCAAGATATCACAACACAACTCTACAAATAAAATAAGTCATACAAGCATCATATTACAAGCCAGGGGCCTCAAAGGCTCGAATATAAGAGCTCGATCATAGACGAGTCAGTGGAAGCAACAATATCTGAGTACAAACATAAGATAAACAAGTTTGCCTTAAGAAGGCTAGCACAAACTGGGATACAGATCAAAAGAGGCGCAGGCCTCCTGCCTGGGATCCTCCTAAACTACTCCTGGTCGCCGTCAGCGGGCTGCACGTAGTAGTAGTAGTAGTAGTAGTAGTAGTAGTAGTAGTAGTAGTAGTAGTAGTCATCGACAGTGGCGTCTGGCTCCTGGGCTCCATCGTCTGGTCGCAGCAATCGAGTATAGAAAAGGGGAAAAGAGGGAGCAAAGCAACCGTGAGTACTCATCCAAAGTACTCGCAAGCAAGGAGCTACACTACATATGTATGCATTGGTATCAAATGGATTAAGGGTATCATATGTGGACTGAACTGCAGAATGCCGGAATAAGAGGGGGATAGCTAGTCCTTTCGAAGACTACGCTTCTGGAAACCTCCATCTTGCAGCAGTAGAAGAGAGTAGATGGTAAGTTCACCAAGTAGCATCGTGTAGCATAATCCTAACCGATGATCCTCCCCTCGTCGCCCTGTGAGAGAGCGATCACTGGTGTATCTGGCACTTGGAAGGGTGTGTTTTATTACGTATCTGGTTCTAGTTGTCATAAGGTCAAGGTACAGCTCCGGCTCGTCCTTTTACTGAGGGACACGGCTATTCGAATAGATCAACTTCCCTGCAGGGGTGCACCACATTTCCCAACACGCTCGATCCCCTTTGTCCGGACACACTTTTCTGGGTCATGCCCGGCCTCGGAAGATCAACACGTCGCAGCACTGCCTAGGCACAACAGAGAGGTCAGCACGCCGGTCTAAATCCTATGGCGCAGGGGTCTGGGCCCATCGCCCATTGCACACCTGCACGTTGCGTACGCGGCCGGAGAGCAGACCTAGCAACCTCCATTACAAAGGAAGTTGCGTTACGCGGTCTAACCCGGCGCGCGCCACTAAGTCGCTGACGTCACGAAGGCTTCGGCTGATACCACGACGTCGAGTGCCCATAACTGTCCCCGCATAGATGGTTAGTGCGTATAGGCCAGTAGCCAGACTCACATGAAATACCAAGATCTCGTTAAGCGTGTTATTTTGATATAACCACGAACGCCGACCAGGGCCAAGCCCACCCCTCTCTTAGGTGGTCTCAAACTGCCCTGTCGCTCCACCACAAAGTAACAGTCGGGGGCCTTCGGGAACTCAGGCCCACCTCTACCGGGATGGAGCCACCTGCCCCTTCAGCCCCCAACATCGGAATCACTCGCGGGTACTCCTACGAGCCGACCCAACTTTAATCACCACCTGTATAGCATGTATATATGTATAAGTATATACCTGTGATCACCTCCCGAGTGATCACGACCCGATAGTATAGCATGGCGTACGAACAAGAATGTAGGGCCACTGATGATAAACTAGCATCCTATACTAAGCATTAGGATTGCAGGTAAAGGTAACAACAGTAGTAGCAAGGACAGGCTATGCATCAGGATAGGATTAACGGAAGCAGTAACATGCTACACTACTCTAATGCAAGTAGTATAGAGAAGAGTAGGCGATATCTGGTGATCAGGGGGGGGCTTGCCTGGTTGCTCAGACAAGGAGGGGTCGTCAACACCGTAGTCGTACTGGGTAGCAGTGGCGTCGGTCTCGGTGTCTAGCGAGAGAAGAGGGGGAAGAAACAATAAATATAATGCAAACAAATGCATGACGATGCATGACATGACAAAGGGTGATGCTAGGTATGCCCTAACGCGGTACGAGGTGGTACCGGTGAAGGGGAAAACATCCGGGAAAGTATTCCCGGTGTTTTACGTTTTCGGACAAATGAACCGGAGGGGGAAAGTTGCGTGTTTGCTATGCTAGGGATGCGTGGCGGACGAACGGACTGCGTATTCGGATTCGTCTCGTCAATCTGAGTAACTTTCATGTTCAAAGTATTTTCATCCGAGTTACGGTTAATTTTATATGAATTTTCAAAGTTTAAAGGATTTCTAGAATTTATTTAACTCGAATTATAAAAGATGAAATACTTTGCCACCTAGCACTATTCTAGCCACAATGTATGACAGCGGGGCCAGTGGGGCTGGGTTGACCCAGTCAACATTTGACTGGTCAACACATGAATAGTAGAAATGGATCCCACATGTCATAGGCTATACCTAAACAAATAAATAAATACTAACCTAATAATGGAGTCCACATGTCATCTGTTAGTAGCTAACCTAAATACTAATTAACCCTAAACTAATTGAACATGGGGCCGGCCTCACAAACACAGAACACACACGCACACACACAAGTAGGGATTAATTATGTTCTTTGTTAACACAAGATAGCCTTTTGTGATTTTCATACGATTTAATCCGTTCATCGAAAGGATTTGCTCCAATGGGATAAAATGAAGTTTGTCAAGTATACTTTTTACTCATAACTTTTCTTGGCCTATTAGTAGTTGTTTACCCGCTGATTAGAGGCTGTCAAGGGGGTTAATCAGCGCAATATTCGCAAAGCTAGCCATAGATACAGTAGCATTCAGCAGCAGCAGTACGTTCAGAGCAGCAGCAGTCATCGGCATGGCGCGGAGGCGGCCAGGTAACGCCGTGCACGGCCGGATGCGGCCCGGGCCGCGTTGTCGGATCTAGTGGCAGGCGGAGGCGCGGCAAGGGTTCCGGCGGGCGCGCGCAGGACTAGCAGGGGCGGCGGCAGCGTCGGCAGCTGCGGCGAGCGTGCGTGCAGGAAGCTCGAGCGGCGCGGGCGAGCATGGCCAGGCGGATGGGAGAGGCTGGCAGGTGCGGGTGACAGGGCAGCGCGGGACCGTCGGCGGAGCGCCGCAGTAAAGCATCAGCAGTAGTTGGTGCACGTACATGGAGCTCCGGCCACGGTCGCGGGACGACGTCAGGTGCAGCAAGGCACGCGCGCAGATGGGGACAGCTCCGGCTAGGGCGGGTGACGACCAGCGAACGGGCGGCGGAAACGGACGGCGAGCAGGGGGTCAACACGGCGCGCGGCGACGGCAGCAATAGCAGGGCGGTAGCAGCGCAAAGCACCAGCAACTAGCGGAGAAGCTAGCAGGAGTAGCAGCGGCAGTATGCACGTATGTACATACGCGGCAACTCGGACGAGCTCGGGGGCGGCGGCTACGACAACTAATCGACAACAGGGAGAGAGGGTTTGGAAGAGCGGCTCACAGCGGTGCCGAAGACGAGGTCGGGGTGGACGGGAGTGACGGCATCGACGGCGAGTTGGTGACGGCCATTTGAAGAAGTCGATGATGGTGGTGGTTACGCAGCTCCCCCGCTTGAGCTGGTCCCCGGAACGGACGAAGCCGTGCACGACGATCATCCAGGACGTGCCGCTGAGCGACGGCGATGACGGTGGCCGCGGCAACAAGGGCGAGGCAGTGGTGACATCGAAGATATCAAGCTTGATTTCGAGCAGAAGAAGAAGGGGGCGATGGGGGAATGAGGGGGAGATGGACGCGCTCGATCTAGGGTTTTCATTTGGCATAGTTATAGGACGATGGGGAGGACGTGGAGGCCATCCATGGCCAGGATGCCATGGATGCTCGACACGGAGGCACTCTGTCTCCCTGTGAACAGAACGATTGAAGAAGAGGCCCTAGGTGGGTTGGGCTCCTACTATAGCAATGGGCCAAGTGCAAAATTCCACTCCGTGTTTTTCTTTCGCTAAAACAATAAGCAGCTACTGTCTCCTAAATAGTTTAGTGATCAAAAGAATTTTGTTACTTATGAAACTTTGCACAAAAATGGTATGCAATATTCTAGGGTTGCATAAAAAGTTTGAGGGCATTTACAATTATTTACATTTGTGTTTGAATTTTAAACGGCCAACTTAAATGCTGCTGATCCACTTTAATAATTCCCAGGGGCATTTTTGGAATCCAAATGAGGTTGGTTTCATCATGACAAATACGTATGGAATATTTTCTAAAACATGAACTATTTTTCAGACATGTTTGTGAAACTTTAAATTTCACTTACAATTTGAATCTTGAACTTGACTAGGGTTTGGGAGTTGAATTATTTCTTATGGAAATTTAACTATGATGATCATGATGACATGGCCACTAGCATGGGATTACTATAGCATGATTCTCGGGGTGTTACAAATCTCCTCCACAACAAGAAATCTCGTCCCGAGATTTAGGAGGTGGAGTAAGGGGGATAGATTTGGTTACGAAATTCTAACGAGTCTTCTCGATCTTGGTTGCTCTTCTCGAAAAGGTCGGTCCATTATGTTGATGTCTTTATTTCTCTTCTCCAGGTCATCATGATGAAGTCGACATCCTTTCTTCGGGAACTCCATCGTACTTATGAAAGAATAAAGGGTGGGTATATTCCGGGAGAACGGACCTCTACAAGGTTGACTATCTGGTAGCTAACATCGGGGAAGGTGGCGGAAAGTAACTCTCGAACTGAAACTTAAGAAAATATTGAGAGCCAAGTAAGAAGGTACCATGAGAAGTTTCAAGCGGGTAGGCAATCATTCGATGCCTAAAACATAATGTAAAAGTGGTCCAGAGCAATGGGAATAAGTTTTGTTTCTGATACCAGAATTGATGATATCTCGGAAGGTGGCTCGTGAATTACATATGAGGCCACACGCGAGGAATTGCTGGGGAACGTTGCAGAAAACAAAAAAATTCCTACTCGTTTCACCAAAATCCATCTAGGAGTTCATCTAGCAACGAGTCATCAGATGCATCTACATACCTTTGTAGATCGCGTGCGGAAGCGTTCAAAGAACGGGGATGATGTAGTCGAACACGACGTGATCCAAATCACCGATGACCAAGTGCCGAACGGACGACACCTCCGCGTTCAACACACGTACGGGACGGGAGACGTCTCCTCCTTCTTGATCCAGCAAGGGGGAAGGAGAGGTTGATGATGATCCAGCAGCACGACGGCGTGGTGGTGGATGCAGGGCGTCACGACAGCAGGGCTTCGCCGTGTACTACGAGAGAGAGAGAGAGAGACGTAACAGGGAGAGAGGGATGCACCAAAAGCCGTAGCCTCAAGTCCCTCCTCTCCCCCACTATATATAGGGGTGCCAAGGGGGGGCGCCGGCCTTAGGAGATGGATCTCCTAGGGGGGCGGCGGCCAAGGGGTGGGGGGCTTGCCCCCCAAGCAAGGGGGCGCCCCCCTTTAGGGTTTCCCCTAAACCCTAGGCGCATGGGCCCTTAGGGGTGGCGCCCCAGCCCACTAAGGGCTGGGTCCCTTCCCACTTCAGCCCATGGGGCCCTCCGGGATAGGTGGCCCCACCCGATGGACCCCCGGGACCCTTCCGGTGGTCCCGGTACAATACCGGTGACCCCGAAACTTGTCCCGATGGCCGAAACAACACTTCCTATATATAATTCTTTACCTCCGGACCATTCCGGAACTTCTCGTGACGTCCGGGATCTCATCCGGGACTCCGAACAACATTCGGGTTACTGCATATACATATCTTCACAACCCTAGCGTCACCGAACCTTAAGTGTGTAGACCCTACGGGTTCGGGAGACATGCAGACATGACCGAGACAACTCTCCGGTCAATAACCAACAGCGGGATCTGGATACCCATGTTGGCTCCCACTTGCTCCACGATGATCTCATCGGATGAACCATGATGTCGAGGATTTAATCAACCCCGTATGCAATTCCCTTTGTCAATCGATATATTACTTGCCCGAGATTCGATCGTCGGTATCCCAATACCTCGTTCAATCTCGTTACCGACAAGTCACTTTACTCGTACCGTAATGCATGATCCCGTGACCAGACACTTGGTCACTTTGAGCTCATTATGATGATGCATTACCGAGTGGGCCCAGTGATACCTCTCCGTCATACGGAGCGACAAATCCCAGTCTTGATCCGCGTCAACCCAACAGACACTTTTGGAGATACCCGTAGTATACCTTTATAGTCACCCAGTTACGTTGTGACGTTTGGTACACCCAAAGCACTCTTACGGTATCTGGGAGTTATGCGATCTCATGGTCTAAGGAAAAGATACTTGACATTGGAAAAACTCTAGCAAACGAACTATACGATCTTTATGCTATGTTTAGGATTGGGTCTTGTCCATCACATCATTCTCTTAATGATGTGATCTCGTTATCAACGACATTCAATGTCCATAGCCAGGAAACCATGACTATCTGTTGATCAACGAGCTAGTCAACTAGAGGCTTACTAGGGACATGTTGGTGTCTGTTATTCACACATGTATTACGATTTCCGGATAACACAATTATAGCATGAATAAAGACAATTATCATGAAGAAGGAAATATAATAATAATGCTTTTATTATTGCCTCTAGGGCATATTTCCAACAGGAATAACTTTGGAAACAGGAGGGTGTGCAGGAGAGTCAGGTTTTGATCCTGTGGAACTGTGGGTTATGGGGCCACCATGTGGGTTAAAAGTAGGAAGGGCGGTGACATCTTGTACGGTTATTATAGCAAGGCCTGTCAGAGGGTAGCCTGTCAATTATGTCGGCAACAACCGTTGGTACCAAGTGCGAGGGACGAAGAGAACCATCTTCCTGCTTGTTAAACGAGGCGGACCAATAGGCAAGGTTCTCGTCCATCGATGGATACCGGAATGTCATCAACAATAGTAACAGGGTCTTACTGACAGAGTGGTATAACAAGGTACTTACCTAAGCATGGAATTATTACTGCTCAGTTAAGTCATATTACAAGAAAGGTCAAACAAAACAATGGAAAGGAAAATGTGTTTAAACACATATTTCAGAGGTATATCCTTCCCGATGACAAGCATGATAGGATATAAAGTAGTAAACCCTTTAGGTGAGGGAAGAGAAATTTCATGACATTATCCATGCAACAATGTTTGGATAATTGATAATGAGAATTTAGCATTGTTTCAACTGTTCTTATTGAAGATCGAAGTACCACCGACATGCTTCGAGATAGCATTGACATGGTCTTCAATCAAAGGTCGGACTCTAGATACACAAAGGACTTATTAGGAACAACTTATAGAATAAGTCTTACAATTTCCGCATGGAAGAATGGTTAACCTTGCTAAAGAGGATACTATAACAATAGGTCCTCCGGCCAGGTGTGCTAGGAATGACATCACCTTAATGGGCCATATAACGACCAAATGTTATAATTCTTGGAAATATGTTCCAACCATCATATCTGACCAAGATTCAGATCTAATTGGTGCCAGGATACCTCAGACTCTGGAGGCCTGAGAAGGAAAGGTGCAACACAAATTGTCGAGATGACATAGCAAGTTTCTTGGGAAATGAACTGTGGAAGCGAGTTCCGTAACAAGAGTTCATCAGTAAACCAAGAAGAGGATGAGGAGGTGGAGGTGGCTGATGGACTCAACGACAATTCAACGAGATTTCCAAAAGATGGATTTCCACAATTATGTGAACAAGGAGATAACATTTGTCAGATCAAATGATATAAAGATGTATGCTGGAGGAAAACATACACAACTAGACATTGGTTGAAAGGTGCACCCGAAATATGGGCTCAGGTAGCATGATCAATGTTAGAATGGTGATTCAATAACCAATAGTCTAAGAATGAACTATCGACCATTGACTTCATGGCAATAGGGTTGCTAGAAGTATAGAATCCAAGGAGCATTGTTCACTTGTTAGTATCCCGGTTAGAATCAACATGGGGACCAAGAAAGAATGGTGATGGCAAGAAGTGTTACTATATCAAGAATTCTTAAGAGGTGGAGCAATTCTCACAACATTCTTGACATAAAAGAGGGTAATACTTCCAAGGTGAAGAAGAACAAATGTTGGGTAGCAAGGATCTCAAGGTATAACACAAAACATGAACAAGTTTGTGTTGAGAGGGAAATCAAGGATGTTGTTGATGATAACACAAATCATCAAGGGGCAAGGATGGTATTTCCCATCATGAATTCAATTGATATCCTGGAAGAGCTCAGAATGTTGATGATGATCACGACACAATTGTCGAGAGATTTCATGAAGGTGTAATCGATCAGCGATGACATCAAGTCAAAGGAATGATGAAGCGAAAGGTTATTGGAACCACGGGTACATCACAAACTCAGAATCCAGCTTGTTGTTCAAGGCAAAAGGATATGACAAGGAAAGTCAACGTAAGCTTAGCTCATCGTCGAAATTTGTGCTCCTAGAAGGGCCAAGTAGCACAATTAAAATTAGCACGGTAATGATGTAGCCGAACAGGCTAGGAATGGCGTGATCGGGTACAAACTCGTAAGTAAAGAAGATTACTAAAAGTTGTTGAACCGTAGTGCGGACTCGGTTCAGTTATCGTTGTCTTTGAGTGTTTAATAACTCAAAAGCCCGTGAAAAATTAGAATCAGTGAGAATGTAGTACTTGATGGAGAACTCATAAGAAGTTATGCAGTCCTGTGATGATCTCGAGATACCAGGGTGTAATACTCGACGAAAGATCAAAGTAAAGGTTGGACAGGTGTATTGATCCACAGAAGACAAGTGCTTAAACTTGCCCGAGAAATGGGATCAAAGAAGAACATATGGTCGGAACCACGATTGCAAAGGATCAATTCACCGATACCAAGGATATTATATCAAGGAAATAGTTATTATTACAAGAAGCTTCCATGATAGGATCTATATCGTGTCCATGGGCATGAACACAAAGGTTCAAGGTCGACTCCCACTTCCTCAATGCATAACCTTCCATTCACCTCCTCGTATTTCTAAAATGACATTAGTTGTTGGAAGTTTTACCTAGTGCAATACCAGATAAGTATGACCCGTGAAATCTTTCGGGTTCACATAGGTTAGGGAAGGCGTTGGTTCAACCCATCGGGGATCGTGGAAACATATACCACAAGCTTCAATAGTAAATATCACCAGCTCGAAAGCAGAGCATGGTTGGCCAAATCAAGGAATAAGATTTACCAAAGGCATTATGTATCAGGGGAAGAACTTCCAAAGTGATTGAATATGAAGGACGTTGTCGGATAAAATCCAACAAGGTTCTGATGGTCCATAAAGGATCTGATGTGAGTATCAGCTCACAACCAGAGGAAGAATCAATGCAAAGACATTGGATTATAGAAACAACTGAGTAACTTAGAGCTCAATTGCAAAGGAATTATGATTTACAAAGCGAAGGATCAGAAGCAGACGCTCTGATCAAGGATGGATAAGTCCAATATACTTAGGGGCACAATCGACGACAACTTGATTGGCTAGAACCAGCTCACGTTTGAAATGATGTCTGAGCCGGAAGGATGAATTCTAGGATATGACTGAGGATTGAGAGCATTCACATCATATTGGATCAACAGACTTAAAGTGATAATGACAAAGGATGCCAATAAGATTACCAGACTTATAGGATTTAATCCCAATGCAAGCAACTAGGAATTTCAAGAGCAATAGGTTGTTGAGGATCTTCGGAAGATCGAATGGTATTTCAAAAGCTTTTGTGAAATACCAGAATCAACTGGGGATGAGCGGATACTCGATGAGTGCGAGAAAATATCCGTAGGGGTATTCAGGTGGCAAAGAACTGCAAGGCAGTAGCCACAAAGTATTCTCGAAACAATAGAGAGAATTTTCGGTGTATCTTGTAATAACATGAGCAGCCGGGAATAAAGGTAAGAACGACAAGTGTATGTATTTATCCATAGGGATATATCGATGATAGGGAATTGCAAAAGCGACGGGCACAAGGTCTCGAGAGAACATCGGTGAGTAACTTCGAAATCTTCTGGTGCAGCAGGCGATCATCTGTAATAAGTGGCTCTCCGGGAGAAATTTGTTACGAGAACCTAATGTTAGAGTTTTAGCAAATTCATTTAACCCGAAGAGAAGAGAGATTAGAGTCCCAGAGTAAGGATCGAGGAGTAAAAGATACTAATATCATCCAGATGGCGACGTGGGTCCATAAGGCACACAACCATATTAGTAAAAGTTTTGTAATGTCTAGACTCAACTTCGCCCAAGGAGTGTGGAAGGGGGATTCCTACAGGCAGTCGGCTCTGATACCAACTTGTGACGCCCCCGATTCAATCGTACACTAATCATACACGCAAACGTGTATGATCAAGATCAGGGACTCACAGGAAGATATCACAAAACAACTCTACAAATAAAATAAGTCATACAAGCATCATATTACAAGCCAAGGGCCTCGAAGGCTCGAATACAAGAGCTCGATCATAGACGAGTCAGCGGAAGCAACAATATCTGAGTACAGACATAAGATAAACAAGTTTGCCTTAAGAAGGCTAGCACAAACTGGGATACAGATCAAAAGAGGCGCATGCCTCCTGCCTGGGATCCTCCTAAACTACTCCTGGTCGCCGTCAGTGGGCTGCACGTAGTAGTAGGCACCTCCCGAGTAGTAGTAGTCGTCATCGACAGTGGCGTTTGGCTCCTGGGCTCCATCGTCTGGTCGCAGCAATCGAGTATAGAAAAAGGGAAAAGAGGGAGCAAAGCAACCGTGAGTACTCATCCAAAGTACTCGCAAGCAAGGAGCTACACTATATATGTATGCATTGGTATCAAATGGATTAATGGTATCATATGTGGACTGAACTGCAGAATGCCGAAATAAGAGGGGGATAGCTAGTCCTTTCGAAGACTACGCTTCTGGTAACCTTCATCTTGCAGCAGTAGAAGAGAGTAGATGGTAAGTTCACCAAGTAGCATTGTGTAGCATAATCCTAACCAATGATCCTCCCTTCGTCGCCCTGTGAGAGAGCGGTCACCGGTTGTATCTGGCACTTGGAAGGGTGTGTTTTATTAAGTATCTGGTTCTAGTTGTCATAAGGTCAAGGTACAACTCCGAGTCGTCCTTTTACTGAGGGACACAACTATTCGAATAGATCAACTTCACTGCAGGGGTGCACCACATTTCCCAACACGCTCGATCCCCTTTGTCCGGACACACTTTTCTGGGTCATGCCCGGCCTCGGAAGATCAACACGTCGCAGCCCTGCCTAGGCACAACAGAGAGGTCAGCACGCCGGTCTAAATCCTATGGCGCAGGGGTCTGGGCCCATCGCCCATTGCACACCTGCACGTTGCGTACGCGGCCGGAGAGCAGACCTAGCAACCTCCATTACAAAGGAAGTTGCGTTACGCGGTCCAACCCGGCGCGCGCCAAGTCGCTGACATCACGAAGGCTTCGGCTGATACCACGACGTCGAGTGCCCATAACTGTCCCCGCGTAGATGGTTAGTGCGTATAGGCCAGTAGCCAGACTCGGATCAAATACCAAGATCTCGTTAAGCGTGTTATTTTGATATAACCACGGACGCCGACCAGGGCCAGGCCCACCTTTCTCCTAGGTGGTCTCAACCCGCCCTATCGCTCCGCCACAAAGTAACAGTCGGGGGCCTTCGGGAACTCAGGCCCACCTCTACCGGGATGGAGCCACCTACCCCTTCAGCCCCCAACATCGGAATCACTCGCGGGTACTCCTACGAGCCGACTCGACTTTAATCACCACCTGTATAGCATGTATATATGTATAAGTATATACATGTGATCACCTCCCGAGTGATCACCTCCCGAGTGATCACGGCCCGATAGTATAGCATGGCAGACGGACAAGAATGTAGGGCCACTGATGATAAACTAGCATCCTATACTAAGCATTAGAATTGCAGGTAAAGGTAACAACAGTAGTAGCAAGGACAGGCTATGCATCAGGATAGGATTAACGGAAGCAGTAACATGCTACACTACTCTAATGCAAGCAGTATAGAGAAGAGTAGGCGATATTTGGTGATCAAGGGGGGGGGCTTGCCTGGTTGCTCAGACAAGGAGGGGTCGTCAACATCGTAGTCGTACTGGGTAGCAGTGGCGTCGGTCTCGGTGTCTAGCGAGAGAAGAGGGGGAAGAAACAATAAATATAATGCAAACAAATGCATGACGATGCATGACATGACAAAGGGTGATACTAGGTGTGCCCTAACGCGGTACGAGGTGGTACCGGTGAAGGGGAAAACATCCGGGAAAGTATTCCCGGTGTTTTACGTTTTCGGACAGATGAACCGGAGAGGGAAAGTTGCGTGTTCGCTATGCTAGGGATGCGTGGAGGACGAACGGACTGCGTATTCGGATTCGTCTCATCAATCTGAGTAACTTTAATGTTCAAAGTATTTTCATCCGAGTTACGGTTAATTTTATATGAATTTTCAAAGTTTAAAAGATTTCTAGAATTTATTTAACTCGAATTATAAACGATGAAATACTTTGCCACCTAGCACTATTCTAGCCACAATGTATGACAGCCGGGCCAGTGGGGCTGGGTTGACCCAGTCAACATTTGACTGGTCAACACATGAATAGTAGAAATGGATCCCACATGTCATAGGCTATACCTAAACAAATAAATAAATACTAACCTAATTAATGGAGTCCACATGTCATCTGTTAGTAGCTAACCTAAATACTAATTAACCCTAAACTAATTGAACATGGGCCGGTCTCACAAACACAGAACACACACGCACACACACAAGTAGGGATTAATTATGTTCTTTGTTAATAGAAGATAGCCTTTTATGATTTTCATACGATTTAATTCGTTCATCAAAAAGATTTGCTCCAATGGGATAAAATGAAGTTTGTCAAGTATACTTTTTACTCATAACTTTTCTTGGCCTATTAGTAGTTGTTTACCCGCTGATTAGAGGCTGTCAAGGGGGTTAATCAGCGCAATATTGGCAAAGCTAGCCATAGATACAGTAGCATTCAGCAGCAGCAGTACGTTCAGAGCAGCAGCAGTCATCGGCATGGCGCGGAGGCGGCCAGGTAACGCCCTGCACGGCCGGATGCGGCCCGGGCCGCGTTGTCGGATCTAGTGGCAGGCGGAGGCGCGGCAAGGGTTCCGGCGGGCGCGCGCAGGACTAGCAGGGGCGGCGGCAGCGTCGGCAGCTGCGGCGAGCGTGCGTGCAGGAAGCTCGAGCGGCGCGGGCGAGCATGGCCAGGCGGATGGGAGAGGCTGGCAGGTGCGGATGACAGGGCAGCGCGGGACCGTCGGCGGAGCGCCGCAGTAAAGCATCAGCAGCAGTTGGTGCGCGTACATGGAGCTCTGGCCACGGTCGCCGGACGGCGTCAGGCGCAGCAGGGCACGCGCGCAGATGGGGACAGATCCGGCCAGGGCGGGTGACGACCGGCGAACGGGCGGCGCGGGCACCGACGGCGAGCAGGGGGTCAACACGGCGCGCGGCGACGGCAGCAATAGCAGGGCGGTAGCAGCGCAAAGCACCAGCAACTAGCGGAGAAGCTAGCAGGAGTAGCAGCGGCAGTATGCACGTATGTACATACGCGGCAACTCGGACGAGCTCGGGGACGGCGGCTACGACGGCTAATCGACAACAGGGAGAGGGGGTTTGGAAGAGCGGCTCACAGCGGTGCCGAAGACGAGGTCGGGGTGGACGGGAGTGACGGCATCGACGGCGAGTTGGTGACTGCCAGTTGAAGAAGTCGATGATGGCGGTGGTTACGCAGCTCCCCGGCTTGAGCTGGTCCCCGGAACGGACGAAGCCGAGCACGACGATCCTCCAGGACGTGCCGCCGAGCGACGGCGACGACGGTGGCCGCGGCAACAAGGGCGAGGCAGTGGTGACATCGAAGATATCAAGCTCGATTTCGAGCAGAAGAAGAAGGGGGCGATGGGGGAATGAGGGGGAGATGGACGCGCTCGATCTAGGGTTTTCATTTGGCATAGTTATAGGACGATGGGGAGGACGTGGAGGCCATCCATGGCCAGGATGCCATGGATGCACGACACGGAGGCACTCTGTCTCCCTGTGAACAGAACGATTGAAGAAGAGGCCCTAGGTGGGTTGGGCTCCTACTGTAGCAATGGGCCAAGTGCAAAATTCCACTCCGTGTTTTTCTTTCGCTAAAAGAATAAGTAGCTACTGTCTCCTAAATAGTTTAGTGATCAAAAGAATTTTGTTACTTATGAAACTTTGCAAAAAAATGGTATGCAATATTCTAGGGTTGCATAAAAAGTTTGAGGGCATTTACAATTATTTACATTTGTGTTTGAATTTTAAACGGCCAACTTAAATGCTGCTGATCCACTTTAATAATTCCCAGGGGCATTTTTGGAATCCAAATGAGGTTGGTTTCATCACGAAAAATACGTATGGAATATTTTCTAAAACATGAACTATTTTTCAGACATGTTTGTGAAACTTTAAATTTCACTTACAATTTGAATCTTGAACTTGACTAGGGTTTGGGAGTTGAATTATTTCTTATGGAAATTTAACTATGATGATCATGATGACATGGCCACTACCATGGGATTACTGTAGCATGATTCTCGGGGTGTTACAAATCTCCTCCACTACAAGAAATCTCGTCCCGAGATTTAGGAGGTGGAGTAAGGGGGATAGATTTGGTTACGAAATTCTAACGAGTCTTCTCGGTCTTGGTTGCTCTTCTCGAAAAGGTCGGTCCATTATGTTGATGTCTTTATTTCTCTTCTCCAGGTCATCATGATGAAGTCGGCATCCTTTCTTCGGGAACTCCATCGTACTTACGAAAGAATAAAGGATGGGTATATTCTGGGAGAACGAACCTCTGCAAGGTTGACTATCTGGTAGCTAACATCGGGGAAGGTGGCGGAAAGTAACTCTCGAACTGAAACTTAAGAAAATATTGAGAGCCAAGTAAGAAGGTACCATGAGAAGTTTCAAGCGGGTAGGCAATCGTTCGATGCCTGAAACATAATGTAAAAGTGGTCCAGAGCAATGGGAATAAGTTTTATTTCTGATACCAGAATTGATGATATCTCGGAAGGTGGCTCGTGAATTACATATGAGGCCACACGCGAGGAATAACTTTGGAAACAGGAGGGTATGCAGGAGAGTCAGGTTTTGATCCTGTGGAACTGTGGGTTATGGGGCCACCATGTGGGTTAAAAGTAGGAAGGGCGGTGACATCTTGTACGGTTATTATAGCAAGGCCTGTCAGAGGGTAGCCTGTCAATTATGTCGGCAACAACCGTTGGTACCAAGTGCAAGGGACGAAGAGAACCATCTTCCTGCTCGTTAAACGAGGCGGACCAATAGGCAAGGTTCTCGTCCATCGATGGATACCGAAATGTCATCAACAATAGTAACAGGGTCTTACTGACAGAGTGGTATAACAAGGTACTTACCTAAGCATGGAATTATTACTGCTCAGTTAAGTCATATTACAAGAAAGGTCAAACAAAACAATGGAAAGGAAAATGTGTTTAAACACATATTTCAGAGGTATATCCTTCCCAATGACAAGCATGATAGTATATAAAGTAGTAAACCCTTTAGGTGAGGGAAGAGAAATTTCATGACATTATCCATGCAACAGTGTTTTGGATAATTGATAATGAGAATTTAGCATTGTTTCAACTATTCTTATTGAAGATCGAAGTACCATCGACATGCTTCGAGATAGCATTGACATGGTCTTCAATCAAAGGTCGGACTCTAGATACACAAAGGACTTATTAGGAACAACTTATAGAATAAGTCTTACAATTTCCGCTTGGAAGAATGGTTAACCTTGCTAAAGAGGATACTATAACAATAGGTCCTCCGGCCAGGTGTGCTAGGAATGACATCACCTTAATGGGCCATATAATGACCAAATGTTATAATTCTTGGAAATATGTTCCAACCATCATATCTGACCAAGATTCGGATCTGATTGGTGCCAGGATACCTCAGACTCTGGAGGCCTGAGAAGGAAAGGTGCAACACAAATTGTCGAGATGACATAGCAAGTTTCTTGGGAAATGAACTATGGAAGCGAGTTCCGTAACAAGAGTTCATCAGTAAACCAAGAAGAGGATGAGGAGGTGGCTGATGGACTCAACGACAATTCAACGAGATTTCCAAAAGATGGATTTCCACAATTATGTGAATAAGGAGATAACTATGATGGGAGTTGAATTATTTCTTATGGAAATTTAACTATGATGATCATGATGACATGGCCACTAGCATGGGATTATTGTCGCATGATTCTCGGGGTGTTACATTTGGGTTCCGGGATGTTGCCCTGTGGGTTCGGTATGCGGCCTGATTCTGGATTCAGGGTTAGGGCGGTGTCCTCCCGTGAGCGAGTATCCGGCTCGGGGAGCTCGGGAATCCGGACATAGTTCGTCCTTAGGATAGTGGGAGAATCGCCGCATTGCTCCTCCACCACCGCTATCTGATGGGTGACCGGCGGAGAGTTAATCTCCCTTTGGTCGGGTTTAAGCCCGATCTGATCGTAGTCCGTAGTGACTCCTAGAGCGGCGATGCGATCCAAGAGCTCGTTCAAAGAGGAGAGCTCCACTGGATCCATCTGCTCGGCAAATTTCAAGCCGATGTGGAGGCTATTTTCGATGACCCGAGAAGTCATCGTCGGTGCCGCGGCCGAGCGGGCGGTCATGACGAAGCCGCCTAGTTGGAGAGTTTGGCCTACAGCCAGGGCTCCCCAGAGGTGATGTTGTCCTTGACAACGAGGCGAGCCATCCTCCTTATGATGACAACATAATGGAACTCTCAATGAAAGCACCAATGTCGGTGTCAAAACCGGCGGATCTCGGGTAGGGGGTCCCGAACTGTGCGTCTAAGGCGGATGGTAACAGGAGGCAGGGGACACGATGTTTACCCAGGTTTGGGCCCTCTTGATGGAGGTAATACCCTATGTCCTGCTTGATTGTTCTTGATTATATGAGTATTACAAGAGTTGATCTACCACGAGATCAGAGAGGCTAAACCCTAGAAGCTAGCCTATGGTATGATTGTATGTTGTCCTACGGACTAAACCCTCCGGTTTATATAGACACCGGAGGGGGCTAGGGTTACATAGAGTCGGTTACAAAGGAGGAGATATACATATCCGCATTGCCTAGCTTGCCTTCCACGCCAAGTAGAGTCCCATCCGGACATGAGACGAAGTCTTCAATCTTGTATCTTCATAGTCCAATAGTCCGGCCAAAGGATATAGTACGGCTGTCCAGAGACCCCCTAATCCAGGACTCCCTCACTCTGACACCTGACTCTTCCTGAAAAGATGATGAATTGTAGTTGCAAAGTTGGCTCAGAATATAGTTTGTTGGTTTCTAATAGAGTTTTTTGCTTTATACTTCGATTGTGTGATGAACTTTTACTTATTCATGAGAAGTATGTGATGAAAGTTCTATGATAAAAGTCCTATGTTTAATTTTGTTGTTGTTATAATAATCAACATGATACTTCTGTGTCTGTATTTTGTTTTTATCGACACCTCTCTCTCAAAGCATGTGGACATGTTTTTCGATTTTGATTTTCGCTTGAGGACAAGCGAGGTCTAAGCTTGGGGGAGTTGATATGTCCATTTTGCACCATGTTTTCTCACTGTTATTTATAATGTTTTTATCCATAATAATGCTTTTTGGAGTAATTCTAATGCCTTTTCTCTCATGATTAGCAAGGTACATACCAAGAGGGAGAATTCTGGCAGCTGGAAATCTAGACCTGGAAAACCTACGTCAGGCCACCTATTCTGCACAACTCCAAACAAGCTAAAACTTCACGGAGATTTTTTATGGATTATTTAAGAATTATTGGAGCAAATAACTACCAGAGGGGGCCCACCAGGTGGGCACAACCCACCTGGGCGCGCCAGGGAGCCCAGGCGCGCCCTGGTGGGTTGTGCCCTCCTCGGCCCACCTCCGGTGCCCATCTTTTGGTATATAAGTCATTTTGACCTAGAAAAAATAAGGAGAGGACTTTCGGGACGAAGCGCCGCCGCCTCAAGGCGGAACTTGGGCAGGAGCACTTTTGCCCTCTGACGGAGCGATTCCGCCGAGGGAACTTCCCTCCCGGAGGGGGAAATCATCATCATCATCACCAACAACTCTCCCATCTTGGGGAGGGCAATATCCATCAACATCTTTAACAGCACCATCTCCTCTCAAACCCTAGTTCATCTCTTGTGTTCAATCTTGTTACCGGAATTATAGATTGGTACTTGTGGGTGACTAGTAGTGTTGATTACATCTTGTAGTTGATTACTATATGGTTTATTTGATGGAAGATTATATGTTCAGATTCAATATGCTATTTAATACCCCTCTGATCATGAACATGTTTATCATTTGTGAGTAGTTACCTTTGTTCTTGAGGTCACGGGAGAAATCATGTTGCAAGTAATCATGTAAATTTGATATGTGTTCGATATTTTGATAGTATGTATGTTGTGATTCCCTTAGTGATGTCATGTGAACGTCGACTACATGACACTTCACCATATTTGGGCCTAAGGAAATGCATTATGTAGTAGCAATTAGATGATGGGTTGCGAGAGTGACAGAAGCTTAAACCCCAGTTTATGTGTTATTTCGTAAGGGACCGATTGGATCCAAAAGTTTAATGCTATGGTTAGAATTTATTCTTAATACTTTTCTCGTAGTTGCGGATGCTTGCGGGAGGGTTAATCATAAGTAGGAGATTTGTTTAAGTAAGAACAACACCTAAGCACCGGTCCACCCACATATCAAATTATCAAAGTAGCGAACACAAATCGAACCAACATGATGAAAATGACTAGATGAAATTCTTGTGTATCCTCGAGAATGCTTTGCTTATCATAAGAGACCGTTTTCGCCTGTCCTTTGCGTCAAAAGGATTGGGCTACCTTGCTGCACTTTTGTTACTACTATTGTTACTTGCTCGTTTCAAATTATCTTGCTATCAAACTACTCTGCTACTTACAATATCAGCACTTGCAGACATTACCTTACTAAAAACTACATGTCATTTCCTTCTGCTCCTCATTGGGTTCGACACTCTTACTTATCGAAAAGAGCTAAAATTGACCCCCTGTACTTATGGGTCATCAAAGAGAAGGACGAGTAGTGGTACCAATAAGCTCACAGACAGGTGACGAGCCATGAGGTTGACTTACCAGCCGTAGTAGCCTCACTGAGAAGCAAAAACTAAGAGATGGCAGATTATCAAACATCTAATCATATAAGAAACAGCCGCCAGAAAAAACCCAGGACCCTTAAAAAACTATATTCAAGGACGATAAAAAGCAAAAACTACCTCCTAGTTGTGACGAGGTTAACCCTTACCCTCTTAGGCGCACCATCGACGCCATCACCAGCACACACTATATTCTAGTTTCACGTAGCCCACGATTTTGTGTGTCAAAAGACAGCATGCTAGTCATGCAAACAATACCTACGGAGGGTAAGATGGGTTCACGTTCACATCCAACCACTTGCTGAAATTAGCTGCTCCACCAAAATAGACGAGGTTGATATCATGCTTCGTCGCAAACTACAGCAAGAAAAAATGATGATGAAATGCCATCCACACATGTATGAAAAATCCAACATAAAAAAGAATATGTATTGACATCAAGCATATAGGGAAATGCAAAAAAATCCAGCATATTAGATAAATGCCATCCATCATATATGAGAAATGCCATCCAACATGTATGAAAAATGCCATCCACACATGAATGAGAAATGCCATCCACAGAAGTATGAAAATTCCAACCAAAACAAAAGAATATTGATTCTATCAAGCATATTATAAAAATGCAAAAGCCAACAAGTATGAAAATGCCACCAGCATATTAGAAAATGCCATCCTACATGAATGAAAAATGACATGTTCACAAGAATGAAAATTCCATCCAAAAAGATAATCAAATATCAAAGAATAAAGAATGAACTAAGCTCTAACTTACCAAATGAATCATCCGACTTCCTGTCTGCCGTGAGAACAACTTTGATGGCTTCATCAGACCACACAACTATAGCAAAAGGGTGCACGACAGGGAAACCACCAACCTCGATAAATATGACAGAACCAATGTCAAGCCTATCAACGTACATAAGCTGGAAACACAAAAAATGCAAAAAAGAAGCTTTGTAAGAGCAAGCCAACCAATAGAGATAAAAAGACAACAAACACGAAATATGGCTGGCTGTGAGATGAAAGTAGGCTTGCCATTAGGTGAAGATGTCAACCCTTGTTGTATTTTTTTGGGCAAGGCTTTATGCAGAAACTCGACAATGAATTTGCACCAACTCATATTTTGCATGCGATTTATCTGGTCATGCAAAAAACACAAAACACATAACTGTGAAATTGAAAGCAAGTAGAGATACAAATGAGAAAAACCTTGAAAAGACTTAACTTAAAAGATAAAAAGGTAAAAAAAACCATACTAGAATGGGAAAAACCCTGTTGCTCGCTAGCGTCGACGTGGTCGGCGCAAAAATAGACATCACCAAATACATCAAAAACATCCTCTTGAAATCCACATCACAACAATGCCACATGACTACTCGAGTCGATGGCATCTGTTTACCCTAAAATGCCATCTGTTCAAGTAAAAAAATCTCACTTTACTACTAGAATTGATGACATATGTATCCACAAAAATGCCATCTATTTCAATTCAAAAAATGCCACCTGACTACTAGAATTTATGACATCTGTTTCCACAAAAATGCCATTCACACATGTATGATAATGCCAACTAGCAAAAGAAATAAAATCCTGAAAGTAACATGGAATTTTTCACACACCAAAGATATCAAAAACATTGTCTACACAAAAAATGAAGCAAACCATCATATAATATAACACTATAAGGCAGACATGGCATTTTTCACCAAAAACCTATGAGAAACACCTATAAAAAGGTTTGGTATTTTCACACTACCCACATATCATAACCTAACACAAATGGAAACACAGGAAAAATGCACCCAAAAACATCATAAAAAGGACGCATGGCAGCTATGAATACAAAATGTGCCGTGACAAAAACACAAACACCACTGATATCAAATTGACAACGACGCATAGCAGCAGGTGCCACAACACAAAGGACGACGCAACCCGAAAGACCACGGAGGTAGCCCTGTACTCAACCCCTACCCCGACGGCAACCCCCCTGTGGCACCTTTGTAACGCCCTCGATGCGGCTATATCTCCCACGTGTCGAGGCACGACTTACAGGCATAACCGCATTGAAAGCAATGTCGCAAGTTAGGCAATCATCACAACATCCCATGTAATGTATATAATAAAAGGGGAGATACAATAGTTGGCTTACACTCACCACGTCACATCAAAGTACATAAATAACATACATCATCCAAACACTCATGGCCCGACTACGGCACCAAAATAAAAGACAACCCAACAAGCGACATAGGTCCCGATCACCCCAACTGGGCACCACTACTGATCATCAGGAAAAGACACATAGTAACGCTGAGAATCCTCGTCGTACTCCCACTTGAGCTCAAGCGCGCCATCTGGAGCTGTATCATCTGTCCCTGCATCTGGTGTAATAGTAATCTGTGAGCCACGGGGACTCAGCAATCTCGTACCCTCGCGATCAAGACTATTTAAGCTTAATAGGTAGGATGGGGGTAAATGTAAGTGGAGCTGCAACAAGCGACTAGCATATATGGTGGCTAACTTATTCGCAAAAGAGAGCGAGAAGAGGAGGCAAAGCATGAGCGAGAAACTAGAGAGCAACCCGCGCAAACATTACTCCAACACCGTGCCCACTTCCCGGACTCCGCCGAGAAGAGGCCATCACGGCAACACACTCAGTTGATTCATTTTAATTAATTAAGGTTCAAGTTATCTACAACCGGACATTAACAAATTCCCATTTGCCCATAACCGCGGGCACGGCTTTCGAAAGTTCAATCCCTGCAGGGGGGGTCCCAACTTAGCCCATAACAAGCTCTCACGATCAACGAAGGAATAGACCTCCACCCAAGACACACCGATCAGACTCGGTATCTCGGTACAACAAGACAATTCGACAGGTTAAAACAAGTCCAGCAACACCACCCAGATGTGCCGACAAATCCCGATAGGAGCTGCACATATCTCGTTCTCAGGGCACACCGGATGAGCAAGACGTCGGGTAGGCCAGCCCAGAGTTGCCCCTGGTAGCCCCGGACATCGCTCGGTTGGACCAACACTCAGAGGACCACTGGCCCGGGGGGGTTAAAATAAGATGACCCTCGGGCTCCGGAAACCCAAGGGAAAAAGAGGCTAGGTGGCAAATGGTAAAACCAACATTGGGCATTGCTGGAAAAGCTTTAATCAAGGCGAACTATCAAGGGGTTCCCATTATAGCTCAACCACGTAAGGGACGCAAAATCCGGGAACATAACACAGATATGACGGAAACTAGGGCGGCAAGAGTGGAACAAAACACTAGGCGAGAGGCCGAGCCTTCCACCCTTTACCAAGTATATAGATGCATTAAGATAACATAGCAATATAATAATATCCCAACAAGTAAAATAAATGTTCCAATAAGGAACGGCTCCAATCTTCACCTGCAACTAACAATGCTATAAGAGGGGCTGAGCAAAGCGGTAACATGGCCAATCAACGGTTTGCTAGGACAATGGTGGGTTAGAGGTTGAACATGGCAATTTGGGAGGCTGACAAGCAAGTGGTAGGCATCGTAGCATTGGCATAGCAAAAGAGCGAGCAAACTAGCATAGCAAAGATAGTAGTGATTTCGAGGGTATGATCATCTTGCCTGCACAGTTGTCAGAGTTGACTGGATCCTCAAAAGCAAACTCAACGGGCTCCTCGTTAGCGAACTCGTCTCCCGGCTCTACCCAAACAACACAAACAAGCAACAAGGATACAATCAACCACGTGCAAACTCCAACAATAAGATGCAATGATGGTATGCTATGCGAGATGCGATGCGGGATGCAAAATGCAAGACGTGACAGCAAATGCATGAACCTGGCCTCAACTTGGAAAACCAAGTGTGCCACTAGATAGAGGGGATGAAATCGCTTGAAAACGATATAAAGATCATTGGAATCGGAGCTACGGTTTGGAAATGGTAAGCGTTTTAAGATATGACACCGGTCTGCGATTTACAGCAAGTAGGCATCTAAATGCAACGAAATGAACATGCTACAGCCACCAAACATGACAACAAAATACATGGCAGGGATGCCCACAAGATGCTTAACAAAACACTAGCACTGAGCCACAGTCAAATTCATCCATTATGAGGTTCAAACAAGCATGGCAAAAACGCAAATGCAAAACAGATTTCAGACTTAGTGAAATTAACACTAGTCTGAAATTTCAGATCACGAAGCTCTCTTCGGAGCAGCAAAACAACATGATACATGACCTGATTATGAAAAGTAAGAACATAGCATGGAGCTACTCAACAAGCTTATCAAAAGTCCCAAAGTGACCTGGGGCCAAAAGGGATCACAAAATATACTAACAAGCACACGAACATAGCTCACGCACAATCAGTTTTCAGACTTAGTGAAAACTGAGACATGCTGGAATTTAACTCACGAAGGCATGTAAACGAGCTCGATGCACTCACTACGGTGCAAGTCATGGAAAGGCAAGCATATATCCATTAAGAAGACACAAAATTCTAGCTAAATATGGCAAGAACAATGGCATAGCATGCACGGATCAATAACAATAGCATCGGCAAAATCGCAAACAAGTTGACGATCTGCCCAGATTTACCACGAACTAAAAGTAGAGCTCGAATGACTCAAGCTAGAGTACTCCACATATGCAAACAAAGACATGGATGGATAGAGCATAACATGATTAACAAAACTCCCTTACTGATCATCCTCAAAAGAGGCATGGATCATTAGGAAACAAGCTGAACATATGGCATCATGAACTAAATAATCCTAGACTTAGTGAAATTCACTAAGTCCCTGAAAACAGATTAACCAAGTGCCTCACTTGGCAAGCTTGCACAAGTCACCACACACATCCTAAAAATGCATGGGTTGCACCTCTGGAAAGAAGACAAAATGCTTAACAAATCATATCAAGGACTCCCAGGCATATCATGCACACATTAATCATGGCAAAAATGACAAAAGTCTAAGATGAACTAGCAGATCTGACAATTATCTCACGAAGCCTCCTTCTAGCAGCATTTCAGGCATCAAGATGAACTCAAATGAAAATGATGCAATGGAATAAAATGATGTACTCGTCGAGACGAACATTTTGATATACTATATGTCCAAATCGGAACTACGGATGCGGAGATATCAACGGTCAAAGTTTGCATAAAAAATTAAGGGGGAGAGGGAAGAAGTCAACCGTGTCCAGATCTAGGGTTTGTATCACTGTTCACGGCACTGTAGCAGATCCGCGTCGGAGTTCGTGCTCGCCGGAGAAGGACGCCGGAGGAGAGGATGAGCTCGCCGGAGGTGGGGACGTCGCCGGATCCGGGGCCGGTCGGAGGAGGCGCCGGCGTTGGTGGTGCTTGCGGGCGCGGAAGCCGAGGCGAACGGCGGCCGGCTCGGCGGAGTGGAGTGGCGGCGCGGCGGCGCTCGTGGTGGCGGGTGGCGTCTCCGGCCACCGGAGCCTGAAGAGACGGCGGCGAGGTGGAACGCGCGGGGCGCGGGGCACTCGGGCTCGCGGGGGCCCCTCCTGGGCCTCCCGGGCCGGCGGCGGGGAAGAGGAGCGGCGCCACGTGGCAGCGCCTGAGTGGCGGAGGCGGGCGGCGGCGGACGCGTCCGGCGTTGGGGCGGACGTGTCCGTCGGCGGCGGAGGATGTTTTTTTTTGGACTAGGGTTTCGGGGGAGAAGACGAATTCAAAAAATGGAGGGGCTATTTATATGCATAAGTGGAGCTAGGAGAGTCTAAATGAGGTGCGGTTTTCGGCCACGCGATCGTGATCGAATGCTCTAGGACATGGAGCAGAGTTTGGTGGGTTTTGGGCCAAAATGGAGGGGTGTTGGGTTGCAACGCACACGATGCCTTTTCGGTCCCTCGGTTAATCGTTGGAGTATCAAACGAAGTCCAAATGATACGAAACTTGACAGGCGGTCTACCGGTAGTAAACCAAGGCCGCATGGCAAGTCTCGGTCCAATCCGGAAATGTTTAATCCCCACACACGACAGAAAGCTAGAAATGGCCACCGGAGGAGAACGAAGCGCCGGAATGCAAAACGGACAACGGGGAAAATGCTCGAATGCAAGAGATGAACACGTATGCAAATGCAAAGCACATGATGACATGATATGAGATGCATGAAAATGAAAACAACACACGGAGACAAAAACCCGAACCCAAGAAATAAATATAACTTAATGCCGGGAACGGCAAGAGTTGGAGTACAAATTGGGAAAGTTATATCTGGGGCGTTACAACCTTCTCCATCCCTTCCGCCATGGCCTCGTTTCTTTCGTCGTGGACAAACATCGCGGTTACCCAACAAAAACACCATAGTGAATGAAAATCAGTCATGCGCGGGCACCTCGGCGACCTATGGACGCACCTAAATGCTAGCAGGAGCTCTGCCCATGGTGAACGAAATCTCCGCCGACAATGACCTCACTTGGTGGGGAATGCACCGCCGCCGCTCACCGGAATCGCTGCGTCCGAGAGAGCAAAATGATGAGAAGGGGGGAAATGGGGAGAAGAAACTGACTGGCTAATGTGGACCAGATCATGACCAAGGCATCAAAGATTGAAGTTCATGCTAGCAGAAATGTTAAACCATTAGAGCGGCCAAAGGAAACATGGGCAAAACCATTATCTTAGCGGGGAAGCTTCCGGTGCCTATTTTGGAAGAAATGACACATCAGATTTTTAGCTGCAACTTCCCACCTAAACCTAATTAATTCTAGAAGAGTCTAGCACATTTTAGAGGCTGGAAAATATGGTCTTTGAAGTAATCTTTCATTCAAAAAAACAGTGCATCATTTGAGCTCTTGAGTCAAAAGTTGTGCAAGTTTTCATGCAAGTTGTCGAGAAATTAATTACAGCGCGAGGCTCAACAAGTTTGCTCCTGCTGCAGCTTGGGGCTCACGAATTTATCCTTCATTTTGAGTTATTTTCACCCCCAACTAGTAGGTGCTTCTAGTATAAATATTTTCCAGTTGTTCCATGTGAAGGGGGATGAAATTTCCGAGTTTATGTTTGTAGACAGCCGGTGAGGTTGTGGTGTGCTATGAGCACTAGTATCGTTGAGTGTTATCTCGTGTGTGTGGATTGGAGGGCCTGTCCTCAATTCATATAGGATCCTTGTCGTTCTCTCTTGCGATTCTACCTAGGCTCACAAGTTTAATGGTTTGGGTTGCGTCCTTGTAAACCAAGCTAGTTATCGCTGCAATTTATTTGAGTATTTCCTCTTGTTCTTTGCCATTTGAGAGAGATAGTTGTCGCTTCTTGTGAGTTATGTGGCACCGTGAAAGATCGTTTTCGTGGCGTCCTGTATCACTGGCGCCTGAAATGAAGGGGGTGCAGGAGTTACAGTGTGTCGTGCGGGTGGTGGGTGACGAGGGAGTTCGCTCCAAACCACGTTCCCAGCGAACTGCTCGGACAAACCAACATGGCACTTGGCAAAGCTTTAAGATTTGTGCACAAGTGACCTATGGTTCAATCGTGGTTCAGTGGCTGTTGGCCCCTGGGGAACGTTCGTCAGCTAACATTTTCATAAATTTTATACTCCCTGTGATCTGAATTAACCAATACAACATCTATAGAATATTCATTTTACATTGTAGTACAGAGGATACGTCGTTTAATTTGGATCTCTCAACATTGTATAGAGACTGCATCAATTAATTCGGATCATCATATTTTATATCGCTTTATTTCAGTCAGTATTTAACCGCATTCAGACAATGATTTCTCTGCTAGCGGAGGCCGACGGGCCAAGTTATTTGCGTAACTAGATGATACTCCGCGTGTTGCTGTGAGACTATTTTACAACATATTTCTATGTAATTCGTTGTATGAAACATAAATATTTAAAGTAGTAATATAAAAAGCATAAACTTAAAATGCATATAATGATTAATGTATAGTTGTAAAATGTTTATTAAATATACATAGCATAATAGAATAAAAAATTCATGTATGTTTGCATGTTGAAATAGGTAAAAAAATTCCACGCATGTCATGATGAAGTGACATGCTTGCATGTTGAGAGAAATATGATGGTGAGGATGAGCCTTTTCTCATACATGTTGTGCGATGATGTGACATGTTTAAATGTTAAGAGAAATAGTTAGTAAGGATTAGCTATTTAGATATAGAAGATGTTTATAATTTGTACTCTAATATTTCTTTACGGAGGGAGTACCCACTAATGCCTCCTTTGGTTTAGAGGAATTTCATAGGAATTCTAGAGGATAGGATTTTTATAGGATTTTTTCCTTTAAAGCCCTTTGATTCATAGGAATGAATTCCTATTCCTACAGGCTACATAGAATTGGTTCCTATCCTCCACATTTTATAGGAAAATAAAAAAAACCTAAACTCAATGAAAAAATTCTTTTGGTGTCAACCAAATGACATCTTGTTTCGTATTTCTACTTATAGGATTTGAGATATATGTTATCTCATTTCCTACAAAATTCCTATTCTTATTATAATCCTATCCTATGAATCAAAAAAGGCCTTAATTTACATGGGCCGTAGCCCGTAGCAAAGAACAAACTGGCCAAGAGTACAGGCGGATGACGAGACGAGGAAGACGAGAGCTCAGACCGTTGTCTCAAAAAAGAAAAAAAAAAAGAAAGAGTGCTCAGATCGGAGAAGATGGAAGGAGCCAAAGCAGCGGCGGGGCCGGCGGCGGGTGGGCAGCTGGAATCGGCGCTCCTCCACATCATGCAGCAACACCACCACCAATCCCTCCGCCAGCGCCAACAAACCGGTAACAATCAACCAACGATCTACTCAAAATTCCTAATCCGCCAAGCAAATCCAATCTTCTCTTGCTAAATTATCTCACACCCAACGCGCCGCAGAGAGGGCGAAGAAGGACGCCCTGCGGAGCGCGGCGCGTGTCGCCGGTCATCTCGTGGAGGCCGTCGACGGCGGGGTGCAGGAGCTCTTCGTCAACGAGAAGCGCATCGAGCTCGAGGCCCGCGCGCTGCTCGGGACCATCGCGCGGTACAGGAAGCAGAGCGACCAGTGGCTCGCCGCCACCAACGCGGTCAACTCGGTCCTCAAGGTGTGTGTGCTCTGCTGCTGCCCTCCATCTCTCTCGTGTTCTTGTTTAATACGCAGGTTTTGACATTATTATTACGTATTATTATTGTTACGAAATTGATTTGCCTAATTCACAATGTTTTCGTAGTATTCTTATGCACAATTGTTTTGTTTCTCATTACCCATGATATCCGTTGTAACATTATTATTATTCGCAAAATGGATTTGCCATGGTATGTTTTATAATCCTATGTATGATTCTTTTCTGTTTTGAGCCGATGATTCTTTTGTTTGACATTACCCATGATATTCGTTGCGTCAGTTCTTCAGCGGATCCTAATAGACATAAATTTAATGTAGCTGATACTCCCTCCTATCCAAATTAAACAAAATTAATTTGGATCAGAGGGAGTATCTCGTAATGTTTTCCTTACATAACCTTTGCCTGCACTAAATCCAAATCCTACCCTTAAACTGATTAGTGCACGAATCTAGAAAGGTGAAATGCCATAAATAGGTTCTTTTTATCTGGTTGGCTCTTTTGCCCCAAAATTATCATCAGTGGATAACACTAGGCTCGAGATGATAACTAGATACCAAATGAATCGAAGGGTGCAGTGCTGAACAAACCCATAATTCCTTTCGCAGCTATGAGCACTCGGTATTTCTAAAACATCCATTCATGATTGTTTTTATAGGAAATTGGAGACTTTGAAAACTGGATGAAGATCATGGATTTTGACTGTAAAAGTATAAATGCAGCCATTCGTAACATTCATCGGTCATGATTTTGTCCAGCGCCTGCAACTATGATGCTATGGAGCGCTTCTTCCTTTTTTTTAATATATATAGGAAATTTTGTGACCAAAAACTGGATGAAGATCATAGTTGTGACTGTAAAGGTATCAATGTAGCCATCTGTAATATTTCTCAGTCACTATGATGCTACAAAGTGTTCGCTCTGTTCTCTTCTTCTTTGGATTTTCTTTCCAGTCGTGATCTCTCTGGTATAGAATCAATTAACTCGTGTGTTTGTACACATTCAGAAAACCAACTCTTACCAACTTTTGTACTGGAATGCTACCTTGCATTCTCGAGTTCTCGAATATTGATGATATACATATATTCTGAAAGATATCAATTGCTGGTATTGCATCCATAAATTTTCTGATTAAGTGTAAATAGAAGGTACGAATCCCATAAGAAATCAGACAAGGGCCTTGATGCTCACCGAGAGTAATAAATTATTGTAAGCTTGGCATCGGGGAGCGTGCACACACAAGGCACAACATATGTAGCGCAGGACTGAAGGTTGCTTGAGCTACAGTATAGTATATAGCAAGCCGCAACTGCATGGGAATCACAGCGGCCTGGACTCGAGGCCATGCCCAAGGACTGGTTTGTCTGAATCGTACAAACCGTTGGGACTTATGGTTATGGGTGAAGAATGGGAACACATAAATATTTGATTTCTGCTGCTAATTAACAGGAATCTTTGGATTTTGTTGTTGCACCAAGTCACCAAGGGGCAATTCAGCAAATTCAGATTCGAGGACAATGCTCATGCTTTGATCGCAGTGGATTGCATAATAACTGGGAGTTCTCAAAAAAGGAAAATCTTGTAAATTGTTTGCGGAGTTGAGCCACTGGAAGTTTCCTGAGTGAAGGTCACTAAAGAGATGACTAGCGCGCATAACATCCTCCTTGATGATGTGCCAGCAGCTTTCGGAAAAGGGCCTAGTGAAGCCATTTCACCAGGGAGCCTTGTCTTTTGACATTTCTTTTAGGACGCTAATAACGCCCGCACGTGTGGTGGAAGCAACATCGTCCACACGTCCTATAACACACAGATTGCGTCACGTCATCGCATGCATACATGTAAAATTTCTTTTTGGATTTTCAGTTTTAAAATGTTTTATCTTTTAAATGAAAATTTTGATTGAAGATCCGTTTTCACCATTAAATTCATCGCAACGAGATCTTCAAAACTATATCTCATATCAATATGTTTTGACGACTTTTTCTAATTAAAAATTGCTATGTCTATTGCACATGAATTGCCATAGTGTTTACACTGAAATTGCCATGATATGTTTCAACTATTTTGCTTCTACCTTTAAAAGTAATATTGACATATTATAAAACAGGGAATTAAGAAAACTAGACTTGCCATGAAGTATAAACTAAAATTGCCATGATACATGCACTTAAAATTGTCATGGTTCATACAAAAAATAATTTTCATGGTCAAAGTACTGGAATTGCCATGGTCAAAATACTAAAATTGCCATGATCTATAAACTGAAATTGCCACATGACAACTTTAGTGTAAACACTATAGCAACTACAGTGTAAACATCATGACAACTTTTGGCTAATTTTTTTTTGTCGAAACATATCAACATGGGATCTAGTTTTGAAGATCTCGTGGAGATGGATTTAATGGTGAAAATAAATTTTTAATTGGATTTTAATTAGGAGATAAAACATTTTTAAACTGAAAACCAAAAAGATTTCCGCTGATGTCATCTGTTTTGATGTGGCAAAATGAATGATAATGGAGACGTTTGGGCCATGTTGCTTCGTGCCACACGTGTGAGCGTTATCATTTGGATATATTTATCCAAGGACATGGCTGGCAGCAGACCAAGCCCACCCAAACGCGATGCCGAGCTTCCCTACTCGAGGCGAAGTATAGCTTGGTGCTGAGCGTGATGTTGTTGTGATGCCTCGGTTGCTTGTTCCTGAAGCTATTTGAGAGTGAAGCAAGCTGGTCGAGCGTCGTCTCGAGCTTCTTGCGATCAGCGCGCCGTTCGTCGTTGGCGAGACCCTGTAGGGCAGCGACCACACCTTCATGGTCCTCACATTGCCAGTCGATGAGTTCCTTGAGAGTTTGGGGTGGTGGCGGCGGCGTTGTGCCCGAAGGCGGAGCCATGGGTGCCGCCCGGTTAGTAGATGAACCTGATACCAGGTTGTTACGTATTTCCTCCGTTTCGAATTACTTGTCGCAAGTATGGATATATCTAGATGTATTTTAGTTCCAGATACATCCATTTCTACGACGAGTAATTTGGAACAGAGAGAGTACTTGGGAATTCGAGGTTTGAGACATAGGACGCAACTGATAGTCGTGGAATACCGGAGGCCGAGGACGGAAGTCCCGGCGACCCGTGGCGGCAGCAAGGGAGAGATAGGCCCACGGCGCAGGAGCACGGGATGAGAAGGTAGATTATTTTTTTTCTGCTTGCGTTACCTCATGTGGAGGATGGCTATAAATAGCCAATTACAATTGGACTTAACAGACTTGGACTCTAATTGGACTTAGTAGACTTGGACTCTAATTGGACTAGGGAATCCAGTCGGCAGGATAACCTTCTTCGGGACTAATCCTTTCCGACTTAGAAACCAAACTCCTACTCTAACTCTAGATGGACTCAGCAAGCACTAGACTCGGACATGAACTAGGGCTGTCCTGGCACAGCATGGCCCTTGCGCCTGTAAGTTTGGCCCCGCATGACATCACTCAAATTTGCCGTGTGCGATGGCTTCCTTATGCACAAGCACAAGCCAGTGAACTACGGCACACACCGGTGACACGATTTCTTTGCTTTATGATAATATATGGTTCAACATAATTTCAAGGGCTCGGATAAGGACCTTGCTTTCCTCTAGCGGAGCAGTCGCTTGGATGACACGGCATTGTCCAAACAGCCATTACGTTAAAACTAGTTACCGACCCTTCACTGGCGAAATATTGAGCAATTCTGAGTTTTCATTTTAAGCATAAATCCATATGAAGCTTTCTACATATTTGGTGCTACAGGATTACCAATACGCCACCCATATAAATTAAGAGTACACAGATCCAGCCTGCCAAAAAAGTAAGATCTAAATAGACATGCACCAGGGTGATCTTATTATGCTACTGCCACACGTTTCTATACCTGAAATGCCAAGATTTAATTATTTACTAACTCACCTTTTCATGCCAATAGTTTCTATGTTGAAATAGACTTTTTGTGGAAGAGTTACAGGACATAAATACTCACAGTAATGTTGTACAGGAAGGGCCGGATAGGAACAAGACTACAGAGGTAATATAATTTGTGCATATTTGTGCATGATCCAACCTTCAAAGATCCGACCATGGTTTCCTGATGTTTTTAATCCTTTGTCCCGTTGTGTACTGCTTCAAGAGATTACTAACTACACTCCAGTGTAATCACCTGATGATAAAAACTACTGTATGTAAATTATGTTTAGAACTACAGACTGATATGAGCATATTCTCTGTTTCCTACTCCCTCCGTCCGGAAATACTTGTCATCAAAATGGACAAAAAAAGATGTATCTAAAACTAAAAAACGTCTAGATACATCTCTTTTTATCCATTTTGATGACAAGTATTTCCGGACGGAGGGAGTACTATCTAACTTAATTAGTTGTATGTGAACCTTTTGTAGTCTGACACAGGTTTTCAGTCACCTAAAACTGTCTTTTCACTCATTAACCTTGTACCATTAATTATATATACAGGTGTGCACTAAATCATATGTATACAGTTTCAAGGTGAATGAATTTCTTATATCTGCATACTAATCATTTGAAGTAAGCAGTAAGAAGTACATATTCCTCATGTTCAGGGAGATGAATAATACTCCTACTTCCTATAATACATCAAAGACAGAGAAAGTTTCAATTCTTTGATACCCAAAAACAAGCAGAAATATCTGAACTCCAGGAAGTGCAAACATCATGGAAGAAATTTAAAATCCCAGATTCCTGCCTCGTGCATACACTCAACAACAACAATGAAAAGCAGTTTATTACACTATAAAGTAACTGACTCAGAACTTAATTAGTTGTCATGGTGTGTACCTCGACAGAAAGCGGGATTGGAACTGAAAGGCGGCAATGCGCTCGGGTGGAAGCAAATCAGAGGCAGCCCAGAGCGGGGCGGACGATCCTATGACACGGAGTGAGCGGCACCAGCAGCATGATATTGAATTCATACTCCAACCAACTCATCCAAAAGTCCGAACTGATGGAGGGAGGCGGGCAATATATTAGATGTGGGATTGATATAGGCGAAGAATCGTTATATTTAATACTGCGTTGGCAGGGTCTTGAACTAAAGACCTCTTGTCTCGGATACCATATTGAATTCATGCTCCAGCCAATTGCTCCAAAAGTCCGAACTGATGGAGAGGAGGCGGACAATATATTTCAACACAGGAGTGGCCGGGACACCGACCGAGCAGGGCGGCGGAAACAAAGCATGGAGGAAAGATGCATAGTGCAAGGGAGAGGGATGGAGGAGCAGGAAGGACTCGGCCAGTGTACATAGTGATTCAAATTTTGATCTGAGATAGGCAATGAGCTGAAAGATGCGTCTGTTGCGCTCGTTCCAGAGGTTCCAGGCCATATATATTGCCGCCTGGCTAGCTGCTCCTGCTAGGTGGAATTTGGATGGCCCATTTGTCAGGAGGGAGGAGGTGGGCACTAAAAGTGAACGGACGATCACCAACTGGGAACTTTAAAAGTAGGAAAGATTAGGGCTATGATATAGTAGTTTCAGTGATCCTTAGTGTGCTTTATGAAATTTTCTCCCGACTCAACTGAAAATGCAACACAAAAGAATGCAGTCATTTGAGTGATGTACATGTTCCACCCTGCTTTGTCTTCCATGTTTCGTCGGTCATCCTCTTATAGCTACATCGCCCTGTTAGGCCTCAGTTTAATCTACAGTGTCCTCGTCGTCTGCAGCTGCCATAGACGCGGCAAGTGTGTCATCGGCGGCGCAGAGAACAGCCATCCTGGCCAGGGCCACCGGTGATGCAGGTGGATCGCGCCTTGACAGTAATGTCCGTGAACTGCGAAAGCTATACTGCTAGTCTACTACACATCCTGTCATGATCACAATCTCAACAGTTGCTATCGAAGCAGATTTTGAAGCAAGAGTAGGCAGATTTTGATGCAGCAAAATCAAGTTGTTGCAGCTTGGAGTTAAGTCTGGAGTCTCAAGGAATAAAAACAACTGCACGTCAGAGTTCAGAACGACTTTTTTGGAGACCTGAAAGAAGTTCAGAAAGATCTTATGTTTCACCATCGCAGAAAAATGCAGCAGAGCTAGCGATGGGAGAAGCTTCACCATGTACAATGGACTGCTGGATAACCTTCATATAGGATCTTGCTGATCATAGGATGGGGGGGGGGAGGGGGGGGGGGGGGGGGGGGGGGTTGGACAAATTTTGTATGCGTCGCTTCGATTTGGTGTCCATTTAGACCTTGTAAGTTCCATCTCATGAATTATATGATCTTGCAAAGATTGTACTTATGCCGTGCAGATCAAGTTAGATGTTTATTTTCTACTTGAAATTGCACAAGTCGGTGGTTTCACTTCCAGCAGTATCAGAACCTCTGTGTTGGACTTGCCTAGCAGAGCACAACTGCACACTTTTCCGACTAGAGCACCAGAATGATTTAAGAAGTCATAGATGCATACAACAAGCATATATACAGAAAGTTACTCAAATGCTTTGCACAAATTCAGGCCAACAATTTTTCATTCATACATATCTGAAACTGATTACAGTATGATTTGGTAGTCGGTACATCAAGGACTTGATAGTCGGTATACATTGAGGACCTGCTTAGCTCAAAGCTTCACCCGCACACACACACAAGAGTTCACTAATCAATGTTACTCGTCGGAAACTGCAACTTTAACTCACCAAGACGCCAATGCCTAAGAACCCAATTCAGCCAAGATTAAGTTTAAAAGAGAGTCAGCACAGTCTCCAAACACTAGGCAGCTCACAAGATTACTGTGTGTATCGACAAAGTTCAATTCTACTCCTTTTTCCTGCTACAAGCCGGGTAGCAAACGGGCGTTTTGCATTTTGCAGCGAGTGCGTTTTACGCTCTGTCTCGTGCCGGAATTGCAGTACATGAGTTTCCTTTTTAGGCTCATCTGCTTCACTTTGATTATTGAAAATGCCCTTTATTTACTTAAACCCTTAACTTAGGACCAGGTGTGGATGTAGTGTAACTATGTCGTACACATTTTAACAAGGTTTTTGCTGCCTAGCTAGATGGAGACTGTGCTGACACTTTCGTAAAATTACTAATGACTGAAAGGGATTCAAAGAACACTAGAAATCTTGGTGATTAAGTGCAGAACCTAGAGATGCAAAGATTAAATGAAACTCATGTGTGAATGGTTTAGGAAAGTAAAAGACTAGCAAGGGCGTAATACCACTGGACTCAAGCAAGGAATTGGTTGCTTCCTTGGTGCTGCAACAGCAGTGACAGGCAATGGCGATTGGTTTTGCTTCGGAACCTTGCAGCTGAGCTCCCCCATCCCCCTTCTTGCACGCAAAGTCGAAACTGCTGGAGTCATCTTCTTCACAGCAGTGGCAGGGGCAGGCAGTGGTGTAGAGCCGACGAAGGAGCAAGCCTTGGAAGCGACGGGGCAAGAGACCTTCTTCACGGGCACTGCAGCATTGGCAGCCTTGGAAGTCGGGCGCTTGCGGTGGTGGCAAGCAGACTCCTCGTCTTCAGCCATCTGGCGTCCACGGGCACGGATGGCGCACCGGACACCAACGGGTTCAGTACCAGGAGCGGCCGGCAAGGTGGTGGCAGGCCCAGGGCGCGCGGCCACGGCGATATCGGAGGCATGGAAAGCGATGGACGCCGTCGGCGCCGGGCTAGGTTCTCCGTGGTTGACACCCTTGAGGTGGTGAACGAGTTGGCACCAGGCACGGACGGGATCAGCACGGGTGGCGGTGGCTGGAGCAGCGACATCAGATGCGCCTGTGGTGGCGTGGCGACGGGGACGCCCTCCATGGTGGACGCCGTAGCGGCGGAGTTCTTGGGCGGCTGCGGCGGCCTCCTTGGCGAGGCCGTCTTCCTCGAGACGGCGCTGGAAGTCGGCGTCCCAGCGGGCGAGGGACTCCCGGGACTCACCGGTGGCCTTGGCCAGGCTGTGCTTGGTCCAGTACTGGAGCACCCTCTCGAGGGCGCGCGAGGGCACCCGCATCTCCAGCGGGAGGGCTTGGGCGGCGGTCGGGCGATAGTCCCACGCCGGAGCGACGAGCACCTTGCCGTCGGCGCTACGGAGCTGGAGCACCTTCGCCGCCATCGATGGCGTGTCTAGGTCTGGAGATCGGGAAGGTGGGCGAGCAGATCGAATTGGAGCTGCTGCTCCCGCCGCCGCTGCCCATTTATTCAGCGGAGAGCTCCTAATTCTTGCCGAACTCGGATTGGGACTGTCGCCGGCTGAAATGAACTGGGATCCAACTCAAGCTCGGCCGTGGCAATCTCACGCGCTCATTCGTTTTTAACTGAAGAACAAATGGAACGTCTTCAGTTTCTCAGTCCACAAATAGGATTTCTTCAGTTAAATTAAAAACCTGGACGCCGAACACGGAAAGAAAATAGGATGTGCAACACAGAAAGAAAATTCATTGCCAATTTTGCTTTAGGGAAATTCGGTGGTACAAAAATCAATCTTAGAGTATTGTTTTTTTTAGAACCACTGCATCGTATTTATTCATTCAAGTGGATTATCTCTGATTGAACATGCTCAATCAGGAAATCAGGGATTACGTCTATAGTACAAGAGTTGTGTAAAGAGAGCGAATGCCTAGCACATTAGTGAGCCACAGAGTTGGCCTCCCAATGCACAAAAACTATATCAAATCCCTGAAAGGATGAGAGATAAGTACGCATCTTTCTAAAAACTTGGCCTCCTACAGACCTGTCATTTCCTTGAGTCCACATAGTATAAATGGACCGACAATCCGTCTCCACGATCACATGAGATAATAATCTATCCATAGCTAGCTTCACTGCATCCCGGCAAGCTAGGATTTCGGCTATAAAAGGATCCTCCTTTGCTGGGTATTTAGAGCATCTCGCAAATAAGAAGGACCCCGATCATCCCGAGCCACCACTCTCGTCCTCGTATCTCCAGTCGCCTGGTTAGTCGCGCCATCGTAGTTGAGTTTAACCCAACCCTGCATAGGTGCTTTCCACAACTCCTTGGGCACATTCCGTCCAGCTGGCTCTCCCGTGGGATATCAAGTGAAGTAATTAGCTCATGTATTAACTCCATTAATTTAAGCGGCTGGTACTGAGCTTCACCATGCGTGTACTTGTTTCTATTGCTCCAGATTGCCCACATCACTGAAATAATAACCGCAGCATGGTCCTTCTTCAGAAAAGCAAGGTCCAGCAGATCTTGCCTCCATGTCAAGGGATATAGCCGAGGCAGCTTCACATTGAAGAAGTTCTCAACTTCCTTCCAAAAAAGCAGTGCATGATCACATTCCGTCAGTGCGTGAAATAATGTTTCTTCTGAATTGCCACACATAGGGCAATGACCAAATTCTCCCACATGTCTTCGATGAAGCTCCGCCGAAGATGGCAGAAAAATTTTCATGGCCCTCCACCAGAAGACTCGGATTTTGGGCTAAACCCGCAGACTCCACAGAGCCTTCCAACTCGCCTCCCCATACTGGGACGTACTTGGCTCATTCAACTGAGCAAGTTTGTGATCCATTAGCAGTCTATAAGCAGACTTAACTGAGAACACTCCATTTTTCTCAGCCTCCCATGCCCAAAAATCTTCAACATCGGAGCTTGGCCGAGGCATACTTAGGATAGCATTTGCATCCCGTGCAACGAACATTCGTTGAACAAGGTTAACATTCCAGTCACCTGTTTCTTCCTGTAGCAGATCGGCCACAATTTGAACCGGAGTCTCGGATAACCATGTAATCGGTTTTAAGGAGACAGTACCCAATATCCAACTGTCGTGCCAAACTTCAGTAGTCATACCATTCCCAATTCTTCGAACCAATCCCTTTTTAAGGGCAGCCCGACCAACACATATAGCTTTCCACGTTGCTGATGAGCTCGCGGGGCAGCCAGCCTGCAAAACATCCCCATCCGGGTAATAGCGTCCCTTTAGGACTTTCACACTCAAGCTATCAGGCTTGATCAGAAGCCTCCACGCCTGTTTAGCCAGCATGGCATCGTTGAATAATTGCAAGTCCCGGAAACCCATGCCGCCTCTGAACTTGGAAACGGACATCTTCTCCCACGACTGCCAATGCATCCCTCGCTTATCAAGAGATCCAGCCCACCAATACTTGGCCATAACTGCTATCAATTTTTTACATAACCCTTTCGTCAACTTGAAGCAACTCATCGAAAAGGTGGGGAGAGCTTGGATCACCGCTTTGAGTAGCATTTCCTTGGCCGCATAAGAAAGTAATCTTTCACACCAACCTTGCACACTCCCCCCAGACCTCTCAACAATATGGATAAAATGCTGCTTTGTGAGTCGTCCTGAGGCTGTAGGGAGGCCAAGATATTTCTCGGAAAGAGCTTCTCTATGGATATTCAGTATGTTGCGCACTCCCATTTTACAGAAGCTCCACACTTAGGGCTGAAAAAGACCGAGCTTTTCACCCTATTTGCTTGTTGGCCAGACCCCAAACTAAATACCTCCAATATCTCAATCAACCGGCTAGCACTCCTCAAATCAGCTTTCATGAAAACCAAGCAATCATCCGCGAACAGCAGATGTGAGATCCACGGAGACCTAAGTCCCGCTTTAATTCCTCTATCAATCCACCCCCATCGTAGTTCTTCAGCAAGCAAGATAGACCTTCTCCACACAACAAGAATAAATAAGGTCAAATCGGGTCCCCTTGCCTAATACCTCGGGAAGGATGAAACAGAGGGAGGAGCTCTCCATTCACCTTGATTTGGAAACTTACAGAACATACACACTTCATCACAAGAGACACCCACTCCTCCTGGAAGCCTAGCTGGATCATTATGCCTTGTAAGTACGACCATTCCACCCGGTCATACGCTTTCATCATATCAATCTTCACAGCACACCATCCTTGCTTCCCTTTCTTTCTCTTCATTGCATGGACGCACTCGTAAGCCGTCAATACATTATCAGTGATAAGTCTACCCAGCACAAACGCACTCTGTTCTTCTGATATTATATCATCCAGAATTTCCCTGAGTCGATTTGCCAACACTTTTGAACAAATTTTGTAAATTACATTACAAAGAGAAATAGGACGGTACTGCGTAATATTCCTTGGATTTTTCATTTTTGTGCTCAAGAGGTGCTTAACAAGACGGTATTCGTTTGTATTGTTCTTGAGCACATCCCAAAATGATGTGTATAAATCGCACAATTGTTTTTGTTAGGCAAATCCCATAAATTTCTGAAGCTACTAAATTTGACCTCTACTGAATATTGCTTTTTTATCTCAAAATATATTTCCTTCCTACACAAAATTTTCCTTCTACTAAATGTGCTTCCGAAAGAGAAGCCTAGCAAAAATGGTTGCTTGTGCCAGCGCCCTCGGGCGCCGAGCACCCATCATAGCCCTTTGCGTCGCAGGTTGCAGCTCCCTCGTGGGAGGTTGCAGCACGCCCCGCCGGTGGGTGCATCTCCCCCTGTCATGGCTTGCATCGCTTCCGGTCGTTGGTCGTAGCACTGCTGGTTGCCGGTTCTAGCACGACCCTTCAGCGCACGCGATGACCACGATAGATGAGGACGACGCGGGTGCGTGGCACACGGTCATGGTGTCTTTGTGCGCGGGGTAGGAGGGACTGTTGGCGAACGTTGGATGAAAAATAAAAAAAATTCTACGCACACGCAAGATCTATTCATGAAGATGCATAGCAATGAGAGGGGGAGAGTGTGTCTACGTACCCTCGTAGACCATATGCGGAAGCGTTTAACAACACAGTTGATGTAGTCGAACTTCTTCGCGCTCCAACCGATCAAGTACCGAACGCATGGCACCTCCGCGTTCTGCACACGTTCAGCTTGGTGACGTCCTATGCCTTCTTGATCCAGCGAGACGAAGAGGTAGTAGATGAGTTCCGACAGCACAACAACATGATGACGATGATGGTGAAGTGATCTCCGCAGGGCTTCGCCTAAGCACTACGAAAATATGACCGAGGGAGTAAACGGTGGATGGGGGCGCCACACACGGCTAAGTAATTGTCTGTTGTGTGCTAGGCGTCCCCTCCCACATATATATAGGTGGGAGGGAGAGAGGAGCAGCCAAAGGAGGCGCCCAAGTAGGAGGAATCCTACTTGGGGTCCCTCCCAAGCCGTGCCGCCATTTCCTTATTTGGAGTGCGAGGAAAGGCAGGGGAGGGTGGTGCCCCCCCCCTTTTCCTTTCTCCCATGAGAGGGAAAGGCAGGAGGGGCTAGCCCTCCCCTTTTCCTTTCATAGGGGCTGGCCAAACAAGGGAGGGGGTGCACCAGCCCCCTTGTGGGCTGGTCTGTCCCCTTCTTTGGCCCATAAGGGCCGTAACTTGTCCGGGGGTGCCTAGAACCCCTTCCGATGACCCGATTCCTTCCCAGTACGTCTCAAAACACTTCCGGTGTCCAAATACCATCGTCCTATATATCAATCTTTACGCCTCGACCATTTCGAGACTCCATGTCATGTCTGTGATCTCATCCGAGACTTCGAATAACATCTGGTCACCAAAATATATAACTCATATAAGACTATATCGTCAACGAACATTAAGCGTGCGGACCCTACATGTTCGAGAACTACGTAGACATGACCGAGACACCTCTCTGATCAATAACCAATAGCGGAACCTGGATGCCCATATTGGCTCCTACATATTCTATGAAGATCTTTATCGTTCAAACCGTTATGACAACATATGTAATTCCCTTTGTCCATCGGTATGTTACTTGCCCGAGATTTGATCGTCGGTATATTTATATCTAGTTCAATATCGTTACCGGCAAGTCTCTTTACTCGTTCCGTAATACATCACCTTGTAACTAACTCATTAGTTACATTGCTTGCAAGGCTTATAGTGATGTGCATTACCGAGAGGGCCCAGAGATACCTCTCCGATACACGGAGTGACAAATCTTAATCTCGATCTATGCCAACTCAACAAACATCATCGGAGACACCTATAGAGCATCTTTATAGTCACCCAGTTACGTTGTGACGTTTGATAGCACACTAAGAGTTCCTCCGGTATTCGAGAGTTGCATAATCTCATAGTCATAGGAACATGTATAAGTTATGGAGAAAGCAATAGCAGTAAACTAAACAATCATAGTGCTAAGCTAACGGATGGGTCAAGTCAATCACATCATTCTCTAATGATGTGATCCCGTTCATAAAATGACAACTCATGTCTATGGTTAGGAAACTTAACCATCTCTGATTAACGAGCTAGTCAAGTAGAGGCATACTAGTGACACTCTGTTTGTCTATGTATTCACACACGTACTAAGTTTCCCATTAATACAATTCTAGCATGAATAATAAACATTTATCATGATATAAGGAATTATAAATAACAATTTTATTATTGCCTCTAGGGCATATTTCCTTCAGTGGTGTTTCAGGCGGCGTGAGTTATGAAACAATTCCACATTGTTTTAAATGAAGGCCAAACTCGCAACTCAAATATTTGCCTCCGCGATCAGATCATAGAAACTTTATTTTCTTGTTATAATGATTCTCCACTTCACTCTGAAATTCTTTGAACTTTTCAAATGTTTCAGACTTGCGCTTCATTAAGTAAATATATCCATATATACTTAAATCATCTGTGAAGGTCAGAAAATAACGATACCCGCCGCGTGCCTCAACACTCATCGGACCGCATTGAAAGGATCGATATGGTTGACTAGAGGGGGGTGAATAGGCAACTATCAATTTTTAGCTTTTCTTTAACAATTTAAACCTTGCATTAAAGTAGGTTGTCTAGATATGCAACTAGGTGAGCAACCTATATGATGCAACAAAGATAGGAACACAAGCAAGCAAGAGATATATCACAAAAAGGCTTGCACAAGTAAAGGCACGAGATAACCAAGAGTGGAGCCGTTGGAGACGAGGATGTGTTACCGAAGTTCCTTCTCTTTGAGGGGAAGTACGTCTCCTTTGGAGCGGTGTGGAGGCACAATACTCCCCAAGAAGCCACTAGGGCCACCGTATTCTCCTCACGCCCTCACACAATGCGAGATGTCGTGATTCCACTATTGGTGCCCTTGGAGGCGGCAACCGAACCTTTACAAACAAGGTTGGGACAATCTCCACAAATCAATTGGAGGCTCCCAACGACACCACGAAGCTCCACCACAATGGACTATGGCTCCGCGGTGACCTCAACCGTCTAGGGTGCTCAAACACCCAAGAGTAACAAGATCCGCAAGGGATTAGTGGGGGGGATCAAATTTCTCTTGGTGGAAGTGTAGATCGGGGCCTTCTCAACCACTCCCGAGCAAATCAACAAGTTTGATTAGCTAGGGAGTGAGATCGGGCGAAAATGGAGCTTAGAGCAACAATGGAGCTTAGGGTTGGCAGAGGTAGTCAACTAGAGGAAGAAGACACCCCCTTTATAGCTTAGGACAAAAATCCAACCGTTATCCACCTACCAGCCCGCGACCAGCGGTACTACCGCAGGGCCACGTGGTACTTCCGCTTGCTGACAAGCGGTACTACCGCAAGGCCACGCGGTACTACCGTGCGGGCCCACAGTACTACCGCAACAGCAGCAGCAGCTAGGGAAGACCTGTAGCACAAGAGCTGAGGGTGTACTGCCGCGGGCGCTGTACTACCGCTCCCCCTTGCGGTACTACCACAAGGCAGGAAACCCCTAGCCTTGGAAGAGCACGGATAAAGATACATCCGTGCCTACTTCCGCTGGTAAACGGAAGAAGCAAAAATCCGACACAGTACTACCGCAGAGGAGCGGTACTACCGCCTGGCAGCTGTTCCAGGCCACGTACGGTACTACCGCGCAATGAATGCGGTACTACCGCAGTGGCGCGGATGTAAAAAATCACATCCCCTACTACCGCGAAGGAGCGGTACTTGGCCCGGGGGCCACGATACTGCGGCTCCAGAGGAGCGGTACTACCGTGGGCACCTGCGGTACTACCATGCCGAAGTGTGGTACTATCGCGGGTGCCCTGCGGTACTACCGCTATCCAAGGAGCAGTACTACCGCAAGCCCACCAACAGCAGTCAGGACAAGGGAAAAACGGATCAACGGAGGATGCTCCAAAGTGCAGGGGAAAGGAGGGGACAAGGAAGAAAACATGTACGTGATGATTCCACCCAAACCTTTCCGACACGGACCCCCTCTTAATAGTACGGCTTTCCTACGACTCAAATCCACCAAAAAGAAACGTAGAAAAGACGCCGTCTTCAACAGTCTTCGAGGGGCACCAAACCGTCTTGTGCCTAGCGATGAAACATTTGGGATACTCAAGGCACACGATTAGTCCGCAAAAGCATTGTCATCAATCACCAAAACACCTTAGGGATAAATATGCCCTTACAATCTCCCCCCTTTTGGTGGATTGATGACAATACGGGATTTGCATAGAGGAAATAAGGTTAAGCAATCGCAAACCCCTCCTCTCTAGAATATAGACGGGCTCCCCCTAGATGTGTGCCAACTAGATGGGTGCTTTGGACTGCACGACACACATACTAAGATCAAAGCTCCCCCTATATTATAGAGACAAGGCATATCTTGCAAAAGTAAGGCTAACACTAGACAAGATAGTAAATACGAGCATAACAAGTAGCACAAACATAAGCTCACTAGGATAGAATAGAGTGCATATGTCTTACACCATATGAAGGATAAATCTCAAGGGCACAAACTAAACCAAAACAAACAAGGTCCAAACGACAAAGCAAACACCAAAGACGACACGACACGCAAGCACGCAAATCCCTAAACTCTCTCCCCCTTTGGCATCGAGACGCCAAAAGGCAGAGAGGACACCTACACACAAGGGGTGGCTCAGGCAGAGAAATCATCCCAATGCTCCTCATGCTCCTCGTCAGACTCGGCGGCGGGGATGGTCTCCTCGATGTCCTCCTCAGAACTAGTCCACTTGAAACCTTGCTTCGCCATCCAAGCAGCCTCTGCTGTGATGGCATCCTCAGAACCGCCAGAGACATCCTCTCCAAAGAGCCTCATGACCTTCTTGTCGCGGCGGCGATTCTCCTTGGATGCCACGTGAGTCATGTACTGCCCCTTCGCCTGCATGCAGAAGAGAGTCTTCATCTTGGCCTTCAACTTCTTGGCCCACGACGGCTCAGAGAAAGGTTGGGAAGACTCAGCAGCACGGTCCTCAGCAACATCCTCTGCACCAGCCTCCTCCTCACCAACAGCCCTCCTAGCAGCAGACGCCTCAGCACGGGTAGTAGTGTTGGCCCAGTTGGGCTTGACGCGGAGACTGATGGACTCATGCCGAATCCAGTCTAGAGCAAGGAACTCATCACCAGGGTACATCTTCTCCCAAGTCGTGGAGATCAACAGAAACAGGTATGGTCCATAGATAGGTACCTTGCGGGTGTACACCACAAACCGAAGCTCACACCACATGATGTGTGAGACATCAAGTGGCTGAGTCTGAGATGAACGTGCCTCCGCACACAGGAGCATCATGTCCACCAGATAGGAATGAACCTTGTCCTTGTCGCCAATGCGAGGGAACAGAGTGTTGCGGAAGATGCGATGCATGATATCCATAAAAGAGTTCAGGACCCAAGTCGACTTGCCACTGGGAAGCACCTTCTCAACATAGTACGGCTGAAGCAAGTTCTTGTTAGCAGACTCAGAATTGGCGTGGGGGCGAACACCAACGGGTGTGTGAAGCCTGTCATCAAGAACGTTGAGCAGAACCATGAACTCCTTCCAGGTAGCAGACAACTGACGGCCATTGGTCATCCAGGTCATCCTCCGCTCATCTCCGGGGTGAAAGTGAACTGAGGCAAAGAACTGACAGATAAGCTCAGGATCATAGTCAAGGTGGAAAGAGATCACATGTTCAATACCGAACTGCTCCACCAAATCCAGAGCTTCTCCAAAGTAGTCACGAAACTTGTCCTTCTCATGTGATTCATGTCTATCCACTTGACATCCACGTAGGTGTTTTGCTTGTTCTTGATAACATCCAGATAAATGAGAGCCCGCTGCTTGGTCCAAAACAACTCAGTGCCTCTGAGGATAGCACGAGCATTCACATAAGGGTTGATCTTCCAGTGTTCGATGTACTCATTGAGGGGAATCTCATCCATGCCCTTAGCAGGTTCCTTTTGCTTGCTGGTAGTGGTCTTGACATTGCGCTTGGGGGCATTGGAGCCCTCTGGTGCTTCATCTTGAGGATTGCGCAGTCGCTTGGAGCCAGTGTCACGACTGGGATTGGAACGGCGAGAGCCACCACCTAAGACACAAGAGAAAGCACACACAAAGAGCAAGAAGAATCAATGCAAAGACCACGGCAAAGCAAGGGAAACAGGTAGAAATCATACGGGATAAATGCCACAAGGGAGATGGGACAACAATGGTAGTGCTGCCTGGTCATGCGGTACTAAAATTTTAGTACCGCTCCTAGTCGCGGTAGTACCGTGGCTTGGAGCGGTAGTAAGGCCTTAGTGCCACAGAAGATGCGGTAGTACTGCACCGAACGAGCGGTAGTACCGCATTAGAGGCACGGTAGTACCGCACCGCGTCAGATCCGAGCCTACTTTTGAATCTGAGAAGACGCGCGAAACCACGGCGGAACTACGGTTGATCACATCTACCATGGGACAATATATCAGGTAAAATGTCTACGCAACACTACTCTCCTACAACCTTCTCTTGCAAAGATTTGGTCTAAAATCTCAAGAACACAAGCATCTCCCCAAAAACCTAGAGACAAGAGAACCAACAAGAAAGAGAGGGATTTGGGGAAAAACCTTGGTCCGTGGCAAGAGGAAGTGGTGGGGAACGATCCCACCGGTCGGAATCCAAAGAGAGCAGCCGGAGACGGAGATCCGGCGAGGGGCTCCGGTCCCGTTCTTGAGCGAGAGAGAGAGACGAAGTGGGGGAAACTGACGAATGGGTATGGGGAAGTTATAACCCCCCGTTCCCGTCCTTATCCCCATGCGCCACCGACAGCGCGGTAGTACCGCGTATCATCGCGGTAGTATCGCTTGGGCGGAAGGACCGCACCAAAATGGTAGTACCGCTCCCCCAGGCGGTAGTACCGCGCTGGGCCGGTAGTACCGTACACTCCATGCACGGTAGTACCGTGGCAGGCCGCGGTAGTACCATGAGCTCAATAAGAACCACATTTCCAACACAAGAGAAAGAGTGATCTTTGCACGGAAACTTCAAACGAACACCACACCACCCAACAAGCTCAAACACGAGGAGAAGAAGGGGCAAAAAGACAACAAGAGACGACCACGAGACACAACCTCTCCAACGAGAGGGCCGTGGCTGGAGCCACCTATGTTTGAGTCAATTGGTATGGCACCGCGAAGAATTATCCTTGGGCCCATGACCAAAACTCGTCTTTGAAGCACAAGTACCATCAAACATGGCTAATGTGAAATACTTGATCAATTTATGCATAATGGGGGGAGGGAGAGTTCATTGAGAGAACAACACTCCCCCTATGTCCATGCCTACATCTAAACAAGACAACAAGTTGAGTATGGTGGGGTGTGCAAGGGTTCAAACAATATTGCTCGAATCAATGATATTTAGCTCATGCCTTAACTCGCGAAATCTCGCTTCATCCAACGGCTTCGTGAAAATATCTTCAAGGTTATCATGAGTGTTGACATAGTTGAGCTCGATCTCCCCTCGCCTAATGTGATCCCGGATGAAGTGATACCGAATCTCAATATGCTTCGTCTTGAAGTGTTGCACCGGGTTGAGAGAAATCTTGATGGCACTTTCATTGTCACACCAAAGAGGCACTTTGTCACAAATGACACCGTAATCCTTTAAAGTTTGCCTCATCCATAAGAGTTGTGCACAACAACTACCGGTCGCTACATACTCCGCTTCGGTGGACGAGAGAGACACACAACTTTGCTTTTTGGAAGACCAACTTACCAAAGAGCAACCAAGGAATTGGCACCCTCCGGAAGTGGACTTCCTATCCACTTTGTCTCCTGCTCAATCCGAGTCCGAGTAACCTACAAGCTTGAAGTTTGCTCCTCTTGGGTACCATAAGCCAAAGTTTGGGGTATGAGCCAAATATCGAAAGATTCATTTGACCGCCACATAGTGACTTTCCTTAGGTGCGGCTTGAAACCATGCACAAATTCTCACACTCAACATGATATCCGGTCTAGATGCACAAAGGTAAAGCAAGGAGCCAATCATGGAGCGATATACCTTTTGATCCACCGCTTTACCATTGGGATCAATGTCAAGTTGACACTTGGTGGGCATGGGAGTGGACGTCGGCTTGACATCACTTAGCTTGAATCTCTTAAGCATGTCTTGAGTGTATTTGGCTTGGTTGATGAAGGTTCCTTCTCTCCTTTGCTTCACTTCGAACCCGAGAAAGAACTTCAACTCTCCCATGGAAGACATCTCGAACTTTGAGGTCATGAGAGTGGCAAATTCCTCATTGAAAGCTTTGTTAGGGGAACCAAAGATAATATCATCAACATATAATTGGCACACAAACAACTCCCCTTTGACCTTCTTAGTAAAAAGAGTGGGGTCGATTAGCCCAACTTCAAAACCACGGTCTTGTAACAACTCGGTAAGGTGGTCATACCACGCACGTGGGGCTTGTTTAAGGCCATATAGTGCCTTATCGAGTTGATACACATGATCGGGAAAGTAGGGATCCTCGAAACCGGGGGGTTGCTTGACATAAACCAATTCATTAATAGGACCATTAAGAAAGGCACTCTTCACATCCATTTGTTGTAACTTAAAGTTATGATGAGAAGCATATGCAATCAACATGCGAATGGATTCAAGACGAGCAACAGAAGCAAAGGTTTCATCGTAGTCGATACCCTCGACTTGGGAGTAGCCTTGTGCTACCAAGCGAGCCTTGTTGCGAATGATAATCCCATGAGCATCTTGCTTGTTCTTAAATATCCACTTGGTTCCAATGACATTGTGGTTCACCGTCGGCCTTGGCACCAATCTCCACACGTTGTTGCGCTCGAAGTTGTTGAGTTCTTCGTGCATGGCATTGAGCCAATCCGGATCTTCGAGCGCCTCATAGACCTTTTGGGGCTCAACAGAAGAGACAAACACGTGATGTTCACAATAGTTTGCTAATTGTCTATGAGTGCTTGCCCCCTTTCTTAAGCTTCCAAGCACATTTGTCATGAGATGATCCTTGGTGGAGAGCTTGGAAGCAACCTTGGCGGCACGACGCTCCAATTCCTCCTCGGGGTGAGACGAGGAGTGGTCACTTGATCATCTTGAGCGTCGTCTTGAGCTTGTTCTCGTTCTCGTGGAAGCTCTTGATCTTGAACTTGCTCGGAGGAGGGAACTTGACCTTGGGCATCACTTGATGTTACAAAACCATCTTGAGATTGATCTTGCCCTTGGTCTTGTTCATGAGGTTGAGGGCCCTCACTTTGTTCTTCGGAAGCGTGTGGGTCTTGGTTTGGTGAAGGTTCCACTTGAGTAGAACATTGTCCTTCTCCTTCGGCCACAAGGGGTTCCTCAATGGGTAGGATAAGACCAACACCCATTCTTCTTATGGCTTGAGGAGGAATTTCATCACCTAGATCACAAGTACCACTTTGCACCACTTGGGAGCCGTTATTCTCATCAAACTCCACGTTACACGTTTCCTCAATAAGTCCTGTGGACTTATTGAGAACACGGTAAGCATGAGAGTTTGTAGCATAACCAAAAAATATGCCCTCATGAGCTCTAGCCTCAAATTTAGACAAACGGACACCTTTCTTGAGAATGAAACACTTACACCCGAACACCCGGAAGTACTTGAGGCTGGGCTTGTTACCGGTGAGTATCTCATATGGAGTCTTGTTCAAGCCTTTGCGGAGGTAGAGCCGATTAGATGCATGGCACGCAGTGTTGATGGCTTCAGCCCAAAAGTTGTAGGGAGACTTGAACTCCGCCATCATGGTCCTTGCTGCATCCATCAACGTACGGTTCTTCCTCTCCGCTACACCATTTTGTTGAGGGGTATAAGGTGCGGAATATTGGTGCTTGATTCCCTCATCACTCAAAAACTCATCCAAGGTGTAGTTCTTGAACTCGGAGCCATTGTCGCTTCTTATTGTCAATATCTTTGTATTATGCTGTCATTGAGCTTCATTTGCAAAGTCGATGACGGTTTGTTGGTCTCACTCTTCCTCTTGAAGAAATATACCCAAGTGTATCTTGAATAGTCATCTACAATCACCAAGCAATACTTTCTACCCCAAGACTATCAAAGTATGGAGGTCCAAAGAGATCCAAGTGAAGGAGCTCCAAGGGCCTCTTCGAATAGATGATATTCGTGGGAGGGTGAGCCTTCTCATGTAGCTTTCCTTCGATGCAAGCACTGCAAGCACGATCTTTGGCAAAACTAACATTTGTTAGTCCACGGACATGGTCCCCCTTGAGAAGACTTTGCAAATATCTCATATTGACGTGGGCTAAACGGCGATGCCAAAGCCATCCCACGTCAACTTTAGCCATTAGGCATGTCGCGGTCTTAGTGGGTCGCTCCGAAAAGTTAATCACATAGAGACCGTTCTCGACATGCCCAACAAAGGCTACTTTAAGAGTCTTGCTCCACAAGAGGGCCATGGAATCAATATCAAAGAAAGTGGCAAAGCCCATGAGTGCTAGTTGACGGACAAAAAGTAAATTGTATGCAAGGGACTCAACAAGCATGACCTTCTCGATCGTAAGATCATGAGAAATGACAACTTTGCCGAGTCCCAATACCTTAGAAGACGAGGCATCACCCCACTCAGCATTGGTGGGCATGGATGGAATCTTTTGCACGTCCACCACCAAGTCCTTGCTTCCGGTCATATGATTAGTAGCTCCACTATCGAGCAACCATGATCCCCCACCGGAAGCAAACACCTACAAGAGATCAATGCTTGGTTTTAGGTACCCATTTTTAATGGATCCTTTGATGTTAGTAACAAGGGTCTTAGGAACCCAAATAGACCATTCAATGTACTCATAAGGAGAACCAACAAATTTAGCATAAACATGCCCATCACTAGCGCGGCACAACACGTAAGAAGGGTTAAAGTCCCCAGCTTTGTTGGGAAGGGGAGCGTTTCCCTTCTTGGCACCAATACCCCTCATGGAGTTTTTCTCCTTCTCCTTAGTAGCACCTGAAGGAAATATGCCCTAGAGGCAATAATAAAGTTATTATTTATTTCCTTATATCATGATAAATGTTTATTATTCATGCTAGAATTGTATTAACCGGAAACATAATACATGTGTGAATACATAGACCAACAGAGTGTCACTAGTATGCCTCTACTTGACTAGCTTGTTAATCAAAGATGGTTATGTTTCCTAACCATGAACAAGGAGTTGTTATTTGATTAACAAGGTCACATCATTAGTAGAATGATCTGATTGACATGACCCATTCCATTAGCTTAGCACCCGATCGTTTAGTATGTTGCTATTGCTTTCTTCATGACTTATACATGTTCCTATAACTATGAGATTATGAAACTCCCGTTTACCGGAGGAACACTTTGGGTACTACCAAACGTCACAATGTAACTGGGTGATTATAAAGGAGTACTACAGGTGTCTCCAATGGTAGATGTTGGGTTGGCGTATTTCGAGACTAGGGTTTGTCACTCCGATTGTCGGAGAGGTATCTCTGGGCCCTCTCGGTAATGCACATCACATAAGCCTTGCAAGCACTGCAACTAATGTGTTAGTTGTGAGATGATGTATTACGGAACGAGTAAAGAGACTTGCCGGTAACGAGATTGAACTAGGTATTGGATACCGACGATCGAATCTCGGGCAAGTAACATACCGATGACAAAGGGAACAATGTATGTTGTTATGCGGTCTGACCGATAAAGATCTTCGAAGAATATGTAGGAGCCAATATGGGCATCCAGGTCCCGCTATTGGTTATTGACCGGAGACGTGTCTCGGTCATGTCTACATTGTTCTTGAACCGTAGGGTCCGCACGCTTAACGTTACGATGACAATTATTATGAGTTTATGCATTTTGATGTACCGAAGGTTGTTCGGAGTCCCGGATGAGATCACGGACATGACGAGGAGTCTCGAAATGGTCGAGACGTAAAGATTGATATATTGGAAGCCTATGTTTGGACATCGGAAGTGTTCCGGGTGAAATCGGGATTTTACCGGAATACCGGGAGGGTTACCGGAACCCCCCCGGGAGACTAATGGGCCTATTGGGCCATAGTGGAAAAGGAGAAAAAGGGAAAGCCCACAAGCTGGCCGGCGCCCCCCTTCCCAAAGTCCTAGTAGGACTAGGATAGGGGCCGGCCCCCCTTCTCTCTCCTTTTCCCCCCGGGAGTCCTAATAGGATTAGGATTGGGGGGAGGAGTCCTACTCCCGGTGGGAGTAGGACTCCCCTGCGCCTCCTCTCCCTTGGCCGGCCGGCTCCCCTCCTCCAACCTTTATATACGGGGGCAGGGGGCACCCCAAGACACACAACTTGATCCTTGAGATCGTTCCTTAGCCGTGTGCGGTGCCCCCTGCCACCAAATTCCACCTCGGTCATATCGTTGTAGAGCTTAGGCGAAGCCCTGCGTCGGTAGTACATCAAGATCGTCACCACGCCGTCGTGCTGACGGAACTCTTCCTCGACGCTTTGCTGGATCGGAGCCCGAGGATCGTCATCGAGCTGAACGTGTGCTAAGAACTCGGAGGTGCCGGAGTAACGGTGCTTGGATCGGTCGGATCGGGAAGAAGACGTACGACTACTTCCTCTACGTTGTGTGATCGCTTCCGCAGTCGGTCTGCGTTGGTACGTAGACAACACTCTCCCCTCTCGTTGCTGTGCATCACCATGATCTTGCGTGTGCGTAGGAATTTTTTTGAAATTACTGCGTTCCCAACAGTGGCATCCGAGCCTAGGTTTTATGGTTTGATGTTATATGCACGAGTAGAACACAAGTGAGTTGTGGGCGATACAAGTCATACTGCCTACCAGCATGTCATACTTTGGTTCGGCGGTATTGTTGGTTGAGACGATCCGGACCAACCTTACGCGTACTCTTACGCGAGACCGGTTCCCTCGACGTGCTTTGCACATAGATGGCTTGCGGAAGACTGTCTCTCCAACTTTAGTTGAACCAAGTGTGACTATGCCCGGTCCTTGAGAAGGTTAAAACGGAGTCTATTTGACGAACTATCGTTGTGGTTTTGATGCGTAGGTGAGATGAGTTCTTACTTAAGCCCGTAGCAGCCATGTAAAACTTGCAACAACAAAGTAGAGGACGTCTAACTTGTTTTTGCAGGGTATGTTGTGATGTGATATGGTCAAGGCATGATGCTGATTTTATTGTATGAGATGATCATGTTTTGTAACCGAGTTATCGGCAACTGGCAGGAGCCATATGGTTGTCGCTTTATTGTATGCAATGCAATCGCGATGTAATGCTTTACTTTATTACTAAGCGGTAGTGATAGTCGTGGAAGCATAAGATTAGCGAGACGACAACGTTGCTACGATGGAGATCAAGGTGGCGCGCCGGTGACGATGGTGATCATGACGGTGCTTCGGAGATGGAGATCACAAGCACAAGATGATGATGGCCATATCATATCACTTATATTGATTGCATGTGATGTTTATCCTTTTATGCATCTTATCTTGCTTTGATTGACGGTAGCATTATAAGATGATCTCTCACTAAATTATCAAGAAGTGTTCTCCCTGAGTATGCACTGTTGCCAAAGTTCGTCGTGCCCAGACACCACGTGATGATCGGGTGTGATAAGCTCTACGTCCATCTACAACGGGTGCAAGCCAGTTTTGCACACGCAGAATACTCAGGTTATACTTGACGAGCCTGGCATATGCAGATATGGCCTCGGAACACAGAGACCAAAAGGTCGAGCGTGAATCATATAGTAGATATGATCAACATGACGATGTTCACCATTGAAAACTACTCCATCTCACGTGATGATCGGTTATGGTTTAGTTGATTTGGATCACGTGATCACTTAGAGGATTAGAGGGACGTCTATCTAAGTGGGAGTTCATAAGTAATTTGATTAACTGAACTTAAACTTATCATGAACTTAGTACCTGATAGTATCTTGCTTGTTTATGTTGATTGTAGATAGATGGCTCATGCTGTTGTTCCGTTGAATTTTAATGCGTTCCTTGAGAAAGCAAAGTTGAAAGATGATGGTAGCAATTACACGGACTGGGTCCGTAACCTGAGGATTATCCTCATTGCTGCACAGAAGAATTACGTCCTGGAAGCACCGCTGGGTGCCAGGCCTGCTGCTGGAGCAACGCCAGATGTTATGAACGTCTGGCAGAGCAAAGCTGATGACTACTCGATAGTTCAGTGTGCCATGCTTTACCGCTTAGAATCGGGACTTCAACGACGTTTTGAACGTCATGGAGCATATGAGATGTTCCAGGAGTTGAAGTTAATATTTCAAGCAAATGCCCGAATTGAGAGATATGAAGTCTCCAATAAGTTCTATAGCTGTAAGATGGAGGAGAACAGTTCTGTCAGTGAGCATATACTCAAGATGTCTGGGTATAACAATCACTTGATTCAGATGGGAGTTAATCTTCCAGATGACTGCGTCATTGACAGAATTCTCCAATCACTGCCACCAAGCTACAAGAGTTTCGTGATGAACTATAATATGCAAGGGATGAACAAGACTATTCCCGAGCTCTTCGCAATGCTGAAAGCTGCGGAGGTAGAAATCAAGAAGGAGCATCAAGTGTTGATGGTTAACAAAACCACTGGTTTCAAGAAAAAGGGCAAAGGAAAGAAGAAAGGGAACTTCAAGAAGAACAGCAAGCAAGTTGCTGCTCAAGAGAAGAAACCCAAGTCTGGACCTAAGCCTGAAACTGAGTGCTTCTACTGCAAGCAGACTGGACACTGGAAGCGGAACTGCCCCAAGTATTTGGCAGATAAGAAGGATGGCAAAGTGAGCAAAGGTATATGTGATATACATGTTATTGATGTGTACCTTACTAGAGCTCGCAGTAGCACCTGGGTATTTGATACTGGTTCTGTTGCTAATATTTGCAACTCGAAACAGGGACTACGGAATAAGCGGACGCTAGCAAAGGACGAGGTGACGATGCGCGTGGGAAACGGTTCCAAAGTCGATGTGATCGCGGTCGGCACGCTACCTCTACATCTACCTTCGGGATTAATATTAGACCTAAATAATTGTTATTTGGTGCCAGCGTTGAGCATGAACATTATATCTGGATCTTTTTTTAATGCGAGACGGTTATTCATTTAAATCAGAGAATAATGGTTGTTCTATTTATATGAATAATATCTTTTATGGTCATGCACCTTTGAAGAGTGGTCTATTCTTATTGAATCTCGAAGATAGTAATACACATATTCATAATGTAGAAGCCAAAAGATGCAAAGTTAATAATGATAGTGCAACTTATTTGTGGCACTGCCGTTTAGGTCATATCGGTGTAAAGCGCATGAAGAAACTCCATACTGATGGGCTTTTGGAACCACTTGATTATGAATCACTTGGTACTTGCGAACCGTGCCTCATAGGCAAGATGACTAAAACACCGTTCTCCGGTACTATGGAGAGAGCAACAGATTTGTTGGAAATCATACATACCGATGTATGTGGTCCGATGAATATTGAGGCTCGTGGCGGATATCGTTATTTTCTCACCTTCACAGATGATTTAAGCAGATATGGGTATATCTACTTGATGAAACATAAGTCTGAAACATTTGAAAAGTTCAAAGAATTTTAGAGTGAGGTTGAAAATCATCGTAACAAGAAAATAAAATTTCTACGATCTGATCGTGGAGGAGAATATTTGAGTTACGAGTTTGGTGTACATTTGAAAAATGGTGGAATAGTTTCGCAACTCACGCCACCCGGAACACCACAGCGTAATGGTGTGTCCGAACGTCGTAATTGTACTTTACTAGATATGGTGCGATCTATGATGTCTCTTACTGATCTACCGCTATCGTTTTGGGGTTATGCTTTAGAGACGGCCGCATTCACGTTAAATAGGGCACCATCAAAATCCGTTGAGACGACGCCTTATGAACTATGGTTTGGCAAGAAACCAAAGTTGTCGTTTCTTAAAGTTTGGGGCTGCGATGCTTATGTGAAAAAGCTTCAACCTGATAAGCTCGAACCCAAAGCGGGGAAATGTGTCTTCATAGGATACCCAAAAGAAACTGTTGGGTATACCTTCTATCACAGATCTGAAGGCAAGACATTCGTTGCTAAGAATGGATCATTTCTAGAGAAGGAGTTTCTCTCGAAAGAAGTGAGTGGGAGGAAAGTAGAACTTGACGAGGTAACTGTACCTACTCCCTTATTGGAAAATAGTACATCACAGAAAACTGTTTCTGCGACACCTATACCAATCAGTGAGGAAGCTAATGATGATGATCATGAAACTTCAGGGCAAGATGCTACTGAACCACGTAGATCAACCAGAGTGAGATCCGCACCAGAGTGGTACGGTAATCCAGTTCTGGAAGTCATGCTACTAGATCATGATGAACCTATGAACTATGAAGAAGCGATGGTGAGCCCAGATTCCGCAAAGTGGCTTGAGGCCATGAAATCTGAGATGGGATCCATGTATGAGAACAAAGTATGGACTTTGGTTGACTTGCCCGATGATCGGCAAGCAATTGAGAATAAATGGATCTTCAAGAAAAAGACTGACGCTGACGGTAATGTTACTGTCTATAAAGCTCGACTTGTCGCAAAAGGTTTACGACAAGTTCAAGGGGTTAACTACGATGAGACTTTCTCACCCGTAGCGATGCTTAAGTCCGTCAGAATTATGTTAGCAATTGCCGCATTTTATGATTATGAAATATGGCAGATGGATGTCAAAACTGCAATCCTGAATGGATTTCTGGAAGAAGAGTTGTATATGATACAACCAGAAGGTTTTGTCGATCCAAAAGGAGCTAACAAAGTATGCAAACTCCAGCGATCCATTTATGGACTGGTGCAAGCATCTCGGAGTTGGAATAAACGCTTTGATAGTGTGATCAAAGCATTTGGCTTTATACAGACTTTTGGAGAAGCCTGTATTTACAAGAAAGTGAGTGGGAGCTCTGTAGCATTTCTGATATTATATGTGGATGACATATTGCTGATTGGAAATGATATAGAATTTCTGGATAGCATAAAGGGATACTTGAATAAAAGTTTTTCGATGAAAGACCTCGGGGAAGCTGCTTTCATATTAGGCATAAAGATCTATAGAGATAGATCAAAACGCTTAATTGGACTTTCACAGAGCACATACCTTGACAAGATTTTGAAGAAGTTCAAAATGGATCAAGCAAAGAAAGGGTTCTTGCCTGTGTTACAAGGTGTGAAGTTGAGTAAGACTCAATGCCCAACCACTGCAGAAGATAGAGAGAAAATGAAAGATGTTCCCTATGCTTCAGCCATAGGCTCTATCATGTATGCAATGCTGTGTACCAGACCTGATGTGTGCCTTGCTATAAGTTTAGCAGGGAGGTACCAAAGTAATCCAGGAGTGGATCACTGGACAGCGGTCAAGAACATCCTGAAATACCTGAAAAGGACTAAGGATATGTTTCTCGTATATGGAGGTGACAAAGAGCTCACCGTAAGAGGTTACGTTGATGCAAGCTTTGACACTGATCCGGACGATTCTAAATCACAAACCGGATACGTGTTTACTTTAAACGGTGGAGCTGTCAGTTGGTGCAGTTCTAAACAAAGCGTCGTAGCGGGATCTACATGTGAAGCGGAGTACATAGCTGCTTCGGAAGCAGCAAACGAAGGAGTCTGGATGAAGGAGTTCATATCCGATCTAGGTGTCATACCTAGTGCATCGGGTCCAATGAAAATCTTCTGTGACAATACTGGTGCAATTGCCTTGGCAAAGGAATCCAGATTTCACAAAAGAACCAAACACATCAAGAGATGCTTCAACTCCATCCGGGATTTAGTCCAGGTGGGAGACATAGAGATTTGCAAGATACATATGGATCTGAATGTTGCAGACCCGTTGACTAAGCCTCTTCCACGAGCAAAACATGATCAGCACCAAGGCTCCATGGGTGTTAGAATCATTACTGTGTAATCTAGATTATTGACTCTAGTGCAAGTGGGAGACTGAAGGAAATATGCCCTAGAGGCAATAATAAAGTTATTATTTATTTCCTTATATCATGATAAATGTTTATTATTCATGCTAGAATTGTATTAACCGGAAACATAATACATGTGTGAATACATAGACCAACAGAGTGTCACTAGTATGCCTCTACTTGACTAGCTTGTTAATCAAAGATGGTTATGTTTCCTAACCATGAACAAGGAGTTGTTATTTGATTAACGAGGTCACATCATTAGTAGAATGATCTGATTGACATGACCCATTCCATTAGCTTAGCACCCGATCGTTTAGTATGTTGCTATTGCTTTCTTCATGACTTATACATGTTCCTATAACTATGAGATTATGAAACTCCCGTTTACCGGAGGAACACTTTGGGTACTACCAAACGTCACAACGTAACTGGGTGATTATAAAGGAGTACTACAGGTGTCTCCAATGGTAGATGTTGGGTTGGCGTATTTCGAGATTAGGGTTTGTCACTCCGATTGTCGGAGAGGTATCTCTGGGCCCTCTCGGTAATGCACATCACATAAGCCTTGCAAGCACTGCAACTAATGTGTTAGTTGTGAGATGATGTATTACGGAACGAGTAAAGAGACTTGCCGGTAACGAGATTGAACTAGGTATTGGATACCGACGATCGAATCTCGGGCAAGTAACATACCGATGACAAAGGGAACAACGTATGTTGTTATGCGGTCTGACCGATAAAGATCTTCGAAGAATATGTAGGAGCCAATATGGGCATCCAGGTCCCGCTATTGGTTATTGACCGGAGACGTGTCTCGGTCATGTCTACATTGTTCTCGAACCGTAGGGTCCGCACACTTAATGTTACGATGACAATTATTATGAGTTTATGCATTTTGATGTACCGAAGGTTGTTCGAAGTCCCGGATGAGATCACGGACATGATGAGGAGTCTCGAAATGGTCGAGACGTAAAGATTGATATATTGGAAGCCTATGTTTGGACATCGGAAGTGTTCCGGGTGAAATCGGGATTTTACCGGAATACCGGGAGGGTTACCGGAACCCCCCCGGGAGACTAATGGGCCTATTGGGCCATAGTGGAAAAGGAGAAAAAGGGAAAGCCCACAAGCTGGCCGGCGCCCCCCTTCCCAAAGTCCTAGTAGGACTAGGATAGGGGCCGGCCCCCCTTCTCTCTCCTTTTCCCCCCGGGAGTCCTAATAGGATTAGGATTGGGGGGAGGAGTCCTACTCCCGGTGGGAGTAGGACTCCCCTGCGCCTCCTCTCCCTTGGCCGGCCGGCTCCCCTCCTCCAACCTTTATATACGGGGGCAGGGGGCACCCCAAGACACACAACTTGATCCTTGAGATCGTTCCTTAGCCGTGTGCGGTGCCCCCTGCCACCAAATTCCACCTCGGTCATATCGTTGTAGAGCTTAGGCGAAGCCCTGCGTCGGTAGTACATCAAGATCGTCACCACGCCGTCGTGCTGACGGAACTCTTCCTCGACGCTTTGCTGGATCGGAGCCCGAGGATCGTCATCGAGCTGAACGTGTGCTAAGAACTCGGAGGTGCTGGAGTAACGGTGCTTGGATCGGTCGGATCGGGAAGAAGACGTACGACTACTTCCTCTATGTTGTGTGATCGCTTCCGCAGTCGGTCTGCGTTGGTACGTAGACAACACTCTCCCCTCTCGTTGCTGTGCATCACCATGATCTTGCGTGTGCGTAGGAAATTTTTTGAAATTACTGCGTTCCCAACAGCACCCTCACCCTCCTTCACAAAGGTTTGCATGAGAGGAGGAGGTCGTTTGGCTTTGTCATTCTTCTTCTTGTTCTTGGACTTGGGCACGTACCCAATCCCTTCCTTGGCCACAACTCCCTTTTGGTTGGTCAAGAGGCCGTTGAGGTTCTTCTCGCCTTGTATGCAAGAAGCAAGACCTTTCTCAAGTTGCACCTTTAGCTTAGCATTCTCCTCAACAAGATGCACATGCTCACAACACGGGTTAGTAGCATTTGCATTATCAATTAACATTATACGAGGAAAAGTGGTTGTTTCCTTGGTTAGCTTTACTTGAAGTTGATCATGAGACTCTTTGAGGCTAGCGTGAGCACCCTTCAAGACCTTCTGAGCCTTGTTAAGTAGATCAAACTCCTCTTTGAGTCTAGCAAGATCAACCTCAAGTTTGGCCTTCTCGGAGTTTAGCACACGCGAAACAATGAGAGCATGATCAAAATCTTTCTTTAACTTAGCATGATCAACGTTGTGTGACTCCTCAAGAGCCAAACGAAGACCACGCTCTTCCTCAAGAGCATTGGAAAGATCCGAGATCTCATCGGCATAGTCACGACTATGCCCCTCCATCTTGGAGATAGTATCTTCATGAGACTCGATCATGTCATTGGCTTCACCGAGTTGTTCCAAGAGAGCAATAAAATGCTTCTTGGATTTACCCTTGAGTTTACCCATAAAGGACTCAAGCTCATTTTCCTCCACATTAGATCCCCCACATTCATCAATGCAATCCGTCAAGGAAGGATTATTAATGATGGTAGTTTTGATGTTGGGAGTTACCTTGTTGGTGGCTTTAGCCATGAGACACTTGGCGGTGATGTTCTCATTGGGTGAGTCGAAGAGAGATACTCGTGGAGTTTTTGTAATGGCAACGGATGCCATGGCCACCGACTCACCATCTTCGTCATCTTCATCATCCTCATGGTACTCTTCTTGAACCACCAATGCCTTGTGAGGGATTTTCTTGGTGAAGTTGTTCTTGTTGGGGAAAGACTTGGCTTTGTCCTTTCAAATGAGCTTGCCACCATTGTCTTCCCTCTTCTCATACGGGCACTCCGCAACAAAGTGACTCACATTGCCACAATTGTAGCAAGTCCTTACACGTTGCTTGCTCTTCGTGCCACTTGAGTTGTTCTTGTTGAAGTTTGGCCTTGAGTTTTTCTTACTCCAAAATTGCCTTGAAGCAAGTGCCATGTGTTCATGATAGGCATAGTTTGTATCTTCAGGGTTGCTTTCCTCTTCTTCCTCTTCTTCTTCCTCTTCACCACAAACCTTGGCCTTTAATGCAAGGTTGGGCTTCTTTTCCCTTTGAGAGCGAAGCACCGCATTGTCGGCAGTCTTGTCCAAGATGTTCATAGCCACAAACTCATCCAACACTTCACTTGAGGTCAAAGTGTGCAAGTCTGGCCTTTGACGAATGACGGAGGACATGGCCTTGTGGTAAGGCATCATTTCCTTGAGGAATTTGCGCTTGATCCAATTGTCATCTGTGTCCTTGCTCCCGTGATCTCGGAGTGAGACCGCGAGTTTGGTTACTCTCCGATAAATCTCACGGGGTTCTTCATCTTCTTTCATAGCAAGCTCAACGGCTTCATCTTGCACTACTTCATAGTTGGAGCGTTGAATGCTCGCGCTTCCCCGGTAGAGAGAGACAACACAAAGCCATGCATCTTTGGCCAAGGCGAAGGGCCGAAGATGAGGAAGATCTTCGGGTGGAATTGCATCTTGTATGATGAAAAGAGCATTCTCATTGAATTGATTATCCGCGGCTTCTCGAGGAGTGAAGTTGCTTGGATCGTGCGGATGAAAACCTTCTTCAATGATTCTCCAAAGATTAGTGTTCACATGATTTAAATGACGCTTAAAGCGATAAACCCAAGAATCAAAGTCCTCATTTTTCACAATCTTAGGGGGAGGACCGGCATGATTCAAATGAGTGGAAGGAACCGGTCCACCATAAACAACTGGTGGTTCCACATGAGCAAAGATGCCGGTGCCATTTTTACCACTAGAAGAAGGAGCCTTTTCACTACTAGCTTCCCCCTTGTCGGAGATAGCATCCGTCACCTTGTCAGTGGGATCACCCACTTTCAACGATGCGGTGGATAGTTTAAGCCCTTCAAGGAATTTAGTAAACATGCTTTCAACCTCGGTCGTCATGGAGGTTTTCAATGTCTCCAAGGCCACATTGAACTCCTCACGAGAGACCGAGGTTCCCCCATCGCCCGTAGACGAGATCGAATTCACACCGGAGTGTTCCTCCAAACCGTCTACGGTATCAACCATACTCTTCGGACGGTAAAGTCCTTAACAAAGAGACGAGGCTCTGATACCAATTGAAAGGATCAATATGGTTGACTAGAGGGGGGGGGTGAATAGGCAACTAACAATTTTTAGCTTTTCTTTAACAATTTAAACTTTGCATCAAAGTAGGTTGTCTAGATATGCAACTAGGTGAGCAACCTATATGATGCAACAAAGATAGGAACACAAGCAAGCAAGAGATATATCACAAAAAGGCTTGCACAAGTAAAGGCACGAGATAACCAAGATTGGAGCCGGTGGAGACGAGGATGTGTTACCGAAGTTCCTTCCCTTTGAGGGGAAGTACGTCTCCGTTGGAGCGGTGTGGAGGCACAATACTCCCCAAGAAGCCACTAGGGCCACCGTATTCTCCTCACGCCCTCACACAATGCGAGATGCCGTGATTCCACTATTGGTGCCCTTGGAGGCGGCGACTGAACCTTTACAAACAAGGTTGGGACAATCTCCACAGCTCAATTGGAGGCTCCCAACGACACCACGAAGCTTCACCACAATGGACTATGGCTCTGCGGTGACCTCAACCGTCTAGGGTGCTCAAACACCCAAGAGTAACAAGATCCGCAAGGGATTAGTGGGGGGAATCAAATTTCTCTTGGTGGAAGTGTAGTCGGGGCCTTCTCAACCACTCCTGAGTAAATCAACAAGTTTGATTGGCTAGGGAGTGAGATCGGGCGAAATTGGAGCTTAGAGCAACAATGGAGCTTAGGGTTGGAAGAGGTAGTCAACTAGAGGAAGAAGACACCCCTTTTATAGCTTAGGACAAAAATCCAACCGTTATCCACCTACCAGCCCGTGACCAGCGGTACTACCGCCCCAGACCAGCGGTACTACCGCAGGGCCACGCGGTACTTCCGCTTGCTGACAAGCGGTACTACCGCAAGGCCACATGGTACTACCGTGCGGGCCCACGGTACTACCGCAGCAGAGCATCTAGGGTAGACCTATAGCACAAGAGCTAAGGGCGGTACTACCGCGGGCGCGGTACTATCGCTCCCCCTTGTGGTACTATCGCAAGGCAGGAAACCCCTATCCTGGGAAGAGCGCGGATAAAGATACATCCGTGCCTACTTTCTGCTGGTAAACGGAAGAAGCAAAAATCCGACACAGTACTACCGCAGAGGGGCGGTACTACCGCCTGGCAGCTGTTCCAGGCCGCGTACGGTACTACCGCGCAATGAATGCGGTACAACCGCAGTGGCACGGATGTAAAAAATTACATCCCCCCTACTACCGCAAAGGAGAGGTACTTGGCCTGGGGGCCACGGTACTGCGGCTCCAGAGGAGCGGTACTATCATGGGCACCTGTGGTACTACTACGCCAATGTGCGGTACTACCGCGGGTGCCTGCGGTACTACCGCTCAACAAGGAGCAGTACTACCGCAAGCCCACCAACAGCAGTCAGGACAAGGGAAAAACGGATCAACGGAGGATGCTCCAAAGTGGAGGGGAACGGAGGGGACAAGGAAGAAAACGTGTACGTGATGATTCCACCCAAACCTTTCCGACGCGGACCCCCTCTTAATAGTACAACTTTCCTACGACTCAAATCCACCAAAAAGAAACATAGAAAAGACGCCGTCTTCAATAGTCTTCGAGGGGCACCAAATCGTCTTGTGCCTAGCGATGAAACGTTTGGGATACTCAAGGCACACGATTAGTCCGCAAAAGCATTGTCATCAATCACCAAAACACCTTAGGGATAAATATGCCCTTACACGCATACATCAGTATGTATTATTTCTAATAAGTCATTAGCTCGCTCCATTGTTCCGGAGAACGGAGTTTTACTCATATTGCCCATGAGTCATGGTTCGCAAGTATCAAATGATTCATAATCAAGTGATTCCAAAAGTCCATCCGCATGGAGTTTCTTCATGCGCTTTACACGCCTAAACGACAGTGCCACAAATATGTTGCAATATGATTATTAACTTTGCATCTTTTGGCATTAATATTATGATTATGTGTATCACTACGATCGAAATTCAATAAACCATTCACTTTGGGTGTATGACCATAGAAGGTTTTATTCATGTAAACAGAACAACAATTATTCTCTGACTTAAATGAATAATCGTATTGCAATAAATATGATCCATTTATATTCATGCTCAACGCAAACACCAAATAACATTTATTTAGGTTCAACACTAATCCTGAAGGTAGAGGGAGTGTGCGATGGTGATCGTATCAACCTTGGAATCACTTCCAACATACATCGTCACTTCGTGCTTAACTAGTCTCTATTCATTCTGCAAGTCCTGTTTCAAGTTACTAATCTTAGCAACTGAACCGGTATCAAATACCAGGGGTTACTACGAACACTAGTAAAATACACATCAATAACATGTATATCAAATATACCTTTGTTCACTTTGCCATCCTTCTTATCCGCCAAGTATTTGGGGCAATTCCGCTTCCAGTGACCATTTCCTTTGCAGTAGAAGCACTCAGTTTTAGGCTTGGGTCTAGCTTTGGGCTTCTTCATGGGAGGGCCAACTTGCTTGCCATTCTTCTTGAAGTCCCCTTTCTTGCCCTTTTCCTTGAAACTAGTAGTCTTATTAACCATCAACACTTGATAATCTTTTCCTGATTTCTACCTCTGCGGCCTTAAGCATTGCGAAGAGCTCAGGAATTGTTTTATTCATCCCTTGTATATTATAGTTCATCACGAAGTTCTAGTAGCTTGGTGATAGTGACTAGAGAACTCTATCAATCACTATCTTATCTGGAAGATTAACTCGCACTTGATTCAAGCAATTGTAGTACTTAGACATTCTGAGCACATGCTCACTGGCTGAGCTATTCTCCTCCATCTTGTAGGCAAAGTACTCGTCAGAGGTCTCATACCTCTCGACACGGGTATGCTACTGAAATACCAATTTGAACTCTTGGAACATCTCATATGCTCCGTGGTGTTCAAAACATTTTTCAAATCCCAGTTCTAAGTCGTAAAACATGGCGCACTAAAATATTAAGTAGTCATCATATCGAGCTTGCCAAAAGTTCATAACGTCTGCATCTGCTCCTGCAATAGGTCTATCACCTAGCGTTGCATCAAGGACATAATTCGTCTGTGCAGCAATGAGGATAATTCTCAAATCACAGACCTAGTCCGCATCATTGCTACAATCATCTTTCAACTTAGTTTTCTCTAGGCACATATCAAAAATAGGGAAGCTATATCGCAAGCTATTGATCTACAACATAGATATGCAAAAACGATAAGACTAAGCTCATGATAAATTAAGTTCAAAAAATTAAATTACTAAAGAACTCCCACTTAAATAGATATCCCTCAAGTCATCTAAGTGACACGTGATCCAAATCAACTAAGCCATGTCCGATCATCACATGAGATGGGGTATGAAGGAAATATGCCCTAGAAGCAATAATAAAGTTGTTATTTATATTTCCTTATATCATGATAAATGTTTATTATTCATGCTAGAATTGTATTAACTGGAAACTTAGTACATGTGTGAATACATAGACAAACAAAGTGTCACTAGTATGCCTCTACTTGACTAGCTCATTGAATCAAGGATGGTTATGTTTCCTAACAATAGACATGAGTTGTCACTTAATTAACGGGATCACATCATTAGAGAATGATGTGATTGACTTGACCCATCCATTAGCTTAGCACGATGGTCATTTAGTTTGTTGCTATTGCTTTTTCCATAACTTATACATGTTCCTATGACTATGAGATCATGCAACTCCCGAATACCGGAGGAACACTTAGTGTTCTATCAAACGTCACAACGTAACTGGGTGACTATAAAGATGCTCTACAGGTGTCTCCGATGGTGTTTGTTGAGTTGGCATAGATCGAGATTAGGATTTGTCACTCCGAGTATCGGAGAGGTATCTCTGGGCCCTCTCGGTAATGGACATCACTATAAGCCTTGCAAGCAATGTAACTAATGAGTTATTTATGGGATGATGCATTAGGAAACGAGTAAAGAGACTTTCCGGTAACGAGATTGAACTAGGTATTGAGATACTGACGATCGAATCTCGGGCAAGTAACATACCGATGACAAAGGGAACAACGTATGTTGTTATGCGGTTTGACCGATAAAGATCTTCGTAGAATATGTAGGAACCAATATGAGCATCCAGGTTCCGCTATTGGTTATTGACCGAAGATGAGCCTCGGTCGTGTCTACATAGTTCTCGAACACGTAGGGTCCGCACGCTTAACGTTCAGTGACGATCGGTATTATGAGTTTATGTGTTTTGATGTACCGAAGGTAGTTCAGAGTCCCGGATGTGATCACGGACATGACGAGGAGTCTCGAAATGGTCGAGACATAAATATCGATATATTGGATGACTATGTTTGGACATTGAAAAGGTTTCGAGAGAGTTCAGGCATATACCGGAGTACCGGGGGGGTTACCTGAACCCACCGGGGAGTCAATGGGCCTTAATGGGCCATAGTGGAAAGGAGGAGGAGGCGGCCAAGGTGGGGGCACGCCCCCCAAGCCTAATCTGAATTGGGAGGGGGGCCGGCCCCCTTTCCTTCTCTCCTTCTCCCTCTTCCTTCCCTCTCCTACTCCAACTAGGGAAGGGGGAATCCTACTCCCACCGGGAGTAGGACTCCCCCCTTGGGCGCGCCTAGGAGGCCGACCCTCTCCCCCTCCTCCACTCCTTTATATACGGGGGGAGGAGGGCACCCCACAGACACAGAAGTTGATCATTGATCCCTTAGCCGTGTGCGGTGCCCCCCTCCACCATAACCCACCTCGGTCATATCATAGCAGTGCTTAGGCGAAGCCTTGTTCCGGTAGCATCATCATCACCGTCATCACGCCGTCGTGCTGACGAAGCTCTCCCTCGACACTCAGCTGGATCAAGAGTTTGTGGGACGTCACCGAGATGAACGTGTGCTGATCACGGAGGTGCTGTACTTTCGGTACTAGGATCGGTCGGATCGTGAAGACGTGCGACTACATCAACCGCGTTGTCAAAATGCTTCCGCTTATGGTCTACGAGGGTACGTGGACAACACTCTTCCCCTCTCGTTGCTATGCATCACCATGATAGATCTTGCGTGTGCGTAGGATTTTTTTTTGAAATTACTACGTTCCCCAACAGTGGCATCTGAGCCAGGTCTATGCGTAGATGTTATATGCATGAGTAGAACACAAAGGAGTTGTGGGCATGGGTATATACATATTGCTTGCCGTCACTAGTTGATTCTTGATTCAACGATATTGTTGGATGAAGCCACCCAGACCGACATTACGCGTACGCTTACGCGAGACTGGTTCTACCGACATGCTTCACACACATGTGGCTGGTGGGTGTCAGTTTCCCCAACTTTAGTTGAATTGGATTCAATGAACAGGGTTCTTTCTGAAGATCAAAAAGCAATCACTATACCGCATTGTGGTTTTTGATGCGTAGGTAAGAACGGTTCTTGCTCCGCCCGTAGCAGCCACGTAAAACTTGCAACAAGAAAGTAGAGGACGTCTAACTTGTTTTTGCAGGGCATGTTGTGATGTGATATGGTCAAGACATGATGCTAAATTTTATTATATGAGATGATCATGTTTTGTAACACAGTTATCGGCAACTGGAAGGAGCCGTATGGTTGTCGCTTTATTGTATGAAATGCAATTGCCATGCAATTGCTTTACTTTATCACTAAGCGGTAGCGATAGTCATAGAATCAATAGTTGGCGAGAAGACAACGATGCTTCGATGGAGATCAAGGTGTCAAGCCGGTGAAGATGGTGATCATAACGGTGCTTTGGAGATGGAGATCAAAGGCACAAGATGATGATGGCCATATCATATCACTTATATTGATTGCATGTGATGTTTATCCTTTATGCATCTTATTTTGCTTAGTTCGGCAGTAGCATTATAAGATGATCTCTCACTAAATTTCAAGGTATAAGTGTTCTCCCTGAGTATGCACCGTTGCTACAGTTCGTCGTACCGAGACACCACGTGATGATTGGGTGTGATAAGCTCTACGTTCACATACAACGGGTGCAAGCCAGTTTTGCACATGCAGAATACTCGGGTTAAACTTGACGAGCCTAGCATATGCAGATATGGCCTCGGAACACTGAGACCGAAAGGTCGAGCGTGAATCATATAGTAGATATGATCAACATAGTGATGTTCACCATTGAAAACTACTCCATCTCACGTGATGATCGGACGTGGTTTAGTTGATATGGATCACGTGATCACTTAGATGATTAGAGAGATGTCTATCTAAGTGGGAGTTCTTAAGTAATTTGATTAATTGAACTTTAATTTATCATGAACTTAGTACCGGATAGTATTTTGCATGTCTATGTTGTTTTAGATAGATGGCCCGTGTTGTTGTTCCGTTGAATTTTAATGCGTTCCTAGAGAAAGCTAAGTTGAAAGATGATGGTAGCAACTACATGGACTGGGTCAGTAACTTGAGGATTATCCTCATTTCTGCACAGAAGAATTACGTCCTGGAAGCACCGCTAGGTGACAAACTCGCTGCATGGGCAACGCTAGATGTTATGAACACCTGACAGAGCAAAGCTGATGACTGCTCGATAGTTCAGTGTGCCATGCTTTATGGCTTAGAACCAGGACTTCAACGACGTTTTGAACGTCATGGAGCATATGAGATGTTCCAGGAGTTGAAGTTAATATTTCAAGCAAATGCCCGGATTGAGAGATATGAAGTCTCCAATAAGTTCTACAGCTGCAAGATGGAGGAGAATAGTTCTATCAATGAACATATACTCAGAATGTCTGGGTACCACAACCACTTGACTCAGCTGGGAGTTAATCTTCCTGATGATAGTGTCATTGACAGAGTTCTTCAACCACTGCCACCAAGCTACAAGAGCTTCGCGATGCACTATAATATGCGAGGGATGTATAAGACGATTCCTGAGCTCTTCGCAATGCTAAAGGTTGTGGAGATAGAAATCAAGAAGGAGCATCAAGTGTTGATGGTCAACAAGATCACCAGTTTCAAGAAAAAGGGTGAAGGGAAGAAGGGGAACTTCAAGAAGAACAGCAAGCCAGTTGCCGCTCAAGTGAAGAAACCCAAGTCTGGACCTAAGCCCAAGACTAAGTGCTTCTACTGCAAAGGGACTGGTCACTGGAAGCGGAACTGCCCCGAGTATTTGGCGGAGAAGAAGGATGGCAAAGTGAAAGCTATATTTGATATACATGTTATTGATGTGTACCTTACTAATGCTCGCAGTAGTGCCTGGGTATTTGATATTGGTTCAATTGCTAACATTTGCAACTCGAAACAGGGGCTACGGATTAAGCGAAGATTGGCTAATGACGAGGTGATGATGCACGTGGGAAATGGTTCCAAAGTCGATGTGATCGCCGTCGGCACGCTACCTCTACATCTACCTTCGGGATTAGTTTCAGACCTAAATAATTGTTATTTGGTGCCAGCGTTGAGCATGAACATTATATCTGGATCTTGTTTGATGCGAGACGGTTATTCATTTAAATCAAAGAATAATTGTTGTTCTATTTATATGAGTAATGTCTTTTATGGTCATGCACCCTTGATGAGTGGTCTGTTTTTACTAGATCTTGATAGTAGTGATACACATGTTCATAGTATTGAAGCCAAAAGATGCAGAGTTGATAATGATAGTGCAACTTATTTGTGGCACTGCCTTTTGCGTCATATTGGTGTAAAGCGCATGAAGAAACTCCATTCTAATGGACTTCTGGAATCACTTGATTATGAATCACTTGGTACTTGCGAACCATGCCTCATGGGCAAGATGACTAAAACTCCGTTCTTCGGAACAATGGAGCGAGCAACAGAGTTATTGGAAATCATACATACTGATGTATGTGGGCCAATGAACATTGAGGCTCGCAACGGATATCGTTATTTTCTCACCTTCACAGATGATTTGAGTAGATATGGGTATATCTACTTAATGAAACATAAGTCTGAAACATTTGAAAAGTTCAAAGAATTTCAGAGTGAAGGGGAAAATCATTGTGAAGAAAATAAAGTTCATACAACCTGATCGTGGAGGAGAATATTTGAGTTACGAGTTTGGTCTTCATTTGAAACAATGTAGAATAGTTTCGCAACTCACGCCACCCGGAACACCACAACGTAATGGTGTGTACAAACGTCGTAACCGTACTTTACTAGATATGGTGCGATCTATGATGTTTCTTACTGATTTACCGCTATCATTTTGGGGTTATGCTTTAGAGACGGCTGCATTCACGTTAAATAGGGCACCATCAAAATCCGTTGAGATGACACCTTATGAACTGTGGTTTGGCAAGAAACCCAAGTTTTCGTCTCTTAAAGTTTGGGGCTGCGATGCTTATGTGAAAAAGCTTCAACCTGATAAGCTCGAACCCAAATCGAAGAGATGTGTCTTCATAGGATACCCAAAGGAGATTGTTGGGTACACCTTCTATCACAGATCCGAAGGCAAGATATTCGTTGCTAAGAATAGATCCTTTCTAGAGAAGGAGTTTCTCTCGAAAGAAGTGAGTGGGAGGAAAGTAGAACTTGATGAGGTAATTTTACCGACTCCCTTATTGGAAAGTAGTTCATCACTGAAATCAGTTCTAGTGAGTCCTTCACCAGTAAGTGAGGAAGCTAATGATGATGATCATGAAACTTCTGATCAAGTTACTACCGAACCTCATAGGTCAACCAGAGTAAGATCCACACCAGAGTTGTACAATAATCCTGTTCTGGAGGTCATGTTACTTGACCATGACAAACCTACGAACTATGAGGAAGCGATAATGAGCCCAGATTCAGCAAAATGGCTTGAGGCCATGAAATCTAAGATGGGATCCATGTATGAGAACAAAGTGTGGACTTTGGTTGACTTGCCCGATGATCGGCAAGGCATCGAGAATAAATGGATCTTCAAGAAGAATACTGACGCTGTCGGTAATGTTACTGTCTACAAAGCTTGACTTGTTGCGAAAGGTTTTCGACAAGTTCAAGGAGTTGACTATGATGAGACCTTCTCACCTGTAGCGATGCTTAAGTCTGTCCGAATCATGTTAGCAATTGCCGCATTTTATGATCATGAAATTTGGCAAATGGATGTAAAAATTGCATTCCTGAATGGATTTCTGGAAGAAGAATTGTATATGATGCAACCTGAAGGTTTTATCGATCCAAAGGGTGCTTACAAAGTGTGCAAGCTCCAGCGATCCATCTATGGACTGGTGCAAGCATCTCGGAGTTGGAATAAACGTTTTGATAGTGTGATCAAAGCATATAGTTTTATACAGACTTTTGGAGAAGCATGTATTTACAAGAAAGTGAGTGGGAGCTCCGTAGCATTTCTAATATTATATGTGGATGACATATTGTTGATTGGAAATGATATATAATTTCTGGATAGCATAAAAGGATACTTGAATAAGAGTTTTTCAATGAAAGACCTCGGTGAAGCTGCTTATATATTGGGCATCAAGATCTATAGAGATAGATCAAGACGCTTGATATATTTTCAATGAGTACATACCTTGACAAGATTTTGAAGTAGTTCAAAAATGGAACAGTCAAAGAAGGAGTTCTTGCATGTGTTGCAAGGTATGAAGTTGAGTAAAGACTCAAAACCCGACCTCGGCAGAAAATAGAAATAGAATGAAAAGTCATTCCCAATGCCTCAGTCATAGGTTCTATAAAGTATGCTATGCTATGTACCAGACCTATTGTGTACCTCACCATGAGATTGGCAAGAGGGTAAAATAGTGGTCCAGGAGTGGATCACTGGACAATGGTCAAAAATATCCTTAGTGGAATAAGGAAATGTTTCTTGGTTATGGAGGTGACAAAGAGTTCGTCGTAAAGAGTTACGCTGATGCAAGCTTTGACACCGATCTGGATGACTCTAAGTCTTGATCTAGATACATATTGAAAGTGGGAGCAATTAGCTAGAGTAGTTCCGTACAAAGCATTGTAGACATAGAAAATTTGCAAAATACACACGGCTCTGAATGTGGCAGACCCGTTGACTAAATTTCTCTCACAAGCAAAACATGATCACTCTTTGGGTGTTAATCACACAACAATGTGAACTAGATTGTTGACTCTAGTAAACCCTTTGGCTATTAGTCACATGGAGATGTGAACTATTGGTGCTAAATCACAAGACGATGTGAACTAGATTATTGACTCTAATGCAAGTGGGAGACTGGAGGAAATATGCCCTAGAGGCAATAATAAAGTTGTTATTTATATTTCCTTATATCATGATAAATTTTTATTATTCATGCTAGAATTGTATTAACCAGAAACTTAGTACATGTGTGAATACATAGACAAAACCGAGTGTCCCTAGTATGCCTGTACTTGACTAGCTCGTTAATCAAAGATGGTCAAGTTTCCTCACCATAGACATGTGTTGTCATTTGATGAACGAGATCACATCATTACAAGAATGATGTGATGGACAAGACCCATCCGTTAGCTTAGCATAATGATCGTTAAGTTTTATTGCTATTGCTTTCTTCATGATTTATACACATTCCTCTGACTATGAGATTATGAAACTCTTGAATACTAGAGGAGCACCTTGTGTGCTATCAAATGTCACAACATAACTAGGTGATTATAAATATGCTCTACAGGTGTCTCCGAAGGTGTTTGTTGGGTTGGCATAGATCAAGATTAGGATTTTTCACTCCGTGTATCGGAGAGGTATCTCTGGGCCCTCTCGGTAATGCACATCACTATAAGCCTTGCAAGCAATGTGACTAATGAGATAGTTACGGGATGATGCATTATGGAACGAGTAAAGAGACTTGCCGGTAACGATATTGAACTAGGTATGTGAAGGAAATATGCCCTAGAGGCAATAATAAAGTTGTTATTTATATTTCCTTATATCATGATAAATGTTTATTATTCATGCTAGAATTGTATTAACCAGAAACTTAGTACATGTGTGAATACATAGACAAAACAGAGTGTCCCTAGTATGCCTCTACTTGACTAGCTCGTTAATCAAAGATGGTCAAGTTTCTTGACCATAGACATGTGTTGTCATTTGATGAACGGGATCACATCATTAGAGAATGATGTGATGTACAAGACCCATCCGTTAGCTTAGCATAATGATCGTTAAGTATTATTGCTATTGCTTTCTTCATGACTTATACATATTCCTATGACTGTGAGATTATGCAACTCCCAAATACCGAAGGAACACCTCGTGTGCTATCGAACGTCACAACATAACTGGGTGATTATAAATATGCTCTACAGGTGTCTCCGATGGTGTTTGTTGGGTTGGTATAGATCAAGACTAGATTTGTATCGGAGAGGTATCTCTGGGCCCTCTCTGTAATGCACATCACTACAAGCTTTGCAAGCAATGTGACTAATGAGTTAGTTATGGGATAATGCATTACAGAATGAGTAAAGAGACTTGGCGGTAACGAGATTGAACTAGGTATGATGATACTGACGATCGAATCTCGGGCAAGTAACATACCGATGACAAAGGGAATAACGTATGTTGTTATTGCAGTTTGACCGATAAAGACCTTCGTAGAATATCTAGGAACCAATATGAGCATCCAGGTTCCGCTATTGGTTATTGAACGGAGATGTGTCTCGGTCATGTCTACATAGTTCTCGAACCCGTAGGGTCTGCACGCTTAACATTCGATGACGATTTGTATTATGAGTTATGTGTTTTGGTGACCTAAGTTTGATCGGAGTCCGGGATGAGATCCCGGACATGACGAGGATTCTCGAAATGGTCGAGAGGTAAAGATTCATATATTGGAAGGTAGTATTCGGACATCGGAATGGTTCCGAGTGATTTAGGTATTTTACCGGAGTACCGAGGGGTTACCGGAACCCCCCCGGGGAAGTATTGGGCCTACATGGGCCTAGGGGAGAGAGAGAAGCCCACGGGGGTAGCGCCCCCCTCCTAGGGTGTATGAATAGGACAAGGAGGAGGGGGCGCAGCCCCCCTTTCCTCTCCCTCTCCCTCTCCTCCCTTTTCCTTCCGGTGAAGAAAGGAATGTTGGGGAACGTAGTAATAATTGAAAATTTTCCTACGTGTCACCAAGATTAATCTAGGAGATTCTAGCAATGATAGAGAGGGAGTGCATCTTCAAACCCTTGAAGATCGCTAAGCGGAAGCGTTACAAGAACGCGGTTGATGGAGTTGTACTCGCGGCGATTAAAATCGCGGAAGATCCGATCCAAGTGCCGAACGGACGATGCCTCCGCATTCAACACATGTACAGCCTGGGGACGTCTCCTCCTTCTTGATCCAGCAAGGGGAGAGGAGAAGTTGAGGGAGAGCTCCGAAAGCACGACGGCGTGGTGGTGGAGCTTGCGGTTCTCGAGCAGGGCTTCGCCAAGCACTACGGAGGAGGAGGAGGTGTTGGAGGAGAGAGGGGCTACGCCAGGGAAGGGGTGCAGCTGCCCTCTCTCTCCCTCACTATATGTAGGGGAAGGAGGAGGCGCCCTAGGGTTTCCCCTAGGGGCGGCGGGCAAGGCAGATTGGATCTACCAAGGGAAATCCTAGGGAGACTTGCCCCCCAAGCCAAGCCAGGTGGAGGCTTGCCTCCCAAGCCAGGTGGAGGCGCCCACCTCCCCAAGTAACGTGGGAAAAGGGTGTGGGGCGCACAGCCCCTTAGGGCTTGTTTGGTTGTCAGTGATGTTAAAACCTGGGCAATAAACACCCAACGGGGGATTTCCCTGGTTAGATCGGATCCCTGGGAAAAACTTTGTTGTTGTTTGGAGACCAAGGGAAAAGGGAGGAGAAATACTATAGAAACGCTCGGTGCAAGATCCGCCCGCGGAGGGAAGAGAAAGCCATCGCTGTGGAACTGTTGGCGGAGGAAGTGGGATCGCTAGCGAAGGAGATCGAGGAGCGCCGCGCCGTTGCCTCGAGGATTTTTTGCACGAACCCGACAGGTGTGGATTGTTTCCCCGTGGAAACGAAGCGGATGGGGGAGGGAAACCCGTGGCGGGCCAGCGACCAAATGCGCCGTGGGCTTTCCCTCGGCTGACTTGACCTGTGGATTGCGCGCCCTGGTTTTCAACGGGGTACCCAGGGGGATCCTGTGTAACCAAATGGGGCCTTAGTGGGCTGGTTTTTCCCCTCCCCTTGGCCCATGAGGCCCTGCAACACTTGTCGGGGCTCCCGAAACACCTTTCGCTCATGCTGGCCATAGCCTGGTACCCCCGAAACACTTCCGGACTCCAATACCCTTCGTCTAATATATCGATCTTCACCTCCGGACCATTCCGGAACACCTCGTGACGTCCGGGATCTCATCCGGGACTCCTAACTACCTTCGGTAACCACATACTATTCCCGTTATAACTCTAGCGTCACCGAACCTTAAGTGTGTAAACCCTACAGGTTCAAGAACCATGCAGACATGACCGAGACACCTCTCCAACCAATAACCAATAGCGGGATCTGGATACCCATATTGGCTCCCACATGTTCCACGATGATCTCATTGGATGAACCACGATGTCGGGGATTCAATCAATCCCGTATACAATTCCCTTTGTCTATCGGTATGTTACTTGCCCGAGATTCGATCGTCGGTATCCCCATACCTTGTTCAATCTCGTTACCGGCAAGTCTCTTTACTCATTCTGTAATGCATGATCCCGTGACTAACTCTTTAGTCAAACTAAGCTCATTATGATGATGCATTACCGAGTGGGCCCAGAGATACCTCTTCGTCATACAGAGTGACAAATCCCAGTCTCGATTCGTGCCAACCCAACAGACACTTTCGGAGATACCCGTAGTGCACCTTTATAGTCACCCTGTTACGTTGTGACGTTTGATACACCCAAAGCATTCCTACGGTATCCGGGAGTTGCACAATCTCATGGTCTAAGGAAACGATACTTCACATTAGAAAAGCTCTAGCGAACGAACTACACGATCTTGTGCTATGCTTAGCATTGGGTCTTGTCCATCACATCATTCTCCTAATGATGTGATCCCGTTATCAACGACATCCAATGTCCATGGTTAGGAAACCATAACCATCTATTGATCAATGAGCTAGTCAACTAGAGGCTTACCAGGGACATGTTGTGGTCTATGTATTCACACATGTATTACGGTTTCTGGTTAATACAACTATAGCATGAACAATAGACAATTATCATGAACAAGGAAATGTAATAATAACCATTTTATTATTGCCTCTAGGGCATATTTTGAACAGTCTCCCACTTGCACTAGAGTCAATAATCTAGCTCACATCGCCATGTGATTAACACTCATAGTTCACATCGCCATGTGACTAATACCCAAAGAGTTTACTAGAGTCAATAATCTAGTTCATATCACCATGTGATTAACACCCAATGAGTTCTAGGGTTTGATCATGTTATGCTTATGAGAGAGGTTTTAGTCAATGGGTCTGCAACATTCAGATCTGTGTGTTCTTTGCAAATTTCTATGTCATATTGCAGATGTTGCTACCATGCTCCACTTGGAGCTATTCCAAATGGTTTCTCCACTATACGTATCCGGTTTGCTACTCAGAGTCATCCGGATAGGTGTTAAAGCATGAATTGACGTAACCCTTTACGCCAAACTCTTCATCACCTCCATAATCGAGAAACATTTCCTTATTCCTAAGGACAATTTTGATTGTTGTCCAATGATCCACTCCTGGATCACTCTTATACCCCCTTGCCAGACACGTGGCAAGGCACATCATGGTGCACATCATGGCATATCGTATAGAGCCTATTGTCGGTGTCAAAACCGGCGGATCTTGGGTAGGGGGTCCCGAACTATGCGTCTAAGGTCGATGGTAACAGGAGACAGGGGACACAATGTTTACCCAGGTTCAGGCCCTCTTGATGGAGGTAATACCCTACTTCCTGCTTGCTTGATCTTGATGAATATGAGTATTACAAGAGTTGATCTACCACGAGATCGTAATGGCTAAACCCTAAAAGTCTAGCCTGTCTGACTATGATTATGAGAATATATGTCTACGGACCTAGCCCTCCGATTTATATAGACACCGGAGGGATCTAGGGTTACATAAGGTCGGTTATAGAGGAAGGAATCTTCATATTCGGACGCCAAGCTTGCCTTCCACGCCAAGGAGAGTCACATCCGGACACGGGTAGAGTCTTCGGTCTTCGTATCTTCACAGCCCATCAGTCCGGCCCATGTCTAATAGGTCGGGCGCCCGAGGACCCCTTAGTCCAGGACTCCCTCAGTAGCCCCTGGACCAGGCTTCAATGATGAGGTGTCCGGCGCGCAGATTGTCTTCGGCATTGCAAGGCGGGTTCCCCTCTCCGAATACTTCCAAGATAGTCTTCAGACACAATGAACATGTCCGGATCTGCAACACAAGTACCACACACAACCGCAGAGAATATAATATTGCACGAGTCCAATCCGCTGACAACATTTTGTAATGTGACATCACGTCTGCTTGGTCATCATTTCGAACCGTCTGCCGCTCCATGTTTCGAGACGCAGTTTTAATAGGCACGTCTTGTCGAAGCAGACATCGTGTCCCCTTGTTGCGGGATTCTCATCAATACGGGCGTGGGTAACATAACAATGTCGTTTACACAGCCGTTGAGAACAGGCGAGTTTTAAGGTGAGAGGGGAGGTGCTTGATATTCACTACCTTTATAAGGAGATAAGGATTCCCTTTCTTCACCCACGTCTTCTCTCTTTCTCTGCCCTTCCATTCTCGAGCTCCAGCGCCCAAGTCCTCATTCTTTCCGCCTCAAGGAAGCACTCAGCCATGTCCGGATCTGGAGGGCAAGGCAAGTGGATGGCCTCCTCTGTTAGGGAGAAGGACATCAGTAAGCTTCGGGAGGCCGGGTATCTGGCGAAAGAAATCAACCAATGGCTTCTAGCTAAGGGGCAAATCGTCCCCACCCCGAAGCCCAACAAGAGGGTGGTGTTCATCCCTCATTTCACCCGCGGGTTAGGTTTTCCTCTCCACCCTTTCGTCTACGGGCTTATGTTCTATTACGGGCTAGATTTCCATGACCTAGCCCCGAACTCCTTCCTCAACATCTCAGCGTTCATTGTCGTGTGCGAGGCCTTCCTCCGCATCCAACCCCACTTCAGAGTGTGGCTCAAGATCTTCAACATGAAGCCGAAGGTGGTGGATGGCCAACACGCAGAGTGCGGAGGCGCCATGGTGAGCAAGATGCCCAATGTCACATGGCCCAAAGGTACTTTTGCGGAGACCATCAAGGAGTGGCAGAAATTGTGGTTCTACATCACAGAGCCCCGCGACGCCACATGGGCCGCGGCTTCCTAATTCAACTCTGGAGCTCCAATGCGGCTCACCTCCTGGATAGAGAAGGGCCCAAATTGATCTTCGTAGGACGAACTGATAGCACTACAAACGTGCATCCAAAGTATGGTGGATAAAAACATCAAGCTCGTCGACGTAATCCAGGTGATGCTGGTTCGCCGGATCCTCCCATGCCAAAGCCGAACATGCCCTTTATGGGAATTCGATCCGAAGAAGCACCAAACCTTGGAAAGGCTCTTCGGAACCACTCACGAAGATGCCTGGAAGTTGCTCTTTAAAGGCAACGAGACGCCGCCAGCCATGGACTCGGACCGCGGGCACGATATTACGCATCATGCCAATGCGGTAAGTCTTTCACGTCTCAAGGTGCATCCTCTACTTGCTTGTTTCAAGGAGGATATCTAAACTTTATTTTTTCAGGTATGGACAGAGAGAGCAGAGCAGATTCAATGTTCGGCTCCGCTGCCCGAGGAACCAGTCATCCCGCTCCTGGCGAAGATGCTGGTGCCAGCGCCCTATAAGGCGCCGGAGAAGAAGGCCAAGGGGGTCTGGAGTGGCCCCCTCCGCAAGGGAGCTTCGGACGTGTCATCCGAAGACAAGACTCACTCCTCCACCGCCGAAGATGATGACGAGGGGGAGGAAGAAAGCACCTCTCCCCCGTGATGGGGGGAGGAAGAAGAGGGCAGCCTCCACAAATCTAGAGGCGGAGCCGCCCAAGAGGGGGAAGGGTCCCCTTGCAGATAACTCCGCGTGGGACATCGACGGCAGCCCGATTCGACGCCCCTGAAACAAGCCTCCGGCCGCGTCGTAAGTACTAAAAACCCGGATACGTCCATGCATCCGGCCTCTCTTGCTTCATGATATTAATATGTTTGAATTATGCCATTGCAGTCCGGCCCATGAAAGCTCCCAGCGATCCTCATCAAGAGGTTCGCTGGATTCGAAGGCGATGGCTAGCGAGTCATCGCCGGCCGCTCACTCACCCACGGCCCAGGGCGACTACAAGGTGTTGTCCCAAAGGACCTTCCCAGGCCAGGGAGAAGTTCAGGAGGCTGCTAGGGTGACGCCAGAGGGAGGAACATCGGCTGCCGGACAAATGGGGGAGCAGACCCCCATGGAGACTGGGGATGGGGGCCTTGCTCAATTCGGCCCCCAGCCGAGCACAAGTCCGGAGACCTATACGGCTCCGGAATCCGACGAACAACTTCCTTCAAAAGAATGGGGTGTGCCTATTCCGCCGGTGACCTTTGTCCAACCAGAGGCACCGGATAATCTGCTGGAAGCGCTACGAGGCGCTTCCATTGTGGATGAACATCGTATCCTTATGGGTAAAGTGATTGAGAGGGTTCAGTCCGTCAAAAGCGGACTGATCGAAGCCTGCGGCAGCCTGCTGACAGGCTTCGAGGCAAGTGACGCAAAATAAAAAGTCCTAATATAGACAGTAGCCCCTGAGACACTGTCCGGTGTTCGGAAAGAAGAGATGGACAGAGGATCAATTTATTTTCGCAGGAAACTAACTAAATATGCCTTATATGAATAAGCAGGCGTCGTTGCTGGCCGCGACCTCACACACTGCCGAAGTCTCCGGACTGAAGCAGAGACTGGAGCGGGCCAAGGAGGAGCTCGGCCAAGCGAGGAAGCAGCTAGCAGACAAGCAAGGTATGTAGTGACTTGCTGTATATTCAGAAAGAATAGATGATGCGTATTGACCGTAGTGCCATGATATGTGTAGGAACGGTGATCGAGGTCGAGGTCCTTAAACATGCCCTGGCCGAGGCCGAGGAGAAAGCTGCCAAGGAAAAAGCCGCTCATGAGAAGAATGAGGCCAGGCTTGATGAGGTCCAGCAAGAGCTCCAAGATGCAGTGAAGAAATGTGAATCCTTGGAGCACGATGTTTTGGCTCGAGAGACCGAACTCGCTAAGGCCCGCCAAAGTGCGGAAGAGGCCCAGGTTGAGGCCCAGGGCGCCCTCTAGGAGATCCAGGAGGCCAAGAAAATCGCGGCGGGTAAGGTGTTTAGTATGCAAAGCAAGTATGTGAAGAAGAAGTATATCTTACTAACCCGGATTCAGAGTTCTCCAGGGGCGTTTGTAGATCTGCCGCATAGTGTGTCTGACGCTGCGGAGTTCTTTCGAGCTGAAGAAGGGAGCTCAACGGAGAAGCTATTCTGGTCCCAATATCTTGCGCTAGAACACCCAGTGCCCTTTAGCGATCAGCTAAAATAGCTGGTCGAGCTGCATAGGGTGGCCAAACTGGCCATGAAGGATTTAATAATCCGGCTATGGCCTGACAAAGCTATGCCCGGCAGCTACTTCGGGCTCGTGAAGCGGCTGGTGGATGCCTGCCCTCAGCTGGACGTTGTAAAGCGGTCGGTCTGCATCGAGGGTGCGCGCATGGCCTTCGCCCGTGTCAAGGTGTGGTGGGCGAAGATGGACGCCCTCAAGCTTACGACTGGGGGACCGCCAGAGGGCAAGGAGCACCGCACACCCGAGCGGTATTTTGAAGACGTCTTGGAGGGGTCTTGTATTGTGGCGACGTAATGTGCGCAAGACATTATTTTCGAATGAATACATTCATGTTGTCTCTGCCTTGTATGATGAAACAAAGTCGTTATGTAATATAATGTTTGTTACTTAAAAAATTTCACCTCCTGTGCGGCCGTGTTGTGTGCAATCTGAGAGTTGGCCAGTCGTCGGCTTCTGCCCCCATGTAGGTAGTACGGGGGTATTCGGGATGTAATCTAAACACTCTTGATCCAATTGTTTGGTCCTTGAAGGAGGTGTTTAGCGCGACGAACCAGCAATCGAACAATGCGGCTTTAGCGTCCTCACTTAGCCATAGGAGTTTGACAATAAAAATATAGGCGCAGCCCCTAGTATCCGAACTAGGATGCTGTAAACACCCGATCGGGTAAGTACCGATCCCTCGCATAATGCGGAAAAAATCTCTAAAGATTTGATACCTCTGAAGAGCTGACCGGCTCTCACCGCATCATGACAGTCTATTTTTGGCTTTCTCTACTGATGTGCTCATCCGGGTAAACCAGGGCACAATCATAGTAGTTCTCGCTTTACTACCATAGCCGATATAGCAAAACATAAGGTAGCAAGCACAGGAGCCGGGCAACCCAACTATTGACCAAAGACATGATTCGGAGCCAATGCATATAGTGCTAAATTCTGGGTGCCAAACTATACTATAAGAAGTGTTCGGACTTTGTTGCCATGTTGTGGGGTGCTATGAAGCCCCTGGCAAATTGAAACGTCCCAAAGTGTACGGTGCTATTTGATAAAGTTATCAAAAAAAGAAAAATAAGAAAGGGTAGTAAGCTAGAGCCGTAAAATTTAGGCCGCAAACTGTTTCCATTATAATTTCATTGGTGGGTTAAAGCACGTTTATACAAGTAGTGCAATAAGAAGATGGCTACTTAATATGCCTTAACCAAGGGAGAGCTGCGTGTGGGTCCTGAAAACAGGTAAAGGGATCGTTAAAGAAACCACCTAAAAATTCCCCCATACGTCCATGCTTCTTGCCGTCTTGGTGTGTTTATCTTCGAAAAGGACCATGGCCAGGCCGTCAGGGAAGGACTGTGGAAAAGAAACCTTAAAAGGAGAAAGAAGAAAAAAGTGAAAGTATGTGTGTCCGGAGACGGTCGAGCCGTATTGTGGATCACAAGCTAGTTATGCCTCCATCCGTGCCCATGGTATTTTGAGTGTGTAGTTATGTACGCATGGTACAATTGCGCCACTTGGTCGGGACTGGGATGGAGGCCGAATTGCTAGTCGAGCTCTTGATGAGCCGAGCTGTCCGGCTGCAAAATAGTCCGGACTCTCTTGACAGTGTCCGGGAGCTCAGCCGCCGAATTAAGGTTCTGCTTGATAAGGCCGCTCTGTACTTCTGCTGCTAAGGCAGTAGTGTGCTCCTCGGTGCGGAGGGAGCGTTTCGTGTTTCCATTGACTATTATGATGCAGCGTGGTCCGGGCATCTTGAGCTTGAGATAAGCGTAGTGTGGCACTGCGTTGAATCGAGCAAATGCGGTTCATCCAAGTAGTGCGTGATAGCCGCTCCGAAAGGGGACGATATCAAAGATTAACTCCTCGCTTTGGAAGTTGTCCGGAGATCCGAAGACAACCTTTAGTGTGATTGAGCCCATACAACGGGCCTCTACACCTAGTATGACTCCTTTAAAGATAGTCTTTGTGGGCTTGACCCGTGATGGATTAATGCCCATTTTGCGCACTTTTTCCTGATAGAGCAGGTTGAGGCTGCTATCACCATCCATCAGGACTCGCGTCAGGTGGAACCCATCAATTATTGGGTCCAGGACCAGTGTGGCTGAACCGCCATGACGGATACTGGTCGGATGATCCCGATGATCGAAAATGATCGGGCATGACGACCATGGATTGAATTTTGGGGTGACTGGCTCTATCGCGTAGATGTCCCTAAGCGCGCGCTTGGGCTCCCTCTTGGGGATGTGGGTAGCGTATATCATGTTCACCATTTTGACCTGAGGAGGAAACTTCTTCTGTCCCCCAGTGTTCGGTGGCCGGGGCTCCTCGTCGTCGTCCTCGCCTTGCGATCCCATTTCCTTCCTTTCGACATTTAACTTGCCGGCCTGTTTAAAAACCCAACAATCTCTCTTGGTAGGATTGGGTGGTTTGTCTGGGGTGCCATGGATCGGGCACGGACAATCGAGTATGCGGTCCAAGCTGGATGAGCCCGAATTATTCTTTTTGAACAACTTCTTTCGCTGACCGGACTTAGAGCCACTGAATCCTGCATTGACCGCTGTATCGTCGGTGTTGTTATTGTTGTTTCGACGCTTGTGTCTATTGCGTCGGGACTTGTCGTTGCTATTTTTGGCTTCAGAGGTGCCGGCGTTGCTTGCATTTTTTATACGGGCTAGCCAACTATCCTCACCCGCACAAAAGCGGGTCATGAGTGCCGTGAGGGCTGCCATGGACTTCGGCTTTTCTTGGCCGAGGTGGCGGGTGAGCCATTCGTCGCGGATGCTGTGTTTAAAGACCGCCAGGGCTTCGGCATCCAGACAGTCGACGATCTGGTTCTTTTTGGTTAGGAACCTACTCTAGAATTTCCTGGCTGACTCTTGGGGCTTTTGAACTATATGGCTTAAGTCATCAGCATCTGGTGGCCGGACATATGTACCTTGGAAGTTGTCGCGGAAGGCGTCTTCCAAATCCTCCCATCCACCAATAGAGTTTTCGGGCAGACTATTTAACCAGTGCGGAGCTGACCCTTTGAGTTTAACGGGAGGTATTTGATGGCGTGGAGGTCATCTCTGTGGGCCATATGGATATGGAGAATAAAATCCTCAATCCACACCGCGGGGTGAGTTGTTCCATCGTATGATTCAATATTCACGGGTTTAAATCCTTCTGGGAATTCATGCTCCATTACTTCGTCGGTGAAGCAAAGAGGGTGCGCGATGCCTCTATATCGGGACACATCGCGACATAGCTTCGATGGAGTCCGTCTACGACTTTCGATCATGCATGACTAGGCTTGTCATGTCCGAATAGATAGCCGTTGTCACATGTCGGGGCACGTCCTCGCGATCTGTAGATCGATCTGGTATGTCCTGCTCTATTGTCCAGGTCCTGCCGAAGGTCATATGTATAACCATGAGCTGTTTTATCTCTGCTTTTACGATGAGGCGGGGCGGGCTGGTGTTCGACTTGAGTTGCCGCTTTACCCCGACCATGTGGTGGTCGGTCAGCCGCATTGCGCGATGATGGTATGGGCTCTGATGCCTCGCCGTCGAACTGAGGTAGCAATTTGCGTTTTGGGTAGCTTTTGGCTAGGCGCTTAAGGCCATATTCTTCGGCTGCTAGGACATCGGTCCATCTATCATTGAGTAGATCTTGGTCAGCTTGAAGCTGCTGCTGCTTCTTTTCCAGGCTCCTTGCGGTGGCTATCAGTTGGCGCTTAAAGCGCTCCTACTCAAGAGGTTCCTCAGGTACGATAAAATCCTCGTTGCCGAGGCTCACCTCCTCCTCGGAGAGCGGAAGATAATTGTTGTCTTCCGAGTCTTCGTTTATGGCCTGTTCATTAGGGCTAACTTGCCCATCTTCCCGATCGTCTTGTTCAATGATGTCTACTACACAACCTTCTTCTTGTAGACGTTGTTGGGCCTCCAAGTGCAGAGCTTTGTAGGACAGTAGCAAATTTCCCTCAAGTGGATGACCTAAGGTTTATCAATCCGTAGGAGGTGTAGGATGAAGATGGTCTCTCTCAAGCAACCCTGCAACCAAATAACAAAGAGTCTCTTGTGTCCCCAACACACCCAATACAATGGTAAATTGTATAGGTGCACTATTTCGGCGAAGAGATGGTGATACAAGTGCAATATGGATGGTAGATAAAAGTATTTGTAATCTGAAATTATAAAAACAGCAAGGTAACTAATGGTAAAAGTGAGCGTAAACGGTATTGCAATGATAGGAAATAAGGCCTAGGGTTCATACTTTCGCTAGTGTAAGTTCCCTCAAAAATACTAACATAATTGGATCACATAACTATCCCTCAACATGCAACAAAGAGTCACTCCAAAGTCACTAATAGCGGAGAACGAACGAAGAGATTATGGTAGGGTACGAAACCACCTCAAAGTTATTCTTTCCAATCAATCCGTTGGGCTATTCCTATAAGTGTCACAAACAGCCCTAGAGTTCGTACTAAAATAACACCTTAAGACACAAATCAACCAAAACCCTAATGCCACCTAGATACTCCAATGTCACCTCAAGTATCCGTGGGGTATGATTATACGATATGCATCACACAATCTCAGATTCATCTATTCAACCAACACATAGGACCTCAAAGAGTGCCCCAAAGTTTCTACCGGAGAATCATGACGAAAATGTGTGCCAACCCCTATGCATAGGTTCATGGGAGGAACCCGCAAGTTGATCACCAAAACATACATCAAGTGAATCACGTGATATCCCATTGTCACCACACATATCCACGGCAAGACATACATCAAGTGTTCTCAAATCTTTAAAGACTCAATCCGATAAGATTACTTCAAAGGGGAAACTCGATTCATTACAAGAGAGAAGAGGGGAGGAGAAACATAAGATCCAACTATAATAGCAAAGCTCGCGATACATCAAGATCGTGCCAAATCAAGAACACGAGAGAGAGAGAGAGAGATCAAACACATAGCTACTGGTACATACCCTCAGCCCCGAGGGAGAACTACTCCCTCCTCATCATGGAGAGCACCGGGATGATGAAGATGGCCATCGGAGAAGGATTCCCCCTCCGGCAGGGTGCCGGAACGGGTCTGGATTGGCTTTCGGTGGCTACGGAGGCTTCTGGCGGCGGAACTCCCGATCTATCATGCTCACGGATGTTTGTAGGGTATATGGAGATATATAGGTGGAAGAAGTATGTCAAGGGGGCCACAAGGGGCCCACGAGGGTGGTGTTGGGGAACGCAGTAATTTCGAAAATTTTCCTACGCACACGCAAGATCATGGTGATGCACAGCAACGAGAGGGGAGAGTGTTGTCTACGTACCAACGCAGACCGACTGCAGAAGTGATCACACAACGTAGAGGAAGTAGTCGTACGTCTTCTTCCCGATCCGACCGATCCAAGCACCGTTACTCCGGCACCTCCGAGTTCTTAGCACACGTTCAGCTCGATGACGATCCCCGGGCTCCGATCCAGCAAAGCTTCGGGGAGGAGTTCCGTCAGCACGACGGCGTGGTGACGATCTTGATGTACTACCGACGCAGGGCTTCGCCTAAGCACTACAACGGTACGATCGAGGTGGAATTTGGTGGCAGGGGGCACCGCACACGGCTAAGGAACGATCTCAAGGATCAACTTGTGTGTCTTGGGGTGTCCCCTGCCCCCGTATATAAAGGTTGGAGGGGAGGGAGCTGGCCGGCCAAAGGAGGGAGGCGCAGGAGGAGTCCTACTCCTACCGGGAGTAGGACTCCCCCCTCCAATCCTAGTCCAACTAGGAAACCTTCAAAGGGGAGAGAGAGAGAGAGGTGGCCGGCCCCTCTCCTAGTCCTAATAGGACTAGGGAGAGGGGGGGAGGCGCAGCCCTATGTGGGCTGCCCTCTCACCTTTCCACTAAGGCCCATGTTGGCCCATTTGGCTCCCGGGGGGTTCCGGTAACCCTCCCGGTAATCCGGTAAAATCCCGATTTCACCCGGAACACTTCCGATGTCCAAACATAGGCTTCCAATATATCAATCTTTACGTCTCGACCATTTCGAGACTCCTCGTCATGTCCGTGATCTCATCTGGGACTCCGAACAACCTTCGGTACATCAAAATGCATAAACTCATAATAACTGTCATCGTAACGTTAAGCGTGCGGACCCTACGGTTCGAGAACAATGTAGACATGACCGAGACATGTCTCCGGTCAATAACCAATAGCGGGACCTGGATGCCCATATTGGCTCCTACATATTCTACGAAGATCTTTATCGGTCAGACCGCATAACAACATACGTTGTTCCTTTTGTCATCGGTATGTTACTTGCCCGAGATTCGATCGTCGGTATCCAATACCTAGTTCAATCTCGTTACTGGCAAGTCTCTTTACTCGTTCCGTAATACATCATCTCATAACTAACATCTTAGTTATTATGCTTGCAAGGCTTATGTGATGTGTATTACCGAGAGGGCCCAGAGATACCTCTCCGACAATCGGAGTGACAAACCCTAATCTCGAAATACGCCAACCCAACATCTACCATTGGAGACACCTGTAGTACTCCTTTATAATCACCCAGTTACGTTGTGACGTTTGGTAGTACCCAAAGTGTTCCTCCGGTAAACGGGAGTTGCATAATCTCATAGTTATAGGAACATGTATAAGTCATGAAGAAAGCAATAGCAACATACTAAACGATCGGGTGCTAAGCTAATGGAATGGGTCATGTCAATCAGATCATTCAACTAATGATGTGACCTCGTTAATCAAATAACAACTCTTTGTTCATGGTTAGGAAACATAACCATCTTTGATTAACGAGCTAGTCAAGTAGAGGCATACTAGTGACACTCTGTTTGTCTATGTATTCACACATGTATTATGTTTCCGGTTAATACAATTCTAGCATGAATAATAAACATTTATCATGATATAAGGAAATAAATAATAACTTTATTATTGCCTCTAGGGCATATTTCCTTCAGTCTCCCACTTGCACTAGAGTCAATAATCTAGTTCACATCGCCATGTGATTTAACAGCAATAGTTCACATCACCATGTGATTAACACCCAAAGGGTTTACTAGATTCAGTAATCTAGTTCACATCGCTATGTGATTAAGGTGTGATCATGTTTTGCTTGTGAGATAATTTTAGTCAATGGGTCTGTCACATTCAGATCCGTAAGTATTTTGCAAAATTCTTTGTCTATAATGCTCTGCACGGAGCTACTCTAGCTAATTGCTCCCACTTTCAATATGTATCCAGATTGTGACTTTAGATTCATCTGGATCAGTGTCAAAAACTTGCATCGACGTAACCCTTTACGACAAACCTTTTTGTCACGTCCATAATCGAGAAACACATCCTTATTTCACTAAGGATAATTCTGACCGCTGTCCAGTGATCTACTCCTAGATCACTATTGTACTCCCTTGCCAAATCAGTGCAGGGTATACAATAGATCTGGTACACAGCATGGCATACTTTATAGAACCTATGAATGAGGCATAGGGAATGACTCTCATTCTCTTTCTATCTTCTGCCGTGGTCGGGCTTTGAGTCTTACTCAACTTCACACCTTATAATACAGGCAAGAACTCTTTCTTTGACTGCTCCATTTTGAACTACTTCAAATTTTTTGTCAAGGTATGTACTCATTGAAAGAACTTATCAAGCGTCTTGATCTATCTCTATAGATCTTGAAGCTCAATATGTAAGCAGCTTCACCGAAGTCTTTCTTTGAAAAACTCCTTTCAAACACTCCTTTATGCTTTACAGAATAATTCTACATTATTTCCGATCAACAATATGTCATTCACATATACTTATCAGAAATGCTGTAGTGCTCCCACTCACTTTCTTGTAAATACAGGCTTCACCGCAAGTCTGTATAAAACTATATGCTTTGATCAACTCATCAAAGCGTATATTCCAACTCCGAGATGTTTGCACCAGTCCACAGATAGATCGCTGGAGCTTGCATATTTAGTTAACACCTTTAGGATCGACAAAACCTTCTAGTTGCATCGTATACAACTCTTCTTTAATAAATCCATTAAGGAATGCAGTTTTGTTTATCCATTTGCCAGATTTCATAAAATGCGGCAATTACTAACATGATTCGGACAGACTCAAGCATAGATACGAGTGAGAAGCTCTCATCGTAGTCAACACCTTTGAACTTTGTCGAAAACCTTTTTGCGACAATTCTAGCTTTGTGGATAGTAACACTACTATCAGCGTCTGTCTTCCTCTTGAAGATCCATTTATTTTCTATGGCTTGCCGATCATCGGGCAAGTCAACCAAAGTCCATACTTTGTTTTCATACATGAATCCCATCTCAGATTTCATGGCCTCAAGCCATTTTGCGGAATCTGGGCTCATCATCGCTTCCTCATAGTTCGCAAGTTTATCATGGTCTAGTAACATGACTTCCAGAACAGGATTACCGTACCACTCTGGTGCGGATCTCACTCTGGTTTACCTACGAGATTCGGTAGTAACTTGATCTGAAGTCACATGATCATCATCATTAGCTTCCTCACTAATTGGTATAGGTGTCACAGAAACAGTTTTCTGTGATGTACTACTTTCCAATAAGGGAGAAGGTACAATTACCTTATCAAGTTTTCTACTTTCCTCCCACTTCTTTCGAGAGAAACTCCTTCTCCAGAAAGTTTCCGAATTTTAGCAACAAAAGTCTTGCCTTCGGATCTGTGATAGAAGGTGTATCCAATAGTTTCCTTTGGATATCCTATGAAGACGCACTTCTCCGATTTGAGTTTGAGCTTATCAGGATGAAACTTTTTCACATAAGCATCACAACCCCAAACTTTTAAGAAACGACAACTTTGGTTTCTTGCTAAACCATAGTTCATATAGTGTCGTCTCAACGGATTTAGATGGTGCCCTATTTAACGTGAATGCAGCTGTCTCTAATGCATAACCCCAAAAACGATAGTGGTAAATCGGTAAGAAACATCATAGATTGCACTATATCCAATAAAGTACTGTTATGACGTTTGGACACACCATTATGCTGTGGTGTTCCAGGTGGCGTGAGTAGTGAAACTATTTCACATTGTTTTAACTGAAGACCAAACTCGTAACTCAAATACTCTTTTCCACGATCAGATCGTAGAAACTTTATTTTCTTGTTACGATGATTTTCCACTTCACTCTGAAATTATATGAACTTTTCAAATGTATCAGACTTCTATTTCATTAAGTAGATATACCCATATCTGCTCAAATCATCTGTGAAGGTCAGAAAATAATGATACCCGCTGCAAGCCTTAAATATTCATCGGACCACATACATCAGTATGTATGATTTCCAACAAATTTGTTGCTTGCTTCATTGTTCCGGAGAACGGCGTTTTAGTCATCTTGCCCAAAAGGCATGGTTCGCAAGCATCAAGTGATTCATAATCAAGTGATTCCGAAAGCCCATCAGCATGGAGTTTCTTCATGCGCTTTATACCAATATGACCTAAACGGCAGTGCCACAAATAAGTTGCACTATCATTATTAACTTTGCATCTTTTGGTTTCAATATTATGAATATGTGTATCACTACGATCGAGATCCAACGAACTTGTTTCATTGGGTGTATGACCATCGAAGGTTTTATTCATGTAAACAGAACAATAATTATTCTCTGACTTTAATGAATAACCGTATTGCAATAAACATGATCAAATCATATTCATGCTCAACGCAAAAACCAAATAACACTTATTTAAGTTCAACACTAATCCCGAAAGTATAGGGGAGTGTGCGATGATGATCATATCAATCTTGGAACTACTTCCAACACATATCATCACTTCACCCTTAACTAGTCTCTGTTTATTCTGCAACTCCTGTTTCGAGTTACTACTCTTAGCAACTGAACCAATATCAAATACGGAGGGGTTGCTATAAACACTAGTAAAGCACACATCAATAACATGTATATCAAATATACTTTTGTTCACTTTGCAATCCTTCTTATCCGCCAAATACTTGGGGTAGTTCCGCTTCCAGTGACCAGTCCCTTTGCAGTAGAAGCACTTAGTCTCAGGCTTAGGATCAGACTTGGGCTTCTTCACTTGAGCAGCAACTTGCTTGCCGTTCTTCTTGAAGTTCCCCTTCTTCCCTTTGCCCTTTTCTTGAAACTAGTGGTCTTGTCAACCATCAACACTTGATGTTTTTCTTGATTTCTACCTTCGTTGATTTCAGCATCACGAAGAGCTTAGGAATTACTTTTGTCATCCCTTGCATATTATAGTTCATCACGAAGTTCTACTAACTTGGTCATGGTGACTAGAGAATTCTTTCAATCACTATCTTATCTGGAAGATTAACTCCCACTTGATTCAAGCGATTGTAGTACCCAGACAATCTGAGCACATGCTCACTAGTTGAGCGATTCTCCTCCATCTTTTAACTATAGAACTTATTGGAGACTTCATATCTCTCAACTCGGGTATTTGCTTGAAATATTATCTTCAACTCCTGGAACATCTCATATGGTCCATGACGTTCAAAACATCTTTGAAGTCCCGATTCTAAGCCATTAAGCATGGTGCACGAAACTATCAAGTAGTCATCATATTGAGCTAGCCAAACGTTCATAACGTCTGCATCTGCTCCTGCAATAGGTCTGTCACCTAGCAGTGCATCAAGGACATATTTTTTCTGTGCAGCAATGAGGATAAACCTCAGATCACGGATCCAATCCGCATCATTGCTACTAACATCTTTCAACATAATTTTCTCTAGGAACATATCAAAATAAAACGCAGGGAAGCAACAACGCGAGCTATTGATCTACAACATGATTTGCAAAATACTACCAGGACTAAGTTCATGATAAATTTAAGTTCAATTTAATCATATTACTTAAGAACTCCCACTTAGATAGATATCCCTCTAATCCTCTAAGTGATCACGTGATCCAAATCAACTAAACCATAACCGATCATCACGTGAGATGGAGTAGTTTTCAATGGTGAACATCGCTATGTTGATCATATCTACTATATGATTCACGCTCGACCTTTCGGTCTCCGTGTTCCGAGGCCATATCTGTATATGCTTGGCTCGTCAAGTATAACCTGAGTATTCCGCGTGTGCAACTGTTTTGCACCCGTTGTATTTGAACGTAGAACCTATCACACCCGATCATCACGTGGTGTCTCAGCACGAAGAACTTTTGTAACGGTGCATACTCAGGGAGAACACTTCTTGATAATTTAGTGAGAGATCATCTTATAATGCTACCGTCAATCAAAGCAAGATAAGATGCATAAAAAGATAAACATCACATGCAATTAATATAAGTGATATGATATGGCCATCATCATCTTGTGCTTTGTGATCTCCATCTCCGAAGCACCGTCATGATCACCATCGTCACCGGCGCTACACCTTGATCTCCATCGTAGCATCGTTGTCGTCTCGTCAATCTTATGCTTCCACGACTATCACTACCGCTTAGTAATAAAGTAAAGCATTACATCGCGATTGCATTGCATACAATAAAGCGACAACTATATGGCTCCTGCCAGTTGCCGATAACTCGGTTACAAAACATGATCATCTCATACAATAAAATCAGCATCATGCCTTGACCATATCACATCACAATATGCCCTACAAAAACAAGTTAGACGTCCTCTACTTTGTTGTTGCAAGTTTTACGTGGCTGCTACGGGCTTAAGTAAGAACTCATCTCACCTACGCATCAAAACCACAACGATAGTTCGTCAAATAGACTCCGTTTTAACCTTCTCAAGGACCGGGCGTAGTCACACTTGGTTCAACTAAAGTTGGAGAGACAGTCTTCCGCAAGCCATCTATGTGCAAAGCACGTCGAGGGAACCGGTCTCGCGTAAGAGTACGCGTAAGGTTGGTCCGGATCGTCTCGTCCAACAATACCGCCGAACCAAAGTATGACATGCTGGTAGGCAGTATGACTTGTATCGCCCACAACTCACTTGTGTTCTACTCGTGCATATAACATCAAACCATAAAAACCTGGCTTGGATGCCACTGTTGGGGAACGCAGTAATTTCGAAAATTTTCCTACGCACACGCAAGATCATTGTGATGCACAGCAACGAGAGGGGAGAGTGTTGTCTACGTACCAACGCAGACCGACTGCGGAAGCGATCACACAACGTAGAGGAAGTAGTCGTACGTCTTCTTCCCGATCCGACCGATCCAAGCACCGTTACTCCGGCACCTCCGAGTTCTTAGCACACGTTCAGCTCGATGACGATCCCCGGGCTCCGATCCAGCAAAGATTCGGGGAGGAGTTCCGTCAGCACGACGGCGTGGTGACGATCTTGATGTACTACCGACGCAGGGCTTCGCCTAAGCACTACAACGGTACGATCGAGGTGGAATTTGGTGGCAGGGGGCACCGCACACGGCTAAGGAACGATCTCAAGGATCAACTTGTGTGTCTTGGGGTGTCCCCTGCCCCCGTATATAAAGGTTGGAGGAGAGGGAGCTGGCCGGCCAAAGGAGGGAGGCGCAGGAGGAGTCCTACTCCTACCGGGAGTAGGACTCCCCCCTCCAATCCTAGTCCAACTAGGAAACCTTCAAAGGGGAGAGAGAGAGAGAGGTGGCCGGCCCCTCTCCTAGTCCTAATAGGACTAGGGAGAGGGGGGGAGGCGCAGCCCTATGTGGGCTGCCCTCTCACCTTTCCACTAAGGCCCATGTTGGCCCATTTGGCTCCCGGGGGGTTCCGGTAACCCTCCCGGTAATCCGGTAAAATCCCGATTTCACCCGGAACACTTCCGATGTCCAAACATAGGCTTCCAATATATCAATCTTTACGTCTCGACCATTTCGAGACTCCTCGTCATGTCCGTGATCTCATCCGGGACTCCGAAAAACCTTTGGTACATCAAAATGCATAAACTCATAATAACTGTCATCGTAACGTTAAGCGTGCGGACCCTACGGTTCGAGAACAATGTAGACATGACCGAGACATGTCTCCGGTCAATAACCAATAGCGGGACCTGGATGCCCATATTGGCTCCTACATATTCTACGAAGATCTTTATCGGTCAGACCGCATAACAACATACGTTGTTCCTTTTGTCATCGGTATGTTACTTGCCCGAGATTCGATCGTCGGTATCCAATACCTAGTTCAATCTCGTTACTGGCAAGTCTCTTTACTCGTTCCGTAATACATCATCTCATAACTAACATCTTAGTTATTATGCTTGCAAGGCTTATGTGATGTGTATTACCGAGAGGGCCCAGAGATACCTCTCCGACAATCGGAGTGACAAACCCTAATCTCGAAATACGCCAACCCAACATCTACCATTGGAGACACCTATAGTACTCCTTTATAATCACCCAGTTACGTTGTGACGTTTGGTAGTACCCAAAGTGTTCCTCCGGTAAACGGGAGTTGCATAATCTCATAGTTATAGGAACATGTATAAGTCATGAAGAAAGCAATAGCAACATACTAAACGATCGGGTGCTAAGCTAATGGAATGGGTCATGTCAATCAGATCATTCAACTAATGATGTGACCTCGTTAATCAAATAACAACTCTTTGTTCATGGTTAGGAAACATAACCATCTTTGATTAACGAGCTAGTCAAGTAGAGGCATACTAGTGACACTCTGTTTGTCTATGTATTCACACATGTATTATGTTTCCGGTTAATACAATTCTAGCATGAATAATAAACATTTATCATGATATAAGGAAATAAATAATAACTTTATTATTGCCTCTAGGGCATATTTCCTTCAGGTGGAGGGCGTGCCCCCTGCCTTGTGGCCTCCTCGCAGGTCCCCCGACATGCACTCCAAGTCTTCTGGGCTTCCTTCCTTCCAAAAATGAGTTCCTTGAAGTTTCAGGTCAATTGGACTTTGTTTGATTTTCCTTTTCTTCGAAACTCTAAAATAGGGTAAAAACAGAAACTGGCACTGGGCTCTGGGTTAATAGGTTAGTCCCAAAATGATATAAAAGTGCCCATAAACATTCAAAACAGTAGATAATATAGCATGGAGCAATCAAAAATTATAGATACGTTGGAGACGTATCATTCAACAGTTCGTTCGTCGGGATCTTCTCTATCTTTGGCATCGTCCGGAGTGTTATCGTTTCCCATGCCGATGTTGTTGCTTTTGCTGGCGTGATTTAGAGCGGCGCCGCTGACGCCGACGCTTTGGTTGTGTCTTAGGAGGCTCATCCTCGACTAGATTCTCCTTGTCATCGCCGCTATTATCTTTTGGTGCATCCACCATATATACGTCATATGAGGAGGTGGTCGTCCATCGTCGGGTGACCGGCGGGTTTTGGGCCTCCTCTTCTCCTGCATCGTCGTCTATACCGTCGATCTCTTCGGAGACGTAATCGAGCATGTTGGTTAGGTCCTCGACGGTGGCTATGAAGTGGGCGGTGGGTGGGAAACGAAATTCTCCTTCATCAGCCTCCAGTTCGAACCGAATATAATTTGGCTAAGAGTCCCCCGCCAGCGATAGATTTTTTAGTGAGTTTAGGACGTCGCCCAAAGGCGAGTGCCGGAAGATGTCCGCGGAGCTGAATTCGACGATCGATGACCGATCAAGCTCGACGTACATGGACGCACAAGGTTCGGAACCTGTAGCTGGAGAGGAGTCCATGGTTCTAGTGACACAGATGTTACATGAAGTTAGGTCTGTGTGCGGCTCTAATGCCGCTGAGTCTGCGGCTTACGTGGCGGGGTTGAGCTTCCCGTCCTCGGATGGCGCAATCTGCTCCAGATCTAAGGCCAGAGCAGCTACAGGTACTATCTCCTGGGTATGGTCCGATGACAGATTTACGTCATGTTCACCGTGGTGGCAGGGAGCGGCTGCCGTGGTCTCAAATCCGTCGAAGATCAAGTCTCCGCGGATATCCGCGACATAGTTCAAGCTTCCAAACCCGACCTGATGGCTAGGGGCATAGCTTTCGATCTGCTCCAGATGGCCAAGTGAGTTGGCCTGCAGTGCGAAGCCGCCGAATACAAAGATCTGTCCGGGGAGGAAGACTTCCCCTTGGACAGTGTCATTGTGGATTGTCGAAGGAGCCATCAAACCTTTTGACGACAGCACAGTGGAACTCTCAATGGAAGCACCAATGTCGGTGTCAAAACTGGCGGATCTCGGGTAGGTGGTCCCGAACTGTGCGTCTAAGGTCAATGGCAACAGGAAACAGGGGACACAATGTTTACCCAGGTTTGGGCCCTCTCTATGGAGGTAATACCCTACTTCCTGCTTGATTGATCTTGATGAATATGAGTATTACTAGAGTTGATCTACCACGAGATCGTAATGGCTAAACCCTAAAATTCTAGCATGTCTGACTATGATTATGAGAATATAGGTCTACGGACCTAGCCCTCCGGTTTATATAGACACCGGAGGGATCTAGGGTTACATAAGGTTGATTACAGAGAAAGGAATCTTCATATTCGGACGCCAACACTACAAAAAAATACACTTCCGTGATGATACGTGTTTGTCATGGTAGGTCGCGTTTTTTGTCATGCATGTACATCCATGACGATTTTATGACACAATCAAGATAGTCATACCTGTGCTATCGTAGAAGTGTTCCATGACATTACCCAAATTATCATCACGGAAGTGTCCACTTCCATGACGGTAAATCGTGCGTCATAGAAGTGCTTTCGTCAAGGGTGACCGACATGTGGCATCCACCGTAACGGAACACCGTTATGCTATTGGGTCCGGTTTTGGATCCGAAAACCTGCTAACAGCCCCGACCAATGGGGATTTTCCACATGTAAAATCATCATTGGCTTGAGGAAACACGTGTCGGCTCACCGTTGGGATAGATGTCATCCACTCATTGGACCGAATGCGCCTATGATATGTCGACACATGGCATGGCCGAACAGAGGCCCATTCCTGTGAAAAGGCTGGCCCGTTTGACTTGGTCAAAAGGTGGCGGGCTGGCCCATAGAAAGCCTGTTAACGGTCTGTTCGCATATACCCCATTTATAGCCCGCTAACCCAGGGCCCATTATGACCTATTCGAATTAGGCCTAGTAGCATCATCTGGGCCGTCCAATATGATTCCAGCCCATTTTAAGTTCCGGCCCATGTATAGCCCATGACGTCTTTTGGCCCATATGAAGCCCTTTGTAACTCTTGGCACATTAACGGCCCGTGGTGAAAATGGCCCGTTGAACAGTGTATCCCTTTATACCCATTAACGGCCCATTAATCCACTGTGCTGTTTGCAACCCATGTTATCTTTCGGCCTTCTCAAGGCCCATTTATTCTTGGGCTCATTTCCAGCATTCGGTTACTTACGTCCCATTACTACCATTTTCTGCTTGTGGGCCAAATTCAGCCCGTGGTTACAGTCGGCCCGTTTGTGGCCCGTTAATACATTGGGTTGTTTTCATAGCGTCATCAAATACAGCCTATTAATGACGGACCGTTATGGTCGGCCCATGAATGGACGACTCCAACTCTAGCCCGTTTACGGCCATAATGCGGTCTGTTTTTGGCCCATGTTTGGCCAATCGATCATACGACCCATATAAGGCCCATTGATGATACGACCCGTAGAAGGCCCATTGTTTCTACGGCCCGTAGAAGGCCCATTGTTTCTACGGCCCGTAGAAGGCCCATTGTTTCTACGGCCCGTAGGAGGCCCAATGTCACTACAGTAAATATGTAGCCCATGGCCTGTTAAAGGCGGGAAACTAATATAGGTTTAGACCTGCTAATGGCCCAAGATGATTATAGGCCCACGTTTTGGCCCATATGAGTAACGGGCCGGCCTGAAGACCGACAACACTGAGATCCACTGAACCTTCCGGCCTAAATTACAGCATACTGACCAAAGAATAAACCTAGACTATACAATAAAGAAATTACGGCATATGATATCCACTGGGAATCAAAGTTCGCTACGGATGATAATAAAGCGCAACATGACCACGGATTACACACACTGGGCATCAAAGGTCACCACCAGTGCATATAAACGCGCCAACAAAAGAATATACAAAACTGAGAGCACTTTAGAAGGCACTAGACCTGGCAAGGTCGGGCCCCGCAAGCAGCCGAACAAGCTGATGAGACCTCAGTTGTGTCAATGATAGATGCTTCATCCCTAGCTGTATGGAACCATAGTGCGCAAGGCAGTCCCCTGACATCTTCATTACATCTTTGACTTCAAGTCGGAGCTGAGCCGAAGTAAGCCTTTACGCTTTAAGTTGAGACTGGAGAAGTCGAAATGATTGAGGTAGCAACTTCACAGAGGTTGTCTCACACCTGCTGGTGAGCAGCTTCAACTCACTGTCTTCATCAAGACAGGACCTTGGGGTCATCTTGCTGTCCTCAAGATGGTTTGGCTCACTATCTTTCCTAAATTTCTGCGTGGAATAAGAGATACGACTCTGAAAGAGAAACAAGGAGACACGTAACAGGTTTCACAATTATATAAGCAAATAAATGGATCTATTATGCATAAGGAACATGTTTTTACAACTACAATTTAAAACGGGTAGTTGTTGCAAACATCCAATTAGATGTAAACAGCAGTGGAGGAAATGATGCCTATCCAAATCTATACTAGAACAAAGTTTGAAGGCTTGAGAAGGATGAACTTACATTACATGTTAACACGGGCTGGACAAAGCCCTTCTCCATGTTAATGGAAGGATAATTCAATAAATTCCCCAAAGAAAATTCTTTATAAGCATTGTCATTATTCTATATTTTGCAAAGAGTAAATATAGATCAAATAATATTGGAAGAAATAGAGGATAATGAAGCTCTGGTGCAGACTGATGATACATAATCAAATAGCAATTAATTAAGTACATCGTTACAAGGCAAAAGGTACTAACAAGAGGAATGCAGACATCAACGTGTGCAGTGGCATTGGCTTTATTCAACATTTTGGTAAGAGTAAATGTAGATATGATAATTTGGAGAAAGTGGAGGGAAGGGCAGATAAGATGCAAAGTAATGCTAGACAATCAACTATCTCGCGATGCATGTACAGTAATACCACCACCGTCCGTTATTACTTGTCGCTCAAATGGATGTATCTAGCACTATTAAGTTCTAAATACATCCAATTGATCAACAATTAATTCGATACAGAGGGAGTACATGACAACATGTACTTACATGAGCAATCCAAAATTTCATAACCATTGTGTTAATTCTATATTTATCTAAGAGTAAATATAGATCTTATAATTTCAAGCAAAGGGAGGATAAAGAAGCGAACATTTACAGTGATGCTACATAATCAAACATCAATGAGTGTAAGTATGCTGACAAAGGGCAAGAGGTACTGACAAGAGCAATGCAGAGCCCAGTATTGTCATGAGATCCTATGATCCTTTGAGCAAGGAGATTCATCTGAAATTAGTTTTCATACAAGAGAGAAGGTAAGGCACATGCAGAAATTTAGGAGTTCAAATTTTGAATTGATATCATAGACAGTACCTGACGCTGGGCTCTCAGCAATTCTAATAGGGGTTTGGCCACTGGAGTAGGGGTAAAGTCTGGTACAGTTGGGCCTGTGTTTTCTGTGGTTGCTGATCTATCTGATTTAACAGGTATCACTACCTTTTCCAAATACCTAGTTTGTACTCCTTGAGGATCTGCACTCACCCTCTTCCTTTTGGACATCTATTACGAAAGAACAATATTTGACTGGAAAAACATAGTATGACGACACATGGAATAGGTACAAAAAATGGATAGGTATGGCATATACTCATATATGATGCTTAAACTAAGCAGATGGTGTAACAAAGTAGAAGTAATGCAAGAGGTCAGATGCAAAATATGTGCGACCAATACAACCTTGCCAAGTTAGAGCATGCACCTTGATGGGTGAATAAGATAGGCCATCCTCCAACATGCCAAGTTTGTTAGCCAGTGGATTGTTCCGCAATATTCCTCTCGTGCGCCCATTCTCATATTCATTTTGATAATGTTCAATACATGACATGCATGAAAACATAAAAACAAGTGACATTATGTTTGTAATGTAGAAGTGATTCTAATCCAATACTTCCTCCCTGTAATCCCCTTTGTGCTATCTCTGCAATTCTTCTAAGAGGTGCCATGCATGCTGTAATTTGGTGTGTGCATTAATATAATGTGGCCTACTACTCAAAATATGAGAGCTCCAGAAGTGATGATACTTTGCAGATGATAGCTTCAACATATAGTAAAGAAGAATGAGTTGACCTGACCTGACAGATTCAAAATATACCAAGGGAGAATAACTCGACCTGACCAGTCGACTGCAAGAGAAGAGGATCATCTTAAAGAAGAGCAGAAGAGCAAGTAGATTGAAGATATTGCAAGTCTTTCTATACAATGTCGGCTGGCCACCCATGATGAACCAGAGCGCATAGAGAAATACTATTCCTTCCGGTCTCTCCATATGTGGCTCACATGCATTTTGAAACTAAAGTAGGAACATTTAGCTGACCAATTAAACATCTCTCAGTTTTACTAATATCAACATAATATCATATTTGAATTTGTACAACTAAGCTTGTTTAGCTCGATGGGTGGAGCAGTGCTATTACGACACGAACCATGTAAGCTGATCGTGGTCATCATAAAATGGGGAAACAGTAAGCATGATGAGTATAGTGTTGACCGTGGCAGTGGGATGGCAGATCTGAAGCTGCAAACCGCGCAAAGGGTAGTTAGCAACTAATGTTTGCTTTGAAATAACAACTAAGATTTGGTATGGACAAGAAAGTACAATCAACAAGTGACAAAGAAATGCAATTCTATTGTCTCTCTATATGTCGCGACATGCATTTGGAAACTCAAGTGGGACCTTTAGCTAACCAATTAAATGTGTCTGTTAACTAATATCAGTATCATATCACAGTCATATTTGAACAACTAAGCTTTGGAATTTTGAGTGTTGTGTTGTTTAGATTGAAGGGTGGAGTAATGCTAGCACGACAGAATGCACCTACGCAGATCATAGTAGAGTAGATAAAAGGGGAAAACCCTAAGCATCAAGAGTAAAATCAGAAAAGTGGAACTAGCTAGACCAGTGGGTGGCGCACATGCTTTTCGAAACGAATATAGGAACATTAGGTGACCAATTAAACGTTCTCTGTTTTAGTAATATGAGCATCATATCAAATTCGCATTTCAACACGTAAGCTTTGGAATTATGAGTGGCATGTTGTTTCGCTTGATGGGTTGAGGTCTTGAGGAGCAGTGCTAGCATGACACAAAGCAGTGAAGCACCTACGATGATGGTAGTGAATATAAAGGGGGAAACCATAAGCTTTACGAGTATAGTGACCGCGACATGGCAGATCTGAAGGTGCAAACCGGACAAAGCTACTTCGCAACCAATGTTTGCATTCAACTAGCCACTACGATTTGGTACGGACAAGAAAAGTACAGTAAACAATTTAAGATCTATTTTCCGGGTGAGATCAATAACTTAAGCACATATGGAAGAGTACCACCTCTCTTGTGACGCCGTGTAGGCCCCTGATGATACGTTGAGGGTGCTGCGGGTGCGATGGCTGTCGGCGGTGGGGAAGAAGACTTTAGATGGCAGACAGCTGGATCGGGGGATAAATCCTGTTACCATGGACGAGGCGGTCATAGGAGCAGCAACGGCAAGGTGGACGACAGCGCCGATGAAGTGAGACGATGCGATGAAAGGATCCTGGTCCGGCATCGTGGATGAGAGACGTCCATCTCTTGCAGTGGACGACGGGGTAGGGGTAGCGGCTCTGGCAAGGTGGAGGATGGGGTGGCGGACGGAGGATGCTGGCCGCAGTGGGGAGGTTGTCGTGGCGCCGATGGTGTATGAATGGGGAAATGGAGGGGGAGGGGGGATCTCAAACTTTGGGACGCGCTTGTCTGAAATGTGGGAAAGTTACGAACTTATCCCCCTTTTAAAATTTTGGACATCACGTCGGTTGGGGATAGGACGGTAATCTCGCATCTCCCAAATATTTGCTGGTAACTATTTTGGGCGAGGAGAGGGTGTTTTGCCGCCCACGGTTGGCTCCCACGGTGTATGAACGGAGCTGACAGGTAGGGCGGTTGTGTCACGTCTGAGGGAAGTTACACATCTGCCCCTATTTAAAATATTAGCCTACATCGGTTTCGGACGAGGAGAGTTTGTTTTGCCACCCACCATGGATGAATGGGGAAATGGAGGGAGAGACACATGTCTTTCGGACGAGCTTGAATCAAATGTGTTTTGCTGTCCACGTTTGGCGCCCACCATGTCTGAATGGGCTCAGAGGCCATCGTGTCACGTCTGATTGAAGTTACTAGTCTACCCCTATCGACATCAGTGTAAATCCGGTCGATAAGGATGTCAAGTGTCAGGTGTAGACAGTAATTTCCATCTCGCAAACACTTGCTTCAGGCAGCCCACAAATGATACTGGGTGTTTAGCCGCTTCATTCAAAACTTGGGAGAATTAGCATTCACGTTTTCCCTGGGCCCTGGCAACTAAATCCAAATCTATTTTTTATTCGATTACGAATATCCATAGATAATTCTACGTTTTGTTATTTATTTCTTCAAAACCACAACAAAGATTTATTCCACCTTTACATATGATTATGATTTAGAAATGCCGTGATCATCGAATTCAGTAGGTTGGATACACTTTGAGTCAAACAGTTATTTTATCAAATACAATATGCTCACACGAAAAATAGTTCACCTTATGTCAATCATACAAGTACTGAGGATTACCTCGCCTAAAAAATTCGGATCAGTACAACACATGGACAACATAGGGGGTCTTACAACATAATCCATTCAGAGACATGACACAACATGCAAGTACAATAATCTAAAGACAATTTCAACTGCTATCTAAAGAAGAACTAGGATTACCCTGGGCTTTAGATAGCAGAACCAGTAGGACCTCCTCCGTCTTCAAATGCAACATTCTTACTTCCTCCAATTCTTGGGTTGCTTGCATAATGCGTGCGACTAATTGCATAATTTCCAGCTTAAAGATCGAGATTACCTCATTCATGGCAGCTGTCAGTGTCAAACCCGGCAGATCTCGGGTAGGGGGTCCCGAACTATGCGTCTAAGGTCGATGGTAACAGGAGACAGGGGACACGATGTTTACCCAGGTTCGGGACCTCTTAATGGAGGTAATACCCTACTTCCCGCTTGATTGATCTTGATGAATATAAAGATTACAAGAGTTGATCTACCTCAAGATCATATGTTGTGGTCTAAACCCTAGAGGTATGATGAGCAATATCATAATCATCTATCGACTAGCCTGGCCCCGGCTTATATAATGTACCAGAGGCCTAGGATAACAAGAGTCCTAGCCGAATATGTTGGTGGAGAGGAGTCCTTGTCTTGATCACCAAATCTTGTGGAATACTCCTTGTATGCAGCATGGGCTACCCGAAGTGGCCCATGAATGAACCGCCATAGGGGTCCTCGGCCTGATCCACCTAATCGAGAGACGATGTGGTGAGTACCCCCTAGTCCAGGACACCGTCAGTAGCCCCCTGAACCGGTCTTCAAGTTGGGGACGCTCCTTGATTCTTCCGAACTGTTCTCCATCTTTGGTCGTTGGTCTTGAAAACCAGTTCAACAAATCTTCTCATCTTCGATCTTGAGGATCGCTGAAGTAAATCCGAAGAGTTTACACATCGGGTATCTGAGGAGCCCCTTTAAGTTTTCGGTCTTTATCAATGCCTTGTTATTCTTCATGCCACACCTCGTGTTCGAAGTTGTTCCTGTGTGGTGGCGTCTTCTTGCGTCCGAGCTCCAACGCTGGACTGCATCTAAGCTCCAACGTTGGACTTTGTCAAAGCTCCAACGCCAGACTATATCTGAAGTTTATCGCTGGACGATATCCGAGCTCCAACGTACTGTGTCCAAACTCCAACGCCGGACTGTATCCGAGCTCCAACGCCGGACTATATCCGAGGTGTCATAGATCACCTTGGTTCAAAAGAGTTGAAGGAGTTTAGTCGAGCTTAATGCCGGAAATGCCCTCTATGGAGGTAACCACTGGCGCCCGAGCTTTATGCCGGACTACTTCCGAGGTGGTGCACCACCCCGACTGCGGGCCGATTTTTGGGCAATATTTTTGATTGGTGCAATTTATTCTCTGCCGAGATATATAGCCAGTAGCCCTCAAGGTGTGTATCGATCTAAAACCCGAGATGCACCTGAAGGATAACATGAAACCGCTGATCCTAGTAGCCCCTGAGACTCATTTCAATGCGCGAAATCGGTCTGAGGATCAACTCCTAGCTCGGCAGCATATGTAGGAATAGAAACGCAGTGTAATATATTAGAGATAATAGTGACCAGCGAACGGGCCCCTGAGAGAGGGTCGTGAGAAGTCGTCGTGATATATCAGCTTGATGCCGGATAAGTTCCATATGGTACTTATTGTCGTCCAAAGACGCGCTTGTCCATAGTTCGGTTATGCAGAACACTGAGCACTTCAAATTTTCTGCATTGAATAGGCAATTCGGTAGCCCCCAAGCCACTGGTCGGGTGGCAACACCAGATCAGGGGATCAATGTGCCCCTTTAATATTTATAAATAACGAGCACAAAGCCTAGTAGCCCCAGAGCCTTAATGTGGGCACGGGTGGCCGAATTAAGGATCGATATCCGTCAAATTGATGCATATTTACGGCTTTATAACGATGATTACGCAAGGCAACAATTTGTATATTGAATACAAAGTCTGATGATATATGTTTATTTTGACTCTATTGCGACCGTTTATCATTTGAAAGTGGCCCATCGTCGACTTCCGCCCCTTTGTAGATGCTACGCAGGGTGTTTCCGCAATAATAAAACAACCCTTAGCCGACGTCTCGGTGCCCGGAGGCGGTTGTGTTAGGGAAACAAGGCAATCAGATATGCGGGCTTTATAACATTCACTTAGTCATAGGAGCTTAAAGTTGGGAGGCCAGTTACCAGCCCCGAGTTAGTGTTCGGCGACAGCCGAAGTCAAGCCGTAAACACTTTGGCCAATGTTATGAACGGCCCGTCATTTAACACAGTCATCGGATTGCTGACCAGTTTACCCTTATTGTGGCAGTTAGTTTTCGGTTTTCTCCACTGAGGTGCTTAACCATGCGAGCTGGAAGCACAATCGCAGTGGTTCTCCCTTTGCACACCTAGCTGAACAAAGCGGAACGTAGGAGGCAAGCGCAGGAGCCGAGCAACCCAACTATTAACCGAAGACACAATTCGAAACCAATGCATATTTAGCAATATCCAAGAATGTTTTTTGCCAAATCTCTAAAGGTGTCCGACGTTGCACTGCGAGACTTGTGCTGAAAACACACAAATAGTTTAAAAGTGTCATAAGCTTGGAAAAACCAAAAAACATCAGTAAAAACTTGACGTCCGAACAAGATCAAGTGTTCGGTGCCAATCCGAAAATTGGAAAAAAGAAAAAAAATATGCTTCTGCCGTGCTTTAACATGACGCACCCGATCTCAACACTCCAAGTGGGCTAGCCTACGGCTTTGAGCTCCTTATCCCAAAGGCGGAGTACTTGTTCGAGGCCCATTTAGCGAACTAAACTCAAGTGGCTTTCAGAGAGAAGACAGGCTATCCAGCTACCGACCATACACTCGAGTCAAAAAAGGAGCGGTAGAAAAAGACTTTGCAACGACCAAGAAGAAAACACATTTATTATAAAACAGCTCATATAAATTTTAAGAGCCCCCAAGTGACTTGGGTAAAAGAATTTTATGTATAATGATTGTATGTACCTATGTACTTATATCATATCTGTGTTCACCCAAACTTTAAACACGTCTTAACCGACCGTCGGGTTCTTCCTCTTCGGTCAAGGACCGAAAAGTGTCATGTACTCCACCTGTTGATAGTATCGACGGTGTTTCCGATATCCAGGCAATCAGCCCATAAGGCTGTAACAGACAAAGCGCGCTCAGGGAACTTATACTATGTTACTGACGAAGTATAAGAAGCATCTTCGAAGAGAATAGTACCTCCACCGATACCTTTCTTCGGTTGCTCATTGTTACTATGAGACTTGTGCAATAGACTTTTTGTACTCATGAGTTCCGTTGTGTGCCGACCATGATTGAAAACAATAAGAGCGCTAACTTTTGGCTTCATCCAGTCTGAGGTACTAACTCAGATGACCCGGTAGTAACAATCACAGAGGTGCTCCCTTTACCGCCTAGCCGAACAATCGGGAACGTAGGGTAAGCAGAGGAGCCAGGCAACCTAGCTTGTGAAACACTTAAGTCAATATGGTACATATTGTGGCGTAATACACGAACAAGGAACGAAGCCATACAAGTATAATCATATGCAAGAGGAAAGGCTTCATAAAGTAAGCCCCTAAATAAATGGGGTATTTGAATTTGTGTGTCACAAACAAAGTTTTGACAAGGAATTTTGTCACAAACAACTTTTTGCCAAAAAGTATAAGGCTTGGTTGAACCAAACAAAATTTAAAACTGAAAGTTTTGAGCATGAAAGCGACTTAGCGGGTTAATGTGTTCAGTATTGATGACGCGGTCCGAGCTTACGGCGGGATGAGCTCCCAGCCCCCAAGCCGGTCTCGAGGTGGCAAAGCGAAGAGATCGACGCTCCGAAGTGGCGACATAGCACGACCGATGCATGCCAGCAGTGTGATGCTGAAGTACCCAGCGTGGGTTAATGAAGTGAGGACGAAGCCCCCAGTCCAGCCGAGGTGACGTGCTTTGTCTGTACGCCGAGGTGACAACACTGCCCGATCCAGATCATTTACCTGTGCACAGAAAATAGTGCAAACCGGGGATAATAGTAATAATAACAAAAAAAATTGTTGCATAATTAATAATTTATGCAAAGTGAGTAATAAAAGAAATATGGCTTGTGTGCCGAACACTCGATAAGGTAGAGCTCCCTCAGCGATGCCGAAGTCCCGAGGCAACCGCACATGTCTGTATGGAAATTCGACCAACAAGGTGATGACGCGAGCCAATTTAGGACGATTGGGACGATGACATGGGCTTGCCGGAGTGACCGCGTGACGCAGTCGAAGTCGACTACCTACACATGTAAAAATAGTGTAGTCCAACAATAATAATATGAATATATAAAAATCCTCGTGTAATTAATTTTTGCAAAATAATTTATTTTAAAGATATGTGGCCTGGCTCCGAAGTTAATGTCGATGCAGAGCGTTGGCGTGATGCGGTAAGGCGTGGCGAAGCCTGAATTCACAGGTCGGTCCGAGTTCCAGATGCGGCGTTTGCCGAACTATATACGGAAACTGACCGAACCACCACACGACCATCGTTAATGCGGTAACCATTTGATAGACCTGTGTACAGATTATGGAACAAACTAGAGTAATAATTCCTTGGAAAAAATAAACCCAAACAAGCAAAGATTACTAGGATTAATAGCACGTGGTATATTTGTTGTAGCAATCAGAAAAAAGGTGACTCCCCAAATTGAGACTCGATCCACACACCCATTGCCTGATGGGCGATAAAGTGACGATATGGCGATACTGGCAATGGTTGGCTCACCGAGACAAAGCCCCTGGTCCAACTAACATGACGAAGCTGGTCGGCTAGCGACGCCGAAGTCACCGGAGTATGTTGATGAAGATATGGTGAAGCCCCGGTCCAGCCGAGGTGACGGAGCAGGTCGGTAAGGAGACGTTGCAGCTGCCGTGTCAGTCGGGGTGTTGAAGCAGTTCGGCATGATGGACATCGGCTTGAAAAAGCAACAGTGCAGCTATGCCGACGCAGGTCATAATTTGTGACGCAGCCAATGCCGGCTTGGTGAAGCGAACATGTGATGATGCCGGTGTGACCGCTCCGTGTGATCCGTGGGGCGGCGATGTTGGTGATGATTTATCCATTGTGATACCGAACTCTTGTTCGGCTTGCCCAGATGATGATCCGAAGAAGTTGAGATTGGCTCAACAAAGCGACGACGTGTCCAGCGCAGGTCGGTAGTCATGGAGCAACGTTGTCGGGCTGGTTTGACACCAGCGCGTTGAAGATCATATTGGAAAAGTTTTAAATTAGCGGGATGTGTTTGGGAACAAAACACAATACCCCATACAAAATTTTCTTCAAAAAGATGTCCGAAATCCCGTTCACAAAAAAGATGAACTCGGGTCGGATTCGTTCTCGCGCGGAAAACAGATCTAATAAAGTGGTCCACTCATCGGAAGGTTCCCGGAGTTTGAACCGTCGGATCGAGCTGAAATTTGGAGGGGTGGTACATATGGGAATTTCGCAGAAGATGAACAGTTGGATCTTCCAAAGGACCTTCGAGCTAGGCTCTGGAGACCACGCCCTAAAATCGTCCGGATTCCTGTCCAGATTTGACAGGGCTCCGGTATATCGTAGACTGCCGGAGATTCCTCCATCGAAACTCGACAAAATTTTGCATGGTTCTTGTAGAATTAATTCCGCACAATTCCTCCAAAGGAAATGTCAAAGCGATGCTCAAGGAGGCGGTGAAAGCGGATACAAGTTCGCTGTCCGGAAAAACAACACGGTCGCCCGAGGGCAATGTTGACGTTGAGCCCCCGAGCTCCGAGGATAATTCCTCCATGATCATGATAGAGATCGGAGTTGATGTTGATGAAGGCCCTCGTCTGAACATGACTATCGGAGGCAGGGCGCAGTCCTCGGTCAAGCCGAGGTGACCAGTCGAGATGGTGACGAAGATGCCGACGTCGCAGTTAATCTGCAGACGAGCCATCGATCCTTTGCCGATCACACAATGGAACTATCAATGAAAGCACCAATGTCGGTGTCAAAACCGGCAGATCTCGGGTATGGGGTCCCGAACTGTGCGTCTAAGGTCGATGGTAACAGGAGACAGGGGACACGATGTTTACCCACATTCGGGCTCTCTTAATGGAGGTAATACCCTACTTCCTGCTTGATTGATCTCGATGAATATAAAGATTACAAGAGTTGATCTACCTCGAGATCATATGTTGTGGTCTAATCTGTAGAGGTATGATGAGCAATATCATAATCATCTATCGACTAGCCTGGCCCCGGCTTATATAATGCACCAGAGGCCTAGGATAACAAGAGTCCTAGCCGAATACATTGGTGGAGAGGAGTCCTTGTCTTGATCGCCAAATCTTGTGGAATACTCCTTGTATGCGGCATGGGCTGCCCGAAGTGGCCCATGAACGAACCACCATGGGGGTCCTCGGCCCGATCCACCTAATCGAGAGACGATGTGGTGAGTGCCCCCTAGTCCAGGACACCGTCAGCAGCCACACCATCTCTTTCTGCCTCGAGTAGAGCCTCAAGAACTATAATAGCTGTGCTCCGACTGCTCTCTGGCGGTGTTGCCTCTGAAATGCTACCATCTGGTAACATGGATGGCGCACTACTTCCACAAATAAATCGTGGGGTTATACATTTTCTCCTAGTGTGAACGGTATCTTGAAAGGTTTCCGCTGGACATAAGTAAGAGATAGTTATTGCATGATCCAAGCAGTAAGCTTACATGGTAAACGACATACAATTTTTTTTAGGAACTTGACAGTGGGAGAGAACTCCCACTGTATATTTTCACATATCTATATAAATGGGGTGTTTACATAGACATACCACTCACACACATCCAGCTCCACTCCTGGTGGAACCACCAGGGGTGGGGCAACTACGCCATGGTCACTGCTATACACTTGTCTCTAAGTATTTAAAGAGGGAAGAATAAAACACAGTATGGCTCAGCTAAGTGTGCCACAGTATGAAAGCAGGGCAGCTCTACGTGTACCCTTAACTCTATGTTGCAGAAGTCCCAAGTCCTCTTTGAATCGAACGACATACAAATTATTGCCGAGCATGGCAAGCTATATTTAAATGGTTTGAAGCAGCATTAGCTGAAAATAAATTAAAATGGTAAGATGAAACTAGGGGTGTAAGTGGCAAATAAACGATATCCAACAGTCCCATCTAGTTAGTTTTTGCTAGCTCCCTGGTTCATTTTCCTCAAAAAACAAAAACTCTTTTGAACTATCATACCACTAGTGAACTTTAATCGGGATTAAATGGGACCCAGTTGACATCCCTAGCTGAAAGGGAGTGTACCACCGCTATATTTAAGTTGCCAAGGCATCTAAGCAGTTGAAATAATCTAAGAAATCACTTAACATTGTGGCCTCATATGAACTACAAAGACAGTCTTGTGATGAAGTTCAGAGGAAAAGTTAAGGACTCAAATGAACTAGGCATGCATTCCTTTACGATAGTACAACAGGCACTGCTGACATATTGGCCAACTCAGGTATATCGTAACAAGTAACAAATAAGTATTCGAATCAAGCAATATAGCAAAGCAGACAACTAAACTATTTGTTATTCTGTAGGATTACAAGTTGAGGGCACAAGACAAGAAAGCAGCCCACACGCATTGCATTTCACATGTACAAAAACACACTGGCTTACCATATGTTGGTGTGAAGCCTCGCTGCTATTGCAATGTTCTTTGAAGATATCGTCAGCATCCCATGGTTGCAAATCTACTTGTTGTAGTTTATTCTGCACCCTCTATCTTGGTAAAATTAATTTTAATCGCATGCACTGGTTCAAATTGATCATCAATAGTTCATCTAAACTAATGAAAGAAGGGTGTGTGTATACACGACAATATATCTGCTTCCCTCTATTTTTATGCTTGTTCGAGGTGCCAGCCCCAAAATAATAAATATTTTGCTTGATGGGGTTGGCAGCTCCATAATTAATACAAGCATCAAATTAGTCATGCAACTTGGGAAGATCAAGAACACACAAAAAAGTAATGAACAAAGGCTCGAAGCAGTGATGTGATACGTCCCCAACGTATCTATAATTTTTTATTGTTCCATGCTATTATATTATCCATCTAGGATGTTTTGTATGCATTTATATGCTATTTTATATGATTTTTGGGACTAACCTATTTACCTAGAGCCCAGTGCCAGTTTCTGTTTTTTCCTTGTTTTTGAGTCGCACAAAAGGAATACCAAACGGAGTCCAATTGACGTGCCAATTTTTGATGATTTTTTATGGACCAAAAGAAGCCCCGGAGTAAAAGAGTTGGGCCAAAAGAGTCCCGGGCTGTCCACGAGGGTGGGGGTGCACCCTACCCCCTGGGCGTGGGCCCCTGTCTCGTGGACGATCCGGAGACCCCCCTGATGTGAGACCTACGCCAAAAATTCCTATAAATACATAAACCCCCAGAAATAAACCTAGATCGGGAGTTCCGCTGCTGCAAGCCTCTATAGCCACCGAAAACCAATCTAGACCCGTTCTAGCACCCTGCCAGAGGGGGGAATCCCTCTCCGGTGGCCATCTTCATCATCCTGGCGCTCTCCATGATGAGGAGGGAGTAGTTCACCCTCGGGGCTGAGGGTATGTACCAGTAGCTATGTGTTTGATATCTCTCTCTCTCTCTCGTGTTCTTGATTCGGCACGATCTTGATGTACCGCGAGCTTTGCTATTATAGTTGGATCTTATGATGTTTCTCCCCCTCTAATCTCTTGTGATGGATTGAGTTTTCCCTTTGAAGTTATCTTATCAGATTGAGTCTTTAAAGATTTGAAAACACTTCATGTATGTCTTGCATGTGCTTATCTGTGGTGACAATGGGATATCACGTGATCCACTTGATGTATGTTTTGGTGATCAACTTGCGAGTTTCGTGACCTCGTGAACTTATGCATAGGGGTTGGCACACATTTTCGTCTTGACTCTCCGGTAGAAATTTTGGGGCACTCTTTGAAGTTCTTTGTGTTGGTTGAATAGATGAATCTGAGATTGTGTGATGCATATCGTATAATCATACCCACGGATACTTGAGGTGACATTGGAGTATCTAGGTGACATTAGGATTTTGGTTGATTTGTGTTATTCTAGTATGAACTCTAGGATAGATTGAACAGAAAGAATAGCTTCGTGTTATTTTACTACGGACTCTTGAATAGATCGATCAGAAAGAATAACTTTGAGGTGGTTTCGTACCCTACAATAATCTCTTCATTTGTTCTCCGCTATTAGTGACTTCGGAGTGACACTTTGTTGCATGTTGAGTGATATTTATATGATCCAATTATGTTATTATTGTTGAGAGAACTTGCACTAGTGAAAGTATGAACCCTAGGCCTTGTTTCAGCGCATTGCAATACCGTTTTCGCTCACTTTTATCATTAGCTACCTTGCTGTTTTTATTATTTCAGATTACAAAAACCTATATCTACCATCCATATTGCACTTGTATCACCATCTCTTTGCTGAACTAGTGCACCTATACAATTTACCATTGTATTGGGTGTGTTGGGGACACAAGAGACTCTTTGCTATTTGGTTGCGGGGTTGTTTGAGAGAGACCATCTTCATCCTACGCCTCCCACGGATTGATAAACCTTAGGTCATCCACTTGAGGGAAATTTGCTACTGTCCTACAAACCTCTGCACTTGAAGGCCCAACAACGTCTACAAGAAGAAGGTTGTGTAGTAGACATCAAGCTCTTTTCTGGCGCCATTGCCGGGGAGGTTAGCGCTTGAAGGTATATCTTTAGATCTTGCAATCGAATATTTTAGTTTCTTGTTTTATCACTAGTTTAGTTTATAAAACAAAATTATAAAAATATGGAATTAAGGTTGTCTCATATGCTTCATCTTTTTAATATCTTTCGTGAAAATGATGGGAAGGAAAATTGTGCTCAAGTATTAGAAGAAGAATTATATGGAATGCTTAGCATAAAATATGTGAATGATGAGCATGATTGCATTGTTTTTGATGATTGCACTAGTCATGATGAAAATGTCTCTTATAAGCATGTCAATTTTTGTGGAGTGCATAGAGTTTGCAAGTACACACCAAATAGGGAAGATAGATTTTGCAAGAGGCATAAGTATTTAGAAACTAAATGGTTGCAAGAAAGGCTAGATGATTGTGCTGAAAGATTCAATATTTATCACCATCCTTGTGAACTTTGCAATGAACATGGTCATTTAAATCTCCAATGCTATTTGTTTCATGATCAAATCGTGTCCAAAAATTGTGATAACTTGATTATCCTTGAGCATCCTAAATAGCTTAGTCTTCTTTTGGGGTATGAAGAAATGAAACATATAACTGAGGGTATTCCAAAATTTAATCTTGATAGATTTCTTGATTTTGGTCTAGAAGAAATTTTTATGTATTGTGCGGTGAATTGCATTGAAAATACTTATATTGCCAATTACATAAAGACAAGAAAACAAATAGAAGATGAAGATAATACTAATGAAAGGGAAGAGACTTCCCAATATTCTCCTATTATTTCTTATGATGAATCAGGTAACGAGGAGGAGCCTCCTATTCAACCAATCTCATTAATAAGGAGCTTCGAAAAGAGGATTAAACCCACACATGACGTGAAGAAGAAAAAGAAAATACGGAGAAGCAAAGGTAAAAATGTATCCCTCCCAAATGATGTTGCTCCTATTACTCATTGTGATGATGATAATTGTTATACTATTGGTGCTATCCATACTATTAATGATGAGAGTGATTATGCTTATGATACTAAAAGGCCCAAGCTTAGGGATGCTATGTTTTATGAGAATGACATGTTCGAGAATTTATTTGCTTCAGTTAATGTTTGTGCCAAGCTTGGGGATGCTATGTTTAATGAATATGATATTTTTAGTCTCCCAAGTTTTGATGAGCAAATTTATTATGATGATAGCATGCCTCCTATTTATGATGATTATTGTGATGACACTTATGCTATAAAAAGTAGTGATGATTATATTTATAAAACTTGTCATGATTATGATTACCCTTTTTCTGAACATTACTCTTTTAATGTTGAAACAATTTATAATATTCGAGTTTCTTTTGATACTCCCACTATTCCGAACGAGAAGAATTTTGCTTATGTGGAGAGTAGTACAATTTCTATGCTTGTAGAGCATGAAAAGAATGCTTTATGTGATGGTTATATTGTTGAATTCATTCATGATGCTACTGAAAATTATTGTGAGGGAGCAATATATGCTTGTAGGAGTTGCAATAATATTAGGTTTTCTCTCTATGTGTTGAAAATTTTGAAGTTATCCTTGTTTTACCTTCCTATGCAAGTTGATTCTTGTTCCCACAAGTTGTTTGCTCACAAAATCCCTATGCACAGGAATGCACAGGAAGTGGGTCAGACTTAAATGTGCTTGTCATATGCTTCATGATGCTCCCGTTATGTTTCAATTCTTATCTTTTATGTGAGCATCATTATTGAAATCATCATGCCTAGCTAGGGGCGTTAAATGATAGCGCTTGTTGGGAGGCAACCCAATTTTATTTTTGTTCTTTGCTTTTTGCTCCTGTTTAGTAATAAATGATTCATCTAGACTCTGTTTAGATGCCATTTTATGTTTTAATTACTGTTTGTGCTAAGTAGAACCTTTGGGAAGACTTGGTTGAAGTCTTTATGATCTTGCTGCAAAAAACAGAAACTTTAGCGCTCACGAGATTAGCTGCCATTTTTTACTGGGGAGTGCGATTAGGTTGATTATTTTTGAAGATGATTAAAAGACAAATTCCTCAGGTCCACCAATTTATTTCAGAATTTTATTAGTTCCAAAAGTATACGTTTGATATAGATTACTACATACTGTTCTGTTTTTGGCAGATTCTGTTTTCTATGTGTTGTTTGCTTATTTTGATGAATCTATGAGTAGTATCGGAGTGTATGAACCATAGAGAAGTTGGAATACAGTAGATATTACACCAATATGAATTTAGAATGAGTTCATTACAGTACCTTAAGTGGTGGTTTGTTTTCTTATACTAATGGAGCTGACGAGTTTTCTGGTAAGTTTTGTGTTATGAAGTTTTCAAGTTTTGGGTAAAGATTCGTTGGACTATGGAATAAGGAGTGGCAGGAGCCTAAGCTTGGGGATGCCCAAGGCAACCCAAGTTAATATTCAAGGACAACCAAAAGCCTAAGCTTGGGGATGCCCCGGAGGGCATCCCCTCTTTCGTCTTCTTCCATCGGTAACTTTACTTGAGGCTATATTTTCATTCATCACATGATATGTGTTTTGTTTGGAGCGTCTTGTATGATTTGAGTCTTTGCTTTTTAGTTTACCACAATCATCCTTGCTATACACACATTTCGGGAGAGACACACATGAATCAAAATTTATTAGAATACTCTATGTGCTTCAATTATATCTTTTGAGCTAGATAATTTTGCTCTAGTGCTTCGCTTATATCTTTTAGAGCACGGTGGTGGTTTTATTTTATAGAAATTATTTATCTCTCATGCTTCACTTATATTATTTTGGGAGTCCTTTAGAACAACATGGTAATTTTATTTGGTTATGAATTTAGTCCTAATATGGTAGGCATCCAAGATCGGTATAATAAAAACTATCATAAAAAGTGCATTGAATACTATGAGAAGTTTGATACTTGATGATTTTTTTGTATATGGATATGGTGATATTAGAGTCATGCTAGTTTAGTAGTTGTGAATTTGAGAAATACTTGTTCTAAAGTTTGTGATTCCCGTAGCATGCACTTATGGTGAACCGTTATGCGATGAAGTCGGAGCATGATTTATTTATTGATTGTCTTCCTTATGAGTGGCGGTACGGGATGAGCGATGGTCTTTTCCTACCAATCTATCCCCCTAGGAGAATGTGCGTAGTACTTTGTTTTGATAACTAATAGATTTTTGCAATAAGTATGTGAGTTCTTTATGACTAATGTCGAGTCCATGGATTATACGCACTCTCACCCTTCCATCATTGCTAGCCTCTCTAGTACCATGCAACTTTCGCCGGTCCCATAAACCCACCATATACCTTCCTCAAAATAGCCACCATACCTACCTATTATGGCATTTCCATAGCCATTCCGAGATATATTGCCATGCAACTTTCCACCATTCCGTTTATTATGACACGCTCCATCTTTGTCATATTGCTTTGCATGATCATGTAGTTGACATCGTATTTGTGGCAAAGCCACCTTTCATAATTCTTTCATACATGTCACTCATGAGTCATTGCACATCCTGGTACACTGTCGGAGGCATTCATATAGAGTTGTATTTTGTTCTAAGTATCGAGTTGTAATTCTTGATTGGTAAGTAAATAAAAGTGTGATGGTCATCATTAATAGAGCATTGTCCCATGTGAGGAAAGGATGATGGAGACTATGATTCCCCCACAAGTCGGGATGAGACCCCGGACAGAAAAAAGAGAAAAAAGAGGCCATAAGAAAAGGAGAAGGCCGCCAAAAAACAAAAAAAATGAGAGAAAAAGAGAGAAGGGGCAATGTGATGTCTACTACACAACCTTCTTCTTGTAGACGTTGTTGGGCCTCCAAGTGCAGAGGTTTGTAGGACAGTAGCAAATTTCCCTCAAGTGGATGACCTAAGGTTTATCAATCCGTAGGAGGCGTAGGATGAAGATGGTCTCTCTCAAGCAACCCTGCAACCAAATAAGAAAGAGTCTCTTGTGTCCCCAACACACCCAATACAATGGTAAATTGTATAGGTGCACTAGTTTGGCGAAGAGATGGTGATACAAGTGCAATATGGATGGTAGATAAAGGTATTTTTAATCTGAAATTATAAAAACAGCAAGGTAACTAATGGTAAAAGTGAGCGTAAATGGTATTGCAATGCGTTGAAACAAGGCCTAGGGTTCATACTTTCGCTAGTGTAAGTTCCCTCAACAATACTAACATAATTGGATCACATAACTATCCCTCAACAGGCAACAAAGAGTCACTCCAAAGTCACTAATAGCGGAGAACGAACGAAGAGATTATGGTAGGGTACGAAACCACCTCAAAGTTATTCTTTCCAATCAATCCGTTGGGCTATTCCTATAAGTGTCACAAACAGCCCTAGAGTTCGTACTAGAATAACACCTTAAGACACAAATCAATCAAAACCCTAATGTCACCTAGATACTCCAATGTCACCTCAAGTATCCATGGGCATGATTATACGATATGCATCACACAATCTCAGATTCATCTATTCAACCAACACATAGGACCTCAAAGAGTGCCCCAAAGTTTCTACCGGAGAATCACGACGAAAACGTGTGCCAACCCCTATGCATAGGTTCATGGGCGGAACCCGCAAGTTGATCACCAAAACATACATCAAGTGAATCACGTGGTATCCCATTGTCACCATAGATACGCACGGCAAGACATACATCAAGTGTTCTCAAATCTTTAAAGACTCAATCTGATAAGATTACTTCAAAGGGGAAACTCAATTCATTACAAGAGAGAAGAGGGGGAGGAGAAACATAAGATCCAACTATAATAGCAAAGCTCGCGATACATCAACATCGTATCATCTCGAGAACACGAGAAAGAGAGAGAGATCAAACACATAGCTACTGGTACATACCCTCAGCCCCGAGGGAGAACTACTCCCTCCTCGTCATGGAGAGCACCAGGATGATGAAGATGGACATCGGAGAAGGATTGCCCTCTCCGGCAAGGTGCCGGTACGGGTCTAGATTGGCTTTTGGTGGCTACGGAGGCTTCTGGCGGCGGAACTCCGGATCTATTGTGCTCACGGATGTTTTTAGGGTATATGGAGATATATAGGCGGAAGAAGTACGTCAGGGGGGCCACGAGGGGCTCACGAGGGTGGAGGGCGCGCCCAGGGGGGTGGGCGCGCGCCCCTGCCTCGTGACCTCCTCGCAGATCCTCCGGCGTGCACTCCAAGTCTTCTGGGCTTCTTTCCTTCCAAAAATGAGTTCCGTGAAGTTTCAGGTCAATTGGACTCCGTTTGATTTTCCTTTTCTTCGAAACCCTAAAACAGGGTAAAAACAGAAACTGGCACTGGGCTCTGGGTTAATAGGTTAGTCCCAAAATGATATAAAAGTGTATAATAAAGCCCACAAACATTCAAAACAGTAGATAATATAGCATGGAGCAATCAAAAATTATAGATACGTTGGAGACGTATCACAATGCTACTATCCTTTTACCACACTTGTGCTTCAGAGTAGCACCGTGATCTTCATGATAGAGAGTCTCCTATGTTGTCACTTTCATATACTAGTGGGAATGTTTCATTATAGAACTTGACTTGTATATTCCAATGATGGGCTTCCTCAAAATGCCCTAGGTCTTCGTGAGCAAGCGAGTTGGATGCACACCCACTTAGTTTATTTTTGAGCTTTCATACACTTATAGATCTAGTGCATCCGTTGCATGGCAATCCTTGCTCACTCACATTGATATCTATTGATGGGAATGTCCATAGCCCGTTGATGTGAGACTATCTTCTCCTTTTTTTATTCTCCACAACCACCATTCTATTCCACCTATAGTGCTATGTCCATGGCTCACGCTCATGTATTGTGTGAAGATTGAAAAAGTTTGAGAACATCAAAAGTATGAAACAATTGCTTGGCTTGTCATCAGGGTTGTGCATGATTTAAATATTTTGTGTGATGAAGATAGAGCATAGCCAGACTATATGATTTTGTAGGGTAAGCTTTCTTTGGCCATGTTATTTTGAGAAGACATGATTACTTTGTTAGTATGCTTGAAGTATTATTATTTTTATGTCAATATTAAACTTTTGTCTTGAATCTTTTGGATCTGAACATTCATGCCACAATAAAGAAAATTACATTGAAATTATGTTAGGTAGCATTCCACATCAAAAATTCTGTTTTTTATCATTTACCTACTCGAGGACGAGCAGGAATTAAGCTTGGGGATGCTTGATACGTCTCCAACGTATCTATAATTTTTTTATTGTTCCATGCTATTATATTATCCATCTAGGATGTTTTATATGCATTTATATGCTATTTTATATGATTTTTGGGACTAACTTATTAACCTAGAGCTCAGTGCGAGTTTCTATTTTTTCCTTGTTTTCGAGTATCGCAGAAAAGGAATACCAAACGGAGTCCAATTGACGTGCCAATTTTTGATGCTTTTTTATGGACCAAAAGAAGCCCCCGGAGTAAAAGAGTTGGGCCAGAAGAGTCCCGGGCTGTCCACAAGGGTGGGGGCGCACCCTACCCCCTGGGCGTGGGACCCTATCTCGTGGATGATCTGGAGACCCCCCCCCCTGATGTGAGACCTATGCCAAAAATTCCTACAAATACAGAAACCCCCAGAAATAAACCTAGATTGGGAGTTCTGCCACCGCAAGCTTCTATAGCCACCGAAAACCAATCTAGAAACGTTCCGGCACCCTGCCGGAGGGGGGAATCCCTCTTCGGTGGCCATCTTCATCATCCCGGCGCTCTCCATGACGAGGAGGGAGTAGTTCACCCTCGGGGCTGAGGGTATGTACAAGTAGCTATGTGTTCGATATATATATATATATACATATATATATATATATATATATATATCGTGTTCTTGATTCGGCACGATCTTGATGTACCGCGAGCTTTGCTATTATAGTTGGATCTTATGTTGTTTCTCCACATCTACTCTCATGTGATGGATTGAGTTTTCCCTTTGAAGTTATCTTATCGGATTGAGTCTTTAAGGATTTGAAAACACTTCATGTATGTCTTGCATGTGCTTATCTGTGGTGACAATGGGATATCACGTGATCCACTTGATGTATGTTTTGGTGATCAACTTGCGAGTTCCGTGACCTCGTGAACTTATGCATAGGGGTTGGCATACGTTTTCGTCTTGACTCTCCGGTAGAAATTTTGGGGCACTCTTTGAAGTTCTTTGTGTTGGTTGAATAGATGAATCTGAGATTGTGTGATGCATATCGTATAATCATACCCACGGATACTTGAGGTGATGTTGGAGTATCTAGGTGACATTAGGGTTTTGGTTGATTTGTGTCTTAAGGTGTTATTCTAGTACGAACTCTAGGATAGATTGAACGGAAAGAATAGCTTAGTGTTATTTTACTACGAACTCTTGAATAGATCGATCAGAAAGAATAACTTTGAGGTGGTTTCGTACCCTACAATAATCTCCTCATTTGTTCTCCGCTATTAGTGACTTTGGAGTGACTCTTTGTTGCATGTTGAGGGGTAGTTATATGATCCAATTATGTTATTATTGTTGAGAGAACTTGCACTAGTGAAAGTATCAACCCTAGGCCTTGTTTCAACGCATTGCAATACCGTTTTCGCTCACTTTTATCATTAGTAACCTTGCCATTTTTATATTTTTAGATTACAAAAACCTATATCTACCATCCATATTGCACTTGTATCACCATCTCTTCGCCGAACTAGTGCACCTATACAATTTACCATTGTATTGGGTGTGTTGGGGACACAAGAGAGTCTTTGCTATTTGGTTGCAGGGTTGTTTGAGAGAGACCATCTTCATCCTGCGCCTCCCACGGATTGATAAACCTTAGGTTATCCACTTGAGGGAAATTTGCTACTATCCTACATACCTCTGCACTTGGAGGCCCAACAACGTCTACAAGAAGAAGGTTGTGTAGTAGACATCATGTTGTAATAACTAGCATCAGAAAATGTAGGGTAAAACAAACAAAAACCAGTGGAACCACATGCTAGTTTGTTGGTGTGTAATTAAGCATAGAGAACATGAAGCAGTCTGATGGAACCAACAGGTGGCATCAGAACAACACCATTATCATAAATATACCATGCAAGAAGTAAAATAGTAGGCAGTGATATCTAGGAAGTACAGTAATACTTAGGACAAAACTAAAGCATATTAACTATATGTGCACTAGTATGTAATTTAGCACATGTAACATGTTCACTGCCAGAAGTATGGCCCTACAGGTGCAAGCAAAATAACGCGTCTCATGAAAAACTGAATGATGCCCTGAAGAAATTCAAAGGTGCGGTGCTTATGCTAAGAAAGTGAATGTAGGCGCCGACCGTTGGATAATAGTACCTGATTCTCGGCGGCATATGGGTATCGTTGGCATACTTGATAGCTAAGGATCGTTGATGGTGCTCGTGTTGCGGTTGAGTTTGGGCCGGTTGTTGCCGTCGTTGAAGCGGCTCGGGTGCTACGGTTGCGGCGCCTGTCAACATACAAGAAAGCTCATCCGTGGTAAGTGAATAGTTGCATGATAAAGAGAAAAACCAAAGGAGTACAAATCGAAATAACCTGATGAGGCTGCGGCATCAGTAAAGCAGGGCCGGTGGAGTTGACTATGGAGTTTGTGGAGCGGGTCCGGTGCAGTGGACGAAGGCTTCGGCGGGCGCGTTGTACAGTGCTTTCGGTGAGGCGGATCTGTTGCGACGGACGAGGGCTTGTATGAAGGGCCAGCGAAGGGACGGACGAGGGAGTCAGTGAAGGGCCTATACTGTGGTGGACGAGGGGGCCGGTTAAGCAGATCTGGTGCGGTGGACCATGATGGCGGTCAAGGAGATCTGGAGCGGTGGACAAGCCAGTCGCTGAAGCGGCTCCGGTGAAGTGGTGAGTTGGCAGTTGGGGATTCCAAGGTATGGAAGGTAGATCCATCGGTGTGTTAGGTCCACCGCCGCAGCGGAGGACTAGATTCGGCAGCTTGCTGTGGTTGGGGGGTCGGGGAGGGGAAGGGGAGGGGAGGGGCTCTGGGGAAGAATGTTGGGGGCAAAGAGGGGAAACAATGGAGTTACCAAAGCAACCCTTTTCCATTCATGTAAGAGGGGTAAAACAGGAATATCGCAGGGCTAAACTTTCGGGCGCGAGATATTTCAATGTGAGCGGGAAGTTTGAAAGCTTTTGGCGCCTGAAATTATATTCTGCTCTTGTATGGCCGGCTATGATATCATGGCCGAGAATTTGTTTGTTTTGCACGCAAAAAAGTGCTAGTTGTGAAAATCAATGTCTCCAACTCGAAACTTATATTGCCCATTCAATTCAAATATGGATCATTGAGCTACTACAAGAAAATACCATCATACGGTCCAATTCAAATGAAATTCCAAATGTGTTTATCCTAAATATGATGACAAAAGCAAAAATGTGTATGTGTATGAGTAAAGTGGATGATTATAAAGTTTGAACATGCCCGTATGTGTATATCTCTAGGTTTGATATATGAATTTGAAATCACGAAATCCCAGCTTAAAAAATGTACCTCCGTTTAAATGAATTACAAAAGCTAATGATGGAGTCGAATTCTAAAATTCCAATCTTAGGTTTGTAATTCTGGTACATCAAGGTATATCACGCATGTTCAAAAGTATCGTTATCTCATAGTCCAAACTGTGAAACAAATTGATCAACCATGAGTGCACACACTATTGACCATGTATATCTCAATTACGCTAAAGTCCCTCAAATATAGACACCTCACTCTTTATCTGAAGCCAACCCCCCCCCCCCCCCTCGTCGCCCCCCCACACAGAGAAGTCATTCTCTCCCCCAAACACCAACAGACGAGCACATTAACACCCCTCTCTCTTCTAAAGTCCGGACCCCAATATAGGTCTCTATCACTTTGTCTCTTGGGAATGCACACATGTCTTCCCCCAGTCTCTAGCTAGGTCTCCCGGCATCTCTCTTTCCCAAGCACACGCACTATGTAGAGTGTATCTTTCCCATACACACAAAATGTCGCCCCCAAACGTCTATCTCCCTATTTATGTGGTTCTCGCACACTCACCTCACACACCACCCCCACTGCAAACAAGCACACTTTGTCTCCTTGTGTACCACTCTCCTCTTTCTATCTCTCCCACATGCGGACCCGCCCCAGCTCCTCCCTGTATACATATATGTCGTGACTCTTTCCATAGTTCCCTAATGTATCACCGTTTTTGATCTCGCACATTGTTCTCTACACCATCTATTCTATATCTCTCTATCACACACACAATGACTCGCTTCCCTTGCATCTCCGTACATAGGACACAAACGCCCCTCTCTTGCCCCCTCTCTTCCTCTCTCTCTCTCTCTCTCTCTCTCTCTCAATCGCTAGCTCTCTCTCACCCTCGCTCGTTCTCATAGCCCTCTCCCACACACACTCGATGTCTCTTCCAAATAGTCCGCTCCCCCGCCCGCACCCATGCTATCCCACTACTACACATGCCACACCATTCCCCCTTCCCTTATACTAGGTTTACATTGTTAGTGGTCTCTCTACTCCACATACACACACTCCCTCTCACACACAAACGCGCGCACAAACACACACAGACACGCAGAAACACCCATTAATCTGGATCCTCATCTCTCCCCATGTCCGCATGTGTATCTCACACACTCACTCTCTAATTATGTATATGTGTCTCCACGTTAGACAACACAAAGGCCCATGTACATGTCTCTCTCTATCCTCCACACACATAGACACAAACAATATGTTATCATTGCTTCAGTCTCTAGACATATCACACACGCACTCTCTCTCTCTCTCTCTCTCTCTCTCTCGCAAACACACTCAACAAGGGTTTCCTCGTGAATAACTTACTGTCTATTCATCAACAGTCGTGGCAGTACGGCGAACACGAGACATGAAAAAGAATAAATCTACACGTTCTTAGACCACCTTGTATGACTACTAGGACTAGAGCAAGACAAAAAGCGCGCCGCCGTCACCCCCTCCTTATCGGCGACGGCAAAACCTTTGTTTTACACAGTCAAGAAGTCATTGTGCTAAGGCCTCACATGTTGAGGAGTTGAATAGAATGTAGATGCTAGTTTACGGAAACAAGTATCGATAATAAGTTTGTATCTCCATACTTATATTTCCTCTCTTATAAAAAACCGAGTTGGTGATGATGGTATGCGTGCCATCTTGCAATATAGACCGTCCGGTCTATATCTGACGGATGGAAATTAAACTAAAAGATACCTGCACCCCTCTTCACATTTGCAGACAAGGCCTTCCCTCGTTCATCCTTATCTCCAACAACCTCATTGTTGAGCAATTAAAAAAGGAAGCCTCTGGAACAAACTGGCCTGGTGGCCGCTGTCGGCGTCGTCAATCCCCATGCCTCCGCTCAGTCCGACCACCAATCACCACCACGACCCACTCCTCTTCACCTTATCTCCTATTTCTCAAGATATCATTAGTTTTTACACATGGGATTACTCCCGCATGGGTCAATCACAATAAGTGTTTTATAAAAAAAATGCATCTTGATGTTCCGTCCAATGCACGAATCTTGCTAGTACTCCTACAGAAGACTAAGTTGGTGATGATGGTGTGTCAGCCATCCGTCGTTTGTGACCATTAGATCTACATCTAACGATTGTGAGGTAAGTTGTTGCCTTTTCTCACCAACATCCCACTTGTCTACTAGTTTGCAGAAAAACCCATAATTAGTATCTTAAAACCAACCACATCCCTCCCTGACCTCACCAAAATAGCCCAAGGAATATATTCTAATTGAAACATAATATATCTCTAGTGATATATGTATATCAAAATTAGAGTGTTTTGTATCAAGTTTGTGAATAAGAATTATTCTAATTATGATTCGTTGCAACGCACATGAACATTTCTAGTATTTCCAACCATGCAATTTTTTCCTAGTATTCCATAGTTTCGAGTTTTCCATCAAGATATTAGTCACTCATGGTTGATATTTACTTTCAGTCATGTACACATATGCACTATGTAACTAGCCTTGCTTATTTTTTTGACTATGTACTGCAAGGCAACAGCCTCACAGTGCTTTATTAGAAAAATAATAGCTCTACATAATTACAGAGAACCATAAATCAAAGAAAAGAAATACTTACAAGAGATCTATGAGAGAGAGGCTATCCAGGAGACTAGGCTATCCTTGTATTTACATTTGATTCTATGAGCTAATAAGGAAATATCATGTATGAACTTCCTCCTTCAAGAAATGAAGATATGTCTCTCATTTCTAAAGATTTTCCCATTCCGTTGAGTCTAGATGTTCCAAGTAGCAGTAAACACCACCTCAGTGAAGAAAGGATAACCAAAATCCCTCCTAGCAGCAAGAGCCATGTCATATGTATTCTGGTTGCGTTGAGCATTCCAAGAAATCCCAAGGTAATTCCAAACCCTCTGGCTGAAGTTGCAAGCAAAGAAAATATGTGCACGATCCTCATGTGTAGCAGAGAGGCAAAGAACACACGTATCATCCTAGATGATCCAGGTCCTGCGTTGCATCATATCCCTAGTGTTTAGATGGTCCATTAAAAGAAGCCATCCAAACACTTTAAAATTTAGCGTGCAAGCACACATCCAAATCCATTTGAAGATGGGATCGACCACCAAATGGGAGAAGCAAGACTCATAATATATCTTCGACTTAAACTCCCCAGGTTTGGATGGCCACTTCCATATGTCCTTACCCTCCTCATTCAAGTTGACTAAAGTGAGCAAGTCTTGAAGCTGAGTTAGTTCAGTATATGCTTCTTGCGACAGAGGCAGATGGAAGTGCTCCGAGATCTCTGGAAGCTCCAAAAACTCTCTGACTGTGATTGTGTCATCAATGACAAAAGAATGAAGCCTAGGGAATTTCTCGCACAAAAGGACAACATTATTACCCAGCTGCCAGTGATCAAGCCAAAATACCACAGTGTTGCCAGCATGAACTTGTGGGACGGCTAACTTGCAGAAATTGGTGTACAAGCTCATGACATCCCTCCACCAAAAAGAGCCACAACTCTATGTGACCTGTGGCGGCGAAGTAGCATAATAAGTGTCCCAAATTAATGTGACCCAAGGCACGTCCAATCTGTTAAAAAACTTGAAAAGATGCTTAAGTAACAAGGCTTCATTTTGGAGACCCAAATTAAGCACACCCAAACCACCACACTTCTTAGGTCTGCAGACCCGATCCCATGCAGCTAAGGATTGTCGAGGATTATCTGTGTTGCCTCTCCATAGACATTGACGCATAATTCTCTAAATATGTTGCAAGATGCCCTTAGGGAGAGATAATGTGCACAGGAAATAGATTGGCATTGAACAAAGTACAGACTGTAGCAGTTGCAGCCGACTGCCTTGATTTAGCAAACAGGAGGAAGCAGACATCCTTCGCTCAATACGATCCACAAGTGGCAGCAAATCATAGATCATGGGTCTGGAAGTACCCATAGGTAGCCCTAGATATGTGAAAGGCATAGATCCCACATCACAACCTAGTAGGTTGGCGACCTGAGCGCCTTCTTCATCAGTCATATTGATTGGAATAAGAGATGACTTACTGAAGTTGATGCGTAAACCAGTTGATGCTGCAAAGGTGGTGAGCATGTCCTTGAAAGCGATCAGCTGGTCATCAATCGCAGGAAAAATAATAAGTGTGTCATCCACATATTGTACGATCGGGTAGTCATTGGAGTTTGTTGGGATTGGTAAAGTGAGTATGTTTCTCGAGCACATCTCATTGACTACGGACTGAAGCAAATCCACCGCAATGACAAATAATAGCAGAGATAGCGGGTCTCCTTGGCGTACACCAGATCTGCAAACAAAATGATTACCTGGCACACCATTTAAGAGAACAGAAGAAGAACCCGTGGACAAAATGCTATTAATCTAGCCAGTCCAACGAGCATAAAAACCCTTGCATTGTAGGATTCGGAGAATGGCCTCATGCTCAATTGTATCAAAGGCCTTAGTGAAATCAAGCTTGAGGAGGATGATGGGTCGTTTAGATGCTTTGCATTGATGAATATATTTGAAACACCAGCCTAGACAATCTTGGATAGAGCGGCAACGAAGAAAACCGTATTGGTTGCGGTGTATACATCTGAGAATCACCTTTTGTAGTCGATTGGCTAGCAGTTTAGTCAGAAACTTTAAACACGTGTTTGTCAAGGATATCGGCCTGAAATCACTAACCACTTCTTGACTTAGCTTCTTGGGGACCAAGGTGATTAAGGAATTATTAAGACATTCCAAATTACACCTCCCCTCATAAAATTCATTGACAAGTTGCATAAAATCCTCCTTGAGAATAGACCAGCACCTCTTTAAGAACAGACCTGTAAAGCCATCAGGGCCTAGAGCACGGTCGCACGGCATGTTCTTAATTACAGCATCAACCTCAGAATCCTTGAAAGGCAAAGATAAATCTTCCAGACCGTCAACTCTCTGAATTAAATTGGGCAGATTAAAACCCATTTGTATTCCTTTTGCATGGCCCATACGCTGATTGAAATCAGACCAAAACATGCCCGCCAACATTTGGTGATTAGAAACCACCTCACCCGCCGAATTCTTGATTGAAGAAATCGTATTCCTTCGGTATCTTTCAGTGGCCATAGTGTGAAAAAATTTAGAATTTTCCTCTGCAACCTTAATGCTTCTGATCGTGCAACGTTGCTTCCAATAAACATATTGCCAGTGCAGAATATCCTGCAGATGCAACTTAACTATTCGCCTGAAATTGAATTCAGGCCAACTTAATGGCCGGATCTCCTCCATCTCATCAAAGTACAGAATAACTTTGTTACAATCAGTAATTAGCGCCTTAACTGTGGAGAGCTTTAAATGCCATTGTTTTAATGCATGTCTGAGCGCTTTGAACTTAGCGGATATCATTAAAGCAGCTGTAGGTTTACGCGCCGTGCTACCCCAAACTTGTGCAACACACTCATTAAAGCCAGGTAAGTCAACCCAGTAATTTTCAAAGCGAAAAACTTTAGCCTTGGGAATGGCCATGGCAATTGTGACAACACAAGGAACATGATCTGATGTCGATCCCGCAAGAGGCAAGACCAAAGTGTTTGGATGATCCGAGGTCCAAGCAACCGAGGTGAAGAACCAGTCAATTTGTTCAAGAAGGGGCTGAGATTGCATATTCGACCAAGTGAATTGCCTTCCCTTAATTGGCAGATCAACAAGACCCAAGTGACCTATGATTTCATTAAATAAAAAATGTCATTAACATTACCACCAGGCAGGTTACGGTTTTCAAGTGACCTCATAAAGTTAAAATCTCCCAAAAGAAGCCATTTGTCATCCCCATTATTGTCCAGATTATATAACCACTGCACAAACTCATCACGTGCAGGACTCTGACAAGGGCCATAAACGGTCACTAGCTTCCAAACTTTAGATGTATGTTTGGATAGAAGCTCCACAATAATACCAAAAGGTTTGGCCTCAATTAACTTGCCCTCAAAAAAAGAAGAATTCCAAATAACAACCATACTAGCTGATGCACCGACCGAAGGCACATATGCAAAATTGTCAAAACGGCGAGGACAAAACTTTCTAATGAACCTATGATCAATATGCATGCACTTAGTTTCTTGTAGGCAAACCACTGAACAACCACTTTCATCAATTTTCTGTTTGACAGCAAGCTGTCGCGCTTCAGAATTAAGGCCACGACATTCCAACATAGAACCTTCCATTCTTTAAACCCAGCCTGATTCATTACAAACCATAAGACAATGCAGACTAGCCTTGCTTATTGGGTTCCAAAGCTTAACTTTCACTCCTACTTACAATATGTAGAGTATTTAACAAAAAACTACCACTTTCAACCAGCCCTAGGAAGAATCTATTGTACAAAAAATAGCAAAAACATACCCAAAATTTCTTAATCCACGCCAAAAACTACTACCTAGTACTCCCTCCGTCCCACAATGTAAGACGTTTTTGCAAGCTAGTTTAGCTTGCAAAAACATCTTATATTATGGGACAGAGGGAGTACCGATTAGCTTAGTTTAAACCCATTTATGACAGGGTTGGCCCACACGTCCATGCTGATGAGGAGGCTTAAACGAACACATTTTGTTTGACCATTGACACGAGGAACCCACATCTGACCTTCTATCATGTTATTCCCCCTCAAATCATTATTTTTCCTGAACATTACTTCAAACAGTACTGATGCGTGTTCGTCGGTGGCACCGGTGATGAGTGAGTTGGCCGCCGCTCCACCGGACGGGCCGGACGCCGCGCTGGCCTCCGCATGGGTTGGCAGGCTGGCCCGAGCATGACTCACGAGCGAGCAAGCCGCCGCGCTGGCCTTCGCTCGAGCCAGATGGCTCGCCTTAGCGCGGCGCGCGCGAGCAAGCCGCCGTGCCGCCGTACCAATAGCTAGCAAACCTTGCAGACAAGCAGCTGGACGGAGCTATCTTGGCTAGCTACCGGCCGTGAGCGCTGGACGGAGCTGGCATCCGGGCTGCCGCAAGATGGGCTCTGCACCGCCGGCGGTTTTGACCTCACCTTCTGCCAGCGGCGGTAGCTGCGTCCCATGGCCGAGGATGACTAGGTGGACGGGCCGAAGGTAGGAGGTCACTCGGGGATTTTTGTGCAGGCTGACATGTAGATGTAGGTCCCACAAGTCATAACGCCTGGTCGAATAGAAGGTGTTGACTTAATGGGCGACATGGGCCCTGTTTCGATACTCTAAGTCATAGGTTAGAGTTAGATTCTAACCCTAAACTAACTCTAACCAAAGTGGTGTTTGGTTGGCAGGGTTAGATTGACAACAAATGTATCCAAATAGGGCCATGGCTTGAAACATGCCTATAACGGCACTTTGTAGAGTAGTCATTTCTTGGTAGGGCTGGTTGGTAAGAGCATGTACAATGGTTGATAAGGTAGTCTTATCTTAAGTCTGCCACATATGCAAGTGGTAGTAGTTTCTTAGCATTATTAGTGGTTTCTTGCATTATTAGGGATTTCTGGTAAGGAACAATGTACTACTAACGACAAAATGCGATTCTAGGTTGCGTTGTACTCCAACGAGTACTACTAGTGGTCGCGGGAGTGTATACCTCGTTTTGTGGGTTCGACCCCGGCCGAACACACGATGACCTTTTTTTAAATAGTAACTTCACTGTGAACCAATATTTTACACTGGTAGTTTGAGTTTTGGAGTCAAACAGACGTGCGGCACCATAATCTGGGTGCACTGGATAGCCTAGCCACGTGAACGGGTTTTCCTTCCCAGCATCTCGTGGCTCGCGTGCTTGCCCTAGCGGCACCTCGCTTGCAGCTTCCTCATCAGCTAGTAGCATATTTAAACTAGAGCCTCCCAATTAATCCTGAGGAGCCGGAAAAGCCTGGCGGGGCATTGGGAACTGTGCAATATGGCTCTGTACGTAAAGTGCTCAACTACTACTCTGTAGCTTGTGGCGTTGCACGCATGGACTTCACTCCATTATCGGCTCTACTATAAAAGAAATTCCTCTTGACATGTTTTTTTTAAACAGAGGCAAAAGCTTTGCTTCATCTCATTCACAAAGAAGGAACTACTAACAAAGTTCGACGAGATCCATTACACCTCCACAAATGGAAGCGAAAAGCCTAGTCTCGTTGTATCAAATAACTCAAATGTTCTGCCCCCACAGTAACCTTCGCTGATAAACAGGCTGCTAGTGTGTGCGTGAGAGGAGCGGCTGAGTAGGCCAGCTACATGAGAGGAGCGACTGAATAGAGCACCGAGAGTACCCACTAGGCCACTACGCAGGTGTACTTTCCCTGCATTGATAGTACAACGATGGTTCTAGAGAACAGTAGTACCCTCCACTCCCAACTGTAGCTCCTTGGCCGTGAGATTCAAGAGTTCAAAACTGGTGCACTATACTAGAAGTACAATACAACGCACTACTAGTTGAGAAAGTAGTACTAGTACTGCTACAGTACGAGTACGTACTCCTCCGTCACATAATGTAAGATGTTTTTTGACACTAGTTGGCGTGTATAAAAAATAGCAAAAACATACCCAAAATTTCTTAATCCACACCAAAAACTACTAGCTAGTGCCAAAAATTTCTTACTAGTGCTATTATTTACAGTATAATGCAATCCCATAATGTCCCATAATGCTAGTACTAGTAGTAAATAATAGCCTCACCCCTTCGCTAAGGAACGGCCTACAGTTGGACGGGACGAGGCCCTGTGGTTACTACGCTCTTATCTCCTCCTCGCCAGTTCCCCTCCCCCCGAAGAGAAGGCAGTTCGTCGCTAGTCCCATGGATTCGCCAGGCGGTTCTCCTCCTCCCCGGGGATGGGAGACCTTGGATGACGATCCTCTGGGAGAAATCGCACGCCGCTCCGACGTCCTCACCGCCGCAAGACTCGGTGCTTCCTGCACCAACTTTTTCAAGATGGTGCTTAAAAAGGCCATGCTTGTTGGTCTTCCATGCGTCCTCGAGGAGAAGGTTCTTCTATGGGACAATCCTTCGAACAGTCTGCCGCCCCCTGGCGATGGTTGCACGTTGACTCCCCTAGAGTTGCCAACGTTGAGATGTAGTCGGATTTTGTCCGTTGAGCAGGTCAGTAATGGAGTTTGATCATGTAGTACTTAGTTATTCCGTTTCCATCCCATAATTTCTCCGTTGTCCACCATCTTATATATATGTCTAGGTCGGTGCCAACGAAGATTGACTTGCATACCTTTGGCCGGATATCACCATCATTTTGCACAACATCCACAGCAATGCGACCGTTCCGGTGGACCCCTTCTCCACCATTGGGATCGGCCTTCCGGACTGGCTGGGATTGAATACGTATGATGATGCCTACATGAGATTGAAGAAGATAGCAATTGCGGACCTGCCGACAAAGCGATGCGGCTATGACGATTACTATCTCATCGTGATGTTTGACATAAGGATTGCCATCAATGCAAGAGGCAGTAACGGCAGAGGCTGGCGCATGTTGGCGGCGGCAGATTTGTACCCCTACATGTTCGAAGACGCCATGCGCCATCTAGGCCGCATCTTCGCGGTGACAAGCTAAGGGACTTGTTTCATCTGGTTGCCATCCTACGGTATGGGAGATTACAAATGGAATACACAAACCATCATTTGCATCCCTAACGGTACTCCATTATTTTGCAGGGACCAGTCATCCCGCGATCAAAATAAGATCACCAATCCTAGATGTGCATTTGCATCCGCGATTCGGTCTAACCGAGAACCTTGTAGCTGACTTTGGCATATTGGGATCAACTATCTTAGCGGTCGTTACCCATGGTACCACTGATGTGCAACATGGTCACACAATCTACCACGATCGGACTGTCACCATCTACCTAGGTATTCCATTTTTAACCCTCTCGCCTTCTCTTTCATTGTTGTACTAGTACTCTACTTACATACTAGTAGGAGTACTTTTTACCTTGGAGGACGCGTATAGCTAGCTAGGCCCTTGAAGAATAGAACCCACTAGCTGCCACCATTTTTGTTTTTCCATGTCTTACTATCTCATCCATGTAGCCAAGAGTGGCTATATATAATAAGCCGGTTATTTTACTTCCTCTATACCAGAGTAGTACTATTTTCTGCACAGTATTACTGACAGCCATATTTGAGCACAACATTATTATGCATGGACCTTAAATATGTATGTCACCATGTGTCCAGATCTGAGATGCCACGTGTACCAGATGAACGGCGCCGAGTTCGACCCCCATGATGCTACGTGGGTGCCGAGGAACACTCTTGGAGAGTACTCGCTTTTCATTGGGGACATCTACCCCATTGTGAAGCGGATGCCACCTTCCGTGCATGACACGGAAGGCCTTCCATTCATGAAGCATGGTTGTGTCTTCAGTGTGCACAGCCGGATGAACGACATGCTGGGACAAGCTATCCCTGATTTATGCCACTTCAGCTTGGATGAGTCTCCATCGTGTGGAACCGGACTAGAAAGCTGCGACAATGATTCCCGTTGCCCACCGCTATGGATCGTGCCATCCATGAAGAACACCCAGGACTGGAACCTGGAGGAGGACATGTAGCCCATCTATAACGTGTAAGTGGAGTATGATAAATTGTGAACGGTAGCGCTGTGAATATATGTAGACTAGTCGTGCACAAATTTATCACATGAATTGGAGATGAACTTGTGTGGCATACTGGCATTTGTCCTTTAGAATTTATTACTAGTAAATGTGTTATGTGCACGTGCAACTTGTGTGGTTGTTGCACGGGCTCCAACACGCTCTTTGAGAAAAAAAAGGTGGCACAGCTTTGGATATACGTGACGTGGTGGCATCATACAGTAGCATCATTCGCTATAGTTGTAGTACACTCCTACTAGGATGACAACTCCTATAAAACCTTGCGCTTGGCTCTTTGCCTCTTCGGGAGGTTCAACAGTTCGTACTCGTGTGAACCTTGCACTTGGCTCTTTGCCTCTTCGGAAGGTCCAACAATGATGATACTACAATACAATATGCTTCTGGCAATCTGACACCGATTGAACTACTGCACGTCCACCGCGAGGGCGAGGGAGAGGGAGAGGGAGAGGGCACTGTAGTCAAAACCCTCTCCTCGTCCTGCGAACCATCGCGCGCATGGGCGAGGGAGAGGCGTAGTAAGCAAGCTTCTTCTTGTTCGGCGAGTTGATGGGACACATCAAAGCAGTACTAGTACTAGTCCATACTGCGTCCTTTCCGGTTAATATGGCTTAATTTGAAACGAGAAAAATACACTAGCGGTCAACGTATGTAATAATACGCTCTTTACGGTCACTATATATAGTTTTGCGGTGATTATACTATCACTAGCTCATCGTAGAGCACCGTATTGCACCCTACTGACCGGCCACATAGTCGACGTGGCACTTTGTTGACTGGTTAAATTGTCACCTGGTTTCTGGGTCCCACCTATCAGTTGGCAGAGCAAAGAAATCAGTTAAACAAAACTTTACGCAGGCGCGACAGGAGTCCAACCCTTGCGCGTGAACCACCCTAGTTGTGTATGTGAGTGCATGCACGTGTACTCCCTCGGTCTTCCAACAAAGAGTGTACATCGGCTAAAAAACAAAGAGTGTAGTACATCTACACTTCCAATGCATTTAGCCTTTAATCTAAATCGATATTGATTGACTAATGCACCAACTTGTGCTCTAGGTATAGACTACATGTCTATCCTTAATTACAGCATGCAACGACCTTCATTTAATCTTCTTCTCTCAATGGTCGCATGCACACATAAGTCTGCTACTTTTGGGCGTTAATTATGCCCTGGTTAATGTGTAAATCTCTAAATGTACAGTCTTTCACGGATGTAGGGAGTAGGTTGAGCACTTGAGCGTGAGCGTGTGTGTTGCGTCATGTGCTGTGTGCCGCATGGGTGTGTGAGTGTTGCGTGTGTCCATGTGTACGTGTGAGTGTTGCATGTTGCATGCATGCATGCATGGGGCTTACTCCCTCCCATTGATATGTTCATATTTCAAGCTTCCTCTGTTCCCTCCATATGGTGATACTCCCTCTGTTCCCAAATACGGAGTAAAATCCTCCCTCTGTTCCCAAATACGGAGTATTTGTCTTTCTAGAGATTTCGACAAGTGACTACGTACTGAGCAAAATGAGTGAAGTGAGCGTAGAGGCATAGGGATAATGTAGAAAGGGAGTCTTCGTGATCCATTATTCCCCATCTCGGTTAGAGAGAACTATTCAACTAGTCTTCGTAGTGAAGTGACAATACACGCTGCAGCAGATGGGACACTCAATTAATAAGCTGAACCAGCGTGTTGGTGTTACTAAATCAGCCTTACCCAGTAGTGCCATCATGTTTGCCAGTAGAGCACGCTCCTGTCCTCCATTAACTAACATATGGGCCCTCTTATGGTAGACCCACATGTCATCGGTGTAACTATTTACACTCTGAAGGACGGTATATCCTGGTAGTAGTAGTAGAATTGAGATTTAATGCACTTTCTTCCCCGTCTTCTACTCTTCTTCCTCCTCTCTTCCCCATCGCCGGCCGCACACCATTTCCCCCCGCTCACTGCTCACCCGCCCGTGCTATCTTCCTTGGTAGCTCACGCGTTTCATATCCCCCCGCTCACTGCTCGGCCACACGAGGAGAAGCTTCTTCGCTCGCCCGCCTGAATCCGCTTCCCCGCTGGCTCGTAGGAACCAAAAACCCTAATGGCAAAACCGACTGACACGCAGAGCCGCGATTGGAATTCCCTTCCCGATGTTCTCTTGGAGTAGATTTGTATTCGTATGGACCTACTCAGCACCGTCCGTCTGGACGTATGCTCGGTGTCTTTGTACCGTCTACTCGTCTGCAACCGGACGGCTCTTTTCAAGACACCCTGCTTGCTAATGCCTGATCCTCGCAGGTGGCCCAGACACCGACTTGACAATCCTACGGAGGTTGTCATGGTGCCCCTCGACATGCTACATGCTACTGAGGGAGTCTTGGACTAAGGGGTCCTCGGACGTCCGGCCTGTTATACATGGGCCGGACTGATGGGCTGAGAAGACTATACCCATGTCCGGATTGGACTCTCCTTGGTGTGGAAGGCAAGCTTGGCGACCGACTATAAAGATTCCTTCTTATGTAACCAACTCTATGTAAAACCTAGATCCCCCCGGTGCCTATATAAACCAGAGGGGTTAGTCCGGAAAGGACACATTCATTACCATAGTCATACATGTTAGACTCCTAGGGTTTAGCCATTACAATCTCGTGGTAGATCAACTCTTGTAACACTCATATTCATCAAGATCAATCAAGCAGGAAGTAGGGTATTACCTCCATAGAGAGGGCCCGAACCTGGGTAAACATCGTGTCCCCCGTCTCATGTTACCATCGATCCTAGACGCACAGTTCGGGACCCCCTACCCGAGATCTGCCGGTTTTGACACCTACATTGGTGCTTTCATTGAGAGTTCCACTGTGCCATCAACGAGAGGTTCGATGGCCCCTCCAATCGTCTGTAGCGATGCTGTCCAAGGGGAAACCTTCCTCCCCGGATAGATTTTCGGATTCGGCGGCTTCGTACCGCGGGCAAACTCGCTTGGCCATCTGGAGCAGATTGATAGCTACGCCCCTGGCCACTAGGTCAGATTTGGAAGCATGAACCACATTGCATATATCCATGGAGACTTGATCTTCGACGAATTTGAGACCACGGCGATCGCTCCCCCTCGCCCCGATGAACATGAGTTAAATCTGTCACCGGATCACATCCAGGAGATGGCTCATGTTGCTGCAACGGCCCTAGAACCGGAGCAGAACGTGCCATCCGAGGCCACAGAGTCCACGGTGTTGGAACCGCACATGGACTCGAAGCCCCGCAGTATTCGCATCAATGGAACTCTAGACTCGTTTCCGGTTATTAGTTCCAGACCGGGTACACCTGCGGACACCGAGTTGGATCGGTTATCGATTTTCGAATTTAGCGCCGCAAACATCTTCCAGCACTCACCTTTGGGTGATGTGCTAAACTCTCTAAAGAATTTGTCCTTGGAAAAGGACTCACAGCCGGACTATGTTCAGTTCAAGCTAGAGGCTGATGACGGGGAATTTAGCTTCCCACCCGCCACCCACTTCATAGCCACCGTCGATGACTTAACCGACATGTTTGATTACGGCTCCGAAGACATCGACGGTATGGACGATGATGCCGACAAGGAGCAAGGCCAGGACCCGCCATTTACTGGACGTTGGACTGCCACCTCTTCGTATGATGTGTACATGGTTGACACACCTAAAAAAGCTAGCGACGATGACAAAGGGGATCCAGTTGCGCATAAACCTTCTGAGACACAGTCCAAGCGCCTGCGCCCTAAATGCCGTTCTAAGCCTCGTCACTCACAAATTAGAAACACTGGCACTGGAGAAAATAGTACTCCGGGCGATGCCAAAAACAATGAAGACCCTGTTGGAGCTGCATCCGAACAGGAGGAACAAGACAACGGGCAAGACGACCCTTATAAACAGGCCATACCCAACGACCTGGATGATGATAGTTATCGTCCAGTCTCCGAAGACGAGGAGAGCCTCGGCAGCAAGGACTTCATCATGCCCGAGGCACCCCTAGAGCGGGAGCGCTTCAAGCGCGAGCTAATAGCTACTGCCAGAAGCCTAAAGAAAATACAACAACAGCTCCAAGTCGATCAAGACCTACTTATCGACAGATGGACCGATGTCCTGGCAGCCAAAGAACACGGCCTCAAGCGCCCAGCAAAGAGTTACCCAAAGCGTAGACTGCTACCCCAGTTTGATGAGGAGGCACCAGATCCCATACCTTCCTCGCATAACGAGGACCGACCACCACATGGTCGGGATAGTGCGGCGGACTGACCACCCCGCGGTCGGGATAAAACGACAACTCAGGCCGAACAACAGCCCGCCCCACCGCCTCGTAAAAACAGGGACAAAACAACTCGAAACCATACATACGACCTTCGACAGGACCTGGACAATAGAGCAGGACACCAGATCAATCTACGGATCGCGAGGACGCTTCCCTACTCGGGATGACAGCTACCTATTCAGACGGGATAAACTTAATCACACCCGGGCCGATAACCGCAGACGAACCTCATCGGAGGTGCGCCGTGATGCGGCCCGCTATAGAGGCGCCGCACACCCTCTCTACTTCACACATAAGGTGCTGGATCACGAATTCCCCGAAGGGTTCAAGCCCGTCAGTATTGAATCATACGAGGGAACAATCGATCCTACAATGTGGATCAAAGATTTTATTCTCCACATCCACATGGCCCGAGGAGATGACCTCCACACTATCAAATACCTCCCCCTAAAGCTCAAGGGGCCAGCTCGACACTGGCTAAATAGCTTGCCTGAAAACTCCATTGGAAGTTGGGAGGACTTGGAAGAAGCCTTCATTGACAACTTCCAAGGTATATATGTCCAGCCACCCGATGTCGATGACCTAAGCCACATAGTTCAACAACCTAGAGAATTAGCCTGAAAATTCTGGACTAGGTTCCTAACCAAAAAGAACCAGATCATTGACTGTCCGGATGCCGAAGCCCTAGCATCTTTTAAACACAGCATCCGTGACGAATGGCTAGCACGCCACCTTGGCCAAGAAAAGCCGAGGTCCATGGCAGCCCTCACGGCACTTATGACCCGCTTTTGTGCAGGAGAGGATAGTTGGTTGGCTCGCAGTACAAACACAACCAACGAAGCAGGCCCCTCTGAGGCCAAAAACAAAACTGGCAAGCTCTGGCGCAACAGACACAAACGCCGAAGAAATGGCAATAACATCAATGACACTACAGTTCACCCCGGATTCAGTGGCTCCAAGTCCGGCCAGCGAAAAAAGCCCTATAAAAGGAACGGCGGAGGACCATCCAGCTTGGACCGCATACTCGATCGTCCATGCCAGACACATGGCACCCCAGACAAACCGGCCAACCATACTAATAGAGATTGCCGGGTCTTTATACATGCCAGCAAGGTGAATAGCAGAGACAAGGAAGGGGAATCACAGAGCGAGGACGATGACGAGCAGCCCCGGCAGCCGAACACTGGGGGCAGAAGAAATTCCCGCCTCAAGTCAAAACGGTGAACATGATATATGCTACACACATCCCCAAAAGGGAGCGCAAGCGCGCACTCAGGGACGTCTATGCGGTAGAGCCAGTCGCCCCAAAATTCAACCCATGGACGTCATTCCCGATCACCTTCGGTCGTCGAGATCATCCAACTAGCATCCGTCATGGCGGTTCGGCCGCATTGGTACTCGACCCAATCATCGATGGATTTCACATGACACGAGTCCTAATGGACGGTGGTAGCAACCTCAACCTGCTCTATCAGGATACAGTACGCAAAATGGGCATTAATCCCTCACGAATCAAACCCGCAAGGACTACTTTTAAAGGAGTCATACCAGGCGTCAAGGCCCTGTGAACGGGCTCAATTACGCTGGAGGTGGTCTTTGGTTCTCTGGACAACTTCCCAAGCGAAGAATTAATCTTCGATATCGTCCCCTTCCGCAGCGGCTACCACGCACTGCTCGGACGAACGGCGTTTGCTAGATTCAATGCAGTGCCACATTATGCTTATCTCAAGCTCAAGATGCCCGGTCCACGTGGCGTCGTTACAGTAAATGGAAACACGGAACATTCCCTCCATACAGAGGAGCGCACCGCAGCCCAAGCAGCAGAAGTACAGAGCGGCCTTCTCAAGCGGCAGCATAATTCGGCCGCTGAGCCCCTGGACATCTCTAAGAAGGTCCGGACTATACTGCAGCAGGGTAGACCGGTTCGTCAAGAACTGAATTAGTAAATTCAGCCTCCGTCCGAGCCCCAATGATAAAATGGCACTAGTACTACGCACTCAAAAGCCACGGGTACTGACAGAGGCATAACTTGGTCGCAGCCCACAGTGCGGCTTGACCGACCCTGGGATTTGCACGCCTTTACTTTTCTTTTTATTACGGGTTTTTTCTCTTTTCGAAGTCTATGCGGACGACCCGCTTGCGGAACACACCAAGGAAGCAAGGAGCCCTGGCATACAAGGGAATCCCTAGGTAGTCTCTACTAAACGATTGCCATACTTGTTTCACATACCCGCACGCCGCTCGCCCTTGGTTACGGCATGTTAAATAGCCTTACTTGCTTATCGCATTATTTGTACAAAGTACGCCTCGACATACTAATTACATCACAATTGTGAATAAATGGTGGCGTCAGCTTATTACTTCATTTTCCCGTTTCCTCACCTCTGCATTTATTACTCATTGCACACGTACACCGTGGTACGTATTACTATGCCAGGGGTTTCATTACACCCCGCATTACGGCAATAAAAGTATGAACACTTTTACATTATCGTTCGACACCCCGAAATTATAGCATTATACACATCGGCTCCGAATCATGTCTTTGGTCAATAGTTGGGTTGCCCGGCTCCTGTGCTTACTACCTTACATTCCGCTATATCGGCTAGGGTAGTAAAGGGAGAACTACTGCGATTGTGTCCTGGTTCTTCCGGACGAGCACCTCAGTAGAGAAAGCCGAAAATTGACTATCATGATGCGGTGAGAGCAGGTCAGCTGTTCATGAGGTTCCAAATCGTTAGAGGTTTTTTCCGCTTCTTGCGAAGAATCGGTTTCTCCTAGTTCGGCCTTCTGAATACCAGGGGCTTCACCAACTTTCTTAATTGTCAAACTCCTATGGCTAAGTGAGGGCGGTAAAGGTCGCATAGTTTTATTGCCTTATTTGTTGTGCTAAACACCTCCTTTAAGGACCAGAATGTGGAGTAAAGAGTGTTTAGATTTATCCCGAACACCCCCGTATTATCTACATGGGGGCAGAAGACGATGACTGGTCAACCCTCAGATTTCATAAACAGCCGCACAGGAGGTAAAATATAAATCGCAAGCATTATCATACATAACATCATTGTTCCACATTACAGGACAAGATAATACAAATGTTCTCATGGGAATATAACATCCTTCGAACATTGCTCCACCACAAGGTGGGACCCCTCCAGGACACCGTCAAAATAGAGCTCGGGTCGACGATGCTCCTTGCCCTCCGGCGGCCCCTTGGTCATTAGCTTCTTGGCATCTAGCTTTGCCCAATGCGTCTTGACGCGGGCAAATGCCATACGCGCACCTTCAATACGGACCGACCGCTTCATGGTTTTGAGCCACGGACAGGAACTTACAAGCCGTTGAACAAGTCTGAAGTAGCCGCTAGGTATAGGCTCGGCAGGCCACAGCCGGACTATCAAGTCCTTCGTGGATAGCTCTGCCGACCTGTGCAGCTTGACCAACTGCTTTAGCTGGTCGCTGAAGGGCACCGGATGTTCGGCTCCCAGACATTGAGACCAGAACAGATTCTCCGTAGACATCCCTTCTTCGGCTCTATAATGCTCGGCAGTATCTGATATAGTGCGCGGCAGATCCGTAAACGCCCCTGGAAAACCCAAATTCGGATAAGTACAAGGACTGTTTATTTTACACACTTGTTTGCATGGCGAAAGACTTACCGGCCACAATGTTCTTGGCCGCCTGAATTTCCTGGAGGGCGTTCTGGGCTTTGGCTCGTGCGTCCTGTGTGCCCTGGCGGGCCTTCTCCAGTTCAGACTCTTGCGCCTTACAATCGCGCTCCAAGGCCTCAAATCTCTCGATCGCGCCCTGGAGTTGTTGTTGCGCCTTGTCAACCCGGGCCTCGTGCTTCTCGCACGCGGCACGTTCCTTGGCCGCTTCATCCTCGGCCTCGGCTAATGCCTTCTTGAGGGCGGCCACCTCGGTCGTGGCTCCTAATAAAGTTTATGACACTTTAGTCCGGACGGACTATTTATTTTCTCTTAAAACATACCCTCAGGTTATTGCATACCTTGGCTATCTCCAGCTGCTTTTTCACAAGGCTGAGTTCCTCCTCGGCCCGCTCCAGATTCCGCTTCAGTCCGGAGACCTCTGTAGCATGAGCGGTGGCAGCCTTCAGCGATACCTTCTTATTCACATAGACAACTTATGTTAGACTCCTGCGATATTTTCTCGATCCTCTGTTCGGCTTCTTCTTCCCGAACACCAAATGGAGCATCAGGGGCTACTGTCTATACTATGATATTATTCCTACAACCACATTACTTACCTTAAAGCATGTTAAAAGGCTAGTGTAGGCTTTGGTCAGTCCGTTTTTGGCAGACTGAACCTTTTTGATCACCGTACCCATAAGGGCACGGTGTTCATCTACAACGGAAGCACCTTGCAGTGCTTCCAGCAAAACATCTGGTGCTTCTGGTTGGACGGATGTCACTGGCGGAACAGGCCCACCCCCTCCTTTCGGGGAAGGCCGTTCGCTGGACTCCGGAGCCACGCAGGTCTCTGGAATGATATCCGGCTGAGGGCCGAATGGAACTTGACCCTCATCATTAGTTCCAACGGGGGCTTTTTCCCCCATGTGTCCGACGGCTGTGGAGTCATCCCTGGACGCCGCCCTGACGATGTCTAGAGCCTCCCCTAGGTCGTGGAAGGCCCTTTGAGACACCACCTCGTCATCACCCTTGAGCGAGGCAGAGTGAGTAGGGGGTGGCGACATGCTAGCCATCTCTTTCGAGTCTAGCGAACCCTCTGTCGAGGATTGGGGACAACTGTCACGGGCCGGACTGCAAGAGCATAAATTAAACATATTGATATCGCAACGAAGAACGGCCAAGCATTTGGACGAGCATAAGATCTTCGGTACTTACGAAGCGGCCCGAGGCTTGGTCCGGGGCATTCGTTCCGGAGTGCTATCGACATCCCATGCGGAGTTATCCGCAAGGGAGCCCTTCTCCCTCTTGGGTGCCTTCGCCTCCAGGTTCGCGGAGGCCACCCTTTTCTTCCTTCCCTCCTCCAAGGGGGGGGGTTGTCTTCTTCCTCCTTCTTGTCATCGTCTTCGGCGACTGAAGGGTCGGTCTCGTCTTTGGACGACAGGTCCGAAGTACCCTTTCGACAAAGGCCACTTCTGGTTCCCTTGACCGTCCTCTTGGTCTTCTTCTCTGGCACATCATAAGGCGCCGGGAACAACATCTTCGTCAGGAGTGGGGTTTCTTTGTCTTCAGGTAGCGGGACCAGACAGTTAATCCGCCTCATTGAAAGGATCGAGAAGAGGTGTCTAGAGAGGGGGGGTGATTAGACACTAGGTACTAAAAGTTGTAGTTTTTAAATTCTTTAGGTTGAAGTGGATTTTTGGCACAAGTTTAACAAACACAATACATATCAAGCAAGCATGCAAAGAGTATATGAGCAGCAGAAATTAAAGCATGCAACTTGCAAGAATGTAAAGCGAAGGGTTTGGAAGATTCAAACGCAATTGGAGACACGGAGATTTTTGAGACATGGTTCCGATAGGTGGTGCTATCGTACATCCACGTTGATGGAGACTTCAACCCACGAAGGGTAACGGTTGCGCAAGTCCACGGAGGGCTCCACCCACGAAGGGTCCACGAAGAAGCAACCTTGTCTATCCCACCATGACCATCGCCCACGAAGGACTTGCCTCACTAGCGGTAGATCTTCATGAAGTAGGCGATCTCCTTGCCCCTACAAACTCCTTGGTTCAACTCCACAATCTTGTCGGAGGCTCCCAAGTGACACCTAGCCAATCTAGGAGACACCACTCTCCAAGAAGTAACAAATGGTGTGTTGATGATGAACTCCTTGCTCTTGTACTTCAAATGATAGTCTCCCCAGCACTCAACTCTCTCTCAAAGGATATGGATTTGGTGAAAAGAAGATTTGAGTGGATAACAACTTGGGGAAGGCTAGAGATCAAGATTCATATGGTAGGAATGGAATATCTTGGTCTCAACACAAGTGTACATGGTTCTCTCTCAGAAAATATAGGTTGGAAGTGTAGGTTTGTTCTGATGGCTCTCTCCACGAATGAAGAGGTGGTGGAGGGGTATATATAGCCTCCACACAAAATCTAACTGTTACACATAACTTCCCAAACTCGGTGGGACCGAATGGTTAAACTCGGTCTGCCCGATTTAGCAAAGCTAGTGACCGTTAGGGTTTTTGGTGGGACCGGCATGTAACTCGGTAGGACTGATATGATTAGGGTGAGGGCATAACGTAATCTCGGTGAGACCGATTACACAAACTCGGTGAGACCGATTTTGGTAATAAGCTAACCAGAGATTTGGTCAGGTAAACTCGGTGGGACCGGTCGCTCATTTCGGTGAGACCGAAATGTTACAAAAGGGAACCAGAGAGTTTACATTGCAGTTTCGGTGGGACCGATCGCAAGTTTCGGTGAGACCAAAAGTATTGCAATAGGCAACAAAGAGTTTGCAATCCCATCTCGGTGAGACCGAGATCCCTATCGGTGAGACCGATTTGCCTAGGGTTTGTGGCAGTGGCTATGACATTTGAAACTCGGTGGCGCCAGATAAGAAGAATCGGTGGGTCCAAGTTTGACTTTTGGTTTAGGTCATATGTGGATGTGATAAAGTAGTTGAGGGTTTTGGAGCATATCACTAAGCATTTGAGCAAGGCCTCATTAAGCAACACCTCATCCCTCCTTGATAGTATTGGCTTTTCCTATAGACTCAATGTGATCTTGGATCACTAAAATGGAAAATGTAGAGTCTTGAGCTTTGAGCTTGAGCCAATCCTTTGTCCTTAGCATCTTGAAGGGGTTTCACATCCTCTAGTCCATGCCACTTCACTGTTGAACTTATCTGAAACATACTAGATAAAAATGTTAGTCCAACAAGAGATATGTTGACATTAATTACCAAAACCACCTAGGGAGCACTTGTGCTTTCAATCCCCCCCTTTTTGGTAGTTGATGACAACATACATCAAAACTTTAGATCAAGATATTAAGAGTAGTAAGTAAAGCTTTGGAAAGACATGTAACTTGCATAGGCTCCCCCTACATGTATGCAATCGTGTGAATATGGAATATAGGAGCATGTGAATGCATAAACATGACAGAGTAAGCAATGTGTTACATGTATCTTGGCTATATGCATGAGAGCAAATGATGAAACTATGAGAAATGTACCTTCATGCTCACGAGTCCTTCTTGCAAACAGTATGTACATTAGCAAGAAATTCTCATTCACATGACTGCGATGCATATACTTACCTTGTGGTCTTGAGTTGGCTTAGGGTGGGATGAACCTGCGTAAACAAGGTTAGATAACATAGATACACCTACTAGCCAGAGCAAACAAGATAAACCACAAGAGTACCAAGACTGGGATGACATGTGGAGTGAGTACTAAGTACCACATTGGATAAAGACATGTCCCCAAAGGTAAAGATGTGCAATAAATTCAAGGATTTCCTTCCCTTAGATGTCTTGCTCCCCCTGAATCTAACATGGGATATTGGGAGAAGATAGGGAACAGAATATCAGAGCTCAAAAGAAATAAACAGGGCTAATGCAATCGAGCAAATATGAACATGTCTTTTCCCCTCTTGAAGACATGTGACTTCTTTCCTCTTGAACACCAAGCATCTGGGGTCTCTTTCTTCCCTAGAGTATTCTCTCCCCCTATAGATATGATTAAGCTTTGATGTGATGATCTCTCTCTCTCCCCCTTTGACATCAATTTCCAAGAAGGGTTCTTCTGGAATTTTTGTCATGATGGGTTTGGTCCTTGAGTCACAGAACAAAGCAGCAATTTGAGTAGGATGCTGGTCGAGGACAAGATTCATTGAGTGAAGCCGGATCAAAAAGAATTCAGAAACAAGTGGCAAGATGTTTTTCCTGCAGTGAAATCGGTAGCAACGAGTTTGGTGTTTCGGTGGCACCGAAAGGGTTCGGTTGGACCGAAGTAAACAGCCCGGTGTGATCGAGTTCATCGCAGAGAAAACAATTGTCACCTCAGCTCACTAGGAAAGTAAGATCTCACAAGGATTTGCAAGGAATTTTAATGCAGAAGATGCAGAGCAGAAAATAAAAGAGAAGAAACTAAAAGGAATCTAGATGAAGTTTTTTTTCGTGTAAAAGGGAAACAAATATGCATGAGACAAATGCAAGAGCACAGAAAAGAACACAAGAGAACTTCACTAGAATTGGGCGGTGACAAAGTCACCTATGTTAGAGTATATTGACTTAGGAGTCAAGTGAGATCACTTGATCTTTGGTCATACCCATCGTTTAAGCTCAAAATGGGGTTACCATTTTTCGTTAAAGCATCTTGATGTATTTACATCTTGTTGAGTTGCTTTATCCCATGACTTGGAGTAAAGCTTCTCTAAGATGGAATAACATACCTTGGGTGGTGGTGTTGATCATGATCATGTAGTTGAACTTGTGTGGGTTTCTCAAGGTTGATGTAGCTCATCAAGAGTTGGGAGCACCACTTGGAGTTTGAGTTCATCTACCTACATGGGTTAGTTCTTGCAAGGAAGAGCACTTGTGTATTGAAAATGACAATCATGATAGAATTTGTCAAAGGATATGTTTGAATGGTTGCGTGCTTCCTTGTCTTCATCCACCATTGTGTAGCGACTTGGTGAAATAGAAATTGCTTAAGATGTGAGTGAGTTGCAACCTCATAGATTTTGATTCATCCAAGTACCTACACAGGTTAGATAGCATGAAAGGTGCAAATATATCCAAGACATAAGATAGTCAACATAAGAGAAATATCAAGGATTAGTCATAGGCTCATGCCTTGCATGTATTGAGTGGAGTTCCTACTCCAAGTTTGAAGCATCAATGATGTTCAATTCGCCTCTTAACCTGCAAAACACTTTCTCAGCAAGTGGTTTGGTAAATATATCCGCTAATTGCTTATCGGTGCGAACATGCTTAAGATTAATGTCCCCTTTGGCAACATGATCTCGAATGAAATGATGACAAACTTCAATATGCTTAGTTCGAGAATGTTGCACGGGATTGTGAGCAATCTTAATAGCACTTTCATTGTCACATAGCAATGGAACATGTTTCACATTAATCCCATAATCTTTAAGAGTTTGGGTCATCCAAAGTAATTGAGCACAACATGATCCAGCGGCAATGTATTCCGCTTCGGCGGTGGATAAGGATACCGAGTTTTGTTTCTTGAAGGACCAAGAGACGAGAGATCTACCAAGAAATTGACAAGTACCCGAAGTGGACTTTCTATCAACCTTGTCACCGGCATAGTCCGAATCGGAGTAGCCAACAAGATCAAAGGAAGCCCTCTTTGCATACCAAATGCCAAAATTTGGTGTATGGTTTAAGTACCTCACTATCCTTTTGACGGCCTTAAGATGACATTCTTTAGGAGCAGCTTGATATCGTGCACACATGCACACACTTAGCATAATATCGGGACGTGAAGCACATAGATATAACAATGAACCAATCATAGAGCGATAAACCTTTTGATCAACCGGTTCACCATCTTTGGTCAAATCAAGATGTCCACTAGTAGGCATGGGTGTAGTCATACCTTTGCATTCTTGCATATTGAACTTCTTGAATAAGTCCTTGGTGTACTTCGTTTGAGATACAAAGGTGCCTTCCTTAGTTTGCTTGATTTGCAAACCGAGAAAGAATTTGAGTTCACTCATCATTGACATCTCAAACTTCTCCGACATTAGCTTTCCAAACTTTTCACTAAAATGAGGGTTAGTTGATCCAAATATAATATCATCAACATAAATTTGGCATACAAATAGTTCTCCATTAACCCTTTTAGTAAAAAGAGCAGAATCTATTTTTCCAATCTCAAACCCTTTTTCAATAAGTAACTTGGTCAAGCATTTATACCATGCTCTAGGGGCTTGTTTAAGACCATAAAGAGCTTTGTGAGGTTTGTAAACATGATTAGGTTTCTTAGGATTGACAAATCCGGGAGGTTGCTTAACATAAACTTCCTTCTCAATTTCACCATTTAGAAAAGCACTTTTAATGTCCATTTGGTATAAGGTGATATCATGATGATTAGCATAGGAAAGTAAGATGTGAATGGACTCAAGTCTAGCAACGGGGGCATATGTCTCACCATAGTCCATACCTTTGACTTGAGTGTAGCCTTGGGCGACTAGGCTGCTTTGTTGCGGACAACTTGACTATCTTCATCTTGCTTGTTGCGAAACACCCATTTGGTACCAATGATGTTGTGGTTGTTGTCGGGCTTTTCAACCAATGTCCACACTTGATTTCTCTCAAAGTTGTGTAGCTCTTCATGAATAGCGTTTATCCAATCCGGATCTTCCAATGCTTCTTCAACCTTCATATGTTCAATGCGAGAGATGAATGAATAATGTTCACAAAAGTTAGCTAAACGAGTTTTAGAGCGAGTGATTCTTCCGATTTGGATATCATTGTAGATTTGCTCGACGGGATGATCTTTGGTGATTCTTGCTCGAACTCATGAAAGCTTATGCTTGGATCTTGGTTGAACATCTTCTTCATCTTGTTCTTCCTCTTGGCCTTCTTCGTTGTTGACGTTGTCATTCTCTTGTCGTGGTGGAGAAGGAGGTTGTTGGCATTCATCTTGATGCACTTCCTCGTTTTCTTCATCTTGATGTGTCCCACTTGTGGATGCTTCCATATCAACTCTTGGTTCACCTTGTCATGAGGTAGAAGCTTCCACTTGGATGGACGAGGTACTCTCCTTCACCTCCGTTGGACGAATCTTGCCAATAGACAAGTCTTGGATTGCTTCCGAAGGGTCTTTGTCTCCTACATCAATTGGCAATTGCTCTACTTGCGAGCCGTTAGATTCATCAAACTTCACATCTACCGTCTCTTCAACCTTTCGGGTGAAATTGTTGTAGACACGGTAAGTGTGAGAGTTTGAGCCATAACCAAGTAGGAAACCTTCATGAGATTTGGGAGCAAATTTAGAACGATGATGCTTATCGAGAATGTAACACTTTGAGCCAAATACTCGAAAGTATCCAACTTGGGGTTTGTTACTGGTGAGGAGCTCGTATGCCGTCTTGCCAGTAGCTTATGAAGATACAAGCGATTTGTTGCATCACAAGCTGTCTCAACCGCTTCCTCCCAAAAGTGCTTTGGCGTGTTGTACTCATCAAGCATAGTTCTCTCCATTTCGATGAGCGCCCGGTTCTTCCTCTCAACGATTCCATTTTGTTGAGGTGTGTACATAGCCGAGAACTCATGTGAAATCCCTTCTTCATCAAGAAAGGTATCCACATTTGCGTTCTTGAACTCCGTTCCATTGTCGCTTCGAACCTTCTTGATCTTTACGTCAAATTGATTTTGGGCCTTCCTAGCAAAGTTTTTGAAGATCTTTTGGACCTGCGATTTGTCATCAAGAAAGAACACCCACGTAAATCTTGAAAAATCATCAACTATGACTAGTCCAAATGAGTTACCACCAAGACTCTTGTAGGCATTCGGACCAAAGAGATCCATGTGAAGTAGCTCAAGTGGTCTTCTCATGGTCATGATGTTCTTCGCGCGATGACTTCCTCCAACTTGTTTCCCTGCCTGACAAGCACTACAAAGTCTATCCTTGTCAAATATAACATATTTTACTCCAAGGATATGATCACCTTTAATAAGCTTGTCAAGGTTTCACATACCAACATGACCTAATCGTCTATGCCATAACCGACCTTTAGAAGATTTAGCAATTAAGCAAGTTCTAGGTTGAGCCTTTTTTAGTGAAATCAACAATGTAAAGATCACCTCTACGTATTCCGGTAAAGACCATTTTACGATTGTCTCTACGGAACACCTAGCAATCTACTTCAGTGAATAAGACATTGAACCCGAAATTAGCAAGTCTAGATACTGAAAGTAAATTGTACCCAAGAGATTCAACGAGCATGACATTTTGTATGGAGCTATCATGTGAGATGGCCACCTTACCTAGGCCAACCACCTTACCCTTTGAGTTATCACCAAAGGTGACATATTTTCGAGGGTCGTTGTTTTCAGCAAGCTCACGAAACATATCTTTATCTCTGGTCAAATGATAAGTACATCCACTATCAAGAACCTATTCCTTTCCTCCAGACATGTAGCCGCGAAGATTTGCCATAAGACCAAAGTGTCTCATTGCATCATTAAGATCATAGTCACTATCATTGACGGTGTCCTGGACTAGGGGGTACTCACCACGTCATCTCCCGATCTGTTAGATTGGGCCGAGGACCCCCATGGCCGTATACTCATGGGCCAGTTCGGACAGTTTCCGCATACATGGAAGATTCCACAAGACTTTGTGATCAAGACAAGGACTCCTCCCCACCGGCGTATTCGGCTAGGACTCTTGTTATCCTAGGCCTCTGGTACATTATATAAACCGAGGCCAGGCTAGTCGATAGACAACATACAATCATACCATAGGCTAGCTTCTAGGGTTTAGCCTCTCTGATCTCGTGGTATATCTATTCTTGTACTACTCATATCATCAATATTAATCAAGCAAGACGTAGGGTTTTACCTCCATCAAGAGGGCCCGAACCTGGGTAAAACATTGTGTCCCCTGCCTCCTGTTACCATCCGCCTTAGACGCACAGTTCGGGACCCCCTACCCGAGATCCGCCGGTTTTGACACCGACATTGGTGCTTTCATTGAGAGTTCCGGTGTGTGTTCGGCAAAAGGTTGATGGCTCGCCCGCAGATCAACTGTAAACTTCGACATCTTCGTCACCAGCTCGACTGGTCACCTTGGTTCGACCAAGGACTGCGCCCTACCTCCAATCGTCATGTTCGGATGAGGATCTTTATAAACATCAACTCCGATCTCTATTAAGATCATGGAGAAATCATCCAGGGAGCCCGGGGGCTCAATGTCAACATTGCCCTCGGGCGACCATGCTGTTTTTCTGGACAGCAAACTTGTGTCCGCCGCCACCGCCTTCTCAAGTGTCTTTTTAACGATTTCTTCAGTGGAATTGTGCGGAATTGAGTCTACAACAACCCTGGAAAATTTCGTCGAGTTCCGATGAAGGAATCTCTAACAATCCACGATATACCGGAGCCCTGTCAAATCTCGACGGGAATCTAGACGAGTTTAGGGCGTGGTGTCCAGCTTCTAGCTCGGACGTCCTTTGGAAAATCCAACTGTTGATCGGCTGAAGAATTCCCATATCTATCAGCTCTCAAAATTTCAGCTCGATCCGACCGTCCAAACTCCGGGAACCTTCCGATTAGTGCATCACTTTTTGGATCCGTTTTCTGCGTGAAAACGAATCCGACTCAAGTTCGTCTTTTTGATGAACGGGATTTCAGACATCCCTTTTGAAGGAAGTTTTGTATGGGGTATTGTGTTTTGTTCCCGAACACATCCCACCAACTTTAAGATCTTTTGAACATGATCTTCAACATCATGCTGGTGTCAAATCAGTCCGGCAATATTACTCCACGGCTGCCGACCTGCGCTAGACACGTCGTCACTTTGTTGAGCCGAGCTCAACTTCTTCGTATCATCATCTCGGCAAGCCGAACAAGAGTTCGGGAACACGAAGGATAAATCATCACCAACATCGCCGCCCCACGGATTACATGGAGCGGGCATACCGGCATCGCCGCACGGTCGCTTCATCAAGCCGGCATCGACCACGTCATGACCTGCATCGGCAGGGCCGCACTATTGCTTCTTCAAGCTGGTGTTCATCATGCCGACCTACTTCGACTCATCAGCTGACATCTAGGCTTCGACATCTCGGCTGGACCGGGGGCTTCGCCATCTCTTCATCAACCTACTCCGGACACTTCAGCGTCACTAGCCAACCAGCTCCATCACGTTAGCTGGACCACGGGGTTTGCCTCGGCGAGCCAACCTTTGCCAGCATTGCCATGCCGTCGTTTTATCGCCCATTAGGCAATGAGTGTGCGGATTGAGTCCCAATTTTGGGAATCACCTTCCTTCGGATTGCTACAACAAATAAACCAGGTGCTATTAATCCCAGTATTTTTTTGCTTGTTTGAGTTCATTTTTCCCAAGGAATTATTACTCTGGCTTGTCCATCATATGTACACAGGTCTATGAAATGGTGGCCGCATTAACGACCATCGCATGGTGGTTCGGTCAGTCTCCGTACATAGTCCGGCGAATGCCGCATCCGGAACTCGGACCGACCTGTGAATTCAGGCTTTGCCACACCTTTACCACATCACGCCGACGCCCTGCATCGACATTGACTTCGGCGCCAGGCCATATTTCTTTTATTACTCACTTTGCATAAATTATTTATTATGCAACATTTTTTATTATCATTATTATTATTATCTCCGGTTTGCACTATTTTTTGTGCACAGGAAAATGATCCGGGTTGGGCAGTATCATCAACTCGGCGTACTGACATACCACGCCACCTCGGCTAGACGGGGGGCTTCGTCAAACACCTCATTACCCCATGCCGGGGACTTCGGCATCACTCTGCCGGCCTGCATTGACCGTGCTATGTCACCACTTCGGCGTGTCGAGCTCTCCGCTCCGCCACCTTGGGACCGGCTTGGGGGATGAAACCTTGTTCCGCATCAAGCTCGCATCGCGTCATCAATGCCGAACACATTAACCAGCTAAGTCGCTTTCATGCTCAAAGTTTTAATTTTTAACTTGTGTTCAGTTCGACCAAGCATTATACTCTTTTGGAAAAAAGTTGCTTGTAAAAAATCTCGTTGTCAAAACTTTGTTTGTGACATGTAAATTCAAATACCCCGTTTATTTGGGGGCTCCCTTGACGGAGCTTTTCCTCTTGCATATGATTATACTTGTACGGCTTCGTTCCTTGTTCATGTATTACGCCACAATATGCACCATATTGACATAAGCAATTTGCAAGCTGGGTTGCCTGGCTCCTGCGATTAGCCCTACGTTCCCGATTGTTCGGCTAGTGAGTAAAGGGAGCACCTCTACGATTGTCACGACCGGGTCATCCGAGCTCTGACCTCAGACTTGGTGAAGCCGAAAGCTAGCGCTCTTATTGTTTTCAATCATGGCCGGCACACAACGGAACTCATGAGTACAAAAAATCTATTGCACAAGTCTCATAGTAATAATGAGCACCGAAGAAAGGTATCGGTGGGGGTACTATTTTATTCTAAGATGCTTCTTACACTTTGTTAGTAATATAGCATAAGTTCCCTGAGCGCACTTTGTCAGTTACAGCCTTATGGCCTGATTGCCTGGTCATCGGAAACACCGTCGATACTCTCGACAGGCGGAGTACATGACACTTTTCGGCCCTTGGCCGAAGAGGGAGAAGCCGACGGTCGGTTAAGACGCGTTTAAAGTTCGGGTGAACACAAATATGATACAAGTACTTCGGTACATACAATCATTATACATAAAATTCTTACCCAAGTCACTTGGGGGCTCTTAAAATTTATATATGAGCTGTAAATGTGTTTTCTTCTTGGTCATTGTCAAAACCCGACAGAAGCACAATTTTTTCTTTCTCTTCCAATTTTTGGATTGGCACCGAACACTTGATCTTGTTCGGACGTCATGTTTTTACTGACGTTTTTTTGGTTTTTCAAGCTTTTGGCACTTTTAAACTATTTATGTGTTTTCAGCACAAGTCTCGCAGTGCAACGTCGGACACCTTTAAAGATTCGGCAAAAACATTCTCGGATATTGCTATATATGCATCGGTGTCGAATTGTGTCTTCGGTCAATAGTTGGGTTGCCCGGCTCCTGCGCTTGCCTCCTACGTTCCGCTCTGTTCGGCTAGGTGTGCAAAGGGAGAACCACTGCGATTGTGCTTCCAGCTCACTTGGTTAAGCACCTCAGTGGGGAAAGCCGAAAACTGACTGTCACAATACGCGTAAACTGGTCAGCATTCCGATGACTGTATTAAATGACGGGCCATTCATAACATTGGTCGAAGTGTTTACGGCTTGACCTTGATTGTCGCTGAACACTACTGGGGGCTAGTAACTGGCCTCCCAAACTAAAATCCTCAATATTTTGCTCTTACATTAGAGCTAAGGTTACATGATCATGCTTAGCATGACAACCCAAAGAAAGGGATCGATAGCAGGACTATTTTCTTTAGAAGACATTTCTTATGTTAAACAGTAATATAACATATCTCTCTGCGTACCTTTGTTTATAAAACCGTATGGCCAGATTGCCTTGTTTGTCGTAAATCTTTGCCCTCATAAAGGCTTTATAAAGTAAGACAAACACCCCTCGGCTACTGGCCGAGGAGGTGGAAGCCGATGGTCGGCCAACAAAGTTTTGTACAATGCGGATCTGAGGATTAAATGACGTAAAGTACTTGGATACATAGAGTCATTACACATAATTTGTGATTTTAATATGAATATCGATCCTTAATTCGGCCACCCGTGCCCGCATTAAGGCTCGGGGGATACTCGGCTTCGGGCTTATTATTTAAAAATATTAAAGGGGCACATCGATCCCCTGATCTGGTGTTGCCACCCGACCAGTGTCTCGGGGGCTACTGCATTGCCTGTCCAATGCAGAAAATTTTAAGTGCAATAGAGTTGCCGAGGAGATTTTGATCCTCAGGTTGGTCGGCCGCACCCAACCTGAGTCTTGCTGACTGAGCACGCCGCTTTTTGTGTCATGAAGTATTCTGCCGAGCTAGGACTTGACCCTCAGGCCGATTTTGCAAATCAACCTGAGTCTTAGCGGCTACTGGGATCAGCGGTCTTACGTCATCCTTCAGGTGCATCTCGGGTTTTAAACCGATACACACCTTGAGGGCTACTGGCTATATATCTCGGCAGAGAATAAATTGCACCAATAAAAAATATTGACAGATAATCAGCCCACAGTCGGGGTGGTGCACCACCTCGGAGGCAGTCCGGCATAAAGCTCGGGCGCTAGTGGCTGGCTCCATAGAGGGCATTTCCGGCATTAAGCTCGGCTAAACTCCTTCAACTTTTTTGAACCCAGGTGGTATGATACCTCGGATATAGTCCGGCGTTGGAGCTTGGACACAGTCCGGCGTTGGAGCTTGGACACAGTCCGGCGTTGGAGCTCGGATATATTTCGGCGTTGGAGCTCGGATACAGTTCGGCGTTGGAGCTCGAAAGCAGTCCGGCATTGGTGCTCGGCTGCAAAAATACCTTGAATGCAGTCCGGCGTTAGAACTGGGACACAAGAGGACACTGCCTCCCAGGAACAACTTCAAACCCGAGGTGTGGCATAAAAATAACAAGGCATTGATAAAGGCCGGAAACTTAAAGGGGCTCCTCGGATACCCGACGTGTAAACTCGTCGAATGCATTTCGGCAATCCACAAGATCGAAGATGAGAAGATTTGTTGAACCAGTTTTCAAGACCGACAACCGAAGATGAAGAACAGTTCGGAAAAATCGAGGAGCGTCCCTAAGTCGAAGACCGGTTCAGGGGGCTACTGACGTTGTCTGGACTAGGGGGTACTCACCACGTCATCTCCCGATCTGTTAGATTGGGCCGAGGACCCCCATGGCCGTATACTCATGGGCCAGTTCGGACAGTTGCCGCATACACGGAAGATTCCACAAGACTTGGTGATCAAGACAAGGACTCCTCCCCGCCGGCGTATTCGGCTAGGACTCTTGTTATCCTAGGCCTCTGGTACATTATATAAACCAAGGCCAGGCTAGTCGATAGACAACATACAATCATTCCATAGGCTACCTTCTAGGGTTTAGCCCCTCTGATCTCGTGATAGATCTACTCTTGTACTACCCATATCATCAGTATTAATCTAGCAGGACGTAGGGTTTTACCTCCATCAAGAGGGCCCGAACCTGGGTAAAACATTGTGTCCCCTGCCTCCTGTTACCATCCGCCTTAGACGCACAGTTCGGGACCCCCTACCCGAGATCCAGCGGTTTTGACACCGACAGTCATCATCATCAGAGTATCCTTGTTCAACATCATCTTGTGATTTATCAATTCCTAGAGAGGGTAATTCATTAGATAAATGATCATTTCTATAGTTATCTTTATGAATTCTAATTGCTCTGGAAATTAAATTGCTAATGATTCCAACATCTCCTTTGGCACTAGTAAGATTAGTAAGCTCAAATAGGCAATCACCAAATTTGGGATCATTGGAACTCATCTTAATCAAGGCAATAGATTTATGGAGGATTTCATCTAGATCTTTCAAGGAATAATTTGGAAAGCGTTCCCCAAGAAATCTCCATATAGTGTAGGCACAATCAAGAGTAGGCAAACATTCAATCAAGTTTCTAGGCAAGCCTCTAGTGATAAGATTAACAGTTCTAAGGTTGCGGATCAAGTCAATAGACTCATCAAGGGTAGGAAGCAAAGGATCAACATGAGGTGCACAAGGGCTAGTAATGTACTTGTTCAAATAATATTCATTGAAAATCTCAATCATTTCATTTTTCCACTCATGAAAATATTCTCTATCAAGAATAAGCACTCTATGTCTAAGACTCCCCAAAGTAGACTCATCCATCTTCCTCCAATGGTGATTAAACCAAGGCAATGGAGACCAACGCTCTGATACCAATTGAAAGGATCGAGAAGAGGTGTCTAGAGGGGGGGTGATTAGACACTAGGTGCTAAAAGTTGCAGTTTTTAAATTCTTTAGGTTGAAGTGGATTTTTGGCACAAGTTTAACAAACACAATACATATCAAGCAAGCATGCAAAGAGTATATGAGCAGCGGAAAGTAAAGTATGCAACTTGCAAGAATGTAAAGGGAAGGGTTTGGAAGATTCAAATGCAATTGGAGACACGGAGATTTTTGAGACGTGGTTCCGATAGCTGGTGCTATCGTACATCCACGTTGATGGAGACTTCAACCCACGAAGGGTAACGGTTGCGCGAGTCCACGGAGGGCTCCACCCACAAAGGGTCCACGAAGAAGCAACCTTGTCTATCCCACCATGGCCATCACCCACGAAGGACTTGCCTCACTAGCGGTAGATCTTCACGAAGTAGGCGATCTCCTTGCCCTTACAAACTCCTTGGTTCAACTCCACAATCTTGTTGGAGGCTCCCAAGTGACACCTAGCCAATCTAGGAGACACCACTCTTCGAGAAGTAACAAATGGTGTGTTGATGATGAACTCCTTGCTCTTGTGCTTCAAATGATAGTATCCCCAACACTCAACTCTCTCTCACAGGATATGGATTTTGTGGAAAGAAGATTTGAGTGGAAAGCAACTTGGGGAAGGCTAGAGATCAAGATTCATATGGTAGGAATGGAATATCTTGGTCTCAACACAAGTGTAGGTGGTTCTCTCTCAGAAAATATAGGTTGGAAGTGTAGGTTTGTTCTGATGGCTCTCTCCACGAATGAAGAGGTGGTGGAGGGGTATATATAGCCTCCACACAAAATCTAACCGTTACACATAACTTCCCAAACTCGGTGGGACCGAATGGTTAAACTCGGTCTGGCCGATTTAGCAAAGCTAGTGACTGTTAGGGTTTTTGGTGGGACCGACATGCAACTCGGTAGGACCGATATGATTAGGGTTAGGGCATAACGTAATCTCGGTGAGACCGATTACACAAACTCGGTGAGACCAATTTTGGTAGTAAGCTAACCAGAGAGTTGGTCAGGTAAACTAGATGGGACCGATCGCTCATTTCGGTGAGACCGAAATGTTACAAAAGGGAACCAGAGAGTTTACATTGCAGTTTCGGTGGGACCGATCGCAAGTTTCGGTGAGACCAAAAGTATTGCAATAGGCAACAGAGTGTTTGCAATCCCATCTCGGTGAGACCGAGATCCCTATCGGTTTTGCCTAGGGTTTGTGGCAGTGGCTATGACATTTGAAACTCGGTGGTGCCGGATAAGAAGAATCGATGGGTCCGAGTTTGACTTTTGGTTTAGGTCATTTGTGGGTGTGAGAAAGTAGTTGAGGGCTTTGGAGGATATCACTAAGCATTTGAGCAAGAGCCTCATTAAGCAACACCTCATCCCTCCTTGATAGTATTGGCTTTTTCTATAGACTTAATGTGATCTTGGATCACTAAAATGGAAAATGTAGAGTCTTGAGCTTGAGCCAATCCTTTGTCCTTAGCATCTTGAAGGGGTTTCACATCCTCTAGTCCATGCCACTTCACTGTTGAACTTATCTGAAACATACTAGATAAAAATGTTAGTCCAACAAGAGATATGTTGACATTAATTACCAAAACCACCTAGGGAGCACTTGTGCTTTCACTCGTTATGTCGGTCCAGGCCTAAGGGAAAAATTGATAGGGGAGCTTAGACTTCTCTCTCACGGCACGCTAGTAAAGGTTATGCCTTGAGAGCGTGAAAAAACTTACTGAATTGGCCTCGCGCTTTGAGCTTAGCCCATGATCCTCGGTCATAGGCGGCGGCGTCTCGCCGGCCTTGAAGAGCACTTTCCAGATATCCTCGTGCGTTGTGTCGGAGAACTCTAGCAGTGTCTGGTGCTTGGCCATATCGAATTCCCACAAATGGCAGGTCCGGCGTTGGCACGGGAGGATCCGGCGGATGAGCATAACCTGAATCACATTGACAAGCTTGATCTTTTTGGATATCAAGTTCTGGACACATGTCTGGAGTCATGTCTGCTCGCTCAGAGAACCCCCAGGTTAGGCCCTTCTTTTGCCAGGAGGTGAGCCGCATCGGGACTCCGGGTCAGAATTTGGGAGGCCGCCTTCCAGTTGGTGTCACGTGGCTCAGTGATATAGAACCACCCTGATTGCCACCCATTCACCATCTCCATGAAAGAACCTTCGAGCCAGGTGACGTTGGGCATCTTGCCCAACATGGCTCCTCTGCACTCTACCTGTTGGTCGTTCACCACCTTCGGCTTCACATTGAAGGTCTTCAGCCATAGGTCGGAGTGAGGTGGATGCGGAGAAAGGCCTCACACACGACTATAAATGCCGAGATGTTGAGGATAAAGTTGGGGGCTAGATCGTGAAAGTCTAACCCATAATAAAACAGCAGTCCACGGACAAATGGGTGGAGAGGGAATCCTAGCCCACGGACAAAATGCATGAGGAACACCACTCTTTCATGAGGCTCGGGGTGGGGATGATCTGTCCTTCGGCTGGGAGTCGTTGAACGATATCCTTGGCCAAGTATCCGTCCTCCCGAAGCTTCTTGATATCTTTCTTCTTAACGGAGGAGGCCATCCACTTACCGCCGGCTCCATATCCGGACATGGTTGGGTGTTTGTTTGAGTGGGAACAGATGAGAACTCTGGCGTTGGAGCTCAAGAGCGGAGAGGCAGGAAGAGAGCGTGGGAGAAGAAAGGGGAATCTTATCTCCTTATAGGAACGGCGAATACCGAACGCCCCCTCACTTGCCTTAAAATTCGCCTACTCCCAAGGGTTGTGTAAACGGCGCGGTTGGGTTACCCACGCCCGTATTCATGAGAATCCCGTAATAAGGGGGCATGATCTCTGCTTTGACAAGACGTGCCAATGACAACCGCATCTCGGGACATGGGGCGAAAAACGGTTCGAAATTATGACCGGACAGGCGTGACGTCACATTACTAAAGTTGTCAGCAGATAGAGCTCGTGTAAAAATATATTCTCTCTATGGTTGCATATGGAGTGTGTAACAGGTCCGGATACTATCATCGCAACCGAAGACTATTTTGAACTTCGGATAATGGGGAACTCGCCTTGCAATGCCGAAGACAATCTGCGCGCCGGACTCCTCGTCATTGAAGCCAGGTTCAGGGGCTACTGGAGGAGTCCTGGACTAAGGGGTCCTCGGGCGTCCTGCCTGTTATCCACGGGCCAGACTGATGAGCTGAGAAGACATGAAGGCCAAAGACCGTACCCATGTCTGGATTGGACTCTCCTTGGCATGGAAGGCAAGCTTGGCGACCGACTATGAAGATTCCTTCTTATGTAACCGACTCTATGTAACCCTAGATCCCCCCGGTACCTATATAAACCGGAGGGGTTAGTCCGGAAAGGACACATTCATTACCATAGTCATATAGGTTAGACTCCTAGGGTTTAGCCATTACGATCTCGTGGTATATCAACTCTTGTAACACTCATATTCATCAAGATCAATCAAGCAGGAAGTAGGGTATTACATCCATAGAGAGGGCCCGAACCTGGGTAAACATCATGTCCCCCGTCTCCTATTACCATCGATCCTAGACGCGCAGTTCAGGACCCCCTACCCGAGATCCGCCAGTTTTGACACCGACAGCTAGCACTACCCGTCCACCTGTCCTTCATGCACGGCCACTACTGGGCGGGCATGAAGGCCAACCGGATCGTCCTCATCCACCAATCCGGTAGTCTGTGGCATCTCGTGGATATCTACACCCAGCGGGAGATCACCCTTCCATCGTTGTTGTAACACCCCGGATGTAATTTACCTTATTTGTATCCCAACTCTTGTCGTTTCTGGCACTAAGTTATTCTATTTCCTCGTTGTCGGGTTTTTGTCTCCGTGTGTTGTTGTCTTTGTCATGCATCTCATATCATGTCATCATGTGCGTTGCATTTGCATACATGTTCGTCTCATGCATCCGAGCATTTTCCCTGTTGTCCGTTTTGCATTTCGGTGCTCCTATGTCCTCTGGTGGTCCTTTCTACCTCTTTTTGTGTGTGTGCGTTAAACATTTCTGGATTGGACCGAGACTTGTCATGCGGCCTTGGTTTACTACCGGTAGACCGCCTGTCAAGTTTCGAGCTATTTGGACTTTGTTTGATACTCCAACGGTTAACCGAGGGACCGAGAAGGCCTCGTGTGTGTTGCAGCCCAACACCCTTTCAATTTGGCCCAAAACCCACCAAAACCTCTCCCGTCTTCTAGAGCGTTCGATCACGATCGTGTGGCTGCAAACCACACCTCATTTGGAGCTTCCTAGCCCCCTCTACCTCTATAAGTAGACCCCCTTCTGAAAATCCCGGACCCCCTCGTCTCAAACCCTAAAAAAATCCCTCTCCGCCGCCGGACAATGTCCGTCCCTAGCCGGACTTTTTGCGCCGCCACCGCCGACCAATAGGGCGCTGCGCGCGTCCTTGTACCGCCGCCCGCCGCCGCGCGGCTCGGGGAGCCCGGAGCCGGCCCCCGCGGCCCATCTCCTTACCGCCGCCGCCCAGCTCGTCCTCCTCCTCCCGCGCGTCGCCGAGCCACCGCGCCGGCCGCCGCATCCCTCGCCGGCGTCGACGACGGCCACCGCCGCCCGCTCCGGCCGCCCTCATCTCCGACGCCACCCCGCGCCGCCCTTGCCGCCGGCAACCGCGCCCGACACCGCCGCCCTCCTCTCCGTCGCCGGCGCACCCCGGCGACCTCTCCTCCCTCCACCTTGGTCTCCGGTGAACAGTACCCCGACAAACCTCGAGAATCGCGCCCTGATCCAGATCTGATCGCGAGGGGTTGACTTTTTCTCCTCTAACCCTATTTTTTGCATTCTTTCACATGTCGTAACTCTGCATCCGTAGTTCCGATTCGTGCGTGTAGCATATCAAAATGTTCGTCTCGACGAGTACATCATTTCATCTCATTGCATCATTTTCATTTGATCTCATCTTGATGCCCGAAATGCTGTTGGAAGAGGGCTATGTGATGAATTTGTCAGATCTGTTTCAGCAAATGGCCTTTTGTTATTTTTGCCATGATTAATGTGTGCATGCTATGATCCTGAGCTCTACATGTGTTTTGTTATATGCCATGCCATCTTTACGAGGATGCTTGCCATGTATTTTTGTGATATTTGTGGTGACTAGCACAAGCATGCAAAGTAGCGTAATCGTTGATGCTGATTTCACGGACTTAGAATTTCACCAAGTCCTTGCCCTAGTTTTATTTTTATGTCATTTGTTCATGTTGTTTCCTAGTGATCCGTGCCTCGTTTAAGGATGATCAGTAAGGATGTTTTGTTAACATTGTGGTGTTCTATCCATCCATGTCTTTGTTTGCATTTATGGCGTACCCTAGCTTGAGTCAATCGAGCTCTACTTTTGCTATAAAATGATCCTGACAGATTGTTGACATGTTTAGCGATTTTGCCGAGGATGTTGCTATTGATCCGTGCATGCTATGTTGTTGTTATTGCCATGTCTAGCTTTTATGCCATGTCTTCTTGATGGGTGTATGCTTAGTTTGTTATGCCATGCTCTGTAGTGAGTGCATCGAGCTCGTAAACATGCCTACTCGTGAACTGTTTTGCATGCTCCAATTTTTCACTAAGTCTGAATCTGTTTATGTTTTTGCTATGTTCACATGCTTGCAATTGTATTTTTTGATCCCTTTTGGCTCAAGGTCACTAAGGGACTTTTGTTATATGCTTAGAGTAGCTTCATTCCATGCCTTTCTTTGCCATGATATGTTCCTATAGCACGTAGTTTTCATGCTCTAAAGTGTGCTTCCTGATGATAAATTCCAGACTTGTGTTAATTTCACGAAGTCTGAAACCTGTTATCATTTGCACTTTTTCCATGCTTGTTTGAACCTGTTAATTGATGAATTAGCCGTAGCTTAGTGTTCATCTTTTGTCAAGCTTCATGAGTGTATCCCTACCATGTATTTTGTTGTTATGTTTGAGTGCTGTAGCATATTTATCTTGATGCATTTAGATGGCTACTTGCTGTTTATCGCAGACCTGTGCCATATTTGTTTTGCTTGCCGTTTCCAAACCGTGCATCCGATTCCGGTGATCTTTATATCGATTTCAACCGAAATCACCTCACCTTTCCAGTGGAACTCTTGAATTTCCAAGTTGAGGCCAGGTTCATTCATTCCTTTGCAAATCATGCATATGCATCACATATCGCATCTCGCATATCATATCATGTTTGCATCATGTTACTTGAGCATTGCACGTGGTTGATTGTGCTCCTTTTGCTTGTTGTTCTTGTTTGGGTAGAGCTGGGAGACGAGTTAGTGAACAAGGAGCCCGTTGAGTTCGCTTACGAGGATCAAGGCAACCCTGAAACTTTGCAGGCAAGATGACCATACCCTCGAAATCACTTCTATGTTTGCTTGCTAGATGCTCGCTCTTTTGCTATGCCTATGCTACGATACCTACCACTTGCTTATCATGCCTCCCATATTGCCATGTCAAACCTCTAACCCACCATGTCCTAGCAAACCGTTTTTGGCTATGTTACCGCTTTGCTCAGCCCCTCTTATAACGTTGCTAGTTGCAGGTGAAGATTGGAGATCGTTCCTTGTTGGAACTTGTTTATTGTTGGGATATCACAATATTACTTGTTTATCTTAATGCACCTATATACTTGGTAAAGGGTGGAAGGCTCGGCCTTATGCCTAGTGGTTTGTTCCACTCTTGCCACCCTAGTTTTCGTCATATTAGCGTTATGTTCTCGGATTTTGCGTTCCTTACACGGTTGGGTTATAATGGGAACCCCTTGACAGTTCGCCTTGAATAAAACTCCTTCAGCAATGCCCAACCTTGGTTTTACCATTTGCCACCTAGCCTCTTTTTCCCTTGGGTTTCCGGAGCCCAAAGGTCATCTTTATTTAAATCCCCCCCCCCCCGGGGCCAGTGCTCCTCTGAGTGTCGGTCCAAACAGAGCCACTTGCAGCACCACCTCGGGAAACTTGAGGGTTGGTTTTAGTTGTACATAGTGTTCATCTGAGTGTGCCCTAAGAAGGAGATATGTGCAGCTCCTATCGGGATTTGTCGGCACATTCGGGCGGTGTTGCTGGACTTGTTTTACCATTGTCGAGGATGTCTTGTAACCGGGATGCCGAGTCTGATCGGAATGTCTTGGGAGAAGGAATATCCTTCGTTGACCGTGAGAGCTTGTGATGGGCTAAGTTGGGACTCCCCTGCAGGGATTTGAACTTTCGAAAGTTGTGCCCGCGGTTATGGGCAGATGTGAATTTATTAATGTCCGGTTGTAGATAACCTGAAACTTAACTTAATTAAAATGCACCAACCGCGTGTGTAGCCGTGATGGTCTCTTCTCGGCAGACTCCGGGAAGTGAACACGGCGTTGGAGTAATGCTTGGCGTAGGTTGTTCTAGGATCACTTCTTGATCATAGTTGTTCGTCCGTGCTTTGCCTTCTCTTCTTGCTCTCTTTTGCGAATAGGTTAGCCACCATATATGCTAGTCGCTTGCTGCAGCTCCACATCATACATTTACCTTACCTATAAGCTTAAATAGTCTTGATCGCGAGGGTGCGAGATTACTGAGTCCCCGTGACTCACAGATTACTTCCAAACCAGATGAAGGGACCGATGATACCGCTCCAGACGATGCACTCGAGCTCAGGTGGGAGTTCGATGAAGACTCTCGTCGTTACTATGTGTCTTTCCCAGATGATCAGTAGTGGTGCCCAGTTCGGGGACTTTGTCGCATTTGGGGGTTGATCTTTATTTTGGTACCGTAGTCAGACCCTGAGTGTATTGGATGATTGTAATGATTTATTTATGTATTTGTGTGATGTGGCGAGTGTAAGCCAACTATGTACCTTTTCCTTTATTTATTTACATGGGTTGTTGTGAAGATTACCTCACTTGCGACATTGCTTTCAATGTGGTTATGCCTCTAAGTCGTGCTTCGACACGTAGGACATATAGCCGCATCAAGGGCGTTACAGTTGGATACCGCTGCCATCGAGCCTCGCGGCCCGCTAGACACTCCTGCCTAATACGCATGAGACGCGTCAAGCTTTTGGCTCGACCTCTGTTTGCTGAAAGTTGTAATCTGCGAAGTGCCCACACCATCAGGATACTACATGGATTACAAGCTCATTGCCTTTTTCAACATGGGATTAGTCTATCTGGAATCCGGTCGCCATACATGGTTATGGCTCATCATCAATCCTATTGAGGCAACATTTCTGTCTGATGCTATAGTGCACGATGGCATCATTTACGCGGTTGACACACAGATTGGCTGCCTATACTAGTGGAATCTATCCTCGTGTAATTGTTCTATCTCATCTCATCTCATCTTTACCTTATGAATACAACTGCCTGTTCATTGTTACAAATTTAGAATAGATAGTATGTCTATAACCACATCATTGCTATATGTTCCTCTCATTTCCTAGATTTTTATGACCACACATGTTATTGTTAGAGTTGATATGAGAACAATTGACATCTAATGATTGTTAGAATAGATATTATGAGCATAACATCATGATTGCTATATGTGTAACGCCCCGAGACCGATGTGCCAGGTGTCTTCGAGTTATTCGCCATCGTTGCCATGTCATTTGCTTGCGTGTTGCATTTCATCATGTCATCATGTGCATTGCATCATCATGTTTTCAAAAACTTGCATCCGTCCCGGCCTCCTCGTTCTCTCCGTTGTCCGTTCTGAGCCCAGACACACTTGCACGCGCCCACGGCATGTCCGAAATATTATTTTATAAGTGGCCGGAAAATGTTCTTGGATTGAGTTGAAATTTGGTGTGCGGTCTTATTATAGTGTAGACAGACCGCCTGTCAAGTTTCGGGTCATTTGGACTTCGTTTGATACTCCAACGGTTAACCGAGGGACCGAGAAGGCCTCGTGTGTGTTGCAGCCCAACACCCTTCCATTTTGGCCCAAAAACCCACCAAACTCTGCTCCATCATCTCGGTCGTTCGATCATGATCGTGTGGCCGAAAACCGCACCTCATTTGGAGCTTCCTAGCTCCCTCTACCTATAAAAGAGCACCCCTCCCCGATATTTCGGATCTTTTTCGCGCAGTCCAAACCCTAACCTTCGTCCACCTCGCGCCGCCGGACAATTTCGCCCGCCCCGGACATGTCCGTCCGCCGGCCACCTCACTTCGCCCAATCAGAGAACGCCACGTCACCCAGCCACCGCCGCCAGCCCAATCCGGAGCCGCCACCTCGCCCTCTCTCTCTCCTCCCGCGCGGCCGGGCCCGAGGAGCCCGTGGCCGGCCCGCCCGAGCCGCCCCGGGCCAGATCCGCATCGCCGCGGCCGCTTGTTTCCTCCCCGACGCCGTCCGCCGCGTGCCGCTCGCCGGATTTCTCCGCCGCCTCGCCGGAGCGCCTCCTCTCGCTGCATCGCTGCGCCAGCGCCACCTCGTGGTCGCCCGGCCCCGGATCTGGCCGGAATGGGTCCGGAGCGACCGGATCCGGCCGTCCCCACGTCTCCCGGCGCCGTCCCCTCGCCGGCTCGCCGCCCAGCCTCGCCGGCGACGCGCCGGAGCCGTCGCCGCCCCTGCCTCCCCGATCCGATCGGGATCGAGGGAGACGCGCGCCCCGTTGACCCCGCGTGGGCCTCACAGGCCGCAGCGCGCCAAGGCCCATCGCCAGCCTCTCCTCCCTGCTGGGCCGCCAGCCAGCTCCGGTGGCCCATCTCCTCGCCGGCCTGCCTCACTTCCTCCTCTCCAGGCCAAGAGCCCATGGTGAGCTGCTTCCCCCCCCCCGGCTCCTTAGTTTTTTTCTCTGCTGGCCCAATATGCTCCAGTTTCGGTCCGTGACGTTTTTTTAGCGTCTGGACGATTTAGCTATTTTTCCAGAGATGGCAGTTTTGCAGAATAGCCCCTATTCTTCATGCATTTAATATCTCACAAACCGTGCATCGGATTAAAATGATCTATATATGAAACTTGCTCAGAATTTTGTGTAGATTAATAATATGCCACTTTCTTGCCATGTTAAAATATTTAAAATGTTGTTTGATTAAATTTTGCTCTATGCCATGCTAATATGATTTAATTCATAACTAAATAACCGTAGCTCCGAATTAAATAAACTTTATATGTAAATGGGGTAGAATTTTGCCTAGTTTAACATGGTGCACTCATCTTGCATGTTTAACAACTCTAAAATTGTGTTTAGGACAGATCAGGACCGAACCTAAAATATGCTATGGGGAGTTTCCGGAATTGTTGTTCGTTGCTTCCGGCCTCATTTAACCTTGACTAGATAGGTAGTTTTGTTGTGTTTCACCTCTTGCCATGTTAATCAACATTTAATATTGTTGGATACATAAACGAGAGAAAACTAAATAATTGATGTGGTGTTTCGTCAATATGCAACTCGTTGCATATTGAGCTCCACTTAATTTGTAGGATTGCTTGTGCATTTTGCCATGCCATGCCTCTTTAAACCGGACATGCATCATACTCGTTTGTGCATCATGCCATGTCTATGTGTTGGTTGTTTACTATGATGTGTGCTTCTTTTCCGGTGATTGCTTCTTCGGGTTGATTCCGGTAACGTCGTGTTGTGAGGATCCGTTCGTCTACGACCGTTTGTCTTCTTCATGGACTCATTCTTCTTCCTTGCGGGATTTCAGGCAAGATGATCATACCCTCGAAATCACTACTATCTTTGCTATGCTAGTTTGCTCGCTCTTTTGCTATGCCATTGCTACGATGCCTACCACTTGCTTGTCAGCCTCCCAAATTGCCATGTTCAGCCCCTAACCCACCATTGTCCTAGCAAACCGTTGATTGGCTATGTTACCGCTTTGCTCAGCCCCTCTTATAGCGTTGTTAGTTGCAGGTGAAGATCGAAGTTTGTTCCTTGTTGGAACATGGAGATCGTTCCTTGTTGGAACATTTATTTACTTGTTGGGATATCACTATATATCTTATTTAATTAATGCATCTATATACTTGGTAAAGGGTGGAAGGCTCGGCCTTATGCCTGGTGTTTTGTTCCACTCTTGCCGCCCTAGTTTCCGTCATATCGGTGTTATGTTCCTGGATTTTGCGTCCCTTACGCGGTTGGGCTATAATGGGAACCCCTTGACAGTTCGCCTTAAGTAAAGCTTTGCCAGCAATGCCCAACATTGGTTTTACCATTTGCCACCTAGCTTTTTTTTCCCTTGGGAGTCGCGCATCCCAAGGGTCATCTTTATTTTAACCCCCCCGGGCCAGTGCTTGTCTAAGTGTTGGTCCAAACTGTCAGCCGCCGGTGGCTACCAGGGGCAACTCTGGGCTGGCCTACCGGAAGTTTGGACAATCCGGTGTTGCCCTGAGAACGAGATATGTGCAGCTCCCATTAGGATGTCGGCGCATCGGGCGGTGTTGCTGGTTTAGTTTTACCCTGTCGAAATGTCTTGTTGTACTGGGATACCGAGTCTGATCGGAACGTCTCGGGTGGAGGTATATTCCTTCATTGACCGTGAGAGCTTGTCATGGGCTAAGTTGGGACACCCTGCAGGGATTTGAACTTTCGAAAGCCGTGCCCGCGGTTATGGGCAGATGGGAATTTGTTAACGTCCGGTTGTAGAAAACCTAAAGTCGACCTTAATTAAAATGAATCAACAGCGTGTGTAACCGTGATGGTCTCTTTCCGGCGGAGTCCGGGAAGTGAACACGGTTGTTGGAGTTATGATTGACGTAGGTAGTCCAGGATCACTTCTTGATCAAACTTTTTATCGATCGTGCTTTGCCTTCTCTTCTCGCTCTCGTTTGCGAATAGGTTAGCCACCATATATGCTAGTCGCTTGCTGCAGCTCCACCTCATACCTTTACCTTACCCATAAGCTTAAATAGTCTTGATCGCGAGGGTGCGAGATTGCTGAGTCCCCGTGGCTCACAGATTACTTCCAAAACCAGTTTGCAGGTGCCGATGAGTCCGTGCAGATGACGCAACCCAGCTCAGGTGGAGCTCGATGAAGATCTTGTCCTTTGTTGTTTCCGTTCTAGTTGATCAGTAGTGGAGCCCAGTTGGGGTCGATCGGGGACCTTTGTCGCATTTGGGGTTCTTCTTTTATTTTGGTTCCGTAGTCGGACCATCAGTGTATTTGGTTGATGTAATGCTTTATTCATGTAATTGTGTGAAGTGGCGATTGTAAGCCAACTATGTATCTCTTTCCCTTATTATATTACATCGGTTGTGTGAAGATTACCTCATTTGCGACATATGCCTTCAATGCGATTATGCCTCTAAGTCGTGCCTCGACACGTGGGAGATATAGTCGCATCGAGGGTGTTACAAGTTGGTAATCAGAGCCTTCCCCGACCTTAGGAGCCCCCATTGCTTGATCGTTTTTAGTAGCCGAGTTGTGTCTAGAAAAATGTTTTGAGTCCTTAGGAATTATATATCGGAGAGCTTAGGAATTCTTTTTACTTCCCAGTCTCCTCATCGCTCTGGTAAGGCATCCTGACGTAGAGTTTTGACTCTTCTCTTCTCAAATTTCACTAAAAAAAATTTAGGATCACGCGAGTATCTTGGTTTTGTTCCGATGGCTTATGATGAGAACTTTGTCTTGGTGCCTCCTGTCAGGGGTTTAGTGGAAGTGTCCCGGGGAGTTGAGCTCTGAGGTGTTGTCATCATAATTCTATCGTTGCAATTCTGGTATACTTGAGATATGTGCGCGACATCGAAAATCTCCTTTATGCAGTTCGTTGGTGAGATAACCTCGACGCCACCCAGTACTGGGGCGGGAGTTCGGGAGTATCGCCATAACTTGTATAACGGATGCTTTTTGAAGGTTGAGATAGATGGTTTCCGAAGGTTTCTTGGTTATGTGTTGAAGGATGGATGCAGCTGGATGTAGGATTTGCTAGCTTGGGTGAGATATTATGCTTCCCCTGTATCCTCAACACCTGATTGCATAACCGGAAAATTTCGGGAGTTTCATAGGTGGGAACTCAAGTAGCTCTTAGGATTTCTTTCTGACAGATGTATGATATGAAATTGGGGTTCGACGTCTAGTGGTTCGCCTATTCACGGTCGATTTTACAGTGGTCTCGTTGTGTCTTAAAGAGTCCTTGGCTATGCTGACTCGGGGACGCTTCGTATGTCATGTGCACTGCCTTGTACATGATGGTGCTGTACGATCGAGCCCGTGTAGGTCCCACCATGAAAACTTCGGACGAAATCTCTGTCATATGTTTGTTCCGGCTTATTTCGCAAGCCAACTCTTTGTTTTTGTTTTGAGTTGTGGTATTCGAGTTGCTTCAATGTCAAGTGTTGATTCCATACCTTTCCTAAATGGTGTTCTCATACCTCTATGTGAATACTAATCCTTCATGATAGTCGAGATTTTCATGCCAATTTCTTTTAAACCGCCGTGTTTCTCTTCAAGTGGATCCGATCATTTCAACTCCCGCAAGATCAATTATCACTTCTTCTCAACGGTGTTTGTTTCATTCGTCCCAAGCTGCCTTTGTTTTTTTCCCTCCCTCCCACCCTTGTTTCTTCGAGGAACCATATTTCTTATTCAAGTATCCTTCTTATTGATGTGAAGTCTCTCGATTCTTTTCTATCAATATTCTTATCCGGTGATTCTCTTGAATATTCTAACGGAGCTTCAAGTTCATCATTCTTCATTCTTTTCTTCTCTGGTGGTTCCAAGTCAAGCTTTGTTGATTATATCCTTTTTCCTCGTTTCAATACAATCTCATACCGGTGCACCTCATAATAATTAATTTCTCGCTATTCATTTGTTCCGGAGTGCTCAAGATATCTCAATGGGCTCGTCTTGTCATTCAAGATCCGTTCAACCTATTTCGAGGATGTTATATCATTCAAGCCTTTTAATTCAACCGGTGCAACCTCTCTTTTAAATCATTTCAACGGTGTTTTCTTTTGAGTGGGCCCTAACCCACAGGTCTTTTTCCCAGGATCTTACCTGACTCTTCCATTCTTTCCGGAGTTACTCGCAAATTCTTTTCAAAGTTGACGTAAGAATGGATTATCATCGGTCACATGTATTTCTCCAAGATCTCTCAAATTCTTTTCTTTGCTGGCTCAACTTTTCCATTCTTCATTCCGGAGTGTCTCAATAATTCACGGTGGTGTTTCTCGTTGTCATTCTCAGATTGGAAGACCGAAGAAGAGTTTCGCTTTAATCTTGCTCCATTCTCGTCAAGATTTGTGATTCTAGCTTGTTACCATCCTCTCATAATTATTTTTTCGATTGTCAGAATTCTTTTCACCCATCCGGAGTAATTCAGAGTATTTCAGTTTGATTCTCCGGAGCCTACCATCTCATAATTATTCATCCCAGCTTTCAGTTATCATTCTCCTAATCTTACCGGTGCTTCGTTCAAGTGATCTTTATTCGGCTCATGTTCTTTTCGTTCTCTTGTACCTAATTTCTCTCAAGCATCTTCATTCATTTGCTAATTTTCCCCGGTGTTTCCTTATCTTTACTTCATTCATTTTCAATTTTTACGGTGGTTCGTTCAGGATTTCTCTTCCTTTCTTATCATATCAATTTTATTTGTTGTTCCAATCTTACCGGTGGTTCGTTGAAGACGTTCCCAAGTCTGATGTTATATCTCTCTTAATCTTTTCTACAAGAATAAGTAATATGCCAAATCCATGGTTTGTCATCAATTTAAATTGGTGAAGGATAAGCATAATGTAATTCTTACTCTTGTTTCATCCAAGTGATTTAATTCCTTATGCCGGAGGCTCATCAAAATTCTCGATTTCTTTTGTTTCATCTTCTCTTCCCGCAATTCCAAGCTCTCTCAATTACATCTCCGTGGAGGTCCATCTAAATCATTGCAAGGATTCACCTTGTGTTTTCAACTTCTTTTTCCTTCCGTTTGTTCATCCTTTTGTTTACCGGAGTTTGTTCTCGATGATTAAATTCTTGGGTTCAAGTGTTCATCGAGATTCTTTTCAAAGGAGCTCAAGCTTTCTTCATCTTGCAATCCGGAGTGCAATTCTTTCTACCATATTACCAGAGGTGGTATTGTGTCATTCTTGATAATTTGAGTTCATGTTTTCATGATTCACATGCTGTCAAGATTGGGATATTTTTAAATCCATCAACCTATTCGTTGGTATTGTCTTGGGTTATATTTCACCTAAAGCCTTCCCTAAGGGTGGTTATTATTATGGTGCTTATATATGATCCAAGTTTTTCATTTATCCTCTCGAGGAAATAGTTTCTCGTCTCCTTGTTCATTCCAACCCAATTCTCTTCCCGTGAGTGACAGGTTGTCACCTCATAATTTGAGTTGTATTCCATAAGACCATATATCATGATTACTCTTTTCGTTGTTGTTTTTACAACAATTCCGTTCGACTTTTTCTCCTAAAGATGCCTTGTCAAGCTCTTTTGTGGCAGAAGTTGGCATTTTCTTCTCCATTCTCCTATTTCAATTATCTAACTTCTATTCTTTTGTTCCGGAGGCGTTGTGATGTCCATCTTCTCAACCCATCATCTCGTTTTGTCAAAAGATCATGATCTTTCCATGCCTATACTTTTATTGGAGTGTTCTGTCCTCTTTTCAAGTAGCCTCTCATCTCGTCTTGTTCAATTCCTCCCATTTACAGACGGAGTGCTGTCCAAATTATATCACTCTTATTCCTTCCCTATCTTGCTTAACCGGAGTCTTGTGCTCCTTTGTTCAAGTTCTTTTCGCCTTATCAAGTCTTGCATCCCTTTTCTCAACCGGAGTGCCGTGTTTTCATGCCAGTTCTCTCATCTTATCAAGTTTTACATCCTTTCTCAACCGGAGTGCTGTCCGAGATATTTCTTACCCTTTGTTCCATCCATTCAATAGTTCCGGTGGCAGTGTGTGGTGATTTCATCAAATATCTTCTCATCTTATCAAGTTATTATTCAATACTTTTTCTTTCCAACCGGAGTGTTGCCTGAATTTGTTCTTTCTCGTTTCTCTTTTCTAACGGAGTGTTTTCGACTTTGTTCTCCTTCGTTATATTCTTTTCTCGAATTTGTTCAACCTTCTCAAGGTTGTGGTCTCACTCATTTGTCAAAGGAGCAACTTAGTTTTACCTCTTCTCTTATCTCTTCCGTTGTCCCTCCGGTGCCATTCTAGATCTCGGGTCGAGATCCTCTCGTAGTGGTGGAGTGTTGTAACGCCCCGAGACCGATGTGCCAGGTGTCTTCGAGTTATTCGCCGTCGTTGCCATGTCATTTGCTTGCGTGTTGCATTTCATCATGTCATCATGTGCATTGCATCATCATGTTTTCAAAAACTTGCATCCGTCCCGGCCTCCTCGTTCTCTCTGTTGTCCGTTCTGAACCCAGACACACTTGCACGCGCCCGCGGCATGTCCGAAATATTATTTTATAAGTGGCCGGAAAATGTTCTCGGATTGAGTTGAAATTTGGTGTGCGGTCTTATTATAGTGTAGACAGACCGCCTGTCAAGTTTCGGGTCATTTGGACTTCGTTTGATACTCCAACGGTTAACCGAGGGACCGAGAAGGCCTCGTGTGTGTTGCAGCCCAACACCCTTCCATTTTGGCCCAAAAACCCACCAAACTCTGCTCCATCATCTCGGTCGTTCGATCACGATCGCGTGGCCGAAAACCGCACCTCATTTGGAGCTTCCTAGCTCCCTCTACCTATAAAAGAGCACCCCTCCCCGATATTTCGGATCTTTTTCACACAGTCCAAACCCTAACCTTCGTCCACCTCGCGCCGCCGGACAATTTCGCCCGCGCCGGACATGTCCGTCCGCCGGCCACCTCACTCCGCCCAATCAGAGAACGCCACGTCACCCAGCCACCGCCGCCAGCCCAATCCGGAGCCGCCACCTCGCCCTCTCTCTCCTCCCGCACGGCCGGGCCCGAGGAGCCCGTGGCCGGCCCGCCCGAGCCGCCGGGCCAGATCCGCATCGACGCCGCCGCTTGTTTCCTCCCCGACGCCGTCTGCCGCGTGCCGCTCGCCGGATTTCTCCGCCGCCTCGCCGGAGCGCCTCCTCTCGCTGCATCGCTGCGCCGACGCCACCTCATGGTCGCCCGGCCCCGGATCTGGCCGGAATGGGTCCGGAGCGACCGGATCCGGCCGTCCCCACGTCTCCCGGCGCCGTCCCCTCGCTGGCTCGCCGCCCAGCCTCGCCGGCGACGCGCCGGAGCCGCCGCCGCCCCTGCCTCCCCAATCCGGTCGGGATCGAGGGAGACGCGCGCCCCGTTGACCCCGCGTGGGCCTCACAGGCCGCAGCGCGCCAAGGCCCATCGCCAGCCTCTCCTCCCTGCTGGGCCGCCAGCCAGCTCCGGTGGCCCATCTCCTCGCCGGCCTGCCTCACTTCCTCCTCTCCAGGCCAAGAGCCCATGGTGAGCTGCTCCCCCCCAGCTCCTTAGTTTTTTTTTCTTTGCTGGCCCAATATGCTCCAGTTTCGGTCCGTGTCGTTTTTTTAGCGTCTGGACGATTTAGCTATTTTTCCAGAGATGGCAGTTTTGCAGAATAGCCCCTGTTCTTCATGCATTTAATATCTCACAAACCGTGCATCGGATTAAAATGATCTATATATGAAACTTGCTCAGAATTTTGTGTAGATTAATAATATGCCACTTTCTTGCCATGTTAAAATATTTAAAATGTTGTTTGATTAAATTTTGCTCTATGCCATGCTAATATGATTTAATTCATAACTAAATAACCGTAGCTCCGAATTAAATAAACTTTATATGTAAATGGGGTAGAATTTTGCCTAGTTTAACATGGTGCACTCATCTTGCATGTTTAACAACTCTAAAATTGTGTTTAGGACAGATCAGGACCGAACCTAAAATATGCTATGGGGAGTTTCCGGAATTGTTGTTCGTTGATTCCGGCCTCATTTAACCTTGACTAGATAGGTAGTTTTGTTGTGTTTCACCTCTTGCCATGTTAATCAACATTTAATATTGTTGGGTACATAAACGAGAGAAAACTAAATAATTGATGTGGTGTTTCGTCAATATGCAACTCGTTGCATATTGAGCTCCACTTAATTTGTAGGATTGCTTGTGCATTTTGCCATGCCATGCCTCTTTAAACCGGACATGCATCATACTCGTTTGTGCATCATGCCATGTCTATGTGTTGGTTGTTTACTATGTTGTGTGCTTCTTTTCCGGTGATTGCTTCTTCGGGTTGATTCCGGTAACGTCGTGTTGTGAGGATCCGTTCGTCTACGCCCGTTTGTCTTCTTCATGGACTCGTTCTTCTTCCTTGCGGGATTTCAGGCAAGATGATCATACCCTCGAAATCACTACTATCTTTGCTATGCTAGTTTGCTCGCTCTTTTGCTATGCCATTGCTACGATGCCTACCACTTGCTTGTCAGCCTCCCAAATTGCCATGTTCAGCCCCTAACCCACCATTGTCCTAGCAAACCGTTGATTGGCTATGTTACCGCTTTGCTCAGCCCCTCTTATAGCGTTGTTAGTTGCAGGTGAAGATCGAAGTTTGTTCCTTGTTGGAACATGGAGATCGTTCCTTGTTGGAACATTTATTTACTTGTTGGGATATCACTATATATCTTATTTAATTAATGCATCTATATACTTGGTAAAGGGTGGAAGGCTCGGCCTTATGCCTGGTGTTTTGTTCCACTCTTGCCGCCCTAGTTTCCGTCATATCGGTGTTATGTTCCCGGATTTTGCGTCCCTTACGCGGTTGGGCTATAATGGCAACCCCTTGACAGTTCGTCTTAAGTAAAGCTTTGCCAGCAATGCCCAACATTGGTTTTACCATTTGCCACCTAGCTTTTTTTCCCTTGGGAGTCGCGCATCCCGAGGGTCATCTTTATTTTAACCCCCCCCCCCGGGCCAGTGCTTGTCTAAGTGTTGGTCCAAACTGTCAGCCGCCGGTGGCTACCAGGGGCAACTCTAGGCTGGCCTACCGGAAGTTTGGACAGTCCGGTGTTGCCCTGAGAACGAGATATGTGCAGCTCCCATCAGGATGTCGGCGCATCGGTCAGTGTTGCTGGTTTAGTTTTACCCTGTCGAAATGTCTTGTTGTACTGGGATACCGAGTCTGATCGGAACGTCTCGGATGGAGGTATATTCCTTCGTTGACCGTGAGAGCTTGTCATGGGCTAAGTTGGGACACCCTGCAGGGATTTGAACTTTCGAAAGCCGTGCCCGCGGTTATGGGCAGATGGGAATTTGTTAACGTCCGGTTGTAGAAAACCTAAAGTCGACCTTAATTAAAATGAATCAACAGCGTGTGTAACCGTGATGGTCTCTTTCCGGCGGAGTCCGGGAAGTGAACACGGTTATTGGAGTTATGCTTGACGTAGGTAGTCTAGGATCACTTCTTGATCATACTTTTTATCGACCGTGCTTTGCCTTCTCTTCTCGCTCTCGTTTGCGAATAGGTTAGCCACCATATATGCTAGTCGCTTGCTGCAGCTCCACCTCATACCTTTACCTTACCCATAAGCTTAAATAGTCTTGATCGCGAGGGTGCGAGATTGCTGAGTCCCCGTGGCTCACATGTTACTTCCAAAACCAGTTTGCAGGTGCCGATGAGTCCGTGCAGATGACGCAACCCAGCTTAGGTGGAGCTCGATGAAGATCTTGTCCTTTGTTGTTTCCGTTCTAGTTGATCAGTAGTGGAGCCCAGTTGGGGTCGATCGGGGACCTTTGTCGCATTTGGGGTTCTTCTTTTATTTTGGTTCCGTAGTCGGACCATCAGTGTATTTGGTTGATGTAATGCTTTATTCATGTAATTGTGTGAAGTGGCGATTGTAAGCCAACTATGTATCTCTTTCCCTTATTATATTACATGGGTTGTGTGAAGATTACCTCATTTGCGACATATGCCTTCAATGCGATTATGCCTCTAAGTCGTGCCTCGACACGTGGGAGATATAGTCGCATCGAGGGTGTTACAATATGTTACTCTCATTTCCAAGATTTTTATAACAACGCATGTTATTGCTTAGAGTTGATATGAGAACAGTAGTAGTAAGTGCTATGGTAGAATATGAGTAGGCTCTGTCATAGCTGTTTTCCTCTCATTGTTACATGATGTTTGAACCATGACATATTGCTAGAATATGAAAGCCATTGGCTTTTTTTTAACTTGGGGTATGATTATGACCATGACATTGCAATTATCTGTCTATGATATGTGTCACTGTTATAATAATCTTAATTCCACACATACTCTGAACATGATTGTTTATTTTTGTCCTTTTGGTCTCCAATTTGAATTGTTGCAGCAGACGCAAATGCGCTGGCCTTCATGATTCCAGGACCTGGAATCATACCAGCCGATGGGTGGTGGTTTATCGCTCGTTCAGCTGACGACGGTCATTTGATGCTCATTCGCACGTACCAAATTGACCAAACCATTACATCAAACCACATGTAGTACAATGCCTGGGGCGTTCGTGACATTGATGGCTATGGCTGCTTCGTGTTCGAGAAAGATCCCAGCTCCGTTGGGCCGGGCGTATTCAACTGGAGGCTGGTTTAGAACCTCGACAACCTCTCCATGTTCCTCAGGCTCAATTATCCGATCATCCAACCAATCATCGATCATATCACCGGCGATGATTGCCGCGCTATGCAACTTCCATTCGCCAGGGGGGGACTGTGTTTACACATCATACCATGGGTTTCATGAATCAGCATATCCAGAGATTCGTCGACACAGCTTGTTGCCAGATAATCTTCAGTGTGTGAAAGGCATCAAGCTTCCATGCGATGCATGGCTTTTGCAAACCCGACATGCGGCGATGTGGTTCTTGCCAACAGCAAATATGCACAACTTGATTAGTACTGATATCTAGACTGAGCCATGTATTCTGCTGCTGTAGCATGACCCTCTTTTGTTGGATATTATGTACTGTTGTTAGTTTGAAGCACTCCTCTGGTTTGAAGGACAGATACCTTTCTGGGATCAAGTGCATCCTAACTCACTTGCGCAGGATGTACTGATAATGATGATGGAGATGTTGTGCAGTGTGTATATATATATATATATATATATATATATATATATATATATATATATATCAATTAGGCTTGAATGCGTACTTGTTAGTTAAACCTATGGTTAAAATGTGACACTAAATACGACTAGTAAGTAGTATAGTAGCAGTACTAGTATACACCGGTCAAATTATTCATGATGTCCACACATTGAATTGACGTGACAACACGCTGCGCGTGAGGTGACACAAGAATCCTGGCGGCATGTTCAGGTATTCTGGACTTCAGATTTGGAGTACCACTTATTGATACGTCTCCAACGTATCTATAATTTTTTATTGCTCCATGCTATATTATCTTCTGTTTTGGGAAATATTGGGCTTTATTATTCACTTTTATATTATTTTTGGGACTAACCTATTAAGCGAAGGCCCAGCCCAGAATTGCTGGTTTTTGCCTATTTCAGAGTTTCACAGAAAAAGAATATCAAACGGAGTCCAAACGGAATGAAACCTTCGGGAACGTGATTTTCGGAACGAACATGATCCAGAGGACTTGGACGACCCTACGTCAAGAAAGCCACCAGGAAGCCACGAGGTAGGGGGCGCGCCTACCCCCGCCCCCCCCCAGGCGCGCCCTCCACCCTTGTGGGCCCCATGTTGCTCCACCGACGTACTCCTTCCTCCTATATATACCTACGTACCCCCAAACGATCAGATACGGATCCAAAAACCTAATTCCACCGCCGCAACCTTCTGTATCCACGAGATCCCATCTTGGAGCCTGTTCCGGAGCTCCACCGGAGGGGGCATCGATCATGGAGGGCTTCTACATCAACACCATAGCCTCTCTGATGAAGTGTTAGTAGTTTACCTCAAACCTTCGAGTCCATAGTTATTAGCTAGATGCCTTCCTCTCTCTTTTTTGGATCACAATACAATGTTCTCCCCCTCTCTCGTGGATATCTATTCGATGTAATCTTCTTTTGCGGTGTGTTTGTTGAGACCAATGAATTGTGGGTTTATGTTCAAGTTTATCTATGAACAATATTTGAATCTTCTGAATTCTTTTATGTATGATTGGTTACCTTTGCAAGTCTCTTCGAATTATCAGTTTGGTTTGGCCTACTAGATTGATCTTTCTTGCAATGGGAGAAGTGATTAGCTTTGGGTTCAATCTTGCGGTGTCCTTTCCCAGTGACAGTAGGGGCAGCAAGGCACGTATTGTATTGTTGCCATCGAGGAAAACAAGATGGGTTTTTTTATCATATTGCATGAATTTACCCCTCTACATCATGTCATCTTGCTTAAAGCGTTACTCTGTTCTTATGAACTTAATACTCTAGATGCATGCTGGATAGCGGTCAATGTGTGGAGTAATAGTAGTAGATGCAGGCAGGAGTCGGTATACTTGTCTCGGACGTGATGCCTATATACATGATCATACCTAGATATTCTCATAACTATGCTCAATTCTGTCAATTGCTCAACAGTAATTTGTTCACCCACCGTAAAATACTTATGCTCTTGAGAGAAGCCACTAGTAAAACCTATGGCCCCGGGGTCTATTTTCCATCATATTAATCTTCCAACACTTAGTTATTTCCATTGCTTTTATTTTACTTTGCATCTTTATCATAAAAATACCAAAAATATTATCCTATCTTATCTATCAGATCTCACTCTCATAAGTGACCGTGTAGGGATTGACAACCCCTTATCATGTTGGTTTCGAGGATTTATTTGTTTGTGTAGGTGCGAGGGACTCGCATGTAGCCTCCTACTGGATTGATACCTTGGTTCTCAAAAACTGAGGGAAATACTTACGCTACTTTGCTGCATCACCCTTTCCTCTTCAAGGGAAAACCAACGCAGTGCTCAAGAGGTAGCACTTATCTGTTGAAATCTTTCATCATTCACTTAAAACAGTCGATTGATCATACATTGAGTACCATATAACTGGAATTAACCGATGCAAGTCGAAGAAGGATTGGCCGGTGCTGCCGGCTGGCGTCAACTTCGATCCCACGGATCAGGAGTTGATCGAGCACCTTTAGGCCAAGGTGAGTGCTGACAGCGCGAGATCTCACCCTCTCATCGATTTGTTCATATCAACCATCGACAGCGAGCACAGCATATGCTACACCCATCCTGAGAAACTTCCAGGTAAGACACCGATCGGCCGTCTACTTGCGCAAAACATATTCCTTTGTTTATAGCTCTATTTTTCTTTTTAGACGCAGACCTGGTGTAGCAATTACAATTTGACAGTTAATAAAAAATGAAACAAGTGACTGCAACATGCCAAAGATGTTATGAAAATGCCAACTACATACACTAAAACCTATATTCGACAATACTGCAGGTATCACACTGAGTGGCCTAAGCAAGCATTTCTTCCAGCGCAATTCCAGGGCGTTCAAAAGGGGCATGTGGACGCGTCGCAAGATACAGTCAGAGTGCGGCATGCACGCGATGTGGCACAACATCGGCAATACCTTGCCGGTGATTGTCAACGGCCGGGAGATGGGCAACAAAAAGGTTCTGGTGCTGCACACCAACAGGAACTTCGACTAGGAGAGGACCAACTAGGTGATGCACCAGTACCACCTCGGGAACCTGGAGCAAGAGAAGGAGCGGGAGCTGGTCCTCTGCAAGATTTTCTACCAGACAACAGTAGGCCTAGGAGTAAAAATATTATCAGTTAGTTTGGTATTGGTACTTATACTACCTTGTCGTCTGCAAGTTGGTATTGTTGTTAATGATCTTTTGGTATGAACTTGGCTTTTGCTTCCAACCATCATGCCGAGGGTTGACATGGATATAAAGCTGAATCATTTGTTTCGAAACGAATTTTCAGGCACCTGATTTTTATTTGATGGGTAGCATAAGCACCCGCCATTCGAATTCCCAGTTCTCCAATTTTTTTTGAAACAAGTGCATGCACTTATTATCATGATGAAAAAACAATATACCTGCTGCATCCCAGTTATCAGTCTGTACTTGCAGAATTCTCTCGTTTATTGAGCACGCATATTGTTTTTCAGGTCGAGCAAGCTTCAACTGGGTTGTAGACTGCCCAGGCTTGGTTTTGTTTTTAACAGGCCCAGCCCATGACGACAACGGGGCACAAAGATCCAGCAGGTATCTACTGGCCTCTGGCCCGCCACAGTTAGTTATATTTTGTCTTACAACATCCGCATGCAGTTTTTTTACTGAATCAAACAAACAACCCAGTTCTATTTACCTCTTGAAACACATGTCCTTCATCTGTTTTCTAATCTCTACATATAGTTTTACTAGTTCATATACACGTATCATTATTTTTAAAATACGTAAAATTCCATTTTTCATATTTACATCCTTAATTTTGTTGTTGTTTTCCCTCCCAACGCTGATTTTTTACCACTGGTTTTCCCTTAAACCAACTCAATTGTTCCACGTCTTATTTGCTTAGAAAAATAAAATGATTTTTTTGGCAAATCAATAAGTTCTTAAAAAATGTTTATCATTTCGGGATTACAAAAGTTTGGACTCCACCGAAATATGCAAAATAAGGTTGAACTTTTTGACCGTGGTCCTAGGTAGAAAATGGGCTGTAATAAATTACTTCAGAATTAGCAAATGGGCTGCAAATTATTAAAGAAAAGCAAATGAGCTGTATGTTGTCTGCCACATATTTGGAGGCTGACTTGTGGGCCTACTGAGTTCATGCGTACACAAGGTTTCTCAAAAAAGAAACTTAGTCAACAATCGACTCTACCAGCGTCAGACTGTTAGATGTCAATCTAACGGCAATCGTGCTTCTTCAGTCTCTGATCTTCCTGCCCCAGCCGCCCAAACTAGCACCGTCGGAACCGCGTGCTCTCGCCTCACGTGGCCGGTTGTGCTATCGGGCAGGCCTCATGGCCCCATCGTATACTCGCATCCCTGGCATGTCTATCCCTCTACTCACCCACGCCTCATGTTATTTTCCGGCGACGGCAGCCGAACCAGTCAACCCTCGTACTCTCCATCGCATGGGCAGCCACTGTCGTGTCTTCCCCGGCTCCGTGTCATTCCCTTCGTAGGCCTCGCCATCGTCCACCGTCCTGGTGCTCTTGGCGCGGCGTGGTCAACGAACGACATCCATCGGAAGTGGACTGTACGTGGAGAGGCTGACAGCTGGGTCCACGGCCGCACACAAGGAAATGCCTCCTTATTACGTGCAAAATAAAGATTCCTCCACCTGACATCTGGGACCCACCGGAAGAGCCTCTGTATTTCACGAAAAAAAGTTCCCTCTGCTGACAGGTCGGACCCACCAACTATATCTTCGCACGCAAGGAAGTGCCTCCTTATTGCGCACAAAAAAATGAATACCTCCTGCCAGCTGGGACCCACCATAGTGGGAGGCTGACTTGTGGAACTACTAAGTTGACGGGAACGGAGGGCTTTGTGAACTCAGTTAATATATGAATGATTCTAGCTCCAGTGACCGTACGATGTCCATCCAACGGCCGTAGTGCTTCTTCAACCTCTGTTCTTCTTACACCAGCCGCCCAAACCAGCGCCGGTCGCGCCGCGTGCTCCTGCCTCCCGTGGCCGGTTGTGATGACGCGGAGGCCTCACCGCCCCTACTACTCCCATCGCTGGCCAGGTCATCCCTCTACTCACCCACACTCCCTGTTATTCTGCGGCGACGGCAGCCTCACACCGCAGCTGAACCAGTGAGCCCACGTACTCCTCTCCGCGTGGGCATCCACTGCCGCGTATTCCCTGGCTCCACGTCGTCCCCTTCCTAGGCCTCACCGTCATCCACCGCCTTGGTGCTCACGGCGCGGCGTGGTCAATGTGGTCAGCGACCGACTTCCATCGGAAGAGTACTGTACGTGGAGAGGCTAACAGCTGGGTCCACGGTAGCAGCAAGGAAGTGCGTCCTTATTACGCACAAAATAATTATTCCTGCACCTGACATCGGGGACCCACCGGACGGGCCACCGTATTCTGCGAAAAAACATTTCCCCCTGATAGTTGGGACCCACCAACTACATCTTCGCACGCAAGGAAGTGCGTCCGGGCAAAAAAAAACGATTCGTCCCTGTGGGTGTCAAAACCGGCGGATCTCGGGTAGGGGGTCCCGAACTGTGCGTCTAGGCCGGATGGTAACAGGAGGCAAGGAACACGATGTTTTACCCAGGTTCGGGCCCTCTTGACGGAGGTAAAACCCTACGTCCTGCTTGATTAATATTGATGATATGGGTAGTACAAGAGTAGATCTACCATGAGATCAAGGAGGCTAAACCCTAGAAGCTAGCCTATGGTATGATTGTTGTATGATGAAGTTGTCCTACGGACTAAAACCCTCCGGTTTATATAGACACCGGAGAGGGTTAGAGTTACATAAAGTCGGTTACAATGGCAGGAGATCTTGAATATCCGCATCGCCAAGCTTGCCTTCCACGCCAAGGAAAGTCCCATCCGGACACGGAACGAAGTCTTCAATCTTGTATCTTCATAGTCCTGGAGTCCGCCTGAAGGTATAGTCTGGCTACCCGAACACCCCCTAATCCAGGACTCCCTCAGTAGCCCCTGAACCAGGCTTCAATGATGACGAGTCCGGCGCGTAGATTGTCTTCGGTATTGCAAGGCGGGTTCCTCCTCCAAATTCTTCATAAAAGTTTGTAAACACCAAGAGTAGTGTCCGGCTCTGCAAAATAAGTTTCCACGTATTGCCATAGAGAGAATAATATTAACACAAATCTAATCTGCTGACGTATTCCGCAGCGTGACATCACACTACGGCCAAGCCTTTATTCGAATCGTTTTCACTTTTCCACCTCAGCGTGTTTTGCGTGACGGTTTCCTTGGCATGTCTTGTCAAAGCAGAGATCGTGTCCCCTTTATTTACGGGATTCTCATCAATACGGATGTGGTTACCCAATCGTGCCCGTTAGCATGTCTTCTCGATTAAAGGAGAGCCCCAAACAGTTACGGGGAGGGCTCCTGGTATTCAACCTCTTATAAAGAGACCAGGGCCTTACTCCTTTTCTCCAATCTCAAAACAAGTTCGCCCGTCGCCTCGAGTTCCAACACCCTAGGCTCCAAATTCCAGGTGCTTCGGACCTTCGACAATGTCCGGTTCCGACCTTCAAGGCCGATGGATGCCCTCCTCCGTCATGGAGGAGGACGTGCTAAAGTTGAGAGAGGCTAAGTTCTTGACCACCGAAATTTCGCATAGGTTGCCTGCTCAAAGGCAGGTTATTCCCAGTCCCCAGCCCGGTGAGAGCGTAGTGTTCATGTCTCACTTCCTTCGGGGGTTAGGCTTCCCGATGGATCCCTTCGTGAGGGGCTGATGTTCTACTATGGGCTGGAATTTCATGACTTAGCTCCGGAGTCCATCCTCCACATTTCCTCATTCATCGTTGTGTGTGAAGCGTTCCTCCGTGTTACTCCTCACTTCGGATTATGGCTCAAGACTTTTGGAGTGGAGCCGAAGATGATCAAGGGACGGCACGCAGAGTGCGGAGGCGCTGTCATAAGTAAGAATGTTGATGCTCCATGGCCCGAGGGCTCCTTTCAAGAGGAGCTCGGCTTGTGGCAACGAGAGTGGTTCTATACCACCGCTCCCAGGAGCACCAAGTGAGTGGCGCCTCCTGCCTTTTGCTCGGGTCCCCCACCACGGCTAGCGTCATGGGTCGACAAAGGATTAGATTGGGGGTTATCCAAAGACGTGTCCTTGTTGCAGGGCCGCATTAGGGATCTCTTAGAAAGAGACCTCAACCTGGTCAAGGTGACGCAGGTCATGCTGATTCGCCGAACACTGCCCGGCAAACATCGCTCCCTTCGTCTGTGGGAGTTTAATCCGGAGGGACCATGAGCTCTCCAGCATTTTATGGGCGCAACGCCCGTGGAGATGTATAAAATGTTCTTCGGATCACAAGCAATGTGTCCGAATTTGACCGAGGACGCAGGTTTAAGCTGCAATCGCCCGGATACTCAAGTAAGTAACCTTGTGCCCAGACTCGCTATCCGTAAAATTGTCATAAATTCGCCCCTAAAAGAGTTGTCCTTTTAAACAGGAGTGGATAGCAAAGGCAAAGCTGATCAGGTGTCCGGCTCCCCTTCCTGAGACCAGGCCGGATCCCGTGCTAGTCAGGATGTTGAAGATCGTGCCTTTGGAGGGAAGTGAGGGGGAGGACAAGGAAACTATGGCCTCCTTGAAGGAGGCTGCTCCGAAGGGAGGAACCGACAATTCCTCTCCTAAGGGGAAGAAGAGGGCCGCCTCTGACGACCCGGAGACCATGGCCTCAAAGCGGGGGAAAAAGTCCTCGTCAGAGGGTCCGACGTCGGGGAGATCCTCGGCTGAACTACGCCCTCAAAGGGATCAGCCCTCCAGCGAGCCATAAGTAGAGAAAGATTTTCCTTTAGAGGGATGAGAGAAATCCTTGCATTTTATCTGAGAAGATTAACCGAAATTTTACTTTGTAGCTCGGACCTCAGCCCTTCTCAGCAGAGCTCGTCTTCGGGGGATCTTCTTCCGGAGATGATGGAGAGTGGAACGCCTCCCCCTGCCGTACCGCCTGGCGAGGCGGGTAACCCTGAGGTGTCGTCGCAGAGGGTTTCTCCGAATCCGGCAGGGGTGGAAGGTAGCCATATGTCCCCCCGAGGTTCTCCGCTTCCGGCCTTCGATGGAGGTCATAGGACGAGTCCGGCACTGTCCGATGCACGTTCGGAGGAGCTGATGATTCTGCTAGGGCGAGCTTCTATCTCAGAGGAGCACCGTGCATTGATGGGTACGGTGATTGGAAGGATTTCGTCCACGGAAAGCGGATTGCATGAGGCCGTCAGAAGTTTGCTGACGGGTTTTGAGGTACGTTTGATAATGTACTTCTTTGTCAGTTGCGCATAAACAAGATGCGCCCTGTGTAGATAGTAGTCCCTGAGACTCTGTGCGTTGTCAAAATTGACGGCGCGCAGAGGATCATAATCCCAGGTCTAAAATGTCGCCTTTGTATACAGGTGGCGAAGTGTCCGGAATCGAGCCGAACTGATGATTTTGCCGAACTAAAGCGGCAACTTGACGTGGCGGATGCCGACATCGCGCTCGTCAACGAGCGGCTTGATGAGGCTCAAGGTATGAAATTCCTCGGGCGACATCTGGTAAGAGGAGCTTTATGCCAGTATCTTACAATGTGTGTGCTTGACGTAGATGGTGCGGCCACCGTGGAGAGTCTTCAGGCGGAACTTGCCCGAGCTAAGGAACAAGCCAGGAAAAGTGATGCGGCTGCCGAGAAGGCCCTTGAAGACCTGAGAGCCGAACAGGCTGCTCACTGCCGAAGCAAGAAGGAGATGGCCGAGATGGTCGTGAAGTTAAAAAGTGCTGCTGACCATTGCAAGTTTCTTGAGAAAGAAGACTGGGCGAGACAGGCGGACTTAGAGAAGGCCGTTGCTGATGCCAACGATGCTCGTTGTGCGATGCGAGCTGCGAAGGAGGAGCTGCGTCAGGCCGGACAGATTGCGGCTGGAAAGCCCTTTATGGTGTGGAGGAAGTTTTGCGATCCAAAGTTTCCTCCGTTGGACCGGATGTGGAGTGCAGAGGACACCTATCTGGATTTGGCAGCGAGTGCTGCTGATGCAACCGAATACTTTCAAGATCAAGAAGATCACGAAGTGGAAAGGCTTTTCTGGTCGCAGTTCCAGAATCCAGAGCGTCCACTGGCAGTGGACGGTCGTCTGGCTCAATGGGCTGAACTGAATAGATTGCCGGACTCGCCATGAAGTACGTCATGGGTCATCTGTGGCCGGGGAGATCGGAGCCGAAAAGTTATTTCAGCTTGGTGCAGCAATTCCTTAACGCGGTGCCACGTATCAACGCGATGAAGAGGTCAGCATGCATAGAGGGCGCACGGATGGGTCTTGCCCGTGTCAAGACATACTGGGAAGAGATGGAGACCACCGTTGTTGCATCCCGAGATTCGGACAAAAGCCGAGTACCCTCCGAGCACTATTTTCAGGAAGTCCTTGAAGGCGCTCGTGTAATAGAAGCACATTGCTCGAAGGATGCTATGTTCTAATAGCATATGTAATTATAAAGCAATATTTTGATGAATTGTAGTAGCCTTTTATACTTGTGCCTTCAAGTATTTGGAACACCTCCTGTGCGGCTGTTTTAAGATCTATATACAAAATCTGAAAGATTGCAGTCGTTGGCTTCAGCCCCCACGCACATAGTGCGGGGGTGCTCGCAGAAGGCGCATTTTCACACTTAATCCAACGTCTTGGTCCTACAAAGGAGGTGATAGCGCAGTGAGCTAGGCAACCGGACTATAATGCTTTAACACTTTCACTTAGCCATAGGAGCTTGACAATGGGACTATTTAGGTAGCCCCTGGTGGCGACTGCGCTCGCCCGAATTCGGGGAGCGTATGTGCCTGGCCGGGAAACGGCCCTTCGTTAATGCGGAGGAATCCTACAGATTCCGGAGAGTCATCGAGTGGTTGACCAGTCTCACACCATATCATGACAGTCGGTTTTCGGCTTTCTCTACTGAGGTGCTCGCCTGGCCGAACCAGGGCACAATCGCAGTAGTTCTCCTGGTGCCGCCTTAGCCGATAGAGCGGAACGTAAGGCGGCCGAACACAGGAGCCGGGTAACCCAACATTTAACCAAAATCATGACTCGGAGCTGATGCATATAAGGCCAAACTCGCGATGCCGAACACTCCCTAAGGTATTCGGTCTTTATGAGAGCGGGCGAGGTAGCGCTCTGAGGTATAAGCCCCTAGTGTCCAGGTATGCACAAGAATTCTGACGTGGCCACATGCCAAGACGCCAGCCTCCTCCTTGGTCATAGAACCAGGGGATGTGTATCAACAAGAGATAGTAAAAAAGGTTTACGCAGGGTCTTAATCTGAAAAGAATCCTTGGAATGGGTCCCTACTGCACGTCTGCGTCTGTGTCTCCGTTGTGCCGTATCCTGGACGGGCGCAGCACGATGTTCATCTATAAAAAGAGAGCAACTAAGTTGAAAAAGGGGCATGTCGAACAAAAGTTATATGAAATAAACAAAGTGTAAAGTAAAATATGAAAAATTGAGCTTCATTGTCTCTCATTTTATACGTGTGAAGCCCCTAGTGCAGGGGTATATGGCCCCTAAGCCTTTATCAATGATACTTTTGTGCCGGACTCGTCTATCCATGTCTGTGGTCTTAATGACCTATTCCGATGTTCTGGCTGGTGAAGCCATTGTATTGTGGGGCTGTTAAAGCGGTCGCATAGTCCTCTGCTTGGGGGAGGTGTTCTCACTGCTTCCCCTTTAAGGAGATGATGCCGCGTGGACCGGGCATCTTAAGCGTAAGAGATGCATAATGCGGTATTGCGTTAAAGCGGGCGAAAGCTTCGCATCCCAGTAGTGCTTGGTAGCGACTTGAGAATGGGACGATGTGGAAAGTCAGCTTTTCACGACGGAAGTTATCGGCAGAGCTGAAAATAACCTCGAGCCGGAGAAAACCCATGCAATGGGTGTCCGGACCTAGCGTTACTCCTTGAAAGGAGGTTTTGCTGTGGTGGATTCTTTTTGGGTCGATACCCATGTGGCGGATTGAGTCTTGATATATCAGGTTGAGTCCGCTGCCACCGTCCATAAGGACATTTGAAAACTGGAGTCCGCTAATTATTGGATCGAGTACCAGGGCAGTCCAGCCTGGGTTCCTAATACTTCTAGAATAATCCAGAAGATCGAAGATGATTGGTTTTGACAACCAGTGGCGGGATTCCTTTGGGATAGGTCATGGGGCGCGTACCTTTATGGGCGCCGCATGTTTTGTTATGTGGAGTAAGTTTACTGTTTTTACTTCTTGTGGGAAATTCTTTTGTTTCCTGGTACTCTGCTTTTGGGGTTCGTCCTCGTCTTCGCTTGGTGTGTCGAGCCCCTTGTGTTCGGCGTTGAGTCTACCGGATTGTTTGAAAACCCAACAATCTCTGTGGGTATGGTTAGAAGGCTTTTCGCGAGTGCTGTGTATTTGACATATCCTATCCAAGATTTTGTTTAGGTTGGATAGGTCGTCCCTGTTATCTTGGAGGGGCGGCTTTTTCTGATTCTATCGTGAGCTTTTGAATCCGGCGTTGACTGTCGTGCTCTTCGGACTTTTTCCTTAGTCCAACGACGTTCCTTATTGTGTTGCGGTTTTACGTTTCCATCCCTAGTTTCGGATGTACTTGGGTCACTGGTGTTGCATCTTGCCAACCAGCTATCCTCTCCTGCGCAAAAGCGGGTCATGAGGCTTGTTAGTGCGGCCATTGTTCTTGGCTGAGGTGTCTGGCGAGCCATTCGTCTCGGACATTATGCCTGAAAGCCGCTAAGGCTTCAGCGTCCGGACAGTCGACTATCTGATTCTTTTTACTAAGAAATATTCCAGAATTGCCAAGCTGACTCTCCGGGCTGTTGAGTTATGAGACTAAGATCGTCTGCATCCGGAGGGCGGACATAGGTCCCTTGAAAATTTGCTCGGAAAGCGTCCTCGAGCTCTTCCCAACTTCCGATTGTGTTTTTAGGAAGGCTTTTGAGCCAATGCCGGGCTGGCCCTTTAAGCTTGAGGGGTAAGTATTTTATGGTGTGGAGGTCATCTCCTCTAGCCATATGTATGTGGAGGATATAATCCTCGATCCAGACTCCAGGGTCTGTTGTTCCATCATATGCCTCTATGTTTACAGGCTTGAATCCCGCTGGAAATTCATAATCCAGGACCTCATCGGTGAAACATAGGGGGTGTGCGGCACCCCTGTATTTGGGTGTGCCGGATTCTGATAATGGCTTTATTGCATTGCTTACGAGAGCTTGCTTTCTTGGCCCGTAAATGGACCTGGCTGGGCCATGATGCGAATCCATAAGTGGGTCGCATGCCGGCTTAAGTGCGGCGCTGCTTGCTGCTTTATGCTAGCCATGGGGTCATCTATCCGACTGTGTGGCTTTCTCACTTTTGGAATGCGAGGGCTCTAAGGCCTCCTCGTCGAATTCAGGCAGTAGCATTCTCTTCGAATAGCTTTTAGTGCGGCGATTGTCGTCGTATTTGTCTGCGGTATTGATTACTTTACTCCATCTGATCCTGAGTGCATCTTCCGCAGTTTTTAGCTTCTGCTTCTACTTTTTCAGGCTGCGTGCGGTTGCCACGAGCCGTTTGTGGAGGTTCTTCTGCTTCGTGGGCTTGTCCGGCGTAGGGTCATCCGGAATGCCATTTTCGTCGGGGGAGGGATGTTCGGTTTCTCTGTCCGAGTTGTCCTGTTGGGACGGTTGCTCTAAGGCATGCTCGTCATCTACCGACTCATCCTGCTCTATGGCTGGGTCTTTATCGAGGCGGGGCTTGGGTCGGCGTTTACGCCGACGCTTTGATTGTTTTTCGAGAGATCGATCCCTCTTTCCATCCCCGTTTTCCTCGGTGTTGCTTCCTTTAGGGGTATCCACCATGTACACATCGTGAGATGAGGTGGCTGTCCGATGCCCTATAGGCGTTGATTCTTGGTTGTCTCCTGCATCGTCGTCCATACCGTCGATGTCTTCGGAGTCGAAGTCGAGCATGTCGGTTAAGTCGTCGACAGTGGCTACGAAGTGGGTGGTGGGTGGGTTTTGAATTTCTTCATCATCTGAATCCCATCCTTGATGACTGTAGTCCGGCCAGGGCTCTCCTGATAAAGAGAGAGACTTTAGCGAATTCAGGATGTCGCCGAAGGGCGAGTGCTGAAAGATGTCTGCGGCGGTGAACTCCATTATCGGCGCCCAATCGGATTCGATCAGCAGGGGCGCGGGGGGCTTGGAGTTCGGAAAGGAATCCGGCTCCTCGGAGTCACGGGCCATGCGGAGTGCGGGGCTGGAGTTCGGCTCGATCGCCTCTGAGATCGCAGCCCATGAGGCAGTGTCCAACCGCCGACCCTCGATCGGCGCAGTAGGCTCCGAATCAATGGTCGGAACTGATGCGTGTGCGGCCTCCAAGGCACTTTTCGGCAGCAGAGCTATATCATGCCCATCGAGATAGTGCGGCGCGCTTGGCTGTGGCTCGAATCCGTCGAAGATCAAGTCCCCGTGGATGTCAGCCGTGTAGTTTAGGCTTCCAAACCTGACCTGATGGCCAGGGGCGTAGCTTTCGATCTGCTCAAGGTGGCCAAGCGAATTGGCCCGCAGTGCGAAGTCGCCGAAGACGAAGATCTGTCCAGGGAGAATAGTCTCACCCTGGACTACAGCCATCGGGCCTAAAAGCGACGACACAAAGGAACTCTCAATGAAAGCACCAATGTCGGTGTCAAAACCGGCGGATCTCGGGTAGGGGGTCCCGAACTATGCGTCTAGGCCGGATGGTAACAGGAGGCAAGGAACACGATGTTTTACCCAGGTTCGGGCCCTCTTGATGGAGGTAAAACCCTACGTCCTGCTTAATTAATATTGATGATATGGGTAGTACAAGAGTAGATCTGCCACGAGATCAAGGAGGCTAAACCCTAGAAGCTAGCCTATGGTATGATTGTTGTATGATGAAGTTGTCCTATGGACTAAAACCCTCCGGTTTATATAGACACCGGAGAGGGTCAGGGTTACATAAAGTCGGTTACAATGGTAGGAGATCTTGAATATCCGCATCGCCAAGCTTGCCTTCCACGCCAAGGAAAGTCCCATCCGGACACGGAACGAAGTCTTCAATCTTGTATCTTCATAGTCCTGGAGTCTGGCTGAAGGTATAGTCCAGCTACCCGAACACCCCCTAATACAAGACTCCCTCAGTCCTCCTGACTGCTGGGACCCACCAGCTATATCTTTGCATGCAAGGAATTGCCTGACAGTCGGGACCCACCCGGTCAAAGCGTACGTAGCGTTGTCATTATGGTCGCGAACGTGTACGTACATACTGGTCGATGTAGAGCGCGCACGTGTCGTAGTAGAGGCGCGCATGTAGAATGTACACATACGTACAACGGTGAGTGTGCAAGAAAGAAAATATGGCCACGTATGTACATACGGGCGGGGTCTCGAACGCCTACTCGCGCATACGTACGGCCAGGGTCGTGTGCATGGCTGGGTCAGAACAGAGAAGTTGCATCGTCATCGTGTTCATGGGGAGCCAACCGGCTGGGTCGGAACGGAATGCGTCGTCGTGTTCATTGGGAGGGCTTGGACGAAACAACTGATGGAAACAAGGTCTAGCGTACCTCAGAACGGAGGAAACGGCCTTGTGTTCGACCAGCCACGGTCGAAACAGGATCCTGTTCATCGGGAGGGGTCTGGCGTACCGCAAAATGGAGGAAACGAACCTCCTACAGTCGAAACGGGGGTCCTGTTCATTAGGAGGGGTGTGGCATACCGCAAAATAGAGGAAATGGACTTGTGTTGGAGCGCTGCGGTCGAGACGGGGGTCCTATTCATCGGGAGGGGTGTGGCGTACCGCAAAACGGGACTCCACGGGATACTATTCATCTCCACCGTCGACCCCCTCCAGCCTCCACGGGCTACTGTTCATCCACCGTCGACCTCCTCCAGCCTCCACGTGCGACTGTTCATCCACGGGCTCCTATTCATCCAGCCTCCAACGTGCGCTACTCCACCAGCTACTGTTCAACCAGCCCTCTCCACGGGCTCCTGTTCAACCACCCCTCCACGGGCTACTGTTCATCCAGCCCTCCACTGTATACTGTTCATCCGGCCCTCCACGGGGTGGTCCTGTTCATCCAGCCCCAACCGGCTCGATCGATCAGGGTCCTGTTCTTCCAGAGGCAACACCACGGGGTCCTGTTCATCCACCCCCACCGGGAACTGTTAATCCAAACCCCCCAGCAATGCTCATTGTTCATCCAGAGGCAGCATCGATCGGCTTCAGTTAGTAGCAATAGCGAAGGAATCGCTCGATCAGGTTCAGTTAATAGCTGTCGATCGATCGCTCGGGTTCAGTAACGCGTAGCCTGCAGTGCAATCTCTCGGGTTCAGTAGGCAAACACCTCGCTCGGGTTCAGTTAGAGCCCAACGCCTCGCACCCACGCGCGTGCGTGTATGAGAGAAACGCGCAAACCTCCGTGCATCGCTCGGCCCCGACCACCCACCATAACTGGGAACACCCCGATATTTTCCTCGCCCTTGCTTCTACCATGGTTTTTTCCATCATGGACGACCCAAAGAATGTCATGAAGCTGCGTCTCCGGCCCGCCCAGGACGAAAAGCTCATTTTCTGTCATAGAAGTAGGAGCCCACCACATCTATGATGATACCGGGTTTTGTCACAATTATCATCATAGAAGTGTCATAAGTTTGACAGAAAAAAATCGTTCGGCCCAAAATGTCACAGATGTGTCTTTTTTTGTAGTGCAAGCTTGCCTTTCACGCCAAGGAGAGTCCCATCCAGACATGGGTAGAGTCTTTGGTCTTCGTATCTTCACAGCCCATCAGTCCGGCCCATGTTTAATAGGTCGGACGCCCGAGGACCCCTTAGTCCAGGACTCCCTCACCTATGGCTAAGGCATAGGGTACGACTTTCGTCCTTTCTCTTTCTTCTACCATGGTCAAGCTTCAAGTCTTAACTTCACACCTTACAACTCAGGCAAGAACTCCACTGATCCATCTTGAACTCCTTCAAGGTCATGTCAAGGTATGTGCTCTGTGAAAGTCTTATTAGGAGTCTTGATCTATCTATATAGATCTTGATACCCAACATGTAAACAGTTTTACTCAGGTCTTCCTTTGAAAAACTTCATTCAAACAAACCTTTATGCTTTCCAGAAATTCTACATCATTTCCGATCAACAATATGTCATCCACATATACTTATCAAAATTGTTGTAGTGTTCCCACTCACTTTCTTGCAAATACAAGTTTCTTGCAAACTTTGTATAAACCCAAAAACTTTGATCACCTCATCAAAGCGTATGTTCCAACTCCAAGATGCTTGCTCCAGTCCATAGAAGGATTGCTGGAGTTTGCATACCTTTTAGCATCTTTAGGATTGACAAAACCTTATGGTTGTATCACATACAGCCTTTCCTCATGGAAATCATTGAGGAAACTTTGTTTTGACATCCATCTACCAGATTTCGTAAATGAAAATGCAACAACTGCTAACATAATTCTAACAGACTTTAGCATTGCTATGATTGAGAAAGTCTCATCACAGTCAACTCCTTGAACTTGTCGGAAACTTCTTTGAGACAAGTCGAGCTTCATAAATGGTGACATTACCATCAGCGTATGTCTTCTTTTAAAGATCCATTTATTCTCAATGGCTTGCCGATCATCGGGCAAGTCCACCAAAGTCCATACTTTGTTCTCATACATGGATCCTATCTTGGATTTCATGGCTCCTAGCCATTTGTTGGAATCCGGGCCCACCATCGCTTCTCCATAGCTCGTAGGTTTACTGTTGTCCAACAACATGACCTTTAAGATGGGGTTACTACTCATAAGTTGTACACACCGTTGTTGACCTACGAGGTTCGATAGTAACTTGATCTGAAGTTTCATGATCATTATCATTAGCTTTCTCTTGACGTACGTGCCACAGAAACATCTTTCTGTGTTACGCTATTCTCTGGTTGAAGTAAAGGTTCAACAACCTCATCAAGTTCTATCTTCCTCCCACTCAATTCTTTCGAAAGAAACTCTTTCTCAAGAAAGGACATGTTCATAGTGACAAACACTTTGCCCTCGGGTCTGAGATAGAAGGTATACCCAATCGTCTTCTTTGGGTATTCTATGAAGACACAATTGTCCGCTTTGCGTTCGAGCTTTTCTGGCTGAAGTCTTTCGACATAAGCATCATATCCCCAAACCTTAAGAAACGACAACTTAGGTTTCTTGCCAAACCATAGTTCATACGGTGTCGTCTCCAGGGACTTAGATGGTGCCCTATTTAAAGTGAATGTAATTGTCTCTAATGCATAACCCCAAAATGATAGTAGTAGATCGACAAGAGCCATCATAGAACGCACCATATCTAATAAGGTTTGATTACGGCGGTCGGACACACCATTACGCTCGTGTTCCTAGGTGGCATCAACTGTGAAACTATTCCACCTTGTCTTAAGAGATTGCCAAACTCATAACTCAGATACTCTCCCCTTGTTCAGATCGTAGGAACTTGATCTTCTTGTTACGATGATTCTCAACTTCACCCTGAAATTGCTTGAACTTTTCAAACGTTTCAGACTTATGCTTCATTAAGTAAATATACCCATATCTACTCAATTCATCGGTGAAGGTGAGAAAATAACGATATCCACCGCACGCATCAACACTCATCGGATCGCATACATCAGCGTGTATGATTTCCAACAAGTCACTTGCCCGTTCCATTGTTCCAAAACGGGGTTTTAGTCATCTTGCCAACGAGGCATGGTTCGCATGTGTCAAGTGATTCAAAATCAAGTGACTTCAAAAGTCCATCAACATGGAGGTTCTTCATGCGCTTTGCGCCAATAGGACTTAAGCGGCAGTGCCACAAGAAAGTGGTATTATCATTATCAACTCTACATCTTTTGGCATCAATGTTATGAACATGTGTATCGCTACAACCGAGATTCAATAAACCATTCACATTGGGTGCATGACCATAGAAGGTGTTATTCATGTAAACAGAATAACCATTATTCTTTGACTTAAATGAATAACCGTATTGCAATAAACATGATCTAATCATGTTCATGCTCAACGTAGACACCAATGCAAACAACATTTATCTAGGTTCAACACTAATCCCGAAGGTAGAGGGAGCATGCGATGGTGATCACATCAACCTTGGAAACACTTCCAACACACATCGTCACCTCGCCCTTAGCTAGTCTCCGTTTCTTCCATAGCTTTTGTTTCGAGTTACCAATCTTAGCAACTGAACCAGTATCTAATACTCAAGTGCTACTAGGAGTACTTGTAAGGTACACATCAATAACACATATATCAAATATACTTTTGTTGAAGTTGCCAACCTTCTTATCTACCAAGTATTTGAGGCAGTTCCGCTACTAGTGACCGTTCCCCTAATAGAAGCACTTTGTCTCGGGTTTGGGTTCTTGGGTTTCTTCACTGGAGCGGCAACTGGCTTGACATTCATGAAGTTGTTAACCATCAGCACTTTGATGCTCCTTCTTGATTTCTACCTTTACGGCCTTAAGCACGACGAACAGCTCCGGGATCATCTTCCCTTGCATGTTATAGTTCATCATGAAACTCTAGCAGCTTGGTGATAGGGACTGGAGAACTTTTGTCAATCACTCTCTTATCTAGAAGATTAACTCCCACTTGATTCAAGTGAATGAAGTACCCAAAAATTCTGAGCACATGCTCACTAGCTGAGCTATTCTCCTCCATCTTGTAGGCAAAGGTCTTGTTAGAGGTCTCAACCTCTCAACACAAGAATGAGCCTGAAATACCAATTTCAGCTCTTGGAACATCTCATATGTTCTATGACGTTCAAAACGCTTTTGGAGCCCCGACTCAAAGTCATAAAGCATGGCGCACTAAACTATCAGGTAGTTATCAGAACGTGTCTGCCAGATGTTCACAACATCCACAGACGACACCAGAGGGGTTGGCACACCAAGCAGTGCATCAAGGACAGAAGCCTTCTGTATAGCGGTGAGGACAATCCTCAGACTATGGCCCTAGTCCGCACAATTGCTTACAATATCTTTCAACTTAGTCTTTCTCTAGGAACACATTAAAACAAGGAGCTAAAGCGTGAGCAATTAATCCACAACATAATTTGCAAAGACAATTTAGAGTATGTTCATGATAATGAGTTCAATTAATCAAATTATTAATGAACTCCCACTTATATAGACATCCCTATATTCATCTAAGTGATACATGATCCGAATCGACTAGGTCGTGTCCGATCATCACGTGAGACGGACTAGTCATCAACGGTGAACATCTTCATGTTGATCGCATCTACTATACGACTCATGTTCGACCTTTCGGTCTCTTGTGTTCCGAGGCCATGTCTGTACATGCTAGGCTCGTCAAGTCAATCTAAGTGTTTCACATGTGTAAATCTGGCTTACACCCGTTGTATGAAAACGTTAGAATCTATCACACCCGATCATCACGTGGTGCTTCGAAACAACGATCCTTTGCAACGGTGCACAGTTAGGGGAAACACTTCCTTGAAATTCCATGAGGGATCATCTTATTTATACTACCTTCGTTCTAAGCAAATAAGATGCAAACATGATAAACATCACATGCAAATCATAAACTGACATGATATGGCCAATATCATCTTGCGCCTTTTGATCTCCATCTTCGAGGCGCGGCATGATCACCTTCATCACCGGCATGACACCATGATCTCCATCATCGTGTCTTCATGAAGTTTTCTTGCCAACTATTACTTCTACTACTATGGCTAATGGTTAGAAATAAAGTAAAGTAACTACATGGCGTTTTTTCATTGACACGCAGGTCATACAATAAATTAAGACAACTCCTATGGCTCCTGCCGGTTGTCATACTCATCGACATGCAAGTTGTGAATCCTATTACAAGAACATGATCAATCTCATACATCACATATATATAATTCATCACATCCTTTTCGCCATATCACATCACATAGCATACCCTGCAAAAACAAGGTAGACGTCCTCTAATTGTTGTTGCATGTCTTACGTGGCTGCTATGGGTTTCTAGCAAGAACGTTTCTTACCAATGAAAAAGCCACAACGGTGATATGCCAATTGCTATTTACCCTTCATAAGGACCCTCTTCATCAAATCCGATCCGACTAAAGTGGGAGAAACAAACACCCGCTAGCCACCTTATGCATCAAGTGCATGTTTGTCGGTGGAACTAGTCTCGCGTAAGCGTACGTGTAAGGTCGGTCCGGGCCGCTTCATCCCACAATGCCGATGAATCAAGATACGACTAGTAATGGTAAGGAAATCGACCAAATCATGCCCACAACTACTTTGTGTTCTACTCGTGCAAAGAATCTACGCATAGACCTGGCTCTGATGCCACTGTTGGGGAACATAGTAATAATTCAAAACTTTCCTACATGTCACCAAGATCAATCTAGGAGATTCTAGCAACGAGAGAGAGGGAGTTCACCTTCATACCCTTGAAGATCGCTAAGCGGAAGCATTACAAGAACGCGGTTGATGGAGTCATACTCGCGGCGATTCAAATCGCGGAAGACCCGATCCAAGTGCCGAACAGACGGTGCCTCCGCGTTCAACACACGTACAGCCCGGGGACGTATCCTCCTTCCTGATCCAGCAAGGGGAGAGGAGAAGTTGAGGGAGAGCTCCGGCTGCATGACGGCATGGTGGTGGAGCTTGCGGTTCTGCCGCAGGGCTTTGCCAAGCACTACGAAGGAGGATGAGGTGTTGGAGGAGAGAGGGGCTGCGCTAGGGAAGGGGTGCAGCTGCCCTCTCTCTCCCTCACTATATATAGTGGAAGGGGGAGGAGGAGGCACCCTAGGGTTTCCCTAGGGGCGGCGACCAAGGCAGATTGGATCTACCTAGGGAAATCCTAGGGAGACTTGCCCCCCAAGCCAAGCCAGGTGGAGGCGCCCCACCTCCCCAAGTAACGTGGGAAAAGGGTGTGGGGCGCACAGCCCCTTAGTGGGCTGGTTTGCCCCCTCCCCTTGGCCCATGAGGCCCTTCAACACTTGTCGGGGCTCCTGAAACACCTTTCGGTCATGCTTGCCATAGCCTGGTACCCCGAAACACTTCCGGACTCCAATACCCTTCGTCCAATATATCGTTCTTCACCTTCGGACCATTTTGGAACTCCTCGTGACGTCCGGGATCTCATCCGGTACTCCGAACTACCTTCGGTAACCACATACTATTCCCGTTATAACTCTAGCGTCACCGAACCTTAAGTGTGTAGACCCTACGGGTTCGAGAACCATGCAGACATGACCGAGACACCTCTCCGGCCAATAACCAATAGTGGGATATGGATACCCATATTGGCTCCCACATGTTCCATGATGATCACATCGGATGAACCACGATGTTGGGGATTCAATCAATCCCGTATACAATTCCCTTTGTCTATCGGTATGTTACTTGCCCGAGATTCGATCGTCGGTATCCCCATACCTTGTTCAATCTCATTACCGGCAAGTCTCTTTACTCATTCCGTAATGCATGATCCTGTGACTAACTCTTTAGTCAAACTGAGCTCATTATGATTATGCATTACTGAGTGGTCCCAGAGATACCTCTCCGTCATACGGAGTGACAAATCCCATTCTCGATTCGTGCCAACCCAACAGACACTTTCGGAGATACCTCTAGTGTACCTTTATAGTCACCCAGTTACTTTGTGACGTTTGATACACCCAAAGCATTCCTACGGTATCCCGGAGTTGCACAATCTCATGGTCTATGGAAACGATACTTGACATTAGAAAAGCTCTAGCGAACGAACTACACGATCTTGTGCTATGCTTAGGATTGGGTCTTGTCCATTACATCATTCTCCTAATGATGTGATCCCGTTATCAACGACATCCAATGTCCATGGTTAGGAAACCATAACCATCTATTGATCAACGAGCTATTCAACAAGAGGCTTACTAGGGACATGTTGTGGTCTATGTATTCATACATGTATTTACGATTTCCGACTAATACAATTATAGCATGAACAATAGACAATTATCATGAACAAGGAAATATAATAATAACCATTTTATTATTGCCTCTAGTGCTGGGGAACGCAGTAATTTAAAAAAACATCCTACGCACATGCAAGATCATGGTGATGCATAGCAACGAGAGGGGAGAGTATCATCTACGTACCCTCGTAGACCGTAAGCGGAAGCACTATGACAACGCGGTTGATGTAGTCGTACATCTTCTCGATCGACCGATCTAGTACCGAAGATATAGCACCTCCGCGATCTGCACACATTCGGCTCGGTGATGTCCCACGAACTCACAATCCAGTAGAGCTTCGAGGGAGAGCTTCATTAGCACGACGGCGTGATAACGGTGATGATGTTGCTACTGGAACAGGGCTTCGCCTAAGCACCGCTACGATATTACCGAGGTGGATTATGGTGGAGGGGGGCACCGCACATGGCTAAAGATCAATGATCAACTTGTGTGTCCATGGGGTGCCCCCCTCCCACGTATATAAAGGAGTGGAGGAGGAGGGGCGGCCTCTCTAGGCGCGCCCCAAGGGAGTCCTACTCCCACCTGGAGTAGTATTCCCCCCTTCCCTTTGTTGGTTCTATGAGAGAAGGAAGGAGGAGGAAGAAGGAAGGAAAGGGGGCGGCCCCCCTCCCAATTTGGATTGGGCTTGGGGGGCGTGCGCCCTACTTTGCTTCTTTTCCCTCTCTTCCAATAAGGCCCATATACCTCTCGGGGGGTTCCGGTAACCTCCTGGTGCTCCAGTATACTCCCGATTTCATTCGGAACCATTCCGATGTCCAAACATAGGCTTCCAATATATGGATCTTTACGTCTCGGCCATTTCGAGACGCCTCGAGAACTATGTAGACATGACCGAGACATGTCTCCGGTCAATAAACAATAGCGGAACCTGGATGCTCATATTGGTTCCTACATAATATACGAAGATCTTTATCGGGCAAACCACATAACGATAAACGTTGTTCCCTTTGTCATCGGTATGTTACTTGCCCGAGATTCGATCGTCAGTATCTCAATACCTAGTTCAATCTCGTTACCAGCAAGTCTCTTTACTTGTTCCGTAATGCTACATCCCGTAACTAACTCATTAGCTACATTGCTTGCAAGGCTTATAGTGATGTACATTACCGAGAGGGCCCAGAGATACCTCTCCGACAATCGGAGTGACAAATCCTAATCTTGATCCATGCCAACTCAACAAACTCCGTCGGTGACACCTATAGAGAACCTTTATAATCACCCAGTTATGTTGTGGCATTTGGTAGCACACAAAGTGTTCCTCCGGTATTCGGGAGTTGCATGATCTCATAGTCATAGGAACATGTACAATTATGGAGAAATCAATAGCAACAAACTAAATGATCATCGTGCTAAGCTAACGGATGGGGCAAGTCAATCACATCATTCTCTAATGATGTGATCCCATTGATCAAATGAAAACTTGTGTCTATGGTTAGGAAACATAACAATCATTGATTCAACGAGCTAGTCAAGTAGAGGCAAACTAGTGACACTCTATTTGTCTATGTATTCACACATGTAGTAAGTTTATGGTTAATACAATTCTAGCATGAATAATAAACATTTATCATGATATCAGGAAATATAAATAACAACTTTATTATTGCCTCTAGGGCGTATTTCCTTCATCTAGGGCATATTCCAACAAGGAAAAGGGGGGGCGAATCCTACTAGGACTAGGAGTCCTAGTAGGATTGCCCCGTTGGTGCACCCCTCCTGGCCGGCCGACTCCTCCTCCCCTCCTTTATATACGGGGGCGAGGGGCACCCCAAAGGCACATCAATTATTGTCTTAGCCGTGTGTGGTGCCCCCCTCCACAGTTTGCTCCTCCGGTCACAGCGTCGTAGTGGTTAGGCGAAGCCCTGCACGGATCACATCACCATCACCGTCACCATGCCATCATACTGACGGAACTGTCCCTCGACCCTCTGCTGGATCAAGAGTTTGAGGGACATCATCGAGCTGAACGTGTGCTGAATTCGGAGGTGACGTATGTTCGGTACTTGATTGGTTGGATCGTGAAGACGTTCGACTACATCAACCGCATTAACCTAACGCTTTCGCTTTCAGTCTTCGAGGGTATGAGGACACACTCTCCCCCTCTCGTTGATATCATCTCCTAGATAGATCTTGTGTGATCGTAGGAATTTTTTTGAAATTGCATGTTACGTTCCCCAACAGTGGCATCAAAGCCAGGTCTATGCGTAGATGATATGCATGAGTAGAACACAAAGAGTTGAGGGAGATAATAGTCATACTGCTTGCCACCAACGTCTTATTTTGATTCAGCGGTATTGTTGGATGAAGCGGCCCAGACCAACATTACATGACTATGTTCATGAGACCGGTTCTACCGACGTGCTTCTACACACAGGTGGCTGGTGGGTGTCTGTTTCTACAAATTTAGTCGAATCAAATTTGTTGAAGGTTAAAGCAGTACACTTGACGAAAAATCATTGTGGTTTTGATGCGTAGGTAAGAACGGTTCTTGCTAGAAGCCCGTAGCAGCCACGTAAAACTTGCAACAACAAAGTAGAGGACGTCCAACTTGTTTTTGCAGGGCATGTTGTGATGTGATATGGTAAAGACGTGATGAGATATAAATTGTTGTATGAGATGACCATGTTTTGTAAAAGTTATCGGCAACTGGCAAGAGCCTTATGATTGTCGCTTTATTGTATGAAATGCAATCGCCATGTAATTGCTTTACTTTATCACTAAGAGGTAGCGATGGGCGTAGAAGCAATAGTTGGAGAGACGACAATGTGGCTATGATGGAGATCAAGGTGTCAAGCCAGTGACGATAGAGATCATGACGGTGCTTTGGAGATGGAGATCAAAGGCACAAGCTGATGATGGCCATATCATGTCACATATTTTGATTGCATGTGAGGTTTATCTTTTATGCATCTTATTTTGCTTAGTATGGCGGTAGCATTATAAGATGATCCCTCACTAAATTTCAAGGTATAAGTGTTCTCCCTGAGTATGCACCATTGCTACAGTTCGTCGTGCCGAGACACCATGTGATGACCGGGTGTGATAAGCTCTACGTTCACATACAACGGGTGCAAGCCAGTTTTGCACATGCAGAATACTCAGGTTAAACTTGATGAGCCTAGCATATGTAAATATGGCCTCGGAACACTAAGACTGAAAGGTCGAACGTGAATCATAAAGGTAGATATGATCAACATAGTGATGTTCACTACTGAAAACTACTCCATCTCACGTGATGATCGGACATGGTTTAGTTGATATGGATCACGTGATCATTTAGATGACAAGAGGGATGTCTATCTAAGTGGGAGTTCTTAAGTAATATGATTAATTGAACTTTAATTTACCATGAACTTAGTCCTAATAGTTTTTGCATATCTATGTTGTTGTAGATCAATGGCTCATGCTACTGTTCCCCTGAATTTTAATGTGTTCCTAGAGAAAGCTAAGTTGAAAGATGATGGTAGCAACTACACGGATTGGGTCCATAACTTGAGGATTATCCTCATTGCTGCATAGAAGAATCACGTCCTGGAAGCACCGCTAGGTGCAAGGCCCACTGCAGGAGCAACTCCGGACATTGTGAACATCTGGAAGACTAAAGCTAATGACTACTCGATAGTTCAATGTGCCATGCTTTCCGGCTTAGAATCGGGACTTCAAAGACGTTTCAAACTTCATGGAGCATATGAGATGTTCCAGGAATTCAAGTTAACATTTCAAGCAAATGCCCGAGTTGAGAGATATGAAGTCTCCAACAAGTTCTATAGCTACAAGATGGAGGAGAATAGTTCTCTCATTGAACACATATTCAGAATGTCTGGGTACCATAACCACTTGACTCAGCTGGGAGTTAATCTTCCTGATGATAGAGTCATTGACAGAGTTCTTCAATCACTGCCACCAAGCTATAAAGGCTTCATGATGAACTATAATATGCAAGGGATGGAAAAGACAATTCCCGAGCTCTTCGCAATGCTAAAGGCTGCGGAGGTAGAAATCAAGAAGGAGCATCAAGTGTTGATGGTTAAAAATACCAGTGGTTTCAAGAAAAAAAGGCAAAGGGAAGAAGGGGAACATCAAGAAGAATAGCATGCAAGTTGCTGCTCACCAAGTCTGGATCTAAACCTAAAACTGAGTGCTTCTACTGCAAAGGGACTGGTCACTGGAAGCGGAACTGCCCCAAGTATTTGACGGATAAGAACGATGGCAAAGTGAAAGGTATATTTGATATACATGTTATTGATGTGTACCTTACTAATGCTCGTAGTAGCGCCTGGGTATTTAATACTGGTTATGTTGCTCATATTTGCAACTCGAAACATGGGCTACGGATTAAATGAAGATTGGCTAAGGACGAGGTGACGATGCGCGTCCGAAATGGTTCCAAGGTCGATGTGATCGCTGTCGGCACACTACCTCTACATCTACCTTCAGGATTAGTTTTAGACCTGAATAATAGTTATTTGGTGCCAAATTTGAGCATGACCATTATATCTGGATCTTGTTTGATGCGAGATGGTTATTCATTTAAATCAAAGAATAATGGTTGTTTTATTTATGAGTAATATCTTTTATGGCCATGCACCCTTGATGAGTGGTCTATTGCTGTTGAATCTCGATTGTAGTGATACACATATTCATAATATTGAAGCCAAAATATGCAAAGTTAATAATGATAGTGCAACTTATTTATGGAACTGCCATTTAGGTCATATTGGTGTAAGGCGCATGAAGAAACTCCATGCTGATGGGCTTTTGGAATCACTTGATTATGAATCACTTGATGCATGCGAACCATGCCTCATGGGCAAGATGACTAAGACTCTATTCTCCTGAACAATAGAGGGAGCCACTGACTTATTGGAAATAATACATACTGATGTATGCGGTCCGATAAGTGTGGAGGCTCGCGGCGGGTATCATTATTTTCCGACCTTCACAAATGATTTGAGCAGATATGAGTATATCTACTTAATGAAATATAAGTCAAAAACATTTGAAAAGTTCAGAATTTCAGAGTGAAGTAGAAAATCATCGTAACAAGAAAATAAAGTTTCTATGATTTGATCGTGGAGGTCAATATTTGAGTTATGAGTTTGGTCTTCATTTGAAACAATGTGGAGAAAATTAGCAACTCACGCCACCTGGAACACCACAGCGTAATGGTGTGTCTGAATGTCGTAACCGTGCTTTATTAGATATGGTGTGATCTATGATGTCTCTTACCGATTTACCACTATCATTTTGGGGTTATGCTTTAGAGACAGTTGCATTCACGTTAAATACGGCACCATCTAAATCCGTTGAGACGACACCATATGAACTGTGGTTTGGCAACAAACCTAAGCTCTTGTTTCTTAAAGTTTGGGGTTGTGATGGTTATGTGAAAAAGCTTCAACCTGATAAGCTCGAACCCAAATCGGAGAAATGCGTCTTCATAGGATACCCAAAGGAAACTGTTGGGTACACCTTCTATCACAAATCAGAAGGCAAGATATTCATTGCTAAGAATGGATCCTTTTTAGAGAAGGAGTTTCTCTCATAAGAAGTGAGTGGGAGGAAAGTAGAACTTGATGAGGAAATTGTACCTTCTCCCTAATTGGAAAGTAGTTCATCACATAAATCAGTTCTAGTGATTCCTACACCAATTAGTGAGGAAGCTAATGACGATGATCATGAAAATTCAGATCAAGTTACGACCGAACCTCGTCCGTCAACCAGAGTACGGTCAGCACTAGAGTGCTACGGTAATCTTGTTCTGGATGTCATGTTACTTGACCATGACGAACCTGAAGGAAATATGCCCTAGAGACAATAATAAAGTTATTATTTATTTCCTTATATCATGATAAATGTTTATTATTCATGCTAGAATTGTATTAACCGGAAACATGATACATGTGTGAATACATAGACAAACAGAGTGTCACTATTATGCCTCTACTTTGACTAGCTCGTTGATCAAAGATGGTTATGTTTCCTAGCCATAGACAAAGAGTTGTCATTTGATTAACGGGATCACATCATTAGGAGAATGATGTGATTGACTTGACCCATTCCGTTAGCATAGCACTTGATCGTTTAGTTTGTTGCTATTACTGTCTTCATGACTTATACATGTTCCTATGACTATGAGATTATGCAACTCCCGTTTATCGGAGGAACACTTTGTGTGCTACCAAACGTCACAACGTAACTGGGTGATTATAAAGGTGCTCTACAGGTGTCTCCAAAGGTACATGTTGGGTTGGCGTATTTTGAGATTAGGATTTGTCACTCCGATTGTCGGAGAGGTATCTCTGGTCCCTCTCGGTAATACACATCACTTAAGCCTTGCAAGCAATGCAACTAATACTTTAGTTGCAAGATGATGTATTACGGAACGAGGAAAGAGACTTGCCGGTAACGAGATTGAACTAGGTATTGAGATACCGACGATCGAATCTCGGGCAAGTAACATACCGATGACAAAGGGAACAACATATGTTGTTATGCGGTCTGACCGATAAAGATCTTCATAGAATCATAGGAGCCAATATGAGCATCCAGGTTCCGCTATTGGTTATTGACCGGAGACATGTCTCGGTCATGTCTACATTGTTCTCGAACCCGTAGGGTCCGCACGCTTAACGTTACGATAACAGTTTCATTATGAGTTTATATATTTTGATGTACCGAAGGTTGTTCGGAGTCCTGGATGTGATCACGGACTTGACGAGGAGTCTCGAAATGGTCGAGACATAAAGATTGATATATTGGACGACTATATTTGGACACCGGAAAGGTTCCGGGTAAGATTGGGACAATACCGGATCACCGGGAGGTTATCGAACCCCCCCCCCCCCCGAGGTACATGGGCCTTATTGGGCCTTAGTGGAAAGGAGGGGAAAGGAGCAAGGGAGGGGGCACCCCCCCCCCAAGCCCAATCCGAATTGGGAAGGGGGTCGGCCCCCCTTTCCTTCCTCCTTCCTCTTCCTTCCCTCTCCTACTCCTAATAGGAAAAGGGGGAGTCCTACTCCCGGTGGGAGTTGGACTCCCCCCCTTGGGCGCGCCAACCTCCTTGGCCAACCCCCTCCTCCACTCCTTTATATACGGGGGCAGGGGGGCACCACAGAGACACAAGAATTGATCATTGATCTCTTAGCCGTGTGCGGTGCCCCCCTCCACCATAATCCTCGATAATATTGTAGCGGTGCTTAGGCGAAGCCCTGCGATGGTAGAACATCAAGATCGTCACCACGCCATCATGCTAACGGAACTCATCCCCGACACTTTGCTGGATCGGAGTCCGGGGATTGTCATCGAGCTGAACGTGTGCAAAAACTCGGAGGTGTCGTAGTTTCGGTGCTTGATCGGTCGGGTCGTGAAGACGTATGACTACATCAACCGCGTTGTTATAACACTTCCGCTTCCGGTCTACGCGGGTACGTAGGCAACACTCTCCCCTCTCGTTGCTGTGCATCACCATGATCTTGCGTGTGCGTAAGATTTTTTTTGAAATTACTACCTTCCCCAACAGTGGCATCAGGGCCTAGGTTTTATGCGTTGATGTTGTGCACGAGTAGAACACAAGTGAGTTGTGGGTGACATAAGTCATACTGCTTACCAGCATGTCATACTTTGGTTCAGCGGTATTGTTGGATGAAGCGGCCCGGACCGACATTACGCGAATGCTTACGCGAGACTGGTTCTACCGACGTGCTTTGCACACAAGTGGCTGGCGGGTGTCAGTTTCTCCAACTTTAGTTGAACCGAGTGTGGCTACGCCCGGTCCTTGAGAAGGTTAAAATAGCACTAACTTGACAAACTATCGTTGTGGTTTTGATGCGTAGGTAAGAACGGTTCTTGCTCAGCCCGTAGCAGCCACGTAAAACTTGCAACAACAAAGTAGAGGATGTCTAACTTGTTTTTGCACGGCATGTTGTGATGTGATATGGTCAAGACGTGATGAGATATAAGTTATTGTATAAGATGATCATGTTTTGTTGAAGTTATCAGCAACTGGCAGAAGCCTTATGGTTGTCTCTTTATTGCACAAGATGCAAGAGCCAAATAATTGCTTTACTTTATCGCTATGCGATAGCAATAGTTGCAAGAGCAATAGTTGGCGAGACGACCATGTGACGACACATTGATATAGATCGAGATGATGGAGATCATGGTGTCATGCCGGTGATGATGGAAATCATGACGATGCTTTGGAGATGGAGATCAAAGGCACAAGATGATGATGGCCATATCATGTCACATATTTTGATTGCATGTGATGCTTATCTTTTATACATCTTACTTTGCTTAGTTATGACGGTAGCATTATAAGATGATCTCTCACTAAATTTGAAGATAAAAGTGTTCTCCCTGAGTATGCATCGTTGCCAAAGTTCGTCGTGCCCAGACACCATGTGATGATCGGGTGTGATAAGCTCTACGTCCATCTACAATGGGTGCAAGCCAGTTTTGCACACGCAAAAGTACTCGGGTTAAACTTGACGAGCCTAGCATATGCAGATATGGCCTCGAAACACCGGGGATCGAAAGGTCGAGCATGAATCATATAGTAGATATGATCAACATAATGATGTTCACCATTGAAAACTACTCCATTTCACGTGATGATCGGTTATGGTTTAGTTGATATGGATCACGTGATCACTTAGATGATTAGAGGGATGTCTATCTAAGTGGGAGTTCTTAAGTAATATGATTAATTGAACTTTAATTTATCATGAACTTAGTCTTGGTAGTATTAGCATATCTATGTTGTAGATCAATAGCTCGCGTTTAGCTCCTCTGTTTTATTTTTGATATGTTCCTAGAGAAAACCAAGTTGAAAAATGTTAGTAGCAATGATGCGGATTGGATCCGTGATCTGAGGATTATCCTCATTGCTGCATAGAAGAATTATGTCCTTGATGCACCGCTAGGTGACAGGCCTATTGCAGGAGCAGATACAGACGTCGTGAACGTTTGGCTAGCTCAATATGATGACTACTTGATAGTTTAGTGCACCATGCTTAACAGCTTAGAATCGGGATTTCAGAGACGTTTTCAACGTCGTGGACCATATGAGATGTTCCAGGAGTTGAAGTTAATATTTCAAGCAAATACCCGAGTTGAGAGATATGAAGTCTCCAACAAGTTCTATAGCTAAAAGATGGAGGAGAATAGCTCAAGCAGTGAGCATGTGCTCAGATTATCTGGGTACTACAATCACTTGAATCAAGTGGGAGTTAATCTTCCAGATAAAATAGTGATACACAGAATTCTCTAGTCACCATCACCAAGTTAGTAGAACTTCGTGATGAACTATAGTATGCAAGGGATGACGTAAATAATTCCCGAGCTTTTCATGATGATGAAATCAATGAAGGTAGAAATCAAGAAAGAGCATCAAGTGTTGATGATTAACAAGACCACTAGTTTCAAGAAAAGGAAAGGGGAAAGAAAGGGAACTTCAAGAAGAACGGCAAGCAAGTTGCTGCTCAAGTGAAGAAGCCCAAGTCTGGACCTAAGCCTGAGACTAAGTGCTTCTACTACAAAGGGACTGGTCACTGGAAGCGGAACTGCCCCAAGTATTTGGCAGGTAAGAAGGATGGAAAAGTGAACAATGCTATATTTGATATACATGTTATTTATGTATACTTTACTAGTGTTTATAACAACCCCTCGGTATTTGATACTAGTTCAGTTGCTAAGAGTAGTAACTCGAAACGGGAGTTGCAGAATGAACAGAGACTAGTTAAGGGTGAAGTGACGATGTGTGTTGGAAGTGGTTCCAAGATTGATGTGATCATCATCGCACACTCCCTATACTTTCGGGATTAGTGTTAAACCTAAATAAATGTTATTTGGTGTTTGTGTTGAGCATGAATATGATTTGATCATGTTTATTGCAAAACAGTTATTCATTTAAGTTAGAGAATAATTGTTGTTCTGTTTACATGAATAAAACCTTCTATGGTCATACACCTAATGAAAATGGTTCATTGGATCTCGATCGTAGTGATACACATATTCATAATATTGAAGCCAAAAGATGCAAAGTCAATAATGATAGTGCAACTTATTTGTGGCACTGCCGTTTAGGTCATATCGGTGTAAAGCGCATGAAGAAACTCCATACTGATGGGCTTTTGGAATCACTTGATTATGAATCACTTGATGCTTGCGAACCATGCCTTATGGACAAGATGACTAAGACTCCGTTCTCCAGAACAATGGAGCGAGCAACTGACTTATTGGAAATAATACATACTGATGTATGTGATCCGATGAGTGTTGAGGCTCGCGGCGGGTATCGTTATTTTCTGACCTTCACAGATGATTTGAGCAGATATGGGTATATCTACTTGATGAAACATAAGTCTGAAACATTTGAAAAGTTCAAAGAATTTCAGAGTGAAGTGGAAAATCATCATGACAAGAAAGTAAGGTTTCTACGATCTGATCGTGGAGACAAATATTTGAGTTACGAGTTTGGTCTTCAATCAAAACAATGTGGAATAGCTTCACAAATTTGTGCCACCTGGAACACCACGGAATAATGGTGTGTCCAAACGTCATAACCGTACTTTATTGGATATAGTGCAATCTATGATGTTTCTTACCGATTTACCACTATCATTTTGGGGCTATGCATTAGAGACAACTGCATTCACGTTAAATAGGGCACCATCAAAATCCGTTGAGATGACGCCTTATGAACTGTGGTTTGGCAAGAAACCAAAGTTGTCGTTTCTTAAAGTTTGGGGTTGCGATGCTTATGTGAAAAAAAAAAGTTTCATCCTGATAAGCTCAAACCCAAAATCGGAGAAATGTGTCTTCATAGGATACCCAAAGGAGACAGTTGGGTACACCTTCTATCACAGATCCAAAGTCAAGACATTTGTTGTCAAGAATGGATCCTTTCTAGAGAAGGAGTTTCTCTCGAAAGAAGTGAGTGGGAGGAAAGTAGAACTTGATGAGGTAACTGTACCTGCTCCCTTGTTGGAAAGTAGTTCATCACAGAAATCTGTTCCTGTGACTACTACACCAATTAGTGAGGAAGCTAATGATGATGATCATGTAACTTCAGATCAAGTTACTACCGAGCCTCCCAGGTCAACTAGAGTGAGATCCGCACCAGAGTGGTACGGTAATCCTATTCTGGAGGTCATATTACTTGACCATGACGAACCTACGAACTATGAGGAAGCGATGATGAGCCCAAATTCCACAAAATGGTTTGAGGGCATGAAATCTGAGATGGGATCCATGTATGAGAACAAAGTATGGACTTTGATTGACTTGCCCAATGATCGGCGAGCCATTGAGATTAAATGGATCTTCAAGAGGAAGACAGACGCTGATAGTAGTGCTACTGTCTACAAAGCTAAAATTGTCGCAAAAAGGTTTTTGACAAGTTCAAGGTGTTGACTACGATGAGAGTTCCTCACTCGTATCTATGCTTTAGTCTGTCCGAATCATGTTAGCAATTGCCGCATTTTATGAAATCTGGCAAATGGATAAACAAAACTGCATTCTTTAATGGATTTATTAAAGAAGAGTTGTATATGATGCAACCAGAAGGTTTTGTCAATCCTAAAGGTACTAACAAAATATGCAAACTCTAGTGATCCATCTATGGACTGGTGCAAGCATCTCGGAGTTGGAATATACGCTTTGATAAGTTGATCAAAGCATATAGTTTTATACAGACTTGCGGTGAAGCCTGTATTTACAAGAAAGTGAGTGGGAGCACTACAACATTTCTGATAAGTATATGTGATTGACATATTGTTGATCGGAGATAATGTAGAATTATTCTGCAAAGCATAAAGGAATGTTTGAAAGGAGTTTTTCAAAGAAACACCTCAGTGTAGCTGCTTACATATTGAGCATCAAGATCTATAGAGATAGATCAAGACGCTTGATAAGTTTTTCAATGAGTACATACCTTGACAAGATTTTGAAGTAGTTCAAAATGGAACAGTCAAAGAAAGAGTTCTTGCCTATGTTACAAGGTGTGAAACTGAGTAAGACTCAAAACCCGACCACGGCAGAAGATAGAGAGAGAATGAAAGTCATTCCCTATGCCTAAGCCATAGGTTCTATAAAGTATGCCATGCTGTGTACCATTCCTATTGTATACCCTGCCCTGTGTTTGGCAAAGAGAGTACAATAGTGATCTAGGAGTAGATCACTGGACATTGGTCAAAATTACCCTTAGTGGAATAAGGATATGTTTCTCAATTATGGAGGTGACAAAAGGTTCGTCGTAAAGGGTTATGTCGATGCAAGTTTTGACACTGATCCAGATGACTCAAAGTCTCAATCTGGATACATATTGAAAGTGGGAGCAATTAGCTAGAGTAGCTCCGTGCAGAGCATTGTTGACATAGAAATTTGCAAAATACTTACGGATCTGAATGTGGCAGACCCGTAGACTAAACTTCTCTCACAAGAAAAACATGATCACATCTTAGTACTCTTTGGGTGTTAATCACATAGCGATGTGAACTAGATTGTTGACTCTAGTAAACCCTTTGGGTGTTGGTCACATGATGATGTGAACTATGGGTGTTAATCACATGGTGATGTGAACTATTAGTGTGAAATCACATGGCAATGTGAACTAGATTATTGACTCTAGTGCAAGTGGGAGACTGAAGGAAATATGCCCTAGAGGCAATAATAAAGTTATTATTTATTTCCTTATATCATGATAAATGTTTATTATTCATGCAAGAATTGTATTAACCGGAAACATGATACATGTGTGAATTCATAGACAAACAGAGTGTCACCAGTATGCCTCTACTTGACTAGCTCGTTGATCAAAGATGGTTATGTTTCCTAGCCATAGACAAAGAGTTGTCATTTGATTAACGGGATCACATCATTAGGAGAATTATGTGATTGACTTGACCCATTCCGTTAGCATAGCACTTGATCGTTTAGTTTGTTGCTATTACTTTCTTCATGACTTATACATGTTCCTATGACTATGAGATTATGCAACTCCCGTTTACCGGAGGAACACTTTGTGTGATACCAAACGTCACAACGTAACTGGGTGATTATAAAGGTGCTCTACAGGTGTCTCCAAAGGTACATGTTGGGTTGGCGTATTTCGAGATTAGGATTTCTCGCTCCGATTGTCGGAGAAGTATCTTTGGGCCCTCTCGGTAATACACATCACTTAAGCCTTGCAAGCAATGCAACTAATAAGTTAGTTGCAAGATGATGTATTACGGAACGAGTAAAGAGACTTGCCGGTAACGAGATTGAACTAGGTATTGAGATACCGACGATCGAATCTCGGGCAAGTAACATACCAATGACAAAGGGAACAACGTATGTCGTTATGTGGTCTGGCCGATAAAGATCTTCATAGAATATGTAGGAGCCAATATGAGCATCCAGGTTCCGCTATTGGTTATTGACCGGAGACGTGTCTCGGTCATGTCTACATTGTTCTCGAACCCGTAGGGTCCGCACGCTTAACGTTACGATGACAGTTTCATTATGAGTTTATATATTTTGATGTACCAAAGGTTGTTCGGAGTCCCGGATGTGATCATGGACTTGACGAGGTGTCTTGAAATGGTCGAGACATAAAGATCGATATATTGTATGACTATATTTGGACACCGGAAAGGTTCCGGGTAAGATTGGGACAATAGCGGATCACCGGGAGGTTATCGGAACCCCCGAGAGGTATATGGGCCTTATTGGGCCTTAGTGGAAAGGAGGGGAAAGGAGCAAGGGAGGGGGCACCCCCCAAGCCCAATTCGAATTGGGAAGGGGGCCGGCCCCCCCTTTCCTTCCTCCCTCCTTCCTCTTCCTTCCCTCTCCTACTCCTAATAGGAAAAAGGGGAGTCCTACTCCCGGTGGGAGTTGGACTCCCCCCCTTGGGTGCGCCGCCCTCCTTGGCCGGCCCCCTCCTCCACTCGTTTATATACGGGGGCAGGGGGCACCCCAGAGACACAACAATTGATCATTGATCTCTTAGCCGTGTGCGGTGCCCCCCTCCATCATAATCCTCGATAATATTGTAGCGGTGCTTAGGCGAAGCCCTGCGATGGTAGAACATCAAGATCGTCACCACGCCGTCGTGCTGACAAAACTCATCCCCGACACTTTGCTGGATCAGAGTCCGGGGATCGTCATCGATCTGAACGTGTGCAAAAACTCGGAGGTGCCGTAGTTTCGGTGCTTGATCGGTCGGGCCGTGAAGACGTACGACTACATCAACCGCGTTGTTATAACGCTTCCTCTTCCGGTCTACGAGGGTACGTAGACAACACTCTCCCCTCTCATTGTTGTGCATCCCCATGATCTTGCGTGTGCGTAGGAATTTTTCTGAAATTACTACGTTCCCCCAACAGAACCTACGAACTATGAGGAAGCGATGATGAGCCGAGATTCTGCGGAATGGCTTGAGACCATGAAATCTGAGATGTGATCCATGTATGAGAACAAAGTGTGGACTTTGGATGACTTGCCCTATGATCGACAAGCCGTAGAGAATAAATGGATCTTCAAGAAGAAGACTCACGCTGATAGTAATGTTACTGTCTACAAAGCTCGACTTGTTGCAAAAGGTTTTCGACAAGTTCAAGGAGTTGACCACAATGAGACGTTCTCACCTGTAGCGATGCTTAAGTCTGTTCGAATCATGTTAGCAATTGCCGCATTTTATAATTATGAAATTTGGCAAATGGATGTCAAAACGGCATTCCTTAATGGATTTCTTAAAGAAGAGTTGTATATGATGCAACCAGAAGGTTTTGTCGATCCTAAAGGTGCTAACAAAGTGTGCAAGCTCCAGCGATCAATTTTATGGACTGGTGCAAGCCTCTTGGAGTTGGAATATACGCTTTCATATTGTGATCAAAGCATATGGTTTTATACTGACTTTTGGAGAAGCCTGTATTTGCAAGTGAGTGGGAGCTTTGTAGCATTTCTAATATTGTATGTGGATGACATATTGTTGATTGGAAATAATATAGAATTTCTAGATAGCATAAAAGGATACTTGAATAAGAATTTTTCAATGAAAGACCTCGGTGAAACTGCTTATATATTGGGCATCAAGATCTATAGAGATAGATCAAGACGCTTAATTGGACTTTCACAAAGCACATACCTGGTAAAGTTTTGAAGAAGTTCAAAATGGATCAGTCAAAGAAAGGGTTCCTGCCTGTGTTACAAGGTGTGAAGTTGAGTCAGACTCAATGCCCGACCACTGCAGAAGATAGAGGGAAAATGAAAGTCATTCCCTATGCCTCAGCCATAGGTTCTATCATGTATGCAATGTTGTGTACTAGACCTGATGTGTGCCTTACTATAGTTTTAGCAGGGAGGTACCAACGTAATCCAGGAGTGGATCACTAGACAGCGGTCAAGAACATCCTGAAAAACCTGAAAAGGACTAAGGATATGTTTCTCGTTTATGAGATGACAAAGAGCTTGTCGTAAATGGTTACATCGATGCAAGCTTTGACACTGATCCGGATGACTCAAAGTCGCAAACTGGATACATATTTATATTGAATGGTGGAGCTGTAAGTTGGTGCATTTCCAAGCAGAGCGTCATGGAGGGATCTACGTGTGAAGCGGAGTACATAGCTGCTTCGGAAGTAGCAAATGATGGAGTCTAGATGAAGGAGTTCATATCCGATCTTGGTGTAATACCTAGTGCATCGGGTACAATGAAAATCTTTTGTGACAATACTAGAGCAATTGTCATAGCGAAGGAATCCAGATTTCACAACAGAACCAAACACATCAAGAGTCGCTTCAATTCCATCCGCGATCAAGTCAAGGAGGGAGACATAGGGATTTGCAAGATACATACGGATCTGAATGATGCAGACCCATTGACTAAGCCTCTTCCATGAGCAAAACATGATCAATACCAAGACTCCATGGGTGTTAGAATCATTACTATGTAATCTAGATTATTAACTCTAGTGCAAGTGGGAGACTGAAGGAAATATGCCCTAGATGCAATAATAAAGTTGTTATTTATATTTCCTTATATCATGATAAATATTTATTATTCATGCTAGAATTGTATTAACCGGAAACTTAGTACATGTGTGAATACATAGACAAAACAGAGGGTCCCTAGTATGCCTCTACTTGACTTTCTTGTTAATCAAAGGTGGTTAAGTTTCCTGCATAGACATGGGTTGTCATTTGATGAACGGGATCACATCATTAGAGAATGATGTGATGGACAAGACCCATCCGTCAGCTTAGCATAATGATTGTTAAGTTTTATTCATATTGCTTTCTTCATGACTTATACATATTCCTCTGACTATGGGATTATGCAACTCCCAAATACCGGAGCAACACCTTGAGTGCTATCAAACGTCACAACGTAACTGGGTGATTATAAAGATGCTCTACAGGTGTCTCCGAAGGTGTTTGTTGGGTTGGTATAGATGAAGATTAGGGTTTCTCACTCCGAGTATCGGAGAGGTATCTTTGGGCCCTCTCGGTAATGCACATCACTATAAGCCTTGCAAGCAATGTGACTAATGAGTTAGTTATGAGATAATGCATTACGGAACCTGTAGGGTCCACACGCTTAATGTTCGATGATGATTTGTATTATGAATTATGTGTCTTGGTGACCGAAGTTTCATCGGAGTCCTGGATGAAATCACGGACATGAAGAGGAGTCTCGAAATGGTCGAGAGGCAAAGATTTATATATTGGAAGGTAGTATTCGGACATCGGAATGGTTCCGAGTGATTGGGGTATTTTATCGGAGTACCGAGGGGTTACCGGAACCCCCCGGGAAGTATTGGGCCTACATGGGCCAAGGGGAGAGAGAGGGAAGCCTCGGGAGGTGGCGTGCGCCCCCCTCCTAGGGTGTCTGAATAGGACAATGAGGAGGGGGTGCGGCCCCCCTTTCCTCTCCCTCTCCCTCTCCTTCCTTTTCCCTTCGGTGAAAAAAGGAAAGGGGGGAATCCTACTAGGACTAGGAGTCCTAGTAGGACTCCCCCCTTGGCATGCCCCCTCCAGGTCGGCCGCCTCCTCCTCCCCTCCTTTATATGCGGGGGCGGGAGGCACCCCAAAGCCACATCAATTGTTCCCTTAGCTATGTGTGGTGCCCCCCTCCACAGTTACTCGTTCGGTCATAGCGTCGTAGTGCTTAGGCGAAGCCCTGCATGGATCATATCACCATCACCGTCACCACACCGTCGTGCTGACGGAACTCTCCCTCGACCCTCTGCTGGATCAAGAGTTCGAGGGACGTCATCGAGATGAGCGTGTGCTAAACTCGGAGGTGTCGTACGTTTGGTACTTGATCGGTTGGATCGCGAAGACATTCGACTACATCAACCGCGTTAACCTAACCATCAACCGTGTTAACCTAACGCTTCTGCTTTCTGTCTATGAGGGTACATGGACACACCTTCCCCCTCTCGTTGCTATGCATCTCCTAGATAGATCTTGTGTGATCGTAGGAATTTTTTTTGAAATTGCATGCTATGTTCCCCAATAGTATGAGGATACCGACGATCGAATCTCGGGTAAGTAACATACCGATGACAAAGGGAATTATGTATGTTGTCATCGCGGTTTGACCGATAAAGATCTTCGTAGAATATGTAGGAACCAATATGAGCATCCAGAGTCCGCTATTCGTTATTGACTGGAGATGTGTCCCGGTCATGTCTACATAGTTCTCGAACCCATAGGGTCCGCACACTTAACGTCCGATGACGGTTTGTATTATGAGTTATGTGTTTTGGTGACCGAAGATTGTTAGGATTCCCGGACGAGATCACAGACATGACGAGGAGTCACTAAATAGTCGAGAGGTAAAGATTGATATATTGGACGAAGGTATTCGGACACCGGAATGGTTTCGGAATGTTTTAGATATTTATTGGAGTACCAAGGGGTTACCGACCCCCCCCCCCTGGTGAAGTAATGCGCCTTCATGGGCCATAGGGGAGAGAGAGGGGAGCCCGCAAGGGTGACGCCCCCCCCCCTAAGGGAGTCTGAATTGGACAAGGGGGAGGTTTGCGGTCCCCTTTCCTCTTTCCCTCTCCCTCTCCCTCTCCTTCCCTTTTCCCCTCCGATAGAAAGGAAAGAGGGGACGACTAGGATTGGGAGTCCTAGTCGGTTTCCCCCCACTATGGTGCGCCCCTGGTGGCCGGCCTCCTCCTCCCCTCCTTTATATACGGGGGCAGGGGCACCCAAAAGCACAAAAGTTGTTTCTTAGCCGTGTGCAGTGCCCCCCTCCATAGTTTACTCCTCTGGTCATAGCGTCATAGTACTTAGGCAAAGCCCTGCGCGGATCACATAACCATCATCGTCACCACGTCGTCGTGTTGATGAAACTCTCCCTCAACCCTCTGCTGGATCAAGAGTTCGAGGGACGTCATCGAGCTAAACGTGTGCTAAACTCAGAGGTGTCGTACGTTCGGTACTAGATCGGTTGGATCGTGAAGACGTTCGAGTACATTAACCGCGTTAACCTAGTGCTTCCGCTTTCGGTCTACGAGGGTATGTGGACACACTCTCCCCCTCTCGTTGCTATGCATATCCTAGATAGATCTTACGTGATCGTAGGGAAATTTTTGAAATTGCATGCTATGTTCCCCAACAGTGGCATCCGAGCCAGGTCTATGCGTAGCTGATATGCACGAGTAGAACACATAGAGTTGTGGGTTATCATAGTCATACTGCTTACCACCAACATCTTACTTTGATTCGGCGGCATTGTTGGATGAAGGGCCCGGACCAGCCTTACATGACCATGCTCATGAGACCGGTTCTGCCGACAGACATGCAACTTGTTTTGCATAAAGGTGGTTGGCGGGTGTCTGTTTCTCCAACTTTAGTTGAATCGAGTTTCACTACGACCGGTCCTTGTTGAAGGTTAAAACAGCACACTTGACGAAAATCGTTGTGGTTTTGATGCTTAGGTAAGAACGGTTCTTGCTAGAAGCCCGTAGCACCCACGTAAAACTTGCAACAACAAAGTAGAGGACGTCTAACTTGTTTTTGCAGGGCATGTTGTGATGCGATATGGTCAAGACATGATGAGATATACGTTGTTGTATGAGATGATCATGTTTTGTAAAAGTTATCGGCAACTGGCAGGAGCCTTATGGTTGTCGCTTTATTGTATGAAATGCAATCACCATGTAATTGTTTTACTTTATCACTATGCGGTACCGATAGTCATAGACGCAATAGTTGGTGAGACGACAGCGACGCTACGATGGAGATCAAGGGGTCAAGCCGGTGACGATGTAGATCATGACGGTGCTTTGGAGATGGAGATCAAAGGCACAAGACGATGATGGCCATATCATGTCACATATTTTGATTGCATGTGTTGTTTATCTTTTATGCATCTTATTTTGCTTAGTACGGCGGTAGAATTATAAGATGATCCCTCACTAAATTTCAAGGTATAAGTGTTCTCCCTGAGTATGCACCGTTGCTACAGTTCGTCGTGCCGAGACACCACGTGATGATCGGGTGTGATAAGCTCTATGTTCACATACAATGGGTGCAAGCCAGTTTTGCACGTGCAGAATACTCGGGTTAAACTTGATGAGCCTAGCATATGCAGATATGGCCTCGGAACACTGAGACCGAAAGGTCGAACGTGAATCATATAGGTAGATATGATCAACATAGTGATGTTCACCATTGAAAACTACTCCATCTCACGTGATGATCGGACATGGTTTAGTTGATATGGATCACATGATCATTTAGATGACTAGAGGGATGTCTATCTAAGTGGGAGTTCTTAATTAATATGATTAATTGAACTTTAATTTACCATGAACTAAGTCCTGATAGTTTTTGAATATCTATGTTGTTGTAGATCAATGGCCCATGCTACCGTTCTATTGAATTTTAATGCGTTCCTAGAGAAAGCTAAGTTGAAAGATGATGGTAGCAACTACACGAATTGGGTCCGTAACTTGAGGATTATCCTCATTGCTGCATAGAAGAATTACGTCCTGGAAGCACCGCTAGGTGCAAGGCCCGCTACAGGAGCAACTCCACACGTTATAAAGGTCTGGCAGACTAAAGCTGATGATTGTGGTTTAGCAAGAAACCTAAGGTGCCGTTTCTTAAAGTTTGGGGTTGTGATGCTTATGTGAAAAAGCTTCAGACTAATAAGCTCGAACCCAAATCGGAGAAATGTGTCTTCATAGGATACCCAAAAGAAACTGTTGGGTACACCTTCTATCATAGGTCCGAAGGCAAGATATTTGTTGCTAAAAATGAATCCTTTCTAGAGAAGGAGTTTCTCTCGAAAGAAGTGAGTTGGAGGAAAGTAGAACTTGATGAGGTAGCTGTACCTTCTCTCGAATTAGAAAGGAGTTCTTCACAGAAATCACTTCCAGTGATGCCTACACCAATTAGTGAGGAAGTTAATCATGATGATCATGAAACTTCAGATCAAGTTACTACCGAACATCGTAGGTCAACAAGAGTATGTTCCACACCAAAGTAGTATGGTAATCCTGTTCTGGAAGTCATGTTACTGAACCATGACGAACCTACGAACTATGAGGAAGCGATGACGAGCCCAGATTCCGCGAAATGGCTTGAGGCCATGAAATCTGAAATGGGATCCATGTATGAGAACAAAGTGTGGACTTTGGTTGACTTGCACGATGATCGGCAAGCCATAGAGAATAAATGGATCTTCAAGAAGAAGACTGACGCTGGCGGTAATGTTACTGTCTACAAAGCTCAACTTGTTGCGAAAGGTTTTCGACAAGTTCAAGGAGTTGACTACGATGAGACATTCTCACCCGTAGCGATACTTAAGTCTATCTGAATCATGTTAGCAATTGCCACATTTTTATGATTATGAAATTTGGCAAATGGATGTCAAAACTGCATTCCTTAATGGATTTCTTAAAGAAGAGATGTATATGATGCAACCATAAGGTTTTGTCGATCCTAGGTGCTAACAAAGTGTGCAAGCTCCAGCGATCCATTTATGAACTGGTGCAAGCATCTCGGAGTTAAAATATACGCTTTGATAGTGTGATCAAAGCATATGGTTTCATACAGACTTCTTGGAGAAGCCTATATTTACAAGAAAGTGAGTGGCAGCTCTGTAGCATTTCTAATATTATATGTGGATGACATATTGTTGATTGGAAATAATACAGAATTTCTGGATAGCATGAAAGGATAGTTGAATAAGAATTTTTCAATGAAAGACCTCGGTGAAGCTGCCTATATATTGGGCATCAAGATCTATAGAGATAAATCAAGATGCTTAATTGGACTTTCACAAAGCACATACCTTGATAAAGTTTTGAAGAAGTTCAAAATGGATCACTCAAAGAAAGGGTTCTTGCCTGTGTTACATGGTGTGAAGTTGAGTCAAACTCAATGCCCGACCACTACAAAAGATAAAGAGAAAACGAAAGTCATTCCCTATGCCTCAGCCATAGGTTCTATCAGGTATGCAATGTTGTGTACCAGACCTGATGTGTACCTTACTATAAGTTTAGCAGGGAGGTACCAAAGTAATCCAAGAGTGGATCACTGGACATCAGTCAAGAATATCCTGAAATACCTGAAAAGGACTAAGGATATGTTTCTCGTTTATGGAGGTGACAAAGAGCTTGTCGTAAATGGTTACGTTGATGCAAGCTTTGACACCGATCCGGATGACTCTAAGTTGCAAACCGTATACGTATTTATATTGAATGGTGGAGCTGTCAGTTGGTGCAGTTCCAAGCAGAGCGTCGTGGCGGGGTCTAAGTGTGAAGCGGAGTACATAACTGCTTCGGAAGCAGCAAATGAAGGAGTCTGGATGAAGGAGTTCATATCTAATCTAGGTGTAATACCTAGTGCATCGGGTCTAATGAAAATCTTTTGTGACAATACTGGAGCGATTGCCTTAGCTAAGGAATTCAGATTTCACAAGAGAACAAAACACACTAAGAGATGCTTCAGCTCCATCCGTGATCAAGTCAAGGAGGGAGACATAGAGATTTGTAAAATACATGCGGATCTGAATGTTGCAGAACCATTGACTAAGCCTCTTCCACGAGCAAATCACGATCAGCACCAAGACTCCATGGGTGTTAGAATCATTACAACGTAATCTGGATTATTGACTCTAGTGCAAGTGTGAAACTGAAGGAAATATGCCCTAGAGGCAATAATAAAATTGTTATTTATATTTCCTTATATTATGATAAATGTTTATTATTCATGCTAGAATTGTATTAACCAGAAACTTGATACATGTGTGAATACATAGACAAAACAAAGTGTCCCTAGTATGCCTCTACTAAACTAGTTCGTTAATCAAAGATGGTTAATTTTCCTAACCATAGACATGTGTTGTCATTTGATGAACGGGATCACATCATTAGGAGAATTATGTGATGGACAAGACCCATCCGTTAGCTTAGCATAATGATCGTTCAGTTTTATTGCTATTGCTTTCTTCATGACTTATACATATTCCTCTCACTATGAGATTATGCAACTCCCGAATACCGGAGGAACACCTTGTGTGCTATCAAACGTCACAACTTGACTTGGTGATTATAAAGATGCTCTGGTGTCTCCAAAGGTGTTTGTTGGGTTGGCATAGATCAAGATTAGGATTTGCTCCGTGTGTCGGGGAGGTATCTCTGGGCCCTCTCAGTAATGCACATCACTATAAGCCTTGCAAGCAATGTGACTAATGAGTTAGTTACGGGATGATGCATTACAGTACGAGTAAAGAGACTTGCCGGTAACGAGATTGAACAAGGTATGAGGATACCAACAATCGAATCTCGGGCAAGTAACATGCCGATGACAAAGGGAATTACGTATGTTGTCATTATAGTTTGACCGATAAAGATCTTCGTAGAATATGTAGGAACCAATATGAGCATCCAGGTTCCGCTATTGGTTATTGACTGGAGATGTGTCTCAGTCATGTCTACATAGTTCTCGAACCCGTAGGGTCCGCACGCTTAACGTTCGATGACGATTTGTATTATGAGTTATGTGTTTTGGTGACCGAAGATTGTTCGGAGTCCCGAATGAGATCACGGACATGACGAGGAGTCACGAAATATTCAAGAGGTAAAGATTGATATATTGGACGAAGGTATTTGGACACTAGAATGGTTTTGGGGCGTTTCGGATATTTATCAGAGTGCCGAGTGGAAGAGAGAGGGGATCCCGCAAGGGTGGCCCCCCAAGGGAGTCCAAATTGGACAAGGGGGAGGGGGCGTGGACCCCTTTCCTCTTTCCCTCTCCCTCTCCCTCTCCTTCCCTTTTCCCCTCCGATAGAAAGGAAAGGGGGAGCAACTAGGATTGGGAGTCCTTGTCGGTTTCCCCCCCTATGGCGCGCCCCTGGTGGCCGGCCTCCTCCTCCCGTCCTTTATATACGCGGGCTGGGAGCACCCCAAAGCACAACAGTTGTTTCTTAGCCGTGTGTGGTGCCCCCCTCCATAGTTTACTCCTCCAGTCATAGCGTCGTAGTGCTTAGGCGAAGCCCTGCGTGGATCACATCGCCATCACCGTCACCACGTCGTCGTGCTGACGAAACTCTCCCTCGACCCTCTGCTGGATCAAGAGTTTGAGGGACGTCATCAAGCTGAACGTGTGCTGAACTTGGAGGTGTCGTACATTCGGTACTAGATCAATTGGATTGTGGAGACGTTCGACTACATCAAACGCGTTAACCTAACACTTCCGCTTTCGGTCTACAAGGGTACGTGGACACACTCTCCCCCTCTCGTTGCTATGCATCTCCTTGATAGATCTTGTGTGATCATAAGAATTTTTTTGAAATTGCATGCTACATTCCCCAACAGATATGGCCATCATCTTGTGATTTTGATCTCCATCTCCAAAGCATTGTCATGATCTCCATCGTCACCGGCTTGACGCCTTGATCTCCATTGTAGCGTCGTTGCGTCGAGGTCGTCACACCAACTATTGCTTCTACAACTATCGCTAACGCATAGTGATAAAGTAAAGCAATTACATGGCGCTTGCACTTCATACAATAAAGAGAACACCCTAAGGCTCCTGCTGGTTGTCGATATTACAAAACATGATTATCTCATACATCAACATATATCACATCATATCTTGACCATATCACATCACAACATGCCCTGCAAAAACAAGTTAGACGTCCTCTACTTTGTTGTTACAAGTTTTACATGGCTGCTACGGGCTTCTAGCAAGAACCGTTCTTACCTACACATAAAACCACAACGGTGATTCATCAAGTTTGTTGTTTTAACCTTCTTCAAGGACCGGCCGCAGTCAAATTCGATTCAACTAAAGTAGGAGAAACAGACACCCGCCAGTCACCTTTATGAAAAACTAGTTGCATGTCTGTCGGTGGAACCCGTTTCATGTGCATGGACATGTAAGGTTGGTCTGGGTCGCTTCATCCCACAATACCGCCGAATCAAAATAAGACGTTGGTGGTAAGTAGTATGACTATCACCGCCCACAACTCTTTGATGCCACTGTTGGGAAACGTTGCATGGAAAACAATCCATGGAGATGCATAGAAACGAGAGGGGGAGTGTGTATATGGACCCTCGTAGACCGTAAGCGGAAGCGTTTAACAACGCAGTTGATGTAGTCAAACTTCTTCGCACTCCAACCGATCAAGTACCGGACGCACGACACCTCCACGTTCAGCTTGGTGACATCCTCCACCTTCTTGATCCAGCAAGACAGCGAGGTAGTAGATGAGTTCCGACAGCACGACGGCATGGTGACGGTGATGGTGAAGTGATCTCCGCACTACGAAAATATGACCGAGTGAGTAAACGGTGGACGGGGGCGCCGCACATGGTGAACCAATTGTCTGTTGTGTGCTAGGCGCCCACCTCCCACATATATATAGATGGGAGGGAGGGAGGAGCGGCCAAATGAGGAGCCTAGGTAGGAGGAATCCTACTTGGGATCCCTCCCAATCCGCGCCCCCCTTTCCTTATTTGGAGTGCGGGGAAAGGCACGGGAGGGTCGCGCCGCCCCTTTCCTTTCTCCCATGAGAGGGAGAGGCAGGAGGGGCTAGCCCTCCCCCTTTTCCTTCCCTAGGGATGGACAAACAAGGGAGGGGGTGCACCAGCCCCCTTGTGGGCTGGTTTGTCCCCTTCTTTTGGCCCATCATGCCCATAACTTGCCGAGGGGTGCCCGGAACCCCTTCCGGTGACCCGATTCCTTCCTGGTACGTCCCGAAACACTTCCGATGTCCAAATACCATCGTCCTATATATGAATCTTTACCTCTCGAGCATTTCAAGACTCCTTGTCATGTCCATGATCTCATCCGGGACTCCAAACAACATTAGTCACCAAAACATATAACACTATATCGTCAACGAACGTTAAGCGTGCGGACCCTACGGGTTCGAGAACCATGTAGACATAATCGAGACACCTCTCCAGTCAATAACCAATAGAGGAACCTGGATGCCCATATTGGCTCCTACATATTCTACGAATATCTTTATCGGTCGAACCGTTATGAAAACATACGTAATTCCCTTTGTCCATCGGTATGTTACTTGCCCGAGATTCGATCGTCGGTATCTTCATACCTAGTCGAATATCGTTACCGACAAGTCTCTTTAGTCGTTCTGTAATACATCACCTTGTGACTAACTCCTTAGTCATTTGCTTGCAAGCTTATGATGAGTATTACTGAGAGGGCCCAGAGACGATACCTCTCCGATACTCGGGGTGACAAATACTAATATTGATCTATGTCAACTCAACAAACACATTTCGAGATACCTGTAGAGCATCTTTATGATCACCCAGTTACGTTGTGACATTTGATAGCACACAAGGTCTCTGGGAGTTGACATGAAGAAAGCAATAGCAATAAAATTGAACGATCATTATGCTAAGCTAACGGATGGGTCTTGTCCATCACATCATTCTCCTAATGATGTGATCCCATTATCAAATAACAACACATGTATATGGTTAGGAAACCTTAACCATCTTTGATCAACAAGCTAGTCTAGTAGATGCTTACTAGGGACACGGTATTTGTTTATGTATTCACCCATGTATTTAGGTTTCTGATCAATACAACTCTAGCATGAATAATAAACCTTTATCATGAATAAGGAAATATAAATAACAACTTTATTATTGCTTCTAGGGCATATTTTATTCAGGGACTTGCCATCATAGCTCGCCATAGCTGCAACTTCGTCTACTTCGTTTGTGTCCAACGACCAGACCAAGACGTCACAGAACCCCAGCTTGATCAATAAAGTTTTCCTCTTATATTTGCAATATCTAGATTGCAATCTCAGTTTCTTACTTGTTCTTCGTTTGCTTGCAGGAAATAGACCCTCGTGGTCAGGTTGATCGTGCTCCGGCGTGGTCAATAACCTCTCAGAGTTGGTTTAGTGATTCCTAAGGCGCGACGTCCTCGCATGTTCGTAGTCAGATCGTCAAAGTCTACTACTCCAAAAACCATAATCACCATTGTTGGGGAACGCAGTAATTTCAAAAAAATTCCTACGCACACGCAAGATCATGGTGATGCATAGCAATGAGACGGGAGAGTGTCGTCCACATACCCTCATAGACCGTAATCGGAAGCGTTATGAGGACGCGGTTGGTGTAGTCGTACGTCTTCACGATTTGACCGATCCAAGTACCGAACGTACGACACCTCCGAGTTCAGCACATGTTCAGCTCGGCGGCGTCCCACGAACTCCGATCCAACAGTGCTTCGAGGGGGTGTTCCGTCAGCACGTCGGCGTGATGACGGTGATGATGATGCTACCGACGCAGGGCTTCGCCTAAGCACCGCTACGATATGACCGAGGTGGAATATGGGGGAGGGGGCACCGCACACGGCTTGGAACAATCAACTTGTGTGTCTTTGGGTGCCCCCTGCCCCCGTATATAAATGAGCAAGGGGGAGGCCGGCCAGCCTTGGTGCGCCCCAAGGAGAGGAGGAATCCTCTTCCTACTAAGAAGAGGATTCATCCTTTCCTAGTCCAACTAGGAAGAGGGAAGGGGGAAGGAAAGAGAGGGAGAGGGAGAGGGAAAGAGGGGCCGCACCCCCTCCCATAGTCCAATTCGGACTCCTCATGGGAGGGGGCGCGCCACCTCCTAGGCTACTGCCCTCTCTCTCCCCTCGGGCCCACTAAGGCCCAATACTTCCCCGGGGGGTTCCGGTAACCCCTTCGGCACTCCAGTTTTCTTCAAAACCATCCGGAACACTTCCGGTGTCCGAATATAGCCGTCCAATATATCAATATTTACGTCTCGACCATTTTGAGACTCCCCGTCATGTCTGCGATCACATCCGGGACTCCGAACTACCTTCGGTACATCAAAACACATAAACTCATAATACCGATCGTCACTGAACTTTAAGCGTGCGGACCCTACGGGTTCGAGAATAATGTAGACATGACCGAGACTCGTCTCCGATCAATAACCAATAGTGGAACCTGGATGCTCATATTGGTTCCTACATATTCTACGAAGATCTTTATTGGTCAAAGTGCATAACAACATACGTTGTTCCCTTTGTCATCTGTATGTTACTTGCCCGAGACTCGATCGTCGGTATCTCAATACCAGTTCAATCTCATAACCGGCAAGTCTCTTTACTCGTTCCGCAATGCATTATCATGCAACTAACTCATTAGTCACAATGCTTTCAAGGCTTATAGTGTTGTGCATTACCGAGAGGGCCCAGAGATACCTCCCCGACAATCGGAGTGACAAATCCTAATCTCGATCTATGACAACTCAACAAGCACCATCGGAGACACCTATAGAGCACCTTATAATTACCCAATTACGTTGTGACGTTTGGTAGCACACAAAGTGTTCCTCTGGGACTCGGGAGTTGCATAATCTCATAGTCATAGGAACATGTATAAGTCATGAAGAAAGCAATAGCAACAAACTAAACGATCATCGTGCTAAGCTGATGGATGGGTCAAGTCAATCACATCATTCTCTAATGATGTGATCCCGTTGATCAAATGACAACTAATGTCTATGGTTAGGAAACATAACCGTCATTGATTCAACAAGCTAGTCAAGTAGAGGCAAACTAGTGACACTCTGTTTGTCTATGTATTCACACATGTACTAAGTTTCCAGTTTAATACAATTCTAGCATGAATAATAAACATTTATCATGATATAAGGGAATATAAATAACAAATTTATTATTTCCTCTAGGGCATATTTCCTTCAGTCTCCCACTTGCACTAGAGTCAATAATCTAGTTCACATCGCCATATGATTTAACACCAACAGTTCACATCACCATGTGATTAACACCCATAGTTCACATCGCCATGTGACCAACACTCAAAGGGTTTACTAGAGTCAGTAATCTTAGTTCACATCGCCATGTGATTAACACCCAAAGAGTACTAAGGTGTGATCATGTTTGTCTTGTAAGAGAAGTTTAGTCAACGGGTCTGCCATATTCAAATCTATATGTATTTTGCAAATTTCTGTGTCAACAATGCTCTGCACGGAGCTACTCTAGCTAATTGCTCCCACTTTCAATATGTATCCAGATTGAGACTTAGAGTCATCTGGATCGGTGTCAAAACTTGTATTGACGTAAACCTTTACGATGAACCTTTTGTCACCTCCATAATCGAGAAACATATCCTTATTCCACTAAGGATAATTTTGACCGCTGTCCAGTGATCTACTCCTATATCACTATTGTACTCCCTTGCCGAACTCAGTGTAGGGTATACAATAGATCTGATACGAAGCATGGCATACTTTATAGAACCAATGGCTGAGGCATAGGGAATGACTTCCATTCTCTTTATATCTTCTGCCGTGGTCGGGCTTTGAGTCTTACTCAATTTCACACCTTGTAACATAGGCAAGAACTCTTTCTTTGACTGTTCCATTTTGAACTACTTCAAAATCTTGTCAAGGTCTGTACTCATTGAAAAAAACTTATCAAGTGTCTTGATATATCTCTATAGATCTTGATGCTCAATATGTATGTAGCTTCACCAAGGTCTTTCTTTGAAAAACTCCTTTCAAACACTCCTTTATGATTTCCAGAAAATTCTACATTATTTCCGATCAACAATATGTCCTTCACATATACTTATCAGAAATGATGTAGTGCTCCCACTCACTTTCTTGTAAATACAGGCTTCACTGCAAGTCTATATAAAACCATACTTTGATCACTTTATCAAAGCATATATTCCAACTCCGAGATGCTTGCACCAATCCATTGATGGATTGCTGGAGCTTGCTCACTTTGTTAGCACCTTTAGGATCGACAAAACCTTCTGGTTGCATCATATACAACTCTTCTTTGAGAAATCCATTACGGAATGCAGTTTTGACATCCATTTGTCAGATTTCATAAAATGCGGCAACTACTAACATGATTCAGATAGACTTTTAAGCATCGATATGAGTGAGAAAATCTCATCGTAGTCAACACCTTGAGCTTGTCGAAAACATTTTGCAACAAATCGAGCTTTGAAGATAGTAATACTACTATCAGCGTCCGTCTTCCTCTTGAAGATCCATTTATTCTCAATGACTCACCGATCATCGGGCAAGTCAATCAAAGTCCATACTTTGTTCTCATACATGGATCCCATCTCAGATTTCATGGCCTCAAGCCATTTTGTGGAATCTGGGCTCATCATCGCTTCCTCATAGTTCGAAGGTTCGTCATGGTCTAGTAACATGACTTCCAGAACAGTATTATCATACCACTCTGGTGCGGATCTTACTCTGGTTGACCTATGAGGTTTGGTACTAACTTCATCAGAAGTTTCATGATCATCATCATTAGCTTTCCTCACTTACTGGTGTAGGAATCACTGGAACTGATTTCAGTGATGAACTACTTTCCAATAAGGGAGAAGGTACAATTACCTCGTCAAGTTCTACTTTCCTCCCACTCACTTCTTTCGAGAGAAACTCCTTCTGTAGAAAGGATCCATTCTTAGCAACAAAACATCTTGCCTTCGGATCTGTGATAGAAGGTATACCCAACAGTTTCTTTTGGGTATCCTATAAAGACGCACTACTTCGATTTGGGTTTGAGCTTATCAGTTTGAAACTTTTTCACATAAGCATCGCAACCTCAAACTTTAAGACACGACAGCTTTGGTTTCTTGCCAAACCATAGTTCATACGGTGTCATCTCAACGAATTTAGATGGTGCCCTATTTAACGTGAATTCAGCTGTCTCTAATGCATAACCCCAAAACGATAGTGGTAAATCGGTAAGAGACATCATAGATCGCACCATATCCAATAAAGTACAATTACAACGTTCGGACACACCATTATGCTGTGGTGTTCTAGGTGGCGTGATGTAACACCCCGGTGTAATGATGCTACAGTAACCCCTGGGGTTCAGTTAATTATTTTGCTAAACAAGTGCTTGATCATCTTTGTCTCCTCTCTCTTTCAATTTCCAGTTGAATTCAAATTCAAATTTTGTGTGGAATTCAAAATGCTCAAACATGAAAACTAAAATGTTCATCATGTGTAAAATATTCTCCTGGTAATACTGGTGGTGATCCAGCATTTTTGCAAAATGCCTAGGTGGCCTAAAATGGCTAAAATAGAAAAGCAAAAAAGAAAAGAAAAAGGGAAAGCAAAAAAAGGGGAAGGGGCCAGAGCCCCTGGCCCCCCCCTGGGCCTCGGCCCACCCCTCCACCCGGGTCAGCTGGCCCAACAGGCCATGTGGCCCACTCCCCCTCCCCCTGTCACTCTACCCTCCCCCTGTTCAACTGACCGTGGGCGCGCGCTCGCGCGTCGCCGCCGAACCAGCTCGCCGTCGACGACGAGGGATAAGACCCCCGATGCCTCGGGCTCCCCTCTCCCCTCCCACTTGCCCTGCTGCCCCCACTCGCGCCAGTCCCTATCCCCTCTCCCCGCTCGCTCCGTTGCCTCGCCTCCTTCTCAGAGCCACCGACCGAACGCCTCTGCCGCCGCGCGCCGTCGTCCTCGTGGTCCCCGTCGCCTCCGAGCCGAGCCATCATGCCGTAGAGCTCCGCCCTTGCCTTCTTCATCGACCGGTGGCCTCATCTGGTGCTGGGAGGCCCTGTCGCTGCCGGACGCCGCCACGCCCTTCGTCTTCGACCTTCGGACGCCCGAGCTCGCCGCCGTCGATTCACTCCGGCGAGCTTTCCCCCGAGCCCGCTTTGCACATCTGCAGGAGCGTTGTGAGCTCCTCTCCTTCTCCCCTCACTCCCTGCTCATCCCCGCGCTCGTAGTCGCCGACCACGTCATGGCCGTACTCGTCGCCATAGACGAGCTCGCCGCCGGGACCACCGTAGCCCGAGCTCGTGTTCGAGCTCGTAGACGAGCTCCTGGAGCTCGTGCGAGTCCAATGAGACCCCTAGCACGCCTTCCCATGCCATGCAGCGCCGTATCCGACGACGCCCGAAGTCCGGCGTCCGCTGCGGTGCTCGCCGCTGTCACCCCCGTCCAGCTTCGGCCTCGTAACCACTCCGGTTGGACGTGGCATCTTCTCCCCGTTCGAACGCGCCCGCCCGTGGCCATTTTGGCTGGCGGACGGCGAATCACGACGCACAGCCGCGCCCTCCGCCGCATTTTTGGTCGCCGGAGTTGTCTCCGGCGCCGACGCCGACGTGGCGCAGTGGGCCCTGCCTTTGTGTCACTGCCAGTGAGTCCCAGGGACCCTAGTTGACTGGGTTGACCAGTTAACCCTGCTGACTGGGCAACCCCAGCCACTGACCAGCGGGGCCATCCCCCCTAATTAACAAGAATTAATTAAATTAGTTTAGTTAACCTAAATTAGACACTGACAGGTGGGCCCAGTAGTTTTACTAACTAATTTTAGATTAGTTTGCTACCCTATTTAACCCACTGTCTATGACAGGTGGGTCCCCCATGTCAGATTGACCAGTCAACCGAACTGTTGGCTGCTGACGTCACTCATATGCCATGCTGACGTCATATTCCTTTTCTGTTAAATTAAGTAATTCCAGAAAATTGTTTAATCTTTAAAAATTCATAGAAAATAAACCGTAACTCCGATGAAAATGTTTTCTATATGAAAGTTGCTCAGAAAAATCCCACGAATCCGAATACGCGGTCCGTTCGTCTGTCACATGCCCCTAGCATGCTGAACATGGAACATTCCCCCCTCCGGTCCTTTGTCTGACATAGGTCCGAAACCGGGAAAACATTCCCGGTTGACTTCTCCCTTCGCCGGTATCGTGTAGCACCGCGTTAGAACACGTCTAGCTCTGCCTGTTGTCCTGTTATGCACTTGCTTGCTCTGTATTTACTGTTTCTTCCCCCCTTCTCTCCGGTAGACCCTGAGACCGATGATGCCGCTGTGATCGACTACGTCACCGACGACCTCTTCTTCTTTTCTGAGCAACCAGGCAAGCAAACCCCCCTTGAGCATTCCGATATCGCCTATTTCTTTTCCTCTCATGCTTGCATTAGAACTGCTACTGCTTTCTGTATGATCCTACTCTGATGCATAGCCTGTTGTTGTTACCTGCTTTTATACCTTACCTACTTATCCTAAGCTGCTTAGTATAGGTTGGTTAGAGATCCATCAGTGACCCCCACCTTGTCCCAGTTGCCTCGCTTTATGTTCGATGACTCGATCAATGTGATCGACGTCCAGGCCCCGACACCGCACATAACCCCCTAGTTGTACGACTCTGTAGAGTTACCATCGAGTGCCGAGGGTGGGACCTCTTACATCACTCTTGATGAGATCTCTGTAGTGTAGCTATAAGGTCGAGGTCATCGAGGGTGATTTCCTCCTTAACCACTTTCGTTACCGCTCTGTCGTGCAACCCCTCAAGTGTGAACCTCGAGGGTGGATCCTCTTACGTTCACCTTGATGATAACATCGAGTGGGATTCACCGGGGGTGATTCCTCGGGTTTTCCCCTTGGTGTTAGACACACAGTTACTATGGTTACTATGACTTTGCACTAAGCCATGTTACTAAAGACGGGTCAGCCCTGAGGGGCACCCGCGCGAGCTTAATTGCGAGTGATGTGGAGACGGGTTGACCTGGAAGGTGCCCGCGAGATACTTACGAGGCGTGGCCGGGCATTATTAGCCCTTGCCGCAAGTACTCGAGACGGGGCGACGGGGTCACATCGATCGTGAGTCTCTGCTCGTTACCGCGCGTTCCTAATCCACTACGATTTGGATATTTGATCTAAGGGGCCTCTGGCCTGATAGCACTAACCATCATGTGGGCATAGTATGGGCGTTCTGCGTCGTATGCATCAGCCGAAGCTTATTAGATGTCAGCGACTGAGCGGCACGCGCCAGGTTGGACTGCGTAAGCACCTGCCTTGTTGAAGGAGGTAGCTAGGTCAGCTCACCGGCCGCCCACGCAACATGCAGGAGTTCCCGGGGAGATGGCCCATGACCCCTGGGGGCATAGGTTTAGTCCGGCGTGCTGGCCTCTCTATTAAGCCTAGGTCAGGTTGCGGCGTATTGTTTGGCCGAGGCCGGGCATGACCCAGGAAAGTGTGTCCGGCCGGAGTTAATCGAGCGTGGTGGGTAAGTTGGTGCACCCCTGCAGGGAAGAAAACATCTATCGATAGCCTGTCCTACGGTAACGGACACTTGGAGTTGTATCCCGATCGATACAACTAGAACTGGATACTTGTGATGAGAATTGGATGGTGATGAGAATTGAATTGTGATGATAACTGGATAGTATGGCTCTAGGATTGCTTTCTCGCAGGGAGTCGAGAAAGGATCTCTGGCCGAGGTTGACAACACTTCTACTACTTTACTTTATGCCACTCTACTCCTTCTTGTTGCTGCAAGATGGTGGTTTCCAGAAGATGCTAGTCCTCGATAGGCTAGGCTTTCCCCTTCCCTTCTGGCATTCTACAGTTTAGTCCACAGGTACAACCCATTCCTTTGATACAGATGCATATTTAGTTTAGATCTGATGTAAGTCTTGCGAGTACTTTGGATGAGTACTCACGGTTGCTTTGCTACTCCTTTTTCCCCATACCCGATTGTTGCGACCAGATGACGGATCCCAGGAGCCAGACAACACCACAGAAGACTACTACTACCCCGAGGGTGCCTACTACTACGTGACGGCCGCCGACGACTTGGAGTAGTTAGGAGGCTCCCAGGCAGGAGGCCTTGCCTTTTCGATCATTGTTGCTTTTGTGCTAGCCTTCTTAAGGCAAACTTTTTTAACTCATGTCTGTACTCAGGTATTGTTGCTTCCGCTGACTCTGGTGTTTTCGAGCTTATGTATTCGAGCCCCCGAGGCCCCTGGCTTGTAATATAAAGCTTGTATTATTTTAATTTGTGTCTAGAGTTGTCTTGTGATATCTTCCCGTGAGTCCTTGATCTTGATCGTACACATTTGCGTGTATGATTAGTGTACGATTGAATCGAGGGCGTCACACGTGAGTTGCGAAACTATTCCACATTGCTTCAAATGAAGACCAAACTCGTAACTCAAATATTCTCCTCCACGATCAGATCATAGAAACTTTATTTTCTTGTTATGATGATTTTCCACTTCACTCTAAAATTCTTTGAACTTTTCAAATGTTTTAGACTTATGTTTCATCAAGTAGATATACCCATATCTTCTCAAATCATCTGTGAAGGTTAGAAAATAACGATACCCGCTGCGAGCCTCAACACTCATCGGACCCCATACATCAGTATGTATTATTTCCAATAAGTCAGTTGCTCGCTCCATTGTTCCGGAGAACGGAGTCTTAGTCATCTTGCCCATGAGGCATGGTTCAGAAGCATCAAGTGATTCCAAAAGCCCATCATCATGGAGTTTCTTCATGCGCTTTACACCAATATGACTTAAACAGCAGTGCCACAAATAAGTTGCACTATCATTATTAACTTTGCATCTTTTGGCTTCAATATTATAAATATGTGTATCACTACGATCGAGATTCAATAAACCATTCACCTTGGGTGTATGACCACAGAAGGTTTTATTCATGTAAACAGAATAACAATTATTCTTTGACTTAAATGAATAACCGTATTGTAATAAACATGATCCAATCATATTATGCTCAACGCAAACACCAAATAACATTTATTTTAGGTTTAACATTAATCCCGAAGGTAAAGGGAGTGTGCGATGGTGATCTTATCAACCTTGGAATTACTTCCAACACACATCATCACCTCGCCCTCAACTAATCGTTGTATATTTTGCAACTCCCATTTCGAGTTACTACTTTTAGCAACTGAACCAGTATCAAATACCAAGGGGTTTGCTATAAACACTAGTAAAGTACACATCAATAACATGTATATCAAATATACCTTTGTTCACTTTGACATCCTTCTTATCCGCCAAGTATCTAGGGCAGTTCCACTTCCAGTGACCATTTCCTTTGCAGTAGAAGCACTCGGTTTCAGGCTCGGGTCTAGCTTTGGGCTTCTTCATGGGAGTGGCAACTTGCTTGCCATTATTCTTGAAGTTCCCTTTCTTTCCCTTTCCACTTTACTTGAAACTAGTCGTCTTGTCAACCATCAATACTTGATGCTTTTCTTGATTTCTACCTTCGTCGATTTCAGCATCACGAAGAGCTTGGGAATTGTTTCTGTTATCCCTTGCATATTATAGTTCATCACGAAGTTCTAGTAACTTGGTGATAGTGACTAGAGAACTCTCTCAATCACTATCTTATCTGGAAGATTAACTCCCACTTGATTCAAGTGATTGTAGTACTCAGACAATCTGAGAACATGCTCACTGGTTGAGCTATTCTCCTCCATCTTGTAGGCAAAGTACTTGTCAGAGGTCTCATACCTCTCGACTCGGGCATGAGTCCGAAATACCAATTTCAGCTCTTGGAACATCTTATATGCTCCATGGCGTTCAAAATGTTTTTGACGTCCCGGTTCTAAGACGTAAAGCATGGTGCACTAAACAATCAAGTAGTCATCATACCGAGCTTTGTCAAACGTTCATAACGTCTGTATCTGCTCCTATAATAAGTCCGTCACCTAGCGGTGCATCAAGGACATAATACTTCTGTGCAGCAATGAGGATAACCCTCAGATCACGGAGCTAGTCCGCATCATTGCTACTAACATCTTTCAACTTATTTTTCTCTAGGAATATATCAAAAATAAACGGGGAGCTACATCGCAAGCTATTGATCTACAACATAGATATGCAAATACTATCAGGACTAAGTTCATGATAAATTAAAGATCAATTAATCATATTACTTAAGAACACCCACTTAGATAGACATCCCTCTAGTCATCTAAATGATCACGTGATCCAAAACAAGTAAACCATGTCCGATCATCACGTGAGATGGAGTAGTTTTCAATGGTGAATATCACTATGTTGATCATATCTACTATATGATTCACGCTCGACCTTCCGGTCTCCAGTGTTCCGAGGCCATATCTGCATATGCTAGGCTCGTCAAGTTTAACCCGAGTATTCCGCGTGTGCAAAAATGGCTTGCACCCGTTGTATGTGAACGTAGAGCTATCACACCCGATCATCACGTGGTGTATCGGCACGACGAACTGTCGCAATGGTGCATACTCAGGGAGAACACTTATACCTTGAAATTTAGTGAGAGATCATCTTATAATGCTACCGCCGAACTAAGAAAAATAAGAAACATAAAGGATAAACATCACGTGCAATCAATATAAGTGATATGATATGGCCATCATCATCTTCTGCCTGTGATCTCCATCTCCAAAGCACCGTCATGATCACCATCGTCACCGGCTTGACACCTTGATCTCCATCGAAGCATCATTGTCGTCACGCCAACTATTCCCTCCACGACTATCGCTACCGCTTAGTGATAAAGTAAAGCAATTACATGGCGATTGCATTTCATACAATAAAGCGACAACCATATGGCTCCTGCCAGTTGCCGATAACTCTGTTACAAAACATGATTATCTCATACAATAAATTTAGCATCATGTCTTGACCATATCACATCACAACATGCTCTGCAAAAACAAGTTAACATCCTCTACTTTGTTGTTGCAAGTTTTACGTGGCTGCTACGAGTTGAGCAAGAACCGTTCTTACCTACGCATCAAAAAACACAACGCGGTACAGTGATTGCTTTTTGATCTTCAGAAAGAACCATGTTCATTGAATCCGATTCAACTAAAGCTGGAGAAACAGACACCCACTAGCCACCTGTGTGTGAAGCACTGATGTCTACTACACAAGCTTCTTCTTTTAGACGTTGTTGGCCCTCCAAGTGCAGAGGTTTGTAGGACAGTAGCAAATTTCCCTCAAGTGGATGACCTAAGGTTTATCAATCCGTAGGAGGCATAGGATGAAGATGGTCTCTCTCAAGCAACCCTGCAACCAAATAACAAAGAGTCTCTTGTGTCCCCAACACACCCAATACAATGGTAAATTGTATAGGTGCACTAGTTCGGTGAAGAGATGGTGATACAAGTGGTATATGGATAGTAGATATGGGTATTTGTAATCTGAAAATATAAAAAACAGCAAGGTAACTAATGATAAAAGTGAGCGTAAACGGTATTGCAATGATAGGAAACAAGGCCTAGGGTTCATACTTTCGCTAGTGCAAGTTCCCTCAACAATACTAACATAATTGGATCACATAACTATCCCTCAACATGCAACAAAGAGTCACTCCAAAGTCACTAATAGCGGAGAACAAACGAAGAGATTATGGTAGGGTACGAAACCACCTCAAAGTTATTCTTTCCAATCAATCCGTTGGGCTATTCCTATAAGTGTCACAAACAGCCCTAGAGTTCGTACTAGAATAACACCTTAAGACACAAATCAACCAAAACCCTAATGTCACCTAGATACTCCAATGTCACCTCAAGTATCCGTGGGTATGATTGTACGATATGCATCACACAATCTCAGTTTCATCTATTCAACCAACACATAGAACCTCAAAGAGTGCCCCAAAGTTCCTACCGGAGAATCACGACGAAAACGTGTGCCAACCCCCTATGCATAGGTTCATGGGCGGAACCCGCAAGTTGATCACCAAAACATACATCAAGTGAATCACATGATATCCCATTGTCACCACAGATATCCACGGCAAGACATACATCAAGTGTTCTCAAATCTTTAAAGACTCAATCCGATAAGATAACTTCAAAGGGGAAACTCAATCCATTACCAGAGAGTAGAGGGGGGAAGAAACATCATAGGATCCAAATATAATAGCAAAGCTCGCGATACATCAAGATCGTATCACCTCAAGAACACGAGAGAGAGAGAGAGAGAGAGATCAAACACATAGCTACTCGTACATAGCCTCAGCCCCGAGGGAGAACTACTCCCTCCTCATCATGGAGAGCACCGGGATGATGATGATGGCCACCAGAGAGGGATTCCCCCTCCGGCAGGGTGCCGGAACGGGTCTAGATTGGCTTTCGGTGGCTACGGAGGCTTCTGGCGGCGGAACTCCCGTTCTATTGTGTTCTCGGACGTTTTTAGGGTATATGGAGATATATAGGCGGAAAAAGTACGTCAGGGGGGCCACGAGCGTGGAGGGCGTGCCCAGGGGGGTGGGCGCGCCCCCCCGCCTCGTGACCTCCTCGCAGATCCCTCGACGTGCACTCCAAGTCTTCTGGACTTCTTTCCTTCCAAAATGAGTTCCGTGAAGTTTCAGGTCAATTGGACTCCGTTTGGTTTACCTTTTCTTCGAAACCCTAAAACAAGGTAAAAACAGAAACTGGCACTGGGCTCTGGGTTAATAGGTTAGTCCCAAAAATGATATAAAAGTGTATAATAAAGCCCATAAACATTCAAAATAGTAAATAATATAGCATGGAGCAATCAAAAATTATAGATACGTTGGAGATGTATCAGCATCCCCAAGCTTAATTCCTGCTCGTCCTTGAGTAGGTAAATGATAAAAACAGAATTTTTGATGTGGAGTGCTACTTAGCATAATTTTAATGTAATTCTTCTTAATTGTGGCATGGATATTCAGATCTGAAATATTCAAGACAAAAGTTCATATTGACATAAAAACAATAATACTTCAAGCATACTAACTAAGAAATCATGTCTTCTCAAAATAACATGGCCAAAGAAAGTTCATCCCTACAAAATCATATAGTTTAGTCATGTTTCATTTTTGTCACACAAGAATGCTCTCATCATGCACAACCCCGATGACAAGCCAAGCAATTGTTTCATACTTTAGTAATTTCAAACTCATAAACTTTCACGCAATACATGAGCGCGAGCCATGGATATAGCACTATGGGTGGAATAGAATATAATGAGGGGGTTATATGGAGAAGACAAAAAGGAGAAAGTCTCACATCAATGAGGCTAATCAATGGGCTATGGAGATGCCCACCGATTGATGTTAATGCAAGGAGTAGGGATTGCCATGCAACGGATGCACTAGAGCTATAAATGTATGAAAGCTCAACAAAAGAAACTAAGTGGGTCTGCATCCAACTTGCTTGCTCACGAAGACCTAGGGCACTTGAGGAGGCCCATTGTTGGAATATACAAGCCAAGTTCTATAATGAAAAATTCCCACTAGTATATGAAAGTGACAAAACAAGAGACTCTCTACTATGAAGATCATGGTGCTACTTTGAAGCACAAGTGTGGTAAAAGGATAGTAACATTGTCCCTTCTCTCTTTTTCTCTCATTTTTTTGGGGGCCTTCTCTTTTTTATGGCCTTTTTTTGGGCCTTCTCTTTTTATGGCCTTTCTCCTTCTTTTTTATTCCTCACTTGGGACAATGCTCTAATAATGATGATCATCACACTTCTATTTATTTACAACTCAATACTAGAACAAGGATGACTCTATATGAATGCCTCCGGCGGTGTACCAGGATATGCAATGAACCAAGAGTGACATGTATGAAAGAATTATGAACGATGGCTTTGCCACAAATACTATGTCAACTACATGATCATGCTAAGCAATATGACAATGATGAATGTGTCATGATGAATGGAATGATGGAAAGTTGCATGTCAATATATCTCGGAATGGCTATGGAAATGCCATAATAGGTAGGTATGGTGGCTGTTTTGAGGAAGATATAAGGATGTTTATGTGTGACAGAGCGTATCATATCACGGGGTTTGGATGCACCGGCGAAGTTTGCGCCAACTCTCAATGTGAGAAAGGGCAATGCACGGTACCAAAGAGGCTAGCAAGGATGGAAGGGTGAGAGTGCGTATAATCCATGGACTCAACATTAGTCATAAAGAACTCACATACTTATAGCAAAAATCTACAAGTCATCAAAAACCTCATCACTACGCGCATGCTCCTAGGGGGATAGATTGGTAGGAAAAGACCATCGCTCGTCCCCGACTGTCACTCATAAGGAAGACAATCAAATAACACCTCATGTTTCAAATTTGTTACACAACATTTACCATACGTGCATGCTACGGGACTTGCAAACTTCAGCACAAGTACTTCTCAAATTCACAACTACTCAACTAGCACGACTTTGATATTATTACCCCCATATCTCAAAACAATCATCAAGCATCAAACTTCTCTTAGTATTCAACACACTCATAAGAAAGTTTTATTATTCTTGAATACCAAGCATATTAGGATTTTAAGAAAATTACCATGATATTTAAGACTCTCAAAATAATCTAAGTGAAGCATGAGAGTTCATCTATTTCTTCAAAATAAAACTACCACCATGCTCTAAAAGATATAAGTGAAGCACTAGAGCATCGACAAACTACTCCGAAAGATATAAGTGAAGATCAATGAGTAGTTGAATAATTATGCAACTATGTGAAGACTCTCTAATATTTAATAATTTCAGATCTTGGTACTCTATTCAAACATCAAGAAAAGCTAAATAAAATGTCATTCTAAGAACGGCAAACATCATGTGAAGAAGCAAAAACTTAGGATCAACCGATACTAACCGATAGTTGTTGAAGAAGAAAGGTGGGATGCCAACCGGGGCATCCCCAAGCTTAGATGCTTGAGACTTCTTGAAATATTATCTTGGGATGCCTTGGGCATCCCCAATCTTGAGCTTTTGTGTCTCCTTAATTCCTCTCATATCACGGTCTCCCTAAATCTCAAAAGCTTCATCCACACAAAACTCAACAAGGACTCATGAGATAAGTTAGTATAAACCATTGCAAAAACCTTATCATACTCTAATGTATCAAATCACTAAAATTATTATTCAACATTGCATACTAAATTCCTCTTCATATATAATAGTCCTATCCTCAAATATAATCATTAAAGAAGCAAACATATGCAAACATAACAGCAATCTGCCTAAACAGGATAGTCTGTAAAGAATGCTGCAACATCCATACTTCCCTAGCTCCAAAAATTATGAAAGAAAATTACCACTGTAGTAAATTTATCATATCTTAATATGCAAAAGGTTTCAACATTTTATCACATTCTGACTTTTCTAGGGAATTATTGCAACAGCGGTAAACTTTCTATTTTCAAACAGCAACATGTGGACTTCTAAAATAGGCATAGTAAAGACTATCAATGCCACTTTTATTGAAATAAAGGATGCAAAACATTGTTCTAAATAAAAGCAATAAAATATTAACAAAATAAATTGATGCTCCAAGCAAAACACATATCATGTGGCGAATAAAAATATAGCTCTAAGTAAAGTTACTGATGAATGAAGACGAAAGAGGGGATGCCTTCCGGGGGCATCCCCATGCTTAGGCTCTTGGTTGTCCTTGAATATTAACTTGGGGTGCCTTGGGAATCCCCAAGCTTAGGCTCTTACCACTCCTTGTTCCATAGTCCATCGAATCTTTATCCAAAACTTGAAAACTTCACAACACAAAACTTAACAGAAAACTCGTAAGCTCCGTTAGTATAAGAAAATAAATCACCAATTCAAGGTACTGTAATGAACTCATTCTTTATTTATATTGGTGTTAAACCTACTGTATTCCAACTTCTCTATGGTTCATACCCTCCGATACTACTCATAGATTCATCAAAATAAGCAAACAACACATAGAAAACAGAATCTGTCAAAAACAGAACAGTCTGTAGTAATCTGGATCAAACGTATACTTCTGGAACTCATAAAATTCTCAAATAAATTTATGGACCTGAGGAATTTATCTATTAATCATATGAAAAAAGAATTAACTAAATAGCACTCTCCAAATAAAAATGGCAGTATTTCTCGTGAGCGCTAAAGTTTCTGTTTTTACAGCATGATCAACAAGACTTTCCCCAAGTCTTCCCAAAGGTTCTACTTGGCACAAACACTAATTAAAAGCATAAAACCACATCTAAACAGTGGCTAGATGAATTATTTATTACTAAACAGGAACAAAAAGCAAGGAACAAAAATAAAGTTGGGTTGCCTCCCAACAAGCGCTATCGTTTAACACCCCTAGCTAGGCATGATGATTTCAATGATGCTCACATAAAAGATAAGAATTGAAACATAAAGAGAGCATCATGAAGAATATGACTAGCACATTTAAGTCTAACCCACTTCCTATGCATAGGGATTTTGTGAGCAAACAACTTGTGGGAACAAGAATCAACTTGCATATGAAGGTAAAACAAGCATAACTTCAAAATTTTAAGCACATAGAGAGGAAACTTGATATTATTGCAATTCCTACAAGCATATGTTCCTCCCTCATAATAATTTTCAGTAGCATCATGAATGAATTCAACAGTATAACCAGCACCTAAAGCATTCTTTTCATGATCTACAAGCATAGAAAATTTACTACTCTCCACACAAGCAAAATTCTTCTCATGAATAATAGTGGGAGCAAACTCAAAAAAATAACTACCATGTGATTGAAAATTAAGATCAAGATGACAAGTTTCATGGTTATCATTGTTCTTTAAAGCATACGTGTCATCACAATAATCATCATAGATAGGAGGCATGCTTTCATCATAATAAATTTGCTCATCAAAACTTGGGGGACAAAAAATATCATCTTCATCAAATATAGCTTCCCCAAGCTTGTGGCTTTGCATATCATTAGCACCATAGATATTCAAGGAATTCATAATAACAACATTGCAATCATGCTCATCATTCAAATATTTAGTGCCAAACATTTTATAGATTTCTTCTTCTAGCACTTGAGCACAATTATCCTTTCCATCATACTCACGAAAGATATTTAAAAGGTGAAGCATATGAGACAAACTCAATCCCATTTTTTTATAGTTTTCTTTTATAAACTAAGCTAGTGATAAAACAAAAAACTAAAAGACTCGATTGCAAGATCTAAAGATATACCTTCAAGCACTCACCTCCCCGGCAACGACGCCAAAAAAGAGCTTGATGTCTACTACACAACCTTCTTCTTGTAGACGTTGCTGGGCCTCGAAGTACAGAGGTTTGTAGGACAGTAGCAAATTTCCCTCAAGTGGATGACCTAAGGTTTATCAATTCGTAGGAGGCGTAGGATGAAGATGGTCTCTCTCAAGCAACCCTGCAACCAAATAACAAAGAGTCTCTTGTATCCCCAACACACCCAATACAATAGTAAATTGTATAGGTGCACTAGTTCGACGAAGAGATGGTGATACAAGTGGTATATGGATAGTAGATATGGGTATTTGTAATCTGAAAATATAAAAACAGCAAGGTAACTAATGATAAAAGTGAGCGTAAACGGTATTGCAATGATAGGAAACAAGGCCTAGGGTTCATACTTTCGCCAGTGCAAGTTCCCTCAACAATACTAACATAATTGGATCACATAACTATCCCTCAACATGCAACAAAGAGTCACTCCAAAGTCACTAATAGCGGAGAACAAATGAAGAGATTATGGTAGGGTACGAAACCACCTCAAAGTTATTCTTTCCAATCAATCTGTTGGGCTATTCCTATAAGTGTCACAAACAGCCCTAGAGTTCGTACTAGAATAACACCTTAAGACACAAATCAACCAAAACCCTAATGTCACCTAGATACTCCAATGTCACCTCAAGTATCCGTGGGTATGATTATACGATATGCATCACACAATCTCAGATTCATCTATTCAACCAACACATAGAACCTCAAAGAGTGCCCCCAAGTTCCTACCAGAGAATCACGACGAAAACGTGTGCCAACCCCTATGCATAGGTTCATGGGCGGAACCCGCAAGTTGATCACCAAAACATACATCAAGTGAATCACGTGATATCCCATTGTCACCACAGATATCCACGGCAAGACATACATCAAGTGTTCTCAAATCTTTAAAGACTCAATCCGATAAGATAACTTCAAAGGGGAAACTCAATCCATTACAAGAGAGTAGAGGGGGGAAGAAACATCATAGGATCCAAATATAATAGCAAAGCTCGCGATACATCAAGATCGTATCACCTCAATAACATGAGAGAGAGAGAGAGAGAGATCAAACACATAGCTACTGGTACATAGCCTCAGCCCCGAGGGAGAACTACTCCCTCCTCGTAATGGAGAGCATCGGGATGATGAAGATGGCCACCGGAGAGGGATTCCCCCTCCGGCAGGGTGTCGGAACGGGTCTAGATTGGCTTTCGGTGGCTATGGAGGCTTCTTGCGGCGGAACTCCCGATCTATTGTGTTCTCGGACGTTTTTAGGGTATATGGAGATATATAGGCAGAAAAAGTACGTCAGGGGGCCCACGAGGGGCTCACAAGGGTAGAGGGTGCGCCCCCTGCCTTGTGACCTCCTCGCAGATCCCCCGACGTGCACTCCAAGTCCTCTGGGCTTCGTTCCTTCCAAAAATGAGTTCCGTGAAGTTTCAGGTCAATTGGACTCCGTTTGGTTTTCCTTTTCTTTGAAACCCTAAAATAAGGTAAAAACAGAAACTGGCATTTGGCTCTGGGTTAATAGGTTAGTCCCAAAAATGATATAAAAGTGTATAATAAAGCCCATAAACATTCAAAACATTAAATAATATAGCATGGAGCAATCAAAAATTATAGATACGTTGGAGACGTATCAAGCACGTCGGTAGAACCAGTCTCGCGTAAGCGTACGCGTAATGTCGGTCTGGGCCGCTTCATCCAACAATGCCGCTGAATCAAGAATCAACTAGTGACGGCAAGCTATAGGTATATACCCATGCCCACAACTCCTTTGTGTTCTACTCGTGCATATAACATCTACTCACAGACCTGGCTCGGATGCCACTGTTGGGGAACGCAGTAATTTCAAAAAAATTCCTACGCACACGGAAGATCATGGTGATGCATAGCAACGAGGGGGGAGAGTGTTGTCCACGTACCCTCGTAGACCGTAAGCGGAAATGTTATGAGAACGCGGTTGATGTAGTCGTACATCTTCATGACCCGACCGATCCAAGTACCGAACGCATGGCACCTCCGAGTTCAGCACACGTTCAGCTCGGTGACGTCCCACGAACTCCGATCCAGCAGAGCTTCGAGGGAGAGTTCCCTCAGCACAACGGCGTGATGACGGTGATGATGATGCTACCGACGCAGGGCTTCACCTAAGCACCGCTACGATATGACCGAGGTGGAATATGGTGGAGGGGAGCACCGCACACCGGTTGGAACAATCAACTTGTGTGTGTTTGGGTGCCCCCCGCCCTAGTATATAAAGGAGCAAGGGGGAGGTCGGCCAGCCTTGGTGCGCCCCAAAGAGAGGAGGAATCCTCTTCCTACTAGGAAGAGGATTCATCCTTTCCTAGTCCAACTAGGAAGAGGGAAGGGGGAAGGAAAGAGAGGGAGAGGGAGAGGGAAAGAGGGGACGCGCCACCCTCCCCTAGTCCAATTCGGACTCCTCATGAGAGGGGGTGCGCCACCTCCTGGGCTGCTGCCCTCTCTCTCCCCTCAGGCCCACTAAGGCCCAATACTTCCCCGGGGGGTTTCGGTAACCCCTCCGGCACTCCGGTTTTCTTCGAAACCATCCGGAACACTTCCGGTGTCCGAATATAGCCGTCCAATATATCAATCTTTCGTCTCGACCATTTCGAGACTCCTCTTCATGTCCGTGATCACATCCGGGACTCCGAACTACCTTCGGTACATCAGAACACATAAACTCATAATACCGACCGTCACCGAACTTTAAGCGTGCGGACCCTACATGTTTGAGAACTATGTAGACATGACCGAGACTCGTCTCCGGTCAGTAACAATAGCGAAACCTGGATGCTCATATTGGTTCCTACATATTCTACGAAGATCTTTATCGGTCAAACCGCATACAACATACGTTGTTCCCTTTGTCATCGGTATGTTACTTGCCCAAGATTCGATCGTCGGTATCTCAATACCTAGTTCAATCTCGTTACTGGCAAGTCTTTTACTCGTTCTATAATGCATTATCCCGCAACTAACTCATTAGTCACAATGCTTGCAAGGCTTATAGTTGTTGGAAATATGCCCTAGAGGCAATAATAAAAGCATTATTATTATATTTCCTTGTTCATGATAATTGTCTTTATTCATGCTATAATTGTGTTATCTAGAAATCGTAATACATGGGTGAATAACAGACACCAACATGTCCCTAGTAAGCCTCTAGTTGACTAGCTCGTTGATCAACAGATAGTCATGGTTTCCTGGCTATGGACATTGAATGTCGTTGATAACGAGATCACATCATTAAGAGAATGATGTGATGGACAAGACCCAATCCTAAACATAGCATAAAGATCGTATAGTTCGTTTGCTAGAGTTTTTCCAATGTCAAGTATCTTTTCCTTAGACCATGAGATCGTGTAACTCCCGGATACCGTAAGAGTGCTTTGGGTGTACCAAACGTCACAACGTAACTGGGTGACTATAAAGGTATACTACGGGTATCAACGAAAGTGTCTGTTGGGTTGACGCGGATCAAGACTGGGATTTGTCGCTCCGTATGACGGAGAGGTATCACTGGGCCCACTCGGTAATGCATCATCATAATGAGCTCAAAGTGACCAAGTGTCTGGTCACGGGATCATGCATTACGGTACGAGTAAAGTGACTTGTCAGTAACGAGATTGAACGAGGTATTGGGATACCGACGATCGAATCTCGGGCAAGTAATATATCGATTGACAAAGGGAATTGCATACGGGGTTGATTGAATCCTCGACATCGTGGTTCATCCGATGAGATCATCATGGAGCAAGTGAGAGCCAACATGGGTATCCAGATCCCACTGTTGGTTATTGATGGAGAGTCGTCTCGGTCATGTCTGCATGTCTCCCGAACCCGTAGGGTCTACACACTTAAGGTTCGGTGACGCTAGGGTTGTGAAGATATGTATATGCAGTAACCCAAATGTTGTTCGGAGTCCCAGATGAGATCCCGGATGTCACGAGGAGTTCCGGAATGGTCCGTAGGTAAAGAATTATATATAGGAAGTGCTGTTTCGGCCATCGGGACAAGTTTCGGGGTCACCGGTATTGTACCGGGACCACCAGAAGGGTCCCGGGGGTCCACCGGGTGGGGCCACCTATCCTGGAGGGCCCCATGGGCTGAAGTGGGAAGGGACCCAGCCCTTAGTGGGCTGGGGCGCCACCCCTAAGGGCCCATGCGCCTAGGGTTTAGGGGAAACCCTAAAGGGGGGCGCCCCCTTGCTTGGGGGGCAAGCCCCCCACCCCTTGCCCCCCCCCCTAGGAGATCCATCTCCTAGGGCCGGCGCCCCCCCTTGGCACCCCTATATATAGTGGGGGAGAGGAGGGACTTGAGGCTACGGCTTTTGGTGCATCCCTCTCTCCCTGTTACGTCTCTCTCTCTCGTAGTACACGGCGAAGCCCTGCTGTCGTGACGCCCTGCATCCACCACCACGCCGTCGTGCTGCTGGATCATCATCAACCTCTCCTCCCCCTTGCTGGATCAAGAAGGAGGAGACGTCTCCCGTCCCGTACGTGTGTTGAACGCGGAGGTGCCGTCCGTTCGGCACTTGGTCATCGGTGATTTGGATCACGTCGTGTTCGACTACATCATCCCCGTTCCTTGAACGCTTCCGCACGCGATCTACAAAGGTATGTAGATGCATCTGATAACTCGTTGCTAGATGAACTCCTAGATGGATCTTGGTGAAACGAGTAGGAAAATTTTTGTTTTCTGCAACGTTCTCCAACAGTGGCATCATGAGCTAGGTCTATGCGTAGTTCTTCTTGCGCGAGTAGAACACAATTTGTTGTGGGCGTGGATTTGTCAACTTTCTTGCCGCTACTAGTCTTTTCTTGCTTCAGCGGTATTGTGGGATGAAGCGTCCCGGACCAACCTTACACGTATGCTTACATGAGACCGGTTCCACCGACTAACATGCACTAGTTGCATAAGGTGGTTGGCGGGTGTCTATCTCTCCTACTTTAGTTGGAGCGGATTCGATGAACAGGGTCCTTATGAAGGGTAAATAGAAGTTGACAAATCACGTTGTGGCTTTCACGTAGGTAAGAAAACGTTCTTGCTAGAACCCTAATTCAGCCACGTAAAACTTGCAACAATAATTAGAGGACGTCTAACTTGTTTTTGCAGCAAGTGGTTTGTGATATGATATGGCCAAAGTTGTGATGAATGATGAATGATCTATATGTGATGTATGAGATGTTCATGCTATTGTAATAGGAATCACGACTTGCATGTCGATGAGTATGACAACCGGCAGGAGCCATAGGAGTTGTCCTTATTCTTTTATATGACCTGCGTGTCATTGAGAAACGCCATGTAAATTACTTTACTTTATTGCTAAACGCGTTAGCCATAGTAGTAGAAGTAATAGTTGGCGAGCAACTTCATGGAGACACGATGATGGAGATCATGATGATGGAGATCATGGTGTCAAGCCGGTGACAAGATGATCATGGAGCCCCAAGATGGAGATCAAAGGAGCTATGTGATATTGGCCATATCATGTCACGTTTATTATTTGATTGCATGTGATGTTTATCATGTTTTTGCATCTTGTTTACTTAGAACGACGGTAGTAAATAAGATGATCCCTCATAATAATTTCAAGAAGTGTTCCCCCTAACTGTGCACCGTTGCGACAGTTCGTTGTTTCGAAGCACCACGTGATGATCGGGTGTGAGACAGATTTAAACATGCAAACACTTAGGTTGACTTGACGAGCCTAGCATGTACAGACATGGCCTCGGAACACAGAAGACCGAAAGGTCGAGCATGAATCGTATAGAAGATACGATCAACATGAAGATGTTCACCGATGTTGACTAGTCCGTCTCACGTGATGATCGGACACGGCCTAGTTAACTCAGATCATGTTATACTTAGATGACTAGAAGAGGGATGTCTATCTAAGTGAGAGTTCATAAATAATTTGATTTGATGAACTTAATTATCATGAACTTAGTCTAAAATATTTACAATATGTCTTGTAGATCAAATGGCCAACGTAGTCCTCAACTTCAACGTGTTCCTAGAGAAAACCAAGCTGAAAGACGATGGCAGCAACTACACGGACTGGGTTCGGAACCTGAGGATCATCCTCATAGCTGCCAAGAAAGATTATGTCCTACAAGCACCACTGGGTGACGCACCTGTCCTCCCTGCTGAACAAGACGTTATGAACGCTTGGCAGGCACGTACCGATGACTACTCCCTCGTTCAATGCGACATGCTTTACAGCTTAGAGCCGGGGCTCCAAAAACGTTTTGAGAGACACGGAGCATATGAGATGTTCGAAGAGCTGAAAATGGTTTTTCAAGCTCATGCCCGGGTCGAGAGATATCAAGTCTCCGACAAATTCTTCAGCTGTAAGATGGAGGAAAACAGTTCTGTCAGTGAGCACATACTCACTATGTCTGGGTTGCATAACCGCTTGACTCAGCTGGGAGTTAATCTCCCGGATGATGCGGTCATTGACAGAATCCTCCGGTCGCTTCCACCGAGCTACAAGAGCTTTGTGATGAACTTCAATATGCAGGGGATGGAAAAGACCATTCCTGAAGTATTTGCTATGCTGAAATCAGCAGAGGTAGAAGTCAAGAAGGAACATCAAGTGTTGATGGTGAATAAAACCACTAAGTTCAAGAAGGGTAAGGGTAAAAAGAACTTCAAGAAGGACGGCAAGGAAGTTGCCGCGCCCGGCAAGCAAGCTGCCGGGAAAAAGCCAAAGAATGGACCCAAGCCCGAGACTGAGTGTTTTTATTGCAAGGGAAGTGGTCACTGGAAGCGGAATTGCCCCAAATACTTAGCGGACAAGAAGGCCGGCAAAACAAAAGGTATATGTGATATACATGTAATTGATGTGTACCTAACCAGTACTCGTAGTAGCTCTTGGGTATTTGATACCGGTGCAGTTGCTCACATTTGTAACTCAAAGCAGGAGCTGCGGAATAAACGGAGACTGGCGAAGGACGAGGTGACGATGCGCGTCGGGAATGGTTCCAAGGTCGATGTGATCGCCGTTGGCACGCTGCCTCTTCATTTACCTACGGGATTAGTTTTAAACCTCAATAATTGTTATTTAGTGCCAGCTTTGAGCATGAACATTGTATCGGGATCTCGTTTAATTCAAGATGGCTACTCATTTAAATCCGAGAATAATGGTTGTTCTATTTATATGAGAGATATGTTTTATGGTCATGCTCCTATGGTGAATGGTTTATTCTTAATGAATCTCGAGCGTAATGCTACACATGTTCATAGTGTGAATACCAAAAGATGTAAGGTTGATAATGATAGCCCCACATACTTGTGGCACTGCCGCCTTGGTCACATAGGTGTCAAACGCATGAAGAAGCTCCATGCAGATGGACTTTTAGAGTCTCTTGATTATGAATCATTTGACACGTGCGAACCATGCCTCATGGGTAAAATGACCAAGACTCCGTTCTCAGGAACAATGGAGCGAGCAACCAACTTATTGGAAATCATACATACTGATGTGTGCGGTCCAATGAGTGTTGAGGCTCGCGGTGGCTATCATTATGTTCTCACTCTCACTGATGACTTGAGTAGATATGGGTATGTCTACTTAATGAAACACAAGTCTGAAACCTTTGAAAAGTTCAAGGAATTTTAGAGTGAGGTTGAGAATCAACGTGACAGGAAAATCAAGTTTCTACGATCAGATCGTGGAGGAGAATACTTGAGTCACGAATTTGGCACACACTTAAGAAAATGTGGAATAGTTTCACAACTAACGCCGCCTGGAACACCTCAGCGTAACGGTGTGTCCGAACGTCGTAATCGCACTCTATTAGATATGGTGCGGTCTATGATGTCTCTTACCGATTTACCGCTATCTTTTTGGGGCTATGCTTTAGAGACTGCCGCATTCACTTTAAATAGGGCTCCGTCGAAATCCGTTGAGACGACACCGTATGAATTATGGTTTGGGAAGAAACCTAAGCTGTCGTTTCTAAAAGTTTGGGGATGCGATGCTTATGTCAAGAAACTTCAACCTGAAAAGCTCGAACCCAAGTCGGAAAAATGCGTCTTCATAGGATACCCTAAAGAAACTATTGGGTATACCTTCTACCTCAGATCCGAAGGCAAGGTCTTTGTTGCCAAGAATGGATCCTTTCTAGAGAAGGAGTTTCTCTCGAAAGAAGTAAGTGGGAGGAAAGTAGAACTTGATGAAGTATTGCCTCTTGAACCGGAAAATGGCGCAACTCAAGAAAATGTTCCTGAGGTGCCAGCACCGACTAGAGAGGAAGTTAATGATAATGATCAAGATACTTCTGATCTAGCTCCTACTGAAATTCGAAGGTCCACAAGGACACGTTCCGCACCAGAGTGGTACGGCAACCCTGTCTTTGAAATCATGTTGTTAGACAACGGTGAACCTTCGAACTATGAAGAAGCGATGGCGGGCCCGGATTCCGACAAATGGCTAGAAGCCATGAAATCCGAGATAGGATCCATGTATGAAAATGAAGTATGGACTTTGACTGACTTGCCCGTTGAACGGCGAGCCATAGAAAATAAATGGATCTTTAAGAAGAAGACAGACGCGGATGGTAATGTGACCATCTATAAAGCTCCGCTTGTCGCTAAGGGTTATCGACAAGTTCAAGGGGTTGACTACGATGAGACTTTCTCACCGGTAGCGAAGCTAAAGTCCGTCCGAATCATGTTAGCAATTTCCGCATTCTACGATTATGAAATATGGCAAATGGACGTCAAAACGGCATTCCTTAATGGTTACCTTAAGGAAGAATTGTATATGATGCAGCCGGAAGGTTTTGTCGATCCTAAGAATGCTGACAAAGTATGCAAGCTCCAACGCTCGATTTATGGGCTGGTGCAAGCATCTCGGAGTTGGAACATTCGCTTTGATGAGATGATCAAAGCGTTTGGGTTTACGCAGACTTATGGAGAAGCCTGTGTTTACAAGAAAGTGAGTGGGAGCTCTGTAGCATTTCTCATACTATATGTAGATGACATACTTTTGATGGGAAATGATATAGAACTCTTGGACAGCATCAAGGCCTACTTGAATAAGAGTTTTTCAATGAAGGACCTTGGAGAAGCTGCTTATATATTAGGCATCAAGACCTATAGAGATAGATCGAGACGCCTCATAGGTCTTTCACAAAGCACATACCTTGATAAGATATTGAAGAAGTTCAATATGGATCAGTCTAAGAAGGGGTTCTTGCCTGTACTGCAAGGTATGAAATTGAGCTCGGCTCAAAGTCCGACCACGGCAGAGGAAATAGAAGAGATGAGTGTCATCCCCTATGCCTCAGCCATAGGTTCTATTATGTATGCCATGTTGTGTACCAGACCTGATGTAAACCTTGCCGTAAGTTTGGTTGGAAGGTACCAAAATAATCCCGGCAAGGAACACTGGACAGCGGTCAAGAATATCCTGAAGTACCTGAAAAGGACTAAGGAAATGTTTCTCGTTTATGGAGGTGACGAAGAGCTCGTCGTAAAGGGTTACATCGACGCTAGCTTCGACACAGATCTGGATGACTCAAAGTCACAAACCGGATACGTGTATATTTTGAATGGTGGGGGCAGTAAGCTGGTGCAGTTGCAAGCAGAGCGTCGTGGCGGGATCTACATGTGAAGCGGAGTACATGGCAGCCTCGGAGGCAGCACATGAAGCAATTTGGGTGAAGGAGTTCATCACCGACCTCGGAGTCATACCCAATGCGTCGGGGCCGATCAAGCTCTTCTGTGACAACACTGGAGCTATTGCACTTGCCAAGGAGCCCAGGTTTCACAAGAAGACAAGGCACATCAAGCGTCACTTCAACTCCATTCGTGAAAATGTTCAAGATGGATACATAGAGATTTGTAAAGTACATACGGACCTGAATGTAGCAGATCCGTTGACTAAACCTCTCCCTAGGGCAAAACATGATCAACACCAAAATTCCATGGGTGTTCGATTCATCACAATGTAACTAGATTATTGACTCTAGTGCAAGTGGGAGACTGTTGGAAATATGCCCTAGAGGCAATAATAAAAGAATTATTATTATATTTCCTTGTTCATGATAATTGTCTTTATTCATGCTATAATTGTGTTATCCGGAAATCGTAATACATGTGTGAATAACAGACACCAACATGTCCCTAGTAAGCCTCTAGTTGACTAGCTCGTTGATCAACAGATAGTCATGGTTTCCTGGCTATGGACATTGAATGTCGTTGATAACGAGATCACATCATTAAGAGAATGATGTGATGGACAAGACCCAATCCTAAACATAGCATAAAGATCGTATAGTTCGTTTGCTAGAGTTTTTCCAATGTCAAGTATCTTTTCCTTAGACCATGAGATCGTGTAACTCCGGGATACCATAAGAGTGCTTTGAGTGTACCAAACGTCACAACGTAACTGGGTGACTATAAAGGTATACTATGGGTATCTCCGAAAGTGTCTGTTGGGTTGACGTGGATCAAGACTGGGATTTGTCGCTCCGTATGACGGAGAGGTATCACTGGGCCCACTCGGTAATGCATCATCATAATGAGCTCAAAGTGACCAAGTGTCTGGTCACGGGATCATGCATTACAGTACGAGTAAAGTGACTTGTCGGTAACGAGATTGAACGAGGTATTGGGATACCGACGATCGAATCTCGGGCAAGTAATATATCGATTGACAAAGGGAATTGCATACGGGGTTGATTGAATCCTCGACATCGTGGTTCATCCGATGAGATCATCGTGGAGCAAGTGGGAGCCAACATGGGTATCCAGATCCCGCTGTTGGTTATTGACCGGAGAGTCGTCTCGGTCATGTCTGCATGTCTCCCGAACCCGTATGGTCTACACACTTAAGGTTCGGTGACGCTAGGGTTGTGAAGATATGTATATGCAGTAACCCGAATGTTGTTCGGAGTCCCGGATGAGATCCCGGATGTCACGAGGAGTTCCAGAATGGTCCGGAGGTAAAGAATTATATATAGGAAGTGCTGTTTCGGCCATCGGGACAAGTTTCGGGGTCACCGGTATTGTACCGGGACCACCGGAAGGGTCCCGGGGGTCCACCGGGTGGGGCCACCTATCCCGGAGGGCCCCATGGGCTGAAGTGGGAAGGGACCCAGCCCTTAGTGGGCTAGGGCGCCACCCCTAAGGGCCCATGCGCCTAGGGTTTAGGGGAAACCCTAAAGGGGGCGCCCCTTGCTTGGGGGGCAAGCCCCCCACCCCTTGGCCGCCGCCCCCCCCCCCCCTAGGAGATCCATCTCCTAGGGCCGGCCCCCCCCCCCCCTTGGCACCCCTATATATAGTGGGGAGAGGAGGGACTTGAGGCTATGGCTTTTGGTGCATCCCTCTCTCCCTGTTACGTCTCTCTCTCTCGTAGTACACGGCAAAGCCCTGCTGTCGTGACGCCCTGCATCCACCACCACGCCGTCGTGCTACTGGATCATCATCAACCTCTCCTCCCCCCTTGCTGGATCAAGAAGGAGGAGACGTCTCCCGTCCCGTATGTGGGTTGAACGCGGAGGTGCCGTCCGTTCGGCACTTGGTCATCGGTGATTTGGATCACGTCGTGTTCGACTACATCATCCCCGTTCCTTGAACGCTTCCGCACGCGATCTACAAAGGTATGTAGATGCATCTGATAACTCGTTGCTAGATGAACTCCTAGATGGATCTTGGTGAAACGAGTAGGAAAATTTTTGTTTTCTGCAACGTTCTCCAACAATAGTGATGTGCATTACCGAGAGGGCCCAGAGATACCTCTTCGACAATCGGAGTGACAAATCCTAATCTTGATATATGCCAACTCAACAAGCACCATAAGAGACACCTGTAGAGCACATTTATAATTACCCAGTTACGTTGTGACGTTTGGTAGCACAAAAATTGTTCCTCCGGTACTCGGGAGTTGCATAATCTCATAGTCATAGGAACATGTATAAGTCATGAAGAAAGCAATAACAACAAACTAAACGATCATCGTGCTAAGCTAACGGATGGGTCAAGTCAATCACATCATTCTCTAATGATGTGATCCCGTTAATCAAATGACAACTCATGTCTATGATTAGGAAACATAACCATCGTTGATTCAACGAGCTAGTCAAGTAGAGGCAAATTAGTGACACTCTGTTTGTCTATGTATTCACACATGTACTAAGTTTCCGGTTTAATACAATTCTAGCATGAACAATAAACATTTATCATGATATAAGGAAATATCAATAACAACTTTATTATTGCCTCTAGGGCATATTTCCTTCAACCATCTCATCGAAAGACGGGACACATTTATCTCTATCAATGGGTCCACAGTGTCCATATAATTTTAAAAGTGTTCACACGTCTATATATTAAAAATTCCATGTACTTTGAATAAAGTGTTCATACTCTAGAAATATTGTTCATCTAATAAAAAAGTTTCCGTGCATTTTCAAGAAAACAATCATTTAAATTAAAAAGTGTTCATGTATTTCTATGATTGTGTAATTTTGGTAAGTGTATGGCATTTTAGAAATATTCTTGTAATTTTTAGAAAAGTGTTCACACATTTACAAAAACAAAAAATATAGTGGATCAACCTGGAATGTTTCAGTACCTCCGGATCGGTATGCATGGATGCTTTGGAGGTCTCATCTTATTCAACACTAGATCTCTAGATCGTCCCAGAGAAATTCACATGACTAGAAGGTACAACTTAGTTGTGGGAATCGGCAAATCTTCACCAACTCTTCTTCTTCTACTTCTGTTGTGTGGATCGTCAATGAGATGATTGTTAACTAGTGTTCATGGGCTTGTATGTGCAGGGATTTTGTTGTCGTTGCGTATCACGTTCCCTACAAAGCCGTTCTAGCCGTCATGGCATCCATTCCCGGTCACGCCCTCGCGCTCGTGGCGCGGGTGCTCGGCGGCCTCCTCCATCTTCTGTCGCGTCTTGTTGGCTTAGAGGCGGACCGTGCGCTCGGACTCGACCATCCCAACACGGCGGAAAATTTGTTTGAGATGACACAGCGGTAGGCGACCGCCTCCTTGGTGGTCTTGGCCGATTGAGGGCCTAGTCCTCCACGAGCGCGGGGGCCGTGAGGACCCAGGGCGGTGCCCCCTTGGCCTTGGCGAACATCGTTGAGCATTGTGCCCAATGCTCCTCTAGCCCGTCAAGACATTTGGATTCCCCTGACGACGAGAACGACCCGCTACATTGGAGGTAGTAGTCGAGGTGGCTACAGGGCTTTGGTTGGGAGGACTCTTGCTTCACCGGGGTCGAGCACCATTTGGCACCAAGGCGGCGGGGACGACTGCCCGTAGTGTCTGATTTGGACACTGTGGTTATGGGGAGGGGTCGGCGTCGCCAAACCTCGGTCGGCCAACGACTTTGTGAACAAAGGCGCTGCATAAACTCAGCGTTTGTTGCCGCAGGTAGGGCGGGCTCCACCTCCTTCACGGGCTTCTCCTCCAAGACGTCGTCATTTGAGACCAACTCCTCCTTCGTGGCGGGCGAATTGGTGGATGAAGATGAACCCGATGATCGAGGGAGGTGTCATGGATTCGCTCAGAGCCCTCCTCAGATTTGTAGTCCTGGTGTAGCGGAGGTTATTCCGAGCGGTAGCCTCCGAGCAGCCACCATGCTCGAGTGTTCTTTGCCTTGGTCTTCTTGCCCATTGCGGCGGCCGATGGAGGTATTGTGTGTGACGACTCTCAGATAGGGGGAGTCGGATGATAGGTTTTGGGAAGACGCCAACCGGTTTTAAGATCCGAAGTGGGCTTCTCGGGCGGCGCGCCAACATGAATGCGACTAGACGGCGAGACGTTGATAGCGGCTTCAGTGATGGGGGTTCTAGAGCCGGAGAGGGTTTTCGGATAGGACTGAGTTGTTGGAAGTCGGCAGACGTATGAGCTCCTCAAGAGCTCCCCGATTTTGGGCCGACATAGAGGATTTCAAACATCCGAATCAGTCTGGTCCGATTTGGTGAGCTGCATTGAAGGCCTAAAAATGTTTTGAACCGTTCATTTCAAACAATTAGGACAATTTGATGAGCTGCGGATGTCATATTGGGAAGAGTTCACAACGGTGTGATACAGGGCACCCTTAGCAGTGAAAGCTTGTCCAACCTGTCTACAAAAAATGTTTTTTCAGAAGAAAAAAAACAGTTTGTTAAAGCTATCACTGAGCACTCGTGGGACAGACGGTGGTCCCGATGCGCTACTTTAAGTCCCACGTGTCAGTGTGATGGCGAGCAACCTGGATAAGAAGGACCTCATAAAACCTCGGGCTACCTCCGAATAGAGAGGCAACCCAACGAAGCAAACCGCGACAGAAACTGGTGGCTGGGCCACTGGTTTCATTTATCCTTTTCCTTTTAGCTGACGATCGATAGAAGCCAGTGGGCGCGCAGCGCAGCTACAAATACGCCACCAACCTGACCCGCTGATCCCATCCAATTCCCCATTCCCAAAGAAAGTCATCCGAGAATCACTGTAAGAGATTAGGAACCTCGTCCACCGGAGATGGAGAAGATGAGCTCGTCGGTGCAGTCCTGGATGGACCAGCACAAGCTCGCCACCGTCGGTTAGTCTCAGTCCCTCGGTCCCCCCTTTCCCTCCCGCGATCTCCGATCGGTGTTCTTGTACGTAGTTGTGATGTGAGACCGGGCACTAATTTTGGCTGCGTCTTTGCCGTGGATGCAGGGGCGATGTGGACGACGGCGGTTGGCGCCTCGGTGGCGTGCGGCCGGCGACGGGGCAAGGCGGCGGGGTTCACGGTCGCTGCCGCGCTCGGCGGAGCGGCGCTGGCGCACCACTACTACGCCGCGAAACGGAGGGAGGAGGAGGCGAGGTGCTTCGAGCTGGACTTCTACTCGCAGCTGCCGGCGGCCACCAGCGAGGACGGCCAGGAGAACGAGCGGTGGAGCTACTAGCAGATCAGACGTTCAGATCACGGCCGGCCGGCCGGCCGTGGATCGAAACGAGACGATGATGATGACGACCAATTAGGAGTACCAGTTAATTAATGGCCCATGACGTGGCGCGGCTCATTTGTCCTAATCCATCCAGCGGAGAAGACGGGATTATCTTATCTACTTTGTACTATCCATCCATCCAGCAAGTGACGTTGTTGTCTCCATCATCTAGTAGGTGTGATGGGGGTGGGGGTAGGATTATTAGGTTCCCTCTTCTCTATGTCTATGATTGAAGGAACCAAGAAACCCAGCGATGCCTTTGCGGATTATAGTAGATAGAATTCTGTCTGTTTGGATGATGTCGATCGAATAAGCAACAGCGAGTCGCCTGAGTTATCCAAGTTTTAAACTTTTGATAGTGTCCGGCACACAGTGAGAAGCGAGGCCGGCCTTAGTCATGAGAAAAGAATCCTGGAGTCCGTGGTTGTTACATTATCCATTCAAGGGGTCCATATGTTAACTGGATCTGGAAGGAAGAGAATCTTTCCCGAAAGAAAGTAGGGAAAAGAGAGAGAAGCTGGCATTTTAATTTCAGTTGCACACAACAGATACTCATGGCAAATGCAATTGCAAGGTATGGTAATGTGTTCGAGAATCTTTGGAGTATTTTGCTACAACATGCAACATGCAACATAATAAAGCACATAAACTAGGTATAAAGTTATGGCTACAGATTTAATTGCATAAGGGCATCTCCAACGACAACCTGCATCCGTCTGCGCACACGAATACGGGAGGCAGCCATCCAACCGTATTTTGTATGTCTATCAGTTAATTCAAATTCAAGTGTACACTGATCCACACAACACGTCGGATCACACCTGCGCTGGATCACATCCCCGATCATAATCAAAAAGAGGCAAACATGCTTAGTTTTTACATGCCCCAATTCAAAAGAACATCAGTCCGTGCATTTTTGCCTTGCCAGACCGGCAATCCTAGCAAGCTGCTTCCCGATCAAGGAGGTGTTGTTGCCGCCGCGTAGGCAGCCTCCGCGTCCGCGTCCCCCTCAGCCACATCCTCATCTTCCACCGCAGTCAACTCATCTTTCTGCCGCTGCAACATCTGGTAGCGGACGGATTGCACGATCATTCTAGCATCGACATCCAAAGAGTCGGCATTCAAGGTCAACATCTTGGCATCCTCCGCATTGGCGGTGATCTTCACCCTCTTTTCCCCGAGCCTGGCCTTCCTCTCTTCGAGCTTGATTTCTTCTCTGTCGCCTCCATCAACTGTTTGAACCTCTCCGCCTTCCTTTCCCCCTTGATATTCGAGCGCCTCACGCATGGCTCCTCCTTATTCACCAAGATCTCCTCGAACCTCTTCGTCAACTTGGCCGCCGCACCTTCTTGCTTTGCACTCTCCTCCTCCCACTTCTTGCCCCGTAAATTTCTTCTAACCTTCTTCAACGGTTCTTGGGTTGGGTCGGTAGGGTCACCGATTCTTCCTCGTTCGCTTGGGCGGCGGTCTTTGCAATGAGGTTCCATTTTGGTTGCCCATTCAACTTCAACCAACAATGCATGACGGTGAAGGACTTCTTCTCCAACTTCTTGTACACCACACAAGCACGAGTAGGCTGCAAAGTGAAACAATGCATATCCGTCTAGTGAGAAACAAAACAATACATGTCCGGCTAGTGATCAACAAAACTAAAGCATATCCGGCTAGTGATCAACTTACTTGCTCGGTGATTTATGCACCGCCCGGCCACCGTGCGATGAGATGCTTCAAGTGCCCGCAATACTTGGACACGGCCTCTTGGATGATGTGCCATCGATGGTTGAGGGACTTCCACTCACAGTTGCAGATGACCGCGTCGGAGTAGGGCGCCAAATGTTTGTGTTCATGGAACCATATGTGAACATTCCTCCAAAAGGTTGTGCCCTTTTGCTCCATGCCATGGAGAGGATCAAGGCTAGTGGTCAACCATGCATCACATAACAGCTTGTTCTTCCGCATGTTGAAGCTTTCTTCTCTACCCTTCTTCTTTGATCGTCGGCTGTATCATCTGGATCATCATTGTGCCGTCCTCCTCTCCCCCCTCCGGATGCTGCTCTACGGCGGCTCACTGCTGTTGTTGTTGTGTGCCACCGCCGTTTTGGGTGTAGGACTGCTGCATGGCCGTTTGAGTGTAGGACTGCTGCTGCTGGTAGTTGTCAGACTGGGTGGGATCTAGTCTTCCACCTGCCCGTCCTCATAGCCCCCTTCTCCTCGCTCGCCTCCATCATGGATGATGTCGAGCATCTCGCTATCCGTCGTACGCCAGCTCCCCCTCTTTGGGCATTGCAGCGAACAACGTGTGGGCACCCATCTACTCCCCGGCCGATGGTCGCGCCCGGACGAGCTGCAGCGAAGAATACTCGAAGAAGAGCGGCGTTGCGTTAACGTCGAAGATGTAAGGCACCTATAACGCCCTTGATGCGGCTATATCTCCCACGTGTCGAAGCACGACTTAGAGGCATAACCGCATTGAAAGCAATGTCGCAAGTGAGGTAATCTTCACACAACCCATGTAATACAATAAGGGAAAAGAGATAAATAGTTGGCTTACAATCACCACTTCACACAATACATGAATAAAGCATTACATTATCCAAATACACTCAAGGTCCGACTACGGAACCAAAATAAAAGAAGACTACCCCAAATGCTACACAGATCCCCGATCGACCCCAACTGGGCTCCACTACTGATCAACTAGAACGAAACAACGCAAAGGGCAAGATCTTCATCGAGCTCCTCCTTGAGCTTGGTTGCGTCACCTGCACGGACTCATCGGCACCTGCAAACTGGTTTTGGAAGTATCTGTGAGTCACGGGGACTCAGCAATCTTACACCCTCGCGATCAAGACTATTTAAGCTTATAGGTAGGGTAAAAGGTATGAGGTGGAGCTGCAGCAAGCGACTAGCATATATGGTGGCTAACATACGCAAATGAGAGCGAGAAGAGAAGGCAATGCACGGTCGAGAAACTATGATCAAGAAGTGATCCTAGAACAACCTACGTTAAGCATAACTCCAACACCGTGTTCACTTCCCGGACCCCGCCGAGAAGAGACCATCACGGTAACACACACGGATGATGTATTTTAAATTAAGGTCAACTTCAGGTTTTCTACAACCGGATATTAACAAATTCCCATCTGCCCATAACCGCGGGCACGGCTTTCGAAAGTTCAAATCCCTGCAGGGGAGTCCCAACTTAGCCCATCACGAGCTCTCACGGTCAACGAAGGATATTCCTTCTATCGGGAAGACCCGATCAGACTCATAATCCCGGTTACAAGACATTTCGACAATGGTAAAACAAGACCAGCAAAGCCACCCGAATGTGCCGACAAATCCCGATAGGAGCTGCACATATCTCGTTCTCAGGGCACACCGGATTGTCCAAACTTCCGGTAGGCCAGCCCAGAGTTGCCCCTGGTGGCCACCGGCGGCTGACAAGTTGGGCCAACACTCAGAGGAGCACTAGCCCGGGGGTTTAAATAAAGATGACCCTTGGGCAGGCCTACCCAAGGGAAAGAAAAGGCTAGGTGGCAAATGGTAAAACCAATGTTGGGCCTTGCTAGAGGAGTTTTATTCAAGGCGAACTGTCAAGGGGTTCCCATTATACCCAACCGCGTGAGGAACGCAAAATCCGGTAACATAACACCGATATGACGGAAACTAGGGCGGCAAGAGTGGAACAAAACACCAGGCATAAGGCCGAGCCTTCCATCCTTTACCAAGTATTTAGATGCATTAATTAAATAAGAGATATTGTGATATCCCAATAACTAAACATGTTCCACAAGGAACAACATCTCCATGTTCCAACAAGGAACAAACTTCAATCTTCACCTGCAACTAACAACGCTATAAGAGGGGCTGAGCGAAGTGGTAACATAGCCAAACAACGGTTTGCTAGGACAAGGTGGGTTAGAGGCTTGGTTCAACAATATGGGAGGCACGATAAGCAAGTGGTAGGTATCGCAACATAGGCATAGCAAAAGAGCGAGCAACTAGCAAGCAAAGATAGAAGTGATTTCGAGGGTATGGTCATCTTGCCTGAAATCCCGCAAGGAAGAAGAACGAGTCCATGAAGAAGACAAACGAATGTAGTCGAACGGATCCTCACAAACGCGGCGTTACCGGAACTAACCTGAAGAAGCAACACCGGAAATAAGCAAATAACATAGTAAACAACCACCACATAAACATGGCATGATGCACAACAAGTATGATGCATGTCCGGTTTAATAAAGCATGGCATGGCAAAGTGCACAAACAATACTACAAATTAAGTGGAGCTCAATATGCAACAAGTTGCATATTGACGAAACACCACATGAATTATTTAGTTCTCTCTCGTTTAGGTACTCAACAATATTAAATATTGTTAGCATGCCAAGAGGTGAAGCATAATGAAACTATCTATCTAGGCAATTTTAAATGAGGCCGGAACAACAAAACGACAAGTCCGGAAAATCCCCATATGCATTTAGCAATTTAATGCAAACAACAATTTAAACATTCTTGAAGTTGTTATCATGATGCGGATGACATGAACAAGTTTATGCAATGTTTATTAAAAGTTGACAAGAGCATTATGAAGCATTTGTCATCGTGGCGGAAACGAAAAGGGTGCCACGACAATGACAACGGAAATGGTGCCATGGCAACATTCCGGTTCCGATAGCTCACGGAGATACTGGTGCAAAAGGAAAAGTGACGGGAGCATGCAAAAGATGGTGGGTGATCCCGACTATCGGGTTCCCATGGGTTAGTGGCATGGAAAACGAGTGACAATTCGGACACAGTGCAGACAAGGGTGCACCCCATACGACTCAAGCATTCATTCTCGGACGTTCGTTCTCGGCGGTTATACCTTCAAAGCGTGCAAACGGGACGGTTCGAGTTCGTCGAGGGAAGTAGAGGAAGTAGTTGTTCCGCGACGGTAGTCGTTCACGTTCATAGTGGAAGTAGCGGTTCACGCGACGGTAGTCGAACTTGACGTTCGCGTTACACGGGTCTTCGGCGATGGTCGTCATACATGGTTCGGAGTGGTACTTGCACCTTCGGACTTGACGAATCCGAGGGCTTCGGGGTTCACTGTTGAACTTGACGAAACCCACGACGACGGAGAGGTACGCGTCGGCGGTAGTCGTTCGGGCGGAGAGCGTCGTCGAACTTGGCGTTCTTCGAACTTGCTGGTCTCGTCGAAACGAAGGGGTACTTGGTACAATCCGCGTAGTCGTGCACTTGTCGTCGAGGGACTTGATGGTCTTGACAAAACGAAGGGGTACTCGGCAAAACCCTGTTCTTCGGAGGTCGATGGTAGTGGTGAAGCACGGAGCAGCATCTCAAGTCACGGGAGCAGCAACTGTCACAGGCGGAGGTCGGGGCCGGAGCTTCTGGAGGGACCATGGACACAGAGGAGTCCAGGCCATGGCAGCCGAGGAGAAGCAGGGTCAGGGGCGTGTCGGGCCGAGGAGCTCCTGGCCGCAGTGGCGCGGCGCCGGAGCAGGGACCAGTGACGAGGCAAGGCGACGAGGAGAAGCCTGCGAGGGACCCTGGCAAGGAGGCAGTGGAGGACGGTGCTGGCGACGATGTCCTTGGCGAGGAGCTCAGGGGCGGCGCTCGCCCGGGCGGTGGCGGTGTGGCCAGCTTCGAGGAGGAGGGCGCGATGCAGAGGGAGAAAAGAGGCGGGACTCGGCACGCCGGCGGGACAACAGCGGCTGCATGGAGCGGGCGGCGGCCATGGCGCTCGGGAAGGCGCGGGGAGGAGAGGGGAGGAGGTTGCTGAGGGCGGTCGGTGCTCGAGGAGCTCCTCTCCTCGGGCGCTCGGCGACATGGGGTTCTCGCTCCTCTTTCTCCCTCTCTGGGTGACGGTGCAAGGGAGAGGACGAGGGGAGTGCGTTGGGATTGGAAGAGAGATGGGGATCTGGTGCGGGGCGCGTGTGGCGGCGGAGGGAGGACGAGCGAACGAGGGGAGGTGCGCGTGGGGATCGGGCTAGGTGGCGCTAGGGTTAGAGCTAGGCCTTGGGAGGCCGGCCCAGTAGAGAAGGGGGATGCGCCTAGGCCTTGGGAGGTGGGGAGAGGAAAAAGGCCAGGAGGCCTGCTGGCTGGATGGCTGCTGGGCCTCTTCTCTCTCTCTCTCTCTTAAAACTAAATTGACAGAAAACAAAAGAGAGAAAGGAAAAAGAAGAAGAGGGGTTTAGGGAACGAATTTGAACATGAGGGTAATTTTATTGGACTCACAAAAATAAGCTTGGTCCGTGAAAATTAGAAAAGGCCAGATCGAACGATAAGAATTCAAACTCATTTGAATTTAATTCAAATGGGTTTGAACTAGGACGAGGTTTTTCGAAGTGCCCAAAAATGTTGAGAAATTAGGTGGAGCTCCGGAAAATGAAGAAAAGATATATGACAAAGTTAGAGACCAAGAGTTGAGAAGGAAAAAGGCATGGGATATTTGCAAGTGTGTTATGATTAATTCAAAATAAATGGAATATTTACTATAGCTCTCTAAATATCAAGAGGATGTTTTAAAGAGAATCACCATGTGAATTCCCTCGATTTAAATGGATCAAAGATCCATGCCATTTATTTAGTTGAGTTGCAAAAGATTTATGAGATGATGGCATGATGACATGATGCAATGCACATGATGCAATGATGAATGCAAAGAACCAAACAAGTCACACGACGGAACCCGGAAACCCTGAAAGGCATCTGAAGCTCCGGTCTTGGGGCGTTACAGCACTGTACGCGGCGGCGGGGGGGGGGGGGGGGTTCTGAGCTGCTTGGCGACGTAGTTGTACGGAGGCTTGTAAGGCTCCGGCCATGGTGATGTATGTACTGTCAGCGCGCCCATCTGTCGGCGTCCGCCACGACCTCCACGCCCATCGCCACCACTAGGACCACGGGCCGCCAACCGCTTCTTGAGCTTCTCCTCCTTTGCGGCCTTCGCTTTGACGCGGCGATTTTACCGAGTCTCCAAACTGATCTACCGGGCAAGCGTGATGCTCGGATCCTCCGGCACCTCCGCCGGCTCCATCTCCGACAGTTCCATGCGTCGGAGGCGGAAGGAAGGAGAGGGTGGGAGAAAAGTGTGGGAATTGGGCGGAGAGCAACGGGGAATGGAAGAAGAGAGTGGGGGATTTTGGCGCGAAAACAGCGCGGGGTGCTACATAAACGCGGGCTTCGCCTTTCTTTTGGGTGGGGCAGGAGGGTGGAGAGCGATGTTTCATGTGTTCGGACTCCCGCAAAACAACCCACGTTTGCCTCCGGTTTACGGGAGAAATCGCGTTCGGACTGCTCTGCGGGCCGATACAGAACTGTGTTGGATGGCTTCCGCGGTCCGTACAGTGGTGGGAGGTCCAAGACTCGGCGCTGGAGATGCCCTAACACAGTGACAATAATTTAAACGTACCTTTGATTAGCATGCAGGTGCACCAAGCCACTAATTAATAATTGCATAAAGTAAAGAAAATATTATAGAGGCCACCGTCAAGTTAGCCTTGCGGCAGTCATCTTCTTTATCCTCTTTCACTATCTTATTACCCGGGACCAACATCCACAAGGAAAACAAGGAATTCAGCAAGGAAAACGATGCACGAGACAACATAGAAGGAATCATTGCTCAAGTGGCGATGTTGCCTCGTCCAACCAGAACGATCAGATGTGAAGTTGCCACTCCCTAAAACGGTACTCAGAGCAACACCTTAGGGTGTGTTCAGTTGAAGGGATGGCCTCGAATGGCACGGGTCCGACCCACTCCTAGCCCCCGTTCTCGCGTTCAGTTGAAATCGGGACCAGCACGCACTCGTTTCTCCCGAGCGAATATTCCGCCCAGATGCGGAACGAAGTCATACCTCGAAAACGGCCGGACCACGCGGAACGGCTGCCTCCCTCGCACTCGTCCTTAGCCCCACATGTGCGCCGCCTCCCTCCCCTTCCTCCCCTCCTCCCTTTCCCATGGATCTGGGCAGCGCTGCCGGTCCACTCTTCCCGTCGGCCGGCGGCTGCCTCCCCCTCCCCCTCCTCTCCCCTCCCCCTCCCCCTCCTCTACCCTCCTCCCCCACTCCATGGATCTGAGCTGCAGCGGCCCTCCCTTCCTTGTCGGCCGGCGCCAGTTCGTCCCATCCCTGGCCGCCCGTTCCTCCTCTTCCCGGCCGCGGCCGGGTCCTCCTCTCCATGGCGGTCGGTTCCTCCCATCCATGTCGGCCGTTTCCTCCCTTCCGGATGCCTGCTAATCTCTCTTTCTCTATCGTTTTGCAGCATCTCGACGGAAGGACTCCAAGCAGCGGGTGCTCGACGGCGGGAGCTGTTGTTTTTGTTGCACTAGCTGCAATGGCTGCTGTTTTTATGCTTTTGGGAATTTCTTATATGAACTATATGGTTGTATGTGCAACTTGTTGAAAATTATGTTATGTGCTGTCATTCATGTGTTATAAACTTGTTAATATCTATTGTTATGTTGTTTTTAATCAAATTACAAACAAAATGCTGCTGAAATTTTAAATTTTAGGTTGTTCCATTTTTCATTACGTGCTTCCAACCAAACAACAGAACGGAACTGACCCGTTCTACTCTTTTGCTCCTACCAAACATAGAAATGGAACGGACCCGTTCCTCTGGAATGGAACCATTCCATTCCATGACAGTTGGTCCCCCAATTGAATACACCCTTAAAGACCTGATCCGCCTGTTGTTGCTGCCATTGTTAAAAATTGAATGTGGCATTTTGTTAGGTCAACACCAAGGACACACCTGAAGAAAAACTGCAGACTGTGCCTAAGAAGACGAAAAATGCTACATCTGCTGAAGGGGCTGGGACAGGAAAGAAGGCAACAAGGAGTAGCATATGAAGTTTGCAGTTCTAGGCAGTTGTTGCTAGTTGGGGTCTCTCTCTCTCTCTCTCTGTCTTTTGCTTTCTCAACAAATATTTCATAAAACGGACTCTCTATGGATCCCCACAAGTGATCAATTCTCGCAAGAATAATAGAGTTTTTTGAGAACGCAAGAATAATAGAGTTGAACCTATTCGATTGTCCTTTATACTTCTACTGTGAATCACTTTAAAAAAATCAGGAAAAGCAAAGAGGTTCAAGGAGAACTGTGAATTGACATCCAATGAAATTAGTTTAGCCTCCTTTCCTCAATATTTTTAAGTCATGGGGGATGTGCATGGTGATGGGGATGGGGATTTTCTTGGAAATAAATTTTTGTTTACATTGTATATGTATATAATTATCTAGAGTGTGTAAACCAATCCGGGTGTTTGGTCTAGTGGTATGATTCTCGCTTCGGGTGCGAGAGGTCCCGAGTTCGATTCTCGGAACACCCCAACTTTTTTTATTGCCTCGAGCCAACTTTTTTTAGCCACTCTGAATTTTGTACTCATTAGCTACTCTGAATTTTCGTACAGAGTACAGACATACTGCTCAAATGCATACATCTCGATTCTACTTGCTACGATGCTACACGTACCATATCGCTTGACCACCACGGTTAATTAGCTCTAGCACAAGCAGCAGCTAAAGAAACAACAAAATCGCTGCACATCCTTCTCTGCATAGACGAAGCTCGAAGGCAGTTTCTTCAGAACCAATTCGAGTAGTCAAAATCTCTGAGCTTCCGGAAATGCTTCTCCACATCCTGTCTCGATTTTGTCCACTCTTCTCTCTGGATGATAGTGGTGGCGTCGTCTCTTTGTGACTGTGATACCAATGACCGAAATTAGCTCTACAAGCTTGTTGCTAACAAGAGAATAATTGTGAAGCAAGTAAACTACCTTGTCAGTTATTCTGAATGACTCGCCTCCATCCCGTATGAGTAGCAGGTCATTCCTCCTATCTCTCTTTTTTCCTTCAGGGACGTTCACCTGACAAAGACGACTACATATCAGTCACCACAGACAGTACACCAAAATATATGATGTCTTATATTTTGATACGGAGGGAGTACTTAACAAAGAAAAAAAATCACTTAAAAACAAGTTTTTGGTGTTAGAAAAGTCTGCAATTCACCTACCCTAGTTTCTTGACATCATCAGGCTGCTAATAGTTTTTATTTGTTTTTTAAATTGATATTTATGGGTTACAGATATTTATTAAATGATCAATGAAAGGATTGAGAATCTCAGTGTCCGACCATAAATTTTGACTGTGAAGACACTTGACCTGTAGTAAATTCAGATAATACTAATATTTACATGAGACTCCACAAATATGGACCAAGACTAATATGATTGATATTGTGTGACAAATAACAGGTAATATCCAGAAGAAACTGCACCATTTGACATTGATACATCTGATTAGAATCCAGAATCATCACTAGTAAACAAACAGAGCAAATGAACAATGACTAGTGAAAACTTATCTTTCAGGCACATAGGTGAGATGGCTGAACTATTTAGATTAGATGAGAAACTAGTATAAAATTAGTTACAGTAGATTCCATATGCATGATTACTTTTTGCGAAAGATATAGTACATGATTACTTAAATACATAAGAGAAACTATTATTTTCATATCATGAAAGAATTAAGATTTCAATTGTCTTACCACTACTTTCGCTCTTGTGATTGACCTTGTTTTTGAGTCAATGACATAAATCTCCTCAAAATCAAGGAAAAAATCTGTATCGCTGAACCGCCTGTTTCTGTAGTGTTTTGTTAAGAAAACCTACAGCAGAAGAAACAAAAATGAAATACATATACTTAATAAGATCATGAAGCTAGATGCATATGTACTTAATATATCATATCATGGCAAAGAATATTTAGTATTAACAATAAGCTAGCATGTCCAGTGAGCAGAACTGGTGGCCTATAAACATACTAAGGTGAAAGCAGTAAAACATATGATGCAGTTAACAACAGTTAAGTGTCCCAAATCTTGGGCTGGAAATCGAGTTAAAGCTTGGCTAGTAGAAAACCCACTGATGTAGCCGTGCAGCTTAAGCAGCTCTAACTAAGTAATTGTACTTATTTGCTGATTTCCTGTTTTAGCACCTACAATAATTTGCACTGTGAGGACAATAAACAATGCATTGCACATCCCGTAAAGAAGCTATAAGTGTAGAATCTGCCACGCGGGATGTTTTTCAGGAGTTTCACTGCTAACTTCACGTGAACCGAAGCTTGGATATGCATCAACAACAACAACAAAGCCTTTAGTCCCAAACAAGTTGGGGTAGGCTAGAGCTGAAGCTCATAAGATCTCGCAACCAACTCATGGTTCTGGCACATGGATAGCAAGCTTCCATGCACCCCTGTCCATGTCTAGTTCTTAAGTGATACTCCAGTCCTTCAGATCTCTCTTTACGGACTCCTCCCATGTCAAGTTCAGTCTACCCAGACCTCTCTTGACATTATCAGCACACTTTATCTGTACGCTATGCACTGGAGCTTCTGGAGACCCGTGCTGAATATGCCCAAACCATCTCAGACGATGTTGGACAAGCTTCTCTTCAATTGGATATGCATATTAAGATTAATTTTACCTCACAAGTCAAAACTACCATTGGCAAGGACATGTCTCACCAAGCAACTATGATGCATTACTACCGCAAATCGAGTGACAAAAACTAAGGGTGCAAGCAGCACACCCAGTTTCCCACATACTAGCTCACTCTAGTACAAATGTTAAGGCCATTAGTACACTTAAATGGCATGGTTAGCAGGACAAGCGGGCCACTGCTTGCATCCCTAGCAAAAAACCCTGGACAGAACTTCAGAACCTTTATGGCTGTTAAATACTTAATTCCCAAGCCACATTCAGCCAGTTCATTTGGTTTACAACAGAAGGAACATAACGGAATGGCACAACAAACTAGCAGAGTAGGCAAAGTTCTCACACATACCTTCATAATCTCCCTCTCTGTCTTGTACAGGGGATCACGCAGATGCTCAACCGGTGGCTCACTTACATGGTAGCGGCCAAAGTTTTTCTTCACGCACCTCACATACTGAATTTCAAAGAGAAAAAATCAACAATTAATAACCTAATGCATTTTACATGCACCAAAAATAAGAAATAGCAAGATATGTGCACCTTTTGTGGCATCGGGGCAAGAACCCTTGGAATGGAGTAGATGTCGGTGTCAGGCGGTGTGACATACATCTGTTGCACACAATGCCATATTGAGCAGAACAAGCACCACACAGTTAGCTTAAAGATTACTACTCCCTTCCGTCGATATTAATTGCCGTTGATTTAGTACAAGTTGTACTAAACCAGCGACAATTAATATGGATTGGAGGGAGTAGTTGTCAACTGTCCTAATATTGCCGTCGATTGACATGTTGGTCTGTTAGATGAAATGTCACATAGGCCAAACGCATTTTTGCAGACATGAATGGTGAAATAGTCTATTTCAAATAGAGCAGGAAATTACTGGAAAATGTAGTAGATAAGGTGAATTGCTAGGATATACCTCTCGGAAGTCGTAGACGTCTTGGTCAGGGTCGGGCACCTTGCGGATGAAGAAGTCGCAGTGGAGCAGACGAATCTTGTGGAACTCATCTTCGTCGACGGTGTAGTCCACGACGGTGTCGGAGGCGGACGCCCCAGTGGACACGAAGCTCTCGGCCGCGACCATGGCGATGTCTCCCTCCCCTTCCTCGCCTCCGCTGCCAACCCCGGAGAGCTGCGGCCGAGGCTTGACGGGGTCGAGGAGGCGGTCGTAGTCGACGTCGTAGTCCTGCTCGTTGTCGAGGTCGTCGTCGTCCCCCACACCGTCGTCTCCGTCGAGGTCGAAGTCGCCCGCATCGCCGAAGTCGTCGTCCATGTCGCCGTCACCGTACGCCGCCGAAATGTCACGCTGCCGCCGGCCCTGCCTTCGGGGGAGGAGGGGCGCTGGGGTGGTGAGGAGGGAGAGGGAGAGGGAGTGAGCAGGAGAGAGCTTGAAGGTGGAGGTGGGGTTTAGGGTTTTGGAGAGCAGAGAGGGGAATGGATAGGGAGAGGCGGTCGCGAGCGGAGTGGTCGCCATTAGCGCGAGAAGGTTTTGCACTCTCGCCACTGTCCACCGTATGCGACTTAAAATGGGAAAATAAACATTTTGTCCTCCAGCGTTTTTTTCATGGTAATACGTTTTCATACTACAAGTCACGTAAACACCGATCTGACAAAACTAAAAAGACAACACAAAGCTAGTATTTGCACAAAAATTTGTCCTTTAACTTGCGCGCTTATTATAACCGTCGTTACCTAAGTTGAGAAATGCTCCACTAAATATGAAAATACATCACATCTACGTTACGTGTACTCTAGAACGATGCGGCTCTGCCACATACCCCTTCCCTCCCCTTTCCCTCACACGTTCGATGCACAATATGCGGAAAGCCCCGTCCATTTCCATAATCGCGTCGCACCCCACGGCAGCCAACGGTTGTACCTTTGCGATATGGCCCCTACTCACATCCCAAATCCTTTCAAGTCATGTGCCACCCGAAACGGATCTTCCCTTTCCCTCGAGGACGACGTTGTCCCACGGCGGTGCGACATGATCATCATTGTGGCGTCGACCGAAGAGGCTCGCGAGCAATTAACTATGTTCGGATGATTTTCTATACTAAAATTCAAGTTTAATTCGAGCTCGTTTGCCTACTCGGAATTGTAGGGTTTCAGTCGGCTGCGTTGAAGCTTTGTTTTTTCCTCGCTAGGGATGAAGGCACTGGCTTCTACATTGTAGAGTTAGTGCATTACGGTTTTTTTTTGTATAATGGAGCGAATAGGTCTTATCTCTTGTGTGAATGGAAAGGTCTTTTATGATTTCCATGATGCTAGGAAAATTTGCATGTCGATATTGTTGATTTAGTAGAGGATTTGAAATACAAGAAGGCAGCAAGAATAAATATATGTTTGTTGCTCCCTGGAATGCAAATCAATGAGCATGGACTTAAATTGATTGCACAAAACAATGATAACAATTGCATCAGGGGACTGATTAGAGAAGGGCACATATTATCTAAAGTTCTGACTTGATCATTTAGGCAACATGTGCATGTGTAAGGGTAGTTATCGAACTGAGGGGGTGAATTGGAGATTTTGAAAATCATTTCAAATAAAATGAACAAATAGAAGTTTAACAGATACAAAATGGACGGATAAATGCTGCAGTGAAGACTAACTACACTGACAACAAAGTACTTAGCAGACATACACACTAACATGTCGAAGACAAAAGCAGAAGCATGGAAGCAAGAGCATGGCAAAGACTAAACTAGGCATAGCTCATGCCGCGGAATAGAAAGGGATACATCAAAGTCTTCGCAATAGAGAACATAAAGGGAGCAAGATCTTCGAAATACGAAGTACAAAAGCAAATTGAGTGCGAGGAAATAGAACATGAAAGCTTGGTGAAGAGAAATTTGTTCGCCTTGTTCAAGTTGCTGACACAACTCTATGTCTAATTGGAGGGTAACTAAGCCTCCTTTTGATGTTTATAGTGGGCCAAGACTGGTACAAACATACATGCTACAATCATAGTCTCTGTATTGCACAGTCACTATCGTTCCTCACCATATTTAGGTTACGACAGGGATAATTAATAAGTGTCACCTCGTGGACGCATCAAATGCTCTCCATTGCTTCCCTATCAATTGCAAAGAGAATGAAGTGAGTATATTATAGTCACCTCTTTACCTCTACAACGATAGTAATATGCTTCATAGCCATTGAAGGAAAAAATGTTGAGTGGGCATCCTTACACATTATTGACTCAAAAGTGCAAATGAGGGTGCCATCCTATTGGCGTTCAACACCTAAACATACTATGGTTTCTTCATATCCCCGAGAATTAGGGAATCGCCCAGGCATAGAAACAATAAGCATCTTATGGATAATTGTGATAATCATGAACGATAGATCAAAGTAATACACGGAACAATCCATCAGGGTTCGGTATTACAAAGAGATGGAAGTGGGAATGGTGATGAAGATGGTAGATGTCAGAGTCTCCTTGAATGAGGTGATGGCATGGCAGAGCCCTCCCGCCGATTCCACATTCGGATCCCTTTCGTAGGCTAGGGTTCTTCGTTTTGGTGGAGTTTATGTTCTCTCTATATGTCATACTCCCGTCTGAAGGCATGAGGATAACACAGTCAACCAGGGGAGGTAGAGGCTGAAGGAAATATGCCCTAGAGGCAATAATAAAGTTGTTATTTATATTTTCTTATATCATGATAAATGTTTATTATTCATGCTAGAATTGTATTAACCGGAAACTTAGTACATGTGTGAATACATACACAAACACAGTGTCCCTAGTATGCCTCTACTTGACTAGCTCGTTAATCAAAGATCGTTAAGTTTCCTAACCATAGACATGTGTTGTCATTTGATGAACGGGATCACATTATTAGAGAATGATGTGATGGACAAGACCCATCCGTTAGCTTAGCATTATGATCGTCTAGTTTTATTGCTATTGCTTTCTTCATGACTTATAGATATTCCTCTGACTATGAGATTATGGAACTCCGGAATACCGAAAGAACACCTTGTGCGCTATCAAACGTCACAACGTAACTGGGTGATTATAAAGATGCTCTACAGGTGTCTCCGATGGTGTTTGCTGAGTTGGCATAGATCGAGATTAGGATTTGTCACTCCGTGTATCAGAGAGGTATCTCTGGGCCCTCTCGGTAATGCACATCACTATCGGAGAGCAATGTGACTAATGAGTTAGTTGTGGAATGATGCATTGCGGAACGAGTAAAGAGACTTGCCAGTAACGAGATTGAACTAGGTATGATGATACCGACGATCGAATCTCAGGCAAGCAACATACCGATGACAAAGGGAATGACGTATGTTGTTATGCGGTTTGACCGATCTTCGTAGAATATGTAGGAGCCAATATGAGCATCCAGGTTCCGCTATTGGTTATTGACCGGAGATGTCTCTCGGTCATGTCTACATAGTTCTCAAACCCGTAGGGTCCGCACGCTTCGCGTTCGATGACGATTTGTATTATGAGTTATGTGTTTTTGATGACCGAAGTTTGTTCGGAGTCCGGGATGAGATCACGGACATGACGAGGAGTCTCAAAATGTTCGAGAGGTAAAGATTTATATATTGGAAGGTTATATATGGACACTGGAATGGTTCCGAAGAAGATCGGGGATGTTTCGGAGTACCGGGAGGTTACCAGAACCCCTCGGGAAAGTTATTGGGCCTAATGGGCCATAGTGGAGGAGAGGAGGCAGGCCATAGGAGGTGGGGCACACCCCCTTGCCCCAATCCAAATTGGACAAGGGGAGGGGCACGACCCCCCTCTTTCCTTCTCCCTCTCCCTGTTGGGGAACGTAGCAATAATTCAAAATTTTCCTACGTGTCACCAAGATCAATGTAGGAGATACTAGTAACGAGAGAGAGAGAGAGAGAGGGAGTGCATATTCATACCCTTGAAGATCGCTAAGCGGAAGCGTTACAAGAACGCGGTTGGTGGAGTCGTACACGCAGCGATTCAGATCGCGGTCGATTCCAATCTAAGCGCCGAACAACAGCGCCTCCGCGTTCAACACACGTACAGCCCGGGGACGTCTCCTCCTTGATCCAGCAAGGGGAGAGGAGAAGTTGAGGGAGAACTCTGACATCACGACAGCGTGGTGGTGATGGAGCTCGTGGTTCTCCGGCAGGGCTTCGCCAAGCGCTATGAAGGAGGGGTGTAGGGGAGGGGGAGGGGCTGCGCCAGGGGAAGGGTCTAGGTCTTCTGGCAGCCCTCCCACCCCCACTATTTATAGGAGAAGGGAAGAGGGGGCCGGCCCCTTTAGATCCCATCTAGGGGAGGGGCGGCGGCCAGGGAGGGAACCCTAGATGGGTTTTGGGCGCCCCACCCCTAGGAGACTTGTCCCCCAAGCCAGGAGGGGAGGCGCCCCCGCCTCTCCTGGTTACGTGAGATGGGGGGAGCGGCGCATAGCCCCTTAGTGGGCTGGTGTGCCCCTTCCCCTTGGCCCATAAGGCCCCCCAACACTTGCCAGGGCCTCCGAAACCACTTTCGGACACGCTGGTCGTCACCCGATACCCCTGGAACAATTCCGGACTCCAATACCCTTCGTCCAATATATCGATCTTCACCTCCGGACCATTCCGGAACTCCTCGTCACGTCCGGGATATCATCCGGGACTCCGAACAACCTTCGGTAACCACATACTATTTCCCATAACAACTCTAGCGTCACCGAACCTTAAGTGTGTAGAACCTACGGGTTCGGGAACCATGCAGACATGACCGAGACATCTCTCCGACCAATAACCAATAGCGGGATCTGGATACCCATATTGGCTCCCACATGTTCCATGATGATCTCATCGGTTGAACCACGATGTCGGGGATTCAATCAATCCCGTATACAATTCCATTTTTCAATTGGTATGTTACTTGCCCGAGATTCGATCGTCGGCATCCCAATACCTCGTTCAATCTAGTTACCGGCAAGTCTCTTTACTAGTTCCGTAACGCATGATCCTGTGGCTAACTCCTTAGTCACATTGAGCTCATTATGATGATGCATTACCGAGTGGGCCCAGAGATACCTCTCCATCATACGGAGTGACAAATCCCAGTCTCGATTCGTGCCAACCCAACAGACACTTTCAAAGATACCTGTAGTGCACCTTTATAGCCACCCAATTACATTGTGACGTTTGGTACACCCAAAGCATTCCTACGGTATCCGGGAGTTGCACAATATCATGGTCTAAGGAAATGATACTTGACATTAGAAAAGCTTTAGCAAACGAACTACACGATCTTGTGCTACGCTTAAGATTGGGTATTGTCCATCACATCATTCTCCTAATGATGTGATCCCGTTATCAATGAAATCCAATGTCCATGGTCAGGAAACCATGACCATCTATTGATCAACGAGCTATTCAACTAGAGGCTTACTAGGAACATATTGTGGTCTATGTATTCACACATGTATTACGGTTTCCGGTTAATACAATTATAGCATGAACAATAGACAATTATCATGAACAAGGAAATACAATAATAACCATTTTATTATTGCCTCTAGGGCATATTTCCAACAGTCTCCCACTTACACTAGAGTCAATAATCTAGTTCACATCACTATGTGATTGTAATGAATCCAACACCCATGGGGTTTGTTCATATCTCGCTTGTGAGAGAGGTTTATTAGTCAATGGGTCTGAAACTTTCAGATCCATGTGTGCTTTACAAACCTCTATGTCATCTTGTAGATGCAGCTACCACGCGCTACTTGGAGCTATTCCAAATAACTGCTCTATTATACGAACCCGTTTTAATTTCTGCAACGATCCCCAACAGCTAGTAAACTCCATAGATTGATCCAGCAAGGGGGGAGGAGAAGTTGAGGGAGAACTCCGACAACACGACGGCGTGGTGGTGATGGAGCTTGTGGTTCTCCGGCAGGACTTCACCAAGCGCTACGAAGGAGGAGGAGAGGGCTGCGCCAGGGGAAGGGTGCGGCTGCCCTCTCTCTCCCTCACTATATATAGGGGGAAGGGGGAGGAGGACGTGCCCTAGAGTTTCCTAGGGGAGGGGAGGGGGCCACAGGGGAAACCCTAGATGGGTTTGGGCACCCCCACCACTAGGAAACTTGCCCCCCCCCCAAGCCGGGAGGGGTGGCTGCCCTAGGGGAGGCACCCCCACCTCTCCAGGTTACGTGAGATGGGGCGGGAGGGGCGCTCAGCCCCTTAGTGGGCTGATGTGCACCTTCCCCTTGGCCCATAAGCCCCCCCCCCCCCAACGCTTGCCGGGGCCTCCGAAACCCTTTTCGAACTCGCTGGTCGTCACCCGGTACCCCCGAAACAATTCCGGACTCCAATACCCTTCGTCCAATATATCGGTCTTCACCTCCGGACCATTCCGGAACTCCTCGTCACGTCCGGGATCTCAACCGGGACTCCGAACAACCTTCGGTAACCACATACTATTTCCCATAACAACTCTAGCGTCACCGAACCTTAAGTGTGTAGACCCTACGGGTTTGGGAACCATGTAGACATGACCGAGACATCTCTCCGACCAATAACCAATAGCGGGATCTGGATACCCATATTGGCTCCCACATGTTCCACGATGATCTCGTCGGATGAACCACGATGTCGAGGATTCAATCAATCCCGTATACAATTCCCTTTGTCTATCGGTGTGTTACTTGCCCGAGATTCGATCATCGGTATCCCCATACCTCGTTCAATCTCGTTACCGGCAAGTCACTTTACTCGTTCCATAATGCATGATCCCGTGACAAACTCCTTAGTCACATTGAGCTCGTTATGATGATGCATTACCGAGTGGGCCCAGAGATACCTCTCCGTCATACGGAGTGACAAATCCCAGTCTTGATTTGTGCCAACCCAACAGATACTTTCGGAGATACCTGTAATGCACCTTTATAGCCACCCAGTTACATTGTGATGTTTGGTACACCCAAAGCATTCCTACGGTATCCGGGAGTTGCACAATCTCATGGTCTAAGGAAATGATACTTGACATTAGAAAAGCTTTAGCAAACGAACTACACGATCTTGTGCTACGCTTAAGATTGGGTCTTGTCCATCACATCATTCTCCTAATTATGTGATCTCGTTATCAACGACATCCAATGTCCATGGTCAGGAAACCATAACCACCTATTGATCAACGAGCTAGTCAACTAGAGGCTCACTAGGGACATGTTGTGGTCTATGTATTCACACATGTATTACGGTCTCCGGTTAATACAATTATAGCATGAATAATAGACGATTATCATGAACAAGGAAATATAATAATAACCATTTTATTATTGCCTCTAGGGCATATTTCCAACAGTCTCCCACTTGCACTAGAGTCAATAATCTAGTTCACATCGTTATGTGATTAACACTCATAGTTCACATCGCCATGTGACTAACACCCGAAGAGTTTACTAGAGTCAATAATCTAGTTCACATCACCATGTGATTAACACCCAAGAGTTTACTAGAGTCAATAATCTAGTTCACATCACCATGTGATTAAGACTCAATGAGTTCTAGGGTTTGATTATGTTATGCTTACGAGAGAAGTGTCAGTCAATGGGTCTGCAACATTCAGATCCATGTGTTCTTTGCAAATCTTGATTTCATATTGTAGATGTTGCTACTATGCTCCACTTGGAGCTATTCCAAATGGTTGCTCCACTATACGCATCTGGTTTTCTACTCAGGGTCATTCGGATAGGTGTTAAAGCTTGCATCGACGTAACCCTTTATGTCGAACTCTTTATCACCTCCATAATCGAGAAACAATTCCTTATTCCTAAGGACAATTTTGACCGCTGTCCAATGATCCAATCCTGGATCACTCTTGTACCCCCTTGCCAGACACGTGGCAAGGCACATCGCGGTACACAATATGGCATATCGTATAGAGCCTATGGCTAAGGCATAGGGGACGACTTTCGTCATTTCTCTTTCTTCTGTCATGGTCGAGCTTCAAGTCTTAACTTCACACCTCACAACTTAGGAAAGAACTCCTTCTTTGACTGATCCATCTTGAACTCTTTCAAGATCATGTCAAGGTATGTGCTCCGTGAAAGTCTTATCAGGCGTCTTGATCTATCTCTATAGATCTTGATACCCAACATGTAAGTAGTTTTACACAGGTCTTCCTTTGAAAACTCCATTCAAACAACCCTTTATGCTTTCTAGAAATTCTACATCATTTCCGATCAACAATATGTCATCCATATATACCTATCAGAAATGTTGTAGTGCTCCCACTCACTTTCTTGCAAACTTTGTATAAACCAAAATGCTTTGATCACCTCATCAAAGCGTATGTTCCAACTCCGAGGTGCTTGCTCTAGTCCATAGAAGGATCACTGGAGTTTGCATACCTTTTAGCATCCTTAGGATTGACAAAAACCTTTTGGTTGTATCACATACAACCTTCCCTCACAGAAACCGTCAAGGAAACTTTGTTTTGACATCCATCTACCTAATTTCGTAAATGAAAATGCAACAACTGCTAACATAGTTCTAACAGACTTTAGCATCGCTATGATTGAGAGAGTCTCATCATAGTCAACTCCTTGAACTTGTCGGAAACTTCTTTGAGACAAGTCGAGCTTCACAAATGGTGACATTACCATCAGCGTTTGTCTTCTTCTTAAAGATCCATTTATTCCCAATGGATTGCCGTTCATCGGGCAAGTCCACCAAAGTCCATACTTTGTTCTCATACATGGATCCTATCTCGGATTTCATGGCTTCTAGCCATTTGTTGGAATGCAGGCCCACCATCACTTCTTCATAGCTCATAGGTTCATCGTTGTCCAACAACATGACCTTTAAGACAGGGTTACCACTCAGAAGTTGTACACACCCTTGTCGACCTACGATGTTTGATAGTAATTTGATCTGAAGCTTCACGAACATCATCATTAGCTTTCTCCTCAACTGACGTAAGGGCCACAGAAACATCTTTCTGTGATGCGCTACTCTTTGGTTGAAGTGAAGGTTCAACAACCTCATCAAGTTCTATCTTCCTCCCACTCAATTCTTTCGAGAGGAACTCTTTCTCGAGAAAGGACCTGTTCTTAGCGACAAACACTTTACCTTCAGATCTGAGATAGAAGGTATACACAATCATTTTTATGGGTATTCTATGAAGACACAATTTTCCACTTTGGGTTAGAGCTTTTCCGACCGAAGCCTATCGACATAAGCATCGTAGCCCCAAACCTTAAGAAACAACAACTTTGGTTTCTTGCCAAACCATAGTTCATACGGTGTCGTCTCCATGGACTTAGATGGTGCCCTATTTAAAGTGAATGTAATTGTCTTTAATGCATAACCCCCAAAATAGCGGTAGATTGGTAAGAGACATCATACACCATATCCAATAAGGTTCGATTACGACGTTCGGACACACCATCATGCTATGGTGTTCCAGGCGGCGTCAACTATGAAATGATTCCACCTTGTCTTTAGTGATTGCCAAACTCATAACTCAGATACTTTCCCTTTGATCAGATTGAAGGAACTTGATCTTCTTGTTACGATGATTCTCAACTTCACTCTAAAATTGCTTAAACTTTTCAAACATTTCAGACTTATGCTTCATTAAGTAAATATACCCATATTTATTCAATTCACCGGTGAAGGTGAGAAAATAATGATATCCACCGCGCGCGTCAACACTCATCAGACCGCACACATCAGCATGTATGATTTCCAACAAGTCACTTGCCCGTTCCATTGTTCCAAAGAACGGGGTTTTAGTCATCTTGCCAAAGAGGCATGGTTCACATGTGTCAAGTGATTCAAAATCAAGTGACTTCAAAAGTCCATTAGCATGGAGGTTCTTTCATGCGCTTTACACCAATATGACCTAAGCGGTAGTGCCACATGAAAGTGGTACTATCATTATCAACTCTACATCTTTTGGCATCAACGTTATGAACATGTGTATAACTACAACCGGGATTCAATAAACCATTCACATTGGGTGCATGACCATAGAAGGTATTATTCATGTAAACAGAATAACCATTATTCTCTGACTTAAATGAATAACTATATTGCAATTAACATGATCTAATCATGTTCATGCTCAACGCAGACACCAATGCAAACATCATTTATCTAGGTTCAACACTAATCCCGAAGGTAGAGGGAGTGTGCGATGGTGATCACATCAACCTTGGAAACACTTCCAACACACATCGTCACCTCGCCCTTAGCTAGTCTCCGTTAATTCCGTAGCTTTTGTTTTGAGTTACCAATATTAGCAACTGAACCAGTATCTAATACCCATGTGCTACTAGGAGTACTAGTAAGGTACACATCAATAACACATATATCAAATATACTTTTGTTGAAGTTGACAGCCTTCTTATCTACCAAGTATTTGAGGCAGTTCCGCTTCCAGTGACCGTTCCCCTAATAGAAGCACTTTGTCTCGGGTTTGGGTTCTTGGGTTTCTTCACTGGAGTGGCAACTGGCTTGGCATTCAAGAAGTTTCCCTTCTTGCCCTTGCCCTTCTTTGAAACCAGTGCTCTTGTTAACCATCAACACTTGATGCTCCTTCTTGATTTCTACGTTTACGGCCTTAAGCACGACGAACAGCTCCGGGATTATCTTCCCTTGCATGTTATAGTTCATCATGAAACTCTAGTAGCTTGGTGATTGATAACCCACAAGTATAGGGGATCGCAACAGTTTTCGAGGGTAGAGTATCCAACCCAAATTTATTGATTCGACACAAGGGGAGCCAAAGAATATTCTTAAGTATTAGCAGCTGAGTTGTCAATTCAACCACACCTGGAAACTTAATATCTGCAGCAAAGTATTTAGTAGCAAAGTAATATGATAGTAGTGGTAACGGCAGCAAAAGGTAACGGTAGCAAAAGTAATGTTTTTGGTATTTTGTAGTGATGATAGCAATAGCAACGGAAAAGTGAATAAGCGAAGAACAATATATGGAAAGCTCGTAGGCAATGGATCAGTGATGGAGAATTATGCCGGATGCGGTTCATCATGTAACAATCATAACATAGGGTGACACAAAACTAGCTCCAGTTCATCAATGTAATGTAGGCATGTATTCCGAATATAGTCATACGTGCTTATGGAAAATAACTTGCATGACATCTTTTGTCCTACCCTCCCGTGGCAGCGGGGTCCTAACGGAAACTAAGGGATATTAAGGCCTCCTTTTAATAGAGTACCGGAACAAAGCATTAGCACATAGTGAATACATGAACTCCTCAAACTATGGTCATCACCAGTAAGTATCCCGATTATTGTCAATTCGGGGTTAACGGATCATAACACATAATAGGTGACTATAGACTTGCAAGATAGGATCAAGAACTCTAATATATTGATAAAAACATAATAGGTTCAGATCTGAAATCATGGCACTCGGGCCCTAGTGACAAGCATTAAGCATGGCAAAGTCATAGCAACATCAATCTCAGAACATAGTGGATACTAGGGATCAAACCCTAACAAAACTAACTCGATTACATGATAGATCCCATCCAACCCATCACCGTCCAACAAGCCTACGATGGAATTACTCACGCACGGCGGTGATCATTATGAAATTGGTGATGGAGGATGGTTGATGATGATGATGTCGACGGATTCCCCTCTCCGGAGCCCCGAACGGACTCCAGATCAGCCCTCCCGAGAGGTTTTAGGGCTTGGCGGCGGCTCCATATCGTAAAACGCGATGAATCCTTCTCTCTGGTTTTTTTCTCCCCGAAACCAAATATATAGAGTTGGAGTTGAGTTCGGAGGAGCTCCAGGGGGCCCACGAGGTAGGGGGGCGCCCTAGGGGGGCAGGCGCGCCCCCCACCCTCGTGGACAGGTGGTGGCCCCCCTGGCCTTCATCTTTTGCAAGGATATTTTATTATTTCCGAAAAGTTGTTCCGTGAAGTTTCAGGTCATTCCGAGAAATTTTGTTTCTGCACATAAATAACACCATAGCAATTCTGCTGAAAACAGCATCAGTCCGGGTTAGTTCCATTCAAATCATGCAAGTTAGTGTCCAAAACAAGGGCAAAACTGTTTGGAAAAGTAGATACGACTGAGACGTATCAACTCCCCCAAGCTTAAACCTTTGCTTGTCCTCAAGCAGTTCAGTTGATAAACTGAAAGTGATAAAGAAAAACTTTTACAAACTCTGTTTGCTCTTGTTGTTGTAAATATGTAAAGCCAACATTCCAGTTTTCAGCAAAGATTATGGCTAACCACATTCACAATAACGCTTAGGTCTCAAGTTTACTCATATCAATGGCATAATCAACTAGCGAGCAATAATAATAAATCTCGGATGACAACACTTTCTCAAAACAATCATAATATGATATAACAATATGGTATCTCGCTAGCCCTTTCTGAGACCGCAAAACATAAATGCATAGCACCTTTAAAGATCAAGGACTGACTAGACATTGTAATTCATGGTAAAAGAGATCCAGTCAAGTCATACTCAATTTAAACTAACAGTAATGAATGCAAATGACAGCGGTGCTCTCCAACTGGTGCTTTTTAATAAGAAGATGATGACTCAACATGAAAGTAAATAGATAGGCCCTTCGCAGAGGGAAGCAGGGATTTGTAGAGGTGCCAGAGCTCGGTTTTGAAACAGAGGTGAATAATACTTTGAGCGGTATACTTTCATTGTCAACATAACAACCAAGAGATGGCGATATCTTCCATACTACACACATTATATGCGGTTCCCAAACAGAATGGTGAAGTTTATACTCCCCCTTCCGCCAACAAGCATCAATCCATGGCTTGCTCGAAAAAACGAGTGCCTCCAACTAACAAGAGTCCCAGGGGGGAGTTTTGTTTGCAATTATTTTGATTTAGTTTGCATAAAGCATGGGACTGGGCATCCCGGTGACCATCCATTTTCTCCTGAGTGAGGAGCGGAGTCCACTCCTCTTGAGAATAACCCACCTAACATGGAAGATACAGACAACCCTAGTTGATACATGAGCTATTCGAGCATACAAAACAGGATATTTATTTGAAGGTTTAGAGTTTGGCAGGTTGATACCGTATATAGGTAGGTATGGTGGACTCATATGGAATAACTTTGGGGGTTTATGGAGTTGGATGCACAAGCAGTATTCCCGCTTAGTGCAGGTGAAGGCTAGCAAAAGACTGGGAAGCGACCAGCTAGAGAGCGACAACAGTTATGAACATGCATTAAAGTTAATCAACACCGAATGCAAGCATGAGTAGGATATAATCCACCATGAACATAAATATCGTGAAGGCTATGTTGATTTTGTTTCAACTTCATGCGTGAACATGCGCCAAGTCAAGTCACTTAAATCATTCAGAGGAGGATACCACCCTATTATACCACATCACAACCATTTTAATAGCATGTTGACACGCAAGGTAAACCATTATAAGCTCCTAGCTAATCAAGCATGGCACAAGAAACTATGATCTCTAGTTGTCATTGCAAACATGTTTATTCATAATAGGCTGAATCAGGAACGATGAACTAATCATATTTACAAAAACAAGAGAGGTCGAGTTCATACCAGCTTTTCTCATCTCAGGCAGTCCATCATATATCGTCATAATTGCCTTTCACTTGCACGACCGAATAATGTGAATAATAATAATAGTGTGCGTGCATTGGACTAAGATGGAATCTGCAAGCATTCAGTAAACAGGAGAAGACAAGGCAATATGGGCTCTTTTGTCAGATCAACAATAATTCATATAAGAGCTACTTCAACAATTTAATTATGGTCTTCTCCTATCGACCCCCAAAGAAAAGAAAAGAAATAAAACTATTTACACGGGAGAGCTCCCAACAAGTAAAAGAAGAACATGAAATCTTTTTGGGTTTTCTTTTTAATTACTACCACATGCATGGAAAGTAAACTAATTAAAAGCTACAACTTTTTTTTTTGTTTTTCTTAAGGTTTATTAAACACACAAGAATAAAGCATAAAAACGAAATAAACTAGCATGGATGGTACAATGAAAAAGTATGAGCACCGACATCTAGCAATGAGTGTGTGAACATGAATGTAATGTCGGTGAGAAATACGTACTCCCCCAAGCTTAGGCTTTTGGCCTAAGTTGGTCTATGGCCACGGCTGGCGTGACGGATATCCATAATAATAGTTGGGGTCGTACTACGAAGAAGAAGACTCCGATTGCCACCGCTTGGCAATCATCTCTGGATCCCACTGGTAATTAAACTATCATGGAGGATCAACTTGTGGTTCCGGCTTTGACTCTGTGGCTGATGTAGGGTTCCGATAGGCGTGAATAGCCTCTAACGGAACAAGGTACTGGCCTGCAGATAAATCAAACAAGGAAGGAGCAGGCAGGGTAATAGTCTCAGGATGATGTTTATCAAAGAACAATTTGTATTTAAGCTCTCCTTCCCTATTCTTAACAATAAAATCATGTGCCACCATACTCTTATAATCTAAATAAACACGAGGCAGCAATTTTTCTTCCTTCTCATAATGCCTAATAGGTATGTTAAAATGTGCAGCTAGGCATGAAGCATAGACGCCTCCAAAGATGGGGCCCTTTGTACGGTTCAGACTTAACCGTTTAGCAATAATGCTGCCCATACTAACAGAGTTATCACTGAATAAACCGTCGAACAAAATAATAATATCAGGAACACTAAGGTTTCCACAGTTTCCGCGACCAATTAAGCAACGACTTGCAAATATTGCAAAATAGCGTAAAACAGGAAAATGTATGCTAGTGATTCATGCATCGGAAACCTTCCTCGTTTCTCCTACAGTGATGGTATCAATAAACCCATCCACATCGCTGCGGTGTGGTTCCTCTGTCGTGCCCTCGAAAGGGACCAAACAAACCCGACGAAAACCATAAAGTGACATCTCCTTATGCTCATCATATAAATAAAACTCCACCGTAGGTGGTGAGCTCCTAGAATGGAAATGAAAGTTTTGCACAAAGATATTTGTGAGTAAGAGATACTGATCGCATTGGTCGTGGAGGAAAGCGGTGAGGCCTACATTATCAGCCAATTCATAAAAATCTTCATAAATCTCGGCTGCTCTCAAGAAATCATCGGAAGGCCATTCACACGACCGAACCTCCGCTGTGCGAGGCATATTATATTTGGGCTTCTGTGCCTTTTCCTTCGAGCTTCGGCTCGATGAGCCCCTCAAAAGTCTCTTCATTGTTTTTTAAAAAATTCTGAATTTTTTTAGTAACTTCAAAATAAAAGTAAACCAAACTCAATAATATTGATAGCAACTACTCCTACAAGTGCCTAGAGCCTATATCATGCATCAAAACTACTTTTGACCATATAAATTTGATATGCAAGCTCAAGAACAGGGTCACCTAAGCAGCACAAATTTGCAATGAATAAAACACTAGAACAAAAACTAATTGGATCAATGGAGGAGTCACATACCAAGGAACAATCTCCCCAAGCAGTTTTGTGAGAGGTGCTTTGAGCAAGGAGATCGAAAATGGCAACAAAATGAGCTTGGACTCGGGTATGAACTGGATATTCATGTTTGTGGGAGGAAGAAGGAGTGTGTGGGTGCAAGGATAACTGGAGGAGGGTCACCGTGGGCGTGGGCCCATGAGGCAGGGGGCGTCCACCCTCGTGGCCAGGTGGATGACCCCCCTACTGAGTTCTCAGTGCCAAATATTCTCAAATATTCTAGAAAAAATCATATTTAAATTTCAGGGCATTTGGAGAACTTTTATTTTCGGGGTATTTTTATATTGTACGGATAATCAGATAATAGACAGAAAACACTATTTTTATTTTATTTCATATAAATAACAGAAAGTAAAAGGAGGGTACAGAAGGTTGTGCCTTCTAGTTTCATCCATCTCATGATCATGAAAAGGAATCCACTAACAAGGTTGATCAAGTCTTGTTAACGAACTCATTCCGAATAACATGGAACCGGAGAAATTTCGAACAACACTATGTTACCTTAACGGGGATATGCACATCCCCAATAATAAGAATATCATATTTCTTCTTGACAGTAGGAAGAGGAAATTCAAAACCTCCAAATATAATCGATGGAATTTTTCCAATAGAGTTGATACTATGAACTTGAGGTTGTTTCCTCGGAAAGTGTACCGTATGCTCATTAACATTAACATGAAAAGTGACATTGCCTTTAGTGCAATCAATAACAGCCCCTGCAGTATTCAAAAATGGTCTTCCAAGAATAATAGACATACTATCGTCCTCGGGAATATCAAGAATAACAAAGTCCGTTAAAATAGTAACGTTTGCAACTACAACAGGCACATCCTCACAAATACCGACAGGTATAGAAGTTGATTTATCAGCCATTTGCAAAGATATTTCAGTAGGTGCCAACTTATTCAAATCAAGTCTATGATATAAAGAGAGAGGCATAACACTAACACCGGCTCCAAGATCACATAGAGCAGTTTTAACATAGTTTCTTTTAATGGAGCATGGTATAGTTGGTACACCGGGATCTCCAAGTTTCTTTGGTATTCCACCCTTAAAAGTATAATTAGCAAGCATGGTGGAAATTTCAGCTTCTGGTATCTTTCTTTTATTAGTAACAATGTATTTCATGTACTTAGCATAAGAATTCATTTTAAGCATATCAGTTAATCGCATACGCAAAAAGATAGGTCTAATCATTTCAACAAAGCGCTCAAAATCCTCATCATCCTTTTTCTTGGTTGGTTTGGGAGGAAAAGGCATATGTTTCTGAACCCATGGCTCTCTTTCCTTACCGTGTTTCCTAGCAACAAAGTATTTCTTATCATAACGTTGATTCTTTGATTGTGGGTTATCAAGATCAACAACAGGTTCAATATCTATATCATTATCATTACTAGGTTGAGCATCATCATGAACATTATCATTAACATTATCACTAGTTTCAGGTTCATTACCAGATTGTGTTTCAGCATCAGAGATAGAAGTATCATTTGGATTCTTAGGTGTTTCAATAACAGGTTCACTAGAAGCAGGCAAAGTCCTATCATTTTTCTTTTTCTTCCTTTTAGAAGGACTAGGTGCATCTATATTATTTCTCTGAGAATCTTGCTCAATTCTCTTACGATGGCCTTCAGGATACAAAGGTTCCTGGGTCATTCTTCCACCTCTAGTCATAACTCTAACAGCATTATCATTTTTCTTACTATTCAATTCGTTGAGCAAATCATTTTGAGCTTTAAGTACTTGTTCTACTTGAGTGGTAACCATAGAAGCATGTTTACTAATAAGTTTAAGTTCACCTTTGACATTAGCCATATAATCACCCAAGTGTTCAAGCATATTTGAATTGTATTTCAATTGTCTACCAAAATAAGCATTGAAGTCTTCTTGCTTAACCATAAATTTATCAAACTCATCTAAGCATGGGCTAGCAAACTTAGTAAATGGGATTTCAGCTTTATCATATCTATAGAGAGAATTTACCTTTACTACCTGTGTCGGGTTATCAAGACCATGAGTTTCTTCAATAGGTGAAGGATTAAGATCATATGTTTCTTCAATAGGCGGTAAATTAAGACCGTGTATTTCTTCAATAGGAGGTACATTCTTAACATCTTCAGCTTTAATACCTTTTTCTTTCATATATTTCTTTGCCTCTTGCATATCTTCAGGACTGAGAAATAGAATACCCCTCTTCTTCGGAGTTGGTTTAGGAATAGGCTCAGGAGTTGGTACAGGAACTGGTTCAGGAAGTGTCCAATTATTTTCATTTGTCAACATATTATTCAATAGAATTTCAGCTTCATCCGGTGTTCTTTCCCTGAAAACAGAACCAACACAACTATCCAGGTAATCTCTGGAGGCATCGGTTAGTCCATTATAAAAGATATCAAGTATTTCATTTTTCTTAAGAGGATGATCAGGCAAAGCATTAAGTAACTTGAGAAGCCTCCCCCAAGCTTGTGGGAGACTCTCTTCTTCAATTTGCACAAAATTATATATATCCCTTAAAGCAGCTTGTTTTTTATGAGCAAGGAAATATTTAGCAGAGAAGTAATAAATCATATCCTGGGGACTACGCACACAACTGGGATCAAGAGAATTAAACCATATCTTAGCATCACCCTTTAATGAGAACGGAAATATTTTGAGGATATAAAAGTAACGAGTTCTCTCATCATTAGTGAACAGGGTGGCTGTATCATTTAATTTAGTAAGATGTGCCACAACAGTTTCAGATTCATAGCCATGAAAAGGATCAGATTCAACTAAAGTAATTATATCAGGTTCAACACAGAATTCATAATCCTTATCAGTAACAAAGATAGGTGAAGTAGCAAAAGCAGGGTCAGGTTTCATTCTAGCATTAAGAGATTGCTGCTTCCATTTAGCTAATAACCTCTTGAGTTCGTATCTATCTTTGCAAGCTAAAATAGCTAAAGAAGCTTCTTTATCAAAAACATAACCCTCGGGAATAACAGGTGAGTCTTCATCATCACTTTCATCAATATTATCAGATTCAATATTTTCATTCTCTCTAACCCTAGCAAGTTGTTCATCAAGAAATTCACCAAGTGGCATAGTAGTATCAAGCATAGAAGTAGTTTCATCATAAGTATCATGTATAGCAGAAGTGGCATCATCAATAACATGCGACATATCAGAACAAATAGCAGAAGCAGGTTTAGGTGTCGCAAGCTCACTCAAAACAGAAGGTGAAGCAAGTGCAGAGCTAGATGGCAGTTCCTTACGTCCCTTCGTAGTTGAGGGATAAATCTTGGTTCTTGGATCTTTTAAGTTCTTCATAATGATAAGCAGATATAAATCCCAAGTGACTCAAAGGATAGAGCTATGCTCCCCGGTAACGGCGCCAGAAAATAGTCTTGATAACCCACAAGTATAGGGGATCACAACAGTTTTTGAGGGTAGAGTATTCAACCCAAATTTATTGATTCGACACAAGGGGAGCCAAAGAATATTCTCAAGTATTAGCAGCTGAGTTGTCAATTCAACCACACCTGGAAACTTAATATCTGCAGCAAAGTATTTAGTAGCAAAGTAATATGATAGTAGTGGTAACGGTAGCAAAATTAATGTTTTTGGTATTTTGTAGTGATGATAGCAATAGCAACGGAAAAGTAAATAAGCGAAGAACAATATATGGAAAGCTCGTAGGCAATGGATCAGTGATGGAGAATTATGCCGGATGCGGTTCATCATGTAACAATCATAACATAGGGTGACACAGAACTAGCTCCAGTTCATCAATGTAATGTAGGCATGTATTCCGAATATAGTCATACGTGCTTATGGAAAAGAACTTGCATGACATCTTTTGTCCTACCCTCCCGTGGCAGCGGGTTCCTAACGGAAACTAAGGGATATTAAGGCCTCCTTTTAATAGAGTACCGGAACAAAGCATTGGCACATAGTGAATACATGAACTCCTCAAACTATGGTCATCACCGGTAAGTATCCCAATTATTGTCACTCCGGGGTTAATGAATCATAACACATAATAGGTGACTATAGACTTGCAAGATAGGATCAAGAACTCTAATATATTGATAAAAACATAATAGGTTCAGATCTGAAATCATGGCACTCGGGCCCTAGTGACAAGCATTAAGCATGGCAAAGTCATAGCAACATCAATCTCAGAACATAGTGGATACTAGGGATCAAACCCTAACAAAACTAACTCGATTACATGATAGATCCCATCCAACTCATCACCGTCCAGCAAGCCTACGATGGAATTACTCACGCACGGCGGTGAGCGTTATGAAATTGGTGATGGAGGATGGTTGATGATTACGATGGCGACGGATTCCCCTCTCCGGAGCCTCGAACGGACTCCAGATCAGCCCTCCCAAGAGGTTTTAGGGCTTGGCGGCGGCTCCATATCGTAAAACGCGATGAATCCTTCTCTCTGATTTTTCTCTCCCCGAAACCAAATATATAGAGTTGGAGTTCAGGTCGGAGGAGCTCCAGGGGCCCATGAGGTAGGGGGCACGCCCCCACCCTCGTGGACAGGTGGTGGGCCCCCTGGCCTTCATCTTTTGCAAGGATTTTTTATTATTTCTGAAAAGTTGTTTCGTGAAGTTTTAGGTCATTCCGAGAACTTTTGTTTCTGCACATAAATAACACCATAGCAATTCTGCTGAAAATAGCGTCAGTCCGGGTTAGTTCCATTCAAATCATGCAAGTTAGAGTCCAAAACAAGGGCAAAAGTGTTTAGAAAAGTAGATACGACGGAGACGTATCAGTGATAGCGACCGGAGAACTTTTCTCAATCACTCTCTTATCTGGAAGATTAACTCCCACTTGATTTAAGTGATTGAAGTACCCAGACATGCTGAGCACATGCTCACTGGCTGGGCTATTCTCCTCCATCTTATAGGCAAAGATCTTGTCAGAGGTCTCAAACCTCTCAACACGGGCATGAGCCTGAAATACCAATTTCAGCTGTTGGAATATCTCATATGTTCCATGGCGTTCAAAACTCTTTTGGAGCCCCGACTCTAAGCCGCAAAGCATGGCGCACTAAACTATCAGGTAGTCATCAGAATATGTCTGCCAGATGTTCACAACATCCACGGACAATGCCAAAGGGGTTGGCACACCGAGCGGTGCATCAAGGACAGAAGCCTTCTGTGTAGCAGTGAGGAAAATCCTCAGACTACGGCCCTAGTCCGCACAATTGCTTACAATATCTTTCAACTTAGTCTTTCTCTAGGAACATATTAAAACAGGGAGCTAAAGTGCGAGCTATTAATCTACAACATAATTTGCAAAGACAATTTAGACTATGTTCATGATAATGAGTTCAAATAACCAAATTATTTAATGAACTCCCACTCAGATAGACATCCCTCTAGTCATATAAGTGATACATGATCCGAATCGACTAGGCCGTGTCTGATCATCACGTGAGATGGACTAGTCATCAACGGTGAACATCTCCATGTTGATCGTATCTATTATACGACTCATGTTTGACCTTTCGGTCTCTCGTGTTCCGAGGCCATGTCTGTACATGATAGGCTCCTCAAGTCAACCTAAGTGTTTTGCATGTGAAAATCTGGCTTACACCCGTTGTATTCAAACGTTAGAATCTATCACACCCGATCATCATGTGGTGCTTCGAAACAACGAACCTTCTCAATGATGCACAGTTAGGGGGAACCCTTTCTTGAAATTTTAGAGAGGGATCATCTTATTTATGCTACCGTTGTTCTAAGAAAATAAGATGTAAACATGACAAACATCACATGCAAATCATAAAGTGACATGATATGGCCAATATCATATTGCGCCTTTGATCTCCGTCTTCGAGGCGCGGCATGAACACCATAGTCACCGGCATGACACCATGATCTCCATCATCGTGTCTTCATGAAGTTGTTGTTGGGGAACGTAGCAGAATTTTGAAATTTTCTACACATCACCAAGATCAATCTATGGAGTCATCTAGCAACGAGGGAGAGGGGAGTGCATCTACATACCCTTGTAGATCGTGAGTGGAAGCGTTCAAGAGAACGGGGTTGATGGAGTCATACTCGTCGTGATCCAAATCACCGATGACCGAGCGCCGAACGGACGGCACCTCCGCGTTCAACACACGTACGGTTGGGGAAGACGTCTCCTCCTTCTTGATCCAGCAAGGGGAAGGAGAGGTTGAAGGAGATCCAGCAGCACGACGGCGTGGTGGTGGAAGCAGCGGTGATCTCGGCAGGGCTTCGCCAAGCTCCAACGAGAGGGAGAGGTGTTACGAGGGGAGAGGGAGGAACCAGGGACTTGGGGGTGCGGTTGCCCTCCCTCCCCTCCACTATATATAGGGCCCCTAGGGGGCTGCCGGCCCTAGGAGATCCCATCTCCAAGGGGGGGGGGGGCGGCGGCCAAGGGGGGACTTGCCCCCCAAAGTCAGGTGGGGCGCCCCCCACCCCTAGGGTTTCCAACCCTAGGCGCAGGGGGAGGCCCATGGGAGGCGCACCAGCCCACCAGGGGCTGGTTCCCCTCCCACTTCAGCCCATGGGGCCCTCCGGGATAGGTGGCCCCACCCGGTGGACCCCCGGGACCCTTCCGGTGGTCCTGGTACAATACCGGTGACCCCCGAAACTTTGCAGGTGGCCGAAACTGGACTTCCTATATACAATTCTTCACCTCCGGACCATTCCGGAACTCCTCGTGACGTCCGGGATCTCATCTGGGACTCCGAACAACTTTCGGGTTACCGCATACTAATATCTCTACAACCCTAGCGTCATCGAACCTTAAGTGTGTAGACCCTACGGGTTCAGGAGACACGCAGGCATGACCGAGACGACTCTCCGATCAATAACCAACAACGGGATATGGATACCCATGTTGGCTCCCACATGCTCCTCAATGATCTCATCAAATGAACCACGATGTCGAGGATTCAAGTAATCCCATATACAATTCCCTTTGTCAATCGGTACGTTACTTGCCCGAGATTCGATCGTCGGTATCCCAATACCTCGTTCAATCTCGTTACCGGCAAGTCACTTTACTCATATCGTAATGCATGATCCCGTGACCAAACACTTGGTCACATTGAGCTCATTATGATGATGCATTACCGAGTGGGCCTAGAGATACCTCTCCGTCATACGGAGTGACAAATCCCAGTCTCGATCCGTGTCAACCCAATAGATACTTTCGGGGATACCTGTAGTATACCTTTATAGTCACCTAGTTATGTTGTGACGTTTGGTACACCCAAAGCACTCCTACGGCATCCGGGAGTTACACGATCTCATGGTCTAAGGAAATGATACTTGACATTGGAAAAGCTCTAGCAAACGAACTACACGATCTTGTGCTATGCTTAGGATTGGGTCTTGTCCATCACATCATTCTCCTAATGATGTGATCCCGTTATCAATGACATCCATTGTCCATAGTTAGGAAACCATGACTATTTGTTGATCAATGAGCTAGTTAACTAGAGGCTCACTAGGGACATGTTATGGTCTATGTATTCACACATGTATTATGATTCCCGGATAACACAATTATAGCATGAATAATAGACAATTATCATGAACAAGGAAATATAATAATAATCATTTTATTATTGCCTCTAGGGCATATTTCCAATAGTCTCCCACTTGCACTAGAGTCAATAATCTAGTTACATTGTGATGAATCGAACACCCATAGAGTCCTGGTGTTGATCATGTTTTGCTCGTGGAAGAGGTTTAGTCAACGGATCTGCGACATTCAGAGCCGTATGTACTTTGCAAATATCTATGTCTCCATCTTGAACATTTTCACGAATGGAGTTGAAGCGACGCTTGATGTGCCTGGTCTTCTTGTGAAACCTGGGCTCCTTCGCAAGGGCAATAGCTCTAGTGTTGTCATAGAAGAGAGTGATCGGCCCCGACGCATTGGGTATGACTCCTAGGTCAGTGATGAACTCCTTCATCCAGATTGCTTCATGCGCTGCCTCCGAGGCTACCATGTACTCCGCTTCACATGTAGATCCCGCCACGACGCTTTGCTTGCAACTGCACCAGCTTACTGCCCCACCATTCAAAATATACACGTATCCGGTTTGTGACTTAGAGTCATCCAGATCTGTGTCGAAGCTAGCGTCGATGTAACCCTTTACGAAGAGCTCCTCGCCACCTCCATATACGAGAAACATATCCTTAGTCCTTTTCAGGTACTTCAGGATGTTCTTGACCGCTGTCCAGTGTTCCATGCTGGGATTACTTTGGTACCTTCCTACCAAACTTACGGCAAGGTTTACATCAGGTCTGGTACACAGCATGGCATACATGATAGACCCTATGGCTGAGGCATAGGGGACGACACTCATCTTTTCTCTATCTTCTGCCGTGGTCGGACATTGAGCTGAGCTCAATTTCACACCTTGCAACACAGGCAAGAACCCCTTCCTGGACTGATCCATATTGAACTTCTTCAATATCTTATCAAGGTATGTGCTTTGTGAAAGACCTATGAGGCGTCTCGATCTATCTCTATAGATCTTGATGCCTAATATGTAAGCAGCTTCTCCAAGGTCCTTCATTGAAAAACACTTATTCAAGTAGGCCTTAATACTGTCCAAAAGTTCTATATCATTTCCCATGAAAAGTATGCCATCCACATATAATATGAGAAATGCTACAGAGCTCCCACTCACTTTCTTGTAAACGCAGGCTTCTCTATAAGTCTGCATAAACCCAAACGCTTTGATCATTTCATTAAAGCGAATGTTCCAACTCCGAGATGCTTGCACCAGCCCATAGATGGAGCGCTGGAGCTTGCATACCTTGTTAGCATTCTTAGGTTCGACAAAACCTTCCGGCTGCATCATATACAATCAATTTTTCCTTAAGAAAGCCGTTAAGGAATGCTGTTTTGACGTACATTTGCCATATCTCATAATCATAGTATGCAGCAATTGATAACATGATTTAGACGGACTTCAGCTTCGCTACGGGTGAGAAGGTCTCATCGTAGTCAACCCCTTGAACTTGTCGATAACCTTAGCGACAAGTCGAGCCTTATAGATGGTAACATTACCATCCGCGTCCGTCTTCTTCTTAAAGATCCATTTATTCTCTATCACTCGCTAATCATCGGGCAAGTCTGTCAAAGTCCATACTTTGTTTTCATACATGGATCCTATCTCGGATTGCATGGCTTCAAGCCATTTGTTGGAATCTGGGCCCGCCATTGCTTCTTCATAGTTCGAAGGTTCACCGTTGTCTAACAACATGATTTCCAGGACAGGGTTGCCATACCATTCTGGTGTGGAACGTGTCCTTGTGGACCTTCGAAGTTCAGTAGCAACTTGATCCGAAGTACCTTGATCATTATCATTAACTTCCTCTCTAGTTGGTGCAGGCACCACAGGAACATCTTCCTGAGCTGCGCTACTTTCCGGTTCAAGAGGCAGTACTTCATCGAGTTCTACTTTCCTCCCACTTACTTCTCTCGAGAGAAACTCTTTCTCCAGAAAGGACCCGTTCTTGGCAACAAAGATCTTGCCTTCGGATCTGAGGTAAAATGTATACCCAATGGTTTCCTTAGGGTATCCTATGAAGACGCATTTTTCCGACTTGGGTTCGAGCTTTTCAAGTTGAAGTTTCTTGACATAAGCATCGCATCCCCAAACTTTTAGAAACGACAGCTCAGGTTTCTTCCCAAACCATATTTCATACGGTGTCGTCTCAACGGATTTAGATGGTGCCCTATTTAAAGTGAATGTAGCTGTCTCTAGAGCGTATCCCCAAAATGATAGCGCTAAATCAGTGAGTGACATCATAGATCACACCATATCCAATAGAGTGCGATTACGACGTTCGGACACACCGTTACACTGAGGTGTTCCAGGCAGCGTGAGTTGTGAAACGATTCCACATTTCCTTAAGTGCGTACCAAATTTGTGACTTAAATATTCTCCCCCATGATCTGATCGTAAGAATTTTATCTTTTGGTCACGTTGATTCTCTACCTCATTCTGAAATTCCTTGAACTTTTCAAAGGTCTCAGACTTGTGTTTCATCAAATAGACATACCTATATCTACTTAAGTCATCAGTGAGAGTGAGAACATAATGATAGCCACCGTGAGCCTCAACGCTCATTGGACCGCACACATCAGTATGTATAATTTCCAATAAGTTGGTTGCTCGCTCCATTGTTCTGGAGAACGGAGTCTTGGTCATTTTACCCATGAGGCATGGTTCGCACGTGTCAAATGATTCGAAATCAAGAGACTCCAAAAGTCCATCTGTATGGAGCTTCTTCATGCGTTTGACACCGATGTGATCAAGGCGGCAATGCCACAGATATGTGGGACTATCATTATCAATCTTACATCTTTTGGTATTCACACTATGAATATGTGTAACATTACGTTCGAGATTCATTAAGAATAAACCATTGACCAGCGGGGCATGACCATAAAACATATCTCTCATATAAATAGAACAACCATTACTCTCGGATTTAAATGAGTAGCCATCTCGTATTAAACGAGACCCAGATACAATGTTCATGCTCAAAGCTGGCATTAAATAACAATTATTGAGGTTTAAAACTAATCCCGTAGGTAAATGTAGAGGTAGCGTGCCGATGGCGATCACATCGACCTTGGAACCATTCCCGACGCGCATCGTCACCTCGTCCTTCGCCAGTCTCCGCTTATTCCACAGCTCCTGTTTTGAGTTACAAATATGAGCAACCGCACCGATATAAAATACCCAGGAGCTACTATGAGTACTGGTAAGGTACACATCAATTACATGTATATCACATATACCTTTAGTGTTGCCGGCCTTCTTATCCGCTAAGTATTTGGGACAGTTCCGCTTCCAGTGTCCCTTTCCCTTGCAATAAAAGCACTCAGTCTCAGGTTTGGGTCCATTCTTTGGCTTCTTCCCGGCAACTGATTTACCGGCCGCGGCAACTCCCTTGCCGTCCTTCTTGAAGTTCTTCTTACCCTTGCCTTTCTTGAAACTAGTGGTTTTATTGACCATCAACACTTGATGTTCCTTTTTGATTTCCACCTCCGTTGATTTTAGCATTGAAAATACTTCAGGAATAGTTTTCACCATCCCTTGCATATTGTAGTTCATCACCAAGCTCTTGTAGCTAGGTGGGAGCGACTAAAGGATTATGTCAATGACCGCCTCATCCGGGAGGTTAATGTCCAGCTGGGACAAGCGGTTGTGCAACCCAGACATTTTGAGTATGTGCTCATTGACAGAACTATTTTCCTCCATCTTACAACTATAGAACTTGTCGGAGACTTCATATCTCTCGACCCGGGCATGAGCTTGGAAAACCATTTTCAGCTCTTCGAACATCTCATATGCTTCGTGTTGCTCAAAACGCTTTTGGAGCCCCGTTTCTAAGCTGTAAAGCATGCCGCACTGAACGAGGGAGTAATCAGCAGCACACGACTGCCAAGCGTTCATAACGTCTTGGTTCTCTGGGATGGGTGCTTCACCTGGCGGTGCTTCTAGGACATATGCTTTCTTGGCAGCTATGAGGATGATCCTCAGGTTCCGGACCCAGTCCGTATAGTTGCTGCCATCATCTTTCAGCTTGGTTTTCTCTAGGAACGCGTTGAAGTTGAGGTTGACATGAGCGTTGGCCATTTGATCTACAAGACATTTTGCAAAGGTTTTTAGACTAAGTTCATGATAATTAAGTTCATCTAATCAAATTATTTAATGAACTCCCACTCAGACAGACATCCCTCTAGTCATCTAAGTGATACATGAACCGAGTCAACTAGACCGTGTTCGATCATCACGTGAGACGGACTAGTCATCATCGGTGAACATCTTCATGTTGATCGTATCTTCTATACGACTCATGTTCAACCTTTCGGTCTTCCGTGTTCCGAGGCCATGTCTGTACATGCTAGGCTCGTCAAGTCAACCTAAGTGTATTGCGTGTGTAAATCTGGCTTACACCCGCTGTATTCGGATGTTAGAATCTATCACACCCGATCATCACGTGGTGCTTCGAAACAACGAACCTTCACAATGGTGCACAGTTAGGGGGAACACTTTCTTGAAATTATTGTGAGGGATCATCTTATTTAAGCTACCGTCGTTCTAAGCAAATAAGATGTAAAACATGATAAACATCACATGCAATCAAATGGTGACATGATATGGCCAATATCATTTTTCTCCTTTTGATCTCCATCTTCGGGGCGCCATGATCATCATCGTCACTGGCATGACACCACGATCTCCATCATCATGTCTTCATGAAGTTGTCTCGTCAACTATTACTTCTACTACTATGGCTAACAGTTAGCGATAAAGTAAAGTAATTACATGACGTTTATGTTGACACGCAGGTCATAAATAAATTAAGACAACTCCTATGGCTCCTGCCGGTTGTCATACTCATCGACATGCAAGTCGTGATTCCTATTACAAGAACATGATCAATCTCATACATCACATATATCATTCATCACATCCTTTTGGCCATATCACATCACATGGCACATGCTGCAAAAACAAGTTAGACGTCCTCTAATTGTTGTCGCAAGTTTTTACGTGGCTGCTATAGGTTTCTAGCAAGAACGTTTCTTACCTACGCCAAAACCACAACGTGATATGCCAATTTCTATTTACCCTTCATAAGGACCCTTTTCATTGAATCCGATCCGGCTAAACTGCGAGAGACAGACACCCGCTAGCCACCTTATGCAACTAGTGCATGTCAGTCGGTGGAACCAGTCTCACGTAAGCGTATGTGTAAGGTCGGTCCGGGCCGCTTCATCCCACAATGCCGCCGAATCAAGAAAAGACTAGTAATGGCAAGTAAATTGACAAAGTCAACGCCCACAACAACTTGTGTTCTACTCGTGCATAGAAACTACGCATAAACTTGGCCCTGATACCACTATTGGGGAACATAGCAGAATTTTAAAATTTTCTACGCATCACCAAGATCAATCTATGGAGTCATCTAGCAACGAGGGAGAGGGGAGTGCATCTACATACCCTTGTAGATCGCGAGCGGAAGCGTTCAAGAGAACGGGGTTGATGGAGTCGTACTCGTCGTGATCCAAATCACGATGACCGAGCGCCGAACAGACGACACCTCCGTGTTCAACACACGTACGGTTGGGGAAGACGTCTCCTCCTTCTTGATCCAGCAAGGGGAAGGAGAGGTTGAAGGAGATCCAGCATCACGACGGCGTGGTGGTGGAAGCAGCGGTGATCTCGACAGGGCTTCGCCAAGCTCCAACGAGAGGGAGAGGTGTTACGAGGGGAGAGGGAGGCGCCAGGGACTTGGGGGTGCGGCTGCCCTCTCCCCCCTCCACTATATATAGGGCCCCTAGGGGGGTGCCGGCCCTAGGAGATCCCATCTCCAAGGGGGGGCGGCCAAGGGGGGACTTGCCCCCCAAGTCAGGTAGGGCGCCCCCCCACCCCTAGGGTTTCCAACCCTAGGCGTAGGGGAAGGCCCATGGGGGCGCACCAGCCCACCAGGGGCTGGTTCCCCTCCCACTTCAGCCCATGGGGCCCTCCGGGATAGGTGGCCCCACCCGGTGGACCCTCGGGACCCTTCCGGTGGTCCCGGTACAATACCGGTGACCCCCAAAACTTTCCCGGTTGCCGAAACTGGACTTCCTATATACAATTCTTCACCTCCGGACCATTCCGGAACTCCTCGTGACGTCTAGGATCTCATCCAGGACTCTGAACAACTTTCGGGTTACCGCATACTAATATCTCTACAACCCTAGCGTCACCGAACCTTAAGTGTGTAGACCCTACGGGTTCGGGAGACACGCAGACATGACCGAGACGACTCTCCGATCAATAACCAACAGCGGGATCTGGATACCCATGTTGGCTCCCACACGCTCCTCGATGATCTCATTGGATGAACCATGATGTCGAGGATTCAAGTAATCCCGTATACAATTCCCTTTGTCAATCGTTACGTTACTTGCCCGAGATTCGATTGTCGGTATCGCAATACTTCATTCAATCTCGTTACCGGCAAGTCACTTTACTCGTACCGTAATGCATGATCCCGTGACCAAACACTTGGTCACATTGAGCTCATTATGATGATGCATTACCGAGTGGGCCCAGAGATACCTCTCCATCATACGGAGTGACAAATCCCAGTCTCGATCCGTGTCAACCCAACAGATACTTTCGGGGATACCTGTAGTATACCTTTATAGTCACCCAGTTACGTTGTGACGTTTGGTACACCCAAAGCACTCCTACGGCATCCGAGAGTTACACGATCTCATGGTCTAAGGAAATGATACTTGACATTGGAAAAGCTCTAGCAAACGAACTACACGATCTTGTGCTATGCTTAGGATTGGATCTTGTCCATCACATCATTCTCCTAATGATGTGATCCCGTTATCAATGACATCCAATGTCCATAGTCAGGAAACCATGAATATCTGTTGATCAACGAGCTAGTTAACTAGAGGCTCACTAGGGACATGTTATGGTCTATGTATTCACACATGTATTATGCTTTCCGGATAACACAATTATAGCATGAATAATAGACAATTATCATGAACAAGGAAATATAATAATAATCATTTTATTATTGCCTCTAGGGCATATTTCCAACAGTTGTCTCGCCAACTATTACTTCTACTACCATGGCTAATGGTTAGCAATAAAGTAAAGTAATTACATGGCGTTTTCATTGACACGCAGGTCATAAATAAATAAAGACAACTCCTATGTCTCCTCCCGGTTGTGATACTCATCGACATGCAAGTCGTGATTCCTATTACAAGAACATGATCAATCTCATACATCACATATATCATTCATCACATCCTTTTGGCCATATCACATCACATAGCATACCCTGCAAAAACAAGTTAGACGTGCTCTAATTGTTGTTGCATGTTTTACGTGGCTGCTATGGGTTTCTAGCAAGAACGTTTCTTACCTACGCAAAACCACAACGGTGATATGCCAATTGCTATTTACCCTTCATAAGGACCCTTTTCATTGAATCCGATCTGACTAAAGTGGGAGAGACAGACACCCGCCAACCACCTTATGCATCAAGTGCATGTCAGTCGATGGAACCAGTCTCACGTAAGCGTACGTGTAAGGTCGGTCCGGGCCGCTTCATCCCACAATGCCACTGGATCGAGATAATACTAGTAACGGTAAGCAAATTGAACAAATCATCGCCCACAACTGCTTTGTGTTCTACTCGTGCATAGATCTACGCATAGACCTAGCTCATGATGCCACTGTTGGGGAACGTAGCAATAATTTGTATTATGAGTTATGAGTTTTTGATGACCGAAGTTTGTTCGGAGTCCCGGATGAGATCACGGACATGACGAGGAGTCTCGAAATGGTCGAGACGTAAAGATTGGTATATTGGAAGGTTATATACGGACACCGGAATGGTTCCGAAGAAGATCGGGGATTTTTCGGAGTACCGAGAGGTTACCGGAACCCCTCGGGAAAGTTATTGCGCCTAATGGGCCATAGTGGAGGAGAGGAGGCAGGCCGCAGGAGGTGGGGCATGCCCCCTTGCCCCAATCCAAATTGGACAAGGGGAGGGGCACGACCCCCCTCTTTCCTTCTCCCTCTCCCTGCTTTCCCCTTCCCCCCTCTCCTTTGGAAGTAAAGGGGGGCGAATCCTACTAGGTTTGGAGTCCTAGTAGGACTCCCCCGCCTTGGCGCTCCTCCCCCTTGGTCGGCCTCCTCCTCCCCCCTCCTTTATATACATGGGCAGAGGGCACCCCAAAGGCACAACATCAATTGTCTTAGGCGTATGCGGTGCCCCCCTCCACAGTTTACCACCTTGGTCATATTGTCGTAGTGCTTAGGCGAAGCCCTGCGCGGATCACATCATCAACACCGTCACCACACCATCGTGCTGACGAAACTCTCCCTCGACCCTCTACTGGATCAAGAGCTCAAGGGACGTCATCGTGCTGAACGTGTGTTGAACACGGAGGTGCTGTACGTTCGGTACTTGGATCGGTTGGATCATGAAGACGTTCGACTACATCAACCGCGTTACTAAACACTTTATCTTTCAGTATATGAGGGTACATGGACACACTCTCCCGTCTCGTTGCTATGCATCTCCTAGATAGATCTTGCGTGATCGTAGGAATTTTTTTTGAATTACTAAGTTCCCCAACAGTTGTGTTAGAGCCAGGTCTATGCGTAGATGATATATGCACAAGTAGAACACAAATAGTTGTGGGCGATAATAGTCATACTGCTCACCACCAACCTCTTACTTTGATTTGGCGGTATTGTTGGATGAAGTGGTCCGGACCGACATTACATGACCGCGTTCATGAGACTGGTTCTACCGACGTGCTTCGCACACAGGTGGCTGGCGGATGTCTGTTTCTCCAACTTTAGTTGAATCGAGTTTGACTATGGCCGGTCCTCGTTGAAGGTTAAAACAACACACTTGACGAAAAAAACGTTGTGGTTTTGATGTGTAGGTAAGAACGGTTCTTGCTAGAAGCCCGTAGCAGCCACGTAAAACATGCAACAACAAAGTAGAGGATGTCTAACTTGTTTTTGCAGGGCATGTTGTGATGTGATATGGTCAAGACGTGATGAGATATAAATTTTTGTATGAGATGATCATGTTTTGTAAAAGTTATCGGCAACTGGGAGGAGCCTTATGGTTGTCGCTTTATTGTATGAAATGCAATCGCCATGTAATTGCTTTACTTTATCATTAAGCGGTAGCAATAGTCGTAGAAGCAGTAGTTGGCGAGATGACAATGACGCTACGATGGAGATCAAGGTGTCAAGCCGATGACGATGGATATCATGACAATGCTTTGGGTATGGAGATCAAAGGCACAAGATAATGATGGCCATATCATGTCACATATTTAGATTGCATGTGATGTTTATCCTTTATGCATCTTATTTTTCTTAGTACGGGGTAGCATTATAAGATGATCGCTCACTAAATTTCAAGGTATAAGTGTTCTCCCTGAGTATGCACCTGAAGGAAATATGCCCTAGAGGCAATAATAAAGTTATTATTTATTTCCTTATATCATGATAAATGTTTATTATCCATGTTAGAAAATTATTAACCGGAAACTTAGTACATGTGTGAGTACATAGACAAACAGAGTGTCGCTAGTATGCCTCTACTTGACAAGCTCGTTGGATCAAAGATGGTTAAGTTTCCTATCCATAAACATGAGATGCCATTTGATTAACGGGATAACATCATTAGAGAATGATGTGATTGACTTGACCCATTCCGTTAGCTTAGCACTTGATCATTTTAGTTTACTGCTATTGCTTTCTTCATGACTTATACATGTTCGTATGACTATGAGATTATGCAACTCCCGATTATCGGAGGAACACTTTGTGTGCTACCAAATGTCACAACATAACTGGGTGATTATAAAGGTGCTCTACAGGTGTCTCCGATGGTACTTGTTGAGTTGGCATAGATCGTGATTAGGATTTGTCACTCCGATTATCGGAGAGGTATCTCTGGTCCCTCTCGGTAATGCACATCACTATAAGCCTTGCAAGCAATGCAATCAATGAGTTAGTTGTGGGATGATGTTTTACGGAACAAGTAAAGAGACTTGCCGGTAACGAGATTGAGCTAGGTATTAAGATACCGACGATCGAATCTCGGGCAAGTAACATACCGATGACAAAGGGAACAACGTATGTTGTTATGCGGTTTGACCGATAAAGATCTTCGTAGAGTATGTAGGAGCCAATATGAGCATCCAGGTTCCGCTAGTGGTTATTGACCGGAGACGTGTCTCGGTCATGTCTACATAGTTCTCGAACCCGTAGGGTCCGCATGCTTAACGTTCGATGACAATCGGTATTATGAGTTTATGTGTTTTGATGTACCGAAGGTAGTTCAGAGTCCCGGATGAGATCGGGGACATGACGAGGAGTCTCGAAATGGTCGAGACGTAAAGATCGATATATTGGATGACTATATTCGGACATCGGAAAGGTTCCGAGTGATTTGGGTATTTTTTGGAGTACCGGAGAGTTACGGGAATTCACCGGGGAGTATATGGGCCTTGTTGGGCTTTAGGGGAAAGAGAGAGGGGAGGCTGTGCTCCACCCCAAGGCCTAGTCTGAATTGGACTAGGGGGAGGGGCAGCGCCCCCTCCTTCCTTCTCTTTTCTTTTCCCTTTCCTTCTCTCCTACTCCTACTACATGGAAGGGGGGAATCCTACTCCCTGTGGGAGTAGGACTCCCCAGGGCGCGCCATAGTAGAGGGCCGGCCCTCCCCCTCCTCCACTCCTTTATATACGGGGGAGGGGGGCACCCCATGAACACACAAGTTGATCAGTTGATCTTTTAGCCGTGTGCGATGCCCCCCTCCACCATAATCCACCTCGGTCATATCGTAGCGGTGCTTAGGCGAAGCCCTGCGTCAGTAGCATCATCATCACTGTCATCACGCCATCGTGCTGATGGAACTCACCCTTGAAGCTCTACTGGATCGTGAGTTCATGGGATGTTACCGAGCTGAACGTGTGCAGATCACGGAGTTTCCTACGTTCGGTACTAGGGTCGGTCGATTGTGAAGACGTACGAGTACATCAACCGCGTTGTCATAATGCTTCCGCTTTCGGTCTACAAGGGTACGTGGACGATACTCATCCCTCTCGTTGCTATGCATCACCATGATCTTGCGTGTGCGTAGGATTTTTTTTAAATTACTGCGTTCCCCAACAGTGGCATCCGAGCCAGGTATATGCATAGATGTCATATGCACGAGTAGAACACAAAGGAGTTGTGGGCGTGGATATATACATATTGCTTGTCGTCACTAGTTGATTCTTGATTCAGCGGCATTGTTGGATGAAGCGGCCCAGACCGACATTACGCGTACGCTTACGCGAGACTGGTTCTACCGACATGCTTCGCACACAGGTGGCTAGTGGGTGTCTATTTCTCTAGCTTTAGTTGAATCGAATTCAATGGATAGGGTTATTGTGAAGATAAACAAGCAATCACTATACCGCGTTGTGGTTTTTGATGCGTAGGTAAGAATGGTTCTTGCTCAGCCCGTAGCAGCCACGTAAAACTTGCAACAACAAAGTAGATGACGTCTAACTTGTTTTTGTAGGGCATGTTGTGATGTGATATGGTCAAGAGGTGATGAGATATAAATTGTTATATGAGATGATCATGTTTTTTTTAAGTTATCGGCTATTGCTAGAAGCCTTATGGTTGTCTCTTTATTGCATAAGATGCAAGCGCCATACAATTGCTTTACTTTATCGCTATGCGATAGCAATAGTTGCAAAAGCAATAGTTAGCGAGATGACCATGTGACGACACATTGATAGAGATCAAGATGATGGAGACCATTGTGTCATGCCGGTGACGATGGAAATCATGACGGTACTTTGGAGATGGAGATCAAAGGCACAAGATGATGATGGCCTTATCATGTCATATATTTTGATTGCATATGATGTTTGTCCTTTATGCATCTTATTTTGCTTAGTTCGGCGGTAGCATTATAAGATGATCTGTCACTAAATTTCAAGGTATAGGTGTTCTCCCTGAGTATGCACCATTGCCAAAGTTCGTCGTGCCGAGACACCACGTGATGATCGGGTGTGATAAGCTCTATGTTCACATACAACGTGTGCAAGCCAGTTTTGCACACGCAAAAATACTCGGGTTAAACTTGACGAGCCTATCATATGACGATATGGCCTCGTAACACTAGAGACCGAAAGGTCGAGCGTGAATCATATAGTAGATATGATCAACATAGAGATGTTCACCATTGAAAACTACTCCATCTCACGTGATGATCGGACATGGTTTACTTGATATGGATCACATGATCACTTAGATGATTAGAGGGATGTCTATCTAAGTGGGAGTTCTTAAGTAATATGATTAATTGAACTTTAGTTTATCATGAACTTAGTCCTGATAGTATTTGCATATCTATGTTGTAGATCAATAGCTTGCGATGTAGCTCCCCATTTATTTTTGATATGTTCCTAGAAAAAATAAGTTGAAAGATGATAGTAGCAATGATACGGACTGGGTCCGTGATCTGAGGATTATCCTCATTGCTGCATAGAAAAATTATGTCCTTGATGCACCGCTAGGTGACAGACCTATTGCAGGAGCAGATGCAGACGTTATGAATGTTTGGCAAAGCTCGGTATGATGACTACTTGATAGTTTAGTGCGCCATGCTTTACGGCTTAGAACTGGGACTTCAAAGATGTTTTGAATGCCACGGGGCATATGAGATGTTCCAAGAGTTGAAATTAGTATTTTAGACTCATGCCCATGTCAAAAGGTATGAGACCTTTGACAAGCACTTTGCCTACAAGATGGAGGAGAATAGCTCAGCTAGTGAGCAGATGCTCAGAATGTCTGAGTACTACAATCACTTAAATCGAGTGGGAGCTAATCTTCCAAATAAGATAGTGATTGATAGAGTTCTCTAGTCACTATCACCAAGTTACTGGAACTTCTTGATGAACTATAATATGCAAGGGATAACGGAAACGATTCCCAAGCTCTTCGTGATGCTGAAATCGACGAAGGTAGAAATCAAGAAAAGCATCAAGTGTTGATGGTTGACAAAACCACTAGTTTCAAGTAAAAGGGAAAAGGAAAGAAAGGGAACTTCAAGAAGAATGGCAAGCAAGTTGCCACTCCCATGAAGAAGCCCAAAGATAGACCCAAGCCTGAAACTGAGTGCTTTTACTGCAAAGGAAATGGTCACTGGAAGTGGAACTGCCCTAGATACTTGGCAGATAAGAAGGATGGCAAAGTGAACAAAAGTATATTTGATATACATGTTATTGATGTGTACTTTACTAGTGTTTATAGCAACCCCTCACTTTTTGATACTGGTTCAGTTGCTAAGAGTAGTGACTCAAAATGAGAGTTGCAAAATAAACTGGGACTAGTTAAGGGCAAGGTGACGATGTGTGTTGGAAGTAATTCCAAGGTTGATAAGATCACCATCGCACGCTCCCTTTACCTTCGGGGTTAGTGCTGAACCTAAAATAAATGTTATTCGGTGTTTGCGTTGAGCATAAATATGATTGGATCATGTTTATTGCAATACGGTTATTCATTTAAGTCAAAGAATAATTGTTGTTCTATTTACATGAATAAAACCTTCTATGGTCATACACTCAATATAAATGGTTTATTGAATCTCGATCGTAGTGATACACATATTTATAATATTGAAGCCAAAAGATGCAAAGTTAATAATGATAGTGCAACTTATTTGTGGCACTACCATTTAGGTCATATTGGTGTAAAGCGCATGAAAAAAATCCATGTTGATGGGCTTCTGGAATCACTTGATTATGAATGAGTTGATGCTTGCGAACATGCCTCATGGGCACGATGACTAAGACTCCGTTCTCCGGAACAATGGAGCGAGCAACAGACTTGTTGGAAATAATACATACTGATGTATGCAGTCCGATGAGTGTTGAGGCTCGCGGCAGGTATCGTTATTTTCTGACCTTCACAGATAATTTGAGTAAGATATGGGTATATCTTCTTGATGAAACATAACTCTGAAACAAAGTTTCTACGATCTAATCGTGGAGGAGAATATTTGAGTTACGAGTTTGGTCTTCATTTGAAACAATGCGGAATTGTTTCGCAACTCACGCCACGTGGAACACCACAGCGTAATGGTGTGTCCGAATGTTGTAATAGTACTTTATTGGATATGGTGCGATCTATGATGTTTCTTCCCGATTTACCACTATCATTTTGGGGTTATGCATTAGAGACAGCCGCATTCACGTTAAATAGGGAACCATCTAAATCCGTTGAGACAACACCATATGAACTGTGGTTTAGCAAGAAACCTAATATGTCGTTTCTTAAAGTTTGGGGCTATGATGCTTATGTGAAAAAGTTTCAACCTGATAAGCTCGAACCCAAATCGGAGAAATGCGTCTTCATAGGATACCCAAAAGAAACTGTTGGGTACACCTTCTATCACAGATCCGAAGGCAAGATATTCGTTGCTAAGAATGGATCCTTTCTAGAGAAGAAGTTTCTCTCGAAAGAAGTGAGTGGGAGGAATGTAGAACTTGATAAGTTAATTGTACCTTCTCCCGAATTGGAAAGTAGTTCATCACAGAAATCAGTTCTAGTGATCTCTACACCAATTAGTGAGGAAGCTAATGATGATGATCATGAAACTTTAGATCGAGTTACTACTAAACCTCGTAGGACAACCAGAGTATGGTCTGCACCAGAGTGGTATGGTAATCCTTTCTGGAAGTCATGTTACTAGACCATGACGAACCTACGAACTATGAGGAACTGATTACGAGCCCAGATTCCACGAAATGGCTTGAGGCCATGAAATCTGAGATGGGATCCATGTATGAGAACAAAGTATGGACTTTGATTGACTTGCCCGATGATCGGTAGTCATTAAGAATAAATGGATCTTCAAGAGGAAGACGGATGCTGATAGTAGTGTTACTATCTACAAAGCTCGAATTGTCGCAAAAAAAATTCGACAAGTTCAAGGTGTTGACTACGATGAGATTTTCTCACTCGTATCAATGCTTAAAAGTCTGTCTGAATCATGTTAGCAGTTGCCGCATTTTATGATTATGAAATTTGGCAAATGGATGTAAAGACTGCATTCCTGAATGGATTTCTGGAAGAGGAGCTGTATATGATGCAACCTGAAGGTTTTATCAATCCAAAGGGTGCTAACAAAGTGTGCAAGCTCCAGCGATCCATATATGGAGTGGTGCAAGCATCTCGAAGTTGGAATATATGCTTGGATGAAGTGATCAAAGCATATGGTTTTATACAGACTTGCGGTGAAGCCTGTATTTACAAGAAAGTGAGTGGGAGCACTACAACATTTTTGATAAGTATAAGTGAATGACATATTGTTGATCGGAAATAATGTAGAATTTTCTAGAAAGCATAAAGGAGTGTTTGAAAGGAGTTTTTCACAAAGGACCTCGGTGAAGCTACTTACATATTGAGCATCAAGATCTATAGAGATAGATCAAGACGCTTGATATATTTTCAATGAGTACATACCTTGACAAGATTTTGAAGTAGTTCAAAATGGAACAGCCAAAGAAGGAGTTCTTGCCTGTGTTGCAAGGTGTGAAGTTGAGTAAAGACTCAAAACCCAACCACGGCAGAAAATAGAAAGAGAATGAAAAGTCATTCCCTATGCCTCGGTCACAGGTTCTATAAAGTATGCTATGCTGTGTACCAGTCCTATTGTATACCTTAGCATGATTCTGGCAAGGGAGTACAATAGTGTTCTAGGAGTAGATCACTTGACAGCGGTCAAAATTATCCTTAGAGGACTAAGGAAATATTTCTCGGTTATGGAGGTGATAAAAGAGTTCGTCGTAAAGAGTTATGTTGATGCAAGCTTTTTACATCAATCTAGATGACTCTAAGTCTGGATCTAGATACATATTGAAAGTGGGAGCAATTAGCTAGAGTAGCTCCGTGCAGAGCATTGTAGACATAGAAATTTGCGAAATACATACGGATCTGTATGTTGCAGACCCGTAGGCTAAACTTCTCTAACAAGCAAAACATGATCACTCTTTGGGTGTTAATCACATAGCGATGTGAACTAGATTATTGACGCTAGTAAACCCTTTTGGTATTAGTCACATGGAGATGTGAACTAATCACATAAAGATGTGAACTAGATTATTGACTCTAGTGCAAGTGGGAGACTGAAGGAAATATTGCCTTGACGCAACAATAAAGTTATTATTTATTTCCTTATATCATGATAAATGTTTATTATCCATGCTAGAATTGTATTAACCGGAAACTTAGTACATGTGTGAATACATAGACAAACAGAGTGTCACTAGTATGCCTCTACTTGACTAGCTCGTTGAATCAAAGATGGTTAAGTTTCCTAGCCATAGACATGAGTTGTCATTGGATTAACGGGATCACATCATTAGAGAATGATGTGATTGACTTGACCCATTCCGTTAGCTTAGCACTAGATCGTTCTAGTTTACTGCTATTGCTTTCTTCATGACTTATACATGTTCCTATGACTATGAGATTATGCAACTCCCGATTACCGGAGGAACACTTTGTGTGCTACCAAACGTCACAACATAACTGGGTGATTATAAAGGTGCTCTACAGGTGTCTCCGATGGTACTTGTTGAGTTGGCAAAGATCGATATTAGGATTTGTCACTCCGATTGTCGGAGAGGTATCTCTGGACCCTCTTGGTAATGCGCATCACTATAAGCCTTGCAAGCAATGCAACAAATGAGTTAGTTATGGGATGATGTATTACGGAACGAGTAAAGAGACTTGTCGGTAACGAGATTGAGCTAGGTATTGAGATAACGATGATCGCATCTCGGGCAAGTGACATACCGATGACAAAGGAAACAACGTATGTTGTTATGCGGTTTGACCGATAAAGATCTTCGTAAATATGTAGGAGCCAATATGAGCATCCAGGTTCCGCTATTGGTTATTGACCGGAGACGTGTCTCGGTCATGTCTACATAGTTCTTGAACCTGTAGGGTCCGCACGCTTAACGTTCGGTGACGATCGATATTATGAGTTTATGTGTTTTTATGTACCAAAGGTAGTTCGGAGTCCCGGATGATATCAGGGACATGACGAGGAGTCTCGAAATGGTCGAGACGTAAAGATCGATATATTGGACGACTATATTCGGACATCGGAAAGGTTCCGAGTGATTCGGGTATTTTTCAGAGTACCGGAGAGTTACGGGAATTCGCCAGGGATTATATGGGCCTTATTGGGCTTTAGGGGAAAGAGAGAGGGGAGGCTGCGCGCCCCCCAAGGCCTATTCTAAATTGGACTAGGGAGAGGGGCGGTGACCCCTCCTTCCTTCTATTCTCTTTACCCTTTCCTTCTCTCCTACTCCTACTACATGGAATGGGGGGGGATCCTACTCCCGGTGGGAGTAGGACTCCCCAGGGCGCGCCATAGTAGAGGGCCGGCCCTCCCCCTCCTCCACTCCTTAATATACAGGGGAGGGGGGGGGGACCCGATGAACACACAAGTTGATCAGTTGATCTTTTAGCCGTGTGCGGTGCCCCCCTCCACCATAATCCACCTCGGTCATATCGTAGCGGTGCTTAGGCGAAGCCCTGCGTCGGTAGCATCATCATCACCGTCATCACGCCGTTGTGCTGACGGAACTCTCCCACAAAGCTCTAATGAAATGTGAGTTCGTGGGACGTCACCGAGCTGAACGTGTGCAGATCGCGGAGGTGCCGTACGTTCGGTACTAGGATCGGTCGATTGTGAAGACGTACGAGTACATCAACCGCGTTGTCATAACGCTTCCGCTTTCGGTCTACGAGGGTACGTGGACGATACTCATCCCCCTCATTGCTATGCATCACCATGATCTTGCGTGTGCGTAGGATTTTTTTTTTGAAATTACTGCGTTCCCCAACAGCACCGTTGCTACAGTTCGTCGTGCTGAGACACCACGTGATGATCGGGTGTGAGAAGCTCTACGTTTACATACAACGGGTGCAAGCCAGTTTTGCACGTGCAGAATACTCGGGTTAAACTTGACGAGCCTAGCATATACAGATATGGCCTCGGAACACTGAGACCGAAAGGTTGAACGTGAATCATATAGTAGATATGATCAAGATAGTGATGTTCACCATTGAAAATTACTCCATCTCACGTGATGATTGGACATGGTTTAGTTGATATGAATCACATGTTCATTTAGATGACTAGAGGGATGTCTATCTAAGTGGGAGTTCTTTAGTAATATGATTAATTGAACTTTAATTTATCATGAACTTAGTACCTGATAGTTTTTGCATATCTATGTTGTTGTAGATCAATGGCCTGTGCTATTGTTCCCTTTTGCAGCAATGCGTTCCTAGAGAAAGCTAAGTTGAAAGATGATGGTAGCAACTACTCGGACTGGGTCCGTAACTTGAGGATTATCCTCATTGTTGCACAGAAGAATTACGTCCTGGAAGCACTGCTAGGTGCAAGACCCGCTGCAGAAGCAACTCCAGACGTTATGAATGTCTGGCAGAGCAAAGCTGATGACTTCTCGATAGTTCAGTGTGCCATGCTTTACGGCTTAGAATCGGGACTTCAAAGATGTTTTTGAACATCATGGAGCATATGAGATGTTCCAGGAGTTGAAGTTAATATTTCAAGCAAATGCCCGAGTTGAGAGATATGAAGTGTCCAACAAGTTCTCTAGCTGCAAAATGGAGGAGAATAGTTTTGTCAATGAACACATACTCAGAATGTCTGGGTACCATAACCACTTGACTCAGCTGGGAGTTAATCTCCCTGATGATAGTGTCATTGACAGAGTTATTCAATCACTGCCACCAAGCTATAAATGCTTTGTGATGAACTATAATATGCAAGGGATGGAAAAGACAATTCCCGAGCTCTTCACGATGCTAAAGGCCGCGGAGGTAGAAATCAAGAAGGAGCATCAAGTGTTGATGGTGAACAAGACCACTAGTTTCAAGAAAAAGGGCAAAGGGAAGAAGGGGAACTTCAAGAAGAACAGCAAGCCAGTTGCTGCTCAAGGGAAGAAGCCCAAGTCTGGACCTAAGCCTGAGACTGAGTGCTTCTACCTCAAAGGGACTAGTCACTGGAAGCGGAACTGCCCCAAGTATTTGGCGGATAAGAAGGATGGCAAAGTGAAAGGTATATTTGATATACATGTTATTGATGTGTACATTACTAATGCTTGTAGTAGCGCCTAGGTATTTGATACTAGTTCTGTTGCTCATATTTGCAAATCAAAACAGGGGCTACGGATTAAACGAAGATTGGCTAAGGACAAGGTGATGATGCGCGTGGGAAATGGTTCCAATGTTGATGTGATCGCCGTCGGCCCGCTACCTCTACATCTACTGTCGGGATTAGTTTTAGACCTAAATAATTGTTATTTGGTGCCAGCGTTGAGCATGAACATTATATCTGAATCTTGTTTGATGCAAGATGGTTATTCATTTAAATCATAGAATAATGGTTATTCTATTTATATGAGTAATATCTTTTATGGTCATGCACCCTTGATGAGTGGTCTATTTTTGTTGAATTTCAATTGTATTGATACACATATTCATAATATTGAAACCAAAAGATGCAAGGTTAATAATGATAGTGCAACTTATTTGTGGCACTGCCGTTTAGGTCATATTGGTGTAAAGCGCATGAAGAAACCCATGTTGATGGGCTTTTGGAATCACTTGATGCTTGCGAACCATGCCTCATGGGCAACATGACTAAGACTCCATTCTCTGAAACAATGGAGCGAGCAACTAACTTATTGGAAATAATACATACTGATGTATGCGGTCCGATGAGTGTTCAGGCTCGCAGCGGGTATCGTTATTTTCTGACCTTCACAGATGATTTCAGCAGATATGGGTATATCTACTTGATGAAACATAAGTCTGAAACTTTTGAAAAGTTCAAAGAATTTCAGAGTGAAGTGGAAAATCATCGTAACAAGAAAATTAAGTTTCTATGATCTGATCATGGAGGTGAATATTTGAGTTATGAGTTTGGTCTTCATTTGAAACAATGTGGAATAGTTTCGCAACTCATGCCACCTAGAACACCACATCGTAATGGTGTGTCCGAACGTCGTAACCGTACTTTATTAGATATGGTACCATCTATGATGTCTCTTACTGATTTACCACTATTGTTTTGGGGTTATGCTTTAGACACGGCTGCATTCATGTTAAATAGGGCACCATCTAAATCCGTTGAGAGGACACCATATGAATTGTGGTTTGGCAAGAAACCTAAGTTGTCATTTCTTAAAGTTTGGGGCTGTGATGCTTATGTGAAAAAGCTTCAACCTGATAAGCTCAAACCCAAATTGGAGAAATGTGTCTTCATAGGATACCCAAAGGAGACTGTTGGGTACACCTTCTATCACATATCCGGAGGCAAGATATCCGTTGCTAGGAATGGATCCTTTCTAGAGAAGGAGTTTCTCTCGAAAGAAGTGAGTGGGAGGAAAGTAGAACTTGATGAGGTAATTGTATCTTCTCCCAAATTGGAAAGTAGTTCATCAAAGAAATCAGTTCTAGTGATTCCTACACCAATTAGTGAGGAAGCTAATGATGATTATCATGAAACTACAAATCAAGTTACTACTGAACCTCGTAGGTCAACCAGAGTACGATCCGCACCAGAGTGGTATGGTAATCCTGTTCTGGAGGTCATGTTACTAGACCATGACAAACCTACGAACTATGAGGAAGTGATGATGAGCCCAGATTCCGCGAAATGGCCTCAGGCCATGAAATCTGAGATGGGATCCATGTATGAGAACAAATTGTGGACTTTAGTTGACTTGCCCGATGATCGGCAAGCAATAGAGAATAAATGGATCTTAAAGAAGAAGACTGACGCTGACGGTAATATTACTGTCTACAAAGCTCGACTTGTTGCAAATGGTTTTCACAAGTTCAAGGAGTTGACTACGATGAGACCTTATCACCCGTAGCAATGCTTAAGTCTGTCTCAATCATGTTAGCAATTGCCGCATTTTATGATTGTGAAATTTGGCAAATGGATGTCAAAATTTCATTCCTTAATGGATATCTTAAAGAAAAGTTGTATATGATGCAACCAGAAGGTTTTGTCGATCCTAAAGATGCTAACAAAGTGTGCAAGCTCCAGCGATCCATTTATGGACTGGTGCAAGGCTCTCGGAGTTGGAATATACACTTTGATAGTGTGATCAAAGCATATGGTTTTATACAGACTTTTGGAGAAGCCTGTATTTACAAGAAAGTGAGTGAGGGCTCGGTAGCATTTCTAATATTATATGTGGATGACATATTGTTGATTGGAAATAATACAGAATTTCTGGATAGCATAAAAGGATACTTGAATAAGAATTTTTCAATGAAAGACCTTGGTGAAACTGCTTATATATTGGGCATCAAGATCTATAGAGATAGATCACGATGGTTAATTGGACTTTCACAAAGCACATACCTTGATAAAGTTTTGAAGAAGTTCAAAATGGATCAGTCAAAGAAAGGGTTCTTGCCTATGTTACAAGGTGTGAAGTTGAGTCAGACTCAATGTCTGACCACTGCAGAACATAGAGAGAAAACGAAGGTCATTCCCTATGCCTCAGCCATAGGTTCTATCATGAATGCAATGTTGTGTACCAGACCTGATGTGTGCCTTGCTATAAGTTTAGCAAGGAGGTACCAAAGTAATCCAGGAGTGGATCACTACACAGCGGTCAAGAACATCCTGAAATACTTGTAAAGGACTAAGGATATGTTTCTCATTTATGGAGGTGACATAGAGCTTGTCATAAATGGTTACGTTGATGCAAGCTTTGACACAGATCCGGATGACTCTAAGTCACAAACCAGATACATACTTATATTGAATGGTGGAGCTGTAAGTTGGTGCAGTTCCAAGACGAGCATCGTGGCGAGATCTACGTGTGAAGCGGAGTACATAGCTGCTTTGAAAGTAGCAAATGAAGGAGTCTGGATGAAGGAGTTCATATCTGATCTAGGTGTAATACCTAGTGTATCGGGTCTAATGAAAATCTTTTGTGACAATCCTGGAGAAATTGCCTTGGCGAAGGAATCCAGATTTCTGAAAGAGAACCAAACACATCAAGAGACGCTTCAATTCCATCCGCGATCAAGTCAAGGAGGAAGACATAGAGATTTGCAAGATACATATGGATATGAATGTTGCAGACCCGCTGACTAAGCCTCTCTCACAAGCAAAACATGATCAACACCAAGACTCCATGGGTGTTAGAATCATTACTATGTACTCTAGATTATTGACTCTAGTGCAAGTGGGAGACTGAAGGAAATATGCCCTAGAGGCAATAATAAAGTTGTTATTTTATATTTCCTTATATCATGATAAATGTTTATTATTCATGCTAGAATTGTATTAACCGGAAACTCGATACATGTGTGGATACATAGACAAAACACCATGTCCCTAGTAAGCCTCTACTAGACTAGCTCGTTAATCAAAGATATCTCCAATCCTCCATACCAGGACATCACGCAGCAAGTCGCGCCCATGGATATGAAGGAAATATGCCCTAGAGGCAATATTAAAGTTGTTATTTATATTTCCTTATATCATGATAAATGTTTATTATTCATGCTAGAATTGTATTAACCGGAAACTTAGTACATGTGTGAATACATAGACAAACAGAGTGTCCCTAGTATGCCTCTACTTGACTTGCTCATTAATCAAAGATGGTAAAGTTTGAAGGAAATATGCCCTAGAGGCAATAATATTGTTATTATTTTATTTCCTTATATCATGATAAATGTTTATTATTCATGCTAGAATTGTATTATCCGGAAACATAATACTTGTGTGAATACATAGACAAACCAAATGTCACTAGTATGCCTCTACTTGACTAGCTCGTTAATCGAAGATGGTTATGTTTCCTAACCATAGACATGTGTTGTCATTTGATTAATGGGATCACATCATTAGGAGAATGATGTGATTGACATGACCCATTCCATTAGCTTAGCACCCGATCGTTTAGTATGTTGCTATTGCTTTCTTCATGACTTATACATGTTCCTATGACTATGAGATTATGCAACTCCCGTTTACCGGAGGAACACTTTGTGTGCTACCAAACATCACAACGTAACTGGGTGATTATAAAGGAGCTCTACAGGTGTCTCCAAAGGTACATGTTGGGTTGGCATATTTCGAGATTAGGATTTGTCACTCCAATTGTCGGAGAGGTATCTCTGGGCCCTCTCGGTAATGCACATCACATAAGCCTTGCAAGCATTGCAACTAATGAGTTAGTTGTGAGATGATGTATTACGAAACGAGTAAAGAGACTTGCCGGTAACGAGATTGAACTAGGTATTGAGATACCGACAATCGAATCTCGGGCAAGTAACATACCGATGACAAAGGGAACAACGTATGTTGTTATGCGGTCTGACCGATAAAGATCTTCGTAGAATATGTAGGAGCCAATATGAGCATCCAGGTTCCGCTATTGGTTATTGACCGGAGACGTGTCTCGGTCATGTCTACATAGTTCTCGAACCCGTAGGGTCCGCACGCTTAAGGTTTCGATGACAGTTATATTATGAGTTTATGCATTTTGATGTACCAAAGTTTGTTCGGAGTCCCAGATGTGATCACGGACATGACGAGGTGTCTCGAAATGGTCGAGACATAAAGATTGATATATTGGAAGCCTATATTTGGATATCGGAAGTGTTCCGGGTGAAATCGGGATTTTTCCGGAGTACCGGGAGGTTACCGGAACCCCCCGGGAGGTATATGGGCCTTAGTGGGCTTTAGTGGAAGAGAGGAGAGGTGGCCAGGGCTGGGCCGCACCCCCTCCCCCTAGTCCGAATAGGACAAGGAGAGGGGGGCGGCGCCCCCCCTTCCTTCTCTCTCTCCTCTTTCCCCTTCCCGAATCCTATTCCAACTAGGAAAGGGGGGGAATCCTACTCCCGGTGGGAGTAGGACTCCTCCTGGCGCGCCCTCTTCCTGGACGGCCGCACCCCCCTTGATCCTTTATATACGGGGGCAGGGGGCACCTCTAGACACACAAGTTGATCCACGTGATCATATTCTTAGCCGTGTGCGGTGCCCCCTTCCACCATAATCCTCGATAATATTGTAGCGGTGCTTAGGCGAAGCCCTGCGACGGTAGTACATCAAGATCATCACCACGCCGTCGTGCTGACAGAACTCTTCCCCGACACTTTGCTGGATCGGAGTCCGGGGATCGTCATCGAGCTGAACGTGTGCTAGAACTCGGAGGTGCCGTAGTTTCGGTGCTTGATCGGTCGGGCCGTGAAGACGTACGACTACATCAACCGCGTTGTGATAACGCTTCCGCTGTCGGTCTACAAGGGTATGTAGATCACACTCTCCCCTCTTGTTTCTATGCATCACCATGATCTTGTGTGTGCATAGGATTTTTTTTGAAATTACTACGTTCCCCAACAGTGGCATCCGAGCCTAGGTTTTATGTGTTGATGTTATATGCACGAGTAGAACACAAGTGAGTTGTGGGCGATATAAGTCATACTGCTTACCAGCATGTCATACTTTGGTTCGGCGGTATTGTTGGACGAAGCGGCCCGGACCAACATTACGCGTACGCTTACGCGAGACCGGTTCTCCCGACGTGCTTTGCACAAAGGTGGCTAGCGGGTGACAGTTTCTCCAACTTTAGTTGAACCGAGTGTGGCTACACCCGGTCCTTGCGAAGGTTAAAACAACACCAACTTGACAAACTATCATTGTGGTTTTGATTCGTAGGTAAGATTGGTTCTTGCTTCAGCCCGTAGCAGCTACGTAAAACTTGCAACAACAAAGTAGAGGACGTCTAACTTGTTTTTGCAGGGCATGTTGTGATGTGATATGGTCAAGACATGATGCTAAATTTTATTGTATGAGATGATCATGTTTTGTAACCAAGTTATCGGCAACTGGCAGGAGCCATATGGTTGTCGCTTTATTGTATGCAATGCAATCACGCTGTAATGCTTTACTTTATCACTAAGCGGTAGCGATAGTCGTGGAAGCATAAGATTGGCGAGACGATAACGATGCTACGATGGAGATCAAGGTGTCGCGCCGATGACGATGGTGATCACGACGGTGCTTCGAAGATGGAGATCACAAGCACAAGATGATGATGGCCATATCATATCACTTATATTGATTGCATGTGATGTTTATCTTTTATGCATCTTATCTTGCTTTGATTGACGGTAGCATTATAAGATGATCTCTCACTAATTATCAAGAAGTGTTCTCCCTGAGTATGCACCGTTGCGAAAGTTCTTCGTGCTGAGACACCACGTGATGATCGGGTGTGATAGGCTCTACGTTCAAATACAACGGGTGCAAAACAGTTGCACACGCGGAATACTTAGGTTATACTTGACGAGCCAAGCATATACAGATATGGCCTCGGAACACGGAGACCGAAAGGTCGAGCGTGAATCATATAGTAGATATGATCAACATAGTGATGTTCACCAATGAAACTACTCCATCTCACGTGATGATCGGACATGGTTTAGTTGATTTGGATCACGTAATCACTTAGAGGATTAGAGGGATGTCTATCTAAGTGGGAGTTCTTAAGTAATATGATTAATTGAACCTAAATTTATCATGAACTTAGTACCTGATAGTATCTTGCTTGTTTATGTTTGATTGTAGATAGATGGCCCGTGTTGTTGTTCCGTTGAATTTTAATGCGTTCCTTGAGAAAGCAAGTTGAAATATGATGGTAGCAATTACATGGACTGGGTCCATAACTTGAGGATTATCCTCATTGCTGCATAGAAGAATTACGTCCTGGAAGCACCGCTAGGTGCCAGGCCTGCTGCTGGAGCAACACCAGATGTTATGAACGTCTGGCAGAGCAAAGCTGATGACTACTCGATAGTTCAGTGTGCCATGCTTTACGACTTAGAATCGGGACTTCAACGACGTTTTGAACGTCATGGAGCATATGAGATGTTCCAGGAGTTGAAGTTGATATTTCAAGCAAATGCCCGGATTGAGAGATATGAAGTCTCCAATAAGTTCTATAGCAGCAAGATGGAGGAGAATAGTTCTGTCAGTGAGCATATAATCAAAATGTCTGGGTATAATAATCACTTGATTCAATTGGGAGTTAATCTTCCAGATGATTGCGTCATTGACAGAATTCTCCAATCACTACCACCAAGCTATAAGAGCTTCGTGATGAACTATAATATGCAAGGGATGAATAAGACTATTCCCGAGCTCTTCGCAATGCTGAAAGCTGCGGAGGTAGAAATCAAGAAGGAGCATCAAGTGTTGATGGTCAACAAGACCACTAGTTTCAAGAAAAAGGGTAAAGGGAAGAAAAAGGGGAACTTCAAAAAGAACAGCAAGCAAGTTGCTACTCAAGAGAAGAAACCCAAACCTGGACCTAAGCCTGAAACTGAGTGCTTCTACTGCAAGCAGACCGGTCACTGGAAGCGGAACTGCCCCAAGTATTTGGCTGATAAGAAGGATGGCAAGGTGAACAAAGGTATATGTGATATACATGTTATTGATGTGTACCTTACTAATGCTCACAATAGCACCTGGGTATTTGATACTGGTTCTGTTGCTAATATTTGCAACTCAAAACAGGGACTACGGATTAAGCGAAGATTGGCTAAGGACGAGGTGACGATGCGCGTGGGAAATGGTTCCAAAGTCGATGTGATCGCAGTCGGCATGCTACCTCTACATTTACCTTCGGGATTAGTATTAGACCTAAATAATTGTTATTTGGTGCCAGCGTTAAGCATGAACATTATATCTGGATCTTGTTTGATGCGAGACGGTTATTCATTTAAATTAGAGAATAATGGTTGTTCTATTTATATGAGTAATATATTTTATGGTCATGCACCCTTAAAGAGTGGTCTATTCTTATTAAATCTCGATAGTAGTGATACACATATTCATAGTGTTGAAGCCAAAAGATGCAGAGTTGATAATGATAGTGCAACTTATTTGTGGCACTGCCGTTTGGGTCATATAGGTATAAAGCGCATGAAGAAACTCCATACTGATGGGCTTTTGGAACCACTTGATTATGAATCACTTGGTACTTGCGAACCGTGCCTTATGGGTAAGATGAAAAAAACACCGTTCTCCGGTACTATGGAGAGAGCAACAGATTTATTGGAAATCATACATACAGATGTATGTGGTCCGATGAATGTTGAGGCTCGTGGTGGATATCGTTATTTTCTCACCTTCATAGATGACTTAAGCAGATATGGGTATATCTACTTAATGAAACATAAGTCTGAAACGTTTGAAAAGTTCAAAGAATTTCAGAGTGAAGTTGAAAATCATCGTAACAAGAAAATACAATTCCCATGATCTGATCGTGGAGGAGAATATATGAGTTACGAGTTTGGTGTACATTTGAAACAATGTGGAATAGTTTCACAACTCACGCCACCCGGAACACCACAGAGTAATGGTGTGTCCGAACATCGTAATCGTACTTTACTAATTAACCGCTATCATTTTGGGGTTATGCTCTAGAGACGGCCGCATTCACGTTAAATAGGGCACCATCAAAATCCGTCGAAACGACGCCTTATGAACTATGGTTTGGCAAGAAACCAAAGTTGTCATTTCTGAAAGTTTGGGGCTGCGATGCTTATGTGAAAAAACTTCAACCTGATAAGCTCGAACCGAAATCGGAGAAATGTGTCTTCATAGGATATCCAAAGGAAACTATTGGATACACCTTCTATCACAAATCCGAAGGCAAGACTTTTGTTGCTATATTTAGAAACTTTCTAGAGAAGGAGTTTCTCTCGAAAGAAGTGAGTGGGAGGAAAGTAGAACTTGACGAGGTAACTGTACCTGCTCCCTTATTGGAAAGTAGTACATCACAGAAACCTGTTTCTGTGACACCTACACCAATTAGTGAGGAAGCTAATGATAATGATCATGAAACTTCAGAACAAGATACTACTGAACCTCATAGATCAACCGGAGTAAGATCCGCGCCAAAGTGGTACGGTAATCCTGTTCTGGAAGTCATGCTACTAGATCATGACGAACCTACGAACTATGAAGAAGCGATGGTGAGCCCAGATTCCGCAAAATGGCTTGAAGCCATGAAATCTGAGATGGGATCCATGTATGAGAACAAAGTATGGACTTTGGTTGACTTGCCCAATGATCGGCAAGCAATTGAGAATAAATGGATTTTCAAGAAGAAGACTAACGCTGACTGTAATGTTACTGTCTACAAAGCTCGACTTGTCGCAAAAGGTTTTCGGCAAGTTCAAGGGATTGACTATGATGAGACCTTCTCACCCGTAGCGATGCTTAAGTCTGTCCGAATCATGTTAGCAATTGCCGCATTTTATGATTATGAAATTTGGCAAATGGATGTCAAAACTACTTTCCTGAATGGATTTCTGCAAGAAGAGTTGTATATGATGCAGCCGGAAGGTTTTGTCGATCCAAAGGGAGCTAAAAAAGTGTGCAAGCTCCAGCGATCCATTTATGGACTGGTGCAAGCCTCTCGGAGTTGGAATAAACGCTTTGATAGTGTGATCAAAGCATTTGGTTTTGTACAGACTTTTGGAGAAGCCTGAATTTACAAGAAAGTGAGTGGGAGCTCTGTAGCACTTCTGATATTATATGTACATGACATATTGCTAATCGGAAATGATATAGAATTTCTGGATAGCATAAAAGGATACTTGAATAAGAGTTTTTCAATGAAAGACCTCGGTGAAGTTGCTTACATATTGGGCATTAAGATCTATAGAGATAGATCAAGACGCTTAATTAGACTTTCACAAAGCACATACCTTGACAAAGTTTTGAAGAAGTTCAAAATGGATCAAGCAAAGAAAGGATTCTTGCTTGTGTTACAAGGTGTGAAATTGAGTAAGACTCAATCCCCGACCAATGCAAAAGATAGAGAGAAAATGAAAGATGTTCCCTATGCTTCGGCCATAGGCTCTATCATGTATGCAATGCTGTGTACCAGACCTGATGTGTGTCTTGCTATAAGTCTAGCAGGGAGGTACCAAAGTAATCCAGGAGTGGATCACTGGACAGCGGTCAAGAACATCCTGAAATACCCGAAAAGGACTAAGGATATGTTTCCCATATATGGAGGTGACAAAGAGCTCATCGTAAATGGTTACGTTGATGCAAGCTTTGACACTGATCCGGACGATTCTAAACCGCAAACCGGATACGTGTTTACATTAAATGGTGGAGCTGTCAGTTGGTGCAGTTCTAAACAAAGCGTTGTGGCGGGATCTACATGTGAAGCGGAGTACATAGCTGCTTCGGAAGCAGCAAACGAAGGAGTCTGGATGCAGGAGTTCATATCCGATCTAGGTGTCATACCTAGTGCATCGGGTCCAATGAAAATCTTTTGTAACAATACTGGTGCAATTGCCTTGGCAAAGGAATCTAGATTTCACAAGAGAACCAAGCACATCAAGAGACGCTTCAATTCCATCCGGGATCTAGTCTAGGTGGGAGACATAGAGATTTGCAAGATACATACGGATCTGAACATAGCAGACCCGTTGACTAAGCCTCTTCCACGAGCAAAACATGATCAACACCAAAGCTCCATGGGTGTTAGAATCATTACTGTGTAATCTAGATTATTGACTCTAGTGCAAGTGGGAGACTGAAGGAAATATGCCCTAGAGGCAATAATATTGTTATTATTTTATTTCCTTATATCATGATAAATGTTTATTATTCATGCTAGAATTGTATTATCGGGAAACATAATACTTGTGTGAATACATAGACAAACCAAACGTCACTAGTATGCCTCTACTTGACTAGCTCGTTAATCGAAGATGGTTATGTTTCCTAACCATAGACATGTGTTGTCATTTGATTAATGGGATCACATAATTAGGAGAATGATGTGATTGACATGACCCATTCCATTAGCTTAGCACCCGATCGTTTAGTATGTTGCTATTGCTTTCTTCATGACTTATACATGTTCCAATGACTATGAGATTATGCAACTCCCGTTTACCGGAGGAACACTTTGTGTGCTACCAAACGTCAGAACGTAACTGGGTGATTATAAAGGAGCTCTACAGGTGTCTCCAAAGGTACATGTTGGGTTGGCGTATTTCGAGATTAGGATTTGTCACTCCAATTGTCGGAGAGGTATCTCTGGACCCTCTCGGTAATTCACATCACATAAGCCTTGCAAGCATTGCAACTAATGAGTTAGTTGTGAGATGATGTATTATGAAATGAGTAAGGAGACTTGCCGGTAACGAGATTGAACTAGGTATTGAGATATCGACGATCGAATCTCGGGCAAGTAACATACCGATGACAAAGGGAACAATGTATGTTGTTATGCGGTCTGACCGATAAAGATCTTCATAGAATATGTTGGAGCCAATATGAGCATCCAGGTTCCGCTATTGGTTATTGACCGGAGACATGTCTCGGTCATGTCTACATAGTTCTCGAACCCGTAGGGTCCGCACGCTTAAGGTTTCGATGACAGTTATATTATGAGTTTATGCATTTTGATGTACTGAAGTTTGTTCGGAGTCCTGGATGTGATCACGGACATGACGAGGAGTCTCGAAATGGTCGAGACATAAAGATTGATATATTGGAAGCCTATATTTGGATATCGGAAGTGTTCCGGGTGAAATCAGGATTTTTCCGGAGTACTGGGAGGTTACCGGAACCCCCCGGGAGGTATATGGGCCTTAGTGGGCTTTATTGGAAGAGAGGAGAGGTGGCCAGGGCTGGGCCGCGCGCCCCTCCCCCTAGTTCGAATAGGACAAGGAGAGGGGGGCGGCGCCCCCCCCTTCCTTCTCTCTCTCCTCTTTCCCCTTCCCGAATCCTATTCCAACTAGGATAGGGGGGGGGATCCTACTCCCGGTGGGAGTAGGACTCCTCCTGGCACACCCTCCTCCTGGCCGGCCGCACCCCCCCCTTGATCCTTTATATACGGGGGCAGGGGGCACCTCTAGACACACAAGTTGATCCACGTGATCATATTCTTAGCCGTGTGCGGTGCCCCCTTCCACCATAATCCTCGATAATATTGTAGCGGTGCTTAGGCAAAGCCCTACGACAGTAGTACATCAAGATCGTCACCACGCCGTCGTGCTGACGGAACTCTTCCCCGACACTTTGCTAGATCGGAGTCCGGGGATCGTCATCGAGCTGAACATGTGCTAGAACTCGGAGGTGCCGTAGTTTCGGTGCTTGATCGGTCGGGCCGTGAAGACGTATGACTACATCAACCGCGTTGTGCTAACGCTTCCGCTGTCGGTCTACAAGGGTACGTAGATCACACTCTCCCCTCTCGTTGCTATGCATCACCATGATCTTGCGTGTGCGTAGGAATTTTTTTGAAATTACTACGTTCCCCAACAAGGTTTCCTAACCATAGACATGTGTTGTCATTTGATGAACGAGGTCACATCATTAGAGAATGATGTGATGGACAAGACCCATCCGTTAGCTTACCATTATGATCATCTAGTTTTATTGCTATTGCTTTCTTCATGACTTATACATATTCCTCTGACTATGAGATTATGCAACTCCCGAATACCGGAGGAACACCTTGTGTGCTATCAAACGTCACAACATAACTAGGTGATTATAAAGATGCTCTATAGGTGTCTCCGGAGGTGTTTGTTGAGTTGGCATAGATCAATATTAGGATTTGTCACTCCGTGTATCGAAGAGGTATCTCTGGGCCCACTCGGTAATGCACATCACTATAAGCCTTGCAAGCAATGTGACTAATAAGTTAGTTGCGGAATGATGCATTACGGAATGAGTAAAGAGACTTGCCGGTAATGAGATTAAACTAGGTATGATGATACCGACGATCGAATCTCGGGCAAGTAACATACCGATGACAAAGGGAATGTTGTATGTTGTTATGCGGTTTCACCGATAAAGATCTTCATAGAATATGTTGGAGCCAATATGAGCATCTAGGTTCCGCTATTGGTTATTGACTGGAGATGTGTCTCGGTCATGTCTACATAGTTCTCGAACTCGTAGGGTCCGCACACTTAACGTTTGATGACAATTTGTATTATGAGTTATGTGTTTTTGATGACCAAAGTTTGTTCGGAGTCCCGGATGAGATCACGGACATGACGAGGAGTCTCGAAATGGTTGAGAGGTAAAGATTGATATATTGGAAGGTTAGATATGGACACTAGAATGGTTTCGAAGAAGATCGGGGATTTTTCGAAGTATTAGGAGGGAACTGGAACCCCCCGGGAAAGTTATTGGGCCTAATGGGCCATAGTGGAGGAGAGGAGGCAGGCCACAGGAGGAGGGGCGCGCCCCCCTTGCCCCAATCCGAATTGGACAAGGGGAGGGGGGCGCGACCCCCCTCTTTCCTTCTCCCTTTCCCTCCTTTCCCCTTTCCCCCTCTCCGTTGGAAGGAAGGGGGGTGAATCCTACTAGGTTTGGACTCCTAGTAGGACTCCCCCCTTGGTGCGCCTCCCCCTTTGCCGGCCTCCTCCTCCCCCCTCCTTTATATACGTGGGAAGAGGGTACCCCAAAGGCACAACATCAATTGTCTTAGCCGTGTGCGGTGCCCCCCTCCACAGTTTTCCACCCTGGTCATATTGTCGTAGTCCTTACTCGACGCCCTACGTGGACCACATCATCAACACCATCACCACACCGTCGTGCTGATGAAACTCTCCCTCGACCCTCTATTGGATCAAGAGCTCGAGGGACGTCATCATGCTGAACATGTGCTGAACATGGAGGTGCCGTACGCTCGGTACTTGGATCGGTTGGATAGTGAAGATATTCGAATACATCAACCGTGTTACGAAACACTTTCGCTTTCGGTCTACGAGGGTACGTGGACACACTCTCCCGTCTCGTTGCTATGCATCTCCTAAATAGATCTTGCGTGATCGTAGGAATTTTTTTGAATTACTACGTTCCCCAACAGAGGCAGTTGGTACGAGCATTCATGCTGGTACGAGAGGTCGTCTTCTTATCTGGATTCCCCTGTGAGGCTGGTTTACTCCCTGTTTTATCAAGCCTTCATATGTTAGGTTTCTATCACACAAATTAACATGATTTTTACCCCCATATTCTTGGGCTTTCCTCCTAATGCCTCAAAACTCCTTGTGGTTGGGATCCTAGTGAAAATGGACAAAAAGGCGTGCACGAGAGCAATAAAATCTGGAAAAATCTAAAACTATGAAGCAAAACAAAAGGTAAAAAGTGGTAAGAAATTGAACCCATCAACGTCGTGGTGAACCAACAAGCTGGTAGTCATCGCATTAGAGTGAACACAACCCCGATGCCAAAAACGATACGATTCATACCATTAGAGCCAATGTCACACCAAGGCCAAAACCCATGATTGTTATGCTTTGCTCCTATATAACCCCTCCCCCTCGGACTGTGACAGCAGCAAAAAATGCAGCATGGCCTAACCCATCGTTGTCGTCGCAAAACTCACTGCCATAGTCACCCCCATAGACCATGCCACTCTCAGTGCGGCCTCCTCCCGCCCTTTCCCCAGTGAAAGTGAAGAGGACCGTATTGAGAGAGAGTTCTGGGAGATAGCTTGGGAGTACTCAAAGTGGGTCGAGCAGCACGAGTGCCATAAGGCCGAAAAAGCCGCCGACCGCTCCCGGTTTCCCATCGTTCCCGCCTACTTTGAGCGAGTGACGATGGTGTCATGGGAAGAAATAGACTCCACGCTCACGCTGCCCCTCAAAATGTGGCCTTATCCCGCATCCAGGACACACACGTGTTCGTCCAAGGTGTGGGCATAAACGGAAGTACTTGAAGCCCCCCCCCCCCGCATGTATGAGGTTGCTTCCAAATGGAGGAAGAGTTCATATCTCACACCCGAGCACAAGATCATAACCTAGATGGGTGTTCAAACCATATTTTTAATGCATACCTAATTCTTTGTTTCGAATAAATGCTAATCTCTAGCACGAAACAACGTCAAAATTCTAGACGTGGTGGATGGTTAAATCCTTGAGTGAACCTTTCTTGAAACACAATATTAAATGCAGTTGCCATAACTTCCATTCTTGAGAGTAAAAAATGATAAAAAGATGAACGGAGGAAACAACACCAAGAACTTTCATTGTTCAGTACCCATTACAGAATCTGGTGTCTTCTGGTGCCATGATGGAAGGAAAAAGACGCCAATGGAAGAGAACACAACCAGAACCGAAGAAGAAAACGCCTGCAAACATGAAGAGGAGGGAATAGGGACGATGAGCGAAGGCAACATATCAATGATAAGCAAGCCGAAAAACCCCTAAACCTCAATGGGAGGAGCAAACAGACGCGAACCGATGAAGCAAAGAAGAGCAAATGAACAAGTGCCTTCGGTTCTGGGTGCCTCGAAGCTGCCTTCGCCAACCGACAAAGCTCAACGAACCATATACAACCGAATAACAAACTTGTGCCTCCAAACACCTGCAGGCAACTACATGAAAAAAGAGCACAACAAGTAAAATTGCATCCATCATGGATAAGAGGCAAACCAAACCTAAACCTTAGGCAACGTGAGGAGAAAGGGAGAAGAACGACCAGAACCAAAGAATAGAGCAACCAACCCGAACTTCTGCTAACACGAAGAGGAGAGGAGAGCAAACTAAGGCATAGCCTAGTGGTAGAAAGGGGCTGATGCCTTCACACCCACCCAAGTTCAAGGCATGGTACTTGCAATTTGGGTTTCTTGCACCAATTATATTGTAAGGGGCCTCCCAAGGGCGATCTCGTCGGCGGCAGCAATACCAAAGGCGTGATGTAGTAGTTATACAAGCAGGGGTTCCTCATGATCTCGTGCGGGGAGCAAAACCCCAGATCCCACATCGAGCTTGTCCGCGCGACTGGGGGTGGTGGTGCTGATGGAGAAGGAGGCCGAGGGCTTTTTCTTTGAAGATCTGGAGGCAGAGCTGCCAAGGTGTACTCGATGGTCTGCCGTGGGTAAGGTCTACTCATCTCGCCCCTTTAACAAAACGGTTCTGGAAAGGACAATGGAGCGGGCCTGGGGTTTGGATCAGGAAGCACAATTCAGGGATATGGGCTCCAATATTTTTGTGGTGCATTTTGGAAGCGAAGGAGATTACGAACATGCTCTGAACAATGGCCCATGGTAGTTCGATTTCAGCGTCCTGGTTCTGAAGGAGTATGAGGGGAAGATGAGGCCATCAATGATGGTCTTTGATTCTGTGGACATCTGGGTTAGGGTGATAGATGTCCCGCCGAATAAGAGGACATAAACTTTTGGGAAGACCCTGGGGAATTGTTTGGGTGAGGTTGTGAAAGTTGATGTGGATGCAGATGGCTTTGCAAGAGGCAATCAGTTGCGGGTTAGGGCCAATATAGCAGTGTTTGAGCCTTTGGTCAGAGGGTTCTACTTGAAGCAAACCAAGGAGGATAAGCTGGGGACATGGTTTGATTTTTATTATGAAAAAGTCCCGCATTTCTGCTTCGAGTGTGGACGACTTGTGCATGGAAAGAGGGGATATGAGCTGTCTGTGGACTCCTCATATCAACGGGGAGGCTGGCTGCGGGGATCCCCGGGCAGGTCTGGCCCTAAGGAGGGGGCAGGGGGCGGTGCGTCGGGGAGTACCAATAGTTTCAGCAGCTCTCAGGTTGGGGATGAAGGGAGTGGGAGGCAGCGCCAAGATGGTGCTCGGATTCGTGATATCCCAACAAAGAGGAACCTAAGTACTGACTTCTCTAGTTCTGATGGACACCGCACTGGCGTCTATGGCGGACAGCGAGATGGGGAGGTAAACAGTCCGGATAAGGGCCACAGGGCTCACCAGATGGCGCATGCTCAGGATCTGAGAAACAATCTGGAGCAGTGGAGAGAGTATGATCTGAGGGACAGGCTGCTGGACAGAAACTCTTAGCGGGAGCGCGACTTTGCAAGGGACCTGCCCTGGGACTTAAAAGGAAAAGACAGTGTGGGGGGCTCCTCGAGCGCGCGCTTTGCTGATGGGCCGGGGCGGTTTGGGAAGTATGGTGATTCCAGCATGCATGAGTAGCGTGGGAGGCGAAAGGGTTACTACATTAAAAAATCTAGACATGGATCGGGGCAGGATGAAGTGATGGCTCGGCGTGACAGGGATGAATATGAGAGCAGGAAAAGAGGACCGCGACAAGTGTGGGTGGCGAAGGGTGAAGTGGACAGACAGGAGGGACATGATGCTTTCGTTCGCGATACTCGATGTAAAACGTCGATAGTGTTTGATCGCATCTCTGATGACCATGGTAGATCGGCGGACCTTGGGATCCAGGGCCGCCGGGAGCAATGAATATCCTTGCCTGGAACTGTCGTGGACTGGGGTTGGACTCGACAGTGGGTGAACTACGCGACCTGATTAGGTCTCACAACCAAGCGGTGGTGTTTCTGAGTGAAACTAAGAAGAGGGCGAGGGCTATGGACAAGCTCAAGTGGAGTTTGGGTTTTCGGTGTTGGGTGGTCGTGGATTGCAATGGAAAAAGTGGGGGGCTTGCCCTCTGGTGGAGGGATCACTTACATGTCACTATAAGGCCATGGTGCCAATATTTCCTCGATGCTGAGGTGGTCAGTGAGAGCAAAACATTTAGGATCACTGGATTCTATGGGGAACCGGATGTCGAGCGTAGATGCAAATCTTGGGATGCCCTTAGTTATCTGAAGAGGTAGGATAATCCGCCGTGGTTGTGTGTTGGGGATTTCAATGAGATTCTCTTTCACTCGGAGCAGAAGGGAGGTAATCAGAGGGGTTTTCTACAGATGGAATCATTCAGGGACTGCCTTGATGACTGTGGCCTTGCGGATCTTGGCTTTCCAGGATACCCTTTCACTTGGGATAACAAGCGGAGCAACAATGACAACATCCAGGTGCGTTTGGACCGGGGTACATGCATCGACGAGTTCCTGGCCATGTTCCCCAGCTCCTTTGTGGAGCATATCATCATGGAGGAGTCTGACCATGTGGCTCTGATGGTTCGTGTTTTGGAGATGGCTCCAATGCTAGAACCCCGGAAGGAACGACTGTTTCAATTCGAGGAAGCATGGACATGTCTTGACAGCTACGAGGCAATGGTTGCTGAGCAGTGGGCCTGCGCCTCAACAGGGGAGTCGGAACTGGCTGCAGTTTGTAGCTGCCTTAAGGGCATGACGGCCGGAATGTAGGAATGGGGCAGGAAAGTTTTTGGTTCGGTACGCAAGCAGATTATGCATCTCAAAGATCAGCTACAGAAGGCCAAGTTCAGAGGCCTAGCAGCGGAGAACTCTTCGGAGGTTCATGAGATAGAGGAACAACTCCATGAGACATACGCCAGGGAGGAGTTGCTCCAGTGCCAACGCTCCCGGGTGGATTGGCTGCAGGCGGGTGATATGAACACAAAGTACTTCCAAGGGAGGGCGTCTCACAGGAGGAGGGAAAACACTGTCCGGGCACTACGACGACAGGATGGATCCAAGTGCGAGGTAAATGAAGAAATGAGGGAGCTGTCCGCTGGTTTCTATCAACAACTCTTCACCTCAGAAGGATCTACGAATGCTGAAGCTGTTCTTGGAAATATTAATAAAGTGGTCTGGACTGAAACGAATGCCAAGCTAACCGCTCCGGTTTTTGATGATGAGGTGGAGACGACCTTGTTCCAAATGGGGCCGATGAAGGCGCCGGGCCCGGATGGCCTCCCGGTGATGTTCTACTAGCGACACTGGTCGCTTGTTAAGGATGATGTGTGCCGCGTTGTCAAGGACTTCCTAGCTGGCGTGGTTGCACCAGATGCTTTCAACACTACGGTGATTGTTATGATTCCAAAAGTTAGCTCACCGGAGCTGCTTTCCCAATTTTGCCCTATCAGCTGTGCAATGTCTTGTACAAGATCGCATCCAAGGTTCTTGCTAATAGGCTCAAGTTGGTTCTGCTGGTTCTCATTTCTGAAGAACAAAGCACCTTCGTTCCCGGGCGGCTTATTACTGATAACGTTCTTGTGGCCTATGAATGTGTTCACGCGATCAGAACTAGGAAAAGGAAGAGACCCCTTTGTGCTGTCAAACTAGACATGATGAAGGCGTATGATAGGGTGGAATAGAGTTTTCTTGAACAGATGTTGGCTCATTTTGGTTTTGAGGCTGGTTGGATAGCTATGATTATGCGTTGTGTCACCTCTGCTAACTTTGTTGTGAAGCTTAACGGTGGCTACTCCCAGAGATTTTTCCCATCCAGAGGATTGCGGCAAGGGGATCCCCTATCCCCTTACCTGTTCTTGTTCTGCGTGGAAGGTTTCTCTGCTTTGTTAAAGTAGGCTCAGGAGGAGAATGAATTGAAGGGGGTGTCGTTTGGGAGCACTGGCCCCCAAGTGACACATCTTCTGTTTGCTTATGATAGTATCGTCTTTATCCAGGGGTCAGCGGATAATCTTGAGAAGTTGAAAGCCATCTTGGAGGTGTACGAGGTGGCTTCAGGGCAAAAGGTGAATATGAATAAGTCCTCTATTTTTTGGGGGAAGGGATGCCCGGAGGGGCAAAAGGAGGCTCTCAAGATGGCCATTGGGATTGAGTCAGAGGCCTTGAGCGAGCGATATTTAGGCCTGCCAACAGTTGTTGGGAGAGCTAAAGATGGTGTGTTTAAATATGTCATGGAAGGCTCAAAGAAGAAGACTATGGGAAGGAAGGGGCAGGGCCTATCCAAGAAAGCTAGGGAGGTCTTAGTGAAATCGGGTCTGCAGTCTACCCCCACGTTTACCATGAGTTGTTTCCACATCACAAAGAAGATGTGCCGGAATCTGTCATCTATCTCCTATAAATTCTGCTGGGGGGCTATCAATGGTGAACGCAAGGTACACTGGATTGCCTGGGACAAGATGTGTACAGCCAAGGGAGTGGGTGGCATGGGGTTTCGAGATCCTGAAGCTTTCAACCAGGCCCTCCTAGCAAAACAAGCTTGGCGGCTGCTGCAGGTGCCTTCCTCATTATGCGCAAGGGTTTTGAAGGCTAGGTATTACAGAGATGGGAGTATTATGAATGCTACTTGCCCGGTGGGTGGATCGTACACATTCAAGAGCATTATCCTGTTGGGGAATGCAATAATTTCAAAAAACAAATCCTATGCACACGCAAGATCATGGTGATGCGTAGCAACGAGAGGGGAGAGTATCGTCTACGTACCCTCGTAGACCATAAGCGGAAGCGTTATGACAACGCGGTTGATGTAGTCATACGTCTTCACGATCGACCGATCTAGTACCGAAGATACGGCACCTCCCCGATCTGCACACGTTCGTCTCGATGACGTCCCGCGAACTCACGATCTAGTAGAGCTTCGAGGGAGAGTTTCGTCAGCACGACGGTGTGATGACGGTGATGATGTTGCTAGCGGAACAGGGCATCGCTTAAGCACCGCTACGATATTACCGAGGTGGATTATGATGGAGGGGGGCACCGCACACGGCTAAAAGATCAATGATCAACTTGTGTGTCTATGGGGTGCCCCCTCCCCCGTATATAAAGGAGTGGAGGAGGGGGAGGGGGCCGGCCTCTCTCGGTGCGCCCCAAGGAGTCCTACTCCTGCCGGGAGTAGGATTTCCCCCTTCCCTTTGTTGGTTCTAGGACAGAAGGAAGGAGAGGGAAAAAGGAAGGAAAGGGGGGCCGCCTCCCAGTTCGGATTGGGCTTTGGGGGGCGCCCCTCCTTTGCTTCTTTCCCCTCTCTTCCACTAAGGCCCAATAAGGCCCATATACCTCCCGGGGGGTTCTGGTAACCTCCCGGTACTCCGGTATACTCCCGATTTCACCCGGAACCATTCCGACGTCAAAACATAGGCTTCCAATATATCGATCTTTATGTCTCGACCATTTCGAGACTCCTCGTCATGTCCATGATCAAATCCGGGACTCTGAACTACCTTCGGTACATCAAAACACATAAACTCGTAATACCGATCATCACTGAACGTTAAGCATGCGGACCCTACGGGTTCGAGAACTATGTAGACATGACCGAGACATGTCTCCGGTCAATAACCAATAGTGGAACCTGGATACTCATATTGGTTCCTACATATCCTATGAATATCTTTATTGGTCAAACCGCATAACGATATACGTTGTTCCCTTTGTCATCGGTATGTTACTTGCCCGAGATTCGATCGTCGGTATCTCAATACCTAGTTCAATCTCGTTACCGGCAAGTCTCTTTACTCATTCTGTAATGCTACATTCCGTAACTAACTCATTAGCTACATTGCTTGCAAGGCTTATAGTGATGTACATTACCGAGAGGGCCCAGAGATACCTCTCCGACAATCGGAGTGACAAATCCTAATCTTGATCCATGCCAACTCAACAAACACCATCAGAGACACATGTAGAGCACCTTTATAATCACCCAGTTATGTTGTGACGTTTGGTAGCACACAAAGTGTTCCTCCGGTATTCGGGAGTTGCATGATCTCATAGTCATAGGAACATGTATAGTTATGGAGAAAGCAATAGCAACAAACTAAACGATCATCGTGCTAAGCTAACAGATGGGCCAAGTCAATCACATCATTCTCTAATGATGTGATCCCGTTTAATCAAATGACAACTCATGTCTATGGTTAGGAAACGTAACCATCATTGATTCAACGACCTAGTCAAGTAGAGGCAAACTAGTGACACTCTGTTTGTCTATGTATTCACACATGTACTAAGTTTCTGGTTAATACAATTCTAGCATGAATAATAAACATTTATCATGATATAAGGAAATATAAATAACAACTTTATTATTGCCTCTAGGGCATATTTCCTTTAATCTAGATTACGTTGTAATGATTCTAACACCCATGGAGACTTGGTGCTGATCATGTTTTGCTCGTGAGAGAGGTTTAGTCAACGGGTCTGCAACATTCAGATCCGTATGTATCTTGCAAATCTCTATGTATCCCTCCTTGACTTGATCACGGATGGAATTGAAGCGTCTCTTGATGTGCTTGGTTCTATTGTGAAATCTGGATTCCTTTGCCAAGGCAATTGCACGAGTATTGTCACAAAAGATTTTCATTGGACCCGATGCAGTAGGTATGACACCTAGATCGGATATGAACTCCTTCATCCAGACTCCTCCATTTGCTGCTTCCGAAGTAGCTATATATTCCGCTTCACACGTAGATCCCGCCACGACGCTCTGCTTGGAACTGCACCAACTGACAGCTCGACCACTTAATAAAAACATGTATTCGGTTTGTGACTTAGAGTCATCCGGATCAGTGTCAAAGCATGCATCGACGTAACCGTTTACGATGAGCTCTTTGTCACCTCCATATACGAGAAACATATCCTTAGTCCTTTTCAGGTATTTCGGGATGTTCTTGACCGCTGTCCAGTGGTCCACTCCTGGATTACTTTGGTACCTCCTTCCTAAACATATAGCAAGGCACACATCAGGTTTGGTACACAACATTGCATACATGACAGAGCCTATGGCTGAAGCATAGGGAACACCTTTCATTTTCTCTCTATCTTCTGCAGTGGTCGGGCATTGAGTCTGACTCAACTCCACACCTTGTAAAGCAGGCAAGAACCCTTTCTTTGCCTGATCCATTTTGAACTTCTTCAAAACTTTAACAAGGTATGTGCTTTGTGAAAGTCCAATCAAGCGTCTTGATCTATCTCTATAGATCTTGATGCCCAATATATAAGTAGCTTTGCCGAGGTCTTTCATTGAAAAATTCTTATTCAAGTATTCTTTTATGCTATTCAGAAATTCAATATCATTTCCGATCAACGATATGTCATCTACATATAATATCAGAAATGCTACGGAGCTCCCACTCACTTTCTTGTAAATACAGGCTTCTCCAAAAGTCTGTATAAAACCATATGCTTTGATCATACTATCAAAGCATATATTCCAAGTCCGAGAGGCTTACACCAGTCCATAAATGGATCGCTGGAGCTTGCACACTTTGTTAGCACCTTTTGGATCGACAAAACCTTCTGGTTGCATCATATACAACTCTTCTTTAAGATATCCATTAAGAAATGCAGTTTTGACATCCATTTGCCAAATTTCATAATCATAAAATGCGGAAATTGCTAACATGATTTGGAAGGACTTAAGCATCGCTATGGGTGATAAGGTCTCATCGTAGTCAACTCCTTGAACTTGTCGAAAACCTTTCGCAACAAGTCGAGCTTTGTAGACAGTAACATTACCATCGGTGTCAGTCTTCTTCTTGAAGATCCATTTATTCTCTATGGCCTGCCGATCATCGGGCAAGTCAACCAAAGTCCACACTTTGTTCTCATACATGGATCCCATCTCAGATTTAATGGCTTCAAGCCATTTTGCGGAATCTGGGCTCATCATCGCTTCCTCATAGTTCATAGGCTCGTCATGGTCAAGTAACATGACTTCTAGAATAGGATTACCGTACCACTCTGGTGCGGATTTTACTTTGGTTGACCTACGAGGTTCGGTAGTAACTTGATCAGAAGTTTCGTGATCATCATCATTAGCTTCCTCACTTACTGGTGTAGGAATCACTGGAACTAATTTCAGTGATGAACTACTTTCCAATAAGGGAGAAGGTACAATTACCTCGTCAACTTCTACTTTCCTCCAACTCACTTCTTTCGAAAGAAACTCCTCTAGAAAGGATCCATTCTTTGCAACGAATATCTTGCCTTCGGATCTGTGAAAGAAGGTGTACCCAACAGTCTCCTTTGGGTAACCTATGAAGACACATTTCTCCGATTTGGGTTCGAGCTTATTAGGTTGAAGCTCTTTCACATAAGCATCGCTAGCCCCAAACTTTAAGAAACGACAACTTGGGTTTCTTGCCAAACCACAGTTCATAAGGTGTCGTCTCGACAGATTTAGATGGTGCCATATTTAATGTGAATGCAGCTGTCTCTAAAGCGTACCCCAAAATGATAGCGGTAAATCAGTGAGAGACATCATAGATCACACCATATCTAGTAAATTTTGCAGCCCTGTTTGGTTCGGCTGTAAATTTCTAAAATCTGCTGTGAAAAATCTGCTGTAGTAAAACAGCTGTGGAAAATCTGATGTGAAAAAGATGTAGGTCATTTGGCAAACCAGCTGATACAAATTTTTTAGATTTTGACCCGCAGTGGAATCAGATTTTGGAAAGCACCTCTTGGGCTGCGTTCATTTTTGGTTCAGATTTTGGCAGCGGATTTCTGGAATCGGATTCTGCTGGGATCGCCCTTTGGTTCGGATTCTGCTGCGTGGCAGCGGAATCCGTCAATAAAAGCCGAACCAAACAGGGCCGATGTTCGGACACACCATTACGCTGTGGTGTCATACCTAGTGCAATGGATCCAATGAAAATCTTTTGTGACAATACTGGTGCAATTGCCTTGGCAAAGGAATCCAGATTTTAAAAAAGAACCAAGCACATCAAGAGACGCTTCAATTCCATTCGCGATCAGGTCAAGGAGGGAGACATAGAGATTTGCAAGATACATACGGATCTGAATGTTGCAGACCCGTTGACTAAGCCTCTCTCACGAGCAAAACATGATCAACACCAAGACTCCACGGGTGTTAGAATCATTATTGTGTAATCTAGATTATTGACTCTAGTGCAAGTGGGAGACTGAAGGAAATATGCCCTAGAGGCAATAATAAAGTTGTTATTTATATTTCCTTATATCATGATAAATGTTTATTATTCATGCTAGAATTGTATTAACCGGAAACTTAGTACATGTGTGAAGACATAGACAGACAGAGTGTCACTAGTTTGCCTCTACTTGACTAGCTCGTTGAATCAATGATGGTTATGTTTCCTAAACCATAGACATGAGTTTTCATTTGATTAACAGGATCACATCATTAGAGAATGATGTGATTGACTTGACCCATCCGTTAGCTTAGCACGATAATCGTATAGTTTGTTGCTATTGCTTTCTTCATGACTTATACATGTTCCTATGACTATGAGATTATGCAACTCCCGAGTACCAGAGGAACACTTTGTGTGTTACCAAACGTCACAACATAACTTGGTGATTATAAAGGTGCTCTACAGGTGTCTCCGATGGTGCGTGTTGAGTTGGCATGGATCACGATTAGGATTCGTCACTCCAATTGTCGGAGAGGTATCTTTGGGCCCTCTCAGTAATGCACATCACTATAAGCCTTGCAAGCATTGTGACTAATGAGTTATTTGCGGGATGATGTATTACAGAACGAGTAAAGAGACTTGCCGGTAACGAGATTGAACTAGGTACGAGGATACCGACGATCGAATCTCGGGAAAGTAACATACCGATGACAAAGGGAACAACGTATGTTGTTATGCGGTTTGACCGATAAAGATTTTCGTAGAATATGTAGGAACCAATATGAGCATCCAAGTTCCACTATTGGTTATTGACCGGAAACGAGTCTTGGCCATGTCTACATAGTTCTCGAACCCGTAGGGTCCGCACGCTTAAAGTTCGATGACGATCGGTATTATGAGTTTATGTGTTTTGATGTGCCGAAGGTAGTTCGGAGTCCCGGATGTGATCACAGACATGACGAGGAGTCTTGAAATGGTCGAGACATAAATATTGATATATTGGACGGCTATATTCGGACACCGGAAGTGTTCCGAATGGTTTTGTAGAAAACCGGAGTGCCGGAGGGGTTACCGGAACCCTCGGGGAAGTATTGGGCCTTAGTGGGCCTAAGGGGAGAGAGAGGGTAGCAGCCCTGGAGGTGGCACGCCCCCTCCCATGAGGAGTCCGAATTGGACTAGGGGAGGGGGCGCGGCCCCTCTTTCCCTCTCCCTCTCCCTCAAGTGGTTGTGGTACCCAGACATTCTGAGTATATGTTCACTGAGAGAACTATTCTCCTCCATCTTGCAGCTGTAGAACTTATTGGACACTTCATATCTCTCAATCCGGGCATTTGCTTGAAATATTAACTTCAACTCCTGGAACATCTCATATGCTCCATGACGTTCAAAACGTCGTTGAAGTCCCAGTTCTAAGCCGTAAAGCATGGCACACTGAACTATCAAGTAGTCATCAGCTTTGCTCTGCCAGGTGTTCATAACATGTGGCGTTGCTCCTGCATCGGGTTTGTCACCTAGCAGTGCTTCCAGGACGTAATTCTTCTGTGCAGCAATGAGGATAATCCTCAAGTTACGGACCCAGTCAGTGTAGTTGCTACCATCATCTTTTAACTTAGCTTTCTCTGGGAACGCACTAAAATTCAACGGAACAACAGCACGGACCATCTATCTACAACGACATAGACATGCAAAATACTATCAGGTACTAAGTTCATGATAAATTAAAGTTCAATTAATCAAATTACTTAAGAACTCCCACTTAGATAGACATCTCTCTAATCATCTAAGCGATCACGTGATCCATATCAACTAAACCATGTCCGATCATCATGTGAGATGGAGTAGTTTTCAATGGTGAACATCACTATGTTGATCATATCTACGATATGATTCATGCTCGACCTTTCGGTCTCTAGTGTTCCGAGGCCATATCTGCATATGCTAGGCTCGTCAAGTTCAACCCGAGTATTCCGCGTGTGCAAAACTGGCTTGCACCCGTTTTATGTGAACGTAGAGCTTATCACACCCGATCATCACGTGGTGCCTTGGCACAACGAATTGTAGCAACGGTGCATACTCAGGGAGAACGCTTATACCTTGAAATTTAGTGAGAGATCATTGCTACCTCTTGGGCACTGCGTTGGTTTTCCCCGATGAGGAAGGGATGATGCAGCAAAGTAGCGTAAGTATTTCCCTCAGTTTTTGAGAACCAAGGTATCAATCCAGTAGGAGGCTACGCGCGAGTCCTTCGCACCTGCACAAAACAAATAAATCCTCGCAACCAATGCAAATAGGGGTTGTCAATCCCTATAGGACCACTTACGAGAGTGAGATCTGATAGATATGATAAGATAATATTTTGGTGTTTTTATGATAAAGATGCAAAGTAAAATAAAGGCAAAGTAAATAGCAAAGGAAATAACTAAGTAGTAGGAGATCAATATGATAAAGATAGACCCGGGGGCCATAGGTTTCACTAGTGGCTTCTCTCAGGAGCATAAGTATTCTACGGTGGGTGAACAAATTACTGTTGAGCAATTGACAGAATTGAGCATAGTTATGAGAATATCTAGGTATGATCATGTACATAGGCATCACGTCCGAGACAAGTAGACCGACTCCTGCCTACATCTACTACTATTACTCCACTCATCGACCGCTATCCAGCATGCATCTAGACTATTAAGTTAAAAACAGAGTAACACCTTAAGCAAGATGACATGATGTATAGGGATAGACTCATGCAATATGAAGAAAACCCCATTTTGTTATCCTCGATGGAAACAATACAATATGTGCCTTGCTGCCCTTACTATCACCGGGAAAGGACACCGCAAGATTGAACCCAAAGCTAAGCACTTCTCCCATTGCAAGAAAGATCAATCTAGTAGGCCAAACCAAACTGATAATTCGAAGAGACTTGCAAAGATAACCAATCATACATAAAAGAATTCAGAGAAGATTCAAATATTATTCATAGATAGACTTGATCATAAACCCACAATTCATCGGTTTCAACAAACACACCGCAAAAAGAAGATTACATCGAATAGATCTCCACAAGAGAGGGGGAGAACGTTGTATTGAAATCCAAAAAGAGAGAAGAAGCCATATAGCTACTAACTATGGACCCGTAGGTCTGAGGTAAACTACTCACACTTCATCGGAGGGGCTATGGTGTTAATGTAGAAGCCCTCCGTGATCGATGCCCCCTCCGGCGGAGCTTCGAAATAGGCCCCAAGATGGGATCTCATGGATACAGAAAGTTGCGGTGGTGGAATTAGGGTTTTGGCTCATGTTCTGGTCGTTTGGGGGTATGTGGATATATATATATAGGAGGAAGGAGTACGTCGGTGGAGCAACAGGGGGCCCATGAGGCTGGAGGGCGCGCCTGGTGGGGGTGGGCGCACCCCCCCTATCTCATGGCCTCCTGTTTTATTTCTTGACGTAGGGTCCAAGTCTCCCTGGTCTTTTTCGTTGAGAAAATCATGTTCCCAAAGGTTTCATTCTGTTTGGACTCTGTTTGATATTCCTTTTCTTCGAAACCCTAAAACAGGCAAAAACAGCAATTCTGGGATGGGCCTTCGGTTAATAGGTTAGTCCCAAAAATAATATAAAAGTGGATAATAAAGCCCAATAATGTCCAAAACAGTAGATAATATAGCATGGAGCAATCTAAAATTATAGATACGTTGGAGACGTATCAAGCATCCCCAAGCTTAATTCCTGCTCATCCTCGAGCAGGTAAATGATAAAAACAGAATTTTTGATGCGGAGTGCTACTTGGCATAATTTTAATGTAATTCTTCTTAATTGTGGTATGAATATTCAAATCCGAAAGATTCAAGACAAAAGTTCATATTGACATAAAAATAATAATACTTCAAGCATACTAACTAAGCAATTATGTCTTCTCAAAATAACATGGCCAAAGAAAGTTCATCCCTACAAAATCATATGGTTTAGTCATGTTTCATTTTCGTCACACAAGAATGCTCTAATCATGCACAACCCCGATGACAAGCCAAGCAATTGTTTCATACTTTAGTAATCTCAAACCTATAAACTTTCACGCAATATATGAGCGCGAGCCATGGACATAGCACTATGGGTGGAATAGAATATAATGAGGGGGGTTATGTGGAGAAGACAAAAGAGGAGAAAGTCTCACATCAACGAGGCTAATCAATGGGCTATGGAGATGCCCACCGATTGATGTTTAATGCAAGGAGTAGGGATTGCCATGCAACGGATGCACTAAAGCTATAAATGTATGAAAGCTCAACAAAAGAAACTAATGGGTGTGCATCCAACTTGCTTGCTCACGAAGACCTAGGGCACTTGAGGAGGCCCATTGTTGGAATATACAAGCCAAGTTCTATAATGGAAAATTCCCACTAGTATATGAAAGTGACAAAACAAGAGACTCTCTAACATGAAGATTATGGTGCTACTTTGAAGCACAAGTGTGGCAAAGGATAGTAACATTGTCCCTTCTCTCTTTTTCTCTCATTTTTTCTTCTCTTTTTTTGCCTTTTTATGGCCTTTCTCTTCTTCTTTTTTGGGCCTTTTCCTTTTTATGGCCTTTCTTTTTTTATATTCCTCACTTGGGACAATGCTCTAGAAAATGATGATCATCACACTTCTATTTATTTACAACTCAATGATTACAACTCGATACGAATGCCTCCGGCGGTGTACCGGGATATGCAATGGACCAAGAGTGACATGTATGAAAGAATTATGGATGATGACTTTGCCAAAAATACTATGTCAACTACATGATCCTGCTAAGCAATATGACAATGATGAATGTGTCATGATGAACGGAATGATGGAAAGTTGCATGGCAATATCTCTTGGAATGGCTATGGAAATGCCATAATAGGTAGGTATGGTGGCTGTTTTGAGGAAGATATAAGGAGGTTTATGTGTGAAAGAGCGTATCATATTACGGGGTTTGGATGCACCTGCGAAGTTTGCGCCAACTCTCAATGTGAGAAAGGGCAATGCACGGTACCGAAGAGGCTAGCAAGGATGGAAGAGTGAGAGTGTGTATAATCCATGGATTCAACATTAGTCATAAAGAACTCACATACTTATTGCAAAAATCTACAAGTCATCAAAAACCTCGGTACTATGCGCATACTCCTAGGGGGGTAGATTGGTAGGAAAAGACCATCGCTCGTCCCCGACCGCCACTCATAAGGAAGACAATCAAATAACACCTCATGTTTCAAATTTGTTGCATAATGTTCACCATACGTGCATGCTACGGGACTTGCAAACTTCAACACAAGCATTTCTCAATTTCACAACTACTCAACTAGCACGACTTTGATATTATTACCTCCATATCTCAAAACAATCATCAAGCATCAAACTTCTCTTAGTATTCAAAACACTCTTAAGAAAATTTTACTAATCTTGAATACCTAGCATATTAGGATTTTAAGCAAATTACCAAGATATTAAGACTCTCAAAATAATCTAAGTGAAGCATGAGAGATCAATAGTTTCTATAAAACAAATCCACCACCGTGCTCTAAAAGATATAAGTGAAGTACTAGAGCAAAACTATATAACTCAAAAGATTTAAGAGAAGCACATAGAGTATTCTAACAAATTTCAAATCATGTATGGCTCTCTCAAAAGGTGTGTACAGCAAGGATGATTGTGGTAAACTAACAGGCAAAGACTCAAATCATACAAGACGCTCCAAGCAAAATACATATCATGTGGCGAATAAAAATATAGCTCCAAGTAAAGTTACCGATAGAAGTAGACGAAAGAGGGGATGCCTTCCGGGGAATCCCCAAGCTTTGGCTTTTAGGTGTCCTTAGATTATCATGGGGGTGCCATGGGAATCCCCAAGCTTAGGCTCTTGCCACTCCTTGTTCCATAATCCATCAAATCTTTACCCAAAACTTGAAAACTTCACAACACAAAACTTAAAGTAGAAAATCTCGTGAGCTCCGTTAGCGAAAGAAAATAAAAGATCAATTCAAGGTACTGTAATGAACTCATTCTTTATTTATATTGGTGTTATACCTACTATATTCCAACTTCTCTATGGTTTATAAACTATTTTACTAGCCATAGATTCATCAAAATAAGCAAACAATACACGAAAAACAGAATCTGCCAAAAACAGAACAGTCTGTAGTAATCTGTAGCTAGAGCAAGATCTGGAGCTCCAAAAATTCTAAAATAAATTGCTGGACGTGAGGAATTTATCTATTAATAATCTGCAAAAATAATTAACTAAATAGCACTCTCCAAATAAAAATGACAGCAGTTCTCGTGAGCGCTAAAGTTTCTGTTTTTTACAGCAAGTTCAACAAGACTTTCCCCAAGTCTTCCCAACGGTTCTACTTGGCACAAACACAAATTAAACACAAAAAACACAAAAAAACAGAGGCTAGATAAATTATTTATTACTAAACAGGAGCAAAAAGCAAGGCATAAAAATAAAATTGGGTTGCCTCCCAACAAGCGCTATCGTTTAACGCCCCTAGCTAGGCATAACAAGCAAGAATAGATCTAGGTATTGCTATCTTTGGTTGGCAATTCTTCAATGAGGCATCTACCATCTTTAGAAATTTCTTTATTTTTATTGATTATCAAACTTTTAGGCACAAGATCGAAAAATTCATTTGTAACAAATGGTTCCTTAATGATAAAAAAGATTGGGATGAACACTTATACATTTGAGATCCGCATTTTCCTTACTAGATGATTCAACCTTATTTTTAGGAACGTACATAAGCTTGTAAACTTTAGTGGAATGACTTGGAGTATTCTTTATGGAAGAAAAAGCGGTTCCCAAGTTGGTAATAATATTCTCAAGTTTATTGATCCTAACGGAATCATGATTTATTTTCTCATTAACTATGGGTTCCTTTTCTTTAATATCTTTCAAAGTAACTCCTACTTTAGATCCATATTGAGAGATTCAGCTGTGGATCTTTTTATCCAAATTTTCAATTAACTTTATGGTAGCAACCTTATTTTCAATAATCTCAAGCCTTTGCATTACATGCTCCAAAGTTAATATAGTTCCATTAACCAAGAGAGGGGGTGAGCCAAATAAATCTATCATAGCATTATAAGAATCAAAAGTATGGCTACCCAAAAAGTTCCCTCCGATAATAGTATCAAGAACATAACGGTGCCAAGGAGTAATGCCTACATAAAAATTGCGAAGGAGAATGGTAGCAGATTTCTTCCTAGTAGATCTATTTTGAGCATTGCAAATTCTATACCAAGCATCTTTTAGATTTTCACACTCCCTTTGCTTAAAATTTAGAATTTCATTCTCAGGAGACAATGGAGAAGATAAGGGACTAGCCATAATGACAAGCAAACAAACTAACACACAAGCAAACAGAAAGCAAGCGGGCAAAAAGAGGCAAATAGAGAGGGAGGATAGAGAGAGAGAGAGGGCGAATAAAATGGTAAGGGTGAAGTGGAGGGAGAGGAAAACGAGAGGCAAATGGAAAATAATGTAATGCGGGAGATAAGGGTGTGTGATGGGTACTTGGTATGTTAACTTTTGCATAGACCTCCCCGGCAACGGCGCCAGAAATCCTTCTTGCTACCTCTTGAGCACTGCGTTGGTTTTCCCCGAAGAGGAAGGGATGATACAGCAAAGTAGCGTAAGTATTTCCCTCAGTTTTTGAGAACCAAGGTATCAATCCAGTAGGAGGCTACCCGCGAGTCCCTCGCACCTGCACAAAACAAATAAATCCTCGCAACCAACGCAAATAGGGGTTGTCAATCCCTATAGGACCACTTACGAGAGTGAGATCTGATAGATATGATAAAATAATATTTTTGGTGTTTTTATGATAAAGATGCAAAGTAAAATAAAGGCAAAGTAAATAGCAAAGGAAATAACTAAGTAGTAGGAGATCAATATGATAAAGATAGACCCGGGGGCCATAGGTTTCACTAGTGGCTTCTCTCAAGAGCATAAGTATTCTATGGTGGGTGAACAAATTACTGTTGAGCAATTGACAGAATTGAGCATAGTTATGAGAATATCTAGGTATGATCATGTACATAGGCATCACGTCCGAGACAAGTAGACCGACTCCTGCCTGCATCTACTACTAATACTCCACTCATCGACCGCTATCCAGCATGCATCTAGACTATTAAGTTAAAAACAGAGTAACGCCTTAAGCAAGATGACATGATGTATAGGGATAGACTCATGCAATATGAAGAAAACCCCATCTTGTTATCCTCGATGGAAACAATACAATACGTGCCTTGCTGCCCTTACTGTCACCGAGAAAGGACACCGCAAGATTGAACCCAAAGCTAAGCACTTCTCCCATTGCAAGAAAGATCAATCTAGTAGGCCAAACCAAACTGATAATTCGAAGAGACTTGCAAAGATAACCAATCATACATAAAAGAATTCAGAGAAGATTCAAATATTATTCATAGATAGACTTGATCATAAACCCACAATTCATCGGTCTCAACAAACACACCGCAAAAAGAAGATTACATCGAATAGATCTCCACAAGAGAGGGGGAGAACGTTGTATTGAGATCCAAAAAGAGAGAAGAAGCCATCTAGCTACTAACTATGGACCCGTAGGTCTGAGGTAAACTACTCACACTTCATTGGAGGGGCTATGGTGTTGATGTAGAAGCCCTCCGTGATCGATGCCCCCTCCGGCGGAGCTTCGAAATAGGCCCCAAGATGGGATCTCGTGGATACAGAAAGTTGTGGCGGTGGAATTAGGGTTTTGGCTCATGTTCTGGTCGTTTGGGGGTACGTGGATATATATAGGAGGAAGGAGTACGTCGGTGGAGCAACAGGGGGCCCACGAGGCTGGAGGGCGCGCTTGGTGGGGGTGGGCGCACCCCCCTATCTCGTGGCCTCCTGTTTTATTTCTTGACGTAGGGTCCAAGTCTCCCTGGTCTTGTTCGTTGAGAAAATCACGTTCCCGAAGGTTTCATTCCGTTTGGACTCCATTTGATATTCCTTTTCTTCGAAACACTAAAACAGACAAAAAAACGGCAATTCTGGGCTGGGCCTCCGGTTAATAGGTTAGTCCCAAAAATAATATAAAAGTGGATAATAAAGCCCAATAATGTCCAAAACAGTAGATAATATAGCATGCAGCAATCTAAAATTATAGATACGTTGGAGACGTATCAAGCATCTTATAAAGCTACCGCCAAACTAAGCAAAAATAAGATGCATAAAGGATAAACATCACATGCAATCAATATAAGTGATATGATATGGCCATCATCATCCTATGCCTTTGATCTCCATCTCCAAAGCACCGTCATGATCACCATCGTCACCGGCTTGACACCTTGATCTCCATCGAAGCATCGTTGTCGTCTCGCCAACTATTGCTTCTACTACTATCGCTACAGCTTAATGATAAAGTAAAGCGATTGCATGGCGATTGCATTTCATATAATAAAGCGACAACCATATGGCTCCTGCCAATTGCCGATAACCGTGTTACAAAACATGATCATCTCATACAATAAAATTTAGCATCATGTCTTGACCATATCACATCACAACATGCCCTGAAAAAACAAGTTAGACGTCCTCTACTTTGTTGTTGCAAGTTTTACGTGGCTGGTACGGGCTGAGCAAGAACCGTTCTTACCTACGCATCAAAAACCACAACGCGGTATAGTGATTGCTTTTTGATCTTCAGAAAGAACCCTGTTCGTTGAATCCGATTCAACTAAAGCTGGGGAAACAGACACCCACTGGCCACTTGTGTGCAAAGCACGTTGGTAGAACCAGTCTCGCGTAAGCGTACGCGTAATGTCGGTCTGGGCCGCTTCATCCAACAATGCCGCTGAATCAAGAATCAACTAGTGACGGCAAGCAATATGTATATACCCACGCCCACAACTCCTTTGTGTTCTACTCGTGCATATAACATCTACGCATAAACCTGGCTCGGATGCCACTGTTGGGGACCGCAATAATTTCAAAAAAATCCTACGCACACGCAAGATCATGGTGATGCATAGCAACGAGAGGGGAGCGTATCATCTACGTACCCTCATAAACCGTAAGCTGAAGTGTTATGAAAACGCGGTTGATGTAGTCGTACGTATTCACGATCGACCGATGTAGTACCGAAGATACGACACCTCCGCGATCTGCACACGTTCGGCTCGGTGACGTCCCATGAACTCACGATCCATTAGAGCTTCGAGGGAAAGTTTCGTCAGCACGACGACGTGATGACGGTGGTGATGTTGCTACCGGAACAGGGCTTCGCCTAAGCACCGCTACGATATTACCGAGGTGGATTATGGTGGAGGGGGGCACCGCACACGGCTAAAAGATGAATGATCAACTTGTGTGTCTATGGGGTGCCCCCTCCCCCATATATAAAGGAGTGGAGGAGGGGGAAGGGGCCGGCCTCTCTAGGCACGCCCCAAGGTGTCCTACTCCCACCGGGAGTAGGATTCCCCCCTTCCCTTTGTTGGTTCTAGGAGAGAAGGAAGGAGAGGGACGAAGGAAGGAAAGGGGGGCCGGCCCCCCTCCCAATTCAGATTGGGCTTGGGGGGCGCCCCCTCCTTTGCTTCTTTCCCCTCTCTTCCACTAAGGTCCAAAAGGCCCATATACCTCCTGGGGGGGTTCCGGTAACCTCCCGGTACTCCGGTATACTCCCAATTTCACCCGGAACCATTCCGATGTCCAAACATAGGCTTCCAATATATCGATCTTTACGTCTCGACCATTCCGAGACTCCTCGTCATGTGCATGATCAAATCCGGGACTCCGAACTACCTTCGGTACATCAAAACACATAAACTCGTAAGACCAATCGGCACCGAACGTTAAGCGTGCGGACCCTACGGGTTCGAGAACTATGTAGACATGACCGAGACATGTCTCTGGTCAATAACCAATAGCGGAACCTGGATGCTCATATTGGTTCCTACATATTCTACGAAGATCTTTATCGGTCAAACCGCATAACGATATACGTTGTTCCCTTTATCATCGGTATGTTACTTGCCCGAGATTCAATCATTGGTATCTCAATACCTAGTTCAATCTCGTTACCGGAAAGTCTCTTTACTCATTCCGTAACGCTATATCCCGTAACTAACTCATTAGCTACATTGCTTGCAAGGCTTATAGTGATGTACATTACCGAGAGGGCCCAGAGATACCTCTCCGACAATCGGAGTGACAAATCCTAATCTTGATCCATGCCAACTCAACAAACACCATCAGAGACACCTATAGAGCACCTTTATAATCACCCAGTTACGTTTTGACGTTTGGTAGCACACAAAGTGTTCCTCCGGTATTCGGGAGTTGCATGATCTCATAGTCATAGGAACATGTATAGTTATGGAGAAAGCAATAGTAAACAAACTAAACGATCATCATGTTAAGCTAATAGATGGGTCATGTCAATCACATCATTCTCTAATGATGTGATCCCATTTAATCAAATGACAACTCATGTCTATGGTTAGGAAACATAACCATCATTGATTCAACGAGCTAGTCAAGTAGAGGCAAACTAGTGACACTCTGTTTGTCTATGTTGAAGGAAATATGCCCTAGAGGCAATAATAAAGTTATTATTTATTTCCTTATATCATGATAAATTTTTATTATTCATGCTAGAATTGTATTAATCGGAAACATAATGCATGTGTGAATACATAGACAAACAGAGTGTCACTAGTATGCCTCTACTTGACTAGCTCGTTAATCGAAGATGGTTATGTTTCCTAGCCATATACATGAGTTGTCATTTGATTAACGGGATCACATCATTAGGAGAATGATGGGATTGACTTGACCCATTCCATTAGCTTAGCACTTGATCGTTTAGTTTGTTGCTATTTGCTTTCTTCATAACTTATACATGTTCCTATGACTATGAGATTATGCAACTCCCGTTTACCGGAGGAACACATGTGTGCTACCAAACGTCACAACATAATTGGGTGATTAGAAAGGTGCTCTACAGGTGTCTCCGAAGGTACTTGTTGGGTTGGCGTATTTCAAGATTAGGATTTGTCACTCCGATTGTCGGAGAGGTATCTCTGGGCCCTCTCGGTAATGCACATCACTTAAGCCTTGCAAGCATTGCAACTAATAAGTTAGTTGTGGGATGATGTATTATGGAACGAGTAAAGAGACTTGTCGGTAACGAGATTGAACTACGTATTGAGATACCGACGATCGAATCTCGGGCAAGTCACATACCGATGACAAAGGGAACAACGTATGTTGTTATGCGGTCTGACTGATAAAGATCTTCGTAGAATATGTGGGAGACAATATGAGCATCCAGGTTCCGCTATTGGTTATTGACCGGAGACATGTCTCGGTCATGTCTACATAGTTCTCGAACCCGTAGGGTCCGCACGCTTAAAGTTTCGGTGACGATTGTATTATGAGTTTATGTGATTTGATGTACTGAAGGTAGTTCGGAGTCCCGGATGAGATCGGGGACATGACGAGGAGTCTCGAAATGGTCGAGACATAAAGATCGATATATTGGACGACTATATTCGGACATCGGAAAGGTTCCGAGTGATTCGGGTATTTTTTGGGGTACCGGGGAGTTACGGGAATACGAGGAAGAAGTAATGGGCCTCATGGGCCAAGTGGTGGAAGAGAGGAGGCAGGGCGCGCGGCCCCCTAGCCCAAACCGAATTGGACTAGGGGGCCGGGCCCCCTTTCCTCTTTTTCTTCCTTCTCCTTCCTTCTCCTTCTCCTCCTTCCTTTCCTCCTCCTAGTAGGAGTAGGAAAGGGGACTCCTCCTCCTGGCGCGCCCATAGAGGGTCGGCCGGCCTCCCCCCTTGCTCCTTTATATACAGGGGCAGGGGGCACCTCTAGACACACAAGTTGATCAGTTGATCTCTCCCAGCCGTGTGCGGTGCCTCCCTCCACCATATTCCACCTCGGTCATATCGTAGCGGTGCTTAGGCGAAGCCCTGTGTCGGTAGCAACATCATCACCGTCACCACGCCGTCGTGCTGACGGAACTCTCCCGTGAAGCTCTGCTGGATCGGAGTTCGCGGGACGTCATCGAGCTGAACGTGTGCTGAACTCGGAGGTGCCGTGCGTTCGGTACTTGGATCGGTCGGATCGTGAAGACGTACGACTACATCAACCGCGTTGTGCTAACGCTTCCGCTTTCGGTCTACGAGGGTACGTGGACAACACTCTCCCCTCTCGTTGCTATGCATCACCATGATCTTGCGTGCGCGTAGGAATTTTTTTGAAATTACTACGTTCCCCAACATATGTATTCACACATGTACTAAGTTTCCGGTTAATACAATTTTAGCATGAGTAATAAACATTTATCATGATATAAGGAAATATAAATAACAACTTTATTATTGCCTCTAGGGCATATTTCCTTCATATCCACGGGCGTGACTTGCTGCGTGCTGTCCTAGTATGGAGGATTGGAGATGGCTTGCAGGTCAATATCCACCACGATCAATGGATCCCGAGGAAGGGGTGTTTGACACCGCTAAGTGCAGAGTTCATCCCGGGGTTGACAAAAGTTGGCCACCTTCTAGATCAGTCCGGGGCGTGGTGGGATGATTAGAAGCTGGATGCTATGTTTTCAAGTGATGATGCTTGGGATATCAAACAAATTGCTGTAGGCGGGCCTGGTGTCGAGGACTGCCTCGCATGGAACTATACGAAGAACGGACAGTTCACGGTCCGCTCGGCCTACCATTTGCGGTTGGAGATGAACAAAGCAAAGCACGATAAGGCGGAGTCCTCATCTGTGAGTGATCATAAAAGCTGGCTGGCTCTATGGGACTCGAACGCTCCGGGGAAGGCCAAGATACACATGTGGCGCTTGATGAGAAATGGCCTTGCTGTTGGGAATGAGCTGCGAAGGAGGAGCATCAAGGCTGGTGTTTTCTTTGTAGCTTGCAGCCAAGACGAGACTGTTTTCCATCGATTCTGGGGATGCCCGCACTCGGCATTGTTCTGTAAGAGTCTGTGCTCAGAAACGAGAATGAGGGTGGCGATCCCACCCTGTCAAATCGATTCCCAGAGTGCACTCCATTGGTGGTTGCTGGATTGGCTTGCCGCTGCTCATGAGGACGAGAGGGCGTTGGTTATCCAAGCTGTATACGCCCTATGGCTGGCGCGCAACGAGACCAGGGAAGGGAAGCGTATCGAAGATCCATGTGCGGTCGCTCATCGTGTGGTGGCGCTCACGGGGGAGTGGAAGGGGGTCCATCAGCGCTCTCCACCACAGCGGAAGCAAAGGGCTCAGGTCAGATGGACGGCGCCGAAGGCCAGATGGGTGAAGGCCAATACTGACGGGGCACTGTCCATACAAAGGGCAAGGGGTGGGGCTGGTGTTGTTCTCCGAGACCACAATGGTGGTTTTTTGGCTGCTACATGCCACTCTTTCAAAAATGTGGTGAGCCCTGAGATTGCTGAAGCCCTTTCTTGCAAAAGGGAGGTGGCTGCTGAAATCAACATGCAAAGGCTCTCACCTGGAGCTGGATAACACGTCTGTTGTTCGGGCTATTTCTAGCAGCGAAAGGGATCTGTCTATGGTTGGGCCTGTTGTGCAGGAGATCAAGAATCTGCTCCAGGAGTTCACTGATGTGAAGGTGTCGTGGAGGAGCCGTGAAGCAAATCGTGTCGCCGATAAATTAGCTAAAGTAGGTTTAGATGATGATTTATATAAGGTGCGGTTTTCTGTTTCTCCAGAGTATATTCTGGAGTTCTTGTCGTACGACATTCCTAGCTTCGTTTAATAAATGGCGGCAATGATGATCCTAAAAAAAAGAGGATAGAAGAGGGACGGTGAGCGAAGGCAACATATCAGTCACAAGCAAGCGGGACAATATCAAAACCTCAGTTGATGGGAGGAGCAAATGGTGCGCCGACCGACGACGAACATCACCACCAGCGAAAGTTGGACGAATCAGGAGCTGCAAAGCGAGGCGAGAGGTAGGTTAGTGTGCGTGGTGTCCATCAGTCACGAGTAAGTGTGAAAATATCCAAACCTCAGTCGATGGGAGGAGTAAACGGTGCACCGGCCGACGAGAAAATCATCACCAGTAACAAAGTTGGACGAACCAGGAGCTACAAAGCGAAGCAAGAGGTAGGCCAGTGTGCGTGACGTCTGACACACGACATAAAATAACAGATGCAAGGGAAAACACAACCGCCTTAAGAAAAAGACATGCAAGCAACGTGACCACGCAGGCAAGCAAAACGATTAAACCCACCACACAACACGTTGCCACGGGGCTAGTAGCAGAGATAGAACACCCAAAAAAGCAGCGACATATGATGGCAAAGTACACATGAGACAAACAAACATTCAAACACTGTATCGACCAAGCACACAACACACCCATTTCCCGTGCAATGCAACCGCAACGATCCAACACAACACTGACAAACGAACCGCACACAAAGCACGTCACAACGAACTCCGACTTAGACAACTCGGCCCGCACACACTACCCGCACAACCCATACGCTACGATGTGATGCCGCACGACGGCGAACATCACAGGGAACGCAACAAACAAGCGTTGTTGAACGAAGCACTCAGACTCGCACAAGCCGAATAACCTTTGGACCCCCCCCCCCCCCCCCCCCCCCCCCCCCCCCCCTCATACACACAACACGTCGGTTCCGGCAAACACCTAGAATCCGGCAAGTGCCGAGAAATGGCCGACCCTGGGACTCCGATTAGCGCAAACCGAGAACCCTCCCTGGCTATCCCCACGCGGGATAGTCGCAATGGCTCTGGTCCATGGAATACCAAGAACCACTAGCCGAGCCGGATACAACCCGTGTATCAGACAAGGAAAATGACCCAACACACGCTTAGCAACCCCCTCCCAGCTTAGTGGTGGAAAGGGGCTGATGCCCACGCAAGACAGAATGATACCCGCGCTTACCCAACACAGGAAATGGCCACGCAGAGGAAAGACATAATATACCACAAAAATGTAGTCCCGGGCACGCCTGCAGCCCATCCGTCATGAACCATGAGGACGCCGGCTAGGTGAAAAGCCACCCATGAACATCAGACCGCAGGGGGGAGGACCGGAGGAGCCAGCAGCCCAAGACACACGTCGATCGAACGATGCAGAGGACACTCACGAGCGAAGATGCCGTCAAGAGGCGAGTACTACAACATCCTTTATAGGAGTATAATGATCCGCCCGCTATCAAGGCACTGCAATTTGAATGATTCAAATTTTATTAAATGTTTTAACTAACCGGATTTTCTCAAATACTTTTACCATTATTTTTTACAAGATTAACGGGTGCGTTTCATGTTCTAGTGCCTAGTATGACTGAGCGAAGCGTACAATCATCCATTCAGTACAGTGGAAAGTGCTACCTGACGCCAAATTGACAGGAAACAAACTTCTGCAAACATAATGGATGCTGACTGGCATCCAACTGAAGCAATATGCATCGTATGACCTACTCCCTCCGTTCCGAATTACTTGTCGCAGGTATGGATGTATCTAAATGCATTTTAGTTCTAGATACATCTATTTCTGCGACGAGTAATTTGAAACGGAGGGAGTAGTTAGTGGAGTATTGCAGATACTGAAGTCTCTGTGGCTCCTCAAGGAGGTATCACTCATTTATTTATTTTTTTACTGGAAGAGGTATCACTCATTAGTTACTACTAGTGTTTCTTCATTCACATCAAAAGCTTTCCTTGCTTGCTTGAGCTCTTCATTCATGGAGAGTAGCTCAGTAGAGCGGTGCAATTTCCGCATATCCTACATAAAAAAGTGAAGTGTGAATGCTTAGTTTTGGCAAACTCTGGTGGCACAAGTGAAGAGGAAATCACATATTCTCTTGTGAAATTCAGAAACATACCTTTCTGATAAGGTAAAGAAAATCCTCTGTCAAGAGCTTTCCCCTCTTTGAAGCCACATTCTCAGCCTTGTGGACCTGGGAAAAGGCTGGATTCATTCAGCTATGGAACCATTAATTATTCTTAAAAAAACTATGGAATTATAAACAAACTTGCATAACTTGCTAAATATGGCGTGACTCTGGATTTCTTTGTCAACATGAATGAATTATGTTGAAAGTTGTGCCAGGTAGATGGTGCTCATTTGTCTATACTACATTTATTCGAAATCACACTGACTCACTATCGTACAGTGCAAGATGCTGATATATATTCAGATTATTAATCAAGAAAATCAGTTACCTAATTGTATCTGTTTGTATACGAAACTAGCCAAAACTTCCTCAGTTTACTTAATGGACTCTAGTGAAAAGATGAATAATGGTTCAACAGATCACGCAATCCTCAACAAGACCTTGCTATGTGCGAATAGTTTGTACTCCCTCTGTAAAGAAATATAAGAGCGTTTAGATCACTAGAGTAGAGAGGGAGTATAGTCTTAGCAGGCCAAACATAGGCAATTCACATCTGAGCCCGGGCTCATCTGCACCTAATGAACAGTAAATTCAAAAGGGAAAAAAAATGAAAATTTCTGATTTTTTTACATCAAAGATGCCGAGGTGCGCAAAGAGTGCAAATTTAATTTTCATGGTGTTTGGACATTCCAGGACCTCTAGGCAAAAAAGAAAAAATCGGGTCCAAACAGTTTCTTTTTCAAAGTTTCTTTCACAGATTCTTTTTTGCCACTAACTCCTTGAATGTCCAAACATCACGAATTTTTGCAAACACATCACGCAATGGAGCATCTTGGATGCTAAAAAACTTCAGATATTTTTTGCTATTTTATTTGAATTTACTGTCCACACCCAGGTGCAGATGCACTTGCCAAACACAAATTACATAGTTGTACAAATGCAAGAAAAACTTACGAGGTCAGTAACATATTCTACAACAATGTCCTCCACAAGTGCAACTGTTTCAGGAAGTGGCTGCAAAACCAGTGAAAAGATGAAGTCACTTGCATCTTAAGTGCAGAACACCTTAGCTTTAGAACGAGAACGTGTTCATTTTACTGTCTTATTCGTTTTTGAGATCCTTGGTAGGAGCATTTCCTATTTATTTATTATGCAAAGAGTGAAAACAAATTATTACAAGGCATGTCAGTCTGCCCACACAGCAGCGCCGAAAAGAAATGAGAGGTAATAGATGCTAGCTGGCAAAAATCTATGGGTTTCTCTAGGACCTGCCCAACAGAAAGGCATCGGTTAGGCCAAATGGCCAGTAGCTACTCATGACCAAAATATTAGCAGTTCCTTCCACAGATTTAACATAACATAGATGAACAACATGCATAATTTATGAGGTTCCTTGTTGATTTGCACGAGACCACTATCCCCATATGAACTGACACTTGATAGGGATTGGTTGTTGTCTGCTTGCAAAGGCGTAAGCTAAACAACAACCAAACATCGTTGATAAACACAGTCTAAGAAAATGTGTACCGCTTCCAGTTATGTCCCTTTTACTTTATCTGAAGATATTTCAACCATTGAATATTAACATGGTAAACTGTTATGACCGGCATAGGGGCTTAGCTCAGTGGGTTATGGCCCAAGTACCTTAATTAGGGGCTTAGCCCAATTATCTTATCGTATTAGGATCGTTTGCTTAGGAGTTAAGTAAACTTCTATATATAAGGAGAGGAGATGTATCAATCTAATCAAGCAAGAAGCAATCAATATTTGCTCGGCCTCCCTTAGGGAGCCGGGAGACCTAAACCCTAGCCGCCTCTTGCATCCGCCGCCGTTGCACCAGCCGCAAGGACGGCGCCCAGCCGCCGGCCGCCGCGCAATCTCCTCCAACCTCCTCCCTCCTTCCCTTACAGGCTACACGCCCTAGACCGGGTAGAACCCTAGTTTCTACCAATTTGGTATCCAGAGACTTGGGTCCGATCATATCTTCGTCAACACCATCGCCGCCGCTGCCCGTCTCCACCTCCGCGCCGATGATGTCCGCCCCGATGACCACCGTCGGGGTCTCCACGCTGTCGGGCCCGGTCACCACCGCGGGCTCCTCACCGCCCCCGGCCCCCATCACTTCCGCGCCGCCAACGACCGCCGTCTTCACGCCGGAACAGGTCACCAATACCTTGCGGGATCTCGTGACTGCCGTCCAGGGACTCCTTCTGAACCAGTACCAACCGTACATGGCCGGGCCGTAAGCACCTCCGCCGGCTGCACCGATCGCCGCCTACGGCCCCCATGCTGCCATGGCCGTCCCAAGGCGCGCCTACCTATAGCGGGCAGCCGCTACTGCCGTTCCATGCGGGCTCCCCGCGCTGCCGTGGCCGTCCCAGGGTGCGCCTGCCTACAGCGGGCAGCCGCTGCTGCCGTTCCAGGCGGGCCCCCCCCGCACTGCCGTGGCCGGCCCAAGGCGCGCCGGCCTGCACCGGGCTGCCGCTGCTGCCGTTCCAGGCGGGGCACCCCGGCGAGACCACTCCGGCCACGTCTCCTCTATGGCATCTGCCGCCGCCTTCCCCCGCGGCAACCGACGCACCCGCCCACCCTCCACAGCCGACGCTGCAACCACCGGCGCCACCTCTGCCCAGCTCAGGGGCGTCCTCGCCGGCCGGCCTTCCGATACATCAGGTCCGGTTTCCGGCCTCCCCGTCGCCACTACCAGCTTGGGTGGCTGGGTCTTCGCCATCGCCAGTCTACACCACGGCTCCGGAGCAGCCGACCCCGTTTTCGCAGTTCGGCGGGCCATCCAGCTCCGCGCGTCCTTACCCGGAGTACTCCGACCAGGCGCCACCCGCCTCGCTGCTCCGCCCCTCCGAGCCAGCTCGACACGGCGCTCCGACCCAGACACCGCCGCGGTTCGCCAAGATGGATCTTCGCCACTATGACGGCACCGAGGACCCCCTCAACTGGCTAAACCAGTGCGACCAGTTCTTTCGCGGGCAGCGCACCCTCGCCTCGGAGCGCACCTGGCTCGCCTCTTACCACCTCCACGGCGCAGCACAGACCTGGTACTACGCCCTCGAGCAGGACGAGAGCAGCATGCCCCCTTGGGAGTGCTTCCGCGAACTCTGCCTCCTTCGTTTTGGGCCCCCGATCCGCGGGAGCCGCCTGGCGGAGCTAGGCCGCCTTCCCTTCACCTCCACGGTTCAGGACTTCACCGATCGTTTCCAGGCCCTGGCATGGCACGCGTCGGGCGTGACGGCGCAGCAGCGGGCCGACCTCTTTGTCGGTGGACTTCCGGATCACATCCGCGTGGACGTGGAGCTTCGGGGACCCCAGGATATCCAGACGGCCATGTACTACGCCCGCGCGTTCGAGCGCCGCGCGGTGGCCGTCCAGCAGGAGTCATCGTCCCGGGCCACTGGGTCGGTACCCTGGCCAGATCCCGCTCAGGGTCGGCCTGCTCAGGCTTCCACGGCACCCCTCGCCGCGACCACGGCGCGCCCGTTCCGTCGGCTCACCTCGGCCGAGCTACTCGAGCGTCGCCGCCAAGGGTTGTGCTTCAACTGCGACGAGCCCTACACGCCCGGCCACGCCTGCCCGCGACTCTTCTACCTGGAGGTTGCAGACTACATTCCGGAGGACGCCGTCGCCGCCGACCTTGCTGCCCCAGCTGTCGCGAAGGTGTTTGACGCTGGTTGATCACCTCGAGGAGTTCAGCAAGTGCTTCCCCACCTTACAGCTCGAGGACGAGCTGTTTGTGCAGGCGGGGAGAAGTGTTATGACCGGCATAGGGGCTTAGCCCAGTGGGTTATGGCCCAAGTATCTTAATTAGGGGCTTAGCCCGATTATCTTATCGTATTAGGATCGTTTGCTTAGGAGTCAAGTAAACCTCTCTATATAAGGAGAGAAGATGTATCAATCTAATCAAGCAAGAAGCAATCAATATTTGCTCGGCTTCCCTTAGGGAGCCGGGAGACCTAAACCCTAGCCGCCTCTTGCATCCGCTGCCGTCTCACCAGCAGCAAGGACGGCGCCCAGCCGCCGGCCGCCGCGCAATCTCCTCCGACCTCCTCCCTCCTTCCCTTACAGGCTACGCCCTAGACCGGGTAGAACCCTAGTTTCTACCATAAACCCACGCCGTGTTTGCTACAATCCTTCTTGCAAAATGTCAGTTATCACCCGTTGCATCCTGAATTTTAAAATAGACAACACTGATTGCATTCTGTTCTACAGATTTCTTATCCGAAAAATAAAGAGAGAATTGCTCATGGGTCAACTTACATTTGGATCGTCCCCAAATCCATACATCATGTGCTGCACTGCAAGAATACAAATAGAAGTAAACCATAAGTATGAAACTTAAGGAGAAAAATAAACAGAAAAGAACTCACAATTCAGAAAACAGAAGAAGGCCTTACGGTCTTTCTGGAAGACGCTACGCTTGCGCTTAAGGCTCGATGCAGCTGCATCAGCAACGCCGACGGAGTGTGGTTGGTGAGAAGTGGACGCCTGGCCCGGTGCCATGGCATGCGCTGAGGGCTTGGACTTGCCCACCACAGGCATGGACGGGGAGGAGTGATGACAGTGGCCGGAGGCCCCTGCCGTGGCCGAGGACTTGGACTTGGCAGCCGCGCGTGGCTGGGGAGGGCTGATGGCTATGGCCCGAGGCCACTACCGCACCCTGCGCAGACGACTTGGACTTGCCCGGCGCTGCTGCGGCTGGAGCAGGATGTTTGCCGCCAGGGTTCTGCATCCTACCGTCAGGGGGGCGGAACAGAGTGATGAAACAGGGACAGAGATTATTTTGGCTGGCTCTTGCTTCGGCGGGAACAAGGCAGGAGGTTTGCGGGTCAGCGATTTTTATGGTGGCCTCAGCCTGCGCAGTTGTATGGTGCAACCTGAAATCAGTTTGCAAACGACAGCAGCAGATAGGCAGAATTTTGGTGGCAGAATCACAATGTTTTTTATCTTGCCCATATAGACCACATTTTATCTATGTAAGTTTGCAATTTGCAAGAATTTATAAGCAAGCACCTAACACTCGGATGAACCATGCAATTAGAGGTGTGACACTAATCCAGCACACCATCCAACATGTCAGCTCTATTTTATCTTGCCATATAGATAAGCTAGAGCATCATATGATGGGAGAAATATCGAATAAGAACTGACAAGTGGAGATCAGCAATCTGCAGTGAAATTTACGACAAAATTTGCTTGAGAGAAAAATAAGCACAACCAAAATAATGAGCTCATATCACTACCCAAGCCCCCAATATTTCTTTGAACTGGATGATGCCCCACACGTTGCCGCAGGAACCACATTAAAAGAAATGCATAAAAAGGTGCTTAAAACAACTAAAACTAATGGAAAACAAATGCAAGTGTGTTTTGGGTTTACATTTTTAAAACAATAAAACCTACAAAGTATCTGATTTTAACAAAGATATTTTTTTAATTGAACTTAACACAATGGCAAGCATGAATTATATATTTTACTCCAAGTTTCCATGACATATACCATCCATGACCATGGTAAAATTAACGCAATAAAATTAACTTGTGACTCACATGCATTCATGACTTGATTCCCCCTATAAAAGCCATGCGTAACCTGATTGGGTGGCATGGTTTGCATGGATGGATTAATGCAAAGAAGTAAGGGTAACATATGAGTACATGTCACACAATTTCGATCGGATGGCTATCAAATATTGAGGTGAATGTGCAGAGAAATATACTAGTGGAGGCTAGCTATTTAGAAATAGAAGATTAACTATGCTACAATTTAACACCCTGCAACGATCATTCAACTGTTAAGTTGCATCAAAATAATGTATGGAGCGTAGCAAAACCAACAGTTCTAGCATGACTACCCTGTCAAATTCCCTTTATCAGCTGCACGGGAAGTTAGGTATATCCAAACAAAATCATGGAGCCATCGCTCGTATTTTAGAACACACACCAGCCAGCACGCGCATCATCCCACATATACGCCCCAGTGGCAGCGTGCATCAAGAGAGCAGAACGAGGGAGGGGAGGAACTGAGATACCCCAATGAGGGAGAGGAGGCAAAGCAGGACGGGGGCGTCGCCTTCGGTAGCGGGACAGAAGCAGCTCGGGGTGGACAAGGCGATGTCTACGCGGGAAGAAGACGGGGCTGGCGGCGTTGTTCGTGACTTGTGCTTCGCCGGCCTCGGTGAGATCGGGGCGTCGGTGTCGGCGTTCGGGACGGAGGCGGGAGGAAGACAGGTCGGGACAGGGGGGGGGGGGGGGGGGGGGGGGGGGGGTATGGGTTGGAGAGGAAGGGCTCAGGCGGCCGGGGTGGCGGCGGCGATGGGGGGAGGAACCGCGTCGGGCTCGGGCTGCTGCACAGAGAAGTCCACGTAAGAGCATCGCTATAAATAAAGGGAACAGGGAACGGGTCTTCGAAATTAAGCAAAAAATAGTTTATTTCATAACTAAATAACTTCGCTCTGATATCAACTTGTCACGTCTAATATGTAATTATCCTAAAGAAATTCGTAGGTCCCATCAAAGATAGAAGCGTATATCGGAGACGTTTTTGCAAGGTGGATCGTTTCTATTCTTGGTGAGACCTACGAGTTTTTTTAGGATAGAGTCGCATATTGGGCGTGACAAGTCCTCCCTTAAAATCTTTTTCTAAATGGTTGTATGATGTGTTCATATTATTCCGACAATGCTAACTGTCAGACGTTAGATTTTTAATCATGACAAATCAAACGTTTGTGAAGGATTGCACGTAAGAATTTCAAACAAAAACATTTATGAAGGGTTGTGGGTGCGAATCTTCGACAAGTCCGCATACAGACTCTAAAAATGGTTTTTTGCCGGTGGCACAACCGCGGGAGCAGGCAAGGATGAATGATAGTCGGTGGTGGCGGGTGGGCGGGCGACGGGATGGTCGACAATGGCGACATGGTGGTCCAAGCAGCAGGCGGGCGAATGGTGGTTGTCGATGGTGGGCAGACGGGTCGCGACAACGATGGTTTGGCGGTGGCGGCGCAGTAGTATGGTGGCAGCGCCGCGTACTCCGACGACGGCCCTCTGACATGGCATTTTTAGGAGAAGGTTTAGAGGGAGAGCTATCTTCCCCTAGATGGAGGGGAGGTTGGGCTGTCGTCCAAAGAAGTCTTTGTAAGAGCATCACTATAAATAGAAAGGAATTGTGAACCAATATGTGGTTGGATGGTTAGGTGGACAGTGGTATTCCCAGCCCACCAGGGTTCAAGTCTCGGTGCTCGCATTAATTTTGGATTTATTTTAAGATTTTCGACGTTGAGCGTTCAGTGGGAGGAGACGTTCCCTTCGACTGCGGGGCGCTTATGGTGACTTCGTAAAATCTCAAGGTGATATGCTGGATCAGTCTTTCGGAGGTGCTCATAGGGATAGGGTGTGCGTGTGTGCGTTCATATGGGTAAGTGTATGCATGTATATATGAGCGCAGGTTTGCAAGTGAGTATCTCCAATGAGTCCGCTTGTAAACTTTTCTAGAAGTAGTCTTTGGTGGTGGCATGACGGCAGTGGCGGGCAGTGGGATGCGGCGGACAATAGAAAGCATTGGTCGGCGACGGTGGGCGGACGACAACGGAGAGATGATGATCGGCGGTGGTCGACTATGACCGACGGGCGGGTGACGGCGACAATGGTTGGTAGTGGCAGTGAGGTGGTCGATGGCAGGGGCATGGTGGTTATCGGTGGCGGTAGCACGAAGGGTATGGCGGCACGACGCACTCTGACAATGGCGACGTGGCACTTTTTAGGAAAAGATTTAGAGGAAGAGCTACTACCGGTGCCATACCAAATGTCACGCAAAACCCTCACCTAGTAGTTGGCTTCAACGAGGCCGCCAAGCCCATCCAGCCAGGCGTTTAAGGCGTCCTTCGCGCTTGTGGCCGCAGCGACCAACGATGTAGGAGCCGAGGGGGTTGCAGAGAATGTGGACAGGCTCTCGACGGCCTTCTTCGTTGGTCCTCCGCGAGGGAGCGCGACCTCTCAGGTGACAACATCACCAGAGGACCGCGCAATGATACGTCCATTTTGTATCATGCTTTTATGTTGATATTTATTGCATTATGGTCTGTTATTTCATATTGTGATACAATACTTATGCCTTTTCTCTATTATTTTACAAGATTTACAAGAAGAGGGAGAATACCGGCAGCTGGAATTCTGGATCCGAAAGGAGCAAATCTGAGATACCTATTCTGCACAACTCCAAATGTCCTGAAACTTTACGGAGAATTATTTTGGAACATATAAAAAATATTGGGCGAAGAAACTACAGAAGGGGACCCACCAGGTGGCCACAAGCCTGGGGGGCATGCCCTACCCCCAGGGCTTGTGAGCCCCCTGGCCATCGTCTGGTGCCCATCTTCTGCTATATGAAAGGTTTTGACCTAGAAAAAATCAGAAGGAAGCTTTCGGGACAAAGCGCCACCGTCTCGAGGCGGAATCTAGGTAGAAGCAATCTAGGGCTCCGGCGGAGCTATTCTATCGGGAGGGGGAAATCGCAGCCATCGCCGTCACCAACGATCCTCTCATCAAGGGAGGGTCAATCTTCATCAACATCTTCACCAGCACCATCTCCTCTCAAACCCTAGTTCATCTCTTGTATTCAATCTTTGTCCCAAAATCTCAGATTGGTACCTGTGGGTTGCTAATAGTGTTGGGGAACGTAGCATGCAATTTCAAAAAAAATCCTACGATCACGCAAGATCTATCTAGGAGATGCATAACAATGAGAGGGGGAGAGTGTGTCCACGTACCCTCGTAGACCGAAAGCAGGAGCGTTAGGTTAACGCGGTTGATGTAGTCGAACGTATTCATGATCCAATCGATCTAGTACCGAACGCACGGCACCTCCGAGTTCAGCACACGTTCAGCTCGATGACGTCCCTCAAACTCTTGATCCGGCAGAGGGTCGAGGGAGAGTTGCGTCAGCACGACGGCATGGTGACGGTGATGGTGATGTGATCCGTGCAGGGCTTCGCCTAAGCACTACGTGAATATGACCGGAGGAGTAAACAGTGGAGAGAGACGCCGCACACGGCTTGGAACAATTGGTGCGTCTCCAAGGGATGCCCTGCCCACGTATATAAAGGAGGGAGAGGGAGGATGCCAGCCCTAGTAGGACTCCCCTTTCCTTTTCCGGAGTGGGAAAGGGGGTAAGGGAGAGGGAGTAGGAGAGGGAAAGGGGGGCGCCACCACCTCCCCTAGTCCAATTAGGACTCCCATGGGGGGGCACCCCTTGTGGGTTGTCCCGTCTCACTCCTGTGGCCCATGAGGCCCATGACTTCTCTCGGGGGGTTCCGGTAACCCCTCGATACTCTGGAAAAATACCCGAACCACTTGAAACCATTCCGGTGTCCGAATACCATCTTCCAATATATCAATCTTTACCTCTCGACCATTTCGCAACTCCTCGTCATCATCATGATCTCATCCGAGACTCTGAACAAACTTTGGTCACCAAAACACATAACTCATAATACAAATCGTCATCGAACGTTAAGCGTGCGGACCCTACGGGTTCGAGAACTATGTAGACATGACCGAGACACATCTCCGGTCAATAACCAACAGCAGAACCTGGATGCTCATATTGGTTCCTTCATATTCTACGAAGATCTTTATTAGTCTAACCGCAATGACAACATACGTCATTCCCTTTGTCATCGGTATGTTACTTGACTGAGATTCGATCGTTGGTTTCATACCTAGTTCAATCTTGTTACCGGCAAGTCTCTTTACTCATTCCGTAATGCATCATCCTGCAACTAACTCATTAGTCACATTGCTTGCAAGGCTTATCATGATGTGCACTACCGAGAGGGCCCAGAGATACCTCTCCGATACTCGAAGTGGCAAATCCTAATCTTGATCTATGCCAACCCAACAAACACCATCGGAGATACCTGTAGAGCATTGATGACCCACAAGTATAGGGGATCTATCGTAGTCCTTTCGACAAAGTAAGAGTGTCGAACCCAACGAGGAGAAGAAGGAAATGATAAGCGGTTTCTAGCAAGGTATTCTCTGCAAGTACTGAAATAAGTGGTAACAGATAGTTTTGTGATAGATAATTTGTAACAAGCAACAAGTAACGAAAGTAAATAAAGTGCAGCAAGGTGGCCCAATCCTTTTTGTAGCATAGGACAAGCCTGGACAAACTCTTATATGATGTAAAGCGCTCCCGAGGACACATAAGAATATCGTCAAGCTAGTTTTCATCACGTTCATATGATTCGCGTTCGGCACTTTGATAATTTGGCATGTGGGTGGACCGGTGCTTGGGTGCTGCCCTTACTCGGACAAGCATCCCACTTATGATTAACCTCTATTGCAAGCATCCGCACAAACAACAAAAGTATTAAGGTAAACCTAACCATAGCATGAAACATATGGATCCAAATCAGCCCCTTACAAAGCAACGCATAAACTAGGGTTTAAGCTTCTGTCACTCTAGCAACCCATCATCTACTTATTACTTCCCAATGCCTTCCTATAGGCCCAAACAATGGTGAAGTCTCATGTAGTCGACGTTCACATAACACCACTAGAGGAGAGACAACATACATCTCATCAAAATATCGAACGAATACCAAATTCACATGACTACTAATAGCAAGACTGCTCCCATGTCCTCAGGAACAAAAGTAACTACTCACAAAACATAAACATGTTCATAATCAAAGGGGTATTAATGTGCATATAGGATCTGAACATATGATCTTCCACCAATTAAACCAACTAGCATCAACTACAAGGAGTAATTAACACTACTAGCAACCTACTAGCACCAATCCCGGACTTGGAGACAAGAATTGGATACAGGAGATGAACTAGGCTTTTGAGAGGAGATGGTGCTGATGAAGATGTTGATGGAGATTGCCCTCTCTCGATGAGAGGAGCGTTGGTGATGACGATGGCGATGATTTCCCCCTCCGGGAGGGAAGTTTCCCCGGCAGAACAGCCCCACCAGAACCCTAGATTGGTTCCGCCAAGGTTCCGCCTCGTGGCGGCGGAGTTTCGTCCGAGAAGATGGCTTATGATTTCTTTTCCCATTGAAAGAGTCCATATAGCAGAAGATGGTCACCGGAGGGCCACCAGGGGGCCCACGAGGTAGGGGGCGCGTCCAGGGGGTAGGGCGCGTCCCCCACCCTCGTGGGCAGGGTGTGGCCCCCTGGTGAAGTTCTTGCGCTCAATGTTTTTTATATATTTGGAAAACATCATCCGTGAAGTTTCAGGACTTTTGGTGCTGTGTAGAATAGGTCTGTAATATTTGCTCCTTTTCCAGCCAGAATCCCAGCTGCCGGCATTCTCCCTCTTTATGTAAACCTTGTAAAGTAAGAGAGAATAGGCATAAGTATTGTGACATAATGTGTAATAACAGCTCATAATGCAATAAATATCGATATAAAAGCATGATGCAAAATGGACGTATCAACTCCCCCAAGCTTAGACCTCGCTTGTCCTCAAGCGAAAAGCCGAAATCGAAAAATATGTCCACATGTTTAGAGATGAAGGTGTCCATAAAAATAAAATACGGACATGAGGGCATCATGATCATTCTTAGAGCAACAACTTATATAACCCTTGTCATATGATATCTTATGCTAGAGTAATAATTCAATCACAATATCAAGTATGAATCGTAAACTTCATTGAAAACTAACAAACTATAATCTCAGTCATTGAGGCAATTGCAATTTATCATAACATAGGAAAGAGTCAATGTATAAGAGCTTTTCAGCAAGTCCACATACTCAACTATCATATAGTCTTTCACAATTGCTGACACTCACGCAATACTTATGGGTATGGAGTTTTAATCGGACACAGAGAAAGATAGGGGCTTATAGTTTTGCCTCCCAACGTTTTACCTCAAGGGTAATGTCAACAGTAATAGTTCATGAAAACCCACATCCAATTAGCCATATATACCAGGATCTTTCCAACATATTGTGCTTGCCAAAGGATAAAATGTAAAAAGGAAGGGTGAAGATCACCATGACTCTATTGCAGTATAGGAGATAAAAGTAAAAGATAGGCCCTTCGCAGAGGGAAGCAGAGGTTGTCATGCGCTTTTATGGTTGGATGCACAAAATCCTAATGCAAAAAAACGTCACTTTATATTGCCACTTGTGATATGGACCTTTATTATGCAGTCTGTCGCTTTTATTACTTCCATATCACACGATCGTATAAAGCTTATTTCTTCCACACCAATCAATCATACATATTTAGAGAGCAATTTTTATTGCTTGCACCGATGACAACTTACTTGATGGATCTTACTCAATCCATAGGTAGGTATGGTGGACTCTCATGGCAAAACTGGTTTAAGGGTATTTGGAAGCACAAGTAGTATTTCTACTTGGTGCAATGAATTTGGCTAGCATGAGGGAGAAAGGCAAGCTCAACATGTTGGAGGATCCAAGACAATATAATTTATCTTAGATGTAAGAAAACATAACCCATTACGTTGTCTTCCTTGTCCAATGTCAACTCTTTAGCATGTCATATTTTAATGAGTGCTCACAATCATAAAAGATGTCCAAGATAGTATATTTATATGTGAAGACCTCTCTTTCTTTATTATTTCCTATTAATTGCAACGATGACCAAAACTATGTTTGTCAACTCTCAACAACTTTTATTCATCATACTCTTTCTATGTGAGCTCATTACTCTCCATAAGAGTCACATGATCTCTTTGTTTCTTTTTATTTCTTTCTCTTTTCCTTTATTCACTTAGGATCATGGCAAAATATTCAAGCCCTTGACTCAACACTAATCTTTATTATATAGCTCACGTACTCGATTACATAGAAGGATAATAAAGCAAAACTCACAACTAGGTCATACTAAGAACTTTTATTCTACTAGATCAAGATATTACCAAAAGGATCGAACTAAGAAAAACGGTAAAGATAAAAGTGATGGTGATACGATACCGGGGCACTCCCCCAAGCTTGGCAGTTGCCAAGTGGAGTGCCCATACCAGATACTCAATTCTTCTTTGTTGGAGGAGAAGGTAGTGATTTTGTTGATGGCGTAGGCTTGTCGTCCTTCTTCCAAGGCATAGGCTCACCATCATAGAAGGATGACCGAGTCTCCGGGATCCTCAAATCTGCAGCCAAACTCATCCTTTTGAATCTATATTCATACTCACAGTTTTGGTTTTGTAGGTCATAGATCTGAGCTTGAAGGTGCTCGATTTTCTCGTGAAGCTTGAAGATGGTCTCCCCGATGTTGTCAGCATCCAGCTTGTGTTTGTTGGTGAACTCTGAGATCATCATGTAGCTGGAGTTGAGTCCATGCTCCACCATCCCCTGACACTTGAAAACTTGTTGCTCCATTGCTTCGAGCCTCGTCTCCACGCTTCCGTTCCCCTTCGGTCCCTCCGCATCATGGATGTGCAGCAACCCATCACGCATCTCAATGGTTTGTGGGTGTCGCTGCACCTCCGCGAGGTAAGGGTTGATGACCTTCTCGAAGAACTTGTCCTTGGGAGCACTTGGAGACGTCATGATAATCTACATCTGTCAGAAAAACAACTCGGAACAAAGACACGAGATTTTTGCGTGATACGGGAGTCAAAATCCCCGGGAGGTTATATAATGATTTTTTACCGACCAAAATACGTGTCATGTAAGAAAACGGAGTCCGGAGAGCACACGAGGTGCTCACGAGGTAGGGGGCGCGCCCAGGGGATAGGGTGCGCCGTCCACCCTCGTGGAGCCCTCGTGTCCTTTCCGGACTGCTGCTTATTTTTCTATTTTTCTAAATATTCCAAAACGAAGAAATATTGCCTTAAAAACTGTTTTGGGGTCGGTTTACTTACCGTACCACATACCTACTCCTTTTCAGAGTCTGAAACATTCTGGAAAGTGTCCTTTATGTACTCCTCCGGGGTTACGGTTCCAATAACATTGGTTTCAACATTTATGGGATTACCTGAGATATAGTGTTTGATTCTTTGACCGTTCACCACCTTCGGATTTGTGCCTTCGAAGTTCTTGATTTTTATGGCACCGGAACGGTGGACCTCCTCGATAACGTATGGACCCTCCCATTTAGAGAGAAGTTTTCCTGCAAAAAATCTTAAACGAGAGTTGTATAGCAATACATAATCACCTACGTTAAACTCACCTTTTGTATCCTTTTGTCATGCCATCTTTTAACCTTTTCTTTAAACAACTTGGCATTTTCGTAAGCTTGGGTTCTCCATTCATCAAGTGAGCTAATATCAAATAACCTCTTCTCACCGGCAAGTTTAAAATCATAATTAAGTTCTTTAATAGCCCAATAAGCCTTGTGTTCTAGTTCAAGAGGTAAGTGACATGCTTTTCCATAGACCATTTTATACGGAGACATACCCATAGGATTTTTATATGCAGTTCTATAGGCCCATAATGCATCATCAAGTTTCTTGGACCAATTCTTTCTGGACCTATTAACAGTCTTTTGCAAAATTGATTTGAGTTCTCTATTACTCAATTCTACTTGACCACTAGACTGAGGGTGATAAGGAGATGCAATTCTATGATTAACATCATATTTAGCAAGCATTTTACAGAAAGCACCATGAATAAAATGTGAACCACCATCAGTCATTAAATATCTAGGGACTCCAAACCTTGGAAAAATAACTTCTTTAAGCATTTTAATAGAAGTGTTATGATTAGCACTACTAGTTGGAATAGTTTCTACCCACTTAGTAACGTAATCAACAGCAACTAAAATATGTCTATAACCATTAGAGGAAGGAAAAGGTCCCATATAGTCAAAGCCCCAAACATCAAATGGTTCAATAACAAGTAAATAATTCATAGGCATTTCTTGACATCTACTAATACTACCAATTCTTTGACATTCATCACAAGATAAGACAAACTTACGGGCATCCTTGAAGAGAGTAGGCCAATAAAAACCAAATTGCAGTACCTTATGTGCAGTCCTATCTCCAGCATGGTGTCCTCCCGTAACACCCTCGATGCGACTATATCTCCCACGTGTCGAGGCACGACTTAGAGGCATAATCGCATTGAAGGCATATGTCGCAGGTTAGGCAATCTTCACAACATCCCATGTAATATAGATAATAAAAGGGGAGATAGCATAGTTGGCTTACACTCGCCACGTCAATCAAGTACATAAATAGCATTACAACATTCAAACACTCATGGCCCGACTACAGCGCCAAAATAAAAGATAAACCCAACATGCGACACAGTCCCGATCACCCCAACTGGGCACCACTACTGATCATCAGGAAAAGAAACATAGTATCGTTGAGAGTCCTCGTCGAACTCCCACTTGAGCTCAAGCGCGCCATCTGGAGCGGAATCATCAGGCCCTGCATCTGGTGTAATAGTAATCTGTGAGCCACAGGGACTCAGCAATCTCGCACCCTCGTGATCAAGACTATTTAAGCTTAATAGGTAAGGCAAGGTAAATATATGTGGAGCTGCAGCAAGCGACTAGCATATATGGTGGCTATCATGTTCGCAAAAGAGAGCGAGAAGAGAGGGTAAAGCGCGAACGAGTAATCTAGAGAACAACCTGCGCAAGCATTACTCCAACACCGTGTCCACTTCATGGACTCCGCCGAGAAGAGGCCATCATGGTAACTCACACGGTTGATTCATTTTAATTAAGTTAAGGTTCAAGTTATCTACAACCGGACATTAACAAATTCCCATCTGCCCATAACCGCGGGCACGGCTTTCAAAAGTTCAAATCCCTGCAGGGAGTCCCAACTTAGCCCATGACAAGCTCTCACGGTCAACAAAGGAATAGACCTCCTCCCGAGACGTTCCGATCAGACTCGGCACCTCGGTTCTTCAAGACACTTCGACAGGTTAAAACAAATCCAGCAACACCGCCCGAATGTGCCAAAAAATCCCGATAGGAGCTGCACATATCTCGTTCTCAGGGCACACTCAGATGAGCCAGACGTCGAGTAGGCCAGCCCAGAGTTGCCCCTGGTAGCCCCGGACATCGCTCGGTTGGACCAACACTCAGAGGAGCACTGGCCCGGGGGGGTTTAAATAAGATGACCCTCGGGCTCCGGAAACCCAAGGGAAAAAGAGGCTAGGTGGAAAATGGTAAAACCAAGGTTGGGCATTGCTGAAAAGCTTTAATCAAGGCGAACTATCAAGGGGTTCCCATTATAACCCAACCGCGTAAGGAACGCAAAATCCGGGAACATAACACCGATATGACGGAAACTAGGGAGGCAAGAGTGGAACAAAACACTAGGCGAGAGGCCGAGCCTTCCACCCTTTACCAAGTATATAGATGCATTAAGATAACATGGCAATATAATGATATCCCAACAAGTAAATAATGTTCCAACAAGGAACGGTCTCCAATCTTCACCTGCAACTAGCAACGCTATAAGAGGGGCTGAGCAAAGCGGTAACATAGCCAATCAACGGTTTGCTAGGACATGGTGGGTTAGAAGTTTGACATGGCAATTTGGGAGGCTTGAAAGCAAGTGGTAGGCATCGTAGCATGGCATAGCAAAAGAGCGAGCATCTAGCAAAGCAGAGATAGTAGTGATTTCGAGGGTATGATCATCTTGCCTGCAAAGTTGTCAGAGTTGACTGGATCCTCGAAAGCAAACTTAACGGGCTCCTCGTTAGCGAACTCGTCTCCCGGCTCTACCCAAACAAGACAAACAAGCAACAAGGGCACAATCAACCACGTGCAAGGATCAAACAAGATGATGCAAACGTGGTATGCTATGCGGGATGCAATATGTGATGCATATGCAAGAATTGACAAGGAATGCATGAACCTGGCCTCAACTTGGAAAACCAAGTGTGCCACTGGAAAGATGAGATTAAATTTCTTGAAAACGATATAAAGATCATCGGAATCGGAGTTACGGTTTGGAAATGGCAAGCGATTCAAATATGACACCGGTCTGCGATTTACAACAAGTAGCCATCTAAATGCAACAAGATGAACATGCTAAAGCACCTGAACATGGCATAGAAATACATGGCAGGGATGCATTCAAGATGCTTAACAAAAGTCTAGCACTGAGCTACGGCCAATTCATCCATTAACAGGTTCAAACAAGCATGGCAAAAATGCATTTGGCAAACAGATCTCAGACTTAGTGAAATTAACACTTGTCTGGAATTTCAGATCAGATAGCACTCTTCGGAGCAACAAAACTACATGCTACAGGACCTGAACATGGAAAAGTAAAGCATGGCATGGAGCTACTCAAAGATCTTAACAAAAGTCCCTTAGTGACCTTGAGCCAAAAGGGATCAGAAAATACATTTGCAAGCATGTGAACATGGCAAAAACATAATCAGTCCTCAGACTTAGTGAAAACTGGAGCATGCTGAAAACAGATATCAAGTAGGCATGTTTACGAGCTCGATGCACTCACTACGAAGCAAGTCATGACAATCTAAGCATATACCCATCAAGAATACACAAAATGCAAGCTAGACATGGCAAGAACAATAACATAGAATGCATGGATCAACTACAACATCCTCGGCAAAATTGCTAACAAGTAGACAATCTGCCCAGATTCACGAAGTAGCAAAAGTAGAGCTCGATTGACTCAAGCTAGGGTGCTCCATAATTGCAAACAAAGACATGGATGGATAGAGCACTACAAGATTAACAAAACATCCTTACTGATCATCCTCAAAAGAGGTACGGATCACTAGGAAACAACATGAATATATGGCCATATGAGATAAACAGCTCAAGGACTTAGTGGAAATGCTAAGTCCCTGAAATCAGCAGTACCAAGTGCCTCACTTTGCAAGCTTATGCTAGTCACCACACACATTACAAAAATACATGGGTTGCACCTCTGGAGAGATGGCAAAACCCTTAAAAAAACATATGTAGAACTCATGGGCATATCATGCACACATTAATCATGGCAAAAATGACAAATATCTAAATGGAGCAGCAGATCTGACAATTATCTCAAGTAGCACTCTTCTAACAGCATTTCGGGCATCAAGATGATCTCAAATGAAAATGATGCAATGAAATGAAATGATGTACTCTCTGAGGCGAACATTTTGATATGCTATATGCCTAAATCGGAGCTACGGATGAGGAGTTATAGCACGATGAACAGGGCAATATGAACTAGGGTTAGATCAAAAGTCAACCATCGGGATCCAGATCCAGATCCGGATCGCACGCGTTTCGAGGTGCTCGCAGGAGAGTCGCCGGAATCGGACTTGGGGGCGCCGGCGTTGACGAGGAAGAGGCGGGGTGGCCGGATCCGGGTGGAGAGGACGACGGAGGAGCGCGGTAGAGGTCGGTGCCGGCTCGGGCGGCGAGGGGGGCTCGCCGGAGTTGGAGCTCTCCTCCGGCCGGCGAGGAACGCGGCGGCCGGCCAGGGCGAAGTGCGGCGGCGCGCGAGCGGTGAGGAGGCGCGGGGCACGCAGTAGCTGGCGGCGGGCGACGTGGGCCGTAGGGGCCGGTTCCGGGCTCAGCGGGCCGCGACGGTGGGAGGTGGCCGGCGTGCCACGTATCGCGTCCTGGCTGGCTGGGCGCGGTTGTCTGGCGCGGCCCGGACGTTGTCCGGCGCGCGGAGAGGACGGGGGCTAGGTTAGGGTGCGAAATGACCCGGGATTTTCGGAGGGGAGGCTATATTTATAGGTAGAGGGAGCTAGGAGAGTCCAAATGAGGTGCAGTTTTCGGCCACGCGATCGTGATCGAACGCTCTAGATGATGGAGAAGGTTTTGGTGGGTTTTGGGCCAAATTGGAGGGGTGTTGGGCTGCAACACACACGAGGCCTTTTCGTTCCCTCGGTTAACCGTTGGAGTATCAAACGAAGTCCAAATGGTACGAAACTTGATAGGCGGTCTACCGGTAGTAAACCAAGGCCGCTTGGCAAGTCTCGGTCCAATCGGAAATGTTTAATCCCCACACATGAAAGAAAGGTAGAAATGACCACCGGAGGAGAACGAAGCGCCGGAATGCAAAACGGACAATGGGGAAAATGCTCGGATGCATGAGATGGACACGTATGCAAATGCAATGCACGTGATGACATGATATGAGATGCATGACAACGATAAAAACACACGGAGACAAAGACCCGAACCCGAGAAAATAAAATAACTTAAGGTCGGAAACGGCAAGAGTTGGAGTACAAATTGGGTAAATCATATCCGGGGTGTTACAACACTCCACCACTACGAAAGGATCTCGTCCCAAGATCTAGGACTGAAAGAACGCCGGGTACTCAGAACTGAGGTGATCCTCGCGTTCCCAGGTAGCTTCACGGTCGGAATGGTGTGACCACTTGACTTTGAGGAATTTGATTGACTTGTTGCGAGTCTTGCGTTCAGTCTCTTCAAGGATAGCAACGGGGTGCTCACGATAGGAGAGATCTTCTTGGAGCTCAATGTCCTCGAATTTGACGGTGCGGTCAGGAGTCTTGAAGCACATTCGGAGCTGAGAGAGATGGAACACATCATGAACATTTGCAAAGTTTGAAGGAAGCTCGAGTTGATAGGCGAGATCGCCTCTCTTGCTGATGATCTTGAAAGGTCCGACATATCTAGGGGCAAGCTTCCCTTTGATACCGAAGTGACGAGTACCTTTCATAGGAGAGACGCGGAGGTAAACATGATATCCGATCTCGAAAGCCAAATCACGGTGCTTACTGTCATAGTAGCTCTTCTGGCGGGATTGGGATGCTTTGAGGTTATCTCGAATGACTTTGCACATTTCCTCTGCCTCTATGATTAAGTCATTTCCCAAAAGCTGACGTTCACCGGTTTCAGACCAGTTGAGAGGGGTACGGCACTTCCTGCCATACAAGATTTCAAATGGGGCCTTGCCTGAACTTGCTTGAAAACTGTTGTTGTAGGAGAATTCAGCATAAGGAAGACAATCCTCCCACTTCATGCCAAAGGAGATCACACAAGCCCTGAGCATATCTTCAAGAATCTGGTTGACACGCTCGACTTGACTGCTAGTTTGAGGATGGAAAGCTGTGCTGAAGCGGATGTTGGTGCCCATGGCCTTCTGAAAAGAATCCCAAAACTTGGAGGTAAAGATGCTGCCATGGTCTAAAGAGATCACTTGAGGAATACCGTGCAGAGAGACAATTCGAGAGGTATAGAGTTCCGCCAATTGAGCTGCAGTGATTGACTCTTTGATAGGCAAAAAGTGAGCCACTTTGGTGAGTTTGTCGATGACAACGAATATAGCATCATTGCCATGCTTGGACTTTGGAAACCCAGTCACGAAGTCCATCTCAATGTGGTCAAACTTCCATTCTGGAATGGCAAGAGGTTGGAGGAGACCTGCTGGCCTTTGGTGTTCTGCCTTCACTCTTCTGCAGACATCACATTCATTCACGGACTGAGAAATCTCGCGCTTCATTCGAGTCCACCAATAAGCCTGCTTGAGGTCCTGATACATCTTCGTGCTCCCAGGGTGGATGGAGAGGAGAGAATTGTGAGCCTTGTTCATGATCACTTTACGAAGTTCACCTTTGGGCACAACAATACGACCCTCCAAGAAGAGAGTATCCTTGTCATCAAGGCGGTAGCACTTGTACTTGGGTTGACTCTTGGCAATCCCAATCTTCACCTTTTTCACCATAGCATCAAGAAGCTGAGCTTGGCGAATCTGGTCTTCCAAGGTAGGAGAGACTTGAAGGTTGGCGAGGAAACCTTGAGGAACAATTTGCAGATTAAGTTTGCGGAAGGCTTCACAAAGCTCAGGTTGATAAGGCTTGAGAATAAGACTGTTGCAGTAAGCCTTTCTGCTCAAAGCGCCGGCAATCACATTGGCCTTGCCTGGAGTATACTCGATACTCGGATTATACTCTTGAATCATTTCGACCCTTCGAGTTTGTCTGAGGTTGAGATTAGGCTGAGTGAAGATGTACTTGAGACTCTTGTGATCAGTGAAAATGTCCACTTTTCTTCCCAATAAGAGATGTCTCCAAGTCAAAAGAGCATGCACAACTGCCGCCAACTCAAGATCATGAGTGGGGTAGTTCTTTTCATTGGGCTTCAACTGGCGAGAGGTATAAGCCACAACTTTCTTCTCTTGCATCAACACTGCACCGAGACCTTGGAGAGAGGCATCACAAAAGACCTCATACGGTTTGGATTCATCAGGCGGAGTCAGAACTGGAGCAGTGATCAATTTCTCTTTCAAAGTGTTGAAAGCAATGTCACACTCCGGAGACCAAACGTACTTGACGTGCTTCTGGAGAAGATTTGAGAGAGGCTTCGCGATCTTAGAAAAGTTTTCAACGAATCTTCGACAGTAGCTTGCGAGACCAAGGAAGCTACGGAGTTGCTTCACGTTCTGAGGAGGTTCCCAATTCAAAATTGCAGACACCTTCTCAGGATTCACCGCAATGCCCTTGGTAGAGATGATATGACCAAGATAAAGAACCTCATCGAGCCCAAAAGTGGCACTTGGAGAACTTGGCGTAGAACTGGTGTTCCCTCAGCTTATCGAGTACCAAACGCAAGTGCTTGGCATGATCTTCTTTGTTCTTCGAGAAAACCAGAATGTCGTCGAGGTAGACCAAAACAAAGTCATTGGTGTAGGTGTTTAAGATGAAGTTCATCATGCGAGAGAAAGTTGGAGGAGCGTTGACGAGGCCAAAAGACATGATAGTGTATTCATATGAACCATAGCTTGTCCTAAAAGCCGTCTTGGGAATATCTTGCTCACGGATTCGAATCTGATGATAAACCATACGGAGATCAAGCTTGGAGAATACTTGGGCACCTTTGAGTTATTCGAACAGCTCGTTGATGTTGGGAAGTGGGTATTTGTTCTTGATGGTCTTCTTGTTCAATGGACGGTAATCAACACAAAGTCGGTCCGTTCCATCCTTCTTCTTCACAAAAAGAACACCACAACCCCACGGAGAAGAACTAGGCCGGATGAGACCCATTCTCTCTTGAACATCGAGTTGCTTCTTCAGCTCCTTCAACTCTTCAGGTCCGAGCTTGTAAGGACGCTTGCACACAGGTTCCGTGCCAGGCTCAAGATCGATGACGAATTCAACTGGCCGGTGCGGAGGCATTCCTGGAAGCTCTTCTGGAAAGACGTCTTGATATTCACAAATGACTGGAATCTGCGAGATAGCATCTAGTTCACCCTTCTCATTGAGAGAAAACAGACAGATGGTATCGTCATGAGCGGCAAAGACAATTACATCCTCACACAAATGAGTCAATTGAATCTGCCTGGCTGCACAATCAAGCTGAGCCTTGTGCTTAGAAAGCCAATCCATTCCGAGAATAAGATCAATATTCGAGTTACCAAGAACCACCGGAGAAGAGAGAAACTTGTAGTCGCCCAACGTGATAGAAACATCCGGGGCGATAGCGCTTGCATTCATGAATTTACCCGGAGAAACAACAGATAACTGTCTAGGAAAATCTTGTAAAGGCAACTCATGCTTAGAAACAAATGGTCTCGAGATGAAACAATGCGATGCACCCGTGTTAAAAAGAACTTTTGCAGGAATATCTTTAACAGGAAGGTTACCCATGATGACATCTGACGAGTCCTCTGCCTGAGCTGCGTTCATCAAGTTGACCTTGGCGGACTTGGGGTTATGCTTGACCATAGCTGTACTTGCCGATCTGACAGGAGGAGGAGGAGGAAGACGCCTCTGGTTGAAACACTTGTTGGCATAGTGACCCTTCTGTTGGCACTTGTTGCACGTGACCTCTGAAAGAGGACGGTGGTACGGAGCACTTGATCTTGGAGCTTGACATGAAGTCTTGTTCTGAAAGCCAGGGTTGGGTGGGTGGGAAGATCCACTGCCACCTTTGCTCTTCTGATACGGCTGACGAAACGGAGGAGGAGGAAGCCAATACTTCTGTTGCTTGGCCACTTGAGTAGAGGAAGAAGGAGTAGCATCTCTGACTTGCTTCTTGGAAGCATCACACCTTAGTTGAGCGGCCTCTTGCTTCAGTGCCATGTTGTAGAACTCATCACACCTCAAGGGCTCAAAGAGAACAAGAGCTAGCTGGATTTCTTCTCTGAAACCACCCCTGAACTGGTATATCATGCTCTTCTCATCAGGGACGTCCTGCTTGGCAAAGCGGGCGAGCTTCTGGAACAACTTGTTGTAGTCATAGACAGACAAAGAGCCTTGCTTCCGGTTGCAGAATTCCTCACGCTTGCTTTCAACCACGCTCTGAGGAATATGATGAGCTCTGAAATCTTGACGGAATTCATCCCAAGTAATCACACGTCCACCTCTGGAATCCTTGTACTGCTGGAACCACTCTGCAGCTTGGTCTTTGAGTTGGAAGGAAGCGAACTTGACAAAGTCCTCAGGCCTGACGTTACTGCACTCGAAATGCTTGCACAGATCCACTAGCCAATCGTCAGCATCAGTTGCCTCAACACAATTGCTGAAAGTTTTTGGCCCGTTAGCAAGGAACTGGTTGAGTGTAGCAAAGTGATTCTGATTGTTGCCTTGGTTCCCTTGGTTGCCTTGATTCGCTTGATTGCGCTCTTGAAGAATTTGCATGATCAACTGCGTGTTTGCATTGGTTGCGGCCATCACAGCTTGCCATGCCTCCGGAGGAGGTGGAGGTGGTGGCGGATCAGGATTCAGAGTCGTGCACGTTGGAGGAGCCATCCTGAAGAGGTTGACATCCATTAGCACATTGATAGACAAATATTGAAGCTGAATCCAACGGAATGAAAATTGCAACATATAGTCTTCACATCCGAACATAAGAACGAATGCATTCCTCTTGAAATGGTCACATATCCATAAATTGAGAAGCCACTTAGAATTTAGGTAGAGAAATAAATCAACAAGCTACGGATCAAGAACGAATACTCGGTAAGAAATCCCAATCTCAAACCAAATATCCGTGGAAGAAGAACTAGAGCTACAAGAATTCCCACCTATGAAACTCCCGAACCTTTCCGGTTATGCAATCAGGTGTTGGGGATACAGGGGAAGCATAATATCTCACCCAAATCTAGCAAATCCTACATCCAGCTGTATCCATCCTTCAACACATAACCAAGAAAACTTCGGAAACCATCTACCTCAACCTTCGAAAAAGCATCTGTTATACAAGTTATGGCGATACTCCCGAACTCCCACCCCAGTACTGGGTGGCATCGAGGTTATCTCACCAACGAACTGCATAAAAGAGATTTTCGATGTCGGCGTACTAAACTCAGGTATTCCAGAACTGCAACGATAAAATTATGACAACAACACCTCAGAGCTCAACTCCCCAGGACACCTCCACAAAACCCCTGACAGGAGGCACCAAGACAATGTTCTCGTCACAAAACCATCGGAACGATTCCAAGATACCCGCGTGATCCTAAAATAATTTAGTGAAATTTGAGAAGAGAAGAGTCAAAACTCTACGTCAGGATGCCTTACCAGAGCGATGAGGAGACTGGGAAGTAAAAAGAATTCCTAAACTCTCCGATATATAATTCCTAAATGACTCAAAACATTTTTCTAGACACAACTCGGCTGCTAAAAACGATCAATCAGTGGGGGCTGTTGGGGAACGCAGTAATTTCAAAAAATTTCCTACGCACACGCAAGATCATGGTGATGCATAGCAACGAGAGGGATGAGTATCGTCCACGTACCCTTGTAGACCGAAAGCGGAAGCGTTATGACAACGCGGTTGATGTACTCGTACGTCTTCACAATCGACCGACCCTAGTACCGAACGTACGGAAACTCCGTGATCTGCACACGTTCAGCTCGGTAACATCCCATGAACTCATGATCCAGTAGAGCTTCAAGGGTGAGTTCCGTCAGCACGATGGCGTGATGACGGTGATGATGATGCTACTGACGCAGGGCTTCGCCTAAGCACCGCTACGATATGACCGAGGTGGATTATGGTGGAGGGGGGCATCGCACACGGCTAAAAGATCAACTGATCAACTTGTGTGTTCATGGGGTGCCCCCCTCCCCCGTATATAAAGGAGTGGAGGAGGGGGAGGGCCGGCCCTCTACTATGGCGCGCCCTGGGGAGTCCTACTCCCACAGGGAGTAGGATTCCCCCCTTCCATGTAGTAGGAGTAGGAGAGAAGGAAAGGGAAAAGAAAAGAGAAGGAAGGAGGGGGCGCGGTGACGCTCCCCGGGCTCCGATCCAGCAAAGCTTCGGGGAGGAGTTCTGTCAGCACGATGGCGTGGTGATGATCTTGATGTTCAACCGTCGCAGGGCTTCGCCTAAGCACCGCTATAGTATGACTGAGGTGTAATATCGTGGAGGGGGGGCACCGCACACGGCTAAGGAACGATCACGAAGATCAACTTGTGTGTTCTAGGGTGCCCCCCTGTCCCCGTATATAAAGGAGCCAAGGGGAGGGGGCGGCCGGCCAAGGAGGGGCGCGCCAAGGGGGAGTCCTACTCCCACCGGGAGTAGGACTCCCTTCTTTCCTAGTTGGAGAAGGAGAAGGGGGGGAAAGAGGAGGAAGAGGGAAAGGAAAGGGGGGGGGGCGCCCCCCCTCTCCTTGTCCTATTCGGACTAGGGAGGGGAGGGGCACGCGGCCACCTCTTGCCTCCTTTCCTCTTCTCCCTTAGGGCCCATGTAGGCCCAATACCCCCCCCCCCCCCCGGGGGGGGGGGGGTTCCGGTAACCCCCCGGTACTCCGTTAAAATCCCGATTTCACCCGGAACGATTCCGATATCCAAATATAGGCTTCCAATATATCGATCTTTATGTCTCGACCATTTCGAGACTTCTCGTCATGTCCATGATCACATCCAGGACTCCAAACAACCTTCGGTACATCAAAATACATAAACTCATAATGAAATTGTCATCGTAACGTTAAGCGTGCAGACCCTACGGTTCGAGAACAATGTAGACATGACCGAGACATGTCTCCGGTCAATAACCAATAGCAGGACCTGGATGCCCATATTGGTTCCTACATATTCTATGAAGATCTTTTATCGGTCAGACCGCATAACAACATACGTTGTTCCCTTTGTCATCGGTATGTTACTTGCGCGAGATTCGATCGTCGGTATCCAATACCTAGTTCAATCTCGTTACCGGCAAGTCTCTTTACTCATTCCATAATACATCATCTCGCAACTAACTCATTAGTTGCAATGCTTGCAAGGCTTAAGTGATGTGCATTACCGAGAGGGCCCAAAGATACCTCTCCGACGATCGGAGTGACAAATCCTAATCTCGAAATACGTCAACCCAACATGTACCTTTGGAGACACCTGTAGAGCACCTTTATAATCACCCAGTTACGTTGTGACGTTTGGTAGCACACAAAGTGTTCCACCGGCACATGGGAGTTACATAATCTCATAGTCATAGGAACATGTATAAGTCATGAAGAAAGCAATAGCAACATACTAAACGATCACGTGCTAATCTAATGGAATGGGTCATGTCCATCAGATCATTCAACTAATGATGTGATCCCGTTAATCAAATGACATCTCTTTGTCCATGGTTAGGAAACATAACCATCTTTGATTAACGAGCTAGTCAAGTAGAGGCATACTAGTGACACTCTGTTTGTCTATGTATTCACACATGTATTATGTTTCCGGTTAATACAATTCTAGCATGAATAATAAACTTTTATCATGATATAAGGAAATAAATAATAACTTTATTATTGCCTCTAGGGCATATTTCCTTCAGTCTCCCACTTGCACTAGAGTCAATAATCTAGATTACACAGTAATGATTCTAACACCCATGGAGCCTTGGTGCTGATCATGTTTTGCTCGTGGAAGAGGCTTAGTCAACGGGTCTGCTACATTCAGATCCGTATGTATCTTGCAAATCTCTATGTCTCCCACCTGGACTAGATCCCGGATGGAATTGAAGCGTCTTTTGATGTGCTTGGGTCTCTTGTGAAATCTGGATTCCTTCGCCATGGCAATGCACCAGTATTGTCACAAAAGATTTTCATTGGACCCGATGCACTAGGTATGACACCTAGATCGGATATGAACTCCTTCATCCAGACTCCTTCGTTTGCTGCTTCCGAAGCAGCTATGTACTCTGCTTCACATGTAGATCCCGCCATGACGCTTTGTTTAGAACTGCACCAACTAACAGCTCCACCGTTTAATGTAAACATGTATCCGGTTTGCGATTTAGAATCGTCCGGATCAGTGTCAAAGCTTGCATCAACGTAACCGTTTACGATGAGCTCTTTATCACCTCCATATACGAGAAACATATCCTTAGTCCTTTTCAGGTACTTCAGGATGTTCTTGACCGCTGTCGTGATCCACTCCTGGATTACTTTGGTACCTCCCTGCTAGACTTATAGCAAGGCACACATCAGGTCTGGTACACAGCATTGCATACATGATAGAGCCTATGGCTGAAGCATAGGGAACATCTTTCATTTTCTCTCTATCTTCTGCAGTGGTCGGGCATTGAGTCTGACTCAACTTCACACATTGTAACACAGGCAAGAACCCTTTCTTTGCTTGATCCATTTTGAACTTCTTCAAAATCTTGTCAAGGTATGTGCTTTGTGAAAGTCCAATTAAACGTCTTGATCTATCTCTATAGATCTTTATGCCTAATATGTAAGCAGCTTCACCGAGGTCTTTCATTGAAAAACTCTTATTCAAGTATCCCTTTATGCTATCCAGAAATTCTATATCATTTCCAATTAGTAATATGTCATCCACATATAATATCAGAAATGCTACAGAGCTCCCACTCACTTTCTTGTAAATACAGGCTTCTCCGAAAGTCTGTACAAAACCAAATGCTTTGATCACACTATCAAAGCGTTTATTCCAACTCCGAGAGGCTTGCACCAGTCCATAAATGGATCGCTGGAGCTTGCACACTTTATTAGCTCCCTTTGGATCGAAAAAACCTTCCGGTTGCATCATATACAACTCTTCTTGCAGAAATCCATTCAAGAATGCAGTTTTGACATCCATCTGCCAAATTTCATAATCATAAAATGCGGCAATTGCTAACATGATTCGGACAGACTTAAGCATCGCTACGGGTGAGAAGGTCTCATCATAGTCAACCCCTTGAACTTGTCGAAAACCTTTTGCGACAAGTCGAGCTTTGTAGACAGTAATATTACCGTCAGCGTCAGTCTTCTTCTTGAAGATCCATTTATTCTCAATTGCTTGCCGATCATCGGGCAAGTCAACCAAAGTCCATACTTTGTTCTCATACATGGATCCCATCTCAGATTTCATGGCTTCAAGCCATTTTTCAGAATCTGGGCTCACCATCGCTTCTTCATAGTTCGTAGATTCATCATGATCTAGCAGCATGACTTCCAGAATAGGATTACTGTACCACTCTGGCGCGGATCTCAATCTGGTTGATCTACAAGGTTCAGCAGTATCTTGTCCTGAAGTTTCATGATCATTATCATTAGCTTCCTCACTAATTGGTGTAGGTGTCGCAGAAACAGGTTTCTGTGATGTAATACTTTGCAATAAGGGAGCAGGTACAGTTACCTCATCAAGTTCTACTTTCCTCCCACTCACATCTTTCGAGAGAAACTCCTTCTCCAGAAAGTTTCCGAACTTAGCAACAAAAATCTTGCCTTCGGATCTGTGATAGAAGGTGTATCCAATAGTCTCCTTTGGATATCCTATGAAGACACATTTCTCCGATTTGGGTTCGAGCTTATCAGGTTGAAGCTTTTTCACATAAGCATCGCAGCCCCAAACTTTCAGAAACGACAACTTTGGTTTCTTGCCAAACCATAGTTCATAAGGCGTCGTCTCAACGGATTTTGATGGTGCCCTATTTAACGTGAATGCGGTCGTCTCTAAAGCATAACCCCAAAACGATAGCAGTAAATCAGTAAGAGACATCATAGATCGCACCATATCTAGTAAAGTACGATTACGATGTTCGGACACACCATTACGCTGTGGTGTTCCGGGTGGTGTGAGTTGCGAAACTATTCTGCATTGTTTCAAATGTACACCAAACTCGTAACTCAAATATTCTCCTCCATGATCAGATCGTAGAAACTTTATTTTCTTGTTACGATGATTTTCAACTTCACTCTGAAATTCTTTAAACTTTTCAAATGTTTCAGACTTATGTTCCATTAAGTAGATATACCCATATCTGCTTAAGTTTTCTGTGAAGGTGAGAAAATAACGATATCCGCCACGAGCCTCAATATTCATCGGACCACATACATCTGTATGTATGATTTCCAACAAATCTGTTGCTCTCTCCATAGTACCGGAGAATGGTGTTTTAGTCATCTTGCCCATAAGGCATGGTTCGCAAGTACCAAGTGATTCATAATCAAGTGGTTCCAAAAGTCCATCAGTATGGACTTTCTTCATGCGCTTTACACCGATATGACCTAAACGGCAGTGCCACAAATAAGTTGCACCATCATTATTAACTCTGTGTCTTTTGGCTTCAACATTATGAATATGTGTGTCACTACTATCGAGATTCAATAAGAATAGACCACTCTTCAAGGGTGCATGACCATAAAAGATATTACTCATATAAATAGAACAACCATTATTCTCTGATTTAAATGAATAACCGTCTCGCGTCAAACAAGATCCAGATATAATGTTCATGCTTAACGCTGGCACCAAATAACAATTATTTAGGTCAAATATTAATCCCGAAGGTAGATGTAGAGGTAGCATGCCGACTGCGATCACATCGACTTTGGAAACGTTTCCCACGCGCATCGTCACCTCGTCCTTAGCCAATCTTCGCTTAATCCGTAGTCCCTGTTTTGAGTTGCAAATATTAGCAACAGAACCAGTATCAAATACCCAGGTGCTACTGCGAGCATTAGTAAGGTACACATCAATAACATGTATATCACATATACCTTTGTTCACCTTGCCATCCTTCTTATCCGCCAAATACTTGGGGCAGTTCCGCTTCCAGTGACCAGTCCGCTTGTAGTAGAAACACTCAATTTCAGGCTTAGGTACAGACTTGGGTTTCTTCTCTTAAGCGGCAACTTGCTTGCTGTTCTTCTTTAAGTTCCCCTTCTTCTTCCCTTTGCCCTTTTTCTTGAAACTAGTGGTCTTGTTGACCATCAATGATTGATGCTCCTTCTTGATTTCTACTTCCGCAGCTTTCAGCATTGCGAAGAGCTCGGGAATAGTCTTATTCATCCCTTGCATATTATAGTTCATCACGAAGCTCTTGTAGCTTGGTGGTAGTGATTGGAGAATTCTGTCAATGACGCAATCATCTGGAAGATTAACTCCCATTTGAATCAAGTGATTATTATACCCAGACATTTTGAGTATATGCTCACTGACAGAACTGTTCTCCTCCATCTTGCAGCTATAGAACTTATTCGAGACCTCATATCTCTTAATCCGGGCATTTGCTTGAAATATTAACTTCAACTCCTGGAACATCTCATATGCCCCATGACGTTCAAAACGTCGTTGAAGTTCCAGTTCTAAGCCGTAAAGCATGGCACATTGAACTATCGAGTAGTCATCAGCTTTGCTCTGCCAGACGTTCATAACATCTGGTGTTGCTCTAGCAGCAGGCCTGGCACCCAGCGGTGCTTCCAGGACGTAATTCTTCTGTGCAACAATGAGGATAATCCTCAAGTTACGGACCCAGTCCGTGTAATTGCTACCATCATCTTTCAACTTTGCTTTCTCAAGGAACGCATTAAAATTCAACAGAACAACAGCACAGGCCATCTATCTACAATCAAACATACATAAGCAAGATACTATCAGGTACTAAGTTCATGATAAATTTAGGTTCAATTAATCATATTACTTAAGAACTCCCACTTAGATAGACATCCCTCTAATCCTCTAAGTGATTACGTGATCCAAATCAACTAAACCATGTCCGATCATCACGTGAGATGGAGTAGTTTCATTGGTGAACATCACTATGTTGATCATATCTACTATATGATTCACGCTCAACCTTTCGGTCTCTGTGTTCCGAGGCCATGTCTGTATATGCTTGGCTCGTCAAGTATAACCTGAGTATTCCACGTGTGCAACTGTTTTGCACCCATTGTATTTGAACGTAGAGCCTATCACACCCGATCATCACGTGGTGTCTCAGCACGAAGAACTTTCGCAACGGTGCATACTCAGGGAGAACACTTCTTGATAATTTAGTGAGAGATCATCTTATAATGCTACCGTCAATCAAAGCAAGATAAGATGCATAAGAGATAAACATCACATGCAATCAATATAAGTGATATGATATGGCCATCATCATCTTGTGCTTGTGATCTCCATCTCCGAAGCACCGTCGTGATCACCATCGTCACTGGCGCGACACCTTGATCTCCATTGTAGTATCGTTGTCATCTCACCAATCTTATGCTTCCACGACTATTGCTACCACTTAGTGATAAAGTAAAGCATTACAGCGCGATTGCATTGCATACAATAAAGCGACAACCATATGGCTCCTGCCAGTTGCCGATAACTCGGTTACAAAACATGATCATCTCATACAATAAAATTTAGCATCATGTCTTGACCATATCACATCACAACATGCCCTGCAAAAACAAGTTAGATACCTCCCTTCTTAGGGACACAATGGACATGACTTACCCACTTACTATCAGCAACGGGATAAATTATACCTGCCTCAAGGAGCTTTAGTATCTCCTTTCTTACCACCTCTTTCATTTTAGGATTCAGTCGGCATTGATGATCACGAACTGGTTTAGCATCTTCTTCCAAATTAATTTTATGTTGACATAGAGTGGGACTAATGCCCTTAAGATCATCAAGAGTATACCCAATAGCAGCACGGTGCTTCTTCAGAGTTTTCAATAATCTCTCTTCTTCATGTTCTGAAAGGTTAGCACTAATAATAACAGGGTATATCTTTTTCTCATCAAGATAAGCATATTTAAGAGTATCATGTAACGGTTTAAGCTCAAACACTGGATCACCCTTGGGTGGAGGAGGATCCCCTAGGATTTCAATAGGTAAATTGTTTTTCAGAATAGGTTCCTGTTTAAAGAATACTTCATCTAATTCCCTTCTTTCATTCATAAACATATCATTTTCATGGTCTAGCAAATATTGTTCTAAAGGATCACTAGGAGGTACGGCAATAGAAGCAAGACCAATAATTTCATCCTTACTAGGTAATTCTTTTTCACGGTGTTGTCTACTAAATTTAGAAAAATTGAATTCATGAGTCATATCATCTAAATCGACAGTAACAACATCCCTTTTGCAATCTATGGTAGCATTAACAGTATTTAAGAAGGGTCTACCAAATATAATGGGACAAAAACTATCTTGTGGGGAACCAAGAACATGAAAATCAGCATGATATTTAGTTTTCCCACACAAGACTTCAACATATATAACAATTCCCATTGGTAAAATAGTATCTCTATTAGCAAGTTTAATTGTGACATCAATATCTTCTAACTCAGCGGGTGCAATGTCATGCATAATTTCTTTGTATAAGTCAATAGGTATTGCACTAGCACTAGCACCCATATCACATAAGCCATGATAACAATGATCTCCTATTTTAACAGAAATAACAGGCATGCCTACCACAGGTCTAGGTTTATCTGTATCACGGGGTTTACCTATTCTAGCAGTTTCATTACAGAAATTAATAACATGCCCATCTATATTATCAGACATGAGATTTTTAACAGTAGCAATAATAGGTACAACTTTAACTTGCTTAGGAGGTGTATATGTTTTAATATTGCTTTTACGAACCATAGTTGAAGCTTTAGTATGATCCTTTATCCTAACAAGGAAAGGTGGTTTCTCAACATAAGAAGTAGGAACAATAGGATCATTATAAGTAATAGTCTTTTCTTCAACTTTAATAGGTGCAGCTACTTTTACTTCTATGGGAGGATGATATTTAAACCACTTCTCCTTGGGGAGATCAACATAAGCAGCAAAAGATTCATAGAAAGAAGCTACTATCTCAGAGTCAAGTCCATATTTAGTGCTAAATTTACGAAAAATATCGGTATCCATAAAAGATTTAACACAATCAAAACTAGGTGTCATACCTGACTCCTTACCATTGTCGAGGTCCCAATCTTCGGAGTTGCGTTTAATTCTTTCCAATAAATCCCATTTAAATTCAATAGTCTTCATCATAAAAGAGCCAGCATAAGAAGTATCAAGTTGTTGGGGATCGTAGCAGAAATTCAAAATTTTCTACGCATCACCAAGATCAATCTATGGAGTAATCTAGCAACGAGGGGAAGGAGAGTGCATCTACATACCCTTGTAGATCGCTAAGCGGAAGCGTTCAAGTGAACGGGGTTGATGGAGTCATACTCGTCGTGATCCAAATCACCGATGATCCTAGTACCGAACGGACGGCACCTCCGCGTTCAACACACGTACAGCCCGGTGACGTCTCCTACGCCTTGATCCAGCAAGGGGAGAAGGAGAGGTTGGGGAAGACTCCATCCAGCAGCAGCACGACGGCGTGGTGGTGGTGGAGGAGCGCGGTAATCCTACAGGGCTTCGCCAAGCACCGCGGGAGAGGAGGAGGGAGAGAGGCAGGGCTGCGCCATGGAGAGGTCAAAACTCATGTGTTGGCAGCCCCAAAGTCCTCAAGTATATATAGGGGAGAGGGAGGGGGTGCGCCCCCTTTAGGGTTTCCACCCCAAGGGGTGCGGCAGCCCCAAACCCATCTAGGGTGGCGGCCAAAGGGGGGGAAGAGGGGGAAACTTGCCCCCCAAGCTAGGTGGGGCGCCCCCTCCCCAAACCCTAGGCGCCTTGGGCCCTTGTGGGGGGGCGCACCAGCCCACTTGGGGCTGGTCCCCTCCCACACTTGGCCCATGCAGCCCTCCGGGGCTGGTGGCCCCACTTGGTGGACCACCGGGACCCTCCCGATGGTCCCGGTACATTACCGATAAAACCCGAAACTTTTCCGGTGACCAAAACAGGACTTCCCATATATAATTCTTTACCTCCGGACCATTCCGGAACTCCTCGTAACATCCGAGATCTCATCCGGGACTCCGAACAACATTCGGTAACCACATACAAACTTCTTTTATAACCCTAGCGTCATCGAATCTTAAGTTTGTAGACCCTACGGGTTCGGGAACCATGCAGACATGACCGAGACGTTCTCCGGTCAATAACCAACAACGGGATCTGGATACCCATGTTAGCTCCCACATGCTCCACGATGATCTCATCGGATGAACCACGATGTCAAGGACTTAACCAATCCCGTATACAATTCCCTTTGTCTAGCGGTACGATACTTGCCCGAGATTCGATCGTCGGTATCCCGATACCTTGTTCAATCTCGTTACCGGCAAGTCTCTTTACTCGTTCCGTAACACATCATCCCGTGATCAGCTCCTTGATCACATTGTGCACATTATGATGATGTCCTACCGAGTGGGCCCAGAGATACCTCTCCGTTTACACGAAGTGACAAATCCCAGTCTCGATTCGTGCCAACCTAACAGACACTTTCGGAGATACCTGTAGTGTACCTTTATAGCCACCCAGTTACGTTGTGACGTTTGACACATCCAAAGCACTCCTACGGTATCCGGGAGTTGCACAATCTCATGGTCTAAGGAAATGATACTTGACATTAGAAAAGCTTTAGCAAACGAACTACACAATCTTGTGCTAGGCTTAGGATTGGGTCTTGTCCATCACATCATTCTCCTAATGATGTGATCCCGTTATGAACGACATCCAATGTCCATGGTCAGGAAACCATAACCATCTATTGATCAACGAGCTAGTCAACTAGAGGCTTACTAGGGACATGGTGTTGTCTATGTATCCACACATGTATCTGAGTTTCCTATCAATACAATTCTAGCATGGATAATAAACGATTATCATGAACAATGAAATATGATATAATAATAACTAATTTATTATTGCCTCTAGGGCATATTTCCAACAGTCTCCCTCTTGCACTAGAGCCAATAATCTAGTTCACATCGCCATGTGATTAACACTCACAGGTCACATCGCCATGTGACCAACATCCAAGAGTCTACCAGACTCAATGATCTAGTTCACATCACTATGTGATAAACACTCAAAGTATTCTGGGTTTGATCATGTTATGCTTGTGAGAGAGGTTGTAGTCAACGGGTCTTGCCATATTCAGATCCCTATGTATTTCGCAAAACTTTATATCGTAGATGCTTCTACCACGTTCCACTTGGAGCTATTCCAAATTATTGCTCCATTATACGTATCCGGTATCTCTACTCAGAGCTATCCGGATAGGTGTTCAGCTTGCATCGACATAACTCTTTACGTCGAACTCTTTATCACCTCCATAACCGAGAAACATTTCCTTATTCCTCTAAGGATAATTTTGACTGCTATCTAGTGATCCACTCCTAGATCACCTTTGTACCCTCTTGCCAGACATGTGGCAAGGCACACAATAGGTGCGGTACTTCAGCATGGCATACCGTATAGAGCCTATGACAAGAGCATAGGGGACGACCTTCGTCCTTCCTCTTTCTTCTGTCATGGTCAAGCTTCGAGTCTTACTCAATTTCACACCTTACAACTCAGGTAAGAACCACTTCTTTGACTGATCTATTTTGAACTCCTTCAAAAACATGTCAAGGTGTGCGTTCTTTGAAAGTATCATCAGACGTCTTGATCTATTTCTATAGATCTTGATGCCCAATATGTAAGCAGCTTTATCCAGGTCTTCCTTTGAAAATCATTCTTCAAACAACCGTTTATGCTTCTACATTATTTCGGATCAACAATATGTCATCCACATATACTTATCAGAAATGTTGTAGTGCTCCCAGTCACTTTCTTGTAAATACAAGTTTCTAGCAAACATTGTATAAACCTAAAAGCTTTGATCACTCCATCAAAACATATATTCCGATTCCGAGATGCCTGCTCTAGTCCATAGAAGGATTGCTGGAGCTAGCATACCTTTTAGCATTCTTAGGATCGTCAAAACCTTTTATTGTATCACATACAACTTTTCTTACGAAAACTGGTAAGAAAACTTGTTTTGACATCCATCTGTAGGATTTCATAATCGAAAAATACAGCTAATGCTAACATGATTCCGATGGACTTAAGCATCGCTACGGGTGAGAAATTCTCATCGTAGTCAACTCCTTGAACTTGTGAAAAAATTCTTTCCCACAAGTCGAGCTTCATAGACGATAACATTACCGCCCACGTCCGTCTTCTTCTTAAAGATCCATTTATCTCAATGGCTTGCCGATCATCGGGCAAGTCCACCAAAGTCCATACTTTGTTCTGATATATGGATCCTATCTCGGACTTCATGGCTTCTAACTATTTGTCGGAATATGGGCCCACCATCGCTTCTCCATAGCTCGTAGGTTCATTGTTGTCTAACAACATGATATCTAAGACATGATTACCGTACCACTTAGGAGTAGTACATATCCTTGTCGACCTATGAGGTTCGATAGCAACTTGATCCGAAGCTTCATGATCACTATCATTAACTTCCTATTCAACAGACGTAGGCGCCACAGAAAACATCTTTCTGTGTTGCATCACTCTCTGGTTGAAGTGAAGGTTCGACAACCTCATCAAGTTCTATCTTCCTCCCACTCAATTCTTTCGAGAGAAACTCCTTCTCGAGAAAGGACCCGTTCTTAGCGACAAACAATTTGCCCTCGGATCTGAGATAGAAGGTATACCCAACTGTCACCTTTGGGTATCCTATGAAGATGTGTTTGTCCGCTTTGGGTTCGAGCTTCTCCGGCTGAAGCCTTAAGCATCGCAGCCCCAAACATTAAGAAACGACAACTTTGGTTTCTTGCCAAACCAATGTTCATACGACATCGTCTCAACAGACTTATATGGTGTCCTATCTAAAGTGAATGCAGCTGCCTCTAATGCATAACCTCAAAATAATAGCGGTAGATCGGTAAGAGACATCATAGATCGCACCATATCTCATAAGGTTTGATTACGACGTCCGGACACACCATTACCTTGTGGTGTTCCAGGTGGCTTCAACTGCGAAACAATTCCACAATGTCTTAAGTGATTGCCAAACTCATAACTCAGAAAATCCCCTTTTTGATCAAATCGTAGGAACATGATCTTCTTTGTTATGATGATTCTTAACTTCACTCTGAAATTGCTTGAACTTTTCAAACGTTTCAGACTTGTGCTTCATTAGGTAGATATACCTATATCTACCCAAATCGTCAGTGAAGATGAGAAAATAGCGATATCCACCGCATGCTTCAATTCTCATTGGATCACACGCATCAGCATGCATGATTTCCAACAAGTCACTTACCCGTTTCATTGTACCTGAAAATGGGGTCTTGGTCATCCTGCCCATGAGGCATGGCTCGCATGTGTCAAGTGATTCAAAATCAAGTGACTCCAAACATCCATCGACATGGAGTTTCTTCATGCATCTTACGCCAATATGACCCAAGCGGCAGTGCCACGAGAAAGTGGTACTATCATTATTAACTCTACATCTTTTGGCGTGAACATGTGTATTAACACGACCGAGATTCAATGAACCATTCACATAGGGTGCATGACCATGAAAGGTGTCATTCATGTAAACAGAATAACCATTATTCTCTAATTTAAATGAATGACCGTATTGCAATGAACATGATCTAATCATATTCATGCTCAACGTAGACACCTGATAACATTTATCTAGGTTCAATACTAATCCCGAAGGCAGATGGAGCGTGCGATGGTGATCTCATCAACCCTGGAAACACTTCCAACACACATAGTCACCTCGCCCTTAGCCAGTCTCCGTTTAGTCCGTAGCTTTTGCTTCAGGTCACTAGTAATAGCAACTGAACCGGTATCCAATACCCAAGTGCTACCAGGAGTACTAGTGAGGTACACATTAATAACACATATAAATTTTGTTGAAGTTGCCAGCCTTCTTATCTACCATGCATTTGGGGTAATTCCGCTACCAGTGACCGTTCCCTTTACAATAGAAGCACTTAGTCTTGGGTTTGGGTTCAACCTTGGGTTCCTTCACTAGAGCGGCAACTGGTTTGCCATCCATGAAGTTTCCCTTCTAGCCCTTGCCCTTCTTGAAACTAGTGGTCTTGTTAAACCATCAACACTTGATGCTCCTTCTTGATTTCTACCTTTTGCGGTTTTAAGCACCGCGAACAGCTCCGGGATCAACTCCACCCCTTGCATGTCATAGTTCATCACGAAGATCTAGTAGCTTAGTGATAGTGGCTAGAGAACTCTATCAATCACTATCTTATCTGGAAGTATAACTCCCACTTGATATAAGTGATTGTAGCACCCATACATTCCGAGCACATGCTCACTAGCTGAGCAATTCTCCTCCATCTTGTTGGCAAAAGAACTTGTCAAAGGTCTCACACCTCTCAACACGGGCATGAGCCTGAAATCCCAATTTCAGCTCTTGGAACATCTCATATGTCTCATGCCGTTCAAAACGTCATTGGAATCCCGATTCTAAGACGTAAAGTATGGTGCACTAAACTATCAAGTAGTCATCAGGATGTGTCTGTTAGATGTTCATAACATCCACAGACAACGTTGTAGGGGTTTGCACATCGAGCGGTGCATCAAAGACGTAAGCCTTCTGTGTAGCAGTGAGGACACTCCTCGGACTACAGACATAGTCCGCATCATTGCTTACCATATCTTTCAACTTGGTCTTTCTCTAGGAACGTAGTGAAATAGGGAGCTACAACGTGAGCTATTTATCTACAACATATTTGCAAAGACAATTTAGACTATGTTCATGATAATTAAGTTCATCTAATCAAATTATTTAATGAACTCCCACTCAGATAGACATCCCTCTAGTCATCTAAGTGAAACATGATCCGAGTCAACTAGGCCGTGTCCGATCATCACGTGAGACGGACTAGTCAACATCGGTGAACATCTTCATGTTGATCGTATCTTCTATATGACTCATGCTCGACCTTTCGGTCTTCCATGTTCCGAGGCCATGTCTGTACATGCTAGGCTTGTCAAGTCAACCTAAGTGTATTGCGTGTGTAAATCTGGCTTACACCCGTTGTATTCGAACGTTAGAATCTATCACACCCGATCATCACGTGGTGCTTCGAAACAACGAACCTTTGCAACGGTGCATAGTTAGGGGGAACACTTTCTTGAAATTTTAGTGAGGGATCATCTTATTTAAGCTACCGTCGTTCTAAGCAAATAAGATGTAAAACATGATAAACATCACATGCAATCAAATAGTGACATGATATGGCCAATATCATTTTGCTCCTTTTGATCTCCATCTTCGGGGCTCCATGATCATCGTTGTCACCGGCATGACACCATGATCTCCATCATCATGATCTCCATCATCGTGTCTTCTTGAAGTTGTCTCGTCATCTATTACTTCTACTACTATGGCTAACGCTTTAGCAATAAAGTAAAGTAATTACATGACGTTTATGTTGACACGCAGGTCATAAATAAATTAAGACAACTCCTATGGCTCCTGCCGGTTGTCATACTCATCGACATGCAAGTTGTGATTCCTATTACAAGAACATGATCAATCTCATACATCACATATATCATTCATCACATCCTCTTGGCCATATCACATCACAAGGCATATGCTGCAAAAACAAGTTAGACGTCCTCTAATTGTTGTTGCAAGTTTTTACGTCACTGCTATAGGTTTCTAGCAAGAATGTTTCTTACCTACACGAAAACCACAACGTGATATGCCAATTTCTATTTACCCTTCATAAGGACCCTTTTCATCGAATCCGATCCGACTAAAGTGGGAGAGACAGACACCCGCTAGCCACCTTATGCAACTAGTGCATGTCAGTCGGTGGAACCAGTCTCACGTAAGAGTACGTGTAAGGTCGGTCTGGGCCGCTTCATCCCACGATGCCGCCGAATCAAGATAAGACTAGTAACGGCAAGTAAATTGACAATATCGACGCCCAAAACTGCTTTGTGTTCTACTCGTGCATAGAAACTACGCATAGACCTAGCTCATGATGCCACTGTTGGGGATCGTAGATGAAATTCAAAATTTTCTGCGCATCACCAAGATCAATCTATGGAGTAATCTAGCAATGAGGGGAAGGAGAGTGCATCTACATACCCTTGTAGATCGCTAAGCGGAAGCGTTCAAGTGAACGGGGTTGATGGAATCGTACTCGTCGTGATCCAAATCACCGATGATCCTAGTACCGAATGGACGGCACCTCCGCGTTCAACACACGTACAGCCCGGTGACGTCTCCTACGCCTTGATCTAGCAAGGGGAGAAGGAGAGGTTGGGGAAGACTCCATCCAGCAGCAGCACGACGTCGTGGTGGTGGTGGAGGAGCGCGGTAATCCTGCAGGGCTTCGCCAAGCACCGCGGGAGAGGAGGAGGGAGAGAGGCAGGGCTGCGCCATGGAGAGGTCAAAACTCATGTGTTGGCAGCCCCAAAGTCCTCAAGTATATATAGGGGAGAGGGAGGGGGTGCGCCCCCTTTAGGGTTTCCACCCCAAGGGGTGCGGCAGCCCCAAACCCATCTAGCGTCATCGAACCTTAAGTCTGTAGACCCTATGGGTTCAGGAACCACGCAGACATGACCGAGACGTTCTCCGATCAATAACCAACAGCGGGATCTGGACACCCATGTTGGCTCCCACATGCTCCACGATGATCTCATCGGATGAACCACGATGTCAAGGACTTAATCAATCCCGTATACAATTCCCTTTGTCTAGCGGTACGATACTTGCCCGAGATTCGATCGTCGGTATCCCGATACCTTGTTCAATCTCGTTACCGGCAAGTCTCTTTACTTGTTCCGTAACACATCATCCCGTGATCAGCTCCTTGATCACATTGTGCACATTATGATGATGTCCTACCGAGTGGGCCCAGAGATACCTCTCCGTTTACACGGAGTGACAAATCCCAGTCTCGTTTCGTGTCAACCCAACAGACACTTTCGGAGATACCTGTAGTGTACCTTTATAGCCACCCAGTTATGTTGTGACGTTTGACACACCCAAAGCACTCCTACGGTGTCCGGGAGTTGCACAATCTCATGGTCTAAGGAAATGATACTTGACATTAGAAAAGCTTTAGCAAACGAACTACATGATCTTGTGCCAGGCTTAGGATTGGGTCTTGTCCATCACATAATTCTCCTAATGATGTGATCCCGTTATCAACGACATCCATTGTCCATGGTCAGGAAACCGTAACCATCTATTGATCGACGAGCTAGTCAACTAGAGGCTTACTAGGGACATGGTGTTGTCTATGTATCCACACATGTATCTGAGTTTCCTATCAATACAATTCTAGCATGGATAATAAATGATTATCATGAACAATGAAATATGATATAATAATAACTAATTTATTATTGCCTCTAGGGCATATTTCCAATGCAAGCATGGTGTGATTGTTACCAGAAAGCTGAGCATAAAATTTTTGAATAATCATTTCTCTTGAGAGCTCATGATTGGGGCATGAATATAACATTGATTTAAGCCTCCCCCAAGCTTGAGCGACGCTTTCTCCTTCGCGAGGCCAAAAATTATATATATAATTGCTATCATGATGAACAAGATGCATAGGATAAAACTTTTGATGAAATTCCAGTTTCAATCATTTGTAGTTCCAAGACTCCATATCATCACATAGCTTATACCATGTCGATGCATCTCCCCTCAAAGATAAAGGGAATACCTTCTTCTTAAGAACATCTCCGGGTACACCTGCAAGCTTAAATAATTCACAAACTTCATCCACATATATTAGATGCTCATCAGGATGTTTTGTTCCATCTCCTAAAAAAGGATTAGCTAGCAGTTTTTCTACCATACCCAAAGGAATTTCAAAGCAAGCATTTTCATTTTCAGTAGGTTCAGTAGGTTGAGGAGCAACTCTTTGCTCTACTGGTCGGGGTGAAGATACCCCGAACAAGCCCCTCAGAGGATTACTTTCCATAGTAACAAGTGACAGTAAATTTCAGCACACTATATAAATTTTTCCTTACCAAATTCCACATACCAAAGGCGCTTCACTCCACGGCAACGGCGCCAGAAAAGAGTCTTGATGACCCATAAGTATAGGGGGTCTATCGTAGTCCTTTCAATAAGTAAGAGTGTCGAACCCAACGAGGAGCAAAAGGAAATGATAAGCGGTTTCCAGCAAGGTATTCTCTGCAAGTACTGAAATAAGTGGTAACAGATAGTTTTGTGATAGGATAATTTGTAACGAGCAACAAGTAACGAAAGTAAATAAAGTGAAGCAAGGTGGCCCAATCCTTTTTGTAGCAAAGGACAAGCCTGGACAAACTCTTATATGATGTAAAGTGCTCCCGAGGACACATGAGAATATCATCAAGCTAGTTTTCATCACATTAATATGATTCGCGTTCGGTACTTTGATAATTTGGTATGTGGGTGGACCGGTGCTTGGGTGCTGCCCTTACTCGGACAAGCATCCCACTTATGATTAACCTCTTTTGCAAGCATCCGCAAATACAACAAAAGTATTAAGGTAAACCTAACCATAGCATGAAACATATGGATCCGCCCCTTACAAAGCAACGCATAAACTAGGATTTAAGCTTCTGTCACTCTAGCAACCCATCATCTACTTATTACTTCCCAATGCCTTCCTCTAGGCCCAAACAATGGTGAAGTCTCATGTAGTCAATGTTCACATAACACCACCGTCGGTGTACTAAAGTAGGGGTACCTTAGTATCCCAAACTTGTGCACGGGCAGTTGCAGCGACCCGCGCCAAGGCTTGCCGGGCGACCGCCAAGACCCTCCGTGGTTCCTTTGGAGCCATTCAAGAACAAAGTATTCGAGCCAAGGCACAAGACCCCAGCAAGAGGAGCTTGCCGGGAAGGCCACTCAAAGTATCCAAGACCCCGGCAAGGGGAGCTTGCCGGGAAGAAGCACAAAGACCCCGGCAAGAGGAGCTTGCCGGGAAGACCAACCAAAGCACCTCGAGAAGCTTGATGTGACGCGCTGCGCGTCCCGGCAAGACCCGGTGAGCGACAAGCTCCCGGACGCGACAAGACAACATCCGCGGCAAGGCGCTTGCCGCGGCAAGCTACTACTCCGCAGCCCGCGCTCCAGCTCACCCACCAACGTGTCGCTCCGGGACCGTTCCTGGCGTACGTGGCGGGAGGCTGTGCAACCAGGGGCATGCGGTGGCAAGCAGGCGCTGACAAGGAGCCATCGTGGCAAACGGTGGCGCCCCTGACGGTCCCTTTCTGCCCCGTCTAGGCGACACAGACAGGCATTTAATGCCTTTGTCCCCTGCCGTCAGGGTTAGGTATGATACAACTGTAGCAAGCGGTGGCGCCAACTACCACCTCTTTTACCCTTTTACCCTCATCTCTGTTGCCACCTGTCGGTGACCCCTTAGACATATAAAAGGAGGCCCATGCGCAACAGGGAGGGGGGATGATCATTCTCACGCTCGGCCTCGCTAGCCATCCAAGGGTACTGTAGCATCCATTGCTCCCGAGCAAGAACACAATACAAATCAAAGCAGGAGTAGGGTTTTACGCATCTGTGCGGCCCGAACCTGGGTAAACCGATCGCGTCGCTCGTGCGTTCGCCTCGATCTGCTCTTTGTGCATCCCCCGCCCCCTGCCGAACCGAAAGGGGCTCGGTCCGCCAATCCCCATAGGTGTACGTGGGATCAGCAACCCCCGACATCTTTGGCGTGCCAGGTAGGGGTGCGTCGAGGTTGTGCGAACCTGATCCGGCGTTCGCACAAGCCGAATCTTCATCATCTTCATCAACATGCCGCCGAAGAAGAAGATTTCGGAGGCAGCGGCTCCGTCTGCGCCGAGCCCACCGTCGCCAGAGCGAACGGCTGGTGGAATAGGCACCGGCGGAAGAACGGGCGCCGACGAGGAGGCTCACGGTGCTGCCAGGTCCAAGGACAAGGCTGCGCCGCATGTCGGCGGCGCGATCGCCTCCCACAATGACCGCGCGCACTCCAAAACCTCGGCGTCCGTACACGCACCGCGCCCGTCCCCAGGAGGCGCGGGACCAGCAGCGTCATGGTACCCATGGTACCATACGCTTGCTGGGCCAAGATCAAGCTGGCGGATCCCGGAGCGCTCAAGACCAGCATGCACGCCAACATGCTGGCATGAGCAGGGCCCGGTCGCCTGGACGAGGTACTGCTCCTTCTAACGCAGTTAGAAGTCCGAGCATATCTCGCTCCTCGCACCGTTCGCTGCCGCCCTGCCAGTGGTTCTTTGGTCGATCAGGATGACGCCAAATCGAGCCACTGGCCGGACACCCTTCGCTCTAGTCTATGGAGCGGAGGCAGTTATCCCCACGGAACTCGTATACGGGTCACCTCAAGTGCTCGCTTATGATGAGCTTGAGCAAGAGCAGCTGCAGCAAGATGACGCCCTGCTCCTCGAGGAAGATCGTCTTCAGGCTGCTGTGCGAGCCGCTCGCTACCAGCAAGCTTTGCGTTGCTATCATAGCCGCAAAGTTAACGCCAGAAGTCTCGAGGAAGGCGACCTTGCTCTTCGGCGCATTCACTCCGCCAAGAATTCCAACAAGTTGACGCCGAAGTGGGAAGGCCCTTACCGGGTGAAACGAGTCACTAGGCCTGGCGCTGTCCGCCTAGAGACCGAAGATGGCATCCCAGTGAGCAACTCCTGGAATATCGAGCATCTTCGTAAGTTTTACCCGTAAGGCGCGGTTGTCGGACCCGTTCCGGCAACCACTTTTTGTACAAAGTCTTGCCGCTGTTGCATGTAATCCTTTGTACAAAGCCAGGCGCAGATCCCATGCATGCAGATTATGTGCTCAGCACATCTTGTCTATTTCATGCTTTTTAAATTTTGCATGTATTATCTGACATTTTGTGCAGCACTTACTCCCGGTAAGCAATAACGAGCCATAAGGCTCCATACTGTTACCTCGTGTTCTTTCTTTTTCGCAAGAAAAAGGAGGTTCCCTCGCGCACAAGTTTGCCGGAGGGGGAGGGGAGAAGATACGGTATGGACCAGGCGTCGTTCAAGAAGGTTTTGCCTCGCCGGGAGCAAATAACAGAAAAGATAAGTTGCCAAAGTCTGAGCAATCAAATTTCCTTTAAATTTATAGAGTTATCTTCCTTGAACGGCCGTCCCTTGTATGGAAAACCTGTGCGCGGAGGAACCAACTCGTAGCTAGTTGCACCCTTACTGTTGTTTCGAGTCCGCTCAACAACTTAAGTGAGCTGCGACTAGCTCTGCGACAAGGTTTCTTGTCGGCTGCGGCACCGCCAGCAGGGAACCGACTCGTAGCTAGTTGCGCCCTTACTGTTGTTTCGAGTCTGCTCAACAACTTAAGCGAGCTGCGACTAGCTCTGCGACGAGGTTTCCTATCGGTTGCAGCACCGCCAGCAGGCTGCTGATGTTCTGCACTCAGCGCTCGCGGCAAAGGTGCCCGCGCCGGCAAGTTCCCTAAAAGCGTAGGGTAAAAACATACAAGGGGAGGAAGCAAGTAAAGGAAATAACATAGCAATTACTAACCAAGATAGAGTATATTACAAAATAGCCTGTCGCAGCTCTAACAGACTGTTTTTCATAACATGATTGACAGCGACAAGGAAAGAAAAAGATGGATGGCCTAGTCTACACGGTCGCCTTCGACCCTCCTGATTCCGCTCACCCTGTCCACAATGGGTGCGACAAGGGCCTTGAGCTCCTCTAGATCAGCATCTGGCGGCAAGCTCCGGAGGACGTTGGTGAGGCGGAGACCTGGGTTGTGGAAGGCCACCTTCATCAGCACCTTCTCGAGAGCTCCCGCGCAAATCTTGCGCGACTCGTCGGCAAGTTGCTTTGGGATTTGCTCCCGGAGTCGCTGGAGCGCCGTCGCCACACCCTTGAAGAACAGAGTCAGCTTGGCGCTGGGTTAGAGGTTCTCGTCAGAGGAGTACCCGAGATCCACCATCCCCAACTGCACCAGCTCCTTGCCGACATCCGCGGCGACGTCCACCAGCCCTCCGTCCAGTGCTCCACATTCTCCGACAAAGTCTTCCGGGCGGCAGCAGCCTTCGCCAGCAGCACCTTGCCGGCCTTGACTTCTTCCTTCAAGGCCGCCTCCTGCCCCTTGGCGTCGTCCAGAGATTGCGCTAGAGCCGCCAACTTCACCTCGAGATCGGCGTTGGAGTTCTTGGCGACGTCCAGTTCTTTGCCCTTCTCGGCGAAAAGGGCCTGCAGCTCTGAGTAGCTGTTGGCGTCCTTCTCACGCTCGAGCTTGAGCGCGGCAAGCTCGTCGCCGCTCGCCTTGAGGCTCGCCTCCAGCTGCACCACCTTCAATGCCAGCTCAACCTTGGCGGCCTCGGCGACGTCCTCGGCCCGCTTGACGGCTCCGCCAACTGCTCGCTCGCGCGCGGCGAGTTCCTCCTCGTGGCTGTCGAGGTGGACCTTCCGCTGCGTCAAGTCACCCTCCTGCGAAGACAGCCTCTTTGCGGCAAGGCGTTGGCGCTCTTCGGTGTCGGCCTTCTCGAGGAGGAAGGCCTGCTGCGCCTCGGCAAGATCTTCCCGCTCCTTGGCCAGGGAGCGGAGAGCTTCCTGGTTGGCGCCCCGAAGCTCCTTCGCGCGCTTCTCGATGTCAGCATCGGCCTTTGCAACGAGCGCTTCGCGGGACTCCAGCTTGGCCTGCCGGGCGCGATAGAGCGCCACTAGCTTCCGCAGCAGGCGTTCCTCTTCAGGTTCACCCTGCTGCTTGGCGCATCGACCAGCTTCAGCCCGGCGGAGGCAAGCACCTCTCCGTCGAGCATTTCTCCCTCGACCGACGCCCTGGAGCCCGACGCCCAGGGGAGGTTGATGAAGATGTTCTCGCCGGCCTTCAGGTAGACGCCAGGCTGGGGCTCCTCGGAGCCTAGCGCGGCGGCTGCGGCAGAGGAGTCGGTGGTCGGAGCAGCGCCTGGCGCTCCTGCGGCCTCCGGGTCGTCAGTACGACCGCCAGACTCCCCGCCCATCTCCGCGGCAGCAGCCCTGGCGGCCTCCTCGCCGGCGCCGGCTGCGTCCTCGGCGTCGGCTTCAGTCTCCATCGGCTCTGCGGCAGATGGACCTAACGGCCAGAAGAGGGGAGAAAATTCAAGCAAAATTCGAACGAAATCCGAGAAAGAGATCAAGGAGACGAAGAAGACAAGGGGAGTCTGGAAGCAAAGAAGTTACCTGTGCCAGGGTCTACAGCTGTGGTCTCCCTTGCCGGGGGCTCCTCCCTTGTCGGAGTCTCCTCCCTTGCTGGGGGCTCTTCCCCTGCCAGAGTCTCCTCTCTTGCCGGGGGCTCCTCCCTTGTCGGAGTCGCCTCCCTTGCCGGAGACCTCTCCCTCGCCGGAGGACTCTCCCTTGGCGCTTCAGGAGCGGTCTCCAGGCTCCCCTGGTGAGGCTGCTCTGCTCCTGCACGAGTCAACAGACAAGTATCAGCACAACAAGGATCTTCGCGCGCCACCCAACAGCGGGAAGTAAACAAAACACTTACGCTGGGGGCTGCTCTGAAGATCAGCCGCCGGGTCCGACGGGTTCGTCTCAGGCACGTCCTCTATTGACGCAGTGGGTTCGTCCTCGATGACGATCACCGGCACCTTGGCTCTCTTTGCCGCTCTCTGCGCCAGAGTCCTAAAAAGGAAGAGATGCAGAGGAAGGCAAGTGAGAAACAAGACAAGACAAAAACAGCGGAAATCAAAGAATTGCAAGTACAATGAGAAGAACTTACTCCCTTTCTTCTTCCTCGTCGGAGCTAAACGCGGAGAAGTCAAAATCCGGCCCGCGGCTGGCGCGGGAAGGTGGAGGGGTAGGCTCCCTCGGCCGCTTGGCGGGAGCAGAAGCGGCAGTCCGGGAAGACCCCGCTCCAGTCGAAGCTGCAGCATGGGGCGCTCCCGCGGCAACGGTGCTTGCCGTGGTGGAGCGCGTCGTGCGGCGCGGCGACTGCCGGCCCGCCTGCCGCCTCGCTGCATCCCCGGCCTTGCGGAGACGCCTTCTTGGTGGAGACGGGGACGTTGCTGGCGGCCTACTGTCGGAGGATGAAGAGGAGGAGGAGTCGATCTCCAAAGAGCCGCTCGTATCATCGGCAGGCTCACTCGGTTCGGCGTCCTGCCCGGCAACTTGGCTCGGCCCGGCATCGCACCCGGCAACCTCCTTCTTGCCGGCAAGATCCTTCTTGCCGGCAAGTTCTTCCCGCTCGGCATGGTTTGCCGCCTCTGCCGCCGCAGCCTCCTCCAAGGTGAAGCCGAACTTGCCCGCCGCGGCAACTGCTGCCGCCTCTTCCAACCTGGTGGCGATGTACGCCAGCTCCGCCTCGGTGGTGTCGCGGGTGAGGCCGTCCTTCTCGTCGGTGCGGATTGGCACTTCCACCAAGTCATCAAAGAATTGCTGCACAACCTCGTCCTCTGGCTCTTGCCAAGTTGGCACGATTCTGTGCGAATCGCACAGTGGCATCATCGCCCTGATGCGGTCGAGCGCCGAATTGTTGCACAGAGGGACGACGCCCTGCGGCAATCTGAAGACCTCGGGGTGATCTGAATCGTACTTGAAGAGCTCCTGCAGTACTCCGTTGATTTCAAGGACAGTGAAATTGTAATTGAGGCCTGGGCGCAGCCTCATGAAGTCTGCCGCGTTCTTGAACTCCCAGGCAGGCCTCCCCCGTTCTTGCAGGGGAGCGATGCGGCGACGAAGGAAGTCTGCGCTGACGGCCCCTACAGTAAGCCCGGCAAGCCTGAGGCGCTGGATCATGGTGACAGCAATCCTCAGCCTGCTGTCCTCCAGGGCCTCATCGCTCCAGTCACTACCGCGCACTGCTGCTACTTGACGCCGGGCGGTGAATGGCTGTGGGCTCTCCTCGATAATCCAACACCAATTCGCTCTCCACTCCTCCCACTTGCCGCGGAACTCCCCCTCCAGATAAGATTCCTTCTTGCCGGCCCTAGAGACCCAGGCGATTCCGCCGGACAAGGTTTCTCCTCTCTCTACCCGGGGGATAAAAAAGTGGCGAAAAAGGGCTACGCTAGGGTGGAGTCCGACAAAGTTCTCGCAAAGGTGTGCGAAAACTGCCATGGTGAGGACGGCGTTGGGAGTGAAGTCAAGGAGATAGAGATTGTATGTGTTCATGATATCGCAGAAAAACTCGGAAAAAGGCGGGCAGAGCCCGCAGTAGAAGAAGACGGCGAAGAAAGGGTACCCTTCCGGAGCCGTCGCGTGAGCAGAGCCCAGGAGCACCCTGGTCCGTGGGTGAGCTCGCGTCTCCGTCGCCCAAAAGAGATAATAGAACTCCCGCAGTTCCTTTGGTTCGAGCTTGGGGGGAAGATGGCTCGCTCCTTCCACATCGCCGCGAGCCGCTGCGCCTCGGTCGACTTCACGGCCTTCCCCTTGTCGCCCTTCGGAGCCATGGCGGAAGCAGTGGAGGAGGTTGACGGCGTGGTGGTGCTGGTGGCAATGCGGTGGGGAGGGGGGCAGGGCGCTGCGCTCTGTGTGCTTTGGGAAGACGGAGGCAGGGCGAAGTTTTTCAAGATTGGAGCAGAATGGGGGCGAGTGGGCGCACTACCCCTGCTTCCCCTTGCTTATAAAGGGGGAGGTGGCGGACGTTCCGCCTTTCCTAATAAAAAACCACCCATGATCTCTCCCACGACGTGACGCATGCACACGGGGCTTAGCCCCGCGCACGCCGCCCACATCACGCACGATGCCGCGCTTGACGCGTGCCGTGCGGGGAGGGCGCGGTGGATGCGGAGTGAGTTATGGCGTGACCTAGGCCGCGCGTGCCCGTGCACTGTTTTGGGCCTGGCCCAACAGCGCTCGGCACCGTGTATGGCCCAGGCCCGGGGGCTCCTGTCGGTGTACTAAAGTAGGGGTACCTTAGTATCCCGAACTTGTGCACGGGTAGTCGCAGCGACCCGCGGCAAGGCTTGCCGGGCGACCGCCAAGACCCTCCGTGGTTCCTTTGGAGCCATTCAAGAACAAAGTATTCGAGCCAAGGCACAAGACCCCGGCAAGAGGAGCTTGCCGGGAAGGCCACTCAAAGTATCCAAGACCCCGGCAAGGGGAGCTTGCCGGGAAGAAGCACAAAGACCCCGGCAAGAGGAGCTTGCCGGGAAGACCAACCAAAGCATCTCGAGAAGCTTGATGTGACGCGCTGCGCGTCCCGGCAAGACCCGGTGAGCGACAAGCTCCCAGACGCGACAAGACAACATCCGCGGCAAGGCGCTTGCCGCGGCAAGCTACTACTCCGCAACCCGTGCTCCAGCTCACCCACCAACGTGTCGCTCCGGGACCGTTCCTGGCGTACGTGGCGGGAGGCTGTGCAACCAGGGGCATGCGGTGGCAAGCAGGCGCTGACAAGGAGCCATCGTGGCAAACGGTGGCGCCCCTGATGGTCCCTTTCTGCCCCATCTAGGCGACACAGACAGGCATTTAATGCCTTTGTCCCCTGCCGTCAGGGTTAGGTATGATACAACTGTAGCAAGCGGTGGCGCCAACTACCACCTCTTTTACCCTTTTACCCTCATCTCTGTCGCCACCTGTCGGTGACCCCTTAGACATATAAAAGGAGGCCCATGCGCAACAGGGAGGGGGGGGGACGATCATTCTCACGCTCGGCCTCGCTAGCCATCCAAGGGTACTGTAGCATCCATTGCTCCCGAGCAAGAACACAATACAAATCAAAGCAGGAGTAGGGTTTTACGCATCCGTGCGGCCCGAACCTGGGTAAACCGATCGCGTCGCTCATGCGTTCGCCTCGATCTGCTCTTTGTGCATCCCCCGCCCCCTGCCGAACCGAAAGGGGCTCGGTCCGCCGATCCCCATAGGTGTACGTGGGATCAGCAACCCCCGACAACCACTAGAGGAGAGACAACATACATCTCATCAAAATATCGAACAAATACCAAATTCACATGACTACTAATAGCAAGACTTCTCCCATGTCCTCAGGAACAAAAGTAACTACTTACAAAGCATAAACATGTTCATAATCAGAGGGGTATTAATGTGCATATAGGATCTGAACATATGATCTTCCACCAATTAAACCAACTAGCATCAACTACAAGGAGTAATTAACACTACTAGCAACCTACTAGCACCAATCCCGGACTTGGAGACAAGAATTGGATACAAGAGATGAACTAGGGTTTTGAGAGGAGATGGTGCTGATGAAGATGTTGATGGAGATTGCCCTCTCCAGATGAGAGGAGCGTTGGTGATGACGATGGCGATAATTTCCCCCTCCGGGAGGGAAGTTTCCTTGACAGAACAGCCCCACCAGAACCCTAGATTGGTTCCGCCAAGGTTCCGCCTCGTGGCGGCGGAGTTTCGTCCGAGAAGATGGCTTATGATTTTTTTCCCATCGAAAGAGTCCATATAGCAGAAGATGGTCACCGGAGGGCCACCGGGGGGCCCACGAGGTAGGGGGCGCGCCCCCCACCCTCGTGGGCAAGGTGTGGCACCGCTACAGTATGACCAAGGTGGATTATGGTGGAGGGGAAGCCGCACATGGCTGGGAGAGATCAATGATCAACTTGTTATGTCCATGGGGTGCCCCTGCCCCCGTATATAAAGGAGCTAGGGGGAGGCGGCTGGCCAAGGAGGAGGGCGTGCCAAGGGGGGAGAGTAGGATTCCTCCTTTCCTAGTAGGAGTACGAGAAGGGAAGGAAGGGAGAGAAGGAAAGGGGGGCGCCCCCCCCCCCCTTTGTCCAATTCGGACTAGAGGGGGAGGGGGCGCGCGGCCGCCCTTGGCCGCCCCTCCTCTTCTCCCACTAGGGCCCATTAGGCCCAATATACTCCCTGGGGGGTTCCGGTAACCCCCCCCCCCCCCCGGTACTCCGATATATGCCCGAAAGCTCCTGAAACACTTCCGGTGTCCGAACATAGTCGTCCAATATATCGATCTTTACGTCTCGACCATTTAGAGACTCCTCGTCATATCCATGATCATATCCGGGACTTCGAACTACCTTTGGTACATCAAAACCAAAAACTCATAATACCGATCAACACAGAACTTTAAGCGTGCGGACCCTACGGGTTCGAGAACTATGTAGACATGATCGAGACACGTCTCCAGTCAATAACCAATAGCGGAACCTGGATGATCATATTGGTTCCTACATATTGTACGAAGATCTTTATCGGTCAAACCGCATAACAATATACGTTGTTCCCTTTATCATGGGTATGTTACTTGCCCGAGATTCGATCGTCGGTATCTTAATAGCTAGTTCAATCTCGTTACCGGCAAGTCTCTTTACTTGTTTCCGTAATGCATCATCCCGCAACTAACAAATTAGTTGCATTGCTTGCAAGTCTTATAGTGATGTGCATTACCGAGAGGGCCTAGAGATACCTCTCCGACAATCGGAGTGACAAATCGTAATCTCGATCTATGCCAACTCAACAAGTACCATCGGAGACACCTGTAGAGCACCTTTATAATCACCCAGTTACGTTGTGACGTTTGGTAGCACACAAAGTGTTCCTCCGGTATTCGGGAGTTGCATAATCTCATAGTCAGAGGAACATGCATAAGTCATGAAGAAAGCAGTAGCAACAAACTAAACGATCATCATGCTAAGCTAACGGAATGGGTCAAGTCAATCACATCATTCTCTAATGTTGTGATCCTGTTAATAAAATGTCAACTCTTGTCTACGGCTAGGAAATGAACCATCTATGATTCAACGAGCTAGTCAAGTAGAGGCATACTAGTGACACCTTGTTTGTCTATGTATTCACGCATGTACTAAGTTTCCGGTTAATACAATTCTAGCATATACATTTATCATGACATAAGGAAATAAATAATAACTTTATTATTGCCTCTAGGGCATATTTCCTTCAGTCTCCCACTTGCACTAGAGTCAATAATCTAGTTCACATCTTTATGTGATTATTTGACATCTCCATGTGACTAGTACCCAAAGGGTTTACTAGAGTCAATAATCGAGTTCACATCACTGTATGATTAACACCCAAAGAGTGATCATGTTTTGCTTGTGAGAGAAGTTTAGCCTACGGGTCTGCAACATTCAGATCCGTATGTATTTCACAAATTTCTATGTCTAGAATGCTTTGCACGGAGCGACTCTAGCTAATTTCTCCCACTTTCAATATGTATCCAGATCGAGACTTAGAGTCTTCTAGATCGATGTAAAAAGCTTGCATCGACGCAACTCTTTATGACGAACTCTTTTTATCACCTCCATAACTGAGAAATATTTCCTTAGTCCTCTAAGGATAATTTTGACTGATGTCCATTGATCTACTCCTAGATCACTATTGTGCTCCCTTGCCAGAAAGATGCTAAGGTATACAATAGGACTGGTAAACATCATATCATACTTTATAGGACCTATGACTGAGGCATAGGGAATGACTTTTCATTCTCCTTTTTATTTTCTGCTGTGGTTGGGTTTTGAGTCTTTACTCAACTTCACACATTGCAACACAGGCAAGAACTCCTTCTTTGGCTGTTCCATTTTGAACTACTTCAAAATCTTGTCAAGGTATGTACTCATTGAAAAAACTTATCAAGCGTCTTGATCTTGATGCTCAATGTGTAAGCAGGTTCATCGAGGTCTTTCTTTGAAAAACTCTTTTCAAACACTTCTTTATGCTTTCCAAAAAATTCTACATTATTTCCAATCAACAATATGTCATTCACTTATACTTATCAAAAATGTTGTAGTGCTCCCACTCACTTTCTTGTAAATACAGGCTTCACCGCAAGTCTGTATAAAACCATATGCTTTGATCACTTTATCAAAGCATATATTCCAACTCCGAGATGCTTGCACCGGTCCATAGATGGATCGCTGGAGCTTGCTCACTTTGTTAGCATCTTTAGGATCGACAAAACCTTCTGGTTGCATCATATACAACTCTTCTTTTAAGAAATCCATGAAGGAATACAGTTTTGACATCTATTTGCCAAATTTCATAAAATGCGGCAACTGCTAACATGATTTGGACAGACTTTTAAGCATCGATAAGTGAGAAAATCTCATCGTAGTCAACACCTTGAACTTGTAGAAAACATTTTGCGACAATTAGAGCTTTGTAGATAGTAACACTACTATCAGCATCCGTATTCCTCTTAAAGATCCATTTATTCTTAATGACTCACCGATCATCGAGCAAGTCAATCAAAGTCCATACTTTGTTCTCATACATGGATCCTATCTCAGATTTCTTGGCCTCAAGCCATTTCGCCGAATCTGGGCTCATCATCGCTTCCTCATAGTTCGTAGGTTCGTCCTGGTCAAGTAACATGACATCCAGAGCAGGATTACTGTACCACTTTGGTGCGGATCTCACTCTGGTTGACCTACAAGGTTCGGTAGTAACTTGATCTGAAGTTACATGATCATCATCATTAGCTTCCTCACTAATTGGTGTAGGAGTCACACGAACAGATTTCTGTGATGAACTACTTTCCAATAAGGGAGCAGGTACAGTTACCTCATCAAGTTCTACTTTCCTCCCACTCACTTCTTTCGAGAGAAACTCCCTCTCTAGAAAGGATCCATTCTTAGCAACGAATGTCTTGCCTTCGGATCTATGATAGAAGGTGTACCCAACTGTCTCCTTTGTGTATCCTATGAAGACACATTTCTACGATTTGGGTTTGAGCTAATCAAGATGAAACTTTTTCACATAAGCATCGCAACCCCAAACTTTAAGAAATGACAACTTTGGTTTCTTGCCAAACCATAGTTCATATGGCGTCGCAACGAATTTAGATGGTGCCCTATTTAACGTGAATGCAGCTGTCTCTAATGCATAACCCCAAAACGATAGTGGTAAATCGGTAAGAGACATCATAGATTGCACCATATCTAATAAAGTACAGTTACGATGTTCGGACACACCATTACGCTGTGGTGTTCCAGGTGGCGTGAGTTGCGAAACTATTCCGCATTGTTTCAAATGAAGACCAAACTCATAACTCAAATATTCTCCTCCACGATCAGATCGTAGAAACTTTATTTTCTTGTTATGATGATTTTCCACTTCACTCTGAAATTGTTTGAACTTTTCAAATGTTTTAGATTTATGTTTCATCAAGAAGATATACCCATATCTTACTAAAATCATCTGTGAAGGTCAGAAAATAACGATACATGCCGCGAGCCTCAACACTCATCGGACTGCATACATCAGTATGTATTATTTCCAACAAGTGTGTTGCTCGCTCCATTGTTCCGGAGAACGGAGTCTTAGTCATCTTGCCCATGAGGCATGGTTCGCAAGCATCAACTGATTCATAATCAAGTGATTCCAAAAGCCCATCAGCATGGATTTTCTTCATGCGCTTTACACCAATATGACCTAAACGGCAGTGCCACAAATAAGTTGCACTATCATTATTAACTTTGCATCTTTTGGCTTCAATATTATGAATATGTGTATTACTACGATCGAGATTCAATAAACCATTCACCTTGGGTGTATGACCATTGAATGTTTTATTCATGTAAATAGAACAACAATTATTCTCTGACTTTAAATGAACAACCGTATTGCAATAAACATGATCAAATCATATTCATGCTTAACGCAAACACCAAATAACATTTATTTAGGTTCAACACTAATCCCGAAATTATAGGGAGTGTGCGATGATGATCATATCAATCTTGGGACCACTTCCAACACACATCGTCACTTTACCCTTAACTATTCTCTGTTCATTCTGCAACTCCCGTATTGAGTTACTAATCTCAGCAACTGAACTAGTATCAAATACTGAGGGGTTGCTATAAACACTAGTAAAGTACACATCAATAACATGTATATCAAATATACCTTTGTTCACTTTGCCATCCTTCTTATCTGCCAAATACTTGGGGCAGTTCTGCTTCCAGTGACCAGTCCCTTTGCAGTAGAAGCACTTAGTCTCAGGTTTAGGTCTAGACTTGGGCTTCTTCACTTGAGCAGCAACTTGCTTGCCATTCTTCTTGAAGTTCCCCTTCTTCCCTTTGCCCTTTTATTGAAACTAGTGGTCTTGTCAACCATCAACACTTGATGCTTTTCTTGATTTCTACCTTTGTCGATTTTAGCATCACGAAGAGCTTGGGAATTGTTTCCATTATCCCTTGCATATTATAGTTCATCACGAAGTTCCAGTAACTCGGTGTGCTCTCAATATGTTTGATTTCATGGATTTCCAAACTCTGGTAGACAAGGCGTTCATTGCTGAACGAGAGCACAAGCTTATATCAGATAATAGGCCTGCTAGCGACAACAAGCGCAAGTTTGAGCCAAAGAAGGATGGGCAACCTGTGCAAAAGGCTCGTACCTGGCAGCAGACTCAAGTGGAATACAGGCCAAATTGACAGCAGAATATTAACAAGACCACCACTCAAGTCAAGAATATTGTGACCAATCCAATGCATGAGGAGCGTCAACGCAATAATTCTTGTTTCATTTGCGGGCAGCACAAACATTATGCCAAGCAGTGCGTGTAACGCCCGGATAATCAAGCTACAGTAATCCCCTACTAATGATGCCATGTCATCATTATTACTATTGCTAATCTCACTTTGATTCAAAACCAATTCAAATTCAATTTTTAAAATAAAGTCAATTAAATTATTTCTCCAAATAGTAAAACAAAAATGTCCACTGGGTTGCAAATTTTCACTAACTAAATGTCATGAGTGATTCAACATCATTTGAGATAGCTAATTTTCCCTAGGAATTAAAGCAGTTCCAAATCAGCAATTTTAGATGCTTTTCCATTTGTGAAAAATCCAAATCAATTCAAACTCCTCCCAAACTTTTTGTGGCAGGTGCCAAATATTGTAATGTATTTATTTGGCCAAGTCCCACATTTTACAGAACTCCATTTGGCAGCTCAAATAATGCATAGCATTTTTCTGTAAAAAAAATATAGAAAAGGTCACTATGCACTGGCCTAAGTGCACAGTGCCTAGAGCCCAGCCCACCACGGCCTCCTCCTTCTCCCCCTTTCTCTGTTCAAGCGACCGAGGCGCACCCACCGTCGCCACCGAGCCAGCTCGCCGGCAGCGCTACTGGGTGGATAAGGCCTCCACCGAGGCCCCCTAGATATCCCCCCACCTACCTGCCACTCCACTCGTCCCACTCCCTCTGGATGCTCCCTCTCCCTGGTTGCCCTCTCTCTCTCGCGCGCGAGATCCCACCTCATTGAGCGCCATTGCCGCCGCCCACCGGCGCCTACCGCGGCGACCGCTGCTCCCAACCCTCTTCAGCGCATCCCAGAGCTTCACGGCCGTCATCATCGTCTTCCACGCCCAGGAGCAGGAGCCGGAAGCCCCTCCATCGCCGAGCCGGCCATCTTCTTCCTCCTCGGGCGCGGTCGACCTCGCCGACAAATCCGGCGCCAGCGAGCCTCCTCAAGCCCGCTGCCCTCCCCTACGGACCATAGTGAGCTCGCGCTCCGCCTCGTCCCTTTGGATTCGATCCCCGTGCCCCATAGCCTCTCCCCACCGTAGTCGTAGCTCGCCGCCGCTGTCCGCATCACCGCCGCGGCCACCGATGCTCACGCTCCCATCCGAGCACAACGACGTGCTCCGGGGTCTCCCAGGAGTCCAACGTGACTGCCTACGCCTCCGCTCGTGCCCCTGTCGCTGTTCCCGCTGAACCGTGACCCAGCCGCTGCCCTCGCCGCCGTTGCTGCAGGCGTGCTCCGGCCAGGCCACCACCGCAGTCGGATGCGCGTGAGCCCCACGGTTTCGTTGGTTCAAACCGTGGCCGAAACGGGCCCCTGCGGCTGTTTTCCGGCGGATGCCGAGCCACGCCGCCGTAGAAGTGGCTCGCCGGAGCTCCCTCCGGTGCCGCCGCTGACGTGGCCGGCCACTGGGGCCCACCTGGGTCGCTGCCATTGGGTCCCCTGGCTCCAGTTGACCGGGTTGACCCAGTCAACTGAGCTGACTCGGCAGCCTAATGGCACTGACTTGCGGGGCCCATGCCATAAGCGAATTAAATAAATAGATAATTTGCTAATTAATTATATTAGTTAATTAAAACCCTAATCTCTCACTGACTACTGGGCCCCACTCACCAATTAACCCTTTTAGTTAGTCTAAACCACCTGTTAGTGCCCCTGACAATGTCATGTGGGTCCCAATGGACCCACCTGTCTGGTTTGACTGGTCAACCGACCAGTTGACCTGATGACATCACTCTGATGTCATGCTTGCGTCATCGTTCACTGTTCTGGATAATGTTGGTTTTAAAAAAATAATTAAAATCAGAAAATGATTAAAACTTTAGAAAATCATATTAAATAAACCGTAGCTCGGATCAAAAAACTTTATACATGAAAGTTGCTCAGAACGACGAGACGAACCCGGGTACACGACTCGTTCGTCCACCACACATCCCTAGCATAGCAAATCTGCAACTGTCCCCCTCCGTTTCATTTGTCCGAAAATGCTAAACTTCGGGAAAACTTTCCCGGATGTTTTGTCCTTCGTCGGTATCGTATAACACTGCGTTAGAACACCCCTAGCACCGCTTATTGTCTTGTCATGCATCTGTTTGCTTGTATTTACTATTTCTTCCCCCTCTCCTCTCCGGTAGACCCCGAGACCGCTGTTGATGCCCCTGTGATCGACTACGTCGACGACGACACTTCTTCTTTTTTCATCAGAGCTTCCAGGCAAGCAAATCCCCCCTTGAGCATTCCGATATCGCCCATTTCTTTTCCTTTCATGCTTGCATTAGAACTGCTACTGCTTTCTGTATGATCCTACTCTGATGCATAGCCTGTTGTTGTTACCTGCTTTTATACCTTACCTGCTTATCCTAAACTGCTTAGTATAGGTTGGTTAGAGATCCATTAGTGACCCCACCTTGTCCCAGTTGCCTCACTTATGTTCGATGACTCGATCAACGTGATCGACATCCAGGCCCCGACGCCGCACATCACCCCCCTAGTTGTACGACTCTGCAGAGTTACCATCGAGTGCCGAGGGTGGAACCTCTTACATCACTCCTGATGAGATCTTCGTAGTGTAGCTATACGGTCGAGGTCATCGAGGGTGATTTCCTCCTTAACCACTTCTGTTACGGCTCTGTCGTGCAACCCATCAAACATGAACCTCGAGGGTGGATCCTCTTACGTTCACCTTGATGACAACATCGAGTGGAATTCACCGGGGGTGATTCCTCGGGTTTTCCCTTTGGTGTTAGACACACAGTTACTATGGTTACTATGAATTTACACTGAACCATGTTACTGAAGACGGGTCGACCCTGAGGGGTACCCACACGAGCTTAATAGTGAGTGATGTGGAGTCGGGTTGACCTGGAAGGTGCCCGCGAGATACTTACGAGGCGTGGCCGGGCATTCTTAGCCCTTGCCGCAAGTACTCGAGACGGGGCGACAGGGTCACATCGATTGTGAGTCTCTGCTCGTTACCGCGCGTTCCTAATCCACTACGATTTGGATATTTCATCCGTGGGGCCTCTGGTCTGATAGCACTAACCATCATGTGGGCATAGTATGGGCGTTCTGCGTCGTATACATCAGCCGAAGCTTAATAGACGTCAGCAACTGAGCGGCGCGTGCCGGGTTGGACTACGTAAGCACCTGCCTTGTTGAAGGAGGTAGCTAGGTTTGCTCACCGGCCGCGTACGCAACGTGCAGGAGTTCCCGGGGAGATGGACCATGACCCCTGGGGGCATAGGTTTAGTCCGGCATGCTGGCCTCTCTATTAAGCCTAGGTCGGGTTGCGGCGTATTGTTTGGCCGAGGCCAGGCATGACCCAGGAAAGTGTGTCCGGCCAGAGTTAATCGAGCGTGGTGGGTAAGTTGGTGCACCCCTGCAGGGAAGAAAACATCTATCGATAGCATGTCCTACGGTAACGGACACTTGGAGTTGTATCCCGATCGATACAACTAGAACTGGATACTTGTGATGAGAAATGGATTGTGATGAGACTTGGATATGAGATGATAACTGGATAGTATGGCTCTGGGATTGCTTTCTTGCAGGGAGTTGATAAAGGATCTCTGGCCGAGGTTGATAACACTTCTACTACTTTACTTTATGCTACTCTACTCCCTCCTGTTGCTGCAAGATGGTGGTTCCCAGAAGATGCTAGTCTTTGATAGGCTAGGCTTTCCCCTTCCCTTCTAGCATTCTACAGTTTAGTCCACAGATACAACCCATTCCTTTGATATAGATGCATACTTATTTTAGATCTGATGTAAGTCTTGCGAGTACTTTGGATGAGTACTCACGGTTGCTTTGCTACTTCTTTTCCCCCATACCCGATTGTTGCGACCAGATGACGGATCCCAGGAGCCAGACGACACCACAGAAGACTACTGCTACCCCAAGGGTGCCTACTACTACGTGACGGCCGTTGACGACTTGGAGTAGTTAGGAGGCTCCTAGGCAGTAGGCCTTGCCTTTTTGATCGTTGTTGCTTTTGTGCTAGCCTTCTTAAGGCAAAATTGTTTAACTTATGTCTGTACTCAGATATTGTTGCTTCCTCTGACTCTTGTGTTTTCGAGCTTATGTATTCGAGCCCTCGAGGCCCCTGGCTTGTAATATAAAGTTTGTATTATTTTAATTTGTGTCTAGAGTTGTGTTGTGATATCTTCCCGTGAGTCCTTGATCTTGATCGTACACATTTGCGTGTATGATTAGTGTATGATTGAATCGAGGGCATCACAGTGCCCCAAGAACAACAAGACGAATGCCCTAAGCCGGGCGCAAGTCAATTTTATGGAGTCGCGGCCAAACCAGCAAAACTTCACCGGGCACGTGCATCATATCTCCGCCGATGAAGCCCAAGAGAAGCCAGAAGTCATCATTGGTATGTTTTCTGTTAATGACATACCTGCCATAATTTTATTTGACTTTGGGGCTTACCATTCTTTTATTTCTCGGAGTTTTGCCGCCCAAAACAATTTTCCTTGCACAATTTTGGGAAAAAATATGCTGGTACAAACCCCGGGATCTATAATCAAGAGCAATCTGGTCTGTCGTGATCTGGAGATCAATATCAACGGGGTCTGCTTTCCAACATCTCTGATAATCATTGAGTCTGAAAAGTTGGATATTATATTGGATATGAATTGGTTGACCAAATATCAAGTTTGCATAAACTGCGCAACCCGAGAAGTCAATCTGACCAGTCTGGATGGGCAGCTCACCAAATTCTATGCTCGCAAGAATATACCCAAGCTAGAATTAGTGTGCACTGCTGTGGTTGAATTGGAATTTATTCCTGTGGTCAGTGAGTACCCTGATGTGTTTCCAGAAGGACTGCCAGGCATGCCACCAGATCGGGAACTAGAGTTTGCCATAGATCTTGTTCCCGGAACCGCACCGTTATACAAGAAGTATTACCGGATGCCCTCATCAGAATTAGTGGAGGTAAAGAAACAGCTTGACGAATTACTCCAGAAAGGTTATATTCGTCCCAGCTCTTCACCATGGGGATCACCTGCAATTTCGTGGGCAAAAAGGATGGTAGTCTCCGTATGTGCATAGATTACTGCCAGCTGAATGAGGTCACCATCAAAAATAAATACCCGCCGCCAAGGATTGATGATCTGTTTGATCAGCTCAGTGGGGCTAAGGTATTATCTAAAATCGATTTACGGACCGGATATCATCAGCTCAAGATTAAAAAGGAAGATATTCCTAAGACCGCATTCACTACTCGGTATGGTCTTTACGAATATACCGTGATGTCCTTTGGTCTCACCAATGCCCCTGCTTTCTTCATGCATATGATGAACAAAGTATTTATGGACTTACTCGACAAATTCGTGGTAGTCTTCATCGATGACATCCTCATTTACTCCAAGGGTGAAGAAGAACACAAGGATCACCTCCGAGCAGTACTACAACGGCTCCGCGACCATCAACTATACGCCAAGTTTAGTAAGTGCGAATTTTGGCTCAAGAAAGTTGGGTTTCTCGGACATGTACTATCCGCCGAAGGTATAGCCGTGGAACCGAGCAAAGTAAAGGATGTGCTCGATTGGGTACCGCCCACGACCGTGACACATATCCGGAGTTTCCTCGGATTAGCTGGATACTACCGTCGTTTTATTGAAGGGTTTTCCAAAATTGCTAAACCCATGACGGAGCTGCTCAAAAAGGATACAAAGTTTAAGTGGACAGAGGACTGTGAGAAGAGTTTTAATGAGCTGAATATACGACTCACAACCGCACCTGTATTGACTCTTCCAGACATTTATCGCAGCTTTGATGTGTACTGCGATGCCTCCAGACAAGGTATTGGTTGCGTGTTGATGCAAGACAGCAAGGTAGTAGCATATGCATCGCGACAGCTACGACCTCATGAGGGAAATTATCCTACTCATGATTTGGAATTGGCTGCAGTGGTTCATGCATTAAAAATTTGGAGACACTACCTCATTGGAAAAAGGTGCCAAATTTTTACCGACCACAAAAGCCTCAAGTACATTTTCACTCAGCCAGATTTAAATCTCCGCCAGCGAAGATGGTTAGAGTTGGTCAAGGATTATGACCTTGGAATAAATTACCATCCAGGCAAGGCCAACATCGTTGCTGATGCGCTCAGTCGAAACCCCGTCAGCTTAAATGTCATGTTAAAATCATTGCCCACCAAACTCCAAGAGGAGATCGCTCAGCTCAACTTGGTCATCATAGAGGCTGACCTCGCTAATATTTTGGAAGTTACCCCCACACTTGAGATGGAGATCCGCAAGGCCCAGCCAGCTGACACCAACCTACAAAAACGTGCCAAGGGCCAGATGGCAAGGCAGGCCTCTGACTTCTCCAAGGACGAATTCGGTACCCTCCGATTCCGTGGATGCATTTGTGTGCCAAATCAACCGGACTTGAAGAAGAAAATCCTGTCAGAAGCCCACGAATCCGCATATTCCATTCACCCGGGAGGTACGAAAATGTATGAGGACCTTAGAAAAATATTCTGGTGGGATGGAATGAAGAAATACATTGCCTATTTTGTAGCCTGTTGCGACATATGCAACAAGGTGAAAGCAGATCATCAGAAGCCAACCGGGCTTCTCCAACCGCTGCCAGTTTCACAGTGGAAATGGGATGACGTTTGCATGGATTTCATCAGAGGATTGCCTAGGACTCAGCGAGGCAAGGATGCAATCTGGGTTATAATAGACACCCTGACCAAGGTTGCTCATTTCATTCTGATCAGCACCAGGTACAGAGCAGATGAACTTGCACAATTGTATGTATCCAGGATCGTCAGTCTGCACGGAGTACCCCTAACTATCACTTCCGACCGAGGTTCTTTGTTTACCTCCGCTTTTTGGTCCTGTCTCCATCAAGCCTTGGGGACAGCATTGAAATATAGTACTTCCTATCACCCTCACACAGATGGACAGACAGAGCGGGTAAATCAAATACTCGAAGATATGTTGTGAGCCTGTGCGCTAGCCAAAGGTGCTAAATTGGAAGACTGCTTGCCGTATGCCAAGTTCTCTTATAACAACAGTTTCCAGACCAGACTAAAGATGTCACCATACAAAGCTCTGTATGGCTGTAAGTGCCGCACTCCTCTAAATTGGTCTCAGACTGGAGATAGACATATCTTCGGAACGGATCTCATGCTGGAAGCTAAAAAACAAGTTAGGGAAATCCGAGACAGGCTGCAATTGGCCAAATCTCGCCAGAAGAGTTATTATGATGCAAAGCATCGGCAGGTCAGTTTTGAACCCGGAGAACACGTATACCTCCGAGTCACTCCTATGAAAGGAGTCAAGATATTTTAGACTCGTGGAAAGCTGGCACCCAGATTCATTGGTCCATTCCCGATTATGTCTCGAGTGGGTACGGTTGCATATCAACTGGAACTACCCCTAGAATTGGTAGACATACACAACGTGTTCCATGTTCCGCAATTGAGACGATGCATATCCCCGCCTAAGAAAAGGACTGCAATGGCTGAGATAGAATTGGCAAAGATTTAACTTATGAAGAAAGACCGTCCAAAATTTTGGATTAGATGGAAAGGGTCACTCGCAGTAAAGTCAGAAAATTTTACAAGGTTCAGTGGGAGCATCACACGAAGTCAGAAGCAACTTGGGAGCAGGAAGAATTCCTTAGGGATCAGTATCCAGAGTGGTTTTCCCAAGCAACCGAATCTCGAGGACGAGATTCATTCTAAGTGGGGGAGGTTTGTGACAGCCTGAGTTTTGCCCTTTCTTATTTGCTTGATTTTTCATTTGAAAATTCTTAAAACTTGGAGTTTTTGAATCTTTTCATATGGACTTAAACACTTGGGCATCCTTGGCTTTCACCCAAGTGCTTCACTTCCCTCCTAAATCATCATTTCACTTCTGACCCACCCAAAAATAATCTTTCGAATATTTTTCTTACATGAAAAATATTCATTTTCTTTCAAAAACCCTAAGCCAGATCTGTTTGCTTCAAAGCAACCCCAATTTTTATGGCTCAGAAAAATCTGAGATAATTCACAAGTATTCTATGAACCCTAGTGCACCTTCATGAGCAAAAATATTTCATCACTTTTCGGAATATTTTTGCTACAGAAAATATTTTTTGTTCTGGACAGAAATGGTGGTTTCTACACCAACTACCATTTTACTTGCTCCATTTGACCTGAACTTTCTTGTGCATCTTTACCTTAGTAACTTATCACTAGCCTCCAAAGCACAGCTTCAAACTCCAAGCCATTTGACCACAGTAACATCACAAAGTTACTGACCAGAAACTTACTTGGTATGTGAAAACTTCTCTACTGCACCTGGATCCAAACCAAATCGTGGTAACACTCAAAACTACCACGAACAACATGCCAGACATTGAGTTTATGCTTAGATCGACCTGATGTCATAGTTCACGCGGTGACCGCGTTCGTCCAAGCGTGCTGGCATGCAGCCGACGCGCTCTGCGACGCGCCCGAGCCTCTGTTGCTTGTGTGTTTGCTTCCCCGCCTGCCCAACCATGCCAAACCTCGCCACCATCATCATCTCAACGTTCTTAACTCATCCCCGGTGCTCACCGATGCCGGAGCTCGCCGCAGCGACCACGGGCAAGGTCCGGCCAGCCCAACAGTGCGGAGCGCACTGTGCTCGTCGCCATCCTCTCGACCCTATGCTCGTCTCCGCCCGCCCACAGTGGCCGCGTGATCTCCGTCGCCTTCTCCCCCTCTCACTGACGCTGCTCGTCGCCGGGCGCCGTGGACAGGTGTCCACCGGCGGAGCCGGAAGCACCCTCGCCGCTCGCCTATATATAGAGCCCTTCCCAGCTTCCTCGAGCACCATCCAGCACTCACACACACCCCATGATCGAGTAGGAAGCCAGAGCCCGGCCGGGCAGGCCTCGGGCCGCCGTCCCCGAGCTCGAGCTCACCGACGATCCCCTCTGGTCGTCGCAGTAGCTCCAGCCCCTCCCAGGACTGGGCGACCCCTCTAGGGCCTCCGCCTCTCTCCGGTGAGGCCGTCTCGCCCGCTTGGAGCCCCTGGAGTGGCCTCTGCTCGCCGTCTTCCTCAACTCCGACGACCTTCATGTTCTACCTCCGCTTGCAAGGTCGATTCCGACGCCGTCCGACCACCCCTAGCTACGCTACGGGTACGGGCAGGTGCGCCTCAACCCCCTCTTGCCATCCTTTCCTCTCGTCTGGGCCAAGGAGCCCTCGTCGCCGGCGAGAGCTCCGGCGAAGTCGCGACCCCTCTGTTTCCTTCTCCTTTTCCCCCCACCTGACTAGCAGGGCCCGCTAGTCAGCCACTCTATACGTGCGCGAAGCGGTACGAGTGGTGGCGCCCCTGGGCTTTACGCCTTCGACGTCACCCCCCTAGTCTATTTCTTTTATTCAAATTCATTTGAATTTACAGAACACTTCAAACAGTTATAACTCTTCAACCATATGTCCAAATGAATTGATTCTTTTTGCATTGTGTTCTTTGATTAAAAATCTAGCAGCTCACCAAAGATGAGATTTTTTGAGCTGTTTAGAATTTCTGGTGATTTTCAGAAGTATTCTTGACATTTTCTTTTTGTATTTAAAATTATTTTCAGAAGGTGAGGCTTGTCTTGAGGATCACCAGGAGGCTTGTGAACCTCATCTGCACTAAGGCAAGCCACAGCAACATTTTTCATGATGCCACTTCAATATTTGTGATTTTCTTACTTGAATGAAATGATTAATCCATGCATTCAAACAATTATTGAGTTATTTATATTCTGTTAAATATTGGTTAGATGTTATGCTTGATTTACAGAATGGTTGAAACTAGTTTAGTGGATAAAGCAAGTTAAGATTTATTTGAGGTGATGTTAGGAATAATTTTGGTATGCAGGTTAGTAATTATTTAAAGCTATGTTTTGCCTTTATAGATTGATGAAAATGTATTAGAAAATAATCTGTTAAATACTTGTTTAATCATATTACTTGTCTTACAGAATGTTTGAACTCAACGTAGTGATAAGGAAATTAAGAGTTGTTGATAGTGAAACCTTTTTGACAAGCATATGAGAAATTTATCGGAGTTACTTTCTTGCGTAAGAAATTAATAAAACTTGTTGCAAAATATTTTGGTTAAGTTGTGAGTCATTTGAGCAAGTAGAGTAATTTGAGTTGTTGACGTTATGCTTTGTGTGTATAAGGATGACATCAGTCATTTTTTTAATCATTATATGATGCATGTGTTGTTGTGCATTTCATGGCATGCTATGACATCGGTCATTTTTAGTTTAAAGTTAAACCTGAATATAACTCAACTTGATTATACCGTTGACTGGGTCATGGTGCCACTGAATTGAGTTTCTTTCCAGTGCAACCACATTTGCCTTTGTGGGAAGGCCTTGATTTGGTCCATTGACACGGCCTCTGGTCAGTGCCTCCATCTAGGGAAGGTTATGTCGTGCTTGCCCTGGCCCGGTAAGCAGACATAATCTTGTGTGCTCGTTGATGAGATTATGGTACCGAGTCCCCGAGTGGGCGTGTCCCCGAGTGGGAGTGTTTTGACCACGACGGTGGTCGGGGTGTCTTTGGTAGACACGGGGCCACCCAGGACCAGCCCGTTGGGGATTTGGGTCGGAGTGGCCGGGAGAGTGCTGTGGCAATGGAGGGGTTTTGTCGGAATGTCGTTGGTCCACCCAAATGGGAGTGCGAGGCCATGGGTTCCGTGGTGTGGGTACAGTGTGCTACCTCTGCAGAGTGTGTAATCTATCGATAGCCGAGTCCATGGTCATGGACACCTTGTAGTAGGTCCCACCATGAGTCAACGTTTATTAAAAATTGCACACTAAGCTATGAACTTTGCATTGTTGATGGATGGCAGAAAGGCCATCGAGGCATTTGGGACCAAATGATGGTCGTGGTTGTGATCGCCGTAAGGATCACGAGTTGTTCTTGAGAAAGACCACTTTGGTGGTGTGTTTGTGATCCAGAGATGATCACCGTTGGTAAGCTGTCCCGAGGAACGTTCGAGCATGATCACAGCATGTTGACACATAGTGTGCATTTTTAATAATTGGTTAAATATCATGATATTGTTTGTCATTATGATTATGCCTGTTGTGAGCTTGTAAGTACATTCAATGTACTGACCTGGCGTGTCATGCCAGATTTCAGGAAAGTATCATTGGAGAGGAGCGCTGTTCGAGTCTAGATCGTGTCCATATCGGTGTCCCTGTGATATGGAGCTTCCGCCACAACGTTATTCCGCTGCCACGTAGTTGTTCGGATCAAGGCCCCTTTATGTTCACTAAATAATGTACATATTGTTTAGCCGCACCGAGTGTGTCGCTTGGCCTCGACAGCTATTGTAATGCAACTCTGTTCCGCTAGCATCAATAAAGCGGTTGTTATTCTGTACCAAGATGTTGTGTGTTGCCAGAAGACATGGTCTCTGGGCTGGCAATGCATGGTAAACCGGTCGCTCTGAGCCGGGGTGTCACAACCTTTCAACTTAGTTTTTCTCTAGGAATATATCAAAATAAACGGGGAGCTACATGGCGAGCTATTGATCTACAACATAGTTATGCAAATACTATCAGGACTAAGTTCATGATAAATTAAAGTTCAATTCATCATATTACTTAAGAACTCCCATTTAGATAGACATCCCTCTAGTCATCTAAATGATCACGTGATCCAAATCAACTAAACCATGTCTGATCATCACGTGGGATGGAGTAGTTTTCAATGGTGAACATCACTATGTTGATCATATCTACTATATGATTCACGCTCGACCTTTCGGTCTCAGTGTTCTAAGGCCATATCTGCATATGCTAGGCTCGGCAAGTTTAACCCGAGTATTCTGCGTGTGCAAAACTGTCTTACACCCGTTGTAGATGAATGTTGAGCTTATCACACCCGATCATCACGTGGTGTCTCGGCATGACGAACTTTGGCAACGGTGCATACTCAGGGAGAACACTTGTACCTTGAAATTTAGTGAGAGATCATCTTATAATGCTACCGCCAAACTAAGCAAAAATAAGATGTATAAAAGATAAACATCACATGCAATCCAAATATGTGACATGATATGGCCATCATCATCTTGTGCTTTTGATCTCCATCTGCAAAGTACTATCATGATCTCCATTGTTACCGGCATGACACCATGATCTCCATCATCTTGATCTTTTATCAACATGTCATCACATGGTCGTCTCACCAGCTATTGATTTTGCAACTATTGCTATCGCATAGCGATAAAGTAAAGCAATTACATGGCACTTGCATCTTATGCAATAAAGAGACAACCATAAGGCTTCTGCCAGTTGCCGATAACTTCAACAAAACATGATCATCTCATACAACAACTTATATCACGCCTTGACCATATCACATCAAAACAAGCCCTGCAAAAAACAAGTTGGGCGTCATCTACTTTGTTGTTGCAAGTTTTACGTGGCTGCTACGGGCTGAGCAAGAACTGTTCTTACCTACGCATCAAAACCGCAACGATATTTCTTCAAGTATGTGTTGTTTTAACCTTCACAAGGACCGGGCGTAGCCACACTCGATTCAACTAATGTTGGAGAAACTGACACCCGCCAGCCACCTGTGTGCAAAGCACGTCGGTAGAAGCAGTCTCGCGTAAGCGTACGCGTAATGTCGGTCCGGGCTGCTTCATCCAACAATACCGCCGAACCAAAGTATGACATGCTGGTAAGCAGTATGACTTGTATCGCCCACAACTTACTTGTGTTCTACTCGTGCATATAACATCTACGCATAAACCTGGCTCAGATGCCACTGTTGGGGAACGTAGTAATTTTAAAAAAATCATACGCACGCGCAAGATCATGGTGATGCATAGCAACGAGAGGGGAGAGTGTCGTCCACGTACCCTCATAGACCGTTAAGCGGAAGCATTATAACAACGCGGTTGATGTAGCCATACGTCTTCACGATCGACCGATCCTTAGTACCGAATGTACGACACCTCCGCGTTCAGCACATGTTCAGCTAAGGTGACGTCCCACGGACTCACGATCCAGTAGAGCTCGAGGGAGAGTTTCGTCAGCACGGCGGTGTGGTGACGATGTTGATGAGGCTACCGTCGTAGGTCCTCGCCTAAGCACTGCTACAGTATGACCGAGGTGGATTATGGTGGAGGGGGGCACCGCACACGGCTGGGAGAGATCAATGATCAACTTGTTGTGTCCATGGGGTGCCCCATGCCCCCGTATATAAAGGAGCTAGGGGGAGGCGGCCGGCCAAGGAGGAGGGCGCGCCAAGGGGGGAGTCCTACTCCCACCGGGAGTAGGACTCCTCCTTTCCTAGTAGGAGTAGGAGAAGGGAAGGAAGGGAGAGAGGAAGAGAAGGAAAGGGGGGCGCCGCCCCCCTCCTTGTCCAATTCGGACTAGAGGGGGAGGAGCGCGCGGCTTCCCTTGGCCGCCCCTCCTCTTCTCCCACTAGGTCCCATTAGGCCCAATACACTCCCGGGGGGGTTCCGGTAACCCCCCGGTACTCCGGTATATGCCTGAAACCTCCTGAAACACCTTCGGTGTCCGAACATAGTCATCCAATATATCGATCTTTACGTCTCGACAATTTGGAGACTTCTTGTCATGTCCATGATCATATCCGGTACTTTGAACTACCTTCGTACATCAAAACACAAAAACTCATAATACCGATCGTCACGGAACTTTAAGCGTGCGGACCCTACGGGTTCGAGAACTATGTAGACATGACCGAGACACGTCTCCGGTCAATAACGAATAGCGGAACATGGATGCTCATATTGGTTCCTACATATTCTACGAAGATATTTATTGGTCAAACCGCATAACAATATACGTTGTTCCCTTTGTCATCGGTATGTTACTTGCCCGAGATTCAATCGTCGGTATCTTAATAGCTAGTTCAATCTTGTTACCTGCAAGTCTCTTTACTCATTTCCGTAATGCATCATCCCGCAACTAACTGATTAGTTGCATTGCTTGCAAGGCTTATAGTGATGTGCATTACCGAGAGGGCCCAGAGATAGCTCTCCGACAATCAGAGTGACAAATCCTAATCTCGATCTATGCCAACTCAACAAACACCTTCGGAGACACCTGTAGAGCACCTTTATAATCACCCAGTTACGTTGTGACGTTTGGTAGCACACAAAGTGTTCCTCCGGTATTCGGGAGTTGCATAATCTCATAGTCAGAGGAACATGTATAAGTCATGAAGAAAGCAGTAGCAACAAACTAAACGATCATCGTGCTAAGCTAACGGAATGGGTCAAGTCAATCACATCATTCTCTAATGATGTGATCTCATTAATCAAATGACAACTCATGTCTATGGCTAGGAAACTTAACCATCTTTGATTCAACAAGCTATTCAAGTAGAGGCATACTAGTGACACTTTGTTTGTCTATGTATTCACACATGTACTAAGTTTCTGGTTAATACAATTCTAGCATGAATAATAAACATTTATCATGATATAAGGAAATAAATAATAATTTTATTATTGCCTCTAGGGCATATTTCCTTCATATAGAACCTATGGTTGAGGCATAGGGAATGACTTTCATTCTCTCTCTATCTTATGTCGTGGTCGGATTTTGAGTCCCACTCAACTTCATACCTTACAACTTAGGCAACAACTCCTTCTTTGACTGATCCATTTTGAACTACTTCAAAATCTTATCAAGGTATGTACTCATCAAAAGTCTTATCAAGCATCTTGATCTGTCCTTATAGATCTTGATGCCCAATATGTAAGTAGTTTCACTGAGGTCTTTATTTGAAAAAATCCTTTCAAACACTCCTTTATGCTTTCCAGAAAATTCTACATCATTTCCGATCAACAATATGTCATTCACATATACTTATCAGAAAGGCTGTAGTGCTCCCACTCACTTTCTTGTAAATACAGGCTTCTCCAAAAGTCTGTATAAAACCATATGTTTTGATCACCTCATCAAAGCGTATATTCCAACTCCGAGATGCTTGCACCAGTCAGTAAATGGATCGCTGGAGCTTGCACGCTTTGTTAGCACCTTTAGGATCAACAAAACCTTCTGGTTGCATCGTATACAACTCTTCTTTAAGAAATCCATTAAGGAATGCAGTTTTGATGTCCATTTGCCAAATTTCATAATCATAAAATGCGGCAATTGCTAACATGATTCGAACAAACTTAAGCATCGCTACGGGTGAGAAGTTCTCATGATAGTCAACTCCTTGAACTTGTCGAAAACCTTTTGCAACAAGTCGAGCTTTGTAGACAGTAACATTACCATCAGGGTCAGTCTTCTTCTTGAAGATCCATTTATTCTCTATGGCTTGCCGATCATCGGGCAAGTCAACCAAAGACCATACTTTGTTCTCATACATGGATCCCATCTCAGATTTCATGGCCTCAAGCCATTTCACGGAACCTGGGCTCATCATCGCTTCCTCATAGTTCGTAGGTTCGTCATGGTCTAGTAACATGACTTCCAAAACAGGATTACCATACCACTCTGGTGCGGAACGTGCTCTGGTTGACCTACGAGGTTTGGTAGTAACTTGATCTGAAGTTTCATGATCATCATCATTAGCTTCCTCACTAATTGGTGTAGGCATCACTGGAACTGATTTATGTGATGAACCATTTTCCAATTCGAGAGAAGGTACAACTACCTCATCAAGTTCTACTTTCCTCCCACTCACTTCTTTCGGGAGAAACTCCTTCTCTAGAAAGGATCCATTCTTGGCAACGAATGTCTTGCCTTCGGATCTATGATAGAAGGTGTACCCAGCTGTCTCCTTTGGGTATCCTATGAAGACACATTTCTCCGATTTGGGTTTGAGCTTATCAGGATGAAACTTTTTCACAGAAGTATCGCAACCCCAAACTTTAAGAAATGACAACTTTGGTTTCTTGCCAAACCATAGTTCATATGGCATTGTCTCAGCGGATTTAGATGGTGCCCTATTTAACGTGAATGCAACTGTCTCTAATGCATAACCCCAAAATGATAGTGGTAAATTGGTAAGAGAGATCATAGATCGCACCATATCTAATAAAGTATGGTTACATCATTCGGACACACCATTACGCTGTGGTGTTCCAGGTGGCGTGAGTTGCGAAACTATTCCACATTGTTTCAAATGAAGACCAAACTTGTAACTCAAATATTCTCCTCCACGATCAGATCGTAGAAACTTTATTTTCTTGTTACGATGATTTTCCACTTCACTCTGAAATTCTTTGAACTTTTCAAATGTTTCAGGCTTATGTTTCATTAAGTAGATATACCCATATCTCCTCAAATCATCTATGAAGGTCAGAAAATAATGATACCCACCACGAGCCTCAACACTCATAGGACCGCATACATCAATATGTATTATTTTCAATAAGTCAGTGGCTCGCTCCATTGTTCTAGAGAATGGAGTCTTAGTCGTCTTGCCCATGAGGCATGGTTCGCAAGCATCAAGTGATTCATAATCAAGTGATTCCAAAAGCCCATCTACATGGAGTTTCTTCATGGGTTTTACACCAATGTGACCTAAACGGCAGTGCCACAAATAAGTTGCACTATCATTATTAAATTTGCATCTTTTAGCATCAATATTATGAATATGTGTATCACTGAGGGAGTCCTGGATAAACGGGTCCTCGGGCGTCCGGGCTATGTGACATGGCCCGAACTAATGGGCTATGAAGATACAAGACAGAAGACTTCCTCCCGTGTCCGGATGGGACTCTCCTTGGCCTGGAAGGCAAGCTCGGCGTGCAGATATGAGTATTCCTTTCTCTATAAAGTGACTCTGTACAACCCTAGTCCCCTCCAGTGTCTATATAAACCAGAGGGTTTAGTCCGTAGAGGCAATCATAATCATACATGCTAGACAATTAGGGTTTAGCCATTACGATCTCGTGGTAGATCAACTCTTGTAACCCCTATACTCATCAAAGTCAATCAAGCAGGACATAGGGTATTACCTCCATCAAGAGGGCCCAAACCTGGGTAAAACATTGTGTCCCTTGTCTCCTGTTACCATCAATCCTTAGACGCACAGTTCGGGACCCCTTACCCGAGATCTGCCGGTTTTGACACCGACATTGGTGCTTTCATTGAGAGTACCATTGTGTCGTCGCCAGTAGGTTTGATGGCCCCATCAAAAATCTACAATAATGCTGCCCTGAGGGAGGTCTTTCTCCCCGGCCAGATCTTCGTGTTCGGTGGCTTCGCACTGCGGGCCAACTTGATTGGCCATCTAGAGCAGATCGACAGCTATGCCCCGGGTCACCAGATTAGTTTTGGAAATCTGGATTATGTTGCTAATATCCGAGGAGACTTGATCTTCCAAGGGTTTGCGACCCGAACCTCTGCTCTGGCCTTAAACCCGGAGCACATCTCCAGGTCTGAAGACGGGATTCCCGAGCCCGTCGGACTCTTTGCGGTTATTAAGCCTAGTACGGGAGAATCGGAGAAAGCAGTGCCACCGGCAATCATTATGAAGCCGAACTCTTCTCCGAACACTGACGCCGAGCCCTTGGAGCCAACATCGTGTGAGCTCGGGAAAGGAGTTCCCTCCTCGCCGTACTCCACAAACTCCCTTCTCCCTGACCGAACCTTGCCTTTAAGCGAGGCACTGGACTTAATGCGATCCCTCGTCATTACAGAGGAGCAATGTTCGAACTACACCCAACCCGGACTAGGGGCTGAGAGCGGGGAATTTTACATCCCACCCACCACACACTTCATAGCCACTGTCGAGGACTTAACCAACATGCTCGATTACGGCTCCGAAGACATCGATGGTTGATAACCCACAAGTATAGGGGATCACAACAGCTTTCGAGGGTAGAGTATTCAACCCAAATTTATTGATTCGACACAAGGGGAGCCAAAGAATATTCTCAAGTATTAGCAGTTGAGTTGCAATTCAACCACACCTAGAAACTTAGTATCTGCAGCAAAGTGTTTAGTAGCAAAGTAATATGATAGTGATGGTAATGGTAACAAAAGAGTAATGAAAGAAAAGTAATGTTTTTGGTATTTTGTAGTGATTGTAACAATAGCAACGGGAAAGTAAATAAGCGTAAACCAGTATATGGAAAGCTCGTAGGCATCGGATCAATCATGGATAATTATGTCAAATGCGGTTCATCATGTAACAGTCATAACATAGGGTGACACAGAACTAGCTCCAATTCGTCAATGTAATGTAGCCATGTATTCCAAATATAGTCATACATGCTTATGGAAAAGAACTTGCATGACATCTTTTTTCCTACCCTCCCGTGGCAGCGGGGTCCTAATGGAAACTAAGGGATATTAAGGCCTCCTTTTAATAGAGAACCGGAACAAAGCATTAGCACATAGTGAATACATGAACTCCTCAAACTATGGTCATCACCGGTAAGTATCCTGATTATTGTCACTTCGGGGTTAACGGATCATAACACGTAATAGGTGACTATGGACTTGCAAGATAGGATCTAGAACTCTCATATATTGATGAAAACATAATAGGTTCAGATCTGAAATCATGGTGCTCGGGCCCTAGTGACAAGCATTAAGCATAGCAAAGTCATAGCAACATCAATCTCAGAACATGGTGGATACTAGGGATCAAACCCTAACAAAACTAACTCGATTACATGGTGAATCTCATCCAACCCATCACCATCCAGCAAGCCTACGATGGAATTACTCACGCACGGCGGTGAGCATCATGAAATTGGTGATGGAGGATGGTTGATGATGACGACGGCGACGAATCCCCCTCTCCGTAGCCCCGAACGGACTCCAGATCAGCCCTCCCAAGAGGTTTTAAGGCTTGGCGGCGGCTCCGTATCGTAAAACATGATGATTTATTCTCTCCTATTTTTCTCTCCCCGAAAGCAGTTATATAGAGTTGGAGTTGGAGTCGGGGGGTTTCCAGGGGGCCCACGAGGTAGGGGGCGCGCCCTAGGGGGCGCACCCCCCACCCTCGTGAGAAGGGTGTGGGCCCCCTGGTCTTCATATTTGGCGAGGATTTTTTATTATTTATTGTAAGATATCCCGTGGAGTTTCAGGTCATTCCGAGAACTTCTATTTTCTGCACATAAAACAACATCATGGCAATTCTGCTGAAAACATCGTCAGTCCGGGTTAGTTCCATTCAAATCATACAAGTTAGAGTCCAAAACAAGGGCAAAAGTGTTTGGAAAAGTAGATACGTTGGAGATGTATCAACTCCCCCAAGCTTAAACCCTTGCTTGTCCTCAAGCAATTTAGTTGACAAACCGAAAGAAATAAAGAAAAACTTTTGCAAACTCTGTTTGCTCTTGTTGTTGTAAATATGTCAAGCTAGCATTCGAGTTTTCAGCAAAGATTATAACTAACCACATTTGCAATAATTCTCAGGTCTCATGATGACCCATATCAATAGCATAATCAACTAGCAAGCCATAATAATAAATCTCGGATGACAACACTTTCTCAAAATAATCATAATATGATATAACAAGATGGTATCTCGCTAGCCCTTTCTGAGACCGCAAAACATAAATGCAGAGCACCTTTAAAGATCAAGGACTGACTAGACCTTGTAATTCATGGTAAAAGAGATCCAATCATAGTCACACCCAATATAAATTAACCGTAATGAATGCAAATGACAGCTGCGCTCTCCGGCTAGTGCTTTTTAATAAGAGGGTGATGACTCAACATAAAAGTAAATAGATAGGCCCTTCGCAGAGGGAAGCAGGGATTTGTAGAGGTGCCAGAGCTCAGTTTTAAAATAGAGGTGAATAACATTTTGAGCGGTATACTTTCATTGTCAACATAACAACCAAGAGATGGCGATATCTTCCATGCTACACACATTATAGGCGGTTCCCAAACAGAATGGTAAAGTTTATACTCCCCCTCCACCAACAAACATCAATCAATGGCTTGCTCGAAACAACGAGTGCCTCCAACATACATCAGGTCCCAGGGGGAGTTTTGTTTGCAATTATTTTGATTTAGTTTGCATAAAGCATGGGACTGGGCATCCCGGTGACCAGCCCTTTATCTCGTGAGTGAGGTGCGGAGTCCACTCCTCTTGAGAATAACTCGCCTAACATGGAAGATACAGACAGCCCTAGTTGATACATGAGCTATTCGAGCATACAAACAAGATGATTATTTGAAGGTTTAGAGTTTGGCACATACAAATTTACTTGGAACGGCAGGTAGATACCGCATATAGGAAGGTATAGTGGACTCATGTGGAATAACTTTGGGGTTTAAGGAGTTTGGATGCACAAGCAGTATTCCCGCTTAGTACAGGTGAAGGCTAGCAAAAGACTGGGAAGCGACCAACTAGAGAGCGACAACAGCCATGTACATGCATTAAAATTAATAAACATTGGATGCAAGCATGAGTAGGATATAATCCACCATGAACATAAATATCATGAAGGCTATGTTGATTTGTTTCAACTACATGCGTGAACATGTGCCAAGTCAAGTCACTTAAATCATTCAGAGGAGGATACCACCCAGTCATACCACATCATAACCATTTTAATAGCATGTTGGCACGCAAGGTAAATCATTATAACTCATAGCTAATCAAGCATGGCACAAGCAACTGTGATCTCTTATTGTCATTGCAAACATGTTTATTCATAACAAGCTGAACCAAGAACGATGAACTCATCATATTTACAAAAACAAAAGAGGTCGAGTTCATACCAACTTTTCTCATTTCAGTCAGTCCATCATATATCATCATAATTGCCTTTCACTTGCACGACCGAACAATGTGAATAATAATAAGAGTGCATGTGCATTGGACTAAGCTGGAATGTACGAGCATTCAATAAACAGGAGAAGACACGGCAATATGGGCTCTTTTGTCAGATAAACAATAATGCATATAAGATCCACTTCAACAATTTAATCAAGGTCTTCTCCTACCGACCCCCAAAGAAAAGAAAAGAAATAAAACTATTTACACGGGAAAGCTCCCAACAAGCAAAAGAAGAACATGAAATATTTTTGGGTTTTCTTTTTAATTACTACTACAACATGGAAAGTAAATTAATTAAAAGCTACAACTATTTTTTTGGTTTTTTCTTAAGGTTCATCAAACAAACAAGAAGAAAGCATAAAAGAAAATAAACTAGCATGGATGATACAATGAAAAAGTATGAGGACCGACATCTGGCAATGAGTGTGTGTGAACATAAATGTAATGTCGGTGAGAAGTACGTACCCCCCCCCCAAGCTTAGGCTTTTGGCCTAAGTTGGTATATGTCCACGACTGGCCTGGCTGATATCCATAATAATAGTTGTCGGGGTCGTACTGTGATGAGGAAGAGGAAGGCTCCGATTGCCACTGGTTGGCAATCATCTCCGGATCCCACTGATAGTTAGACTATCGTGAAGGATCAAATTGTGGTTCCGGTTCTGGCTCCTCAGCTGGTGCAGGGTTCCAGTAGGCGTGGATAGCCATCAATGGAACAAGGTACTTGCCTACAGCCAAATCAAACAAAGCAGGAGCAGGCAAGGTAATGGTCTCAGGATGATGTTTATTAAAGAACAATTGATATTTAAGCTCTCTTGCCCTATTCTTAACAATAAAATCATGTGCCACCATACTTTTAAAATCTAAATAAACACGAAGAAGCACTTTATCCTCCTTCTCAGCATGCCTAATAGGTATGTTAAAATGTGCAGCTAGGCGTGTGGCATAGACGCCTCCAAAGATGGGACCCTTAGTACGGTTCATACTTAACATCTAGCAATAATGCCGCCCATACTAAAAGTGTTATCACTGTATAAACCTTGGAGCAAAATAATAATCTCAGGGATACTAAGGTTTCCAGAGTTTCCGCGACCAATTAGGCAACGACTAGCAAATAATGCAAAGTAATGTAAGACAGGAAAATGTATGCTAGTGATTCGTGCATCGGAAACCTTCCTAGTTTCCCCTACAGTGATAGTATTAAGAAATCCCTCCACATCATCATGATGTGGTTCTTCTGTCTTGCCCCCGAAAGGGACTGAACAAATCCGACAAAAATCATAAAGTGACATCTCCTTATGTTCATCATATAAATGAAACTCCACCGTAGGTGGCGAGCTCCTAGAATGGAAATGAAAGTTTTGCACAAAGGTATTTGTGAGTAAGAGATACTGATCGCATTGGTCGTGGAGGAAAGCGGTGAGGCCTGCATTATGAGCCAACTCATGAAAATCTTCATAAATCCCGGCTGCTCTCAAGAAATCCTCGGAAGGCCATTCACATGCCCGAACCTCCGCGGTGCGCGGCAAATTATACTTAGGCTTCCGTGCCTTTTCCTTCGAGCTTTGGCTCGATGAGCCCCTCAATAATCTCCTTATCATTGTTTGAAAAAATCTGAAATTTTTAGTAACTTCAAAATAAAAGTAAACCAACTCAATAATATTGATAGCAACTACTCCTACAAGTGCCTAGGGCCTATATCATGCATCAAAACTACTTTTGACCATACAAATTTGACATGCAAGCTCAAGAACAGGGTCACCTAAGCAGCAAAAAATTGCAATGAATAAAGCACTAGAACAAAAACTAATTGGACCAATGGAAGAGTCACATACCAAGGAACAATCTCCCCAAGCAGTATCGTGAGAGGTGCTTTGAGCAAGGAGATCGAAAATGGCAGCAAAGTGAGCTAGAACTCGTGCTTGAGTTGGATATTCGTGTTTGGGGGAGGAAGATGAAGTGTGTGGCTGGAAGAATAAGTGGAGGAGGGCCACCGTGGGCCCACGAGGCAGGGGGGGCACGCCCTCCACCCTCGTGGCATGGTGGTTGGCCCCCTGGTGCGTTCTTTGTTCCATAAATCCTCAAATATTCTATAAAAATCATATTTAATTTTCAGGGAATTTTGGAGAACTTTTATTTTCGAGGTATTTTTATATTGCACGGATAATCAGATAACAGACAAAAAATTATTTATTTTTACTTTATTTAATATAAATAACAGAAAGTATAGAGAGGGTACAGAAGGTTGTGCTTCTAGTTTCATCCATCTCATGCTCGTCAAAAGGAATCCACTAACAAGGTTGATCAAGTCTTGTTAACAAACCCATTCCGATTAACATGAAACCAGAGAAATTTCGAATAACACTAGGTTACCTCAATAGGGATATGCACATCCCCAATAATAAGTATATCATATTTCTTCTTGACAGTAGGAAGAGGAAATTCAAAACCTCCAAATATAATCGATGGAATTTTTCAGATAGAATTGATACTATGAACTTGAGGTTGTTTCCTCGGAAAGTGTACCGTATGCTCATTACCATTAACATGAAAAGTGTCATTGCCTTTGTTGCAATCAATAACAGCCCCTGCAGTATTAAGAAAAGGTCTTCCAAGAATAATAGACATACTATCGTCCTCGGTAATGTCGAGAATACCGAAGTTCGTTAAAATAGTAACGTTTGCAACCACAACAGGCACATCCTCACAAATACCGACAGGTATAGCAGTTGATTTATCAGCCATTTGCAAAGATATTTCAGTAGGTGTCAACTTATTCAAATCAAGTCTACGGTATAAAGAGAGAGGCATAACACTAACACCGGCTCCAAGATCACATAAAGCAGTTTTAACATAGTTTCTTTTAATGGAGCATGGTATAGTAGGTACTCCTGGATCTCCAAGTTTCTTTGGTATTCCACCCTTAAAAGTATAATTAGCAAGCATGGTGGAAATTTCAGCTTCCGGTATCTTTCTTTTATTTGTAATAATATCTTTCATGTACTTAGCATAAGGATTTTTTTTTTGAGTATATCAGTCAATCGCATACGTAAAAAGATAGGTCTAATCATTTCAGCAAAGCGCTCAAAATCCTCATCATCCTTTTTATTGAATGGTTTGGGAGGAAAAGGCATGGGTTTCTGAGCCCAAGATTCTCTTTCTTTACCATGTTTCCTAGCAACAAAGTCTTTCTTTTCATAACGTTGATTCTTTGATTGTGGGTTATCAAGATCAAGAGCAGGTTCAATTTCTATATCATTATCATTACTAGGTTGAGCATTATTTTGAACATCATCATTAACATTTTCATTAGGTTCATGTTCATTTCCAGATTGTGTTCCAGCATCATAAATAGAAATATCATTTGGATTATCATGTGGTTCAGCAATAGGTTCACTAGCAGTTTGCACAGTTCTATCATTTTTCATTTTCTTCTTTTTATAAGAACTAGGTGCATCAATATTATTCCTCTGAGAATCTTGCTCCATTCTCTTAGGGTGGCCTTCAGGATACAAAGGTTCCAGAGTCATTCTACCAGTTCTAGTAGCCACTTTAACAGCATAATCATTTTTCTTACTATTCATCTCATTGAGCAATTCTTTTTGAGCTTTAAGTACTTGTTCTACTTGAGTGGTAACCATAGAAGCATGTTTGCTAACAAGTTTAAGTTCACCTCTAATATTAGCCATATAATCACCCAAGTATTTAATCATATCAGCATCTTGTTTTAATTGTCTACCAAAATAAGCATTGAAGTCTTCTTACTTAAACATAAAATTATCAAACTCATCCATGCATTGACTAGCAATTTTAGTAGGAGGGATTTCAGCTTTATCATATCTATAGAGAGAATTTACCTTTACTACCTGTGTCGGATTATCGAGGTCTGGAGGTTCTTCAATAAATAAAGGATTAAGATCATATATTTCTTCATCAGGCGATGAATTGAGACCATGTATTTCTTCAATAGGAGGTAAATTCTTAACATCTTCAGCTTTAATACCTTTTTCTTTCATAGATTTATTTGCCTCTTGCATATCTTCGGGACTGAGAAATAGAACACCTCTCTTCTTCGTAGTTGGTTCAGGAATAGGATCATTAATTGGAGCAGGAGCTGCCTTAGGAGCTGGCTCAGGAGGTGCCCAATTATTTTCATTTGTCAACATATTATTCAATAAGATTTCAGCTTCATCTGGTGTTCTTTCCCTGAAAAAAAGAGAGCCAGCACAACTATCTAGGTAATCTCCGGAAGCATCGGTTAGTCCATTATAAAAGATATCAAGTATTTCATTTTTCTTAAGAGGATGACCAGGCAAAGCATTAAGTAACTTGAGAAGCCTCCCCCAAGCTAGTGGGAGACTCTCTTCTTTAATTTGCACAAAGTTGTATATTTCCTTTAAAGCAGCTTGTTTCTTATGAGCAGGGAAATATTTAGCAGAGAAGTAATAGATCATATCCTGGGGACTATGCACACAACCAGGATCAAGAGAATTAAACCATATCTTAGCATCACCCTTTAATGAGAACGGAAATATTTTAAGGATATAAAGGTAGCGAGATCTCTCATCATTAGTGAATAGGGTGGCTATATTATTTAATTAGTAAGATGTGCTACAACAGTTTCAGATTCATAGCCATGAAAAGGATCAGATTCAACCAAAGTAATTATATCAGGATCAACAGAGAACTCATAATCCTTATCAGTAACACATATAGGTGAAGTAGCAAAAGCGGGGTCAGGTCTCATCCTAGCATTTGGAGATTGCTTATTCCATTTAGCTAATAACCTTTTGAGTTCATATCTATCTTTGCAGGCTAAAATAGCTAAAGAAGCATCTTGATCAAATAAATAACCCTCAGGAATAACAAGTGATTCTTCATCATCACTTTCATCTTCATAATCAGATTCAATATTTTCAACCTCTCTAGCCGTAGCAAGTCGTTCCTCGAGAAAATCACTAAGTGGCATAGTAGTATCAGGCATAGAGGTAGTTTCATCATAAGTATCATGCATAGCAGAAGTAGCATCATCAATAACACGCGACATATCAGAACGAATAGCAGAAGCAGGTGTAGGTGTCGCAAGCTTACTCATAACAGAAGGTGAATCAAGTGCAGAGCTAGATGTCAGTTTCTTACCTCCCCTCGTAATTGAGGGGTAGATCTTAGTTTTTGGATCTCTCAAGTTCTTCATAGTGTCTAGCAGATATAAATCCCAAGTGACTCAAAGAATAGAGCTATGCTCCCCGGCAACGGCGCCAGAAATTAGTCTTGATAACCCACAAGTATAGGGGATCGCAACAGCTTTCGAGGGTAGAGTATTCAACCCAAATTTATTGATTCGACACAAGGGGAGCCAAAGAATATTCTCAAGTATTAGCAGCTGAGTTGTCAATTCAACCACACCTGGAAACTTAGTATCTGCAGCAAAGTGTTTAGTAGCAAAGTAATATGATAGTGATGGTAACAGTAACAAAAGAGTAATGAAAGCAAAGTAATGTTTTTGGTATTTTGTAGTGATTGTAACAATGGCAACGGGAAAGTAAATAAGCGTAAACCAGTATATGGAAAGCTCGTAGGCATCGTATCAATGATGGATAATTATGTCAGATGTGGTTCATCATGTAACAATCATAACATAGGGTGACACAGAACTAGCTCCAATTCGTCAATGTAATGTAGGCATGTATTCCAAATATAGTCATACGTGCTTATGGAAAAGAACTTGCATGACATCTTTTGTCCTACCCTCCCGTGGAAGCGGGGTCCTAATGGAAACTAAGGGATATTTAAGGCCTCCTTTTAATAGAGAACCAGAACAAAGCATTAGCACATAGTGAATACATGAACTCCTCAAACTACGGTCATCACCGGTAAGTATCCCGATTGTTGTCACTTCGGGGTTAACGGATCATAACACATAATAGGTGACTATAGACTTGCAAGATAGGATCTAGAACTCTCATATATTTATGAAAACATAATAGGTTCAGATCTGAAATCATGGCACTCGGGCCCTAGTGACAAGCATTAAGCATAGCAAAGTCATAGCAACATCAATCTCAGAACATAGTGGATACTAGGGATCAAACCCTAACAAAACTAACTCGATTACATGGTGAATCTCATCTGACCCATCACCGTCTAGCAAGCCTATGATGGAATTACTCACGCACGGGGGTCAGCATCATGAAATTGGTGATGGAGGATGGTTGATGATGACGACGGCGACGAATCCCCCCCCCCCCTCCGGAGCCCCGAACGGACTCCAGATCAGCCCTCCCGAGAGGTTTTAGGGCTTGGCGGCGGCTCCGTATCATAAAACGCGATGATTTCTTCTCTCCTATTTTTTTCTCCCCGAAAGCAGTTATATAGAGTTGGAGTTGGAGTCGGGGGGTTTCCAGGGGGCCCACGAGGTAGGGGGGCATGCCCTAGGGGGGCGCGCCCCCCACCCTCGTGAGAAGGGTGTGGGCCCCCTGGTCTTCATCTTTGGCAAGGAATTTTTATTATTTATTGTAAGATATCCCGTGGAGTTTCAGGTCATTCCGAGAACTTTTGTTTTCTGCACATAAAACAACATCATGGCAATTCTGCTGAAAACAATGTCAGTCTGGGTTAGTCCCATTCAAATCATACAAGTTAGAGTCCAAAACAAGGGCAAAAGTGTTTGGAAAAGTAGATACGTTGGAGACGTATCAACGGTATAGACGACGATGCTGGAGAAGAGCAAGCGCAAAACACGTAGTTTACCGGACGATGGACGGCCACCTCTTTGTATGAAGTGTATATGGTGGATACACCCAAAGAGAGTAACGGCGATAACAAGAAAAATCCAGTTGAGGATATACCTCCTGAGACTCAACCAAAGCACCGACGTTAGCGGCGCCGCTCTAAATCATGCCGTGGAAAAGATAGCAATACTGGCACCGGAGAGAACAACACTCTGGACGACGCCGAAGAACAAGAGACCCCGTCGAGCCAACCTCCGAACAGGACGACCAGGAAGATGGGAAAATTAGCCCTGATGACCAGGCTATAAATGAAGACTTGGAGGATAGTAATTGTATTCCACCCTCCGAAGAGGAGGTGAGCCTCGGCGATGAAGACTTTATCGTGCTGGAGGAACCCCTCGAGCAGGAGCGCTTTAGGCGCAGGCTAATAGCCACTGCAAGGAGCCTGAAAAAGAAGCAGCGGCAGCTCCAACCTGACCAAGATCTGCTCAACGACAGGTGGACTAACGTCCTGGCAGCCGAGGAATACGGCCTCAAGCGCCCAACCAAAAGTTACCCGAAGCGTAAGCTGCTACCTCAATTCAATGACGAGGCGCTGGAGCCCATACCATCAGCACATAAAGCAGCCAACCGACCACCACTGGCCGTGACAAAACGGCAACTCAAGCCAAATACCAGCCCGTACTACCTCTCCGTAAAGGTAGAGACACAACAGCTCGGAAATATACTTACGACCTACGGCAGGATTTGGAAAACAAAGCGGGCCAGACCAGATCGATCTACGGATCGCGGGGGCGTGCTCCCACGTGCAAGGACGGCTATCTAGCCGGGCACGACAGCCATAACCACGCCCGGGCCGAAAACCGCAGACGGACTCCGTCCGAGCTACGTCGCGACGTGGCCCGCTATAGAGGCGCCGCACACCCCCTCTGCTTCATTGACGAAGTAATGGAACATGATTTCCCAGAAGAGTTTAAACCCATGAATATCAAATCATACGATGGAACAACGGAGCCCGCAGTATGGATTGAGGACTTTCTCCTCCATATTCATATGGCCCGCGGTGATGATCTTCACGCCATCAAATACCTCCCGCTAAAGCTAAAGGGACCAGCTCAACACTGGTTAAACAACCTGCCAGAAAATTCTATTGGTAGTTGGGAGGACTTGGAGGATGCATTCAGAGACAACTTCCAGGGTACCTATATTCGGCCCCCAGACGCCGATGACCTTAGCCACATAATCCAGCAACCCGGGGAATCGGCCCGACAGCTTTGGACAAGGTTCCTAATCAAAAAGAACCAAATTGTGGATTGTCCGGACGCAGAAGCCCTCGCGGCCTTCAAACATAGCGTCCGAGATGAGTGGCTCGCCCGACATCTCGGCCAAGAAAATCCAAAGTCCATGGCAGCCCTCACTGCACTTATGACCCGTTTCTGCGCGGGAGAAGACAGCTGGCTCACTCGCAGAAGCAATAGCACCAGCGACCCTGGTACCTCAGAAGCTAGGGACGGCAATGGCAAGCCACGACGCGACAAGCACAAGCATCGAAACAATAATGAAGGAAAGCAAGACACGGTGGTTAACGCCGGATTCAGCGGCTCCAAACCCGGTCAACGGAAAAAAGCCATTCAAGGCAAACAGAGATGGCCCATCCAGTCTAGATAGAATACTTGATCGGCCTTGCCAGATTCATGGCACCCCCAATAAACCCGCCAACCACACCAACAGAAGTTGTTGGGTCATCAAACAAGCCAGCAAGCTTAACACCGAACACAAGGGAAAGGGGTCGCTAAGCGATGACGATGACCAAGAACCTCGTCAGCCGAACATAGGGGGACTGATAAGTCCATTTTGCATCATGCTTTTATATCAATATTTAATGCATTATGGGCTGTTATTACACATTATCTCACAATACTTATGCCTATTCTCTCTTATTTTACAAGGTTTGCATGAAGAGGGAGAATGCCGACAGCTGGAATTCTAGGCTGGAAAAGGAGCAAATATTAGAGACCTATTCTGCACAACTCCAAAAGTCATGAAACTTCACAGAAGTCAGTTTCAGAATATATAAAAAACATTGGGCAAAGAAAGCACCAGAGGGGGGCCACCCACCACCCACGAGGGTGGGGGCGTGCCCTACCCCCTAGGCGCGCCCCTGCCTCGTGGGCCCCCTGGCAGGCCTCCGGTGCCCATCTTTGGCTATATGAAGGCTTTCGCCCTAGAAGAAATCATAAGAAAGCTCTCGGGACAAAACTCCGCCGCCACGAGGCGGAACCAATCTAGGGCTCCATGCTGGAGCTGTTCTGCCGGGGAAACATCCCTCCGGGAGGGGGAAATCATCACCATCGTCATCACCATCGATCCTCTCATCGGGAGGGGGTCAATCTCCATCAACATCTTCACCAGCACCATCTCATCTCAAACACTAGTTCATCTCTTGTATCCAATCTTTGTCTCAAAACCTCAGATCGGTACTTGTGGGTTGCTAGTAGTGTTGATTACTCCTTGTAGTTGATGCTAGTTGGTTTATTTGGTGGAAGATCATATGTTCAGATCCTTTATGCATATTAATACCCCTCTGATTATGAACATGAATATGATTTGTGAGTAGTTACATTTGTTCCTGAGGACATGGGAGAAGTCTTGCTATAAGTAGTCATGTGAGATATTTTGATGAGATGTATGTTGTCTTTCCTCTAGTGGTGTCATGTGAACGTCGACTACATGACACTTATCCATTGTTTGGGCCTAGGGGAAGGCATTAGGAAGTAATAATTAGATGATGGGTTGCTAGAGTGACAGAAGCTTAAACCCTAGTTTATATGTTGCTTCGTAAGGGGCTGATTTGGATCCATATGTTTCATGCTATGGTTAGGTTTACCTTAATACTTCTTTTAGTTGCGGATGCTTGCAAGAGGGGTTAATCATAAGTGGGATGCTGTCCAAGGAAGGGTAGTACCGAAGCACCGGTCCACCCACATATCAAATTATCAAAGTAACGAACGCGAATCATATGAGCGTGATGAAAACTAGCTTGACGATAATTCCCATGTGTCCTCGGGATTGTTTTCCTTTATATAAGAGTTTGTCCAGGCTTGTCCTTTGCGACAAAAAGGATTGGGCCATCTTGCTGCACCTTATTTACTTTTGTTACTTGTTACCCGTTACAAATTACCTTATCACAAAACTATCGGTTACCGATAATTCCAGTGCTTGTAGATAATACCTTACTGAAAACCGCTTGTCATTTCCTTCTACTCCTCGTTGGGTTCGACACTCTTACTTATCGAAAGGACTATGATAGATCCCCTATACTTGTGGGTCATCAAGACACTTTTTTGTCGCTGTTGCCGGGGAGTGAAGCGCCTTTGGTAGGTGGAATTTGGTAAGGAAAAATTTATATAGTGTGCTGAAATTTACTGTCACTTGTTACTATGGAAACTAATCATTTGAGGGGCTTGTTCGGGGTATCTTCACCCCGACCAGTAGAGCAAAGAGTTTCTCCTCAACCTACTAAACCTACTGAAAATGTTTACTTTGAAATCCCTTCGGGTATGATAGAGAAACTTCTAGCTAATCCTTTTACAGGAGATGGAACATTGCATCCCGATTTGCACCTAATCTATGTGGATGAAGTTTGTGGATTATTTAAGCTTGCAGGTATGCCCGAGGATGTTATCAAGAAGAAGGTCTTCCCTTTATCTTTGAAGGGGAAGGCATAGACATGTTTAGGCTATGTGATGATATTGGATCATGGAACTACAACTGCTTGAAATTGGAATTTCATCAGAAGTTTTATCCTACGCATTTGGTTCATCGTGATCATAATTATATATATAATTTTTGGCCTCGCGAAGGAGAAAGCATCGCTCAAACTTGGGGGAGGCTTAAGTCAATGTTATATTCATGCCCCAATCATGAGCTCTCAAGAGAAATTATTATTCAAAAAATTTATGCTCGACTTTCTCTCAATGATAGCTCCATGCTCGATACTTCTTGTACCGAATCTTCTATGATGAAGACTATTGAATTCAAATGGGATTTATTGTAAAGAATTAAACGCAACTTTGAAGATTGGGAACTCGATGAAGGTAAGGAGTCAGGTATAACACCTAAGTTTTATTGTGTTAAATCTTTTATGAATACCGATGCCTTTTGTGAATTTAGCACTAAATATGGACTTGACTCTGAGATAGTAGCTTCTCTTTGTGAATCCTTTGCTACTCACGTTGATCTCCCTAAGGAGAAGTGGCTTAAATATCATCCTCCCATTGAAGTAAAAGTAGTTGAACCTATTAAAGTTGAAGAAAAGAATATCACTTATAATGTTGATCCTATCTTTCCTACCGCTTATATTGAGAACCCACCTTTCCCTACTAGAATAAAGGATCATGCTAAAGCTTCAAATGTGGTTCGTAAGAGTAATACTAGAACACCTACACCCTCTGAGCAAATTAAAATTGAACCTAGTATTGCTATGGTTAAAGATCTCTTGGTTGATAATATTGATGGGCATGTTATTTACTTCTGTGATGAAGCTGCTAGAATTGCAAGACCCGATACTAAAAATAAACATAGACTTGTTGTAGGCATGCCTGTTATTTCTGTTAAAATAGGAGATCATTGCTATCATGGCTTATGTGATATGGGTGCTAGTGCGAGTGCAATACCTCATTCTTTATATGAAGAAATTATGCATGATATTACACCTGCTGAGATAGAAGGTATTGATGTTACAATTAAGCTTGACAATAGAGATATTATTTCACCGATTGGGATTGTTAGAGATGTTGAAGTCTTGTGTGGAAAAGTTAAATATCCTGCTGATTTTCTTGTTCTTGGTTCCCCACAAGATAACTTTTGATGCGGAGCATCCTATGGACATCACCATGTCAAGAGTCCATTTGGCAAGTGACACGTGCCACATCTACTTCATACATACAAAGGTGAATCATCTCCTTTACACGTGTCCACTTGTACCTTTCGAGGATGGTATACTACTTGACCCCTCTCTCGTGTGCATACATAGGTGTGGGCGGAACTACACATTCATCGAGGAGGAGTCCAAAAAGAGGAGAACATCTACACCATCCAAGAGGGAAGCCTGGAAGCGGAGAAGGAAGCGCCAAGAAGAAGGCAGCAGCTCCCAGGCGACCCCGTGCGCACGGGCCCCTCCGACCCCGTGCCCACGGGCCTCCCAGGCTGGCGGTCCTGAAGACCCCGTGCGCACGGGCGTGTACCGTGCCCACGGGACCCCCGTGTCCATGGGCCCCATGGACCCTGTGCGCACGGGCTCATGCGTCAGGTCTCTGGATACCCCGTGCGCACGGGCTCCACTTACCCCGTGCACATGGGGCCCCCTGTGCGTGGTTGTTGGGCTTGGCCCTTGTATCCCCATCTCATCCCTACTTAGCCCTTCATCCCTTGGACCTATATATACTCCCCTTCCTCCTCCATTTAGACTTAGCGAAGAACAGATCTAAACACTAGAGCTTAGCTCATGTATCTCCCCTTGTGGGAATTCTCTTGAGAGAGAGAGAGAGAGAGACTCCATTGGAGTGCAAGGCCTCCATTGGAGAAGATCCCTTGATACGATCATGCCTAACACTAATGTTGTTGAAGAAAAGAAAAGATACGATGGGAAGGAACAACTAATTAGTGAAACTTGTGTGCGTGCCAATTCTATGCAAGAGATGAGCCGTGACTCTAGTCCAAAGCTACATGGCACATCTACAAGTTCGCATGCACCAAGTCATTTTATGGATACAACAAGTGGGCTCAGCCTGAGATTGGTCACAAGATGTGCTATAGGGAGATCAGGCCAAGACAGAAATAATTTGATTTGCATTAGAGTTATGGGACATATTTCCTGGTTTGGGAAGGAGAATATTACATGCCATGCAAGTGTAAAAATTCATGCAAGGATCACAGATTGGTTTGAAGTGCACACAGTGCAAACAAGGTTCTTGTTTTTATTCCTGCCACGTAGGAAAAATATTTACCATGCAATAAGATTACTAGGTACGTGGTGTGCTTTGTCCTTGAAAGATGCCAGCTGGGGTCCACCTGCAAATCACACGAAAAGGCCAGCAACCATCCAAATAAAGAGTCCTAGTCCATCGTTTGTAAAGATTATACTGCTCAATTATAAAGCATATAATCTATTATTTAAATATAGTGTCCAGGTATCTAATTACTTGTCGTTTTGGTTAGGATGGCTTGCTTTTCAAGCCAAGTTAGATGGTCGTTTAGAATATAAAGAGCAACTATGCGTCGATGTAAAGGGAGGTAATATTTTGATAATAAACACGATGTGTTTTAGGGTAGACACCCGTATCGAGTTTTGGGGGAACCTATCTAAAAATCCCTAAGTTTTGGAGGAAGCTTTAGAAAACCTCTTTGTTGTGATTTCTCTTCGTGGAAATTGTTTTGCGCGTGAGTGCTGTCGTCGAGATTGGTTTTCTCGTGCTGATCCGTAAGGTTCAATCCCTCTATTTCTCGTACATCGCGTGCACGGACGAGAGGTTACTACTACTGAAGGTGGAGTGTCGTGAAAGGTCGGACCGCAACAACGGATCGGAACTCGCCTTGAGGTTTGGTCTACATCAGGTGGTATTCAGAGCAAGGTTGTTCACGACACTACAGAGGAGATGACTGGATTATCATGGAAGCTAAGCTATGGATTTCAATTGGAGGAGGAAGGCCGTTGGGCAGGACTTTTTCATACCCGTGTGGTGGTGAGAGAGAGATCATGTGCCATGACAATCGATCAAATGAATTTGATCAACGCCACAAGCATCGAGATGTTGGAGAAGTTGGAACTACCTATGACACAACGTCCGCAACCATACTCGTTCCGTTGGGGTCATGAAGTGCTTACTATCACACACCAAAGCAAGGTACCGATTTTATTGGGAACATATTTTTGTGAGGTTTTGTGCGATGTGATTCCGGCACCAATGATTTCGTGCCACTTATTGTTGGGCGAGCCATGGTACAAAGAGCACGATGTTGCATATGATTTTCGCACACACAAATATACCGTCAAGATGGGTAAGAATTGCAGCCTCGTGCCCATGGATGAGGAGCGTTTTATTGCTTGGAGGAAAGGCCATCAGAAAAAGATAAAGGAAGAGGAAGATGCAAAAAAGAACATGGTCGAAGCTACTGATATTTGTGTGGCCATCGTTTAGTCTACAAATATTGCTGAAGAGAAAGACTTGAAACCGAGGACGGTTTCATTTCAAGGAGGGGAGGATGATACGATCATGCCTAACACTAATGTTGTTGAAGAAAAGAAAAGCTACAATGGGAAGGAACAACTAATTAGTGAAACTTGTGCGCGTGCCAATTCTATGCAAGAGATGAGCCGTGACTCTAGTCCAAAGCTACATGGCACGTCTACAAGTTCGCATGCACCAAGTCATTTTATGGATACAACAAGTGGGCTCAGCCTGAGATTGGTCACAAGATGTGCTATAGGGAGATCAAGCCAAGACAGAAATAATTTGATTTGCATTAGAGTTATGGGACATATTTCCTGGTTTGGGAAGGAGAATATTACGTGCCATGCAAGTGTAAAAATTCATGCAAGGATCACAGATTGGTTTGAAGTGCACACAGTGCAAACAAGGTTCTTGTTTTTATTCCTGCCACGTAGGAAAAATATTTACCATGCAATAAGATTACTAGGTACATGGTGTGCTTTGTCCTTCAAAGATGCTGGCTGGGGTCCACCTGCAAATCACACGAGAAGGCCAGCAACCATCCAAATAAAGAGTCCTAGTCCATCGTTTGTAAAGATTATACTGCTAAATTATAAAGCATATAATCTATTATTTAAATATAGTGTACAGGTATCTAATTACTTGTCGTTTTGGTTAGGACGGCTTGCTTTTCAAGCCAAGTTAGATGGTCGTTTAGAATATAGAGAGCAACTATGCGTTGATGTAAAGGGAGGTTATATTTTGATAATAAACACGATGTGTTTTAGGGTAGACACCCGTATCGAGTTTTGGGGGAAGCTATCTAAAAATCCCTAAGTTTTGGAGGAAGCTTTAGAAAACCTCTTTGTTGCGATTTCTCTTCGTGGAAATTGTTTTGCGCGTGAGTGCCATCGTCGAGATTGGTTTTCTCATGCTGAACCGTAAGGTTCAATTCCTCTATTTCTCGTACATCGCGTGCGCGGACGAGAGGTTACTACTGCTAAAGGTGGAGTGTCGTGAAAGGTCGGACCGCAACAACGGATCGGAACTCGCCTTGAGGTTCGGTCTACATCATCCCTAGTGGATTCAAGACCCCCTTGAGGGAAGGATCTATCTAGATCATCAAGCCCTCATCTCCTTCATAGGATTTGGGATGAACTCTACCATGTATCTTATTTCCCTTTGATTGCTCATGTACCTTGTGGATCTTGTGTGTTTGATTGTCTAGTGGATGTGTGATTGGACTTGTTCTTGAGTGTTCCTCTTGTTTTCCCTCTTGTGTTCATCTTGTTCTTGGGGATTCCCCCTCCAATTCGTGAAAGATCTCCACTTAGGGTTCCACCCTATATCATTTTGGTATCATGAGCCATGGTTTCTCATGAAATTGGAGCCCCCCTCTTTGTTTTCTAGCCTAGTTTTGTTGATTTCGTCCTAAATTTGGAAATTCCCCACCAAAAATAGCCCCAACATTTTTTGTGATTTGTTGGTTTTGATGATGTTTTGTTGGATTTGATCCATGGATTTGCTTGGTTTCAAGTGAATCTAGCTTTCCCCAATCTTCTCCCCACCATCCATCCCCAAAATCTCCCCAATTTTGCCCAAGAAATCTCCAATTTCCGCCACGAAATTGCGAAATTTCCGCGCACCCCGTGCCCATGGACCCCAGACCCCGTGCGCACGGGCCCCCGAAAAGTCTCTGGACACCCCGTGCCCACGGACCCCAGACCCCGTGCGCACGGGCCCCCAAAAAGTCTCTGGACACCCCGTGCCCACGGACCCCCAAAAAGTCTCTGGACACCCCGTGCCCACGGACATGTACCATGCGCACGGGACCCCGTGCCCACGGGCTCCTACCCCCGTGCGCACGACTCCCCCAGGACAGCCGCGAGTGCTTCACTGTTTCGGCCATAACTTCCACATCGGGAGTCCGATTTTCGCGTTCTTTAGCTCGTTGAGTAGCTATTGACATACCCCATCCATCTAGATAGAATCCAACACCATTTGACTCCATCAAAGTTTTGACATTTTGGCATCTTCGCCTAAGCCCTCCACCATATCATCCGCAAAATCCACCATAGCCTTCCGCAACCTAACCCCTTTTGCTCCATTTAGCATTTGTGGTTGTTTGAGTGGTGACTTGAGTCTCCTAAGGTGTTTCGGCTACTTAGGGACGGTTGCTTCTTCTTCAACCACCACCACCACTTCCGCATTGCCATCCCTGCTACCACCATTTGACTTTTGTCCATGAGATTTCGAGTTTGCGGTTTTTCCGTTTCCGAAGGTGTTTCGGCTACTTAGGCACGAGTCTCCATCATCTTGGTATCTACATCAAGAACACCGCCACTCACCATCTTCAAGGATGGTAACCTCGACGACACCATTGTACATCCCCCTTGCAATTGCATTGATAACCCCTAGCCCATTTTGCGTCACTTGCCTATCGAGACTAGCCATTTGAGTATTGCCGGCAACGTTACTTGTGCACATTAGTGATCTACACCTCTCATTGCATACATACCATATCATAGTGGTATCACATCATCTCTTGTGTCACAAGATTGTTCCTGCATATACACAATTGCTATCTTGGTTTGTGCATTTCGCATAGTGGCCATATCAAAAAAAAGAAAAAAAAGGAAAGGAGAATAAGCTTTTAAGCAAAAGAAAAGAGAACAAAGAGCTTGTAAGCAAGTGCCATAGCATCATACCACATTGCGCATAAGATTGTCATATCCGATCATCTTGTATCACCTTGAGAAGAACAACGGGAACATCATACACATAGCATACTTGGGATAGAAAGCTCATACATTTTGCATCTTATAGGTTGTGCACAAGTGTCGTATCCGCCTATTGAGCAATCGTGCTAGCGTCTCTCTTGAGTTGTGCAACACGAGCGTTTTCCGTGGATTCCACATTTTGTGCTCATTTCTTGGTTGCACGACCCCATTTATCTATCCGTGTGTGTGTTTCCGTGTGCCACATATTGCTATTGGTCTACTTGTTTCACTTACGAATTTGTGAATCTTTTCCAACATTATCGACTCTTGCTAACATTTTGCATCAAATTTTTGTGCCACTATCCTCACCGAGCTCCACCATAAGCCTTACTTGATAGGTGTGAGTGAACAAGTCCGCTACCAATTCCACTATTCTTTCATCTCACATTGAGTGATACGAGATACATCCTCAACTTTGGGAAAAGGTAGCTTGGTATTGTTTATCTCATTTCCTACTCACCTTTGCTCGAGTTTTGTGATGGATAGGCAAGGCATTTCACCTCCGGTCTACAACCATGACGACGAGTTCGATGCTATGAGGAACGTCATCGACGCCAAGATGGACAAGCACATGGAGGAGCTCAAGGTCCTCATCAAGAACGGCAAGCGGTCTTCCTCATCTTCGAGAAGGCGCTCAAGTGCAAAGACTTCTGTGCTACCATCTCCGGCAAGTACACACAAGCATCGACATCGACAAGACCATGAAGAGTGACCTACTGGACGAGAGTTGGCTTCTCTGCCACCCCCGTGCACACGGGCCCACGACCCCCATGCACACGGGACCCCGTGCACATGGCCTCCAGCACCCCCGTGCGCACGGGCCATACAGTACAGCAACACCGACTATAAGGCTACGGCTTCTTCAACACCTTTAGCATCTTCGCCAAGTGACTTCAAGGCATCTTCACCTTCGGACGTATGGCATCTTCGCCTACTCCACGAGCTCAAGTCCACAACTCCATCGAGCTACTACGACCTCGACACCAACCATGAGATTTCTTTTTATGGGACTCTAGAACTCGAGGAGTATCTCGAGTGGGAGCGTTTGATGGACGACTACCTCAAGCTACATCAAGTCCCTCCCGAAGATCAAGTGAAGTGCGCCTCAAGAAACTTCCATGACTACGCGTCCACATGGTGGCTTCACACACCTTCGGAGAGCTACGACATGAGTTGGCCCAAGACGAAGAGAGTTTTGCGGCGAGAGTTCGTGCCTCCAACCTACACGGAACAACTTCTACGCCAATTGGAGAACACCATCCAAGGATCCAAGTCCATCGACGAGTACTTCAAGGAGATGAAGCATGCCTTGCGACGTGCCGGTGTGGACGACCCCATGTCAGTGAAGTTCCACTTCATGATGGGATTGAACAACGACATCTCCAAGCCTATCTTCCTCGAGAACTACAAGTCCCTCGACGACAACTACATTGGTGCTCTCAAGGCGGAACAAGAACTCATGAATGCCAAGGCTTCTCCACCCCAAGCACACTTCTCGAAGACCAAGATCCAACACGACGAGCATGAGGCTAGTACCACCACGATGTCCAAGCCCGACGAGCTCCAAGACGATGCTCCCAAGTTCAACTTCACTGCCATCCCTCTTTGTGGCATTGATGATGCCGAGTCTCCTTTGACTCTTTTTCAAGACGGTGTGGCGACAAGTAAGACTACGGAGACCTTCAAGGAACATGCTTTGGAGGCAAGCAACAAGATGGCGAGCAAGGATGATGCTTCCATCTTAGGAGGCGAGAGTGATGATGTGCCATCTTCGGCCTTCATCCACGGCGAGAGTGATGTTGTGCCATCTTTGGCCTTCATCCACGACGACTACGAGACGGTTGAGCATGGGATTTTCCCTTCGGCCACGGCGACGTATGATGACTTGAGTGACTTTAGCCACCATATTGAGAGTGAGAGTGATTTCACCACTAGCCCCATATATGATGTGTTTCCACTATTCCCATGTGAGGAGAGCCACAACCCCCACCTCTTGAGTGAGATGAGTGACTCCACCATATGTGAGTTTGGGTGCACCTATTTTGAGGGAGTGAGTGAACCACCACATAGAGAGAGTGAGATAGTTGATAGGTCATGTGAGGCCACTTTCAACACTAACAACTTGACCTCTACCTCTATTGTGTCTTCTCATTTGGTGCTAGGTCCCATATATGATGACGCGCCGATTCACGACGACTACGTCCTACCTTTGGACAAGACGATGGCCATGGTGGAATATGATGCACCCCCACATGGTTCCATCAAGTTGATGATAATGACCACCATTTGGTCTTTACCACCTCACCTACACCACTTGAGTGGAATGACAAAGGTAACATAGGTGAAGGTGATGCTCTTGTCCCACTAGTGGACTATCATGACATTGATTGCTTGCATGATGTTGATCCCCTATTTCCATGCTTCATGCTAGTGTGAGTTCCCCATGCAATGATTTACCCATTTATGATGAGTATGATGATTGCCATGTGGAGTCTATTAGTTGTGATGCCATGTTACATAGGATTTCTTGTGCTAATTCTCTCGGTCACATCATGTTTGCCAATCTGCTTGACTTGTCATATGCTATGCATGAGATCGACCACATGTCATATTTGCAATCTCTTCATAGTGACTATGCATATGCCATTAAGATTGACCCAATTTGCACTTATGGCATAGATGACAAGCCCATGGTTATCGGCATTTGTTTTTCTTGTGATGATATTGATATGCTCCCTTTGCATCCTTTATCTCATATGCCATGCCATGACCACCTAGCTTCGGATATGCATTGTTTTGGATGTTGTCCATTTTCTCCATATGATGTTTGATACGTCTCCGTCGTATCTACTTTTCCAAACACTTTTGCCCTTGTTTTGGACTCTAACTTGTATGATTTGAATGGAACTAACCCGGACTAACGTTGTTTTTAGCAGAATTGCCATGGTGTTGTTTTATGTGCAGAAAACAAATATTCTCGGAATGACCTGAAACTCCACGGAACATCTTAGAAAAAATAAAATAAAAATTCTCGCCAAAGATGAAGACCAGGGGGCCCACACCCTGCCCACGAGGGTGGGGGCGCCCCCCCCCCCTCTAGGGCGCGCCCCCTATCTCGTGGGCCCCCTGGATGCCCTCCAACGCCAACTCCAACTCTATATATTTGCTTTTAGAGAGAAAAAAAATCATAGAGAAGAAATCATCGCGTTTTACGATACGAAGCCGCCGCCAAGCCCTAAAACCTCTCGGGAGGGCTGATCTGGAGTTCGTTCGGGGCTCCGGAGAGGGGGATTCATCGCCATCGTCATCATCAACCATCCTCCATCACCAATTTCATGATGCTCACCGCCGTGCGTGAGTAATTCCATCATAGGCTTGCTAGACAGTGACGGGTTGGATGAGATTTATCATGTAATCGAGTTAGTTTTGTTAGGGTTTGATCCCTAGTATCCATTATGTTCTGAGATTGATGTTGCTATGACTTTGCTATGCTTAATGCTTGTCACTAGGGCCCGAGTGCCATGATTTCAGATCTGAACCTATTATGTTTTCATGAATATATGTGAGTTCTTGATCCTATCTTGCAAGTCTATAGTCACCTACTATGTGTTATGATCTGGCAACCCCGAAGTGAAAATAATCGGGACCACTCCCGGTGATGACCATAGTTTGAGGAGTTCATGTATTCACTATGTGCTAATGCTTTGTTCCAGTTCTCTATTAAAAGGAGGCCTTAATATCCCTAAGTTTCCAATAGGACCCCGCTGCCACGGGAGGGTAGGACAAAAGATGTCATGCAAGTTCTTTTCCATAAGCACGTATGACTATATACGGAATACATGCCTACATTGCATTGATGAATTGGAGCTAGTTCTGTGTCACCCTATGTTATGACTGTTACATGATGAACCACACCCGGCATAATTATCCATCACTGATCCGGTGCCTACGAGTTTTCCATATACTGGTTTATGCTTATTTACTTTCCCGCTGCTACTATTACAATCACTACAAAATACCAAAAACATTACTTTTGCTGTCTTTACTTTTGTTGCCGCTACCACCACTATCATATTACTTTGCTACTAAACACTTTACTGCAGATACTAAGTTTCCAAGTGTGGTTGAATTGACAACTCAGCTGCTAATACTTGAGAATATTCTTTTGCTCCCCTTGTGCCAAATCAATAAATTTGGGTTGAATACTCTACCCTCGAAAGCTGTTGCGATCCCGTATACTTGTGGGTGATCAAGACTAATTTCTGGGGTCGTTGCCGGGGAGCATAGCTCTATTCTTTGAGTCACTTGGGATTTATATCTGCTTATCATTATGAAGAACTTGAGAGATCCAAAAACCAAGATCTATCCCTCAACTACGAGGGGAGGTAAGGAACTGCCATCTAGCTCTGCACTTGATTCACCTTCTATTATGAGTAAGTTTGCGACACCTACACCTGCTTCTGCTATTCGTTCCGATATGTCGCATGTTATTGATGATGCCACTTCTGCTATGCATGATACTTATGATGAAACTGCTTCTATGCCCGATACTACTGTGCCCCTTAGTGAATTTCTTGATGAACAAATTGCTAGGGCTAGAGAAAAAGAAATTATTGAATCTGAATACAATGATGAAAGTGATGATGAAAATATGCCTGTTATTCCCGAGGGTTATCTTTTTGATATGGAATCTTCTGCCGCTATTTTAGCTTGCAGGGATAGATATGAGCTTAAGAGGTTATTAGTTAAATGGAACAAAGAATCACTTAGAGATAAAATGAAACCCGACCCTGCTTTTGCTACTTCACCTATTTGTGTTCCTGATAAGGATTATGAATTCTCTGTTGATCCTGATATAATTACTTTGGTTGAATCTGACCCGTTTTATGGCTATGAATCTGAAACTGTTGTGGCACATCTTACTAAGTTAAATGATATAGCCGCCTTGTTCACTAATGATGAGAGATCACGTTACTTTTATATACTCAAAATATTTCCGTTCTCATTGAAGGGTGATGCTAAGATATGGTTTAATTCTCTTGATCCTGGTTGTGTGAGGAGTCCCCAGGATATGATTTATTACTTCTCTACTAAATATTTCCGTGCTCATAAGAAACAAGCTGCTTTGAGTGAAATATACAACTTTGTGCAAATTAAAGAAGAGAGTCTCCCACAAGCTTGGGGGAGGCTTCTCAAGTTACTTAATGCTTTGCCTGATCATCCTCTTAAGAAATTCGAAATACTTGATATCTTTTATAATGGACTAACTGATGCTTCCAGAGATTACCTGGATAGTTGTGCTGGTTCTCTTTTCAGGGAAAGAACACCGCATGAAGCTGAAATTCTATTGAATAATTAGTTGACAAATGAAAATAATTGGGCACCTCCTGAGCCAGCTCCTGCTCCAATTACTGGGCCTATTCCTAAACCAACTCCGAAGAAGAGAGGTGTTCTATTTCTTAGTCCCGAAGATATGCAAGAGGCAAATAAATCTATGAAAGAAAAAGGTATTAAAACTGAAGATGTTAAGAATTTACCTCCTATTGAAGAAATACATGGTCTTAATTCACCGCTTGTTGAAGAAACATATGATCTCAGTTCTTTATTTATTGAAGAACCTCCTGATCCCGATATCCCGACACAGGTAGTAAAGGTAAATTCTGTCTATACATATGATAAAGCTGAAGTCCCTCCTACTAAAATTGCTAGTCAGTTCTTGGATGAGTTTGATAACTTCATGTTTAAGCAAGACGACTTCAATGCTTATTTTGGTAGACAATTAAAAGAAAATGCTTATATGATTAGACGCTTGGGTGATTATATGGCTAATATTAAAGGTGAACTTAAACTTGTTAGCAAACATGCTTCTATGGTTACCACGCAAGTAGAACAAGTGCTTAAAGCTCAAAAAGAAGTGCTTGATGAAATGAATAGTAAGAAAAATGATTATGCTGTTAGAGTGGCTACTAGAACTGGTAGAATGACTCAGGAACCTTTGTATCCTGAAGGCCACCCTAAGAGAATCGAGCAAGATTCTCAGAGAAATAATATTGATGTTCCTAGTTCTTCTAAAAAGAAGAAAAAGAAAAATGATAGAACTGTGCAAACTTCTAGTGAACCTATTGCTGAACCACCTGATAATCCAAATGATATCTCTATGTCTGATGCTGAAACATAATCTGGTAATGAACATGAACCTAATGAAAATAGTAATGATGATGTTCATGATGATGCTCAACCTAGTAATGACAATGATGTAGAAATTGAACATGATGTTGATCTTGATAACCCACAATCAAAGAATCAGCGTTATGATAAAAGAGACCTTGTTGCTAGGAAAAATGGTAAAGAAAGGGAACCTTGGGTTCAGAAACCCATACATTTTCCTCCAAAACCATCCAAGAAAAAGGGTGATGAGGATTTTGAGCGCTTTGCTAAAATGATTAGGCCTATCTTTTTGCATATGCGATTAACTGATGTGCTCAAAACAAATCCTTATGCTAAATATATGAAGGATATCATTACTAATAAAAGAAAGATACCGGAAGCTGAGATTTCCACCATGCTTGCTAATTATACTTTTAAGGATGGAATACCAAAGAAACTTGGAGATCCCGGAGTACCCACTATACCTTGCTCCATTAAAAGAAATTATATTAAAACTGCTTTATGTGATCTCGGAGCCGGTGTTAGTGTTATGCCTCTCTCTTTATACCGTAGACTTGACTTGAATAAGCTGACACCTACCGAAATATCTTTGCAAATGGCTGATAAATCAACTGCTATACCTGTCGGTATTTGTGAGGATGTGCCTGTTGTGGTTGCAAACGTTACTATTTTAACGGACTTTGTTATACTTGATATTCCCGAGGATAATAGTATGTCTATTATTCTTGGAAGACCTTTTCTTAATACTGCAGGGGCTGTTATTGATTACAATAAAGGCAATGTCACTTTTCATGTTAATGGTAATGAGCATACGATAGACTTTCCGAGGAAACAACCTCAAGTTCATAGTATCAACTCCATTGGAAAAATTCCATTGATTATAATTGGAGGTTTTGAATTTCCTCTTCCTACTGTCAAAAAGAAATATGATATACTTATTATAGGGGATGTGCATATCCCCGTTGAGGTAACCTAGTGTTATTCGAAATTTCTCCGGTTTCATGTTAATCGGAATGAGTTTGTTAACAAGACTTGATCAACCTTGTTAGTGGATTCTTTTTTATGAGCATGAGATGGATGAAACTAGAAGCACTACCTTCTGTACCCTCTCTATATTTTCTGTTATTTAGTAGAAATAAAGTAAAAATAGTATTTTTTCTGTTTGTTTCCTGACTTATCCATGCAATATAAAAATATCCTGAAAATAAAAGTCCTCTGAATGACATGCCAATTTAATACAGGAATATTTGAGGATTTACTGTGCAAAAATCACCGCGGGAGGAGCTGCCACCTGGCCACGAGGGTGGTGGGCGCGCCCCCTGCCTCGTGGGCCCACGGTGGCCCTCCTCCACTTATCCCAGCACCCATCTTCTTCCTCTGTCTCGCACAAACCCGAAAAACCAACTCAAGCACGAGTTCCAGCCACTTTTGTTGTGATTTTCGATCTCCTTGCTCAAAGCACCTCTCGATCTCCATTACATACTCTATGCCCATCTTGCCATGTTCACTTTGCATGATATGCTTATTCCTATGCCCTTGCCATGCACTTGTGACCCATGCGTTGTATTACACATGACGATTGATTCTAGTACTTGTATGTGTATTTGCAAGCTTGGCGGAGATATTGCTTGTTATTGCCATGATTTCTTTGTGCCCCATGCATATGATGATACTATGATTTTGCTTTGTGTTTGTGCTTGCGATATGTCATGTGCATTTCATATGCCTATTATTTTCTCACATGACATGATTTCCATGATTCCTTCTAGTATGTTGCATCTTCGCACTACTATCTTGCACTACTTGATCACTATGATTGCCTCGCACATGATGAACAATTGCTCTTTCTATTGTGTTGAGTGCCACTCTATATTCACTACACCACATGCACATTATGCTTGGATTGTCTTGCACTTGCCCCATGTGTTTAGCCACCTCATTATACTTGGTGTTGTGAATGATTCCTATGCCTACCATAGACCTTTTGTTGAGCACATTGCGCATTCTTGCTATGATCTTGAGGTTGATGCTTGTTCACTTGTCACACATATTAGCATCTTTACCTCCCATTTGCATACTTGTTTCCATGATGTCCTTGATTGTGCTCACCTTATATGCTTAAATGCCATGCCACACTCCTTTGTCAAACCATATGCTATGCTTGATGACAACACTTGTTGGGTGAATCACCTCTTGAATGCTTGGTTTTGCTCTTACGCCAACCACATTTGTTTTTCCAAGTGCTTGTTATCTTTGCTCCTTTTGAAGGAATTACAAGATGGTACGACATCGGAGAGTGCCCATTTGGAACTACAAGATGATGAATGCTTGGTGATCGTCCACTACTACACGGCAACATCATCTCTTTCCCATGGTGATTTGGATTTCGATCCGAGGTCGGATCTTTCCCAATGGGGAGGGGATGATGCGGAGCATCCTATGGACATCACCATGTCAAGAGTCCATTTGGCAAGTGACACGTGCCACATCTACTTCATACATACAAAGGTGAATCATCTCCTTTACACGTGTCCAATTGTACCTTTCGAGGATGGTATACTACTTGACCCCTCTCTCGTGTGCATACATAGGTGTGGGCGGAGCTACACATTCATTGAGGAGGAGTCCAAGAAGAGGAGAACATCTACACCATCCAAGAGGGAAGCCTGGAAGCGGAGAAGGAAGCGCCAAGAAGAAGGCAGCAGCTCCCAGGCGACCCCGTGCCCACGGGCCTCCCAGGCTGGCGGTCCTGAAGACCCTGTGCGCACGGGCGTGTACCGTGCCCACGGGACCCCCGTGTCCACGGGCCCCATGGACCCCGTGCGCACGGGCTCATGCGCCAGGTCTCTGGATACCCCATGCGCACGGGCTCCACTTACCCCGTGCACACGGGGCCCCCTGTGCGTGGCTGTTGGGCTTGGCCCTTGTATCCCCATCTCGTCCCTACTTATCCATTCATCCCTTGGACCTATATATACTCCCCTTCCTCCTCCAGTTGGACTTAGCGAAGAACATATCTAAACACTAGAGCTTAGCTCATGTATCTCCCCTTGTGGGAATTCACTTGAGAGAGAGAGAGACACTCCATTGGAGTCCAAGGCCTCCATTGGAGAAGATCCCTAGTGGATTCAAGACTCCCTTGAGGGAAGGATCTATCTAGATCATCAAGCCCTCATCTCCTTCATAGGATTTGGGATGAACTCTACCATGTATCTTATTTCCCTTTGATTGTTCATGTACCTTGTGGATCTTGTGTGTTTGATTGTCTAGTGGATGTGTGATTGGACTTGTTCTTGAGTGTTCCTCTTGTTTTCCCTCTTGTGTTCATCTTGTTCTTGGGGATTCCCCCTCCAATTCATGAAAGATCTGCACTTAGGGTTCCACCCTATATCAACTTTTGTCCCATTATATTTGGTAGACCCTTCTTGAATATTGTTAATGCTAAGATAGACTACAGAAAGGATATTGTTTCTGTTGGTTTAGGGGATATGTCTCATGATTTTAATTTTGCTAAACTTCGTAGACAACCCCATGATAAAGAATTGCCTAGTAAAGATGAAATTATTGGTCTTGCTTCTATTGTCGTGCCTCCTAGTGATCCTTTAGAACAATATTTGCTAGACCATGAAAATGATATGTTTACGAATGAAAGAAGGGAAATAGATGAAGTATTCTTTAAATAGGGACCTATTCTAAAACACAACTTGCTTGTCGAAATTCTAGGGGATCCTCCTCCACAAAGGGTGATCCTGTGTTTGAGCTTAAACCATTGCCTGATACACTTAAATACGCTTATCTTGATGAAAAGAAGATATATCCTGTTATTATTAGTGGTAACCTTTCAAAGCAGGAAGAAGAGAAATTATTCAAAACTCTGAAGAAGCACCGTGCTGCTATTGGATATACTCTTGATGATCTTAAGGGCATTAGTCCCACTCTATGCCAGCACAAAATAAAATTGGAAAAAGATGCTAAACCGGTTATTGATCACCAGCGACGGTTAAATCCTAAGATGAAAGAAGTGGTAGGAAAAGAAATACTAAAGCTCCTGGAGGCAGGTATAATTTATCCTGTTGCTGATAGTCAGTGGGTAAGTCCTGTCGATTGTGTCCCTAAGAAGGGAGGTATTATTGTCGTTCCTAATGATAAAGATGAATGATCCCACAAAGAATTATTACAGGTTATAGAATGGTAATTGATTTCCGCAAACTAAATAAAACTACTAAAAAGGATCATTACCCTCTACCTTTCATTGATCAAATGCTAGAAAGATTATCCAAACATACACATTTTTGCTTTCTAGACGGTTATTCTGGTTTCTCTCAAATACCTGTGTCAAAAGAGGATCAGGAAAACACCACTTTTACTTGTCCTTTCGATACCTTTGCTTATAGACGTATGCCTTTTGGTTTATGTAATGCACCTGCTACCTTTCAAAGATGTATGACTGCTATATTCTCTGACTTTTGTGAAAATATTGTTGATGTATTCATGGATGATTTTTCTGTATATGGAACTTCTTTTGATGATTGCTTAAGCAACCTTGATCGAGTTTTGTAGAGATGTGAAGAAACTAATCTTGTCTTGAATTGGGAAAAGTGCCACTTTATGGTTAATGAAGGTATTGTATTGGGGCATAAAATTTCTGAAAGAGGTATTGAAGTTGATAAAGCTAAAGTTGCTACTATTGAAAAGATGTCGTGTCCAAAGGACATTAAAGGTATAAGAAGTTTCCTTGGTCATGCCAGTTTTTATAGGAGGTTCATTAAAGACTTCTCAAAAATTTCCAGGCCTCTGACTAATCTCTTACAAAAAGATGTTCCTTTTGTCTTTGATGATGATTGTGTAGAAGCATCTGAAATACTTAAGAAAGCCTTGATTTCTGCACCTATTATTTAGCCTCCTGATTGGAGTTTACCCTTCGAAATTATGTGTGATGCTAGTGATTATGCTATAGGTGTTGTTCTAGGACAAAGAGTTGATAAGAAGTTAAATGTTATCCAATATGCTAGTAAAACTCTAGACAGTGCCCAGAGAAATTATGCTACTACTGAAAAGGATTTTTTAGCAGTTGTATTTGCTTGTGATAAGTTTAGACCTTATATTGTTGATTCTAAAGTAACTGTTCACACTGATCATGCTGCTATTAAATATCATATGGAAAAGAAAGATGCTAAACCTAGACTTATTAGATGGGTTCTTCTACTACAAGAATTTGATTTGCATATTATTGATAGAAAAGGAGCTGAGAACCCTATTGCAGACAACTTATCTAGGATAGAGAATGTTCTTGATGACCCACTACCTATTGATGATAGCTTCCCTGATGAACAATTAGCTATCATAAATGCTTCTCGTACTGCTCCATGGTATGCTGATTATGCTAATTACATAGTTGCTAAATTTATACCACCTAGTTTCACATACCAGCAAAAGAAAAAGTTCTTCTATGATTTAAGACATTACTTTTGGGATGACCCACACCTTTATAAAGAAGGAGTAGATGGTGTTATTAGACGTTGTGTACCCGAGCTGAACAGGAACAGATCCTACGCAAGTGTCACTCCGAGGCTTTTGGAGGACACCACGCTGGAGATAGAACTGCACATAAGGTATTGCAATCTGGTTTTTATTGGCCTACTCTCTTCAAAGATGCCCGTAAGTTTGTCTTATCTTGTGATGAATGTCAAAGAATTGGTAATATTAGTAGGCGTGAAGAAATGCCTATGAATTATTCACTTGTTATTGAACCATTTGATGTTTGGGGCTTTGATTATATGGGACTGTTTCCTTCCTCTAATGGGTATACACATATTTTAGTTGTTGTTGATTACATTACTAAGTGGGTAGAAGCTATTCCAACTAGTAGTGTTGATCATAAAAACTCTATTAAGATGCTTAAAGAAGTTATTTTCCGAGGTTTGGAGTCCCTAGATACTTAATGGCTGATGGTGGTTCACATTTTATTCATGGTACTTTTCGTAAGATGCTTGCTAAGTATGACATTAATCATAGAATTGCATCTCCTTATCATCCACAGTCTAGTGGTCATGTAGAATTGAGTAATAGAGAGCTTAAATTAATTTGCAAAAGACTGTTAATGGATCTAGAAAGAATTGGTCCAAGAAACTTGATGACGCATTATGGGCCTATAGAACTGCATACAAAAATCATATGGGTATGTCTCCGTATAAAATGGTTTATGGTAAAGCATGTCACTTACCTCTCGAACTAGAACATAAGGCATATTGGGCCATTAAAGAGCTCAATTATGATTTCAAACTTGCTGGTGAGAAGAGACTATTTGACATCAGCTCTCTTGATGAGTGGAGAACCCAGGCCTATGAGAATGCCAAACTGTTTAAAGAAAAGGTTAAAAGATGGCATGACAAAAGGATACAAAAATGTGAGTTTAATGTAGGTGATTATGTATTGTTATACAACTCTCGTTTAAGATTTTTTGCAGGAAAACTCCTCTCTAAATGGTAAGGTCCTTACGTTATCGAGGAGGTCTATCGTTCCAGTGCCATAAAAATCAACAACTTCGAAGGCACAAATCCGCGGGTGGTGAACGGTCAAAGAATCAAACATTATAGCTCAGGTAATCCTATAAATGTTGAAACTAATGTTATTGAAACCGTAACCCTGGAGGAATACATAAGGGACTCTTTCCAGAACGTTTCAGACTTCGAAAAGGAATAGGGAGTGGTACGGTAAGTAAACTGATACGTCTCCAACGTATCTATAATTTTTCATTATTCCATGCTATTATATTATCTGTTTTGGATATTTAATGGGCTTTAATATACCTTTTTATATTATTTTTGGGACTAACCTACTAACCAAAGGCCCGGTGCAAATTGTTGTTTTTTGCCTATTTCAGTGTTTCGCAAAAAAGGAATACCAAACGGGATGAAACCTTCGCGAGAGTTATTTTTGGAACAAACGTGATCCAGGAGACTTGGAGTGGACGTCAATAAAAAAGCAAGGAGGTCACGAGGCAGGAGGGCGCGCCCCCCACCCTCGTGGGCCCCTCGCAGCTCCACTGATGTACTTCTTCCTCCTATATATACCCATATACCCCGAAAACATCCAAGAGCACCACGAAACCCTATTTCCACCGCCGCAACCTTCTCTACCCGTGAGATCCCATCTTGGGGCCTTTTCGGCGCTCCGCCAGAGGGGGGATCGATCACGGAGGGCTTCTACATCAACACCATAGCCTCTCCGATGATGTGTGAGTAGTACATCGATGGCTTCTCTCAAGTAGATAGGAAAATAATATGATGTAAGATAGACCCGAGGGCCATAGGTTTCACTAGTGGCTTCTCTCAAGATAGCAAATTCTATGGTGGTGAACAAATTACTGTCGAGCAATTGATAGAAAAGCGCATAGTTATGAGAATATCTAGGCATGATCATGTATATAGGCATCATGTCCGCGACAAGTAGACCGAAATGATTCTGCATCTACTACTATTACTCCACACATCGACCGCTATCCAGCATGCATCTAGAGTATTAAGTTCATAAGAACAGAGTAACGCATTAGGCAAGATGACATGATGTAGAGGGATAAACTCAAGCAATATGATATAAACCCCATCCTTTTATCCTTGATGGCAACAATACAATACGTGCCTTGCTGCCCCTGCTGTCACCGGGAAAGGACACCGCAAGATTGAGCCCAAAGCTAAGCACTTCCCCCATTGCAAGAAAGATCAATATAGTAGGCCAAACCAAACTGATAATTCGAAGACACTTGCAAAGGTATTAAATCATGCATAAAATAATTCAGAGAACAATCAAATATTGTTCATAGATAATCTTGATCATAAACCCACAATTCACCGGATCTCGACAAACACACCGCAAAAAGAATTACATCGAATAGATCTCCAAGAGAATAGAGGAGAACTTTGTATTGATATCCAAAGAGAGAGAAGAAGCCATCTAGCTAATAACTATGGACTCGAAGGTTTGTGGCAAACTACTCACTAATCATCAGAGAGGCTACGGTGTTGATGTAGAAGCCCTCCATGATTGATTCCCCCTCCGGCGGAGCGCCAGAAAAGGCCCCAAGATGGGATCTCACGGGTACAGAAGGTTGCGGCGGTGGAAATACGGTTTTTGTGGTGCTCTTTGATGTTTCCGGGGTATATGAGTATATATAGGCGAAAGAAGTAGGTCGGTGAAGCCATGAAGGGCCCACGAGGGTGGGGGGTGCGCCAACCCCCTGGGCGCGCCCTCCTACCTCGTGGCCGCCTCGTTGCTTCCTTGACGTCCACTCCAAGTCTCATGGATTGCGTTTGTTCCAAAAGTAACTCTCCTGAAGGTTTCCTTCCGTTTGGATTCCGTTTGGTATTCCTTCTCTGCGAAACACTGAAATAGGCAAAAAAACAGCAATTTGCACTGGGCCTTTGGTTAGTAGGTTAGTCCCAAAATAATATAAAAGTGCATAACAAAGCCCATTAAACATCCAAAACAGATAATATAATAGCATGAATCAATCAAAAATTATAGATACATTGGGGACGTATCAAGCATCCCCAAGCTTAATTCCTGCTCGTCCTCGAGTAGGTAAATGATAAAAATAGAATTTTTGATGTGGAATGCTACCTAGCATAATTATCAATGTAATTTTCTTTATTGTGGCATGAATGTTCAGATCCGAAAGATTCAAGACAAAAGTTCAATATAGACATAAAAATAATAATACTTCAAGCATACTAACAAAGCAATCATGTCTTCTCAAAATAACATGGCCAAAGAAAGTAATCCCTACAAAATCATATAGGCTGGCCATGCTCTATCTTCATCACACAAAGTATTTAACCATGCACAACCCCGATGACAAGCCAAGCAATTGTTTCATAATTTTGATGTTCTCAAACTTTTTCAATCTTTACGCAATATATGAGCGTGAGCCATGGACATAGCACTATATGTGGAATAGAATGGTGGTTGTGGAGAAGACAAAAAAAAGAAGATAGTCTCACATCAACTAGGCGTATAAACGGGCTATGGAGATGCCCATCAATATATATCAATGTGAGTGAGTAGGGATTGCCATGCAACGGATGCACTAGAGCTATAAGTGTATGAAAGCTCAACAAAACAAACTAAGTGGGTGTGCATCCAACTCGCTTGCTCACGAAGACCTAGGGCATTTTGAGAAGCCCGTCATTGGAATATACAAGCCAAGTTCTATAATGTAAAATTCCCACTAGCATATGAAAGTGACAACATATGAGACTCTCTATCATGAAGATCATAGTGCTACTTTGAAGCACAAGTGTGGTAAAAGCATAGTAACATTGTCCCTTCTCTCTTTTTCTCTCATTTGTCTTTTTTGGGGGACCTTTTCCCTTTTTTATGGCCTCTTTTTTTCTTTTCGTCTGGAGTCTCATCCCGACTTGTGGGGGAATCATAGTCTCCATCATCCTTTCCTCACTTGGGACAATGCTCTAATAATGATGATCATCACACTTTTATTTACTTACAACTCAATACTAGAACAAAATATGACTCTATGTGAATGCCTCCAGCGGTGTACTGGGATGTGCAATGAATCAAGAGTGACATGTATGAAAGAATTATAAAGGTGGCTTTGCCACAAATATGATGTCAACTACATGATCATGCAAAGCAATACGACAATGATGTAACGTGTCATAACAAACGGAACGGTGGTAAGTTGCATGGCAATATATCTCTGAATGGCTATGGAAATGCCATAATAGGTAGGTATGGTGGCTGTTTTGAGGAAGGTATTGTTGGAAATATGCCCTAGAGGCAATAATAAAAGGATTATTATTATTATATTTCCTTGTTGATGATGATTGTCTTTTATTCATGCTATAATTGTGTTATCCGGAAATCGTAATACATGTGTGAATACATAGACACCAACATGTCCCTAGTAAGCCTCTAGTTGACTAGCTCGTTGATCAAAAGATAGTCATGGTTTCCTGACTATGGACATTGGATGTCATTGATAACGAGATCACATCATTAGGAGAATGATGTGATGGACAAGACCCAATCCTAAACATAGCACAAGATCGTATAGTTCATCTGCTAGAGTTTTTCCAATGTCAAGTATCTTTTCCTTAGACCATGAGATCGTGTAACTCCCGGATATCGTAGGAGTGCTTTGGGTGCACCAAACGTCACAACGTAACTGGGTGACTATAAAGGTACATTACAGGTGTCTCCGAAAGTGTCTGTTGGGTTGGCACGAATCGAGACTGGGATTTGTCACTCCGTATGACGGAGAGGTATCTCTGGGCCCACTCGGTAATGCATCATCATAATGAGCTCAAAGTGACCAAGTGTCTGGTCACGGGATCATGCATTATGGTACGAGTAAAGTGACTTGCCAGTAACGAGATTGAACGAGGTATTGGGATACCGACGATCGAATCTCGGGCAAGTAATGTATCGATTGACAAAGGGAATTGTATACGGATTGATTGAATCCTCGACATCATGGTTCATCCGATGAGATCATCGAGGAGTATGTGGGAGCCAACATGGGTATCCAGATCCCGCTGTTGGTTATTGGCCGGAGAGACGTCTCGGTCATGTCTGCATGTCTCCCGAACCCGTAGGGTCTACACACTTAAGGTTCGGTGACGCTAGGGTTGTAGAGATATGAGTATGCAGTAATCCGAAAGTTGTTCGGAGTCCCGGATGAGATCTCGGACGTCACGAGGAGTTCTGGAATGGTCCGGAGGTGAAGAATTATATATAGGAAGTGCAGTTTCGGCCATCGGGAAGGATTCGGGGGTCACCAGTATTGTACCGGGACCACCGGATGGGTTCCGGGGGTCCACCGGGTGGGGCCACCCATCCCGGAGGGCCCCATGGGCTGAAGTGGGGAGGGGAACCAGCCCATAGTGGGCTGGTGCGCCCCCCTTGGCCCACCCCCTGCGCCTAGGGTTGGAAACCCTAGGGTAGGGGTGGCGCCCCACTTGCCTTGGGGGGTACTCCACCCCCCTGGCCGCCGCCCCCCTTGGGAGATTCAATCTCCAGGGCCAGCGCCCCCCCAGGGGGGCTATATAAAGGGGGGAGGGAGGGGCAGCCGCACCCTGAAGCCTTGGCGCCTCCCTCTCCCCTGCTACACCTCTCCCTCTCGCAGAAGCTCGGCGAAGCCCTGCTGCGGTGACTGTTGCATCCACCACCACGCCGTCATGCTGCTGGATCTTCATCAACCTCTCCTTCCCCCTTGCTGGATCAAGAAGGAGGAGACGTCACGCTGACCGTACGTGTGTTGAACGCGGAGGTGCCATCCATTCGGCGCTAGGATCTCCGGTGATTTGGATCACGACGAGTACGACTCCTTCATCCCCGTTCTTTGAACGCTTCCGCTCGCGATCTACAAAGGTATGTAGATGCATCCGATCACTCGTTGCTAGATGAACTCATAGATGGATCTTGGTGAAAACGTAGGAATTTTTTTTGTTTTCTGCAATGTTCCCCAACAGGTATATGGTGGGTGTATGATACCGGCGAAAAGGTGCGCGGTATTAGAGAGGCTAGTAATGGTGGAAGGGTGAGAGTGCGTATAATCCATGGACTCAATATTAGTCATAAAGAACTCACATACTTATTGCAAAATTCTATTAGTTATCAAAATGAAGTACTACGCGCATGCTCCTAGGGGGGATAGATTGGTAGGAAAAGACCATCGCTCGTCCCCGACCGCCATTCATAAGGAAGACAATCAATAAATAAATCATGCTCCGACTTCATCACATAATGGTTCACCATAAGTGCATGCTACGGGAATCACAAACTTTAGAACAAGTATTTCTCAAATTCACAACTACTCAACTAGCATGACTCTAATATCACCATCTTCATATCTCAAAACAATCATAAAGAATCAAACTTCTCATAGCATTCGATGCACTTTATATGATAGTTTTTATTATACCCAACTTGGATGTTCATCACATTAGGACTAATTTTATAGCCAAAGAAAATTACCATGATGTTCTATAAGACTCTCAAAATAATATGGGTGAAGCATGAGAGATCAATAATTTCTATAAAATAAAACCACCATCGTGCTCTTAAAAAGATATAAGTGAAGCACTAGAGCAAAATTATCTAGCTCAAAAGAGATAAGTGAAGCACATAGAGTATTCTAATAAATTCCGATTCATGTGTGTCTCTCCAAAAGGTCTACCAAGGATGACTGTGGTAAACTAATAAGCAAAGACTCAAATCATAAAAGACGCTCCAAGCAAAACACATATCATATGGTGAATAAAAATATAGCCTTAAGTGAAGTTACCGATGGACGAAGACGAAAGAGGGGATGCCTTCTGGGGCATCCCCAAGCTTAGGCTTTTGGTTGTCCTTGAATTTTACCTTGGGATGCCATGGGTACCCCCAAGCTTAGGCTCTTGCCACTCCTTATTCCAAAATCCATCAAATCTTTACCCAAAACTTGAAAACTTCACAACAGAAAACTCAACAGAAAATCTCATGAGCTCCGTTAGTATAAGAAAACAAACCACCACTTAAAGGTACTGTAATGAACTCATTATTTATTTATATTGGTGTTAAACCTACTGTATTCCAACTTCTCTATGGTTCATACCCCCCGATACTACTCATAGATTCATCAAAATAAGCAAACAACACCCGAAAAACAGAATCTGTCAAAAAAAGAACATTCTGTAGTAATCTATAGGTTTCGAATACTTCTGTAACCCCACAAATTCTTAAATAAATTGGTGGACGTGAGGAATTTTTCTATTAATCATCTGCAAAAATAATCAACTTAATCGCACTCACCAGTAAAAATGGCAGCTAATCTCGTGAGCGCTAAAGTTTCTGTTTTTTACAGCAAGATCACAAAGACTTCCACCAAGTCTTCCCAAAGGTTCTACTTGGCACAAACACTAATTAAAAACATAAAACCACATATAAACAGAAGCTATATGAATTATTTATTACTAAACAGTAACAAAAAGCAATAAACAAAAATAAAATTGGGTTGCCTCCCAACAAGCGCTATCGTTTAACGCCCCTAGCTAGGCATAAAAACAAGAATAGATCTAGGTATTGTCGTCTTTGGTATGCAATCCATAAGTGGCTATCATAATAGATTCATAAGGTAATTTAATTTTCTTTATAGGGAAGTGTTCCATGCCCTTCCTTAATGGAAATTGAAATCTAATATTTCCTTCTTTCATATCAATAATTGCACCAATCGTTCTAAGGAAAGGTCTACCAAGAATAATAGGACAAGTAGGATTGCAATCTATATCAAGAACAATGAAATCTACGGGCACATAATTACTATTTGCAACAATAAGAACATCATTAATCGTTCCCATAGGTTTCTTAATGGTGGAATCCGCAAGATGCAAGTTTAAAGAACAATCATCAAATTCACGGAAACCTAACACATCACACAAAGTTTTTGGAATCGTGGAAACACTAGCACCCAAATCACATAAAGCATAGCATTCATGATCTCTAATTTTAATTTTAATAGTAGGTTCCCACTCATCATAAAGTTTTCTAGGGATAGAAACTTTTAATTCAATCTTTTCTTCATAGGATTGCATTAAGGCATCAACGATATGTTTGGTAAAAGCTTTATTTTGATCATAAGCATGAGGAGAATTTAGCACGGATTGCAACAAAGAAATACGATCTATCAAAGAGCAATTATCATAATTAAATTCCTTGAAATCCAAGATAGTGGCTTCATTGCTATGTAAAGTTTTGACCTCTTCAATCCCACTTTTACCAATTTTTGCATCAAGATCTAAAAACTCTGAATCATTGGGACGCCTTTTAACTAAAGTTGACTCCTCTCCAGTCCCATCATTATCAAGATTCATATTGCAAAACAAAGATTTAATAGGAGACACATCAATCACTTTTAGATCTTCATCCTTATTATCGTGAAAACTAGAAGAACGCGCTTTTATAAAGCAATCTTTTTTAGCACGCATCCTAGCGGTTCTTTCTTTGCACTCATCAATGGAAATTCTCATAGATTTGAGAGACTCATTGATACCAGGCTTAGGTGGAATAGATCTAAGTTTCAAAGAATCAACATCAAGAGAAATTCTATCCACGCTCCTAGCCAACTCATGAATCTTAGGCAATTTTTCTTCAAGCAAAGCATTGAAATTCTTTTGCGAAATCATAAATTCTTCAACACTAGTCTCAAAATCAGAGGGAATCTTATTAAAATTTCCATAAGAGTTGTTGTAGGAATTACCATAATTATTAGAGGAATTACTAGGAAACGACCTATGATTAAAGTTTCCTCTATACGCGTTGTTACCAAAATTGTTCCTACCAACAAGATTCACATCCATAGATTCATTAGTATTCTCAATCAAAGTAGACAAAGGCATATCATTAGGATCAGAAGAAACACTCTTATTAGCAAACAATTTCATAAGTTCATTCATCTTTCCACTTAAAACACTAATCTCTTCTATTGCATGAACCTTTTTACTAGTAGATCTTTCGGTGTGCCATTGAGAATAATTAACCATAATATTATCTAGGAGTTTAGTAGCTTCTCCTAATGTGATTTCCATAAAAGTGCCTCCCGCGGCCGAATCTAAAAAAATTCTAGAAGAAAAATTCAATACAGCATAAAAATTTTGTATGATCATCCATAAATTTAATCCATGAGTAGGGCAATTACCTATCATTAATTTCATCCTCTCCCAAGCTTGTGCAACATGCTCATGATCAAGTTGCTTAAAATTCATAATATCATTTTTAAGAGAGATGATCTTAGCGGGAGGAAAATACTTTGAGATAAAAGCATCTTTGCACTTATTCCATGAAGCAATACTATTTTAGGCAAAGACGAAAACCAAGTTTTAGCACGATCTCTAAGCGAAAACGGAAATAGCTTCAATTTAACAATATCATTATCCACATCTTTCTTCTTTTGCATATCACACAAATCAACAAAGTTGTTTAGATGTGTAGCAGCATCTTCACTAGGAAGGCCAGAGAATTGATCTTTCATGACAAGATTCAGCAAAGCGGCATTATTTCACAAGATTCAGCATCGGTAATAGGAGCAATCGGAGTGCTAAGAAAATCATTATTGTTGGTATTGGAGAAATCACACAATTTAGTATTGTCTTGAGCCATCGTGACAAACAATCCAACACACAGGCACACAAGAAGAAAGAAAAAGGGCAGACAAAAGAGAGGGCGAATAAAACGGCAAAGGTGAAGTGGGGGAGAGGAAAACGAGAGGCAAATGGCAAATAATGTAATGTGAGGGATAAGAGTTTGTGACGGGTACTTGTTATGTCTTGACTTGTGCGTAGATCTCCCCGGCAACGGCGCCAGAAATCCTTCTTGCTACCTCTTGAGCATGCGTTGGTTTTCCCTTGAAGAGGAAAGGGTGATGCAGCAAAGTAGCATAAGTATTTCCCCTAGTTTTTGAGAACCAACGTATCAATCCAATAGGAGACTACACGAAAGTCCCTCATACCTGCACAAACAAATAAGAACCTTGCAACCAACGTGATAAAGGGGTTGTCAATCCCTTCACGGCCACTTGCAAAAGTGAGATATGATAAATATAATAAGATAAATATTTTTGGTATTTTTGTTGTATAGATTGGAAAATAAAGATTGCAAAATAAAAGGCGGCAGAAATAGCAAGTAGATAGGAAAATGATATGATGGAAGATAGACCCGGGGCCCATAGGTTTCACTAGTGGCTTTTCTCAAGATAGAAAATTCTACAGTGGGTGAACAAATTACTGTCGAGCAATTGATAGAAAAGCGCATAGTTATGAGAATATCTAGGCATGATCATGTATATAGGAATCACGTCCACGACAAGTAGACCGAAACAATTCTGCATCTACTACTATTACTCCACACATCGACCGCTATCCAGCATGCATCCAGAGTATTAAGTTCATAAGAACAGAGTAACGCATTAGGCAAGATGACATGATGTAGAGGGATAAACTCAAGCAATATGATATAAACCCCATCTTTTTATCCTCGATGGCAACAATACAATACGTGCCTTCCTGCCCCTGCTGTCACTGGGAAAGGACACCGCAAGATTGAGCCCAAAGCTAAGCACTTCTCCCATTGCAAGAAAGATCAATCTAGTAGGCCAAACCAACCTGATAATTCGAAGAGACTTGCAAAGATATTAAATCATGCATAAAAGAATTCAGAGAAGAATCAAATATTGTTCATAGATAATCTTGATCATAAACCCACAATTCACCGGATCTCAGCAAACACACCACAAAAAGAATTACATCGAATAGATCTCCAAGAAGATCAAGGAGAACTTTGTATTGAGATCCAAAGAGAGAGAAGAAGCCATCTAGCTAATAACTATGGTCCCGAAAGTCTGTGGTAAACTACTCACACATCATCGGAGAGGCTATGGTGCTGATGTAGAAGCCCTCCTTGATCGATTCCTGCTCTGGCGGAGCGCCCGAAAAGGCCCCAAGATGGGATCTCACGGGTACAGAAGGTTGCGGCGGTGGAAATAGGGTTTGGTGGTGCTCTCTAATGTTTTCGGGTATATGAGTATATATAGGCGAAAGAAGTAGGTCGGTGGAGCCACGAGGGGGCCATGAGGGTGGGGGCACGCCTACCCCCCTGGGCGCGCCCTCCTACCTCGTGGCCGCCTCATTGCTTCCTTGACGTCCACTCCAAGTCTCCTGGATTGCGTTTGTTCCAAAAATAACTCCCCCGAAGGTTTCATTCCGTTTGGATTCCGTTTGGTATTCCTTTTCTGCGAAACACTGAAATAGGCAAAAAAAATAGCAATTTGCACTGGGCCTTTGGTTAGTAGGTTAGTCCCAAAAATAATATAAAAGTGCATAAAAAGGCCATTAAACATCCAAAGCAGATAATATAATAGCATGAAACAATAAAAAATTATAGATACATTGGAGACGTATCAGGTGTGCCCTACCCCCTGGGTGCGCCCCCCTGCCACGTGGGCACCTCGTGTGCCCTCCGGACTCCGTTTTCTTGCATGATACTTCTTTTGGTCGATAAAAATTCATTATATAATCTCCCGAAGGTTTTGACCACCGTACCACGCAAATATCCTCTCTTTTTGTTTCGAGCTGTTGTGTGCCAGAGTTGTCAAGGCCAAGCATTATGTCGTCCCCCTCCTCCAACAAAGAGGGAAACGATGCTTGGCTAATGAAGATAGAGCTGAAGAGAGAAGAACCCGATGAGATCAACAAGGATGATCGGATTAATAAGGCCATGGAGGATCAAGCTCTGGCAGCAGAAGACGAAGACATCCTCCAACCTCATAACAATCTTCTTACCCCAATGGAGATTGAAGCTTTCAAGATGGTTGAGTTAGCTCGCATACAAAATAAGTATCTCACGCGTGAAAATATTTTGTTGAAGGAGCATATCAGCGCAGTCAAGGGCATCATCCGCAAATTGCAGGATCTCCTACGCTCAATGTGCGACTATCCATCATCACCACCATCTTCTTCACCAGCAAAGGAGAACTGAGTATCTGGTATGGGCACTCCCCTTGGCATCTGCCAAGCTTGGGGGAGTGCCCCGGTATCGTATCACCATCACGCTTCTATCTTTACCGTTTTTCTTAGTTCAATCCTTTTGGTAATATCTTGATCTAGTAGAATAAAGTTTTAGTATGATCTAGTTTTGAGTTTTGCTTTATGATCCTTCTATGTAATCAAGTCAGTGAGCTATATATAATAAAGTTTAGTGTTGAATCAAGGGCTTGGTTATCTTGCTATGATCTTGAGGGAATAAAAGAAATTATAAAAAGAAATAGAGAGATCATATTGATGTTATGGAGAGTAATGACTTCACATATAAAGAGTATGATGAATAAAAGTTGTTGAGAGTTGACAAACATAGTTTTGGTCATCGTTGCAATTAATAGGAAATAATAAAGAAAGTGAGGTTTTCACATATAAATATACTGTATTGGACATCTTTTATGATTGTGAGCACTCATTAAAATATGACATGTTAAAAAGTTGATGTTGGACAAGTAGTACAATGTAATGGGTTATGTTTTCTTATATCCGAAATAAAGTATATTGTCATGGATCATCCAACATGTTGAGCTTGCCTTTCCCCCTCATGCTAGCCGAATTCTTTGCACCAAGTAGAGATACTACTTGTGCTTCCAAATATCCTTAAAACCCGGTTTTGCCATGAGAGTGCACCATATCTACCAATGGATTGAGTAAGATCCTTCAAGTAAGTTGTCATGTTGCAGGCAATAAAAATTGCTCTCTAAATATGTATGATTTATTAGTGTGGAGAAAATAAGCTTTATACAATCTTGTGATGTGGAAGCAATAAAAGCGACGGACTGCATAATAAAGGTCCATATCACAAGTGGCAATATAAAGTGATATTCTTTCGCATTAAGGTTTTGTGCATCCAACCATAAAAGCACATGACAACCTATGCTTCCCTCTGCGAAGGTCCTATCTTTTACTTTTGTCTTATACCTTATACAAGAGCCATGGTGATCTTCACCTTTCCTTTTTACATTTTATCCTTTGGCAAGCACATTGTGTTGGAAAGATCCAGATATATATATATATATATATATATATATATATATATATATATATATATATATATATATATATCCAATTGCATGTAAGTTATCATGAACTATTATTGTTGACATTACCCTTGAGGTAAAAGGTTGGGAGGCAACACTATAAGTCCCTATCTTTCTCTGTGTCCGATTAAAACTCCATACCTATAAGTATTGCGTGAGTGTTAGCAATTGTGAAAGACTAAATGATAGTTGAGTATGTGGACTTGCTGAAAAACTCTTATATTGACTCTTTCCGATGTTATGATAAATTGCAATTGCTTCAGTGACTGAGATTATAGTTTGTTAGTTTTCAATGAAGTTTCTGATTCATATTTGAAATTGTGAATGAATTGTTACTTTAGCATAAGAAATCATATGAAATATATATATATATATATATATATATATATATATATATATATATAGTGTTACTATTCATCACCCAGGGTACAAAATAAGTTATTCTTCACCCGAGGTAATATTACGATCATTTCATAATTAAATTACGTTTAGAATTCAAATAGTTACATTGTTATTGATTCACTACGTAAAATTTGGTATAAGAAAATAAAAATATAGGTCATAAGACAAGAAAATTTCTAGTTTATGTGTATTTTACATTATGATTTTACGTTTATAATTTTACATAACATAAAATATTTTTTACAATGATTATATATTTTCTTATGGTCTCTTTTTACGTCGAAAATAAGACAAAAACTTACGGAACGTAAAGTTACGGTGCATTCATGGTAAAATAGAGAGGGGTAAAGAATAACTATTCCTCAACCAGGGTGACAAATAGCGTGACCTAGTGCTACTATTCATCATTCAGGGTGCAGAATAAGTTATTGTTCACCCGAGGTAATATTACGATCATTTCATAATTAAATTACGTTTGGAATTCAAATAGTTACATTTTTATTGTTTCACTACGTAAAATTTGGTATAAAAAATAAAAATATAGGTCATAAAACAAGAAAATTTACAGTTTATGTGTATTTTACACTATAATTTTACGTTTGTAATTTTGCATAACATAAAATATTTTTTTACAATGATTATATATTTTCTTGCGGTCTTTTTTACGTCGAAAATAAGATAAAAACTTACGGAACGTAAAATTATGGTGCATTGATGGTAAAATAGAGGGAGGGTGTAGAATAACTATTTCTCACCCAGGATGGCAAATAGCGCAACCATATATAGATATATATATATATATATATATATATATATATATATATATATATATATATATATATATATAGGACAGGGTTATTCTGTTACTAGTAACCTTCCGCCCTATATAGGAGCGATCTGCAAATTCCCGACATAAGAAAATAAAAATATAGGTCATAAGACAAGAAAATTTCTAGTTTATGTGTATTTTACATTATGATTTTACGTTTATAATTTTACATAACATAAAATATTTTTTACAACGATTATATATTTTCTTACGGTCTCTTTTTACGTCGAAAATAAGACAAAACTTACGGAACGTAAAATTACGGTGCATTCATGATAAAATAGAGGCGTGAAGAATAACTATTCCTCAACCAGGGTGACAAATAGCGCGACCTAGTGTTACTATTCATCATCCAGGGTGCAGAATAAGTTATTGTTCACGCGAGGTAATATTACGATCATTCCATAATTAAATTACGTTTAGAATTCAAATAGTTACATTTTTATTGTTTCACTACGTAAAATTTGGTATAAGAAAATAAAAATATAGGTCATAAAACAAGAAAATTTACAGTTTATGTGTATTTTACACTATAATTTTATGTTTGTAATTTTACATAACATAAAATATTTTTTTACAATAATTATATATTTTCTTACGGTCTTTTTTACGTCGAAAATAAAATAAAAACTTACGGAACGTAAAATTATGGTGCATTGATGGTAAAATAGAGGGAGGGTGAAGAATAACTATTCCTCACCCAGGGTGACAAATAGCGTCCGTAACCTTCCGCTCTATATATAGGACAGGGCTATTCTGTTACTAGTAACCTTCCGCCCTAGCGATCTGCAAATTCCCGACCCGTAAAAACAAACTGGAGCAAAAACGACCAGCTCGCTGAGGCCCACCCGGCCACCTCGTCCCCTCACTCTCTTATCCGCACACCTCACTCCCCATCGACGGGCACCGCCCAGCGCCCCGCCGCCTCATGGCCACCTCGCTTTCCGCCGCCGCCCGGCCACCCCGCCTCCTGGCCACCCTGCGCCCCGCCGCCGCCTGGCCACCCCGCGCCCTGCCGCTGCCACCCTCCCCACGCCGCCGGCCACCCCGCGCCCCACCGCTGCCACCCTCCCCACGCCGCCGGCCACCGCCTCCCTCTTCCACGCCGCCAGACACCGCCTCTCTCCCCGCGTAGCCGGACGCCGCCTCCCTTCCCCGCAGCCGGACGCCGCAAGCTCCTCCACGCACAGGTCTGCAACCCACTTGCCGCCTCCGTTCTCCAGCATGCCCGGCCGCCCGCCATCCTCATCCACGCGTGCGGCACCTCGACCCAATGCTGACCTCCCTCCCTCGTCCCGGTTGCTGGTCGACATCCAAGTCATACCAATTATTCTAGAAGGTCTGAACTTCTTTTCCAAAGCATACCAGTTTTCGATTGATTTATGACTATCTCCCCTAATCTCTGAACTTTTTCGCCACAACAAACTAACTTGGACTTCATTGCACCATTTTGGGCGCCGGCAGCTCCTTCCTTCGCCATGGATACACCATAGACATGTACAGCAGTGTTCTTTCTTTTTGTTTATCTATTGCTCTGCTTCTAGACCATGAATTACTGCTTGCTGAGCCGAACCATTCCTTCAAATTTCTTCAGCCCACAACTATGCTTTGTTGTTCATTTTATTCAGGAGTTCCAACTTGAGGTGGATGACTATTAACCCTGCTAGTGGATAGATGCGCCTTCTTCGGCGTCATTGTGATATCCACCATTGTGCTTATTGATGTGATGTTGTGAACTTTTTTAGTGCTGTAAAAATTGTTTACTTCTAGTTGCTGCTTGATGCCACGGCTGAATGGTACAAGTTCAATCATTGTCATAGAGCGAGTTTGGAAGTTTGATTTAGTTAAAAAGTAGGAAAAGAAAAATCTCAGTGCAGGTGTGGAGAACCTGTATGTTCTAATAATGCTGTATGCCAGGTTAAGGACAGTGATCCGGGTGCATGGGAGCAACTGCTGATGGAGGTTGAGTCAAAGTGTCATGACTGGCTGCTGCAGACCTTTGGCACGGAGTTCGACGAAGACACCCCTCTGATGGTAATGCCCATCTACATTTGAATTGACAAAAAAGTTACAGAACTTCAGTTCCTTTGTACTTATGAAATCTTCAGTCCACGACCAAAAATTGCAGAGTTCTACTTCCTCAAGATAGGAGTGAGATTCGATGGGACACGACCAGATTATGATGTTGTACATCAATTCAGACCTGAGAGATCGTAAGCTAATAAAAGAAAAAATATACAGGAGTTCAAAGTCGAGAAATAGGGGGATGTTTGTTCGTATATCTAAAATAACTGAGTTTATATAGGAGTTCAAATGGATAAAAAATGAATACTTATATGTTTGAAGTTCATCGACCAAAATTCTAAAAGTTCAAATTGAGAAATGTGGTAAGTTCGAACGGAAAATAAATGAGCACTTCAACTATTTCATTGAGAAAAAGGTAAGGAGTTTATGTATAACTGTAGCTAGTGCCCCATCGAATCAACATAGCAATGTAGTAAAAAAAATGTTTACATCTCTCTAGCTGTATGAGAATGAATGTTTTGTTATTATATCTGTTACATTGCTTGTCTTCAGTCACCTAAATAAGGTCAAGAAAAATCTGTAAGTTTGGTGCGTGTGCTGCTACAAATCTAAACTTCTTGTCTGGTAATTCTAGTACTGATGAACATCGAGTTGATTGAAATCATGTACTCCTTTGTTCTAGTGGTTCAGTAGGAGGCATGGTAATAGAAGCAAGACCAATTATTTCATCCTCACTAGGTAATTCTTTATCACGGGGTTGTCTACTAAACTTAGAGAAATTAAATTCATGAGACCCATCACCAAAGCTAACACTAACAGTTGTTTATGACAATCTATAGTAGCATTGACAATGTTCAAGAAAGGTCTACCAAAGATAATGGGAGAAAAGTCATCTTGTGGGGAACCAAGAACTAGAAAATCAGTATGATATTTTATTTTCCCACACAAGACTTCAACATCTCTAACGATCCCCAGTGGTGTGATGGTGTCTGTATTAGCAAGTTTAATAGTAACATCTATGTCTTCTATTTCAGCGGGTGTTATATCATTCATAACTTCTTGGTATAAGGTGAAAGGAATATCACTCACACTAACACCTAAATCACATAGGCCATGATAACAATGATCTCCTATTTTAACTGAGACAACAAGCATGCCAACAACAGGCATATCTTTTTCACCGGGCTTAGCAATTCTAGCAGCTTCATCACAGAAGTAAATAACATGCCCATTAATATTTTCTACCAGGAGATCTTTAACCATAACAACACTAGGTTCTACTTTAATTTGCTTAGAGGGTTTAGGTGCTTTAATATTACTTTTGCGAACCACCGTTGATACCTTAGCATGTTCCTTTATCCTAATAGGGAAAGGTGGTTTCTCAATATAAGCAGTAGGTACAACTGGATCAACATTGTAAATATTAGTTTCATCTTTAGCTTTAAATGGTTCTTTAATTTCTTTTTTGATAGGGGGATGATATTTAAACCACTTTTCCTTAGGGAGATCAACATGAGTAGAAAATGATTCACAAAAGAGGCGACTATCTTAGAGTCAACTCCATATTTAGTGCTAAACTTGTCAAAAGCATCGGTATTCATAAAAGATTTAACACAATCAAACTCAAGCTTAATACCTGGCTCTTTACCTTCATCGAGTTCCCAATATTCAGAGTTACCTTTAATTCTTTCTAAAGGATCCCACCTGAATTCAGTAGTCTTCTTCATAAAAGAACTAGTACAAGAAGTATCAAACATGGATTGATCATCACGATAAAGTCGAGCATAAAGTTCTGAATAATAATTTCTCTCGAGAGCTCATGATTGGGGCATGAATATAACATGGACTAAAGCCTCCCCCAAGTTAGAGCAATACTTTCTCCTCCACGAAGCCAAAAAATTATATATATAATTCCGATTCCGATGACGATGCATAGGATAAAATTTTGGTGAAATTCCAATTTCAATCGATTCTAGTTCCAAGATCTAATATCATCGCATAGCCTATACCATGTTAATGCTTTTCCCTTCAAATATAAAGAGAAAACCTTCTTCTTAATTTCATCGCCGGGTAAACCTGCAAGCTTAAATAATCCACAAATTTCATCCACATATATCAAGTGCATATCAAGATGTTTAGTTCCATCTCCTGCATAAGGATTAGCTAGCAGTTATTCCATCATACCCGAAGGAATTTCATAACCAATATTTTTAGTAGGTGTAGTAGGTTGAGGGGCAACTAATTGTGCTTCTGGTCGAGGTGAAGATACCCCGAACAAACCCCTCAAAGGATGGTTTTCCATAGTAGAAAGTGACAATAAGTTTCAACATGTGATACGTCTCCAACGTATCTACTTCTCCAAACACATTTGCCCTTATTTTGAACTCTAACTTGCATGATTTGAATGGAACTAACCCGGACTGACGTTGTTTTCAACAGAATTGCCATGGTGTTGTTTTTGTGCAGAAATAAAAGTTCTCGGAATGACCTGAAAATCAACGGAGAATATTTTTGGAATATATAAAAAATACTGGCGAAAAGATCCACGTCACGGGGCCCACACCCTGTCCACGAGGGTGGGGGCACGCCTACCCCCCTGGGCGCGCCCCTTGCCTCGTGGGCCCCCTGACGCTCTACCGACCTCAACTCCAACTCCATATATTCACTTTCGGGGAGAAAACAATCAGGGAGAAGGATTCATCACGTTTTACGATACGGAGCCGCCGCCAAGCCCTAAACTCTCTCGGGAGGGCTGATCTGGAGTCCGTTCGGGGCTTCGGAGAGGGGAATCCGTCGCCATCATCATCATCAACCTTCCTCCATCACCAATTTCATGATGCTCACCGCCGTGCATGAGTAATTCCATCATAGACTTGCTGGACGGTGATGGGTTGGATGATATTTATCATGTAATCGAGTTAGTTTTGTTAGGGTTTGATCCCTAGTATCCACTATGTCTTGAGATTGATGCTGCTACGACTTTGCTATGCTTAATGCTTGTCATTAGGGCCCGAGTGCCATGATTTCAGATCTGAACCTATTACGTTTTCATGAATATATGTGAGGTCGTGATCCTATCTTGCAAGTCTATAGTCACTTATTATGTGTTATGATCCGTTACCTCGAAGTGACAATAATCGGGATACTTACCGGTGATGACCGTAGTTTGAGGAGTTCATGTATTCACTAAGTGCTAATGCTTTGGTCTGGTACTCTATTAAAAGGAGGCCTTAATATCCCTTAGTTTCCAATAGGACCCCGCTGCCACGGGAGGGTAGGACAAAAGATGCCATGCAAGTTCTTTTCCATAAGCATGTACGACTATATTCGGAATACATGCCTACATTACATTGATGAACTGGAGCTAGTTCTGTGTCACCCTATGTTATAACTGTTGCATGATTGATCGCATCCGACATAATTATCCATCACTGATCCATCGCCTACGAGCTTTTCATATATTGTTCTTTGCTTATTTACTTTTCCGTTGCTACTGTTACAATCACTATAAAACCAAAAATATTACTTTTGCTACTGTTACCACTACTATCGTATTACTTTGCTACTAAATACTTTGCTGCAGATATTAAGTTTCCAGGTGTGGTTGAATTGACAACTCAGGTGCTGATACTTGAGAATATTCTTTGGCTCCCCTTGTGTCGAATCAATAAATTTGGGTTGAATACTCTACCCTCAAAAACTGTTGCCATCCCCTATACTTGTGGGTTATCAAGACTATTTTCTGGCGCCGTTGCCGGGAAGCATAGCTCTATTCTTTGAGTCACTTGGGATTTATATCTACTGATCACTATGAAGAATTTGAAAGATTAAAGAACCAAGATTTTCCCCTCAACTACGAGGGCAGGTAAGGAACTGCCATCTAGCTCTGCACTTGATTCACCTGCTGTTTTGAGTAAACTTGCGACACCTACACCTGCTATTCATTTTGATATGTTGCATGTTATTGATGATGCCACTTCTGCTTTGCATGATACTTATGATGAAACTACTTCTATGCTTGATAAACGGTGCCACTAGGTGAATTTCTTGATGAACAACTTGCTAGGATTAGAGAGAATGGAATTATTGAAACTGATAATATTGATGAAAGTGATGATGAAGATTCTCCCCCTAGATATGAATTGCCTATTGTGCCTGAGGGCTATGTTATGGATGAAGAAACTACTAGAGACTTCTTAGCTTGCAATGATAGATCTGGTCTTAAGAAATTATTAGCTAAGCTTAAAGAAAAGTCTTTGAATGCTAGAATGAAATATGACCCTGCTTTTGCTAGTTCACCTATCTTTATTACTGATAAGGATTATGATTTCTCTGTCGATCCTGAGTTAATTACTTTGGTTGAATCTGATCCTTTTTATGGCTATGAATCCGAAACTGTTGTGGCACATTTTACTAAATTAAATGATATAGCCACCCTGTTTACTCATGATTGGAAAACTCGCTATCAATTTATCCTTAAGTTGTTTCCGTTCTCATTAAAGGGTGATGCTAAAACATGGTTTAATTCTCTTGATCCTGGTTGTGTGCATAGTCCCCAGGATATGATTTATTATTTCTCTGCTAAATATTTCCCCGCTCATAAGAAACAAGCTACTTTAAGGAAAATATATAATTTTGTGCAAATTGAAGAAGATAGTCTCCCACAAGCTTGGGGAAGGCTTCTTCGATTACTTAATGCTTTGCCTAATCATCCTCTCAAGAAAAATGAAATACTTGATATCTTTTATAATGGACAAACCGATGCTTCCAGAGATTACCTGGATAGTTGTGCTGGTTGTATTTTCAGGGAAATAATTGTTGATCAAGCTGAATTGCTATTGAATAATATGTTGAGTAATGAAAATGATTGGACACTTCCTGAACCAACTCCTAAGCCAACTCCGAAGAAAGGGGGTATTCTATTTCTCAGTCCTGAAGATATGCAAGAGGCAAAGAAATCTATGAAAGAAAAAAGGTATTAAAGCTGAAGATGTTAAGAATTTACCATCTATTGAAGAAATACATGAAGGAAATATGCCCTAAAGGCAATAATGAAGTTATTATTTATTTCCTTATATCATGATAAATGTTTATTATTCATGCTAGAATTGTATTAACCGGAAACATAATACATGTGTGAATACATAGACAAACAGAGTGTCACTAGTATGCCTCTACTTGACTAGCTCGTTAATCAAAGATGGTTATGTTTCCTAACCATGAACAAAGAGTTGTTATTTGATTAACGAGGTCACATCATTAGTTGAATGATCTGATTGACATGACCCATTTCATTAGCTTAGCACCCGATCGTTTAGTATGTTGCTATTGCTTTCTTCATGACTTATACATGTTCCTATGACTATGAGATTATGCAACTCCCGTTTGCCGGAGGAACACTTTGGGTACTACCAAACGTCACAACGTAACTGGGTGATTATAAAGGAGTACTACAGGTGTCTCCAATGGTAGATGTTGGGTTGGCGTATTTCGAGATTAGAATTTGTCACTCCGATTGTCGGAGAGGTATCTCTGGGCCCTCTCGGTAATACACATCACATAAGCCTTGCAAGCATTATAACTAAGATGTTAGTTGTGAGATGATGTATTACGGAACGAGTAAAGAGACTTGCCAGTAACGAGATTGAACTAGGTATTGGATACCGACGATCGAATCTCGGGCAAGTAACATACCGATGACAAAGGGAACAACGTATGTTGTTATGCGGTCTGACCGATAAAAGATCTTCGTAGAATATGTAGGAGCCAATATGGGCATCCAGGTCCCGCTATTGGTTATTGACCGGAGACGTGTCTCGGTCATGTCTACATTGTTCTCGAACCGTAGGGTCCGCACGCTTAACGTTACGATGACAGTTATTATGAGTTTATGAATTTTGATGTACCGAAGGTTGTTCGGAGTCCCGGATGTGATCACGGACATGACGAGGAGTCTCGAAATGGTCGAGACATAAAGATTGATATATTGGAAGCCTAGATTTGGACATCGGAAGTGTTTCGGGTGAAATCGGGAATTTTACCGGATTACCGGGAGGTTACCGGAACCCCCCGGGAGGCAAATGGGCCGTCATGGGCCCCAGTGGAAAGGTGAAAGGGCTGCCCACAAGGGCTGCGCGCCTCCCCTTCCCCCTAGTCCTATTAGGACTAGCAGAAGGGGCCGGCCACCCTCTCTCTCTCTCTCCCCCCCTTTGGGGAATCCTAGTTGGAATAGGATTGGAGGGGAGAGTCCTACTCCCGGTGGGAGTAGGACTCCTCCTATGCCCTCTCCCTGGCCGGCGCAGCTCTCCCCCTTGGCCCCTTTATATACGGGAGCAGGGGGCACCTCTAGACACACAAGTTGATCCTTGAGATCGTTCCTTAGCCGTGTGCGGTGCCCCCTGCCACCAAATTTCACCTCAATCAAACCGTTGTAGTGCTTAGGCGAAGCCCTGCGTCGGTAGTACATCAAGATCGTCACCACGCCGTCGTGCTGACGGAACTCTTCCTCGACGCTTTGCTGGATCGGAGCCCGAGGATCGTCATCGAGCTGAACGTGTGCTAAGAACTCAGAGGTGCCGGAGTAACGGTGCTTGGATCGGTCGGATCGGAAAGACGTACGACTACTTCCTCTATGTTGTGTAATCGCTTCCGCAGTCGGTCTGCGTTGGTACGTAGACAACACTCTCCCCTCTCGTTGCTATGCATCACCATGATCTTGCGTGTGCGTAGGAAAATTTTGAAATTACTACGTTCCCCAACAGTGGCATCCGAGCCTAGGTTTTATGGTTTGATGTTATTTGCACGAGTAGAACACAAGTGAGTTGTGGGTGATACAAGTCATACTGCCTACCAGCATGTCATACTTTGGTTTGGCGGTATTGTTGGACGAGACGACCCGGACCAACCTTACGCGTACGCTTACGCGAGACCGGTTCCCTCGACATGCTTTGCACATAGATGGCTTCTCCAACTTTAGTTGAACCAAGTGTGGCTACGCCCGGTCCTTGAGAAGGTTAAAACGGAGTCTATTTGACAAACTATCGTTGTGGTTTTGATGCGTAGGTAAGATGAGTTCTTGCTTAAAGCCCGTAGCAGCCACGTAAAACTTGCAACAACAAAGTAGAGGACGTCTAACTTGTTTTTGCAGGGCATGTTGTGATGTGATATGGTCAAGGCGTGATGCTAAATTTTATTGTATGAGATGATCATGTTTTGTAACCGAGTTATCGGCAACTGGCAGGAGCCATATGGTTGTCGCTTTATTGTATGCAATGCAATCGCGATGTAATGCTTTACTTTATTACTAAACGGTAGTGATAGTCGTGGAAGCATAAGATTGGCGAGACGACAACGATGCTACGATGGAGATCAAGGTGTCACGCCGGTGACGATGGTGATCATGACGGTGCTTCGGAGATGGAGACCACAAGCACAAGATGATGATGGCCATATCATATCACTTATATTGATTGCATGTGATGTTTATCTTTTTTATGCATCTTATCTTGCTTTGATTAACGGCAGCATTATAAGATGATCTCTCACTAAATTATCAAGAAGTGTTCTCCCTGAGTATGCACCGTTGCCAAAGTTCGTCGTGCCCAGACACCACGTGATGATCGAGTGTGATAAGCTCTACGTCCATCTACAACGGGTGCAAGCCAGTTTTGCACACGCAGAATACTCGGGTTATACTTGACGAGCCTAGCATATGCAGATATGACCTCGGAACACGGAGACCGAAAGGTCGAGCGTGAATCATATAGTAGATATGATCAACATAACGATGTTCACCATTGAAAACTACTCCATCTCACGTGATGATCGGTTATGGTTTAGTTGATTTGGATCACGTGATCACTTAGAGGATTAGAGGGATGTCTATCTAAGTGGGAGTTCTTAAGTAATATGATTAAATTGAACTTAAATTTATCATGAACTTAGTCCTGGTAGTATTTTGCAAATTATGTTGTAGATCAATAGCTCGCGTTGTTACTTCCCTGTGTTTATTTTGATATGTTCCTAGAGAAAATTGTATTGAAAGATGTTAGTAGCAATGATGCGGATTGGATCCGTGATCTGAGGTTTATCCTCATTGCTGCACAGAAAAATTATGTCCTTGATGCACCGCTAGGTGACAGACCTATTGCAGGAGCAGATGCAGACGTTATGAACGTTTGGCTAGCTCAATATGATGACTACTTGATAGTTTAGTGCACCATGCTTAACGGCCTAGAGTCGGGACTTCAAAGACGTTTTGAACGTCATGGACCATATGAGATGTTCCAGGAGTTGAAGTTAATATTTCAAGCAAATACCCGAGTTGAGAGATATGAAGTCTCCAACAAGTTCTATAGCTAAAAGGTGGAGGAGAATCGCTCAACTAGTGAGCATGTGCTCAGATTGTCTGGGTACTACAATCGCTTGAATCAAGTGGGAGTTAATCTTCCAGATAAGATAGTGATTGACAGAATTCTCTAGTCACCATCACCAAGTTAGTAGAACTTCGTGATGAACCATAGTATGCAAGGGATGACGAAAACAAATCTCGAGCTTTTCATGATGATGAAATCGATGAAGGTAGAAATCAAGAAAGAGCATCAAGTGTTGATGGTTGACAAGATCACTAGTTTCAAGAAAAGGGCAAAGGGAAAAAAGGGGAACTTCAAGAAAAACAGCAAGCAAGTTGCTGCTTAAGTGAAGAAGCCCAAGTCTGGACCTAAGCCTGAGACTGAGTGCTTCTACTGCAAAGGGACTGGTCACTGGAAGCGAAACTACCCCAAGTGATTGGCGGATAAGAAGGATGGCAAAGTGAACAGAAGTATATTTGATATACATGTTATTGATGTGTACTTTACTAGTGTTTATAGCAAACCTTCAGTATTTGATACTAGTTCAGTTGCTAAGATTAGTAACTCGAAACGGGAGTTGCAGAATAAACAGAGACTAGTTAAGGGTGAAGTGATGATGTGTGTTGGAAGTGGTTCAAGATTGATTTGATCATCATCGCACACTCCCTATAATTTCGGGATTAGTGTTGAACCTAAATAAGTGTTATTTGGTGTTGCGTTGAGCATGAATATGATTTGATCATGTTTATTGTAATACGGTTATTCATTTAAGTAAGAGAATAAATTGTTGTTCTGTTTACATGAATAAAACCTTATATGGTTACACACCCAATGAAAATAGTTCGTTGGATCTCGATCGTAGTGATACACATAATCATAATATTGAAACCAAAAGATGCAAAGTTAATAATGATAGTGCAACTTATTTGTAGCACTGCCGTTTAGGTCATATTGGTGTAAAGCGCATGAAGAAACTCCATGCTGATGGACTTTTGGAATCACTTGATTATAAATCAGTTGATGCTTGCGAACCATGCCTCATGGGCAAGATGACTAAGACTCTGTTCTTCGGAACAATGGAGCGAGCAACAGATTTGTTGGAAACCATACATACTGATGTATGTGGTCCGATGAATATTGAGGCTCGCGACAAGTATCATTATTTTCTGATCTTCACAGATGATTTGAGCAGATATGAGTATATCTACTTGATGAAACATAAGTCTGAAACATTTGAAAAGTTCAAAGAATTTCAGAGTGAAGTGAAAAATCATCGTAACAAGAAAATAAAGTTTCTACGATCTGATCGTAGAGAAGAGTATTTGAGTTACGAGTTTGGCCTTCAGTTAAAAAAAATAATGTGAAATAGTTTCACTACTCACGCCACATGGAACACCATAGTGTAATGGTGTGTCCGAACGTCATAACCGTGCTTTATTAGATATGGTGCGATCTATGATGTCTCTTACCGATCTACCACTATCGTTTTGGGGTTATGCATTAGAGACAGTTGCATTCACGTTAAAAAAGGGGCACCATCTATATCCGTCGAGATGACGCCTTATGAACTATGGTTTGGCAAGAAACCAAAGTTGTCGTTTCTTGAAGTTTGGGGTTGCGATGCTTATGAGAAAAAGTTTCATCCTGATAAGCTCAAACCCAAATCGGAGAAATATGTCTTCATAGGATACCCAAAGGAGACTGTTGGGTACACCTTCTATCACAGATCCTAAGGCAAGACATTCGTTGCTTATAATGGATCCTTTCTAGAGAAGGAGTTTCTCTTGAAAGAAGTAAGTGGGAGGAAAGTAGAAAACTTGATAAGGTAATTGTACCTTCTACCTTATTGGAAAGTAGTTCATCACAAAAATCTGTTCTTGTGACTACTACACCAATTAGTGAGGAAGGTAATGATAATGATCATGTAACTTCAGATCAAGTTACTACCGAATCTCGCAGGTAAACCAGAGTGAGATCCGCACCAGAGTGGTACGGTAATCCTGTTCTGGAGGTCATGTTACTTGACCATGACGAACCTACGAACTATGAGGAAGCGATGATGAGCCCAGATTCCGTGAAATGGTTTGAGGCCATGAAATCTGAGATATGATCCATGTATGAGAACAAAGTTTGGACTTTGGTTGACTTGCCCGATGATTGGCAAGCAATTGAGAATAAATGGATCTTCAAGAGGAAGACGGACGCTGATAGTAGTGTTACTATCTACAAAGCTAGAATTGTCGCAAAAGGTTTTCGACAAGTTCAAGGTGTTGACTACGATGAGAGCTTCTCACTCGTATCTATGCTTGAGTCTGTCCGAATCATGTTAGTAATTGCCGCGTTTTATGAAATCTGGCAAATGGATAAACAAAACTGCATTCCTTAATGGATTTATTAAAGAAGAGTTGTATATGATGCAATAGAAGGTTTTGTCAATCCAAAAGGTGCTAACAAAATATGCAAGCTCCAGCGATCCATCTATGGACTGGTGCAAGCATCTCGGAGTCGGAATATACGCTTTGATAAGTTGATCAAAGGCTATAGTTTTATACAGACTTGCAGTGAAGCCTGTATTTACAAGAAAGTGAGTGGGAGCACTACAGCATTTCTGATAAGTATATGTGAATGACATATTGTTGATCGGAAATAATGTAGAATTATTCTGTAAAGCATAAAGGAGTGTTTGAAAGGAGTTTTTCAAAGAAAGACTTCGGTGAAGCTGCTTACATATTGAGCTTCAAGATCTATAGAGATAGATCAAGACGCTTGATAAGTTTTTTTTCAATAAGTACATACCTTGACAAGATTTTGAAGTAGTTCAAAATGGAGCAGTCAAAGAAAGAGTTCTTGCCTGTATTACAAGGTGTGAAGTTGAGTAAGACTCAAAGCCCGACCACGACAGAAGATAGAAAGAAAATGAAGTCATTCCCTATGCCTTGGCCATAGGTTCTATAAAGTATGTCATGTTGTATACCAGATCTATTGTATAGCCTGCATTCATTTGGCAAGGGAGTACAATAGTGATCTAGGAGTAGATCACTGGACAGCGGTCAGAATTATCCTTAGTGAAATAAGGATATGTTTCTCGATTATGGACGTGACAAAAAGGTTCGTCGTAAAGGGTTACGTCGATGCAAGTTTTTGACACTGATCCAGATGAATCTAAAGTCTCAATCCGGATACATATTGAAAGTGGGAGCAATTAGCTAGAGTAGCTCCGTGTAGAGCATTGTAGACATAGAACTTGCAAAATACTTACGGATCTGAATGTGACAGACCCGTTGACTAAAATTATCTCACAAGCAAAACATGATCACACCTTAGTACTCTTTGGGTGTTAATCACATAGATATGTGAACTAGATTACTGACTCTAGTAAACCCTTTGAGTGTTGGTCACATGACGATGTGAACTATGGGTGTTAATCACATGGTGATGTGAACTATTGCTGTTAAATCACATGGCGATGTGAACTAAATTATTGACTCTAGTGCAAGTGGGAGACTGAAGGAAATATGCCCTAGAGTTAATAATGAAGTTATTATTTATTTCCTTATATCATGATAAATGTTTATTATTCATGCTAGAATTGTATTAACCGAAAACATAATACATGTGTGAATACATAGATAAACAGAGTGTCACTAGTATGCCTCTACTTGACTAGCTCGTTAATCAAAGATGGTTATGTTTCCTAACCATGAACAAAGAGTTGTTATTTGATTAACGAGGTCACATCATTAGTTGAATGATCTGATTGACATGACCCATTTCATTAGCTTAGCACCCAATCGTTTAGTATGTTGCTATTGCTTTCTTCATGACTTATACATGTTCCTATGACTATGAGATTATGCAACTCCCGTTTGCCGGAGGAACACTTTGGGTGCTACCAAACGTCACAACGTAACTGGGTGATTATAAAGGAGTACTACAGGTGTCTCCAATGGTAGATGTTGGGTTGGCGTATTTCAAGATTAGAATTTGTCACTCCGATTGTCGGAGAGGTATCTCTAAGCCCTCTCGGTAATACACATCACATAAGCCTTGCAAGCATTATAACTAAGATGTTAGTTGTGAGATGATGTATTACGGAATGAGTAAAGAGACTTGCCAGTAACGAGATTGAACTAGGTATTGGATACCGACGATCGAATCTCGGGCAAGTAACATACCGATGACAAAGGGAACAACGTATGTTGTTATGCGGTCTGACCGATAAAAGATCTTCGTAGAATATGTAGGAGCCAATATGGGCATCCAGGTCCCGCTATTGGTTATTGATCGGAGACGTGTCTCGGTCATGTCTACATTGTTCTCGAACCGTAGGGTCCGCACGCTTAACGTTACGATGACAGTTATTATGAGTTTATGCATTTTGATGTACCGAAGGTTGTTCGGAGTCCCGGATGTGATCACGGACATGATGAGGAGTCTCGAAATGGTCGAGACATAAAGATTGATATATTGGAAGCCTATATTTGGACATCGGAAGTGTTCCGGGTGAAATCGGGAATTTTACCGGATTACCGGGAGGTTATCGGAACCCCCCGGGAGGCAAATGGGCCGTCATGGGCCCCAGTGGAAAGGTGAAAGGGCTGCCCACAAGGGCTGCGCGCCTCCCCCCTCCCCCTAGTCCTATTAGGACTAGGAGAAGGGGCCGGCCACCCTCTCTCTCTCTCCCCCTTTGGGGAATCCTAGTTGGAATAGGATTGGAGGGGAGAGTCCTACTCCCGATGGGAGTAGGACTCCTCCTATGCCCTCTCCCTGGCCGGCGCACCTCTCCCCCTTGGCCCCTTTATATACGGGAGCAGGGGGCACCTCTAGACACACAAGTTGATCCTTGAGATCGTTCCTTAGCCGTGTGCGGTGCCCCCTGCCACCAAATTCCACCTCGATCATACCGTTGTAGTGCTTAGGCGAAGCCCTGCGTCGGTAGTACATCAAGATCGTCACCACGCCGTCGTGCTGACGGAACTCTTCCTCGACGCTTTGCTGGATCGGAGCCCGAGGATCGTCATCGAGCTGAACGTGTGCTAAGAACTCGGAGGTGCCGGAGTAACGGTGCTTGGATCGGTCGGATCGGAAAGACGTACGACTACTTCCTCTACGTTGTGTGATCGCTTCCGCAGTCGGTCTGCGTTGGTACGTAGACAACACTCTCCCCTCTCGTTGCTATGCATCACCATGATCTTGCGTGTGCGTAGGATTTTTTTTGAAATTACTACGTTCCCCAACAATACATGGTCTTGAAAACCCGACACAGGTAATAAAGGTAAATTCTCTCTATAGATTTGATAAATGTGAAATCCCATTTACTAAGTTTGCTAGCCAATGCTTAGATGAGTTTGATGACTTTATGGTTAAACAAGAAGACTTCAATGCTTATGTTGGTAGACAATTGAAACATAATGCTTATATGCTTGAACACTTGAGTGATTGTATGTCTAGAGTTAAAGGTGAACTTAAACTTATTAGTAAACATGCTTCTATGGTTACCACTCAAGTAGAACAAGTACTTAAAGCTCAGAATGATTTGCTCAATGACTTAAATAATAAGAAGAATGATAATGTTGTTAGAGTTATGACTAGAGGGGGTAAAATGACTCAGGAACCTTTGTATCCTGAGGGCCATCCTAAGAGAATTGAGCAAGATTCTCAGAGAACTAGTGTTGATACACCTAGTCCTTCTAAAAGGAAGAAAAAGAAAAATGATAGGACTTTGCATGCTTCTAGTGAACCTGTTGTTGACACACCTGAGAATCCCAATGATATTTCTATTTCTGATGCTGAAACACAATCTGGTAATGAACATGAACCTAGTGATAATGTTAATGATGATGTTCATGTTGATGCTCAACCTAGCAATAATAATGATGTAGAGTTTGAGCCTGTTGTTGATCTTGATAACCCACAATCAAAGAATCAACGTTATGATAAGAGAGACTTCATTGCTAGGAAGCACGGTAAAGAAAGAGAACCATGGGTTCAGAAACCCATGCCTTTTCATCCTAAACCATCCAAGAAAAAGGATGATGAGGATTTTGAGCGCTTTGCTGAAATGATTAGACCTATCTTTTTGCGTATGTGTTTGACTGATATGCTTAAAATGAATCCTTATGCTAAGTAAATGAAAGATATTGTTACAAATAAAAGAAAGATACCGGAAGCTGAGATTTCCACCATTCTTGCTAATTACACTTTTAAGGGTGGGATACCAAAGAAACTAGGAGATACAGGGGTACCAACTATACCATGCTCCATTAAAAGAAATTGTGTTAAAACTGCTTTATGTAATCTTGGAGCCGGTGTTAGTGTTATGCCTCTCTCTTTATATCGTAGACTTGATTTGAATAAATTGACACCTACTGAAATATCTTTGCAAATGGCTGATAAATCAACTGCTATACCTGTCGGTATTTGTGAGGATGTGCCTGTTGTGGTTGCAAACGTTACTATTTTAACGGACTTTGTTATTCTTGATATTCCCGAGGATGATAGTATGTCCATTATTCTGGGAAGACCCTTCTTGAATACTGCAGGGGTTGTTATTGATTGCAACAAAGGCAAATGTCACTTATCATGTTAATGGTAATGAGCATACGGTACACTTTCCGAGGAAACAACCTCAAGTCCATAGTATCAATTATATTGGAAAATTTTCAACAATCACTCTTGGAGGTTTTGAATTTCCTCTTCCTACTGTCAAGAAGAAATATGATATTCTTATTGTTAGGAACATGCATATCCTCGTTGAGGTAACCTAGTGTTATTCAAAAATTCTCCGGTTTCATGTTATTCGAAAAGAGTTTGTTAACAAGACTTGATCAACCTTGTTAGTGGATTCCTTTTGATGAGCATGAGATGGATGAATTTAGAAAAACAACTCTTTGTACCCTATTTTTACTTTCTGTTATTTATATTAAATAAAGCAAAAATAGTATTTTCTGTCTGTTTTCTGAATTATCCATGCAATGAAAAATACCCCGAAAATAAAAGTTCTCCAAATGCCTTGAAAATGAAATATGTTTTTTTCTAGAATGTTTGAGGATTTTAGGCACTGAGAACATAGCAGGGGGGAGCAGCCACGTGCCCACGAGGGTGGAGGGTGCACCCACCCCCTGGGCGCGCCCCCTGCCTCATGGACCCCATGTGGGTCCCCTCCACTTATCCTTGCACCCACACACTTCGTCTTGCTCCAGAAAAATCATCCACCAGCTCAAAACCGAGTTCTAGGTCATCTTGCTGCCATTTTTGATCTCCTTGCTCAAAGCTCCATTCACAAAACTGCTTGGGGATTGTTCTTTGGTATGTGACTCCTCCAATGGTCCAATTAGTTTTTATTCTAGTGCTTTATTTATTGCAAATTTTTGCTGCTTAGGTGACCCTATTCTTGAGCTTGCATGTTAAATTTATGTGGGCAAAAGTAGTTTTAATGCATGATACGACTTCTAGGCACTTGTAGGGGTAGTTGCTATCAATCTTGTTGAGTTTGGTTCACTTTTATTTTGAGTTACTAAAAATTTCAGAAATTTTTCAGAGGAAGAAATATGTTTAGGAAAATGTACCAAGGTAGCTCCACAAGGAAGCAAGGCCCAAGGCCCGCAATTCGCGAGTCAGACAATGAACTACCAAGGGATGCTCAAGTGCGGCCTTGTGAATGGTCGTCAGAAAATTTCATGGTTCAGGCAGGCATCAAGGAAGAATTTGACGCATATGTGCGTAACGCTGATCTTGAGGGCTTCGTGGCAGATAAGTGCCGGCAGTACCTCTATTTAACTGATTCATTTGTGAGAAGGTTTAAATTTACATCATCACACAATTCTCAAACTGTCCTGTTTGATCTTTATGACAAATCTTATACCATGGACTTAGAAGATTTTAATACTACTTGTAAACTCCCGCAATGGGGTAGTGTTAGTGAACCTCGCAAATCTAAATATAAAGACTTTCTTGCTAGTATAACTGTGGGGGAATCTAGGGAAATCACGCAAGCTACCATAGGGAGCATTCATTTTCCTGCCATACATTATTTTGCTCTCTTCATAGGTAGATGCATTAACGGTAAGGATGAGGCATGTCACATGTGTGTTCCTGACCTAAGTGTTCTCAAGAGTGTTGTATTAGGAGATAGACAATATAACTTGGGGGCCATTGTTGCACGTAGGTTGCATAATAATAGTATTAATGGAGATTTCTTCGGTGAAATTTATGCAACCCGTTTAGCTGATTTTCTTGAGATACCCATGTGCGGAGATTATATTGAGTTGCCTCCTGCTTATTTAGATTATAATGCCATGGTTCTGTTGGAAATATGCCCTAGAGGCAATAATAAATTGGTTATTATTATATTTCCTTGTTCATGATAATCGTTTATTATCCATGCTAGAATTGTACTGATGGGAAACTCAGATACATGTGTGGATACATAGACAACACCATGTCCCTAGTAAGCCTCTAGTTGACTAGCTCGTTGATCAATAGATGGTTACGGTTTACTGACCATGGACATTGGATGTCGTTGATAACGGGATCACATCATTAGGAGAATGATGTGATGGACAAGACCCAATCCTAAGCCTAGCACAAAGATCGTGTAGTTCGTATGCTAAAGCTTTTCTAATGTCAAGTATCATTTCCTTAGACCATGAGATTGTGCAACTCCCGGATACCGTAGGAGTGCTTTGGGTGTGCCAAACGTCACAACGTAACTGGGTGGCTATAAAGGTACACTATAGGTATCTCCGAAAGTGTCTATTGGGTTGGCACGAATCGAGACTGGGATTTGTCACTCCGTGTAAACGGAGAGGTGTCTCTGGGCCCACTCGGTAGGACATCATCATAATGTGCACAATGTGATCAAGGAGTTGATCACGGGATGATGTGTTACGGAATGAGTAAAGAGACTTGCCGGTAACAAGATTGAACAAGGTATCGGGATACCGACGATCGAATCTCGGGCAAGTATCGTACCGCTAGACAAAGGGAATTGTATACGGGATTGATTAAGTCCTTGACATCGTGGTTCATCCGATGAGATCATCGTGGAACATGTGGGAGCCAACATGGGTATCCAGATCCCGCTATTGGTTATTGACCGGAGAGTCATCTCGGTCATGTCTGCATGTCTCCCGAACCCATAGGGTCTACACACTTAAGGTTCGATGACGCTAGGGTTATAGGGAATAGATATATGTGGTTACGGAATGTTGTTCGGAGTCCCGGATGAGATCCCGGACGTCACGAGGAGTTCCGGAATGGTCCGGAGGTAAAGATTTATATATGGGAAGTCCTATTTTGGTTGCCGGAAAAGTTTTGGGGTTTATCGGTAACGTACCGGGACCATCGGGAGGGTCCCGGGGGTCCACCAAGTGGGGCCACAAGCCCCGGAGGGCTGCATGGGCCAAGTGTGGGAGGGGACCAGTCCCAGGTGGGCTGGTGCCCCCCCCCCCCCACAAGGGCCCAAGGCGCAAGGGAGAGGAGAAGGGGGCAAACCCTAGGGCAGATGGGCCCTAAGGCCCACCCTGGTGCGGCTCCCCCTCTCCCCTCCCCTTAGCCGCCCCTAGATGGGATATAAGGGGCTGCCGCCACCCCTAGGGAGGGAACCCTAGGTGGGGGCGCAGCCCCTCCCCTTCCCCTATATATACTTGAGGTTTGGGCTGCCCACAACACACGAGTTCCGGAAGCCCTACTGGAGTACCACGCTTTCTCCTCTTGTTGGCGCAGCCCTACCTCTCTTTCTCCTCGTTTCTTGCGGTGCTTGGCGAAGCCCTGCTGGAGTACCACGCTCCTCCACCACCACCACCACGCCGTTGTGCTGCTGCTGGATGGAGTCTTCCTCAACCTCTCCCTCTCTCCTTGCTGGATCAAGGCATGGGAGACGTCACCGGGCTGTACGTGTGTTGAACACGCAGGTGCCGTCCGTTCGGCACCAGGATCATCGGTGATTTGGATCACGACGAGTACGACTCCATCAACCCCGTTCTCTTGAACGCTTCCGCTTAGCGATCTACAAGGGTATGTAGATACACTCTCCTTCCCCTCGTTGCTGGTCTCTCCATAGATAGATCTTGGTGACACGTAGGAAAATTTTGAATTTCTGCTATGTTCCCCAACAGTGGTATCAGAGCTAGGTCTATGCGTAGTTTCTATGCACGAGTAGAACACAAAGTAGTTGTGGGCGTTGATTTTGTTCAATATGCTTACCGTTACTAGTCCAATCTTGATTCGGCGGCATTGTGGGATGAAGCAGCCCGGACCAACCTTACATGTATGCTTACGTGAGACCGGTTCCACCGACTGACATGCACTAGTTGCATAAGGTGGCTGGCGGGTGTCTGTCTCTCCCAGTTTAGTCGGATCAGATTCGATGCAAAGGGTCCTTATGAAGGGTAAATAGCAATTGGCATATCACGTTGTGGTTTTTGCGTAGGTAAGAAACGTTCTTGCTAGAAACCCATAGCAGCCATGTAAAACATGCAAACAACAATTAGAGGACGTCTAACTTGTTTTTGCAGGGTATGCTATGTGATGTGATATGGCCAAGAAGAATGTGATGAATGATATGTGATGTATGAGATTGATCATGTTCTTGTAATAGGAATCACGACTTGCATGTCGATGAGTATGACAACCGGCAGGAGCCATAGGAGTTGTCTTTATTTATTGTATGACCTGCATGTCATTGAACAACGCCATGTAATTACTTTACTTTATTGCTAACCGGTAGCCATAGTAGTAGAAGTAATAGTTGGTGAGCAACTTCATGGAGACACGATGATGGAGATGATGATGATGATGGAGATCATGGTGTCATGCCGGTGACAAGATGATCATGGAGCCCCAAGATGGAGATCAAAGGAGCTATATGATATTGGCCATATCATGTCACTATTATTTGATTGCATGTGATGTTTATCATGTTTATACATCTTATTTGCTTAGAACGACGGTAGCTTAAATAAGACGATCTCTCGCTAAAATTTCAAGAAAGTGTTCCCCCTAACTGTGCACCATTGCGAAGGTTCGTTGTTTCGAAGCACCACGTGATGATCGGGTGTGATAGATTCTAACGTTCGAATACAACGGGTGTAAGCCAGATTTACACAGCAAAAACACTTAGGTTGACTTGACGAGCCTAGCATGTACAGACATGGCCTCGGAACACGGAAGACCGAAAGGTCGAGCATGAGTCGTATAGAAGATACGATCAACATGAAGATGTTCACCGATGTTGACTAGTCCGTCTCACGTGATGATCGGACACGGCCTAGTTGACTCGGATCATGTAATCACTTAGATGACTAGAGGGATGTCTATCTGAGTGGGAGTTCATAAGATGAACTTAGTTATCCTGAACATAGTCAAAAGGTCTTCGCAAATTATGTCGTAGCTCGCGCTTCAGTTCTACTGTTTAGATATGTTCCTAGAGAAAAAATTAGTTGAAAGATGATAGTAGCAATTATGCGGACTAGATCCGTAAACTGAGGATTGTCCTCATTGCTTCATAGAAGGCTTATGTCCTTAATGCATCGCTCAGTGTGCTGAACCTCGAATGTCGTCTGTTGATGTTGCGAACATCTGACATACACATTTTGATAACTACGTGATAGTTCAGTTAAACGGTTTAGAGTTGAGGCACCGAAGACGTTTTGAAACGTCGCGAAACATATGAGATGTTTTGAGGGCTGAAATTGGGATTTCAGGCTCGTGCCCACGTCAAGAGGTATAAGACCTCCGACGATTTTCTTAGCCTGCAAACTAAGGGACGAAAGCTCAATTGTTGAGCTTGTGCTCAGATTGTCTGAGTACAACAATCATTTGAATCGAGTGGGAGTTGATCTTCCAGATGAGATAGTGATGTTTCTCCGAAGTCATTACCACCAAGCTGCTAGAGCTTCATGATGAACTATAATATATCGGGGACATATATGATGATCCTTGAGATATTCGCGATGTTTGACACCACAAAAGTAGAAATCAAAAGGGAGCATCAATCGTTGATGGTTAGTAAAACCACTAGTTTCAAGAAGGGCAAGGGCAAGAAAGGGATACTTCATGGAACAACAAATCAGTTGCTGTTCTAGTAAAGAAACCCAAAGTTGAACTCAAGCCCGTGACTAAGTGCTTCTGTAATAAGGGGAACAGTCACTGAAGCAAAACCACCCAAGATACTTGGTAGATCAGAAGGCTGGCAAGGTCGACAGAAGTATATTGGATATGCATTATAATGTGTACTTTACTAGTACTCCTAGTAGCACCAGGGTATTAGATACCGGTTCGGTTGCTAAGTGTTAGTAACTCGAAACAAAAGGCTACGGAATAAACGGAGACTAGCTAAAAGGTGAGATGACGATATGTGTTGGAAGTATTTCCAAGGTTGTTCAAATATCGTACACTCCCTCTACCATCGAGATTGGTATTAAAACCTAAATAATTGTCATTTGGTGTTTGCGTTGAGCATAGACATGATTGGATTATGTCTATCGCGATACGGTTATTCATTTAAGGAGAATAATGGTTACTCTGTTTATTTGAATAATACCCCCCCGATCGTAGTGATACACATTTTCATGCCAAAGGTATAAGATAGTAATGATAGTACCACACAAATGTGGCACTGCCACTTAAGTCATATCGGTATAAAACGCATGAAGAAGCTCCATGTTGATGGATCTTTGGGCTCACTCGTTTTGAAAAGTTTGAGACATGCGAACCATGTCCATTGGTGTATATGCATGAAGAAACTCCATGCAAATGGACCGTTTGGACTCACTTGTTTTTGAATCACTTGAGACATGCAAATCATACCACATGGGCAAGATGACTGAAAGCCTCATTTTCAGTAAAATGGTACTAGAAAGCAACTTGTTGGAAGTAATACATTTTTATGTGTGCAGTCCAATGAGTGCTGAGGCGTGTAGTGGATATCATTATGTTCTTACTTCACGGATGATTTGAATAGATGTTGAGGATATTTACTTGATGAATCACGAGTCTGAATTATTGAAAGGTTCAAGTAATTTCAGGGTGAAGTTGAAAGATCATCGTGACAAGAGGATAAAATATCTATGATATGATCATAGAGATGAATATCTGAATTACGAGTTTGGCATAGAATTAAGACTTGTGGAAATTGTTTCACAACTAATACAACCTGGAACACCACAGTGTGATGGTGTGTCCGAACATCATAACTGCACCCTATTGGATATGATGCATACCATGATGTCTCTTATCGAATTACCACGATAGTTTATGGGTTAGGCATTAGAGACAACCACATTCACTTTAAATAGGGCACCACGTAATTCCGATGAGATGACACCCTATGAACTATGGTTTAGAGAAACCTAAGCTGTCATTTCTTAAAAGTTTGGGGCTGCAATGCTTATGTGAAAAAGTTTCGGGCTGATAAGCTCGAACCCAAAGCGGATAAATGCATCTTCATAAGACACCCAAACAGTTGGGTATACCTCCTATCTCAGATTCGAAAGCAATAAGGGATTGTTTCTAGAATCGGGTCCTTTCTCGAGGAAAAGTTTCTCTCGAAAGAATTGAGTGGGAGGATGGTGGAGACTTGATAAGGTTATTAAACCGTCTCTTCAACTAGTGTGTGGCAGGGCACAGGGAGTTGTTCCTGTGGCACCTACACCAATTGAAGTGGAAGCTTATGATAGTGATCATGAAACTTCAGATCAAGTCACTACCAAACCTCGTGGGATGACAAGGATGCGTACTACTTCAGAGTGGTACGTAATCCTGTCTTGGAAGTCATGTTGCTAGACAACAATGGACCTACGAGCTATGGAGAAGCGATGGTGGGCCTGGATTCCAAAATGGTTCGAGGCCATATAATCCGAGAGAGGATCCATATATGAAAACAAAGTGTAGACTTTGGAAGAACTACTTGATGGTCGTAAGGCTGTTAGGTACATATGGATTTTAAAAGGAAGACGGACAATGATGGTAAGTATCACCATTAAGAAAGCTCGACTTGTCGTTAAGATGTTTTCAGACAAGTTCAAGGAGTTGACTACGATGAGACTTTCTCACTCGTAGCGATGCTAAGAGTCTGTTGGAATTATATTAGCGATTACTACATTATTTATGAAATCTTGCAGATAGGATGTCAAAAACATTGTTTCCTCGACGATTTTCTTGAGGAAAGGTTGTATGTGATACAAACCAGAAGGTTTTGTCAATCCTGGAAAAATGCTAACAAGTATGCAAAGCTCCAGCAATCCTTCTAAGGACTGGAGTAAGCATCTCGGAGTTGGAATGTATGCTTTGATGAGATGATCAAAGATTTTGGGTGTATACATAGTTTATAGAAACTTGTATTTCCAAAGAAGTGAGTGGGAGCACTATAGAATTTCTGATGAGTATATGTTGTTAACATATTGTTGATCGGAAATGATGTAGAATTTCTGGAAAGCACGCAGAGTTATTTGAAAAGTGTTTTTCAATGGAAAGCCTTGATTAAGCTACTTGAACATTGAGCATCAAGATCTATAAGGATAGATCAAAACGCTTAATGGTACTTTCAAATGAGCACATACCTTGACATGATCTTGAAGGTGTTCAAGATGGATCAGTCAAAGAAGGAGTTCTTGCCTGAGTTGTAAGGTATGAAGTTAAGACTTAAAGCTCGACCACGGCAGAAGAAAGAGGAAGGACGAAGGTCGTCCCCTATGCTTTTGTCATAGGCTCTCTACAGTATGCTATGCTGTGTGCCGCACCTGAAGTGTGCCTTGCCATGAGTCAGTCAAGGGGTACAAGAGTGATCCAAGAATGGATCATAGGACAGCGGTCAAAATTATCCTTAGTAACTAGTGGACTAAGGAATTTTCTCGATTATGGAGGTGGTAAAAGAGTTCATCGTAAAGGGTTACGCCGATGCAAACTTTGACACTAATCCAGATTATTCTGAGTAGTAAACTCGATTCGTATAGTAGAACAGTTATTTGGAATAGATCCAAATAGAACGTGGTAGCTGCATCTAGGAGATGACATAGAGATTTGTAAAGCACACACGGATCTGAAAGGTTCAGACCCGTTGACTATAACCTCTCTCACAAGCATAACATGATCAAACCCAGAACTCTTTGGGTGTTAGTCACATGGGGATGTGACCTTAAGTGTTAATCACATATCGATGTGAACTGGATTATTGACTCTAGTGCAAGTGGGAGACTGTTGGAAATATGCCCTAGAGGCAATAATAAATTGGTTATTATTATATTTCCTTGTTCATGATAATCGTTTATTATCCATGCTAGAATTGTATTGATGGGAAACTCAGATACATGTGTGGATACATAGACAACACCATGTCCCTAGTAAGCCTCTAGTTGACTAGCTCGTTGATCAATAGATGGTTACGGTTTACTGACCATGGACATTGGATGTCGTTGATAACGGGATCACATCATTAGGAGAATGATGTGATGGACAAGACCCAATCCTAAGCCTAGCACAAAGATCGTGTAGTTCGTATGCTAAAGCTTTTCTAATGTCAAGTATCATTTCCTTAGACCATGAGATTGTGCAACTCCCGGATACCGTAGGAGTGGTTTGGGTGTGCCAAACGTCACAACGTAACTGGGTGGCTATAAAGGTACACTACAGGTATCTCCGAAAGTGTCTATTGGGTTGGCACGAATCGAGACTGGGATTTGTCACTCCGTGTAAACGGAGAGGTGTCTCTGGGCCCACTCGGTAGGACATCATCACAATGTGCACAATGTGATCAAGGAGTTGATCACGGGATGATGTGTTACGGAATGAGTAAAGAGACTTGCCGGTAACGAGATTGAACAAGGTATCGGGATACCGACGATCGAATCTCGGGCAAGTATCGTACCGCTAGACAAAGGGAATTGTATACGGGATTGATTAAGTCCTTGACATCGTGGTTCATTCGATGAGATCATCGTGGAACATGTGGGAGCCAACATGGGTATCCAGATCCCGCTATTGGTTATTGACCGGAGAGTCATCTCGGTCATGTCTGCATGTCTCCCGAACCCATAGGGTCTACACACTTAAGGTTCGATGATGCTAGGGTTATAGGGAATAGATATACGTGGTTACGGAATGTTGTTTGGAGTCCCGGATGAGATCCCGGATGTCACGAGGAGTTCCGGAATGGTCCGGAGGTAAAGATTTATATATGGGAAGTCCTATTTTGGTTGTCGGAAAAGTTTCGGGGTTTATCGGTAACGTACCGGGACCATCGGGAGGGTCCCCAGGGTCCACCAAGCGGGGCCACAAGCCCCGGAGGGCTGCATGGGCCAAGTGTGGGAGGGGACCAGCCCCAGGTGGGCTGGTGCGCCCCCCACCAAGGCCCAAGGCGCAAGGAAGAGGGGAAGGGGGCAAACCCTAGGGAAGATGGGCCCTAAGGCCCACCCTGGTGCGCCTCCCCCTCTCCCCTCCCCTTGGCCGCCCCTAGATGGGATCTAGGGGCTGCCGCCACCCCTAGGGAGGGAACCCTAGGTGGGGGCGCAGCCCCTCCCCTTCCCCTATATATAGTTGAGGTTTGGGCTGCCCAATACACACGAGTTCCTGACCTCTCCCTGGCGCAGCCCTACCTCTCTTTCTCCTCATATCTCGCGGTGCTTGGCGAAGCCCTGCTGGATCACCACGCTCCTCCACCACCATCACGCCGTTGTGCTGCTGCTGGATGGAGTCTTCCTCAACCTCTCCCTCTCTCCTTGCTGGATCAAGGCATGGGAGACGTCACAGGGCTGTACGTGTGTTGAACACGGAGGTGCCGTCCGTTCGTCACTAGGATCATCGGTGATTTGGATCACAACGAGTACGACTCCATCAACCCCGTTCTCTTGAACGCTTCCGCTTAGCGATCTACAAGGGTATGTAGATGCACTCTCCTTCCCCTCGTTGCTGGTCTCTCCATAGATAGATCTTGGTGACACGTAGGAAAATTTTGAATTTCTGCTATGTTCCCCAACAGGTTCGTCATCAGTTTGTTGAGAGGAACGATCAGTTCCTCCAGTACCGACTAATCTTTGACAGACAACACACCTATCACGTCACTCTCCCTGCTCCTACTTTCTTTGACTTTCAGGCAAAAAGGAGATATGTTATAACCAGGGAGGAGGCGAGCGAGTACGAGAGGAGGACGAAGGCAACCCGCCTCCAAGTTGCAGCCCTTCAGGCAGTAGCTGATGCATCTCAGTGCGACCCCATCTTCAACTTTGGATATCCAGCAGGCCATCCATGGGCATAGACCAACTTAGGCCAAAAGCCTAAGCTTGGGGGAGTACGGATTTCTCACCGACATTACATTCATGTTCACACACTCAAGCCAGTTGTCGGTGCTCATACTTTTTCATTGTATCATCCATGCTAGTTTAATTTCTTTTTAAGCTTTCTTCATATGTGTTTGAAAAACCTTAAGAAAAATCAAAAAAATTAGTTGTAGCTTTCAACTAGTTTACTTTCCATGCCTGTAGTAGTAGTAATTAAAAAGAAAATCCAAAAAGATTTCTCGGTCTTCTTTTGCTTGTTGGGAGCTTTCCCATGTAAATAGTTTTGTTTTATTTCTTTTCTTTGGGGGTCGAGAGGAGAAGACCATAATGAAAATGTTGAGTGGCTCTTATATACATTATTGTTGATCTAACAAAGAGCCAATATTACCTTGTCTTCTCCCTTGAATTGAATGCTTGCAGATCCCAGCTTAGTCCAATGCACGTGCACTATTATTATTATCCACACCATTCGGTTGTGCAAGTGAAAGACAATAATGATGATATATGATGAACTGACCGATATGAGAAAAGCTTGTATGAACTCGACCTCTCTTGTTTTTGTAAATATGATTAGTTCATCGTTCCTGATTCAGCCTATTATGAATGAAACATGTTTGCAATGACAATTAGAGATTATAGTGGCTTATGCCATGCTTAATTTGCTAGGAGTTTACAATGGTTTACCTTGCGTGCCAACATGATATTAAAATGGTTGTGATGTGGTATGATAGGGTGGTGTCCTCCTTTGAATGATTCGAGTGGCTTGACTTGGCACATGTTCACGCATGTAGTTGAAACAAAATCAACATAGTCTCTATGATATCTATGTTCATGGTGAATTACATCCTACTCATGCTTGCATTCGGTGTTGATTAATTTTAATGCATGCTCATGACTATTGTCGCTCTCTAGCTGGTCGCTTCCCAGTCTCTTTCTAGCCTTCACTTGTACTAAACGAGAATACTGCTTGTGCATCCAATTCCATAAACCCCAAAGTTATTCCATATGAGTCCACCATACCTTCCTATATACGGTATCTACCTGTCGTTCCAAGTAAATTTATATGTGCCAAACTCTAAACCTTCAAATAAACATTCTGTTTTGTATGCTCGAATAGCTCATGTATCAACTAGGGTTGTCTGTACCCTCCATGCTAGGTGGGTTATTCTCAAGAGGAGTGGACTCCGCTCCTCATTCACGAGAAAATGGCTGGTCACCAGGATACCCAGTCCCATGCTCAAATCAAATCAAAATAATTGCAAACAAAACTCCCCTAGGATTGTTGTTAGTTGGAGGCACCCGTTGTTTCAAGCAAGCCATGGATTGATGCTTGTTGGTGGTGGGGAGTATAAACTTTACCATTCTGCTTGGGAACCGCCTATAATGTGTGTATCATAGAAGATATCAAGATCTCTTGGTTGTTATGTTGACAATGAACGTATACCGCTCAAAATATTATTCATCTCTATTTCAAAATCGAGCTCTGGCACCTCTACAAATCCTTGCTTCCCTCTACGAAGGGCCTATCTATTTACTTTTATGTTGAGTCATCATCCTCTTATTAAAAAGCACCAGTTGGAGAGCACCGTTGTAATTTGCATGCATTATTGTTAGTTTACATTGAGTATGACTTGATTGGATCTCTTTTACCATAAATTACAATGTCTAGTCAGTCCTTGATCTTTAAGGGTGCTCTGCATTTATGTTTTGCGGTCTCATAAAGGGCTAGCGAGATACCATCTTGTTATATCATATTATGATTGTTTTGAGAAAGTGTTGTCATCCGAGATTTATTATTATTGCTCGCTAGTTGATTATGTCACTGATATGAGTAAACATGAGACCTAAATGTTATTGTGAATATGGTTAGTTTATAATCTTTGTTGAAAACTTGAATGCTGGCTTTACATATTTACAAAAACAAGAGCAAACAGAGTTTGTAAAAGTTCTTCTTTATCACTTTCAGTTTGTCAACTGAATTGCTTGAGGACAAGCAAAGGTTTAAGCTTGGGGGAGTTGATACGTCTCCAACGTATCTACTTTTCCAAACACTTTTGCCCTTGTTTTGGACTCTAACTTGCATGATTCGAATGGAACTAACCCGGACTGACGCTGTTTTCAGCAGAATTGCCATGGTGTTATTTTTGTGCAAAAATAAAAGTTCTCAGAATGACCTGAAAATCAACGGAGATTATTTTTAGAATATATATATAATACTGGCGAAAAGATCCACATCAGGGGGCCCACACCCTGTCCACGAGGCTGGGGGCGCGCCCCCTGCCTCGTGGGCCCCCTCACGCTCCACCGACCTCAACTCCAACTCTATATATTCACTTTCGGGAAGAGAAAAATATCAGGGAGAAGGATTCATCGCGTTTTACGATACGGAGCCGCCGCCAAGCCCTAAACTCTCTCGGAAGGGCTGATCTGGAGTCTGTTCGGGGCTCCGGAGAGGGGAATCCGTCGCCATCGTCATTATCAACCTTCCTCCATCACCAATTTCATGATGCTCACTGCCATGCGTGAATAATTCCATTGTAGGCTTGCTGGACGATGACGGGTTGGATGAGATTTATCATGTAATTGAGTTAGTTTTGTTAGGGTTTGATCCCTAGTATCCACTATGTTCTGAGATTGAGGTTGCTATGACTTTGCTATGCTTAATGCTTGTCACTAGGGCCCGAGTGCCATGATTTCAGATCTGAACCTATTTATGTTTTCATGAATATATGTGAGTTCTTGATCCTATCTTGCAAGTCTATAGTCACCTATTATGTGTTATGATCCGTTAACCCCGAAGTGACAATAATTGGGATACTTACCGGTGATGACCGTAGTTTGAGGAGTTCATGTATTCACTAAGTGCTAATGCTTTGGTCCGGTACTCTATTAAAAGGAGGCCTTAATATCCCTTAGTTTCCAATAGGACCCCGCTGCCACGGGAGGGTAGGACAAAAGATGTCATGAAAGTTCTTTTCCATAAGTATGTATGACTATATTCGGAATACATGCCTACATTACATTGATGAACTGGAGCTAGTTCTATGTCACCCTATGTTATAATTGTTGCATGATTGATCGCATCCGGCATAATTATCCATCATTGATCCATCGCCTACGAGCTTTTCATATATTGTTCTTCACTTATTTACTTTTCCGTTGCTACTGTTACAATCACTATAAAACCAAAAATATTACTTTTGCTACTGTTACCACTACTATCATATTACTTTGCTACTAAATACTTTGCTGCAGATATTAAGTTTCCAGGTGTGGTTGAATTGACAACTCAGCTGCTAATACTTGAGAATATTTTTTGGCCCCCCTTGTGTCGAATCAATAAATTTGGGTTGAATACTCTACCCTCAAAAACTGTTGCGATCCCCTATACTTGTGGGTTATCAACATGTAGTATAAATTTTTCCTTAGCATTTTCCTCTTACCAAGAGCACTTCACTCCCCGGCAACGGCGCCAGAAAAGAGTCTTAATGACCCCACAAGTATAGGGGATCAATTGTAGTCCTTTCGGTAAGTAAGAGTGTCGAACCCAACGAGGAGCAGAAGGAAATGATAAGTGGTTTTAAGCAAGGTAATTTCTGCAATCACTGAAATTGTCGGTAACAGGTAGTCTGATAGCAAGATAATTTGTAACGGACAAGTAACGGTAATGGTAAATAAAGTGCAGCAAGGTAGCCCAATCCTTTTGTGGCAAAGGAGAGACCAAAATGGTCTCTTATAATAAGAAAATCGTTCTTGACGGTACACGGGAATTTCATCTAGGCACTTTCATCATGTTGGTTTGATTCATGTTCACTACATTGATAATTTGATATGTGGGTGGACCGGTGCTTGGGATGTTGTTCTTACTTGAACAAACCTCCCACTTATGATTAACCCCCTCGCAAGCATCCGCAACTACGAGAAAAGTATTAAGATAAAATCTAACCATAGCATTAAACATTTGGATCAAAATTGGCCCCTTACGAAGTAGTGCATAAACTAGGGTTTAAGCTTCTGTCACTCTAGCAACCCATTATCTAATAACTACTCCACAATGCATTCCCTTAGGCCCAAAGTAGTGCATAAACTAGGGTTTAAGCTTCTGTCACTCTAGCAACCCATCATCTAATAACTACTCCATAATGCATTCCTAGGCCCAAACATGGTGAAGTGCCATGTAGTCGACGTTCACATGACACCACTAAGGTAATCATAACATACATATCATCAAAATATCGAACACATATCAAGTTCACCTGATTACTTGCAGCATGACTTCTCCCGTGATCTCAAGAACAAAAGTAACTACTCACAAATGATAATCATGCTCAAGATTAGAGGGGTATTAAATAGCATAATGGTTCTGAACATATAATCTTTCACCAAATAAACCATATAGTAATCAACTACAAGATGTAATCAACACTACTAGTCACCCACAGGTACCAATCTGAGGTTCTGGTACAAAGATTGAACACAAGAGATGACATGGGGTTTGAGAGGAGATGGTGCAGTTGAAGATGTTGATGGATATTGCCCTCCCAAAGATGAGAGGGTTGTTGGTGATGACGATGGCTTCGATTTCCCCCTCTGGGAGGGAAGTTCTCCCGGCGGAATCGCTTCGCCGGAGGGCAAAAGTGCTCCTACCCAAGTTCCACTTCAAGACAGCGACACTCCGTCCCGAAAGTCCTCCTCTTATTGTTTTATGTCAAAATGACCTATATAGCAGAAGATGCGCACTGGAGGTGGGCTTGGCTGAGCACAACCCACCAGGGCGTGTCTGGGGGGCCTGGCGCGCCCTGATGTCTTGTGCTCACCAGGTGGCCCCCTCCGGTAGTTATTTGCTTCGGTATTTTTTATATATTCTAAAATAATTCTTCGTAAATTTTCAGCTCATTTGGAGATGTGCAAAATAGGTAACTCTGGCATAACTTTTTCAGGTCCAGAATTCCAGTTGCTGGCATTCTCCCTCTTTGTGTAAATCTTGCATATTATGAGAGAAAAGGCATTAGAATTACTTCATAAAGCATTATTATGCATAAAAACATTATAAATAATAATAGAAAATCATGATGCAAAATGGACGTATGATATACTATCTCAAATTTGTTCTCTTTTGTGTTCAATAACGCCAACCTTTTAAAAAACAATTCAATAAATTCAAGACGAAGCATGCTGCACGACATCCTAGCGTTCATTTTAATTTTCTCTACTTCAGTTCAAATGATGCTAGCAAAGGAAGTATTTGGTTTGTAAATTATGATATATTGAGGATTGTTATAACTTTTCCCGAGGTTACAAAGAACATTTTGAACGGTTCATATACCTACTCAAAATACACAGGTTCTGATACATAACAACACTTTGTTTTTATGCAAATATTGTGTCGTCGTGTAAACAAACAAGCGATACAATGACAAGCAATCTAGCTCAGGGCATGGCGAGTGAAGGGAATCAATTGTGGTTCACTTGGTTGCATGTTGTCTTCTGGTCGGCACACGAACCGGGCAAGCCTCATGCGCATATATGGATGGATTGGAGTGTCATCTTTGACATGTGTGTATTTTCCCCGTTGCAATGCACATACATGTCTATCTATTTTCCTTGAATTAGCTAACAGTTCATGAACACCATATAAATTTATATAAGGCACCGTTACACTCCAATCCATTTGTATGCTAGGGGCACCTTCGTGGAAAAACCAACAACAAGAGTAGCTTATCTAGTATCGAGGGTGTAATGTATGTTTGGTGTCAGCTACCGTAATCCCATGTAACTAAGAGGGTGATAGTGGATTATTTTAATTATCCCTTAAGACTACATGCGCCGCATTAGTAAAACAAGGAACTAATGATGTAGAGTAAGATTTCATCTCTGGCTCGTCATTGTTGATGGCTTCGGAAAGTTTGTTCTGAAAGTTTAGGCAGACATCCGAGTAGTGCAGCCCACACCCACCAAGTGGAAAGGCAAGTGGTGCCTTGATGGGCAAGCACCTTGGAGCCCAAGTATCTTGGAGGCCATGCACATCATGGGAGAAGACACCAAACACCTTCTAGAAGAAGATACTTATGGGGTCGGCCCTAGGGCATTGCTTTCCCGGCCTCGTGTTTGTTGTGCTTGCCAGATTTTGGTGGTCGTGCTGTCGGTTACCATGGTTCAGGGAATTTGTCATGGGGGGGGGGTTGTGGTCCGGCTGAAGTCATTTGGTGGGCATGGGATCGTATGGGTAACGATCCTTGGGGGTCTAGACAACTCGCATGTTCTTTGTTGCCAGTCCGGCTCATCGCAATTCTCAAAGTAGTGGCGATGTGAGAGCTCGTGTTGGTACTCCACAGCCGAATCCTCGGTGAGGACATAGACCACCCAGAGCAAAATGTTGTCATGGCAGCGAATTCTGCTACCATCTACCCGGTGGTCCCCTATCACCTTAGTTGTTCTGAGTAGGAGTCCATGGTTCCAATGGTTTGGGTCATGTATCATGTGGGGTGAGGTTGACCTTTCCATCGACCCGGCTGCTGGGTTGGCATGGCTGGCCAAAGAAGGACATGAGCAACGATTATCTGCTCGAGACCCTTTGTGCCAGTAGGTTGCCAATTATCTTTGATTCACAAACGTTTGTGGTCACTGATAGAGATGCAATGTGAACGCTAGGTTTCTTTTGATTGTGTTCTGTAAGGTCGGTTGTCGGACTATGCGAGTGCCGAAAGACCGGGCTCACATCCCAAAACATACCAGGCATGCGCGAGTGCCTGGCTTGGTGTGTGCGCGGTCACATCCTGCCAAGCTGTTTCGTCTGTGCCCGCTAGTTCAGGTGGTGCCACAACCTCTTGCCATTGAGTGCCCTTGGCTAGATGTCATACTTTCATATGTTTGTCTTGTATTTGGACTTTGTGGTCTGCCTGGATGGTCCTGAATAGCCTTAGTTGTTCGAAGTAGGAGTCCCCTATTCTGATGGCTCGAGTCGTGTATCGTGGGGGCTATAGTTGGCCTTTCTATCGACCAGGCTATTAGGTTGCCCTGGTCGGCCAAAGAAGGACATGGGCAACGATCGTCTTTTTTTTGTCGTTGGTAAATATATAAGGCAAATGCAAATGCAATACGAACAAAATCATTTGCAGACCATTCCCGGGAAGCATCCTTCAAGTAGCTTACCTAAATTTTTGTCGGTATTAGTTGCTTCGCTTCTTTACTGAATTTTGTCTTTCTGTCGATGGCTACAGTTGAGTTGTTTAAATAGCCCACTAGCTTCCATTTTATGTTTCAAATAGTTCACTTAGCTTCTGGGCTATATTTGGTATCTGCGCCAATGGAGCAGCGAGTCATCTATGAAAAAAAATCACTAAAGGAAGCTATGGGCAATGATCATTGTCAAGGTAAATAGAAACACAGTACGAACATAATCATTTGCACAAAGTTGAGGACACAATTCTTCAAATAGTTCGCTTTACTTTTGGGTAGCAGTTGGTATCTGCGCCAATTGGCACAACATGTCATCTATACCAATGGTAACTAACTAAGTGATATTGCCTTTACTTAATTATTCCTTCTATACTAAGAATACACACGCCACGTGAGTAAAACGACCAGCTGATGGAGGTAGGACAAACATCATCTTTGGCTCATCAATCTTGATGACTTCATAGAGTTTGTTTAAAGTCGGAGAAGGCATCTCGGAACACCCCGTCCAGCCAGACCCTGGCACTAAAAGGCCGGGCTCACATCCCAGGATACACCGGGCATGCACATGCGCCCATATCGGCCTTTTGGATCGGTAGCATCCTAACAGGCTCTTTCATTTGTGTTAGGAGGTTGTTGGGATGTGCCACGACTTCTTGCCTTGTGCTCGTTGGCCGTATGCCATGCTTTTGGATGTCCGCCAGGTATCTGAACCCTGTGGTTCGCCTTAATGGTCTCGAGTCATCTCAATTGTTCCAAGTTGGAGTCCCTAGTTCCAACGGTTCAGATCATGTATTGTAGGTGAGTGTGACCGTCCTTTCTATTTACCCGATTGTTAGGTTGCCTTGGCGAGTCAAAGAAGAACATCTATTGTTAGTAAATATACACGAAAGCTACAAACACAATTGAGCAAAATCACTTGCAGTTCATTTGCTATTTGCACGTGGCACAAACTAACCTAATACACACATAACTACTTCCAAACCATTCACCAGAAACATCCTTTAAATGGTTCACTTGACTTCCATTTCATGTTTCAAATAGCTCACTTAATTTCCTCGCTGGAGTTGGACTCTGCGTTAATTGGTGCAACGGGTCATCTAGTAAAAATAAGTATAATACATAGGCACCCATGTTGTAAAATTTCATGCCGAACATGCATAATCTTTTTTCGTGTGTTGGGGTGACTATATATGTTTCCTTCTTTCCCATAATGCAGGGACGAGTCCTACTAACTCTCCACCATTGTTGAACCCCAGAAAAAACTTGAGATCCCTCCTTGGCCATCCATTTCATCAATACTTTTAGGAAGGATAAGAGAAGATCTCGATCAACAAGGAGATACAGATATACCAACTCCACCAAAACAAAACTCAAGTTTGTTGGTTCCCCACTAGAATATTTGCGAATCTTGTTACTCTTGGGTTTGTGGGGGACCCTATACGATTAATGTTACCCGAGAGCTTCCAAGTTGTGTTGTTCTGCCTCAGGTTCATTTGTGGGCCTTTGGGCTCGCCCCAAGAGCTACCCCTATTGAGAGGGTGGTTGGACATTTGTCGGCGAAGGCATTCCAAAGCTTAGGTGAGACACTCCTTTTCATGGGACCACGTGAATTTCGAGTTTTCCATCCGGCCCAAACCATCATCCCCCTTGTCACTCTCCGCCGCTACCCTGGTTGCTCTATTGATAGACTCTATCCCATCCAATGTGCATCATTGGATTTTTTCGATGCTTTTACCTTTTTTGGTTGTGTTCACGCCGTCTTGAAAGTATGAGAGTACCACACGTTTTCTCCATCTTCTTGTTTGTTCCACCCATGAAGCGAACCAACATGTTCCACGAGGCCATGTCGAATGCAATGTACATCCGGAGTGATCAAACTCATATTTCTCATTTTAGCCAAGATGCCATTTTGGATGTTATGTGTGGTAGTCGCCGATCAACGTGAAAATGACTATTGCATTACCAGTTTTGCACATATTTTTTTACCATATTATTTTCTCACACATTCATCCTAACTGCAAACTACACATAGGTAAGATAAACCTCACATGCAACCGAAAAAAAAAACAAACATCACACTAGAACTACTTGGAGCAGCAAAGAGACTTCAAACTACAGTAGCTATGCTGGTAAACACACGGCCACGAGCCTGCGCATCTCAGCTCAAATATTCTTTCAGGCAAAGGAGAAAACAAACCGAAGGGAAAAAGAGAGGAGAATCCAGTTTCCAGTTTTTATACTATTTTCCCCGTCTCTCTCTCCTCGCCCTGTTTCTCTCTCTCCCTCTTCCTCCCCACCCTCTCCGCCGCATCCCCGTCTCCCCCGACCCTCACCCCCACCCCGCTGCTCCCGTCCAAACCCTAACCCTAAACCCCACCCGCGCCTCCATCCAATCCCTGCCTGGCGTCCACCCGTCCCCGGCGGCCCGGATTCGGATTCGCCGCGCCGGACCGATTCGATCGATGTAGGCAGCGAGCATCGCTGCCCACTCCGTACACACGACTCGCGCCCCCGCCTCGAGATGGCTGCCGCGGGGTGACGAGGAGGAGGGGAGAGTAGTAGAGGGAGCGCCCAAGCGTAGATGGCATTGGGAGATCTCATGGCGTCCAGGCTCGTGCACTCGTCCTCATCGTCGTCCTCGTCCTCGCTGCCCACCCCCTCCTTGGCGGCGGTGAACCACCAGACGGACCGCGTGGATGGTGAGCTCCCTGTCGCCAACGGGCCGGAGCTTCGGAGGGAGGACGCCGTCGAGGAGGATGAGGAGGGGAGGGCCGTGGCGCTCGTGCCGTGCCTGCCGCAGGTGGTTGTGCTGTGCGAGCAGCGGCACGAGGGGTTCGATGAGGCCGCGGCGGCGGCGGCGGCCGGGCCATTGACGAGCGGGCTCGTCTCCAAGTGGCGCCCCAAGGACAGGGTAATGGATGTAGCTCATGCAGCTATCGCTCTTCCTCCTCTTGTTGATCATTTCTTTCTTAGATTTGTCAGGGTTGGCCCTCAGATATTCAGTCAGGTGATGCTCATGGGCTTATGATTAACGGCACGTGTAGTTCATTGAGCTAAACCAGGGTAAATTTGGGGCAGCTGCTGGTTTGCTTAAGTGGCTACGTGCAAATTTAGTATAATTTACCATTTTCAATTTAGGGGTTATGATTGGATCACTACACTTTTAAGGTGTGATGGATGATGTGACCAAACTTTTGAGTTTTGGCCGTTTAAGTAAGTTATATGATCCATAGTCTTACCAGCAGGATAACCAAATCCGTGAACTGGCTATCCAGATTTGCCTAGTTATTATTGTTCGCTGCGAGCTGATGCCATTCTTTCTCCCAAATGCTTGGAGGAGTCGATTTCATTTTATGTTGCCGTCGCCTTGTTGGTGGTTGCTTTATTAATTATAATGATAAAACGGAACCATTTATAGCTGTCGCTATGTTAACGTATCCATGCTTATTCGCTGCTCAGGAGTTCACCGGAATTAAATGTAGCATGACGACCACTAGCGTGTAATATGTAATTAATGGCTCGGCTAAAAAATCAAATAAGCAAGTGTCAAGTATCGGTATTGTTATGGCCTTTCTTAACAGAGCATGTCATTCTCTTAGGATGATCATTTTTGCCTTTAACTGCATGTATACAGTTTTCTGGTGATTGATATAAGATTGTATATAAGAATAATGGTTCAAACTATGCTAGACCCAAATATTCTTCATGGTTATCTAGCACTCTTGATTACATTCAGATAGGATGGCCGCACTCTTATCCAAGTGACTATTTGTTAGTGGCTGATTGGTGTCATGTGGAAAATTGGACACTTAGTGCCAGCATTTTGCCTGTGGTGAAACTAAGTAGTGAGTTGAGCGCCGATCAAAATCTGGATCATTGTAGTGAGTTGTCAAGGCAAACTTGCCTACCCAATGTACAAGTGTCACTGACGGTCTAAGAAATTCTATTGTTAAGAATTTGGCATGTGGTTTATGAAATATCACATTGGCAGTGCCATCGACTTTGAGGTTGAGGTATACGGTTGTTTCTACTCATGACAATATGAGAAGGATGGTTTTGACTATAAAGACGAGGTTGCCTTACTTGAAAACAACTTAGCATTACGGCACTTGAAATTTCCTCTCGGATAATTTGAGTTGTGATCGACTGTTTGCTTTTGGGAATCAAAGTTTTACTATGTATGTTAGTGGAGATGTTCACATTCCTATTTTAAAAAAAACATGTATAAGCTCTTAGTAGTTCATGTATATTAAGCTACCTTTCCCCTTCTTACAAATTAACTCTAGCAGGTTTGCAGATTATAGTGATTTGTCTGGACTAGAATATTGTGTTAAACTTTTGTAACCATGTGTGTGCCATGATTGTTTGCGAAAAAGAGATATGCTAAATTTATTGTGATCTCAGCAAGGGGATATCACATATTTAGTATGTAAATTATGCCACAGCTTTGGTTTGTTTATTTTCAGTAGAACTAGCTGATGTTACCAATAAATCGCTTAATTACTATTCCAGTTTGTTGTTAGTTTGGTCAGAGTATTGATCTTTGTTGGTCATACCATTTTGATCTCTTCCCTTGGTTGTGTTTCTACTCTTTTGTTTTGTAACCATTGGATGGTGTTACTTTCATAAACTGTTTACATTTCGTATGTGCTATATACTAACAGTGGTCTTTGTTGCAGATGAAGACTGGATGTGTTGCACTTGTATTATGTTTAAACATTAGTGTTGATCCGCCGGATGTAATTAAAATTTCCCCTTGTGCAAGAATGGAGTGTTGGATAGGTAAACATTCGGTTATGTGTATATGCTTATCTAGTTTTCTAATGAGCTGAGAGGGACTTTTTTTGCCTGCTGTTGGTAATTCAGTTTCATGTTTGTGGTATGCAGCTTCATTATCACTTTTTTTTTCTCTGTACGCGCTAGTTAGAACAAATTCAATCTTTATTTTATAATAATTACTATTTTCACTTAACTGAAAGCACTTTTTTTCACGGTTGCATTTCTGAATGCCAGACTTGGCTGTGTTGGTAGCTGGAGGAGATTGCAAATTTGCAGCAAAGAAACAGTCTTGCATCTATTTAGAAATAGATGGTGTTCTTTTAATAGATGAATTCTAGTTTTATAGGTTACATAATAATATCATATTCGTGTTTTGGTTGCAGAGCAACTAATGATTTCTAGGCTACATTTGAAGATATTGTGTTCTTTAGGTCGTGAATGATATGAACTTGATTGTATTTCTAGCTCAGTGGGTGATATGAACTTGATTTATTAATAGTAGCGATAATTATTTGTTGAGACGTGAAATGTACCAGATTTAAACAAGCATGATGGCTATCTTTGTAAATAGCATAGTAGTACAATAATCTTATTGCACTTCAGTTGCCTTGAGATCTGCTCACAGCCTTTCCGTTGTTTCATTTTCAGATCCATTTTCTATGCCACCTCCCAAAGCCCTTGAAAATATTGGAAAAACATTACACTCACAGTATGAGCGATGGCAGCCTAAGGTGGCCCACTTTATTTATTTACATAAGCATTTTCTGATAAACTGATATCACTGCTTACATCTTCATTCCTAATGATGCCTGCAGGCTCGTTACAAGCTTCAGCTGGATCCAACAGTCGAAGAAGTCAAGAAGCTTTGTAATACTTGCCGCAAATATGCCAGATCAGAGAGGGTTCTTTTTCATTACAATGGTCATGGTGTACCAAAGCCTACGGCTAATGGAGAGATTTGGATGTTTAACAAGGTGAGTGTTGTTAAGTCAAAACGTGTATTGCATATGTTGATTCATTATTTATCCATATGTCTTTATTGAAGCGTCCTTTGTACTCTGGTGCAGAGTTATACACAGTATATCCCTCTTCCTATTACTGATCTCGATTCATGGCTGAAAACACCATCGATTTATGTTTTTGACTGCTCAGCAGCTGGAATGATTGTGAAAGCTTTTCTAGAGGTATACACTATAGTCCAGTCTAATGTTTTTTGTATGTTCATGCAATCTGCAAGTCATAGGTACATAATTTATGTTTTTTTCTTTCTATTTGTACGATTCTTGGATGGTTTCATATTCATTATGGCTCCTTATGTTGACTTCAGCGCCTAGACTGGAGTTCAAGCTCTTCTGCGTCTTCAGTGAAGGATTGCATTCTCCTTGCTGCCTGTGAGGCACATCAAACTCTTCCTCAGAGTGCAGAATATCCCGCTGATGTGTTTACAGCTTGCCTGACCACTCCCATAAAAATGGCATTGCACTGGTTCTCTCTCTCTCTCTCTCTCTCTCTCTCTCGTACACAGTTATCAATCCAGTGTAGTTTGTCTTGCTGTATACTGGTCTTTGTATAGTCCCCCTTCCGATTTCAGCTGACATTTGTCCTGATCTGTGAACTTGTCTACAAACCATGCAGGTTTTGCAAACGATCATTACTCAGTGGTTCTCTGGATCACTCTCTTATTGACCAAATTCCTGGAAGACAAAATGACCGTAAAACACTTCTGGGGGAGTTGAACTGGATTTTCACTGCTATTACAGATACTATTGCATGGAATGTTCTTCCTCATGGTACAGAAGGTCATTTGAGTTAAAAAATAATATCAGTGGGGCATTGCTTTTATAACACAAATTTCACATGTGCAGAATTATTCCAAAGGCTTTTCAGGCAGGATCTTTTGGTCGCCAGTCTCTTTCGCAACTTCTTACTTGCTGAGAGAATCATGCGGTCTGCAAACTGCTCACCAATTACGTACCCACTATTGCCACCCACACATCAACATCATATGTGGTAATTGACTAGATTAGTCATTCTGTTTCCATATATATTATGCGCCTTTTCTGCATTTACCGTAATTTGCTGAATGTTAGGGATGCATGGGACATGGCTGCGGAGATCTGCCTTTCCAAGCTTCCTCATTTGATTGCTGATCCTAATGCAGAGTTTCAGGTCTTGCTACCTATTTTATCGTTGAATAATTTAGCACTAAAAACTTAAAACCGTTGGAGTATTATCACTTCAGTAGTACCATAACTTTGCTTGTCTCCTTACTCAAACAGCCGAGCCCATTTTTCACGGAACAATTGACAGCATTCGAAGTGTGGCTTGATCATGGTTCTGAGGATAAGAAACCCCCTGAACAGTTACCCATTGTTCTTCAGGTAAGACAATTTCTCGGACCAATTATTCTTGAGCCTACTAATGCTATTGTTATCTGAGATGGTAACAAACTCTCCAAATAGTCTAGTGGCAAGAGACAGTGTTTGGATGACCCAGTCACCTTTTCTTGTCTACTTGTACCATATTGGTTCTATTTATATTGTTGTATATGCCATCTTAATTAGTTCATGACCTCATGTAACCAGCGTTATTTTGGGAGTGTGCTACACCTCTAGACAGTTGTCAACTATATTTCTTTTGTTTTTCTTTGCTCTTGATACAATCATGTTTTATGTAGGTCCTGCTTAGCCAATCACACAGATTTAGAGCACTTGTTCTGCTTGGAAGATTTCTTGATATGGGTCCATGGGCAGTTGATTTGGTATGGAGTTGGCATATTCTGCAGGCCTTCATTTGTTTTTTGACATTGTGCTGGCTATTTATTCCTTATCGAGTATATTCAAACTCTGGCACTTCATTGTTTTAGGCCTTATCTGTTGGTATCTTCCCTTACGTGCTCAAACTGCTCCAAACAAGTGCGATGGAGTTGCGTCAAATTCTTGTGTTCATATGGACAAAAATTCTCTCTCTTGATAAGGTATGCACTCTACTTAAAAATCTTCAGCAGCTGTTCCTATTCTCTTGAAGATTCTGTTGTTTAACTCAGTTGCTCTTTTTGTTTCAAATGACAGTCATGCCAGGTTGATTTGGTGAAAGATGGAGGGCATGCATATTTTATCAGGTTTCTTGATAGTTTGGATGCTTACCCGGAGCAGCGTGCAATGGCTGCTTTCGTTTTAGCAGTTATTGTGGATGGGCATAGGAGGGGTCAAGAGGCTTGCATGAGTGCAGGTCTTATAGATGTTTGCCTGAGACATCTGCAACCTGAGAATCCTCATGATGCACAGACAGAGCCTTTGCTTTTGCAATGGCTTTGTTTATGCCTTGGCAAACTCTGGGAAGATTTCCCTGAGGCTCAGTTACATGGTCTACAATCAAATGCACCCGAAATTGTTACATGTTTATTGTCTGAGCCTCAACCTGAGGTATGGTTAGACTTGGTGTGTCAGTTCTTCATCATCGCAGGTTCGCAACGTGAGCATTAAATATTTGGTCTTTGCAGGTCAGAGCCTCTGCTGTTTTTGCACTTGGAAATCTGTTGGACATTGGATCTCCATCAGTGAATGGAGGTGATGACGACTCTGATGATGATGAAAAGGCGAGAGCTGAAATAAATGTTGTTCGAAGCCTTCTGCAAGTCACTTCAGATGGTAGCCCTCTTGTTAGAGCCGAGGTTTCTGTAGGTAAGTCTACCTGAAAATACATTGTACTTCCTAGATAGTCCTTTTAGTAATGTCTTGGACATAGTAGACTCTATGAACAATCATTTTGAGTTAAGCTGATATCTTCCAGCTCTTACTCGCTTTGCGCTGGGCCACAACAAACATCTCAAATCTGTTGCTGCGGAGTACTGGAGACCTCAAACCAATTCACTGCTGAAGTCACTACCATCATTGGCTAATATTAATAACCCAAGCAATGTTTACAGTCCCAGTAACTTTTTGCAAGGCAGCAGTGGCCTTTCTTCTCATATTGGTCCTGTGTTAAGGGTTGGTAGTGATACCAGTGCCACAGGTCGTGATGGAAGAATTTCTACAAGCAGCCCGATTGCGACAAATAGCATAATGCATGGGTCTCCCCAGTCAGATGATTCTTCTCAGCACTCTGATTCAGGCATATTGCTGAGAGATAATGCAAGTAACGGTGGTCTCAGCTACACCAGGTCAAGGCCTATTATTGACAGTGGAATTTATTCCCTATTTATTTCGACGATGTGCTCTATTGCTAAAGATCCTTACCCTAGAATTGCAAATATTGGCCGGAGAGCACTGTCCCTTGTAGGGGTTGAGCAAGTGGTCATGAGAAATACTAGATTTGGCAGTGGGGGTGCAGGAGAGTCATCTGCTCCTTCATCAAACATAGGAATGGCACGTTCTTCTTCCTGGTTTGACATGAATTCTGGTAAGTTATAACCTTTTTCCTTGCAATGTGCTTGTAGTACCTCTCAGTTTTTTCCCAATGGGGTTAACTATTTCACTGATCGTTTTCAATGCTTTTGCAGGAATCTCAATGGCATTTAGGACCCCTCCTGTTAGTCCACCTCAGCATGATTACCTTACAGGGTTGCGCCGCGTGTGTTCTATGGAGTTCAGACCACATCTCTTGAACTCACCTGATGGCTTAGCTGATCCGCTCTTAAGCTCTGCTGCAGCCCCCAGTACCAGTGAGCTTAATATACTTCCCCAATCAACAATTTACAACTGGAGTTGTGGCCACTTCTCTAGGCCTCTTCTAACCGGGTCTGATGATAATGGGGAAGTAAGTGCTAGAAGAGAAGAGAGGGAACGAACTGCACTGGATTGCATCGCTAAGTGCCAGCGTTCCTGTACGTGATTGACCGCTTGCTCTACATTCAATCTGCTTTTTATTAGTTATGTTAGTTATTTGGCTCTCATTTGTGATGGTTCCCCTTTTCTCTTTTTGTCGTCGGCGGGAATAGCAGCATGCAAGATGACTAGCCAAATTGCTAGCTGGGATACAAAGTTTGAGTTGGGTACAAAATCAGCATTGCTGTTACCTTTTTCTCCAATCGTCGTTGCAGCTGATGAAAACGAGCAAATAAGGTAAAATATATATTGTTAGAACCTCAAAATTGATAATTCATGTGTCCTAAATAATGACTTCAGGTGTCTAAAGTTTTATTTTTTTATATTCATGCCAGAGTGTGGAATTATGACGATGCTCTACCAGTGAATACTTTCGAGAACCACAAGTTGTCTGACAGAGGACTATCCAAACTTTTACTTATCAATGAGCTTGATGAAAGCTTGCTTTTAGTTGGCTCAAGTACGCCTTCCCTCTTTATGGCTTTCTCTTGTATCTGTACATATGTATTCCTTGTGATATCTTTTTTTCATACTGTAGGTGATGGAAATGTCCGTATATGGAGAAACTATACTCAAAAGGGAGGACAGAAACTTGTAACTGCTTTCTCATCAGTTCAGGGCCATCGAGCTGCAGGCCGCAGCGTTGTGATTGACTGGCAACAGCAATCTGGTTATCTGGTGATATTCTGATTTCTCTTTCCAAGTTCTGGTAACTTTGTACTCATTTAAGACCGTCCTAATACTGGAACTACTCCTTTTGTTGTACAACAGTATGCATCTGGTGACATGTCTTCCATCCTTGTATGGGATCTTGACAAGGAGCAACTTCTCAACACCATTCCATCATCTGCTGATAGTGGCATTTCAGCTCTGGTGAGTTCTGGTTACCATGTATAATTTGAGTATTCAGAATAGTCGTACGACAAATTGTTTAGTCTGTTTTGGACTCTAGGGATTTCATGTGCTATGGCTCTATTACTTTCTGTTCTGCTGTTCCAGCTTTATACTCTTCCCCCTTCACGCTAATCAGAAATTACCAATTTTGTCCACTGCTAACTCTAGGTTTTATGGGACCTAAATTTCATATTCACTAGTTAGACGGTGTCAAAATTAGATCATGCCGCAGATTGATGCACAAAGAAAAATGAGATCATAAATAGTTCAGTGTTCCTTCTGTAGGAACAACTTCGTTTTCTTAGGTCTAGCAATGCATGCAGTGTCTAAATTTTTTGGCTAAAGGGTTTGCTCAAAATTTATTCCCTACTTTTACTCGACCAAAAGTAGTGTTTCAGTTGATTTTGTCAGCTTGTCTTGTTTTTTGCACTTTCTATGATGTGACGAACTAAGAAGCACGGGTACGGGTACACGGACACGGCGATACACATACGGGCACATGGGATATGACATTTTCCAAAAACAGCCATTCGGGGATACAGCAAGTATATAAAAAAAATAAAAAAATGCCATGTAAGATACACAGAGTTAAAAACAAGAATGATACATCAAATGGCAAATGTTAGTATTAGTCTATTAGAGAGTAGAGACCAGGGTTCCCTTCACTCACCCATGGACAATTGGCTACCGGCGGTGGCGCTCCCAAACGCCATGCTCCCTGACCCATGGACAATTGGCTACCGGCGGTGGCGCTCCCAAACGCCATGCTCCCTGACAGCAAGCAACGATCACAACAGCAGCACCAGCATTCAAGTGAGCGGCAGCTCAACAGCAAAGCAGCAGCAACTCAACGTCAAGAAATCGAGCAAAGACATGAAGAGGTCGAGGAGAGGCTGCTTGGTTTCCCGCTCGAGCGTGTTTGTTGTCGGAGGCCGAGTTCAGGCCTGGCGGTGGCAGCAGGCGGCGGCGGAGTCCGGCAGTAGTGTCGAGTCCAGGCGGCGGTGGCGCGATCGCTGGAGCGTGGAGCAGCGTTCCTTTTGTGGCGCTGTATTGGGCCAAGGCTGTTATTGGGCTTCCCGTGTCCCTAATGTATTCCATATATGTCCCAGCCGTGTCTTTCCTTTTTTTTTCCTTTTTTCTAATTCGGAAATCAGGGGATATTGGGGGATACGCGAATCCCGGCGTATCTAGCCGTATTACCGTGTCCCGCCGAATTAGGACGGCAATTTGGCTGTTTTGGCCTTGTCCATGCTTTGTAGGTGAGGAATACAGTTAGCAAAATAAAATTTTGGTGACTTGCTTCTTAAGAATATATGTATTTTTGTTTCATTGGGTTGTAAGTGCTATTTGAGCTATTGCATCAAGATGTATTGATCAGGTTTAACATATTCTGTTTTTGTCCATGACCATTGCTTGCTGTTTCTCTTTCAGTCTGCATCTCAGGTTAGATCTGGTCAATTTGCTGCCGGTTTTATTGACGCATCCGTAAGGATATTTGATGTTCGTACCCCTGACAGGTAAGTAAATCTTTATTTCTCTATCCTTTACCCTGGATAATATTTGAGATATTATCCATATGTTAAAGTATGGGATTCAGTTTTTGTTACCTTTTATCCTCATTCATGTTTCTTCCTTTGGATGTTTTTCCTTCAATGATGCAGGCTAGTTTATATGGCAAGACCACATGCCCCAAGAACTGAAAAGGTCGTCGGTATAGGATTTCAGCCTGGATTTGATCCATACAAGGTATTCCTACCACTTTTTCTTTTGGTGTTGCCGTGTTCTTCATTCTGTTATATTGCTATAGGTTTTGAAAAATGGTTTGCTGGAGCTTTACAAAGCTATGTAATATTTGCGTTCACAGATTGTAAGCGCATCTCAAGCTGGAGACATTCAGTTTCTTGATGTTAGAAGGGCTGCTGAACCCTACCTCACTATTGAAGCTCACAGGGGTTCATTAACAGCATTGGCTGTTCACCGGCATGCCCCAGTCATTGCAAGTGGCTCAGCTAAGCAAATGATTAAAGTGTTCAGTCTTGAAGGAGAACAGCTAACGATCATTCGGTACCAGCCATCTTTTATGGGCCAAAGGATAGGAAGTGTAAACTGCCTTTCGTTCCATCCGTACAAATCTCTCCTGGCTGCTGGAGCTGGTGATAATGCTCTGGTCTCTATCTATGCTGAGGACAATTATCAAGTAAGATGAGGTTTACATCCTGTGGCATGCAATGACGACACAATCAGTAGGCCATGATTGGCCGACTGCTGGATCCGCAGCAGGTTCAGCTACAAGATACAAGATGATACAAAGCCTGGTCAGTGACATGGTGGTGATTGCAGTGCTGTGGCTTTTTGGTCCATATTGCTTGTGTTGGGCATCTACATCTCTGGTCGGCGTGTGCAATTTGTAAGATACAAATCAAGATTCATTAGCCTCCCTTGCAGAAGGTTGTGAAAGTGAAAGGCAGTTGTGGTCCAGTCAGTGAATTCGGAGGCTTCCCCAATAATCATACCTAGGTTAACTGAAATGTAAATAGCCGTCCCCATTTGGATTGTTGTCCTGTCAGTCAGTTTTCTTCCTTTCCCAAAGTGTAAAAAGGTTTGCCGATGCTTCATATCATAAGTCGGGTCTGGCGGGGTCTGCCCGGGCAAGTGGTTGTTTATATGGGCCAGGAAGGGAGAATGCATGCACATGTCTCCTCACAGATGTTCTTCAATAGATAGATGCTCCTTTCCAGCTAATATAGCATTAGAGGTGAGTTGTTACTATGGCTTGCTTTAACCAGTGTTGTCCAGGTCATTCTTTCTAAGCATTGGACTATCATCATCCAGTGTTGTCGTCATAGCAGGGCTTCATTGTCCATTTGTACATATGAACTGCATTTGTACAGTAGTTAATTCTCTTAAGATAAGTTGTAATGCATGTTTGTCCTTGGGTGTATCTGGCATATTCTGAATATTTAAGTGAAAAAGAAGCTTGTCTCTGTACACATTGTTGTTTCTTTTGCCTAGAATCATGGGCTGTGGTTTCTGAATATTCTGTGTGGAATTCTGTATGGTTTATTTTGATGGTTAAGAGATGATGCAGCATGAGGTTGAACGCCAACTGGAGGCATCACAAACAAACGGAGGTGTTGTTGCATTGAAGCAACTGGCAAGAGATTTCGGGACGCGATGAAATGAAATTTTACTTGCATTTCATAGCATGCGAGGAGACAATGGGTGTCCCTTTTTAAGGCATCCTGTATTTCACCATTGAATGCTGGCTGGCAAGTCAAGACTAAAAAGTTGTGTTTTGTGCTTAAGCCATTTGGTATTCATACCAAATCTAATTGACCGATCACAGCCACACACGCAGAGAGGAGCGGCAATGGCGGAGCTTCGATCCTTGTTCGACGACGGTACTCCGCTGATGCGTGTAAAGAATAGATGCGTTGCAAATACAGTGCAGCAGTAGGCCAGCAGCGAGTATCTGACATCGGCACCAGCCGGCGGCGAGATGAGCTGCTCCCCGGTGCCAGAACCTGACCACCACCGCCTGCTGGCCACCCTCGCGCGCCACGGCCGCCTCGCCGCCGCCGCCACGCTCTTCTCCACGGCCGTCCGCACCACACGCGCGCTCAACACCATACTCGCCGCCCTCTGCTCCTCCCCGTCGCTGCTTCGCGTTGCCCCCTCCGTGCTCCTCCTCGCCGCCCCCACCGCCTCCCCCGACGCGGTCACCTTCCGCGTCCTCACCTCCGCGCTCTGCCGCGCAAGCCGCCCCTCCGCCGCCGCCGGCCTCCTGCGCTGCATGCCCTCCCTCCACCTCGACCCGGACTCGCCGCTGTGCCGCGCCGTGCTCTCCTCCCTGTGCCGCTGCGCCCCGGCCCGGGACGCGGCGGCGTTCCTGGACGACATGCGCCGGTGGGGCGTCCCGCCCAGCGGGCTCGACCACCGCGCCGTCCTCCGCGCCCTCCTGCGGGAGGGGATGGTGGCGAAGGCATACGAGGTCGTCAGAGAGAAGATGGGCTCCGACGGCGTGGCCCCCGGGGTGGCCGACTTCGAGCTGATGCTGCGCGCGTTCAGCGAGCGCGGGCAGTTCGACGCCGTCGACGAGGCGTTCGACGAAATGCTCCTCCGAGGGCTCGTGCCGGGCGTGGCCGTCTACAACGTGTACGTCGCCGTGCTGTGCAAGAAAGGGGACCTGGCCGGCGCGCGCCGGATGGTGGAGTGCATGGAGCGCGCCGGCTGCCCGCCGGACGTCAGGACGTTCGGCGTCGTGGTCGCTGGGTGCGTGTCCGCCGGGGACGCCGGCGCTGCCAGGGACGTGGCATGGGAGGCGGTGCGGCGAGGCCTGCGGTGGGACACGCCGTCGATGGTGGAGCTGGTCGGCCTGCTCCGGGCGGGCGGGCACGTCGCGGACGCGCACGGGCTGCTGCTGGACGTGTTCCTGCACGGCGGGTGCACGGGAGTGGACGCCTCGACGCTCGGGCAGCTGATATGTGCCAGCGAAGGCGCCTGCAGCGTGATCACAGATCACCCGAAAGACTAGAAAGTGCATCACATTTTGAGGTCCATGCCTCGTTTAATCTGTTCCGAATGTTTCAGCTGCAGGTCAATCCGCCAATGCATTCTAGTGCTTGATGAATGTCCACTGGATATTTAGATGTACGTATTTCACATAAATTTTTAAGAGTTTAATTTTTTTTGAGGGAAAGAGTTTAATTGCTTTGTGCACAAACTTGAAATGCATGCTGCGCCTAGGTGTGAAACTCCCAAAGTGGTACGATGGGGTTGCAAACTTGGAACCCGTGAGACGAAAATGTCACATGCCAATCACAGCTCGCCGTCGGCAGCCACGTCGGTCCTGTTTGCCGATCTGACGACGTAGTTAACACCCGTTGTCAAAGAATTGCAACCGAATATTAGCTATACCATTACCAAACTACGACATGGAGGATTTCCTAGCATGGGAATGTCAAAGAATTTTCAGTTCTCTGTCAAATCGGCGCACTATGTGGAATGGGATCACAAGTTAGGGAATAATCTTCGTTGGTCAAATGGCCAAGGTGCACCGCGAGTGTGTGGAAGAAAGTTCGGGAACTAGGCTGCCCGGCAAAAATCAGAATTTTCACTTGGAAAGCGTTGCATGGTACCTTAGCATGTGGTGTCAATTTGGCCCAGAGACATATCAAGGTGTCACCGCAATGCCCCTGTTGCAAGCAAGGGGCTGACACTACGGCTCATGTGTTGTTTCAATGCCCTGCCGCAAGGAACGTTTGGAAAGAGCTTGCTTTGGAGAAACTAATTCAAAAGGCTTGTCTCGTTGATAGGGCGGGAGAAAGTATATTTGGATTCCTATTGTAGATGCCGCAACATGAAATGATAGGCCAGAAACAAGAAAAGATGCATAAAATGATAGCAATAACCTGCTGGTATCTATGGTGGGAAAGGAGAAAGCTACGCCATGAAGAAAAGGTTCAAACTGCTAACCAAATTGCTACTTCTGTTAGAGTCCTTACAACTAACTACACTGCTGCGGCCGCCCCTAAAGCTAAGAGGAAAACAGGAGGATGGGAACTCCTGCCTAGAGGACATGTGAAATTGAATGTGGATGCCTCCTTTGACGGTGATCTGCTTGTAGGGACGGCAGGTGCAATCATCAGAGACGACAGAGGTAATTTTATCGACGCGGGTAATTGGAAACTTGATTTCTGTTATGATGTTCTTTCAGCCGAAGCAACTGCATTGCGATATGGTTTATCTTTAGCACAAACTGTAGGCTGTAATAAGGTCATCATTAAATCTGATAATTTGGAAGTGGTGAATACAATAAATGAGGGAGGAAAATCGGCAGGACCAGCAACAACAATCTTCGACGACTGTTATCACATGGTATGTGATTTTCTTTATACTTCCTTTGTGCACTGCCCCAGAGAGGCAAATATGGTTGCCCATGAATTGGCAAATTTGGCAAAGGGGCCTTTATGTAGTAGTTTCTTCGATAAGACTCCTAGTGAACTTATCCCGCTTTTACTCAGCGATGTAACTCTTGTAACACCGTAATGAAGTGAGATGATTTGTTTCAAAAAAAAAGACTTAGAGCATCTCCAGCCGCGCCCCCGGCTAGTTTTAGCGCCGACGCCGAAAAAACGGTCCAGTCGCGTCCCCAGGAGCTCATTTTTCACCGGTTAGACCCGACACTGGCGCCAACGGACCCAGACCGAACCTGGTGCGCTGTGGGGCGCCCGGGGGTGCCGGGGCAATCGTTTTTGGTGCGAAAAACGGCGGGCCCGTTGAGTCAGCGGCCCAGCACCTTATCGTCCTCATCGCCTCGGTTTCCCGCGAGGAATCAATGCCAAGGCTGCCGCCGGTCAGCCTTACATTGATTCCTCACGGGCGGCGCAGTGCGGCGACGCGCCCCCTCCCGCCACGCGTACACACGTTGCCGTCCCCCGGCCGCTATAAAAGCCGCCCCTCTCTCGCCGCCGCCCCCTCTCTTTCCCTCCCTCCCCGTATAGCCATTGCGTGCACGCACAACAGATGGGTGAACGGTTCCCCGGCGACGCGGCGGCGGCCAACAGCTTCGGCCGCCACTCGCTGCATGAGTGGGAAGCCCACTGAAGGAAATATGCCCTAGAGGCAATAATAAAGTTATTATTTATTTCCTTATATTATGATAAATGTTTATTATTCATGCTATAATTGTATTAACCGGAAACATAATACATGTGTGAATACATAGACAAACTTAGTGTCACTAGTATGCCTCTACTTGACTAGCTCGTTAATCAAAGATGGTTATGTTTCCTAACCATGAACAAGGTGTTGTTATTTGATTAACGAGGTCACATCATTGGTTGAATGATATGATTGACATGACCCATTTCATTAGCTTAGCACCCGATCGTTTAGTATGTTGCTATTGCTTTCTTCATGACTTATACATGTTCCTATGACTATGAGATTATGCAACTCCCGTTTCCCGGAGGAACACTTTGTGTGCTACCAAACGTCACAACGTTACTGGGTGATTATAAAGGAGCTCTACAGGTGTCTCCAAAGGTAGATGTTGGGTTGGCGTATTTCGAGATTAGGATTTGTCACTCCGATTGTCGGAGAGGTATCTCTGGGCCCTCTCGGTAATGCACATCACATAAGCCTTGCAAGCATTACAACTAATGAGTTAGTTGCGAGATGATGTATTACGAAACGAGTAAAGAGACTTGCCGGTAACGAGATTGAACTAGGTATTGGATACCGACGATCGAATCTCGGGCAAGTAACATATCGATGACAAAGGGAACAACGTATGTTGTTATGCGGTCTGACCGATAAAGATCTTCGTAGAATATGTAGGAGCCAATATGGGCATCCAGGTCCCGCTATTGGTTATTGACCGGAGATGTATCTCAGTCATGTCTACATTGTTCTCGAACCGTAGGGTCCGCACGCTTAACGTTACGATGACAGTTATTATGAGTTTATGCATTTTGATGTACCGAAGTTAGTTCAGAGTCCCGGATGTGATCACAGACATGACGAGGAGTCTCGAAATGGTCGAGACATAAATATTGATATATTGGAAGCCTATATTTGGACATCGGAAGTGTTCCGGGTAAAATCGGGATTTTACCGGAGTACCGGGAGGTTACCGGAACCCCCCGGGAACCATATGGGCCTTAGTGGGCTTTAGTGGAAAGGTGAAAGGGGCAGCCCAAGGTGGCTGCGCGCCTCCCCCCTCCCCTAGTCCTATTAGGACTAGGAGAGGTGGCCGGCCCCCCCTTCTCTCTCTCCCCACTTGAGGATTCCTATTCCAACTAGGATTGGGGGGGGGGGAGTCCTACTCCCGGTAGGAGTAGGACTCCTCCTGGCGCGCCCCAAGGCTGGCCGCACCTCTCCCCCCTTGCTCCTTTATATACAGGGGCAGGGGGCACCTCTAGACACACAAGTTGATCATTGTGATCGTTCCTTAGCCGTGTGCGGTGCCCCCTGCCACCATATTCCACCTCGATCATATCGTTGTAGTGCTTAGGCGAAGCCCTGCGTCGGTGGAACATCAAGATCGTCACCACGCCGTCGTGCTGACGGAACTCCTCCCCGAAGCTTTGCTGGATCGGAGCCTGGGGATCGTCATCGAGCTGTATGTGTGCTAAGAACTCGGAGGTGCCGGAGTAACGGTACTTGGATCGGTCAGATCGGGAAGAAGACGTACGACTACTTCCTCTACGTTGTGTCAACACTTCTGTTGCGATCTACAAGGGTACGTAGATCAGACTCTCCCCCTCGTTGCTATACATCACCATGATCTTGCGTGTGCATAGGATTTTTTTTAAAATTACTACACTCCCCAACAGTGGCATCCGAGCCTAGGTTTTATGGTTTGATGTTATATGCACGAGTAGAACACAAGTGAGTTGTGGGCGATACAAGTCATACTGCCTACCAGCATGTCATACTTTGGTTCGGCGGTATTGTTGGACGAGACGACCCGGACCAACCTTACGCGTATGCTTACGCGAGACCGGTTCCCCCGACGTGCTTTGCACACAGGTGGCTTGCGGGCCACTGTCTCTCCAACTTTAGTTGAACCGAGTGTGGTTACGCCCGGTCCTTGCGACGGTTAAAACGGAGTCTATTTGACAAACTATCGTTGTGGTTTTGATGCGTAGGTGAGATTGGTTCTTGCTTAAGCCCGTAGCAGCCACATAAAACTTGCAACGACAAAGTAGAGGACGTCTAACTTGTTTTTGCAGGGCATGTTGTGATGTGATATGGTCAAGACATGATGCTAAATTTTATTGTATGAGATGCAATCGCGATGTAATGCTTTACTTTATCACTAAGCGGTAGCGATAGTCGTGGAAGCATAAGATTGGCGAGACGACAACGATGCTACGATGGAGATCAAGGTGTCGCGCCGGTGACGATGGTGATCATGATGGTGCTTCGGAGATGGAGATCACAATCACAAGATGATGATGGCCATATCATATCACTTATATTGATTGCATGTGATGTTTATCTTTTATGCATCTTATCTTGCTTTGATTGACGGTAGCATTATAAGATGATCTCTCACTAAATTATCAAGAAGTGTTCTCCCTGAGTATGCACCGTTGGCAAAGTTTGTCGTGCCCAAACACCACGTGATGATCGGGTGTGATAAGCTCTACGTCCATCTACAACGGGTGCAAGCCAGTTTTTGCACACACAGAATACTCCGGTTAAACTTGACGAGCCTAGCATATGCATATATGGCCTCGGAACATGGAGACCGAAAGGTCGAGCGTGAATCATATAGTAGATATGATCAACATAACGATGTTCACCATTGAAAACTACTCCATCTCACATGATGATCGGTTATGGTTTAGTTGATTTGGATCACGTGATCACTTAGAGGATTAGAGGGATGTCTATCTAAGTGGGAGTTCTTAAGTAATTTGATTAATTGAACTTAAACTTATCATGAACTTAGTACCTGATAGTATCTTGCTTGTTTATGTTGATTGTAGATAGATGGCTCGTGCTGTTGTTCCGTTGAATTTTAATGCGTTCCTTGAGAAAGCAAAGTTGAAAGATGATGGTAGCAATTACACGGACTGGGTCCGTAACTTGAGGATTATCCTCATTGCTGCTCAGAAGAATTACGTCCTGGAAGGACCGCTGGGTGCCAGGCCTGCTGCTGGAGCAACGCCGAACGTCTGGCAAAGCAAAGCTGATGACTACTCGATAGTTCAGTGTGCCATGCTTTACGACTTAGAATCGGGACTTCAACGACGTTTTGAACGTCATGGAGCATATGAGATGTTTCAGGAGTTGAAGTTAATATTTCAAGCAAATGCCCGAATTGAGAGATATGAAGTCTCCAATAAGTTTTATAGCTGCAAGATGGAGGAGAACAGTTCTGTCAGTGAGCATATACTCAAAATGTCTGGGTATAATAATCACTTGATTCAGATGGGAGTTAATCTTCCAGATGATTGCGTCATTGACAGAATTCTCCAATCACTGCCACCAAGCTACAAGAGCTTCGTGATGAACTATAATATGCAAGGGATGAACAAGACTATTCCCGAGCTCTTCGCAATGCTGAAAGCTACGGAGGTAGAAATCAAGAAGGAGCATCAAGTGTTGATGGTTAACAAGACCACTAGTTTCAAGAAAAAGGGCAAAGGGAAGAAGAAGGGGAACTTCAAGAAGAACGGCAAGCAAGTTGCTGCTCAGGAGAAGAAACCCAAATCTGGACCTAAGCCTGACACTGAGTGCTTCTATTGCAAGCAGACTGGTCACTGGAAGCGGAACTGCCCCAAGTATTTGGTGGATAAGAAGGATGGCAAGGTGAACAAAGGTATATGTGATATACATGTTATTGATGTGTACCTTACTAGAGCTCGCAGTAGCACCTGGGTATTTGATACTGGTTCTGTTGCTAATATTTGCAACTCGAAACAGGGACTACGGATTAAGCGAACACTGGCGAAGGACGAGGTGACGATGCGCGTGGGAAACGGTTCCAAAGTCGATGTGATCGCGGTCGGCACGCTACCTCTACATCTATCTTCGGGATTAATATTAGACCTAAATAATTGTTATTTGGTGCCAGCGTTAAGCATGAACATTATATCTGGATCTTGTTTGATGCGAGACAGTTATTCATTTAAATCAGAGAATAATGGTTGTTCTATTTATATGAGTAATATCTTTTATGGTCATGCACCTTTGAAGAGTGGTGTATTTTTGATGAATCTCGATAGTAGTAACACACATATTCATAATGTTGAAGCCAAAAGATGCAGAGTTGATAATGATAGTGCAACTTATTTGTGGCACTGCCGTTTAGGTCATATCGGTGTAAAGCACATGAAGAAACTCCATACTGATGGGCTTTTGGAACCACTTGATTATGAATCACTTGGTATTTGCGAACCGTGCCTCATGGGCAAGATGACTAAAACACCGTTCTCCGGTACTATGGAGAGAGCAACAGATTTGTTGGAAATCATACATACCGATGTATGTGGTCCGATGAATATTGAGGCTCGTGGCGGATATCGTTATTTTCTCACTTTCACAGATGATTTAAGCAGATATGGGTACATCTACTTAATGAAACATAAGTCTGAAACATTTGAAAAGTTCAAAGAATTTCAGAGTGAAGTTGAAAATCATCGTAACAAGAAAATAAAGTTTCTACGATCTGATCGTGGAGGAGAATATTTGAGTTACGAGTTTGGTGTACATTTGAAAAATTGTGGAATAGTTTCGCAACTCACGCCACCCGGAACACCACAGCGTAATGGTGTGTCCGAACGTCGTAATCGTACTTTACTAGATATGGTGCGATCTATGATGTCTCCTACTGATTTACCGCTATCATTTTGGGGTTATGCTTTAGAGACGGCCGCATTCACGTCAAATAGGGCACCATCAAAATCTGTTGAGACGACGCCTTATGAACTATGGTTTGGCAAGAAACCAAAGTTGTCGTTTCTTAAAGTTTGGGGCTGCGATGCTTATGTGAAAAAGCTTCAACCTGATAAGCTCGAACCCAAATCGGAGAAATGTGTCTTCATAGGATACCCAAAGGAAACTATTGGGTACACCTTCTATCACAGATCCGAAGGCAAGACATTCATTGCTAAGAATGGATCATTTCTAGAGAAGGAGTTTCTCTCGAAAGATGTGAGTGGGAGGAAAGTAGAACTTGACGAGGTAACTGTACCTGCTCCCTTATTGGAAAATAGTACATCACAGAAAACTGTTTCTGCGACACCTATACGAATTAGTGAGGAAGCTAATGATGATGATCATGAAACTTCAGGACAAGATACTACTGAACCTCGTAGATCAACCAGAGTGAGATCCCCACCAGAGTGGTACGGTAATCCAGTTCTGGAAGTCATGCTACTAGATCATGATGAACCTACGAACTATGAAGAAGCGATGGTGAGCCCAGATTCCGCAAAGTGGCTAGAAGCCATGAAATCTGAGATGGGATCCATGTATGAGAACAAAGTATGGACTTTGGTTGACTTGCCCGATGATCGGCAAGCAATTGAGAATAAATGGATCTTCAAGAAAAAGACTGACGCTGACGGTAATATTACTGTCTATAAAGCTCGACTTGTCGCAAAAGGTTTTCGACAAGTTCAAGGGGTTGACTACGATGAGACCTTCTCACCCGTAGCGATGCTTAAGTCTGTCAGAATCATGTTAGCAATTGCCGCATTTTATGATTATGAAATTTGGCAGATGGATGTCAAAACTGCATTCTTGAATGGATTTCTGGAAGAAGAGTTGTATATGATGCAACCGGAAGGTTTTGTTGATCCAAAGGGAGCTAACAAAGTGTGCAAGCTCGAGCGATCCATTTATGGACTGGTGCAAGCCTCTCGGAGTTGGAATAAACGCTTTGATAGTGTGATCAAAGCATTTGGTTTTATACAGACTTTCGGTGAAGCCTGTATTTACAAGAAAGTGAGTGGGAGCTCTGTAGCATTTCTGATATTATATGTGGATGACATATTGCTGATCGGAAATGATATAGAATTTCTGGATAGCATAAAGGGATACTTGAATATGTTTTTCAATGAAGGACCTCGGTGAAGCTGCTTACATATTAGGCATAAAGATCTATAGAGATAGATCAAGACGCTTAATTGGACTTTCACAAAGCACATACCTTGACAAGATTTTGAAGAAGTTCAAAATGGATCAAGCAAAGAAAGGGTTCTTGCCTGTGTTACAAGGTGTGAAGTTGAGTCAGACTCAATGCCCGACCACTGCAGAAGATAGAGAGAAAATGAAAGATGTTCCCTATGCTTCAGCCATAGGCTCTATCATGTATGCAATGCTGTGTACCAGACCTGATGTGTGCCTTGCTATAAGTTTAGCAGGGAGGTACCAAAGTAATCCAGGAGTGGATCACTGGACAGTGGTCAAGAACATCCTGAAATACCTGAAAAGGACTAAGGATATGTTTCTCGTATATGGAGGTGACAAAGAGCTCACCGTAAGAGGTTACATTGATGCAAGCTTTGACACTGATCCGGACGATTCTAAATCGCAAACCGGATACGTGTTTACATTAAACGATGGAGCTGTCAGTTGGTGCAGTTCTAAACAAAGCGTCGTAGCGGGATCTACATGTGAAGCGGAGTACATAGCTGCTTTGGAAGCAGTGAACGAAGGAGTCTGGATGAAGGAGTTCATATCCGATCTAGGTGTCATACCTAGTGCATCGGGTCCAATGAAAATCTTTTGTGACAATACTGGTGCAATTGCCTTGGCAAAGGAATCCAGATTTCACAAGAGGACCAAGCACATCAAGAGACGCTTCAATTCCATCCGAGATCTAGTCCAGGTGGGAGACATAGAGATTTGCAAGATACATACGGATCTGAATATTGCAGACCCGTTGACTAAGCCTCTTCCACGAGCAAAACATGATCAGCATCAAGGCTCCATGGGTGTTAGAATCATTACTGTGTAATCTAGATTATTGACTCTAGTGCAAGTGGGAGACTGAAGGAAATATGCCCTAGAGGCAATAATAAAGTTATTATTTATTTCCTTATATCATGATAAATGTTTATTATTCATGCTAGAATTGTATTAACCGGAAACATAATACATGTGTGAATACATAGACAAACTTAGTGTCACTAGTATGCCTCTACTTGACTAGCTCGTTAATCAAAGATGGTTATGTTTCCTAAACATGAACAAGGTGTTGTTATTTGATTAACGAGGTCACATCATTGGTTGAATGATCTGATTGACATGACCCACTCCATAGCTTAGCACCCGATCGTTTAGTATGTTGCTATTGCTTTCTTCATGACTTATACATGTTCCTATGACTATGAGATTATGCAACTCCCGTTTCCCGGAGGAACACTTTGTGTGCTACCAAACGTCACAACATTACTGGGTGATTATAAAGGAGCTCTACAGGTGTCTCCAAAGGTAGATGTTGGGTTGGCGTATTTCGAGATTATGATTTGTCACTCCGATTGTCGGAGAGGTATCTCTGGGCCCTCTCGGTAATGCACATCACATAAGCCTTGCAAGCATTACAACTAATGAGTTAGTTGCGAGATGATGTATTACGAAACGAGTAAAGAGACTTGCCGGTAACGAGATTGAACTAGGTATTGGATACCGACGATCGAATCTCGGGCAAGTAACATACCGATAACAAAGGGAACAACGTATGTTGTTATGCGGTCTGACTGATAAAGATCTTCGTAGAATATGTAGGTGCCAATATGGGCATCCAGGTCCCGCTATTGGTTATTGACCGGAGATGTATCTCAGTCATGTCTACATTGTTTTCGAACCATAGGGTCGGCACGCTTAACGTTACGATGACAGTTATTATGAGTTTATGCATTTTGATGTACCGAAGTTAGTTCGGAGTTCCGGATGTGATCACGGACATGACGAGGAGTCTCGAAATGGTCGATACATAAAGATTGATATATTGGAAGCCTATATTTGGACATCGGAAGTGTTCCGGGTAAAATCGGGATTTTACCGGAGTATCGGGAGGTTACCGGACCCCCCCGGGAACCATATGGGCCTTAGTGGGCTTTATTGGAAAGGTGAAAGGGGCAGCCCAAGGTGGCTGCGCGCCTCCCCCTCCCCTAGTCCTATTAGGACTAGGAGAGGTGGCCGTCCCCCCTTCTCTCTCTCCCCACTTGAGGATTCCTATTCCAACTAGGATTGGGGGGGGGGGAGTCCTACTCCCGGTAGGAGTAGGACTCCTCCTGGCGCGCCCCAAGGCTGGCCGCACCTCTCCCCGCTTGCTCCTTTATATATAGGGGCATGGGGCATCTCTAGACACACAAGTTGATCATTGTGATCGTTCCTTAGCCGTGTGCGGTGCCCCCTGCCACCATATTCCACCTCGATCATATCGTTGTAGTGCTTAGGCGAAGCCCTGCGTCGGTGGAACATCAAGATCGTCACCACGCCGTCGTACTGACGGAACTCCTCCCCGAAGCTTTGCTGGATCGGAGCCCGGGGATCGTCATCGAGCTGTACGTGTGCTAAGAACTCGGAGGTGCCGGAGTAACGGTGCTTGGATCGGTCGGATCGGGAAGAAGACGTACGACTACTTCCTCTACGTTGTGTCAACGCTTCCGTTGCGATTTACAAGGGTATGTAGATCAGACTCTCCCCCTCGTTGCTATACATCACCATGATCTTGCGTGTGCTTAGGAATTTTTTTGAAATTACTACGTTCCCCAACACCCACCTCCTCCACGAGGCGAACTACCCGGCGCCCCCGGACATGCGCGCGTCGGGGCGGTGGAGGCTCAGCGCCGGGGGCGTCCCCGTCCCCCTTTTCCCCGACGTCGAACACCCCGCCTACTTCCATGCCGAGATCGAGCGTGTGCGGGCCTCCCTCCCGGAGTATGATGCCGGCAACCACGAGGCGTGGGCGGCGTACTTCGAACGCCGGCAGGTGGAACGGCTCGCCTCCATCAATAATGCGCCGGTGGCGCGGGGGCGCAACAACATCGACGACCGTCGCTTGTGGTGGGGCGCCCCCGGCCGCACGCTCCATGCCGTCCTTGAGTACCTCGAGGGCAGCAACGATCCGCCGCTCGAGTACCCGGTTGCCCCCCCCCCGCCGGTGTGGTGGCGCGTGGCTACCGATGAGATTGTTGGGCAGGTCTTCCTCTTCCTCCCAATCCTCCTCCCACTCCTTCGGGTCGTCGGCGCTCGTCAGCGTCAAGGCCGAGCCCATGGAAACGCCGCTCGGCCGGCGCACCCGCAGCGTCGGCATCGTCATCAACGAGGGCGGCCGTGCCTCCTCCTCGGCTTACCCCACCTCGTCAAGCTGAAGACGGAGCCGGGGCTCGCCGCCGTTAAGAGCGAGCTCGATGACGCGCTCGTCGACGAGGCCGCCATGAAGTGGGCGCGGGAGGATTGAGCCCGGCTAGAGATGGAGCGCCAGCGCCGTGCTCTGGAGGAGATCGCCGTGCGCCGCCATGGACACGAGGAGGGAGGCGTGATCGTGCTCAGGACAGCGAGGAGGACGACGCGGCGCCGCCACCCAAACCTGTCCGCCAGGACGACCCCGGGCAGGGGTCCAACAGGGATGGCCGTGTGAGGAAGGAGAAGGAGGAGGACGATGACGACTACGCCGCGTTCAGCAAATTCTTCGGCCTGTAGGGGCGGCCCTTTGTTTTTATAGTAGATTTTATGTTTTCTATATGTAAAAAACTGTGGAACGCCTAATATATGTCGTGTTTGCCGAATCTATGTCGTGTTTGCCGAACTTTGGCCGAATATTTTTTTAAAAAATATTTACAAAAAGGGCGACCTAGGGGCGGTGACTGCGAACCCGATCGCCCCCACGGTGAAAATATCGCCGGTTCGTCCTCAAACGACGCTTTTTTAGCCCGTGAGGGAGGGGCGGGGGACGGCTGGAGATGCTCTTAGTCATTTGGTGCCGATCTGACGACGTAGTTAAAACCCATTGCAATTAGAGGATTTACTGTCCCTATATTGAATCAATTTGGTTGGTGCTTTAGATGTCGTACACGATTTCATAGAAGCATTGGAGCGGGCACGGGATGTATCTGCACGATGCCCCATGAGCTCCCTGTGAAAAGAAGCTGGCTTTTGAGTCATTTGATACCGAGAGGAATATTTTGGATGTGTATGCCATGTTAGTTCTTTTAACTTACTAGATGACCATTACACCAATTGGCCTATAGATCAAACTGCAACCATAAAGTTAAGCAAACTATGTGAAACAAAAAATGAAAGTCAAATGAACTATTTAAAGAGACGAACTAAGAGCATCTCCAACCGCGTCCCCAACAGCCCCCCTAAGGCTTAGTCGCACCCCAGAAGCTCAGTTTTCGCCGGTTAGGGCCGAATTTGGCGCCGGCGGACTCAGGTCGAACCCGGCGCGCTGAGGGTCGCTCGGGGGCGCGGGGGGAAACAGTTTTGGTGCGAAAGCCGGGCTGGCCCGCCGAGTCAGCGAGTAGGCGTTCGTCATCCTCATCGCCTCAGTTTCCCGTGGGAAATCAATGCCAAGGCTGCCGTCGAAACAACATACCTCTCCCCGTCTACCTCTCTTCCTGTCTGCAGCCACCGCCGATGGCCCATAGGTTCCCCGCCGATGGAGCCGCGACCAACGGCTTTGGCTCTCGCCACCTTCACGAGTGGGAGGCGTAACTCCTCCATGTGGCAAACTACCCGGCACCGCCTGACATGCGCGTGTCGAGCTCATGGAGGCTGAGCGCTGGAGGCGTCCCTGTCCCCCCGCCGCCGACTGACGCCGACCGTCGCGACGCCGGGATCATGCGCGTTCGGGCGTCCCTGCCGGAGGAGGTGCGGGGCCTACCAGAGTATGCCGCCGGCAACGACGCTTGGTGGACGGCGTACTTCCGGCGCCACCACGAGGAGCAACTCGCCTCCACCAACAACGCGTCGGTGAGGGGCCGTTACAACAACGAGGGGCGCCGCCTGTGGTGGGGCGTCCCCAGGCGTACGCTCCACGCCGTCCTGGAGCACCTTGAGGGCTGCAACGAGCTGCCGCTCGAGTACCTGGCGGCCCCGGCCCCTGTCCCCCGTTGGAGCGGCAACTCTTCTTGGCCGCCGAGGCACATGGCGAGTGGCTTCTCCTCCCCCTCCTCCGGGTCACCGGCGCTCGCCTCGGTTGCCCCGGTCAAGGTCGAGCCCGTGGGAGACGCCACTTGGGCGGCACACCAGCGGTGGCCCTCTCCTCCCCCCTCCCGCCTCGTCAAGCCGAAGCCCCGAGTCGGGGCTCGTCGCCGTCAAGAAGGAACACAACGATATGGCCGCCGACGAGGAGGCCACCCTCAAATGGGCACGGGACAACTACGTCCAGCTGGAGCTGGAGCGCCAGCGTCGCGCCTCGCTCTCGAGGAGATCGCCGCTCGGCGCCGCGGCCGCGACGAGGGTGGCGTCATAGTCCTCGAGGACAGCGACGATGAGGCACCGCCGCCCACCAACCCCGTCAGCTAAGGCGACCCAGGGCAGGGCTGTAGCAAGGACGGCAGCAACGAGAACACGAGCTTCTACAAGTTCTTCGACATGTAGGAGGCTCGGAACGGCGGCGGGCGGCGGCGTAGTTTAGGTTTTAAGTTAGGTCAAGTTATCTCTTCTAAATTGTGTACAAATATGAATGAATTTCATCCAAATTATTTAAATTTTAGCCGAACTTTTTTTCTTCAAAAAGGGCGTCTGGGGCCAACTTGGGGCGATGAGTGGGAACCCGACCCCCCCCCCCCCCCCCCCCCGTGAAAATAAACGCCGACTCGCCCCCAGGAGGCACTATTTTCATCCCTGGGGCGCCGAACGAGTGGAGATGCTCTAACGAACTGCAACTCAGAAATTAAGTGAAATATTTGAAATATAAAATAGAAATTAAGTGAACTATTTGAAGAGATCAACTGCAACCATTATTATCAATGCATCTCTGTTATTACGCCCAGTGTAATGGATGAGGATCAGATGACCCGTTGAAGTAAGTAGGTGTCTTTCTTACCTTTGTGTCTTCAAGTCTAATTGCATTCATGTTTGCATTGGCACTTTTATTTTAGCATAGCTACTATTAGAGCTAGTCTTGGAATAGACCTCGCAGGTAAAAAAGGCACATCGATAGCTCTATATTCAAGATGGGATTGACCGAGTCGGCATGTTCTTTTTTGCACGTCGCGGTATCGGTCTCTATTCAAACTCCCAAGCACGCGCTCTTTTGAGCAGCTATGACCTGGCCACATGTCCTTTCGGTCCGGGCAGTGGACTAACCGCCCTTAGTAGCTAGAGAATGTTTTGCTCCGGGTGGTCGACACCGTCATCGTGTATTCAAAGTTGGAGTACCAATACGGGCCCTCATGCCGCCACTATTTTTAGCGTTATAATGAGCTGGCCAGGCAACCTAAAAGAGCCATTGTAACCCGAAGCCCGACCACCAGACCAACTATAGCCCAAAACTTAAGCAAACTATTTGAAACTACATGCCACCGGGCTTTTCCAGTTGGTCTGGTCACCTCAATCCATGGTACTTTCGTACTTCTTAGTCCATTTGGTATAAGGCTGCTCCTTTAGTAGCAATTGAACATGTGTAATAGCCATAATGTTGATCATTCAACCATTATTATGACTCATAATAATCGCAAGTTGGGGAGTATTTTGCTGGCATTGCTCGCAGCTACCGAATCATATGATCAACAAAACCTCAACATCAACCATGAGTTCTGACGGGCTATACAGACAGTGGCGGAGCTTAGTGGAGAGCAACCTGGGCCGTTGCCCTCCCAGCCCATGAGAAAGCTAGCATATATCCCCTAGTATTCAGCCCATATGTCCAGTTAAAATCAGCCCAAAGTTATGTTTTTTGCCCCTCCAACCCATTTGCCCCTCCACAAATTCAGCCCAAGCTCCGCCACTGTATACAGACCTAGTGGTCGACTACATCAACGTGATAGCCGCAACGGCGTTCAATGGCCGCGTCAAAATTATAGGACCGACCAGGCACATCTGAATGTGTGATCCACACGGCCCCTAATATGTTTTTGTGTAAACAAGATACTCGAAGCTTCAAATAGTGCTACGGTACTTGATTGAATCAATAGGCCAGACCCCGCTCTTCTTTCTCAACTTGAGCCTCGACTCCATAGACGTTAACCCCACAATGACCATATAGATCAAGGCCTCTCGGAATGTGGTTGATAAGTGTGTTCCTCGCTGCCGCGGGAACTGGTCGTCTGGCATCTATGAGGTGCTTTGTCGGGTAAGCTAGCTGGCTGATCCTAGTGAGGCTCCTGTGTGGATGTCGGGCACATTGTTTGCGTTCACGTACTCAGGATACGCGTTTTTGTCTGGGTGCCCTATTTGTGTTGGCATGCACGGGGCACACTCGTACATCCGAACATGGTCGACGCCGCCCCTTGCTATCGTTATCGTAAGCCTGCAAATAGAGGAAGGGACACCGACACATCTGGTAACATCCAGAACGAAAGAAAAAATTACATGGATGCCAAGGATTCAGAAGCGAATGGATCGGTCAATCCTAGAAATTCAACATTTTTTGTTATTAATTCATTTTTATATGGCAGTAACTTGTTGCAAATTGAAGTCGAGCACCTTTAGAAGCCCTTTTCCCGACCTGAATCCCCCTTGTTGTTGTTGTTTAAACTATTAATCCACGAAATCTTTGGTGCAGAGAAACTTAAGCCCGATGGACGATAGCACCCTTGCATTCAGAAGAAAGAACACGACAAAGTTAGTATTTGCCCAGGTGGCTTTGTAGTTTTCCAATGTCACCGTATTCAACAACAAATATGATGAGAACTAAGAAAATTCGGATGCTCACGACGCCATGAATATGTCATACTTTTCTTACCCAGTCCTATGGCCTAAAAAATAGTAAGATTGAAAACACGGAAGGGCTAGAAAAGATTATGCTGAAATAGCAGTTGGACAGCTAATTCTAGTACACTATACATGACATTTCAATGTGCGTGAAATAATCACCTTTACATACATGGAAAGCATCTGTAGGATCGAAAGTAGGTCTAGACGGGGGGTGGAGGGTGGTTAGACTAGTTGACCAAATAAAAATCTAGCCTTTTCCCAATTTTAAGTCTCGGAAAATTTTAGCAGCTTAGCACAAGTCAAGCAATCAACCTACACATGCAATTCTAAGAGTGTAGCACCGGAATGTAAAACATTGCATATGAAGGTAAAGGAAAGGGTTTGGAGAAGGCAAACGCAATGTAGACACGAAGATTTTTGGCGTGGTTCTGATAGATGGTGCTATCGTACATCCATGTTGATGGAGACTTCAACCCACGAAGGGTAACGGTTGCGCGAGTCCATGGAGGGCTCAACCATGAAGGGTCCACAAAGAAGCAACCTTGTCTATCCCACCATGGCCATCACCCACGAAGGAATTGCCTCACTCGGGTAGATTTTCACGAAGTAGGCGATTTCCTTGCCCTTACAAATTCCTTGGTTCAACTCCACAATCTTGTTGGAGGCTCCCAAGTGACACCTAACCAATCTAGGAGACACCACTCTCCAAAAGGTAATAGATGGTGTGATGATGATGAACTCCTTGCTCTTGTGCTTCAAATGATAGTCTCCCCAACACTCAACTCTCTCTCATAGATTTGGCTATGGTGGAAAGATGATTTGAGTGGAAAGCAACTTGGGGAAGGCTAGAGATCAAGATTCTTGTGGTTGGATTGGAATATCTTGGTCTCAACACATGACTATGTGGTTCTCTCTCAGAAAATGAGTAGTGGAAGTGTAGGCATGTTCTGATGGCTCTCTCTTGAATTGAGTATATATAGCCTCCACACTAAATCCAATCGTTACACACATTTGACCCAACTCGGTCAGACCGAATAGAAGAACTCGATGAGACCGATTTAGTTCAAAATGTGAACATTAGGAATCTCGGTGGGACTGACATGATCAACTCGGTGGGACCGATGTGCTAGGATTAGGGCAAAACCTCATCTCGGTGAGACCGATTGCATGAACTCAGTGAGATCAATTTCAGCAATGAGCAAATAGAGAGTTGGTCAAGCAAACTTGGTGGGATCGATTGCACATTTCGGTGAGACCGAAATAATTAAAACAGGTAACAGAGAGTTTGCAAGGCCATCTCGGTGAGACCGAGATCCGGATCGGTGAGACCGAATTGACTAGGGTTTCTGGCAGTGGTAGGTCAAATGAACTCGGTGGTGCCAGATAGATCAAATCGGCAGGGCCAAGTTTGACTTTAGGTTTTGGACAAATGCGGAAATGAGAAAGTGACTGAGGGTTTTGGAGCAATATCACTAAGCACTTTGAGCAAGTAGACCATTAAGCAACACCTTATCCCCTTTTAATAATACTGGCTTTCCTATGGACTCAATGTGATCTTGGATCACTAAAATGAAAATGAAGAGTCTTGAGCTTTTGCCAATCGTTGACCTTAGCATTTTGAGGGGTCCACGTCTCTACTCCATGCCATGTCAATCATTGAACTTTCTGAAATATTTAACTTGAATGGATATTAGTTCAATGAGCTATATGTTGTTATGAATTACCAAAACCACCCGGGGATTAGTTGCACTTTCAATCTCCCCTTTTTGGTAATTGATGACAACATATAGATCAAAGCTTCGACAAATGATAATATGAATGAAATACATCATCGCTTTGAGAAGTATGTGATAAGCAAGAGCTCCCCCTAAATTTGTGCATTATTTAAAATTTGCTTATGAATGCAAATGCACAATCGATTAGGATCATGGGTCAATCTTACATGTCACATACATCTTGATGGAGCGCTCAAAATGATAAGATATAAAGAAAATGCACTCATCAGCAAGGATAAACATGATTGATCATACACAAGTATCATAGATAGCATCATGCAAGCACACATTAAAGTATAGTTTGATCAAACACATGATCACAAGAGTACCTCACAAACAAGCACAAATATTGTAGCATAGGAATCAACGAGCAAACAACCAAAGAAAGTGATCAAAGTAGCAAGAGAGGCAATACGGGCATCTCCACTAGGCCCCCCAACAGCCCCCCAGGAGGCCTTTTTCATCGCCGGCGCGTATTTTTTCTCCTAGTCATGCCCCCAGAAGCTCAAAAAGCGCTGGATTTCGTTAAAGTTACGGCCAACAGTCCCGACCCAAACCCAGAAAGCTGGGGCGCAGCTGAGGGCGCCGGCGCTCTATTTCGCATGCATCGGCCCACTTGCCAGCCCCTCTCTCTCTCCTCTCCTTTCTTTCTTTTCTTTCTCCTCTCTCCTCGTATGCATCGCCCCACCACCTACCACACACAGCTGGATCGGGGAGGGGCTCGCGCGGCCGTGGTGGAGCACGGCCGGGGCGGAACATGGCCGGAGGAGGGGGAGCGGGGCGACGACTTCCTGAAGGTGCTGCAGGCGCTGCGCGACGCCGCGCGGACTATCGAGGCCGGGAACTCCTCGCGCTCGAGGCCGCCGCGGGCGCTCCTCGCGGCCTGGCACTCCTCGCGCTCGAGGCCGCCGCCCACGACCTGCTTGCCGGCTACCCCGAGCTGCACCCGCTCTGCCGTCTGCTCGCCACGAGCAGCGCGTCGCCGGTGCATGCATGCGCAGCAGCAGCCATGGCTCATCCCCGCCCCGCTCCTAGCAGCGTCGCAGGAGAGCACGTAGCGGGAGCGGTCGGCGTGGTGTGCCTCGAAATCGAAGCGGCCGCGGGGCACGCATGGAGCGAAGCCATGGTCGGAGCTGGCGAGGCGGGGCCGTGGCCGGAGCAGGCAAGGCTGGGACGGGCGAGGCCGAAGCAGGCAAGGCCTGGGCGGCCACGGGCGCGCGTGGCCACAGGAGTTCCTGCCCCCGTCCAAGAAGCACCCGCGACGAGGAAGAGCCGGATGAGGAGGAGGGTGGCATCGACGTCTTCGTGCCCCCGACGGCCATGGCGGAGGAGGAAGGACGGGGCGGGCGACAGAGCTCGCAGGGAGGAAGCCGCGTCTCTGCTCGTCCGAGACCTCGTGGGACACCGTGGTGCGCGCGCCAGCGCCGTACCTCACCATTGCCATGTCTGGCTCGAGCAGCGGCGCCGGGTTTGGCCCCGTCCGCTCGCCGCCTCGCCCGGCCGGCCTCCCGCATGCCGGCTGGTCGGCTCGCGCCGGCTCCGCCTCCCGTGGCTTCCTCCGCGCCGGCCTTGCTCCCTGCCCGCTCGCCCCATCCGGCTTCGCTAGCCACCGCTGTTCGCGTGGTGGTTGGGGGGCGCAACGAGTGGATAGCTTTCCACTCCCAGGCTATATTTTTCGCCGGTAGCCCCCCAGGAGGCGAAAAAAAGTGCCTCCTGGGGGCTCAACGGCTGGAGATGCCCTAAAAGGGAAAAACGCACGCTCTCTCTCGAAGTCTAATGATCTATACACTTTATCCCCCTTTGGCAACAAGTTACCAAAAAGCTTGAAAATGCATAGTGCTATGCGACACTCTAGGCATGTTCTCAGGGAGCTCCTGAAGGGGTCTTCTGGCTGGTTGCTCCAGTGTGCGTAGATGGCGTGGAGAGGACAACATCTACAAATGCTTCTGAGGATGTCTGAGGAGCTAGAGGAGTTGAAACAGGAGGAACAATAGTGGTAGTTTTTGCCGGTGCTGAAAGTGTAGTCCTGGTGTCCTTGACAACTGGCACAACTGCAGACCTTTGTGCCCTTGGCACTATCTGAAAAGTGTTTGTGGTAGGTTTGCCACTCATGTACTCAAGTTCTTCCTGGAGCTTCTCCACAGTAGTCTGGATCTCTGTGACCTTCACATCTAGATCATGGAATTTAGTCTCAATGATCCTCTCAAGACTCTCTTGATTCTGAGTCAGGGTGGCCAAGCTCATCTCAATCCTCACAGTAGCCTCAAGCAGATAACTGAGTTGATCTTGCTTGGTATTGAGCATCACTTGTGAAGCATCTAGTGCAGTAACTGCCTTTGCTGCTTTTGCATCCTATGCTCTCTCTCTCTCTCTCTCTCTCTCTCTCTTCTCCTGGGCTTCAGCACATGTTAGATGAGAAGCATCCATGACAATCTCATTGTCCTCAAATTCTGGCCTCAGGGGAAGATGCTCTTTATCAAGAAGATATGTCCCTGTTCCCATCTTGGAGTCGATCAACATCTGTATATGAGGGGCATATCCACATGATCTCTTCTGATCAGCTGCAGTTCTCTTCATTGTCTCAACAATCAAAGTCATCACTGTGAACTTCTGTGGCACATCAAACATATGGAGCAAGTTTATGGAGTGACCATGGATCATTCTATGATCTCCTGACTTGGGCAACAGAGTGTGCCTCAGAATGGTGTTGATGGTGGTCAAACCTAACAACAAATGGTATATGAACCCAAGCTTGTGAGTCTCCAAGGCATCATCAGGAATGGTCTTGTACATATTTGCCATGGAGTTGTGATCCTTCCTTGTCTTGGCATATACATCTGTGTCATTCTCATCTTCCTTGAGGGCATTGATCAACTTGGCCCATTCAGAAATAGTGGATTGATATCTGGTTCTATAACATCCCAAATTTTCAATTTGGAATGTTATACATAGGTCATTTAGGCATATCATATTTTATTGCATTTTCGTTCTGCAATCCCCGAAATCCTAAGCAACTCAAGGACCCTCAGAGAGAGTTGGGGATTTCCCGGTTTTCATATTTGATTTTTATCAAATAATGGAACGAGGATTTTTGATTTTAATAATTTTTCTCTCCGAAAAATATTTCATATTAAAAAAATTATATGAGAGGAGATAATATGACTTCTCCAAAATAATTGAAATATTGGAGGAAAAATATTAAAATCATTTTCTTGATTTTATTTGCATTAGAAAAATTGCACGTTTTCGAAAATTGCATTTTAGGGCCAAGAAAATGTTCATCTTGTCCTAAATATTTTATTTAGGCGGTGAAAATTTGTTTTGGCATTTTTAGATTTTTATTTTATTTTCTAGGATTTTATTTCTATCGGCGAAATTGTTTTAAAAAAAAGAGGTTCCGCTGGCTGTGCCGAAACCCAGCCAGGCCGCCGGCCCAACCGCCCGCGCCGCCGCCTCCCCCCACTTTATATACCCCCGCCCCGAGCCACCCACCACCACCACCGCAGCCCCGCCGCCGCCCGCGCCCCGCAGCCACCGCCCGTGCCTCGCCGCCGCCGCTTGCCGCGCCGCCGCCGAGCCCCGCCACCCCGCGAGCCGCCGCCCCGCCGCCCAACCCCGCCTCGCTGGAGCCCCTCGCCGGAGGTACCGCGCCGGATCCGAGCCGCCATTTTTTTAAAAAAATCGTTCGGTTTTTTAGAAACCCTAGTTCGTGTTTTTAGATCGGTTCACCGGTTTTTCTCGGTTCTTCTAAATAGCGGACGTTCGTCCGTACGTTCGTTTTAACGAACGGTTTTCGCCCGTTAGTTACAGTTAACGAACGCTCGTTCATTAGTTTGTTCGTCAGTTTTCTTTTTATTGGATTTATCTGCGATTATTTTCGATCGCGATTTCTGATCCGATCTTAGTTTCTGTTTATCTTTTCACTCGTTAGTTGGAATCAGGCGATTCAAGCGCCTAGATCTTCGTCTCGAGACCCTCTTTTTGTTTAATCAACTTAAACAAGATTTTGGTACTGTAAAATTTGACCTTAGTTCAGATTAGTAAACGGATCTTGTTTCTTTCACCGTTTGAGTTTCGTTGCTCCGTTTGATTTGATTCTTTTTGCAAACCGGATTTCTTAAGTTGAACTTTCTGGTCAACCTCTCTTATTTGAGTTTTGCCTGTGCATATTTGCTTGTTGCTTATATATGTTATTGTTTGTTTGCAATAGAATTCTCGGAGTGCGAAGCGTGTTACTACGATTCCCTAGGATTCGTGAATCGTCAGCAAGGCAAGTAACACTTTGATCATATCCCTTTTATACCCAGTTTTTATGCATTAGTTTCACCCTCAAACATTGCATGAGTAGGATTGATAAAATTTGGGTATTGGGAAGTAGTTGATGAGGTAGGAACCTATTGCCCTGCATTCAAACCCTTGGGAGTTACTTCTACGTGTTGCTTATATTATTTTGCTATGCTCGTAGACATCGTTTGGGTTTGAGTGAAATCCATGACAGATGTGAGATTGTTAATTAATGGTTCAACTTAAGGTGGCAACTTAAATTAACATCTGGGTGGATAGAGGCACCTGGGGAACCCATTGTTGGCTGATTTTTTGGAAATCCCGGGGTACCCGTGTGATCTTCCTATGGACCGTCACCCAGGCTCAAAGGGAACTGGGATGATTCATGCTAGAAATTTCCGTGTGCAGCCACAAGCTATTATGGGCTCTAGCATAGTTGAGTAAGTTACGTGAAGCTCTCGAAGAGGTGGACCAGCAGGTAGTGGGTTTTGTAGGTTCGGTATGGTCTGCCCGGAGTAGAGAGTTAATATTTCTGAAAGACTGTGTCTCGGTCATCCATTTCTCAAACACCTTGTAGTGCGAGAAATACAACGGAGGCGATCGAGTCCTATGGGGAAAAGTGTGCAAACCTCTGCAGAGTGTACAATCTAATCATGGTTAGCCATGTCCCAGGGTTATGGACAATTTTGAGTATCTAGTACTTGGGTTATCACATGTATCTCATCACTCTTAATTAATATTGTTGGGTTGTTAACTACTTTAATTTGGGATTGAGTTGGGGGTACCTTCTCAATATTGTTCAACCACCATGATAGTTAAATTAAAATCTATTCCTTTGTTGTAGGAAAAAATTGGCTTTTCGCAAAACTATAACCATAGAGTTTTCCACCAGCCAAATATGCATATAGATATAGCATTACTCTGTTCATGCTCTACTGTGTTATATTGCCAACATATTCCTTGTGCTGACCCGTTTTTGGGCTGCAATGTATTATGTTGCAGACTTTTCAGACGAGGAGTAAGGTCCGTTAGGTCATTGTCGTGTAGCTCAGCTATGCCGTTGGAGTTGATGGACTCACTTTATCTTCCAAGCCTTCCGTAGTTATCATATTAGATGGCCTTAAGCCATATTATTGTAATAAGTTCTCTTTTGAGATATTCGATGTAATAGGTGTGTGATTGCTACTCTGTTATAAATCCTTCGAGTATTGTGTGTGTCGGCATTACCGATCCAGGGATGACACTGAAGCACAGAGACTTGACCATTTAAGGTCGGATCGCTACAAGATGGTATCAGAGAACACGCTGAGTGTAGGACACGACCACTAAGATAAACCATAGGTCACACTTCTCTACTCATTTCTGACTCCTCTCCATTTTCTTCTCTTTAGGATGACGGAGATGAAGAACAAGTTTGCACAACCGGATGAAGACACACCTTTTGGACGCCACTTGAAGGAAGTCACTAGGTACTTGAACATTGGAATACCAAGCTTCATCGGGACGTACAACGCCACCTTACCAGAAGAGGAGCGCTGGATGATTCAAGTACAAGTTTCAGGTAGGACGTTTTCACCAATCTCTAAACCCATAGAATTTTCTTTCGAAGCACCCACCTGGAGTCTAGGCAAGAGCATGGCAGCCCACATTACCATGGAACGCGTTGGAGAGGTCTACAACAGGGAACTCAAGGACACTATCTACCAAATATGTGGGCGCCGAGATGAGCAATGGGAAGTAATCAGCACCAAGAAGGATAGATCCATTGTAGTTTTCATCCAGGAGTTAAACCAGCACATTCGACGTCAGGAGAACCAGATGTGCGCGGACATGATGGACTTAAAGAAGGCGAAGACTAGGATCATCGAGCTGGAGGAAGAACTCAAGTTTACACGTGAGGGATATGAGGAGGAACTCAAGACACTACTGGATAAGACTGACGACCTAGTTAAGAAGATCGGAGTATTCATGGGAGGTCCAGCACCGGGAGTAGAAGACGACGATTCCACTTGCCCGAACAACTACATCATCATCGACGACACCGATTCCGATCCTAGTGAGGATGACTTTGAAGACGAAGCTGGAGCAGACATCATGGAGTCTTCCACCGATCAAAATTTCTAGATGACCACCATATATTATTAGTATTCCCCCATGTATTTAGTAGTAATTGAGCACTTTTGCGATAGTTCTAGACCGATTGTATGCCCTTGCTTGATTGATTGAGTGAAATGATTGTGTTTGTGTCATATGCATATGGGTAGTGCTTTCTCATTAGAACTTTTGTTCTATTCTGATCTCTTCCATCCAAACCCATCAGATGCCTCCGAGACGTGACACCGGTTTTGCTTTCCCGCCGGAGCTCACCCAGTTGATCCAGCAGTAGAATGCCTTGATGCAATTGCTAGTTCAGAACCAGGGCAACAACAACAACAACAACCCGCCGCCAGTGGACAACCTAGCCTGTTTTCTAAGGTTACAGCCGCCGGTGTTTTCCAGTAGCACCGAGCCTATAGTTGCTGATGATTGGCTACGCCGTATTGGAAGGGAGTTGACCACCGCAGGTTGCACAGATGCTGAGAGGGTGCGCTTTGCCGCACACCAATTGGATGGACCAGCAACCTCATGGTGGGAGAATTACATGGCCACTTTTCCTGTAGCCAATGTCACTTGGGACCAGTTTCAGCAAGCTTTCCGCACAACCCATGTCTCAACTGGAGCTATGCAGATGAAGAAGCGGGAGTTCCGCAACTTACGCCAGGGAAACCGTACTGTGGCTTAGTACGTGGATGATTTTAGCAAGTTATCACGCTATGCCCCAGATGATGTGGCCACAGATGCCGCGAAGCAGGAGAAGTTTATGGAAGGGCTGAATGATGAGATGAGCATGCAGTTGATGGTAGCAACCTTCAACAACTACCAGGAGTTGGTAGATAAGGCTCTTATGATTGAAGGGAAGCAGCAGATTGAGAGCCGTAAGAGGAAGTACGGACAAGGGAAGTATAACTCAGGAGCTCAGAAGAAGCCTCGCCTAACCCCGAACTTGGGAGAACTTGTTCATAACCATGGAGGTCACAACCACACTGGAGGAGGATCGCATAACCACAATGGTGCTAAGAATGGAAATGGGAACGAAGCTAACAACAATCAGAACCGCTCCAACCCAGCCACACCCGCCAAAAGAAACCTAAGTCAAGTTACTTGCTTTAAGTGCGGGAAGACAGGGCACTATGCCAATGATTGCCCCGAAGGAAGGAATGGAAACGGAAATGGGAGTGCTGGGAAGAAGCCTAATCCATTCAACAAAGGACAAGTGAACCACGTTAACGTGGAGGAGGTTGAAGAGTAGCCGGACGCGGTAATAGGTAAGTTTTTGGTTAAGTCATTTACCGCTCTTGTTCTTTTCGATACTGGTGCATCGCATTCATACATATCAAGGGGATTCGTGGATAAGTTTAAACTACCAACCCAAACCCTTAGGACCCCTCCCCTAGTGAGTTCACCCGGAGCAGAGTACATGGATAGCCGATGGTGCGACCAGATACCCCTAACCATTGGCACACATGTTTTTCCGTCTGACCTAATTATCTTGGAGTCACCAGGATTGGATGTGATATTAGGTATGGACTGGATGTCAAAGTATGGAGGAAGTATTGACTGTGCTAGTAAGTCGATTTATCTCACCACCCTGGAGGGAAAAATGATTAAGTATGTATCTAGGCATGTGCCTAGGAGGAGCCAAGTGAATGCCCTCACGGGAGTTGTTCAGGAGGAAGTGCCTGTAGTGAAGGACTACCCGGATGTTTTTCCAGAAGAGTTACCAGGCATGCCACCAGATAGAGACATTGAGTTTTTGATAGAGCTATTGCCAGGTACAGGGCCAATATCCAAGAGACCCTATCGGATGCCCGCAAATGATCTAAAGGAAATTAAGAAACAAATCAAGGAGTTATTGGAGAAAGGTTGCATTCGAAGAAGTTTGTCACCTTGGGGAGCCCCAGTACTTTTGGTTGAGAAGAAGGATAAATCCCTAAGGATGGTTGTTGATTATCGAGTCTTGAATGAAGTGACGATTAAGAACAAGTATCCACTGCTGATGATCAATGATTTGTTTGATCAGCTGCAAGGAGCTAAAGTGTTTTTGAAGATCGATCTACGATCGGGATATCATCAGTTGAAAATTCGAGAGAAGGATATACCAAAGACAGCGTTCACCACGCGGTATGGATTATACGAGTATACAGTCATGTCGTTTGGAATGACTAACGCCCCTGCCTATTTTATGAGCATGATGAACAAGGTGTTCAAGGAATATTTGGACAAGTTTGTTGTGGTGTTCATTGATGATATTATGGTATACTCAAAGAATGAAGAGGAGCACAAGGAGCATTTGCGGTTAGTTCTCGAGAAACTCAGGGAACACCAGTTGTATGCTAAGTTCAGCAAATGCGAATTTTGGTTGAAGGAAGTCGGATTCCTTGGACATGTTATATCAGGAGAAGGTATAGCAGTAGACCCCAGCAGTTTCCTTGGACTCGCAGGATACTACCGTAGATTCATTGAGAATTTTTACAAGATTGCGAAGCCAATTGCTGAACTATTGAAGAAGGACACTAAGTTTAAATGGACAGATGATTGCGAGGCAAGTTTCCAGGAGTTGAAGAAACGTTTAACTACAGCCCCAGTGCTAACACTGCCAGATATACATAAGGAGTTCCAAGTGTATTGTGACGCCTCTCGCTTAGGACTTGGATGTGTGCTTATGCAGGACGGAAGAGTTGTTTCGTATGCCTCACGACAACTAAAACCTCATGAGTTGAACTATGCCACACATGATTTGGAGCTAGCAGCCGTAGTGCATGCATTGAAGACTTGGAGACATTACCTTATTGGAAACCGTTGTGATGTGTACATGGATCATAAGAGTTTGAAGTACAATTTCACCCAAAAGGAGCTGAACCTTAGGCAGAGGAGATGGTTGGAGCTTATAAAGGATTATGATATGAAGCTACACTATCATCTCAGAAAGTCCAATGTCATAGCAACCGCTTTGAGCCGGAAGAGTTATGCCAATATCCTTGAAAGTAAGAGATTGCCGAGATAAAGGAGAAGATGAGCAAAGGAAAGGCCAAAGGTTTTCGTGAGGATGAGCACAATACCTTATGGTTTGAGGACCGAGTTTATGTGCCCAATAACCTAGAGATCAGTAAGTTAATACTTCAGGAGGCTCATGACTCACCATACTCGATACACCCCGGAAACACCAAGATGTATTTGGATTTGAAGGAACATTTCTGGTGGACTGGTATGAAGAAGGATATCACCGAGTATGTAGCCGTATGTGATGTTTGTCAAAGAGTAAAGGCAGAGCATCAGAAACCAGCAGGACTGTTACAACCTATGCCGATACCCGAATGGAAGTGGGATAAACTTGGCATGGATTTTATCACCGGATTGCCCAGAACCAAAGCAGGATATGATTCTATATGGGTAGTAGTTGATCGCTTGACCAAAGTGGCTCACTTTATCCCAGTGAAAACCACCTATACAAGTGCGAAGTTGGCCAAGATATATATGTCCAGGATCGTATGTCTGCATGGAGTTCCGAGGACCATCGTATCAGATAGAGGAACACAATTTACTTCAAAGTTTTGGCATCAGTTACACCAGACTTTGGGAACAAGATTGGAGTTGAGTACAACGTTTCACCTACAGACGGATGGACAGACTGAGAGAATCAATCAGATTTTGGAGGACATGTTGAGAGCCTGCGCGCTAGATTATGGATCTAGCTGGGATGACAATTTGCCTTACGCAGAGTTCTCGTACAACAATAGCTACCAAGCCAGTTTGAAGATGGCACCTTTTGAAGCTCTGTATGGACGCAGGTGCAGAATGCCGTTGATGTGGGATAAGGTAGGCGACCGGCAGTTGTTTGGACCAGACTTGATCAAGGAGTCTGAGGAGAAGGTTAAACTGATTCGTGATAGACTGAATATTGCTCAGTCCAGGCAGAAGAGTTACGCAGACTTGAAACGCAAGGAGGTAACCTATGAAATTGGAGATAGAGCATATCTGCGAGTATCACCCTTGCGAGGAGTGAAACATTTTGTAGTTAAGGGAAAGTTAGCCCTGAGATTTGTAGGACCGTATCGTGTTTTGGAATGAATGGGAGAAGTCACCTACAAGTTGGAATTACCTGAGCGATTGTCAGGAGTTCACGATGTGTTCCACGTTTCAAAGTTGAAGAAGTGTCATGCTGAGATGGCCGATATACCGTTAAAAGATACAGTACCCTTGGAGGCGATTCAGTTGGACAGTGATTTGACTTATGAGGAGAAGCCAGTTAAGATTCTTGAGTTTGCCAGCCGAGTCACCCGCAGCAAGGTTATCAAGTTTTGCAAAGTTCAGTGGAGCCACCATACCGAGGATGAAGCCACCTGGGAATGATGTCTACTACACAACCTTCTTCTTGTAGACGTTGTTGGGCCTCCAAGTGCAGAGGTTTGTAGGACAGTAGCAAATTTCCCTCAAGTGGATGACCTAAGGTTTATCAATCCGTAGGAGGCGTAGGCTGAAGATGGTCTCTCTCAAGCAACCCTGCAACCAAATAACAAAGAGTCTCTTGTGTCCCCAACACACCCAATACAATGGTAAATTGTATATGTGCACTAGTTCGGCGAAGAGATGGTGATACAAGTGGTATATGGATAGTAGATAAAGGTATTTGTAATCTGAAATTATAAAAACAGCAAGGTAACAAGTGATAAAAGTGAGCGTAAATGGTATTGCCATGCGTTGAAACAAGGCCTAGGGTTCATACTTTCACTAGTGTAAGTTCCCTCAACAATGATAACATAATTGGATCACATAACTATCCCTCAACATGCAACAAAGAGTCACTCCAAAGTCACTAATAGCGGAGAACGAACGAAGAGATTATGGTAGGGTACGAAACCACCTCAAAGGTATTCTTTCCAATCAATCCGTTGGGCTATTCCTATAAGTGTCACAAACAGCCCTAGAGTTCGTACTAGAATAACACCTTAAGACACAAATCAACCAAAACCCTAATGTCACCTAGATACTCCAATGTCACCTCAAGTATCCGTGGGTATGATTATACGATATGCATCACACAATCTCAGATTCATCTATTCAACCAACACATAGAACCTCAAAGAGTGCCCCAAAGTTCCTATCGGAGAATCACGACGAAAACGTGTGCCAACCCCTATGCATAGGTTCATGGGCGGAACCCGCAAGTTGATGACCAAAACATACATCAAGTGGATCAATAGAATACCCCATTGTCACCACGGGTATCCCACGCAAGACATACATCAAGTGTTCTCAAATCTTTAAAGACTCAATCCGATAATATTACTTCAAAGGGGAAACTCAATTCATTACAAGAGAGAAGAGGGGGAGGAGAAACATAGGATCCAACTATAATAGCAAAGCTCGCGATACATCAAGATCGTATCACCTCAAGAACATGAGAGAGAGAGATCAAACACATAGCTACTGGTACATACCCTCAGCCCCGAGGGTGAACTACTCCCTCCTCGTCATGGAGAACACCGGGATGATGAAGATGGCCACCGGAGAAGGATTGCCCCCTCCGGCAGGGTGCCGGAATGGGTCTAGATTGGCTTTCGGTGGCTAAGGATGCTTCTGGCGGCGGAACTCCCGATCTATTCTCCGTTTTGGAAGTTTTATGATATGTAGGTATATATGGGTACAAGGGGTACGTCGGTGGACCGAAGGGGGGGCCACGAGGCAGGGGGCGCGCCCCAGGGGGGTGGGCGCGCCCCTCCCTCGTGAGCACCTCCTTCATCTTCTGACGTAGGGTCCAAGTCTATCCGGTAGGTTTCCTTCCAAAAATAACTTCTCCAGTTGATTTCGTTCCGTTTTGACCCCGTTTGATATTCCTTTTCCTCGAAACACTGAAATAGGCATAAAACAACAAATCTGGGCTGGGCCTCCGGTTAATAGGTTAGTGGTACGTCTCCAACGTATCTATAATTTTTGATTGCTCCATGCTATATTATCTACTGTTTTGGACTATATTGGGCTTTATTTTCCACTTTTATATTATTTTTGGGACTAACCTATTAACCGGAGGCCCAGCCCAGAATTGCTGTTTTTTTGCCTATTTCAGTGTTTCAGATAAACAGAATATCAAACGGAGTCCAAACGGAATAAAATCTTCGGGAACGTGATTTTCTCACCGAACGTGATCCAGGAGACTTGGACCCTGCTCCAAGGAACAAAAGAGGCGGTCATGAGGGTGGGGGGCGCGCCCCCCTGCGTCATGGGCCCCTCGTTGCTCCTCCGGCATACTTCTTCCTCCTATATATACACACGTACCCAAAACGATCAAAACAGGAGCCAAAAATCTAATTCCACTGCCGCAACTTTCTGTATCCACGAGATCCCATCTTGGGGCCTGTTCCGGAGATCCGCCAGAAGAGGGCCGTCATCACTGAGGGCTTCTACATCATCATAGCCTCTCCGATGAAGTGTGAGTAGTTTACCTCAGACCTTCGGGTCCATAGTTAGTAGCTAGATGGCTTCTTCTCTCTCTTTGAATCTCAATACAAAGTTCTCCCCCTCTCTTGTGGAGATCTATTCGATGCAATCTTCTTTTTGTGTTGTGTTTGTTGAGACCGATGAATTATGGGTTTATGATCAAGTCTATCTATGAATAATATTTGAATCTTCTCTGAATTCTTTTATGTATGATTGGTTATCTTTGCAAGTCTCTTCGAATTATCCGTTTGGTTTGGCCAACTAGATTGGTAATTCTTGCCATGGGAGATGTGCTTAGCTTTGGGTTCGATCTTGCGGTGTCCTTACCCAATGACAGAAGGGGCAGCAAGGCACGTATTATATCGTTGCCATCGAGGATAACAAGATGGGGTTTATTTCATATTGCATGAATTTATCTCTCTAGATCATGTCATCTTGCTTAAGGCGTTACTCTGTTTTTAACTTAATACTCTAGATGCATGCTGGATAGCGGTCGATGAGTGGAGTAATAGTAGTAGATGCAGAATGGTTTCGATCTACACGGACGTGATGCCTATATACATGATCATGCCTAGATATTCTCATACTATGCTCAATTCTGTCAATTGCTCAACAGTAATTTGTTCACCCACCGTAGAATACTTATGCTCTTGAGAGAAGCCACTAGTGAAACCTATGGCCCCCGGGTCTATTCTCATCATATCAATCTCCATCACTTTAATCTTGCTTTGCTCTTTACTTTGCCTTTACTTTTTACTTTGCATCTTTATACCAAAAATACCAAAAATATTATATCTATCAGATCTCACTCTTGTAAGTGACCGTGAAGGGATTGACAACCCCTAATCGCGTTGGTTGCGAGTAGCTATCGTTTTGTGCAGGTATGAGGGACTTGAGCGTGGGCTCCTACTGGATTGATACCTTGGTTCTCAAAAACTGAGGAAATACTTACGCTCTCTGCTGCATCATCCCTTCCTATTCGGGGAAAACCAACGCAAGCTCAAGACGTAGCAAGAAGGATTTCTGGCGCCGTTGCCGGGGAGTCTACGCAAAAAGTCAACATACCAAGTACCGATCACAATCCCTATCTCTCGCATTACATTATTTTCCATTTGCCTCTCGTTTTCCTCTCCCCCCAATTCACCCTTGCCGTTTTATTCGCCCTCTCTCTCTCTCTCTCTCTCTCTCTCTCTCTCTCCATCCTCTCTCTATTTGCCTTTTGTTTGCTCGCGTTTGCTTGTCGTCATGACTAGTCCTCTTTCTGCTCCTATGTCTCCCGAGATTGAAGTCCTTCACTTCAAACAAAAGCAAGGAGAAAACTTAAAGGATGCTTGGTTTAGAATAATGGAATCTTATCGTAAATGTACCCTAGAAGTAAATTTCAGAATTTTGCTTTGCAATTTTTATGTTGGGCTTACTATATCTCATAGACAACTTTTGGATTGTGTTGCCAAAGGCAATTTTATTGAAATTGATCCCAGTATCGCACATGAAATTATGGAAGTTATAGTAGGAACTTTACCTCAACAAAAGGGGCCCCATCATACCCAAGAGGAAACGCAAGTTTTTGAGAAAATCTGCGAAGTAACTAAGATTTTACAAAAATATCTTGAACCTCTTAAGAGCGTTAGCGGAAATCTTCACCGCATGAATATGTTAATTACCCTTTGCAATAAGCGGTTGGATTCTTTAGATCTCAGGATCTCTGAAATGAAGGGAAACATAAGGAACCTCCCGGATTTGAGAATAACATCACTAAAAGAATTAAGAATCAAGATGGCAATACCTAGATCTATCCTCGCTTTTATGCCTAGCTAGGGGCGTTAAACGATAGCGCTTGTTGGGAGGCAACCCAATTTTATTTTTATTCCTTGCTTTTTGCTCCTGCTTAGTAATAAATAAATTATTTAACCTCTGTTTTGGTTGTGTTTTTTTTAATTAGTGTTTGTGCCAAGTAGAACCGTTGGGAAGACTTGGGAAAAGTCTTGTTGAACTTGCTGTAAAAAACAGAAACTTTAGAGCTCACGAGAACTACAGTCATTTTTATTTTAAGAGTGATATTTAGTTAATTCTTTTTTCAGATGATTAATAGATAAATTCCTCACGTCCAGAAATTTATTTTAGAATTTTTGGGGTTCCAGATCTTGCACTAGCTACAGATTACTACAGACTGTTCTGTTTTTGACAGATTCTGTTTTTCGTGTGTTGTTCGCTTATTTTGATGAATCTATGGCTAGTAAAATAGTTTATAATCCATAGAGAAGTTGGAATACAGTAGGTTTAACACCAATATAAATAAAAAATGAGTTCATTACAGTACCTTGAAGTGGTCTTTTGTTTTCTTTCGCTAACGGAGCTCACGAGTTTTCTATTTTGAGTTTTGTGTTGTGAAGTTTTCAAGTTTTGGGTGAATTCTTTTGATGGATCATGGAGCAAGGAGTGTCAAGAGCCTAAGCTTGGGGATGCCCATGGCACCCCCAAGATAATCCAAGGACACCAAAAATTCAAAGCTTGGGGATGCCCCGGAAGGCATCCCCTCTTTCGTCCACTTCCATCGGTAATTTACTTGGAGCTATATTTTTATTCATCAACATGATATGTGTTTTGCTTGGAGCGTCTTGTATTATTTGTGTCTTTGTGTCTTAGTACGCCACAATCATCCTTGCTGTACACACCTATTGAGAGAGCCATACATGAATTAAAATTTGATAGAGTACTCTATGTGCTTCACTTATATCTTTTGATTGTTATAATTTTGCTCTATGTGCTTCACTTAGATCTTTTAGAGCACGGTGGTGGATTTGTTTTAAAGAAACTATTGATCTCTCATGCTTCACTTAAATTATTTTTGGAGTCTCTTAATAGCATGGTAATTTGCTTAATAATAATATGCTTGGTATTCAAGATTTGTGAAACTTTCTTTTGAATGTGTTGAATACTAAGAAAAGATTGAAGCATGATAATTGTTTTGAGATATGGAGGTGATAATATTAAAGTCATGCTAGTTGAGTAGTTGTGAATTTAAAGAATACTTGTGTTAAGGTTTGTGATTCCCGTAGCATGCACATATGGTGAACCGTTATGTAACGAAGTCGGAGCATGATTTATTTATTGATTGTCTTCCTTATGAGTGGCGGCCGGGGACGAGCGATGGTCTTTTCCTACCAATATATCCCCCTAGGAGCATGCGCGTAATACTTTGCTTTGATAACTTCTAGATTTTTGCAATAAGTATATGAGTTCTTTATGACTAATGTTGAGTCCATGGATTATACGCACTCTCACCCTTCCACCTTTGCTAGCCTCTCTAATACCGCACACCCTTCGCCGGTATCATACACCTACCATATACCTTCCTCAAAGCAGGCACCATACCTACCTATTATGGCATTTCCATAGCCCTTCCGAGATATATTGCCATGCAACTTTCCACCATCTAGTTCATCATGACACATTCATCATTGTCATATTGCTTAGCATGATCATGTAGTTGACATAGTATTCGTGGCAAAGCCACCGTTCGTAATTTCTTCATACTTGTCACTCTTGATTCATTGCATATCCCGGTACACCGCTGGAGGCATCCATATAGAGTCATACTTTGTTTTAGAATCGAATTGTAATCATTGAGTTGTAAATAAATAAAAGTGTGATGATCATCATTCAATAGAGCATTGTCCCAATAAAAAAATAGCAAGGCCAAAAAAAAGGAAGGCCCAAAAAAAGAGACAATAAATAAAAAGGGGCAATGCTACTATCCTTTTACCATACTTGTGCTTCAAAGTAGCACCATGATATAGCGAGTCTCATATATTGTGCTTCAAAGTAGCACCATGTTCTTCATATAGATAGTCTCATATGTTGTCACTTTCATATACTAGTGGGAATTTTACATTATAGAACTTGGCTTGTATATTCCAATAATGGGCTTCCTCAAATTGCCCTAGGTCTTCATGAGCAAGCAAGTTGGATGCACACCCACTAGTTTCTTTTGTTGAGCTTTCATACATTTATAGCTCTAGTGCATCCGTTGCATGGCAATCCCTACTCACTCACATTGATATCTATTGATGGGCATCTCCATAGCCCGTTGATAAGCCTAGTTGATGTGAGACTATCTTCCCCTCCTTTTTGTCTTCTCCACAACCACCATTCTATTCCACCTATAGTGCTATATCCATGGCTCACGCTCATGTATTGCGTGAAGATTGAAAAAGTTTTGAAAAAGTTAGAGTATGAAACAATTGCTTTGCTTTTCATCGGGGTTATGCATGATTTGAATACTTTGTGTGGTGAAGATGGAGCATAGCCAGACTATATGATTTTGTAGGGATAACTTTCTTTGGCCATGTTATTTTGAGAAGACATAATTGCTTTATTAGTGTGCTTGAAGTATTATTATTTTTATGTCAATCTAAACTTTTGTCTTGAATCTTTCTAATCTGAATATTCATACCAAAATTAAGAAGATTTGCATTGAAATTATGCCAAGTAGCACTCCGCATCAAAAATTCTCCTTTTATCATTTACCTACTCGAGGACGAGCAGGAATTAAGCTTGGGGATGCCTGATACGTCTCCAACGTATCTATAATTTTTGATTGCTCCATGTTATATTATCTACTATTTTGGACTATATTGGGCTTTATTTTCCACTTTTATATTATTTTTGGGACTAACCTATTAACCGGAGGCCCAGCCCAGAATTGTTGTTTTTTGCCTATTTCAGTGTTTCAGATAAACGGAATATCAAACAGAGTCCAAACGGAATAAAATCTTCGGGAATGTGATTTCCTCACCGAACGTGATCCAAGAGACTTGGACCCTGCTCCAAGGAACAAAAGAGGCGGTCACGAGGGTGGGGGGCGCGCCCCGCCAGGGCGCGCCACCTGCCTCGTGGGCCCCTCGTTGCTCCTCCGGCGTACTTCTTCCTCCTATATATACACACGTACCCCAAAACAATCAGAACAGGAGCCAAAAACCTAATTCCACCGCCGCAACTTTCTGTATCCACGAGATCCCATCTTGGGGCCTGTTTCGGAGCTCCGCCGGAAGAGGGCCGTCATCACGGAGGGCTTCTACATCATCATAGCCTCTCCGATGAAGTGTGAGTAGTTTACCTCAGACCTTCGGGTCCATAGTTAGTAGCTAGATGGCTTCTTCTGTCTCTTTGAATCTCAATACAAAGTTCTCCCCCTCTCTTGTGGAGATCTATTCGATGTAATCTTCTTTTTGCGGTGTGTTTGTTGAGACCGAATTGTGGGTTTATGATCAAGTCTATCTATGAATAATATTTGAATCTTCTCTGAATTCTTTTATGTATGATTGGTTATCTTTGCAAGTCTCTTCGAATTATCCGTTTGGTTTGGCCAACTAGATTGGTAGTTCTTGCCATGGGAGAAGTGCTTAGCTTTGGGTTCGATCTTGCGGTGTCCTTACCCAGTGACAGAAGGGGCAACAAGGCACGTATTGTATCGTTGCCATCAAGGATAACAAGATGGGGTTTATTTCATATTGCATGAATTTATCTCTCTAGATCATGTCATCTTGCTTAAGGCGTTACTCTGTTTTTAACTTAATACTCTAGATGCATGCTGGATAGCGGTCGATGAGTGGAGTAATAGTAGTAGATGCAGAATGGTTTCGATCTACTTGTCACGGACGTGATGCCTATGTACATGATCATGCCTAGATATTCTCATAACTATGCTCAATTCTGTCAATTGCTCAACTCTAATTTGTTCACCCACCGTAGAATACTTATGCTCTTGAGAGAAGCCACTAGTAAAACCTATGGCCCCCGGGTCTATTCTCATCATATCAATCTCCATCACTTTAATCTTGCTTTGCTCTTTACTTTGCCTTTGCCTTTACTTTTTACTTTGCATCTTTATACCAAAAATACCAAAAAATATTATATCTATCAGATCTCACTCTCGTAAGTGACCGTGAAGGGATTGACAACCCCTAATCGCGTTGGTTGCGAGTAGCTATCACTTTGTGCAGCTACGAGGGACTTGAGCGTGGGCTCCTACTGGATTGATACCTTGGTTCTCAAAAACCTGAGGGAAATACTTACGCTACTCTGCTGCATCATCCCTTCCTCTTCGGGGAAAACCAACGCAAGCTCAAGACATAGCAGTTAGTCCCACAAATAATATAAAAGTGGAAAATAAAGCCCAATATTGCCCAAAATAGTAGATAATATAGCATGGAGCAATCAAAAATTATAGATACGTTGGAGACGTATCAAGCACCCCCAAGCTTAATTCCTCCTCGTCCTCGAGTAGGTAAATGATAAAAAAGATAATTTTTGATGTGGAATGCTAGTTGGCATAATTTCAGTGTAATTCTTCTTACTTGTGATATGAATATTCAGATCTGAAAGATTCAAGACAAAAGTTCATATTGACATAAAAGTAATAATACTTCAAGCATACTAACTAAGCAATTTTGTCTTCTCAAAATAACATGGCCAAAGAAAGCTATCCCTACAAAATCATATAGTCTGGCTATGCTCCATCTTTACCACACAAAATATTTAAATCATGCACAACCTCGATGAAAAGCCAAGCAATTGTTTCATACTTTTGATGTTCTCAAACTTTTTCAATCTTCACGCAATACATGAGCGTGAGCCATGGATATAGCACTATAAGTGGAATAGAATGGTGGTTGTTGAGAAGACAAAAAGGAGAAGATAGTCTCACATCAACTAGGCGTATCAATGGGCTATGGAGATGCCCATCAATAGATATCAATGTGAGTGAGTAGGGATTGCCATGCAACGGATGCACTAGAGCTATAAGTGTATGATCGCTCAAACAGAAACTAAGTGGGTGTGCATCCAACTTGCTTGCTCACGAAGACCTAGGGCATTTTGAGGAAGCCCATCACTGGAATATACAAGCCAAGTTCTATAATGAAAATTTCCCACTAGTATATGAAAGTGACAACATAGGAGACTCTCTATCATGAAGATCATGGTGCTACTTTGAAGCACAAGTGTGGTAAAAGGATAGTAGCGTTGTCCCTTCTCTCTTTTTCTCTCATTTTTTTATTTTTTATTTGGGCCTTTTCTCTTTTTATGGCCTCTTTTCTTTCTCTTTTTTTATTTGGGCTTCTTTGGCCTCTTTTCTTTCTTTTTCGTCCGGAGTCTCATCCCGACTTGTGGGGGAATCATAGTCTCCATCATCCTTTCCTCACTGGGACAATGCTCTAATAATGATGATCATCACACTTTTATTTACTTACAACTCAATAATTACAACTCGATACTTAGAACAAGATATGACTCTATATGAATGCCTCCGGCGGTGTACCGGGATGTGCAATGACTCATGAGTGACATGTATGAAAGAATTATCAATGGTGGCTTTGCCACAAATACGATGTCAACTACATAATCATGCTAAGCAATATGACAATGATGAAGCATGTCATAAAATGGAACGGTGGAAAGTTGCATGGCAATATATCTCGGAATGGCTATGGAAATGCCATAATAGGTAGGTATGGTGGCTGTTTGAAGGAAGGTATATGGTGGGTGTATGGTACCGGCGAAAGTTGCGCGGTACTAGAGAGGCTAGCAATGGTGGAAGGGTGAGAGTGCGTATAATCCATGGACTCAACATTAGTCATAAAGAACTCACATACTTATTGCAAAAATATATTAGTTATCGAAACAAAGTACTACGCGCATGCTCCTAGGGGGATAGATTGGTAGGAAAAGACCATCGCTCGTCCCCGACCGCCACTCATAAGGAAGGCAATCAATAAATAAATCATGCTCCGACTTCATCACATGACGGTTCACCATACGTGCATGCTACGGGAATCACAAACTTCAACACAAGTATTTCTCAAATTCACAACTACTCAACTAGCATGACTCTAATATTACCATCCTCATATCTCAAAACAATCATCAAGTATCAAACTTCTCTTAGTATTCAACACACTCATAAGAGAATTTTATTATTCTTGAATACCTAGCATATTAGGATTTTAAGAAAATTACCATGCTATTAAGACTCTGAAAATAATATAAGTGAAGCATGAGAGTTCATCTATTTATTCAAAATAAAACTACCACCATGCTCTAAAAGATATAAGTGAAGCACTAGAGCGAATGACAAACTACTCCGAAGGATATAATTGAAGATCAATGAGTAGTTGAATAATTATGCAACTATGTGAAGACTCTCTAACATTTAATAATTTCAGATCTTGGTATTTTATTCAAACAGAAAGCAAAGCAAAAGAAAATGACATTCTAAGAATAGCAAACATCATGTGAAGAAGCAAAAACTTAGGATCAACCAATACTAACCGATAGTTGTTGAAGAAGAAAGGTGGGATGCCAACCAGGGCATCCCCAAGCTTAGACGCTTGAGACTTCTTGAAATATTATCTTGGGGTGCCTTGGGCATCCCCAAGCTTGAGCTTTTGTGTCTCCTTAATTCCTCTCATATCACGGTCTCCCTAAATCTCAAAAGCTTCATCCACACAAAACTCAACAAGGACTCATGAGATAAGTTAGTATAAACCATTGCCAAAACCTTATCATACTCTACTGTAGCAAATCACTAAAATTATTATTCTACATTGCATACTAAATGTCTCTGCATATTTAATATTCCTATCCTCAAATAGAATCATTAAAGAAGCAAGCATATGCAAACAATGCAAACATAACAGCAATCTGCTTAAACAGGATAGTCTGTAAAGAATGCAGCAACATCCATACTTACCTAGCTCCAAAAATTATGAAAGAAAATTCCCACTGTAGTAAATTTATCAGAGCTTAATATGCAAAAGGTTTCAACATTTTATCACATTCTGACTTTTCTAGGGAATTATTGCAACAGTGGTAAACTTTCTGTTTTCAAACAGCAACATGTATACTTGTAACATAGGCATAGTAAAGGCTATCAATGCCACTTTTATTGAAATAAAAGATGCAAAACATTGTTCTAAATAAAATCAAGCAAATTCAAACAAAATAAATTGACGCCCCAAGCAAAACACATATCATGTGGTGAATAAAAATATAGCTCCAAGTAAAGTTACCGATGGAAGTGGACGAAAGAGGGGATGCCTTCCGGGGCATCCCCAAGCTTAGGCTCTTGGCTATACTTGAATATTACTTTGGGGTGCCTTGAGCATCTCCAATATTAGGCTCTTGCCACTCCTTATTCCATAGTCCATCGAATCCTTACCAAAAACTTGAAAACTTCACAACACAAAACTTAACAGAAAACTCGTAAGCTCCGTTAGCGAAAGAAAACAAAACAACACTTCAAGGTACTGTAATGAGCTCATTATTTATTTATATTGGTGTTAAAACTACTTTATTCCAACTTCTCTATGGTTTATAAACTATTTTACTAGCCATAGATTCATCAAAATAAGCAAACAACACACGAAAAACAGAATCTGTCAAAAACAGAACAGTCTGTAGTAATCTGGATCAAACGTATACTTCTGGAACTCATAAAATTCTAAAATAAATTGCTGTACCTGAGTAATTTATATATTAATCATCTTAAAAAATAATTAACTAAATATCACTCTCCAAATAAAAATGGCAGCAATTCTCGTGAGCGCTAAAGTTTCTGTTTTTTACAGCATGATCAACAAGACTCTCCCCAAGTCTTCCCAAAGGTTCTACTTGGCACAAACACTAATTAAAAGCATAAAACCACATCTAAACAGAGGCTATATGAATTATTTATTACTAAACAGGAACAAAAAGCAAAAAGCAAAAATAATATTGGGTTGCCTCCCAACAAGCGCTATCGTTTAACGCCCCTAGCTAGGCATGATGATTTCAATGATGCTCACATAAAGGATAAGAATTGTAACATAAAGAGAGCATCATGAAGAATATGACTAGCACATTTAAGTCTAACATACTGCCTATGCATAGGGATTTTGTGATCAAACAACTTGTGGGAACAAGAATCAACTTGCATAGGAAGGTAAAACAAGCACAACTTCAAAACTTTAAGCACATAGAGAGAAAACTTGATATTATTGCAATTCCTACAAGCATATATTCCTCCCTCATAATAATTTTCAGTAGCATCATGAAGGAATTCAACAATATAACCAGCACCTAAAGCATTCTTTTCATGATCTACAAGCATAGAAATTTCATTACTCTCCACATAAGCAAATTTCTTCTCATGAATAATAGTGGGAGAAAACTCAACAAAATAACTATCATGTGATTGAAAATTAAGATCAAGATGACAAGTTCATGGTTATCATTATTCTTTAAAGCATACGTGTCATCACAATAATCATCATAGATAGGAGGCATGCTTTCATCATAGTAAATTTTCTCATCAAAGCTTGGGGAACAAAAAATATCATCTTCATCAAACATAGCTTCCCCAAGCTTGTGGCTTTGCATATCATTAGCATCATGGATATTCAAGGAATTCATACTAACAACATTGCAATCATGCTCATCATTCAAATATTTAGTGCCAAAATTTTTAATGCATTCTTATTCTAACACTTTGGCACAATTTTCCTTTCCATCATACTCACGAAAGATACTAAAAAGGTGAAGCGTATGAGACAAACTTAATTCCATTTTTTGTAATTTTCTTTTATAAACTAAACTAGTGATAAAACAAGAAACTAAAAGACTCGATTGCAAGATCTAAAGATATACCTTCAAGCGCTAACCTCCCCGGCAACGGCGCCAGAAAAGAGCTTGATGTCTACTACACAACCTTCTTCTTGTAGACGTTGTTGGGCCTCCAAGTGCAGAGGTTTGTAGGACAGTAGCAAATTTCCCTCAAGTGGATTACCTAAGGTTTATCAATCCGTAGGAGGCGTAGGATGAAGATGGTCTCTCTCAAGCAACCCTGCAACCAAATAACAAAGAGTCTCTTGTGTCCCCAACACACCCAATACAATGGTAAATTGTATAGGTGCACTAGTTCGGCGAAGAGATGGTGATACAAGTGGTATATGGATAGTAGATAAAGGTATTTGTAATCTGAAATTATAAAAACAGAAAGGTAACAAGTGATAAATGTGAGCGTAAATGGTATTGCAATGCGTTGAAACAAGGCCTAGGGTTCATACTTTCACTAGTGTAAGTTCCCTCAACAATGATGACATAATTGGATCACATAACTATCCCTCAACATGCAACAAAGAGTCACTCCAAAGTCACTAATAGCGGAGAACGAACGAAGAGATTATGGTAGGGTACGAAACCACCTGAAAGTTATTATTTCCAATCAATCTGTTGGGCTATTCCTATGAGTGTCACAAACAGCCCTAGAGTTCGTACTAGAATAACACCTTAAGACACAAATCAACCAAAACCCTAATGTCACCTAGATACTCCAATGTCACCTCAAGTATCCGTGGGTATGATTATACGATATGCATCACACAATCTCAGATTCATCTATTCAACCAACACATAGAACCTCAAAGAGTGCCCAAAGTTCCTACCGGAGAATCACGACGAAAACGTGTGCCAACCCCTATGCATAGGTTCATGGGCGGAACCCGCAAGTTGATCACCAAAACATACATCAAGTGGATCAATAGAATACCCCATTGTCACCACGGGTATCCCACGCAAGACATACATCAAGTGTTCTCAAATCTTTAAAGACTCAATCCGATAAGATTACTTCAAAGGGGAAACTCAATTCATTACAAGAGAGAAGAGGTGGAGGAGAAACATAGGATCCAACTATAATAGCAAAGCTCGTGATACATCAAGATCGTATCACCTCAAGAACACGAGAGAGAGAGATCAAACACATAGCTACTGGTACATACCCTCAGCCCCGAGGGTGAACTACTCCCTCCTCGTCATGGAGAGCACCGGGATGATGAAGATGGCCACCGAAGAAGGATTGCCCCCTCCGGCAGGGTGCCGGAACGAGTCTAGATTGGCTTTCGGTGGCTACGGATGCTTCTGGCGGTGAAACTCCCGATCTATTCTCTGTTTTGGATGTTTTACGCTACGTAGGTATATATGGGTACAAGGGGTACGTCGGTGGACCAAAGGGGGGGCCATGAGGCAGGGGGGCGTGCCCCTGCCCTCGTGAGCACCTCCTTCATCTTCTGACATAGGGTCCAAGTCTATCCGGTAGGTTTCCTTCCCAAAATAACTTCTCGAGTTGATTTCGTTCCGTTTTGACTCCGTTTGATATTCCTTTTCCCCGAAACACTGAAATAGGCATAAAACAACAAATCTGGGCTGGGCCTCCGGTTAATAGGTTAGTCCCAAAAATAATATGAAATTGGAAAATAAAGCCCAACATTGCCCAAAACAGTAGATAATATAGCATGGATCAATCAAAAATTATAGATACGTTGGAGACGTATCAGGGAACGAGAGGATGATCTCCGCAAAGACCACCCACACCTATTTTCTAGACAACCCGAACCTCGAGGGCGAGATTCATCTTAAGGGGGGGGGGTAGGTTTGTAACATCCCAAATTTTCAATTTGGAATGTTATACATAGGTCATTCAAGCATATCATATTTTATTGCATTTTCGTTCTGCAATCCCCGAAATCCTAAGCAACTCGAGAGTTGGGGATTTCCCGGTTTTCATATTTGATTTTTATCAAATAATGGAATGAGGATTTTTGATTTCAATAATTTTTCTCTCCAAAAAATATTTCATATTAAAAAAATATGAGAGGAGATAATATGACTTCTCCAAAATAATTGAAATATTGGAGGAAAAATATTAAAATCATTTTCTTGATTTTATTTGATTTTTATTTGGATTTTATTTGCGTTAGAAAAAATTCCACGTTTTCAAAAATTGCATTTTAGGGCCAAGAGAATGTTCATATCGTCCTAAATATTTTATTTAGGCGGTGAAAATTTGTTTTGGGATTTTTAGTTTTTTATTTTATTTTCTAGGATTTTATTTCTGTTGGCGAAATTGTTTTTTTAAAAGAGGTTCCGCCGGCTGGGCCGAAACCCAGCCAGGCCGCCGGCCCAACCGCCCGCGTCGCCGCCTCCCCCCTCTTTATATACCCCGCCGCCTCGAGCCACCCACCACCACCACCGCAGCCCCACCGCCTCGCCGCCGCCGCCCGCGCCCCGCAGCCGCTGCCGCGCCTCGCCGCCGCCGCTTGCCGCGCCGCCGCCGAGCCCCGCCACCTCGCGAGCCGCCGCCCCGCCGCCCAACCCCGCCTCGCCGGAGGTACCGCGCTGGATCCGAGCCACCGTTTTTTTTAAAAAACCGTTCGTTTTTTTAGAAACCCTAGTTTGTTTTTTTAGATCGGTTCATGGTTTTTCTCGGTTCTTCTAAATAGCGGACGTTCGTCCGTATGTTCGTTTTAACGAACGGTTTTCTCCCGTTAGTTACAGTTAACGTTTTCTTTTTATTGGATTTATCTGCGATTATTTTCGATTGCGATTTCTGATCCGATCTTAGCTTCTGTTTATCTTTTCGCTCGTTAGTCGGAATCAGGCGATTCAAGCGCCTAGATCTTCGTCTCGAGACCCTCTTTCTATTTAATCAACTTAAACAAGATTTTGGTACTGTAAAATTTGACCTTAGTCCAGATTAGTAAACGGATCTTGTTTCTTTCACCATTTGAGTTTTGTTGCTCCGTTTGATTTGATTCTTTTTGCAAATCGGAGTTCTTAAGTTGAACTTTTTGGTCAACCTCTCTTATTTGAGTTTTGCTTGTGCATATTTGCTTGTTTCTTATGTATGTTATTGTTTGTTTGCGATAGAATTCCCGGAGTGCGAAGCGTGTTACTACGAGTCCCTAGGATTCGTGGATCGTCAGCAAGGCAAGTAACACTTTGATCATATCCCTTTTATACCCAGTTTTTATGCATTAGTTTCACCCTCAAACTTTGCATGAGTATGATTGATAACATGTGGGTATTGGGAAGTAGTTGATGAGGTAGGAACCTATTGCCCTGCACTCAAACCCTTGGGAGTTACTTCTACGCATTGCTTATATTATTTTGCTATGCTCATAGACGTCATTTGGGTTTGAGTGAAATCCATGACAGATGTGAGATTTTTAATTAATGGTTCAACTTAAGGTGGCAACTTAAATTAACATCTGGGTGGATTGAGGCACCTGGGGAACCCAGTGTTGTCTGTTTTTTTGGAAATCCCGGGGTACCCGTGTGATCTTCCTATGGACCGCCACCCAGGCTCAAAGGGAACTTGGATGATTCATGCTAGAAACTTCCGTGTGCAGCCACAAGCTATTATGGGCTCTAGCATAGTTGAGTAAGTTACGTGAAGCTCTCAAAGAGGTGGATCAGCAGGTAGTGGGTTTTGTAGGTTCGGTATGGTCTTCCCGGAGTAGAGAGTTAATGTTTCTATAAGACTGTGTCTCGGTCATCCGTTTCTCAAACACCTTGTAGTGCGAGAAATACAATGGAGGCGATCGAGTCTTGTGGGGAAAAGTGGGCAAACCTCTGCAGAGTGTACAACCTAATCATGGTTAGCCGTGTCCCCGGTTATGGACAATTTTGAGTATCTAGTACTTGGGTTATCACATGTATCTCATCACTCTTAATTACTATTGTTGGGTTGTTAACTACTTTAATTTGGGATTGAGTTGGGGGGTACCTTCTCAATATTGTTCAACCACCATGATAGTTAAATTAGAATCTATTCCTTTGTTGTAGGGCAAAATTGTCTTTTCGCAAAACTATAACCATAGAGCTTTCCACCAGCCAAATATGCATATAGATACATCATTACTCTATTCATGCTCTACTGTGTTATGTTGCCAGCATATTCCATGTGCTGACCCGTTTTCGGGCTGCAACGTATTATGTTGCAGACTTTTCAGACAAGGAGTAAGGTTCGTTAGGTCGTTGCCGTGCAGCTCAGCTATGCCGTTGGAGTTGATGGACTCACTTTATCTTCCAAGCCTTCCACTGTTATCATATTAGATGGTCTTAAGCCATATTATTGTAATAAGTTCTCTTTTGAGATATTCGATGTAATAAGTGTGTGATTGCTACTCTGTTATAAATCCTTCGAGTACTATGTGTGTCAGCATTACCGATCCAGGGATGACACTAAAGCACAGAGACTTGACCATTTGAGGTCGGGTCGCTACAGGTTCCTTTAGTCATCCAGACAATCTTCCCATCTAGATAGAAATGAGCAGTGGAGTAGAATTGCATAATCATTTCATCATTCCACTTGGTCAACTTCTGACCAACAAACTTATCAACTTCATTCATCCGGAAGCTCCCATGCACACCTGGGAAGTAGTCCTCATTGTCATTGATGTATGTCTAGTCAACCCATCTCATATCACTGACAATAGGCTTCTTGTCTAGTAAGACTGTCTCATAGAAGTCCTGTTGTTCCTTGGTGTGGAAACGATAATCTGCAACAATCCTTCTCCTGATGGCATAAGGATCATTTCGTCTCCACAATCTTAGACCTGCATCCTTTCTTTCCTTCATGTTCTCAGCAACAGGATGATCATCACTATGATCTGGAATCTTTAACTTCAACTTTGTGAGCACTTGTGGCTCTTCATCCTCTTGAACTTAAGGCACTGGGGCCTTGTTCTTCTCAGAGGCAGGGATCTTCCTAGTGGATCTCTTGGGTGCAGAAGGTTTTGGAGCTTGAGCTGGAGTTGGAGACTTGGGGGCTGTCTTGGGCTCAGATGGAGCAGCCCCAAACTTGATAGCATCCCCATGAGCTTATGAGCCATTGGAGGTGGTGCAGCTGGCTCTTCCTCCTCCTCTTCTTCATCTGATCCTCTTATCATGGAAGGTTTGCCAATAACTCTGGCCATACTCTTCTTGACTCTCTCCTTTCTCTTCTTTCCTTCAACAACCTCTTATTCTCTTGGTTCAAGAGTGAACTCCATAGTTTCCTGAGTGGAGGCTCTAGCTTTAGACATGGGCTTCCTCTTGGCAGGAGCTTTCTTTGGCATACCAGGTTTTGTGGTAGCAGTAGTAGCATACTCCTTCTTGAGCACTTTCTTCTTTGAGGTCACCTCCTCATCAACAACAAAGTCCTCATCCTCAGATTCTGAGGTTCTCTTCTTTCTTTGCCCAGCAGCAGCCGTAGGCAAGTTGCTTGGAGTGCTTCTGCTACCATCTTCATAACTGCTATTGGAGGGACCAGTGCCCTCACTGAGATTCACTTGCTCTTCAGACCTGTTCTAACTGCCATTGCCCTCTAACATCTCTGAAACTGACCCTGTGAATAGATAGGTATAGGTAGAGTCAATGAGCATCACAAAGCACAACTATTTTGCAAACATATTGAGACAAAAACTTAACTTTAGTTTTCTACAGAAAGCATTTCGAATCTACCGATATGAAAAACTCAGTGACACCGAAGCATTAACAAAATCTAAACATGCAATTTCGGTCAGACCGAAATGCAGTTCGGTGACTCCGAGATGCTAGGGTTTCACAGAGTAAGTGATTTAGGTCCAACCGATTAGTACGCTTCGGTCAGACGGAGTTGTACTTGTGCAATGGCCTGAGCCAAATCGGTGAGACCGAGATCCTCAGATCGGTTGGTCCGAGATGAGTTTGGTGGAAACCTAACCCTAAGTTTCTGCATCAAATCTATTCCAATGGAACTTTTCGGTGGATAGATTGATCTCATTCGTGGTAAGAATAATGGCAATGATCTTTGTGCAAGAATCGAAAAAAGAGAACGCACAAAGAGGTCGAGTCCGTACCCTAACTTGGCGATGAACTCGCTATGGCGACAACGGCGGTGAGATTTCTGTTGACGGTGATGGAGACCAGTGGCAGGAGGGCACTGGCGACGACGGTGACGATCCGGAAACCAAGGAGGCGGCAGAGCTGGGAGGAACGGACGAGTGGTTTGGAGGAATTTCCAAAATTTCAACCCGCAATATATATACCTGTCACTGTCGGTGTGACCAAGTGGAACGACTCGGTGGCACGGAGATGCAAAACTGCTAACAGTTACTACAGCTCGGTGTGACCGAATTGTTCAAATCGGTTGCACCGAGGTGAAAACCTAGATCAACTTAATGAATTCGGTGAGACTGAGTGTGATGAGTTGGTCTGACCAGATGCATTAAGAGGTTTTGGAATTTTAAGCCCTTGACGGATCGGTGACTCCGAGTGCTCCTCACCCGGAGGGTCCGAATTCGACTTGTTCAAAATTTGTGATGTAGCATGAATAGAGTTTGAGATGAGAAAAGCATATATAGCTAGAGGGAGTACTTAGGCATTCTTGTCCATCCATTTGGCAAAGAGAAAAGCCAAACAATCGAAGCAACAAATGGATGCCCTCGAATGGAGAAACTTATGCAACCAACATGCTCACACAATAAGATAGGAAATAAAATATGTGGCAAAGCATGCACAAACACTCTAGCATCTATCAAGCAATTGGAGATGACTAGGTCATCTATATATGAGTATATTGACTGAGGAGTCAAATGAGAACATTTGATCACAGGTTGAAAGTGCAACTAATCCCCGGGTGGTTTTGGTAATTCATAACAACATATAGCTCATTGAACTAATATCCTTTCAAGTTAGATATTTTAGAAAGTTGAATGATTGGCATGGCATGGACTAGAGATGTGGACCCCTCAAAATTTTAAGGACAAAGATTGGCAAAAGCTCAAGACTCTTCATTTCTATTTTAGTGATCTAAGATCACATTGAGTCCATAGGAAAAGCCAATACTACTAAAAGGGGATGGGGTGTTGCTTAATGATCTACTTGCTCAAAATGCATAGTGATATGCTCCAAAGCCCTCAACCACTTTCTCATTCCCAAATATGTCCAAAACCTAAAGTCAAACTCGGCCCCACCGATTTGATCTATCCGGCACTGCTGAGTTCTTTTTACATAGCCACTGCTAGAAACCCTAATCAATTCGGTCTCACCGATCGGGATCTCGGTCTCACCGAGATGGCAATGCAAACTCTCTTTTTCCCTTCGTAACGTTTCGGTCTTACCGAAATGAGCGATCGGTCCCACCAAGTTCACAATGTAAACTCTTTGTTTCCCTTCGTAACGTTTCGGTCTTACCAAAATGAGTGATCGGTCCCACCGATTTTGCCTGACCAACTCTCTGTTTGCTCGTTGCTAAAATCGGGCTCACCGAGTTCACGCAATCCGTCTCACCGAGATGAGGTTTTGCCCTAACCCTAGCACATCGGTCCCACCTCAGCCTGTGCAAAACCGAACCGAAAACCAAAAACCAAACTGAAAAAACAAAACCGAACCAAAATTCGGTTTTTTCAGGTTTTGGTTTCAGTTTCAGTTTTCACTTTTGAAAACCATATAACCTTTGGTTTTTTCAGTTAGAAACCGACGGTTTTCGGTTAAACCAAAGTAAACCGATAGAACCTTCATAGTGTGAAGATATTTAGTTAAAGCTAGAGCCACACCTCCTTTTGTAGCCTTGTGCTCACCGTGCTTCAGCTCCATACGCGAGGTGGTACTAAACTTTGCAGAGACAGCCAACGACCTGAGCACATGGCGCTTCGTTTTGCTTTCTTGGGCCTCAATTATCCAGCCCATACAACCAGTTCTGGGCTTCTGGCGCAAGTTGGAGATCGCTTGCCTAAAAGAAAGGCCAGCTAGCCACCGGAGTGGGTCGTGGCTCGTGGGTCAAACTCTTTTCTTTTCTTTTTTGCTCCCTCACGTAATAAAATACTTGCCTAATCCTCAGACCTGCTGTACTGCCTAGGACCAAATCATGTGTGCCACTGCCATCTAATAATGATCTAATCTACGTAGGCATTTCTTACAAGATTTTTTTTACGTACATGGCTACATGCACAGACCAAATCATGCGACCAAAAATATTTGTTGTCCATTCAAAAATTTGCATCAACTTTGGTTAATTTGGTTATTACCAAAACCAAACCGAAAGCAAACGGTTACAACCAAAACCGAACCGTATCTCCGTATAAAACCGTATAAACTGAAGTATAAAAACCATATAAACCGAACCGAATCAAACCGAAAAAACCGAATGCATAGGCTGAGTCCCACCGAGTTGATCATGTCAGTCCCACCGTGATTCCTAACGTTCACATTTTGGATTGAATCGGTCTCACCGAGTTCTTCTATTCGGTCTGGCCGAGTTGGTTCAATTGTGTGTAAACGGTTGGATTTTGTGTGGAGGCTATATATACCCATCCACCCCCTTCTCTATTCAAGAGAGAGCCATCAGAACGTGCCTACACTTCCACTACTCATTTTCTGAGAGAGAACGACCTACTCATGTGTTGAGACCAAGACATTCCAATCCAACCACAAGAATCTTGATCTCTCACCTTCCCCAAGTTACCTTCCACTCAAATAATCTTTCCACCATAGACAAATCTGTGTGAGAGAGTTGAGTGTTGGGGAGATTATCATTTGAAGCACAAGAGCAAGGAGTTCATCATCATCACACCATCTATTACCTTTTGGAGAGTGGTGTCTCCTAGATTGGTTAGGTGTCACTTGGGAGCCTCCAACAATATTGTGGAGTTGAACCAAAGAGTTTGTAAGGGCAAGGAGATCGCCTACTTCGTGAAGATCTACCCGAGTGAGGCAAGTACTTCGTGGGTGATAGCCATGGTGGGATAGACAAGGTTGCTTCTTCGTGGACACTTCATGGGTGGAGCCATTACCCTTCGTGGGTTGAAGTCTCCATCAATGTGGACGTACGATAGCACCACCTATTGGAACCATGCCAAAAATGTTCGTGTCTACATTGCATTTTCCTTATCGAAACCCTCCCTTTACCTCCAGATGCAATGTTTTACATTCCGCTACTACACTCTTAGAATTGCTTGTGTAGGTTGATTGCTTGACTTGTGCTAAGTTGCTAAAATCTGCTAAGACTTAAAATTGGGAAAATGCTAGATTTTTATTTGGTCAAGTAGTCTAATCACCCCCCTCTAGACCTACTTTTGATCCTACATAGGTCATACTCATCGTTTAAGCACAAGTGGGGTTACCACTTTTACATAAAGCATTGTTGTATTCACACCATTAGAGTTGTTTTAGCTCAATTCTTAGAGAAAAGCTCCCCCTAGATGTGATATCCCCCCTTAGAGGGATGAACTAACCTTGGGTTTTGTCTATGATGACTTCATGTAGATGTTGAAGATGTGGATTCTCAATGTTGATGTAGATCATTTGGAGAAATCCATTGGAGTGAGTTGCACTTTCAATACCTACACGGGTTTGTTCCACAAGGAACACACAAGGATATCCATAGACATAGAGTGAAATACACATATGATGATGTCCATGAAAGCATTAGGTTACCTTGTCCCTTGTATTACCAATCAAGAGGGTTTGTGACTCCTTGAACTAGTGTTAGATATGGAAGTTGATTGTACTTATCCTTGCCAAGATGAATATGAGTGAAGTATGTTGGCGGAGTCACCCTCAAGAACTCTCTAGTTCTTCTTCTTTGGGACCCACATCAGCTTGATGGGAATCCTTGGAGTTGTAGTCATACTTGATTAAGTAGAACTTGATGTGGTCTTGGGAACCCACTTGGCCAAGGCCTTTAGAGCTTCTTCAAATGAATCAATCTCTTCTTGAAGCTTGTCCTTGCCTTTTAGCTTGTGGTCTTGTGGTGGAAGATCATCTTGAGATTCTGCTCCCTTGAAAGAAGTAGGGTCATACTTCTCTTGTTGAGGAACAAACTTCATCTTGGGGTATTGATCTTATTCCCACTCAACTCCATTGGCATTGAACTTGCGTTCAAAACCAACACCTTGATTCTTCCGGTGCCTTCCTTGCTTGCGTACAATTTCCTCAAATTGCTTACTTCCGGCAAGGCTCTTCTAAACACCTTTCTCTATAATTCCCTTCAATAAGCTATTTTCTTGCTAAAGTGTAACTTGGATAAGAGAATCATTAGTGGAATCAAGAGAACTACTAGAAGCAAAAATATTGGATTTAGCATGATTATTGTTACTAGTAGAAGAAGAATCTTTCTTGCTCTTGTTGCTAGATTTTACTTGTGGCATGTAAGTAGACAAGAGTAAACGCTTGGCAATGTAAGAAGAACTTTTCTTTCGAAGATCATCATTGATTTCTTTTAAGAACCCATGCTCTTGCTCCAAATTTAGCTTCTCGAAGCGTAGATTCTCATGAGTCTTTAAAAGCTCTCGATGATCCCCTAAGGTAGTCTCATGAGCTAACTTAAGAGTGTTTAGTTCTTTAGTTAGACGCTCAATCTCCTTCTTATCATTGTCATTCATTTCATCTTGATTAGCATGATTAATAGCAATTTCATCATAGTTTTCATCACTAGTGTTGTCAACAAGTAAATCATCATCACCTAGCAAGCCATCTTCATCACTATTGAAATCAAAATACTCGGGGTGTGATACCTTAGGGCCTTTAGCCATGAAGCATCTTCCAATTCCTTCATTTGGTGAGTCGAATATGTCGTAGGAGTTGGATGACACAAGTGCAAGACCGGCAACACCTTCATCTTGAGTATATTCGGAGTCAGTGTGATAGCTTCTCTCGGAGTAGTTGTCGGAGTAGGAACCGGATACCCATTCACCAACATGAGCTTGATGTCTTCGTCTTGTGTAGCTCTTTGGTGACCTGTCCTTGCTTTCTGAATCCTTGCTTCTACGAGAGGGTCTTAGTTCATAACGATCATCTCTACTCCTTCTATCTCTTAGTGGTGACTCATCTCTTTTACTTCTCCTTTTAGGTGACTCTTCTCTTCTCTTGTAGGGAGCCGTACACTCATTGGAGTAGTGTCTGGGTCTTCCACAATTGTAGCAATTGCAATAACAACTAGAAGATCTTTTGTCATTGTAGGACCTTGACTTGGAACTTCTCTCTTTGCTTCTACTCTTGTAGAACTTGTTGAAGTTCTTCACCATTAAGCTCAATTCTTCATTAAAGACTTGTTTCTCACTTGATGTTGTACGAGCATCACATGAAGCTTTGTAAGCACCGCTGGACTTGTTGTGAAGCTCTTCCTTATCCTTGAGTGACATCTCATGAGCAACAATTCTACCAATGACTTCCGTTGGTTTGAGACCTTTGTAATTGGGCATCATTTGGATCAAGGTGCACATGGTATCATATTTTCCATCCAAGGCTCTTAGGATCTTCCTGATAATAAATTTGTCGATCATCTCTTCGCTTCCCAAGCCGGCAATCTCATTTGTGATGAGAGCAAGCCTAGAGTACATTTCAGCGACTCCTTCACCATCCTTCATTTTGAACTTGTCAAGTTGACTTTGAAGCACGTCCAATTAGGATTCCTTGACAGACTCAGTACCTTCGTGCATATCAACCAAAGTATCCCAAATTTCCTTTGCATTCTCAAGGAGGTTGATTTTGTTAAATTCTTCGGGGCACAATCCATTGAAAAGAATATCGCAAGCTTGCGCATTGTATTGCAACATCTTCAATTCTTCCGCGGAAGCTTCACGATCCGGTTCTCTTCCATCCTCGAAGTATTCATCTTGCAAGCTAATACGCACAATAGCCCAAACAGCGGGGTTATGACCAAGAATATGCATTTTCATCTTATGCTTCCAACTAGCAAAATTAGTACCATCAAAGTAAGGACCTCTACGGTGGTAATCTCCTCACTAGACACCATACTCTCCTAGGTTGTGAAACCAAGGCTATGATCATCAAAGCTATGGAAATCAAGGCAAATGGAGACCAAAGATCAGATACCACTTGTAGAATCGAAAGTAGGTCTAGAGGGGGGGGGGGTGATTAGACTACTTGACCAAATAAAAATCTAGCCTTTTCCCAATTTTAAGTCTTGGAAGATTTTAGTAACTTAGCACAAGTCAAGAAATCAACCTACACACGCAATTCTAAGAGTGTAGCAGCGGAACATAAAACATTGCATATGAAGGTAAAGGGAAGGGTTTCGAGAAGGCAAATGTAATGTAGACACGAAGATTTTTGGCGTGGTTCTGATAGGTGGCGCTATCGTACGTCCATGTTGATGGAGACTTCAACCCACGAAGGGTAACAGTTGCGCAAGTCCATGGAGGGCTCCACCCACGAAGGGTCCACAAAGAAGCAACCTTGTCTATCCCACCATGACCATCGCCCACGAAGGACTTGCCTCACTCAGGTAGATCTTCACAAAGTAGGTGATCTCCTTGCCCTTACAAACTCCTTGGTTCAACTCCACAATCTTGTCGGAGGCTCCCAAGTGACACCTAACCAATCTAGGAGACACCACTCTCCAAAAGGTAATAGATGGTGTGACGATGATGAAATCCTTGCTCTTGTGCTTCAAATGATAGTCTCCCCAACACTCAACTCTCTCTCACAGATTTGGCTATGGTGGAAAGATGATTTGAGTGGAAAGCAACTTGGGGAAGGCTAGAGATCAAGATTCTTGTGGTTGGATTGGAATGTCTTGGTCTCAACACATGATTAGGTACGGTGGTTCTCTCTCTCTCTCTCTCAGAAAATGAGTAGCGGAAGTGTATGCACGTTCTGATGGCTCTCTCTTGAATGGAGTATATATAGCCTCCACACAAAATCCAACCGTTACACACATTTGACCCAACTCGGTCAGACCCAATAGAAGAACTCGGTGAGACCAATTTAGTTCAAAATGTGAACGCTAGGAATCTCGGTGGGACCGACATGATCAACTCAGTGGGACTGATGTGCTAGGGTTAGGGCAAAACCTCATCTCGATGAGACCGATTGCATGAACTCGGTGAGACCGATTTCAGCAATGAGCAAACAACGAGTTGGTCAAGCAAACTTGGTGGGACCGATTGCACATTTCGGTGAGACCGAAATAATTATAGAAGGTTACAAAGAGTTTGCAAGGCCATCTTGGTGAGATCGAGACCCCGATCAGTGTGACTGAATTGACTAGGGTTTCTGGCAGTGGCTAGGTCAAATGAACTCGGTGGCGCCGGATAGATCAAATCGGTGGGCCTGAGTTTGAGTTTCGGTTTTGGATGAATGTGGAAATGAGAAAGTGGCTCAGGGTTTTGGAGCAATATCACTAAGCACTTTGAGCTAGTAGACCATCAAGCAACACCTCATCCCCTTTTAATAGTATTGGCTTTCCTATGGACTCAATGTGATTTGGATCACTAAAATGAAAATGAACAGTCTTGAGCTTTTGCCAATATTTGTCCTTAGCATTTTGAGGGGTCCATATCTCTAGTCCATGCCATGCCAATAAATGAACTTTCTGAAATATTTAACTTGAATGGATATTAGTTCAATGAGCTATATATTGTTATGATTACCAAACCCACCTGGGGATTAGTTGCGCTTTCAGCATCGCATCAAGCCAATAATCTTTGTCCGGATTAAAAAAATTCATAATGACACATCAGACCTTGAAAAATTCCACCACCATTTATAGGCCATCCATGGACAATCTCTTCACAAGCATAGTACATAGCACGAGTACAAAAAATGTAAATGATATGAAACTTCTGCGCTCGAATGAATGCAAATCATAACAACTCATCTTATGATACAAAAAGTGTTGATGATATGAAATCTCTTCATAGAAGGAAGCTACTATCTCAGAGTCAAGTCCATATTTAGTGCTAAACTTTTGAAAAACATCGGTATTCATAAAAGATTTAACACAATCATACGTAAGTTTAATACCTGACTCTTTACCTTCGTTGAGTTCCAAATCTTCAGAGTTGCGTTTAATTATTTCCAAAAGATCCCACTGGAATTCAATAGTCTTCTTCATAAAACAACCAACACAAGAAGTATCGAGCATGGTTTGATCATTACGAGAAAGCCGAGCATAAAAATTCTGGATAATAATTTCTCTTGAGAGCTCATGGTTGGGGCATGAATATAACATTGACTTAAGCCCCCCCCCCAAGCTAGAGCGATACTTTCTCCTTCATGAGGCCAAAAATTATATATATAATTCTGATCACGATGAACTAGATGCATAGGGTAATTTTTTTGGTGGAACTCCAATTTGAAACAATTCCAGTTCCAAGATCCAATATCATCGCATAGCCTATACCATGCCAATGCTTTTCCCTTCAAAGATAAAGGGAAAAACTTTTTTGTAACTTCATCCTCGGGTAAACCTGCAAGCTTGAATAATCCACAAATTTGTTCTACATATATCAAGTGCATATCAGGATGTTCGGTTCCATCTCCTGCATAAGTATTAGCTAGCAGTTGTTCTATCATACCTGAAGGAATTTCATATTAAATATTTTTAGTAGGTGCAGTAGGTTGAGGGGTATCTAATTGTGGTTCTGATCGAGGTGAAGATACCCCGAACAAACCCCTCAAAGGATTGTTTTCCATAGTAACAAGTGACAATAAATTTCAGCACACTATATAAATGTTTCCTTACCAAATTCCACTTACCAAAGTCGCTTCACTCCCCGCCAACGGTGCCATAAAATTGCCTTGATGACCCACAAGTATAGGGGATCAATTGTAGCTCTTTTCGATAAGTAAGAGTGTCGAACCCAACGAGGAGCAGAAGGAAATGACAAGTGGTTTTCAACAAGGTAATGTCTGCAACTGCAGAAATTGTAAGTAACAACGTAGTTTGATAGCAAGATAATTTGTAACAAGCAAGTAGCGAGAATAGTAGCAAAGGTGCAGCAAGGTATCCCAATCCTTTTGAGGCAAAGGACAGGCCAAAACGGTCTCTTATGATAAGCAAAGCGTTCTTGAGGATACACGGGATTTTCCTCTAGCCACTTTCATCATGTTGGTTTAATTCATGTTCGGTACTTTGATTATTTGATATGCGGGTGGACCGGTGCTTAGGTGTTGTTCTTACTTGAAAAAACCTCATACTTATGATTAACCCTCCCGCAAGCATCCGCAACTACGATAAAAGTATTAAGAATAAATTCTAACCAAAGCATTAAACTTTTGGATCCAATCGGTCCATTACGGAATAGCACATAAACTGGGGTTTAAGCTTCTCTCACTCTCGCAACCCATCATCTAATTGCTACTCCACAATGCATTCCCTTAGTCCCAAATATGGTGAAGTGTCATGTAGTCGACGTTCACATGACACCACTAAGGGAATCACATCATACATACTATCAAAATATCGAACACGTATCAAGTTCACATGATTACTTGCAACATGATTTCTCCCGTGACCTCAAGAACAAAAGTAACTACTCACAAATGATAATAATTCTCAAGATCAAAGGGGTATTAAATAGCATATTGGATCTGAACATATAACCTTCCACCAAATAAACCATGTAGCAATCAACTACAAGATGTAATCAACACTACTAGTCATCCACAAGCACCAATCTATAGTTCCGGTAACAAGATTGAATACAAGAGATGAACTAGGGTTTGAGATGAGATGGTGCTGTTGAAGATGTTGATGGATATTGCCCTCAACAAGATGGGAGAGTTGTTGGTGATGATGATGACGATGATTTCCCCCTCCGGGAGGGAAGTTCCCTTGCGGAATCGCTTCGTCGGAGGGCAAAAGTGCTTCTACCCAAGTTTCTCCTCGAGACGGTGGCGCTCCGTCCCTAAAGTCCCCTCCTTATTTTTTTTCTAGGTCAAAATGACTTATATACTAGAAGTTGGGCACCGGAGGTGGGCCTGGGTGAGCACAACTCACCAGGGCGCGCCTGGGCTCCTTGGCACGCCCAGGTGGGTTGTGCCCACCTGGTGGGCCCCCTCTGGTATTTATTTGCTCCAATATTCATCATATATTTGATAAAAATTCTCCATGAAGTTTCAGCTTGTTTGGAGTTGTGTAGAATAGTTGGCCTGACCTAGCTTTTCCTGGTCCAGATTTCCAGCTGCCGGAATTCTCCCTCTTTGTATTATGAGAGAAAAGGCATTAGAATTACTCCAAAAGTCATTATTATGGATAAAAAATCACAAATAACAGTAGTAAAACATGATGCAAAATGAACGTATCAAAATGCCATAATAGATAGGCATGGTGGCTGTTTTGAGGAAGGTAAATGGTGGGTGTAATGCACGATGAAAGTTGTGCGGTACTAGAGAGGCTAGCAATGATGGAAGGGTGAGAGTGCGTATAATCCATGGACTCAACATTAGTCATAAATAACTCACATACTTACTGCAAAATTTTATTAGTTATCGAAACAAAGTACTACAAGCATGCTCCTAGGGGGATAGATTGGTAGGAAAAGACCATCGCTCTTCCTCGACCGCCACTCATAAGGAAGACAATCAATAAATAAATCATGCTCCAACTTCATCACATAACGGTTCACCATACGTGCATGCTACGGGAATCACAAACTTCAACACAAGTATTTCTACCAATCCACAATTACTCACTAGCATGACTCTAATATTACCATATTTATATCTCAAAACAATCATAATGAATCAAACTTCTCATAGTATTCAATGCACTTCATATGAAAGTTTTTATTATATACTTCTTGGATGCCCATCATATTAGGACTAAATTCATAACCCAAGAAAATTACCATGTTGTTTAGAGAGACTCTCAAAATAATATAAGTGAAGCGAGAGAGTTCAACAATTTCTATAAAATAAAACCACCGACGTGCTCTAAAAAGATATAAGTGAAGCACTAGAGCATATTGCCTAGCTCAAAAGATATAAGTGAAGCACATAGAGTATTCTAATAAATTCACGATTCATGTGTGTCCCTCTCAAAATGTGTGTACATCAAGGATGATTGTGTCAAACTAAAAAGCAAATACTCATATCATACAATACGCTCCAAGAAAAACACATATCATGTGGTGAATAAAAATATAGCCTCAAGTAAATTTACCGATGGATTGAAGACGACAGAGGGGATGCCTTTCGGGGCATCCCCAAGCTTAGGCTCTTGGTTGTCCTTGAATATTACCTTGGGGTGCCTTGGGAATCCCCAAGCTTAGGCTCTTGCCACTCCTTATTCCATAGTCCATCAAATCTTTACCCAAAACTTGAAAACTTCACAACACAAAACTTAACAGAAAACTCATGAGATCCGTTAGTATAAGAAAATAAAATCACCACTTTTGGTACTGTTGTGAACTCATTCTTCATTTATATTGGTGTAATATCTGCTGTATTCCAACTTCTCCATGGTTCATACCCCTAATACTATGCATAGATTCATCAAAATAAGCAAACAACACATGGAAAACAGAATCTGTCAAAAACAAAATAGTCTGTAGCAATCTGAAAACTTCAAATACTTATGTAACTCCAAAAATATAGAAAAATCAGGACAACAAACTCAATTTGTATATAAATCTTTTGCAAAAAGAATCAGTATTTTATCACTCTTCTATGAATAATGAAAATTATTTTACTGGGCGCAAGTGTTTCTGTTTTCCAGCAAGATCAAATCAACTATCATCGTAAGCTACCCCAAAGGTCTTACTTGACCCAAACACTAATTAAAACATAAAAACACATCTAACCAGAGGCAAGATAACAAGATTTATTGCAAAAACAGGAACAAAAAAGCAACAACAAAAATAAAATTGGGTTGCCTCCCAACAAGCGCTATTGTTTAATGCCCCTAGCTAGGCATTGATAATTTCGATGATGCTCACATGAAAGATAGCAATTGAAACACGAAGAGAGCATCATGTAGCATGTGAAAAACACATATAAGTCTAACATACTTCCTATGCATATGCATCATATAAGCAAACAAATGATGAAGACAAGCAAAAACTAGCATATGCAAGGAAAAAGAAAGAAACAATAGCAATCTCAACATAACGAGAGGTAATTTAGTAACATGAAAATTTCTACAACCATATTTTCCTCTTGCATAATAATTACATGTAGGATCATAATCAAATTCAACAATATAACTATCATATAAAATATTCTCAACATGATCCACATGCATGCAAAGTTGACATTCTTCCAAAATAGTGGGATTATCATCAAATAAAGTCATGACCTCTCCAAACCCATTTTTATCAAAAAATTCATAAGACTTACCAATCTCCAAAGTAGTGGGATCATTATTTCCTAAAGTTGATACCCTTTCAAACCCACTTCCAATATTATTGCAAACATATTCATCATGAGGCTTAAATAAATTTTCAAGATCAAAAGAAGAATCACCCCAATCATGATCATTGCAATAAGTGGCGGACATAGCAAAACTAGCACCCCCAAGCTTGGGGTTTTGCATATTATTAGCACAATTGACATTAATAGAATTTATAATAACATCGTTGTAATAATGCTTTTGATTTAAGGAATTATCAAGTATGGGTGCAATAGCAATAATCTCATGTTTAACATAAGGAACTATAGCAAATTCATCTCCATAAACATTATTAATATTGGCATCATGGCCATAAGAATAGCAAGCATCATGTTCATCAAGTGAAGATATCTCAATCAAATAAATGCAATCATAATTATCTATAGATTCATGCATATCATTGTTTTCTTCCAAAGCAACGGTCATTCTCTCAATAAATTCTTTGACATAGGCATTGTGAGCATAGTTTTCATAGCAATATTTAAGTATGTCAAAATTTTCAGATTTGTAGAGAGTAATATCATACTTGTCAATTAAAGAAGCAACTTCATAAGCGCCCTTAAAAGCAACAAATTCTTTGATTTGTTCGATATCATAGTAACTGTAAACACCCTTTTCATAAGAAGATAAGATTTCATTATCATTAAACTCACATAGGTAGGGAAGGTGTTTTTAGAGTTCTTAGAGCAACAAGTAAAATCACAAAGTTCACAGAGATTCCAAGAAAAACATAGCAAACAATTTATTTGATTCCATAAGAGTCTCCCTTTTTCAGACAAACGGTGACGCACAAAATGAACATGCTCATCTAAAGATTTTCTCTCAACTAAACTAGTTGGGGTTTCAGCCCAAGCACATATGGATCGAAGATGATCCAAGTAAAAAATTTAAGTGGATCTGTATCAATAGATTTTTAGCAAGCAAATAGAAGACACATGGCAACACAAGCAAAGATAGCAAACAGGAAAACGAAAAGACGAACGTAAGAAGGGCGATAATAACCCACAAGTATAGGGGATCACAACAGTTTTCGTGGGTAGAGTATTCAACCTAAATTTATTGATTCGACACAAGGGGAGCCAAAGAATATTCTCAAGTATTAACAGTTGAGTTGTCAATTCAACCACACCTGAAAGACTTAATATCTATAGCAAAGTATTTAGTAGCAAAGTAATATGGAAGTAGCGGTAACGGTAGAAAAAGTAACAGTAGCAGTTTTATAGCAAGCGTAACAGTGGCAACGGTAAAGTACCTAAGCGGAGATCAATATGTGAAAATCTCGTAGGCAATAGATCAGTGATGGATAATTATGTTAGATGCGATTCCCCATGCAACAGTTATAACCTAGGGTGACACAGAACTAGCTCCAGTTCATCAATATAATGTAGGCATGTATTTCGAATATAGTCATACGTGCTTATGGAAAAGAACTTGCATGACATCTTTTGTCCTACCCTCCCGTGGCAACGGGTGCTACCTCTTGAGCACTGCGTTGGTTTTCCCTTCAAGAGGAAAGGGTGATGCAGTAAAGCAACGTAAGTATTTTCCTTAGTTTTTGAGAACCAAGGTATCAATCCAGTAGGAGGCCATGCGCGAGTCACTCGTACCTACACAAACAAATAAGAACCTCGCAACCAACGCGATAAATAGGTTGTCAATCCCTTCATGACCACTTTCAAGAGTGAGATCTGATAGAGATGATAATAATAAGATAAGTATTTTTGGTATTTTTATGATATAGATTCAAAGTAAAGATTGCAAAATAAAATAGATTGGGAACTTGTATGATGGAAAATAGACCCGGGGGCCATAGGTTTCACTAGTGACTTCTCTCAAGATGGCATAAGTATTACGGTGGGTGAACAAATTACTGTCGAGCAATTGATAGAAAAGCGAATAATTATGAGAATATCTAGGCATGATCATGTATATAGGCATCACGTCCGGGACAAGTAGACCAAAACGATTCTGCATCTAGTACTATTACTCCACACATCGACCGCTATCAAGCATGCATCTAGAGTATTAAGTTCATAAGAACAGAGTAACACCTTAAGCAAGATGACATGATGTAGAGAGATAAATTCATGCAATATGATATAAACCCCATCTTTTTATCCTCGATGTCAACAATACAATACGTGTCGTTTCCCTTTCTGTCACTGGGATCGAGCACCGCAAGATTGAACCCAAAGCTAAGCACTTCTCCAATTGCAAGAAAGATCAATCTAGTAGGCCAAACCAAACTGATAATTCGAAGAGACTTGCAAAGATAAACCAATCATGCATAAAAGAATTCAGATAAGATTCAAATATTATTCATAGATAGACTTGATCATAAACCCACAATTCATCGGATCTCGACAAACACACCGCAAAAAGAGTTACATCGAATAGAGCTCCAAGAGAATCGAGGAGAACTTTGTATTGAGATCCAAAGAGAGAGAAGAAGCCATCTAGCTACTAGCTGTGGACCTGTAGGTCTGAGGTAAACTACTCACACATTATCAGAGGGGCCATGGAGTTGATGTAGAGGCCCTCCGTGATCAATGCCCCCTCCAGCGGAGCTCCAGAAAAGGCCCCAAGATCGGATCTCTTGGGTACATAAGGTTGCGGCGGTGGAAATAGGGTTTCGTGGTGCTCCCGGATGTTTGCGGGGTATGTGAACATATATAGGAGGAAGAAGTAGGTCGCTGGAGCAACGAGGGGCCCACGAGGGCGGAGGGCGCGCCCAGGGGGTAGGCGCGCCCCCTGCCTCGTGACCGCCTCGTTGGTTGGTTGACGTCTGCTCCAAGTCCTCTGGATCACGGTTGTTCCAAAAATCACGTTCCTGAAGGTTTCATTCCGTTTGGACTCCTTTTGGTATTCGTTTTCCACGGAACACTGAAATAGGCAAAACAACAACAATTTGGGTTGGGCCTCCGGTTAATAGGTTAGTCCCAAAAATAATATAAAAGTGTAAAATAAAGCCCATTAACATCCAAAACAGATAATATAATAGCATGGAACAATCAAAAATTATAGATACGTTGGAGACGTATCAGGATCCCCAAGCTTAATTCCTGCTCGTCCTCGAGTAGGTAAATGATAAAAACAGAATTTTTTATGTGGAATGCTTCCTAGAATATTCTTCAGTGTATTTTTCACTATTGTGGCATGAATGTTCAGATCCGAAAGATTCAAGATAAAAGTTTATTGTTGACATAAAAGTAGTAATACTCCAAGTATGCTAATCAAGCAATTATGTCTTATCAAAATAACATAGCCAAAGAAAAATTATCCCTACAAAGTCATATAGTTTGCCCATGCTTCATTTTCGTCACACAAAATGCTCTCATCATGCACAACCCCAATTACAAGCCAAGCAATTGTTTCATACTTAGCCTTTTCAAACTCTTTCAACTTTCATGCAATATATGAGCGCGAGCCATGTACATAGCACTATGGGTGGAATAGAATATGATGATTGAGGTTGTGTGAGAATACAAAAAGGGAGAAAGTCTCACATTGACGTGGATAATCAATGGGCTATGGAGATGCCCACCGATTGATGTCCATGCAAGGAGTAGGGGTTGCCATGCAACGGATGCAGTAGAGCTATATAAATATATGAAAGCTCATCGATGAAACTAAGTGGGTGTGCATCCAACTCGCTTGCTCACGAAGACCTAGGGCATTTGAGGAAGCCCATCATTGGAATATACAAGCCAAGTTCTATAATGAAAAAATCCCACTAGTATATGAAAGTGACAAAATAAGCGACTCTCTATTATGAAGATCATGGTGCTACTTTGAAGCACAAGTGTGGAAAAAGGATAGTAACATTGTCCCTTCTCTCTTTTTCTCTCATTTATATATATATATATATATTTGGGCCTTCTTTCTTTTTTTGGCCTCTTTTCTTTCTCTTTTTTTTTTATTTTTTGTCCAGAGTCTCATCCCGACTTGTGGGGGAATCATAGTCTCCATCATCCTTTCCTCACATGGGACAATGCTCTAATGATCATCATCACACTTTTATTTTCTTACAACTCAAGAATTATAACTCGATACTTAGAACAAAATATGACTCTATGTGAATGCCTCCGGCGGTGTATCGGGGTTGCGATGAATCAAGAGTGACATGTATGAAAAATTATGAACGGTGGCTTTTCAACAAATACAATGTCAACTACATGATCATGCAAAGCAATATGACAATGATGATGCGTGTCATAATAAATGGAACAGTGGAAAGTTGCATGGCAATATATCTCGGAATGGCTATGGAAATGCCATAATAGGTAGGTATGGTGGCTGTTTTGAGGAAGATATAAGGAGGCTTATGTGTGATAGAGCATATCATATCACGGGGTTTGGATGCACCGGCGAAGTTTGCACCAACTCTCAAGGTGAGAAAGGGCAATGCACGGTACCGAAGAGGCTAGCAATGATGGAAGGGTGAGAGTGCGTATAATCCATGGACTCAACATTAGTCATAAATAACTCACATACTTATTGCAAAAATCTACAAGTCATCAAAACCAAGCACTACGCGCATGCTCCTAGGGGGTAGATTGGTAGGAAAAGACCATCGCTCGTCCCCGACCGCCACTCATAAGGAAAGCAATCAAAGAACACCCCATGCTTAAAATTTGTCACATAACGTTTACCATACATGCATGCTACGGGACTTGCCAACTTCAACACAAGTATTCATCAATTTCACATTTACTCAACTAGCCCACTTCTAATATTACCACCTTTATATCTCAAAACCATCTATCAAGCATCCAACTTCTCTTAGCATTTAAAATTTATAGCCAAAGTGAATTACCATGCTGTTCTAAAGGACTCTCATAATGATATAAGTGAAGCATGAGAGATCAATTATTTCTATAAAATAAAACCACCGCCGTTCTCTAAAAGATATAAGAGAAGCACTAGAGCAAAAACTATATAGCTCAAAAGATATAAGTGAAGCACATAGAGTATTCTAATGAATTCCAATTCATGTGTGTCTCTCCCAAAAGGTGTGTACAGCAAGGATGATTGTGGTAAACTAAAAATCAAAGACTCAAATCATAGAAGACGCTCGAAGCAAAACACATATCATGTGGGAAATAAAAATATAGCTCCAAGTAACGTTACCGATAGACGAAGATGAAAGAGGGGATGCCTTCCGGGGCATCCACAAGCTTAGGATTTTTGGTGTCCTTGGATTTTACCTTGGGGTGCCTTGGGCATCCCCAAGCTTAGGCTCTTGCCACTCCTTGTTCCATAATCCATCAAATCCTTACCCAAAACTTGAAAACTTCACAACACAAAACTTAAAAGAAAATCTTCGTGAGCTCCGTTAGTAAAAGAAAACAAACCACCACTTCAAGGTACTGTAATTAACTCATTATTGATTTATATTTGTGTTAAACCTACTGTATTCCAACTTCTATATGGTCTATAAACTCTTCTACTAGCCATAGATTCATCAAAATAAGCAAACGACACACGAAAAAAGAATCTGTCAAAAACAGAACAGTCTGTAGTAATCTGTAGGTTTCGACCACTTCTGGAACCCCAAAAATTCTAAAATAAACTTCTGGACGTGAGGAATTTATTTATTAATCATATTCAAAAATAATTAACTAAATAGCGCTCTCCAATAAAAAATGGCAGCAGTTCTCCTGAGTGCTAAAGTTTCTGTTTTTACAGCAAGATCAAAAAGACTTCCCCCAAGTCTTCCCAACGGTCCTACTTGGCACAAACACTAATTAAACACAAAAAACACAACCAAAACAGAGGCTAGATAAATTATTTATTACTAAACAGGAGCAAAAAGCAAAGAATAAAAATAAAATTGGGTTGCCTCCCAACAGGCGCTATCATTTAACGCCCTTAGCTAGGCATAAAAGCAAGGATAGATCTAAGTGTTGCCATCTTTGGTAGGCAATCCATAAGTGGCTCTCATAATAGATTCATATGGTAATTTAACTTTATTTCTATGGAAGTGTTCCATGCCTTTCCTTAATTTAAATTGGAATTTAATATTCCCTTCCTTCATATCAATAATTGCACCAATCGTTCTAAGGAAAGGTCTACCAAGAATAATAGGACACGAAGGATTGCAATCTATATCAAGAACAATGAAATATACGGGCACATAATTCCTATTTGAAACAATAAGAACATCATTAATCTTTCCCATTTAATAGTGGAATCCGCAAGGTGCAAGTTTAGAGAACAATCATCAAATTCACGGAAACCTAGCAAATAACACAAAGTTTTTGGAATCATGGAAACACTAGCACCCAAATCACACAAAGCATAGAATTCATGATCTTTAATTTTAATTTTAATTGTAGGTTCCCATTCATCATAAAGTTTTCTAGGGATATAAACTTCCAACTCAAATTTTTCTTCATAAGATTGCATCAAAGCATCAACGATATGTTTAGTAAAAGCTTTATTTTGACTATAAGCATGAGAATTTAGCACGGATTGCAACAAAGAAATACAATCTATCAAAGAGAAATTATCATAATTAAATTCTTGAAATCCAAGATAGTGGGTTCATTTCTATCTAAAGTTTTGACCTCTTCAATCCCACTTTTACCAATTTTTGCATCAAGATCTAAAAACTCTGAATTTTTGGGAGGCCTTCTAACTAAAGTTGACTCATCTCTAGTCCCATTATTATCAAGATTCATATTGCAAAACAAGGATTTAATAGGGGACACATCAATTACTTTTAGATCTTCATCTTTATTGTCATGAAAACTAGAAGAACACGCTTTCACAAAGCAATCTTTCTTAGCATGCATCCTAGCGGTTCTTTCTTTGCACTCATCAATGGAAATTCTCATGGCTTTAAAAGACTCATTGATATCATGCTTCGGTGGAATAGATCTAAGTTTCAAAGAATTAACATCAAGAGATATTCTATCCATGTTCCTAGCCAACTCATCAATCTTAAGCAATTTTTCTTCAATCAAAGCATTGAAACTATTTTGCGAAGTAATAAATTCTTTAATACTAGATTCAAAATAAAGGCCATAATTTCCATAAGAATTATTGTAGGAATTACCATAATTATTAGAGGAATTACTAGGAAAAGGCCTAGAATTAAAATTACCTCTATATGCGTTATTACCAAAATTGTTCCTACCAACAAAATTCACATCCATAGATTCATTATTATTCTCAATCAAAGTAGACAAAGGCATATCATTAGGATCAGTAGGATCAATCTTATTAGCAAACAATTTCATAAGTTCATCCATCTTTCCACTCAAAACATTAATATCTTCAATTGCATGCACCTTTTTACTAGTAGATCTTTCAGTGTGCCATTGAGAATAATTAACCATAATATTATCTAGGAGTTTGGTAGCTTCTCCTAAAGTGATTTCCATAAAAGTGTCTCCCGCGGCTGAATCTAAAAGATTTCTAGAAGCAAAATTCAATCCGGCATAATTTTTGTGTATAATCATCCATAAATTCAATCCACGTGTAGGGCAATTACGTATCATTAATTTCATCCTCTCCCAAGCTTGTGCAACATGTTCATGATCAAGTTGCTTAAAATTCATAATATTGTTTCTAAGAGAGATGATCTTAGCAGGAGGAAAATACTTAGAGATAAAGCATCTTTGCACTTATTCCATGAATTAATACTAGTTTTAGGCAAAGACGAAAACCAAGCTTTAGCACAATCTCTAAGCGAAAATGGAAATAGCTTAAGTTTAACAATATCGTTGTCCACATCTTTCTTCTTTTGCATATCACACAAATCAAAAAAGTTCTTTAGATGGGTACCGACATCTTCACTAGGAAGGCCAGAATATGGATCTTTCATGACAAGATTCAGCAAAGCAGTATTAATTTCACAAGATTCAACATCGGTAAGAGGAGCAATCGAAGTGCTAATAAAATCATTATTGTTGGTATTGGTAAAGTCACACAATTTAGTATTATCTTGAGCCGTCGTGACAAGCAAGCAATCCAACACACAAGCAAACAAGAAGCAAGCAAAAAAGAGGCGAACAGAAAGAGAGGGTGAAAGGAAAGAGGGCGAATAAAATGGCAAGGGTGAAGTGGGGGAGAGGAAAATTAGAGGCAAATGGCAAATAATGTAATGCGAAGGATAAGAGTTGTGATGGGTACTTGGTATGTCTTGACTTGACATAGATCTCCCCGGCAACGGCGCCAGAAATCCTTCTTGCTACCTCTTGAGCACTGCGTTGGTTTTCCCTTGAAGAGGAAAGGGTGATGCAGTAAGGCAGCATAAGTATTTCCCTCAGTTTTTGAGAACCAAGGTATCAATCTAGTAGGAGACCACGCATGAGTCACCTCATACCTACACAAACAAATAAGAACCTCGCAACAAACGTGATAAAGGGGTTGTTAATCCCTTCACGGCCACTTGCAAGAGTGAGATCTGATAGAGATGATAATAATAAGATAATTATTTTTATGATGTAGATTAAAATTAAAGATTGCAAAATAAAATAGATTGGAAACTTGTATGATTGAAAATAGACCCCGGGGCCATATGTTTCACTAGTGGCTTCTCTCAAGATAGCATAAGTATTACGGTGGGTGAACAAATTACTGTCAAGCAATTGATAGAAAAGCGAATAATTATGAGAATATCTAGGCATGATCATGTATATAGGCATCACGTCCGAGACAAGTAGACCGAAACGATTATGCATCTACTACTATTACTCCACACATCGACCGCTATCCAGCATGCATCTAGAGTATTAAGTTCATAAGAACAGAGTAATGCCTTAATGACATGATGTAGAGGGATAAACTCATGCAATATGATATAAACCCCATCTTTTATCCTCGATGGCAACAATACAATACGTGTCGTTTCCCTTCCTGTCACTGGGATCGAGCACCGCTAGATTGAACCCAAAGCCCATCTCGGTGAGACCGAGATCCCTATCGGTAGGACCGAATTGCTAGGGTTTGGCAGTGGCTTATGACAAGTGAAACTCGGTGGCGCCGGATAGAAAGAATCAGTATGACCGAGTTTGGCTTAGGGTTTAGGTCATTTGTGGATATGGGAAAGTAGCTGAGGATTTTGGAGCATATCATTAAGCACATGAAGCAAGAGGCTCATTAAGCAACACCTCATCCCTCCTTGATAGTATTGGATTTTCCTAAATACTCAATGTGATCTTGGATCACTAAAATATAAAATGAAGAGTCTTGAGCTTTTGAGCTTGAGCCAATCTTTTGTCCTTAATATTTTGAGGGTTCCACTTTCACATCCATGCCATGCCAATCATTGAGCTTTCCTGAAATAACCATCTTGGAATAGCATTAGCTCAATGAGCTATATGTTGTTATGAATTACCAAAACCACCTAGGGATAGTTGCACTTTCAATCTCCCCCTTTTTGGTAATTGATGACAACATATAGATCAAAGCTTCGACAAAAGATAATAAGCATGAAATATATCGTCGCTTTGAGAAGTATGTGACAAGTAAGAGCTCCCCCTAAATTTGTGCATATTTAAAATTTGCTTTAGACTGCAAATGCACAAAGAGTTAGAGTCATGGGTTACTCTTCCATGTCACATACATCTTGGTGGAGCGCTTAAAATGATAAGAATGAAATATATGCACTCATCACCAAGAATAGTGAATGATCACATAAGGTAGATAGGATAATAGTATTAAGCAAACATTAAGTGTAGCTTATGATCAAACACATGATCATCGATGTCTCACAGATAATGACATAGTATCTCACACAAAAGCAAACGAAGTTCGAAAAACCACCAAATAAAACAAGAGAGAATAAAAGCAACACTCTCTCTCGAAGCCTATGATCTATACATTTTCTCCCCCTTTGGCAACAAGTTACCAAAAAGTTCCTAGAACATGCATAGTGCTAAGTCGACACTCATGCTTGATCTTCAGGTGGTGGTGGAGTCCGGATCACTCCAAGGACGAAGGCTTCCGTAGATGCTGAAGTAGACGCTGGAGCTGAAGTAGATGCTGGAGTTGGAGCTGATGCTGCGGCTGGAGCTGAGGCGGTTGCTCTTGTGTCAGGAACTGGCACTGCAGACGACCTCGGAGCTCGGGGCACTCTGGCAAAGGCATCAGTTGTAGTCTTGCCTCTCCTCTCCTGCATGTCATCCTGGAGCTGCTCCACTGCAAACTGAATCTCTGTCACTTTGACATCCAAGTCATAGAACTTTTGTTCCATGATCCTCTCTAAGCTTGCCTGGTTTTGAGTTAGGGTGGCTAGTCCTTGCTCAATCCGCAGGGTGGATGCAATCAAGTAACCAAGCTCCTCTTGTTTGATTTTCAGGAAATATTCAGATGCCTCCTCTTGAGTAGGCATCTTGGCAGCTTTCTCCTTCCTAGCCTTCTCCTTCTTGGCTTGTGCTTGGGCAGATGATGGCTCATTCTCAGTCATAACAACTTGGTTATCTTCAAAATCTGGACGGATGGGCAGGTGTTCCTTGTCCAACAGGTATATGCCCATGCCCATCTTGGAGTTGATGAGCTCCTGAATCTGTGGGGCATATCCACAGCTCCTCTTCTGGTCTGCTGCTGTCCTCTTAATGGTCTCTACCATTAGGCTCATCACCTTGAATTTCTGAGGCATGTCAAAGATATGAAGCAAGTTGATCGCGTGGCCTCTGATCATCTTGTGATCTCCAGACTTGGGCAATAAGGTGTGCCTCAGTATCCAATTGATAGTGGGCAGCCCTGATAGAAGATAATGTACTGAGCCAAACTTGAAAGTGTCAAGTGCTTCATTTGGAATCTCCTTGTACATGTTGGACATAGAGTTGTGGTCCATCTTATTCTTGGCATAAACGTCCAAGTCATCTGCTTGCTCCTCTGGGGCATTAATCAGCTGAGCCCATTTAGCAACTGTAGATTGGTACCTCGTACCCTCTGACATCCAAATTATCCTACCATCTGGATAAAAATGGGCTGTGGAGTAGAATTGCATGATGAGTTCCTCGTTCCACTTTGTGAGCTTCTGCCCGACAAAGTCCTCTACTCCACACGCCTTGAAGCTGTCCTGCACTCTAGGGTAGTACTCTTCGTTATCCTTGATGTATTGCCAATCGACCCATCTCATGTCACAGACAATGGGCTTCTTGTCTAGCAGCACTGTCTCATAGAAATCTTGCTGCTCCTTGGTGTGAAACCTGTAGTCAACTGCAGTCCTTCTCCTTGAAGCATACGGGTCTGCTTCTCTCCACTTCCGGAGCCCTGAATCTCTCCTGAGTTTCATATCCTCAGCCACAGGATGAGCATCGTTGTGGTATGAGATCTTGGGCTTGAGCTTCCTAAGAACATTCTCTTCTTGTTCTTCTGCAACTTCAGGCACTGGGGCCTTGTTCTTCTCAGCAGCTGGGATGCTTCTTGTATTCCTCTTTGGCTTTGGCTTTGGAGCTGGCTTGGCCTTGGAAGCAGCTGCCCCTGATCTTATGGCATCACCCATCAGCTTGGGTGCCTTTGGTGCTGGTGCAGCTACCTCTTCTTCTTCCTCCTCATCTTCCATGTTGGAAGCTTTGCCAAGCACTCTGGCTACAGTTTTCTTCACCCTTTCTTTCCTCTTCTTGCCTTCAGCAGCAACTGGCTCAATGGGAGTGGGCTTCTCAGTTGAAGCTCTAGCCTTTGACATAGGCTGCCTGCCTGCTGGCCTTTTGAACTTCAACCCTAGCTTTATACCCTGTGCTGGCTCAACTCTCTTGGAGGTTGCTTCCTCTTCTGCCACATAATCCTCATCTTCTGAGTCTGAGGTTCTCTTCTTTCTCTGTCTTGTGGCAGCTTTAGGCAGATTGCTAGGGGTGCTCCTGCTGCCATCATCTGAGGAACTTGAGGGACTAGTGCCCTCACTCATCTGTACTTGCTGCTCTGACATGTTCTGGCTATCACTTTGGTCTGACATGATGCAAGCTCTGACTGCTGACCCTGTGAATAGGTTATAGATGAGATAGAGTAGATGAGCATCACAAAATGCAGAGATTTTTGCAAAAGAGTAATTCAAAAACTTAGTTTTAGTTTCCCACTGAAAGCATCTCGGATCTACCGATTTCTAAACTCGGTGATACCGAAGCAGTTTTGGAACCTAAACTGGTGAACTTAGTTAGACCGAGTCACAGTTCGGTGGCACCGAGACTGCTAGGGTTTCATAGAGTTCCAAAATCGGTCACACCGATAAGTAATTCTCGGTCAGACCGAGTCTCACTTGTGCAATGGCATAAGCCAAATCGGTGGGACCGAGTTTTTCAACTCGGTGGGTCCGAGATGGTTTCGGCGGAAACCTAACCCTAAAATTTTCGAATTAAACCTAATCTACGAGTTCATTGACTGGATAGGAGTTTATCAAACGTGGCAAGAATCATGATGATCACAATGTGCTAGGAATCGGATTGGAGAATAGCACAAATATCGAGTCCATACCCTAGTTCGGTGGAGACTCTCTACGGCGGCAATGGCGGGGTAGAATTCCCGTTGACGGCGACGGAGACCAGCGACTGGAGGCGGCTGGCGGCGAGGAGACGATCCAGAGACCAAGTTGGCAGAGCAGGCTATCGCACGGGCGAAGGGGTTCGGAGAAATTTCCAAATTTTTGCCCATGACTATATATAGCCCAACCCTGTCGGTGTGACCGAGTGGAACAACTCGATGGCACCGAGATGCATAACTGCGAGCAATTACTGCAACTCGGTGTGACCAAAAAGTTCAAATCAGTTGCACCAAGATCGAAAACCTAGATCAACTTAATGATCTCGGTAGGACCGAAAGTGGGGAATCGGTCAGACCGAGAATCACAAAGAGGTTTTGGAAGTTTAAGTCTATGACGAATCAGGGACTTCGAGCGCTCCTCACACAGAGTGGTTTGAATCTGACTTGATCAAATTTTGTGATGCAGCATGAATAGAGTTTGAGACGAGAAAAGCAAAGATAGCTAGAGGAGGTTCTTAGGCATTCTTGTCCATCCACTTGGCAAAAGGAAATAAAGCCAAACAATCAAAAAAACAAGTGGATGTCCTCGAATGAGTAAAATATGCAACCAAATGCTCACACAATAAGATGGCAAATGAAATATGTGACAAAGCATGCACAACCAATTCTAGCATCTATCAAGCAATTTGCGATGACTAGGTCATCTATATATGAGTATATTGACTTAGGAGTCAAGTGAGAACACTTGATCATAGGTCATACTCATCGTTTAAGCTCAAGTGGGGTTACCACTTTTACATAAAGCATTGTTGTGTTCACATCTTTAGAGTTGCTTTAGCTCAAGTCTTAGAGTAAAGCTCCCCCTAGATGTGATATCCCCCCTAAGAGGGATGAACTAACCTTGGGTTTTGTCGATGATGACTTCATGTAGATGTTGAAGATGTGGATGCTCAATGTTGATGTAGATCACTTGGAGCTATCCATTTGAGTGAATTGCACTTTCAATACCTACATGGGTTAGTCCCACAAGGAACAAACAAGGATATCCATAGACATAGAGTGATGCACACACAAGATGATGTCCATGAAAACTTTTAGGTTACCTTGTCCCTTGTCTTACCAACAAGAGGGTTTGTGACTCCTTGAACTAGTGCAAGAGGTGGAAGTTGATTGCACTTGTTCTTGCCAAAATGATAAGAGTGAAGTATGTTGGCGGAGTCACCCTCAAGAACTGTCTAGTTCTTCTTCTTTTGGATCCACATAATCTTGATGGGAATCCTTGGAGTTGTAGTCGTACTTGATGAAGTGGAACTTGAAGTAGTCTTGGGAATCCACTTGACTAAGGTCTTAGGAGCTTCTTCAAATGCATCAATTTCCTCTTGAAGCTTGTCCTTGCCTTTTTGCTTGTAGTCTTGTGGTGGAAGATCATCTTGAGCTTGTGTCCCCTTGAAGGAAGTATCATACTTCTCTTGTTGAGGAACAAACTTTGTCTTGGGGTATTGATCTTCTTCCCACTCAACTCCATTGGCATTGAACTTTTGTTCAAAATCAAGACCTTGATTCTTCCAGTGCATTCCTTGCTTGCGCACAATTTCCTCGAATTGCTTACTCCCGGCAAGGCTTTTGTACACTCCTTTCTCTATAATTCCCTTCAATAAGCTATTTTCTTGCTCAAGTGTAACTTGGCTAAGAGAATCATTAGTGGAATCAAGAGAACTACTAGAAGCAACAATATTGGATTCAGCATGATCATTGTTACTACTGGAGGAAGACTCTTTCTTGTTCTTGTTACTAGACTTGACTTGAGGCATGTAAGTGGATAAGAGTAAACGCTTGGCAATGTAAGAAGAACTTTTCTTGCGGAGATCATCATTGATTACTTTTAAAAACTCATGCTCTTGCTCAAGATTGAGCTTTTCAAAGCGTAATTTCTCATGAGCTCTTAAAAGTTCTCGATGATCTTCGAAGATACTTTCATAAGCTAACTTAAGAGTGTTTAGTTCTTTAGTTAGAGCCTCAATCTTCTCCTTATCATTGTCATTCGTTCTATCTTGATTAGCATGATTAATTGACGTTTCATCGTAGTATTCATCACTAGAGTTGTCAACAAGCAAATCATCATCACCTAACAAGTCATCTTCATCACTATTAAAATCAACATACTCAGGGTGTGTTACCTTAGGACCTTTGGCCATGAGGCATCTTCCAATTCCTTCATTTGGTGAGTCAAATATGTCGTAGGAGTTGGATGACACAAGTGCTAGACCGGCAACACCTTCATCTTGAGTATCTTCGGAGTCGGAGTGATAACTTCTCTCGGAGTGGCTGTCGGAGTCGGAGCCGGATACCCATTCACCAACATGAGCTTGATGTCTTCGTTTTGTGTAGCTCCTTGATGATTTTTCCTTCCTTTCCGAATCCTTGCTTCTCCGTGAGTATCTTCGTTCATAACGATCATCTCTACTCCTCTCTCTTGGTGGTGAATCTTTGCTTCTTCTTTTTGGAGAATCTTCTCTTCTCTTGTAGGGAGCCATACACTCATTGGAATAGTGTCCGGGTCTTCCACAATTGTAGCAGTTTCGCTCTCGACTAGAAGATCTTTTGTCATTGTAGGACCTTGACTTGAAGCTTCTATCTTTGCTTCTACTCTTGTAGAACTTGTTGAAGTTCTTCACCATTAAGCTCAATTCTTCGTTGAAGTTTTGTTTCTCACTTGATGATGTAGGGGCTTCACATGAGGCTTTGTAGGCACCACTTGATTTGTTGTGAAGTTCCTCTTTGTCCTTAAGTGACATCTCATGAGCAACAATTCTTCCAATCACTTCCGTTGGCTTGAGATCTTTGTAATTGGGCATCATTTGGATCAATGTGCACATGGTATCATATTTTCCATCCAAGGCTCTTAGAATCTTCTTGATGATGAATCTATCGGTCATCTCTTCAAATCCTAAGCCGGCAATCTCATTTGTGATGAGAGCAAGCCTAGAGTACATTTCAGCGACACCTTCACCATCCTTCATTTTGAACTTGTCAAGTTGACTTTGAAGCACATCCAACTTGGATTCCTTGACGGAGTCGGTACCTTCGTGCATATCAATCAAAGTGTCCCAAATTTCCTTTGCATTCTCAAGACGGCTGATTTTGTTGAATTCTTCGGGGCATAATCCGTTGAAGAGAATATCACAAGCTTGAGCATTGTATTGCAACATCTTCAACTCATCCCGGTAGCTTCACGGTTTGGTTCTCTCCCATCAAAGAAGTCACCTTGCAAACCAACACACACAATAGCCCAAACGGCGGGGGTTATGTCCAAGAATATGCATTTTCATTTTATGCTTCCAACTAGCAAAATTAGTACCATCAAAGTAAGGACCTCTACGATGATAATTCCCCTCGCTAGACGCCATACTCTCCTAGGTTGTGAAACCAAGGCTATGACCACCAAAGGCTATGGAGATCAAAGCAAATGGAGACCAAGGCTCTGATACCACTTGTAGGATCGAAAGTATGTCTAGAGGGGGGGGTGATTAGACTACTTGACCAAATAAAAACTTAACCTTTTCCCAATTTTAGTTCTCGGCAGATTTTAGCTATTTTAGGACAAGTCAAGCAATCATCACACAATTCAAGCAAGCATGCAAAGAGTATATTGGCAGCGGAAAGTAAAGCATGCAACTTGCAAGAATGTAAAGGGAAGGGTTTGGAGAATTCAAACGCAATTGGAGACACGGATGTTTTTCCCGTGGTTCGGATAGGTGGTGCTATCCTACATCCATGTTGATGGAGACTTCAACCCACGAAGGGTAATGGTTGCGCGAGTCCACGGAGGGCTCCACCCACGAAGGGTCCACGAAGTAGCAACCTTGTCTATCCCACCATGGCCGTCGCCCACGAAGGACTTGCCTCACTAGCGGTAGATGTTCACAAAGTAGGCGATCTCCTTGCCCTTACAAACTCCTTGGTTCAACTCCACAATCTTGTCGGAGGCTCCCAAGTGACACCTAGCCAATCTAGGAGACACCACTCTCCAAGAAGTAACAAATGGTGTGTTGATGATGAACTCCTTGCTCTTGTGCTTCAAATGATAGTCTCCCCAACACTCAACTCTCTCTCATAGGGTTTGGATCTAGTGGAAAGAAGGTTTGAGTGGAAAGCAACTTGGGAAGGCTAGAGATCAAGATTCATTTGGTAGGAATGGAATGTCTTGGTCTCAACACATGAGTAGGTGGTTCTCTCTCAGAACATATGAGTTGGAATTGTGTATGTGTTCTGATGGCTCTCTCCATGAATGAAGAGGAGGTGGAGGGGTATATATAGCCTCCACACAAAATCCAACCGTTACACACAATCTACCAATCTCGGTGGGACTGAATCAATAAACTCGGTCAGACCGAAAAGGTAAACCTAGTGACCGTTAGAGATTTTCGGTGGGACTGACATGCAACTCGGTAGGACCGATTCTGTTAGGGTTTGGGCATAACGTAATCTCGGTGAGACCGATTACACAAACTCGGTGAGACCGAATTTGGTAATAAGCTAACCAGAGAGTTGGTTAGGTTAACTCGGTGGGACCGATTTGCTCTTTCGGTGAGACCAAAAAGTTACAAAAGGGAAACACAGAGTTTACATTGCAATCTCGGTGGGACCGATTCACTCTTTCGGTGAGACCGAAAAGTTACGAAAGGGAAACAGAGAGTTTGCAATCCCATCTCGGTGAGACCGAGATCCCTATCGGTAGGACCGAATTGCTAGGGTTTAGCAGTGGCTTATGACAAGTGAAACTCGGTGGCGCCAGATAGAAAGAATCGGTATGACCGAGTTTGGCTTAGGGTTTAGGTCATTTGTGGATATGGGAAAGTAGTTGAGGATTTTGGAGCATATCATTAAGCACATGAAGCAAGAGGCTCATTAAGCCACACCTCATCCCTCCTTGATAGTATTGGCTTTTCCTAAAGACTCAATGTGATCTTGGATCACTAAAATATAAAATGAAGAGTCTTGAGCTTTTGAGCTTGAGCCAATCTTTTGTCCTTAGCATTTTGAGGGTTCCACTTTCACATCCATGCCATGCCAATCATTGAGCTTTCTTGAAATAACCATCTTGGAATAGCATTAGCTCAATGAGCTATATGTTGTTATGAATTACCAAAACCACCTAGGGATAGTTGCACTTTCAGCAGTGGCTCGAATCCGTCGAAGATCAAGTCTCCGCGGATGTCAGCCGTGTAGTTTAAACTTCCGAATCTGACCTGATGGCCAGGGGCGTAGCTTTCGATCTGCTCCTGGCGGCCAAGTGAATTGGCCCGTAGTGCGAAGCCGCCGAAGACAAAGTTCTATTCGGGGAGGAAGGTCTCACCCTGGACTGCATCATTATTGATGATCGTACGAGCCATCGAGCCTGACGGCAACGACACAGAGGAACTCTCAATGAAAGCACCAATGTCGGTGTCAAAACCGGTGGATCTTGGGTAGGCGGTCCCGAACTGTGCGTCTAGGCTGGATGGTAACAGGAGGCAAGGGACACGAAGTCTTACCCAGGTTCGGGCCCTCTCGATGGAGGTAAAACCCTACGTCCTGCTTGATTAATATTGATGATATGGGTAGTACAAGAGTAGATCTACCACGAGATCGAGGAGGCTAAACCCTAGAAGCTAGCCTATGGTATGATTGTTGATGTGTACGTTGTCCTACGGACTAAAACCCTCCGGTTTATATAGACACCGGATAGGGTTAGGGTTACATAGAGTCGGTTACAATGGTAGGAGATCTGCATATCCGTATCACCAAGCTTGCCTTCCACGCCAAGGAAAGTCCCTTCCGAACACGGGCCGGAGTCTTCAATTTTGTATCTTCATAGTCCAGGAGTTCGGCTAAAGGTATAGTCCGGCTATCCGAACACCCCCTAATCCAGGACTCCCTCAATCATAAACCCACAATTCATCGGATCTCGACAAACACACCGCAAAAAGAGTTACATCGAGTAGATCTCCAAGAGAATCGAGGAGAACTTTGTATTGAGATCCAAAGAGAGAGAAGAAGCCATCTAGCTACTAGCTATGGACCCGTAGGTCTGAGGTAAACTACTCACACATCACTGAAGGGCCATGGAGTTGATGTAGAGGCCCTCCGTGATCATTGCCCCCTCCGGCGGAGCTCCAGAAAATGCCCCAAGATGGGATCTCTTGGGTATAGAAGGTTGCGGCGGTGGAAATAGGGTTTCGTGGTGCTCCCGAATGTTTGCGGGGTATGTGAACATATATAGGAGGAAGAAGTAGGTCGGTGGAGCAACGAGGGGCCCACGAGGGGGAGGGCGCGCCCCGGCGGGGGGGGGGGGGGGGGGGGGTAGGCGCGCCCCCTGCCTCGTGGCCGCCTCGTTGATTGCTTGACGTCCACTCCAAGTTCTCTGGATCACGTTTGTTCCAAAAATCACGTTCCCGAAGGTTTCATTCTGTTTGGACTCCGTTTGATATTGTTTCTACAAAACACCGAAATAGGCAAAAAAATAGCAATTTGGGTTGGGCCTCCAGTTAATAGGTTAGTCCCAAAAATAATATAAGTGTAAAATAAAGCCCATTAACATCCAAAATAGATAATATAATAGCATGGAACAGTAAAAAATTATAGATACGTTGGAGACGTATCAACGGGCTCCTATTGGAAACTAAGGGATATTAAGGCCTCCTTTTAATAGAGTACCAGACCAAAGCATTAACACTTAGTGAATACATGAACTCCTCAAACTACGGTCATCACCGGTAAGTATCCTGATTATTGTCACTTTGGAGTTAATGGATCATAACACATAATAGGTGACTATAGACTTGCAAGATAGGATGAAGAACTCACATATATTCATGAAAACATAATAGGTTCAGATATGAAATCATGGCACTCGGGCCCTAGTGACAACCATTAAGCATAGCAAAGTCATATATAGCAACATCAATCTCAGAACATAATGGATACTAGGGATCAAACCCTAACAAAACTAACTCGATTACATGATAAATCTCATCCAACCCATCACCGTCCAGCAAGCCTATGATGGAATTACTCACGCACGGCGGTGAGCATCATGAAATTGGTGATGGAGGAAGGTTGATGATGACGATGGCGACGGATTCCCCTCTCCGGAGCCCCGAACGGACTCCATATCAGCCCTCTCAAGTGAGATTAGGGCTTGGCGGCGGCTCCGTATCGTAAAACGCGATGAATCCTTCTCTCTCATTTTTTTTCTCCCCGAACGTGAATATATAGAGTTGGAGTTGAGGTCGGTGGAGCATTAGGGGGTCCATGAGGCAGGGGTGCACCCCAGGGGGGTGCGCGCCCACTGATACGTCTCCAACGTATCTATAATTTTTGATTGTTCCATGCTATATTATATCCTATTTTGGAAATTATTGGGCTTTATTATACACTTTTATATTATTTTTGGGACTAACCTATTAATTGGAGGCCCAACCCAGAATTGCTGTTTTTTTTGCCTATTTTAGAGTTTCGCAGAAAAAGAATATCAAACGGAGTCCAAACGGAATGAAACCTTCGAGAACGTGATTTTCGGAATGAACATGATCCAGAGGACTTGGACCCTACGCCAAGACATCAACCAGGAAGGCACAAGGTAGGGGGGCGCGCCTACCCCCCAGGCGCGCCCTCCACCCTCATGGGGCCCACGTTGCTCCACCGACATACTTCTTCCTCCTATATATACCTACATACCCCCAAACTACCAGATACGGAGCCAAAACCCTAATTCCACCGCCGTAACTTTCTGTATCCATGAGATCCCATCTTGGGGCCCTTTCCGGAGCTCCGCCGGAGGGGGCATCGATCACGGAGGGCTTCTACATCAACACCATAGCCTCTCCGATGAAGTGTGAGTAGTTTACCTCAGACCTTCGGGTCCATAGTTAGTAGCTAGATGGCTTCTTCTCTCTCTTTGAATCTCAATACAAAGTTCTCCCCCTCTCTTGTCGAGATCTATTCGATGTAATCTTCTTTTTGCGGTGTGTTTGTTGAGACCGATGAATTGTGGGTTTATGATCAAGTCTATCTATGAATAATATTTGAATCTTCTCTGAATTCTTTTATGTATGATTGGTTATCTTTGCAAGTCTCTTCGAATTATCAATTTGGTTTGACCTACTAGATTGATCTTTCTTGCAATGGGAGAAGTGCTTAGCTTTGGGTTCAATCTTGCGGTGTCCTTTCCCAGTGACAGTAGGGGCAGCAAGGCACGTATTGTATTGTTGCCATCGAGGATAACAAGATGGGGTTTATATCATATTGCATGAGTTTATACCTCTACATCATGTCATCTTGCTTAAAGCGTTACTCTGTTCTCTTGAACTTAATACTCTAGATGCATGCTAGGTAGCGGTCGATGTGTGGAGTAACAGTAGTAGATTCAGGCAGGAGTCGGTCTACTTGTCTCAGACGTGATGCCTATATACATGATCATACCTAGATATTCTCATAACTATGCTCAATTCTGTCAATTGGTCAACAGTAATTTGTTTACCCACCGTAATACTTATGCTCTTGAGAGAAGCCACTAGTGAAACCTATGGCCCCGGGTCTATTTTCCATTATATTAATCTTCTATCTACAAGCTATTTCTTTTTCCGTTTATTTTGCTTTCTTTACTTTGCATCTTTATCATAAAAATACCAAAAATATTATCTTACCATATCTATCAGATCTCACTTTCGTAAGTGACCGTGAAGGGATTGACAACCCCTTTATTGCGTTGGTTGCGAGGATTTATTTGTTTGTGTAGGTGCGAGGGACTCGCGCGTGGCCTCCTATTGGATTGATACCTTGGTTCTAAAAAACTAAGGGAAATACTTACGCTACTTTGCTGCATCACCCTTTCCTCTTCAAGGGAAAACCAACGCAGTGCTCAAGAGGTAGCACCCACCACCCTCGTGGACAGGGTGTGGGCCCCCCGACGTTGATTCTTTTGCGAGTATTTTTTATATATTTCGGAAATATTCTCCGTGAAGTGTCCGGTCATTCCGAGAACTTTTATTTCTGCACAAAAATAACACCATGGCAATTCTGCTGAAAACAGCGTTAGTCCGGGTTAGTTCCATTCAAATCATGCAAGTTAGAGTCCAAGGGCAAAAGTGTTTGGAAAAGTAGATACGATGGAGATGTATCAACTCCCCCAAGCTTAAACATTTCCTTGTCCTGAAGCAATTCAGTTGACAAACTGAAAGTGATAGAGAAAAACTTTTACAAACTCTGTTTGCTCTTGTTGTTGTAAATATGTAAAGCCAGCATTCATGTTTTCAACAAAGATTATGAACTAACCATATTCACAATAATACTTAGGTCTCATGTTTACTCATATCAATGGCATAATCAACTAGTGAGCAATAATAATAAATCTCGGACGACAACACTTTCTCAAAACAATCATAATATAATATAACAAGATGGTATCTCGCTAGCCCTTTGTGAGACCGCAGAACATAAATGCAGAGCACCTATGAAGATCAAGGATTGGCTAAACATTGTAATTCATGGTAAAAGAGATCCAGTCACAGTCATACTCAATGTAAACTAATAGTAATGCATGCAAATGACAGCGGTGCTCTCCAACTTGTGCTTTTTAATAAGAGGGTGATGACTCAACATAAAAGTAAATAGATAGGCCCTTCGCAGAGGGAAGAAGGGATTTGTAGAGGTGCCAGAGCTCGATTTTGAAATAGATATAAATAATATTTTGAGTGGTATACTTTCATTGTCAACATAACAACCAAGAGATCTCGATATCTTCCATGCTAGACACATTATAGGCGGTTCCCAAACAGAATGGTAAAGTTTATACTCCCCACCACCAGCAAACATCAATCCATGGCTTTTCCGAAACAACGGGTGCCTCCAACTAACAACAATCCTGGGGGATTTTTGTTTGCAATTACTTTAATTTGAGCATGGGACTGGGCATCCCGGTTACCAGCCATTTTCTCGTGAATGAGGAGCAGAGTACACTCCTCTTGAGAATAGACCACCTAGCATGGAAGATATAGAAAACCCTAGTTGATACATGAGCTATTCGAGCATACAAAACAGAATTTCATTTGAAGGTTTAGAGTTTGGCACATACAAATTTACTTGGAATGATAGGTAGATACCGCATATAGGAAGGTATAGTGGACTCATATGGAATAACTTTGGGGTTTATGGAAGTGGATGCAGAAGTAGTATTCGCGCTTAGTACAAGTGAAGGCTAGAAAAAGACTGGGAAGCGACCAACTAGAGAGCGACAACAGTCATGAACATGCATTAAAATTAATCAACACTGAATGCAAGCATGAGTAGGATATAATTCACCATGAACATAAATATCATGGAGGCTATGTTGATTTTGTTTCAACTACATGCATGAACATGTGCCAAGTCATGTCGGGACCATGATCCCAAGTCACACCGATCTAGCATGTAACACATCATATCACTTTGCGGCCTCACGCACGGTATTCCCACGGGTGCCACCTTACCTGGCCCGGGACCGTTTGCGCCTTTTGGCTCACGTATATGATAGTGTCGCTAGCATCCATATGACAAGAACCCGGGCCGACATGGCTAGTCGTGAATCCAAAGCGGCACTAACCTATGAGGACAGGCATACATGAACCACATCGAGCATGTCGGTTATCAACGTGTGAATTCAGGCTATAGCATTGGGCTAACAGGACTCCGGATGTCACCGCGTGACATTTCCCCGAAGGGACAGACACAAGAACGAAGTGAAACACATGCCGGCCAGTCAAGTGTTCCGAGTAGTAGTGCTGGGCTAGCAGGACTCCGGTGAACCGGGCTGTAGCGGACTACTATGGCTCAAGGAAGCACTAGACTACATTTCCTCATAAGAGAGGCTGCCAAGGACAAACAACTAGATTGTCGGATCCCACACATAGCAATACACGATACACGTACGCATAACATGCAAGTATGTGCTGTACATCATGGCATCACAACATAACTCAAACTCATATAGATAAAGGCCCAGAAGAGCCACATAGCAATCAATACACACAGGGGTCTCATGACCCATCAGTCAGAGCATAAAGGCAACGGAAGCATTACATGTCTGAGTACAGACAACTACAAAAAGGAAAAGACTAAGAAGCCTGACTAAACACGACCCTCCCAAGGGTACAAGATCGTAGCTGGGACACCAGCTACTCGTCGAAGTCACTAGGGTAACCAACTGCAAAACATAAATAAGCAAACGTGAGTACAAAGGTACTCAGCAAGTCTTACTTCAGAACTATCTACATATGCATCATTATCAACAAAGGGGGTGGTGGAGTTTAACAGCAGCAAGCCAGCTTTGACTCAATGGCTAATCTATACTACGAGTATTAGAAACTTCTTGAGGTGAGAAGACGCACACGAGTCCACAAATTCACCATATCAATACTCCACTATGGATCCGTTCCCGTCTCCCTACGAGAAGGCCATCCATAGTACTCACGCTTATCTTGCGGATTTTAGAGTATCCACTTCAAGTTGTCTATGTACTACATAAGTCCTCCAAGTTTCCATATCCGAGGAAAATGGCTATTCGAATAGATAATATTGACCCTGCAGGGGTGTGCTTCTTCACACATGCTCTCGCCACTTATAGCCCTGTACACGTCATGTACCTCGGCAACCTTCAAGAGGAAGCCGGGCGAGGGTGTCGGCCACGACCTGACTAACCACACAAGTCTCTTGTCCAGGTTTATCGCCTATTCGGGTTCCATCCGCAAGGAGATCCGGCCGGGGTGTCGCTCACGGCCCCAAACGATGTGTGCAGGGTTCCCAAGCCCACCATCCGGGTGCCACTTGGTACACCATGCCACAGTGCCTAGTCTGTCCCAAGCCCGTCCCGTCGGACACCACCTGGTAGACAAGTAGCACTACCTACAAACGCCAGAAACTAGATGCAACTCCTGGACAGAGATCAAGCAGATTAATAAGCCGAGAGGGGCCGGATAACCAGAACCCAATGTGCGGTAGTAACTGGACTTGGAAAACATACACAGAACTCAGTGCTTAAGGACGGTTCCAATGAGACAACCCACCATGTACTCCTACATGGCCTGTCATCGGTACCTTTACAAAAACGTGTTCACACACTTAGCCTTTACCGGTAGGACATGTTCACCACTCCGATTCATTCCCGATGAATCAGACCTGACACAACTCTAAGCATAGCTGGCATAAAGAAAACAAGCATGGATGAGCAGGCACATCAAGGCTCAAGCAACTCCTACTCATGCTAGTGGGTTTCAACTATTTACTGTGGCAATGACATGTCATGCAGAGGAATGGGTTCAGCTACCGCAGCAGAAAGTAGCAGTTTGAATCGTTGTTGTCCTAATGCAGTAAAAGGAGCAGGAGCGAGAGAGTGGGACTTTATCGAGATGCTCAAGGGGGTTTGCTTGCCTGATAGATCGACGAAGAAGCACTGCTCCTCAGACAGGTACTCGGGACACCTTCCGGAGTAGAACCTATCGAGAGGGGACGGTGCCGGCAATCAATAAACAACCATATGCAACAATATGATGCATGAAGATGACATTTCAAAGATGCTATGATTTGCCCTAATGCATCTAGCATCAATTTGGTTGAAGTCCATATGAACCAAGGGTTCATATGCAAACCCCAAATTAAATATATAACATGCCATTATTACGTTTTCACTTATACAGCAAGTATAAGTTGGTTTCTCATGCATGAAACTGGCATAAATGGATTCCTTGCATTTTTCTGATAATTTTTCATATATAATTTATTTGATTTGGAGTTACGGTTGAATTACTATGATTTTTAGAAGTTTTAACTATTTTTCTGGAATTTCCTGATTTAAATTAATTCCAGAAATCAATTATTGCGTCAGCTCTACGTCAGCATGACGTAAGCGAGTCAACGGGGCTGACCAGGTCAAACCTGACTAGTGGGTCCCACTGGCCAGTGACCCAGTCAACTAACTAAGTTAGTTAGTCCTAATTAACTGGGCAGGGCCCACTAGTCAGTGACTGTAGTAGCTAACCAAGTTAGTTAATTAGCATTAACTATAGTAATTAGTCGGGCGGGGCCCGTAGGTCAGTGAGAGAGAGGGGGGAGGTCAACTGGGCTGTGGGGGTCAACCCACGCCGGTCAAAAGTCAGCGGTCGCCGGCGTTTAGCCGCCGGCGAGTCCAGACGCGGCGGAGCGCGTCGGGATCGCGCTACAGACCACCGTTTGGAGCGTGGTTGGGTCCTATGGAGAGCTGGGGCTGAGCTGCGTGTGTGGGTGGTGGATCTGGACCAAATGGTCGCCGGAATTGACACCGGCGACGAGGTTTGCGGCGGCCTTGGTTCGGCCATCGAAGAAAACGGAGCTACGGAGCACTAGGGGAGGAGATGGTGAGTGCATCGTGCTCCTATGGGTGCGCTGAGCGCGCTGGTGCGCTCGGACGTGGGTGGCAGCAGCTGTGGCCGCGGCGGCGCCATGGACGGCGACGGTGAGCTTCGGGCTCGACGGATATGACGACTACAGCGGCCGTACAGGAAAAAGGAGAGGGGGAATCGGTTTAGGGGCTCACGGGGATCACGCAGGGAAGGTCAGTGAGCTCGGGGAAGCACGGACGGCGGCGAATCGCCGGTGGTGATCGGCGGCACCCGAGGTGGAAGACGAGCTCGAAGGCGTCACCACGGTGCTCCTGGGGTCGGGATCTTCCGCGTGGAGGAGCTGTGCGTCGTCACGGAGCTTTTGGACACGGGGAAGGGGCGAGAAGACCACGGTGCTCACGGTGGCAGCGAACGGCGGCGACGGACCCGTTCGGGCGTGCTACAGAGAGAGAGCAGGGGAAGGGAGAGTGAGCTGCGAGAGAGGGAGAGGAGAGAGGGGCTTCGAGGCGTCTCCAGGCGCAGGATTGGTTGACGGGGAGCGCGACATGACGAAGCAGGAGGTGGCGCGGTCGGCTGTGTGCGCTGGCTGCCAGTGGGCACGAGGTTGAAGACAACCTTGCCCCTAGTGGGCTGGGCCACTTCTGGGCCGTGGTGGGGGCGCCAGGTAAGCTCCAGGTGAGCCTTTTCCTTTCCTGTTTTCTTTTTCTATTTCTGACATTTGTTTTGTATCTAAAAGAAATGTAAAAACATTTCCATAAATGCTGAAAATAATTGTGGCATCTAGATATAATATTCTAGAGGCCCTCACCAATTCCCAACATTTTTGGAGCCATTAAAAATATTTATATAATTTAAACAGCTCCAAATCAAATATTTATGCATTGATTCAAAAATCCAAAATGTGTAGCAAAAATGTGCATCACCTCTGGTTGTTGTTCCCAACATTATCCAAAGAGCATGAACATTTTTGAAAAGCATTTTGGGTTCATTGAAAATCCATTTTAAAGTTGAACCTATTTGAATTTGCTTTGGTGCTAGGGTTTGAAACATCCCCATTTCAAATTCATCTGAAATTTAAACATGATGCACAAAGCAAGCCTAGGACCATACCAGAACTAGGGATGTGACAACTCGCCCCCACTCGAAGAAATCTCGTCCCGAGATTCAGGAGTTGGCGGAAAGAAAGCGGGGTACTCAAGTCGAAGACGATCTTCTCGCTCCCAAGTAGCTTCTCTCTCGGAATGATGAGACCATTGAACCTTGAGAAACTTGATGTTATGACGTCGAGTGACACGCTCTACTTGATCCAGAATGCGAACGGGGTACTCTCAATAAGTGAGGTTATCTTGAAGATCAAGCATTTCGTGGTCCACTCCGCGGATGGGATCCGAGAAGCAACACCTGAGTTGAGAGACGTGGAAGACATCATGAACTCGAGAAAGATGTGGGGGTAGTTCCAACTGGTAGGCAACCTCTCCTCGTTTAGCGAGAATGCGAAAAGGACCGATGTAACGAGGAGCCAACTTGCCCTTGATACCGAAACGATGGGTACCCTTCAAAGGAGTAACCCGAAGGTAAGCCTCGTCGCCAACTTCATAAGCCACTTCGTTATGACGACGGTCATATTGGCTCTTTTGACGAGATTGGGCTGTTTTCAAATTCTCACGAATGATGCGAACTTGCTCTTCTGCCTCCTGGATCATATCCGGTCCAAAGAATTGTCTTTCACCGGTTTTTGACCAGTTCAAAGGTGTTCGACATCTTCGTCCATACAGAATCTCGAAGGGTGCTTTCTTAAGACTGGATTGGTAGCTATTGTTATAAGCAAACTCGGCAAAGGGAAGACATTTCTCCCAATCCATACCGAATGAGATAACGCAAGCTCTAATCATGTCTTCGAGAATTTGGTTGACCCTTTCCACCTGACCACTTGACTGAGGGTGGAAAGCAGTACTAAAAGAAAGATGAGTTCCCATGGCATTCTGGAAACTTTCCCAGAAATGAGAGGTGAAAAGACTGCCACGGTCTGAATTGATCTCTAGTGGAACACCATGGAGTGACACTATTCAGGAGATATATAAGTCAGCGATCTGACTAGCAGTGATACTCTCTCGAACAGGTAGGAAGTGAGCCACTTTGGAGAGACGATCAATGACTACGAAGATAGCATTATTTCCTTTCTTGGTCCTGGGAAAGCCGGTGATGAAGTCCATACCAACTTTGTCCCATTTCCACTCGGGAATAGCTAAAGGTTGAAGGGTGCCAGCACGTCTTTGATGCTCTGCCTTAACGCGACGACAAACGTCACAGTTGGCAATATACTGAGCGATTTGTCTCTTCATCCTAGTCCACCAGAACCTCTAGCGTAGGTCCTGATACATCTTTGTACCACAGGGATGAATCGTGAGAGGGGATTCATGGGCCTCCTTAAGGATCAGTTGCTGCATCTGTTGACATTTGGGAACCACCAAACGATTACCAAAGTAAACAACACCTCGTTCATCCATAGAGAAACAACCAGCAACTCCCTTGGAAATATTCTTCTTGATCCGAGAGATTCCTGTATCATGCTTCTGAGCCTCTATGATCTGATCCGTAAGGGTAGGTTTCGCCACCAAGGTAGAAAGGGAACCATGAGGAGCTACGTGAAGGTTAAGCTTACAGAATTCCTCATGGAGGGGTGGTTGACATTGTTGCAACATGAGGTTGTTGCAATAGGATTTATGACTTAAAGCATCAGCCATGACATTGGCTTTGCCTGGGGTGTAGGTGATTCCTAAGTCGTAATCCGAGATCAACTCCAACCAACGTCTCTGTCTGAGATTCAGATCCGGTTGGGTGAAGATATACTTGAGACTCTGATGGTCAGTGTAGATTTTGCAACGGTTACCAAGAAGGTAATGTCGCCAAGTCTTAAGTGCATAGACTACGGCTGCAAGCTCCAGATCATGTGTAGGATAATTTTCCTCATGTGGATGCAACTGTCGAGATGCATAGGCAATCACATGACGATCCTGCATAAGAATGCAACCTAGTCCTTGACGCGAAGCATCGCAATAGATAACAAAGTCTTTAGTGAAATCCGGTGGCACGAGTATGGGCGCAGAAGTCAGGCGTCTTTTTAGTTCCTGAAAACTGTGCTCACACTGTGGGGTCCACTCAAACCTTTTATCTTTCTTGAGAAGCTCCGTGAGGGGTTTGGCCACTTTGGAGAAGTTTTCAACGAAGTGGCGACAATAACTGGCTAGACCAAGGAAACTCCTAACTTGTTTGACCGTTTCAGGTGGAGTCCAATCGAGAACGGCTTTGACTCTCTCGGGATTGACAGCAATGCCCTTACTAGAGATCACGTGGCCCAGATAGGTCACTTTTGGCAACCAAAATTCACACTTGGGGAACTTGGCATAAAGGCGATGCTCTCTGAGTTTTTCTAACACGAACCTAAGATGCTCGGCATGCTCTTCTTTGTTCTTTGAGTAAATAAGAATATCATCGAGATAAACCACGGTGAACTTATCTAAGTACTCCATAAAGATCGAGTTCATCAAGCGGGAGAAAGTAGCTGGAGCATTGGTTAGGCCGGAAGACATCACAGTGTACTCGTATTGACCATAACGAGTGACAAAGGCCGTTTTGGGGATGTCCCCGTTTCTGATCTTGATTTGGTGGTAGCCTAACCTCAAATCCATCTTGGAAAAGACTGAGGATCCAGCGAGCTGATCATACAGGTCGTTGATCCTGGGGAGCGGGTACTTGTTCTTTATCATGACCAAATTAACGGGATAATAATCTACAACCATTCGATCCGAACCATCCTTCTTCTTGACGAAGAGGACAGGACAAGCCCAAGGAGAAGAACTGGGATGGATGAAACCCTTTTGCAAGGACTCATCAAGTTGTTTCTTAAGCTTGGCTAACTCCAAAGGTGCCATCTTGTATGGTCTCCTAGAGATTGGAACAGTTCCTGGGATAAGTTCTATGACAAACTCTACATCTCTGTCAGGTGGGACACCTGGCAGTTCTTCTGGAAAAACATCCGGGAAGTCACGGACTACCGGAATATCTTCAAGGTCTGGAAGAGGGCTGGCATTAAGAGAATAGAGTTGACGCCTTGCAACTCTAGTGGAGACAGTGGCTATTTTGCCAGATGGATGTGTAAGTTGAAAAGATCTGGTGTAACAATCGATCTTGGCATGATGAGCTGTCATCCAGTCCATACCCAAGATGATGTTAATATCTGAGGACTTGAGAGATATCAAAGAAGCAAGGAAAACCAGTCTGTCAACAAGGATTTCATTACCATGGCTTACCTTGGAGGTTTGCCATTTGGAACCAGGAGTCTGGATTATTAGTGGAGTTGGCATATCACAAAATGACATGTCGTGCAACCGAGCATAACCTTCGGATATGAAGGAGTGGGATGCTCCAGTATCGAACAGAACTGAAGCTGGGTGACAATTGACAAGAAGCGTACCCAGTACAACGTCGGGATCATCTTGAGCTTCTGTAGCTGAGACATGGTGCACACATGCTCGTTCATTGGAGGTTGGCTTGGTACTGATCATCTTGCCTGATGGCTTTTCATGGCCAACAGACCTCTCAGACTGGGGTGGAGTATAACTGGACTGAGGGCAGTCACATGCGTAGTGTCCTGGTTCTCCGCAGGTGAAGCAAATTCCTGAGGTAGGACGTGGACCTACGTTGGCAAGTGGTCCACTAATAGGCCTGGGTGGAGCATGTTGCTGAGTTGGGTGAGGCGCCACATCGGATGGCCTCGGTGCATACCCAGGTGGAAGAGCTGAGTTCGGAATCCAAATTTGTCGCTTCTGAGAGCCAGAGCGGGAGGAAGAACCCAGATCACGGTTGTGCTTTCGAGACTCCTCGTAAGTGACTTGAGTTGTCTCTGCATTAATGGCCTTGTTCACGAGAGCCTGGAAAGTATCACAATGATGGAGGTGGAGATCACGACGCAACTTAGGGTTGAGACCCTTCCGGAACCTAGCCTGCTTCTTAGTGTCCGTGGACACTTCTTCTGTAGCATAGCGGGCGAGGCTTCCAAACTCTCTACTGTAAGCATCAACAGGCAGCTTACCCTGGGTAAAACTACAGAACTCTTCCCTCTTGCGGTCAATGAGAGCCTGAGGAATGTGGTGCTCACGAAAAGCCTCGGTGAAATCCTTCCAGGTAGGAATCTGACCAGCTGGAAGCATAGCCTCATAGCTCTGCCACCAAATACTAGCAGGACCTTCCAGGTGATAGGTAACATAGGTGACCTTGTCACTTTCAGCGACGTTCGCAGAATGCAACTTGTGAGTGATGCTTCGGAGCCAGTCATCTGCATCGAGTGGCTCAAAGGGGTGATGGAAGGTGGGTGGTTTCAGACCAATGAAGTCGGTGATGGAAACCAACTTCTTACGCTGATGTGCGGTGTTCTGCTCAATCTGTGCCAGCAAGCGGTTAGTCTCACGCTTGTTCCTCTCGGATGCTAACAAGAACTCTGCCATCAAAGGCTGGTCAGGAGGATCCTCGTCCCTACCATCTCTGTGGTTCTTGCTATGAGCAACTGAAACTCGGTTAGCAGACGACATCCTGGCACAGAAACCAAGGAAACAAGGATGGAATTAGCATCGACATAGGGATGCGGAATGTAATGCAAAAGCATTGGAAATTCTTGAAATCCTGGGACAATTTTGGCAGCATAACGGCTGTAAATGCTCAAAAGGGATTTTGAGACATTCATCAAAGGAATAGCATAATCAATCAGCATCATAATATCAAGGTTCTAGGTCAAACTGAGGACACATGGAAGTAGTAGAACTGTACAGTGACACAACCCAACAATCCAAAGACTTTACGGTTTAGTAACACGTCATCCTGAGAGATAGAGGAGAAGCCTAGGCCTTAACCCTCGTAGAAAAGAAGAGGCTAACTCAGAAAGAATGACATGAGGTAAAGGAGTAAAAAGAGCCTTACGTTCCCTTCCACAATCAATTCCCTTATATAACTAAAGCATTTATAGACTCAACTTCGACCAGTTTGGCTTGGTAATCCTACAGTCAGTCAGGCTCTGATACCAACGCTATCGGGACCCCGATCCCAAGTCACACCGATCTAGCATGTAACAGCTCATATCACTTTGCGGCCTCACGCACGGTATTCCCACGGGTGCTACCTTACCTGGCCCGGGACCGTTTGCGCCTTTTGGCTCACGTATATGATAGTGTCGCTAGCATCCATATGACAAGAACCCGGGCCGACATGGCTAGTCGTGAATCCAAAGCGGCACTAACCCATGAGGACAGGCATACATGAACCACATCGAGCATGTCGGTCATCAACGTGTGAATTCGGGCTGTAGCACTAGGCTAACAGGACTCCGGATGTCACCGCGTGACATTTCCCTGAAGGGACAGACACAGGAACGAAGTGAAACACATGCCGGCCAGTCAAGTGTTCCGAGCAGTAGTGCTGGGCTAGCAGGACTCTGGTGAACCGGGCTGTAGCGGACTACTATGGCTCAAGGAAGCACTAGACTACATTTCCTCATAAGAGAGGCTGCCAAGGACAAACAACTAGATTGTCAGATCCCACACATAGCAATACACGATACATGTACGCATAACATGCAAGTATGTGCTGTACATCATGGCATCACAACATAACTCAAACTCATATAGATAAAGGCCCAGAAGAGCCACATAGCAATCAATACACACAGGGGTCTCATGACCCATCATTCAGAGCATACAAGCAACGGAAGCATTACATGTCTGAGTACAGACAACTACAAAAAGGAAAAGACTAAGAAGCCTGACTAAACACGACCCTCCCAAGGGTACAAGATCGTAGCTGGGACACCAGCTACTCGTCGAAGTCACTAGGGTAACCAACTGCAAAACATAAATAAGCAAACGTGAGTACAAAGGTACTTAGCAAGTCTTACTTCAGAACTATCTACATATGCATCATTATCAACAAAGGGGGTGGTGGAGTTTAACAGTAGCAAGCCAGCTTTGACTCAATGGCTAATCTATACTACGAGTATCAAAAACTTCTTGAGGTGAGAAGACACACACGAGTCCACAAATTCACCATATCAATACTCCACTATGGATCCGTTCCCGTCTCCCTACGAGAAGGCCATCCATAGTACTCACGCTTATCTTGCGGATTTTAGAGTATCCACTTCAAGTTGTCTATGTACTACATAAGTCCTCCAAGTTTCCATATCCGAGGAAAATGGCTATTCGAATAGATAATAGACCCTGCAGGGGTGTGCTTCTTCACACATGCTCTCGCCACTTATAGCCCTGTACACGTCATGTACCTCGGCAACCTTCAAGAGGAAGCCGGGCGAGGGTGTCGGCCATGACCTGACTAACCACACAAGTCTCTCGTCCAGGTTTATCGCCTATTCGGGTTCCATCCGCAAGGAGATCCGGCCGGGGTGTCGCTCACGGCCCCAAACGATGTGTGCAGGGTTCCCAAGCCCACCATCCGGGTGCCACTTGGTACACCGTGCCACAGTGCCTAGTCTGTCCCAAGCCCGTCCCGTCGGACACCACCTGGTAGACAAGTAGCACTACCTACAAACGCCAGAAACTAGTTGCAACTCCTGGACAGAGATCAAGCGGATTAATAAGCCGAGAGGGGCCGGATAACCGGAACCCAATGTGTGGCAGTAACTGGACTTGGATAACATACACAGAACTCAGTGCTTAAGGACAGTTCCAATGAGACAACCCACCATGTACTCCTACATGGCCTCTCATCGCTACCTTTACCAAAATGTGTTCACACACTTAGCCTTTACCGGTAGGACATGTTCACCACTCCGATTCATTCCCGATGAATCAGACCTGACACAACTCTAAGCATAGCTGGCATAAAGAAAACAAGCATGGATGAGCAGGCACATCAAGGCTCAAGCAACTCCTACTCATGCTAGTGGGTTTCAACTATTTACTGTGGCAATGACATGTCATGTAGAGGAATGGGTTCAGCTACCGCAGCAGAAAGTAGCAGTTTGAATCGTTGTTGTCCTAATGCAGTAAAAGGAGCAGGAGCAAGAGAGTGGGACTTTATCGAGATGCTCAAGGGGGTTTGCTTGCCTGATAGATCGACGAAGAAGCACTGCTCCTCAGACAGGTACTCGGGACACCTTCCGGAGTAGAACCTATCGAGAGGGGACGGTGCCGGCAATCAATAAACAACCATATGCAACAATATGATGCATGAAGATGACATTTCAAAGATGCTATGATTTGCCCTAATGCATCTAGCATCAATTTGGTTGAAGTCCATATGAACCAAGGGTTCATATGCAAACCCCAAATTAAATATATAACATGCCATTATTACGTTTTCACTTATACAGCAAGTATAAGTTGGTTTTTCATGCATGAAACTGGCATAAATGGATTCCTTGCATTTTTCTGATAATTTTTCATATATAATTTATTTGATTTGGAGTTACGGTTGAATTACTATGATTTTTAGAAGTTTTAACTATTTTTCTGGAATTTCCTGATTTAAATTAATTCCAGAAATCAATTATTGCCTCAGCTCTACGTCAGCATGACGTAAGCGAGTCAACGGGGCTGACCAGGTCAAACCTGACTAGTGGGTCCCACTGGCCAGTGACCCAGTCAACTAACTAAGTTAGTTAGTCCTAATTAACTGGGCAGGGCCCACTAGTTAGTGATTGTAGTAGCTAACCTAGTTAGTTAATTAGCGTTAACTATAGTAATTAGTCGAGCGGGGCCCGCAGGTCAGTGAGAGAGAGGGGGGAGGTCAACTGGGCTGTGGGGGTCAACCCACGCCGGTCAAAAGTCAGCGATCGCCGGCGTTTAGCCACCGGCGAGTCCAGACGTGGCGGAGCGCGTCGGGATCGCGCTACAGACCACCGTTTGGAGCGTGGTTGGGTCCTATGGAGAGCTGGGGCTGAGCCGCGTGTGTGGGTGGTGGAGCTGGACCAAATGGTCGCCGGAATTGACGCCGGCGACGAGGTTTGTAGCGGCCGTGGTTCGGCCATCGAAGAAAACGGAGCTACGGAGCACTAGGGGAGGAGATGGTGAGTGCATCTTGCTCCTATGGGTGCGCTGAGCGTGCTTGTGAGCTCGGACGCGGGTGGCAGCAGCTGTGGCCGCGGCGGCGCCATGGACGGCGGCGGTGAGCTTCGGGCTTGACGGATATGACGACTACAGCGGCCGTACAGGAAAAAAGGAGAGGGGGAATCGGTTCAGGGGCTCACGGGGATCACGCAGGGAAGGTCAGCGAGCTCGGGGAAGCACGGACGGCGGCGAATCGCCGGTGGTGCTCGACGGCACCCGAGGTGGAAGACGAGCTCGAAGGCGTCACCATGGTGCTCCTGGGTTCGGGATCTTCCGCGTGGAGGAGCTGTGCGTCGTCACGGAGCTTTTGGACACGGGGAAGGGGCGAGAAGACCACGGTGCTCACGGTGGCAGCGAACGGCGGCGACGGACCCGTTCGGGCGTGCTACAGAGAGAGACCAGGGGAACGGAGAGTGAGCTGCGAGAGAGGGAGAGGAGAGAGGGGCTTCGAGGCGTCTCCAGGCGCGGGATTGGGTTGACGGGGAGCGCGACACGGCGAAGCAGGAGGTGGCGCGGTCGGCTGCGTGCGCTGGCTGCCAGTGGGCATAAGGTTGAAGACAACCTTGCCCCTGGTGGGCTGGGCCACTGCTGGGCCGTGGTGGGGCGCCAGGTAAGCGCCAGGTGAGCCTTTTCCTTTCCTGTTTTCTTTTTCTATTTCTGACATTTGTTTTGTATCTAAAAGAAATGTAAAAACATTTCCATAAATGATGAAAATAATTGTGGCATCTAGATATAATATTCTAGAGGCCCTCACCAATTCCCAACATTTTTGGAGCCATTAAAGATACTTATATAATTTAAACAACTCCAAATCAAATATTTATGCATTGATTCAAAAATCCAAAATGTGTAGCAAAAATGTGCATCACCTCTGGTTGTTGTTCCCAACATTATCCAAAAAGCATGAACATTTTTGAAAAGCATTTTGGGTTCATTGAAAATCCATTTTAAAGTTGAACCTATTTGAATTTGCTTTGGTGCTAGGGTTTGAAACATCCCCATTTTAAATTCATCTGAAATTTAAACATGATGCACAAAGCAAGCCTAGGACCATACCAGAACTAGGGATGTGACAAGTCAATCCACTCGAATCGTTCTAAGGAGGATACCACCCTATCATACCACATCACAACCATTTTAATAGCAGGTTGGCACGCAAGGTAAACCATTATAAACTCCTAGCTAATTAAGCACAGCATGAGCAACCATAATCTCTAATTGTCATTGCAAACATGTTTCATTCATAATAGGCTGAATTAGGAATGATGAACTAATCATATTTACAAAAACAAGATAGGTCGAGTTCATACCAGCTTCTCTCATCTCAATCAGTCCATCATATATCGCCATTATTGCCTTTCACTTGCATGACCGAACGGTGTGGATAATAATAATAGTGCACGTGCATTGGACTAAGCTGGAATCTGCAAGCATTTAATATAAAGGAGAAGACAATGTAACATGGGCTCTTTGTTAAATCAACAATAATGCATATAAGAGCCACTTCAACATTTTCATTATGGTCTTCTCCTCTCGACCCCCAAAGAAAAGAAAAGAAATAAAACTATTTACACGGGAAAGCTCCCAACAAGCAAAAGAAGAACGATAAATCTTTTTGGGTTTTCTTTTAATTAATACTACTACATGCATAGAAAGTAAACTAGCTAAAAGCTACAACTATTTTTTTGGTTTTTCTTAAGGTTTTTCAAACACACAAGAAGAAAGCTTAAAAAGAAAATAAACTAGCATGGATGATACAAAGAAAAATATGAGCACCGACAACTGGCATGAGTGTGTGAACATGAATGTAATGTCGGTGAGAGATACGTACTCCCCCAAGCTTAGGCTTTTGGCCTAAGTTGGTCTATCGCCATGACTGGCCTGATGGATATCCGAAGTTGAAGCTGGGGTCGTACTAAGATGCAGCAGCTACTGCCTGACGAGCTGCATCTTGGAGGCGAGCTGTCTCCGTCCTCCTCTCGTACTCGTTTGCCTCCTCCCTGGTTATAAAATATCTCCTTTTTGCCTGAAAGTCAAAGAAAGCAGGAGCAGGGAGAGCAACATGGACGGTGCGCCGTCTTTCAAAGATTAGTCGGTATTTGAGGAACTATTCATTCCTCTCAACAAACGGATGACGAACCACAACATTATAATCTATATAAGCAGGGGGCAATTCCATATCATTTTCATGTATGGATATCTCAAGATAATTAGCTACACGAGTTGCATAAATTCCACCAAACAAGTCTCCACTTAAACTATTAAGATGCAACCTTCGTGCAACGATGGCCCCCAAATTATATTGTTTGTCACCCAATACCGCACTCTTGAGGACACTAAGATCTGGAATGCACATGTGACAAGCCTCATCTTTACCATTAATGCATCTACACACGAAGAGAGCAAGATAATGTATGGAAGGAAAATGAATGCTCCTTATGGTAGCTTGTGTGATTTCCCTAGATTCCCCCACAGTAATACTAGCAAGAAAGTCTTTATATTCATATTTGCGAGGTTCACTAACATTGCCCCAGTGCGGGAGTTTACAAGAAGTACTAAAATCTTCTAGGTCCATCGTATATGATTTATCATAAAGATCAAATAGGACAGTGTGAGAATTGCACGAGGATGTAAATTTAAGCCTTCTCACAAATGAATCAGTTAGGTAGCGGTATTGCGGGCACTTATCTGACACGAAGCCCTCAAAATCAGCGTTATGCACATACACGTCAAATTCTTCCTTGATGCCTGCACGGATCATAAACTCCTCTGACGGCCACTCGCAAGGCTGCACTTGAGCTTCCCTCGGTAGTTCATAGTCCGACTCACATATAGCGAGCCTAGGTGCCTGCTTTCTTGAGGAACCACCTTGGTACATTTTTGTAAACATATTTCTTCCTCTGATTTTTTTTGAAATTTCCAGTAACTCAAAATAAAAGTGAATCAAACTCAACAAAATTGAGAGCAACTACTCCTACAAGTGCCTAGAGGCCATATCATGCATTAAAACTACTTGGGACCATATAAATTTGACATGCAAGCTCAAGAACAATGTCACCTAAGCAACAAAAATTTGCAATAAATAAAGCACTAGAACAAAAACTAATTGGACCACTGGAGGAGTCACATACTGAAGAACAATCCCCTAAAGCAGTTTTGTGAATGGGGCTGTGAGCAAGAAGATCGAAAATAGCAGAAAGATGAGCTAGAACTTGGGTTTGAGTTGGTGGAGGATTTTTTTCCGAAGGAAGACGGAGTGTGTGGGTGCAAGAATAAGTGGAGGGGGCCGCGTGGGGTCCATGCTACCTCTTGAGCATTGTGTTGGTTTTCCCCGAAGAGGAAGGGATGATGCAGCAAAGTAGCGTAAGTATTTCCCTCAGTTTTTGAGAACCAAGGTATCAATCCAGTAGGAGGCTACGCGCGAGTCCCTCGTACCTGCACAAAACAAATAAATCCTCGCAACCAATGCGAATAGGGGTTGTCAATCCCTACACGGCCACTTACGAGAGTGAGATCTAATATATATGATAAGATAATATTTTTGGTATTTTTGTGATAAAGATGCAAAGTAAAATAAAGGCAAAGTAAAAAGAAAAGGAAATAACTAAGTAGTAGGAGATTAATATGATAAAGATAGACCCGGGGGCCATAGGTTTCACTAGTGGCTTCTCTCGAGAGCATAAGTATTCTACGGTGGGTGAACAAATTACTGTTGAGCAATTGACATAATTGAGCATAGTTATGAGAATATCTAGGTATGATCATGTATATAGACATCATGTCCGAGACAAGTAGACCGACTCCTGCCTGCATCTACTACTATTACTCCACTCATCGACCGCTATCCAGCATGCATCTAGAGTATTAAGTTAAAAACAGAGTAACGCCTTAAGAAAGATGGCATGATGTAGAGGGATAAACTCATGCAATATGATGAAAACCCCATCTTGTTATCCTCGATGGCAACAATACAATACGTGCCATGCTGCCCCTGCTGTCACTGGGAAAGGACACTCAAGATTGAACCCAAAGCTAAGCACTTCTCCCAATGCAAGAAAGATCAATCTAGTAGGCCAAACCAAACAGATAATTCGAAGAGACTTGCAAAGATAACCAATCATACATAAGAGAATTCAGAGAAGATTCAAATATTATTCGTAGATAGACTTGATCATAAACCCACAATTCATCGGTCTCAACAAACACACCGCAAAAAGAAGATTACATCGAATAGTTCTCCATAAGAGAGGGGGAGAACATTGTATTGAGATCCAAAAAGAGAGAAGAAGCCATCTAGCTAATAACTATGGACCCGTAGGTCTGAGGTAAACTACTCACACTTCATCGGAGGGGCTATGGTGTTGATGTAGAAGCCCTCTGTGATCGATGCCCCCTCCGGCGGAGCTCCGGAACAGGCCCCAATATGGGATCTCGTGGATACAAAAAGTTGCGGCGATGGAATTAGGTTTTTGGCTCCGTATTTGATCGTCTGGGGGTACGTAGGTATATATAGGAGGAAGGAGTACGTCGGTGGAGCAACAGGGGGCCCACGAGGGTGGAGGGTGCGCCTGGGGGGGGGGGTAGGCGCGCCCCCTACCTCGTGGCCTCCTCTTTTGTGTCTTGATGTAGGGTGCAAGTCTCCTGGGTCTTGTTCGTTGAGAAAATCACGTTCCTGAAGGTTTCATTCCGTTTGGACTCCGTTTGATATTCCTTTTCTTCAAAACCCTAAAACAGGCAAAAAACAACAATTCTGGGCTGGGCCTCCGGTTAATAGGTTAGTCCCAAAAATAATATAAAAGTGGAAAATAAATCCCAATAATGTCCAAAACAGTAGATAATATAGCATGGAGCAATCGAAAATTATAGATATGTTGGAGACATATCAAGCATCCCCTTGCTTAATTCCTGCTCGTCCCCGAGTAGGTAAATGATAAAAACAGAATTTTTGATGCGGAGTGCTACTTGGCATAATTTTAATGTAATTATTCTTAATTGTGGTATGAATATTCAGATCCGAAAGATTCAAGACAAAAGTTTAATATTGACATAAAAATAATAATACTTCAAGCATACTAACAAAGCAATTATGTCTTCTCAAAATAGCATGGCCAAAGAAAGTTATCCCTGCAAAATCATATAGTCTGGCTATGCTCCATCTTCACCACACAAAATATTTAAATCTTGCACAACCCCGATGACAAGCCAAGCAATTGTTTCATACTTTTGGTGTTCTCCAACTTTTTCAATCTTCACGCAATACATGAGCATGAGGCATGGACATAGCATTATAGGTGGAATAGAATGGTGGTTGTGGAGAAGACAAAAAAGGGAGAAGATAGTCTCACATCAACTAGGCATATCAACGGGCTATGGAGATGCCCATCAATAGATATCAATGTGAGTGAGTAGGGATTGCCATGCAACAGATGCACTAGAGCTATGAGTATATGAAATCTCAACAAAAGAAACTAAGTGGGTGTGCATCCAACTTGCTTGCTCATGAAGACCTAGGGCATTTTGAGGAAGCCCATCATTGGAATATACAAGCCAAGTTCTATAATGAAAAAGTCCCACTAGTATATGAAAGTCACAACATAGGAGACTCTCTATCATGAAGATCATGGTGCTACTTTGAAGCACAAGTGTGGTAAAAGGATAGTAGCATTGCCCCTTCTCTCTTTTTCTGTCATTTTTTTATTTGAGCCTTCTTTTTTTATGGCCTCTTTTCTTTCTCCTTTTTTATTTTTCGTCCGGAGTCTCATCCCGACTTGTGGGGGAATCATAGTCTCCATCATCCTTTCCTCACTGGGACAATGCTCTAATAATGATGATCATCAAACTTTTATTTTCTTACAACTCAACAATTACAACTCGATACTTAGAACAAAATATGACTCTATATGAATGCCTCCGGCGGTGTACTGGGATATGCAATGACTCATGAGTGACATGTATGAAAGAACTATGAACGGTGGCTTTGCCACAAATACGATGTCGACTACAAGATCATGCTAAGCAATATGACAATGATGAAGTGTGTCATAATAAACGGAACGGTGGAAAGTTGCATGGAAATATATCTCAGGATGGCTATGGAAATGCCATAATAGGTAGATATGCTGGCTGTTTTGAGGAAGGTATATGGTGGGTGTATGATACCGGCGAAAGGTGCGCGGTATTAGAGAGGCTAGCAAAGGTGGAAGGGTGAGAAAACTGCACATAATCCATGGACTCAACATTAGTCATAAAGAACTCATATACTTATTGCAAAAACCTACAAGTTATCAAAGCAAAGTATTACGCACATACTCCTAGGGGGATAGATTGGTAGGAAAAGACCATCGCTCGTCCCCGACCGCCACTCATAAGGAAGACAATCAAAAAATAAATCATGCTCCGACTTCATCACATAACGGTTCAGCATACGTGCATGCTACAGGAATCACAAACTTTAACACAAGTATTCTTCAAATTCACAACTACTCAACTAGCACAACTTTAATATTACCATCTTCATATCTCAAAACAATTATCAAGCATTAAACTTCTCATAGTATTCAACACACTCATAAGAAAGTTTTATTATTAATTTTGTATACCAAGCATATTAAGATTTTAAGCAAATTACCATGATATTTAAGACTCTCAAAATAATCTAAGTGAATCATGAGATATCAATAGTTTCTATAAAACAAATCCACCACCGTGCTCTAAAAGATATAAGTGAAGTACTAGAGCAAAACTATATAACTCAAAAGATATAAGTGAAGCACATAGAGCATTCTAACAAATTCCAAATCATGTATGGCTCTCTCAAAAGGTGTGTACAGCAAGGATGATTGTGGTAAACTAAAAAGTAAAGACACAAATCATACAAGACGCTCCAAGCAAAACACATATCATGTGGCGAATAAAAATATAGCTCCAAGTAAAGTTACCAATAGAAGTAGACGAAAGAGGGGATGCCTTCCAGGGCATCCCCAAGCTTTGGCTTTTAGGTGTCCTTAGATTATCTTGGGGGTTCCATGGGCATACCCAAGCTTAGGCTCTTGCCACTCCTTGTTCCATAATCCATCAAATCTTTACCCAAAACTTGAAAACTTCACAACACAAAACTTAAAGTAGAAAATCTCGTGAACTCCGTTAGCGAAAGAAAACAAAAGACCACTTCAAGTTACTATAATGAACTCATTCTTTATTTATATTGGTGTTATACCTACTGTATTACAACTTATCTATGGTTTATAAACTATTTTATTAGCCATAGATTCATCAAAATAAGCAAACAACACACGAAAAACAGAATCTGTCAAAAACAGAACAGTCTGTAGTAATCTGTAGCTAGCGAAAGATCTGGAACCCCAAAAATTCTAAAATAAATTTCTGGACGTGAGGAATTTATCTATTAATCATCTGCAAAAATAATCAACTACACTTTCCAAATAAAAATGGCAGTAGTTCTCGTGAGCGCTAAAGTTTCTTTTTTACAGCAAGTGTAACAAGACTTTCCCAAGTCTTCCCAACGGTTCTACTTGGCAAAAACACTAATTAAACACAAAAAACACAACCAAAATAGAGGCTAGATAAATTATTTATTACTTAAGAGGAGCAAAAATTAAGGAATAGAAATAAAATTGGGTTGCCTCCCAACAAGCTATATCGTTTAACGCCCCTAGCTAGGCATAACAAGCAAGGATAGATCTAGGTATTGCCATCTTTGGTAGGCAATCCATAAGTGGCTCTCATAATAGATTCATAAGGTAATTTGATTTTCTTTCTATGAAAGTGTTCCATGTCTTTCCTTAGCGGAAATTGGAATCTAATATTTCCTTCCTTTATATCAATAATTGCACCAATCATTCTAAGGAAAGGTCTACCAAGAATAATAGGACATGAAGGATTGCAATCTATGTCAAGAACAATAAAATCTACTGGCACATAATTCCTATTTGCAACAATAAGAACATCATTAGTTCTTCCCATATGTTTCTTAATAGTGGAATCCGCAAGGTGCAAGTTTAAAGAGCAATCATCAAAATCACGGAAACCTAACAAATCACACAAAGTCTTTGGAATCGTGGAAACACTAGCACCCAAATCACATAAAGCATAGCATTCATGATCTTTAATTTTAATTTTAATTGTTGGTTCCCACTCATCATAAAGCTTTCTAGGGATAGAAACTTCCAATTCAAGTTTTTCTTCATAAGATTGCATCGAGGCATCAACGATATGTTTAGTAAACGCTTTATTTTGACTATAAGCATGAGGAGAATTTAGCACGGATTGCAACAAGGAAATACAATCAATCAAAGCGCAATTTTCATAGTTAAATTCCTTGAAATCTATAATAGTGGGTTTAGCAACATCTAGGGTTTTAATTTCTTCAATCCCACTTTTATCAATTTTAGCATCAAGATCAAAAAATTCCGAATTCTTGGAACGCCTTCTAGGTAAAGGTGGATCATATTCAGTCCCATCATTATCAAAATTCATATTGCAAAACAAAGATTTAATAGGGGACACATCAATAACTTTTAGATCTTCATCATTATTTTCATAGGAACTAGAAGAACACGCTCTTATAAAGGCATCTTTCTTAGCACACATCCTAGCAGTTCTTTCTTTGCACTCATCAATGGAAATTCTCATGGCTTTGAGAGACTAATTGATATCATGCTTAGGTGGAATTGATTTCAGTTTCAAAGAATCAACATCAAGAGAAATTCTATCAACGTTCCTAGCCAACTCATCAATCTTAAGCAATTTTTCTTCAATCAAAGCATTAAAATTCTTTTGCGAAGTAATAAATTCTTTAATATTAGATTGAAAATCAGAGGGCATGTTATTATAATTTCCATAGGAATTGTTGTAGGAATTACCATAATTATTAGAGGGATTACTAGGATAAGGCCCAGGATTAAAATTTCCTCTATATGCGTTGTTACCAAAATTGTTCCTACCAAAAAAATTCACATCCATAGATTCATTATTATTCTCAATCAAAGTAGACAAGGGCATATCATTAGGATCAGAAGAAACACTCTTATTAGCAAATAATTTCATAAGTTCATCCATCTTTCCACTCAAAACATTAATTTCTTCTATCGCATGCACCTTATTATTAGTAGATCTTTCAGTATGCCATTGAGAATAATTAACCATAATATTATCTAGGAGTTTAGTAGCTTCTCCTAAAGTGATTTCCATAAAAGTGCCTCCCGTGGCCAAATCTAAAAGATTTCTAGAAGCAAAATTCAATCCGGCATAAAAAATTTGTATAATCATCCACAAATTCAAACAATGAGTAGGGCAATTATGTATCATTAATTTCATCCTCTCCCAAGCTTGTGCAATATGTTCATGATCAAGTTGCTTAAAATTCATAATATCATTTCTAAGAGAGATGATCTTAGCGGGAGGAAAATACTTAAAGATAAAAGCATCTTTGCACTTATTCCGTGAATCAATACTATTTTTGGTCAAAGACGAAAACCAAGCTTTAGCACGATCTCTGAGTGAAAAAGGAAATAGCTTCAATTTAACAATATCATTATCCACATCTTTCTTCTTCTGCATATCACACAAATCAACGAAGCTATTTAGATGGGTAGCGGCATCTTCACTAGGAAGGCCGGAAAACGGATCTTTCATGACAAGATTCAGCAAAGCAGTATTAATTTCACAAGATTCAGCATCGGTAAGAGGAGCAATCAGAGTGCTAATAAAATCATTGTTGTTGGTATTGGTGAAGTCACATAATTTAGTATTATCTTAAGCCATCGTGACAAGCAAGCAAACTAACACACAAGCAAACAAAAAAACAAGCGGGCAAAAAGAGGCAAATAGAGAAAGAGATGGAGGATAGAGAGAGAGAGGGCGGATAAAACGGCATGGGTGAAGTGGGGGAGAGGAAAATGAGAGGCAAATGGCAAATAATGTAATGCGGGAGATAAGGGTATGTGATGGTTACTTGGTATGTTGACTTTTGCATAGACCTCCCCGGCAATGGCGCCAAAAATCCTTCTTGCTACCTCTTGAGCACTGCGTTGGTTTTCCCCGAAGAGGAAGGGATGATGCAGCAAAGTAGCATAAGTATTTCCCTCAGTTTTTGAGAACCAAGGTATCAATACAGTAGGAGGCTACGCGCGAGTCCCTCGTACCTGCACAAAACAAATAAATCCTCGCAACCAACGCGAATAGGGGTTGTCAATCCCTACAAGGCCACTTACGAGAGTGAGATCTGATAGATATGATAAGATAATATTTTTGGTATTTTTGTGATAAGGATGCAAAGTAAAATAAAGGCAAAGTAAAAGCAAAGGAAATAACTAAGTGGTAGGAGATTAATATGATAAAGATAGACCCGGGGGCCATAGGTTTCACTAGTGACTTCTCTCAAGAGCATAAGTATTCTACGGTGGGTGAACAAATTACTGTTGAGCAATTGACATAATTGAGCATAGTTATGAGAATATCTAGGTATGATCATGTATATAGGCATCACGTCTGAGACAAGTAGACCGACTCCTGCCTGCATCTACTACTATTACTCCACTCATCGACCGCTATCCAGCATGCATCTAGAGTATTAAGTTAAAAATAGAGTAACGCCTTAAGAAAGATGACATGATGTAGAGGGATAAACTCATGCAATATGATGAAAACCCCATCTTTTTATCCTCGATGGCAACAATACAATACATGCCTTGCTGCCCCTGCTGTCACTGGGAAAGGACACTGCAAGATTGAACCCAAAGCTAAGCACTTCTCCTAATGCAAGAAAGATCAATCTAGTTGGCCAAACCAAACTGATAATTCGAAGAGACTTGCAAAGATAACCAATCATACATAAAAGAATTCAGAGAAGATTCAAATATTGTTCATAGATAGACTTGATCATAAACCCACAATTCATCGGTCTCAACAAACACACCGCAAAAAGAAGATTACATCGAATAGTTCTCCACAAGAGAGGGGGAGAACAATGTATTGAGATCCAAAAAGAGAGAAGAAGCCATCTAGCTAATAACTATGGACCCATAGGTCTGAGGTAAACTACTCACACTTCATCGGAGGGGCTATGGTGTTGATGTAGAAGCCCTCCGTGATCGATGCCCCCTCCGGCGGAGCTCCGGAACAGGCCCCAAGATGGGATCTCGTGGATACAGAAAGTTGCGGCGGTGGAATTAGGTTTTTGGCCCTGTATCTGATTGTTTGGGGGTACATAGGTATATATAGGAGGAAGCAGTACGTCGGTGGAGCAACAGGGGGGCCATGAGGGTGGAGGGCGCGCCTGGGGGGGGGGGGGGGGGTTGGCGCGCCCCCTACCTCATGGCGTCCTCTTTTGTGTCTTGACGTAGGGTCCAAGTCTCCTGGGTCTTGTTCGTTGAGAAAATCGCGTTCCTGAAGGTTTCATTCCGTTTGGACTCCGTTTGATATTCCTTTTCTTCGAAACCCTAAAACAGGCAAAAAACAACAATTTTGGGCTGGGCCTCCGGTTAATAGGTTAGTCCCAAAAATAATATAAAAGTGGAAAATAAAGCTCAATAATGTCCAAAACAGTAGATAATATAGCATGCAACAATCAAAAATTATAGATACGTTGGAGACGTATTAGTCCATGAGGCAGGGGCGCGTCCTCCACCCTCGTGGGCACATGGTGGGTCCCCCTGGTGTGTTCTCAGTGCCAATAATTCTTAAATATTCTAGAAAAAATCATATTAAATTTTCAGGGCATTTGGAGAACTTTTATTTTAGGGGTATTTTTTATTACAAGGATAATTCAGAAAACAGACAGAAAATACTATTTTTGCTTTATTTAATCTAAATAATAGAAAGTAAAAACAGGGTATAGAGAGTTGTGCTTTCTAACTTCATCCATCTCATGCTCATCAAAAGGAATCCACTAACAAGGTTGATCAAGTCTTGTTAACAAACTCTTTTCGAATAACATGAAACCGGAGAATTTTCGAATAACACTAGGTTACCTCAACGGGGATATGCATGTCCCCAACAATAAGAATGTCATATTTCTTCTTGACAGTGGGAAGAGGAAATTCAAAACCTCCAATAATAATCGTCGAAGTTTTTCCAATAGAATTAATACTGTGGACTTGAGGTTGTTTCCTCGGAAAGTGTACCGTATTCTCATTACCATTAACATGAAAAGTGACATTGCCTTTGTTGCAATCAATAACAGCCCCTGCAGTATTCAAAAAGGGTCTACCAAGAATAATAGACATACTATCGTCCTCGGGAATATTAAGAATAACAAAGTCTGTTAAAATAGTAACGTTTGCAACCATAACAGGCACATCCTCACAAATACCGATAGGTATAGCAGTTGATTTATCAGCCATTTGCAAAGATATTTCAGTAGGTGTCAACTTATTCAAATCAAGTCTATGATATAAAGAGAGAGGCATAACACTAACACCGGCTCCAAGATCACATAAAGCAGTTTTCACATAGTTTCTTTTAATGGAGCATGGTATAGTTGGTACTCCTGGATCTCCTAGTTTCTTAGGTATTCCACCCTTAAAAGTATAATTAGCAAGCATTGTGGAAATTTTTGCTTCTGGTATCTTTCTTTTATTTGTAACAATATCTTTCATGTACTTAGCATAAGGATTCATTTTGAGCATATCAGTCAAACGCATACGCAAAAAGATAGGTCTAATCATTTCAGCAAAGCGCTCAAAATCCTCGTCATCCTTTTTCTTGGATGGTTTAGGAGGAAAAGGCATGGGTTTCTGAACCCATGGTTCTCTTTCTTTACCGTGCTTCCTAGCAACAAAGTCTCTCTTATCATAACGTTGATTCTTTGATTGTGGGTTATCAAGATCAACAACAAGTTCAATCTCTACATCATTGCCATTGCTAGGTTGAGCATCAACATGAACATCATCATTAACATTATCACCAGGTTCATGTTCATTACCAGATTGTGTTTCAGCATCAGAAATAGAAATATCATTGGGATTCTCAGGTGTGTCAACAACAGGTTCACTAGGAGCATGCAAAGTCTTATCATTTTTCTTTTTCTTCTTTTTAGATGGACTAGGTGCATCAACATTAGTTCTCTGAGAATCTTGCTCAATTCTCTTAGAGTGTCCCTTAGGATACAAAGGTTCCTGAGTCATTTTACCCCCTCTAGTCACAACTCTAACAACATTATCATTTTTATTATTATTTAATTCATTGAGCAAATCATTCTGAGCTTTAAGTACTTGTTCTACTTGAGTGGTAACCATAGAAGCATGTTTACTAATAAGTTTGAGTTCACATTTAACTCTAGACATATAATCACTCAAGTGTTCAATCATATAAGCATTACGTTTCGATTGTGTACCAACATAATCATTGAAGTTTTCTTGTTTAACCATAAAATCATCAAACTCATCCAAGCATTGGCTAGCATTTTTAGTAGATGGGATTTCACATTTATCAAATCTATAGAGAGAATTTACCTTTACTACCTGTGTCGGGTTATCAAGACCATGTATTTCTTCAATAGGTGGTAAATTCTTAACATCGTCAGCTTTAATACCCTTTTCTTTCGTAGATTTCTTTGCCTCTTGCATATCTTCAGGACTGAGGAATAGAATACCCCTTTTCTTCGGAGTTGGCTTAGGAGTTGGTTCAGGAAGTATCCAATCATTTTCATTACTCAACATATTATTCAATAGCAATTCAGCTTGATCAATAGTTCTTTCCCTGCAAACACAACCAGCACAACTATCCAGGTGGTCTCTGGAAGCATCGGTTTGTCCATTATAAAAGATATCAAGTATTTCATTTTTCTTGAGAGGATGATCAGGCAAAGCATTAAGTAATCGGAGAAGCCTCCCCCAAGCTGGTGGGAGACTCTCTTCTTCAATTTGCACAAAGTTATATATTTCCCTTAAGGCAGCTTGTTTCCTATGAGCGGGGAAATATTTAGTAGAGAAGTAATAAATCATATCCTGGAGACTACACACACAACCAGGATCAAGAGAATTAAACCATGTTTTAGCATCACCCTTTAATGAGAACGGAAACAACTTAAGGATAAAGTAATAGCGAGTTTTCTCATCATTAGTGAACATGGTGGCTATATCATTATTTAGTAAGATGTGCCACAATAGTTTCAGATTCATAGCCATAAAAAGGATCATACTCAACCAAAGTTATTAACTCAGGATCGACAGAGAAATCATAATCCTTATCGGTGATACAGATAGGTGAAGTAGCAAAAGCAGGGTCATGTTTCATTCTAGCATTCAAGGATTTTTCTTTCAGCTTAGCTAATAGTTTCTTAAGATTATATCTATCATTGCAAGCTAAAAAGTCTCTAGCAGTTTCTTCATCCATAACATAACCCTCCGGCACAACAGACAATTCATATCTAGGGGGAGAATCTTCATCATCACTTTCATCAATATTATCAGTTTCAATAATTTCATTCTCTCTAACCCTAGCAAGTTGTTCATCAAGAAATTCACCTAGTGGCATAGTATTATCAAGCATAGAAGTAGTTTCATCATAAGCATCATGGAAAGCAGAAGTGGCATCATCAATAACATGCGCCATATCAGAATGAATAGCAGGAGTAGGTGTCACAAGTTTACTCATAACAAAAGGTGAATCAAGTGCAGAGCTAGATGGTAGTTCCTTACCTCCCCTCGTAGTTGAGGGAAAAATCTTGGTTCTTTCATCTTTCAAATTCCTCATTGTGATCAACATATATAAATCCCAAGTGACTCAAAGAATAGAGCTATGCTCCCCAGCAACGGCGCCAGAAAATAGTCTTCATAAGCCACAAGTATAGGGGATCGCATCAGTTTTTGAGGGTAGAGTATTCAACCCAAATTTATTGATTCGACACAAGGGGAGCCAAAGAATATTCTCAAGTATTAACAGTTGAGTTGTCAATTCAACCGCACCTGAAAGACTTAATATCTGCAGCAAAGTATTTAGTAGCAAAGTAATATGGAAATAGCGGTAACGGTAGCAAAAGTAACAGTAGCAGTTTTATAGCAAGCGTAATAGTGGCAACAGTAAAGTAACTAAGCGGGGATCAATATGTGAAAAGCTCGTAGGCAATGCATCAGTGATGGATAATTATGTCAGATGCGATTCGTCATGCAACAGTTATAACCTAGGGTGACACAAAAGTAGCTCCAGTTCATCAATATAATGTAGGCATGTATTCCGAATATAGTCATACGTGCTTATGGAAAAGAACTTGCATGACATCTTTTGTCCTACCCTCCCGTGGCAGTGGGGTCCTATTGGAAACTAAGGGATATTATGGCCTCCTTTTAATAGAGTACTGGACCAAAGCATTAACACTTAGTGAATACATGAACTCCTCAAACTACGGTCATCACCGGTAAGTATCCCGATTATTGTCACTTTGGGGTTAACGGATCATAACACATAATAGGTGACTATAGAATTGCAAGATAGGATGAAGAACTCACATATATTCATGAAAACATAATAGGTTCAGATCTGAAATCATCGCACTCGGGCCCTAGTGACAAGCATAAAAGCATAGCAAAGTCATAGGAACATCAATCTCAGAACATAATGGATACTAGGGATCAAACCCTAACAAAAATAACTCGATTACATGATAAATCTCATCCAACCCATCACCGTCCACCAAGCCTACGATGGAATTACTCACGCACGGCGGTGAGCATCATGAAATTGGTGATGGAGGAAGGTTGATGATGACGATGGCGTCGGATTCCCCTCTCCGGAGCCCCGAACGGACTCCAGAACATCCCTCCTGAGAGAGATTAGGGATTGGCGGCTACTCCGTATCGTAAAACACGATGATTCCTTCTCTCTTGTTGTTTTCTCCCCAAACGTGAATATATAGAGTTGGAGTTGAGGTCGGTGGAGCATCAGGGGGCCACGAGGCACGGGGCGCGCCCCCACCCTCGTGGACAGGGTGTGCCCCCCCCCCGACGTTGATTCTTTTGCCAATATTTTTTATATATTCCAGAAATATTCTCCATGAAGTTTCAGGTCATTCCAATAACTTTTATTTCTGCACAAAAATAACACCATGGCAATTCTGCTGAAAACAGCGTCACTCCGGGTTAGTTCCATTCAAATCATGCAAGTTAGAGTCCAAAACAAGGGCAAAAGTGTTTGGAAAAGTAGATACGATGGAGACATATCAGGCGAAAAAGGCAAATCTTTTTGTATTTTTCTGAAAACATTTTAGAAGTGGGGGAGAGGAAAATGAGAGGAAAATGGCAAATAATATAATGCAAGAGATGAGAGTTTATGGTGGGTACTTGGTAGGCTTGATGTAGACCTGCCCGACAACGATGCCAGCAATTCTTCCTGCTACTTCTTGAGCTTGCGTTGGTTTTTCCCTTGAAGAGGAAAGGGTGATGTAGCAAAGTAGAGATAAGTATTTCCATCAGTTAGAGAACCAAGGTATCAATCCAATAGGAGGTACAAGCAAGTCTCCAATCTATGCACCTGCACAAACAATCAAACACTTGCACCCAACGCGATAAAGGGGTTGTCAATCCCTTCACGGTCAATTGCAATGGTGAGATCTAATAGAGATACGTATAAAATATTGCTAAAATGTAAAACTAAATAAAAGTAAATATATTGCAGCAACATATTTTTTTGGGTTTTTTGGTTTATAGATCTGAAAATATATGATGGAAAATAGACCCGGGGACCATAGGTTTCACTAGAGGCTTCTCTCTTGAAGGGAAATAATATAGTGGGTGAACAAATTACCGTCAAGCAATTGATAGAAAAGCGCAAAGTTATGACGATATCGAAGGCAATGATTATGCATACAGGCATCACGTCCGTGTTAAGTAGACTGACTCATGCCTGCATCTACTACTATTACTCCACACATCGACCGCTATCCAACATGCATCTAGAGCATTAAGTTCATAAAGAACGGAGTAACACATTATGTAAGATGACATGATGTAGAGGGATAAACTCAATAAATATGATGAAAACCCCATCTTTTTATCCTTGATGGCAACAATACAATATGTGCCTCGCTACCCCTACCATGTCACTGGGTGAGGACACCGCTAGATTGCACCCAAAACTAAGCACCTCTCCCATTGAAAGAAATACCAATCTAGTAGACGAAACCAAACTGATAATTCGAAGAGAAATACAAAGATAACAAATCATGCATATAAGAATTCAGAGGAGATTCAAATAATATTCATAGATAATCTGATCATAAATCCACAATTCATCAGATCTCGACAAACACACCGCAAAATAATATTACATCGGATAGAACTCCAAGAACATCGAGGAGAACATGATATTGAAGAACATAGAGAGAGAATAAGCCATCTAGCTACTAGCTATGGACCCGTAGGTCTGAGGTAAACTACTCATGCTCCATCGAAAGGGCAATAGGGTTGATGTAGATGCCCTCCGTGATTGAATCCTCCTCCGACAGATTGCCGGAAAAGGCCCCAAGATGGGATCTCACGGGAACAGAAGGTGGCGGTGGCGGAAAAGTATTTTCGTGGATGCTTCTGATGGTTTGGGAATATTTGGGAATTTGTAGGCCGAAGAATAGGGTTAGAGGAGCTCTGAGGGACCCACAAGGCAGGGGGCGCCCCCTGGGGCGCGCCCTGCACCCTTGTCGTCGCCTCAGGACTCTTCTGACTTGGTTCTCAAGTCCTACGTGTGTCTTCTAGTCTACGAAAAATCATCGTAAAGTTTTATTCCGTTTGGACTCCGTTTGATATTCCTTTTTTGCAAACTCAAAAACAAGGAAAAAACAGAAACTGGCACTGGGCTCTAGGTTAATAAGTTAGTCCCAAAATTAATATAAAATAGCATATTAATGCATGTAAAACATCCAAAACATATAATATAATAGCATGGAATGCTAAAAAATTATAGATACATTGGAGACATATCAAGGTTGTTGGTGTAGATTGCCATCATGATGATTGCCCCGGCGGCACTCCGGCCCCACCAGGAGAGAGGGGGGCAGAGAGCCCCCCTCCTCCTTCTTCTTCCTTGACCTCCCCCTAGATGGGAGGAGAGTTCCCCCTCTGGTCCATGGCCTCCATGGCGGCGGAGGAGCGGGAGCCCCTCCGATATTGGCTCTCCCTCTCCGTTCTCTTCTATTTCGCGTTCCTATTTTCTGGCCGAAAACCGTTTCTTATATTGCCAAAGATCCGTAACTCCGATTGTGCTGAGATTTTAACACAATTTTCCGGATATAAGATTCCTTGCCCCCGAAGTAGAGCTCCAGCTGACTTACTAAGAGGGCACAACCCACCACCATGCGCCTGGGCTGCCTCGCACACCTAGGTGCCTTGTGGTGGCTGTGGGCCCCCGTTTGCGTTGATTCCCCCTCCCAAAAATCAAAAATATTCCAAAACAATTCTCCGCAAATTTTTATCGTGCATGGACTTCGATTGATATGGATATTCTGTGAAACAAAAAACATGCAACAAACAGGAACTGACACTGGGCACTGGATCAATAGGTTAGTCCAATAAATCATATAAAATGTTGCCAAAAATATGTGAAAGTTGTATAATATTGGCATGAAACAATAAAAAATTATAGATACGATGAAGACGTATCACTCCACCGTCAGTACTGGTGCCCTTGCCGAGCTCAAAGCCACCAAATACCTCCCCCCACGACCCAGTAGGGTGCTACTCACTGTGTATCCGCAATCTCTACTCCACGCAAAGGAGAGCTGGTAATTTTCATTCCGCATCTTGTATGTGGTCTATGTTTTCACCTTCGCCCTTTTGTTCAGGGCCTTCTTTTCTATTACAGGATTGACTTTCACCATTTGGCTCCAACCTCTATTGTCCACATTGCCTCGTAAATAATTTTCTGTAAGGCCTTCCTCCGCATCGAGCCCCACTTCAGCCTATGGCTAAAAGTGTTTTGTATCAAGCAGTATTAGGTTGGTCATGAACTTGCGAAGTGCGGAGGGGTTGTGATTAGCCGTCTCGGAGGCGTGGTGTGGCCTGAGGGTTCCTTCGCTAACATGGAGGAGGCCTGGAGAGGGGAATGGTTTTATGTGTAGGACTCCTATATTGGTGGTCTTGAAGGGCTTCCCTCCTTCTCGCCAACCCGCTGAGGTGGTTAGCCTCCTGGGCTCCCAAGGGTTTAGACTGGGAGGAGGGGACCTAAGAGAGGTCAAAGTACTCCAAGGAAAACTTAAGGCCGTGGTTGGTAAGGGCGTTAATCTAGCCGACACAGTCCACATGATGCTCTATTGCCAAATCCTTCTGGTCTAGTTCTGAACATTGCCAATGTGGGAGTTCGGGCCTGAGGATGACGCTGCATGGTGAAAGATTTCTTCTGCGGAGCGGACTTCGGCGAGATGCGGAAGCTCCTGCTTGAAGATGGTGAGGACTCCCCCCCCCCCTCGAGCTGAGGATATCCATCTCTGCCGAGCTTTTCCTATCACCGAGGTAAATTATATTACCTGGGCATTTTTCTCTCTCAATCACATACATTTATTGTATCACGGCTCATGATATTTTCTCTTAACATAGGTTTGCTGCATTCTGGCCGAGAAGATGAAGTCTCTGGCCCCGCTTCCTCAGGATCCTAGAACTCCCAAGCTCGAGGGGCTCCTTACTGAGGATCCGGATAGGAGGAGGGAGAGGAAGTTGAAGAAGGAGAACCCCACCATCCGAGAGGATGCCTCTGACTCTGTGCAGATCAAGGAAAGGAAGAACAGGACAAACAACCTGTCTCCTCGGGGAAGTGTTACCACCTTGGCCACTCATCAGATTTCTTCCTCTCAGCCGAGCTCCTCTACCCAAAAGGGGAGGAAGTACATGACGAAGAATCCGTCCTTCCCGGAAAATACTTCGGGAAGTTTTAAAAGCTCTTCGAGTCATATCGAATGGAGGAGTCAAGACAAAGGGGAGGAGGCAAGCTCTTCGGGGTACTGGAACCAATCCATGCTCAGCGAAACCGAAAGTCTGGATCCTCCTCGACAATATAAGTGCTTAAGGAAGGTGCATGCCATCTCGACCTGCAAGGCATCAGTACATGTGGAGGTAATCAACTCAGATCCTTCTAAGGACACTCTTCCCCAACGCGACCGTCTTGATTCCCAGAGGTAATTTTTATTTTACCCAGGGCACCATGCTCCCCCTGGTGTATTTTATCTTGAGGCAGCGGTCGTTCTTATTCTGTGCCACCCACAGCGATCAACCCACCAAGGGAAATTCTGGCACCCAAACCTCCTCGTCCGGAGTTGAAGCTCCGCCTATTACCAACCTTGGAATGATCTTGCTACCAAGGTGGGATTGGCAGATGTAGGCGACTTTAAAGAGTTCCTCCATTCCCCAAGGACACATGGCCGTGCTTGAAAGGTTCCTAACCCAGTTCTGTTATGCCGAGGTTGCGACGCTGGACATGTTCTCTGACCTTGCCAAGGGTTTTGAGATCTGTGATCGCCTAAGCCTCTAGCGTTAGTTTTATGACTCGGCACATGGCGTTAAAATTTTCCGAGGATGATTTAAGCATCATCTGAGGCTGGAAATTTATATGCTAACAAATAGCGCATACAAAGTTTTTTACCCTATGTGGGAATGCAGTATCCCCCAAACCTTAAGTTAGTTTTGACAAAACTAGCTTGAGGGTCGAAACCTTTTCAATTTGGATTTTGCCGCAACCCCCAAGTTTTTGAATAACAACAAACATCTAGAGTGTCAAATTGTTCCTCCGACTGCAAGTAGTGTATTGTGACACGCATGATTCCATGTCTTCCTCGGCCTCCAATATACAAAATTCGAAGGTTCTAAACTGCTAGCTGACGCAGTTAGAGGAGGACGTGAGTATGATAGAGGAAAATATGAGGTTGTCACAAGGTAATTAATAAATACCATGTACCGTGCTTAGAACGATCGAGGATCGTAATGAAATGTTATTTTGTGCAGCGACCGAAGAGGCCTTGACTACGCTTCATGCCGAGCTATTGAAGGCACGATCCGAGTTGGAACGGCACAAGGTGACGTGATACGTCCATTTTGCATCATGTGTTTCCTATTGATATTTATTGCAATTTGGACTGTTATTTCACTTTATGATACAATTCTTATGCCTTTTCTCTCTTATTTTGCAAGTTTCACATGAAGAGGGAGATTGCCGGCAGCTGGAATTCTGGACCGGAAAGGGCTATATTAGAGATACCTATTTTGAACATCTCCAAATGACCTGAAAATTGACGGAGAATTATTTTGTAATATATAAAAATTATTGGCGAAAGAAACATCAACAGGGGACCCACCACGCAGCCACAAGCCCGGGGGCACGCCCTACCCCCCAGGATGCTCCCCCTGGACTTGTGGGCCCCCTAGCAAGCCTCCAAGGCCTATCTTCTGCTATATAATGCCATTTGACCTAGAACAAAAAATCAAGAGGAGGTTCCAGGATGAAGCGTCACCGTCTCGAGGTGGAACCTGGGCAGGAGCACTTTCGCTCTCCGATAGAGCGATTCCGCTAGGGAAACTTCCCTCCGGGAGGGGGAAATCGAAGCCATCGACATCACCAACGATCCTATCAACGTGGGAGGACCAATCTTCATCAACATATTCACCAACACCATCTCATATCAAACCCTAGTTCATTTTTTGTATTCATTCTTTGTCTCAAAACCTCAGATTGGTACCTGTGGGTTGCTAGTAGTGTTGATTACATCCTGTAGTTGATGCTAGTTAGTTTATTTGATGAAAAATATATATGTTCAGATCCTTAATGATATTCATTACCCCTATGATTTTGAACATGAATATGATTTGTGAGTAGTTACTTTTGTTCTTGAGGACATGGGAGAAGTCTGGTTATAAGTAATCATGTGAATTTGGTATTCGTTCGGTATCTTGATGATATGTATGTTCTTGCTTCCTGTAGTGGTGTCATGTGAATGTCAACTACATGACACTTCACCATACTTGGGCCTAAGGGAAGACATTGTGGAGTAGTAATTAGATGATGGGTTGCTAGATTGACAGAAGCTTAAGCCCTAGTTTATGCGCTATTCCGTAACGGGCTGATTTGGATCCATATGATTCATGCTATGGTTAGATTTATCTTGATTGTTATTTCGTAGTTGCGGATGCTTGCGAGACGGGGTAATCATAAGTGGGAGGCTTGTTCAAGTAAGAACATCACCCAAGCACCGGTCCACCCACATATCAAATTATCAAAGTAGCGAACGTGAATCAAACAAACATGATGAAAGTGACTAAATGAATTCACATGCATCCTCAAGAACGCTTTGCTTGCTATAAGAGAAAGTTTAGGCCTGTCCTTTGCTATAAAAAGTTTTGGGCTACCTTGTTGCACCTTTGTTACTATTGCTACTTGTCACTTGTTACGAATTATCTTGCTATCAAAGTATCTGTTACCGACAATTTCAATGCTTGCAGAAAATACCTTGCTGAAAACCGCTTGTCATTTCCATCCGCTCTTCTTGGGTTCGACACTCTTACTTATTGATAGGACTACGATTGATCCCCTATACTTGTGGGCCATCAAGACTCTTTTTTGGCGCCATTGCCAGGGAGTGATGCGCCTTTGGTAAGTTGAGTTTGGTGAGGAAACATTTATATTACGTGCTGAAATTTACTGTTACTTGTCACAATGGAAAGTAATCCTTTGAGGGGTTTGTTCGGGGTATCTTCACCTCGACCGGAAGCACAAAGAGTTGCTCCTCAACCTACTGAAAATAATTTTTTATAAGATTCCTTTGGGTATGTTAGAGAAACTATTAGCTAATCCTTATGCAGGAGATGGAACGGTACATCTTGATTGAAATTTGTGGATTGTTTAAGCTTGTAGATGTATCCGAGGATGGAGTTAACAAGAAGGTATTCCCTTTATTGATGGAGTTAACAACAAGGTATTCCCTTTATTTTTGGAGGGAAAGTTGTAACGCCCCGGCCACACCCGCCAGTGGTCATTACTCCTGGCGGGATCTAGACTGGTGTGACGCCCTCGATTCAATCATACACTAATCATACACGCAAATGTGTACGATCAAGATCAAGGACTCACGGGAAGATATCACAACACAACTCTAGACACAAATTAAAATAATACAAGCTTTATATTACAAGCCAGGGGCCTCGAGGGCTCGAATACATAAGCTCGAATACACAAGAGTCAGCGGAAGCAACAATATCTGAGTACAGACATAAGTTAGACAAGTTTGCCTTAAGAAGGCTATCACAAAAACAACATCGATCGAAAAGGCAAGGCCTCCTGCCTGGGAGCCTCCTAACTACTCCAAGTCGTCAGCGGTCGTCACGTAGTAGTAGGCACCCTCAGGGTAGCAGTAGTCATCAGTGGTGTCGTATGGCTCCTGGGATCCGTCATCTGGTCACAACAATCAGGTATGTGGGAAAAAGAAGTAGCAAAGCAACCGTGAGTACTCATCCAAAGTACTCGCAAGACTTACATCAGATCTAAACTAAGTATGCATCTGTATCAAAGGAATGGGTTGTATTTGTGGACTAAACTGCAGAATGCCAGAAAAGCAGGGGAAAGCCTAACCTATCGAAGACTAGCATCTTCAAGCATCTTGCAGCATATAGAAGAGTACAGATCAACATAATGTAAAGTAGTAGTGTTATCAACCTCGGCCAAAGATCCTTTCTCGACTCCCTGTGAGAAAGCAATCCCACAGCCATACTATCCATTTCTCATATCCATTTCTCATCACAAGTATCTAGTTCTAGTTGTATCGACCGGGATACAACTCCATGTGTCTGTTACCGTAGGACAGGCTATCGATAGATGTTTTCTTCCCTACAGGGGTGCACCTACTTACCCACCATGCTCGATTAACTCTGGCCGGACACACTTTCCTGGGTCATGCCCGGCCTCGGCCAAACAATACGTCGTAACCCGACCTAGGCTTAATAGAGAGGCTAGCACGCCGGACTAAACCTATGCCCCCAGGGGTCATGGGCCATCTCCCCCGGAACTCCTGCACGTTGCGTACACGGCCAGTGAGCAGACCTAGCTACCTCCTTCAACAAGGCAGGAGCTTATGCAGTCCAACCCGGCGCGCGCCGCTCAGTCACTGACGTCTATTAAGCTTCGGCTGATGTATACGACGTAGAACGCCCATACTATGCCCACGTGATGGTTAGTGCTATCAGGCCAGAGGCCCCTCGGATCAAATATCCAAACCGTTAGTGTGTTGGTAGTGCGGTCACGAGCAGAGACTCACGAAAGATGTGACCTCGTCGCCCCGTCTCGAGTACTTGCGGCAAGGGCTAAGAATGCCCGACCGCGCCTCGTGTTTAACTCTCGGGTACCCTCTAGGTCAACTCGTCTCCACATCACTCACGGGTACCCCTCAAGGTCGACCCGCCTTTCCAAGTAACAGTTGTAAAGTCCAAGTATCCGTGTGTCGAAACATCAAGAGGAAAACCCGAGGAATCACCCTCGGTGAATTCCACTCGATGTAATCATCAAGGTGAACGTAAGAGGATCCACCCTCGAGGTTCACACTTGAGGGGCTGCACGATAGAGCTGTATCGGAAGTGGTTAAGGAGGAAATCACCCTCAATGACCACGACCGAATAGCTACACTACAGAGATCTCATCAGGAGTGATGTATGAGGTTCCACCCTCGGCACTCGATGGTAACTCTACAGAGTCGTACAACTAGTGGGGGTGATGTGCGGTGTCGGGGTCCGGACGTCGATCACGTTGATCGAGTCATCGAACATAAAGCGAGGCAACTAGGACAAGGTGGGGTCACTGATGGATCTCTAACCAACATATACTAAGCAGTTTAGGATAAGCAAGTAAGGTAACAATAAGCAGGTAACAAAAACAGGCTATGCATCAAAGTAGGATCATACAAAAAGCAGTAGCAGTTCTAATGCAAGCATGAGAGAGAAAGAAGTGGGCGATATCGGAATGCTCAAGGGGGGTTTGCTTGCCTGGTTGCTCTGGCTAGGAGGGGTCGTCGTCGACGTAGTCGATCACAGGGGCATCAGCAGGGGCCTCGGGGTCTACCGGAGAGAAGAGGGAGAAGAAACAATAAATACAGAGCAAACACATGCATGGCAAGACAAAAAGCGGTGCGAGGGGTGTTCTAATGCAGTACTACGTGATACCGGCGAAGGGGGATAACATCCGGAAAGTTTTCCCGGAGTTAAGCATTTTTTGGACAGATGAAATGGAGGGGGGGGAGTTGCATGTTCGCTATGCTAGGGGCATGTGGCGGACGAACGGACTGCGTATTCGGATTCGTCTCGTCGTTCTTAGCAACTTTCATGTACAAAGTTTTTTCATCCGAGCTACGGTTTATTTTATATTAATTTTTAAAAGATTTACATCATTTTTAGGATTTATCTAATTTATTTAATTCGAAATAAATGTGAATTGCTAGGTGCACCCAGCTTTGGGTACACATAAGTGTACCAGAGGGGCTGACATGTGGGTCCAAGGGGTCCCAGTTGACCAGTCAAACTTTGACTGGTCAATAGGGGGTGGGGACCCCTTGTCATACACCGCTTTACTAACCTAACAGATTAAATAGACTAATTAGGTTATTAGATTAACTAACACAAGTTAATTAAGTTAATTGGCTCTTTAATTAATTAATTAATTTTCTATTATATACTTTTTTTAACATTCTCAGGGGGCGGCCCCACACGTCATTGGCAGGGGGTGCACAGTCAGCCCGCTGACCATGGTCAACGCGGCCAACGAGACCCACGGGCCCACCTGCAGCGACCCAAGGAGGGGTGCAGGGCCAGCCACGTCAGCGGTGCATCGGAATTGGCTCCGGTGACCCGATCTGCGGCGGAGATGGCCGGTGGCTCGTCGGAACTTGGCTGCGGTGGACGAATCGGGGCGCGTTCGAACCGCCGTGGAGTGCTGCATCGAGTGGGGGGTGGCTCGTCAGGAACGGCCAGAAAAGGCGCCGACGGCGAGTAGGGGCATACGCGGAGCACGGCTTCGGCGCAGATGGCGGTAGGAGGCATGGGAGGAAAAAAGAAGGCAGCCACGGGTCCCTAGTGAACCCAGGAACACGCTTGTGTGCTCGAACGCGAGCTAGTCTTACGGCGGCGGCGGCTAGTTCTCAGACGCGGCGACGGGGCTACCTATGGGGGCAAGGTTCAAGGGGGGGAGAGGAGAATGCGGGGGCTCACAAAGAACGCAGAGAAAGCCCGAGGAGCCGGCGATGGTCGGAGGGCGGCGGATCAACGATGACTGTGGCGTGCGGCACCGGGGAAGAAGAGGCTGGGAGCGATGGCGTTGAGGCTCGATGTGTCAAGGCCGTGAGCCGCAGCAGCGGCGGGGCAGCGCCGGGAACGGGCGCCGGTGTCGTGGGAGAGGGCGCGGGGCGCGGTCGCTGGGATTGCCGCCCCTCGATCTGGATCGGGACGAGGGGGCAGAGGAGCGAGGGAAACGTGGGGGAGTGGGGGCGCGTGGGGAGGGAGTGGGGGAACGGGGCGACCGGGTTAGGGTTAGCGAGGGAGTGGGGGTTAGGTAGGCGCGGCTGGGCCGGCCTAGGGGTTACCTGGGCCGAAGGCCCAGTGAGGGGCGGGGCCTCTCCCCTTTTCTTATATTTTTGTAAACGAAAAACCTTTTCCATTTTCCTTATTAAAGGGCATTTAAACACTTTATAAAAGGTTGGTTCCACCACCAAAATTAGTTAGGGATTATTTGCCACATGATGAACATTTTAGATTTCATGTCTGAGCATTTTTGAATTTCACTCATAGTTTGAAAATGAATTCAACTGGAATTTGAAAAAGAGAGGAGACAATGATGATCAAACACGTGTTTAGCAAAATGATTAACTTAACCCCAGGGCTTAGTGTAGCATCATTACACCCGGGTGTTACGACTCTCCTCCTCTAAAAGAAATTCTCGTCCCGAGAATTAAGAGGTAGAAGGGAACAGGTTGGGGTATTCAACACGGAGGTTATCCTTGCGTTCCCAAGTGGCTTCATCTTTAGAATGATTTGACCATTGCACCTTGAGGAACTTGGTAACCTTCTGGCGTGTTCGACGTTCAGCTTCTTCAAGAATGCAGATCGGATGCTCCTTGTATGTGAGATCATCTTGAACTTCAATCAATTCCGGATCCACTTCACGTTCCGGATCCTTGAAGCATTGGCGAAGTTGCGACACGTGGAAGACATCATGGACGTGAGAGAACTGATGTGGCAACTCCAATTGATAAGCCACCAGTCTACGACGGGCGAGGATGCGGAAGGGACCAATGTAGCACGGAGCTACCTTGCCCTAGACCCCGAACCGATGAGTGCCTCTCAAAGGAGTGACACGCAGATGAGCTTGTTCACCAGGTTGATAAGTTGAACCCCAGTGTTTTCGGTCATAGTTGCTCTTCTGGCGGGACTGGGCCGCCTTGAGATTATCCCGGACAACGTGAACCTACTCTTCAGCTTGTTGAATAATGTCTGGACCAATGAGCGTTCGTTCCCCAGTTTCTGACCAATTCAGAGGGGTTCAGCACTTACGTCCATAAAGCACTTCGAAGGGTGCCATCTTCAAGCTGGCTTGATAGTTGTTGTTATAAGAGAACTCCGCATAAGGGAGAGATTCTTCCCACTTCTTGCCGAAAGAAATAACACAAGCTCGAAGCATGTCTTCAAGAATTTGATTGACTCGCTCGACTTGGCCTTGGGATTGGGGATGATAAGCAGTGCTCCAGGTAATATGAGTTCCCATTGCCTCTTGGAAACTATCCTAGAACTTCGAAGTGTATACTGCCACGGTCTGAACTGATCTCCTTCGGGATGCCGTGGAGTGACATAATTTGGGAGATATACAAGTTTGCTAATTGACTAGCAGTGATAGTCTCCTTGACTGGTAGAAAGTGAGCGACCTTTGAGAATTGGTCGATGATGACAAATATAGCATCATTACCTTTCTGAGACTTGGGAAGGCCAGTGACAAAGTCCATCTGAATCTTATCCCATTTCCATTCAGGAATAGGGAGAGGTTGCAGAAGTCCAGCCGATTTCTGATGTTCTACTTTGACGCGACGACAAACGTCACATTCTTTGATATATCGAGCAATATCTTGCTTCATCTTGGACCACCAATATTTCTGACGAATGTATAAGTACATCTTGGTACTTCCCGGATGAATAGAGAGAGGGGTGTCATGCGCTTCTTTCATCACCTTCTCTATCATAAGCTCGAACCGAGGTACTACAATGCGATCTCTGAAGTACAAGGTTCCGTCTTCACCAAGTGAGAAATCTCTTGATTTCTCCAAGGCAAGATCCTTTTTCATCAAATCAACATGAGCATCCTTGGCTTGTGCAGACTTAATTGCTTTTAGAAGAGTTGGTTCCAAGACAAGGTTATTCAGAGAACCCTGTGGAACTAGTTGAAGGTTCAGCTTGCATAACTCTTCATAAAGGCGGGATTGAGCTTTGAAAACCATGTGATTGTTGCAATAAGACTTACGGCTCAGGGCATCAGCCATTACATTAGCCTTACCAGGGGTATACGATATACCGCAGTTGTAGTCAGCAATAGCTTCCATCCATCGCTGCTGGCGGAGGTTCAGATCTGGCTAAGTAAACAAATACTTCAGGCTCTGATGATCAGTGAAGATCTCGCAACGATTACCGAGAAGGTACTGTCGCCATAGCTTCAGTGCAAAGATAACCGCAGCAAGCTCGAGGTCATGAACTAGGTAGTTCTCTTCGTGAGGACACACTTGACGGGAGGCATAAGAAATCACTTTGCACTCTTGCATTAGGACACAACCTAACCCTTGTTGTGAAGCGTCGCAATAGATGACAAAGTCCTTGCGAGAATCAGGGGGAGCAAGCACTGGGGCAGATGTCAGCTTGTCTTTGAGTGCCTGGAAACTTTCCTGACATTTGTCTGTCCAATCGAACTTAACGCCTTTGTGGAGGAGATTGGTCAGTGGCTTGGCGATCCTGGAGAAGTTCTCGACAAAGTGGCGACAATAGCTGGCAAGTCCGAGAAAGCTTCTGACTTGCTTGACAGTCTTCGGAGGCGTCCAGTCAAGAATAGCCTGCACTCGCTCTGGGTTGACAGCAATACCATCCTTGGAGATGACATGCCCAAGGTAGGTTACTTCAGCAAGACAGAATTCGCACTTGGAATACTTGGCATAAAGTTGATGTTCTCGAAGCTTCTCTAGAACAAGTCGAAGATGTTCAGCATGTTCTTCTCTGTTCTTCGAATATACTAGAATATCATCCAGATAGACTATGACGAACTTGTCGAGGTAATCCATGAATATGTAGTTCATTAGATGAGAGAATGTAGCTGGAGCATTGGTTAAACCGAATGACATGACGGTGTACTCGTAAGAACCATAACGAGTGACGAATGCGGTCTTGGGAATATCCTCTTCATGAACACGGATCTGGTGGTAACCCAACCTCAAGTCGAGTTTAGAGAATATCGATGAACCAGCCAGTTGATCATATAGATCATTTATCCGAGGAAGGGGATATTTGTTCTGAATTGTAGCTTGGTTGATAGGACGATAGTCTTGGACCAAACGATTCATTCCATCCTTCTTCTTCACAAAGAGGGAAGGTGCTCCCCAAGCAGAGGAACTTGGACGAATGAAACCACTACAAAGAGATTTATCGACTTACTCCTTAAGTTCAAGGAGTTCACGAGGCGGCATCTTGTAGGGTCGTTTGGCAATAGGAACAGTGCCTGGTTTCAAATCGATGACGAACTCGACAGCCCGGGCAGGAGGTATTCCTGGAAGTTTTTCTGGAAAGACGTCTAGGAAGTCGCGAACAACTGGGATCTTTTCAATTCCCTCAAGAGGTGCTACGTTCAACGCATTCAAAGCATAAAGTCGTGCTTCAGCGTTTTGAACAAGTTGAGCATGGTAGCTTACTATCTCATCGGAAGGATGTAGGAGGTGAACGACCTTGGTGGCGCAAACGATAGAAGCAGTATGCGCTTTCAACCATTCCATTCCCAGAATGAGGTCAATATTGGAAGACTCCAGAATAATGGGGGAACAAGAAATTCCAACCCTTCAATCTCAACGGGAACGTCGCGACCAATCATGGTAGTTTGACATTAGCCCGCAGGGGTGTGTACCACAATCGGAGTGTTCATGGGCTCGCATCGAATGTCGTGTGCATATGCAAAATTTTCTGACATGAATGAATGTGATGCTCCTAAATCAAATAAAACAGATGCTGGTACTGAATTAACAAGGAGAGTACCCATCACAGTAGCAGGTTGGTCTTGAGCTTCATTCAGATCAACATGATTAGCCTGACCACGACCATATGGTCTGGCATTGTGGTTGCAGGGTTGATTGATACCATGAGCATTAGAAGGCAGAGCCAGCTGATTCTGATTCTGAGGGCAGTTCCTGGAACGATGGCCTGGAAGGCCACACTTGAAGCACAAACCATCATTGGGATTGGGAGCAGAAGCTTGGGGTGGTATAACCCGAAGGGGCTGCCTCTGCGGTGGAGGAGGCAGACGAGGTGCGGCATAGGTCTCTTTTGGTGCAGGTGTAGCTGGATGATACATGTTGTGGGGAATCCATATCCGACGCTTCTGCGCTGACGGGCCCGAAGATGAGCCAGCGTCACGGCTGCGCCTAAGGGATCCCTGGTGTTCCTGAAGACCAGTCTCAACCTGAATAGCCTTGTTCTCCAAGGTGGCAAAGTCGGCAAAGTCATGAGCGAGCAGTGCTAGCTTAATATCAGGGTGAAGTCCATCACGGAACTTTTCTTGCCTACGAGCATCAGTTGCAATGTCTTCTTCAGCGTAATGAGACAAGTCCAGAAATTCCCGCTGATAAGCATCTACAGTATTGCTGCCTTGGGTGAGGTTGCGGAACTCGCGCTTCTTCTTGTCCATGATTCCTTGAGGAATGAAGCGGGCATGGAAAGCAGCTTGGAAATCCGGCTAAGTGATGACCGTTCTAGTAGGCAGGGTACGCCTGTGGCTGTCCCACCATTGAGCAGCGGGACCCTTCAGAAATAAAGATGCAAAGGTGACATAGCTAGCAGGGGCCACACTAGTAGATTCCATTTCATATGTGATGTCGCGGAGCTAGTCATTAGCATCAAGGGTGTTGGGGATATTACTACTGGGCGTAAACCAGCCAGGAAAGGCCGGGTTAACTTCATCCATAGTTGATTATGCTTGAAGCCCATGTAGACAGAAGAGGAAAGGTCCAGGGCCCAGAACCGGTTTGAGGCCCGTAGCCGTGAACCGGCATTTGTATGAAACTTGTATTGTAAGATAGAAAGAGTGGAGACCGAACCGGACACGTTTATGAGCCGGTCTCGGGACTTTGTAAACCGATGGGCTCCGCCCATATATATAAGGGGACGACCCGGCAGCGGTTCAGGACAACAGATAACAACTCGAGAGCCAGACAAAGCGGATTCTCTCCCTGGCCTTCGAAACCCTAGCAATACCAATCACAACCAGACGTAGGCTTTTACCTTCCTCGAAGGGGCCGAACTAGTATAAAATTCCCCGTGTCCCTTTGTCCGGTTTAACCCCTTAAAGCTAACCCGTAGCGATGGCTCCATGACTAAGTCCTTTCACAAGGACATCTGCCGTGACAAACCCACGACAGTTGGCGCCCACCGTGGGGCTATCACACGGTGGTTTTGAGTTCTTGAAGGGCAGCTTCGATGGACTTAAGGGATACGCTGTGGGCCGGATAACGAAGAGTCATCGCGGCAAGCTCTACATCGACAACGCAGGATGGGGTCCCAAGGCCGATTCAATCGAATACGGGTACCGGGTCCCCTTTGGTGGGATGCACATCTTCATCGGCAAGATCGGGGAACCGGCCCCGAGCCGGACATCTACACCGACATCATCGAAACGGCTCGGCATGCAAGTTCTTCGCCGGTTCAGCTCGAGGCAAGGCATGTTTTCATGGGTGTCATCCATGGATCGAGGTACGAGGACGGACTGGTGTTCGATGGAGAGACCATGGCATGTTCTGATGACGAGTCTTCTGGAGAGACCGAATCACTTTACCAGTTGCAGGACAGCCGGATTGAGGGAGGATCTGAGTGCAACAGTATTCCGGATTCCCCCGATCTACCAAACCGGGCCGCCATCTTCATGGCCGGCACACAATCGGCGCCTCATTCATCTATCGTCGCAGCAATACTCTCCGGTTCAACAACGGCCACACCAGCAAGGGCAGGAAGCTCGGCGCCGCCTCCGGCCCAAGTCATGTCTGATTTGTTCGACGCTTTGGCAACGTTGATGGCCGCGGAGGTGGATGCAGCAGCCAGGGATCAGCACGATGCGGAGATTGCAAAGGTGAAAGATCAGATAGCCCAGGCTAAAGCGGACCTGGCAACAGAGAATGCTAGGATGGCTACAGAGCGGGCTGCATTGGAAGCACAGGCCTACCGGATTAGACTGGATCAGAATGCTTCAGAGGAAGTCATGAGAAGAAGGTATCGATCACGTCTCTCGTCGGTTTATGAGCCGCAGAATCTCTTCAACGCACCAGGAGCAGGAGCTGGTAGCCAACCCACGCTAAACCGGGCGGGGGCGCCGGGAACAGGAGCGCCGGTTCAACCACGCACGACGGACCCGCCTCGCCAGAACAACATTGTGCCACAGTATGTATCAACACCACCCGAGCATTATTACAACCCGTTGGACAACATTGTGGCCGCCGCTTCATGCCTGGCAGCCCTCCCAACCGACGGCGAGTCACCAGTTGCAGTGGAAGCACGTCGGGCCAGGGATCTCCTTCAAACAACACTAAATCAATAGCAGGCGTATTCACATAGTCGTGAGAGGATTCATTCCACTCCCCGTCCAAGCCGGAGTTATAGCAGACACGTGGAGAACGAACCGGCCGTGTCCAGTAGTGCACGTCGCCGAAATTCACCATGAGGGAACAACCCGGCCGGGGGAGGCGCTAATGCGCAAGATGTTGTGGACCATGGCCGCGCACGTCGGGAGGCCGAGTTGGCAGCTCGACACGGAGCACGACAGCATACTCCGGTTCACCCCACGGCCTCCGTGGAGCCAGGAGTGATGTTCAGTTCCTTAGGGGTGCCGTGTTTAACCCCCGCTTTGCGTAATGTGAGACTGCCCAAGGATTTCAAGGGACCTCGTAAGGTACCAAATTACACCGCCGATTTGCAACCAGAGGCGTGGGTGGAGAGCTATGATATGGCAATGGAGATGTTAGATGTGGATGAGGCAGTGTGTGCTAAATATTTCACCATGATGTTGGAAGGAACAACTCGCACTTGGTTGAAGAGCTTGCCGACCAACTCTGTTGGATCATGGGCCGAATTGAAGCACCGGTTTATCCAGAACTTCAAGGATACGTGTAAGCAGCCGATGTCAATCGTAGATCTGGCCACTTGTGTCCAAGAGGAAGGGGAGTCCACGACCCATTGGGTCAAACGGGTCTCAGCGATTTTGCATTCATCAGATCGTATCAATGCAGACACTGCAGTGTTAACATTAGAGGGCAATTGTCGTTTCAAACCGTTAAAACAGAAGTTGGGAAGGCTCAAACGTCACTGCAATGACATGTCAACGCTCCTGGCCGCTTTGGTTAAATACGCCGATTCAGATAATACCAAGGATGTGGATTCAGAGGAGGACAAACTGGAGAAAGGTAAGAAGAACAATAATGCCAAAGGTCAACAACATAATCCGGCAGGCCATGGAAACGGTGGTAAGCGCAAGGCCGGCGGTAGCTTGGACTTTGTTGCAAATACCAATGCGCAGGAGAATGGCCAGCGCCGTAAGGGCAAGCAGCCCCAGAGGGGTGGAGGTTCAGGCAACAATTTGGAGCGCTTGTTAAATCAGCCCGGTCCAAAGCATGGATCGAAGGAGAAGCCGGCATCACATCTTTGGAAGGACTATTATATCATGCGGGATTTCAAGAATTCTAATATGTTCCAATATGACAACGGCCCACCCGGCGGTTCAGGAGGACGTTTCCACGGGCCGGGTTACAGAGGTGGTGGTTCCGGTTCAGGGTTTCCAGGCAACCAAATCGGACACATCAATCAAGGGCACCGAGACAACTAGGGAGGTTACAACCATCAGGGCAGTCAGCAGCAGCAGCAGTCGGGTTATCAGAGCAATCCCAAACAGCTGAACAGTGAGCAATATCATGTCTTCACTACTAGTTTGTGCAAACGTGATCAGAAGCTTCACAAAAGGGCAGTAAACTCTGTTGAGCCGGCAGTACCTCAATATTTACGCTGGTTTGAGCAACCTATTTTGTGGAGTAGAGATGATCACCCACCCCGGGTTGATAATCCGGGTCACTTGGCCCTGGTGGTAGCCCCTCAAGTTGGGGGATACAAGTTTACTAAAGTGCTCATGGATGGGGGAAGTAGTATCAATATTTTGTATTATGATACATTCCGCCGTATGGGGTTGACAAATAAGGATCTTAAACCGTCAAATACGGTCTTTCATGGGGTGGTACCTGGTAAGTCTGCATATCCTATTGACAAGATAGCTTTGGAGGTAGCTTTTGGAGATGACTATGATTCATGGTCAGAAACATTGACATTTGAGGTGGTAAAGATCAAAAGTCCGTACCACGCTTTGTTTGGGCGGCCGGCTTATGCTAAGTTTATGGCAAGGCCATGTTATGTTTATCTACAACTTAAAATGCCAAGTCATAAAGGGACCATCACGGTACATGGAAGTCGAAAGATTGCTTTGGAGTGTGAGGAAGGTAATGCGGCTTATGCCGAGTCGGTTTGTGCCAAGGAAGAGTTGAAATTCTATAAGGAGAAAGTTGATCCGGTAGACATGGCCTCTTTAAAAAGCCAACTATAGAGCATGATCCGGCGTTGAAGTTCAAATCAGCCACAGACACTAAGATGGTTGACTTTGTTCCTGGCGATTCATCCAAATAGTTTAGCATCAGCGCTAACCTGGATCCCAAATAGGAAAGCACGCTCATCGAGTTCATCCGTGAGCATCGGGACATCTTTGCATGGAAACCTTCTAACATGCCAGGTGTACCAAGGGAACTCACTGAGCACACACTCAACATTGATCCTAAGTCCAAACCGGTCCGGCAGTTCCTCCGCCGTTTCAATGAGGAGAGACGTAAGGCTATAGGTGAAGATGTAGCCCGTCTGTTGGCTGCTGGGTTTATTGTCGAAGTTTTTCATCCATAGTGGTTAGCCAATTCGGTGCTGGTTCTTAAGAAAAACGGCACTTGGGCATGTGTGTGGACTACACAGATTTAAACAAGGCTTGCCCTGCAGACCCCTTTGCTCTCCCTCGCATTGATCAGATAATTGATGCTACGGCGGGTTGTGACCGTTTGTGTTTTCTGGATGCCTACTCTGGTTATCATCAGATCAAAATGGCGGTTAAGGACCAAGAGAAGACAACTTTCATAACTCCCTTTGGAGCCTTCTACTATGTTTCCACGCCGTTTGGACTCAAGAGTGCCCAGGCAACTTACCAGCGATGTGTTCAGAATTGCCTTCATAAGCAAATTGGGCACAATGTTCATGCATATGTGGATGATATTGTGGTCAAGTCCAGAAAGGAGGAGACATTGATAGATGATCTACGAGAAACCTTTGACAATCTCCGGGTTTACAAGATGATGCTCAATCCGGAGAAGTGTGTCTTCAGTGTCCCGACAGGCAAGCTCTTAGGCTTTCTGGTATCAAACAGAGGCATTGAGGCTAATCCGGAAAAGATTGCAGCAATTACATCCTTGGCTAAACCGGCGTGTATTAACGATGTTCAACATCTGGTCGGCCGGATTACAGCCTTGAGCCGGTTTATCAGTCACCTTGGAGAGAAGGCCATCCCTTTATATCATATGCTCAAGAAAACAGATAACATTGTCTGGAGCGAGACAGCTGATAAGGCGTTCGAGGATCTGAAGAGGCAGCTAGCTGAACCGCCCGTGCTTGCAGCGCCGATCGATAAAGAGCCATTATTATATGTGGCTGCTAATGTCCGGGCTGTTAGCATAGCCATTGTGGTAGAGCGCAAGGAGCTTGGCAAGGAATATCTGGTTCAACGGCCGGTTTATTATATCAGCGAGGTGCTCATTGAGTCAAAGTAGAGGTATCCGCCTTGGCAGAAGATGGTATATGGGGTGTTTATGGCGAGCCGGAAGCTTAAACATTATTTTCAGGGCCATCCTATCACAGTGGTCAGTTCAGCTCCTCTAGGCGACATCATTCAAAACAGAGAGGCAACTGGCCGGATTGCCAAGTGGGCTATTGAGCTTGGACCTCATGGGCTCAAATATATACCCCGCATAGCGATCAAATCCCAAGCACTCGTGGATTTCATCAATGATTGGACGGAGTTACAGGCACCTGAAGAGAAACCAGATAATACATATTGGACTATTCATTTTGATGGATCCAGACAGTTGGAGGGCTCGGGGGCTGGAGTCATACTAACTTCCCCACGAGGTCACAAGTTTTGTTATGTCCTCCTTTTAATGTTCCCTTGTACTAACAATGCAGCTGAATATGAGGCTTTGCTCCATGGTCTTCGGATGGCTAAGGAGATGACTTTGAGACGGGTTAAGTGCTTCGGCGATTCAGATCTAGTGGCTCAGCAGGTGTCTGGCACTTGGGATTCTAAGGATCCACTCATGGCTGCATATCGGCGAGAGGTGGACGCAGTGGCTGGTCACTTTAAAGGTTATCAGGTGGACCATATAGACCGGTGGAAGAATGAAGCGGTGAACGCTTTAAGTCGTCTTGGTTCCAAACATAAAATGGTCCCGCCCAATGTCTTTCTTGATGTGTTGCACAATCTGTCAGTCAAAGTACCAACCGAAGAAGATTTGGCTATTCCTGATCCGGAGGCTCAGTTGGTGGCAGCTCTGCATGCCATACCGAATTGGACGATCCCATATCTGGATTACATGAACCGTGGCGAGTTACTAGACGATGGAACGTTGGCTCGACAGATAATTCGGTGTTCCAAGTCCATGACCATACTCAATGGGGAGTTACATCGTTACAGTGTTTCAGGAGCAATTCCGCGTTGTGTTTCTCCTCAAGAAGGTTATGAGATTTTGCGAGAAATCCATGAAGGGGATTGCGGTCACCACGCCAGTTCAAAGTCGTTGGTTGCCAAAGCTTTTCTCCACGGTTTTTATTGGTTGACGGCACATGCTGATGCGGAGGATTTAGTCAAGAGATGTGATGGATGTCAAAAATTTGCCCGCCGTGCGCACATTCCGGCTCAGGAGTTGCGGATGATTCCAATTATGCGGTCGTTTGCAACTTGGGGGCTTGATATGGTTGGACCCTTCAAGCGTTCTAAGGACAAAAAGACCCACCTGTTGGTAGCAGTTGATAAATTCACTAAATGGGTGGAGGCAGATCCAGTCAGCAAGTGTGATGCAGCCACGGCGGTTCAATTCATCAAGAAGGTGATATTCCAGTTTGGTTTTCCACACAGCATTATAACAGATAATGGTACTAATCTGTCAAAAGGGGAGATGGAAGAATTCTGTCAACGTGAGCACATCCGGCTTGATCTAGCGTTGGTGGCTGACCCCCAATCTAATGGTCAAGCAGAAAGGGCAAATCAAGAAGTTCTACGGGGTATCAAACCAAGGCTTATGGTTCCCTTAAAGCGGACGCCGGGTTGTTGGGTTGAGGAGCTACCTTCTGTGTTATGGAGCATCAACACCGCACCCAATAGATCTACGGGTTACACACCTTTCTTCATGGTCTATGGAGCGGAGGCGGTTCTTCCAAGTGACATCCGTCACGATTCGCCCCGTGTGATAGCTTATGTTGAAGCTGATAATGAGAAAGCACGTCAGGATTCACTGGACCTGTTGGATGAAGAGCATGATCTTGCAGCAGCACAATCGGCGATTTATCAACAAGATCTCCGACGTTATCACAGCCGCCGGATTAAAACCAGAACCTTTCAAGAAGGTGATTTGGTGCTCCAGCTCATCCAGGATCAGACTGATATGCACAAGTTATCCCCACCTTGGGAAGGACCCTTTGTGGTCAGCAAAAATCTGCACAACGGATCTTACTACCTCATTTATGTTTGAGAACATAAAGACTCACGTCAATCGGAGGAGGAGGCCAAGCGGCCATGGAACATAGCTCTCCTTCGGCCTTACTATACTTGAAGCCATAGGCTCTTCATCTGTACATATTTATGACCGTGTATATATCATATAATAAACCGAAGCCTCCGTTATAAGCTGGGTATCTGTTCTTTTTATATCATGTGTGTGCTTTTACAAGTTAACTGACAAAGCGGAGTCTTTTAATCCGGCTTTAGCAGCTGCATAGATATAAAAAAATCACTAGGGGGCTTGGTCATATTTGAACTACAGCTACACCTCTTGATCGGTTTTTAAACCACGAAAGGATATCACTAGGGGGCTTGGTTGTCCTCACACCATAGCTACACCTCTTGATAGGCATTTAAGCCACAAAGGGAAAAATTTGTGGAGCCAAAGAGAGTGTTGTACACAGTACAAACTCAAACATGGGCACACACTGAGCATCGCTCACAAAGTTACTTGGGGGCTCTTTTTGCAAAGCAACAAAGAGTTTGAAAGGACCCTCATAATTGGCTCTCAAACCACGGCTTGGAAGCCTGGTGTATTCACCTAAAAACCTGGGTTACCGTGCCTTCATCAAGTAAGCCACTCCTGTCCAGGTAATCCTGGTATGACCCATCGAATGTTTAACAAAGTCAATCTTTTACAGACCCTAAACTTGTCACAGTTAAAATGATGATTGGTTAATTGGAGGCCCATCTTAAAAGGCTTTGTTAAATGGTTTAACTCAGAGGCCTGGCAGCCCATGAAAAGCCTCGATTTGGAGCCTGGCAGCTCGTAAAAAGCCTTGCATATTTTCCTGTTTGAATTTTGTTTGTTGAAAATCATAAGTATTTTTTGATAAACAGGCATCCTTGACCCGGCTTGCTTTTCAACTTCAAGTTGTGGGCACATGATCAATTATAAACCGGTGTTCATTGACCCGGTCTGGTTTGACTAAATCGCCAGTGTTATAAAGAAAATATGGTGGTTATCCCGGTCTGGTTTAATATATAGACCGGTATTATGAAGATGGAGTTATCAACATTCCGGATTGGTATTAGCACCTTTGCCGTATACACGTTTGGTCAACCAATGAGGTATGTTCTGTACATTACTTTTTGTACAAACACTTGATTATTCATCTAGGTACTATATACTTCTTGGACATCATGACACGTCTAGCGGTAAACTGCTAGATACTTTGAAGTTGTTGTACCCAGGAATGCAATTCATCATGGGTTATGCATAGATATATCCCAAAGGGCGACATAGAATGTCACAAAGTATTACGAAACATGCTCGATGGCATGGCAGATAAATGGAGTTTCAGCTATCCTATTGCATGAAGCTTCAAAGCGGCTCAAATAGTATCATTCTTTTTCATAGTAGCCATATAAACCGGCGACCGGATCAAGACTCTTCATCGCGGCGGTTTGACGGTTGAGGGCCAGTTGGTGTAGGCACTTCTTCATCCCTCCCCAGACGCTGGAAATCAGCCATTGACCAATCGATTCCAGTTAATGCTTGGAACACTGCTTCCTCATGGATAAGATTGGAAGGGTTAATATCAGGGGCGTAAGTGTGCTTACGAATCGGAGGCACAAGTTCTTCGACTTCATGGATGTCGGCCGGCTGTCTTTTCCCTTCTGCATCATAAAACGGTTGAAAATGGGACAAATCGGTATCATCAGCCAACTTGCTGGCTGTTGGCTGCATCTGTTTGGTCAGCCGCCGAAGATCATCATTATTGAAGTTTGAACTGTCTTCTTTAACGCCTGGGTATCCTTTGATGATATCCTCCGCTTCAAGGTCTGGAATCCAGGCTTTGGCTCGAATAAGGGCGGTTACAGCTCCTGCTCTGGCAGCTGCTCTCTTCAACTTGGCAATATGGGCTGGTAACATGCCCAGCTTCTCAAGGGTTTCCTTAATCAAAGTTGGAGTCGGTTTGTTATAAGCTGCCGTGCTAATAACCCGTTGAGACCCAGAGTATAGCTGTTCAACCAATGTATATGCCGCTTTGAGCTTCATCCGCATATCTGTACCAAGATGAGCTATCCGAGTACCTGCCAAAGATTTTATCAACATTTTGGCCAGTTATAAGATTCATCGACTGGCGCAACACACATAAGAAGACACTTACCAAATATAGAAGAGGTCATAGCATTGATTTGGCGTTTCAAACTAGCTAGTTCTTCAACCACCGGCTTCAGGGCTGCCTCGGCGTCTACAGCTCTTTTGGTTAAACCGGATTTCTCGGTTTCCCATTCAGCACGTTCTTGGTTGAAGGATTCTTTCAGCTTTTCCATTACGGCCAGGGCCTGGGTCAGCTCCTCTTTGGCTTTTGCAGCCTCGGCTTGTTGTGACTTCACATTTTCTTGCAAGTCAGAATTTCGGGCATCTTTGTTTCTCAGTTCAACCTGCAACATTGAAGGTATATTCAACAAACAACATATATATGTGCTAAGTATAAAGCATATAACAAGTTATACACTTCATACTTGGGGGTTAATGCCTATTTGCTCTAAAAAGTGCTACAATTTATATAAGTCTCCAGAAGAATGCAAGCATTATCCTTGACACTTGGGGCTAATGTGCGTCGATTCTAAAGAGGAGGTGCAGATTAAAACCCGAATTAACCTTCTAAGTTAAACCGGCCTTTGGGGGCTATGCTGCAGAAAGTTATATAATTTTTTTCAAGATGAGTCTTATCTATTATTAGCAACCTGCCATTGCAAGGACCAATGATGAGATGCTTAAAGTGTTACAAAGACCCGATTTGTGATTAATAATCATAAAACGGCCCTTGGGGGCTACTTGGGATAGTGTTTCAGCTATAAATCAATATACAAAGGGAGAGGAATTTACCTCATATTGCTCTTTCATCAAGTTCACCAAACCGGCTTCATAATCCCGGTTTGAGTGCAGGCGGTTCAAGAAGCCAGAATGAAGCTCGTCAGCATTAAGATGAGCATAGCTTGATAAGTCGCTGCTCCATTACCTTTATCCCGGGCAGCTTGCTCTTCTTTGGCACTATGCTGAGCCAAAATGACGGGATGGCCAGGAGAGCTATGGCCCATTCCAGTAATAATAACCTCATCACTTTGGCCTTCAGGATTTTTGGTTGATGATACTGGAATTTCAGTGTCTTTCACCGGACTAGCTTGGTTTGGTTCTGCCGGTTCAGTATCAGGTGCGGCAGGCTCAACATCTGTTGGTTCATCGGTATGTTGGCCTTCAAGGGGTGGATCTTCAAAAGTAGCTTTAGGATGAGGGCCTTCCGGTTCACCAGTCTGTTCCAGTTCACCTCTTGGTTCTTCTTCCTCGACGACAGGGTCTTCTGGCGGGTTGGTGACCCGAGCTTTCTTGCTGGGTCTGGCTTTGGCCCTGCAAACAGAATAAAAGAGGATTAACATCCTATTCAAAGGATTTATGGCGCATTGAAAGGAAAGGTTTTTACAACTCAGCCGGCCACAGTTTTCAAAGGGGGAGTTGAGTTGCTGTCGATTCACCAGAAGATGAAGGAGGTGTCACCTGATAATTTGAATCAGACGGATTAAGAGGCTGTCTGAAATAACCTGCCTTGGGGTAAGAATGGTCACAAGTAGGAGAGACCTCAGACCGGCGCTTCCGAACCGGAGTATCAGGTAAACCGGCTGAAGTGACCTGTTGGCCACTATGCTGGGTTGTCCGGTGAGCTTCATGCTGCTGAGTCTTCAAAATAAATGTTGGATCCAAGTGAGCAAGAGGATGAGAAAAGCTTACTTTCCGGACTGCTTGGCGAGTTTTTTGTGTTGGTATAGAGTCTGAACCGGAGGAAAGGGTAATTACCTCTACGTCATCAGCTTGACTAGCTTCCGCGTCCTCCTGCAGAAGATCATTGTTAATGAGATGCATGAAAAGAGAGCAAAGTGAGTCAAGTTCTACCTCATATTCTGGATCATCAGTATCGTCATCAAGCTCCATATTAATCCGGTCAGCCGTTTTCTGTTTTGACGTCCGTTTTACGGCTTTGGTCTTTGGGCGGGATGGCTTGACCGCTTTGTCTCCAGTCGGCTTTGCCGCTTTCTCTACGGTTTTCCGTTTCCAGAAGGGGTCATCACCCTACAGATAAAGAAGAAGGGTTACAAGTTGCATAAGTTAAAGATATTAGAGATGAAGAGGGAGTATAATGCTTACAACAGGCGGTTTGTTCTTGGCATAGAAGGCACTCACACCGGTTTGACTACAGATCAGTTCCGACTCATTCAGAATCTTCTTTATACCTTCAGTAACTTCTTCCTCAAATAATTGGATGTTGCAATGGCGTTGAGGGTCGTCAACCTCACCGGTATATTCACACATTAAACCAGGACGCCGGCTTAGTGGCAAGATACTCCAGGATATCCAACAGCGCACAAAGTCCACGCCTGTTAAACCGTTTGCCATAAAGGCCCGGAGTTTGGCGAGTTGAGGAGCGTATTTCGCCCTTTCTGAAGAGCTCAGGCGTTGTGGCATTGGGTGAGTATTGGATAGTTTGTGATCACGAAAGCCGGGGAGGGGATTTTCATCCTCAGGCAAAGTGTCTCTGCAATAAAACCATGTTTGGTTCCATTCCTTTGGGTGGCTATGATGTTTGTCATGAGGAAATTCAACTTCTTTCCACTTTTGAATCGAGACACCACCAAGTTCTGTGTTCGGGCCATTTACAAACTCTGTGCGCCGGTTTAAGTGAAAGAAATCCCGGAACAGTTCTGCAGTTGGTTCTTCTTGTAAATATACTTCATAGAAGACCTGGAAGTTGCATAAGTTGGAAACCGAGTTGGGACCAATATCTTGTGGATGAAGTTGGAAGTTGTCAAGCACATCTCGATAAAACTTTGACCCTGGCGGTTTGAAGCCACGGCCTATATGGCCAACAAAGACCACTACCTCGCCCTGCCTTGGGGTTGGAGGATTTTTTGTTCCTGGAACTCGCCATTTGATTTCAGTTTTCTTAGGCAGGGAGCCGATGCTAACCATCTCATTCAACTGAGTCTCAGTAACCCGGGAACGAGCCCAGTTGCAGGCAGTGAATTGTTTGGCCATTGCGAAGCAAACAAGCTGAAAATGAAAGGCTGGTTTATAAATTACGCATGATTATCTGCAAGAGACAAGGGAGTAAGAAACATACTGATATGTGAAATGGTATAAACCGGAGACTAATGCAATAAGAGAAAAAGGTAATACTAGCACAGGATTACTCGCACACTATTAAACCGGAGCATAATTATGAAGGTAAAATGCTCCTCCGGTTTATCAGAGGGCTAATGGCATAGACTGCTTATACAAGGTTAAACCGCCTATATTGGTGCAAGGAGAAACGGATCTCACAGGGACATAGAAACAGATCTCACAGTGACATATAAAATTTTCGGATCTAAGATAAGACAGAAAAGCAAAAATACTTGGATCTAGAAGGGGTGCAGAACCGAAGCAATTTATGAAGGACTAGATCAGTTCTTTGCGCATAAGGTTTTGTGATGACAATGGTAGGTTAGCTACGGCAAGGGATACGTCAAGCACGAAGTATCCATCTATAGACTAAAGGCAGAACAGGGAAGAACATCACTGAAGCACTGATGAACTTCATAAGAACTGCGAAGAATGTCGAAACCCTAGAACAGATCTGTGGCGAAAAAAGGAGAGAACTTACCGGAGCTGGTGAGGAAGCGGAAAGGCGCCGCAGTATTCTGGTGCGTTCAGGGTGATGCAGCGGCCAGGGTCGGAGCAGAGGCGACGGTCGATGGCAGCATCGGAGCTCCAGAGGCTGAGCAGCGCAAGGAAGACGACGCGAAGAGGCACAAGGGGGAAAAGGTGAAAATGACCCCTCGGTCCTATTTATAAAGGCAAGGGATAAGTGTTAGGCGCGAAAATCGAGGGGCCGGAAATTTGGAAGTGAGGCGGAGTTGTCGCCTTGATTGTCGGAGACCCATTAATGAAGATGTGTCATACACAGTTTTTAAACAGATGACGTCACGACGGTTTACCACGATCCGAGAAGATGATGTCACGGCGGTTTACTAAATTATGAGAAGATGTTGAAGACGAAGCTTTTACTAAGGATTGACATGAACCTGTCCAAATCAATCTGCGGCCTAATGTTGGGGATATTACTACTGGGCGTAAACCGGCTAGGAAAGGCCCGGTTAACTTCATCTATAGTTGATTATGCTTGAAGCCCATGTAGACAGAAGAGGAAAGGTCCAGGGCCCAGAACCGGTTTGAGGCCCATAGCCATGAACTGGCATTTGTACGAAACTTGTATTGTAAGATAGAAAGAGTGGAGACCGAACCGGACACATTTATGAGCCGGTCTCGGGACTCTGTAAACCGTCGAGCGCCGCCCATATATATAAGGGGATGACCCGGCAGCGGTTCAGGACAATAGACAACAACTCAAGAGCCAGACAAAGCGGATTCGCTCCCTGGCCTTCGAAACCCTAGAAATACCAATCACAACTAGACGTAGGCTTTTACCTTCCTTGAAGGGGCCGAACTAGTATAAAATTCCCCGTGTCCCTTTGTCTGGTTTAACCCCTTAAAGCTAACCCGTAGCGATGGCTCCACGACTAAGTCCTTTCACAAGGACATCTCCCGTGACAAACCCACGACAAAGGGGTTGAGTTGAGCTGCGGTAAATAGTTGGGTTGAGGCTCAAGAAGTCCTGCAAAGTTACTAGGGTTGGCTGTTGATTCATGTTCGGGCGAGGAAACTAAGCCATCATTCCTTCCATGAACTGGCGATTCAGCTCAAATTGTTGCATCATTCCAGCAAAGAATTCGGGCGGTGGTGGATCGTTGGCACCACGGCCACGACCAATGGGTCTAACCATCCTGCTAACATGTAATAGGGGGTAGTTCAGCATTGGGCATTTGTAAAAACAAGGATCATTCATGATGAAACATGCATAATGAAAGAGGAACAATGGATACCACTTCGTTGTCATCACGACGGTGTGTGTACTATCCAGAATACTATTCTAAGGAAAACTATGGCTTATCCAGCTTTGGGGTGAATGTGGTCACGGGATCCTAATGTTAGAGTTAGTAAAACCATTTAAACCCGAATAGCAGAGAGATCAGAGTCCCAGAGTATAGACGAGGAATAAAAGATCCTAATACCACCCATATGCCGACGTGGGTCCGTAAGACACACAGCCAATGTTAGTAAAAGTTTTTCAGTGACTAGACTCAACTTCGGCCAAGGAGTTGGAAAGGGGGCTACCTACAGGTAGTCGGCTCTGATACCAACTTGTGACGCCCTCGATTCAATCGTACACTAATCATACACGCAAATGTGTATGATCAAGATCAAGGACTCACGGGAAGATATCACAACACAACTCTAGACACAAATTAAAATAATACAAGCTTTATATTACAAGCCAGGGGCTTTGAGGGCTCGAATACATAAGCTCGAATACACAAGAGTCAGCGGAAGCAACAATATCTGACTATAGACATAAGTTAGACAAGTTTGCCTTAAGAAGGCTAGCACAAAAACAACATCGATCGAAAAGGCAAGGCCTCCTGCCTGGGAGCCTCCTAACTACTCCAAGTCATCAGCGATCGTCACATCATAGTAGGCACCCTCAGGGTAGCAGTAGTCATCAGTGGTGTCGTCTAGCTCCTGGGATCCGTCATCTGGTCGCAACAATCGGGTATGGGGGAAAAGAAGTAGCAAAGCAACCATGAGTACTCATCCAAAGTACTCGCAAGACTTACATCAGATCTAAACTAAGTATGCATCTGTATCAAAGAAATGGGTTGTATCTGTGGACTAAACTGCAGAATGCCAGAAAAGCAGGGGAAAGCCTAACCTATCGAAGACTAGTATCTTTAAGCATCTTCAAGCATCTTGCAGCATATAGAAGAGTACAGATCAACATAATGTAAAGTAGTAGTGTTATCAACCTCGGCCAGAGATCCTTTCTCGACTCCCTGCGAGAAAACAATCCCAGAGCCATACTATCCATTTCTCATATCCATTTCTCATCACAAGTATCCAGTTCTAGTTGTATCGACCGGGATACAACTCCAAGTGTCTGTTACCGTAGGACAGGATATCGATAGATGTTTTCTTCCCTGCAGGGGTGCACCAACTTACCCACCACGCTCGATTAACTCTGGCCGAACACACTTTCCTGGGTCATGCCCGGCCTCGGCCAAACAATACGTCGTAACCCGACCTAGGCTTAATAGAGAGGCTAGCACGCCGGACTAAACCTATGCCCCCAGGGGTCATGGGCCATCTCCCCCGAAACTCCTGCATGTTGCGTACACGGCCAGTGAGCAGACCTAGCTACCTCCTTCAACAAGGCAGGAGCTTACGCAGTCCAACCCGGCGCGCGCCGCTCACTCGCTGACGTCTATTAAGCTTCGGCTGATGTATACGACGCAGAACGCCCATACTATGCCCACGTGATGGTTAGTGCTATCAGGCCAGAGGCCCCTCGGATCAAATATCCAAACCGTTAGTGTGTTGGTAGTGCGGTCACGAGCAGAGACTCATGAAAGATGTGACCCCGTCGCCCCATCTCGAGTACTTGCGGCAAGGGCTAAGAATGCCCGGCCGCGCCTCGTGTTTAACTCTCGGGTACCCTCCAGGTCAACCCGTCTCCACATCACTCGCGGGTACCCTTCAAGGTCGACCCGCCTTTCCAAGTAACAGTTGTAAAGTCCAAGTATCCGTGTGTCCAAACATCAAGGGGAAACCCCGAGGAATCACCCCAGGTGAATTCCACTCGATGTAATCATCAAGGTGAACATAAGAGGATCCACCCTCGAGGTTCACACTTGAGGGATTGCACGACAGAGCTGTATCGGAAGTGGTTAAGGAGGAAATCACCCTCGATGACCACGACCGAATAGCTACACTATAGAGATCTCATCAGGAGTAATGTATGAGGTTCCACCCTCGGCACTCGATGGTAACTCTGCAGAGTCGTACAACTAGTGGGGGTGATGTGCGGTGTCGGGGCCTGGACGTCGATCACGTTGATCGAGTCATCGAACTTAAAGCGAGGCAACTAGGACAAGGTGGGGTCACTGATGGATCTCTAACCAACCTATACTAAGCAGTTTAGGATAAGCAGGTAAGGTAACAATAAGCAGGTAACAAAAACAGGCTATGCATCAAAGTAGGATCATACAAAAAGCAGTAGCAGTTATAATGCAAGCATGAGAGAGAAAGAAATGGGCGATATCGGAATGCTCAAGGGGGGTTTGCTTGCCTGGTTGCTCTAGCAACACCACAAAAAAAGACACATCCGTGACATTTTGGGCCGAACGAAATTTTTTTCTGTCATACATATGAAACTTCTATGACGATAATTGTGAAAAAACCTGGTATCATCATAGATGTGGTGGGCTCCTACTTCTATGACAAAAAATCATGACAGAAAATGGGCATTTCGTCCTGGGCGGGCCGGAGACGCAGCTGCATGACATTCTTTGGGTCGTCCATGACGGAAAAAACCATGGTAGAAGCGAGGGGGAGGAAAATTTCGGGGAGTTCCCGGTTACGGTGGGAGGTCGGGGGCCGAGAGATGCGCGTTTCTCTCGTACACATACGCGCGCGTGTGTGAGGCATTGGCTCTAACTGAACCCGAGCGAGGCGTTGGGCTCTAACTGAACCCGAGCGATTGCACTGCAGGCTACGCGTTACTGAACCTGAGCGATCGATCGATGGCTGTTAACTAAACCCGATTGAGCGATTCCTTCGCTACTGCTGCTAACTGAAGCCGATCGATGCTGCCTCTGGATGAACAGTGAGTGTTGCAGGGGGGGGGGGGGTTGGATGAACAGTTCCCGGTGGGGGTGGATGAACAAGACCCCGATCGATCGAGCCATTTGGGGCTGGATGAACAGGACCCCGTGGAGGGCTGGATGAACAGGACCACCTCGTGGAGGGCAGGATGAACAGTAGACGGTGGAGGGCAGGATGAACAGTAGCCCGTGGAGGGGTGGTTGAACAGGAGCCCGTGGAGAGGGCTGGTTGAACAATAGCGGGTGGAGTAGCGCGCGGTGGAGGCTGGATGAACAGGAGCCCGTGGATGAACAGTCGCAGGTGGAGGTTGGAGGAGGTCGATGGTGGATGCACAGTAGCTCGTGGACGCTGGAGGGGGTCGACGGTGGAGATGAACAATATCCCGTGGAGTCCCGTTTTGCGGTACGCCACACCCCTCCTGATGAACGGGACCCCCGTTTCGACTGTAGGAGGTCCGTTTCGTCCGTTTTGCGGTACGCCACACCCCTCCCAATGAACAGGACCCCCGTTTCGACCGTAGGAGGTCTGTTTCCTCCATTTTGCGGTACGCCAGACCCCTCCCAATCAACAGGATCCTGTTTCGAACGTGGCCGGTCGAACACAAGGCCGTTTTCCTCCGTTCTGTGGTACGCCAGGCCTCGTTTCCATCGCATGTTCCATCCAAGCCCTCCTGATGAACACGACGCATTCCGTTACCTCCCCATGAACACGACGCATTTCGTTGCCTCCCCATGAACACGACGCATTCCGTTGCCTTCCCATGAACATGAAGACGACGCTGTTTCTCCGTTCCGACCCAGCCATGTACACGAGCCCTGGCCGTATGTATGCGCGAGTAGGCGTTCGAGACCCCGCCCGTATGTACACATACGTGGCCGTATTTTCTTTCTTGCACCCTGGCCGATGTACGTACGTGTACATGCTACGTGCGCGCCTCTACTACGACACGTGCGCGCCTCTACATCGACCAGTATATATGTACGTACACGTTCGCGACCAGAATGACAACGCTACGTACGCTTCGACCAGGTGGGTCCCGACTGTCAGGCACTTCCTTGCGTGCGAAGATGTAGCTGGTGGGTCCCAGCAGTCAGGGGCAAACGTTTTTTTTTGCAAAATACGGTGGCCGGTCCGGTGGGTCCCCGCTGTCAGGTGGAGGAATAATTATTTTGCGCGTAATAAGGAGGCACTTCCTTGCTGCGGCCGTGGACCTAGCTGTCAGTGTCTCCACGCACAGTACTCTTCCGATGGAAGTCGGTCGTTGACCACATTGACCACGCCGCGCCGAGAGCACAACGGCGGTGGATGACGGCGAGGCCTAGGAAGGGGACGACACGGAGCCGGGGAAGACGCGGCAGTGGAAGCCCGCGCGGAGAGGAGTACGAGGGTTCACTGGTTCGGCTGCGGTGTGAGGCTGCTGTCGTCGCAGGGCCTGGCCAGCGGTGGGAATAGTAGGGGGCGGTGAGGCATCCGCGGCAGCACAGCCGGCCACGGGAGGCAGGAGCATGCGGCACGACCGGCGCTGCTTTGGGTGGCTGGAGCAAGAAGACCAGAGGTTGAAGAAGCACTACAGCCATTGGATGGACACCGTACAGTCACTGGAGCTAGAATCGTTCATATTGACTAAGTTGACAAAGCCCTTCGTCCCCGTCAACTTAGTAGGCCCACAAGTCAGCCTCCCACCAAGGTGGGTCCCAGCTAGCTGGGGGAGTATTCATTTTTTTGTGCGTAATTGAAGGAAATATGCCCTAGAGTCAATAATAATGTTATTATTTTATTTCCTTATATCATGATAAATGTTTATTATTCATGCTAGAATTGTATTATCCGGAAAAATAATACTTGTGTGAATACATAGACAAACTAAACGTCACTAGTATGCCTCTACTTGACTAGCTCGTTAATCAAAGATGGTTATGTTTCCTAACCATAGACATGTGTTTTCATTTGATTAATGGGATCACATTATTAGGAGAATGATGTGATTGACATGACCCATTCCATTAGCTTAGCACCCGATCGTTTAGTATGTTGCTATTGCTTTCTTCATGACTTATACATGTTCCTATGACTATGAGATTATGCAACTCCCGTTTGCCGGAGGAACACTTTGTGTGCTACCAAACGTCACAACGTAACTGGGTGATTATAAAGGAGCTCTACAGGTGTCTCCAAAGGTAAATGTTGGGTTGGAGTATTTCGAGATTAGGATTTGTCACTCCGATTGTCGGAGAGGTATCTCTGGGCCCTCTCGGTAATGCACATCACATAAGCCTTGCAAGCATTGCAACTAATGAGTTAGTTGCGAGGTGATGTATTACAAAATGAGTAAAGAGACTTGCCGGTAACAAGATTGAACTAGGTATTGAGATACCGACGATCGAATCTCGGGCAAATAACATACCAATGACAAAGGGAACAACGTATGTTGTTATGCGGTCTGACCGATAAAGATCTTCGTAGAATATGTGGGAGCCAATATGAGCATCCAGGTTCCGCTATTGGTTATTGACCGGAGACATGTCTCGGTCATGTCTACATTGTTCTCGAACCCGTAGGGTTCGCACGCTTAAGGTTTCGATGACAGTTATATTATGAGTTTATGAGTTTTGATGTACCAAAGTTAGTTCGGAGTCCTGGATGTGATCATGGACATAACGAGGAGTCTCGAAATGGTCAAGACATAAAGATTGATATATTGGATAGATATATTCGGACACCGAAAGTGTTCCGAGTGATTTCGGAGAAAACCGGAGTACCGGAGGGTTACCGGAACCCCCCGGGAGAAGTAATGGGCCATATGGGCCTTTGTGGAGAGAGAGAAGGGCAACCAAGGTGGGCCGCGCGCCTCCTCCCCCTGGTCCGAATTGGACTAGGAGAGGGGGGCGGCGCCCCCCTTTCCTTCTCCCTCCCCACTTCCTTTCCTCCTCCTAGGAGGAGGACTCCTCCTTGGCGCGACAATAGGGCCGGCCGGCCTCCTCCCCTTGCTCCTTTATATACGGGGGCAGGGGCACCCCTAGATACACAAGTTGATCCACGTGATCGTTTTCTTAGCCGTGTGCGGTGCCCCCTTCCACCATAATCCTCGATAATATTGTAGTGATGCTTAGGCGAAGCCCTGCGATGGTAGAACATCAAGATCGTCACCACGCCGTCGTGCTGACGGAACTCTTACCCGACACTTTGCTGGATCGGAGTCCGGGGATCGTCATTGAGCTGAACGTGTGCTAAAACTCGGAGGTGTCGCAGTTTCGGTGCTTGATCGGTCGGGCTGTGACGTACGACTACATCAACCGCGTTGTGCTAACGCTTCCGCTGTTGGTCTACAAGGGTACGTAGATCACACTCTCCCCTCTCGTTGCTATGCATCACCATGATCTTGCGTGCGCGTAGGATTTTTTTTGAAATTACTATGTTCCCCAACAGTGGCATCCGAGCCTAGGTTTTATGTGTTGATGTTATATGCCTTTGTCTACTTTGATTGAGAATAATAATGAATCTATAGATGTGAATTTTGTTGGTAGGAACAATTTTGGCAATGACGCGTAGAGGTAATTTTAATCCTAGGCGTTTCCTAGTAATTCCTATAATAATTATGGCAATTCCTATAACAATTCTTATGGAAATTATAATAATATGCCCTCTGATTTTGAGAATAGTGTTAAAGAATTTATGAGTTCATAAAAGAATTTCAATGCTTTGATTGAAGAAAAATTGCTTAAGATTGATGATTTGGCAAGGAGCATGGATAGAATTTCTCTTGATGTTGATTCTTTGAAACTTAAATCTATTCCAACTAAGCATGATATCAATGAGTCTCTCAAATCCATGAAAATTTCCATTGATGAGTGCAAAAAAAACAACCGCTAAGATGCGTGCTAAAAAAGATTGGTGTATAAAAGCGTGTTCTTCTAGTTTCCGTGAGAATAATGATGAAGATATTAAAGGGATTGATGTGACTCCTATTGAATCTTTGTTTTCCAATGTAAATCGTTATAAAGATGGGACTGAGATGAGTCAACTTTAGTTAGAAGGCATCCCAATGATCTGGAGTTTTTAGATCTTGATGCAAAAATTGATAAAAATGGGATTGGAGAGGTCAAAACTTTAGGTAGCAATGAAACCACTCTTTTGGATTTCAAGGAATTTAATTATGATAATTGTTCTTTAATATATTATAATTCCTTTTTGCAATCCATGTTGAATTCTCCTCATGCTTATAGTCAAAACAAAGATTTTACTAAACATATCGTTGATGCTATGATGCAATCTTTCAAAGAAAAGCTTGAATTGGAAGTTTCTATCCCTAGAAAACTTTATGATGAATGGGAACCTACTATTAAGATTAAAAATTATGAATTTCATTCTTTGTGTGATTTGGGTGTTAGTGTTTCCTTGATTCCAAAAACTCTTTGTGTTGAGGTTTCCGTGAATTTGATGATTGTTGCTTAAATTTGCATCTTGCGGATTCCACTATTAAGAAACCTATGGGAAGAATTAATGATGCTCTTATTGTTGCAAATAGGAATTATGTGCCCGTAGATTTTATTGTTCTTGATATAGATTGCAATCCTACTTGTCCTATTATTCTTGGAAGACCTTTCCTTAGAATGATTGGTGTAATTATTGATATGAAAGAAGGAAACAATGGATTTCAATTTCCTTTAAGGAAAGGCATGGAACACTTCCCTAGAAAGAAAATAAATTTGCCTTACGAATCTATTATGAGAGCCACTTATGGATTGTATGCCACAGATGATAACACTTAGATCTATTCATGTTTTATGCCCAGCTGAGGGCGTTAAACAATAGCGCTTGTTGGGAGGCAACCCAACTTTATTTTTGTTTTTTTGTTTAGGTCCTATTTTGCAATGAATAATTCTTCTAGCCTCTGGTTAGATGTGGTTTTTATGTTTTAATCAGTGTTTGTGCCAAGTAAGACCTTTGGGGTCATTAATAACATGCGACATATCAAAATGAATAGCAGGAGTAGGTGTCGCAAGTTTACTCATAACAGAAGGTGAATCAAGTGCAGCGCTAGATGGCAGTTCCTTATCTCCCCTCGTAGTTGAGGGAAAAATCTTGGTTCTTTCATCTTTCAAATTCCTCATTGTGATCAACATATATAAATCCCAAGTGACTCAAAGAATAGAGCTATGCTCCCTAGCAACGGCGCCAGAAAATAGTCTTGATAAGCCACAAGTATAGGGGATCGCATCAGTTTTCGAGGGTAGAGTATTGAACCCAAATTTATTGATTCGACACAAGGGGAGCCAGAGAATATTCTCAAGTATTAACAGTTGAGTTATCAATTCAACCGCACTTGAAAGACTTAATATCTGCAGCAAAGTATTTAGTAGCAAAGTAATATGGAAGTAGCGGTAACGGTAGCAAAAGTAACGGTAGCAAAAGTAACAGTAGCAGTTTTATAGCAAGCGTAACAGTGGCAATGGTAAAGTAACTAAGCGGAGATCAATATGTGAAAAGCTCGTAGGCAATGGATCAGTGATGGATAATTATGTCGGATGCGATTCCTCATGCAACAGTTATAACCTAGGGTGACACAGAACTAGCTCCAGTTCATCAATATAATGTAGGCATGTATTCCAAATATAGTCATGCGTGCTTATGGAAAAGAACTTGCATGCCATCTTTTGTCCTACCCTCCCGTGGCAGCGGGGTCCTATTCGAAACTAAGAGATATTAAGTCCTCCTTTTAATATAGTACCGGACCAAAGCATTAACACTTAGTGAATACATGAACTCCTCAAACTACGGTCATCACCGATAAGTATCCCAATTATTGTCACTTCGGGGTTAACGGATCATAACACATAATAGGTTACTATAGACTTGCAAGATAGGATGAAGAACTCACATATATTCATGAAAACATAATAGGTTCAGATCTGAAATCATGGCACTCGGGCCCTAGTGACAAGCATTAAGCATAGCAAAGTCATAGGAACATCAATCTCAGAACATAATGGATACTAGGGATCAAACCCTAACAAAACTAACTCAATTACATGATAAATCTCATCCAACCCATCACCGTCCAGCAAGCCTACGATGGAATTACTCACGCACGGCGGTGAGCATCATGAAATTGGTGATGGAGGAAGGTTGATGATGACGATGGCGACGGATTCCCCTCGCCGGAGCCCTGAACGGACTCCAGAACAGCCCTCCCGAGAGAGATTAGGGATTGGCGGTGGCTCCGTATCGTAAAACGCGATGAATCCTTCTCTCTCATTTTTTTTCTCCCGGAACGTGAATATATAGAGATGGAGTTGAGGTCGATGGAGCATCAGGGGGCCCACGAGGCAGGGGGCGCGCCCCCCATTCTCGTGGACAGGGTGTGGGCCCCCTGACATTGATTCTTTTGCCAATATTTTTTATATATTCCAGAAATATTCTCCAATAAGTTTCAGGTCATTCTGATAACTTTTATTTCTGCACAAAAATAACACCATGGCAATTCTGCTGAAAACAGCGTCACTCCGGGTTAGTTCCATTCAAATCATGCAAGTTAGAGTCCAAAACAAGGGCAAAAGTGTTTGGAAAAGTAGATACGATGGAGACGTATCAGGCGAAAAAGGCAAATCTTTTTGTATTTTTCTGAAAAATGTTTTAGAGGTGGGGGAGAGGAAAATGAGAGGCAAATGGAAAATAATATAATGCAAGAGATGAGAGTTTATGGTGGGTACTTGGTAGGCTTGATGTAGACCTCCCCGGCAACGACGCCAGAAATTCTTCCTGCTACTTCTTGAGCTTGCGTTGGTTTTTCCTTGAAGAGGAAAGGGTGATGTAGCAAAGTAGAGATAAGTATTTCCATCAGTTAGAGAACCAAGGTATCAATCCAGTAGGAGGTACAAGCAAGTCTCCAATCTATGCACCTGCACAAACAATCAAACACTTGCACCCAACGCGATAAAGGGGTTGTCAATCCCTTCACGGTCAATTGTAATGGTGAGATCTAATAGAGATACGTATAAAAGATTGCTAAAATGTAAAACTAAATAAAAGTAAATAAATTGCAACAACATATTTTTGGGTTTTTTGGTTTATAGATCTGAAAATATATGATGGAAAATAGACCTGGGGGCCATAGGTTTCACTAGAGGCTTCTCTCTTGAAGGCAAATAATACAGTGGGTGAACAAATTACCGTCGAGCAATTGATAGAAAAGCGCAAAGTTATAACGATATCGAAGGCAATGATTATGCATATAGGCATCACGTCCATGTTAAGTAGACCGACTCATGCCTGCATCTACTACTATTACTCCACACATCGACCGCTATCCAACATGCATCTAGAGTATTAAGTTCATAAAGAATGGAGTAACACATCAAGTAAGATGACATGATGTACATGGGTAAACTCAAGAAATATGATGAAAAACCCATCTTTTTATCCTTGATGGAAACAATACAATACGTGCCTCGCTACCCCTACTATGTCACTGGGTGAGGACACCGCTAAATTGAACCCAAAACTAAGCACCTCTCCCATTGCAATAAATACCAATCTAGTTGACGAAACCAAACCTATAATTCAAAGAGAAATACAAAGATAACAAATCATGCATATAAGAATTCAGAGGAGAGTCGAATAATATTCATACATAATCTGATCATAAATCCACAATTCATCAGATCTCGACAAACACACCGCAAAAGAATATTACATCGGATAGAACTCCAAGAACATCGAGGAGAACATGGTATTGAAGAACATAGAGAGAGAGAGAAGAAGCCATCTAGCTACTAGATATGGACCCGTAGGTTTGAGGTAAACTACTCACGCTTCATCAGAAGGGCAATAGGGTTGATGTAGATGCCCTCCGTGATTGAATCCTCCTCCGATAGATCGCCGGAAAAGGCCCCAAGATGGGATCTCACGGGAACAGAAGGTGGCGGTGGCAGAAAATTATTTTCGTGGATGCTTCTGATGGTTTGGGAATATTTGGGAATTTGTAGGCTGAAGAATAGGGTTAGAGGAGCTCCGAGGGACCCACAAGGCAGGGGGTGCCCCCCTGGGGCACGCCCTGCACCCTTGTCGTCGCCTCAGGACTCTTCTCACTTGGTTCTCAAGTCCTACGTGCGTCTTCTGGTCTAAGAAAAATCATCGTAAAGTTTTATTCTGTTTGGACTCTGTTTGATATTCCTTTTTTGCGAAACTCAAAAACAAGGAAAAAACAGAAACTCGCACTAGGCTCTAGTTAATAATTTAGTCCCAAAATTAATATAAAATAGCATATTGATGCATGTAAAACATCCAAAACAGATAATATAATAGCATGGAATGCTAAAAAATTATAGATACATTGGAGACATATCAAGGTTGTTGGTGTAGATTGCCGTCACGATGATTGCCCCGGCGGCACTCCGGCGCCACCGGGAGAGAGAGGGGGAGAGAGCCCCCCTCCTCCTTCTTCCTTGACCTCCCCCTAGATGGGAGGAGAGTTCCCCCTCTGCTCCATGGCCTCCATGGCGGTGGAGGAGCGGGAGCCCCTCCGATATTGGCTCTCCCTCTCCATTCTCTTCAATTTCGTGTTCCTATTTTCTGTCCGAAAACCGTTTCTTATATTCCCGAAGATCCTTAACTCCGATTGCGCTGAGATTTTAGCACGATTTTCCAGATATAAGATTCCTTGCGCCTGAAGTAGAGCTCCAACTGACTTACTAAGAGGGCACAACCCACCACCACACGCCTGGGCTGCCTGGCATGCCCAAGTGCCTTGTGGTGGCTGTGGGCCCCTGTTTGCGTTGATTCCACCTCCCAAAAATCAAAAATATTCCAAAATAATTCTCCGCAAATTTTTATCATGTTTGGACTTCGATTGATATGGATATTCTGCGAAACAAAAAACATGCAACAAACAGGAACTGACACAGGGCACGAGATCAATAGGTTAGTCCAATAAATCATATAAAATGTTGCCAAAAATATGTGAAAGTTGTATAATGTTGGCATGAAACAATCAAAAATTATAGATACGACGAAGACGTATCACTCCACCGTCAGTGCTGGTGCCCTTGCCGAGCTCAAAGCCACCAAATACCTCCCCCACGAACTAGTAGGGTGCTACTCACTCTGTATCCGCAATCTCTACTACACGCGAAGGAGAGCTGGTAATTTTCATTCCGCATCTTGTCTGTGGTCTATGTTTTCACCTTTGCCCTTTTGTTCGGGGCCTTCTTTTCTATTACGGGATTGACTTTCACCATTTGGCCGCAACCTCTATTATCCACATTGCCTCGTCTATAATTTTCTGTAAGGCCTTCCTTCGCATCAAGCCCCACTTCAGCCTATGGCTAAAAGTGTTTTGTATCAAGCAGTATTCGGTTGGTCATGAACTTGCGGAGTGCGGAGGGGTTGTGATTAGGCGTCTCAGAGGCGTGGTGTGGCCTGAGGGTTCCGTCGCTAACATGGAGGAGGCCTGGCGAGGGGAATGGTTTTATGTGTAGGACTCCTCTATTGGTGGTCTTTAAGGGCTTCCCTCCTTCTCGGCCAACCCGCTGAGGTGGTTAGCCTCCTGGGTGACCAAGGGCTTAGACTGGGAGGAGGGGACCTAAGAGAGGTCAAAGTACTCCAAGGAAAACTTAAGGCCGTGGTTGGTAAGGGTGTTAATCTAGCCGACACAGTCCACATGATGCTCTATCGCCAAATCCTTCTGGTCTAGTTCCAAACACTGCCAATGTGGGAGTTCAGGCCTGAGGACGACGCTGCATGGTGAAAGATTTCTTCTGCGGAGCAGACTTCAGCGAGATGCGGAAGCTCCTGCTTGAAGATGGTGAGGACTCCCTCCCCCTCGAGCTGAGGATATCCATATCTACCGAGCTTTTCCTCTCACCGAGGTAAATTATATTACCTGGGCATTTTTCTCTCTCAATCACATACATTTGTTGTACGACGGCTTATGATATTTTCTCTTAACATAGATTTGCTGCATTCTGGCCGAGAAGATGAAGTCTCTGGCCCCGCTTCCTGAGGATCCTAGAACTCCCTAGCTCGAGGGGCTCCTTACTAAGGATCCGGACAAGAGGAGGGAGAGGAAGTTTAAGAAGGAGAACCCCACCATCCGAGAGGATGCCTCTGACTCTATGCAGATCAAGGAAAGGAAGAATAGGACAAAAAACTTGTCTCCTCGGGGAAGTGTTACCACCTTGGCCACTCATCGGAGTTCTTCCTCTCAGCCAAGCTCCTCTACCCAAAAGGGGAGGAAGTACATGATGAAGAATCCATCCTTCCCGAAAAATACTTCGGGAAGTCATAAAAGCTCTTCGAGTCATTTCGAATGGAGGAGTCAAGACAGAGGGGAGGAGGCAAGCTCTTCGGGGTACCGGAAACAATCCATGCTCAGGGAAACCGAATGTCTGGATCCTCCTCGACAATATAAGTGCTTAAGGAAGGTGCATGCTGTCTTGACCTGCAAGGCATCAGTACATGTGGAGGTAATCAACTCGGATCCTTCTAAGGACACTCTTCCCCAACGCGGCCATCTTGATTCCCGGAGGTAATTTTTATTTTACCCAAGGCACCGTGCTCCCCCTGGTTTATTTTATCTTGAGGCAGCGGTTATTCTTATTCTGTGCCACCCACAGCGATCAACCCACCAAGGGAAATTCGGCACCCAAACCTCCTCGTCCGGAGTTGAAGCTCTGCCTATTACCAACCTTGGAATGATCTTGCTACCAAGGTGGGATTGGCAGATGTAGGCGACTTTAAAGAGTTCCTCCATTCCCCAAGGACACATGGCCATGCTTGAAAGGATCCTAACCCGGTTCTGTTCTGCCGAGGCTACGATTTTGGACATGTTCTCTGACCTTGCCAAGGGTTTTGAGATATGTGATCGGCTAAGCCTCTAGCGTTAGTTTTATGACTCGGCATAGGGCGTTAAACTTTTCCGAGGATGATTTAAGCATCATCCAAGGCTGGAAATTTATATGCTAACAAATAGCGCATAAAAAGTTTTTTACCCTATGTGGGAATGCAGTATCCCCCAAGCCTTAAGTTAGTTTTGACAAAACTGGTTGAGGGTCGAAACCTTTTCAATTTGGATTTTGCCGCAACCCCCAAGTTTTTTAATAACAACAAACATCTAGAGGGTCAAATCATTCCTCAGACTGCAAGTAGTGTATTGTGACACACATGATTCCATGTCTTCCTCGGCCTCCAATATACAAAATCCGGAGGTTCTAAACTGCTAGCCGACGCAGTTAGAGGAGGACGTGAGTATGATAGAGGAAAATATGAGGCCATCACAAGGTAATTAATAAATACCATGTACCGTGCTTAGAACGATCGGGGATCGTAATGAAATGTTATTTTGTGCAGCGACCGAAGAGGCCTTGACTACGCTTCATGCCGAGCTATTGAAGGCACGATCCGAGTTGGAACGGCACAAGGCGGCGTGATACGTCCATTTTGCATCATGTGTTTTCTATTGATATTTATTGCAATTTGGACTGTTATTTCACTTTATGAAACATCAACAGGGGACCCACCACGCAGCCACAAGCCCGGGGGCACGCCCTACCCCCCAGGATGCTCCCCCTGGACTTGTGGGGCCCCTAGCAAGCCTCCGAGGCCTATCTTCTGCTATATAATTCCATTTAACCTAGAACAAAAAATCAAGAGGAAGGTCTAGGATGAAGCGTCACCGTCTCGAGGTGGAACCTGGGCAGGAGCACTTTGACTCTCCGATAGAGTGATTCCGCTAGGGAAACTTCCCTCCGGGAGGGGGAAATCGAAGCCATCTACATCACCAACGATCCTATCAACGTGGGAGGACCAATCTTCATCAATATCTTCACCAACATCTTCACCAACACCATCTCATATGAAACCCTAGTTCATGTTTTGTATTCATTCTTTGTCTCAAAACCTTAGATTGGTACATGTGGGTTGCTAGTAGTGTTGATTACATCTTGTAGTTGATGCTAGTTAGTTTATTTGATGAAAAATATATATGTTCAGACCCTTAATGATATTCATTACCCCTCTGATTTTGAACATGAATATGATTTGTGAGTAGTTACTTTTGTTCTTGAGGACATGGGAGAAGTCTGGTTATAAGTAATCATGTGAATTTGGTATTCGTTCGGTATCTTGATGATATGTATGTTCTTGCTTCCTGTAGTGGTGTCATGTGAATGTCAACTACATGACACTTCACCATACTTGGGCCTAAGGGAAGACACTGTGGAGTAGTAAGTAGATGATGGGTCGCTAGATTGACAGAAGCTTAAACCCTAGTTTATGCGCTATTCCGTAAGGGGCTGATTTGGATCCATATGTTTCATGCTATGGTTAGATTTATCTTGATTGTTATTTCGTAGTTGCGGATGCTTGCGAGACGGGGTAATCATAAGTGGGAGGCTTGTTCAAGTAAGAACAGCACCCAAGCACCAGTCCACCCACATATCAAATTATCAAAGTAGCAAACGTGAATCAAACAAACATGATGAAAGTGACTAAATGAATTCACATGCGCCCTCAAGAATGCTTTGCTTGTTATAAGAGAAAGTTTAGGCATGTCCTTTGCTATAAAAAGTTTTGGGCTACCTTGTTGCACCTTTGTTACTATTGCTACTTGTCACTTGTTACGAATTATCTTGCTATCAAAGTATCTGTTACCGACAATTTCAGTGCTTGCAGAAAATATCTTGCTGAAAACTGCTTGTCATTTCCATCCGCTCTTCGTTGGGTTCGACACTCCTACTTATTGATAGGACTACGATTGATCCCCTATACTTGTGGGTCATCAAGACTCTTTTCTGGCGCCATTGCCAGGGAGTGATGCGCCTTTGGTAAGTTGAGTTTGGTGAGGAAACATTTATATTACGTGCTGAAATTTACTGTTACTTGTCACAATGGAAAGTAATCCTTTGAGGGGTTTGTTTGGGGTATCTTCACCTCAACCGGAAGCACAAAGAGTTGCTCCTCAACCTACTGAAAATATTTTTTATAAGATTCCTTTGGGTATGTTAGAGAAACTATTAGTTAATCCTTATGCAGGAGATGGAACGGTACATCTTGATTGAAATTTGTGAATTGTTTAAGCTTGCAGATGTATCCGAGGATGGAGTTAACAAGAAGGTATTACCTTTATTGATGGAGTTAACAAGAAGGTATTCCCTTTATTTTTGGAGGGAAAGGTGTAACGCCCCGGCCACATCCGCCAGTGGTCGTTACTCCTCGCAGGATCTAGACTGGCCCCATGATACGTCTCCAACGTATCTATAATTTTTGATTGTTCCATGCTATTATATTATCTATTTTGGACTAACCTATTAACCTAGAGCCCAGTGCTAGTTCCTGTTTTTTCCCTTATTATAGAGTCTCGCACAAAACAAATATCAAACGGAGTCCAAACGGAATGAAACTTTCGCGATGATTTTTCTTGGACCAAACGACATCCAGAGGAATTGGAGTATACGTCAGGGAAGCCACGAGGCATCCATAAGGACGGAGGGCGCGCCCCCACCATTGTGGGCCCCTCGTGACTCCACCGACCTATTTCTTCCACCTATATATTCTCAAATACCCCAAAACCTTCGAGGGGAGCCACGAAACCACTTTTCCACCGCCGCAACCTTCTGTACACGTGAGATCCCATCTAGGGGCCTTTTCCAGCGTCCTGTCAGAGGGGGATTCAATCACGGAGGGATTCTACATCAACACCATTGCCTCTCCGATGAAGCGTGAGTAGTTTACCACAGACCTACGGGTCCATAGCTAGTAGCTAGATGGCTTCTTCTCTCTCTTTGATTCTCAATACCATGTTCTCCTCGATGTTCTTGGAGATCTATCTGATGTAATACTTTTTTGCGGTGTGTTTGCCGAGATCCGATGAATTGTGGATTTATGATCGGCTTATCTATGAATATTATTTGAATCTCCTCTGAATTCTTATATGCATGATTTGATATCTTTGCAAGTCTCTTCAAACTAACAATTTGGTTTGGCCAACTAGATTGGTTTTTCTTGCAATGGGGGAAGTGCTTAGCTTTGGGTTCAATCTTACGGTGTCCTTTCCCAGTGACAGTAGGGGCAGCAAGGCACGTATTGTATTGTTGCCATCGAGGATAACAAGATGGGGTTTTCATCATATTGCTTGAGTTAATTCCGCTACATCATGTCATCTTACTTAATGTGTTACTCTGTTCTTCGTGAACTTAATACTCTAGATGTAGGTAGGAGTCGGTCGATGTGTGGAGTAATAGTAGTAGATGGAGAATCGTTTCGGTCTACTTGACACGGAAGTGATGCCTATATTCATGACCATTTCCTTAGATATCATCATAACTTTGCGCTTTTCTATCAATTGCTCGGTAGTAATGTGTTCACCCACCATAATATTTTCTATCTTGAGAGAAGCCTCTAGTGAAACCTATGGCCCCCAGGTCTATTTTCCATCATATAATCTTCTATTTTCCATCATATAAGTTTTCGATCTACAATTTTAGTTTCTGATTTACTTTCTTTGCAATCTTTTACTTTTCGTTCCATAAACCAAAAATATTACTTTACTATTTATCCATCTATATCAGATCTCTCTTTGCAAATAATCGTGAAGGGATTGACAACCCCTTTGTCGCGTTGGGTGCAAGTTGGTGTTTGTTTGTGTAGGTATTCGGTGGCTTGTGCGTTGTCTCCTACTGGATTGATACCTTGGTTCTTAAAAGCTGAGGGAAATACTTACTCTACTTTGCTGCATCACCCTTTCCTCTTTAAGGGAAAAACCAACACAAGCTCAATAGGTAGCAGGAAGAATTTCGGGCGTCGTTGCCGGGGATATCTACGCCAAGCCAAGACATACCAAGTAACCATCATAAACTCTCATCCCTCGCATTACATTATTTGCCATTCGCCTCTCATTTTCCTCTCCCCCAGTTCTAAAACGATTTTCGAAAAGATTCACCTTTTCTTTGCCCCTCTTCCGTTCGTCTTCTTCTTGCTTTTTGTGTGCTCGTGTGTTGGATTTCTTGCTTAGTCATGATAGCTCAAGATAATACCAAATTGTGTGACTTTTCCAATACCAAGAACAATGATTTTATTAGTACTCCGATTGCTCCCACTACTAATACGGAATCTTGTGAAATTAATGTCGCTTTGCTGAATCTTGTTATGAAAGATCAAATTTTCCAGCCTTCCCAATGAAGATGCCGCATCCCATCTTAATAATTTCGTTGATTTGTGTGATATGCAAAAGAAAAAAGATGTGGATAATGATATTGTTAAATCGAAGCTATTTTTGTTCTCACTTCGAGATCATGCTAAAACTTGGTTTTCATCTTTGCCTAAAGATAGTATTGATTCATGGAATAAGTGTAAAGATGCTTTTATTTCCAAGTATTTTCCTCCCACTAAGATCACCTCCCTTAGGAACGATATTATGAATTTTAAGCAACTTGATCATGAACATGTTGCACAATCTTGGGAGAGGACGAAATTAATGATTATAAATTGCCCTACTCATGGTTTGAATTTGTGGATGATTATACAAAACTTTTATGCCGAATTGAATTTTGCTTCTAGAAATCTTTTAGATTCGGCCGCGGGAGTTAATTTTATGGAAATTACTTTAGCAGAAGCTACTAAACTCCTAGATAATATTATGGTTAATTATTCTCAATGGCATACCGAAAGATCTTCCACTAGTAAAAAAATGCATGCGATTGAAGAGATTAATGTGTTAAGTGGAAAGATGGATGAGCTTATGATATTATTTGCTAGCAAGAGTGCTCCTACTAATCCTAATGATATGCCTTTGTCTACTTTGATTGAGAATAATAATGAATCTATGGATGTGAATTTTGTTGGTAGGAACAATTTTGGCAATGACGCGTATAGAGGTAATTTTAATCCTAGGCGTTTCCTAGTAATTCCTATAATAATTATGGCAATTCCTACAACAATTCTTATGGAAATTATAATAATATGCCCTCTGATTTTGAGAATAGTGTTAATGAATTTATGAGTTCGCAAAAGAATTTCAATGCTTTGATTGAAAAAAAATTGCTTAAGATTGATGATTTGGCAAGGAGCATGGATAGAATTTCTCTTGATGTTGATTCTTTGAAACTTAAATCTATTCCACCTAAGCAGGATATCAATGAGTCTCTCAAATCCATGAGAATTTCCATTGATGAGTGCAAAGAAACAACCGCTAAGATGCGTGCTAAAAAAGATTGGTTTATAGAAGCGTGTTCTTCTAGTTTCCGTGAGAATAATGATGAAGATATTAAAGGGATTGATGTGACTCCTATTGAATCTTTGTTTTCCAATGTAAATCGTGATAAAGATGGGACTGAGATGAGTCAACTTTAGTTAGAAGGCATCCCAATGATCTGGAGTTTTTAGATCTTGATGCAAAAATTGATAAAAGTGGGATTGGAGAGGTCAAAACTTTAGGTAGCAATGAACCACTCTTGGATTTCAAGGATTTAATTATGATAATTGTTCTTTAATATATTATAATTCCTTTTTTCAATCCATGTTGAATTATCCTCATGCTTATAGTCAAAACAAATATTTTACTAAACATATTGTTGATGCTATGATGCAATCTTTCAATGAAAAGCTTGAATTGGAAGTTTCTATCCCTAGAAAATTTTATGATGAATGGGAACCTACTATTAAGATTAAAGATTATGAATTTCATTCTTTGTGTGATTTGGGTGCTAGTGTTTCCATGATTCCAAAAACTCTTTGTGATGAGGTTTCCGTGAATTTGATGATTGTTGCTTAAATTTGCATCTTGCAGATTCCATTATTAAGAAACCTATGGGAAGAATTAATGATGCTCTTATTGTTGCAAATAGGAATTATGTGCCCGTAGATTTTATTGTTCTTGATATAGATTGCAATCCTACTTGTCCTATTATTCTTGGAAGACCTTTCCTTAGAATGATTGGTGCAATTATTGATATGAAAGAAGGAAACAATAGATTACAATTTCCTTTAAGGAAAGGCATGGAACACTTCCCTAGAAAGAAAATAAATTTGCCTTACGAATCTATTATGAGAGCCACTTATGGATTGCATGCCAAAGATGATAACACTTAGATCTATTCGTGTTTTATGCCTAGCTGAGGGCGTTAAACAATAGCGCTTGTTGGGAGGCAACCCAACTTTTTTTTGTTTAGGTCCTGTTTTGTAATGAATAATTCTTCTAGCCTCTGGTTAGATGTGGTTTTTATGTTTATCAATGTTTGTGCCAAGTAAGACCTTTGGGATAGCTTACGGTAATAGTTAATTTGATCTTGCTGAAAAACATAAACTTTTGCGCTCACGGAAACAATTATCATTTTTAGCACGAGTGCGATAAAATACTGATTCCTATTGCAGAAGATTAATAGACAAATTGCATAGGGCTTCCTAATTTCTCAGGATTTTGGAGTTACATAAGTATTCTAAATCTCCACATTGCTACACACTGTTCTATTTTTGACAGGTTCTGTTTTTCGCGTGTTGTTTGCTTATTTTGATGAATCTATGGCTAGTATCGGGGGGTATGAACCATGGAAATGTTGGAATACAGTAGATATTACACCAATATAAATAAAGAATGAGTTTACAATAGTGCCAAAAGTGCTGATTTATTTTCTTATACTAACGGAGCTTATGAGATTTTCTGTTGAAGTTTGTGTTGTGAAGTTTTCAAGTTTTGGGTAAGGATTTGATGGACTATGGAATAAGGAGTGGCAAGAGCCTAAGCTTGGGGATGCCCAAGGCACCCTAAGGTAATATTCAAGGATGCCAAGAGCCTAAGCTTGGGGATGCCCCGGGAAGGCATCCTCTCTTTCGTCTTCGTCTATCGGTAACTTTACTTGAGGCTATATTTTTATTCACCACATGATATGTGTTTTGCTTGGAGCGTCTTGTATGATTTGAGTCTTTGCTCTTAAATTTTCCACAGTCACCCTTGATGTTCACACCTTTTGAGAGAGACACGCATGAACCGTGATTTATTAGAATACTCTATGTGCTTCACTTATATCTTTTGAGCTAGGAAATTTTGCTCTAGTGCTTCACTTATATCTTTTTAGAGCATGACGGTGGTTTTATTTTATAGAAATTGATGAACTCTAGTACTTCACTTATATTATTTTGAGAGTCTTTAAAAACAGCATGGTAATTTGCTTTGGTTATAAAATTAGTCCTAATATGATAGGCATCCAAGAGGGATATAATAAAAACTTTCATATAAAGTGCATTGAATAATATGAGAAGTTTGATTCCTTATGATTGTTTTGAGATATGAAGATGGTGATATTAGAGTCATGCTAGTAAGTAGTTATGAATTTGAGAAATACTTGTGTTAAAGTTTGTGAATCCCGTAGCATGCACGTATGGTGAACCGTTATGTAACGAAGTTGGAGCATGAGATATTTTTTGATTGTCTTCTTTATGAGTGGCGGTCGAGGATGAGTGATGGTCTTTTCCTACCAATCTATCCCCATAGGATCATGCGCATAGTACTTTGTTTTGATGACTAATAGATTTTTGCAATAAGTATGTGAGTTCTTTATGACTAATGTTGAGTCCATGGATTATACGCACTCTCGCCTTTACTCCATTGCTAGCCTCTCTAGCACGGTGCAACTTTCGCCGGTACCATAAACCCACCATATATGTTCCTCAAAACAGCCACCATACCTACCTATTATGGCATTTCCATAGCCATTCCGAGATATATTGCCATGCAACTTTCCACCGTTCCGTTTATTATGACACGCACCATCATTGTCATATTGCTATGCATGATCATATAGTTGACATCGCATTGGTGGCAAAGCCATTGTTCATCATATTCTTTATACATGTCGCTCTTGATTCATTGTACATCCCAGTACACTGCCGGAGGCATCCACAAAGAGTCATATTTTGTTCTAGTATCGAGTTGTAAGTAAATAAAGTGTGATGATCTATATTATTAAAGCATTGTCCCATGTGAGGAAAAAAAGAGAAAGGCCAAATAAAAAAGAGAAGGCCCAAAAAAATGAGAGAAAAAGAGAGAAGGGACAATGTAACTATCCTTTTGCCACACTTGTGCTTCAAAGTAGCACCATGATCTTCATGATAGAGAGACTCCTATATTGTCACTTTCATATACTAGTGGGAATTTTTCATTATTGAACTTGGCTTGTATATTCCAACAATGGGCTTCCTCAATATGCCCTAGCTCTTCATGAGCAAGCAAGTTGGATGCACACCCACTTAGTTTTCTTTTTTGAGCTTTCATAAACTTATAGCTCTAGTGCATCTGTTGCATGGCAATCCCTACTCACTCGCATTCATAGTTTCAAATAGTGGAGATAGCATCCGCTATTGTGTCCGCAATAGCGTCCGCTATTGCTCAAATTAAATGTGATCACTTTTTGTTAATGAACTAGAAATATAAACAATAATCTAGTGTTTTTACAAATCCGCTACATGGACATAGCGTCCGCAATATCGCCCGCCATGAAGGCATTAACAAAAAGTCTACTAGCCCGCTATCCGCTATTTAAAACCATGCTCACATTGATATCTATTGATGGGCATCTCCATAGCCCGTTGATACACCTAGTTGATGTGAGACTATCTCCTTCTTTTTGTCTTCTCCACAACCACCTACTATTCCACCTATAGTGCTATATCCATGGCACACTGATACGTCTTCAACGTATCTATAATTTTTGATTGCTCCACGCTATATTATCTACTATTTTGGACATTATTGGGCTTTATTATCCACTTTTATATTATTTTTGGGACTAACCTATTAACCAGAGGCCTAGCCCAGAATTGCTCTTTTTTTTTGCCTATTTTAGGGTTTCGAAGAAAAGGAATATCAAACGGAGTCCAAACGGAATGAAACCTTCGGGAACGTGATTTTCTCACCGAACATGATCCAGGAGACTTGGACCCTACGTCAAGAAACAAAGGAGGAGGCCATGAGGTAGGGGGCGCGCCTACACCCCCCCCCAGGCGTGCCCTACACCCTCGTGGGCCCCCTGTTGCTCCACCGATGTACTTCTTCCTCCTATATATACCTACGTACCCCCAAACGATCAGATGCGGAGCCAAAACCCTAATTCCACCGCCGTAACTTTCTGTATCCACGAGATCTCATCTTGGGGGCTGTTCCGGAGCTCCGCCGGAGGGGGTATCCATCACGGAGGGCTTCTACACCAACACCATAGCCTCTTCGATGAAGTGTGAGTTGTTTACCTCAGACCTTCGGGTCCATAGTTATTAGCTAGATGACTTCCTCTCTCTTTTTGGATCTCAATACAAAGTTCTCCCCCTCTCCTGCGGAGATCTATTCGATGTAATCTTCTTTTTCCCATGTGTTTGTTGAGACCGATGAATTGTGGGTTTATGATCAAGACTATCTATGAATAATATTTGAATCTTCTCTGAATTCTTTTATGTATGATTGGTTATCTTTGCAAGTCTCTTCGAATTATCAGTTTGGTTTGGCCTACTAGATTGATCTTTATTGCAATGGGAGAAGTGCTTAGCTTTGGGTTCAATCTTGCGGTGTCCTTTCTCGGTGACAGTAGGGGCAGCAAGGCACGTATTGTATTGTTGCCATCGAGGATAACAAGATGGTTTTTTTATCATATTGCATGAATTTATCCCTCTACATCATGTCATCTTGCTTAAGGCATTACTTTTTTCATGAACTTAATACTCTAGATGCATGTTGGATAGCGGTCGATGAGTGGAGTAATAGTAGTAGATGCAGGCAGGAGTCGGTCTACTTGTCTCGGACATGATGCCTATATACATGATCATACCTAGATATTCTCATAACTATGCTTAATTCTGTCAATTGCTCAACAGTAATTCGTTCACACACCGTAAAATACTTATGCTCTTGAGAGAAGCCACTAGTGAAACCTATGGCCCCCGGGTCTATCTTCATCATATTAATCTTCCAATACTTAGTTATTTCCTTTGCTTTTTTACTTTGCTTTTATTTTACTTTGCATCTTTATCACAAAAATATTGAAAATATTATGTTATCATATCTATCAGATCTCACTCTCGTAAGTGACTGTGAAGGGATTGACAACCCCTTAACGCGTTGGTTGCGAGGAGTTATTTGTCTTTTGTAGGTACTAGGGACTTCGCACACAGCCTCCTACTGGATTGATACCTTGGTTCTCAAAAACTAAGGGAAATACTTACGCTACTTTGCTGCATCATCCTTTCCTCTTCAAGGAAATCCATTGCAGTGCTCAAGAGGTAGCAAGAAGAATTTCTGGCGCCGTTGCCGGGGAGTCTACGCAAAAGTCAACATACCAAGTACCCATCACAACCCTTATCTCCCGCATTACATTATTTGCCATTTGCCTCTCATTTTCCTCTCCCCCACTTCACCCTTGTCGTTTTATTCGCCCTCTCTCTATCCTCTCTCTCTTTTTGGTTCGTCTCTTTCCCGTTTGCTTGTCGTTATGGCTAGTCCTTTATCTTCTCCGTTGTCTCCTGAGAATGAAGTTCTAAATTTTAAACAAAGGGAGGGAGAAAATCTAAAAGACGCTTGGTATAGAATTTGCAATGCTCAAAATGGATCTACCAGGAAGCAATCTACTTCCGTTCTTCTTCATAATTTTTATGTAGGTGTTACTATGTGGTACAGATATATCCTTGATACCATTACCGGAGGGAACTTCTTGGGTAGCCATACTTTTGACTCTTATAATGCTATGTTCGATTTTTTTGGTCACCACCTCTTTTGATTAATGGAACTATGTTAACTTTGGAGCATGTAATGCAAAGACTTGAAATTATTGAAAATAAGGTTGCTACTGTAGAGTTAATTGAAAATTTGGATAAAAAGATCCACAACCGAATCACTCAATATGGATCTAAAGTAGGAGTCACTTTGAAAAATATTAAAGAAAAGGAACCTATAGTTAATGAGAAAATAAATCAGGATTCCACTAGAATCGATAAACTTGAGGGTATTATTACCAACTTGGGAACCACCTTTTCTCCCGTAAAGAGTACTCCAAGTCCTCCTACTACAATTGCCAAGCTTATGTATGTTCCTAAAAATAAGGGTGAATCCTCTAGTAAGGAAACTGCGGATCTCAAATCTATAAGTATTCATCCTAATCTTTTTGCTATCATTAAGGAACCATTTGTTACAAATGAATTTTTCGATCTTGTGCCTAAAAGTTTGATAATCAATAAAAAGAAATAAATCCCTCAGGATGGTAGATGCCTCATCGAAGAATTGCCTACCAAAGATGGCAATACCTAAATCTATCCTTGCTTTTTATGCCTAGCTAGGGGCGTTAAACGATAGTGCTTGTTGGGAGGCAACCCAATTCTATTTTTATTCCTTGCTTTTTGCTCCTGTTTAGTAATAAATAATTTACCTAGCCTCTGTTTTGGTTTTTTGTGTGTTTAATTAGTGTTTGTGCCAAGTAGAACCGTTGGGAAGACTTGGGGAAAGTCTTGATATCTTGCTGTAAAAAACACAAACTTTAGCGCTCACGAGAACTGTTGCCATTTTTATTTGGAAAGTGATATTTAGTTAATTATTTTTGCATATGATTAATAGATAAATTCCTCATGTCCAGCAATTTATTTTAGAATTTTTGGGGTTCCAGATCTTGCGCTAGCTACAGATTACTACACACTGTTCTGTTTTTGACAGATTCTGTTTTTCGTGTGTTGTTTGCTTATTTTGATGAATCTATGGCTAGTGAAATAGTTTATAAACCATAGGGAAGTTGGAATACAGTACGTTTATATAACATCCCAAATTTTCAATTTGGAATGTTATACATTAGATCATCATGCATATCATATTTTATTTTTGCATTTTGGTTGATCCTAGAAAATTCTACGCAACTCAAGGACCCACGGAGAGAGTTGGGGATTTCGTTATTTTCATATTTGAGTTTTCTCAAATTTTGAGAATACGATCATTTGATTTTATTTATTTTATCATCAAGTATTTCTATTACAAAAATATGAGAGAGGGAATAAAATGACTTTCCCAAAATAGAGAAATATTGAGGATTTAATAATAAAATCAAATAAGATTTTATTTCGGAGTTTTTTGGTGTTCTATTTGAAATTAGGAAAAATGTGCGTTTTTCAAAATTGCATTTAGGTCCCAAATAAATGTTCACCTTGTGCGGCTTGATTTTAGAAGCCCGTGAAAATTTGTTTCGGAATTTTTGGAGTCCGTTTAGTATTTCTTTTTATTTTTTCTTCGAGCGGAATAATAAAAAAACGAACCGACTTCGGGCCGTACCCGAGCGGGACACCGCCCGGGGGCAGCCTTTAAATAGCGCCGCCCCAGCCCATCAGCCCCGCCTCGATCCGCGCGCGCCATCGGAGCCGCAGCCGCCGACGATCCCGCCGCCCGAGGTACGTCGCGCCTCGATTACCGTGCCGAAAAAAAAATCGGTGTTCGTCGTTTTTCTTTTTCTCGGATTAAATCCGCGGTTTTCTGATCGCGATTCCTGATCCGATTTTCGTTTTAGTATAACTTTTCGCTCGTTTATCGAAATCAGGCGATTCAAGCGCCTAGAGTTTCGTCTCGAAACCCTTTATTCGTTCAACCAACTTAAACAAGATTTTGCTACTGTAAAATTTGGCCTAGGTCCAGATTACTAGAATGAAGTTGTTTTCTTTCGCCGTTTGACTTTCGTTGCTTCGTTCGATTTGATTCTTTTTGCCAACCGGAGTTCTTAAGTTGAACCTTCTGGTTAGATCTCTTATTTGAGTTTTACCTGTGCATTAGATGAGTACTTGTTGTATGCTTGTTAGTTTGTCTGCGAAAGAGTACCCAGAGTGTGCCGCCTGTTACTTCGAATCGTTAGGTTTCGCGGATCATCAACAAGGCAAGTAACACTTTGATCATACCTTTTCTACTACCCAGTTTTATTGCATTAGATCAATCCTCACACATTGCATGATTAGGATCTAATTAAATTGTGGGATGGGAAGTAGATGAGGTAGTACCTATTACCTGTTTATTATCAAACCTTTGGGAGTTACTTCTACGTTTGCTTATTATGCCATGCTATGCTAGTAGACGTGGATTGGGTGAGTGAAATCCATGACAGATGTGAGATTGTTAATTAATGGTTTATCTAAGGTGGCAACTTAAACACACATCTGGGTGGATTGAGGCACCTGGTTATTCCAGGACTTGCCTGTTTTCTTTGGATCGTCACCCAGGCTCAAAGGGATCATAAGACTATTCATACTAGAAACTTCCGTGTGCAGCCACAAGCTATTATGGGCTCTAGCATAGTTGACTAAGTCGTGTGAACTCTTACAGTGGTAGACTAGCAGATGTAGGGGATGTAGGTTGTACAGTCTACCCGATCGTAAGGTGCTAGCACTTCTGAAAGACTATGTCTCGGTCATTCGTCTTCTCAAACACCATGTAGTGCGAGAAACCAAACGGAGGCAATCGAGTCTTGTGGGGAAAAGTGCGGAAACCTCTGTAGAGTGTAATAAACTAATCATGGTTAGCCGTGTCCCCGGTTATGGACATCTTGAGTATCTAGTACTTGGATTTTCATGTGAATCTCATCATGTTACTTTGAATTAATTTTGTTAGGTTATGTTTAATGATGATGCTTAATTGGGATTGAGAATGCTGTCAACCATTCTCAATGTTTAACAACTACCATTATAGTTAAATAAATTTATTCCTTTGAAGTAGGGATAAATTGGCTTTACGCAAAACTGTAACCATAGAGCTTTCCACCAGCCAAATATGCATATAGTATAGCTGTTTCATTCCATTACTCTCTATGTGTTACATTGCCAGCATATTCCATGTGCTGACCTGTTTCGGGCTGCAACGTTAATGTTGCAGACTTTTCAGACGATGATTAAGGAGTTTTAGGTCGTGGTTCTATACTCAGTGATGCTGTTGGAGTTGATGGACTCACTTATCTTCCAAGCCTTCCGCTGTTATCGTTATTAGATGGCCTTAAGCCATACTTATTGTAATAAGTTCTCTTTTGAAACACTCGATGTAATAAGTGTGTGATTGCTACTCTGTTATAAATCCACCGAGTACTGTGTGGTGTCAGCATTACTGATCCAGGGATGACACCGGAGCACAGAGATCAGACTGTTTGAGGTCTGGTCGCTACAGAGATGGTACCAGAGCACATGCTGACTGTAGGACACGACCACTAAGCTAAAGACCTAGATCACTATTCACTCTCTTCTCTTCTGACCTCTCATCTTTTCTACTCTTTAGGATGGCGGATGCAAGGAACAAGTTCACACAACCGGATGAAGATACACCCTTTGGACGTCACTTGAAGGAAGTCACTAGATACCTGAACATAGGAGTACCTAGCTTCACCGGAACCTACAACGCTACTTTACCTGAAGAAGAGCGCTGGATGATTCAAGTTCAAGTTCCAGGAAGGACGTTCATACCAGTCACTGAGCCCATAGAATTTTCTTTTGATGCACCAACTTGGAGTCTAGGAAAGAGCATGGCAGCTCACATTGCCATGGGACGCATTGGAGAAGTCTACCGCAAGGATCTCAAGGATACTATCTACCAGATTTGTGGGCGCCGAGATGAACACTGGGAGATGATCAGCACCATGAAGGATAGATCAATCGCAGCTTTTATCCAGGATCTAAACCAACACATTCAATGACAGGAGAACTAGATGTGCGCCGACATGATAGATCTGAAGAAGGCTAAGACTAGAATCAAGGAACTGGAGGAAGAACTCAAGGCTACACGTGAAGATTATGAAGAGGAAATTGAAGTATTGGTGGAGAAGAATAATGACCTGATCAAGAAGATTGGAATATTTATGGGAGGCCCTACGCCAGTAGATGAAGACGAAGAACCCAAGGAAATTAGCCCGGAAGACTACATCATCATCGACGGCACCGACTCAGAAGCAGATAGTAGCGATGATGACTATGTTGATGAAGCTGGAGCAGATATCATGGAGTCAACGACCAAAGAATATTTCTAGTAGACCACCTCATCAGTAGTAGTAGTAATCCACCATGTAAATATAGTAGTCCGAGCACTTTTGCGATAGTTAGATCGATTGTATGCCTTGTTTGATTGATTGAAGTGAATTGTTTGCTTTTGCCTCATGTGCATATGGGTAGTGTTTTCTCTTTAGACCCCTCTATTCTTATATCTCATCTTTTCTAAACCCTTAGATGCCTCCGAGACGTGACCCCGGATTTACCTTTCCACCGGAGCTCACCCAGTTGATCCAGCAGCAGAACACATTGATGCAGTTGCTAGTACAGAATCAGAATCAGGGGAACAACAACAACAACCCACCACCACCTGTTGACCACTTAGCCCGTTTTCTTAGGCTGAATCCGCCGGTGTTTTCTTGTAGCACCGAGCCGATAGTAGCAGATGATTGGCTCCGCAAGACAGCTAGGGAGTTGACCACAGCAGGATGCACAGATGCGGAGAAGGTGAAGTTTGCCGCACATCAGTTAGAAGGACCCGCAGCATCATGGTGGGAGAATTTCACAGCCACTTTCCCAGTAGACACTGTCACATGGGACCAGTTTCAGCAGGCTTTTCGTACTGCACATGTTTCAGCAGGAGCTATGGCCATGAAGAAGCGTGAGTTTCGCAACTTGCGCCAAGGAGGACGGACAGTTGGCCAATATGTGGAGGACTTTAGTAAGTTAGCACGTTATGCCCCAGATGACGTCGCTACGGATGCAGCAAAGCAGGAGAAGTTTCTGGAAGGACTGAATGATGAGTTGAGCATGCAGTTGATGGTAGCCACCTTCAACAACTACCAGGAGTTGGTAGATCGTGCTCTTATGATTGAAGGGAAGCAGCAGCAAATTGAGAACCGCAAGAGGAAGTATGGACAAGGAAAGTACAATTCAAGAGCTCAGCAGAAGCCACGTTTTACCCCTAGACCAGGAGGACATTTTCAGCATACCCATGGAGGAGGTAGCTCGCACAATCACAATGGCACCAAGAATGGTAATGGCAACGGAGGAAGCAATGGCCAGAACCGCACCAACCCCTCAACCCCAGCCAAGAAGGACCTAAGCCAAGTCACTTGCTTTAAGTGTTCGAAGACCGGACATTATGCCAATGAATGTCCAGAAGGCCAAAATGGCAATGGAAGTTCTGGGAAGAAGCCGAACCCTTTCAACAGGGGATAGGTGAACCACGTTAGTGTGGAGGAGGTTGAGCTCAGCCCGATGCAGTAACAGGTAAGTTTTTGGTTAAGTCATTTACTACACTCGTTCTTTTTGATACTGGTGCATCGCATTCATACATCTCAAGGGGATTTGTGGATAAGTATAACCTACCAACCCAAGCCCTTTGGTCACCCATGTTAGTAACCTCGCCTGGAGCAGAGTAGGTGGCTAGTCTGTGGTGTGATCGGTTACCACTAAGGATTGGTAACTATGTTTTTCCCTCAGACCTAATAGTATTGGAATATCAAGGATTAGATGTGATATTAGGCATGGATTGGTTATCAAAGTATGAAGGGAATATTGAGTGTGCTAGTAAGTCAATTTTGCTTACCACCCCAGAAGGGAGAAGGATCAAGTATGTATCCCGGCATGTGCCAAAGAGGACACAAGTAAATTGCCTAACAGGAGTTGTGCAGGAGGAAGTACCAGTGGTAAGAGATTTCCCTGATGTATTTCCAGAGGAGTTGCCAGGCATGCCACCGGATAGAGATATTGAGTTTTTGATTGAGCTATTGCCAGGCACAGGGCCAATATCAAAGAGACCATATAGGATGCCAGCAAATGATTTGGTGGAAATTAAGAAGCAGACTAAGGAGTTACTGGATAAAGGATATATTCACCCAAGTTCTTCGCCTTGGGGATCGCCAGTACTACTAGTGGAGAAGAAGGATGGATCGTTAAGGATGGTTGTTGATTATCGAGGATTGAATGAAGTAACGATCAAGAAAAAGTACCCACTACCAATGATCAATGATCTGTTTGATCGATTGCAAGGAGCTAAGGTATTTTCCAAGATCGACCTGTGATCAGGATACCACCAGTTGAAGATTCGAGAACAGGATATTCCGAAGACAGCTTTTACCACCAGGTATGGGCTGTATGAGTATACCGTTATGTCATTTGGTCTGACTAACGCACCTGCCTATTTTATGAACATGATGAACAAAGTGTTTATGGAGTTTTTGGATAAGTTCGTCGTAGTGTTCATTGATGATATCCTGGTTTATTCGAAGAATGAAGAGGAGCATAAGGAGCATTTGCGTTTGGTACTTGGAAAGCTCAGAGAACATCAATTATATGCCAAGTTCAGCAAATGTGAGTTTTGGTTGAAGGAAGTAGGATTCCTCGGACACGTTATATCTGGAGAAGGTATAGCAGTTGATCCCACTAAAGTGGAAACCATGACCAAGTGGGAAGCCCCAACAACAGTTGGAGAGATCCGGAGTTTTCTTGGACTCGCAGGATACTACCGGAGATTTATTGAGAATTTCTCAAAGATTGTGAAGCCTATGACTGAGTTGTTGAAGAAAGACACCAAGTTCATATGGACGGAGGAATGTGAGGCTAGTTTCCAGGAGTTGAAGAAACGTTTGGTTACCTCACCAGTGTTGATTTTGCCAGACCAGACCAAGGATTATGAGGTGTATTGCGATGCTTCACGTCAAGGACTTGGAGCAGTGCTTATGCAGGAAGGGAGAGTTGTTTCATATGCCTCAAGACAACTGAAGCCTCATGAGTTGAATTATGCTACGCATGATTTGGAGTTAGCAGCCGTAGTGCATGCACTGAAGACTTGGAGACATTTCCTCATTGGAAATCATTGTGAGGTGTACACGGATCATAAGAGTTTGAAGTACATTTTCACAAGAAGGAGTTGAATCTCAGACAAAGGAGATGGTTGGAGCTTATCAAGGATTATGATATGAAATTGCATTATCACCCCGAAAAGGCTAATGTAGTAGCAGACGCATTAAGCCGCAAGAGCCATGTCAATACGTTAATGACGGGAGAAATACCCAAGGAGTTAGCAGAAAATCTTCGTGAACTATGTTTGGAAATAGTTCCGAGAGGCTACGTAGCAGCATTGGAGATTCAGTCAACCTTGATGGATAAAATCAGGGAAGCTCAGAAAGCTGACAAAGAGATTTCCGCTATAAAGGAGAAACTGAGTACAGGAAAAGCTAAAGGATTTCGTGAGGATGAACACGACACCCTATGGTTTGAAGACCGTGTTTACGTGCCCAATGACCTGGAGATCAAGAAGTTGATACTGCAAGAGGCACATGATTCACCATATTCGATTCACCCAGGAAATACCAAGATGTATTTGGATCTGAAGGATATTTTCTGGTGGATCGGAATGAAGAAGGATATTGCGGAGTATGTAGCAGTTTGTGATGTATGTCAGAGAGTAAAGGCAGAGCATTAGAAGCCAGCAGGATTGTTACAACCATTGCCGATACCCAAATGGAAGTGGGATAAGCTAGGCATGGATTTTATCACGGGATTACCCAGGACTCGTTCAGGCTATGACTCGATTTGGGTTGTAGTTGATCGATTGAAGAAAGTAGCTCATTTCATCCCAGTAAAGACCACTTACACCAGTGCTAAGTTGGCAAAGATATACATGACCAGGATCGTATGTCTGCATGGAGTTCCGAGGAGTATCGTATCGGATAGAGGAACCCAGTTTACCTCAAAGTTCTGGAAGCAGTTGCACGAAACTTTGGGAACCAGGCTAGAGTTCAGTACAGCTTTTCATCCACAGACAGATGGACAGACCGAGAGAGTCAATCAGATTTTGGAGGATATGTTGAGAGCTTGTGCGCTAGATTATGGATCTAGTTGGTACGATAATTTACCGTATGCAGAGTTCTCTTACAACAACAGTTACCAAACCAGCTTGAAGATGGCCCCTTTCAAAGCATTGTATGGAAGGAGGTGCAGGACACCGTTGTCGTGGGACGAAGTTGGAGATCGCCAGTTGTTTGGACCTGATTTGATTAAAGAGTCTGAACAGAAGGTGAAGTTGATTCGCGATAGGCTCAAGGTAGCCCAGTCCAGACAGAAGAGTTATGCAGATTCTAAACGCAAGGAGATTACGAAGTCGGAGATAGAGCTTATCTTCGAGTATCTCCACTTCGAGGAACAAAGTGTTTTGGAGTTAAAGGGAAGTTAGCACCACGATTTGTAGGACCATATCGAGTTTTGGAGCGTATGGGAGAAGTGGCCTACAAGTTGGAATTGCCTGAAGGATTGTCAGGAGTTCAGGATGTGTTCCACGTTTCCCAGTTGAAGAAATGTCACGCGAAGATGGCTGACATACCGTTGAGAGACACCGTGCCTTTGGAAACTATTCAGTTGGATAACGATTTGACCTACGAGGAGAAACCAGTTAAGATCCTCGAGTTTGCCAGCCGAGTTACCCGCAGCAAGGTTATCAAGTTTTGCAAAGTTCAGTGGAGCCACCACACGGAGGATGAAGCCACCTGGGAGCGAGAGGAAGACTTGCTCAAAGACCATCCTCACCTATTTTCTATCCAACCCGAATCTCGAGGGCGAGATTCATCTTAAGGGGGGTAGGTTTGTAACATCCTAAATTTTCAATTTGGAATGTTATACATTAGATCATCATGCATATCATATTTTATTTTTGCATTTTGGTTGATCCTAGAAAATTCTACGCAACTTAAGGACCCACGGAGAGAGTTGGGGATTTCGTTATTTTCATATTTGAGTTTTCTCAAATTTTGAGAATATGATCATTTGATTTTATTTATTTTATCATCAAGTATTTCTATTACAAAAATATGAGAGAGGGAATAAAATGACTTTCCCAAAATAGAGAAATATTGAGGATTAAATAATAAAATCAAATAAGATTTGATTTCGGAGTTTTTCGGTGTTCTATTTGAAATTAGGAAAAATATGCGTTTTTCAAATTTGCATTTAGGTCCCAAATAAATGTTCACCATGTGCGGCTTGATTTTAGAAGCCCGTGAAAATTTGTTTTGGAATTTTTGGACTCCGTTTAGTATTTCTTTTTATTTTCCTTCCGAGCGGAATAATAAAAAAAACGAACCGACTTCGGGCCGTACCCGAGCGGGACACCGCCCGGGGGCAGCCTTTAAATAGCGCCGCCCCGAGCCGCCCCAGCCCATCAGCCCCGCCTCGATCCGCACGCGCCGCCGGAGCCGCCGCCGCCGCCGACGATCCCGCCACTGAGGTTCGTCGCGCCTCGATTTCCGTGCCGAAAAAAGAGAAAAAACATCGGCGTTCGTCATTTTTCTTTTTCTTGGATTAAATCCGCGGTTTTTCTGATCGCGATTCCTGATCCGTTTTTCGTTTTAGTATAACTTTTCGCTCGTTTATCGGAATCAGGTGATTCAAGCGCCTAGAGTTTCGTCTCGAAACCCTTTATTCGTTTAACCAACTTAAACAATATTTTGCTACTGTAAAATTTGGCCTAGATCCAGATTACTAGAACGAAGTTGTTTTCTTTCGCCGTTTGACTTTCGTTGCTTCGTTCGATTTGATTCTTTTTGCCAACTGGAGTTCTTAAGTTGAATTTTGGTTAGATCTCTTATTTGAGTTTTACCTGTGCATTAGATGAGTACTTATTGTATGCTTGTTTGTTTGTCTGCGATAGAGTACCCGGAGTGCGCCGTCTGTTACTTCGAATCATTAGGTTTCGCCGATCATCAGCAAGGCAAGTAACACTTTGATCATACATTTTCTACTACCCAGTTTTATTGCATTAGGTCAATCCTCACACATTGCATGATTAGGATCTAATTAAATTGTGGGATGGGAAGTAGATGAGGTAGTACCTATTACCTGTTTATTATCAAACCTTTGGGAGTTACTTCTACGTTTGCTTATTATGCCATGCTATGCTAGTAGACGTGGATTGGGTGAGTGAAATCCATGACAGATGTGAGATTGTTAATTAATGGTTTATCTAAGGTGGCAACTTAAACACACATCTGGGTGGGTTGAGGCACCTGGGTATTCCAGGACTTGCCTGTTTTCTTTGGATCGCCACCCAGGCTCAAAGGGATCATAAGACTATTCATACTAGAAACTTTCGTGTGCAGCCACAAGCTATTATGGGCTCTAGCATAGTTGACTAAGTCGTGCGAACTCTTACAGTGGTAGACTAGCAGATGTAGGGGATGTAGGTGGTACGGTCTACCCGATCGTAAGGTGCTAGCGCTTCTGAAAGACTATGTCTCGGTCATCCATCTTCTCAAACACCATGTAGTGCGAGAAACCAAACGAAGGCGATCGAGTCTTGTGGGGAAAAGTGCGCAAACCTCGGCAGAGTGTAATAAACTAATCATGGTTAGCCATGTCCCCGGTTATGGACATCTTGAGTATCTAGTACTTGGATTTTCATGTGAATCTCATCATGTTACTTTGAATTAATTTTGTTTGGTTATGTTTAATGATGGTGTTTAATTGGGATTGAGAATGTTGTCAACCATTCTCAATGTTTAACAACTACCATGATAGTTAAATAAATTTATTCCTTTGAAGTAGGGAAAAATTGGCTTTACGCAAAACTGTAACCATAGAGCTTTCCACCAGCCAAATATGCATATAGTATAGCTGTTTCATTCCATTACTCTCTATGTGTTACATTGCCAGCATATTCCATGTGCTGACCCGTTTCGGGCTGCAACGTTAATGTTGCAGACTTTTCAGATGACGATTAAGGAGTTTTAGGTCATGGTTCTATACTCAGTGATGTCGTTGGAGTTAATGGACTCACTTATCTTCCAAGCCTTTCGTTGTTATCGTTATTAGATGGCCTTAAGCCATACTTATTGTAATAAGTTCTCTTTTGAGACACTCGATGTAATAAGTGTGTGATTGCTACTCTGTTATAAATCCTCCGAGTACTGTGTGGTGTCGGCATTACTAATCCAGGGATGACACCGGAGCACAGAGATCAGATTGTTTAAGGTCTGGTCGCTACAGTTTAACACCAATATAAATAAATAATGAGTTCATTACAGTACCTTGAAGTGGTCTTTTGTTTTCTTTCGCTAACGGAGCTCACGAGATTTTCTACTTTAAGTTTTGTGTTGTGAAGTCTTCAAGTTTTGGGTAAAGATTTGATGGATTATGGAACAAGGAGTTACAAGAGCCTAAGCTTGGGGATGACCATGGCACCCCAAGATAATCTAAGGACACCAAAAAGCCAAAGCTTGGGGATGCCCCGGAAGGCATCCCCTCTTTCGTCTACTTCTATCGGTAACTTTACTTCGAGCTATATTTTTATTCACCACATGATATGTGTTTTGCTTGGAGCGTCTTGTATGATTTGAGTCTTTGATTTTTAGTTTACCACAATCATCCTTGCTGTACACACCTTTTGAGAGAGCCATACATGATTTGGAATTTGTTATAATACTCTATGTGCTTCGCTTATATCTTTTGAGTTATATAGTTTTGCTCTAGTACTTCACTTATATCTTTTAGAGCACGGTGGTGGATTTGTTTTATAGAAACTATTGGTATCTCATGCTTCACTTAGATTATTTTGAGAGTCTTAAATAGCATGGTAATTTGCTTAAATAATCCTAATATGCTTAGTATTCAAGAATAGTAAAAACTTTCTTATGAGTGTGTTGAATGCTATGAGAAGTTTGATGCTTGATAATTGTTTTGAGATATGGAGATGGTCATATTAGAGTCATGCTAGTTGAGTAGTTGTGAATTTTAGAAAACTTGTGTTAAAGTTTGTGATTCCTGTAGCATGCACGTATGGTGAACTGTTATGTGATGAAGTCGGAGCATGATTTATTTTTTGATTGTCTTCCTTATGAGTGGCGGTCTGGGACGAGCGATGGTCTTTTCCTACCAATCTATCCCCCTAGGGGCATGCGTGTAATACTTTGCGTTGATAACTTGTAGATTTTTGCAATAAGTATATGAGTTCTTTATGACTAATGTTGAGTCCATGGATCATACGCACTCTCACCCTTCCACCATTGCTAGCCTCTCTAATATGGCACACCTTTCGCCGGTATCATACACCCACCATATACCTTCCTCAAAATAGCCACCATACCTACCTATTATGGCATTACCATAGCCATTCCAAGATATATTGCCATGCAACTTTCCACCCTTCCGTTTATTACGACACACTCCATCATTGTCATATTGCTTAGCATGATCATGTAGTTGACATCATATTTGTGGCAAAGCCACCATTCATAATTCTTTCATACATGTCACTCTTGATTCATTGTATATCCCGGTACACCACCGGAGGCATTCATATAGAGTCATACTTTGTTCTAAGTATCAAGTTGTAATTGTTGAGTTGTAAGAAAATAAAAGTGTGATGATCATCATTATTAGAGCATTGTCCCAGTGAGGAAAGGATGATGGAGACTATGATTCCCCCACAAGTCGGGATGAGACTCTGAACGAAAAAAAAAGATAAAGAAAAGAGGCCATAAAAAAAGAAAGAGAAAAGGTCCAAATAAAAAAAAGAAAAAAATATGAGAGAAAAAGAGAGAAGGGACAATGTTACTATCCATTTCCACACTTGTGCTTCAAAGTAGCACCATGATATTCATGATAGAGAGTCTCCTATGTTATCACTTTCATATACTAGTGGGAATTTTTCATTATAGAACTTGGCTTGTATATTCCAATGATGGGCTTCCTCAAAATGCCCTAGGTCTTCATGAGCAAGCAAGTTGGATGCACACTCACTTAGTTTCTTTTGTTGAGCTTTCATATACTTATAGCTCTAGTGCATCCGTTGCATGGCAATCTCTACTCACTCACATTGATATCTATTGATGGGCATCTCCATAACCCGTTGATACGCCTAGTTGATGTGAGACTATCTTCTCCCTTTTTGTCTTCTCCACAACCACCATTCTATTCCACATATAGTGCTATATCCATGGCTCACGCTCATGTATTGCGTGAAGATTGAAAAAGTTTGAGAATGTCAAAAGTATGAAACAATTGCTTGGCTTGTCATCGGGGTTGTGCATGATTTAAATATTTTGTGTGGTGAAGATAGAGCAAAGCCAGACTATGATTTTGTAGGGATAACTTTCTTTTGCCATGTTATTTTGAGAAGACATGATTGCTTTGTTAGTATGCTTGAAGTATTATTATTTTTATGTCAATATTAAACTTTTATCTTGAATCTTCGGATCTGAATATTCATACCACAATTAAGAAGAATTGCACTAAAATTATGCCAAGTAGCACTCCGCATCAAAAAAATCTGTTTTTATCATTTACCTACATGAGGACGAGCAGGAATTATGCTTGGGGATGCTTGATACGTCTCTAACGTATCTATAATTTTTGATTGCTCCATGCTATATTATCTACTGTTTTGGACATTAATGGGCTTTATTATCCACTTTTATATTATTTTTGGGACTAACCTATTAACCGGAGGCCCAGCCCAGAATTACTTTTTTTGCCTATTTTAGGGTTTTGAAGAAAAGGAATATCAAACAGAGTCCAAACGGAATGAAACCTTCAGGAACGTGATTTTCTCACCGAGCATGATCCAGGAGACTTGGACCCTACGTCAAGAAACAAAGGAGGAGGCCACGAGGTAGGGGGCGCGCCTATTCCCCCAGGCGCGCCCTTAACCCTCGTGGGCCCCCTTTTGCTCCACGGACATACTTCTTCCTCCTATATATACCTACGTACCCCCAAACGATCAGATACGGAGCCAAAACCCTAATTCCACCGCCGTAACTTTCTGTATCCACGAGATCCCATCTTGGGGCCTGTTCCGGAGCTCCGCCGGAGGGGGTATGCATCACGGAGGGCTTCTACATCAACACCATAGCCTCTCCGATGAAGTGTGAGTAGTTTACCTCAGACCTTTGGGTCCATAGTTATTACCTAGATGGCTTCTTCTCTCTTTTTGGATCTCAATACAAAGGTCTCCCCCTCTCTTGTGGAGATCTATTCGATGTAATCTTCTTTTTGCGGTGTGTTTGTTGAGACCAATGAATTGTGGGTTTATGATCAAGACTATCTATGAATAATATTTGAATCTTCTCTGAATTCTTTTATGTGTGATTGGTTATCTTTGCAAGTCTCTTCGAATTATCAGTTTGGTTTGGCCTACTAGATTGATCTTTCTTGCAATGGGAGAAGTGCTTAGCTTTGGGTTCAATCTTGCAGTGTCCTTTCCCAGTGACAGTAGGGGCAGCAAGGCACGTATTGTATTGTTGCCATCGAGGATAACAGGATGGTTTTTTTTATCATATTGCATGAATTTATCCCTCTACATCATGTCATCTTGCTTAAGGCGTTACTCTGTTTTCATGAACTTAATACTCTAGATGCATGTTGGATAGCGGTCGATGAGTGGAGTAATAGTAGTAGATGCAGGAAGGAGTCGGTCTACTTGTCTAGGACGTGATGCCTATATACATGATCATACCTAGATATTCTCATAACCATGCTCAATTCTGTCAATTGCTCAATAGTAATTCGTTCACCCATCGTAAAATACTTATGCTCTTGAGAGAAGCCACTAGTGAAACCTATGGCCCCCGGGTCTATCTTCATCATATTAATCTTCCAATACTTAGTTATTTCCTTTGATTTTTACTTTGCTTTTATTTTACTTTGCATCTTTATCACAAAAATACCAAAAATATTATCTTATCATATCTATCAGATCTCACTCTCGTAAGTGACCGTGAAGGGATTGACAACCCCTTAACGCGTTGGTTGCAAGGAGTTATTTGTCTTGTGCAGGTACTAGGGACTTCGCGCGCAGCCTCCTACTGGATTGATACCTTGGTTCTCAAAAACTGAGGGAAATACTTACGCTACTTTGCTGCATCATCCTTTCCTCTTCAAGGAAATCCAACGCAGTGCTCAAGAGGTAGCACTCACGCTCATGTATTGCGTGAAACTTGAAAAAGTTTGAGAACGTCAAAAGTATGAAACAATTGCATGGCTTGTCATCGGGGTTGTGCATGATTTGAATATTTTGTGTGATGAAGATGGAGCATAGCCAAACTATATGATTTTGTAGGGATAAGCTTTCTTTGGCCATGTTATTCTGAGAACACATAATTTTTTTGTTAGTATGCTTGAAGTATTATTGTTTTTTATGTCAATATTAAACTTTCGTTTTGAATCATATGGATCTGAACATTCATGCCACAATAAAGAGAATTACATGGATAAATATGTTAGGTAGCATTCCCACTCCAGGACGAGCATGAATTAAGCTTGGGGATGCTTGATACGTCTCCAACATATCTATAATTTTTTATTGTTCCATGCAATTATATTATCTATTTTGGATGTTTTATATGCATTAATCTGCTATTTTATATTATTTTTGGGACTAACCTATTAACCTAGAGCCCAGTGCCAGTTCCTGTTTTTTTCCTTGTTTTAGAGTTTCACAGAAAAGGAATACCAAACGGAATGAAACTTTCGCGATGATTTTTCTTGGACTAGAAGACATCAAGAGGACTTGTACACGTCAGGGAAGCCAGGAGGCATCCACAAGGACGGAGGGCGCGCCCAGGGGGTAGGGCACGCCCCCACCCTTGCGGGCCCCTCGTTACTCAACCGACCTATTTCTTCCGCCTATATATTCTCAAATAACCCAAAACCTTCCAGGGGAGCCACAAAACCAATTTCCCGCCGCCGCAACCTTCTGTACACGCGAGATCCCATCTAGGGGCCTTTTCCGGCGTCCTGCCGGAGGGGGATTCGATCACGAAGGGCTTCTACATCAACAACATTGCCTCTCCGATGAAGCGTGAGTAGTTTACCACAGACCTACGTGTCCATAGCTAGTAGCTAGATGGCTTCTTCTCTCTCTTTGATTCTCAATACCATGTTCTCCTTGATGTTCTTGGAGATTTATCCGATGTAATACTTTTTTGCGGTGTGTTCTCCGAGATCCGATGAATTGTGGATTTATGATCAGCTTATCTATGAATATTATTTGAATCTCCGCTTAATTCTTATATGCATGATTTGATATCTTTGCAAGTCTCTTCGAACTATCAATTTGGTTTGTCCAACTAGATTGGTTTTCTTGCAATGGGAGAAGTGCTTAGCTTTGGGTTCAACCTTGCGGTGTCCTTTTCCAGTGACAGTAGGGACAGCAAGGCACGTATTGTATTGTTGCCATCGAGGATAACAAGATGGGGTTTTCATCATATTTCTTGAATTAATTCCGCTATATCATGGCATCTTACTTAATGCGTTACTCTGTTCTTCATGAACTTAATACTCTAGATGCAGGCAGGAGTCGGTCGATGTGTGGAGTAATAGTAGTAGATGCAGAATCGTTTCGGTATACTTGACACGGACGTGATGCCTATATTCATGATCATTGCCTTAGATATCGTCATACTTTGCGCTTTTTGATCAATTGCTCGGCAGTAATTTGTTCACCCACCGTAATATTTTTCTATCTTGAGAGAAGCCTCTAGTGAAACCTATGGCTCCAGGTCTATTTTCCATCATATAATTTCTATTTTCCATCATATAATCTTCTATTTTCCATCATATAAGTTTCCGATCTACAATTTTAGTTTCCGATTTACTTTCTTTGCAATCTTTTACTTTCTGTTCCATAAACCAAAAATACCAAAAAATATTACTTTACCGTTTATCCATCTATATTAGATCTCACTTTGCAAATAACTGTGAAGGGATTGACAACCCCTTTGTCACGTTGGGTGCAAGTTGGTGTTTGTTTGTGCAGGTGTTCGGTGGCTTGTGCGTTGTCTCCTACTGACTGGATTGATACCTTGGTTCTCAAAAGCTTAGGGAAATACTGACTCTACTTTGCTGCATCACCCTTTCCTCTTCAAGGGAAAACCAACGCAAGCTCAAGAGGTAGCACCCCATAGATCAATACTAGTCTTCTTTGTGCACTTTGTCCTCACTCGTGCGCACCCGGGAGCAACTTCTTGGTCAGTCATCCATCCTGAAATTACTCCAAGCTGAGCACGCTTAACTTTGGAGTTCTGTCCGAATGGGCTTCCGGAAAAGATGGAATTCCTTATTGATATGAGTAGTCTATCATCCCTATTAAGCCGGGCTATCACATACACCCCATTCAGAGGAACCGACGTCCTCGTCGGGCCACGGGAACGTTCCCTGTTGGCACATATGTCTGTATATCTAGTCCGGTACATGTGTCATGTTGTGTGCCACGACGGGTCACAAACGTCATGAACAACATGACCACGCACCTGTCTGCAAACATCAGTGTAACCGTGAGGGTTGACTCTGATACCAACTTGTAACGCCCCGGACACACCCGACGGTGGTTGTTACTCCTGGCAGGATCTAGACTGGCCCCACAAATCAATACTAGTCTTTTCTGCGCACTTTGTCCTCACTCGTGCGCACCCGGGAGCAACTACCCGGTTGGTCACCCATCCTGAAATTACTGCAAACTGAGCACGCTTAACTTTGGAGTTCTGTCCGAATGGGCTTCCAAAAAGAAGGAATTCCTTATTGATATGAGTAGTCTATCATCCCTATTAAACCAGGCTATCACAAAATGCCTCGACATGGTATAGGCTATTGGATGATACTGGAACATGGGATTGGAACCGGTTGAAATTGGAATTTCATAAGTTTTATCCTATGCATCCGGTTCATCGGGATCAGAATTATATAATTTTTGGCCTCGTGAAGGAGGAAGTACCGCTCAAGCTTGGGGAAGGCTTAAGTACATGATGTACACAAGCCCCAATCACGAGCTCTCAAGAGAAATTATTATTCAGAATTTTTATGCTCGACTTTCTCATAATGATTGATCCATGCTCGATTCTTCTTCTACTGGTTCTTTTATGTAGAAAACTATAGAATTCAAGTGGAATCTCTTGGAAAGAATTAAAAGCAACTCTGAAGATTGGTAATTCATCAAAGGTAATTAAAGAGTTAGGTATAAATCTTGAGTTTGATTGTGTCAAATATTTTATGGAAACTGATGCTTTTCATAAGTTTAGTACTAAATATGGACTTGACTCTGAGATAGTCGCTACATTTTGTAAATCTTTTGCTGCTCATGTTGATCTCCCTAAGAAGAAGTGGTTTAAATATCATCCATCGATTAAGTAAAAAATTGAGGAACCCGTTATAGTAAAATAGGAAACAATCGTTTACAATGTTGATCCAGTTGTGCCTACTGCTTATATTGAGAAACCTCCTTTTCCCGTTAGGATTAAGGAACGTGCTAAATCTACAATCGTGGTTAATAAAATAATATTAGAACACCTAGACCCTTTGAACAAATTAAGGTTGAACCTAATATTGCAGTGGTTAAAGATCTCTTGGGCATGCTATTTACTTTTACGATGATGATGCTAGAATTGCGAAACCCATTAGAAACGAGCACGATATGCTAGATGGGAATAAACACGTAGTGGGCATGCCTGTTGTTTCTGTTAAAATTGGAGATCATTGCTATCATGTGTTATGTGATATGGGTGCTAGTGTTAGTGCTATTCCGTTTACTCTATATCAAGAAATTATGAATGATATTGCACCTGATGAGATTGAAGATATTGATGTCAGTATTAAGCTAGCAAATAGATATACTATCTCACGGCTAGGAATTGTTTGAGATGTTGAAATATTGTGTGTTAAGATCAAATACCCTACTAATTTCTTAGTACTTGGTTCACAACAAGATAATTTTTGTGCCATTATATTTGTTAGACCTTTCTTGAATATTGTTAATGCTGAAATTGATTGTGTTAAGGAGAAGGTTAGAGTTAAACTTGGTGATGTATTTCATGAGTTTAATTTCTCTAAGTTTAACAGACAACCTCATGAAAAAGAATTGTCAAGTGAGGATGAAATTATTGGTCTTGCTTCTATTATTGTTCCTCCTACCGATCCCTTAGAATGATACTTGCTAATGAAAATGCTATGCATATGAATGAAAGGAATGAAATAGATGATATATTCTTCAAACAAGTACCTATCCTTAAACATAACTTGCCTATCTAAACTCTTGGGGACCCTCTTCCACATAAGAGTGATCATGTGCTTGAAGTAAAACAATTACCTGATACATTGAAATATGTTTATCTCGATGAAAAGAAGATATATCCTGTTATTATTAGTGCTAAACTTTTAGAGCATGAAGAAAAGAGATTATTATAAACTCGGAAGAAGCACCGTGCTGCTATTGGATATACTCTTGATGATCTTAAGGGCATTAGTCCCACTCTATGTTAGCACAAGATTAATATGGAGCCTGATTCTAAGCCAATTGTTGATCATCAATGATGATTGAATCCTAAGATGAAGGATGTGGTAAGAACTAAAATATTAAACCTTCTGGAAGCAGGTATAATTTATCCCGTAGCTGATAGTAGATGGGTAAGTCTTGTTTTGTGTCCCTAAGAAAGGAGGCATCGCCATTGTTCCTAATGATAAAAATGAACTTATCCCATAAAGAATTGTAACTGGTTATAGGATGGTGATTGATTTAGGAATTAAATAAAGCTACTAGAAAGGATCATTACCCCTTGCCTTTTATTGATCAAATGTTATAAAGATTGTCTAAGCATACACACTTCTGCTTTCTAGATGTTTATTCTGGTTTTTCTCAAATACCTATATCACAAGAAGATCAAGAGAAAACCACTTCTACTTGTCCTTTTGGAACTTATGCTTATAGTCGTATGCCTTTCGGTTTATGCAATGCACCTGCTACCTTTCAAAGATGTATGATTGCTATATTATATGATTTTTGTGAAAAGATTGTTGAGATATTCATGGATGATTTTTTTTTCTGTTTATGGGGCTTCTTTTGATGATTGCTTGAGCAACCTTCATCAAATTTTGTAGAGATGTGAAGAAACTAATCTTGTCTTGAATTGGGAGAAGTGCCACCTTATGGTGAATGAAGGTATTGTGCTTGAGCATAAAATTTCTGAAAGGGGTATTGAGGTAGATAAGGCTAAGGTTGATGCAACTGAGAAAATGCCATGTCCTAAAGATATAAAAGGTATAAGAAGTTTTCTTGGTCATGCTCGTTTCTGTAGAAGGTTTATTAAAGACTTCTCTAAAATTCTAGGCCTCTTACTAATCTTTTGCAAAAAGATGTTCCATTTGTTTTTTATGATGATTGTGTAGAAGCCTTTGAAATACTTAACAAAGCCTTAACCTCCGAACCTATTGTTCAACCACCTGATTGGAACTTGCCTTTTGAAATTATGTGTGATGCTAGTGACTATGTTGTTGGTGTTGTTCTAGGACAAAGAGTTGATAAGAAATTGAATGGTATCCATAATACTAGTAAAACTCTAGACGGTGCTCAAAGAAACTATGATACTACTGAGAAATAATTTTTAGCAGTTGTGTTTGCATGTGATAAATTCAGATCTTATATTATTGATTCTAAAGTAATTGTTCACACTAATAATGCTGCTATTAAATATCTTATGGAAAAGAAAGATGCTAAACCTAGACTTATTAGGTGGATTCTTTTGCTTCAAGAATTTGACTTGCATATTATTGATAGAAAGGGAGCTGAGACTCCCGTAGGTGATAATTTGTCTAGAATGGAAAATGTTCTTGATGACCCACTGCCTATTGATGATAGTTTTCTTGATGAGAAATTAGTTGTTATAAATGCTTCTCGTAATACTCCTTGCTATGCAGACTATGCTAATTACATTGTAGATAAATATATACCACCTAGTTTCACATACCAACGAAAGAAAAAGTTCTTCTTTGATTTAGTACATTACTTTTGGGATGACCACATCTATATAAAGAAGGAGTAGATAATGTTATTGTATGTTGTGTATCTGAGCATGAACAGGAACAAATCCTACAGAAGTGTCATTCCGAGGCATACGGAGGACACCATGCTGGAGAGAGAACTGCATATAAGGTATTACAATCTGGTTTTTATTAGCATAACCAGCCATTTAGCCCCACTAATCCCATTGAGGGAGTCCTGGATTAGGGGGTCCTCGGGTGTCTAGTCTATTCGATATGGGCCGGACTGATGGGCCATGAAGACGAAGATTATCCCCCGGGTCCAGGTAGGACACCTATGTGCGTGGACGGCAAGTTTGGTGTCCGGGTGTACTATTTCCTTCCTCTACATGCCGACTTTGTACAAGACTGGGCCCCTCCGGTATGTATATAAACCGGAGGGTTAGGTCCATAGAAAGAGGGGGGAGAAGGATTCATAGGCTAGACAACTGGGGTTTAGCTATTACGATCTTAAGGTAGATCAACTCTTGTAACCCTTATACACACATAGAATATAATCAAGAAGGACATAGTGTTTTACCTCCTTTAAGAGGACCCGAACCTGGGTAAACATCGTGTCCCTATTGTCCCTTGTTACCATCGATCCTCAGACGCATAACTTGGGACCCCCCTACCCGAGATCTGCCGGTTTTGACACCGACGCCCACTGAACCGTGGGAACTAGCATTATATTAATTAGTTTTAATTAAATTAAGCCCCCCTTGTGCCACCGATAGCCTAGCCCCACCTCCTAAACAACCTAATTAGATTAAACTAAACACTGTTAGTAACCCCTGTGACAATGACATGTGGATCCCGTGGATCCAGTTGACTTGACCTGCTGACTCAACCCCTGGTCCCACTATTAGCCTCTATGCACACTGTTGAGTACACTTCTCTGTGTATCCGTAGAAATTTAACCATTTATTTTTGAAAAAATAATAATTCTAGAAAATACTAGAAACTTTGAAAATTCATAGAACATAAAATGTAACTCTGATGAAGATAATTTCTATATGAAAGTTGATCAAAAAAATATAAGGTATCTGAATATGTCATCTGCATACCTGCCACACCCCTCTAACATAATGAACATGGACATTTTTCCCCTGGAATATCTGACCAAAAGATACTGGAGCTGGGAGAACATTACTAGATGTTTTCCCTCTTCTTTTTAAATGCATAGGGGTGCATTAGAGCATATCATCATCACATACTGCCATGGCATGCATTGTGTTGCATTTGATTGCTCCATTATTTATTTGTTTCCCCTCTATCCTTTACTATTTGGTAGACCCCAAGACTACCGATGACGCCGCCGAGTACGACTACGTCGACGACGACCCTCCCTCTCAACAGAGCTTCCAGGCAAACAAAATCCCCTTGATCATTCCGATATCGCCTATTCTTTCCCTTTACTTCTTGCATTAGAGTAGTGATACTGTTACCGCTTTATCGGTTGATCCTATACTATTGCATAACCCGTCCTTGTTGCCACTTTCGATACCTTACCTGTTATCCTATATGCTTAGTATAGGTAAGCTAGTACTCCATCAGTGGCCCTAGACCCTCGTTCGTTTGCCTTGATATACTATTGGGTCGTGATCCTCTTGGGCAATGATCACATATATATCGTATACACTATACATGAAACATGTTCATACTAAAGTCGGGTCGGCTCGGAGAGTACCCGGGAGTGATGATACTATTTGTACTAGGGGATGAAAGGACTGGTGGTTCCATCCAGGTAGTGGTGGGCCTGGGTTCTCGACGCCCCCAAGTGATTCTTTGTGGCAGAATGGTAGGGTAGGTAGAAACCACCTAAGAGACAGTTGGGTCTGGTCCTGGTCGGTGTCCGTAGTTACTTGGTAATAACATGCTTAACGAGATTGGGTATTTGAGCTGAGACTGCCATTTGGCATATACACACTAACCGCCGCATGGGATAATGGCTTATGGGGCCCTTGGCATCGTACAATTTCTCTTGAAAGCTATACAAATGTCATAGTTGAGTGGCACGCGCCTGGGTGAGCCGGTTTTGCTTGGATGTATATACAGAGGTGGGTTTTGTCCCGGCCGTCCATGCAACATGCAGGAGCACTTAGGAAGATTGGCCCATGACCCCTTCGCGCTTAGGATTTAGACCGGCGTGATAACCTCTCTGTAGATCCTAGGTAGGACTATGGCATGTTGATTGTCCGAGGCTGGACATTACCTAGAAAAGTGTGTTTAGCCAGAGGTAATAGAGCGTACCGGGTAATGCAGTGCACCCCTACAGGGAATTTTTATCTATTTGAATAGCCGTGTCCATGGTAATAGGATGAATTGAAGTTGTATTCCGACCTCTTACAACTAAAACTGGGTTCTTGTTAAAACACACCCAGATAAGAGATAGATACACCCGATGATCGCTTTCTCTCAAGGAGACGAGGAGAGGATCTCCGGGTAGGTTTATTGATATACGTTGCTACATGATATTACCATATTATGATATTCTCTTCTACTGCTTCAAGATGATGGCTAGGAGAAAGATGTAGTCTTTGATAGGATGAGCTTCTCCCCCTTATTCTGGCACTTCTGCAGTTTAGTCCGCAGATACTACCCCCATTCATTTGATATCGATGCATATCTAGTGTAGGTCTGATGTTAGTCTTGTGAGTAATTTGGATGAGTACTCACGGTTGCTTTGCTCCCCTTTTCATTCGACCTGGTTGCTGCAACAGTTGGTAGCACCATGGATGCAGGTTTCCCCGATGGCGCCTACTACGTGGAGACAACGACCAGGGGTAGTCCAGAGGTCCCAGGCAGGAGGCCTCGCCTTTCGATCTAGTGCCATTGTTTTGCTCGGCCTTCTTATGGAAAAACTAGTCTAACTATGTCCATACTCAGATAATATTTGCTTTGATGACTTATGTATTTTGGGTCCTCGGGGCCCTGGCTTGTAATATAAATATTTATGTTTATCCTTTGTATTGTAGAGTTGTGTTGTGATATTGATGTGGGTCACCATTCGCAATCATGCATGATGTGTGTATGATGAGTGCACAATTATAAACGCGGGCATAACAAGTTGCTATCAGAGTCAACTGCCTATAGGAACCCCTTCCAAACTCCTTGGTCGATGTTGAGTCTAGACTTGAAAGAAAAACTATTTTACTAACTGTGTTGTGTGTCTTATGGGCCCACATCACCTATGGGTGGGATTAGGATCTTTTATTCCGCTCCTTTACTCCAGGATTTTGATCTCTCTTCTCTTTGGGTTAAATAGTTTTGCTAACTCTAACTCTAGGTTTTCATAACGACTTCATTCTGGAGAGCCACTCATTCCAGATGATCCCTTGATAAGTTGATATATCAAGACATTCCAAAGCACTCTTTGATGTTTTCCCAAGACCCTTGTGCCCATCGCTATTGCAATGCCCTACCACCGACAAATCCTTATGGACAACTACATACACTTGTTGTTCATACATTCATCTCGAGTTGCTCTTGTTATTACAAGATACACTGAAATAGTCTCCGATTTTTTAGAAGCCTATATGTCCTACTGTTGTTGAAATTCCTTGTCGCCTACTTACCCTTGTGGTAAAATCCAGGTGTTCGACAATCCTCGTTAAAACCCTCTATGATTGTCATTTGATCCAATTGATTCATCATGTGTGGGAATGCACACAATCACCATTTATTCCCTGGTAATTATATATATATATATATATATCCTTCTGGCTCATACGTCATTCCGGATATGAGCTAGTTCTTGACCAACCAAATTTTGATCGGTTGTGTCTCTCTGTTCAACTTACTCATATTTTGATCAAAGCACAGCTTCTGATCCCCTGATTTCGGAAATCATAGTTTCTTTCTAATCTAAATTTAGAGTTGATTAGATGATTCCATAACCTGATGCGTTTGCATTCCTTCTTCTTCTAGTTGAGTGCCAATACTCACATTAGATTCCCTGTGGACCACCAGATTCCTTGATTGGATTGTTATCCGATAGTGTCCATATTCAAAACCCTTATGAGTTCTTCCCCTATTACAAATACCTTTGGCAATAGTGTATTCTCTACTTCTTGTCGTCTGTACTATGCTTCAAGATGGTATCTGTTGCTTCTATAAGTGTGTTGTACGGATTCGTAAAATGTCCCGATGGGTTGTATCTATATTTATGCTATCTACGTGAGCCCAAACTTTTTCACGGGTCATACTCTTCTGATATTCCACCAGGTAACTTTTTAGACTCAAAACATTTTTAACAGAGCAGTGGATGAGTAGTTGTGCATTGGACAAGTGGGAGTTGACCTTCAACCTTTGCGTTCATGCCCATGGACACGATGTAGATCTTATCACGAAAGCTTCTCATAAAAATAATTATTCCCCTAATATAAGTTCATCTTGTAACTGTGATATGATCGTTCACAATTGTGGTTCCGACCATATTTTGTTCTCCTTTGATTCCATTTCTCACACAAGTTAAATTTCTTGTCTTCTACAGATCAGTACACCTCTTCAACCTCTATTATGATCTATCTTCGATTTCTACCCTCTGGTATTTCAAGGATATTGTGCCATTGCACTACCTCTTATGAACTCTTGATGGAATAATACCTCTCACCGATTTAGTCATTCCACAGGATTCTAGGTTGTTTGTCAACTAAGAACAACGGTGTCGGCGTTCTGGGAACGGGGGTCCCCAGACTTGCCTGCCTGCGGCGTGGCTCAAGTGGGGGCCCAACATGGCCCATCTTCATCAACACAAGACTCAAGACCCTCGCGAGGGGCCAAGCCTCACGAGGTGGACGACACGGCGCAGCCTCCTCAGGCTGGCTCGCGAGGACACGGAGATATCAAGGCGGGGTACCTCTCAAGGTGCCAGTGAAGCAAGCCATGACGACTCAGAGCACCAGGCGGGTGCCAGCGCGCGCAGCGTCCTTCTTTCCTCTTTGGTGCAAAGGGGGCAAGCGCAGCCGCGGAGTACCGAGGCATCAGGCAAAGGTTGCCATTTCGGTGCAACGAGACCAGGACCAAGTGGACTACGAGACGGAGGTCACCATGGAGCCCAGCACGGCGTCACCGCAGAGTCTTTCGCAGGTGAAGACCACCTTTAGTCAGGATAAGAGTACTTGCTGTCCCCCTTCAAATTAGCCCGCCATTGTTGGCTCCCTTCCCGCTCGATATTTGGGAAGAGGACCAGGGCCTCTATAAATAGGACTAGCCACCATAGTAGGAGGGGGGATCGAAATCCGAGAGAGAGAGGGGGGGGGGGGGTGACAGAACTCCTCCCAGCAGTTCATCATCCCGACCAAGAACTGACCCTCGCGAGGCTGTTCTTCCTTGTATTGTTCATCATCACCAGCCCCAGGAGGCAATCCATCCACCACACACTAGAGTAGGGTATTACACCACAATGGTGGCCCGAACCAGTATAAATCTTGTGTCTCTTGTGTGATTCCTTTAGTAGTTTAGATCTTTGTGAGACGGGGAGGTTGAGGACGTGATCTCCATGCGCACCCCAGTGTTCGAACCTTAAGGGTCTACCGGAACCCGAAATCCGACAAACGGTAAATGAATTGAGTCCACACTATGATCCGATAGCTCTTAATAATCTTCATTGATCACAAGTTTGTAAAAAATCATGTCATTCTTAGTCGATTGGCTACATCATCATCGTCGTGCTAAAGCTTGGCTACGCTACCTAGTCCGTCATCCCCCGATGTAATTTTGGCGGTGCACTATGCTTACGTCAAAACTTTCAACATCCTATTGGTTGTACTGAAAGGCAACTGTGATTCTAAGTTTGCATCTTATCTATGGTTCCAATAACCTTCTGCTTCACCATTCCTTTTGCTTGATGTCGTCGTTGATCGATTACATCTTCATGAAACCTCTCGACAAAATGTGTTTTGATCATCATCAATGTTTTGACTTCTTCCAAGTTCTGAATCAAATTTATGATGAGAATTTCCATCCATGCCTCTTAGTAGTTTGTGTTTTCATCGACTACTGATATGTCTCTAATGTATCTATAATTTTTTATTGTTCCATCTTATTATATTATCTGTTTTGGATGTTTTATATGCATTAATATGTTATTTTATATTATTTTTGGGACTAACCTATTAACCTAGAGCCCAGTGCCAGTTTCTGTCTTTTCCTTGTTTTTGAGTTTTACAGAAAAGGAATATCAAACAGAGTCCAAACGGAATAAAACTTTCGCTATGATTTTTCTTGTACCAGAAGACAACCAGGAGACTTGGGACGGGGGTCAGAAGACTCACAAGGAGCCCACAAGCCCACAGGGCGCGCCCCAGGGGGCGCCCCCTAGCTTGTGGACCCCTCGGGAGTCCCCCAACCCTAACCTTTACACTATAAATTTCAAAATATTCCCCCAACATCAGAAGCATCCACGAAAATACTTTTCCGCCGCTGCAAGCCTCTGTTCTCGTGAGATCCCATCTGGGGGCCTTTTCCGGCACCCTGTCGGAGGGGGATTCGACCACGGAGGGCCTCTACATCAACCTTGATGCCCTTTCGATGAAGCATGAATAGTTTACCACGGACCTAAGGGTCCATAGCTAGTAGCTAGACAGCTTCTTCTCTCTCTTTGATCTTCAATTCAATGTTCTCCTCGATGTTCTTGGAGATCTATCCGATGTAATATTCTTTGGCGGTCTGTTTGTCGAGATCCGATGAATTGAGGATTTATGATAGATTTATCTATGAATATTATTTGAGTCTTCTCTAAACTCTTTTATGCATGATTAAGATATCTTTGTATTTCTCTTCAAACTATCGGTTCGGTTTGGCCAACTAGATTGGTTTTTCTTGCAATGGGAGAGGTGCTTAGTTTTGGGTTCAATCTTGCGGTGTCCTCACCCAATGACATAGTAGGGGTAGTGAGGCACGTATTGTATTGTTGCCATCGAGGATAAAAAGATGGTGTTTATATCATATTGCTTGAGTTTATCCCTCTACATCATGTCATCTTACTTATAGTGTTACTCTGTTCTTATGAACTTAATACTCCAGATGCATGCTGGATAGCGGTCGATGTGTGGAGTAATAGTAGTAGATGCCGGCAGGAGTCGGACTACTTGTCACAGACATGATGCCTATATTCATGATCATTGCCTTAGATATCGTCATAACTATGCCCTTTTCTATCAATTGCTCGACAGTAATTTGTTTACCCGTCGTATGTTTTCTTTCAAGAGAGAAGCCTCTAGTGAAACCTATGGCCCCCAGGGTCTATTTTCCATCTTATATTTTTAGATCTATAAACCAAAAAACCCAAAAATACCTTGCTGCAATTATTTATATTTACTTTAGTTTGCCCTTTTATTTATCTTTTATACCTATCTCTATCAGATCTCACTCTTGTTCGTGACCGTGAAGGGATTGGCAACCCCTTTTTCGCGTTGTGTGCAAGTGTTTGTTAGTTTGTGTAGGTGCATAAATTGGAGACTTGCTTGTGCCACCTACTGGATTGACTCCTTGGTTCTTAAGTGAGGGAAATACTTATCTCTACATTGTTGCATTGCCCTTTTCTCTTCAAGGGAAAAATCAACGCAAGCTCAAGAAGTAGCAGGAAGAATTTCTGGCGCCGTTGACGGGGAGGTTCTACATCAAGCCTACCAAGTACCCATCATAAAATCTCATCTCTTGCACTTACATTATTTGTCATCTGCCTCTCTTTTTCCTCTCCCCCACTTCTAGAACGTTTTCAGAAAAAAATGCAAAAATATTTGCCTTTTTATTCGCCCTTCTTTCGTTGCTTTTTGTTTCCTTGTTTGCTAGGTTGGTTTCTTGCCATCATGTTTGAATCTGGGGAGGTTATCATTGAAGATATTGAGTATCTTGCAAATAAAAGCCTTGAGTAGAAATTTGGATCTTGCTCTTTAGACCGTGAAACTGAAACCCCCTCTAATCTTAAAGCGAAAAACTTTTCATGTGGGAGATGGTAATATCATTGGGAAAAGTGTTATTCAGGAATTCTTTGATTGTACGGGAGTTTTACCAATTGATAAGGGATCTATTATTCCTGATACAAATTGCTATGCGGATTCCATTGCTATGCGGATTCCATTGCTATGCTTGTCATTAAACTAGAAAGATAATCTGTGCACATTCATCCCGCTTTACAAAAGATATTTTATGAACTTCCCAATATACTCCCTCCTAAGAATAAAAAATTGCAACTATCATTCTTATGCGAGAATTTGATTTCATAATAAAATAATCTAGGGGAATTTTTGTTTTCTATAATAAAAATATGGAGCATCCTCCAGTTGAAGAAATTCTCCATGATAAAGAAACTTTGCGTAGACTAGAATCTAGAGATTATCATTATTATAGTAGCAATCTTAGGAGAAGAGTTACCTATGCAGAAATTGCTCAAGCCCTTTACCTTGATACTTATGATAAATTTGATTGGGTAACTAAGGGAATTTATGTAGGATTTAACGATGAGTGGATGGAAGAAATGTCTAGGGAACCCATTAAAAATGAGATACGTATTGTATATAAGGATATTTATGGTGATGATCTTGAGTATGGAATTATGAATGTCAAAATAACCAACCAAAGTCCTTTTCATGATTTGAGTTCACCAACTAGGAAGGAAAGGAAAGAAAAAGAGACTTTTTAAGGGAAGATCTGACTAGGAAATAATTGCATACCAAAGATGAGAATACTTACATATATGTTTTATGCCTAGCTAGGGGCGTCAAACAATAGCGCTTGTTGGGTGGCAACCCAATTTTATTTTGAGTTTTTTTGTTTTTGGTTCAGTTTTTCAATAAATACACATTATTACTTTTGTAGAAATTGTGTTTTGGTGTTTCAATTAGTGTTTGAGCCAAGTAAGACCTTTGGGATGGTCTATGGTAATAGTTGATTTGATCTTGCTGAAAAACAGAAACTTTTGCGCTCATTGCCAGAATTTTAAAAAATCATGGAAACATGATTATGATTTGCATTTTTTACACAAGATTGATATACAAATTTTCCAGATTTTCGTTATTTTTCAGAACCTTTTGAGTTACATAAGTATATGAAGTTTCCAGATTGCTACAGACTGTTCTATTTTTGACAGATTCTGTTTTCTATGTGTTCTTTGCTTATTTTGATGAATCTATGGGTAGTATCGGGGGGTATGAACCATGGATAAGGTGGAATAAAGTAGATATTACACCAATATAAATAAAGAATGAGTTCACAACAGTACCAAAAAGTGGTGATTTATTTTCTTATACTAACGGATCTCATGAGTTTTCTGTTGAGTTTTGTGTTGTGAAGTTTTCAAGTTTTGCGTAAAGATTTGATGGACTATGGAATAAGGGGTGGTGAGAGCTTAATCTTGGGGATGTCCAAGGTACCCCAAGGTAATATTCGAGGACAACCAAGCGTCTAAGCTTGGGGATGCCATCTATTGGTAAATTTACTTGAGACTATATTTTTATTCATCACATGATATGTGTTTTGCTTGGAGCGTCTTGTATGATATGAGTCTTTGCTTTTTACATTTCCATAATCATACTTTTTGTACACACCTTTTGAGAGGGACACACATTAATAGTGAATTTATTAGAATACTCTATGTGCTTCACTTATATCTTTTGAGCTAGGTAGTTTGCTCTAGTGATTAACTTATATCTCTTTAGAGCACGGCGGTGGTTTTATTTTATAGAAATTTATGAACTCTCATGCGTCACTTATATTATTTGAGAGTCTTTAAACAATATGGTAATTTTCTTAGGTTATGAATTTAGTCCTAATATGATGGGCATCCAAGAGGGATATAAAAAACTTTCATATAAAGAGCATTGAATACTATGAGATGTTTGATTCCTTTTATTTGTTTTGAGATATAAAGATGCTAATATTAGATTCATGCTAGTGAGTAATTGTGGATTTGTAGAAATAATTGTGTTAAAGTTTGTGATTCCCATAGCATGCACGTATGGCAAACCATTATGTCATGAAGTCGGAGCATGATTTTTTTTATTGTCTTCCTTATGAGTGGTGGTCGAGGACGAGCGATGGTCTTTTCCTACCAATCTACCCCCCCCCCCCTAGGATCATGTGTGTAGTACTTTGTTTTGATGGCTAATAAATTTTTGCAATAAGTATGTGAGTTTTTATGACTAATGTTGAGTCCATGGATTATAGGCACTCTCACCCTTCCACCATTGCTAGCCTCTCTAGTACTACACAACTTTCGTTCGTGCATTAAACCCACCATTTACCCTTTCTCAAAACAGCCACCATACCTACCTATTATGGCATTTCCGTAGCCATTCCGAGATATATTGCCATGCAACTTCCACCGTTCCATTTATTATGACACATACCATCATTGCAATATTGCTTTGCATGATCATGTAGTTGGCATAGTATTTGTGGCAAGGCCACCGTTCATAAATTTTTATAGATGTCACTCTTGATTATTGCACATCCCGGTACACCGCCGGAGGCATTCATATAGAGTCATATTTTGTTCTAGTATCGAGTTGTAATTCTTGAGTTGTAAGTAAATAAAAGTGTGATGATCATCATTATTAGAGCATTGTCCCATGTGAGGAAAGGATGATGGAAGATATGATTCCCTCATAAATTGGGATGATTCTCCAGACTTTATAAAAAATAAAAGAGGCCGAAGAAGCCCAAACAAAAAAATGAGAGAAAGGAGAGAAGGGACAATGTTACTATCCTTTTTTCACAATTGTGCTTTGAAGTAGCACCATGTTCTTCATGATATAGAGTCTCCTATTTTGTCACTTTCATATACTAGTGGGAATTTTTCATTATAGAACTTGGCTTGTATATTCCAATGATGGGCTTCCTCTAATTGCCCTAGGTCTTCGTGAGCAAGCAAGTTGGATGCACACCCACTTAGTTTCTTTTTTAGCTTTCATAAACTTATAGCTCTAGTGCATCCGTTGCATGGCAATCCCTACTCACTTTGCATCAATATCAATTGATGGGCATCTCCATTGATTTTCCTAGTTGATGTGAGACTTTATCCTTCTTTTTGTCTTCTCCACAACCACCATATTCTATTCCACCTATAGTGCTATATCCATGGCTGACGCTCATGTATTGCATGAAAGTTGAAAAAGTTTGAGAACACTAAAAGTATGAAACGATTGCTTGGCTTGTCATCGTGGTTGTGCATGATGAAATACTTTGTGTGATGCAGATGGAGCATAGCCACACTATATGATTTTGCAGGGATAACTTTCTTTTGCCATGTTATTTTGAGAAGACATGATTGCTTTATTAGTATGCTTGAAGTATTATTGTTTTATGTCAATATTAAATTTTTGTTATGAATCTTATGGATCTGAATATTCATGCCACAATAAAGAAGATTACATGGATAAATATGTTAGGTAGCATTCCACATCAAAAATTCCATTTTTACAATTTACCTACTCCAGGATGAGCAGGAATTAAGCTTGGGGATGCTTGATACATCTCCAACGTATCTATAATTTTTTTATTGTTCCATGCTATTATATTATATGTTTTGGATGTTTTATATGCCTTAATATGCTATTTATATTATATTTGGGACTGGCCTATTAACCTAGAGCCTAGTGCCAGTTTCTGTTTTTTCCTTGTTTTTGAGTTTTATAGAAAAGGAATAGCAAACAAAGTCCAAATGGAATAAAACTTTTGCAATGATTTTTCTTGGACCAGAAGACACCCAGGAGACTTGGGGAGGGGGTCAAAAGACTCACGAGGAGCCCACAGGGCGTGCCCCATGGCGTCGTGTGCCCCTGGCTTGTGGACCCCTCGGGAGTCCCCGTACCCTAATCTTTGCACTATAAATTCCAAAATATCCCCCCACCATCAGAAGCATCCACGAAAATACTTTTCCGCTGCCGCAAGCCTCTGTTCCCGTGAGATCCCATCTTGGGGCCTTTTCTGGCACCCTGCTGGAGGGGGATTCAATCACAGAGGGCCTCTACATAAACCTTGCTACCCTTCTAATGAAGCGTGAGCAGTTTACCACGGACCTAAGGGTCCATAGCTAGTAGCCAGATGGCTTCGTCTCTCTCTTTGATCTTCAATACAATGTTCTTGGAGATCTATCCTATGTACTATTCTTTTGCGGTGTGTTTGTCGAGATCTGATGAATTGTGGATTTATGATCAATTTATCTATGGTTATTATTTGTGTATTCTCTGAACTCTTTTATACATGATTAAGATATATTTTTATTTCTCTTTGAACTATCAGTTTGGTTTGGCCAACTAGATTGGTTTTTCTTGCAATGGGAGAGGTGCTTAGTTTTGGGTTCAATCTTGCGGTGTCCTCGCCCAGTGACATAGTAGGGGTAGCGAGGCACGTATTGTACTGTTGCCATCAAGGATAAAAAGATGGGGTTTATATCATATTGCTTGAGTTTATCCCTCTACATGATGTCATCTTACTTAAAGCGTTACTCCGTTCTTATGAACTTAATACTATAGATGCATGTTGGATAGCGGTCGATGTGTGGAGTAATAGTAGTAGATGCAGGCAGGAGTCGGTCTACTTGTCATGGACGTGATGTCTATATTGATGATAATTGCCTTAGATATCGTCATAACTATGTGCTTTTCTATCAATTGCTCGACAATAATTTGTTTACCCATCGTATGTTTTCTTTCAAGAGAGAAGCCTCTAGTGAAACCTATGGCCCTCGGGGTCTATTTTCCATCATATATGTTTAGATTTATAACCAAAAAACCCAAAAATACCTGGCTGCAATTTATTTATATTTACTTTAGTTTGCTCTTTTATTTATCTTTTATACCTATCTTTATCATATCTCACTCTTGTTCGTGACCATGTAGGGATTGACAACCCCTTTTTTGGCGTTATGTGCAAGTGTTTGTTAGTTTGTGCAGGTGCATAGATTGGAGACTTGCTTGTGCCTCCTACTATATTTATACCTTGGTTCTTAATTGGGGGAAATACTTATCTCTACTTTGCTGCATCACCTTTTCCTCTTCAAGGGAAAAATCAACGCAAGCTCAAGAAGTAGCAACTACTTCCTTGCCTTCCTTCCAACACAAACTTGTTCATGTTTTGGCTGTACCTTGAGTTCCTTGTTCTCCAGCTTATGTTTTGTTCTACCTTTGAGCATTACTATCTTTTATGTCAAGAATGTCGTGGGAATTTCACCACCTCTTAAGGATTCTTGGTATACTAATACTTCTCGCCATCACCATTCATTTGTGATGTCTAAATTCAAAACTTCTAGCAACCCTATTGCCTTGAAGTTAATGAACAATAATTTCATTCGTAGTGTGTTGGTTGTTGAATCATCATTCTAACATTGTACGTGTTGCTTAGTTCATGTTTTCGGGTTCCCTTTCTGATCAATGTTTAATTGATGATGTTTTCCTCTAAATACGCCATTGTACCATTTGGTCTGACAAATGCTATCACCTTGTTCACATAATTGTGGAAAACCATCTTTATGGAAATCTCGATGAACTGCTGTTGAGCCCATCGGCCACATCCTCATCTTCTCCATGGTTCATGATGAACATTTAAGCTAGTGTTGGAAACTTTTGAAAGTATTGTCTTTGATCCTAGCCCATGAAGTATATGTTTGATGCAAGAAGTATCTTTTCTAAGTTCACTTGCATATTTGCCATCGTGAATATGAGAAAGTTTTGTTTTGCTTCCTTTGGGATCACCCCAAACCATTCATGCATGTGTGAAGTATTCTATGGTTTCGTAGACTTGTTATCTTCACTCCATATGTACTCCCTAGCACACTAAGCCACCGATTGATTTGTTCATGGAAAGGAATTTCCTTTGTAAGAGCTAAGCCGGACTTATACAAGAACTTTGATATCCTCAATGATGGTTCCTAACCAGAACTCAGTTGCCTTTTTGCTATAAGACTTCAATGTGGTCACGATTGTCTTGGGTAGTGTGCTCATGTGTGTGTGGCATCTAGGTCATGTTTCGAAACTTGCTTCCTAGTTCATTTCCTGAGAATATAGCAACATCATCTCGACAATTTGTTTTGCACTTTTTCCTTCTCACGCATGTTGAGTCTGAGGTATCCTGATGCCAATCAGATCTGAATCTCGGGAAGATACGATGGTTGGAACATTTTCCAGAAATTATAAACATTGGTCTCTATGTACCCCGGTAAAGTGATTTTATGGCTACCATGCCTTGCCGGAGGACCTATTCTTATAGTATCTTGTTCAGCAAGGTTAGCCATTCTTCCATCAGGAAATTATATGACTTATCCTAGAAGTTGTTCCTGATGGATCCCTTGTGTTCCTGAAGTCTAACCTTTACTTGATGACCATACCGATGTTACCCCAAAGCACGAGTTTGGTACTCCAAACATCAACAAGAACATTGGAATGTGCAATGCTACAATGTTTCTTGATCATTTATCCAAACATCGTTATATGGGTAAAAATAAATAAATAATGAAGTTCATTCCCCTTTATCTGAATGGTCCTGCACTTGATGTTCTATCATGTATACCATGCTCTGCTTATCCTTGGAAGGATGTAATCCTAATACTTGTGTATAATCACATTTTCCTTTCCATTGATCTGTCTAAACTTTCATAAAAATTATAGGATCTAAGCAGTAATAATTCACTGCTTATGTAAACACCTCGGTATGCAACTTTGTGGTAACGCCCTGTTACTATTGTTGTTAACACTGCAGCAACCACTGACGGTCGAGAACTTTGCCTATTGGTCCGCCTCGTTTTAATGAGCGGGAAATGTTTCTCTTCATCCCCCGCCCTTGGTACCGACGTTTTTGCCAACATAGCTAGCAAACTATTCTCTCACAAACCTTGAATCGTGATCACACCAGATGCCGCCACCCTTCTTATTCATCATGGTGGTATGTATGTTGATCACTTCAATTTTGAACATCCTAATGATCCAGAAATGCTCGAGTCCTCAAATACATACTAGTGAGTATGCTTTGCTTTTCTGTATCACTTGCGACTGTATATTTCAGTTGCCCATGTGATCGATTATCATTCTACCTTGAGCCTTCCATTCTTTTGAATTCCTTACGTAAATTCTCTAATTAATTGTGAAGTTTCATATAATGACTATATGATCCTTGTATCCGAAATCACTCTTACACTTGGCTTTGTATGCATTTTTTCCAAGCCACCTTACTTGAGATGTTCCATTCCGGTATCACACACACCATTTAATTATTCACAACCCTAGAACCCTTTCACTCTGTTTCAGGCATCTAACGATTGCCTACCCATTTGAAAATATTTATACATTCTTATATTGCTCTTGATGATTTCCCTGAGTTTCAACTCAAGAGACACCTTGTGCCTCATTCCATGAGATAATTATGGAATATCAGTTCTAGCAGACATCCGTCCTTATAGTTCCCCTCTTACACTATTCTAAGTGCAATGAACTTCCAATGAAAACGTGTCAAGTTCGATGTGACACAAGATTGCAGGAGAAAATGAAGACGTCAACTCAATGGATCGATCTCTTCAGGAAGGGAAAACCAAGACCGAGAAGACTCGTTAGAATGCCGTAACCAAATCTTTCCCCCTTACGTACTCTACCTCTTAAATCTTGAGACGAGATTTCCTTTAGTGGAGGAGATTTGTAATGCCCCGATAATCATGCTATAGTAAACCTCACCCTAATGATGCCATATTATCACTTGTGCTAAGCTTAATTACCCCCTGATTGAAATGCAATTCCAATGCAAGTCAAATTGTTATTTCTTCAAACAGTAAAACAAAAATGTTTGTGGTGTTGAAAATATTCACTAACTAATTGTCATGAATAAACCAACATTATTTGAATTATTAAAATTCCCTTAACCTAATTAAAATTTGAACAACAACATTTATTTGAGCCAATTTGAATTAAACAAATACCTAAACTTCTCAAATTAAATTAAAACTTTGTGTGATAGTTCAAAATGTTACCTAATATTTACTCCCTCTGTAAACTGATATAAGAGTGTTTAGATGACCAAAGTAGTGATCTAAACACTCTTATATCAGTACAGAGGGAGTACATGACAAATTTTGATATTCAACAAAAATCATCTAGTATGTAGATCAAATGGAAAACAGTGAATTAAAAATGAAACAGAGAAAAGAAATACAAAAAAGAAAAAGTGACAAGGCTGCACTGTGCACTGCAACCCACTTCTATAGTGCACCGCCAGCCCAACCCATCTGTACCTCCTTCTACCTCCTGTTCACCGCGCCATCGTGGACGCTTGCATGTCATCCATGGCGCAGATGCCGCGTGTCAGCCATCCAGCCCCTCCCCGGCGCCTACTTGGTCGCCGTTGACCCCTGGCCAAACCCTACCGCCCTCACTTCCCCTCTCCTCAGCCCTCTCGCTCGATCTGGAGCTCGCCCAAACGCATCCATGGACGCATCCCCGTCGTTCGCGTAGCCACCAACCTCATCTCGCCTCGCCGATGTGTCCAGAAGCTCCGCCAGGATCGCCTTCATCTTCCCTGACGTTGGATCGAAGCCAAGAGGCCACCTCGACGACAAACGCATCAAACCCCTCCGCCTCAGCCACCACATGCTGCCATAGATCACCATCATCCTCGACCTCCTCCGGCTTCCCCGAGTCGCTCCTCGGCACCACTGTGAGCACCACTCCATCCCCCCTCATTTTCCCCTTGCTTCATCGCCCGTAGCTCGCCTCGCCGCCGCTGTCCACATCACCGCCGCAGCTACTACTTGCAAAGCTCACGTTCGAGCCCACAACTGTGCTCCTGGAACTCCCAGCAAGCCAGCGCCTCCACCGCCTCCTCCTCTCGTGCACCATAGCTTTGATCTCGAGCTCTCCCGAGCCCTGCCGCCGCCACGACTCGACGCTGATGCCAACTCTGTCCACCCTAGCTCAGGTTACTGCCACCGGGCGACGCTCAGTATTGCCCGCGTTCGAACGAGCCCGGTCACGCTCAAATTGGCCCTCTGTGGGGCATTTTTCGGTGAGGCCGAGCCCCGCACCACGTACTTGGTCGCCAGAGCACAAGCTGCACAACCGCCAACGCACCACCGCCCTGGGTTGCTGACCAGTGGGCTCGCGCCATTAACCAGCCATTTAGCCCCACTAACTCAACCCTAACCCCACTGACCTGTGGGCCCTGACATTATATTAGTTAGGTTTAATTTAATTAAACCCCACTGTGCCACCGACAGACTGGCCCCACCTCCCAGACAATCTAATTAGATTGAACTAAACACTGTTAGTAACCCCCTTCGACAATGACATGTGGATCCCATGGATCCAGTTGACTTGAACTGCTGACTCAGCCCCTGGTCCCACTGTTAGCCTCTGTGCACACTGCTGAGTACACTTCTCTATGTACCCGTAGCAATTTAACCATTTGTTTTCGAAATAATAATAATTCCATAAAATACTAGAACGAAACTTCAGAAATTCATAGAACATAAACTGTACCTCCGATGAAGATAATTTATATATGAAAGTTGATCAGAAAAATATAACGTATTTGAATATGTCATCCGCATACCTGCCACACCCTGCTAACATAATGAACATGAACATTTTGCCCCTGGATCATCTGACCAAAAAATACCTGGAGCTGGGAAAACATTGCCAATTGTTTTCCCTCTTCTTTTAAAATGCATAGGGAGGCATTAGAGCATATCATCATCACATACTGCCACGCCATGCATTGTGTTGCATTTGATTTCTTCGTTATTTATCTATTTCCCCTCTATCCTCTATTATTCGGTAAACCCCGAGACTACCGCTGACGCCACCGAGTACGACTACGTCGACGATGACCCTCCCCTCTTGATAGAGCTTCCAGGCAAGCAAAATCCCCTTGATCATTCTGATATCGCATATTCTTTCCCTCTACTGCTTGCATTAGAGTAGTGATACTGTTACTACTTTATCGGTTGATCCTATACTGTTGCATAGCCTATCCTTGTAACCACTTTTGATACCTTACATGTTATCCTATATGCTTAGTATAGGTATGATAATACTCAATCAGTGGCCCTACACCCTTGTCCATTTGCCTTGCTATACTATCGGGACATGATCCTATCAGGCGATGATCATAGATATATTGTATACACTATACATGAAACATGTTCATACTAAAGTTGGCCTGGCTCGAAGAGTACCCGCGAGTGATGATACTGCTTGGACTGGGGGCTGAAAGGACAGGTGGTCACATCCAGGTAGTGATGGGCCTGGGTTCCCGATGGCCCCCTGAGTGACTCTTTGTGGTGCAACAACAGGGCAGGTAGAGACCACGTCGAAGACAGGTGGGACTGGTTCCTGGTCCGTGTTCGTGGCTACTTAATAATAACACGCTTAACGAGATTGAGTATTTGATCTGAGACTGCCATTTGGCATATATGCACTAACCGCCACGTGGGATAATGTCTTATGGGGCCCTCGGCATCGTACGATTTCTCCCGAAAGCTCTACAAATGTCAGAGTTGAGCGGAACGCGCCCGGGTGTGTCGGTTATGCCTGGATGTATATACAAAGATGGGTTTGGTCCCGGACGTCCATGCAATGTGCAGGAGCGCCTAGGAAGATTGGCCTATAACCCCTTTGCGCTTAGGATTCGGAATGGTGTGCTGACCTCTTTAGAGAGCCTGGTTAGGACTACATCATGTTGATTTTCCGAGGTCGGTCATTAGCCAGAAAAGTGTGTCCAGTCAGAAGTAATCGACAGTATCGGGTAAAGTGGCGCACCCCTATAGGGAAGTCTATCTATTCTAATAGTCGTGTCCACAGTAATAGGATGACTTGGAGTTGTATTCCGACCTCTTACAATTAAAACCGGATACTTGTTAAAACACACCTAGATAAGAGACAGATATACCCGATGGTCGCTTTCTCTTAGGGAGACAAGGAGAGGATCTCTGGGTAGGTTTATTGCTTTACGTTGCTACATGATGTTACCGTATTATGCTACTCTCTTCCACTTCTGCAAGATGATGGCTACAAGAAGATGTAGTCTTTGATAGGATGAGATTCTCCCCCCTTGTTATGGCACTTCTGCAGTTTACTCCACATATACTACCCCCATTCATTTGATACCGATGCATATCTAGTGTAGTTCTGATGTAAGTCTTGCAAGTACTTTGGATGAGTACTCACGGTTGCTTTGATCCCCATTTCATTCGACCTGGTTGCTACATCAGCTGCTAGCACCGCGGATGCAGGTTTCCCTGACGGTGCCTACTACGTGGAGACCGACGACCAGGAGTAGTCCGGAGGTCCCAGTCAGGAGGCCTCGCCTTTTGATCTAGTGCTGTTGTTTTGCTCAGCCTTCTTAAGGAAAAACTTGTCTAACTATGTCTGTACTCAAATAATATTTGCTTTGATGACCTATATATTTTGGGTCCTCGTGGCCCTGGCTTGTAATATAAAGATTTATGTTTTTCCTTTATGTCGTAGAGTTGTGTTGGGGAACGTAGCATGCAATTTCAAAAAAAATCCTACGATCATGCAAGATCTATCTAGGAGATGCATAGCAACGAGACGGGGAGAGTGTGTCCACGTACCCTCGTAGACCGAAAGCGGAAGCGTTATGTTAACGCGGTTGATGTAGTCGAACGTCTTCACGGTCCAACCGATCCAAGAACCGAACATACGGCACCTCCGTGTTTAGCACACGTTCAGCTCGATGACATCCCTTGAGCTCTTGATCTAGTATAGGGTTGAGGGAGAGTTCTGACAACACGGTGGCGTGGTGACGGTGATGTGATCCACGCAGGGCTTCGCCTAAGCACTACGACACTATGACCGGAGGAGTGAACTGTGAAGGGGGGCACCGCACACGGCTAAGAGATTTATTGGTGTGTCTTTGGGGTCCCCCCTGCCCCCGTATATAAAGGGTGGAGGAGGAGGCCGGCATTCAGGAGGGGCACACCATGGGGGGAGTCCTACTTGGACTCCTAGTCCAAGTAGGATTCGCCCTCCCCCTTTTCCTTTCTCCACCGGAGGGAATAGGAAGGTGAGGGAGAGGAAACGGGAAAGGGGGGGCGATGCCCCCTCCCCCTAGTCCAATTCGGACAGCCATGGGGGGGCACGGACACCCCTTGTGGCCCTTCTCTCTTCTCCACTAAAGCCCACTAAGGCCCATCATTCCCCAAGGGGGATCCGGTAACCCCTTGGTACTCTAGAAAAAAATCCGAATCACTCAGAACCATTCCGATATCCGGATATAACCTTCCAATATATCAATCTTTACCTCTTGACCATTTCGAGACTCCTCGTCATGTCTGTGATCTCATCCGGGACTCCAAACAAACTTCGGTCACCAAAACACATAACTCATAATACAAATCCTCATCAAACATTAAGCGTGTGGACCCTACGGGTTCGAGAACTATGTAGACATAGCCGAGACACATCTCCGGTCAATAACCAATAGCAGAACCTGGATGCTCATATTGTCTCCTACATATTCTACGAAGATCTTTATCGATCAAACCGAATAACAACACACGTTATTCCCTTTGTCATCGGTATGTTACTTGCCCGAGATTCGATCATCGGTATCCTTATACCTAGTTCAATCTCGTTATCCATCGGCAAGTCTCTTTACTCGTTCTGTAATGCATCATCCCGCAACTAACTCATTAGTCACATTGCTTGCAAGGCTTATAGTGATGTGCATTACTGAGAGGGCCCAGAGATACCTCTTCGATACACGGAGTGACAAATCCTAATCTTGATCTATGCCAACTCAATAAACACCATCGGAGACACCTGTAGAGCATCTATATAATCACCCAGTTATGTTGTGTTGTTTGATAGCACACAAGGTGTTCCTTCGGTATTCGGGAGTTGCATAATCTCATAGTCGGAGAAATATGTATAAGTCATGAAGAAAGCAATAGAAATAAAACTAAACGATCATAATGCTAATCTAACAGATGGATCTTGTCCATCACATCATTCTCTAATGATGTGATCCCGTTCATCAAATGACAACACATGTCTATGGTTGGGAAACTTAACCATCTTTGATTAACGAGCTAATCAAGTAGAGGCATACTAGGGACACTCTGTTTGTCTATGTATTCACACATGTACTAAGTTTTCGGTTAATACAATTCTAGCATGAATAATAAACATTTATCATGATATAAGGAAATATAAATAACAACTTTATTATTGCCTCTAGGGCATATTTCCTTCAAGTTGTGTTGTGATATTGATGTGGGTCACCGTTCATGATCGTGCATGATGCGTGTAAGTACATGATTATAAACGGGGGCGTCACAATTGCAACAAGGAAATACATTCGATTAAAGAAAAACTATCATAATTAAAGTCCTTGAAATTCAAAATAGTGGGCACATCGCTATTTAAAGTTTTGACCACTCCAAACCCACTTTTATCAATTTTTTCATTAAGATTTTCACCCTCCGAACAATGGGGACGCCTTCTAGCTAAAGTTGACTCTTTTTCAGTCCCTTTTCATCAAGTTAGATATCATTAAACAAATATTCAATGGTTATAACACCAATCATTTTAATATCTTCATCATGATTGCCATAAAAACCGAGCGGAATCGCTTTTTCTAAGAATTCTCGCTTAGCTCTCAACCTAGTGGTTCTTTCTTTACTTTCATCCATAGAGACATAAAGAGATTTAATAGAATCATTAATATCAAGCTTAGGTGGAAAAAATTTAGTTTTGAGATTTTCCACATCATGAACAATTATATCCATGCTCCTAGACATATCATCAAGTTTACTCAATTTTTTTTCTATCGTAGTATTGAAAACCTTTTGAGCATTAAGAATTTTTTAATATTACTCTCAAGATCAGAGGGAATCCTATTATTATTATTATTATTATTATTATAAGAATTACCATAGGAATTGCCATAATTATTAGAGGAATTTCCAGGAAACGACCTAGGATTAAAATTACATCTATAAGCATTACTATTGATATTATTTCGTGAGACAAAATTCACATATATGGGATCATTATTTTGCTCAATCAAAGTATACAATGGCTCATCATTTGGATCAACATGAGTACTTTTACTAGCAACCATTTTCATAAGCGCATCTACTTTATCACTCAAAGTACTAATTTCTTCAACCGAATTCACTTTTTTACTAGTAGGAGTTCTTTCAGTATGCCATTGTGAATAATTTGCCATAATATTATCAAGCAATTTTGTAGCTCCTCCTAATGTGACTTCCATAAAGTTACCTCCTGCGGCGGAATCTAAAAGATTTCTAGAAAAAATGTTTAACCCCGCATACATTTTTTGTATGATCATCCACAACCTAAACCATGAGTAGGGAAATTTATTATCATTAATTTCATCCTCTTCAAAGATTGGGCAACATGTTCATGCTCAAGTTGCTTAAAATTCATAATGTGGTTTCTAAGAGAAATAATTTTCGCGGGAGGAAAATACTTGGCAATAAAGACATCCTTACACTTATCCCAAGAATCAATATTATTTCATGACAAGGATGAAAATCAAGTTTTAGCACGATCTCGTAGTGAGAACGGAAATAATTTTAATTGGACAATATCATTATCCACATCTTTTTTTCTTTTGCATATCACACAATTCAACAAAAGTGTTAAGATGGGATGCGGCATCTTCATTAGGACTACCAGAAAATTGTTCTTTCATGATGTTTTAGCAAAGCAACATTAATATCACAAGACTCCGTACTAGTGGCGGAAGGAGCAATCGAATTACTAATAACATCATTATTATCAGTATTGGAAAAATCACACAATTTTGTATTTTCTTGAGACATCGCGACAAAGCAAGCAAATAAGCACACAAGCAAAAAGGCAAACGGAAAATATTTTATGTTTTTGTAAAAACGTTTTAGAAGTGGGGGAGATGAAATCGAGAGGTAAATGGCAAATAACGTAAATGCAAGGAGATGAAAGGTTATGCGATGGTACATGATAGATGTTGATGATGTCGCCGCGGGAACTGCGCCATAAATTCTTCCTGCTACATGTGAGCTACATTGGGATGCCCCCGAAGAGGAGAGGATGATGCAGTACATTAGAGATAAGTACTTCCTTCAATTAAGAACCAAGGTTATCAATCCAGTATGATGTGGACATGACTTCTACAGATACGACCAAAAATAGTATCCACATATACAATAATCAGGTGATTTCTATTAAAAATTATAAAAATTATTTTGTTACTCGTAATAGAAATACAACACTTTCTTTTATTATATGCAGAATAATAGAATATTTTTACAAACCCCGTGTGAAGATGAGGAGCAACCACATGTGTGTTCTTTCATGTGCATGCAAGTGCATGCATGCACCCACCGAACCATGCAGTCCAACCATCATTTGGACGTGTACAAGGACCAAAAGACTTTGGATAAATATACCCAACATCACCACATGGGTGGGCCCCTAGAGCTTTCGGCCACGCCACCAGGTGCCTGCCGCAAAGTCCACGAAGACCGGCACATACGGCTTTGAGCAGTCCGATTCGTGGACATCATATACCGCCTTCGTCCGGAAGCAGTGGTTAATAAATAGTAGTCTAGGTTAGGGTTTAGACTCGGGTTTTATTTTATTGTCTAGCCATCACTACAATTCACATCCACGAGATGTGTAGGACTACCGCCTTGTCAGATCCACAGTGGAACCCCAACTTTTCATCTAGTTCATGTCTCAGTTTATTATCCGCAATTTCAGTTGTAATTCACCTTTGTTCTTGCCAGTTCTTCAGTTGCTTGCAGGAACTCGAACCTCGTTAAGGTCAATAACCATCAGAGATTGGTTTAGTGATTGTCAAGGCGTATCGTCGGGTACGGTATAGCCGGATCGTCAAGGTCAAAATCCACCAAATCGATAATTATCTCCACTCTCATCAAAAGATCGATCCGCCGTCACATCACAGTAGGAGAACCAAGCAACACCTTGTTAGTAGTACCTACACACAAAATAACAAATACTTGGACCCAACGCAAACAAGGGGTTGTCAATCCCTTGGCAGTTAATTGCAAGGATCAAATCTCGTAGTAATAGATAGATAAACAAAAACACAAAATAAAATAAAGTAAATAAAATTTCAGCAATGTATTTTTGTATTTTTAATATATGATAAAAATAGACCCGGGGCCATAGTTTTCACTGGAGGCTTCTCTCTTGAATATAGCATACAGTGGTCAGTGGGTAAACAAATTATTGTCGGCCAATTGGTAGAAAAGCGAATAATCATGACGATATCCAAGGCAATGATCATGTATATAGGCATCACAACCGAGGCAAGTAGACCGACTCCTACCTGCATCTACTACTATTACTCCACACATCGACCGTTATCCAGCATGCATCTAGAATATTAAGTTCATAAAGAACGGAGTAACGCCTTAAGAAAGATGACATGATGTAGACAAACTCAAGCAATATGAATAAAACCCATCGTTTTATCCTTAATGGAAACAATACAAATACGTGTATTGTCACCTTTTGTCACTGGGATATAGATCACGACAAGATTGAACCCATCACAAAGTGAGGAAGTCCTGAACTAAGGGGTCCTCGAGAGTTCGGCCCGTGTGTTGTGAGCTGGACTGATGGGCCATGAAGATACAAGGTAGAAGGCCTTCCCCCGTGTCCGGATGGGACTCTCCTTTGCGTGGATGGAAAGTTTGGCGTCCGGATGCGTAGTTTCCTTTCTCTATAAACTGACTCTGTACAACCCTAGGCCCCTCTGATATCTATATAAACCAAAGGGGTTAGTCCGTAGAGGCTATCAGAATTCATATAGGCCAGACATCTAGGGTTTAGCCATTATGATCTCGATGTAGATCAACTCTTGTAACCCCTATACTCATCAAATACAATCAAGCAGGACGTAGGGTTTTACCTCCATTAAGAGGGCCCGAACCTGGGTAAACATCATGTCCCCCTTGTCTCCTGTTACCTTCGATCCTCAGACGCACAGTTCGGGACCCCCTACCCGAGATTGGCCGGTTTTGACACCGACATTGGTGCTTTCATTGAGAGTTCCACTGTGCCGTCGACAGAAGGTTCGATGGCTCATTCGATCATCAACAACGATGTTGTTTCGGGGGAAACTTTCCTCCCGGGTCAAATTTTTGTGTTTGGCGGCTTCGCTCTGCGTGCCAACTCAATTGGCCACCTCGAACAGATCGACAGCTACGCCCCTGGTCATCAGATCAGTTTTGGGAACCTGAATTATGCCGTTGCTATCCGAGGAGACTTGATCTTCGAAGGGTTCGCGGCCCCGACCACCGCTCTGGCCTTAGATCCGGAGCAAACTGTCGAGTCCGGAGATGGGAGTTTGGAGCCCGCCGGACTCTCTGCTATGAAGCTCACTGTCGAAGATCCAGAGGCGATTGTGTCCTTGGCAAGCCCGGGGTCATACTGGGTTCCCCCTATCATTGAAAGACCGGACTCGCCCCCGGACTCTAGCTCTAAACTCTCGAAGTCCACGCCAACTGAGCATGGCCAGGAGGCTTTTGCCCTGGCTAGCTCCGCGGACTCTCGTTTCCCCGTCCAATCCTCGCTCTTAAACGAGGCTCTAGACTTAATGCGATCCCTCGCCATTACAGAGGGATCACCTCTGAACTACGCCCAACCCGGATTAGGGGCCGAGAGCATGGAATTTTACGTCCCACCCACCACCCACTTCATAGCCACCGTCGAGGACTTAACCGACATGGTGGATTACACCTCCGAAGACAACGACGGCATGGACGGCAATGGCGGAGATGAACAAGGCCAAGACCCGCCGTTTACCGGACATTGGATGGCCACCTCCACATACGACGTGTATATGGCGGATACACCCAAAGAGGATGACGGCAAAGGCAGGAAGGATCTGGTTGAGGACAAACCTGTTGAGGCACCACCGAAGCGTCGACGCTCAAAATCACATCGTGAAAAAGATAGTAATACCGGTACCGGAAACAATAAAACTCCAGAGAACCCCAAAGACCCCGAAGCCCCCATCGAGCCCACATCAGAATAGGATGATGGGGAGGAGGGGCAAGTTAACCCCGACGATCCGGTCAGGAACGAGGATTCAGAAGATAGCAACTATCTACCGGTCTCCAGTATGATGTCAGCCTCGGCAACAAAGATTTCATCGTGCCAGAGGAACCCCTCGAGCAGGAGCGCTTTAAGTGCCAACTAATCGCCACTGTGAGAAGCCTAAAAAAGAAGCAGCAACAGCTCCAAGCCGAACATGATACACTCAACGATAGATGGACCCAGGTCCTAGCTGCCGAAGAATATGGCCTCCAACACCCAACAAAGAGTTATCCGAAGCGTCGGCTACTACCACAATTTGACGACGAGGCCCTCGAGCCAATACCGTCAAGACATGACCGCGCTAATGAACCAGACCAGTCACCACGTGGGCGAGATAAAGCGGCCATCTACGCCAAACACCAACCCGCACCACCTCACCATAGAGGCAGAGAGACAACAGCTCTAGGATACACCTATGACCTACGACAGGACCTGGACAATAGAGCAGGCCAAGCCAAATCAATCTATGGATCAAGGGGGCGTGCCCCAACGCGAGAAGACGGCCATCAGGCCTGGCGCGATAGGCATAACCTCACCCGGGCCGAAAACCGCATATGGATGTCATCCGAACTCCGTCGTGACGTTGCCCGATACAGAGGCGCCGCACACCCCGTACGCTTTACCAATGAGGTAATGCAGCACCAGTTCTCGGAAGGGTTTAAACCCGTAAACATTAAATCATACGACAGCATGACAGATCCCGCGGTATGGATTGAAGATTTCCTTCTCCATATCCATACGGCTCGTGGTGACGATCTCCACACCATCAAATATCTCCCCCTAAAGCTGAAAGGACTAGCGTGGCACTGGTTAAATAGCCTCCCAGAGAACTCCATTGGTAGCTGGGAAGATTTGGAAGATGCCTTTAGAGACAACTTCCAAGGTACATATGGCTGGCCTTCGGACGCCGATGACCTTAGTCATATAGTACAACAACCCGGAGAGTCAGCCCGAAAACTCTGGACTAGGTTCTTAATTAAAAATAACCAAATTGTCGATTGTCCGGATGCTGAAGCCCTCACAGCCTTTAAATACGGCGCCCGTGACGAATGGCTTGCCCGACACCTCGGCCAAGAAAAACTGAAGTCCATGGCAGCTCTTACCGCACTCATGACCCGCTTTTGCGCGGGAGAAGACAACTGGCTAGCTCGTAGAAGCAACAGCACCAGCGACCCTGGCACCTCCGAAGCCAGAGATGGCAACAGTAGGCCACGACACAACGAACACAAGCGTCGAAGCAACAATGAAGACACCGAAGACATGGCGGTCAATGCCGAATTCAGTAGCTCTAAATCCAGTCAGTGGAAGAAGCCATTCAAAGGAAACAAAGATGGTCCATCCAGTTTGGACAAAATACTCGATCGACCTTGCCAGATTCATGGCACCCCTGACAAGCCTGGCAATCATTCCAACAGAAATTGTTGGGTCTTCAAACATGTCGGTAAGCTAAATACCTAACAATAAGGGGAAAGAGCCGCCTAGCAAGGATGATGATGAGCCTCGGCCAACAAACACAGGGGGGCAAAAGAAATTTCCCCCGAGGTAAAAACAATTAATATGATCTACGTCACTCATATCCCTAAGCGGGAGCGCAAGCGCGCACTAAGGGACGTCTACGCCATAGAGCCAGTCGCCCTAAACTTCAACCCATGGCCGGCCTGTCCGATCACTTTTGATCGCAGGGACCATCCGACTAGTATCCGTCATGGAGGTTTAGCAGCATTGGTCCTCGATCCAATCATTGACGAATTCCATCTCACGCGAGTCCTCATGGACGGCGGCAACAATCTTAACCTGCTTTATCAAGACACAGTCCGCAAAATGGGTATCGACCCATCAAGAATCAAGCCTACTAAAACCACCTTTAAAGGAGTAATACCCAGCATGGAGGCTTGCCGCACAGGGTCAATAACGCTAGAAGTAGTCTTAGGCTCACCGAATAATTTCCGAAGCGAAGATTTGATCTTCAACATCGTCCCCTTCCGCGGTGGTTATCATGCACTGCTCGGACGAACCGCTTTCGCCCATTTCAACGCAGTCCCACACTATGCTTATCTAAAGCTCAAGATGCCAGGACCACGCAGTGTTATAACAGTCAATGGAAATATGGAGCACTCCCTCTGTACTGAGGAGCATACCATGGCTCTCGCAGCTGAGGTACAGGGTGGCTTTATCAAGCCGAATACTTCACCGGCCCTCAAGCCCCCAAACACTGTCAAACGAGTCTGGTCTACCCTGCAGAACGACAGTTTGGTTCATCCAGAGCTGGACTAGCAATTTAGCCTCCATCAAAACCCCCATCTAATCATGGCATGCATACTGCGCGTGCATAACTACGCACTAAAAATACCTTGGAGAAGGACGGAGGCACACTAAGGACAAGGTCCACAATACGGCTCGGCCCTATTCGGACCTTAATCTTCCTTCTTTTTTCTTTTTTCTATTTTCTCCTTTCTCTCTTATTTTAGGTTCTTTAAAACCTAGATCACTTTTTGGTGGTACAAGGTCCCTTTCCCAGGCCCCTTCTATATATACGATTGTTGATCCTTTCAAAGGATCCTTCACCAAGGTGAAAAGCGGCGCAGACGTGCGGCAGGGTGTCCAAAGGATCTTCAAGACCATCTTTTGTAGGACCTGTATACAACTTTACCTTGTTCACAAATTCTTGACATGTAAAATAGCCTTGATGCTTATGGCATTCTCTGTAAGAGCACGTTTTGACGTATCAATCAGACTATAGTGGAAACAGTTTTGTCCAACCCTATTTGGTGTTGGCTTATTTCATAATCTGTATTATGTCTTCATGATAGATTGACATATACACCTCGACATAAATTTCCAGGGGATCTATTCGGCCACACATATCTTTCAAACACAAAAAAAGTCCGAACACTTTTATAGTATACTTCGGCGTCCCGAATACTGCATTATATGCATCGGCTCCGAATCATATCTTTGGTCAATAGTTGGGTTGCCCGGCTCCTGTGGTTACCACCTTACGTTCCGCTTGTTCGGCTAAGGTAGTAAAGGGAGAACTATTGCGATTGTGTTTCTGGTTCATCCGGTCAAACACCTCAGTAGAGAAAGCCAAAAACTGACTATCATGATATAGCGAGAGTTGGTCAGCGGTTCGGCGACTTACTAAATCTTTTTCAATTTTTTCCATATTATACGAAGGACTGGCCTCCACCTAGTCACGCGCTTAAGGCATCCATGTTCGGATAGCCGCACATGCACCAGGGCCTAGCTCATAGTCCCATTGTCAAACTTCTATGGCTGAGTGAGAGTGATAAAGCCGCATAGTCTGATTGCCTGGCTCGCTGCACAGTCACCTCCTTTATGGACCAAGACGTTGGGTCAAGTGTGGTCATGTACTATTCCAAACACCCTCATAGTATCTATGTGGGGGCTGAAGCCGACGACTGGAAAACTTTCAAATATAAAAACGGTTGCACAAGAGGAAAATAATTTCAGATAAAGGCACAAATATATTATAAAAGCCTTGGTTCATAACACAAAGTCTGGGCAGCCCAGATACATTCATTCAATCATAATATCCTTCGAGAATTGACCCTCTATTAAACGGGCACCCTCTAGGACGTCTTCGAAATATTGCTCCGGCTTGCGATAGTCCTTGCCTTCAGGTGGGCCCTCAACTGCCACGACGTCGGCCTTCATCTTTGCCCAGTGCATCTTGACATGGGCAAAGGTCATCCGAGCGCCCTCTATGCACGCCGAGCGCTTTACAGCTTCCACTCAGGGAAAAGTGTCGCCGAGCCGCTTGACCAGGCCGAAGTAGCTGCTAGGAATGGGTCTGGCTGGCCATATCCAGACTATGATGCCCTTCATGGCCAAACCAGACATCCTATGCAGCTCCGCCAGTTGCATCATCTAGTTGTTCAGCAGCGCTGGCTGCTCCGGCGCCAGGTACTGCGCCCAGAAGAGCTTCTCAGTTGTGTTCCCTTCTTGGGCCCGGAAATACTGTGCGGCATCGGCAGCACTCCTCGGAAGGTCCCAAAGGCGTCTAGAGAACTCCATAGTCAATTAAGTAAAGCATATCTCTGACCACCAAATATACTCTATAAAAGAAACGGCTTACCAGCCGCTATCTGTTCGGCCTGCTTGATCTCCTCATGAGCCGCCTGGGACTCGGTCCGCGCCTCCTTAGCCTCCTGAAGAGCCTTGGTGAGCTTGACCGCGTGGGCCTTATTCTTCTCCTTCAAGGCCTCGCACTTGCAGGCGGCATCCTTGAGCTCCTGCTCCACTTCGGTCACCCACTCCTCATACTTGCGGTGGGTGACCTGCTCGGCCTTTAAATCCGCAGCGCTTTATCAGTGGCCACTTGGCTCACCCGTGCCTGCTCCTTGGCTTGAGCAAGGGCGCTCTTTAGGGTCTCGACCTCGACCGCACTACCTGCAAATATAATCAGGCATCACAGGAGATTAGACTCCGCATTGGCATATTACTTCAGGTGTGTAAACAATTTTTTCAAACATACCTTGCGCCTCATCAAACCGCTTGTTGATGCAGACGAGGTCCTCATCGGCCTGCTCTAGCTTCCGCTTGAGTTCGGATACTCCGGCGGCCTGGGCGGTCACCACTAATAGGGAAGCATGTTTATCAAAATAGACAAGTATGTTATCTCCTGCGAATATTACTCGATCCCGTGTTCGGACTTTTTTCAAAAACCGAACAGATTCAGTGGCTACTATCTATACACATGCATATTTTTTGCATATGCAAAGCGGCTAAGAATATTACATCGTGTACCTCAAAGCCTGTTAATAGGCTGGTGAAGGCTTCGTTCAGCCCGCTTTTGGCGGACCGAACCTTCTCAACCACCGTACCCATGAGGGTACGATGCTCCTCCACAATGGAAGCACATCGAAGTGCTTCCACTAAAGTGTCTGGCGCCTCTGGATTGATAGAGGTCTCTGGTGGAATCGACACTCTCCCCTCCTTTAAAGGGGGTTGCTCACTCAATTCCAGAGCCGTATGGGTCTCCAGAATAATGTTCGGCTGGGGGCCGGATTGGTCATGGCCCCCGTCGCCAGTCTCCATGGGGGTTGGTTCCCCCATATTCTCGGCAGTTGAGGTGTTACCCTCTGGCGCTGTCTTGGCGACCTCCCGCACCTCTCCATGGCCTGGAGAGGCTCTTCGGGACAACACTTCGGTGTTGTCCATGGCGGTTGGCGAAGAGGCTCGCGAAGGCGTCTCGCTCTCCACCATCCCCGGCTCCAGCGAGTTCCCCGAAGATGATGATAGTTGGGGGAGATCGCGGGCCGGACTGCTGCACACAATATAATGTGTTAAAACTACAATCATAAAAATTGGATATATGTACAATATCCTTGGATACTTACGATGTGTCCAGGTGCTTCGACCTAGGGTGCCACTCGGGGATGGCTTCGGCATCCGAGTCCGAGTCGTCCGAAAGGGATATCTTCCCCCTCTTGGATGCCTCCGCCTCTAGCTCCACGCAGGCCGCCCTTTTCTTCTTCCTCCCCTTGGGGGGAGAATTGCTCTCTTCCTCCTCCTCCTCTTCGTCTTCATCTCCCTCGTGGGAGGAGGGAGCTTTGATATCTCCGGACACAGCATCCGAAGTACCTTTACGGCGGAGGCCACCTTTGGCCTCCTTGCCCTTCTTATTGGCCTTCTTCTCCGGCACCAGGTACGTCACCGGGAACAGCATCCTCGTTAGCAGGGGAATGATTGGGTCTTTGGGTAGCGGAGCTAGACACTTGATCCGCTCCGGTTTCTTTGTCCAACCCTGATTGAAGGATGGAAGGCTCATCATACCCTTTGATTTACGAACTGAAGTTATGTTCGGAAACTAGAAAACTTACCAGGGTGGCCGGATGAGCGTAGTGGAGGCCGATGTCATCGGTCGTCTCCGGCCACGACTTTTGGGCCTTGAAAAGCAGCTTCCAGATCTCTTTATGCGCCGTGCTAAAGAATCATTGCAGGGTCCGCATACATTCCGCATTGAACTCCCACATGTGGAGAGGCCGGCGCTGGCAGGGGAGGATCCGGCAGAAAAGCATCACCTGAATCACATCAGCAAGACTGGTGTTCTTCTCTATCATATTTTTATGCGCTTGTGCAGCACTATCACTTCATCGGCGATGCCCAATCCGGGCCCTTGTTAATCCACAACGTGAGCCGCATTGTGGGTCCGGATTTAAACTCAAGAGTGGCTGCCCATGTGGCGACACGGGGTTCGATGATGTAGAACCACTCCTATTGCCATCCCTTCACGGTCTCCACGAAGGCCCCTTTGGGCTAGGTGACGTTGGGGACCTTGCTCACCATGGCGCCGCCGCAGTCCGCATGTTGCCCGTCGACCACTTTCGGCTTCACGTTGAAAACCTTAAGCCATAGGCCAAAGTGGGGGGATGCGGAGGAGCGCCTCGCACACGACGATGAACGCCGAAATGTGGAGGAAGGAATTTGGGGCTAGATCGTGGAAATCTAGCCCATAATAGAACATGAGGCCCGGACGAAAGGGTGGAGAGGAAACCCTAGTCCGCGGAGGAAGTGGGGGATAAACACCACTCTCTCGCCGGGCTCCGGAGTAGGGATGATCTGCTTTTTGGCAGGGAGCCTGTGCGCGATACTCGCAGCCAGTACCCCGCTTCCTGGAGTTACTTGACGTTCTTCTATGTGATGGAGGAAGTCATCCACTTGCCCTGCGAGCCGGATCTGACCATGGCTAGAGAGGTTGGGCCATGGGAAAGATTGAAGCTTGGGCGCTGGGGCTCAAGGATGGGAAGACCGAGGAAGGAAGAAGGCGTGGGGTAAAAAGATGGATATTTATCCTCTTATATAGGCAGTGAATATCAAGCGCCACCCACAAGCCTTAAAACTCGCCTGTTACCAAGGGGTCGTGCGAATGGCACGGTTGGATTACCCAAACCCGTATTGATGAAAATCCTGCAATAAGGGGACATGATCTCTGCTTTGATAAGATGTGTCAATGGAGGCTGCGTCTCAAAACACGAAGCGTGAGGCCAAAAAACGGTTCGAAATAATAAAAATACCAAACGTGACGTTTTGCCGAAAAAGCCATCAGTAGACATACCTTATTTTGATTAAGTATTGCACCCTTCTGGTTGGGGTTGTAACTGTTATACAGAGCCGGATACAGTTCTCTTTCTCAGAAGACTGCTTTGAAATATGCGGAGAAGGAACCCGCCTTGCAATGCCGAAGACAATCTCTGAGCCGAACACATCGTCATTGAAGACTGGTTCAGGGGCTACTGAGTGAGTCCTGGACTAAGGGGTCCTCGAGAGTCCGGCCCATATGTTGTGAGCCGGACTGATGGGCCGTGAAGATACAAGGTAGAAGGCCTCCCCCCGTGTCCGGATGGGACTCTCCTTTGCATGGATGGCAAGTTTGGCGTTCGCATGCTGTCGTGGAATTGTCACGGCAGATGTCCTAGTATGAGGACTTAGTCGTGAGGCCAACGGATCTACGCGGTAGCTTGAAGGGGTTGGTCGGAATCGAGAGACGCGAGGCGGATCAACACACAAGACGAGGATTTAGACAGCTTCGAGCCCCGGGAAACATCGTCCGGTAATAGCCCTACATGCTATTTGAGGCTAAATCTCATTATGCTCATGAGGGAGTCGCCGGTAAACTGGCTCTTTGTGTCTAGCCCTATAGATTATTTCTTCTTGCTTATTGCTTCTCCCTCTTTGGGGAGCCCTGCCCCTCCTTATATAAGTTAGAGGGACGGGTTACATGTGGAGTCCTATTAGGATTAGGACTAATCTACCTTCTAATACAAACCGGATACAAGTTCGGCTCTTAACTCCTTGTAAGATAAATGTTCCTCATGCCTTTCCTCGTAAACCGGCCCACCATAACATGAGCCAGCCTTCTGGGCCTTGGGCCTTGTCATCCATCTGAAACACGCGTCAGGTTACCAATGAGTCTTCAGGCTCGTGAATCGTCATACCAGTGAACCGCCAGACACGTAAGTCGCTAATCCTCTGGCGGGTTACCAATGAAACGCCAAGTCCGGCCGGTTTACGCCGCGGGGTATATCCCCGACATTAGCCCCCAAGTTTAGCTTGGATTTATCCATGGTAAACTTATGCTGCAAAATAAATACAAGAACAAATTTGACAGGTTGTGCTCCGGGTTAAGAATTCTTGTAAACCGGCACCTGATCATCCTTAAGTCCTTGTCATTTCCTCCTTCTAGAAAATCCGAGTCAATAGACCAGCTTCATAATCAATTTGTTGTAAAATAAATATTGTAAATAAAAAATCCATTTGGGTCGGCCTTCAATGCTCTGAATTGACAAAAATATTGGTCTTCAAATATTCAACTGATATTCACCCGGCTTGAAAATGTATCACTTGCCAAGCTATAATTTCCCAAATCGGCGGGTTATAAAAATTGATAATTCTAGGTCACGATTGTTGCCAACTCCGGTTCATGATTGTTGCCAACGCCGGTTCATGATTATTGATGACACCAGATTATGATTGTTGCAGACACCGGGTCAATCTAGTTTATTCAAAACTGAGAACTTGAAGATTTTTCTCCCTTATATCCATATTACCTATAGCCCCCAAGTCTTGAGCAGAACAAAGCGATGGCTTACGACTTGCTTCAATATAAATACTGCCACTTAAGAAGAAATCCATGTTGTTCATCCCAGTCACTTAGTAAACACTGAATACTCCATATTATGTAGCCCCCAAGTGTCGGGTTGTCATGCTTGCAGCAACTTGGGACTTGTAATTGCCTGATGCTCACAAAACTTCAACCAGTGTAGCCCCCAAGGGCCGGGTCATTATGCAATAATGAGCCAGGACTTTATAAATATAATCATGCTTCATTGAAAATAACATCATATGATGTAACTCCACCATGGGGCTTGAACCCACGTCCACAAGGTTAAGAGCTTTGTGTTTTACCAACTGAGCAGTGGACCCTTGAATATAATGGATTAAGACTTGTGTATCTTGAATCATTGATAGGAGCAATTGGTAGCCCCCAAGGGCCGGCTAATTACAATGTGATGAGTCGGGTCTTCAATAAGGTGAGCAAATAATGACTTTACATTAGCCCCCAAGTGTCATGGTGCATGCTTGCAGCGACATGAGACTTGTACATTTAATGTAATCTCAACTTGAATAATGTAGCCCCCAAGTGCCGGGTCGTAAGCCTGCAGCGACTCGGGACTATTCCTTCAATTGTAGAATAAATTATATCTATTTATAAGATAATAGTCATTGCGCTTAAAGCGACTTTGAAAACCTCAATCATAATACTGGTTATTGATAACCATAAAAAAATCCAGCCATGTTTGGCTATTTGAAGATTTGAATAATATAATTCGGTTTAAAAACCACAATCATTCAATATCATCATGAAAATCCAGCCAATTTTGGCTATGAAAGATATGAATATCTTACCAGTTGATAAGTAAATTTGGATTTTAAATACTCGGCGGCTCTTGGCCGATGGCGACTTAATGCGCATTCATTGTAAGCCAGAATTTTTATAACCCGGCGGCTGATAGCTTTTGAGAAAATCCAGAATGGATAACCCTTTTGAAGCATCAATTTGGATGATGAGCTTGAATTTATATGTCATAATTCTGCAAATCTTGCACAAAGTGTAAATAACATATGCCCTGGCGACTTAACATCGAAAGCCAGGGTGGGTAGCCACCCGAATGCATTCTTATCTTGCACACAAGTAGATCACAAGAATCCTTGGCGGTTTACCGCAGGGCGGGTCATAATGCCCATATAAATAGCCAAGGTTTATAACCAAAGCTGTAATGGAAGATAATCAAATATGACATAGATGATACCTGTGACATTGAGTCACCTCGTTGGTTTAACCAATTCTTGTAGTGAGGATGGTAACCCCAATCTTGAGTATTTGAGAACTCCTTCCATATTGTGCCGGTTTATGATAAAACCGTACCGGGTTATGATAAACACCGGGTTATCCATATATAATACTGGCGACTTATAGTCGAAACCAGATCGGGTTAAGAAGCACTGGATTATAACTGATCATGTACTGACAACTTGTAGTTGAAAGCCAAGCCGGGTCAATGAACGCCGGTTTATCAAAAGATATGATGAACCATAACAAAGGAGAAAAACTTGGCAAATAGAACACAAAAAGAACATGCGAGGCTTTTCACGGGCTGCCAGACCCCAAATCGAGGCTTTTCATGGGATGCCAGGCCACTGAGTTAACCATTTCACAAAGCCTTTTAAGATGGACCTCAATCATTAACCAATCGTCGTTTTAACTTTGACAAGTTCAGGGTCTATGAGATTGACTTGTCAAACATTCGGCGGGTCATACCAGGTTTACCTGGGCGGAGTGACTTACTTAAAGAAGGCACGATAACGCGGGGTTTTAGGTGCGTACACATGGCTTCCAAGTCTGGCTTGATAGCCTATTACAAGGGTGCAGACTCTTAGTTCATTACGAAGCAAAGAGCCCCCAAGTAACTTCCCTGGTGGCCTTACACCGATCAAGAGGTGTAGCTATGGTTCGAATACGACCAAGCCCCCTAGTGATTTCCCTGGTGGCCTTACGCCGATCAAGAGGTGTGACTATGTTTCGAACATAGCCCCTAAGTGATATTATGAGTTGTGCTCAAGGGATACCCATGTTTGAGCTGTGCTATGCAACATACTCTCTTTGGCCCCTTATGATAATATTGGCTTGATAGCCGGATTACCGAAGCAACCACAGTTGTGCTCTTATGACAATATTGGCTTGATAGCCGGATCAATATGTAATCAGAACTCTGCTTTATAAACAGAAGCCCTCATGTGACAATAATATGATAAGGCAATAAGGCAGGATAACCCATGTTTGAACCGTGTGTCATGACAACAGGTCCTCTTCGGCAACCTTTAATTTTTTGCAAGAGATAAATTCTTCTTGAACCGGATATTAAGAGCTTTAGAGTTTTATGGGAGACATATTTCCCTTGAACCGGATTGTAAGCCGCAATCTTCATTTTCAGCCGGAAATTTTCTGACGGCCTTTAAACTCGAACTTGAGAGAAGCTAATTCCTTTTTGAACCGGACATTTTTAAACCGGATTTGAGAGCTTCAGAGCTTTGTGGGAGAACAGATTTCCTTTGAACCGGATTGTAAACCGGATATTTGAGAGCTTCAGTGAGACTGACTTCCCTTGAGCCAGATTTTAAACCAGAATCCTTTCTGATGACCCGAAACTTCTTCATTGAGCCGGGATTTTGTAACTGTCATACACTTTCTAAGCTGGAAATTTTCTGACGGCCTTTAAATTTTCATCAATATAACAATAGCCTCCGGGACCGGGTTATCTTTCCCTCCATCGTCCTGGGGTTCTTAAATTTGCTGAAGCTAGCAAGATTTGCTGAGTCATGTCATCATAGCCCCCAAGTCTCAAGGTGACTCGAGGAGTTGGCTTGAGATTCTCCATATTTGACCGTGATTTAAACCGGCATAAGTTGTATATCATTGGTGTTGATAGCATGATGTGAATCCGCAGAAGGTTGAGGTGACTGCGGTGGGTTATAAATGATCCTGTATGAGCCGTGTCTGCAACTCGGCCAATGGTTCCTTCCAACTGGCTATTTGAAGTTAACCAAACTGCAGTGGCGACGACTTGTGCGCCTGCTCATTGAGCCATCCAGTGCAAACGGCGGTTGATGATAATTTGCCTCCAATTTGAAAGAAAACCGAGCTACCCGAGCAGTGACTGGCTTTATACTCAATAAATAGTTCATGCAAACAGATGCGGCCCGATGTGTTGATGTAGACCAGGCCTCGGGAGACGAACGACAAAGACGATTGCGGCTTCAGAGGCGGCACAGACACATGAATCAGCCGCGGTGTTGTAAACCGGCGTGGACGGGCGAGTTAGCCACATCATATTGATGTAAACCGGTCTGCAGAATGGCGGCTTGCACATATATTCATCGATCTTGATGGCATGGTAAGATGCTAGCGCATTATAATGATGGCGCGAGTTATACATCCATGACACAACCATAGCCTTTGCAGTGAATAATTGTCCTGCATAAATAATATTGCAGACCAAGACAAAGATAAACTGATCTTTGGCAAAAATAATATGTGCTAATAAAATATATTTTAGATGGACATCACCTGATGTGTTTAGGCCGAAAAAATAATCCGCCATGAAGTTGATGATCACTAGGTGAAACTGAAATCCCTCACAGGTGAATCAGCCGCGGGAGCAGACAGATGAATCGGTCGCGGCGTTTATAAGCCGGTGCGGACGAGCAAATTGTCCTCCTCATTGTAAGCAAATGCGGACATGTGAACCGGTCGCAAGGGCGGGTGGGCGAGTCATCTGTGGCGCTGTGGCGCGGACGAGCGAGTTGGCCGGTGCGTTGATGTAAACCGGACCATGACACGTCTGTCCGTGAAGCCGTGCGGCACAATCGAACATGCATCCGTGGTGTACCCCCCTTTTTTTAATAGTTGCCCTATGTAAAAACATTACAGACCAGAGTAATTGTTGTCGGATGAATTAACATGTACTGATAAAATACATAGGAAAAATAACACCTGGTATTTTTGCCGGATGCTGGCACTAGATAATGCATAGTGCTGCTTTTGTTTTTGATAGAAGAGTTGATTGGTTCTGTGTCTTCTAGTACCTGAGGTCTCCACATAACCCGGCCGGAACTTTTTGAGCCGGAATTTCTGGAACCGGAACTTCTTGATAATCCGGTTGAAACTTTTGATAACCCGGAACTTTTTGAACGGAAACCTCTTGATAATCCGACCGGAACTTTTGATAATCCGAAACTTTTAAACTAGAACCTCTTGATAATCCGGCCGGATTTTTTTTCATAACCTAGTTCAGAACTCTTTATCGACTCGGACGGAACCTTTTGGTGATTCGGCTGGAACCCTTTGATGATTCATACAGAACTTTTCGTTGAAGCGATCGGAACTTTTTGGTGATTCAGACGGAACCTTGCATCGAGGCGGTCAGAACTTTCCAATGATCCGGCCGGAATTTTCCGACGAGCCGGCGGAACCTTTCGATCATAATTTAAAAAACCGGACCGGACCGGCGTTTGAATCGGAAAAAACCGGAACCAGAGATCACATCGGGGTTTTAAGCTCAGCAGACTGTTCGTGCAATCGGACCGGAAAAAACCGGACGAACTGGCCGGTTTTTGGGAAAACCAACGAACCGGGCGGTTTACAAGGAACCGTCCGGTTTGATGTTGATTCCAGAAAAGCCCTTGGATCAACTTATTTTTATGCAGAGAAGGTGGGGGTAGAAAGGAAAAAGGGAAAATGTCCCTCTTTTGCTAGGGTTTCGACTAAATCTGGAGAGGCATTCCTCGATTTTGAGCCACCACCTCTCTCTCTCTGGCGTCTGGCTGGCGCTGCCGCCCCCATCCGCCGCTGCCCTTGCCTAGCGCCGTGGCACGTCGACGCCGCCTCTCCCTCTCGGCCTCCTCGTTGCGGCAGCAGTAGGGCAGTAGCACGAGCCCGCGCCGCCATCCGTCATCCCGCGCTGCGCCGCCGCCACGCCCCGACGACCAACTCTGGTATGAACAGAGCAATCCCCTCTCTTCTCTGTCGGTCTTTCCCCAATCTCCATCCTTCTATTATTTATTTCTAGGATCCATGACTCATGATATACTGGTTTGCAATTTGCGTGCTGTCATGACTCATGATATAGTCGGATTTGTATATTTGTTTGCTGATGCGAATTGTATATTTGTGCATTTCATTTGTGCATTGCAGGCTTCCAATAGTAGGATGGTTTCGTCCGAGACGCCCATGACAGGAACCGATGGTGGCACGGCCAACTCGTCATTTGAGGACCAATCTTCACAGGCACAAACAAAATCGAGAACCAAAGCAAAATCTGATCCATCATGGGCACATTGTGTTGAAGTTCTTGATGAAGCAAACAAGAAGATGATCCGTTGCATGTATTGCAATGACCTGTTCAAAGGCGGTGGCATTCATCGGTTCAAGCGTCATTTAGCTGGAGAAAAAGGTGATGCGAAGATATGCATGAAAGTTCCTGATGAGGTTAGATATGAAATGAAGCAAAGCATTGCAAACTTTGAGGAGAAGAAAAGGAAGTCACAAGATGTTGTTGTTCGCATATTGGAGGATTGTGTGGAAGTTTCAGCTGAGGATGTTGCTACTAGAGCCAAAAGAGGTAAACCAAATCAACCGGTTGTTCGCGTTCCTACCAGAAGCAAAGGACCGGACAGATTCTTCATGTCTAGATGTTGGGGAACGTAGTAATTTCGAAAATTTTCCTACGCACACGCAAGATCATGGTGATGCATAGCAACGAGAGGGGAGAGTGTTGTCTACGTACCAACGCAGACCGACTGCGGAAGCGATCTCACAACATAGAGGAAGTAGTCGTACGTCTTCTTCCCGATCCGACCGATCCAAGCACCGTTACTCCGGCACCTCCGAGTTCTTAGCACACGTTCAGCTCGATGACGATCCTCGGGCTCCGGTCCAGCAAAGCGTCGAGGAAGAGTTCCGTCAGCACGACGGCGTGGTGACGATCTTGATGTACTACCGACGCAGGGCTTCGCCTAAGCACTACAACGGTATGATCGAGGTGGAATTTGGTGGCAGGGGGCACCGCACACGGCTAAGGAACGATCTCAAGGATCAACTTGTGTCTTGGGGTGTCCCTGCCCCCGTATATAAAGGAGCAAGGGAGGAGGGGCTGGCCGGCCAAGGAGGGAGGCGCAGGAGAGTCCTACTCCCACTGGGAGTAGGATTCCCCCTCCAATCCTAGTCCAACTAGGATTCCTTGGAGGGGAAAAGAGGAGGAGGTGGCCGGCCACCCTTTCCTAGTCCTAATAGGACTAGGGGAAGGGGGAGGCGCGCAGCCCATCTAGGGCAGCCCCTTCTTCTTTCCACTAAGGCCCATTATGGCCCATCTAGCTCCCGGGGGGTTCCGGTAACCCTCCCGGTATTCCGGTAAAATCCCGATTTCACCCGGAACACTTCCGATGTCCAGACATAGGCTTCCAATATATCAATCTTTATGTCTCGACCATTTCGAGACTCCTCGTCATGTCCGTGATCATGTCCGGGACTCCGAACAACCTTCGGTACATCAAAATGCATAAACTCATAATAACTGTCATCGTAACATTAAGCGTGCGGACCCTACGGTTCGAGAACAATGTAGACATGACCGAGACACGTCTCCGGTCAATAACCAATAGCGGGACCTGGATGCCCATATTGGCTCCTACATATTCTACGAAGATCTTTATCGGTCAGACCGCATAACAACATACGTTGTTCCTTTTGTCATCGGTATGTTACTTGCCCGAGATTCGATCGTCGGTATCCAATACCTAGTTCAATCTCGTTACTGGCAAGTCTCTTTACTCGTTCCGTAATAAATCATCTCATAACTAACATCTTAGTTATAATGCTTGCAAGGCTTATGTGATGTGTATTACCGAGAGGGCCCAGAGATACCTCTCCGACAATTGGAGTGACAAAACCCTAATCTCGAAATACGCCAACCCAACATCTACCATTGGAGACACCTGTAGTACTCCTTTATAATCACCCAGTTACGTTGTGACTTTTGGTAGTACCCAAAGTGTTCCTCCGGTAAACGGGAGTTGCATAATCTCATAGTTATAGGAACATGTATAAGTCATGAAGAAAGCAATAGCAACATACTAAACGATCGGGTGCTAAGCTAATGAAATGGGTCATGTCAATCAGATCATTCAACTAATGATGTGACCTCGTTAATCAAATAACAACTCTTTTGTCCATGGTTAGGAAACTTAACCATCTTTGATTAACGAGCTAGTCAAGTAGAGGCATACTAGTGACACTCTGTTTTGTCTATGTATTCACACATGTATCATGTTTCCGGTTAATACAATTCTTAGCATGAATAATAAACATTTATCATGATATAAGGAAATAAATAATAACTTTATTATTGCCTCTAGGGCATATTTCCTTCAGTCTCCCACTTGCACTAGAGTCAATAATCTAGTTCACATCGCCATGTGATTTAACAGCAATAGTTCACATCACCATGTGATTAACACCCATAGTTCACATCGTCATGTGACCAACACTCAAAGGGTTTACTAGAGTCAGTAATCTAGTTCACATATCTATGTGATTAACACCCAAAGAGTACTAAGGTGTGATCATGTTTTGCTTGTGAGATAATTTTAGTCAACGGGTCTGTCACATTCAGATCCGTAAGTATTTCGCAAGTTCTATGTCTACAATGCTCTACACGGAGCTACTCTAGCTAATTGCTCCCACTTTCAATATGTATCCAGATTGAGACTTTAGATTCATCTGGATCAGTGTCAAAAACTTGCATCGACGTAACCCTTTACGACGAACCTTTTTGTCACGTCCATAATCGAGAAACATATCCTTATTTCACTAAGGATAATTCTGACCGTTGTCCAGTGATCTACTCCTAGATCACTATTGTACTCCCTTGCCAAATCAATGCAGGGTATACAATAGATCTGGTATACAGCATGACATACTTTATAGAACCTATGGCCAAGGCATAGGGAATGACTTTCATTCTCTTTCTATCTTCTGCCGTGGTCGCGCTTTGAGTCTTACTCAACTTCACACCTTGTTATACAGGCAAGAACTCTTTCTTTGACTGCTCCATTTTGAACTACTTCAAAATCTTGTCAAGGTATGTACTCATTGAAAAAAACTTATCAAGCGTCTTGATCTATCTCTATAGATCTTGAAGCTCAATATGTAAGCAGCTTCACCGAAGTCTTTCTTTGAAAAACTCCTTTCAAATACTCCTTTATGCTTGACAGAATAATTCTACATTATTTCCGATCAACAATATGTCATTCACATATACTTATCAGAAATGTTGTAGTGCTCCCACTCACTTTCTTGTAAATACAGGCTTCACCGCAAGTCTGTATAAAACTATATGCTTTGATCAACTCATCAAAGCGTATATTCCAACTCCGAGATGCTTGCACCAGTCCACAGATGGATCGCTGGAGCTTGCACATTTTGTTAGCATCTTTCGGATTGACAAAACCTTCTGGTTGCATCATATACAACTCTTCTTTAATAAATCCATTAAGGAATGCAGTTTTGTTTATCCGTTTGCCAGATTTCATAAAATGCGGCAATTACTAACATGATTCGGACAGACTCAAGCATAGATACGAGTGAGAAGCTCTCATCGTAGTCAACACCTTGAACTTGTCAAAAACCTTTTGCGACAATTCTAGCTTTGTAGATAGTAACACTACTATCAGCGTCCATCTTCTCTTGAAGATCCATTTATTCTCAATTGCTTGCCGATCATCGGGCAAGTCAACCAAAGTCCAAACTTTGTTCTCATACATGGATCCCATCTCAGATTTCATGGCCTCAAGCCACTTTGTGGAATCTGGGCTCATCATCGCTTCCTCATAATTCGTAGGTTCGTCATGTTCAAGTAACATGACCTCCAGAACAGGATTACCGTACCACTCTGGTGCGGATCTCACTCTGGTTTACCTACGAGATTCGGTAGTAACTTGATCTGAAGTTACATGATCATCATCATTAGCTTCCTCACTAATTGGTGTAGTAGTCACAAGAACAGATTTTTGTGATGAACTACTTTCCAACAAGGTAGAAGGTACAATTACCTTATCAAGTTTTCTACTTTCCTCCCACTCACTTCTTTCAAGAGAAACTCCTTCTCTAGAAAGGATCCATTATAAGCAACGAATGTCTTGCCTTAGGATCTGTGATAGAAGGTGTACCCAACAGTCTCCTTTGGGTATCCTATGAAGACATATTTCTCCGATTTTGGTTTGAGCTTATCAGGATGAAACTTTTTCTCATAAGCATCGCAACCCCAAACTTCAAGAAACGACAACTTTGGTTTCTTGCCAAACCATAGTTCATAAGGCGTCGTCTCGACGGATATAGATGGTGCCCCTTTTTAACGTGAATGCAGCTGTCTCTAATGCATGACCCCAAAAACGATAGTGGTAAATCGGTAAGAAACATCATAGATTGCACTATATCCAATAAAGTACGGTTATGATGTTCGGACACACCATTATGCTGTGGTGTTCCAGGTGGCGTGAGTAGTGAAACTATTTCACATTGTTTTAACCGAAGACCAAACTCGTAACTCAAATACTCTTTTCCACGATCAGATCATAGAAACTTTATTTTCTTGTTACGATGATTTTCCACTTCACTCTGAAATTATATGAACTTTTCAAATGTTTCAGACTTATGTTTCATCAAGTAGATATACTCATATCTGCTCAAATCATCTGTGAAGATCAGAAAATAATGATACCTGTCGCGAGTCTCAATATTCATCGGACCACATACATCAGTATGTATGATTTCCAACAAATCTTTTTGCTCGCTCCATTGTTCCGAAGAACGGCATTTTAGTCATCTTGCCCAAAAGGCATGGTTCGCAAGCATCAAGTGATTCATAATCAAGTGATTCCGAAAGCCCATCAGCATGGAGTTTCTTCATGCGCTTTATACCAATATGACCTAAACGGCAGTGCCACAAATAAGTTGCACTATCATTATTAACTTTGCATCTTTTGGTTTCAATATTATGATTATGTGTATCACTACGATCGAGATCCAACGAACTATTTTCATTGGGTGTGTTACCATATAAGGTTTTATTCATGTAAACAGAACAACAATTTATTCTCTTACTTAAATGAATAACCGTATTACAATAAACATGATCAAATCATATTCATGCTCAACGCAAACACCAAATAACACTTATTTAGGTTCAACACTAATCCCGAAATTATAGGGAGTGTGCGATGATGATCATATCAATCTTGGAACCACTTCCAACACACATCGTCACTTCACCCTTAACTAGTCTCTGTTTATTCTGCAACTCCCGTTTCGAGTTACTAATCTTAGCAACTGAACTAGTATCAAATACTGAGGGTTTGCTATAAACACTAGTAAAGTACACATCAATAACATGTATATCAAATATACTTATGTTCACTTTGCCATCCTTCTTATCCGCCAATCACTTGGGGTAGTTCCGCTTCCAGTGACCAGTCCCTTTGCAGTAGAAGCACTCAGTCTCAGGCTTAGGTCCAGACTTGGGCTTCTTCACTTGAGTAGCAACTTGCTTGCCGTTCTTCTTGAAGTTCCCCTTCTTCCCTTTGCCCTTTTCTTGAAACTAGTGGTCTTGTCTACCATCAACACATGATATTTTTCTTGATTTCTACCTTCATCGATTTCATCATCATGAAAAGCTCGGGAGTCGTTTTCGTCATCCCTTGCATACTATAGTTCATCACGAAGTTCTACTAACTTGGTCATGGTGACTAGAGAATTCTGTCAATCACTATCTTATCTGGAAGATTAACTCCCACTTGATTCAAGCGATTGTAGTACCCAGACAATCTGAGCACATGCTCACTAGTTGAGCGATTCTCCTCCATCTTTTAGCTATAGAACTTGTTGGAGACTTCATAACTCTCAACTCGGGTATTTTCTTGAAATATTAACTTCAACTCCTGGAACATCTCATATGGTCCATGACGTTCAAAACGTCTTTGAAGTCCCGATTCTAAGCTGTTAAGTATGGTGCACTAAACTATCAAGTAGTCATCATATTGAGCTAGCCAAACGTTCATAACGTCTGCATCTGCTCCTGCAATAGGTCTGTCACCTAGCGGTGCATCAAGGACATAATTCTTCTGTGCAGCAATGAGGATAAACCTCAGATCACAGATCCAATCCGCATCATTGCTACTAACATCTTTCAACACAATTTTCTCTAGGTACATATCAAAATAAACACAGGGAAGCAACAACGCGAGCTATTGATCTACAACATGATTTGCAAAATACTACCAGGACTAAGTTCATGATAAATTTAAGTTCAATTTAATCATATTACTTAAGAACTCCCACTCAGATAGACATCCCTCTAATCCTCTAAGTGATCACGTGATCCAAATCAACTAAACCATAACCGATCATCACGTGAGATAGAGTAGTTTTCAATGGTGAACATCGTTATGTTGATCATATCTACTATATGATTCACGCTCGACCTTTCGGTCTCCGTGTTCCGAGGCCATATCTGCATATGCTAGGCTCGTCAAGTTTAACCTGAGTATTCTGCGTGTGCAAAACTGGCTTGCACCCGTTGTAGATGGACGTAGAGCTTATCACACCCGATCATCACGTGGTGTCTGGGCACGACGAACTTTGGCAACGGTGCATACTCAGGGAGAACACTTCTTGATAATTTAGTGAGAGATCATCTTATAATGCTACCGTCAATCAAAGCAAGATAAGATGCATAAAAAGATAAACATCACATGCAATCAATATAAGTGATATGATATGGCCATCATCATCTTGTGCTTGTGATCTCCATCTCCGAAGCACCGTCATGATCACCATCGTCACTGGCGCGACACCTTGATCTCCATCGTAGCATCGTTGTCGTCTCGCCAATCTTATGCTTCCACGACTATCACTACCGCTTAGTAATAAAGTAAAGCATTACATCGCGATTGCATTGCATACAATAAAGCGACAACCATATGGCTCCTGCCAGTTGCCGATAACTTGGTTACAAAACATGATCATCTCATACAATAAAATCAACATCATGCCTTGACCATATCACATCACAACATGCCCTGCAAAAACAAGTTAGACGTCCTCTACTTTGTTGTTGCAAGTTTTACGTGGCTGCTACGGGCTTAAGTAAGAACTCATCTCACCTACGCATCAAAACCACAACGATAGTTCGTCAAATAGACTCCGTTTTAACCTTCTCAAGGACCGGGCGTAGCCACACTTGGTTCAACTAAAGTTGGAGAGACAGTCTTCCGCAAGCCATCTATGTGCAAAGCACGTCGAGGGAACCGGTCTCGCGTAAGAGTACGCGTAAGGTTGGTCCGGATCGTCTCGTCCAACAATACCGCCGAACCAAAGTATGACATGCTGGTAGGCAGTATGACTCGTATCGCCCACAACTCACTTGTGTTCTACTCGTGCAAATAACATCAAACCATAAAACCTAGGCTCGGATGCCACTGTTGGGGAACGTAGTAATTTCAAAAATTTTCCTACGCACACGCAAGATCATGGTGATGCATAGCAACGAGAGGGGAGAGTGTTGTCTACGTACCAACGCAGACCGACTGCGGAAGCGATCTCACAATGTAGAGGAAGTAGTCGTACGTCTTCTTCCCGATCCGACCGATCCAAGCACCGTTACTCCGGCACCTCCGAGTTCTTAGCACACGTTCAGCTCGATGACGATCCTCGGGCTCCGATCCAGCAAAGCATCGAGGAAGAGTTCCGTCAGCACGACGGCGTGGTGACGATCTTGATGTACTACCGACGCAGGGCTTCGCCTAAGCACTACAACGGTATGATCGAGATGGAATTTGGTGGCAGGGGGCACCGCACACGGCTAAGGAACGATCTCAAGGATCAACTTGTGTCTTGGGGTGTCCCCTGCCCCCGTATATAAAGGAGCAAGGGAGGAGGGGCTGGCCGGCCAAGGAGGGAGGCGCAGGAGAGTCCTACTCCCACTGGGAGTAGGATTCCCCCTCCAATCCTAGTCCAACTAGGATTCCTTGGAGGGGAAAAGAGGAGGAGGTGGCCGGCCACCCTTTCCTAGTCCTAATAGGACTAGGGGAAGGGGGAGGCGCGCAGCCCATCTAGGGCAGCCCCTTCTTCTTTCCACTAAGGCCCATTATGGCCCATCTAGCTCCCGGGGGGTTCCGGTAACCCTCCCGGTATTCCGGTAAAATCCCGATTTCACCCGGAACACTTCCGATGTCCAAACATAGGCTTCCAATATAGCAATCTTTATGTCTCGACCATTTCGAGACTCCTCGTCATGTCCGTGATCACATCCGGGACTCCGAACAACCTTCGGTACATCAAAATGCATAAACTCATAATAACTGTCATTGTAACGTTAAGCGTGCGGACCCTACGGTTCGAGAACAATGTAGACATGACCGAGACACGTCTCCGGTCAATAACCAATAGCGGGACCTGGATGCCCATATTGGCTCCTACATATTCTACGAAGATCTTTATCGGTCAGACCGCGTAACAACATACGTTGTTCCTTTTGTCATCGGTATGTTACTTGCCCGAGATTCGATCATCGGTATCCAATACCTAGTTCAATCTCGTTACTGGCAAGTCTCTTTACTCGTTCCGTAATACATCATCTCATAACTAACATCTTAGTTATAATGCTTGCAAGGCTTATGTGATGTGTATTACCGAGAGGGCCCAGAGATACCTCTCCGACAATCGGAGTGACAAAACCCTAATCTCGAAATACGCCAACCCAACATCTACCATTGGAGACACCTGTAGTACTCCTTTATAATCACCCAGTTACGTTGTGACGTTTGGTAGTACCCAAAGTGTTCCTCCGGTAAACGGGAGTTGCATAATCTCATAGTTATAGGAACATGTATAAGTCATGAAGAAAGCAATAGCAACATACTAAACGATCGGGTGCTAAGCTAATGAAATGGGTCATGTCAATCAGATCATTCAACTAATGATGTGACCTTGTTAATCAAATAACAACTCTTTTGTCCATGGTTAGGAAACTTAACCATCTTTGATTAACGAGCTAGTCAAGTAGAGGCATACTAGTGACACTCTGTTTTGTCTATGTATTCACACATGTATCATGTTTCCGGTTAATACAATTCTTAGCATGAATAATAAACATTTATCATGATATAAGGAAATAAATAATAACTTTATTATTGCCTCTAGGGCATATTTCCTTCACTAGAACCCTTCCAGGTGATCAACCAACATTGAAGAGTGTTATTCAATCTCAAGAAGCAGTAGAGAGAGTTGACTTGATTATAAACAAATGGTTTATTGATGCATCCATTCCTTTCAATGCAACAACTTCAAGATTTTATCAGCCCATGATTGATGCAATTGCTACTGTTGGTTCTGGTTACAAAGGGCCAAGTATGTACAAAATGCGAGGTCCTTTGCTAGCAAAAAATGTTGAAAATACCAAGAAGTTTTCTGAGAGCTACCGTAAAGCATGGAAGGAGAGTGGGTGCACCATTATGGCTGATGGGTGGACTGATAAGAATAAAAGAACTCTCGTAAACTTTTTAGTCTATTGTCCAAAAGGTATGATCTTCCTCAAATCTGTTGATGCCACCGCTAGTTCCAAAACCGGTGATTTCTTGTCCAAAATATTCAGCGATGTTGTCTGTTTTGTTGGAGTAGACAATGTGGTCCACTTTGTCACAGATAATGCCTCGAACATGGTTTTAGCTAGAAAGAAACTAGAGGCTGAATTTCCTTCACTTTATTGGTCTCCGTGTGCTGCACATTGCTTAAATTTGATCATGACTGATTTGGGAAAACTGCCACTAGTGCAATCAGTTGTAAATCATGCAACTAAAATCACTTGCTATTTGTATAACCATTGCTTTCCACTTTATCTTATGAGAAAGTTCACTAATGGAAGAGAGATACTTCGTCCAGCACCAACTCGATTTGCTACTAATTTTGTTGCATTGCAAAGTATCTATAAGCAAAAAGATGCTCTTCGTTCTATGGTTCTATCCAAAGAGTGGAAGTCGTCCTCAAATTCAAAGGAGCAAAAAGGTAAAAGGTTTGTTGACCATGTACTTGACCAACAGTTTTGGAAAGATTGTGCTTCGGTTTGCCAATTCTCGGAACCTTTAGTTCATGTGCTAAGAATTGTTGATAGTGACGAAAGGCCAGCAATGGGGTATGTGTTTGGAGCATTACATGCTGCCGTTGAGGAGATTGAAAAGAGGTTTCAAAGAAAGAAAAGGGACATTCAGCAACCTGTTCTTAAAATTATAGAGGATAGGTGGGATAAGCACTTGAATAAAAATCTACATGCAGCTGGATTTTGGTTTAATCCAGTCAACCAATACGATGAAGAGCTTATGTCAAAGTACCATACCACTACCTCCGGAGTTATAGATTCTATTGAGAGGTATGCATCAAATGATGCAGATTTGCGTAAAGCTTTGGCGCGAGAGATGATGATTTTTAGAGGTGCAGAAGATGATTTTGGTAGAGTGTCAGCCATTAGTGACCGAGCTACAATGCTTCCTGGTATGTCTAATGCCTTCATCTTTTGTTATTCATTTTCCATTTTCAGCATTAAGTGATTTTGAAATATGCACGTGCTTTCTTTTCTCTAGATGAATGGTGGTCGAAATTATGGTTGTAGTGCTCCAAACTTGCAAAAGCTTGCCATTCGTGTCTTGAGTCAAACTTGTAGTGCTTCAGGATGTGAGAGAAATTGGAGTTTGTTTGAACATATTCACTCCAAAAAAGAAATAGACTTGAGCATCAAAGAATGAATGATATTGCTTATGTGCGCTACAACTCAAGGCTGGAGCAAAGGTGCTCTCTTTATGTTATCCCTACTACCTACTTTATTCTCTTTTTTGTATGTTGCACGGTTTATAATTTCATTGCATGTTTAGGTGTATGTCCCAAACTAGAAACTATGACCCAATTAGTTTGGAGGACATTGGCAAGTTTGATGAAAATTGGATTCTTGAAGATGATCCCATTGTACTAAGTGTGGAAGAAATAGAATTATTCCGCAAAGGATGTACACCACATGACAATGACAGCGAGATAAATTGCAATATGAATGGTAATGTTTCTATTCACTCACTTGGCCATTTTTCTGTTATTTACCCATTATTCCTGATTTTGAGCACATAAACTGCTATTGTGTAGATGATGATCTTGTGATTGAGGATGATGAGGAGGACAATGACATGGATGGCAAATGACCATACAAACGTCCCAACAGCCGACGAGGGTGCAAATGATAGACATGATGATGAGGACAATGATATGGATGATGACGCACCACGTGGACCGAGTACGATTGATTGGAACTTCCAATATCGTTAATTCCTATTCTGCCTTCATGCTTGTTGGCTGTTGCTATTTGTCTATGAGAAAGACTATGTTTTATTTGATGTGTGAGAGTTGAGAGTTGAGACTATGTTTGGGAGGTTGATACTATGTTTGACAGCTTCAGACCTTGGTTATTACCTTACCTTTTGTTGCTACTAAACTATGAGAGACTATGCATTATTATGAATTTATGATTTATGAGACTGAATTATGTTGCTGGCTTGGTACTATGTTGCTGATTGGCAATTTGGCATGTTGCTTCATTGCTTGCTTCCTGGTCATTCTGCTTACTGTTGCTACGAGATTTGAATCATGTATGATGTGAATACGTGATATAGGATAGTACAATACTATATAGTCTATATTAGAGTTAGAAAGTATCATGTATATGAATTACTTATTAACATTTAGTTACTTGTTACTCTGTCAGGTGATTACACTTTGTTCCTTCTATTTATTGGTGTATTTATTAGTAAAAATATATTATTTTATTCCTTAAAAACCCGACAATCGAACCGATGAACCGGCGGTCCGACCGGTAAAAACCTGAACCAACAGCCTTTCCGGTTCGATTTCCAGTTCAGTTTTTAAAACTTTGCTTTCGATGAGCCTGCCAGAACATTTTCGGCGAGCCGGCTGGAACTCTCCGACAAACCAGCCGGAATTTCTTCAATAAACCGGACGGAGCTTCTCGATCCCTGGGATAGCGCCCTCCAAGAACTTAACACCACCGTGCGCAGGCCCCATGGTGGGCGCCAACTGTCGTGGAATTGTCACGACAGATGTCCTAGTATGAGGACTTAGTCGTGAGGCCAACGCATCTACGCGGTAGCTTGAAGGGGTTGGTCGGAATCGAGAGACGCGGGGTGGATCAACACACGAGACGAGGATTTAGACAGCTTCGGGCCCCGGGAAACATCGTCCGGTAATAGCCCTACATGTTGTTTGAGGCTAGATCTCATTATGCTCATGAGGGAGTCGCCGGTAAACCGGCTCTTTGTGTCTAGCCCTAGAGATTATTTCTTCTTGCTTATTGCTTCTCCCTCTTTGGGGAGCCCTGTCCCTCCTTATATAAGTTAGAGGGGCGGGTTACATGCGGAGTCCTATTAGGATTAGGACTAATCTACCTTCTAATACAAACCAGATACAAGTCTAGGTCTTAACTCCTTGTAAGATAAATGTTCCTCACGCCTTTCCTCGTAAACCGGCCCACCATAACATGAGCCAACCTTCTGGGCTTGGGCCTTGTCATCCATCTGAAACACGTGTCGGGTTACCAATGAGTCTTCAGGCTCGTGAATCATCATACCAGTGAACCGCCAGACACGTAAGTCGCCAATCCTCTGGCGGGTTACCAATGAAACACCAAGTCCGACCGGGTTATACTTCCGGCCGGTTTACGCCGCGGGGTATATCCCCGACAGATGCGTAGTTTCCTTTCTCTGTAAACCGACTCTGTACAACCCTAGGCCCCTCCGGTATCTATATAAACCGAAGGGGTTAGTCCGTAGAGGCTATCAGAATTCATATATGCTAGACATCTAGGGTTTAGCCATTATGATCTCGAGGTAGATCAACTCTTATAACCCCTATACTCATCAAATAGAATCAAGAAGGATGTAGGGTTTTACCTCCATTAAGAGGGCCCGAACCTGGGTAAACATCGTGTCCCCCTTGTCTCCTGTTACCCTCGATCCTCAACGCACAGTTCGGGACCCCCTACCCGAGATCGGCCGGTTTTAACACCGACACAAAGCACCTCCCCATTGCAAGATAAATCAATCTAGTTGGCCAAACCAAATCAAAATATCAGAGGGAAATACAATGCTATAATAATCATGCATAAAAGAGTTCAGAGAAGACTCAAATAATATTCATGGATAATCTGATCATAAACTCACAATTCATCGGATCCCAACAAACACAGCGCAAAAAAGGACTACATCGAATAGATCTCCGAGAACATCGAGGAGACCATCGTATTGAAGATCAAAGAGAGAGAATAAGCCATCTAGCTACTAGCTATGGACCTGTAGGTCTGTGTAAACTACTCACACATCATCAGAGGGGCAGCAAGGTTGATGTAGAAGCCCTCCACGATCGACTACCCCTCCGGCAAAGTGCCGGAAAAGGCCTCCAGATGGGATCTCATGGGAACAGAAACTTGTGGCGACGGAAAAAGTTTTTTGGGTGGCTCCCTGTTGGTTCCCCGTTTTTGAGAACTTATATAAGTAGAATCAGGTCAAACGAAGCAAAGGTGGGCCCACGGGGCACCAAGGCGTGCCTACCCCTGGGCGCGCCCTGGTGGCTCGTGGCCACCCCCTTAACCTTCTAACTTCCTCCCGAAACTTCTAGGGTCTCTTATGTCCAGAAAAAAAGGTCAAAAAGTTTCGTGGCACTTGGACTTTTGTTTGGCACTGATTTCCTGGAAAACCAAAAATAGGCAAAAAAAACAGCAAGTGCCACTTGGCACTAAGTTAATAGGTTAGTCCTAAAAAATGATATATATATATATATAATGACATATAAAACATTCAATATTGATACTATAATAGCATGGAACAATCAAAAATTATAGATACGTTGGAGACGTATCACCAAGCTCTACGAAAATAGAGCCCGTCGAAGACCTTGAAGACCAACTTTTGCGACCTCCGACGCGCTCGGGGGCTACTGACGGCGTAATACACCGGGGTGGCTCACCAACAAGGTACCTGACAACATGCCTCACAGCCCCCCCCCCCTCGCTAAAACCATTACCCACGTGACGACAGGAAGGAGCCCAGAGGAAGAGATAAGTGTTCCCTGATAGGCTTGAACCCCAAGTTGATGGTGGAGGCGACCTAGGTCGCATCTCCCCTTGTAAAACCCTAGTCTCCAATGTGTATATAAGGGGAGGCTAGGGGGTTCTCATTCCCTCGACTCTCTCGCAGAACAACTCTCGGTAGTATCTCATTCACCCCATTGTACACCCTCACATGAGGTATTCCACCATTAATGAATAACAACAAGTAGGACGTGGGGTATTACTCCACCATGGAGGCCCGAACTTGGGAAAATTACCGGTGTGACCTCTTATCTGTGACTTCCAGCTGTTGGGGAACGTAGTAATTTCAAAAAAATTCCTACGCACACGCAAGATCATGGTGATGCATAGCAACGAGGGGAGAGTGTGATCTACGTACCCTGGTAGATCGACAACGGAAGCGTTTGATTAATGTAGTCGTACGTCTTCACGGCCCGACCGATCAAGCACCGAAACTACGGCACCTCCGAGTTTTAGCACACGTTCAGCTCGATGACGATCCCCGGACTCCGATCCAGCAAAGTGTCGGGGACGAGTTCCGTCAGCACGATGGCGTGGTGACGATCTTTGATGTACTACTGTCGCAGGGCTTCGCCTAAGCACCGCTACAATATTATCGAGGACTATGGTGGCAGGGGGCACCGCACACGGCTAAGAATAAGATCACGTGGATCAACTTATGTGTCTATGGGGTGCCCCCTGCCCCCGTATATAAAGGAGTGGAGGAGGGGAGGGCCGGCCCTCTCTATGGCGCGCCCTAGGGGAGTCCTACTCCCACCGGGAGTAGGATTCCCCCTTTCCTAGTCCAACTAGGAGTCCTTCCATGTAGTAGGAGTAGGAAACAAGGAAGGGGCGCAGCCCCTCCCCCTAGTCCAATTCGGACTAGGCCTTGGGGGGGCGCGCGGCCTGCCCTAGGCAGCCCCTCTCTCTTTCCTGTATGGCCCAATAAGGCCCAATACTTCTCCCGGCGAATTCCCGTAACTCTCCGGTACTCCGAAAAATACCCGAATTACTCGGAACCTTTCCGATGTCCGAATATAGTCGTCCAATATATCGATTTTTACGTCTCGACCATTTCGAGACTCCTCATCATGTCCGCGATCTCATCCGGGACTCCGAACTCCTTCGGTACATCAAAACTCATAAACTCATAATATAACTGTCATCGAAACCTTAAGCGTGCGGACCCTACGGGTTTGAGAACAATGTAGACATGACCGAGACACGTCTCCGGTCAATAACCAATAGCGGGACCTGGATGCCCATATTGGCTCCTACATATTCTACGAAGATCTTTATCGGTCAGACCGCATAACAACATACGTTGTTCCCTTTGTCATCGGTATGTTACTTGCCTGAGATTCGATCGTCGGTATCCAATACCTAGTTCAATCTCGTTACCGGCAAGTCTCTTTACTCGTTCCGTGATACATCATCCCGCAACTAACTCATTAGTTGCAATGCTTGCAAGGCTTAAGTGATGTGCATTACCGAGAGGGCCCAGAGATACCTCTCCGACAATCGGAGTGACAAATCCTAATCTCGAAATACGCCAACCCAACATGTACCTTTGGAGACACCTGTAGAGCTCCTTTATAATCACCCAGTTACGTTGTGACGTTTGGTAGCACACAAAGTGTTCCTCCGGCAAACGGGAGTTGCATAATCTCATAGTCATAGGAACATGTATAAGTCATGAAGAAAGCAATAGCAACATACTAAACGATCGGGTGCTAAGCTAATGGAATGGGTCATGTCAATCAGATCATTCATCTAATGATGTGATCCCGTTAATCAAATAACAACTCTTTGTCCATGGTTGGGAAACATAACCATCTTTGATTAACGAGCTAGTCAAGTAGAGGCGTACTAGTGACACTCTGTTTGTCTATGTATTCACACATGTATTATGTTTTCGGTTAATACAATTCTAGCATGAATAATAAACATTTATCATGAAATAAGGAAATAAATAATAACTTTATTATTGCCTCCAGGGCATATTTCCTTCACTAGCTATGTAAGGCACTCTACCGAGGGTAGGCGGATGGTACTGACGGAAATTTGCAACATCACAGGTCGGCTATTTCCTTTGATAATTCAAGACCGAGGTAGTTTGTGTCACTTCAGAGCGCAATCCGGTAGATGGAGGCCGGCTGCATGAAGGTGTTGTTAAGGGATGCTTTGTTGAACCTATTTGAAGCCCGGCGACCAAAGACGACATGCAACTCAAAGTGCCCAAGGTGTAGTCAAGCTTGAAGACTAGTTTAGCGACTACTGGCAGTGTCCCAGCTATGGGGTCCGTACTACATCGGTTCCCTAAGGACCCCTTGGTATTCACGTGTAATTTGTACACACCCCAACTCAAATAGACAAGAGCAGGAGTAGGGTGGTGTCTTCTCCATGAGAGTCCAGACTTGAGTAAAACCCTGCTTTTGTTACCATCATGCCAAGTCGCCTAGTTAGGATACCCTACTCAGGGGTGGACCCGACCCAAAATTTCAATGGGGGCCCAACTAGTGAAAGCTGGGCTTCAAAGCTGAAAAAACAAAAATTGAGTTCGGGCCTAGGCGCCCACTCGGCGCAACATGGGTCCGCCCTTGACCCTACTGAGGGATCTATCGGATCTAGCTCTGATACACGCTAAGATGACGCTCCTATTCTGAGCTGAGCCCCTCAACTGCTTTCTAGAGTCGGTCTACGGGCAAGCCTCCTGGGCCCTCAGGCCGGCCCAACACCGTGCTTCCCGGTCGAATGGCCACCCCTTGTGTATTGTATCTTCACCGGAGGCGAAGATGTTCGATGTTCACTTCCTTGGAGCGAAGCTAATCGTCGTTGGAGGGATGGATGTTATTGCGAAGGCGATTTCCAACCATTAGTGGTAGACTTTGAGGCAGCTCCAAACCTTCACAAACTATTGGGGGGTAAATCACAAATCGATTCCTCACCAAAACTTCTACCGCCTAGGAGTCTCCAACCTTCAAAAGTAACAAGATCGAATGGGAGCACATTTTTTTCTAGAATTTGCACAAGTGTGCATATCATCCATTAATAGAAGAAGTGGGTGAAGAGATCCTCCACCGCGGCTTGCATCGTTTGAAACTTACATCTCACCGCTTACAGTTACAACCCTGTCGTGGCAGTCTTCACCTAGATAACCTAGCTTACTACTCGTCACTTGCCCGCCTTGATAGCATAACAAAGAAAGAATCGAGGTTCCCCGTGAGAAGCCCATCCGTCTTCCAAGTTCTTCCTTCACGGCTGATGCTCAGAAGTACCTCTCGAGTGGAGGTGGTAGCTCCTTCAAAAACCACATCATTTCTATATTTCCACAGCTCCCAAAGACCCAATGTGATGATGGACTTGAGATCATTGGGCGAGCCGTTGCCGCAAGTCCTTGATGTGCACCCATTCGAGAATGGGAACACTCGGAACTTACTCAAATCATGAAAAACGTAAGTCAAGACAGAGAGGATGTGCGGATCCATGCTTGTATGAAATCCCTCAAGTAATCTTAGGATTTTAATTGTTTATCTTCATAAAATATATTCCTTGTACATTGAACCTTTTTATCTTAAAAGAATCTTTTTTTAGGGTTAAGTTTTCTCTTTTGGGAACCAACCGAACGAGAGGCGAATATTTTGGCCATGTATGTTACTATGTGCTAAAGGCACACACATGCACATGAGCCATTCACCCCCGGCACAACAAGAGGCCGCACAAAACCCTCCTCTCTGATTCTCCAAAGCGGCGGCGCGGTGGGCATGGACGGTGCCGGTATGGCGACACCGCCGGAGGCCAACACTTCGCCCGCGCCCAACGGCGGCGGCTGCGGCGGGATCAGTAAGTTCGCCCAAGATCCCCTTCTCCCTCCCCTCCCCCTCCGGCCCTCCCTCTCCCCTTCTGTCCTTCCCCTGCTGTGCTATTTTCGAGCGTCGGTTCCGGATCCTAGGTTATCTTGTTTCTTGGGCGCCCCAACTTGCTGCTACTACATGTCTTATCAGAACTTGTTGTAGGATGCTAGCATAGAATTTCCCCCGAGATAAAATCCCAAATTTCATCTCCAACATTGCAACGATGTGGTTTCCTGAGCCGTGGTGCGCTTGATTTTCGCGCAGGGGTCGAGAATTGCTACGTCTTCAAGAGCAGGCTGCAGGAGTACGCGCAGAAAGCCGGCCTCATGACGCCGGAGTACCAAACCCTCAAGGAGGGGCCTTCCCATGAGCCAATCTTCAAGTCCAGCGTGGTGATTAACAACGTCAAGTACGACTCGCTACCCGGGTTCTTCAGCCGCAAGGCTGCAGAGCAGTCGGCCGCCGAAGTTGCGCTCATGGAAATCGGCAAGTCTGTGGCGTTACCAACCAATGCAACCATCCCGGCAGTCGTAAGTTGTTGATTGTTTTTTCTTTCTCAAGTCTGGCTGTGCTTATGTGAAATGGTTAGAAAGAATATTGTGGGTAGCATATGGTTAGAAAGAATTTCGTGTTTAATGTAGAAGCTAGTAAGAGGATGGATGACAATCTATCTATTCTTTGGTGGTGCTTGGGAAGAACTAACCATCTGGCCCTCTTCAATCATGTAGTGGAAAAATTGCCATTTGTGCTGCTGCCTACAGCATTTACATGCTTCCTTATTCCTAAATATGAGAAACATGCTTCATGGTCCAGTTGTGATGATGCACAGATTGTTTCGACTATATGAATGCCATTATCTTTTGTGTTCCTTGTAGTTAGTCTTTGAATAGTGCCTACAATTTTAGCCGTAGTATCTTAAGGTGCATCGGAAAGCTCTTATTTATTTCATTACTTTGCCACATTTAACATATCATTTACTCTCATTTGTTTGTGTTTATTTCTGAAGGAAATTGTTCGTATTTATCCAAGCTCCTCATTCTGCTAGTATCTTTGCTAAACGTAGGATTCAGTTAGTAATGAAGATGCACAACTTCTTTTGCCTCGGTTTCTGAACCATGAACCACACAATAGGGACCTTTCCGTCCTTGAGAGAAAAATGCATACCTCACAGTACAAGTACTAAATTTTTGATATCATGTCTAAAACCATGCTTTATAGGATTGAGTGTGCTTAATTCGTAGGAGGATGACTGAATTAGAATAATAACAATCTAGTCTCTTTCCTGCTGTGCTTTCTTGACACATCTTACCTTGCTTTCCAGCAAGAAACTGGTCTGTGCAAGAATCTTCTTCAGGAGTATGCTCAGAAGATGAATTATGCTATTCCATCTTATATTTGCAACAAACAAGGTCCATACATATGCACTGTAGAGATTGGTGGAATACAATACATTGGTGCTACAGCACGGACAAAGAAAGAGGCAGAGATAAAAGCTGCCCGAACTGCTCTTCTTGCAATCCAAGGTATTCTTTTCGTTTGCTCATTTTGTCCTGGTTATTCACTTTCGAAATTGTACCGTTCTCATCCTTTGGGTATTGAGGTTGGACATTGAATCATCCACGGGCTTTATTAGTTGCAGGCCAATCAGAGGGTTGTGCAAATGGTACCACAAAATATATTGTTGTGCCTGGCAAAAGGCAAGGTAAGGAGATCGAGAAAAAGCCTGTTGAAACTCCAAAATCACTTAAGACCAAGAAAGGTGGTTTCAAGAAGCAACGGAACAAGAATAAAGTCATCAAGAAGAATGGCCAAGAAGTTAACGAGGAAAAGGATGAAACTGGAGTGCCCGGAGATGCTCATCATTCTGATGTCCCTGTGAAGCCAGCTGTAACAACAGAAGATCCGTTGACCAACACTGTAATGATGCAACCTGATGAAGCTGGGCCATTCGAACATGAACCGACCGGTGACACTGCAATGCTGCAACCTGATGAAGACGCTTGGCCATCCGAACATGAACCGACCGGTCACACTGCAATGCTGCAACCTGATGGCGAAGCTACAAAAGTGGAACAGGAGCAACTCAGTGACACAGTAATGCTGCAACCTGATGATGGTGGAAGAGTAGAACATGAGCCACTCAGCAACGCTCCAATGGTGCTACATAATGAGGAAGCTAGAAATGTAAAGCAGGAAGCACTCATCGGCACTGCAATGCCCCAACATCACGTGGAAGATAGAAGAGTAGGAGCAGAGCCACCTAGAGATGCTGCAATGGTGCAACCTAATGATGAAGCTAGATGCGTAAAGCAGGAGCTACTAATTGACGCTGCAATGCCTCTCCCCAAGGAGGAGGCCGGAGCAGCTGCAAATCCTGTGCCATTGAGTGACTCCATAACAGCGCAACCTAATGCAGAGACTACAAATATAAATGAGGAGTCACTGAGGAATGCAGCATCAGCGCAACATAATGAAGAAGCTAGGACCGTAAACCAGGAGCCACCCAGCAGTGCTTCACTGCTGCAGCCAAAGGAACCCAGAGTCGAGAACGGTGAATTTGTTTCTGAAAACAAGGACCAAACTCTGGGAGATGCATCTCGTGAGGCAAATAGGTCCATCGAAGATATGCCAGAAAAGTGCTCAGATAATTCATCTGCTTTTACAAGCGTGGAATAATATGTGCTGTTTGAATCAAAATGCAATGGCCTTCCAATTTTACATCTTGATTTGCAAACTAGTAAAACCTGAATAGCTGGTTTCTCATTTTAGAAATATAATTGCATAACAGATGGATGTACGTGGACCGACCGAGGTCGGTTGGTGGTCTATGTTGGCCATTAGTTATTAGGAAATTTGCATGCCTGATGGTATGATCTTGGATCCATGGATGATGTATCTCAAGTTGCTTATCTGATCAATGAACTATTAGTGAACTATTATTAGTTAATAGTCGGTGTTTGTTATTAGCACATGTTATGCCTTCAATTCGAGCGTTAATGGCCAAAATAAATAGCAGCATGCCTGACTTATTTTCAGGTGTATTTGTTTCTAAATTTTTGTAACCAAATAATAAACAAAATTTTGCCAGATGCGTGGGAGACAATAGCAGATCTTGCTGAAACTGACATAGCTATTCTGCTGTTAGTGCTAACTTAGCCTATACACAACACCCCTAAACCTCAATCCTGCTATACCCTTGCACCTTCCAGACTTGATTCTCAGACATCACCGTCCTAGCCTCTTCTGCAGAATGCCACTCTCCAACATCAGCAAAGACATTCGAAAGCGATACGTAGGCGCCATCACTGCTTGGGGTCATCCTCATGATCTGCTCTGCTGCAAGCACGCCAAGTTCTTTGTTCCCGTGGATCCGACAACCGTTCATCAGGGACCTCCAAACCGCAGGCCATGGTTGGAAAGGCATTACGTCAATCACGCCTTTCGCCTCGTGAAGGAGCCCTTTCCGCGCTAGGAGATCAACCAGGGTAGCAAAGTTGGCCCTCGTTGGATTCATACCCTGACCTTCAGACATCATCAGATTGAACACAACCTTCCCCTCTTCAACTAGCCCAAAATGGCTGCACGCTGATACAATGGCAACAAAAGTAGCTGGGGTGGGGATCAATTGAGCCTGTGTCATATCATGGTAGAGACTGAGGGCTTCGTTGATCCGGCCATGGTTGGCGTAAGCTGTCAGCATGGTGTTGTACAGTATGGCATCGGCACTTACTGATGAAATAGTGGCAAAAGCACTCTCCGCAGCCGATATGTCACCGCACTTTGCGTATGCATCGACTAGAGCGCTCGCCACACAGAAGTGCTTCCTGTGCCCCGTCCTGAGAACAATTGAATGGATACATCTGGACTGCCGGATCAATGCAGCGTTCGCACAGGCATTCAGGACTGTAGCTAGGATGAACTCGTCAGGTTTGTTCATTCGGTCACTTCTAAACAAGTCAAAAAGGAAAAGGACCTCATTGTTCAAGCCATGCTTGAGGAATGAAGTGATGATGACACCCCATGACACAAAATCCATCTCGCCAGTGTCCTCAATGACTTTCAGCGCATCCTGAACTGATCCAAACACTGCCTTTGCCTTGATCAGTGAAGTTGACACGAACTGCCGTGAAGCAACGCCTTGTTTCAGAATAATTGCATGGAGTTGCTCATGGTTCCTTGCTTCATGAGATTCTCGGAAAGCAGACAAAACAGCTGAATAGGTGAACTCATCTGGTCTTTCACTGAAGCAAACCATGCCGCGGAAGAGCCTCATTGCATCTTCAGAACAGCTGTACAGACCATAACCTGCAATCATCTCGTTCCAAGTCACAATGTTTCTGAACTTGAGGTTACAGAAGAAGCCATGTGCGCAGTTGAGTAATCCACATCTCGAAAGCATGTTGATAACTGCATTTGCTACAAGAACATCGTTGGAGTAGCCATGACGATAGGAAAGGCTGAATATCTGAAGACCAAGTGAGGCGTTCTCTTTAGCACCACTCAGCCTCAGCATGATAGAGAAAGTGACTTCATTAGGCTTAGAACCCGATAGCGGCATATCAGCAAAGCAGCATGCAGCTGCTCTATCGTCTTCATCATGCGCGAAACGGGATATCAGTGTGTTCCAAGAAATCGTGTCCTTTTGCCGGATCCTACCAAAAACAGCCATGGCAATGTCCGTCAGCCCGGAGCTCAAATACATATCGACAAGCGCATTCATCACGGAGGTATCGGACTCAAACATGTTATGGATGACACATCCATGAAGCCGTCGTCCAAAATCCAACTCCCCCGTGATGGAACATGCCTTGAGAGCTGAAACGTAGGTGAACATGTCAGCTTGTAGCCCACATTGGTGCATCAGAGCCGCTGCCCTCATCGCGCCATATCCACAGCCATTGGAGACATAGCCCTCCAGCATCGCGTTCCAGCACGTCAAGTCTTTGCACCGGACGTCCGCAAATGCGCGCTCCGCAGCAGCAACACGCCCATGTCTGGCATACATGAGCAGCAATGAGCTTCCCAGGAAAGGATCGGCATCCACGCCGACCTTGACCGCGACGCCATGGAGCGAGGCGCCGAACTGGAGCTTGGCACGGGCCGCGGACCGATCACAGGCAGCACGGAGCGCGCTGGCGAGAGAGAACTCGTTGGGGCAGAAGCCGCTCCTCAGCATGGAGACGAACAGCCGGATGCCCAGCTCGGCCGCGCCGCCGCGTGTCGAGGCGGACACCATGGCGGTCCAGGAAACGAGGTTCCTGTGCGGCATTTCGTCGAACACGGCCAGCGCGCCCCCGAGGAGCCCGCTTCTGGAGTAGGAGATGAGGAGGTGGTTCGTGGTGAAGGTGTCGCCGGACATGCCGAGCTTGAGGACCTGCGCGTGGAGGTCCGACGGTGGCCTGGAGGAGCGGGACGCCGCGGAGAGCGCATGAGCGAGGGCGAGGGGGTCAGGCGATTTGGGGCCGGGGAAGAAGGTGGAGGAGGAGCCCCTAGCTTGGAGTAGTGCTGATGCTCTCATCAGTCTTTTGGAGCAATGGAGTTTGCAATCACTCAGAACAAATACTCCACAGATTGTTCAAGTGAAAGGAAAAAAAGAACAATGCCAATGTGCTCCTGCCATTCCCGATTTTCCTCTTGCAAAAATAAAGTAGAATGCCTTTAACACACATTAGGGAGTTTCAGAACTGTGACAAGGACTTATTTATACATTGCCACTATCTTTCTACGATGGTCAATTTTATATTTCTGTGCTCGATTGTGCAAATAATCCATGCATTGTTGTGTATATACAAATAACATCGAGAATGTGGACTCATTGTACCCGATATGAGTGCTATTTGTGATTCCCATCATTTGTTATGATCTTCCGTGTAAAGTACCACCAATTCAGATTGAACCAATATTTTTCTCAAATATTTCTTTCATTCTTTTCTCAAAATGGTTTGGCGTGGCAATGCGTGTCTTCATGTTCCAGTGATGGTGGTGTGTTAGCACCGGATATACAACTTTTGGACCGGCCATCCAAAATGAAAACCTAGGTCGTGTCTCAACCCAACCGCGACTAAGGTTACACGGTGTTTCTGTTCTAAAAGCGTTGCAATGGAGCAACGGTATGTGATATGAAATCATGGACTTTGCCTTAGTTGCTTGAATTTGATGAATGCAATGTTGTCTGCGGTAGAGGCATCTCTTTGATGATTAGGGTCCTTCAAACCTTTATAACGGCATAGTTGTTGTTGCATGTACACATTTCTTAATAGCCCCTGTTAAAGGGGCTATGAGAACTTAACATTGTTATTATATCGTCTTCATCGCCTTGCATGATGCACCTTTTTTTTCTTTGTTCTGCTAGAGTTTTTCAGCAGTCAGAAGATGATACAATGGAGCTATATAGGAGGCACCACACCGATTCGAGATAGGCCGTGTCATTTGTGCATCTACGGTTAATGAAGAGACATACTGTAAAGCTTCTGTCTAATGTATATCAATGTAAAAAAGCCTCAAAGGAGTATTCCCTCTGTTTTTATTTACTCTGCATATTAGGTTTGTCTAAAGTCAAACTTTATATACTTTCAAAGAGTTTGTAGAAAAATATATTAACATATACACCATCAAATATATATCATTGGGTTCGTCATTGCATATATTTTCACATTATATAAATTTGTTACTGTAAACATTCATATTGTTTTCTATAAACTTGATCAAATTTTATAAAGTTTGACTTCAGTCAAAGCTAATATGCGAAGTAAATAAAAACAAAGGGAGTACATCAAATTGATCTCGACCATAATCACCCAATGAGCTAGATTGTTTCAATATTGAGGGCTCAACATGTTTGGCCTACAACAAATTTGTACTCCGAGTACCTAATATCAAGTTTAACACTAACCATGATACCATTAACTTTGTGAAATCTAACAAGGTTTTCTTCATGGAACTTTATTTACGTTTGTATCTTCAAATTACCATTATTTTGCATAAATTTGGTCAAACTTTATAAAATTTGCTTTAAGACAAAAAAAAATTATGTACACGGAGTAAATAAAAACAAAGTAAGTGCATAGTGTTGTGCGATCCAAGGTTGGGACATGCTAGATGTCAGTTGACTGATTTCGTTTTCCGGTCAGTCGACTGACCAATAACTTTTTCAGTCGATTTGCTCTACTCGTGCGTTTCTATACTACCTGCTCACTTCATCATTCAACTGCTCATTTCAGTTCACGCATGCATGTATTTCTTTCTTGCTGCGTCCGGATGTACGTATTGGAACCTTTTTTTAACTAAAACTGTAGATACCTAATCTTATTATCATGGTGACAACTGTACGTACGTAACGTAATCTGATTCTCCCGTGTAATATTTAAGCGACAATCATGCCCGTCCCTATTCAATTGAGCCTAAAATAAAAATAAACTTTTTAAGATATAATGAGTTAGTGACATTGGGACTACCCTTTAAGAAGAAAGAACAAAAAAATAAAATTTAATGACAAAATTTGTGCATAATTTACACAAAAATTGCGCCTTTTCTTAATATGCAACAATAAGAATATAATAGTGAATTTTTTGCAAAAGATAAGTTTTATAAGAAAAATGAATTAGTCGCATTGGTATTACCCATAAATAAGAAATAATATAAAAGATAAAATAAATTTAAAATAATGTTGTTTTCTAAGGAAGAATGAATTAGTGCTATAGCTAGTACCCTTTAAGAATAAACAAAAAAAAAGATGAAATATTTTGCAGAAAATTTACGCTAAAATTATGTTTTCTAATAATATGCAAGAATAAGCATATAATGATGGGATTTTTTGCTATAAATTTTTTCAAGAAGAAATGATTAGTGGCATTGATATTACCACTTAAGAAGAAGATGATGAAAAACAACTAATGAAAATATTTGCATACAATTTGCACAAAAAATGCCCTTTTATAACATGCAAGAGTAAGCATATAATTGTAGAATTTTTTGAAAAATTATTTTTCGATGAAGGAATAAATTTATAATCAAAATCAAAATAATAAAGTTTTCTAAGAAAGAATGAAACCCTTTGTAGCGACCAGACCTCAAACGATCTGATCTCTGTACCCAGGTGTCATCCCTGGATCAGTAATACTGACACCACACAGTACTCGGAGGATTTATAACAGAGTAGCAATCACACACTTATTACATCGAGTGTCTCAATAAAGAACTTATTACAATAAATATGGCTTAAGGCCATCTAATAACTATAACAGTGGAAGGCTTGGAAGATAAGTGAGTCCATCAACTTCAACGGCATCACTGAGTATAGAACCACGACCTAAAACTCCTTAATCGTCGTCTGAAAAGTCTGCAACATTAATGTTGCAGCCCGAAACGGGTCAGCACATGGAATATGCTGGCAAAGTAACACATAGAGAGTAATGGAATGAAACAGCTATACTATATGCATATTTGGCTGGTGGAAAACTCTATGGTTACAGTTTTGCGTAAAACCAATTTTTCCCTACTGTAAAGGAATAAATTTATTTAACTATCATGGTGGTTGTTAAACATTGAGAATGGTTGACAACATCCTCAATCCCAATTAAGCATCATCATTAAACAAAACCCAACAAAATTAATTTAGAGTAACATGTTGAGATTCACATGATAATCCAAGTACTAGATACTCAAGATGTCCATAACCGGGGACAAGGCTAACCATGATTAGTTTATACACTCTGCAGAGATTTGCGCACTTTTCCCCACAAAACTCGATCGCCTCCGTTTAGTTTCTCGCACTACATGGTGTTTGAGAAGACGGATGACCGAGACATAGTCTTTCAGAAGCGCTAGCACCTTACGATGGATAGACCGTTACACCTACTTTCCCCTACATCTGCTAGTCTATCCTGTAAGAGTTCGCACGACTTAATCAACTATGCTAGAGTCCATAATAGCTTGTGGCTGCACACGGAAGTTTCTAGTATGAAAAATCTCATGATCCATTTGGGCCTGGGTGGCGGTCCATAAAGAAAAACAGGCAATCCTGTAATACCCAGGTATCTCAATCCAGCCAGATGTGTGTTTAAGTTGCCACCTTAGAAAAACCATTAATTAACAAACTCACATCTGTCATGGATATCACTCACCCAATCCACGTCTACTAGCATAGCATGGTATAATAGGCAAACGCAGAATTACTCCCAAAGGTTTGATAATATAACAGATAATAGGTGCTACCTCAACTACTTCCCATCCCATAATTTAATTAGATCCTAATCATGCAATGTTTGAGGATTGATCTAATACAATAAAACTGGGTAGTATGAGGTATGATCAAAGTGTTACTTGCCTTGCTGATGATCCGCGAAACCTAGAGATTCGAAGTAACAGGCGGCGCACTCCGGGTATTCTATCACAGACAAACAAACAAGTATACAATAAGTATTCATCTAGTGCACGGGCAAAACTCAAATAAGAGATCTAACCAGAAGGTTCAACTTAAGAACTCTGGTTTGCAAAAAGAATCAAATCAAACGAAGCAACGAAAGTCAAACGGCAAAAGAAAACAGGCTTCGTTTACTATTTTGGATCTAGAGCAATTTTTACAGTGGCAAAAACTTGTTTAAGTTGGTTAAACAGATAGGGGGTTTCGAGATGAAACTCCAGGCGCTTGAATCGCCTGATTCCGATAAACGAGCGAAAAGTTATACTAAAACGAAAATCGGATCAGGAATCCCCATCAGAAAAATCACGGATTTAATCCGAGAAAAAGAAAAACGACGAACGTTCGCTAGAATGAACGAACGGACGAACGCTCGCTAAATAAATAAACTAGAAAAATCGATCTATTTAAAAAAACCAAAACTAAAAAAATAAAATAAAACCGCGACCTTCTTTTTTTTCTTTTTTTTTACCTCGGGAGGCGGGTCGGCGGCGGCGGCTCCGGCGGCAGCGGCAGGCGCACGGATCAAGGCGCGGCTAGAGTTAGGGTTGGCTGCGGCTCTGGTGGGTTGGGGCGGCTCGGGCGGCGGCTATTTAAAGGCTGCCCCCGGGCGGAGTCCCGCTCGGGTACGGCCCAAAGTCGGTTCGCATTTTTTAATTATTTTGCGAGAAAAATAAACAAAAGAAATACTAAACGGACTTCAAAAATCCCAAAATAAATTTTCCCAGGCTTCTAAAATCAAGCTGCACAAGATGAACATTTATTTGGGGCCTAAATGCAATTTTGAAAAACACACATTTTTCCTAAATTCAAATAAAATACCGAAAAACTCCGAAATAAAATATTATTTGATTTTATTATTAAATCCTCAATATTTCTTTATTTTGGGAAAGTGATTTTATTCCCTCTCTCATACTTTTGTAATAGAAATAATTGATGATAATATAATTAAAATCAAATGATCCTATTCGCAAAATTTGAGAAAACTCAAATATGAAAATAACGAAATCCCAACTCTCTCCGTGGGTCCTTGAGTTGCGTGGAATTTCTAGGATCAAAACCTAAACCAAAAGCAAAAAAATTATGATATGCAATGATGGTCTAATGTATAACATTTCAAATTGAAAATTTGGGATGTTACAAACCTACCCCCTTAAGATGAATCTCGCCCTCGAGATTCGGGTTGGCTAGAAAATAGGTGAGAGTGGTCCTTGAGCAAATCTTCCTCTCGCTCCTAGGTGGCTTCATCCTCCGTGTGGTGGCTCCATTGAACCTTGCAAAACTTGATAACCTTGCTGCGGGTGACTCGACTGGCATACTCTAGAATCTTAACTGGTTTCTCCTCATAGGTCAAAATCGTTATCCAACTGAATAGTTTCCAATGGCACTATGTCTCTCAAGGGTATGTCAGCCATCTCCGCGTGGCACTTCTTCAACTGAGAAACATGGAACACATCATGAACTCCTGACAATCCTTCAGGCAATTCCAACTTGTAGGCCACTTCTCCCATACGTTCCAATACTCAATATGGTCCTACAAATTGTGGCGCTAACTTTCCTTTAACACCAAAGCGCTTTGTTCCCCGAAATGGGGATACTCGAAGATAAGCTCTATCTCCAACTTCGTAAACTGTCTCCTTGCGTTTAGAATCTGCATAACTCGTCTGGACTGGGCTATCTTGAGCCTATCGCGAATCAATTTCACCTTCTGTTCAGACTCCTTAATCAAGTCAGGTCCAAACAACTAGCCGTCTCCAACTTCATCCCACGTCAACGGTGTCCTGCACCTCCTTCCCTACAAGGCTTTGAAAGGGGCCATCTTTAAACTGGATTGATAGCTGTTGTTGTAAGAGAACTCTGCATACGGCAAATTCTTGTCCCAACTAGATCCATAATCTAGCGCACAAGCTCTCAGCATGTCCTCCAAAATCTGATTGACTCTCTCGGTCTATCCATCTGTCTGTGGATGAAAAACTATGCTGAACTCTAGCCTAGTACCCAAAGTTTCGTGCAACTGATTTCAGAACTTTGAGGTAAACTGGGTTCCTCTATCTGATACTATACTCCTCGGAACTCCATGTAAGCATACAATCCTGGTCATGTATATCTTTGCTAACTTAGCACTGGTGTAAGTGGTCTTTACCGGGATGAAATGAGCTACTTTCGTCAACCGATCAACTACAACCCAAATCGAGTCATAGCCTGAATGAGTCCTGGGTAATCCCGTGATAAAATCCATGTCTAACTTATCCCACTTCCATTCGGGTATCGACAATGGCTGTAGTAATCCTGCTGGCTCTGCCTTTACTCTCTGACATACATCACAAACTGCTACATACTCCGTAATATCCTTCTTTATTCCGGTCCACCAGAAAATCTCCTTCAAATCCAAATACATCTTGGTATTTTCTGGGTGAATCGAATATGGTGAATCGTGTGCCTCTTGCAGAATCAACTTCCTGATCTCCGGATCATTGGGCACATAAACACGGTCTTCAAACCATAGGGTGTCGTGCTCATCCTCACGAAATCCTTTAGCCTTTCCTTCGCTCATTTTCTCCTTTATAGAGGCAATCTCCTTGTCAGTCTTCTGAGCTTCTCAGATTCTATCCATCAAAGTTGACTGAATCTCCAATGCTGCTACATAGCCTCTCGGAACTATTTCCAAACATAGTTCACGAAGATTTTCTGCTAACTCCTTTGGTATTTCTCCCGTCATTAGTGTATTGACATGGCTTTTGCGGCTCAATGCATCAGCTACTACATTAGCCTTTCCGGGATGGTAATGCAATCTCATATCATAATCCTTGATCTGGTCTGGCAAAATCAACACTGGTGAAGTAACCAAGCGTTTCTTCAACTCCTGGAAACTAGCCTCACACTCCTCAGTCCATATGAACTTGGTATCCTTCTTTAATAACTTCGTCATAGGCTTCGCAATCTTTGAGAAATTCTCAATGAATCTCCAGTAGTATCCTGCGAGTCCAAGGAAACTCCGAATCTCTCCAACTGTTGTTGGTGCCTCCCACTTGGTCACGGTATCAACTTTAGTGGGATCTACTAATATACCTTCTCCGGATATAACGTGTCCGAGGAATCCTATTTCCTTCAACCAAAACTCACATTTGCTGAACTTGGCATACAACTGATGTTCTCTGAGTAAACCAGAATATCATCAATGAACACCACGATGAACTTATCCATGAACACCACGATGAACTTGGCATACAACTGATGTTCTCGCAGTAGCACCTGGGTATTTGATACTGGTTCTGTTGCTAATATTTGCAACTCGAAACAGGGACTACGGAATAAGCGGACACTAGCAAAGGACGAGGTGACGATGCGCGTGGGAAACGGTTCCAAAGTCGATGTGATCGCGGTCGGCACGCTACCTCTACATCTACCTTCGGGATTAATATTAGACCTAAATAATTTTTATTTGGTGCCAGCGTTGAGCATGAACATTATATCTGGATCTTGTTAAATGCGAGACGGTTATTCATTTAAATCAGAGAATAATGGTTGTTCTATTTATATGAGTAATATATTTTATGGTCATGCACCTTTGAAGAGTGGTCTATTCTTGATGAATCTCGATAGTAGTGATACACATATTCATAATGTTGAAACCAAAAGATACAGAGTTGATAATGATAGTGCAACTTATTTGTGGCACTGCCGTTTAGGTCATATCGGTGTAAAGCGCATGAAGAAACTCCATACTGATGGGCTTTTGGAACCACTTGATTATGAATCACTTGGTACTTGCGAACCGTGCCTCATAGGCAAGATGACTAAAACACCGTTCTCCGGTACTATGAAGAGAGCAACAGATTTATTGGAAATCATACATACCGATGTATGTGGTCTGATGAATATTGAGGCTCGTGGCGGATATCGTTATTTTCTCACCTTCACAGATGATTTAAGCAGATATGGGTATATCTACTTAATGAAACACAAGTCTGAAACATTTGAAAAGTTCAAAGAATTTCAGAGTGAAGTTGAAAATCATCGTAACAAGAAAATAAAGTTTCTACGATCTGATCGTGGAGGAGAATATTTGAGTTACGAGTTTGGTGTACATTTGAAAAATTGTGGAATAGTTTCGCAACTCACGCCACCCGGAACACCACAGCGTAATGTTGTGTCCGAACGTCATAATCGTACTTTACTAGATATGGTGCGATCTATGATGTCTCTTACTGATTTACCGCTATCATTTTGGGGTTATGCTTTAGAGACGACCGCATTCACGTTAAATAGGGCACCATCAAAATCCGTTGAGACGACGCCTTATGAACTATGGTTTGGCAAGAAACCAAAGTTGTCGTTTCTTATAGTTTGGGGCTGCGATGCTTATGTGAAAAAGCTTCAACCTGATAAGCTCGAACCCAAAGCGGAGAAATGTGTCTTCATAGGATACCCAAAGGAGACTGTTGGGTACACCTTCTATCACAGATCCGAAGGCAAGACATTCGTTGCTAAGAATGGATCATTTCTAGAGAAGGAGTTTCTCTCGAAAGAAGTGAGTGGGAGGAAAGTAGAACTTGACGAGGTAACTGTACCTGCTCCATTATTGGAAAATAGTACATCATAGAAAACTGTTTCTGCGACCCCTGTACCAATTAGTGAGGAAGCTAATGATGATGATCATGAAACTTCAGGACAAGATACTACTGAACCACGTAGATCAACCAGAGTGAGATCTGCACCAGAGTGGTACGGTAATCCAATTCTGGAAGTCATGCTACTAGATCATGATGAACCTACGAACTATGAAGAAGCGATGGTGAGCCCAGATTCCGCAAAGTGGCTTGAAGCCATGAAATCTGAGATGGGATCCATGTATGAGAACAAAGTATGGACTTTGGTTGACTTGCCCGATGATCGGCAAGCAATTGAGAATAAATGAATCTTCAAGAAAAAGACTGACGCTGACGGTAATATTACTGTCTATAAAGCTCGACTTGTCGCAAAAGGTTTTCGACAAGTTCAAGGGGTTGACTACGATGAGACCTTCTCACCCGTAGCGATGCTTAAGTCTGTCAGAATCATGTTAGCAATTGCCGCATTTTATGATTATGAAATTTGGCAGATGGATGTCAAAACTGCATTCCTGAATGGATTTCTGGAAGAAGAGTTGTATATGATGCAACCGGAAGGTTTTGTCGATCCAAAGGGAGCTAACAAAGTGTGCAAACTCCAGCGATCCATTTATGGACTGGTGCAAGCATCTCGGAGTTGAAATAAACGCTTTGATAGTGTGATCAAAGCATTTGGCTTTATACAGACTTTTGGAGAAGCCTGTATTTACAAGAAAGTGAGTGGGAGCTCTGTAGCATTTCTGATATTATATGTGGATGACATATTGCTGATTGAAAATGATATAGAATTTCTGGATAGCATAAAGGGATACTTGAATAAAAGTTTTTCGATGAAAGACCTCGGGGAAGCTGCTTACATATTAGGCATAAAGATCTATAGAGATAGATCAAGACGCTTAATTGGACTTTCACAAAGCACATACCTTGACAAGATTTTGAAGAAGTTCAAAATGGATCAAGCAAAGAAAGGGTTCTTGCCTGTGTTACAAGGTGTGAAGTTGAGTCAGACTCAATGCCCGACCACTGCAGAAGATAGAGAGAAAATGAAAGGTGTTCCCTATGCTTCAGCCATAGGCTCTATCATGTATGCAATGCTGTGTACCAGACCTGATGTGTGCCTTGCTATAAGTTTAGCAAGGAGGTACCAAAGTAATCCAGGAGTGGATCACTGGACAGCGGTCAAGAACATCCTGAAATACCTGAAAAGGACTAAGGTTATGTTTCTCGTATATGGAGGTGACAAAGAGCTCACCGTAAGAGGTTACGTTGATGCAAGCTTTGACACTGATCCGGACGATTCTAAATCGCAAACCGGATACGTGTTTACTTTAAACGGTGGAGCTGTCAGTTGGTGCAGTTCTAAACAAAGCGTCGTAGCGGGATCTACATGTGAAGCGGAGTACATAGCTGCTTCGGAAGCAGCGAACGAAGGAGTCTGGATGAAGGAGTTCATATCCGATCTAGGTGTCATACCTAGTGCATCGGGTCCAATGAAAATCTTTTGTGACAATACTGGTGCAATTGCTTTAGCAAAGGAATCCAGATTTCACAAAAGGACCAAACACATCAAGAGACGCTTCAACTCCATCCGGGATCTAGTCTAGGTGGGAGACATAGAGATTTGCAAGATACATACGGATCTGAATGTTGCAGACCCGTTGACTAAGCCTCTTCCACGAGCAAAGCATGATCAGCACCAAGGCTCCATGGGTGTTAGAATCATTACTATGTAATCTAGATTATTGACTCTAGTGCAAGTGGGAGACTGAAGGAAATATGCCCTAGAGGCAATAATAAAGTTATTATTTATTTCCTTATATCATGATAAATGTTTATTATTCATGCTAGAATTGTATTAACCGGAAACATAATACATGTGTGAATACATAGACAAACAGAGTGTCACTAGTATGCCTCTACTTGACTAGCTCGTTAATCAAAGATGGTTATGTTTCCTAACCATGAACAAAGAGTTGTTATTTGATTAACGAGGTCACATCATTAGTTGAATGATCTGATTGACATGACCCATTTCATTAGCTTAGCACCCGATCGTTTAGTATGTTGCTATTGCTTTCTTCATGACTTATACATGTTCCTATGACTATGAGATTATGCAACTCCCGTTTGCCGGAGGAACACTTTGGGTACTACCAAACGTCACAACGTAACTGGGTGATTATAAAGGAGTACTAAAGGTGTCTCCAATGGTAGATGTTGGGTTGGCGTATTTCGAGATTAGGGTTTGTCACTCCGATTGTCGGAGAAGTATCTCTGGGCCCTCTCGGTAATACACATCACATAAGCCTTGCAAGCATTATAACTAAGATGTTAGTTGTGAGATGATGTATTACGGAACGAGTAAAGAGACTTGCCAGTAACGAGATTGAACTACGTATTGGATACCGACGATCGAATCTCGGGCAAGTAACATACCGATGACAAAGGGAACAACGTATGTTGTTATGCGGTCTGACCGATAAAGATCTTCGTAGAATATGTAGGAGCCAATATGGGCATCCAGGTCCCGCTATTGGTTATTGACCGGAGACGTGTCTCAGTCATGTCTACATTGTTCTCGAACCGTAGGGTCCGCACGCTTAACGTTACGATGACAGTTATTATGAGTTTATGCATTTTGATGTACCGAAGGTTGTTCGGAGTCCCGGATGTGATCATGGACATGACGAGGAGTCTCGAAATGGTCGAGACATAAAGATTGATATATTGGAAGCCTATGTTTGGACATCGGAAGTGTTCCGGGTGAAATCGGGAATTTTACCGGAGTACCGGGAGGTTACCGGAACCCCCCGGGAACCAAATGGGCCTTATTGGGCCTTAGTGGAAAGGTGAAAGGGGCAGCCCAAGGTGGGCTGCGCGCCTCCCCCCTCCCCTAGTCCTATTAGGACTAGGAGAGATGGTCGGCCCCCTTCTCCCTCTCTCTCTCTCTCTCTCGAGGAGTCCTATTAGGAATAGGATTGGGGGGGGGGAGTCCTACTCCCGGTAGGAGTAGGACTCCTCCTACGCCCTCCTCCTTTGGCCGGCCAGCCCTCCCCTGGCAACCTTTATATACGGGGGCAGGGGGCACCTCTAGACACACAAGTTGATCATTGAGATCGTTCCTTAGCCGTGTGCGGTGCCCCCTGCCACCAAATTCCACCTCGATCATATCGTTGTAGTGCTTAGGCGAAGCCCTACGTTGGTAGTACATCAAGATCGTCACCATGCCGTCGTGCTGACGGAACTCCTCCCCGAAGCTTTGCTGGATCGGAGCCCGGGGATCGTCATCGAGCTGAACGTGTGCTAAGAACTCGGAGGTGCCGGAGTAACGGTGCTTGGATCGGTCGGATCGGGAAGAAGACGTACGACTACTTCCTCTACGTTGTGTCAACGCTTCCATTGCGATCTACAAGGGTACGTAGATAAGACTCTCCACCTCGTTGCTATGCATCACCATGATCTTGCGTGTGCGTAGGAATTTTTTGAAATTACTATGTTCCCCAACACTAAGAACCTTAGTGGGCAAGTTATACTTATCCACAAATCCCCTTGATATGTATGAATGCGATGCACCAGTATCAAAAAGAACGAGTGCAGTAATTGACTTAACCAAAAACTTACCGATTATGGCATCCGGCTGCTCTTCAACCTCCTCCACGTTAACGTGGTTCACCTGTCCCCTGTTGAAAGGGTTCGGCTTCTTCCCAGAGCTTCCATTGCCATTCTGGCCTTCAGGACATTCATTGGCATAATGTCCGGTCTTCTGGCACTTAAAGCAAGTGACTTGGCTCAGGTCCTTCTTGGCTGGGGTTGATGGGTTGGTACGGTTCTGGTCGTTGCTTCCTCCTGTAAGTGCATCTAGTGCCACCCCTAGTTGGTTTTGGAGTATTGACGACAAACCTAGTTGAGGAACTAATGTGTTTGTGAGAATTGCAGGATAACACAGGTAGAAGTCCCTCATTGATTCGGTTTTCCTACCAGAGATGACCCCTAAAAATGTATGAAGACATTGATGTCAAAGGTGGTATATGAAGATATTCACATTGAAGACTATGACAAGAGAAGACACTGCATGAAGCCTATGGAGCTCGAAGACTTAGATCTTTCGTAGTTCTTTTTCTTCTATGTTGAGTCATAGGAACCACCGTACTGTTAAGTGGGGTCCAAGAGAACCAGTCAGAATGACTGAAGTGATGCTTAAACAAAACCTATGTCTTCGAGTGAAGACTATGAGAGCGAATCTTGTCCAGAGTCGGACAAGTCAGCTTTGCTTGTAGCCCAAGTAAAGTTGCCGTGTGAGTTTGAAATCTGACCGTTGGAACACGTGTCAGTTCCTTAGTGACCCAGGGTCATTTCGGACAAATCAGGTCGGGTTGCCTAGTGGCTATAAATAGCCCACCCCCTACAACCATAAACGGTTGGCTGCTCAGATTCAGAGTACGGCTTTTGTCGTTTGAGAGCAACCCACCTTGAAGCCTTTGAGAGAGAATTCCTTGCGAGGATAAAGCCCTAACCACCCAGAGCCAAAGAGAATTAGGCATCACTTAAGTCTTCTTGTCTGTGTGATCTGAAGACTTATTACACTTGAGGACTGTGCATCCTCCAGCCGGTTAGGCGTCGCGTTCTGAGCATCCAAAAGACATTGTGGATTGCCAGTGAACGAAGTCTGTGAAGGTTTGGGAGTCTACCTTGAAGACATACTCGAGTGATTGGGCGAGGTCTGTGTGACCTTAGCTCAAGGGGAATACGGTGAGGACTGGGTGTCCTGAGCTGCATGTTCAGGACTGGGTGTCCGGGACTATGTGTCCTTAGGTTTAAATACCTAGCCGCCCTAACCAGATGTACAGTTGTCACAGCAACTGGAACTGGTCCAACAAATCATTGTCTTCAATGAGTCACTGGTTTCATCCTTCCTTTCTCCTTACTTACTGTTACTCCTTGTGAAGTCATTGTATGCCTGCACTATCTTTTGTCTTCACTGAGTGACTGTGTGATCTGTTTGGCTTCTCAATATCTTTCTACCTGATCCTTACTACCTAGCTGCTATTAGTCATTGTGCTTTCACTTCATTGAATACATGACTATGGTTTACCTAGTGTAGTCTACCTTCCGCTGCATGGTAATAGGTTTATTTCTATCGTTTGTCTTCGAAACTTCCATGTTTTGAAGACTTTCATAAAAATCGCCTATTCACCCCCCTCTAGTCGATATAACGCACTTTCAATTGGTATCAGAGCAAGGTGCTCCCTTGTTCTGTGTGATTTGATTTAACCACCTGGAGTTTTAGCTATGTCGACGGCAGGGATAATTAAAGTCTCCGCTGGGTGCCCCGTCTTCGATGGAACTGAATATCCCTACTGGAAAAATAAGATGCGCATGCATCTTGAAGCCATTGACGTCGACCTATGGTATGTCGTCAAGAATGGCGTTCCCAAGGCTGGAGAAGGTGTCACTGCTGCTGATGTCAAGAAGTTCGTTCAACTGGACTCTACTGCCAAGAATATCATCTGTGGTCATCTGACCAAAGGACAGTATGGCCGTGTGAGTGCTTTGGAAACATCTAAGCTAATCCGGGACTGGCTCTCCAAGGTCAATGAAGGCGTCTCAACCCAGAGAGATCAGAGAATCAGTGTCCTTCGCAACCTCTGCAACCGCTTCAAGCGAAATGACAATGAGAATGTCCAGCTCACATTTGACCGACTCACTGACATCACAAATGAGCTTCAAGCCCTCGGCGCTACTGAGATCACCAAGCATGAAGTCGTCAAGACACTACTGAGATCACTTGATAGTTCGTTTGACACCCTAGCCCTGATGATTCAAGAATGACCTGATTTCAAGACACTCGATCCGTCCGACATACTTGAGAGGCTCAACACACATAAGTTTCAGCTTTCTGAGAAAAGAGATATCTACAGTCCAAACTATGGGCGAACTCGTGCCTTGAAGGCAAAAGCTGTCTCCTCATCTGAAGAAGAATCTGACAGCAGTTCTGATGATCCTGAAGACATTGGAAAGGAACTTGCTATGCTTGTGAAGAAGTTCCAAAAATTTACCAAGAAGAAAGGCTTCATAAAGTCTTCACAATCAAGCTCAAGGAATGATGAAGCTTCTGCTCATGACTACAAGAAGAAAACATGCCACAAGTGCAAGAAAACTGGCCACTTCATCTCTGAGTGTCCGCAGTGGGACAATGAGAACAGAAAGAAGAAGAAGAGCAGGGAATATGACTCTGACGACAAGAAGAAGAAGAAATACTCAAAGTCCTCTTCCAAGTATTCCTCGAAGTCTTCATCACACAAGAAGAGCTCATGTGGCAAGGCACGTGCGTTTGTTGGCAAGGAAATGGATTCAGAGGAGGAATCCGCTTCTTTGGAGGCGGAGGTGGAGTCTGAGGAGGAGTCCGATTCTGGCGTTGCAAGTCTGGCTACAGCATACGTTGCCAAGCCCATCTTCAACACTGAAGACAATGACTTCACCACCGACACCGATGCAAATGACAAGGACTACTCTGCTCCTACCTACTGCCTCATGGCACGCGGTGCCAAGGTAAACACATGCACTACTCACTATCAAACATCTAGTGACGATGACTCTGATTGTGATTCAAGACCCAGATACAAAACACTTGCTAAAATTGCAACTGAACAACAGAAAGCCATGGAACATATTCAAAAACTGTTAGACAAAAGCGATGATCTGTTGGGCGCTGAAATGACTCGATCTGAGTCCTTAATTGAAGACATAAAAAATCTTCACGTTAAGTATGAGGAACTTGAAAGTCGTCATGAAACGCTCTCAACAACTCACGAAAAGGTTTCCTATGATTATCTTCAAAGGAAGCAAGATCTTGAGAAATTGAGAGCGGCTCATGAAGATCTTCAAAATGAAAGTCACTTCGCGCCGAACAGATCAGTTCTGCTCAGGAAGGATTTGAACCACCATGTCTTAAATGCATTGAGCGTGATAATGCTACTTCTGTTGCTGAATGTTCTACTGCTGCTACTGTTGCAATATCTTCAACTATTGATGTGGTAACTAACCCCTCTGCTGAGGATACCACTGCTATTGCTGATGAGAATGCTAGGTTGAAGACATTGCTTGAAATAGGGATGTACAAAAGTCTTAAAGGGCATCAGACACTATGTGATGTCCTTAAAAGGCAGATTCTGAACCGAAACCCGAGGAAAGAGGGTGTTGGGTTCATAAGGAAAATGAATGCTGATGGCTCTTACTGGAAACCCGAGCAGTATCCCAAAACCACATGGGTTGCTACAAAGGAACCTTCAGCAGATCCATCCAGTCTATCTGGCTTCACTTGTGCTAACCCCATTGTCATTGATGAATCCTTTGATGCAAATTATAAACTGTTTAAAAATCAGAATGGTGAAGTGTTTGCCAGGTACATTGGTACTAACTGCAGGAATGGACCGCCTATGAAGAAGATCTGGGTGCCCAAAAGGTGTTTGGAAAATCTTCATGTGAATGTCATCATGACACCACAGATGAAGAAGACAAACCCCAGACCAAAGGCTTCATACGGCCCAAAAGCTTCATACAGACAGAGGACTCACCTGAGTCGCACTAACGCAAATGTTTTGCAGGGAAACCACACTCAGGCCTATGAATATGAGCGCGGTTCATCGAACCGTCATGTTCATAAGACCAAAAACTATTCTGCTTTTTCTTATGAGTATTATTGTCCACCTGCAAGACTTTTTGCTAGGGCTCCAAAGCCAAAGTTTTCAGACGCTGCACTTAGACTTATCGCGTCTAAGCCACCCTTGAAGATGTGGGTGGTTAAGAAGGCTTAACTCTCTTTTGCAGGGAAAGGTCTCCAGCAGAAAACCAAAATCTTTTGACGCTATTACTGGGGACCTTAAACATCTTGTAGGGCGCAAGATCAAATGCCCGAATGGTCTTACTATGTACTTCGTTCCTGAATCGCTTGTTACTCTCCCTATCAGTCCTAATCTGGATCTAAGCTTTCATAACCCACTGGTTCGTCAAATGTTTTTGCTTCACAATTCTCTTCGTGAAGCCTATCCCCCTAACTGCACTGTAGGGTACGACACCAGCGTCTACAGAATGGATTATTGATAGTGGGTGTACAAATCACATGACTGGCAAAAGAAGCCTTCTTATGGACTCAACCTTACGTCCATCCGATAAGAGCCATATCACATTTGCTGACACTGGTAAAAGTAAGGTATTGGGTCTAGGTAGAGTTGCAACCTTAAAGGATCAACACATGGATAAAGTCATGCTTATTGAATCCCTTGGCTTCAACTTAATGTCTGTCTCAATGCTTTGCGATTTGAACATGATCGTAATATTTGGAAAATATTGTTGCCTTGTTCTAATGGAATCTGACAAGTCTCTAGTGTTTGAAGGGTATCGGAAAGATGATTTGTACGTGGTAGATTTCTCAGCAAGACCACAACTTGCCGTATGTCTTCTAGCAAAAGCTTCAGAATGCTGGCTCTGGCATCGGAGGCTTGGGCATGCTGGCATGAGGAACCTCCACACCCTTGCAAAGAAGAAGCATGTCATAGGCATCGAGGGCGTCAAGTTCAAGAAAGATCACTTATGCGGTGCCTGTGAAGCAGAAAAGATGACGAGGGCCAAACATCCCTCGAAGACAATCATGACTACTACTCGACCCTTCGAACTGCTTCACATGGATCTTTTCGGTCCCACTCATTACTCAACTCTTACTACTACTGTTTGTCTCTATTACTTTGTCATTGTTGATGATTATTCTAGATATACTTGGGTGCACATAATCCTCTACAAGACTGAAGTGCAGGATGTCTTCAGACGCTTCGCCAATCGAGCAATGAACAACTATGGCGCCAAGATAAAGCACATCAGAAGTGACAATGGCACTGAATTCAAGAACACTGGCCTTGATACATATCTTGATACCTTGGGCATCACACATGAATTCTCAGCTCCGTACATGCCACAGCAGAATGGCGTCGTCGAACGCAAGAACAGAACACTCATTGAGATGGCCAGAACAATGCTAGATGAATACAAGACTCCAAGAAAATTCTGGCCTGAAGCCATTGATACTGCATGCCATACAATCAATCATGTTTATCTTCACAAGCTTCTGAACAAGACATCTTATGAGCTCCTTACTGGCAAGAAGCCAAATGTCAGTTACTTCAGAGTATTTGGCGCCAGGTGCTGGATCAAGGACCCACATCACACTTCAAAGTTTGCACCAAAAGCACATGAAGGTTTTATGCTTGGATATGGAAAGGATTCGCACTCCTACAGAGTCTTCAATCTCTTTCATTATAAAGTGGTTGAAACAGTGGATGTCCGGTTCGATGAGACTAACGGTTCACAAAGAGAGCACCTGCCAAATGTTCTAGATGAAGTTCCATCTAGTGAATCAATCAAGCTAATGGGAACTGGAGAAATCATACCTTCTGAAGCTCATCCTGAAGAGGAACTTATCATCTCCGCACCAGACCAACCTGAAGATAATGCTCAACCTGAAGACAATCCCTCTAACAACGACAATGATCAGCAAGAGCAAAATCTTCGCCCTATACATCCTCGTGTTGCCAATGAAGTGCAGATTGAGAGAATAATTGACAGCATCAATGCACCTGGTCCGCTCACTCGATCAAGGGCAACTCAGCTGGCAAATTTCTGTGGGCACCTCGCATTCGTCTCAATAACATAACCCAAGAAAGTAGAAGAAGCCTTCATGGAACCTGAATGGATTCAAGCTATGCAAGAAGAGCTTCAACAGTTTGAGCTGAATAATGTATGGGAACTGGCTAAGCGTCCTGATCCTCGGAAGCACAACATAATAGGCACAAAATGGATATATCGCAACAAGCAAGATGAGCATGGTCAAGTTGTCAGAAACAAAGTTCGTCTCGTTGCTCAAGGATATACTCAAGTGGAAGGCATTGACTTCGATGAAACATTTGCTCCTGTGGCTAGACTTGAAGCCATATGCATACTGCTGGCCTATGCCAATCATCACAACATACTTCTATATCAAATGGATGTGAAGAGCGCCTTTCTCAATGGCAAGATTGAAGAAGAAGTGTATGTTGCACAACCGCCTGGCTTTGAAGATTCAAAACATCCTGACATGGTATACAAGCTCAACAAGGCACTGTATGGCCTCAAACAAGTCCCTCGGGCCTGGTATGACACACTCAAATACTTCCTGAAGAGCAAAGGCTTCATACCTGGTTCCCTCGACCCCACTCTCTTCACAAAGACATATGATGGTGAACTGTTTGTGTGCCAAATATATGTGGATGACATTATCTTCGGCTGCACCAATCAGAAGTACAGTGAAGAGTTTGGATATATGATGCAAGAGCAATATCAGATGTCCATGATGGGAGAGCTGAAGTTCTTCCTCGGTCTTCAAATACCACAGCAACGCAACGCCATCTTTATATCTCAAGAGAAGTATCTTAAAGATTGCCTGAAGAAGTTCGGTATGCAAGACTGCAAAGGCTTCACGACGCCAATGCCAGCCAAGCATCATCTGGGTCCTGACGACAATGGTAAAGAGTTCGATCAAAAGGTATACCGCTCCATGATTGGTTCTTTGCTTTATCTATGTGCATCTAGGCTAGATATTATGCTTAGTGTTTGCATGTGTGCTCGATTTCAAGCGGCACCAAAGGAGTCGCATCACTTAGCTGTGAAGCGAATTCTTCGATATTTGGCTCACACCCCAACTCTAGGATTATGGTATCCAAAGGGCTTAGAGTTTGATCTGGTTGAATTCTCGGATGCTAATTATGCTGGTGACAAGGTGGATCGCAAGTCTACATCAGGCACATGTCATTTTCTGGGACGATCACTAGTATGTTGGTCTTCAAAGAAGCAGAACTGTGTATCTCTCTCCACCGCTGAATCTGAATACATTGCTGCTGGATCTTGCTGCGCTCAGCTTCTGTGGATGAAGCAAACCCTCAAGGACTATGGCATTCATCTGAAGCAAGTGCCACTCTACTGCGACAACGAAAGCGCCATCAAGATTGCCAACAACCCAGTTCAGCACTCGAAGACAAAGCACATTGAAATTCGTCATCACTTTCTCAGAGATCATGTTGTGAAGGAAGATATTGATATCATACACGTCAACACTAAAGAGCAATTGGCAGATATCTTCACCAAGCCCTTGGATGAGAAGAGGTTTTGCAAGTTACGGTGTGAGCTAAATATCCTGGAATCCTCAAATGTCCTGTGATCAGGTACACATCCTAACCCTTATGCATATTGATGACTTAGATGTGCAACACACGAAGTAAAGTATATCTTCAATCAATGAAGACATACATTCTAAGTGTGAATACATTAATGTGTAATTTGACTTCGGAGCGCCACGATAATTGTGTGCCGTGTCTGGGTCTAATACTTCCTATACGGTGGGTAACGCCACCACCAAATGTTCTATTTGAAGTGTTTCACTCATGGCGTTACCTTTCTATGTCTTCACATTTGGTTTGGCTTCAATCTCAAGATGTTTTCATGATTATCTTCACTATGTTGATTATATATATATACTAGTGTTCTGTCCTCTACAGCATTCACTTATAGCTATGTCTTCTTGTTGAATCTTTTGAACTAAGTGAATGTGATCGGACCCTAACCTCTCTGTGCTTTCTATCTCAAACTCTATCTCTCCAAATCATATGCATTCTATTGAAAGTCGAATGTCTTCTCTGCGTCCTTGTCAGCAGAAGATACAGAGACAAACATTAAGTCCGTTTTCAATGCTCATTCCTCCACATGAAACCCAGAGAAGTAGGAACGACCACCCGACAATCCAGGCGTGCGAGGGACGTGGAACAAACCCCAATATGCTGCATGATGGCCATGCGTTCTTCAGATGCGAATCGCCAGGGGCACCTGTGTAATAACGCAGTGCCGCCCCTGTACCTATAAATACACACTTCACAGCGGTCATTATCTCTTCTTCCACTCTCGCACGAACCCTAGCGCCACCACTAGCCCTCGACGACGCCGGCGACGAAGCGCTTCGCTGCCGCAACCTCTCCGACACCGTCTTCACGCCGACCGCGGACATCGTCCTCTCCGCCGTCGCCGTAGGTGTCCTCCGTCGCCAAGTTAGGGCACGGAAGATCGAACTGCTCGGCCTCCTCTTCCACTCCGTCTAGCAGTTCTTAGTGTGGTAAATAAAACTTCTTTTTTACGGCCCCTTTGATCCTATAGATTCATCACTTTCTACCACAAGCAGTTTCTATTCACACAAGTTGGATCTCTTTCATACTGCATCTCATAACATGCCTAGTATATTCACTTATGCTTCACAAAGTAGTTAGATTCTGTAGGGGAACGCAGTAATTTCAAAAAATTTCCTACGCACACGCAAGATCATGGTGATGCACAGCAACGAGAGGGGAGAGTGTTGTCTACGTACCAACGCAGACCGACTGCGGAAGCGATCACACAACGTAGAGGAAGTAGTCGTACGTCTTCTTCCCGATCCGACCGATCCAAGTACCGTTACTCCGGCACCTCCGAGTTCTTAGCACACGTTCAGCTCGATGACGATCCCCGGGCTCCGATCCAGCAAAGCTTCGAGGAAGAGTTCCGTCAGCACGACGGCGTGATGATGATCTTGATGTGCTACTGACGCAGGGCTTCGCCTAAGCACTACAACGGTACGATCAAGGTGGAATTTGGTGGCAGGGGGCACCGCACACGGCTAAGGAACGATCTCAAGGATCAAGTTGTGTGTCTTGGGGTGCCCCCTGCCCCCGTATATAAAGGCCAGGGGCAAGGGGGTCGGCCGGCTAGGAGGGAGGCGCAGGGAGGAGTCCCACTCCTACCGGGAGTAGGACTCCTCCCCCCAAATCCTATTCCTAGTAGGACTCTTCGGGAGAAAGAGAAGAGAGGGGGGCCGGCCCCTTCTCCTAGTCCTAATAGGACTAGGGAAGGGGGGTTCGGCCGGCTAGCTTGTGGGCTGCCCCTTCTCTCTTTTCGACTAAGGCCCAATAGTCCCATTTGCCTCCCGGGGGGTTCCGGTAACCCTCCCGGTAATCCGGTAAAATCCCGATTTCACCCGGAACACTTCCGGTGCCCAAACATAGGCTTCCAATATATCAATCTTTACGTCTCGACCATTTCGAGACTCCTCGTCATGTCCATGATCTCATCTGGGACTCCGAACAACCTTCGGTACATCAAAATGCATAAACTCATAATAACTGTCATCGTAACGTTAAGCGTGCGGACCCTACGGTTCGAGAACAATGTAGACATGACCGAGACACGTCTCCGGTCAATAACCAATAGCGGGACCTGGATGCCCATATTGGCTCCTACATATTCTACGAAGATCTTTATCGGTCAGACCGCATAACAACATACGTTGTTCCCTTTGTCATCGGTATGTTACTTGCCCGAGATTCGATCGTCGGTATCCAATACCTAGTTCAATCTCGTTACCGGCAAGTCTCTTTACTCGTTCCGTAATACATCATCTCACAACTAACTTATTAGTTGCAGTGCTTGCAAGGCTTATGTGATGTGCATTACCGAGAGGGCCCAGAGATACCTCTCCGACAATCGGAGTGACAAACCCTAATCTCGAAATACGCCAACCCAACATCTACCATTGGAGACACCTGTAGTACTCCTTTATAATCACCCAGTTACGTTGTGACGTTTGGTAGTACCCAAAGTGTTCCTCCGGTAAACGGGAGTTGCATAATCTCATAGTTATAGGAACATGTATAAGTCATGAAGAAAGCAATAGCAACATACTAAACGATCGGGTGCTAAGCTAATGGAATGGGTCACGTCAATCAGATCATTCTACTAATGATGTGACCTCGTTAATCAAATAACAACCCCTTGTTCATGGTTAGGAAACATAACCATCTTTGATTAACGAGCTAGTCAAGTAGAGGCATACTAGTGACATTCTGTTGGTCTATGTATTCACACATGTATTATGTTTCCGGTTAATACAATTCTAGCATGAATAATAAACATTTATCATGATGTAAGGAAATAAATAATAACTTTATTATTGCCTCTAGGGCATATTTCCTTCAGTCTCCCACTTGCACTAGAGCCAATAATCTAGATTACACTCTAATGATTCTAACACCCATGGAGCCTTGGTGCTGATCATGTTTTGCTCGTGGAAGAGGCTTAGTCAACGGGTCCGCAACATTCAGATCCGTATGTATCTTGCAAATCTCTATGTCTCCCACCTGGACTAAATCCCGGATGGAGTTGAAGCGTCTCTTGATGTGTTTGGTTCTTTTGTGAAATCTGGATTCCTTTGCCAAGGCAATTGCACCAGTATTGTCACAGAAGATTTTCATTGGACCCGATGCACTAGGTATGACACCTAGATCGGATATGAACTCCTTCATCCAGACTCCTTCGTTTGCTGCTTCCGAAGCAGCTATGTACTCCGCTTCACATGTAGATCCCGCTACGACGCTTTGTTTAGAACTGCACCAACTGACAGCTCCACCGTTTAAAGTAAACACGTATCCGGTTTGCGATTTAGAATCGTCCGGATCAGTGTCAAAGCTTGCATCAACGTAACCTCTTACGGTGAGCTCTTTGTCACCTCCATATACGAGAAACATATCCTTAGTCCTTTTCAGGTATTTCAGGATGTTCTTGACCGCTATCCAGTGATCCATTCCAGGATTACTTTGGTACCTCCCTGCTAAACTTATAGCAAGGCACACATCAGGTCTGGTACACAGCATTGCATACATGATAGAGCCTATGGCTGAAGCATAGGGAACATCTTTCATTTTCTCTCTATCTTCTGCAGTGGTCGGGCATTGAGTCTTACTCAACTTCACACCTTGTAGCACAGGCAAGAACCCTTTCTTTGCTTGATCCATCTTGAACTTTTTCAAGATTTTGTCAAGGTATGTGCATTGTGAAAGTCCAATTAAGCGTTTTGATCTATCTCTATAGATCTTTATGCCTAATATGTATGCAGCTTCCCCGAGGTCTTTCATCGAAAAACTTTTATTCAAGTATCCCTTTATGCTATCCAGAAATTCTATATCATTTCCAATTAGCAATATGTCATCCACATATAATATCAGAAATGCTACAGAGCTCCCACTCACTTTCTTGTAAATACAGGCTTCTCCAAAAGTCTGTATAAAGCCAAATGCTTTGATCACACTATCAAAGCGTTTATTCCAACTCCGAGATGCTTGCACCAGTCCATAAATGGATCGCTGGAGTTTGCATACTTTGTTAGCTCCTTTTGGATCGACAAAACCTTCTGGTTGTACCATATACAACTCTTCTTCCAGAAATCCATTCAGGAATGCAGTTTTGACATCCATTTGCCATATTTCATAATCATAAAATGCGGCAATTGCTAACATAATTCTGACGGACTTAAGCATCGCTACGGGTGAGAAGGTCTCATCGTAGTCAACCCCTTGAACTTGTCGAAAACCTTTTGCGACAAGTCGAGCTTTATAGACAGTAACATTACCGTCAGCGTCACTCTTTTTCTTGAAGATCCATTTATTCTCAATTGCTTGCCGATCATCGGGCAAGTCCACCAAAGTCCATACTTTGTTCTCATACATGGATCCCATCTCAGATTTCATGGCCTCAAGCCACTTTGCGGAATCTGGGCTCACCATCGCTTCTTCATAGTTCGTAGGTTCATCATGATCTAGCATCATGACTTCCAGAACTGGATTACCGTACTACTCTGGTGCGGATCTCACTCTGGTTGATCTACGTGGTTCAGTAGTATCTTGATCTGAAGCTTCGTGATCATCATCATTAGCTTCCTCACTGATTGGCATAGGTGTCGCAGAAACAGTTTTCTGTGATGTACTATTTTCCAATAAGGGAGCAGGTACAGTTACCTCGTCAAGTTCTACTTTCCTCCCACTCACTTCTTTCGAGAGAAACTCCTTCTCTAGAAATGATCCATTCTTAGCAACGAATGTCTTGCCTTCGGATCTGTGATAGAAGGTATACCCAACAGTTTCCTTTGGGTATCCTATGAAGACACATTTCTCCGCTTTGGGTTCGAGCTTATCAGGTTGAAGCTTTTTCACATAAGCATCGCAGCCCCAAACTTTAAGAAACGACAACTTTGGTTTCTTGCCAAACCATAGTTCATAAGGCGTCGTCTCAACGGATTTTGATGGTGCCCTATTTAACGTGAATGCGGCCGTCTCTAAAGCATAACCCCAAAGCGATAGCGGTAAATCAGTAAGAGACATCATAGATCGCACCATATCTAGTAAAGTACGATTACGACGTTCGGACACACCATTACGCTGTGGTGTTCCGGGTGGCGTGAGTTGCGAAACTATTCCACAATTTTTCAAATGTATACCAAACTCGTAACTCAAATATTCTCCTCCACGATCAGATCGTAGAAACTTTATTTTCTTGTTACGATGATTTTCAACTTCACTCTGAAATTCTTTGAACCTTTCAAATGTTTCAGATTTATGTTTCATTAAGTAGATATACCCATATCTGCTTAAATCATCTGTGAAGGTGAGAAAATAACGATATCCGCCACGAGCCTCAATATTCATCGGACCACATACATCGGTATGTATGATTTCCAACAAATCTGTTGCTCTCTCCATAGTACCGGAGAACGGTGTTTTAGTCATCTTGCCTATGAGGCACGGTTCGCAAGTACCAAGTGATTCATAATCAAGTGATTCCAAAAGCCCATCAGTATGGAGTTTCTTCATGCGCTTTACACCGATATGACCTAAACGGCAGTGCCACAAATAAGTTGCACTATCATTATTAACTTTGCATCTTTTGGCTTCTACATTATGAATATGTGTATCACTATCTTCGAGATTCAACAAGAATAGACCACTCTTCAAAGGTGCATGACCATAAAAGATATTATTCATATAAATAGAACAACCATTATTCTCTGATTTAAATGAATAACCGTCTCGCATTAAACAAGATCCAGATATAATGTTCATGCTCAACGCTGGCACCAAATAACAATTATTTAGGTCTAATATTAATCCCGAAGGTAGATGTAGAGGTAGCGTGCCGACTGCGATCAGATCGACTTTGGAACCGTTTCCCACGCGCATCGTCACCTCGTCCTTTGCTAGTGTCCGCTTATTCCGTAGTCCCTGTTTCGAGTTGCAAATATTAGCAACAGAACTAGTATCAAATACCCAGGTGCTACTGCGAGCTCTAGTAAGGTACACATCAATAACATGTATATCACATATACCTTTGCTCACTTTGCCATCCTTCTTATCCGCCAAATACTTGGGGCAGTTCCGCTTCCAGTGACCAGTCTGCTTGCAGTAGAAGCACTCAGTTTCAGGCTTAGGTCCAGACTTGGGTTTCTTCTCCTGAGCAGCAACTTGCTTGCTGTTCTTCTTGAAGTTTCCCTTCTTCTTCCCTTTGCCCTTTTTCTTGAAACTAGTGGTTTTGTTAACCATCAACACTTGATGCTCCTTTTTGATTTCTACCTCCGCAGCTTTCAGCATTGCGAAGAGCTCGGGAATAGTCTTGTTCATCCCTTGCATATTATAGTTCATCACGAAGCTCTTGTAGCTTGGTGGCAGTGATTGGAGAATTCTGTCAATGACGCAGTCATCTGGAAGATTAACTCCCATCTGAATCAAGTGATTATTATACCCAGACATCTTGAGTATATGCTCACTGACAGAACTGTTCTCCTCCATCTTACAGCTATAGAACTTATTGGAGACTTCATATCTCTCAATTCGGGCATTTGCTTGAAATATTAACTTCAACTCCTGGAACATCTCATATGCTCCATGACGTTCAAAACGTCGTTGAAGTCCCGATTCTAAGCCGTAAAGCATGGCACACTGAACTATCGAGTAGTCATCAGCTTTGCTCTGCCAGACGTTCATAACATCTGGCGTTGCTCCAGCAGCAGGCCTGTCACCCAGCGGTGCTTCTAGGACGTAATTCTTCTGTGCAGCAATGAGGATAATCCTCAGGTTACGGACCCAGTCCGTGTAATTGCTACCATCATCTTTCAACTTTGCTTTCTCAAGGAACGCATTAAAATTCAACGGAACAATAGCACGAGCCATCTATCTACAAGCAACATAAACAAGCAAGATACTATCAGGTACTAAGTTCATGATAAGTTTAAGTTCAGTTAATCAAATTACTTAGGAACTCCCACTTAGATAGACATCCCTCTAATCCTCTAAGTGATCACGTGATCCAAATCAACTAAACCATAACCGATCATCACGTGAGATGGAGTAGTTTTCAATGGTGAACATCGTCATGTTGATCATATCTACTATATGATTCACGCTCGACCTTTCGGTCTCTGTGTTCCGAGGCCATATCTGCATATGCTAGGCTCGTCAAGTATAACCTGAGTATTCTGCGTGTGCAAAACTGGCTTGCACCCGTTGTAGATGGACGTAGAGCTTATCACACCCGATCATCACGTGGTGTCTGGGCACGACGAACTTTGGCAACGGTGCATACTCAGGGAGAACACTTCTTGATAATTTAGTGAGAGATCATCTTATAATGCTATCGTCAATCAAAGCAAGATAAGATGCATAAAAGGATAAACATCACATGCAATCAATATAAGTGATATGATATGGCCATCATCATCTTGTGCTTGTGATCTCCATCTCCGAAGCACCGTCATGATCACCATCGTCACCGGCGCGACACCTTGATCTCCAGCGTAGCATCGTTGTCGTCTCGCCAATCTTATGCTTCCACGACTATTACTACCGTTTAGTAATCTAGTAAAGCATTACATCACGATTGCATTGCATACAATAAAGCGACAACCATATGGCTCCTGCCAGTTGCCGATAACTTAGTTACAAAACATGATCATCTCATACAATAAAATCAGCATCATGCCTTGACCATATCACATCACAACATACCCTGCAAAAACAAGTTAGACGTCCTCTATTTTGTTGTTGCAAGTTTTACGTGGCTGCTACGGGCTTAAGTAAGAACTCATCTCACCTACGCATCAAAACCACAACGATAGTTCGTCAAATAGACTCCGTTTTAACCTTCTCAAGGACCGGGCGTAGTCACACTTGGTTCAACTAAAGTTGGAGAGACAGTCTTCCGCAAGCCATCTATGTGCAAAGCACGTCGAGGGAACCGGTCTCGCATAAGAGTACGCGTAAGGTTGGTCCGGATCGTCTCAACCAACAATACCGCCGAACCAAAGTATGACATGCTGGTAGGCAGTATGACTTGTATCGCCCACAACTCACTTGTGTTCTACTCGTGCATATAACATCAAACCATAAAACCTAGGCTCGGATGCCACTGTTGGGGAACGCAGTAATTTCGAAAATTTTCCTACGCACACGCAAGATCATGGTGATGCACAGCAACGAGAGGGGAGAGTGTTGTCTACGTACCAACGCAGACCGACTGCGGAAGCGATCACACAACGTAGAGGAAGTAGTCGTACGTCTTCTTCCCGATCCGACCGATCCAAGCACCGTTACTCCGGCACCTCCGAGTTCTTAGCACACGTTCAGCTCGATGACGATCCCCGGGCTCCGATCCAGCAAAGCTTCGAGGAAGAGTTCCGTCAGCACGACGGCGTGATGACGATCTTGATGTACTACCGACGCAGGGCTTCGCCTAAGCACTACAATGGTACGATCGAGGTGGAATTTGGTGGCAGGGGGCACCGCACACGGCTAAGGAACGATCTCAAGGATCAAGTTGTGTGTCTTGGGGTGCCCCCTGCCCCCGTATATAAAGGTTGGAGGAGGGGGGCCGGCCGGCCAAGGGAGGGGAGGCGCAGGGGAGTCCTACTCCCACCGGGAGTAGGACTCCTCCCCCCAATCCTAATCCAATTAGGACTCCCGGGGGGAAAAGAGAGAGAAGGGGGGCCGGCCCCTTATCCTATTCCTAATAGGACTTGGGGAAGGGGGGCGCCGGCCAGCTTGGGCCTTTTCCCTTTTTCTCTTTTTTCCACTAAGGCCCAATAGGCCCATTAGTCTCCCGGGGGGTTCCGGTAACCCTCCCGGTATTCCGGTAAAATCCCGATTTCACCCGGAACACTTCCGATGTCCAAACATAGGCTTCCAATATATCAATCTTTACGTCTCGACCATTTCGAGACTCCTTGTCATGTCCGTGATCTCATCCGGGACTCCGAACAACCTTCGGTACATCAAAATGCATAAACTCATAATAACTATCATCGTAACGTTAAGCGTGCGGACCCTACGGTTCGAGAACAATGTAGACATGACCGAGACACGTCTCCAGTCAATAACCAATAGCGGGACCTGGATGCCCATATTGGCTCCTACATATTCTACGAAGATCTTTATCGGTCAGACCGCATAACAACATACGTTGTTCCCTTTGTCATCGGTATGTTACTTGCCCGAGATTCGATCGTCGGTATCCAATACCTAGTTCAATCTCGTTACCGGCAAGTCTCTTTACTTGTTCCGTAATACATCATCTCACAACTAACATATTAGTTGCAGTGCTTGCAAGGCTTATGTGATGTGCATTACCGAGAGGGCCCAGAGATACCTCTCCGACAATCGGAGTGACAAACCCTAATCTCGAAATACGCCAACCCAACATCTACCATTGGAAACACCTGTAGTACTCCTTTATAATCACCCAGTTACGTTGTGACGTTTGGTAGTACCCAAAGTGTTCCTCCGGTAAACGGGAGTTGCATAATCTCATAGTTATAGGAACATGTATAAGTCATGAAGAAAGCAATAACAACATACTAAACGATCGGGTGCTATGCTAATGGAATGGGTCATGTCAATCAGATCATTCTACTAATGATGTGACCTCGTTAATCAAATAACAACTCCTTGTTCATGGTTAGGAAACATAACCATCTTTGATTAACGAGCTAGTCAAGTAGAGGCATACTAGTGACACTCTGTTGGTCTATGTATTCACACATGTATTATGTTTCCGGTTAATACAATTCTAGCATGAATAATAAACATTTATCATGATGTAAGGAAATAAATAATAACTTTATTATTGCCTCTAGGGCATATTTCCTTCAGATTCCTCACTTGTACTGATCTCTGGATTCATACAAATCTGGAACCAACTCCTTATCTATGAGTGAATGTCTTTGCACGATGAGGTCAATGTCTTCTAAACTGATTTATATTCAAAATCTTCTGAGAATGCATATGACCTCTTCCCCTTCCCTCGCACCTTAATGCTGTCACAGGTACATGTCCGTGGGAGAATCCCTTGGTTCCCATAGTCTGCATTCATTTGCAGAATTCTTACAACATCATATAAATTCTCCCGAAGCCAGTTCCTGTTTGTCCAGCAAGCGAAAACCTTTAAAGCCTTTGAACGTGTTGAAGCCATTCATTGAAGTTCATGGCTGCAGAGAAATCAGTAAGGAAGGGTGGCAGACAGCGTCGTGGGGGAACATCAGGAGATTTTCCTGATGACCTCTCAGAGCTTTACAAGACAGATCCTGAAAAGGACAATCAGCACAAGACCCGAATCCAATGGATTCGAAGATATTGGGCAGAACAATGGTTCAAATACCAGTTCGTTACCCAGGAATATGCTGAGAAAAATGCCATCAAGAGACCGTGGGGAGACATCCTATACAAGAATCTTCAACCCAGGTCCAGAGAAGAAGCCATTGAACAAGGCTTCTATCCCTGCATGGTCCGTGGGCCACAGCCTGCTGATGCACACCCATCGTCACTACTATGGTCTCGTGACGACAATCTGTTCAAGCGCAACTTCCAGTTTGCCAAGAACTCAGCGAAGCAGAACAAGAAGTCTTTGGGATTAGACTTCAACCCTGGTCCCTCTGCTCCAAGGGCTGATGGCACACGAGATGCAGAACCCAATGTCGTCGGTCCTTTCTACAACCTTGAAGGTCTCATCACCCATATCTTGGTTCAAGGGACAACCGTGAATGAGCCTGCAGCTGACGCTGAATCAGATGAAGTGCCTGCAGCGCCGAAGCCAAAGAAGTTGAAGAAGCCTAAAGCTTCAAAGCCTGCCCCTTCACCAAAAATCTCACGGGCGAAGCCACTGGCAACTGCACTTCCTGAAGACAGTGTGCAGTCTGAAGATTTGTCACGCATCTCCAAGCCCCAGAAGGTCAAGATGCCTCTGCCACACACCGGCCAAGAGCTAACTACTGCTGCCATTCTGCGCAATGATGCCATTGATCTATCAAGTGATGAAGATCTTGCAGATGACGCTCTTGAGCAACTCATCAAGAGCAAAGAAGAAGCAGAAATCTTCAATGATCTGCCGCTCTTTGATGTAACAATAATCCACAACTTCATTGATGAGTGGTTTGACACGCCAAACATCAGCTTCGAAAATCTCCAACTACCCATTGGCCTCAGTGTCGCCTTCCATGGCGCCATTGCTTCAGAGTTAGCCATCGCCCAGCGCATTGTTGAACTGAAGCAGAAGATTGACTTTGAGAAATCTCAATTCAAGAAGCATATGGCCAAGCTCAGCGTGCAAGACGTGAAGAACTTCAAGCTTATGCTGCACGAGCTCAAGGAAGCCTTTCTCAAGAAACGTGCAGAAGCTCAGGGTTCTCATGAGCGCATGAAGGTCCTGGCTGACAGGTGTGTGCAAGCCTACAATGAGGCTGAGAAGCGCAAGGCCCTTGGGTGTCCTGGCATCGACCCCAGGATGGCTGCCAAGAAGAAGAAGAAGCCCGCTATGGCTAAACCCGAAGCACCAAGACAGGAAGCAGATCCCCGTGTCTTCCCAACTAGCATGACTGGCCCGAAGCCAAAGGCTAGGTCAACCGCTTCAGAACTGAAGAAGACCAGGACTGCTGAGGCTGAAGCAAGGAAGAGAAAACATCTTGAAGCCTCTGCTACCGCCCCTCCAAGAAGAAAAGAAAGACCAAGAAGGAACGGGCTGCTCCCACAGAGCCCTTGATTGTTGAACCCATTTCCATGGTTCACCCTAACGCTGATCCACAAGACCGTCAACTGACTGTCCATGAGCCTGATTTCACAGAGGCTCATGAAGCTGAAGACTTTCCAGCAGCTGATCACATCGCTGCTGAAGACATTGATCACCATGACCATGTTGAAGATGATGCAGTCCTTCCTCAGCTAGAGCACCAACAGGTATCATCGCCTGTGCTAACGCACAGCGAACTCAAAAGCATTGGTCATCCACTGACGCCAATTGCACAGGATGCTTCATGGGCTGATCGCCCATAAGAGGAAGAAGACTTTGAGGCCCAGCCAACACCAACTCCATAGGCGTCGCCCGCGTTGCGCAGGCTTTGCAAAGGTCCAAGGCCTCAAGTATCTGCATCTGAAGATAAAACTACTGAAGACAATCCGGCTGCATCAGCCGCTGAAGAAGAAGTCCCACAAGTTGCTACTCCCCTGTCCCACCAAGAAGCGGTTCTCGAGGAGAACGTGATCGTGACCGACCCTCCAGCTCGTCAAGTGGAGGTTGAAAATCATGAGGCTGCCACCACCAACACCACTAAAGCCACTAACGCTACCATGGCTGAAGCTAATGTGGAGCCCTCACCAACAAAAGCACCAGAAGTCAGTGAAGCCACTAATCCCGCTGCTTCTGTTCCTGCGTCTGCTGCCGGTCCCTAGTTCGACTATCATGTTGAGCACAGGCCTCAGGTACAGAAGCCAATCCCAAGATTGCCCAGGTTCCCAGGTCCTGCATCAGCACCTGGATCCTTCAATATCAATGGCTTCAGAGCAGACAACACATTCTTCAATAGCTCCAAGAACCCCTACTCAAGGGAAAGAATATTATCTGATCGGTTCTGGAGCTATCCGCAGCGAAGCTATTACTCCTGCATTCTTTATAACCAAGGTCGCATCTTCCCACACAAGCGCCTTGACATTGAAGCAGTAGCTGGTCTGCCCTGTCTGGAAGAAGCTCTGGATTGCTTCAAAGAGGTTGGACTGCTGTCGTTCGTCACTGACCAAGAGCATTGGAATGAAGAGTTGCTGCTCCAATTCTATGCCACACTTCACATATGCGGGTATAATAGAGATCCGAAGACTTGGGTCCTGGAGTGGATGACAGGAAACGTTCATCACGAAGCCAAAGCCTTTGACATCATTGAGCTCACTGGTTTGCACACTCCTGGCGATATCTACGAGCATGGCTGTCAGCTTCATCGTGAAGCTGTTGAGAGCATCTTTCAGAAGACTGAACCTAATATGAGTCAGATGCTCAGTATGATGAAGCCATTGCCCCAAGATGCTGCTTATCCCACGGAGTTCTTCGTTGAAGACCTTGAGTATCTGCCAAGGACCATTTATCACATCATAAAGCGAACTCTCTGGCCAATCAAAGGACATTCTTGTTGGGGAACGCAGTAATTTCGAAAATTTTCCTACGCACACGCAAGATCATGGTGATGCACAGCAACGAGAGGGGAGAGTGTTGTCTACGTACCAACGCAGACCGACTGCGGAAGCGATCACACAACATAGAGGAAGTAGTCGTACGTCTTCTTCCCGATCCGACCGATCCAAGCACCGTTACTCCGGCACCTCCGAGTTCTTAGCACACGTTCAGCTCGATGACGATCCCCGGGCTCCGATCCAGCAAAGCTTCGAGGAAGAGTTCCGTCAGCACGACGGCGTGATGACGATCTTGATGTACTATCGACGCAGGGCTTCGCCTAAGCACTACAACGGTACGATCGAGGTGGAATTTGGTGGCAGGGGGCACCGCACACGGCTAAGGAACGATCTCAAGGATCAAGTTGTGTGTCTTGGGGTGCCCCCTGCCCCCGTATATAAAGGTTGGAGGAGGGGGGCCGGCCGGCCAAGGGAGGGGAGGCGCAGGGGAGTCCTACTCCCACCGGGAGTAGGACTCCTCCCCCCAATCCTAATCCAATTAGGACTCCCGGGGGGAAAAGAGAGAGAAGGGGGGCCGGCCCCTTATCCTATTCCTAATAGGACTTGGGGAAGGGGGGCGCCGGCCAGCTTGGGCCTTTTCCCTTTTTCTCTTTTTTCCACTAAGGCCCAATAGGCCCATTAGTCTCCCGGGGGGTTCCGGTAACCCTCCCGGTATTCCGGTAAAATCCCGATTTCACCCGGAACACTTCCGATGTCCAAACATAGGCTTCCAATATATCAATCTTTACGTCTCAACCATTTCGAGACTCCTCGTCATGTCCGTGATCTCATCCGGGACTCCGAACAACCTTCGGTACATCAAAATGCATAAACTCATAATAACTGTCATCGTAACGTTAAGCGTGCGGACCCTACGGTTCGAGAACAATGTAGACATGACCGAGACACGTCTCCGGTCAATAACCAATAGCGGGACCTGGATGCCCATATTGGCTCCTACATATTCTACGAAGATCTTTATCGGTCAGACCGCATAACAACATACGTTGTTCCCTTTGTCATCGGTATGTTACTTGCCCGAGATTCGATCGTCGGTATCCAATACCTAGTTCAATCTCGTTACCGGCAAGTCTCTTTACTCGTTCCGTAATACATCATCTCACAACTAACATATTAGTTGCAGTGCTTGCAAGGCTTATGTGATGTGCATTACCGAGAGGGCCCAGAGATACCTCTCCGACAATCGGAGTGACAAACCCTAATCTCGAAATACGCCAACCCAACATCTACCATTGGAAACACCTGTAGTACTCCTTTATAATCACCCAGTTACGTTGTGACGTTTGGTAGTACCCAAAGTGTTCCTCCGGTAAACGGGAGTTGCATAATCTCATAGTTATAGGAACATGTATAAGTCATGAAGAAAGCAATAGCAACATACTAAACGATCGGGTGCTATGCTAATGGAATGGGTCATGTCAATCAGATCATTCTACTAATGATGTGACCTCGTTAATCAAATAACAACTCCTTGTTCATGGTTAGGAAACATAACCATCTTTGATTAACGAGCTAGTCAAGTAGAGGCATACTAGTGACACTCTGTTGGTCTATGTATTCACACATGTATTATGTTTCCGGTTAATACAATTCTAGCATGAATAATAAACATTTATCATGATGTAAGGAAATAAATAATAACTTTATTATTGCCTCTAGGGCATATTTCCTTCAGTCTCCCACTTGCACTAGAGTCAATAATCTAGATTACACAGTAATGATTCTAACACCCATGGAGCCTTGGTGTTGATCATGTTTTGCTCGTGGAAGAGGCTTAGTCAACGGGTCTGCAACATTCAGATCCGTATGTATCTTGCAAATCTCTATGTCTCCCACCTGGACTAAATCCCGGATGGAGTTGAAGTGTCTCTTGAGGTGTTTGGTCCTCTTGTGAAATCTGGATTCCTTTGCCAAGGCAATTGCACCAGTATTGTCACAGAAGATTTTCATTGGACCCGATGCACTAGGTATGACACCTAGATCGGATATGAACTCCTTCATCCAGACTCCTTCGTTTGCTGCTTCTGAAGCAGCTATGTACTCCGCTTCACATGTAGATCCCGCTACGACGCTTTGTTTAGAACTGCACCAACTGACAGCTCCACCGTTTAAAGTAAACACGTATCCGGTTTGCGATTTAGAATCGTCCGGATCAGTGTCAAAGCTTGCATCAACGTAACCTCTTACGGTGAGCTCTTTGTCACCTCCATATACGAGAAACATATCCTTAGTCCTTTTCAGGTATTTCAGGATGTTCTTGACCGCTGTCCAGTGATCCATTCCAGGATTACTTTGGTACCTCCCTGCTAAACTTATAGCAAGGCACACATCAGGTCTGGTACACAGCATTGCATACATGATAGAGCCTATGGCTGAAGCATAGGGAACATCTTTCATTTTCTCTCTATCTTCTACAGTGGTCGGGCATTGAGTCTTACTCAATTTCATACCTTGTAACACAGGCAAGAACCCTTTCTTTGCTTGATCCATTTTGAATTTCTTCAAAATCTTGTCCAGGTATGTGCTTTGTGAAAGTCCAATTAAGCGTCTTGATCTATCTCTATAGATCTTTATGCCTAATATGTAAGCAGCTTCCCCGAGGTCTTTCATCGAAAAACTTTTATTCAAGTATCCCTTTATGCTATCCAGAAATTCTATATCATTTCCAATTAGCAATATGTCATCCACATATAATATCAGAAATGCTACAGAGCTCCCACTCACTTTCTTGTAAATACAGGCTTCTCCAAAAGTCTGTATAAAGCCAAATGCTTTGATCACACTATCAAAGCGTTTATTCCAACTCCGAGATGCTTGCACCAGTCCATAAATGGATCGCTGGAGTTTGCATACTTTGTTAGCTCCTTTTGGATCGACAAAACCTTCTGGTTGTACCATATACAACTCTTCTTCCAGAAATCCATTCAGGAATGCAGTTTTGACATCCATCTGCCATATTTCATAATCATAAAATGCGGCAATTGCTAACATAATTCTGACGGACTTAAGCATCGCTACGGGTGAGAAAGTCTCATCGTAGTCAACCCCTTGAACTTGTCGAAAACCTTTTGCGACAAGTCGAGCTTTATAGACAGTAACATTACCGTCAGCGTCAGTCTTTTTCTTGAAGATCCATTTATTCTCAATTGCTTGCCGATCATCGGGCAAGTCAACCAAAGTCCATACTTTGTTCTCATACATGGATCCCATCTCAGATTTCATGGCCTGAAGCCACTTTGCGGAATCTGGGCTCACCATCGCTTCTTCATAGTTCGTAGGTTCATCATGATCTAGCATCATGACTTCCAGAACTGGATTACCGTACCACTCTGGTGCGGATCTCACTCTGGTTGATCTACGTGGTTCAGTAGTATCTTGTTCTAAAGCTTCATGATCATCATCATTAGCTTCCTCACTGATTGGCATAGGTGTCGCAGAAACAGTTTTCTGTGATGTACTATTTTCCAATAAGGGAGCAGGTACAGTTACCTCGTCAAGTTCTACTTTCCTCCCACTCACTTCTTTCGAGAGAAACTCCTTCTCTAGAAATGATCCATTCTTAGCAACAAATGTCTTGCCTTCGGATCTGTGATAGAAGGTATACCCAACAGTTTCCTTTGGGTATCCTATGAAGACACATTTCTCCGCTTTGGGTTCGAGCTTATCAGGTTGAAGCTTTTTCACATAAGCATCACAGCCCCAAACTTTAAGAAACGACAACTTTGGTTTCTTGCCAAACCATAGTTCATAAGGCGTCGTCTCAACGGATTTTGATGGTGCCCTATTTAACGTGAATGCGGCCGTCTCTAAAGCATAACCCCAAAACGATAGCGGTAAATCAGTAAGAGACATCATGGATCGCACCATATCTAGTAAAGTGCGATTACGACGTTCGGACACACCATTACGCTGTGGTGTTCCGGGTGGCGTGAGTTGCGAAACTATTCCACAATTTTTCAAATGTATACCAAACTCGTAACTCAAATATTCTCCTCCACGATCAGATCGTAGAAACTTTATTTTCTTGTTACGATGATTTTCAACTTCACTCTGAAATTCTTTGAACCTTTCAAATGTTTCAGACTTATGTTTCATTAAGTAGATATACCCATATCTGCTTAAATCATCTGTGAAGGTGAGAAAATAACGATATCCGCCACGAGCCTCAATATTCATCGGACCACATACATCGGTATGTATGATTTCCAACAAATCTGTTGCTCTCTCCATAGTACCGGAGAACGGTGTTTTAGTCATCTTGCCTATGAGGCACGGTTCGCAAGTACCAAGTGATTCATAATCAAGTGGTTCCAAAAGCCCATCAGTATGGAGTTTCTTCATGCGCTTTACACCGATATGACCTAAACGGCAGTGCCACAAATAAGTTGCACTATCATTATTAACTTTGCATCTTTTGGCTTCTACATTATGAATATGTGTGTTACTATCTTCGAGATTCAACAAGAATAGACCACTCTTCAAAGGTGCATGACCATAAAAGATATTATTCATATAAATAGAACAACCATTATTCTCTGATTTAAATGAATAACCGTCTCGCATTAAACAAGATCCAGATATAATGTTCATGCTCAACGCTGGCACCAAATAAAAATTATTTAGGTCTAATATTAATCCCGAAGGTAGATGTAGAGGTAGCGTGCCGACCGCGATCACATCGACTTTGGAACCGTTTCCCACGCGCATCGTCACCTCGTCCTTTGCTAGTGTCCGCTTATTCCGTAGTCCCTGTTTCGAGTTGCAAATATTAGCAACAGAACCAGTATCAAATACCCAGGTGCTACTGCGAGCTCTAGTAAGGTACACATCAATAACATGTATATCACATATACCTTTGCTCACTTTGCCATCCTTCTTATCCGCCAAATACTTGGGGCAGTTCCGCTTCCAGTGACCAGTCTGCTTGCAGTAGAAGCACTCAGTTTCAGGCTTAGGTCCAGACTTGGGTTTCTTCTCCTGAGCAGCAACTTGCTTGCTGTTCTTCTTGAAGTTTCCCTTCTTCTTCCCTTTGCCCTTTTTCTTGAAACTAGTGGTTTTGCTAACCATCAACACTTGATGTTCCTTCTTGATTTCTACCTCCGCGGCTTTCAGCATTGCGAAGAGCTCGGGAATAGTCTTGTTCATCCCTTGCATATTATAGTTCATCACGAAGCTCTTGTAGCTTGGTGGCAGTGATTGGAGAATTCTGTCAATGACGCAATCATCTGGAAGATTAACTCCCATCTGAATCAAGTGATTATTATACCCAGATATTTTGAGTATATGCTCACTGACAGAACTGTTCTCCTCCATCTTGCAGCTATAGAACTTATTGGAGACTTCATATCTCTCAATTCGGGCATTTGCTTGAAATATTAACTTCAACTCCTGGAACATCTCATATGCTCCATGACGTTCAAAACGTCGTTGAAGTCCCGATTCTAAGCCGTAAAGCATGGCACACTGAACTATCGAGTAGTCATCAGCTTTGCTCTGCCAGACGTTCATAACATCTGGTGTTGTTCCAGCAGCAGGCCTGTCACCCAGCGGTGCTTCCAGGACGTAATTCTTCTGTGCAGCAATGAGGATAATCCTCAGGTTACGGACCCAGTCCGTGTAATTGCTACCATCATCTTTCAACTTTGCTTTCTCAAGGAACGCATTAAAATTCAACGGAACAATAGCACGAGCCATCTATCTACAAGCAACATAAACAAGCAAGATACTATCAGGTACTAAGTTCATGATAAGTTTAAGTTCAGTTAATCAAATTACTTAGGAACTCCCACTTAGATAGACATCCCTCTAATCCTCTAAGTGATCACGTGATCCAAATCAACTAAACCATAACCGATCATCACGTGAGATGGAGTAGTTTTCAATGGTGAACATCGTCATGTTGATCATATCTACTATATGATTCACGCTCGACCTTTCGGTCTCTTTGTTCCGAGGCCATATCTGCATATGCTAGGCTCGTCAAGTATAACCTGAGTATTCTGCGTGTGCAAAACTGGCTTGCACCCATTGTAGATGGACGTAGAGCTTATCACACCCGATCATCACGTGGTGTCTGGGCACGACGAACTTTGGCAACGGTGCATACTCAGGGAGAACACTTCTTGATAATTTAGTGAGAGATCATCTTATAATGCTATCGTCAATCAAAGCAAGATAAGATGCATAAAAGGATAAACATCACATGCAATCAATATAAGTGATATGATATGGCCATCATCATCTTGTGCTTGTGATCTCCATCTCCGAAGCACCGTCATGATCACCATCGTCACCGGCGCGACACCTTGATCTCCATCGTAGCATCGTTGTCGTCTCGCCAATCTTATGCTTCCACGACTATTACTACCGTTTAGTAATCTAGTAAAGCATTACATCGCGATTGCATTGCATACAATAAAGCGACAACCATATGGCTCCTGCCAGTTGCCGATAACTTAGTTACAAAACATGATCATCTCATACAATAAAATCAGCATCATGCCTTGACCATATCACATCACAACATACCCTGCAAAAACAAGTTAGACGTCCTCTATTTTGTTGTTGCAAGTTTTACGTGGCTGCTACGGGCTTAAGTAAGAACTCATCTCACCTACGCATCAAAACCACAACGATAGTTCGTCAAATAGACTCCGTTTTAACCTTCTCAAGGACCGGGCGTAGTCACACTTGGTTCAACTAAAGTTGGAGAGACAGTCTTCCGCAAGCCATCTATGTGCAAAGCACGTCGAGGGAACCGGTCTCGCATAAGAGTACGCGTAAGGTTGGTCCGGATCGTCTCAACCAACAATACCGCCGAACCAAAGTATGACATGCTGGTAGGCAGTATGACTTGTATCGCCCACAACTCACTTGTGTTCTACTCGTGCATATAACATCAAACCATAAAACCTAGGCTCGGATGCCACTGTTGGGGAACGCAGTAATTTCGAAAATTTTCCTACGCACACGCAAGATCATGGTGATGCACAGCAACGAGAGGGGAGAGTGTTGTCTACGTACCAACGCAGACCGACTGCGGAAGCGATCACACAACGTAGAGGAAGTAGTCGTACGTCTTCTTCCCGATCCGACCGATCCAAGCACCGTTACTCCGGCACCTCCGAGTTCTTAGCACACGTTCAGCTCGATGACGATCCCCGGGCTCCGATCCAGCAAAGCTTCGAGGAAGAGTTCCGTCAGCACGACGGCGTGATGACGATCTTGATGTACTACCGACGCAGGGCTTCGCCTAAGCACTACAATGGTACGATCGAGGTGGAATTTGGTGGCAGGGGGCACCGCACACGGCTAAGGAACGATCTCAAGGATCAAGTTGTGTGTCTTGGGGTGCCCCCTGCCCCCGTATATAAAGGTTGGAGGAGGGGGGCCGGCCGGCCAAGGGAGGGGAGGCGCAGGGGAGTCCTACTCCCACCGGGAGTAGGACTCCTCCCCCCAATCCTAATCCAATTAGGACTCCCGGGGGGAAAAGAGAGAGAAGGGGGGCCGGCCCCTTATCCTATTCCTAATAGGACTTGGGGAAGGGGGGCGCCGGCCATCTTGGGCCTTTTCCCTTTTTCTCTTTTTTCCACTAAGGCCCAATAGGCCCATTAGTCTCCCGGGGGGTTCCGGTAACCCTCCCGGTATTCCGGTAAAATCCCGATTTCACCCGGAACACTTCCGATGTCCAAACATAGGCTTCCAATATATCAATCTTTACGTCTCGACCATTTCGAGACTCCTTGTCATGTCCGTGATCTCATCCGGGACTCCGAACAACCTTCGGTACATCAAAATGCATAAACTCATAATAACTATCATCGTAACGTTAAGCGTGCGGACCCTACGGTTCGAGAACAATGTAGACATGACCGAGACACGTCTCCAGTCAATAACCAATAGCGGGACCTGGATGCCCATATTGGCTCCTACATATTCTACGAAGATCTTTATCGGTCAGACCGCATAACAACATACGTTGTTCCCTTTGTCATCGGTATGTTACTTGCCCGAGATTCGATCGTCGGTATCCAATACCTAGTTCAATCTCGTTACCGGCAAGTCTCTTTACTTGTTCCGTAATACATCATCTCACAACTAACATATTAGTTGCAGTGCTTGCAAGGCTTATGTGATGTGCATTACCGAGAGGGCCCAGAGATACCTCTCCGACAATCGGAGTGACAAGCCCTAATCTCGAAATACGCCAACCCAACATCTACCATTGGAAACACCTGTAGTACTCCTTTATAATCACCCAGTTACGTTGTGACGTTTGGTAGTACCCAAAGTGTTCCTCCGGTAAACGGGAGTTGCATAATCTCATAGTTATAGGAACATGTATAAGTCATGAAGAAAGCAATAACAACATACTAAACGATCGGGTGCTATGCTAATGGAATGGGTCATGTCAATCAGATCATTCTACTAATGATGTGACCTCGTTAATCAAATAACAACTCCTTGTTCATGGTTAGGAAACATAACCATCTTTGATTAACGAGCTAGTCAAGTAGAGGCATACTAGTGACACTCTGTTGGTCTATGTATTCACACATGTATTATGTTTCCGGTTAATACAATTCTAGCATGAATAATAAACATTTATCATGATGTAAGGAAATAAATAATAACTTTATTATTGCCTCTAGGGCATATTTCCTTCAATTCTCCCCATGCCAAGCTGGAAGGTGCAATGAAGACTTTGGTCTTCTATATTCTTCATGGAAAATGCTTCAATACACAGGATTTCTTCATTCGCCAACTTGCTGCATCAGGCTCTGATCTGTTTGGCTTGAAGTTCTACGCCGCATGGGTAATGCGGCTGATCAAACTTCACTCCGCTATCTCATATCAGCCATCTGCCCGCAATCATCGAATCTTTTTGCCTGATGTGGATATGTCTATTGAAGCTATCTATCCTGAGCCTGCCAAGGAACCGCTAAGTCTTCAGAATGCAGAGCATCAAAGTTTTTCTCAGAACGTTGAAGGCGTTGAAGCAGTAACTCGTGTGTATCCTTTGGCTGGCACTACACGTGCACCGCATCCTGCTCTCACTGAAGCCACTGATAGCACCATTGCCCAATGACCCAAGAAGCGCACTCGTGTTCTCAATGACCGAGAGCTTCTGGTGGCTCTTCGTCAGAAACAGGATAGGCATCATGACTGGCTAAAGCATCAAATGCAAAGCCTCTTGGTGGATGTTAATCGCATTCGCAATCTTGCCACCAAGAACGCCTTTGTTGCTCATGAAACCTCTCGACGCACATGGAAAGGGCTGACGCTGATGTGTTCTGAAGATGATCTTCAAGAGGATGGCTTCTCTGAACGATTCAAGTTTGACTCCACACCTCCTCGAAGGGCAATGCTGCGACGAACTCCATCTCTTGAAGACTCTGAGTTCTCTTCCTCTGCTGCAACGGTGAACGCCAGAGTGATCGAGGATGAAGACGATGCTACTTCATTGCCACCTCCTTCAGCACACGTCGACACTGCTCCAAGTTCTTCTGCACCGCCAAATACCACTGACGACCCTGCTTCACCTACTCTTCATGGGAACGAGTAGATTCTCTATGTCTTCGAACCTTTTGGTCCTTACTGACAAAAGGGGGAGAAGCATATGAGTTTGATAGTCTTCAAGCGGGTCCATATGCTTCTCCCCCTTTTATCAGTAAGGACCAAAAAGGGGAGAAGCATATGAGTTTGATAGTCTTCAAGCGGGTCCATATGGGCGGGTGCTTTATATTTTGCTTCGTGCTTACAACTCTCGTTTTGATACAGTTGGTTCTTTGAGTTGTAACACTTAAACTTGATGGTCGTCTGCTACTTATTTGCCACCTTGTGTTGCGATAAATTCCGCACTTAGATCATTGTGCAGACGTCCATTTTCCATTATGCATGTCATTATCTTCACATACTTTCACATACATAGTGGATTGTCATCATAAGTTGAAGTGGATCTCCACAAGCACAACCTGCCATGTGCATTTGCATTCCAAAAGCAAATTACTTATATGCACATCTTCAGGGGGAGCCCTTGCAACTTATGAAGACAATTCCTTATCCTTTACAATTTCACATATTATATTCCCCGTTGAAAACTTCAACTAGTTTGTCATCAATCACCAAAAGGGGGAGATTGTAAGTGCATCTAGTGCCACCCCTAGTTGGTTTTGGAGTATTGACGACAAACCTAGTTGAGGGACTAATGTGTTTGTGAGAATTGCAGGATAACACAGATAGAAGTCCCTCATTGATTCGGTTTTCCTACCAGAGATGACCCCTACAAATGTATGAAGACATTGATGTCAAAGATGGTATATGAAGATATTCACATTGAAGACTATGACAAGAGAAGACACCGCATGAAGCCTATGGAGCTCGAAGACTTAGATCTTTCATAGTTCTTTTTCTTCTGTGTTGAGTCATAGGAACCACCGTACTGTTAAGTGGGGTCCAAGAGAACCAGTCAGAATGACTGAAGTGATGCTTAAACAAAACCTATGTCTTCGAGTGAAGACTATGAGAGCGAATCTTGTCCAGAGTCGGACAAGTCATCTTTGCTTGTAGCCCAAGTAAAGTTGTCGTGTGAGTTTGAAATCTGACCGTTGGAACACGTGTCAGTTCCTTAGTGACCCAGGGTCATTTCGGACAAATCAGGTCGGGTTGCCTAGTGGCTATAAATAGCCCACCCCCTACAACCATAAATGGCTGGCTGCTCAGATTCAGAGTACGGCTTTTGTCGTTTGAGAGCAACCCACCTCGAAGCCTTTGAGAGAGAATTCCTTGCAAGGATAAAGCCCTAACCACCCAGAGCCAAAGAGAATTAGGCATCACTTAAGTCTTCTTGTCTGTGTGATCTGAAGACTTATTACACTTGAGGACTGTGCATCCTTCAGCCGGTTAGGCGTCGCGTTCTGAGCATCCAAGAGACATTGTGGATTGCCGGTGAATGAAGTCTGTGAAGGTTTGGGAGTCTACCTTGAAGACTTACCAGAGTGATTGGGCGAGATCTGTGTGACCTTAGCTCAAGGGGAATACAGTGAGGACTGGGTGTCCTGAGCTGCGTGTTCAGGACTGGGTGTCCGGGACTGTGTGTCCTTAGGTTTAAATACCTAGCCGCCCTAACCAGATGTACAGTTGTCACAGCAACTGGAACTGGTCCAACAAATCATTGTCTTCAACGAGTCACTGGTTTCATCCTTCCTTTCTCCTTACTTATTGTTAGTCCGTGTGAAGTCATTGTATGTCTGCATTATCTTTTGTCTTCACCGAGTGACTGTGTGATCTGTTTGGCTTCTCAACATCTTCCTACCTGATCCTTACTACCTAGCTGCTATTAGTCATTGTGCTTTCACTTCATTGAATACATGACTATGGTTTACCTAGTGTAGTCTACCTTCCGCTGCATGGTAATAGGTTTATTTCTATCATTTGTCTTCGAAACTTCCATGTTTTGAAGACTTTCATAAAAATCGCCTATTCACCCCCTCTAGCCGATATAACGCACTTTCACCTCCATTGCCATTACCATTCTTGGTGCCATTGTGATTGTGCGAGCTACCTCCTCTATGGGTATGCTGAAAATGTCCTCCCGATCTAGGGGTAAAACGCGGCTTCTGCTGGGCTCCAGAATTGTACTTCCCTTGTCCATATTTTCTCTTGCGGTTCTCAATCTGCTGCTGCTTGCTTTCAATCATAAGAGCACGGTCTACTAACTCCTGGTAGTTGTTGAAGATTGCTACCATCAACTGCATGCTCAACTCATCATTCAGTCCTTCTAGAAACTTCTCCTGCTTAGCTGCATCCGTAGCAACGTCATCTGGGGCATAACGTGCTAATTTACTAAAGTCCTCCACATACTGGCCAACTTTCCGTCCTACTTAGCGCAAGTTGCGAAATTCACGCTTCTTCATGGCCATAGCTCCTGCTGAAACATGGGCAGTTCGAAAAGCCTGCTGAAACTGGTCCCAAGTGACAGTGTCGACAGGGAAAGTGGCTGTGAAATTCTCCCACCATGATGTTGCGGGTCCTTCAAGCTGATGCGCGGCAAACTTCACCTTCTCCGCATCTATGCATCCTGCTGTGGTCAACTCTCTAGCTGTCTTGCGGAGCCAATCATCTGCTACTATCGGCTCGGTGCTACTGGAAAACACCGGCGGATTCAGCCTAAGAAAACGGGCTAAGTGATCAACAGGTGGTGGTGGGTTGTTGTTGTTGTTCCCCTGATTCTGATTCTAGACTAGCAACTGCATCAATGTGTTCTGCTGCTGGATCAACTGGGTGAGCTCCGGTGGAAAGGTAAATCCGGGGTCACGTCTCGGAGGCATCTGAGGGTTTAGAAAAGATGAGATTTAAGAATAGAGGGGGTCTAAAGAGAAAACACTACCCATATGCACATGAGGCAAAAACAAACAATTCACTTCATTCAATCAAACAAGGGCATACAATCGATCTAACTATCGGAAAAGTGCTCAGACTACTGTATTTACATGGTGGACTACTACTACTGATGAGGTGGTCTACTAGAGATATTCTTCGGTTGCAGACTCCCTGATATCTGCTCCAGCTTCATCAACATAGTCATCATCGCTGTCATCTGGGTCCGAGTCGGTGTCGTCGATGATGATGTAGTCTTCCGGGCGAATCTCCTTGGGTTCTTCGTCTTCATCTACTGGTGTAGGGCCTCCCATAAATATCCCGATCTTCTTGATCAAATCGTCATTCTTCTCCACCAATACTTCAATTTCCTCTTCATAATCTTCACGTGTAGCCTTGAGATCTTCCTCCAGTTCCTTGATTCTTGTCATTGCCTTCTTCAGGTCTATCATGTCAGCGCACATCTGGTTCTCTTGTCGTCGAATATGCTACTTTAACTCCTGGATAAAAGCTGCAACTGATCTCTCCTTCCTGGTGCTGATCATCTCCCAGTGTTCATCTCGGCGCCCACAAATCTGGTAGATAGTATCCTTGAGATCATTGCAGTAGACTTCTCCAATGCGTCCCATGGCGATGTGAGCTGCCATGCTCTTTCCTAGACTCCAAGTTGGTGCATCAAAAGAAAACTCTATGGGCTCAGTGACTGGCATGAACGTCCTTCCTGGAACTTGAACTTGAATCATCCAGCGCTCTTCTTCAGGTAAAGTGGCGTTGTAGGTTTCGGTGAAGCTTGGTACTGCTATGTCCAGGTATCTAGTGACTTCCTTCAAGTGACGTCCAAAGGTATATCGTCATCCGGTTGCGTGAACTTGTTCCTTGCATCCGCCATCCTAAAGAGTAGAAAAGATGAGAGGTCAGAAGAGAAGAGAGTGAATAGTGATCTAGGTCTTTAGCTTAGTGGTCGTGTCCTACAGTCGGCGTGTGCTCTGATACCATCTCTGTAGCGACCAAACCTCAAACGATCTGATCTCTGTGCTCAGGTGTCATCCCTGGATCAGTAATGCTGACACCACACAGTACTCGGAGGATTTATAACAGAGTAGCAATCACACACTTATTACATCGAATATCTTAATAGAGAACTTATTACAATAAATATGGCTTAAGGTCATCTAATAACTATAACAGCGGAAGGCTTGGAAGATAAGTGAGTCCATCAACTCCAACGGCATCACTGAGTATAGAACCACGACCTAAAACTCCTTAATCGTCGTTTGAAAAGTCTGCAACATTAACGTTGCAGCCCGAAATGGGTCAACACATGGAATATGCTGGCAAAGTAACACATAGAGAGTAATGGAATGAAACAGCTATACTATATGCATATTTGGCTGGTGGAAAGCTCTATGGTTACAGTTTTGCGTAAAGCCAATTTTTCCCTACTGCAAAGGAATAAATTTATTTAACTATCATGGTGGTTGTTAAACATTGAGAATGGTTGACAGTATCCTCAATCCCAATTAAGCATCATCATTAAACAAAACCCATCAAAATTAATTTAGAGTAACATGTTGAGATTCACATGATAATCCAAGTACTAGATACTCAAGATGTCCATAACCGGGGACACGGCTAACCATGATTAGTTTATACACTCTGCAAAGGTTTGCGCATTTTTCCTCACAAGACTTGATCGCCTCCGTTTGGTTTCTCGCACTACATGGTGTTTGAGAAGACGGATGACCAAGACATAGTCTTTCAGAAGCGCTAGTACCTTACGATGGATAGACCGTTACACCTACTTTCTCCTACATCTTCTAGTCTACCCTGTAAGAATTCGCACGACTTACTCAACTATGCTAGAGCCCATAATAGCTTGTGGCTGCACACGGAAGTTTCTAGTATGAAAAATCTCATGATCCCTTTGGGCCTGGGTGGCGGTCCATAAAGAAAAACAGGCAATCCTGGAATACCCAGGTACCTCAATCCAGATGTGTGTTTAAGTTGTCACCTTAGATAAACCATTAATTAACAAACTCACATCTGTCATAGATATCACTCACCCAATCCATGTCTACTAGCATAGCATGGCATAATAGGCAAACATAAAAGTAACTCCCAAAGGTTTGATAATATAACAGGTAATAGGTGCTACCTCAACTACTTCCCATCCCACAATTTAATTAGATCCTAATCATGCAATGTTTGAGGATTGATCTAATGCAATAAAACTGGGTAGTAGGAGGTATGATCAAAGTGTTACTTGCCTTGCTGATGATCCGCGAAACCTAGAGATTCGAAGTAATAAGCGGCGCACTCCGGGTATTCTATCACAGACAAACAAACAATCATACAATAAGTATTCATCTAATGCACGGGTAAAACTCAAATAAGAGATCTAACCAGAAGGTTCAACTTAAGAACTCCGGTTTGCAAAAAGAATCAAATCAAACGAAGCAACGAAAGTCAAACGGCAAAAGAAAACAGGCTTCATTTACTATTCTGGATCTAGGGCAATTTTTACAGTGGCAAAAACTTGTTTAAGTTGGTTAAACGGATAGAGGATTTCAAGACGAAACTCCAAGCGCTTGAATCGTCTGATTCCGATAAACGAGCGAAAAATTATACTAAAACGAAAATCGGATCAGGAATCGCGATCAGAAAAATCATGGATTTAATCGGAGAAAAAAAACGACGAACCTTCGCTAGAACGAACGAACGGACGAACGCTCGCTAAATAAATAAACCGATCTATTTAAAAAAACCGAAACTAAAAAAAACCGCGACCTTTTTTTTCTTTTTTCTTACCTCGGGAGACGGGTCGGCGGTGGCGGCGGCTCCGGTGGCGGCGGCGGGCGCGCGGATCGAGGCACGGCTAGGGTTAGGGTTGGCGGCGGCTCGGGCGGCAGCTATTTAAAGGCTGCCCCTGGGCGAAGTCCCGCTCGGGTATGGCCCAAAGTCGGTTCGCTTTATTTTAATTATTCCGCGCAGAAAAACAAATAAAAGAAATACTAAACGGACTCCAAAAATCCCAAAATAAATTTTCCCGGGCTTCTAAAATCAAGCCGCACAAGGTGAACATTTATTTGGGGCCTAAATACAATTTTTAAAAACGCACATTTTTTCTAAATTCAAATAAAATACCGAAAAACTCCAAAATAAAATCTTATTTGATTTCATTATTAAATCCTCAATATTTCTTTATTTTGAGAAAGTCATTTTATTCTCTCTCTCATATTTTTGTAATAGAAATAATTGATGATAAAATAATTAAAATCAAATGATTCTATTCGCAAAATTTGAGAAAACTCAAATATGAAAATAACGAAATCCCCAACTCTCTCCGTGGGTCCTTGAGTTGCGTGGAATTTGTAGGATCAAAACCAAAAGCAAATAAATTATGATATGCAATGATGGTCTAATGTATAACATTCCAAATTGAAAATTTGGGATGTTACACCCTTTAAGAAAAAGTAAAATGAAAAAGAAAAAACTTTCAAAACTTACGCACAATTTGCACTTAAATTGCACGTTTTTAAATATGCAAAGAATAAGCATATAATAATGCATTTTTCTCATTCTACTATAGTTTACACATAGTGTAACTGAAATAATGTATTTCCTTTAAGAAGTCGTAAAATAAAGAAAAACTTCCGCACTTGCACCGAAATTGCACTTTATCGTAATATGCAGAAATAATCATATAATCATGAAATTTGGGAAAATGCTATATAGTATTTGTTTGTATATAATTACACTCAGCCAAAAAACCACAAAAAAGCAATAAATGAAAGAAAAAAGGGGAAAACAAAAACACATAGAAACATAAAACAGAAATAAAAAATGAAGCAAAAATACCCACAAAAGAAAGAATTAAATTCCACAAATAGGGGTCAATCAATTCCACACAGCCCAACTCACCATCAAAATGACATAGAAAAAAAACACAAATCTCCAGAATCGGACGGTCACAAAATCGACTGGCTATAGCCCAGTCGACTGGATTTTATTTTAGGGCCAGTCACTTTTTTTTCTTAACCATCTTGTAGCCTCACATATTCATCTCGAAGCATGCATGAAAACCGTGGACTTTGGCGGCCGAGACTATGTTAGGCTGTGACGCAAGAGCACGTACACATGTAGGCACCACGCCTACATAAACATGCAAACACGCCCACATGCATACACACACAAGCACCATGGACACTCATCATTAACTTTTTGGCTGTGCGGATGGAGCATAATTAATACTTAAACTAATACAAAACTAAAAGAACTTTTTAAAAGAGAAAGGAATTAAATTCGCACAAATTATTAGCATTGGTATTACCGTTCAAAAAGAAGGAAAATGGAAAATAAATTAAACAAATGATAAAAAAATTGCAAACAACTTACACTGAACTTGCATTTTATATAAGTGAAAATTGAAACGAAATAAAAATGGAATAAAAAATAAAACAATAAAAAAATTAAGTTTTTGTATGAAAAATGAATTTGTGGCATTGGTATTACCATTTTAGAAGAAAAAAAACTAAAACAAAATCAAAATAATGAAGTTTTCTAAGAAAGAATAACTCTTTAAGAAGAAACAAAAGGCAAAATAAAAAAACTTTCAAAACTTGCACTGAAATTGCACATTTTGAAATATGCAAAGAGTAAGCTTATAATAATGCATTTTTCGCATTCTACTATAATTTACACATAGTGTAACTAAAATAACGTATTTCCTTTAAGAAGAAGATTAAAAAAAAACTTACACACAACTTTGCACCGAAATTGCACGCTATCGTAATATGTAAAAATAATCATATAATCATGAAATTTTGGGACATATTATATAGTATTTGTTTGTATATAATTACACTCAGCCAAAAACCCACAAAAAAATAACCAATAAAGGAAAGAAAAAAAGGAAAAAGAGAAATGCATAGAAACAAGAAACAAAAATCAAAAATTAAGAAAAAATATCCATAAAAGAAAGAATTAAATTTCCTAAGGAAGAATGAACGATCGGAATTGGTATTACCATTTAAGAACAAAAAAAGGGAAAAAGAATCTAAAACAAACAATGACAAAATTCGCATGAAATATACATAAAAATTGTGCTTCTTTACAATATGCAAGAATAATCATTTAAAAGTGGAACTTTTGCAAAAACAAAATCTGAGAACAAATGAATTCTGGCATTGGTATTAACCTTAAAGTATAATGAAAATGAAGTAAAGACTAAAACAATATCAAAATAATGATCTTTTTTAAAAAGAATGAATTAGTGGCATTGGTTTTTTCTTTAAGAAGAAACTTTTTATAACAAAAACTTACACACAACTTTACACCAAAATTGCATTTTCTCGTAATATGCAAAAATAATCGTATAATCATGAAATTTTGGCATATATTATATAGTATTTGTGTGTATATAATTACACCCAACCAAAATCCACAAAAACAAAATTATAACCAATAAAGCAAAGAAAAAAGGAAAAAGAAAATATGCTACCCAGAATTAAATGGGCGCAACCCAGACAAAGAAATCGGCCCGGTACCGATTTGACTAAGCGAAACAACGCGTCAATCAATTCCATGCAGCCCAACCCAACAACAGACTCAAACAGGAAAAAATTGAAAATAACACATATCTCAAAGCATGATCCAACGAACAGAAAATTGACTGACCACAAAATAAAAGGTGAGCTGACTGAAATGTAGCTAAAGTGGAGGGTAGTGGGCCCCTTTAACCGACCGTGAATCATCGAGTCTACATACATATAATTAACAATTGTGTGTCACCTTCCTCTCTGCCTTTTCATTGGAGCGCGTCAACGTCTCGCTGCCTCGATGAACATGAGTATACTGTGCCTTCTTTTAAAGCTTAGAATGCTTTGTTCTGCCGTGGGAAGGTGGAATGCCACCGCCACCACCACTACTACCACCTAATACCTCGTTGCTTCCTTCGCCATCAGAAAACACACCCAGAGTGTGCCCATGGCTGTGCATGGATATCTTTACCTAATAATAAAGGATAGAGACTTTTATAGTTCTTCATACATCATTTTTTTATATCCGTTGATTTTATGTAAACCGTAAAGATTGACGGACGAGATTTAAAATTAGATTTTTTTAACGAAGGAAGCACATCCCTGTGTACGTCCACCTCTCCCGTCCCCGTTCGTCCTGGTCTCCAGGTAATTCATTAGGCTACTGTTCCTCCCGTCTCCCTGCTCCCGTTTCCCTGCTCTCCCTTCTCTTTGTTTTGAACTCCAGGATCTCTCCCAACAAAACCAAACCTAGAGAAAAAAAAGAGAAAAATAAGGTTTCTTGACTCGTTCCAGATCCGTCCATGGCCGACCCGCCGCCCTCGGACAGGGAGCCATAACAATCCCCTGCTGCCAAGAAGCACCGCCACAACACTTCCATTTTTTCCTGCAGATTGATCCAAAAAATATATTAAAGAAGTTCCCTGCAAGGTGTTTCATTCGTCAGGGAGAGCTGCGTCAGCGGAGGACGATGGCGGCAACAAGCAAGTAGTAGCGGCTGGCCGGATGAAGGTGGAGGACCGGGGCTGAACCCGATTCCGAAGTGGCCAATGGCCGGGAAAGAGACAACACAGGGTGGCTAGCTCGCGATGGGAGGGCGAGATGGGGGCCAACGACCCCAGGTCGAGGTCAGGGTAGAGAAACGTGTCGAGGGTGGCCAGCTCATAGCCTTGGGCGCGTTCGGGCGCAGGGAAGCACACCTCCTTAGCTGACCCAAATGGTACCATCCATGCTGGTGGCATGGGCAAGATTGGGGATTGGGGAAGAACACGCCCACCTCATTGGCTACTCCACTGGCTATTTTATTTCTGTAAATTACTCCACTGAAGCACCGAATGCTCGTCTCAGGTCTCAACAGAAAAACGAAGTTGCCCGAGTTACGTCTGCCTGTGCTCTAGCAAGGTACGTGTTCAAACTACTCGAGCAATACTAAGTTGGAGTTGTTTTGGATTGGTCAAGCGGCCGGTAAACTGAACGAGCCGTACCTGCAAGTTTCTATGGTGGTCGACAACGATCTGAATGTGGAGGATCGAAGGTCTGCACTTGGTCGTGATTGCAGGAATTGGAGAAGACGAGGGGAAAAGGGAAGAGAACGAGTCGAGTGAGAACTCAGACGTAGCTCCCATGGAGACAGCTGCATGCAATCTGAGTATATTTCGCTAGCTAGGATCTAGGATTGATAGCAGCTATACGAAAAGCAAGAACTAATTGATACCGACTGAATCTAAGAGAGCTCGTTCTCATGAACCAATATAATTAAACTATAGGCATGCAATGCATCCAAGGAACCACGGGTGGATCCGAGCCACCATTGCACATTGATTAAGCCTGGACGGATTAAGCCTGGACGTAGGTGTATTAGGACTTTGAAGGAAACCAACATCGAATGTGCAACATGCCATAGGAGTAGCTTGTGCAGTAGGGCCTCCTTGTCTCTCTCACGGGCTGCACACGCTGCGAGGTGCTCGGATGCAACATGCTGGTTTCCCAGGGAGCCGTCACCGAGCGCGCCGGTGTTTCCGAGGTGCACGAGACCCTGTAAAAACTTATAATTTGAGTGTTGTTGGCACATCCTGACCTTGCTGATGCAACATGAGCAGTTTTTTCTAGCAATTAGGTCTGAAGGCTAACTGGACTACTTTCCAAACTAATCGAACGCGACAAGATAGGCAAGTACAGAAGTGCAGAGGAGCTAGCCGATTGATGCACCATACATATCCTATGGACGCCGATAAGTGGCGAATGTTCGGGTTTATTGGAGTCCGGTCCGAACTACTTGTTCGGAGCGGGAGCATCATGTGTGTTGTGATAACATTGCCATGATCTAGACAAATGTTGCCATGTGTGGACAACTGATGTTGCCATATGTGTGCTGCTAATATTGCCATGATATAGTGAATGTTGCCATGTGTGGACTACTGACGGTGCCATGTGTGTGCTGCTAATATTGCCACGTTGTACTGAAAACATACAAAAATGTTTTAACGATATGTTCTCGCATATATTTGAAGGGTGGGAAACAAAAATGCATTGATTAGGAGGATGGACCAAACAAATGGAAGGAACCCCTGGTTCTATGGCTCACTGCAAATGACACCATGGGGTGTGCAGGATTATGAGGATCTAAACTCAAATGGACCTTTGCTACCACTGCTGCAACAGTACATGGACAAAGGTACTTGATATGCATAAGAATACATTAAGAAAAGAATTTAGAAAAAAGAACTTTTATTCGGACAAAAATCTGATTCGCTATAAATAAAATGCAGGTGGTTTGTACGCATCCACATCTTCCATGGGGTACGGGACAAACATACAAGGAATGCCTAGTGGAAGCACACAAGCAATACAACAGCAGCAGTTCCCAATGGCGTTGTGTGGTGAGTTTGGAATTTTAAAGAACAATGCATGGTGTAAGTAAAGGAAAAGGTAGGGTCGTAGGCAAGAAAACTTACGGTTTTAAGAAAAATGCAGGAACAGAGGATGATGCCATGGGGAGGACAATGGTGACAGCAACGCCTGCATCATCGTACGCAGGTGAACGGTCTATAACATACCTAACTTGCCATAGGAATGTGGATGCACTTGACATCTTTGTGGGAAAAAAGAAGCTATATTACAATGTATTTCCCCCAAAAAAGAGAAAATACAATGAAGTACATTAATGGAAGTTGCCATGTGTTCGATGTACGACTTGTCATGGGCATAAATATAAGAATAATGAGAAATGTGAATTCTGTACTTGTAAATTGCAGGGCCTTGTACTTCGCACCAAGGGGCGGCGACTGCCAGGACTACTTCTCTTTCACACGAACAACAGACCTATCAGTCAAGCAAACAAGGACCGCTTGTTATCAGCATGGCAGACACGTCAAGTACGACTGGATATGACACTGTTTAGACTGAAGTAAGCAACCCAGGATCTGATGATGGAAACTCTGATGCAGAGAGAGGGATGAACCTGATGGTGAAGATCAACAAGAGCCGCTTGAGGACGAGATGCAATCTACAATGGCGCCGCCGGCAGCACCATATGAGCGGATGAGATTTGCTACATTTGAATATGCAAGGGAGTACTATCAGCATTATGCAAAATACCATGGCTTTGCTATATATACAGATCATCGCAGAACGCTTAAGTCAACTAGAGAGCACAACCAAGCAAGGATGAGGTGTCACAAGTCTAGGAGAGACAAACCAAAAAAAGGGGTTGATGGTCCAGCAGTCCTGGAACGCAGACGAGATGTTTTGGTGAGAACAAACTGTCCTGCCCGAATGAAGCTGAACGTGGAAGGGGCTTGGTGGGTGGTAACAAAATATGTTGGGCACCACAACCATGACATGATAAAGAAATTTGACCTTGTGAAGTTTCTGAGCGCTCACCGTGGGTTCACCCCGCAAGAGGAACAGTTCATGAAGTTGTTGCATGACTGCAACCTCCAGCTTGGGAGAATGGTGCACGTCCTCTCAATGATTCACAGCAAAAACGGCAAGCTAAGCAGCCTGCCATACCTGCCTTCAGATGTGGTAAACCTGGTAGCAAAGTATCGTAGGGAAATTCAATTATCAGACATGGACGACACAATTGCATACTTCATGCAGAAGGAGAAAGAAGATCCAGATTTCTTCCACAGAATAAAACTGGACGATGAGGACCACGTTGTGAACATGTACTGGATAGATGGTGCAGCGCGCAGGTCTTACAGGCACTTTCGTGACTGTGTGTCGTTCGATGCGACGTACCTAACTAACATGTACAAGATGCCGTGTTGTCCATTCATTGGGATAAACAACCACAACCAGTCGTTGCAGTTTGGATGCGGTTTTGTTCGCAATGAGGATATGAGCAGCTATGTTTGGCTGTTCAAAACATTTCTGGAATGCATGGGCGGCCTCGCGCCAATGAACATGATAACAGACCAGGATTTCGGGATGCGTGGAGGCATTGAGGACGTGTTCCCAACAACCATACACAGGCACTGCAGGTGGCATATCATAAAAAAGGCGGAAGAGACATTAGGCCCCTTTTTTGCTGAAAGGTCGGACCTCCACTAAGCATTTGAGTTATGTGTTGACCACAACTTAAACCCAGAAGAGTTCGAAACAAGCTGGAAGGCAATGATAGAAAAGCACCAAGTCCACGACAATGAGACCCTACAGAACCTTTGGAATAAGAGAAAATTTTGGGTGCCAGCTTATTTTATGCAGTGTTTCTACCCCTTCCTGCACACTACCCAATGCAGTGAGGGGTTTAACGCTGTTATAAAAAGGTATGTGAACCCTAGCAATTCAATTCTCAGATTTGTCAAGCAGTACAGCGTGATACAACAAAAAATTATAGGCGCGGAGCTACAACAGTTGGCGAACATAGCACTCAAAAACCCCCAGCTATACTCATGTAATCCGTTGGAGAGACAGATGATGAGAATTTACACACCGCAAATTTTCTATAGGTTAGTGTCTTTCTTCGAAAGCGTATGCGAATTTCACTGATATTGGAAGCACATATGTTGATCTTGCCATGCATAGAAACAACTAAAAAAATTAACTTGGCATGCATGTGGTAGTTATATTTGCCGTACACATAGTGCTTGGCCTTGTAAATGAATGCATTGTTCTGAGAATGCAAACAGTTGACGCACTAAACTTGCCATGCATATGGTAGTGTTGGTGCCATGCATGTGTAAATGAAGTTGCCAAAGTAGTAACGACCGATGTCGCAAAGTGCTAATCTACGGATAAAATGTCATGCAAATGCAGAATGAACTTGCCATGTGTTTGAAGCTAATGTTGCCATTAATGAAAATAATGAACCTGCCATTGTGTGTACAACTAATGTATGATAAAAAAATATTGACAGTCATGTGGCAGCTATATTTCAGAGTTGGTGTGGTAGAAAAGGTGGTGATATGTAGGCGAAGTTGGATGTAGGTCGTGCGTGAGCCGGAATGAACTTGTCACGCATAGTACAACGAACTTGCCATGTATAGTACAATGAACCTGCCATGCATAGTACAATGAACTTGCCACACATAGTACAATGAATTTTCCATTCATAGTACAGTGATCTTGCCATGCATAGTGCAATAATCTTGCCATGCATACAACAGTAATCTTGCCAGTCAGGTGGAACTTAAAAAAGATGACATGCATTTGTGAAAAGTTAAAATGCTGACATGTTTATACAACTGAAAAAATTGCCATGTAGTAGCAGCTAACTAAAGGTATTTCTTTGCAGGTTCCAGCATGAGCTAAAACTGTGCAGCGGGTACACTGTGCTTAGAATTGACGATTACAATTACAAAGTGTGCACGCTGCGAGACCTGTCCGACTCAGAAAATGAGGACCCGGACAAGGGCAGAAACTACATGGTGATAGCAGACATAGCGAATGGTGTGTACTACTGTCAATGTTGCAAGTTTGAAAGAGATGGGATGCTCTGCTGCCATGTACTAAGGATCATGGACTTCAGTGCTGTAAAAAAAGTGCCAGATAGGTACATACTTGAGCCATGGACTTGGAATGCTGATGAAGCACTTTGCCCCCATGGCACCCAGGAAGTGCTCACGGTGCATGAAGATGGTCCGAACACAAATATGGACACAGTGAGGCATGTGGTAATGACAAGAAGATTTGCACACATAGCAGACGACGCATGCAAGCATGACGAAATGGCAAGGGAGGTAGAGAGGCACACGAAAGCATTGGAAAGGGAACTAGAGACAATTAAGAAAAGGATGGTAGAGGAAGCTCTACATCGATTCCCCAAAAAGACCAAAACTGATACAACTACATCAACCGGGCCGTCAACAGATAACTCTGAGGTAGGCTCTGGCGCGTCAAACACGCACACACACACACACACACACACACACACACACACACACACACACGTCCAGAACCCTCCCAGGACAGTCACAAAAGGGCGACCGAAGCAGATTAGGTACAAATCAGCACTTGAGATCCAGGCCAAACACAAAAAAAGTACAAAGAAAGCAGTTACAGAAGAGTAGTGTCCATGGATGTGCATGTGGAACAATGTGAATCGTGGGGATTTTGAATGGTGGTACGCACTAAAATGAAAAATTTGTGATGAAGAAATGGTAAACTTGCCATGCATGTAAAACTGAATGTTGCCAGTATGTGACACAAAACTAGTTTGACAGCAAGCAAGCGACAAAAGAGTTTTTTGTAGAGGAAAAAGAACATTGATATGTAACAATATTGGCCGTGGAATGACCAATTGAAGGTGTTGCTATAGATTTAGTGAAAATAGGCATTAGTTAGAAGTATTGAAAACATGGTTTTAAGAAAAATTGCCACTACAGTGCATGAAAAAAATAGTGTGGCAATGGTAAATTTGAGCGTGTCAGACGGTGCTTTTTTATGCTAAAAAAACGAACAGGGACAAAGTTACCACCTCATGTCTACTGAAGTTGCCGCCTCGCATCAACTAAAGTTGCCACCTCCAGTCAACTGAAGTTGCTGCCTTGTGTCAACTAAAGTTGCCACCTCGCGTCAAAATAAAGTTGCCATGTAAAAAATGTTTCGGATGAAATGCCTAAAAATCCAAATGTTCGGATTTAATCGGGGTACAAAAATTATGTAGTTTGGACACTATGAACTTCAGAAGACTACAAAAATACAGTAAACTTCATAAGACAAACACAGTCGTAGGAACTTGTATGATGGTGCACACAAAGATAATTTTTTTTGTTATGAAAGAAATGGTAGTTAAAATTGTCATATGTACGATTTTAGCTCACATGTCATCAAGCAAAGCGACAAAAAAAATGCTTTTGGGTAGGGGTGGTGGGGGGAGGGGTGTCATTCTGATGGGTGACAGTAGTTGCCATGGAATGACCAATTCATCAAATTTGCTTCCCCGATTTAGATGTTAGCTCTCTTTTAGAAATTGATGCACCCGTGGTTTTAAAAAAGTTGCCACTATTTTGCATGAACATGTATCTTGTTTGGAACAAAACAAAATTGGTCACAGTTAAATTGAAAGAAGCTTGTTGAACATAGTATATATTGAAAGGTAACAAGAACAAAAGAGGTATACCAGGAGTTGGGGTAGTAGAAAATGCGTTACGGTTTAACCAGCAAAGCGTGACGAACATTTGACCTTAAAAATAATATATGTTGGAAAATACAAAATATATTAGGTTTTTGACACACACGCCATAGTCACTACAGCGTACACACACAAAATAGGACGACAAAACACGTAAAAGTCGAGGTTAATTAGGTAGCATAACCTTATATTCATCCGAACAAAACACAAATGTAAGTGCTGAAAAATAAAAAGAGGAGAGTTTGGTTCATGACGTATTCAGCAGTATCTCTTCACAGCATTTTTCACAGCACCCTCAACCCATTCCTTTGCGCCACCCCGCTTGTTGAAATCAGAATTTGTCACCCAATTCCACAGGTAGATTTTCCTCAACTCTAACACAATTTCCTTGTTGAGTGTTGGTACCTTCCTTCCTTCCCACTTAGCAAGGTACTCCAGGAGGTAGATGCCGCAGTTATGACTGGTTTGAACAGTAAGAAACAAAATGTAAAGGTGTTATTTAATTCAACATTTAAACTTTTTAAAAAGAAAACATTGACCAAAATAGTATAGTTTATATTAAATTATGATTGGAGAAAAATGCCATGGGGGGTGGTGACTTGAATGAAGGTGGTGTGGGGGGAAATCTGGTGGGCAACATGAAGTTGCCATATCAAAACCAAATGAATTGCCATTTGGCAAACAATAATTGCCATTGTAGAAGCTGAATAAGTTTCAATGGCAAAGGTGAAAATGGCAAACATAAGGACTGAAAATGGCAGCTTACAAGTAATATGAAAAATTGAAAACTAGAAGATACCCAATTATGAAATCTAGTGGGCAACATGAAGTTGCCTATATCAAAATCAGATGCATTGCCATTTGGCAAACAATGAAGTTGCCATTGTAGAAACTAGATAAGTTGCCATGGCAAAGGTGAAAATGGCAAACATAAGGACTGAAATGGCAGCTTACAAGTAATATGAAAAATTGAAAACTAGAAGATACCCAATTATGAAAAGCTATAAGATAAAAAAAGTTGTTAATGTGTACACCAACAGGATAGACATATCAAATTGCAGTCTAGAAGATTGAGGAGCCTGAACGAAAAATGGCATGGAGATAAAATTTGGGGTATAAATGAAAGAAAGAAACGCTTATGTTGTCCCCTGCTTCACCGTATTGATGTACTCAATAGGAAAATCCCTGATTTGCACCTTAAAACCCTCCTAATGATGCAACCAGGTCTGCTTCAAGTTTTCAACGAAAAACTCTACGTAGGAGTGGAGACTCTCGTCATCTCCCGAACGGAGAGAATCAAGGACATCGAAGCGTTGTTTCTGCAGGTTGATGCACACCGTGAAGTAATGCCCACATTTGTCAACCGGGTCATCGGGTGTGAGTTCCTGGTACATGGTAAACATCACCTGCACAAAAATTTAGGAAATAAATGAAAAAGAATAGTGTGAGTAAATTGAAACAAACTGTTGGAAAAAGGGTGAATGAATGATAAATGCAAGTGACAAGTCACTAACAGGAAAAAAGTATTGAACAAATGCATTATGATATATCGTAGTATTAGTAGACAACAGAGAAAAAAAAGTTAGGCAGGGGCTTACAAATTTCTTCAACGTGAGCTTGGAGTCACCATGTTGGGAAAATGCTTTACGGACTTCACGGTGAGAGAAATCTCCCTCACAAATTCTTCTTGTAATGGGTGGGGACATAATAATCTTGTCGCGGTGGATGTCAACTTGTTCTTTGATGTAGTCAATACCAGCAATAACAACATTCCGGGATAGTCTACCATTGGGCATGAGTGACTCAGCCAGATCACCTAGGTCAACGTATGTCGAAGAGCTTTGGATAATTTTAGTTCTGTCCAAACAGGAGCTGGAATGAATAAGAAAATTTAAAAGTAATGTATGGGACATGAACATTAAAAGAAGGCAATACTTTTTCTTTGTAGTTGAGTTGTGTATGGTTGGAAATAAGAAATGTCGCATGTAGTCGGCATGGAAAAAAGATGACATGGTAGTTTTGGAGAAATTGCCATGGGGTAGTTTGGAAAAGGAATAGATTGCACGTATGTAGGGTAACAAAAAGTTGCCATGTGATAAACATGAGAAGAAAAGTGGCATAAAAAAGATTGTTTGAACTTGCCGTGTCTGTTTATGTAAACTTGCCATGTGAGAGTTTGTAACATTGACATGTTATGGTTATGACAGAAACAAGACACATATGTGGTATCACAAAAAAATGCCATCGGTTCACAAGTAAAAATGCCATGTGTGATAAGATGTTAAAACGGTAATTTTGGGGCTGTGTAGTATAATATCGTGAATTTATCAGTGAACGCACATATAAGAAAGATATGACTTGTGCATCGATGGGAATTTTGTTAGAAAAGACAAGGTTGTGAAAAGCAATTACTCTTTGATGGCATCCATGTGTTTGCTACCGCTCCGCGCATTGCCAAAACGCCTCATAATATCATAAAATGTTTGCTGCTGCTTCGTAGCCTTTATTGGAGGATCTACATCATGAGCACTAGGGGGTTGCACGACCCTAGCCTGCCACACAGAACCTGGAGTGGCACTGCTGTGCACGTCCTCAAAGGGAGGGCTGTGAGCTGCACCACAGTTGGAGGTAGCTTGTGATTGCTTTCTGTCGCACATAGTAACATCCTCATCCATGTTGCAATCTGATCAGAAGGGATGTGGAGGTAAAATGAGCAACTGAACAAATAACTTGCCAAGTATGTACAACGAAAATTGCCATCTTCGAGTGCTGATATGAAAAAAATGTTGTAGATATAAAATGAGGAAGTTGCCATGCTTGCGGAATTTAAAATGGAACATACAAGGGATAAAAACACAGATTTAAACATCACTTTCAACATTCACTTTGTGCGGGATACGAACAAAAATGAGAAACCTAAAAATCTTACCTTGAACAACGGGCTTAGCAAATTTCACAGCTTTCTTGCCACCGACATTGGGTTGTGCCATCATTGGGACGGGCACTGTCGGGAAAGCATAAGAAACCGGGATAGCGTCAACTGCTTCATTGGGTGGGCTTAGGTCAAGTCCAAGACTGCAGGATGGTGGCGTGAAAGCTAGAGGATGCCTTGCAGTGGGAACATTCTGCTCATCAATGACATCAACTGTTGCTGCCAACGGTGACAAATCAACAAACATTTCGTTGTCGTGTGCTCTAGCTGCCTTAGGTCTCCCGCGACGGCGGGGCGTGGTGTCAGTAATGTCAATAACAACGTTGCTGCCTGATCCTTTCCTAGGATGCTCAAGTGTTGGTGTGTAAGGGACACTCGTGCCCAATGTGACACGCGTGTGCTTCAAACTTGCCGTAGCACCATCATTGGCCACTCGAGAAGAAGTCAGATGCTGAACAGTTGCATTGGCATGACCCTTCATTGTAACGGTCTCAACAGTCTTACTGTGTGTAACAGACGGGAACAACGTTGAAGCTGTTGGGGAACGTAGTAATTTCAAAAAAAATTCTACGCACACGCAAGATCATGGTGATGCATAGCAACGAGAAGGGAGAGTGTTGTCTACGTACCAACGCAGACCGACTGCGGAAGCGATCACACAACATAGAGGAAGTAGTCGTACGTCTTCCCGATCCGACCGATCCAAGCACCGTTACTCCGGCACCTCCGAGTTCTTAGCACACGTTCAGCTCGATGACAATCCTCGGGCTCCGATCCAGCAAAGCGTCGAGGAAGAGTTCCGTCAGCACGACGGCGTGGTGACGATCTTGATGTACTACCGACGCAGGGCTTCGCCTAAGCACTACAACGGTATGATCGAGGTGGAATTTGGTGGCAGGGGGCACCGCACACGTCTAAGGAACGATCTCAAGGATCAACTTGTGCGTCTATGGGGTGCCCCCTGCCCCCGTATATAAAGGATCCAAGGGGAGGGGCTGGCCGGCCAAGGTGGGAGGCGCAGGAGGAGTCCTACTCCTACCGGGAGTAGGACTCCCCCCTCCAATCCTAGTCCAACTAGGTTTTCTCAAGTGGGAAAGAGAGAGGGGGTGGCCGGCCACCTTCCCTAGTCCTAATAGGACTAGGGGAAGGGGGGGAGGCGCGCAGCCCATGGGGCAGCCCTTTCACCTTTCTACCAAGGCCCATGTTGGCCCATTTGGCTCCCGGGGGGTTCCGGTAACCCTCCCGGTAATCCGGTAAAATCCCGATTTCACCCGAAACACTTTCGATGTCCAAACATAGGCTTCCAATATATCAATATTTATGTCTCGACCATTTCGAGACTCCTCGTCATGTCTGTGATCACATCCGGGACTCCAAACAACCTTCGGTACATCAAAATGCATAAACTCATAATAACTATCATCGTAACGTTAAGCGTGCGGACCCTACGGTTCGAGAACAATGTAGACATGACCGAGACACGTCTCCGGTCAATAACCAATAGCGGGACCTGGATGCCCATATTGGCTCCTACATATTCTACGAAGATCTTTATCGGTCAGACCGCATAACAACATACGTTGTTCCCTTTGTCATCGGTATGTTACTTGCCCGAGATTCGATCGTCAGTATCCAATACCTAGTTCAATCTCGTTACCGGCAAGTCTCTTTACTCGTTCCGTAATACATCATCCCGCAACTAACTCATTAGTTGCAATGCTTGCAAGGCTTAAGTGATGTGCATTACCGAGAGGGCCCAGAGATACCTCTCCGACAATCAGAGTGACAAATCCTAATCTCGAAATACGCCAACCCAACATCTACCATTGGAGACACCTGTAGTACTCCTTTATAATCACCCAGTTACGTTGTGACGTTTGGTAGTACCCAAAGTGTTCCTCCGGTAAACGGGAGTTGCATAATCTCATAGTTATAGGAACATGTATAAGTCATGAAGAAAGCAATAGCAACATACTAAACGATCGGGTGCTAAGCTAATGGAATGGGTCATGTCAATCAGATCATTCAACTAATGATGTGACCTCGTTAATCAAATAACAACTCTTTGTTCATGGTTAGGAAACATAACCATCTTTGATTAACGAGCTAGTCAAGTAGAGGCATACTAGTGACACTCTGTTTGTCTATGTATTCACACATGTATTATGTTTCCTGTTAATACAATTCTAGCATGAATAATAAACATTTATCATGATATAAGGAAATAAATAATAACTTTATTATTGCCTCTAGGGCATATTTCCTTCAGTCTCCCACTTGCACTAGAGTCAATAATCTAGATCACATCACCATGTGATTAACATCGATAGTTCACATCATCATGTGATTAACACCCATAGTTCACATCGCCATGTGACCAACACCCAAAGGGTTTACTAGATTCAGTAATCTAGTTCACATCGCTATGTGATTAACACCCAAAGAGTACTAAGGTGTGATCATGTTTTGCTTGTGAGAGAATCTTAGTCAACGGGTCTGCCACATTCAGATCCACATGTATTTTGCAAATTTCTATGTCAACAATGCTCTGCATGGAGCTACTCTAGCTAATTGCTCCCACTTTCAATATGTATCTAGACCGAGACTTAGAGTCATCTAGATTAGTGTCAAAACTTGCATCGGCGTAACCCTTTACGACGAACCTTTTTATCACGTCCATAATCGAGAAACATATCCTTATTTCACTAAGGATAATTCTGACCGTTGTCCAGTGATCTACTCCTAGATCACTATCGTACTCCCTTGCCAAATCAGTGCAGGGTATACAATAGATCTGGTATACAGCATGACATACTTTATAGAACCTATGGCCAAGTCATAGGGAATGACTTTCATTCTCTTTCTATCTTCTGCCGTGGTCGGGCTTTGAGTCTTACTCAACTTCACACCTTATAATACAGGCAAGAACTCTTTCTTTGACTGCTCCATTTTGAACTACTTCAAAATCTTGTCAAGGTATGTACTCATTGAAAAAACTTATCAAGCGTCTTGATCTATCTCTATAGATCTTGAAGCTCAATATGTAAGCAGCTTTACCGAAGTCTTTCTTTGAAAAACTCCTTTCAAACACTCCTTTATGCTTTACAGAATAATTCTACATTATTTCCGATCAACAATATGTCATTCACATATACTTATCAGAAATGTTGTAGTGCTCCCACTCACTTTCTTGTAAATACAGGCTTCACCGCAAGTCTATATAAAACTATATGCTTTGATCAACTCATCAAAGCGTATATTCCAACTCCGAGATGCTTGCACCTGTCCACAGATGGATCGATGGAGCTTGCACATTTTGTTAGCACCTTTCGGATTGACAAAACCTTTTGTTGCATCATATACAACTCTTCTTTAATAAATCCATTAAGGAATGCAGTTTTGTTTATCCATTTGCCAGATTTCATAAAATGCGGCAATTACTAACATGATTCGGACAGACTCAAGCATAGAAACGAGTGAGAAGCTCTCATCGTAGTCAACACCTTGAACTTGTCGAAAACCTTTTGCGACAATTCTAGCTTTGTAGATAGTAACACTACTATCAGCGTCCGTCTTCCTCTTGAAGATCCATTTATTCTCAATTGCTTGCCGATCATCGGGCAAGTCAACCAAAGTCCAAACTTTGTTCTCATACATGGATCATATCTCAGATTTCATGGCCTCAAACCATTTCGCGGAATCTGGGCTCATCATCGCTTCCTCATAGTTCGTAGGTTCGTCATGGTTAAGTAACATGACCTCCAGAACAGGATTACCGTACCACTCTGGTGCGGATCTCACTCTGGTTTACCTACGAGATTCGGTAGTAACTTGATCTGAAGTTACATGATCATCATCATTAGCTTCCTCACTAATTGGTGTAGTAGTCACAAGAACAGATTTTTGGGATGAACTACTTTCCAATAAGGTAGAAGGTACAATTACCTTCTCAAGTTTTCTACTTTCCTCCCACTCACTTCTTTCAAGAGAAACTCCTTCTCTAGAAAGGATCCATTATAAGCAACGAATGTCTTGCCTTAGGATCTGTGATAGAAGGTGTACCCAACAGTCTCCTTTGGGTATCCTATGAAGACATATTTCTCCGATTTGGGTTTGAGCTTATCAGGATGAAACTTTTTCTCATAAGCATCGCAACCCCAAACTTCAAGAAACGACAACTTTGGTTTCTTGCCAAACCATAGTTCATAAGGCGTCGTCTCGACGGATATAGATGGTTCCCCTTTTTAACATGAATGCAGCTGTCTCTAATGCATGACCCCAAAAACGATAGTGGTAAATCGGTAAGAAACATCATAGATTGCACTATATCCAATAAAGTACGGTTATGACGTTCGGACACACCATTATGCTGTGGTGTTCCAGGTGGCGTGAGTAGTGAAACTATTTCACATTGTTTTAACTGAAGACCAAACTCGTAACTCAAATATTTGTCTCCGTGATCAGATCGTAGAAACTTTATTTTCTTGTCACGATGATTTTCCACTTCACTCTGAAATTCTTTGAACTTTTCAAATGTTTCAGACTTATGTTTCATCAAGTAGATATACCTATATCTGCTCAAATCATCTGTGAAGTTTAGAAAATAACGATACTTGCCGTGAGCCTAAACACTTATCGGACCGCATACATCAGTATGTATTATTTCCAATAAGTCATTTGCTCGCTCCGGAGAACGGAGTCTTAGTCATCTTGCCCATAAGGCATGGTTCGCAAGCATCAAGTGATTCATAATCAAGTGATTCCAAAATCCCATCAGCATGGAGTTTCTTCATGTGCTTTACACCAATATGACCTAAACGGCAGTGCCACAAATAAGTTGCACTATCATTATTAACTTTGCATCTTTTGGTTTCAATATTATGAATATGTGTATCACTAAGATCGAGATCCAATGAACTATTTTCATTGGGTGTGTAACCATATAAGGTTTTATTCATGTACACAGAACAACAATTTATTCTTTTACTTAAATGAATAATTGTATTACAATAAACATGATCAAATCATATTCATGCTCAACGCAAACACCAAATAACACTTATTTAGGTTCAACACTAATCCCGAAAGTATAGGGAGTGTGCGATGATGATCATATCAATCTTGGAACCACTTCCAACATACATCGTCACTTCACCCTTAACTAGTCTCTGTTTATTCTGCAACTCCTGTTTCGAGTTACTAATCTTAGCAACTGAACTAGTATCAAATACTGAGGGGTTGCTATAAACACTAGTAAAGTACACATCAATAACATGTATATCAAATATACTTATGTTCACCTTGCCATCCTTCTTATCTGCCAATCACTTGGGGTAGTTCCGCTTCCAGTGACCAGTCCCTTTGCAGTAGAAGCACTTAGTCTCAGGCTTAGGTCCAGACTTGGGCTTCTTCACTTGAGCAGCAACTTGCTTGCTGTTCTTTTTGAAGTTCCCCTTCTTCCCTCTGCCCTTTTCTTGAAACTAGTGATTTTGTCAACCATCAACACTTGATGTTTTTCTTTATTTCTACCTTCGTTGATTTCAGCATCACGAAGAGCTTGGGAATCGTTTATGTTATCCCTTGCATATCATAGTTCATCACAAAGTTCTACTAACTTGGTGATGGTGACTAGAGAATTCTGTCAATCACTATCTTATCTGGAGGATTAACTCCCACTTGATTCAAGCGATTGTAGTACTCAGACAATCTGGGCACATGCTCACTAGTTGAGCGATTCTCCATCTTTTAGCTATAGAACTTGTTGGAGACTTCATATCTCTCAACTCGGGTATTTGCTTGAAATATTAACTTCAACTCCTGGAACATCTCATATGGTCCATGACATTCAAAACGTCTTTGAAGTCCCGATTCTAAGCCGTTAAGCATGGTGCACCAAACTATCAAGTAATCATCTTATTGAGCTAGCCAAACGTTCATAACGTTTGCATCTGCTCCTGCAATAGGTCTGTCACCTAGCGGTGCATCAAGGACATAATTCTTCTGTGCAGCAATGAGGATAAACCTCAGATCATGGATCCAATCCGCATCATTGCTACTAACATCTTTCAACACAATTTTCTCTAGGAACATATCAAAATAAACACAGGGAAGCAACAACGCGAGCTATTGATCTACAACATAATTTGCAAAATACTACCAGGACTAAGTTCATGATAAATTTAAGTTCAATTAATCAAATTACTTAAAGAACTCCCACTTAGATAGACATCCCTCTAATCCTCTAAGTGATCACGTGATCCAAATCAACTAAACCATAACCGATCATCACGTGAGATGGAGTAGTTTTCAATGGTGAACATCGTTATGTTGATCATATCTACTATATGATTCACGCTCGACCTTTCGGTCTCCGTGTTCCGAGGCCATATCTGCATATGCTAGGCTCGTCAAGTTTAACCTGAGTATTCTGCGTGTGCAAAACTGGCTTGCACCCGTTGTAGATGGACGTAGAGCTTATCACACCCGATCATCACGTGGTGTCTGGGCACGACGAACTTTGGCAACGGTGCATACTCAGGGAGAACACTTCTTGATAATTTAGTGAGAGATCATCTTATAATGCTACCGTCAATCAAAGCAAGATAAGATGCATAAAAGGATAAACATCACATGCAATCAATATAAGTGATATGATATGGCCATCATCATCTTGTGCTTGTGATCTCCATCTCCGAAGCACCGTCATGATCACCATCGTCACCGGCGCGACACCTTGATCTCCATCGTAGCATCGTTGTCGTCTCGCCAATCTTATGCTTCCACGACTATCACTACCGCTTAGTAATAAAGTAAAGCATTACATCGCGATTGCATTGCATACAATAAAGCGACAACCATATGGCTCCTGCCAGTTGCCGATAACTTGGTTACAAAACATGATCATCTCATACAATAAAAACAGCATCATGCCTTGACCATATCACATCACAACATGCCCTGCAAAAACAAGTTAGACGTCCTCTACTTTGTTGTTGCAAGTTTTACGTGGCTGCTACGAGCTTAAGCAAGAACTCATCTCACCTACGCATCAAAACCACAACGATAGTTTGTCAAATAGACTCCGTTTTAACCTTCTCAAGGACCGGGCGTAGCCACACTCGGTTCAACTAAAGTTGGAGAGACAGTCGCCCGCAAGCCATCTATGTGCAAAGCACGTCGAGGGAACCGGTCTCGCGTAAGCGTACGCGTAAGGTTGGTCCGGGTCGTCTCGTCCAACAATACCGCCGAACCAAAGTATGACATGCTGGTAGGCAGTATGACTTGTATCGCCCACAACTCACTTGTGTTCTACTCGTGCAAATAACATCAGACCATAAAACCTAGGCTCTGATACCACTGTTGGGGAACGTAGTAATTTCAGAAAATTTCCTACGCACATGCAAGATCATGGTTATGCATAGCAACGAGACGGGAGAGTGTTGTCTACGTACCAACGCAGACCGACTGCGGAAGCGATCACACAACCTAGAGGAAGTAGTCGTACGTCTTGCCGATCCGACCGATCCAAGCATCGTTACTCCGGCACCTCCGAGTTCTTAGCACACGTTCAGCTCGATGACGATCCTCGGGCTCCGATCCAGCAAAGCGTCGAGGAAGAGTTCCGTCAGCACGACGGCGTGGTGACGATCTTGATGTACTACCGACGCAGGGCTTCGCCTAAGCACTATAACGGTATGATCGAGGTGGAATTTGGTGACAGGGGGCACCGCACACGGCTAAGGAACGATCTCAAAGATCAACTTGTGTGTCTATGGGGTGCCCCCTGCCCCCGTATATAAAGGATCCAAGGGGAGGGGCTGTCCGGCCAAGGTGGGAGGCGCAGGAGGAGTCCTACTCCTACCGGGAGTAGGACTCCCCCCTCCAATCCTAGTCCAACTAGGTTTTCTCAAGTGGGAAAGAGAGAGGGGGTGGCCGTGAAGGAAATATGCCCTAGAGGCAATAATAAAGTTATTATTTATTTCCTTATATCATGATAAATGTTTATTATTCATGCTAGAATTGTATTAACCGGAAACATAATACATGTGTGAATACATAGACAAACAGAGTGTCACTGGTATGCCTCTACTTGACTAGCTCGTTAATCAAAGATGGTTATGTTTCCTAACCATGAACAAAGAGTTGTTATTTGATTAACGGGATCACATCATTAGTTGAATGATCTGATTGACATGACCCATTCCATTAGCTTAGCACCCGATCGTTTAGTATGTTGCTATTGCTTTCTTCATGACTTATACATGTTCCTATAACTATGAGATTATGCAACTCCCGTTTACCGGAGGAACACTTTGGGTACTACCAAACGTCACAACGTAACTGGGTGATTATAAAGGAGTACTACAGGTGTCTCCAATGGTAGATGTTGGGTTGGCGTATTTCGAGATTAGGGTTTGTCACTCTGATTGTCGGAGAGGTATCTCTGGGCCCTCTCGGTAATGCACATCACTTAAGCCTTGCAAGCATTGCAACTAATGAGTTAGTTGCGGGATGATGTATTACGGAACGAGTAAAGAGACTTGCTGGTAACGAGATTTAACTAGGTATTGGATACCGACGATCGAATCTCGGGCAAGTAACATACCGATGACAAAGGAAACAACGTATGTTGTTATGCGGTCTGACCGATAAAGATCTTCGTAGAATATGTAGGAGCCAATATGGGCATCCAGGTCCCGCTATTGGTTATTGACCGGAGACATGTCTCGGTCATGTCTACATTGTTCTCGAACCGTAGGGTCCGCACGCTTAACGTTACGATGACAGTTATTATGAGTTTATGCATTTTGATGTACCGAAGGTTGTTCGGAGTCCCGGATGTGATCACGGACATGACGAGAAGTCTCGAAATGGTCGAGACGTAAAGATTGATATATTGGAAGCCTATGTTTGGACACCGGAAGTGTTCCGGGTGAAATCGGGATTTTACTGGAATACCGGGAGGGTTACCGGAACCCCCCGGGAGGCTAATGGGCCTATTGGGCCTTAGTGGAAAAGAGAAAAGGGGTAGCCCACAGCTGGCCGCGCGCCTCCCCCCTTCCCCAAGTCCTAGTAGGACTAGGAGAAGGGGCCGGCCCCCCTCTCTCTCCTTTCCCCCTTGAGAGTCCTAGTTGGAATAGGATTGAGGGGGGGAGTCCTACTCCCGGTAGGAATAGGACTCCTCCCGCGCCCTCTCCCTAGCCGGCCGAACCCCCTCCCCCTGCTCCTTTATATACGGGGGCAGGGGGCACCCCAGAGACACACAAGTTGATCATTGTTAATCGTTCCTTAGCCGTGTGCGGTGCCCCCTGCCACCAAATTCCACCTCGGTCATATCGTTGCAGAGCTTAGGCGAAGCCCTGCGTCGGTAGTACATCAAGATCGTCACCATGCCGTTGTGCTGACGGAACTCTTCCTCGACGCTTTGCTGGATCGGAGCCCGATGATCGTCATCGAGCTGAACGTGTGCTAAGAACTCGGAGGTGCCGGAGTAACGGTGCTTGGATCGGTCGGATCGGGAAGAAGACGTACGACTACTTCCTCTACGTTGTGAGATTGCTTCCGCAGTCGGTCTGCGTTGGTACATAGACAATACTCTCCCCCTCGTTGCTATGCGTCACCATGGTCTTGCGTGTGCGTAGGAAAATTTTCGAAATTACTACGTTCCCCAACAGTGGCATCCGAGCCTAGGTTTTATGGTTTGATGTTATTTGCACGAGTAGAACACAAGTGAGTTGTGGGCGATACAAGTCATACTGCCTACCAGCATGTCATACTTTGGTTCGGCGGTATTGTTGGACGAGACGATCCGGACCAACATTACGCGGACTCTTACGCGAGACCGGTTCCCTCGACGTGCTTTGCACATAGATGGCTTGCGGAAGACTGTCTCTCCAACTTTAGTTGAACCAAGTGTGACTACGCCCGGTCCTTGAGAAGGTTAAAACGGAGTCTATTTGACGAACTATCGTTGTGGTTTTGATGCGTAGGTGAGATGAGTTCTTACTTAAGCCCGTAGTAGCCACGTAAAACTTGCAACAACAAAGTAGAGGACGTCTAACTTGTTTTTGCAGGGCATGTTGTGATGTGATATGGTCAAGGCATGATGCTGATTTTATTGTATGAGATGATCATGTTTTGTAACCGAGTTATCGGCAACTGGTAGGAGCCATATGGTTGTCGCTTTATTGTATGCAATGCAATCGCGATGTAATGCTTTACTTTATTACTAAGCGGTAGTGATAGTCGTGGAAGCATAAGATTGGCGAGACGACAACGATGCTACGATGGGGATCAAAGTGTCGCGCCGGTGACGATGGTGATCACGACGGTGCTTCGGAGATGGAGATCACAAGCACAAGATGATGATGGCCATATCATATCACTTATATTGATTGCATGTGATGTTTATCCTTTTATGCATCTTATCTTGCTTTGATTGACGGTAGCATTATAAGATGATCTCTCACTAAATTATCAAGAAGTGTTCTCCCAGAGTATGCACCGTTGCCAAAGTTCGTCGTGCCCAGACACCACGTGATGATCGGGTGTGATAAGCTCTACGTCCATCTACAACGGGTGCAAGCCAGTTTTGCACACGCAGAATACTCAGGTTAAACTTGACGAGCCTAGCATATGCAGATATGGCCTCGGAACACGGAGACCAAAAGGTCGAGCGTGAATCATATAGTAGATATGATCAACATAACGATGTTCACCATTGAAAACTACTCCATCTCACGTGATGATCGGTTATGGTTTAGTTGATTTGGATCACGTGATCACTTAGAGGATTAGAGGGATATCTATCTAAGTGGGAGTTCTTAAGTAATATGATTAATTGAACTTAAATTTATCATGAACTTAGTCCTGGTAGTATTTTGCAAATTATGTTGTAGATCAATAGCTCGCGTTGTTGCTTCCCTGTGTTTATTTTTGATATGTTCCTAGAGAAAATTGTGTTGAAAGATGTTAGTAGCAATGATGCGGATTGGATCCGTGATCTGAGGTTTATCCTCATTGCTGCACAGAAGAATTATGTCCTTGATGCACCGCTAGGTGACAGACCTATTGCAGGAGCAGATGCAGACGTTATGAACGTTTGGCTAGCTCAATATGATGACTACCTGATAGTTTAGTGCACCATGCTTAATGGCTTAGAATCGGGACTTCAAAGACGTTTTGAACGTCATGGACCATATGAGATGTTCCAGGAGTTGAAGTTAATATTTCAAGCAAATACCCGAGTTGAGAGATATGAAGTCTCCAACAAGTTCTATAGCTAAAAGATGGAGGAGAATTGCTCAACTAGTGAGCATGTGCTCAGATTGTCTGGGTACTACAATCGCTTGAATCAAGTGGGAGTTAATCTTCCAGATAAGATAGTGATTGACAGAATTCTCTAGTCACCATCACCAAGTTAGTAGAACTTCGTGATGAACTATGCTATGCAAGGGATAACGGAAACGATTCCCAAGCTCTTCGTGATGCTGAAATCAACGAAGGTAGAAATCAAGAAAAACATCAAGTGTTGATGGTTGACAAGACCACTAGTTTCAAGAAAAGGGCAAAGGGAAGAAGGGGAACTTCAAGAAGAACAGCAAAAAAGTTGCTGCTCAAGTGAAGAAGCCCAAGTCTGGTCCTAAGCCTGAGACTAAGTGCTTCTACTGCAAAGGGACTGGTCACTGGAAGCGGAACTACCCCAAGTGATTGGCGGATAAGAAGAATGGCAAAGTGAACATAAGTATATTTGATATACATGTTATTGACGTGTACTTTACTAGTGTTTATAGCAACCCCTCAGTATTTGATGCTAGTTCAGTTGCTAAGAGTAGTAACTCGAAACGGGAGTTGCAGAATGAACAGAGACTAGTTAAGGGTGAAGTGACGATGTGTGTTGGAAGTGGTTCCAAGATTGATATGATCATCATCGCACACTCCCTATACTTTCGGGATTAGTGTTGAACCTAAATAAGTGTTATTTGGTGTTTGCGTTGAGCATGAATATGATTTGATCATGTTTATTGTAATACGGTTATTCATTTAAGTAAAAGAATAAATTGTTGTTCTGTTTACATGAATAAAACCTTATATGGTTACACACCCAATGAAAATAGTTCATTGGATCTCGATCTTAATAATACACATATTCATAATATTGAAACCAAAAGATGCGAAGTTAATAATGATAGTGCAACTTATTTGTGGCACTGCCATTTAGGTCATATTGGTGTAAAGCGCATGAAGAAACTCCATGCTGATGGGATTTTGGAATCACTTGATTATGAATCACTTGATGCTTGTGAACCATGCCTTATGGGCAAGATGACTAAAACGCCGTTCTCCGGAACAATGAAGCAAGCAACAGATTTGTTGGAAATCATACATACTGATGTATGTGATCCGATGAATATTGAGGCTCGCGATAGGTATCATTATTTTCTGATCTTCACAGATGATTTGAGCAGATATGAGTATATCTACTTGATGAAACATAAGTCTGAAACATTTGAAAAGTTCAAAGAATTTCAGAGTGAAGTGGAGAGTCATCGTAACAAGAAAATAAGGCTTCTACGATCTGATCGCGGAGACAAATATTTGAGTTATGAGTTTGGTCTTCAATTAAAACAATGTGGAATAGTTTCACTGCTCACGCCACCTGAAACACCACAGCATAATGGTGTGTCCGAACGTCATAACCGTACTTTATTGGATATAGTGCAATCTATGATGTATCTTACCGATCTACCACTATCGTTTTGGGATTATGCATTAGAGATAGCTGCATTCACGTTAAAAAGGGGCACCATCTAAGTCCGTTGAGACGACACAATCTGAACTATGGTTTAGCAAGAAACCAAAGTAGTCGTTTCTTAAAGTTTGGGGTTGTGATGCTTATGTGAAAAAGGTTTCATCCTGATAAGCTCAAACCCAAATCGGAGAAATATGTCTTCATAGGATACCCAAAGGAGACTGTTGGGTACACCTTCTATCACAGATCCTAAGGCAAGACATTCGTTGCTTATAATGGATCATTTCTAGAGAAGGAGTTTCTCTCGAAAGAAGTGAGTGGGAGGAAAGTAGAACTTGACGAGGTAACTGTACCTGCTCCCTTATTGGAAAATAGTACATCACAGAAAACTGTTTCTGCGACACCTATACCAATTAGTGAGGAAGCTAATGATGATGATCATGAAACTTCAGGACAAGATACTACTAAACCACGTAGATCAACCAGAGTGAGATCCGCACCAGAGTGGTACGATAATCCAATTCTGGAAGTCATGCTACTAGATCATGATGAACCTACGAACTATGAAGAAGCGATGGTGAGCCCAGATTCCGCAAAGTGGCTTGAGGCCATGAAATCTGAGATGGGATCCATGTATGAGAACAAAGTATGGACTTTGGTTGACTTGCCCAATGATCGACAAGCAATTGAGAATAAATGGATATTCAAGAGGAAGACGGACGATGGTAGTAGTGTTACTATCTACAAAGCTAGAATTGTCGCAAAAGGTTTTCGACAAGTTCAAGGTGTTGACTACGATGAGAGCTTCTCACTCGTATCTATGCTTGAGTCTGTCCGAATCATGTTAGTAATTGCCGCATTTTATGAAATCTGGCAAACGGATAAACAAAACTGCATTCCTGAATGGATTTCTGGAAGAAGAGTTGTATATGATGCAACTAGTAGGTTTTGTCAATCCTAAAGGTGCTAACAAAATATGCAAGCTCCAGCGATTCATCTATGGACTGGTGCAAGCATCTCAGAGTTGGAATACACGCTTTGATAAGTTGATCAAAGCATATAGTTTTATACAGACTTGTGGTGAAGCCTGTATTTACAAGAAAGTGAGTGGGAGCACTACAGCATTTCTGATAAAGTATATGTGAATGACATATTGTTGATCGGAAATAATGTAGAATTATTCTGTAAAGCATAAAGGAGTGTTTGAAAAGAGTTTTTCAAAGAAAGACTTCGGTGAAGCTGCTTACATATTGAGCTTCAAGATCTATAGAGATAGATCAAGACGCTTGATAAGTTTTTTTCAATGAGTACATACCTTGACAAGATTTTGAAGTAGTTCAAAATGGAGCAGTCAAAGAAAGAGTTCTTGCCTGTATTACAAGGTGTAAAGTTGAGTAAGACTCAAAGCCCGACCACGGCAGAAGATAGAAAGAGAATGAAAGTCATTCCCTATGCCTTGGCCATAGGTTCTATAAAGTATGTCATGCTGTATTCCAGATCTATTGTATACCCTGCATTGATTTGGCAAGGGAGTACAATAGTGATCTAGGAGTAGATCACTGGACAGCGGTCAGAATTATTCTTAGTGAAATAAGAATATGTTTCTCGATTATGGACGTGACAAAAAGGTTCGTCGTAAAGGGTTACGTCGATGCAAGTTTTTGACACTGATCCAGATGAATCTAAAGTCTCAATCTGGATACATATTGAAAGTGGGAGCAATTAGCTAGAGTAGCTCCGTGTAGAGCATTGTAGACATAGAACTTGCAAAATACTTACGGATCTGAATGTGACAGACCCGTTGACTAAAATTATCTCACAAGCAAAACATGATCACACCTTAGTACTCTTTGGGTGTTAATCACATAGATATGTGAACTAGATTACTGACTCTAGTAAACCCTTTAAGTGTTGGTCACATGACGATGTGAACTATGGGTGTTAATCACATGGTGATGTAAACTATTGCTGTTAAATCACATGGCGATGTGAACTAGATTATTGACTCTAGTGCAAGTGGGAGACTGAAGGAAATATGCCCTAGAGGCAATAATAAAGTTATTATTTATTTCCTTATATCATGATAAATGTTTATTATTCATGCTAGAATTGTATTAACCGGAAACATAATACATGTGTGAATACATAGACAAACAGAGTGTCACTAGTATGCCTCTACTTGACTAGCTCGTTAATCAAAGATGGTTATGTTTCCTAACCATGAACAAAGAGTTGTTATTTGATTAACGGGATCACATCATTAGTTGAATGATCTGATTGACATGACCCATTCCATTAGCTTAGCACCCGATCGTTTAGTATGTTGCTATTGCTTTCTTCATGACTTATACATGTTCCTATAACTATGAGATTATGCAACTCCCGTTTACCGGAGGAACACTTTGGGTACTACCAAATGTCACAACGTAACTGGGTGATTATAAAGGAGTACTACAGGTGTCTCCAATGGTAGATGTTGGGTTGGCGTATTTCGAGATTAGGGTTTGTCACTCCGATTGTCGGAGAGGTATCTCTGGGCCCTCTCGGTAATGCACATCACTTAAGCCTTGCAAGCATTGCAACTAATGAGTTAGTTGCGGGATGATGTATTACGGAACGAGTAAAGAGACTTGCCGGTAACGAGATTGAACTAGGTATTGGATACCGACGATCGAATCTCGGGCAAGTAACATACCGATGACAAAGGGAACAACGTATGTTGTTATGCGGTCTGACCGATAAAGATCTTCGTAGAATATGTAGGAGCCAATATGGGCATCCAGGTCCCGCTATTGGTTATTGACCGGAGACATGTCTCGGTCATGTCTACATTGTTCTCGAACCGTAGGGTCCGCACGCTTAACGTTACGATGACAGTTATTATGAGTTTATGCATTTTGATGTACCGAAGGTTGTTCGGAGTCCCGGATGTGATCACGGACATGACGAGAAGTCTCGAAATGGTCGAGACGTAAAGATTGATATATTGGAAGCCTATGTTTGGACACCGGAAGTGTTCCGGGTGAAATCGGGATTTTACCGGAATACCGGGAGGGTTACCGGAACCCCCCGGGAGGCTAATGGGGCAAGGCCCATGTTGGCCCATTTGGCTCCCGGGGGGTTCCGGTAACCCTCCCGGTAATCCGGTAAAATCCCGATTTCACCCGGAACTTGTTGGACTGCTGGCGCATCAACGTGTGAAGATTTGTTTGCCTCGTCTTCACACGGTGTAGCCACCTAGTAGGAGCAGCGCCCTTGGTTGATGCATTGGCACACACTGCATTGTCAGACACAGGGAGCTGAGTGCGCGCTCGGTACGGAGGGGCAAATGCCTTGGATTTAGCCACAACACTAGCCTTTTTTACTTCACACTTTTTCCTGCATGTGTACAAAAGTTGTGAGTGTAACCAGTAACAAGTACAGGCCTTGACGTACTGTAATTGGCAGCTAAGAAATAGCTGAGAAGGGCGATATGTATTGAAAGTTGTTGTAAACATGCGTGTGTGTGTGTGTGTGAAAAATGGCATGAACTACTAGTTATGGCAGTAAAAAGTGTCCATGTGGGCTTGTACTCAAACGACCGTTGATGGTGCAAGTGGGTGGTCGATGATCGTGCTTAGAATGGAAAAAGTAGTACAAAAGAAGCAGCTTGCCATGGTGCGTGTGTAGATGTTGCCAAGTAGGTGGCAATGTTCTTGCCATGGGGTTGTGAAGGTGACTGCCATGGCAAACTTGCATGGGTGGGATATTTCTAGCCACACATGATTCACGAAAACTTGCCGTGGATGTATAATGGTGTGGACGGATGAACAGAAATTAAAGTTGCCACATGTGAGCCACATAAGTTGCCACCCAATGTTTGACGTGCATGACATGCATGTATGATGAAAATGTCACCATGTAGGTGGCAGTGTTCTTTCCATGGGTGTATGATGATGTTGCCATAACATGACATGCAAGAATGGCAATGTCGCTAAAACACATCGATGACAAACATGGCATGCATGTATGACGATCTGGACTGACAAGGGGAAAACAATTTGCCATGCATGTGTTATGATCTTGCCATGTATGTGTGAACTGAAATTGCCAAGCATGTGTGCGGTGAAGATGTCGACATGCATCTATGATGATGTCGAGATGTTGAAATTTGAAGTGGGCGGACAAGGAGAATTCAAGTTGCCATGCATGGGCAATGGTATTTGCCATGTGTTAGTGAACTTGAACTTGTCATGTATGTGTATGTTGAAGATGTTCAAAATGTATCTACGATGAAAATGTTGCCATGTTGGTCGCACTGTTTTTGCCATGGGGTGTATGAAGATGTTGCCATGCAATATTGTGCGAATGGTGAAAGCAATGCATATGGCGAGATGTTATTTCCATAAAATTGAAGATGCGTTTGCCAAGTGCAACTAAGAAAGCAAGGACACACGGATGGAATCGACAAAAAATGTAATTAAAAAAGTAGAAGCTACCATGAAATTTACAAAAATGAACTCAAGTTGTCATGCACAAGCAAAAAGGTAAATTATGGAAAAAACAGTAAGTACCTCCTGTTCACAAGAACAACTGGGTCTCCCGTGTTGGAAGAAGCAAACCGGGGTGACGACCGAGTAGCTGTTTGAGCTCTTTCGCAGCCTGAAACACCTCCCGTAGGGATTCCCTTGCCCGCTCTGCCACCAGCAGTCGCCTCACTAAAAAAACAAAAGGGAAAAACAAGAAAGGAACATGATTAGAAGTGAAAGTAAAAACGATTAGTAAGAATGAAATGACAAAAGATTATGCAGAATAAACAAAAATATAAATTTACCAACCTCCTTCGAGCAGCAACTGGGTCGAACTTGGTGCGTTTCCTAGAAACATGACAAGCCTCATCCTCGGAAGCCCTGGCCCTTTTCGGCACTCCAGCAGAAGCATTGTTTGGATCTGGTGCACTGCTTGAAGAAGGTGCTGATACCTTGCCAGCGCGTGCGACATCATCAACTCCCCGTCTCTGCTGAACAGGGTCAGACTGGACATTATCCGTGCGCACATCACGGGTGCGGGGATCATTCACACGCATAGATTCGTCATGGTCAGAGTCGGATGCATCGTTCATAGATTCCGCCTGGCTGTCTGGCAACTCCTGGGAGTCATTGTAGTGGTACCTTCCTCACGACCCAATTGGTCGGGACGCGACACTGGCACGAAATTGCGGAAACGGTTGGCAACTTCATCATCACCGTTGGGCGTCATAGCCGTCCAACCCTGCACCAGGTTGCCAAGCAGGTTGGACATGCCGCACGCAAAATTTGCGACCAACGCTTCAACATTAGTTCTTGCCTACATGCATAGAACAACAAAGAAAGATTTTAAAAAGCCCTATACTTCATAGAAATGGAGCATGACAGATGGGTTCATAGTGTCAAGTATAACATGAGGGGATGGAAACAAAACAGATTAGGGTACCTCTGACGAGCATGCGTCACTAGTATGAACGTCCATCCATTTTGAGAAATTATGTGGACCTCCAAAGAAACTGAAGTCGACGGAATATTTGACCATTAGCTGCAAGTTGTGAACAAGAGAAAAAAAGGAAAAATGAAGGGTCAGAGTTGAATACAAGAAAAATAATGTGGGAAGTTAAAAAAGGGGAGAGGTGTTTGCATGGAAGTTGGCAAGAAGCATGCAATGTAAAATGGCCAGCGGCGCGTGGAAAAGCTAAGGGTTGACAAGTTTGAATATTAAGTTGCCAAGTAAGATAGCATGTAGTTTCCATTAGTGTGTGAAGTTGCCGTACATGTGTGGAGCGTAAAAAATGTACAATTTCTATTGTAAAGTAAGGTAGAAGTTGCCATGTTTGTGGACACACAGTTACAGTCAACCTGTAAAATCATGCACCCAGTGTGGACTAAAAAAAGTACTGCAGAAAAGAAAAACAATTAAAATGCATCAAGGAAAAGACTGAAAACTAGCCTGCAGTTTGCCGAATGATCCATCAGGCTTTACGTCTGCAGCGAGATTAGCCTTTATGACAGCATCGGTCCAAGTAGAAGCAGCAAACTTATGTGGGACAGGTAGGTCGCCAACGGCGGTCAGGTCCACGGTGCTTAGGTCAAGGTTGTCAAGGTACGTAAGCTAAAAATGAAAAACGAAGAAGGTTGTGAGCACGGATACTTGGAAAAAAATCGAATGCAGAAAACGAGAAAAAAGAAGGATTGAATTTTAAAATGTGGAAAACTTGCCATGAGGTGAAGACGGCACCCTTTGTTGTATATCCCTTTAGAAAACGCGGTGTGGAGGAAACCAGCTATGAACTTGCACCAGTTCATGTTGGCAACATTTCTTATGTCGGCCTGCGTTTTGAAAAGCAACAAGAGATTGAAGCCATGAAAAGTTGGAAAAAAGTTGTACACATGAAACAAAACAGAAAATAAAAGTCATGTTGTAAGGAAGAAAAAAAAGCTGAGGAGCATAGATACTTACAACTACTGGAAAACATCTGCTGCTGATGTGTGTGGATATCGTCGGCGCAAAAACAGTTGAAATGAGGTACATCAGCAGTAACCTCTTGAAGTCTTCACCACTGCTGTCCATCTAAGCAAGCATAGTGGCAGCGACAGAACTGAGCGACATTGATGTCATTCCAGGAAACATTTCAGGAAAAAGCCGGTCCTGGATTTCACGATCCACCTTGTATGGGACATCCATTCCACCATTTGGGACACCGAGAGTGCAGTAAACAACATCCTCATCCAGAGGAATCCTTCCACGTTGAGGGATGACAAATTCTTTGGACGCAGGATTGTATGTCCTCCCAAGCCAGTCACAAACGTTGTTATTCAGGTTGGTGCAAAGTAGGTTCATGAGCGTGCACATACCCATTGTATCAGCAACTGCCTTCTGATCATCATTGAATTCATTGTACAGCTCCGTTAGACGCTCATGCGATCCCCTGTTACATGGGATTTTCTGCCAGCAAAAAAAGGGGCATTGCTTTAGAAAGAAAGACAAAGTTGCCATTACACAAGTTGGGGGGAAACTAATTGATATCAATTCATTCCATGATACATTTTGGAAAACTTGCCATCTACGAACATGTAAAATCATCAACCCCAACAGCTCGTGCGAGAAAAACATCGACTGTTCTAACATAGCTGCGAGGGGACCAGTTAGGAAATTTTAGCAGTAAAAAAGTTGCCATCTAAAAAAACCTAGGAATGACCGTGTGGTAGAGTTCTAAGTTAAGCAAGCAGGCACTAAAAAGAGAAACGTATTACGATTAAAAGTTGCCACCTGAGAACAAACAGCACTAACCATAGAAACCATGGTGAGCAATTTAGTGTAAAAAAAAGCTTCCATACCATGAAGGTAAAAGTTGCCACCTCCACGAAAGGTAGTAATGATCACACATTGTGAAAAAGAAAGTAGAAAATTACGACAACGGGCCTACGAACAGCGACACAGTTGGAAGCAAAAAAACTTGCCAGCATTCACAAAAAAATGAAAAATGTCATGGCACGCACGCTTAATAAAAAATAGACATCAGGTAAGTAATACCTTCTTCGTTTCACGTTTGCCAGCATCCACAGCGTCCCTTCTGTCAGGCATAAAGTCTTCGGCATCATTGTCATGCGCATTGCGAACCATTTTATCTATAAGAACAATAACAAACCAAATTAAACAACAAAAAATGTTATCGCCGCCGTAAGAAAATGACAGTATGTGAGTCAATTCCAAGTAAATGACAGTGACTTCACCTAAGATCTTGATGGCATAAAAACTTAATGAGCACACGATGGAGGTGAACTGTAGTAAAAATGATGTAATGCGCATTAAACCGAATTTCCCATGGCAAAATCACTTTAAAAATTGCCATCTTAAAAGAAAATGTCGTCATCTTAAACAGAAGAAACTTGCCATGGGCATTGAACTAACTTTACCAGCAAATATCTACTAAATTCTCCATGGCAAAATAACTTTAAACATTGCGATGCTAAAAACTTGCCCTGGTTTACGAACTAAATTTGCCATGGCCACTTTAGGGCAAAAGTAATTTATCTTGTCCTAAAAAACTTGCCATGTTATCTAGACAAAAGTCTGAAATTCTTAGAAAGAGTGCTTGTAAATATGCACGTATAGTGGGCATGGAATAAAAGACTCAAAATAAGTATCCCATGTCAATACATCTTAAGTTTGCAAATAATAGCAGGAAAAAACAACGCATATTAAAGTTTTGCATGGCAAACTCGTTCTTGAGCTACCCATAAGACGACGTCTTAAAGAATTGCCATGGAAAATATCACATTACAGAGAAATTAAAAGCAATGGACAGCCATTCAAGGGAACAAAACAACTACTTCCCATATACACTGTGAAATATGTGATGCATCTGATCCATGAACAAAATGTTGCCAAACTAAAAAACCATCTCATCTCAGCCTCATTCTTCGGCCATGGTATTAAATTGCCATCCTTAATTGAAAACTACATTTTGCATTGGCAAAAAGTGAAGACAAGCCATTTATCTCAGTTGCCATGTGATCATGGCAAGTAAAATTTGCCATTGTGTTGGGTAAAAAGCATGGTAATACTGTTTTGCCATGAGAAAAATATGGGGGAAACTACAAGCACTTGCCATGTGACATCTATAGACAAAAGTCCACAAAATTGCCATGATGGAAGAACACAGTTGTTGAGAAAATTGCCATGGGCTTGAAAAAAACTGGCCTACTGCCCACATCTAAATTGGACACAACTTTTTGCCATAGTAAGTACATGTAAACAGTTATAGCTGAAACTGTGATTCATGAAGTCACCAAAAAAATGGCAATAGTTATCAGATCTCAACACGCTGCAGTAGAAACTGACACAAAATCAACATGTATATGAACTGCCGGGCGCGTAGAACCTACCCGAGCACAATAATCGTGAAGTGAACAATAGATTGCTAACTACATAACCATGGAAATGTTTGAAATGCGACGCGCGGTGAGCCTATAAACTGGGTGGAGCGTCAAAATACAGCAAAAAAAGTCGTGGTAAAAAGATCACTCCGCAGCAAAGCGGAGCGGGCTACGCCGTGGTTAGAAGGGGGGGGGTAGATGACCAAATCTGTGAAAACGCACCTCCGGTCGCAGAAGAAATGCCGCCGCCGGTGACGACGATGTGTGGACACCGCCGGTGCCGATGTAGATGCAGAAATCCGCCGACCAACAGCACCTCCCGTAGCCGACCTCGGCAGACCAGTGACCGTGGCCGGTTCAGGAGCAGCTTGAATCCCTCGTTGTCGAGAGGCCGCTCGACGCCGGATCGATTGTGGGAGGACAACAAACGCCAGCGGAGGGACAGAATCGAGCACCTCCGATGGGGTCGCCGCGGCAGACGACGCTAGATTGGGGAGTGGAAGGGATTTGCGATGCGGAGACGACGGGATGGAGTGAGTAAGTGCGGGTGGTTGAGCAACGGCAGGCGAGTGAATGAAGGGGAAACTGGCAACGAAGGAGCAGTTGACGATGGTGGAGGCGTTCGGGGGAGCGTCGGTTAGCCCGAACGCACGGCGCTGTCCTACATGGCAGAAACGCTGTGCCAAGATTCACGCTGGCGAACTGACGGCGATGGACGCGTTCGGACCGAACGACGAAAACGCGGTGCGTTCGGGGATTATCGATTCCGTATCCTATTAGGGCATGTACAATGATACTATCTTAGGAGTGCCATGTAGGATAAATGATAAGGTGGAGGAGAGAGAGCTTGTTTTCTCTTATTTAAGAGAAGACAAGATGTGATCTCTTAGCACAATATGTCTCACCATATTTTTAGGAATTGTTAGTTATTGAAGATAAAGCTAAGAGATGATCCATTGTAGACACATTTTTTTGTCATCTCTAAATTACATACAAAACTTAAGATAAAACTATTTTATCAACCATTGTACATGCCCTTATTTAAAGACACGATTATCTATTGCTGAAAGTGTTGATGTATTGGTATTGGCTGATTTAATTTTACAAGTACTTTGAAATGCCTTTTTAAGTAGAGGTATTAGAGATACTAAGTTCTAACTTTGTTCTTGGGGTAATCTGAAAAATAATTTGGTGATTTCGAGTAGTCCTAATAGTATAAGTATTATCTCTTTCTTTTTTGAATAATGATAAGAGCACACATCTGTACGAAGTTCATCAGGTAAGCAAAAAACTGAAGAAGCACCATCTGTACGAAGCAGTACCTGCACATATTATTTCCAAGATGAAAAATGTTGTTTGTTTACTGTAAGGAATCACCTTATGCCCTTTGTGTATTCCAGAAACTACCGAAGTTCCGTATGTCCCTGTTTATCCAAAATGCATAGACACATGATTAGCGGTGGAGATACTATCTTCTTGTCATGGCAATTTTCTAGACTTTTTGGGGTAGCTCAACAAATCTGGTGTAAAGCTATGAAGGTTATTTTTTGGAATGGTTACTGAAAGGATAAATTAACTTCGTTTTATTCCCTAGATCAGTTTATGTATATTGAGCTCACCGTTTATTTACATGCATGACAATCTTATTTTACTTTTAACAGATTATTGGGGCATTAAGCAATGTATATTCTGCTCACCATTATTCGAATGTTAATCTTTACATAATTTTTAAACTTTTTGGGAGCAAACGAAGGCTGATTTTGCGTACCGCTTTCACAGGAAAGCACGACGCAACTAGATGGAACATCTTAGTGAATCCGAATCAAAACGTGAGTCATTTTCTATGTTATTCTGGCAGGCTCGAAAGTCGCATTTGCGGAGAACCAGGAGTACAGGTGCATGCGCTCTAAGCGAACAGGAAAATCAAAATTCCTCCCTACCCCTCCTCTCCAATTCTGCCCAACTGCATCCTACTTTCTCCCTGTTTGCTTTATGTTTTTCTTATTTTACTGCTTCAGGTTCTTAAATTATACTCAGTTGGGATTACGATAGTTGATTGTTTGGTAGACCTTTGTGTCGTCAATTATACGGATTGATTGTGTTCAGTCTTACTGACAAAAAGACTATTTCCCTTTTCATGACATGGAAGAACAGAGGGTGTCATGTGTGAGATGGGAGAGGCAACTGATGTGGTTATTTATCACGTTCCTACCATCGCAACCATGTGCTAATTAAAGTTCAAGTGCATATATACTCCAGTCAGTCGGATATGCTAATTATGTGACATCATTATTTTATTAAAGGTTAGTACAAATGAGTCACATATTGATGTTACTTGGGCCTGAACACATTATTTCCTTTTTGCACTTTGCAAAAATAGATGTGCAATAATAGCTCTATAAATGCGCGAAAGAGCCTTGGCCTGATGGCTACATATTCATCTACCTTGACAACCTTTAAGGACCAGCAACTGAATAATTATAGTTTTTTTGCAGAACAAAAAATATAATTTCTAATGCTACGCAATATTTGTAGTTGAGAAAGAGAGATTGTACGAAAGTGGAGTTTTTGGGCTCGAGCTCAAATGAGCTTAGTGAACAGTAACCCCCCCCCCCCCCCCCCCCCAATCTGATTTTTGCATGAAAATATTGAAAAATGTTTTACGTGCTCAGCAAATGTCATCTTAAAATCACATGGTTGGAAGTCATGGTAGAAAAAAAATTGATGCTCCAAAAGTGTTATTTTCGAAAGCATTTTGGAGTGCTGATTTTGTTTTCTCTGGCGTGACTTCCACGATTGTCTTCTCAAGATGAAATTCTTTGAGAAGGTAAAACTTTTGTCAAAGTTTGCACCAAAAAAAATCAAAATGTTTTGAATGTTATTTTACTGTTCATCGCAACCTCAAATGAGCTTGCAAGTAGAAGATGACTTTTGTGATTGTTCGTGCTTTACATCATAGGTGGTCGCCTCAATCGGTTTCAAGCTAGAGAATAGTATGTGTGTATAGTCTGAGTTTGCTGTGTCCATATTTCTAACCTAACACATAGTAGAACCAAATATTGAGCATGGAGCATGACTAAATATTGGTGGACTACATGGGTTCTGTAACTTCCTTACATCCAATATGCACTAAACTACTCCAATTTCCATCTTATGCGAGAATTTCGAGCTAGACTCCTACTATCTGCAGATTTTGTCTTCTAGGTTATGGATATCACACTGCATGTATTCACCGTTTTTTTTTTGTGGGGCATGTATTCACCGTTCTGGTGTAGCCTAATGATACGTCCTAACTATATATACTGCATTGATAGTCACATCTCCAGTTGAGCAATATTTTAGACATAACATGTCCTTTTATTGCAGGAACCACCCAACATTTCTTGACAAAAATAAAAAGAGGATGTGTATTTTTTTTTTACCCAATACAATGCACGGACATTTTTGCTAGTACAAAAATCAAAGTAACAGGCTAAAAGGCAAAATCCCGTTTCGCCGCGCGTGCCCCAAACTTTGACCTTGCCAGGGAGAAACTTGGGCGCCACACTGCCTGGACGCCTATTTATTTATCCATCCTTGGAACATCAGCAACACCAAAGAGGAATCCCACCAAAGAAACCAAGAACAGAGCTGAAACATGGAGACCACGGTCCCCGCGGCGACAGCCACCACCAGCTCGAGCGTCGGCCACGGAGCCGGCGGCGGTGCTGCGAGAGTCCTGCTCCTCCCGTACCCGGGGGCGCAGGGCCACACCAACCCGATGCTCCAGCTCGGCCGCCGCCTGGCGTACCACGGCCTCCGCCCCACACTCGTCGCCACCCGCTACGTGCTCTCCACCACCCCGCCCCCCGGCGCGCCCTTCGGCGTGGCCGCCATCTCCGACGGCTGCGACGCCGGCGGCATGGCCTCGTGCCCGGACATGGCGGAGTACGTCTCGCGGCTGGCGGCCGAGGGCTCGGAGACGCTGCGGGAGCTCCTCCTGTCGGAGGCGCGCGCGGGGCGGCCCGTGCGCGTGCTGGTGTACGACGCTCACCTGGCGTGGGCGCGGCGGGTGGCGCAGGCGTCCGGCGTCGCGGCCGCGGCCTTCTTCTCCCAGCCGTGCGCGGTGGACGTCGTCTACGGGGAGCTGTGGGCGGGGCGGCTGGCGCTGCCGGCGACGGACGGGCGCGCGCTGCTCGCGAGAGGAGCGCTCGGCGTGGAGCTGGGGCCGGAGGACATGCCGCCGTTCGCGGCGGTGCCGGAGTCGCAGCCTGTGTTCCTCAAGGTGTCAGTTGGGCAGTTCGAGGGGCTGGAGGACGCCGACGATGTGCTCGTCAACTCATTCCGCGACATCGAGCCAAAGGTGAGCCATACTTCTCTGCTCTAGTCACTCGATGGGTTCTGTAAAGACGAAATCACGTGAGCGTCTGTAGGACGATAGACTTTCTCTGTATACAAGCTTGAAGAAATCGTCCACAATTATAAACTGCACACAACACACATGCTGTTTATGATTGCAGCGCGTGTACATTTTGGGCATAACCAAGAAAATGGTGAGCGTAAAATTGCCTCCAAAATACATTCGGACAAGTTATAAACTTATAATGTGGGAGACCATGCTAAGAGGGCTCCTTGGTTCAAAGGATTTTCATAGGACTTTTGAAGAATTAGAATCCTTAGAAAAATTTCCTATGTTAGATTGTTTGATTCATACTTCCCTCGTCTCAAAATAAGTGTCTCAAGTTTGTACTAACTTTAGTACAAAGTTATACTGATGTTAAGACACTTATTTTGGGACGAAGAGAGTATGATTGAATCTTATAGGAATTTTTTCTATGGAATTTTTTGTACTACTTCCCATAGAATAGCATCCATTCTCATTTGTTTTTCTTATGATGCAATCAAACAACAGAAAAACCTGTAGGATTGAGATGAGTATGACATTTCAATCCTATGTTTTTTTTATAATTAATCCTATGTTTTTCTTATGCCCGCGTTTTAGAATCCTGCGAATCAAACACATATACAAAACAAGAATTTACTTGTTAGCCAATAACTTGATATAGTACACCATTGTAGTTTTATATGAGTTTATATTTTATATTTATAGTATGAGGAGAACCTATAACATCAAACGAGGTTTGAGATTTGCGGGAGCCTCAATGCGCCTATGCTTGATTCTACTTCACAGAATGTGCATATGCTACCCTAGTGAATAAATATGGCACATCCGGTGTGGGCTGTGAATCGAGTCCATATGCTTCTTTTCCGTGGCGAAATTTATATGGTTAGGAACAAACAAACTCGCTCCTATGAATAGGTTGTGCCTATGCTCGATTCTGCTTCATTGGGTTCAAATAGAAATTGATCTTTGACCCATTGTCATTTGAGCAGGAGGCAGAGTACATGGAATTAACATGGAGAGCGAAGATGGTTGGCCCAACCTTGCCATCATTCTGCCTCGACGATGATCGCCTACCATCCAATAAATCATATGGTTTTAACTTTTTCAACGGTGATGCACTGTGCATGGATTGGCTAGAGAAGCAAAGCAATTCATCCGTTGTGCTGGTGTCCTATGGGACTGTCTCTAATTATGATGCAACCCAGCTAGAGGAGCTTGGCAATGGACTGTGCAATTCTGGCAAACCTTTTCTTTGGGTTGTAAGGTCCAACGAGGAACACAAGTTATCCAAAGAACTCAAGGAAAAATGTGAGAAGATTGGATTAATTGTCTCATGGTGTCCCCAACTTGAGGTTCTTGCACATAGAGCTATTGGTATGATATCACACAACATATTTCTTTTCATTCTTTGTTGCACAAAGTTATTACAAGATATGACAAAACGATGGTGATAATAATATTTTAGTTTTTAATTCCTGACATACATGCAGGTTGCTTTGTTACCCACTGTGGATGGAATTCGACACTAGAGGCACTTGCTAATGGTGTACCTCTTGTGGGTATTCCGCATTGGGCAGACCAACCAACCATTGCAAAGTATATGGAGAGTGCATGGAGCATGGGTGTGCGTGTACGGAAGGACAATAATGGATATATAAAGATGGAGGAGGTTGGGAGGTGCATTAGAGAGATGATGGATGTGGAGAGAAATGATAAGTACAAAAGAAATGCTGTGAAGTGGATGCAAAAGGCCAAGGAGGCAATGCGGGAAGGAGGAAGTTCAGACAAGAATATCGCTGAATTCGCTATCAAGTATTCATCAATATAAAGTTTGAACAATGTTTTACTTTAATATAAGCAAGTAGACAGTGATTTTGGCCTTATAAAAGTTTAGAGTGACTGTCATTTTTCATATGTAATTGTAGTGATATGTTCTTCAAATTTAAAAGTATGTTGGACTTTATACGACATGCGATTTTTTAACATGTTATATGTGATTCTGGTCCAGAAAGTGCACTACATTATTTGTAGATAGCCCTCTCCCCCAATTATTACTTGCATTTATCAAAGTAGGAGGTGAGGGTTCCTAAAGAAAATACTCCCTTCGTCACAATTTACAGTGCGCTTCAACAATCTCTGGGATCAGGTTATTTGTGATTGGACTGAAAAATAGCATCGGTGATTATACAACGGCGCCTAATTACTGAAGAAAATAATACGTACACACATGCATGAAGCGCTTCCACTCTGCGTACACACATGCATGCAAAGAAAATTGTGGCTTTGATTCCTGTTACCACACCCTAATTAATTGGACATTAAACCAAACACGTCTAAATTCTTTCGGTGGTGGAAATGCATGAGAATTGAAGCGCGCCCTGTAAACTGTGATGGAAGGAGTAGCGAACGTATTTTAACCATCTCGTTTTCACAAAAAACTTAGCTGCATGTTTTAAAATGGTTGAGATTTATTAATGGAATAGACTAAGGATGATGGTTTGACTACGGCTGGCCACAGTGGGAGTAACATAAGGCTGGTCATAGTAGGGAGTAACTTAGACTAGTGTCTTCATAATGCAAAGTAACATACTGGTAGTATCATAGATGGCTTCATTTATGAACTCGTAGACTTATCTTGTCTTGCAAAGCGTTATGTTACAGTAACATATTATGTTACCACATTTCATTAATTACTTGTCACATAAATAGAACTTTTTCGAAGTGCGTTATGTTACTAACTAAGTTACTCCTACTATGACTAGCCTAATTGGCATCATGCATTTAGGACTCGCAAATATGCTCATGTGATAGATAATTAAAGAAGAGAAAGGATTATAATAACATAGATAAATACCATATCATAATAAATATTATGCTAATAAGTATGTGTCATGCATGACAATAAATAATACTACCACCTATGATACTATGCATTATGGATATAGTATCATACACTAGAATCATATATATAATACTAGTATATGATACTCCCTATTATGGCCAGCCTAACACAATGAGGGATCATAAAATAAAAACTAAATACAAACATAGTTATGCGATAGATAGTGCTTCGAAATAAGTGTGCGACATGTCAAACCGAGGAATGAAAGGATACCTTGTCTAACCTGCCACCTCAGCTAAGCCCATATAAGGCGCGAACTAGCCGAGACCAGCACATTAGTAATTTCGTCGAGTCTAAAGAAAATTAAATGGAAAAATATATAAAAAACTAAACACCTATTTTAGAAAAGAAGGATGGCTGTCAGCCTCTGCATCTGAAAAATGCATACGATCATTTTATTAATTATTCTCGAGAACTTTACAAAGTAGTATACCAATGTGTCTGAATCCGTTATCTTAACAACATCTGTCGCTACTTCAATCCATATGATGAAAGGGTGCAAACTGGGTCAAATACTCAGACCTCTCACCTAAGCCTAACATCTAAAGCCGGAGGCCCCGACCGAGCCATATACCGGGTCAAGGGCACAAACCGGTCCGACGCACTCACACATATCGTCACCGCCATCTTCCACTAGTCCATCTTCAGAGCAAATTGAGGTGTCAACCTTGGCAGGTGCCTCCGCCATCGACATCACCATGACGCCAAACGATGACCTCCACCTACGCGAGTCCCTCTTGAAGCAATGGACGCAGATCCATGCTAGGATAGGGCCGCACCACCGCCGTCGCCCACCACCCGCAAGCGTCACCCAACCCCAAGGTTTCCAAAGCGGCGCCTTCAAGAAGGGAACGGCGCCGTGAGCGCCGTCACCGTCCAACAAAATTAGGGCTTTCGCCCGAAAAACCTAAGGAAAGAGGAAGTGAGGGGATCAGTCCATACCGACGCCTCCAAAAAAGAAAACGACGCCCTCAGGCGTCGCCGTCGACACAGCCGCCCATGGCAACCAGGGATTTCACCCGAACTAAATCCTCATCACCACCAGAAACTAAACACCTATACATTCGAAAGTTTAGTTCATGCATCCCTTCACACACGAATGACTTTATTCCAGTTATCTGTGCATTCCCCCGAGGCACTTGCTCCAATCATCCTTGCATTGGCAGGATGCTCCCGCTTTGCATCCACGCCACGCCACATCGCACAGCACTGTTGTTGCTTTGGATGCGCTAGCCCAGATTGGCTGTGCTGTGTGTCTCCGAGGGACCCCATGCCCACCCGAGTCCCAACCACCATGACACTTGACAGGCACGGGTCTCGCCTCTCCCTCGGCCCCGGGGAAGAAATCTTTCGATCAAGTCCAGAACGGCAGCTGAAACCACACCATTGAAATTTTCTCAATTGGACGATGCTACAACAGTTCTGGAAAGTTAATCGTTCAGAATTGACTAGCGAACGTTCCTTCCTTCCAGTTCCAGGTGAACTGGAGCAGCACCCAACTCTGACCGTCCGACGGCAGCAGGCCAGCAGCCGGGGTTGATGGATTCCGCTCCCCAAAACCGCCACGTTTACTCCAAATCCAAACTTAAAACAACTTTTAACCATCCACTGCTACTACTACATACGAGTACTCCACTGGGATCGTGCTGTCCGCAGTTGCCGGCGGCGCTCCGTCCGCGAAGTGCAATGCTTCTTCCTCGTGACAGCAATGGCGACGCCGCCGCCGCGCGCGCCCCGTTACTCGCCAGCTACCGCGTACCACAACCCGATCCACTCCTAGACAAGCCTCGTCGGCCAGAATGGCTCGGTTTCTGGCGCGGCGGCCCGGCGTCGGAGGTGGATTGGGGCTCCGTGCGCGCGACGTGCAGGGAGTGGGTCAAGCACCCCATGAACATCGCGCTGCTGCTCTGGCTCCTCTGCGTGGGCGCCTCCGGCGGGATGCTCGCGCTCCTCCTCCTCGGGCTGCTCGACCGGGCTTTCCCGGCGCCGGCGGCGAGGGCGCACTGGGTCGAGGTCAACAACCAGGTGCTCAACGCGCTCTTCACGCTCATGAGCCTCTACCAGCACCCGGCCCTTTTCCACCACGCCTTCCTGCTCTGCCGCTGGCGCCTGCCCGGCGACGCCGCCGAGCTCCGCGCTGCCTACTGCGGCAAGCAGGGCGCCGGCCCGCCGCGCCGCGGCGAGCGCGCGCACATGGCCGTCGTCGTCGCGCTGCTCCACCTCACCGTCGTCTGCCAGTACGCGCTGTGCTGGCTCTACTGGGGCTTCACCGAGAGGTCCCGCCCCGAGCTCGCGGAGGACGGCTTCTTCGCGCTCGGCGTCAGTGCGCCGGTCGTCGCCGTCGTCTACACCGTGTGCAGCCCGCTGGGAAAAGACCCGTGCGGCGACCTGGCCGCGTGCCCCGACGCCGCCTCGGTGACACAGCAATGCCCCACCAAGGCCGCGCACGGCGTGGTAGTGGTCGAGCCGGAGTGGGCAGGCGGCATGTTCGACTGCGGCGGGGACGCGGCGGCGGGGTGCTGCCTCTCCCTCTCCTGCACCTTCTGCGTCTTCGGGTGGAACGCGGAGAGGCTGGGCTTCGGCAACGCGTGCGTGCACGCCACCACGTTCGCGCTCCTATGCTTCGCGCCGCTGTGGGTGTTGGGCGTCACGGCGCTCCGCGTCCACGACGTGGCCGTCGGCGACGTACTCGGCGGCGCCGGCGTGCTGCTCTGTGCGGGCGGCCTCCTCTACGGCGGGTACTGGAGGGTCCAGATGAGGAGGAAGTTCCGGCTCCCGGGGAGCGCCGCGTGCTGCGGCTCCAAGTCGGCCACGGACTACGCACGGTGGCTGTTCTGCTGGCCGTGCGCGCTGGCGCAGGAGGTGCGCATGGCGAGCCGCTACCACATCGACGGCGAGAGCTTCTTCCACAGGAAGGCCGTCGCCGCCACCACGACCGACGAGCCGCTGCTCACCGGGCCGCACAGGATTGCGATTGCGGCGTCGCATCACGAGGGGTCATCAAAATCAGACGGGCACTTGGTGGTGGTTGTTCATGAGGAAATGGCTCCACCGGCTGTGGTTCAGGATGCGGTGGCGGGGGACGATGGCACATGCGAGCAATGCAATGTCGTTCGTGTTGAGAAGAAGATCGAGGCGATCGACGTGGTAGAGGAGGATGGATCGTCTTTGTTGGCTTCCAATGGAGAAATGGTGGACCATGGATTGTCTGGTGGAAGGTGGAGGGTGGAGAAGGTGAGGAGGATGATCAATGTGGTCACCATGGTGTCCTTGCTCGTCCTTTTGTACACAAGGGGATTTATTCTTTAGGGGGGCATTGAATTTAAAGATAATTTTTTGCGGAAAGAAGAATTTAAAGATTATTATGTAAATGGTTTTAGGATTTTACTGTATTTGCATAGAGCAACAAGATTCCCAATCAACTGTACATAACTTTGTAATTCGTGACGGTGGTTGCAGTTTGAAAAGTATAGCATGTACATTACTCCCTTCGTTCCATAACGTAGCGCATATAGATTTTCTACAAAGTCAAACTTTATAAACTTTGACCAAGTTTATAGAGAAAACTATTTATATCTACAATACCAAATGTATATAATATGAAAGTATGTCTTGTGATGTATCTAAGCATATGTATTTGGTATTCTAGATGTATATGATTTTTTTTATAAACTTGGTCAAAGTTTATAAAGTTTGACTTTAAAAAAAAATCTATATGCGCTACATTGTGGAATGGAGGGAGTAGTAAAAAACAGGGCTTTGGTCACAGCTCAATGTACACATTAGTCCTGGTTGCATTACGAACCGGGACTAATGTGAGCATTAGTCCCGATTCGAGCGTCTAGGGCGTCGGGAAGGCATTAGTCCCGGTTTAAATGGGATCTTTAGTCTCGGTTTGAGACACAAACCGGGAGTAAAGGGTAGTCTCGGTTTGAGACACAAACCGGGAGTAAAGGGTGCGCCCTTTACTCCCGGTTTGTGTCTCAAACCGAGACTAAAGGGGTTCAAACTCTACCCACCCGTCCCCATCACCATTTCAATTTTGAAAAAAAACAAAAGAAAATGAATAAAAACTTCAATTAAAATCCTCCTTTAGTCTCGGTTCGTGTCTCAAACCGAGACCAAAGGGGTTCAAACTCTACCCACCCACCCACCCCCCTATCGCCATTTCAGTTTTGAAAAAAATGAATAAAAACTTCAAAAATTAGAATCCTTCGAGATGTAGTATGTTACTACATCTACTAGTTAGGAAAATTAAAAAACTTAAATTTGAACATTTTTTGCAAAAAAAGTGTTATGAAAAAGTAAAACGACTATATCTTTTGCATACGATGTCGGAAAAAAACGTATAATATATCAAAATGTTCAACACGAAAATCCACATCTGATTTTGTCCGCCGTAAGCCATTTTGCAAATTTTTAGAATTCTCAAATTCTAAAAGGAAAAAATATGCTCAAATTTTAGTTTTTTGAATTTTGGTTAAATCTAGTCAAACTACTTATTCAAGAAGTATTAGTGTTACTAAATAATTATTCAAGAATATTCATGTTACTAAATAAATATTTCAGTTTTTTTGAATTTTGGTCAAATCTGGTCAAACTATGGTCAAACTGCTTATTCAAGAAATATTAGTGTTACTAAACAATTATTATTATTTAGAATAACATTTTCAAACTCACACAGTGATACGTGTGACTTCATGCTCAAGCTAAACTCCCGAGGGTTAATAGAATTGACATCTTACTATTGTTAGGAAAACAACAAGTGCAGACTTGGAAACTAGAGGGAATAGAACTCGGAAGTTAAGCCTGCTCAGGCTGGAGTAGAGACAGGATGGGTCACCGGCCGGGACATTAGACGATTTGGAATGATGAGGGGTGATTAGAGAATAGAGATTATAGATTAAATTGAGCAGTTATGAGGGGTGATTAGAGATTAAATTGTAAAATAATTCAGAAATTTAAAAATCGGGGAAAAAATAAAAAAAAATCGTAAAATTTGTTACCAACCAGGACTAAGAGCATCTCCAGTCGCGCCCCCAACAGGCCCTTCCCAGGCGATTTTTCCGCGCCGACGCCCAAAAATCGGCCCAGTCGCGCCCTCAGGAACCCGTTTTTCGCCGGTTTGGGCAGAAATTGGCGCCAGCGGACCCAGGCCGAACCCGACGCGCTGGGGTGCGCCCAGGGGCACCGGGGCGAGTGATTTTGGTGCGAACGAGGATGGGCCCGCCGAGTCAGCGAGATGGCGCTTCATCGTCCTCATCGCCTCGGTTCTCACAGGAATCAATGTGAAGGCTGCCGTGCTGCCGCGCTGGTAAGTTGTTGGGGAACGCAGTATTTTAAAAATTTTCCTACGATCATGCAAGATCTATCTAGGAGATGCATAGCAACGACTGGGGAGAGTGTGTCCATGTACCCTCGTAGACCGAAAGCGGAAGCGTTAAGTAACGCGGTTGATGTAGTCGAACGTCTTCGTGATCCAACCGATCAAGTACCGAATGCACGGCAGCTCCGCGATCTGCACACATTCAGCTTGGTGACGTCCCTTAAACTCTAGATTCAGCTGAGGCCGAGGGAGAGTTTCGTCAGCACGACGGTGTGGTGACGGTGATGATGAAGTTACCGACGCAGGGCTTCGCCTAAGCACTACGACAATATGACCGAGGTGGAAATCTGTGGAGGGGGCACCGCACACGGCTAAGAGATCAACTTGTGTGTCTTTGGGGTGCCCCCTCCCCCGTATATAAAGGAGTGGAGGAGGGGGCTGACCAGCCTCATAGGACACGCCCCAAGGGGGAATCCTACTCCTACTAGGAGTAGGTTCCCCCTTTCCTAGTCCAACTAGGAGGGGAAGGAAAGGGAAGAGGGGAAGAAGGAAAGGGGGGCTGGCCCCCCTCCCCAATTCGGATTGGGCTTGGGGGGGCACCCCTCCTCTGGGCCGCCTCCTTCTCTCTTCCACTAAAACCCATGAAGGCTCATTAACCCCCCCCCCCCGGGGGGGGGGGTGTTCCGGTAACTCCCCGTTACTCCGAAAAATGCCCGAACCTATCCAAAACCTTTCTGGTGTCCAAACATAACCTTCCAATATATCAATCTTCATGTCTCAACCATTTCGAGACTCCTCGTCATGTTCGTGATCACATCCGGGACTCCGAACAACCTTCGGTACATCAAATCACATAACTCACAATACATATCGTCATCGAACGTTAAGCGTGCGGACCCTATGGGTTCGAGAACTATGTAGACATGACCGAGACTCATCTCTGGTCAATAACCAATAGCGGAACCTGGATGCTCATATTGGTTCCTACATATTCTACGAAGATCTTTATCGGTCAAACCACATAACAACATACGTTGTTCCCTTTATCATCGGTATGTTACTTGCCCGAGATTCGATCGTCGGTATCATCATACCTAGTTCAATCTCATTACCGGCAAGTCTCTTTACTCGTTTCGTAATGCAACATCCTGTAACTAACTCATTAGTCACTTTGCTTGCAAGGCTTATAGTGATGTGCATTACCGAGAGGGCCGAGAGATACCTCTCCGACAATCGGAGTGACAAATCCTAATCTCGATTTATGCCAACTTAACAAACTGTTGGGGAACGCAGTAATTTCAAAAAAAAAATCCTATGCACATGCAATATCCATCTAGGTGATGCATATCAACAAGGGGAGGAGTGTTGTCCACGTACCCTCGTAGACCAAAAACGGAAGCGTTATGACAACGCGGTTGACATAGTCGCACGTCTTCACGATCCGACTGATCCTAGCACCAAAGATACGGCACCTCCACGATCTGCACACGTTCAGCTCGGTGACGTCCCACGGACTCTAGATCGAGCTAAGGTCGAGGGAGAGTTTCGTAAGCACGATGGCGTGATGACAGTGATGATGAAGTTACCGACGTAGGTCTTCGCCTAAGCTCAACAACGATATGACCGAGGTGGAAATCTATGAAGGAGGGCACCGCACATGGCTAAAACAATCAACTTGTGTGTCTATGGGGTGCCCCCTCCCCGTATATAAAGGAGTGGGGGAGGGGGAGGGCCGGCCCTCTATGGCGCGCCCAAGGGAGGAGTCCTACTCCCAGTGGGAGTAGGATTCCCCCTCTCCCTTGTTGGAGTAGGAGAGAAGGAAGGGGGAGAGAGGGAGAAGGAAAGGGGGGCCAGCCCCCACCCCAATTCGGATTGGGCTTGAGGGGGGCGCGCCCCACCTGGCCGCCTCCTCCTCTCTTCCCACTAAGGCCCATTAAGGCGCATACACTCCCGGGGGGGGGGGGGGGGGTTCCGGTAACCCCCCGGTACTCCGGTAAATGCCCGAACTCACCCGGAACCATTCCGATGTCCAAACATAGCCTTCCAATATATCAATCTTTATGTCTCAACTATTTCGAGACTCCTTGTCATGTCCGTGATCTCATCCGGGACACCGAACAACCTTCGGTACATCAAAACACATAAACTCATAATGTCGATCGTCATCGAACGTTAAGCGTGCAGACCCTATGGGTCCGAGAACTATGTAGACATGACCGAGACTCATCTCCGGTCAATAACCAATAGCAGAACCTGGATGCTTATATTGGTTCCTACATATTCTACGAAGATCTTTATCGGTCAAACTGCATAACAACATACGTTGTTCCCTTTGTCATCAGTATGTTACTTGCCCGAGATTCGATCGTCGGTATCTTCATACTGTTGGGGAACGTAGTAATTTCAAAAAAATTCCTACGCACACGCAAGATCATGGTGATGCATAGCAACGAGGGGAGAGTGTGATCTACGTACCCTTGTAGATCGACAACAGAAGCGTTTGGTTGATGTAGTCGTACGTCTTCACGACCCGACCGATCAAGCACCGAAACTACGACACCTCCGAGTTCTAGCACACGTTCAGCTCGATGACGATCCCCGGACTCTGATCCAGCAAAGTGTCGGGGAAGAGTTCCGTCAGCATGACGGCGTGGTGACGATCTTGATGTTCTACCATCGCAGGGCTTCACCTAAGCACCGCTACAATATTATCGAGGATTATGGTGGAAGGGGACACCGCACACGGCTAAGAATATGATCATGTGGATCAACTTGTGTGTCTATGGGGTGCCCCCTGCCCCCGTATATAAAGGAGCAAGGGGGAGGCCGGCCGGCCCTTGTGGGCGCGCCAAGGAGGAGTAGGATTCCTACTCCTAGTTGGAGTAGGTTTCCACCTTTCCTAGTCCAACTAGGAGAAGGGGGGAAAGGGGGGAAGAGGGGAAGGAAGGGAGAGAGGGGCCGCGCCCCACACTCCTTGTCCAATTCGGACTGGGCTTGGGAGGGGCGCGCGCCACCTCCTAGTCCTTCCCACTAAGGCCCATTAAGGCCTATTGCTTCTTCCTCGTATTCCCGTAACTCCCCGGTACCTCCGAAAATACCCGAATCACTCGGAACCTTTCCGATGTCCGAATATAGTCGTCCAATATATTGATCTTTACGTCTCGACCATTTCGAGACTCCTCGTCATGTCCCAGATCTCATCCGGGACTCCGAACTCCTTCAGTACATCAAAACTCATAAACTCATAATATAACTGTCATCGAAACCTTAAGCGTGCGGACCCTACGGGTTCAAGAACAATGTAGACATGACCGAGACACGTCTCCGGTCAATAACCAATAGCGGAACCTGGATGCTCATATTGGCTTCTACATATTCTACGAAGATCTTTATCGGTCAGACCGCATAACAACATACGTTGTTCCCTTTGTCATCGGTATGTTACTTGCCCGAGATTCGATCGTCGGTATCCAATACCTAGTTCAATCTCGTTACCGGCAAGTCTCTTTACTCGTTCCGTAATACATCATCCCGCAACTAACTCATTAGTTGCAACGCTTGCAAGGCTTAAGTGATGTGCATTACCGAGAGGGCCCAGAGATACCTCTCTGACAATCAGAGTGACAAATCATAATCTCAAAATACGCCAACCCAACATGTACCTTTGGAGACACCTGTAGAGCACCTTTATAATCACCCAGTTACGTTGTGACGTTTGGTAGCACACAAAGTGTTCCTCCGGCAAACGGGAGTTGCATAATCTCATAGTCATAGGAACATGTATAAGTCATGAAGAAAGCAATAGCAACATACTAAACGATCGAGTGCTAAGCTAACGGAATGGGTCAAGTCAATCACATCATTCTCCTAATGATGTGATCCCGTTAAGAAAATAAAAACTCTTTGTCTATGGTTAGGAAACATAACCATCTTTGATTAACGAGCTAGTCAAGTAGAGGCATACTAGTGACACTCTGTTTGTCTATGTATTCACACATGTATTATGTTTCCGGTTAATACAATTCTAGCATGAATAATAAACATTTATCATGAAATAAGGAAATAAATAATAACTTTATTATTGCCTCTAGGGCATATTTCCTTCAGTCTCCCACTTGCACTAGAGTCAATAATCTAGATCACATCACCATATGATTAACATTGATAGTTCACATCATCATGTGATTAACACCCATAGTTCACATCGCCATGTGACCAACACCCAAAGGGTTTACTAGACTCAGTAATCTAGTTCACATTGCTATGTGATTAACACCCAAAGAGTACTAAGGTGTGATCATGTTTTGCCCGTGAGAGAAGTTTAGTCAACGGGTCTGCCATATTCAGATCCGTAAGTATTTTGCAATTTTCTATGTCTACAATGCTCTGCACGGAGCTACTTTAGCTAATTGCTCCCACTTTCAATATGTATCCAGATGAAGACTAAGAGTCATCCGGATCAGTGCCAAAAATTGTATCGACGTAACCCTTTTATGACGAACTTTTTGTCACCTCCATAATCGAGAAACATATCCTTATTCCACTAAGGATAATTTTGACCGCTGTCCAGTGATCTACTCCTAGATCACTATTGTACTCCCTTGCCAAAATTAGTGTAGGGTATACAATAGGTCTGGTACATAGCATGGCATACTTTATAGAACCTATGGCCAAGGCATAGGGAATGACTTTCATTCTCATTCTATTTTCTGTCGTGGTCGGGCTTTGAGTCTTACTCAACTTCACACCTTGTAATACAGGCAAGAATTCTTTCTTTGACTGTTCCATTTTGAACTACTTCAAAATCTTGTCAAGGTATGTACTCATTGAAAAAACTTATCAGGCGTCTTGATCTATCTCTATAGATCTTGATGCTCAATATGTAAGCAGCTTCACCGAGGTTTTCTTTGAAAAAATCCTTTCAAACACTCCTTTATGCTTTGCGGAATAATTCTACATTATTTCCGATCAACAATATGTCATACACATATACTTATCAAAAATGCTGTAGTGCTCCCACTCACTTTCTTGTAAATACAGGCTTCACCGCAAGTCTGTATAAAACTATATGCTTTGATCAACTTATCAAAGCGTATATTCCAACTCCGAGATGCTTGCACCAGTCCATAGATGGATCGCTGGAGCTTGCATATTTTGTTAGCACCTTTAGGATTGACAAAACCTTCTGGTTGTATCATATACAACTCTTCTTTAAATCCATTAAGGAATGTAGTTTTGTTTATCCATTTGCCAAATTTCATAAAATTGTGGCAATTGCTAACATGATTTGGACAGACTTAAGCATCGCTACGAGTGAGAAAATTTCATCGTAGTCAACACCTTGAACTTTGTCAAAAACATTTTTCGACAAGTCTAGCTTTGTAGATAGTAACACTACTATCAGCGTCCGTCTTCCTCTTGAATATCCATTTATTTTCTATGGCTTGCCGATCATCGGGCAAATCCATCAAAGTCCATACTTTGTTCTCATACATGGATCATATCTCAGATTTCTTGGCCTCAAACCATTTCGCGGAATCTGGGCTCATCATTGCTTCCTCATAGTTCGCAAGTTCGTCATGGTCTAGTAACATGACTTCCAGAACAGGATTACCGTACCACTCTGGTGCGGATCTCACTCTGGTTAACCTACTAGATTCGGTAGTAACTTGATCTGAAGTTACATGATCATTATCATTAGCTTCCTCACTAATTCGTGTAGTAGTCACAGGAACAGATTTCTTTGATGAACTACTTTACAATAAGGGAGAAGGTACAATTACCTTATCAAGTTTTCCTCCCTACTCACTTCTTTCGAGAGAAACTCCTTCTCTAGAAAGGATCCATTCTCAGCAACGAACGTCTTGCCTTCGGATCTATGATAGAAGGTGTACCCAATAGTCTCCTTTGTGTATCCTATGAAGACATATTTCTCCGATTTGGGTTTGAGCTTATCAAGTTGAAACTTTTTCACATAAGCATTGCAACCTCAAACTTTAAGAGACGACAACTTTGGTTTCTTGCCAAACCACAGTTCAGATTGTGTCGTCTCAACGGACTTAGATGGTGCCCCTTTTTAACGTGAATGCAGCTGTCTTTAATGCATAACCTCAAAAACGATAGTGGTAAATCGGTAAGAAACATCCTAGATTTGCACTATATCTAATAAAGTACGGCTATGACGTTCGGACACACCATTATGCTGTGGTGTTCCAGGTGGCACGAATTTGTGAAACTATTCCACATTGTTTTACTTGAAGACCAAACTCGTAACTCAAATATTTGTCTCCGCGATCAGATCGTAGAAACCTTATTTTCTTGTCACGATGATTTTCCAATTCACTCTGAAATTCTTTGAACTTTTCAAATGTTTCAGACTTATGTTTCATCAAGTAGATATACCCATATCTGCTCAAATCATCTGTGAAGGTCAGAAAATAATGATACCCGCTGCAAGCCTTGATATTCATCGGACCACATACATCAGTATGTATAATTTCCAACAAATCTGTTGCTTGCTCCATTGTTCCGGAGAACGGCGTTTTAGTCATCTTGCCCAAGAGACATGGTTCGCAAGCATCAAGTGATTCATAATCAAGTGATTCCAAAATCCCATCAGCATGGAGTTTCTTCATGCGCTTTACACCAATATGACCTAAACGGCAGTGCCACAAATAAGTTGCACTATCATTATTAACTTTGCATCTTTTGGCTTCAATATTATGAATATGTGTAACACTATGTTCGAGATCTAACGAACTATTTTCATTGGGTGTATGACCATCGAAGGTTTTATTCATGTAAACAGAACAAGAATTATTCTCTGACTTTAATGAATAACTGTATTGCAATAAACATGATCAAATCATATTCATGCTCAACGCAAACACCAAATAACACTTATTTAGTTTCAACACTAATCCCGAAAGTATAGGGAGAGTGCGATGATGATCATATCAATCTTGGAACCACTTCCAACTCTCATCGTCACTTCACCCGTAACTAGTCTCTGTTCATTCTGCAACTCCCGTTTCAAGTTACTAATCTTACCAACTAAACTAGTACCAAATACTGAGGGGTTGCTATGAACACTAGTAAAGTACACATCAATAACATGTATATCAAATATACCTTTGTTTACTTTGCCATCCTTTCTTATCCACCAAATACTTGGGGTAGTTCTGCTTCCAGTGACCAATCCCTTTGCAGTAGAAGCACTTAGTCTCAGGCTTGGGATCAGACTTGAGCTTCTTCACTTGAGCAGCAACTCGCTTGCCGTTCTCCTTCTTCCTTTTGCCCTTTTCTTGAAACTAGTGGTCTTTTCTACCATCGACACTTGATGTTTTTCTTGATTTCTACCTTCGTCGATTTTAGCATCACGAAGAGCTTGGGAATCGTTTTCGTTATCCCTTGCATATTATAGTTCATCACGAAGTTCTACTAACTTGGTGATGGTGACTAGAGAATTCTGTCAATCACTATCTTATCTGGAAGATTAACTCCCACTTGATTCAAGCGATTGTAGTACCCAGACAATCTGAGCACATGCTCACTAGTTGAGTGATTCTCCTTCATCTTTTTAGCTATAGAACTTGTTGGAGACTTCATATCTCACAACTCGGGTATTTGCTTGAAATATTAACTTCAACTCCTAGAACATCTCATATGGTCCATGACGTTCAAAACGTCTTTGAAGTCCCGATTCTAAGCCGTTAAGCATGGTGCACTAAACTATCAAGTAGTCATCCTATTGAGCTTAGCCAAACGTTCATAACGTCTGCATCTGCTCCTGCAATAGGTCTGTCACCTAGTGGTGCATCAAGGACATAATTCTTCTGTGCAGCAATGAGGATAAACCTCAGATTACGGATCCAATCCGCATCATTGCTACTAATATCTTTCAACACAATTTTCTCTAGGAACATATCAAAATAAACACAAGGAAGCAACAACGCGAACTATTGATCTACAACATAATTTGCAAAATACTACCAGGACTAAGTTCATGATAAATTTAAGTTCAATTAATCATATTACTTAAGAACTCCCACTTAGATAGACATCCCTCTAATCCTCTAAGTGATCACGTGATCCAAATCAACTAAACCATGTCCGATCATCACGTGAGATGGAGTAGTTTCATTGGTGAACATCACTATGTTGATCATATCTACTATATGATTCACGCTCGACCTTTCGGTCTCCGTGTTCCGAGGCCATATCTGTATATGCTTGGCTCGTCAAGTATAACCTGAGTATTCCGCGTGTGCAACTATTTTGCACCCGTTGTATTTGAACGTAGAGCCTATCACACCCGATCATCACGTGGTGTCTCAGCACGAAGAACTTTCGCAACGGTGCATACTCAGGGAGAACACTTCTTGATAATTTAGTGAGAGATCATCTTATAATGCTACCGTCAATCAAAGCAAGATAAGATGCATAAAAGATAAACATCACATGCAATCAATATAAGTGATATGATATGGCCATCATCATCTTGTGCCTGTGATCTCTATCTCCGAAGCACCGTCATGATCACCATCGTCACTGGCGCGACACCTTGATCACCATCGTAGCATCGTTGTCGTCTCGCCAATCTTATGCTTCCACGACTATCACTACCGCTTAGTGATAAAGTAAAGCATTATAGCGCAATTACATTGCATACAATAAAGCGGACGACCATATGGCTCCTGCCAGTTGCCGATAACTTGGTTACAAGACATGATCATCTCATACAATAAAATTTAGCATCATGTCTTGACCATATCACATCACAACATGCCCTGCAAAAACAAGTTAGACATCCTCTACTTTGTTGTTGCAAGTTTTACGTGGCTGCTACGGGCTTAAGCAAGAACCAATCTTACCTACGAATCAAAACCACAACGATAGTTTGTCAAGTTGGTGCTGTTTTAACCTTCGCAAGGACCGGGCGTAACCACAATCGGTTCAACTAAAGTTGGAGAAACTGTCACCCGCAAGCCACCTATGTGCAAAGCACGTCGGGAGAACCGGTCTCGCGTAAGCGTACGCGTAATGTCGGTCTAGGCCGCGTCATCCAACAATACCGCCGAACCAAAGTATGACATGCTGGTAAGCAGTATGACTTATATCGCCCACAACTCACTTGTGTTCTACTCGTGCATATAACATCAACACATAAAACCTAGGCTCGGATGCCACTGTTGGGGAACGTAGTAATTTCAAAAAAATTCCTACGCACACGCAAGATCATGGTGATGCATAGCAACGAGGGGAGAGTGTGATCTACGTACCCTTGTAGATCGACAACGGAAGCGTTTGGTTGATGTAGTCGTACGTCTTCACGGCCCGACCGATCAAGCACCGAAACTACGGCACCTCCGAGTTCTAGCACACGTTCAGCTCGATGACGATCCCCGGACTCCGATCCAGCAAAGTGTCGGGGAAGAGTTCCATCAGCACGACGGCGTGGTGACGATCTTGATGTTCTACCGTCGTAGGGCTTCACCTAAGCACCGCTACAATATTATCGAGGATTATGGTGGAAGGGGGCACCGCACACGGCTAAGAATATGATCACGTGGATCAACTTGTGTGTCTATGGGGTGCCCCCTGCCCCCGTATATAAAGGAGCAAGGGGGAGGCCGGCCGGCCCTTGTGGGCGCGCCAAGGAGGAGTAGGATTCCTACTCCTAGTTGGAGTAGGTTTCCACCTTTCCTAGTCCAACTAGGAGAAGGGGGGAAAGGGGGGAAGAGGGGAAGGAAGGGAGAGAGGGGCCGCGCCCCAAACCCCTTGTCCAATTCGAACTGGGCTTGGGAGGGGCGCGCGCCACCTCCTAGTCCTTCCCACTAAGGCCCATTAAGGCCCATTGCTTCTTCCTCGTATTCCCGTAACTCCCCGGTACCTCCGAAAATACCCTAATCACTCGGAACCTTTCCGATGTCCGAATATAGTCGTCCAATATATTGATCTTTACGTCTCGACCATTTCGAGACTCCTCGTCATGTCCCCGATCTCATCCGGGACTCCGAACTCATTCGATACATCAAAACTCATAAACTCATAATATAATTGTCATCGAAACCTTAAGCGTGCGGACCCTACGGGTTCGAGAACAATGTAGACATGACCGAGACACGTCTCCGGTCAATAACCAACAGCGGAACCTGGATGCTCATCTTGGCTCCTACATATTCTACGAAGATCTTTATCGGTCAGACCGCATAACAACACACGTTGTTCCCTTTGTCATCGGTATGTTACTTGCCCGAGATTTGATCGTCGGTATCCAATACCTAGTTCAATCTCGTTACCGGCAAGTCTCTTTACTCGTTCCGTAATACATCATCCCGCAACTAACTCATTAGTTGCAATGCTTGCAAGGCTTAAGTGATGTGCGTTACCGAGAGGGCCCAGAGATACCTCTCCGACAATCAGAGTGACAAATCCTAATCTCGAAATACGCCAACCCAACATGTACCTTTGGAGACACCTGTAGAGCACCTTTATAATCACCCAGTTACTTGTGACGTTTGGTAGCACACAAAGTGTTCCTCCGGCAAACGGGAGTTGCATAATCTCATAGTCATAGGAACATGTATAAGTCATGAAGAAAGCAATAGCAACATACTAAACGATCGAGTGCTAAGCTAACGGAATGGGTCAAGTCAATCACATCATTCTCCTAATGATGTGATCCCGTTAAGAAAATAAAAACTCTTTGTCTATGGTTAGGAAACATAACCATCTTTGATTAACGAGCTAGTCAAGTAGAGGCATACTAGTGACACTCTGTTTGTCTATGTATTCACACATGTATTATGTTTCCGGTTAATACAATTCTAGCATGAATAATAAACATTTATCATGAAATAAGGAAATAAATAATAACTTTATTATTGCCTCTAGGGCATATTTCCTTCACATACCTAGTTCAATCTCGTTACTGGCAAGTCTCTTTACTCGTTCCGTAATGCATTATCTCGCAACTAACTCATTAGTCACATTGCTTGCAAGGCTTATAGTGATGTGCATTACCGAGAGGGCCTAGAGATACCTCTCCGATACACGGAGTGACAAATCCTAATCGAGATCTATGCCAACTCAACAAACACCATCGGAGACACCTGTAGAGCATCTTTATAGTCACCTAGTTACGTTGTGACATTTGATAGCACACTAAGTGTTCCTTCGGTATTCGGGAGTTGCATGATCTCATAGTCATAGGAACATGCATAAGTTATGGAAAAAGCAATAGCAGTAAACTAAACGATCAAAGTGCTAAGCTAACGGATGGGTCAAGTCAATCACATCATTATTTAATGATGTGATCCCGTTCATCAAATGACAACTCCTTGTCCATGGTTAGGAAACTTAACCATCTTTGATTAACAAGCTAGTCAAGTAGAGGCATACTAGTGACACTCTGTTTGTCTATGTATTCATACATGTACTAAGTTTCCGGTTAATACAATTCTAGCATGAATAATAAACATTTATCATGATATAAGTAAATATTAATAACAACTTTATTATTGCCTCTAGGGCATGTTTCCTTCAGTCTCCCACTTGCACTAGAGTCAATAATCTAGTTCACATCGTCATGTGATTTCACACCAATAGTTCACATCTGTATGTGATTAGTTCACATCTTCATGTGACTAATACCCAAAGGGTTTACTAGAGTCAATAATCTAGTTCACATTGATATGTGATTAACACCCAAAGTGTGATCATGTTTTGCTTGTGAGAGTGGTTTAGTCTACGGGTCTGCAATATTCAAATCCGTATGTATTTTGCAGATTCCTATGTCTACAATAATCTGCACGGAGCTACTCTAGCTAATTGCTCCCACTTTCAATATGTACCTAGATCGAGACTTAGAGTCATCTATATCAGTGTAAAAGGCTTGTATCGATGTAACTCTTTATGACGAACTCTTTTATCACCTCCATAACTGAGAAATATTTCCTTAGACCTCTAAGGATAATTTTGACCGCTGTCCAGTGATCTACTCCTAGATCACTATTGTACTCCCTTGCGAAAATCATGCTAAGGTATACAATTGGTCTAGTACACAACATAGCATACTTTATAGAACCTATGACTAAGGCATAGGGAATGACTGTTCATTCTCTTTCTATTTTCTGCCGTGGCCGGGTTTTGAGTCTTTACTCAATTTCACACCTTATAACTCAGGCAAGAACTCCTTCTTTGACTGATCCATTTTGAACTCCTTCAAAATCTTATCAAGGTATGTACTCATCGAAAGTCTTATCAAGCGTCTTGATCTATCTTTATAGATCTTGATGCCCAATATACAAGTAGCTTTACAGGTAATTCTTTCTTTGAAAAACTCCTTTCTAATTCTGCTTTATGCTTTCTATAAAATTCTACATATTTTCCGATCAACAATATGTCATTCACATATACTTATCAGAAAGGCTGTAGTGCTCCCACTCACTTTCTTGTAAAAAAACCCTTCACCGCAAGTCTATATAAAACTATATGCTTTGATCACACTATCAAAGTGTATATTCCAACTCCAAGAGGCTTGCACCAGTCCATAAATGGATCGCCGAAGCTTGCACACTTTGTTAGCACATTTTGGATCGACAAAACCTTTTGGTTGCATCATATACAACTCTTCTTTAAGATATCCATTAAGGAATGCAGTTTTGACATCCATTTGCCAAATTTCATAATCATAAAATGCGGTAATTGCTAACATGATTTGGACGGACTTAAGCATTGCTACGGGTGAGAAGGTCTCATCGTAGTCAACTCCTTGAACTTGTCGAAAACCTTTCGCAACAAGTCGAGCTTTGTAGACAGTAACATTACCGTCAGCGTCAGTCTTCTTCTTGAAGATCCATTTATTCTCTATGACTTGCCGATCATCGGGCAAGTCAACCAAAGTCCACACTTTGTTCTCATACACAGATCCCATCTTAGATTTCATGGCCTCAAGCCATTTTGTGGAATCTGGGCTCATCATCGCTTCCTCATAGTTCGTAGGTTCGTCATGGTCAAGTAACATGACCTCCAGAACAGGATTACCGTACCACTCTGGTGCGAATCTTACTCTGGTTGACCTACGAGGTTCGGTAGTAACTTTATCAGAAGTTTCATGATCATCATCATTAGCTTCCTCACTTACTGGTGTAGGAATCATTGGAACTGATTTCTATGATGAACTACTTTCCAATAAGGGAGCATGTACAGTTACCTCATCAAGTTATACTTTCCTCCCACTCACTTCTTTCGAGAGAAACTCCTCTAGAAAGGATCCATTCTTAGCAACGAATATCTTGCCTTCGGATCTGTGATACAAGGTGTACACAACAGTCTCCTTTGGGTATCCTATGAAGACACATTTCTCCGATTTGGGTTCGAGCTTATCAGGTTGAAGCTTTTTCACATAAGCATCAGCCCCAAACTTCAAGAAACGACAACTTGTGTTTCTTGCCAAACCACAGTTCATAAGGTGTCGTCTCAACGGATTTCGATGGTGCCCTATTTAACGTGAATGCAGCTGTCTCTAAAGCATAACCCCAAAACGATAGCGGTAAATCAGTAAGAGACATCGTAGATCGCACCATATCTAATAAAGTGCGGTTACGACGATCAGACACACCATTATGCTATGGTGTTCCAGGTGGCGTGAGTTGCGAAACTATTCCGCATTGTTTCAAATGAAGACCAAACTCATAACTCAAATATTCACCTCCACGGTCAGATCGTAGAAACTTAATTTTCTTGTTAAGATGATTTTCCACTTCACTCTGAAATTCTTTGAACTTTTCAAATGTTTCAGACTTATGTTTTATCAAGTAGATATACCCATATCTGCTCAAATCATCTGTGATGGTAAGAAAATAATGATACCCGCCACGAGCATCAACACTCATCGGACCGCATACATCAGTATGTATTATTTCCAATAAGTCTGTTGCTCGTTCCATTGTTCCAGAGAACAGAGTCTTAGTCATCTTGTCCATGAGGCATGGTTCGCAAGCATCAAGTGATTCCAAAAGTCCATCGGCATGGAGTTTCTTCATGCGCTTTACACCAATATGACCTAAACGGCAGTGCCAAAATAAGTTGCACTATCATTATTAAACTTATATCTTTTGGCTTCAATACTATGATATGTGTATCACTACTATCAAGATTTAGTAAAAACAGACCACTCATCAAGGGTGCTTGACCATAAAAGATATTACTTGTATAAATAGAACAACCATTATTCTCTGATTTAAATGAATAACCGTCTCGCATCAAACAAGATCCCGATATAATGTTCATACTCAACGCTGGCACCAACTAACAATTATTTAGGTCTAAAACTAATCCCGAAGGTAGATGTAGAGGTAGCATGCCGACGGCGATCACATCGACTTTGGAACCATTTCCCACGCGCATCGTCACCTCGTCCTTAGCCAATCTTCGCTTAATCCATAGACCTATTTCGAGTTGCAAATATTAGCAACAGAATCAGTATCAAATACCCAGGCGCTACTGCGAGCATTAGTAAGGTACACATCAATAACATGTATATCAAATATACCTTTCACTTTGCCATCCTTCTTCTCCGCTAAATATTTGGGGTAGTTCCGCTTCCAGTGACCATTCCCTTTGCAGTAGAAGCACTCAGTTTCAGGCTTAGGTCTAGCTTTGGGCTTCTTCACGGGAGTGGCAACTTGCTTGCCATTTTTCTTTAAGTTCCCTTTCTTTCCATTGCCCTTTTACTTGAAACTACTGGTCTTGTCAACCATCAACACTTGATGCTTTTTCTTGATTTCTACCTTCGCCAATTTCAGCATCACGAAGATCTCGGGAATCGTTTTCGTCATCCCTTGCATATTATAGTCCATCACGAAGTTCCAGTAACTTGGTGATAGTGACTAGAGAACTCTGTCAATCACTATTTTATCTGGAAGATTAACTCCCACTTGATTCAAGCGATTGTAGTACTCAGACAATCTGAGCACATGCTCACTGGTTGAGCTATTCTCCTCCATCTTGTAGGCAAAGTACTTGTGAGAGGTCTCATACCTCTCGACTCGGGTATGAGTCTGAAATACCAATTTCAGCTCTTGGAACATCTTATATGCTCTGTGGTGTTCAAAGCGTTTTTGAAGTCCCGGTTCTAAGTCATAAAGTATGGCGGACTAAACTATCAAGTAGTCATCATACCGAGCTTGTCAAACGTTCATAACGTCTGCATCTGCTCCTGCAAAAGGTCCGTCACCTAGCGATGCATCAAGGACATAATTCTTCTATGCCGTAATGAGGATAATCCTCAGATCACGGAGGTAGTCCGCATCATTGCTACTAACATTTTTCAGAATAGTTTTCTGTAGGAACATATCATAAATAAAATGGGGAAGCTATACGCAAGCAATTGATCTACAACATAGATATGCAAATACTATCAGGACTAAGTTCGTGATAAATTTAAGTTCAATTAATCATATTACTTAAGAACTCCCACTTAGATAGACATCCCTCTAGTCATCTAAATGATCACGTGATCCATATCAACTAAACCATATCCGATCATCACGTGAGATGGAGAAGTTTTCAATGGTGAACATCACTATGTTGATCATATCTACTATATGATTCACGCTCGACCTTTCGGTCTGAGTGTTCCGAGGCCATATCTGCATATGCTAGGCTCGTCAAGTTTAACCTTAGTATTCTACTTGTGCAAAACTGGCTTGCACCCGTTGTATGTGAACGTAGAGCTTATCACACCTGATCATCACGTGGTGTCTCAGCATGAAGAACTGTCGCAACGGTGCATACTCAGGGAGAACACTTATACCTTGAAATTTTAGTAAGGGATCATCTCATAATGCTACCGTTGTACTAAGCAAAATAAGATGCATAAAAGATAAACATCACATGCAATCAAAATACGTGACATGATATGGCCATCATCATCTTGTGCCTTTGATCTCCATCTCCAAAGTACCGTCATGATCTCCATATTCACCGGCATGACACCATGATCTCCATCATCTTGATCTCTATCAACGTGTCGTCACATGGTTGTCTCGCCAACTATTGCTTTTGCAACTATTGCTATCGCATAGTGATAAAGTAAAGCAATTATATAGTGCTTGCATCTTATGCAATAAATAGACAACCATAAGGCTCCTGCCAGTTGCCGATTACTTTAACAAAACATGATCATCTCATACAACAATTTATATCTCATCACGTCTTGACCATATAACATCACAACATGCCCAACAAAAACAAGTTAGATGTCCTCTACTTTGTTGTTGCAAGTTTTACATGGCTGCTACGGGCTTTAGCAAGAACCGTTCTTACCTACGCATCAAAACCACAACGTGGTATAGTGATTGCTTTTTGATCTTCAGAAAGAACCCTGTTCATTGAATCCGATCCAACTAAAGTTGGAGAAACAGACACACGCCAGCCACCTATGTGCAAAGCACGTCAGTAGAACCAGTCTCATGAATGCGGTCATGTAATGTCGGTCCGGGCCTTTTCATCCAACAATACCGCCGAATCAAAAAACAACTAGTGACAGCAAGAAATATGTATATACCCACTTCCACAACTCCTTTGTGTTCTACTCGTGCATATAGCATCTACGCATAGGCCTGGCTAGGACGCCGCTGCTGGGGAACTGTTGGGGAACACAGTAATTTCAAAAAAATTCCTACGCACATGTAAGATCCATCTAGGTGATGCTTAGCAACGAGGGGGAAGAGTGTTGTCCATGTACCCTCATAGACCGAAAGCGGAAGCGTTATGACAACGCGGTTGATGTAGTCGTACATCTTCACGATCCGATCGATCCTAGCACCTGTTGGAAATATGCCCTAGAGGCAATAATAAAATGGTTATTATTATATTTCCTTGCTCATGATAATTGTCTATTGTTCATGCTATAATTGTGTTATCCGGAAATCATAATACATGTGTGAATACATAGACCACAACATGTCCCTAGTGAGCCTCTAGTTGACTAGCTCGTTGATCAATAGATGGTTACGATTTCCTGACCATGGACATTGGATGTCGTTGATAACGGGATCACATCATTGGGAGAATTATGTGATGGACAAGACCCAATCCTAAGCATAGCACAAGATCGTGTAGTTCGTCTGCTAAAGCTTTTCTAATGTCAAGTATCATTTCCTTAAACCATGAGATTGTGCAACTCCCAGATACCATAGGAATGCTTTAGGTGTGCCAAACGTCACAACATAACTGGGTGGTTATAAAGGCACACTACGGGTATCTCCGAAAGTGTCTGTTGAGTTGGCACGAATCGAGACTGGGATTTGTCACTCCGTGTGACGGAGAGGTATCTCTGGGCCAACTCGGTAAGACATCATCAAAATGAGCTCAATGTGATCAAGGAGTTGATCACGGGATGATGTGTTACAGAATGAGTAAAGAGACTTGCCGGTAACGAGATTGAACAAGGTATAGGGATACCGACGATCGAATCTCGGGCAAGTATCATACCGGTAGACGAAGGGAATTGTATACGGGATTGATCGAATCCCCGACATCGTGGTTCATCCGATGAGATCATCGTGGAATATGCGGGAGCCAACATGGGTATCCAGATCCCGCTGTTGGTTATTGGCCAGAGAGATGTCTCGGTCATGTCTGCATGATTCCCGAACCCGTAGGGTCTACACACTTAAGGTTCGGTGACGCTAGAGTTGTTATGGGAAATAGTATGCAGTTACCGAATGTTGTTTGGAGTCCCGGATGAGATCCCGGACGTCACGAGGAGTTCCGTAATGGTCCGAAGGTAAAGATTTATATATGGGAAGTCATCATACGGTCACCGGAAGTGTTCGGGGGTTTATCGGTATTATACCGGGACCACCGAAGGGGTTCCTGGGGTCCACCGGGAGGGTCCACCTGCCCCGGAGGGCCCTATGGGCTATATGTGGAAGGGAACCAGCCCCTAAGTGGGCTGGGCGCCACCCCCTAGGGCCCATGCGCCTAGGGTTGGGGGGGGGAACCCTAAAGGGGGCGCCCCCTTGGCTTGGGAGGCAAGCCCCCTCCCCTTGGCCGCCGCCCCCTCTAGATCTCATCTAGAGGGGCCGGCCCCCTTCCCCCTTCACCCTATAAATAGAGGGGTGGAGGGAGGGTAGCAACACGACTTCCAAGGCACAACCCTCCCTCTCCCAACACCTCCTCCTCCTCCGTTGAGCTTGGCGAAGCCCTGCCGGAGAACTGCGAGCTCCACCACCACGCCGTCGTGCCACCGGAGTTCTTCCCCAACTTCTCCTTCCCCCTTGCTGGATCAAGAAGGAGGAGACGTCCCCGGGCTGTACGTGTGTTGAACGCGGAGGCGCCGTTGTTCGGCGCTTAGATCAGAATCAACCGCGATCTGAATCGCTGCGAGTACGACTCCTTCATCCGTGTTCTTGTAACGCTTCCATTTCGCGATCTTCAAGGGTATGAAGATACACTCCCCTCTCTCTCATTGCTAGTCTCTCCATAGATTGATCTTGGTGATGCGTAGAAAAAATTTAATTTCTGCAACGATCCCCAACAGTGGCATCATGAGCTAGGTCTATGCGTAGTTTCTAGGCACGAGTAGAACACAAGTTGTTGTGGGCGTTGATTTTGTCACTTTACTTGCCGTTACTAGTCTTATCTTGATTCGGCGGCATCGTGGGATGAAGCGACCCGGGCCGACCTTACACGTATGCTTACGTGAGACAGGTTCCACCGACTGACTTGCAATAGTTGCATAAGGTGGCTAGCGGGTGTCTGTCTCTCCCACTTTAGTCGGACCGGATTCGATGAAAAGGGTCCTTATGAAGGGTAAATAGAAATTGGCATATCACGTTGTGGTTTTTGCGTAGGTAAGAAATGTTCTTGCTAGAAACCCATAGCAGCCACGTAAAAACATGCAACAACAATTAGAGGATGTCTAACTTGTTTTTGCAGGGTATGCTATGTGATGTGATATGGCCAAAAGAATGTGATGAATGATATATGTGATGTATGAGATTGATCATGTTCTTGTAATAGGAATCACGACTTGCATGTCGATGAGTCTGACAACCGGCAGGAGCCATAGGAGTTGTCTAAATTATTTATGACCTGCTTATCACTGAAAACGCCTTGTAATTACTTTACTTTATTGCTAACCGTTAGCCATAGTAGTAGAAGTAATAATTGGCGAGACAACTTCATGAAGACACGATGATGGAGATCATGGTGTCATGCCGATGACGATGATCATCATGGCGCCCGAAGATGCCTCACGAGTGGCGCAGTGAAGGCGCCACGACGCACGTCCCGCCCTCTCCCGTCACGCGTCACCCGGCATGCAGCCTCTCGCCGCCCCACTGCGGCTATAAAAGGCGACCTCCCCGCTGGTGGATGCCATAGTTCACATCCCCCCTCTCCAGCGCACAAAGCAACCCTCTCCCTGTTGGGGAACGTAGTAATTTCAAAATTTTCCTACGCACACGCAAGATCATGGTGATGCATAGCAACGAGAGGGGAGAGTGTTGTCCACGTACCCTCGTAGACCGAAAGCGGAAGCGTTATAACAACGCGGTTGATGTAGTCGTACGTCTTCACGGCCCGACCGATCAAGCACCGAAACTACGGCACCTCCGAGTTCTAGCACACGTTCAGGTCGATGACGATCCCCGGACTCCGATCCAGCAAAGTGTCGGGGAAGAGTTCCGTCAGCACGACGGCGTGGTGACGATCTTGATGTTCTACCGTCGCAGGGCTTCGCCTAAGCACCGCTACAATATTATCGAGGATTATGGTGGAGGGGGGAACCGCACACGGCTAAGAGATCTCAAGGATCAATTGTTGTGTCTAGAGGTGCCCCCATGCCCCCGTATATAAAGGAGCAAGGGGGAGGGGCGGCCGGCCATGATGAGGCGCGCCAGGGAGGAGTCCTACTCCTACCGGGAGTAGGAATCCCTCCTTTTCCTTGTCCAAGTAGGAGAGGGGGAAGGAAGGGAGAGAGGAGAGGAAGGAAAGGGGGGGCGCCGCCCCTCCCTCCTTGTCCAATTCGGACTAGGGGGAGAGGGGGCGCGCGGCCTGCCCTGGCCGCCCCTCCTCTTCTCCACTTTATGCCCATGAGGCCCATTAACCCCCCGGGGGGTTTCGGTAACCCCCCCGGTACTCCGGTTTTATCCGAAACTTCCCCGGAACACTTCCGGTGTCCGAATATAGCCGTCCAATATATCAATCTTTATGTCTCGACCATTTCGAGAATCCTCGTTATGTACGTGATCACATCCGGGACTTTTAACTAACTTCGTTACATCAAAACTAATAAACTCATAATATAATTGTCATCGAAACCTTAAGCGTGCGGACCCTACGGGTTCGAGAACAATGTAGACATGACCGAGACACGTCTCCGGTCAATAACCAATAGCGGAACCTGGATGATCATATTGGCTCCCACATATTCTACGAAGATCTTTTATCGGTCAGACCGCATAACAACATACGTTGTTCCCTTTGTCATCGGTATGTTACTTGCCCGAGATTCGATCGTCGGTATCTCAATACCCAGTTCAATCTCGTTGCCGGCAAGTCTCTTTACTCATTCCGTAATACATCATCTCACAACTAACTCATTAGTTGCATTGCTTGCAAGGCTTAGGTGATGTGCATTACCGAGAGGGCCCAGAGATACCTCTCCGACAATCGGAGTGACAAATCCTAATCTCGAAATACGCCAACCCAACATGTACCTTTGGAGACACCTGTAGAGCACCTTTATAATCACCCAGTTACGTTGTGACGTTTGGTAGCACACAAAGTGTTCCTCCGGCAAACGGGAGCTGCATAATCTCATAGTCATAGGAACATGTATAAGTTATGAAGAAAGCAATAGCAACATACTAAACGATAAGGTGCTAAGCTAATGGAATGGGTCATGTCAATCACATCATTCTCCTAATAATGTGATCCCGTTAATCAAATGACAACACATGTCTATGGTTAGGAAACATAACCATCTTTGATTAATGAGCTAGTCAAGCAGAGGCATACTAGTGACGTTTAGTTTGTCTATGTATTCACACACGTATTATGTTTCCGGATAATACAATTCTAGCATGAATAACAAACATTTATCATGATATAAGGAAATAAAATAATAACATTATTATTGCCTCTAGGGCATATTTCCTTCACTCCCCCCCTTCCCGCCGACGAACAAATGGCCGAGCGATTTCCAGGCGATGGCGCAGCGGCGAACGGCTTCGATCGCCGCCACCTCCAAGAGCCGGAGGCGCGCCTCCTCTACGAGGCCGAGTACCCGGCGCCCCCAGACATGCGTGTGCAGGGGCCATGGAGGCTGAGCGCAGGCGGCGTCCTGATGCTGCCTGTGCCCGAGGGGGCGGCTCGGCGGGCCGAGATCTCCCGCATCCGCTCGTCCCTGACGGGGGAACAGCCGAACGAGCCGAGGTACGCCGTCGACAGCGAAACGCTGTGGACGATGTACTTTGAGCGCCGCCGCCAAGAGTAGATCGCCTCCGTCAACGGCGTCATCCCCCGCGGCCGCCTCAACGCCGACAGGCGGCGCAAGTGGTGAGGCGTGCCAGGCCGCACCCTCAAGGCCGTCCTCGACTGCATCGAGACCGGCAACGTGCCGCACCTCGAGTACCCGGTGCGTCCGTCCTTCTCTCGCTGGCATGGTAGCTCCTGGACGCCGCGTCGAATGGAGCCGGGGACGTCATCGTCGTCAGGCTTCGGCTCGCTCTCCTCTAGCTCGTCGGCTCTCCACCCACGGTAGCGCCCTCGTCATCAACGAGGGTTCCGGTCCCTCCCGAAGCTCCCTCCGCCTGGTCCGGCCGAAGACCGAGCCGGGGCTGCTCCCGGTGAAGCCGGAGCACGCGGGCATGGTGGCCCCCGACGACGAGGCCTCCCTCCAGTGGGCGAAGGAGGACTACGTCCGCGAGCTGGTGCTCCGCCAGTGCCGGGCATACGCGGAGCTCCAGGTCCGACGCCGCCGGCGCGAGGTGGGCGGCATCATCGTCCTCGGCACCGACGAGGAGGACGCTGCCGGGCCATCCAGCGCCTCACCGCGCGTCGGCGACCCTGGCCATGGGTGTAGCAGGGACGGTGGCGGCTCCGGCGGGGCGCGCGACGACGAGACGACGGCGGCGACTACACCCGCTTCTACAGGCTTCTCGGCATGTAGATGGCGGGCGGTGGACGCGGGCGCGGTTCCTAGGCGTAGTTTGGCGTAGTTTAGGCGTAGTTTGCATGTTTTTATGTTATTTGTACAAATTTCAATGAAATTTCACCGTGTTCGTGAAAGTTCGCCGAGTTTGCAACAAATTGTATGAAATAGTGCCGAGCCCGCGATGTCCTGTGGGCGACGACTGGGAGCGGAGTCGCCCCCACGCGTCAATCTAGCGCCGGTTCGCCCCCAGACGGCTCTTTTTCGGCGCCCTGGGGGCCGAATGGCTGGAGATGCTCTAAAGGTGGAGCTCCAGACATCGGCCACATGGAGGGCCTTTAGTCCCGGTTCCTAACAGAACCGGAACTAAAGGGGGGCCTTTAGTCCCGACCCTTTTGTCCCGGTTCCAAAACCGGGACTAAAGGCCCATTTTGTACTAATGGTATCAGATTACAAAGTATAATCTGTGATTTTTTTGCGGGGCTGTGATTTTTTTTCAAGAGTGTACCCAATGGAGAGACCTATGGAATGATACCTACATCATCGTAGGTATACATACACCAATAAAAAAACCTTATTCTACTCCCTCACGGATCTACGCAGCCCTACCACTCCCACACTTGCTTGTTTCCAAGCCTTGATCTCCTCTAGAATTTGTTGCGCTTGGAGTTCTGATATGATCCACGAGATTGAACACCCTCGTGTTTCTTTGTTTCCACATATGCGAACACCATTGAGTCGAAACCCCGCTTGTCCGGCTGCCCAAAACTGTCCCGTGTCCGAGCCCACCATTCTATGGAAGAATCATTCACCTCTAAAATGACCACGTTCACCTTCAGCGTGTTGAAACAGCCATTCCACACCTCGCATTGAGTAACAATGTGGTCCACATTGTCTTCATCCTACAAACATGTGTAACACGCTGATGGTGCGTCCTGAAGTCCATGCCGAGCCCCGCGGTATGAGGTCCACAAACGATATTGTGTAGCTAGCCATGTAAAGATTTTGCATACGAGAGTTGCCCAACTTCTCCAAATGCATGTGGTTGTCTCAGATCAAACCAGACCTTGGCAAAGCCTGTTGTAGGATCCACTTTGTTGTGTATACACCAGACTGGAAATATCATCCTTCATCGTGTTTCTAGGAACCTTAGGAACGCCATGGCCCAGATGCATGAGCTGTATATGCATAGTGAAGGATAGGTCTCCCCTTATGTTGTAGTCATCTCTCGTCCACTAGAGCTTGCTGCACATTCCGACAATTTTTGATGCGCTCGTCAATTGCATAACAATCAGAGGTGCAATATCAAAAGCCGCAAAATCGTGAATCCACTGGTCAGTCCAAAACAACACTCTATCTCCAGTTCGAACTGTTATGGTCACCAAGCTATGCAAAACTGCCCGTGCTTCCATGTCTACCATTAAAGCTAGCCCCTGCCACGCTCTTCCGTTTTTCAGATGGGTTCACCGACTCTTTCTACCAGAGAGCTTGGCCAATCATCAAACATGATATCATGGCGGTGATGCTCAAATTGTATGTTTGCGATGAAAGAGGCTTCGCCAGCTTAATAGGGCGTTGGTTGCTTGATTTGCAGTTTGGATATCAAGTACTAAGTTTAATACTTGATATCAAGTTTCAGGACCGAGACAGAAACTTGCTCTGATACAAGTTTTTTTTTTGGTAAAACTGAAGGCCATATCTCAAATAAAACCAGATTTTATAAGAATTTTCTTACGGGAATAAATGATTAAAGACAAGTCCTTGAAGAAATCAACATTGTTTCCTTCTATTTCAACCGGTGGCATGTCATGAGCAAAGCTCATTTCGTCACTAGGCCCTCGTTGAAGCAAGCTTATTAAAACTCATAAGCTTGTAGAAGCAACAATTAGAAAGTTGTCAATTTAGACCCAAAAAAATGATGACCATGAACTGATTGCCTTCCCGGCGAATGCGGCACCGAGAAGGGCCGAAAGGCAATCCCATCGCAGGCCAGACAAATGAGAGACCTCTGACACATTTTCTTTTTAAAAAGAGGATGACCCCCTGTCTCTGCATCTAGAAGATGAATGTAACCACTATTGATTATTCACAAAGACCTTACAAAGTAATACATCAATATCTCTGAAGCCACCATCTTGGCAATATCTGTCGCTACTCCTATTCATTGATGAAGGGATGCAGAAAATGTGAGCCGAATACCCAAACCTCTCACCTAGCCTAACATCTAATGCTGGAGGCCCCGACTGAGCTACGAATCCGGTCTAGGGCACAAACCGGTCCGATGCACTCTCATAGGTCGTCGCCACCTTCTTCCATCAATCCATCTTCAGAGCAGGTACTGACGCATCGACCTTGCCAGGCCTGCCATCGAAGCCCCCACGGCGCCAGACAGCGCCTCCTCCCTACGCGCGTTCATCATCACACATCCGTCGCCGAGACTTTCCTGCGCCTCGTCGCGGAGACTCCATGACATCGATTCGTCACAAGGAACGCCGCTCCACCGTAGATGTCGTCCACTGGTCCCTCAAGCCTATGAACACCTCCAAGAATGACGCCCTCAAGAGGGATACGACACATGAGCGCTGCCGTCACCCGATCAATTGATCTGGGGTTTCTTCCAGAGGTAGTGGATAGAGGTCTAGAGCTTCTCCACGACGATGCTTTCAAAAAGGGGACGACGTAGAAAAACACCGCCATAGCTGAACTTGGCAATGTGCCAAGAGTAGATTTTCACCCGGATACGCTCGAGGATCCACCATCTAGCATCGTATGCACGAGACCACCACCGATCGCCGCGCATGGAGGCCGCACCGGCCGAATCGGTTCTGATCGGAGAATAGACCCACCATGTCGCTGCCGCAGTACCGATGTCAGATCCCAGCCACCAGCAGCGCCCTGGCACCCTGTAGAGGCCCGGTCGGCCTTCCTCCACCACCCGCGTCGCGAACAGACCTTGGGGCCAGATCCGGACGGACCTGGCCAGTGCGCCGCCCGCACACTCCCGCTCAAGACGAATCCCTCGCAGCCGCCACGCCTTGGAGAAGCAGGAGCACGCCACCGCGCTGCCCTGGGACGCACACGTCGCCGCCCTGCCCGTCCACCACCGCGCCGAGGAGCCCCGCGGTAGCCCCACGCCTCCGCCTGAGAAGGGCAGTCCCGCGCTAGCCCAAGACCCAAGCAGAGAGGAATGAGATCCATGCCGCCACCCACACCGGCCGGGCTTTACCCGGCGGCAGCTCATGGCGGCGGCAAGGGAAGAGGGCCTGGAGGGGAGGGGCCTGCGGCGGCGTGGTAGGGTTCGCCCCTGTCACCCGCGGGGGCGACCTGGGCGTGGAGCGTGTTTTTTTAGGCCTCTGAGACATGTTAAACAAAACGTTTGCCATGATGACATATTTGTCTCCAAGGGAAAGATTGAATTTTTTTCCACATACATAGTGGTATACCGGATTGGCTTACAATACATGGCAATAACAGATACGATCTTATCAAATCGGTTACAACAGCATGACCTATGAACCAACCATGATCGGTTAGCTAGGGCAACGCTCTGCACGGTTAGTCTGTTAACTTGAGTCCATTTTTTCATGAGCCTGCAGAAGATCATACAGAAAAATCAAAACGTGTTGGTAATACTACTCGTACTCTGCTTTGTCCGTTGGTGCTGCCCTGCTACTCTGCTGCGCTATTCACCAACTCGAAACAGTTCTCAGCTTCACATAATCACATGTTCAGATGATTTCCGGAGCAAAAAGCAGGGGTAATTTGCAAAGTCCTGTTTGGCGTGCTGGAAGCAAACGCATATATGTCTTGTCACCGTACGCCACAGCTGAACCCTAACTGTGTTTGCGTGGGCTGGGTCCATCCTGACGAACTGTATCTGAAATTTGTCTGCATCCATTGATTCAGTCTCTCGTGGAGTTCAGAAAACAAGAACACGAATTCGGCCGTCACCTACGTACTAGACTTGACAAAACTCACCTCCCACGTGTATCGTGTATATAAGCATCCAAGCACTCTTGGTGCAACGTACGTAGCTGAGGGTAGCCATGGAGTCGCAGGAGAGGTCACCCAAGGCCAAGGAAGCCCATGCCGACGACGGCATCACTGTCGCTGCGCTGCCGAGCCCCCGCCCCGGCGAGGGTCCGAAGAAGGAGAGGCTGCTCGACTTCCTCAGGGCCGCGCCCTCCAAGGGCGCCGTCCTCGCCCGCGTCGCCAGCGTCCGCACGCGCGCGGCGTACAGCAACTTCCTCCGCTCGCCGCCGTTGGCGCGCACCGTCGACTGGCGCCGGGTGCGGGACAGGGGGGTGGCGTGGGCTAGGCATCCCATGAACGCCGCGCTGCTCCTGTGGTTCGCCTTCGTCGTTGCGGGGGTGGCCTTCGTGCTCCTGCTCATGGTGGGGGCGCTCGACTCCGACGTGCCAGACGCGTCGCGCCGGCGGCGGTGGACGGAGGTGGCCAACCAGATGCTCAACGCGCTCTTCACCATCATGTGCGTCTACCAGCACCCGCGACTCTGCCACCATCTCGCGCTCCTCCTCCGGTGGCGCGCCCCCGCCGACGTCGCTGAGCTCCGGGCCGTGTACTGCAAGAACTGCGCCGGTGGCGTCAGGCGCGAGCGCCTCCACGTGGCGGTCGTCGTGCTCCTCCTGCATGCCACCTGCTTCGCGCAGTACGCCTACTGCGCGCTCTTCTGGCTCTTCCGCAACGACAGGCGCCCCGGCTGGGCCGTTAACCTCTTGATGGCGCTCGGCTCCGGCACCCCCGTCGTCGCCGGCCTGTACATGGTCTACGGCCCGCTCGGCCAGAAGATCGCGCTCCCGGACTCCGTCGACGAGGAGGCCGCGACGGTGAAGGAGAGCGCCGTGGCCCGATACGATCGCACGGGCAGCGGCAGAGTGGTGGTCAGCAAGCCGGAGTGGGCTGGCGGGCTGTTCGACCTCGCCGACGATCCCACGGTGGCGGCGCTGTCGCTGTCGTGCACCTTCTGCGTGTTCGGGTGGAACATGGAGCGCCTGGGCCTCGGCAACATGTACGTGCACGCCTTCACCTTCGCGCTCCTCTGCGCCGCGCCGCTGCTGGTCTTCGCGGTCGCCGCGCTCAGCATCCGTGACGCCACGCTCGGGTACCTCGTCGGCGCCGCGGGCGCGTTGCTCTCCGTGCTCGGTCTCACGTACGGGGGGTTCTGGCGAACGCGGATGAGGAAGAGGTTCGGCCTGCCGGCTGACGACCGGTTCTGCGCTCCCGTGTGCGGCGGACGGCGTACCACGGTGGCGGCGGCGGACTACGCCAAGTGGCTCTTCTGCGCGCCGTGCGCGCTGGCGCAGGAGGTGAGGACGGGCAACTTCTACGACGTGGAGGGCGACGGTTTATACGTGAAGGGAGAAGGTGGCGTGGAAGAAGAAAGGAGGCCGGCAATGGCGCCCCTTGAGAGGGAAGGGAGCCTCGCGGCATTGATGGAGGCCGAGAAGACCGGCGAGCGTCTCCATGCACCACCGGTGCCCATGAGGGTAGAGACTAGAGACAAAGGAAGTACGTCTATCTGCAGGTCTGTCTGATCAAGAAATGTTTAGGCTACCCATAATGGTGCTAACTAGGGAATTTTGATTAGGTGACATAGAATTAAATAAAAAAAAGGGTTGATACTATATCATAATATCATATTATAATAAAAATTGTACTATTATATATCTTATACGGCAATAAATAAAATCATCTAATAAGACTAATATGTAATATTATACATTATTAAGATAGTATCATATCGTATGTATGATACTATCCATTCAGACATTTTTATTTATTAAATCACAGGTGTTTCAAGACATCTGGGGCTAGAATTTGAGATGAGCCAAGCAAGATCACTAGATTTAAAGTCATGGACTTGTGCAACTTGTCAGTTAGGTCGTTCAATTCGTTAAACTTATTGTAAACTTGAATAATAAATCATATGCTTTATGTATAGAACAATTAATAAAAATATATTTATGGATACATACTTTCTCACAAATTACAATAACTAGTAGAATGCTCGTGCGTTGCTACGGGCTATAATGCATATAAAAAATCAGACAAATTATTAACGTCGTCTCCAAGGTAGACTCACAAAAATATTAAAGGTCGAAGCTCATTTCTCCCTCGTACATCCGGCTATGTTCGGAAATAAAACGGGCACCCAGTGGGCTCTGTAAATTCTACCGTCTGTAAAATTCAGGCTCCCCAAAACCATCTTGTATGTGGGGTTGGGTGAGGAGAAATGTGGTTGTCCGAACTATCCATGATGTTATCTTCAACACAAAAAACCCACCCCACGATGCACCCTCCCTTTTCCTGCTGGACCATCCCTTTCCTGCTCGGTTTTTCTTTATAGGAGACATTTCTCGTTGGAGCCTCTCCTTTAAAACAGGATGACGCTGACCTTAGCTTTGTCATGGCGTCGTCTTCTCTTCACATCGTACTTCCCCATAGACCGTCAAGGAGGAGTCCCACACCAACCGCCCTACTCTCTGCCCTGACCCCGCCCCTCATGTTGTTGTCGATCCACCACCGCCATCAAGGAGGAGACATGCTCCGCCCATGATGCCTCCGAGCCAAGAAGACAGATCTAATGTCTCCTGAACTTTTTGTAGCGTTGCAACATATATTTGAATGTCGTGCAATATCACGAAACAAAATATGATGCACATTGTTGGGCATGCACAACTAATACATCATCGTGTCTGTTATTAATTTATGAAGTAACCAATTAATGCATTTACCCTTCTGTCCTAACAAAAAAATACAACTTGCTGGAAAAAATATATGAACCACTCACTAATGTAATTTGTTGCAAAGCTATCTTTAATGAAATACAATTTTCCATATTTTCCAAAGAAGGGAAACTATTTCACTTAGACGGCATCATGGATGTAAACTCCCGCTCCCTCCCTCTCCCCCTCTCCCTCTCACACACACACGACGAAGTGCACATGGAGGCCATCTCCCTTTCAAGGGATGGCAGCAGCGAGTGCCTAGGCCGTGGTGCAAAGCACATTGTCCATGGTATACACAATGGAGGATCCGAACAAGCCCAACAAATAAGCAAAAATGGAAGAACAAAAAAAATTGATGTCTCGAAAGGTAAATATTCTACTTCAGATGTTTTTAGCGTGCACATGTAGCTAGGTCGTATTCCTTTCATGGGATGGCAGCAGCGAGTGCTCATGCCATGGTGAAGAGCACATCGCCCATGGTGTACACGGTGGAGAATCCAAACAAGCCCAACCAAATAAGTTAAAAAATGGAAGAACAACAAACAATGAGAACTCGAAAGGCAAATATTCTACTTCTCGGGTTTTTATTGCTAATTCATGACCAGCAGAGGAAAGCCAAATCGAATGAAGGAAGATGTATGCTGAATAAAGACCATTTGTATTAACATACGTTGTGAGCTTAACACCGTACCATCCATACAAAATGCTCGAAGCATGCCCTTGCATTTCTCAACTAATTCATAAGCAATTTCCACCACGAAAGTCATTTCTTATACAAGTACAAAAGAATTAAAGCAAATAGTAAAATATATCTTACTACTTGGTTTAATTTGCCATGTTCCTCTGTTGCAAAATAAACTCTAACCAGCCTATAGTCAACTTTACCGTTAATATCCCAGTATTCCTTCAAATAGAGTAATTGTTTATATGAAAAAAAATCTGCATCAAATACCAAGCATACTCGCTTAGAAGGGTAGTTGCTAGAGTCCAAAATCAAGTCTGATTGGTCACATCTATGTGATGTATCATTTCATCACTGTAAACTACAATTTCTTATCTTACTGTTGTTGCTACTCTTCCTTCATGTTTGCTCAACTAAAGCAAAGAATGAAAATTATATGGCCAAACACTTGATCAACTGGAACCCATTATGCAAACAAGCGTTACAAAGTGGCCATAATTATTGGAAGGGGAAACTTCTCTTCACAAAGATGGAATTTGAAATGCCAAGGTCATGATTGGGATCTAACCGATATTTAGTGATATTCCCATCTGAGTGCATTGTATGCTCTCATAAAAGGCACTACAGTTTTCCAAGCCCTCACCAAGTTGTGTTGAATAAAATGATCGGCCAACTGGGTAACACATGAATACAGAAAAGAATTTTGGCAATCAACAAAAACAATAATACGGAAAGAGATTGGTTTGAACATATATGACCTTCCAGTGTACAATTCACATAGAACAGTGTTAATTAAATGCTTGACAGAATTCTTCATTATTGATTCCTCCGTACAAAATTGCATCCAATTGTACCATGAGCAGAAATATTCTCTCATGCCTTACACAGATTAGCAACATCAGCAAACAACATAAACTAAATCGGATTATTGATACGCCAAGAATATTGTACCTCTATGTGAGGCTTGCCCAGCACCAAGATAATCTTCATATTCATGTAGTGTTAGTTAATATTTACCAAACCTGGAGCACACTGTTTAAAAACATGATGGCACATTTAAGGTTTTTAATCCTCAATGCCAATCAACTAACAAAAATACTTTTCATACCAAGCGCATGCTCACATAACTTCATATGAACGCCCACATAACCAACATACCTTGTGAAACCTTTACATTAGTACATGAACATAACAAGTGTGTAAGACAGATCAAAAACTGTACCTTGCCTTAGGTGAGAGGGGAGGACGGTGCTTTGAACTCTTAGCACGAAGGACGGAGTGAGGTGGGGAGGGGAGCCACGTGGTGGCCGAAATGAGGTTGGATGGGGTCGAAGTTCATCAGGCTGCTTGGCCTAAACGACAAGCGGTATGGAAAAGCGTGGATTTCTCGCCTAGGTGTCCTTCAGGAGCTCAGTGGCTGGAGGATCTCTATTAATCAACTGTCTCTAAGTGCAAACGGGTTCGCTTCCCGATCACAGTCATATGTAGATCAAGATCGATCTCAAAACTCATCAACATAAGTCGCAGGAGAAAGGATCGTACAACGCCATCGTACTTGAGGGCGTTGGGTCCTCGGTCTTCTCAGCCATAGCGACACCGGCGGCGGGCACGGCAGAGGGCTCCTGCCTGCCACAGCCCTCGGCGAGGTGGAAATAGGGAGATTGTGACACAATTCAATAGGTATTTAGAATAGAGAAGCATTTCAGAGTAGCTAAAAAAAGTATCAATTGCTATTGTTAATAGATTGTTATACTGGTGACATACCTGAACCAACCCATGATATTGTTATTATGTATCTTTGTTTCATGCCAAAAAAGTTGAGATGCTTGATTTTGTTATGTCTTTGCTATCTCCACAATGATGGATTTAAAAAAATTACAATATGGCCAAAGCACTGTTGGAGTATGCATCATCTTATAATTGCAGGAAAAGTATTGCATATATTAGAAGTTTGAATTAGGATTCAATCAAAGAACCTGGTAATAGATGAACATAAATTAGGATAAAAATGACAATAATAATGTTCAGCAATAGTTGCAATGAGAACTGGGAAGAAGGAGAGGCAGATCCATAGCGTGCAGGTTTGCAGGTTTACCAATAGCAATAATTATTATCACCAGCAATAGCTGTTTTTTGTTTGTAATAGGGATGTTCAGGAAATTAGAAGTGCAAACTCACCTGCTAACACGCACAAGCGCACGTGCACATATGCTCGCACATCAACTCTGCCTCTTTGACGATACACTTCAGATTAACCATGCGTCATTTTTGTAATCAGTGGTGCAACATAACTAACTGTTTATTGATTAAATGTAAGTCAAAAAATAATGTTTAAAACGACGGATCGATCAAGATTATGAATATACCACAAGAGTAGCGACAGCCGCGCCGGAACATTCGCCTTTCCAGATATGATGTCGTAGGCACACATCTTGATTTTGTTGCTTAGTTCTATCTTGTTGTCAGTCAACGCCAGTCAATTGTTGATTGTGCCTCTGGCCGCACTGAGCCATGAGCTTGGTCTCCATCTCGAGACACTTGAAATAAACAAACAAAATTATTCAGCAGATAACATAGGCAAGAATGAATTATTGTCTGTACGTCTATTTGTCAGTCAAATCCCAGTTTATAATTACCAAGTGGGCAAGACGAATCAGGCGGCCATTCTCGTTTGTCCACGTGGATGGCGTCACGATCTGCTACACATCGATGGATTCAGGGGGGTTGCGGACGTAATACTGGGCCTACTGGCGGAGGTACTTCCTGTAGAGGAGCTTGTCTGACTCGACAAGCCCATAGATGGGCAGCGGCCTCCACCATCTCCCATCCCTTCCCAAAAATTGTATCCCTCGCAATAACAACGAACGCATATGCATTAGTGAATGAAGATTGCTATATCAAATGATCCATCAGCGTCATACTCGTAGTATATATGAACGGACATAGGAGCCTGGATTTGATTAGAGCGCTCGCCTCGCATGCTCCACCACCGCACATGGGAATCTAAGAATGCCATGACCTGGGGTTCCACAATGGCGGCGGCGGCGGTCTCGGAGGTCGCGGCGGCGGCGGTCTCGGAGGTCGCGGCGGCGGCGAAGAGCGACCGGCAGTCGGTGGAGGAGCAAGGCGTTGGCCGCGTAGAGTTCCACAATGGCGGCGGCGTCGTCCACGCCCGAGATAGATCGAGGGAGTAGTTCTATTGAGAGAGGAGCCCCAACATTCGTTTTTTTGTTTTGTGGCTTGGGAGGCAAAAAAACCAGACGAAAATAAATCAGAGGGCGGAGACTACCAAATCCTGATTTTAAAAAATTAATTAAAGATTGATCATGATTCATTCATTTTCATATAAAAATTACCAGATATACCGAAATAGATCTTCCACAATTCATTTTCACCCCTTTCCATATAAAATCAGTTTAAATAGATCGTGAGTAAATCCGGTTTAAATATGTTGGTGGGACAAAAAAAGATGGGGAAGAATTAACCGGAGTGAGGCGAGCCTATCAACTCCTCCATTAGAAGTAGAGATTAATGGTTTACATCAAAGCACATTTCTTTGAACGCCACCAAATCATTCCACCTCAGGTGTGGAGTAGATTCAAATAGACGTTCAACCCATACTCCATCGAATACGGATACAAAACCCATAAACTTTAGCAATGTTATTGATTAATTGCATGATCAATGTTTTACATACTCGAACCTTTCCATGTAGTCCTATTTTTCCTCCATGTTACCAATGAGCTAAAAGATCGCAAACTCTTCTTTGGGTTAAGGTGGTAGCTGTAAGTAACCATCGACTATCTGGAAATGGTACACTCCACAAATGACAGCAATCAACAACAGTATTGGTATTAGTCGCATGTACATTATGAGTACCGAGATTAATGAGTAAAAAGGTTAACTCGTTAGCTCAGTTAGTTAAACTCGTTCTCTTAACAAAATCTGAATTGAACTTGGTTGGACTCGTTAGTCAAAGGGTGGCGCAACGCCGTTGCGGCTATGCTCTCTAGTGGATATCCAGGTGGTGGATATCTTCCTCACCATTGCACTAAACGAGACGAAGACTACCGAGTGGTGCTGCTTGGCTATGGTGGAACCACCCCGACCGACCTCTTTATAACGTGAGCCGGCGATGGTGGGAAATTGGGTGACGAATGTGCTCCTCTCTTATCTGCTCCGCCGCCCTGTACGACTGTCAGCCAAAGGAGACACGCAGGGAAAAATGATCATCTAGGCGGGTGACGAATATGCTCATCTCACGAGAGTTCAATGACCATAAGTAAACTGAATTTTTGAGCCTTTTTGCTATATCCAGTCGATAATATGGTTATATCTACGACATATTTCAAGATAATATAACTATATTTGGCACAAACATGGGTCTTATTATTCTAAACAATATTGCCAAAGGGAGTTTCCAACTCTTTGTCGGAAAAAAATGATTTTTCATTTTTAAGTGTGAGAAATATTTTTTTTACGTGAAGCAAGTACCACAAATAAGATTGAAAATGGACTTTGCAATTTCCACACCAAGTAGACCGTATTGGAGGCCTATTGCCGAGATATTTTTATTTTTTGTGCTTTTTTTGCTATATTCCATTTATTAAATGAATTTCTGGACATTTACCGGAAGAAACTCACAATTGAACTACAAGTGTGTTGGTCCTAACAATTGGCAAAGATCATTTTATAAGGTACTCAAGTATGATTGGATGTAGTAGCCACACACAAAGTTGAAACATTCAACCCCTTGCTACGAATAGCCAATGCTTCCAATTTTGACCTTGTTTAAAAAAAGCAAAGAGAACGAATAAAGATTCAAAAAATACTATACTTTTGCAGCGACTCCTTTTATGTGAACTATTTTCCAGGAATTGCAATGCCAATTTTTTCAAAAAAGTCTTCATAAAATGAAGTATTGCAAGTGTAATACCCCACATGAGAACATAGCATAATTACCACAAGATTCTTATGAACATATTTTTTTAAACATAGCATAACACGGCAAATCCAACATAGGATTCTTTAGAACATTGTCTTCATAGCATAGCATAACATGATTCTTCAATTGCATCCGGAATAAGCAATCTTGCATATCATAATCATAGGGTATCCACACGTCAGAACCTCAATATAACAACTTATGATACTAAGATAACAACCTATGATAGCAGCAACATTATGATTCAGAACCTGAAGATAGCAGCAACAACCGCCTAGCGTTGAGGCGCTTCAAGTGGTGCACTTTTGGCACATACTCTTAATCCACTATCGGCATCTTCTTGCAGCCCGACTTCGGTATCTTGGTCATCATATCCTCGTCGGCATCCTTCCCCACCATCTCCTCATCATTGTGCATAGTAATCGGCAGATTCATGTCTCCGACGTAGGGATCGCGATCGCCACCACAACGACATCGGGCTCTGGATCATACGTGACGCCGCGAGAGTAGTACTCCAAGCAACGAGCTCGTTGTCGAGGATTCAACAAGTCCAACTCCTCATGCATTGCCCAGAGAATCTTGATTGGAATCACCCCCTTGACATGATTGGGAATCACCCGTCCGTTCTCCTCCTTTATTGCATCCAATGTCACACTTACCGTGTGCTTCACTAGAGCTTTCACACTTGGAAACCAGGAGCAGATATCCTTGCACTTTGCCATCAAAACCACATCACCGGCGCAAAACTCATCCATCGCGTCCATCGCCATCCACAAACAATGGTTTATGCAAGAGGCATGGACAGTGGTGAATGCGAGTGGGAAGGGCGAGTGATGAATGCAAGAGGGCGCCTGTGTAGTCAAATGTCAACAGTTTAATGTTGTGTGTTGTGAGTGTGTGGTCAAATGAGAATGGGTCGGCATGTGAATGGTGAATGTACTATGCCATGTGGTTAAATGCGAGTTTCTCTGACTGAAATTAGTTCGATGTCTGGAGCTAGTTCAATGACCGAAACATGCATTTGTGAATTGAAAAAAGGAGGAAACTTGACTAGCAAAGATAGCTCTGAATTTACTTTGTTCCTCTGTAGTTTTTCTCCATTTCATTGCAAAGTGAACAAGCAGTAAACAAAAGACTGGAAACTAAATTCTGAAGGTAACTCTGTTTGTGATCGATCAACAACAAACAAGCATCAAATACATCATTATCTCTTTTGTTTAGCATGCCAAAAGGCACCAAAGTGACAACTTAGAGCAAACTCGATGAGTTATTTCATTTTGCAATTTATTTCCACAAAAAAGACGACATTATAGAATGCCAAACTCACATGATTCTTTCAGTTCGCGAACTCATAAAAGATCACTTGCTAGTTTTCATTCCGACTGCCAATCGAAAAGCAATCTTTGGATCGACCCTATAAGATGAACAAAAATAAAAACTGTCAGAAAGGCAACAATTTTGTCGCCCAATGGTCAAATCCTAGCCATACCAATTAGATCATAGACTCAAGAATTCAAGCGTTGGAATCCAAGAGTTATGTTATCCCAGTTCGACCTAATCCCCACTGTGGTTAATTGGCCGAAGGGCGCTGCCGCTCGCCATTGTTGGGTCGTCGCAGCTCCCCTCAAGCTGTCGCAGTTCCCCTCAAGCCCACTGAACTGCTCCAATTCATATAGGGTGGGAGGGGATGAAAGGTAGAGGTGACGGTGTAGTGGATTGGTCGATGAGAAACCACCGAGTGGAGGCTGGATTGGGCAGACGATGGACGAGATAAGGGGGAAGGTACATGCAATGGAGGTGCAGTACAAACATTGTTTGGTTGCCATCGACAGACAAAGTCGGTGCGTCAGGCACGGCTACGACCGCTCCCTCCGTCCTTCAAAAAAATGTACTTTCAATTTTATTGAAGGGTCAAACTATGTTAAAGTTTAATCGAGTTTGTGCAAAAATATCAATGATTATGAAACCAAATAGGTATATATGATGAAAATATATTTTATTATGAATCTAATACTACTAATTTGACGGCATAAATGTTGGTCTATTATTCTATAAATATAGTCAAACATAAAAAAAATAAATTTCTAGTAAAATTGGAAGTACACTCTTTTAAAAAGAGAGAGTATATGGGAAGAGCTACTCGGGATTGGGCGAAGCAAAATGAGAGAGAGTCTGACCCATCCCTAGACAGTACCCACCTGTCAGTATTTAAGAAATCCCACTTGTCATTAACTAAGCTAGGTACTCTTTCTGTTCCAAATTATTTGTCATATGTATGAATGTATCTAAATGTATTTTAGTTTTAGATATATTCATTTCTACGACGAGTAATTTGGAATGGAGGGAGTAACTGTTAACAGGCTTGACCCGAAGAAAACACTCCATTTCCACATTTGCGAGGCTCGGAGTGGAGGTAAGAAGGGAAAAGTGAGAAAAGTTAAGACAACAGGACAGCACTAAGCGGTATTGTGGATCCAAGGGCATGAAAATAAAGAAAAAAGTAAGATACAATTGTGTACGTGTCATAACAAATCCTTTTCACCTCTTAGAGCAACTCCAATGAGTCAACCCATTTCGTCCGCCTACGTTCATTGGATAGGTGCGAACAAAAGTGAAGGCCCAACGCGCCGACCCAAACGCAAGACGCTTCCGTCTCGCGTCCGCGCCGACCCATTTCCGATCCAAAATTGCGCCTGAAATGCATCGGTGCGGACGCGAAGCGGACACGTCGCACGTCTCCTCGGCGTCCGCCGCGTCCCCACCTGTAGGCCACCCAACTGTCGCCCATTGTCTTATTTATGACAACCACCGACAGCGGGCCCACTAGTCAGCCAGTCAAAGCGTCCTTTTTAAGCACGCGTGCGGCGGGGGCCGGCCTCATCCACTTCCGTCCACATCTGGCCCCCCACCACTCCCTTTGCTTCCTTGCCAGCGACAACAAACCCTAGCGCGCCATGGCCTCTTCGGCAGCAGCATCGGCAACGGCAAGGCCAAGGGCACCCCTGGCGCCTTGTCCTCCCGTACTCTTGTAACACCCTGATAGATCAGCTACAGTAATCCCCTTCTAATGATGCCTTGTCATCATTGTTACTGTTGTTAAACTCACGTTGGTTCAAAACTGGTTCAAATTTCAAATTCAAATCAAAGTCCAAAATTCAAATTGCCAAACATGAAGAACAAAATTTTCAAAGTGTTGTAAATAATCCCTGGGTATTTGTCATGTTGAAACCCATATTTTATAAATTGTTAAATGCCCTTAAATGAATAAAACAAGGGGTCAAAACAATATTTTAAATCACTTTTAAAGTTATAAAGATTCTAAGGCTTTTCAACTGCTTCTCTAACTTCTTGAGACAGTGCTAAATATCACATAATAATTATTGAGAGAAGCTACACTTTTTACAAAAGCCTTTTTGGAGCAAAAGGGAAATGCAAAGCAGAGAAGGCAAAAGAAAAAGAGAAGAGGGGAGAGAGAAGCCCCTTCCCCACTGGGTTGTGGCCCAGCTGGACCACCAGACCATCTGGCCGGCCCACCTCTCTCTCTCCTTTATCCCCCCACGCACCCAAAATATCTGGACAGATCGCCCCACTCCCTCCCCACGTCTCCCTCTCGTTACCCTCCTCTCGATTGGATCGGGATCGGGCCTGATCCCGTCTTCGGCGCCATCGCTCCGCGCTCCCGACGCCGCCGCCCGGCGCGTTCCCCCGCCATCTCGCTGAGCGCCGCCCCATCCCCGTCGCCACGCCGGATGCCCCGACCTCGCCAACGGACGCCGCTCGTCGGAGCCGCTCCACGTCGCCTCGCCTCCTCATCGGCTCCGTCGAGCCTTGCCGGACCTCCTCATCCTCTCCGTCGTCGGACCACCCCAACCTTCCCCGAGCTCGTTGCCCTGCGCCCTACGTTCCCCTCGCGAGCGCCTTCCCTCCTCTCCTCTGTTCCGTTGTAGGGCCCCGTCCCCGCCTCATGCCTCGCCCGCCGTCCCCGTCCCCTGCTACTGCTCGGGACCGCGTCGCTGCTGACCGCCACCCTCGCGCGCCCGGCGCCGCCCGCGCCTCTGTCCGCTCCCGCCCAAGCCCAGCCGAGGCCACGCCTCGCCCTCGATGGGCGCTCGCGCCCGATGCCCGCGTCGTCTGCCATTGCCCCGCCTGCCGCACGCGCCTTTGCTCGTCGCCGTCCTGCACTGCCGTCCCTCGCCGCTGCTGGCAGCTGCCGGCACCCCGCCGGCCTCGTCCCGCCCCAGGCAGGCTGCGGCCTCCACGGGCGCCCGCGCCGCTTCTCCGCCCGGAGGCCTGCACCCGACCCAGGGTTCCGCTCGTTAACCCGCCCGGTTGAGTTGGCCTAGTGCCACTAACGAACGGGCCCCACAGCCCCTGTCCTTTAAAAAAAGATGTTTAAAAAAGTTAAAAAAAATAAATAAATAATCAATATAATTAATTAATTAACTTAGTAAATTTGGTTAGTTAAACTATTAAAGTTAATTAGCTTAATAGCCTAATTAGACCGAATTAACTAGTTAGTTAACGAAACAGTCAATGACAGGAGGACCCCACCCCGTGTTGACCAGTCAAACGTTGACTGGTCAACTGGGACCCCCTGGCCCACCTGTCAGCCAGTGGGTACAGTTCTGTGTACACTGTGCTGGGTGCGCTTAGTGTTTTAGCAATTATTTTCGAATTAATATTAATTTCAGAAAATGTTTAAATCTTTGAAAATTCATAGAAAATAATCCGTAACTCAGATGAAAATGTTTTCTACATGAAAGTTGCTCAGAAAGATGAGACGAATCCGAATACGTGGTCCGTTTACCTGTTAGATGCCTCTAACTATCTGAACATGGAACATTCCCCCTCCGATCATTTGTGTGACACAGGTCCAGAACCGGGAAATCTTTCCCGAATGCTACCCCCCTTCACCGGTATCGTGTAGCACCGCGTTAGAACACGTCTAACTCTGCATGTTGTCCTGTTATGCACTTGCTTGCTAGGTATTTACTGTTTCTTCTCCCTCTTCTCTCCGGTAGACCCCGAGATAGCTGCCGCTGTGATCGACTACGTCAACGATGGCCCCCTCCTTGCCAGAGCAACCAGGCAAGCAAACCCACCTTGAGCATTCCGATATCGCCCATTTTTTCCCTCTCATGCTTGCATTAGAACTGCTACTGTTTTCTGCATGATCCTACTCTGATGCATAGCCTGTTGTTGTTACCTGCTTTCATACCTTACCTGCTTATCCTAAACTGCTTAGTATAGGATGGTTAGTGATCCATCAGTGACCCCCACCTTGTCCCAGTTGCCCCTCTTTATGTTCGATGACTCGATCAACGTGATCGACGCCCAGGCCCCGACACCGCACATCACCCCCCTTAGTTGTACGACTCTGCAGAGTTACCATCGAGTGTCGCGGGTGGAACCTCTTACATCACTCCTGATGAGAACTCCGTAGTGTAGCTTTACGGTCGAGGTCATCAAGGGTGATTTCCTCCTTAACCACTTCCGTTATGGCTTTGTCATGCAACCCATCAAACGTGAACCTCGAGGGTGGATCCTCTTACGTTCACCTTGATGACAACATTGAGTGGAATTCACCGGGGATGATTCCTCGGGTTTTCCCCTTGGTGTTAGACACAGAGTTACTATGGTTACTATGACTTTGCACTGAACCATGTGACTAAAGACGGGTTGACCCTGAGTGGTACCCGCACGAGCTTAATTGCGAGTGATGTGGAGTCGGGTTGACCTGGAAGGTGCCCGCGAGATACTTACGAGGCCTGGCCGGGCATTCTTAGCCCTTGCCGCAAGTACTCGAGACGGGGTGACGGGGTCACATCGATCGTGAGTCTCTGCTCGTTACCGCGCGTTCCTAATCCACTATGATTTGGATATTTGATCTGTGGGGCCTCTAGCCTATACGCACTAACCATCTACGCGGGGACAGTTATGGGCACTCGACGTCGTGGTATCAGCCGAAACCTTCGTGACGTCAGCGACTGAGCGGTGCGCGCCGGATTGGACCGTAAGCCTGCTCTTGTAATTAAGGGGGCTAGTTCTGCTTCCGGCCGCATTCGCAACGTGCAGGTGTGCAAAGGGCGATGGTCCCAGACCCCTGCGCCATAGGATTTAGACCGGCGTGCTGACCTCTCTGTTGTGCCTAGGTAGGGCTGCGACGTGTTGATCTTCCGAGGCCGGGCATGACCCAGGAAAGTGTGTCTGGCCGGAGTTAATCGAGCGTGGTGGGTAAGTTGGTGCCCCCCTGCAGGGAAGAAAACATCTATCGATAGCCTGTCCTACGGTAACAGACACTTGGAGTTGTATCCCGATCGATACAACTAGAACTGAATACTTGTGATGAGAACTGGATGCTGATGAGAATTGGATTGTGATGATAACTGGATATTATGGCTCTGGGATTGCTTTCTCGCAGGGAGTCGAGAAAGGATCTCTGGCCGAGGTTGATAACACTTCTACTACTTTACTTTATGCTACTCTACTCCCTCCTCTTGCTTCCAGAAGATGCTAGTCTTTGATAGGCTAGGCTTTCCCCTTCCCTTCTGGCATTCTGCGGTTTAGTCCACAGATACAACCCATTCCTTTGATACAAATGCATACTTAGTTTAGATCTGATGTAAGTCTTGCGAGTACTTTGGATGAGTACTCACGGTTGCTTTGCTACTTCTTTTCCCCATACCCGATTGTTGCGACCAGATGACGGATCCCAGGAGCCAGACGACGCCACTGATGTCTACTACTACCCGGAGGATGCTTACTACTACGTGAAGACCGCCGATGACTAGGAGTAGTTAGGAGGCTCCCAGGCAGGAGGCCTTGCCTTTTCGATCATTGTTGTTTTTTGTGCTAGCCTTCTTAAGGCAATCTTGTCTAACTTATGTCTGCACTCAGATATTGTTGCTTCCGCTGACTCTTGTGTATTCGAGCTTATGTATTCGAGCCCTCGAGGCCCTTGGCTTGTAATATAAAGCTTGTATCATTTTCATTTGTGTCTAGAGTTGTGTTGTGATATCTTCCCGTGAGTCCTTGATTTTGATCGTACACATTTGCGTGTATGATTAGTGTACGATTGAATCGAGGGCGTCACAAGTTGGTATCAGAGCCGACTGCCTGTAGGAATCCCCTTCCAAACTCCTTGGCCGAAGTTGAGTCTAGTCAATGAAAAACTTTTACTAACTTGGCTGTGTGGCTTACGGGCCCACGTCGCCATATGGGTGGTATTAGGATCTTTTACTCCTCGACCTTTACTCTGGGACTCTGATTTCTCTTCTATTCGGGTTAAATAATTTTTCTAACTCCAACACTAGGATCTCGTAACAACTTCCTCCCGGAGTGACCCTTTATTCCAGATGATGGTTTGGATCATCAGAAGACACCGAAGATACTTTTCGATGTTTTCCCAAGACCCTTGTGTCCATCGCTTTTGCAATTCCCTTCCATCGATAAATCCGTATGGATAACTAAATACACTTGTTGTTCATACAATCATTCCCAGCTGCTCTTGTTATTACAAGATACATCGAACTATTCTCTGACTTTTAAGAATCCTTTGAGCTTACTGCCTTGCAGTTCCTTGTCATCTGAATACCCCTACGAATAATTCCTCTCTATTTCCGAAGATTCTTCATCCCCAGTTGTTTGAGTGTTTCACAAAAAGCTTCGAAATCCTATTCGTTCTTGTGAAAATCCTCAACAACATATTGTTCTTGAATTTCTTGCTTGCTTGCATTATGGTTAATACCATAAGTCTAGTAATCTTATTGTCATCCTTTGTCTTTATCATTTTGAGTCCGTTGATACAATATGTTGCGAAGGCTCGCAACCCTCTATCAGATCCTAGAATTCATCCTTCTGGCTCAAACGTCATTTTAACATGAGCTGAATCTTGATCAATCAAATCGCCATCGATTGTACCCCTAAGGCTATTCTACCTATCCATCCCTAATCAGAGCATCGCTTCTGATCCCTTGTCTTGAAAATCATAACTCCTTTACATTTGAGCCCTGAGTTAGTCAGTTGTTTCTATAATCTGATATCCTTGCATTCTTTCTTCTTCTGGTTGAGTACTAATGCTCACGTTAGATCCCTTGTGAACCACCAAATCCTTTGTTGGGTTTTATCCGACAACGTTCTTCATATTCAATCACCTTGTGAGCCTTTCCTTGGATACACAATGCCATTGGTAAATTGTATCCCCTGCTTCCTCAACCATGCTCTACTTTCGAGCTTGAGTTATTTACTCGTGAAGTTTATGGTATATGTTCGTAAGATGCCCCAGTGACCTGAACCTATGCCTTCCCTAATCTATGTGAACTCAAAAGTTATGCGGGTTATACTCTACTGGCTTTTCGTCAGATAAAATTTCAATACTACAGCTTCATCAAGAGCGAGAAGTAAAATGAAAGGTTATGCATTGTAGAAGTGGGAGTCGACCCTGAACCTTGTGTTCATGCCCACAGACACGGTGTTGGACTTATCATGAAAGCTTCTGGCAAGGATATTTAATCATTTGGGTAATTCTTCCGGTATCGTAAATTGGATCCCTTACAGTTATGGTCCCGACCATATTTCCTCCTTGATCCCATTTACTGGGTAAGTTAAAATTACTTATCCTTTGCAAAAAAATTCCCCTGTCCAACCTCTACTCCGATTTACCTTCTGGCATTACACCTAGTACTTGATACTGGGAAGCTTTATACCCCATCACATCATTCCTAGCCTGATCGGCTATATGTTTGTCATGTCTTTTTAACTGTGCTACCTGGTCCTTATGCCCGAAGAAACTTCCGACGATGAACTAAGCTTATGTCGATCTTCCTCATCTTATCATTTCACCTCGAACAACAATCTTAACTTTGAGCTTGTGTCGAATCCGTGGTTCTCATAGCCTTTCACTTCATCCTCCCTTTTCTGCTCAAGGGCATCTTCATAGAGTCTCTCGACAAAATTTGTCTTGATCACCGTCAACACTTTGGCTTCTTCAGAGATGTCATTTGAATTAATGGCTAGTAATACTATCCTTTGCCTCTCAATGAATTGTGTCTGCATCAACAACATTCTTGTCTCCCCCCACACAAACTTGATCATTTTAAATTTTGGGAATACATCCTTTTTGACATGTCGATGGATTGCTACTGAACCCATCGGCCACCTCCTCATATTTTTCCTGATAAAATAACATGATATGTTCTAGAAATTCCCGATGGACCCTTTGTGAATCCAAGGTCTGATCTTTACCCAGTGACCATATCAATGCTATCTTGAAGCATGTCTGTGGTACTCCGATCTTCAATAAGAACATTTGAAGCACGATACTAAATTTTTCTTTATCAATTATCCAAACACCGTTGTATGGGTAATGTCATGAAATTTCTTTTCCCTTACCTAAATGGTTTTAAACTTCTATCCTGTCATGGATACCATGCTCTGCTTGTCCTTGGGAAGGATATACCCCTGAAATATGTGTTTAAACACATTTTCCTTTCCATTGTTCTGTTTAATCTAACAATTAAATTTTACCTTCCATTGGTTTGTTTAAACCTTATTGTGATCTATATTATATAAGCAGTAATATTTCCCTGCTTATGTAAACACCTCATTGTATCACTCTGTCAGTAAGACCCTTTTACTATTGTTGATAACATTCTGGTAGCCACCGATGGACGAGAACTTTGCCTAATGGCCCGCCTCGTTCAATGAGCAGGATAATGGTTCTCTTCGTCCCTCGCCCGTGGTACCAATGTTCTTGCCGACATAACTGACATGCTACCCTCTGACATGCCTTTCTATCATAACCGTGCAAGATGCCAGCACCCTTCCTACTTTTAACCCACATGGTGGGCCCATAACCCACAGTTCCACAGGATCGAAACCTGACTCTCCTGTACCCCCTGTTTCTAAGGTTATTCCTCACACTTAGCTTCATATCGTGTCACGAACCACCTTCCGAGAGATGATCTATTCCTGATGCTCTGAACTCCTTTGTCACACTCGGTTCAGGTATCAATCGTTTGTCCATCCGCTTGAAACTTCCTATTGTACCTTCATACTTGGCTCTCGATGTGTTATTAAGTTTCAACTCGAGAGATACTTCTGACTCATTCCCTGCATTGTTCACCAGACAATTAACCCTATAAGGGTCAGTTCACCCGAAGTTACTCTTTACTTCCCCACTTAAATCTCGGGACGAGATTTCTTGTAGTGGAGGAGATTTGTAACACCCCGATAGATCAGCTACAGTAATCCCCTTCTAATGATGCCTTGTCATCATTGTTACTGTTGTTAAACTCACGTTGGTTCAAAACTGGTTCAAATTTCAAATTCAAATCAAAGTCCAAAATTCAAATTGCCAAACATGAAGAACAAAATGTTCAAAGTGTTGTAAATAATCCCTGGGTATTTTTCATGTTGAAACCCATATTTTATAAATTGTTAAATGCCCTTAAATGAATAAAACAAGGGGTCAAAACAATATTTTAAATAACTTTTAAAGTTATAAAGATTCTAAGGCTTTTCAACTGCTTCTCTAACTTCTTGAGGCAGTGCTAAATATCACATAATAATTATTGAGAGAAGCTACACTTTTTACAAAAGTCTTTTTGGAGCAAAAGGGAAATGCAAAGCAGAGAAGGCAAAAGAAAAAGAGAAGAGGGGAGAGAGAAGCCCCTTCCCCACTGGGTCGTGGCCCAGCTGGACCACCAGACCATCTGGCCGGCCCACCTCTCCCTCTCCCTTATCCCCCCACGCACCCAAAAAATCTGGACAGATCGCCCCACTCCCTCCCCACGTCTCCCTCTCGTTACCCTCCTCTCGATTGGATCGGGATCGGGCCTGATCCCGTCTTCGGCGCCATCGCTCCGCGCTCCCGACGCCGCCGCCCGACGCGTTCCCCCGCCACCTCGCTGAGCGCCCCCCATCCCCGTCGCCACGCTGGATGCCCCGACCTCGCCGACGGACGCCGCTCGTCGGAGCCGCTCCACGTCGCCTCGCCTCCTCATCGGCTCCGTCGAGCCTCGCCGGACCTCCTCATCCTCTCCGTCGTCGGACCACCCCAACCTTCCCCGAGCCCGTTGCCCTGCGCCCTACGTTCCCCTCGTGAGCGTCTTCCCTCCTCTCCTCTCTGTTCTGTCACAGGGCCCCATCCCCGCCTCATGCCTCGCCCGCCGTCCCCGTCCCCTGCTACTGCTCGGGACCGCGTCGTTGCCGACCGCTGCCCTCGCGCGCCCGGCGCCGCCCGCGCCTTTGTCTGCTCCCGCCCAAGCCCAGCTGAGGCCACGGCCTCGCCCTCGATGGGCGCTCGCGCCCGATGCCCGCATCGTCCGCCATTGCCCCGCCTGCCGCACGCGCCTTTGCTCGTCGCCGTCCTGCACTGCCGTCCCTCGCCCCGCCCTAGGCAGGCTGCGGCCTCCACGGGCGCCCGCCCCGCTTCTCCGCCAGGAGGCCTGCGCCCGACCCAGGGTTCCGCTCGTTAACCCGCCCGGTTGAGTTGGCCTAGTGCCACTGAGGAACGGGCCCCACAGCCCGTGTCCTTTTAAAAAAAGGTGTTTAAAAAAGTTCTAAAAAAATAAATAATTAATCAATATAATTAATTAATTAACTTAATTAATTTGGTTAGTTAAACTATTAAAGTTAATTAGCTTAATAGCCTAATTAGACCGAATTAACTAGTTAGTTAACGAAACAGTCAATGACAGGAGGACCCCACCCCGTGTTGACCAGTCAAACGTTGACTGGTCAACTGGGACCCCCTGGCCCACCTGTCAGCCAGTGGGTACAGTTCTGTGTACCCTGTGATGGGTGCGCTTAGCGTTTTAGCAATTATTTTTGAATTAATATTAATTTCAGAAAATGTTTAAATCTTTGAAAATTCGTAGAAAATAATCCGTAACTCAGATGAAAATGTTTTCTACATGAAAGTTGCTGAGAAAGACGAGACGAATCCGAATACGTGGTCCGTTTACCTGTCAGATGCCTCTAACTATCTGAACATGGAACATTCCCCCTCCGGTCATCTGTGTGACACAGGTTCGGAACCGGGAAATCTTTCCCGGATGCTATCCCCCTTCACCGGTATCGTGTAGCACCGCGTTAGAACACGTTTAACTCTGCATGTTGTCCTGTTATGCACTTGCTTGCTAGGTATTTACTGTTTCTTCCCCCTCTTCTCTTCGGTAGACCCCGAGACCGCTGCCGCTGTGATCGACTATGTCGACCATGACCCCCTCCTTGCCAGAGCAACCAGGCAAGCAAACCCCCCTTGAGCATTCCGATATCGCCCATTCTTTCCCTCTCATGCTTGCATTAGAACTGCTACTGTTTTCTGTATGATCCAACTCTGATGCATAGCCTGTTGTTGTTACCTGCTTTCATACCTTACCTACTTATCCTAAACTGCTTAGTATAGGATGGTTAGTGATCCATCAGTGACCCCCACCTTGTCCCAGTTGCCCTGCTTTATGTTTGATGACTCGATCAACGTGATCGATGCCCAGGCCCTGACACCGCACATCACCCCCGCTTAGTTGTACGACTCTGCAGAGTTACCATCGAGTGTCGAGGGTGGAACCTCTTACATCACTCCTGATGAGAACTCTGTAGTGTAGCTTTACGATCGAGGTCATCGAGGGTGATTTCCTCCTTAACCACTTCCGTTACGGCTCTGTCGTGCAACCCATCAAACGTGAACCTCGAGGGTGGATCCTCTTACGTTCACCTTGATGACAACATCGAGTGGAATTCACCGGGGGTGATTCCTCGGGTTTTCCCCTTGGTGTTAGACACACAGTTACTATGGTTACTATGACTTTGCACTGAACCATGTGACTAAAGACGGGTTGACCCTGAGTGGTACCCGCGCGAGCTTAATTGCGAGTGATGTGGAGTCGGGTTGACCTGGAACTGGATACTTGTGTTGAGAACTGGATGCTGATGAGAATTGGATTGTGATGATAACTGGATAGTATGGCTCTGGGATTGCTTTCTCGTAGGGAGTCGAGAAAGGATCTCTGGCCGAGGTTGATAACACTTCTACTACTTTACTTTATGCTACTCTACTCCCTCCTCTTGCTGCAAGATGGTGGTTTCCAGAAGATGCTAGTCTTCGATAGGCTAGGCTTTCCCCTTCCCTTCTGGCATTCTGCGGTTTAGTCCACAGATACAACCCATTCCTTTGATACAAATGCATACTTAGTTTAGATCTGATGTAAGTCTTGCGAGTACTTTGGGTGAGTACTCATGGTTGCTTTGCTACTTCTTTTCCCCATACCCGATTGTTGCGACCAGATGACGGATCCCAGGAGCCAGACGACGCCATTGATGTCTACTACTACCCGGAGGATGCTTACTACTACGTTAAGACCGCCGACAACTAGGAGTAGTTAGGAGGCTCCCAGGCAGGAGGCCTTACCTTTTCGATCATTGTTGTTTTTTGTGCTAGCCTTCTTAAGGCAATCTTGTCTAACTTATGTCTGTACTCAGATATTGTTGCTTCCGCTGACTCTTGTGTATTCGAGCCCTCGAGGCCCCTGGCTTGCAATATAAAGCCTGTATTATTTTCATTTGTGTCTATAGTTGTGTTGTGATATCTTCCCGTGAGTCCTTGATTTTGATCGTACACATTTGCGTGTATGATTAGTGTACAATTGAATCAAGGGCGTCACAACTCTTCCCCCCTCCTCCTTTGGCGCCGGTGCGTTATTGCCCAGGTCGCCGGCGCCGGCGCGTTATTGCCCAGGTCGCCGGCGCCTGCACATCCCGGTGCACCAAGCGCGGTGGCACTGGTGAAGGAAATATGCCCTAGAGGAAATAATAAAGTCGTTACTTTATATTTCCTTATATCATGATAAATGTTTATTATTTATGCTAGAATTGTATTAAGCGGAAACTTGATACATGTGTGAATACATAGACAAAACAAAGTGTCCCTAGTATGCCTCTAGTTGACTAGCTCGTTAATCAAAGATGGTTAAGTTTCCTGACCATAGACATGTGTTGTTATTTGCTGAAGGGGATTACATCATTAGGAGAATGATGTGATGGACAAGACCCATCTGTTAGCTTAGTATAATGATCGTTAAGTTTTATTGCTATTGCTTTCTTCATGACTTATACATATTCCTTTGACTATGAGATTATGCAACTCCCAAATACCAGAGGAACACCTTGTGTGCTATCAAACGTCACAACGTAACTGGGTGATTATAAAGATGCTCTACAGGTGTCTTCGAAGGTGTTTGTTGGGTTGGCATAGAGCGAGATTAGGATTTTTCACTCCGAGTATCGGAGAGCGATCTCTAGGCCCTCTCGGTAATGCACATCACGATAAGCCTTGCAGGCAATGTGAATAATGAGTTAGTTGCGAGATGATGCATTACGGAATGAGTAAAAGACTTACCGGTAACGAGATTGAACTAGGTATGAAGATACCAACAATCGAATCTCGGGAAAGTAACATACCGATGACAAAGGGAATGACGTACGTTGTCATTGCGGTTTGACCGATAAAGATCTCCGTAGAATTTATAGGAACCAATATGAGAATTCAGGTTCTGTTGTTGGTTATTGATCGGAGATGTGTCTCGGTATGTCCACATAGTTCTCGAACTCGTAGGGTCTGCACGCTTAATGTTCGATGACGATTTGTATTATGAGTTATGTGTTTTGGTGACCGAAGATTGTTCGGAGTCCCAGATGAGATCACGGACATGATGAGGAGTCTCGAAATGGTCGAGAGGTAAAGGTTGATATATTGGACGATAGTATTCAGACACCGGAATGGTTTCGGAGTGGTTCAAATATTTTTCGGAGTACCAAGGGGTTACCGGACCCCCCCCCCCAGGGAAGGTATTGGGACAACATGGGCCATAGGGGAGAGAGAGGGGAGCCCACAAGGGGTGGCACCCCCCATGGGCTGTCCGAATTGGACAAGGGGAAGGGGGTGCGGCCCTCCTTTCCTTCTCCCTCTCCCTCTCCTTCCCTTTCCCCCCTCCGAAAGAAAGGAAAGGGGGGTCGACTTGGACTAGGAGTCCAAGTCGCCCCCATGGCGCGCCCCTTGGCCGGCCTCCTCCCTCTCCTCCTTTATATACGGGAGCAAGGGGGCACACCAAAGGACATCAATTGTTCTCTTAACCGTGTGCGGTGCCCCCTCCACTGTTTACTCCTCCGATCATATTGTCGTAGTGCTTAGGCGAAGCCCTGCGCGGATCACATCACCATCACCGTCACCACGCCGTGTGCTGAAGAAACTCTCCCTTGACACTTTGTTGGATCAAGAGTTCGAGAGACGTCATCGAGCTGAACGTGTGGAGAACTCGGAGATGTCGTATGTTCGGTGCTTGATCGGTTGGATCGCGAAGACGTTCGACTACATCAACCATGTTAAGCTAACGCTTCTGCTTTCGGTCTACGAGGGTACATGGACACACTCTCCCCCTCTCGTTGCTATGCATCTCCTAGATAGATCTTGCGTGATCATAGGAATTTTTTTGAAATTGCATGCTACGTTCCGCAATAGTGGCATCCGAGCCAGGTCTATGCGTAGATGATATGCATGAGTAGAACACAAAGAGTTGTGGGCGATCATAGTCATACTGCTTACCACCAACATCTTATTTTGATTTGGCGGTATTGTTGGATGAAGCGTCCTAGACCAATCTTACATGACCACGTTCATGAGACCGGTTCCACCGGCAGACATGCAACTTGTTTTGCATAAAGGTGGCTGGCGGCTGTCTGTTTCTCCAACTTTAGTTGAATCAAATTTGACTATGGCCGGTCCTTGTTGAAGGTTAAAATAGCACACTTGACGAAAAATCTTTGTGGTTTTGATGCATAGGTAAGAACGGTTCTTACTAGAAGCCCGTAGCAGCCACGTAAAACTTGCAACAACAAAGTAGAGGACGTCTAACTTGTTTTTGTAGGGCTTGCTGTGATGTGATATGGTCAAGACATTATGTGATATACGTTATTGTATGAGAGGATCATGTTTTGTAAAAAGTTATCGGCAACTGGTAGGAGCCTTATGGTTGTCGCTTTATTATATGAAATGCAATCGCCATGTAATTGCTTTACTTTATCACTATGCGTTAGCGATAGTTGTAGAAACAATAGTTGGCGAGACGACAATGATGCTACGATGGAGATCAAGGTGTCAAGCCGGTGATGATGGAGATCATGACGGTGCTTTGGAGATGAAGATCAAAGGCACAAGATGATGATGGCCATATCATGTCACATATTTTGATTGCATGTGATGTTTATCTTTTATGCATCTTATTTTGCTTAGTACGGCAGCAACATTATAAGATGATCCCTCACTAAATTTCAAGGCATAAGTGTTCTCCCTGAGTATGCGCCATTGCTACAGTTCGTCGTGCCGAGACACCACATGATGATCGGGTGTGATAAGCTCTACGTTCACATACAACGGGTGCAAGACAGTTTTGCACGTGCAGAATACTCAGGTTAAACTTAACAAGCCTAGCATGTACAGACATGACCTCCGAACACTGAGACCAAAAGGTCAAACGTGAATCATATAGTAGATATGATCAACATAGAGATGTTCACCATTGAAAACTACTCTGAAAGATCATGGATGTCGCCTAGAGGGGGGGGGGGGGTGAATAGGCGCTTTAAAATAATTACGGTTTAGGCTTGAACAAATGCGGAATAAACCTAGCGGTTAATTTGTCAAGCACAAAACCTACAACAACTAGGCTCACCTATGTGCACCAACAACTTAGGCTAAGCAAGATAAACTACTAGGTGATAGCAAGATATATGACAAGAAACAATATGGCTATCACAAGCTAAAGTGCATAAGTAAAGAGCTCGGGTAAGAGATAACCGAGGCACGCGGAGACGACGATGTATCGCGAAGTTCACACCCTTGTGGATGCTAATCTCTGTTTGGAGCGGTGTGGAGGCACAATGCTCCCCAAGAAGCCACTAGGGCCACCGTAATCTCCTCACGCCCTCGCACAATGCAAGATGCCGTGATTCCACTAAGGGACCCTTGTGGGCGGTCACCAAACCCGTACAAATGGCAACCCTTGGGGGCGGTCACCAAACCCGTACACTTTGGCAACCCTTGTGGGCGGTCACCGAACCCGTAAAAATGGCAACCCTTGGGGGCGGTCACCAAACCCGTACACTTTGGCAACCCTTGGGGGCGGTCACCAAAACCCGTCAAATTGCTTGGGGCGATCTCCACAACATAATTGGAGACCCCGACGCTTGCCCGGAGCTTTACACCACAATGATTGAGCTCCGAACAAAACCAACCGTTTAGGGCGCCAAGGCACCCAAGAGAAACAAGCTCTAGGGTGTACAAACACCCAAGAGTAATAAGCTTCTCAAACTTCACTTCCACGTATCACCGTGGAGAACTCAAACCGATGCACCAAATGCAATGGCAAGGGCACACGGAGTGCCCAAGTCCTTCTCTCCCAAATCCCACCAAAGCAACTAATACTAGGGAGGAAAATGAGAGGAAGAACGAAAGAAGAACACGAAGAACTCCAAGATCTAGATCCAAGGGGTTCCCCTCACTTAGAGGAGAAAGTGATTGGTGGAAACGCGGATCTAGATCTCCTCTCTCTTTTCCTTCAAGAACTAGCAAGAATCATTGGAGGGATTAAGAGTTAGCAAGCACGAAGAAGGTCAACAATGGGGGAAGAACACGAGCTCAAAGGATAAAGTTCATTGGGGAAGACAACCCCCTTTTAAAGGTGGGGAAAAATCCAACCGTTATGCTCACAACCCGCATCGAGTGGTACTACCGCTCCAAGGAGCGGTACTACCGTTAGGGTGGTAGTAGCCCTTTGAAACACAACACCGAGGAGGCATAAAAGCCAGAAGAACCGTTGGAGCGGTAGTACCGCTTGACCTCATGGTACTACCGCTAGGGGTAGCGGTACTACTGCTAAGGGTAGCGGTACTACTGCTTGCGAGCGGTACTAAAAAATTACATCCGTGCCTACCACTACTGGACTTGTGACGAGTTTTTGGTCCCGAGTGGAAGTAGCCATGGAAGTAGCCGCGGTAGTACTGCTCCAAGCGGTAGTACTGCTCCCAAGAGCGATAGTAAAAAATTACATCCACTCCTATCCGCGGTAGTACCGCTGCAGCCTTTTCAGAACACCAAAACTACCACAACTTCTGCAAACGGACTCCGAATTCGATGAAACCAAGTTTGTTGGAAAGATAGCGACAAGGGCTAACACAATCTTGAAAGAAATACCAATAAGAATCAAATGAGAAAAGGCCCAAAATAAAATGGTGAGAACCCTATCTCGGAAAAGACCGGTAAAACCTCCAACACCGAAAACATCATAGAAGACGCATGCAAACTCCGTTTTCGATGAACTCAAGCTTGTCATCAAGATGACCATAAGATCTAAGACTCACAAAGAGAAACAAACAAGAACCAAGAAACATGATGCAAGGATGCAATGGTTTGAGCTCTCGACGAACGATACGATCAAGCTACTCACTTGAGAGCCCCCCTTGATAGTACGACAATCAATCCTATAACCCGGTCTCCCTGAAGGAAATATGCCCTAGAGGCAATAATAAAGTTATTATTTATTTCCTTATATCATGATAAATGTTTATTATTCATGCTAGAATTGTATTAACCGGAAACATAATACATGTGTGAATACATAAACAAACTTAGTGTCACTAGTATGCCTCTACTTGACTAGCTCGTTAATCAAAGATGGTTTTGTTTCCTAACCATGTACAAAGAGTTGTTATTTGATTAACGGGATCACATCATTAGTTGAATGATCTGATTGACATGACCTATTCCATTAGCTTAGCACCCGATCATTTAGTATGTTGCTATTGATTTCTTCATGACTTATACATGTTCCTATGACTATGAGATTATGCAACTCCCGTTTGCCAGAGGAACACTTTGGGTGCTACCAAACGTCACAACGTAACTGGGTGATTATAAAGGAGTACTACAGGTGTCTCCAATGGTAGATGTTGGGTTGGCGTATTTCGAGATTAGGATTTGTCACTCCGATTGTCGGAGAGGTATCTTTGGGCCCTCTCGGTAATGCACATTACACAAGCCTTGCAAGCATTGCAACTAATGAGTTAGTTGCGAGATGATGTATTACGGAACGAGTAAAGAGACTTGCCAGTAATGAGATTGAACTAGGTATTGGATACCGACAATCGAATCTCGGGCAAGTAACATACCAATGACAAAGGGAACAACGTATGTTGTTATGCGGTCTGACCGATAAAGATCTTCGTAGAATATGTAGGAGCCAATATGGGCATCCAGGTCCCGCTATTGGTTATTGATCGGAGACGTGTCTCGGTCATGTCTACATTGTTCTCGAACCGTAGGGTCCGCACTCTTAAGGTTTCGATGACAGTTATATTATGAGTTTATGAGTTTTGATGTACCGAAGGAGTTCGGAGTCCCGGATGAGATCGGGGACATGACGAGGAGTCTCGAAATGGTCGAGACGTAAAGATCGATATATTGGACGACTATATTCGTACATTGGAAAGGTTCCGAGTGATTCGGGTATTTTCGGGGGTACCGGGGAGTTACGGGAATACGGGGAAGAGTATTGGGCCTTAATGGGCTTTAGTGGGAAGGAGCCAGGAGGTGGCGTGCGCCCCTCCCAAGTCCAGTCCGAATTGGACAAGGGATTTGGGGCACGGCCCACCTCTCCCTTCCTTCTCCACTTCCCTCCTTTCCCCCCTTCTCCTAGTTGGACTAGGAAAGAAGGAGTCCTACTCCCGGTGGGAGTAGGACTCCCCTTGGCGCGCCAACTCCTAGGCCGGCCGCCTCTCCTCCCCTGCTCCTTTATATACGGGGGCAGGGGGCACCCCATAGACAAACAAGTTGATCCTTGGTGATCGTTCCTTAGCCGTGTGCGGTGCCCCCTGCCACCAAATTCCACCTCGATCATATTGTTGCAGTGCTTAGGCGAAGCCCTGCGTCGGTAGTACATCAAGATCATCGCCACGCCATCGTGATGATGGAACTCTTCCTTGACGCTTTGCTGGATCGGAGCCCGAGTATCGTCATCGAACTGAACGTGTGCTAAGAACTCGGAGGTGCCGGAGTAACGGTGCTTGGATCGGTCGGATCGGGAAGAAGACGTACGACTACTTCCTCTACGTTGTGTCAACGCTTCCGTTGCGATCTACAAGGGTACGTAGATCAAACTCTCCCCCTTGTTGCTATGCATCACCATGATCTTGCGTGTGCGTAGGAAATTTTTGAAATTACTACGTTCCCCAACAGTGGCATCCGAGCCTAGGTTTTATGGTTTGATGTTATTTGCACGAGTAGAACACAAGTGAGTTGTGGGCGATACAAGTCATACTGCCTACCAGCATATCATACTTTGGTTCGGCGGTATTGTTGGACGAGACGACCTGGACCAACCTTACGCGTACGCTTACGCGAGACCGGTTCCCTCGACGTGCTTTGCACATAGATGGCTTGCGGGCGACTGTCTCTCCAACTTTAGTTGAACCGAGTATGGCTACGCCCGGTCCTTGAGAAGGTTAAAACGGAGTCTATTTGACAAACTATCGTTGTGGTTTTGATGCGTAGGTGAGATGAGTTCTTGCTTAAGCCCGTAGCAGCCACGTAAAACTTGCAACAACAAAGTAGAGGATGTCTAACTTGTTTTTGCAGGGCATGTTGTGATGTGATATGGTCAAGGCATGATGCTGATTTTATTGTATGAGATGATCATGTTTTGTAACCAAGTTATCGGCAACTGGCAGGAGCCATATGGTTGTCGCTTTATTGTATGCAATGCAATCGCGATGTAATGCTTTACTTTATTGCTAAGCGGCAGTGATAGTCGTGGAAGCATAAGATTGGCGAGACGACAACGATGCTACGATGGAGATCAAGGTGTCGCGCCGGTGACGATGGTGATCATGACGGTGCTTCAGAGATGGAGATCACAAGCACAAGATGATGATGGCCATATCATATCACTTATATTGATTGCATGTGATGTTTATCTTTTATGCATCTTATCTTGCTTTGATTGACGGTAGCATTATAAGATGATCTCTCACTAAATTATCAAGAAGTGTTCTCCCTGAGTATGCACCGTTGCGAAAGTTCTTCGTGCTGAGACACCACGTGATGATCGGGTGTGATAGGCTCTACGTTCAAATACAACGGGTGCAAAACAGTTGCACACGCGGAATACTCAGGTTATACTTGACGCGCCAAGCATATACAGATATGGCCTCGGAACACGGAGACCGAAAGGTCGAGCGTGAATCATATAGTAGATATGATCAACATAATGATGTTCACCGATGAAACTACTCCATCTCACGTGATGATCGGACATGGTTTAGTTGATTTGGATCACGTGATCACTTAGAGGATTAGAGGGATGTCTATCTAAGTGGGAGTTCTTAAGTAATATGATTAATTGAACTTAAATTTATCATGAACTTAGTCCTGGTAGTATTTTGTAAATCATGTTGTAGATCAATAGCTCGCGTTGTTGCTTCCCTGTGTTTACTTTGATATGTTCCTAGAGAAAATTGTATTGAAAGATGTTAGTAGCAATGATACGGATTGGATCCGTGATCTGAGGTTTATCCTCATTGCTGCACAGAAGAATTATGTCCTTGATGCACCGCTAGGTGACAGACCTATTGCAGGAGCAAATGCAGACGTTATGAACGTTTGGCTAGCTCAATATGATGACTACTTGATAGTTTAGTGCACCATGCTTAATGGCTTAGAATCGGGACTTCAAAGACGTTTTGAACGTCATGGAGCATATGAAATGTTCCAGGAGTTGAAGTTAATATTTCAAGCAAATACCCGAGTTGAGAGATATGAAGTCTCCAACAAGTTCTATAGCTAAAAGATGGAGGAGAATCGCTCAACTAGTGAGCATGTGCTCAGATTGTCTGGGTACTACAATCGCTTGAATCAAGTGGGAGTTAATCTTCCAGATAAGATAGTGATTGACAGAATTCTCTAGTCACCATCACCAAGTTAGTAGAACTTCGTGATGAACTATAGTATGCAAGGGATGACAAAAACGAATCCCGAGCTTTTCATGATGATGAAATCAATGAAGGTAGAAATCAAGAAAGAACATCAAGTGTTGATGGTTGACAAGATCACTAATTTCAAGAAAAGGGCAAAGGGAAAAAGGGGAACTTCAAGAAGAACAGCAAGCAAGTTGCTGCTCAAGTGAAGAAGCCCAAGTTTGGTCCTAAGCCTGAGACTAAGTGCTTCTACTGCAAAGGGACTGGTCACTGGAAGCGGAACTACCCCAAGTGATTGGCAGATAAGAAGGATGGCAAAGTGAACATAAGTATATTTGATATACATGTTATTGATGTGTACTTTACTAGTGTTTATAGCAAACCCTCAGTATTTGATACTAGTTCAGTTGCTAAGAGTAGTAACTAGAAACAGGAGTTGCAGAATAAACAGAGACTAGTTAAGGGTGAAGTGACGATGTCTGTTGGAAGTAGTTCCAAGATTGATATGATCATCATCGCACACTCCCTATAATTTCGGGATTAGTGTTGAACCTAAATAAGTGTTATTTGGTTTTTGCGTTGAGCATGAATATGATTTGATCATGTTTATTGTAATACGGTTATTCATTTAAGTAAGAGAATAAATTGTTGTTCTGTTTACATGAATAAAACCTTATATGGTTACACACCCAATGAAAATAGTTCGTTGTATCTCGATCGTAGTGATACACATAATCATAATATTGAAACCAAAAGATGCAAAGTTAATAATGATAGTGCAACTTATTTGTGGCACTGCCGTTTAGGTCATATTGGTGTAAAGCACATGAAGAAACTCCATGCTGATGGGATTTTGGAATCACTTGATTATGAATCACTTGATGCTTGCGAACCATGCCTTATGGGCAAGATGACTAAAACGCCGTTCTCCGGAACAATGAAGCAAGCAACAGATTTGTTGGAAATCATACATACTGATGTATGTGGTCCGATGAATATTGATGCTCGCGATAGGTATCATTATTTTCTGATCTTCACAGATGATTTGAGCAGATATGAGTATATCTACTTGATGAAACATAAGTCTGAAACATTTGAAAAGTTCAAAGAACTTCAGAGTGAAGTGGAGAATCATCGTAACAAGAAAATAAGGCTTCTACGATCTGATCGCGGAGACAAATATTTGAGTTACGAGTTTGGTCTTCAATTAAAACAATGTGGAATAGTTTCACAAATTCGTGCCACCCGGAACACCACAGCATAATGGTGTGTCTGAACGTCATAACCGTACTTTATTAGATATAGTACAATCTATGATGTATCTTACCAATCTACCACTATCGTTTTGGGGTTATGCATTACAGACAGCTGCATTCACGTTAAATAGGGCACCATCTAAATCCATTGAGACGACACCGTGTGAACTATGGTTTAGGCAAGAAACCTAAGCTGTCGTTTCTTAAAGTTTGGAGTTGCGATGCTTATGTGAAAAAGTTTCATCTCGATAAGCTCAACCTCAAATCGGAGAAATATATCTTCATAGGATACCCAAAGGAGACAGTTGGGTACACCTTCTATCACAGATCCGAAGGCAAGACATTCGTTGCTAAGAATGGATCCTTTCTAGAGAAGGAGTTTCTCTCGAAAGAAGTGAGTGGGAGGAAAGTAGAAAACTTGATAAGGTAATTATACCTTCTCCCTTATTGGAAAGTACTTCATGACAGAAATCTGTTCTTGTGACTACTACACCAATTAGTGAGGAAGCTAATGATGATGATCATGTAACTTCAGATCAAGTTACTACCGAATCTCGTAGGTAAACCAGAGTGAGATCCGCACCAGAGTGGTACGGTAATCCTGTTCTGGAAGTCATGTTACTAGACCATGACGAACTTGCGAACTATGAGGAAGCGATGATGAGCCCAGATTCCACGAAATGGTTTGAGGCCATGAAATCTGAGATATGATCCATGTATGAGAACAAAGTATGGACTTTGATGGATTTGCCCGATGATCGACAAACCATAGAAATAAATGGATCTTCAAGAGGAAGACGGACATTGATAGTAGTGTTACTATCTACAAAGCTAGAATTGTCGCAAAAGGTTTTCGACAAGTTCAAAGTGTTGACTACGATGAGAGTTTCTCACTCGTATCTATGCTTAAGTCTGTCCGAATCATGTTAGCAATTGCCGCATTTTATGAAATCTGGCAAATGGATAAACAAAACTGCATTCCTTAATGGATTTCTTAAAGAAGAGTTGTATATGATGCAACCAGTAGGTTTTGTCAATCCTAAAGGTGCTGACAAAATATGCAAGCTCCAGCGACTCATCTATGGACTGGTGCAAGCATCTCGGAGTTGGAATACACGCTTTGATAAGTTGATCAAAGCATATAGTTTTATACAGACTTGCGGTGAAGCCTGTATTTACAAGAAAGTGAGTGGGAGCACTACAGCATTTCTGATAAGTATATGTGAATGGCATATTGTTGATCGAAAATAATGTAGAATTATTCTGTAAAGCATAAAGGAGTGTTTGAAAGGAGTTTTCAAAGAAAGACTTCGGTGAAGCTGCTTACATATTGAGCCCCAAGATCTATAGAGATAGATCAAGACGCTTGATAAGTTTTTTCAATAAGTACATACCTTGACAAGATTTTGAAGTAGTTCAAAATGGAGCAGTCAAAGAAAGAGTTCTTGCCTGTATTACAAGGTGTGAAGTTGAGTAAGACTCAAAGCCCGACCACGGCAAAAGATAGAAAGAGAATGAAAGTCATTCCCTATGCCTTGGCCATAGGTTCTATATAGTATGTCATGCTGTATACCAGATCTATTGTATACCCTGCACTGATTTGGCAAGGGAGTACAATAGTGATCTAGGAGTAGATCACTGGATAGCGGTCAGAATTATCCTTAGTGAAATAAGGATATGTTTCTCGATTATGGACGTGACAAAAGGTTCGTCGTAAAGGGTTACGCCGATGCAAGTTTTGACACTAATCTAGATGACTCTAAGTTTCGGTCTAGATACATATTGAAAGTGGGAGCAATTAGCTAGAGTAGCTCCATGGAGAGCATTGTTGACATAGAAATTTGCAAAATACATGTGGATCTGAATGTGGCAGACCCGTTGACTAAAATTCTCTCACAAGCAAAACATGATCACACCTTAGTACTCTTTGGGTGTTAATCACATAACGATGTGAACTAGATTACCGAATCTAGTAAACCTTTTGGGTGTTGGTCACATGGCGATGTGAACTATGGGTGTTAATCACATGATGATGTGAACTATCGATGTTAATCACGTGGAGATGTGATCTAGATTATTGACTCTAGTGCAAGTGGGAGACTGAAGGAAATATGCCCTAGAGGCAATAATAAAGTTATTATTTATTTCCTTATATCATGATAAATGTTTATTATTCATGCTAGAATTGTATTAACCGGAAACATAATACATGTGTGAATACATAAACAAACTTAGTGTTGTTGGGGAACGTAGCAGAAATTCAAAATTTTCCTACGTGTGACCAAGATCTATCTATGGAGAGAGACCAGCAATGAGGGGAAGGAGAGTTGCATCTACATACCCTTGTAGATCGCTAAGCGGAAGCGTTCAAGTGAACGGGGTTGATGGAGTCGTACTCGTCGTGATCCAATTCACCGATGACCAAGTGCCGAACGGACGGCACCTCTGCGTTCAACACACGTACGGAACGGAGACGTCTCCCATGCCTTGATCCAGCAAGGATGAGGGAGAGGTTGATGGAGATCCAGCAGCACGACGGCGTGGTGGAAGTAGCGGGATTCCAACAGGGCTTCGCTAAGCGCTGTGGGAGGAGGGAGATGTGTCACGGGAGGGAGAGGGAGGTGCCAGGCCTTAGGTTGGTTTGCTCCTCCTTTTCCCCACTATATATAGGGCCAAGGGAGAGGGGGAGGCGCAGCCCTTGCCCCTTCCTCCAAGGAAGGGTGCGGCCAAGGGTGGGGAGGAGTCCATCCTCCCCAAGGCACCCCGGAGGTGCCTTCCCCTTTTAGGACTCTCCCCTTTTTCCCATCTCTTGGCGCATGGGCCTCTTGGGGCTGGTGCCCTTGGCCCATATAGGCCAAGGCACACCCCCTACAGCCCATGTGGCCCCCCGGGGCAGGTGGCCCCACCCGGTGGACCCCCGGGACCCTTCCGGTGGTCCCGGTACAATACCGATGACCCCGAAACTTGTCTCGATGGCCGAAACAGGACTTCCTATATATAAATCTTTACCTCCGGACCATTCCGGAACTCCTCGTGACGTCCGGGATCTCATCCGAGACTCCGAACAACATTCGGGTTACCGCCTACTAATATCTCTACAACCCTAGCGTCACCGAACCTTAAGTGTGTAGACCCTACGGGTTCGGGAGACATGCAGACATGACCGAGACGTTCTCCGGTCAATAACCAACAGCGGGATCTGGATACCCATGTTGGCTCCCACATGTTCCACGATGATCTCATCGGATGAACCACGATGTCAAGGACTTAATCAATCCCGTATACAATTCCCTTTGTCTATCGGTACGATACTTGCCCGAGATTCGATCGTCGGTATCCCGATACCTTGTTCAATCTCGTTACCGGCAAGTCTCTTTACTCGTTCCGTAACACATCATCCCGTGATCAACTCCTTGATCACATTGTGCAAATTATGATGATGTCCTACCGAGTGGGCCCAGAGATACCTCTCCGTTTACACGGAGTGACAAATCCCAGTCTCGATTCGTGCCAACCCAACAGACACTTTCGGAGATACCTGTAGTGCACCTTTATAGTCACCCAGTTACGTTGTGACGTTTGGTACACCCAAAGCATTCCTACGGTATCCGGGAGTTGCACAATCTCATGGTCTAAGGAAATGATACTTGACATTAGCAAAGCTTTAGCATACGAACCACACGATCTTGTGCTATGCTTAGGATTGGGTCTTGTCCATCACATCATTCTCCTAATGATGTGATCCCATTATCAACAACATCCAATGTCCATGGTCAGGAAACCGTAACCATCTATTGATCAACGAGCTAGTCATCTAGAGGCTTACTAGGGACATGGTGTTGTCTATGTATCCACACATGTATCTGAGTTTCCTATCAATACAATTATAGCATGGATAATAAACGATTATCATGAACAAGGAAATATAATAATAATCAATTTATTATTGCCTCTAGGGCATATTTCCAACAGTCTCCCACTTGCACTAGAGTCAATAATCTAGTTCACATCGCGATGTGATTAACACTCACAGGTCACATCGCCATGTGACTAATACCCAAGAGTTTACCAGAGTCAATAATCTAGTTCACATCACTATGTGATTAACACTCAATGAGTTCTGGGTTTGATCATGTTGCTTGTGAGAGAGGTTTTAGTCAATGGGTCTGAACCTTTCAGATCCATGTGTGCTTTACAAATCTCTATGTCATCTCCTAGATGTAGCTACCACGTTCTATTTGGAGCTATTCAAAATAACTGTTCTACTTGGAGCTATTCTAAATTGTTGCTCCATTATACGTATCCGGTATCTCTACTCAGAGCTATCCGGATAGGTGTTAAGCTTGCATCGACGTAACCCTTTACGACGAACTCTTTTACCACTTCCATAATCGAGAAAATTCCTTAGTCCACTAATTACTAAGGATAACTTTGACCGCTGTCCTGTGATCCATTCTTGGATCACTCTTGTACCCCTTGACTGACTCATGGCAAGGCACACTTCAGGTGCGGTACACAGCATAGCATACTGTAGAGCCTACGTCTTAAGCATAGGGGACGACCTTCGTCCTTTCTCTCTATTCTGCCATGGTCGAGCTTTAAGTCTTAACTTCATACCTTACAACTCAGGCAAGAACTCCTTCTTTGACTGATCCATCTTGAACACCTTCAAGATCATGTCAAGGTATGTGCTCATTTGAAAGTACCATTAAGCGTTTTGATCTATCCTTATAGATCTTGATGCTCAATGCTCAAGTAGCTTAATCCAACTTTTCCATTGAAAACACTTTCCAAATAACCCTATATGCTTTCCAGAAATTCTACGTCATTTCTGATCAACAATATGTCAGCAACATATATTCATCAGAAATTCTATAGTGCTCCACTCACTTCTTTGGAAATACAAGTTTCTCATAAACTTTGTATAAACCCAAAATCTTTGATCATCTCATCAAAGTGTACATTCCAACTCCGAGATGCTCACTCCAGTCCTTAGAAGGATTACTGGAGCTTTGCATACTTATTAGCATCTTTCAGGATTGACAAAACCTTCCGGTTGTGTCACATACAACCTTTCCTCAAGAAAATCGTCGAGGAAACAATGTTTTGACATCCTATCTGCAAGATTTCATAAATAATGCAATAATCGCTAATATAATTCGAACAGACTCTTAGCTTCGCTACGAGTGAGAAAGTCTCATCGTAGTCAACTCCTTGAACTTGTCGGGAAACTTCTAACGACAAGTCGAGCTTTCTTAATGGTGACATTTACCATCATTGTCTGTCTTCCTTTAAAATCCATCTATACTCAACAGCCTCACGACCATCGAGCTATTCTGTCAAAGTCTACACTTTGTTTCCATACATGGATCCTCTCTCGGATTTTATGGCCTCGAGCCATTTATCGGAATCCAGGCCCACCACCGCTTCTCCATGGCTCGTAGGTTCATTGTTGTCTAGCAACATGACTTCCAAGACAGGATTACGTACCACTCTGAAGTAGTACGCATCCTTTTCATCCTACGAGGTTTGATAGTGACTTGATCTGAAGTTTCATGATCAATATCATAAGCTTCCACTTCAATTGGTGTAGGTGCCACAGGAACAACTCTTTGTGCCCTGCTATACACTAGTTGAAGTAACGGTTCAATAACCTCATCAAGTCTCCACCATCCTCCCACTCAATTCTTTCGAGAGAAACTTTTTCTCGAGAAAGGACCCGATTCTAGAAACAATCCCTTATTGCTTTCGAATATGAGACAGGAGGTATACCCAACTGTTTTGGGTGTCCTATGAAGATGCATTTATCCGCTTTGGGTTCGAGCTTATCAGCCTGAAACTTTTTCACATAAGCGTCGCAGCCCCAAACCTTTTAAAAAATGACAGCTTAGGTTTCTCTAAACCATAGTTCATATGGTGTCATCTCATCGGAATTACGTGGTGCCCCTTTTAAAGTGAATGTGGTTGTCTTTAATGCCTAACCCATAAACTATCGTGGTAATTCGATAAGAGACATCATGGTATGCATCATATCCAATAGGGTGCAGTTATGATGTTCGGACACACCATCACACTATGGTGTTCCAGGCTGTATCAGTTGTGAAACAATTTCCACAATGTCTTAATTCTGTGCCAAACTCGTAATTCAGATATTCATCTCTATGATCATATCATAGATACTTTATCCTCTTGTCACGACGATCTTTCAACTTCACCCTGAAATTACTTGAACCTTTCAATAATTCAGACTCGTGATTCATCAAGTAAATATACTCAATATCTACTCAAATCATCTGTGAAGTAAGAACATAACGATATCCACTACACGCCTCAGCACTCATTGGACTGCACACATCAAAATGTATTACTTCCAGCAAGTTGCTTTCTAGTTCCATTTTACTGAAACCGAGGCTTTCAGTCATCTTGCCCATGTGGTATGATTTGCATGTCTCAAGTGATTCAAAATCAAGTGAGTCCAAACGGTCCATTTGCATGGAGTTTCCTCATGCATATACACCAATAGACATGGTTCGCATGTCTCAAACTTTTCAAAAATGAGTGAGCCCAAAGATCCATCAACATGGAGCTTCCTCATGCGTTTTATACCGATATGACTTACGTGGCAGCGCCACAAGTAGGTGGTACTATCATTACTATCTTTTGGCATGAACATGTGTATCACTACGATCGAGATTCAACAAACCATTCATTTTAGGTGCAAGACCATTGAAGGTATTATTCAAATAAACAGAGTAACCATTATTCTCCTTAAATGAATAACCGTATTGCGATAGACACAATCCAATCATGTCTATGCTCAACGCAAACACCAAATAACCATTATTTAGGTTTAACACCAATCTCGATGGTAGAGGGAGCGTACGATATTTGATCAACCTTGGAAATACTTCCAACACATATCGTTATCTCACCTTTAGCTAGTCTCCGTTTATTCCACAGCTTTTATTTCGAGTTACTAACACTTAGCAATCGAACCGATATCTAATACCCTGGTGCTACTAGGAGTACTAGTAAAGTACACATTAACATAATGTATATCCAATATACTTCTATCGACCTTGCCAGCCTTCTTATCTACCAAGTATCTAGGGTAATTCTGCTCCAGTGGCTGTTCCTCTTATTACAGAAGCACTTAGTCTCGGGTTTGGGTTCAACCTTGGGTTTCTTCACTAGAGCAGCAGCTGATTTGCCGATTCATGAAGTATCCCATCTTGCCCTTGCCCTTCTTGAAACTAGTGGTTTTACTAACCATCAACGATTGATACTCCCTTTTGATTTCTACTTTCGCGGTGTCGCAAATAGCTCAAGGATCATCATATATGTTCCTGATATATTATAGTTCATCACGAAGCTCAAGCAGCTTGGTGGTAATGACTTTGGAGAACTATCACTATCTCATCTGGAAGATCAACTCCCACTTGATTCAAATGATTGTTGTACTCAGACAATCTGAGCACAAGCTCAACAATTGAGCTTTTCTCCCTTAGTTTGCAGGTTAAGAAAATCGTCGGAGGTCTTATACCTCTTGACGTGGGCACAAGCCTGAAATCCCAATTTCAGCCCTCAAAACATCTCATATGTTTCGCGACGTTTCAAAACGTCTTCGGTGCCTCAACTCTAAATTGTTTAACTGAACTATCACGTAGTTATCAAAATGTGTATGTCAGATGTTCGCAACATCCACAGACAACGTTCGAGGTTCAGCACACTGAGCGGTGCATTAAGGACATAAGCCTTCTAAGAAGCAATGGGGACAATCCTCAGTTTACGGACCTAGTCCGTATAATTGGTACTATCAACTTTCAACTAATTTTTTTTCTCTAGGACCATATCTAAACAGTAGAACTAAAGCGCAAGCTACGACATAATTTGCAAAATCCTTTTTGAATATGTTCAGGATAATTAAGTTCATCTTATGAACTCCCACTCAGATAGACATCCCTCTAGTCATCTAAGTGATTACATGATCCGAGTCAACTAGGCCGTGTCCGATCATCACGTGAGACGGACTAGTCAACATCGGTGAACATCTTCATGTTGATCGTATCTTCTATACGACTCATGCTCGACCTTTCGGTCTTCTGTGTTCCGAGGCCATGTCTGTACATGCTAGGCTCGTCAAGTCAACCTAAGTGTTTGCATGTGTTCCGAGGCCATGTCTGTACATGCTAGGCTCGTCAACACCCGTTGTATGTGAACGTTAGAATCTATCACACCCGATCATCACGTGGTGCTTCGAAACGACGAACTGTAGCAACGGTGCACAGTTAGGGGAGAACACTTCTTGAAATTTTAATGAGGGATCATCTTATTTACTACCGTCGTTCTAAGCAAATAAGATGTATAAACATGATAAACATCACATGCAATCAAATAGTGACATGATATGGCCAATATCACTTTGCTCCTTTTGATCTCCATCTTCGGGGCTCCATGATCATCATCGTCACCGGCATGACACCATGATCTCCATCATCATGATCTCCATCATCGTGTCTTCTTGAAGTTGTCACGTCATCTATTACTTCTACTACTACAGCTAACAGTTAGCAATAAAGTAAAGTAATTACATGACGTTTATGTTGACACGCAGGTCATAAATAAATAAAGACAACTCCTATGGCTCCTGCCGGTTGTCATACTCATCGACATGCAAGTCGTGATTCCTATTACAAGAACATGATCAATCTCATACATCACATATCATTCATCACATTCTTCATGGCCATATCACATCACATAGCATACCCTGCAAAAACAAGTTAGACGTCCTCTAATTGTTGTTTGCATGTTTTACGTGGCTGCTATGGGTTTCTAGCAAGAACGTTTCTTACCTACGCAAAACCACAACGTGATATGCCAATTGCTATTTACCCTTCATAAGGACCCTTTTCATCGAATCCGATCCGACTAAAGTGGGAGAGACAGACACCCGCCAGCCACCTTATGCAACTAGTGCATGTTTGTCGGTGGAACTGGTCTCACGTAAGAGTACGTGTAAGGTTGGTCCGGGCCGCTTCATCCCATGATGCCGCCGAATCAATATAAGACTAGTAACGGCAAGCATATTGAACAAAATCAACGCCCACAACTACTTTGTGTTCTACTCGTGCATAGAATCTACGTAATAGACCTAGCTCATGATGCCACTGTTGGGGAACGTAGCAGAAATTCAAAATTTTCCTACGTGTGACCAAGATCTATCTATGGAGAGAGACCAGCAATGAGGGGAAGGAGAGTTGCATCTACATACCCTTGTAGATCGCTAAGCGGAAGCGTTCAAGTGAACGGGGTTGATGGAGTCGTACTCGTCGTGATCCAATTCACCGATGACCAAGTGCCGAATGGACGGCACCTCCGCGTTCAACACACGTATGGAACGGAGACGACTCCCATGCCTTGATCCAGCAAGGAGGAGGGAGAGGTTGATGGAGATCCAGCAGCACGACGGCGTGGTGGAAGTAGCGGGCTTCCAACAGGGCTTCGCTAAGCGCTGCGGGAGGAGGGAGATGTGTCACGGGAGGGAGAGGGAGGCGCCAGGCCTTAGGTTGGTTTGCTCCTCCTTTTCCCCACTATATATAGGGCCAAGGGAGAGGGGGAGGCGCAGCCCTTGCCCCTTCCTCCAAGGAAGGGTGCGGCCAAGGGTGGGGAGGAGTCCATCCTCCCCAAGGCACCCCGGAGGTGCCTTCCCCTTTTAGGACTCTCCCCTTTTTCCCATCTCTTGGCGCATGGGCCTCTTGGGGCTGGTGCCCTTGGCCCATATAGGCCAAGGCACATCCCCTACAGCCCATGTGGCCCCCCGGGGCAGGTGGCCCTACCCGGTGGACCCCCGGGACCCTTCCGGTGGTCCCGGTACAATACCGATGACCCCGAAACTTGTCCCGATGGCCGAAACAGGACTTCCTATATATAAATCTTTACCTCCGGACCATTCCGGAACTCCTCGTGACGTCCGGGATCTCATCCGAGACTCCGAACGACATTCGGGTTACCGCATACTAATATCTCTACAACCCTAGCGTCACCGAACCTTAAGTGTGTAGACCCTACGGGTTCGGGAGACATGCAGACATGACCGAGACGTTCTCCGGTCAATAACCAACAGCGGGATCTGGATACCCATGTTGGCTCCCACATGTTCCACAATGATCTCATCGGATGAACCACGATGTCAAGGACTTAATCAATCCCGTATACAATTCCCTTTGTCTATCGGTACGATACTTGCCCGAGATTCGATCGTCGGTATCCCGATACCTTGTTCAATCTCGTTACCGGCAAGTCTCTTTACTCGTTCCGTAACACATCATCCCGTGATCAACTCCTTGATCACATTGTGCACATTATGATGATGTCCTACCGAGTGGGCCCAGAGATACCTCTCCGTTTACACGGAGTGACAAATCTCAGTCTCGATTCGTGCCAACCCAACAGACACTTTCGGAGATACCTGTAGTGCACCTTTATAGTCACCCAGTTACATTGTGACGTTTGGTACACCCAAAGCATTCCTACGGTATCCGGGAGTTGCACAATCTCATGGTCTAAGGAAATGATACTTGACATTAGCAAAGCTTTAGCATACGAACCACACGATCTTGTGCTATGCTTAGGATTGGGTCTTGTCCATCACATCATTCTCCTAATGATGTGATCCCGTTATCAACGACATCCAATGTCCATGGTCAGGAAACCGTAACCATCTATTGATCAACGAGCTAGTCAACTAGAGGCTTACTAGGGACATGGTGTTGTCTATGTATCCACACATGTATCTGAGTTTCCTATCAATACAATTATAGCATGGATAATAAACGATTATCATGAACAAGGAAATATAATAATAATCAATTTATTATTGCCTCTAGGGCATATTTCCAACAAGTGTCACTAGTATGCCTCTACTTGACTAGCTCGTTAATGAAAGATGGTTTTGTTTCCTAACCATGTACAAAGAGTTGTTATTTGATTAACGGGATCGCATCATTAGTTGAATGATCTGATTGACATGACCCATTCCATTAGCTTAGCACCCGATCGTTTAGTATGTTGCTATTGCTTTCTTCATGACTTATACATGTTCCTATGACTATGAGATTATGCAACTCCCGTTTGCCAGAGGAACACTTTGGGTGCTACCAAACGTCACAACGTAACTGGGTGATTATAAAGGAGTACTACAGGTGTCTCCAATGGTAGATGTTGGGTTGGCGTATTTCGAGATTAGGATTTGTCACTCCGATTGTCGGAGAGGTATCTCTGGGCCCTCTCGGTAATGCACATTACACAAGCCTTGCAAGCATTGCAACTAATGAGTTAGTTGCGATATGATGTATTACGGAACGAGTAAAGAGACTTGCCAGTAACGAGATTGAACTAGGTATTGGATACCGACGATCGAATCTCGGGCAAGTAACATACCGATGACAAAGGGAACAACGTATGTTGTTATGCGGTCTGACCGATAAAGATCTTCGTAGAATATGTAGGAGCCAATATGGGCATCCAGGTCCCGCTATTGGTTATTGACCGGAGACGTGTCTCGGTCATGTCTACATTGTTCTCGAACCGTAGGGTCCGCACGCTTAAGGTTTCGATGACAGTTATATTATGAGTTTATGAGTTTTGATGTACCGAAGGAGTCGGAGTCCCGAATGAGATCGGGGACATGACGAGGAGTCTCGAAATGGTCGAGACGTAAAGATCGATATATTGGACGACTATATTCGGACATCGGAAAGGTTCCGAGTGATTCGGGTATTTTCGGGGGTACCGGGGAGTTGTGGGAATACGGGGAAGAGTATTGGGCCTTAATGGGCTTTAGTGGAAAGGAGCCAGGAGGTGGCACGCGCCCCTCCCAAGTCCAGTCCGAATTGGACAAGGGATTTGGGGCGCGGCCCACCTCTCCCTTCCTTCTCCACTTCCCTCCTTTCCCCCCTTCTCCTAGTTGGACTAGGAGAGAAGGAGTCCTACTCCCGGTGGGAGTAGGACTCCCCTTGGCGCGCCAACTCCTAGGCCGGCCGCCTCTCCTCCCCTGCTCCTTTATATACGGGGGCAGGGGCACCCCATAGACACACAAGTTGATCCTTGGTGATCGTTCCTTAGCCGTGTGCGGTGCCCCCTGCCACCAAATTCCACCTCGATCATATTGTTGCAGTGCTTAGGCGAAGCCCTGCGTCGGTAGTACATCAAGATCGTCACCACGCTGTCGTGATGACGGAACTCTTCCTCGACGCTTTGCTGGATCGGAGCCCGAGGATCGTCATCGAACTGAACGTGTCCTAAGAACTCGGAGGTGCCGGAGTAACGGTGCTTGGATCGGTCGTATCGGGAATTAGACGTACGACTACTTCCTCTACATTGTGTCAACGCTTCCGTTGCGATCTACAAGGGTACGTAGATCAAACTCTCCCCCTCGTTGCTATGCATCACCATGATCTTGCGTGTGCGTAGGAAATTTTTGAAATTACTACGTTCCCCAACACTCCCAACTACCATCATGAGACTGGTAAAATAGAAAACCTATCAAGGGCAAACCTTTGCCTTGCACATGATCCACTTGAGCTAGATGATGACTATCTTGACTCCCTCAAGTTGGACCACCTTTCTTGATTGCGTTGGCTCGATGAAGACTAGTTGATTGCTCCCCCATACTCCACTATGGGTGAGCCACTCTTCCGCACATCTTCACAAGTCCATTATAACCACAATGGATGGCAATCTTCAAGCATTTGATCTCTTCGTGATGCTTCACTTGAATTTGCACACCGCAACCTAACCCCACAAAGAACTCTCACAAAGACCATGGGTTAGTACACAAAGCGTAATGGACAATGCTCACCATACCATGGGATCACTTGATCCCTTTGTACACCTTGTACGCTTTGTGTGTTGATCAACTTGATCCACTCTTGACTTAGTCTTGATTAACCTTGATTCTTTCCAACTCTCTTCATTTGGATGATGTCTTGAAGGTAAACATGAATGATCAAACAATCTTCTTCTTCAAGACATGCTTGCAATAAGCTCAACTCTCAAATGACCAATCTTTGGATAATTCCTTGAATAACACCTTGGTCGACACAAACTCTCCTTGAAACCAACACATGTACTCCAAGAAAAGCCTATGGACAAAACCTTCAAATATAACTCAAGGCAACCATTAGTCCATAGAGATTGTCATCAATTACCAAAACCAAACATGGGGGCACCGCATGTTCTTTCAATCTCCCCCATTTTGGTAATTGATGACAATCACTTTCAAGAGAGTTTGTACAAGGAATAATGCGTCACCAAGCAATGCAACAACCAATAATGCATGCGTATGAGATGCAAATGCTTAGGAACAAAACCAAAGGAAGGAGAAAAATCTGAAGACTTCTCCACAAAACTCTCTGAAACTTCTCCCCCATTGGCATCGATTGCCAAAATGGGCGAAAAGCTTAGAAGGCCAATATAAATTGTGTATTTCTCAACAAGAGAGTGGAATGCAATACACATATCCAACGGTAATACTTGGAGGAAGACCAACTATATTGAGGCACCAAGATTGCTAAAGGAAGATATGCCACAAGGACATAACATAGAGAGACGCAAGCAATCAAGCGATCAAAAGATACCAATTGAAGGAAGCAATCAAATGATATCAATTGAACCAACTAGACCAAAGATCCTACAAGCCACAAGAAAAAAAAGGATATTATGATATGAGCATAGGAGTGTTCTAAAGAAACTAGAGAGGCTCCCCATGATTTGTGCACACATAAGAATATTTGTATTTGGATACAAAGTGCACAAAATAGGATCATAGCTCCCCCCAAATCAATAGAAACTTACAACAAGTGCAAGTGAGCATATAGGAAACCAAGCCTAGTACTTGCAACAAACCCATGGTTGAGCAACAAGTAAAAGAGGCAACTTAAGAATGGGCTCAACCAAAATGATGTGTGTGAGTCAAGGCAATGCACTTGAGAAGACTAATGTACGGATGAGCATTAAGCATCAATAAAGTCTTGAAATAATGAGGCACACGGTGCAAGGCCTATCATTCCCACACACAACTAGCAAATGGGTTCACAAGCTTACTAATAAGCATATAAAGAACCTATGCTTGTGACAACCCGTGGTGAAGATAGAGGATGAAGGCCTCATCAAGACGAGGGATACCAATTAAGATGGAAAAAGCCTCGTAAAGATAATCATGAGGAAAATAATCTTCACCACACAAGAGTGCATCAAGATGCAACGATAAAAGACACGCACTCAAGGCAAAAGCTTTCATGGAGCCACCAAAGAAATAACATAAGAAAGACAAGGTGGACGTGAAAGAAAGGATATCAACTAGATATTCAACTTCTCTCAAGTGTATAAGATTCTAGGCAGACAAAATCATGATGATATATATCTACAAAGAAGGATGTACACCCGAAATAGTTACAACACGAGGAACAAGATATCCAAAGGGAGGTCATACATATACCAATAAGATATTTGCTTGGAAGCATAGCACATGGCTAGATATGGTCTTATAGTATATAAATGAATTCCTACCACACACCCATCAAAGACATCACAACTATCAACAAGAGATCATTGTCGGGATGCTTTGAGAAAGGGAACATGTATCACAAGAATGAATGAATAACATGCCATGATACAACCTACACAAGGTTGATGCAAGAAATGTGTGCATGAAGAATATGAAGATACTTGTTACTGAGTTAACATTGGAAGGATGTGGTAGATACCAATTGAAGGTAGATAGTGGTTCATTGATCATCCTAGTTCGACTCCAATAAGCACATAATGACAACACCTTCCTTGTGAGTGAGCCGAGCATCCAATGTATCTCCAATTGTTCCTAGAACAACAACACAAACAAAATGGTACCCAAACTCATTGGGACCAAAGAGTTAGAGAACCAACAATACATAGGACAAACTCCACATAAAAATGTGCATATAGATACGAAAATGAATTTCATGCACATCTCATCCCATTTGAGACTTGGTGGAGTTTCCCCTATATATTGGGTCAAAGAAAGAAAGCATGCCAAAGATACTACACTAAGTTAATATGCATGCTCAAGACTTTCAAGAATCGATACCAAATGACAAAGAAATACCAAGAGAAGAAAAGATACCAAATGAATAACTCATCACTTGAAAGATATCAATTGAAAGATACATCAAGGAATGAGATATCCATTGATACACACAAAAATAAAGATGTCAAACTCCCAAAAGAGAGAATGGTTCCAAACAAACCAAGCCCTCTATAAAGTTTCATAATGGCACAAAGTACCAAAAGAAACGGCTTGCCTTCCACAAACACACACTTGATAAGGATCACAAGATGAGTGTTTTATAGAGAATAGGATAGCTCCCCCAAGACTAGTGCATTATAGAGAATTTGCATTTGAATACAAAATGCACAAGGTGGGATCACTGACGGTGTCCTGGACTAGGGGGTACTCACCACGTCATCTCCCGATCTGTTAGATTGGGCCGAGGACCCCCATGGCCGTATACTCATGGGCTAGTTCAGACAGCTGCCGCATACATGGAAGATTCTACAAGACTTGATGATCAAGACAAGGACTCCCCCCCACCGGTGTATTCGGCTAGGACTCTTGTTATCCTAGGCCTCTGGTGCATAATATAAACCGAGGCCTGGCTAGTCGATAGATCATATACATACAATCATACCATAGGCCAGCTTTTAGGGTTTAGCCTCTCTGATCTCGTGGTAGATCAACTCTTGTAATACCCATACCATCAAGAATAAATCAAGCAGGACATAGGGTTTTACCTCCATCAAGAGGGCCCGAACCTGGGTAAAATATCGTGTCCCCTGCCTCCTGTTACCATCCGCCTTAGACGCACAGTTCGGGACCCCCTACCCGAGATCCGCCGGTTTTGACACCGACATTGATGCTTTCATTGTGAGTTCCGCTGTGTGATCGGCAAAAGGATCGATGGCTCGTCTGCAGGTCAACTGCGATGCCGGCATCTTTGACGCCGGCTCGACTGGTCACCTTGGCTCGACCGAGGACCGTGCTCCATCTCCGATCGTCATGTTTGGATGAGGGCCTTCATCAACATCAATTCTGATCTCTATGAAGATCATGGAGGAATCATCCATGGAGCTCGGGGGCTCAACGTCAACATTGCCCTCGGACAACCGTGCTGTTTTTCCGAACAGCAAACTTGTATCCGGTGCCACCACCTCTTAGAGCATCGCTTTGACGATCCCTTTGGTGGAATTGTGCGGAATTGAGTCTACAACAGCCATGCTACATTTCGTCAAGTTCTCATGCAGGAATCTCCGACAATCTACGATATACCGGAGCTCTGTCAAATCTGGACGGGAATCTGGACGAGTTTAGGGCGTGGTCTCCAGAGCCTAGCTCGGAGGTCCTTTGGGAAATCCAACCGTTCATGTATTGTGAAATTCCCATATCTACCACCCCTCCAAATTTCAGCTCGATCCGACGGTTCAAACTCCAGGAACCTTCCGATGAGTGGATCAATTTTCGGATCCGTTTTCTGCGCGAATACGGATCCGACCCGAATTCATGTTTATTTATGAACGTGACATTGGACAACCTTTTTAGAGGAATTCTCTTCTAGGGTATTGTGCATTGTTTTTAAACACGTGCCCGTAAATTTTTAAGCCTCCCCTGAGGTCGCCTTCATCATCATGCTGGTGTCAAACCAGTCCGGCGATATTGCTCCAAGGCTGCCGACCTGCGCTAGACACGTCGTCACTTTATTGAGCCGAGCTCAACTTCTTCGGATCATCATCTCGGCAAGCCGAATAAGAGTCCGGCATCATGAAGGATAAATCATCACCAACATCGCCGCCCTACGGATTACACGGAGCGGGCATACCGGCATCGCGACACGGTCACTTCATCAAGCCGGCATCGACCACGTCACGACCTGCATCGGCAGGGCCGCACTATTGCTTCTTCAAGCTGGTGTCCATCATGCCGACCTACTTCGAGTCATCGGCTGACATCGAGGCTTCGACATCTCGGCTGGACTGGGGGCTTCGCCATCTCTTCATCAACCTACTCCGGAGACTTCGACGTCACTAGCCGACTAGCTCCGTCACGTTAGCTGGACCGAGGGCTTTGCCTCGGCGAGCCAACCTTTGCCAGCATCGCCATACCTTCGTTTTATCACCCATCAGGCAATGGGTGTGCAGATCGAGTCCTAATTTTGGGAATCACCTTTCTTCGGATTGCTACAACAAATAAACCAGGTGCTATTAATCCTAGTATTTTTTGTTTGTTTGGCTTTATTTTTCCCAAGGAATTATTACTCTGGTTTGTCCATCATCTGTACACAGGTCTATCAAATGATGGCCGCATTAACAATGGTCGCGTGGTGGTTCGGTCAGTTTCTGTACATAGTCCGACGAACGCCGCATCCGGAACTCGGACCAACCTGTGAATTCAGGCTTTGCCACACCTTTACCGCATCACGCCGACGCCCTGCATCGACATTAACTTCGGCGCCATGCCATATTTCTTTTATTACTCACTTTGCATAAATTATTTATTATGCAACGATTTTTTAATTATTGTTATTACTATTATCTCCGGTTTACACTATTTTTTGTGCACAGGAAAATGATCCGGGGACTTCGTCATCACTCTGCCGGTCAGCATTGACCGTGCTATGTCTTCGGCGTGTCGAGCTCTTTGCTCCACCACCTCGGGACCGGCTTGGGGGATGGAACCTTGTCCCGCATCAAGCTCGGACCGTGTCATCAATGCCGAACACATTAACCAGCTAAGTCGCTTTCATGCTCAAAGTTTTAATTTTTAACTTGTGTTCGGTTCGACCAAGCATTATACTTTTTTGGAAAAAAGTTGCTTGTAAAAATTTTCCTTGTCCGAACTTTGTTTGTGGCACACATATTCAAATACCCCGTTTATTTGGGGGCTTCCTTTATGAAGCTTTTCCTCTTGCATATGATTATACTTGTACGGCTTCGTTCCTTGTTTGTGTATCACGCTACAATATGCGCCATATTGACTTAAGCGATTAGCAAGCTGGGTTGCCTGGCTCCTGTGCTTACCCCTACGTTCCCGATTGTTCGGCTAGGGAGTAAAGGGAGCACCTCTGCGATTGTCACGACCGGGTCCTCCGAGCTCTGACCTCAGACTGGGTGAAGTCGAAAGCTAGCGCTCTTATTGTTTTCAATCATGGTCGCCACACAACGGAACTCATGAGTACAAAAAATCTATTGCACAAGTCTCATAGCAATAATGAGCACCAAAGAAAGGTATCGGTGGGGGTACTATTTTCTTCGAAGATGCTTTTTACACTTTGTCTGTAATATAGCATAAGTTCCCTAAGTGCGCTTTGTCTGTTACAGCCTTATGGCCCGGTTGCGTGGTTATCGGAAACACTGTCGATATTCTCGACAGGTGGATTACATAACACTTTTCGGTCCTTGACCGAAGAGGGAGAAGCCTACGGTCGGTTAAGACGCGTTTAAAGTTCGGTTGAACAAAGATATGATATAAGTACTTCGGTACATACAATCATTATACATAAAATTCTTTTACCCAAGTCACTTGGGGGCTCTTAAAATTTATATGAGCTATTTTATAGTAAATGCGTTTTCTTCTTGGTCGTTGCAAAGTCTTTTTCTATCGCTCCTTTTTCAACACGAGTGTGTGGTCACTAGCCGGGGAGCCTAATTTCTCTCTCAAAGCCGCTAGAGTTTAGTTTGCTAAACTGGCCTAATGAGAAGTACTCCGCCTTCGGGATAGGAGGTTGAAGCCGTAGACTGACCCGCTTGAAGACTTGAGATAGGATGTGTCATGTTAAAGCACGACAGAAGCACTTTTTTTTTTCTAAAGTCCAATTTTCAGATTGGCACCGAACACTTGATCTTGTTCAGACGTCAAGTTTTTACTGACGTTTTTTGGTTTTCCAAGCTTATGGCACTTTTAAACTATTTGTGTGTTTTCAGCACAAGTCTCGTAGTGCAACGCCGGACACCTTTAGAGATTCGGCAAAAACATTCTCGGATATTGCTATATATGCATCGGTTTCAAATTGTGTCTTCGGTCAATAGTTGGGTTGCCCGGCTCTTGCACTTGCTTCCTACGTTCCGCTTTGTTCGGCTAGGCGTGCAAAGGGAGAACCACTGCGATTAGGCTTCCAGCTCACATGGTTAAGCACCTCAGTGGAGAAAGCCAAAAACTGACCATCACAATAAGCATAAACTGGTCAGCGATTCGATGACTGTGTTAAATGACGGGCCATTCATAACAATGGCCGAAGTGTTTACGGCTTGACCTCGACTGTCGCTGAACACTACCGGGGGCTATTAACTGGCCTCCCAAACTAAATCCTTAATATTTTGCTCTTACATTAGAGCTGAGGTTTCATGATCATGCTTAGCATGACAACCCAAAGAAAGGAACCGATAGCAGGACTATTTTCTTTGGAAGACATTTCTTATGTTAAACAGTAATATAACATATCTCTCTGCGTACCTTTATTTATAAAACCGCATGGCCAGATTGCCTTGTTTGTCGTAAATCTTCGCCCTCATAAAGGCTTTATAAAGTAGGACAAACACTCCTCGGCTACTGGCCGAGGAGGTGGAAGCCGATGGTCGGTCAACAAAGTTTTGTACAATGCGGATCCGAGCATTAATGACGTAAAGTACTTGGATACATAGAGTCATTACACATAATTTGTGATTTTGCTATGGATATTGATCCTTAATTCGGCCACCCGTGCCCGCATTAAGACTCAAGGGCTACTGGGCTTCGGGCTTATTATTTACAAATATTAAAGGGGCACATCGATCCCCTGATCTGGTGTTGCCACCCGACCAGTGTCTCGGGGGCTACTGCATTGCCTGTTCAATGTAGAAAATTTTAAGTGCAATACAGTTTCCGAGGAGATTTTGATCCTCAGGTTGGTCGTCCGCACCCAACGTGAGTCTCGAGGACTGAGCACGCCGCTTTTTGTGTCCTGAAGTATCCTGTCGAGCTAGGACTTGATCCTCAGGCCGATTTTACAAATCAACCTGAGTCTCAACGGCTACTGGGATCAGCGGTCTTACGTCATCCTTCAGGTGCATCTCTGGTTTTAAGCCGATACACACCTTGAGGGCTACAGGCTATATATCTCGGCAGAGAATAAATTGCACCAATAAAAATATTGAGAAAAAATCGGCCCACAGTCGGGGTGGTGCACCACCTCGGAAGCAGTCCGGCATAAAGCTCGGGCGCTAGTGGCTGGCTCCATAGAGGGCATTTCCGGCATTAAGCTCGGCTAAACTCCTTCAACTTTTTTGGACCAAGATGATCTATGACATCTTGGATATAGTCCGGCGTTGGAGCTTGGGCACAGTCCGGCGTTGGAGCTCAGATACATTTCGGCGTTAGAGCTCGGAAGCAGTCCGGCATTGGTGCTCGGCTGCAAAAGATACCTCGAATGCAGTCCGGCGTTAGAGCTCGGACACAAGAGGACACTGCCTCCCGGGAACAACTTCAAACCCGAGGTGTGGCATAAAAATAACAAGGCATTGATAAAGGCCAGAAACTTAAAGGGGCTCCTCGGATACCCGATGTGTAAACTCGTCGAATGCATTTCGGCGATCCTCAAGATAGAAGATGGGAAGATTTGTTGAACCAGTTTCCAAGACCGACAACCGAAGATGAAGAACAATTCAAAAGAATCGAGGAGTGTCTCTAACTTGAAGACCGGTTCAGGGGGCTACTGACGGTGTCCTGGACTACGGGGTACTCACCACGTCATCTCCCGATCTGTTAGATTGGGCCGAGGACCCCCATGGCTGTATACTCATGGGCCAGTTTAGACAGCTGCCGCATACATGGAAGATTCTACAAGACTTGGTGATCAAGATAAGGACTCCTCCCCACCGGCGTATTTGGCTAGGACTCTTGTTATCCTAGGCCTCTGGTGCATTATATAAACCGAGGCTAGGCTAGTTGATAGATCATATACATACAATCATACCATAGGCCAGCTTTTAGGGTTTAGCCTCTCTGATCTCATGGTAGATCAACTCTTGTAATACCCATACCATCAAGAATAAATCAAGCAGGACGTAGGGTTTTACCTCCATCAAGAGGGCCCAAACCTGGGTAAAACATCGTGTCCCCTGCCTCATGTTACCATCCGCCTTAGACGCACAGTTCGGAACCCCCTACCCGACATCCGCCGGTTTTGACACCGACAATCACCACTTTCACTATATCTAGAAAACACTAGACAATGTCAAGAAATAAACAAGATCCACAAGTGGTATGGAAGACAAAGGGAGTTGATACAATCCTTGGCAAGAGAAAAAGGCAAATAAAAAGCAAAAGCCAATGTAAAGATGATCAATAAATTCTACCACAAAAGTGAGTACCAATTGTCAAAAGACAAGAAGTAAATGGAAATAATTCCCGATGGTAGATAGCAAGGATATCCGACATCATCTTCACACCAAACAAAAGGCAAATTGTAACTTGTAGAGCTAACATGCCACCTAGGAACAAGATAATTTACAATATCAACTCTAGGTGAAAATATCTCAAATGTACACATTTTCTAGGCTTGTAATATGCACATAGCATATTACTCCCCCATAATGTTATACCAATAAAAACTTAACAAGAGGCAATAAGAGAATCCAACAAGAGATAATTAATGGACTATTTAGAATTTGAATTTCTCATGAGAAGACATACCACATAGCGACTAGATGATCTTGAAATATCAATACTAGATGGTATTACTCATGTACACACATTTATAGGATTGTGAGGTGCACAAAGCACATCACTCGCCCATAATGGGATATTCCATTAATCTCTGACAAGAGCCAACTAAGATACAAACAAGATGCACAAAGGCTCAATGTACGACACACATGTACATGAAGTGCAAACCAACATACATAAACTTGATTACTCAAGATAAGCAATTTGGAGACACAACACATACAAACATATGCTAGGAACAAAACCAAAACATGCAAAGGGGCAAGTAACTTTCAGTGTAAACAATTTAAGTACAAGTTACCGCAAGGAGGCACATTGGATATAAGATAGAAACTTGATAACCCAATTGACTTGGCTTGAGACAATAAGAATGATGAAGTCCCCTTAATTCTTCATAATGTAGCCAAGTCTCCAATGGCCTCCATCAACACCTATTGATCAAGTATGAGCTAGTTGGTCCCCAACCAAGTTGGGTCCTAAGAGGTTAGTCACAATAGGCTTGGCTACCCAAATGGTTCTTTTCTTGACACCACTTTGAGTACCAACAAATTTGGCAAACACATTGCCAACCTTATCCTTCCCAAGAGAATAGATATCATCAATTAGAATAGGGTTGGATAAGGTACCATTCGTGCATGAAGAAGCGACATGACCTTTTTCACGACATAGGTAGCAACGTCTACTCTTCACTTTCTTCTCACTTGATTTCTCAACTTGAGAAGCATTAGCTCGAGTCTTCTTGGGAAGAGGCCTTTCTTCAACTTGAGGTTGAGCATGAGAATGCACTTGTACCGCTTCCCTTGTTGCTTGCCACTAATGGCCTTCTTCTTCAATGGGCAAGATCTAACATGGTGCCCTTCAATTTTGCACTTGAAGAAAATAATCTTGGCCAAATTCTTGACGTGTTCTTGGCCCTTCTTCTTGTTCATCTTGGACTTCTTCTTCTTCTTCTTCTTCTTCTTGGAGTTGAATCCAAGTCCACCTTTGTCATTGGGGGATTTTTGCACACTCAAGATATTGTTGAATGTGGATTTCCCTTCATGACACTTTTCCAAGTCTTTCTTCAAAGAAGTGACTTGGGCCTTGAGCTCTTTGATTTCCTATACATGGTTAGTCTCAACACAAGTACTAGAGGAAGTATAAGCTTCATCATTGGAGCAACAAGGCAAGGAAAGCAATTCATAACAAGATGTAACAATGTTATGCATAGACGAATTACGAGGACTAGCACAAGGCAATATAGCATTTTGACTAAAAGTAGTGCTAATGTCCACATGAGGCTCACTAGATGTTACCTTAGCAATCATAGCCTCATGAGCTATTTTTAGCACATTATGGGATACAAGAAGATCATCATGAGAGCTAGAAAGCTTTTCATGACTTTCTTCCAATTTCCCATAATTGCTAGATAGCAACTCAAGTTGAGCCCTTAGCTCAACATTCTCCTTTAAAATGGATGCTTCACAAGAAATAGAGTTAGTAGCACAAGCATCATCATTAACAACAAGAGGAGAAGGCAACTTGGCAAGCTCTTTTAAATAAGAAGCTTCAAGTTGAGCATGAGACTCGGTGAGTTTGATGAGCTCACCCTTGATGACCCTTGAGCCATTTTCGAGGTGCTCAAAATCCTCAAGGAGTCCAGCATGAGCAACTTCAAGCTTAGCATTTTTAGTTTCAAAAACATTGGCCACCTCAAGAGCTCTATCATGAGATTCCTTCAATCTAGATAACTCTAGAGCAAAAGTCTCCTCAAGAGATTCCTTGGTGGTTTGTTCAAGTTCAAGAGCTTGAGAGAGGTCCGCAATCTCATTAGCGTGATCATGCTCATGACCTTCCATTTTATCAATGGTGACCTCATGCTCCTCAAGATGAGATTCCGATTCCAACTCATCAATATATTTCTTGCCCTCAATAGCAATAGACATGATTTCCATGAAGTTGGAACGAGCAATTTTATTCTTAAGAAGAGCTTTAAAAATTATTTCCCCCCTTAACTTTTAAGGAGGCAACATCATCATTCTCTTCATCATAATCGACATCATCATCACTCTTGCCATCATCAATATTATCACAAGATATATTGGGATTCAAAGTGGGAGATACCTTTGAAGCCTTGGCCATAAGGCAAAAAGCAATCGATGATGATGTAGGATCCCTTGAAGCACCGTTCAAGACCACATCTTGTTCCATGGAGTGTTGGGTTTCCTCTACATTGTTAGCACAACAACTCAAGGAAATAGATACATTTTTATCATGGCAACAAGACATAGCAAGCATATCATCATGAGATTTGAGCAAGCAATTTCTACAAGATATGCAAGAACTTTTAACACAAGCATGTGAAACATTTAGAGTGCTCGAAGTGTTAAAGTCCAAAGGTGAAGCATGGAAATAATAAAGTGAAGAAGGATCATCAATAATAAGCTCACTATAATCATTGCAATGAACACCACTACTCACCATATCATTACCTTGTGGCAAACCACATGTAGGTGAAGTAGAAGAAGTTGAGAAAACTATACTTCCGGAGGTGGAAGGAGGACAATCATCTCCACAAATCTCGGACACGCCATATTTGTCTTGAAGCTTTGTCCACAACTCATGAGCATCCCGAAACGGCATGAGTTGAAATATAACTACATTGCTCAAAGCATCAAAAAGCACATTAGAAGCTTGAGCATTGAGATAAGAGTTTTTCTCATCCTCTAAAGATAATCTTTGTGGATCCTTTGGAGGAGAAAAACCCATATCTACAATTCGCTCTAAATTTGGGTCCATGACCCTAAAGAGATTAAGCATGCGAATTACCCAAACATCAAAATTTGTGCCATCGAAACTAAGAGTGTCAGAGAATCCTAAACCCATAGTCGACATCCTTACTCTCTAGGCGGTTAAGCCCTATAAAGAGAGACGAGGCTCTGATACCAATTGAAAGATCGTGGATGTCGCCTAGAGGGGGGGTGAATAGGCGCTTTAAAATAATTACAGTTTAGGCTTGAACAAATGCGGAATAAACCTAGCGGTTAATTTGTCAAGCACAAAACCTACAACAACTAGGCTCACCTATGTGCACCAACAACTTAGGCTAAGCAAGATAAACTACTAGGTGATAGCAAGATATATGACAAGAAACAATATGGCTATCACAAGGTAAAGTGCATAAGTAAAGAGCTCGGGTAAGAGATAACCGAGGCACGCGGAGACGACGATGTATACCGAAGTTCACACCCTTGCGGATGCTAATCTCCATTTGAAGCAGTGTGGAGGCACAATGCTCCCCAAGAAGCCACTAGGGCCACCGTAATCTCCTCACGCCCTCGCACAATGCAAGATGCCGTGATTCCACTAAGGGACCCTTGTGGGCGGTCATCGAACCCATACAAATGGCAACCCTTGGGGGCGGTCACCGAACCCGTACACTTTGGCAACCCTTGGGGGCGGTCACCAAAACCCGTCAAATTGCTCGGGGTGATCTCCACAACCTAATTGGAGACCCCGACGCTTGCCCGGAGCTTTACACCACAATGATTGAGCTCTGAACAACACCAACTGTCTAGGGCGCCAAGGCACCCAAGAGGAACAAGCTCTAGGGTGTCCAAAAACCCAAGAGTAATAAGCTTCTCAAACTTCACTTCCACATATCACCGTGGAGAACTCAAACCAATGCACCAAATGCAATGGCAAGGGCACACGGAGTGCCCAAGTCCTTCTCTCCCAAATCCCACCAAAGCAACTAATGCTAGGGAGGAAAATGAGAGGAAGAACAAAAGAAGAACACGAAGAACTCCAAGATCTAGATCCAAGGGGTTCCCCTCACTTAGAGGAGAAAGTGATTGGTGGAAACGCGGGTCTAGATCTCCTCTCTTTTTTCCCTCAAGAACTAGCAAGAATCATTGGAGGGATTGAGAGTTAGCAAGATCGAAGAAGGTCAACAATGGGGGAAGAACACAAGCTCATAGGATAAAGTTCATTGGGGAAGAAGACCCCCTTTTAAAGGTGGGGAAAAATCCAACCGTTGTGCTCACAGCCCGCACCGAGCGGTACTACCGCTCCAAGGAGTGGTACTACCGCTAGGGCGGTAGTAGCCCTTTGAAATACAACAACGAGGAGGCATAAAAGCCAGAAGAACCGCGGAGCGGTAGTACCGCTTGACCTCATGGTACTACCGCTAGGGGTAGCGGTACTACTGCTAAGGGTAGCGGTACTAAAAAATTACATCCGTGCCTACCACCGCTGGACTTGTGATGAGTTTTTGGTCCCGAGCGGAAGTAGCCACGGAAGTAGCTGTGGTAGTACTGCTCCAAGCAGTAGTACCGCTCCCAAGAGAGGTAGTAAAAATTTACGTCCGCTCCTATCCGTGGTAGTACCGCTGCAGCCTTTTTAGAACACCAAAACTACCACAGCTTCTGCAAACGGACTCCAAAATCGACGAAACCAAGTTTGTTGGAAAGCTAGCGACAAGGGCTAACACAATATTGAAAGAAATACCAATAAGAATCAAATGAGAAAAGGCCCAAAAGAAAATGGTGAGAACCCTTTCTCGGAAAAGACCGGTAAAACCTCCAACACCGAAAACATCATAGAAGACGCATGCAAACTCCATTTTCGATGAACTCAAGCTTGTCATCAAGATGACCATAAGTTCTAAGGCTCACAAAGAGAACCAAACAAGAACCAAGAAACATGATGCAAGGATGCAATGGTTTGAGCTCTCGACTAATGATACGATCAAGCTACTCACTTGAGAGACCCCCTTGATAGTACGACAATCGATCCTATAACACGGTCTCCCAACTACCATCATGTGACCGGTAAAATAGAAAACCTATCAAGGGCAAACCTTTGCCTTGCACATGATCCACTTGAGCTAGATGATGAAGATCTTGACTCCCTCAAGTTGGACCACCTTTCTTGATTGCGTTGGCTCGATGAAGACTAGTTGATTGCTCCCCCGTACTCCACTATGTGTGAGCCACTCTTCCGCACATCTTCACAAGTCCATTGTCACCACAATGGACGGCAAGCTTCAAGCATTTGATCTCTTCATGATGCTTCACTTGAATTTGCACACCGCAACCTAACCCCACAAAGAACTCTCACGAAGACCTTGGGTTAGTACACAAAGCGTACTGGACAATGCTTACCATACCACGAGATCACTTGATCCCTCTGTACATCTTGTACGCTTTGTGTGTTGATCAACTTGATTCACTCTTGACTTAGTCTTGATCAACCTTGATTCTTTCCAACTCTCTTCATTTGGATGATGTCTTGAAGGTAAACATGAATGATCAAACAATCTTCTTCTTCTTCAAGACATGCTTGCAATAAGCTCAACTCTCAAATGACCAATCTTTGGATGTTTCCTTGAATAGCACCTTGGTCGACACAAACTCTCCTTGAAACCAACACATGTACTCCAAGAAGAGCCTATGGACAAAACCTTCAAATATAACTCAAGGCAACCATTAGTCCATAGAGATTGTCATCAATTACCAAAACCAAACATGGGGGCACCGCATGTTCTTTCATACTCCATCTCACGTGATGATGAGACATGGTTTAGTTGATATGGATCACGTGATCATTTAGATGACTCAAGGGATGTCTATCTAAGTGGTAGTTCTTAAGTAATATGATTAATTTAACTTAATTTATCATGAACATAGTCCTGATAGTATTTGCATATCTATGTTGTAGATCAATAGCTCGCGTTGTAGCTCCCCTATGTTTTGGATATGTTCCTAGAGAAAACCGAGTTGAAAGATGATAGTAGCAATGATGTGGACTGTTGATCTGAGGATTATCCTCATTGCAGCACAGAAGAATTATGTCCTTGATGCACCGCTAGGTGACAGACCTATTGTAGGAGCAGATGCAGATGTTATGAACGTTTGACAAGCTCGGTATGATGACTACTTGATAGTCTAGTGCACCATGCTTTACGGCTGAGAACCGGGACTTCAAAAACATTTTGAACACCGTGGAGCATATAAGATGTTCCAAGAGTTGAAATCGGTATTTTAGACTCATGCCCATGTCGCAAGGTATGAGACCTCTGACAAGTACTTTGCCTACAAGATGGATGAGAATGGCTTAGCTACTGAGCATGTACTCAGAATGTCTGGGTAGTACAATCGCTTGAATCAAGTGGGAGTTAATCTTCCAGATAAGATAGTGATTGAAAGAGTTCTCTAGTCACTATCACCAAGCTACTAGAACTTCGTGATAAACTACAATATGCAAGGGATGAAGAAAACAATTCCCGAGCTCTTCGCGATGCTAAAATCGGTGAAGGTAGAAATCAAGAAAAAGCATCAAGTGTTGATGGTTGACAAGACCACTAGTTTCAACAAAAAGGGCAAAGGAAAATAAAGGGAACTCCAAGAAGAATGACAAGCAAGTTGCCACTCCCGTGAAGAAGCCCAAATCTAGACCTAAGCCTGAAACTGAGTGCTTCTACTACAAAGGGAATGGTCACTGGAAGCGGAACTACCCCAAATACTTGGCGGATAATAAGGATGGAAAAGTGAACAAAGGTATATTTGATATACATGTTATTGATGTGTATTTTACTAGTGTTCATAGTAACCCCAGGGTATTTTATACCAGTTCAGTTGCTAAGATTAGTAACTCAAAACAAGAGTTACAAAATGAACAGAGACTAGTTAAGGGCGAGGTGATGATGTGTGTTGGAAGTGATTCCAAGGTTCATAAGATCACCATTGCACACTCCCTCTACCTTTGGGATTAGTGTTGGACCTAAGTAAATGTTATTTGGTGTTTGTGTTAAGGATGAATATGATTGGATCATGTTTATTGCAATACAATTATTCATTTAAGTCAGAGAATAATTGTTGTTCTGTTTACATGAATAAAACTTTCTATGGTCATACACCCAATGTAAATGCTTTATTGAATCTCGATTGTAGTGATATTGATACACATATTCATAGTGTTGATGCCAAAAGATGCAAAGTTAATAATGATAGTGCAACATATTTGTGGCACTGCCGTTTAGGTCATATTGGTGTAAAGCGCATGAAGAAACTCCATGCAGATTGGCTTTTGGAATCACTTGATTATGAATCATTTGATACTTGCGAACCATGCCTCATGGGTAAGATGACTAAAACTCCGTTCTCCGGAACAATGGGGAAAGCCAATGACTTATTGGAAATAATACATACCAATGTATGCGGTCCAATGAGTGTTGAGGCACGCGGTGGGTATCGTTATTTTTTGACCTTCACAAATGATTTGAGCATATATGGGTATATCTACTTGATGAAACACAAGTTTGAAACATTTGAAAAGTTCAAATAATTTCAGAGTGAAGTGGAGAATCATCGTAACAAGAAAATAAAGTTTCTATGATCTGATCGCGGAAAAATATATTTGATTTACGAGTTTGGCCTTCATTGAAAAAAATGTGGAATAGTTTCACAACTCAGGCCACCTGGAACACCATAGCGTAATGGTGTGTCCGAACGTCGTAACCATACTTTATTAGATATGGTGCGCTCTATGATGTCACTTACCGATTTACCACTATCGTTTTGGGGTTATGCATTAGAGACAGCTGCATTCATGTTAAATAGGGCACAGTCTAAATCCGTTGAGACGACACCGTATGGACCATGGTTTGGCAAGAAACAAAAGTTGTCGTTTCTTAAAGTTTGGGGTTGCGATGCTTATGTGAAAAAGTTTCAAATTGATAAGCTCAAACCCAAATCGGAGAAGTGTGTCTTCATAGGATACACAAAAGAAACTGTTGGGTACACCTTCTATCACAGATCCGAAGGCAAGATTTTTGTTGCTAAGAATGGATCCTTTCTAGAGAAGGAGTTTCTCTTGAAAGAAGTGAGTGGGAGGAAAGTAGAACTTGATGAGGTAATTGTACCTTCTCTCGAATTGGAAAGTATCTCATTGCAGAGATCAGTTCTAGTGATGCCTACACCAACTAGAGATGAAGCTAAGGATAATGATCATGAAACTTCAGATCAAGTTACTACCAAACCTCGTAGGTCAACCAGAGCACGTTCCGCACCAGAGTGGTACGGTAATCCTGTTCTGGAAGTCATGTTACTAGACCATGACAAACCTACGAACTATGAGGAAGCGATGATGAGCCCAGATTCCGCAAAATGGCTTGAGGCCATGAAATATGAGATGGGATCCATGTATGAGAACAAAGTATGGACTTTGGTTGACTTGCCCGATGATCGGAAAGCCATAGATAATAAATGGATCTTCAAGAGGAAGACGGATGCTGATGGTAGTATTACTATCTACAAAGCTCGACTTGTCGCAAAAGGTTTTCGACAAGTTCAAGGTGTTGACTACGATGAGCTTTTTGAAGGAAATATGCCCTAGAGGCAATAATAAAGTTATTATTTATTTCCTTATTTCATGATAAATGTTTATTATTCATGCTAGAATTGTATTAACCGGAAACATAAGAATACATAGACAAACAGAGTGTCACTAGTATGCCTCTACTTGACTAGCTCGTTAATCAAAGATGGTTATGTTTCCTAACCATGAACAAGGAGTTGTTATTTGATTAACGAGGTCACATCATTAGTAGAATGATCTGATTGACATGACCCATTCCATTAGCATAGCACCCGATCGTTTAGTATGTTGCTATTGCTTTCTTCATGACTTATACATGTTCCTATGACTATGAGATTATGCAACTCCCGTTTGCCAGAGGAACACTTTGTGTGCTACCAAACGTACATGTTGGGTTGGCGTATTTCGAGATTAGGATTTGTCACTCTGATTGTCGGAGAGGTATCTCTGGGCCCTCTCGGTAGTGCACATCACATAAGCCTTGCAAGCATTGCAACTAATGAGTTAGTTGCGAGATGATGTATTACGGAACGAGTAAAGAGACTTGCCGGTAACGAGATTGAACTAGGTATTGAGATACTGACGATCGAATCTCGGGCAAGTAACATACCGATGACAAAGGGAACAACGTATGTTGTTATGCGGTCTGACCAATAAAGATCTTCGTAGAATATGTAGGAGCCAATATGAGCATCCAGGTTCCGCTATCGGTTATTGACCAGAGACGTGTCTCGGTCATGTCTACATTGTTCTCGAACCGTAGGGTCCGCACGCTTAACGTTACGATGACAGTTTCATTATGAGTTTATGTATTTTGATGTACCGAAGGTTGTTCGGAGTCCCGGATGTGATCACGGCCATGACGAGGAGTCTCGAAATGGTCGAGACATAAAGATCGATATATTGGACGACTATATTCGGACACCGGAAGTGTTCCGGGTGATTTCGGAGAAAACCGGAGTGCCGGAGGGGTTACCGGAACCCCCCGGGGAGGTATTGGGCCTTAGTGGGCCTGAGGGGAGAGAGAGGGCAGCAGCCCAGGAGGTGGCGCGCCCACCCCATGGGGAGTACGAATTGGACTAGGGAGGGGGGCGCGGTCCCTCTTTCCCTCTCCCTCTCCCTCTCTTTCCTTCCCCCTCTTTCTTCCTAGTTGGACTAGGAAAGGGGAGTCCTACTCCCACTAGGAGGAGGACCCCCCCTCCCTTTGGCGCGCCCCATAGGGCCGGCCGGCCTCCCCCTTGCTCCTTTATATATGGGGGCAGGGGGCACCCTAGGACACACAAGTTGATCTTCGTGATCGTTCCTTAGCCGTGTGCGGTGCCCCCCTCCACCATATTCCACCTCGGTCATATTGTAGCAGTGCTTAGGCGAAGCCCTGCGACGGTTGGACATCAAGATCGTCACCACTCCGTCGTGCTGACGGAACTCCTCCCCGAAGCTGTGCTGGATCGAAGCCCGGGGAGCATCATCGAGCTGAACGTGTGCCAAGAACTCGGAGGTACCGGAGTAACGGTGCTTGGATCGGTTGGACGGGGAAGACGTACGACTACTTCCTCTACGTTGCATCAACGCTTCCGCTTCGGTCTACAAGGGTACGTAGACAACACTCTCCCCTCTCGTTGCTATGCATCACCATGATCTTGCGTGTGCGTAGGAATTTTTTTGAAATTACTACGTTCCCCAACACTTTTCTCACTCGTAGCGATGCTTAAGTCTGTCCGAATCATGTTAGCAATTGCCACATTTTATGAAATCTGGGAAATGGATGTCAAAACTGCATTCCTTAATGGATTTCTTATAGAAGAGTTGTATATGATCAAACCAGAAGGTTTTGTCAATCCTAAAGGTGCTAACAAAGTATGTAAACTCCAGCGATCCATCTATAGATTGGTGCAAGCATCTCGGAGTTGGAATATACGCTTTGATAATCTGATCAAAGCATACGGTTTTATACAGACTTTCGGAGAAGCCTGTATTTACAAGAAAGTGAGTGGGAGCTCTGTAGCATTTCTAATATTATATGTGGATGCCATATTGTTGATTGGAAATGATATAGAATTTCTGGATAGCATAAAAAGGATACTTAAATAAGAGTTTTTCAATGAAAGACCTCGGTGAAGCCGCTTATATATTGGGCATTAAGATCTATAGAGATAGATCAAGACACTTAATTGGACTTTCACAAAGCACATATCTTGAAAACGTTTTGAAGAAGTTCAAAATGGATCAGTCAAAGAAAGGGTTCTTGCCTGTGTTACAAGGTGTGAAGTTGAGTAAGACTCAAAACCCGACTACGGCAGAAGATAGAGAGAGAGAAAGAAAGTCATTCCCTATGCCTCAGCCATAGGTTCTATGAAGTATGCCATGTTGTGTACCAAACTTATTGTGTACCTTGCCATGAGTTTGGCAAGGGGGTACAATAGTGATCTAGGAGTAGATCACTGAACAACGGTCAAAATTATCCTTAGAAGACTAAGGAAATATTTCTCGGTTATGGAGGTGACAAAGAGTTCGTCGTAAAGGGTTACGTCGATGCAGGCTTTGACACCGATCTGGATGACTTTGAGTCTCGATCTGGATACATATTGAAAGTGAGAGCAATTAGCTAGAGTAGCTCCGTGTAGAGCATTGTAGATATAGAGATTTGAAAAATACATACTGATCTGAATGTGGCAGACCCGTTGACTAAACTTCTCTCGCAAGCAAAACATGATCACAACTTAGTACTCTTTCGGGTGTTAATCACAAGGCGATGTGAACTAGATTATTGACTCTAGTAAACCCTTTGGGTGTTGGTCACATAAAGATGTGAACTATTGGTGTTAAATCACATGGCGATGTGTACTAGATTATTGACTCTAGTGCAAGTGGGAGACTGGAGGAAATATGCCCTAGAGGCAATAATAAAGTTGTTATTTTATATTTCGTTATATCATGATAAATGTTTATTATTCATGCTAGAATTGTATTAACCGGAAACTTGATACATGTGTGAATGCATAGGCAAAACAAAGTGTCCCTAGTATGCCTCTACTTGACTAGCTTGTTAATCAAAGATGGTTAAGTTTCCTGACCATAGACATGTTTTGTCATTTGATGAACGGGATCACAACATTAGGAGAATGATGTGATGGACAAGACCCATACGTTAGCTTAGCATAATGATCATTAAGTTTTATTGCTATTGCTTTCTTCATGACTTATACATATTCCTTTGACTATGAGATTATGCAACTCCCGAATACCGGAGGAACACCTTGTGTGCTATCAAACGTCACAACGTAACTGGGTCATTATAAAGATGCTCTACATGTGTCTCCGAAGTTGTTTGTTGGGTTGGCATAGATCGAGATTAGGATTTGTTACTCCGAGTATCGTAGAGGTATCTCTGGGCCCTCTTGGTAATGCACATCACGATAAGCCTTGCAAGCAATGTGACTAATGAGTTAGTTGCGGGATGATGCATTACAGAATGAGTAAAGAGACTTGAAGGTAACAAGATTGAACTAGGTATAAAGATACCGACGATCGAATGTCGGGCAAGTAATATACCGATGACAAAGGGAATGACATATGTTGTCATTGCGGTTTGACCGATAAAGATCTTCATAGAATTTGTAGGAACCAATATGAGCATCCAGGTTCCGCTGTTGGTTATTGATCGGCGATGTGTACATAGTTCTCGAACACGTAGGGTCCGCATGCTTAACGTTCGATGCCAATTTGTATTATGAGGTATGTGTTTTGGTGACCGAAGATTGTTCGGAGTCCCGGATGAGATAACGAACATGACGAGGAGTCTTGAAATGGTCGAGAGGTAAATGCAGGCGCCGCGCATAGCTCACGCCGGAGCAGCGTCTGTTGGAAATATGCCCTAGAAGCAATAATAAAGTGGTTATTATTATATTTCCTTGTTCATGATAATTGTCTATTGTTCATGCTATAATTGTATTAATCGGAAACCATAATACATGTGTGAATACATAGACCACAGCATGTCCCTAGTAAGCCTCTAGTTGACTAGCTCGTTGATCAATAGATGGTTGTGGTTTCTTTACCATGGACATTGGATGTCGTTGATAACGGGATCACATCATTAGGAGAATGATGTGATGGATAAGACCCAATCCTAAGCATAGCACAAGATCGTGTAGTTCATTTGCTAGAGCTTTTCTAATGTCAAGTATCATTTCCTTAGAACATGAGATTGTGCAACTCCCGGATACTATAGGAATGCTTTGGGATTATCTAACATCGCAACGTAACTGGGTGGCTATAAAGGTGCACTGCAGGTTGATACGTCTCCAACATATCTATAATTTTTGATTGCTCCATGCTATATTATCTACTGTTTTGGACATTATTGGGCTTTATTATCCACTTTTATATTATTTTTGGGACTAACCTATTAACCGGAGGCCCAGCCTAGATTTGCTGTTTTTGCCTATTTTAGGGTTTCGAAGAAAAGGAATATCAAACTGAGTCCAAACGGAATGGAACCTTCGGGAACGTGATTTTCTCACCGAACATGATCCAGGAGACTTGGACCCTACATCAAGAAACAAAGGAGGAGGCCACGAGGTAGGGGGCGCGCCTACCCCGCAGGCGCGCCCTCCACCCTCGTGGGCCCCCTGTTGCTCCACCGACATACTCCTTCCTCCTATATATACCTACGCACCCCAAATGATCAGAGATGGAGCCAAAACCCTAATTCCACCGCCGTAACTTTCTGTATCCACGAGATCCCATCTTGGGGCCTGTTCCGGAGCTCCGCCGGAGGGGGTATCCATCACGGAGGGCTTCTACATCATCACCATAGCCCCTCCGATGAAGTGTGAGTAGTTTACCTCAGACCTTCGGGTCCATAGTTATTAGCTAGATGGCTTCTTCTCACTTTTTGGATCTCAATACAATGTTCTCCCTCTCTCTTGTGGAGATCTATTCAATGTAATCTTATTTTTGCGGTGTGTTTGTTGAGACCGATGAATTGTGGGTTTATGATCAAGATTGTCTATGAACAATATTTGTATCTTCTCTGAATTCTTTTATGTATGATTGGTTATCTTTGCAAGTCTCTTCGAATTATCAGTTTGGTTTGGCCTACTAGATTGATATTTCTTGCAATGGGAGAAATGCTTAGCTTTGGGTTCAATCTTGCGGTGTCCTTTCCCAGTGACAGTAGGGGCAGCAAGGCACATATTGTATTGTTGCCATCGCAGATAACAAGATTGGGTTTTTATCATATTGCATGAATTTATCCCTCTACATCATGTCATCTTGCTTAAGGCATTACTATGTTTTCATGAACTTAATACTCTAGATGCATGCTGGATAGCGGTCGATGAGTGGAGTAATAGTAGTAGATGCAAGTAGGAGTCGGTCTCCTTGTCTCGGACGTGATGCCTATATACATGATCATACCTAGATATTCTCATAACTATGCTCAATTTTGTCAATTGCTCAACAGTAATTCATTCACCCACCGTAAAATACCTATGCTCTTGAGAGAAGCCACTAGTGAAACCTATGGCCCCCGGGTCTATCTTCATCATATTAATCTTCCAATACTTAGTAATTTTCTTTGCTTTTTTACTTTGCTTTTATTTTACTTTGCATCTTTATCATAAAAATACCAAAAATATTATCTTATCATATCTATCAGATCTCACTCTCGTAAGTGGCCGTGTAGGGATTGACAACCCCTTATTGCGTTGGTTGCGAGGATTTATTTGTTTTGTGTAGGTGCGAGGGACTCGCGCGTAGCCTCCTACTGGATTGATACCTTGGGTCTCAAAAACTGAAGGAAATACTTACGCTACTTTGCTGCATCACCCTTTCCTCTTCAAGGGAAAACTAACGTAGTGCTCAAGAGGTAGCAAGAAGGATTTCTGGTGCTGTTGCCGGGGAGTCTACGCAAAAGTCAATATACCAAGTATCCATCACAATCTTTATCTCCCGCATTACATTATTTGCCATTTGCCTCTCGTTTTCCTCTCCCCCACTTCACCCTTACCGTTTTATTCGCCCCCTCTCTCTCTATCCTCCCTCTCTTTCTCTATTTGCCTCTTTTTGCCCTCTTGCTTTTTGTTTGCTTGTGTGTTGGATTGCTTGCTTGTCATGATGGCTCAAGATAACACTAAATTGTGTGACTTTACCAATACCAACAACAATGATTTTATTAGCACTCCGATTGCTCCTCTTACCGATGCTGAATCTTGTGAAATTAATGCCGCTTTGCTGAACCTTGTCATGAAAGATCCGTTTCCGGCCTTCCTAGTGAAGATGCCGCTACCCATCTAAATAGCTTCGTTGATTTGTGTGATATGCAAAAGAATAAAGATGTGGATAACGATATTGTTAAATTGAAGCTATTTCCTTTTTCTCTTAGAGATCGTGCTAAAGCTTGGTTTTCGTCTTTGCCTAAAAATAGTATTGATTCTTGGAATAAGTGCAAAGATGCTTTTATCTCTAAGTATTTTCCTCCCGCTAAGATCATCTCCCTTAGAAACGATATTATGAATTTTAAGCAACTTGATCATGAACATGTTGCACAAGCTTGGGAGAGGATAAAATTAATGATACGTAATTGCCCTACTCATGGTTTGAATTTGTGGATGATTATACAATTTTTTTATGCTAGATTAAATTTTGCTTCTAGAAATCTTTTAGATTCGGCCGCGGGAGGCACTTTTATGGAAATCACTTTATGAGAAGCTACTAAACTCCTAGATAATATTATGGTTAATTATTCTCAATGGCATACTGAAATATCTACTAATAAAAAGGTGCATGCGATAGAAGAAATTAATGTTTTGAGTGGAAAGATGGATGAACTTATGAAATTATTTGCTAGTAAGAATGTTTCTTCTGATCCTAATGATATGCCCTTGTTTACTTTGATTGAAAATAATAATGAATCTATGGATGTGAATTTTGTTGGTAGGAACAATTTTGGTAACAACGCGTATAGAGGAAATTTTAATCCTAGGCCTTATCCTAGTAATCCCTCTAATAATTATGGTAATTCCTACAACAATTCTTATGGAAATTATAAGAAGATGCCCTCTGATTTTGAAACTAATATTAAAGAATTTATTACGTCGCAAAATAATTTCAATGCTTTGATTGAAGAAAAACTGCTTAAGATTGATGAGTTGGCTAGGAACGTTGATAGAATTTCTCTTGATGTTGATTCTTTGAAATTTAGATCTATTCCACCTAAGCATGATATCAATGAGTCTCTCAAAGCTATGAGAATTTCCATTAATGAGTCCAAAGAAAGAACCGCTAGAATGCGTGCTAAGAAAGATGCCTTTATAAGAGCGTGTTCTTCTAGTTCCTATGAAAATAAAGATGAAGATCTAAAATTTATTGATGTGTCCCCTATTAAATGTTTGTTTTGCAATATGAATCTTAATAATGATGGGACTGAATATGATCCACCTTTAGCTAGAAGGCGTTCCAAGAATTCGGAGTTTTTAGATCTTGATGCTAAAATTGATGAAAGTGGGATCAAAGAAATTAAAACCCTAGATGTTGATAAACCCACTATTTTGGATTTCAAGGAATTTAATTATGAAAATTTCTCTTTGATTGATTTTATTTCCTTGTTGCAATCCATGCTAAATTCTCCTCACGCTTATAGTCAAAATAAGGCATTCACTAAACATATCGTTGATGCCTTGATGCAATCTTATGAAGAAAAACTTGAGTTGGAAGTTTCTATCCCTAGAAAACTTTATGATGAGTGGGAACCAACTACTAAAATTAAGATTAAAGATCATGAGTTCTATGCTTTATGTGATTTGGGTGCTAGTGTTTCCACGATTCCAAAGACTTTGTGTGATTTGTTAGGTTTCCGTGATTTTGATGATTGCTCTCTAAACTTGCACCTTGCAGATTCCACTATTAAGAAACCTATGGGAAGAATTAATGATGTTCTTATTGTTGCAAATAGGAATTATGTACCCGTATATTTTATTGTTCTTGACATATATTGCAATCCTTCATGTCCTATTATTCTTGGTAGACCTTTCCTTAGAACGATTGGTGCAATTATTGATATGAAGGAAGGAAATATTAGATTCCAATTTCCGTTAAGGAAAGGCATGGAACATTTTCCTAGAAAGAAAATTAAATTACCTTATGAATCTATTATGAGAGCCAGTTATGGATTGCCTACCAAAGATGGCAATACCTAGATCTAGCCTTGCTTTTTATGCCTAGCTAGGGGCGTTAAACGATAGCGCTTGTTGGGAGGCAACCCAATTTTATTTTTATTCCTTGATTTTTGCTCCTGTTTAGTAATAAATAATTTATCTATCCTCTGTTTAGGTTGTGTTTTTTGTGTTTAATTAGTGTTTGTGCCAAGTAGAACCGTTGGGAAGACTTGGGGAAAGTCTTGATATCTTGCTGTAAAAAACAAAAACTTTAGCACTCACGAGAACTGCTGCCATTTTTATTTGGAAGGTGCTATTTAGTTAATTCTTTTTGAAGATGATTAATAGATAAATTCCTCACGTCCAGAAATTTATTTTAGAATTTTTGGGGTTCCAGATCTTGTGCTAGCTACAGATTACTACAAACTGTTCTGTTTTTGACAGATTCTGTTTTTCGTGTGTTGTTTGCTTATTTTGATGAATCTATGGCTAGTAAAATAGTTTATAAACCATAGAGAAGTTGGAATACAGTAGGTTTAACACCAATATAAATAAAGAATGAGTTCATTACAGTACCTCGAAGTGGTCTTTTGTTTTCTTTCGCTAATGGAGCTCATGAGATTTTCTACTTTAAGTTTTGTGTTGTGAAGTTTTCAAGTTGTGGGTAAAGATTTGATGGATTATGGAACAAGGAGTGGCAAGAGTGAGGGAGTCCTGGATTAGGGGGTCTCCGGACAGCCGGAATATCTCTATTGGCCGGACTGTTAGACTATGAAGATACGAGATTGAAGAGTTCATCTCGTGTCCGGATGGGACTCTACTTAGCGTGGAAGGCAAGCTAGGCAATACGGATATGGATATCTCCTCCTTTGTAACCGACCTTGTGTAACCCTAACCCTCTCCGGTGTCTATATAAACCGAAGGGTTTTAATCCGTAGGACAACAACCACAACATACAATCATACCATAGGCTAGCTTCTAGGGTTTAGCCTCTCCGATCTCGTGGTAGATCTACTCTTGTACTACCCATATCATCAATATTAATCAAGCAAGACGTAGGGTTTTACCTCCATCAAGAGGGCCCGAACCTGGGTAAAACATTGTGTCCCCTGCCTCCTGTTACCATCCGGCCTAGACACACAGTTCAGGACCCCCTACCCGAGATCCGCCGGTTTTGACACCGACATCGGTGCTTTCATTGAGAGTTCCTATGTGTCGTCGCCGTTAGGCTTGATGGCTCCTACTATCATTGATAGCGATGCTGTCCAGGGCGAGACTTTTCTCCCCGGACAGATCTTCGTGTTCGACGGCTTTGCACTGCGGGCTAATTCGCTTAGCCATCTGGAGCAGATTGAAAGCTACGCCCCTGGCCGTCAGGTCAGATTTGGAAGTTTGAACTACACGACCGACATCCGCGGAGACTTGATCTTCGACGGATCCGAGCCACAGCCGGGCACGCCGCACAGTCATGACGGGTATGACCTAGCTCTGCCGCCAAACAGTACCCCAGAGGCCGCGCCCGCATCAGCTCCGACCCTTAGCTCGGAGCCAACAGCGCTAATCGAGGACAGGTGGCTAGACACCGCCTCAGGGGCTGCAGTCTCAACGGCGATCGGGCCGAACACCAGCCTAATCCTCTGCGAAGCCCGTGACTCCAAGGTGCCGGACTCTTTTCTGGACTCCGAACCGTCCGCGCCCCTGCCAATCGAATCCGATTGGGCGCCGATCATGGAATTCACTGCCGCGGATATATTTCAGCACTCGCCCTTCGGTGACATTCTGAATTCACTAAGGTCTCTCTCTTTGTTAGGAGAGCCCTGGCCGGACTATGGCCAACAGGATTGGGATGCGGACGACGGAGAAATTCGACACCCACCCACCACCCACTTCGTAGCCACTGTCGATGATTTAACCGACATGCTCGACTTCGACTCCGAAGACATCGACGGTATGGACGACAATGCGGGAGGCGAAGAGGAACCACCGCCCACAGGGCGCTGGACGTCCACCTCATCATATGATGTATACATGGTGGACACACCAAAAGAAGACGACGACGAGGAATGGAAGGACGCAATGAAGGCTTGTCCCCTCGAGAAGCAGTCAAAGCGGCGGCATAAGCGCCGCCCCAAATCCTGCCTCGGCAGAAATAACGATCATACAGACCCAGCATTGGAGCAGGGCCAACTACTGCCGGACCACGGCAATACGGAAAATCAAACCGAACAAACCAATTCTGTCAAAGATAAAAGTCCGGATGACATAACGCCGGACAGGCACTTGGAGCAGCAGAATGCCCATCAAAGGCTTGTTACCACCGTGAGGAGTCTGAAAAAGTAGAAGCAAAGGCTCAAGGCTGCGCAGGACACACTCCAAATCAGATGGAGTAAGGTACTCAACACAACAGCGAAGTATGGTGGTAATCGCCCCACCAAGAGCTACCCGAAGCGGAAGTTGCTACCCGAATTCGATGAGGAGGCCCTAGATCCCCCACAACCAAAAATCAAAATGGCCACCTGGCCGGATAGACGACCTCACGGCCAACATGGAGCGGCAAACAACTCCACTCACAAGCCAATAAGCGATCTACATGAGGGATCACACCAAAAGGACGGCGTAACCAGATCCATCTATGGACCACGCAAGCGCACCCCAGCATATGATGCAACACAACAAGCATCAGAACAACGCGGTACACCCAGCTACAGGGGTGCCGCACACCCCCTATGTTTCACCGATGAGGTGTTAGACCATGAATTCCCAGAGGGATTCAAACCCGTAAACATAGAGTCATACGACAGAACAACAAACCCTGGGGTCTGGATTGAGGACTATATCCTTCATATCCATATGGCTCGAGGACACGATCTCCACGCCATCAAGTACTTACCCCTCAAGCTCAAAGGGCCAGCTCGGCACTGGCTTAAAAGCCTCCCCGAAAACTCCATTGGAAGCTGGGAAGAGCTCGAAAATGCCTTTCAGGCAAATTTTCAAGGGACTTATGTCCGACCTCCGGACGCGGATGATTTGAGTCATATAACTCAACAGCCCGGAGAGTCAGCCCGAAAGCTTTGGAACATGTTTCTTACTAAAAAGAACCAAATTGTCGACTGTCCGGACGCCGAAGCCTTGGCAGCTTTTAAGCATAGCGTCCGTGACGAATGGCTTGCCAGACACCTCGGCCAAGAAAAGCCAAGAACAATGGCAGCATTAACAAGCCTCATGACCCGCTTTTGCGCGGGTGAGGATAGCTGGCTAGCCAGTACATCCGAAGTTAGAGATGGAAACGGGAAATCACGGTGCAACAGCTATAACAAATGCCGGAATAAAGAAGACAACACGAAGAGCACGACAGTAAACGCCGGATTGAAAATCTCTTGGCCAGGTCAGCAAAAGCCGCCCTCTAAAGGCGCCAGAGATGAACTGTCTAGCCTAAACAAAATTCTGGACCAAATATGTCAGATCCATAGCACCCCTGGTAAACCCGCTAATCATACCCACAGAGAATGTTGGGTCTTCAAGCAGTCCGGCAAGCTCAACACCGTACACAAGGGGGAGGATACACCAAGCGAAGACGAGGATGAGCCTCTCAAGCAAGACACTGGGGAACAAAAGAAATTTCCACCAGAAGTCAAAACAGTAAACGTGTTACACGTGATCAAGGGGAGAAACATAACGGCACTCCCAGAAAAATATGCCCAAGGGCCTATCACCGCGGAGTCCTGCCACTGGTCGTCTCAACCGATCACTTTCGACCATCATGATTACTCAGCAAGTATCCGGCGTGCAGGATGGGCTGCCCTGGTATTAGACCCAATAATTGACGGATACCACTTCACACGAGTCCTGATGGACGATGGCAACAGTCTAAACCTGATATACCAGGATACAATCCGCGAAATGGGGATAGACCCAACGAAAATTTTCCATAGCAACACTACCTTTAAAGGAGTAATGCCAGGCCCAGGGGCTCACTGCACGGGCTCCCTGCTACTAAAGGTTATATTCGGCTTCCCCGATAACTCCCGTAGCGAACATTTAACCTTCCACATTGCTCGGTTCCAATGCGGTTATCAAGCACTACTTGGACGCAAAGCTTTTGCTCGCTTTAATGCAATACCACATTACGCTTCCTGACGCTCAAGATGCTCGGTCCACGCGACATCATTACAGTGAATGGAAGTATTAAGCGATCCTTGCGCGCTGAAGAGAATGCGACTGCCTTGGCAGCCGCACACTAAAAATGGCCTCGCCAACTAAAGTATTTGATAAGTCGTCAAGACCACGGACGCGGTTAGATGAGTCCGGCGCTGCTATATGTAATTTATACCAGATTGATGGCCACACCCCTATTACAAATACAAGGGGCTCAACGCGCGCAGACAAGTGGAAATTTCTACCCATTTCTAGTTATACATGGTCCCTTTAAAAAACCACCTTTTTGCACGACAACTTTTTCACCTAAGTTCCTCTTTTTTACAGATGACCATCGTGCTACACCCATCCAGGATACGGCACAACGGAGACGCAGGCGCAGACGTGCAGCAGGGACTCGCTCCAAGGATTCTTTTTAGATTAAGACCCTGCGTAAACCTTTTTTACTGTCTCTTGTTGATACACATCCACCGAATTCTCAACACAATTGAGAAGGATGCTGACGCCTTGGCATGTGGCCACGTTAGAATAATGCACATACCTGGACACAAGGGGCTCCTTACAAAGGGCACTATTTAGGCCCGCTTTATACCACAAATACCGGATACCTTAGGGAGTGTTCGGCGTCGCAAGTTTGGCCTTATATGCATCAGCTCCGAATCATTGTCTTTGGTCAAATGTTGGGTTTGCCCGGCTCCTGTGTTTTGGTGCCTTATGTTTCACTTTATCGGCTAAGGCAGCACCAGGAGAACTACTGCGATTGTGCCCTGGTTCATCCGGACGAGCACGTCAGTAGAGAAAGCCAAAAACTGACTGTCATGATATAGTGTGAGACTGGTCAACCACTTGATGACCTATCGGAATGTTAGAATTCCTCCGCCTTAACGAAGGGCCATTTTCCGGCCAGGCATGTACGCACCCCGAGATCGGGAGAGTGCGGAGCCACCAGGGGCTATATAGTAGCCCCACTGTCAAACTCCTATGGCTAAGTGAAAGTGTTAAAGCATTATAGTCCAGTTGCCTCGTTCGCTACGCTATCACCTCCTTAATAGGACCAAGACGTTGGGTTAAGTGTGAACACGCGTTTTTCGCGGGCACCTCCGCATTATATGCGTGAGGGTTGAAGCCGACGACTGCAATCTTTCAGGTTATACACATGTATACATAAACGGCCGCACATGAGGCATCATACTACTTTCAGGCAAAAGTATAAACATAGCCTTATAAAATTTCATAAAAGCATTGTGTTTACAATGAGAATACATATCACTCAAACATAATATTCTTCGAGCACTGGGCCTATATCAAACGAGCACCCTCGAGAACCTCCTGGAAATAGTGCTCTGCAGCCACTCGGCCTATGGCCTAACCCTGCGCCGCAACAGTGGTAGCGTCCATCTCCGCCCAGTATGCTTTAACACGGGCAAGGGCCATCCGCGAGCCTTCTATGCACGCTGACCTCTTCATCGCATTAATGCACGGCACCGCACCAAGGAACCGCTGCACTAAACTGAAATAGATGTTCGGCTTTGGCTTTTCTGGCCATAGCTGATCCACGACAGACCTCATGGCGAGTCTGGACAACCTATTTAGTTCGGCCCATTCGGATAGCTGATCAGTCAATGGAAGAGGACGCTCTGGAACGTTGAATTGCGACCAGAAAAGCTTGTCCACTTCACGATCTGTTTGACCTTGGAAGTATTTGGCCGCATTGGCAGCGCTCGCCGCCAAGTCCATATACGCATCTACTGAACTCCACAGCCGATGCAGAGGGGCATACCATGGATCTCCGAACTTCCTCCGTAGAATGAAGGGCTTCCCAGCCGCAATATCCCCGGCTTCCCGCAGCTCCTCCTTCTTCGCTCTCATAGCAAAGCGGGTGTCTTTGTCCGCCATCGTGGCCTTCTCAAGGTCCGTTGACTTCGCTCGGTTTTCTTTTTCAAGGAGCCAACAATGGTCGGTAGTGTCTTTTAATTCTACGACCATCTTGGCCATCTTCTCTTGGCTCTCGCAATGTGCGGCCTTCTTGGCTTTCAACTCTTCGGCCGCCTTCAAAGCAGCCGCATTACTAATCCTCACTTGTTCCTTGGCTCGGGCAAGTTCTGCCCGCAAGGTTTCCATGATGGCAGCTCCATATGCAGTCATAACATATTAAAGATACTGGCATCATGCTACTCTTACTATGTGGCGTTCACCAGATAATAACACTTACCCTGTGCCTCACCAAACCTCTTATTAACAAGCTCGATGTCAGCGTCTGCCGCATCCAGTTGCCGTTTTAATTCGGCAAACTCACTAGTCCGGCTAGCCACCGGAGCTTCCACCACCTGCACATAAGGGCAGTCTGGTTATTGCCCGGGACTATGATCCCCTGTTCGCCGCTGTTCTCGACGACAACCAGAGTCTCAGGGGCTACTATCTACATAGGGCACACCTAACATGTGCGGTACTATCACATATTATCTCACGTACCTCAAAGCCTATCAGTAGACTCATAAAGGCTTCATGTAATCCGCTTTCGGCGGACGAAATTCTCTCCATCACCGTACCCATCAGCGTACGGTGTTCTTCTCAGATGGCCGCTCGCCCCACCAGCTCCCTCAGAACGTCCGACCGCATACCAGACGGTGCCGGACTCTTTTGTTTGCTCTCTTCGGGAGCCGGGCGCTGGGGACTTCGGGGGTCTATGGGATTATCTTCTGGCCTCACCGGATCCGGAGAGGCCCTTCGTGATGACACTTCAGGGTCGCCCGCTTCTTGAGCGGAGGAGTCCGGGGGAGGCGTTTCGCTCTCCATCATCTTTGGAAGAAGATCCCCCGAAGACGAGCTCAGCTGAGAGGGGCTAAGGGCCGAACTGCAAGATATATGCGGTGGTTATTTTCTCAGAAAAAGATAGTATACCTTCACTATTAAAGTATTTTGGATCACTTACGACTCGTTGGAGGGCTGATCCCCCCGCGGACTTTGTGCGGCAAAAGCACCCCTCGAGGCAGGACCCTCTGTGGGAGACTTCTTCTCCCGTTTGGAGGCCTCGGCTTCTGGATCCTCGGAAGCAGTCCTTTTCCTCCCCCAGTTATCCTCCTTCATGGAGATGCTCATTCCCTCGGTTGGAACTGGCAGCGATGGGGGCCCGCGTCCGCCCATATTATCCCCCCCCTTTTTCCTTCGAGGGCTCCGGGCAAGGTGCGAGCTCGAGCATCTTTTCCAATACCGGATTTTCCAAACCCTCAAGGAGGGGGGCCAAACACCGAATCATCTTTGCCTTTGTTAGCCAGTCCTGGTCAAAGAGAAAACTCTCAGAAATAACTTCATGATGAATAAAAGACAGTGTGTTCGGCTAGATGATTTCTTACTTGTTCAGCGGCGCGGTTATTGCTCAGGCCCACGTCCTCAGTAGTATCCAGACACTCTATTTGAGGTCCGAAGAATGACTTGTACATCTCCTCGTGCGTCAGGCCGAGGAAACTTTGAATGGCACATGGTCCTTCTGGGTTGAACTCCCACAAGCGAAGGGGCCGGCGTTTGCAAGGCTGGACTTGACGAACCAACATAACTTGTATTACCACGACCAAATTAAAATCTCCCTCGAAGAGATCTCGAATGCGTCTTTGCAGTATAGGCACGTCCTTGGCTGGACCCCAGCTCAGACCTCTGCTAATCCATGACATTAGTTGTGGTGGGGGGCCCGAGCGGAAAGCAGGGGCAGCCACCCACTTGGCACTTCTAGGAGCCGTGACGTAAAACCACTCCCGTTGCCATAATTCGGACACCTCTGGAAAGGAACCTTTCGGCCATGGAGCTCCTGCCATCTTGCCTATTGATGCACCTCCGCACGCTGCATGTTGCCCCTCGATCATCTTCGGCTTCACTTCAAAGGTCTTGAGCCAGAGGCTGAAGTGAGGGGTAATGCGGAGGAAGGCCTCACACACGACAATAAATGTCGAGATGTGGAGAAAGGAGTCCGGAGCTAGATTGTGGAAATCCAGCCCGTAATAGAACATCAAATCCCTGACGAAGGGATCCAGAGTGAGGCCTAGGCCTCGGAGGAAGTGGGAGACGAGCACGACGTTCTTGTTGGGTTCGGGAGTAGGGATGACCTGCCCTCGAGCAGGTAGCCGATGCGAAACCTCGGCGGTCAGGTATCTGGCCTCCCTCAACTTCTTGATGTCCTCTTCCGTCATGGAGGAGGGCATCCATCAGCCTTGAAGGCTGGATCCGGACATGATTGAAGATCTGGAGCACGTAACCTGGGCTTTGGGTGTTGGAACTCGAGGCGGGGGAAGGGTTTGATTGAGCACGAGAGGGAAAAAGCGAAAACCTTGTCCCTTTATAAAGAAGGTGAATATCAAGCGTCCTCTCCGTAGCCATTTAGGACTTGCCTATAATCTGGGAGTCCTTGACACGGTTGGGTTACCCACGACCACATTAATGAGAATCCCGTAATTGGGGGAACACGATCTTTGCTTTGACAAGACGTGTCAAGAAACCGCCTCGCGTTATGTGTGGAGCCGGTTGAAAAAAAAATAGTTCGAATAATCACTGGGCCATGACATAACGTCATGCTGCCAAAACAAGTCAGCAAATTGGATTTGCGAAAATATTATTCTCTCTACGGCGGTATGTGGAACTTATTTTGCAGGGTCGGACACTATCCTCGTATTCAAATTCTTCTATGATGTATTCGGAGAAGGAACCCGCCTTGCAATGCTGAAGACAATACTGCGCGCCGGAATCATCGTCATTGAAGCCTGGTTCAGGGGCTACTGAGGGAGTCCTAGATTAGGGGGGTCTCCGGACAGCCGGACTATCTCTATTGGTCGGACTGTTAGACTATGAAGATACAAGATTGAAGACTTCGTCTCGTGTCCTGATGGGACTCTACTTAGCGTGGAAGGAAAGCTAGGCAATACGGATATGGATATCTCCTCCTTTGTAACTGACCTTGTGTAACCCTAACCCTCTCCGGTGTCTATATAAACCGAAGGGTTTTAGTCCGTAGGACAACAACCACAACATACAATCATACCATAGGCTAGCTTCTAGGGTTTAGCCTCTCCGATCTCGTGGTAGATCTACTCTTGTACTACCCATATCATCAATATTAATCAAGCAGGACATAGGGTTTTACCTCCATCAAGAGGGCCCGAACCTGGGTAAAACATTGTGTCCCCTGCCTCCTGTTACCATCCGGCCTAGACGCACAATTCGGGACCCCCTACCCGAGATCCGCCGGTTTTGACACCGACAAAGAGCCTAAGCTTGGAGCGTCTTGTATGATTTGAGTCTTTGCTTTTTAGTTTACCACAATCATCCTCGCTGTACACACCTTTTGAGAGAGCCATACATGATTTGGAATTTGTTAGAATACTCTATGTGCTTCACTTATATCTTTTTGAGTTATATAGTTATGCTCTAGTACTTCACTTATATCTTTTAGAGCACAGTGGTGGATTTGTTTTATAGAAACTATTGATCTCTCATGCTTCACTTAGATTATTTTGAGAGTCTTAAATAGCATGGTAATTTGCTTAAATAATCCTAATATGCTAGGTATTCAGGATTAGTAAAAAAATTCTTATGAGTGTTTTGAATACTAAGAGAAGTTTGATGCTTAATGATTGTTTTGAGATATGGAGGTAATAATATCAAAGTCGTGCTAGTTGAGTAGTTGTGAATTTGAGAAATGCTTGTGTTGAAGTTTGCAAGTCCCGTAGCATGCACGTATGGTAAACTTTATGTAACAAATTTGAAACATGAGGCGTTCTTTGATTGTCGTCCTTATGAGTGGCGGCCGGGGACGAGCGATGGTCTTTTCCTACCAATCTATCCCCCTAGGAGCATGCACACAGTGCTTGGTTTTTGATGACTTGTAGATTTTTGCAATAAGTATGTGAATTCTTTATAACTAATGTTGAGTCCATGGATTATACGCACTCTCACCTTTCCATCATTGCTAGCCTCTTCGGTACCGTGCATTGACCTTTCTCACATTGAGAGTTAGTGCAAACTTCGCCGGTGCATCCAAACCCCGTGATATGATACGCTCTTTCACACATAAACCTCCTTATATCTTCCTCAAAACAGGTATTTCCATAGCCATTCCGAGATATATGGCCATGCAACTTTCCACCATTCCGTTTATCATGACACATTCATCATTGCCATATTGCTTAGCATGATCATGTAGTTGACATAGTATTTGTGGCAAAGCCACCGTTCATAAATTCTTTCATACATGTCACTCTTGGATCATTGCATATCCCGGTACACTACCGGAGGCATTCATATAGAGTCATATCTTGTTCTAAGTATCGAGTTGTAATTCTTGAGTTGTAAGTAAATAGAAGTGTGATGACTATCATTCATAGAGCATTGCCCTAAAAAAGAGAAAGGCCAAAAAAATAAATAAAGAAAGGCCAAATAAAAAATAAAAATTAAAATAAAAAGGGACAATGCTACTATCCTTTGCCACACTTGTTCTTCAAAGTAGCACCATAATCTTCATGATAGAGAGTCTTTTGTTTTGTCACTTTCATATACTAGTGGGAAATTTTCATTATAGAACTTGGCTTGTATATTCCAACAATGGGCCTCCTCAAGTGCCCTAGGACTTCGTGAGCAAGCAAGTTGGATGCACACCCACTCAGTTTCTTTTTGTTGAGCTTTCATACATTTATAGCTCTAGTGCATCCGTTGCATGGCAATCCCTACTCCTTGCATTAACATCAATCAATGGGCATCTCCATAGCCCATTGATTGGCCTCATTGATGTGAGACTTTCTCCTTTTTGTCTTCTCCACATAACCCCCATCATCATATTCTATTCCACCCATAGTGCTATATCCAAGGCTCGCGCTCATATATTGCGTGAAAGTTTATAGGTTTGAGATTACTAAAGTATGAAACAATTGCTTGGTTTGTCATCGGGGTTGTGCATGATGAGAGCATTCTTGTGTGACGAAAAATGGAGCATGACTAAACTATATGATTTTGTAGGGATGAACTTTCTTTGGCCATGTTATTTTGAGAAGACATAATTGCTTAGTTAGTATGCTTGAAGTATTATTATTTTTATGTAAATATGAACTTTTATCTTGAATCTTTTGGATCTGAATATTCATACCAAAATTAAGAAGAATTACATTAAAATTATGCCAAGTAGCACTCCACATCAAAAATTATGTTTTTATCATTTACGTACTCGAGGACGAGCAGGAATTAAGCTTGGGGATGCTTGATACGTCTCCAACGTATCTATAATTTTTGATTGCTCCATGCTATATTATCTACTGTTTTGGACATTATTGGGATTTATTATCCACTTTTATATTATTTTTGGGACTAACCTATTAACCGGAGGCCCAACCCAGAATTGCTGTTTTTTTTTGCCTATTTTAGGGTTTCGAAGAAAAGGAATATCAAACGGAGTCCAAACGGAATGAAACCTTCGGGAACGTGATTTTCTCACCGAACATGATCCAAGAGACTTGGACCCTACGTCAAGAAACAAAGGAGGAGGCCACGAGGTAGGGGGGCGCGCCTACCCCCCGGGCGTGCCCTCCACCCTCGTGGGCCCCCTATTGCTCCACCGATGTACTCCTTCCTACTATATATACCTACGTACCCCCAAACGATCAGAGACGGAGCCAAAACCCTAATTCCACTGCCGTAACTTTCTGTATCCACGAGATCCCATCTTGGGGCCTGTTCCGGAGCTCCGCCGGAGGGGGTATCCATCACGGAGGGCTTCTACATCATCACCATAGCCCCTCCGATGAAGTGTGAGTAGTTTACCTCAGACCTTCGGGTCCGTAGTTATTAGCTAGATGGCTTCTTCTCGCTTTTTGGATCTCAATACAATGTTCTCCCCCTCTCTTGTGGAGATCTATTTGATGTAATCTTCTTTTTGCGGTGTGCTTGTTGAGATTGATGAATTGTGGGTTTATGATCAAGATTATCTATGAACAATATTTGAATCTTCTCTGAATTCTTTTATGTATGATTGCTTATCTTTGCAGGTCTCTTCGAATTATCAGTTTGGTTTGGCCTACTAGATTGATCTTTCTTGCAATGGGAGAAGTGCTTAGCTTTGGGTTCAACCTTGCGGTGTCCTTTCCCAATGACAGTAGGGGCAGCAAGGCACGTATTGTATTGTTGCCATCGAGGATAACAAGATGGTTTTTTTATCATATTGCATGAATTTATCCCTCTACATCATGTCATCTTGCTTAAGGCGTTACTCTGTTTTCATGAACTTAATACTCTAGACGCATGCTGGATAGCGGTCGATGAGTGGATTAATAGTAGTAGATGCAGGCAGGACTCGGTCTACTTGTCTTGGACGTGATGCCTATATACATGATCATACCTAGATATTCTCATAACTATGCTCAATTTTTTCAATTGCTCAACAGTAATTCGTTCACCCACTGTAAAATACCTATGCTCTTAAGAGAAGCCACTAGTGAAACCTATGGCCCCCGGGTCTATCTTCATCACATTAATCTTCCAATACTGAGTATTTTCCTTTGCTTTTTTACTTTGCTTTTATTTTACTTTGCATCTTTATCATAAAAATACCAAAAATATTATCTTATCATATCTATCAGATCTCACTCTCATAAGTCGCCATGTAGGGATTGACAACCCCTTATCGCGTTGGTTGCGAGGATTTATTTGTTTTGTGCAGGTGTGAGGGACTCGCGCGTAGCCTCCTACTGGATTGATACCTTGGTTCTCAGAAACTGAGGGAAATACTTACGCTACTTTTCTGCATCACCCTTTCCTCTTCAAGGGATAACCAATGCAGTGCTCAAGAGGTAACACAGGTATCTACAAAAGTATCTGTTGGGTTGGCACGAATCGAGACTGGGATTTGTCACTCCGCATGATGGAGAGGTGTCTCTGGGCCCACTCAGTAATGCATCATCATAATGAGCTCAATGTGACTAAGGAGTTAGCCACGAGATCATGCGTTACGGAACGAGTAAAGAGACTTGCCGGTAACGAGATTGAACGAGGTATGGGGATACCGACGATTGAATCTCGGACAAGTAACATACCGATGGACAAAGGGAATTGTATACGGGATGGATTGAATCCTCGACATCATGGTTCATCCGATGAGATCATCGTGGAACATGTGGGAGCACATGGGTATCCAGATCCTGCTGTTGGTTATTGGCCGGAGAGATGTCTCGGTCATGTCTCCATGTTTCCCGAACCCATAGGGTCTACACACTTAAGGTTCGGTGACGCTAGAGTTGTTATGGGAAATTGTATGTGGTTAACCAAGGTTGTTCGGAGTCCTGGATGAGATCCCAGACGTCACGAGGAGTTTAGGAATGGTCCGGAGGTGAAGATTTATATATGGGAAGTTTAGTTTCAGTCGCTGGAATGGTTTCGGGGGTTATAAGTATTGTACCGGGACCACCGAAAGGTGTCTGGGGGTCCACCGGGTGGGGCCACCTGCCCCGGAGGACTTAGTGGGCTGAATATGGGAGGGAACTAGCCCCCTAGTGGGCTGGTGCTCCCCCCAAGGGCCCAAGGATCCTAGGATTGGAAACCCTAGGGGAAGGGGCGCCTCCCACCTGCTTGGGGGGCAAGTCTTCCCCTCCTCTAGATGCATCTAGGGGGGCCGGGCACCTCTCCCCTTCACCCTATAAATAGGTAGGGGGTGGGAGGGCAGCCGCACCCCTTCCGCTGGCGCAGCCCTCCACCCTCCAACACCTCGTCTTCCCCCGTAGTGCTTGGCAAAGCCCCACTAGGGAACCGCAACCTCCACCACTACGCCGTCATGCTACCGGAGCACTCCCTGAACTTCTCCCCCCCTTGCTGGAGCAAGGAGGAGACGTCCCCGGGCTGTATGTGTGTTGAACGCGGAGGCACCATCCATTCGGCGCTTGGATCGGATCTTCCGCGATTTGAATCGCCGCGAGTACGACTCCATCAACCGCTTTATTGTAACGCTTCCGCTTAGTAATCTTCAAGGGTATGAAGATGCAGTCCCTCTCTCTCGTTGCTAGTATCTCCTAGATTGATCTTGGTGACACGTAGGATTTTTTTAATTATTACTACGTTCCCCAACAGTGGCATCATGAGCTAGGCCTATGCGTAGATTCTGTGCACGAGTAGAACACAAGTAGTTGTGGGCGATGATTTGTTCAATTTGCTTACCGTTACTAGTCTTATCTTGATTCGGCGGCATTGTGGGATGAAGCAGCCCGGACCAACCTTACACGTACACTTATGTGAGACAGGTTCCACCGATTGACGTGCACTTGTTGCATAAGGTGGCTAGCGGGTGTCTGTCTCTCCCACTTTAGCCGGACCGGATTCGATGAAGAGGGTCCTTATGAAGGGTAAATAGCAATTGGCATATCACCACTATGGATTTCGCGTAGGTAAGAAACGTTCTTGCTAGAAACCCATAGCAGCCACGTAAAACATGCAACAACAATTAGAGGACGCCTAACTTGTTTTTGCAGGGTATGCTATGTGATGTGATATGGCCAAAAGGATGTGATGAATTATATATGTGATGTATGAGATTGATCATGTTCTTGTAATAGGAATCATGACTTGCATGTCGATGAGTATGACAACCAGCAGAAGCTATAAGAGTTGTCTTAATTTATTGTATGACCTGCGTGTCAATTAAAATGCCATGTAATTACTTTATTTTATCGCTAACCGTTAGCCATAGTAGTAGAAGTAATGGTGAGATAACTTCATGAAGACATGATGAGGGAGATCATGATGATGGTGATCATGGTGTCATGCCGGTGATGAAGGTGATCATGCCGCGCCTCAAAGATGGAGATCAAAGGCGCAAGATGATATTAGCCATATCATGTCACTTTATGATTTGTATGTGATGTTTATCGTGTTTATATCTTATTTGATTAGAACGACGGTAGCATAAATAAGATGATCCCTCACTAAAATTTCAAGATATGTGTACCCCTAAGTGTGCACCATTGCGAAGGTTCGTTGTTTCGAAGCACCACGTGATGATCGGGTGTGATAGATTCTAACGTTCGCATACAACGGCTATAAGCTAGATTTACACACGTGAAACACTTAGGTTGACTTGATGAGCCTAGCATGTACAGACATGGCCTCGGAACACGAGAGACCGAAAGGTCGAACACGAGTCGTATAGTAGATGCAATCAACATGGAGATGTTCACCAATGATGACTAGTCCGTCTCACGTGATGATCGGACACGGACTTGTCGATTTGGATCATGTATCACTTAGATGGCCAGAAGGATGTCTATCTGAGTGGGTGCTGCCTCTTGAGCACTGTGTTGGTTTTCCCCGAAGAGGAAGGGATGATGCAGCAAAGTCGCGTAAGTATTTCCCTCAGTTTTTGAGAACCAAGGTATCAATCTAGTAGGAGGCTACGCGTGAGTCCCTCGTACCTGCACAAAACAAATAAATCTTCGCAACCAACGCGAATAGGGGTTGTCAATCCCTAAACGGCCACTTACGAGAGTGAGATCTGATAGACATGATAAGATAATATTTTTGGTATTTTTGTGATAAAGATGCAAAGTACAATAAAGGCAAAGTAAAAACCAAAGGAAATAACTAAGTAGTAGGAGATTAATATGATAAAGATAGACCCGGGGGGCATAGGTTTCACTAGTGGCTTCTCTCGAGAGCATAAGTATTCTACGGTGGGTGAACAAATTACTGTTGAGTAATTGACATAATTGAGCATAGTTATGAGAATATCTAGGTATGATCATGTATATAGGCATCACGTCCGAGACAAGTAGACCGACTCCTGCATGTATCTACTACTATTACTCCACTCATCGACCGCTATCCAGCATGCATCTAGAGTATTAAGTTAAAAACAGAGTAACACCTTAAGAAAGATGACATGATGTAGAGGGATAAACTCATGCAATATGATGAAAACCCCATCTTGTTATCCTCGATGGCAAAAATACAATACGTGCCTTTCTGCCCCTACTGTCAGTGGGAAAGGACACCGCAAGATTGAACCCAAAGCTAAGCACTTCTCCCATTGCAAGAAAGATCAATCTAGTAGGCCAAACCAAACTGATAATTCGAAGAGACTTGCAAAGATAACCAATCATACATAAAAGTATTCAGAGAAGATTCAAATATTATTCATAGATAGACTTGATCATAAACCCACAATTCATCGGTCTCAACAAACACACCGTAAAAAAGAAGATTACATCGAATAGTTCTCCACAAGAGAGGGGGAGAACATTGTATTGAGATCCAAAAAGAGAGAAGAAGCCATCTAGCTAATAACTATGGACCCGTAGGTCTGAGGTAAACTACTCACACTTCATCGGAGGGGCTATGGTGTTGATGTAGAAGCCCTCCGTGATCGATGCCCCCTCCGGCGAAGCTCCGGAACAGGCCCCAAGATGGGATCTCGTGGATACAGAAAGTTGTGGCGGTGGAATTAGGTTTTTGGCTCCGTATCTGATCGTTTGGGGGTACGTAGGTATATATAGGAGGAAGGAGTATGTCGGTGGAGCAACAGGGGGCCCACGAGGGTGGAGGGCGCGCCTGGGGGGGGGGAGGCACACCCCCTACCTCGTGGCCTCCTCTTTTGTGTATTGACGTAGGGTCCAAGTCTCCTGGGTCTTATCCGTTGAGAAAATCACATTCTCGAAGGTTTCATTCCGTTTGTACTCGGTTTGATATTCCTTTTCTTCGAAACCCTAAAACAGGCAAAAAACAGCAATTCTGGGCTGGGCCTCCGGTTAATAGGTTAGTCCCAAAAACAATATAAAAGTGGAAAATAAAGCCCAATAATGTCCAAAACAGTAGATAATATAGCATGGAGCAATCAAAAATTATAGATACGTTGGAGACGTATCAAGCATCCCCAAGCTTAATTCCTGCTCGTCCTCGAGTAGGTAAATGATAAAAACAGAATTTTTGATGCGGAGTGCTACTTGGCATAATTTTAATGTAATTCTTCTTAACTGTGGTATGAATATTCAGATCCGAAAGATTCAAGGCAAAAGTTTTATATTGGCATAAAAATTATAATACTTCAAGCATACTAACAAAGCAATTATGTCTTCTCAAAATAGCATGGCCAAAGAAAGTTATCCCTACAAAATCATATAGTCTGGCTATGATCCATCTTCACCACACAAAATATTTAAATCATGCACAACCCCGATGACAAGCCAAGCAATTGTTTCATACTTTTGGTGTTCTCTAACTTTTTCAATCTTCATGCAATACATGAGCGTGAGCCATGGACATAGCACTTATAGGTGGAATAGAATGGTGGTTGTGGAGAAGACAAAAAAGGGAGAAGATAGTCTCACATCAACTAGCCGTATCAACGGGGTATGGAGATGCCCATCAATACCTAGGGCATTTTGAGGAATCCCATCATTGGAATATACAAGCCAAGTTCTATAATGAAAAATTCCCACTAGTATATGAAAGTGACAACATAGGAGACTCTCTATCATGAAGATCATGGTGCTACTTTGAAGCACAAGTGTGGTAAAAGGATAGTAACATTGCCCCTTCTCTCTTTTTCTCTTATTTTTTTATTTGGGCCTTTTCTCCTCTTTTTTTTCGTCCGGAGTCTCATCCCGACTTGTGGGGGAATCATAGTCTCCATCATCCTTTCCTCATTGGGACTGTGCTCTAATAATGATGATCATCACATTTTTATTTTTCTTACAACTCAACAATTACAACTCGATACTTAGAACAAAATATGACTCTATATGAATCCCTCCGGCGGTGTACCGGGATATGCAATGACTCATGAGTGACATGTATGAAAGAATTATGAATGGTGGCTTTGCCACAAATACGATGTCGACTACATGATCATGCTAAGCAATATGACAATGATGGAGTGTGTCATAATAAACGGAACGATGGAAAGTTGCATGGCAATATATCTCGGGATGGCTATGGAGATGCCATAATAGGTAGGTATGGTGGCTGTTTTGAGGAAGGTATATGGTGGGTGTATGATACCGGCGAAAGGTGCCCGGTATTAGAGAGGCTAGCAAAGGTGGAAGGGTGAGAAAAGTGCGTATAATCCATGGACTCAAAATTAGTCATAAAGAACTCATATACTTATTGCAAAAATCTACAAGTTATCGAAGCAAAGTATTACGCGCATGCTCCTAGGGGGATAGATTGGTAGGAAAAGACCATCGCTCGTTCCCGACCGCCACTCATAAGGAAGACAATCAAAAAATAAATCATGCTCCGACTTCATCACATAACGGTTCACCATACGTGCATGCTACGGGAATCACAAACTTTAACACAAGTATTCTTCAAATTCACAACTACTCAACTAGCACAACTTTAATATCACCATGTTTATATCTCAAAACAATTATCAAGCATCAAACTTCTCATAGTATTCAACACACTCATACGAAAGTTTTATTATTAATCTTGTATACCAAGCATATTAGGATTTTAAGCAAATTACCATGCTATTTAAGACTCTCAAAATAATCTAAGTGAAGCATGAGAGATCAATAGTTTCTATAAAACAAATCCACCACCGTGCTCTAAAAGATATAAGTGAAGTACTAGAGCAAAACTATATAACTCAAATGATATAAGCGAAGCACATAGAGTGTTCTAACAAATTCCAAATCATGTATGGCTCTCTCAAAAGGTGTGTACAGCAAGGATGATTGTGGTAAACTAAAAAGTAAAGACTCAAATCATACAAGACGCTCCAAGCAAAACACATATCATGTGGCGAATAAAAATATAGCTCCAAGTAAAGTTACCGATAGAAGCAGACGAAAGAGGGGATGCCTTCCGGGGCATCCCCAAGTTTTGGCTTTTAGGTGTCCTTATATTATCTTGGGGGTTCCATGGGCATCCCAAAGCTTAGGCTCTTGCCACTCCTTGTTCCATAATCCATCAAATCTTTACCCAAAACTTGAAAACTTCACAACACAAAACTTAAAGTAGAAAATCTCGTGAGCTCCGTTAGCGAAAGAAAACAAAAGACCACTTCAAGGTACTGTAATGAACTCATTCTTTATTTATATTGGTGTTATACCTACTGTATTCCAACTTCTCTATGTTTATAAACTATTTTACTAGCCATAAATTCATCAAAATAAGCAAACAACACACGAAAAACAGAATCTGTCAAAAATAGAACAGTCTGTAGTAATCTGTAGCTAGCGCAAGATCTGGAACCCCAAAAATTATAAAATAAATTTATGGACGTGAGGAATTTATATATTAATCATCTGCAATAATAATTAACTAAATAGCACTTTCTAAATAAAAATGGCAGTAGTTCTCATGGGCGCTAAAGTTTCTGTTTTTTTACAGCAAGTGTAACAAGACTTTCCCCAAGTCTTCCCATCGGTTCTACTTGGCACAAACACTAATTAAACACAAAAAACACAACCAAAACATAGGCTAGATAAATTATTTATTACTAAACAGGAGCAAAAAGCAAGGAATAAAAATAAAATTGGGTTTCCTCCCAACAAGCGCTATCGTTTAACGCCCCTAGCTAGGCATAACAAGCAAGGATAGATCTAGGGATTGCCATAATAGTAAGATAGATTATTACAACTCATTTCATATTCTCGACGTTCGGCAGCAAGTTTTCTTTGAGGAAAGAAAAAGTAATCGAATGGGCTAAACTTAATGGTACAAAAGTCCCCAATATCAACCTTGGGAGGTATAGGTTGCTCCTTTGGTCCTTCATATTGCACAACCAATTCATCATTATAAGCATTCTTTTGACAGAACTTTGTGAGCCTATATTCAAGAGAATATCCTAGTTCATTATTTCGAATAGCCAAATCATCATTAAGTTCAGAAATTCTATCAACTAAAACATTGGTAGGAACCCTTTTTCTAAGATTTTCATTGAAAGCAACATAGTCTAGAGATTTGAAACGCATTATTTCTTCTTGATCAAAGAGGATAGTCTCTATGGGAGGACGGCAAGCGTCCACCCTATAATGTGCAAAGATTTCTTTGGCCTCTTTTATTATGAATCTAAACTCATGAGCCAAAAAGATAGTAGCGGCACGCTTAACAGGAGAATGCTCAATATTAGAAAATTCTAGGAAAATCCTTTGTATGCAAGGATGCATGTGCATGAATTGTCTTTCAAGTTCAACTACAAGCATGGCAATAGCGTTCGCAAGAGTACTAGTTCTATGAAGGATAGAACTACCCATAGAAGGTAAAGCACCTGCACAAGTAAAGAAATCTTGAATAACTCCTTTTCCAATAATATTACCACTACCAACACAGAATTTTTTTGTATGTAAGATGGGTGGTTCTTTAGCAGGAGCATCAAATTTTTCATGATATTACTATTGTCCATATCGAAAATGATTTCTCCAATTTCAGACATAGAGGCAGAAGGTAAAGGACTAGCCATAACGACAAGCAAACGAACTAACACACAATCAAATAAAAAAACAAGCGGGCAAAAAGAGGCAAAATAGAGAAAGAGATGGAGGATAGAGAGAGAGAGAGGGCGAATAAAACGGCAAGGGTGAAGTGGGGGAGAGGAAAACGAGAGGCAAATGGCAAATAACGTAATGTAGGAGATAAGGGTATGTGAAGGGTACTTGGTATGTTGACTTTTGCATAGACCTCCCCGGCAACGGCGCCAGAAATCCTTCTTGCTACCTCTTGAGCACTGCGTTGGTTTTCCCCGAAGAGGAAGGGATGATGCAGCAAAGTAGCGTAAGTATTTCCCTCAGTTTTTGAGAACCAAGGTATCAATCCAGTAGGAGGCTACGCGCGAGTCCCTCGTACCTGCTCAAAACAAATAAATCCTCGCAACCAACGCGTATAGGGGTTGTCAATCCCTAAACGGCCACTTACGAGAGTGAGATCTGATAGATATGATAAGATAATATATTTGGTATTTTTGTGATAATGATGCAAAGTACAATAAAGGCAAAGTAAAAAGCAAAGGAAATAACTAAGTAGTAGGAGATTAATATGATAAAGATAGACATAGGTTTCACTAGTGGCTTCTCTCGAGAGCATAAGTATTCTACGGTGGGTGAACAAATTACTGTTGAGCAATTGACAGAATTGAGCATAGTTATGAGAATATCTATGTATGATCATGTATATAGGCATCACGTCCAAGACAAGTAGACCGACTCCTGCTTGTATCTACTACTATTACTCCACTCATCGACCGCTATCCAGCATGCATCTAGAGTACTAAGTTAAAAATAGAGTAACGCCTTAAGCAAGTTGACATGATGTAGAGGGATAAACTCATGCAATATGATGAAAACCCCATCTTGTTATCCTCGATAGCAACAATACAATACATGCCTTGCTGCCCTTACTGTCACTGGGAAAGGACACCTCAAGATTGAACCCAAAGCTAAGCACTTCTCCCATTGCAAGAAAGATCAATCTAGTAGGCCAAACCAAACTGATAATTCGAAGAGACTTGCAAAGATAACCAATCATACATAAAAGAATTCAGAGAAGATTCAAATATTTTTCATAGATAGACTTGATCATAAACCCACGAATCATCGGTCTCAACAAACACACCGCAAAAAGAAGATTACATCGAATAGTTCTCCACAAGAGAGGGGGAGAACATTGTATTGAGATCCAAAAAGAGAGAAGAAGCCATATAGCTAATAACTATGGGCCCATAGGTCCGAGGTAAACTACTCACACTTCATCGAAGGGGCTATGGTGTTGATGTAAAAGCCCCCCGTGATCGATGCCCCCTCCGGCGGAGCTCCAAAACAGGCCCCAAGATGGGATCTCGTGGATACAAAAAGTTGCGGCAGTGGAATTAGGTTTTTGGCTCCGTATCTGATCGTTTGGGGGTACGTAGGTATATATAGGAGGAAGGAGTACATCGGTGGAGCAATAGGGGCCCCACGAGGGTGGAGGGGGCGCCTGGGGGGGGGGGGGGGGTAGGCGCGCCCCTACCTCGTGGCCTCCTCTTTTGTGTCTTGACGTAGGGTCCTAGTCTCCCAGGTCTTATTCGTTGAGAAAATCACGTTCCTGAAGGTTTCATTCCGTTTGGACTCCGTTTGATATTCCTTTTCTTTGAAACCCTAAAGCAGGCAAAAAACAACAATTCTGGGCTGGGCCTCCGGTTAATAGGTTAGTCCCAAAAATAATATAAAAGTGGAAAATAAAGCCCAATAATGTCCAAAACAGTAGATAATATAGCATGGAGCAATCAAAAATTATAGATACGTTGGAGACATATCAGTGGGAGTTCATTAAATAATTTGATTAGATGATCTTAGTTATCATGAACTTAGTCTAAAATTATCTTTACAATATGTCTTGTAGATCCAATGGCCCACACTAATGTTGCCCTCAATTTCAACGCTTTCCTACAGAAAACCAAGCTGAAAGACGATGGTAGCAACTATACGGACCGGGTCCGTAACTTGAGGATCATCCTCATAGCTGCCAAGAAAGCATATGTCCTTGAAGCACCGCTAGGTGACACACCGATTTTCCCAGCAACTCAAGATGTTATGAACGCCTGGCAGTCTGGTAGTGATGATTACTCCCTGGTTTAGTGCGGCATGCTTTACAGCTTAGAACCAGAGCTCCAAAAGCGTTTTGAGCAACATGGAGCATATGAGATGTTTCAAGAGCTGAAACTGGTTTTCCAAGCTCATGCCCGGGTCGAGAGATATGAAGTCTCCAACAAGTTCTACAGTGTAAGATGGAGGAAAACAGTTCTATCAGCGAGCATATACTCAAAATGTTTGGGCTGCACAACCGCTTGTCTCAGCTGGGTGTTAATCTTCCAGAAGACTCAGTCATTGACAGGATCCTCCAGTCGCTTCCACCTAGCTACAAGAGCTTTGTGATGAACTACAATATGCAAGGGATGGAGAAGTCCATTCCCGAGTTAGATTCAGTGCTGAAATCAGCGGAGGTGGAGATCAAAAAGGAACATCAAGTGTTGACGGTGAATAAGACCACTAGTTTCAAGAAAGGCAAGGCTAAGAAGAACTTCAAGAAGGACGGCAAGGGAGTGCCGCACCCGGTAACCCAGTTGTCGGGAAGAAGGCGAAGAATGGACCCAAGCCTGAGACTGAGTGCTTTATTGCAAGGGAAATGGTCACTAGAAGCGGAACTGCCCCAAGTACTTAGCGGATAAGAAGGTCGGCAACGCCAAAGGTATATATGTTATACATGTTATTGATGTGTACCTTACCAGCGCTCGTAGTAGCTCCTGGGTATTTGATACCGGTGCGGTTTCTGACATTTGTAACTCAAAACAGGAGCTGTGGAATAAGCGGAGACTGGCGAAGGACGAGGTGACGATGCGCGTCGGGAATGGTTCCAAGGTCTATGTGATCATCGTCGGCACGCTACCTCTACATCTACCTTCCGGATTAGTTTTAAACCTCAATAATTGTTATTTAGTGCCATCTTTGAGCATGAACATTGTATCTGGATCTCGTTTAATGCGAGATGGATACTCATTTAAATTTGAGAATAATGGTTGTTCTATTTATATGAGAGATATGTTTTATGGTCATGCCCTGCTAGTTAATGGTTTATTTTTATTGAATCTCGAACATGATAGTGTGAATGCCAAAAGATGTAAGGTTGATAATGGTAGTCCGACATACCTGTGGCACTACCGCCTTGGTCACATTGGTGTCAAAGGCATGAAGAAACTCCATGCAGATGGACTTTCGGAGTCTTTCGATTATGAATCATTTGACATGTGCGAACCATGCCTCATGGGCAAAATGGCCAAGACTCCGTTCTCCGGAACAATGGAGCGAGCAACCAACTTGTTGGAAATAATACATACTGATGTATGCGGTCCAATGAGCGTTGAGGCTCATAGTGGCTATCGCTATGTTCTCACCCTCAGTGATGACTTAAGTAGATATGGGTATGTCTACCTAATGAAACACAAGTCTGAGACCTTTGAAAAGCTCAAGGAATTTCAGAGTGAGGTAGAGAATCAACGTGTCAGGAAAATAAAGTTCTTACGATCAGATTGTGGAGGAGAATATTTGAGTCACGGATTTGGCACACACTTAAGGAAATGTGGAATTGTTTCACAACTCACGCCACCTAGAACACCTCAGCGTAATGGTGTGTCCGAACGTCGTAATCGCACTCTATTGGATATGGTGCAATCTATGATGTCTCTTACCGATTTACTGCTATCATTTTTGGATTGTGTTTTAGAGACTGCCGCATTCACTTTAAATAGGGCACCGTCTAAATCCGTTGAGACGAGACCATATGAATTATGGTTTGGGAACAAACCTAAGTTGTCGTTTCTGGAAGTTTGGGGATGCGATGCTTATGTCAAGAAACTTCAACCTGAAAAGCTTGAACCCAAATTGAAAAAGTGCATCTTCATAGGATACCCTAAGGAAACTATTGGGTATACCTTCTACCTCAGGTCCGAAGGCAAGATCTTTCTTGCCAAGAATGGATCCTTTCTGGAGAAAGAGTTTCTCTCGAAAGAATTAAGTGAGAGGAAAGTAGAACTTGATGAGGTACCCCCTCTTGAACCGGAGAGCAGCGCAGCTCATGAAGATGTCTTTGTGGTGCCTGCATCAACTAGAGAGGAAGTTAATGATGATGATCATGAAACTTCGGGTCAAGTTGTAAGTGCATCTAGTGCCACCCCTAGTTGGTTTTGGAGTATTGACGACAAACCTAGTTGAGGGACTAATGTGTTTGTGAGAATTGCAGGATAACACAGGTAGAAGTCCCTCATTGATTCGGTTTTCCTACCAAAGATGACCCCTAAAAATGTATGAAGACATTGAAGTCAAAGGTGGTATGTGAAGACATTCACATTGAAGACTATGACAAGAGAAGACATCGCGTGAAGACTATGGAGCGCGAAGACTTAGCAGTTTCGTCGTTCTGTGTTGTTCTTTGTTGAGTCATAGGAACCACCACACTGTTAAGTGGGGTCCAAGTGAACTAGTCAGAATGACTGAAGTCATGCTTAACCAAATCCTATGTCTTCGAGTGAAGACTATGAGAGCAAATCTTGTCCAGAGTTGGATAAGTCAGCTTTGCTTGTAGCCCAAGTAAAGTTGCCGTGTGTGTTTGAAATCTGACCGTTGGAACACGTGTCAGTTCCTTAGTGACCAAGGGTCATTTCGGACAAATCAGGTCAGGTTGCCTAGTGGCTATAAATAGCCCACCACCTACAACCATAAACGGTTGGCTGCTCAGAGTTAGTGCACGGCTTTTGTCGTTTGAGAGCAACCCACCTTGAAGCCTTTGAGAGAGAATTCCTTGCGAGGATAAAGCCCTAAACACCCAGAGCCAAAGAGTGTTAGGCATCACTGAAGTCTTCCTGTCTGTGTGATCTGAAGACTTATTACACTTCAGGACTGTGAATCCTCCAGCCGGTTAGGCATCGCGTTCTGAGCATCCAAGAGTCATTGTGGATCGCCGGTGAATGAAGTCTGTGAATGTTTGGAAGTCTACCTTGAAGACTTACCAGAGTGATTGGGCGAGGACTGGGTATCCTTATCTCAAGGGGAATAAGGTGAAGATGAGGTCTTCTGAGTTGAATCTCAGCCTCCCTAACCAGACATACAGTTGTCAAAACAACTGGAACTGGTCCAACAAATCATTGTCTTCAACGAGTCACTGGTTTCATCCTTCCCATTCCTTTACTTACTGTTGGCCCTGGTGAAGTCATTGCATGATTGCATTATCTTTTGTCTTCATTGAGTGACTACTTGTTCTGTTTGGCTTCACTATATCTTCCTACCTGATCTTTACTGCCTAGCTGCTATTAGTCATTGTGCTTTCACTTCATTGAATACTTGACTATGGTTTGCCTAGTGTAGTCTACCTTCCGCTGCATGGTAATAGGTTTATTTCTACCGTTTGTCTTCGAAACTTCCATGTTTTGAAGACTTTCATAAAAATCGCCTATTCACCCCCCTCTAGTCGATCAGTAGCACTTTCAATTGGTATCAGAGCAAGGTACTCCCTTGTTCTGTGTGATTTGGTTTAACCACCTGGAGTTTTAGCTATGTCGACTGCAGGGATAATCTAAGTCTCCGCCGCGTGCCCAGTCTTCGATGGAACTGAATATCCCTATTGGAAGAATAAGATGCGCATGCATCTTGAAGCCATTGATGTCAACCTATGGTATGTCGTCAAGAGTGGCGTTCCCAAGGCTGGTGAAGGTGTCACCGCTGCTGATGTCAAGAAGTTCGTTCAACTGGACTCCACTGCCAAGAACATCATCTATGGTCATCTGACCAAAGGACAGTATGGCCGCGTGAGTGCTTTGGAAACATCTAAGCTAGTCTGGGACTGGCTCTCCAAGGTCAACGAAGGCGTCTCAACCCAGAGAGGTCAGAGAATCAGTGTCCTTCGCAACCTCTTCGACCGCTTCAAGAGAAATGACAATGAGAATGTCCAGCTCACGTTTGATCGAGTTACTGACATCACAAATGAGCTTCAAGCCCTCGGCGCCACTGAGATCACCAAGCATGAAGTCGTCAAGACACTCCTGAGATCACTTGATAGCTCGTTTGACACCCTAGCCCTGATGATTCAAGAACGTCCTGACTTCAAGACACTCGATCCGTCTGACATACTTGAGAGGCTCAACACACACGAGTTTCAGCTTTCTGAGAAAAGAGACATCTACGGTCCCAACTATGGGCGAACTCATGCCTTGAAGGCAAAAGCTGTCTCCTCATCTGAAGAAGAATTTGACAGCAGTTCTGATGATCCTGAAGACATTGGAAAGGAGCTTGCTATGCTTGTGAAGAAGTTCCAAAAATTCACCAAGAAGAAAGGCTTCAGAAAGTCTTCATGATGAAGCTCAAGGAATGATGAAGCTTCTGCTCATGACTACAAGAAGAGAACATGCCACAGGTGCAAGAAACCTGGCCACTACATCTCTGAGTGTCCGTAGTGGGACAATGAGAACAAGAAGAAGAATAAGAGCAAGGAGTATGACTCTGACGACAAGAAGAAGAAGAAATACTCAAAGTCTTCTTCCAAGCCTTCCTCAAAGTCTTTATCACACAAGAAGAGCTCATCTGGCAAGGCACGTGCGTTTGTTGGCAAGGAAATTGATTCAGAGGAGGAGTCCGCTTCTGAGGAGGCGGAGGTGGAGTCCGAGGAGGAGTCTGATTCTGGCATTGCGAGTCTGGCTACAGCATACGTTGCCAAGTCCATCTTCAACAATGAAGACAATGACTCCGTCACCGACACCGATGCAAATGACAAGGACTACTCCGCTCCTACCTACTGCTTCATGGCACGCGGTGCCAAGGTAAACACACGCACTACTCACTATCAAACTTCCAATGAAAATGACTCTGATCGTGGCTCCAAACCCAGCTACAAAACACTTGCTAAAATTGCAACTGAACAACAGAAAGCTATGGAACATATTCAAAAACTATTAGACAAAAGCGATGACCTGTTAGACGCTGAAATGACTCGATCTCAGTCCTTAATTGAAGACATAAAAAATCTTCACGTTAAGTATGAGGAACTTGAAAGTCGTCATGAAATGCTCTCAACAACTCATGAAAAGCTTTCCTATGATTATCTTCAAAGAAAGCAAGATCTTGAGAAATTGAGAGCGGCTCATGAAGATCTTCAAAAGGAAAACGAGTCACTTCGCGCCAAACAGATCAGTAACGCTCAGGAAGGATTTGAACCACCATGTCTTAAATGTATTGAGCGTGACAACGCTACTTCTGTTGCTGGTTATTCTACTGCTGCTACCATTGCAATATCTTCAATTGCTGATGTGCCAACTAACCCCTCTGCTGAGGATGCCACTGCTATTGCTGATGAGAATGCTAGGTTGAAGACATTGCTTGAAACAGGGATGTTCAAAAGTCTCAAAGGGCATCAGACACTATGTGATGTCCTCAAAAGGCAGATCCTGAACCGAAACCCTAGGAAAGAGGGTGTTGGGTTCGAAAGGAAAATGAATGCTGATGGATCTTACTGGAAACCTGAGCAGTACCCCAAAACCACATGGGTTGCTGCAAAGGGACCTTCAGTGGATCCATCCACCCTATCTGGTTTCACTTGTGCTAATCCCATTGTTATTGATGAATCCTTTGATGCAAACTATAAACTGTTTAAGAATCAGAAGGGTGAAGTGTTTGCCAGGTATATTGGTACTAACTGCAGGAATGGACTGCCTATGAAGAAGGTCTGGGTGCCGAAAAGGTGTTTGGAGAATCTTCCTGTGAATGTCGTCATGACACCACAGGTGAAGAAGACAAACCCCAGACCACAGGCCTCACACGGTCCAAGGGATTCATATAGACAGAGGACTCACCTAAGTCACACTAATGCAAATGTTTTCTAGGGAAGCCATACTCAGGCCTATGAATATGAGCGCATTTCATCAAACCGCCATGTTCATAAGACCAAGAACTATTCTGCTTATTCTTATGAGTACAATTGTCCACCTGCAAGATTTTTTGCTAGGGCTCCAAAGCCAAAGTTCTCACATGCTGCACTTAGACTCATTGCTTCAAAGGCACCCTTGAAGATGCGGGTGGCTAAGAAAGCTTAACTCTTTTGCAGGGAAAGGTCTCCAGCCGAAAACCAAAATCGTCTGAAGCTATTGCTGGGGACCTTAAACATCTTGTAGGGTGCAAGATCAAATGCCCAAATGGTCTTATTATGTATTTTGTTCCTGAGTCGCTTGCTACTTGCCCTATCAGTCCTAACCTCGATCTAAGCTTTCATAATCCACTTGCTCGTCAAATGTTTTTGCTTCACAATTCTCTTCATGAAGCCTATCCCCCTAACTGCACTGTAGGGTACGACACCAGCTGCTTCAGAATGGATTATTGATAGTGGGTGTACTAATCACATGACTGGCAAGCGAAGTCTTCTTCTGGACTCAACCTTACGTCCATCTGACAAAAGTCACATCACATTTGCTGACACTGGTAAAAGTAAGGTATTGGGTCTAGGTAGAGTTGCAATCTCAAAGGATCAACACATGGATAAAGTCATGCTTGTTGAATCCCTTGGTTTCAACTTAATGTCTGTCTCAATGCTTTGCAATTTAAACATGATTGTGATGTTTGGAAAACATCATTGCCTTGTTCTAATGGAATCTGACAAGTCTCTAGTGTTTGAAGGGTATCGGAAAGATGATTTGTACGTGGTAGATTTCTCAGCAGGACCACAGCTTGCCGTATGTCTTCTAGCAAAAGCTTCAGAATGCTGGCTCTAGCATCGGAGGCTAGGGCATGCTGGCATGAGGAACTTGCACACTCTTGCAAGAAAGAAGCATGTCATAGGCATCGAGGGCGTCAAGTTCAAGAAGGATCACTTATGCGGTGCTTATGAAGCAAGAAAGATGACGAGGGCCGAGCATCCCTCAAAGACAATCATGACAACGACTCAACCCTTCGAACTGCTCCACATGGACCTTTTCGATCCCACTCATTACTCAACTCTTACTACTACTGCTTGTCTCTATGGCTTTGTCATTGTTGATGATTATTCAAGATATACTTGTGTGCATATAATCCTCTACAAGACTGAAGTGCAGGATGTCTTCAGACACTTCGCCAATCGAGCCATGAACAACTATGGCGTCAAGATAAAGCACATTAGAAGTGACAATGGCACTGAATTCAAGAACACTAGACTAGATACATATCTTGATACTTTGGGCATCACACATGAATTCTCAGCTCCGTACACGCCACAGCAGAATGGCGTCGTCGAACGCAAGAATAGAACACTTATTGAGATGGCTCGGACGATGCTTGATGAATACAAGACTCCAAGAAAATTCAGGCCTAAAGCCATTGATACGGCATGCCACATCATCAACCGTGTTTATCTTCACAAGCTTCTGAACAAGACATCCTATGAGCTCCTTACTGGCAAGAAGCCAAATGTCAGTTACTTCAAAGTATTTGGTGCCAGGTGCTGGATCAAGGATCCACATCACACTTCAAAATTTGCACCAAAAGCACATGAAGGTTTTATGCTTGGATATGGAAAGGATCAGCACTCCTACAGAGTCTTCAACCTCTTTCACTACAAAGTGGTTGAAACTGTGGATGTGCGGTTCGATGAGACTAACGGCTCGCAAAGAGATCACCTGCCAAATGTGCTAGATGAAGTTCCATCCAGTGAATCAATCAATCTTATGGGAATTGGAGAAATCCTACCATCTGAAGCTCAGCCTGAAGAGGAACTTATCATCTCCGCACCTGATCAGCCTGAAGACAATGCTCAGCCTGAAGACAATCCTTCTAACGATGAAAATGATCAGCAAGAGCAAAATCTTCGTCCTGTACATCCTCGTGTTGCAAATGAAGTGCAGATTGAGAGAATAATTGATAGCATCAATGCACCAGGTCCACTCACTCGTTCAAGGGCAACACACCTAGCAAATTTCTATGGACACTTCGCATTCGTCTCAATATCTGAACCCAAGAAAGTTGATGAAGCCTTCATGGAACCTGAATGGATTCAAGCTATGCAAGAAGAGCTTCAACAATTTGAGCTAAATAATGTATGGGAACTGGTTAAGCGTCCTGACCTTCACAAGCACAATATAATAGGCACCAAATGGATATATCGCAACAAGCAAGATGAGCATGGTCAAGTTGTCAGAAACAAAGCTCATCTCGTTGCTCAAGGATACACTCAAGTTGAAGGGATTGACTTCGATGAAACATTTGCTCTTGTGGCTAGGCTTGAAGCCATACACATACTTCTGGCCTATGCAAATCATCATAACATTCTTCTGCATCAAATGGATGTGAAAAGCGCTTTTCTCAATGGCAAGATTGAAGAAGAAGTATATGTTGCACAACCGCCTGGCTTTGAAGATCCAAAACATCTTGACATGGTGTACAAGCTCAACAAGGCACTGTATGGCCTCAAACAAGCCCCTTGGTCTTGGTATGACACACTCAAAGACTTCCTGAAGAGCAAAGGCTTCAAACCTGGTTCCCTCAACCCCACTCTCTTCACGAAGACATATGATGGTGAACTGTTTGTGTGCCAAATATATGTGGATGACATTATCTTCGGCTGCACCAATCAGAAATACACTCTCGAGTTTGTATATATGATGCAAGAGCAATATCGGATGTCCATGATGGGTGAGCTGAAGTTCTTCCTTGGTCTTCAAATATGTCAGAAATGCAACGACATCTTTATATCTCAAGAGAAATACCTCAAAGATTGCCTGAAGAAATTTGGAATGCAAGATTGCAAAGGCTTCACGACGCCAATACCAGCCAAACATCATCTGGGTCCCGACAACAATGGTAAAGAGTTCGATCAAAAGGTATATCGCTCCATGATTGGTTCCTTGCTTTATTTATGTGCATCTAGGCCAAATATCATGCTCAGTGTTTGCATGTGTGCCCGGTTCCAAGCGGCACCAAAGGACTCGCATCACTTAGCTGTGAAGCGAATTCCCAGATATTTGGCTCACGCCCCAACACTAGGATTATGGTATCCAAAGGGCTCAGAGTTTGATCTAGTTGGATTCTCAGATACTGATTATGCTGGTGACAAGGTGAATCGCAAGTCTACATCAGGCACATGTCATTTTCTGGGAGGATCACTTGTATGTTGGTCTTCAAAGAAGCAGAACTGTGTATCTCTCTCCACTGCTGAATCTGAATACATTGCTGCTGGATCTTGCTACGCTCAGCTTCTCTGGATGAAGCAAACACTCAAAGACTATGGCATTCACTTGAAGCAAGTGCCACTCTACTGCGACAACGAAAGCGCCATCAAGATTGCCAATAACCCGGTTCAGCACTCGAAGACAAAGCACATTGAAATTTGTCATCACTTTCTCAGAGACCATGTTGTGAAGGAAGATATTGATATCATACACGTCAACACTGAAGAGCAATTGGCAGATATCTTGACCAAGCCCTTGGATGAGAAGAGGTTTTGCAAGTTATGGTGTGAGCTAAATATCTTGGAACCCTCAAATGTCCTGTGATCAGGCACACATCCTAACACTTATGCATGTTGATGACTTAGATGTGCAATACATGAAGTAAAGTATATCTTCAATCAATGAAGACTTACAGTCTGAGTGTGAATACATTAACGTGGAATTTGACTTTGGAGCGCCACTATAATTGTGCGCCGTGTCTGGGTCTAATACTTCCTATACGGTGGGTAACGCCACCACCAAATTCTTCTGTTTGAAGTGTTTACCCATGGCGTTACATTTGCTATGTCTTCACATTTGGTTTGTCTTCAATTTCAACTTGTCTTCATGATTATCTTCACTATGTTGACTTGATTGTCTTCTGATATATACATACTAGTGTTCTTTCCTCTACAGCATTCACTTGTAGCTACGTCTTCCTTGTTGAATCTTTTGAACTAAGTGAATGTGATCGGACCCTAATCTCTCTATGCTTTCTATCTCAAACTCCATCTGTCCAAATCATATGCATTCTATTGAAACTGTTGAATGTCTTCTCTGCGTCCTTGCCAGCAGAAGATACAGAGACAAACATTAAGTCCGTTTTCAATGCTAATTCCTTCACCTAAAACCCGGAGAAGTGGGAACGACCACTCGACAATACAGACGTGCGTGGGAACGTGGAACAACCTCCGATGTGTTGCATGATAGCCATGTGTCCTTCAGATGTGAATCGCCAGGGGCACCTGTGTAATAACACTGTGTCGTCCCTATCCCTATAAATACACGCCTCACCATAGTCATTATCCCTTCTTCCACTCTCGCACAAACCCTAGTGCCACCGCTAGCCCTCGACGACGCTGGCGACGAAGCGCTTAGCTGCCGCGACCTCACCGACACCGTCTTCACGCCGGCTGCGGACATCGTCTTCTCCGCCGTCGCCGTAGGTTTCCTCCGTCGCCAAGTTAGGGCACGGACAATCGAACTGCTTGGCCTCCTCTCCCACTCCGTCTAGCAATTCTTCATGTGGTAAATAAAACTTCCTTTTTACGGCCCCTTTGATCCTATAGATTCATCACTTTCTACCACAAGCAGTTTCTGTTCCCACAAGTTATCTATTTCATACTGCATCTTATAATATGCCTAGTATGTTCACTTATGCTTCACAAAGTAGTTAGATTCCTCACTTGTACTTATTCGTGGATTCGTACAAATCTGGAACCAACTCTCTATCTATGAGTGAATGTCTTCGCACTATGAGGCCAATGTCTTCTAAACTGATTTATCTTCAAAATCTTCTGAGAATGCATATGACCTCTTCCCCTTCCCTCGCACCTTAATGCTGTCATAGGTACATGTCAGTGGGAGAATCCCTTGGTTCTCATAGTCTGCATTTATTTGTAGAATTCTTACAGCATCATATAAATTCTCCCGAAGCTAGTTCATGTTTGACCAGCAAGAAGAAGCCTTTGAAACCTTTGAACGTGTTGAAGCCATTCAGTTTGAAGTTCATGGCACCAGAGAAACCTACAAGAAAGGGTGGCAGACAGCATCGTGGCAACACCTCAAGAGATTTGCCTCCTGACCTCTATGAGCTGTACAAGACACATCCAGAGGAGGACTACAATCAGCGAAAAACTCGAATCCAATGGATTCGAAGATATTGGGCAGAACAGTGGTTCAAGTACAGGTTCGTGACCCAGGAGTATGCAGAGAAGAACGCCATCAAACGACCATGGGGAGACATCCTATACAGAAATCTTCAACCCAAGTCCAGAGCTGAAGCCATTGAACAAGGCTTCTATCCTTGCATGGTCCGTGGACCGCAGCCTGCGGATGCAGACCCATCTTCATTACTGTGGTGCCGCGATGATAATCTATTCAAGCGCAACCTTCAGTTTGCCAGGAACTCGGCCAAAGAGAACAAGAAGTCACGGGGCTTAGACTTCAATCCAGGCCCCTCTGCTCCTTGTGCTGATGGCACACGCGAAGCTGAACCCAATCTTATTGGGCCCTTCTACAACCTGGAAGGTCTCATCACTCATATCATGGTTCAAGGGACAACCGTGGATGAGCATGCAGATGACGCTGAATCTGATGAAGCGCCCGCACCGCCGAAGCCAAAGAAACTGAAGAAGTCTAAAGCTTCAAAGCTTGATCCTGCACCAAAAGTCTTCCAGGCGAAGCCTCTGTCCACTGCACCTCCTGAACATAGTGTGCAGTCTAAAGATTTGTCACGCATCTCTAAGCCCTCGAGAGTGAAGATGCCCTTGCAACCCACCAGCCAAGAACTGACTGCTTCTGCTATTCTGCGCAATGACGCCATTGATCTGTCCAGCGATGAAGATCTTGCAGATGACGCTCTTGAGCAACTGATTAAGAGCAAGGAAGAAGCAAAAATCTTCAATGATTTGCCTCTCTTTGACGTGGCAATCATTCACAACTTCATTGATGAGTGGTTTGAAACCCCCAATCTCAGCTTTGATGATCTGCAACTTCCAATTGGCCTCAGCGTCGCTTTCACTGGCGCCATTGCTTCTGAGCTAGCTCTAGCTCAGCGCATCATTGAACTGAAGCAAAAGATCGACTATGAAAAAGCTCAGTTCAAGAAGCACATGGCAAAGCTCAGCGTGCAAGATGTGAAAAACTTCAAGACTATGCTGCACGAGCTCAAGGAAGCCTTTCTCAAGAAACGCGAAGAAGCTAAAAGTTCTCGTGAGCGCATGAAGAGTCTGGTTGACAAGTGCGTGCAATCCTACAATGAAGCTGAAAAGCGCAAGGCTCTTGGGCGTCCTGGCATCGATCCCAGGGTGGCTGCAAAGAAGAAGAAGAAGCCAGCTGTGGCCGAACCCGAAGCAACAAGGTAGGAAGCACATCCCATTGTCTTCCCAGCCAGTATGACAGGCTCGAAGCCTAAGGTCCCCACAGTGGCTTCAGAATTAAAGAAGACAAGAGCTGTCGAGGCTGAAGCCAGAAAGAGGAAACATCCTGAAGCTTCTGATGTCGGTCCCTCCAAGAAGAAGCTCAAAACCAAGAAAGATCGGGCTGCTCCCACAGAGCCCCTTATTGTTGAGCCCATCTCGGTTGCTTGTCCTGCCTCTTCGCATCAAGAACGACGGATGGTAATTCATGAGCCTGCTTCCACAGAGGCTCCCGAAGCTGAAGACATTCCAGCAGTTGACCCCACCGCTACTGAAGACATTGGTCACCATGACAATGTTGAAGATGATGAAGTCCTTCCTCAGATCGATCACCAATTGGTATCATCGCCTGTGCTTACGCAAAACGAACTCATCAGCACTGGTCGTCCTTTGTCACCAACTGCTCAGGATGCATCGTGGGCCGATCACCCACAGAGACAAGACACTCCAAGCTCTCCCCAACCGCAAGCTACCCCATCTGTGCAAGATGCTGATGACTTTGAGGCCCAGCACACTCCATCTCCACAAGTGTCGCCCGCATTACGCAGGCTTCGCAAAGGACCAAGGTGTAACGCCCCGGATACACCCGCCGGTGGTCGTTACTCCTGGCGGGATCTAGACTGGCCCCACAGATCAATACTAGTCTTTTCTGCGCACTTTGTCCTCACTCATGCGCACCCGAGAGCAACTTCCCGGCCGGTCACCCATCCTGACACTACTCCAAGCTGAGCATGCTTAACTTTGGAGTTTTGTCCGAATGGGCTCCCGGAAAAGAAGGAATTCCTTATTGATATGAGTAGTCTATCATCCCTAATAAGCCAGGCTATCACATACACCCCCACTCAGAGGAACCGACGTCCTCGTCGGGCCACATGAACGTTCCCTCTTGGCACAAACGTTTGTGCTTCCAGTCCGGTACATGTGCCATGCTGGGTGCCACGACGGGTCACAAACATCATGAACAACATGACCACGCACCTGTCCGCAACCATCGGTGTAACCGCGAGGGTCGGCTCTGATACCAACTTGTAACGCCCCGGATACACCCGCCGGTGGTCGTTACTCCTGGCAGGATCTAGACTGGCCCCACAGATCAATACTAGTCTTTTCTGCGCACTTTGTCCTCACTCGTGCGCACCCGGGAGCAACTTCCCGGTCGGTCACCCATCCTGACACTACTCCAAGCTGAGCACGCTTAACTTTGGAGTTTTGTCCGAATGGGCTCCCGGAAGAGAAGGAATTCCTTATTGATATGAGTAGTCTATCATCCCTAATAAGCCAGGCTATCAAATAATTCCTTATTGATATGAGTAGTCTATCATCCCTAATAAGCCAGGGTATCACATACACCCCCACTCAGAGGAACCGACGTCCTCGTCGGGCCACAAGAACGTTCCCTCTTGGCACAAACGTCTGTGCTTCCAGTCCGATACATGTGCCATGCCGGGTGCCACGACGGGTCACAAACGTCATGAACAACATGACCACGCACCTGTCCGCAACCATCCGTGTAACCGCGAGGGTTGGCTCTGATACCAACTTGTAACGCCCCGGATACACCCGCCGGTGGTCGTTACTGCTGGCGGGATCTAGACTGGCCTCACAGATCAATACTAGTCTTTTCTGCGCACTTTGTTCTCACTCGTGCGCACCCGGGAGCAACTTCCCGGTCGGTCACCCATCCTGACACTACTCCAAGCTGAGCACGCTTTACTTTGGAGTTCTGTCCGAATGGGCTCCCGGAAAAGAAGGAATTCCTTATTGATATGAGTAGTCTATCATCCCTAATAAGCCAGGCTATCACATAATTCCTTATTGATATGAGTAGTCTATCATCCCTAATAAGCCAGGCTATCACATACACCCCCACTCAGAGGAACTGACGTCCTCGTCGGGCCACAGGAACGTTCCCTCTTGGCACAAATGTCTGTGCTTCCAGTCCGGTACATGTGCCATGCCGGGTGCCACGACGGGTCACAAACGTCATGAACAACATGACCACGCACCTGTCCGCAACCATCCGTGTAACCACGAGGGTTGGCTCTGATACCAACTTGTAACGCCCCGGATACACCCGCCGGTGGTCATTACTCCTGGCGGGATCTAGACTGGCCCCACAGATCAATACTAGTCTTTTTTGCGCACTTTGTCCTCACTCGTGCGCACCCGGGAGCAACTTCCCGGTCGGTCACCCATCCTGACACTACTCCAAGCTGAGCACGCTTAACTTTGGAGTTCTGTCCGAATGGGCTCCCGGAAAAGAAGGAATTCCTTATTGATATGAGTAGTCTATCATCCCTAATAAGCCAGGGTATCACATACACCCCCACTCAGAGGAACCGACGTCCTCGTCGGGCCACAAGAACGTTCCTTCTTGGCACAAACGTCTGTGCTTCCAGTCCGATACATGTGCCATGCCGGGTGCCACGACGGGTCACAAACGTCATGAACAACATGACCACGCACCTGTCCGCAACCATCCGTGTAACCGCGAGGGTTGGCTCTGATACCAACTTGTAACGCCCCGGATACACCCGCCGGTGGTCGTTACTGCTGGCGGGATCTAGACTGGCCTCACAGATCAATACTAGTCTTTTCTGCGCACTTTGTTCTCACTCGTGCGCACCCGGGAGCAACTTCCCGGTCGGTCACCCATCCCGACACTACTCCAAGCTGAGCACGCTTTACTTTGGAGTTCTGTCCGAATGGGCTCCCGGAAAAGAAGGAATTCCTTATTGATATGAGTAGTCTATCATCCCTAATAAGCCAGGCTATCACATAATTCCTTATTGATATGAGTAGTCTATCATCCCTAATAAGCCAGGCTATCACATACACCCCCACTCAGAGGAACTGACGTCCTCGTCGGGCCACAGGAATGTTCCCTCTTGGCACAAACGTCTGTGCTTCTAGTCCGGTACATGTGCCATGCCGGGTGCCACGACGGGTCACAAACGTCATGAACAACATGGCCACGCACCTGTCCGCAACCATCCGTGTAACCACGAGGGTTGGCTCTGATACCAACTTCTAACGCCCCGGATACACCCGCCGGTGGTCGTTACTCCTGGCGGGATCTAGACTGGCCCCACAGATCAATACTAGTCTTTTTTGCGCACTTTGTCCTCACTCGTGCGCACCCGGGAGCAACTTCCCGGTCGGTCACCCATCCTGACACTACTCCAAGCTGAGCACGCTTAACTTTGGAGTTCTGTCCGAATGGGCTCCCGGAAAAGAAGGAATTCCTTATTGATATGAGTAGTCTATCATCCCTAATAAGCTAGGCTATCACATAATTCCTTATTGATATGAGTAGTCTATCATCCCTAATAAGCCAGGCTATCACATACACCCACACTCAGAGGAACCGACGTCCTCGTCGGGCCACAGTGTAACGCCCCATATGTGACTTTCCCAAATTGTACTCCAACTCTTGCCGTTTCCGGCATTAAGTTATATTTAATTCTCGGGTTCGGGTCTTTGTCTCCATGTGTTTTTTTGGTTTTCGTGCATCTCATATCATGTCATCACGTGTATTGCATTTGCATACATGTTCATCTCATGCATTCGAGCATTTTCCCCGTTGTCCGTTTTGCATTCCGGCGCTTCGTTCTCCTCCGGTGGCCATTTCTAGCTTTCTTTCGTGTGTGGGGATGAAACATTTCCGGATTGGGCCGAGACTTGCCATGCGGCCTTGGTTTACTACCAGTAGACCGCCTGTCATGTTTCGGATCATTTGGACTTCGTTTGATACTCCAACGGTTAACCGAGCGACCGAAAAGGCCTCCTGTGTGTGCAGCCCAACACCCCTCCATTTTGGCCCAAAACCCATCAAACTCTGCTCCATCGTCTCGGTCGTTCGGTCGCGATCGTGTGGGCGAAAACCGCACCTCATTTGGACTCTCCTAGCTCCACTTATGCCTATAAATAGACACCCCATTTTTGGATCTCCTCCTCCCCCCGAAAAACCCTAAATCATCCCCGCTCAGATCCGCGCCGACGGACATTGTCCGCCGGTCGCCGGACACGCCGCCCCGACCTCTCACCGCACGACACGTGGCAGGCCGGCCTTCCCCGCCGCCGCGGCCCGCCCAGCCCGCGTTAGGCCCTCCCGGCCCACGTCGACGCGCCCCGCCGCCAGGGCATCCCGCCGCCGCCTCCTTCCACTCCGGTGGCCGGAGCCACGCCGCGCCGCCGCGGGCTCGCCGGAGCTCGCCGCGCCCGACCTCCCCGGCCGCCACCAGCCGCACCTCGCCGGGCTCCCGCGCCTCGGCTTCCGCGCCGCTCTCGCCTGCGGCCGCCACCGCGCCCACGCCGGCCCGCCTCGCCTCGCCGGCCTCCTCCCTCCTCCACGCCGGCCGCCGCCGTCGCCATTCCCGGCGATTTCGGTCGCCCCGAGCTACAGTGCCCGCGCCGGCTACTGTAGCGCTGGATCTGGATCGGTTGACTCCTCTCCCCCCGAAACCCTAATTCCGTGATTTTTCATGCGATGTTTGACCTGCCATATCTTTGCATGCGTAGCTCCGATTTGGGCATATGATATATCAAAATCTTTGTCTTGACGAGTATATCATTTCATTCCATTGCATCATTTGCATTTGAGGTTATCTTGGTGCCCAAAATGCTGTTGGAAGGAGGCATCATGAGTTAAATTGCAGATCCGTTAGTCTTACATTGACTTTTGTCATTTTTGCCATGATTATTGTGTGCATGATATGCCTGTGCCCCTTTGGGATGAATTGTTAAGCATGTTGTCTTCTTTCCAGAGGTGCCTCCCGTGCATTTTTAGGATGTGTGTGTTGTCTTGTGCAAGCTTGCAAAGTAGGATGTTTTAGTTCATGATGCTATATGTCCAGCTTGTTTCCTAGTGATCCGTGCCTCTTTTGAGGATGATCAGTAAGAGTGATTTGTTATGCTTGTTGTGCTTAATCCATCCATGTCTTTACTTGTTATGTTGGAGCACCCTAGGTTGACTCAATCAAGCTCAACTTTTGCATAGTTGTTGTTTTGGGCAGATCGTGAACTCTTTTGCGATTTTGCCGGAGCTATTGCTAGAGATCCATGCATGCTATGCCATTGTTCTTGCCATGTCTAGCTAGAATTTTGTGCCTTCTTAATGGATATATGCTTGCCTTGCCATGACTTGCACCGTAGTGAGAGCATCGAGCTCGTTTACATGCCTCCGTGAGTTATATTTCAGCATGTCCCAGTTTTCACTGTCTGAAAACTGATTGTGTTTCATCGATGTTCGTGTGCTCGGTAGAGTATTTTGTGAACCCGTTTGGCCCCAGGTCATTTTGGGTGTTTTGTTAAGCTTGTTGAGTAGCTCCATGCCATGCTCTTACTTGCCATGTTCAGGTTTTGCTTCATGTTGTTTTGCTGCTCCGAAGAGAGCATCGTGGTCTGAAATTTCAGACTAGAGTTAATTTCGCTGTCTGAAATCTGTTTTGCTTATTCGGTTTTGCCATGCTTCTTTGAAGCCCTTAATGGATGAATTTGCCTATGCCTCAGTCCTGGTGATTTGTTAAGCTTCCTGAGTACATCACTTCCGTGCAATTTGTTTTCATGTTGGGTGGCTGTAGCATGTTCATTTTGTTGCATTTAGGAGCCTACTTGCTGTAATTCGCAGATCGGTTCGTTTAGTAAAACGCTTGCCATTTCTAAACCGTAGCTCCGATTGCCATGATCTTTATACCGTTTTCAGGGAATTTCTTCCCCTCTATCCAGTGGCACACTTTGTTTTCCAAGTTGTGGCCAGGTTCATGCATTTCCTGTCACATCTTGCATTTTGCATCCCGCATCGCATCCCGCATAGCATATCATCTTTGCATCTTATTGGTTGCCTTTGCACGTGGTTGATTGTGTCCTTGTTGCTTGTTTGTGTTGTTGGGTAGAGCCGGGAGACGAGTTCGCTAACGAGGAGCCCGTTGAGTTTGCTTTTGAGGATCCAGTCAATTCTGACAACTGTGCAGGCAAGATGATCACACCCTTGAAATCACTACTATCTTTGCTATGCTAGTTTGCTCGCTCTTTTGCTTTGCCAATGCTACGATGCCTACCACTTGCTTGTCAGCCTCCCAATTGCCATGATTGAGCCCCTAACCCACCTTTGTCCTAGCAAACCATTGATTGGCTATGTTACCGCTTTGCTCAGCCCTTCTTATAGCGTTGTTAGTTGCAGGTGAAGATTGGAGCCGTTCCTTGTTGGAACATTTACTTACTTGTTGGGATATCATTATATTGCTATGTTATCTTTACATCTATATACTTGGTAAAGGGTGGAAGGCTCGGCCTCTCGCCTAGTGTTTTGTTCCACTCTTGCCGCCCTAGTTTTCGTCATATCGGTGTTATGTTCCCGGATTGTTGCGTCCCTTACGCGGTTGGGCTATAATGGGAACCCCTTGATAGTTCGCCTTGATTAAAGCTTTTCCAGCAATGCCCAACATTGGTTTTACCATTTGCCACCTAGCCTGTTTTTCCCTTGGGTTTCCGGAGCCCGAGGGTCATCTTTATTTTAGCCCCCCACGGGCCAGTGCTCCTCTGAGTGTTGGTCCGACCGAGTAGACTGCGGGGCCACCTCGGGGAAACTTGAGGGCTGGTTTTACTCGTAGGATGTCTCATCTGAGTGTGCCCTGAGAAAGAGATATGTGCAGCTCCTATTGGGATTTGTCGGCACATTCGGGCAGTGTTGCTGGACTAGTTTTGACCTGTCGAATCATCTTGTTGTACCGGGATACCGAGTCTGATCGGTGGGTCCTGGGTGGAGGTCTATTCCTTCGTTGACCGTGGGAGCTTGTTATGGGCTAAGTTGGGACCCCCCTGCAGGGATTGATCTTTCGAAAGCCGTGCCCGCGGTTATGGGCAGACGGGAATTTGTTAATGTCCGGTTGTAGATAACTTGAACCTTCAATAATTAAAATGAATCAACTGCGTGTGTTGCCGTGATGGCCTCTTCTCGGCGGAGTCCGGGAAGTGGACACGGCATTGGAGTTATGTTTGCGTAGGCTGCTCTATATAGTTTTCCACTCGTGCTTTGCCTCCTCTTCTCGCTCTCCTTTGCGAATAAGTTAGCCACCATATATGCTAGTCGCTTGCTGCAGCTCCACTTACATTACCCCTTTCCTACCTATTAAGCTTAAATAGTCTTGATCGCGAGGGTGCGAGATTGCTGAGTCCTCTGTGGCTCACAGATTACTATTACACTAGATGCAGGGACAGACGATACCTCTTCGGATGGCGCGCTCGAGCTGAAGTGGGAGTACGACGAGGACTCTCAGTGCTACTATGTTTCGTTTCCTGATGATCAGTAGGGATGCCTATTCGGGGTTAGATTCAGGGCCTAGTCGCTTGTTGGGGGTCTTTTCTATTTTGGCGCCGTAGTCGGGCCATGAGTGATTGTATGATGGATCTTATTTATGTACTTTGATGTGACGTGGCGAGTGTAAGCCAACTATGCTATTATTCCCCTTTATATTATATATGTACATGGGTTGTGTAATGATTCCCGACTTGCGACATTGCTTTCAATGCGCCTATGTCTCTAAGTCGTGCCTCGACACGTGGGAGACATAGCCGCATCGAGGGCGTTACACACAGGAACATTCCCTCTTGGCACAAACGTCTGTGCTTCCAGTCCGGTACATGTGCCATGCCGGGTGCCACGACGGGTCACAAACGTCATGAACAACATGACCACGCACCTGTCCGCAACCATCCATGTAACCGCGAGGGTTGGCTCTGATACCAACTTGTAACGCCCCGGATACCCCCGCCGGTGGTCGTTACTCCTGGCGGGATCTAGATTGGCCCCATAGATCAATACTAGTCTTTTCTGCGCACTTTGTCCTCACTCGTGCGCATCCGGGAGCAACTTCCCGGTCGGTCACCCATCCTGACACTACTCCAAGCTGAGCACGCTTAACTTTGGAGTTCTGTCCGAATGGGCTCCCAGAAAAGAAGGAATTCCTTATTGATATGAGTAGTCTATCATCCCCAATAAGCCAGGCTATCACACAAGGCCCCACGTCACTCCCACAATGCACGTGTCTGAATTCGAAGCCAAAATGGCTGAAGATGTTCCGGTTGCATCAGCCGAAGAAGAAGAAGAAGAAGAAGAAGAAGCCCCAAGAGTTTCAAGAGTTGCTACACCCCCGTCTCACCAAGATGTTGTTCTCAAGGAGAACGTGACCGACCCTCCAGCTTCTGAAGTGGAGGTCAACAACCCTGAGGCGGCCACCAATATCGCTGCTGACGCCAATGACGTTGTCATGGCTGAAGCCAGTACGGCGCCAGAAGCCAATGAGGCACCAGAAGTCAATGCTGCAACACCTGAAGTCAATGCTGCAGCACCTGAGGTCCAAGTACCTGAAGCACATGTGGTCCGTGAAGCCCATGAAGACAATGCCAATGTCCCTGTTCCCCCTCCAAGACCTCACACAATGGAGTTGGCATTTGATCATGGTCAGCCAGTTATGGTTCGCTGGCCCATTCTGACTCCTCCACCTGCTGCTGGTCCACAATTTGAGTACCACGTTGAGCACATGCCTCAAGTCCAAAAGCCCAAGCCAAGACTTCCATGATTCCCAGGCACTGCCACTTCACTTGGGGTCTTCAATGCGAATGGCTTCGTGGCACATAATACATTCTTCAACAGCTCCAAGAACCCTTATACCAGACCGCGCATTTCCTCAGATCGGTTCTGGAGATATCAGCAACGCAACTACTATTCTTGTGTCCTATACAATCAAGGGCGCATATTTCCACATATGCGCCTCGACTCTGAAGCTATAGCTGGACTGCCCTGCCTTGAAGAAGCATTGGATTGTTTCAGAGATGCTGGTCTGTTGCAGTTCATCACTGACAAGGAGCACTGGAACGAAGAATTACTGCTTCAATTCTATGCCACTCTTCATATTCGAGGCTACAACAGGGATCCGAAGACTTGGGTCCTTTAGTGGATGACAGGCAATGTCCATCATGAAGCTAAAGCTCTTGATATCATTGAGCTCACAGGCCTGCACACTCCTGGTGAATACTATGAACCAGGTTGTCAACAACATCAAAATGCCTTGGAAAGCATCTTTCAGAAGCCAGAACCCAACATGATTCAAATGCTGAGCATGATGAAGCCTCTGCCTCATGACGCTGAATACCCATCTGAGTTCTTTGTTGAAGACCTAGAGTACTTGCCTCGCACCATTTACCACATCATCATGAAGACTCTATGGCCTGTCAAAGGACACTCATCTGCAGCGAAGCTTGAAGGAGCAATGAAGACTTTGGTTTTCTATATCTTCAATGGCATCAGCTTCAATGCTCAAGACTTCTTCATCAGGCAGTTGGCTGTGTCTGGCTTTGAGATCTTTGGGTTGAAATTCTATGCTCCATGGGTCATGCGTCTGATAAAGCGTCACTCAGCTTTCAACTATCAGCCGTCTGCGTGCAATCATCTTATATTCTTGCCCGAGGTTGATCTGTCAGTTCAAGCCATTTATCCAGAGCCTGCTAAGGATCCCATTTATCTTCACAATGCTGATCACCAAAGCTTCACCCAGCCCATTGAAGGAATTCCAGCAGTGTCTCGTGTTTATCCCCTTGCTGGAAACACACGTGCCCCTCATGCTCAAACTGATGTCACTGGTAGCACCATAGCGCAAAGGCCTCGACGATGATCTCGTGTCCTAAATGACCGAGAGCTTCTAGTCGCGCTGCATCAGAAACAGGACAAACATCATGTCTAGCTTAAGCGTCAGATGCAAAGCCTCTTGGTGGATGTCAACCGCATTCGCAATCTTTCCACCAAGAATGCCTTTGTCACTCATGAAACCTATCAGAGGTCATGGAAGAGTTTGACCCTACTCAGTGCTGAAGCTGATCTGCATGACGATGGCTTCACCGAACGCTTCAAGTTTGACTCAACCCCTCCCAGAAATGCTCCCGTGCATCGGACTCCCTCACTTGAAGACTCTGAATACTCGTCCTCAGCTGCGACCGTAAATGCCAGAGTCATCGATGACCAAGATGATGCAACTTCACCTCCTCCAACTTCAGTGCATGTCGACACTGCACCAAGTTCCTTTGCACGACCAGATCTCAACGACGACCCTGCTGCCTCGCCTGCACCTCATGGGAACGAGTAGGCGCTCTATGTCTTCAAACCTTTTTGGTCCTCACTGACAAAAGGGGGAGAAGCATATGAGTTGATAGTCTTCAAGCGGGTCTATATGGGTGGTTAATTTACTTTTTGCTACTTTTGCCAAGTGCTTACAACTCTCGTTTTCGATACATTTGGTTCTTTGAGTTGTAACACTTAAACTTGATGGTCGTCTGCTACTTATTTGCTATTATGTGATGCGATGATAAATTCCGCATGTGCGACGATAAATTCCACACTTAGATCATTTTGCAGACGTCCATTTTTCATTATGCATGTCATTATCTTTGTTACATCATATCTTGCATAATGACTTGTCATCATAAGTTGAAGAGGATCTCCATAAGTACAACCTGCCATGTGCATTTGCATACCAAAAGCAAATTACTTATATGCACATCTTTAGGGGGAACCTTTGCCACTTATGAAGACAATACCCTATCCTTTACAATTTCACATATTTTATTCCCCATTGAAAACTTCAACTAGTTTGACATCAATCACCAAAAAGGGGGAGATTGTAAGTGCATCTAGTGCCACCCCTAGTTGGTTTTGGAGTATTGACGACAAACATAGTTGAGGGACTAATATGTTTGTGAGAATTGTAGGATAACACAGGTAGAAGTCCCTCATTGATTCGGTTTTCCTACCAGAGATGACCCCTAAAAATGTATGAAGACATTGAAGTCAAAGGTGGTATGTGAAGACATTCACATTGAAGACTATGACAAGAGAAGACATCGCGTGAAGACTATGGAGCGCGAAGACTTAGCAGTTTCGTCGTTCTGTGTTGTTCTTTGTTGAGTCATAGGAACCACCGCACTGTTAAGTGGGGTCCAAGTGAACCAGTCAGAATGACTGAAGTGATGCTTAACCAAATCCTATGTCTTCGAGTGAAGACTATGAGAGCAAATCTTGTCTAGAGTTGGATAAGTCAGCTTTGCTTGTAGCCCAAGTAAAGTTGCCGTGTGTGTTTGAAATCTGACCGTTGGAACATGTGTCAGTTCCTTAGTGACCAAGGGTCATTTCAGACAAATCAGGTCGGGTTGCCTAGTGGCTATAAATAGCCCACCCCCTACAACCATAAACGGTTGGCTGCTCAGAGTTAGTGCACGGCTTTTGTCGTTTGAGAGCAACCCACCTCGAAGCCTTTCAGAGAGAATTCCTTGCGAGGATAAAGCCCTAAACACCCAGAGCCAAAGAGTGTTAGGCATCACTGAAGTCTTCCTGTCTGTGTGATCTGAAGACTTATTACACTTGAGGATTGTGAATCCTCCAGCCGGTTAGGCGTCGCGTTCTGAGCATCCAAGAGTCATTGTGGATCGCCGCTGAACGAAGTCTATGAAGGTTTGGAAGTCTACCTTGAAGACTTACCAGAGTGATTGGGCGAGGACTGGGTGTCCTTAGCTCAAGGGGAATAAGGTGAAGACGAGGTCTTCTGAGTTGAATCTCAGCCTCCCTAACCAGACGTACAGTTGTCACAGCAACTGGAACTGGTCCAACAAATCATTGTCTTCAACGAGTCACTAGTTTCATCCTTCCCATTCCTTTACTTACTGTTGGCCCTGGTGAAGTCATTGAATGATTGCATTATCTTTTGTCTTCATTGAGTGACTGCTTGTTTTGTTTGGCTTCACTATATCTTCCTACCTGATCTTTACTACCTAACTGCTATTAGTCATTATGCTTTCACTTCATTGAATACTTGACTATGGTTTGCCTTGTGTAGTCTACCTTCCGCTGCATGGTAATAGGTTTATTTCCATCGTTTGTCTTTGAAACTTCCATGTTTTGAAGACTTTCATAAAAATCGGCTATTCACCCCCCTCTAGTTGATCACTAGCACTTCCACAAGTTACTGCTGAAATTCGTGGGTCCACAAGGACACATTCCGCACCAGAGTGGTACGACAACCCTGTACTGGAAATCATGTTGTTAGACAATGGTGAACCTTTGAACTATGAAGAAGCGATGGTGGGCCCGGATTCCAATGAATGGCTTGAAGCCATGAAATCTGAGATAGGATCCATGTATGAAAACAAAGTATGGACTTTGACGGACTTGCCCGATGATCGGCAAGACATAGAGAATAAGTGGATCTTTAAGAAGAAGACTGACGCGGATGGTAATGTGACCGTCTATAAGGCTCGACTTGTCACTAAGGGTTATCGACAAGTTCAAGGGGTTGACCTTCTCACCCGTAGCGAAGCTGAAGTCCGTCCGAATCATGTTAGCAGTTGCCGCATTCTATGATTATGAGATCTGACAAATGGACGTCAAAACGACATTCCTTCACGGTTTCCTCAAAGAAGAATTGTATATGCTATAGCTGGAAGGTTTTGTCGATCCTAAGAATGCTAACAAAGTATGCCCACTCCAGAGCTCTATCTATGGGATGGTGCAAGCATCTTGGAGTTGGAACATTCGCTTTGATGAAATGATCAAAGTGTTTGGGTTTATACAGACTTATGGAGAAGCCTGTATTTACAAGAAAGTGAGTGGGAGCTCCGTAGCATTTGTCATATTATATGTGGATGACATACTATTGATGGGAAATGACATAGAACTTTTGGAAAGCATAAAGGCCTACTAGAATAAGTGTTTTTCAATGAAGGACCATGGAGAAGCTGCTTACATATTAGGCATCAAGATCTATAGAGATAGATCGAGACGCCTCATTGGTCTTTCACAAAAGCACATACCTTGACAAGATATTGAAGAAGTTCAATATGGATCAGTTCAAGAAGGGGTTCTTGCCTGTATTGCAAGGTGTGAGATTGAGCACTCGACCTCGGCAGAAGATAGAGAAAAGATGGGTGTCATCCCCTATGCCTCGGCCATAGGCTCTATTATGTATGCCATGCTGTGTACCAGACTTGATGTGAACCTTGCCATAAGTTTGGTAGGGAGGTACCATAGTGATCCCGGAATGGAACACTGGACAGCGGTCGAGAATATCCTAAAGTACCTAAAAAGGACTAAGGATATGTTTCTCATTTATGGAGGTGCCGAAGAGCTCGTCGTAAAGGGTTACGTCGATGCTAGCTTTGACACAGATCTGGATGACTCCAAGTCACAAACCGAATACGTGTATATTTTGAATGGTGGGGCAGTCAGCTGGTGCAGCTGCAAGCAAAGTGTCGTGGTGGGATCTACATGTGAAGCGGAGTACATTGCTGCCTCGAAGGCAGCACATGAAGCAGTCTGGATGAAGGAGTTTATTGCTACCTCTTGAGCACTGCGTTGCTTTTCCCTTGAAGAGGAAAGAGTGATGGAGCAAAGTAGCGTAAGTATTTCCCTCAGTTTTTGAGAACCAAGGTATCAATCTAGTAGGAGGCCACACGCAAGTCCCTCGTACCTACACAAACAAATAAGAACCTCACAACCAACACGATAAAGGGGTTGTCAATCCCTTCACGGTCACTTACGAGAGTGAGATCTGATACAGATGATAAGATAATATTTTTGGTATTTTTATGATAAAGATTAAAAGTAAAGATTGCAAAATAAAAGGTAATAGAAATAGCTTGTTGACGGGAGATTAATATAATGGAGACTAGACCTGGGGGCCATAGGTTTCACTAGTGGCTTGTCTCAAGATAGCATAAGTATTACGGTGGGTGAACAAATTACTGTCGAGCAATTGATAGAAAAGCGAATAATTATGAGAATATCTAGGCATGATCATGTATATAGGAATCACGTTCGTGACAAGTAGACCGACTCTTGCCTGCATCTACTACTATTACTCCACACATCGACCGCTATCCAGCATGCATCTAGAGTATTAAGTTCATAAGAACAGAGTAACGCATTAGATAAGACGACATGATGTAGAGGGATAAACTCAAGCAATATGATATAAACCCCATCTTTTTATCCTCGATGGAAACAATACAATACATATCGTTTCCCTTTCTGTCACTAGGGTCGAGCACCGCAAGATTGAACCCAAAGCTAAGCACTTCTCCCATTGCAAGGAAGATCAATCTAGTAGGCCAAACCAAACTGATAATTCGAAGAGACTTACAAAGATAACCAATCATACGTAAAATATTTCAGAGAAGAATCAAATATTGTTCATAGATAGACTTGATCATAAACCCACAATTCATCTGATCTCGACAAACACTCCGCAAAAAGAGTTACATAGAATAGATCTCCAAGAAGATGAGGAGAACTTTGTATTGAGATTCAAAGAGAGAGAAGAAGCCATCTAGCTAATAACTATGGACCCGAAGGTCTGAAGTAAACTACTCACACATCATCGGAGGGGCCATGGAGTTGATGTAGAGGCCCTTCATGATCGATGCCCCCTCCGACGGAGCTCCAAAAAAGGCCCCAAGATGGGACCTCTTGGGTACAGAAGGTTGCGGCAGTGGAAATAGGGTTTTGTGGTGCTCCTGGATGTTTTCATGGTATATGAGTATATATAGGAGGAAGAATTAGGTCGGTTGAGCCATGAGGGGCCCACAAGGGGGAGAGTGCGCCCGCTGCCTCGTGGCCACCTCGTTGGTTGCTTGACGTCCACTCCAAGTCCTCTGGATCACGTTTGTTCCAAAAATCACGCTCCCAAAGGTTTCATTCCGTTTGGACTCCGTTTGATATTCCTTTTCTGCAAAACACTGAAATAGGCAAAAAACAACAATTTGCACTAGGCCTTGGGTTAATAGGTTAGTCCCAAAAAACATATAAAAGTGTATAATAAAGCCCATTAAACATCCAAAACAGAATATATAATAGCATGGAACAATCAAAAATCATAGATACGTTGGAGACGTATCATTTATCACCGACCTAGGAGTGATTCCCAATGCGTTGGGCCCGATGGCTCTCTTCTGTGACAACACTAGAGCTATTGCCCTTGCCAAGGAGCCCAGGTTTCAAAAGAAGACCAAGCACATCAAGTGTCTCTTCAACTCCATTCGTGAATATATTCAAGATGGAGACATAGATATTCGTATAGTGCATATGGATCTGAATGTCGTAGATCCATTGACTAAACCTCTTCCATGAGCAAGACCTGATCAACACCAGAACTCTATGGGTGTTCGATTCATCACAATGTAACTAGATTATTAACTCTAGTGCAAGTGGGAGATTGTTGGAAATATGCCCTAGAGGTAATAATAAAGTGGTTATTATTATATTTCCTTGTTCATGATAATTGTCTATTGTTCATGCTATAATTGTATTAATAGGAAACCATAATACATGTGTGAATACATAGACCATAGCATGTCCCTAGTAAGCCTCTAGTTGACTAGCTCGTTGATCAATAGATGGTTGTGGTTTCCTGACCATGGACATTGGATGTCGTTGATAACCGTATCACATCATTAGGAGAATGATGTGATGGACAAGACCCAATCCTAAGCATAGCACAAGATCGTGTAGTTCGTTTGCTAGAGCTTTTCTAATGTCAAGTATCATTTCCTTAGGTCATGAGATTGTGCAACTCCCGGATATTGTAGGAATGCTCTGGGTGTATCAAACGCCACAACGTAACTGGGTGGCTATAAAGGTGCACTACAGGTATCTACAAAAGTATCTGTTGGGTTGGCACGAATCGAGACTGGGATTTGTCACTCCGCATGACGGAGAGGTGTCTCTGGGCCCACTCGGTAATGCATCATCATAATGAGCTCAATGTGACTAAGGAGTTAGCCACGGGATCATGCGTTATGAAACGAGTAAAGAGACTTGCCGGTAATGAGATTGAACGAGGTATGGGGATACCGACGATCAAATCTCGGGCAAGTAACATACGGATGGACAAAGGGAATTGTATACGGGATTGATTGAATCCTCGACATCGTGGTTCATCCGATGATATCATCGTGGAACATGTGGGAGCCAACATGGCTATCCATATCCCGTTTTTGGTTATTGGCCGGAGAGATGTCTCGGTCATGTCTGCATGTTTCCCGAACCCGTAGGGTCTACACACTTAAGGTTCGGTGACGCTAGAGTTGTTATGGGAAATTGTATGTGGTTACCAAAGGTTGTTCGGAGTTCCAGATGAGATCCCAGACGTCACAAGGAGTTTCAAAATGGTCCAAAGGTGAATATTTATATATGGGAAGTTTAGTTTCAGTCGTCGGAATGGTTTCGGGGGTTATCTGTATTGTACCGGGACCACCGGGTGGGGCCACCTGCCCCGGAGGACTTAGTGGGCTGAATATGGGAGGGAACTGGCCCCATAGTGGGCTGGTGCGCCCTCCCCGCAAGGGCCCAAGGCGCCTAGGGTTAGAAACCCTAGGGGGAGGGGGCGCCTCCCACCTGCTTGGGGGCAAGTCTACCCCTCCTGGCCGTCCCCCTCTAGGTGCATCTAGGTGGGATGGCCCCCTCTCCCCGTCACCCTATAAATAGGTAGGGGGTGGGAGCGCAGCCGCACCCCTTCCCCTGGCGCAGCCCTCCACCCTCCAACACCCTCTCCTCCGTAGTGCTTGGCGAAGCCTTGCCGGAGAACCGCAAGCTCCACCACCACGACGTCGTGCTGCCGCAGCTCTCCCTCAACTTCTCCCCCCCTTGCTAGATCAAGAAGGAGGAGACATCCCCGGGCTGTACATGTGTTGAACGCGGAGGCACCGTCCGTTCGGCGCTTGGATCGGATCTTCCGCGATTTGAATCGCCACGAGTACGACTCCATCAACCGCGTTCTTGTAACGCTTCCTCTTAGCAATCTTCAAGGGTATGAAGATGCAATCCCTCTCTCTCGTTGCTAGTATCTCCTAGATTGATCTTGGTGACACGTAAGAAGAAATTGAATTATTACTACATTCCTCAAAGCGTCGGCTGCCTGCGTACGCCCCCGACTCTCCCAACTGGGAGGCTTGGTTCACCCTCGAACGCGAGGAGCAACGTCATGTAGGTGCCGACGCTGTCCCGCCGTCGTTCCAACCGCCGCCCCCGCAGGTAGAGCCAGAGGACATGGAGTCGGAGGTGGAGTAGCAAGCCGCCCTCAAGGAGGCCCTGCAGCACGCGTTGTGTGGCGCCCCCGTTTTGACCGTACTCTAATCAGGCACGGAAATGTGTACGATCGAGATCAAGGACTCACGGGAAGATATCACGACACAACTCTAGACACAAATTAAAATAATACAAGGTTTATATTACAAGCCAAGGCGTCGAGGGCTCGAATACATAAGCTCGAAAACAAAAGAGTCAGCGGAAGCAATAATATCTGAGTACAGACATAAGTTAGACAAGTCTGCCTTAAGAAGGCTAGCACAAAAGTAGGAATGATCGAAAAGGCAAGGCCTCCTGCCTAGGACCTCCTAACTAATCCTCAAAGCCGAACTCTACGTAGAAACATCCCCGGGATCCTCTGGCTCCTGGACTCCATCATCTGGTTGCAACATCCGAGAAAAATGGAAAAGGGGGAAAAGAGGGAGCAAAGCAACCGTGAGTACTCATCCAAAGTACTCGCAAGCAAGGATCTACACTACATATGCAATGGTATTAATGAAAAGGGTAGTATCTGTGGACTGAACTGTAGAATGCCAGAATAAGAGGGGGATAGCTAATACGTCTCCATCGTATCTACTTTTCCAAACACTTTTGCCCTTGTTTTGGACTCTAACTTGCATGATTTGAATGGAACTAATCCGGACTGACGCTATTTTTAGCAGAATTGCCATGATGTTATTTTTGTGCAGAAATAAAAGTTCTCAGAATGACCTAAAAATCAATGGATATTATTTTTGGAATATATAAAAAATACTAACGGAAGAATCCACGTCAGGGGCCCACACCCTGTCCTGGAGGGTGGGGGCACGCCTACCCCCCTGGGCGCGCCCCCTCGTGCTCCACCGACCTCAACTGCAACTTCATATATTCGTGTTCAGGGAGAAAAAAATCAAAGAGAAGGATTCATCGTGTTTTACGATACGGAGCCACCGCCAAGCCCTAAACTCTCTCGGGAGGGCTGATTTGGAGTTCGTTCGGGGCTCTGGAGAGGGGAATCTGTCGCCATCGTCATCATCAACCTTCCTCCATCACCAATTTCATGATGCTCACCGCCGTGCGTGAGTAATTCCATCGTAGGCTTGCTGGATGGTGATGGGTTGGATGGGATTTATCATGTAATCGAGTTAGTTTTGTTAGGGTTTTATCCCTAGTATCCACTATGTTCTGAGATTGATGTTGCTATGACTTTGCTATGCTTAATGCTTGTCACTAGGGCCCGAGTGCCATGATTTCAGGTCTGAACCTATTATGTTTTCATGAATATATGTGAGTTCTTGATCCTATCTTGCAAGTCTATAGTCACCTATTATGTGTTATGATCCGTTAACCCCGAAGTGACAATAATCGGGATACTTACCGGTGATGACCGTAGTTTGAGGAGTTCAGGTATTCACTATGTGTTAATGCTTTGGTCCGGTACTCTATTAAAAGAAGGCCTTAATACCCCTTAGTTTCCAATAGGACCCTGCTGCCACGGGAGGGTAGGACAAAATATTTCATGCAAGTTCTTTTCCATAAGCACGTATGACTATATTCGGATTACATGCCTACATTACATTGATGAACTGGAGCTAGTTATGTGCCACCCTATGTTATAACTGTTGCATGATTGATAGCATCCGACATAATTATCCATCACCGATCCACTGCCTACGAGCTTTTCACATATTGTTCTTCGCTTATTTACTTTTCCGTTGCTACTGTTACAATCACTATAAAACCAAAAATATTACCTTTGCTACCGTTACCACTACTATCATATTACTTTGCTACTAAATACCTTGCTGCAGATATTAAGTTTCCAGGTGTGGTTGAATTGACAACTCAGCTGCTAATACTTGAGAATATTCTTTGGCTCCCTTTTTGTCGAATCAATAAATTTGGGTTGAATACTCTACCCTCGAAAACTGTTGCGATCCCCTATACTTGTGGGTTACCAAGACTATTTTCTGGCACTGTTGTCGGGGAGCATAGCTCTATTCTTTGAGTCATTTGGGATTTATATCTGCTTATCACTATGAAGAACTAGAAAGATCAAAGAACCAAGATGTTTCTCTCAACTACGAGGGGAGGTAAGGAAGTGCCATCTAGCTCTACACTTGATTCACCTTCTGTTTTGAGTAAACTTGCGACACCTACACCTGCTATTCATTCTGATATGTCGCATGTTATTGATGATGCCACTTCTGCTTTGCATGATACATATGATGAAACTACTTCTATGCTTAATAATATTGTGCCACTAGGTGAATTTCTTGATGAACAACTTGCTAGGGCTAGAGACAATGAAATTATTGAAACTGATAATATTGATGAAAGTGATGATGATGAAGATTCTCCCCCTAGATATGAATTGCCTATTGTGCCTGAGGGTTATGTTATGGATGAAGAAACTGCTAGAGACTTCTTAGCTTGTAATGATAGATCTGATCTTAAGAAATTATTAGCTAAGCTTAAAGAAAAGTCTTTGAATGCTAGAATAAAATCTGATCTTCTTTTGCTACTTCACCTATATTTATTACTGATAAGGATTATGATTTCTCTGTCGATCCTGAGTTAATTACTTTGGTTGAATCTGATCCTTTCTATAGCTATGAATCTGAAACTGTTGTGGAACATCTTACTAAATTAAATGATATAGACACCCTGTTCACTAATGATGAGAAAACTTTCTGTTACTTTATCCTTAAGTTGTTTCCGTTCTCATTAAAGAGTGATGCTAAAACATGGTTTAATTCTCTTGATCCTGGTTGTGTGCGTAGTCCCCAGGATATGATTTATTACTTCTCTGCTAAATATTTCCCCGCTCATAGGAAACAAGCTGCCTTAAGGGAAATATATAATTTTGTGCAAATTGAAGAAGAGAGTCTCCCACAAGCTTGGGGGAGGCTGGCTTCTCCGATTACTTAATGCTTTGCCTGATCATCCTCTCAAGAAAAATGAAATACTTGATATCTTTTATAATGGACTAACCGATGCTTCTAGAGACCATCTGGATAGTTGTGCTGGTTGTGTTTTCAGGGAAAGAACAGTTGATCAAGCTGAATTGCTATTGAATAATATGTTGAGTAATGAAAATGATTGGACACTTCCTGAACCAACTCCTAAGCCAACTCCAAAGAAAAGGGGTATTTTATTTCTCTGTCCCGAAGATAAGCAAGATGCAAAGAAATCTATGAAAGAAAAAGGTATTAAAGCTGAAGATGTTAAGAATTTACCACCTATTGAAGAGATACATGGTCTTGATAACCCGACACAGGTAGTAAAGGTAAATTTTCTCTATAGATTTGATGAAGGTGATATTCCTCGTTATAAGTCTGCTAGCCAATGCTTAGATGAGTTTGATAATTTTATTGTTAAACAAGAAAACTTCAATGCTTTTGTTGGTAGAGAATTGAAACACAATGCTGATATGCTGGAACACTTGAGTGATTATATGTCTAGAGTTAACGGTGAACTTAAACTTATTAGTAAACATGCTTCTATGGTTACCACTCAAGTAGAACAAGTGCTTAATGCTCAGAATGATTTGCTCAATGAATTGAATAATGAGAAAAATGATAATGTTGTTAGAGTCATGACTAGAGGGGGGTAAAATGACTCAGGAACCTTTGTATCCCGAGGGCCACCCAAAGAGAATTGAGCAAGATTCTCACAGAACTAATGTTGATGCACCTAGTTCTTATAAGAAGAAGAAAAAGAAAAATGATAGGACTTTGCATGCTTCTAGTGAACCTGTTGTTGACACACATGAGAATCCCAATGATATTTCTATTTCTGATGCTGAAACACCATCTGGTAATGAACATGAACCTAGTTATAATGTTAATGATGATGTTCACGTTGATGCTCAACCTAGCAATGATAATGATGTAGAGATTGAACCTGCTGTTGATCTTGATAACCCACAATCAAAGAATTGACGTTATGATAAGAGAGACTTCATTGCTAGGAAACACGGTAAAGAAAGAGAACCATGGGTTCAGAAACCCATGCCTTTTCCTCCTAAACCATCTAAGAAAAAGGATGATGAGGATTTTGAACGTTTTGCTCAAATGATTAGACCTATCTTTTTGCGTATGCGTTTAATTGATATGCTTAAAATGAACCCTTATGCTAAATACATGAAGGATATTGTTACTAATAAAAGAAATATACTAGAAGCTGAAATTTCCACCATGCTTGCTAATTACACTTTTAAGGGTGGAATACCAAAGAAACTTGGAGATCCAGGAGTACCAACTATACCATGCTTCATTAAAAGAAACTATGTTAAAACTGCTTTATGTGATCTTGGAGCCTGTGTTAGTGTTATGCCTCTCTCTTTATATTGTAGACTTGATTTGAATAAGTTGACACCTATTGAACATGTTTGCAAATGGCCGAGAAATCAACTGCTATACCTGTCGGTATTTGCGATGATGTGCCTGTTGTGGTTGCAAACATTACTATTTTAACGGACTTTGTTATTCTTGATATTCCCGAGGATGATAGTATGTCGATTATCCTTTGTAGACCCTTTTTGAATACTGTAGGGGCTGTTATTGATTGCAACAAAGGCAATGTCACTTTTCATGTTAATGGTAATGAGCATATGATACACTTTCCGAGGAAACAACCTCAAGTCCACTGTATCAATTCTGTTGGAAAAATTTCAACAATCACTATTGGAGGTTTTGAATTTCCTCTTCCTACTGTCAAGACGAAATATGATATTCTTATTGTTGGGGATGTGCATATCCCCGTTGAGGTAACCTAGTGTTATTCGAAATTCCCCCGGTTTCATGTTATTCGAAATGAGTTTGTTAACAAGACCTGATCAACCTTGTTAGTGGATTCCTTTTGATGAACATGAGATGGATGAAGTTAGAAAGCACAACCTTCTGTACCCTCTTTTACTTTCTGTTATTTATACTAAATAAAGCAAAAATAGTATTTTTCTGTCTATTTTCTAGATTGTCCTTCCAATAAAAAATACCCCAAAAATAAAAGTTCTCCAAATGCCTCAAAAATAAAATATGATTTTTCTAGAATATTTAAGGATTTTAGGCACTGAGAACACAGCAGGGGGAGCAGCCACGTGCCCACAAGGGTGGAGGGCGTGCCCTACCCCCCTGGGCGCGCCCCCCTGCCTCGTGGACCCCACATGGGTACCCTCCACTTATCCTTGCACCCACACACTTCGTCTTTCTCCAGAAAAAATCATCCACCAGCTCAAACCCGTGTTCTAGCTCATCTTGCTGCCATTTTCGATCTCCTTGCTCAAAGCTCCATTCACAAAACTGCTTTGGGGGATTGTTCTTTGGTATGTGACTCCTCCAATGGTCCAATTAGTTTCTGTTCTAGTGCTTTATTTATTGTAAATTTTTTCTGCTTAGGTGACCCTGTTCTTGAGCTTGCATGTCAAATTTATGTGGTCAAAAGTAGTTTTAATGCATGATATAGCCTCTAGGCACTTGTAGGAGTAGTTGCTATCAATTTTGTTGAGTTTGGTTCACTTTTATTTTGAGTCACTAAAAATTTCAGAAATTTTTCAGAGGAAGAAATATGTTTAGGAAAATGTACCAAGGTGATTCCTCAAGGAAGCAAGGACCCAGGCCCGCAATACGTGAGCCGGACAATGAACTACCAAGGGATGCTCAAGTGCGTCCTTGTGAATGGCCGTCCGAAGATTTTATGGTTCAAGCAAGAATCAAGGAAGAATTTGACACATATGTGTGTAACGCTGATCTTGAGAGCTTTGAGGCAGATAAGTGCCCCCAATATTATCACCTAACTGATTCTTTTGTGAGAAGGTTTAAATTTACATCATCGCGCAATTCTCACAATGTCCTATTTGATCTTTATGATAAATCTTATACCATGGACTTAGAAGATTTTAATACTGCTTGTAAACTGCCGCAGTGGGGTAGTGCTAGTGAACCTCACAAATCTGAATTTAAAGACTTCCTTGCTAGTATCACTGTAGGGGAATCTAGAGAAATAACACAAGCTACCATAGGGAGCATCCTGCCATACATTATTTTGTTCTCTTTATAGGTAGATGCATTAATGGTAAGGATGAAGCATGTCACATGTGTGTCCCCGACTTAAGTGTTCTCAAGTGTGCTGTATTAGGATATAGACAATATAACTTGGGGGGCATTGTTGCACGTACGTTGCATAATAACAGTATTAATGGAGATTTGTTTGGTGGAATTTACGCAACCCGTTTAGCTAATTTTCTTGAGGTACCCATACGTGGATATGATATGGAGTTACCCCCTACTTATCTAGATTATAATGCTATGGTTTGTCATCAGTTTTTTGAGAGGAACGATCAGTCCCTCCAGTACTGGCTAATCTTTGACAGACGATGCACCTATCACGTCGCTCTCCCTGCTCCTACTTTCTTTGACTTTCAGGCAAAAAGGAGATATGTTATAACCAGGGAGGAGGCGAACAAGTACGAGAGGAGGATGGAGGCAGCTCGTCTCCAAGCTACAGCGCTTCAGGCAGTAGCTTATGCATCTCAGTATGACCCCAGCTTCAACTTCGGATATCCACCAGGCCATCCATGGGCATAGACCAACTTAGGCCAAAAGCCTAAGCTTAGGGGAGTACGTATTTCTCACCGATATTACATTCAAGTTCACACACTCATTCCAATTGTCGGTGCTCATACTTTTTCATTGTATCATCCATGCTAGTTTATTTTCTTTTTAAGCTTTCTTGTTGTGTGTTTGAAAACCCTTAAGAAAAACCAAAAAAATTAGTTGTAGCTTTTAACTAGTTTACTTTCCATGCCTGTAGTAGTAGTAATTAAAAAGAAAACCCAAAAAGATTTCTTGTTCTTCTTTTGCTTGTTGGGAGCTTTCCCGTGTAAATAGTTTTATTTCTTTTCTTGTTCTTTGGGGGTCGAGAGGAGAAGACCACGATGAAATTGTTGAGTGGTTCTTATATGCATCATTGTTGATCTAACAAGGAGCCCATATTACCTTGTCTTCTCCCATGAGTTGAATGCTTGCAGATTCCAGCTTAGTCCAATGCACGTGCACTATTATTATTATCCACACCATTCGGTCGTGCAAGTGAAAGGCAATAATGACGATATATGATGAATTGATTGAGATGAGAAAAGCTGGCATGAACTCGACCTCTCTTGTTTTTGTAAATATGACTAGTTCATCGTTCCTGATTCAGCCTATTATGAATGAAACATGTTTGCAATGACAATTAGAGATTATAGTTGCTTATGCCATGCTTAATTTGCTAGGAGTTTATAATGGTTTACCTTGCGTGCCAACATGCTATTAAAATGGTTGTGATGTGGTATGATAGGGTGGTATCCTCCTTTGAACGACTCGAGTGGCCTGACTTGGCACATGTTCACGCATGTAGTTGAAACAAAATCAACATAGCCTCTACGAGATTTATGTTCATGGTGAATTATATCCTACTCATGCTTGCATTCAATGTTGATTAATTTTAATGCATGTTCATGACTATTGTCGCTCTCTAGCTGGTCGCTTCCAGTCTCTTTCTAGCCTTCACTTGTACTAAGCGGGAATACTGCTTGTGCATCCAATTCCATAAACCCCAAAGTTATTCCATATGAGTACACCATACCTTCCTATATACGGTATCTACCTGCCATTCCAAGTACATTTGTATGTGCCAAACTCTAAACCTTCAAATAAACATCCTGTTTTGTATGCTCGAATAGCTCATGTATAACCTAGGGTTGTATGTATCCTCCATGCTAGGCGGGTTATTCTCAAGAGGAGTGGACTCCGCTCCACTCACGAGAAAATGGCTGGTCACCGAGATGCCCAGTCCCATGCTCAAATCAAATCAAAATAATTGCAAACAAGACTCCCCCAAGATTGTTGTTAGTTGGAGGCACCCGTTGTTTCGGGCAAGCCATGGATTGATGCTTGTTGGTGGTGGGGGAGTATAGACTTTACCATTCTGCTTTGGAACCGCCTATAATGTGTGTAGCATGGAAGATATCAAGATCTCTCGGTTTTTATGTTGACAATGAAAAGTATACCGCTCAAAATATTGTTCATCTCGATTTCAAAATGAGCTCTGGCACCTCTACAAATCCCGGCTTCCCTCTGCGAAGGGCTTATCTATTTACTTTATGTTGAGTCATCATCCTCTTATTAAAAAGCACCAGTTGGAGAGCACCGCTGTAATTTGCATTTATTATTGTTAGTTTACATTGAGTATGACTTGATTGGATCTCTTTTACCATGAATTACAATGTCTAGTCAGTCCTTGATCTTTAAAGGTGCTCTGCATTTATTTTTTGCGGTCTCACAAAGGGCTAGCGAGATACTATCTTGTTATATCATATTATGATTGTTTTGAGAAAGTGTTGTCATCCGAGATTTGTTGTTATTGCTCGCTAGTTGATTATGCCATTGATATGAGTAAACATGAGACATAAATGTTATTGTGTATATGGTTAGTTCATAATCTTTGCTGAAAACTTGAATGCTGGCTTTACATATTTGCAACAAGAAGAGCAAATAGAGTTTGTAAAAGTTTTTCTTTATCACTGTTAGTTTATCAACTGAATTGCTTGAGGACAAGCAAAGGATTAAGCTTGGGGGAGTTGATATGTCTCCGTCGTATCTACTTTTCCAAACACCTTTACCCTTGTTTTGGACTCTAACTTGCATGATTTGAATGGAACTAACCCGGACTGACGCTTTTTTCAGCAGAATTGCCATTGTGTTATTTTTGTGCAGAAATAAAAGTTCTCGGAATGACCTGAAAATCAACGGAGATTATTTTTAGAATATATAAAAATACTGGTAGAAGAATCCATGTCTGGGGGCCCACACCCTATCCACGAGGGTGGGGGCGCGCCCCCCTGCCTTGTGGGCCCCCTGGTGCTCCACCGACCTCAACTCCAACTCCATATATTCGTGTTTGGGGAGAAAAAAAATCAGAGAAGGATTCATCGCGTTTTACGATACAAAGCCGCCTCCAAGCCCTAAACTCTCTCGGGAGGGCTGATTTGGAGTCCGTTTGGGGCTCCGGAGAGGGGAATCCATCGCCATCATCATCATCAACCTTCCTCCATCACCAATTTCATGATGGTCACCGCCGTGTGTGAGTAATTCCATCGTAGGCTTGCTGGACGGTGATGGGTTGGATGAGATTTATCATGTAATCGAGTTAGTTTTGTTAGGGTTTGATCCCTAGTATCCACTATGTCCTGAGATTGATGTTGCTATGACTTTGCTATGGTTAATGCTTGTCACTCGGGCCCGAGTGCCATGATTTCAGATCTGAACCTATTATGTTTTCATGAATATATGTGAGTTCTTGATCCTATCTTGCAAGTCTATAGTCACCTATTATGTGTTATGATCCATGAACCCCGAAGTGACAACAATCGGGATACTTACCAGTGATGACCGTAGTTTGAGGAGTTCATGTATTCACTATGTGTTAATGCTTTGGTCCGGTACTCTATTAAAAGGAGGCCTTAATATCCCTTAGTTTCCAATGGGACCCCGCTGCCACGGGAGGGTAGGACAAAAGATGTCAAGCAAGTTCTTTTCCATAAGCACATATGACTATATTTGGAATACATGCCTACATTACATTGATGAGCTGGAGCTAGTTCTGTGCCACCCTATGTTATAACTATTGCATGATTGATCACATCCGACATAATTATCCATCACTGATCCATTGCCTACAAGCTTTTCACATATTGTTCTTTGCTTATTTACTTTTCCGTTGCAACTGTTACAATCACTATAAAACCAAAAATATTACTTTTCCTACCGTTACCACTACTATCATATTACTTTGCAACTAAATACCTTGCTGCAGATATTAAGTTTCCAAGTGTGGTTGAATTGACAACTCAGCTGCTAATACATGAGAATATTCTTTGGCTCCCCTTATGTCGAATCAATAAATTTGGGTTGAATACTCTACCCTCGAAAACGGTTGCGATCCCCTATACTTGTGGGTTATCAATAGCTAGTCATATCAAAGACTACGCTTCTGGCAGCCTCCATCTTCAAGCATGTAGGAGAGAGTAGATGGCAAATTAACCAAGTATCATCGCATAGCATAATCCTACTCGGCGATTCTCTCCTTGTCGCCCTGTGAGAGAGCGATCACCGAGTTTTATCTGGCACGTGAAAGGGTGTGTTTTATTAAGTTTCCGGTTCTAGTTGTCATAAGGTCGAGGTACAACTCTGGTTCTTCCTTTTACCAAGGGACACAACTATTCGAATAGATAAACTTCCTTGCGGGGGTGCACCACATTACCCTACATGCTCGATCCCTCTGGCCGGACACACTTTCCTGGGTCATGCCCGGCCTTGAAAGATTAACATGTCGCACCCCTGTTGGGGAACGTAGTAATTTTGAAAAAATTCCTATGCACACACAAGATCTATCTAGGTGATGCATAGCAACGAGTGGGAAGAGTATAGTCTATGTACCCTTGTAGACCGTAAGCGGAAGCGTTATGACAACACGGTTTATGTAGTCGAACGTCTTCACCGGCCGATCCTAGCACAGAATATATGGCACCTCCACGATCTACACACGTTCAGCTCGATGACGTCCCATGAACTCTAGATCCAGCTGAGTGTCGAGGGAGAGTTTCTTTAGCACGACGGCGTGATGACGGTGATGATGAAGCTACCGGCGCAGGGCTTCACCTAAGCACTGCAACGATATGACCGAGGTGGATTATGGTGGAGGGGGGCACCGCACACGGCTAAACAATGTCAACTTGTGTGTCCTAGGGTGCCCCCTTGGCCCCGTATATAAAGGAGCAAGGGCGGAGGCCGGCCGGCCCTTGGGGCGCCCAAGGAGGGTAGGAATCCTCCTCCTAGTAGGAGTAGGATTCATCCTTTCCTAGTCCTACTAGGAGGGGGAAGGAAGAAGTGGGAGAGGGGAAGGAAAAGGGGGGCGCCACCCCCTCCTAGTCCAATTCGGACTCAAGGGGGAGGGGGCACACGGCCTGCCCTGGCCGCCCCTCTATCTCTCCACTAAGGCCCATATAGGCCCATTAGTTCTGGGGGGGGGGGTCGGGTAACCCTCCGGCACTCCGGTTTTATCCGAATCCACCAGAAACACTTCCGGTGTCTGAATATAGTCATCCAATATATCAATCTCGACCATTTCGAGACTCCTCGTCATGTCCGTGATCACATCCGGGACTCCGAACCACCTTCGGTACATCAAAACACATAAACTCATAATACTGATCATCATCGAACATTAAGCGTGCGGACCCTATGGGTTCGAGAACAATGTAGACATGACCGAGACTCATATACGGTCAATAACCAATAGCGGAACATGGATTCTCATATTGGTTCCTACATATTCTACGAAGATCTTTATCGGTCAAACCGCATAACAACATACGTTGTTCCCTTTGTCATCGGTACGTTACTTGCTCGAGATTCGACCGTCGGTATCTCAATACCTAGTTCAATCTCGTTACCGACAAGTCTCTTTACTCATTTCCGTAATGCTACATCCTGTAACTAACTCATTAGTTACATTGCTTGCAAGGCTTATAGTGATGTGCATTACCGAGAGGGCCCAGAGATACCTCTCCGATACACGGAGTGACAAATCCTAATCTTGATCTATGCCAACTCAACAAACACCATCGGAGACACCTGTAGAGCATCTTTATAGTCACACAGTTATGTTCTGACGTTTGATAGCACACTAAGTGTTCCTTCGGTATTCGGGAGTTGCATAATCTCATAGTCATAGGAACATGTATAAGTCATGAAGAAAGCAATAGCAACATACTAAACGATCAAGTGCTAAGCTGACGGAATGGGTCAAGTCAATCACATCATTCTCCTAATGATGTGATCCCGTTTATCAAATGACAACTCTTTGTCCATGGCTAGGAAAGTTAACCATCTTTGATCAACGAGCTAGTCAATTAGAGGTATACTAGTGACACTCTGTTTGTTTATGTATTCACACATGTACTAAGTTTCCGGTTAATAAAATTCTAGCATGAATAATAAACATTTATCATGATATAAGGAAATATAAATAACAACTTTATTATTGACTCTAGGGCATATTTCCTTCAGTCTCCCACTTGCACTAGAGTCAATAATCTAGTTCACATCGCCATGTGATTTAACACCAATAGTTCACATCTTTATGTGATTAGTTCACATCTCCATGTGACTAGTACCGAAAGGGTTTACTAGAGTCAATAATCTAGTTCACATCGCTATGTGATTAACATCCAAAGAGTGATCATGTTTTGCTCGTGAGAGAAGTTTAGTCAACGGGCCTGCCAAATTCAGAGCCGTATGTATTTTGCAAATTTTCTATGTCTACAATGCTCTGCACGGAGCTACTCTAGCTACTCGCTCCCACTTTCAATATGTATCCAGATCGGTGTCAAAGCTTGCATCGACGTAACTCCTTACGACGAACTCTTTGTCACCTCCATAACCGAGAAACATTTCCTTATTCCACTAAGGATAATTTTGACCATTGTTCAGTGATCCACTCCTGGATCACTATTGTACCCTCTTGCCAAACTCATGGTGAGGTACACAATAGGTCTGGTACACAGCATAGCATACTTTATAGAACCTATGACTGAGGCATAGGGAATGCCTTTTCATTCTCTTTCTATTTTCTGTCGTGGTCGGGTTTTCGGTCTTTACTCAACTTCACACCTTGCAACATAGGCAAGAACTCCTTCTTTGACTGTTCCATTTTGAACTACTTCAAAAACTTGTCAAGATATGTACTCATTGAAAAAAATTATCAAGCGTCTTGTTCTATCTCTATAGATTTTGATGCTCAATATGTAAGCAGCTTCACCAAGGTCTTTCTTTGAAGAACTCCTTTCAAACACTCCTTTATGCTTTCCAGAAAATTCTACATTATTTCCGATCAATAATATGTCATTCACATATACTTATCAGAAATGCTGTAGTGCTCCCACTCACTTTCTGTAAATATAGGCTTCATCGCAAGTCTATATAAAACTATATGCTTTGATCAACTCATCATAGCGTATATTCCAACTCCGAGATGTTTGCACCAGTCCATAAATGGATCACTTGAGCTTGACCACTTTGTTAGCACCTTTAGGATTGACAAAACTTTCTTGTTGTATCATATACAACTCTTCTTTAAGAAATCCATTAAGGAATGCAGTTTTGACATCCATTTGCCAGATTTCATAAAATGCGGCAATTGCTAACATGATTCGGACAGACTTTAAGCATCGTTGCGAGTGAGAAAATCTCATCGTAGTCAACACCTTGAACTTGTCAAAAACTTTTTGCGATAATTCGAGCTTTCTATATAGTAATACTACTATCAGCGTCCATCTTCCTCTCGAAGATCCATTTATTCTTAGTGGCTTACCGATCAACGGGCAAGTCCACCAAAGTCCACACTTTTTTCTCATACATGGATTCTATCTCAGATTTCATGGCCTCAAGCCATTTTGCGGAATCTGGGCTCATCATCGCTTCCTCATAGTTCGTAGGTTCGTCACGGTCAAGTAACATGACCTCCAGAACAGGATTACCGTACCACTTTGGTGCGGATCTTACTCTGGTTGACCTACGAGGTTCGGTAGTAACTTGATTAGAAGTTTTCATGATCATCATCATTAGCTTCCTCACTAATTGCTGTAGGAATCATTGGAACTGATTTCTGTGATGAACTACTTTCCAACAAGGGAGCAGGTACAATTACCTCGTCAAGTTCTACTTTCCTCCCACTCACTTCTTTCAAGAGAAACTCCTTCTCTAGAAAGGATCCACTCTTAGCAACAAAGATCTTGCCTTCGGATCTGTGATAGAAGGTGTACCCAACAGTTTCTTTTGGGTATCCTATGAAGACGCACTTCTCCGATTTGGGTTTGAGCTTACCAGGTTGAAACTTTTTCTCATAAGCATCGGAACCCCAAACTTTAAGAAACGATAGCTTAGGTTTCTTGCTAAACCACAGTTCAAACGGTGTCGTCTCAACGGATTTTTAGATGATGCCCTATTTAACGTGAATGCAGCTGTCTATAATGCATAACCCCAAAACGATAGTGGTAATTCGGTAAGAGACATCATAGATTGCACCAAATCTAATAAAGTATGGTTTTGATGTTCGGACACACCATTATGGTGTTCCAGGTGGCGTGAGTGACGAAACTGTTCCACATTGGTTCAAATGAAGACCAAACTCGTAACTCAAATATTTGTTTCCGCGATCAGATCGTAGAAACTTTATTTTCTTGTTATGATGATTTTCCACTTCACTCTGAAATTCTTTGAACTTTTCAAATGTTTCAGACTTATGTTTCATCAAGTAGAGATACCCATATCTACTCAAACCATCTGTGAAGGTCAGAAAATAACGATACCCGCCGCGAGCCTTAACACTCATTGGACCGCACACATCAGTATGTATTATTTCCAACAAGTTTGTTGCTCGATCCATTGTTCCAAAGAATGGAGTCTTAGTTATATTTCCCATGAGGCATGGTTCGCAAGCATCAAGTCATTCGTAATCAAGTGATTCCAAAAGTCCATCAGCATGGAGTTTCTTCATGTGCTTTAGACCAATATGACCTAAACGGCAGTGCCACATATAAGTTGCACTATCATTATTAACTTTGCATCTTTTGGATCCAATATTATGAATATGTGTATCACTACGATCGAGATTCAATAAACCATTTATATTGAGTGTATGACCATAGAAGGTTTTATTCATGTAAATAGAACAACAATTATTCTTTGACTTAAATGAATAACCGTATTGCAATAAACATGATCCAATCATATTTATGCTCATTGCAAACACCAAATAACATTTATTTTAGGTTCAACACTAATCCCGAAGGCAAAGGGAGTGTGCGATGGTGATCTTATCAACCTTGGAATCATTTCCAACTGACATCATCACCTCGCCCTTAACTAGTCTCTGTTTATTTTGCAACTCCCATTTAGAGTTACTACTCTTAGCAACTGAACCTAGTATCAAATACCGAGGGGTTGCTATAAACACTAGTAAAGTACACATCAATAACATGTATAACAAATATACCTTTGTTCACTTTGCCATCCTTCTTATCCGCCAAGTATCTAGGGCAGTTCCACTTCCAGTGACCACTTCCTTTGCAGTAGAAGCACTCAGTTTCTGGCTTGGGTCTAGCTTTGGGCTTCTTCATGGAAGTGGCAACTTGCTTGCCATTCTTCTTGAAGTTCCCTTTCTTTCCCTTGCCCTTTTACTTGAAACTAGTGGTCTTGTCAACCATCAACACTTGATGCTTTTCTTGATTTCTACCTTCACTGATTTCATCATCGCGAAGAGCTCGGGGAATTGTTTTCGTCATCCCTTGCATATTATAGTTCATCACAAAGTTCCAGTAACTTGGTGATAGTGACTAGAGAACTCTGTCAATCACTATCTTATCTGGAAGGTTAACTCCCATTTAATTCAAGCGATTGTAGTACTCAGACATTCTGAGCACATGCTCACAGGTTGAGCTATTCTCCTCCATCTTGTAGGCAAAAATACTTGTCAGAGGTCTCATACATCTCGACTCGGGCAAGAGTCTGAAATACAAATTTCAGCTCTTGGAACATCTTATATGCTCCGTGGCGTTTCAGAATGTTTTGAAGTCCCAGTTCTAAGCCGTAAAGCTTGGTGAACTAAACTATCAAGTAGTGATCATACCGAGCTTTGCCAAACATTCATAACGTCTGCATCTGCTCCTGCAATAGGTCCATCACCTAGCGGTGCATCAAGGACATAATTCTTCTCTGCAGCAATGAGGATAATCCTCAGATCATGAACCTAGTCCGTACCATTGCTACTATCATCTTTCAACTTATTTTTCTCTAGGAACATATCAAAAATAAACGGGGAGCTACATCGCGAGCTATTGATCTACAACATAGATATACTAATACTATCAGGACTAATTTCATGATAAATTTAAGTTTAATTAATCATATTACTTAAGAACTCCCACTTAGATAGACATCCCTCTAATCATCTAAATGATCATGTGATCCATATCAACTAAACCATGTCCGATCATCACGTGAGATGGAGTAGTTTTCAATGGTGAACATCACTATGTTGATCATATCTACTATATGATTCACGCTCGACCTTTCGGTCTTAGTGTTCCAAGGCCATATCTTCATATGTTAGGCTCGTCAAGTTTAACCTGAGTATTCCACGTGTGCAAAACAGGCTTGCACCCGTTGTATGTGAATGTAGAGCTTATCACACCCAATCATCACGTGGTGTCTCAGCACGACAAACTGTAGCAACGGTGCATACTCAGGGAGAACACTTGTACCTTTAAATTTAGTGAGAGAACATTGAGGGTGTCCTGGACTAAGGGGTCCTTGGGCGTCCGGCCTGTTAGCCATGGGCCGGACTAGTGGGCTGTGAAGATACGAAGACCGAAGACTGCACCCGTGTCCAGATGGGACTCTCCTTGGCGTGGAAGGCAAGCTTGGCGACTAAATATGTAGATTCCTTTCTTTGTAACCGACCTTGTGTAACTCTAGATCCTCCCGGTGTCTATATAAATCGGAGGACTTAGTCCGGAGGGAGAGATAGACATTATCATAGCCATACAAGCTAGACCTCTAGGGTTTAGCTATTACGATCTCGTTGTAGATCAACTCTTGTAATATTCATATTCATCAAGATCAATGAAGCAGGACGTAGGGTATTACCTCCATTGAGAGGGCCCGGACCTGGGTAAAACATTGTGTCCCCTGTCTCCTGTTACCATTGACCTTAGACGCACAGTTCGGGGCCCCCTACCCGAGATCCGCTGGTTTTGACACTGACATTGGTGCTTTCATTGAGAGCACCGCTGTGCCGTCATCAAGAGGTTCGATGGCTCCTTCAACCATCTACAACGATGCTGCCCAAGGGGGGGTTCTCCTTCCCGGATAGATCTTTGTGTTCGGCGGGTTCACTCTGCGGGCCAACTCTCTTGGCCATCTAGAGTAGATCGAAAGCTATGCCCCTGGCCATTAGGTCAGATTTGGGAGCTTGAACTACGTTCCGGACATCTGTGGAGACTTGATCTTCGCCAGATTCGAGACCGCGGCTACTACTCCAGGTCACCCCGAGGGACATGATTTAAATCCGTCAATGTACTGCATCCAGGAGACAGCTCCCATAACCGCTCTGGCCTTAGATCCAGAGAAGACTGCGCCATCCAAGGACGGGAGGATCGACCCCACCACAGAGGCCACAGATTCCACGGCGTTGGAACCGCACATAGACTTGATCTCACACGATACCCGTGCCACCGGAACTCCGGACTTGTTTCCAGCCGTAAGTTCCGAACCATGTGAGCCCATGGACGCCGAACTTGATCGTTTATCGAGCTTCGAATTCAGCGCCGCGGACATCTTCCAGCACTCGCCTTTGGGCGACATGCTAAACTCATTAAAGAATCTGTCCTTGGTGGAGGACTCATAGCCGAACTATATCCGGTTCGAACTAGGAGCTGACGATGAAGAATTTTGCTCCCCACCTGCCACCCACTTCATAGCCACGACCGAGGATTTAACCGACACACTTGATTAGGACTCTGAGGACATCGACGGTATGGACGACGATGCCGGAGAAGAAGAGGCCCAGAACCCGCCGTTCACCGGACGCTGGACGACCACTTCCTTGTATGATGTATACATGGTGGATGCACCAAAGGAGAATAGAGGCGATGACAAGGAAGATCCAGCTGAGGATAAACCTTCCGAAATACAATCCAAGCGCCGGCATCAGCAGTGCCGCTCTAAGTCACATCGCAGTAAACACAACAACACCGGCACAGGAGAAGATAACACTCCAGAAGTTGCCAAAGACAACGAAGACCCCGTTGCAACAGCTAATGAACAAGATGAACAGGAAGATGGGTAGGTTAGCCCTGGTAAACAGGCCACACACGAAGACTCAGAGGATGAAAGTTATCTTCCGCTCTCCAAGGATGAGGTGAGCCTTGGCACCGACGATTTCATCGTGCCTGAGGAGCCTCTTGAGCAGGAGCGCTTCAAGCGCCAGCTATTAGCCACTTCAAGGAGCCTGAAAAAGGAGCAGCAGCAGCTTCAAGCTGACCAAGATTTGCTCAATGATAAATGGAGCGATGTCTTAGCAGCCGAAGAATACAACCTCAAGCGCCCAACCAAAAGCTACCCAAAGTGCAAATTGCTACCTCAGTTTGACGAGGTGGCGCCGGAATACATACCACCATCGTACAATGTGGCTGACCAACCACCACGTGGTCGGGACAAAACGGCAACTCACGCCGAACACCGGCCCGCCCCGCCTCATCACACAGGTAGAGGTAAATTAGCCCACGGCCATACATATGACCTCTGGCAAAACCTGAACAATAAAGCAGGACATACCAGATCAATCTACGGATCGCGAGGACGTGCCTCGACACGCGATGACGGCCACCTATTCAGACATGAAAAACTTAGTCATGCACGGGCTAAAAACCGCAAATAGACTCCATCAGAGCTAAGTCGTGATACAGCCCGATATAGAGGCGCCGCACACCCTCATTGCTTCACTGATGAGGTCATGCATCATGAATTCTCAGAAGGGTTCAAACCCATGAATATAGAATCATACGATGGAACCACGGACCCCGCGGTGTGGATCGAAGACTTCATTCTCCAGATTCATATGACCCAAGGCGATGACCTCTATGCCATCAAATATCTCCCTTTAAAACTCAAGGGGCCAGCTCAAGATTGGCTCAACAGTCTGCCTGCAAATCCTATTGGCAGCAGCGAGGACTTGGAAGAGGCCTTCCTCGATAACTTCCAAGGTACATATATTCTACCTCCAAACGCTGATGACTTAAGCCATATAGTTCAACAGTCCGGAGAGTCCGCCAGGAAATTCTGGACTAGGTTCTTAACTAAAAAGAACCAAATCATCGATTGTCTAGATGTCGAAGCCCTAGCAGCCTTCAAACACAACATCCGCGATGAATGGCTCACTCGCCACCTTGGCCAAGAAAAGACAAAACCCATGGCGGCCCTCACAGCACTCATGACCCGCTTTTGTGCGGGCGAGGACAGTTGGTTGGCCCGTAGCAAAAACAAGACAAGCGACATCGGCACCCCTGAAGTTAAAAATAACAAAACAAGTCTCGACGCAACAGATACAAGCATCGAAACAACAGTGATAACACCAAGGACACGGCGGTCAATGCCGGAATCATTGGCTCTAAGGCCGGTCAGCGGAATAAGCCGTTCCAAAAGAACAATTCAGGCCCATCCAGCTTGGACCACATACTTGATCGTCCGTGCTAGATTCATGGCATCCCTAACAAACCACCCAATCATACAAATAGAGATTGTTGGGTTTTTAAACAGGTCGGCAAATTAAACACCGAGAATAGGGAAAAGGGATCGCAAAGCAAGGACGATGACAAAGAGCCCCGACAACCGAACACAGGGGGATAGAAGAAGTTTCCCCCTCAGGTCAAAACGATGAACATGATATACGCTACCCACATTCCCAAGAGGGAGCGCAAGCGCGCGCTCAGGGACGCCTACGCGATAGAGCCAGTCGCCCCAAAATTTAATCCATGGTCGTCATGCCCGATCACTTTTGATTGCCGGGATCATCCGACCAGTATCCATCATGGTGGCTCAGCCGCACTGGTCCTAGACCCAATAATTGATGGGTTCCACCTGACTCACGTCCTTATGGACGGAGGTAGCAACCTCAATCTGCTCTATCAGGATACAACACGAAAAATGGGCATTAACCCATCACGGACCAAGCACACCAGGACTACCTTAAAAGGAGTCATACCAGGTGTAGAGGCCCGCTGTGCAGGCTCAATCACACTAGAGGTTGTCTTCAGATCTCAGGACAACTTCCGAAGCGAGGAGTTAATCTTCGATATCGTCCCCTTCCACAACGGCTATCACGCACTGCTCGGACGAACTGCGTTCGCTTGATTCAATGAAGTACCACACTATGCTTATCTCAAGCTCAAGATGCCCGGTCCACACGGTGTCATAAAGGTCAACAGAAATACGGAATGCTCCCTCCATACAGAAGAGCACACAGCTGCCTTGGCAGCAGAAGTACAGAGCGGCCTTCTCAAGTAGGACCTTAATTCGGCTGCCGAGCCCACGGACACCCTTAAGAGGGTCCGAACTACTCTGCAGCACGAGAGCTCGTCTCGTCAGGAGCTCGACTAGCAATCCGACCTCTGTCTCAGTCCTGATGAAGTGGTGGCATTCGTGCCGCGCATACATAACTACGCACTCAAAATTCCATGGGCATCGACGGAGGCATAGCTAGCTCGTTGTCCATAGTACAGCTCAACCGACATCGGATACACACATACTTTCACTTTTACGTGTTTTATTTTCAGGTCTCAATCCCACAGGCCCCATCTGGTGGTCTGGTCATCGGTCCTCTTGAAGGATAATCACACCAAGACGGCGAGAAACGCAGACATATGGGGGACTTTTTAGGTGATTCCATTAACGATAACCCTACCTATTTTTCAGGACCCACATGCAGCTCTCCCTTGGTTTCGACATGTCAAATAGCCTGTTGCTTATCGCACTAACTGTATCAATCCGCCTTGACATACTAATTAAATTACAATGAGAATAGTTTGCGGTTGGAGCTTTAGGACCCCAACTTTTTACCTTTTCTGTTTTCTTTCTCTTTTTCAGCTCCCCTATGGATAACCCCATCAGGTAGCACCCTTACACTTTGGTACATTTTATGTTTGCCAGGGGCTTCATAGCACCCCACATTACGGCAACAAAAGTCCAAACACTTTTTATAAGTATGGTTTGGCACCCCGAATTTAGCATTATATGCGTCGGCTCCGAATCATGTCTTTGGTCAATAGTTGGGTTGCTCGGCTCCTGTGCTTGCTACCTTACGTTCCGCTATATCGGCTAAGGTAGTAAAGGGAGAACTACTGCGATTGTGCCTTCGTTTATCCAAAGGAGCTCCTCAGTAGAGAAAGCCGAAAACTGACTGTCATGATGCAGCGAGAGCTGGTCAGCTGTTCGGAGGTTACAAATCGTTGGAGATTTGTTCCGTGTTACGTGAAGGATCGGTACTTCCAGATCAGATGCTTATAGCACTCTAGTTCGGATACTAGGTGCTGCGCCCATGTTTTTATTGTAAAACTCCTATGGTTAAGTGAGGGCGTTCAAGCCGCATAGTCTGGTTGCCTGGTTCGTTGCGCTAAACAACTCCTTCAAGGACCATATAATTGCATCAAGATTGTTTAGATTCCATCCTGAACACCCCCATACTACCTACGTGGGGGCAGAAGCCGACGACTGGCCAACCCTTAGATTTCATACAACACGGCTGCACAGGAGGAAAAAATTAAAACATAACAAGCATTATATTACATAACATCATTGTTTCATGTTACAGGACGGGATAATACGAATATTTTCATGGGAATATAACATCCTTCGCACATTGCCTGCAACAAGGCGGGATCCCTCCAGGACACCATCAAAATATAACTCGGGTCGGAGGTGCTCTTTGCCCTCAGGCGGCCCCTTGGTCATCAGCTTCTTGGTATCCATCTTCGCCCAGTGCATCTTGACACGGGCAAAGGCCATCTGGGCACCTTCAATACAGACCGACCGCTTTATGACCTCAAGACGTGGGCAGGCACTAACAAGCCGCTTCACAAGTCCGAAGTAGTTGCTCGGTATCGGCGCGGCAGGCCATAGTCGGACTATCAGGTCCTTCATGGCTAGCTCGGCCGTCTTGTGCAGCTCGACCAGCTGTTTCAGCTGGTCACTGAAGGGAACCGGATGTTCTGGTCCAAGATATTGAGACCAGAACAGCTTCTTCGTAGAACTCCCTTCTTCGGCCCGATAGAACTCAGCAGCATCTAATACGCTGTGTGGCAAATCCGTAAACGCCCCCGGAGAGCTCCAAATTCGGGTAAGTAAAAGGAACGTTTCCTTCACAGACTTTCTTAGCATAATAAAAGCCTTACCCGCCGCGATCTTCTTGGCCACCTGGATTTCCTGAAGGGCGCTCTGGGCCTCGGCTCGAGCCTCTTGCACACTCTGGCGGGCCTTAGCAAGTTCGGACGCTTGCGTCTTAGAATCACGCTCCAAGGACTCGTACTTTTTGATGGCGTCCTGAAGCTCTTGCTGGACCTCGCTGGCCCGGGCCTCGTGTTTCTCGCGCGCGGCGTGCTCCTTGGCCTCTTTGTCCTTGGCCTCGGCTAACGCCTTCTTGAGGGTCGCCACCTCGGTCGTGGCCCCTAATAAAATTCATGACACTTTAGTCAGCACGAAACATTCATCTTTCCTAAATACACGCGCAGGTCACTGCATACCTTGGTTGTCCTCCAGCTGCTTCTTCACGAGGCCGAGCTCTTCTTCAGCCCACCCCAGGCTCTGCTGCAGGCCAGAGACCTTTGCAGTATGAGCGGCAGCAGCCAGTAGCGACGCCTACTTATTCACATAGACATCTTATGTTAAACTCATGCAAAAATTATTTTGATCCTCTGTTCGCCTTTTTCTTTCCGAACACCAAACAGAGCATCAGGGGCTACTGTCTACACTGTGATATCCTTTCTACAATTACATTACTTACCTCAAAGCCTGTTAAAAGGCTAGTGCAGGCTTTGGTCAGTCCGCTTTTGGCGGACTGAACCTTCTTGATTACCGTGCCCATAAGGACATGGTGCTCATCCACAATGGAAGCGCCTCGCAGTGCTTCCAGCAGATTATCCGGTGCCCTGGGTTGGACAGGGGTCACCGGCGGAATACGCATACCCCCTTCTTTCGAAGGAGGTTGCGTACCGGATTCGGGAGTCCGGCTGAGGGCTGGACTAAACACGGCCCTCCTCACCACCAGTCTCCATGGGGATCGGCTCTCGCTGGTGTCCGGCGACGGAGGCATCGCCTTCTGGCGCCTCCTGAGCCTCTCCCCGGCCCAGGAAAGTCCTTCAAGAAAACACCTCCGCGTCATCCTTGGCCTTGGGGGACTGAGCGGGCGGCGGTGACACGCTGGCCATCTCCTTTGAATCTAGCGAACCCTCTGTCGAGGATCGCAGGGAGCTGTCGCGGGCTGGACTGTGATGGCATAATTTAAACATATTAACATTACAAAATGGAAAGGCCAAGCATTTGGACGTCCATAAGGTTTTTGGTACTTACGAGGCGGCCCGAGGCTTGGTCCGGGGCATTCGCTCCGGACTGCTATCGACATCCCACGCAGAGTTATCCGCAAGGGAGCCCTTCACCCTCCTGGGCGCCTTCGCCTCCAAATTTGGGGAGGCCCCCCTTTTCTTCCTCCCCCCAAGGGGGAGTCGCTTTCTTCCTCCTCCTTGTTGTCATCTTCGGCGGCCGAAGAGTGAGTCCCGTCTTCGGACGTCACGTCTTAAGCACTTTTTTGGCGAAGGCCACTCCGGGCCCCCTTGGCTGTTTTCTTGGCCTTCTTCTCCGGCACATCATAAGGCGCCGGAAACAGCATCTTTGTCAGAAGCGGGGTTTCCTGGTCTTCGGACAGCGGAACCGGATAGTTAATCTTCTCCGCTATGTCAATCCAGGCCTAAAAAATTGATAGGAAGGCTTAGACTCCTTCTCAAAATATGCCAGTAAAGGCTATACCTTGTAAACAGGAAAGAACTTACCGAATTAGCCTGGTGTTCTAAGCTGAGCCCGCGATCCTTGGTCGTAGGCGGTGGTGTCTCACCGGCCTTCAAGAGCACTTTCCAGATGTCTTCGTGCATCGTGCCGAAGAGCTCTAGCAGCGTCTGGTGCTTGGCCGGATCGAACTCCCACAAATAGCAAGTCCGGTGTTGGCATGGAAGGATCCGGCGAATGAGCATAACCTGGATCACGTTGACAAGTTTGATTCTCTTGGTTATCATGTTTTGGACGCATGTCTGGAGCCCAGTTAGCTTGCTCGAAGAACCCCAGTTTAGGCCCATCTCTTGCCAGGAGGTGAGCCGCAACGGAGCTCCGGATCGAAATTCGGGGGCCGCCGCCCAGTTGGTGTCGTGCGGCTCGGTGATGTAGAACCACCCCGACTGCCACCCCTTCACCGTCTCCACAAAGGAGCCTTCCGACCATGTGATGTTGGGCATCTTGCCCACAATGGCGCCTCCGCACTCTGCTTGTTGGCCTCTCACCACCTTCAGCTTTACATTGAAGGTCTTCAGCCATAGGCCGAAGTGAGGTGGGATACGGAGAAAGGCCTCGCAAACGACTATAAATGCCGAGATGTTGAGGATAAAGTTGGGGGCTAGATCATGGAAGTCCAGCCCGTAGTAAAACATCAGTCCGCAGACAAACGGGTGGAGAGGGAATCCCAGCCCATGGACGAAATGTGTGAGAAACACAACCCTCTCATGGGGCTCTGGGGTAGGGAAGATCTTTCCCTCGGTCGGGAGACGGTGAACGATCTCCTTGGCCAGGTATCCGGCCTCTCGGAGCTCCTTGATGTCTTTCTTCTTAACAGAGGAGGCCATCCACTTCCCACTAGCACCAAATCCGGACATGGTTGGAGTGCTTTCTCCGGCAGGGGAAGCTAGATCTTGGGCGCTGGAGCTCAAGAATGGAAGGGCAAATGAAGGAGAAGGCAGGGGTGAGTGAGGACGAATCCTTATCCCCTTATAAAGGCCGCGAATGTCAAATGCCTTCCTACTCGCCTTAAAACTTCCCTATTCCCAAGGGCCGTGTAAACGGCATGGTTGGGTTACCCACACCCGTATTGATGAGAATCCCGTAATAAGTGGACACGATCTCTGCTTTGACAAGACGTGCCAATGGCAACCGCGTCTCGAAACATGGAGCGGCAGACGAAAAACGGTTCGAAATTATGACCGGACAGATGTGATATCATGTTACGGAAAGTTGTCAGCAGATTGGACTCGTGTAAAATTATATTCTCTCTACGGTTGTGTGGGTGGTGTGTGTTACAGGTCCAGACACGTCGATACGACCGAAGACTATTTTGGAGTTCGGAAGGAGGAACCTGCCTTGCAATGCCGAAGATAGGCCTACGCGCCGGATACCTTGTCATTGAAGCCAGGTTTAGGGGCAACTGAGGGAGTCCTGGACTAAGGGGTCCTCGGGCGTACGGCTTGTTAGCCATGGGCCGGACTGGTGGGCTGTGAAGATACGAAGACCGAAGACTGCACCCGTGTCCGGATGGGACTCTCCTTGGCGTGGAAGGCAAGCTTGGCGACTAAATATGTAGATTCCTTTCTTTGTAACCTACCTTGTGTAACCCTAGATCCTCTCGGTGTCTATATAAACCGGAGGACTTAGTCCGGAGGGAGAAATAGACATTATCATAGCCATACAAGCTAGACCTCTAGGGTTTAGCCATTACGATCTCGTGGTAGATCAACTCTTGTAATACTCATATTCATCAAGATCAATCAAGAAGGACGTATGGTATTACCTCCATAGAGAGGGCCCGAACCTGGGTACAACGTTGTGTCCCGTGTCTCCTGTTACCATCGACCTTAGACGCACAGTTCGGGACCCCCTACCCGAGATCCGCCGGTTTTGACACCGACAAACATCTTATAATTCTACCGTCGAACTAAGCAAAATAAGATGCATAAAGGATAAACATCACATGCAATCAATATAAGTGATATGATATGGCCATCGTCATCTTGTGCCTTTGATCTCCATCTCCAAAGCACCGTCGTGATCACCATCGTCACTAGCTTGACACCTTGATCTTCATCGAAGCATCATCGTCGTCTTGCCAACTATTGCTTCTACGACTATCGCTACCGCTTAGTGATAAAGTAAAGCAATTACATGGCGATTGCATTTCATACAATAAAGTGACAACCATATGGCTCCTGCCAGTTGCCGATAACTCCGTAACAAAACATGATCATCTCATACAATAAAATTTAGCATCATGTCTTGACATATCACATCACAACATGCCCTACAAAAACAAGTTAGACATCCTCTACTTTGTTGTTGCAAGTTTTACGTGGCTGCTACGGGCTTCTAGTAAGAACGGTTCTTACCTACGCATCAAAAACCACAACGCGGTATTGTGATTGCTTTTTGATCTTCAGAAAGAACCCTGTTCATTGGATCCAATTCAACTAAAGTTGGAGAAACTAACACCCACCAACCATCTGTGTGTGAAGCATGTCGGTAGAACCAGTCTCGCGTAAGCGTACACGTAATGTCAGTCTGAGCCGCTTCATCCAACAATATCGCTGAATCAAGAATCAGCTAGTGACGGCAAGCAATATGTATATACCCACGCCCACAACTCCTTTTTGTTATACTCATGCATATAACATCTACGCATAGACCTGGCTCGGACGCCACTGTTTTGGAACATAGTAATTTCAAAAAAATTCCTACGCACACACAAGATCTATCTAGGTGATGCATAGCAACAAGAGGGAAGTGTATAGTCTAAGTACCCTTGTAGACCTTAAGCGGAAGCGTTATGACAAGGCGGTTGATGTAGTCGAACGTTTTCACGATCTGACCGATCCTAGCACCGAAGATATGGCACCTCCGTGATCTGCTCACGTTCAGCTCGGTGACTTCCCGCGAACTCTAGATCTAGCTGAGTGTCGAGGGAGAGTTTCGTCAGCATGACGGCGTGATGATGAAGCCACAGGCGCAGGGCTTCGCCTAAGCACTGCAGCGATATGACTGAGATGGATTATGGTGGAGGGGGGCACCGCACACGGCTAAACAATGTCAACTTGTGTGTTCTACTAGGAGGGGGGAGGAAGGAGTGGGAGAGGGGAAGGAAAAGGGGGGCGCAGCCCCCCCTCCTAGTCCAATTCGGACTCAAGAGGGAGGGGGTGCGGCCTGCCCTGGCCGCCCCCTCTCTCTCCACTAAGGCCCATCTAGGCCCATTAGTTCCCCGAGGGGTTCCGGTAACCCTTCGGCACTTTGGTTTTATCCGAGACCACCCGGAACACTTTTGGTGTCCGAATATAGCCGTCCAATATATCAATCTTTACGTCTCCACCATTTAGAGACTCCTCGTCATGTCCGTGATCACATCCGGGACTCCGAACCACCTTCGGTACATCAAAACACATAATATCGATCGTCGTCGAACGTTAAGCGTGCGGACCCTACGGGTACGAGAACTATGTAGACATGACCGAGACTCATATCGGTCAATAACCAATAGCGGAACCTGGATGCTCATATTGGTTCCTACATATTCTACGAAGATCATTATCGGTCAAACTGCGTAACAACATACGTTGTTCCCTTTGTCATCGGTATGTTACTTGCCCGAGATTCAATCGTCGGTATCTCAATACTTAGTTCAATCTCGTTACCGGCAAGTCTCTTTACTCGTTTCCGTAATGCTACATCATGTAACTAACTCATTAGTTACATTGCTTGCAAGGCTTATAGGGATGTGCATTACCGAGAGGGCTCAGAGATACCTCTCTGATACACAGAGTGACAAATCCTAATCTCGATCTATGCCAACTCAACAAACACCATCGGAGACACCTGTAGAGCATATTTATAGTCACCCAGTTACGTTGTTACGTTTGATAGCACACTAAGTGTTCCTCCGGTATTCGTGAGTTGCATAATCTCATAGTCATAGGAACATGTATAAGTTATGGAGAAAGCAATAGCAACAAACTAAACGATCATCATGCTAAGCTAATGGACGGGTCAAGTCAATCACATCATTCTCTAATGATGTGATCCCATTTATCAAATGAAAACTCTTTGTCCATAGCTAGGAAACTTAACCATCTTTGATCAACGAGCTAGTCAAGTAGAGGCATACTAGTGACACTCTGTTTCTCTATGTATTCACACATGTACTAAGTTTTCGGTTAATACAATTCTAGCATGAATAATAAACATTTATCATGATATAAGGAAATATAAATAACAACTTTATTATTGCCTCTAGGGCATATTTCCTTCAAGCCCCACCTAGGCCTAATAGAGAGGTCAACACGCCGGTCTAAATCCTAAGCGCAGGGGTCTGGACCCATCGCCCATTGCACACCTGCACGTTGCGAACACGGTCGGTGAGCAGACCTAGCCTCCCTTATAGAAGAGCGGGTGTTCCAGTCCAACCCGGCGCCCACCGCTCAGTCACTGACGTCAAGAAGGCTTCGGCTGATACCACAACGTCGACTGCCCATAATTGTTCCCGCGTAGTTGGTTAGTGTGTATAGGCCAGTGGCCAGACTCAGATCAAATACCAAGATCTCGTTAAGCGTGTTATTTTGAAGTAAATCGGACACTGACCAGGGCCAGGCCCACCTCTCACCTAGGTGGTCTCAACCTGCCCTGTCGCTCCGCCACAAAGATCCACCTAGAGGGCCGTCGGGACAAATGTCCTTTCAGCCCCCAATCCGTGAATCACTCGCGGGTACTCTACGAGCCGACCCGACTTTAGTCACCACATGTATCGTATATTATGTACATAAGTATATATATATACCCGTGATCACCTCCCGAGTGATCACCGCCCAATGGTATAGCATGGTAGACGGACAAGAATGTAGGGTGACTGATGATAAACTAGCAACCTATACTAAGCATTTAGGATTGCATGTAAGGGTAACAACTGTAGCAACAGTGACAGGCTATGCAGGAGAATAGGATTAACGGAAAGCAGTAACATGCTACACTACTCTAATGGAAGCAGTAGAGAGAAGGAATATGCGATATCAGGTTGATCAAGGGGGGCTTGCCTGGAAGCTCTGTTGCATAGGAAGAAGGGTCATCGGTGACGTAATCATACTTAGTGGCATCAGGGCCGGTCTCGGGGTCTACCAGAGAAGAGGAAGGGGAAGAAACAGTAAATACGGAGCAAACAAAGCATCACAAAATATAACAAGGCAATACGCGGTGCCAGGGGTGATCTAATACAGGAATAGGTGATAACGGCGAAGGGTGGAAACATCCGGGAAAGTATTCCCGGTGTTTTGCATTGTTGGACAAATGAACCGGAGGTGGACTGTTGCATGTTCGCTATACTAGGGACATGTGGCGGACGAACGGGCTGCGTAGTCGGCTTCCTCTCGAAATTCTAATCAACTTTCATGCACAAAGTATTTTTCATGAGAGATACAGTTTATTTTATATTAATTTTCAAAGTTTTAATCCATATCTGAAATTAAATTAATTCAAAAATAAATGTTAAATTGCTACAGGTACCCAGCTCTGTGTACACAAAAGTGTACACATGGGCTGACATGCGGGACCAGGGGGTCCCGGTTGACCAGTCAAAGTTGACTGGTCAATAGGGGTGTATGGCCCCCTGTCATGGAGTGATTAGTCTAACATGTTAGTCAATTAAGTTAATCAATTAAATTACTAACTAATTACTTAGTTAATTAGTTAATTAAATAACTATTTTAATCATTTTTTAAACCCCTTTTTTATGGGCCACGGCTGTGCACACACGCACAGAGGCGCCGATGCCAGTGGTACTCGGCCGGCAGGCATCGGCGGTGGTGGCCGGCCGCGAGCGTCACCGGGGAAGGCCACACGTAGGCCGACACGGCGGGGCAAGGCGAGTCAGGGGGCAGCAGAACACGGGGGGGGGGGGAGCAGAGCGGCGGCGGGCGTTAGCTGGAGGGAGGACGGTGCGCGAGGGGTGGCTGTAGCACGGGTGGACGCGGCCAAGGGCATGCAGGGCGGCGGCCGGGCGTAGGCAGCAACATCAATTAGCAGCAGCAGCAAGCGCGCGAGGAGTCGTTGGGGATGGGGCAGTAGGTACGGGCGGTGCGACGGCTCGAAGGGTGGGCACCAGCATGGCACGGGGCAGGGAAGGTGGACGCGGCGCGGGGCACTTGAGGGCGTAGCGGCAACACACCGCAGAGCAGCGACAAGCAGGGCATGGGGCGAAGGAGAGGCCACGCGCGGGCGTGACGAGCAGTGACAGGCACGACGCGTGGCGATGGTTCGGCCCCGGCGAAGAAGCTAGCTAACGGGCGCGCAAAGGGCCAAGAAAGGAGGGGAATGAAGTGGGTGCTCACTGAAAGGCCGGGGATGAGCTCGGGGAAGACGGGGCTAGTCGGGGAGGCGCGAATCGGCGTCGAGCAGTGGCGGTGACAGCCAGAGTAGACGGGGCGATGGCGATGATCCGGAGCGGCCCCGGTTGAGCTGATGCTCGTAGTAGATGCAGCAGATGATGGTGGTCCTTCCGGTCATGATCCGGTGGCGCGAGGATCTCGATGGCTACGGGACAGCAAGGCAATGGCAGCGACAGAGGCGGCCACATGAGGGAGAGGAAGCAGCAGCACGAGGAGGAGAGGGGAAAAGGTCCTGGGGCTGCTAGGGTTTGGGGGAGGGGCCTCCTTATCCCCAGAGGAGCCATGGGATGGCCTCCACATTGCCACTGATGGCCATGGCGGCCTGGATGCACTATAAAAAATACACTTCCGTGATGATACGTGTTTGTCACAATAGGCCGCGTTTTTTGACATGCATGTACATCCATGATGATTTTATGACAGAGTTAAGATAGTCATACTTGTGCTATTGTAGAAGTGTTCCATGACATTACCAAAATTATCATCACGGAAGTGTCCACTTCCATGATGATAAATCGCGCATCACAGAAGTGCTTTCGTCAAGGGTGACCGACACGTGGCATCCACCGTAATGGAACGCCGTTAAGCTATCGGGTCCGGTTTTGGATCCGATAACCCGCTAAGAGCCCCGACCAATGGGGATTTTCCACATGTAAAATCATCATTGGCTAGAGGAAACACGTGTCGGCTCATCATTGGGACAGATGCCATCCACTCATTGGACCGAAGGCGCCTATGGTACATCGACACATGGCACGGCCGAAGAGAGGCCCATTCCTATGAAAAGGCCAGCCCATTTGACTTGGTCAAAAGGTGGCGGGTCAGCCCATGGAAAGCCTGTTAACCCAGGCCCCGTTACGACCTATCCGAATTAGGCCCAGTAGCGTCATCTAGGCCGTCCAATATGATTCCAGCCCATTTTAAGTTCCAACCCATGTATGGCCCATGACGTCTTTTGGCCCATATGAGGCCCTTCGTAACTCTTGGCCCATTAATGGCCCGTGGTGAAACTGGCCCATAATGAATAGTGTATCACTTTATACCCATTAATGACCCATTAATCCATTGGGCCATTTGCAGCCCATGTTATCTTTCAGCCTTCTCAGGGCCCATTTATTCTTGGGCTCATTTCCAGCATTCGGTTACTTACGGCCTCTTACTGTCATTTTCTGCTTGTGGGCCAAATTCAGCCTGTGGTTACAATTGGCCTATTTTCATAGCGTCATCAAATACGGCCTATTAACGACGGCCCATTATGGTCGGCCCATGAACGGACGACTCCAACTCTAGGCCGTTTACGGTCCATAATGCGGTCTGTTTTTGGTCCATGTTTGGCCAATCGATCATACGGCCCGTATAAGGCCCGTTTATGATACGGCCCGTAGAAGGCCCATTGTTTCTACGGCCTGTAGAAGGCCCATTGTTTCTACGGACCCTAGAAGGCCCATTGTTTATACGGCCTGTAGGAGGAGGCCTAGTATCACTACAGTAAATATGTAGCCCATGGCCTATTAAAGGCGGGAAACTACTATAGGTTTAGACCTGCTAATGGCCCAAGATGATTATAGGCCCACGTTTTGGCCCATATGAGTAACGGGCCGGCCTGAAGACCGACAACATTGAGATCCACTGAACCTTCCGGCCTAAATTACAGCATACCGACCAAAGAATAAACCTAGACTATACAATAAACAAATTATGGCATATTACATCCACTGGGAATCAAAGTTTGCTACCGGTGATAATAAAGCACAACATGATGGCGGATTACATACACTGGGCATCAAAGGTCGCCACCAATGCATATAAACGCGCTGATGAAACAATATACAAAACTGAGAGCACTTCCGAAGGCACTAGACCTGACAAGGTCGGGCCCCACAAGCAGCCGAACAAGCTGATGAGACCTCAGTTGTGTCAATGATAGATGTGTCATCCCTAGCTGTATGGCACCATAGTGCGCAGGGCAGTCCCCTGACATCTCATTACATCTTGGACTTCAAGTCGGAGCTGAGCTGAAGCAAGCCTTTCCGCTTTAAGTTGAGACTGAACAAGTCGAACTGATTGAGGCAGCGACTGCATAGAGGTTGTCTCACACCTGCTGGTGAGTAGCTTCAACTCACTGTCTTCATCAAGACATGACCTTGGGGTCATCTCGCTGTCCTCAAGATGGTTTGGCTCACTATCTTTCCTAAAGTTCTGCCTGGCATAAGAGATACGACTCTGAAAGAGAAACAAGGAGACACGTAACAGGTTTCACAATTATATAAGCAAATAAATAGATTTGTTCTGCATAAGGAACATGTTTTTACAACTACAATTTAAAACTTGTAGTTGTTGCAAACATCCAATCATATGTAAACAACAGTGGAGGAAATGATGCCTATCCAAATCTATACTAGAACAAAGTTTGAAGGCTTGAGAAGGATGAACTTACATTACATGTTAACATGGGCTGGACAAAGCCTTCTCCATGTTGATGGAAGGATAATTCAATAAATTCCCCAAAGAAAATTCTTTATAAGCGTTGCCATTATTCTACATTTTGCAAAGAGTAAATATAGATCAAATAATATTGGAAGAAATAGAGGATAATGAAGCTCAAGTGTAGACTGATGATACATAATCAAATAGCAATTAATTAAGTACAGCGTTACAAGGCAAAAGGTACTGACAAGAGGAATGCAAACATCAACGTGTGTAGTGGCAGTGGCTTTATTCAACATTTTGGTAATAGTAAATGTAGATATGATAATTTGGAGAAAGTGGAGGGCAGGGTAGATAAGATGCAGAGTAATGCTAGACAATCAACTATCTCGCGATGCATGTACAGTAATACCACCACCGTCCGTTATTACTTGTCACTCAAATGGATGTATCTAGCACTATTAAGTTCTAAATACATCCAATTGATCAACAATTAATTTGATACAGAGGGAGTAGATGACAACAGGTACTTACATGAGCAATCCAAAACTTCATAACCATTGTGTTAATTCTACATTTATCTAAGAGTAAATATAGATGTTATAATTTCAAGCAAATGGAGGATAAAGAAGCGAACATTTATAGTGATGGTACATAACCAAACAGCAATGAGTGTAAGTATGCTCACAAAGGGCAAGAGGTACTGACAAGAGCAATGCAGAGCCCAGTATTGTCATGAGATACTATGATCCTTTGAGCAAGGAGATTCGTCTGAAATTAGTTTTCATACAAGAGAGAAGGTAAGGCACATGCAGAAATTTAGGAGTTCAAATTTTGAATTGATATCATAGACAGTACCTGACGCTGGGCTCTCAGCAGTTCTAATAGGGGTTTGGCCACTAGAGTAGGGGTAAAGTCTGGTACAGTTGGGCCTGTGTTTTCTGTGGCTGCTGATCTATCTGATTTAACAAGTATCACTACCTTTTCCAAATACCAAGTTTGTACTCCTTGAGGGTCTGCACTCACCCTCTTCCTTTTGGACATCTACTACGAAAGAACAACATTTGACTGGAAAAACATAGTATGACGACACATGGAATAGGTACAGAAAATGGATAGGTATGGCATATACTCATATATGATGCTTAAACTAAGTGTCGGTGTCAAAACCGGCGGATCTCGGGTAGGGGGCCCCGAACTGTGCGTCTATTATCGATGGTAACAGGAGACAGGGGACATGATGTTTACCCAGGTTCGGGCCCTCTCTACGGAGGTAATACCCTATGTCCTGCTTGATTGATATTGATGAATATGAGTATTACAAGAGTTGATCTACCATGAGATCGTAATGGCTAAACCCTAGAGGTCTAGCTTGTATGGCTATGGTAATGAATATATATCTCTCTCCCTCCGGACTAAGCCCCCTGGTTTATATAGACACCGGGAGGATCTAGGGTTACACAAGGTCGGTTACAAAGAAAGGAATCTACATATTTGGTCGCCAAGCTTGCCTTCCACGCGAAGGAGAGTCCCATCCAGACACGGGTGCAGTCTTCGGTCTTTGTATCTTCATAGCCCATTAGTTCGGCCCATGGCTAATAGGCTGGACGCCCGAGGACCCCTTAGTCCAGGACTCCCTCGGTAGCCCCTGAACCTGGCTTCAATGACAAGGTATCCGGCGCCTAGATCTATCTTCGGCATTGCAAGGCGGGTTCCTCCTTCCGAACTCCAAGATAGTCTTTGAATGTATTGATCATGTCTGGACCTGTAACACACACACCACACACAACCACAAAGAGAATATAATAATCCATGAGTCCAATCTGCCGACAACTTTTTACAACATGACATTACGTCTGCTCGGTCATAATTTCGAACCATTTTTCATCTGTCGCTCCACATTTCGAGATGCGGTTGCCATTGGCACATCTTGTCGAGGCAGAGATCGTGTCCCCTCATTGCGAGATTCTCATCAATACGGGCGTGGGTAACCCAACTGTGCCGTTTACACATCCCTTGGGGGTAGGCGAATTTTAAGGCGAGTGGGAAGGCGTTCAATATTCACTGCCCATATAAGGAGATAAGAATCCCCTTTCTTCTCCCACGCCTTCTCTCTTCCTCTGCCCTTCCACTCTCGAGCTTAAGTGCCCAAGTTCTCATCTTTTTCACACTCGAGCAAGCAGTCAACCATGTCCGGATCCGAAGGTCAAGGCAAGTGGATGGCTTCCTCCGTCAGGGAGAAGGACATTGCCGAGCTTCGGGTGGCTAGGTACCTGGCGAAGGAAATCGCCCACCACCTCCCAGCCAAGGGACAAATCGTCCCCACACTGAAGCCCAGCGAGAGGGTAGTATTCATCCCCCATTTCCTCCATGGGCTAGGGTTTCCACTCCACCCTTTCGTCCGTAGGCTAATGTTCTACTACGGGATAGACTTCCACGACCTATCCCCGAACTCCGTCCTGAATATCTCGGCGTTCATACATCATGTGTGAGGCCTTCCTCCGCATCCAACCCCACTTCGGGTTGTGGCTCAAGGTCTTCAATGTGAAGCCGAAGGTGGTGGATGGCCAGCACGCGGAGTGCGGAGGCACCATGGTGAGCAAGCTCACTAATGTCTCCTGGCCAAAAGGCACTTTCATGGAGACTGTCAAGGAATGGCAGAAATAGTGGTTCTACATCACAGAACCCCGCGGTGTAAACTGGGCCACCGCTACCGAATTCAACTCCGGCGCTCCAATAAGGCTCACCTCCTGGGTTGACAAGAGCCCGAATTGGTCATCGTCAGATGAGCTGATAGCACTATAGACGCGCGTTCAAAGTATGGTGGACAAGGATATCAAGCTTGTTGATATAATCCAGGTGATGCTAGTTCATCGGATTCTCCCATGCCAAAGCCGAAGCCGCCCTCTATAGGAGTTTAATCCGAAGAAGCACCATACCCTGAAGAGGCTCTTCGAAACTTCTCACGAAGACGCCTGGAAGTTTCTCTTCAAGGGCAACGAGACACCGCCGGCCACAGATTCGGACCATGGGCACGACATCAATCACCTCGCCAACGATGTATGTTAATTTTAACACATCCCCTACTAGCTTGTTTCAAGGATGATATCTTAGCTATTATCATTATTGCTTCTTCAGGACTGGATGGAGAGGGTGAAGAAGATCCGGTGTCCGGCTCCGCTGCCTGAAGAACCAGTCATTCCGCGTTTAGCGAAGATGCTGGTGCCGGCGCCCTATACGGCGTCGGCGAAGAAGGCCATGGGGAAGGCCAAGGGGGTCCGGAGTGGCCCCCGCCGCAAGGGTGCTTCAGACGCGACGTCCGAAGACAAGACCCGTTCCTCCGTCGCCGAAGACGACGATGATGAGGAGGAGAAGAGCGACTCTCCCTCTGATGGAGGGCGGAAGAAGAGAGCGGCCTCCACAATTCTAGAGGCGGAGGCGCCCAAGAAGGGGAAAGGCCCGCTCGCGGGCAGCTCCGCATGGGATGCCGATAGCAGTCCGGAGCGACGCCCCCTTACCAAGCCTCAGGCCGCATCGTGAGTGCTAAGACTCGTACATGCCCATAAATCTAACCTCTCCTCTTTGTCGTATTGACATGATTAATTATGCTATTGCAGTCCGGCCCATGACAGCTCGCAGTGATCCTCATCAAGAGGCTCGTTGGACTCAAAGGAGATGGCCAGCGAGACACCGCTGGCCGCTTACTCTCCCAAGGCCAAGGGAGACGATGAGGTGCTCTCCCAACGGACCTTCCCAGGCCGGGGAGAGGCTCAGCAGACGCCAGAAGGCGAAGCCTCCGTCGCCGAACACCAGGAGGAGCCAATTCCCATGGAGACTGGGGGTGAGGGCCGTATTTAGTTCGGCCCTCAACGGGGCTCGATTCCGGAGACCGATACAGCTCCGGAATCCGACACACAACCTCCTTTGAAAGAAGGGGGTATGCCTATTCCACCGGTGGCCCCTGTCCAACCAGGGGCACCAGATAATCTGCTGGAAGCGCTGCGAGGTGGTTCCATTGTGGATGAGCACCATGTTCTTATGGGCACGGTGATTGAGAGGGTTTAGTCCACCAAGACCGGACTAACTGAAGCCTGCAGCAGCCCGCTGACAGGTTTTGAGGTAAGCGACAAAAAAGAGAAAATCGCAATATAGACAGTAGCCCCTGAGACACTGTCCGGTGTTCAGAAAGAAAAGCTGGACAGAGGATCAATCATTTGTTGCAGGAAACTAACTAAATTGTCTAAAATGAATACGCAGGCGCAGCTATTGGCTGCAGCCTCACATACCGCCGAGGTCTCCGAACTGAAGCGGAGACTTGAGCAGGCTGAGGAGGAGCTCGGCCAAGTGAGGAGGCAGCTCCAATAAAAAGAAGGTATGTTATAACCCATTATGTATTCGAAAAAGGTAAAATGATATGCATTTGACCGAAGTGTCATGATATGTATAGAAGTGACGACCGAGGTCGAGGCCCTGAGAGAGGCCCTGGCCGAAGCCGAGGGGAAGGCTGTCAAGGAGGAGGCCGCCCGTAAGAGGCTCAAGGCGCGGGTCAACGAAGTCCAACAGGAGCTCCAGGACGCAGTGAGGAAGTGCGAGACCTTGGAGCACAATGCGTCGGCTCAAGAGGCCAAACTTGCCAAGGCTCATAAGAGTGCGGAGATAGCCCGGAATGAAGCCCATGGCATCCTCTAGGAGATCCAGGAGGCTAGGAAGATCGCGGCGGGTAAGGCATTCAATATGCAAAGCAAGAATGTGAAGAGAAAATATCTTTTGCTGACCCGGATTCGGAGTTCTCCAGGGGCTTTTGTTGATCTGCCATACAGTGTGACCGACGCCACGGAGTTCTTCCGAGCCGAAGAACGGGGCTCCATGGAGAAGCTGTTCTGGTCGCAATGCGCCAGAACATCCAGTGCCCTTTAGCGATCAACTAAAACAGCTGGTCGAGCTGCACAGGGTGGCCGAAGTGGCCATGAAGGATTTAATAATCCGGTTGTGGCCAGCCGAAGCTATACCCAGCAGTTACTTCGGCCTCGTGAAGAGGCTGGTTGATGCCTGTCCTTGGTTGGACCTCATCAAGCGGTCCGTCTCCATCGAAGGCGCGTGTCTGGCCTTCTCCTATGTCAAGGTCTGGTAGGCGAAGATGGACGCCATCAAGTTGGCGACCGAGGGGCCGCCTGAGGGCAAGGAGCACCGCACACCCGAGCGATACTTTGGCGATGTCTTGGAGGGGTCCCGCATTGTTGCGCATCAATGTGCGAAAGACACGATCTTTAAATGAATATATTCAAGTTCCTTCTACCTTGTGTGATTAAACAAAGTGGGTTTGTAATATAATGCTTGTTATGTTTTAATTTTTTTCCTCCTGTGCGGCCGTTTCATATGAAATCTGAGGGTTTTCCAGTCATCGGTTCTGCCCCACGTAGGTAGTACGGAGGTGTTCGGGATGGAATCTAAACAATCTTGATCCAATTATATGGTCCTTGAAGGAGTTGTTTAGCGCAACGAACTTGGCAATCAGACTATGCGGCGTTAACGCCCTCAGTTAGCGATAGGAGTTTGACAATAAAAACATGGGCGCAGCCCCTAGTATCCGAACTAGAGTGCTATAAGCGTCTGATCGGGAAGTACCGATACTTCGCGTAATGCGGAAGAAATCTCCAATGATTTGCAACCTCCGAACAGTTGACCGGCTGTCGCCGCATCATGACAGTCAGTTTTTGGCTTTCTCTACTGAGGTGCTCCTTTGGATAAACCAAGGCACAATCGCAGTAGTTCTCCCTTTACTACCTTAACCGATATAGTGGAACGTAAGGTAGCAAGCACAGGAGCTAGGCAACCCAACTATTGACCAAAGACTTGATTCGGAGCCAATGCATATAATGCTAAATTCGGGGTGGCGAACTATACTTATAAAAAGTGTTTGGACTTTTGTTGTCGTAGTGTGGGTGCTTATGAAGCCCCTGGCAAACATCGAACGTACCAAAGTGTACGGGTGCTACCTGATAGGGTTTACCAAAAAAGAAAAGACAAAAAAGGAAGAAAAAGAAGAATAAGTGATAAGCTAGGGCCGTAAAATTTGAGCCACAAACTGTTCTGGTTATAATTTCAATGGTGCGTTAAAGCGTGTTTATACAAGTAATGCAATAAGCAGGAGGCTGGTCACTATGCCTTAACCAAGGGAGAGCTGCGTGTGCGTCCTGAAAAACAGGTAAAGGGATAGTTAGAGAAACCTCCTAAAAATTCCCCATTACGTCAATGCTTCTTGTTGCCTTCGTGTGTTTGTCCTTCAAGAGTACCGATGATCAGGCCATCTGATGGGGCCTGCGGAATTAAAACCTAAAAATTTAATGAATTAAAGTGACAGTATGTGCGTATCCCGTGTTGGTTGAGCCGTACTGTGGATCATAGGCTAGCTATGTCACCATCGATGCCCATGGAATTTTGAGTGCGTAATTATGTATGCGCGACACGAATGCCACTACTTGATCGGGGCTAAGACGGAGGCCGGATTGCTAGTCAAGCTCCTGATGAGCCGAGCTGTCCTGCTACAGGGTAGTTCGGACCCTCTTGACGGTGTTCGTGGGCTCGGCAGCCGAATAAAGGTTCTTCTTGAGAAGGCCGCTTTGTACCTCTGCTGCCAAGGCAGCTGTGTGCTCTTCTGTACGGAGGGAGTGTTCCGTATTTCCATTGTCTGTTATGATGCCACGTGGACCGGGCATCTTGAGTTTGAGATAAGCATAGTGTGGCACTGCATTGAATCGGGCGAATGCGTTCCGTCCGAGCAGTGCGTGATAGCCGCTATGAAAGGGGACTATGTCGAAGATTAACTCCTCGCTTCGGAAATTGTCCGGAGATCCGAAGACAACCTCGAGCATGATTGAGCCCATACAGCGGGCCTCTACACCTGGTATGACTCCTTTGAAGGTAGTCTTTGTGGGTTTGATCCGTGATGGATGAATACCCATTTTGCGCACTGTATCCTGATAGAGCAAGTTGAGGCTACTGCCACCGTCCATCAGGACTCGCGTCAGGTGGAACCCATCAATTATTGGGTCCAGAACCAGTGCGGCTGAACCGCCGTGACGGATACTGGTCGGATGATCCCAACGCTCAAAAGTGATCGGGCATGACGACCATGGATTAAATTTTGGGGCGACTGGCTCTATTGTGTAGACGTCCCTGAGTGCGTGCTTGCGCTCCCTCTTGGGGATGTGTGTAGCATATATCATGTTCACCGTTTTGACCTGAGGGGGAAACTTCTTCTATCCCCTTATGTTTGGTTGTAGGGGCTCCTCATCATCGTCCTCGCTCTGCGATCCCTTTTCCTTATTCTCGGCGTTTAACTTGTCGGCTTTCTTAAAAACCCAGCAATCTCTGTTGGTATGGTTGGTTGGTTTGTCTGGGGTGCCATGGATTTGGCACGGATGGTCGAGTATGGGGTCCAGGATGGATGGTCCCTGATTATTTCTCCTGTATGGTTTCTTCCGCTGGCTGGACTTGGAGCCGCTAAATCCGGCATGGACTGTAGTGTCGTCGGTATTATTACCATTGCTTCGGTGTTTGTGTCTGTTACGTCGGAGCTTGTCGTTGTTGTTTTTGGCCTCGGAGGGGCCTGCGTCGCTGGCCATATTTTTGCTACGAGCCAGCCAGCAATCCTCACCCCCACAAAAGCGGGTCATAAGTGCCGTGAGGGCTGCCATAGATTTCGGCTTTTCTTGGCCGAGGTGGCGGGCGAGCCATTCGTCACGGATGCTATGCTTAAAGGCCGCTAGAGCTTCAGCATCCGGACAGTCGAAGATCTGGTTCTTTTTGGTTAGGAACCTAGTCCAAAATTTCCTGGCTGACTCTCTAGGTTGTTGGACTATGTAGCTTAAGTCATCGGCATCTGGTGGCCGGACATATGTACCTTGGAAGTTGTCGAGGAAGGCTTCTTCCAAGTCCTACCAGCTGTTGATAGAGTTTTCAGGCAGGCTGTTTAACCAGTGTCGAGCTGGCCCTTTGCGCTTCAGTGGGAGGTATTTGATAGCGTGGAGGTCATCTCCGCGGGCCATGTGGATATGGAGAATAAAATACTCGATCCATACCGTGGGGTCGATTGTTCCGTCGTATGATTCAATGTTAACGGGTTTGAACCCTTCGGGAATTCGTGATCCATTACTTCATCGGTGAAGCAAAGAGTGTGTGCGGCACCTCTATATCGGGTCACGTCGCAACGTAGCTCCGATGGAGTCCGTTTGCGGTTGTTGGCTTGAGTGTGACTAGGTTTGTCACGTCCGAATAGGTAGCCATCATCACGTGTCGAGGAACGTCCTCGCGATCCATAAATCGACCGGGTATATCCTGCTCTATTATCTAGGGTCTGCCGGAGGTTGCGTGTATGACCCCAAACTGTTTTGTCTCTATTTTTTTATGGCGGCGGGGCGAGCTGCTCTTCGGCTTGAGTTGCTGCTCTATCCCGACCATGAGGTGGTCGGTCCGCCGCATTACGCGAGGGAAGTATGGGCTCCGGTGCCTCTTCGTCGAACTGAGGTAGCAATCTTCGTTTTGGGTAACTCTTGGCTGGGCGTCTGAGGCCGTATTCTTCAGCTGCTAGGACGTCAGTCCACCTATTGATGAGCAGATCTTGGTCAGCTTGAAGCTGCTGCTGCTTCTTTTGAAGGCTCCTTGCGGTGGCTATTAGCTGGCGCTTGAAGCGCTCCTGCTCAAGAGGTTCCTCAGGCACGATGAAATCTTCGTTGCCGAGGCTTTCCTCATCCTCAGAGAGCGGATGATAACTACCGTCCTCCGAGTCGTTGGGCTTGGCTTGTTCGTCGAGGCTGGCTTGCCCATTTTCTTGCTCCTCCTGTTCGGAGGTTACCTCAGCAAGGTCTTCATTGTTTTCGGCATCATCCAGAGTATTGTGTTCTCTGGTGCCGGTATTGCTGTCCTTTGAATGACGTGACTTAGAGCGGCGTCGAGGACACCGACGTTTTTGCTGTGTCTCAGGAGGTATATTCTCAACTGGATTTTCTTAGTCATCGTCGCTATTCTCCTTTGGTGCATCCACCATGTACACATCGTACGAGGAAGTGGCCGCCCAACGTCCGGTGAACGGTGGGTCCTGGGCCTCTTCTTCTCCGGCATCGTCGTCCATATCATCGATATCATCGGAGTCGTAATCGAGCATGTCGGTTAAGTCATCGACAGTGGCTATAAAGTGGGTGGCGGGTGGGGAGTGAAATTCCCTGTCATCAGTTTCTAGTTTGAACCGGATATAGTTCGGCTGTGAGTCCCCTGCCAAGGACAGGTTCTTTAATGAGCTTAGCACATCGCCCAAGGGTGAGTGCTGGAAGATGTTTGCGGCACTGAACTCGAAGATCGATAAACGATCAAGTTCGGCATCCGTGGACTCACATGGTTTGGAACTTACACCCAGAGACGAGTCCGGGGTTCCGGTGACAAAAATATTGTGTGAGTTTAAGTCCATGTGCGGCTCCAACACCGGGGAATCTATGGTCTCCATGGTGGGGTTGAACCTCCAGTCCTTAGATGGCGCCGTATACTCCGGATCTAAGGCCAGAGCAGTTACAGGAGCTATCTCCTGAATGTGGTCCGATGACAGATTTAGGTCATGTTCAGCGAGGTGACCAGGAGCGATCGCGGTGGTCTCGAATCCAGCAAAGATCAAATCTCCACGGATGTCCGCGACGTAGTTCAAGCTCCCAAATCTGACATGATGTCTAGGGGCGTAGCTATCGATCTGCTCCAGATGGCCAAACGAGTTGGCCCGCAGTGAGAAGCCACCAAACACGAAAATCTATCCGGGGAGGAAGGTTTCTCCTTGGACAACGTCATTGTTGACGATTGAAGGGGCCATCGAACCTTTTGAGGATGGCACAGTGGAACTCTCAATGAAAGCACCAATGTCGGTGTCAAAACCGGCGGATCTCGGGTAGGGGGCCCCGAACTGTGCGTCTAAGGTCGATGGTAACAGGAGACAGGGGACACGATGTTTACCCAGGTTCGGGCCCTCTCTATGGAGGTAATACCCTACACCCCGCTTGGTTGATATTGATGAATATGAGTATTACAAGAGTTGATCTACCATGAGATCGTAATGGCTAAACCCTAGAGGTGTAGCTTGTATGGCTATGGTAATGAATATATCTCTCTCCCTCCGGACTAAGTCCCCCGGTTTATATAGACATCGGGAGGATCTAGGGTTACAAAAGGTCGGTTACAAAGAAAGGAATCTACATATTTGGTCACAAAACTTGCCTTCCACGCCAAGAAGAGTCCCATCTGGACACGGGTGCAGTCTTCGGTCTTCGTATCTTCACAACCCATCAATCCGGCCCATGGCTAATAGGCCAGAGGCCCGAGGACCCCTTAGTCCAGGACTCCCTCACTAAGCAGATGGTGTAACAAAGTAGAAGTGATGCAAGAGGTCAGATGCAAAATATGTGCGACAAATACAACCTTGCCAAGTGAGAGCATGCACCTTGATGGGTGAATAAGATAGGCCATCCTCCACCATGCCAAGTTTGTTAGACAGTGGATTGTTCCACAATATTCCTCTCGTGTGCCCATTCTCATATTCATTTTGATAATGTTCAATACCTGACATGCATGAAAACATAAAAACAAGTGAGATTATATTTGTAATGCATAAGTGATTCTAATCCAATACTTCCTCCCTGTAAACCCCTTTGTGCTATCTCTGCAATTCTTCTAAGAGGTGCCATGCATGCTGTAATTTGGTGTGTGCATTAATATAATGTGGCCTACTACTCAAAATATGAGAGCTCCAGAAGTGATGATACTTCGCAGATGACATCTTCAACATATAGTAAAGAAGAACAAGTCGACCTGACCTGACAGATTCAAAATATACTAAGGGAGAATAACTTGACCTGACCAGTCAACCGCAAGAGAAGAGGATCATCTTAAAGAAGAGCAGAAGAGCAAGCAGATTGAAGATATCACAAGTCTTTCTATACAATGTCGGTTGGCCACCCATGATGAACCAGAGCGCACAGAGAAATACTATTCTTCTCGGTCTCTCCATATGTGGCTCACATGTATTTCGAAACTAAAGTAGGAACATTTAGCTGACCAATTAACATCTCAGTTTTACTAATATCAGCATAATATCATATTTGAATTTGTAAAACTAAGCTTGTTTAGCTCGATGGGTGGAGCAGTGCTATTACGACATGAACCACGTAGGTTGATCGTGGTCATCATACAATGGGGAAACCGTAAGCATGATGAGTATAGTGTTGACCGTGGCAGTGGGATGGCAGATCTAAAGCTGCAAACCGCACAAAGGGTAGTTAGCAACCAATGTTCGCTTTGAAATAACAACTAAGATTTGGTATGGACAAGAAAGTACAGTCAACAAGTGACAAAGAAATGCAATTCTGCTGTCTCTCTATATGTCGCGACATGCATTTGGAAACTCAAGTGGGACCTTTAGCTAACTAATTAAATGTGTCTGTTAACTAATATTAGTGTCATATCACAATCATATTTTTACAACTAAGCTTTGCAATTTTGAGTGTTCTGTTGTTTAGCTTGAAGGGTGGAGTAATGCTAGTATGACAGAAAGCACCTAGGCAGATCATAGTAGAGTAGATAAAAGGGGAAAACCCTAAGCATCAAGATTAAAATCGGGAAAGTGGAACTAGCTGGACCAGTGGGTGGCGCACATGCTTTTCGAAACGAATATATGAACATTAGGTGACCAATTAAACATTCTCTGTTTTAGTAATATGAGCATCATATCACATTCGTATTTCAACACGTAAGCTTTGGAATTATGAGTGGCATGTTGTTTCGCTTGATGGGTTGAGGTCTTGAGGAGCAGTGCTAGCATGACACGAAGCAGTGAAGCACCTACGATGATGGTAGTGAATATAAAAGGGGGAAACCATAAGCTTTACGAGTATAGTGACCATGACATGGCGGATCTGAAGGTGCAAACTGGACAAAGCTACTTCACTACGATTTGGTACGGACAAGAAAAGTACAGTGAACAATTTAAGATCTATTTTCCAGGTGACACCAATAACTTAAGCACATATGAAAGAGTACCACTTCTCTTGAGACACTGTGTAGGCCCCTGCAGATACGTTGAGGGTGCTGCGGTGCGATGGTTGTCGGTGGCGGGGAAGAAGACTTTAGATGGCAGATGGTCGGGTCGGGGGATAAATCATGTTGCCGTGGACGAGGCGGTCGTAGGGGCGGCAATGGCAAGGTGGACGACGGTGTCGATGAAGCGATGCAACCCAATGAAAGGATCCTGGTCCATTGACGTGGATGAGATACGTCCATCTCTTGCAGTGGACGACCGGGTAAGGGTAGCGAGTCCGGCAAGGTGGAGGATGGGGTGGCGGACGGAGGAGGCTGACCGCAGTGGGGAGGTTGTCGTGGCGCCGACGGTGTATGAATGGGGAAATGGAGGGGGAGGGGGGATCTCAAACTTTCGGACGTGCTTGTCTAAAATGTGGGAAACTTACGAACTTATCCCCCGTTTAAAATTTTGGACATTACGTCGGTTGGGGATAGGATGGTAATCTCGCATCTCCCAAATATTTGCCGGTAACGATTTCGGGCGAGGAGAGGGTGTTTGCCGCCCACGGTTGGCACCCATGGTGTATGAACGGGGCTGACAGGTAGGGAGGTTGTGTCACGTCTGAGGGAAGTTACACATCTGCCCCTATTTAAAATATTAGCCTACATCGATTTCGGATAAGGAGAGTTTGTTTTGCCGCCCACCATGGATGAATGGGGAAATGGAGGGAGAGACACATGTCTTTCAGACGAGCTTGAATCAAATGTGTTTTGCCGCCCACGTTTGGCACCCACCATGTCTGAATGGGCTCAGAGGCCATCGTGTCATGTCTGATTGAAGTTACTAGTCTACCCCTATCGACAACAGTGTAAATCCGGTCGATAAGGATGTCAAGTGTCAGGGGTAGACAGTAATTTCCATCTCGCAAACACTTGCGTCGGGCAGCCCACAAATGATAGTGGGTGTTTAGCCGCTTCGTTAAAACTTGGGAGAATTAGCATTCACGTTTGCCCTGGGCTCTGGCAACTAAATCCAAATCCAATTTTTATTCGATTACGAATATCCACAGATAATTCTATGTTTTGTTATTTATTTCTTAAAAACCACAACAAAGATTTATTCCACCTTTATATATGATTATGATTTAGAAATGCCGTGATCTTCGAATTCAGTAGGTTGGATACACTTTGAGTCAAATATTTATTTCATCCAATACAATATGCTCACATGAAAAACAGTTCACCTTATGTCAATCATACAAGTACTGAGGATTACCTCGCCTAAAAAATTCGGATCATTACGACACATGGACAACTTAGGGGGTCTTACAACATAATCCATTCAGAGACATGACACAACATGCAAGTACAATAATCTAATGACAATTTCAACTGCTATCTAAAGAAGAACTGGGATTACCCTGGGCTTCAGATAGCAGAAGCACCAGGACCTCCTCCGTCTTCAAATGCAACATTCTTACTTCCTCCAATTCTTGGGTTGCTTGCATAATGCGTGCAACTAATTGCATAATTTCCAGCTTCAAGATCGAGATTACCTCATTCATGGCAGCCACACCATCTCTTTCTGCCTCTAGTAGAGCCTCAAGAACTATAATATCTGTGCTCAGACTTCTCTCCGGCGGTGTTGCCTCTGAACTGCTACCATCTGGTAACTTGGATAGTGCACTGCTTCCACAAATAGATTCTGGGGTTGTACATTGTGTCCTAGTGTGAACGGCATCCTGAAAGGTTTCCGCTGGACATAAGTAAGAGATAGTTATCGCATGATCCATGCAGTAAGCTTACATGGTAAACGACATACGAATTATAGCGGAGCATGGCAAGCTATATTTAAATGATTTGAAGCAGCATCAGCCGAAAAGAAATTAAAATGATAAGATGAAACTAGGGATGTAAGTGGCGAATAAACGACATCCGCCAGTCCCATCTAGTTAGTTTTTGCTAGCTCCCTGGTTCATTTTCCTCAAAGAACAAAAACTCTTTTGAACTATCATACCACACTTTAATCGGGATTAAACGGGACCCAGTTGACATCCCTAGTTGAAAGGGAGTGTACCACCGCTATATTTAAGTTGCCAAGGCATCTAAGCAGTTGAAATAATCTAAGAAAGCACTTAACAATGTGGCCTTATATAAACTACGAAGACAGTCTTGTGATGAAGTTCAGAGGAAAAGTTAAGGACTCAAATGAAATAGGCATGCATTTCTTTATGATAGTACAACAGACACTGCTGACATATTCGCCAACTCAGGTATAGTGTAACAAGTAACAAACAAGCATTCGAATCAAGCAATATAGCAAAGCAGACAACTGAACTATTTGTTATTCTGTAGGATTACAGGTTGAGGGCACAAGCCAATAAAGCAGCCCACATGCATTACATTTCACATATACTAAAACACACTTGCTTACCATATGTTGCTGTGAAGCCTCGCTGCTGTTGCAATGTTCTTTGAAGATATCGTCAGCATCCCGTGGTTGCAAATCTACTTGTTGTAGTTTATTTTGCACCCTCTATTTAGGTAAAGTTAATTTTAATCGCATGCACTGATTCGAATTGATCATCAATGGTTCATCTAAACTAATGAAAGAAGGGTGTGTGCATACATGACAATATATCTGCTTCCCTCTATTTTTATGCTTGTTCCAGGTGCCAGCCCCAAAAAACAAATAGTTTGCTTGATGGGGTTGGCAGCTCCATAATTAATACAAGCATCAAATTAGTCATGCAACTTGGGAAGATCAAGAACACACAAAAAAGTAATGAACAGAGGCTCGGAGCAGTGATGTAATTGTTGGAAATATTCCTTAGAGGCAATAATAAAAACATTATTATTATATTTCCTTGTTCATGATAATTGTCTTTTATTCATGCTATAATTGTGTTATACGGAAATCGTAATACATGTGTGAATAATAGACACCAACATGTCCCTAGTAAGCCTCTAGTTGACTAGCTCGTTGATCAACAGATAGTCATGGTTTCCTGACTATGGACATTAGATGTCATTGATAACGAGATCACATCATTAGGAGAATGATGTGATGGACAAGACCCAATCCTAAACATAGCACAAGATCGTATAGTTCGTTTGCTAGAGTTTTCCAATGTCAAGTATCTTTTCCTTAGACCATGAGATCGTGTAACTCCCGGATACCGTAGGAGTACTTTGGGTATACCAAACGTCACAACATAACTGGGTGACTATAAAGGTATACTACGGGTATCTCCGAAAGTGTCTATTGGGTTGACACGGATCAAGACTGGGATTTGTCACTCCGTATGACGGAGAGGTATCATTGGGCCCACTCGGTAATGCATCATCATTATGAGCTCAAAGTGACCAAGTGTCTGGTCACAGGATCATGCATTACAGTACGAGTAAAGTGACTTGCCGGCAACGAGATTGAACGAGGTATTGGGATACCGACGATCGAATCTCGGGCAAGTAACATACTGATTGACAAAGGGAATTGTATACGGGGTTGCTTGAATCCTCGACATCGTGGTTCATCCGATGAGATCATCGAGGAGCATGTGGGAGCCAACATGGGTATCCAGATCCCGCTGTTGGTTATTGACCGAAGAGCAATCTCGGTCGTATCTACATGTCTCCCGAACCCGTAGGGTCTACACACTTAAGGTTCGGTGATGCTAGGGTTGTAAAGATATGAATATGCAGTAATCCAAAAGTTGTTCAGAGTCCCGGATGAGATCCCGGACGTCACGAGGAGTTTCAGAATGGTCCGGAGGTAAAGAATTATATATAGGAAGTGCAGTTTCGGCCATCGGGAAAGTTTCAGGGGTCACCGGTATTGTACCGGGACCACCGGATGGGTCCCGGGGGTCCACCAAGTGGAGCCACCCATCCCGAAGGACCCCATGGGCTGAAGTGGGAGGGGGAACCAGCTCTTAGTGGGCTGGTGCGCCCCCCTAGGCCCACCCCCTGCGCCTAGGGTTGGAACCCTATGGGGGCACTCCACTTGCCTTGGGGGGCACTCCACCCCCCTTGGCCGCCGCCCCCCTTGGAGATTGGATCTCCCAAGGGCCGGTGCCCCCCAGGGGGCCTATATAAAGGGGGGAGGGAGGGGGCAGCCGCACCCTTGCATCTTGGCGCCCCCTCTCCCCTGCTACACCTCTCCCTCTCGCGCAGACGCTCGACGAAGCCCTGCTGGACGTGACAACTGCATCCACCACCACGCCGTCGTGCTGCTGGATCTTCATCAACCTCTCCTTCCCCCCCTTGCTGGATCAAGAAGGAGGAGACGTCATCCACTCCGTACGTGTGTTGAAAACAGAGGTGCCGTCCGTTCGGCGCTTGGTCATCGGTGATTTGGATCACGGCGAGTACGACTCCATCATCCACGTTCTAGTGAACGCTTCCGCTCGCGATCTACAAAGGTATGTAGATGCATCCGATCACTCGTTGCTAGATGAACTCATAGATGGATCTTGGAGAAACCGTAGGAAAATTTTGTTTTCTGCAACGTTCCCCAACAGTGGCATCATGAGCCAGGTTTATGCGTAGTTCTCTATGCACGAGTAGAACACAATTTGTTGTGGGTGTTGATGTTGTCAACTTTCTTGCCGCTACTAGTCTTATCTTGCTTCAACGGTATTGTGGGATGAAGCGGCCCGGACCAACCTTACATGTACGCTTACGTGAGACCGGTTCCAACGACTGACATGCACTAGTTGCATAAGGTGGCTGGCGGGTGTCTGTCTCTCCCACTTTAGTTGGAGCAGATTCGATGAAAAGGGTCCTTATGAAGGGTAAATAGAAGTTGACAAATCACGTTGTGGCTTTCACGTCGGTAAGAAAACTTTCTTGCTAGAACCCTATTTCAGCCACGTAAAACTTGCAACAACAATTAGAGGACGTCTAACTTGTTTTTGCAGCAAGTGTTTTGTGATGTGATATGGCCAAAGTTGTGATGAATGATGAATGATATATATGTGATGTATGAGATGTTCATGCTATTGTAATAGGAATCGCGACTTGCATGTCGATGAGTATGACAACCGGCAGGAGCCATAGGAGTTGTCTTTATTTTTTGTATGACCTGCGTGTCATTGAGAAACGCCATGTAAATTACTTTACTTTATTGCTAAATGCGTTAGCCATAGTAGTAGAAGTAATAGTTGGTGAGCAACTTCATGGAGACACGATGATGGAGATCATGATGATGGAGATCATGGTGTCATGCCGGTGACAAGATGGTCATGGAGCCCCAAGATGGAGATCAAAGGAGCTATGTGATATTGGCCATATCATGTCACTATTATTATTTGATTGCATGTGATTTTTATCATATTTTTGCATCTTGTTTACTTAGAACAACGGTAGTAAATAAGATGATCCCTCATAATAATTTCAAGAAAGTGTTCCCCCTAACTGTGCACCGTTGCGACAGTTCGTTGTTTCGAAGCACCACGTGATGATCGGGTGTGATAGATTCTAACGTTCACATACAACGGGTGTAAGACAGATTTACACATGCAAACACTTAGGTTGACTTGACGAGGCTAGCATGTACAGACATGGCCTCGGAACACAGAAGACCGAAAGGTCGAGCATGAGTCGTATAGAAGATACGATCAACATGAAGATGTTCACCGATGTTGACTAGTCCGTCTCACGTGATGATCGGACACGGCCTAGTTAACTCGGATCATGTTATACTTAGATGACTGGAGGGATGTCTATCTGAGTGGGAGTTCATTGAATAATTTGATTAGATGAACCTAATTATCATGAACTTAGTCTAAAATATTTGCAATATGTCTTGTAGATCAAATGGCCAACGTAGTCCTCAACTTCAATGCATTCCTATTGAAAACCAAGCTAAAAGACGATGGCAGCAACTACACGGACTGGGTCCGGAACCTGAGGATCATCCTCATAGCTGCCAAGAAAGATTATGTCCTACAAGCACCGCTAGGTGACGCACATGTTCTCCCTGCCGAACAAGACGTTATGAACGCTTGGCAGGCACGTACCGATGACTACTCCCTCGTTCAGTGCGGCATGCTTTACAGCTTAGAGCCGGAGCTCCAAAAACGTTTTCCAAGCTTATGCCCGGGTCGAGAGATATCAAGTCTCCGACAAGTTCTTCAGCTGTAAGATGGAGGAAAATAGTTCTGTCAGTGAGCACATACTCACTATGTCTGGGTTGCATAACCGCTTGACTCAGCTGGGAGTTAATCTCCCGGATGACGCGGTCATTGACAGAATCCTTCAGTCGCTTCCACTGAGCTACAAGAGCTTTGTGATGAACTTCAATATGCAGGGGATGGAAAAGACCATTCCTGAGGTGTTTGCAATGCTTAAATCAGCAGAGGTAGAAGTCAAAAAGGAACATCAAGTGTTGATGGTGAATAAAACCACTAAGTTCAAAAAGGGCAAGGGTAAGAAGAACTTCAAGAAGGACGGCAAGGGAGTTGCCGCGCCCGGCAAGCAAGCTGCTGGGAAGAAGCCAAAGAATGGACCCAAGCCCGAGACTGAGTGTTTTTATTGCAAGGGAAGCGGTCACTGGAAGCGGAACTGCCCCAAATACTTAGCGGACAAGAAGGCCGGCATCACGAAAGGTATATGTGATATACATGTAATTGATGTGTACCTTACCAGTACTCGTAGTCGCTCTTGGGTATTTGATACCGGTGCAGTTGCTCACATTTGTAACTCAAAGCTAGAGCTGCGGAATAAACGGAGACTGGCGAAGGACGAGGTGACGATGCGCGTCGGGAATGGTTCCAAGGTCGATGTGATCGTCGTCGGCACGCTGCCTCTTCATTTACCTACGGGATTAGTTTTGAACCTCAATAATTTTTATTTAGTACCAAGTTTGAGCATGAACATTGTATCAGGATCTCGTTTAATTCGAGATGGCTACTCATTTAAATCCGAGAATAATGGTTGTTCTATTTATATGAGAGATATGTTTTATGGTCATGCTCGAATGGTGAATGGTTTATTCTTAATGAATCTCAAGCGTAATGCTACACATATACATAGTGTGAGTACCAAAAGATGTAAGGTTGATAATGATAGTCCCACATACTTGTGGCACTACCGCCTTGGTCACATAGGTGTCAAACGCATGAAGAAGCTCCATGCAGATGGACTTTTAGAGTCTCTTGATTACGAATCATTTGACACGTGCGAACCATGCCTCATGGGTAAAATGACCAAGACTCCATTCTCAGGAACAATGGAGCGAGCAACCAACTTATTGGAAATCATACATATGATGTGTGCGGTCCAATGAGTGTTGAGGCTCGCGGTGGCTATCGTTATGTTCTCACCCTCACTGATCACTTGAGTAGATATGGGTATATCTATTTAATGAAACACAAGTCTGAGACCTTTGAAAAGTTCAAGGAATTTCAGAGTGAGGTTGAAAATCAACGTGACAGGAAAATCAAGTTCCTACGATCAGATCGTGGAGGAGAATACTTGAGTCATGAATTTGGCACACACTTAAGAAAATGTGGAATAGTTTCACAACTCACGCCGCCTGGAACACGTCATCGTAATGGTGTGTCCGAACGTCGTAATCGCACTCTATTAGATATGGTGCGATCTATGATGTCTCTTACCGATTTACCGCTATCTTTTTGGGGCTATGCTTTAGAGACTGCCGCATTCACTTTAAATAGGGCTCCGTCGAAATCTGTTGAGATGACACCGTATGAATTATGGTTTGGGAAGAAACCTAAGCTGTCGTTTCTAAAAGTTTGGGGATGCGATGCTTATGTCAAGAAACTTCAACCTGAAAAGCTCGAACCCAAGTCGGAAAAATGCGTCTTCATAGGATACCCTAAAGAAACTGTTGGGTATACCTTCTACCTCAGATCCGAAGGCAAGATCTTTGTTGCCAAGAATGGATCCTTTCTAGAGAAGGAGTTTCTCTCGAAAGAAGTAAGTGGGAGGAAAGTAGAACTTGATGAAGTATTACCTCTTGAACCGGAAAAGGGCGAACTCAAGAAAATGTTCCTGAGGTGCCTGCACTGACTAGAGAGGAAGTTAATGATGATGATCAAGATACTTCTGATCAAGCTCCTACTGAAATTCGTAGGTCCACAAGGACACGTTCCGCACCAGAGTGGTATGACAACCCTGTCTTGGAAATCATGTTGTTAGACAATGGTGAACCTTCGAACCATGAAGAAGCGATGGCGGGCCCGGATTCCAACAAATGGCTGGAAGCCATGAAATCCGAGATAGGATCCATGTATGAAAACGAAGTATGGACTTTGACTAACTTGCCCATTGAGCGGTGAGCCATAGAAAATAAATGGATCTTTAAGAAGAAGACAGACGCAGATGGTAATGTGACCATCTATAAAGCTCGGCTTGTCGCTAAGGGTTATCGACAAGTTCAAGGGGTTGACTACGATGAGACATTCTCACCAGTAGCGGATCTAAAGTCTGTTCGAATCATGTTAGCAATTGCCGCATTCTATGATTATGAGATATGGCAAATGGACGTAAAAACGGCATTCCTTAATGGTTTCCTTAAGGAAGAATTGTATATGATGCAACCGAAAGGTTTTGTCAATCCTAAGAATGCTGACAAGGTGTGCAAGCTCCAATTCTCGATTTATGGGCTGGTGCAAGCATCTCGGAGTTGGAACATTCGCTTTGATGAGATGATCAAAGCGTTTGGGTTTACACAGATTTATGGAGAAGCCTGCGTTTACAAGAAAGTGAGTGGGAGCTCTGTAGCATTTCTCATATTATATGTAGATGACATACTTTTGATGGGAAATGATATAGAACTCTTGGACAGCATTAAGGCCTACTTGAATAAGAGTTTTTCAATGAAGGACCTTGGAGAAGCTACATATATATTAGGCATCAAGATCTATAGAGATAGATCAAGACGCCTCATAGGTCTTTCACAAAGCACATACCTTGATAAGATATTGAAGAAGTTCAATATGGATCAGTCTAAGAAGGGGTTCTTACCTGTGTTACAAGGTGTGAAATTGAGCTCAGCTCAATGTCCGACCATGGCAGAAGATATAGAAGAGATGAGTGTCATCCCCTATGCCTCAGCCATAGGTTCTATTATGTATGCCATGTTGTGTACCAGACCTGATGTAAACCTTGCCGTAAGTTTGGTAGGTAGGTACCAAAGTAATCCCAGCAAGGAACACTGGACAACGGTCAAGAATATCCTGAAGTACCTGAAAAGGACTAAGGAAATGTTTCTCGTTTATGGAGGTGACGAAGAGCTCGTCGTAAAGGGTTACGTCGACGCTAGCTTCGACACAGATCTGGATGACTCTAAGTCACAAACCGGATATGTGTATATTTTGAATGGTGGGGCAGTAAGCTGGTGCAGTTGCAAGCAGAGCGTCGTGGTGGGATCTACATGTGAAGCGGAGTACATGGCAGCCTCGGAGGCAGCACATGAAGCAATATGGGTGAAGGAGTTCATCACCGACCTAGGAGTCATACCCAATGCATCGGGGCCAATCAAACTCTTCTGTAACAACACTGGAGCTATTGCACTTGCCAAGGAGCCCAGGTTTCACAAGAAGACCAGGCACATCAAGCGTCGCTTCAACTCCATTCGTGAAAATGTTCAAGATGGAGACATAGATATTTGTAAAGTACATACGGACCTGAATGTAGCAGATCCGTTGACTAAACCTCTCCCTAGAGCAAAACATGATCAACACCAGAATTCCATGGGTGTTCGATTCATCACAATGTAACTAGATTATTGACTCTAGTGCAAGTGGGAGACTGTTGGAAATATGCCCTAGAGGCAATAATAAAAGCATTATTATTATATTTCCTTGTTCATGATAATTGCCTTTTATTCATGCTATAATTGTGTTATCCGGAAATCGTAATACATGTGTGAATAATAGACACCAACATGTCCCTAGTAAGCCTCTAGTTGACTAGCTCGTTGATCAATAGAGAGTCATGGTTTCCTGACTATGGACATTAGATGTCATTGATAACAAGATCACATCATTAGGAGAATGATGTGATGGACAAGACCCAATCCTAAACATAGCACAAGATCGTATAGTTCGTTTGCTAGAGTTTTCCAATGTCAAGTATCTTTTCCTTAGACCATGAGATCGTGTAACTCCCGGATACCGTAGGAGTACTTTGGGTATACCAAACGTCACAACGTAACTGGGTGACTATAAAGGATAATACGGGTATCTCCGAAAGTGTCTGTTGGGTTGACACAGATCAAGACTGGGATTTGTCACTCCGTATGACGGAGAGGTATCACTGGGCCCACTCGGTAATGCATCATCATTATGAGCTCAAAGTGACAAGTGTCTGGTCACAGGATCATGCATTACAGTACGAGTAAAGTGACTTGCCGGCAACGAGATTGAACGAGGTATTGGGATACCGACGATCGAATCTCGGGCAAGTAACATACCGATTGACACAGGGAATTGTATATGGGGTTGCTTGAATCCTCGACATCGTGGTTCATCCGATGAGATCATCGAGGAGCATGTGGGAGCCAACATGGGTATCCAGATCCCGCTGTTGGTTATTGACCGGAGAGCAATCTCGGTCATGTCTACATGTCTCCCGAACCCGTAGGGTCTACACACTTAAGGTTCGATGATGCTAGGGTTGTAAAGATATGAATATGCAGTAATCCGAAAGTTGTTCAGAGTCCCGATGAGATCCCGGACGTCACGAGGAGTTCCGGAATTGTCCGGAGGTAAAGAATTATATATAGGAAGTGCAGTTTCGGCCATCGAGAAAGTTTCGGGGGTCACCGGTATTGTACCGGGACCACCGGATGGGTCTCGGGGGTCCACCGGGTGGAGCCACCCATCCCGGAGGGCCCCATGGGCTGAAGTGGGAGGGGGAACCAGCCCTTAGTGGGCTGGTGCGCCCCCGTAGGCCCACCCCCTGCGCCTAGGGTTGGAACCCTAGGGGGGGCGCTCCACTTGCCTTGGGGGGCACTCCACCCCCCTTGGCCGCCGCCCCCCTTGGAGATTGGATCTCCCAAGGGCCGGCGCCCCCCTAGGGGGCCTATATAAAGGGGGGGAGGGAGGGGGCAGCCGCACCCTTGCATCTTGGCGCCCCCTCTCCCCTGCTACACCTCTCCCTCTCGCGCAGACGCTCGGCGAAGCCCTGCTGCACGTGACAACTGCATCCACCACCACGCCGTCGTGCTGCTGGATCTTCATCAACCTCTCCTTCCCCCTTGCTGGATCAAGAAGGAGGAGACGTCATCCGCTCCGTACGTGTGTTGAACGCGGAGGTGCCGTCCGTTCGGCGCTTGGTCATCGGTGATTTGGATCACGGCGAGTACGACTCCATCATCCACATTCTAGTGAACGCTTCCGCTCGCGATCTACAAAGGTATGTAGATGCATTCGATCACTCGTTGCTTGATGAACGCATAGATGGATCTTGGTGAAACCGTAGGAAAATTTTGTTTTCTGCAACGTTCCCCAACAATAATAGCTAGCATCAGAAAATGTAGGGTAAACGAACAAAAACCAGCAGAACTACATGCCAGTTTGCTAATGTGTAATTAAGCATAGAGAACATGAAGCAGTCTGATGGAACCAACAGGGGGCATTAGAACAACACCATTATCATAAATATAGCCTGCAATAAGTAAAATAGTAGGCAGTGATATCTAGGAAGTACAGTAATACTCAGGACAAAACTAAAGCATATTAACTATATGTGCACTGGTATGTAATTTAGCACATGTAACATGTTCACTGCCAGAAGTATGGCCCTACAGGTGCAAGCAGAATAACGCGTCTCATGAAAAACTGAATGATGCCCTGAAGAAATTCAAAGGTGTGGTGCTTATGCTAAGAAAGTGAACATAGGCGCAGGCCATTGGATAATAGTACCTGATTCTCGGTGGCGTATGGGTACCGTTGGCATACTTGATAGCTAAGGATCGTTGAGGGAGTCCTGGATTAGGGGGTCTCCGGATAGCCGGACTGTTGGACTATGAAGATACGAGATTGTAGACTTCGTCCCGTGTCCGGATGGGACTCTACTTGGCGTGGAAGGCAAGCTAGGAAATACGGATATGTATATCTCCTCCTTTGTAACCGACCTTATGTAACCCTAGCCCCCTCCGGTGTTTATATAAACCGGAGGGTTTTAGTCCCTAGGACAACATACAATCATACCATAGGCTAGCTTCTAGGGTTTAGCCTCTCTGATCTCGTGGTAGATCAACTCTTGTAATACTCATATCATCAAGAACAATCAAGCAGGACGTAGGGTTTTACCTCCATCAAGAGGGCCCGAACCTGGGTAAACATCGTGTCCCTGCCTCCTGTTACCATCCGCCTTAGACGCACAGTTCGGGACCCCCTACCCGAGATTCGCCGGTTTTGACACTGACATTGGCACTTTCATTGAGAGTTCCACTGTGTTGTCACCATAAGGCTTGATGGCTCCTTCGATCATCGCTAGCGATGTGGTCCAGGTTGAGGCTTTCCTCCCCGGACAGATCTTCATATTTGGCATCTTTGCACAGCGGGCCAACTCGCTTGGCCATCTGGAGCAGATTGAGAGCTACGCCCCTGGCCATCAGGTCGGATTTGGAAACTTGAACTACACGGCCGATATCCGCGGAGACTTGATCTTCGACGGATTTGAACCCATGCTGGACATGCCGCGCAGTCACGACGAGCAAGACATAACTCTACCATTAGACAGTGTTCGGGAGATCACATCCGCAGCTACTCCAGCCTTAAATCCGGAACAAGTCGTGCCATCCGAGAGTGGAGAGATGGATCCCGCCACGGAGGCCGCACTCTCAGTGGCGATAGATCCGGATACTGACTTCACCCCTTACGAGAGCCGTGTCGTCGAACCACTGACTTCATCTCCCGTCACGGACTCCGAACCGCTCATATCCGTGCCCGTCGAGTCCGACTGGGCGCCGATCATGGAGTTCACCTCCACGGATATATTTCAGCACTCACCTTTCGGAGATGTGCTGAATTCATTAAGGCCTCTCTCCCTGTCAGGAGAACCCTGGCCGAACTATGTCCGGCTAGAATGGGATGCGGACGACGAAGAAATTCGTTGCCCACCCACCACCCACTTAGTAGCCACTATCGACGACTTAATCGACATGCTCGACTTCGACTCCGAAGACATCAATGGTATGGACGACGATGCAGGAGACGAACCGGAACCACCGCACATAGGGCGCTGGACCGCTACTTCATCACATGACATATACATGGTGGACACCCCCAATGAAGCCAATGGCGACGAGAGAGCGGAGGATGGCCCCTCCAAGAAGCAACCCAAGCGCTGACGTCAGCGGCACCGCTCTAAGTCCCGACATAGCAAAAATAGCGATAATAATAGTCCACGCGACTCTGGAAGAGACGACAACTGCACCACCCCGGTGGCAGAAAATGATCAAGATGCAAACTGCAAACATAGCACGGATCCGATGTCCAAACACGATGACACCGAAGATAAGCCTCATCAATCCCCATCTAGGGAAGAAAATAGTCCGGATGAAGATGCACCCATCATCCCGGAAACACACTTGGAGCAAGAGAACCTCCGCAGAAGGCTTACTACCACAGCGAGAAGCCTGAAGAAACAGAAGCAAAGTCTCAAGGTCGCACAAGATACACTCAACAACAAGTGGAACAAAGTAGCAAAGTATGGTGGAAGTTACCATCCAAATAGCTATCCAAAGTGCAAGCTATTACCGGAATTCGACGATGAGGCCTTAGAGCCCATACAGCCGAAAAGTGATACGGCCAACCGGCCGTATCCACCACCCTGTGAACGCGATAGAGCGGCTAACAAAGTCACGCATAAGTCAACACACGTTCTACGTGAGAACTTGCGTCAAAAATCCGGCGCGACCAGATCTATCTATGGATCTAGGAAGCATGCTACGGTACACAACCAACACCGAATACTACAACTATCCGAACACTATGGCGCTTCCCAATATAGGGGTGCCGCACACCCACTATGTTTCATGAGGTGCTGGATCACGAATCTCCAAAGGGATTCAAACCAGTGAACATAGAGGCGTACGACGGAACCATAGACCTTGGAGTCTGGATAGAGGACTTCATCCTCCATATTCATATGGCTCGTGGAGACGATCTCCATGCCACTAAATACTTACCCCTCAAGCTTAAAGGGCCAGCTAGGCACTGGCTGAAAAGCCTCCCCAAAAACTCAATTGGAACTTTTGGAGGAGCTCGAGGACGCTATCTGGGCCAATTTTCAAGGGACTTATGTCCGACCTCCGGATGCAAACGATTTAAGTCATATAATCCAACAGTCTGGAGAGTCCGCCCGAAAGCTTTGGAACAGGTTCCTCACCAAGAAGAACCAAATAGTCGACTGTCCGGACGCCGAAGCCTTAGCAGCTTTTAAATAGAGCGTCCGAGACGAATGGCTCGCCAGACACCTCGGTCAAGAAAAACCAAGAACAATGGCAGCCCTAACAAGCCTCATGACCCACCTTTGTGCGGGCGAGGACAACTGGTTGGCCCGTAGCAGCACCAGCGACCCAAGCACATCCAAAGTAAGGGATGGCAATGGTAAACCACGACGCAACAAAAACAAGCATCGAAATAAAGAAGGTAGCCCAGATAATACGGCGGTAAACGCCGGATTCAGGGGGTCCCGACCAGGTCAGCGGGAAAAGCCTTTCAAAGGGAGCAGAGAAGGCCAATCTGGCCTAAACAAAATTCTTGACAAACTCTATTAGATTCACGGCACCCCAGACAAACCTGCAAATCATACCCACAGAGAATGTTGGGTCTTCAAGCAGGCTGGTAAGCTAAACGCCAAACACAAAGGGGAAGAGACACCAAGCGAAGACGAGGATGAACCTCGCCAGAAAAGTGCCGGAGGACAGAAAAAGTTCCCACTGGAGGTTAAAACAGTAAACGTGATCCATGTGACAAAGAGGAGAAGCAATCACTGCTCGATCACTTTTGATCGTAGGGATCACAACACGCATATCCGGCGTGAAGGACTGACGGCCTTGGTGTTAGACCCAATAATAAATGGGTACCCTTTCACAAGGGTCCTCATGGACGGTGGCAGTGATCTAAATTTGATATATCAGGACACAGTCCGCAAAATGGGGATAGACCCGACACAAATAAGCCACAGTAATACTACCTTCAAGGGAGTCATACCAGGCCAAGAGGCCCACTGCACGGGCTCTCTACTACTAGAGGTGGTATTCGGTTCTCCCGATAACTTCTGAAGTGAAACGCTAACTTTTCACATCACTCCATTCCGAAGTGATTTTCAAGCACTACTCGGAAGGGCGGCTTTCGCTCGTTTTAACGCAATACCGCATTATGCTTTTCTCAAGCTCAAGATGCCCGGTCCACGAGGCATCATTACAGTTAGCAGAAATACCAATCGTTCTTTACGTACGGAAGAGGACGCGGAGGCTCTAACAGCCGCACACTAGACGGCCTCACCAACCAAAAAAATGGTAGATTGTCAAGACCGCGGACACGGTTAGACGAGTCCGGCATTCCATCATACATGCATGAGATTGGTTTTCGAACCCTCATAAAACGATACCAGGGGCTTCCCGCGTGTAATCAGGGCCAGCCCGGCTCAACTAGGCCTCTCTGGAATTTTGATAATTCATTCTTCCTTTTGGCACGGCAACTGTCACCTAAGTTCTTTCCTTTTGTAGGTGACAATCGTGCTACACCCATCCAGGACACGGCACAATGGAGACACATGCGCAGACATGCAGCGGGGACCCGCCCAAAGGTTTCTTTTAAGATTAAGACCCTGCATAAACCTTTTTTTTACTGTCTCTTGTTGCTCACATCCTCTGGATACTCCACACAACCGAGAAGGATGCCAGCGTTATTGGCTTGTGGCCACGCCCGGATTTTGCACGTACCTGGACACATGGGGTTTCTTACAAAGGGCATTGTTTAGCCTGGTATATGTTATAAAGACCAAACACCTTAGGGAGTGTTCGGCGTCGTGAGTTTGGCCCTATATGCATCAGCTCCGAATCATGTCTTTGGTCAAATGTTGGGTTTGCCCGGCTACCACGTTTTGGTACCTTACATTCCGTTCTATCGGCTAAGGTAGCACTGGGAGAACTACTGCGATTGTGCCTTGGTTCATCCGGATAAGCACCTCAGTAGAGAAAGCCGAAAACTGACTGTCATGATATAGCGAGAGACTGGTCAACCACTCGATGACTAATCGGAATCTTTGGGATTCCTCCGCATTAACGAAGGGCCGTTTCCCGGTCATGTACGTACACGCCCCGTATTTGGACGAGCGCAGAAGTACCAGGGGCTATATAGTAGCCCCACTGTCAAACTCCTATGGCTAAGTGAAAGTGTTAAAGCAATATAGTCTGATTGCCTCGTTCGCTATGCTATCACCTCCTTAACAGACCAAGACGTTGGATCAAGTGTGGATATGCATCTTTTGAGAACACCCCCGCATTATATGCGTCGGGGCGGAAGCTGACGACTGCAAACTTTCAGGTTATATACATATATACATAAACAACCGCACAGGAGGAATCACAGTACTTGATTAATTCAGAAAAAACATTTTTTGTAGAATGGGACTACATGTCACTGGAAAATAATATTCTTCGAGCACTGAGCCTCTATTGAACGAGCGCCTTCAAGGACTTCTTCAAAGTAGTGCTCGACAACCACTCGGCCTATGGCCAAACCCTGTGCCGCAACAGTGGTGGCCTCCATCTCCGCCCAATATGTTTTGACACGGGCAAGGGCCATCCGCGCACCTTCTATGCACGCCGATCTCTTTACAGCATCGATGTGTGGCACAACGTCAAGGAATTGTTGCACTAAGCTAAAGTAGCTATTCGGCCTTGGCCCTCCCGGCCACAGGTGATCCACAACGGACCTCATGGCAAGTCCGGACAACCTATGGAGCTCGGCCCAACCGGTCAATCGCTCATTCAGCAACAGCAGACGGACTGGAGTGTGAAACTGTGACCAGAACAGCTTTTCCACTTCGGGACCTTTCTGATCCTTGAAGTACTCGGCTACATCAGCAACACTTGCAGCTAAATCCATGTACACGTCCGCAGAACTCCATAGCCGGTCCAAAGGAGCATACTTCGGATCTCCGAACTTAGTCCGCAACAAGAAGGGCTTCCCAGACACGATATCTGCAGCTTGATTCAGCTCCTCCTTCGTCGCTCTAATTTTGGAGCGGGCTTCCTTGGCAGCCACCCGGGCCTTCTCCAGGTCCGTCGCCTTCGCCCGGTTTTCTTCTTCAAGAAGCCGGTAACGGTCAACAACATGTTTTAACTCTATAGCCATCTTGGCTATTTTTTTCCTTGCTCTCGCAATGCACGGCATGTTCGGCCCTTAACTCTTCGGCCGCCTGTAAAACGGCCGCATTGCTACTCCTTGCTTGCTCCTTGGCTCGGGCAAGCTCCGCCCGAAGGGTCTCCATGGTGGCAGCTCCATTTGCAGTCAAAACATATTAAAGATATTGGCATCATGCTGCTCTTATTATGTGACGATCACCAGAAAAATCCCTCACCCTGTGCCTCGTCAAGCCGCTTGTTAACAAGCACGATGTCGGCATCTATTGCATCTAGTTGCCGCTTTAGTTCGGCAAACCCATCAGTCCGGCTAGCAACCAGAGCTTCAACCACCTGCACATAAAGGCAATCTGGTTATTACCTGGGACTATGATCCTCTGTTTGTCGCCGTTCTCGACGACAACCAGAGTCTCAGGGGCTACTATCTGCATGGGCATACCTAACGTATGCGGTACTGTTAAAGGCATACATTATTTCACGTACCTCGAAGCCTTTCAGCAGACTCATAAAAGCTTCGTGCAAACCGCTTTCAGCGGATGAAATCCTTTCAATTACCGTACCCATTACCATACGATGCGCTTCCGAGACGACAGCTTGCCCCAGAAGATCCTTCAGCACGTCCGACCGCACACTATACGGACCCTTGCTGTCGCTCTCCTTAGGAGCCAGATATTGGGGATTCCGGGCAGCCAAAGGGTTACCCTGTGGCCCTAGTGGATCCGGAGATACCCTTCACGATGACACTTCAAGATCGCCCGCTTCTTGAGCTGGGGAGTCCGGGGGAGGCGTTTTGCTCTCCATCATCTCCGGAAGAAGATCCCCCGAAGAGGAACTCTGTCGAGAAGGGTTGCGATCCGGACTACAATTTATAAGCATCAGTTATTGTCTTCGGAAGTAAGGTAGGATATCTTCACTACTAAGTACTTTTTGATTACTTAGAGCTTGATAGAGGGCTGATCCCCGCGCGGACATTGTGCGGCAAGAATAACCTCCGAGGCAGGACCCTCTAGCGGAGATTTCTTCTCCCATTTGGAAACCTTAGTTTCTGGATCTTTAGAGGTAGTCCTCTTCCTTCCCTGGGGAGAGAGAATGTCAGATTCTTCCCTTGTGTTATCCTCGCTCGCGGAGGCGCTCATTCCCTCGGTTGGAATAGCTAGCCAAGGAGGCCCGCTTTCGCCCTCATTATTCCCCCCTTCATCTTTCTTTGAGGGCACTAGACAAGGTGCTGGCTCGAGCATCTTTTCCAGCACCGGATTGTCCAAGCCCTTAGGAAGGGGGGCTGAACACCAGATCATCTTCGCCTTTGTTATCCAGTCCTGGTCAAAGAGCGATTCTTCAGAATGATGTCATGATAAATAAAAGGACAGTGTGTTCGGCCATGGGATTACTTACTTGGGCAGCGGGGCAGTTGCAGCTTAGGCCCATGTCCTCGGTGGTGTCCGGACACTCTATTTGGGGTCCGAAGAACGATTTGTACATCTCCTCATGCGTCATGCCAAGGAGATGCTAAATAGTGCGCGGTCCTTCCGGGTTGAATTAGCACATGCGGAGGGGTCGGGGTTTGCAAGGCTGGACTCAACGAATCAGCATAACTTGCATTACCATAACCAGACTGAAATCTCCCTCGAAGAGATCTCGGATACGGCTCTGCAGTATTGGCACGTTCTTGGCTGGACCCCAGCTCAGCCCCCTGCTGATCCATGACATCAGTTGTGGTGGGGGGCCGAGCAAAAGGTGGGGGCAGCTATCCATTTGGCACTTCGGGGAGCAGTGACATAAAACCACTCCCATTGCCACAATGCGGACACCTCTGGAAAGGAACCCTTTGGCCATGGAGCGTCAACAATTTTGCTTATTAAAGCACCTCCGCACGCTGCGTACTGCCCCTCGACCGTCTTCAGCTTCACATCAAAGGTCTTGAGCCACAGGCCGAAGTGAGGGGTAATGCGGAGGAAGGCCTCACATACGAAAATAAATGACGAGATGTAAAGAAGGGAATCCGGGGCCAGATCATGAAAATCCAGCCCGTAATAGAACATAAGACCCCTAACAAAGGGATCCAGAGCAAGGCCTAGTCCTCGGAGGAAGTGGGAGACGAACACAATGCTCTCGTTGGGTTCGGGAGTAGGGACGACCTGCCCTCGGGCGGGCAGCCTATGCGAAATTTCAGCGTCAGATATCTGGCCTCCCTCAACTTCTTAATGTCCTCCTCCGTGATGGAGGAAGGCATCCACCGGCCTTGAAGGCTGGATCCGGACATGATTGAAGGTCCGAAGCACTTGACCAGAGCTTTGGGTGTTAGAACTCGAGGTGGGGGAAGGATTTGATTGAGCACGAGAGGGAAGAAAGAAAAAGCCTTGTCCCCTTATAAAGGGGGTGAATATCAGGCGTCCTCCTCGTGGCCGTTTGAGACTTACCTAAGATCTAGGAGTCATACCAACAGGCACGGTTGGGTTACCCATGTTTGTATTGATGAGAATCCTATGATAAGGGGAACACGATCTCTGCTTTGACAAGACGTGTCAAGAAACCGCCTCGCGTTATGTTCGGGGCTAGTTAAAGAAAAACGGTTCAAATAATCACCGGGCCGTGGCGTGATGTCATGCTGCCAAAATGTGCCAGCAGATTAGATTTGTGGAAATATTATTCTCTCTACGGTGGTATGTGGAACTTATTTTGCAGGGTAGGACATTATGCTTGTATTCAAACTCTTCTGTGGTGTATTCGGAGGAGGAACCCGCCTTGCAATGCCGAAGACAACACTACGCGGCGGACTCATGGTCATTGAAGCCTAGTTCCGGGGCTATTGAGGGAGTCCTGGATTAGGGGGTCTCCGGACAACCGGACTATATCCTTTGGCCGGACTGTTGGACTATGAAGGTACAAGATTGAAGACTTCGTCCCGTGTCCGGATGGGACTCTACTTGGCATGGAAGGCAAGCTAGGCAATATAGATATGTACATCTCCTCCTTTGTAACCGACCTTATGTAACCCTAGCCCCCTCCGGTGTTTATATAAACCGGAGGGTTTTAGTTCGTAGGACAACATACAATCATACCATAGGCTAGCTTCTAGGGTTTAGCCTCTCTGATCTCGTGGTAGATCAACTCTTGTAATACTCATATCATCAAGAACAATCAAGCAGGACATAGGTTTTTACCTCCATCAAGAGGGCCCGAACCAGGGTAAACATCGTGTCCCCTGCCTCCTATTACCATCCGCCTTAGACGCACAGTTTGGGACCCCCTGCCCGAGATCCACCGGTTTTGACACCGACAATCGTCGATGGTGCTCGTGTTGCAGTTGAGTTTGGGCCGGTTGTCTCCGTCACTGAAGCGGCTCTGGTGCTACGGTTGCGGTGCCTATCGACATACAAGAAAGCTCATCTGTGGTAAGTGAACAGTTGCGCGATAAAGAGAAAAACCGAAGGAGTACAAATCGAAATAACCTGATGTGGCTGCAGCGCTCGGTAAAGCAGGGCCGGTGGAGTTGAATATGGCGTCCGTGGAGCGGGTCCGGTGCAGTGGACGAAGGCTTCGACAGGCGCGTTGTACAGTGCTTTCGGTCAGGCAGATCTGTTGCGGCAGACGATGGCTTGTATCAAGGGCCAGTGAAGGGACGGACGAGGGAGTCAATGAAGGGCCTACACTGTGGTGGACGAGGGCGCCGGTTAAGCAGATCTGGTGCGGTGGACCATGATGGCGGTCAAGGAGATCTGGAGCAGTGGACAAGCCAGTCGCTGAAGCGGCTCCGGTGGAGTGGTGAGTTGGCATTTGGGGGTTCGAAGGTGCGGAAGGTAGATCCGTCGGGGCGTGAGGTCCATCGCTGCGGTGGAGGACTAGATTTGGCGGCTTGCTGTGGTTGGGGGTCGGGGAAGGGAAGGGGAGGGGCTCCGGGGAAGAATGTTGGGGACAAAGAGGGGAAAACTATGGAGTTACCAAAGCATCCCTTTTCCGTTCATGTGGCAGGGGCAAAACAAGAATATCGCAGGGTAAACTTTCGGGCGCGAGATATTTCGAAGTGAGTGGGAAGTTTGAAAGCTTTTGGCGCCTGAAATTATATTCTGCTCTTGTACGGTCGACTATGATATCATGGCCGAGAATTTGTTTGTTTTGCACGCAAAAAAGTGCAAGTTTTGAAAATCAATGTCTCCAACTCGAAACTTAGATTGTCCATTCAATTCAAATATGGATCATTGAGCTACTACAGGCAAATAGCATCATACGATACAATTCAAATGAAATTCCAAATGTGTTTATCCTAAATATGATGACAAAAGCAAAAATGTGTATGTGTATGAATAAAGTGGATGGTTATAAAGTTTGAACATGCCCGTATGTGTATATCTCTAGGTTTGATATATGAATTTGAAATGACGAAATCCCGGCTTAAAAATGTACCTCTGTTTAAATGAATTACAAAAGATAATTATGGAGTCGAATTCCAAAATTTCAATCTTAGGTTTGTAATTTTGGTACATCAAGGTATATCACGCATGTTCAAAAGTATCGTTATCTCATAGTCCAAACTGTGAAACAAATTGATCAACCATGAGTGTGCACACTATTGACCATGTATATCTCAGTTACGCTAAAGTCACTCAAATATAGACACCTCAATCTTTATCTAAAGCCAACCCCCCTGCGTCGCCCCCCCCCCCACACACAGAAGTCGTTCTCTTCCCCAAACACCAACACACGAGCACATTAACACCCCTCTCTCTTCTAAAGTCCAAACCCCAATATAGGTCTCTATCACTTTGTCTCTTGGGCATGCACACATCTCTTCCCCCACTCTCTAGCTAGGTCTCCCGACATCTCTCTTTCCCAAGCACACGCACTATGTAGAGTATATCTTTCCCATACACACAAAATGTCACGCCCAAACGTCTATCTCCCTAGTTAGGTGGTTCTCGCACACTCACCTCACACACCACCCCCACTGCAAACAAGCACACTTTGTCTCCTTGTGCACCACTCTCCTCTTTCTATCTCTCCCACATGCGGACCCGCCCAAGCTCCTCCCTGTATACATATATGTCGTGACTCTTTCCATAGCTCCCTAATGTATCATCGTTCTCGATCTCGCACATTGTTCTCTACACCATCTATTCTATATCTCTCATGAAGTCCCTATCACACACACGATGACTCGCTCCCCTTGTGTCTCCGTACATAGGCCAATTTCAAACAACATCAACATTGTCTCCATATCTATACGCCATTTATGGAAACAAACGCCCCCTCTCTTGCCCCCTCTCTTCCTCTCTCTCTCCGTCGCTAGCTCTCTCTCTCTCTCTCTCTCTCTCTCTCTCGCTCTCACAGCCCTCTCCCACACACACTCGATGTCTCTTCCAAATAGTCTGCTCCCCCCGCCCGCACCCATGCTCTCCCGCTACTACACATGTCACACCATTCCCCCTTCCCTTATACTAGGTTTACATCATTAGTGGTCTCTCTACTCCACATACACACACTCCCTCTCACACACAAACGCGCGCACAAACACACACAGACACGCACAAACACCCATTATTCTGGATCCTCATCTCTCCCCATGTCCACATGTGTATCTCACACACTCACTCTCTAATTATGTATATGTGTCTCCACATTACACAACACAAAGCCCCATGTACATGTCTCTCTCTATCCTCCACACACATATATACACAAAGAATCTATTATGATTGCCCCAGTCTCTAGACATATGACACATGCACATTGTCTCTCTCTATCTCTCTCTCTCTCTCTCGCAAACACGCTCAACAAGGGTTTCCCCGTGAATAACTTACCATCTATTCATCAACAGTCGTGGTAGTACAAAAAACACGAGGAGTGAAAAAGAATAAATCTACACGTGCTTAGACCACCTAGTATGACTACTAGGACTAGAGCAAGCCAAAAAGCGCGCTGCCTTCACCCCCTCCTTATCCTCAACGGGAAAACCTTTGTTTTACATAGTCGAAAAGTCATTGTGCTAAGGCCTCACATGTTGAGGTGTTGAATAGAATGTAGATGCTAGTTTACGGAAACAAGTATCGATAATACGTTTGTATCTCCATACTTATATTTCTTCTCTTATAAATAACTGAGTTGGTGATGATGGTACGCGTGCCATCTTGCAATATAGACCGTCCGATCTATATCTGACGGATGGAAATTAAACTAAAAGATACCCGCACCCCTCTCCACATTTCCAGACAAGGCCTTCCCTCGTTTATCCTTATCTCCAACAACCTCATTGTTGAGCAATTAAGAAAGGAAGCCTCTGGAACAAACTGGCTTGGTGGCCGCTGCCGGCATCGTCAATCCCCATGCCTCCGCTCAGTCCGACCACCAATCACCACCACACCCCACTCCTCTTCACCTTATCTCCTATTTCTTGAGATATCATTAGTTTTTACACATGGGATTACTGCCGCATGGGTCAATCACAACAAGTGTTTTATAAAAAATGCATCTTGATGTTTCGTGCAATGCACAGATCTTGCTAGTACTCCTACAGAAGACTAAGTTGGTAATGATGGTGTGTCTGCCATCCATCGTTTGTGACCATTAGATCTACATCTAACGACTATGAGGTAAGTTGTTGCCTTTTCTCACCAACATCCTACTTGTCTACCAATTTGCAGAAAAGCCCATAATTAGTATCTTAAAACCAACCACATCCCTCCCTGACCTCACCAAAGCAGCCCAAGGAATATATTCTAATTGAAACATAATAAATCTCTAGTGATATATGTATATCAAAATTAGAGTGTTTTGTATCAAGTTTGTGAATAAGTATTATTCTAATTATGATTCATTGCAACGCACATGAACATTGCTAGTATTTCCAACCATTCAATTTTTTCCCTAGTATTCCATAGTTTCGAGTTTCCATCAAGATATTAGTCACTCATGGTTGATATTTACTTTCAATCATGTACACATATGCACTATGTAACTAGCCTTGCTTATTGGGTTCCAAAGCTTAACTTTCACTCCTACTTACAATATGTAGAGTATTTAACAAAAAACTACCACTTTCCACCAGCCCTAGGAAGAATCTATTGTACAAAAAATAGCAAAAACATACCCAAAATTTCTTAATCCACGCCAAAAACTACTACCTAGTACTCCCTCCATCCCACAATGTAAGACGTTTTTGCAAGCTAGTTTAGCTTGCAAAAACATCTTATATTATGGGACAGAGGGGGTACCGATTAGGTTAGTTTATACCCATTTATGACAGGGTTGGCCCACACGTCCGTGCTGACGAGGCAGCTTAAACCAACACATTTTGTTTGACTGTTGACACTAGGGACCCACATCTGACCTTCTATCCCGTTATTCCCCCTCAAATCATTATTTTTCCTGAACATTACTTCAAACAGTACTGATGCGTGTTCGTCGGTGGCGCCGGTGATGAGCGAGTTGGTCGCAACTTTGCCGGACGGGTCGGACGTCGCGCTGGCCTCCGCACGGGTTGGCAGGCTGGCCCGAGCGTGACTCACTAGCGAGCAAGCCGCCGCGCTGGCCTTCGCTCGAGCCAGATGGCTGGCCTTAGCGCGGCGCGCACGAGCAAGCTGCCGCACCGCCGTGCCAATCTAGCTAGCAAACCTTGCAGACAAGCAGCCGGACGGAGCTATCTTGGCTAGCTAGCGGCCGCGAGCACCGGACGGAGCTAGCATTCGGGCTACCGCAAGATGGGATCCGCTCCGCCGGCGGTTTTGACCTCGCCTTCTGCCGACAGCGGTGGCTGCATCCCATGGCCGACGACGACTAGGTGGATGGGCCGGAGGTAGGAGGTCACTTGGGGATTTTTGTGTAGACTGACATGTAGGTCCCACAAGTCATAACGCCGGGTCGAATAGAAGGCGTTGACTTAATGGGCGACATTGGCCCTATTTGGATACTCTAAGTTAGAGGCTAGAGTTAGATTCTAACCCTGAACTATCTCTAACCAAAGTGGTGTTTGGATGGCAGGGTTAGATTGACAACAAATGTATCCAAACAGGGCCATGGGTTGAAACATGCCTATAACGGCACTTTGTAGAGTAGTCGTTGCTTGGTAGGGCTGGTTGGTAAGAGCATGTACAATGGTTGATAAGGTAGTCTTATCTTAAGCCTGCCATGTATGCAAGTGGTAGTAGTTTCTTAGCATTATTAGTGGTTTCTTGCATTATTAGGGGTTTCTTGTAAGGAACAATGTACTACTAGCGACAAAAGGCGATTCTACATTGCGTTGTACTCCAACGAGTACTACTAGTGGTCGCGGGAGTGTATACCTCGTTTTGTGGGTTTGATCCCGGTTGAACGCACATCGGCCTTTTTTTAAAATAGTAACTTCGCTGTGAGCCAATATTTTACATGGGTAGTTTGAGTTTTGAAGTCAAATGGACGTGTGGCACCACAATCTGGGTGCACTGGATAGCCTAGCCACGTGAACGGGTTTTCCTTCCCAGCATCTCATGGCTCGCATACTCGCCCTAGCCGCACCTCGCTTGTAGCTTTCTCATCAGCTAGTAGCATATTTAAACTAGCGCCTCCCAATTAAGCCCGAGGAGCCAGAAAAGCCTGGCGAGGCATTGGGAACTGTGCAATATGGCTCTATACGTAAAGTGCTCTACTACTACTCTGTAGCTTGTGGCATTGCACGCATGGACTTCACTCCATTATCGGCTCTACTATAAAAGAAATTCCTCTTGACGTGTTTTTTTTGAAGTGGAGGCAAAAGCTTTGCTTCATCTCATTCATAAATAAGGAACTACTAACAAAGTTTGACGAGATCCATTACACCTCCACAAATGGAAGCGAAAAGCCTAGTCTCGTTGTATCAAATAACTCAAATGTTCTGCCCCCGCAGTAACCGTCACTGATAAACAGGCTGCTAGTGTGTGCGTGAGAGGAGCGGCTAAGTAGGCCAGCTACGTGAGAGGAGCGGCTGAATAGAGCACCGAGAGTACCCACTAGGCCACTACGCATGTGTACTTTCCCTGCATTAATAGTACAATGATGGTTCTAGAGAACAATAGTACCCTCCACTTCCAACTATAGCTCCTTGGCCGTGAGATTCAAGAGTTCAAAACTGGTGCACTATACTAGAAGTACAGTACATCATACTACTAGTTGAGAAAGTAGTACTAGTACTGCTACAGTACGGGTACGTACTCCTCCGTCACATAATGTAAGACGTTTTTTGACACTAGTTGGCGTGTACAAAAAATAGCAAAAACATACCCAAGATTTCTTAATCCATGCCAAAAACTACTAGCTAGTGCCAAAAATTTCTTACTAGTGCTATTATTTACAGTATAATGCAATCCCATAATGTCCCATAATGCTAGTACTAGTAGTATATAATAGCCTCACCCCTTCGCTAAGGAACGATCTACAGTTGGAAGGGACGAGGCCCTACGGTTACTACGCTCTTATCTCCTCCTTGCCAGTTCCCCTCCCCCGAAGAGAAGGCAGTTTGTCACTGCTCCCATGGATTTGCCAGGCGGTTCTCCTCCTCGTCGGGGCTGGGAGACCTTGGACGGCGATCCTCTGGGAGAAATTACACGCTGCTCCGACGTCCTCACCACCGCAAGACTCGGTGCTTCCTGCACCAACTTTTTGAAGACGGTGCTTAAAAAGGCTTGGGAAAAGGCCATGCTTGTTGGTCTTCCATGCGTCCTCGAGGAGAAGGTTCTTCTATGGGACAATCCTTCGAATAGTCCACCACTCCCTGTTCATGGTTGCATGTTTACTCCGCCAGAGTTGCCGACGTTGAGAGGTAGTCGGATTTTGTCCGATGAGAAGGTCAGTAATGGAGTTTGATCATGTAGTACTTAGTTATTCCATTTACATCCCGTAATTTCTCCGCTGCCCACCGTCTTATATATAGGTCTGGGTTGGTGCCAACGAAGATTGGCTTGCATACCTTCGGCCAGATACCACCATCATTTTGCACAACATCCACAGCAGTGAGGCCGTTCTAGTAGACCCCTTCTCCACCATTGGGATCGGCCTTCCGGACTAGCTGGGCTTGAATATGTATGATGATGCCTAGATGAGGTTGAAGAAGATAGCAATTGCGGACCTGCTGACAAAGCGACGCAGCTATGACGATTACTATCTCATCGCGGTGTTCGACATAAGGATTACCATCAATGTAAGAGGCAGTAACGGCACAGGGTGGCGCATGTTGGCGGCGGCAGATTTGTACCCCTACACGTTCGAAGATGTCGTGCGCCATCTAGGCCGCATCTTCGCGGTGATAAGCCAGGGGACTTGTTTCATCTGGTTGTCATCCTATGGTACGAGAGATTACAAACGGAATGGACAAACCATCATTTGCATCCCTAACGGTACTCCATTATTTTGCAGGGACCAGTCATCCCGCAATCAAAATAAGATCATTGATCCTGGATGTGCATTTGCATACGCGATTCGGTCTAACCTGGAACCTTGTAGTTGACTTTGGCATATTGGGATCAACTATCTTAACAGTCGTTACCCATGGTACCACTAATGTGCAACATGGTCACACAATCTACCATGATCGGACCGTCACCATCTACCGAGGTATTCCATTTTTTAACCCTCACGCCTTCTCTTTCATTATTGTACTAGTACTCTACTTACGTACTAGTAGGAGCACTTTTTACCTTGGAGGATGCTATAGCTAGCTAGGCCCTTGAAGACTTGAACCCACTAGCTGCCACCATTTTTGTTTTTCCATGTCTTACTATCTCATCCATGTAGCCAAGAGTGGCTATATATAATAAGCCGGTTATTTTACTTCCTCTATACCGGAGTAGTACTATTTGCTGCACAGTATTATTGACCGCCATATTTGAGCAAAACATTATTATGCATGGACCTTGACTATGTACGTCACCATGTGTCCAAATCTGAGATGCCGCGTGTACCAGATGAGTGGCGCCGAGTTCGACCCCGGTGATGCTACGTGGGTGCCGAGGAACACTCTTGGAGAGTACTCGCTTTTCATTGGGGACAGCTACCCCATTGTGAAGCGGATGCCACCTTCCGTGCAAGACACGGAAGGCCTGCTGTTCATGAAGCATGGTTGTGTCTTCAGTGCGCACCGCCGGATGAACGACATGCTAGGACACGCTATCCCTAATTTATGCCGCTTCAGCTTGGATGAGTCTCCATCGTGTGGAACCGGACTAGAAAGCTGTGACAATGATTCACGTTGCCCACCGCTATGGATCATGCCATCCATGAAGAACACCTGGGGCTGGAACCTGGAGGAGGACATGTAGCCCATCTATAATGTGTAAGTGGAGTATGGTAAATTGTGAACGGTAGCGCTATGAATATATGTAGACTAGTCGTGCACAAATTTATCACATGAATTGGAGATGAACTTGTGTGGCATACTGGCATTTATCCTTTAGAATTTATTACTAGTAAATGTGTTATGTGTACGTGCAACTTGTGTGGTTGTTGCACGGGCTCCAACATGCTCTTTGAGAAAAAAAGGTGGCATAGCTTTGGATATACGTGACGTGGCAACATCATACAGTAGCATCATTCGCTATAGTTGTAGTACACTCCTACTAGGACGACAACTCCTATAAAACCTTGCGCTTGGCTCTTTGCCTCTTCGGGAGGTTCAATAGTTCATACTCGTGTAAACCTTGCACTTGGCTCTTCGCCTCTTCGGAAGGTCCAACAATGATGATACTACAGTACAATATGCTTTTGGCAATCTGACACCAATTGAACTATTGCACATCCACCATGAGGGCAAGGGAGAGGGCGTTGTAGTCAAAACCCTCTCCTCGTCCTGCGAACCACCACGCACGTGGGCGAGGGAGAGGCATAGTAAGCAAGCTTCTCCTTGTTCGGCGAGTTGACGGGACACATCAAAGCAATACTAGTACTAGTCCATACTGCGTCCTTTCCGGTTAATATGGCTTAATTTGAAACAAGAAAAATACACTGGCGGTCAACGTATGTAACAATACGCTCTTTACGGTCACTATATATAGTTTTGCGGTGATTATATGATCACTAGCTCATCGTAGAGCAGCGTATTGCACCCTACTGACCGGCCACATAGTCAACGTGGCACTTTGTTGACTGGTTAAATTGTCACCTGATTTCTGGGTCCCACCTTTCAGTTGGCACAGCAAAGAAATTAGTTAAACAAAACTTTAGGCAGGCGCGACAGGAGTCCAACCCTTGTGTGCAAACCACCCTGGCTGTGTATGTGCGTGCATGCACGTGTACTCCCTCGGTCTTCCAACAAAGAGTGTACATCGGCTAAAAAACAAAGTGTAGTACATCTACACTTCCAATGCATTTACCTTTAGTCTAAATCGATATTGATTGACTAATGCACCAACTTGTGCTCTAGGTATAGGCTACATGTCTATCCTTAATTACAGCATGCAACGACCTTCATTTAAAGTTCTTCTCTCAATGGTTGCATGCACACATAAGTCTGCTACCTTTGGGCATTAATTATGCCCTGGTCAATGTGTAAATCTCTAAATGTATAGTCTTTCAAGGACGTAGGGAGTAGGTTGAGCACTTGAGCATGAGCGTGTGTGTTGTGTCGTGTGTTGTGTGCCGCATGGGTGCGTGAGTGTTGCGTGCGTCCATGTGTACGTGTGAGTGTTGCATGTTGCATGCACGCATGCATGGGGCTTACTCCCTCCCATTAACATGTTCATATTCCAAGCTTCCTCTATTCCGCCCATATGGTGATAGTCCCTCTGTTCCCAAATACGGAGTAAAATCCTCCCTCTGTTCCCAAATACGGAGTATTTGTCTTTCTAGAGATTTCAACAAGTGACTACGTATGGAGCAAAATGAGTGAAGTGACCATAGAGGCATAGGGATAATGTATAAAGGAAATCTTTGCGATCCATTATTCCCCATCTCGGTCGGAGAGAACTATTCAACTAGTCTTCGCAGTGAAGTGACAATACACGCTACAGCACATGGGACACTTAATTAATAAGCTGAACCAGCGTGTTGGTGTTACTAAATCAGCCTTACCCAGTACTGCCATCGTGTTTGCCAGTAGAGCACGCTTCTGTCCTCCATTATCTAACATATGGGCCCTCTTATGGTAGACCCACATGTCATCGGTGTAACTATTTACACTTCGAAGGACGATATATCCTAGTAGTAGTAGAATTGAGATTTAATGCACTTTCTTCCCCGTCTTCCACTCTTCTTCCTCCTCTCTTATTCTTCCTCCTCTCTTCCCCATCGTCGGCCGCACACCATTTCCCCCCGCTCACTGCTCGCTCGCCCGCGCTATCTTCCTTAGTAGCTCGCGCGTACCATATCCCCCCGCTCACTGCTCGGCCACACAAGGAGAAGATTCTTCGCTCGCCCGCCCGAATCCACTTCCTTGCTGGCTCACAGGCACCGAAAACCCCAATGGCAGAACCGACTGACACACAGAGTCGCGATTGGAATTCCCTCCTTGATGTTCTCTTGGAGCAGATCTGTAATCGTATGGACCTACTCAGCACCGTCCATCTGGCCGCATGCTCGGTGTCTTTGTACTGTCTACTCATCTGCAACCGGCCGGCTCTTTTCAAGACACCTTGCTTGCTGATGCCCGATCCTCACAGGTGGCCCACACACCGACTTGACGATCCTACAGAGGTTGTCGTGGTGCCCCTTGACATGCTACCACTACCTGTCCACCTGTCCTTCATGCGCGGCCACTACTGGGTAGGCATGAAGGCCAACCGGATCGTCCTCATCCACCAATCCGGTAGTCCATGGCGTCTCGTGGATATCTACACCCAGCAAGAGATCACCCTTCCATCGTTGGATACCGTCACCATTGAGCCTCGCGGCCCGCCAGACACTCCTGCCTACTACGCACGAGACGCGTCAAGCTTTTGGCTCGACCTCTGTTTGCTGAAAGTTGTAACCTGTGAAGTGCCCACACCATCAGAAGACTACATGGATTACAAGCCCATTGCCTTATTCAACATGGGATTAGTCTATCTGGAATCCGGTCGCCATACATGGTTATGGCTCATCGCCAATCCTGTTGAGGCAACATTTTTATCTGATGCTATAGTGCACAATGGCATCGTTTACGCGGTCGACGCACAGATTGGTTGCCTATACTGGTGGAATCTATTGCCGTGTAATTGTTCTATCTCATCTCATATTTACGTTATGAATACGACTGCATGTTCATTGTTACAAATTTAGAATGGATAGAATGTCTATAACCACATCATTACTATATGTTCCTCTCATTTCCTAGATTTTTATGACCACACATGTTATTGTTAGAGTTGATATGAGAAAAATTGGCATCTAATGATTGTTAGAATACATATTATGAGCATAACATCATGATTGCTATATGTTACTCACATTTCCAAGATTTTTATAATAACGCATGTTATTGCTTAGAGTTGATATGAGAACCGTAGTAGTAAGTGCTATGGTAGAATATGAGTAGGCTATGTCATAGCTGTTTTCCTCTCATTGTTACATGATGTTTGAACCATGACATATTGCTATAATATGAAAGCCATTGGCTTATTTTTGTAACTTGGGGTATGATTATGACCACGACATTGCAATTCTCTGTCTATGATATGTGTCACTTTTATAATAATCTTAATTCCTCACATACTCTGAACATGATTGTTTATTTTTGTCCTTTTGGTCTCCAATTTTAATTGTTGCAGCAGACACAAATGCGCTGGCCTTCATGATTCCAGGACATGGAATCATACCAGCCGATGGGTGGTGGTTTATCGCTCGTTCAGCTGATGGCGGTCATTTGATGCTCATTCGCATGTATAAATTGACCAAACTATTACATCAAACCACATGCAGTACAATGCCTCGGGCATTCATGACATTGATGGCTATGGCTGCTTCGTGTTCGGGAAAGATCCTAGCTCCGTTGGGCCAGGCATATTCAACTGGAGGCGGGTTTATAGTCTCGGCAACCACTCCATGTTCCTCGGGCTCAATTACCCGATCATCCAACCAATCATTGATCATATCACCAGCAATGATTACGGTGCTATGCAACTTCCATTCGCTAGGGGCGACTGTGTTTACACCTCGTACCATGGGTTTCATGAATCACCATATCCATAGATTCGTCGACACAGCTTGTTGCCAGATAATCTTTAGTGTGTGAAAGGCATCAAGCTTCCATGCGATGGATGGCTTTTGCAAACCCGACATGCGGCGATGTGGTTCATGCCAACAACAAATATGCACAACTTGATTCGTACTGATATCTAGACTGAGCCATGTATTCCGCTGCTGTAGCACGACCCTCTTTTGTTGTATATTATGTAATGTTGTTAGTTTGAAGCACTCCTCTGGTTTGAAGGATAGATACCTTTCTGGGATCAAGTGCATCCTAACTCACCTGCGTAGGATGTACTGATAATGATGATGGAGATGCTGTGCAGTATATATATATATATATAGTAGCACTATTATGATCCCAGGATCAGAATACTTATTCTGATCATGATCAGCCCTATAAGGGCCCGCGGAGCCCCTCCCGAACTCCCGAACCCGTGGAGAAAAAAAAGAAAAAGAAAACCCACCCATGCCTCCTCTGCTCGATTCCTCTTGCGCATCCCCTTCCCCTGCCCCGGGAACCAGCCGCCTCGCCACCACCAGTCCAAAATCCGGTCGCCGCGCCGCTCCCTCCCCGGGATCCGGCAGCTGCGCCGCCACTGTCCCCGGATCCGTCCCTTGCTCCACCCCTGTCCCCGAATCCAACAACCACGCCACCTCCGCCCCGGGATCCAATCCCATCACCGCCTACCGCCACCACGCAATGGCTGTACCACCGTTTCTCGGACACGGCCGCGCCGCCTGCCTCTGGTGCGCCGCCGTGCCTCCCCTGGCCTTGCCTAGCTCCTCCTCCCGGTGATGACCTCCTGCCATGTGCGCTCCCTGCTTCGCCCCGGCCACGAGTGCCTCCCTGATTTCTCTATCCACAGTCGTGCCACCCGCCACCACCGACGACACGCCTGGCAGTGCACCGTCGTGGCCAACCACCAGCCTCCTCTCGACCCCCAACTGCTTCGCCCATTGCCATGTTGATCTTCTTGTGGAGGCCGCTTTGAACTTTTCCCTCGACTGAAGCACCATGTGATACACTGTTGAGCTCTCTCGTTCTTCCTGCAAAACAAGGCCAGGTTCAGTTTTGGTGGCTTGATCCTGCATGCGCTCTGTACTACTTGAACTGATTGCTGCATCTATGACCCCTTCTCGTCCTATAGCCCTCAATCAATGGACACAACATGGCTATAATGTTCCTGCCATTCAAATTACTCTAAATTTTTATGGTCAACACTTCAAATTTTTGCACTTCTAGGTGGTATTCAAAAGATCAGCTCGGCGCCATGTGGGATGCTGCAGAGTTGTCGTGGTGACCATGCTGAAGTGAGGTCAAGGCGCTGGAGTCCGGCGGCACTGCTGCATGCTGCATGTTCTTTCTTGCTGAGGTCGAGCAGCTGGAGTGTGGTGGTGTACATGCTCGTCACCCTCCTAGAGTCCAGCTATGCTGTTGGCTTTCTCTTGTTGCTGTTTGTCTAACCGTGAGAAAGAGCATGTATTTTCTCTTCCTGTATACTTACGACTCTGAATAAATGGATCCCGTCAGTAGGTTGGTGTTGTACTAATAATGCAACATAATTAACAGCCTGGCGGCACTGCAGCATTTTTCTGTGCACTACAGCCAAATCCGTTCTGAAGGCCAATCTACTGATGTTCGGTTTTGATTTTATTTTACAAACGAAGTTGCTAGCAGCAGTAGATCTTGGGATTTGGGCACACAAGGAAGAAGACAAAAATAAAAATGGTGAGTTGGAGATTGCATGTTCGTTGCTCAGAAGGATAAGATCCTTTTTGGTTTTAGCTAGAGAACTCCTAGTGGGGTAAAATAACACATAAGTTCAAAAAATATAAGAAACCTAGGATTTGCAAGTTCAAGAAAAAAACGTTATATTGGGCTTTTTTAAAGACATAGAAGTTCAAAATTGTTTATTCTGAAACAAAGAAGATCAATTATCTCACCAAAGTTTTCAGCTCCCTCCTTCAAATTCAACACATAGAAAATGTGGAAGTTCAAATTAAAACAAGCGAGGATTTCTTACAGCCAAAAAAATGCATCAAAAAGTTAATTCCTATGGTCTAGGAAAACAAGTGAGTATTTCTTCCAGCTCAAAAATACTTTGATATTTCAGAACAAATTTGGTTACATTTTCAAAGAAAAAACATCATAAAAGTTAATTAAAACCATTCTAAATAACAAAGAAGTACATAAAAATCATGTGCGTTCCTCTTCCTATGTGCATAAAAAAATTGGTGATTTTTTTTTCCTTTTGTGTATAGAAAGAATTTCAAATATGCGACATCAAAAAGTTCAAAAATATGTAACATGATAGAAAGTTTCATGTACAAAATTCAAGTGGAGAAAAAATGTAAATTCCCATAGAAGTTCGTATATAAAAAAATGAAGTTCGCATAGAGTAAGAATGGTGAATTTCTCAAAAAGGATGTACTCAAAAGTACATGTTCTCTAATTCCCAAAGTTCAAATTTGGAAGCCCTAGAAGTTCAATTTGAAAATAATGGAGAAGGTCAAAAAACCTAGAAGTTCAAATTTAAAAACCTAGAAATTTTTTTGCTTATTTAAAACCATATTTTTTCTAAGAAGTTCAAAGTAAAAAAAAGAGAAGTTCAAAGGTTAAAAAACTTAGATGTTTCTTTGTTACTAAACAATAAAATGAAGAAGTTCAAATTTTAAAAAAAGGAAACTAAAATAAAGTTTTAAATGAATTTCCCCGTTTTAAAAAAACCAGAACTTCAAAATAAAAATAGTGAAGTGGTCCGATGTTTATTAAAAAACTTGGATTTTAAATTCTTTAAAAAGACTCAGACATCCTCTATTATTAAAGAATCAACCATGAAGGTCAAAAATAAAAAAATTGCCAAATTTATGTTTATTAAAAAAAAACAAAACTTTACTCAACAAATAAAAAAAATGTGAAGTTCAAGTTAAATAACGCAGAAGTTCAATGTATATTAAAACCTAGGATTTAGAAGCTCAAAAAACATTGCCATTTTGGGCATTTTTCCCTGATTTTAATAAAACTTTACAAAGTGTTGATATTTATTAAAAAATCTAGGATTTTCACTGATATCCATTTTTGTTAAATTATCAATGATGAAGTTCAAATTGAGAAGGTAGTAAAATTTCAAGTTCTTTTAAAAATCAAAAACAATTCTTTACTCAAAATATAAAAATGTGAAGTTCAAGTTGAAATAACAAAGAAGTTTAGAGTTTATTAAAACCTAGGATTTACCTGTTCAAAAAATAAAAAACACAACGCCATTTTTTGCACTTGTAAATACAACTCATAAACGAAAAAAATGTTTGCTAGAAGTTCAAGTGCTCGGCGAGGAAAAAGTTCAAAAATTCTTGTGAGAGAGGTTCACCGTGTATTTAGATGTCCAAAATAAATATACAAAATATTGTTTTTTGTGTTTTAAAATAATTCGCTCAAACCAGAGAGAAGTTCAAAGTGATAACAACCAGAAGTTCGCGTACAGCATGGTGTGTGTATCCTATGAGAAAAATATAATAAAGTGAAAAAGAGTGACGTTCAAACAGACATGCCTCAGAAGTTCATCTACTTCACGTAGTGCAAAAAACAGCACGTCAAAAACAGAGTGAAGTTCAAACAGACATGCCCGAGAAGTTCAGCTACATCACGCAGTGCATTTCCATTCGCGATGAAGGCAGAAATCACGATCTCGTCATTTTCTAATTACTTTAAAACGGCAAGAATATCATTTGTGTAAATTCAAGTCCTCGGTCGCAGAAAGTTTAAAATATATTGTGCGAGAGGTTTGTACAAAAAGAATATCATTTGTGTAACACTAACGAATGGATGAGAAAATTACAAACAAAAATACGTCACAGAAGTTCAACGTGAAAACAACAGTAAGTTCAACTACTACACTGAATGAATTTTATATGAAAAAATTTTAAAATCGCCGCGAGTATGAAAAGATGATCAACATGGAAAACTTGCGTGCTTACAGCAGCTTTCCATCAGTGTATCACCTGCTAAATTTCGGTGAATGGATGGAGAGTTACGAGTAGCGGATGGAGACCTACTAGCAAAAAATCACGTGAAAAACAGAGTGAAGTTCAGGTATACGCGCCAAGAAGTTCAGGTTCTTCACGCGGTGCATTTTCGAAGAATCTGTTTCGCGATAAAGGCAGAACGCATGATCCCGCCGTTTTTGAAATTACTTGAAAACGGCTAGGAATCAGAGAAAACCATCTACATGAAAAAGTTTCGCATTTTCCATAGATTTTCTGCGGTATATTATTTGCCCCCATTTCGATAAAGTTTGTAGAAATTACGGCGAAAATAAGTTTTTCTCCATTTTCGAAACTGACTTAAAACCGTAAAGAACTGGGAGAAACAATACATACCAAAAAGTTTCACATTTGTTCAAGCTTTCCAACGCCATATCATTTGCTGCATTTGGACACACGGTTAAAAAATTACCTCGAAAATACGAACTCGGTAGGACTTGGACCATTTTCTAAATTACTCTTAAACCATTCAAAATTAGAAAAAAAACTTTCAAGATGAAAAAGTACCGCATTTTCATAAGCTTTCCAATGCCGTATCATATGTCTCCATTGGGTTAGCCATTCAAAAATGACATCGAAAAAATGAACTCACCTGTTCGGTTTACAAAAATTTACATTTTTTCAAATTACGCTTTAACCATAGGGAATTAGAGAAAACTTTCAACACATGAAAGGAGCGGTTTTGCAGCAGCTTCCAATGCCATATTATATGCCTCATTCCGATAAGCGGTTTAGAAATGCAATCGAAAATACGATTCACGTTTTTTGTGCGAATAAAAAATGGTTTTCAAAACTGCTCTTAAACCGCTTATATTTTGCCAAAAATTTAAGTTGGGTCATGATATTGGTGTCCATAGATTTCCAACGGTATATCGCAAACCCCATTTGGACAATGTTGGTGGAAGTTTAACCTAGTTCACTGGGAAGTTCAACGTACTACTAGCGGGGCAGGTCAGGTTGTGATCAGAATATTATTCTGATCCCGTGATCAAAATAGTGTTTATGTGTGTATATATATGTATATATATATAGACACACACACACACACACAATTAGGTTGCAAGTGCGTACTTGTAAGTTAAACCTATGGTCAAAATGTGACACTAAATACAACTAGTAAGTAGTACAGTAGCAGTACTAGTATACATCAGTCAAATTATTCATCATGTCCACACATTGAATTGACGTGACAACATGCTGCGTGTGAGGTGACACAAGAATCCAGGCGGCGTGTTCGGGTTTTCTGGACTTCAGATTTGGAGTACCACTTATCTGTCGAAATCTTTCATCATTCACTTAAAACAGTCGATTGATCATATATTGAGTACCATATAACTGGAATTAACCGATGCAAGTCGAAGAAGGATTGGTCGGTGCTGCCGGCTGGCGTCAAGTTTGATCCCACGATCAGGAGCTGATCGAGCACCTTGAGGCCAAAGTGAGTGCTGACAGCGCGAGATCTCACCCTCTCATCGCTTTGTTCATACCAACCATCGACAGCGAGCACGGCATATGCTACACGCATCCTAAGAAACTTCCAGGTAAGACACCGATCGGCCGTCTAGTTGCACAAACATATTCCTTTGTTTATAGCTCTATTTTTATTTTTAGACGCAGACCTGGTGAAGCAATTACAATTTGACAGTTAATAAAAAGTGAACCAAGTGACTGCAACATGCCAAAGATGTTATGAAAATGCCAACTACATACACTAAAACTTGTATTCAACAATACTGCAGGTATCACACTGAGTGGCCTAAGAAAGCATTTCTTCCAGCGCAATTCCAGGGTGTTCAAAAGGGGCACGTGGATGCGTCGCAAGATACAGTCGGAGTGCGGCATGCACACGATGTGGCACAACACCGGCAATACCTTGCCGGTGATGGTCAACGACCCGCAGACGGGCAGCAAAAAGGTTCTAATGCTGCACACCAACAAGAACTTCGACCAGCAGAGGACCAACTGGGTGATGCACCAGTACCACCTAGGGGACCTGGAGCAAGAGAAGGACCAGGAGCTGGTCCTCTGCAAGATTTTCTACCAGACGAACACTAGGGCCAGGAGTGAAAATATTATAAGTTAGTTTGGTATTGGTACTCATACTACCTTGTCGTCCCCAAGTTGGTATTGTTGTTAACGATCTTTTGGTATGAACTTGACATTTGCTTCCAACCATCATGCCGAGGGTCAACATGGATACAAAGCCGAATCATTTGTTTCGAAACGAATTTTCAGGCACCTGATTTTTATTTGATGGGTAGCATAAGCACCTGCCGTTCGAGTCCCAGATCTCCAAATTTTTCGAAACAAGTGCATGCACTTATTATCACGATGAAAAAACAATATCCCTACTGCATCCCAGTTATCAGTCTGTACTTGCAGAATTCTCTCGTTTATTGAGCACGTATATTGTTTTGTTAGGTTGAGCAAGTTTCAACTGGGATGTAGACTGCCCATGCTTGGTTTTGTTTTTAATAGTCCCAGCCCATGATGGCAACGGGGCACAAAGATCCAGCAGGTATCTACTGGCCTCTGGCCCGCCACCGTTAGTTATATTTTGTCTTACAACATCCGCATGCAGTTTTTTTACTGAATCAAACACACAACCCAGTTCTATTTTCCTCTTGAAACGCATGTCCTACATCCATTTTCTAATCTCTACCTATAGTTTTACTAGTTCATATACACGTATCTTTATATTGAAAATACATAAAATTCCCTTTTCATATTTACATCCTTATTTTTGTTGTTGTTTTCCCTCCCAGCACTGATTTTTTTACCACTGGTTTTCCCCAAGTCAATTGTCCCACGTCTTATTTGCTTACAAAAACAAAATGATTTTTTGGCAAACCAATAAGTTTTTAAAAAAAATTTATCATTTCGGGATTACAAAAGTTCAGACTCCACCAAATATGAAAAATAAGGTTGAACTTTTTGACCGTGATCTTGGGCAGAAAATGGGTTGTAATAAATTACTTAAGAATTAGCAAATGGGCTGCAAATTATTAAAAAATAGCAAATGGGCTCTATGTTGTCTGCCATAGATTTGGAGGCTGACTTGTGGGCCTACTAAGTTCATGCATACACAAGGTTTCTCAAAAAAGAAACTTAATCAACAATCAACTCTACCAGCGTTAGACCGTTAGATGTCAATCTAACGGCAATCGTGCTTCTTCAGTCTCTGATCTTCCTGCCCTAGCCGCCCAAACCAGCGCCATCGGAACCGCCTGCTCCCGCCTCACGGCCCCATCATATACTCGCATCCCTGGCCTGTCTATCCCTCTACTCACCCACACTTCCTGTTATTTTCCGGCGACGATAGCCGAACCAGTCAACCCTCGTACTCTCCACCGCGTGGGCAGCCACTGTCGTGTCTTCCTCAGATCTGTGTCGTTCCCTTTGTAGGCCTCGCCGTCGTCCACTACCCTGGTGCTCTCGGCGTGGCGTGGTCAACGTGGTCAACGAAGGACATCCATCGGAAGTGGACTATATGTGGAGAGGCTGACAGATGGGTCCACGGCCGCACACAAGGAAATGACTCCTTATTACGCACAAAATAATGATTCCTCCACCTGACATCTGGGACCCGCTGGAAGGGCCTCTGTATTTCGCGAAAAAATGTTCCCTCCGATGACAGGTCGAACCCACCAACTATATCTTCGCACGCAAGGAAGTGCCTCCTTATTGCGCACAAAAAAAATGAATACCCCCTGCCAGCTGGGATCCACCATAGTGGGAGGCTGACTTGTGGGCCTACTAAGTTGATGAGGACGAAGAGCTTTGTGAACTTAGTCAATATATGAACGATTCTAGCTCCAGTGACCGTACAATGTCCATCCAACGGCCGTAGTGCTTCTTCAACCTCTCGTCTTCTTGCTCCAGCCGCTCAAACCAGCGCTGGTCGTGCCACGAGCTCCTGCCTCCCGTGGCCGGCTGTGATGCCGCAGAGGCCTCACTGCCCCCTACTACTCCCACCGCTGGCCAGGTCATCCCTCTACTCACCCACACCCCCTGTTATTCTGCGGTGACGGCAGCCTCACACCATAGCCGAACCAGTGAACCCTCGTACTCCTCTCCGCGTGGGCATCCACTACTGCGTCTTCCTTGACTCCGCGTCGTCCCCTTCCTAGGCCTCACCGTCATCCACCGCATTGGTGCTCTCGACGTGGCGTGGTCAATGTGGTCAATGACCGACTTCCATCGGAAGAGTACTGTACGTGGAGAGGCTGATAGCTGGGTACACGGCAGCTGCAAGGAAGTGCCTCCTAATTACGCGCAAAATAATTATTCCTGCAACTGAAAGTGGGGACCCATCGGACGGGCCATCGTATTTCGCGAAAAAACATTTGCCCTCTGGCTGCTGGTACCCACCAACTACATCTTCGCACGCAAGGAAGTGCGTCCGGGCAAAAAAAATGATTCGCCCCCCTAACTGCTGGGACCCACCAGCTATATCTTCGCACGCAAGGAAGTGCCTGACAGTCGGGACCCACCTGGTCAAAGCGTACGTAGCGTTGTCATTCTAGTCGCGAACGTGTACGTACGTACTGGTCGATGTAGAGCGCGCATGTGTCGTAGTAGAGGCACGCATGTAGCATATACATGTACGTACAGCGGGCGGTGCGAAAGAAAGAAAATACGGCCACATAGATACATACGGGTGGGGTCTCGAACGCCTACTCGCGCATACGTACGGCCAGGACTCGTGTAAATGGTTGGGTCAAAATGGTGAAACTGCATCATCGTCGTGTTCATGGGGAGCCAACCGGCTGGGTCGGAACGGAATGCGTCCTCGTGTTCATCGGGAGGGCTTGGACGGAATAGCCGATGGAAACGAGGCCTGGCGTACCATAGAACGGAGGAAACGACCTTGTGTTCGACCAGCCATGGTCAAAACGGGATCCTGTTCATCGGGAGGGGTGTGGCGTACCGCAAAACGGAGGAAACGGACCTCCTACGGTCGAAACGGGGGTCCTGTTCATCGGGAGGGGTGTGGCGTACCGCAAAACGAAGGAAATAGACTTGTGTTGGAGTGGTACAGTCAAAACGGGGGTCCTGTTCATCGGGAGGGGTGTGGCGTACCTCAAAACGGGACTCCACTGGATACTGTTCATCTCCACCGTCGACCCCCTCCAGCTTCCACGGGCTACTGTTCATCCACCGTCGACCTCCTCCAGCCTCCACCTGCGACTGTTCATCCACGGGATCCTGTTCATCCAGCCTCCACCGCGCGCTACTCCACCGGCTACTATTCAACCATCCCTCTCCATGGGCTCCTGTTCAACCACCCCTCCACGGGCTACTGTTCATCCAGCCCTCCACCGTATAATGTTCATCCAACCCTCCATGGGGTGGTCCTGTTCATCCAGTCCTCCACGGGGTCCTGTTCATCCAGCCCCAACCGGCTTGATCGATCGGGGTCCTGTTCATCTAGAGGCAACACCACAGGGTCCTGTTCATCCACCCCCACCGAGAACTGTTCATCCAAACCCCCCCCCAGCAACGCTCACTGTTCATCCAGAGGCAGCATCGATCGGCTTCAGTTAGCAGCAGTAGCGAAGGAATCGCTCGATCGGGTTCAGTTAACAGCCATCGATCGATCGCTCGGGTACAGTAACGCGTAGCTTGTAGTGCAATCGCTCGGGTTCAGTAGGCGAATGCCTCGCTCGGGTTCAGTTAGAGCCCGACGCCTCGCACCCACACACGTGCGTGTACGAGAGAAATGCGCAAACCTCCGTGCATCGCTCGGCCCCGACCACCCACCGTAACCGGGAACACCCTGATATTTTCCTCGCCCTCGCTTCTACCACGGTTTTTTCCATCATGGACGGCCCAAAGAATGTCATGCAGCTACGTCTCCGACCCGCCCAGGATGATGAAAAGCCCATTTTCTGTCATGATTTTTTGTCATAGAAGTAGGAGCCCACCACATCTATGATGATACCGGATTTTGTCACAATTATCATCATAGAAGTGTCATAAGTATGACACACAAAAAATTCGTTCGGCCCAAAATGTCACGGATGTGTCTTTTTTTGTAGTGATGGTCGCCACGACCCCCTCTAGTGAATAGAGGAAGTGGGAGGCGCCTGGGGTGGGCAGGGCCAGTCATTAGGCTAGATGGGTTAAAGGTTCAGTAGTTTAGGTCTTCTTCTTACTTTCCTTTTTTGTGTTCTTTTCTTTTCTATTTTTCTTTTAGTTACACGTTAATTTTAGTTCAGTAAAATATAACAATAGCCCCTAAAATAATGTTCCAGAATAACCCATTGTCATAAAAAGTTTTACCCCCAATTAAAATAGTTTAGCAATTTATAAAATACCAGAGACATTTATATAATTGTTTTTGCTATGGTTTAAATCATTTTAGAGTTTTTAAACATTTTACAAAAGTATGGTTTCTCCGCCATAATTACCTATGCATTATTTGGCTCACTCTGAACATTTTAGTTTTAATATTTGAAAACTTTTATTGTTTGCCTTTAATTAAAATTTGAATCATTTTGAACTAACGTGAGTTTATTAACAGAAATCAAGGTGACGTAGCATCATTAGTAAAGGGTTACTGTAGCTTAATTATCCGGGTGTCACAATTCTACTCCACTACAAGAAATCTCGTCCCGAGATTTAAGAGGGGAAGTGACGGGAAAGGGATTTGGTTACGAAATTCTAACGAGCGTTCTCGATCTTGGTTGCTCTTCTCGAAGCGGTCGATCCATTACATTGGTATCTTCATTTCTCTGCTTCAGGTCATCATGATGAAGCCGGCATCCTTTCTTCGAGAACTTCATCGTACTTACGAAGGAATAAAAAAAGGGGTACCGGGAGACCAGACCTCTGCAAGGTTGACTATCTGGTCGATAACATGGGTAAGGTGGCGAAAAGTAACTCTCGAATAGAAACTTAAGAAAATATCGACAGCAAAGTAGGGAGGTATCATGGGAAGTTTCGAGCGGGTAGGCAATCGCTCGATGCCTGAAATAGGGCGTGAAAGGGGTTCAAAGCAACGGGGATAAGTATTGTGTTTGCTACCAGAATTTATGATCCCTCGGAAGGTGGCTCATGAATTACATATGAGGCCACGCACGAGAAACAACCTTAGAAACAGGGGTGTACAGGAGAGTTAGGTTTCGATCTTGTGGACTATGGGTTATGGGCCCACCATGTGGGTTAAAAGTAAGAAGAGCCGTGATGTCTTGCATGATCATGTAAGCATGGTATGTCGGAGGATAACATATCGGTTATGTTGGCAACAACGCCGGTACAAAGGGCGAGGATGAAGAGAACCATTTTCCTGCTCGTTGAATGAGGCGGACCAATTGGCAAAGTTCTCGTCCATCGATGGTTACCGGAATGTCATCAACAATAATAACAGGTCTTACTCGCAAAGTGGTACAACGAGGTGCTTACATAAGCAGGGAAATATTACTGGTTATATCATATAGATCACAAGAAGGTTAAACAAAGCAATGGAAAGGAAAATGTGGTTGTCGGATTTATATAGAACAATGGAAAGGAAAATACGTATACATGAGTATTAGGGGTATCTCCTTCCCAAGGGCAAGCAGAGCGAGATAACCATGACATGACTAAAGGTAAATAAACATCTAAGGATAAGGGTGAGGAAATTTCATGACATTACCCAAAAAATGGTGTTAGGACAATTTATCAAGAAACAAATAGCAGTCTGCTTCCAATTTTCTTGTTGAGGTTTGAATACCACAGTTATGCTTCGGGATAGCATTGACTGGTCTTCAAGAAAAGGTCAGACTTTGGATACAGAAAGGATCCATCAGGAACAACTTATAGAATAAGTCTTACAACTTCCTCATGGAAGAATGGCTAACCTTGCTAAAAAGGAAACTTATAACAATAGGTCCTCCGGCAAGGTGTGCTGGGCATGACATCACCTTACCGGGTCATATATAGACCAATATTATAACTCTTGGAAATATGTCCCAACCATCATATCTGACCAAGATTCAGATCCGATTGGTGTCAGGATACCTTAGACTCAGGATGCCTGAGAAGAAAAGGTGGCACGCAATTGATGATATGACATTGTGAGATTCTCGGAAATGATCTATGGAAGCGAGTTCCGAAACAAGAGTTCATCATTAAACCAAGGAGAGGATGAGGGGGTGGCTGATGAACTAAATGACAATTCATCGAGATTTCCAAAAGATGGATTTCCACAATCATGTGAACAAGGAGATAACATTTGTCATATCAAATGACATAAGGATATATGCTCGAGGAAAGCATACCCAATTAAACATTGGTTGAAAGGTGCACCCGAAATATGGGCTTAGGTAGCATGACCGATGTTATAATGGTGATTCGATAACCAATGGTCTATGTCGGTGTTCTGGGAACAGAGGTCCCCAGACTTGCCTGCCTGCAGCCCACGGCGTGGCTTTGTTGGCAGGCCTGTACGGCCCATCTTCATCAACAAGGAATCAAGACCCTCACGAGGGGCCAAGCCTCGCGAGGAGGACAACACAAGACCTCCTCAGGAGCGGCCTCACCAGGCTGGCTCATGGGGGGCGGAGAGTTCAAGGCCGGGCAAACCTCGCGAGGTTCTCATGACATAAGCCATGACGATCAAGACCAGGCGGGCACCAGCGCGCGTAGCGTCCTTGTTTCCTCTTTGGTGCTAAGGGGGCAAGCGCAGGCACGGAGTACCGAGGCATCAGGCAAAGGTTTCCATATTGGTGCAACGAGACCATGACCAAAAGGACGGCAGGACGAAGGTCACCGTGGAGCCCAAGATAGCGTCACCACCAGAGCCTTTGGCGGGTGAAGACTGCTTTTGTCAGGATATCTTGTACTAGCTGTCCCCTTCCAAATTGGCCGTTGTTGGCTCCCTTCCCGCTCAATATTTGGGGAGAGGACCAGGGCCTCTATAAATAGGACTAGCCACCACCATAGGAGGGGAGACGAGAAGAGACGGGTCAAGAACAGAACCCTAGACCGCATCCTCACGCACAAGTTCACCAAGCACAAGAACACCTCAACCTCAGGAGGCTGTTCTTCCCCTTGTACTGTTCGTCTTCGGCCCAAGAGGCAATCCACCACCACCACACTGGAGTAGGGTACTACACCGCAACGGTGGCCCGAACCAGTATAAATCTTGTGTCCTTCGTGTTGCGAGTTCGTCGAGTTAGTTTGTAAGATCTTATATAAGTTAGAACGCGGATCGGTAGGGGGGAGATCTTCGTTCGCACCCCAGTGTTTTAACGTTAAGGGTTTTGCCGGAACCCATGATCCGACATTTTGCGTGCCAGGTAGGGGTGCGCTGTGATACGTCTCTGTCGTATCTATAATTTTTTATTGTTCCATGCCAATATTCTACAACTTTCATATACTTTTGGCAACTTTTTATACTATTTTTGGGACTAACATATTGATCCAGTGCCCAGCGCCAGTTTGTGTTTGTTGCATGTTTTTTGTTTCACAGAATATCCATATCAAATGGAGTCCAAACAGGATAAAAACGGACGGAGATTTTTTTGGAATATATATGATTTTTGGGAAGAAAAATCCACGCGAGACGATGCCTGAGGGGGCCATGAGGCAGGGGGGCGCCCTTGACTCTCGTGCCACCCTGAAAGGCGGTTGATGCCCTTCTTTCTCCGCAAGAAAGCTAATGTCCGGATAGAGATCGTGTTAAAATTTCAGCCCAATCGGAGTTACGGATCTCCGGGAATATAAGAAACAGTGAAAGGGTCGAATCTGAGAACGCAGAAACAGAGAGAGACAGAGAGATAGATCCAATCTCAGAGGGGCTCTCACCCCTCCCATGCCATAGAGGCCAAGGACTAGAGGGGAAGCCCTTCTCCCATCTAGGGAGGAGGTCAAGGAAGAAGAAGACAAAGGGGCCCCCTCTCCCCTTCTCTTCCGGTGGCGCCGGAACGCTGCCATGGCCATCATCATCATCACGGCGATCTACACCAACACCTCTGCCATCTTCGCCAACATCTCCATCACCTTCCCCCTCTATCTACAGCGGTCCACTCTCCCGCAACCCGCTGTACCCTGATATGTCTCCAACATATCTATAATTTTTGATTGCTCCATGCTATATTATCTTCTGTTTTGGATGTTTATGGGCTTTATTATACACTTTCATATCATTTTTGGGACTAACCTATTAACCCAGAGCCCAGTGCCAGTTTCTGTGTTTACCTTGTTTTAGGGTTTCGACGAAAAGGAAAATCAAACAGAGTCCAATTGACCTGAAACTTCACGGAACTCATTTTTGGAAGGAAAGAAGCCCAGAAGACTTGAAGTGCACGTAAGGGAAGCTTCGAGGAGGCCACGAGGTAGGGGGCACGCCCACCCCCCTAGGGCGCGCCCTCCACCCTCGTGGGCCCCTCGTGGCCCCCCTGACGTACTTCTTCCACCTATATATATCTCCATATACCCTAAAAACATTGAGGAGCACAATAGATATGGAGTTCCGCCGCCAGAAGCCACAGTAGCCACCGAAAGCCAATCTAGACCCATTCCAGCACCCTATCGGAGGGGGCAATCCCTCTCCGGTGGCCATCTTCATCATCCTGGTGCTCTCCATGATGAGGAGGGAGTAGTTCTCCCTCGGGGCTGAGGGTATGTACCAATAGCTATGTGTTTGATCTCTCTCTCTCTCTCTCTCGTGTTCTTGAGGTGACATGATCTTGATGTATCACGATCTTTGCTCTTATATTTGGATCGTATGATGTTTTCTCCCCCCTCTACTCTCTTGTAATGGATTGAGTTTTCCCGTTGAAGTTATCTTATCGGATTGAGTCTTTATAGATTTAAGAACACTTGATGTATGTCTTGCCGTGCGTATCTGTGGTGACAATGGAATACCACGTGATTCACTTGATGTATGTTTTGGTGATCAACTTGCGGGTTCCGCCCATGATCCTATGCATAGGGGTTGGCACATGTTTTCGTCGTGACTCTCCGGTAGAAATTTGGGGCACTCTTTGAGGTCCTATGTGTTGGTTGAATAGATGAATCTAAGATTGTGTGATGCATATCGTCTAATCATACCCATGGATACTTGAGGTGACATTGGAGTATCTAGGTGACATTAGGGTTTTGGTTGACTTGTGTCTTAAGGTGTTATTCTAGTACGAACTCTAGGGCTGTTTGTGACACTTATAGGAATAGCCCAACGGATTGATTGGAAAGAATAACTTTGAGGTGGTTTCGTACCCTACCATAATCTCTTCTTTCGTTCTCCGCTATTAGTGACTTTGGAGTGACTATTTGTTGCATGTTGAGGGATAATTATGTGATCCAACTATGCTATTATTGTTGAGGGGACTTGCACTAGCGAAAGTATGAACCCTAGGCCTTGTTTCAATGCATTGCAATACCGTTTACGCTCACTTTTATCATTAGTTACCTTGCTGTTTTTATAATTTCAGATTACAAATACCTTTATCTACTATCCATATACCACTTGTATCACCATCTCTTCGCCAAACTAGTGCACCTATACAATTTACCATTGTATTGGGTGTGTTGGGGACACAAGAGACTCTTTGTTATTTGGTTGCAGGGTTGCTTGAGATAGACCATCTTCATCCTACGCCTCCTACGGATTGATAAACCTTAGGCCATCCACTTGAGGGAAATTTGCTACTGTCCTACAAACCTCTGCACTTGGAGGCCCAACAACGTCTACAAGAAGAAGGTTGTGTAGTAGACATCAAGCTCTTTTGTGGCGTCGTTGCCTGGGAGGTGAGTTCTTGAAGGTATATCTTTAGATATTGCAATCGAGTCTTTTAGTTTCTTGTTTTATCACTAGTTTAGTTTATAAAAGAAAATTAAAAAATGGAATTGAGTCTACCTCATACGCTTCATCTTTTTAATATCTTTCGTGAGTATGATGGAAAGGAAAATTGTGCCAAAGTGTTAGAAGAAGAATGCATTAAAATGTTTCGCACTAAATATTTGAATGATGAGCATGATTGCAATGTTGTTAGTATGAATTCCTTGAATATCCATGATGCTAATGATATGCAAAGCCACAAGCTTGGGGAAGCTATGTTTGATGAAGATGATATTTTTTGCCCCCCCCAGCTTTGATGAGCAAATTTACTATGATGAAAACATGCCTCCTATCTATGATGATTATTGTGATGACACGTATGCTTTAAAGAATAATGACATCCATGAAACTTTTCATCATGATTTTAGTTTTCAATTGGATTATGCCTCACATGATAATTATTTTGTTGAGTTTGCTCCCACTATTATTCATGAGAAGAATTTTGTTTGTGTGGAGAGTAATAAAATTTGTATGCTTGTAGATCATGAAAAGAATGCTTTAGGTGCTTGTTATATTGTTGAATTCATTCATGATGCTACTGAAAATTATTTTGAGGGAGGAACATATGCTTGTAGGAATTGCAATAATATCAAGTTTCCTCTCTATGTGCTTAAAATTTTGAAGTTATGCTTGTTTTACCTTCCTATGGTAGTTGATTATTGTTCCCACAAGTTGTTTGCTCACAAAATCCCTATGCATAGGAAGTGGGTTATACTTAAATGTGTTAGTCATATTCTTCATGATGCTCTCTTTATGTTTCAATTCTTATCTTTTGTGTGAGCACCATTGAAATCAGCATGCCTAGCTAGGGGCCTTAAACGATAGCGCTTGTTGGGAGGCAACCCAACTTTATTTTTGTTCCTTAATTTTTGTTACTGTTTAGTAATAAATAATTCGTCTAGCCTCTGTTTAGATGTGGTTTTATGCATTTAATTAGTGTTTGTGCCAAGTAGAACCATTGGGAAGACTTGGGGAGAGTCTTGATGATCTTGCTGTAAAAAATAGAAACTTTAGCGCCCACGAGAATTGCTGCCATTTTTTATTGGAGAGTGATATTTAGTTAATTCTTTTTGAAGATGATTAATAGATAAATTCCTCAGGCCCAGAAATTTATTTGAGAATTTTATGAGTTCCAGAAGTATACGTTTGATCCATATTACTACAGACTGTTCTGTTTTTGACAGATTCTGTTTTTCATGTGTTGTTTACTTATTTTGATGAATCTATGGCTAGTAAAATAGTTTATAAACCATAGATAAGTGGGAATACAGTAGGTTTAACACCAATATAAATAAATAATGAGTTCATTACAGTACCTTGAATTGGTGATTTATTTTCTTATACTAACGGAGCTTACGAGTTATCTGTTAAGTTTTGTGTTGTGAAGTTTTCAAGTTTTGGGTAAGGATTCGATGGACTATGGAATAAGGAGTGGAAAGAGCCTAAGATTGGGGATTCCCAAGTCACCCCAAGGTAATATTCAAGGATAACCAAAAGCCTAAGCTTGGGGATGCCCCGGAAGGCATCCCCTCTTTCGTCTTCATTCATCGGTAACTTTACTTGGAGCTATATTTTTATTTACCACATGATATGTGTTTTGCTTGGAGTGTTTATTTTATTTTATTTAGTTTTTCTTGCTGTTTTAATAAAATACCAAGATCTGAAATTATTAAATGTTAGAGAGTCTTCACATAGTTGCATAATTATTCGACTACTCATTGATCTTCACTTATATCTTTCGGAGTAGTTTGTTGTTTGCTCTAGTACTTCACTTATATCTTTTAGAGCACGGTGGTGGTTTTATTTATAGAAATAGATGAACTATCATGATTCACTTATATCATTTTGAGAGTTTTAAATAGCATGGTAATTTGCTTAAATAATCCTAATATGCTAGGCATCCAAGAATAGTAAAAAATTTCATATAGAGTATTGAATACTAAGAGAAGTTTGATGCTTGATGATTGTTTTGAGATATGAGGATGGTAATATTAGAGTCATGCTAGTGAGTAGTTGTGAATTTGAGAGATACTTGTGTTAAAGTTTGTGATTCCCGTAGCATGCACGTATGGTCAACCGTTATGTGATGAAGTCAGAGCATGATTTATTTATTTATTGTCTTCCTTATGAGTGGCGGTCGGGGACGAGCGATGGTCTTTTCCTACCAATCTATCCCCCTAGGAGCATGTGCATAGTACTTTGCTTCGATAACTAATAGATTTTTGCAATAAGTATATGAGTTCTTTATGACTAATGTTGAGTCCATGGATCATACACACTCTCACCCTTCCAACATTGCTAGCCTCTCTAATACCGCGCACCTTTCGCCGGTATCATACACCCACCATATACCTTCCTCAAAACAGCCACCATACCTACCTATCATCTCATTTCCATAGCCATTCCGAGATATATTGCCATGCAACTTTCCACCGTTCCGTTTATTATGACACGCTCCATCATTGTCATATTGCTTTGCATGATCATGTAGTTGACATCATATTTGTGGCAAAGCCACCGTTCATAATTCTTTCATACATGTCACTCATGAATCATTGCACATCCCAGTACACCGCCGAAGGCATTCATATAGAGTCATATCTTGTTCTAAGTATCGAGTTGTAATTCTTGAGTTGTAAGTAAATAAAAGTGTGATGATCATCCTTATTAGAGCATTGTCCAAGTGAGGAAAGGATGATGGAGACTATGATACCCCCACAAGTCGGGATGAGACTCTGGACGAAAATAAATAAATAAAAGAGGCCAAAGAAGCCCAAATAAAAAAGAAGAGAAAAGAGGCTATAAAAAAGGAGAAGGCCCAAAAAAATAAAAAATGAGAGAAAAAGAGAGAAGGGACAATGCTACTATCCTTTTACCACACTTGTGCTTCAAAGTAGCACCATGATCTTCATGATAGAGAGTTTCCTATGTTGTCACTTTCATATACTAGTGGGAATCTTTCATTATAGAACTTGGCTTGTATATTCCAATGATGGGCTTCCTCAAAATGTCCTAGGTCTTCATGAGCAAGCGAGTTGGATGCACACCCACTTAGTTTCTTTTTGAGCTTTCATACACTTATAGCTCTAGTGCATCCGTTGCATGGCAATCCCTACTCACTCACATTGATATCTATTGATGGGCATCTCCGTAGCCCGTTGATACGCCTAGTTGATGTGAGACTATCTTCTCCTTTTTGTCTTCTCCACAACCACCATTCTATTCCACCTATAGTGCTATATCCATGGCTCACGCTCATATATTGCGTGAAGATTGAAAAAGTTTGAGAACATCAAAAGTATGAAACAATTGCTTGGCTTGTCATCGGGGTTGTGCATGATTTAAATATTTTGTGTGGTGAAGATGGAGCATAGCCAGACTATATGATTTTGTAGGGATAGCTTTCTTTGGCCATGTTGTTTTGAGAAGACATGATTGCTTTGTTAGTATGCTTGAAGTATTGCTATTTTTATGTCAATATGAACTTTTATCTTGAATCTTTCGGATCTGAATATTCATGCCACAATTAAGAAGAATTACATTGAAATTATGCCAAGTAGCACTCCGCATCAAAAATTCTTTTTTTATCATTTACCTACTCAAGGACGAGCAGGAATTAAGCTTGGGGATGCTGATACGTCTCCAACGTATCTATAATTTTTGATTGCTCCATGCTATATTATCTTCTGTTTGGGATGTTTATGGGCTTTATTATACACTTTTATATAATTTTTGGGACTAACCTATTAACCCAGAGCCCAGTGCCAGTTTCTGTTTTTACCTTGTTTTAGGGTTTCGAAGAAAAAGAAAATCAAACGGAGTCCAATTGACCTGAAACTTCACGGAACTCATTTTTGGAAGGAAAGAAGCCCAGAAGACTTGAAGTGCACGTAAGGGAAGCTTCGAGGAGGCCACGAGGTAGGGGGCACGCCCACCCCCCTAGGGCGCGCCCTCCACCCTCGTGGGCCCCTCGTGGCCCCCCTGACGTACTTCTTCCACCTATATATCTCCATATACCCTAAAAACTTCGAGGATCACAATAGATCGGGAGTTCTGCCGCCAGAAGCCACCGTAGCCACCGAAAGCCAATCTAGACCCGTTCCGGCACCCTATTAGAGGAGGCAATCCCTCTCCGGTGGCCATCTTCATCATCCCAGTGCTCTCCATGACAAGGAGGGAGTAGTTCTCCCTCGCGGCTGAGGGTATGTATCAGTAGCTATGTGTTTGATCTCTCTCTCTCTCTCGTGTTCTTGAGGTGACATGATCTTGATGTATCGCGAGCTTTGCTATTATATTTGGATCCTATGATGTTTTCTCCCCCCTCTACTCTCTTGTAATGGATTGAGTTTTCCCTTTCAAGTTATCTTATCGGATTGAGTCCTTATAGATTTGAGAACACTTGATGTATGTCTTGCCGTGCGTATCTGTGGTGACAATGGGTACCACGTGATTCACTTGATGTATGTTTTGGTGATCAACTTGTGGGTTCCGCCCATGAACCTATGCATAGGGGTTGGCACACATTTTCGTTGTGATTCTCCGGTAGAAACTTTGGGGCACTCTTTGAGGTCCTATGTGTTGGTTGAATAGATGAATCTGAGATTGTGTGATGCATATCGTATAATCATACCCACGGATACTTTTGGTGACATTGGAGTATCTAGGTGACATTAGGGTTTTGGTTGATTTGTGTCTTAAGGAGTTATTCTAGTACGAACTCTAGGGCTGTTTGTGACACTTATAGGAATAGCCCAACGGATTGATTGGAAAGAATAACTTTGAGGTGGTTTAGTACCCTACCATAATCTCTTCGTTCGTTCTCCGGTATTGGTGACTTTGGAGTGACTCTTTGTTGCATGTTGAGGGATAGTTATGTGATCCAACTATGCTATTATTGTTGAGGGGAGTTGCACTAGCGAAAGTATGAACCCTAGGCCTTGTTTCAACGCATTGCAATACCGTTTACACTCACTTTTATCATTAGTTACCTTGCTGTTTTTATAATTTCAGATTACAAATACCTTTATCTACTATCCATATACCACTTGTATCACCATCTCTTCGCCGAACTAGTACACCTATACAATTTACCATTGTATTGGGTGTGTTGGGGACACAAGAGACTCTTTGTTATTTGGTTGCAGGGTTGCTTGAGAGAGACCATCTTCATCCTACGCCTCCTACGGATTGATAAACCTTAGGTCATCCACTTGAGGGAAATTTGCTACTGTCCTACAAACCTCTGCACTTGGAGGCCCAACAACGTCTACAAGAAGAAGGTTGTGTAGTAGACATCATACCCTCTACTTGAACATGGTGCTTTATGCTTCATATTATTATCCAATGATGTGTTGCCATCCTATGATGTCTGAGTAGATTTTCATTGTCCTATTGGTGGTTGATGAATTGCTATGATTGATTTAATTTGCTTGTGGTTATGTTGTTGTCCTTTGGTGCCCATCATATGAGTGCGCGCGTGGATCACACCATAGGGTTAGTTGTATGTTGATAGGACTATGTATTCGAGGGCAAGAGTGACAGAAACTTCAACCTAGCATAGAAATTGATGCATACGGGATTGAAGGGGGAACAATATATCTTAATGCTATGGTTGGGTTTTACCTTAATGAACGTCAGTAGTTGCGGATGCTTGCTAATAGTTCCAATCATAAGTGCATAGAATTCCAAGTCAGGGATAACATGCTAGCAGTGGCCTCTCCCACATAAAACTTGCTATCGGTCTAGTAAAGTAGTCAATTGCTTAGGCGCAATTTCGCAACTCCTACCACCACTTTTCCACACTCGCTATATTTACTTTATTGCTTCTTTACTTACAACACCCCCTACTTTTTATTTACTTGCTCTTTATTATCTCGCAAACCTATCCAACAACACCTACAAAGTACTTCTAGTTTCATACTTGTTCTAGGTAAAGCAAACATCAAGCGTGCGTAGAGTTGTATCGGTGGTCGATAGAACTTGAGGGAATATTTGTTCTGCCTTTAGCTCCTCGTTGGGTTCGACACTCTTACCTATCGAAAATTGTTGCGATCCCCTATACTTGTGGGTTATCAAGACCTTTTTCTGGCGCCATTGCCGGGGAGCAATAGGGTGGGGTGAATATTCTCGTGTGTTCTTGTTTGCTTTATCACTAAGTAATTTTTATTTGATGTTCTTAGTTGTTTTCTATCTTTAGTTATGGGTAGGAAATGCAAAATACCAAGAACATTAGTTGTACCTACTAAACCAATGGTTGAAGAACCACTCAAAATCTATCACACTGCTGAAGCTTATTACTTGGATCATCTTCGATCCCTATGTGCTCATGCTGAAACCCCAACTAGCTTAATTGAGGGCAAATCTTTAGATGAGCATGCTTGTTATGTGCGACACTGAATAACTGAAAAAGGGAAAATTTTACTGGGTCAAATTCATCGTTTGCAATGCTATGCTTGGAATTTATGCGAAATATATGATATTACTTGTTGTTCTGAAAACCCTAAGAGACACCTTCCCTATCAATGTGAGTTTAGTGATAATGGAATCATATCTTCTTATGCTAAGGGTGTTCATAGTTACTATGATGTTCAACAAATTGAAGAATTTGTTGCTTTTAAAGGTGCTTATGAAATTGCTTCTTTGATTGAAACATATGATGATACTCTTTACAAATCTAGAAATTTTGACATACTTAAATATTGCTATGATATTATGCTTCTAATGCCTATGTTGAACCATATATTGAGGACTACCCCGCTGTCCAAGAAGAGATTAATATTTTGCAGGAGTCTATGGAAGAAGAAATTGATGAAACTATGAGCTCATTGGATGAAAAAGATGAGGAGGAGAGTGAAGAACAAAAGGAGGAAGAGCGGATTAGCTACCCGTGCCCACCTTCTAATGAGAGTAACTCTTCAACACATACATTGTTTAATTTCCCTTCATGCTTATCGAAGGATGATTGCTATGATGATTGTTATGATCCCGTTAATTCTCTTGAAATATCCCTTTTTGATGATGCTTGCTATGCTTGTGGCCAAGATGCCAATATGAATTATGCTTATGGAGATGAACTTGCTATAGCTCCTTATGTTAAAAATGAAATTTTTGCTATTGCACCCACACATGATAGTCCTATTATCTTTTTGAATTCTCCAAACTACACTATATCGGAGAAGTTTGTGCTTATTAAGGATTATATTGATGGGTTGTCTTTTACTACTACACATGATGATTTTGATAGATATAATATGCATGTGCTTGCTGCTCCTACTTGCAATTATTATGAGAGAGGAACTACATCTCCGCCTCTTTATGTTTCCAACACAACAAAATTGCAAGAAACTGTTTATACTATGCATTGTCCTTTACTTTGTGTGTATGAATTGTTCTTTTATGACATGCCGATGCATAGGAAGAGAGTTAGACTTCGTCATTACATGATATATGTTTCTTTGTGCTCACTACTAAATTACAAATCATTATTAATTAAAATTGGCTTTGATATACCTTGGGATCCGGGTGGATTCACTACTTGGGCACTATATGCCTAGCTTAATGGCTTTAAAGAAAGCGCTGCCAGGGAGACAACCCAGAAGTTTTAGAGAGTCATTTATTTCTATTGAGTGCTTTCATATAGTTTTAAAACAACAAAAATAAAGAGGGGAACCCAAATATTTTTCAAAAAGGAAAGTGAAAGTGAGAAAGACAAGCATTGTTGAAGTGGGAGAGCTCCTTGAACTTTGTTCATGCTCATGGCAACTTTGTGAATCTTGATTACAGAAACTTTTCAACAAAAACAATTATCCCCTTGTACAATTCCATTGTATTATAAAAATAATGTGTCAAGGTTTGCCTTTAGGATGTTTACATTTGCTTGATGGTTTGTACGGTGCAGGACAGAAACTCTGGTTGTAGTGCGCGATTTTACATTTTTAGCTGGAACATAAAATGGTTCTGATTATTTTTGCACTATCTTTCTATACAAATTGTTTATTGTTACTAATTTTTGCAGAATTTTTCAAGCATCAGAAGTATGGTGAATGTTCAGATTATTACAGACTGTTCTGTTTTAGAAAGATTCTGTTTTTGATGCATAGTTTGCTTGTTTTGATGAAACTATCAATTTATATCAATGGATTAAGCCATGAAAAAGTTATATTACAGTAGACACAATGCAAAAACAAAATATGAATTGGTTTTCAACAGTACTTAGAGTAGTGATTTGCTTTATTATACAAACGGATCTTACCGAGTTTTCTGTTGAAGTTTTGTGTGGATGAAGTGTTCGTTGATCGAGAAGGTCTCGATGTGAGAAGAAGGAAGAGAGGCAAGAGCTAAAGATTGGGGATTCCCAAGGCACCCCAAGTAAATATTCAAGGAGACTCAAGCGTCTAAGCTTGGGGATGCCCCAGAAGGCATCCCCTTTTTCTTCAACAAGTATCGGTATGTTTTCGGATTCGTTTCGTTCATGTGATATGTGCAATCTTGGAGCGTCTTTTGCATTTAGTTTTCATTTTTCTTTTATGCACCATGCTGGTATGAGGTAGTCCTTGGTTGATTTATAGAATGCTCATTGCACTTCACTCATATTTTTGAGTATGGCTTTATAGAATGCTTCATGTGCTTCACTTATATCATTTGAAGTTTGGATTGCCTATTTCTCTTTACATAGAAAACCGCCATTTGTAGAATGCTCTTTTGCTTCACTTATATTTGTTAGAGCGTGGGCATATCTTTTTTTAGAAAGAATTAAACTCTCTTGCTTCACTTATATCTATTTAGAGAGATGACAGGAACTGGTCATTCACATGGTTAGTCATAAAATCCTACATAAAACTTGTAGATCACTGAATATGGTATGTTTGATTCCTTGCAACAGTTTTGCAATATAAAGATGGTCACATTAGAGTCATGCTAGTGGGTAGTTGTGGATTAGTAGAAATACTTGTGTTGAGGTTTGTGATTCCCGTAGCATGCACGTATGGTGAATCGTTATGTAACGAAGTCAGAGCATGAGGTATTTATTGATTGTCTTCCTTATGAGTGGCGGTCGGGGACGAGCGATGGTCTTTTCCTACCAATCTATCCCCATAGGGGCATGCGTAGTAGTACTTTGCTTCGAGGGCTAATGAACTTTTGATATAAGTATGTGATTTCTTTATGACTAATATTGAGTCCATGGATTGTACGCACTCTCACCCTTCCATCATCGCTAGCCTCTTCGGTACCATGCATTGCTCTTTCTCACCTCGAGAGTTGGTGAAAACTTCGCCGGTACCATAAACCCACCATATACCTTCCTCAAAACAGCCACCATACCTACCTATTATGGCATTTCCCTAGCCATTCAGAGATATATTGCCATGCAACTTCCATCATCATCATATACATCACTTGAGCATTCATTGTCATATTGCTTTGCATGATCATAAGATAGCTAGCATGATGTTTTCATGGCTTGTCCGTTTTTTATGTCATTGCTACGCTAGATCATTGCACATCCCGGTACACCACCGGAGGCATTCATATAGAGTCATATCTTTGTTCTAGTATCGAGTTGTAATATTGAGTTGTAAGTAAATAAAAGTGTGATGGTCGTCATTATTAGAGCATTGCCCCAGTGAGGAAAGGATGATGAAGACTATGATTCCCCCACAAGTCGGGATGACACACCGGACGAAAAAAAAGGCCAAAAAAGAGAAGGCCCAAAAAAGAGGGAAAAAGAAAATAAAAAATGAGAGAAAAGGAGAGAAGGGGCAATGTTACTATCCTTTTACCACACTTGTGCTTCAGAGTAGCACCATGTTCTTCATATAGAGAGTCTCTTGAGTTATCACTTCCATATACTAGTGGGAATTTTTCATTATAGAACTTGGCTTGAATATTCCGATGATGGGCTTCCTCAAATGCCAGAGGTCTTCATGAGCAAGCAAGTTGGATGCACACCCACTTAGTTTCAGTTGGAGCTTTCATACACTTATAGCTCTAGTGCATCCGTTGCATGGCAATCCCTACTCACTCACATTGATATCTATTAATGGGCATCGCCATAGCCCGTTGATACGCCTAGTTGATGTGAGACTATGTTCTCCTTTTTGTCTTCTTCATAACCACCATTCTATCCCACCTATAGTGCCATATCCATGACTCACGCTCATGTATTGCGTGAGGGTTGAAAATGCTGAAGCGCGTTAAAAAGTACGAACCAATTGATCGGCTTGTCATCGGGGTTGTGCATGATGTGAATATTTTGTGTGGTGAAGATGGAGCATAGCCAGACTATATGATTTTGTAGGGATGCCTTTCTTTGGACTTGTTATTTTGAAAAGACATGATTGCTTTATTAGTGGGCTTGAAGTATTATTATTTTTATGTCAAATGATAGATTATTGCTTTGAATAACTCGTGCCTTAATATTCATGCATGATTAGATATGTGATCAAGATTATGCCGGGTAGCATTCCACATCAAAAATTATCTTTTTATCATTTACCTACTCGAGGACGAGCAGGAATTAAGCTTGGGGATGCTGATACGTCTCCGTCGTATCTATAATTTTTGATTGTTCCATGCCAATATTCTACAACTTTCATATACTTTTGGCAACTTTTTATACTATTTTTGGGACTAACATATTGATCCAGTGCCTAGTGCCAGTTCCTGTTTGTTGCATGTTTTTTGTTTCGCAGAATATCCATTCAAACAGAGTCGGTATGGGGTAAAAATGGACGGAGATTTTTTTTGGAATATATATGATTTTAGGGAAGAAAAATCCACGCGAGACGGTGCCCGAGGGGGCCACGAGGCAGGGGGCGCGCCCCTGACCCTCGTGGCCACCCCATAAGGCGGTTTATGCCCATCTTTCGCCGCAAGAAAGCTAATATCCGGATAGAGATCGTGTTAAAATTTCAGCCCAATCGGAGTTACGGATCTCCGGGAATATAAGAAACGGTGAAAGGGTAGAATCTAAGAACGCGGAAATAGAGAGAGACAGATCCAATCTCAGAGGGGCTCTCGCCCCTCCCATGCTATGGAGGCCAAGGACCAACGGGGAAACCCATCTCCCATCTAGGGAGGAGGTCAAGGAAGAAGAAGACGAAGGTGCCACCTGTCCCGTTCTCTTTCGGTGGCGCCGGCTGCCGTGGCCATCATCATCATCATCATCATCACCGCGATCTACACCAACACCTCCGCCATCTTCACCAACATCTCCATCACCTTACCCCCTCTATCTACAACGGTCCACTCTCCCGCAACCCGCAGTACCCTCTACTTGAACATGGTGCTTTATGCTTCATATTATTATCCAATGATGTGTTGCCATCCTATGATGTCTGAGTAGATTTTCGTTGTCCTATTGGTGGTTTTGATGAATTGATATGATTGATTTAATTTGCTTGTGGTTATGTTGATGTCCTTTGGTGCCCATCATATGAGTGCGCGCGTGGATCACACCATAGGGTTAGTTGTATGTTGATAGGACTATGTATTGGAGGGAAAGAGTGACAAAAACTTCAACCTAGCATAGAAATTGATGCATACGGGATTGAAGGGGGACCAATATATCTTAATGCTATGGTTGGGTTTTACCTTAAATAACGTTAGTAGTTGCGGATACTTGCTAATAGTTCCAATCATAAGTGCATAGAATTCCAAGTCGGGGATAACATGCTAGCAGTGGCCTCTCCCACATAAAAACTTGCTATCGGTCTAGTAAAGTAGTTAATTGCTTAGGGGCAATTTCGCAACTCCTACCACCACTTTTCCACACTTGCTATATTTACTTTATTGCTTCTTTACTTACAACAGCCCCTACTTTTTATTTACTTGCTCTTTATTATCTCGCAAACCTATCCAACAACACCTACAAAGTACTTCTAGTTTCATACTTGTTCTAGGTAAAGCAAACATCAAGCATGCGTAGAGTTGTATCGGTGGTCGATAGAACTTGAGGGAATATTTGTTCTGCCTTTAGCTCCTCATTGGGTTCAACACTAGTGGGTTATCACGCCAGAGTCTTCCTTCCGTCGGCTCGCGCTCCACCATCTCCACGCCTGCTCCCCATGGTGGGCGCCCCTCCAGCTGGATCCACCGAAACCACGGCGGAGCTCGGGGGCTCCGAGCCCTTGCCCCTGTCTTGCGGCAGGTGCAGTGGCCACCCAAGTTCAAGCCGGAGATGCCGCCATGTTGCGACAGCGCGGCGGATCTGTCGGCTTTCCTGCTAGCATACGAGGAGGCCGTCTTGGAAGCCGGGGGCGACGACAAGGCCATGGCCAACTGGTTCCCAATGGCCCTTGTGGGCACGCTGCGCGCCTGGCTCCTCCACTTGCCGGAATCTTCTGTCGCCACCTGGGAGGAGCTGCACGGCCTCTTTGTCACTCGCTTCAAGGAACCGGCGGCCCCCATCATCGCAGCTCTTCTCGGCGGTTCGCAAGCACCACCCTCAGATCGGCACATCAAGCCGTACTTTCACCAGATCGGCGTCGCTTCCAAGCGCCCGGGGGTTCCACCGTTGGCTCGGGTGCACTCCCAATGTTGTGCGCACCCACCATCTGCCACGTATCCATCACCAAGATGCTCGTCGACGGCAGCACTGGCCTCAATGTGCTCTTCATCGAGGCCTTCAGCCTCCTACACGTACTGTTCGAGCGGCTCCGCCCCAGGAAGCCCTTCTCGGGAGTTAGCGGAGGCTCCGCCCGCTCCCTGGGACGGATCCGCCTCCCCGTGACCTTCGGCACACGCGACAACTACCGCACCGAGCTCATCGACTTCGATATTGCCCGCACTGGCCTCCCATACAACGCCATCCTCGGGTACCCAGCTCTGGCCCAGTTCATGGTAGCAACCCATCCTGTTTACAATCTCATGAAGATGCCTGGGAGCCAGGGTGTCCTCACCATCAAGGGGGACGCCAAGGAGGCCCTGGCGGCACTCAAGCTTGCCCACAAGGCCGCCATGATAGCACAACCCGTCGACGCGGATACCTCCAAGGCCATGGGAGCCCCGCCAACCAAGAAGAAGCAGTTCTTCACTCAGGCCAAGGCAGAAACCAAGCAAGTGTTGGTCGAGGAGGACGGGTCCTCAGGGAAAACCTTTACCATAGGTGCCAACCTCGAGCCTGCTCAGGAGGAGGTGCTAGTGAAGTTTTTGCGTGCAAACAAGGGAGTGTTCGCCTGGGAGCCCGACCAGCTGGTAGGGGTCCCAAGAGAGGTATTAGAGAACCACCTGAAGGTGTGCCCCAATGTACGCCCTTTGAAGCAGAAGGCAAGGCGGTAGTCCATAGAGAAGCAATCTTTCATCGTCCAAGAAACTCGCAAGTTGGAGGCTGCGAGTGTCATACACGAGGTTCGGTACCCCGAGTGGCTGGCGAACCCCGTCGTCATCCCCAAGAAAGGTGGGAAGCAGCGGATGTGCGTCGACTTCACCAACCTCAACAAGGCCTGACCCCAAGATCCATTCCCGCTTCCACGCATCGACCAAATCGTCGACTCCACCGCCGAGTGCGACTTGCTATGTGTCGGTGTCAAAACCGGCGGATCTCGGGTAGGGGATCCCGAACTGTGCGTCTAGGCCAGATGGTAACAGGAGGCAGGGAACACGATGTTTTACCTAGGTTCGGGCCCTCTTGATGGAGGTAAAACCCTACGTCCTGCTTGATTAATATTGATGATATGGGTAGTACAAGAGTAGATCTACCACGAGATCAGAGAGGCTAAACCCTAGAAGCTAGCCTATGGTATGATTGTGTTTATGGAGTTGATCGCCTACGGACTACAACCCTCTGGTTTATATAGACACCGGATAGGGTTAGGGTTACATAGAGTCGGTTACAATGGTGGGAGATCTTGAATATATCCGCATCGCCAAGCTTGCCTTCCACGCCAAGGAAAGTCCCATCCGGACACGGGATGAAGTCTTCAATCTTGTATCTTCATAGTCATGGAGTCCGGCTGAAGGTATAGTCCGGCTACCCGAACACCCCCTAATCCAGGACCCCCTCAGTAGCCCCTGAACCAGGCTTCAATGACGACAAGTCCGGCGCGCAAATTGGCTTCGGCATTGCAAGGCGGGTTCCTCCTCTAAGTCCTTCATAGAAGATTGTAGACACCAAGAGTAGTGTCCGGCTCTGCAAAATAAGCTTCCACATATTGCCATAGAGAGAATAATATTAACACAAATCAAATATGCTGACGTATTCCGCAGTGCGTCATCACACTACGGCCAAGTCTTTTACTCAAATCGTTTTTACTTTTCCACCTCAGCATGTTTTGCGAGGCGGTTTTCTTCGCACGTCTTGTCAAAGCAGAGATCGTGTACCCCCCTTTTACGGGATTCTCATCAATACGGACGTGGGTAACTCAATCGTGCCCGTTAGCATGTTTTCTCGATTAAAGGCGAGTCCCAAACGGTTACGGGGAAGGCTCCTGATATTCAACCTCTTATAAAGAGACAAGGGCCTTATCCTTTTTTCCAATCCCAAAACAAGTTCGCCCGTCGCCTCGAGTTCCAACACCCTAGGCTTCAGATTCCGGGTGCCTCGGACCTTTGACAATGTCCGGTTCCGACCTTCAAGGCCGATGGATGCCCTCCTCCGTCACGGAGGAGGATGTGCTAAGGTTGAGAGAGGCTAAGTTCTTGACCGCCGAAATTTCGCATAGGTTGCCTGCTCAAAGGCAGGCTATCCCCAGTCCCCAGCCCGGCGAGAGCGTAGTGTTCATGTCTCACTTCCTTCGGGGGTTAGGCTTCCCGATAGATCTCTTTGTGAGGGGACTGCTGTTTTATTACGGACTGGAATTCCACGACTTAGCTCTGGAGTCCATCCTCCATATCTCCTCGTTTATCGTTGTGTGCGAAGCGTTCCTCCGTGTTACCCCTCACTTCGGACTATGGCTCAAGACCTTCAAAGTGGAGCAGAAGATGATCAAGGGATGGCACGCAGAGTGCGGAGGCACTGTTATAAGCAAAAATGCTGATGCTCCATGGCCCGAGGGCTCTTTTCAAGAGGAGCTAGGCTTGTGGCAACGAGAGTGGTTTTATATCACCGCTCCCCGGAGCACCAAATGGGTGGCGTCTCCTGCCTTTCGCTCGGGTCCCCCACCACGGCTAGCATCATGGGTCAACAGAGGGTTAGATTGGGGTTTGCCCAAAGACGTGCCCTTGTTACAGGGCCGCATTAAGGATCTCTTGGAGGGAGACCTCAGCCTGGTCAAGGTTACGCAGGTCATGCTGATTCGCCGAATATTGCCCGGCAAACGTCGCCCCCTTCGCCTATGGGAGTTTAATCCAGAGGGACCGCGAGCTCTCCAGAACTTCATGGGTGCAACGCCCGTGGAGATGTATAAACTGTTCTTTGGATCACAAGAGATGTGTCCGGATTTAACCGAGGACGCAGGCCTAAGCCGCAATCGCCCGGATACTCAAGTAAGCAACCTTGTGCCCGGACCTTCTATCCGTATAATTGTCATAAACTTGCCCCTAAAAGAGCCATCCTTTTAAACAGGAGTGGATAGCGAAGGCAAAGCTGATCAGGTGTCCGGCTCCCCTTCCTGAAACAGGCCGGATCCTGTGCTGGTCAGGATGCTGGAGATAATGCCTTTGGAGGGGGAGGACAAGGAAGTTATGTCCTCCTCGAAGGAGGCTGCTCCGAAGGGAGGAACCGACAATTCCTCTCCTAAGGGGAAGAAGAGAGCCACCTCTGACGACCCGGAAACCATGGCCTCGAAGCAGGGAGAAAATTCTCGTCAGAGGGTCCGACGCCGGGGAGTTCCTCGGCCGGACTACGCCCTCAAGGGGATCAGCCCTCCAGCGAGCCGTAAGTGGAGAAAGATTTTCCTTTTGAGGGATGAGGGAAATCCTCGATTTATGCCTGAGAAGATTAACCAAACTTTTGCCTTGTAGCTCGGACCTCAGCCCTTCTCAGCAGAGCTCATCTTCGGGGGATCTTCTTCCGGAGATGATGGAGAGCGGGACGCCTCCCCCTGCCGTGCCGCCTAGCGAGGCGGGCGACCCTGAGGTGTCGTCATGGAGGGTTTCTCCGAATCCGGCAGGGGCGGAAGATAGCTATGTGGCCCCCCGAGGTTCTCCGCGTCCGGCCTTCGAAAGAGGTCATGGGACGAGCCCGGCACCGTCTGGTGCTTGGTCGGAGGAGCTAAAGATTCTGTTGGGGCAAGCTTGTATCTCAGAGCAACACCATGCATTGATGGGAACGGTAATTGAAAGGATCTCATCCGCAGAGAGCGGATTGCATGAGGCCGTCAAAAGTTTACTGACGGGTTTTGAGGTACATTAGATAATGTACACTTTTGGCAGTTGCGCATGAATAAGATGTGCCCTGTGTAGATAGTAGCCTCTGAGACTCTGCACGTTGTCAAGAAATGATGGCACGCAGAGGATCATAATCCCAGGTCTAAGATGTCGCCTTTGAATGTAGGCGGCATGGTGTCCGGAATCGAGCCGAACTGACGATTTTGCCAGACTAAAGCGGCAACTGGACGTGGCAGATGCCGACATCACACTTGTCAACAAGCGGCTTGATGAGGCTCAAGGTATGTAATTCCTCGGGCGGCATCAGGTAAGAACAGTTTTATGCCTCTGTCTTACGATGTGTGTGCTTGACGCAGATGGTGCGGCCGCCGTGGAGAGTCTTAGGGCAGAACTTGCCCGAGCTAAAGAACAAGCCAGAGAAAGTGATGCGGCTGCCAAGAAAGCCCTTGAAGAGCTGGGAGCCGAACAGGCTGCTCATTGCTGAAGCAAGGAAGAGATGGCTGAGATGGCCGAAAAGTTAAAAAGCGCTACAGACCGTTGCAGACTTCTTGAAAAAGAAGACCAGGCGAAACAGACGGACTTAGAGAAGGCCGTTGCCAATGCCAAGGACGCGTGCTCTGCGATGAGAGCTGCGAGGGAGGAGCTGCGTCAGTCCAAACAGATTGCGGCTGGAAAGCCCTTTATGCTGCGAAGGAGATTTTGCGATCCGAAGTTTGCTCCGTTGGACCGGATGTGGAGTGTGGAGGATACCTATCTGGACTTGGCAGCGAGTGCTGCTGATGCGACCGAACACTTTCGAGATGAGAAAGATCGCGAAGTGGAAAAGCTTTTCTAGTCGCAGTTTCACAATCCAGAGCGTCCACTGGCAGTGGACGATCGTTTGGCTCAATGGGCCGAACTGAATAGGTTGTCCGGACTAGCCATGAAGTACGTCATGGGTCACCTGTGGCTGGGGAGATCGGAGCCGAAGAGTTATTTTAGCTTGGTGCAGCAATTCCTTGACGCGGTGCCGCGTATAAATGCAATGAAGAGGTCAGCATGCATAGAGGGCGCAAGGATGGCTCTTGCCCGTGCTAAGACATACTGGGAAGAGATGGAGACCACCGTTGTTGCGTCCCGAGATTCGGAAAAAAGCCGAGTGCCCTCCGAGCACTATTTTCAGGAAGTCCTTGAAGGCGCTCGTGTAATAGAGACGCAATGCTCGAAAGATGCTATGTTATGATAGCATATGTAATTATAAAGTAATATTTTGATAAACTGTAGTGGCCTTTTTATACTTGTGCCTTCAAGTATTGGGAACACCTCCTGTGCGGCCGTTTTAAAATATATATATATATATATATATATATATATATATATACAAAATCTGAAAGATGGCAGTCGTTGGCTTCAGCCCCCACGCACATAGTGCGGGGGTGCTCGCAGAAGACGCATTTTCACACTTAACCCAACGTCTTGGTCCTACAAAGGAGGTGATAGCGCAGCGGGCCAGGCAATCGGACTGTAATGCTTTAACACTTTCACTTAGCCATAGGAGCTTGACAGTGAGACTATTTAGGTAGCCCCTTGGTGGTGACTGCGCTCGCCCGAGTTCGGGGCACGTATGTGCCTGACCGGGAAGCGGCCCTTCGTTAAAGCGGAGGAATCCGATAGATTCCGATAGGTCATCGAGTGGCTAACCAATCTCACGCTACATCATGACAGTCAGTTTTCGGCTTTCTCTACTGAGGTGCTTGCCCGGCCGAACCGGGGCACAATCGCAGTAGTTCTCCTGGTGCTACCTTAGCCGATAGAGCGGAATGTAAGGTAGCTGAACTCAGGAGCCGGGCAACCCAACATTTGACCAAAGACATGATTCGGAGCTGATGCATATAATGCCAAAACTCGTGACGCCGAACACTCCCTAAGGTGTTCGGTCTTTATGAGTGCGGGCGAAACAACACTCTTTATTAAAAAAGCCCCTAGTGTCCAGGTACGTGCAAAAATTCTGACGTGGCCACATGCCAAGACGCCAGCCTCCTCCTTGGTTATGTCAGGAAAAAACCAGGGGATGTGTAGCAACAAGAGACAGTAAAAAAGGTTTACGCAGGGTCTTAATCTAAAAAGAATCCTTTAGGACGGGTCCCTACTGCACGTCTGCGCATGTGTCTCCGTTGTGCCGTATACTGGACGGGCGCCGCACGACGTTCATCTGTAAAAGAGAGGAACTGAGTTGAAAACGGGTCGTGCCGAAAAAGTTTAAAATAAACAAAGTATAAAGTAAAATATATAAAATTGAGCTTTATTGTCTCTTATTGTCTATGCATGGAGCCCCTAGTGCGGGGGTATATGGCCACTAAGCCTGCATCAATGATGATTTTGTACCGAACTCGTCTATCCGCATTCGTGGTCTTTAATGACCTATTTTGAAGTTTTTTGTCCGGTGAGGCCATTTTACTGTGGGGCTATCAAAGCGGCCGCACAGTCCTCCGCTTGGGGAGGCGCACTTTAGTGCTTCCCCTTCAAAGAGATGATGCCTCGTGGACCGGGCATCTTAAGCGTGAGAGATGCATAATGCAGTATTGCGTTAAAGCGAGCAAAAGCTTCGCGTCCCAGTAGTGCTTGATAGCGGCTTGAGAACGGGACGATATGGAAGGTCAGCTTTTCACGGCGGAAGTTATCGACAGAGCCGAATATAACTTTGAGCCGGATAAAACCCGTACAATGGGTGTCCGAACCAGGTGTTACCCCTTGAAAGGAGGTTTTACTGCAGCGGATTCTTGCTGGGTTTATCCCCATGTGATGGATTGTATCCTGATATATCAGGTTTAGTCCACTGCCGCCGTCCATAAGGACATTTGAAAACTGGAGTCCGCCAATTATTGGATCGAGTATCAAAGCAGTCCAGCCTGTATTCTTGATATTTCTAGAATAATCTAGCTGATCAAAGATGATTGGTTTTGACAACAAGTGGCGGGACCCTTTGGGGATAGGTCGTGTGGTGCATACCTTTATGGGCGCCGCACGTTTTGTTATGTGAAGTAAGTTCACTATTTTTACTTCTTGTGGGAAGTTCTTTTGTTTCCTGGTGCTCTTCTTTTGGGGTTCGTCCTCGTCTTCGCTTGGTGTGTCGAGCCCCTTGTGTTCGGCATTGAGTCTGTCGGATTGTTTGAAAACCCAACAGTCTCTGTGGGTATGGTTAGCAGGCTTCCCGGGGGTACTGTGTATCTGACATATCCTGTCCAGGATTTTATTTAGGTTGGATGGATCGTCCCTGTTATCCTGGGGGGGGGGGGGTGATTTTGCCTGATTTTGTCGTGAGCCTTTGAATCCGGCATTGACTGCCGTGCTCTTCGGACTTTTGTCCTTAGTCCACCGACGGTCCTTGTTGCGTCGCGGTTTTCTGTTTCCATCCCTAGTTTTGGATGTACTTGGGTCGCTGGGGCTGCACCTTGCCAACCAGCTGTCCTCCCCTACACAAAAGCGGGTCAAGAGGTTTGTTAGTGCGGCCATTGTTCTTGGCTTTTCTTGGCCGAGGTGTCTGGCGAGCCATTCGTCTCGGACGTTTCGCCTGAAAGCTGCTAAGGCTTCGGCGTCCGGACAATCGACTATCTGATTCTTTTCAGTGAGGAATCTATTCCAGAACTGCCAAGTTGATTCTCCAGGTTGTTGAGTTATGTGATTAAGATCGTCTGCATCCGGAGGGCGGACATAGGTCCCTTGAAAGTTTGCTCGGAAAGCATCCTCGAGCTCTTCCCAGCTTCCAATTGTGTTTTCAGGAAGGCTTTTAAGCCAATGCCGGGCTGGCCCTTTAAGCTTAAGGGGTAAATATTTTATGGCGTGGAGATCATCTCCTCTAGCCATGTGTATGTGGACGATATAATCCTCGATCCAAACTCCAGGGTCTGTTGTTCCATCATATGCCTCTATGTTTACGGGTTTGAATCCCTCTGGAAATTCATAGTCCAGGACCTCATCGGTGAAACATAAGGGGTGTGCGGCGCCCCTGTATTTGGGTGTGCCGGATTCTGATGATGGCTTCATAGCATTGCTTACGAGAGCTTGCTTTCTTGGCCCATAAATGGACCTGACTGGGCCATGGTGCGAATCCTTAAGTGGGTCGCATGCCGATTTAAGTGCGGCACCGCTTGCCGCTTTATGGGGTCGTCTATCCGACCGTGTGGCTCTCTCATTTTTTGAATGCGAGGGCTCTAGGGCCTCTTCGTCGAATTCAGGCAGTAGCTTTCTTTTTGGATAGCTTTTAGTATGGCGACTGTCGCCGTATTTATCTGCGGTATTGATTACTTTGCTCCATCTAATCCGGAGTGCATCTTCCGCTATTTTTAGCTTCCGCTTCTGCTTTTTTAGGCTGCGTGCAGTTGCAACGAGCCTCTCATGGGGATTCTTCTGCTCCATAGGTTTATCCGGCGTGAGGTCGTCCGGAATGCCGTTTTCGCCGGAGGAGGGATGTTCTGTTTCTCTATCCGTGTTGCCCTGTTCGGACGGTTGCTCTGAGGCCTGCTCGTCGTCTACCGGCTCGTCCTGCTCTATGGCTGGGTTTTTATCGAGGCGGGGCTTGGGTCGGCGTTTACACCGACGCTTTGATTGCTTTTCCGGGGGTCGAACTCCCGTTCCATCCCCTTTTTCCTCGTTGTCGCTTCCTTTAGGGGTATCCACCATGTACACATCGTGAGATGAGGTGGCTGTCCAATGCCCTATGGGTGTTGGTTCGTCGGTATCTCCTGCATCGTCATCCATGCCGTCGATGTCTCCGGAGTCGAAGTTGAGCACGTCGTTTAAATTGTCGACAGTGGCTACCAAGTGGGTGGTGGGTGGGCTTTGAATTTCTTCATCATCCGTATCCCACCCTCGTTGACCGTAATCCGGCCAGGGCTCTCCTAATAAAGAGAGAGACTTAAGAGAATTCAGGATGTCACCAAAAGGCGAGTGCTGAAAGATGTGTGCGGCGGTGAACTCCATTATCGTCGCCCAATCGGATTCGATTGGCAGGGGTGCGGGGGGTTCGGAGTCCGGGGAGGAGTCCGGATCCTCGGAGTCACGAGTTGTGCAGAGTGCGGGGCTAGCGTTCAGCTCGATCGCCTTTGGGATCACAGCCCCCGAGGTGACATCCAACCGCTCGTCCTCGATTGGCGCAATAGGCTCCGAGTTAGGGGTCGGAACCGATGCGTGTGCGGCCTCTAGGACACTGTCCGGAGGCATAGCTAGATCATGCCCCTCGAGATAGTGCGGCGCGCTTGGCCGTGGCTCAAACCCGTCGAAGATCAAGTCTCCGCGGATGTCAGCCATGTAGTTTAAGCTTCCAAACCTGACTTGATGGCCAGGGGCGTAGCTTTCGATCTGCTCCAGGTGGCCGAGCGAATTGGCCCGCAGAGCGAAGCCACCGAAGACGAAGATCTGTCCGGGGAGAAAAGTCTCACCCTGGACCGCATCGTTGTTGATGATCAAAGGAGCCATCGGGCCTAAAGGCGACGACACAGAGGAACTCTCAATGAAAGCACCAATGTCGGTGTCAAAACCGGCGGATCTCGGGTAGGGGGTCCCGAACTGTGTGTCTAGGCCGGATGGTAACAGGAGGCAGGGAACAGGATGTTTTACCCAGGTTCGGGCCCTCTTGATGGAGGTAAAACCGTACGTCCTGCTTGAATAATATTGATGATATGGGTAGAACAAGAGTAGATCTACCACGAGATCAGAGAGGCTAAACCCTAGAAGCTAGCCTATGCTATGATTGTGTTTATGGAGTTGATCGCCTATGGAGTACAACCCTCCGGTTTATATAGACACCGGATAGGGTTAGGGTTACATAGAGTCGGTTACAATGGTGGGAGATCTTGAATATCCGCATCGCCAAGCTTGCCTTCCACGCCAAGGAAAGTCCCATCCGGACACGGGACGAAGTCTTCAATCTTGTATCTTCATAGTCCTGGAGTCCGGCTGAAGGTATAGTCCGGCTACCCAAACACCCCCTAATCCAGGACTCCCTCACTTTGCTTCCTGGACGCGTTCTCAAGATATCATCAAATCAAGATGGCGATAGAAGATGTGGAGAAGACGGCCTTCCTGACCCCGTGTGGGGTGTACTGCTACACCAGCATGCCGTTCAGGCTGCGCAACATGGGCGCAACCTTCCAATGACTCATGCACATCGCCTTAGGGCGGCAGCTCAGGAGAAACGTTGGAGCCTACATCGATGACATCGTGGTGAAGTCCTGGGAGGCGGGGACCTTGATCCAAGACCTAGAGGAGACCTTTGAAAGCCTTCGCCAGGTGGACTTGCGGCTCAATCCGGAGAAATGCGTGTCTGGCGTCCCATCCGACAAGTTTCTGGGTTTCCTGGTGTCCCACAGGGGGATCGAGGCCAACCCAGAGAAAGTAAAGTCCATTGAAGACATGAGTCCACCACAGATCCTCAAGGAAATGCAGAAGTTGGCTGGTCGAGTGACTGCGTTGGGGTGTTTCATCTCCAAGCTAGGAGAGCGCGCCCTACCCTTCTTCAAGCTGATGAAAAAGAAGGGCCCGTTCGAGTGGACCCCGAAGGCCGACCAAGCTTTTCAAGACCTCAAGAGATACCCGACCAACCCTCCAGTAATGGTGGTGCCACGACCTCGCGAGCCCCTAGTGCTCTATCTTGCCGCCACCCCATACTCAGGCAGCGCGGCCCTGGTGGCAGTTCGGGAAGAGCACCAAGCCAAGGGCGCACCACGCCGTGCCACACCTCTAGCAGAGATGACGCAAGACCAGAAGGGCGCCACAAGGGCCGCAGCAGCAGCAGAAGAGGATCAAGCTCGGCAGGACGACGCCCCCAAACTCACGAAGACTTTGGCAAGCGACCAAGCGTCGGGGGCTCTACCCCCTCAGGAGGCACCCCAATTTCCAGAAGTTGCAAACCTCATCAGCACGCCTACCCTCGTCGAGCACCCTGTATACTTCATCAGTACAGTGTTGCGGGATGCAAGAGCATGGTACCCCATGCCTCAGAATCTCCTACTCGCGCTCTTAATGGTCTCTCGAAAGCTGCGGCACTACTTCGAGGGCCACCCCATCAAGGTCGTCTCAGCTTACCCTGTTGGAGAGAGTACTCAGGGAGTCCCAACTCTACCGGAAGAGGCACTAAATGGAACATCGAGTTGCAAGCATTCCAGCTGGAGTTCAGTACTAGCAGGGTCATCAAGGGGGTCGCGCTCGCTGATTTCGTGGCAGAATGGATAGACGCCCCAACGCTTGAAGAAGGCGAAGACTGGTCCCTCTCACCAGGAAGCTAGGCGCCTGAAGGCTAGGTCATGTACTTCGATGGTTCCTTCGTGCGCCTGGGCGCGGGGGCTGGAGCAGTACTCATCTCACCCACTCAGGACAAGCTCTACTACCCCGTGCAGCTCTGCTTCCAGCAGGGCGAGAAGGTCTCCAACAACATTGCAGATTACAAGGGCCTCATAGCCGGCCTGAAGGCTGCGGCGGCGCTGGGGGTGAAGCGTCTCACTATCAGGGGTGACTCATAGCTCCTCGTCAACTTCTCCAACAAGGTATATGAGCCGAATGACGAGCATATGGAAGCATACCTCACACAGGTGCGCAAGATGGAGAAGCAATTTCTGGGCCTGGAACTGCAACACGTGCCCCGTGGCACCAACAGGAAAGCAGACGACATCGCCAGAATGGCATCCAAGCAACAGCCCCAGGAGCCTGGCGTCTTTGAGGAACGGCTCTTCAAGCCATCAGCAAACACCGTCGCATTCAAGAACAACTCAGCCTCGGGAGGAACTCCCACAGCCGCCTGCCTCAGGAGCCCCAACCTGTGGCCCGACCTCAGGAGCGCGCCTACTCCTGGCGCTCGAGCCCCAGGAGGGATGCTGGACCAAGGAATTCAAGGAATACCTCATGCAAGGGGCGTTGCCAGAGAAGGAGGAGGACGCGGAGCGCGTGGCCCGTCATGCCACGGCATACTGCATCCAGGATGGTGAGTTATATAGGAAGCGACCAAATGACGTTACACTGCATTGTATCTCCAGGGAACAAGGGAAAGAGTTGATAGCTGACATACATGGCGGAGACTGCGGGCACCACTCGTCGTCGTGAACCCTCGTCGGCAAGGCATTCCGAAGTGGATTCTACTGGCCTACGGTGCTCAATGACGAGGCTGAGTTGGTGAAGTCCTGCGAGGCCTACCAATTCCATGCCAAGCAGATCCATCAGCCAGCTCAGGGCCTCCAGACCATCCCACTCTCATGGCCGTTCGCGGTTTAGGGGCTGGACATTCTGGGCCCGTTCCCTCGGGCGCCTGGGGGCTATCGATACCTGAAAGTGCAACTATCCCTGGGTGGTTTTGGTAATTCCTAACAACATATAGTTCATTGAGCTAATGCCATTTCAAAGATAAACATTTCAGGAAAGCTCAGTGATTGGCATGGCATGGATGAGAAAAGCGGATCCCTCAAAATTCTAAGGAAAAAGAATTGGCTCAAGCTCTGTGACGCCCCCGATTTAATCGTACAGTAATCATACACGCAAACGTGTACGATCAAGATCAGGGACTCACGGGAAGATATCCCAACACAACTCTACAAATAAAATAAGTCATACAAGCATTATATTACAAGCCAGGGGCCTCGAGGGCTCGAATACAAGAGCTCGATCATAGACGAGTCAGCGGAAGCAACAATATCTGAGTACAGACATAAGTTAAACAAGTTGCCATAAGATGGCTAGCACAAACTGGGATACAGATCGAAAGAGGCGTAGGCCTCCTGCCTGGGATCCTCCTAAACTACTCCTGGTCGTCGTCAGCGGGCAGCACATAGTAGTAGGCACCTCCGGTGTAGTAGGAGTCGTCGTCGACGGTGGCGTCTGGCTCCTGGGCTCCAACATCTGGTTGCGTCAACCAGGTAGAAGGGATAGAGGGAAAAGAGGGAGAAAGCAACCGTGAGTACTCATCCAAAGTACTCGCAAGCAAGGAGCTACACTACATATGTATGCATTGGTATCAACTGGGATAAGGCTATTATATGTGGACTGAACTGCAGAAAGCCGGAATAAGAGGGGGATAGCTAGTCCTTTCGAAGACTACGCTTCTGGCAGCCTCCGTCTTGCAGCATGTAGAAGAGAGTAGACTGAAGTCCTCCAAGTAGCATCGCATAGCATAATCCTAACCGATGATCCTCCCCTCGTCGCCCTGTGAGAGAGCGATTGCCGGTTGTATCTGGCACTTGGAAGGGTGTGTTTTATTAAGTATCCGGTTCTAGTTGTCATAAGGTCAAAGTACAACTCCGGGTCGTCCTTTTACCGAGGGACACGGCTATTCGAATAGATAAACTTCCCTGCAGGGGTGCACCACATACCCCAACACGCTCGATCCCATTTGGCCGGACACACTTTTCTGGGTCATGCCCGGCCTCGGAAGATCAACACGTCGTAGCCCTACCTAGGCACAACAGAGAGGTCAGCACGCCGGTCTAAATCCTATGGCGCAGGGGTCTGGGCCCATCGCCCTTTGCACACCTGCACGTTGCGTACGCGGCCGGAAGCAGACCTAGCCTAGTGGCTTTCCAGTCCAATCCGGTGCGCGCCACTCAGTCGCTGACGTCACGAAGGCTTCGGCTGATACCACGACGCCTGGATACCCATAACTGCTCCCACGTAGATGGTTAGTGCGTATAGACCAAATGGCCAGACTCAGATCAAATACCCAGATCTCGTTAAGCGTGTTAAGTATCCGCGAACACCGACCAGGGCCAGGCCCACCTCTCTCCTAGGTGGTCGGAACCTGCCCTGTCGCTCCGCCTCAAAGATCCACTCGCGGGTGCTCCTATGAGCCTACCCGTCTTTAGTCACCACATGTATCATGTATAAAGTATATAGTATATACCCGTGATCACCTCCCGAGTGATCACGGCCCGATAGTATAGCATGGCAGACGGACAAGAATGTAGGGCCACTGATGATAAGCTAGCATCCTATACTAAGCATTAGGTTTGCAGGTAAAGGTAACAACAGTAGTAGCAAGGACAGGCTATGCATCAGGATAGGAATAACGGAAAGCAGTAACATGCTACACTACTCTAATGCAAGCAGTATAGAGAGGAGTAGGCGATATCTGGTGATCACAGGGGGGGCTTGCCTGGAAGCTCAGCCGAGAAGGAGGGGTCATCAACACCGTAGTCGAACTGGGTAGCAGCGGCGTCGGTCTCAGTGTCTATCGAGAGAAGAGGGGGGAGAAACAATAAATATAAGGCAAACAAATGCAAGACGATGCATGACATGATAAAGCGTGATGCTAGGTGTACCCTAACGCGGTACGAGGTGGTACCGGTTAAGGGGGGAAACATCCGGAAAAGTATTCCCGGCGTTTCGCGTTTTCGGGCAGAGGGGCCGGAGGGGGAAAGTTGCGAGTTCGATAGGTTAGAGGGGTGTGGCGGACGAACGGGTTGCGTATCCGTAATCGTCACGTCGTTCTGAGCAACTTTCATGTACAAAGTTTTTCGATCCGAGCTACGGTTTATTTTATATTAATTTTAAAAGATTTAAATCATTTTTAGGATTTATTTAATTAATTTAATCAACATTATCTAGAATAGTGTCTGCTGACGTCATCATGACGTCAGCATGACGTCAGTAGTCAACGTTGACCGTTGACCTGGTCAACCTGACGTGTGGGACCAGCGGGACCCACCTGTCATTCACTGCTTAGCCTAATTAGGGTTTATGTTAATTAATTAGGATTAATTATTTGTTTTAGCTTAATTAATCAAAATTAATTAAGTTAACTAATTCTTTAATTAATTTAATTAGTTAATTAATTAATAACTTTATTTATTATTTATTATTTTTTTTATCCATTTTTTTACATTCTAGGGCCGGGCCCCACATGTCAATGGCCCATAGGCCAAACGGGCGTGCGGGCGTGCGGGTTCACGGGCGTAATGGGCGCTGGGAACTTGCCCGCTTGGGCGCATGCCCAAGGGCGTAGCAGCGGCCAACGCAGGGGCGCCCGACGATGGTCGGCGGTGAGCATGCGTGCGACACGGTGCGCGGGGCAGAGGCCGGCGGGCGCACGGGTGATGCGCGCAACGGTGACGCGGAGAGCGTGAGGCGGAGCGTCAGGGGAGCAGCAGCAGGGGAAACCGGGGCGCGGCGGCGTCAGCGCAGCAGTTAGGCATGGGCGCATGCCGCCGGGCCATGGCGCGGGCGCGGAGAGCGCATCAAGGGGAAACAGGGGGCGGCCACGCATACGTGCAGCGGCGACGCGGGGCGAGCGGGGCGCGGGGCACGCGGTCGGGCAAGACCAGTGGCCACGGTGAGGCAGCACGGTTCGTGCACGGGCGAGGTCAGGGGCGAGACATGCGCGACGGCAGCGGAGCAGCGGCAGTGGCCGGCGCTGTGGGTGGAAGGGGGCGGTGCTGCGGAAGCAGAGAGGGAGGAGGGAGGCGGCGGACAATGGCGCACGGGAGGAGGGGAAGGACGATAGGGGGGGATCCTCACAGGGGAGCTGCAGGGGGAAGGCAATGGGCTCGGGGAGGTGGCGGCAGCGTCGCCGACGATGAGGGCGGCGGAGGGCGGCGCCGTTCGAGGGAGGTGCCGGCGTTGGGGCCGAGCGGTTCCGGGCTCGGGGTGATCTGAAGGGGAGGTGGACGACGAGGCGATGACGACGGTGGGGTGGTCCGACGAGGAAGCGGCACCGACGAGGTAGTAGCGGGGCGACGGGGTCGGCTGTTCCCCGATCTGGATCGAGGGGAAGGGGGAGGCGCCAGGGAGAGTGGGGGGGGGTTCGGGGGGAGTGGGTGTAGTGGGGGTGTGGGTGGACCGGTTAGGGTTAGGTTATGGGGGTATGTGTAGGCCGGGGGTGGGCCGGCCTGGCTGGGAGATGGCCAGTTGGGCCGGGGTCTGCTGGGCCGGAGCCCGGGTTTTTTTGTTTTTTTTGTTTTCTTTATCTATTTTCTTTTCTATTTTATTCTTTTAATTTTGTTTTATAAAATATAAATACAATTCCTAAATTAATGTTATAACTTATCCTACTGCCCCGAAAAGTTTGACGCCTAGATAAAATAGTTTGCATTATTGTAATTTTTAAAAGGCATTTAATTAATTGTTTTGACTACTATGTTATTCATTCTAGAGTATTTAAAGATTTTATATAAGTGTGGTTTCTCCATCATAATTATCCATGATTTATTTGAATCCACCCGAACATTTAGTTTTAATATTTGAAAACTTTTATTGTTTTCCTTTATTTTAAATTTGAATTTTGAACTGGATTTCGAATTACGCGGGTTTATCAACATCAATGTTCAAGAAATCGTTAACTGGTAGCTGCTCGATCAGTTTGGAGTAGCGATTAATCGCTGAATCGGCCTATTAACTGATTAATCGGCGAACCATTAATCGATAGATTGAATAGAAACTTGCCAACATATATCTAGATTTTTTAATGTATTATACCATACTCTCATGCTCCTAACTATGTAGTATACCAAAATATGGTGCCATGCAAATATGAAAAGCATATAGAGGAGGTAAAATTATTAATCCTATCTATTAAGGAGCGGCATGGGGCCAGAAGGGGTTATGGGCCAAAATTTTGTGCTTTGTTTGCCCATCGTTAATGGGCCAGCAAGGATTAATCGGCACGACAACTGATTAATTGGTCTAACTAGCCAATTAATCGGCCTGCCAAGTTAACGCGATGAATAGGTGTTATTCGATTCGGCCATGCTATGACTAGCGATTAACTGGCCCGTTAACTGATTAATCGGGTGAATTCTTGAACAGTGATCAACAGTAACCGAGGTGACGTGGCATCATTAGCGGAGGCTCACTGTAGCTTAATTATCCGGGCGTCACAATTCTCCTCCACTACAAGAAATCTCGTCCCGAGATTTAGGAGCGGGAGTAAGGGGGTGGGGGATCTGGTTACATAATTCTAACGATTCTTCTTGGTCATAGTTGCTCTTCTCAAAGAGGTCGATCCATTACATTGATGTCTTCATTTCTCTGCTTCAGGTCATCATGATGAAGTTGGCGTCCTTTCTTCGGGAACTCCATCGTACTTACGAATAGGTAAGGGGCAGCTTTACAACGATAGGATGTTATAAGGGAAAATCATCTGGGGTATCCCAAGAACGAACATATAAGTATCTCTCGAGTTGAACAAATGATACACATCGAGAGCAAAGTAGGACAATGCAATAAGAAGTTTTGAGAGGATAGGCAATCGTTCATTGCCTGAAACATAGTGTGAAAGGGGTTCAGAGCAATGGGAATAAGTATTGCATCTCATACCAGAATTGATGATCTTTCGAAAGGTGGCTCGTGAATCGCAAACGAGGCCAAGTGCGAGGAATTAAATTTGGAAACCGGGGGTGTATAGGAGGGTCAGGTTTCGATCCTGTGTAACTGTGGGTTATGGGCCCACCATGTGGTTAAAAGTAGGAAAAGCGTTGATACCTCGCACGGTCGTGATAGCGAGACATGTCAGAGGGTAGCCTATCATTTATGTTGACAACAATGTCAGTACCAAGGGCGAGGGACGAAGAGAACCATTTTCCTGCTTGTTGAACGAGGCAAGCCATTAGGCAAAGTTCTCGTCCATCGGTGGCTACCGGAATGTCATCAACAATAGTAACAGGGTCATGCTAACAGAATTGTACACCACGGTGTTTACATAAACAGGAGAATATTTCTGCTTGGATCATATAGATCACAAGAAAGGTTAAACAAAACAATGGAAAGGAAAATGTGATTCTTAGCTTAAACAGAAGAATGGAAAGGAAAATGTGATTAAACAAATATTTCAGGGGTATATCCTTCCCAAGAACAATCAGAGAAAGATATCCATGACAGGATAGTAAGTAGGTAAGGGGAGAGGAATTTTAAGACATTACCCATACAACGGTGTTTGGATAATTGACCAAGAAACATTTAGCATTGGGCTTCAAATGCTCTTATTGAAAATTCGGAGTACCACATACATGCTTCGAGATAGCATCGACATGGGCTTCGAGCAAAGGTCAGACTTTGGAAACACAAAGGATCCATCAGGAATAACTTGTGAAATAAGTCTTACAATTTCCTCACGGAAGAATGGCTAAACTTGCTAAAAAGGATACTACAACAATAGGTCCTCCGGCCAGGTGTGCTAGGCATGACATAACCTTACCGGGTCATATATAAAGACCAACAGTATAACTCTTGGAAATAAGTTCCAACCATCATATCTGACCGAGTTTCAGATCTGATTGGTGTCACGATACCTCAGACTTAGGATGCCTGAGAAGAAAAGGTGCGGCACAATTTGACGAGATGACATTGTAAGATTCTCGGGAAATGAACTATGGAAGCGAGTTCTGAAACAAGAGTTCATCAGTAAACCAAGGAGAGGATGAGGAGGTGGGTGATAGGCTCAGCAACAAATCATCGAGATTTCCAAAGGATTGATTTCCACAATTATGTGAACAAGGAAATATCATTTGTCGGATCAAATGTCATAATGATGTATGCTCGAGGGAAACATAAACAACTGAACAATGATAGAAGGGTGCAACCAGGAATCTGGACTAGGTTGCACGATCAATGTTTGAATGATGATTCAATAATCAATAGACTTAGAATGAAACTGTAGACCAATAACTTCAAGCAATAGGGTTGCTAGAAGTTTAGAATTTACACATCACAGACCATTTATCGGTATTCCGGTTAGAAACAACACGGAGACCAAGAAATGAACGCAAAAGGTGAGAGATATTACTATATCAAGAATTCTCAAGAGGTGGTAAAATTACCACGACATTCTTGACATAAAAGGTGGTAACATTCCATGGTAAAGAAGAACAAATGCTGGATAGCAAGGATCTCAAGGTATAACACAAAACACGAATAAGTTTGTGTTGAACGGAAGGCAATAAGGTGGTCGGTGATAATACAAACCATTGAGGGGCGAGGATGGTATTCCTCGTCAAGAATTCGATATATATCTTGGAAGAGCTCAGGATGTTGATGATGACCACGACACATTTGTCGAGAAATTTCATGAAGATGTAATCGGTTGGCGATGACATCAAGTCAAATGATGATGCAGCGAAAGTCAAATAATACCTGAAGAAGAACTCATAAGAAGTTATGCAGTTCCGTGATAATCTCGAGATACCAGAGGGGGTAATACTCGATGACGGACCAAAGTAGAGGTTGGACTGGGGTATTGCTCTACAGAAGACAAGTGCTTAAACTTGCACGAGAAATGGTATTTAAAGGAGAACATGGTCGGAATCCACGATCATAAAGGATCGAACCATGGATACAAGATGGACTTATAACAAGGGGTAATTATTTTTACGAGAAGCTTCCATGATAAGTTATACATCGTGTCCCTGGGCATGAACGCAAGGTTCAAGGTCGACTCCCACTTCTTCAATGTATAACCTTCCATTCACTTTTCGATTTGATAAAGGCCTTAGTGTTGAAAGTTTTACCTGGTGAAATACCAGATGAGTATGACTCGTGAAAACTTCCGAGTTCACACATATAAAGGAAGGCATCGGATCAACCCGTTAGGGTATCGTGGAAACATATACCACAATCTTCAAGAGTAGATATCACCAGCTCGAAAGCAGAGCATGGTTGGCAAAAGGAGAGGATACAATTTACCAAAGGCATTATGTATCGGAGAAAAAACTCACAAGGTGATTAATTATGAAGGACACTGTCGGATAATAATCCAACAGTGGATATGGCGATCCACAATGGAGCTGATGTGAGTATCAATACCCAATCAGAGGAAGAAAGAATGCAAATGCATCGATTTATAGAACATCTGAATAATTCAACATCTAAATAGCAAAGTAATTATGATTTTCAAATCAAGGGATCAGGAGCAAAAGCTCTGATCAAGGATGGATAAGTCAACTAGACTTAGGGGTAAGATCGATGGCAATCTGATTGGCCAAGAACCAGCTCATGTTCGAAAGACGTCTGAGCCGGAAGATAATTTATAAGGATCAACTGATGATTGCGTGCATCCACACACATATAGAATCAACGGACTTAAAATGATAGTGACAAAGGATGCCAATAGGATTTCTAGACTTATTGGATTAACCAAAATGTAAGCAAGCAAGAATTTCAAGAGCAATAGGCTCCTGAGGATTTTTGGAAGATCGAAAGGTATTTTGAAGATTGATGACATACATGAATCAACTAGGGATGAGTGGATACTCGGTAAGTGTGAAAAATTATCCGTAGGGATATTCATGTGTCAAGAACTGCAAGGCAGTAAGCTCAAAGGATTATCGAAACAACGACGAGTGTTTCGGGGTATCTTGTAATAACAAGACCAACTGGGGATGAAAGTAAGAATAACATCTGTAAGTAGTTATTCTTAAGGGTTTACGGTGGAAGGGGAATTGCAAGAGGGATGGCACAAAGTATCAAGGGAACATCCGAGTGTATTGTCAGAATCTTCCGTTGAAGCAGTCGATCATCCGTATTAAAGGGCTCTCCGGCAGGAAGTGGTAACGAGAACCTAGAGTTAGATTTTAGCAAAATCATTTAACCCGAATAGAAGAGATGACAGAGTCCCAGAGTATAAACAAGGAATAAAAGATCCTAATACCACCCAATGGCGACGTGGGCCCATGGGCCGCACAGCCATGTTAGTAAAGCAGTTTTCATCGACTAGACTCGACTTCGGCCAAGGAGTGTGGAAGGGGGATTCCTACAGGCAGTCGGCTCTGATACCAACTTGTGACGCCCCCGATTTAATCGTACACTAATCATACACGCAAACGTGTACGATCAAGATCAGGGACTCACGGGAAGATATCACAACACAACTCTACAAATAAAATAAGTCATACAAGCATTATATTACAAGCAAGGGGCCTCGAGGGCTCGAATACAAGAGCTCGATCATAGACGAGTCAGCGGAAGCAACAATATCTGAGTACAGACATAAGTTAAACAAGTTGCCATAAGATGGCTAGCACAAACTGGGATACAGATCGAAAGAGGCGTAGGCCTCCTGCCTGGGATCCTCCTAAACTACTCCTGGTCGTCGTCAGCGGGCAGCACGTAGTAGTAGGCACCTTCGGTGTAGTAGGAGTCGTCGTCGACGGTGGCGTCTGGCTCCTGGGCTCCAACATCTGGTTGCGTCAACCAGGTAGAAGGGATAGAGGGAGAAGAGGGAGAAAGCAACCGTGAGTACTCATCCAAAGTACTCGCAAGCAAGGAGCTACACTACATATGTATGCATTGGTATCAACTGGGATAAGGCTATTATATGTGGACTGAACTGCAGAAAGCCAGAATAAGAGGGGGATAGCTAGTCCTTTCGAAGACTACGCTTCTGGCAGCCTCCGTCTTGCAGCATGTAGAAGAGAGTAGACTGAAGTCCTCCAAGTAGCATCGCATAGCATAATCCTAACCGATGATCCTCCCCTCGTCGCCCTGTGAGAGAGCGATCGCCGATTGTATCTGGCACTTGGAAGGGTGTGTTTTATTAAGTATCCGGTTCTAGTTGTCATAAGGTCAAAGTACAACTCCGGGTCGTCCTTTTACCGAGGGACACGGCTATTCGAATAGATAAACTTCCCTGCAGGGGTGCACCACATACCCCAACACGCTCGATCCCATTTGGCCGGACACACTTTTCTGGGTCATGCCCGGCCTCGGAAGATCAACACGTCGCAGCCCTACCTAGGCACAACAGAGAGGTCAGCACGCCGGTCTAAATCCTATGGCGCAGGGGTCTGGGCCCATCGCCCTTTGCACACCTGCACGTTGCGTACGCGGCCGGAAGCAGCCCTAGCCTAGTGGCTTTCCAGTCCAATCCGGCGCGCGCCACTCAGTCGCTTACGTCACGAAGGCTTCGGCTGATACCACGACGCCGGGATACCCATAACTGCTCCCACGTAGATGGTTAGTGCGTATAGACCAAATGGCCAGACTTAGATCAAATACCCAGATCTCGTTAAGCGTGTTAAGTATCCGCGAACACCGACCAGGGCCAGGCCCACCTCTCTCCTAGGTGGTCGGAACCTGCCTTGTCGCTCCGCCTCAAAGATCCACTCGCGGGTGCTCCTACGAGCCTACCCGTCTTTAGTCACCACATGTATCATGTATAAAGTATATAGTATATACCCGTGATCACCTCCCGAGTGATCACGGCCCGATAGTATAGCATGGCAGACGGACAAGAATGTAGGGCCACTGATGATAAGCTAGCATCCTATACTAAGCATTAGGTTTGCAGGTAAAGGTAACAACAGTAGTAGCAAGGACAGGCTATGCATCAGGATAGGAATAACGGAAAGCAGTAACATGCTACACTACTCTAATGCAAGCAGTATAGAGAGGAGTAGGCGATATCTGGTGATCAAAGGGGGGGCTTGCCTGGAAGCTCAGCCAAGAAGGAGGGGTCATCAACACCGTAGTCGAACTGGGTAGCAGCGGCGTCGGTCTCGGTGTCTATCGAGAGAAGAGGGGGGAGAAACAATAAATATAAGGCAAACAAATGCAAGACGATGCATGACATGACAAAGCGTGATGCTAGGTGTACCCTAACGCGGTACGAGGTGGTACCGGTGAAGGGGGGGAAACATCCGGAAAAGTATTCCCGGCGTTTCGCGTTTTCGGGCAGAGGGGCCGGAGGGGGAAAGTTGCGAGTTCGATAGGTTAGAGGGGTGTGGCGGATGAACGGGTTGCGTATCCGTAATCGTCACGTCGTTCTGAGCAACTTTCATGTACAAAGTTTTCGATCCGAGCTACGGTTTATTTTATATTAATTTTAAAAGATTTAAATCATTTTTAGGATTTATTTAATTAATTTAATCAACATTATCCAGAATAGTGTCTGCTGACATCATCATGACGTCAGCATGACGTCAGTAGTCAACGTTGACCGTTGACCTGGTCAACCTGATGTGTGGGACCAGCGGGACCCACCTGTCATTCACTTCTTAGCCTAATTAGGGTTTATGTTAATTAATTAGGATTAATTATTTGTTTTAGCTTAATTAATCAAAATTAATTAAGTTAATTAATTATTTAATTAATTTAATTAGTTAATTAATTAATAACTTTATTTATTATTTATTATTTTTTTATCCATTTTTTTACGTTCTGGGGCCGGGCCCCACATGTCAATGGCCCATAGGCCAAACGGGCGTGTGGGCGTGCGGGTTCACGGGCGTAATGGGCGCTGGGCACTTGCCCGCTTGGGCGCATGCCCAAGGGCGCAGCAGCGGCCAACGCAGGGGTGCCCGACGATGGTCGGCGGTGAGCACGCGTGCGACACGGTGCGCGGGGCGGAGGCCGGCGGGCGCACGGGTGATGCGCGCAACGGTGACGCGGAGAGTGCGAGGCGGAGCATCAGGGGAGCAGCAGCAAGGGAAACCGGGGCGCGGCGGCGTCAGCGCAGCAGTTAGGCATGGGCGCATGCCGCCGGGCCATGGCGCGGGCGCGGAGAGCGCATCAAGGGGAAACAGGGGGCGGCCACGCACACGTGCAGCGGCGACGCGAGGCGAGCGGGGCGCGGGGCACGCGGTTGGGCAAGACCAGTGGCCGCGGCGAGGCAGCACGGTTCGTGCACGGGCGAGGTCAGGGGCGAGACATGCGCGACGGCAGCGGAGCAGCCGCAGTGGCCGGCGCTGTGGGTGGAAGGGGGTGGTGCTGCGGAAGCAGAGAGGGAGGAGGGAGGCGGCGGACAATGGCGCACGGGAGGAGGGGAAGGACGATAGGGGGGGATCCTCATAGGGGAGCTGCAGGGGGAAGGCAATGGGCTCGGGGAGGTGGCGGCAGCGTCGCCGACGATGAGGGCGGCGGAGGGCGGCGCCGTTCGAGGGAGGTGCCGGCGTTGGGGCCGAGCGGTTCCGGGCTCGGGGTGATCCGAAGGGGAGGTGGACGACGAGGCGATGACGACGGTGGGGTGGTCCGACGAGGAAGCGGCACCGACGAGGTAGTAGCGGGGCGACGGGGTCGGCTGTCCCCCGATCTGGATCGAGGGGAAGGGGGATGCGCCAGGGAGAGTGGGGGGGGGGTTCGGGGGAGTGGGTGTAGTGGGGGTGTGGGTGGACCGGTTAGGGTTAGGTTATGGGGGTATGTGTAGGCCGGGGGTGGGCCGGCCTGGCTGGGAGATGGCCCAGTTGGGCCGGGGTCTGCTGGGCCGGAGCCCGGGTTTTTTTTGTTTTTTTGTTTTCTTTTCTTTATCTACTTTCTTTTCTATTTTATTCTTTTAATTTTGTTTTATAAAATATAAATACAATTCCTAAATTAATGTTATAACTTATCCTACTGCCCCGAAAAGTTTGACGCCTAGATAAAATAGTTTGCATTATTGTAATTTTTAAAAGGCATTTAATTAATTGTTTTGACTACTATGTTATTCATTCTAGAGTATTTAAAGATTTTATATAAGTGTGGTTTCTCCATCATAATTATCCATGATTTATTTGAATCCACCCAAACATTTAGTTTTAATATTTGAAAACTTTTATTGTTTGCCTTTATTTTAAATTTGAATTTTGAACTGGGTTTCGAATTACGCGGGTTTATCAACAGTTACCGAGGTGGCATGGCATCATTAGCGGAGGCTCACTGTAGCTTAATTATCCAGGCGTCACAAGCTCAAAGCTCAGGACTCTACATTTTTTTATTTTAAGTGGTCCAAGATCACATTGAGTCCATAGGAAAAGCCAATACTATTAAGAGGGGATGAGGTGTTGCCTAATGGCTTGCTTGCTCAAAGTTCTTAGTGATATGCTCCAGAAGCCCTCAACTACTTTCTCATATCCACATATGTCTCAAACCAAAAGTCAAACTCGGCCCCACCGAATCTTTCTATCCAGCGCCACCGAGTTCAGTTGACATAGCCACTGCCAGAAACCCTAGTCTTTTCGGTCTCACCGATAGGGATCTTGGTCTCACCAATATGGGATTGTAATCTCTCTGTTTCCCTTCGTAACGTTTCGGTGAAACCAAGATGAGCAATCGGTCCCACCGAAATTGCAATGCAAATTCTCTGTTTCCCTTTCGTAACACTTCGGTCCAACCAAGATGAGCGAATCGGTCCCACCGAGTTTGCCTGACCAACTCTCTGTTAGTCCATTACCAAAATCGGTCTCACCGAGTTTGTGTAATCGGTCTCACCGAGATTACGTTATGCCCTAACTCTAATGGAATCGGTCCCACCGAGTTGACATGTCGGTCCCACCGAAAATCCTAACGTTTACATTTTGAACTAAATCGGTCTGAGCGAGTTGTATGATTCGGTCCCACCAAGTTTGGTGATTTGTGTGTAACAGTTAGATTTTGTGTGGAGGCTATTTATACCCCTCCACCCAGTCTTCATTCATAGAGAGAGCCATCAGAACATGCCTACACTTCCAACATACATTTTTTGAGAGAGAACCACCCACACTTGAGTTGAGGTCAAGATATTCCACTCCAACCACATAAATCTTGATCTCTAGCATTCCCAAGTTTCTTTCCACTCAAATCATCTTTCCACCAAATCCAAATCCTGTGAGAGAGAGTTGATTGTTGGGGAGACTATCATTTGAAGCACAAGAGCAAGGAGTTCATCATCAACACACCATTTGTTACATCTTGGAAAGTGGTGTCTCCTAAATTGGTTAGGTGTCACTTGGGAGCCTCCGTCAAGATTGTGGAGTTGAACCAAGGAGTTTGTAAGGGCAAGGGGATCGCCTACTTCATGAAGATATACCCGAGTGAGGCAAGTCCTTCGTGGGTGACGGCCATGGTGGGATAGACAAGGTTGCTTCTTCGTGGACCCTTCGTGGGTGGAGCCCTCCATGGACTCACGCAACTGTTACCCTTCATGGGTTGAAGTCTCCATCAACGTGGATGTACAATAGCACCACCTATCGTAACCACGCCAAAAATCTACGTGTCTCCAATTGCGTTTGCACACTCCAAACTCCTCCCTTTACCTTCATATGCAAATGTTTTACTTTCCGCTGCTATACTCTTAGAATTGCATGTGTAGGTTTATTGCTTGACTTGTGCTAAGTTGCTAAAATTTGCCTAGAACTAAAATTGGGAAAAGGCTAGATTTTTATTTGGTCAAGTAGTCTAACCACCCCCCCTCTAGACATACTTTCGATCCTACAAGTGGTATCAGAGCTTTGGTCTCCATTTGCTTTGATTTCCATAGCTTTTGGTGGTCATAGCCTTGGTTTCACAACCTAGGAGAGTATGGCATCTAGCGAGGGAAATTACCACCATAGAGGTCCTTACTTTGATGGTACAAATTTTGCTAGTTGGAAGCATAAGATGAAAATGCATATTCTTGGACAAAACCCCGCCATTTGGGCAATTGTGTGTATTGGCTTGCAAGGTGAATTCTTTGATGGGAGAGAACCAAACTGTGAAGCTACCGCGGAAGAGTTGAAGATGCTACAATACAATGCTCAAGTTTGTGATATTCTCTTCAACGGATTATGCCCCGAAGAATTCAACAAAATCAGCCATCTTGAGAATGCAAAGGAAATTTGGGATACTTTGATTGATATGCATGAAGGTATCCAATCTGTCAAGGAATCCAAATTGGACGTGCTTCAAAGTCAGCTTGACAAGTTCAAAATGAAGGATGGTGAAGGTGTCGCTGAAATGTACTCTAGGCTTGCTCTCATCACAAATGAGGTTGCCGGCTTAGGAAGTGAAGAGATGACCGATAGATTCATCATCAAGAAGATCCTAAGAGCCTTGGATGGAAAATATGATACTGTGTGCACATTGATCCAAACGATGCCCAATTACAAATATCTCAAGCCAACAGAAGTTATTGGAAGAATTGTTGCTCATGAGATGTCACTCAAGGATAAGGAAGAGCTTCACAACAAGTCAAGTGGTGCTTACAAAGCCTCGTGTGATGCTCCCACATCATCAAGTGAGAAGCAAACCTTCAATGAAGAATTGAGTCTAATGGTGAAGAACTTCAACAAGTTCTACAAGAGTAGAAGCAAGGAAAGAAGTTCCAAGTCGAGGTCCTACAATGAGAAAATATCTTCTAGTCGTTTGCGCAATTGCTACAATTGTGGAACACTCGGACAGTATTCCAATGAGTGTACGGCTCCCTACAAAAGAAAAGAAGATTCTCCCTACAAAAGAAGAAGTAGAAGAGAAGAATCATCATCAAGAGAAAGAAGGAATAGAGATGATCGTTATGAACGAAGACCCTCTCGAAGAAGCAAGGACTCGGAAAGGAAGGTCAAGTCATCAAGGATCTACACAAAAAGAAGACATCAAGCTCATGTTGGTGAATGGGTATCTGGTTACGACTCCGACAATCACTTCGAAAGAAGTTATCACTCCGACTCCGAATATACTCAAGATGAAGGTTGAGGTAGTCCTGGATTAGGGGGTCTCCGGACGGCCGGACTATATCCTTTGGCCGGACTGTTGGACTATGAAGACATAAGATTGAAGACTTCGTCCCGTGTCTGGATGGGACTCTACTTGGCGTGGAAGGCAAGCTAGGCAATACGATATGTATATCTCCTCCTTTGTAACCGACCTTGTGTAACCCTAGCCCCCTCTGGTGTCTATATAAATCGGAGGGTTTTAGTCTATAGGACAATGTACAATCATACCATAGGCTAGCTTCTAGGGTTTAGCCTCTCCGATCTCGTGGTAGATCAACTCTTGTACTACTCATATTATCAAGAATAAGCAAGCAGGGCGTAGGGTTTTACCTCCATCAAGAGGGCCCGAACCTGGGTAAAACATCGTGTCCCCTGCCTCCTGTTACCATCCGCCTTAGACACACAGTTCAAGACCCCCTACTCGAGATTTGCCGGTTTTGACACCGGCATTGGTGCTTTCATTGAGAGTTCCTCTATGTCGTCACTGTTAGGCTTGATGGCTCCTTCGATCATCGATAGCGATGCAGTCCAGGGTGAGACTTTTCTCCCCGGACAGATCTTTGTGTTCGGCGGCTTCGCACTGCGGGCCAACTCGCTTGGCCATCTGGAGCAGATCGAGAGTTACGCTCCTGGCCACCAGGTCAGGTTTGGAAGCGTAAACTACACGGCCGATATCCGCGGAGACTTGATCTTCGACGGATTCGAGCCCCTGCTTAGTGCGCCACACGGTCATGATGAGCATGATTTAGCTCTACCATCGGACAGTGTCTAGGAGATCGTGCCGGCAACCGCTCTGACCCTCAATTCGGAGCCAGTTGCTCCATCCATGGACGAGTGGATCGACCCCGCCACGGAGGCCGCACTCTCATCGGCGATCGTGCCAAGTATCGACCTTACCCTTCACGGGAGCCGTGATGCTGAACTACCGGATTCCTCCCCGGCCACGGACTCCAAACCGCCTGTGCCCGTGCCTATCATCCGATTGGGCACTGATCATGGAGTTTACCTCCGCGATATCTTTCAGCACTCGCCCTTCGGCGATATACTGAACTCATTAAGGTCTCTCTCCTTGTCAGGAGAGTCCTGGCCGAACTATGTCCGGCAGGATTGGGATGCGGATGACGAAGAAATTCGCCGCCCACCCACCACCCACTTAGTAGCCACTATCGACGACTTAACTGACATGCTCGACTTTGACTCCGAAGACATCGACGGTATGGACGACGACGCGGGAGGCGAAGAGGAACCACTGCCCACAGGGCACTGGACAGTCACCTCATCATATGATATATACATGGTGGACACACCCAAAGAAGGCAATGGCAGTGAGATAGCGGAGGATGACTCCTCCAAGAAGCAACCCAAGCACCGACGTCAGTGGCGCCGCTCTAAGTCTCGCCAAAGCAAAAGCGGTGACACCGGCACAGGAGATAATACCACTCCGGACAGTGCCGAAGACGACAACAATCCCCTCCAGCAAGATTTAGGGCAGGAGGATGGAGAAGCCAGCCCTCCCGAGAGAGCAATAGATGGAGAGGCGGAGGATGATAATTACACGCCACCCTCCAAAGACGAGGCAAGCCTCGACGATGAAGAATTTGTCGTGCTTGAGGATCCTGTCGAACAAGAGTGCTTCAAGTGCCGGCTTATAGCCACGACAAATAGCCTTAAGAAAAAGCAACAACAGCTTCAAGCTGATCAAGATTTGCTAGCTGACAGATGGACTGAAGTCCTTGTGGCTGAGGAATATAAACTCAAACGCCCCTCCAAGAGTTACCCAAAGCGTAGGTTGCTACCCCGACTAGAGGAGGAAGCACTCAAACCTACATCTCCAGCATATGATGCGGCTGACCGGCCACCTCGTGGCCGCGATAGAGAGGCATTTCAGCCAAAAACTCAGCCCACAACCCGACGCCACTCAAATAAAAATGACAAAGCATGGGGGAACATGCTAGACCTGCGAGGCATATTGGAGGACAAAGCAAAACATGCAAGATCGATCTACGGATCACGAGGGCGCGCCACAATGCGAGACGATAACCGTCACGCCGGATACAGTAAAAGTAAATCCGGCCGGGCCGAACACAGTGGGCAAGACTCATTTGAGATGTGTCGCGATATAGCCCAGTACAGAGGTGCCGCACACCCCCTATGCTTCACAGCCGAAGTAATGGATCACTAAATCCCAGTGGGCTTCAAACCCGTAAATATAGAATCATACGACGGCACAACAGATCCTGCGGTATGGATCGAGGACTTCCTCCTGCACATCCACATGGCCCGTGGTGATGATCTACACGCCATCAAATACCTCCCACTCAAACTCAAAGGACCAGCTCGGCATTGGATCAACAGCTTGCCAGCAGAGTCCATTGGCTGTTGGGAAGATCTGGAAGCCGCATTCCTCGACAACTTCCAGGGAACTTATGTACGACCACCAGATGCCGATGACTTGAGCCACATAATTCAGCAGCCAGAGGAATCGGCCAGGCAATTCTGGACACAGTTCCTAACAAAAAATCAAATCGTCAACTGTCCGGATGCAGAGGCCCTAGAAGCTTTTAAGCACAACATCCGCGATGAGTGGCTCGCCCGGCACCTTGGCCAGGAAAAGCCGAAATCTATGGCAGCCCTCACGACACTCATGACCTGCTTTTGCACGGGAGAAGACAACTGGCTGGCTCGCAGCAATAACATATCAAAGAACCATGGTACTTCAGATACCAAGGATGGCAATGGCAGGTCACGTTGCAACAAACATAAGCGCCACATTAACAGCGACAATACCGAGGATACGGCAGTCAATGCCGGATTCAGAGGCTCTAAACCCGATCAGCGGAAAAAGCCATTCAAAAGAAGCACTCCGGGCCCGTCTAGTTTGGACCGTATACTCGATCGCATGTGTCAAATACACGGCACCCCCGACAAGCCAGCCAACCACACCAACAGGGATTGTTGGGTGTTCAAGCAGGCCGGCAAGTTAAATGTCGAAAACAAAGATAAGGGGTCACATAGCGATGACGAGGAGGAGCCCCGGCAGCCGAACACCGGAGGACAGAAGAGGTTCCCCCCACAAGTGCGGACGGTGAACATGATATACGCAACCCACATCCCCAAGAGGGAGCGGAAGCATGCGCTAAGGGACATATATGCGTTGGAGCCAGTCGCCCAAAAGTTCAACCCATGGTCCTCCTGTCCGATCACCTTTGATCGCAGGGACCACCCCACTAGTATCCGTCATGGCGGATTCGCCGCACTGGTCTTAGACCCAATCATTGACGGATTTCACCTCACTCGAGTCCTTATGGATGGCTGCAGCAGCCTGAACCTGCTTTATCAGGACACGGTGCGCAAAATGGGCATAGACCCCTCAAGGATCAAACCCTCAAAAACAACCTTTAAAGGCGTCATACCAGGTGTAGAGGCCCATTGCACGGGCTCAGTCATGCTGGAAGTGGTCTTTGGATCCCCGGATAACTTCTAAAGCGAGGAGTAAATCTTCGATATAGTCTCGTTCCGCAGTGGCTATCATACACTGCTCGGGCGAACCGCATTTGCGAGATTCAATGTGGTACCGCATTATGCGTACCTCAAGCTCAAGATGCCAGGACCTCGGGGGGTCATCATAGTCAATGGAAACACAGAGCGCTCTCTCCGCACAGAGGAGCACACTGCAGCCCTCGCAGCACAAGCACAAAGCAGCCTCTTAAGACAATCCACCAGCTCGGCGATTAAAGACCCGGACTCCTTCAAGCGCGCCCGGAGTAATCGGTAGCAAGACCGTCTGGCACGTTCTGAGCTTGCTTGCAATGCGGCCCCACCCCAGTCCCAGCCAAACGGCAAAATCTGTGCCCCGCATACATAATTATGCATTGAAAATACCATGGGCACAGGTGGGAAGGGGGGCACGACTACGGCACGCCCCAAGACACGGCTCAACCGCACTAGGGGCTTCCCGCCTTATTATTTTTTTCTCTCTTTCAAGACATTAATCTTTGGAAACCCCGTCCGGCAGTACGGCTGCCGGAAACTCGATGCAACAACCAAGAAGGCAGAAAGCTATGTCGCACCACGGAACTCCCAGGTGGATTACGATAATGAGTGAAATACTTGCTTTAATACCATTCCTCAGCTTGCCCTTAGAGGGGACATGTCAAATAGTCCTACTTTTTGCTTATCACACTACTTGTATCATTCTGATTTAACGCACCATTTTGAATAAACAATGCATAGCACTAGACTATTATTGCATTCTCTATTCTTCTTTATATATATATACATATATATATATGTTCATTCATGACATCCAGCACCCGTACACTCTGGTACGGCCAGTACGCTAGGGGCTTAAGCATACCCCATAATACGGCGTGAGAAGTCCGAACACTTTCGACAGTGCGGCACCCCGAACTTATAGCATTATATGCATCAGCTCCGAATCATGTCTTGGGTCAATAGTTGGGTTTGCCCAGCTCCCATGTTTTGGTACCTTACGTTCCGCTATATCGGCTAAGGTAGCACTGGGAGAACTACTGCGATTGTGCCCCGGTTCAGCTGGGCTAAGCACCTCAGTAGAGAAAGCTAAAACTAACTGTCATGATAAGGCGAGAGACTGGTCGCTGTTCGAGAGGTTTCGAGTCCCTAAAGACTCATGCTGCTTAGAGCGAGGAGTCGGCTATGTCCGGCTTAAGGCGTGTATAGCGCCCCGAATTCGGCCTTCCGAAATACTAGGGGCTTCGCCAAAATTTAAAATTATAGAATTCTATGGCTAAGTGAGAGTGATAAAGCATTATAGTTCGATTGCCTTGTTCGTTGTGCTGAACACCTCCCTCGAAGGACCCAAAAATGGGAAAACAGTGCTCAGGTTTATCCCGAACACCCCAGCACTCGTGGCATGGGGGAAGAAGCCGACGACTAGCCATCTCTCGGATTTGATAAACAGCCGAACAAAAGGTAATATTTTAAATTCAAACAAGCGTTGCATAGCGCATATGAAAAAGTTTTCCTAATATAGGATCACACAAGCAAGTTCATTCAAATATTACATCTTTCGCACACTCGTCCGCTACAAGACGGGCACCCTTCAGGACACCCTCATAATACATTTCGGGGTGGCGATGCTCCTTGCCCTGCGGCGGCCCCTCCTTCACCAGCTTCTCAACGTCCATCTTGGCCCAGTGCAACTTCGCACGGGCAATGGCCCGGCGTGCACCCTCGATGCAGACGGACTGCTTTATGGCCTCCAGCCATGGGCAGGCATCCACAAGCCGCTTCACCAGGCCAAAGTAGCTGTTGGGAAGGGCGTCGCCAGGCCACATCCGGACTATAAGGCCCCTCAGGGCCTGTTCGGCCACCTTGTGCAGCTCGACCAGTTGCTTCAGCTGGTCGCTCATAGGCATTGGGTGTTCGGTCCCAGTATACTGAGACCAGAACAGCTTCTCCGTCGAGCTTCCCTCCTCGGCCTGGTAAAACTTTGCGGCATCCGACACGCTGCGGGGCAAATCTGCGAATGCTCCTGGAGAGCTCCGGACTCGGGTAAGTAATAAGTAATTTACTTTTACATGCTTGCTTTGCATATTGAATGCCTTACCCGCCGCTATCTTCCTCGTCGCCTCAATCTCCTGGAGGGCCTTTTGGGCTTCAGGCTTGGCATTCTTTGCGCTCTCAAGGGCCGCGGCAAGCTCAGACTCTCGCGTCTTCGAGTCAAGCTCCAATGCCTCGTGCTTCATCACGAGAGCTTGGAGCTCTTGCTGCACCTCGCCCACCCGTGCCTCTTGATTTTCCCGCTCGGTGCGCTCCTGGGCTGCTTTGTTTTCGGCCACGGACAGCGCTTGCTTCAGGGACGCCACTTCCGTCGTGTCCCCTGGCAAATTCATGATGATCCTGTCATTTTGCAATTGCATCTTTTGTGTGTGTGTGTGTGTATATATATATATATATAGACAAGGTATTACTTACCTTTGTTCTCTTGGAGCTACCTCTTGGCAAGGCCGAGCTCTTTCTCGGACCCCTTGAGGTCCTGCTTCAGTACGGCGACCTCTGCAGTCAGTGTGGCAGAGGTCAGCAGGGAAGCCTGCATACGCATATAGACATACTTATATTAGACTCTTGCAGATATTATTTGATCCTCTATTCGGCTTTTCTTTGTGAACACCAAATAGAGCATCAGGGGCTACTGTCTATGCGGTAATATTTTTCCTATATTTTAAAGACTTACCTCAAAGCCTGTTAGAAGGCTGGCATAGGCTTCAGTCAGTCTGCTCTTGGTGGACTAAACCTTATTGATCACCGCACTCATAATAGTGTGGTGCTCTTTGTTGGGGAACGCAGTAATTTCAAAAAATTTCCTACGCGCACGCAAGATCATGGTGATGCACAGCAACGAGAGGGGAGAGTGTTGTCTACGTACCAACGCAGACCGACTGCGGAAGCGATCACACAACGTAGAGGAAGTAGTCGTACGTCTTCTTCCCGGTCCGACCGATCCAAGCACCGTTACTCCGGCACCTCCGAGTTCTTAGCACACGTTCAGCTCGATGACGTTCCTCGGGCTCCGATCCAGCAAAGCTTCGAGGAAGAGTTCCGTCAGCACGACGGAGTGATGACGATCTTGATGTACTACCGACGCAGGGCTTCGCCTAAGCACTACAACGGTACGATCGAGGTGGAATTTGGTGGCAGGGGGCACCGCACACGGCTAAGGAACGATCTCAAGGATCAAGTTGTGTGTCTTGGGGTGCCCCCTGCCCCCGTATATAAAGGTTGGGGGAGGGGGAGCCGGCCGGCCAAGGGAGAGGAGGCGCAGGGGAGTCCTACTCCCACCGGGAGTAGGACTCCTCCCCCCAATCCTAATCCTATTAGGACTCCCGGGGGGGGGGAAAGGAGAGAGAAGGGGGGTCGGCCCCTATCCTAGTCCTACTAGGACTTTGGGAAGGGGGGCGCCGGCCAGCTTGTGGGCTTTCCCTTTTTCTCCTTTTCCACTAAGGCCCAATAGGCCCATTAGTCTCCCGGGGGGTTCCGGTAACCCTCCCGGTATTCCGGTAAAAATCCCGATTTCACCCGGAACACTTCCGATGTCCAAACATAGGCTTCCAATATATCAATCTTTACGTCTCGACCATTTCGAGACTCCTCGTCATGTCCGTGATCTAATCCGGGACTCCGAACAACCTTCGGTACATCAAAATGCATAAACTCATAATAACTGTCATCGTAACGTTAAGCGTGCGGACCCTACGGTTCGAGAACAATGTAGACATGACCGAGACACGTCTCCGGTCAATAACCAATAGCGGGACCTGGATGCCCATATTGGCTCCTACGTATTCTACGAAGATCTTTATCGGTCAGACCGCATAACAACATACGTTGTTCCCTTTGTCATCGGTATGTTACTTGCCCGAGATTCGATCGTCGGTATCCAATACCTAGTTCAATCTCGTTACCGGGAAGTCTCTTTACTCGTTCCGTAATACATCATCTCATAACTAACATCTTTAGTTATTATGCTTGCAAGGCTTATGTGATGTGTATTACCGAGAGGGCCCAGAGATACCTCTCCGACAATCGGAGTGACAAACCCTAATCTCAAAATACGCCAACCCAACATCTACCATTGGAGACACCTGTAGTACTCCTTTATAATCACCCAGTTACGTTGTGACGTTTGGTAGTACCCAAAGTGTTCCTCCGGTAAACGGGAGTTGCATAATCTCATAGTTATAGGAACATGTATAAGTCATGAAGAAAGCAATAGCAACATACTAAACGATCGGGTGCTAAGCTAATGGAATGGGTCATGTCAATCAGATCATTCAACTAATGATGTGACCTCGTTAATCAAATAACAACTCTTTGTTCATGGTTAGGAAACATAACCATCTTTGATTAACGAGCTAGTCAAGTAGAGGCATACTAGTGACACTATGTTGGTCTATGTATTCACACATGTATTATGTTTCCGGTTAATACAATTCTAGCATGAATAATAAACATTTATCATGATATAAGGAAATAAATAATAACTTTATTATTGCCTATAGGGCATATTTCCTTCAGTCTCCCACTTGCACTAGAGTCAATAATCTAGTTCACATCGCCATGTGATTTAACAGCAATAGTTCACATCACCATGTGATTAACACCCATAGTTCACATTGTCATGTGACCAACACTCAAAGGGTTTACTAGAGTCAGTAATCTAGTTCACATATCTATGTGATTAACACCCAAAGAGTACTAAGGTGTGATCATGTTTTGCTTGTGAGATAATTTTAGTCAACGGGTCTGTCACATTCAGATCCGTAAGTATTTTGCAAGTTCTATGTCTACAATGCTCTACACGGAGCTACTCTAGCTAATTGCTCCCACTTTCAATATGTATCCAGATTGAGACTTTAGATTCATCTGGATCAGTGTCAAAAACTTGCATCGACGTAACCCTTTACGACGAACCTTTTTGTCACGTCCATAATCGAGAAACATATCCTTATTTCACTAAGGATAATTCTGACCGCTGTCCAGTGATCTACTCCTAGTTCACTATTGTACTCCCTTGCCAAATCAGTGCAGGGTATACAATAGATCTGGTATACAGCATGACATACTTTATAGAACCTATGGCCAAGGCATAGGGAATGACTTTCATTCTCTTTCTATCTTTTGTCGTGGTCGGGCTTTGAGTCTTACTCAATTTCATACCTTGTAACATAGGCAAGAAACTCTTTCTTTGACTGTTCCATTTTGAACTACTTCAAAATCTTGTCAAGGTATGTATTTGTTGAATAAACTTATCAAGCGTCTTGATCTATCTCTATAGATCTTGATGCTCAATATGTAAGCAGCTTCACCGAAGTCTTTCTTTGAAAAACTCCTTTCAAACACTCCTTTATGCTTTACAGAATCATTCCACATTATTTCTAATCAACAATATGTCATTCACATATACTTATCAGAAATGCTGTAGTGCTCCCACTCACTTTCTCGTAAATACAGGCCTCACCGCAAGTCTGTATAAAACTATATGCTTTGATCAACTTATCAAAGTGTATATTCCAACTCCGAGATGCTTGCACCAGTCCACAGATGGATCGCTGGTGCTTGCACATTTTTGTTAGCACCTTTTGGATTGACAAAACCTTCTAGTTGCATCACATACAACTCTTCTTTAATAAATCCATTAAGGAATGCAGTTTTGTTTATCCATTTGCCAGATTTCATAAAATGCGGCAATTGCTAACATGATTCGGACAGACTTAAGCATAGATACGAGTGGGAAAAACTCATCGTAGTCAACACCTTGAACTTGTCGAAAACTTTTGCGACAATTCTAGCTTTGTAGATAGTAACACTACTATCAGCGTCCGTCTTCCTCTTGAAGATCCATTTATTTTCTATGGCTTGCCGATCATCGGGCAAATTCATCAAAGTCCATACTTTGTTCTCATACATGGATCATATCTCAGATTTCATGGCCTCAAACCATTTCGCGGAATCTGGGCTCATCATCACTTCCTCATAGTTCGTAGGTTCATCATGACCTAGTAGCATGACTTCCAGAGAAGGATTACCGTACCACTCTGGCGTGGATCTTACTCTGGTTTACCTACAAGGTTCGGTAGTAACTTGATCTGAAGTTACATGATCATCATCATTAGCTTCCTCACTAATTGGTGTAGGTGTCACAGAAACAGTTTTCTGTGACGTACTACTTTCCAATAAGGGAGCAGGTACAGTTACCTCGTCAAGTTCTACTTTCCTCCCACTCACTTATTTCGAGAGAAACTCCTTCTCCAGAAAGTTTCCGAATTTAGCAACAAAAGTCTTGCCTTCGGATCTGTGGTAGAAGGTGTATCCAACAGTTTCCTTTGGATATCCTATGAAGATGCACTTCTCCGATTTGAGTTTTGAGCTTATCAGGATGAAACTTTTTCATATAAGCATCGCAACCCCAAACTTTAAGAAACGACAACTTTGGTTTCTTGCCAAACCATAGTTCATAAGGCGTCGTCTCGACGGATATAGATGGTGCCCCTTTTTAACGTGAATGCAGCTGTCTCAAATGCATGACCCCAAAAACAATAGTGGTAAATCGGTAAGAGACATCATAGATTGCACTATATCCAATAAAGTACGGTTATGATGTTCGGACACACCATTATGATGTGGTGTTCCAGGTGGCGTGAGTAGTGAAACTATTTCACATTGTTTTAACTGAAGACCAAACTCGTAACTCAAATATTTGTCTCCGCGATCAGATCGTAGAAACTTTATTTTCTTGTCATGATGTTTTTCACTTCACTCTGAAATTCTTTGAACTTTTCAAATGTTTCAGACTTATGTTTCATCAAGTAGATATACTCATATCTGCTCAAATCATTTGTGAAGATCAGAAAATAATGATACATGTCGCGAGCCTCAATATTCATCGGACCACATACATCAGTATGTATGATTTCCAACAAATCTTTTCTCGCTCCATTGTTCCGGAGAACGGCGTTTTAGTCATCTTGCCCAAAAGGCATGGTTCGCAAGCATCAAGTGATTCATAATCAAGTGATTCCGAAAGCCCATCAGCATGGAGTTTCTTCATGCGCTTTACACTGATATGACCTAAACAGCAGTGCCACAAATAAGTTGCACTATCATTATTAACTTTGCATCTTTTGGTTTCAATATTACGAATATGTGTATTATTAAGATCGAGATCCAATAAACTATTTTCATTGGGTGTGTAACCATATTAGGTTTTATTCATGTAAACAGAACAACAATTTATTCTCTTACTTAAATGAATAACCGTATTACAATAAACATGATCAAATCATATTCATGTTCAACGCAAACACCAAATAACACTTATTTAGGTTCAACACTAATCCTGAAATTATAGGGAGTGTGCGATGATGATCATATCAAACTTGGAACCACTTCCAACACATATCGTCACTTCACCCTTAACTAGTCTCTGTTTATTCTGCAACTCCTGTTTCGAGTTACTACTCTTAGCAACTGAACTAGCATCAAATACTAAGGGGTTGCTATAAACACTAGTAAAGTACACATCAATAACATGTATATCAAATATACTTATGTTCACTTTGCCATCCTTCTTATCCGCCAATCACTTGGGGTAGTTCCGCTTCCAGTGACCAGTCCCTTTGCAGTAGAAGCACTTAGTCTCAGGCTTAGGATCAGACTTGGGCTTCTTCACTTGAGCAGCAACTTGCTTGCCGTTCTTCTTGAAGTTCCCCTTCTTCCCTCTGCCCTTTTCTTGAAACTAGTGGTCTTGTCAACCATCAACACTTGATGTATTTCTTGATTTCTACCTTCGTTGATTTCAGCATCACGAAGAGCTTGGGAGTTGTTTCCGTTATCCCTTGCATATTATAGTTCATCACGAAGTTCTGCTAACTTGGTGATGGTGACTAGAGAATTCTGTCAATCACTATCTTATCTGGAAGATTAACTCCCACTTGATTCAAGCGATTGTAGTACCCAGACAATCTGAGCACATGCTCACTAGTTGAGCGATTCTCCTCCATCTTTTAGCTATAGAACTTGCTGGAGACTTCATGTCTCTCAACTTGGGTATTTGCTTGAAATATTAACTTCAACTCCTGGAACATCTCATATGGTCCATGACGTTCAAAACGTCTTTGAAGTCCCGATTCTAAGCCGTTTAAGCATGGTGCACTAAACTATCAAGTAGTCATCATATTGAGCTAGCCAAACGTTCATAACGTCTGCATCTGCTCCTGCAATAGGTCTGTCACCTAGCGGTGCATCAAGGACATAATTCTTCTGTGCAGCAATGAGGATAAACCTCAGATCACGGACCCAGTCCGTGTAATTGCTACCATCATCTTTCAACTTTGCTTTCTCAAGGAACGCATTAAAATTCAACGGAACAATAGCACGAGCCATCTATCTACAAGCAACATAAACAAGCAAGATACTATCATGTACTAAGTTCATGATAAGTTTAAGTTTAGTTAATCAAATTACTTAGGAACTCCCACTTAGATAGACATCCCTCTAATCCTCTAAGTGATCACGTGATCCAAATCAACTAAACCATAACCGATCATCACGTGAGATGGAGTAGTTTTCAATGGTGAACATCGTCATGTTGATCATATCTACTATATGATTCACGCTCGACCTTTCGGTCTCTGTGTTCCGAGGCCATATCTGCATATGCTAGGCTCGTCAAGTATAACCTGAGTATTCTGCGTGTGCAAAACTGGCTTGCACCCGTTGTAGATGGACGTAGAGCTTATCACACCCGATCATCACGTGGTGTCTGGGCACGACGAACTTTGGCAACGGTGCATACTCGGGGAGAACACTTCTTGATAATTTAGTGAGAGATCATCTTATAATGCTACCGTCAATAAAAGCAAGATAAGATGCATAAAAGGATAAACATCACATGCAATCAATATAAGTGATATGATATGGCCATCATCATCTTGTGCTTGTGATCTCCATCTCCGAAGCACCGTCATGATCACCATCGTCACCGGCGCGACACCTTGATCTCCATCGTAGCATCGTTGTCGTCTCGCCAATCTTATGCTTCCACGACTATCACTACCGCTTAGTAATAAAGTAAAGCATTACATCGCGATTGCATTGCATACAATAAAGCGACAACCATATGGCTCCTGCCAGTTGCCGATAACTCGATTACAAAACATGATCATCTCATACAATAAAATCAGCATCATGTCTTGACCATATCACATCACAACATACCCTGCAAAAACAAGTTAGACGTCCTCTACTTTGTTTGTTGCAAGTTTTACGTGGCTGCTACGGGCTTAAGTAAGAACTCATCTCACCTACGCATCAAAACCACAACGATAGTTCGTCAAATAGACTCCGTTTTAACCTTCTCAAGGACCGGGCGTAGTCACACTTGGTTCAACTAAAGTTGGAGAGGCAGTCTTCCGCAAGCCATCTGTGTGCAAAGCACGTCGAGGGAACCGGTCTCGCGTAAGAGTACGCATAAGGTTGGTCCGGATCGTCTCACCCAACAATACCGCCGAACCAAAGTATGACATGCTGGTAGGCAGTATGACTTGTATCGCCCACAACTCACTTGTGTTCTACTCGTGCATATAACATCAAACCATAAAACCTAGGCTCTGATGCCACTGTTGGGGAACGCAGTAATTTCAAAAATTTTCCTACGCGCACGCAAGATCATGGTGATGCACAGCAACGAGAGGGGAGAGTGTTGTCTACGTACCAACGCAGACTGACTGCGGAAGCGATCACACAATGTAGAGGAAGTAGTCGTACGTCTTCTTCCCGGTCCGACCGATCCAAGCACCGTTACTCCGGCACCTCCGAGTTCTTAGCACACGTTCAGCTCGATGACGTTCCTCGGGCTCCGATCCAGCAAAGCGTCGAGGAAGAGTTCCGTCAGCATGACGGCGTGATGACGATCTTGATGTACTACCGACGCAGGGCTTCGCCTAAGCACTACAACGGTACGATCGAGGTGGAATTTGGTGGCAGGGGCACCGCACACGGCTAAGGAACGATCTCAAGGATCAAGTTGTGTGTCTTGGGGTGCCCCCTGCCCCCGTATATAAAGGTTGGGGGAGGGGGAGCCGGCCGGCCAAGGGAGAGGAGGCGCAGGGGAGTCCTACTCCCACCGGGAGTAGGACTCCTCCCCCCAATCCTAATCCTATTAGGACTCCCGGGGGGGAAAAGGAGAGAGAAGGGGGGCCGGCCCCTATCCTAGTCCTACTAGGACTTTGGGAAGGGGGGCGCCGGCCAGCTTGTGGGCTTTCCCTTTTTCTCCTTTTCCACTAAGGCCCAATAGGCCCATTAGTCTCCCGGGGGGTTCCGGTAACCCTCCCGGTATTCCGGTAAAATCCCGATTTCACCCGGAACACTTCCGATGTCCAAACATAGGCTTCCAATATATCGATCTTTACATCTCGACCATTTCGAGACTCCTCGTCATGTCCGTGATCCCATCCGGGACTCCGAACAATCTTCGGTACATCAAAATGCATAAACTCATAATAACTGTCATCGTAACGTTAAGCGTGCGGACCCTACGGTTCGAGAACAATGTAGACATGACCGAGACATGTCTTCGGTCAATAACCAATAGCGGGACCTGGATGCCCATATTGGCTCCTACATATTCTACGAAGATCTTTATCGGTCAGACCGCATAACAACATACGTTGTTCCCTTTGTCATCGGTATGTTACTTGCCCGAGATTCGATCGTCGGTATCCAATACCTAGTTCAATCTCGTTACTGGCAAGTCTCTTTACTCGTTCCGTAATAGATCATCTCATAACTAACATCTTTAGTTATTATGCTTGCAAGGCTTATGTGATGTGTATTACCGAGAGGGCCCAGAGATACCTCTCCGACAATCGGAGTGACAAACCCTAATCTCGAAATACGCCAACCCAACATCTACCATTGGAGACACCTGTAGTACTCCTTTATAATCACCCAGTTACGTTGTGACGTTTGGTAGTACCCAAAGTGTTCCTCCGGTAAACGGGAGTTGCATAATCTCATAGTTATAGGAACATGTATAAGTCATGAAGAAAGCAATAGCAACATACTAAAGGATCGGGTGCTAAGCTAATGGAATGGGTCATGTCAATCAGATCATTCAACTAATGATGTGACCTCGTTAATCAAATAACAACTCTTTGTTCATGGTTAGGAAACATAACCATCTTTGATTAACGAGCTAGTCAAGTAGAGGCATACTAGTGACACTCTGTTGGTCTATGTATTCACACATGTATTATGTTTCCGGTTAATACAATTCTAGCATGAATAATAAACATTTATCATGATATAAGGAAATAAATAATAACTTTATTATTGCCTCTAGGGCATATTTCCTTCACTCTTCGTCGATAGAAGCACCGTGAAGCACTCCCAGCAGGTTGTCCGGAGCCTCTATATGGACATAGGTCATTGGCATGGGCGTCTTACCCCTTCTGGAAGGGGGCGCCTGCCCGAGTCTGGAACCACTGGAGGTTCCAGCGCGGTGTTCGGCTGAGAGCCGAACTTGGAGCCCCCGGGAGCCTTGCTCCCTTTGCTCCTCGAGTCTGGAAGGACGCCTTGAGGCGCCTCCGGGACTATTGTCAGGACCCCGATCCTAAGCCACATCGATCTAGCATGTAACACATCATATCACTTTGCGGCCTCACGCATGGTATTCCCACGGGTGCCACCTTACCTGGCCCGGGACCGTTTGTGCCTTTTGTCTCACGTATATGGTAGTGTCGCTAGCATCCATATGACAGAGAACCCGGTCCGACATGGCTAGTCGTGAACCCAAAGCGGCACTAACCTATGGGGACACGCATACATGATTCACATCGAGCGTGTCGGTCAGCAGCATGTGAATCCGGGCTGTAGCACTGGGCTAACAGGACTTCAGGAACCCGGGCTGTAGCAGGCTAAGCAGGACTCCGGATGTCGCCGCGTGACATTTCCCGAAGGGATAGACACAGGAACAAAGTGAAACACATGCCGGCCAGTCAAGTGTCCTGAGCAGTAGTGTTGGGCTAACAGGACTCCGGTGAACCGGGCTGTAGCGGACTACTATGGCTCATGGAAGCACTAGACTACATTTCCCCATAAGAGAGACTGCCAAGGATAAACAACTAGATTGTCGGATACCACACATACCAAGCATTTCAATCATACACACAATATGCTCGATATGTGTAAATACAACATGGCATCACAACATAACTCTACAACTCAAGTATTTATTCATTAGGCTCCGAGGAGCGAGATATTACAATCATGGGTCTCATGACCCAACAATCATAGCATACAAGTCAAAGCACATGCGGAAGCTTAACATGTCTGAGAACAGACATCTACAAATGAAAAAGGCTAAGAAGCCTGACTATCTACCAGATCCTGCCGAGGGCACAAGATCGTAGCTGAGGTATCAAGCTAACGTCGAAGTCCACGCGAAACTACTAGCGAGACTGGAGTCTCTCTACAAAACATAAATTAAGCAAACGTGAGTACAAGAGTACTCAACAAGACTTACATCAGAACTAGCTACATATGCATCGGTATCAACAAAAGGGGGGGTGGTGGAGTTTAACTGCAGCAAGCCAGCTTTGACTCGGTGGCTATCTGAACTACGACTGCAAGCAACTCTTTTGAGGTGGCGCACATGAGTCCACATATTGACCATTCAATACACCACTATGGATCCGCTCTCGTCTCCCTACGAGAAGGCCATCCATAGCACTCACACTTATCTTGCGAGTTTTAGAGTATCCACTTTCACTTGTCTATGAGCTGTTATAGGTAACCCAGAAGTCCTTTACCGCGGACACGGCTATTCGAATAGATCATTTATAACCCTGCAGGGGTGTACTTCGTTACACATGTTTCCACCACTTAGCGTCTGCACACGGCATGTGCTCGGCAGACTTCAACCGAAAACCAACGTGGGTGTAGACCACGACCTGACTAACCTCACAAGTCTCTAGTCCAGGCTTATCGCCTATTCAGGTTCCATCCGCAAGGAAATCCGGCCGGGGTGTCCTCAACGGCCCCAAATGATGTGTACAGAGTCCCGAGACCCCAAACGGGCGCCCGGCATACCCGGCCACAGTGTATCTACCGCATCATAGCCCACCCCTAGGGTCAGCGCTACGCACGGCTGCCAACGCATATCCTACAAACACCAGAAACTAGTTGCAACTCCTGGACAGAGGCGAGAGGGGTCAGTAAGTCGAGCGGGGTCATATTTCAGGGCCCAATGTGTGGTAGTAGCTGTTTCATGGATCACAAACACAGAGCTCAGTTCCTGAGGACGGTTTCAATGAGACAACCCACCATGTACTCCTACATGGCCTCTCACCGCTACCTTTACCAAAACGTGTTCACACACTTAGCTCACACACAGTAGGACATGTTTACACACCTCCGATCCATCCCTGATGAATCAGCCTGACTCAACTCTAAGCAGTAGCAGGCATGACAAACAAGCATGAATGAGTAGGCACATCAGGGCTCAAACAACTCCTACTCATGCTAGTGGGTTTCATCTATTTACTGTGGCAATGACAGGTCATGCAGAGGATAAGGGGTTCAACTACCGCAACAAGTAACAGATGAATCGTTGTTGTCCTAATGCAGTAAAAGAGAGCAGGAGCGAGAGAGTGGGCTTGTATCGGAATGAACAAGGGGGTTGTGCTTGCCTGGCACTTCTGAAGATAACATTGAGTCTTCATCAGTGTCAACGATCACAACGTCGGAGCAGCGTCTACCGAGAGGGGACAATTACCGGCAAACAAGGAAGAACACAATCAATGCAATGCACAACATGATGCATGATAATGACATGGCAATATGTTGTTGATTGAGCTAATGCAACTAGCAACACAATTAAATGAAGTTGGTTTGAATACAAGATACAAATTCAAACTCCATATATGATTAGTTAAAAGCCATTTATTTTTTTGTCCAAAACAGAGGACAAACATTGGTCAAACATGCATGAAAATGGTACAGATGGATTCCTTGAATTTTTCTGATAATTTTTCATATATAATTTATTTAATTTGGAGTTACGGTTGATTTTCTATGATTTATAGAAGTCTTGGGCATTTTTTGGAATTTTTTGAATTATTATAATTTAAACTAAATCCAGAAAATGTATTACTGTGTCAGCATGACGTCAAGGTGATGTCAGCAGGTCAAAGGCGTCGACCAGGTCAAACCTGACCAGTGGGACTCACTGGTCAGTGACCCAGTCAACTAACTAAGTTAGTTAGCCCTAACTAACTGGGCTGGGCCCACTGGTCAGCGACTAACCCAACTAACCTAACTAGCTAATTAGCGCTAACTAGAGTAATTAGTCGGGCAGGGCCAGTGAGTCAGTGAGAGAGAGGGGAAGGTCAAACCGGGTAGTGGGGTCAACCCACGCCGGTCAACGGGTCAGCGGTCGCCGGCGTTTAGCCGCCGGCGACGACAGAGACGGTGGGCCAGCTCGGAAATGCTTTACAGGGCACCATTCGAGGCGCCGTTGGTGGCCGTGGCTGGGCCTGGGGTGGCCGGAGTCAACGGCGGCGAGCTCGGTTGCGGCCGCCGGAATTCGGGTACCTGCGGGTTTGGCTTTGTGGTGCACGGGAGGAGGAGCCGGTGGGTGAAACGTGCTCCTGGGGGTGCACTGAGTGCAGGGACGCGCTCGGTTTGGACGGAGGCGTACCAAAACGACGGCGGTGACAAGTCCGGCGCCGGTGAGGTCTCGGTCTCGACGGAAACGAGGGCTACGATGAGCTAGTGGGCATGGGAGTAGGGGGGGTCGGTAGAGGAGCTCACCGCGAGTTCGGTTGCGGCCTCGGCGTGCTTGGGGAAGCACCGGAGCGAGCGGGGCGGCGAGAGGCATCTTCGGTGGCCGACGAGGGAAACGGCGACGGGGGCGGCGTTGCAGCGCGTCCGGGGCCTCGTGGGTCGTCGAAGAGGTCGGGGACGTCGAGGCGGAGCTCGCAGGCACAGCGAGGGGTCGAGGGGAAGGCGGTGGCCGCGGTGGTGCTTTGTCGGCGGCGACGGACGCGTTCGGTGAGATCGGGAATAACGAGGGAGATAGCAGGGGGAAGAATGGGCGAGCTAGAGGGATTGGGATGACGCCGAGGAGGGGATTCGCGGTATCGCGCTGTCCTCGGACGCAGGCAGGCAGCCTGGTGGCGTGGCACTCGCGCGCGCCGTGCGTTGTCTCTGCCTCTGCCTACTGGCAGAGGTGGGAGACGACTGGCAATGGCCAGGTGGGCCGGGCCGGCTCATGGGCCGCACAGGTAAGTGGCCAGGTTGGCTTCTCTCTCTCTCTCTCTCTCTCTCTCTCTTTCTAATTCTTTTTGTTTTCTATTATCTGTAATTGTTTTGGATTTATTAAAAATGCCAGAGCATTTTCAAAAATCATGAGACTGCTTGTGGCCACTGTTTGGATTATTTCCAAAAGCAAACATTTCAGTTCATAAATATTTGGACATTTAAAATATTGTATAGCATTTAAATGTCCAAATGCAAATAGAGTATGATTTAATTCAGAGCCCAAATAGGTCATGGAAAAATGTGCATCACCTCTGGTTACTGATTACAGCATTTTCCATAAATGATGAACATTTTTGAAAGACATTTGGATTTACTGAAAATATTTTGGTTGAACCTAGTGAATTCCTTTAATGCTAGGGTTTAGACAATCCCCATTTCAAGTTTCTTTCAAAGTTTAAACATGATGGCATGATGAGCAAGCAGAGTCAGGCAAGGCTGAACTGGGGCTGTGACAACTATCTCCCCCCGGCTCGGTGCCCCTTGAGACAATACCTCGGCATTGTCCGTAGGGCAAGGGGAGGAGGCGGTCGGAAGTGGATCGCTATCCATATCCGACGAATCCAAGGAGCCGTCCGACGAGGATACGTCGATATGGGCTTGGGGCGGTCTGCATAATCATATTCGGCGTTAGGAGAAGCAGTGCGACAAAGGTATGCTATGAGTTACTCTGGTATTCGAATACTTACGACTTTGCCAGGGGCTTGACCCTGAGCAGCCACTCGTCTTCGCCTTCGGCGGCGATGGTGGAGTAGTCCGGAAGAAGAGTCCTTCCCTTCTTGGACCCTTCGGCCTCCCCGGTTGGGGAGACCTTCCTTTTCTTGTCTCCCCCGGCTGGAGGGGGAGCATCTTCATCTTCCTCCTCGCCTTCATGGGAGGAGTGCGTCGCGGAGTTATCGGACGATGAGTCCGATACCACCTGGCGCCGGGAACTCTTTTGGGTTCCCTTGGCCTTCTTCTTGGTCTTCTCCGGCACATTATAAGGAGCCGGAGTCAGCATCTCCGTCAAGAGAGCATCCGTAGTGTCTTCGGGCAGAGGGGCCGGACAGTTAATCTGCTCTGATGTCTCCACCCAGTCCTGTCAAAGGCATGGGAGCTCAGACCCCGCGCATGGTTAAGCTATGGGAAATAAACACCCTACCAGATGTACAGAACTTACCGGATTCGCAGAACGCTTCGCGCTTAGCCCGCGGTAAGAGAGGGAGGGACCTCGGCGCCCTTGAATAGCACCCTCCAGATGTCTTTATTCGTCATGTCAAAGAGCTCGCTTAGAGTCTGGTGCTAGGCCGGGTCGAACTCCCATAAGTTGAAATCCCGTTGTTGACACGGGAGGATCCGGTGGAAGAGCATGACCTGGACTATGTTGACAAGCTTAAGTTTCTTGCTTATCATGTTCCGGATACATTTCTGGAGTCCGTCCAGCTCCACCGATGAACCCTAGGACAGGCCCTTCTCCTTCCAGGAAGTGAGCCGCGTGGGGAATCCGGATCGAAACTCGGGGGCCGCCACCTAGTTGGTGTCGCGCGGCTCGGTGATGTAGAACCACCCCGATTGCCACCCCTTTATGGTCTCCATGAAGGAGCCCTCAAGCCATATAACGTTGGGCATTTTGCCCACCACGGCTCTGCCGCATTCCGCTTGTTGGCCGCCCACCACCTTCGTCTTGATATTGAAGGTCTTTAGCCACAGGCTGAAGTGGGGCCAGATGCGGAGGAAGGCCTCGCACACGACGATGAACGCCGAGATGTTGAGGATGAAGTTCAGGGCCAGATCATGAAAGTCCAGCCATAATAGAACATGAGTCCGCGGACAAATGGATGGAGGGGAAACCCCAGTCTGCGGACGAAGTGGGGGAGGAAGACCACCCTCTCATGAGGTTCTGGGTAGGGATGACCTGCCCCGCGATTGGCAGCCAGTGCGTGATATCCGCGGCTAAGTATCCGGCTCCACGTAGCTTTTTGATGTGTCCCTCCGTGACGGAGGAGGCCATCCACTTGCCTCCCGCTCCGGACATGTTTGGAGAGAGTTGAGGAGGAGGATGCAGACTTGGGCGCTGGAGCTTGAGTGCGCGAGAATGGATGAGCAAGGAGGAAGAAGGCGTGGGAAGAAAAAAAAGGTGAGATCTTATCCCTTTATAAGGGCGGACTAAACAATGCGCCCCCACTAGCCTGGTAAAACTCGCTTATCCCCCAAGCGTCGTAATTGATGGCACGGTTGGGTTACCCACGTCCATATTGATGAGAATCCCGTAATAAGGGGAACACCATCTCTACTTTGACAAGACGTGTCAAGGAACCGCCTCACGTTATGTGCGGGGCTGGTTAAGAAAAAACAGTTTGAATAATTACCGGGCCAGTGCATGATATCATGCTACCAAAACGTGTCAGCAGATTGGATTTGTGGAAATATTTATTCTCTCTACGATGGTATGTGGAACTTATTTTGCAGGGTCGGACACTATCCTTGTATTCAAACTCTTCTGTGGTGTATTCGGAGGAGGAACCCGCCTTGCAATGCCGAAGACAACACTGCGCGCCGGACTCATCGTCATTAAAGCCTGGTTCAGGGGCTACTAAGGGAGTCCTGGACTAGGGGTCTCCGGATGGCCGGACTATATCCCTTGGCCGGACTATTGGACTATGAAGACATAAGATTGAAGACTTCGTCCCGTGTCCGGATGGGACTCTACTTGGTGTGGAAGGCAAGCTAGGCAATACGGATATGTATATCTCCTCTTTTGTAACTAGCCTTGTGTAGCCCTAGCCCCCTCCGGTGTCTATATAAACCGGAGGGTTTTAGTATCTAGGACAACATACAATCATACCATAGGCTAGCTTCTAGGGTTTAGCCTCTCCGATCTCGTGGTAGATCAATTCTTGTACTACTCATATTATCAAGAATAATCAAGCAGGACGTAGGGTTTTACCTCCATCAAGAGGGCCCGAACCTGGGTAAAACATCGTGTCCCCTGCCTCCTATTACCATCCGCCTTAGATGCACAGTTCGGGACCCCCTACCCGAGATCCGCCGGTTTTGACACCGACAAAGGTGTTGCCAGACTAGCACTTGTGACAACCAACTCCTTCGACATATTTGACTCACCAAATGAAGGAATTGGGAGATGCTTCATGGCTAAAGGTCCAAAGGTAACACACCCCGAGTATGTTGATTTCAATAGTGATGAAGATGATTTGCTAGGAGATGATGATTTACTTGTTGACAACTCTAGTTATGAAAACTATAATGAACTTGCTATTAATCATGCTAATCAAGATAAAACGAATGACAATGATAAGAAGGAGATTGAGTGTCTAACTAAAGAACTAAACACTCTTAAGTTAGCTCATGAAACTACCTTGGAAGATCATCAAGAACTTTTAAAGACTCAAGAAAAGCTACGCTTTGAAAAGCTCAACCTTGAGCAAGAGCATGAGTTCTTAAAGGCAATCAATGATGATCTTCGCAAGAAAAGTTCTTCTTACATTGCCAAGCGTTTACTCTTGTCTACTTACATGCCTCAAGTTAAATCTAGCAAAAATATTAAGAAAGATTCTTCTTCTAGTAGTAACAATAATCATGCTAAATCCAATGATGTTTCTTCTAGTAGTTCTCTTGATTCCACTAATGATTCTCTTAGCCAAGTTACACTTGAGCAAGAAAATAGCTTATTGAAGGGAATTATAGATAAAGGTGTTTGCAAGAGCCTTGCTGGAAGTAAGCAATTTGAGGAAATTGTACGCAAGCAAGGAAGACACCAGAAGAATCAAGGTGTTGGTTTTGAACGAAAGTTCAATGCCAATGGAGTTGAGTGGGAAGAAGAAAATACCCCAAGATGAAGTTTGTTACTCAACAAGAGAAGTATGATCCTACTTCTTTCAAAGGAACACAATCTCAAGATGATCTTCCACCACAATACCACAAGCTAAAAGGCAAGGACAAGCTTCAAGAGGAGATTGATGCATTCAAGGAAGCACCTAAGGCCTTGGTCAAGTGGGTTCCCAAGACTACATCAAGTTCTCCTTCATCAAGTATGACTACAACTCCAAGGATTCCCATCAAGATGGTGTGCATCCTGAAGAAGAAGAACTAGAGAGTTCTTGAGGGTGACTCTGCCAACATACCTCACTCATATCATTTTGGCGAGGCCAAGTGCAAACAACTTCCATATCTTGCACTAGTTCAAGGTGTCACAAGCCCTCTTGTTGGTAAGACAAGGGACAAGGTAACCTAATGCTTCCATGGACATCATCTTGTGTAAACATCACTCTATGTCTATGGATATCCTTGTTTGTTCGTTGTGGGACTAACCCATATAGGTATTGAAAGTGCAACTCACTTCAAAGGATTGCTCCAAATGATTTACATCAACATTGAGCATCCACATCTTCAACACCTACATGAAGTCATCATCGACAAAACCCAAGGTTAGTTCATCCCTCTTAGGGGGGATATCACATCTAGGGGGAGCTTTACTCTAATCAATTGAGCTAAAGCAACTCTAATGGTGTGAACACAACAATGCTTTATGTAAAAGTGGTAACCCCACTTGTGCTTAAACGATGAGTATGACCTATGATCAAATGTACTCATTTGACTCCTAAGTCAATATACTCATATATAGATGACCTAGTCATCGCTAATTGTTTGATAGATGCTAGAGTGTTTGTGCATGCTTTGTCACATATTTCATTTGTCATTTTAATTGTGTGAGCATGTTGGTTGCATATTTTTCTCATTCGAGGACATCCATTTGTTGCTTTGATCGTTTGGCCTTTTCTCTTTTGCCAAATGGATGGACAAGAATGCCTAAGAACTCCCTCTAGCTATCTATGATTTTCTCATCTTAAACTCTATTCATGCTACATCACAAAGTTTGATCAAGTTAGATTTCAACCACTCTGTGTGAGGAGCACTCGGAGTTCCCGATTCGTCATAGACTTAAACTTCCAAAACCTCTTTGTGTATTTTGGTCTGACTGATTCATTCCTTTTGGTCCTACCGAGATCACTTAGTTGATCTAGGTTTTCAATCTCGGTGCAATCGATTAGAACCTTTTGGTCACACCGAGTTGCAGTAACTACCTGTAGTTTTGCATCTCGGTGCCACCGAGTCGTTCCACTCGGTCACACCGACAGGGTCAGGTTATATATACCGACGGGTCAAATTTCTGAAATTTTTCCGAAACCTCTTCGCCCGCGCATAACCTACTCTACCTCTTCGGGTCTCTGGATCATCCTCTCGTTGCCAGCGACCTCCCGCCACTAGTCTCCGCCGCCATTGCCGCCGTAGCAAGTTCGCCGCCGAACTAGGGTACGAGCTCGATCTTTGTGCTAATCCATAACTCTAATTCTTAGCACATTGCTTTTCCATGATTCTTGCCATGAATGAAATCATCCTGTCCAGCAAAAACGTCCCGTAGATTAGTTTTGATTTGAATATTTAGGGTTAGGTCGCCGCCGAATTCATCTCGGACTGACCGAGTTGTAGAAATCGGTCTCACCGATTTGGTTAGGCCATTGCACATGCATTTTCAGTCTGACAGAGAATTGCAAATCGGTGTGACCGAGTTCAATTCTCTGTGAAACCCTAGCAGTCTCGGTGCCACCAAACTATGACTCGGTCTGACCGAGTTCACTAGTTTAGGTTCCAAAAGGTGCTTCGGTATCACCAAGTTTACAAATCGATAGATCCGAAATGCTTTTTGTGGAGAACTAAAACTAAGTTTTTGGGTCAATTGTTTTGCAAAACTCCTTTGTGATTCTTATCTACTCGACCTCATCTATAATCTATTCACAGGGTCTGCTGGCAGTTTGCATGCATGATGTTTGACCAAAGTGATAGCCAGAACAAGTTTGAGGAGCAGGTTCAACTGAGTGAGGGCACTAGTCCCTCCAGTTCTTCCGATGATGGCAGCAGGAGCACACCAAGCAACTTGCCAAAGGCAGCTACCAGGACAAGGAAGAAGAGAACTTCTGATTCATAGGATGAAGATTATGTGGCCATTGAGGATGAGGCCAGTTCAAAGAAAAAGGTGTTGAAAAGGGAGTATGGCTCGGCTGCTACAGTCAAGCCAGGGATGCATAAGAAGGCTCCAGCAAAGAGAGTCCTCATGTCTAAGGCCAGAGCATCCACTGCTGAAACTTCCAAGCCATCTGAAGAGGCTGCTGGAGAAGGAAAGAAAAGGAAGGAAAGGGTTAAGAAGACCACTGCCAGAGTGCTTGGCAGATCATCAATTATGAGAGATGATGATGAAGAGGAAGAGGATGCTGCACCACCTCCTAAGGCTCAAAAGCTCATGGGAGATGCAATCAGATCAAGGACTACTCCATCTAAGCCCAAAGCTGCTCCCAAGGCTACTGCTCCAGCTCAGAAGCCTAAACCCAAGAGAAGCACTAGGAACATTCCTGCTGAGGAAAAGCACAAGTCCCCAGTGCCTGAAGCTGCTGAAGAAGAAGATGACTCGGTTGTGTTGAGGAAGCTGAAACCCAAGATCCCTGACCATAATGATGCTCACCCTGTGGTAGAAAACATGAAAATAAGGAAGGATGCAGGACTAAGGCTATGGAGAGAGTCTGATCCTGAAAGTGCAACTATCCCTAGGTGGTTTTGGTAATTCATAACAACATATAGCTCATTGAGCTAATGCTATTCCAAGATGATTATTTCAGGAAAGCTCAATGATTTGCATGGCATGGATGTGAAAGTGGAACCCTCAAAATGCTAAGGACAAGAATTGGCTAAAGCTTCAAGCTCAAGACTCTTCATTATATATTTTAGTGATCCAAGATCACATTGAGTCTTTAGGAAAAGCCAATACTATCAAGGAGGGATGAGGTGTTGCTTAATGACCCTCTTGCTTTATGTGCTTAATGATATGCTCCAAAATCCTCAACCACCTTTCGATATCCACAAATGACCTAAACCCTAAGCCAAACTCGGTCATACCGATTCTGTCAATCCGGCGCCACCGAGTTTCACTTGTCATTTGCCACTGCCAAACCCTAGCAATTCGGTCCTACCGATAAGGTTCTCGGTCTCACCGAGATGGGCTTGCAAACTCTTTGTTTCCCTTTCGTAACTTTTCGGTCTCACCAAAAGAGCGAATCGGTCCCACCGAGAATGCAAGGTAAACTTTACTCTAAGACTTGAGCTAAAGCAACTCTAAAGATGTGAATACAACAATGCTTTATGTAAAAGTGGTAACCCCACTTGAGCTTAAACGATGAGTATGACCTACAATCAAGTGTTCTCACTTGACTCCTAAGTCAATATACTCATATATAGATGACCTAGTCATCGCAAATTGCTTGATAGATGCTAGAATTGGTTGTGCATGCTTTGCCACATATTTCATTTGCCATCTTATTGTGTGAGCATGTTGGTTGCATATTTTACTCATTCGAGGACATCCACTTGTTGTTTTGATTGTTTGGCTTTCTTCTTTTGCCAAGTGGATGGACAAGAATGCCTAAGAACCTCCTCTAGCTATCTATGCTTTTCTCGTCTCAAACTCTATTCATGCTGCATCACAAAACTTGATCAAGTCAGATTCGAACCACTCTGTGTGAGGAGCGCTCGGAGTCCCCGATTTGTCATAGACTTAAACTTCCAAAACCTCTTTATGAATCTCGGTCTGACCGATACTCCATTTTCGGTCCTACCGAGTTCATTAAGTTGATCTAGGTTTTCGATCTCGGTGCAACCGATTTGAACTTTTCGGTCACACCGAGTTGCAATAACTGCACACAGTTTTGCATCTCGGTGCCACCGAGTTGTTCCACTCGGTCACACCGACAGGGTCGGGCTATATATAGTGACGGGCAAAATTTTGGAAATTTCTCCGAAACCTCTTCGCCCGCGCGATAGCCTGCTCTGCCTTCGTGGTCTCTGGATCGTCTTCTCGTCGCCAGCAGCCTCTAGTCGCTGGTCTCCGCCGCCGTCAACGGAATTCTGCCCCGCCGTTGCCACCGTAGCGAGTCTCCGCCGAACTAGGGTATGGACTCGATCTTTGTGCTATTCTCCACTCCGATTCCTAGCACATTGTGATCATTATGATTCTTGCCACGATTGAAACACTCCTATCCAGTCAATGATCTCGTAGAATAGGTATAATTCGAAAATTTTAGGGTTAGGTTTCCGCCGAAACCATCTCGGACCCACCGAGTTGAAAAACTCTGTCCCACCGACCTGGCTTTTGCCATTGCACAAGTGAAACTCGGTCTGACCGAGAATAACTTATCGGTGCGACCGATTTTGAAATTCTGTGAAACCCTAGCAGTCTCGGTGCCACCGAACTGTGACTCGGTCTGACCGAGTTCACCAGTTCTGGTGCCAAAACTGCTTCGGTGTCACCGAGTTTGAAAATCGGTAGATCCGAGATGCTTTCTGTGGAAAACTAAAACTAAGTTTTTGAATTAATCTTTTGCAAAAATCTCTGCTTTTTGTGATGCTCATCCACTCTATCTTATCCATAATCTATTCACAGGGTCAGCAGTCAGTGTGCAACATGTCTGATCAAAGTGACAGCCAGAATGTGTCTGAGCAGCAAGTTGTGATGAGTGAGGGCACTAGCCCCTCAAGTTCTTCTGATGATGGCAGCAGGAGCACCCCCAGCAATCTGCCTAAGGCTGACACACGTCAAAGGAAGAAGAGAACGTCTGATTCTGAGGATGAAGACTATGTGGCAGAGGAAGAGGCCACATCAAAGAGAGCTGAACCAGCTCAAGGAACCAAGCCAGGGCTGAAGATCAAAAGGCCAGCAGGCAGGCAGCCCATGTCAAATGCTAGGACTTCAACTATGAAGCCTGCTCCCACTGAGCCCATTGCTGCTGAGGGCAAGAAAAGGAAAGAGAGGGTGAAAAAGACTGTAGCAAGAGTGCTTGGGAAGGCCTCCATCATGGTCGATGAGGAGGAAGAAGAAGAAGAGGTTGCTGCACCAGCACCCAAGGCAGCCAAACTCATGGGAGATGCTATAAGGTCAGGAACAGCTGCATCCAAGCCCAAGGAAGCACCTAAGGCTGCATCTAAGCCTAAGAGTGCACCCAAGAGAAACACACGAAGCATCCCAGCTGCAGAAATGAACAAGGCCGCAATGCCTGAAGCTATCGAAGAAGAGGAAGAGAGTGTCCTTCGGAAGCTCAAGCCCAAGATCCCAGACCACAACGATGCTCATCTTGTGGCTGAGGATATGAAGCTCAGGAGGGATTCAGGGCTGAGGAAATGGAGAGAAGCAGACTCGTATGCTTCTAGGAGAAGGACTGCCGTGGATTACAGATTTCATACCAAGGAGCAACAGGATTTCTATGAGACTGTTTTGCTTGACAAGCAGCCAGTCGTTTGTGACATGAGATGGGTCGACTGGACCTACATCAAGGACAATGAAGAGCACTACCCCGGTGTATTTGACAGCTTTAGTGCGTGTGGAGTTGCAGACTTTGTTGGGCAGAAGCTCACAAAGTGGAACGAGGAGCTGATCATGCAATTCTACTCCACAGCACACTTTTATCCGGATGGCAGGATCACATGGATGTCTGAGGGTACGAGGTACCAATCCACTGTGGAAGAATGGGTGAAGTTGATCAATGCCCCAGAGGAGCAAGCTGATGACTTGGATATCTATGCCAAGAAAAAGATGGATCACAACTCCATGTCCAACATGTACAAGCAGATCCCGAATGAAGCGCTTGACACATTCAAGTTTGGCTCCGTGCACTATCTGCTCTCAGGATTGCCTACGATCAACTGGATCCTTAGGCACACCCTTCTGCCCAAATCTGGAGATCACAAGATGATCAGAGGTCACGCGATCAACTTGCTTCATGTATTTGACGTGCCTCGGAAAATCAAGGTCATGAGTCTCATTGTGTAAACAATCAAGAGGACAGATGTAGACCAGAAGAGGAGTTGTGGGTATGCCCCACAGATTCAGGAGCTCATCAACTCCAAGATGGGCACGGGCGTGTATTTATTGGATAAGGAACACCTGCCCATCCGTCCAGATTTTGAGGATAACCAAGTGGTTATGACTGAGAATGAACCCTCATCTGCACATGCACAAGCTCAGAAGGAGAAGGCGAGCAAGGAAAAAGCTGCCAGGATGCCTACTCAAGCGGAGGCATCTGAATACTTCTTGAAGACCAAACAAGAGCAACTCGGTTACTTGATAGTGTCCACCCTGCGTATTGAGCAAGGACTTGCCACCCTGACTCAGAACCAGGCGAGCCTCGAGAGGATCATGGAACAGAGATTCTATGACATGGACATCAAGGTGACAGAAATACAGACCGCCGTGGAGCAGCTTCAGGAGGACATGAATGAGAGGAGAGGCAGGACCACAACTGATGCTTTTGCCAGGGTGCCACGAGGTCCGAGGTTGTCTGCACTGCCAGTTGCTGACACCAGAGCCACAATGTCTGCACCAGCCACACCCTCCATTCCACCAGCTCCAGCATCCACTTCAGCCTCGACTTCGACCACTTCTACTGAAGGCTTCGTCCTTGGCGTGCTCCGGACTCCACCACCACCTGAAGATCAAGCCTAAGCGACGACTTAGCACTATGCATTTTCTAGGAACTTTTTGGTAACTTGTTGCCAAAGGGGGAGAAGATGTATAGATCATAGGCTTCGAGAGAGAGAGAGTGTTGCTTTTCTCTCTTGTTTTATTTGGTGGTTTTTTCGAACTTTGTTTGCTTGTGTGTGAGATACTACGTCCTTATGTTTGTGAGACATCGATGATCATGTGTTTGATCATAAGCTACACTTAATGGTTGCTTAATGCTTGCTTAAATATTATCATTCTATCTATCATTTGTGATCATTCACTATTCTTGGTGATGAGTGCATGTATTTCAATCTTATCATTTTTGAGCGCTCCACCAAGATGTATGTGACATGGAAGAGTAACCCATGATTCTAACTCCATGTGCATTTGCAGTCCAAAGCAAATTTTAAATATGCACAAATTTAGGGGGAGCTCTTATTTGTCACATACTTCTCAAAGCGACGATATATTTCATGCTTATTATCATTTGTCGAAGCTTTGATCTATATGTTGTCATCAATTACCAAAAAGGGGGAGATTGAAAGTGCAACTATCCCTAGGTGGTTTTGGTAATTCATAACAACATATATCTCATTGAGCTAATGCCATTCCAAGATGATTATTTCAGGAAAGCTCAATGATTGGCATGGCATGGATGTGAAAGTGGAACCCTCAAAATGCTAAGGACAAGAATTGGCTAAAGCTTCAAGCTCAAGACTCTTCATTTTATATTTTAGTGATCCAAGATCACATTGAGTCTTTAGGAAAAGCCAATACTATCAAGGAGGGATGAGGTGTTGCTTAATGAGCCTCTTGCTTTATGTGCTTAATGATATCCTCCAAAATCCTCAACCACCTTTCCATATCCACAAATGACCTAAACCCTAAGCCAAACTCGGTCATACCGATTCTGTCAATCTGGCGCCACCGAGTTTCACTTGTCATTTGCCACTGCCAAACCCTAGCAATTCGGTCCTACCGATAAGGTTCTCGGTCTCACCGAGATGGGCTTGCAAACTCTCTGTTTCCCATTCGTAACTTTTCGGTCTCACTGAAAGAGCGAATCGGTCCCACCGAGAATGCAAGGTAAACTCCATGTTTCCTTCTTGTAACGTTTCGGTCTCACCGAAAGAGCAAGTCGGTCCCACCGAGTTTGCCTGACCAACTCTCTGGTTAGCTAATTGCCGAACTTGGTCTCATCGAGTTGGTGCGATCGGTCTCACCGAGATTACGTTATGCCCAAACCCTAACCGAATCGGTCCTACCGAGTTGCATCTCAGTCCCACCGAGATTCCTAACGGTCACTAGGTTTACCACTTCGGTCAGGCCGAGTTTTATGATTCGCTCCCACCGAGATTGGAAAACTGTGTGTAACGGTTGGATTTTGTGTGGAGGCTATATATACCCCTCCACCACCTCTTCATTCGAAGAGAGAGCCATCAGAACACATATTCCATTCCTACTCATATGTTCTGAGAAAGAACCACCTACTCATGTGTTGAGACCAATATATTCCATTCCTACCATATGAATCTTGATCTCTAGCCTTCCCCAAGTTGCTTTCCACTCAAATCTTCTTTCCACCAGATCCAAATCCTATGAGAGAGAGTTGAGTGTTGGGGAGACTATCATTTGAAGCACAAGAGCAAGGAGTTCATCATCAACACACCATTTGTTATATCTTGGAGAGTGGTGTCTCCTAGATTGGCTAGGTGTCACTTGGGAGCCTCCGACAAGATTGTGGAGTTGAACCAAGGAGTTTGTAAGGGCAAGGAGATCGCCTACTTCGTGAAGATCTACCGCTAGTGAGGCAAGTCCTTCGTGGGCGATGGCCATGGTGGAATAGACAAGGTTGCTTCTTCGTGGACCCTTCGTGGGTGGAGCCCTCCGTGGACTTGCGCAACCGTTACCCTCCGTGGGTTGAAGTCTCCATCAACGTGGATGTAGGATAGCACCACCTATCCGAACCACGGGAAAACATCCGTGTCTCCAATTGCGTTTGAATCCTCCAAACCATTACCTTTACATTCTTGCAAGTTGCATGCTTTACTTTTCGCTGCCAATGAACTCTTTGCATGCTTGCCTGAATTGTGTGATGATTGCTTGACTTGCTCTAAGATAGCTAAAATCTGCCAAGAACTAAAATTGGGAAAAGGCTAAGTTTTTAATTGGTCAAGTAGTCTAATCACCCCCCCCCTCTAGACATACTTTCGATCCTACAGATCCATATGCTGTCAGGAGAAGGACTGCTGTGGACTACAGGTTTCACACCAAGGAACAGCAAGATTTTTATGAGACAGTGTTGCTCGAAAAGAAGCCCATTGCGTGTGACATGAAATGGGTTGACTGGGAATACATCCAAGAGAATGAGGATCACTATCCAGGTGTACATGGCAGCTTCAAGGCATGTGGAGTTGATGCCTTTGTGGCCCAGAAGCTCACCAAGTGGAACGATGAGCTGATCATGCAGTTCTACTCCACTGCCCATTTCTATCCAGATGGGAAGATTGTTTGGATGTCTGAGGGTACTAGGTACCAATCTTCTGTTGATTAATGGGCTCAGTTAATCAACTCCCCAAAAGAAAGTGAGGATGACTTGGATGTTTATGTTGAGAAGAAGAAAGACCACAACACAATGGCCAACATGTACAAAGAGATCCTAGATGCTGCTTTGGATACACATAAGTTTGGATGTGTCCACTACTTGTTGTCTTGTCTGCCTACCATAAACTGGATTCTAAGGCACACATTTCTACCCAATTCAAGTGATCACAAGATGATCAGAGGACATGCTATAAACTTACTGCACATATTTGATGTCCCACAGAAGTTCAAGGTCATGAGTTTGATTATTGAGACAATCAAGAGGACTGCTGCTGAGCAGAAGAGGAGTTGTGGGTATGCCCACAAATTCAGGAGCTCATCAACTCAAACATGTGCATAGGCACATATCTTTTGGATAAGGAGCACCTGCCCATATACCCTGAATTTGAAGACAACACTGTGGTAATGGATGAAAATGAACCATCTTCAGCTCAAGCACATGAGAAGAGAGAGAAGGCAAAGGCAGAGAAAGCTGCAAAGATGCCAAAAGTTGAAGAGGCATCTCAGGTATTCTTGAAGAGCAAGCAAGACCAGCTTGGATATCTGATCCAATCCGCCCTGAGGATTGAGAAGGGCTTGGCCACCCTGACTAAGAACCAGGAGAGTTTGGAGAGGACGTCGAGTAGAAATTTTATAATCTGGATGTCAAGGTAACTAAGATCCAAACTCCAGTTGAGCAACTTCAGGAGGAAGCAGAGGAGAGAAAGGGCAAGTCTACTACTGATGCTTTCAAGAGAGTGCCACGAGGTCCAAGGTCTGCTGCAGTGCCTGTGACAGATACTAGAGCTTCAGTGTCAGCACCAGCAGCTACAGCTCCAGTGCCACCTCCAGCACCCACTCCATCTACTCCAACTACATCATCTGAAGCCTTCGTCCTTGGAGTCCTATCAACACCACCTCCCGAAGATCAAGCCTGAGAGTTGTTTAGCACTATGCATTTTGAACTTTTTGGTAACTTGTTGCCAAAGGGGGGGAAAATGTATAGAGCATAGGCTTCGAGAGAGAGTGTTGTTCTTTTCATCTCTCTTGCTATTTTGGTTGAACTTCTTTATTGAGTGCTTGTGTGAGATACTTTATTATGTCCGTGTGAGATACTTGTTGATCATGTGTTTGATCATATGCTACATTGTTTGGTTGAATGATGCTATCCTTTATATTCCTTATATGATCATTCACTTGCTTGGTGATGAGTGCATGCTTTTAATCTCTATAATTTTGAGCGCTCCGCCAAGATGTATGTGACATGGAAGAGTAACCCATGATCCTAATCGATTGTGCATTTGCATTCAAAAGAAAATTTTAAATAATGCACAAATTTAGGGGCGGAGCTCTTGCTTATCACATACTTCTCAAAGCGGCGATGTTTTTCAATCTTTTTATCATTTGTCAAAGCTTTGATTTATATGTTGTCATCAATTACCAAAAAGGGGGAGATTGAAAGTGCAACTATCCCTGGGTGGTTTTGGTAATTCCTAACAACATATAGTTCATTGAGCTAATGCTATTTCAAAGATAAACATTTCAGGAAAGCTCAATGGTTGGCATGGCATGGATGAGAAAAGTGGATCCCTCAAAATTCTAAGGACAAAGAATTGACTCAAGCTCAAAGCTCAGGACCCTACATTTTTCATTTTAAGTGGTGCAAGATCACATTGAGTCCATAGGAAAAGCCAATACTATTAAGAGGGGATGAGGTGTTGCCTAATGGCTTGCTTGCTCAAAGTGCTTAGTGATATGCTCCAAAAGCCCTCAACTACTTTCTCATATCCACATATGTCTCAAACCAAAAGTCAAACTTGGCCCCACTGAATCTTTCTATCCGGCGCCACCGAGTTCAGTTTACATAGCCACTGCCAGAAACCCTAGTCTTTTCGGTCTCACCGATAGGGATCTCGGTCTCACCAAGATGGGATTGTAATCTCTCTACCTTTCTTCGTAACGTTTTGGTCAAACCGAGATGAGCGATCGGTCCCACCGAAATTGCAATGCAAACTCTCTGTTTCCCTTTCGTAACACTTCGATCCAACTGAGATGAGCGAATCGGTCCCACCGAGTTTTCCTGACCAAATCTCTGTTAGTCCATTACCAAAATTGGTCTCACCGAGTTTGTGTAATCGGTCTCACCGAGATTACGTTATGCCCTAACTCTAATGGAATCGGTCCCACCAAGTTGACATGTCGGTCCCACCGAAAATCCTAATGTTCACATTTTCAAATAAATCGGTCCCACTGAGTTTGGTGATTTGTGTGTAACGGTTAGATTTTGTGTGGAGGCTATTTATACCCCTCCACCCACTCTTCATTCATAGAGAGAGCCATCAGAACATGCCTACACTTCCAACATACATTTTCTGAGAGAGAACCACCTACACTTGTGTTGAGGTCAAGATATTCCACTCCAACCACATAAATCTTGATCTCTAGCCTTCCCAAGTTGCTTTCCACTCAAATCATCTTTCCACCAAATCCAAATCCCGTGAGAGAGAGTTGAGTGTTGGGGAGACTATCATTTGAAGCACAAGAGCAAGGAGTCCATCATCAACACACCATTTGTTACCTCTTGGAGAGTGGTGTCTCCTAGATTGGTTAGGTGTCACTTGGGAGCCTCCGTCAAGATTGTGGAGTTGAACCAAGGAGTTTCTAAGGGCAAGGAGATCGCCTACTTCATGAAGATCTACCCAAGTGAGGCAAGTCCTTCGTGGGCGACGGCCATGGTGGGATAGACAAGGTTGCTTCTTCGTGGACCCTTCGTGGGTGGAGCCCTTCGTGGACACGCGCAACCGTTACCCTTCATGGGTTGAAGTCTCCATCAATGTGGATGTACGATAGCACCACCTATCGGAACCACGCCAAAAATCTCCGTGTCTCCAATTGCGTTTGACCACTCCAAACTCCTCCCTTTTACATTCATATGCAATTGTTTTACTTTCCGCTGCTATACTCTTAGAATTGCATGTGTAGGTTGATTGCTTGACTTGTTCTAAGTTGCTAAAATCTGCCTAGAAATAAAATTGGGAAAAGGCTAGATTTTTATTTGGCCAATTAGTCTAATCAGCCCCCCTCTAGACATACTTTTGATCCTACAATACCTCTACGTCGCCATCGACAAGTTCACTAAGTGGCCGGAAGTTGAAGCCGTCCGTGCCATCCCAGTTGGCTCTGCAGTCAAGTTCATCAAGGGCCTCGTGAGCCGTTTTGGGGTCCCCAACTGCATCATCACCAATAATGGCTCACAATTCACTAGTAATCTCTTCAAGTCATATTGTGCTAACCTTGGAACACAGATCTGCTACGCCTCAGTAGCACACCAATGGCCAGGCCGAACGCGCCAATGCAGAGGTCCTGAAGGGCCTTGAGGGAGTCCTGGATTAGGGGGTGTCCAGATAGCCGGACTATATCTTTGGCCGGACTCCTGGACTATGAAGATGCAAGATTGAAGACTTCGTCCCGTGTCCGGAAGGGACTTTCCTTGGCGTGGAAGGCAAGCATTGGCGATATGGATATGTAGATCTCCTACCATTGTAACCGACTCTGTGTAACCCTAGCCCTCTCCGGTGTCTATATAAACCGGAGAGTTTTAGTCCGTAGGACGAAGAACAATCATACCATAGGCTAGCTTCTAGGGTTTAGCCTCTCTGATCTCGTGGTAGATCTACTCTTGTACTACCCATATCATCAATATTAAACAAGCAGGACGTAGGGTTTTACCTCCATCAAGAAGGCCGGAACATGGGTAAAACATCGTGTCCCCTGCCTCCTGTTACCATCCGACCTAGACGCACAGTTCGGGACCCCCTACCCGAGATCCGGCGGTTTTGACACCGACATTGGTGCTTTCATTGAGAGTTCCTCTGTGCCGTCGCCATCAGGAAGGATGCCTCATCCCGTCTTTAAAGACGGCACCGTTGCTAAGGGAGCTTTGGCTATCGGCCAAACTCTCCGGCTAGGTGGTTTCCTTATGACCGCCTGTTCGGCTGTTGCGCCGACGATGACCTCTCGGGTCATCGAAAGCAATCTTCACGTTAGCTCGGAATTTGCCGAGCAGCTAGATCCAATGGAGCTCTCTTCCCTAAACGAGCTCTTGGATCGCTTCACCGCCCTGGGACTCCCTAGGGATTACGACCAGATTGGGTCTAAACCCGATCTGAGAGAGATTAACTCCCCCCAGGTCACCCATCACGTTGCCGTGGTTGAGGGACAGTGCAGCGACCCTTCATCTATCTTAAGGACTAGATATGTCCGGATTCCCGATCCATCCAAGTCGGATACCCGCGGAGGGGAGGAGATCACTCAAGACCTAAACTTGAAGTCAGGTAACGGGCTAGATTCATTGGACAGCATCCAAGAATCCAAACTTCCCAGTTCGGAAACTCCTTGGCCCCTGGGTCTCAGATTGGGTGAGGTTTCGGATTTGATTCCGCCCACCCACCCATACATAAGCGATCAATCCCAAATTAGGCAAGAGCCCGAAGAAACAATACATCATTACTAGGCCAGATTCCTCCTGGTTATGAACAGGATAAAGGACTGCCGTGAGGAAGACGCAATTTTATTCTTCTGCAATAATTGCACGGACAAGGGAATCCTCAACGCCATAAGTCATCGTGATATTACACGCTTCGCTGACTTGGCGTCCATAGTACGAAAGTACTGTGCGATGGAAAGCGCCTGGAAAATCAAAATAAAATTTTGGGACAATCCGACCCTGAATACAAACCCAGTCCAAAACAAAAGGGTGCATCATCGCCAGACACTCGGGTTTAATACCAAAAAGCAAAAACCCTCTATAGGGCACGGAACCGTACTGGAAGGATGGATTAATGGACCCTGTAAAATCCACAGTTTAGAGGCGCCACACCAACTCACAGCCTTAGAGCATGTTGGATACTCCGGCAGGTGGCAAAAATTGGCGAAGATCTTCTAATCCCAGAAGCCACAGAAAGCCACCCCAGAGAAACCAGTACGGTATTAACAGTCTTCGAGACTTTTGCATCAAATAATATGCGAAAAAGAACACTCCGCGGCCTTGCCGAAGTCTACCAAGTAGCAACAATAAACCCATGGAGTGACACGGCTATTACTTTTAACGCCTGTGACGAACCTAAATTCCGAACAGCCCGAGCACCAGCCGCATTGGTCCTCAGTCCAATAGTGGACGGCTTTAGTCTTACCAAGGTACTCATGGATGGCGGCAGCGGATTGAACCTCATTTATGAGGAAACCCTTCAAAAAATGGAAATAGACTGGAACCGCATTGAGCGAAGCAGCACAACCTTTAGAGGAATAATCCCCAGTCGGGAAGCGCGTTGTATAGGAAAAATCACACTAGATGTGGTGTTCGGCACACCGGATAATTACAGGTCCGAAGAGGTCACGTTCCAGGTGGCCTCGTTCAGTAGCGGATATCACGCTCTGCTAGGGCGGGAAGCGTTTACAGTCTTCCAAGCAATACCCCATTACGGGTACATGAAGCTCAAGATGCCCGGGCCTAACGGAATCATCACTCTCGTTAGTGATCCGGACATAGCACTCCACACCGAAAACAAGACAGCCGCACTGGCCCTCGAGGCGCTAACCGAAGCCCTAGCGGCTGAGGAACTGACTGCGCTGCGCTCCACGGTAAATAGGGACGATGTGATACTCAATAAAAGATCCAAGTCCACCTCCTTTAAACCGGCAAACGAAATAGTCAAATTCCAGGTCCATCCAACGGACCCCAATAAAACAGCTTCCATCGGGGCATAGTTAAACCCTGATGTAGATGTCGCACTACGAGAGTACCTACGATAGAACTGGGACATTTTCGCCTGGCACCCTTCAGACATGCCAGGAATCCCGCGCAGGCTGGCCGAACACAGCTTAAATATCCTAAAAGGATTCAAGCCAGTCAAAGAGGCTCTTCGGCGTTTTTCCGAACCTAAGAGACAGGCCATGGGAGAGGAACTAGCCAAGCTATTGGAGGCCGGATTAATCAAAGACATAAAACATCCGGACTGGCTAGCAAACCTGGTGATGGTACCAAAGAAGGACAAATCCTGGCGCCTATGCATTGATTTCAAAGACCTTAACAAGGCTTGTCCAAAGGATCCCTTCCCTCTCCCCCGCATCGATCAAATTATCGACGCTACCGCAGGACACGATTCATTGTGTTTTCTCGACGCATACTCCGACTACCATCAAATAAAGATGGCAGAGTCAAACCAAGCCGCAACGGCATTCATCACACCATACGGCCCATTCTGCTTCAACACAATGCCCTTCGGGCTCAAAAACGCCGGTGCAACATATCAGCGCATGATTCAGACATGTCTGGCAAACCAGATCGGCAAAATAGTGGAGGCATACGTAGATGATGTGGTCGTTAAAACAAGACATGTTGAATCTCTAGTAGACGACTTGAGGCTAACATTTGATAACCTTCGAACATACGACATCAAGCTCAACCCGGAAAAATGCGTTTTCGGCGTTCCAGCCGAAAAGCTCTTGGGCTTCATTGTATCCGGTAGAGGAATTGAAGCAAATCCAGCCAAGATCCGAGCTTTGTCACAATTGGATATCCCGAAGGACCTCAAACAAATACAAAAACTAACCGGATGCATGGCGGCTCTAAGCCGCTTTATCTCCCGCCTAGGAGAAAAGGCCTTACCCCTTTACCGCCTCCTTCGGCACACCGAACACTTCGAGTGGACGGATGCAGCCACGGCCGGACACGACGAAATAAAAGCCATCTTGGCAACAAACCCAGTCCTGGCCGCGCCAAACATTGGCGAACCAATGCTATTATACATTGTAGCAACCCGTCAGGTCGTAAGCGCAGTGCTCGTCATCGAACGAGAAACGGACGGACACAAATTCCCCCTTCGAAAGCCGGTCTATTACGTGTCCACTATCCTTACTCCGTGCAAGTCACGGTACCCGGATTATCAAAAGATTGCGTACGCGGTATTTATGGCATCTCGGAAGCTGCGACACTACTTTCAAGAGTGTTCAATAGCAGTAGCCTCAGAAGTGCCACTTAACGATATTATAAATAACCGCGACGCGACGGGTCAGATTGCAAAATGGGCCATTGAGCTCCTCCCATTTGACATAACTTACAAGCCACGGTGAGCTATCAAGTCACAAGTTTTGGCCAACTTCGTCGTAGAATGGATGGAGGCCGAACTCCCTAAAGAGTATGGCACATATTCAAACTGGGTCATGCACTTCGACGGCTCCAAAATGTTGGCCAGTCTAGGGGCTGGCGTCGTTTTGACGTCCCCCACAGGAGACACGGTTCAATATGTCCTCCAGAGAATGTACACAGACTCCAACAACGCAGCCGGACATGAGGCCCTTTTACATGGTCTCCGGATGGCAGTATTCATGGGCATTCAACGCCTAGAGGTGCGCGGGACTCGAACCTCACAATATCCCAAATAAATGGAGACTTTGATGCCAAGGATCCAAAAATGGCAGCTTATCGCAACGCCATCCTAAAAATGTCAGCTCGGTTCGAAGGGCTCGAATTTCACCATATAGCCCGGGAAAATAATCAGGCGGCAGATGTTCTGGCACGCATCGGTGCAAAACGCAATGTTGTCCCCCCCCCCCAACATCTTCTTGGAAAGGCTGTTGAAGCTGTCCGTAGTATGGGAAGGGGAACCTGGCAATAACAGCCCGGACCCAACCGCACTGCCCGACACCGAACACTCTGACATAATTGGAGGCTCTGCCAATGAAAGAACACCTTCAGCCCACGTAATAATGGCCGTCATCGCCCCATGGACAGAACCATTCCTCGCCTACCTTACCAGGCAGGAACTCCCTGAGGACCAAGATGAGGCACACTGCATAGTGCGGCGATCTAAAGCCTATAAAGTCCATGAGGGAGATCTTTATAAGAAAAGCACTGCCGGAGTCCTTCAAAGGTGCATCTCCGAAGAGGAAGGGCGGAACCTCCTGGCTGAAATTCATGCCGGACTCGGCAGACATCACGCTACAGCTCGGTCCCTTCTAAGCAAGGCCTTCCGTACAGGCTTTTATTGGCCGATGGCCTGGGCAGACGCCCAGGACTTAGTCCAATGATGCGTCGGTTGCCAGCTTTTTGCAAACCAAAGCCATATGCCACCCACCGCCCTCCAAACTATCCCCATCACCTGGCCCTTCGTGGTCTGGGGGCTTGACATGGTTGGACCCCTTAAAGGCGGAACCCACAAGAAAAAATACTTACTGGTCATGGTGGATAAGTTCACCAAATGGATAGAAGCCAAGCCTGTTAAGACGGCCGAATCCGGACCGGTGATAGACTTTATATTCGGGGTTGTACACCGTTATGGCGTCCCCCACAGCATCATCACTGATAACGGCACGATCTTTATGGCCGATGAGGTAAAACTCTGGTGCAAAAACATGGGCATCAAGCTTGATTATGCTTCCGTCTATCACCCACAAACCAACGGCCAGGTCGAACATGCAAATGGTCTTATCATGAGCGGCATCAAACCCAGATTAGTGCGGTCCCTTAAGGAATCTAATATGCACTAGGTAGAGGAGCTCGAATCCGTACTCTGGGGGCTATGGACCACTCCGAATCGCACCACCGGATACACACCATTCTTCATGGTGTACGGCGCAGAGGCAGTTCTGCCCTGCGACATAATTCATGACTCACCTCGAGTGCGCATGTACGAAGAAAGAGAAGCCGAGCTTGCTCGGCAGGATAGTTTGGACGCCTTGGAGGAAGACCGAGACGTGGCAAAAGCCCGTTCCGCATTCTATCAACAGCAGGCTCGAAGATACCAAAGCAGAGAAGTACGGGCCAAAAATTACAACGTTGGTGAATTAGTTCTACGCCTGCCGGACAAGAAAAAGGACAAACTCAAGCCCAATGGGAAGGTCCCTTCATAATTGACCATATCCTGACTGGTGGAGTGTACCGCCTGCGAGATGCATCGGATAACCGACTCGAGCCGATCCCATGGAACGTAGCCCGTCTCCAAAGATTCTATGCCTAGCGCCGGACTCTGTGTTCGTCTCCTTCTTCTGTCCATTTTTTACATACTTTTTGTCTTACATTTCTCTCCTTCTCCTCTCTCTCTCTCTCTTATAGCCTTTAAAGGCTCATAAAATGATGCGCTATCCGAGCTCATTAAACCTGGGGGCTTCTTTAAATAGAAGCTTATTTATACGGGCTTCATGCCCAACACATGTGTCACACTTCCGCATGTACCTTTTATTCGCCATGATATGCATCGATATGACTTAAGTTTTGGCCAAGCTGGGTTGCCTGGCTCCTGTGCTCACCCCTACTTTCCCGATTGTTCGGCTAGGTGGTAAAGGGAGCACCTCTGCGATTGTTACTGCCGGGTCAGCCGGATGTGTACCTCAGGCTGGGTGAAGCCGAAAGCTAGCGTTCTTAAGGGAATATTCGGTCGGTGAACTAAAGATGACCTTTTCTTATTTTTTATCTATACGCCCCCAGATGTTTTTCCTGCGCCTCTTTTTGCAGAATGGACATGCACTTTAGGGCATGCTTCCCAGGGAAAGGAACCCCTAACGGAACTATTCTCCCTAGAAGATGTTTCTTACTAACCATGTAATATAACATAACTAGTTGGGCACTTGTCTGTTCAAGCACTAATGACCCCTACGCCTGGTCTCCATGCATACCCCGGTTCTTATATAACCGCGAGGGTATTCGGACACACTCCGGACCGTCAGGTCCCGAGGTTGAAGCGAAAAGGTCGGCCATAACAAACGATCTACAATCCGGCTAGAAGGCATTACACATGTTAATTAAAATTACATAGTCAATCTGACTGATTGTATTCCTCTTCAATACCATCTAACAGGCTGTCTAGTTTACAGTCCTGTTGGGAATACTTTGCGGCCAACTCTACTTGGCCATATACTAAGCTCACAGGGATCTCCTTCCCATCGGGCCCTACGGGTCCGACCTCGGCCATGTGGTTTGGATCAGCCTTCGTGTACCGCGTCTTCACCATGGCCCAGGCCTCCCTGGTGCCTTGACGGCAGGCCGACATCTTCCACAATCGGAAGCGCCGCCGCGCTCCCTTCAGCTTCTCTACAAGCTCCCCAAGGCCTTCGGGCATGGAGACGGATGGCCACAAAGCCTGGGCAACGCCTTGCATCACCTGCCGAACTCGTTCGTGCAGTTGTGAGAGCTCGGGAAAAAGGTCACCCGTAGAACCGGGCATTTCCTCTGCAAGACGACGTGTTAGCATACCTACAGACATTACTCTGTTAGTCGACTTCCTCGCCGAACTCTTTTTTGAAAGTTCGTTTAAGCACTTACTATATATGCCACATCGAAGCCGATGATTCTCCTTCACGGAGTCCGACAACTGGGCATGAACGTCCTTCAGTTCAACGCCCAGCTTGGTGTTGGCATCTTGGAGATCGTTCTTCTCCTGCCTCACCTTTGTCAACACGCTCTCACCAGCCTTCAGCTGTCGTCGGAGTTGTTGCACTTCCAGATTTAATCTGGCGCCATCTGCAATTTCATTTGTCAGATTTGCACCCACGCGACACTTCGCAAAATACTTATCTTTCGAAGAGTATATTACCAGAGGGGGTCTCCTTGGGCTCCCCTGCCACGGCTAGTGCGGCCTCAAGTTGCGCTTTGCACTCTTCCAGCTCCTGGGACAGCAGGGTATTCTTGTTGTAAGAACCTGCATAACAGATGATCCTTAAATCAGTTATTCTAACTGTTTCAAGTCTCGGGGGCTACTGGTATATATATATATAATTACCAAAATTTTCTTACCCGTATGTCTTTCACATACTGCTCCGTGGCTCTGGCTAGACCATTTTGAGCGGCACGGAGGTACGCGTCTCCCGAATTGAAGGCATCCAATGCCTCTTGGGAGAAACAAGCGTCGCGAAGAACTGTCTGGCGACGCCTATGGTTCATGGCGCTCTCCACCAAGGAATTGGTGGCAGACAGCCTGTCCGCATCCTCTGTCGGAGGAGCGTCCGGTGCGCGCCTCATGTTCGCCTCTGCTTCCGGACCAGGCTTTGGAGTCTGGCTGGTGGAGGCGCGATTGGTAGCCTCTCCGGATATAGTCCGACGAGGTCTCTTCGTCCTAAAGAGAGCACGAGCGTTAATATGCCTCGAAGGAATAACACCTGGGAATAAGGTGGTGCGCTATACCTTTGCGCCAGCGCCTCAGTCCGGACCGCACTTCTTTTCAGCTCGCGGGGCCTTGCTGCCCCTCGTTGGCTAGTCGTCGCAGACTCAGCCTCCCGTCTCAAGGGCCTCCCCTGCAAAACACGTTTGTCATACGACAATCGAAAACACGCGAGGACAGATCCCTTTTCAAAGTGCTGGGACCCCGGTCTCAGTTACCTGTGAAGCTGGGAGTAGCCCTGGATAATCGGCCGTAATGGCCACCAAGGCGTTGTCCTTGCTCAATTGATGAAACACTCCATCAATCAGCTCCACAAATAAGTCCGGATCCTCTTGAGAGGCCGGGTCGGGGGACCGTCCCGGATCCTCGGGTTGTGGAGGAGGGCTGTTTATTTCTTTAACAGGCTGGCGCAGTTCCTGCATTGAAGTCGTTAGACTGAAAATTTAACAATGGGAATATAAAACGAATGGGCAAGTAAAAGTGTCCACTTACCCAACTTGGGGGATTGTACATAGAAAATCCACCCCGTGGGTTGACCCGGAGATATTCCTCCTCTTCTCCCTTGTACAAAGCGGACAAGGTCTTTATTAGAGCGGCAGTTGAATCCTGCCCCTTACTGCCGTAGCGGGTGGCGTCATCCTCCTCGTTGAAGTCCCACATGGGGCGGCCTCTATACTGAAGCGGTTGCACCCCTCGCATGATGCATGCGGCCATGACCCCGATCATGGTCAGTCCGGAATGAGCTAACAATCTTATCTGGCCCATCAGGTAAATAACGTCCCTGTCACTTTCCCTCTGAGGGCTCTGTGGACGCCAGCTTAGGCGCTTCTTTAGGGGAGCACTGTCGAACTCAGGGAGGCCGATCCGGACAGGATCTGGCAGCGGGACGTCCTCTATATAAAACCATCCCGAAGTCCAGTCCTCGGACGCCTTCTTTGGGGTTTCGGATAGATATCCGATCCCGGCGATGCGCCATACTTCGGCTCCGCCCACTTGATATATCGACCCCTCCTTAGAGCGGGGCACAAGGCAGAATAACCTTTTCCACAGCGTGAAATGAGCCTCGCAGCTACGAAGCCCGCGATATGCAATATGAAGGCAGGCGTGAGGTTGTGCAGCTGGAGGCCATAGAACTCCAGAAGCCCCCGAAGAAACAGGTGAATTGGAAATACGAGCCCTCTTATTAAGTAAGGGGCAAGGCATACCTGCTCTCCTTTGGAGGGATTGGGGGCGCTCTCCGCTTGCTCTCCGCCATTATAGGAGGCAAGTCCGGCTCGAACCGGGATCATATAGGCCGGGGGGAGAAATCCCTTGGTTTGGAGCTTCACTAGCTCGCTGTGCGGGATGGTGCACCTCTTCCAATCTCCAGGCTGAGGGCTGGAGGGGCGAGAGGAGGAGCTGCGGTGGCCGTCCATGATAGAATGGACCTCTGTCGGATGCGCTCTGATGAATACTCGCGGAAGGGAGAAGGTGTGGGTTGGATCTAAATCCTCGTCCCCTTAAATAGGCGGCTCATTCACGCGGCTAGGGGTGTAAATATAAAAAACACCCTGACTTTTCCTATTCGTTTGACACGTGGAAAACGGCCATTATTGGACATAGAAGCCGAGGAGCACTACATTTACAAGGAACCGGACACTATTCAACAGGTACACGGAATTTGGAGAAGAACCTGCCTTGCAATGCCGAAGACAATTTGCGCGCCGGACTCATTGTCATTGAAGCCTGGTTCGGGGGCTACTGAGGGAGTCCTGGATTAGGGGGTGTCCGGATAGTCAGACTATATCTTCGGTCGGACTCCTAGACTATGAAGATGCAAGATTGAAGACTTCGTCCCGTGTCCGGAAGGGACTTTCCTTGGCGTGGAAGGCAAGCATTGGCGATACGGATATGTAGATCTCCTACCATTGTAACCGACTCTGTGTAACCCTAGCCTTCTCCGGTGTCTATATAAACCGGAGAGTTTTAGTCCATAGGACGAAGAACAATCATACCATAGGCTAGCTTCTAGGGTTTAGCCTCTCTGATCTCGTGGTAGATCTACTCTTGTACTACCCATATCATCAATATTAATCAAGCAGGACGTAGGGTTTTACCTCCATCAAGAGGGCGCAAACCTGGGTAAAACATCGTGTCCCCTACCTCCTGTTACCATCCGACCTAGACGCACAGTCCGGGACCCCCTACCCGAGATCTGCCGGTTTTGACACCGACAGCCATTAAGATTGCTCACAACCCAGTTCAACACTCGAAGACTAAGCACATTCAGATTCATCATCATTTTCTTCGTGATCATGTGTTGAAGGGCGAAATTTCTATTGAGCATGTGAATACTGAAGAACAGCTAGCCGATATCTTCACAAAGCCCTTGGATGAGAAGAGATTTAGCAAGTTGCGGTGTGAGCTAAATATCCTAGAATCTTCAAATGTTCTTTGAAAAAGACACTCATCCTAATACTTATGCAAAATTGATGACTTAGATGTGCAACACATGAAGAAACGTTTTTCTTCAATCAATGAAGAATAACACTCTAAGTGTGAAGAAATTAACGAAGAATTGATTCTCAGAACCCTACGATAATTGTATGCGGTGTCTGAAATCATCATTCTTATACGGTGGGTCACGCCACCACCAAAAGTTGAAATTCATCAGTTGTTCATATTCTTCAACTTTGCATTGTCTTCACTGTCTCCGTCGTTTTTCTTCATTGGCTATAGCAATCACTTATTGCTAATTCTTCAAGTTGATTTTTCTGCTAAGTGAATGTGATCGGACCCTTTCCCCCTCTATGCTATACTCAACCCAATCTGTTCACAAATTCTTCATGTGTGTTCTATTTGAAACTCATTCAAAATCTTCACTGTGTCCTTGTCAGCTGAAGAAATTGCGAACGGAACTTTAAAACCTATCTTATCTAAATTTTCGGCTTTGCCGCTCAAACCGTTCCACATCCCACGATACACTTATCCTTTCACCCACGATCGCACACGATCTCCACCTCTCAGTATGTGGGTGACACATGTCAAGCGAATGAGAAGGGTCAGGGGAACATTCATCCAATTTCTTTGGGCGAACAATTTTTCACCGTGGCTATAAATACCCCTCTTCCCCTTCCTCACTTATTTTACTCCGCTCGACCTCTCTCCAGCTCGAGCTTCTTAAACCCTAGCGCCGCCGCTACTTCATCATCGCCGGTGAGGAAGAGCTTCACTGCCTCAACCTCGTCGTCGCCGTACTCACGCCGGCCGTGGAAATCTTCATTCCGCCGCCGCCGTAGTCGTCTTCCTCTGCCAAGTTAGGGCGTGGAAGATCTACACAGACGAACATCACTTCTCCACCTCACTGTTCATCGTGTTCTTCATCCAGGGTAATTAAAAGTTACTTTTACTGCCCTCATTGATTTGAATGATTATCTACAAAATCTTGATTCGTTTCTCTAAGCTATGTTTTTCTTCAAGATTCCTCAAATGTGTGGATTTTTGATCTACACATCTCTGGAACCTAAGACAGAGAACTCTTAGTGAAATTCTTCAAGACTCATCTGGTCAAATTCCTCAAACTTGTTATTTTTACAAAACCTTCTGAGAACACATATGACCTCTCCAAATTCCTCACAACTATACTCTGTTCACAGGTACTCATGTGAGCTGCTGAATCACTAGGTTCTCATCAACTTAACTCATTTGCAGCGTTCCTCGAAGAAAAGTTGCATACTTCTTTAGAGAATTCAATTGTTCAAATTCCTCAACTGAAGAAAATGGTTGACGGTAAAAAGACACAGAAAGGAGGAAAGAGGGTTGATCTCAACACAGCGTTTGAGATCCCTGATGATATATATGCTGGGTACTGCACACCTCCTGAGGAAGACAAAAATCAGCACAAGGTGCGCATTCAGAAGATAGAGAGGAGATGGGCTAGAGAGTGGAGAGAGTACAGATATATTACTCCCAAGTACATGAAGAAATTCGCACTCAATCCTCCATGTCCAAGACCTCCATTGGCACCTGGCCAAATAGCTGATCCCACCAGCCTCAAGCGCGACGAGGACTATCCTGATGAATGGGCCAAGCGCCAAGCCAAGTTGGCTAAGCAAGCCAGAGAAGTAGTGAGGAAATTCAATGAAGACTCTGCTGCTGCTACTGCCTCTGCTGAGGCCTTTGCTGTCAAGCCAAAGAAGGCTATGTCAAAGAAGCATGCGTGCAAGCCAAGTGCTTCACAAACAGTGCCCTCAAGGCCAAGTTCCTCAGCAATGTCCTCACGGCCAGAATCCTCAAAGCCCTCACGGCAAATTCCTTATGCTGCTCCTGTTCCTCAAAAGTCCTCAGCTCCTCCGCCAAAGTCTTCGGCCGTTCCGACAAAGTCCTCAGCACCTGTGCATCTTGCCTCGTGCCAAAGGACTGCAGGCATCTCAATTGCCTCAGGAGCTTCAGCTAGTTCCTCGGCTCCACCAAATTCCTCAACGGGACCCTCTCTACTGAAGACAAAGGCCACTGCTGGACGAGGTCCTCGCCCTAGTCCTCAGAAGAAGCAGGCCGCCTTCCAAGTGCCGTCTAAAGAAGACGAAGCTGATGATGATGAACTTGCTGAAATCATTAGAGATAGGCAAGTCAAGGCCGCTAGAGCCAAGGGAACAGATGTGCCACTGCTTTTGGATCCCAAGTTGATCCTCGAATACATTGATGTTTGGCACAAGAACCCCAACACTCCCATGCCTGATTTCAAGATGACTCCTGGCCAAAGTCACATGCTGACCCATTTCATCCAAGAAGAAAAATGGAAATATGAGAAGGCCAGGTAGATCAAGAAAGCGCAATACAAGAAGGAGAAATTTCTGAAGAACAACGTTGTCACTATGACAACTGATGAACTTGTAAAAATCCAATCTGAAATCAAAACCCTCAGCGATGACTTCAAAGCCTACTATGCTGATTGGCAAGGAGCCAAAGTTAGATTTGTAAAGATAACTGAACAGTTCACTTCCAATGTTGCTGCCCCAACACAACAGGAAATTCCTCAGGCTGAAGCATCTGCTCAGCCGACTGAAGAACATGCCAGCACCGCTGATGAAAATCAGGCTGCTAAAGAAAATGTGTGTTCCAGGGCTGATGACTGCATTCTAGCCGCTGAAGAAATTGTCAGGGCGTCCTCTTGTGGTGCGCCTGAAGACACTTAAGAAATCAGGGCAACTGCATCAGTTGTGCCTGAAGAAAATCAACTAGATTCTTCTGCTCCTCCTGCGCCAACACCAACTCCGATCCTTCCATCTGCATCAGATGTGAAGAAGACCAAAGCTGTAGAGCATGCAACAGTGAAGAAAAGGAAAGCATTAGCTACTTCAGATTCTTCAGCTCCGAAGAAGATGAAGCCTTTGACCAGTTCATTTGCTAATCCCATTGATGTTGTTCCGATCTCAACCATGCCATCAAAGGACCTTGTTCCTTTTGGTGAAGAATATGAGATCCCTAGCGGATTTGATGAAGAGAATCATTCTGCTGCTTCGTCAAAGCAGATTGATGAAGAAATTGAAGTGGATGTGATCCCTTAAACACCTATTATCTCCTCGCCTATGCCTCAGTTCACAGCTGAAGAGGCTGGCATTGAAGAAATGGAAGATGAAGATGTGGACGTTGGCTGCTCCACACCAGTGATGAGTGATGAATTCTGGGAAAGTCAGCATCCAAACTCTCCAATGTTCACACCGTTGCAGCGAATACCTCAGTCCCCCGCACAAACTATTCAAATGGGCTCTGAAGAAACTCACCCCACTTCATATGTACATGAGGAAATTCCAGCCACTAGTGCTTAAGAAACTGTTGCTGCTGAACATCTGAAGACACAGACTGCCACTAAAGAGGAACCAGAAATTCCTCAGCCTGAAGAACCTGAGATTACGATTCCTGAGGTCATGATGCAACTCACTGACACTCCTCTGCCCAAGCCAAAGGATCCTCAAGTGAGGAAAAACCCAAACCCAAACACCTACAAACCCCAAGTGATTGAGCATCACTGAAGAGATTGATCCTGCGTGGATCCGATGCTTGTTACCTTTGAAGACTGTGCTTCTTCCAGACGGTTAGGCTTCATGGTCTAGAGCATCCAAGAGGAATTGTAGATCGTCGAGTGACCAAGTTTGTGAAGGTTCGGAAGTCACCAGAAGACTTACCACGAGTGATTGGACGAGGTCTGTGTTTCCTTAGTTCAAGGAGAATACGGTGAGGACTTGGTGCCCTGAGCTGCGTGTTCAGGACTGGGTGTCCGGGACTGTGTGTCCTCGAGTTTAACTACTCGGCCGCTCCAACCAGACGTACAACTAAGACAGCAGTTGGAACTGGTCTACCAAATCATTGTCTTCACCAAGCTTACTGGTTCTATTGCCTCAACTCTTTCATTTCCTCATAACTGTGTTGTGTGTTTGTTCATATCTGTGTTTGAAGACTTTCTCAATTTCCTCAGTTCAATTTCTTCACTCTGTTTGTCTTCATCCTATGTTATCTTGTGCTTACGCTTCTTGTACTCTGTGCCTGTCTTCATTTCATCATGATGACTATGCTTGTATCCTGTTATGTTTACTTTTGAGTACTTATTCCGCTGCCAGTAGTTCTTCGCTAAGGAATTTCCTCACCGGCAAATTCCTCAGTGAAGAATTTCATAAAAATCGCCTATTCACCCCCCTTCTAGTCGATATAACGCACTTTCATCATCCCAAAGACTGGAATCAGACTTGGTTTTATTGTCAAGACACCTCACCAGCAAACGAACATCCCCTGACGGGTTATCACTCAGAGCGTCTTGTCTCCAAATTTGCACTTCCTGACAAACTCACTATTGCTGAACGCAAGAAGTTGATACCATCCATCAAAAGGATTAATGCTTTGTTGGGGAACGGGTTAACCGGAGTTGATCTGACCTGCTGCTGGATCTCATGGCGCGTTATCCCTCTAAGCCGTTGAACAAAATTGATGTATGAGTATGGTGGAGGCCCAGATGACTCTCTTCGTCACAGCTCCATTCATTTAACGGAAGAAGATATTGTTTCAATGTCAACCCTTCTGGTGAACGGAAAATACGAAGACTGCAGTATCGTCAGGTTAAACCCCTTCTGCAAGCTAAACCCGGCGCCAGAAGTAAGGACACTCTGATCTCTCTCCTTTGTATTTTTCCTAGCCGTATTGTTTAATACTTGTCTGACCTTTCATCTTGTTTTTACCTGTCTGCAGGCCAGACCTGATTTCTGGAAAGTTAAATATGACCATGAAGCTGCAAGAAAGCAAGAGCCGCCGCCATAAACGCCAAGAAAACAACCCGGAGGTCCAAAAAGAAGAAGAAGAGCACCGCTGAAGATATGATGAAACTCGGTGATACTTCTGAGTCGGAGGTAGCCCTTGACTCCCTTGGCCAACTTTTTAATAATCTTATTAACACTGATCATTACCAGGACGACACCGGGGCCAGTCAGGCCGTGGAAGAAGAGGTAACTATTTCCTCCGACTCAGCCCATTTGCCAAGACAGAAACTTTGAGTTGTAACCCGGAAAGTAGGGTTTTCACACCCTTTGGCTTATCTGGACCCTCACTTTCTTTTGAAAAAGCAGCAACATGAGAGCTGCCATCAAGCCTGGACCGAAGACGAACCGGTTGTTGTTCTTCAAAAAACTCCCCAAAAACGCCAGAATGAGGTTTATTTCTTTGTCTTCGACTTTCTGTTAATGGATGTCCTTCCTTGTATTACTTACTTTTTCTTATCTTTGCAGGAGGTATCTCGCTCTTCTGGTGACTCGTCTCAAACCCAGTTTCCGTCCTTCAAGACTTCCCCTGGGTAAGAAAAAATCCTTTGGCTTCCGTGTTTTTCAAATTGTCTCTTTATACTGACAGTCCTATAATCTTTCACTTAGTGGCCAAGCTAAGTCTAAGAAGGCCAAGGTGACAAAACCGGCGGAAGACCCACCAATCCTTGCTCCTGAACCGGCGAGGCCACCTTCTCCTCCATCAATTGAAACTCGAGAAGACCCGCCTGTCAATGCAAAAACAAATCCTCCTGAGCCGTCGTTTGATGACACCACCATGAATCCTTCCGCAACTGGACCATCAAGCTCAACCAACCCGCCATCACCGTCTGTGCAAGATGTTTTAATCACCGGGAACTGCTTTGTTGAGCCGGGGAATCCAACCGTGTTGGCTCGCCACACGGCGAAACAAGAGGCATTGGAGAGATACAAAGTGTGCTTTGATGTTGCACATTATGATCATCTGAATGCCAATGATATTTTATTTGGCTATCTCAGCCATGTGCACTCCAGTCGCGACTCAGAGATCGAAATGGCCAAACAGTTGCAGCTGAAATATGAGGTATGTTCTTCCGGCTTATCTATATTCCGCCAGCCCCCAAGTCTTCAGATTATGAGAGAACCGGAATGATCTATAGACTTTATAATATAGGCCAAGACATTTACCTTTGAAACTTTTCTTGAATTCAATAAAATAGAACAAAGCTTCACCTATAGTCCCCAAGGGCCGGTTCATTTTGATCATAAATGAGTCGGTACTTTTAAATTGTCTTGTACCATATTCAAAGAACTTCATAATCCGTCTTAACCTTGAGAAACTTGCTGAATAGCATACATTAGCCCCCAAGTGCCAAGTGTTGTTACTTTGTAAAGTACTTGGGACTTAAAGTATGTCTTTAGAGTCATAAGAAATTGTTTTGGCATACATTAGCCCCCAAGTGTCAAGTGGTTTTTTGTAAAGTCCTTAAGACTTGAATCTTGATTTTTGAACCTTAAGCGAAATCTTGACTCATCTGAGTACGTTTTTTGCAGAATGCCTTATCTGAACTGAACTCGCAATTGACTGATGCGAAGACCCGACTAGCAGGTCAGGAGGCAGAAATTAAGTCTGCTAACTCCAAATTGCAAATAAGTCTCTCTGAGACGGAAAATTTAAAGACCAGCTTCACTGCCAAGAAGAAAACCTGGGCAGAGGAAAAAACACTTCTGACACAACGCGCCGAGAAGGCCGAAGCAGCCCTTGAAGAGGTTTCAACAGAGCTGAATGGTTTAAAGGGCCGGGTGTCTCAAATGGTGGCTGCCATCTTTGGTAAGCCGTTTGTCTTAGATCTTGTGTACTTTTTGCCGATCCGGAATATAAGCCGCCAGCTGACTTTGTTTATAAAATATGTGCAGGCCCACGAAGCAGGAATCTGAGCCAAGATCATGTGATTAAACTAAAGGAAGTGTATACCTTAGTGGAGCAACTGTATATTGGCGCACAACGGGCACTTGCCGCCATCTCTCCTGCCAATCAAGGACCCAACCAGCTCAGCGATGTCTTAAAGAAACTGTCAATCCTACCCGCCAGGTTTCAAGAAGTGAAGCGCTCCTGTGTGAGAGCCGGAGCTTTGACTGCCCTGAGCCGCTCCAAGGCTTGGGTGCCAGATCTAGACCCGGCAGGCGTGGCCAGAGGATATCCTACCGTGAAGGAAGACGGATCTCGCTTTGAGCAAGATGACTTCATGGCATGCGTGCGCGGAGTCCGACCTCAGGCGACTATTCTTGGAGATGAAACCAACATCGACAAGTATCAGCCGGGTTTTGATGTTCAAAATAAGAAGATGGCAACTCCCTCGTACAAGCTGACAGATTTAATCCCGCTTGTTCGTGAAAATACATTTGCCTCGGAAGTTGACCCGGCTGGCCTGATTGACGAAGAAGCAGAATTTGTCGCCGTGAATGGTTTTGACGGGTCAAAACCCAGCTTCCAGTCAATAGAGGGCGGTGAACCGGCGAGGGAGGAGCAATAACCATCTTCATGGGCTTATAAAAGCCTTGTAATAGTTTAGCTGTGAAAACACCGCATGCTTTGCTTATGCCATCGCGCATAAAACACTTGTATGTGATTCTGTGTTTCCTGATCTCAATGTATGCATCATATATATGGTTGTCCCTGTAATACTTCAGCTCTGTTCCTGTAAATACAAGAGAAAACACTGGCTTGGCGGCTTAGTACCGAACGGGTTAAAACACCTGGCTTATAGCCAATATGTTTACCATAATAGAAAACAGAAACAGATATAAAAAGAGAACAAGGCTGAAACTAACCCTTTGGTTAATGCAGCAGGCAATTGCGTATAAAAAATAGCCATACTTGTACCTTTGATCCTTAGACCACCGGTTTAAATAACCCGGGTAATGAAGTTGATAACTCCATCTTTTTCAGAAGTCAATACTTCTGAATACTTCATGATCATCATACCTTGGTGGCTTCGTTGTCAAATAGTCTAGCTGGTGAAAAAGACCATGCTAATTATTTGTGAAATTGAGACAACAAAGAACTAAAAGGCAAATAACAGGTAATAAATACGATTTAAGCTTGTATTTGAAGGTTGGGGGTTTCTGATTCGAATACGATCAGTAAACCGGACTAAAGGTGAAGGAAATATGCCCTAGAGGCAATAATAAAGTTATTATTTATTTCCTTATATCATGATAAAAGTTTATTATTCATGCTAGAATTGTATTATCCGGAAACATAATACTTGTGTGAATACATAGACAAACTAAACGTCACTAGTGTGCCTCTACTTGACTAGCTCGTTAATCGAAGATGGTTATGTTTCCTAACCATAGACATGTGTTGTCATTTGATTAACGGGATCACATCATTAGGAGAATGATGTGATTGACATGACCCATTCCATTAGCTTAGCACCCGATCGTTTAGTATGTTGCTATTGCTTTCTTCATGACTTATACATGTTCCTATGACTATGAGATTATGCAACTCCCATTTGCCGGAGGAACACTTTGTGTGCTACCAAACGTCACAACATAACTGGGTGATTATAAAGGAGCTCTACAGGTGTCTCCAAAGGTACATGTTGGGTTGGCGTATTTTGAGATTAGGATTTGTCACTCCAATTGTCGGAGAGGTATCTTTGGGCCCTCTCGGTAATGCACATCACATAAGCCTTGCAAGCATTGCAACTAATGAGCTAGTTGCGAGATGATGTATTATGAAACGAGTAAAGAGACTTGCCGGTAACGAGATTGAACTAGGTATTGAGATACCGACGATCGAATCTCAGGCAAGTAACATACCGATGACAAAGGGAACAAAGTATGTTGTTATGCGGTCTGACCGATAAAGATCTTCGTAGAATATGTGGGAGCCAATATGAGCATCCAGGTTCTGCTATTGGTTATTGACCGGAGACATGTCTCGGTCATGTCGACATTGTTCTCGAACCCGTAGGGTCCGCACGCTTAACGTTACGATGACAGTTTCATTATGAGTTTATATTTTTTTGATGTACCGAAGTTTGTTCGGAGTCCCGGATGTGATCACAGACATGATGAGGAGTCTCGAAATGGTCGAGACATAAAGATTGATATATTGGACGGCTATATTCGGACACCGGAAGTGTTCCGGGTGATTTCGGAGAAAACCGGAGTGCCGGAGGGTTACCGGAACCCCCCCCCCCCTGGGGAGAAGTAATGGGCCTTATGGGCCCTAGTGGAGAGAGAGAGGGGCGGCCAGGGTGGGCCACGCGCCCCCTGCCCCTCTGGTCCGAATTGGACTAGGAGAAGGGGGCGGCGCCCCCCTTTCCTTCTCCCTCTCCCCCTTCCTTCCCCCTCCTAGTAGGAATAGGAAAGAGGGGAATCCTACTCCTACTAGGAGGAGGACTCCTCCTCCTTGGCCGGCCTCCCCCTTGCTCCTTTATATACGGGGGCAGGGGGCACCTCTAGACACACAAGTTGATCCTCGTGATCGTTTTCTTAGCCGTGTGCGGTGCCCCCTTCCACCATACTCCTCAATAATATTGTAGCGGTGCTTAGGTGAAGCCCTGCGATGGTAGAACATCAAGATCGTCACCACGCCATCGTGCTGACGGCCATCGTGCTGACGGAACTCTTCCCCGACACTTTGCTGGATCGGAGTCCGGGGATCGTCATCGAGCTGAACGTGTGCTAAAACTCAGAGGTGCCATAGTTTCGGTGCTTGATCGGTCGGGCCGTGAAGACGTATGACTACATCAACCGCGTTGTCATAACGCTTCCGCTGTCGGTCTACGAGGGTACGCAGACAACACTCTCCCCTCTCGTTGCTATGCATCACCATGATCTTGCGTGTGCGTAGGAAAATTTTGAAATTACTACGTTCCCCAACAGTGGCATCCGAGCCTAGGTTTTATGCGTTGATGTTGTGCATGAGTAGAACACAAGTGAGTTGTGGGCGATATAAGTCATACTGCTTACCAGCATGTCATACTTTGGTTCGGCGGTATTGTTGGATGAAGCGGCCCGGACCGACAATACGTGTACGCTTATGCGAGACTGGTTCTACCGATGTGCTTTGCACAGAGGTGGCTGGCGGGTGTCAGTTTCTCCAACTTTAGTTGAACCGAGTGTGGCTACGCCCGGTCCTTGCGAAGGTTAAAACAGCACCAACTTGACAAACTATCGTTGTGGTTTTGATGCATAGGTAAGATTGGTTCTTGCTTAAGCCCGTAGCAGCCACGTAAAACTTGCAACAACAAAGTAGAGGACATCTAACTTGTTTTTGCAGGGCATGTTGTGATGTGATATGGTCAAGACATGATGCTAAATTTTATTGTATGAGATGATCATGTTTTGTAACCGAGTTATCGGCAACTGGCAGGAGCCATATGGTTGTCACTTTATTGTATGCAATGCAATCGCCCTGTAATGCTTTACTTTATCACTAAGTGGTAGCGATAGTCATAGAAGCATAAGATTGGCAAGACGACAACGATGCTACGATGGAGATCAAGGTGTCGGGCCGGTGACGATGGTGATCATGACGGTGCTTCGAAGATGGAGATCGCAAGCACAAGATGATGATGGCCATATCATATCACTTATATTGATTGCAAGTGATGTTTATATTTTATGCATCTTATCTTGCTTTGATTGACGGTAGCATTTTAAGATGATCTCTCACTAATTATCAAGAAGTGTTCTCCCTGAGTATGCACCATTGCAAAAGTTCTTCGTGCTAAGACACCACGTGATGATCGGGTGTGATAGGCTCTACGTTCAAATACAACGGGTGCAAAACAGTTGCACACGCGGAATACTCAGGTTATACTTGACGAGCCAAGCATATACAGATATGGCCTCGGAACACGGAGACCGAAAGGTCGAGCGTGAATCATATAGTAGATATGATCAACATAGTGATGTTCACCAATGAAGCTACTCCATCTCACGTGATGATCGGACATGGTTTAGTTGATTTGGATCACATGATCACTTAGAGGATTAGAGGGATGTCTATCTAAGTGGGAGTTCTTTAGTAATATGATTAACTGAACTTAAATTTATCATGAACTTAGTACCTGATAGTATCTTGCTTATTTATGTTTGATTGTAGATAGATGGCCCGTGCTGTTGTTCCATTGAATTTTAATGCGTTCCTTGAGAAAGCAAAGTTGAAAGATGATGGTAGCAATTACACGGACTGGGTTCGTAACTTGAGGATTATCCTCATTGCTGCACAGAAGAATTACGTCCTGGAAGCACCGCTAGGTGCCAGGCCTGCTATTGGAGCAACACCAGATGTTATGAACGTCTGGCAGAGCAAAGTTGATGACTACTCAATAGTTCAGTGTGCCATGCTTTACGGCTTAGAATCGGGACTTCAACGACGTTTTGAACATCATGGAGCATATGAGATGTTCCAGGAGTTGAAGTTAATATTTCAAGCAAATGCCCGGATTGAGAGATATGAAGTCTCCAATAAGTTCTATAGCTGCAAGATGGAGGAGAACAGTTCTGTCAGTGAGCATATACTCAAAATGTCTGGGTATAATAATCACTTGATTCAATTGGGAGTTAATCTTCCAGATGATTGCGTCATTGACACAATTCTCCAATCACTTCCACCTAGCTACAAGAGCTTCGTGATGAACTATAATATGCAAGGGATGAATAAGACAATTCCTGAGCTCTTCGCAATGCTGAAAGCTGCGGAGGTAGAAATCAAGAAGGAGCATCAAGTGTTGATGGTCAACAAGACCACTAGTTTCAAGAAAAAGGGCAAAGGGAAGAAGAAGGGGAACTTCAAAAAGAATAGCAAGCAAGTTGCTGCTCAGGAGAAGAAACCCAAATCTGGACCTAAGCCTGAAACTGAGTGCTTCTACAACAAGCAGACTGGTCACTGGAAGCGGAACTGCCCCAAGTATTTGGCGGATAAGAAGGATGGCAAGGTGAACAAAGGTATATATGATATACATGTTATTGATGTGTACCTTACTAATGCTTGCGGTAGCACCTGGGTATTTGATACTGGTTCTGTTGCTAATATTTGCAACTCGAAACAGGGACTACGGATTAAGCGAAGATTGGCTAAGGACGAGGTCACGATGTGCGTGGGAAATGGTTCCAAAGTCGATGTGATCGCGGTCGGCACGCTACCTCTACATCTACCTTCGGGATTAGTATTAGACCTAAATAATTGTTATTTGGTGCCAGCGTTGAGCATGAACATTATATCTGGATCTTGTATGATGCGAGACGGTTATTCATTTAAATCATAGTATAATGGTTGTTCTATTTATATGAGTAATATCTTTTATGGCCATGCACCCTTGAAGAGTGGTCTATTCTTATTAAATCTCGATCGTAGTGACACACATATTCATAATGTTGAAGCCAAAAGATGCAGAGTTGATAATGATAGTGCAACTTATTTGTGGCATGGCCGTTTAGGTCATATCGGTGTAAAGCGCATGAAGAAACTCCATGCTGATGGACTTTTGGAACCACTTGATTGTGAATCACTTGGTACTTGCGAACCGTGCCTTATGGGCAAGATGACCAAAACACCGTTCTCCGGTACTATGGAGAGAGCAACAGATTTGTTGGAAATCATACATACAGATGTATGTGGTCCGATGAATGTTGAGGCTCGTGGCGGATATCGTTATTTTCTCACCTTCACAGATGACTTAAGCAGATATGGATATATCTACTTAATGAAACATAAGTCTGAAACATTTGAAAAGTTCAAAGAATTTCAGAGTGAAGTTGAAAATCATCGTAACAAGAAAATAAAATTCCTATGATCTGATCGTGGAGGATAATATTTGAGTTACGAGTTTGGTGTACATTTGAAACAATGCGGAATAGTTTCGCAACTCACGCCACCCGGAACACCACAGCGTAATGGTGTGTCCGAACGTCGTAATTGTACTTTACTAGATATGGTGCGATCTATGATGTCTCTTACTGATTTACCGCTATCATTTTGGGGTTATGCTTTAGAGACGGCCGCATTCACGTTAAATAGGGCACCATCAAAATCCGTTGAGACGACGCCTTATGAACTGTGGTTTGGCAAGAAACCAAAGTTGTCATCTCTGAAAGTTTGGGGCTGCGATGCTTATGTGAAAAAGCTTCAACCTGATAAGCTTGAACCCAAATCGGAGAAATGTGTCTTCATAGGATATCCAAAGGAAACTATTGGATACACCTTCTATCATAGATCCGAAGGCAAGACTTTTGTAATTCGGAAACTTTCTGGAGAAGGAGTTTCTCTCGAAAGAAGTGAGTGGGAGGAAAGTAGAACTTGATGAGGTAACTGTACCTGCTCCCTTGTTGGAAAAATAGTACATCACAGAAACCGGTTTCTGTGACACCTACACCAATTAGTGAGGAAGCTAATGATGATGATCATGAAACTTCAGAACAAGATACTACTGAACCTCGTAGATCAACCAGAGTAAGATCCGCACCAGAGTGGTATGGTAATCCTGTTCTGGAAGTCATGCTACTAGATCATGATGAACCTACGAACTATGGAGAAGCGATGGTGAGCCCAGATTCCGCAAAATGGCTTGAAGCCATGAAATCTGAGATGGGATGCATGTATGAGAACAAAGTGTGGACTTTGGCTGACTTGCCCAAAGATCGGCAAGCAACTGAGAATAAATGGATCTTCAAGAAGAAGACTGACGCTGATGGTAATGTTACTATCTACAAAGCTCGACTTGTCGCAAAAGGTTTTCGACAAGTTCAAGGGATTGACTACGATGATACCTTCTCACCCGTAGCGATGCTTAAGGCTGTCCGAATCATGTTAGCAATTGCCGCATTTTATGATTATGAAATTTGGCAGATGGATGTCAAAACTGCATTCCTGAATGGATTTCTGGAAGAAGAGTTGTATATGATGTAGCCAGAAGGTTTTGTCGATCCAAAGGGAGCTAACAAAGTGCGCAATCTCCAGCGATCCATTTATGGACTAGTGCAAGCCTCTCGGAGTTAGAATAAACGCTTTGATAATGTGATCAAAGCATTTGGGTTTGTACAGACTTTTGGATAAGCCTGTATTTACAAGAAAGTGAGTGGGAGCTCTGTAGCATTTCTGATATTATATGTAGATGACATATTACCAATCGGAAATGATATAGAATTTCTGGATAGCATAAAGGGATACTTGAATTAGAGTTTTTCAATGAAAGACCTCAGTGAAGCTGCTTACATATTGGGCATTAAGATCTATAGAGATAGATCAAGACGCTTAATTGGACTTTCACAAAGCACATATCTTGACAAAGTTTTGAAGAAGTTCAAAATGGATCAAGCAAAGAAAGGATTCTTGCCTGTGTTACAAGGTGTGAAATTGAGTAAGACTCAATGCCCGACCACTGCAGAAGATAGAGAGAAAATGAAAGATGTTCCCTATGCTTCAGCCATAGGCTCTATCATGTATGCAATGTTGTGTACCAAACCTGGTGTATGTCTTGCTATAAGTCTAGTAGGGAGGTACCAAAGTAATCCAGGAGTAGATCACTGGACAGCGGTCAAGAACATCCTGAAATACCTGAAAAGGACTAAGGATATGTTTCTCATATATGGAGGTGACAAAGAGATCATCGTAAATGGTTACGTTGATGCAAGCTTTGACACTGATACGGACAATTCTAAATCGCAAACCGGATACGTGTTTACACTAAACGGTGGAGCTGTCAGTTGGTGCAGTTCTAAACAAAGCGTTGTGGCGGGATCTACATGTGAAGCGGAGTACATAGCTGCTTCGGAAGCAGCAAACGAAGGAGTCGGGATGAAGGAGTTCATATCTGATCTAGGTGTCATACCTAGTGCATCGGGTCCAATGAAAATCTTTTGTGACAATACAGGTGAAATTGCCTTGGCAAAGGAATCCAGATTTCATAAGAGAACCAAGCACATCAAGAGATGCTTCAATTCCATTCGGGATCTAGTCCAGGTGGGAGACATAGAGATTTGCAAGATACATACGGATCTGAATGTAGCAGACCCGTTGACTAAGCATCTTCCACGAGCAAAACATGATCAGCACCAAAGCTCCATGGGTGTTAGAATCATTACTGTGTATCTAGATTATTGACTCTAGTGCAAGTGGGAGACTGAAGGAAATATGCCCTAGAAGCAATAATAAAGTTATTATTTATTTCCTTATATCATGATAAAAGTTTATTATTCATGCTAGAGTTATATTATCCAAAAACATAATACTTGCATGAATACATAGACAAACTAAATGTCACTAGTGTGCCTCTACTTGACTAGCTCGTTAATCGAAGATGGTTATGTTTCCTAACCATAGACATGTGTTGTCATTTGATTAACGGGATCACATCATTAGGAGAATGATGTGATTGACATGACCCATTCCATTAGCTTAGCACCCGATCGTTTAGTATGTTGCTATTGCTTTCTTCATGACTTATACATGTTCCTACGACTATGAGATTATGCAACTCCCGTTTGCCGGAGGAACACTTTGTGTGCTACCAAACATCACAACATAACTGGGTGATTATAAAGGAGCTCTATAGGTGTCTCCAAAGGTACATGTTGGGTTGGCGTATTTCGAGATTAGGATTTGTCACTCCAATTGTCAGAGAGGTATCTCTGGGCCCTCTCGGTAATGCACATCACATAAGCCTTGCAAGCGTTGCAACTAATGATTTAGTTGCGAGATGATATATTATGAAACGAGTAAAGAGACTTGCCAGTAACGAGATTGAACTAGGTATTGAGATACCGACGATCGAATCTCAGGCAAGTAACATACCGATGACAAAGGGAACAAAGTATGTTGTTATGCGGTCTGACCGATAAAGATCTTCGTAGAATATGCGGGAGCCAATATGAGCATCCAGGTTCCTCTATTGTTTATTGACCGGAGACATGTCTCGGTCATGTCAACATTGTTCTCGAACCCGTAGGGTCCGCACGCTTAACGTTACGATGATAATTTCATTATGAGTTTATATATTTTGATGTACTGAAGTTTGTTTGGAGTCCCGGATGTGATCACGGACATGACTAGGAGTCTCTAAATGGCCGAGACATAAAGATTGATATATTGGACGGCAATATTCGGACACCGGAAGTGTTCCGGGTGATTTCGGAGAAAACCGGAGTGCCGGAGGGTTACCTGAACCCCCCCCCCCCCCCGGGAGAAGTAATGGGCCTTATGGGCCCTAGTGGAGAGAGAGAGGGGCGGCCAGGGTGGGCCGCGCGCCCCCTCCCCCTCTGGTCTGAATTGGACTAGGAGAAGGGGGGCGGCGCCCCCCTTTCCTTCTCCCTCTCCCCCTTCCTTTCCCCCTCCTAGTAGGAGTAGGAAAGAGGGGAGTCCTAGTCCTACTAGGAGGAGGACTCCTCCTCCTTGGCACGCCCAAGGGCAGGCCGACCTCCCCCCTTGCTCCTTTATATACGGGGGCAGGGGGCAACTCTAGACACACAAGTTGATCCTCGTGATCGTTTTCTTAGCCGTGTGCGGTGCCCCCTTCCACCATACTCCTCGATAATATTTTAGCGGTGCTTAGGCAAAGCCCTGCGATGGTAGAACATCAAGATCGTCACCACGCCGTTGTGCTGATGGAACTCTTCCCTGACACTTTGCTGGATCAGAGTCCGAGGATCGTCATCGAGCTGAACGTGTGCTAAAACTTGGAGGTGCCGTAGTTTCGGTGCTTGATCGGTCGGTTCGTGAAGACGTACAACTACATCAACCGCGTTGTCATAACGCTTCCGCTGTCGGTCTACGAGGGTACGTAGACAACACTCTCCCCTCTCGTTGCTATGCATCACCATGATCTTGCGTGTGCGTAGGAAAATTTTGAAATTACTACGTTCCCCAACAAAAGGGGTTAAGCTAAGGTTTGAATACGACCATATAGCCCCCGGTGGCTTTGGCGTTGCGCCGATCAAGAGGGTACCGACAACTGTGTTCTCTTTGGTTCGAATACGACCTATGTTTGAACAAGAAGCCCCCAAATGACCTTGAGAGGTTTTTAACGACCCTGATTCGAATATGATCCAAGTCGGACCCAAAAGGGGTTAAGCTATGATTCGGATACGATCAAGAAGCCCCCTAGTGAGTTTGTCCTTGAGCCGATCAAGAGGGTTACGACAGCTATGTTCTCTTTGGTTCGAATATGACCTATGTTTGAACAGGAAGCCCCTAAGTGACCATGATAGTTGCAGCTAGATTCGAATATGATCATAAGCCAGACCGAAAAAAGGTTAGACTTGATTCAAATATGATCAGCTCCTTAATAGTCATTTGAAAATAAGAAATAACAAAGATGCATAATCTTTGAAAAGAAAGGAGGCCGATGGTCCTGCTTTATTACTTATCATGGTATATACAATGTTAAAGTATGTACATGATGAGAGCCGGTGGCTCAGGTGTAGTATGGCCGAAGTTGAGCAATGTTCCACGACCGGCGGGTCTCCTCTTCCGACTTACGTGAGTCTTTGTGCTCTCAAATGTCGATGAGGTAATATGACCCGTTGTTTAAGTTCTTGCTGACCACAAAGGGTCCTTCCCAAGGTGGGGATAACTTGTGTGCATCTGACACATCCTGGATGAGCCGGAGCACCAGGTCACCTTCCTGAAAAGTCCTGGACTTAACCCAGCGGCTGTGATAACGGCACAGGTCCTGTTGATAAATTGCTGATCGAGCCGCTGCTAAGTCTCTTTCCTCATCTAACAAGTCAAGTGCATCCTGTCTGGCTTGTTCATTATTAGCTTCAACATAAGCCGCCACACGGGGCGAGTCATGATGGATGTCACTAGGCAACACTGCTTCTGCTCCATACACCACGAAGAAAGGTGTGTAACCTGTAGACTTGTTAGGTGTGGTGTTGATACTCCACAGCACCAAGGGTAATTCCTCTACCCAACAACCCAGCGTTCGCTGTAAAGGAACCATAAGTCGGGGTTTGAGACCTTTTAAAATTTCCTGATTTGCTCTCTCAGCTTGACCATTGGATTGAGGATGAGCTACAGAAGAAACATCAAGTCGAATATGCTCACGTTGACAAAACTCCTCCATAGCCCCTTGGGATAGATTAGTGCCATTGTCAGTGATAATGTTGTGTGGAAAACCAAAACGGAAGATCACCTTTTTCATGAAATGAACCGCCGTGGCCGCATCACACTTACTCACCGGCTCTGCCTCAACCCACTTTGTGAATTTATCAAGTGCCACTAAAAGATGTGTATTTTTATCCTTAGACCTTTTAAAAGCTCCCACCATGTCAAGCCCCCAGACCGCAAACGGCCAAGTGATTGGAATCATCCGGAGCTCTTGAGCCGGTACATGTGCTCTTCGTGCGAACTTTTGACATCCATCACATCTGCTGACCAGATCCTCTGCATCGGCGTGAGCTGTCAACCAGTAAAAACTGTGACGAAAAGCCTTGTCCACCAGAGATTTTGACCCGGCGTGATGACCACAATCGCCTTCATGGATCTCACGAAGTATTTCTTGGCCTTCTTCAGGGGAAACACACCGCTGAAACGCTCCAGAGACGTTGCGAAGGTATAGTTCTCCATCAGAAATCGTCATTGACTTAGACCGCCGGGTTATCTATCGAGCTAGGGTCTCATCCGCTAGCAACTCTCGCCGGGTCATGTAAGCCAAGAACGGCACTGTCCAATCTGGGATGACATGAAGAGCCGCCACCAACTGTGCCTCCGGGTCAGTAACGGCTAGATCTTCTTCTGTGGGTAACTTAATAGATGGGTTATGCAAAACATCCAAAAGGTGTTAGGTGGCACCGGCTTACGCTGAGATCCCAACCAGCTTAAAGCATCAACCGCTTTGTTCTTCCTACGGTCAATGTGCTCCACCTGATAACCTTTAAAATGCCCTGCAACAACATCAACTTCATGGCGATAAACCACCATGAGAGGATCTTTGGAATCCCACTTGCCTGATACTTGTTGAGACACTAAATCTGAGTCGCCAAGACATTGGACCCGGCTCAGGTTCATCTCTTTGGCCACTCGAAGACCATGGAGCAAGGCTTCATATTCCGCTGCGTTGTTAGTACACGGAAACATCAGCCGCAACACATAACAAAATTTGTCACCTCGAGGGGAGGTTAAAACAACTCCAGCCCCCGAGCCTTCCAGTTGTCTAGACCCATCAAAGTGAATAGTCCAATATGTGTTGTCTAGTTTCTCTTCCGGCATCTGCAACTCTGTCTAGTCATTAATAAAATCAACCAGTGCTTGAGACTTGATCGCAGTACGTGGTACATACTTCAACCCATGAGACCCAAGCTCAATGGCCCACTTGGCGACTCATCCAGTGGCTTCTCTGTTTTGAATGATGTCTCCCAAAGGAGCAGAGCTAACCACAGTGATTGGGTGACCCTGAAAATAATGTTTAAGCTTCTGGCTCGCCATGAACACCCCATATACGAGCTTCTGCCAATGTGGATATCATTGTTTGGATTCAATTAGCACCTCACTGACATAGTAAACCGGCTGTTGAACCGGATGCTCCTTGCCAACCTCCTTGCACTCCACCACAATCGCCATACTAACAGCTCGTGAGTTGGCGGCTACATATAACAACAACGGCTCTTTCTCAACTGGAGAAGCAAGGACCGGCGGCTCAGCAAGCTGTGTCTTCAGATCTTCAAAGGCAGAGTTTGCAGCATCGCTCCAAACAAAATCATCTGTTTTCTTCATCATATGATACAAAGGCATCGCCTTCTCCCCTAACGGGCTTATGAACCGGCTCAAAGCAGCAACATGACCCGCCAGCCGTTGAACATCATTGATGCATGTTGGTTTGGCCAGGGATGTAATTGCCTTGATTTTCTCCGGGTTAGCTTCAATACCTCGGTTGGACACCAAAAAACCCAAGAGCTTGCCGGCTGGGACTCCAAAAACACACTTAGCAGGGTTAAGAATCATTCTGTAGACCCGGAGATTATCGAAGGTCTCTTTCAGATCTGCAACCAAGGTTTCCTCTTTCCTGGATTTTACCACTATATCATCCACATAAGCATGAACATTACGCCCAATCTAATCATGAAGACAATTCTGCACACACCGTTGGTAAGTCGCCTGGGCACTCTTAAGCCCAAAAGGCATAGACACATAGCAGAAAGCTCCAAAAGGAGTGATAAAAGCCGTCTTCTCCTGATCTTTGACTGCCATCTTGATCTGATGATAACCTGAATAAGCATCCAAGAAACTCAAACGTGCGCAACCCGCCGTAGCATCGATGATCTGATCAATACGGGGGAGGGCAAAAGGGTCAGCCGGACAAGCCTTGTTTAAATCGGTGTAATCCACACACATACGCCAGGTGTCGTTCTTTTTTAGTACAAGCACCGGGTTGGCTAACCACTCTGGGTGAAAGACTTCTACAATGAACCCGACTGCCAAGAGTCGGGCCACCTCTTCTCCAATGGCCTTGCGCCTTTCTTCGTTGAACCATCAGAGAAACTGTCTAACAGGTTTAAATTTTGGGTCAATATTGAGAGTCTGCTCAGCGAGTTCCCTTGGGACACCCGGCATGTCGAAAGGTTTCCATGCAAAGATGTCCCGGTTCTCAAGGATGAACTCGATGAGCGCGCTTTCCTATTTTGGATCCAAGTTTGCACTGATGATGAACTGCTTGGATGAGTCGCCAGGCACAAAGTCAACCATCTTGGTGTCATCAGCTAATTTGAACTTCAACACCGGCTCATGCTCTGTTGTTGGTTTCTTTAACGACGTCATGTCTGCCGGGTCAACGTGATCCTTGTAAAACTTTAACTCCTCTGTTGCACAAACAGACTCAGCATATGTAGCATCACCTTCTTCACACTCCAAGGCTATTTTCCGGCTCCCCTGTACTATAATGGTGCCTTTATAACCCGGCATCTTGAGCTGCAAATATACATAACACGGCCGAGCCATGAACTTGGCATAAGCCGGCCGTCCAAACAGAGCATGATATGGGCTTTTGATCTTAACCACCTCAAAGGTTAATTTTTCTGCTCTGGAGTCATACTCATCTCCAAAGGCTACTTCCAGTTCAATCTTACCAACTGGGTATGCCGACTTGCCAGGTACCACACCGTGAAAAATAGTGTTGGATTGTTTAAGACTCTTATCAGTCAACCCCATCCGGCGGAACGTGTCATAGTAGAGGATGTTGATGTTGCTGCCTCCATCCATGAGTACCTTAGTGAATTTATATCCACCAACCTGAGGCACCACTACCAAGGCCAAGTGACCCGGATTATCAACCCGGGGTGGGTGATCCTCTTTGCTCCACACAATAGGCTACTTTGACCAACGTAAGTAACGTGGAATCGTCGGCTCAACGGCATTGACGGCCCTCTTGTGAAGCTTCTGGTCCCTCTTACATAAACTAGTGGTGAACACATGGTATTGCCCACTATTTAGATGTTTTGGGTTGCTCTGATATCCGGACTGTTGCTACTGATTACCTTGGCCGGGTTGTGGAGTATATCCTCCTTGGTTACCAGGATGGCCCTGACCGTGAAATCCTCCTCCACCTGAACCAGCGTCCGGGCCATGGAAAACGCCTCCACCTAAACCGCCACCTGGATTGTGACCTCCATCAAACGCGTTTGAATTTTTAAACGCCTTCATGATTGTACAATCTTTCCACAGGTGGGTGGCTGGCTTCTCCCGGGTGTCGTGCCTTGGACAAGGCTCATTCAATAGTTGCTCAAGGGTGGGACCTGACCCGCCCGACCGAGGGGGTTGCCTGCCCTTGCGCCGTTGATTTCCGCCCTGCGCATTGGTGTTAGCGACAAACTCATCAGCCTTACGTTTATTACCTCCTTGATTTGCCGGGTTATGCTGGTGACCCTTGCCGTTGCTGTTCTTCTTTCCCTTTGCTGTCTTTTCTTTGTTAGACACTGGGTCTTTGGTACTATCAGAATCAGCATACTTGATGAGAGCCGCCATCAACTGGCCCATGTCATTGAAGTCACGCTTGAGCCGCCCCAACTCCTGCTTCAGAGGTTCAAAACGGCAATTTTTCTCCAACATCAAGACTACTAAGCCGGCATCCATCTTATCGGACGAATGTATTATATCCTTGACCCGGCGCACCCAATGGGTGGTAGACTCACCGTCCTCTTGCTTACAATTAGTCAGGTCCACAATCGACATAGGTTGCTTACACGTGTCTTGTAAGTTCTGGATGAACCGAGCCTTCAACTCCACCCATGAGCTGATAGAATTGGGTGGCAACCCCTTCAACCAAGTACGAGCTGTTCCATCCAACATCATAGTGAAATACTTGGCCATTGCCGCGTCGCTGACCTCCAACAACTCCATAGCCATCTCATAACTCTCAATCCAAGCCCCGGGTTGTAAGTCGGTCATGTAATTAGGCACCTTACGGGGCCCCTTGAAGTCTTTTGGCAAACGCTCATTACGTATGGCCGGCACCAGGCAAGGGACACCTCCGGTTCTTGTGGCCACCCCTGCCTCAACTGAGGTTGCTGGATAAGCCGGAAAGGTCTGATGAGCTGCCTGCTTTGCTGTCAGTTGAACTTCTCGCTCCGCCTCTTGCCGGATCCTCTCCTGATCCTCCAAGTTAATGGCTCCAGCCTGCACCGGCTCATACATGTGCGGCCGGTTGCGGCATTGAGCATTTCTTGACATGTCAGCTGACTCCATATGCCTACTGTAGCTTGGGCCCCGGCTCGGGCGAGGAGTTGAATGGATCCTGTCTCGACTGTAGGAGTGTGCATCCTGCTGTGCCAGAGCTGTTTGAAGGAGTTCTTTCACCCTTCGCGTTTCGACTATCGCCGGTGAGTCACCTTCCATCGGGAGAGCCGCCAAACGAGCCGACGCTGCAATGAGGTTTTCCAAGGGATTGGAGAAGTGACCCGGTGGCATTGGTATGTAATGAGGTGGAGCGGTAATTACACGAGGTGGTTCCATGGTACGCGGTTGGACAGGCGCGCGTGTCGGGATCCGGTTTGCCTCTGGCGGGTTGCTTCCCCTTGGTCTGGGCGTATGAAAAAGGTTCCTAGGATCGAGCGTCAGAGGTAGATGTGACTGATTTTTCTGATGCCTTCTCCTCATGACCTCGTTTGACGCATTCAGATCCACCAAGAGCCGGAAGGTCTCCGCTTGAAGCTGTTGAGCACGAACGTCCAAAGCCGCCCACTCCGCTGCCATCCTGACTTCCTCTGCGGCCATATTTTCTTTAGCTTGCACCATCTCTTCACATACGCGTGCCACCTCTGCTTCATGCTGGGCTTTATCCGCCGGCTCTACCACGGCAGTCAACAGAGTCGTCAGTTTATCCATGAGGTCCATTAGAATCTGAGCCGGGGGCGCGCGGGGTCTCCTGACCCGGCTGCGGCCGACCCGGTAGCTGTTGCCGCTGCTGCTGTGGAGTTATGCCCGGGATGTGTCCCTGCCATGAAGACTCCGGCCCAATTCGGCAGCACAAGGGGCTCCGGAATACTGCTGCCATCGCAACAGCCCCCGAGCATACCATCTTGCAGCTGGTACAAAGAGTCCGTCTCGCCCGTTGATGATGCAGTGTCAGAACAGACGACCGTCTCACCGCCCTCCATCAATCCTTCAGAGTATTCACCGCCGTGGACGCAGCCTACGAAGGCATGCTTCACGACAGATTCAACACGGGTGGTCATCGCGCGCCGAGCCGTTTTGACGAGGTTGGTGTGGATGTCCGGCTCAGGGCCTGACTCGCCGATCCGGCCGATGAAGACGTGAATTCCGCCGAAGGGGACCTGGTACCCGTACTCAATTGAGCCGGCCTCGGGGCCCAAGCCTTCATCGTCGATGTAGAGCTTGTCGCGACGACTCTTGGTCATCCAGCCCACAGCGTATCCCTTGAGCCCTTCGAAGTTGCCCTTCAAGAACTCAAATCCACCATGCGCTGGCCCCTCGGTGGGCGCCAACTGTCGTGGAATTGTCATGGAAGATGTCTGAGTGGAAGGACTTAGTCGTAGGGTCATCGCAACTAGGAAGCTTAAAGGGGTTAATTGGGAGAAAGGACACAAGAGTTTTTATACTAGTTCGACCCCTTACAATGAAGGTAAAAGCCTACGTCTAGTTGTGTTGGTATTGCTGGGGTTTCGATCACCAAGAGGCTTAACTCGCCGGCTTGGTTATCGATCTTTTGTTTCTTTCCCTAAGCCGCCACCGGGTCGTCCCCTTATATACACGGGTTGATGCCTGGCGGCCTACAGAGTCCCGGCCGGCTCATAATCGTGTCCAGCTCGGTGACTTCCTTTACATGCCTTTCTTTACAACTCTTTCCTTACATACGGCGGTTTGCAATATTGGGCCTTAAGCCGCCTCTAGGCCTTTGGGCCTTCTATAAGATTTGATAAGCTATCATCTTAATGTTTACTGGGCTTCTTTTGTAACCCGCCATTGGGGCTAACCAAGCCCCTCCTGGGCGGGTCATAACTGATAGCTATATCCCCAACAGTCTAAGAATGAAATGTCGACCATTAACTTCAAAGCAATAGGGTTGCTAGAAGGAAAGAATCCAAACAACATTGTTCACTTGTTGGAATCAACACGAGGACCAAGAAAGAATGGTGATGGTGATAAGTATCAATATACCAACAATTCTTAAGAGGTGGAGCAATCCTCACAATATCCTTGACATAAAAGATAGTACTACTTCAAGGTAAAACATAATACTAGCTGGAAAGCAAATTGCATCCATAACATGAACAAGTTTGTGATGAAAGGGAGTAAGGATGTTGTCGCTGGCAACTCAAATTACCAAGGGACGAGGATGGTACTTATCATCATGAATTCGATCGATATCCTGAAAGGAGTCAAAATGTTGGTGATGGTCACAACAAATTTTGTCGAGAGATTTCATGAAGATGTAATCGATCAGCGATGACATCAAGTCAAAGGAATGATGAAGCAAGAGGTTATTGGAACAACAGGTGCGACACAAACTCGAAATCAATCTTGTTGTTCAAGGCGAAATGGTATGACGAGGAAGATCCGCGTAAGCTTAGCTCATCACCAAAAATTGTGCTCCGGGAAGAAGGACCAGGTAGCACAAGTAAAATTTAGTAGGATAATGATATAGTCGATCAGGCTAGGAATGACTTGAAGGATTATTAAACTTGTAATCAATGAAGATTTCTAATCCTTGTTGAATCGTCGTGCGGACTCGATTCCGTTATCGCTTTCCTTGAGTGTCTAATAACTCAGAACCCGGGGAAAAATTGGAATCGGTGAGAAATAATAGTAGATGAAGAACTCATAAGGAGTTATGTAGTTCCATGATATTCTCGATATACTAGAGGGTAAAACTCGAAGGTAGAGAAGAGTAGAGGTTGGGCAGGCGTTTTGATATGCAAAATGCAAGTACTTTAACTTATACGAGAGATAGAATCAAAGGGGAACAATAATGGTCGGAACCAAGGTTGCAAAGGACCAAACATAGATACCAGATGAATTTATAACAAGGGAATAATTAATATAAAAGAAACTTCCATGATATGATTTACGTCGTGTCCATGGGCATGAACACCAAGTTCAAGGTCGACTCCCACTTCTGCAATGCATAACCTTTCATTCACTTCTCGTTTTCAAAGAAGTTGTAGTGTTGAAATTTTATCTGGCGAAGCACCAGAAGGGTATGACTCGTGAAAACTTTTGGGTTCACACGGTTTAGAGAAGTCATATAGGTTCAACCTATAGGGGCATCTTATAAACATATACCACAAGTTTGAAAAGTAAATATCACTAGCTCGAAAGCAGAGCATGGTTGTCCAAATCAAGGAATAGGATTTACCAATGGCATTATGTATCATGGAAAAACTTCCAAAGTGATTGAATATGAAGGACGTTGTCGGATAAAATCCAATAAAGATCTGGTGGTCCTCAAGGGATCTGATGTGAGCACCAGTACTCAACTAGATGAAGAAAGAATGCAAGGAGATCAGATTATAGAAATAACTGACTAATTCAAAGCTCAAATGCAAAGGAATTATGAATTCCAAGTCAAGGGATCAGAATCAACGCTCTGATTAGGGATGGGTAAGTTGAATAGCCTTAGGGGTACAATCGATGGCAATTTGATTGGTCGAGAACCAGCTCCTGTTCAAACGACATCTGAGACGGAAGGATGAATCATAGGATCTGATTGAGGATTGCGAGCACTCGCAACTTATTGAATCAATGGAATCAAAATGATAGCGACAAAGGATGCCAATAAGATTGCTATACTTATGGGAATAACCGTAATGCAAGCAAGCAAGAATTTCAAGAGCAATAAGATGCTGAGGATTTTTAGAATATCGAATAGTATTTTTGAAGATCCTTTTGAAACACATGAACTAGTGATGAGAGGATACTCGTTATGTGCAAGGAATTATCCGTATGGGTATTAATGCGGAAAAGAGCTGCAAAGCAGTGGGCACACATGATTCTCGGAATATCGGAGATTTTTTCAGGGTATCAAGTAATAACAGGGGGAACTGGGAATGAAGGTATGAACGACAAGTGTAAGCAGTTATCCATAAGGACTTACCTGTGGTCAGGAATAGCAAATGTGGTGGGCATAAAGTCTCGAGAGAATATCGGAGAGTATCTTCAGAATCTTCAGGTGAAGCAGGCCATCATCTAGAATGAAGGGGCTCCCCGGGAGAAAGTATTTATGAGAACCTAGAGTTAGAGTTAGCAAAACCATTTAGCCTGGATAGAAGAGAGATCACAATCCCCGAGTATAGACAAGGAGTAAAAGATCCTAATACCATTCAATGGCGACGTGGGACTGTAAGCCACACAACCATGTTAGTAAAACAATTTCAACTGACTAGACTCAACTTCGGCCAAGGAGTTTGGAAGGGGGATTCCTACGGGCAGTTGGCTCTGGTACCAACTTCTGACGCCCCCGATTTGACCGTACACTAATCATACACGCAAATGTGTACGCTCAAGATCAAGGACTCATGGGAGGATATCACAACACAACTCTAGACACAAATTAAAATGATACAAGTTTTATATTACAAGCCAGGTCCTTGAGGGCTCGAATACATAAGCTCAAAAACAAAAGAGTCAGTGGAAGCAATAATATCTGAGTACAGACATAAGTTAGACAAGTCTGCCTTAAGAAGGCTAGCACAAAAGTAGCAACGATCGAAAAGGCAAGGCCTCCAGCTTGGGACCTCATAACTACTCGTTGAAGCCGAACTCTACATAGAAACATCATCGGGATCCTCTGGCTCCTGGACTCCATCATCTGGTTGCGACATCCGAGAAAAATGGAAAAGGGGGAAAAGAGGGAGCAAAGCAAGAGTGAGTACTCATCCAAAGTACTCTCAAGCAAGGATCTACACTACATATGCAATGTTATCAATGAAAAGGGTCGAATCTATGGACTGAACAGCAGAATGCCAGAATAAGAGGGGGATAGCTAGTCCTATCAAAGACTACGCTTCTAGTAGCCTCCATCTTCAAGTATGTAGGAGAGAGTAGATGGTAAGTTAACCAATTATCATCGCATAGCATAATCCTACCCGGCGGTTCTCTCATCGTCGCCCTATGAGAGAGCGATCATCGGGTTGTATCTGGCACTTGAAAGGGTGTGTTTTATTAAGTATCTGGTTCTAGTTGTCATAAGGTCGAGGTACAACATCGGTTCGTCCTTTACCGAGGGACACAGCTATTCGAATAGATAAACTTCCCTGCGGGGGTGCGCCACATTACCCAACACGCTCGATCCCTCTGCCCGGACACACTTTCCTGGGTCATGCCCGGCCTTGGAAGATCAACACGTTGCAGCCCCACCTAGGCCTAACAGAGAGGCCAGCACGCCGGTCTAAACCCTAAGCGCGCAGGGGTCTGGGCCCATCGCCCGTTGCACACCTGCACGTTGCGAACGCGACCAGTGAGCAGACCTAGCCTCCATTATACAAGAGCAGGCATTCCAGCCCAACCCGGTGCGCGCCACTCAGTCACTAACGTCAAGAAGGCTTCGGCTGATACCACGATGTCGAGTGCTCATTACTGTTCCCGCGTAGTTGGTTAGTGCGTATAGGCTAGTGGCCAGACTCAGATCAAATACCAAGATCTCATTAAGCATGTTGTTTTGAAGTAACCGCGGATGCCGACTAGGGCCAGTCCCACCTATCACCTAGGTGGTCTCAACCTGCCCTGTCGCTCCGCCACAAAGATCCACCCAGAGGGCCATCGGGACAAATGTCCTTTCAACCCCCAATCTGTGAATCACTCGCGGGTACTCTACGAGCCGATCTGACTTTAGTCACCACATGTATCGTATATTATGTATATAAGTATATACCCATGATCACCTCCCGAGTGATCATGGTCCGATGGTATAACATGGAAGATGGGAAAGAATATGGAGTCGCTGATGATAAACTAGCATCCTATACTAAGCATTTAGGATTGCATGTAAGGATAACAACTGTAGCAACAATGACAGGCTATGCAGCAGAATATGATTAACCGAAAGCAGTAACATGCTACAGTACTCTAATGCAAGTAGTAGAGAGAAGGAATAGGCGATATCAGGTTGATCAAGGGAGGGCTTTCCTGGAAGCTCTATTGCACAGGAAGAAGGGTCGTCGGTGACGTAATCGTACTCAGTGGCATCAATGTCGATCTCAGGATCTACCGGAGAAAAGGAAGGGGGAAGAAACAGAAAATACGGAGCAAACAAAGCATCACAAAATATAACAAGGCAATACGCGGTGCCAGGGGTGATCTAACGCAGGGATAGGTGATACCGACGAAGGGGGGAAACATCCGGGAAAGTATTCCCGGTGTTTTGTGTTTTCGGACAAATGAACCGGAGGTGGATTGTTGCATGTTCGCTATGCTAGGGACATGTGGCGCGCGAACGGACTGCATAGTCGGCTTCCTCTCAAAATTCTGAGCAACTTTCATGTACAAAGTATTTTCATCCGAGATACGATTTATTTTATATTAATTTTCAAAGTTTTAATCCATTTCTGAAATTAAATTAATTCTAAAATAAATATTAAATTGCTACGGGTACCCAGCTCTGTGTACACAAAAGTGTACACAGGGGCTGACATGCGAGACCAGGAGGTCCCGATTGACTAGTTAAAGTTGACTCGTTAATAGGGGTGTAGGGCCCCCTATCATGGACTAATTAGCCTAACATGTTAGTCAATTAAGTTAATCAATTAAATTACTAACTAATTACTTATTTAATTAGTTAATTGAATAACTATTTTTATCTTTTTTAAATCCCTTTTAAATTTTTTTACAGGGCGGGGCCCACTAGTCATACTCAAGGGGGTTTGTTTTAAAGGGGATTAGCCCCTAAACTAATTAGGGTCTACCCCATGTGGCGGTGACACAGCCGGCTCTGGTCGCTGCTGTGCACGCACGCACAGAGGTGCTGACGCCGGCGGTACTCGGCCGACAGGCAGCGGCGCTGGTGGCTGGCCGCGGGCGTCGACTGGCAAGGCCACTCGCAGCCCGGCGCGGTGGGGCGAGGCCAAGCGCGACAGGCGAGTCAGGGGAGCAGTGGAGCGTGGGGGGAGAGCAGAGCGGGCGGTGGGCGTTAGCTGGGTGGAGGACGGCGCACAAGGGGCGGTAACGCGCGGGTGGGTGCGGCCAAGGGCGTGCAGGGTGGCGCCCGGGCGTAGGAAGCAGTAGCAATTAGCAGCAGCAGTAAGCGCGGGGGGAGTCGTTGGGGACGGGGCTGTAGGTACGGGCGGTGCGGTAGCTCAAAGTGCAGGCACCGACGTGGCACAGGTGAGGGAGTCCTAGATTAGGGGTCTCCAGACAGCCGGACTATATCCTTTGGCCGGACTGTTGGACTATGAAGATACGAGATTGAAGACTTCGTCATGTGTCCGGATGGGACTCTACTTGGCGTGGAAGGCAAGCTAGGCAATACGGATATGTATATCTCCTCCTTTGTAACCGACCTTGTGTAACCCTAGCCCCCTCCGGTGTCTATATAAACCGGAGGGTTTAGTCCGTAGAACAACAGACAATCATACCATAGGCTAGCTTTTAGGGTTCAGCCTCTTTGATCTCGTGGTAGATCAACTCTTGTAATATTCATATCATCAAGAACAATCAAGCAGGATGTAGGGTATTACCTCCATCAAGAGGGCCCGAACCTGGGTAAACATCGTGTCCCTTGCCTCCTGTTACCATCCGCTTTAGACACACAGTTCGGGACCCCCTACCCGAGATCTGCCGGTTTTGACAGCGACATTGGCGCTTTCATTGAGAGTTCCACTGTGTTGTCACCATAAGGCTTGATGGCTCCTTCGATCATCACTAGCGATGCGGTCCAGGGTGAGGCTTTCCTCCCCGGACAGATCTTCGTATTCGGCGGCTTCGCACTACGGGCCAATTCGCTTGGCCATCTAGAGCAGATCGAAAGCTACGCCCCTGGCCATTAGGTCAGATTTGGAAACTTGAACTACACGGCCAACATCCGCGGAGACTTGATCTTCGATGGGTTCGAGCCCATGTCGGACGCACCGCACAGTCGCGACGAGCAAGACGTAACTCTGCCGTCGGACAATGTTCGGGAGATCGCATCTGTGGCTACTCCAGCCATTAATCTGGAGCAAATCGCGCCATCCGAGAGCGAAGGGATAGACCCCGCCATGGAGGCCACACTCTAAGTGGCGATAGAGCCAGATACTGACTTCACCCCTTTCGAGAGTCACGTCATCGAACCACTGGATTTATCCCCGGCCACGGACTCCGAGCCGCCTACATCCGTGCCCGTCGAATCCGAATGGGCTCCGATCATGGAGTTCACCCCCGCGGATATCTTTCAGCACTCACCTTTCAGAGATGTGCTAAATTCATTAAGGTCTCTCTCCCTATCAGGAGAACCTTGGCCGAAGTATGTCCGGCTAGAATGGGATGCGGACGACGAAGAAATACGCCGCCCACCCACCACCCACTTAGTAGCCACTGTCGACGACTTAACCGACATGCTCGACTTCGACCCCGAAGACATCGATGGTCTGGACGATGATGCAGGAGACAAACCAGAACCACCGCCCACAGGGCATTGGTGTGACGCCCCCGATTCAATCGTACACTAATCATACACGCAAACGTGTATGATCAAGATCAGGGACTCACGGGAAGATATCACAACACAACTCTACAAATAAAATAAGGCATACAAGCATCATATTACAAGCCAGGGGCCTCGAAGGCTCGAATACAAGAGCTCGATCATAGACGAGTCAGCGGAAGCAACAATATCTGAGTACAGACATAAGTTAAGCAAGTTTGCCTTAAGAAGGCTAGCACAAACTAGGATACAGATCGAAAGAGGCGCAGGCCTCCTGCCTGGGATCCTCCTAAATTACTCCTGGTCGTCGTCAGCGGGCTGCACGTAGTAGTAGGCACCTCCCGAGTAGTAGTAGTCGTCGTCGACGGTGGCGTCTGGCTCCTGGGCTCCAACGTCTGGTCGCGACAATGGAGTATAGAAAGGGGGAAAGAGGGAGCAAAGCAACCGTGAGTACTCATCCAAAGTACTCGCAAGCAAGGAGCTACACTACATATGTATGCATTGGTATCAAATGGAATAAGGGTATCATATGTGGACTGAACTGCAGAAAGCCGGAATAAGAGGGGGATAGCTAGTGCTTTCAAAGACTACGCTTCTCGTAACCTCCATCTTGCAGCAGGAGAAGAGAGTAGATGGTAAGTTCACCAAGTAACATCGCATAGCATAACCCTAACCGATGATCCTCCCCTCATCGCCCTATGCGAGAGCGACCACCGGTTGTATCTGGCACTTGGAAGGGTGTGTTTTATTAAGTATCCGGTTCTAGTTGTCATAAGGTCAAGGTACAACTCCGGGTCATCCTTTTACCGAGGGACACGGCTATTCGAATAGATTAACTTCCCTGTAGGGGTGCACCATATCAACCAACACGCTCGATCCCATTTGGCCGGACACACTTTCCTGGATCATGCCCGGCCTCGGAAGATCAACACGTCATAGCCCTGCCTAGGCACAACAGAGAGGTCAACACACCGGTCTAAATCCTATGGCGCAGGGGTCTGGGCCCATTGCACACCTGCACGTTGCGTGGGCGGCCGGAGAGCAGACCAAGCAACGTCCATTACAAAGGATGTTGCGTTACACGGTCCAACCCGGCGCGCGCCGCTCAGTCGCTGACGCCACAAAGGCTTCGGCTGATACCACGATGTCGAGTGCCCATAACTGTCTCCGCGTAGATGGTTAGTGCGTATAGGCCAGTGGCCAGACTCAGATCAAATACCAAGATCTTGTTAAATGTGTTATCTTGAAATAACCACGAACGCCGACCAGGGCTAGGCCCACCTCTCTCCTAGGTGGTTTCAACCTGCCCTGTTGCTTCGCCACAAAGATCCACACAGAGGGCCGTTGGGACAAAGGTCCTTTCAGCCCCCAATCCGTGAATCACTCGCGGGTGATCCACGAGCCGACCCGACTTTAGTCACCACATGTATCATGTATAAAGTACATAGTATATACCCGTGATCACCTCCCGAGTGATCACGGCCCAATAGTATAGCATGGCAGACGGACAAGTAGGTAGGGCCACTAATGATAAACTAGCATCCTATACTAAGCATTAGGATTGCAGGTAAAGGTAACAACAGTAGTAGCAAGGACAGGCTATGCACCAGGATAGGATTAACGGAAAGCAGTAACATGCTACACTACTCTAATGCAAGCAGTATAGAGAAGAGTAGGCGATATCTTGTGATCAAGGGGGGGCTTGCCTGGTTGCTCTGGCAAGAGAGAGGGGTCATCAACACCGTAGTCGTACTGGGTAGCAGCGGCGTCGGTCTCAGTGTCTAGCGAGAGAAGAGGGGGAAGAAACAATAAATATTAAGCAAACAGATGCATAGCGATGCATGACATGACAAGTATCGGTGCTAGGGGTGCCCTAACGCGGTACGAGGTGGTGCCGGTTAAGGGGGAAAACATCCGGGAAAGTATTCCCGGTGTTTCGCGTTTTCGGACAGATGAACCGGAGGGGGAAAGTTGCGTGTTTGCTATGCTAGGGATGCGTGGCGGACGAACGGGTTGCGTATCCGGATCCGTCTCATCGTTCTGAGCAACTTTCATGTACAAAGTTTTCCCATCCGAGCTACGGTTTATTTTATATTAATTTTAAAAGATTTAAATCGTTTTTAGGATTTATTTAATTATTTGAATTCAACATTATCCAGAATAGTGTTTGCTGACGTCACCATGACATCAGCAGTCAACGTTGACCGTTCACTTGGTCAACCCGACGTGTGGGTCCAGCAGGACCCACCTGTCATTCTCTCCTTAGCCAAATTAGGGTTTAGGTTAATTAACTAGGATTAATTAGTTGTTTTAGTTTAATTAATCAAAATTAATTAAGTTAATTAATTCTTTAACTAATCCACTAATTAATTAATTAATTAATAATGTTATTTATTATTTATTTATTTTATTCATTTTTAATTTCTCTTTTTTCGTTCTCAGGGGGCATGGGGCCTCCATGTCATCTGGCCAGGGGGTTTCTTGGCGGGCGCCGGGCTATCGGGCGCATGCCCAGGTGCGGGCGGACCCGACAGGGGCCGGAGCAGGGGAGTGGTGGCCACGGCGAGGTCATGGCCGGAGCAGGGCGCGTCGGCGGTGGCCTGTGGAGAGGCGGCCGCGGGGAGGAGCGCTGGGGGCCGGCACCATCGGCTGTGGCCGCGGCCCTGTGCAGAGGAGGCGGGGGCGCAGGCTGCGGCAGGGCTGCCGCGGAGCTCGGGGGTGCGAGGCGCTGCGCGCGCGTGGGGTGCGAGGCGCTGCGCGTGCGTGGGGTGCAGGCGGTGAGCGCCGGTGGGACTAGCGGCAGCAGCTAGCGGGGACGAGGCCACGCGTGCAGGCCGGAGCGTGGCGGGGAGCGGGCGAAGCGGCACCAGTAGGCAGCGCAAGCGGGTGAGGGTGCGGTGGTGAGCGCGAGTGCGTGAGGGAGAGGGAGGGAGCGAGGTCACCGGAGCGATGGCAGTGCGGGCGGTGTAGTGCGGCAGCAGCCTGCGGGAGCGGGGCGAGGCAGGGGGCATGCGCGGCCGAGCGGGGAGGAGGCTGCGGCGCGGGATGGCATGGACGAGCGCGCGTGAGGGACGGGAGCGTGCAGCGGCACACGGGCGCAGGACGTCGGGTGAGCACGAGCGGCGGCCGGAGCGCGAGCAGCAGAGGTGGGCGCGGGGGAGTGCACGTGCGTGCGCACGGGGACAGGTGTAGCGACCAGACCTCAAACAGTCTGATCTCTGTGCTCCGGTGTCATCCCTGGATCAGTAATGCTGACACCACACAGTACTTCGAAGGATTTATAGCAGAGTGGCAATCACACACTTATTACAACGATGTCTCAAAAGAGAACTTAATACAATAATATGGCTTAAGGCCATCTAATATCGATAACAGCGGAAGACTTGGAAGATAAATGGGTCCATCAACTCCAACGGCATCACTAAGTATAGAACCACGACCTAAAAGCACCTTAATCATCGTCTGAAAAGTCTGCAACATTAACATTGCAGCCCGAAACGGGTCAGCACATGGAATATGCTGGCAAAGTAACACATAGAGAGTAATGGAATGAAACAGCTATACTATATGCATATTTGGCTGCTGGAAAGCTCTATAGTTACTGTTTTGCGTAAAGCCAATTTTTCCCTACTACAAAGGAATAAATTTATTTAACTATCATGGTGATTGTTAAACATTGAGAATGGTTGACAGCATTCTCAATCGCAATTAAAAGTGAACAATTAAAACCCAACAATATTATTTAGAAGTAACATGATGAGATTCACATGATATTCAAGTACTAGATACTCAAGATTGTCCATAACCGGGGACACGGCTAATCATGATTAGTTTGTTACACTCTGCAGAGGTTTGCGCACTTTTCCCCACAAGACTCGATCGCCTCCATTGGATTTCTCGCACTACTGGTGTTTGAGAAACGGATGACCGAGACATAGTCTTTCAGAAGCGCTAGCACCTTACGATGGAGTAGACCGTACCACCTACATCCCCTACATCTGCTAGTCTACCCCTATAAGAGTTCGCACGACTTAGTCAACTATGCCAGAGCCCATATTGGCTTGTGGCTGCACACGTAAGTATTTAGCATGAAAGATCTTATGATCCCTTTGAGCCTGGGTGGCGGTCCAAAATAAAACAGGCAAGTCCTGATAGACATCAGGTGCCTCAATCCACCCAGATGTGTGTTTAAGTTGCCACCTTAGATAAACCACTAAAATTATCAATCTCACATCTGTCATGGATATCACTCACCCAATCCACGTCTACTAGCATAGCTGGGCATAATAAGCAAACGTAGAAGTAACTCCCAAAGGTTTCATAATAAACAGGTAATAGGTACTACCTCATCTACTTCCCATCCCACAATTTAATTATATCCTAATCATGCAATGTGTGAGGATGGATCTAATGCAATAAAACTGGGTTGTAGAAAAGGTATGATCAAAGTGTTACTTGCCTTGCTGATGATCCGCGAGTCCTAGGGATTCGAAGTAACAGGCGGCGCAATCCGGGTAATCTATCGTAGACAAACAACAAGCATACAATAAGTACTCATCTAATGCACAGGTAAAACTTGAACAAGAGATCGAACCGGATAGTTCAACTTAAGAACTCCGGTTGCAAAGAAAGAAAGAACCGAACAAAGAAACCGAAAACAAACAGCGGAAGAAAACAACTCGGTTCTAGCAAGTTGAAACTAGGTCAAATTTTACCGTAGCAAAAACTGGTTAATGTTGATTAGTCGGAACGGCGGTTTCGAAACGAAACTCCAGGCGCTTGAATCACCTGATTCCGATAAACGAGCGAGAAGATAGACTAGAAAGAAGATCGGATCTGAGATCGCGAATGCGGAATAAATCCGACGAGAAGAAAAAAAAGAACGGTTGAACGAACGGATGTTCGTTAACCTAGAAGAAATCCGGTGATCACGTTCGTTAGGACGAACGGTCCGGCGAATGGTCTCGGGCAACTAAATCGGAAAAGAAAACGAATCCGATCTAGGGTTTCGGAGAAGAAAACCGGTCGTAAAACCGATCTAGAAAATCGGAACGGTTTCACAAAGAACCGGAGAGAAAAACGAATCGGAAAAGCAGAATCGGAACGATTAGAAGAAAACGATCCGATGAAAAGAAGAGATGCGGCGCGGGGCTACCTCCGGCGAGGTCTCCGGCAAGGGGCTCCGGCGGCGTGGGCGTGGGGCGGCGGCGGCGTGGGCAAGGGGCGGCGGCAAGGTGCGGCGGCGCGGGGTGTGGGCGCGCTGGAGGCTTGGGGCTTTGGTTTGATGATTTAGAGGGGGGGTGCTTGTGTATTTATATTGGGGAGGGGGAGGGTTTACTTGGAGTAGGGGACAAGAATTAGACTAGGAATAGGAAAGAAAAGAGGGAAGGAAAGATCTAGAAAATAAATGGAATAAATGGAAGTAGGACAAAAGTCCTACTAGGACTCTAAAAAGGCAACGGCGGCGGCTCCCTGGCGCCTGGGTGCGCGCGCGCGGCCTCCTGGCCTCCTGGCCTCCTGGCCGGCGGCTTGGTGGCTTGGGCCTTAGGCCCAAGGCGCTGCAGTTTTTTTTTTAAATCGGTTCCGCGCTCGGAAAAAAAACAGAAAAACAAATCTACCGGACTCCAAAACTAATAAAGTAAATTTTCCCCGTCTCCTAAAGATGAGTCGAACAAAATGAACTTTTCTCCGGGCCTAAAATGCAAATTTTTAAAACGCACATTTTCCCTATCCAAATAAAAGGCAAATGAAACTCTGACAAAACCAATGATCCTTTCTTCAAAATTTGAGAAGAACTCAAATATGAAAATGACGAAATCTCCAACTCTCTCCGACGGTCCTTGAGTTGCGTGAAATTTCTAGGATCGGCAAAATGCAAGAAAATATGATATGCATGATGATCTATGTGTATAACATTCCAAATTGAAAATTTGGGATGTTACAAACCTACCCCCCTTAAGATGAATCTCGTCCTCGAGATTCGGGTTGGCTAGAAAATAGGTGAGGGTGGTCCTTGAGCAAATCTTCTTCTCTCTCCCAGGTGGCTTCATCCTCTGAGTGGTGGTTCCATTGAACTTTACAAAACTTGATAACTTTGCTGCGGGTAACTCTACTGGCAAACTCAAGAATCTTGACTGGTTTCTCTTCATACGTTAAGTCGTCCTCCAACTGAATCGCTTCTAGCGGTACTGTATCTCTTAACGGTACCTCCGCCATCTCGGCATGACATTTCTTCAGCTGAGAAACATGGAATACGTCATGAACTCCTGACAGTCCCTCGGGTAATTCCAATTTATACGCGACTTCTCCCATACGTTGCAAGATCTTATACGGTCCAACGAAACGCGGTGCTAACTTTCCCTTAACTCCAAAGCGCTTAACTCCTCGAAGTGGGGATACTCGGAGATACACTCTGTCTCCGGTTTCGTAAACTATCTCCTTGCGTTTTGAATCTGCGTAGCTCTTCTGTCTGGACTGGGCTACCTTGAGCCTATCGCGAATCAACTTCACCTTCTGTTCAGACTCTTTAATCAAATCGGGTCCAAACAACTGACGGTCTCCAACTTCATCCCATGACAACGGTGTCCTGCACCTCCTTCCGTACAAAACTTCGAAAGATGCCATCTTCAAATTGGTTTGGTAACTGTTGTTATACGAAAACTCCGCATACGGCAAATTATCGTCCCAACTAGATCCATAATCTAGTGCACAAGCTCTCGGCATATCTTCCAAAATCTGATTGACTCTCTCGGTCTGTCCATCTGTCTGCGGATGAAAAGCGGTGCTAAACTCTAGCCTGGTTCCCAAAGTTTCATTCAACTGATTCCAAAACTGTGAGGTAAATTGGGTTCCTCTGTCTGATACAATACTCCTTGGAACTCCATGCAAACAAATGATCCTAGTCATGTATATCTTTTCCAACTTAGCACTGGTGTAAGTGGTCTTGACTGGGATGAAATGTATTACCTTCGTCAAACGATCAACTACTACCCATATATAGTCATATCCAGCTGTCGTCCTGGGTAGTCCTATGATAAAATCCATGCCTATCTTATCCCACTTCCATTCGGGTATCGGCAATGGCTGCAACAATCCGGCTGGCTTCTGATGTTCTGCCTTTACTCTATGGCATACATCACAAACTGCTACATATGCTGCAATATCCTTCTTCATTCCGGTCCACCAGAATGTCTCCTTCAAATCCTTGGTATTTCCTGGGTGAATCGAATATGGTGAATCATGTGCCTCTTGTAGAATCAACTTCCTGATCTCTGGGTCATTTGGCACATAAACACGGTCCTCAAACCATAGGGTATCATGCTCATCCTCATGAAATCCCTTTGCTTTTCCTTTGCTTAGTTTCTCCTTTATGGCAGCAATCTCCTTGTCAGATTTCTGAGCTTCTCTGATTTTATCCATCAATGTCGACTGAATCTCCAATGCTGCCACGTATCCTCTCGGAACTATCTCTAAACTTAGTTCACGAAGGTTTTCTGCTAACTCCTTAGGTATTTCTCCAGTCGTTAACATATTGACATGGCTCTTACGGCTCAATGCGTCAGCTACTACATTAGTTTTACCGGGATGGTAATGCAATCTCATGTCATAGTCCTTGATGAGCTCCAACCATCTCTTTTGTCTGAGATTCAACTCCTTCTGCGTGAAAATGTACTCCAAACTCTTGTGATCCGTGTACACCTCGCAATGATTTCCAATGAGGAAATGTCTCCATGTCTTCAATGCATGCACTACGGCTGCTAACTCCAAATCATGCGTGGCGTAGTTCAACTCATGAGGCTTCAGTTGTCGTGAAGCATACGAAACAACTCTTCCTTCCTGCATAAGCACTGCTCCAATTCCTCGACGTGAAGCGTCGCAATATACCTCATAATCCTTGGTTTGATCTGGCAAAATCAATACCGGTGAGGTAACCAAGCGTTTCTTCAACTCCTGGAAACTAGCCTCACACTCCTCAGTCCAATTGAACTTGGTATCCTTCTTCAACAACTCCGTCATAGGCTTTGCAATCTTTGAAAAGTTCTCAATAAATCTCCGGTAGTATCCTGCGAGTCCAAGAAAACTCTGGATCTCTCCAACTGTCGTTGGTGCTTCCCATTTGGTTACAGTCTCAACCTTGGTGGGGTCAACTGCTATCCCTTCTCCGGATATAACGTGTCCAAGAAATCCAACTTCCTTCAACCAAAACTCACATTTGCTAAATTTGGCATATAACTGATGTTCCCTTAGCTTCTCCAAAACCAAACGCAAATGTTCCTTATGCTCTTCTTCATTCTTTGAATAAACCAGGATATCATCAATGAACACTACGACGAACTTATCCAAAAACTCCATAAACACCTTGTTCATCATGTTCATAAAATAGGCAGGCGCGTTAGTCAATCCAAATGACATAACGGTATACTCATACAGTCCATATCTTGTGGTGAAAGCTGTCTTAGGAATGTCCTGCTCTCGGATCTTCAACTGGTGGTACCCTGATCGCAAATCGATCTTGGAAAACACTTTAGCTCCTTGCAAATGATCAAACAGATCATTAATCATTGGCAGTGGGTACTTGTTCTTGATGGTTACTTCATTCAATCCTCGATAATCAACAACCATCCTTAATGATCCATCCTTCTTCTCCACTAGAAGTACGGGTGATCCCCAAGGCGAAGAACTTGGGCGAATGTAACCTTTCTCCAATAACTCCTTAATCTGATTCTTAATTTCTACCAAATCCTTTGCTGGCATCAGGCATGGTCTCTTTGATATTGGTCCAGTCCCTGGCAATAACTCAATCAAAAACTCAATGTCTCTATCCGGTGGCATGCCTGGCAACTCTTCCAGAAATACATCAGGAAAATCCTTTACCACTGGTACTTCCTCCTGCACGACTCCTGTCAGGCAATTTACTTGTGTCCTATTTGGCACATGCCGGGATACATACTTGATCCTTCTTCCTTCTGGCGTGGTAAGCAAAATTGACTTACTAGCACAATCGATGTTTCCTCCATACATCGACAACCAATCCATACCGAGGATTACATCCAATCCTTGAGATTCCAATACTATTAGGTCTGAGGGAAAAACATAGTTACCAATCCTTAATGGTAACCGATCACACCATCGTCTAGCCATAAACTCCGCTCCTGGTGAGCTTACTAACATGGGTGACCTAAGGGCTTGGGTTGGCAGGTTATATTTATCCACAAATCCCCTTGATATGTATGAATGCGATGCACCAGTATCGAAAAGAACGAGTGCGGTAAATGACTTAACCAAAAACTTACCGATCACTGCATCAGGCTGATCTTCAACCTCCTCCACGCTAACGTGGTTCACCTGTCCCCAATTGAAAGGGTTTGGCTTCTTCCCTGAGCTTCCATTGACATTTCCATTCTGGCCTTCAGGACATTCATTGGCATAATGTCCGGTCTTGGAACACTTGAAACAGGTGACTTGGCTCAGGTCTCTCTTGGATGGGGTCGATGGGGTGGTCCGGTTATGGCCGTTGCTTCCTCCATTCCCATTACCAGTTTTGTGGCCATTGTGGTTGTGCGAACTACTTCCTCCATGGGTATGCTGAAACTGAAATCCCGATTTAGGGGTAAAACAGGGCTTCTGCTGGGCTCCAGAGTTATACTTCCCCTGTCCATACTTCCTCTTGCGGTTCTCAATCTGCTGTTGCTTCCCTTCAATCATGATGGCACGATCTACCAACTCCTGGTAGTTTCTGAAACTTGCTACCATCAACTGCATACTCAACTCATCATTCAGCCCTTCCAGAAACTTCTCCTGCTTAGCTGCATCCATAGCAACGTCATCTGGGGCATAACGTGCTAGCTTGCTGAAGTCGTCAACGTACTGGCCAACTGTCCTTCCTCCTTGGCGTAAGTTGCAAAACTCACGCTTCTTCATGGCCATAGCTCCTGCTGAAACATGTGCAGTGCGGAAAGCTTGCTGGAACTGATCCCATGTGACAGTGTCAACTGGGAAAGTGGCTGTGAAATTCTCCCACCATGCTGCCGCGGGTCCTTCTAACTGATGTGCGGCAAACTTCACTTTCTCACCATCCGTGCATCCTGCAGTGGTCAACTCCCTTCCTATCTTGCGGAGCCAATCGTCTGCTACTATCGGCTCGATGCTGCTAGAAAACACCAGCGGATTTAGCCTAAGGAAACGGGCTAAGTGGTCAACAGGTGGTGGTGGTGGGTTGTTGTTGTTGTTGTTCTGCTGATTCTGAACTAACATCTGCATCAACCGATTCTGCTGTTGGATCAACTAAGTGAGCTCCGGTGGGAATCCATTGTCACGTCTCGGAGGCATCTGAGGGTTTAGAAAAGAAGAGGTATAAGAATAGAATGAGGTCTAAAGAGAAAACACTACCCCAATGCACATGAGCAAATTCACACAAAATCACTTCATTCAATCAAACAAGGGCATACAATTGGTCTAGCTATCGCAAAAGTGCTCGAACTATAGTGTTTACATGGGGGGAAATACTACTAATATTTGGTGGTCATCTAGAAATTTGAACCGACGGAAGACTCCATGATGTCTGCTCCAGCTTCGTTGTCAAAGTCGGGTTCACTTGGATCCAAATCGGTGTCGTCGATGATGATGTAGTTATCTGGGCATGCGATGTACTCGTCTTCCTCCCTGGATGCTAACTTCCTCTTGAGTTCTTCAATCTCTTGCTTAAGATCGACGTTGTGTCTTGCTAGAGCTACGATCTCGTCCATGTAGTCCTTGCGTGTAGCCTTCAGTTCTCCTTCTAGCTCGATGATCCTTGTCTTCGCATTCTTCAACTCTATCATATCATTGCACATCTGGTTCTCGTGGCCTCGAATGTGCTGGTTTAACTCCTGGATGAATGCTGCAATGGATCTATCCTTCTTGGTGGTGACTAACTCCCATTGTGCATCCCGGCGTCCGCAAATCTGGTAGATAGTGTCCTTGAGGTCTTCTTGATAAACTTCTCCAATGCGTCCTATGGTGATGTGGGCTGCCATGCTTTTCCCTAGACTCCAAGTTGGTGCATTGAAAACACTATCTATGGGCTTCGTGATTGGCGCGAATGTTCTTCCCGGAACGTGAGCTTGAATCTTCCAGCGCTCCTCTTCAGGCAAAGTGGCGTTGAAGGTTCCCGTGAAACTTGGTAATCCAATGTTTAGGTACTTGGTAACTTCCTTCAAGTGAAATCCAAAAGGTGTGCCTTCATCTGGTTGAGCGTACTTAATCTTCGCGACCTTCATCCTAAAGAGCAGAAAAGACGAGGAGTTAGAAAATGAGGAGAGAATAGTGATCTATGGCTTTAACTTAGTGATCGTGTCCTACAGTCAGCGTGTGCTCTGATACCATCTCTGTAGCGACCAGACCTCAAACAGTCTGATCTCTGTGCTCCGGTGTCATCCCTGGATCAGTAATGCTGACACCACACAGTACTTCGAAGGATTTATAGCAGAGTGGCAATCACACACTTATTACAACGATGTCTCAAAAGAGAACTTAATACAATAATATGGCTTAAGGCCATCTAATATCGATAACAGCGGAAGACTTGGAAGATAAATGGGTCCATCAACTCCAACGGCATCACTGAGTATAGAACCACGACCTAAAAGCACCTTAATCATCATCTGAAAAGTCTGCAACATTAATGTTGCAGCCCGAAACGGGTCAGCACATGGAATATGCTGGCAAAGTAACACATAGAGAGTAATGGAATGAAACAGCTATACTCTATGCATATTTGGCTGGTGGAAAGCTCTATGGTTACTATTTTGCGTAAAGCCAATTTTTGCCTACTACAAAGGAATAAATTTATTTAACTATCATGGTGGTTGTTAAACATTGAGAATGGTTGACAGCATTCTCAATCCCAATTAAAAGTGAACAATTAAAACCCAACAATATTATTTAGAAGTAACATGATGAGATTCACATGATATTCAAGTACTAGATACTCAAAATTGTCCATAACCGGGGACACGGCTAATCATGATTAGTTTGTTACACTCTGCAGAGGTTTGCGCACTTTTCCCCACACGACTCGATCGCCTCCGTTGGATTTCTCGCACTACTGGTGTTTGAGAAACGGATGACCGAGACATAGTCTTTCAGAAGCGCTAGCACCTTATGATGGAGTAGACCGTACCACCTACATCCCCTACATCTGCTAGTCTACCCCTATAAGAGTTTGCACGACTTAGTCAACTATGCCAGAGCCCATATTGGCTTGTGGCTGCACACGTAAGTATTTAGCATGAAAGATCTTATGATCCCTTTGAGCCTGGGTGGCAGTCCAAAATAAAACAGGCAAGTCCTGATAGACATCGGGTGCCTCAATCCACCCAGATGTGTGTTTAAGTTGCCACCTTAGATAAACCATTAAAATTATCAATCTCACATCTGTCATGGATATCACTCACCCAATCCACGTCTACTAGCATAGCTGGGCATAATAAGCAAACGTAGAAGTAACTCCCAAAGGTTTCATAATAAACAGGTAATAGGTACTACCTCATCTACTTCCCATCCCACAATTTAATTAGATCCTGATCATGCAATGTGTGAGGATGGATCTAATGCAATAAAACTGGGTTGTAGAAAAGGTATGATCAAAGTGTTACTTGCCTTGCTGATGATCCGCGAGTCCTAGGGATTCGAAGTAACAGGCGGCACAATCCGGGTAATCTATCGCAGAGAAACAACAAGCATACAATAAGTACTCATCTAATGCATAGGTAAAACTCGAACAAGAGATCGAACAAGATAGTTCAACTTAAGAACTCCGGTTGCAAAGAAAGAAAGAACCGAACAAAGAAACCGAAAACAAATGGCGGAAGAAAACAACTCGATTCTAGCAAGTTGAAACTAGGTCAAATTTTACCGTAGCAAAAACTGGTTAATGTTGATTAGTCGGAACGGCGGTTTCAAAACGAAACTCCAGGCGCTTGAATCACCTGATTCCGATAAACGAGCGAGAAGATAGACTAGAAAGAAGATCGGATCTGAGATCGCGATTGCGGAATAAATTCGACGAGAAGAAAAAAAAGAACGGTTGAATGAGCGGACGTTCGTTAACCTAGAAGAAATCCGGTGATCATGTTCGTTAGGACGAACGGTCCGGCAAACGGTCTCGGGCAACTAAATCGGAAAAGAAAACGAATCCGATCTAGGGTTTCGGAGAAGAAAACCGGTCGTAAAACCGATCTAGAAAACCGAAACGGTTTCGCGAAGAACCGGAGAGAAAAACGAATCGGAAAAGCAGAATCGGAATGATTAGAAGAAAACGATCCGATGGAAAGAAGAGATGCGGCGCGGGGCTACCTCCGGCGAGGTCTCCGGCGAGGGGCTCCGGTGGCGTGGGCGTGGGGCGGCGGTGGCGTGGGCAAGGGGCGGCGGCAAGGTGCGGCGGCGGCAAGGTGCGGCGGCGCGGGGTGTGGGCGCGGTGGAGGCTTGGGGCTTTGGTTTGATGATTTAGAGGGGGGGTGCTTGGGTATTTATATTGGGGAGGGGGAGGGTTTACTTGGAGTACGGGACAAGAATTAGACTAGGAATAGGAAAGAAAAGAGGGAAGGAAAGATCTAGAAAATAAACGGAATAAACGGAAGTAGGACAAAAGTCCTACTAGGACTCTAAAAAGGCAACGGCGGCGGCTCCCTGGCACCTGGGTGCGCGCGCACGGCCTCCTGGCCTCCTGGCCAGCGGCTTGGTGGCTTGGGCCTTAGGCCCAAGGCGCTGCAGTTTTTTTTAAATTGGTTCCGCGCTCGAAAAAAAACAGAAAAACAAATCTACCGGACTCCAAAACTAATAAAGTAAATTTTCCCCGACTCCTAAAAGTGAGTCGAACAAAATGAACTTTTCTCCGGGCCTAAAATGCAAATTTCTAAAACGCGCATTTTTCCCTATCCAAATAAAAGGCAAATGAAACTCCGACAAAACCAATGATCCTTTCTTCAAAATTTGAGAAGAACTCAAATATGAAAATGACGAAATCTCCAACTCTCTCCGAGGGTCCTTGAGTTGCGTGAAATTTCTAGGATCGGCAAAATGCAAGAAAATATGATATGCATGATGATCTATGTGTATAACATTCCAAATTGAAAATTTGGGGACGTTACAACAGGGGAGGAGGAGGCCTGGGGCCTCATTGTGGGTAGCAGGGTTCGTGGCAGCGGGGGTCGAGGGGGGTGACGGGGACGACGGCGTAGAGGAGGCAGGCCGGCGAGGAGGTCCTAGGTGGCGGCGGCGGTGTCGAGCGGCCACCCAATCCCGATCCAATCGGGAGAGGGGGGAGATATTTTGGGGGGAGTGGGGGTGTCGGTGGTTGACTGGGAGGGGAGTGGGGGATGGTGAGTGGATAAGGGGGGAGTGGGTGGCCGGCTAGGCCGGTTTGGGCCTGCCCAGTTGGGCCGGAGCCCAGTGGGGGTTTTCCTATTTTGTTGTTTTCTGTTTGTCAGTTTTTTTCTTTTGTATTTTCTTTCTTTTATTTATTTTCTTTTCTGTTTTATTTCATTTTAAATCATTTAGGCATTTTATACAAATGTGTTTGCTTTATTATAATTACCCTTGTAATATTCGACACCCACCGAACATTTTTGTTTCAACTTTTGAAAACTTTTATTGTTGACATTAATTTGAGTTTGAATTTGACTCGGTTTCAAACTAACGGTAGATTAGCAACAGTAACCGTGGTGGCATGGCACCATTAGCGTGGAATTACTGTAGCTTGATTACCCGGGCATTACAAAACTCCTACACTACAAGAAATCTCGTCCCAAGATTTAGGAGGTAGAAGGAAACAGTGAGGGGTATTCATTACGCAGGCGGTCCTCGCGTTCCCAAGTGGCTTCATCTTGAGAGTGATTCGACCACTGGACTTTGAGGAACTTGATCGCCTTCTGACGTGTGCGGCGTTCAGCTTGGTCAAGAATGCGGACCGGATGCTCTTTATAGGAGAGGTCCTGTTGCAATTCGAGCACCTCATGATCCACTGCTCGCAGTGGATCCTTGAAGCAACGGTGGAGTTGTGACACATGGAACACATCGTGAACCTGGGAAAGGTTCGGTGGAAGCTCCAGTTGATATGCCACCTTTCCACGCCTTTCGAGAATAGTGAAGGGACCGATATAGCGAGGAGCTAGCTTGCCCTTGATCCCGAAGCGGTGAGAACCCTTCATTGGTGTAACTCGAAGATAAGCCTTTTCGCCAGGTTGATAGACCATGTCTTGGTGATGACGGTCATACTGACTTTTCTGATGTGACTCAGCAGTCTTGAGATTCTCGCAAATAATGCAAACTTGTTCTTCGGCCTGTTGGATAATATCCGGACCGAAGAGTGGACGTTCCCCAGTTTCTGACAAGTTCAGAGGGGTTCGACACTTTCGTCCATATAGCACTTCGAAGGGGGCATCTTTAGACTAGCTTGATAGCTATTATTATAAGAGAACTCGGCATATGGAAGAGATTCCTCCCATTTCTTGCTGAAGGAAATTACACAAGCTCGAAGCATGTCTTCGAGAACTTGGTTGACACGTTCAACCTGTCCTTGCAACTGAGGATGAAACGCCGTACTGAACGACAGATGAGTTCCCATAGCTTCTTGGAAACTTGCCCAAAATCTTGAAGTGAATAAGCTGCCACGGTCTGAACTGATAACCAGTGGAATACCGTGAAGTGAAACAATTCTGGACATGTAGAGAGTAGCAAGCTGACTAGCAGTGATTGTCTCTTTGACCGCCAGAAAATGTGCAACTTTAGAAAGCCGGTCAATGACGACAAGAATAGCATCATTACCTTTCTGCGATTTGGGAAATCCAGTGATGAAGTCCATTTCAACATGGTCCCATTTCCATTCAGGAATAGAGATGGGTTGCAGAGTTCCATCAGACCTTTGATGCTCTGCTTTGATACGGCGGCAAACGTCACACTCAGCAACATAACGAGCAATGTCCTGCTTCATATTAGACCACCAGAATCTTTGACGAATATCCTGGTACATCTTTGTACTACCAGGATGGATGGACAGAGGCGTATCATGAGCTTCTTTCATAACCCTTTTAGTCTTATCCAGGTTTTTCTTCGAACATGGTACCACTAGGCGGCCTTTGAAGTACAAGGCGCCATCATCGGCGATAGTGAAGAATGAGGGCTTTCCTTCTGCTAGATGGCGTTTAATCTTATGGACTTCAGAGTCATAACCTTGAATAGTCTTTATACCAGCTACGAGATCTTGTACGACAGCCAGGGTATTTAGAGAACCCTTAGTAAAAACATGAAGATTCATCTTGCGGAACTCCGGGGAAGGGGGAGCGAGTGCACCAGGGGGAACAATATGAAGGTTCAGCTTTCTAAATTCTTCGACAAGCGAGGGCTGAACTTTGTGAACCTGGAGGTGATTGCAGTAAGACTTGCGGCTCAAGGCATCAGCCATTACATTAGCCTTTCCGGGGGTATAGGATATACCCACGTCAAAGTCTGCGACAATCTCCATCCATCTCTGCTGACGGAGGTTCAGATCTGGCTGAGTAAACAGATACTTTGGACTTTGCTGGTCGGTGAAGATTTCGCAACGATTACCGAGAAGGTAATGTCGCCACTGCTTCAGTGCATGAATGACAGCAGCAAGCTCGATGTCGTGAACTGGGTAGTTTTCTTCGTGAGGGCGTAGTTGACGAGAGGCATAAGCAATCACTCTGTGCTCTTGCATTAGGACACCGCCTAATCCTTGACGGGAAGCGTCGCAGTAAATGACGAAGTCCTTCTTAGTATCAGGTGGAGCAAGCACTGGGGCAGAAGTCAACTTGTCTTTGAGTGCCTGGAAACTTTCCTGACACTTGTCTGTCCATTCGAACTTGACACCCTTATGCAACAGGTTAGTCAGAGGCCTGGCAATCTTGGAGAAGTTCTCGACGAATCGACGGCAATAGCTGGCGACACCGAGAAAACTTCGGACTTGCTTGACATTCTTCGGAGGAGTCCAATCGAGAATAGCCTGAACTCGTTCAGGGTTGACGACAATACCATCCTTGGAGATGACATGCCCAAGATAGGTTACTTCGGAGAGCCAGAATTCACACTTGGAATACTTAGCATACAGTTGATGCTCTCGAAGCTTTTCCAGCACAAGACGAAGATGTTCAGCATGTTCTTCCTTGTTCTTGGAAAATACAAGGATATCGTCCAAATAAACCACGACGAACTTGTCGAGGTAATCCATGAATATATAGTTCATCAGACGAGAGAAGGTGGTTGGAGCATTCGTTAAGCCGAATGACATGACGGTGTACTCGTATGATCCATACCGAGTCACGAAGGCGGTTTTTGGGATGTCCTCTTCACGAACACGGATCTGGTGGTAACCCAACCTCAAGTCGAGTTTGGAGAACACTGATGAACTAGCCAGTTGATCATAAAGATCATTGATCCGAGGAAGAGGATATTTATTCTGAATGGTAGCTTGGTTTATAGGACGATAGTCTTGGACTAATCGGTTTGTCCCATCCTTCTTCTTAACAAAGAGAGAAGGTGCTCCCCGAGGAGAGCAACTTGGGCGAATGAAACCTTTGACAAGAGATTTGTCGATTTCCTCCTTAAGCTCAATGAGTTCATGTGGCGGCATCTTGTAGGGTCGTTTAGCTATAGGGGTGGTGTCGGGTTTCAAGTCGACGATGAATTCGACAGCTCTAGCAGGGGGAATCCGTGGAAGTTCTTCCGGGAAGACGTCTTGGAATTCACAAACGACGGGAATGTTTTCAATGCCCTCGAGTGGTGCAGCGTTCAACGCATTCAAGGCATAAAGTCGTGCCTCGGTGTTCTGAACTAGATGAGCTTGGTAAGCAATTATTTCATCAGAAGGGTGTAGCAGATGGACGACCTTAGTGGCGCAAACTATAGAAGCAGTATGCACTTTCAACCAATCCATTCCCAGAATGAGGTCGATGCTACAGGACTTCAGTACGATGGGAGAGGCAAGGAATTCCAGTCCTTCGATTTCAACGGGGACGTCATTGCAAATCATGGAGGTCCGACATTGGCCCGCGGGAGTGTGCACTAATAGCGAAGTGTTCATGTCCTCACACTTAATGTCGTGCAAGCATGCAAAATCTTCTGACATGAATGAATGCGATGCACCTGTATCAAATAAAACATATGCTGGTACTGAATTTACGAGAAGTGTACCCATCACGGTAGCAGGCTGGTCTAGAACTTCATTGAGATCAACGTGGTTGGCATGAACACGACCATAAGACCTGGCATTGTTGTTGCGAGGTTGGTTGCTTCCATGGCCAGCTGCAGGAAGGGCCAGTTGATTCTGGTTCTGAAAGCAGTTCCTGGCGAGGTGACCTGGTTGGCCACACTTGTAGCACAGACCATTATTGGGAGTGGGAACAGGAGCTTGGGGTGGTGGAGTTGGAAGCCTTGGCTGCCTAGTTGGTGGGGGAGGCAGACGCGGTGCAGCATAGGACTGCCTTGGAGCAGGTGCAGTTGGCTGGTACATGCTGTTGGGAATCCATATCCTACGCTTCTGCGAGGACGGGCCCGAAGATGAGCCCGTGTCATGGTTGCGCCTGTGAGAGCTCTGGTGTTCCTGCAGACCAGTTTCGACATTGATGGCCTTGTTCACCAGGGTGGCGAAATCAGCAAAGTCATCCACAAGAAGTGCGAGCTTGATGTCAGCTTGAAGGCCATCACGGAACTTCTCCTGTCTGCATGCATCAGTTGCAATGTCTTCTTCAGCATAGCGGGACAGATCCAGAAACTCCCGCTGATAAGCTTCCACAGTTTTGTTGCCCTGAGTGAGGTTGTGAAACTTGCGCTTCTTCCGGTCCATGACTCCCTGAGGAATGAAGCGAGCACGGAAGGCAGCTTGGAAGTCTGGCCAGGTGATGATTGTTCCAACTGGCAGAGTACGCCTGTGGCTGTCCCACCATTGAGCTGTGGGTCCCTTTAGGAAGAAGGAAGCAAATGTGACATAGCTGGCAGGGGCTACATCAGCAACTCCATCTCATAGGTGATGTCATGGAGCCAGTCATCAGCATCCAGAGGCTGAGTTGAGCTGTGGTACACAGTTGGGTTCAGGCACATGAAATCCTGCAGAGTTACTGGGGTTGGCTGCTGCTTCATATTGGAGCGAGGAAACTAAGCCATCATATTCTCCATGAACTGGCGATTCATCTCAAGCTGTTGGATCATACCAGCCATGTACTCAGGCGGTGGTGGGGCGTTGCCACCACGACCACGACCACCTGGTCTAACCATCCTGCTAATATATAACAGGAGTAGTTCAGCACTGAGAAATTGCGAGGACAAGAATCATTCATGATGAAACATGCATAATGAAAGGAACACGATAGATACTACATAGTAGTTGGCACATCTTACAAAAGTGATCATGCATAGAGTTCGGTACACAGACTAAGAACATCATAGGCGGCACGCAGGCTCGCGGCGAAGGCATCTAACACTAACAAGCAAGCCTACATCAGTCCCAGGAGGAATTGTGGAGGTAGGTGTAGCCTGCCAGCTGGTAGTGACGCGAAGGGAAGACCTCCACGTGAGCAGCCTAGGGTCCACGGATACTCTAGTGCGGAACCCGACGTGCAAGTGGCAGGAGAGGACCAAGTGCGGGAGAGTAGCCTCCCACATCTGGCTAGCCGACGCCCTGGGTCATCACGGTCCTGGCAGGGTAGATCACAGAATGCGACAGATCACCAGATCAGACAGAGGGGTGCAACAGCGTCAGAGCACGATACAGGTGCTGACGGGTGGTGTACAACTCGTGGCGAAGAGCTCGGTTAGCTCTATCCAGCCCATCAGCATGCAGAACCAGGTTCTAATGGTAGAAGGGCTCTCGGGTGACAGTGGAGTAGGCAGCAGTGTAGTATCCCTCCGCACCAACATCGGATGTGATAGCAATGTGCCTGAAGGGGGAGGTGTCCAACTCCTGATACTCTCCACGAAGACGTGTCAGAGCAGCATAAGCAGCATCGTGGACCACCATATCGATAGTCACTCCAACACCATGAGCAGTGTGCAGCACGGTAGTGGAGTCATACTCCCGAGAGTAGAGGTGGACGATGGCACGATACTGCTCCTGGTTGAAGTCCTGATACTCCTCATAGACATGTACTCAGGGTGCCAGCGATAACCCAGATAGGTCATCATCTCAACCAACACAGCAGGCGACCCTGAGGCACCAATGGCCGTCGTGTGGCGCACGACCTGTCTCGTGGGTTCCATCTGAAAACAAAGATGTTTCAAAGGAGTCAACTGACAGTGTGGATAATGTTCAATACACTACTCTAAAGAATAGCTAGGGCTTATCCAACTTTGGGGTGAACGTGGTCACGGGATCCTAGTGTTAAAGTTAGTAAAATCGTTTAACCCGAGTAGAAGAGAGTTCAGAGTCCCAGAGTAAGGATCGAGGAGTAAAAGATCCTAATACCACCGAGATGGCGACGTGGGCCCGTAAGGCACACAGCCATGTTAGTAAAAGTTTTTTGTAAAGTCTAGACTCGACTTCGGCCAAGGAGTGTGAAAGGGGGATTCCTACAGGCAGTCGGCTCTGATACCAAGTTGTGACGCCCCCAATTCAATCGTACACTAATCATACACGCAAACGTGTATGATCAAGATCAGGGACTCCCGGGAAGATATCACAACACAACTCTACAAATAAAATAAGTCATACAAACATCATATTACAAGCCAGGGGCCTCGAAGGCTCGAATACAAGAGCTCGATCATAGACGAGTCAGCGGAAGCAACAATATCTGAGTACAGACATAAGTTAAACAAGTTTGCCTTAAGAAGGCTAGCACAAACTGGGATACAGATCGAAAGAGGCGGAGGCCTCCTACCTGGGATCCTCCTAAACTACTCCTGGTCGTCGTCAGCGGGCTGCACGTAGTAGTAGGCACCTCCCGAGTAGTAGTAGTCGTCGTCGACGATGGCGTCTGGCTCCTGGGCTCCAACGTCTGGTCGCAGCAATCGAGTGTAGAAAGGGGGAAAGAGGGAGCAAAGCAACCATGAGTACTCATCCAAAGTACTCGCAATCAAGGAGCTACACTACATATGTATGCATTGGTATCAAATGGAATAAGGGTATCATATGTGGACTGAACTGTAGAAAGCCGGAATAAGAGGGGGATAGCTAGTACTTTCGAAGACTACGCTTCTGGTAACCTCCATCTTGCAGCAGGAGAAGAGAGTAGATGGTAAGTTCACCAAGTAACATCGCATAGCATAACCCTAACCGATGATCCTCCCCTCGTCGCCCTGTGAGAGAGCGACCACCGGTTGTATCTGGCACTTGGAAGGGTGTGTTTTATTAAGTATCCGGTTCTAGTTGTCATAAGGTCAAGGTACAACTCCGGGTCGTCCTTTTACCGAGGGACATGGCTATTCGAATAGATTAACTTCCCTGCAGGGGTGCACCACATAACCCAACACGCTCAATCCCATTTGGCCGGACACACTTTCCTGGGTCATGCCCGGCCTCGGAAGATCAACACGTCGCAGTCCTGCCTAGGCACAACAGAGAGGTCAGCACGCTGGTCTAAATCCTATGGCACAGGGGTCTGGGCCCATCGCCCATTGCACACCTGCACGTTGCGTGGGCGGCCGGAGAGCAGACCTAGCAACCTCCATTACAAAGGAAGTTGCGTTATGCAGTCCAACCCAGCGCGCGCCACTCAGTCGCTGACGTCACAAAGGCTTCGGCTGATACCACGACGTCGAGTGCCCATAACTGTCCCCGCGTAGATGGTTAGTGCGTATAGGCCAGTGGCCAGACTCAGATCAAATACCAAGATCTCGTTAAACGTGTTTTCTTGAAATAACCGTGAACGCCGACCAGGGCCAGGCCCACCTCTCTCCTAGGTGGTTTCAACCTGTCCTGTCGCTTCGCCACAAAGAACCACACAGAGGGCCGTTGGGACAAAGGTCCTTTCAGCCCCCAATCCGTGAATCACTCGCGGGTGCTCCACAAGCCGACCTGACTTTAGTCACCACATGTATCATGTATAAAGTATATAGTATATACCCGTGATCACCTCCCGAGTGATCACGGCCCGATAGTATAGCATGGCAGACGGACAAGTAGGTAGGGCCACTGATGATAAACTAGCATCCTATACTAAGCATTAGGATTGCAGGTAAAGGTAACAACAGTAGTAGCAAGGACAGGCTATGCACCAGGATAGGATTAACGGAAAGCAGTAGCATGCTACACTACTCTAATGCAAGCAGTATAGAGAAGAGTAGGTGATATCTTGTGATCAAGGGGGGGCTTGCCTGGTTGCTCTAGCAAGAGAGAGGGGTCGTCAACACCGTAGTCGTACTGGGTAGCAGGGGTGTCGGTCTCGGTGTCTAGCGAGAGAAGAGGGGGAAGAAACAATAAATATTAAGCAAACAGATGCATGGCAATGCATGACATGACAAGTATCAGTGCTAGGGGTGCCCTAACACGGTACGAGGTGGTACCGGTGAAGGGGTGTAACGCCCCATATGTAACCTTCCTGAATTGTACTCCAACTCTTGCCGTTTCCGGCATTAAGTTATATTTAATTCTTGGGTTCGGGTCTTTGTCTCCGTGTGTTGTTTTTGTTTTCGTGCATCTCATATCATGTCATCACGTGCATTGCATTTGCATACATGTTCATCTCATGCATTCGAGCATTTTCCCCGTTGTCCGTTTTGCATTCCGGCGCTTCGTTCTCCTCCGGTGGCCATTTCTAGCTTTCTTTCGTGTGTGGGGATTAAACATTTCCGGATTGGGCCGAGACTTGCCATGCGGCCTTGGTTTACTACCGGTAGACCGCCTATCAAGTTTCGGGTCATTTGGACTTCGTTTGATACTCCAACGGTTAACCGAGGGACCGAAAAGGCCTCGTGTGTGTGCAGCCCAACACCCCTCCATTTTGGCCCAAAACCCACCAAACTCTGCTCCAACGTCTCGGTCGTTCGATCACGATCGTGTGGGCGAAAACTGCACCTCATTTGGACTCTCCTAGCTCCCTCTAGGTCTATAAATAGACCCCCCTCCTCCAAATCCCGGATCCCCTCTCCAAACCCTAAAAAAAGATCTCGGGCAGGCCGGACAACGTCCGACCCCCCCCCCCCCCCCCGGACACCTCGCCGCCGCCTACCGGGGCGCGCCACGTGGCGCGGGCGCCCCACATCGCCGCCTCCCGCCGCCGGGCCCGAGGCCCAAGTCGGGCCCCCGCGCGCCGCCACCGGGCCCGAATGCCCCGCGCCAGACAGCCCCGCCCCGCCGCCTTCTTCTCTGAAGCCGGTCGCCGCGCCACCTCGCCGGCTTCCCCGAGCTCCGCTCCGGCCGCCGCGCCCACCTACTCCGGCGGGCTCCACGCCGGAAGCCGCCCCGCACCGCTCGTCGTCGGCCGCCGTCCTTCGCGCCGACGCCCTCGCCGGGCATCGCCGGCCCCGCCTCCCCCTCGTCGCCGGCCGGGCTCGCCGTCGCCGGAGCCAGCCGGCCCACCGCCGCCATTGCCGGATCGGGCGCCCCTGCTGCAGTGCCGGCTACAGTAGATCCAGATCCAAAAAACCCTAACTCGGTTGACTTTCTCCTCCAGTTTCAGAATTTTGTGCCTACTTTGACCGCTCATATCTTTGCATCCGTAGCTCCGATTTGGGCATATGATATATCAAAATCTTCGTCTCGACGAGTACATCATTTCATTCCATTGCATCATTTGCATTTTAGGTCATCTTGTTGCCCAAAATGCTGTTGGAAGGAGGCATCATGAGTTAAATTGCAGATCCGTTAGTTCATCATGCACTTTTGTCATTTTTGCCATGTTTAATCCGTGCATGATATGCCTGTGCCCCTTTGGGATGAATTGTTAAGAATGTTGTCTTCTTTCCAGAGGTGCCTCCCATGCATTTTTAGGATGTGTGTGTTGTCTTGTGCAAGCTTGCGAAGAGGGGTACCTGAGTTTACTGATTTTAGGGACTTAGTGAAAATCACTAAGTATGGGATGTTTTAGTTCACGATGCTATATGTCCAGCTTGTTTCCTAGTGATCCATGCCTCTTTTGAGGATGATCAGTAAGAGTGATTTGTTATGCTTGTTGTGCTTAATCCATCCATGTCTTTACTTGTTATGTTGGAGCAACCTAGGTTGACTCAATCGAGCTCAACTTTTGCATAGTTGTTGTTTTGGGCAGATCGTGAACTCTTTTGCGATTTTGCCGGAGTTATTGCTAGTGATCCACGCATGCTATGCCATTGTTCTTGCCATGTCTAGCTAGAATTTTGTGCCTTCTTAATGTATACATGCTTGCCTTGCCATGACTTGCATCGTAGTGAGAGCATCGAGCTCGTTTACATGCATCCGTCAGTTATTATTTCAGCATGTCCCAGTTTTCTCTAAGTCTGAAAACTGATTGTGTTTCATCGATGTTCGTGTGCTCGGTAGAGTATTTTGTGAACCCTTTTGGCCCCAGGTCATTTTGGGTGTTTTGTTAAGCTTGTTGAGTAGCTCCATGCCATGCTCTTACTTGCCATGTTCAGGTTTCGCTTCATGTTGTTTTGCTGCTCCGAAGAGAGCATCGTGGTCTGAAATTTCAGACTAGCGTTAATTTCGCTGTCTGAAATCTGTTTTGCTTATTCAGTTTTGCCATGCTTGTTTGAAGCCCTTAATGGATGAATTTGCCTATGCCTCAGTCCTGGTGATTTGTTAAGCTTCTTGAGTATATCACTGCCATGCAATTTGTTTTCACGTTTGGTGGCTGTAGCATGTTCATTTTGTTTCATTTAGGAGCCTACTTGATGTAAATCGCAGATCGGTTCGTTTCGTAAATCGCTTGCCATTTCTAAACCGTAGCTCCGATTGCCATGATCTTTATATTGTTTTCAGGGGATTTCTTCCCCTCTATCCAGTGGCACACTTGGTTTTCCAAGTTGAGGCCAGGTTCATGCATTTCCTGTCACGTCTTGCATTTTGCATCCCGCATCGCATCCCGCATAGCATATCATCTTTGCGTCTTATTGGTTGCCCTTGCACGTGGTTGATTGTATCCTTGTTGCTTGTTTGTGTTGTTGGGTAGAGCCGGGAGACGAGTTCGCTAACGAGGAGCCCGTTGAGTTTGCTTTTGAGGATCCAGTCAATTCTGACAACTGTGCAGGCAAGATGATCACACCCTTGAAATCACTACTATCTTTGCTATGCTAGTTTGCTCGCTCTTTCGCTTTGCCAATGCTATGATGCCTACCACTTGCTTGTCAGCCTCCCAATTGCCATGATTGAGCCTCTAACCCACCTTTGTCCTAGCAAACCATTGATTGGCTATGTTACCGCTTTGCTCAAGCCCCTTCTTATAGCGTTGCTAGTTGCAGGTGAAGATTGGAGCCGTTCCTTGTTGGAACATTTATTTACTTGTTGGGATATCATTATATTGCTATGTTATCTTTACTCATCTATATACTTGGTAAAGGGTGGAAGGCTCGGCCTCTCGCCTAGTGTTTTGTTCCACTCTTGCCGCCCTAGTTTCCGTCATATCGGTGTTATGTTCCCGGATTGTTGCGTCCCTTACGCGGTTGGGCTATAATGGGAACCCCTTGATAGTTCGCCTTGATTAAAGCTTTTCCAGCAATGCCCAACATTGGTTTTACCATTTGCCACCTACCCCTTTTTCCCTTGGGTTTCCGGAGCCCGAGGGTCATCTTTATTTTAGCACCCCACGGGCCAGTGCTCCTCTGAGTGTTGGTCCGAACTAGAGTCCTGTGCAGCGCCCCCTCGGGGAAACTCGAGGTTTGGTTTTAGTTGTATGGAGAGCTCATCTGAGTGTGCCCTGAGAACGAGATATGTGCAGCTCCTATCGGGATTTGTCGGCACATTCGGGCGGTGTTGTTGGTCTTGTTTTAACCTGTCGAATCATCTTGTTGTACCGGGATACCGAGTCTGATCGGTGGGTCCTGGGTGGAGGTCTATTCCTTCGTTGACCGTGAGAGCTTGTTATGGGCTAAGTTGGGACCCCCCTGCAGGGATTGATCTTTCGAAAGCCGTGCCCGCGGTTATGGGCAGATGGGAATTTGTTAATGTCCGGTTGTAGATAACTTGAACCTTAAGTAATTAAAATGAATCAACTGAGTGTGTTGCCGTGATGGCCTCTTCTCGGCGGAGTTCGGGAAGTGGACACGGCGTTGGAGTTATGTTTGCGTAGGCTGCTCTATATAGTTTCCGCTCGTGCTTTGCCTCCTCTTCTCGCTCTCCTTTGCGAATAAGTTAGCCACCATATATGCTAGTCGCTTGCTGTAGCTCCACTTTACATTACCCCCTTTCCTAACTATTAAGCTTAAATAGTCTTGATCGCGAGGGTGCGAGATTGCTGAGTCCTTTGTGGCTCATAGATTACTATTACACCAGATGCAGGGACCGATGATACCTCTCCGGATGGCGCGCTCGAGCTGAAGTGGGAGTACGACAAGGACTCTCAGCGATACTATGTGTCTTTTCCTGATGATCAGTAGGGATGCCTATTCGGGGTTAGATTCAGGGCCTAGTCGTTTGTTGGGGGTCTTTTCCATTTCGGCGCCATAGTCGGGCCATGAGTGATTGTATGATGGATGTTATTTATGTACTTTGATGTGACGTGGCGAGTGTAAGCCAACTATGTTATTATTCCCCTTTATATTATATATGTACATGGGTTGTGTAATGATTCCTGACTTGCGACATTGCTTTCAATGCGCCTATGTCTCTAAGTCGTGCCTCGACACGTGGGAGACATAACCGCATCGAGGGCATTACAAGTTGGTAATCAGAGCCTTCCCCGACCTTAGGAGCCCCATTGCTTGATCGTTTCTAGCAGCCGAGTTGTGTCTAGAAAAAAATGTTTTGAGTCCTTAGGAATTATATATCGGAGAGCTTAGGAATTCTTTTTACTTCCCAGTCTCCTCATCGCTCTGGTAAGGCATCCTGACGTAGAGTTTTGACTCTTCTCTTCTCAAATTTCACTAAATTTTTTTTAGGATCACGCGAGTATCTTGGTTTTGTTCCGATGGCTTATGATGAGAATACTGTCTTGGTGCCTCCTGTCAGGGGTTTAGTGGAAGTGTCCCGGGGAGTTGAGCTTTGAGGTGTTGTCATCATAATTCTATCGTTGCAATTCTGGCATACTTGAGATATGTGCGCGACATCGAAAATCTCCTATATGCAGTTCGTTGGTGAGATAATCTCGACGCCACCCAGTATTGGGGCGGGAGTTCGGGAGTATCGCCATAACTTGTATAACGGATGCTTTTCAAAGGTTGAGATAGATGGTTTCCAAAGGTTTCTTGGTTATGTGTTGAAGGATGGATGCAGCTGGATGTAGGATTTGCTAGCTTGGGTGAGATATTATGCTTCCCCTGTATCCCCGACACCTGATTGCATAACTGGAAAGTTTTGGGAGTTTCATAGGTGGGAATTCTAGTATCCTTAGGATATCTTTCCAACAGATGTGTGATATGAAATTGGGGTTCGACGTCTAGTGGTTCGCCTATTCACGGTCGATTTTACAGTGGCCTCGTTGTGTCTTAAAGAGTCCTTGGCTATGCTGACTCGGGGACGCTTCGTATGTCATGTGCACTGCCTTGTACATGATGGTGTTGTACGGTCGAGCCCGTGTAGGTCCTACCACGAACACTTCGGACGAAATTTCTATCATGTGTTTGTTCCGGCTTATTCCGCAAGCCAACCCTTGGTTTTATTTCGAGTTGTGGTATTCGTTCTGCTTCGACGTCATATGTTGATTCCATCCCTCGTTGATGTACCTCTTCTACCTGATTCTTCGTGGCTTCGCAATTTAGGAATATGTGACCACTTCAAGAGAAGTGCATTCGTTCATTTTGTTCGGATGTGAAGACTTTATGTTGCAATTTTCATCCCGTTGGATTCACCTTCAATATTTCTCTATTTGTGTGCTAATGGTGGTCAACCTCTTCAGGATGGCTCCCGCTAAGAGCACCAGTCAGAACCAGAATCAAGATCCTCCGCCACCTCCGCCTCCTCCGGAAGCATGGCAAGCTGTGATGGCTGCTACTAATGCAAATACTCAGCTGATCATGCAAATCATCCAAGAGCGGAATCAAAGCAGTAAAGCGAATCAAGGCAACAACCAGAACCAATTTGCAACTCTGAATCAGTTCCTCGCAAATGGTCCAAAGAAGTTCAGTAACTGTGTTGAGGCTACCGATGTTGATGATTGGTTAGTCGATCTGGGCAAGCATTTTGAATGTAGCAACGTCAGACCTGAAGATTTCGTCAAGTTCGCGTCTTTCCAACTCAAGGATCAGGCTGCAGAGTGGTTTCAGCAGTACCGGGATTCCAGAGGTGGACGTTTCATCACTTGGGATGATTTCCGTCGTGATTTTCGAGCTCATCACATCCCTCAAAGTGTGACTGAAAGCAAACGTGAAGAATTCCGCAATCTGAAGCAAGGCTCTTTGTCTGTCTATGACTACAACAAGTTGTTCCAGAAGCTCGCCCGTTTTGCCAAGCAGGATGTTCCTGATGAGAAGAGCATGATCTATCAGTTCAGGGGTGGTCTTCGTGAAGAAATTCAGCTCGCTCTTGTCCTCTTCGAGACGCTGAGATACGATGAGTTCTACAACATGGCACTGAAGCAAGAGGCTGCTCAGCTAAGGTGTGATGCTTCCAGGAAGCGAGTCAGAGACACTACGCCTTCTTCCTCTACTAAAGTGGCCAAGCAGCAGAAGTATTGGCTTCCTCCTCCTCCGTTCCGTCAGCCGTATCAGCAGAAGAGCAAAGGTGGCAGTGGTTCATCCCACCCACCCAACCCAGGCTTTCAAAACAAGACTTCGTCTCAAGCTCCAAGATCGAGTGCTCCGTACCACCGTCCGCTCTCAGAGGTCACGTGCAACAAGTGCCAACAGAAGGTTCATTATGCCAACAAGTGTTTCAACCAGAGGCGTCTTCCTCCTCCTCCTCCTGTCAGATCGACAAGTACAGCTGTGGTCAAACATAACCCCAAGTCCGCCAAGGTCAACTTGATGAATGCAGCTCAGGCAGAGGATTCGTCAGATGTGATCATGGGTAACCTCCCTATTAACGATATTCCTGCAAAAGTTCTTTTTGATACAGGTGCATCGCATTGCTTCATTTCCAAACCTTTTGCATCAAAGTATGACTACGATTATCAGCACCTGCAAAGTTCTTTACAAGTTGTGTCACCGGGCAAACAGATGACAGCTAATTTCTGTGTTCCGGATGTTACTATCACTCTGGGCGACCACAAGTTCCTTTCTTCTCCAATTGTTCTTGGTGATTCTGATATCGATCCTATTCTTGGGATGGACTGGCTCACTAAACACAAGGCTCACCTCGATTGTGCAGCCAGGCAGATTCAACTGACTCATTCGTCTGAAGATGTCATTGTTTTTGCTGCTCGGGATAATACCATCCGGTTGTTCTCTCTCAATGAAAAGGGTGAATTGGATGCTATTTCGCAGATTCCGGTTGTTTGTGAGTATCAAGATGTCTTCCCTGAAGAACTCCCAGGCATGCCTCCAAACCGGCCGGTTGAATTTGTTATTGAACTCGAGCCCGGTACGGAACCTGTGTGCAAACGTCCCTACAAGCTCGGCCCCGAAGAGTTGAAGGAGTTGAAGAAACAACTCGATGTGCAAGAAAGAATGGGTCTCATTCGGCCTAGTACTTCTCCGTGGGGTTGTGGTGTTCTTTTTGTGAAGAAGAAGGATGGAACGGACCGACTTTGTGTTGATTATCGTCCATTGAACAAGAAGACCATCAAGAACAAATATCCACTTCCCAACATTAATGAGCTGTTTGAACAACTCAAGGGTGCCCAAGTATTCTCCAAGCTTGACCTCCGTATGGGTTATCACCAAATTCGCATTCGTGAGCAAGATATTCCAAAGACGGCGTTCAGAACAAGCTATGGGTCATATGAATACACTGTTATGTCTTTTGGCCTCGCCAATGCTCCTCCGACGTTCTCTCGCATGATGAACTTCATCTTCAACCCCTACACCAACGAATTCGTTTTGGTCTATCTCGACGACATCCTGGTTTTCTCTAAGAACAAGGAAGATCATGCCAAACACTTGCGTTTGGTTCTTGACAAGCTCAGGGAACATCAATTCTACGCCAAGTTCTCCAAGTGTGAATTTTGGCTCGATGAGGTTCTTTATCTTGGCCATATTATCTCTGCCAAGGGCATTTCCGTGGATCCTGAGAAGGTGTCTGCAATCGTTAATTGGGAACCTCCTCAGAATGTGAAGCAACTCCGTAGCTTCCTCGGTCTTGCAAGTTATTGCCGAAGATTCGTTGAAAACTTTTCCAAGATCGCGAAGCCTCTCTCAAATCTTCTTCAGAAGCACGTCAAGTACGTTTGGTCTCCGGAGTGTGATGTTGCTTTCAACGCTTTGAAAGAGAAATTGATCACTGCTCCAGTTCTGACTCCGCCTGATGAAGCCAAGCCGTACGAGGTCTTTTGTGATGCCTCTCTCCAAGGTCTAGGTGCTGTACTGATGCAAGAGAAGAAATTTGTTGCTTATACCTCTCGCCAGTTGAAGCCTAATGAGAAGAACTACCCCACTCATGATCTCGAGTTGGCGGCAGTTGTGCATGCATTGTTGACTTGGAGACATCTTCTCTTGGGAAGAAAAGTGGACATCTTCACTGATCACAAGAGTCTCAAGTACATCTTCACTCAGCCTAATCTCAACCTCAGGCAGACTCGATGGGTCGAAATGATTCAAGAGTACAATCCGAGTATTGAGTATACTCCAGGCAAGGCCAATGTGATTGCTGACGCTTTGAGCAGAAAAGCATATTGCAATAGTCCGATTCTCAAGCCTTATCAACCTGAGCTTTGTGAAGCTTTCCGCAAACTTAATCTGCAAGTTGTTCCTCAAGGTTTCCTCGCCAACCTTCAAGTTTCTCCTACCTTGGAAGACCAGATTCGCCAAGCCCAGCTTCTTGATGCTATGGTGAAAAAGGTGAAGATTGGTATTGCAAAGAGTCAGTCCAAGTACAAGTGCTACCGACTTGATGACAAGGACACTCTCTTCTTCGAGGATCGAATTGTTGTGCCCAAAGGTGAACTTCGTAAAGTGATCATGAATGAGGCTCACAACTCTCTCCTCTCCATCCACCCTGGGAGCACGAAGATGTATCAAGATCTGAAGCAAACCTATTGGTGGACTCGAATGAAGCGCGAGATCGCTCAATTCGTGAATGAATGTGATGCCTGCAGAAGAGTGAAAGCAGAACACCAAAGGCCAGCAGGTCTCCTCCAACCTCTCGCCATTCCAGAATGGAAGTTTGACCACATTGAAATGGACTTCGTGACTGGGTTTCCAAAGTCCAAGCGTGGCAATGATGCTATATTCGTTGTCATCGACAAGCGCACCAAAGTGGCTCATTTCCTGCCTATCAAAGAGTCAATCACTGCAGCTCAATTGGCGGAGCTCTACACCTCTCGAATTGTCTCTCTGCACGGTATTCCTCAAGTGATATCTTCAGACCGTGGCAGCATCTTTACCTCCAAGTTTTGGGATTCTTTTCAGAAGGCCATGGGCACCAGCATTCGCTTCAGCACTACTTTCCATCCTCAAACAAGCGGTCAAGTCGAGCGTGTCAACCAGATTCTTGAAGATATGCTCAGGGCTTGTGTTATCTCCTTCGGCATGAAGTGGGAGGATTGCCTTCCTTATGCTGAATTCTCGTACAACAACAGTTTCCAAGCAAGTTTCGGCAAGGCCCCATTTGAAATTCTGTATGGTAGGAAGTGTCGTACACCTCTCAACTGGTCTGAAAGCGGTGAACGTCAGCTGCTGGGTAATGACCTGATCACAGAGGCGGAAGAAATATGCAAGGTCATTCGTGATAACCTCAAAGCAGCCCAATCTCGTCAGAAGAGCTACTATGACAGCAAGCACCGTGATTTGGCTTTCGAGATCGGAGATCATGTCTACCTCCGCGTCTCTCCTATGAAAGGGACTCGTCGCTTCGGTATCAAAGGGAAGCTTGCCCCCAGATACGTCGGGCCTTTCAAGATCGTCAGCAAGAGAGGCGACCTCGCCTATCAACTCGAGCTTCCTGCAACCTTTGCCAATGTTCATCATGTGTTCCATGTCTCGCAACTCCGTAAGTGCTTCAAGACGCCTGAGCGCACCGTCAACTTCGAGGACATTGAGCTCCAAGAATATCTCTCCTACCGTGAGCACCCAGTTGCAATCCTTGAAGAGACTGAACGCAAAACTCGCAACAAGACAATCAAATTTCTCAAAGTCAAGTGGTCACACCATTCCAACCGTGAAGCTACCTGGGAACGCGAGGATCACCTCCGTTCTGAGTACCCGGAGTTCTTTCAGTCCTAGATCTTGGGACGAGATCTTTTCGTAGTGGTGGAGTGTTGTAACGCCCCATATGTAACCTTCCCGAATTGTACTCCAACTCTTGCCGTTTCCGGCATTAAGTTATATTTAATTCTCGGGTTCGGGTCTTTGTCTCCATGTGTTGTTTTTGTTTTCGTGCATCTCATATCATGTCATCACGTGCATTGCATTTGCATACATGTTCATCTCATGCATTCGAGCATTTTCCCCGTTGTCCGTTTTGCATTCCGGCGCTTCGTTCTCCTCCGGTGGCCATTTCTAGCTTTCTTTCGTGTGTGGGGATTAAACATTTCCGGATTGGGCCGAGACTTGCCATGCGGCCTTGGTTTACTACCGGTAGACCGCCTATCAAGTTTCGGGTCATTTGGACTTCGTTTGATACTCCAACGGTTAACCGAGGGACCGAAAAGGCCTCGTGTGTGTGCAGCCCAACACCCCTCCATTTTGGCCCAAAACCCACCAAACTCTGCTCCAACGTCTCGGTCGTTCGATCACGATCGTGTGGGCGAAAACCGCACCTCATTTGGACTCTCCTAGCTCCCTCTAGGTCTATAAATAGACCCCCCTCCTCCAAATCCCGGATCCCCTCTCCAAACCCTAAAAAAAAGATCTCGGGCAGGCCGGACAACGTCCGACCCCCCCCCCCCCCCCCGGACACCTCGCCACCGCCTACCGGGGCGCGCCACGTGGCGCGGGCGCCCCACATCGCCGCCTCCCGCCGCCGGGCCCGAGGCCCAAGTCGGGCCCCCGAGCGTCGCCACCGGGCCCGAACACCCCGCGCCAGACAGCCCCGCCCCGCCGCCTTCTTCTCCGAAGCCGGTCGCCGCGCCGCCTCGCCGGCTTCCCCGAGCTCCGCTCCGGCCGCCGCGCCCACCTACTCCGGCGGGCTCCACGCCGGAAGCCGCCCCGCACCGCTCGTCGCCGGCCGCCGTCCTTCGCGCCGCCGCCCTCGCCGGGCATCGCCGGCCCCGCCTCCCCCTCGTCGCCGGCCGGGCTCGCCGTCGCCGGAGCCAGCCGGCCCACCGCCACCATTGCCGGATCGGGCGCCCCCTGCTACAGTGCCGGCTACAGTAGATCCAGATCCAAAAAACCCTAACTCGGTTGACTTTCCCCTCCAGTTTCAAAATTTTGTGCCTACTTTGACCGCTCATATCTTTGCATCCGTAGCTCCGATTTGGGCATATGATATATCAAAATCTTCGTCTCGACGAGTACATCATTTCATTCCATTGCATAATTTGCATTTGAGGTCATCTTGTTGCCCAAAATGCTGTTGGAAGGAGGCATCATGAGTTAAATTGCAGATCCGTTAGTTCATCATGCACTTTTGTCATTTTTGCCATGTTTAATCCGTGCATGATATGCCTGTGCCCCTTTGGGATGAATTGTTAACCATGTTGTCTTCTTTCCAGAGGTGCCTCCCATGCATTTTTAGGATGTGTGTGTTGTCTTGTGCAAGCTTGCGAAGAGGGGTACCTGAGTTTACTGATTTCAGGGACTTAGTGAAAATCACTAAGTCTGGGATGTTTTAGTTCATGATGCTATATGTCCAGCTTGTTTCCTAGTGATCCGGGCCTCTTTTGAGGATGATCAGTAAGAGTGATTTGTTATGCTTGTTGTGCTTAATCCATCCATGTCTTTACTTATTATGTTGGAGCACCCTAGGTTGACTCAATCGAGCTCAACTTTTGCATAGTTGTTGTTTTGGGTAGATCGTGAACTCTTTTGCGATTTTGCCGGAGTTATTGCTAGTGATCCACGCATGCTATGCCATTGTTCTTGCCATGTCTAGCTAGAATTTTGTGCCTTCTTAATGGATACATGCTTACCTTGCCATGACTTGCACCGTAGTGAGAGCATCGAGCTCGTTTACATGCCTCCGTGAGTTATTATTTCAGCATGTCCCAGTTTTCTCTAAGTCTGAAAACTGATTGTGTTTCATCGATGTCTGTGTGCTCGGTAGAGTATTTTGTGAACCCTTTTGGCCCCAGGTCATTTTGGGTGTTTTGTTAAGCTTGTTGAGTAGCTCCATGCCATGCTCTTACTTGCCATGTTCAGGTTTCGCTTCATGTTGTTTTGCTGCTCCGAAGAGAGCATCGTGGTCTGAAATTTCAGACTAGCGTTAATTTCGCTGTGTCTGAAATCTGTTTTGCTCAGTTTTGCCATGCTTGTTTGAAGCCCTTAATGGATGAATTTGCCTATGCCTCAGTCCTGGTGATTTGTTAAGCGTCTTGAGTACATCACTGCCATGCAATTTGTTTTCACGTTTGGTGGCTGTAGCATGTTCATTTTGTTGCATTTAGGAGCCTACTTGCTGTAAATCGCAGATCGGTTCGTTTCGTAAATCGCTTGCCATTTCTAAACCGTAGCTCCGATTGCCATGATCTTTATATCGTTTTCAGGGGATTTCTTTCCCTCTATCCAGTGGCACACTTGGTTTTCCAAGTTGAGGCCAGGTTCATGCATTTCCTGTCACGCCTTACATTTTGCATCCCGCATCGCATCCCGCATAGCATATCATCTTTGCATCTTATTGGTTGCCCTTGCACGTGGTTGATTGTATCCTTGTTGCTTGTTTGTGTTGTTGGGTAGAGCCGGGAGACGAGTTCGCTAATGAGGAGCCCGTTGAGTTTGCCTTTGAGGATCCAGTCAATTCTGACAACTGCGCAGGCAAGATGATCACACCCTTGAAATCACTACTATCTTTGCTATGCTAGTTTGCTTGCTCTTTCGCTTTGCCAATGCTACGATGCCTACCACTTGCTTGTCAGCCTCCCAATTGCCATGATTGAGCCTCTAACCCACCTTTGTCCTAGCAAACCATTGATTGGCTATGTTACCGCTTTGCTCAAGCCCCTTCTTATAGCGTTGCTAGTTGCAGGTGAAGATTGGCGCCGTTCCTTGTTGGAACATTTATTTACTTGTTGGGATATCATTATATTGCTATGTTATCTTTACTCATCTATATACTTGGTAAAGGGTGGAAGGCTCGGCCTCTCGCCTAGTGTTTTGTTCCACTCTTGCCGCCCTAGTTTCCGTCATATCGGTGTTATGTTCCCGGATTGTTGCGTCCCTTACGCGGTTGGGCTATAATGGGAACCCCTTGATAGTTCGCCTTGATTAAAGCTTTTCTAGCAATGCCCAACATTGGTTTTACCATTTGCCACCTACCCCTTTTTCCCTTGGGTTTCCGGAGCCCGAGGGTCATCTTTATTTTAGCCCCCCATGGGCCAGTGCTCCTTTGAGTGTTGGTCCGAACTAGAGTCCTGTGCAGCGCCCCCTCGGGGAAACTCGAGGTTTGGTTTTAGTTGTATGGAGAGCTCATCTGAGTGTGCCCTGAGAACGAGATATGTGCAGCTCCTATCGGGATTTGTCGGCACATTCGGGCGGTGTTGCTGGTCTTGTTTTAACCTGTCGAATCATCTTGTTGTACCGGGATACCGAGTCTGATCGGTGGGTCCTAGGTGGAGGTCTATTCCTTCGTTGACCATGAGAGCTTGTTATGGGCTAAGTTGGGACCCCCCTGCAGGGATTGATCTTTCGAAAGCCGTGCCCGCGATTATGGGCAGATGGGAATTTGTTAATGTCCGGTTGTAGATAACTTGAACCTTAAATAATTAAAATGAATCAACTGAGTGTGTTGCCGTGATGGCCTCTTCTCGGCGGAGTCCGGGAAGTGGACACTGCGTTGGAGTTATGTTTGCGTAGGCTGCTCTATATAGTTTCCGCTCGTGCTTTGCCTCCTCTTCTCGCTCTCCTTTGCGAATAAGTTAGCCACCATATATGCTAGTCGCTTGCTGCAGCTCCACTTTACATTACCCCCTTTCCTACCTATTAAGCTTAAATAGTCTTGATCGCGAGGGTGCAAGATTGCTGAGTCCTTTGTGGCTCACAGATTACTATTACACCAGATGCAGGGACCGATGCTACCTCTCCGGATGGCGCGGTCGAGCTGAAGTGGGAGTACGACGAGGACTCTCAGCGATACTATGTGTCTTTTCCTGATGATCAGTAGGGATGCCTATTCGGGGTTAGATTCACGGCCTAGTCGCGTGTTGGGGGTCTTTTCCATTTTGGCGTCGTAGTCGGGCCATGAGTGATTGTATGATGGATGTTATTTATGTACTTTGATGTGACGTGGCGAGTGTAAGCCAACTATGTTATTATTCCCCTTTATATTATATATGTACATGGGTTGTGTAATGATTCCCGACTTGCGACATTGCTTTCAATGCGCCTATGTATCTAAGTCGTGCCTCGACATGTGGGAGACATAGCCGCATCGAGGGCGTTACAAGGGGAAAACATCCGAGAAAGTATCTCCGGTGTTTCGCGTTCTCGGACAGATGAACCGAAGGGGGGAAGTTGCGTGTTTGCTATGCTAGGGATGCGTGGCAGACGAACGGGCTGCGTTTTCGGACCCGTCTCGTCGTTCTGAGCAACTTTCATGTACAATGTTTTTCCATCCGATCTACGTTTTATTTTATATTAATTTTAAAAGATTTAAATCGTTTTTAGGATTTATTTAATTATTTAAATTCAACATTATCCAGAATAGTGTTTGCTGACGTCAGCATGACATCAGCAGTCAACGTTGACCGTTGACCTGGTCAACCTGATGTGTGGGTCCAGTGGGACCCACCTGCCATTCTCTGCTTAGCCATATTAGGGTTTAGGTTAATTAACTAGGATTAATTAGTTGTTTTAGTTTAATTCATCAAAATTAATTAAGTTAATTAATTCTTTAACTAATCCTCTAATTAATTAATTTAATTAATTAATAATTTCATTTATTATTTATTTATTATTCATTTTTTATTTCTCTTTTTTTCGTTCTCATGGGGCATGGGGCCCCCATGTCATTTCGCCAGGGGGTTTCTTGGCGGGCGTCGGGTTATCGGCGCATGCCCAGGTGCGGGCGGACCCGACAGGGGCCGGAGCAGGGGAGCGGTGGCCACGGCGAGGTCATGGCCGGAGCGGGGTGCGCCGGCTGTGGCTGTGGAGAGGCGGCCGCGGGGAGGAGCGCTGGGGGCCGGCGCCATCGGCTGTGGTCGCGTCCGTGTGCAGAGGATGCGGGGGCGCAGGCTGCGGCAGGGCTGCAGCGGAGCTCGGGGGTGTGAGGCGCTGCGCGCGCGTGTGGTGCAGGCGGTGAGCGCCGGCGGGATTAGCGGCAGCAGCTAGCGGGGACGAGGCCACGCGTGCGGGCCGGAGCCTGGCCGGAGCGCGACGGGGAGCGGGCGAAGCGGCACCAGTAGGCAACACAAGCGGGTGAGGGCGCGGTGGTGAGCTTGAGCGCGCGAGGGAGAGGGAGGGAGCAAGGTCGCAGGGGCGATGGCGGTGCGGGCGGTGTAGTGCAGCAATAGCCTGCGGGAGGTGGGCGAGGTAGGGGGCATGCGCGGCCGAGCGGGAAGGAGGCTGCGGCGCGCGATGGCGTGGACGAGCGCGCGCGAGGGACGGGAGCGCGCAGCGGCACACGGGCGCAGGACGTCGGGTGAGCACGAGCGGCGGCCGGAGCGCGAGCAGCAGAGGTGGGCACGGGGGAGTGCACGTGCGTGCGCACGGGGACAGGGGAGGAGGAGGCCTGGGGCCTCACCGTGGGTAGGGGGGTTCGTGGCAACGGGGGTCGAGGGGGGTGACGGGGACGACGGCGTAGAGGAGGCAGGCTGGCGAGGAGGTCCTAGGCGGCGGCGTGGTCCCTGCGGCGGCGAGCGGCCTCCCGATCCCGATCGAATCGGGATAGGGGGAGATATTTTGGGGGAGTGGGGGTGTCGGTGGTTGACTGGGAGGGGAGTAGGGGATGGTGAGTGGATAAGGGGGGAGTGGGTGGCCGGCTGGGCCGGTTTGGGCCTACCCAGTTGGGCCGGAGCCCAGTGGGGGTTTTCCTCTTTTTTTGTTTCCTGTTTGTCTGTTTTTTTTTCTTTTGTATTTTCTTTCTTTTATTTATTTTATTTTCTGTTTTATTTCATTTTAAATCATTTAGGCATTTTATAAAAATGTGTTTGCTTTATTATAATTACCCTTGTACTATTCGGCACCCACCGAACATTTTTGTTTGAACTTTTGAAAACTTTTATTGTTGACATTAATTTGAGTTTGAATTTGACTCGGTTTCGAACTAACGGTAGATTGGCAACAGCAACCGTGGTGACGTGGCACCATTAGCGTGGAATTACTGTAGCTTGATTACCCGGGCATTACAATTGGACCGCTACTTCATCACATGACGTATACATGGTGGATGCACCTAGAGAGGGCAATGGCGAAGAGACAGCGGAGGATACACCCGCCAAGCAACTCAAACGCCGACGTCAGTGGCGCCGCTCTAAGTCCCGCCATAGCAAAAACAGCGATAACAGCGCAAGAGGAAATAATAGTCCACGCGACTCTGGAAGAAACGACAATTGCACCACCCCGGTGGCAGAACACAATCAAGATGCAAACTGCAAACATAGTACGGATCCGACATCCGAACACGATGACGCCAAAGATAAGCCTCATCAATCCCCATCTAGGGAAGAAAACAGTCCGGACGAAGATGCACGCATCATCCCGGAAACACACTTGGAGCAAGAGAACCTCCACAGAAAGCTTATTGCCACAGCGAGGAGCCTGAAGAAACAGAAGCAAAGGCTCAAGGTCGCACAAGATACGCTCAAGTTTTGAAAGTATGGTGGAAGCTACCATAAAAATAGCTATCCAAAGTGCTAGCTATTACCGGAATTCGACGATGAGGCCTTAGAGCCCACACAGTCGAAGAATGATACGGCCAACCGCCCGGATCCACCACCTTGTGAGCGCGATAGAGCGGCTAACAAGGTCGCGCACAAGTCAAAACACGATCTACGTGAGAACTTGCGCCAAAAATCCGGCGCGGCCAGATCCATCTACGGATCTAGGAAGCGCGCTACAGTACACAACCAACACCGAATACTACAACCGTCCGAACACCATGGCGCATCCCAATACAGGGGTGCGCACACCCATTATGTTTCACTGATGAGGTGCTGGATCACGAATTCCCAGAGGGATTCAAACCGGTGAACATAGAGGCGTACGACGGAACAACAGACCCTGGAGTCTGGATAGAGGACTTCATCCTCCATATTCATATGGCTTGTGGAGACGATCTCCATGCCATTAAATACTTGCCCCTCAAGCTTAAAGGGCCAGCTCGGCACTGGCTGAAAAGCCTCCCCGAAAACTCAATTGGGAGTTGGGAGGAGCTCGAGGACGCTTTTCAGGCCAATTTTCAAGGGACTTATGTCCGACCTCCGAATGCAGACGATTTAAGTCATATAATCCAATAGTCTGGAGAGTCCGCCCGAAAGCTTTGGAACAAGTTCCTCACCAAGAAGAACCAAATTGTTGACTGTCCGGACACCGAAGCCTTAGCAGTTTTTAAACACAGCGTCCCAGATGAATGGCTCGTCAGACACCTCGGTCAAGAAAAACCGAGAACAATGGCAGCCCGAACAAGCCTCATGACCCGCTTTTGTGCGGGCGAGGACAGCTGGTTGGCCCGTAGCAGCACCAGCGACCCAAGCACATCCGAAGTCAGGGATGGCAATGGTAAACCACGACGCAACGAACACAAGCGTCGAAATAAAGAAGGTAGCCCAAATAACACGGCAGTAAACGCAGGATTCAGGGGCTCCCAACCAGGTCAGCGGAAAAAGCCTTTCAAAGGCAGCAGAGAAGGACAATCTAGCCTAAACAAAATTCTTGACAAACTCTGTCAGATTCACGGCACCCCAGACAAACCTGCAAATCATACCCACAGAGAATGTTGGGTCTTCAAGCAGGCCGGTAAGCTAAATGATGAACACAAAGGGGAAGAGACACCAAGCGAAGACGAGGTTGAACCTCGCCAGCAAAACGCCGGAGGACAGAAAAAATTCCCACCAGAGGTTAAAACAATAAACGTGATCCATGTGACAAAGAGGATAAACAATCATGCACTCCGATGCACACGCGCCATAGAGCCCGTCACCCCTAGGTTCAACCGCTGGTTGGCCTGCCCAATCACTTTTGATTGTGGGGATCACGATACAAATATCCGGCGCGAAGGACTGACGGCCTTGGTGTTAGACCCAATAATAAATGGATACCATTTCACAAGGGTCCTCATGGACGGCGGCAGTGATCTAAATCTGATATATCAGGACACAGTCCACAAAATGGGGATAGACATGACACAAATAAGCCACAGTAATACTACCTTCAAGGGAGTAATACCAGGCCAATAGGCCCGCTGTACGGGCTCTCTACTACTAGAGGTAGTATTCGGTTCTCCCGATAACTTCTGAAGCGAAAGGTTAACTTTTCACATTGCCCCATTCCGAAGTGTCTATCAAGCACTACTCGGAAGAACGGCTTTCGCTCATTTTAACGCAATACCGCATTATGCTTTTCTCAAGCTTAAGATGCCCGGTCCACATGGCATCATCTCGGTTAGCGGAAATACCGAACGTTTCCCACGTACGGAAGAGGATGTGGCAGCTCTAGCAGCCGCAAACTAGACGGCCTCACCAACCAGAAAAATGGCAGGTCGTCAAGACCATGGACATGGTCAAACGGATCCGGTGTTCCATCATATATGCATGAGATTGGTTTTCAAACCCTCATAAACGATACTAGGGGCTTCCCGCGTGTAATCAGGGCCAGCCCGGCTCAATCTGGCTTCTCTTGAATTTGGATAGTTCATTGATAATAACCAACTCTTCTTTTTGGCACGGCAACTTTCACCTAAGTTCTTTCCTTTTGCAGATGACAATCGTGCTACACCCGTCCAGGACACGGCACAACGGAGACACAGGCGCAGACGTGCAGCAGGGACCCGCCCAAAGGTTTCTTTTTAGATTAAGACCCTGCGTAAACCTTTTTTACTGTCTCTTGTTGCTCACATCCTCCGGATACTCCACACAACCGAGAAGGATGTTGGCGTTATTGGCATGTGGCCACGCCAGAATTTTGCACATACCTAGACACATGGGGCTTCTTATTAAGGGCAATGTTTAGCCCGGTATATGTTATAAAGACCGAACACCTTAGGGAGTGTTCGGCGTCGCAAGTTTGGCCCTATATGCATCAGCTCCGAATCATGTCTTTGGTCAAATGTTGGGTTTGCCCGACTCCCACATTTTGGTACCTTATGTTCCATTATATCGGCTAAGGTAGCACTGGGAGAACTACTACGATTGTGCCCTGGTTCATCCGGATGAGCACCTTAGTAGAGAAAGCCGAAAACTAACTGTCATGATATAGCGAGAGACTGGTCAACCACTCGATGACTCATCAGAATCTTTGGGATTCCTCCGCATTAACGAAGGGCCGTTTCCCGGTCATGTACGTACGCGCCCCGTATTTGGACGAGCGCAGAAGTACCAGGGGCTATATAGTAGCCCCAATATCAAACTCCTATGGCTAAGTGAAAGTGTTAAAGCAATATAGTCCGATTGCCTCGTTCGCTGCGCTATCACCTCCTTAACGGACCAAGAAGTTGGATCAAGTGTGGATATGCATTTTTTGCGAACACCCCCGCATTATATGTGTGGGGGCGGAAGCCGACGACTGCAAACTTTCAGGTTATACACATATATACATAAACAGCCGCACAGGAGGCATCATAGTACTTTCGGGCAAAAGTATAAATACAGCCTTGATAATTCAGTAAAACATGGTTTGTACAATGGGAATACATGTCACTAGAACATAATAATCTTCGAGCACTGAGCCTCTATCGAACGAGCGCCTTTAAGAACTTCTTCAAAGTAGTGCTCAGCAGCCACTCGGCCTACGGCCTAACCCTGTGTCGCAACAGTGGTGGCATCCATCTCCGCCCAGTATGTCTTGACACGGGCAAGGGCCATCCGCGCACCTTCTATGCACGCCGATCTCTTCACAGCATCGATGCGTGGCACAGCACCAAGGAATTGTTGCACTAAGCTACTTGGCCCTCCCGGCCACAGGTGATCCACAACGAACCTCATGGCAAGTCCGGACAACCTATGGAGCTCGGCCCACTCGGCCAATCGCTCATTCAACAACAGCAGGCAGACTGGAGCGTGAAACTGTGACCAGAACAGCTTTTCCACTTCGGGACCTTTCTGATCCTTGAAGTACACAGCCGCATCAGTAGCACTTGTAGCCAAATCCATGTACGCGTCCGCAGAACTCCATAGCCGGTCCAAAGGAGCATACTTCGGATCTTCGAACTTAGTCCGCAACAAGAAGGGCTTCCCAGACATGATATCTGCAGCTTGATTCAGCTCGTTCTTCGTCGCCCTAATTTTGGAGCGGGCTTCGTTGGCAGCCACCAGGGCCTTCTCTAGGTCCGTCGCCTTCGCCCGGTTTTCTTCTTCAAGAAGTTGGTAATGGTTAATGGCATCTTTTAACTCTACAGCCATCTTGGCTATTTTTTCCTTGCTCTCGCAATGCGCGGCCTGTTCGGCCCTTAACTCTTCGGCCGCCTTTAAAGCGGCCACGTTGCTACTCCTTGCTTGCTCCTTGGCTCGGGCAAGCTCCGCCCGAAGGATCTCCATGGTGGTAGCTCCATCTGCAGTCACAACATATTAAAGATACTGGCATCATGCTACTCTTATTATGTGACAATCACCAGAAAAATCACTCACCCTGTGCCTCGTCAAGCCGCTTGTTGACAAGCACGATGTCGACATCTACCGCATCAAGTTGCCGCTTTAGCTCAGCAAACCCATTAGTCCGGCTAGCCACCGGAGCTTCAGCCACCTGCACATAAAGGCAGTCTGGTTATTACCTGGGACTATGATCCTCTGTTTGCCGCCGTTTTCAACGACAACCAGAGTCTTAGGGGCTACTATCTGCATAGGGCATACCTAACGTATGCGGTACTGTTAAAAACATACATTATTTCACGTACCTCGAAGCCTTTCAGCAGACTCATAAAGGCTTCATGCAAACCGCTTTCAGCGGATGAAATCCTTTCAATTACCGCACCCATTAGCGTACGATGCGCTTCCGAGACGGCCGCTTGCCCCAGAAGATCCTTCAGCACATCCGACCGCACACTGTAAGGACCCTTGCTGTCGCTCTCCTTAGGAGCCGGATACTGGGGATTCCGGGCAGCCAAAGGGTTATCCTCTGGCCCTAGTGGATCCGGAGATACCCTTCGCGACGATACTTTAGGGTCGCCCGCTTCTTGAGGCGGGGTGTCCGGGGGAGGCGTTTCGCTCTCCATCATCTCTGGAAGAAGATCCCCTGAAGATGAACTCTGTCAAGAAGGGCTACGATCCGGACTACAATTTATAAGCATCAGCTATTGTCTTCGGAAGTAAGGTAGGATGTTTTCACTATTAAGTACTTTTCGATTACTTATAGCTCGATAGAGGGTTGACCCCCATGCGGACATTGTGCGACAAGAATACCCTCCAAGGTAGGACCCTCTGATGAAGATTTCTTCTCCCGCTTGGAAACCTTGGTTTCCGGATCTTTAGAGGTAGTCCTCTTCCTTCCTCGGGGAGAGAGAATGTCAGATTCTTCCCTTTGATTGTCCTCCCTCACGGAGGTGCTCATTCCCCCGGCTGGAATAAGTAGCGAGTGAGGCCCGCTTTCGCCCTCTTTATTCCCCCCCCCCCCCATCATCTTCCTTTGAGGACACTGGATAAGGCGCCGGCTAGAGCATCTTGTCCAGTACCGGATTGTCCAAGCCCTCGGGAAGGGAGGCCGAACACCTGATCATCATCGCCTTTGTTATCCAGTCCTGGTCAAAAGGCGGCTCTTTAGAATGATGCCATGATAAATAAAAGGACAACAGGTTCGGCATGGGATTACTTACTTGGGCAGCAGGGCGGTTGTAGCTTTGGCCCACGTCCTCGGTGGTGTCCGGACACTCTATTTGGGGTCCGAAGAACGATTTGTACATCTCTTCGTGCGTCATGCCGAGGAAATGCTGAATAGCACGCGGTCCTTCCGAGTTGAATTCCCACATGCGGAGGGGCCGGTGTTTGCAAGGTTGGACTCGATGAACCAGCCAACTTGCATTACCATAACCAGACTGAAATCTCCGTCGAAGAGATCTCGGATACAGCTCTGCAGTATTGGCACGTCCTTGGCTGGACCCCAGCTCAGCGCCCTGCTGATCCATGACATCAGTTGTGGTGGGGGGGCCGAGCGAAAGGTAGGGGCAGCTACCCACTTGGCACTTCAAGGAGCTGTGATGTAAAACCACTCCCGCTGCCACAATCCGGACACCTCTGGGAAGGAACCCTCTGGCCATGGAGCATCAGCGATTTTTCTTATTAAAGCACCTCCGCACGCTGCTTGTTGCCCCTCGATCATCTTCGGCTTCACATCGAAGCTCTTGAGCCACAGACCAAAGTGAGGGGTAATGCGGAGGAAGGCCTCACATACGACAATAAATGACGAGATGTGAAGAGGGGAATCCGGGGCCAGATCGTGAAAATCTAGCTCATAATAGAACATAAGACCCCTAACAAAGGGACCCAGAGCGAGGCCTAGTCCTCGGAGGAAGTGGGAGACAAACACAACGCTCTCGTTGGGTTCGGGAGTAGGGACGACTTGCCCTCGGGCGGGCAGCCTATGCGAAATTTCGGCGGTCAGATATCTGGCCTCTCTCAACTTCTTGATGTCCTCCTCTATGATGGAGGAAGGCATCCACCGACCTTGAAGGTTGGATCCGGACAAAGTTGAAGGTCCGAAGCACCTAACCTGAGCTTTGGGTGTTAGAACTCGAGGCGGAGGAAGGATTCGATTGAGCACGGGAGGGGGAAAAGAAAAGGCTTTGTCCCCTTTATAAAGAGGGTGAATATCAGGCGTCCTCCTCGTGGCCGTTTGAGACTTACCTAAGATCTAGGAGTCATACCAACAAGCACGGTTGGGTTACCCACGTTTGTATTGATGAGAATCCCATGATAAGGGGAACACGATCTCTGCTTTGACAAGACGTGTCAAGGAAACCGCCTCACGTTATGTGCGGAGCTGGTTAAGAAAAACGGTTTGAATAATGACCGGGCCGTGGCGTGATGCCATGCTGTCAAAACGTGTCAGCAGATTAGATTTGTGGAAATATTATTCTCCCTACGGTGGTATGTGGAACTTATTTTGCAGGGTCGGACACTATCCTTGTATTCAAACTCTTCCATGGTGTATTCAGAGGAGGAACCTGCCTTGCAATGCCGAAGACAACACTGCATGTCGGACTCATCGTCATTGAAGCCTGGTTTAGGGGCTACTGAGGGAGTCCTGGATTAGGGGGTCTCCAGACAGCCGGACTGTTGGACTATGAAGATACGAGATTGAAGACTTCGTCCCATGTCCGTATGGGACTCTACTTGGCGTGGAAGGCAAGCTAGGCAATACGGATATGTATATCTCCTCCTTTGTAACCGACCTTGTGTAACCCTAGCCCCCTCCGGTGTCTATATAAACTGGAGGGTTTAGTCCATACGACAACAGACAATCATACCATAGGCTAGCTTCTAGGGTTTAGCCTCTTTGATCTTGTGGTAGATCAACTCTTGTAATACTCATATCATCAAGAACAATCAAGCAGGACGTAGGGTATTACCTCCATCAAGAGGGCCCGAACCTGGGTAAACATCGTGTCCCTTGCCTCCTGTTACCATCCGCTTTAGACGCACAGTTCGGGACCCCCTCCCCGAGATCCGCCGGTTTTGACACTGACAACGGGGCAGGGAAGGCGGGTGGGGCGCGTGAGGGCGCAGCGGCAACACGTCGTAGAGCAGCGGCAAGAAGGGCAGGGAGCGGAGGAGAGGCCACGCGCGGGCGCGACGAGCAGTGACGGGCACGAGATGTGGTGGTGGTTCGGTCCGGACAAATAAGCTAGCTAATTGGCACGCAAAGGGCCAAGAAAGGAGGGGAATGGAATGGGTGCTCACTGAGAGGCCGGGGATGAGCTCGGGGAAGCCGGGGCTAGTCGGGGCGGCGCAAATCAGCGTCGAGCAGTGGCGGTGACAACCGGAGTAGACGGGGCAATGACGATGATGCAGAGCGGCCCCGGTTGAGCTGACGCTCGTAGTAGATGCAACAGATGACGGTGGTCCTTCAGGTCATGATCCAGCGGCGCGAGGATCTCGGTGGCTACGGGGCAGCGAGGCAATGGCGGCGGCAGAGGCGGCAACACGAGGGAGAGGAAGCAGCAGCGCGAGGAGGAGAGGGCTGATACGTCTCCAACGTATCTATAATTTTTTTATTGTTCCATGCTATTATATTACCAACCTTGGATGTTTTATATGCATTTATATGCTATTTTATATGATTTTTGGGACTAACCTATTAACCTAGAGCCCAGTGCCAGTTTCTGTTTTTCCTTGTTTTAGAGTATCGCAGAAAAGGAAAATCAAACGGAGTCCAATTGACCTGAAACTTCACGGAACTTATTTTTGGAAGGAAAGCAACCCGATAGACTTGGAGTGTATGTCAGGAAAGAAACAAGGGAGCCACGAGGCAGGGGGGCGCAACCACCCCGTAGGGCGCGCCCTCCACCCTCGTGGGCCCCTCGTGGCTCCCCTGACATACCTCTTCCTCCTATATATACTCATATACCCTAAAACGATCGGGGAGCACAATAGATCGGGAGTTTCGCTGCCAGAAGCTTCTGTAGCCATCGAAAGCTAATCTAGACCCGTTTCGGCACCCTGCCGGAGGGGAATCCTTCTCCGATGGCCATGTTCATCATCCCGGTGCTCTCCATGACGAGGAGGGAGTAGTTCTCCCTCAGGGCTGAGGGTATGTACCAGTAGCTATGTGTTTGATCTCTCTCTCTCTCTCTCTCTCTCGTGTTCTTGAGGTGGTACGATCTTGATGTATCGCGAGCTTTGCTATTATAGTTGGATCTTATGATGTTTTCTCCCCCCCTCTACTCTCTTGTAATGGATTGAGTTTTCCCTCTGAAGTTATCTTATCGGATTGAGTCTTTAAGGATTTGAGAACACTCGATGTATGTCTTGCGTGGGATACTCGTGGTGACAATGGGGTATTCTATTGACCCACTTGATGTATGTTTTGGTGATCAACTTGCGGGTTCCTCCCATGAACCTATGCATAGGGGTTGGCACAGGTTTTCGTCTTGACTCTCCGGTAGAAACTTTTGGGCACTCTTTGAGGTCCTATGTGTTGGTTGAATAGATGAATCTGAGATTGTGTGATGCATATCATATAATCATACCCACGGATACTTAAGGTGACATTGGAGTATCTAGGTGACATTAGGGTTTTGGTTGATTTGTGTCTTAAGGTGTTATTCTAGTACGAACTCTTGAATAGATCGATCCGAACGAATAACTTTGAGGTGGTTTCGTACCCTACCATAATCTCTTCGTTTGTTCTCCGCTATTAGTGACTTTGGAGTGACTCTTTGTTGCATGTTGAGGGATAGTTATGTGATCCAATTATGTTATTATTGTTGAGAGAACTTGCACTAGTGAAAGTATGAAACCTAGGCCTTGTTTCAACGCATTGCAATACTGTTTGTGCCCACTTTTATCATTAGTTACCTTGCTGTTTTTATATTTTCAGATTACAAAAACCATTATCTACTATCCATATACCACTTGTATCACCATCTCTTCACCGAACTAGTGCACCTATACAATTTACCATTGTATCGGGTGTGTTGGGGACACAAGAGACTCTTTGTTATTTGGTTGCAGGGTTTCATGAGAGAGACCATCTTCATCCTATGCCTCCTATGGATTGATAAACCTTAGGTCATCCACTTGAGGGAAATTTGCTACTGTCCTACAAACCTCTGCACTTGGAGGCCCAACAACGTCTACAAGAAGAAGGTTGTGTAGTAGACATCAAGCTCTTTCCTGGCGTCGTTGCCGAGGAGGTTAGCGCTTGAAGGTATATCTTTAGATCTTGCAATCGAATCTTTTTGTTTCTTGTTTTAGCACTAGTTTAGTTTATAAAAGAAAACTACAAAAAATATGGAATTGAGTTTGCCTCATACGCTTCATCTTTTTAATATCTTTCGTGAGTATGATGGAAAGGAAAATTGTGCCAAAGTGTTAGAAGAAGAATGCATTAAAATGTTTGGCACTAAATATTTGAATGATGAGCATTATTGCAATGTTGTTAGTGTGAATTCCTTGACTATCTATGAAGCTAATGATATGCAAAGCCACAAGCTTGGGGAAGCTATGTTTGATGAAGATGATATTTTTTGTCCCCCAAGTTTTGATGAGCAAATTATTTATGATGAAAGCATGCCTCCTATTTATGATGATTATATTTATGAAATTGGATTTGGAGAGGTCAGGACTTTATTTTGTGATGAATCCACTATTTCGGAAGAGGTTCCAATTGATTATGAGGACAAAGTTGCTATCTATGATGATTATTGTGATGACTTGTATGCTATAAAGAATAATGATATCCATGAAACTTGTCATCATGATTTTAGTTTTCAATTAGATTATGCCTCACATGATAATTATTTTGTTGAGTTTGCTCCCACTATTATTCATGAGAAGAATTTTGCTTGTGTGGAGAGTAATAAAATTTCTATGCTTGTAGATCATGAAAAGAATGCTTTATGTGATAGTTATATTGTTGAATTCATTCATGATGCTACTGAAAATTATTATGAGGGAGGAATATATGCTTGTAGGAATTGCAATAATATCAAGTTTCCTCTCTATGTGCTTAAAATTTTGAAGTTATGCTTGTTTTACCTTCCTATGCAAGTTGATTCTTGTTCCCACAAGTTGTTTTCTCACAAAATCCCTATGCATAGGAAGCGTGTTAGGCTTAAATGTGCTAGTTATATTCATCATGATGCTCTCTTTATGTTTCAATTCTTATCTTTTATGTGAGCATCATTGAAATCATCATGCCTAGTTAGGGGCGTTAAACGATAGCGCTTGTTGGGAGGCAACCCAATCTTATTCTTGTTCCTTGCTTTTTGTTCCTGTTTAGTAATAAATAATTCATCTAGCCTCTGTTTAGATGTGGTTTATTCTTTTAATTAGAGCATCTCCAACAGGCGCTGAATGCGCCGCGCGCAAAATACTGATTTGTCATGCGCCCATCGCCTGGTTTGGCGCGGCGCGCAGCGCTGGCTCCACCAGTCACGCTAAAATGCAGCGCGCACGCACCGCTCCAGCAGCGCGCAAAAATGCAGCGCGCGCGACTTGCCGATGCATTGCATATGGCATTTTGAACACAAAATGAAGTTGATGAAACATTCAAAATGCAATGAACATGACATATAAAATTTCACACAAACAAGTTGATGAAGAAAAGTTCATGCCCACAAGTTCATCCAACCAAGTTCAAAATGCAAATCAAGTTCAATACACAAATGAAAGACACATCATTCCTCATCCTCGTCTTCATCCTCGTCCTCATCTTCGGAAGCCGATTCTTCCGCCTCCGAAGATGAATCTTCCTCCCTCTCCTCATCGCGCACCGCATCATGTGAAGCTCCGACGGTGTTGGCAAGATCTTCAATGGCATATTCAGGGGAATGTGTGCGAGGAGGCACATCGAAAGACATTCCGCCCATTGCGGCCGGAGGTGCACCCATGCCTCCCATGAGAGAAACAAAACTCATGCCTCCCATGGTGGCCATAGCGTCGGGGGGTGCTCCAAAGCCAGCTATGCCTCCCATTGCACTGCCCATGGTACCTCCGAAGCCACCCATGGCGCTGATGCCACCGCCACCCATGGCGCCGAGGCCACCGCCACCCATTGCGCCGAGGCCACCGCCACCCATGGCGCCGAGGCCACCACCACCCATTGCGCGAATCATGGCTCTTTTTTGGATCAAGACTTCTTCACGGGCAAGATTGACATACTCCTTTTGCACCTCATTGAGCATAGATGTGTCCAAGAAGAACAAGTGCTTCTCCCATTCCAACAATCTTGTTCGCTCCTCATTGCTCACCTTCCTCTCCTCCAAAGCCACCTTCCTCTCCTCGCCGCCACCCTCCTCTCCTCGGCTGCCAACCTGCTCTCCTTGGCCGCGGCATCTTGGTTCCTTGCCATTTTCCTCACCTCATTGGCTTCTTTTCTTGCCTTCACAGTAGCTTCCATAGCATTTTTGAGCTCATCATCTCCTTTCCTCTTCTTCTTTTCAGTTTTGTCTTTCTTGCACCCATCCGTTCGCTTCGGCTTCGAGTATGAAACCAAGTTGGGTGTGGGGCTTTGCTACCTCTTGAGCATTGTGTTGGATTTCCCTGAAGAGGAGAGGATGATGCAGCAAAGTAGCGTAAGTATTTCCCTCAGTTTTTGAGAACCAAGGTATCAATCGATTAGGAGGCTATGCGCGAGTCCCTCGTACCTACACAAAAACAATAGCTCAACGCAACAAACGCGCTTAGGGGTAGTCAATCCCTTCACGGTCACTTACGAAAGTGAGATCTGATAGAGATGATAAATAATATTTTTGGTATTTTTGGTATAGAGATGCAAAGTAAAATTAAAAGGCAAAGTAAAAAAGCAAATCAATAATAAAGTGATTGAGATTGATATGATGAGAAAGAGACCCGGGGGCCATAGGTTTCACTAGTGGCTTCTCTCAAGAGCATAAGTATTCTACGGTGGGTGAACAAATTAATGTTGAGCAATTGACAGAATTGAGCATAGTTATGAGAATATCTAAGTATGATCATGTATATAGGCATCACGTCCGAGACAAGTAGACCGACTCCTGCCTGCATCTACTACTATTACTCCACCCATCGACCACTATCCAGCATGCATCTAGAGTATTAAGTTAAAAACAGAGTAACGCCTTAAGCAAGATGACATGATGTAGAAGGATAGTTTCATGCAATATGATAAAAACCCCATCTTGTTATCCTCGATGGCAACGATACAATACGTGCCTTGCTGCCCCTTCTATCACTGGGAAAGGACACCGCAAGATCGAACCCAAAGCTAAGCACTTCTCCCATGGCAAGAACAACCAATCTAGTAGGCCAAACCAAACTGATAATTCGAAGAGACTTGCAAAGATAACCAATCATACATAAAAGAATTCAGAGAAGATTCAAATATTATTCATAGATAGACTTGATCATAAACCCACAATTCATCGGTCTCAACAAACACACCGCAAAAAGAAGATTACATCGAATAGATCTCCACGAGAGAGGGGGAGAACATTGTATTGAGATCCAAAAAGAGAGAAGAAGCCATCTAGCTACTAACTATGGACTCGTAGGTCTGAAGTACACTACTCACACTTCATCGGAGGGGCTTGGATGATGATGTAGAAGCCCTCCGTGATCGATGCCCCCTCCGGCGGAGCTCCGGAATAGGCCCCAAGATGGGATCTCGTGGATACAGAAAGTTGCGGCGGTGGAATTAGGGTTTTGGCTCCGTATATGATCGTTTGGGGTACGTGGATATATATAGGAGGAAGAAGTACGTCGGTGGAGCTTCGAGGGGGCCACGAGGCAGGGGCACGCCCTAGGGGGGGCGTCCTCCACCCTCGTGACCGCCTCATGGCTTTCTTGACGGAGGGTCCAAGTCTCCTGGATCTTATTTGATGATAAAATCACGTTTCCGAAGGTTTCATTCCGTTTGGACTCCGTTTGATATTCCTTTTCTTCGAAACCCTAAAACAGGCAAAAAACAGCAATTCTGGGCTGGGCCTCCGGTTAATAGGTTAGTCCCAAAAATAATATAAAAGTGGATAATAAAGCCCAATATAGTCCAAAATAGTAGGTAATATAACATGGAGCAATCAAAAATTATAGATACCTTGGAGACGTATCAAGCATCCCCAAGCTTAATTCATGCTCGTCCTCGAGTAGGTAAATGATAAAAACAGAATTTTTGATGCGGAGTGCTACTTGGCATAATTTCAATGTAAATCTCCTTAATTGTGGTGTGAATATTCAGATTCAAAAGATTCAAGACAAAAGTTCATGTTGACATAAAAATAATAATACTTCAAGCATACTAACAAAGCAATTATGTCTTCTCAAAATAACATGGCCAAAGAAAGCTATCCCTACAAAATCATATAGTCTGGCTATGCTCTATCTTCACCACACAAAGTATTTAAATCATGCACAACCCTGATGACAATCCAAGCAATTGTTTCATACTTTTGACATTTTCAAAACTTTTTTGATCTTCACGCAATACATGAGCGTGAGCCATGGATATAGCACTATATGTGGAATAGAATGGTGGTTGTGGAGAAGACAAAATGAGGGGAAGATAGTCTCACATCAACTAGGCGTATCAACGAGCTATGGAGATTCCCATCAATAGATATCAATGTGAGTGAGTAGGGATTGCCATGCAACAGATGCACTAGAGCTATAAGTATATGAAAGCTCAACAAAAGAAACTAAGTGGGTGTGCATCCAACTCGCTTGCTCACGAAGACCTAGGGAATTTTGAGGAAGCCCATCATTGGAATATACAAGCCAAGTTCTATAATGAAAAAATCCCACTAGTATATGAAAGTGACAGAATGAGAGACTCTCTATCATGAAGATCATGGTGCTACTTTGAAGCACAAGTGTGGTAAAAGGATAGTAACATTGTCCCTTCTCTCTTTTTCTCTCATTTTTTTGGGCCTTCTCTTTTTTATGGCATCTTTTTATTTTTTTTATTTTTCGTCCGGAGTCTCATCCCGACTTGTGGGGGAATCATAGTCCCCATCATCCTTTCCTCACTTGGGACAATGCTGTAAAAATGATGATCATCACACTTTTTATTTTTCTTACAACTCAACAATTACAACTCAATACTTAGAACAAAATATGACTCTATATGAATGCCTCCAGCGGTGTACCGGGATATGCAATGAATCAAGAGTGACATGTATGAAAGAATTATGAACGGTGGCTTTGCCACAAATACAATGTCAACTACATGATCATGCTAGCAATATGACAATGATGGAGCGTGTCATAATGAACGGAACGATGGAAAGTTGCATGGCAATATATCTCGGAATGGATATGGAAATGCCATGATAGGTAGGTATGGTGGCTATTTTGAGGAAGGTATTTGGTGGGTGTATGATACCGGCGAAAAGTGCGCGGTATTAGAGAGGCTAGCAATGGTGTAAGGAAGGAAAGTGCGTATAATCCATGGACTCAACATTAGTCATAAAGAACTCATATACTTATTGCAAAAATCTAGAAGTTATCAAAGCAAAGTATTACGCGCATGCTCCTAGGGGGATAGATTGGTAGGAAAAGACCATCGCTCGTCCCCGACCGCCACTCATAAGGAAGACAATCAATAAATAAATCATGATCCGACTTCATCACATAACGGTTCACCATACGTGCATGCTACGGGAATCACAAACTTTAACACAAGCATTTCTAAAATTCACAACTACTCAACTAACATGACTCTAATATCACCATCCTCATATCTCAAAACAATTATCAAGCATCAATTTTTTTCTTAGTATTCAACGCACTCAAAAGAAAGTTTTACAAATCTTGAATACCAAGCATATTATTATTAAGCAAATTACCATGCTATTAAGACTCTCAAAATAATCTAAGTGAAGCATGAGAGATCAATAGTTTATATAAAACAAATAAACCACCGTGCTCTAAAAGATATAAGTGAAGCACTAGAGCAAAATTATATAACTCAAAAGATATAAGTGAAGCACATAGAGTATTCTATAAAATTCCAAATTATGTATGGCTCTCTCAAAAGGTGTGTACAGCAAGGATGATTGTGTTAAACTAATAAGCAAAGACTCAAATCATAAAAGACGCTCCAAGCAAAACGCATATCATGTGGTGAATAAAAATATAGCTCCAAGTAAAGTTACCGATAGAAGTAGACGAAAGAGGGGATGCCTTCCGGGGCATCCCCAAGCTTTGGCTTTTAGGTGTCCTTAGATTATCTTGGGGGTGCCATGGGCATCCCCAAGCTTAGGCTCTTGCCACTCCTTGTTCCATAATCCATCAAATCTTTACCCAAAACTTGAAAACTTCACAACACAAAACTCAAAGTAGAAAATCTCGTGAGCTCCGTTAGCGAAAGAAAACAAAAGACCACTTCAAGGTACTGTAATGAACTCATTCTTTATTTATATGGGTGTTATACCTACTGTATTCCAACTTCTCTATGGATTATAAACTATTTTACTAGCCATAGATTCATCAAAATAAGCAAACAACACACGAAAAACAGAATCTGTCAAAAACAGAACAGTCTGTAGTAATCTGTAGCTAGAGCAAGATATGGAACCCCAAAAATTCTAAAATAAATTGCTGGACGTGAGGAATTTATCTATTAATCATCTTAAAAAATAATTAACTAAATAGCACTCTCCAAACAAAAATGACAGCAGTTCTCGTGAGCGCTAAAGTTTCTGTTTTTTACAGCAAGTTCAACAAGACTTTCCCCAAGTCTTCCCAACGGTTCTACTTGGCACAAACACTAATTAAACACAAAAAACACAACCAAAACAGAGGATACATAATTTATTTATTATTAAACAGGAGCAAAAAGCAAGGAATAGAAATAAAATTGGGTTGCCTCCCAACAAGCGCTATCGTTTAACGCCCCTAGCTAGGCATAACAAGCAAGAATAGATCTAGGTATTACCATCTTTGGTAGGCAATTCTTCAATGAGGCATCTATCTCCCTTAGGAATTTCTTTATTTCTAGTGATTATAAAACTCTTAGGCACAAGATCAAAAAAATTCATTTGTAGCAATTGGTTCCTTAATGATAGCAAAAAATTTGGGATGAATACTTATAGATTTAAGATCCGCAGTTTCCTTACTAGATGATTCACCCTTATTTTTAGGAACATACATAAGCTTGGAAATTTTAGTAGGAGGACTTGGAGTATTCTTTACGGAAGAAAAAGCGGTTCCCAAGTTCGTAATGATACCCTCAAGTTTATCGATTCTAGTAGAATCTAAGTTTATTTTCTCATTAACTATGGGTTCCTTTTCCTTAATATTTTTCAAAGTCATTCCTACCATAGATCCATATTGGGTAATTTGATTGTGGATCTTTTTATATAGATTTTCAATTAATTAAATAGTAGCAACTTTATTTTCAATAATTTCAAGTTTTTGCATAACATGCTCCAAAGTTAACATAGTTCCATTAACCAAAAGAGGTGGTGAGCCAAATAAATCTAACATAGCATTATAAGAATCAAAAGTATGGATACCCAAGAAATTCCCTCCGGTAATGGTATCAAGGTTATATTTATACCAAGGACTAGCACCTACATAAAAATTGCGGAGAAGAACTGAAGTAGATTGCTTCCTGGTAGATCTATTTTGAGCATTGCAAATTCTATACCAAGCATCTTTTAGATTTTCTCCCTCCCTTTGTTTAAAATTTAGAACTTCATTCTCGGGAGACAACGGAGAAGATATGAGACTAGCCATGACGACAAGCAAACAAACTAACACACAAGCAAACAAAAAGCAAACGGGCGAAAGGAGGCAAATAGAGAAAGAGAGGGAGGATAGAGAGAGAGGGGGCGAATAAAACAACAAGGGTGAATTGGGGGAGAGGAAAACGAGAGACAAATGGCAAATAATGTAATGCGAGAGATAGGGATTGTGATGGGTACTTGGTATGTTGACTTTTGCGCAGACTCCCCGGCAACGGCGCCAGAAATTCTTCTTGCTACCTCTTGAGCACTGCGTTGGATTTCCCCGAAGAGGAGAGGATGATGCAGCAAAGTAGCGTAAGTATTTCCCTCAGTTTTTGAGAACCAAGGTATCAATCCAGTAGGAGGCTACGCGTGAGTCCCTCGTACCTACACAAAAACAATAGCTCAATGCAACCAACACGCTTAGGGGTTGTCAATCCCTTCATGGTCACTTACGAAAGTGAGATCTGATAGAGATGATAAATAATATATTTGGTATAGAGATGCAAAGTGAAAAGTAAAAGGCAAAGTAAAAAAGCAAAGCAATAATAAAGTGATGGAGATTGATATGATGAGAAAGAGACCCGGGGGCCATAGGTTTCACTAGTGACTTCTCTCAAGAGCATAAGTATTCTACGGTGGGTGAACAAATTATTGTTGAGCAATTGACAGAATTGAGCATAGTTATGAGAATATCTAGGTATGATCATGTATATAGGCATCACGTCCGAGACAAGTAGACCGACTTCTGCCTGCATCTACTACTATTACTCCACCCATCGACCGCTATCCAGCATGCATCTAGAGTATTAAGTTAAAAACAGAGTAACGCCTTAAGCAAGATGACATGATGTAGAGGGATAGTTTCATGCAACATGATAAAAAAAACCCATCTTGTTATCCTCGATGGCAACGATACAATATGTGCCTTGTTGCCCCTTCTGTCACTGGGAAATGACACCGCAAGATCGAACCCAAAGCTAAGCACTTCTCCCATGGCAAGAACAACCAATCTAGTAGGCCAAACCAAACTGATAATTCGAAGAGACTTGCAAAGATAACCAATCATACATAAAAGAATTCAGAGAAGATTCAAATATTATTCATAGATAGACTTGATCATAAACCCACAATTCATCGGTCTCAACAAACACACCGCAAAAAGAAGATTACATCGAATAGATCTCCACGAGAGAGGGGGAGAACATTGTATTGAGATCCAAAAAGAGAGAAGAGGCCATCTAGCTACTAACTATGGACCCGTAGGTCTGAAGTACACTACTCACACTTCATCGGAGGGGCTTGGATGATGATGTAGAAGCCCTCCGTGATCGATGCCCCCTCCGGCGGAGCTCCAGAATAGGCCCCAAGATGGGATCTCGTGGATACAGAAAGTTGCGGCGGTGGAATTAGGGTTTTGGCTCCGTATATGATCGTTTGGGGTACGTGGATATATATAGGAGGAAGAAGTACGTCGGTGGAGCTTCGAGGGGCCCACAAGGCAGGGGCGCGCCCTAGGGGGGCGCCCTCCACCCTCGTGACCGCCTCGTGGCTTTCTTGGTGGAGGGTCCAAGACTCCTGGATCTTATCTAATGAGAAAATCATGTTTCTGAAGGTTTCATTCCGTTTGGACTCCGTTTGATATTCCTTTTCTTCGAAACCCTAAAACAGGCAAAAAACAACAATTCTAGGCTGGGCCTCCATTTAATAGGTTAATCCCAAAAATAATATAAAAGTGGATAATAAAGCCCAATATAGTCCAAAAGAGTAGGTAATATAGCATGGAGCAATCAAAAATTATAGATACGTTGGAGACGTATTAGGCTTCTCTTGCCGTCACTTGATGCATCATCATCCAACTTAATTGTTCGCTTCCGTTTGTTGCTCAAATGCAAATCATCCAAATCTTCACGCGTCTTCCATTTCTCATCATCCTTCAACACTTCATAGCAATGAGGCAAAGTAAATATCCTTCCTTTCTTGATCTTCCCCTTCTTGGTTTTCCTCTCCTCTTCTTTGAACAAGTTTTGCGCAATGTTGTACTACATGAAAACAAAGCAAGTTAGCACCAACAGCAAGTATGATGAACATGTATGAAATGCCACTTACTCTATCGTCCTCATTTGTGCCACTTGGGTTCAACTTGTCAACCGCCTTTTGACAGGCCACCCACCTTTGACAATCCGAGTTGATTGTCGACCACCAGGACCGAAGTGATCGGTCGGAGCGGTCAATTCCACTCACATTGCGAACATCAAAGTGTTCCTTCATCCGAAGCCAATAAGCATCTCTACTTTGATCACCTCCAACGGATGGATCCCTCGACACTTGCAACCAAGTATTGCATAGCAAGATATCATCGGCGTTGGTGTAATTGCCCGCTCTTCCTTTCGGTGCGTCGACAATGCCCTCACCCTCCTCGTCCACCTCGAACTCATGGTTTTCTAAATGCATGTCATTGGTTTGAGACCAATGCGAATTGTTGGAGCCAACACCCATCGTTGACATGTATGCATCATCATTGAGACTACAAAGTTTTTTGAACAATGCAAATAAGCTATCTATATGTGAATGCATTCAAAAAATAACAAAAAAATGAAAAGTTGGAATTTTTTTTTACCTTGGGGGCATTTCATCGAACATGTTGTGCGCGTCGGCCACCGGCTCAACGAGTGAGCTTGCCGGCGCTTCGGTAGCCGCCGCGCCCGTCGCATGCCCCGCAAGCTTCTTCCTCCTCGCCTTGGAGGTGTCGGAGCCGTCCGCCGCCTTGTTTTTCTTCGCCGATGTCTTGCCCTTCTTTGGCCGCGCCGCATTGGGGAGCTTTGAGGAGGAGGGGCGGCGACTCAGGCCGGCGCCGGCGCGACGCCACCCGCCGCCGAGGTCATCCGCGGCGGCATGAAGAGGCCGCGTGCGAGGCCGATGGTCGGAGGAGCTCCGGCGGAGGCGAGGCCAACGCCACCCGGGCTAGGGTTTGCAGCGGCGGCGGGGGGGCGGCTATAGGACGGGGTGAGCGGGGTGCCGGCGCGTGCGTCCATGGGGTGCGGGTCGCCGGCGCCGGCGCACGCGGAGCGTTGGAGGCGGAGAAGACAGAGTGCAGCACGAGCGCTCGAGTGTGCCGCGCGCGGAAGCGGGCGCCCCAAATACACCGCGCGAGATAGCGATTCCTGCCGCGCGCCCAACTCCTTATACCGCGTGCGCGGTTATTGCGCGCCTACTGGAGCCACCCGCCGGGTTGCGCGCGCGCTAAACTGGGTATATTTGCGGCACGGCGCCTGTTTAGCGTGCCTGTTGGAGATGCTCTTAGTGTTTGTGCCAAGTAGAACCGTTGGGAAGACTTGGGGAAAGTCTTGTTGATCTTGCTGTAAAAAACAGAAACTTTAGCGCTCACGAGAATTGCTGCCATTTTTTATTTAAGAGTGCTATTTAGTTATATCTTTTTGCAGATTATTAATAGATAAATTCCTCATGTCCAGAAATTTATTTTATAATTTTTGGGGTTCCAGAAGTTTATGTTTGATCCAGATTACTACAGACTGTTCTATTTTTGACAGATTCTGGTTTCCGTGTGTTGTTTGCTTTTTTGATGAATCTATGGCTAGTAAAAATGTTTAAACCATAGAGAAGTTGGAATATAGTAGGTTTAACACCAATATAAATAAATAATGAGTTCATTACAGTACCTTGAAGTGATGTTTTGTTTTCTTTCGCTAACGGAGCTTACGAGTTTTCTGTTAAGTTTTGTGTTGTGAAGTTTTCAAGTTTTGGGTAAAGATTTGGTGGACTATGTAATAAGGAGTGGCAAGAGCCTAAGCTTGGGGATGCCCAAGGCACCCCAAGGTAATATTCAAGGACAACCAAAAGCCTAAGCTTGGGGATGCCCCGGAAGGCATCCCCTCTTTCATCTTCGTTCATCGGTAACTTTACTTGAAGCTATATTTTTATTTACCACATGATATGTGTTTTGCTTGGAGCATCATTTTATTTTATTTAGTTTTGCTTGTTGTTTGAATAAAATACCAAGATCTGAAATTCTTAAATGTTAGAGAGTCTTCATATAATTGCATAATTATTCGACTACTCATTGATCTTCACTTATATCTTTCGGAGTAGTTTGTTGTTGCTCTAGTGCTTCACTTATATCTTTTTAGAGCACAGTGGTGGTTTTATTTTATAGAAATTAATGAACTATCATGCTTCACTTATATTATTTTGAGAGTCCTAAACAGCATGGTAATTTGCTTTGGTTATGAATTTAGTCCTAATATGATAGGCATCCAAGTGGGATATAATAAAAACTTTCATATAAAGTGCATTGAATACTATGAGAAGTTTGATACTTGATGATTGTTTTGAGATATGAGGATGGTAATATTAGAGTCATGCTAGTGAGTAGTTGTGAATTTGAGAGATACTTGTGTTAAAGTTTGTGATTCCCGTAGCATGCACATAAGGTGAACCGTTATGTGATGAAGTTGGAGCATGATTTATTTATTGATTGTCTTTCTTATGAGTGGCGGTCGGGGACGAGTGATGGTCTTTTCCTACCAATCTATCCCCCTAGGAGCATGCGCTTAGTACTTTGTTTCGATAACTAATAGATTTTTGCAATAAGTATGTGAGTTCTTTATGACTAATGTTGAGTCCATGGATTATACGTACTCTCACCCGTCCACCATTGCTAGCCTCTCTACTACCGCGCGGGTACCATAAACCCACCATATACCTTCCTCAAAACAGCCACCATACCTACCTATTATGGCATTTCCATAGCCATTCCGAGATATATTGCCATGCAACTTTCCACCATTCCGTTTATTATGACATGCTCCATCGTTGTCATATTGCTTTGTATGATCATGTAGTTGACATTGTATTGGTGGCAAAGCCACCGTTCATAATTCTTTCATACATGTCACTCATGAGTCATTGCATATCCCGGTACACCGCCGGAGGCATTCACATAGAGTCATATTTTGTTCTAAGTATCGAGTTGTAATTCTTGAGTTGTAAGAAAATAAAAGTGTGATGATCATCATTACTAGAGCATTGTCCCAGTGAGGAAAGGATGATGGAGACTATGATTCCCCCACAAGTCGGGATGAGACTCCGGACGAAAAAAGAGAGGCCAAAGAAGCCCAAATAAAAAAAGAGGCCATAAAAAAAGAAGGCCCAAATAAAAAATAAAATAAAAAATAAAAAAATGAGAGAAAAAGAGAGAAGGGACAATGCTACTATCGTTTTACCACACTTGTGCTTCAAAGTAGCACCATAATCTTCATGATATAGAGTCTCCTATGTTGTCACTTTCATATACTAGTGGGAATCTTTCATTATAGAACTTGACTTGTATATTCCGATGATGGGCTTCCTCAAAATGCCCTAGGTCTTCGTGAGCGAGCAAGTTGGATGCACACCTACTTAGTTTCTTTTTGAGCTTTCATACACTTATAGCTCTAGTGCATCCGTTGCATGGCAATCTGTACTCACTCACATTGATTTCTATTGTTGGGCATCTCCATAGCCCGTTGATATGCCTAGTTGGTGTGAGACTATCTTCTCCCTTTTTGTCTTCTCCACAACCACCATTCTATTCCACATATAGTGCTATGTCCATGGCTCACGCTCATGTATTGCGTGAAGATTGAAAAAGTTTAAGAACATCAAAAGTATGAAACAATTGCTTGGCTTGTCATCGGGGTTGTGCATGATTTAAATATTTTGTGTGGTGAATATAGAGCATAGCCAGACTATATAATTTTGTAGGGATAGCTTTCTTTGGCCATGTTATTTTGAGAAGACATGATTTCTTAGTTAGTATGCTTGAAGTATTATTATTTTTATGTCAATATTAAACTTTTGTCTTGAATCTTATGGATCTGAATATTCTTGCCACAATAAAGAGAACTACATGGATAAATATGTTAGGTAGCCTTCCACATCAAAAATTCTATTTTTATCATTTACCTACTCGAGGACGACCATGAATTAAGCTTGGGGTTGCTGATACGTCTCCAACGTATCTATAATTTTTGATTGTTCCATGCTATTATATTATCAACCTTGGATGTTTTATATGCATTTATATGCTATTTTATATAATTTTTGGGACTAACCTATTAACCTAGAGCCCAGTGCCAGTGCCAGTTTCTGTTTTCCTTGTTTTAGAGTATCGCAGAAAAGGAAAATCAAACGGAGTCCAATTGACCTGAAACTTCACGGAATTATTTTTGGACGGAAAGCAACCCGATAGACTTGGAGTGCACGTCAGGAAAGAAACGAGGGAGCCACGAGGCAGGGGGGCGCCCACCCCCCTAGGGCGCGCCCTCCACCCTCGTGGGCCCCTCGTGGCTCCCCTGACATACCTCTTCCTCCTATATATACTCATATACCCTAAAATGATCGGGGAGCACAATAGATCGGGAGTTCCGCCGCCAGAAGCCTCCATAGCCACCGAAAGCCAATCTAGACCCGTTCCGGCACCCTGCCGGAGGGGGAATCCTTCTCCGATGGCCATATTCATCATCCCGGTGCTCTCCCTGATGAGGAGGGAGTAGTTCTCCCTCAGGGCTGAGGGTATGTACCAGTAGCTGTGTGTTCTCTCTCTCTCTCATGTTCTTGAGGTGGTACGATCTTGATGTATCGCAAGCTTTGCTATTATAGTTGGATCTTATGATGTTTTCTCCCCCCTCTACTCTCTTGTAATGGATTGAGCTTTCCCTTTGAAGTTATCTTATCGGATTGAGTCTTTAATTAAGGATTTGAGAACACTTGATGTATGTCTTGCGTGGGATACCCATGGTGACAATGGGGTATTTTATTGACCCACTTGATGTATGTTTTGGTGATCAACTTGCGGGTTCCGCCCATGAACCTATGCATAGGGGTTGGCACATGTTTTCGTCTTGACTCTCCGGTAGAAACTTTGGGGAACTCTTTGAGGTCCTATGTGTTGGTTGAATAGATGAATCTGAGATTGTGTGATGCATATCGTGTAATCATACCCACGAATACTTGAGGTGACATTGGAGTATCTAGGTGACATTAGGGTTTTGGTTGATTTGTGTCTTAAGGTGTTATTCTAGTACGAACTATCGAATAGATCGATCCGAACGAATTACTTTGAGGTGGTTTCATACCCTACCATAATCTCTTCGTTTGTTCTCCGCTATTAGTGACTTTGGAGTGACTCTTTGTTGCATGTTGAGGGATAGTTATGTGATCCAATTATGTTATTATTGTTGAGATAACTTGCACTAGTGAAAGTATGAACCCTAGGCCTTGTTTCAACGCATTGCAATACCGTTTGTGCCCCCTTTTATCATTAGTTACCTTGCTGTTTTTATATTTTCAGATTACAAAAATCATTATCCAATATCCATATACCACTTGTATCACCATCTCTTCGCCGAAGTAGTGCACATATACAATTTACCATTGTATCGGGTGTGTTGGGGACACAGGAGACTCTTTGTTATTTGGTTGCAGGGTTGCTTGAGAGAGACCATCTTCATCCTACGCCTCCTACGGATTGATAAACCTTAGGTCATCCACTTGAAGGAAATTTGCTGTTGTCCTACAAACCTCTGCACTTGGAGGCCCAACAACGTCTACAAGAAGAAGGTTGTGTAGTAGACATCAAGGGGAAAAGGTCCTGGGGTTGCTAGGGTTCTGGGAAGGGGGCTCCTTATCCCCAGAGGAGTCATGGGATGGCCTCCACGGCGCCACTGATGTCCATGGCAGCCTGGATGGTCGCTACGACCCCCCTCTGGTGAACAGAGGAAGGGGGAGGCGTCTGGGGTGGGCTGGGCCAGCCATTAGGCTAGATGGGCCAAAGGTTGAGTAGTTTAGGTCTTCTTCTTATTTTCCTTTTTTGTGTTCTTTTCTTTTCTGTTTTTCTTTTAGTTACACATTAATTTTAGTTCAGTAAAATATAACAATTGCCTAAAATAATGTTCCAGAATAACCCACTGTCATAAGAAGTTTTACCCTGAATTAAAATAGTTTAGCAATTTATAAAATACCAAAGGCATTTATATAATTGTTTTTCCTACGATTTAAATCATTTTAGAGTATTTAAACATTTTATAAAAGTGTGGTTTCTCCACCATAATTACCTATGCATTATTTGGCTCACTCCAAACATTTTAGTTTTAATATTTAAAAACTTGTATTGTTTGCCTTTAATTAAAATTGAATTTGAATCATTTTGAACTAACGCGAGTTTATTAACAGAAATCAAGGTGATGTGGCATCATTAGTAGAGGGTTATTGTAGCTTAATTATCCGGGCGTCACACATTAGAGGCTAGCCGCCTCGAGGAGGATGCACACTGGGATAGGCTGGAGCAAGCCCTTGCCCTGTCGGCGGCGGGGACTCCGTCCGCACCCCGCTGTTCGTGTCGCCGCCGCCCGTCGAGCCCAAGCCGGAGCTAGAGCTGACGCGGAAGCGCTCCCCGCCCCCACCCACTTGGTCGAAGGAGGCCTACTCGTGGACGGGCTAGTACCGCGAGTGGGTGAGCACGTCTCCTGTCCATTTTGCCGCGACGCCGGCACAGGAGGCTGCCCACCTAGAGCACTGAAGGCGCACTGGCTCCGCCAGGAGCAGGCCGATGGCGAGGAGCAGATGCGCTACGAGGCCATGCTCCAACGCGACACGGAGGCACTACAACTCGAGGAGGAGGAGGAGCGCGTGCGGCTAGCCGCAATGCCGCCGGAGGAGGCTGCCCTGGCAGCGTACCAGGCGGCATTCGGGTGGGCTGGCCCTGCTCCCGTCTTCATCGACCTCACCGGCGATGGCGACAACGGCGTCGACGGCAAGGGAAAGGGCAAGGCCGACGACGTCTAGGGCAGCATGCGGGGCGGCGAAGACTTTTTTATGTTTTAATTAACGTTTAATTAGGTTTAAGTGGACTTTGGCCGACGGTTGATCGGCCACTTATGTTTCATTATGTTTATTTTGTGCGAGCTATTTTTTTCACGCCAGCGCATTTGGGTCAGCCTCTCCATTGGGCGGTCAAGCTGACCCATTTAAAAATACGGATGCGCACGTCCGCCTAACCGATCCAAACGGACGAAAAACGAATAAAGCGCGCGTCTGTTTGGATCGCCCTGCTGGAGTTGCTCTTATGATGCAAAGTATATCACCCTAGTTGTTTGCAAAAAGGAAAATACATCTCATATAATGTAGGTAATTGTCTTAGTAGTTTTCTTTCCTTTTTGCATGGTAATACATGTCTCGCTCATATAAAAAGATCATAGTACAAGAAGCCACGTAGACAGCGACTCTGACAAAATTAAAAAGCCAACATAATACTAGCCTTTACACAAAGGAACACCAACAAGAAAGGAATATTACAATTAGGACCGAAGAATCCCTTGAGTTTGACACCAACGCCCATCACTTCTCTCCGCACCACCACAACATCCATAAAAAATGGCGGATCACCTCCTCATCTGAGATCGACACGGCTCCATCGCCGATATGCAAGCCACAAACCACGAATCCAACACACTATTCGTCTTCCATATGTCATCAATGTAGGCCGCTATCTGCATCCACTCCTAGACTACCTCTCAAGCCCCGCGACGGTGTTGGAGTAGACGTCCTTGCAACGATGGAGCCCAAGGACACAAGTCCATCGCAAGAATGCCACCGCAATGACATCCCCGCTTGAGCATACTAGTTCCCAAATCCATTAACGACTATAGATCCGATAACCTCATCGAGAGAGGATCTGGAGCTTCTTTATTTAGCACCGTCATCGTCGCCGTCGAAGCCAAGATGCCAAACAACCCAAAACCTAAGCTCTTAGGCCCATAAAACCTAAAGCAACATGATCCACACGCACGGGATCCGACGACCCCCCTCACCATTGACGACCGAGAGGTTGCCGGCCAGGGGAGCCACGGAGGACGACGTCGGAAGGCTAGCCTCTACTAGTGGTGACTAGGGTTTCAAGATGCAAAGGAAGAGAGGAAAATGATTTGTTATTAAGTGTACTATTTTTCTTCCTAAGAGCATCTCCAATGCCGACCCTCAAACCATCCGCATTCGTCCGGACTCAGCTGTCCGTATCATGGAAACCATCCAACACGGTTCTGTATCGGTCCGCGGCGCTGTCCGAACCATGATTTTCTCGCAAACCGGAACCAAACATCAGGGAAGGGGGTTGCTGGAGTTCGGACACAAGAAACGTCGCTCTCTAACCCCCCGGCCCACCCAAAAGGAAGGCGGAGCCCATGCTTTTGTAGCAACCCCCACTGTTTCCACGCCAAAAATCCCCCACTCTCTTCTTCCATCCTCCGCTGCTCTCCACCCCAATTCCCGTCCTTTTCTCCCACCCTCTCCTTACTTTTGCCGCCGGCGCATGGAACCCTCGGAGAACCTGTCGGAGATGGAGGAGGAGGAGGCGGAGGATGTCTACGCGGTGGGGACGAGACCTTGATCGGGGAGCAGACGGCTAGGATTGCCAGTCCGGTAGGGAAATTGCATTAACTGTCGGGCTGATGTTCTTTTGGATTCGGGCATGTAAAAAAACTAAGTATACTTGCTTTTTTTTTTTGTTGTGATCAGGCATGCGATCCGGCGCTGGTTTGATCTTGCGTGCTATGTGAATCGGACTAAATTTGAATTACAAATTACCCTTACTGACGGACATATACATGATAGTGTTGGATGACGGCCTCCCGCACCTGTGTCCGCGTACTAGTCCCTGTTCATGGACGGACGCGGGAGAAAATTTGCAGGTGGCTGGAGATGCCCTAAGAGGTCAACTTAGTACTCCCTTCATTCCAAAATATAGTGCGCCCACGTTTTTCGAGGTCTAACTTTGACCATAAATTTAACCAACGAGACCAACTGCGGCGGGGAAAAAATTATATAATTGAAAACTTCTTTCGAATACGAATTTATTGATATAATTTTTGCTCCCGCCGCAATCGGTCTTGGTAGTTAAATTTACGGTCAAAGTCAAAGCACGTGGATAGATAAAGCACTACATTGTGAAATGGAGGGAGTACAACAAAGACCATTCTTTTGTTTTCTCTATTTCATCTCAGCAATTACACTATGTTGGTCGTTTTTTCGGCCTTTCGATGTTGAAACTGTGTGTTCGGTTTATATGACTCTGCTTGGTGATTTTATTTGTAAAGTTGAGCGTACCCCTTTTTCTCTGAAAAATTACACTATGTTGGTGCAAAGTTAAGAAAGGATAATTTTGTCAAAGAAAAGTTTAAGAAAGGAGAAAACTGGCCGTCGGCGGCGTCGGGAGGCGGAGCCACCGCTTCGGGAGACGTCTCCTTCTTCGTGTCTCTTGACTCTCCACAATCCATCCTAGGTTCACCATTAAAATGGAAGTGTTGAGAAAATTTGTGCAAAGTGAGCTGCGCAATCCTCCCACAACCCTCGCGCCTAGCGCTTTTGTGTCGTCCGCCGCCGAGGCAACCCGCCGACTCCTCCTCAGCGCCGTCAGCTCCAGCGACCGCCTCCCACCCCTCACCGTCAAACTGCTCCACGGCCGCCTCCTCCGGCTTGGCATCCTCGCCGACCTTTACACGTACCTCCTTCGCGCGCTCTCCTCCTCCGGCCTCCACCTCCATGTCCTCCGCCTATACTCCCTCTTTCCCAAACCCTCCCACCTAGCCTTGCCGGTCGCCCTCAAGTCCGCCTCCCGCCTCCGCAACCCTCTCAGAGTCGGCGAGCAGCTGCACGCGCGCTCCCTCAAGCTCCCTTCCCACTCCGCCCCCCACATTCTCACGTCCCTGCTAAATCTGTACGCTAAATGTGGGCTTCTGCAACACGCACGGAGCGTGCTCGAAGAAATGCCCTGCCCCAGCACAGTCTCTTGGACCGCACTCATCACCGCGTATATGGACGCGGGGCGTGCCAGGGAAGCTGTTGCCGTTGCGAGGGATGCGTTCGCTAGTGGAATGCGTCCGGACAGCTTCATGGCTGCGCCGGTCCTGACCGCGTGCGCCCAGGTCGCGGATTTGGGCACCGGGGAGGCAGTATGGAGGACTGCAGAGCGGGAGGGGATAGCGAGCAGTGTGTTTGTGGCAACTGCAGCCGTGGATTTGTATATCAAATGCGGTGACATGGCCAAGGCAAGGGAGGTGTTTGACAGGATGCCGGAGAAGGATGTAGTGGCTTGGGGTGCTATGGTTAGCGGATACGCTTCCAACGGGCATACGCAAGAGGCTCTGCAGCTCTTCTTTGCAATGCAGGCTCAGGGAGTGAGACCAAATTGCAGGACAGTAGCTGGTGCACTCTCAGCGTGCACACAGTTGGGTGCGTTTGATTTGGCACAGCAGGTTGTTGCTGTGGTGGACTGGGATCAGCTTCTTGACAACCCAGTTCTAGGGACTGCGTTGATCGAAATGTACTCCAAGTTTGGGAGCATGGGCGAGGCATGGTTCGTGTTCCAGCAGATGAGAAAGAGGGGCATTACTGTTTGGAACGCAATGGTTTTGGGGCTCAGCATGACTGGACATGATAAGTCTGTGTTTGCCCTTGTCGGTCAAATGGAGAAGTCGGGCATGAAATTGAATGACATAACTTTCATGAGCCTTCTCTACTGCTGTACTCATGCCGGCCTTGTACAAGATGGACGCCGCTACTTCCATAACATGACTCAGTTATACCGCATTGCTCCTAGGATTGAGCACTACGGTTGTATGGTTGACCTTCTCAGTCGCGCTGGGTTGCTCAAGGAGGCTCATCGGCTTATTAATGAAATGCCAATGCAGGCAAATGTTGCCGTCTGGGGTGCACTTCTGGGTGGCTGCAAGATTCACCGAGACGCAGAGCTTGCAGAACATGCCTTGAAACAGCTCATTCTGCTAGAGCCATGGAACTCTGGGAACTATTTCATGCTCTCCAACATATACTCTAATGGCGGCAGATGGAAGGATGATGCAAAGCTTAGATTGCACATGAAGGCGATAGGGGTCAAGGAGGTCCCCGGATATAGCTGGGTTGACTTTGATGGTAAGGTCCACAAGTTCCATGTTGGAGACAACTGGCATCCCCTCGTGGATCAAATATACAAAAAGCTTGATGAATTAGGCATGGAAATGAAAGCCATAGGTTACACACCAACTACTGATGAGGAGAAGGAGCACCCTCTAGTTCATCACAGCGTGAAACTTGCGGTTGCATTTTGCCTTCTCACCACCAGACCAGGCGAGGCCATTAGGGTCATCAAGAACACCAGGGTTTGCACCGACTGTCACACTGATATTAAACTTATATCGAGGATAACTCATCGGGAGATCGTTGTTCGGGATAACAGCAGATTTCATTGTTTCAGAGATGGCTGTTGCTCTTGTCATGACTACTGGTAGAAGTAGAAATATGATGTCCGGTTACAAAATATTAGCAGCATACTTGTTAACTTGTAAATTAGAGTTGGCTGGTTTTTTAGTTACACAAAATTTTGACATATTGAGGTTTTCTTTTACTCAATTGTTTCGGCTGTAAGTAATCTGAAGGTGCTGGTTTGTTTACAGCTACAGTTTATCAAAGAAATTAAAATTTCTCAATGCTGCTGAAATTTCCGTGCCCCCTTTAGTTGTTAAATTTCTTGTTGTACTTTCAGATCCTGGTGTTCAGGCTCTAACAACTACTCCCTCCATCCCAAAATAAGTGTCTTAACTTTGTACTGTAGAATTAGTTGTGACAATATTTGACATGCGGTGCTCACAACAGTTCATCTGTACATTATCAGGATGAACTGCACATATATATGATTCGATGCAAGGCTAAATCCCCCCCTCTCTCTCTCTCAAAAAGCAGCAGCTAAATCCGAATGCATAGCCAATGCCTTTAACTATTTTTTACTGTGAGGAATACATTTTTACTCTGGATGCTTTCCAGGAATGTCCATCTGCAGCAAAAACCTCAATATGATCTCTATAGCGCTACATTTTTACTAAGGTAACCGACCTCTATCATTTAAGATCTCGCCACTTGAGATTCAGGTCCATAAGGGAACCTAAGAGTATCTCCAGCAGTTTCCCTGCAAAACTTCACCTGTAGGTGCTTTTAGGGCATCTTTCTATAAAATTTCTGGCTGTGAAAGGCGTGTGGCTATAACAGTTCCCCTATAAACCTTTCTCCGAAGCCTGACGTATGTGTTTCACACATACTCTTCTAAAGAAAAGAGCAGACCCCATTGAAGACGGGAGTGAGGTATAACAAGGCCATTTCCGTCCACCTTCTCACGGAGCCATACATGGACGTTACCGCTCATACAGCTCCCAGCTAGCAAGTACTCTAGTTAGCTTTCCTCTATAAGTCATGGAAGTGTGGATAAATCGACAAAAGGTTTTTATTTCTTAAAAATCACCTTATCCGTCCTAAATATGGACGGAGGGCGGTCTTGAGTTTTTCGGGGTCCTCGAGATCTCATTTTAGGTCGAGTAGAGACGTTAGGGAGTCTCTAGCGTGCATGAAGACGCCAACAGAGCTCGTGCTACTGGCGGCGTGGTGACCAACATCATGTGGCGGCGTGGTGGTGATGCCGCGACGATGCTGCTGACAGCCCACGAATAGCGGCGAGGCGGCAGTAGCGTGGGTGATCAACAGTGTGCGGGCGGTAGCCGTGAGGTAGAGGTGGTGCGGCGCGACGACAAACGGCTGCAAGGCGTGGGGGTGATGCGGCGGTCATCAGCGGCGAGTCGGGCGGCGGGCAGTTGCCCCCGCCAATGTCAATTGTGTTATATGGGGAGATGCATCCTCCCCTCAATATTGGGGAAAACAAGGTGTTTCTGAAGGTTACATTACAAAAACATTGATTTTAGGGGAGCGGTTGGAGTTTATTTTTTATGCCAACTTCCAGTTGGTTTTTACTTGTGAAAGGGGACCTGCTGGAGATGCTCTAATTTATGTCTCCCTACTTTTAGTCCGAGTGATTTGAGAGTGAAAAACTCGTATTTAGTTAAGTTTTGGATTTAGGGGTAGTTGATATTTTTTGACCCAAATATCACTTGTACTCCTTAAATTTGAGTTTTAAAAGATCTGCTAGAGATGCCCGTGAGCAAACATAATCCGTGTCCCTGAGAACATGTTGAGTCAATAAAGTTCGTACAAAAGCAGTCCCACAAAGCCTTCAACCCCGGAGCTTGGCAATTTCATGTCGAGCGCCGCCGCGGCGATACACCGCGTCCTCCTCCAGGGCGTCAGCTCCAGCGATCGCCTTCCGCCCCTCACCGTCAAGCTGCTCCACGGCCGCCTCCTCCGGCTCGACCTCCTAGGCGACCTCTCCCCGCTCCTCCTCCGCGCGCTCTCCTCCTCCGGCCTCCACGTCCACGCCCTCCGCCTACATTCCCTCCTTCCCCTCCCCTCCCACCTGACCTTGCCATGCGCCCTCAAGTCCGCCTCCCGCCTCCCCAACCCTCTCCCCGTCGGCGAGCAGCTCCACGCCCGCTCCCTCAAGCTCCCCTCCCACTCCAACCCCTACGTCCTCACCTCCCTCCTCAACCTCTACGCGAAATGCGACCTCCTGGACCATGCGCGGAGCGTGTTCGACGAAATGCGCTGCCCCAACACGGTCTCCTGGACCGCGCTCATCACCGCGTACATGAACGCGGGGCGAGTCAGGGAGGCCGTCGCCGTCGCGAGGGACGCGTTCGCGAGCGGGATGCGTCCGGACAGTTTCACGGCCGTGCGGGTCCTGACGGCATGCGCCCGGGTCGCGGACTTGGGCACCGGGGAGGCGGTGTGGAGGGCGGCACAAGCGGAGGGGGTTGCGGGCAGCGTGTTTGTGGCAACTGCGGCGGTAGATATGTACGTCAAGTGCGGCGAGATGGCGAGGGCAAGGGAGGTGTTCGACAAGATGCCGGAGAAGGATGCTGTAGCTTGGGGTGCTATGGTCGGGGGATACGCTTCGAACGGGCACCCCCAAGAGACTCTGGAGCTCTTCTTTGCAATGCAGACTCAGGGAGTGAAGCCAGATTGCTACACGGTGGTAGGGGCGCTCTCAGCTTGCACCCGGCTGGGTGCACTTGATATGGGACGGCAGGCAGTCAGGACGATGGACTGGGATGAGTTTCTTGACAACCCAGTTCTAGGGACTGCGCTGATTGATATGTATGCCAAGTGTGGGAGCACAGGCGAGGCATGGGTTGTGTTCCAGCAGATGAGGAAGAGGGACATTGTTGTTTGGAATGCGATGATCTTGGGGTTGGGCCTGACTGGGCATGGTAAGATTGGATTTGCCCTTGTTGGCCAGATGGAGAAGTCAGGCATGAAACTGAATGACAATACTTTCATCAGCATTCTCTGCAACTGTACTCATACCGGCCTTGTAAAAGATGGACGGCGGTACTTCCATAACATGACTCAGTTATACAACATCACACCTAGGATTGAGCACTATGGTTGTATGGTCGACCTGCTCAGTCGCGCTGGTTTGCTCCAGGAAGCCCGTCAGCTTATTGATGATATGCCAATGCAGGCAAACGCTGTTGTGTGGGGAGCACTTCTTGGTGGCTGCAAGATTCACCGAGACGCAGAGCTTGCAGAACATGCCTTGAAGCAGCTCATCATGCTAGAGCCCCGGAATTCAGGGAATTATGTCATGCTCTCGAACATATACTCTAACAGCAACAGATGGGAGGATGCTGCAAAGCTTAGATCGGACATGAAGGTGAAAGGGGTTGAGAAGGTCCGTGCATATAGCTGGGTTGAGTTTAGTGGTAAGGTCCACGAGTTCCGTGTTGGAGACAAGTCGCATCCCCACATGGATCAGATTTACCAAAAGCTAGATGAATTAGGCATGGAAATGAAAACTATGGGTTACAAACCAACTACAGATGTGGTGATGTTCGACGTTGAAGATGAGGAGAAGGAGCACACTCTAGTTTATCACAGCGAGAAACTTGCCATTGCATTTTGCCTTCTCACTACCCAACCAGGGGAGGTCATTAGGGTCACCAAGAACCTTAGGGTATGCACCGACTGTCACACTGTTATCAAACTAATATCAAGGATAACTCATCGGGAGATCATTGTTCGGGATAACAATCGGTTTCATTGTTTCAAAGATGGTTGTTGCTCTTGTAATGACTACTGGTAGAAGTAGAGAAGTGGTGTGTGGTTACAATTTTGAGCAGGTTGGAGTCCCTTTGACTACTAAATTTGAGCCAGCTAGATAGGCAATTTTCACTTGGAAGACAAGGGCTTCAGGACTCTTGTATTCCACCAAATGAGAATAAGAATAAGAGCAAGAAGGGGCTATCTTTGTGAAGGGACCGGCACCAGAAAGTAAATCATATGGCCTTTCCATCGCCAAAATCAAATCAAGCCCTGGCCAAAGAATTGCAGCAAAGCAAGTCGTCTTTGATTTGGAGCTAAATTCATGGATGTATAGGCTTGATCGAGTGCCCTATCTGAACGCGCTGGTATGTTTGTTCTTGTGTGTAGCTTCAAGTTATTACAGAAATAAAAAAATGTGTCAATAATTCTGAAAATTTGTGCCTCTCTTTAGGTGTTAGGTTGATGGTTGAGCGTTTTAGAGCATAATTCATGTCATTGTCAACCCTGTAGACCTTACCAGTTTCGTCTTCTGCATCACTGTTCTTCCACAAATTGTTGTCAAACACCATTGAGTTTACTGTAGGTTGTGCTACTTTCAGATTCTGGCGTTTGGACGACATATTTGTGCTGCCTGAACTGGCACAAATTAGTCATTATTGCAATATTTCAACACAGTACTCATCATAGTTCATCTATACATTCTCAGCTCAAACTCCATAGAGATTCCGAATAAGTGAACGACAAATTTTGCTTCCGACCCTTTCACTGAATTTACATCTCCGGTAGGCTGTTTGACTTCCTCAGTCCTCACCATTCAAGAGCTCATCACTTGAGATTCAGGTACACAATGTCACCTGAATTGGGGTGTTCTGGTGTCTTGCATTGTGTGGTTTCCGTCTCCATTCCCATGTCTTATCAAGGTTATCAGATGTCTCATGTCTCACATTGTGCTTCCTTTTCCAATCCCATGGCTTCTCAGGGTTATCAGATGCCCAAAGCCCTCGACGTGCATCTCGTGCTTTCATCTCCCACTTTACAATCAAAGTGTAAACAAGACATGAGAAACACACGCTCATCTGTATGAACCTTTGAATTTGGCCATTTTAGTTGTCCTATCTTCCGGAATTGTTTTAGCAAATAATTGATCTTAAGATCTACTCCCTCCGTTTCTAAATATAAGCCCTTTTAGAGATTTCGATATGGGCTACATACGGAGGTACATAGGCATATTTTAGAGTGTAGATTCACTCATTTTACTCCGTTTGTAGTCCATATTGGGATGTCTAAAAGGTCTTATATTTAGGAATGGAGGGGGTAATTGGGACATATATGGTGACCATTACAAATCATCAGCTGCTAGGTGCTATCATCCAAACCTCTTCACTAAAGTCAGATTTAAACTCATACATTACCAGGCCAAAAAGTGAGACATTATGCAAAAAACTATTGTTTCTTATTTCATACTTTTACAGTATATAAATCTTAATGGTTTACTCCTGGCACAAAATGAATTCAGGACTTTAAATTACACCATGATGTTCTAAATTCAGAAATATGTTAGTGTTTTTTTACAATTATTATATTAATTTACTAATAAAACCCAAGTGCTTTTCATGGGTGCACTTAATTCATGGTTTAATCTAGCTGGTAGATAAGCCCCCTTAGGTATTAACCAAATAACCAATAGTTTGTAAGCATGCCAAGTTCATTTCAGATATGAAAGGTGTTTCATATCACAAGTGGCACTATACCAAAAAGACATTTAAATGCACTATCATTTCTTACTTTTGCAAATTCTTTGCGTTTGTCGTAAATCTTGTAATGCCATGCATGACCCTCCTTCAGCATTTGTTCCTGAGAGATGAATATGTGATAATGCACGATCACTATTATCATAAAAGTAAACCAGCAGACAAATAAGATGCATTTCTGTTTCACCTGGATGAACACACCATCACAATAGATATCTCCAACACAGCGATCATACTGGTCCTGCCCATATACGTAAACCATGACACTTTTGCCAGCGATAAGTTTCACCAGCGCATTCTGGGACTCCTTCCCATATTGCATTCCCATCTCCGGTGCATCAATGCCCCTGTTAACTAAATCAAGCTCGTGCATTTTCAACAGTTTATTTGATTTATGTTAAGGTGTAATGTATACCTCAATCTGAAGCGGTATTGCCTTGCAAGGATCTCATCTTTTGAAGTATATATTATCCTGCTCATAGATATTTTTAGTATATGGTATGTTTATATAACTCATATATAACGCACAATAGAACTAGCACAAATTTTAAAGTTTATGATTTAAAATAACATCAACAACGCAAAATTATAAATTGTCCCATAGTGTGTGATAATAGCTGCCTCATAATTTATGTCAGTCTTGATTTGCAGTTGTGTGGAAATACGTAATCAATTTGCATGATTTTGACAGAAAAAGGGATAATTCTGTCAATTATTGATAATCTGTGTGTCAGGCAAGAAATTTTTCTTTACAAGCTGTTCGGTTATTAGTCAAACCTATACACATGATTTTTTTTCTCTACAGGCACCATTGGTACTATCACTTCATTTGGCCTTATGGGTGAAGTCCCTTTCCCCTTTTTTCTCTGAAAAGAGGTGACATTCAATTTAAATGAAACAAGTACACACCATAGATTCTGAAAACTAAGCACATTTATGCTGCAATGATCAGTAATTTAAAAGAAAGGGACATGGATGGTTTAGTATTTTTTTACCTATAACCAGCTTTGTTCAGTTTACTTTGGAGCACATTTTTCTGTTGGCTGTTCCTATGCTTGGGTGTTTGTAACATTGCATTGACAGCCTCACGCACTTCCTGTGGCACATTTGCTGATTCCGTTGGATCTGCTGTGTCAACATAAGCAGTAAAGCCATCACCATCTCCAATGCACTTTGCATAAATCTGATAAAAGTAGTGGTTGGCAGGAAAATCATCATTTGTCGATTTTGAATGTAAAGCATCATTGAAAAATGTGATGCTTGTGTTAAATCTTTAGCTCAAAATGGTTGGCCACATGACCCATGTCTGACCGGCAAAGTTTTCAGGACGAACTGCACGCCGTCTGGTAGTGATGCTGGATGGTGCTTTATGGTGACTACAGGGGGCATTGGAATCGGGAAGCCATAGTAGGCAAGGACACCCTGGGGACAAACATTGTTTCCATGAGTAATGAGTCGAACAAACATGGTGTCACTTCTACTCCCTCCGTTCCAAAATAGATGACTTAACTTTGTACTAACTCAAAGTTAGTACAAAGTTGAGTCATCTACTCCCTCCGTTCCGAATTACATCTATTTCTACGACGAGTAATTTGGAACGGAGGGAGTATTTTGGAACGGAGGGAGTAACTTCTAGTGGTAACAAAACAATGCAACTGGTAACTGTTGTTGGTTTTGTTTGCAGAACATTATAGCAGCACGACAAGGCTGAATCTTCTTTTTTAGGATAAAAGGCTAAAATCTTGACATAAGCTTTTGAATAAGTGTGTAGACTTGTACTTGATACATCTCTAATAATCAAATCTTCATAGCCTTTTTAAATATACCTCTTTGTGGGAGTACTAATTAGAATCTGAAAAAGGAGAGAAACCCTTTGGAAAAAAGTTGAAACTAGTAGGTCTCTCTATGTTCTGGAAAAATGTTACCTCCAAATTAGCTCCCTGGATCCTGCCCAGAGCTGTAGTAACTAGCATGGCAGCCTCTGCCAATGTTCTAGGAGGGGGTTCTGTTTTTACATAAGCTTCAGAGATATTCCTATACCTGTTCTTGTTCAAAGTACGGGTTAAATTGGACACTTTTTTTTTGGTGAAATCGAAACAAAGATTCTGTAGTATGTGCTGTTGTACTAACACCAATGTAAAGAGGGTCATACCGTGAGAATCCTTATAGTTTGCAAAGGATCATTATTTATATTAATCAGAGTTACAATTATTTTTCTATACTCATTAGCATGTCTGATATTGGACTCTGAGAAATGAAGCCAACTTTGGAAGAATTTTTGCATAAGAAATGTACCAATTTCAATTTGTATCCAAACAAACAAGTGTTCACAAGCTGCTTTTCTCACATGCTCATACCATTTAGCTTGTGCTTTCTTGGATGATGTAACATGCTCTCCAAGCCCTTCAGGAACCTAACAGTATCAATGGAAAAAACACTTGCATCATGGGAAAGCTAGAGACTGGGTTAATGTTGCCACAAATCATAATGTGATTTTTGTTCATGATTAACCCTCCCATGCGGAACTAGAGTACAGATAGTTGAAAATGACTCAAACCATGTCCATCAGCACCACCAACCTACTGAGGTACGCTCATATAATTAAAATTATCTTTGCTCTTATAAAGATTTGAGTTGGTAATGGTTCATTCACTTTTGGAGCAAGTTACCCCTCAAAAAATGAATAACAACAATTATCATGCATTGTATGTAGCAGACAGATGTACATTTTGGCTAGTTGATTGGATTTATGTGTATTTTGTGACACAAAAGCCTAAAAACTCATGCAATAAAAAAACTTTGATATCAATACAAGAGCATTTAACTTTCATAGCGAGGTATAGGTATTGAGCTAGTACTACTAGCATTATTAATCCGTATGTCCACTACATAATTACATCTAGGTAGGATTTTACTAATATGATACTTTATGGGCCAGACTCTAATTAATTCAAAAATAACCCACAAAAACAAATACTCCCTCTGTAACTAAATATAAGAGCGTTTAGATCACTAAATTAGATTTAGTTATCTAAACACTCTTATATTTCTTTACGGAGGGAGAAGATTCTAATCAATTAATCTAGCATATGACTTTTTGACACAGACATTACAAAGTGTTGCAATTTGTGACCGACATTACAGTATGGTGCTACAGCAAACCTTGCAATTAGCAAAGTAACTTTTTTTTTTCTTACGGTCAAGTAACTAAAATTTTAGTTACTCACATTTTCTTTGTGACGAACATATCTCATCTTGAACTTTGCTTCGGTACATCCTCTTAGAAAAAGTTACGGTTTCGATGCAGATTAAAGGTGGAGATTAGAAGGTAGCCCTTCAACAAAAGAGGATAATAGTCTTTTGCATGCAAAATCAATCTACTCAATACATTTGATCTGCATGCTAATATGCCGGTAACCTTTTTAAGCAACTTTAACATTCGTGCAAAAATTTAGAAGGGGGAGGGGTACCCAACAGCAAAACTCATCTCGAAATATACATCTAGAATAATGTAGCTTGGGGATAGGGAGTTGCATGTTACCATTTTGGTGAGAACGAAGTTGAGGAGGTCTTGCTCAAAACGGAGGAGGCAGCTCGTCGTCGAAGCTGGAGAGTCGACCGCGACGACGCCATGGAAAATCGGGGGAGGCGGTCGCGGCTTCTGCTTTTGGGGGCGGAGGAGCATGCATGTCGAAGTTGAGGAGGCGACGGCGACGCCATGGCCATGGGTCACAGGAGAAGAAGGCTGCTGTGGCCCCCGCTTATGGGGTCTGGAGGCTGGAACCGGAGCAGGCTGGGACGGGAGGATGCTGCTGCTGCTCGCCGAAGTTGAGGAGGGAACGCCGTGAGGCACAGGAGGAGCATGCAGCTGCCGTTGGGGCCTGGGGGTTGGAGCCGCCGGAGGTGGCTGGGGCCGGAGAGTCAGGCTTCCCCTGCTCGTCGAAGCGGCGGTTGAGCAGGCAGGAGGAGGAGATGGAGGAGCATGCAGCTGCAGTCGGGGCCTGGATGGCGGAGCCGGAGGAGACTGGGGCCAGAGGAGGCTGCTCCCCTGAGTTGGGGAAGACGACTCGTAGTGCGGCCTGGAGGAGGCGGCCGGGGCCGGGTAGTAGTAGGCATGCTGATCATCGTCGCCACCCGGATAGACATATCCATCATCGTCGTCTTCTCCCTTGCAGCAGCACCACAGGGCGTTCCCCATGGATGGTTCGAGCTAGCTGCTCGAGCTATTGCCGTGGCTCTTGCTAAGCAGCTGGCTCGCCTGCTTTCGCTTGTCCTCTTCTTTGATTCCCGAGGATCTCGAAGCACGGGTACTGTGAGTCTGTGAGTGTGACAGAGTGAGTGACAGGGGCTAGGAGTGGGTGAAGAGGACGGTGGAGGATGGAAAGAAAGGTGCTGGGCCATACGACCTCTTCCAACGTAAAGGTGCTTAGATGAGATGCTAAGTGCATTAAATATCTTAGTAACTCAACTCTTCAATGCATATGTGCTTAACTTGTTGTTGCTAAGCACACTTTATTTAATGAGTTAGCACCTAAAGTCTTTCATGCATTGGCTAAATTGTTTCATTTAAGTGGTTTGCCTAGGTTCTCGCGTTTGGCATTAGTTCTTCCTGGGGTCATTAAAGTACTCTCTTCCCTCTTTAAATATTGTGTCATGTCATTTTTTTGCTTATGTGGCATGCTTAGCACCCGTCCACGGTGGAGCACTGGGAAGGGCCTACTACTAGTAGAAAAGACTACTGACTGATTTAAAGCCTAACGCCATCTCCACCGCGTGACCACAAACGGACGTCCGTTCTGTCCGGATTCTATTCGTTTGGGTAGGGATTTGGGAGCGTGTCCAGGTATGTCCTGGAATGCGGTGGCCGTGTGCCCAGCGCGCAGCCGCGTCCGTTTACCCCATCCTGTACGTCAGGGCCAAAAATGCCCATATTTCCATATCAAAACTAGTTTGCACTTTCAAATACTTGTCTGAAAATAAAAATAGTTTTACAACCAAATCGAAATTGTCTTGACTGGTTGCCAATGTGATCCTACACGTGCTCAACCAAGTCATTTTGAAGATTCAAATGACTGTGCCAATCACACATCTCATGGTGAAATTGCACAAATTGTTCAAATGTGGCCGGGTCTTGGTGCAGAGGCTCAATATTTTCACCTTGATAATCAAACCCTTGGTCGAAGATACTCTCATCACGCTCGTCCTCGACGATCATGTTGGGCATGATCACACAAGCAGTCATCACCTCCCAAAGCTTCTTTTCGTCCCATGACAGTGCAGGGTTTCGAACGATACCCCACCAGGATTGAAGCACATCGAAAGCACGTTCCACATCCTTTCTAGCACTCTCTTGCATTTGGGCAAATCTCTTTCTCTTCTCACCTTGGGGTTTCGAGATTGTCTTCACAAAAGTTGACCACTGAGGATATATACCATCAGCTAGATAGTACCCCTTGTTGTACTGGTGGCCGTTGATCTCAAAATTGACAGGTGGTGAGTGGCCTTCTGCAAGCCTTGCGAAGACTGGAGAACGCTACAACACGTTGATATCATTGTGAGAACCTTCCATGCCGAAGAAAGAATGCCATATCCAAAGATCCTGCGAAGCCGCCGCTTCTAATATGACAGTGCACACGTTGACATGCTCCTTGTACTGGCCCTGCCAAGCAAATGGACAGTTCTTCCACTCCCAGTGCATACAATCTATGCTGCCTAGCATGCCTGGAAAGCCTCTAGCTGCGTTGGTCGCCAACAATCTCTCTGTATCAGCGACAGTTGGCTGCCTCAAGTACTCTGGGCCAAACACCTCGATCACAGCCTGGCAAAACTTGTACATTGACATCAGACATGTTGTCTCACTCATGCGCACATACTCATCCACCAGATCGCCTGGAATTCCATATGCAAGCATGCGGATGGCCGCGTTGCATTTCTGGTAAGAGGAGAATCCAAGCTGTCAAGGGCATCCGTCTTGCACTCGAAGTATGGGTCATGAGCAACCACTCCCTCTCGGATACGAGTGAACACATGCCTTGCCATACGAAAACGGCGACGAAATTTTTCCGGCTTGAAGAGCGGGGTGTTGGCAAAGTAATCGGCATAGAGCAGGGCGTGGCCTCTCTCCCTGTTGCGGTTCAGGTTGGGAGCACGGCCAGGGACTGGCCCCCTGTACCGAGGAAGCTGCCGTTGAATATGGTCATGAACGACCAGTGCAGCCACCACAAGATCTTCATCATCCGACAACGAATCGTCCGATGAACAAAGGAAATGATGGAAGAAAAACTCGTCTCCACTGTCCATACCTTTGTTGGCAAAATGCCGAACACCTTGCGGTCGTGGTGGCGAAGAGGCCGCGATGATCACCTCGACGCAGCAGGGGTGGTTGCCGGCCGGCTACTGGCCGCTCTGGAGCTCTTGTCAGAATCTGCCTCGACCGCTGTGGTATGTCGCCGGCAGTCGTGTCCCCTCTGCCACCGGCAAAGACGGCGACGGCCAAACCTCCTCCGATCGACGACCAAAACAAAGGCAAAAGCGCGGGCGTGGTGGCGGCCATGTCGAGACGTGGTTTGGTATGGATGGTCGGGGGCTGCGCGATGAGGAGGCGGCCGGAGAATAGCGGCGGCGCCGGCGGCGGGGCGGGGCGGGGAGAGAGGGTGAAGCGTTGGGAGCGAAGGGACTGCTAGTGTCCCTGATAGGCGGGCCACGGGCGGACAAGAGCGTGCGTCGAGACCGTCCGCGTGCATCCGTTTCACCCCAAACCGAGCATAAGTTTGGGCTGGGGATAGATCAAAAATGGACGAAATTCGGACATTTGTCCGTTTGAGGCCACGTGTTGGGCCATGCTATTCGTCCGTTTTACCCCAAACAGACGCACCCGAACAAAATAAGGTGCGGTGGAGTTGGCCTAAGTAATAATCTATCTGTATTTGCATTGTCAATTAGCTAATACAAAATCATTGGGCCCATTATCCTAGTCTCCTAGATCAAATGACGTTCTTTTCGAAAGAAAAATATATTAGATGGCCTTCTTTGACAGCATCTACAATCGATATCACAAATCCCGGCCATTGTACATCTGCGAGCACGTGCACGGACAATGACCGATCACTCTTTATGTTCGCGGACATTGCAACCATAGTTATTATGTCTTAATCCTCATATTCATATTACTACGTGCAACCGTGAAATTCATCTACATGCATAGGTAACATGGCTAAAAAAAGAAAACTAACTACTCGTCATTGGAAATGTCGATGACATTCTAGTCGGAGTCGCTTCCCTCGTGTTCATTGGCGGCAGGGCAAAACTCCAGCGCGTCCTTCTCATCCCAGAAGAGCTGCGCACGCTCCATTTCTGCCTCTTGGAGGAAGCGGCGGTTCGCCGCCACCTCCACTTCGGACTGGACGGACTTGAGGATAGTCTGCTGCTCCATTGGCGACCTCAAACTCCACCGACACGTCCTCGATGCAAAATCCGGGCTGCTCCGGCGCCGGATTCGCCTCGGCTTGCTCCTCCTATTTCGTCCCACGACTCCATGACGGCACTTAAAGTCGTTAGTACCCTCGGTAGGGCGGTGGACGTGGCTGGAAGTACCAGATCAGAGATAACACGAGGGTTTTACCCAGGTTCGGGACCTCTGGAGAGGTAATACCCTGCTTCTTGTTTCTATTCATGGTGGAGTAGTACCTCGCGCGATGAGAACCCCATGGATGGATGGAGTTAGAATTGTTTTGTTGAGAACCCAGACGGGCTCCTCTTGTCCTTTTGAGAGTCGTCATGCACGGCATACCAAGGGCTGAATGTGCGGCCTGCTGGTTCGATCCTTTTGAGTCTTCAAGCCTCGTGTGGCGTCTCCAGGACAGGGGAGAGGTCCCCAGCCCTGAGATCCCGTCGTCGCGACCCTTCTCACGTCTGGGCTCGAAGTCATGAGGTCGCCGTTTTCGTGGCTTTCAACTTTCGAGAATATCCATCCCTTGCTGGGGAGAGGTTGATGTCAAGGCCCTTTAGTTGGGCCCGACCATGCGTTAGCCAGCTGCCCAAGGAGCTTTTTGTTTTGGGCCAATGTAACGCCCCGAGACCGATGTGCCAGGTGTCCGCCAGTTATTCGTCGTGGTTGCGTTGTCATTGCTTGCGTGTCATGCATTGCATATCATGTCATCATGCGCATTTCATTTGCATACGTGTTCGTCTCATGCATCCGAGCATTTTCCCCGTTGTCCGTTTTGCATTTCGACGCTTCGTTCTCCTTCGGTGGTCATTTCTACCTTCCTCTTGTGTGTGGGGGTTAAACATTTCCGGATTGGACCGAGACTTGTCATGCGGCCTTGGTTTACTACCAGTAGACCGCCTGTCAAGTTTCGGGTCATTTGGACTTCGTTTGATACTCCAACGGTTAACCGAGGGACCGAGAAGGCCTCGTGTGTGTTGCAGCCCAACACCCTTCCAAAGTGACCCAAAACCCACCTAACTCTGTTCCATCGTCTCGGCCGTTCGATCACGATCGCGTGGCCGCAAACCACACCTCATTTGGACTCTCCTAGCTCCCTCTACCTATAAATATAGCCTCCTCCCCGAAATCCCGGATCAAACCCTAGATCCACCCCTCCACCGCGCATCCGGACGCGTCCTCACCGGCCGGACATGTCCACCCCGTCCAGCCACGTCGCCCCGGCCAATCGGGTGCCGCCACGTCGCCCCGCCGCCGCTCTCCTCCAACCACAGATTGCCACCTGTCCATCGCCGGCTCCCTCCACCGCGCCACCCGGAGGAGCCCACGGCCGGCCCGCGCAGGCCCGGATCCCCGCCACCGCGCCCGTTCCAGTTTTCCGCTCGAGGGGAGGAGCCCCTCGATCTTGCACCTCGCAGCCGACCTCGCCGGGGCCCGCTGTGCCGTCCCCGAGGATCAACTCTCAGGCAAGCTCTCCGCCGCCTGGCCTTCTTCTCTTCCTCTCTGCTACTCTCTCTCATGCCCTCTCTCTCCCTCGCAGGTCAACCGCCGCCATGGGTTCCTGTAGCCTCGAGCTCCATCCCTCGCCCACGGACGGGATCCACCGGATCCGATCCGCCGCAGGCCGTTCCCGCCTTCCGCCGGAGTCCACCGTGGGAGCGCCGCCCCACCTCGCCGGAGATGCGCCGCTGCCCGCCTGCTTTCCCTCGATCCCCTCTGGATCAAGGAGAACGACGACAGGCGCCATCCCCCATGGGCCCCGCGTACGGCCCAGTCAGAGCCAGCTCGGCCTGCCTCCTCCTCCTTCACGGGCCCCGCCTTTGGCCCAGCGTGCCGCGCCCCCAGGCCCAGCGCAGCGCCAAGCCAGGCCTAGGCGGGCCAGATCCACGCCGCCCCTTCCAGCTGCGTGCCTGCCTCCTTCTCTGAACTGGGCCGAAGCCCATGGGTGAGGCGACCCAGCGCCCCACCTCTTTTTTTTCCTTCCTGCTGTTGGGCCATTTAGTTTCGGCCCGTGATGTTTTTTTCAGCGCCTGGGATTTTCCTATTTTTCCAGAGATTGCCAGTTTTGCAGAAAAGTCCTCCTAGTTCATGCATTTAATAACTCACCAACCGTGCATCGGATTAAAATGATTTATATATGAAAAATGCTCGGAATTTTGTGTAGATTAATAATATGCCACTTTCATCCATGTTTAAAATGTTTAAATTGATGTTTGATTAAATTTGCCCCTATGCCATGTTATGATTTTATTCATAACTAAATAACCGTAACTCCGATTTTAATAAACTTTATATGTAAATGGGGTAGAATTTTGCCTAGTTTAACGTGGTGGCCTCATCTTGCATGTTTAACAACTCTAAAATTGTGTTTAGGACAGATCAGGACCAAACCTTAAATTATGCTATGGGGATTTTCCGGACTTGTTGTTTTGTTGTTCCGGCCTCATTTAAACTTGACTAGATAGGTAGTTTTCGTTTGCTTCACCTCTTGCCATGTTAATCAACATTTAATATTGTTGGGTACATAAACGAGATCGAATTAAATAATTGACGTGGTGTTCCGTCAATATGCAACTCGTTGCATATTGAGCTCCACTTAATTTGTAGTATTGCTTGTGCACTTTGCCATGCCATGCATAATTAAACCGGACATGCATCATACTCGTTTGTGCATCATGCCGTGTTGATGTGTTGGTTGTTTACTATGTTGTGTGCTTTTTTTCCGGTGATTGCTTCTTCGGGTTGATTCCGGTAACGTCGTGTTGTGAGGATCCATTCGTCTACGCCCGTTTGTCTTCTTCATGGACTCGTTCTTCTTCCTTGCGGGATTTCAGGCAAGATGATCATACCCTCGAAATCACTTCTATCTTTTCTATGCTAGTTTGCTCGCTCTTTTGCTTTGCCATTGCTACGATGCCTACCACTTGCTTGTCAGCCTCCCAAATTGCCATGTTCAGCCTCTAACCCACCATTGTCCTAGCAAACCGTTGTTTGGCTATGTTACTGCTTTGCTCAACCCCTCTTATAGCGTTGTTAGTTGCAGGTGAAGATTGAAGTTTGTTCCGTGTTGGAACATGGAGATGTTGTTCCTTGTTGGAACATGTTTACTTGTTGGGATATCACAATATATCTTATTTAATTAATGCATCTATATACTTGGTAAAGCAATGCCCAACATTGGTTTTACCATTTGCCACCTAGCCTTTTTCCCTTGGGAGTCGCGCATCCCGAGGGTCATCTTTATTTTAACCCCCCCGGGCCAGTGCTTGTCTAAGCGTTGGTCCAAACTAGAGCCCCTTGCAGCGCCACCTCGGGGAAACTTGAGGGCTGGTTTTAGTTGTACGGACTGCTTATCCGGTGTTGCCCTGAGAACGAGATATGTGCAGCTCCTATCAGGATGTCGGCGCATCGGGCGGTGTTGCTGGTTTAGTTTTACCCTATCGAAATGTCTTGTTGTACTGGGATACCGAGTCTGATCGGAACGTCTCGGGTGGAGGTCTATTCCTTCGTTGACCGTGAGAGCTTGTTATGGGCTAAGTTGGGACACCCTGCAGGGATTTGAACTTTCGAAAGCCGTGCCCGCGGTTATGGGCAGATGGGAATTTGTTAACGTCCGGTTGTAGAAAACCTAAAGTTGACCTTAATTAAAATGAATCAACCGCGTGTGTAACCATGATGGTCTCTTTCCGGCGGAGTCCGGGAAGTGAACACAGTTGTTGGAGTTATGCTTGACGTAGGTAGTCTAGGATCACTTCTTGATCATACTTTTATCGACCGTGCCTTGCCTTCTCTTCTCGCTCTCATTTGCGTATGTTAGCCACCATATATGCTAGTCGCTTGCTGCAGCTCCACCTCATACCTTTACCTTGCCCATAAGCTTAAATAGTCTTGATCGCGAGGGTGCGAGATTGCTGAGTCCCCGTGGCTCACAGATACTTCCAAAACCAGTTTGCAGGTGCCGATGAGACCGTGCAGATGACGCAACCAAGCTCGGGAGGAGATCGATGAAGACTTTGTCCGTTGTGTTGTTTCATTCTAGTTGATCAGTAGTGGAGCCCAGTTGGGGTCGATCGGGGACCTTTGTCGCATTTGGGGTTCTTCTTTTATTTTGGTTCCGTAGTCGGACCATGAGTGTATTTGGTTGATGTAATGCTTTATTCATGTATTTGTGTGAAGTGGCGATTGTAAGCCAACTATGTAACCTTTTCTCCTATTGTATTACATGGGTTGTGTGAAGATTACCTCACTTGCGACATATGCCTTCAATGCGATTATGCCTCTAAGTCGTGCCTCGACACGTGGGAGATATAGTCGCATCGAGGGTGTTTTAAGTTGGTATCAGAGCCTTCCCCGACCTTAGGAGCCCCCATTGCTTGATCGTTTTTAGTGGCCGAGTTGTGTCTAGAAAAATGTTTTGAGTCCTTAGGAATTATATATCGGAGAGCTTAGGAATTCTTTTTACTTCCCAGTCTCCTCATCGCTCTGGTAAGGCATCCTGACGTAGAGTTTTGACTCTTCTCTTCTCAAATTTCACTAAATTTTTTAGGATCACGCGAGTATCTTGGTTTTGTTCCGATGGCTTATGATGAGAACACTGTCTTGGTGTCTCCTGTCAGGGGTTTAGTGGAAGTGTCCCGGGGAGTTGAGCTCTGAGGTGTTGTCATCATAATTTTATTGTTGCAATTCTGGTGTACTTGAGATATGTTCGCGACATCGAAAATCTCCTTTATGCAGTTCGTTGGTGAGATAACCTCGACGCCACCCAGTACTGGGGCGGGAGTTCGGGAGTATCGCCATAACTTGTATAACGGATGCTTTTTGAAGGTTGAGGTAGATGGTTTCCGAGGATTTCTTGGTTATGTGTTGAAGGATGGATACAGCTGGATGTAGGATTTGCTAGTTTGGGTGCGATATTATGCTTCCCCTGTATCCCCAACACCTGATTGCATAACTGGGAAAGTTTCGGGAGTTTCATAGGTGGGAATTCAAGTAGCTCTTAGGATATCCTTCCGACAGATGTATGATATGAAATTGGGGTTCAACGTCTAGTGGTTCGCCTATTCACGGTCGATTTTACAGTGGTCTCGTTGTGTCTTAAAGAGTCCTTGGCTATGCTGACTCGGGGACGCTTCGTATGTCATGTGCACTGCCTTGTACATGATGGTGCTGTACGATCGAGCCCGTGTAGGTCCCACCACGAAAACTTCGGACGAAATTTCGATCATATGTTTGTTCCGACTTATTTTGCTAGCCAACCCTTTTGTTTTGTTTTGAGTTGTGGTATTCGAGTTGCTTCGAAGTCAAATGTTGATTCCATACCTTCCCCAAATGGTGTTCTCATATTTCTATGTGAATACTAATCCTTCTCGATCATCGAGATTGTCATGTCAATCATTTTCTACCGGTGTGCTTCTCTTCAAGTGGATCCGATCATTCCAATATCAGCAAGATCTCTTATCACTTCTTCTCAACGGTGTTTGTTCCATCCGTCTCCAAGTTGCCTTTGTTTTTTTCCCTCCCACCCACCCTTTTTCTTCAAGGATTCAGATTTCTTAATCACTATCCATTTTATTGATGGGAAGTCTCTCCATTCTTTTTCTATCAATATTCTTATCCGGTGATTCTCATAAAGATTCTAACGGAGTTTCTAGTTCTTCATTCTTCATTCCTTTTCTTCTCCGGTGTTGCCAATTCAAGCTTTCGGTGTTGATCATATCCTTTTTTCCTCATTTCAAATACCTTCTCATGCCGGTGCACCTCATATTCATTCACTTCTTGCTATTTAATTGTTCCGGATTGCTGAAGTTATCTCGAAGATTCATGTATCCACTCTTCTTTCATTCAAGCTATTTCGAGGATGTTATCTCTTTCAAGCCATTTAATTTCAACCGGTGCAATCTCTCTTTGTAATCGTTCTACGGTGTACCTTTTCAGTGGGCCCTAACCCACAGGTCTATTCCCAGGACCTTACCTGACTCTTCTTATTCTCCCGGAGCTAGCCTAAATTCTTTCAAAGTTTGACGTAAGAATGATTTATCATCAGTCAAATGTCTTCTCAAGATCTGTCAATTCTTTTCATCATTGGCTAAACCTTTCCATTATTCATTCCGGAGTGCCTCAATAATTCTTGGTGGTGTTTCTCGTCGTCATTCTCAACATTTGAAGACCGAAGAAGAGTTTCTCTTTAATCTTGCTCCATTCTCTTCAAGTTAAGTGATTCTGTCTTGTTGCCATCCTCTCATAATTATTTGCGAGTGTGAGATATTCTTTTCACCTATCCGGAGCCAATTCAAGAGTCTTCTCAGTTTGTCATCCGGAGCCCATCATCTCATAATTATTCATTCCCAGCTTTCAGTTATCGTTCTCCTAATTTTACCGGTGCATCGATCAAATATCCTCTAATCAGTGCATGATCTCTTCTTTCTCTAATATATAATTCCCCTCAAGTATCTTCATTTGTTCTCTAATTCTTCCCGGTGTTTCTTTATCTTCTCTTCGTTCATTTTCATTCTTACGGTGGTTCGTTCAAGATTTCTCTCCTTTCTTATCATATCAATTTTATTCGTTGTTTCTATCCTACCGATGTTTCGTTCAAGACCTTCTCAAGTTTGCGCTATATCTCTCTTAATCCTTTCTACGAGAATGAGTAGTGTGCCAAATCCGTTGATTGTCATCAATTTAAATTGGTGAAGGATAAGCATAATGCAATTCTTATTCTTGTTTCATCCAAATGATTAATTTCCTATTCCAGAGGTTCATCAAGATTTTGATCTCAATTGCTCTTCTTATCATTTCTTTCCGGAGTTCTTACCTTTTCTGCATTATCTCGTCGCGAAGCTCCTTCTAAATCATTACAAGGTCTCACCTTGTGTTTTCAACTTCTTTTGCTTTTATCATTCTTTTTATTACCGGAGTTCTTCATGGAGGCTCTACACGATGGTTCATAAGGGATTTAATTCCTTCTTGAAGTGTTCATTGAGATTCTTTTCAAAGGAGCTCAAGCCTTCTTCATCTTGCTATCCAGAGTGCAATTCTTTCTACCATATTATTGGAGGTGGTTTTATGTCACTCTTGATAATTTGAGTTCATGTTTTCTTGATTCACATGTTGTCAAGATTGAGATATTTTATATCCATCAATCTCGTCATTGGAGCTAACTTGGGTTATATTTCACCTAAAGACTTCCCTAAGGATTGTTGCTATCTATGGTGTTTATAAATGACCCAGGTTCTTCTTTTATCCTCCCGGTGAAATAAGTTTCTGTCTCCTTGTTCTTATCAATTCAATTCTTCTTCCCGTGAGTGGCAGGGTTTTCATCTCTTAATTTTAGAGGTATTCCATAAGACCATATCAAGCTTATTCTTTTCGTTGTTGGTTTCCAACAACTCCGTGCGAACCTTCTCTTTAAGATGCTTTTCAAATTGTGGTAGAAGATGTCTTTTTCCTCTCAATTCTTTCCTTTTCGAAGATCCAGCTTCTATTCTTTCTCCCGGAGGTCTAGTGATGTTGCTCTTTTCACTCCTCATCTTGGTTTGTCAAGATCAGTTCAATTCCTTCCGTTTACAGACGGAGTGCTGTCCAAATTATTTCAGTCTTCTTCCTTACCTATCTGGCCTAACCGGAGTATTGTGCCCCTTTGTTCAAGTTCTTTTCGCCTTATCAAGTCTTGCATACCTTTCTCAACCGGGGTGTCGTGTTTTCATTTGAACTCTCTCTTCTTATCAAATTTTGACTCCCTTCTCAACCGGAGTGCTGTCTGAGATCTTTCTTACCCCTTGTTCCATTCATTTAATAGTTCCGGTGGTAGTGTGTTGTGATTTCATCAAGAATCTTCTCATCTTATCAAGACCTTATTCAATTCCTTTTCTTTTCAACCGGAGTGCTGCCCGAATTTTGGTTTTCCTTGATCCCCTTCCTTAACCGGAGTGTTTCTCTATATATATCTTCCCTTCAACCTCAAGATTTCGCTATGTTCTTTGTCCCTCTTTTCTAATGGAGTGTTTTTCACTTCGTCCATCTTCATTGTATTTTCCTTTTCTCGAATTTGTTCAACCTCGCAAGGTTCTTTGGTTTCACTCGTTTGTCAAAAGAAGCAATTTGTTTTACCTCTTCTCTTATCTCTTCCGTTGTCCCTCCGGTGCCATTCTAGATCTCGGGACGAGATCCTCTCGTAGTGGTGGAGTGTTGTAACGCCCCGAGACCGATGTGCCAGGTGTCTGCCAGTTATTCGTCGTGGTTGCGTTGTCATTGCTTGCGTGTCATGCATTGCATATCATGTCATCATGCGCATTTCATTTGCATACGTGTTCGTCTCATGCATCCGAGCATTTTCCCCGTTGTCCGTTTTGCATTTCGACGCTTCGTTCTCCTCCGGTGGTCATTTCTACCTTCCTCTTGTGTGTGGGGGTTAAACATTTCCGGATTGGACCGAGACTTGTCAAGCGGCCTTGGTTTACTACCGGTAGACCGCTTGTCAAGTTTCGGGTCATTTGGACTTCGTTTGATACTCCAACGGTTAACCGAGGGACCGAGAAGGCCTCGTGTGTGTTGCAGCCCAACACCCTTCCAAAGTGACCCAAAACCCACCTAACTCTGTTCCATCGTCTCGGCCGTTCGATCACGATCGCGTGGCCGCAAACCACACCTCATTTGGACTCTCCTAGCTCCCTCTACCTATAAATATAGCCTCCTCCCCGAAATCCCGGATCAAACCCTAGATCCACCCCTCCACCGCGCATCCGGACGCGTCCTCACCTGCCGGACATGTCCACCCCGTCTAGCCACGTCGCCCCGGCCAATCGGGTGCCGCCACGTCGCCCCGCCGCCGCTCTCCTCCAACCACAGATTGCCACCTGTCCATCGCCGGCTCCCTCCACCGCGCCACCCGGAGGAGCCCACGGCCGGCCCGCGCAGGCCCGGATCCCCGCCACCGCGCCCGTTCCAGTTTTCCGCTCGAGAGGAGGAGCCCCTCGATCTTGCACCTCGCAGCCAACCTCGCCGGGGCCCGCTGTGCCGCCCCCGAGGATCAACTCTCAGGCGAGCTCTCCGCCGCCTGGCCTTCTTCTCTTCCTCTCTGCTACTCTCTCTCATGCCCTCTCTCTCCCTCGAAGGTCAACCGCCGCCATGGGTTCCTGCAGCCTCGAGCTCCATCCCTCGCCCACGGACGGGATCCGCCGGATCCGATCCGCCGCAGGCCATTCCCGCCTTCCGCCGGAGTCCACCGTGGGAGCGCCGCCCCACCTCGCCGGAGATGCGCTGCTGCCCGCCAGCTTTCCCTCGATCCCCTCTGGATCGAGGAGAACGACGACAGGCGCCATCCCCCATGGGCCCCGCGCACGGCCCAGTCAGAGCCAGCTCGGCCTGCCTCCTCCTCCTTCACGGGCCCCGCCTTTGGCCCAGCGTGCCGCGCCCCCAGGCCCAGCGCAGCGCCAAGCCAGGCCTAGGCGGGCCAGATCCACGCCGCCCCTTCCAACTGCGTGCCTGCCTCCTTCTCTGAACCGGGCCGAAGCCCATGGGTGAGGCCACCCAGCGCCCCACCTCTTTTTTTTCCTTCCTGCTGTTGGGCCATTTAGTTTCGGCCCGTGATGTTTTTTTTCAGCGCCTGGGATTTTCCTATTTTTCCAGAGATTGCCAGTTTTGCAGAAAAGTCCTCCTAGTTCATGCATTTAATAACTCACCAACCGTGCATCGGATTAAAATGATTTATATATGAAAAATGCTCGGAATTTTGTGTAGATTAATAATATGCCACTTTCATCCATGTTTAAAATGTTTAAATTGATGTTTGATTAAATTTGCCCCTATGCCATGTTATGATTTTATTCATAACTAAATAACCGTAACTCCGATTTTAATAAACTTTATATGTAAATGGGGTAGAATTTTGCCTAGTTTAACGTGGTGGCCTCATCTTGCATGTTTAACAACTCTAAAATTGTGTTTAGGACAGATCAGGACCAAACCTTAAATTATGCTATGGGGATTTTCCGGACTTGTTGTTTTGTTGTTCCGGCCTCATTTAAACTTGACTAGATAGGTAGTTTTCGTTTGCTTCACCTCTTGCCATGTTAATCAACATTTAATATTGTTGGGTACATAAACGAGATCGAATTAAATAATTGACGTGGTGTTCCGTCAATATGCAACTCGTTGCATATTGAGCTCCACTTAATTTGTAGTATTGCTTGTGCACTTTGCCATGCCATGCATAATTAAACCGGACATGCATCATACTCGTTTGTGCATCATGCCGTGTTGGTTGTTTACTATGTTGTGTGCTTTTTTTCCGGTGATTGCTTCTTCGGGTTGATTCCGGTAACGTCGTGTTGTGAGGATCCATTCGTCTACGCCCGTTTGTCTTCTTCATGGACTCGTTCTTCTTCCTTGCGGGATTTCAGGCAAGATGATCATACCCTCGAAATCACTTCTATCTTTTCTATGCTAGTTTGCTCGCTCTTTTGCTTTGCCATTGCTACGATGCCTACCACTTGCTTGTCAGCCTCCCAAATTGCCATGTTCAGCCTCTAACCCACCATTGTCCTAGCAAACCGTTGTTTGGCTATGTTACTGCTTTGCTCAACCCCTCTTATAGCGTTGTTAGTTGCAGGTGAAGATTGAAGTTTGTTCCGTGTTGGAACAGGAGATGTTGTTCCTTGTTGGAACATGTTTACTTGTTGGGATATCACAATATATCTTATTTAATTAATGCATCTATATACTTGGTAAAGGGTGGAAGGCTCGGCCTTATGCCTGGTGTTTTGTTCCACTCTTGCCGCCCTAGTTTCCATCATATCGGTGTTATGTTCCCGGATTTTGTGTCCCTTACGCGGTTGGGCTATAATGGGAACCCCTTGACAGTTCGCCTTAAGTAAAGCTTTGCCAGCAATGCCCAACATTGGTTTTACCATTTGCCACCTAGTCTTTTTCCCTTGGGAGTCGTGCATCCCGAGGGTCATCTTCATTTTAACCCCCCCGGGCCAGTGCTTGTCTAAGCGTTGGTCCAAACTAGAGCCCCTTGTAGCGCCACCTCGGGGAAACTTGAGGGCTGGTTTTAGTTGTACAGACTGCTTATCCGGTGTTGCCCTGAGAACGAGATATGTGCAGCTCCTATCAGGATGTCGGCGCATCGGGCGGTGTTGCTGGTTTAGTTTTACCCTATCGAAATGTCTTGTTGTACTGGGATACCGAGTCTGATCGGAACGTCTCGGGTGGAGGTCTATTCCTTCGTTGACCGTGAGAGCTTGTTATGGGCTAAGTTGGGACACCCTGCAGGGATTTGAACTTTCGAAAGCCGTGCCCGCGGTTATGGGCAGATGGGAATTTGTTAACGTCTGGTTGTAGAAAACCTAAAGTTGACCTTAATTAAAATGAATCAACCGCGTGTGTAACCGTGATGGTCTCTTTCCGGCGGAGTCCGGGAAGTGAACACGGTTGTTGGAGTTATGCTTGACGTAGGTAGTCTAGGATCACTTCTTGATCATACTTTTATCGACTGTGCCTTGCCTTCTCTTCTCGCTCTCATTTGCGTATGTTAGCCACCATATATGCTAGTCGCTTGCTGCAGCTCCACCTCATACCTTTACCTTGCCCATATGCTTAAATAGTCTTGATCGCGAGGGTGCGAGATTGCTAAGTCCACGTGGCTCACAGATACTTCCAAAACCAGTTTGCAGGTGCCGATGAGACCGTGCAGATGACGCAACCAAGCTCAGGAGGAGCTCGATGAAGACTTTGTCCGTTGTGTTGTTTCATTCTAGTTGATCAGTAGTGGAGCCCAGTTGGGGTCGATCGGGGACCTTTGTCGCATTTGGGGTTCTTCTTTTATTTTGGTTCCGTAGTCGGACCATGAGTGTATTTGGTTGATGTAATGCTTTATTCATGTATTTGTGTGAAGTGGCGATTGTAAGCCAACTATGTAACCTTTTCCCCTATTGTATTACATGGGTTGTGTGAAGATTACCTCACTTGCGACATATGCCTTCAATGCGATTATGCCTCTAAGTCGTGCCTCGACACGTGGGAGATATAGTCGCATCGAGGGTGTTACAGCCAACAACAACGATGAAGGTGCCGGTGGCCTCAACCGTTTGATACCACACTTGTTTAGTTTAAATTTTGTTTGATTTAGTTAAACTTTGTTAAATCTCATCCTTTTAGTTGTAAATATATCAAAAATTTATAAATATCATGTGGTTTGCATGAACTTCATCCATTTTTTGAAAGATCTGTTTGAAATGGGGCAGGCATTTGATACACCGGGTTGAATGGCCACCCCATCCGCTGTCCCCAAACACTTGGTGTTTCCGTTTTGGTGCACGGCGTTGGAGTTGCCCTTATATTGGGAGCCACATCCCCAAGATACAACTAGTTGGTAGAGTACAAGAGTTACATGGAAATTTCACAAGTGAAGTATCACTAGCTTGTGAAATCTAGCCATCCCAACACAAGAGAAATGAGCCTCAGCTCATCATCATCACAGCAGCGTTACCAAGGACCAACTGAAGTACACACATCTGTTGGGCTAAGTCCCTCCACATGGAGGTGTGTTGGCAGCCCAGCATCAGCCCATAAGTCCAACACATGTCAGCCGTTGATCCTCGCTGCATCCAACAGTTGAGAGTGCTTCCAAGTGAAGTGAAGCAAGGAGAAAACCCTAGCCACTCCACCCCTGCTGGTGGTGGCTGCCATTCGTGTGAGAGTGAGAGTGAGAGCACACAAGAGAAAACACAACCTGAGAGAGAGGAAGAAGAAGAAGCAGAGGCTCTGTCTAGATTTGCTGCATCTGACTAGATAGTGTTCAAGCTGGTGATTGGAGGCTCAAACGTGCTTGGATCGACCCCAAACTTGGTGAGCTCGTTCCTTACTTTGAGTACTTCGATCTGGTTAGCTGGTTTGAGGATTGGGTCAGTGGAGCATCAAATTTAAGAGTGGTTTTGCTAGCTCTGACTGCTGCAGTTTCAGAACAGAATAGTTTTGGGAGACGAACAATTTGGATAGGCAAATGATGTCCGATTGAGCTAAAATTTGGAGGGGATGCCAAGAACTCATGTGTCTACTTGTCTGCGAAATTTGGTGCTGTTTGGTTCAGCGGTTTAAGAGCAGTTTGCAAAACACTGAAGGGTATAGAAGCTGTGTAAACTCTGCTTTACTAAAATCTTGCCTCTTGTGGCTGTTGTTGCTGTGGCCGGTTGGCAACGTGGAGACTGTGTTGTAAATCACTCTAGAGGTTCTAGAGCAGACTTTGTACTCATCATTCTCATAGTGAAGTTGCGTGGACCGGTCGGTCCACAGCCGTGATTTTTTACTCCTCAAGTTGAGAAGGTTTTTCCACGTTAAATCTTGTGTCACATGTGCATGTTGTTTGTGTTATTCCGCTGCTTACTTGTTGGTTGAAGCTGTCCTCAAAGTTCATCACAAGTGGAGGGGGCTGTGTAGTGTGCATATTTGCCGTGTCGGTGAATTTGTGCAGTGCGTTGTTGCTGTCCAGCCCCAACAAAGTGGTATCAGAGCCTTGGTTTGCTTGTGCAAATTGCCTAGTTTCTTGTGGTGAAAGATGGAAGTGAATACCAGCAGGATGATATCTTTGAATGGTACAAATTATCAAGCATGGAAGGGCAAGATGGAGGACTTATTGTATGTGAAAGAATACTGGAAACCAGTGTTCTCCACTGAGATGCCGGAGGGCATTGAGGAAAGTCAGTGGAAGACACTTCATTGCCAAGCTTGTGGGTTCATTCGGCAATGGGTCGATGACAATGTTTTGAACCATATAATTTATGAGACACATGCACGCACCTTGTGGCAGAAATTGGAAGAGTTGTTTACCCGAAAAGAAGGTACAAACAAGATGTTCTTGATCAAACAATTGATGTGCTTGAGGTACAAAGAGGGCACTCTAATTGCAGATCATGTGAATACATTCTAAGGCATTATAAATCAGCTTTCTTCAATGGGAATAACATTTGAAGATGAAGTGAGAGCTTTGCTGCTACTAGGCTCATTACCGGACAGCTGGGAGACTTTAAGGTCACTGTTTGCAATTCAGCACCTAATGGAGTTGTCACTTGGAATTTTGTGAAAACCAGGGTACTAAACGAAGAGTCCAGAAAGGTGGCTGAAGCTAGTTCTTCCTCACATTCAGAGGTGCTGGTCACTCAGTTCAGGGGGAGAAGTAAGAGCAGAGGTCCAGGTAAAGGGGCAGAAAGAGGTAGGAGCAAATCAAAAAGTAAGTATGCTGATTATGAGTGCCATCACTGCCATCAGAAGGGCCACATTAAGTGGCAATGTGACAAGTGGAAGAAAGACAAAAGGGAAAAGAAGAAGCAAGATCAGAAGCAAGTTGACAGTGATAGTGACATAGAGGGCAACCGAGTTACTGCAGTAGAAGAGGACATCATGCTTGTTATGCATGAAGAAAATGAGGACAGATTTGGTTCCACTATTGAGGAGAAGATCACTATTGTTTCTGATGAAACCGTCAACCTTGTGGATGGTGACGAGATGATTTGGATACCGGGCAGCGGTGCTATCATTCATGCTACATCTCGCAGAGAGCTCTTCACCAACTATATATCAGGTGATTTTGGTGTTGTGAAGATGGGGAACAATGATAGACCAACCATCATTGGAAAGGGAGATGTGCATTTGGAGACCGCAAATGGTACAAGGTTAGTCCTCAAATCTGTGAGGCATGTCGAGGCACTTCGTCTCAATATTATTTCAGTTGGTTTGCTTGATGGAGATGATTACTTGAGCAGTTTTGGAAAAGGGCAGTACAAGCTCACCAAAGGTAACATGATTATTGCAAGAGGTAAAATGGTCTCAGTGTTGTATCATGTTCATGCTAAGCTCTTTAGTGCTTCTGTCAATGCACTAGAGAAGGATGATCATTGTGCTCTATGGCACAAGAGACTTGGGCACATGAGTGAGAAGGGGATGGAAGTGCTAGTGAAGAAAAAATTGTTGAAGGGTGTGAAAGGAGTTCACATCAAGAAATGTTCAGATTGTCTAGCAGGGAAGCAACACCAAGTTGCCTTCAAGACTCTACCTCCTCACAAGAATCCCGAGAAGCTAGACTTGATACATTCCAATGTTTGCAAAATGTCGGTAAGATCTCTTGGTGGTGTTAAGTACTTTGTGACTTTTATTGATGACTTTTCTAGGAAAGTTTGGGCCTTCACTTTGAGGACCAAAGATCAAGTACTAGGTGTATTCAAGCAATTCCAAGCCTCGGTTGAGAGAGAAACTGAGAAGAAGATCAAGTGCATTCGCATTGATAATGGAGGAGAGTATATTGGGCCATTTGATGCATATTGCAAGCAGCAAGGTATTAGGCATCAATTTACTCCCTCGAAGACACCACAGCTGAATGGTCTTGCTGAGAGGATGAACAGGACAATTGTGGAGAGAGTTAGATGCTTGTTGTCAAGTGCAAATCTACGCAAACACTTTTGGGGTGAGGCTTTGATGACTGCAGTTTATCTTATTAATCTCTCACCAAGTTATCCTTTACAGGGAGATGTTCCTAACAGGGTCTGGTGTGACAAGGACGTCTCATATGACCACCTGAAGATTTTTGGGTGCAAGGCCTTTGTTCATATTCCTCAAGATGAAAGGTCAAAGCTTGATTCGAAGACACGACAGTGTATCTTTCTTGGCTATGGTGGTGATGAGTTTGGCTACAAGCTGTTTGACCCTATAGCAAGGAAAGTTGTGAGAAGCCGTGATGTTGTGTTTGTTGAAGACCAAACAATTGAGGATGTTGTGAAGACAAAGGGGCAGGTTCCTCCTCAGCAGCAGCAAGACATGATTGATTCTGACCCAGTTCCTGCAGCTCCAGCTCCGGTGCAAGTTGAAGCAGATGCAGAAGATGTACAAGATGATGTACATGGTGGTGCAGGTGAAGAAGATGCTCCCCAGCAGCAGCAACAAGAGTATGATGCTGAAGTTGATGATCTGGATCAGCAGGAAGCACCAGCACCAGAAAGTCCACCAGCTGCTTCACTCAGAAGATCCAACAGGGGTTGAATTCCTTCCAGCATGTATCCCTCAGATCAATACGTGGTGTTTTTATCTGACGGTTCAGAACCTGAATGCTTTGCAGATGCAATGGAAGATGAGCACAAGAAGGAGTGGAAAAATGCTATGCAAGAAGAGATGGATTCCTTGCATAAGAATCATACTTATGAGTTGGTGAAGTTGCCCAAGGGCAAGAATTTTTTTAAGAACAAGTGGGTCTACAGAATCAAGCAAGAAGAACACACATCACATCCAAGGTACAAGGCCAGGCTAGTTGTAAAAGGATTCGGCCAGAGAAAAGGCATTGACTTTGATGAGATCTTTTCTCCGGTTGTGAAGATGACATCCATAAGAGTAATCGTTGGCATGGCAGCAAGTCTCAACTTGGAGGTTGAACAAATGGATGTGAAGACTGCATTCCTTCATGGTGAGTTGGAGGAAGAAATATACATGGAGCAACCTGAGGGGTTTCTTGTGAAAGGCAAAGAAGACTATGTGTGCAAGCTGAAGAAAAGTATCTATGGCCTGAAACAAGCACCAAGACAATGATACATGAAGTTTGAAACTGTCATGGGGGAGCAAGGCTACAAGAAGTGTAGCTCAGACCATTGTGTGCTTATTCAGAGGTTCTCAGGTGATGATTTCATCATATTATTGCTCTATGTTGATGATATCCTGATTGTTGGAAAGAATGTCTCTAGGATTGCTAAGTTGAAGAAGGAGTTGAGCAAATGTTTTGCTGTGAAAGACTTAGGTCCAGCAAAGAACATTCTTGGGATGAGAATTGAGCGAGACATAAATTGCAACAAGTTGTACTTGTCTCAAGAGAAGTATATTGAAAAGGTACTTCAGAAGTTCAGGATGGAAAATGCTAAAGTTGTGAGTTGTCCACTAGCAGTCTATTTCAAGTTGAGCAGAAAGCAATGTGCTACCACTGATGAGAAGAAAAAGGAAATGCATCATGTTTCTTATGCTTCAGCGGTTGGGAGTTTGATGTATGCTATGGTATGTACAAGGACTGACATTGCTCATGCTGTTAGTACTATGAGCAGATTTATGTCCAATCCAGGAAGACCTCATTGGGAAGCCGTGAAGTGGATTTTGAGTATCTCCGGGGCAGCACAAATCTGAAACTTTGCTTTGATGGTGGTGAAGCCAAGCTGGTTGCCTTTTCAGATTCTGACATGGCTGGAGATGTTGACAAAAGGAAGTCTACATCAAGTTACTTGGTTACCTATGCAGGGGGAGTGGTGTCATGGCAAAGCAGGCTGCAAAAGTGTGTGGCACTAAATACAACTGAAGCTGAATTCATTGTAGTAATAGAGGCGAGCAAAGAGCTATTGTGACTGAAACGGTTGGCTTGTGAGCTTGGTCTTAAGCAAGACAAATATGTGTTGTTTTGTGACAACCAAAGTGCTATCCACTTAAGTAAGAATGCAAGCTTTCATTCAAGGTCTAAGCATATAGAGGTCCGTTATCATTGGATTCGAGATGTGTTGTATTCTAAGAAAATGCAACTTGAGAAGGTTCACACCGATGGCAATGGGGCTAATATGTTGACTAAAGTGGTGACAAGGAAGAAACTTGAAGTATGTCGCCGGCTCGCTGGCATGACTGCCGGAAGGCAATGAGACCCTCCATGATGTCGAGAGGGGGAGTTTGTTGGGCTAAGTCCCTCCACATGGAGGTGTGTTGGCAGCCCAGCATCAGCCCATGTAACGCCCCAGATGTAACTTTCCCAATTTGTACTCCAACTCTTGCCGTTTCCGGCGTTAAGTTATATTTATTTCTCGGGTTCGGGTTTTTGTCTGCGTGTGTTATTATCGTTGTCATGCATCTCATATCATATCATTATGTGCATTGCATTTGCATACGTGTTCATCTCATGCATTCGAGCATTTTCCCCGTTGTCCATTTTGCATTCCGGCGCTTCGTTCTCCTCCGGTGGTCATTTCTAGCTTTCTTTCGTGTGTGGGGATTAAACATTTCCGGATTGGACCGAGACTTGCCAAGCGGCCTTGGTTTACTACCGGTAGACCGCCTGTCAAGTTTCGTACCATTTGGACTTCGTTTGATGCTCCAACGGTTAACCGAGGGACCGAAAAGGCCTCGTGTGTGTTGCAGCCCAACACCCCTCCAATTTGGCCCAAAACCCACCAAACTCTGCTCCATCATCTAGATCGTTCGATCACAATCGCGTGGCCGAAAACCGCACCTCATTTGGACTCTCCTAGCTCCACTTATGCCTATAAATACACCCCCTCCATTTTCGGATCTCTCCCTCTCCGAAACCCTAGCCAAAAAAAGGAATCTCTCCGCGCCGGACATGTCCGTCCGCGCCGGACACGCCGCGCCGCCGCCCGCGCCCAACCACGGGGCGCCACGTGGCACGCTGCCGCCAGCCACCGCCACGGGCCCGAAGCCCATCTCCGGCCCTCGCGCGCCGCCACCGGGCCAGACCCGCGCGCCGCCGCCCCGCCTCTTCTCACGCCGGCCGCCGCTCTGCCGCCGCACGCCGCCTCTCCGCCGCCCCCCCGCCGCCTCCACGCCGCCTCTCCGGCGACCGGTGCCGGATCCGGTGCCCCCAAGTCCCTCTCCGGCCTTCCTCCGCGGCAAGTTCATCTCCGGCGAGCTCCAAGTCCGGCAGCTACAGTAACTCCGGTGGCCTCATTTTCCGTGCGATCTGGATCTGAGATCTAAAAATATCTCGGTTGACTTTTCTCCTCCGTACCCTAATTTTTATGCATACTTTGACCTGCCATATCTCCGCATCCGTAGCTCCGATTTGGACATATAGTATATCAAAATGTTCGTCTCAACGAGTACATCATTTCATTCCATTGCATCATTTTCATTTGAGTGCATCTTGATGCCCGAAATGCTGCTATAAGGAGGCTTCATGAGTTAATTGTGAGATCTGCTAGTTCATCTTAGACGTTTGTCATTTTTGCCATGATTGTTATGTGCATGATATGCCTGTGAGTCCTTCATATGTTTTGTTAAGAATCTTGTTATCTTTCCAGAGGTGCAACCCATGCATTTTTAGGATGTGTGTGGTGACTTGTGCAAGCTTGCAAAGTGAGGCATCCGGTAAATCTGTTTTCAGTGACTTAGTAGTTTTCACTAAGCCTGGGATTATTTAGTTCACGATGCCATATGTTCATGCTGTTTCCTAGTGATCCGTGCCTCTTTTGAGGATGATCAGTAAAGGAGTTTTGTTAATCTTGTTATGCTCTATCCATCCATGTCTTTGTTTGCAATTATGGAGCACCCTAGCTTGAGTCAATCGAGCTCTAGTTTTGCTTCGTGGTAAATCTGGGCAGATCGTCAACTCGTTTGCGATTTTGCCGATGCTATTGTAGTTGATCCGTGCATGCTAAGCCATTGTTCTTGCCATGTCTAGCTAGCATTTTGTGCCTTATTAATGGATATGTGCTTGCCTTGTCATGACTTGCACCGTAGTGAGTGCATGGAGCTCGTTTACATGCCTTCGTGAGTTATATTTCAGCATGTCTCAGTTTTCACTAAGTCTGAAAACTGATTGTGTTTTAGCTATGTTCGTGTGCTTGTTAGTATATTTTGTGATCCCTTTCCGCCCCAGGTCACTTGGGGACTTTTGTTAAGCTTGTTGAGTAGCTCCATGCCATGTCTTTCTTTGTCATGTTCAGGTCCTGTAGCATGTTGTTTTGCTGCTCCAAAGAGGGCTTCATGATCTGAAATTTCAGACAAGTGTTAATTTCACTAAGTCTGAGATCTGTTTTGCATTTGTGTTTTTGCCATGCTTGTTTGAACCTCTTAATGGATGAATTGGCCGTGGCTCAGTGCTAGTCTTTTGTTAAGCATCTTGAATGCTTCCCTGCCATGTATTTTGATGACATATTTGATTGCTGTAGCATGTTCATTTCATTGCATTTAGATGCCTACTTGCTGTAAATCGCAGACCGGTGTCATTCTTAAATCGCTTGCCATTTCCAAACCGTAACTCCGATTCCGGCGTTCTTTATATCGTTTTCAAGCGATTTCATCCCCTCTTTCCAGTGGCACACTTGGTTTTCCAAGTTGAGGACAGGTTCATGCATTTCATGTCATATCTTGCATATGCATCCCGCATAGCATATCATCTTTGCATCGTGTTGTCTGAGTTTGCACGTGGTTGATTGTATCCTTGTTGCTTGTTTGTCTTGTTTGGGTAGAGCCGGGAGACGAGTTCGCTAACGAGGAGCCCGTTGAGTTTGCTTTCGAGGATCCAGTCAACTCTGACAACTTTGCAGGCAAGATGATCATACCCTCGAAATCACTATATCTTTGCTATGCTAGTTTGCTCGCTCTTTTGCTATGCCAATGCTACAATGCCTACCATTTGCTTGTCAGCCTCCCAATTGCCATGTTCAGCCTCTAACACACCATTGTCCTAGCAAACCGTTGATTGGCTATGTTACCGCTTTGCTCAGCCCCTCTTATAGCGTTGCTAGTTGCAGGTGAAGATTGGAGCCGTTCCTTGTTGGAACATTTATTTACTTGTTGGTATATCATTATGTTGCCATGTTATCTTAATGCATCTATATACTTGGTAAAGGGTGGAAGGCTCGGCCTCTCGCCTAGTGTTTTGTTCCACTCTTGCCGCCCTAGTTTACGTCATATCGGTGTTATGTTCCTGGATTTTGCGTTCCTTACGCGGTTGGGTGATAATGGGAACCCCTTGATAGTTCGCCTTGATTAAAGCTTTTCCAGCAATGCCCAACATTGGTTTTACCATTTGCCACCTAGCCTCTTTTTCCCTTGGGTTTCCGGAGCCCGAGGGTCATCTTATTTAAACCCCCCCGGCCCAGTGCTCCTCTGAGTGTTGGTCCGACCGAGTAGACTGCGGGGCCACCTTGGGGCAACTTGAGGGTTGGTTTTACTCGTAGGATGTCTCATCTGAGTGTGCCCTGAGAACGAGATATGTGTAGCTCCTATCGGGATTTGTCGGCACATTCGGGCGGTGTTGCTGGTCTTGTTTTAACCTGTCGAAATGTCTTGTTGTACTGGGATACCGAGTCTGATCGGAACGTCTCGGGTGGAGGTCTATTCCTTCGTTGACCGTGAGAGCTTGTCATGGGCTAAGTTGGGACTCCCCTACAGGGATTGAACTTTCGAAAGCCGTGCCCGCGGTTATGGGCAGATGGGAATTTGTTAATGTCCGGTTGTAGATAACTTGAACCTTAATTTAATTAAAATGAATCAACCGTGTGTGTTACCGTGATGGCCTCTTCTCGGCGGAGTCCGGGAAGTGGACACAGTGTTGGAGTAATGTTTGCGCAAGTTGCTCTCTAGTTTCTCGCTCGCGCTTTGCCTCCTCTTCTCGCTCTCTTTTGCGAATAAGTTGGCCACCATATATGCTAGTCGCTTGCTGCAGCTCCACATATATTTGCCTTACCCCTTCCTATAAGCTTAAATAGTTTTAATCACGAGGGTGCGAGATTGCTGAGTCCCTGTGGCTCACAGATACTATAACTCCAGATGCAGGTCCAGGTGATTCCGCTCCAGGTGACGCGCTCGAGCTCAAGTGGGAGTTCGACGAGGACTCTCAGCGTTACTATGTCTCTTTTCCTGATGATCAGTAGTGGTGCCCAGTTGGGGTTGATCGGGACCTTGTTGAAGGAAATATGCCCTAGAGGCAATAATAAAGTTATTATTTATTACCTTATATCATGATAAATGTTTATTATTCATGCTAGAATTGTATTAACCGGAAACATAATACATGTGTGAATACATAGACAAACAGAGTGTCACTAGTATGCCTCTACTTGACTAGCTCGTTAATCAAAGATGGTTATGTTTCCTAACCATGGACAAAGAGTTGTTATTTGATTAACGGGATCACATCATTAGATGAATGATTTGATTGACATGACCCATTCCATTAGCTTAGCACCCGATCGTTTAGTATGTTGCTATTGCTTTCTTCATGACTTATACATGTTCCTATAACTATGAGATTATGTAACTCCCATGTGCCAGAGGAACACTTTGTGTGCTACCAAACGTCACAACGTAACTGGGTGATTATAAAGGTACTCTACAGGTGTCTCCAAAGGTACATGTTGGGTTGACGTATTTCGAGATTAGGATTTGTCACTCCGATTGTCGAAGAGGTATCTCTGGGCCCTCTCGGTAATGCACATCACTTAAGCCTTGCAAGCATTGCAACTAATGAGTTAGTTGCGGAATGATGTATTACAGAACGAGTAAAGAGACTTGCCGGTAACGAGATTGAACTAGGTATTGGATACCGACGATCGAATCTCGGGCAAGTAACATACCGATGACAAAGGGAACAACGTATGTTGTTATGCGGGCTGACCGATAAAGATCTTCGTAGAATATGCAGGAGCCAATATGGGCATCCAGGTCCCGCTATTGGTTATTGGCCGGAAATTTGTCTCAGTCATGTCTACATTGTTCTCGAACCGTAGGGTCCGCATGCTTAAGGTTTCGATGACAGTTATATTATGAGTTTATGCGTTTTGATGTACCGAAGGAGTTCGGAGTCCCGGATGAGATCGGGGACATGACGAGGAGTCTCGAAATGGTCGAGACGTAAAGATCGATATATTGGATGACTATATTCGGACTTCAGAAAGATTCCGAGTGGTTCGGGTATTTTTCGGAGTACCGGGGAGTTACAGGAATACGGGAAGAAGTATATGGGCCTTATTGGGCCATACGGGAAAGAGAGAGGGGCTGCCTAGGGCAGGCCCCCCCCCCCCAAGGCCTAGTCCGAATTGGACTAGGGGGAGGGGCGGCGCCCCCTCCTTCCTTCCCTTCTCCCTTCCCCTTCCTTGTCTCCTACTCCTAATACTTGGAAAGATTCCTAGTTGGACTAGGAAAGGGGGAATCCTACTCCCAGTGGGAGTAGGACTCCCCTAGGGCGCGCCATAGAGAGGGCCGGCCCTTCCCTCCTCCACTCCTTTATATACGGGGGCAGGGGGCACCCCATGGACACACAAGTTGATCTTTGAGATCGTTTCTTAGCCGTGTGCGGTGCCCCCTGCCACCATATTCCACCTCGATCATATCGTTGTAGTGCTTAGGCGAAGCCCTGCGTCGGTAGAACATCAAAATCGTCACCACGCCGTCGTGCTGACGGAACTCCTCCCCGAAGCTTTGCTGGATCGGAGCCCGGGGATCGTCATCGAGTTGTATGTGTGCTAAGAACTCGGAGGTGCCGGAGTAACGGTGCTTGGATCGGTCGGATCAGGAAGAAGACGTACGACTACTTCCTCTACGTTGTGTCAACGCTTCCGTTGCGATCTACAAGGGTACGTAGATCATGCTCTCCCCCTTGTTGCTATGCATCACCATGATCTTGCGTGTGCGTAGGAAATTTTTTGGAATTACTACGTTCCCCAACAGTGGTATCAGAGCCTAGGTTTTATGGTTTGATGTTATATGCACGAGTAGAACACAAGTGAGTTGTGGGCGATATAAGTCATACTGCCTACCAGCATGTCATACTTTGGTTAGGCGGTATTGTTGGATGAAGCGGCCCGGACCAACATTACGCGTATGCTTACGCGATACCGGTTCTCCCGACGTGCTTTGCACAAAGGTGGCTTGCGGGTGACTGTTTCTCCAACTTTAGTTGAACCAAGTGTGGCTACGCCCGGTCCTTGTGAAGGTTAAAACGGAGTCTATTTGACAAACTATCGTTGTGGTTTTGATGCGTAGGTAAGATTGGTTCTTAGTTAAGCCCGTAGCAGCCACGTAAAACTTGCAACAACAAAGTAGAGGACGTCTAACTTATTTTTGCAGGGCATGTTGTGATGTGATATGGCCAAGACATGATGCTAAATTGTATGAGATGATCATGTTTTGTAACCGAGTTATCGGCAACTTGCAGGAGCCATATGGTTGTCGCTTTATTGTATGCAATGCAATCGCGATGTAATGCTTTACTTTATCACTAAGCGGTAGCGATAGTCGTGGAAGCAAAAGATTGGCGAGACGACAATGATACTACGATGGAGATCAAGGTGTCGCGCCGGTGACGATGGTGATCATGACGGTGCTTCGGAGATAGAGATCACAAGCACAAGATGATGATGGCCATATCATATCACTTATATTGATTGCATGTAATGTTTATCTTTTTATGCGTCTTATCTTGCTTTGATTGACGGTATCATTATAAGATGATCTCTCACTAAATTATCAAGAAGTGTTCTCCCTGAGTATGCACCATTGCCAAAGTTCGTCGTGCCCAGACACCACGTGATGATCGGGTGTGATAAGCTCTATGTCCATCTACAACTGGTGCAAGCCAGTTTTGCACACGCAGAATACTCAGGTTAAACTTGACGAGCCTAGCATATGCAGATATGGCCTCGGAACACGGAGACCGAAAGGTCGAGCGTGAATCATATAGTAGATATGATAAACATAATGATGTTCACCATTGAAAACTAATCCATTTTACGTGATGATCGGTTATGGTTTAGTTGATTTGGATCACGTGATCACTTAGAGGATTAGAGGGATGTCTGTCTAAGTGGGAGTTCTTAAGTAATATGATTAATTGAACTTAAATTTATCATGAACTTAGTCCTTGTAGTATTTTGCAAATCATGTTGTAGATCAATAGCCCGCGTTGTTGCTTCCCTGTGTTTATTTTGATATGTTCCTAGAGAAAATTGTCTTGAAAGATGTTAGTAGCATTGATGCGGATTGGATCCGTGATCTGAGGTTTATCCTCATTGCTGCACAGAAGAATTATGTCCTTGATGCACCGCTAGGTGACAGACCTATTGCAGGAGCAGATGCAGATGTTATGAACATTTTGGCTAGCTCAATATGATGACAACTTAATAGTTCAGTGCACCATGCTTAACGGCTTAGAATCGGGACTTCAAAGACGTTTTGAATGTCATGGACCATATGAGATGTTCCAGGAGTTGAAGTTAATATTTCAAGCAAATACCCGAGTTGAGAGATATTGTGACGCCCCCGATTTAATCGTACACTAATCATACACGCAAACGTGTACGATCAAGATCAGGGACGCACGGGAAGATATCACAACACAACTCTACAAATAAAATAAGTCATACAAGCATCATATTACAAGCCAGGGGCCTCGAAGGCTCGAATACAAGAGCTCGATCATAGACGAGTCAGCGGAAGCAACAGTATCTGAGTACAGACATAAGTTAAACAAGTTGCCTTCAGAAGGCTAGCACAAACTGGGATACAGATCGAAAGAGGCGCAGGCCTCCTGCCTGGGATCCTCCTAAACTACTCCTGGTCGTCGTCAGCGGGTAGCACGTAGTAGTAGGCACCTCCGGTGCAGTAGGAGTCGTCGTCGAAGGTGGCGTCTGGCTCCTGGGCTCCAACATCTGGTTGCGACAACCAGGTAGAAGGAATAGAGGGAAAACAAGGAGAAAGCAACCGTGAGTACTCATCCAAAGTACTCGCAAGCAAGGAGCTACACTACATATGTATGCATTGGTGTCAACTAGAATAAGGCTATTATAAGTGGACTGAACTGTAGAAAGCCGGAATAGGAGGGGGATAGCTAGTCCTTTCGAAGACTACGCTTCTGGCAGCCTCCGTCTTGCAGCATGTAGAAGAGAGTAGACTGAAGTCCTCCAAGTAGCATCGCATAGCATAATCCTAACCGATGATCCTCCCCTCGTCGCCCTGTGAGAGAGCGATCACCGATTGTATCTGGCACTTGGAAGGGTGTGTTTTATTAAGTATCCGGTTCTAGTTGTCATAAGGTCAAGGTACAACTCCGGGTCGTCCTTTTACCGAGGGACACGGCTATTCGAATAGATAAACTTCCCTGCAGGGGTGCACCACATACCCCAACACGCTCGATCCCATTTGGCCGAACACACTTTCCTGGGTCATGCCCGGCCTCGGAAGATCAACACGTCGCAGCCCCACCTAGGCACAACAGAGAGGTCAGCACGCTGGTCTAAACCTAAGCGCACAGGGGTCTGGGCCCATCGCCCTTAGCACACCTGCACGTTGCGAACGCGGCCGAAAGCAGACCTAGCCTAGTGGCCTTCCAGTCCAATCCGGCGCGCGCCACTCAGTCGCTGACGTCACGAAGGCTTCAGCTGATACCACGACGCCGGGATACCCATAACTACTCCCGCGTAGATGGTTAGTGCGTATAGACCAAATGGCCAAACTCAGATCAAATACCCAGATCTCGTTAAGCGTGTTAAGTGTCCGCGAACGCTGAACAGGGCCAGGCCCACCTCTCTCCTAGGTGGTCGGAACCTGCCCTGTCGCTCCGCCTCAAAGATCCACTCGCGGGTGCTCCTACGAGCCGTCCCGTCTTTAGTCACCACATGTATCATGTATAAAGTATATAGTATATACCCGTGATCACCTCCCGAGTGATCACGGCCCGATAGTATAGCATGGCAGACGGACAAGAATGTAGGGCCACTGATGATAAACTAGCACCCTATACTAAGCATTAGGATTGCAGGTAAAGGTAACAACAGTAGTAGCAAGGACAGGCTATGCATCAGTATAGGATTAACGGGAAACAGTAACATGCTACACTACTCTAATGCAAGCAGTATAGAGAAGAGTAGGCGATATCTGGTGATCAAAGGGGGGGGGCTTGCCTGGTTGCTCTGGCAAGAGAGAGGGGTCGTCAACACCGTAGTCGTACTGGGTAGTAGCGGCGTCGGTCTCGGTGTCTAGCGAGAGAAGAGGGGGAAGAAACAATAAATATAATGCAAGCATATGCATAGTGATGCATGATATGACAAGTAACGGCATTAGAGGTGCCCTAACGCGGTAATAGGTGATACCGGTGAAGGGGGATGACATCCGGGAAAGTATCTCCGGTGTTTTGCGTTTTCGAGCAGAGGAGCCGGAGGGGGAAAGTTGCGAGTTCGATAGGTTAGGGATGCGTGGCGGACGAACGGACTGCGTATCCGGGTTTGTCTCGTCGTTCTGAGCAACTTTCATGTACAAAGTTTTTCCATCTGAGCTACGGTTTATTTTCTATTAATTTTAAAAGATTTAAATCATTTTCTAAATTATTTTAATTCGAAAATTAAATCTTAAATTGCTATGGGTACACACAATTGTACCCAACAGAATGTATGTGTGGCTGGCAGGTGGGGTCAAGGGGTGGTCCAGTCAGCATTTGACCAGTCAACTGTTGACTGGTCAACAGGGTCACAGGGCCCACCTGTCATGGGCTGGGTCAACCCAGTCAACCGTTTGACTGGTCAAACTGGACAGGGGGCCCACATGTCATTGACTGACTACTAACTAACCTAATTAATTGGGTTAATTAACAGATTACTTAGGTTAAGTTAATTAGCTTAATTTAATCAATATTAATTAAGTTAATTAATTCTTTAATTAAGTAATTAATTATCTTATCTATTTATTCGTTTTAAACATCCTGGGGGGGGGTCGGGCCCCACTTGTCATTGGCCCTATGGGCCTATCGGGCGCCGCTAGCGGGCGGGGGCGTCGGACGCGCCCGAGCGAGCGCAGGCGGGGCGCTGCCCGCCAGGACGCGGGATGAGGCCGTGGCCACGGCGGGGCCCGCCGGAGCACCAGAGGCAGCGGGCGTCCGCTGGCGAAGCTGCAGGTGGGCGGGCCAGGGGGCGCGCGAGGCCGGCGCAAGGGACACCGTGTGCGGGGGGGGGGGGGGGGGGACGGGGCCGGCGGCGCGGCGAGCGAGCAGCGCAGACGAGGCGCGTCGGGGCGGGGCGACGGGCACGGCCAAGCGGAGCGGCGCGCGGCCAGGGCGCGGCGCGGCAGCGGTGAGCGCGGGGCATGAGCGGGTCGAACAAGGGGAGGCGCGGGCGCACGCGTGGCCGAGCGGGCGTGGTTGCCGCACGGCGAGCACGGCATGGACGGCGACTGCGGGGGGCGGCGATGAGCGCGAGCGCACGCGTAGGAGGAACGGGGGCGCGCCGACGAGACGGTGCGGAAGCTCACCGCGGGAGCGTGGGGTCTAGGCAACGGCGCGCGGGGAGCGTCTTGGGGAGGAGGTCGAGGAGGTCGGCGGCGATCCGGCGAGAAGGTCAGGCGGCGGGCTCCGGGCGCGGGGCTGCGTCGAGCGGCGTCGGCCTCCTCTGGGTCCCAATCCAGATCGGGAGGGAGGAGGAGGAGGAGAGACGTGGGGACGAGCGAGGGGGAATGGGGATCGTGCTAGGGTTCGGTGCCCCCACGGGGTTATAGGCTAGGGGGGAGTGGGCCGGCCTGGCAGGCCACTGGCTGGGCCGAGGGTGGGTGGCCAGCTGGGCCGAGGCCCAGCGTGGGGGGGGGGTCTTTTTTTGTAGTTTCTTTTCTTTTATTTATTTATTTTCTTTTCTGTTTTAAATCATTTTAAATTATCTAGGCATTTTATAAAAATGTGTTTGCTTTATTTTAATTACCCAGGCATTTAATTGCACACCCCGAACATTTTAGTTTGATATTTTGAAAACTTAGTCGTTTGACTTGATTTTAAATTTGAATTCAAACCGTTTTTGAACCATCGCGAGATTAACAACTGTAATCGAGGTGACGTGGCATCATTAGCATGGAATTACTGTAGCCTAATTATCCGGGCGTCACAATTCTCCTCCACTACAAGAAATCTCGTCCCGAGATTTAAGAGAGGGGCTAGGGGTAAGGTCTAGTTACGAAATTCTAACGAATCTTCTCGGTCTTGATTGCTCTTCTCGAAGTGGTCGATCCATTACATTGATGTCTTCATTTCACTGCTTCAAGTCACCATGATCAATTTGTCATCCTTTCTTCGGGATCTCCATCGTACTTACTAATAGGTAATGGGGCAGCTTTACGACAATTGAATGGTATAAGGGAAAGTCATCTGGGCGGGGGTATCCCAAGAATGATCATAAGAGTATCTCTCGAGTTGAACAAATGAAAAACACCGAGAGCAAGGTAAGAAGGTACCATAAGAAGTTTCAAGCGGATAGACAATCGTTCGATGCCCGTTACAGGGCGTGAAAGTGGTTCAAAGCAATCGGGAATAAGTATTGCGTCTTATACCAGAATAGATCAACAGGCAGGAGGCCCATGAATTACATACAAAGTCAAGCACGAGGAATAACTTTGACAACAGGGTGTACAAGAGAGTCAGATTTCGATCCTGGGACCTGTGGGTTATGGGCCCACCATGTGGGTTAAAATAGGGAGGGGCGTTGACATCTTGCATGGTCATGATAGCAAGGCATGTCAGAGTATCAGCCTATCAGTTACGTCGGCAACAACATCGGTACCAAGGGCGAGGGACGAAGAGAACCATTTTCCTGCTCGTTGAACGAGGCGGACCAATAGGCAAAGTTCTCGTCCACCGGTGGTTACCGGGATGCTATCAACAATGGTAACAGGGTCTTACTGACAGAGTTGTACGCTGAGGTGCTTATAAAAGCAGTGACGTATTACTGCTTAGATCATATAAACCTCAAGAAGGTTAAACAGAACAATGGAAAGGAAAATGTGATTCTTAGATTAAACAGAAGAATGGAAAGGAAAATGTGATTAAACACATATTTCAGGGGTATATCCTTCCCAAGAACAAGCAGAGTATGATATCCAAGACCGGATAGAAGGTAGAAAACTCTTTTAGGTAGGAGAGACAAATTTCATGACATTACCCATACAACGATGTTTGGGTAATTTCAACAAGAAACATTTAACATGGTGCTTCAAATGTTCTTATTGAAAATCGAAGTACCATAGACATGCTTCGAGATAGCGCTGACATGGTCAACAGGTGAAAATCAGACTTTGGAAACAAAAAGGATCCATTAGGAATAACTTGTAGAATAAGTCTTACAGTTTCCTCATGGAAGAATGGATAGCATTGCTAAAAGGGAAATGTAACAATAGGGCCTCCGGCCAGGTGGGCTAGGTATGATACCACCTTACCGGGTCATCTAAAGACCAACATTATAACTCTTGGAAATATGTTCCAACCATCAAATCTGATTGAGATTCAGATTTGATGGGTGTCAGGATACCTCAGACTCGGGATGCCTGAGAAGAAAAGGTGCAACACAATTTGACGAGATGACGTTGTGAGTTTCTCAGAAGTGATCTATGTAAGTGAGCTCTAAAACAAGAGGTCATCAGTATACCAAGGAGAGGATGAGGAGGTGGCTGATAGGCTCAGCAACAAATCATCGAGATTTCCAAAGGATTGATTTCCACAATTATGTGAACAAGGAAATATCATTTGTCGAATCAAATGTCATAATGAAGTATGCTCGAGGGAAACATACACAACTGAACAATGATAGAAGGGTGCACCCAGGAATCTGGACTAGGTAGCACGATCAATGTTTGAATGATGATTCAATAATCAATAGACTTAGAATGAAACTGTAGACCAATAACTTCAAGCAATCGGGTTGCTAGAAGTTTAGAATTTACACATCACAAACCATTTATCGGTATTCCGATTAGAAACAACACGGAGACCAAGAAATGAACGCAAAAGGCGAGAGATATTACTATATCAAGAATTCTCAAGAGGTGGTAAAATTACCACGACATTCTTGACATAAAAGGTGGTAACATTCCAAGGTAAAGAAGAACAAATGCTGGATAGCAAGGATCTCAAGGTATAACACAAAACACGAATAAGTTTGTGTTGAACGGAAGGCAATAAAGTGGTCGGTGATAATACAAACCATTGAGGGCAAGGATGGTATTTCTCATCATGAATTCAATTGATATCCAGGAAGACCTCATAAGGTTGATGATCTTCACGGCACATTGGTCGAGAGATTTCAAGATGTAATCAATCAGTGACAACATCAAATCAAAGGAATGATGAAGCGGAAGGTTATTGGAACCATGGGTAGGGCACCAACTTGAAATCAAGCTTGTTGTTCAAGGTGATTTGATATGACGAGGAAGATCGACGTAAGCTTAGCTCATCATCGAAAGTTGTGCTCCGGGATTAAGGACCAGGTAGCACAGTTAAAATTTAGCACGATAATGATATAGCCGATCAGGCTAGGAATGACATGATCGAGTACAAACTCGGACTTAAAGAAGATTATCAAGAGTTGCTGAACCGTAGGACAGACTCGGTTCAGTTATCGGTGTCTTTGAGTGTTTAATAACTCAGAGCCCATGAAAACTGTAATCAGTGAGAATGTAGTACTTGATGAAGAACTCATAAGAAGTTATGCAGTTTCAAGATAATCTCGAGATACCAGGGGGGTAATACTCAAAGACGGATCAAAGTAGAGGTTGGACCGAGGTATTGATCCACATGAGACAAGTGCTTACACTTGCATCGAAAATGGTATTTAAAAGAGAACATGGTCGGAACCACGATTGTAAAAGGCCGGATCCCAGATATAAGATGAACTTATACCAAGGGAACTAATATCATTTACAAGAAGCTTCGATGATAAGTTTCACATCGGGTCCATGGGCATTAACGCAAAGGCTCAAGGTCGACTCCCAATTCTTCCATGCATAACCTTTCATTTTACTTCTCGCTTTTGATGAAGCTGTAGTATAGAAATTTTATCTAGCAAAATACCAGAAGAGTATGACTCGTGAAAACTTTCGAGTTCACACAGTTTAGAGAAGGCATATGTTCAACCCATCAGGGCATCTTAGGAGTATATACCACAAATTTCAAGAATAAATAACACCAGCTCGATAGTAGAGCATGTTTGAGAAAGCAAAGGATACAACTTACCAAAGGTATTATGTATCCGAGGAAAGGCTCACAGACTTATTGAATATGAAGGGCGCTGTCGGATAAAATCCAGCAATGATCTGGTGGTCCTCAAGGGAACTGGTGTGTAACGCCCCATATGTAACCTTCCCCAATTGTACTCCGACTCTTGCCGTTTCCGGCATTAAGTTATATTTAATTCTCGGGTTCGGGTCTTTGTCTCCGTGTGTTGTTTCGTTTTTCGAGCATCTCATATCATGTCGTCACGTGCATTGCATTTGCATACATGTTCATCTCATGCATTCGAGCATTTTTCCCGTTGTCCGTTTTGCATTCCGGCGCTTCGTTCTCCTCCGGTGGCCATTTCTGGCTTTCTTTCGTGTGTGGGGATTAAACATTTCCGGATTGGGCCGAGACTTGCCATGCGGCCTTGGTTTACTACCGGTAGACCGCCTGTCAAGTTTCGGGTCATTTGGACTTCGTTTGATACTCCAACGGTTAACCGAGGGACCGAAAAGGCCTCGTGTGTGTGCAGCCCAACACCCCTCCATTTTGGCCCAAAACCCACCAAACTCAGCTCCATCGTCTCGGTCGTTCGATCACGATCGTGTGGGCGAAAACCGCACCTCATTTGGACACTCCTAGCTCCCTCTATGCCTATATATAGCCCCCCTCCGAAATTCTCGTTCTCCTCCCCCGAAACCCTAGCTCCAAAAAAAACGGTTCCCGGGCGAGCCGGACAACGTCCGACCCCCCCCCCCCCCCGGACACATCGCCGCCGCCTACCGGGACGCGCCACGTGGCGGGCGCGCCCACTTCACCGCCGCCGCTCCCGCCGGCCCGCCTGGCCCGCGGGGAGCCCGCTCCCGCGCCGCACCGGGCCAGTGCCTCGCCGCCTCTCCGCCTCTTCTCCTCCGGCACCGGTCGCCACACCGCCGCCGCATCGCCATCGCCGCCTCGCGCCGGCGCACCCTGGCCTCGCCGCCACCCGACGCCGGCGGGCGCCCTTCCGCGCCGCCCCACGCCGCGGGCGCCTTCTCCGGCCGGGGCAGGGCCGCCCCGAGCTCCCTCGTTGCCGGCTACCTCCTCCGCCGCGCCGGACTCCGCCCTCCTCCACGCCGGCCGCCGTCGACGCCATTTCCGGCGAGCCGGGTCGCGCAGCTACAGTGCCGGGCGCTGGATCTAGATCTGGGATTTTTTTTCCCTCGGTTGACTTTTGACCTAATTCCCTAATGTTTCATGCCATGTTTGACTGCCCATAACTTTGCATCCGTAGCTCCGATTTGGGCGTATGATATGTCAAATTCTTCGTCTCGACGAGTACATCATTTAATTCCATTGCATCATTTGCATTTGAGGTCATCTGGTTGCCCAAAATGGTGTTGGAAGGAGGCATGTTGAGTTAAATTGCAGATCCGTTAATCCAACATGCACTTTTGTCATTTTTGCCATATTTAATCCGTGCATGATATGCCTGTGCCCCTTTGGGATGAATTGTTAAGCACGTTGTCTTCTTTCCAGAGGTGCCTTCCATGTATTTTTAGGAGGTGTGTGTTGTCTTGTGCAAGCTTGTGAAGAGGGCTACCTGAGATTTCAGATTTCAGGGACTTAGTAATCTCACTAAGTCTGAGCCGTTTTAGTTCACGATGCTATATGTTCGGCTTGTTTCCTAGTGATCCGTGCCTCTTTTGAGGATGATCAGTAAGAGTGATTTGTTATGCTTGTTGTGCTTAATCCATCCATGTCTCTACTTGTTATGTTGGAGCACCCTGGTTGACTCAATCGAGCTCAACTTTTGGATAGTTGCTGTTTTGGGCAGATCGTTAACTCTTTTGCGATTTTGCCGGAGTGATTTCTAGTGATCCATGCATGCTATGCCATTGTTCTTGCCATGTCTAGCTAGCATTTTGTGCCTTCTTAATGGATATATGCTTACCTTGCCATGACTTGCACCATAGTGAGAGCTTCGAGCTCGTTTATATGCCTCCGTGAGTTATTATTTCAGCATGTCCCAGTTTTCACTAAGTCTGAAAACTGATTGTGTTTCATCGATGTTCGTGTGCTCGGTAGAGTATTTTGTGAACCCTTTTGGCCCCAGGTCATTTTTGGTGTTTTGTTAAGATTGTTGAGTAGCTCCATGCCATGCTCTTACTTGCCATGTTCAGGTTTTCCTTCATGTTGTTTTGTTGCTCCGAAGAGAGCATCGTGGTCTGAAATTTCAGACTAGCGTTAATTTCGCTAAGTCTGAAATCTGTTTTGCTTATTCAGTTTTGCCATGCTTGTTTGAAGCCCTTAATGGATGAATTTTCCTATGCCTCAGTCATGATGATTTGATAAGCTTGATGAGTACATCACTGCCATGTAATTTGTTTTCATGTTGGGTGGCTGTAGCATGTTCATTTTGTTGCATTTAGGAGGCATGTTGCTGTAAATTGCAGATCGGTTCGTTTAGTAAAACGCTTGCCATTTCTTAACCGTAGCTCCGATTGCCATGATCTTTATATCGTTTTCAGGGGATTTCTTCCCCTCTATCCAGTGGCACTCTTGGATTTCCAAGTTGAGGCCAGGTTCATGCATTTCCTGTTACTTGTTGCATTCTTGCATCCCGCATCGCATCCCGCATAGCATATCATCTTTGCATCTTATTGTTTGCCCTTGCACGTGGTTGATTGTATCCTTGTTGCTTGTTTGTGTTGTTGGGTAGAGCCGGGAGACGAGTTCGCTAACGAGGAGCCCGTTGAGTTTGCTTTTGAGGATCCAGTCAATTCTGACAACTGTGCAGGCAAGATGATCACACCCTTGAAATCACTACTATCTTTGCTATGCTAGTTTGCTCGCTCTTTTGCTCTGCCAATGCTACGATGCCTACCACTTGCTTGTCAGCCTCCCAATTGCCATGTTTGAGCCTCTAACCCACCTTTGTCCTAGCAAACCATTGTTTGGCTATGTTACCGCTTTGCTCAGCCCTTCTTATAGCGTTGTTAGTTGCAGGTGAAGATTGGAGCCCTTCCTTGTTGGGACGTTTATTTACTTGTTGGGATATCATGATATTGACATGTTATCTTTATTCATCTATATACTTGGTAAAGGGTGGAAGGCTCGGCCTCTCGCCTAGTGTTTTGTTCCACTCTTGCCGCCCTAGTTTCCGTCATATCGGTGTTATGTTCCCGGTTTGTTGCGTCCCTTACGCGGTTGGGCTATAATGGGAACCCCTTGATAGTTCGCCTTGATTAAAGCTTTTCCAGCAATGCCCAACATTGGTTTTACCATTTGCCACCTACCCTTTTCTTTCCCTTGGGTTTCCGGAGCCCGAGGGTCATCTTTATTTTAGCCCCCCCACGGGCCAGTGCTCCTCTGAGTGTTGGTCCGAAATGAGCTGCCTGCGGGGCCACCTCGGGGTAACTTGAGGGTTGGTTTTACTCGTAGCTAGTCTCATCTGAGTGTGCCCTGAGAAAGAGATATGTGCAGCTCCTATCGGGATTTGTCGGCGCATTCGGGCGGTGTTGCTGGACTAGTTTTGACCTGTCGAATCATCTTGTTGTACCGGGATACCGAGTCTGATCGGTGGGTCCTGGGTGGAGGTCTATTCCTTCGTTGACCGTGAGAGCTTGTTATGGGCTAAGTTGGGACCCCCCTGCAGGGATTGATCTTTCGAAAGCCGTGCCCGCGGTTATGGGCAGATGGGAATTTGTTAATGTCCGATTGTAGATAACTTGAACTTAATTAATTAAAATGAATCAACTGCGTGTGTTGCCGTGATGGCCTCTTCTCGGCGGAGTCCGGGAAGTGGACACGGCGTTGGAGTTATGCTTGCGTAGTCTGCTCTACTTAGTTACCGCTCGTGCTTTGCCTTCTCTTCTCGCTCTCTTTTGCGAATAAGTTAGCCACCATATATGCTAGTCGCTTGCTGCAGCTCCACTCAAATTACCCCTTCCTTACCTATTTAGCTTAAATAGTCTTGATCGCGAGGGTGCGATATTGCTGAGTCCTTGTGGCTCACAGATTACTGTTACACCAGATGCAGGGACCGATGATACTCCTCCGGATGGCGCGTTCGAGCTGAAGTGGGAGTACGACGAGGATTCTCACTGATACTATGTTTCTTTTCCTGATGATCAGTAGTGGTGCCTGCTCGGGGTTCGATTCAGGGATTAGTCGCATGTTGGGGAGTCTTTTCAATTTTGGCGCCGTAGTCGGGCCATGAGTGTTTGTATGATGGATGCTATTTATGTACCTTGATGTGACGTGGCGAGTGTAAGCCAACTATTATTATTATTCCCCCTTTATATTTATATGTACATGGGTTGTGTGAAGATTGCCTCACTTGCGACTTATGCCTTTAATGCGATTATGCCTCTAAGTCGTGCCTCGACACGTGGGAGATATAGTCGCATCGAGGGTGTTACAAGTTGGTATCAGAGCCAGGTTCCCCGACCTTAGGAGCCCCATTGCTTGATCGTTTTTAGCAGCCGAGTTGTGTCTAGAAAAATGTTTTGAGTCCTTAGGAATTATATATCGGAGAGCTTAGGAATTCTTTTTACTTCCCAGTCTCCTCATCGCTCTGGTAAGGCATCCTGACGTAGAGTTTTGACTCTTCTCTTCTCAAATTTCACTAAAAAAAAATTTTAGGATCACGCGAGTATCTTAGTTTTGTTCCGATGGCTTATGATGAGAATACTGTCTTGGTGCCTCCTGTCAGGGGTTTAGTGGAAGTGTCCCGGGGAGTTGAGCTCTGAGGTGTTGTCATCATAATTCTATCGTTGCAATTCTGGTATACTTGAGATATGTGCGCGACATCGAAAATCTCCTTTATGCAGTTCGTTGGTGAGATAACCTCGACGCCACCCAGTACTGGGGCGGGAGTTCGGGAGTATCGCCATAACTTGTATAACGGATGCTTTTCGAAGGTTGAGATAGATGGTTTCCGAAGGTTTCTTGGTTATGTGTTGAAGGATGGATGCAGCTGGATGTAGGATTTGCTAGCTTGGGTGAGATATTATGCTTCCCCTGTATCCTCAACACCTGATTGCATAACCGGAAAGTTTCGGGAGTTCCATAGGTGGGAATTCAAGTAGCCTTAGGATATCTTTCCAACAGATGTGTGATATGAAATTGGGGTTCGACGTCTAGTGGTTCGCCTATTCACGGTCGATTTTACAGTGGCCTCGTTGTGTCTTAAAGAGTCCTTGGCTATGCTGACTCGGGGACGCTTCGTATGTCATGTTCACTGCCTTGTACATGATGGTGCTGTACGGTCGAGCCCGTGTAGGTCCTACCACGAACACTTCGGACGAAATTTCTATCATGTGTTTGTTCCGGCTTATTCCGCAAGCCAACCCTTGGTTTATTTTGAGTTGTGGTGTTCGTTCTTCTCCGACGTCATATATTGATTCCATCCCTCGTTGATGTACCTCTTCTACATGATTCTTCGTGGCTTCGCAATTTAGGAATATGTGACCACTTCAAGAGATGTGCATTCGTTCATTTTGTTCGGGTGTGAAGACTTATGTTGCAATTTTCATTCCGTTGGATTCACCTTCTATATTTCTCTATTTTTGTGCTAATGGTGGTCAACCTCTTCAGGATGGCTCCTCCAACGCGCACCACTCCGAACCCAGATCCTCCGCCACCTCCGCCTCCTCCGGAAGCATGGCAGGCTGTGATGGCTGCTACTAATGCAAATACTCAGCTGATCATGCAAATCATCCAAGAGCGGAATCAAAGCAGTCAAGCGAACCAAGGCAGCAACCAGAACTAGTTTGCAACTCTGAATCAGTTCCTCGCAAATGGTCCAAAGACGTTCAGTAACTGCGTTGAGGCTACCGATGCTGATGATTGGTTAGTCGATCTGGGCAAGCATTTTGAATGTAGCAATGTCAGACCTGAAGATTTTGTCAAGTTCGCGTCTTTCCAGCTCAAGGATCAGGCCGCAGAGTGGTTTCAGCAATACCGGGATTCCAGAGGTGGACGTTTGATCACTTGGGATGATTTCCGTCGTGATTTCCGCGCTCATCACATTCCTCAAAGTGTGACTGAAAGCAAACGTGAAGAATTTCGTAATCTGAAGCAAGGCTCTTTGTCTGTCTATGACTACAACAAGTTGTTCCAGAAGCTCGCCCGTTTTGCCAAGCAGGATGTTCCTGATGAGAAGAGCATGATCTATCAGTTCAGGGGTGGTCTTCGTGAAGAGATTCAGCTCGCTCTTGTCCTCTTCAAGCCGCTGAGATACGATGAGTTCTACAACATGGCATTGAAGCAAGAGGCTGCTCAGCTCAGGTGTGATGCTTCCAGGAAGCGAGTCAGAGACACTTCGTCTTCGTCCTCTACTCAAGTGACCAAGCAGCAGAAGTATTGGCTTCCTCCTCCTCCGTTCCGTCAGCCGTTTCAGCAGAAGAGCAAAGGTGGCAGTGGTTCTTCCCACCCACCCAACCCAGGCTTTCAGAACAAGACTTCATCTCAAGCTCCAAGATCGAGTGCTCCGTACCACCGTCCGCTCTCAGAGGTCACGTGCAACAAGTGCCAACAGAAGGGTCACTACGCTAACAAGTGTTTTAACCAGAGGCGTCTTCCTCCTCCTCCTCCTGTCAGATCGGCAAGTACAGCTGTGGTCAAGCACAATCCCAAGCACGCCAAGGTCAATATGGTGAATGCAGCTCAAGCAGAGGATTCGTCAGATGTGATCATGGGTAACCTTCCTGTTAATGATATTCCTGCAAAAGTTCTTTTTGACTCTGGTGCATCGCATTCCTTCATGTCATTCCCTTTTGCATCGGAGAACAATTTTAGCACTAAAGCATTACCTAGAGCTATGCAAGTCGTCTCTCCAGCGAAGCGTCTGAGTTCCACTATGATGATTCCGGATATTTCTATCATGATGGGTGATTTCAAGTTCTTGGCTTCTCCTATGGTTCTTGGCAATTCTGATATCGACCTCATTCTTGGGATGGACTGGCTCTCTAAACATAAAGCTCAGCTGGATTGCGCAGCCAAGCAGATTCAACTGACTCATTCGTCTGAGGAAGTGATTGTCTTTGCTGCTCGGGATAATACCATCCGGTTATTCTCTCTCAATGAGAAGGGTGAATTGGATGCTATTTCGCAGATTCCGGTTGTTTGTGAGTATCAAGATGTCTTCCCTGAAGAACTCCTAGGCATGCCTCCAAACCGGCCTGTTGAATTCGTTATTGAACTTGAGCCCGGTACGGAACCGGTGTGCAAGCGGCCTTACAAGCTCGGCCCCGAAGAGTTGAAGGAGTTGAAGAAACAGCTCGATAAGCAAGAAAGTATGGGTCTCATTCGGCCTAGTACTTCTCCGTGGGGTTGTGGTGTTCTTTTTGTGAAGAAGAAGGATGGAACGGACCGACTTTGTGTTGACTATCGTCCATTGAACAAGAAGACCATCAAGAACAAGTATCCACTTCCCAACATTAATGAGCTATTCGAACAACTCAAGGGTGCCCAAGTATTCTCCAAGCTTGATCTCCGTATGGGTTATCATCAAATTCGCATTCGTGAACAAGATATTCCAAAGACGGCGTTCAGAACAAGCTATGGGTCATATGAATACACTGTTATGTCTTTTGGCCTCGCCAATGCTCCTCCGACGTTCTCTCGCATGATGAACTTCATCTTCAACCCCTACACCAACGACTTCGTTTTGGTCTATCTCGATGATATCCTGGTTTTCTCGAAGAACAAGGAAGATCATGCCAAACACTTGCGCTTGGTTCTTGACAAGCTAAGGGAACATCAATTCTATGCCAAGTTCTCTAAGTGTGAGTTTTGGCTCGATGAGGTTCTTTATCTTGGTCATATTATCTCTGCCAAGGGCATTTCCATGGATCCTGAGAAGGTGTCTGCAATTGTTAATTGGGAACCTCCTCAGAATGTGAAGCAACTCCGTAGCTTCCTCGGTCTTGCAAGTTATTGTCGAAGATTCGTTGAAAACTTCTCCAAGATCGCGAAGCCTCTCTCAAATCTTCTTCAGAAGCACGTCAAGTACGTTTGGTCTCCGGAGTGTGATGTTGCTTTCAACGCTTTGAAAGAGAAATTGATCACTGCTCCAGTTCTAACTCCGCCTGATGAAGCCAAGCCGTACGAGGTCTTTTGTGATGCCTCTCTCCAAGGTCTCGGTGCAGTACTGATGCAAGAGAAGAAAGTTGTTGCTTATACCTCTCGCCAGTTGAAGCCAAATGAGAAGAACTACCCCACTCATGATCTCGAGTTGGCGGCAGTTGTGCACGCATTGTTGACTTGGAGACATCTTCTCTTGGGAAGGAAAGTGGACATTTTCACTGATCACAAAAGTCTCAAGTACATCTTCACTCAGCCTAATCTCAACCTCAGGCAGACTCGATGGGTCGAAATGATTCAAGAGTACAATCCGAGTATCGAGTATACTCCAGGCAAGGCTAATGTGATTGCTGACGCTTTGAGCAGAAAGGCATATTGCAACAGTCGATTCTCAAGCCTTATCAACCCGAGCTGTGTGAAGCCTTCCGCAAACTTAATCTGCAAGTTGTTCCTCAAGGTTTCCTTGCCAACCTTCAAGTTTCTCCTACCTTGGAAGACCAGATTCGCCAAGCCCAGCTTCTAGATGCTATGGTGAAAAAGGTGAAGATCGGTATTGCAAAGAGTCAGTCCAAGTACAAGTGCTACCGACTTGATGACAAGGACACTCTCTTCTTCGAGGATCGAATTGTTGTGCCCAAAGGTGAACTTCGTAAAGTGATCATGAATGAGGCTCATAACTCTCTCCTCTCCATCCACCCTGGGAGCACGAAGATGTATCAAGATCTGAAGCAAACTTATTGGTGGACTCGAATGAAGCGCGAGATCGCTCAATTCGTGAATGAATGTGATGTCTGCAGAAGAGTGAAAGCAGAACACCAAAGGCCAGCAGGTCTCCTCCAACCTCTCGCCATTCCAGAATGGAAGTTTGACCACATTGAAATGGACTTCGTGACTGGGTTTCCTAAGTCCAAGCATGGCAATGATGCTATATTCGTTGTCATCGACAAGCTGACCAAAGTGGCTCATTTCTTGCCTATCAAAGAGTCAATCACTGCAGCTCAATTGGCGGAGCTCTACACCTCTCGCATTGTCTCTCTGCACGGTATTCCTCAAGTGATATCTTCAGACCGTGGCAGCATCTTTACCTCCAAGTTTTGGGATTCTTTTCAGAAGGCCATGGGCACCGGCATTCGCTTCAGCACTGCTTTCCATCCTCAAACAAGCGGTCAAGTCGAGCGTGTCAACCAGATTCTTGAAGATATGCTCAGGGCTTGTGTTATCTCCTTCGGCATGAAGTGGGAGGATTGCCTTCCTTATGCTGAATTCTCGTACAACAACAGTTTCCAAGCAAGCTCCGGCAAGGCCCCGTTTGAAATTCTGTATGGTAGGAAGTGCCGTACACCTCTCAACTGGTCTGAAACCGGTGAACGTCAGCTGCTGGGCAATGACCTGATCACAGAAGCGGAAGAAATGTGCAAGGTCATTCGTGATAACCTCAAAGCAGCCCAGTCTCGTCAGAAGAGCTATTACGACAGCAAGCACCGTGATTTGGCCTTCGAGATCGGAGATCATGTCTACCTCCGCGTCTCTCCTATGAAAGGGACTCGTCGCTTCGGTATCAAAGGGAAGCTTGCCCCAAGATACGTCGGGCCTTTCAAGATCGTCAGCAAGAGAGGCGACCTCGCCTATCAACTCGAGCTTCCTGCAACCTTTGCCAATGTTCATGATGTGTTTCACGTCTCGCAACTCCGTAAGTGCTTCAAGACGCCTGAGCGCACCGTCAACTTCGAGGACATTGAGCTCCAAGAAGATCTCTCCTACCGTGAGCACCCAGTTGCAATCCTTGAGGAGACTGAACGCAAAACTCGCAACAAGTCAATCAAGTTTCTCAAAATCAAGTGGTCACACCATTCCGACCGTGAAGCTACCTGGGAACGCGAGGATCACCTCCGTTCCGAGTACCCGGAGTTCTTTCAGCCCTAGATCTCGGGACGAGATCTTTTCGTAGTGGTGGAGTGTTGTAACGCCCCATATGTAACCTTCCCCAATTGTACTCCGACTCTTGCCGTTTCTGGCATTAAGTTATATTTAATTCTCGGGTTTGGGTCTTTGTCTCCGTGTGTTGTTTCGTTTTTCGAGCATCTCATATCATGTCGTCACGTGCATTGCATTTGCATACATGTTCATCTCATGCATTCGAGCATTTTTCCCGTTGTCCGTTTTGCATTCCGGCGCTTCGTTCTCCTCCGGTGGCCATTTCTGGCTTTCTTTCGTGTGTGGGGATTAAACATTTCCGGATTGGGCCGAGACTTGCCATGCGGCCTTGGTTTACTACCGGTAGACCGCCTGTCAAGTTTCGGGTCATTTGGACTTCGTTTGATACTCCAACGGTTAACCGAGGGACCGAAAAGGCCTCGTGTGTGTGCAGCCCAACACCCCTCCATTTTGGCCCAAAACCCACCAAACTCAGCTCCATCGTCTCGGTCGTTCGATCACGATCGTGTGGGCGAAAACCGCACCTCATTTGGACACTCCTAGCTCCCTCTATGCCTATATATAGCCCCCCTCCGAAATTCTCGTTCTCCTCCTCCGAAACCCTAGCTCCTAAAAAAACGGTTCCCGGGCGAGCCGGACAACGTCCGACCCCCCCCCCCCCCCCGGACACATCGCCGCCGCCTACCGGGACGTGCCACGTGGCGGGCGCGCCCACTTCACCGCCGCCGCTCCCGCCGGCCCGCCTGGCCCGCGGGGAGCCCGCTCCCGCGCCGCACCGGGCCAGTGCCTCGCCGCCTCTCCGCCTCTTCTCCTCCGGCGCCGGTCGCCACACCGCCGCCGCATCGCCATCGCCGCCTCGCACCGGCGCACCCCGGCCTCGCCGCCACCCGACGCCGGCGGGCGCCCTTCCGCGCCGCCCCACGCCGGGGGCGCCTTCTCCGGCCGGGGCAGGGCAGCCCCGAGCTCCCTCGTCGCCGGCTACCTCCTCCGCCGCGCCGGACTCCGCCCTCCTCCACGCCGGCCGCCGTCGACGCCATTTCCGGCGAGCCGGGTCGCGCAGCTACAGTGCCGGGCGCTGGATCTAGATCTGGGATTTTTTTTCCCTCGGTTGACTTTTGACCTAATTCCCTAATGTTTCATGCCATATTTGACTGCCCATAACTTTGCATCCGTAGCTCCGATTTGGGCGTATGATATGTCAAATTCTTCGCCTCGACGAGTACATCATTTCATTCCATTGCATCATTTGCATTTGAGGTCATATGGTTGCCCAAAATGGTGTTGGAAGGAGGCATGTTGAGTTAAATTGCAGATCCGTTAATCCAACATGCACTTTTGTCATTTTTGCCATATTTAATCCGTGCATGATATGCCTGTGCCCCTTTGGGATGAATTGTTAAGCACGTTGTCTTCTTTCCAGAGGTGCCTTCCATGTATTTTTAGGAGGTGTGTGTTGTCTTGTGCAAGCTTGCGAAGAGGGCTACCTGAGATTTCAGATTTCAGGGACTTAGTAATCTCACTAAGTCTGAGCCGTTTTAGTTCACGATGCTATATGTTCGGCTTGTTTCCTAGTGATCCGTGCCTCTTTTGAGGATGATCAGTAAGAGTGATTTGTTATGCTTGTTGTGCTTAATCCATCCATGTCTCTACTTGTTATGTTGGAGCACCCTAGGTTGACTCAATCGAGCTCAACTTTTGGATAGTTGCTGTTTTGGGCAGATCGTTAACTCTTTTGCGATTTTGCCGGAGTGATTGCTAGTGATCCATGCATGCTATGCCATTGTTCTTGCCATGTCTAGCTAGAATTTTGTGCCTTCTTAATAGATATATGCTTACCTTGCCATGACTTGCACCGTAGTGAGAGCTTCGAGCTCGTTTATATGCCTCCGTGAGTTATTATTTCAGCATGTCCCAGTTTTCACTAAGTCTGAAAACTGATTGTGTTTCATCGATGTTCGTGTGCTCGGTAGAGTATTTTGTGAACCCTTTTGGCCCCAGGTCATTTTGGGTGTTTTGTTAAGCTTGTTGAGTAGCTCCATGCCATGCTCTTACTTGCCATGTTCAGGTTTTCCTTCATGTTGTTTTGCTGCTCCGAAGAGAGCATCGTGGTCTGAAATTTCAGACTAGCGTTAATTTCGCTAAGTCTGAAATCTGTTTTGCTTATTCAGTTTTGCCATGCTTGTTTGAAGCCCTTAATGGACGAATTTTCCTATGCCTCAGTAATGATGATTTGATAAGCTTGATGAGTACATCACTTCCATGTAATTTGTTTTCATGTTGGGTGGCTGTAGCATGTTCATTTTGTTGCATTTAGGAGGCATGTTGCTGTAAATTGCAGATCGGTTCGTTTAGTAAAACGCTTGCCATTTCTTAACCGTAGCTCCGATTGCCATGATCTTTATATCGTTTTCAGGGGATTTCTTCCCCTCTATCCAGTGGCACTCTTGGATTTCCAAGTTGAGGCCAGGTTCATGCATTTCCTGTTACTTGTTGCATTCTTGCATCCCGCATCGCATCCCGCATAGCATATCATCTTTGCATCTTATTGTTTGCCCTTGCACGTGGTTGATTGTATCCTTGTTGCTTGTTTGTGTTGTTGGGTAGAGCCGGGAGACGAGTTCGCTAACGAGGAGCCCGTTGAGTTTGCTTTTGAGGATCCAGTCAATTCTGACAACTGTGCAGGCAAGATGATCACACCCTTGGAATCACTACTATCTTTGCTATGCTAGTTTGCTCGCTCTTTTGCTCTGCCAATGCTACGATGCCTACCACTTGCTTGTCAGCCTCCCAATTGCCATGTTTGAGCCTCTAACCCACCTTTGTCCTAGCAAACCATTGTTTGGCTATGTTACCGCTTTGCTCAGCCCTTCTTATAGCGTTGTTAGTTGCAGGTGAAGATTGGAGCCCTTCCTTGTTGGGACGTTTATTTACTTGTTGGGATATCATGATATTGACATGTTATCTTTATTCATCTATATACTTGGTAAAGGGTGGAAGGCTCGGCCTCTCTCCTAGTGTTTTGTTCCACTCTTGCCGCCCTAGTTTCCGTCATATCGGTGTTATGTTCCCGGTTTGTTGCGTCCCTTACGCGGTTGGGCTATAATGGGAACCCCTTGATAGTTCGCCTTGATTAAAGCTTTTCCAGCAATGCCCAACATTGGTTTTACCATTTGCCACCTACCCTTTTCTTTCCCTTGGGTTTCCGGAGCCCGAGGGTCATCTTTATTTTAGCCCCCCCACGGGCCAGTGCTCCTCTGAGTGTTGGTCCGAAATGAGCTGCCTGCGAGGCCACCTCGGGGTAACTTGAGGGTTGGTTTTACTCGTAGCTAGTCTCATCTGAGTGTGCCCTGAGAAAGAGATATGTGCAGCTCCTATCGGGATTTGTCGGCGCATTCGAGCGGTGTTGCTGGACTAGTTTTGACCTGTCGAATCATCTTGTTGTACCGGGATACCGAGTCTGATCGGTGGGTCCTGGGTGGAGGTCTATTCCTTCGTTGACCGTGAGAGCTTGTTATGGGCTAAGTTGGGACCCCCCCTGCAGGGATTGATCTTTCGAAAGCCGTGCCCGCGGTTATGGGCAGATGGGAATTTGTTAATGTCCGATTGTAGATAACTTGAACTTAATTAATTAAAATGAATCAACTGCGTGTGTTGCCGTGATGGCCTCTTCTCGGCGGAGTCCGGGAAGTGGACACGGCGTTGGAGTTATGCTTGCGTAGTCTGCTCTACTTAGTTACAGCTCGTGCTTTGCCTTCTCTTCTCGCTCTCTTTTGCGAATAAGTTAGCCACCATATATGCTAGTCGCTTGCTGCAGCTCCACTCAAATTACCCCTTCCTTACCTATTTAGCTTAAATAGTCTTGATCGCGAGGGTGCGAGATTGCTGAGTCCTTGTGGCTCACAGATTACTGTTACACCAGATGCAGGGACCGATGATACTCCTCCGGATGGCGCGTTCGAGATGAAGTGGGAGTACGACGAGGATTCTCAGCGATACTATGTTTCTTTTCCTGATGATCAGTAGTGGTGCCTGCTCGGGGTTCGATTCAGGGATTAGTCGCATGTTGGGGAGTCTTTTCTATTTTGGCGCCGTAGTCGGGCCATGAGTGTTTGTATGATGGATGCTATTTATGTACCTTGATGTGACGTGGCGAGTGTAAGCCAACTATTATTATTATTCCCCCTTTATATTTATATGTACATGGGTTGTGTGAAGATTGCCTCACTTGCGACTTATGCCTTCAATGCGATTATGCCTCTAAGTCGTGCCTCGACACGTGGGAGATATAGTCGCATCGAGGGTGTTACATGGTGCGAGCATCGGTACTCAACCAGGGGGAGAAACAATGCAAGGAGATCAGACTTTAGAAACAACTGACTAATTCAAGGCTCAAATGCAAAGGAATTATCAATTCCAAGACAAGGGATCAGAAGCAATGCTCTGATCAGGGATGGATAAGTTGAATAGCCTTAAGGGTACAATCGACAGCAATTTGATTGGTCGAGATCCAGCTCATGTTTTAAAATAACGTCTGAGCCGGAAAGATAATTTAAAAGGATCAATTGATGATTGCGTGCATTCGCACTCAAGTTGAATCAATAGGATCAAAAGACGATGCCTAAGGATACTAACGAATATCGCCAGACATATGGAAAGCATCCATAATGCAAGCAGGCAAGTATTGCAGAGCAATAAGCTACTAAGGATTTTTGGAGGATCGAATAGTATTTCGAAGACCATTGTGAAACACATGAACAACTGGGGATGAGTGGATACTCGACAAGTGCGAGGATTTAATTGAAGGGGTATTCATGTGGCAAGGAACTCCTAGGCAGTAGGCACAAAGTATTCTCAGAACAATAGAGAAGACTCCGGGGTATCTTGTAATAACAAGATCAATGGGGGATGATTGTATGAATGGCAAGTGTAATTAGTTATCCATAAGGATTTATCGGTGGTAGGAATCGCAATGGCGAAGGGCACAAGGGTCTCGGGAAAGCATCAGAGAGTGTCTTTAGAATATTCTAGTGCAGCAGGCGATCATCTTTAATGAAGGGCTCTCCGGGAGAAAGTGATAACGAGATCCTAATGTTAGATTTAGCAAAATTCATTTAACCTGAATAGGGGAGAGATTAGAGTCCCAGAGTAAGGATCGAGGAGTAAAAGATCCTAATATCACCCGATGGCGACGTGGGCCCGTAAGGCACACAGCCATGTTAGTAAAAAGTTTCGTAATGTCTAGACTCGACTTCGGCCAAGGAGTGTGGAGGGGGGGATTCCTACAGGCAGTAGGCTCTGATACCAACTTGTGATGCCCCCGATTTAATCGTACACTAATCATACACGCAAACGTGTACGATCAAGATCAGGGACTCACGGGAAGATATCACAACACAACTCTACAAATAAAATAAGTCATACAAGCATCATATTACAAGCCAGGGGCCTCGAAGGCTCGAATACAAGAGCTCGATCATAGACGAGTCAGCGGAAGCAACAGTATCTGAGTACAGACATAAGTTAAACAAGTTGCCTTAAGAAAGCTAGCACAAACTGGGATACAGATCAAAAGAGGCGCAGGCCTCCTGCCTGGGATCCTCCTAAACTACTCCTGGTCGTCGTCAGCGGGCAGCACGTAGTAGTAGGCACCTCCGGTGCAGTAGGAGTCGTCGTCGAAGGTGGCGTCTGGCTCCTGGGCTCCAACATCTGGTTGCGACAACCAGGTAGAAGGAATAGAGGGAAAAGAAGGATAAAGCAACCGTGAGTACTCATCCAAAGTACTCGCAAGCAAGGAGCTACACTACATATGTATGCATTGGTGTCAACTAGAATAAGGCTATTATAAGTGGACTGAACTGCAGAAAGCCGGAATAGGAGGGGGATAGCTAGTCCTTTCGAAGACTACGCTTCTGGCAGCCTCCGTCTTGCAGCATGTAGAAGAGAGTAGACTGAAGTCCTCCAAGTAGCATCGCATAGCATAATCCTAACCGATGATCCTCCCCTCGTCACCCTGTGAGAGAGCGATCACCGATTGTATCTGGCACTTGGAAGGGTGTGTTTTATTAAGTATCCGGTTCTAGTTGTCATAAGGTCAAGGTACAACTCCGGGTCGTCCTTTTACCGAGGGACACGGCTATTCGAATAGATAAACTTCCCTGCAGGGGTGCACCACATACCCCAACACGCTCGATCCCATTTGGCCGGACACACTTTCCTGGGTCATGCCCGGCCTCGGAAGATCAACACGTCGCAGCCCCACCTAGGCACAACAGAGAGGTCAGCACGCCGGTCTAAACCTAAGCGCACAGGGGTCTGGGCCCATCGCCCTTAGCACACCTGCACGTTGCGAACGCGGCCGAAAGCAGACCTAGCCTAGTGGCCTTCCAGTCCAATCCGGCGCGCGCCACTCAGTCGCTGACGTCACGAAGGCTTCGGCTGATACCACGACGCCGGGATACCCATAACTACTCCCGCGTAGATGGTTAGTGCGTATAGACCAAATGGCCAGACTCAGATCAAATACCCAGATCTCGTTAAGCATGTTAAGTGTCCGCGAACGCCGAACAGGGCCAGGCCCACCTCTCTCCTAGGTGGTCGGAACCTGCCCTGTCGCTCCGCCTCAAAGATCCACTCGCGGGTGCTCCTACGAGCCGTCCCGTCTTTAGTCACCACATGTATCATGTATAAAGTATATAGTATATACCCGTGATCACCTCCCGAGTGATCACGGCCCGATAGTATAGCATGGCAGACGGACAAGAATGTAGGGCCACTGATGATAAACTAGCACCCTATACTAAGCATTAGGATTGCAGGTAAAGGTAACAACAGTAGTAGCAAGGACAGGCTATGCATCAGTATAGGATTAACGGGAAACAGTAACATGCTACACTACTCTAATGCAAGCAGTATAGAGAAGAGTAGGCGATATCTGGTGATCAAAGGGGGGGGGGGCTTGCCTGGTTGCTCTAGCAAGAGAGAGGGGTCGTCAACACCGTAGTCGTACTGGGTAGTAGCGGCGTCGGTCTCGGTGTCTAGCGAGAGAAGAGGGGGAAGAAACAATAAATATAATGCAAGCATATGCATAGTGATGCATGATATGACAAGTAACGGCGTTAGAGGTGCCCTAACGCGGTAATAGGTGATACCGGTGAAGGGGGATGACATCCGGGAAAGTATCCCCGGTGTTTTGCGTTTTCGAGCAGAGGAGCCGGAGGGGGAAAGTTGCGAGTTCGATAGGTTAGGGATGCGTGGCGGACGAACGGACTGCGTATCCGGGTTTGTCTCGTCGTTCTGAGCAACTTTCATGTACAAAGTTTTTCCATCTGAGCTACGGTTTATTTTCTATTAATTTTAAAAGATTTAAATCATTTTCTAAATTATTTTAATTCGAAAATTAAATCTTAAATTGCTATGGGTACACACAATTGTACCCAACAGAATGTATGTGTGGCTAGCAGGTGGGGTCAAGGGGTGGTCCAGTCAGCATTTGACCAATCAACTGTTGACTGGTCAACAGGGTCACAGGGCCCACCTGTCATGGGCTGGGTCAACCCAGTCAACAGTTTGACTGGTCAAACTGGACAGGGGGCCCACATGTCATTGACTGACTACTAACTAACCTAATTAATTGGGTTAATTAACAGATTAGTTAGGTTAAGTTAATTAGCTTAATTTAATCAATATTAATTAAGTTAATTAATTCTTTAATTAAGTAATTAATTATCTTATCTATTTATTCGTTTTAAACATCCTGGGGGGGGTCGGGCCCCACTTGTCATTGGCCCTATGGGCCTATCGGGCGCCGCTAGCGGGCGGGGGCGTCGGACGCGCCCGAGCGAGCGCAGGCGGGGCGCTGCCCGCCAGGACGCGGGATGAGGCCGTGGCCACGGCGGGGCCCGCCGGAGCACCAGAGGCAGCGGACGTCCGCTGGCGAAGCTGCAGGCGGGCGGGCCAGGGGGCGCGCGAGGCCGGCGCAAGGGACAAAGTGTGCAGGGGGGGACGGGGGGGCGGCACGGCGAGCGAGCAGCGCAGACGAGGCGCGTCGGGGCGGGGCGACGGGCACGGCCAAGCGGAGCGGCGCGCGGCCAGGGCGCGGCGCGGCAGCGGTGAGCGCGGGGCATGAGCGGGTCGAACGAGGGGAGGCGCGGGCGCACGCGTGGCCGAGCGGGCGTGGTTGCCGCGCGGCGAGCACGGCATGGACGGCGACTGCGGGGGGCGGCGATGAGCGCGAGCGCACGCGGAGGAGGAACGGGGGCGCGCCGACGAGACGGTGCGGAAGCTCACCGCGGGAGCGTGGGGTCTAGGCAACGGCGCGCGGGGAGCGGCTTGGGGAGGAGGTCGAGGAGGTCGGCGGCGATCCGGCGAGAAGGTCAGGCGGCGGGCTCCGGGCGCGGGGCTGCGTCGAGCGACGCCGGCCTCCTCTGGGTCCCGATCCAGATCGGGAGGGAGGAGGGGGAGGAGATACGTGGGGACGAGCGAGGGGGAATGGGGATCGTGCTAGGGTTCGGTGCCCCCACGGGGTTATAGGCTAGGGGGGAGTGGGCCGGCCTGGCAGGCCACTGGCTGGGCCGAGGGTGGGTGGCCAGCTGGGCCGAGGCCCAGCGTGGGGGGGGGTCTTTCTTCTTTTCTTTTTTTTGTAGTTTCTTTTCTTTTATTTATTTATTTTCTTTTCTGTTTTAAATTATTTTAAATTATCTAGGCATTTTATAAAAATGTGTTTGCTTTATTTTAATTACCTAGGCATTTAATTGCACACCCCGAACATTTTAGTTTGATATTTTGAAAACTTAGTCGGTTGACTTGATTTTAAATTTGAATTCGAACCGTTTTTGAACCATCGCGAGATTAACAACTGTAATCGAGGTGACGTGGCATCATTAGCGTGGAATTACTGTAGCCTAATTATCCGGGCGTCACAGATATGAAGTCTCCAACAAAGTTCTATTGCTAAAAGATGGAGGAGAATCGCTCAACTAGTGAGCATGTGCTCAGATTGTCTAGGTACTACAATCGCTTGAATCAAGTGGGAGTTAATCTTCCAGATAAGATAGTGATTGACAGAATTCTCTAGTCACCATCACCAAGTTAGTAGAACTTCGTGATGAACTATAGTATGCAAGGGATAACGGAAACAACTCCCAAGCTCTTCGTGATGCTGAAATCAACGAAGGTAGAAATCAAGAAAAACATCAAGTGTTGATGGTTGACAAGACCACTAGTTTCAAGAAAAGGGCAGAGGGAAGAAGGGGAACTTCAAGAAGAACATCAAGCAAGTTGCTGCTCAAGTGAAGAAGCCCAAGTCTGGTCCTAAGCCTGAGACTAAGTGCTACAAAGGGACTGGTCACTAGAAGCGGAACTACCCCAAGTGATTGGCGAACGAGAAGGATGGCAAAGTAAACATAAGTATATTTGATATACATGTTATTGATGTGTACTTTACTAGTGTTTATAGCAAATCCTCAGTATTTGATACTAGTTCAGTTGCTAAGATTAGTAACTCGAATCAGGAGTTGCAGAATAAACAGAGACTAGTTAAGGGTGAAGTGACGATGTGTGTTGGAAGTAATTCCAAGATTGATATGATCATCATCGCACACTCCCCTATACTTTCGGGATTAGTGTTGAACCTAAATAAGTGTTATTTGGTTTTTGCGTTGAGCATGAATATGATTTGATCATGTTTATTGCAATACGGTTATTCATTAAAGTCAGAGAATAATTGTTGTTCTGTTTACATGAATAAAACCTTCGATGGTCATACACCCAATGAAACAAGTTCGTTGGATCTCGATCGTAGTAATACACATAATCATAATATTGAAACCAAAAGATGCAAAGTTAATAATGATAGTGCAACTTATTTGTGGCACTGCCGTTTAGGTCATATTGGTGTAAAGCACATGAAGAAACTCCATGCTGATGGGCTTTTGGAATCACTTGATTATGAATCAGTTGATGCTTGCGAACCATGCCTCATGGGCAAGATGACTAAGACTCTGTTCTTCGGAACAATGGAGCGAGCAACAGATTTGTTGGAAATCATACATACTGATGTATGTGGTCCGATGAATATTGAGGCTCGCGACAAGTATCATTATTTTCTGATCTTCACAGATGATTTGGGCAGATATGGGTATATCTACTTGATGAAACATAAGTCTGAAACATTTGAAAAGTTCAAAGAATTTCAGAGTGAAGTGGAAAATCATCGTGACAAGAAAATAAGGTTTCTATGATCTGATCACGGAGACAAATATTTGAGTTACGAGTTTGGTCTTCAATTAAAACAATGTGGAATAGTTTCACAAATTCGTGCCACCTGGAACACCACAGCATAATGGTGTGTCCGAACGTCATAGTCGTACTTTATTAGATATAGTGCAAATCTATGATGTTTCTTACCGATTTACCACTATCGTTTTTGAGGTTATGCATTAAAGACAGCTGCATTCACGTTAAAAAGGGGCGCCATCTAAGTCCGTTGAGACGACACAATCTGAAATGTGGTTTGGCAAGAAACCAAAGTTGTTGTTTCTTAAAGTTTGGGTTGTGATGCTTATATGAAAAAGTTTCATCCTGATAAGCTCAAACCCAAATCGGAGAAATATGTCTTCATAGGATACCCAAAAGGAGACTGTTGGGTACACCTTCTATCACAGATCCTAAGGCAAGACATTCGTTGCTTATAATGGATCCTTTCTAGAGAAGGAGTTTCTCTCGAAAGAAGTGAGTGGGAGTAAAGTAGAACTTGATAAGGTAATTGTACCTTCTCCCTTATTGGAAAGTAGTTCATCACAGAAATCTGTTCCTGTGACTACTACACCAATTAGTAAGGAAGCTAATGATGATGATCATGTAACTTCAGATCAAGTTACTACCGAATCTCGTAGGTAAACCAGAGTGAGATCCACACCAGTGTGGTACAGTAATCCTGTTCTGGAGGTCATGTTACTTGACCATGACGAACCTACGAACTATGAGGAAGCGATGATGAGCCCAAATTTCGCAAAATGGCTTGAGGCCATGAAATCTGAGATGGGATTCATGTATGAGAACAAAGTATGGACTTTGGTTGACTTGCCCGATGATCGGCAAGCCATAGAAAATAAATGGATCTTCAAGAGGAAGACGAACGTTGATAGTAGTGTTACTATCTACAAAGCTAGAATTGTTGCAAAAGGTTTTCGACAAGTTCAAAGTGTTGACTACGATGAGAGTTTCTCACTCGTATCTATGCTTAAGTCTTTCCGAATCATGTTAGCAGTTGCCGCATTTTATGAAATCTGGCAAATGGATAAACAAAACTGCATTCCTTAATGGATTTCTTAAAGAAGAGTTGTATGTGATGCAACCAGTAGGTTTTGCCAATCCTAAAGGTGCTAACAAAATATGCAAGCTCCAGCGATTCATCTATGGACTGGTGCAAGCATCTCGGAGTTGGAATACACGCTTTGATAAGTTGATCAAAGCATATAGTTTTATACAGACTTGCGGTGAAGCCTGTATTTACAAGAAAATGAGTGGGAGCACTACAGCATTTCTGATAAGTATATGTGAATGACATATTGTTGATCGGAAATAGTGTAGAATTATTCTGTAAAGCATAGAGGAGTGTTTGAAAGGAGTTTTTCAAAGAAATACTTCGGTGAAGCTGCTTACATATTGAGATCCAAGATCTATAGAGATAGATCAAGACGCCTGATAAGGTTTTTCAATGAGTACATACCTTGACAAGATTTTGAAGTAGTTCAAAATGGAGCGGTCAAAGAAAGAGTTCTTCCCTGTATTACAAGGTGTGAAGTTGAGTAAGACTCAAAGCCCGACCACGGCAGAAGATAGAAAGAGAATGAAAGTCATTCCCTATGCCTTGGCCATAGGTTCTATAAAGTATGTCATGCTGTATACCAGATCTATTGTATACCCTGCACTGATTTGGCAAGGGAGTACAATAGTGATCTAGGAGTGGATCACTGGACAGCGGTCAGAATTATCCTTAGTGAAATAAGGATATGTTTCTCGATTATGGACGTGACAAAAGGTTCGTCGTAAAGGGTTACGCCGATGCAAGTTTTGACACTAATCTAGATGACTCTAAGTCTCGGTCTAGATACATATTGAAAGTGGGAGCAATTAGCTAGAGTAGCTCCATGCAGAGCATTGTTGATATAGAAATTTGCAAAATACATGTGGATCTGAATGTGGCAGACCTGTTGACTAAGATTCTCTCACAAGCAAAACATGATCACACCTTAGTACTCTTTGGGTATTAATCACATAGCGATGTGAACTAGATTACTGAATCTAGTAAACCCTTTGGGTATTGGTCACATGGCGATGTGAACTATGGGTGTTAATCACATGATGATGTGAACTATCGATGTTAATCACATGGTGATGTGATCTAGATTATTGACTCTAGTGCAAGTGGGAGACTGAAGGAAATATGCCCTAGAGGCAATAATAAAGTTATTATTTATTTCCTTACATCATGATAAATGTTTATTATTCATGCTAGAATTATATTAACCGGAAACATAATACATGTGTGAATACATAGACAAACATAGTGTCACTAGTATGCCTCTACTTGACTAGCTCGTTAATCAAAGATGGTTATGTTTCCTAACCATGGACAAAGAGTTGTTATTTGATTAACGGGATCACATCATTAGATGAATGATCTGATTGACATGACCCATTCCATTAGCTTAGCACCCGATCGTTTAGTATGTTGCTATTGCTTTCTTCATGACTTATACATGTTCCTATAACTATGAGATTATGTAACTCCCATGTGCCGGAGGAACACTTTGTGTGCTACCAAACGTCACAACGTAACTGGGTGATTATAAAGGTACTCTACAGGTGTCTCCAAAGGTACATGTTGGGTTGACGTATTTCGAGATTAGGATTTGTCACTCCGATTGTCGGAGAGGTATCTCTGGGCCCTCTTGGGAATGCACATCACTTAAGCCTTGCAAGCATTGCAACTAATGAGTTAGTTGCGGAATGATGTATTACAGAACGAGTAAAGAGACTTGCCGGTAACGAGATTGAACTAGGTATTGGATACCGACGATCGAATCTCGGGCAAGTAACATACCGATGACAAAGGGAACAACGTATGTTGTTATGCGGTCTGACCGATAAAGATCTTCGTAGAATATGTAGGATCCAATATGGGCATCCAGGTCCCGCTATTGGTTATTGGCCGGAGATTTGTCTCAGTCATGTCTACATTGTTCTCGAACCGTAGGGTCCGCACGCTTAAGGTTTCGATGACAGTTATATTATGAGTTTATGAGTTTTGATGTACTGAAGGAGTTCGGAGTATCAGATGAGATCGGGGACATGATGAGGAGTCTCGAAATGGTCGAGACGTAAAGATCGATATATTGGACGACTATATTCGGACTTCAGAAAGGTTCCGAGTGGTTCGGGTATTTTTCGGAGTACCGGGGAGTTACGGGAATACGGGAAGAAGTATATGGGCCTTATTGGGCCATACGGGAAAGAGAGAGGGGTTGCCTAGGGCAGGCCACGCCCCCCCCCCTCCCCCCAAGGCCTAGTCCGAATTGGACTAGGGGGAGGGGCGGCGCCCCCTCCTTCCTTCCCTTCTCCCTTCCCCTTCCTTGTCTCCTACTCCTAATACTTGGAAGGATTCCTAGTTGGATTAGGAAAGGGGGAATCCTACTCCCGGTGGGAGTAGGACTCCCCTAGGGCGCGCCATAGAGAGGGTCGGCCCTCCCCTCCTCCACTCCTTTATATACGGGGGCAGGGGGCATCCCATGGACACACAAGTTGATCTTTGAGATCATTTCTTAGCCGTGTGCGGTGCCCCCTGCCACCATATTCCACCTCGATCATATCGTTGTAGTGCTTAGGCGAAGCCCTGCGTCGGTAGAACATCAAGATCGTCACCACGCCGTCGTGCTGACGGAACTCCTTCCCGAAGCTTTGCTGGATCGGAGCCCGGGGATCGTCATCGAGCTGTACGTGTGCTAAGAACTCGGAGGTGCCGGAGTAACGGTGCTTGGATCGGTCGGATCGGGAAGAAGACGTACGACTACTTCCTCTACGTTGTGTCAACGCTTCCGTTGCGATCTACAAGGGTACGTAGATCATGCTCTCCCCCTCGTTGCTATGCATCACCATGATCTTGCGTGTGCGTACGAATTTTTTTTGAAATTACTACGTTCCCCAACACTTGTCACTTGTTGGGTTGTCTTTTATTTTGGCGCCATAGTCGGGCCATGAGTGTTTGGATGATGTATGTTATTTATGTACCTTGATTGACGTGGCGAGTGTAAGCCAAATATGTTATCCCTTTTCATTATCTATATTACATGGGATGTTTGTGATGATTACCCGACTTGCGACATATGCCTTCAATGCGATTATGCCTCTAAGTCGTGCCTCGACACGTGGGAGATATAGTCGCATCGAGGGTGTTACAGCCCATAAGTCCAACACATGTCAGCCGTTGATCTTCGCTGCATCCAACAGTTGAGAGTGCTTCCAAGTGAAGTGAAGCAAGGAGAAAACGCTATCCACTCCACCCCTGCTGGTGATGGCTGCCATTCGTGTGAGAGTGAGAGCACACAAGAGAAAACACAACCTGAGAGAGAGGAAGAAGAAGAAGCAGAGGCTGTGTCCAGATTTGCTGCATCTGACTAGACAGTGTTCAAGCTGGTGATTGAAGCCTCAAACGTGCTTGGATCGACCCCAAACTTGATGAGCTCGTTACTTACTTTGAGTACTTCGATCTGGTTAGCTGGTTTAAGGATTGGGTCAGTGGAGCATCAGATTTGAGAGTGGTTTTGCTAGCTCTGACTGTTGCAGTTTCAGAACAGAGTAGTTTTGGGAGACGAACAGTTTGGGTAGGCAAATGATATCCGATTGAGCTGAAATTTGGAGGGGATGTCAAAAACTCATGTGTCTACTTGTCTGCCAAATTTGGTGCTGTTTGGTTCGGCGGTTTAAGAGCAGTTTGCAAAACACTAAAGGATACAGAAACTGTGTAAACTCTGCGTTACTGAAATCTTGCCTCTTGTGACTGTTGTTGCTATTGCCGGTTGGCAACGTGAAGAGTGTGTTGTAAATCTCTCTAGAGGTTCTAGAGCAGACTTTGTACTCATCATTCTCATAGTGAAGTTGCGTGGACCGGTCGGTCCATAACCGTGGTTTTTTACTCCTCAAGTTGAAGAGGTTTTTCCACGTTAAATCATGTCACATGTGCATGTTGTTTGTGTTATTCCGCTGCTTACTTGTTGGTTGAAGCTGTCCTCAAAGTTCATCACAAATGAAGGAAGCTGTGTAGTGTGCATATTTGCCGTATCGGTGAATTTATGCAGTGCGTTGTTGCTGTCCAGCCCCAACAACATCTAAAACATTAACATGTGCATCAAAGGCGCTCGCTCGTGCGTGCCATGTCATCAGGTCGATCGGGTGTGAGGGTTGGCGAGGAGAAAAAACAGATCGAAAAAAAGAAGATGGTCGATTGGGCAGCGGCCAGATAACGCCTCCACTGCTTTCTCTTCCCCACGAAGCAAACCCTCACCTCCCAGGTTCACACGCAACCTCCGCTCGTCTCCTTGTTTCTCTCCTCCGCCACTTCCTCCGGGTGTACTTGCGGCTGCAGCAGGATGGGAGTAAAGGGGGCGAGCAGGATGGGTGGCCAGCTGATTTCTTCGAAGGATCTGGAGCCCAGGGGTGACGCCGGTGAGTAACCAACCAGTTTCTCAATCCTTCTTCCCATCCACTTCTGATATGTCATTATGCCCATCTAGCGGAGGACCGGGAGTGGGGGCGATGGCCAGGCCTGGTGGTGACGGGACGATTTAGTGGTCGGAGGCGCTACATCGGATGCCAGTGAGTCTGCAACGACGCCGTGCTCGTCGCCGCCGTCGACTCCAGCGCCAGTGTGCCCCTTGGCACCTCCCACGCCAAGGTCTATTTCCTTCCTTCCCCTCGCTCCCCTCGCTCCCACCCTCCCTCCCTCCATTGTTCTGTGTTGGATTCATTCATCATGGTTGCTGCTCGCGCCTGTTCATATTGATTGGATCGAGTCGATGGCTGCCGCAAATCATTGGCGTTAGCGTTGACATCAATTGGATCGGTTCTTGCATGCAATGCAGAATCAGATTTTGCCTTCCGGCTTGTGAAGCATCTATCTCTAGGATCTGTGCCATGTTACAAAACCTGAACTTGAGTTGTTTTTCAGTTAACTGAAACACACCAGAGAGGTTTCAGACTTTCAGTTAACTCAAGTAAAGTTAAATTGATTGACTATTTGTACAGGTACTCGTTGTGATTAGGGTAAATCGTAACAACAGTTTAGCTTTCCAATTTTCATCCTTATAGCTGCATGAATTAGCGAAGTAACTGATTGTTCCTATTAACCTGAACTGAAGGTTCTTTATGTGGCACACACCTGAACTCACTCAAGTTGATTCGCTGAAAGAAACCTAACTTGTCGGAACAGATACTGATTTAGGAATTCTAGCATTAGTTTACCTCTATCCCCTTACCACCGTGGTCGAGTTACATTGCGGATTTGAGTTTCAACTGTTCCGAGCTTATTGAACTCTCATGCGATTGATGCTTGTACGTTCACTGCATTTCCCACTTCCTCTCCATCCGCTCTTGCCTGCCCGTCGTCTCCTTCATGTCCCAGCCTCTACATTTCCCCTTCCTCTCCATCTGCTCTTGCCTGCCTGTCGTCTCCTTCATGTCCCAGCCTCTACATTTTTCCCTTCCTCTCCATCCGCTCTTGCCTGCCTGTCATCTCCTTTATGTCCCAGCCTCTACATTTTCCCCTTCCTCTCCATCTGCTCTTGCTTGCCTGTCGTCTCCTTCATGTCCCAGCCTCTACCATGTCATCCTTGCCGACGAGCTCGGCCTCTGTGGCAGCAGCCCCATGGCCGCCGGTATGTGGAACGAGAATGTCCAGTTGTTCTTCAACACTAACAGAGGTCCCTTGTTCTTTTCCTATAGATGAATGTTTCATTCATTGATAATTTGCAGTGCATGTCTATCATAATTCTGTAATTTATTTGTTCTTTGGACTAATGCATTGGTATAAAAAATAACTATTGAAGTCACATCTTGGAGACTACTCTGTTCTAGAATGCATGATGGAAGGTACATGAGATCGTTAGTTTATTATCTGGTCTTTCACACCCATTGACAGTGATCTCATTTGAAGGTTGGAGGGCCGGGTCTCCTCAGAATCATTTGAGATCGTCACACCAGTTTCTTCTAAAGCTGTATTTGAAGCTAAAAGGATGGTGCTTCTGTTCTTTGATTGATATTTTATCCCAGCATCATCGGAAACTAACTACTTGATATTTTGGTCTGCTATCTTACCTGTACTTGTCCCTTCAGATATATGGCACTCATTTTATTTTAAAAATAAAGTTTATTTATTGAGGATCTGCAGACTATCTCAGTTTGCATATGCTTTTAGTGTCGAAAATAATTTAGCCATGTTTGAAACTGTAGTTAATAGCTTCATCTAAATATTGATCTGTTGTGTTACTGCAGGGAAGAGATGTGAAATGCTCAACTTAGGAGGGAGCATAGACAAGGTATTCCACACTTCCCATCCTCCTCCTATAGCAAAGGAACATCCAACATGTCATGTGTCGCTCACTAACTAATAAACAGGAATCTAAAGTTGGAAAGAAACAACTGGATATCAAAGCAAAAGGATCACGCCTCCTCTTAGAAATCAGCTAACTATTCTAATTCTGGAGACTCTTATGGCCCTAGATCTGCCAGGCAGTTGCAATTGTTGTTTTAGTCAAACTAAAAAATTGTTAACTTTGCAGTGTAAGCGGACCCTTTAGCAGGAGAGCAACACAACTGCTAGCTTCCCTGTAAGTTCAGTGTGTTTCTTAACTGTAAAGATCATTTCCTTATCAAGTCATTCTCAATGTGTGTTATTTCATTCTGGTGCCTGCATGGCTGCATGCGGCAGTACAGGAGATGGATACGAAGTCCGTGGAGGGTCAGAATACAAAGCTCTACTAGGTGATGGAGCTGGAGAAGTTGAGTACTTCCAGTCTCTTGACGAACGAATCATTAAAATGAAGGTGTTTTGCTGATACTCTTCAGTTTGGTTGCTCCATGATTAAAGCTAATTGACTTCCTTTTTTAATTCTCATGGAGAAATACATATACGTTACTTTCAGTGATTCCATGTAGAGTATTAAGAAGCTGAACATCTTTCTTTGCAGGGAGTTTCTGATCCTATTAAATGTCATTGCGGACTGGAGTACAATGTAGAACTAGGCAGGGATGCCATGGGTGCAAGATGAACTCACTATATAGATGACCACAGGTCCAGTGTGTTTAAAGTATGTATATATGCGGCGCCGTATGTACAGCTTGATAACTCCATATAGAGAAACTGGATAAAGTGCCAGTGCCGCAGGAGCAAAACAGCGCCCCAGATGAAGCCAACACGGATGACGATTAACTTCTCTGACCTTAATCACATTAATGAGTGAACTTTCTTGTAATCCTTTTTCCTGACACTATAAGGCAATGGCTTAGCCTGATATTTTGGTACTTGTGTAAGTTGAAACATGATGCTAAGCCGAACAATTTATTGTCCTTTTTTCGCATGATATCACATTTTGGTAGTTGTGAAGCCTAAACCATGATGCTTTTGCTACTGCTGTAGTCCCTAATGAAATTGTGAGATAATGTAGTTAAGCTAAGTTTCTTTTGTTTCAATAAAACAGATGTTGGTAGTTGCATAAGTTGAACCATGATGCTTGTTAAGCTAATCTCATTGATTGCACTCCCAAAAATCACAGGAGCCATTCAGAAAAAGGTATGGTAGTATTAGAAATTGATCGTGTAATGTACTGATTCAGACAGCTGACTAAAATTTTAATTGGGACACTACAGATTAGTAGAGTTCTTTACTGTTGAAATTTCTGAGGGGATTTATGGAAGGTTTGTTTATCTCTCCTCCCATTCCAAATTTCAGTTTAACATTTCTAGCACTTTCATTTTTCCTCAAAGTATTTTTGTCTGCTTTCGTGGTAAGCATACTATAGGTAGTATTCCATTATCACTTATATTTTATAGTTGTACTTCTAATACAGTTTGTACAGAAATATGGTTGTTGAGTAGCATATTTGCTTAGGGTGTGTCTAGGGCACATCTAGATGCGCTCTAGTTATTGCACATCTAAGTGAGTGAATCAAGCATAAAGAGAAAAAGAAAATATTCATACGAATCTTAATGTAAGATCAATGACATATGACTTAGATGTGCAATACTTATGGCACATCTAGATGTGCTTTAGCAAAACTGATTTTGTTACTAGAAGGTGCTTGTGTTCCCACTGAATGAACTGAATGCTTATTTTTTGTTCACAAGCTCCAATATGGAAACAAAGTATGTTGTGGGGAGTGGGATGTACTACAAACTGATCTACAATAAAGAAAGAGCAATCTTTGGGTGACAATTAGATTCATGATGGAGACTCAATGCAGATTGTCTTTCCTTTCCATTTGTTTCTTATTCTTGTCATCTGAAGTTATATGCTTTTGTCTTGAATTACATGGAAGGTCAAGATGACCTCACACATACATGTTTCTTTTGTTATGTTTATTAATGTATGGATGCCTACTGATCCTAAATATAATTGGTTAAAATGTTTCCCAATGAAGTTTCTATGCTATATAAGAAAGTTGGTCTGAAATATTTGAAGTCATATTCTATTTTACAGGTTACTCGTATAGTTTCATAGCTGATTCAGTTGCATTAGTTCAGAACAAGTGTTTGTATCTAAAGCAAAGATAGCATATTCGTCTATATTTAGATAACTGTATGTAAGTGTCATTAAGGATTATAAGCAAGATAAGTGCGCCCCGGACCGCCTCAAGAGACGCGCCCTGGGCGCGTCCCAACCACTAGTCATGTGAAATGCGTAGCAAAATTGGGGTCCCCTGGGCTGGTTGTACGCCCGCCTCCCCGCCTTGTAAAGTTTTGTTGCCTTCTCCTAATCCGCGTGACCCCCCATGATGATCTTGTCCCATAAGAAGCTCGCCAATTTCTGCATACATGAGATGATTTTGCACAATATGTTAGTCGGGTTTTCACAAGCTTGCCTTCATTAGCCATTGTGTTTCTAGTATTACTACATAGTGCCCGAACAGAGACAGCGGAAAATTTAAAGAAAGCCCTTCAGGAAAGAAACTACCTTCAAATATCTTCCTCCAAGTAGCAAGGCTCCCAACCAAGCAACCTTTGCGAACATCTTCTGCTGAAGTTCAGTTTTTGGTTAGTGCAAATAAAATACTTGCATACAGAAAGCATACATCATCAAACAGATTAAAAAGGGCAAAATAGCGCTATTTTGTGCTGATAACAAATTGGAAAGAATGATGCATTGCATTCTAATTAAGGGAAAAAAAGATATGTATATTCCTCCTATTTATGGCCAAACAGTTGCGAAGGTAAACAGAACTGATCTCTTTTCTTTGCCCAATCTGTTTGTGTACTGGTGAAAAGAAGTGGAACGGGATATAACAACTGCAGGTTACACACACCAACGGTTAAATAGATAATAGTATTGATTTAGACTCATGTCATCCATATTGTACATGCTTAGAGGGTAGCTATTGCACCATCATGTTTCCATACTCCAACTATATGCCATGTAAATTAATTTAGAGTGATCTTATATTTTACTCCCACCGTTTCTTTTTAGTCTGCATAAAATTTGTTAAAGTCAAACTTTGTCAACTTTGACTAAGTTTATAGAAAAAAATATCAAGATGCACAATATGAAATCAATATTATTATATGAATCATGAAATTAATTTTCATACCATATAGCTTTAGTATTGTAGATGTTGATATTTTTTCCTACAAAGTTAGTCAAACTTTACAAAGTTTGACTTTGACCAAATATTATATGCAGACTAAAAAGAAACGAAGGAAGTAAATGGTTGGAGGACAGCGATTGTGAGAGCCTCTTTTCATAAGCTAACTTTTTTCTTGCACTCATTCTTCAGAAAACTTGAAACATTGGAAGCTTTACTTACGAAGGACATATTTTCATCAGTTGACACCTATTCCAACTTCTAGTATGTCACTTAAGACTCCTAGAGATTCAGTCACATAACTTAACATCTTCAATTGGATTGCTAGTTCTTCCCTTTAGGTGTTTTAACAGAAAGCATAAGTGTCTACTGTAACTCATAGGAGTTAGGGCATTTGTAGTAACATTTCAGTGCTTCTTCTTTTATTTTCCCTCTGAAAACCACAACAGTTAAATTTCACAAATAATACTGATGGGCTTGTGGCATAGCGGTGGGGATGAGGATGCTCAAGCCCTACCCAGGTTTGATCCCGAGTGAGCATAGAACATGGTGTGCTGAATTCAGAGTACACATGAACATGGTGTGCTGTATTCAGAGTACACACACGTGTGCACACTCAGTGATAAACTGCGTGCCCGCCATGTGTGAAGGCTCTCGCGTTTTCGTAATATTTCTAGTGGATGCTTACCCATGCGGCCGTGTGTTTGCGTGGTGGCGTAAGTGGAAGTGAGTGTGCAGTACTTAAGTAAAAATGAAGAAGTAACGCCCCACGGTGCATATAAAGATATGATTAATAGACCTCAGTAGTGATGTGTCTTCCATTGCGCTCGTCTCTTCTCCAGTCCCACGGCTTCTCAGGGTTATTTAACGCCCAAAGCCCTTGGCATGCAGCTCTTGCCTTTCTCTCCCACTGCACAATCAGAGCACAAGCACAGAACTTTCAGCCAATATAAACATATTCTGCGAGTACATTTTTGTGCAGTAGATTTTCTTACTTCAGAAAACTCTCGGCGTGAATCATAATTTTTGAAATACCATGCATGACCATTCTTCAGCATCTGCTCCTGAAGGACCGAGACACACACAATCACTCTAATCAGGATTGAAGCAATAGCCAAAGCCTAAAAAGCATGTGAGGTATTGAATAGCTTCTCTCTCTTTTTACAGGAAAGTCACCTGGATGAACACACTGTCGCAATAGATGTCGCTAACATATCGGCCAAATTGGTCCTGCTCATACACATAAATTCTGGTGCTTTTCCCACCAATGAGCTTCACCAAAGCAACCTTTGATTCCTTCCCATATGGCATCTTCAGCTCCGGTGCATCTATTCCCCTTTATAACTCACAAAAGATTGTGCACTTCATGACATTATTTCCCGTTATTACTGAATTTGAAGGTGCAAATTAGAGCAGCATTATACCTCATTCTGATTCGGTATTTCCTTGCAAGGATCTCACTGCCTGAACGGATTATTATCCTGCTCACAAAAATTATTAGTAAGTTATGATTCCAAATAATATATAGCTAGATCAAAGCAAGAACATAATTCAAACTGATAGGGTCACGCTAATCACATAAATTTTGTCTTCCGTCGGAAGTCAATGTATTTTTCTTGTGGTTTAACGTTATTATCTTGTGTTTCTTATGCCAGTTTCGCATTTGTGAGTCAAAATAAACGTAACTTTATTTTCATGACTTATTATCTTGTGTTTCTTAAGTGAAAAAAAATGTTCCAAGTCAAGATCACAGCACTATTTTTTCAGCTTCTTAAGTGGAATTCAAACTTAATGAGTCTACATATAAAATATCAAACATAGACGGTCACACGGGATACATTCAACCGGTTTGGATGGCGGTCCAATAATAGGATATTTGTGTAGATTTCTGTTATACGCCGGTTGTGGCTTCTATCTTTTTCTCCTTCATGGATTTTCTATGTACCAAATGATGTTAGTCATACTCTAAATAATACTGTAAATAAATATGTCTGTGTGCATCAAAATAACGCAGAGGCAGGGGATGTTAACCTCCTTTTCTAAAAAAGGAAACATTCCCTGTTACAGTAAATTATGGTATTAAAGACTGGGAATATGGAAAGGTATGGTTTTAATACTTGTATCCAGCTTCGCCAATGTTACTTCGAAGAGTATCAGCCCTGTCGTAATCCCTACGGATGCGTGCTTGAGTCCTTGCAGTCATCATCTCATACACTTTTTGTGGTACATTTGCTGATTCCCTGGCATCATCCATTACAGCAACATAAGCAGTAAAGCCATCACCATCTCCTATGCACTTTGCATTAACCTGAGAACCATAGTGATTATGAGAAACAGCATTTGTCCATGCTGGTGTAAAGCACTGTTCATATTTTGATGTCAGTGTAAGCATATTTTTCAGTCCATCACATCTGACCGGCAAAGTGTTCATCACAAACTGCACGCCATCTGGAAGTGCCGTTGGAAGTTGGTTTGAGGATGCTGCAGCGCTTGTTGGGATCGGGAAGTTGTAAAATTCAAGAATACCCTGAGGAAAAAAACATTGTTAGTGGGGTGAGTATGACATATATATTCACTTGGAACAGCAAAAATATAACGCAAACTGCAGTGAATTTCTTGGGTTTATCGTTTTGGATTATACAAACAAAACTGATACTAGTGTGAAAACCTAAATTATTTTTAACAAAGTTTGCAAAACTTGTAGCTATATATGCCACATTCCACGCACAAAAATATGACAATTGATCCTTGCATCATTCCCTTACACACTCCCGCTGAACTATTTTTGGATCCAAGAGAGACGAATTACCTCCAAATCAACTCTTGGGATCCAGTTTAGGGCTGTTGCAACTAGCTGGGCTGCCTCAGCTGGCGTTCTCGGTGGGGTTGTGTTCCTGTATGCTTCCAAAATACACTTGTACCTGTTCTCGTGTAAATTAAAAGACCAAAGTGTAAGTCAAAATAAGTGTATCATATACCAATTGTTAACAGTAGGATGTACTTTTGAAAATAAAAGTTGCCAGTACGATCTATCAAGTACTACCGCTCTTGTTCTTTACCTTACTGATGCAAATGAATCAAATAAGCAACAAGATGAAGTCATCATGTGTGCACTGTGGACTTGGAATCCAGTTTCAATCTTGTGAAGAATGTCACAGAAGTAAACCCAGTAAACAATCAAAGCATCATTAGTCAATATAAACTGCCAAGTAATCCTACATATTTTTGGCTATACTGCTTGCAAACATTGTTTTTCGTTCCTTTTATCCATGTCAAGCAAGTTAACAATTTTCAGTTTTTTAATAGGACACCAATTTGCTTGCAAGTTTGTTCTGCTCTTGTTTTACCATTTAAGGCCTCCTTTGGTTTGGAGGAATTTTGTAGGATTTTCATAGGATAGGATTTCTATAGGAAAAATTCCTTCAGAGCTCTTTGGTTTGTAGGAATGAAATCCTATTCCTATAGAGGAATTCTTCCTATCCTCCACATTTCATAGGAAAATAAACATTAGCCTAGACTCAATGGAAAAAATCCTATGGTGTGAATCAAAGGGCATCTCCTTTTCTATTCCTATGCATAGGATTTGAGATGCATATCATCTCATTTCCTATGACTTTCCTATTCCTATGATTTTCCAATCCTATGAACCAAAGGAGGCCTAAAAGTACGGTGTGTTCTATGTTTACATAAGTATTGAGCACCTTATAATACGAAGAGTAAGAAACATTTGGATGGGGGTCCTATGAAGAAATTTAAAGTCATTCTGAAATCGAGAACTAGTAAAATCTAAGTCAGTACCGGAACTTCCTGTTTTCTAACAACCATAGGTGCCTTTAATTCTACTAAACTCAAACAAAATTTCACATCAACAGGCACACCACATGAATAAATATTTATTGTTATTTTTCTACAAAAACCGCCTTTTGAAGCTACCCCTTACCAATTAATCTGTGCTTTCTTGGATGAAGTGACGTGCTGTCCGAGCCCTTCCGGAACCTAAAATATGAAGCATAAAATTCCATGTGTGCATTTTCAGATAATAGAAGAGAGCCCAGCCTCGGAGCCTCTGCATCTGAAGATGCATGCCACATCATAGGATAAGAGGAGGTAAAACATTGAGCTTGCCTGATGTGTCATCAGAATGTTAACAAATAAATAAAAACAGGTGAGCGCTCATGGAAATTGCTAGTAGCTGCAATGTGGCATACTGCCTCAAGTCCAGTGTGTACACATGCACATGCATTGGACCGAGGGACGGAGAAGTGGTCGTGTACTGAAAATAAGCGTTGAGGTCTGAAACTTCTCCTGTACCAAAATGACCAAATCTTGCACATGCATTGGGGGCAAATCTCAGTAGAAAATAATGCAAGTGCTGCTCTAGCTAGCCTCAGAAGCAGTTGATTAGTTCATCCAGGAGGCAAAATTTGCTCGCGGTGTTGGGTCAAAATCCTTTGAATGGTAGTACCAGTAGAAAGAGCAAAGATTGAGAGAAGCTACAGTGCTACACAACGTCCATGATTTCTCCTATTCTCACCCCAACCCCCCAATTTACAGAGAGAGAAAGAGAGAGACGCGCATGTACACATGCACAGGTATCACACGCCAAAGGATAGGAACCTTCTCCCAGCACACACACTACGCAGACACAGTGAATAATCTTATGATTTGTGATGGAGTGACCACCATGCATGCATGCATGCATGCTGACAGGGACGAGTGTGTTACCATGGATGCGAATTCAAAGCTGCTGAGGTCGCGCGTCAGGGCGGCGATGGCGGCCGGCGCGAGGCCATGGGGATCCAGAGGTTCCTCCTGCTGCTGCTGGGGCTAAAGGGACCTCAGGATGTTCCCCATGGATCCCTTCTCCTCCTCCGCTGCTCTATGCTGCTCCTCTTTTTCCCCCACGGTGTGCCTATATATATGCTGCTTCTGTTTGCTGTGCTTGACAAGACGAGACGAGTGGTAGAGTGATGGAGCTGACGGCACGGCAGTCAAGAGAGTGGTGGGGCCTAGTCTAGTTCTAGGCGCCCGTGCTCTACTGCTCGTGAGCGATTTTCCTTTTCGTGGTTGTTATAAGGAAAACAAACACAGGTGTCCCTCCCAAATTACAACTTTGGAAGTATATGTACCACTCCTCCATCCGATTTATCTAATTGTTACTGATTTAGCATAAAGGTATAGTCCTATACCAGCGACGATTAATTTTTTTTGCGGGGAAAAAAGAAATTCATTAATTAAGTAGCAGCCATGTCTGCATTACATAGGTCTTGAACCTCGTCCGGCCCAGAATGAAGCCACACCGCAGTGCGCTTCTTTATTCAACCAAAGTTCGCTAAAAAATGACTAACAGTGTTTTGTTCACGCCTCACAAGCTTAACTAAGAATTCACTATGTTCCAGAAGACGCGAAGTAATCTCGCGGATCAACATCATATGCTTCGATCGGTCGCCAATACCTTCTTCAATTAGTTTTACCACTTCTGCACAGTCCGTTTGAATCACAAAAGGCAGCTCAGACCACTAAGTAGCCAGGGAGATGCTTTCTGAACATGCAGCAAGTTCAGATTCTAGTGGTGATGCACATTGCCTTAACTCACGGCAAGACGAAAAAACAATATCTCCATGTTCATCCCGGAGGACCATGCCAGCTCCTGCAGTTCCGTCCTTGGCAGAAAAGGACCCGTCGATGTTGAGCGCAGCCCAGCCAGCCGGCGGTGCCTCCCATCCAAGTGATGATGGCTTCTCACGCTCAACATGTGATAACAATTTCCTATTGTACAAAGGCGCAGCCACCATTTTTCCTTTGATGTGATCTTCATGAGGGTACGCCTGAATGGCTAGCAATGAGTTGATATAGCTGGTTAGGAATTTGGTCGAGGCTTCGACCGGCGGTGGTCGTTTGTCGTGGACGATCTTATTCCTCACATGCCAACAACGCCAAATCGTCATGAGCGTATACATCCGCTCCTCTGGTGACAAGTCCGCGAGCACATGAAAAAGCCACTCTGGCCCGGTGTGCATGACTTGACGGATGTCCGGAATATTCCATTGCCGCGCCATAGCTTGCCACAAGGCGACCGCATGAGGACATCTGCAGAGAGCATGAAAAGTGTCCTCCGGTTCGGTAGCACACACAGGACACAAGTTAGATACTTCAAGACTACGCGCATGTTTATTATCCAGCGACGATTAATTTAGATCCGATGAAGTATCCCTGTTTCTAAATGTAAGGCGTTTTGGCAGTTTAAATATTTGGAAACAAAGAGTGTATTTATGTAAGTAGGAGCACCAGATTTGAATCATGATGTGTGAAGTTAATCATGTCTCAATATTCAAATGCATCTTCTGAATTTACGACGATTATGAGTCTTGATATGCCCGGATTCCGTTCGTAGGTTCATCTCAATAGAGAGCTTGCCCGGTATAGGTGGTCCTTTTTGACATTTTCATTCACAGGTACTCCCTCCGTCTCAAAATAGATGACCCAACTTTATATTAACTTTGTACTAAAATTAGTACAAAATAGAGTCATCTATTTTGGAACGGAGGGAGTAGTCTTTTTTGACAATTTCACTTGGTAAGTGGTTCTTTCTAACGAAAATTCGCCCCCAGGTCCCAGGATACTTTCTTGCAATCTGAATGACGGGGTACTCCGTTCACAGTTTTTGGAACAGCAATAAAAGAACTAACCGTGGGTGGCTTCAGACTGCACTTTCTTTCTCCATAAACAATTTAAGAGGTGGATATAATTTCTCATTTACTCAAGGATTTCTAATCTTAGATTGGAAATGAAAATTCATTTTACAATCATTAAAAAACACTCCCTCACTAGAAAAGAAAAATGTAAAACGAATCTTGGCTTCTCTCATCTAATATGTGAATTATCACTTTGGACCGTTTGTCTCCGAAAGCATTCGGAATAGTTAAATTGACTGCTTGTTTTGCCACAAAATAGTGATTCCAACCAGTATCCAACTGGAATGTCATCCAGCCTATCTGTAGCACTGACAGCAGAAAAATGGCATCAGTGAGGAAAAAACGTTTAGAAAAGAATTACCTGCAGATTTCATACTGCTAACCAGAACCTGGTTCCTCCAATTTTTCAGGTTCTGGGTAATCAATAGAGCAAACTCAGCGCAAGATCTTCCCTACTAGAGTTTATTTATGGTTAGTAAAAGAATCAGTTTGTACAGAGATAGCAACATTTCTAAGTGTGTCTTTGTTTGTGTTTTCCAGCAGCAAAATTTGTTTCTTGCTCATCTGTTTACAGAGATGGTTTGTGCTTTGTGGTGGAAAAACAACTTCTCTGAGACAAATGCAGAAACAATATGCTCCTACAATTTCCAACACAACAGCTGATCGAAACATAATTTCTAACTGTCAATCCAACTGCAACCAGGATTTTTCGCAATTCTTCTCTCACGCATCATACCCCTCATTTCTGCTGATTTGGCCCAATCCCCTTTAGCAGCAAGCACACTGGACAGCTGAACATACAGACTGGAATGTGGTGACCCTGATTCCTCCATCTGCTTCAGTCTCTTTGACATCTTCTGGATCAGAGCCTCATTGCCCTGAGCTTTGCAACCACCAACAACTGTAGTCCAGCTTACTGTATCAGCTTTAAAGGGCATATTCTCGATGAACTCAACTGCTTCATCTAGTCGACCTGCCCGGACCAACAGGTCAGTCACACATGCATAATGCTCAGCTGATGGAATCAGACAGAAATCCTCCTGCATTTTCTTAAACCATGTCAGTCCTTCTTCCACAAGTCCAGAATGGCAGCACGCGGAAAGGACACCAACAAATGTCCGTTCGGTTGGTCTTACACCGCTAACTCTCATCAGCTCCAAGAGTTCTAGTGCCTTGCGTCCATGCCCGTTGGAAGCATAACCAATTAGCATTGAGTTCCACATAACTTCGTCGGGCTTGTCTATTCCATCGAAAATCTTGCAACCATTGGCCAAGTTGCCACATTTGCAATACAGATCGATGACTGAAGAGGCTACAACATGGTCAGACTGCAAGCCAAGAACAGTAGCAAGAGAAAAAATCTGCTCCCCAAAACTTATGGAGCAAATATTACTTGATGCACTCAGAGCACTAGCTATAGCAACCTTGTCGAGCCGCACACCAAGGCGATGCATCTTGCAGAACAGCTCCATGGCATCAATTGCATGTCCATTCTGGCTCAACCCAACAACCAAAGAATTCCATGATATGACACTCTTGCTAGTGATCATCGAAAAAACTCTTTTCGCCTCTTCTATCCGCCCACAGTTTGAGTACACAGTGATCATTGTATTGAGCACCACAGTATCATGAAACCTAAGCTCACTGAAAGCTCGACAGGCATCCTCCCATAGGCTGCATTTTGAGTAGAAGTCAATGAGAGCGCTTGCTGCTATCATGTCATTGACAGTCCCACCCTTTAGACCACACCCATGCATCTGCTGCCCAGACTTGAGCATTCCTGAAAAACCACACACATTCAGAACGCTGGCATACGTTGAAGAATCAGGCAACACATCTGACCGCTTCATCCTTACAAAATGAGCAAAAGCATCATCTCCAAGGCAGGCAAATGCACAGCCACTGATGAGAGAATTCCACAAAAGAATGTTGAGGTTCTCCACCCTGTCAAAAATATGTAACGCCTCGTTTAGCTGTCCACGTGAAGCATAGCCATAGACCAGGGCAGAAACAGAGAACTCATCAATCTGTGCTAAACCATCAAAGACACGCCGAGCAGAGTCCACATCCCCACACTTGCAGTACATGTCCACCAATGCGCAACTCAAAACTGAATCCAGTTCAATCTTGGCAGTCACCATTCGACCATGCACTTGTCTCCCAAAATCGTACTTCATCCGGTCAGCACAAGCACCAACAACCGTAGCAAGCACAAAAAGATCACTGCACGGCGATGAGTCCGCTGCACCACCGCATGCCGAACCAATCTCTCTGAACAAAGCAAACGCCTCATCCACACGGCCGCACCGGACATACCTATGCATCACAGCGTTGACAGCCACAGCATCCTTGACGGGCATCTCGTCCAGCAGACTGTGGGCGGTGTCCAAATCCCCTGCAGAGACCATGCCTGTGATCACTGCGTTCCAGGAAAAGTTGTTCCTTTCCGGCATGGAGCGGAAGAGACGGAGCGCCTCGGCGTGGTCCCGGGAGTTGAGGTGGGCAGTGACGAGGGAGTTGTAGGAGAAGCAGTTCCTGCCGGGCATTTCGTCGAACAATCGCCGTGCGTCGCGGCGGTGGGTCGGGGAGAAACGGGCGTACATGAGGAGGACCGAGTTGGAGGGCGGGAGGGAGGACGGGACATGGCCGGACTTGAGGAGGACCTGGTGCAGCTGCTGGCCGGCCACGGCGCCGCAGGTGCGGAGGAGCTGGATGGAGCCGCGGACGTCGACGGCGACGGCCATGAGGCTCTGACGTGGGGCATGGGGGTTCAGTTAAAACCCACAAAGTGCGAAGTTTTTGGACTGTTGGACTCACCGGTGTGCTGTACAAATGAACACATATACTGACAGTGGCGGCTCAGAGGAGAAACCCTAGCGACCGCAGCTTCCTCCCCCTTCTCATCTTGCCTCCGCCAGTGGGGGCAAGTGGCTCAGGGGAGAAACCCTGGCCACCGACGCTTCCTCCCCCTCCTTGTCTTGCCGTCGCCGGAGGGTGCTCCACGGGCAAACCTCGGACAGCCTCAAGGAAGACAGGGTGGGGCAATTGTTTCCTGCGAGCACACGACGCGGATGCTCGGTTGTGTTGAAGTGCGGGGTGTGTGCAGTGTGGAGTTCCCCGACGGGGCAAAGGTGCCCGAGCACATATCGACACAAAAAAGTTGTCGGGCATCGCGTGGTTGGCAGGCATCGAGCCCGATCTGGGTTGCCGCAGGCCGATGGCCGGAGGGCATGTCAGTGCGGGCCAGAGACACGTGCATCACCAGCGGTGCGTGGAGGTCTCAAGCACTGATCTAGGCCCTATGTGTTGGCGCCCGGGTGTCGTCGTCAGGTCATGATGGGTGCAGTTCAGCGCGCCAAGATGGCATGGTGGCTTTGGGTATGATGCAAGATCCACATGCGGCAAGGCCCGATCTGTGTTTTTGCGGGCCTGCGACACGGAGTCCTTTGTTGCTGGTCACAACGGTAGAGGGGTGTGCGCGTGTCGCTGCACAAGGTGTGGCGTTGTGCTTGCGTGGTGGAGGTGATACGCCAAATGGGTTGGTCAGGTCCTAGGTTTGGGCGGGTGAGATTGCGAGAGGAAGACGTACTCCGACTGTGGCCGGAGTCATTGGTGGTGACGCCTATGGGCGTCATTCTCTCATTGGAGGCGTTAATGTCGTTCTCTTTGGTTTCTTTTCCCGACATGCTCTAGGGGGACCCCTAGATTTGATCTCTCGGATCAAACGATGGTGTTACTATTAGCTTTGTTTGGCATCATGTTCCCTCTTGGGGGCACCGTCAGAGTTGGACCCGGTCAGAGGGAGTCATGGCTCGTGGATGTGGTTGATGTCGTTCACGTGGCATCTTCATGGGGTTGACATGGGTCCATCGGTGGTGGGCAGTGGGAGCACCCATCACATGCGAGGATCATCAGCTGTGCCAACTCGGGCTCCCTTCGGATTTGCTGATGCCGGACCAAATTGATCTGATGGTTTCAGTGTGCATTTTGGTAGCGGGCAACGCTTGACCCATCTACATTTTGTGTCGGCCTTACCGATGTATTGTATGTTTTATGTTGCTTTAGAATTAGTCTAGCTAGGTGTGGCTTGCCGTTGTTCAAGTTTTCGCCTGACTTTCCTTCGATAAACAAGGTCATCCTTTTTCCTTCCTTTTCCTTTTTGCACTAGCATTTTTGTTATGCTTTCCTCCTTTGCACTAGGCACCCCAAGGGAATATTTTAAGAAGTTTGGGATGCCCTAGGCATCTTTCTTTCTTCGTGAACAGCTATCGTTTTGTCTCTGTTGGACCTATATTTTTATTTCTCCACATAATATGTCTTGTTCTTGGAGCATCATTTTATTTTTCTTTTGCTTGCTGATTAATACCATCATCACACCTAAATAAATATGCTTTGGGAGATCTCATGCATGGCCATATATTTATATAATTGCTCTTTTGCTTCACTTATACTTGTTAGAGCATGAGTCCTATGAGAGACACATTTTAAACTTTCTTTTGATTCACTTATATTTGTTTAGAGATTTGAGTAACTATTGGTTGTTGGCATGACATTAATATGTTGGAACAAAACTTGATTGTATGCATTGGCGGTATAATTAAAACTTGCAGTAGAGTCATAAAATGCGTGGATAGGTTTTTTTCTGGCAACGGTTGTGAGATAATGTGGCAGTAGTAGATGAATATGTTGGTTAATGTGCTTGAGTCAAGTAGTGGAGAGGTGTTGTTAGATTTAGTGGGATCATTGCATTCCTTCATTAATGAACTAAAAGTTGGGAACCTCTCTTATTATGATGAAGTCCAAATTGAGGGGTGATTGCAAGTGTGACACACCAATTCACTTACTGGAGTGTTGTCCATATGCCATCCCAGGAATCACACTGGCGTCGTGAAGGAAATATGCCCTAGAGGCAATAATAAAGTTGTTATTTATATTTCCTTATATCATGATAAATGTTTATTATTAATGCTAGAATTGTATTAACCAGAAACTTAGTACATGTGTGAATACATAGACAAAATGAGTGTCACTAGTATGCCTCTACTTAACTAGCTCGTTAATCAAAGATGGTTAAGTTTCCTAGCCATGGACAAGAGTTGTCATTTGATGAACGGAATCACATCATTAGAGAATGATGTGATTGACTTAACCCATCCGTTAGCTTAGCACTATGATCGTTTAGTTTATTGCTATTGCTTTCTCCATAACTTATACATGTTCCTATAACTATGAGATTATGCAACTACCGAATACCGGAGGAACACTTAGTGTGCTATCAAAAGTCACAACGTAACTGGGCGACTATAAAGATGCTCTACAGGTGTCTCCGATGGTGTTTGTTGAGTTGGCATAGATCGAGATTTGGATTTGTCACTCTGTGTATCAGAGAGGTATCTCTGGGCCCTCTCGGTAAAGCACTGAAGGAAATATGCCCTAGAGGCAATAATAAAGTTATTATTTATTTCCTTATATCATGATAAATGTTTATTATTCATGCTAGAATTGTATTAACCGGAAACATGATACATGTGTGAATACATAGAAAAACAAAGTGTCACTAGTATGCCTCTACTTGACTAGCTCGTTGATCAAAGATGGTTATGTTTCCTAGCCATAGACAAAGAGTTGTCATTTGATTAACGGGATCACATCATTAGGAGAATGATGTGATTGACTTGACCCATTCCGTCAGCTAAGCACTTGATCGTTTAGTATGTTGCTATTGCTTTCTTCATGACTTCTACATGTTCCTATGACTATGAGATTATGCAACTCCCGTTTACCGGTGGAACACTTTATGTGCTACCAAACGTCACAACGTAACTAGGTGATTATGAAGGTGCTCTACAGGTGTCTCCGAAGGTACTTGTTGGTTTGGCATATTTCGAGATTAGGATTTGTCACCCCGATTGTTGGAGAGGTATCTCTGGGCCCACTCGGTAATACACATCATTTAAGCCTTGCAAGCATTGTAACTAATGAGTTAGTTACGGGATGATGTATTACGGAAGGAGTAAAGAGACTTGCCGGTAACGAGATTGAACTAGGAATTGAGATACTCACGATCAAATCTCGGGCAAGTAACATACCGATGACAAAGGGAACAATGTATGTTGTTATGCGGTTTGACTGATAAAGATCTTCGTAGAATATGTAGGAACCAATATGAGCACCCAAGTTCCGCTATTGGTTATTGACCGGAAGTGAGTCTCGGTCATGTCTACATAGTTCTCGAACCCGTAGAGTCTCGGTCATCTCTACATAGTTCTCGAACCCGTAGGGTCATGACAGTTTTATTATGATTTTATGTGTTTTGATGTACCGAAGGTTGTTCGGAGTCCCAGATGTGATCACGGACATGACGAGGAGTCTCGAAATGGTCGAGACATGAAGATTGATATATTGGAAGCCTATGTTTGGATATCGGAAGTGTTCCGGGTGAAATCAGGATTTTACCGGAGTACCGGGAGGTTACCGGAACCCCCCGGGAACCAAATGGGCCTTAGTGGGCCTAGGTGGAAGAGAGGAGAGGAGGCAAGGGCTGGCCACGCACCCTCCCCCTAGTCTGAATAGGACAAGGAGAGGGGGGCGGCGCCCCCCTTCCTTCCTTCTCCTCCACTCCTTCCCCCTCAAGTCCTAATCCAACTAGGAAAGGGGGGAGTCCTACTCCTAGGACTCCTCCTAGCGCGCCCTCTCCCTTGGCAGGCCACCCCCCCCTTGCTCCTTTATATACGGGGGCAGGGGCACCCTAGAGACACAACAATTGATCATTCATCTCTTAGCCGTGTGCGGTGCCCTCCTCCATCATAGTCCACCTCGATAATACTGTAGCGGTACTTAGGCGAAGCCCTGTGTCGGTAGAACATCAACATCGTCACCACGCCGTCGTGCTGACGAAACTCTCCCTCAACACTCGGCTGGATCGGAGTTCGAGGGACGTCATCGGGCTGAACGTGTGCTGAACTCGGAGGTGTCATACATTCGGTACTTGATCGGTCGGATCGTGAAGACGTACGACTACATCAACCGCGTTGTGCTAACGCTTTCGCTTTCAGTGTACGAGGGTACGTGGACAACACTCTCCCCTCTCATTGTTATGCATCACCATGATCTTGCATGTGCGTAGGAATTTTTTTGAAATTACTACGTTCCCCAATAGTGGTATCAGAGCCAGGTTTTATGCGTTGATGTTATATGCACGAGTAGAACACAAGTGAGTTGTGGGCGATATAAGTCATAGTGCTTACCAGCATGTCATACTTTGGTTCGGCGGTATTGTTGGATGAAGTGGCCCGGACCGACATTACGCGTACGCTTACGCGAGACTGGTTCTACCGACATGTTTTGCACATAGGTGGCTGGCGGGTGTCAGTTTCTCCAACTTTAGTTGAACCGAGTGTGGCTATGCCCGGTCCTTGCGAAGGTTAAAACAGCACCAACTTGACAAACTATCGTTGTGGTTTTAATGCGTAGGTAAGAACGATTCTTTCTAAGCCCGTAGCAGCCACGTAAAACTTGCAATAACAAAGTAGAGGACGTCTAACTTGTTTTTGCAGGGCATATTGTGATGTGATATGGTCAAGACATGATGCTAAATTTTATTGTATGAGATGATCATGTTTTGTAACCGAGTTATCGGCAACTGGCAGGATCCATATGGTTGTCGCTTTATTGTATGCAATGCAATTGCCCTGTAATGCTTTACTTTATCACTAAGTGGTAGCGATAGTCGTGGAAGCATAAGATTGGCGAGACGACAATGATGCTACGATGGAGATCAAGGTGTCGCGCCGGTGACGATGGTGATCATGACGGTGCTTCGGAGATGGAGATCACAAGCACAAGATGATGATGGCCATATCATATCACTTATATTGATTGCATGTGATGTTTATCTTTTATGCATCTTATCTTGCTTTGATTGACGGTAGCATTATAAGATGATCTCTCACTAAAATTTCAAGATAAAAGTGTTCTCCCTGAGTATGCACCGTTGCCAAAGTTCATCGTGCCCATACACCACGTGATGATCGGGTGTGATAAACTCTACGTCCATCTACAACACAAAATACTCAGGTTAAACTTGACGAGCCTAGCATATACAGATATGGCCTCGGAACACTGAGACCGAAAGGTCGAGCGTGAATCATATAGTAGATATGATCAACATAGTGATGTTCACCATTGAAAGCTACTCCATTTCACGTGATGATCGGTTATGGTTTAGTTGATTTGGATCACGTGATCACTTAGAGGATTAGAGGGATGTCTTTCTAAGTGGGAGTTCTTCAATAATATGATTAATTGAACTTAAATTTATCATGAACTTAGTACCTGATAGTATCTTGCTTGTCTATGTTTGATTGTAGATAGATTGCCCGTGCTATTGTTCCGTTAAATTTTAATGCATTCCTTGAGAAAGCAAAGTTGAAAGATGATGGTAGCAATTACACGGACTGGGTCCGTAACTTGAGGATTATCCTCATTGCTGCATAGAAGAATTACGTCCTGGAAGCACCGCTGAGTGCCAGGCCTGCTGCTGATGCAACTGACGATGTTAAGAACGTCTGGCAGAGCAAAGCTGATGACTACTCGATAGTTCAGTGTGCCATGCTTTACGGCTTAGAACTGGGACTTCAACGACGTTTTGAACGTCATGGAGCATATGAAATGTTCCAGGAGTTGAAGTTAATATTTCAAGCAAATTCCCGGATTGAGAGATATGAAGTCTCCAATAAGTTCTACAGCTGCAAGATGGAGGAGAATAGTTCTGTTAGTGAACATATACTCAGAATGTCTGGGTACCATAATCACTTGACTCAGCTGGGAGTTAATCTTCCGGTTGATAGTGTCATTAACAGAGTTCTTCAATTTCTGCCACCAAGCTACAAGAGCTTCATGATGAACTATAATATGCAAGGGATGAATAAGACAATTCCCGAGCTCTTCGCAATGCTAAAGGCTGCGGAGGTAGAAATCAAGAAGGAGCATCAAGTGTTGATCGTCAACAAGACCACTAGTTTCAAGAAAAAGGGTAAAGGGAAGAAGAAGGGGAACTTCAAGAAGAACAGCAAGCAAGTTGCTGCTCAGGAGAAGAAACCCAAGTCTGGACCTAAGCCTGAAACTGAGTGCTTCTATTGCAAGAAGACTGGTCACTGGAAGCGGAACTGCCCCAAGTATTTGGTGGATAAAAAGGATGGCAAGGTGAACAAAGGTATATGTGATATACATGTTATTGATGTGTACCTTACTAGAGCTCACAGTAGCACCTGGGTATTTGATACTGGTTCTGTTGCTAATATTTGCAACTCGAAACAGGGACTACGGATTAAGCGAACACTGGCAAAGGTCGAGGTGACGATGCGCGTGGGAAACGGTTCCAAAGTCGATGTGATCGCGGTCGGCATGCTACCTCTACATCTACCTTCGGGATTAGTATTAGACATAAATAATTGTTATTTGGTGCCAACGTTGAGCATGAACATTATATCTGGATCTTGTTTGATGCGAGACGGTTATTCATTTAAATCAGAGAATAATGGTTGTTCTATTTATATGAGTAATATCTTTTATGGTCATGCACCCTTGAAGAGTGTTCTATTTTTGATGAATCTCGATAGTAGTGATACACATATTCATAATATTGAAGCCAAAAGATGCAGAGTTGATAATGATAGTGCAACTTATTTGTGGCACTGCCGTTTAGGTCATATCGGTATAAAGCGCATGAAGAAACTCCATACTGATGGACTTTTGGAACCACTTGATTATGAATCATTTGGTACTTGCGAACCGTGCCTCATGGGCAAGATGACTAAAACGCCGTTCTTCGGTACTATGGAGAGAGCAACAGATTTGTTGGAAATCATACATACAGATGTATGTGGTCCGATGAATGTTGAGGCTCGTGGCGGATATCGTTATTTTCTCACCTTCACAGATGATTTAAGCAGATATGGGTATATCTACTTGATGAAGCATAAGTCTGAAACATTTGAAAAGTTCAAAGAATTTCAGAGTGAAGTTGAAAATCATCGTAACAAGAAAATAAAGTTTCTACGATCTGATCGTGGAGGAGAATATTTGAGTTACAAGTTTGGTCTACATTTGAAACAATGCGGAATAGTTTCGCAACTCACGCCACCTGGAACATCACAGCGTAATGGTGTGTCCGAACGTCGTAATCGTACTTTACTAGATATGGTGCGATCTATGATGTCTCTTATAGATTTACCGCTATCGTTTTGGGGTTATGCTTTAGAGACGGCCGCATTCACGTTAAATAGGGCACCATCGAAATCCGTCGAGACGACGCCTTATGAACTATGGTTTGGCAAGAAACCAAAGTTGTCATTTCTGAAAATTTGGGGCTGCAATGCTTATGTGAAAAAGCTTCAACCTGATAAGCTCGAACCCAAATCGGAGAAATGTGTCTTCATAGGATACCCAAAGGAGACTGTTGGGTACACCTTCTATCATAGATCCGAAGGCAAGACATTCGTTGCTAAGAATGGATCCTTTCTAGAGAAGGAGTTTCTCTCGAAAGAAGTGAGTGGGAGGAAAGTAGAACTTGATGAGGTAACTGTACCTGCTCCCTTATTAGAAAGTAGTACATTACAGAAATCGGTTTCTGTGACACCTACACCAACTAGCGAGGAAGTTATTGATGATGATCATGGAACTTCAGATCAAGTTGCTACTGATCCTCGTAGATCAACCAGAGTAAGATCCGCACCAGAGTGGTACGGTAATCCTGTTCTGAAAGTCATGCTACTAGATCATGATGAACCTACGAACTATGCAGAAGCGACGGTGAGCCCAGATTATGCAAAATGGCTTGAAGCCATGAAATCTGAGATGGGATCCATGTATGAGAACAAAGTGTGGACTTTGGTTGACTTTCCCGTTGATCGGCAAGCAATTGAGAATAAATGGATCTTCAAAAAGAAGACTGATGCTGATGGTAATGTTACTGTCTACAAAGCTCGACTTGTTGAGAAAGGTTTTCGACAAGTTCAAGGGATTGACTATGGTGAGACCTTCTCACACGTAGCGATGCTTAAGTCTGTCTGAATCATGTTAGCAATTGCCGCGTTTTATGATTATGAAATATGACAGATGAATGTCAAAACTGCATTCTTGAATGGATTTCTTGAAGAAGAGTGGTATATGATGCAACCGGAAGGTTTTGTCGATCCAAAGGGAGCTAACAAAGTGTGAAAGCTCCAGCGATCCATTTATGGACTGGTGCAAGCCTCTCGGAGTTGGAATAAACGCTTTGATAGTGTGATCAAATCATTTGGTTTTATATAGACTTTTGGAGAAGACTGTATTTACAAGAAAGTGAGTGGGAGCTCTGTAGCATTTCTAATATTATATGTGGATGACATATTGCTGATTGGAAATGATATGGAATTTCTGGATAGCATAAAGGGGTACTTGAATAAGAGTTTTTCAATAGAGATAGATCAAGACGCTTAATTGGACTTTCACACAAAGCACATACCTTGACAAAGTTTTGAAGAAGTTCAAAATGGATCAAGCAAAGAAAGGGTTCTTGCCTGTGTTACAAGGTGTGAAGTTGAGTAAGACTCAATGCCCGACCACTTCAGAAGATAGAAAGAAAATGAAAGATGTTCCCTATGCTTCAGCCATAGGCTCTATCATGTATGCAATGCTGTGTACTAGACCTGATGTGTGCCTTGCTATATGTCTAGCAGGGAGGTACCAAAGTAATCCATGAGTGGATCACTGGACAGCGGTTAAGAACATCTTGAAGTACCTGAAAAGGACTAAGGACATGTTTCTCGTTTATGGAGGTGACAAAGAGCTCATCGTAAATGGTTACGTTGATGCAAGCTTTGACACTGATCCAAACGATTCTAAATCGCAAACCGGATACGTGTTTACATTGAATGGAGGAGTTGCCAGTTGGTGCAGTTCTAAACAAAGCGTCGTGGCGGGATCTGATACGTCTCCAACGTATCTATAATTTTTGATTGCTCCATGCTATATTATCTACTGTTTTGGACTATATTGGGCTTTATTTTCCACTTTTATATTATTTTTGGGACTAACCTATTAACCGGAGGCCCAGCCCAAAATTGCTGTTTTTGCCTATTTCAGTGTTTCAGATAAACGGAATATCAAACGGAGTCCAAATGGAATAAAATCTTCGGGAACGTGATTTTCTCACCGAACGTGATCCAGGAGACTTGGACCCCACTGCAAGGGATCAAAGAGGAGGTCACGAGGGTGGGGGCACGCCCCCTGCCTCGTGGGCTCCTCGGTGCTCCACCGACGTACTCCTTCCTCCTATATATACACACGTACCCCAAACGATCAAAACAGGAGCCAAAAACCTAATTCCACCGCCGCAACTTTCTGTATCCACGAGATCCCACTTGGGGCCTATTCCAGAGCTCCACCGGAAGAGGGCCGTCATCACGGAGGGCTTCTACATCATCATAGCCTCTCCGATGAAGTGTGAGTAGTTTACCTCAGACCTTCGGGTCCATAGTTAGTAGCTAGATGGCTTCTTCTCTCTCTTTGAATCTCAATACAAAGTTCTCCCCCTCTCTTGTGGAGATCTATTCGATGTAATCTTCTTTTTGCGGTGTGTTTGTTGAGACCGATGAATTGTGGGTTTATGATCAAGTCTATCTATGAATAATATTTGAATCTTCTTTGAATTCTTTTATGCATGATTGGTTATCTTTGCAAGTCTCATTGAATTATCCGTTTGGTTTGGCCAACTAGATTGGTAGTTCTTGCCATGGGAGAAGTGCTTAGCTTTGGGTTCGATCTTGCGGTGTCCTTACCCAGTGACAGAAGGGGCAGCAAGGCACGTATTGTATCGTTGCCATCGAGGATAACAAGATGGGGTTTATTTCATATTGCATGAATTTATCTCTCTACATCATGTCATCTTGCTTAAGGCGTTACTCTATTTTTAACTTAATACTCTAGATGCATGCTGGATAGCGGTCGATGAGTGGAGTAATAGTAGTAGATGCAGAATCGTTTCGATCTACTTGTCGCAGACGTGATGCCTATATATACATGATCATGCCTAGATATTCTCATAATTATGCTCAATTCTATCAATTGCTCAACAGTAATTTGTTCACCCACCGTAGAATACTTATGCCCTTGAGAGAAGCCACTAGTGAAACCTATGGCCCCCGGGTCTATTCTCATCATATCAATCTCCATCACTTTTATATCATTTTGCTATCTACTTTGCTTTTACTTTTTACTTTGCATCTTTATATCAAAAATACCAAAAATATTCTATCTATCAGATCTCACTCTCGTAAGTGACCGTGAAGGGCTTGACAACCCCTAATCGCGTTGGTTGCGAGTAGCTATCGCTTTGTGCAGGTACGAGGGACTTGAGCATGGGCTCCTACTAGATTGATACCTTGGTTCTCAAAAACTGAGGGAAATACTTACGCTACTCTGCTGCATCATCCCTTCCTCTTTGGGGAAAACCAACGCAAGCTCAAGACGTAGCAGGATCTACATGTGAAGCGGAGTACATAGCTGCTTCGGAAGCAGCAAATGAAGGAGTCTGGATGACGGAGTTCATATCCGATCTAGGTGTCATACCTAGTGCATCGGGACCAATGAAAATCTTTTGTGACAATACTGGTGCAATTGCCTTGGCGAAGGAATCCAGATTTCACAAGAGAACCAAGCACATCAAGAGACGCTTCAATTCCATCCGGGATCTAGTCCAGGTGGGAGACATAGAAATTTGCAAGATACATACGGATCTGAATGTTGCAGACCCGTTGACTAAGCCTCTTCCACGAGCAAAACATGATCAGCACCAAGGCTCCATGGGTGTTAGAATCATTACTGTGTAATCTAGATTACTAACTCTAGTGCAAGTGGGAGACTGAAGGAAATATGCCCTAGAGGCAATAATAAAGTTATTATTTATTTCCTTATATCATGATAAATGTTTATTATTCATGCTAGAATTGTATTAACCGGAAACATAATACATGTGTGAATATATAGACAAACAGAGTGTCACTAGTATGCCTCTACTTGACTAGCTCGTTGATCAAAGATGGTTAAGTTTCCTAGCCATTGACATGGGTTGTCATTTGATTAATGGGATCACATCATTAGGAGAATGATGTGATTGATATGACCCATTCTGTTAGCTTAGCACATGATCGTTTAGTATGTTGCTATTGCTTTCTTCATGACTTATACATGTTCCTATGACTATGACATTATGCAACTCCCGTTTACCGGAGGAACACTTTGTGTGCTACCAAACGTCACAACGTAACTGGGTGATTATAAAGGTGCTCTACAGGTGTCTCCGAAGGTACTTGTTGGGTTGGCCTATTTCGAGATTAGGATTTGTCACTCCGATTGTCGAAGAGGTATCTCTGGGCCCTCTCGGTAATGCACATCACTTAAGCCTTGCAAGCATTGCAACTAATGAGTTAGTTGCGGGATGATGTATTACGGAACGAGTAAAGAGACTTGCCGGTAATGAGATTGAACTAGGTATTGAGATACCGACGATCGAATCTCGGGCAAGTAACATACCGATGACAAAGGGAACAACGTATGTTGTTATGCGGTCTAACCGATAAAGATCTTCGTAGAATATGTAGGCGCCAATATGAGCATCCAGGTTCCGCTATTGGTTACTGACCAGAGACGTGTCTTGGTCATGTCTACATAGTTCTCAAACCCATAGGGTCCGCACGCTTAACGTTATGATGACAGTTTTATTATGAGTTTATGTGTTTTGATGTACCGAAGGTTGTTAGGAGTCCCGGATGTGATCACGGACATGACGAGGAGTCTCGAAATGGTCGAGACATGAAGATTGATATATTGGAAGCCTATGTTTGGATATCGGAAGTGTTCCGAGTAAAATCGGGATTTTACCGGAGTACCGGGAGGTTACCGGAACCCCCCGGGAACCAAATGGGCCTTAGTGGGCCTAGGTGGAAGAGAGGAGAGGAGGCAAGGGCTGGTCGCGCACCCCTCCCCCCTAGTCCGAATAGGACAAGGAGAGGCGGGCAGCGCCCCCCTTCCTTCCTTCTCCTCCACTCCTTCCCCCTCAAGTCCTAATCCAACTAGGAAAGGGGGGAGTCCTACTCCCAGTGGGGAGTAGGACTCCTCCTGGCACGCCCTCTCCCTTGGCCGGACACCCCCCCTTGCTCCTTTATATATGGGGGCAGGAGGGCAACCTAGAGACACAACAATTGATCATTCATCTCTTAGCCGTGTGCGGTGCCCCCCTCCATCATAGTCCACCTCGATAATACTGTAGCGGTGCTTAGGCGAAGCCCTGCGTCGGTAGAACATCAACATCGTCACCATGCCGTCGTGCTGACGAAACTCTCCCTCAACACTCGGCTGGATCGGAGTTCGAGGGACGCCATCGGGCTGAACGTGTGCTGAACTCGGAGGTGCCATACGTTCGGTACTTGATCGGTCGGATCGTGAAGACGTATGACTACATCAACCGCGTTGTGCTAACGCTTCCGCTTTCGGTCTACGAGGGTACGTGGACAACACTCTCCCCTCTTGTTGCTATGCATCACCATGATCTTGCGTGTGCGTAGGATTTTTTTTGAAATTACTACGTTCCCCAACTATACCGGAGTACCGAGGGATTACCAGAACCCCCCGGGGAGACTAATGGGCTATTGGGCCTTAGTGGAGAAGAGGAGGGGCGGCCAAGGGTAGCCGCACGCCCCCTTCTCCCCCTGTCCGAATTGGACAAGGAGGGGGGGGCGCCCCCCTTTCCTTTCCCCCTCTCTCTCCTTCCCTCTCCTCTCCTACTCCCACATGGAAGGGGGGGTCCTACTCCCGATGGGAGTAGGACTCCTCATGGGGCACGCCTAGGGTGGCTGGCCCCCTCCCCCTCCTCCACTCCTTTATATACGGGGTGGGAGGCACCCCTTCAGGACACAACAATTAATCTCTTGGATCTCTTAGCCGTGTGCGGTGCCCCCTTCACCATAATCCACCTCGATAATATCGTAGCGGTGCTTAGGCGAAGCCCTGCATCGATAGAACATCATCATCGTCACCACGCCGTCGTGCTGAAGGAACTCTCCCTCAAAGCTCGGCCGGATCGTAGTTCGAGGGACGTCATCGAGTTGAACGTGTGCATAACTCGGAGGTGCCGTGCGTTCGGTACTTGATCGGTCGGATTGTGAAGACGTACGACTACATCAACCACGTTGTGCTAACGCTTCCACTTTCGGTCTACTAGGGTACGTGGACACACTCTCCCCTCTCGTTGCTATGCATCACCATGATCTTGCATGTGCGTAGGAATTTTTTTGAAATTACTGCGTTCCCCAACGTGCACATCACTATAAGCCTTGCAAGCAATGTGACTAATGAGTTAGTTGCAGGATGATGCATTACGGAACGAGTAAAGAAACTTGCCGGTAACGAGATTGAACTAGGTATTGAGATACCGACGATCTAATCTCGAGCAAGTAACATACCGATGACAAAGGGAACAACGTATGTTGTTATGCGGTTTAACCGATAAAGATCTTCCTAGAATATGTAGGCACCAATATGAGCATCCAGGTTCCACTATTGGTTATTGACCGGAAGTGAGTCTCGGTCATGTCTACATAGTTCTCGAACCCGTCGGGTCCGCACGCTTAACATTCGATGACGATCAGTATTATGAGTTTATGTGTTTTGATGTACCGAAGGTAGTTCAGAGTCCCGAATGTGATCACGGACATGACGAGGAGTCTCGAAATGGTCGAGACATAAAGATCGATATATTGGAAGGCTATGTTTGGACATCGGAGTGGTTCCCGATTAGTTCGGGCATTTACCGGAGTACCAGGGATTTACTGGAACCCCCCGGGGAGTCAATGGGCCTTATTGGGCCTTAGTAGGAGAGAGGAGGAGGCGGCCAGGTGGAGGGCCCCCCAAGTCCAATCTGAATTGGGTGGGCCCCCCTTCCTTCCCTCTCTCTCCCTCTTCCTTCTTCTCCTACTCCTACTAGGAAGGGGGAAACCGACTCCTACTGGGAGTAGGACCCCCCCCTTGGGCGCGCCCTATGAGGGCCGGCCCTCCCCTCCTCCACTCCTTTATATACGACGTAGGGGGTGTTGGAAATATGCCCTAGAGGCAATAATAAATTGGTTATTATTATATTCCCTTGTTCATGATAATCGTTTATTATCCATGCTAGAATTGTATTGATAGGAAACTCACATACATGTGTGGATACATAGACAACACCATGTCCCTAGTAGGCCTCTATTTGACTAGCTCGTTGATCAATAGATGGTTACGGTTTCCTGACCATGGACATTGGATGTCGTTGATAACAGGATCACATCATTAGGAGAATGATGTGATGGACAAGACCCAATCCTAAGCCTAGCACAAGATCGTGTAGTTCGTATGCTAAAGCTTTTCTAATGTCAAGTATCATTTCCTTAGACCATGAGATTGTGCAACTCCCGGATACCGTAGGAGTGCTTTGGGTGTGCCAAACATCACAACGTAACTGGGTGGCTATAAAGGTGCACTACGGGTATCTCCGAAAGTGTCTGTTGGGTTGGCACAAATCGAGACCGGGATTTGTCACTCCGTGTAAACGGAGAGGTATCTCTGGGCCCACTCGGTAGGACATCATCATAATGTGCACAATGTGACCAAGGAGTTGATCACGGGATGATGTGTTATGGAACGAGTAAAGAGACTTGCCGGTAACGAGATTGAACGAGGTATCGGGATACCGACGATTGAATCTCGGGCAAGTATCGTACCGATAGACAAAGGGAATTGTATACGGGATTGATTGAATCCTTGACATCGTGGTTCATCCGATGAGATCATCATGGAGCATGTGGGAGCCAACATGGGTATCCAGATCCCGCTGTTGGTTATTGACCGGAGAGTTGTCTCGGCCATGTCTGCATGACTCCCGAACCCGTAGGGTCTACACACTTAAGGTTCGATGATGCTAGGGTTATAGGGAAAGTATGTACGCGGTTACCGAATGTTGTTTGGAGTCTCGGATGAGATCACGGACGTCACGAGGAATTCCGGAATGGTCCGGAGGTAAAGATTGATATATAGGAAGTATGGTTTTGGCCACTGGAAGTGTTCCGGGCATCACCGGTAGTGTATCGGGACCACCGGAGGGGTCCGGGGGTCCACCGAGAGGGGCCACCAGCCCCGGAGGCCTACATGGGCCAATAGTGGGAAGGGACCAGCCCCTAGGTGGGTTGGGGCACCTCCCACCAAGGCCCAAGGCGCCTCCAAGAAGGGAAGGGGGCAAACCCTAGGGCAGATGGGCCCTAAGGCCCATCCCAGGTGCGCCTCCCCCTCTTCCCCTTGTGGCCGTCACCCTAGATGGGATCTAGGGCTGCCGCACCCCTTGGGGTGGGAACCCTAGGTGGGGGCGCAGCCCTCCCTCTCCCCCTATATATAGTGGAGGCAAAGGGGCAGCCCAACACATGAGGTTCTTCTCCTGTTGGCGCAGCCCTACCCCTCTCCCTCCTCGTCTCTCGTAGTGCTTGGCGAAGCCCTGCTGGAGTCCCACGCTCCTCCACCACCACCACGCCATTGTGCTGCTGCTTGACGGAGTCTTCCCAACCTCTCCTTCTCCCCTTGCTGGATCAAGGCGTGGGAGACGTCACCGGGCTGCACGTGTGTTGAACGCGAAGGCGCTGTGGTTCGGTGCTTAGATCGGAATCAACCACGATCTGAATCGCTACGAGTACGACTCCTTCATCCGCGTTCTTGCAACGCTTCCGCTTAGTGATCTACAAGGGTATGTAGATGCACTCTCCTTCCCCTCGTTGCTAGATTACTCTATAGATTGATCTTGGTGATGCGTAGAAAATTTTAAATTTCTGCTTCGATCCCCAACAGTGGCATCATGAGCTAGGTCTATGCGTAGTTTCTATTCACGAGTAGAACACAAGTTGTTGTGGGCGTCGATTTTGTCAATTTGCTTGCCGTTACTAGTCTTATCTTGATTCGACGGCATCGTGGGATGAAGCGGCCCGGACCGACCTTACACGTACTCTTACGTGAGACTGGTTCCACCGACTGACATGCACTAGTTGCATAAGGTGGCTAGCGGGTGTCTGTCTCTCCCACTTTAGTCGGATCGGATTCGATGAAAAGGGTCCTTATGAAGGGTAAATATAAATTGGCATGTCACATTGTGGTTTTGGCGTAGGTAAGAAACGTTCTTGCAAGAAACCTATAGCAGCCACGTAAAAACTTGCAACAACAATTAGAGGACGTCTAACTTGTGTTTGCAGCATGTGCCGTGTGATGTGATATGGCCAAAAGGATGTGATGAATGATATATGTGATGTATGAGATTGATCATGTTCTTGTAATAGGAATCACGACTTGCATGTCGATGAGTATGACAACCGGCAGGAGCCATAGGAGTTGTCTTAATTTATTTATGACCTGCGTTTCAACATAAACGTCATGTAATTACTTTACTTTATTGCTAAAGTGTTAGCCATAGTAGTAGAAGTAATAGATGACGAGACAACTTCAAGAAGACACGATGATGGAGATCATGATGATGGAGATCATGGTGCCATGCCGGTGACAACGATGATCATGGAGCCCCGAAGATGGAGATCAAAAGGAGCAAAATGATATTGGCCATATCATGTCACTATTTGATTGCATGTGATGTTTATCATGTTTTACATATTATTTGCTTAGAACGACGGTAGCTTAAATAAGATGATCCCTCACTAAAATTTCAAGAAAAGTGTTCCCCCTAACTGTGCACCGTTGCGAAGGTTCATTGTTTCGAAGCACCACATGATGATCGGGTGTGATAGATTCTAACATTCGAATACAACGGGTGTTGACAAGCCTAGCATGTATAGACATGGCCTCGGAACACATGCGAAACACTTAGGTTGACTTGACGAGCCTAGCATGTACAGACATGGCCTCGAAACACGAAAGACCGAAAGGTCGAACATGAGTCGTATAGAAGATACGATCAACATGAGATGTTCACCGTTGATGACTAGTCCGTCTCACGTGATGATCGGACACGGCCTAGTCGATTCGGATCATGTATCACTTAGATGACTAGAGGGATGTCTATCTGAGTGGGAGTTCATTGAATAATTTGATTAGATGAACCTAATTATCATGAACATAGTCTAAATTGTCTTTGCAAATATGTTGTAGATAAATAGCTCACGTTGTAGCTCCCTGTTTCAATACGTTCCTAGAGAAAGACCAAGTTGAAAGATATTGTAAGCAATGATACAGACTAGGTTCGTAGTCCGAGGAGTGTCCTCACTGCTACACAGAAGTCTTACGTCTTTGATGCACCGCTCGATGTGCAAACCCCTACAATGTCATCTGTGGATGTTGTGAACACTTGACAGACACATCCTGATGACTACTTGATAGTTTAGTGCACCATACTTTACGGCTTAGAATCAGGATTCCAATGACGTTTTGAGCGCCATAAGACATGTGAGATGTTCCAAGAGCTGAAATTGGGATTTCAGGCTCATGCCCGTGTTGAGAGGTATGAGACCTCTGACAAGTTCTTTTGCCAACAAGATGGAGAAGAATAGCTCAGCTAGTGAGCATGTGCTCAGAATGTATAGGTGCTACAATCACTTAAATCAAGTGGGAGTTAAACTTCCAGATAAGATAGTGATTGATAGAGTTCTCTAGCCACTATCACTAAGCTACTAGATCTTCGTGATGAACTATGACATGCAAGGGATGGAGTTGATCCCGGAGCTGTTAGCGGTGCTTAAGACCGCAAAAGGTAGAAATCAAGAAGGAGCATCAAGTGTTGATGGTTTAACAAGACCACTGGTTTCAAGAAGGGCAAGGGCTAGAAGGGAAACTTCATGGATGGCAAACCAGTTGCCGCTCCAGTGAAGGAACCCAAGGTTGAACCCAAACCCGAGACTAAGTGCTTCTATTGTAAGGGGAACGGTCACTGGTAGCGGAATTACCCCAAATTCATGGTAGATAAGAAGGCTGGCAACATCAACAAAGTATATACGTGTTATTAATGTGTACCTTACCAGTACTCCTGTTAGCACCTGGGTATTGGATACCTATTCAGTTGCTATTATTGGTGACTTGAAGCAAAAGCTACGGACTAAACGGAGACTGGCTAAGGGCAAGGTGACGATGTGTGTTGGAAGTGTTTCCAAAGTTGATGAGATCACCATCGCACGCTCCATCTGCCTTCGGGATTAGTATTGAACCTAGATAAATGTTATCAGGTGTCTACGTTGAGCATGAATATGATTAGATCATGTTCATTGCAATACGGTTATTCATTTAAGTTAGAGAATACTGGTTATTCTGTTTACATGAATAATACCTTTCAAGGTCATGCACCCTATGTGAATGGTTCATTGAATCTCGGTCGTGGTAATACACATGTTCACGCCAAAAGATGTAGAGTTAATAATGATAGTACCACTTTCTTGTGGCACTGCCGCTTAGGTCATATTGGCGTAAGATGCATGAAGAAACTCCATATCGATGGATGTTTGGAGTCACTTGATTTTGAATCGCTTGACACATGCGAGCCATGCCTCATGGGCAGGATGACTAAGACCCCGTTTTAAGGTACAATGAAACGGGCAAGTGACTTGTTGGAAATCATACATGCTGATGCGTGTGATCCAATGAGAATTGAAGCGTGCGGTGGATATCGCTATTTTCTCATCTTCACTGACGATTTAGGTAGATATAGGTATATTTACATAATGAAGCACAAGTCTGAAGCGTTTGAAAATTTCAAGCGATTTTAGAGTGAAGTTAAGAATCATCATAACAAGAAGATCATGTTCCTACGATCTGATCAAAAGGGGATTTTCTGAGTTATGAGTTTGGCAATCACTTAAGACATTGTGGAATTGTTTCGCAGTTGAAGCCACCTGGAACACCACAGCATAATGATGTGTCCGGACGTCATAATCGAACCTTATGAGATATGGTGCGATCTATGATGTCTCTTACCGATCTACCGCTATTATTTTGAGGTTATGCATTAGAGACAGCTGCATTCACTTTAGATAGGACACCATATAAGTCCGTTGAGACGACGTCGTATGAACATTGGTTTGGCAAGAAACCAAAGTTGTCATTTCTTAATGTTTGGGGCTGCGATGCTTAAGGCTTTAGCCGGAGAAGTTCGAACCCAAAAGCGGACAAACACATCTTCATAGGATACCCAAAGGTGACATTTGGGTATACCTTCTATCTCAGATCCGAGGGCAAATTGTTTGTCGCTAAGAACGGGTCCTTTCTCAAGAAGGAGCTTCTCTCGAAAGAATTGAGTGGGAGGAAGATAGAACTTGATGAGGTTGTCGAACCTTTATTTCAACCAGAAAGTGATGCAACACAGAAAGATGTTTTCTGTGGCACCTACGTCTGTTGAATAGGAAGTTGATGATAGTGATCATGAAGCTTCGGATCAAGTTGCTATCGAACCTCGTAGGTCGACAAGGATATGTACTACTCCTGAGTGGTACGGTAATCCTGTCTTAGATATCATGTTGTTAGACAACAATGAACCTACGAGCTATGGAGAAGCGATGGTGGGCCGTATTCTGACAAATGGTTAGAAGCCATGAAATCCGAGATAGGATCCATGTATCAGAACAAAGTATGGACTTTGGTGGACTTGCCCGATGATCGGCAAGCCATTGAGATAAATGGATCTTTAAGAAGAAGACGGACGTGGGCGGTAATGTTACCGTCTATGAAGCTCGACTTGTGGGAAAGAGTCTTTTCACAAGTTCAAGGAGTTGACTACGATGAGAATTTCTCACCCGTAGCGATGCTTAAGTCCGTCGGAATCATGTTAGCATTAGCTGTATTTTTCGATTATGAAATCTGACAGATGGATGACAAAACAAGTTTTCTTACCAGTTTTCGTAAGAAAAGGTTGTATGTGATACAATAAAAGGTTTTGTCGATCCTAAGGATGCTAAAAGGTATGCTAGCCCCAGCGATCCGTCTATGGACTAGAGCGAGCATCTCGGAGTCGGAATATATGCTTTGATGGAGTGATCAAAGCTTTTAGGTTTATACAATGTTTGCTAGAAACTTGTATTTGCAAGAAAGTGAGTGGTAGCACTACAACATTTCTGATAAGTATATGTGGATGACATATTGTTGATTCGAAATGATGTAGAATTTCTGGAAAGCATAAACGGTTGTTTGAAGAGTGATTTTCAAAGGAAGACCTGGATAAAGCTGCTTACATATTGGGCATCAAGATCTATAGAGATAGATCAAGACGCCTGATGGTACTTTCAAAGAACGCACACCTTGACATGTTTTTGAAGGAGTTCAAAATCGACCAGTCAAAGAAGGGTTTCTTACCTGAGTTGTAAGGTGTGAAGTTGAGTAAGACTCAAAGCTTGACCACGGCAGAAGAAAGAGGAAAGACGAAGGTCGTCCCCTATGCTGTTGTCATAGGCTCTATACGGTATGCCATGCTGAGTATCGCACCTGATGTGTGCCTTGCCACATGTCTGGCAAGAGGGTACAAAGGTGATCTAGGAGTGGATCAATAGATAGCGGTCAAAATTATCCTTAGAGGAATAAGGAAATGTTTCTCGGTTATGGAGGTGATAAAGAGTTCGACGTAAAGAGTTACGTCGATGCAAGCTTAGCACCTATCCGGATAGCTCTGGGTAGAGATACCGGATACGTATAATGAAGCAACAATTTGGAATAGCTCCAAGTGGAACGTGGTAGCAACATCTATGATATGACATAAAGTTTTGCGAAATACATAGGGATCTGAATATGGCAAGACCCGTTGACTACAACCTCTCTCACAAGCATAACATGATCAAACCCAGAACTCATTGAGTGTTAATCACATAGTGATGTGAACTAGATTATTGAGTCTAGTAAACTCTTTGGATGTTGGTCACATGGCGATGTGACCTGTGAGTGCTAATCACATGGCGATGTGAACTAGATTATTGACTCTAGTGCAAGTGGGAGACTGTTGGAAATATGCCCTAGAGGCAATAATAAATTGGTTATTATTATATTTCCTTGTTCATGATAATCGTTTATTATCCATGCTAGAAGTGTATTGATAGGAAACTCAGATACATGTGTGGATACATAGACAACACCATGTCCCTAGTAGGCCTCTAGTTGACTAGCTCGTTGATCAATAGATGGTTACGGTTTTCTGACCATGGACATTGGATGTCATTGATAACGGGATCACATCATTAGGAGAATGATGTGATGGACAAGACCCAATCCTAAGCCTAGCACAAGATCGTGTAGTTCGTATGCTAAAGCTTTTCTAATGTCAAGTATCATTTCCTTAGACCATGAGATTGTGCAACTCCCGGATACCGTAGGAGTGCTTTGGGTGTGCCAAACGTCACAACATAACTGGGTGGCTATAAAGGTGCACTACGAGTATCTCCGAAAGTGTCTATTGGGTTGGCACGAATCGAGACTGGGATTTGTCACTCCGTGTAAACGGAGAGGTATCTCTGGGCCCACTCAGTAGGACATCATCATAATATGCACAATGTGACCAAGGAGTTGATCATGGGATGATGTGTTACGGAACGAGTAAAGAGACTTGCCGGTAACGAGATTGAACAAGGTATCGGGATACCGACGATCGAATCTCGGGCAAGTATCGTACCGATAGACAAAGGGAATTGTATGCGGGATTGATTGAATCCTTGACATCGTGGTTCATCCGATGAGATCATCGTGGAGCATGTGGGAGCCAACATGGGTATCCAGATCCCGCTGTTGGTTATTGACCGGAGAGTTGTCTCAGCCATGTCTGCATGACTCCCGAACCCGCAGGGTCTACACACTTAAGGTTCGATGACGCTAGGGTTATAGGGAAAGTATGTACGCGGTTACCGAATGTTGTTCGGAGTCCCGGATGAGATCTCGGACGTCACGAGGAATTCCGGAATGGTCCAGAGGTAAATATTGATATATAGGAAGTATGGTTTTGGCCACCGGAAGTGTTCCGGGCATCACCGGTAGTGTACCGGGACCACCAGAGGGGTCCGGGGGTCCATCGGGAGGGGCCACCAGCCCTGGAGGCCTACATGGGCCAATAGTGGGAAGGGACCAGCCCCTAGGTGGGCTGGGGCGCCTCCCACCAAGGCCCAAGGCGCCTCCAAGAAGGGAAGGGGCAAACCCTAGGGCAGATGGACCCTAAGGCCCATCCCAGGTGCGCCTCCCCCTCTCCCCCTTGTGGTCGCCACCCTAGATGGGATCTAGGGCTGCCGCACCCCTTGGGGTGGGAACCCTAGGTGGGGGCGCAGCCCTCCCTCTCCCCCTATATATAGTGGATGCAAAGGGGCAGCCCAACACACGAGGTTCTTCCCCTGTTGGCACAACCCTACCCCTCTTCCTCCTCGTCTCTCGTAGTGCTTGGCGAAGCCCTGCTGGAGTCCCGCGCTCCTCCACCACCAACACGCCGTCGTGCTGCTGCTGGACGGAGTCTTCCCAACCTCTCCTTCTCCCCTTGCTGGATCAAGCCGTGGGAGACGTCACCGGGCTGCACGTGTGTTGAACGCGGAGGCGCCGTGGTTCGACGCTTAGATCGGAATCAACCGCGATCTGAATCGCTACGAGTACGACTCCTTCATCCGCGTTCTTGCAACGCTTCCGCTTAGCGATCTACAAGGGTATGTAGATGCACTCTCCTTCCCCTCGTTGCTAGATTACTCTATAGATTGATCTTGGTGATGCGTAGAAAATTTTGAATTTCTGCTTCGATCCCCGACAGGGGGCACCCCATAGACACACAAGTTGATTGTTTAGCCGTGTGCCGTGCCCCCTCCACAGAACTCCACCTCGGTCATATCGTTGTAGTGCTTAGGCGAAGCCCTGCGTCGGTAACTTCATCATCACCGTCATCATGCCATCGTGCTGGCGAAACTCTCCCTCCGCCTCAACTGGATCAAGAGTACGAGGGACGTCACCGAGCTGAACGTGTGCAGATTGCGGAGGTGCCGTGCGTTCGGTACTTGATCGGTTGGATCACGAAGACGTTCGACTACATCAACCATGTTTCATAACACTTCCGCTTTCGGTCTACGAGGGTACGTAGACATACTCTTCCCCTCTCGTTGCTATGCATCACCTAGATGGATCTTGCGTGTGCATAGATTTTTTTTTTAAATTACTGTGTTCCCCAACATGCCGCATGCCATATATACTTGATAATCACAACACAGAATTTCACTAAAAGAAAGTTTACAAAGCAATTGTGGCTTCTTTATTACAAAATTGTCATAGCTGAAACTAGAGGAAAGATTAATGGTAGCGAAAGACAAACTAGAGGCAATATAGACTTGGAGCAACACCACTACATAGGAAATTGCCTAGGAAACTCTCCTGACAAATGAATACTCCAACTTCACATTAGTGGAAGACGCCACGTCAATTGGATCCCGCCAAAAAACAAGCCTTACGGTACTTTGGAAGTACTTGCAAGATAACCAAAATAACATATATCACTGAGCACATGGCATGTTGCATAATCATAGCAATTCTAGCTATCTTGGCATAGCAAACTTTATCTAACATGCAGAATAAAGATAAAGCATATACATCTATAAGTGTATAACATTTCAAGTTTTCCTTATGATCATAACCAATCTCATTGTCTCCAAGACTGTCAGCCCAACTGCCATTTCACAATCCAACTGTCGTCATAGTACAATACCTGCATTTCTCAGCATCACAAACCATCTTTGTTTCACATTTAATTTACCTACACTTTTGTTTAGGATTTAACCTCCAAGTTCTACAAGGGCTGAACAATGTGATTTATCTCGACCCGTCCTTGACTGTAGACACGACTACTCAAATAGGCTTACACTCGGTAGAGGTTGTACACTATGCCCATATGAGAGAGCATTCTTTGTGAGGACACCCTGCTTAGATCATCCCTAGCCATACATTTTTACCATGTTACCAGCAAGGACTCGAATCTTACTTTGAGAGAGGGGATGGACCTCATCACATTTTTCTCGTGATGCCAAATATCCCACTTGGGGACTCTATTGAGACTTGAGCTCAACTATTCAAGTATCTCAAAAGTTATGAGTGGTCATTAGACGAAACAAGTACTAGATATATATCATGTGAACAAGTAAGCATATATCGAAAGCATTGCAGTGATACATATAGAAAGCATTGCATCATACAAAGCATTGCATCGATACATATAGCAATAGTCTTACAACGAAAATAATACTTCATCATACGAAGGGCATCCACAAGTTGGACCCTCAAATTAAGATTCTAATAGCATACCATGATAATGAAGTAGAGCGTGTGTTTAAAGTAGAATGAAGCCGTATAGGTCAAGTGGCCGTTCATGACAGAAATCCAACCATATCTCCTTTTCCTGCGGGATCTCCGATATCGCTTTTGTCATCTCCCAAAGTAGTACCTCCTCAGCCGAGAGAAGTCGGTCCCCGGACAATCGCTTTATATCTTCCTTTGCAAACCGAGAGACCACCTTTAGTGCCAATTTCTCATTCTCCTTGGCCTCTATCCTTGCTGCTTACTCCTTGGAACGTCAAATCTGAACCAGGCGCGACGCTAGCGAGATTTGCTCTTGCTTGTCCTCCCCCTTGCTGCGCCAGAGTTGTGCAGGCTTCTTCACCAACGAGATTCTCTCCAATGGCTCGGAGTCGTCCTCCCAGGGCCCCATCTCCGCTCTCAATCTCCTCTCCTCTCCCCCTTCTCTCCCTCAGCTTCGCCATGAACTCCCTGTGAGAAGGAGAGCACTTGAGATGAGTCGGCGACCCCAAAGCGACACCAATCCCCACCACCCGACTGCATGAGGAGTTGGCCTGCGGTGACGGGAGACCCGTCGTCGAGATGGAGCGGACAAAGTCGACAGAGAAGGAGGCGAGGTGGTGAGCGATGGAGTGGCACGTCAGTGTGTGTGGCCAACATTGGTCAGCGGGGTCTGCAGATCGGGCATGACGAGTCATCGAGGTGGAGAGGCCTAGGGGCGGAGCCAGACTAGCGCTGGGCTTCGGGCCTGCTTCGTTGCTACATTGATCTATATTGTTCAATAGTACCAAAAACACTACAATCAACGAAGGCTTCTCATGCCATGACCCTGGACAAGGCCCCCATGTCTGGGGTGTAGCTCCATTACTTCGGAGGCTGACCGGCGGTGAGCTCGGATAGGCGGCGAAGGAAGGCAGAGGAGCGGGACAAAGCGGCGCCAAGGCAATAATTGATAGACTTCGTGGTGGGCGCGTGATATATCTGAACGTCGTTCGACTGCCCAATATCAAGCACTCGACTTATAGGAGACGAAACAGTTTTGTATTTAGAAAAGTAAATGCAATATATGAGCTCACTGTTAGAGGGAACTCGGCTTATACCACCCGCTGTCATGGAGACGTCAAGTGCGGCGAGCACGGCCACATGGCAAGGTTGTTCGCCATACGCGTCACATAAGCCGATTGTTTTGGTCATTGCATGCTGAGAACTTGACGTACGCCAGTGTTTTTTTGTCGGGGCGTAGAGTGCTGTAAGCCGAGCTCCCTTCCTTCATCGTGTGTTTTTGTGTTGTGCTTAGCTTTACACTGATATAAGCCAAGTGGCCGACAATTTACTCCCGGCTTATGAAGAAGCACAGGGCAAAATATTTTTCCTGTAGTGAATTGACAAATATTTAATTGAAATGCTAAAACCCGACATTAGATTTTTAGACAATCAAACGTTTTTCATGACAATTTATATTGGTGCGAGGATGACAAATTTAGTTTGCAAGTACAACAATTTCTTGGCAAAAATTGAATCGAGGCAGATTTGCCATGCTGGCCAGCTAAACTTGCCATCCTCGACGAACACAACTTGCCACGAAAAATGTTCATTTTGCCATGCCTAAAAATCCGATGTCGCTAGATATCCAGGTCCATATTTAAACCAAATTTCTTGTTATCCTAGCCCTAGGGAGTAAACAAAAGGGCAAGGGATTTCACCCATTGGGTATCTTTTCATTAAAAAGGGCATTGCTAAAATTCATGTGCCTGGAATTTCTCTTGTTGTCAGTTAATTTTTGCTATGCACAAGGCCAAGGTAGGGACGACGTGAGGTGTTGCAGTGATGAGCGTCGGCAAACATCATCGAGGTGCGGCATCCTAGGTGGAGGCGAGGACGAAACTTAACTGGGGGGCGGAGGGGAGTCATTGTGTTCCTGCAAATCGAAGGGATTTATAGGAATGGCCGTGGTAGTGGCCAGCAATGACGGTGGGGGTGGTTGAGGGGAGGGCGGGGCGGTGAAGCAGTGCGGGGTAGTGCCCGCCGACCGTGGGTGGTGGAGGCAGGCGGTTGGGGCGGGGTACGCTGGAGGTGCGTGAGGAAGAAGAGAGATGAATGTTGAAGATGAACAATGATCTATTTTGGGTCGTTCGATGAAGGTCTGGTGGTTCCTGAGAAAATGACTGACGACTGAAACGTTTTCAGACACCTAACACATAGAGAATCAAAAAGAAAACTGCTGATTAGTCACCTTGTATGATTGTTGGCATAGTCTTTATCCAAAAAAGGTTGTTGGTATAGTTTTCCCAAGGAAAATAGTAATATTCGTTTCGTCTCACTTTTTTTGTTGTGGGTCAAAATCCCACAAAATATGTGACCGGCTATATGTTAGTGGTCCAAAAATATTTTTTGGGTAAGTCGGTTTTTTGGACCATTAGACTAAAAATCCAACGGTGGATTTTCTTTCTCCTATCTCCATCCTTCTTCCTCCTCCAACCGTTCCTCCTTCTACACAATTGACTTATCCAAATTGCAAATTCAGTCAACTTACATATATAGTTGTTGTGACAAAATTTAATATAGCAAGGTGCAACAAACCGGAAGCGAATTTTGCGGGACATGAAGAAGAACAAAAAAAATGCATCTATCATTCTATCATCTTCCTCTTACATTTTTTTTTACAACAAATTGCACAGGGAAAGCAACAATAAGTTGCTCTATATGGTGGTACAAGTGAACGAAATTACCTTGCTTTCACTAGAATATGCATACTCCCTCCGTTCCTTTTTACTTCGAGCATAAGATTTGTGTCAAATCAAATTTTGCATAGTTTGACCAAATTTATATGTAAAAATATGAACATATACAATACCAAATTATATATAATATGAAACTACATTCCTTAATGAATCTAATGAAATTGATTTGATATTATGAATGTTCATACTTTTTCTATAAGTTTGGTCAAACTAGAGATACTTTGACTTCAGAAAACTTATATGAAAACTAAAAAAGGACGGAGGGAGTATATTCAACGAGGAAGAAACAATGTAATCACGAACCAAAGTCGAACCAGTCCCTATTATTGATAGTCGGTTTCGCTGCCGGTGGCAAGCCCGGCCTGCTGCTGGATGACGAGGATGGACACTTTGGACGCAAACTCCGCGGTGGCGAGCATGTGCCTGAAATTTTTCTTGTTGTCAGTCAATTTCTGCTATGCACGAGACCAAGGTGGGGACGACGTGAGGTGTTGCAGTGATGAGCGTCGGCGAGCGATATTGAGCTGCGGCATCCTAAGTGGAGGCGAGGAAGAAACTTAACCGGGGGGGGGGGGGGGGGGTCGCCGGGGTTCCAGCAATGACGGTGGGGGAGGTTGAGGGAAGGGCAGTGCGGCCAGGCAGTGCGCGCCGGTCACGGGTGGTGGAGGCCGACGGTTGGGCCAGGGTAGGCTGGAGGCGCGTGAGGAAAAAGAGAGAGGGAGGTTGAATATGAACAATGATCTGTTTTGGGCCGTTTGAGGAAGATCTGATGGTTCCTGAGAAAAATGACTGACAACTAAAACATTTTTCGATACCTAACGCATAGAGTCCAAAGAAAAAAGACCGAGGATTAATCACCTCCATATGATTGTTGGTATAGTCTTTATCCAAAAAAAAGTTGTTGGTATAGTTTTCCCAAGTAAAAGAAAGTGATATTTGTTTTCATCTGACCTTTTATTTCTTTTGCCGTGGGTCAAAGTCCCACAAAATATGGGACCGGCTATATGTTAGTCGTCCAAAAATATATTTTGGGTAAGTTGTTCTAGGCCATTAGATTAAAAATTGAACAGTCGATCTTCTTTCTTCTATCTCCAGCCTTCCTCCTCCTCCAACCGTTTCTCCTCCCACAAAATTGACTTACCATATTGCAAAATATAGCAAGGTGCAACAAACAGGAAGCGAATTTTGGGAGACATGAAGAACAAAAAATGCATCTATCATTCTATCAGGGTATGTACAATGGTGCTATCTTAGGAGTGCCACGTAGGATTAATGATGAAGTGGAGGAGAAAGAACTCGTAAAAAAAGTCTTGTCTTCTCTTATTTAAGATAAGACAAGAGATGATCTCTTAGTACAATTTGTCTCACCATATTTTAAGGAATTGCTAATTATTGAATATAAGGCTAAAATATAACTCATTGTAGACATATTTTTTTGTCATCTCTAAATTGCATGCAAGACTTAAGATAAAACTGTCTTATCAACCATTAATTGTACATGCCCTCATCTTCCTCTTACAGTTTTGTTACAACAAGTTGCACAGGGAAAGTAACAATAAGTTGATCTATATGTGCTACTACAAGTGAACAAAATTACCTTGCTTTCACTAGAATATACTAGTACATACATATATTCAACGAGAAAGAAACAATGTACTAACGACGAACCAAAGTCGAATCAGTCCCTATCATTGATAGTCGACATCACCGCCGGTGGTAATCCCGGCCTGCTGCTGGATGACGAGGATGGACACTTTGGACGCGAACTCCGCGGTGGCGAGCATGTCACCGAGCACGCCCAGCTCCGGGCACTCGCTCCACTCCGAGAGGCCGCTTGTGAGCGCCGACCCCTCGACGTCCCTGTCCTCCCCTCTCCGCCCGACGATGACCAGGTCGAACTTGTCGCTCATGGACCTCACCACCGACGCCGTCCCCTCTCCGTCCTCCACCGTCTTCTCCACGTACACCACCCTCTCGTCTTCCCTGTACCTTTGCCAGAACTCCTGGAGCACCTCCTCGTCCCTCACCTCGTCGTGCCCGCCCATCCCAACCCAGTTCCGCAGCTTGATCCGCACCACCGTCACCGACGTCCCCCCGCTCTCCGGCATCCTCGCCGCGTACGCCAGCGCCTCCCGGTCGTCGGGCCCCCCCAGGAAGTAGAGGGCCACCCTCTGGAGCAGGTTCCTGTTGGACGCCGTCGCGCACGCAGACCCGGACGCGAGGCCGTGGTCCACGAGGATGGCGACGGAGCAGGGCGCGTACTGGAGCACGGCGCGGTTGGCGGAGCGGAAGGCGGAGTTGGCCGTGCTGCGCGCCCCGTCGGAGGACTTGTGGAACGGGAGGAGGATGAGGTTGGCCTTCCGGCTGTGCGCTAGCGAGCACACGTCATGGTGCATGGAGCTGTAGGGAGACTGGGCGACGTAGGGGCTCACCGTCACCGCCCCCGGCGCCGCCTGCTGCTCGAAGTGGCGGAACGCGTTCACGATGCGGTCCGACGGCGATGATGCGGTGGACGTGGACGACTTCTTGTGCGGCTTGAGCACGGAGGCGGCGCGGCCGACGAGCTCCGTGAGGTGGAGCACGATGAGGGAGACGGGGAAGTCGTGGTTCGCGCCTGAGGCCTCGAGGAGGTCGATGAGCGGCGCGGCGTGGTCCTCCGTGTAGAGGCAGGCCATCACACGGAGCTCCGCGTTGGGCCGAGCGCCCTCCATGGTCCGCCGCTTGGCCCTCGCGAACCTCCCTGTCGGGTCGTAGAGGATCTTGATGAGCGGCGTGGCCGCCGCCGTGATGAGCACCATGGACAGGGTCAGTGTGGAGTAGTGCTCGGCAGTGGCCTTCATGGTGTCTCCCCAGTTGTTGATGGCGGCCACCTCCACGATGCCCCGGATGTTGAGCATGAGCGCCAGAGCCGTGGCCTCTCCGATCGGCATGGCGAAGAAGAGCCCCGCGGCTATGCAGCCGACCATCTTGCCGGCGACGCATAGGGCCACGAACAGCTCCAGCGCGCACCATTTCTCCTCGTGGCCGCCCAGCTCTGAGAAGTCTGTGCGGTAGCCGGCGAGCGCCATATACACGGGGAGGAAGAGCGCGATGAAGAAGGAGTCGAGCCGCTCCGTCATGGTGGCGCCGATCGGCATGCCACCGGGGATCGCGAGCCCCAGCATCATCGGCCCGATCATGTACTTGAACCCGATCACATCCGTCACCAGCGCCGACAGGAGCGCCGCGATCACCACGACGACGAAGGAACCCTCCGATAGGAGGTCACCCGCCGGGGTGCGCTTGTAGGCGATGTAGCGTCCGGCGGGGCGTGCCACGAAGGCGACGAAGAAGACGAAGCCGACGAAGGAGGCGAGGATCTTGGTAGTGAATGCCGGCGACTTGGCCTCCGTGACGAGGAACGCCGCGGCGAAGCAGGCTCGGAGGAACCAGGAGGTGACGTCCGTGATGAGGGACGCGGTGAGCGCGATGCGACCGAGCTCGGAGTTGAGGAGGTCGAGCTCGGCGAGCGCGTCGGCGATGACGGGAAAGGAGGAGAGCGAGAGGCGCACGGCGATCTCGGTGATGAGCGACGAGCCGCGGAGGTCGGCGGGGAGGGTGGGCTGTAGCATGTGGAACACCGGGAGCGTGATGGCGAGCGGGACGACGGAGCCAGCGAGGCCAACGGCGACGGCGCGGCCGCTGGGGCGGCGGAGCAGGCTCATGTCCGTCTTGACGCCCATGGAAAACAAGAAGAGGATGAGCGCGACGAGCGAGACGCTCTCGAGGATGTAGGTGCCGCGCTCGGAGAAGAGGGCGCCGCGGAGCTCGTGGTTGCGGCCGAGCACGGAGGGGCCGAGGAGGATGCCGACGAGCATGTGGGTGACGAAGCGGGACTGGCCGAGGCGGCGGAGCACGTGGTGGGCGGCGGCGGAGAGCAGGAGGATGAGGGAGACCTGGATGAGGAGGAGCGGCAGGGCGAAGCGGAGCGGCTGGTCCCCCAGGAACATGCCCTGCGAGTTCACCAGGTTGTTGTCATAGCACGCCGCCGCCACGGGCTTCACCGTCGCCGTGGCATCGGCCGCTGCCTTGGCCGCGGCCGCCGTCACGTTCACGGCGGCGTCCGTGTCCATGGTGGCTCGACGAGCTCCGGGCTAGCAACGCATGCAAATGCAATGGAGTGGTGGTGAGGATGACACTACGTCATGCATGCATGGATGGTGGTCCTCTTCTTGTTTGGCTGAGCTCGAGCAGGGTGAGACCTATTCTTAGCCGTGTGGACGGGAGGGAGAGTAGAGGAAGAGATTGAACTCTTCTCCTGCCTTCCAAATTCAAACAATTCCTTCCCGTTTGCCAAAAACACAACGCTAACTTCACTTTTTTTCACCAAAGCTTGTAAAGTAGTAGGACCAACTCTAGCCTGCCCATCATAAAACTTGATTCCTGCATAATCCAAGTATTGAGAGGGAAAAAAATTCCTTCACTATTGATCACTTCCTTTCGCAGACATAAACCCCATACCAACTACATTGTTAGAATCAATTAGCAAGGGATCCACAACTGAAAAAATTGCTCGAGCTGCCCCATAATGAAACAACCGGTACTCGCAAATATCTCAATTTTCCATTTCAGTTGGAAAATGCAACCAGATGCCACAATGTCTTAATTCGAATCTCGACCTTTATGACATAAATGTTTCACCGACATTTCAAACTCATTGTTTTCAAATTCTCAAATTCAAATTAGAACACAACATATTATCCAAATGAAGCAAATATTTCAAATAAAATGATGAAAAGATCCTACGAAGCCCTCTAATGGCACCACTCTCCATCAGCTTCAGTCATGGCATCTGCATTGGGTGCTCTCATGTACTCCTCTTCAAAGAACTAATCACACCTTTGTACATTTCTTCACACGGATGATGACAAGATCTTCTGCAATGTGGGCATATTCATCTGCATACTTTTTTTTGCCGTAGTATTCATCTGCATACTGACCCGAAACTCCATATGCATTGCCATGACACACTTCTGAATTGCACTTGCGCCAAGTTGTCCAATTGCATTCCTCTTCTGATGGAACATACCATCATGCTATTCAATAACAATTAGTATGCGTATAAAAAATCTCCATCGACATTATGAACCGTCTTCTAAAACGTATACATATCACAAGTATTGGTTTGTTGTTCAAAATTACTCATTGAAAAAACTACCACAAAATTGGTTTGTTGTTCCAAAAAACCTTAGTCTTCAAATGGTTACATTTTAAGCCTTTTTATGACAAGGAGGGCCCGCCAGTCAGGTCCACGTTGGACACGGCTGATGGCGCGCATGGCTAACGGCCGTTAGGGCGAGCCATTCCGACCAGGTGAAAAGTGGTCGACGAGGGAGTCCCGGACTAAGGGGTCCTCGGGTTGCCAACCTGTTCTCGTGGGCCGGACTGGTGGGCTGCTTATTGATCGTCAGGAGCAGGCCGGACTTCGGACAATACCATGCTCTAGAAGGGAACCTCCGGAGACTTGTCGTATACTCCAAGTCTTGCTTGGCTTAGCTCGTGTGCTCATCCCTTGGTGGTAACCGAAATATGTAACTCTAGGTACCCCTGGTGTCTATATAAACTAGAGGGTTTAGTCCGTAGAGGGGGAGAACCACCATCTTACCCATCTAGGGTTTAGTTCATCCGATCTCGCAGTAGATCAACTCTGTAATCATCATATACACACATCGATATAATCAAGTAGGATGTAGGGTTTGACCTCTTCGAGAGGGCCCAAACCTGGGTAAATATTGTCTCTGCGTTCTTTGTTACCCATTGATTCAAGATCCACGGCTCGGGACCCCCTACCTGAGATCTGTCGGTTTTGACACCGACATTGGTTTCATTGAGAGTTCCATTGTGGGATCATCAAAGGACCGATGGCTCGCTTAGTCATTAGCAAGGGCATCCGCACCATGGACAACTTCGTACATGGCCAGCTCTTCGCGTTTGGCGATGTTGTTCTGCACGCTAACTCGACCGGTCACCTTGACCAGATCGATAGTATCGCCCCTGGACAGGTAATCCGGTTTGGCAACCTGGAGTACACCGCTATGCCCGGGGCGATCTGATCTTCACTGGGTTCTTAGCCTTACTTGAGAAACCAAGAAATTCCAAAGCCTCAACTTCAAGCCTTCTCCCCGACCCTATCCTCAGGTCGGCCTCTATCCCAGACCTGGCTTTGAGCTCGGATTTGACCCCGACTTCGAACCACGGGTCATTCACGGCCGAACGCACCCCTTGTACCAACATGCCAGAGGTTAACCCCAAACGGCGTTAGGGGATGGGACCATCCGACCTCTCGCTATTAAATGAGGCGTTAGATCGGATCCTGATAATGAGCATCACATACGGCTTGTCCTCGGTCTGTGATCAGATCGAGCTTGACGTAGGCCACATGGAGTTTTACGTCCCACCCAGCAACCACTTAGTAGCCATTGTCGTGGATTTAAGCGACATGTTGGACTACGCTTCCGAGGAGTACAACGATGTGGATGAAGATGTCGACGCCACAGCCCATGCCGCACCCTCCCCTACCACCCCCACTACTAGAGGTGGACAACCACCTCCACCTACAATGTATATATGGTGGACACCCCCGAGAAGAGGGACGTTGGCACCCCTGGAAAGAATGGGGATGGCACCGCCAAGAAGGGTGGTGATAAGCCCGGCGAGGAGCCACCCAAATGCCTGCGTCAGCGCAGGCGATCCAGAGGGTGGAAGGGCAGGGAAAGCAACACGGGACCAGAGAAAATGATATCCCAGACAACATAGAAAACCTCGGCGACCGCATCACCCTAGAACAACAACCTGATGGCTTGGAAGGACATGAGGACCAGGATAACCTCGAGGGCCTCAATGACCCCGAGAGCCTCAATGACTACAAATATAGCAACTACCTCCCTCTTTCTGAAGATGACGAAAGCCTTGGAGCCGAGGAAGTCCTCATCCCTGAAGACCCTCTTAAACAGGAATGGTTCAAGCGGCAACTCATAGCCACCGCCTGAAGCTTGAAGAAGAAGGCGCAGCTAAAAGCCGAGCAGAACACCCTCAACGACAGGTGGACGGTGATCTTGGCAACTGAAGAAGACTTTGGCAACCAGTGGCAGGACCAAACCAAAAGCTACCAAAAATGGCGCATGCTGCCACAGTTCGACGATGAGGCCCTTAATAGCATACCCCCAGATGCACTCAGGCCAACCAGCCAGACCGCCCCCTTGAGGATGGGACAGGACGGCTGGAGAAGCTAAAAATCCACCTGCACTCCCTCGTCGGAGAGGCAAGGAGACAATATAGCCAAACGGTCCATATGACCTACGGCACGACCTAACTGCAAAAGCAAACAAAACAAGATCCATTTACAGTTCTAGAGGGCACACTCCCGCTGGATGGGACAAATATCAAGGCTGGTGTGAGAGAAAGGACAGAGCCCGGGAGCAACAACCGTGATCGGATGACAACTGATCTTTGGCACGACATGGCCCGGGTTAGGGGTGCCGCTCACCCAATGTGTTTCATAGACGAGGTGATGCATCACCAGTTCCCCTAAGAGTTTAAACCCGTAAATATCAAACAATACGATGGGACAATGGACCCGGCCATGTGGATCAAAGATTTCCTTCTCGACATCCATATGGCTCAAGGATATGACCTGCACGCCATGAAATACTTGCCACTCAAGCTAAAAGGACCGGCAAGGCACTGGTTGAACAACCTCCCGAGAACTCCATCGAAAGCTGGGAAGAGGTTGAAGATGCCTTCGGAGCTAACTTTCAAGGGACCTATGTTTGGCCACCAGATGCCGATGACTTAAGCCACGTCGTCCAACAACCCAGGGAATCAGCCCGACAATTTTGGAATCGGTTCTTGACTAAGAAGAACCAGATCGTTGACTGTCCGGACGCGGAGGCAATTGCTGCATCCAAGCACATCATTCGGGACGAATGGCTAGCACACCAGCTCGGCCAAGAAAAACCAATAACCATGTCGGCCCTTACCTCTCTCAAGACCTGCTTCTGTGCGGGCGAAGACAGCTGGTTATCTCATAGAAGCAACCATAGAGATGAACCTGGCACCTCCAAAGTCCTTGACGGGAACGGGAAACCACGACGCAACAAGAACAAGCGTAAGCACAATGGCGGCGAGGCCGATGATACGACAGTAAATGCCAGATTCATCAACTCGAAATCTGGACAGCGGAAGAAGCCCTCTAAAGGGAACCAGGATGGCCCGACCGTGCTGGACAAGATCCTGGATACACCCTACCAGATCCACAGCACCCCAGATAAGCCCGCCAACCACACCAACCGTCACTGTTGGCTGATTAAACATGTCGAAAAGCTCACAGCCGAGGAGCAAGGCAAGGGTCCCCGCTGAGGGAGTCCTGGATTAGGGGGTCCTCGGCATGCTGGCTTGTTCCTTGTGGGTCAGACTATTGAGCCATGTTGCTAGTACTAGGAGGCCAAACTCTGAGGAGATCCCATATCCGGACAGGAAGCTTTTTGGTGCTTTGGTGTGTCCTCCAAGTGAAGATCAGAAGATTCAGCGTGCTTATTACTTTCTAGTAACCGACCATTGATACGTCTCCAACGTATCTGTAATTTTTTATTGTTCCATGCTATATTATATCATGTTTTGGACATTATTGGGCTTTATTATACACTTTTATATTATTTTTGGGACTAACCTATTAACCGGAGGCCCAGCCCAAAATTGCTGTTTTTTTTGCCTATTTCAGAGTTTCGCAGAAAAAGAATATCAAACGGAGTCCAAATGGAATGAAACCTTTGTGAACGTGATTTTCGAAACGAACATGATCCAGAGGACTTGGACCCTACGTCAAGACATCAACCAGGAAGGCATGAGGTAGGGGGGCGTGCCTACCCCCCAGGCGCGCCCTCCACCCTTGTGGGGCCCATGTTGCTCCACCGACGTACTTCTTCCTCCTATATATACATACGTACCCCCAAACTACCAGATACAGAGCCAAAACCCTAATTCCACCGCCGTAACTTTCTGTATCCGTGAGATCCCATCTTGGGGCCTTTTCTGGAGCTCCGCCGGAGGGGGCATCGATCATGGAGGGATTCTACATCAACACCATAGCCTCTCCGATGAAGTGTGAGTAGTTTACTTCAGACCTTCGGGTCCATAGTTATTAGCTAGATGGCTTCTTCTCTCTTTTTGGATCTCAATACAAAGTTCTCCCCCTCTCTTGTGGAGATATATTTGATGTAATCTTCTTTTTGCGGTGTGTTTGTTGAGATCGATGAATTGTGGGTTTATGATCAAGTTTATCTATGAACAATATTTGAATCTTCTCTGAATTCTTTTATGTATGATTGGTTATCTTTGCAAGTCTCTTCGAATTATCAGTTTTGTTTGGCCTACTAGATTGATCTTTCTAGCAATGGGAGAAGTGCTTAGCTTTGGGTTCAATCTTGCGGTGTCCTTTACCAGTGACAGTAGGGGCAGCAAGGCACGTATTGTATTGTTGCCATCGAGGATAACAAGATGGGGTTTATATCATATTGCATGAGTTTATCCCTCTACATCATGTCATCTTGCTTAAAGCGTTACTATGTTCTCTTGAACTGAATACTCTAGATGCATGCTGGATAGCGGTCGATGTGTGGAGTAATAGTAGTAGATGCAGGCAGGAGTCGGTCTACTTGTCTCGGACGTGATGCCTATATACATGATCATACCTAGATATTCTCATAACTATGCCCAATTCTGTCAATTGCTCAATAGTAATTTGTTTACCCACCGTAATACTTATGCTCTCAAGAGAAGCCACTAGTGAAACCTATGGCCCCCGGGTCTATTTTCCATCATATTAATCTTCCGTCAACAAGCTATTTTCTTTTCCGTATATTTTGCTTTCTTTACTTTGTATCTTTATCATAAAAATACCAAAAAAATTATCTTATCATATCTATCAGATCTGACTTTCGTAAGTGACCGTGAAGGGATTGACAACCCCTTTATTGCGTTGGTTGCGAGGATTTTATTTGTTTGTGTAGGTGTGCGGGACTCGCGCGTGGCCTCCTACTGGATTGATACCTTGGTTCTCAAAAACTGAGGGAAATACTTACGCTACTTTGCTGCATCACCCTTTCCTCTTCAAGGGAAAACCAACGCAGTGCTCAAGAGGTAGCAAGAAGGATTTCTGGCGCCGTTGCCGGGGAGTCTACGCAAAAGTCAACATACCAAGTACCCATCACAAACCCTTATCTCCCGCATTACATTATTTGCCATTTGCCTCTCGTTTTCCTCTCCCCCACTTCACCCTTGCCATTTTATTCGCCCTTCTTCTGTTCGTCTTTCCATTTGCTCTGATGTCTTACTTGGCTCGTTTGCTAGTTTGGTTGGAATAATTGTTTATTTATTACTAAACAGAGAATCTAAGATTTATGGATCCTCATCCGCTTGCTAATCTTTTTAAGAGATCCAATTATAATGAACCAATTGCTAGTGAGTTTTGTGCACTAGGTTATCTTTATGAAGTTTTGCTTGAAATTCATGAATCTGAAAATTGTGGTAAAGTACCTTATGGAGTGATTCTCGATGGATCTTTGAATAAAAAGCATGATTGCAATGATGATAGTATAAATTCTATTGATATAAATTGTGCTAATAATATGCAAAACCCTAAGCTTGGGGATGCTAGTTTTGCTATGACCTCTACTTCTTGCAATGATCATGATTGGGGTTATTCTTCTTACAATCTTGAAAATTTATTTAAGCCCCATGATGAATATGAGATTGATAATAGTGTTTGAAATATTATTAAAAGTGGGTTGGGAAGAGTGTCAACTTTAGATCCCACATATTTGAAGAATGTTCAATCTTATGAAATTTTTGATAAAAGTGGGTTTGGAGAGGTCATGACTTTATTAATGTTAATCCCACTATTTTGGAAGAGTGTCAACTTTGCATGCATGTGGATCGTGTTGAAAATATTTTATGTGATAGCTATTTTTTTGAATTTTCTTATGATCCCACATGTAATTATTATGAGAGAGGAAAATATGGTTGTAGAAATTTTTATGTTACTAAATTACCTCTCGTTATGTTGAGATTGCTATTGTTTCTTTCCGCTCCCTTGCATATGCTAGTTTTTGCTTGCCTTGATAATTTGTTTGCCTATAAGATGCCTATGCATAGGAAGTATGTTAGACTTAGATGTGTTTTGTCACATGTTTTATGATGCTCTCTTTGTGCTTCAACTCTCGTCTTTCATGTGAGCATCGTTGAAATCTTATGCCTAGCTAAAATACTTTAAAGAAAATCGCTTATTGGGAGACAACCCAATATTTTTCCTTGCTGTTATTTAATAAATAATTTATCTATCCTCTGTTTTGGTTGTGTTTTTGTGCTTAATTAGTGTTTGTGCCAAGGAGAACCGTTGGGAAGACTTGGGGAAAGTCTTTTTAATCTTGCTGTAAAAAACAGAAACTTTAGCGCTCACGAGAATTGCTGCCATTTTTATTTGGAAAGTGATATTTAGTTAATTATTTTTGAAGATGATTAATAGATAAATTGCTCACGTCCAGCAATTTATTTTAGAATTTTTGGGGTTCCAGAACTTGCGTTAGATACAGATTACTACAGACTGTTCTGTTTTTGACAGATTCTGTTTTTCGTGTGTTGTTTGCTTATTTTGATGAATCTATGGCTAGTAAAATGTTTATAAACCATAGAGAAGTTGGAATACAGTAGGTTTAACACAAATATAAATAAATAATGAGTTCATTACAGTACCTTGAAGTGGTGTTTTGTTTTCTTTCGCTAACGGAGCTCACGAGATTTTCTACTTTAAGTTTTGTGTTGTGAAGTTTTCAAGTTTTGGGTAAAAGATTTGATGGATTATGGAACAAGGAGTGGCAAGAGCCTAAGCTTGGGGATGCCCATGGCACCCCAAGATAATCTAAGGACACCTAAAAGCCAAAGCTTGGGGATGCCCCAGAAGGCATCCCCTCTTTCGTCTACTTCCATCGGTAACTTTACTTGGAGCTATATTTTTATTTACCACATGATATGTATTTTGCTTGGAGCATTTTGTATTATTTGAGTCTTTATTTGTTAGTTTTACACAATCATCCTTACTGTACACACCTTTTGAGAGAGACACACATGATTCGGAAATTGTTAGAATACTCTATGTGCTTCACTTATATCTTTGAGTTATATAGTTTTTGCTCTAGTGCTTCACATATATCTTTTAGAGCACGGTGGTGGATTTGTTTTATAGAAACTATTGTTCTCTAATGCTTCACTTAGATTATTTTGAGAATCCTACAAAACAGCGTGGTAATTTGCTTTAATTATGTTAGGCATTCAAGATTTTTTTTTCTTATGAGTGTGTTGAATACTATGAGAAGTTTGATACTTGATAATTGTTTTGAGATATGGAGATGGTGATATTAGAGTCATGAGTAGTTGTGAATTTGAGAAATGCTTTTGTTGAAGTTTGTGATTCCCGTAGCATGCACGTATGGTGAACCGTTATGTGAAGAAGTTGGAGCATGAATTATTTATTGATTGTCTTCTTTATGAGTGGCGGTCGGGGACGAGCGATTGTCTTTTCCTACCAATCTATCCTCCTAGGAGCATGCGCGTAGTACTTTGCTTCGACAACTAATAGATTTTTGCAATAAGTATGCGAGTTCTTTATGACTAATGTTGAGTCCATGGATTATATGCACTCTCACCCTTCCATCATTGCTAGCCTCTCTAATACCGCGCACCTTTCGCCGGTATCATACACCCACCATATACCTTCCTCAAAACAGCCACCATACCTACCTATCATGGCATTTCCATAGCCATTCCGAGATATATTGCCATGCAACTTACCACCATTCCATTTATTATGACACGCTCCATCATTGTCATTGCTTTGCATGATCATGTAGTTGACATTGTATTTCTGGCAAATCCACCGTTCATAATTCTTTCATACATGTCACTCATGCATCATTGCACATCCCGGTACACCGCCGGAGGGATTCAAATAGAGTCATATTTTGTTCTAAGTATTGAGTTGTAATTGTTGAGTTGTTAGTAAATAAAAAAGTGTGATGATCATCATTTTTAGAGCATTGTCCCAAGTGAGGAAAGGATGATGGAGACTATGATTCCCCCACAAGTCAGGATGAGCCTCCAGACAAAAAAAAGAGAAAAGAAAAAAAGAGAAAAGGCCCAAATAAATAAATAAAATGAGAGAAAAAGAGAGAAGGGACAATGCTACTATCCTTTTACCGCACTTGTGCTTCAAAGTAGCACCATGATCTTCATGATAGAGAGTCTCCTATGTTATCACTTTCATATACTAGTGGGAATTTTTCATTATAGAACTTGGCTTGTATATTTCAATGATGGGCTTCCTCAAAATGCCCTAGGTCTTCGTGAGAAAGCGAGTTGGATGCACACCCACTTAGTTTCTTTTGCTGAGCTTTCATATACTTATAGCTCTAGTGCATCCGTTACATGGCAATCCCTACTCACTCACATTGATATCTATTAATGGGCACCTCCATAGCCCGTTGATACGCCTAGTTGATGTGAGACTATCTTCTCCCTTTTTGTCTTCTCCACAACCACCATTCTATTCCACATATAGTGATATGTCCATGGCTCACGCTCATGTATTGCATGAAGATTGAAAAAGTCTGAGAACACCAAAAGTATGAAACAATTGCTTGGCTTGTCATCGGGGTTGTGCATGATTTAAATACTTTGTGTGGTGAAGATGGAGCATAGCCAGTCTATATGATTTTTTAGGGATAACTTTCTTTGGCCATGTTATTTTGAAGAGACATAATTGCTTAGTTAGTATGCTTGAAGTATTATTATTTCTATGTCAATATTGAACTTTTGTCTTGAATCTTTCGGATCTGAATATTCATACCACAATTAAGAGAATTACATTTAAATTATGCCAAGTAGCATTCCACATCAAAAATTCTGTTTTTATCATTTACCAACTCGAGGACGAGCAGGAATTAAGCTTGGGGATGCTTGATACGTCTCCAACGTATCTATAATTTTTGATTGTTCCATGCTATATTATATCCTATTTTGGACATTATTGGGCTTTATTATACACTTTTATATTATTTTTGGGACTAACCTATTAACCGGAGGCCCAGCCCAGAATTGTTGTTTTTTTGCCTATTTCAGTGTTTCACAGAAAAAGAATATCAAACGGAGTCCAAACGGAATGAAACCTTCGTGAACGTGATTTTCGGAACGAACATGATCCAGAGGACTTGGACCCTACGTCAAGACATCAACCAGGAAGGCACGAGGTAGGGGGGGCGTGCCTACCCCCACAGGCGCGCCCTCCACCCTCGTGGGGCCCATGTTGCTCCACCAACGTACTTCTTCCTCCTATATATACCTACGTACCCCCAAACTACCAGATATAGAGCCAAAACCCTAATTCCACCGCTGTAACTTTCTATATCCGTGAGATACCATCTTGGGGCCTTTTCCGGAGCTCCGCCGGAGGGGGCATCGATCACGGAGGGCTTCTACATCAACACCATAGCCTCTCCGATGAAGTGTGAGTAGTTTAATTCAGACCTTCGGGTCCATAGTTATTAGCTAGATGGCTTCTTCTCTCTTTTTGGATCTCAATACAAAGTTCTCCCCCTCTCTTGTGGAGATCTATTCGATGTAATCTTCTTTTTGCGGTGTGTTTGTTGAGACCGATGAATTGTGGGTTTATGATCAAGTTTATCTATGAACAATATTTGAATCTTCTCTGAATTCTTTTATGTATGATTGGTTATCTTTGCAAGTCTCTTCGAATTATCAGTTTGGTTTGGCCTACTAGATTGATCTTTCTTGCAATGGGAGAAGTGCTTAGCTTTGGGTTCAATCTTGCGGTGTCCTTTCCCCGTGACAGTAGGGGCAGCAAGGCACGTATTGTATTGTTGCCATCGAGGATAACAAGATGGGGTTTATATCATATTGCATGAGTTTATCCCTCTACATCATGTCATCTTGCTTAAAGCGTTACTCCGTTCTCTTGAATTTAATACTCTAGATGCATGCTGGATAGCGGTCGATGTGTGGAGTAATAGTAATAGATGCAGGCATGAGTCGGTCTACTTGTCTTGGACGTGATGCCTATATACATGATCATACCTAGATATTCTCATAACTATGCTCAATTATGTCAATTGCTCAACAGTAATTTGTTTACCCACCGTAATACTTATGCTCTCGAGAGAAGCCACTAGTGAAACCTATGGCCCCCGGGTCTATTTTCCATCATATTAATCTTCCCTCAACAAGCTATTTCCTTTTCTGTTTATTTTGCTTTCTTTACTTTGAATATTTATCATAAAAATACCAAAAATATTATCTTATCATATCTATTAGATCTCACTTTCGTAAGTGACCGTGAAGGGATTGACAACCCCTTTATTGCGTGGGTTGCGAGGATTTTATTTGTTTGTGTAGGTGCGAGGGACTCGCGCGTGGCCTCCTACGGGATTGATACCTTGGTTCTCAAAAACTGAGGGAAATACTTATGCTACTTTGCTGCATCACCCTTTCCTCTTCAAGGGAAAACCAACAAAGTGCTCAAGAGGTAGCAACCATATGTAGCCCTAGTACCCTTGGTGTCTATATAAACCAGAGGATTTAGTCTGTAGAGGCTAGAACAACAACCATCATCCTACTAGTCTAGGGTTTAGTTCATCTCATCTCATGGTAGATCGACTCTGTAATCCTCATATACACAAGTAATATAATTAAGCAGGATGTTGTGTTTTACCTCTTAGAGAGGGCATGGACCTGGGTAAACATCGTGTCCCTAGTCCCTTGTTCCCCATTGTTCAAAGATCCACAGCTCGAGACCTCCTACCCGAGATCCGCCGGTTTTGACACTGACATTAGTGCTTTCATTGAGAGTTTTGTTGTTGGATCGCCGAAGTATCAATCACTACTACAGGTTGCTGCTAACGCGACACTACGATCAGAGACCCTTCGACGAAACTATGTGCGATGCCATAATCACAAACATGGTGTAAAAAACCCGTCAAAAAGGTGCAAAACGTTTGCGATGGAGGATGCATCAAACACAGTTCAGATTTTAGTTGCGTGTGCGATGCAGGGCATACGGTTCAGCCCAATTAACTATTTGCGATGAGGAGGAACAGAATAAACGGGAAGCCAGATGAAGGTGTGTTGGATGTACAGCATACGGTTCACTCAGATGAACTGTTTGTGATTAGGCAACACAAAAGAAACGGCCAGCCAGATCAAAGGTGTGTGCGATATACGGCATGCGGTTCACTCGAATGAACTGTTTGCGTTGAGACATGAGAGCAGAAATGCTTCAAATGAACAAGACGTTTGTGATACGAGGCAAACATGTCTGTAATAGGAAACGTGTGCGAAGACCGATAAGAACACAGATGACTACTGCTAACAAGTCGTGTGTGTTGTGAGCAAACGATTGCTGGTATACAATTGTGAGTGATTGATGAAAACATCACCGACGGGTTCCATTGTTTAGTCCGTGTGCGATGTGATTTTCTTTGTCCGCACAACATCTACGCTCTGTCTACATAGCATCAACATATATACTTAAAAAGACAACATTGCATAACCAAATTAAGCATACAATTACACAAGTGACTACACACATAACATTTCCACACACCAAAGCAAGCAATTACATGCATACTCAAGTAGGAGAAACGAGGATCTAATCATCTACTTACAGTTGCGACGACGCTTGCCATTGCTCTGCTTCCGGCTAGATCCCTAGCCGTTTTGGGGAAGGAGGCACTTCCTCATGTCAATGATCCTCATGTACATGTCGTAGCTCGTGTACGCCTCCTTGGCCGCATACATGATGTGAGCTTTGTTGAGTTCTCCATCCAGGCTGAGTGCCAGGCACACTTGTCCTTGTTGCACGAATCCTTTATGTCTATGTAGTAGGGGTCGATGATGGCCTCGGTGAGGTGAACCAGTGAGTCATGCTCATGCTCCTTGCTGCCCCAGATCTTGTATTGGCCCTGGATGTCGACAAGATTCTGGCAGGCGATGCCCGAATTCTCGAGCACCTTTACATCGTTGGTGATGTCCACCATAATGAACATGTAGTGGGGGGCTATTGACAAACCTGGCAAAACGCTCACAAGGCCTTGTGGCCAGGCAGTAGTGGCAGATGAGGACGTGGTGGCGCACGCACATCTGGGCCATGACGACCTTGGGACGAGACCCGGCATGAGCGCGGGTGTACTCGAGGTCGAACCCGACCACCTTGTACTTCTCTGTGGCAAGCAACAACTCAGTTTGACCACGCGTTGGCTAGAAGAGGGACAAATCATGGGCGTTTATTGGCAAAAAGCTTTGTAAAAACGAAGTGTGTGGAATGACTTCGATCATAAGTTTACACATGGATGATGAGGTCAAAGTTACACAGAAGGGTGATGATGGAAACTCGAGTGCGTTAATTAATTCTACGCTCTACAGTGCACACGGTGGAAGAAACCAACTGTGTGCAATAATGTCGAAGATCGCAGTCGAGTTAGCTATACAGATCATGTGTTGTGAGATCGACAAGGTAAACTAATTCAAGAATGGTTAATAAAATCTAAGACCATTGCATATTAAGGTCAAAATAGTGTTAGCAATATACGAGTCTCATACGATGCCATTTCAAAGATTGTACCACAAAAGCTCAAAATGTTACAAGCTTCAAATTCTAGAGTTATATGGCTCAAATTCGAAGATTACAAGGTTCAAACTGATATTAAAAATGAAATTCAGCTCATCAGCTGCAAACGCTCGCGCTGATCCGCTGAACATGGATATCAGAGAGGTTCAAACTAATATCACCGCTTCTAAGTCTGGTTTCGAAACCTCACAATTTTTGCAAAGGGGTCAACCACTAAGAAGTCATGTATGGGGTTGACACGATGACTTCCGATTACTCTGTCATCTGAAGTTCCAAAATGAAATTAAGCATTTTTGGGGCCTACTCCATTCTGCCGCAGGCGGCGGCGCTGATCAACCCATTCATTTTTCCGAAATAAATGTAGGGCAAACCTCACTTCCTTCAATACCCTTGCTTTGAGAACAAAGAACCTGGTGAATATAATCTCCAGTAAGGTTCCTCGGTAGGAGTTCAAAGTAATTTCTTAGAGATGCAGATCTAGGCATTCGACGTGATTGTTATATTGTATCACATTATCCACCACTGGTCCTAATCTTATCTGCCAAAGAAGAAAATGTGTTAGTCCCTATATGCAGTTTTGAACATTACTACATGCCTATTTGGTTTGCAGGATTTGTAAAATGCACTAACATGCCATCTTCGATCTGACATGATTAACATGGGCATTTGATTACATTCTAGAAAAGTGTAGCCTTCTTCACAAAAGGTTGGAGTGGATGAAAAGTTCCCTAAGAAAACTTGAACTCCCTTATGGTTAACATTTAAATGGAAAGGAACATCACCTCGATGTATAGCTTCTCCAGGAACGGAAAGCATCTCAGGAAACTAACAACTTGCTCCAGGTTGGGGCCGATAGATTCTAGTGCCAAGACCTTCACTGTGCGCAGTTTCGGGGTCAAGCTTGCTAGAATCATTTTCTGAATGACAGACGAACAAACATCTTAAAAATTAGAGATAATGTTAATTTTAAGGAGAGGTAGAAGGCGGCTGTTGTACCTGAACGGGTGTGGATCTAATAACAAGTTCGGAGTATTTGTCAGACGAGTAGCCCACCACTATCAATTTCAGCGCAGAAATGACATTGATTCTTGTTGGACCTTCTTGATCAACTACAAGTAATCTCTCAAGTGTAGGTGTGTCCTCAATGACCATACTGTGGTACACATCTTGTGATGTCTTCCTGCTGCACCAGCAACACACATAAATAGTCTGGAGAGTCATGGAGGTGATGTCGAAGGTACTCAACCCATTGATCGCCTGAAGAAGAAGGTACTCGTGTGTAGTACATCCATAGAGCAGGCGCTTCATGTCACCGTTTGAGAGGCAAACGACGACAAGCTCAAGGTGCTTCAGTCGTGGTAGAATAAGAGCAGGCGCATCATTAAGGGGGGATGGCAGTTCCTGAACTTGGCGACGCGCAACATGGGTGCAAGGTGGAGTGTGGACGTTGGCAGCGACCGCATATGCCCATTATCAAAAGTGAGCTCCTCGAGATGATCTAGGGCGGGGTATCGGAACTAGTCGTCAAACTCGTCTCGGTCCTTGCCGTTGGAACGGAACTTGCCCATTCTAAGGCCTTTGGTTGGGCCAAGGTGACTACCGAGGATCTTGGAGAACACATACAAGCTTTTGCGATAGCCATAGCAGAGCTTGTGGGTGTCGATGAGGTCGAGAGGGCTGGAGTTCCATAGGGGGCGCCACCGCCTGGAAAGGACGGTTGTCTGCGCCCCATATTTGATTGGGGGGAGGGAGATGATGACTCTCAACATATCATCGGGGAGGCTCCTGATGAAGTCTAGGACTGCTGGAGTCGCTTGCAGTTCTAGCTCGCCCCTCCTCCGCTTGTTGGCAGCCCGGTTCTCCACCTCCGGAGTCTTCTTGTCAGCGGTGCTTTCTGATAGAAATGGGAGTACATGGAATATTTAGTTAAAACATGGAAATAGAAAAGTGTATTGGTAACTAGAAGTTATTAGGTAGGAATATAGTAAGAAAAGGGAATAACAATTGGTTGCTTAAATACTACACAATTCATTTGACATTGCTGGGTAAGTCAACATGCAGATAGTTGAAAAGAAAATTTATTTCGAACAGTCTGGATGGATGATTTTGTCAGGGAAGTTAGCATATATCTCATGACCAGGCCCTTTTATGTGCAGTGCAATTTTAGTGCCAGCTTTCAGTACATAAAACTTTGCAATTTCTTTCCAAAAGCCAGTGCCAAAATAGGAGTCACCACGTTCATCAAGTCTTAGAGTAGCAACGATTGTAAATCCATGGTTTGTGTGCAGTATGACATCCGTGGAGCCTTCATCTATGTAAAGGGAAAAATTGTGCACTACATAATCTGTTGCATCTCAAGGGATGTTCTGCAGAAAATGGTAGGATTGTTAAAGAAAATATGGTAACATGCAAATATGGGCCCAAATTGAAAGAACTTTACATCAGTTGAAATCGAAGGACAAAAATATATAATGAAACAGATAGGGTAAACATGATGTCATGGAAATATGAGAGTAATCGAAAGAACAATACATCATTAACTTGCCTAATATAGAAATAAGAGGGGGAAATCCCATTTGACGTATATGGTGCATGTGGCACCTTTTATCCAAATGTAGCAATATTTAGAATATATTTAGGAAAGTAGGCCATGTCGACTGATTTAGGGTGAGATTGAACATACTGCGCGCGTCCTCAAGTTATCTGGTATGGTGAGATGGAATCTCTGGCGGAGGTCGCAGAGTCCTGAAGTGTCGGTGCACTGTACATTATATGAATGAAAGAAAACACTCAAATCAGCCCGAATAAAAATGAATTCATGGCGATTTCCGCCGGGTGATTAAAGGAGGCAGATGAACTGGGATAAGAGATGAGATAATATCTCGTTAAATTAGTTACCTTGTCGTCCATGAGAAAGAACCCTCAGCACGGCAGATTCCCCAACCGAGCGGAGCTGGGTCGACCATGAGCAGCATCGAGAAAGTCGATGGCAATAGGCGGCAGCAAGCAGAAGTGGCGAAATGCGGTGGGCTTTGCCGGCAGCCTGGCGGCGGCGGCAGGCGGCGAGCTAAGTGTTTACTGCCGCGATAGGCAGTGCCATGGCATAGACGCAGAGGAGCTTGTGCAGGTGTGAATGGGGAACGTACCAGAGGGGCTAAGGGGGTGGCGGACGGGGGGAGGGTTTTTGTGACGTGGGGATGGTGAGAGTTTTCTTTTTTCTTTTTCTAATTGGGTGGTGAGGATTTTCTATCCCACAGAATTTTGGGGGCGACGGTTTGCTAGAGTAAATCGTGTGTGACTGATGCAACAGGAAAAATGAAATTCATTGCACACAGTTCCAATTTTGGGAGCCATGTGTGATTGACGTACTACCTGCATCCTGGTTTATTGGTCCCCCTTTATATTTTTTACCAAAATTTTACCAAATATTTAACATACTCAGACATAGATAATAAGCGTACACGTACATAGGCATCCGCATGAAGCATATATACTCAAGCGTACATAGTTCGATCCATCCCACATCTCATCTCAGATGCGGCCGGCACGATCCTGAAGCTTCTCCAGGTACTCGGCGTACGCGCCGTGCACCATCCTGCGAGAGTACTTCTGCTTGAAGGAGCCAACGGCCCGTCCTCTTGCATGCGCCAGAACACTTAGATATGCGTTATGAAGCTTCTGGTTGCAAAATGGGCATCCATGGCTGCCGTTCCAGGTCCTAATATGCCCGTTATGCATTCCTGCATAAAGCTCCCTCATGATTTGCCTGTTGTACCTCCTCTGTACATCTTCATCCTCGCTTTCCACACCGTTAGGCAGCACCTATACAAATAGTAAAACAAATTTGACATCAAATCAATGATTACATGTCGTAAAGTAGGATTAGGAATTTATGGCTATTTATTTATACATATCCAGAGATTATGGTTTGATTTTTAAGCACAGTCATCTATGTACAGACCAATCTTGAAGAAAATTGTGGCACAAACATATGTAGGTCATTCAAAATCAATTGTCAAGCCCTGGCTAGGAATTATTAGCACGAATACTAACCCTAGTCGGATTACTAGCAGAAATCATTTGCACAGATGAAATAACTAATCACTTATCATCTATACCATTCAAACAATCAATACACTACACGGATCTAACGAAACTTACTCAGATTTCATGGATTGGGAGAACATAACCATAGGATTTCTATTCCAAAAAGGGGGAGGCAGGAGTAACCAGAGAAACTCTATGATCTATTTGACACATAAATGGGTATAGATGACTAACCAGCTGTCCGTCGTCGTCAGAGTCGTCGTCGGAGTGGTCGCCGGAGTGGTCGTTGGAGTCGGTGTGGAACTCCGCCTCCGGCTGTGTAAGCTCGACGCCGTCGACGACGTCAGGATGCAGCGATAACTAGCCGGCGGTGACAACAACCTCTGTCTCCATCTCCACGCCATGCTCCGGTGCTTTAGCACCCCCGGCGTCGCCACTTCCTCCGATGGGGCGCTTCGTTGGCATCCTCATACACTGACGGCTTTGAGGACTGAGAGTGGTGTTGAGGATGCAAGCGGATTGGAGAGAGAGGATTGTGTGTGTGTAGCGAGGATGGGGGGTGCGGCCGCTCGGGCGCACCATTAATATGGAGTAGTGGGAGTTGTGGGAGAGAGGAGGGCGGCGGTCAAACCGATGGCTCGCCTCCCGGTGAGCCTGTGCACCGGACTGCTGGCATGCCTACCAAAATTTGACACAGCTACCCGCACGCCTCGCGATGACACTGCGCAGCGAGCATGCCTCCGTCAATTCACACACCTGCACGCACGCCTCTCCGTCTGCCTACACGGCGGACGCGTCCCATCAAATCACGCCTGCTCACACCACACATGGGTCGCGCGGCAGGACGTATATTGTTTTTCTTTTTGGATGATCAATGCTGCCGCTTTATTGCTTAACTGAAGCATGGCACATATCCAGTGTTGGTCTAATGCTCATGGTTCGAATAAATAATCTGTTTGGAATATTGGTTCCCAATTATTAATAATCTCCCATCTGTAATTAGATAAAGATTACATCAAAACTGGTCTCAAATTTGACAAAAAAAGTACAATGCCACTTTGTATTGGTGTCCATATGACAACACAATAAGTTTCATGAACTTCAAATAAGTTTTGGATGTACTAGAATTTAAAAATCAAGATTCTCAATGTTTGAAATTTGTTGCACGGGGAGTAAACATGCATCCAATGAGACACATGTGTTTTTGCAATCCATTTAGGTGCACTGTCACGTGTGCATGTAGCTCAAATTTGATTTTTGCACATTATACCCATAGAAAATCTGTCAATCAATGTACTAAAACGTCTTAATGATCTATGTGATTTTTTTTGAAAGTAAAACATCCCTCCTTTGGTAACATATATGTTCACGCGGGATAATTAATTTAACATGCATCGTAGTTGCGGTGGATTCGCGGTGTGGGTGTGGGTGTGTGCGTCTGGGGGTGGCGGGTGGCTCGCGGTACACTATGAGTTGTGAGCCACCGTGTGGGTTAGCCCTTTTGTTAGACAGGCCGGTGCCACATCAAAGTCATGAAATCGTTATTTAAAACATTACACAACCCTTTCGTACATAAATGTTTTGGCCACATGTAGTCGATGGTTGTCCTACACGACACTCGATACTCGCATGCGATGCTTTCTGTGGGCCCGCGAGGTCGTCGTCCATCATTTTGATGAACAACCGGCAGTGAGGTTATTTTGACCAGCAAGGTAGAATCTTTTTTGTTTGTGTTATGGTGGTATATAGTACGCGTCGAAGAGGTGGGAGGGGACTAGCATATATACCATACGTACGCGTCCGTGAACAAGTACACCTCACTCAGTGTCAGGTGTTCTTGGTTTCCAAGGCACGTGCCACATCAAAATTGTGAAATTGGCTATTCAAACATCACACAACACCTTTTTGGGCCACATGCATATCCTAGCTAGGACACTCACGTGTGATGCTTCCATCTGTGGGCCCACGGGGCCATCGTTGATGCATGCATGCATCACTTTGACCTACATCGGGACATGTTAATTAATTTCACCATCGATGAGGATTCTTTTGGGTTGTACATATATTACGGCAGGAGCATATTGTATGCGGTGAAGAGGGGGGAAGGGGACCATCATATGTAGTACGTTGATGAACCTTGCTCTGTGTGGGTGCATGGTTTATGGTTTTTAAGGCATGTGTTGAGTATTCAACATATATATGTTTGGCCCACATGCAAAGCGGTGGTGGTTGTCCTCTCGCACCCACTTAAGCGGTTATCAGCGATATCGATGCTTTCCATCTATGGGCCCACTTGCTCCATCACTACTTTTTGCCTGACAACAAGAGAGGTTAATTTGACTTAGGAGGGGATTATTAATTTTGCTCTAGGATGACATGCATGATACAGTTTGAGCACACACACATGCATGTGTACGCATGAATCCCTCCCACCGAGTCGAAGTGGCTAGTGCAACGACACATCATGAACCGATCTCGCTCTATGTGGGGAGCTAGTGTATGATTTTTGACGCACGCGCCACATCAATGCTGTGTATTCAAACATGCATGCACGCATCACCTCCATACATATGCATGTAGTGGTTGCCTTTGAACGGTACACTCCCTCGTGGGCCCGTGTGGACATCTATGATCACCTTGACCAACAACAAGATAGGTTACCATGGCAGATTCTTCATTTGGTTCGTGTTATCATAGTATAGGTCATGGTGAGATTCAAACCTTAAGTTTGAGCGCATATACTATGCACGCAGGCATGCATGAATCCCCGTCGTTGGCTTGAAGTGTGGTGTAACATACATATGCATCGTCAACCTAACCTCACTCAGTGTGGGGATTTCTAGTTCGAAATCACGGTGCCACATCAAAGTTGTTCCATTGTTACTCAAAAACACACCTCTCCATACATATGTTTGGGCCACACAGATGCAGTGGTTGTCTTTGGGGACTAGCTACTTGCGTGATTATTGGCGAGCTAGCCCATCTCCGGGGTCGCATGGACGGCCATCACTTTGACCAACAACAAGAGAGAGGTTGTACAACCAAGGTGGATTATTCTTAGTCCGTTTTGCGATTCATCATGGTTAGATATGCCTCTTTGGCCCGCCGACTGAAAGTGTGTGTGTGTGTGGGGGGGGGGGGTTGCTACTTCGCACTTTGCTAGGTGAACCTCGCTTGGGGGGCATGCATTCATAGCTTAGGATTCCCTTCGTGGCGACACGAGGGGTGGGAGGTGGAGGGGCTGTTAGCTACTTCACACTTTGCTAGGTGAACCTCGGTTGGGGGGAGGGGGCATGCATTCATAGCTTAGGATTCCCTTCGTGCCGACACGAGGGGGGAGGGCTGCTAGCTATTTCGCACTTTGCTAGGTGAACCTCGGTTGGGGGGCATGCATTCATAGCTTAGGATTCCCTTCGTGCCGACACGAGGGAGGGGGGCTGCTAGCTACTTTGCACTTTGCTAGGTGAACCTCGGTTGGGGGGCATGCATTCATAGCTTAGGATCCCCTTCGTGCCGACACGAGGGAGGGGGCTGCTAGCTACTTCGCACTTTCCTAGGGTGAACCTCGGTTGGGGGGATGCATTCATAGCTTAGGATTCCCTTCGTGCCGACACGAGGGAGGAGGGCTGCTAGCTACTTAGCACTTTGCTAGGGTGAACCTCGGTTGGGGGGGCATGCATTCATAGCTTAGGATTCCCTTCGTGCCGCCATGAGGGAGGGGGGCTGCTAGCTACTTCGCACTTTGCTAGGTGAATGAACCTCGGTTGGGGGGGGGCATGCATTCATAGCTTAGGATTCCCTTCGTACCGACACGAGGGAGGAAGGGGGCTGCTAGCTACTTCGCACTTTGCTAGGTGAACCTCGGTTGGGGGGAGGGGGCATGCATTCATAGCTTAGGATTCCTAATTCGTGCCGACATGAGGGGGGGGGGGGGTGGGGGCAAGAAATACCGTGCACTTGACGAGAGAGATGCCACATCGAAGTTTCATTTGGTATTTGAAAATTAAACCACCCTTTTGATACATAAATTTGGTCCACGTGCAAGTGTGTTCGTGTTCTGATCCTCTCCCGCTTATTTTTAGCCAAATTTATGAACATTAGACAAGTCGGATGACGCAAAAGACACGGTTCACTAAAACTAACCGTATGCCACACCGGTGCCCCTGTCACGCACATATCTGCATAGTACATTGGGCTCCACGAGGCTTCCTGATACGTCTCCAACGTATCTATAATTTTTGATTGCTCCATGCTATATTATCTACTGTTTTGGACATTATTGGGCTTTATTATCCACTTTTATATTATTTTTGGGACTAACCTATTAACCGGAGGCCCAACCCAGAATTGTTGTTTTTTGCCTGTTTTAGGGTTTCGAAGAAAAGGAATATCAAACGGAGTCCAAACGGAATGAAACCTTCGGGAACGTGATTTTCTCACCCAATACAACTCAGGAGACTTGGACCCTACGTCAAGGCACGTAATAGGAGGCCACGAGGTAGGGGGGCGTGCCCTACCCCCCCCAGGCGCGCCCCCACCCTCGTGGGCCCCCTGTTGCTCTACCGACGTACTTCTTCCTCCTATATATATCCACGTACCCCCAAACGATCAGATACGGAGCCAAAAACCTAATTCCACCGCCGCAACTTTCTGTATCCACGAGATCCCATCTTGGGGCCTGTTCCGGAGCTCCGCCGGAGGGGGCATCGATCACGGAGGGCTTCTACATCATCATCCAAGCCTCTCTGATGAAGTGTGAGTAGTTTACTTCAGACCTACGGGTCCATAGTTAGTAGCTAGATGGCTTCTTCTCTCTTTTTGGATCTCAATACAGTGTTCTCCCCCTCTCTCGTGGAGATCTATTCGATGTAATCTTTTTTTTGCGGTGTGTTTGTTGAGACCGATGAATTGTGGGTTTATGATCAAGTCTATCTATGAATAATATTTGAATCTTCTCTGAATTCTTTTATGTATGATTGGTTATCTTTGCAAGTCTCTTCGAATTATCAGTTTGGTTTGGCCTACTAGATTGGTTGTTCTTGCCATGGGAGAAGTGCTTAGCTTTGGGTTCGATCTTGCGGTGTCCTTTTCCAGTGACAGAAGGGGCAGCAAGGCACGTATTGTATCGTTGCCATCGAGGATAACAAGATAGGGTTTTTATCATATTGCATGAAACTATCCCTCTACATCATGTCATCTTCCTTAAGGCGTTACTCTGTTTTTAACTTAATACTCTAGATGCATGCTGGATAGCGGTCGATGAGTGGAGTAATAGTAGTAGATGCAGGCAGGAGTCGGTCTACTTGTCTCGGACGTGATACCTATATACATGATCATACCTAGATATTCTCATAACTATGCTCAATTCTATCAATTGCTCAACAGTAATTTGTTCACCCATCGTAGAATACTTATGCTCTTGAGAGAAGCCACTAGTGAAACCTATGGCGCCCGGGTCTCTTTCTCATCATATTAATCTCCATCACTTAATTATTGCTTTGCTTTTACTTTTTACTTTTCATCTCTATATCAAAAATACCAAAAATATTATTTATTATCTCTATCAGATCTCACTTTCGTAAGTGACCGTGAAGGGATTGACAACCCCTAAGCGCGTTGGTTGCGTTGAGCTATTGTTTTTGTGTAGGTACGAGGGACTTGTGCGTGGCCTCCTACTAGATTGATACCAAAAACTAAGGGAAATACTTACGCTACTTTGCTGCATCATCCTCTCCTCTTCGGGGAAATCCAACGCAGTGCTCAAGAGGTAGCAAGAAGAATTTCTGGCGCCGTTGCCAGGGAGTCTGCGCAAAAGTCAACATACCAAGTACCCATCACAATCCCTATCTCCCGCATTACATTATTTGCCATTTGCCTCTCGTTTTCCTCTCCCCCCAATTCACCCTTGCCATTTTATTCGCCCTCTCTCTCTATCCTCCATCTCTTTCTCTATTTGCCTCTTTTGCCTGGTTGCCTTTTGTTTGCTCGCGTGTTGGATTGCTTGTTGGTCGCGATGGCTCAAGATAATACTAAATTGCGTGACTTCACCAATAACAATAATAATGATTTCCTTAGCACTCCGATTGCTCCTCTTACCGATGCTGAATCTTGTGAAATTATTACTGCTTTGCTGAATCTTGTCATGAAAGATCCGTTCTCTGGCCTTCCTGGTGAAGATGTCATTACCCATCTTAATAGCTTCGTTGATTTGTGTGACATGCAAAAGAAGAAAGATGTTGATAATGATATTGTTAAATTGAAGGTATTTCCTTTTTTGCTTAGAGATCGTGCTAAAGCTTGGTTTTCATCTTTGCCTAAAAATAGTATTGATTCATGGAACAAGTGCAAAGATGCTTTTATCTCTAAGTATTTTCCTCCCGCTAAGATCATCTCTCTTAGAAACGATATTATGAATTTTAAGCAACTTGATCATGAACATGTTGCACAAGCTTGAGAGATAATGAAACTAATGATACGTAATTACCCTACTCATGGTTTAAATTTGTGGATGATTGTTCAGAATTTTTATGCCGGATTCAATTTTGCTTCTAGAAATCTTTTAGATTTGTCCGCGGGAGGCACTTTTATGGAAATCACCTTAGGAGAAGCTACTAAACTCCTAGATAATATTATGGTTAATTATTCTCAATGGCATACTGAAAGATCTACTAACAAAAAGGTGCATGCGATAGAAGAAATTAATGTTTTGAGTGGAAAGATGGATGAACTTATGAAATTATTTGCTAATAAGAGTGTTTCTTCTGATCCTAATGATGTGCCCTTGTCTACTTTGATTGAGAATAATAATGAATCTATGGATGTGAATTTTGTTGGTAGGAACAATTTTCATAACAACGCGTATAGAGGAAATTTCAATCCTAGGCCTTATCCTAGTAATCCCTCTAATAATTATGGTAATTCCTACAACAATTCTTATGGAAATTATAATAAGATGCCCTCTGATTTTGAATCTAATATTAAATAATTTATTACTTCGCAAAAGAATTTTAATGCTATGGTTGAAGAAAAATTGCTTAAGATTGATGATTTGGCTAGGAACGTTGATAGAATTGCTCTTGATGTTGATTCTTTGAAACTTATATCTATTCCACCTAAGCATGATATCAATGAGTCTCTCAAAGCCATGAGAATTTCCATTGACGAGTGCAAAGAAAGAACCCGCTAGGACGCATGCTATGAAAGATGCCTTTATAAAAGCGTGTTCTTCTAGTTCTTATGAAAATAATGATGAAGATCTAAAAGTTATTGATGTTTCCCCTATTAAATCTTTGTTTTTCAATATGAATCTTGATAATGATGGGACTGAATATGATCCACCTTTACCTAGAAGGCGTTCCAATAATTCTGAGTCTTTTGATCTTGATGCTGAATTTGATAAAAGTGGGATTGAAGAAATTAAAACCCTAGATGTTGCTAAACCCACTTTTATGGATTTCAAGGAATTTAACTATGAAAATTTCTCTTTGATTGATTGTATTTCCTTGTTTCAATCTGTGCTAAAATCTCCTCATGCTTATAGTCAAAATAAAGCATTTACTAAACATATCATTGATGCCTTGATGCAATCTTATGAAGAAAAACTTGAATTGGAAGTTTCTATCCTTAGAGAACTTTATGATGAGTGGGAACCAACTATTAAAATTAAAATTAAAGATTATGAGTTTTATGCTTTGTGTGATTTGGGTGCTAGTGTCTCTACTATTCCCAAAACTTTGTGTGATTTGCTAGATTTCCGTAATTTTGACGATTGCTCTCTAAACTTGCATCATGCGGATTCGACTATTAAGAAAGCTATGGGAAGAATTAATAATGTTCTTTTTGTTGCAAATAGGAATTATGTGCCCGTAAATTTTATCGTTCTTGATATAGATTGCAATCCTTCTTACCCTATTATTCTCGGTAGACCTTTCCTTAGAACGGTGGGTGCAATTATTGATATGAAGGAAGGGAATATTAGTTTTCAATTTCCATTAAAAAAGGGCATGGAACACTTCCCTAGAAATAAAATAAAATTACCATATGAATCTATCATGAGAGCCACTTATGGATTGCCTACCAAATATGGCAATACCTAGATCTATTCTTGCTTGTTATGCCTAGCTAGGGGTGTTAAACGATAGCGCTTGTTGGGAGGAAACCCAATTTTATTTTTATTCCTTGCCTTTTGCTCCTGTTTAGTAATAAATAAATTATTTAGCCTCTGTTTTGGTTGTGTTTTTTGTGTTTAATTAGTGTTGGTGCCAAGTAGAACCGCTGGGAAGACTTGGGGAAAGTCTTGTTGAACTTGCTGTAAAAACAGAAACTTTAGCGCTCACGAGAACTGCTGTAATTTTTATCTGGAGACTGATATTTAGTTAATTCTTTTTGAAGATGATTAATAAATAAATTCCTCACGTCCAGCAATTTATTTTAGAATTTTTGGGGTTCCAGATCTTGCCCTAGCTACAGATTACTACAGACTGTTCTGTTTTTGACAGATTCTGTTTTTCGTGTGTTGTTTGCTTATTTTAATGAATCTATGGCTAGTAAAATAGTTTATAATCCATAGAGAAGTTGGAATACAGTAGGTATAACACCAATATAAATAAAGAATGAGTTCATTACAGTACCTTGAAGTGGTCTTTTGTTTTCTTTCGCTAACGGAGCTCATGAGATTTTCTACTTTAAGTTTTGTGTTGTGAAGTTTTCAAGTTTTGGGTAAAGATTTGATGGATTATGGAACAAGGAGTGGCAAGAGCCTAAGCTTGGGTATTCCCATGGCACCCCCAAGATAATCTAAGGACACCTAAAAGCCAAAGCTTGGGGATGCCCCGGAAGGCATCCCCTCTTTCGTCTACTTCTATCGGTAACTTTACTTGGAGCTATATTTTTATTCACCACATAATATGTGTTTTGCTTGGAGCGTCTTTTATAATTTGAGTCTTTTCTTGTTAGTCTACCATAATAATCCTTGCTGTACACACCTTCTAAGAGAGCCATACATAATTTGGAATTTGATAGAATACTCTATGTGCTTCACTTATGTCTTTTGAGTTATATAATTTTGCTCTAGTGCTTCACTTATATCTTTTAGAGCACGGTGGTGGATTTGTATTATAGAAAATATTGATCTCTCATGCTTCACTTAGATTATTTTGAGAGTCTTAATAGCATGGTAATTTGCTTAATAATAATATGCTTGGTATTCAAGATTTGTAAACTTTCTTTTGAGTGCGTTGAATACTAAGAAGAAATTGATGCTTGATAATTGTTTTGAGATACGAGGATGGTGATATTAGAGTCATGCTAGTTGAGTAGTTGTGAATTTGAGAAATGCTTGTGTTAAAATTTGTGATTCTTGTAGCATGCACGTATGGTGAACCGTTATGTGATGAAGTCGGAGCATGATTTATTTATTGATTGTCTTCCTTATGAGTGGCGGTCGGGGACGAGCGATGGTCTTTTCCTACCAATGTATCCCCCTAGGAGCATGCGTGTAATACTTTGCTTTGATAACTTCTAGATTTTTGCAAAAAGTATGTGAGTTCTTTATGACTAATGTTGAGTCCATGGATTATACGCACTTTCCTTCCTTCCACCATTGCTAGCCTCTCTAATACCGCGCACTTTTCGCCGGTATCATACACCCACAAAATACCTTCCTCAAAACAGCCACCATACCTACCTATCATGGCATTTCCATAGCCATTCCGAGATATATTGCCATGCAACTTTCCACCATTCCGTTCATTATGACACACTCCATCATTGTCATATTGCTAGCATGATCATGTAGTTGACATCGTATTTGTGGCAAAGCCACCGTTCATAATTCTTTCATACATGTCACTCTTGATTCATTGCATATCCCGGTACACCGCCGGAGGCCTTCATATAGAGTCATATTTTGTTCTAAGTATCGAGTTGTAATTTTTGAGTTGTAGGAAAAATAAAAAGTGTGATGATCATCATTTTTAGAGCATTGTCCCAAGTGAGGAAAGGATGATGGAGACTATGATTTCCCCACAAGTTGGGATGAGACTCCGGACAAAAAAAAAGAGGCCATAAAAAAGAGAAGGCCCAAACAAAAAAAATGAGAGAAAAAGAGAGAAGGGACAATGTTACTATTCTTTTACCATACTTGTGCTTCAAAGTAGCACCATGATCTTCATTGTAGAGAGTCTCTCATTCTGTCACTTTCATATACTAGTGGGAATTTTTCATTATAGAACTTGGCTTGTATATTCCAATGATGGGCTTCCTCAAAATGCCCTAGGTCTTCGTGAGCAAGCGAGTTGGATGCACACCCACTTAGTTTCTTTTGTTGAGCTTTCATATACTTGTAGCTCTAGTGCATCCTTTGCATGGCAATCCCTACTCACTTACATTGATATCTATTGATGGGAATCTCCATAGCCCATTGATAAGCCTAGTTGATGTGAGACTATCTTCCCCTCCTTTTGTCTTCTCCACAACCACCATTCTATTCCACATATAGTGCTATATCCATGGCTCACGCTCATGTATTGTGTGAATATCAAAAAAGTTTTGAAAATGTCAAAAGTATGAAACAATTGCTTGGCTTGTCATCGGGGTTGTGCATGATTTAAATACTTTGTGTGGTGAAGATAGAGCATAGCCAGACTATATGATTTTGTAGGGATAGCTTTCTTTGGCCATGTTATTTTGAGAAGACATAATTGCTTTGTTAGTATGCTTGACGTATTATTATTTATATGTCAACATGAACTTTTGTCTTGAATCTTTTGAATTTGAATATTCATACCACAATTAAGAAGATTTACATTGAAATTATGCCAAGTAGCACTCCGCATCAAAAATTCTGTTTTTATCATTTACCTACTCGAGGATGAGCAAGAATTAAGCTTGGGGATGCTTGATACATCTCCAACGTATCTATAATTGTTGATTGCTCCATGCTATATTATCTACTGTTTTGGACATTATTGGGCTTTATTATCCACTTTTATATTATTTTTGGGACTAACCTATTAACCGGAGGCCCAACCCAGAATTGTTATTTTTTGCCTGTTTTAGGGTTTCGAAGAAAAGGAATATCAAACGGAGTCCAAATGGAATGAAACCTTTGGGAAGGTGATTTTCTCACCGAATACAACTCAAGAGACTTGGACCCAATGTCAATGCACGTAATAGGAGGCCACGAGGTAGGGGGGCGCCCCCACCCTCGTGGGGCCCCTGTTGCTCCACATATGTACTTCTTCCTCCTATATATATCCATGTACCCCCAAACGATCAGATACGGAGCCAAAAACCTAATTCCACCGCCGCAACTTTCTGAATCCACGAGATCCCATCTTGGGGCCTGTTCCGGAGCTCCGCCGGAGGGGGCATCGATCACGGAGGGCTTCTACATCATCATCCAAGCCTCTCCGATGAAGTGTGAGTAGTTTACTTCAGACCTACGGGTCCATAGTTAGTAGCTAGATGGCTTCTTCTCTGTTTTTGGATCTCAATACAATGTTCTCCCCCTCTCTCGTGGAGATCTATTCGATGTAATCTTCTTTTTGCGGTGTGTTTGTTGAGATCGATGAATTGTGGGTTTATGATCAAGTCTATCTATGAATAATATTTGAATCTTCTCTCAATTCTTTTATGTATGATTGGTTACCTTTGCAAGTCTCTTCGAATTATCAGTTTGGTTTGGCCTACTAGATTGGTTGTTCTTGTCATGGGAGAAGTGCTTAGCTTTGGGTTTGATCTTGCGGTGTCCTTTCCCAGTGACGGAAGGGGCAGCAAGGCACGTATTGTATCGTTGCCATCGAGGATAACAAGATGGTTTTTTTAATCATATTTCATGAAACTATCCCTCTACATCATGTCATCTTGCTTAAGGCGTTACCCTGTTTCTAACTTAATACTCTAGATGCATGCTGGATAGCGGTCGATGAGTGGAGTAATAGTAGTAGATGCAGGCAGGAGTCGGTCTACTTGTCTCGGACGTGATGCCTATATACATGATCATACCTAGATATTCTCATAACTATGCTCAATTCTGTCAATTGCTCGACAGTAATTTGTTCACCCACCGTAGAATACTTATGCTCTTGAGAGAAGCCACTAGTGAAACCTATGGCCCCCGGGGCTCTTTCTCATCATATTAATGTCCATCACTTTATTATTGCTTTGCTGTTACTTTGCTTTTACTTTTTACTTTGCATCTCTATATCAAAAATACCAAAAATATTATTTATTATCTCTACCAGATCTCACTTTTGTAAGTGATCGTGAAGGGATTGACAACCCTAAGTGCGTTGGTTGCGTTGAGCTATTGTTTTTGTGTAGGTACGAGGGACTTGTGCGTGGCCTACTACTGGATTGATACCTTGGTTCTCGAAAACTGAGGGAAATACTTATGCTACTTTGCTGCTGTAATGCCCTCGATGCAGCTATATCTCCCACGTGTCGAAGCACGACTTAGAGGCATAACCGCATTGAAAGCAATGTCGCAAGTGAGGTAATATTCACACAACCCATGTAATACATAAGGGAAAGAGATACATAGTTGGCTTACAATCGCCACTTCACACAATACAGGAACAAAGCATTACATCATCCAGTTACAATCAAGGTCCGACCATGGAAACAAATATAAGAAGACTACCCCAAATGCTACACATATCCCCGATCGACCCCAACTGGGCTCCATTACTGATCAACTAGAACGAAACAACACAAAGGACAAGAGCTTCATCGAGCTTATCCTTGAGCTTGGTTGTGTCACCTGCTCGGTTCAACGGCACTTGCAAGCTGGTTTTGGAAGTATCTGGGAGTCACGGGGACTCAGCAATCTCACACCCTCGCGATCAAGACTATTTAAGCTTATGCGTAAGGTAAAAGGTATGAGGTGGAGCTGCAGCAAGCGACTAGCATATATCGTGGCTAACATACGCAAATGAGAGCGAGAAGAGAAGGCAAAAGCACGGTCGAACAACTATGATCAAGAAGTGGTCCTACCACAACCTACGTCAAACATAACTCCAACACCGTGTTCACTTCCCGGACTCCGCCGAGAAGAGACCCTCACGGTTACACACACAGTTGGTGTATTTTAATTAAGATCAACTTCAGGTTTTCTACAACCGGACATTAACAAATTCCCATCTGCCCATAACTGCGGGCACGGCTTTCAAAAGTTCAAATCCCTACAGGGGTGTCCCAACTTAGCCCATCACAAGCTCTCACGGTCAATGATGGATATTCCTTCTCCCAAGAGAATCCGATCAGACTCGGCATCCTGGTTACAAGACATCCTCGACAATGGTAAAACAAGTCCAGCAACACCACCCGAATGTGCCGACAAATCCCGATAGGAGCTGCACATATCTCGTTCTCAGAGCACACTCAGATGAGACATCCTACGAGTAAAACCTACCCTCAAGTTGCCCCGAGGTGGCCCCGCAGTCTACTCGGTCGGACCAACACTCAGAGGAGCACTGGCCCAGGGGGGTTAAAATAAAGATGACCCTTGGGCTGGCCGACCCAAGGGAAAGAAAAGGCTAGGTGGCGAATGGTAAAACAAATGTTGGGTATTGCTGGAGGAGTTTTATTCAAGGCGAACTGCCAAGGGGTTCCCATTATAACCCAACCGTGTAAGGAACGCAAAATCCGGGAACATAACACCGATATGACGAAAACTAGGGTGGCAAGAGTGGAACAAAACACCAGGCATAAGGTCGAGCCTTCCACCATTTACCAACTATAGATGCATTAATTAAATAAGAGATATTGTGATATCCCAACAAAATATCCATGTTCCAACATGGAACAAGCTCCCATCTTCACCTGCAACTAGCAACGCTATAAGAGGGGCGGAGCAAAGCGGTAACATAGCTAAACAACGGTTTGCTAGGATAAGGTGGGTTAGAGGCTTGGATTAACAATATGGGAGGCATGATAAGCAAGTGGTAGGTATCGCAGCATAGGCATAGCAAAAGAGCGAGCAACTAGCAAGCAAAGATAGAAGTGATTTCGAGGGTATAGTCATCTTGCCTGAAATCCCGCAAGGAAGACGAACGAGTCCATGAAGAAGAAAAACGGACGTAGTCGAACGGTTCCTCACAAACGCGACGTTATCGAAACCAACCCGAAGCAGCAATACCGGAAAGAAGCACACAACATAGTAAACAACCAACACATGAACATGGCATGAATGCGGGATGCGGTATGGGATGCATATGCATGATTTGGAAAGGAATGATTGAACCTGGCCTCAACTTGGAAAACCAAGAGTGCCACTGGAAAGAGGAGTTGATTTCGGTCGAAATCGATATAAAGATGATCGGAAATCGGATGCACGGTTTGGAAATGACAAGCAAAACAAATATGGCACCGGTCTGTGATAATCAGCAAGTAACCATCTAAATGCATCAAGATAAGTAAGCTACTGCACTCAAACATGGCAACAAAATACATGGCAGGGATCCACTCATAATGCTTGACAAAAGATTAACACTGAGCTACGGCTAATTCACTCATTAACAGGTTCAAACAAGCATGACAAAAGTTCAAATGATTATAGGTTACAGACTTGGTGAAATTAACATGTTAGAAATTTATCATCAGGTAGCAATCTTTAGAGCACGATAACTACAAGCTACAGGAACATATCATGGCAAATCAAGGTATGTCATGAAGCTACTCTAAGCATAGAACAAAAGTCCCTTAGTGACCTTGAGCCAAAAGGGATCAGAAAATACAATTGCAAGCATGTGAACATAGCAATTAACGAAAAACAGATTCAGACTTGGTGAAAAACTGGAGCATGCAAAACAGTTAACGAGTAGGCATGTTTATGAGCTCGATGCACTCACTACAAAGCATGGCATGACAAACTAAGCATACACCCATGAAGAAGACATGGCATAGAAGCTAGACATGGCAAGAGCAACAACATAGCATGCACGGAACAACAACAACAAGCTCGGCAAAATTGCTAAACATGTTAACAATCTGCCAGGAACATTTTATAGCAAAAGTAGAGCTCAATTGACTCAAGCTAGGGTGCTCCATTATTGCAAACAAAGACATGGATGGATAGAGCACAACAATATTAACAGAACATCCTTACTGATCATCCTCAAAAGAGGGACGGATCACTAGAAAACAACATGAACATATGGCATAAAAATAATGACAGGGCAAGGACTTAGTGAAATTCTAAGTCCCTGAAATCAGCATCATTGAGTAAGCTACTTTGCATGCTTGTGCTAGTCACCACAAAGATCACAAAAATACATGGCATACACCCCTGTAAAGATGGCATGGCATATAACAAAACACATGTAGAGCTTAGGGTCATAGCATGCACACATTAATCATGGAAAAAATGACAAAAGGGCATTTGCTGAAACAAATCTGACATAATCATCACATAGCCCTCTACCAACAGCATTTCGGGCATCAAGATGAGCTCAAATGAAAATTATGCAATGAGATGAAATGACATACTCGTCGAGACGAACATTGTGATATGCTACACGCACGAATCGGAGCAACATGTGCAAAGTTATGATGCGATGGAAAATGCATAAAATTACTAGAAACTGGGACTTAGAAGAATTTTGACCTCCCGGGGAAAGTCAACCCGGGACGAGGAGAAGCGGGACGGCGCGGATCCGGATCGGGCGCGACGCGTTTGGATCCACTCCCCGGATCAGATCTGACTGGAGCTCCGGCGAGGACGAGCTCGAACTCCGGCGACAAGGCGGCGCCGGCGATGAAGATCCGGCAAGCTAGGCGGGGCGGCGCCGTGGCGGCGGCCGGTGGAGGAGGGCGGCAGAGGAGCGGCGAGCTAGGCGGGGCGGCGCGGCTGTGCCGACGAAGGGCGGCGCCGGTGGGAAGGGTGGTGGCGGAGCGGAGCTGACGCGGTAGCGGCGCGTGCTCCGGCGCGGCGGCAGAGGTGGCAGGAAGCCAGGCGAGTGGCGCGGGGGAGGCCGGTGCGGGCACAGGCGGCGGGGGATCCGGGCCTGGGCAGGTCGGATCTGTGCTTCCACTGGTCAGCGGTGAGAGGAGAGAGAGAGGCGGTGAGGTGGCAGCGCCGGATTCGCTGAGGAGGGCGCGGTGGACATGTCCGGCGGCGCGGGGGTTTTTGTCCGGGCGCGAGGTAGAGGAAGGCTAGGGTTTGGACTGCGCGAAAATTCGGGGAGAGCCACATATTTATAGGTAGAGGGAGCTAGGAGAGTCCAAATGAGGTGCGGTTTTCGGCCACGCGATCGTGATCGAACGACCGAGATGATGGAGGGGGGTTTTGGTGGGTTTTGGGCCACTTTGGAGGGGTGTTGGGCTGCAACACACACGAGGCCTTTTCGGTCCCTCGGTTAACCATTGGAGTATCAAACGAAGTCCAAATGGCATGAAACTTGACAGGCGGTCTACCGGTAGTAAACCAAGGCCGCATGACAAGTCTCGGTCCAATCCGAAAACATTTAACACCCGCACACGAAGAGATGTAGAAAGGGACACCGGGTGACATAGGAGCGCCGGATTGCAAAACGGACAACGGGGAAAATGCTCGGATGCATGAGACGAACATGTATGCAAATGCGATGCACATGATGACATGATATGAGATGCATGACACGCAAGCAATGACAAGGCAACAACAACGAATAACTGGATGACACCTAGCACATCAGTCTCGGGGCGTTACAGCTGCATCATCCTCTCCTCTTCGGGGAAATCCAACGCAGTGCTCAAGAGGTAGCACTTTCCCTCTCAAAAATTTTGCCCGCCTCGAGGGTTTTTCTATTTCATAACACAAGGTTGTTATCTCTGGATCGTGTGCGATGTTTCTTGTTCCCAATCCCGCCTGCATCCCTACAAAATATCTACCCGCCTCGAGGGTTTTTCTGTTTCATAACACATGGTTGTTATCTCTGGACCGTGTGTGATGTTTCTTGTTCCCAATCTCGCCTGTATCCCTAGAAAATATCTGCCTGCCTCGATGGTTTTTCTGTTTCATAACACACTGTTGCTATCTCCGGACCGTGTGCGATGCACTATCATCAAAATTTTCAATAGCCCGGCATTTCACTCCCGCGTTTGACTCCCGTATAGTAAAATTTTCAATACCCGCATCATTTCCTCAAACACCCCGCCCCCCTTCACACACACACAACACACACACCAAAATCTCCTTGGGCGTGCATGCGCACACACACCCCCACCCTCGCTCGAAACCCTAGCAAGGTCCCCGCCGCCGCCGCCGCAAGGCCTCCATTGTCAACATCTGCCGGTTTGCCCGTGCAGCTTACCCACCGATCTCCATACCCAGGCTGCCCTGAGTTTCTTAGATGACGCCTGCCAAACGCCCCCTTTCCCACAGATCCCCATCCCCCACTCCAGAGCGTCGCAACCTAAGCCCGGCTACGCTTCCTGTGGAGCTCGAGGAGTGACTGGCCCAAAAGAGGTGTATAGCGGTCTCTTCACCCGACGTCGCTGAGGAAGCTGACGACCATTACGGGCGGCAGGCACTCAAGCAGCAGGCTAGAGTATGCAGGCATGTCTCGGCCGCCGGCTACGACATCGAGGTTATCGACAACGACGACCTGAGGCGGGCTATGTCACAGGTTAAGTGGCCCACCCCCAACCCCTCGGGTTCAACCGTCGTCGATCTAATCCATGGCCCCGCCGCTAATCTCCTCTCGCTCATTGTCAACAATTTGCCATTCTACATTGCCATCGAGCCCCTTTTGTCATTTCTGAAGGACACGTTCTACGATGCTGGCTTGGGATCCATAGCTTCCAAGTCAGACCTCATCGACGGTGACGACGAGGAGGGCACCCTCTCGGCTCTTCCAAGGGGAAAGAGCCCATCTGCTCTTCCAAGGGGAAAGCGCCCGTCTGCGACATCATGGAGGGCACCCTACAGTCGTGCTCTTCCAAGGGGAAGGAGCCCATTTGCGACAACATGGAGCACATCCAGGGTCCGTGCTCTTCCCACGGGAACGAGCCCATCTGTGAAAAGTGAGGAAACCCATGATTTGTTTTGTCGTGCCTCTTCACAGGGGAAACCCATGATTTGTTTTGTCGAGTCCCTTTCGTAGTGTAGTGAGAATATGTCCAGTTTTAATTGCTATATCTAGTTGTTTGCGGTATGCCTTGTTTATTTCAGTTGTTCACAATGTGATGCTCTATATGTGCAATTATTTACTGTGCAGTACATTTCATCAATCCAATTTTAAACATACCGATAGGAATGCATATATTTGCTTGCTGTTAAGCCTGTTATAGCTAGCGTATGCCTCTTTTAAAGTTTTTTGATTGTTCGGTTGTTTGTAGTTAGCATATGTCCAGTTTCAAATGCTATCTTTGGTTGTTCGTAGTATGCCTTGTTTATTCCATTTATTCACAACGTGATGTTCTATATGTGCAAGTATGAACTTTTGTGCTTAACATGCTTCTCGATGTACCTACACAGGACAATTTTGGGAACGACTGCTGTTTTCCATCGAGATTAGTTTCATCCCATGGCTTATATCTGCTCACTGTTCAGGATATCGGTAGTTGGTACCATATAGGCCGGAGGCTGATAAGGGACTAATCGGTGAATCGAACTTTTAACTGAATATATCTGTAACCCATTTATCCTTAGGTTAACTAGGGCCATATGTAATTATCTAAGGCTACATAGCAACATGCACTGTACTTATTGTCTAAATATGCAATCCTAGGCTACATAACAACAAGGAAGAGTGTTACACTAACTTTCTAATGATGTCTAGATATACATAGAAGAGCAGCAGCAGCAACAACAACAACAACAACAACACAGCCCTGTTTGGATACTCAACTTAGCTAGAGGTTAGAGTTACTTTCTAGCTCATTACTAACCCTGAACTAACTCCATCCAATGAGTTGTTTGGATGGCAGGGTTAGATTGACAATAAATGCACTAGAAGAACTAGCTACAATTAGCACCTCTTGGGTTGGATAGTTTTTTTGGGTAGGTTATATATGCAACTAGCTCAAACTAGCCCTCATATTTAGATATACTTTAGGGCTATTTGAGCCCGAACTAGCTCAAACTAACTGTAACCCTTGGATACAGCAGCAGTTAATCAACCGATAATTTGTAAGAATGCACTAAACTCCTTCCAGCCCATAATATAAGATGTTAATTCATCTAATATGTGAGTATATTGGATGTTATAAGATACTCCCCCCGTTCCTAAATATTTGTCTTTTTAGAGATTTCAAATGGACTACCTGATACGTCTCCAACATATCTATAATTTTTTATTGTTCCATGCTGTTTTATTATCAATCTTGGATGTTTTATAATCATTTTATATCATTTTTTGGTACTAACCTATTGACATAGTGCCCAGTGCCATTTTTTGTTTTTCCATGTTTTTTACATCGCAGGAAATCAATATCAAACGGAGTCCAAATGGCACAAAACTTTACGATGATTTTTATGGGCCAAAAGGAGCAGATGGGCCCTCGTTGCACCTGGGGGTGCCCCGAGGGGGGCACAACCCACCAGGGGGCGCCAGGAGGCCCTGGCGCGCCCCGCTGGGTTGTGCCCACCTCGAGTGCCCCCCCGGACCGCCTCTTTGCTCTATAAATACCCAAATATTCCCAAAACCCTAGGGGAGTCGACAAATTATTCATCCAGCCACCGCAGAGTCCAGAAACACCAGATCCAATCTAGACACCATCACGGAGGGGTTCACCACTTCCATTGGTGCCTCTCCGATGATGCGTGAGTAGTTCTTTGTAGACCTTCGGGTCTGTAGTTAGTAGCTAGATGACTTCATCTCTCTCTCTTGATTCTCAATACAATGGTCTCTTGGAGATCCATATGATGTAACTCTTTTGCGGTGTGTTTGTTGGGATCGATGAACTTCGAGTTTATGATCAGATCTATGTTTTTATATCCATGAAAGTATTTGAGTTTCTTTGATCTCTTTTATGCATGATCTCTTTTATGCATGATCTCTTAAAGCCTCGTATTTTTTCTCCTATATTTGGGTTTTGTCTGGCCAACTCGATCTATTTATCTTGCAATGGGAAGAGGTGCCCGGTAGTGGGTTCGATCTCACGGTGCTTGATCCCAGTGACAGAAAGGGAACCGACACGTATGTATCATTGCTACTAAGGATAAAAAGACGAGATCTATATCTACCGCCATATAGATAAACAGATCTTGTCTACATCATGTCATCGTTCTTACTGCATTCTCCGTTTTTCCATGAACTTAATACACTAGATGCATGTGGGATAGCGGTCGATGTGTGGAGTAATAGTAGTAGATGCAGGCAGGAGTCGGTCTACTAATCTTGGATGTGATGCCTATGTAATGATCATTGCATGGATATCGTCATAATTATTTGAAGTTCTATCAATTGCCCAACAATAATTTGTTCATCCACCGTTTTCTATTTTTCTCGAGAGAAGCTACTAGTGAAACCTATGACCCCCAAGTCTTATTTCTCATATATTTGCCTTTGCGATCCACTTTTTCCTTGCTTTTATTTTCAGATCTATTAAACCCAAAAATACAAAAATACTTTGCTGCACTTTATTTTATTTATGATCTATTTATCCAATCTATTACAACCTTTCTCCCATTAACTTGCCAATTTCTGGTGCCGTTACCCGAAAGGGATTGACAACCCCTTTAACACGTCGGGTTGTGAGGTGTTGTTATTTTGTGTGCAGGGGCTGTTTACGTTGTGTTGCTTGGTTCTCCTACTAGTTCGATACCTTGGTTTCATAACTGAGGGAAATACTCTACCGTCGCTGTGCTACATCATCCCTCCCTCTCCGGGGAAATACCGACGTAGTTCCAGCTGCCATCACTACCACATATGGATGTATATAGACAGATTATAAAAGAGTGTTGTACTATATCATTGTGCATTTGCTATTTAGCTTCTCATATTAACTTGGTGCTTTTAGGTACATATGTATTGGTAAAGATCCGCGCTTTAACCCTTTCTACATATGGGGCAATGAGATATCGATGAACCAGCATCAAGTGAGGAAGCTGATAAAGATTGTTAGTAAAATGGGTCCAAAGATGGCAATTAAACTATTTGTTTACACTTTATCCAAGACAAGAACGAACTACAGGGTGGTAAGTAAGAACTCTGCAGCCTTCTTTTTACTGCCCATAATGAGTTGTGTTAGATGACAATGTCTGAATCTTTTTCCTTTGCAGTGGTTACCAAAGCAGTTTACTCAAGATTACCTTTGAAACTACATGATTGGTGGGCATGCAAAGGTTAAAGTATTTCTACCAGAACACGATGATTATCTAGATGTTTTCATGAAGACTATGAAGGATGGGCGGTCGACCATCACAAGGGGTTGGATTAGAGTCGTGCATGCCTTCTGCATGGAGGAGGGCACAATATGGGCATTCCGCTTCACCTTGTTCAGCAACCAGAATATATTTCGCCTCTTTCTTTATCATCTTTAATAGTACAAGTATACAACTGTGGTTCATCATTCTTTATTTGGTTCTTATGTAATTCTTGAACATATGTACCTATGAATCGAATAATGCATTAGTTGTTTGAACCTGATGGATATGAATAAAGCTGTAGCATACATTCAAATTCAAATTCAAATCCAGTACAATTTGAAATAGCAGCAATTAAATTACGGTGAACTTATGCTCTCCGGGTTGTTACGGCACACACGATTGGTAAAACACAAACATTTGCGATATACACCATAATCCGAGACGGTTCACAGAGAGGAAACGCGTGCAGGCATGCGCACAGTGGCCGTTTCCAAAGAGTGTGCGATGTCAGACAATATCACAAACAGTGCGGGTAAACTAAACGTTTGTGTTAGTTGCCTTATCGTACACGATTCGCAACCATGAACTGTTTCTGATGAAGTATGCATCGTAAACGTTGCACCACAGAATAGCGTGTGCAATAGTAGTCGTGTACGACGATGTTACGACGGTCCGACGTGTCGTAATCCTATCCGACGCTCGTACAACGATTAGCTAATCTTCTTAACAGTGAACCGTTTGTGATGGGTCGCGCATCATCCACGTTCTATAATAGTGAGCCGTTTGTGATGGGCCGCGCATCGTAAACGTAGCACCATAGAATACCGACTGTGATGGTAATGCAAGCAGAAACGAGTAGGAGTACTATAGGGTCCCTATCCCCGACGGTTTCTGGGTCGTGTGGGAAGGACCCTCTATCGCCCACACTCACTTGGCGACGGTTCCAAATGCCATCGCGGAAAGGGGTTAAAAACCGTTTTTTAGGACTGACGCGCACCAGTGGATGGCTCGCATGATCATCGGAGAGAACATCAATACCGGGGACATCTTCGTCTCCGAGCAACTTTTCACGTTCGGCAGCATCGTGATAACCCACAAGTATAGGGGAACGCAACCATTTTCGAGGGTAGAGTATTCAACCCAAATTTATTGATTCGACACAAGGGGAGCCAAAGAATATTCTCAAGTATTAGCATCTGAGTTATCAATTAAACCACACCTGAAAGACTTAATATTTGCAGCAAAGTATTTAGTAGCAAAGTAATATGGAAGTAACGGTAACAGTGGCAAAAGAAACAATAGCAGTTTTGTAGCGATTGTAACAGCAGCAATGGCAAAGTGACTTAGAAAAGATCAATATGTGAAAAGCTCGTAGGCAATGGATCGGCAATGATAATTGTGTCGCATAATATTCATCATGTAGCAGTCAGAACCTAGGGTGACACAAAACTAGCTCCAATTCATCAATATAATGTAGGCATGTATTCCGAATATAGTCATACATGCTTACGGAAAAGAACTTGCATGACATCTTTTGTCCTACCCTCCCGTGGCAGCGGGGTCCTAATGGAAACTAAGGGATATTACGGCCTCGTTTTAATAGAGAAGCGAACCAAAACATTAGCACTTAGTGAATACATGAACTCCTCAAACTACGGTAATCACCAAAAAGAATCCCAATTATTGTCACCTTGGGGTATGCGGATCATAACTCATAATAGGTGTCTACAACTTGCAAGATAGGATCAAGAATACAAATATATTCATGAAAACATAATAGGTTTAGATTTGAAATCATGGCACTCAGGCCTGAAGGAAATATGCCCTAGAGGCAATAATAAAGTTGTTATTTATATTTCCTTATATCATGATAAATGTTTATTACTCATGCTAGAATTCTATTAACCGGAAACTTGATACATGTGTGAATACATAGACAAAACATAGTATCCCTAGTTTGCCTCTACTTGACTAGCTCGTTAATCAAAGATGGTTAAGTTTCGTGACCATAGACATGTGTTGTCATTTTATGAATGGGATCACATCATTAGGAGAATGATGTGATGGACAAGAGCCATTCGTTAGCTTAGCATAATGATCGTTAAGTTTTATTGTTATTGCTTTCTTCATGACTTATACATATTCCTCTGACTATGAGATTATGCAACTCTCGAATACAAGAGGAACACCTTGTGTACTATCAGATGTCACAACATAATTGGGTGACTATAAAGATGCTCTACAGGTGTCTCCAAAGGTGTTTTTTGGGTTGGCATAGATCGAGATTGAGATTTGTCACTCTGAGTATTGGAGAGGTATCTCTGGGCCCTCTCGGTAATGCACATCACAATAAGCCTTGCAAGCAATGTGACTAATGAGTTAGTTGCGGGATGATGCATTACGGAATGAGTAAAGAGACTTGCCGGTAACAAGATTGAACTAGGTTTGAGGATACCGACGACCGAATCTAGGGCAAGTAACATACCAGTGACAAAGGGAATTACGTATGTTGTCATTGTGGTTTGACCGATAAAGATCTTTGTAGAATATGTAGGAACCAATATGAGCATCCAGGTTTTGCTATTGGTAATTGACCGGAGATGTGTCTCGGTTATGTCTACATAGTTCTCGAACCCATAGGGTCCGCACGCTTAACGTCCAATGACGATTTGTATTATGAGTTATGTGTTTTGGTAACTGAAGGTTGTTCGGAGTTCCAGATGAGATCACGGACATGAAGAGGTGTCTCGAAATGGTCGAGAGGTAAAGATTGATATATTGGAAGATGATATTCAGACACCGGAATGATTCTGGACCATTTCGAGTATTTTTTGGAGTACCAGGAGGTTACCGGAACCCCCCGGGGAAAGTTATGGGCCTACATGGGCCATAGGGGAGAGGGAGGCATCCCACAAGGGGTGGTCGTGCCCCCCCTCCCATGGGGAGTCCAAATTGGACTAGGGGAGGGGGTGCACCCCCTTTCCTTCTCCTCTTCCCTCTCATTCCCCCTTTTCCCCTCCGGAAGAAGGAAGGGGAGGTCGAATTGGACATGGAGTCCAAGTCAGTTTCCTCCCCCCATGGCGCGCCCCATGGATGGCCTCCTCCCTCTCCTCCTTTATATACGGGTGCAGGGGCACCCCAAAGCACATCAATTGTTCTTTTAGCCGTGTGTGGTGCCCCCTCCATAGTTTACTCCTTCGGTCATAGCGTCGTAGTGCTTAGGCGAAGCCCTATGCGGATCACATCGCCATTACCATCACCATGCTGTCGTGGTAAAGAAACTCTCCCTCGACCCTTTGCTGGATCAAGAGTTCGAGGGACGTCATTGAGCTGAAAGTGTGATGAACTCGGAGGTGCTGTACGTTCGGTACTTGATAGTTTGGATCGCGAAGACGTTCTATCGGATTACGGGTTCCGGCAAAACCCTCGAGGTTCGAACTCTGGGGTGCGCACGAAGATCTCTGTCCCCCCTAGCTCACACTCTCGCCACAATCTCAAAGTCTAGCTCGCCGAACCTGAGGAACAAGAGACACAAGAGTTTATACTGGTTCGGGCCACCGTTGTGGTGTAATACCCTACTCCAGTGTGGTGTGGTGGATTGCCTTGTAGGCTGGGGATGAAGAATTACAAGGGAAGAACAGCCTCCTGAGGAGAGGTGTTCTTGAGCTCGATGAGCTTGTGTGCTGAGGATGGTCTGAATGATCCGTCCCACATCAGATCTCCCCCTTCCTACGGTGGTGGCTAGTCCTATTTATAGAGGCCCCGGTCCTCTTCCCAAATGTTTAGGCAGGAAGGGATCCCACAACGGCCAATTCAAAGGGGGACAAATAGTACAAGTTATCCTATCAAAAGGTGGTCTTCGCCTGCCAAAGGCTCTGGTGGTAACACCGTCGTGGGCTCCGTGATGACCTCCGTCCTGTCACCCTGCTGGTCTTGGTCTTGTTGCATCGATATGGAAACCTTTGCCTGATGCCTCGGGACTCCTCGCCTACGCCTGCCTCCTTAGCACCAAAGAGGCAACCAGTACTCTACGCGCTAGCGCTCGCCTGGCGCCCGCCTGGCCTTGGTCGTGATGGCTCACGTCACGAAAACCTCACGAGGTGCCCCCGCCTTGATCTCTCCGCTCCTCGCGAGCCAGCCCAGTGAGGCTGCCCCTGAGGAGGTCTTGTGTCGCCCGCCTCGCGAGGCTTGGCCCCTCACGAGGGTCTTGAGTGTTTGTTGATGAAGATGCCGTACCAGGCCGCTGGTGGAGCCATGCCCTGGGCCGCAGGCAGGCAAGTCTGGGTACCCCTGTTCCCAGGACGCTGACAGTAGCCCCCGGGCCCAAGACGCGCTCGTGCTTGGCTTTGCGGCGAAGCCAAGGGTCAAGTGCGGAGCACCGCGGGCCCTAATAGCATGCGGCCTTGATTGGCGTGTGGCGATTGACGGGACATGGGAGTCTCCACTTCCCTACGCTGCCCTGTTGCATGCTGAAAAAGGTCATCATTACCTTAGGTCGTGGAGGCCGGCGGTTGGCCTCCCCTTGGCTATAAATGGGAAGGGGGCGGAGCCCCCGTTACCCATCTCTTCCTCCGCTCCTCCCACTTCTTCTTCTTCCTCCTTGCCTTGCTGCTTCGCCACATCATCCATGGCGCCGATACGGAGGTTCTCCGCCGCCGAGAAGGGAAAAGCTCCCCGTGAAGAACTTGGGCCTCTCCCGCCGAAGAAGAGGCTGGCTCGCTCGTGTGATGTCATTGTGAGGCCGGAGGTGACGAGGCCTTGGCATGAAAGGCCTCCCTGGGCTATTCGCTGCCTTTGTACGCCTAGGCAGAGGGCTCCGGAGGAGGAGGCAGGGACCGACGCCCCTCGCGCCACGGCTGCAGTGGCTGTGCAGTGGTGGCACGCGTTGCCGCCCCGTGAACCCACGCTGAGCACTCCCCGCGTGAACTCGTGGTGTGGGCGGTGATGCCACTGCGCGCGTGGATCCGCTTCCCGCCGTTCTTCACTGAAGAGATGCCGCCGAGGGGGCGACTAGAGTTGTGGCTGCAGCATGCTCGGTGCGACACCCCGACGATGGGGGCGGAAGTTGAGGTCGTCTCCCTAGGCAAAGTCTTCATGACCCACGGATGGGGCGATGTCGCTCACGTCTGCCGCATGGAGGGGGCGCTCGCCATCCATTTCGAGCACGACGACGCCTCCACATTGTTCTTCAAGGTCTTCGACGAGGAGGGCAATCGCCTGGAATGTTGCCCTGGAGGGGCCGTGGCGACGGTGCGGCGGCAGGCGCTCAGCCCTCCCTTGAACCTGCCGACAGCTCCTCCAGTAGCAGCGGCGACTCCTGGGGGTCAAGCGACTCTCCCGAGCCTGACGAGACTCCGGAGACGAGCGACGACAGCTACATGCCCCCGAGCTCGCGCTGTGCCCCGAGTGCAGCAACATCATCCACCCATCGCCGCCATTGATCTGGATGGGGTTGGCGTCGGCCTCCCGTGGCCCACTGTTGATGATGGCATCGGCGGTGACGCCTGTAGATAGGGCTCCTAGAAACCTTCTTCTTTTGTTCCCTGCGAGGAGTCGAGATGAACCCCGTGGGGCGCGTAAAGGATCTGTAATGTCTTTTGTTGATATTTTCCTTATTATGAAGATCTACAACTGTGTGTCTTGCTTCGACTCAGTCCCCCCTTTCCAACCTCGCGGTAGCTTGGTGCTCTACGCCGACCTGTCCCGGTCCCCAGGCAGGTTGCAGCCATCGCTGGTATGCTAGGTCGCGATTCCGTGGTCAAGGCCAGGAGCTGAGCGGCCCGAGGTCCAGTAAGAGCTCCTGAGGTGCGATGCTCAAGAAGTCCCCTTTAGCATGCAAGCAGCTACCTAAAGGTAGGAAAGGAAGGCGGCGTTGCCGTAGCAAGGATACAAGAGATGGAAATCATGTGTCGCGGCGCTTGGCTGATCCGAGTGCGAGACTTATCTTAGCGGTCCAAAGTCGATTCCTTTTATCGCGCCAGCTTCGTGCGTTAGCTAGGTCAGGCTCGCGCGAGCTTCCCTCTCCTTTCACGTCCTTCTTTGTGCTCTGCGTCCTTGGGTCCCGGCCCTCGAGCGAGCTCAGCTGCCCTTGGTATGCCAGGTCGCGATGCCATGGTCAAGGCCAGGGGGTGAGGGCTGGAGAGCCAGTAAGAGTCCCTGAGTCGCGATGCTTAGGAGCCCCCCTTTAGCGTGCAAGCGAATTGTGTGAAAAAAGAAGGAGTCCGCGGTGCCGCCCGCCATCAGTCTCCGAAGGTTCCTGCAGGTTAGCACGAGGGAGGAATACAGGTTGTAGCCGCGCTTGCCGGTCTGCCACTGGTCGTTCTGCAAGAAGATGAAGGCACCGAGGGCCTGGTGAGGTGACGTGCGCGGGGCGTGCCGCGAGCCAAAGCTCGACCGCTCTGATTTGTCAGTGTTGCAGGGACGGACCCGAGCAGAAGTGTCGTGCCAGCATGAGTAGCCCCTGTTGCGGGATGAGCAGGAGGCCGATGGGCAGCGCGGGTGGCCGCGATGGATAATAGGCAAGCAGGTGATAATCATGAAATGACTCAAGCAAAGCGGCAGGTTAGCTTAGATATATGCAAGGACAACACATGCCACTGGGACGGACCCGAGTAGCCTGGGGATGATTCTGCCCGAGGGGCGCCCCCATCAAAGTAAGATAGAGATGCAAAAGGATACATGTCGCGGGGACAGGACTGTGCGACTTGGGGATGATGCTGCCGAAGGGGTGCCCCAACTGAATGAACTGGAAAGAGTCACCTGATACAATAGCCAGAGTGGTGTTGGAGTAGATGACGGTGCGCGCTGAAGGAGTCGTTCCTCACGAGCCGCCAGGGCCCTGAGCCTCAGGAGGCTCTGGGCGCTCGGGTGGTTCCTTGAGGACCGTCGTCATCTTCGCCAGGACAGCGTGATGCCTGGCCTCCTGAGCCTCCCGAATGCTCTGCAGGTGACTCTGGAAGGCGGCAGCCATGCTCGGAAAGCCAAACGGCATGCGAACATAGCTATGAGGTGGACCCTCGCACCGACAAACACACGAAGGCCAGACACGCTCTTGAGATGCGGCCCTGTTGAGCCCTGGAATGTCGATGCAGACGCGCAGCCCGCCGTCCTCACCGGGATGGGGAGCTAAGTCGGGTGGTGGGTGGTGGTCGCCACGTATGGCCCTTGCCTCTTGAAGTTCCTGGGTCACCTTGACGATGAACTCCTGAGCACCGGGCGCTGATAACCCACAAGTATAGGGGATCGCAACATTTTTCGAGGGTAGACTATTCACCCCAAATTTATTGATTCGACACAAGGGGAGCCAAAGAATATTCTCAAGTATTAGCAGCTGAGTTGTCAACTCAACCACACCTAGAAACTTAATATCTGCAGCAAAGTATTTAGTAGCAAAGTAATATGATAGTAGTGGTAATGGTAGCAAAAGTAATATTTTTGGATTTTATAATGATTGTAACAGTAGCAACGGAAAAGTAAATAAGTGAAGAACAATATATGAAAAGCTCGTAGGCATTGGATCGGTGATGGAGAATTATGTCGGATGCTATCGATCATGCAACAGTTATAACATAGGGTGACACCGAACTAGCTCCAATTCATCAATGTAATGTAGGCATGTATTCCGAATATAGTCATATGTGCTTATGGAAAAGAACTTGCATGACATCTTTTGTCCTACCCTCCCATGGCAGCGGGGTCCGATTGGAAACTAAGGGATATCAAGGCCTCCTTTTAATAGAGTACCAGACCATGTAAGTGCATCTAGTGCCACCCCTAGTTGGTTTTGGAGTATTGATGACAAACCTGGTTGAGGGACTAATGTGTTTGTGAGAATTGCAGGATAACACAGGTAGAAGTCCCTCATTGATTCGGTTTTCCTACCAGAGATGACCCCTAAAAATGTATGAAGACATTGAAGTCAAAGGTGGTATGTGAAGACATTCACATTGAAGACTATGACAAGAGAAGACATCGCATGAAGACTATGGAGCGTGGAGACTTAGCAGTTTCGTCGTTCTTTGTTTTTTCTTTGATGAGTCATAGGAACCACCGTACTATTAAGTGGGTTCCAAGAGAACCAGTCAGAATGACTGAAGTGATGCTTAACCAAAATCCAATGTCTTCGAGTGAAGGCTATGAGATGAAATCTTATTCAGAGTTGGATAAGTCAACTTTGCTTGTAGCCCAAGTAAAGTTGCCGTGTGTGTTTGAAATCTGACCGTTGGAACACGTGTCAGTTCCTTAGTGACCCAGGGTCATTTCGGACAAATCAGGTTGGGTTGCCTAGTGGCTATAAATAGCCCACCCCCTACAACCACAAACGGTTGGCTTTTCAGAGTTAGTGCACGGCTTTTGTCATTTGAGAGCAACCCACCTCGAAGCCTTTGAGAGAGAATTCCTTGCGAGGATAAAGCCCTAAACACCCAGAGCCAAAGAGTGTTAGGCATCACTTAAGTCTTCCTGTCTGTCTGATCTGAAGACTTATTACACTTGAGGACTGTGAATCCTCCAGCCGGTTAGGCGTCGCGTTCTGAGGATCCAAGAGTCATTGGGGATCGCCGATGAACGAAGTCTGTGAAGGTTTGGAAGTCTACCTTGAAGACTTACCAGAGTGATTGGGCGAGGACTGGGTGTCCTTAGCTCAAGGGGAATAAGGTGAAGACGCGGTCTTCTGAGTTGAATCTCAGCCTCTGTAACCAGACGTACAGTTGTCACAACAACTGGAACTGGTCCAACAAATCATTGTCTTCAACGAGTCACTGGTTTAATCCTTCCCTTTCCTTTACCTACTGTTGGCCCTGGTGAAGTCATTGTATTATTGCATTATCTTTTGTCTTCACTGAGTGACTGCTTGTTCTGATTGGCTTCACACTATCTTCCTACCTGATCTATACTGCCTAGCTGCTATTAGTCATTGTTCTTTCACTTCATTGAATACTTGAATATGGCTTGCTTAGTGTAGTCTACCTTCCGCTGCATGGCAATAGGTTTATTTCTATCGTTTTTCTTCAAAATTTCCATGTTTTGAAGACTTTCATAAAAATCACCTATTCACCCCCCTCTAGTCGACCACTAGCACTTTCAATTGGTATCAGAGCAAGCTACTCCCTTGTTCTGTGTGATTCGGTTTAACCACCTGGAGTTTTAGCTATGTCGACTGCATGGATAATCAAAGTCTCCGTTGCATGCCCAGTCTTCGATGGAACTGAATATCCCTACTGGAAGAATAAGATGCACATGCATCTTGAAGCCATTGATGTCGACCTATGGTATGTCGTCAAGAATGGCGTTCCCAAGGCTGGTGAAGGTGTCACCGCTGCTGATGTCAATAAGTTCGTTCAACTGGACTCCACTGCCAAGAACATCATCTGTGGTCATCTGACCAAAGGACAGTATGGCCGTGTGAGTGCTTTGGAAACATCTAAGCTAGTCTGGGACTGGCTCTCCAAGGTCAACGAAGGTGTCTCAACCCAGAGAGATCAGAGAATCAGCGTCCTTCGCAACCTCTTCAACCGCTTCAAGAGAAATGACAATGAGAATGTCCAGCTCACGTTTGATCGACTCACTGACATCACAAATGAGCTTCAAGCCCTCGGCGCCACTGAGATCACCAAGCATGAAGTCGTCAAGACACTCCTGAGATCACTTGACAGCTCGTTTGACACCCTAGCCCTGATGATTTAAGAACGTCCTGACTTCAAGACACTCGATCCGTCTGACATACATGAGAGGCTCAACACACACGAGTTTCAGCTTTCTGAGAAAAGAGACATCTACGGTCCCAACTATGGGCGAACTCGTGCCTTGAAGGCAAAAGCTGTCTCCTCATCTGAAGAAGAATCTAACAGTATTTCTGATGATCCTGAAGACATTGGAAAGGAGCTTGCTATGCTTGTGAAGAAGTTCCAAAAATTCACCAAGAAGAAAGGCTTCAGAAAGTCTTCACGATCAAGCTCAAGGAATGATGAAGCTTCTGCTCATGACTACAAGAAGAGAACATGCCACAAGTGCAAGAAACCTGGCCACTACATCTCTGAGTGTCCGCAGTGGGACAATGAGAACAATAAGAAGAAGAAGAGCAAGGAGTATGACTCTAACGACAAGAAGAAGAACAAATACTCAAAGTCTTCCTCAAAGTCTTCATCACACAAGTAGAGCTCATCTGGCAAGGCTCGTGCGTTTGTTGGCAAGGAAATGGATTCAGAGGAGGAGTTCGCTTCTGAGGAGGCGGAGGTGGAGTCTGAGGAGGAGTCCGATTCTGGCGTTGCGAGTCTGGCTACATCATACGTTGCCAAGTCCATCTTCAACACTAAAGACAATGACTTCATCACCGACACCGATGCAAATGACAAGGACTACTCCGCTCCTACCTACTGCTTCATGGCACGCGGTGCCAAGGTAAACACACGCACTACTCACTATCAAACATCTAGTGAAGATGACTCTGATTGTGGTTCCAAACCCAGCTACAAAACACTTGCTAAAATTGCAACTGAACAACAGAAAGCTATGGAACATATTCAAAAAATGTTAGACAAAAGAGATGACCTGTTAGACGCTGAAATGACTCGATCTCAGTCCTTAATTGAAGACATAACAAATCTTCACGTTAAGTATGAGGAACTTGAAAGTCGTCATGAAACGCTCTCAACAACTCATGAAAAGCTTTCCTATGATTATCTTCAAAGGAAGCAAGATCTTGAGAAATTGAGAGCGGCTCATGAAGATCTTCAAAAGGAAAACAGGTCACTTCACGCTGAACAGATCAGTTCCGCTCAGGAAGGATTTGAACCACCATGTCTTAAATGCATTGAGCATGAAAACGCTACTTCTGTTGCTGGGTGTTCTACTGCTGCTACTATTGCAATATCTTCAACTATTGATGTGGTAACTAACCCCTCTGCTGAGGATACCACTGCTATTGCTGATGAGAATGCTAGGTTGAAGACATTGCTTGAAACAGGGATGCACAAAAGTCTCAAAGGGCATCAGACACTATGTGATGTTCTTAAAAGGCAGATCCTGAACCAAAACCCTAGGAAAGAGGGTATTGGGTTCGAAAGGAAAATGAATGCTGATGGCTCTTACTGGAAACCTGAGTAGTACCCCAAAACCACATGGGTTGCTGCAAAGGAACCCTCAGTGGATCCATCCACCCTGTCAGGCTTCAATTGTGCAAATCCCATTGTTGTTGATGAATCCTTTGATGCAAACTATAAACTGTTTAAGAATCAGAATGGTGAAGTGTTTGCCAGGTATATTGGTACTAACTGCAGGAACGGGCCACCTATGAAGAAAGTCTGGGTGCCGAAAAGGTTGTTGGAAAATCTTCCTGTGAATGTTGTCATGACAGCACAAGTGAAGAAGACAAACCCCAGACCACAGGCTTCATATGGTCCAAAGGCTTCATATAGACAAAGGACTCACCTGAGTCACACTAATGCAAATGTTTTGCAGGGAAGCCATACTCAGGCCTATGAATATGAGCGTGTTTTATCAAACCGCCATGTTCATAAGACCAAGAACTATTCTGCTTATTCTTATGAGTACTATTGTCCACCTGCAAGACTTTTTGCTAGGGCTCCAAAGCCAAAGTTCTCAGATGCTGCACTTAGACTCATTGCTTCGAAGCCACCCTTGAAGATGTGGGTGGCTAAGAAAGCTTAACTCTCTTTTGCAGGGAAAGGTGTCCAGCCGAAAACCAAAATCGTCTGAAGCTATTGCTGTGGACCTTAAACATCTTGTAGGGCGCAAGATCAAATGCCCAAATGGTCTTATTATGTATTTCGTTCCTGAGTCGCTTGCTACTTGCCCTATCAGTCCTAACCTCGATCTAAGCTTTTATAATCCACTTGCTCGTCAAATGTTTATGCTTCACAATTCTCTTCGTGAAGCCTATCCCCCTAAATACACTGTAGGGTACGACACCAGCTGCTTCAAAATGGATTATTGATAGTGGGTGTACTAATCACATGACTGGCAAGAGAAGTCTTCTCATGGACTCAACCTTACGTCCATCTGACAAAAGTCACATCACATTTGCTGACACTGGTAAAAGCAAGGTATTGGGTCCAGGTAGAGTTGCAATCTCAAGGGATCAACACATGGATAAAGTCATGCTTGTTGAATCCCTTGGTTTCAACTTAATGTCTGTCTCAATGCTTTGTGATTTGAACATGATTGTGATGTTTGGAAAATACCGTTGCCTTGTTCTAATGGAATCTGACAAGTCTCTAGTTTTTGAAGGGTATCGGAAAGATGATTTGTACGTGGTAGATTTCTCAGCAGGACCACAAATTGTCGTATGTCTTCTAGCAAAAGCTTCAGAATGCTGGCTCTGGCATCGGAGGCTAGGGCATGCTGGCATGAGGAACTTGCACACTCTTGCAAGAAAGAAGCATGTCATAGGCATCGAGGGCGTCAAGTTCAAGAAGGATCACTTATGCGGTGCCTGTGAAGCAGGAAAGATGACGAGGGCCAAGCATCCCTCGAAGACAATCATGACAACGACTCAACCCTTCAAACTGCTCCACATGGACCTTTTCAGTCCCACTCATTACTCAACTCTTACTACTACTGCTTGTCCCTATGGCTTTGTCATTGTTGATGATTATTCAAGATATACTTGGGTGCATATAGTCCTCTACAAGACTGAAGTGCAGGATGTCTTCAGACGCTTCGCCAGTCGAGCCATGAACAACTACGGCGTCAAGATAAAGCACATCAGAAGTGACAATGGCACTGAATTCAAGAACACTGGCCTAGATACGTATCTTGATACTTTGGGCATCACACATGAAGTCTCAGCTCCGTACACGCCGCAGCAGAATGGCATCGTGGAACGCAAGAATAGAACACTTATTGAGATGGCCCGGACGATGCTTGATGAATACAAGACTCCAAGAAAATTCTGGCCTGAAGCCATTGATACTGCATGCCATATCATCAACCGTGTTTATCTTCACAAGCTTCTCAACAACACATCCTATGAGCTCCTTACTGGCAAGAAGCCAAATGTCAGTTACTTCAGAGTATTTGGTGCCAGGTGCTCGATCAAGGATCCACATCACACTTCAAAATTTGCACCGAAAGCACATGAAGGTTTTATGCTTGGATATGGAAAGGATTCGCACTCCTATAGAGTCTTCAACCTCTTTCAATATAAAGTGGTTGAAACTATGGATGCGCGGTTCGATGAGACTAACGGCTCGCAAAGAGAGCACCTGCCAAATGTGCTAGATGAAGTTCCATCAAGTGAATCAATCAAACTTATGGGAACTGGAGAAATCATACCATCTGAAGCTCAGCCTAAAGAGGAACTTATCATCTCCGCACCTGATCAACCTGAAGACAATGCTCAGCCTGAAGACAATCCTTCTAACGATGACAATGATCAGCAAGAGCAAAATCTTCGTCCTGTACATCCTCGTGTTGCAAATGAAGTACAGATTGAGAGAATAATTGATATCATCAATGCACCCGGTCCGCTCACTCATTCAAGGGCAACACAGCTAGCGAATTTCTGTGGGCACTTCGCATTTGTCTCAATATCTGAACCCAAGAAAGTTGATGAAGCCTTCATGGAACCTGAATGGTTTCAAGCTATGCAAGAAGAGCTTCAACAGTTTATGCTGAATAATGTATGGGAACTGGTTAAGCATCCTGATCCTCGTAAGCACAATATAATAGGCACTAAATGGATATATCGCAACAAGCAAGATGAGCATGGTCAAGTTGTCAGAAACAAAGCTCATCTCATTGCTAAAGGATACACTCAAGTTGAAGGGATTGACTTTGATGAAACATTTGCTCCTGTGGCTAGGCTTGAAGCCATACACATACTGCTGGCCTATGCAAATCATCATAACATTCTTCTATATCAAATGGATGTGAAGAGTGCTTTTCTCAATGGAAAGATTGAAGAAGAAGTGTATGTTGCACAACCGCCTGGCTCTGAAGATCCAAAACATCCCGACATGGTGTACAAGCTCAACAAGGCACTGTATGGCCTCAAACAAGCCCCTCAGGCTTGGTATGACACACTCAAAGACTTCCTGAAGAGCAAAGGCATCAAACCTGGTTCCCTCGACCCCACTCTCTTCACGAAGATATATGATGGTGAACTGTTTGTGTGCCAAATATATGTGGATGACATTATCTTCGGCTGCACCAATCAGAAATACAGTGAAGAGTTTGGATATATGATGCAAGAGCAATATCAGATGTCCATGATGGGTGAGCTGAAGTTCTTCCTTGGTCTTCTAATACGTCAGCAACGCAATGACATCTTTATATCTCAAGAGAAATACCTTAAAGATTGCCTGAAGAAATTTGGAATGCAAGACTGCAAAGGCTACACGACGCCAATGCCAGCCAAACATCATATGGGTCCCGACGACAATGGTAAAGAGTTCAATCAAAAGGTATACCGCTCCATGATTGGTTCCTTGCTTTATTTATGTGCATCTAGGCCAGATATCATGCTTAGTGTTTGCATGTGTGTCCGGTTCCAAGCGGCACCAAAGGAATCACATCACTTAGCTGTGAAGCGAATTCTCACATATTTGGCTCACACCCGAACACTAGGATTATGGTATCCAAAGGGCTCAGAGTTTGATCTAGTTGGATTCTCGGATGCTAATTATGCTGGTGACAAGGTGGATCACAAGTCTACATCAGGCACATGTCATTTTCTGGGACGATCACTTGTATGTTGGTCTTCAAAGAAGCAGAACTGTGTATCTCTCTCCACTGCTGAATCTGAATACATTGCTGCTGGATCTTGCTGCGCTCAGCTTCTATGGATGAAGCAAACACTCAAAGACTATGGCATCCATCTAAAGCAAGTGCCACTCTACTGCGACAACGAAAGCGCCATCAAGATTGCCAACAACCCAGTTCAGCACTCGTAGACAAAGCACATTGAAATTCGTCATCACTTTCTCAGAGATCATGTTATGAAGGAAGATATTGATATCATACACGTCAACACTGAAGAGTAATTGGTAGATATCTTCACCAAGCCCTTGGATGAGAAGAGGTTTTGCAAGTTATGGTGTGAGCTGAATATCTTGGAATCCTTGAATGTCTTGTGATCAGGCACACATCCTAACCCTTAAGCATGTTGATGACATAGATGTGCAACACACGAAGTAAAGTATATCTTCAATCAATGAAGACTTACATTCTGAGTGTGAATATATTAATGTGGAATTTGACTTCGGAGCGCCACGATAATTGTGCGCTGTGTCTGGGTCTAATACTTCCTATACGGTGGGTAACGCCACCACCAAAATTCTTCCCTTTAAAGTGTCCATCTCATGGCGTTACATTTGCAAAGTCTTCACATTTTGTTTGTTTTCAATGATTAAAAAGTTCACCTATTTATCTTCAACATACTGATTTGGTTTCTGTCCTCTACAACATTCACTTATAGCTATGGCTTCTTGCTGAATCTTTTGAACTAAGTGAATGTGATCGGACCCTAACCCCTCTATGCTTCTTTCCTAAGTCTATCTATCCAAATCATATGCATTCTATTGACACTGTCAAAATGTCTTCTCTGCATCCTTGTCAGCGGAAGACACAGAGACAAACATTAATCCGTTTTCAATGCCAAATCCTTTTCACCTAAAACCCGGAGAAGTGGGAACGACCACCTAACAATCCAGGCGAGCGTGGGAACGTGGAACAACCTCCGATGTGTTGCATGATAGCCACGTGTCCTTCAGATGTGAATCGCCAGGGGCACCTATGTAATAACACTGTGCCGTCCCTATCCCTATAAATACACGCCTCACCATAGTCATTATCCGTTCTTCCACTCTCACACAAACCCTAGTGCCACAGCTAGCCCTCGACGACGCCGACGACGAAGCGCTTAGCTGCCGCAACCTCACCGACGCCGTCTTCACGCCGACCGCGGACATCGTCTTCTCCGCCATCGCCGTAGGTGTCCTCCGTCGCCAAGTTAGGGCATGGACAATCGAACTGCTCAGCCTCCGCGCCCACTCCATCTAGCAGTTCTTCGTGTGGTAAATAAAACCTCCTTTTTACGGCCCCTTTGATCCTATAGATTCATCACTTTCTACCACAAGCAGTTTCTGTTCACACAAGTTGGATCTATTTCATACTTCATCTCATAATATGCCTAGTATGTTCACTTATGCTTCACAAAGTAGTTAGATTCCTCACTTGTACTTATTCATGGATTCGTACAAATCTGGAACCAACTCTCTATCTATGAGTGAATGTCTTCGCACTATGAGGTCAATGTCTTCTAAACTGATTTATCTTCAAAATCTTCTGAGAATGCATATGACCTCTTCCCCTTCCCTCGCACCTTAATGCTGTCACAGGTACATGTCCGTGGGAGAATCCCTTGGTTCTCATAGTCTGCATTCATTTGCAGAATTCTTACAGCATCATATAAATTCTCCTGAAGCCAATTCTTGTCTGACCAGTAGACGGAAGACTTTGATAGTTTTGAAGCCTTTCAGTTTAAACTTCATGGCATCAGAAAAATCTGCAAGGAAGGGAGGCAGACAGCGCCGTGGAAACACTGCTAAGGACCTTCCACCAGATCTCTATGAGTTATACAAGTCAGATCCAGAAGAAACCTATGGACAATGCAAGAACCGAATCCAATGGATTCGAAGACATTGGGCAGAGGAATGGTTCAAGTACAGATTCGTCACCGACGAATATGCTGAGAAGAGTGCCATCGAGGGCGCATGGGGAGATATCATATACAAAGGTCTTCAGCCCAAATCACAGTCCGAAGCTATTGCTCAAGGCTTTTACCCCTACATGCTTCGTGGACCTCAGCCTGCTAATGCCGACCAATCCTCTCTGTTATGATGTCACGAAGACAATCTCTTCAAGTGCAACTATCAGTTTGCACAGAACTCTGCCAAGGAAAACAAGAAGTCATTGGGATTAGACTTCAACCCAGGCCCCTCTGCGCCACGTGCTGATGGCACATGAGAAGCTGAACCCAATCTGGTTGGGCCCTTCTACAACCTAGAAGGTCTCATCACTCATATTATGGTTCAAGGGGCAGTCGTCGATCAACCTACAGAGGCTGCTGAATCTGACGAAGCACTTGCACCACCGAAGCCAAAGAAGCTGAAGAAGCCTAAAGCTTCAAATTCTACCCCAGCACCAAAGGTCTCACGGGCGAAGTCTCTGGCCACTGCACCTCCTGAACACAGTGTGCAGTCTGAAGATTTGTCACGCATCTCCAAGCCCTCCAAAGTGAAGATGCCCTTGCAACCCACCAGCCAAGCACTGACCGCTGCTGCCATTCTGCGTAATGATGCCATTGATCTGTCCAGCGACGATGATCCTGGCGATGATGCTCTTCAGCAGTTGATCAAGAGCAAGCAAGAGGCAGAAATCTTCAATGACCTCCCTCTCTTTGATGTTGAAATCATCAACACCTTCATTGATGAGTGGTTTGACAGCCCAAATGTCAGCTTTGATGATCTTCAGCTTTCGATTGGCCTGAGCGTCGCCTTCCACCAAGCCATTGCTGCTGAGCTGGCTCTAGCTTAGAAGATTGTTGAACTGAAGCATAAGATTGATTATGAAAAAGCTCAGTTCAAGAAGCACATGGCCAAGCTCAATGTTGAAGACATTCAGAACTTTCATACCATGATGCATGAGCTTAAGGAAGCATTCCGAACCAAACGCGAAGAAGCCAAAGGTTCTCATGAGCGCATGAAGGATCTTGCTGCTAGATGTGTCCAAGAATACAATGAGGCTGAAAAGCGCAAGGCCTTGGGGCGACCATGAATCGACCCTAGAATGGCGGCCAAGAAGAAGAAGCCAGCTGTGGCAGAACCCGAAGCACCACGGCAGGAAGTACATCCAATTGTCTTCCCAGCCAGTATGACAGGCTCGGAGCCTAAGGTCCCCACAGTGGATTCAGAACTGAAGAAAACAAGGGCTGCTGAAACTGAAGCCAGAAAGCGCAAAACCAAGGGCACTACTGATGATGCTCCTCCAACCAAGAAACACAAAACCAAGAAGAGAGATCGGGCTGCTCCCACAGAGCCCCTTAATGTCGAGCCAATCTCAGTGGCTCTTCCTGCATCTGAACATCGTGAGCGCCAGTTGGTAGTTCATGAGCCTGCTTCCACAGAGGTTCCTGAAGCTGAAGAAAATCCCGAAGTTAATCCAGCTATTGACCCCACCGCAGCTGAAGACATTGGTCCTCACGACAATGTTGAAGATGATGAAGTCCTTCCTCAGATCGAGCACCAATTGGTATCATCGCCTGTGCTCATGCACAATGAACTCATCAGCATTGGTCGTCCTCTGACGCCAACTGTCAGGATGCATCATGGGCTGATCACCCACAGAGACAAGACACTCCAAGCTCTCCCCAACCGCAAGCTACCCCACTAGTGCAAGATGACGATGACTTCGAGGCCCAACACACTCCATCTCCACAAGCGTCGCCCGCATTACGCAGGCTTCGCAAAGGACCAAGGCCCCAAGTCACTCCCACAATGCACCTGTCCGAGTCTGAAGCCAAAATGGCTGAAGAAATTCCGGCTGCATCAGCCGATGAAGAAGAATTCCCAAGAGTTGAAAGAGTTGCTACACCCCTGTCCCACCAAGATGTTGTTCTCGAGGAGAATGTGTCCGACCCTCCAGCTTCTGAAGTGGAGGTTAACAACCCTGAGGCGGCCACCAACATCACCGCTGACGCCAATGATGTCGTCATGGATGAAGCCAATGCGGCGCCTGAAGCCAATGAGGCGCCTGTAGCTATTGCGGTGCCAGAAGTCAATGCAACACTAGAAGTCAATGCTGAAGCACCTGATGTCCAAGCGCCTGAAGCAACTGTGGCCCCTGAAGCCCATGAAGACAATGCCAATGCTTCTGTTCCCCCTCCAAGACCTCATACAATTGAGCTTGCATTTAATCGTGGTCAGCCTGTTATGGTCCGATGGCCCATTCTGACTCCTCCGCCAGCTGTAGGTCCACAATTTGAGTATCATGTCGAGCACAGACCTCAAGTCCAAAAGCCCAAGCCAAGACTTCCCCGATTCCCAGGCACTGCCAGTTCACCTGGGGTCTTCAATGTGAATGGCTTCGTGGCACATAATACCTTCTTCAATAGCTCCAAGAACCCTTATACAAGACCGCACATTTCCTCAGATCGGTTCTGGAGCTATCAGCAACGCAGCTACTATTCCTGTGTGCTATACAATCAAGGGTGCATATTTCCACATATGCGCCTCGACTCTAAAGCTATAGCTGGACTGCCCTGCCTTGAAGAAGCATTGGATTGTTTCAGAGATGCTGGTCTGTTGCAATTTGTCACAGATAAGGAGCACTGGAATGAAGAGCTTCTGCTACAGTTCTATGCAACTCTCCACATTCGAGGCTACAACAGGGATCCAAAGACTTGGGTCCTTGAGTGGATGCCAAGCAATGTCCATCATGAAGCTAACGCTCTTGATATCATTGAGCTCACAGGCCTGCCCACTCCTGGTGAATACTATGAACCAGGTTGTCAACAACACCAAAATGCCCTGGAAAGCATCTTTCAGAAGCCAGAACCCAACATGAGTCAAATGCTAAGCATGATGAAGCCTTTGCCTCACGACGCTGAATACCCATCTGAGTTCTTTGTCGAAGACCTAGAGTACCTGCCTCACACCATTTACCACATCATCAGGAAGACTCTATGGCCTGTCAAAGGACACTCATCTGCAGCAAAGCTTGAAGGAGCAATGAAGACTTTGGTCTTCTATATTTTTAATGGCATCAGCTTCAATGCTCAAGACTTCTTCATCAGGCAGTTGGCTACGTCTGGCTCCAACGTCTTTGGGTTGAAATTCTATGCTCCATGGGTCATGCGTCTGATCAAGCGTCACTCAGCCTTCAACTATCAGCCGTCTGCGCGCAATCATCTTATATTCTTGCCCGAGGTTGATCTGTCAGTTGAAGCCATTTACCCAGAGCCTACTAAGGATCCCATTTATCTTCACAATGTTGATCAACAAAGCTTCACCCAGCCTATTGAAGGAGTTCCAGCAGTCTCTCGTGTTTATCCCCTTGCTGGAAACACACGTGCCCTTCGTGCTCAAACTGATGCCACTAGTAGCAGCATTGCGCAAAGGCCTTGACGATGATCTCGTGTCCTAAATGACCGAGAGCTTCTCGTTGCGCTGCATCAGAAACAGGACAAACATCATGACTGGCTTAAGCGTCAGATGCAAAGCCTCTTGGTGGATGTCAACCGCAATCGCAATCTTGCCACCAAGAATGCCTTTGTCAGTCATGAAACCTGTCGGAGGTTGTGGAAGAGTTTGACCCTACTTAGTGCTGAAGCTGATCTGCACGACGATGGCTTCACCGAACGCTTCAAGTTTGACTCAACTCCTCCCAGAAATGCTCACTTGCGTCGGACTCCCTCTCTTGAAGACTCTGAATACTCGTCCTCAGCTGCGACCATAAATGCCAGAGTCATCGATGACCAAGATGATGCAACTTCACCTCCTCCAACTTTAGCGCGTGTCAACACTGCACCAAGTTCCTCTGCACCACCAGATCTCAACGACGACCCTGCTGCCTTGCCTGCACCTCATGGGAACGAGTAGGCGCTCTATGTCTTCAAACCTTTTTGGTCCTCACTGACAAAAGGGGGAGAAGCATATGAGTTGATAGTCTTCAAGCGGGTCCATATGGGTGGTTGCTTTACTTTTTGCTACTTTTGCCAAGTGCTTACAACTCTCGTTTTCGATACATTTGGTTCTTTGAGTTGTAACACTTAAACTCGATGGTCGTCTGCTACTTATTTGCTATTCTGTGATGCGATGATAAATTCCGCATGTGCGACGATAAATTCCGCACTTAGATCATTTTGCAGACGTCCATTTTTCATTATGCATGTCATTATCTTTGTTACATCATATCTTGCATAATGACTTGTCATCATAGGTTGAAGAGGATCTCCACAAGTACAACCTGCCATGTGCATTTGCATTCCAAAATCAAATTACTTATATGCACATCTTCAGGGGGAGCCCTTGCAACTTATGAAGACAATACCCTATCCTTTACAATTTCACATATTTTATTCCCCGTTGAAAACTTCAACCAGTTTGTCATCAATCACCAAAAAGGGGGAGATTGTAAGTGCATCTAGTGCCACCCCTAGTTGGTTTTGGAGTATTGACGACAAACCTGGTTGAGGGACTAATGTGTTTGTGAGAATTGCATGATAACACAGGTAGAAGTCCCTCATTGATTCGATTTTCCTACCAGAGATGACCCCTAAAAATGTATGAAGACATTGAAGTCAAAGGTGGTATGTGAAGACATTCACATTGAAGACTATGACAAGAGAAGACATCGCGTGAAGACTATGGAGCACGAAGACTTAGCAGTTTCGTCGTTCTTTGTTTTTTCTTTGATGAGTCATAGGAACCACCGTACTGTTAAGTGGGGTCCAAGAGAACCAGTCAGAATGACTGAAGTGATGCTTAACCAAAATCCTATGTCTTCGAGTGAAGACTATGAGAGGAAATCTTATTCAGAGTTGGATAAGTCAGCTTTGCTTGTAGCCCAAGTAAAGTTGCCGTGTGTGTTTGAAATCTGACCGTTGGAACACGTGTCAGTTCCTTAGTGACCTAGGGTCATTTCGGACAAATCAGGTTGGGTTGCCTAGTGGCTATAAATAGCCCACCCCCTTCAACCATAAACGGTTGGCTGCTCAGAGTTAGTGCACAGCTTTTGTTGTTTGAGAGCAACCCACCTCGAAGCCTTTGAGAGAGATTCCTTGCGAGGATAAAGCCCTAAACACCCAGAGCCAAAGAGTGTTAGGCATCACTTAAGTCTTCCTGTCTGTCTGATCTGAAGACTTATTACACTTGAGGACTGTGAATCCTCCAGCCGGTTAGGCGTCGCGTTCTGAGGATCCAAGAGTCATTGGGGATCGCCGATGAACAAAGTCTGTGAAGGTTTGGAAGTCTACCTTGAAGACTTACCAGAGTGATTGGGCGAGGACTGGGTGTCCTTAGCTCAAGGGGAATAAGGTGAAGACGCGGTCTTCTGAGTTGAATCTCAGCCTCTGTAACCAGACGTACAGTTGTCACAACAACTGGAACTGGTCCAACAAATCATTGTCTTCAATGAGTCACTGGTTTAATCCTTCCCTTTCCTTTACTTACTGTTGGCCCTAGTGAAGTCATTGTATGATTGCATTATCTTTTGCCTTCACTGAGTGACTGCTTGTTCTGATTGGCTTCACACTATCTTCCTACGTGATCTATACTGCCTAGCTGCTATTAGTCATTGTGCTTTCACTTCATTGAATACTTGACTATGGCTTGCTTAGTGTAGTCTACCTTCCGCTGCATGGCAATAGGTTTATTTCTATCGTTTGTCTTTGAAACTTCCATGTTTTGAAGACTTTCATAAAAATTGCCTATTCACCCCCCCTCTAGTCGATCACTAGCACTTTCAGACCAAAACATTAACACATAGTGAATACATGAACTCCTCAAACTACGGTCATCACCAGTAATGGTCCCGATTATTGTCACTTCGGGGTTAACGGATCATAACACATAATAGGTGACTATAGACTTGCAAGATGGGATCAAGAACTCACATATATTCATGAAAACATAATAGGTTCAGATCTGAAATCATGGCACTCGAGCCCTAGTGACAAGCATTGAGCATAGCAAAGTCATAGCAACATCAATCTCAGAACATAGTGGATACTAGGGATCAAACCCTAATAAAACTAACTCGATTACATGATAAATCTCATCCAACACATCACCGTCCAGCAAGCCTATGATGGAATTACTCACACACGGTGGTGAGCATCATGAAAATGGTGATGGAGGAAGGTTGATGATGACGATGGCGACGGATTCCCCTCTCTAGGGCCCCAAACGGACTCCAGATCAGCCCTCCCGAGAGAGTTTAGGGCTTGGCGGCGGGTCCATATCGTAAAACGCGATGAATACTTCTCTCTAATTTTTTCTCCCCGAACACGAATATATGGAGTTGGAGTTGAGGTCGGTGGAGCGTCAGGGGGCCGACGAGGCAGGGGGCGCGCCTAGGGGGTAGGCGCGCCCCCACCTTCGTGGATAGGGTGTGGGCCCCCTAACGTGGATTCTTCTTCCAATATTTTTATATATTCCAAAAATAATCTCTGTTGATTTTCAGGTCATTCTGAGAACTTTTATTTCTGCACAAAAATAACAACATGGCAATTCTGCTGGAAACAACGTCAGTCCGGGTTAGTTCCATTCAAATCATGCAAGTTAGAGTCCAAAACAAGGGCAAAAGTGTTTGGAAAAGTAGATATGACGGAGACGTATCAACTCCCCCAAGCTTAAACCTTTGCTTGTCCTCAAGCAATTCAGTTGATAAACTGAAAGTGATAAAGAAAAACTTTTACAAACTCTGTTTGCTCTTGAGTATGGGACTGGGCATCCCGGTGACCAGCCATTTTCTCGTGAGTGAGGAGCGGAGTCCACTCCTCTTGAGAATAACCCGCCTAGCATGGAAGATACAGACAGCCCTAGTTGATACATGAGTGATACGTCTCCGTCGTATCTATAATTTTTGATTGTTCCATGCCAATATTATTAACTTTCATATACTTTTGGCAACTTCTTATACTATTTTTAGGACTAACATATTGATCCAGTGCCCAGTGCAAGTTCCTGTTTGTTGCATGTTTTTTGTTTCGCAGGATATCCATATCAAACGGAGTCCAAACGGAATAAAAACTGACGGAGATTTTTTTGGAATATATATGATTTTTGGGAAGAAGAATCCACGCAAGACGATGCTCGAGGGGCCCACGAGGTAGGGTGGCGCGCCCTGGAGAGGCAGGCGCGCCCCTGACCCTCGTGGCCACCCCGTAAGGAGGTTGATGCCCTTCTTTCGCCGCAAGAAAGCTAATTTCCGGATAGAGATCGTGTCAAAATTTCAGCCCAATCGGAGTTACGGATCTCTGGGAATATAAGAAACGGTGAAAGGGAAGAATCTGAGAACGCAGAAACAGAGAGAGACAGAGAGACAGATCCAATCTCGGAGGGGCTCTCGCCCCTCCTGTGCCATGAAGGCCATGGACCAGAGGGGAACCCTTCTCCCATCTAGGGAGGAGCTCAAGGAAGAAGAAGGAGGGGGGCACTCTCCCCCTCGCTTTCGGTGGCACCGGAGTGCCACCGGGGACAATCATCATCACCGCAATCTACACCAACGCCTCCGCCATCTTCACCAACACCTCCATCACCTCCCCCTTCTATCTACAGCGGTCCACTCTCCCGCAACCCGTTGTAGCCTCTTCTTGAACATGGTGCTTTATGCTTCATATTATTATCTAATGATGTGTTGCCATCCTATGATGTCTGAGTAGATTTTCGTTGTCCTATCGGTGGTTGGTGAATTGCTATGATTGGTTTAATTTGCTTGTGGTTATGTTGCTGTCCTTTGGTGCCCATCATATGATTGCGCGCGTGGATCACACCCTACGGTTAGTTGTATGTTGATAGGACTATGTATTGGAGGGCAAGAGTGACATAAGCTTCAACCTAGCATAGAAATTGATGCATACGGGATTGAAGGGGGACCAATATATCTTAATGCTATGGATGGGTTTTACCTTAATGAACGTTAGTAGTTGCAGATGCTTGCTAATAGTTCCAACATAAGTGCATAGAATTCCAAGTCAGGGATGACATGCTAGTAGTGGCCTCTCCCACATAATACTTGCTATCGGTCTAGTAAAGTATTCAATTGCTTAAGGGGCAATTTCGCAACTCCTACCACCACTTTTCCACACTCGCTATATTTACTTTATTGCTTCTTTACTTACAACAGCCCCTACCTTTTATTTACTTGCTCTTTATTATCTTGCAAACCTATCCAACAACACCTACAAAGTACTTCTAGTTTCATACTTGTTCTAGGTAAAGCGAACATCAAGCATGCGTAGAGTTGTATCGGTGGTCGATAGAACTTGAGGGAATATTTGTTCTACCTTTAGCTCCAAATTCGGTTCGACACTCTTACTTAACGAAAACTGTTGTGATCCCCTATACTTGTGAGTTATCAAGACCTTTTTCTGGCGCCGTTGCCAGGGAGCAATAGCGTGGGGTGAATATTCTCGTGTGTGCTTGTTTGCTTTATCACTAAGTAATTTTTATTTGTTGTTCTTAGTTGTTCTCTATCTTTAGTTATGGATATGGAACACGAAATACCAAAAAAATTAGGTGTACTTGCTACTCATGGAGATGGGGAACCTCCTAAAACCCTCGATGCTGGTTATGTGAAAAATATTATGTAATACTTTAATAATCCTCAGAAAACCCCATTCAATTATGTAATGGGAGTAACATTGGATCAACGTGAATACTTTAGGGATTACCGCTTGACACAAAAACGGAAACTATTATGAGATCAAATCATATATTGAATTGGTATGCTAGGCAACTATGCTTGAGATATGATTATACTTGTTGCTCTAAGGTGAAGGCTCCACACCTTCCCTTTTCATGTGAATTTAATGATAATGAAACCTTGGCTTCTTATGCTAGAGGTATATATGATTACAATGATGTGGAACAAATATAAGAATTTGCTGCTTTTAAGGGTGCTTATGAAATTGAATCTTTGTTTGAAAAGCATGAAGCTTATGATGATTATGTTTATAGGCCTGAAAATTTAGCTATCTTAAAATGTTGCTATGATAATTATGAATATAATTCCTATATTAATGCGCTTATTGAGAAAGTCTCCGTTGTCGAAGAAGAGACTAATATTTTGCAGGAGTCTATGGAAGAAGAAATTGATGAAACTGTGAGCTCATTGGATGAAAAAGATGAGGAGGAGAGCGAAGAACAAAAGGAGGAAGAGAGGATTAGCTACCCGTTCCCACCTGCTAATGGGAGTAACTCTTCAACTCATACATTGTTTAATTTCCCTTCGTGCTTACCGGAGGATGATTGCTATGATGATTGTTATGATCCCGTTGATTCTTTTGAAATATCCCTTTTTGATGATGCTTGTGGCCAAGATGCCAATATGAATTATGCTTATGGAGATGAACTTGCTATAGTTACTTATGTTAATCATGAAATTGTTGCTATTGCACCCACGCATGATAGTCCTATTATCTTTTTGAATTCTCCCGACTACACTATATCGGAGAAGTTTGCACTTATTAAGGATTATATTGATGGGTTGCCTTTTACCGTTGCACATGATGATTTTGATGAATATAATATGCATGTTCTTGCTGCTCCTACTTGCAATTATTATGAGAGAGGAACTATATCTCCACCTCTCTATGTTTCCAATATGATAAAATTGCAAGAAACTGTTTATACTATGCATTGGCCTTTACTTTGTGTGCATGAATTGTTCTTTTATGACATGCCGATGCATAGGAAGAGATTTAGACTTCTTCATTACATGATATATGTTACCTTGTGCTCACTACTAAATTACAAATCATTGTTAATTAAAATTGGCTTTGATATACCTTGGGATCCGGGTGGATTCATTAATTGAGCACTATATGCCTAGCTTAATGGCTTTAAAGCAAGCGCTGCCAGGGAGACAACCCAGAAGTTTTAGAGAGTCATTTATTTCTGTTGTGTGCTTTTATAAAGTTTAGAAATAAAAATAATGTGCCAAGGTTTGCCTTTAGGATGTTTACATTTGCTTGATGGTTTGTACGGTGCAGGACAGAAACTTTGGCTGTAGTGCGTGATTTTACATTTTTAGCTGGAACGTCAAATAGTTCTGATTCTTTTTTGCACTGTATTCATATACAAATATTTTATTTTTCATAATTTTGGTAGAATTTTTCAAGTATCATAAGTATGGTGAATGTTCAGATTATTACAGACTGTTCTGTTTAGATAGATTCTGTTTTTGATGCATAGTTTGCTCGTTTTGATGAAACTATCAATTTATATCTGTGGATTAAGCCATGGAAAAGTTATATTACAGTAGACATAATGCAAAAACAAAATATGAATTGGTTTTCAACAGTACTTAGAGTAATGATTTGCTTTATTATACTAACGGATCTTACCAAGTTTTCTGTTGAAGTTTTGTGTGGATGAAGTGTTCGATGATCGAGAAGGTCTCGATGTGAGAAGAAGGAAGAGAGGAAAGAGCTCAAGCTTGGGGATGCCCGAGGCACCCCAAGTAAATATTCAAGGAGACTCAAGCATCTAAGTTTGGGGATGCCCCGGAAGGCATCCCCTCTTTCTTCAACAAGTATCGGTATGTTTTCGGATTCGTTTCGTTCATGCGATATGTGCAATCTTGGAGCGTCTTTTGCATTTAGTTTTCATTTTTCTTTTATGCACCATGCTAGTATGAGATAGTCCTTGGTTGATTTATAGAATGCTCTATGCACTTCACTTATATCTCTTGAGTATGGCTTTATAGAATGCTTCGTGTGCTTCACTTATATCATTTCAAGTTCGGATTGCCTGTTTCTCTTTACATAGACAACCGCCATTTGTAGAATGCTCTTTTGCTTCACTTATATTTGTTAGAGCGTGGGCATATCTTTTGTAGAAAGAATTAAACTCTCTTGCTTCACTTATATCTATTTAGAGAGATGACATGAATTGGTCATTCACATGGTTAGTCATAAAATCCTACATAAAACTTGTAGATCACTGAATATGATGTGTTTGATTCCTTGCAATAGTTTTGCGATATAAAGATGGTGATATTAGAGTCATTCTAGTGGGTAGTTGTGGATTGTAGAAATACTTGTGTTGAGGTTTGTGATTCCCGTAGCATGCACGTATGGTGAACCGTTATGTAACAAAGTTGGAGCATGAGGTATTTATTGATTGTCTTCCTTATGAGTGGCGGTCGGGGACGAGCAATGGTCTTTTCCTACCAATCTATCCCCCTAGGAGCATGCGCGTAGTACTTTGTTTCGATGACTAATAGATTTGTGCAATAAGTATGTGAGTTCTTTATGACTAATGTTGATTCCATGGATTATACGCACTCTCACCCTTCCATCATTGCTAGCCTCTCTAGTACCGCGCAACTTTCGCCGGTACCATAAACCCACTATATACCTTCCTCAAAACAGCCACCATACCTACCTATCATGGCATTTCCATAGCCATTCTGAGATATATTGCCATGCAACTTTCATCATCATATACATGACTTGAGCATTCATTGTCATATTGCTTTGCATGATCCTAAGATAGCAAGCATGACGTTTTCATGGCTTGTCCATTTTTTGATGTCATTGCTACGCTAGATCATTGCACATCCCGGTACACCGCCAGAGGCATTCATATAGAGTCATATCCTTGTTCTAGATATCGAGTTGTAATATTGAGTTGTAAGTAAATAAAAGTGTGATGATCATAATTATTAGACATTGTCCCATGTGAGGTTATCAAAATAAAAGTGGCCAAAGAAGCCCCCCCCCCCCCCAAAGAGAGAGGCCAAAGAAGCCTACAAAAAAAGAAAAAAAAGAAAAAAATGAGAGAAAAAGAGAGAAAGGGCAATGTTACTATCCTTTTACCACACTTGTGCTGCAAAGTAGCACCATGTTCTTCATATAGAGAGTCTCTTGAGTTATCACTTTCATATACTAGTGGGAATTTTCATTATAGAACTTGGCTTGTATATTCCGATGTTGGGCTTCCTCAAATGCCCGAGGTCTTCATGAGCAAGCAAGTTGGATGCACACCCACTTAGTTTCAGTTAGAGCTTTCATACACTTATAGATCTAGTGCATCTGTTGCATGGAAATCCCTACTCACTCACATTGATATCTATTGATGGGCATTTCCATAGCCCGTTGATACACGTAGTTGATGTGAGACTATCTTCTCCTTTTTATCTTCTCCACCATCATATTCTATTCCACCTATAGTGCTATGTCCATGGATCACGCTCATGTATTGCGTGAAAGTTGAAAAGGTTTGAGAACATCAAAAGTATGAAACAATTGCTTGGCTTGTCATCGGGGTTGTGCATGATGTGAATATTTTGTGTGGTGAAGATGGAGCATAGCCAGACTATATGATTTTGTAGGGATAACTTTCTTTGGCCATGTTATTTTGAAAAGACATGATTGCTTTATTAGTAGGCTTGAAGTATTATTGTTTTTATGTCAAATGATAGACTATTGCTTTGAATCACTAGTGTCTTAATATTCATGCCATGATTAGATATGTGATCAAGATTATGCTAGGTAGCATTCCACATCAAAAATTATCTTTTTTATCATTTACCTACTCGAGGATGAGCAGGAATTAAGCTTGGGGATGCTGATACGTCTGCGTCGTATCTATAATTTTTGATTGTTCCATGCCAATATTATTCAACTTTCATATACTTTTGGCAACTTTTTATACTATTTTTGGGACTAACATATTGATCCAGTGGCTAGTGCCAGTTCCTGTTTGTTGCATGTCACAGCCCTAGAATTTGATTGCAATTAGTTTCATAAGCATCCTGCATCATGTCTAAATTTCTGAAACTTGAACTGAGGATTGTTGAAACCTCAGAAATCTGATTAAAAGAAGGGCAAGCACCCTTTAAATTGCATTCTGTGAATCCAAAATGCCCTAAAAATAGTTTTGTGAATTTTCGCAAGAGTTATATATCAAACCAAAATTGTGGAACATTTTTAAGGAATTATTTGGTCTCTGAATTTAAATCAATAATCTATTTGAATTTGGGGATATATTCATAATATCTAATGAATATATTTTCAAATGCTTTGAAATGTTTTAAGTACTTTTGGAATAGTCCAGAGAGGTAACATAAAATATCTCAGAATGTTTTGGCACTGTTTGAAATTATTTTGATTTTGAAAACAGTGGCAAAATAAAATGAAAAGGGAAACATAACAGAAAAATTTAAAAGAACAAAACTTACTTGGTCTCACCTGTGCAGCCCACCAGAGAGCTCAGCCATCCGCTGTAGCACTCGGCCCAGCCCACCAGCGCCCTCCCTGTCGTCTACCTCCTCGAGATAGTAGGATAGGGGCATGGGCTCGCCGCGCGCCGGCACGCGCCAGCCACCTCCTGCTTGGCGCTTGCCTCCCCGACGCCGCTACGAGTGCCATGACACCCCCTGGAGACCCCTCACTCCTCTCCCTCACTCTCTGCTCTCTCCCTCGCCCTCTAGTCTCTTCCCCGAGCGGAGCTCATCGTCGCCGCTCGTCACCACCGCGGCCACTGTGCCCCCGCCGACTCACTAGCGTGCCCATCGGCTCCGCCTCATCACCACATGTCGACAAGCCAACGGCCACGACCTCGGGAGCCCCTCATCACCGGCATCTTCATCATCATCAAGCTTCGGCACCAACGACCGCCACTATCGATTTGCTTGCTCCAACTCCTCCCCAACCCTGCCGTGCTTCTCCACCGAGCCGCTGTGAGCTTCTGCTGTGTTTCCCCCTTTTTCCGTTGTTCCCCGCGCCCTCTAGCCGTCGCCCCGCGAGCATCGAGCTCCGGCCATCGCCATGGCCGGCGAGCCTCGCGCTCCCGAGCTCTTCCGCTCGTCTCTGTAGCACCCGCGTGCTCTCCAGGTCCCTACGAAGCCCTCGTTTGGCCTCCTCGTGCACCGCAGCGATGCCTGCCTCATGCCCGTGGCTTCGGCAGCCGCCCGGCTCAACGCCGTCGCCAACTCCGGCAACCGTGCACCCCCCTGCTGCCTTTGTTGGATGCGCGGGAGGAAGGGCTACAAACTGGTACCCTTCGCGCGTCGAACCGCTGCCGGAGCAGCGTCTCCGGCGAGCCTCCACCATGGTTTTGGTCGCCGCCGGCCAACTCCGGCGAGGCCGACGTGGCGACATCATTAGTTGCGAATGAGCCCACTAATCACCCCTCTAGAGCCACTGACATGTAGGCCCCACCGCCTATTTAACCACGGGGTAAAACCCTGTTAAATTTTAACTTAAACACAATGGACCCCGCATGTCAGTTGACCCGCTGACGTCACCGTTGACTGGCCCCACCTGCCTGTGAGACAAACTGGCACCGGGTCACTGACCAATGGGTCCCACTGATCAGGTTTGACCTGGGCGGCGCCTGTTGACCTGCTGAGGTCAGCATGACGTAATGCTGACGCTATAATTCATTTTCTAGATTTAAGTTTATTCAGGAAATTCCAGAAAATGCCAAAAACTTCTAAAAATCATAGAAAATTATCTATAACTCCAAATGAAACAAATTATATATGAAAAATGATCAGAAAAATCCAAAGAATCTGTTTATGGCATTTTCATGCATGTTGGAGCAACTTATATCCTCTGTTTAGGACAATTCAAATAAATGGCATTTAATAAAGCACATATGGAGTTTGAATTTGAACCTAGTGTTCAAACCAACTCCATTTAACTTGTCGCTAGTTGCATTAGGCCAATCAACAACATATTGCCATGTCACATTCATGCATCATATTGTTGCATTGCATTGATTATGTCCTTCTCTGTTTGCCGGTAACCGTCCCCTCTCAATCAACGATGTTTCCGACGACGTGATCGATGACACCGATGAAGAACTATATTATCTTCAGAAGTGCCAGGCAAGCAAAACCCCCTTGTTCATTCTGATACAATCCCACTCTCTCGCTCCTGCTCTCTTTTACTGCATTAGGACAACAGCGATTCAACTGTTACATGCTACGGTAGCTGAACCCCTTTCCTCTGCATGACCTGTCATTGCCACAGTAAATAGATGAAACCCACTAGCATGAGTAGGAGTTGTTTGAGCCCTGATGTGCCTACTCATTCATGCTTGTTTGTCATGCATGCTACTGCTTAGAGTTGAGTCAGGTCTGATTCATCGGGGATGAATTGGAATGGTGATGAACATGTCCTACTGTGTGTGAGCTAAGTATGTGAACACGATTTGGTAAAGGTAGCAGTGAGAGGCCATGTAGGATTACATGGTGGGTTGTCTCATTGCAGCCGTCCTCAGGAAATGAGTTCTGTGTTTGTGATCTATGAACAGTTACTACCACACATTGGGCTCCAGGCGCTCCAAGCTCTCTCGACTTATTAATCAACTCGATCTCTGTCCAGGAGTTGCAACTAGTTTCTGGTGTTTGTAGGTAGTGTTAGTAGTCTACCAAGTGGCACCTGGTACAGGTGGGCTTGGGACAGACTAGGCACGGTGGCACAGTGTACCAAGTGGCACCCGGATGGTGGGCTTGGGAACCCTGCTCACATCGTTTGGGGCCATGAGCGACACCCCGGCCGGATCTCCTTGCGGATGGAACCCGAATAGGCGATAAACCTGGACTAGAGACTTGTTGGTTAGTCAGGTCGTGGCCGACACCATCGCCCGGCTTCCGCTTGAAGGTTGCCGAGGTACATGACGTGTACAGGGCGATAAGTGGTGAGAGCGTGTGTGAAGAAGTACACCCCTGCAGGGTTATCATTATCTATTCGAATAGCCGGATTCCTCGGATATGGAAACTTGGACCCCTTGTATAGTTCATAGACAAGTGAAAGTGGATACTCTAAAACTCGCAAGATAAGCGTGAGTGCTATGGATGGCGTTCTCGCAGGGAGACGGGAGTGGATCCATAGTGGTGTATTGGTATGGTGAATTTGCGGACTTGTGTGCGCCACCTCAAATGAGTTACATGCAGTCGTAGTTCAGGTTAGCCACTGAGTCAAAGCTGGCTTGCTGCAGTTAAACTCCACCACCCCCCTTTGTTGATACCGATGCATGTGTAGCTAGTTCTGATGTAAGTCTTGCTGGGTACATTTGTACTCACGTTTGCTTAATTTATGTTTTGCAGAGAGACTTCAGTCTCGCTAGTAGTTCCATGTGGACTTCGACGTTTAGCTTGTTATCTCAGCTATGATCTTGTGTCCTCGGCAGGATCTGGTAGATAGTCAGGCTTCTCAACCTTTTTCATTTATAGATGTCTGTACTCAGACATGTTAAGCTTCCGCATGTGTTTGACTTGTATGCTCTGAATGTTGGGTCATGAGATCCATGTTTGTAATATCTCGCTCCTCGGAGCCTAATGAATAAATACTTTGAGTCGTAGAGTTATGTTGTGATGCCATGTTGTATTTGCACATATCGAGCATATTGTGTGTATGATTGAAATGCTTGGTATGTGTGGGATCCGACAACCTAGTGTATTATACTTGGTAGCCTCTCTTATGGGGAAATGTAGTTTTGTGCTTCCATGAGCCATAGTAGTCCGCTACAGCCCGGTTTACCGGAGTCCTGCTAGCCCAGCACTATTGCTCAGGACACTTGACTGGCCGGCATGTGATTCACTTTGTTCATGTGTTTGCCTGTTCGGGGAAATGTCACGCGGTGACATCCGGAGTCCTGCCTAGCCTGCTACAGCCCGGTTTACTGGAGTCCTGTTAGCCCAGTGCTACAGCCCGGATTTGCACGCTGCTGACCGACATGCTCGATGTTGATTCATGTATGCCTGCCCCCGTAAGTTAGTGCCACTTTGGGTTCACGACTAGTCATGTCGGCCCGGGTTCTCTGTCATATGGATGCTAGCGACACAATCATATACGTGAGCCAAAAGGCGCAAACGGTCCTGTTGACACCAGATTTTGGCAAGATATAGATTGCAATGAATATGGTCTCGAGTGAACGGGTTCTCAACATGAAAAGATTCACGTCGCCGAGTGGAACAACTTTGATGTTTCGGTTATATTCATTCGACCTTATCTTACGGACCGAAACTATACTCCGAGTGTCATAATTCAATGTTTCGAGTGGTTTTTGGCCAATCACGTCTTCAAGATGACCTCGGATGAAGGAGCGCTCTTAAGGAATTGTCTTCGTCTCGTCGAGCCAATTGATTTTGTTATATAAATCATCTCAATCCGAGTTCATATGCAAAAGTTAGAGGCAATACACGGCAAACCGAACCTCAACGGAAATATGGCGCGAGGTGCGAGACACTTGTCTGATAGGTTGCGCGAGTAATTCGGCCATCAAGGAGGCCTTGAATCGAAAAACCTTCAACACGAAAAAGTTTTGTCTCGTCGAGCCAATCGTTTTTCATATAAAGTTTGTCTCAATCCGAGATTGTATGCAACCTGGAGAGGCAAATCAAGATCAGGCTGTATTTTCAGTCGGGAAATCCGAGTGAAAAGTTTACCATCCGAGTGAAAACCTACCGATCGAGTAAAAGGTCGAGTGAAAAATTATCGATCAAGTAAAAGATTGGCTTCCGAGTGAAAATATAGTAATCCGAGTGAAATTATCATCCGAGTGAAGTTATTCTGAGTGAAAAGATTACCGTCGGAATGAAAACTTGACGTTCGAGTAAGATATTGCCTTCCGAGTGAAATATAGTCATCCGAGTGAAAGATTGTCTTCCGTGTGAAATTATAGTCATCCGAGTGAAATATTGTCTTCCGAGTGAAAGACTTTAACATCCGACTGAAAAGGTCCAGTCGGACGAAAAACTCTAATATCTGAGTGGATGAGCTCGGATCCGAGTGAAACTGAAGATGTGCCTGAAAGGTAATCCAGATGACCTCGGATGGAAAAGTGATCAACACGGAAGTTGTGCGCATTGTCGAAACTTTGAACTTTGGTTTTGGAGTCATTATCATCTGATATAGTATACGGCCTATAAGTTCACTACGAGACTCGGACAATCCAGTCCGTTACATGACCGAGTCCGACTGGATATTAAAGATGGCTTCATAAAATATTCAAGATGGTCTTATTTGGAAAGGTGTTCAACATAAGAATTGTTCGTCTCGTCGTCACAAGTTTAATATTTGGGCCATCTTGATCGGAGGTCATATGCAAGCTTGGCGGCCCGCGCAAGGAGGAAGACAGAAGTTGGGCCAGATTCAGACTGAATCCGAGTTGGAATAGAATTAGGACTCTAGGACGTGAATTGATGTAATTTTTTGTAAGGAAAGCCAAGATGAATCCTTTGCTTGTACGGGAAGTCCAACCGCCTCTTATATATGTTGGGGGTGATGGCCGATTGAACAACACCAATCGAACCAATCAATCTATTACACTTTTGTGTTCATCTATCTTTATCTCCTACCCTTGTATCTTTCTTTCTCGTTATTCATTCGTTCTTCGTGTTGGAGGGCAGCGATCCACGAGGCTCTAGGGGCGAGCGAATCGACCTAGCGAAGCCCATATCCGCCGCACTCCCTGACGAGGTCCCTCCCGAGCGTGTGGGGTTTCGGGTCTTCAAAAGCGCCCGCTGACTGTCTTGCGTATCGCGCTGTCGGTCGGGTCTCCTTCGACGTGAGCTGCGGTGCATCACTCCGGCGTCGAGAGTACACATGACGTGTTCGTGTGTCAACACACTTTTTGGCGACTCCGCTGGGGACGAAGCTTTGAACAGTCTCTAGCCTGTTCTTGCTACGAGGAGAGCGTCATCGAGCGGCTGCAATCTACAACGGTAACATGTATCATCAATCTCCTTACGTAGATGCAAATAGCCATTATGTTGATGTTGCTAGATCTTTCAATGGACATGTCATGGCGGCTAGCCCTAACGAGCAAAGGCCGACTAGTTATTCCATTGGAGAAACTTGGAATTTACATAATCGCGACATGCAACTTATGAATCTGAACTTTCGTGCATCGACACCATATTTCAATATGCCGATGAACAAAACAATTTGTTCAAGTGATCAATATATGACACCTCATGTGCAGGAGGGCATCTCACAGTTTTATCCATAGGCAGCCAACTCGCAATATGCGGGTTTATCCCCAAACATGCCGATGAATGAGGCAATCGGCCATGCTTCCCTTAGCTATTTGGCCGGTTATCCTCAGTCATCATATAATACACCTCATGATATTAATTGTTTAGCATCATATGGAACTAAAAGTATTCATGACTCGGCTCACTTTTATGGCCGAGTGAATGGAGATTCTACAGGAGTGTATGTGTCTAATATTGCAGGATATGAGGTGACTTTGGCTGCGTTAAAAAGCTTAGCGCAAAATAAGAAGATTACCACTCTTTGCCTTGAGCAACATGATAAAGGTTTGGTTCCTGATTATGAGGCAATAAAAGCTAGGGTTTTGAAAGAACATGAAGTGTTACCGATTGATCAAATTGGCATGAGAAAATATTTAACAATAGTGCACATGTCTTCACCTATCATTGCAGCATGTTATACACCCCCTATACAATCGCAAAATTTCGGCAACATCAATTCATTGCCGAAAGATCATAAAAGTATTGAGGGGCAAGCTGATCCAAGCAGGGCTGAGTTTAAAGAAAAACATGTGGCGCAAGTGGACAAGATCAAGCCAAAGCTCATAGGGAATAGCGTCAATGAATTTACTACGCCAACTCTTGAGGAATTACCAGTAGAATATCGACATGCTTATGAAGCACTCTAGAAGAAACGTGGAGTGGAATATTTGCAAGAATACGTCAAGTGCCTTCCTCCATGTAGCAACCATGTTGGCTCCTTTGCAATTTTGGGGCAAGATAAAAAAGAAGCTTTGCAAGAAAATCGTCAAGAAAGGGTTCACTCGGCTAATACGGTTGATTCGGTTGAAACTGAGTCAAATATGACTAAGTCGTCTACAGCTGAGTTGAACAGTTCCTTTCGTGACAAGACAATGGTGGATTCAATTGAAACCAAATTGACCACTGAGACGTTTAAGGTCGAGTGCGTTGCATTGAGCTAGCCGAGCGCATCGTGTCAGCCGAGTGCATCACCGGCTAAAGCCGCTAGAGCCGAGTGCATCAAGCCAGTTATTGCTGCGTGTACCGAAATAGAAGATGCAAGCTTCACCGAGCAAAAGAATGGTAAACGCAACAAATTGGCCGTTTGTAACATCCCAAATTTTCAATTTGGAATGTTATACATTAGATCATCATTGCATATCATATTTTATTTTGCATTTTGGTTGATCCTAGAAATTCTACGCAACTCAAGGACCCACGGAGAGAGTTGGGGATTTCGTTATTTTCATATTTGAGTTTTCTCAAATTTTGAGAATAGGATCATTTGATTTTAATTATTTTATCATTAATTATTTATATTACAAAAATATGAGAGAGGGAATAACATGACTTTCCTAAAATAAAGAAATATTGAGGATTTAATAAAAAAGATCAAATAAGATTTTATTCCAGAGTTTTTCGGTGTTTTATTTGAATTTAGGAAAAATGTGCGTTTTTTCAAAATTGCATTTAGGTCCCAAATAAATGTTCACCTTGTGCGGCTTGATTTTAGAAGCCCGTGAAATTTTATTTCGGAATTTTTGGAGTCCATTTAGTATTTATTTTTATTTTTCTTCCAAACGGAATTATTAAAAAAAATTCGAACCGACTTAACGGGCCGTGTCCGACCTGGACACCGGTCGGGGAGGGCTTTATAAGCCGGGGCCCAGCCCCGGGGGAAACCCTAGCCGCCCCAAGCCCCGCCCCGCGCCGCCTCCGCCGCCGCCTCGCCGCCCGGATCCCGCCGCCGAGGTTCGTCGCGCCTCGTTTTCTGTGCCGTCGATTTTTTTTAAAAAACCGATCGGTTTTCGTTGGTTTATTTTTTTAGATTCTATTTTTTAATAGATCGGTTTTTTCCGGTTTATTTAAATAGCGAGTGTTCGTCCGTTCGTTCGTTCTAGCGAGCGATTGTCGTTTTTTCTTTTCTCGGATTAAATCCGCGATTTTTCTGATCGCGATTCCTGATCCGATTTTCTTTTTAGTATAACTTTTCGCTCGTTTATCGGAATCGAGTGATTCAAGCGCCTGGAGTTTCGTCTCGAAACCCTCTATCCGTTTAATCAACTTAAATAAGTTTTTGCTACTGTAAAATTTTCCCTAGATCCAGATTAGTAGAACGAAGTTGTTTTCTTTCGCCGTTTGACTTTGGTTGCTTCGTTCGATTTGATTCTTTTTGCCAACCGGAGTTCTTAAATTGAACCTTCTGGTTAGATCTCTTATTTGAGTTTTACCTGTGCATTAGATGAGTACTTATTGTATGCTTGTTTGTTTGTCTGCGATAGAATACCCGGTGTGCGCCACTTGTTACTTCGAATCTCTAGGTTTCCCGGATCATCAACAAGGCAAGTAACACTTTGATCATACCTTTTCTACTACCCAGTTTTATTGCATTAGATCAATCCTCACACATTGCATGACTAGGATCTAATTAAATTGTGGGATGGGAAGTAGATGAGATAGTACCTATTACCTGTTTATTATCAAACCTTTGGGAGTTACTTCCGCGTTTGCTTATTATGCCATGCTATGCTAGTAGACGTGGATTGGGTGAGTGATATCCATGACAGATGTGAGTCTTATTAATTAATGGTTTATCTAAGGTGGCAACTTAAACACACATCTGGGTGGATTGAGGCACCTGGGTATTCCAGGACTGCCTGTTTTCTTTTGGACCGCCACCCAGGCTCAAAGGGATCATGAGATTATTAATGCTAGAAACTTCCGTGTGCAGCCACAAGCTATTATGGGCTCTAGCATAGTTGACTAAGTCGTGCGAACTCTTCCAATGGTAGACTAGCAGATGTAGGGGATGTAGGTGGTATGGTCTACCCGACCGTAAGGTGCTAGCGCTTCTGAAAGACTATGTCTCGGTCATCCGTCTTGTCAAACACCATGTAGTGCGAGAAACCAAATGGAGGCGATCGAGTCTTGTGGGGAAAAGTGCGCAAACCTCTACAGAGTGTAATAAACTAATCATGATTAGCCGTGTCCCCGGTTATGGACATATTGAGTATCGAGTACCTAGATTATCATGTGAATCTCAACATGTTACTCTAAATTAATTTTGTTGGGTTTTGTTTAATGATGATGCTTAATTGGGATTGAGAATGCTGTCAACCATTCTCAATGTTTAACCACTACCATGATAGTTAAATAACATTTATTCCTTTGTAGTAGGGAAAAATTGGCTTTACGCAAAACTGTAACCATAGAGCTTTCCACTAGCCAAATATGCATATGGTATAGCTGTTTCATTCCATTACTCTCTATGTGTTACCTTGCCAGCATATTCCATGTGCTGAGCCGTTTTCGGGCTGCAACGTTAATGTTGCAGACTTTTCAAATGACGATTAAGGAGTTTTTAGGTCGTGGTTCTATACTCAGTGATGCCGTTGGAGTTGATGGACTCACTTATCTTCCAAGCCTTCCGCTCTTATCGTTATTAGATGGCCTTACGCCATATTTATTGTAATAAGTTCTATTTTGAGACACTCGATGTAATAAGTGTGTGATTGCTACTCTGCTATAAATCCTACGAGTACTGTGTGGTGTCAGCATTACTGATCTAGGGATGACACCGGAGCACAGAGATCAGACTGTTTGAGGTCTGGTCGCTACACCGTGCTCGATTTTTCTGGATGTGAGGGAGCTTACATGCTGCCCTATGAGTTCCGTGCCAAAGAAATTGATGAGCATCAAGAGCAAAGTTATATGGCCAAACAAAGTTTGACTAGTGATGAAGACCTAGAACCAGAGCGTGCAGCAGAACAAAGTATAGCTGACGAAGAGCGGCTAAGTGGAATCCATTCGGGTAATCCGAGTGAAATCTACTCGGGAAATCCAAGTCAAATCTATTCAGGCAATCCGAGTGATGAGGCACGAGATCCAGAAAAAGAGGAAGATGCATTCGAGAATTATTCAGAAGTGGAGCAAGGTATTGTTCCAGTGGTGCAACCATCTTCTCGTTCCAATGACTTCACAAAGGTACACCTAGCCGAGAGTTTACTCAGTTTTTGATTCGGTCAAAATCATATTGTTGATGCACCCGTTAGTAAGATTCTAATTAATTTTGAAAGACCGATCGAGATGAGTAATCTGTTTGTTTCGAATTATCTTGTTACTAATCATGCTGATCAACACATGGCACCATTCCTAGAGGCTCATAGTGACAACTTATCGCAACCAAAGTTGTTCCCGTCATGCCGACTGAACTTTATATTCATATGGGCAACTTTGTTTGTTTCATGCCTGGCTAACATTTGGTCTTAGATGAGACGTATATTTTGTAATTATTTTGGTTGCAGGAGTATAAAGCCAGGTTCAAAGTTCTCCAGGATAGCCGATTCAAGAGCATCGGGAATGGAGGATGAAAATCAATGCATAGACAAGTCGGATGATGTTAAACTGACACCGCTCGGTTGTTTTGTATCGAAGCCGGTATCACAATATCGGTTAATGGACCAGGAGTGTACGTCCAGTGCAGTCATAGTGGATCACATCATCGGTACATCGCTGACTAATCTTATTATTATAATTGATCACGATGTCGAGCCGTCAAGACAAGAGCCAACGCAATGTTCGTTCAAGCAAAATGTCAAAGATTGCAACATGATCCATCAAGTCAAGCAATCGGACAAGATAGGACGATTGGAGTTTGTTGAGGCATGATCATTTGGACAGTCGGATCATTTTGACGGCCATCAAATGTTGACTCGGCTATCTTCAGCCGATTTATCTAAAAGTGGACATGTACACGTCAATGATGATGGGGTCAAGTCTTCGAGCAAGGATATTGTTAAAAAGTGCATCAAGAACAATCTTGAAGACAGAAATTCCATCAAAGCTATAACGATAATATCTAGCACTGGGGGCAACAAGAGAATTCAAAGACCGGTGCACGCACAACCAAAGAAAGCAAATGTCATGGTAAGCACAAAAGCAAAAAACCGAAAGTCACTTTTGCGCAGTTATTAGAAAAGTACCAAAAGATAAGTGAGGCAAAGAGTGCTTATCGGCCGAGTGAAGCAAAAGCATCGAAGTCACCCCCAAGGCATAAATCTGAAGACTTGGATTGGCAAAGGAAGACGTTGAGCAAGCAGACTTCATATCCTCCTTTTGGGCCGCCAATGCCAATGTCGTGGATGCCTCCCTATGCTCATGTAAATCCATATCCATCATGGGGCACATATGATACAAGGGCAAATTATCCATCTTATTTTAGATCATCTCGCCAACATTATGCAGCTCCAAAAAGTTCAACATTTGATGAACAATCACACGTCAAAGACCGTTTCAATCATAAGGAATTGGTCCGGAGCTCAAGGAACAAGAAAGAGGTGGTCAAGCAAGTGTACCCGGTCAAGAAAGATGGTCGTAAGTGTGCTACTTTAGATTTGTTCTCAAATAACAAAGAGCCAGTTAAAGTGTTGACATTGGCTACAAAAGGCAACGAGGCAAGTCAATCAAGTGCCAAATCTGAAGGGAAGAAGTTGAGAGTGCACAAGGCCAAAAAAGAGTTGGCATTGCTTGAAACAAAATCACAGCCGACATGCTCACTCGGCTTAGCACATTGGCAAGAGAAGGAATTACAAAGACTTAGTGCACATGAGTTGAGAAATAAGAACATGGCATGGGTTCCCAAGAGGAGCAGTCAAAATAGAAATGATGTCTGACCTTCTATTGCAACAAGTGTTAAAAAGGTGAAGAAAGAAAAGGATGGCCGCAAGAGTGCTATTTCAGAGCCGACTCCAAATGACAAAAAGCCAGCCGGGCCTATGTTGGGTGCTAAGGACAAGAAAGTGAAGCCAGTAAAATTCAAGGATCCAATAGTCAAGTTTGGACAGGCCAAGCCAGAGATGCCCAAAGTTAGGAAGAATTTGGCAGTTCATAAACCAAAGTCCCAGCCAGGACGCCCACTCAGCTTACGATATTCGCAACAGAACAAGCTAAAACGTCTTAGGGCCAAAGAGCTGGAGAAGAGGAACATGGCCTGGGTTCCTAAGGGAAATCCTCGAGTCAAGAGCGGCATCACATCTCCTGTTGCAAAGCCAGCAGAAATAAGGGAGTACAAGTGTAAAGCCCGTAGGCGAGGACGACAGTTTTCATATAGGAGACTCCAGGAGGCGTCTCATCCATATTCCTCAATCGTACCATCAAAATCAACGCTATGGAATTTATCCTCAGCCAAAACATCTGACTTATTTCGGCTATTCACACTTTGGTGGACGGACTCCTGAGCACTTTTGAGATAAGAATGCATGGCTGATATTTGCATATCGCCCTCAGAATTCATTGTGTTGACAAACCCGGCATCTGGCTAACGCTGTTCACCATGGTTGATTTCCTACTCTTATAGCCGATGCTCGGTGTTTGCCAATACTGGCGAGGCCGACTTAATTATTGAGTCGACCACCAATCAAGGGTCTACTGCATAAAAGAGCCCCGACTCCAAATGTTATTTATTTGCAGGATTCAAGTCAGGAGACAGACGTTGTTCGGCGGAGGCTTGATGGTGTACTTTGACAATGAGTTGAGTCGCCGAATAGTTGACGGTATTCCTTTGAGGTGCATGGTCATAATCGTTCGGCAACCGTCTTCATTGAAGGGTTCTAATATTCCCAGGGAATGCCTGGACAAATGCAAGGTCCGGATTGACATAAGAAACTTACGTGGAAGCCTTTGTGATATCCAATTGTTGTTTTCAGACAACTATTATCCAAGAGGCTCTACCGAAGAAGCAACAAACATGAGCATATGGATGATTAAAATTATCATACTCAACATGTACAGCCGATGGAGTGTTGACATTGTGCTTAAACATTACCCTAAGCAAGGTATTTTCTGGCACGCAAGCTCTGCCAGAAAACAGGGGGGCATGTGTTGACACCTGATTTTGGCAAGATATAGATTGCAATGAATATGGTCTCGAGTGAACGGGTTTTCAACATGAAAAGATTCACGTCGCCGAGTGGAACAACTTTGTTGTTTCGGTTATATTCATTCGACCTTATCTTACGGACCGAAACTATACTCCGAGTGTCATAATTCAATGTTTCGAGTGGTTTTTGGCCAATCACGTCTTCAAGATGACCTCGGATGAAGGAGCACTCTTAAGGAATTGTCTTCATCTCGTCGAGCCAATCAATTTTGATATATAAATCATCTCAATCCGAGTTCATATGCAAAAGTTAGAGGCAATACACTGCAGACCGAACCTCAACGGAAATATGGCGCGAGGTGCGAGACACTTGTCTGATAGGTTGCGCGAGTAATTCGGCCATCAAGGAGGCCTTGATCGAAAAACCTTCAACACAAAAAAGTTTTGTCTCGTCGAGCCGATCGTTTTTCATATAAAGTTTGTCTCAATCCGAGATCGTATGCAACCTGGAGGGGCAAATCAAGATCAGGTTGTGTTTTCAGTCGGGAAATCCGAGTGAAAAGTTTACCATCCGAGTGAAAACCTACCGATCGAGTAAAAGGTCAAGTGAAAACTTATCGATCGAGTAAAATATTGGCTTCCGAGTGAAAATATAGTAATCTGAGTGAAATTATCATCCGAGTGAAGTTATTCTGAGTGAAAAGATTACCGTCGGAATGAAAACTTGACGTTCGAGTAAGATATTGCCTTCCGAGTGAAATATAGTCATCCGAGTGAAAGATTGTCTTCCGAGTGAAATTATAGTCATCCGAGTGAAAGATTGTCTTCCGAGTGAAAGACTCTAACATCCGAGTGAAAAGGTCCAGTCGGACGAAAAACTCTAATATCCGAGTGGATGAGCTCAGATCCGAGTGAAACTGAAGATGTGTCCGAAAGGTAATCCAGATGACCTCGGATGGAAAAGTGATCAACACGGGAGTTGTGCGCATCGTCAAAACGGTGAACTTTGGTTTTGGAGTCATTATCATCTGAGATAGTATACGGCGTGTAAGTTCACTACGAGACTCGGACAATCCAGTCCGTTACATGACCGAGTCCGACTTGATATTAAAGATGGCTTCGTAGAATATTCAAGATGGTCTTATTTGGAAAAGTGTTCAACATAAGAATTGTTCGTCTCGTCGAGGCGCACAAGTTTCATATTTGGGCCATCTTGATCGGAGGTCATATGCAAGCTCGGCGGCCCGCGCAAGGAGGAAGACAGAAGTTGGGCCAGATTCAGACTAAATCCGAGTTGGAATAGAATTAGGACTCTAGGACGTGAATTGATGTAATTTTTTGTAAGAAAAGCCTAGATGAATCATTTGCTTGTAGGGGAAGTCCAACGGCCTCTTATGTGACGCCCGGATAATCAAGCTACAGTAAACCTCTGCTAATGATGCCATGTCACCCCGATTACTGTTGCTAATCTTGCGTTAGGTCGAAACCAGTTCGAATTCAAATTCAAAATCAAGCAAACGATAAAAGTTTTCAAATATTAAAACTAAAATGTTCGGAGTGAGTCAAATAATGCATAGGTAATTATGGTGGAGAAACCACACTTTTATAAAATGTTTAAATACCCTTAGGTGAATAAAACAGTAGCAAAAACCAATATTCAAATGCTTTTATAATTAACAAAATACTAAACTAAATGGCTTTGGGGTAAAACCTTTTTGTTGTAGGGGATTTTAATGTATTACTAAATTAGGGATTATTTTAATATTAGTTAAAAACTAAATGAAAAAGAAACTAGAAATGAAACAGAAGAGAGAAAAACAAGAGAAAAGAAAAAAAACAAAGAAAAGCCCCCCCCCATTGGGCTACGGCCCAGCCAGCAGCCCAACCGGGCCACCAGGCCAGCCCACCCACTCCCTTAACCCCCTGGACCCCGAAACCCTAGACCGCACCCCCCACTTTCCCCCACTCGCTCCCACTCCCCCCTCTCCCGATCCAATCTGGATCGGGATCGATCCCCCGCAGCTCGACCCCCGACGCCGGCAATCTCCCGTCGCCGCCTTGTACTCCTCGCCCCTCCTCTCCGTCGCCTAACCGCCCCCCCAGCGCCACGGTGCCGCCCCATCGTCCTTGTCTCCTTCTTGTCGCCGACGCCGCTCGACGCCGCCCCGCGCCCGGAGCTCGCCGCCCCCCACGCCAGGACGCCGCCACCTCGCCGTCCTCGTCCACTCCGCCGACGACGTCCCCGTCCTCCCCCACGCCTACCACTGCCCCGTGCCCTACTCCCCGCCGTGAGCAAGCCCCTCCCTCTCCTCTCTTCCTCCTGCGTCGACCGCGCCACCGCGCCCCGCGCGCCCCGCTCCGCTCCACTCCGGCGGCCCGCGCTCACCGTGCCCCGCACGCGCTCACTGCGCGCCCCTGCTGCTGCTCGCGGCCACCACGCCGCCCGTCGCCCCGCTTCGCTCCGCCCACGGGCTCGCCCTACCCCGCGCTGGCCAACCGCTGCCATCGCGCCTGACCCCGCCGACCCCGCTCCATCCCGCGAACCCCGCCCCGTTTCGTCTGTTCCGACCGGCCGCGCCCCCTTGGTCGCGCGCGCCTATGCGTGCCCGTCCCCTTGCTGTGCTGCTCCGGCGCGCCGCCATGGCCGGCGCCCCTGGTAGTGAGGGCGTGCGCCCAAACGGGCTAGCGCCAGCGCCCGCACGCCCGTACCCCAGCGCCCGACCCGCATTGGCCACAGGGGCCTATGACAGCTGGGCCCCGCCCCCTAAAAACGTTTAAAAAAAGAGATAAAAAATATTAATAATTAAAAAATATAATAATTAATTAATCCTAATTAACTAATCTAATTAACTAGTTAATTTAATTCAACAATAATTAGATTAGTTAAACCCTAATTAGACTAAACAGTCAATGACGAGCGGGACCCACATGTCAGGTTGACCTGGTCAATTGCTGACGTCATGCCGACGTCATGATGACGTCAGCATGCACTATTCCGGATAATGTTGTTTTAATTAATTAAACAAATTCTAAAAATGATTTAAAACTTTAGAAAATCATATAAAATAAACCGTAGCTCGGATGGAAAAACTTTGTACATGAAAGTTGCTCAGAACGACGAGACGAATCCGGATACGCAACCCATTCGTCCGCCACGCATCCCTAGCATAGCGAACACGCAACTTTCCCCCTCCGGCTCCTCTGCCCGAAAGCGCAAAACACCGGGGATGCTTTCCCGGATGTTTCCCCCTTTCACCGGTACCACCTCGTACCGCGTTAGGGCACATCTAGCATCATGCCTTGTCATGTTATGCATTTGTTTGCAGTATATTTATTGTTTCTTCCCCCTCTTCTCTCGCTAGACACCGAGACCGACGCCGCTACTACCCCGTACGACTACGGTGTTGACGACCCCTCTCTCTTGCCAGAGCAACCAGGCAAGCCCCCCCCTTGATCACCAGATATCGCCTACTCTCTTCTATACTGCTTGCATTAGAGTAGTGTAGCATGATACTGCTTTCCGTTATCCCTATCCTGATGCATAGCCTGTCCTTGTTATTACTGTTGTTACCTTTACCTGCAATCCTACATGCCTAGTATAGGATGCTAGTGTTCCATCAGTGGCCCTACACTCTTGTCTGTCTGCCATGCTATACTACTGGGCCGTGATCACTTCGGGAGGTGATCACGGGCATATACTATATACATTACACTGCTACATTACCTGTGATACTGTTCGGAGATGGGGGCTGAAGGGGCAGGTGGCTCCATCCCGGTAGAGGTGGGCCTGGGTTCCCGACGGCCCCCGACTGTTACTTTGTGGCGGAGCGACAGGGCAGGTTCCGACCACCTAGGAGAGAGGTGGGCCTGGCCCTGGTCGGTGTTCGCGGATACTTAACACGCTTAACAAGATCTGGGTATTTGATCTGAGTCTGGCCATTTGGTCTATACGCATGAACCATCTACGCGGGAGTAGTTATGGGTATCCCGGCGTCGTGGTATCAGCCGAAGCCTTCGTGACGTCATCGACTGAGTGGCGCGCGCCGGATTGGACTGGAAAGCCACTAGGCTAGGTCTGCTTCCGGCCGCGTACGCAACGTGCAGGTGTGCAAAGGGCGATGGGTCCAGACCCCTGTGCCATAGGGTTTAGACCGGCGTGCTGACCTCTCTGTTGTGCCTAGGTAGGGCTGTGACGTGTTGATCTTCCGAGGCCGGGCATGACCCAGAAAAGTGTGTCCGGCCAAATGGGATCGAGCGTGTTGGGGTATGTGGTGCACCCCTGCAGGGAAGTTTATCTATTCGAATAGCCGTGTCCCTCGGTAAAAGGACGACCCGGAGTTGTACCTTGACCTTATGACAACTAGAACCGGATACTTAATAAAACACACCCTTCCAAGTGCCAGATACAACCGATGATCGCTCTCTCATAGGGCGACGAGGGGAGGATCATCGGTTAGGACTATGCTATGCGATGCTACTTGGAGGACTTCAGTCTACTCTCTTCTACATGCTGCAAGACGGAGGTTACCAGAAGCGTAGTCTTCGATAGGACTAGCTATCCCCCTCTGATTCCGGCATTCTGCAGTTCAGTCCACATATAATAGCCTTATTCCAGTTGATACCAATGCATACATATGTAGTATAGCTCCTTGCTTGCGAGTACTTTGGATGAGTACTCACGGTTGCTTTCTCCCTCTTTTCCCCCCTATCCCTTCTACCTGGTTGTCGCAACCAGATGTTGGAGCCCAGGATCCAGATGCCACCGTCGACGACAACTACTACTACTCGGGAGGTGCCTACTACTACGTGCAGCCCGCTGACGGCGACCAGGAGTAGTTAGGAGGATCCCAGGCAAGAGGCCTGCGCCTCTTTCGATCTGTATCCCAGTTTGTGCTAGCCTTCTTAAGGCAATCTTGTTTAACTTATGTCTGTACTCAGATATTGTTGCTTCCGCTGACTCGTCTATGATCGAGCTCTTGTATTCGAGCCTTCGAGGCCCCTGGCTTCTAATATGATGCTTGTATGACTTATTTTATTTGTAGAGTTGTGTTGTGATATCTTCCCGTGAGTCCCTGATCTTGATCGTACACGTTTGCGTGTATGATTAGTGTACGGTCAAATCGGGGGCGTCACAATATATGTTGGGGGTGATGGCCGATTGAACAACACCAATCGAACCAATCAATGTATTACACTTTTGTGTTCATCTATCTTTATCTCCTACCCTTGTATCTTTCTTTCTCGTTATTCGTTGGTTCTTCGCATTGGAGGGCAGTGATCCACGAGGCTCTAGGGGTGAGCGAATCGACCTAGGGCAGCCCATAGCCGCCGCACTCCCTGACGGGGTCCCTCCCGGGCGTGTGGGGTTTCGGGTCTTCAAAAGCGCCCACTGACTGTCTTGCGTATCGCGCTGTCTGTCGGGTCTCCTTCGACGTGAGCTGCGGTGCATCACCCCCGGTGTCGAGGGTACACGTGACGTGTTCGTGTGTCAACAGGTCCCGTGCCATGGTAAGGCGACACCCGTGGGAATACCGTGTGTGAGGCCGCAAAGTGATATGAGGTGTTACCGGCTAGATTGATGTGACTTGGAATTGGGGTCCTGACAGCTTTGGTATCAGAGCCTGACTGCCTGTAGGATTACCAAGCCAAACTGGTCGAAGTTGAGTCTAGAAATGCTTTAGTTATATAAGGGAATTGATTGTGGATGGGAACGTAAGGCTCTTTTTTACTCCTTATACCTCATGCCCTCTGATCTGAGTCATCCTCTTCCTTTCTACGGGGATTAAGAACTAGGCTTCTCTTCTATCTCTCAGGATGACGTGTTACTAAACTGTAGTTGCCTAGGATTGTTGGATTTAAGTCTCAGTTCAGTTCCTACTACTTCCATATGTTCATAGCTGGCCTCAGAACCTTGATATTGTGATGTTGAGAGGTTATGCCACCATCTTTGCAGGATGTCCCAAATCATTTTGAGCATTTACAGTCGTTATGCTGTCCGAGTCATCCCAAGTCTCTAAATAGTCCGATGCACTTGCAAATCTTTCCTGCATGTTCCCGATGTATTTTTGGGCCAGATTAAGCACACTAATCGGTGTGTTGAGGTACTCCGTTGCCTTGATGTGTATGTTGGAGTTAGTATTATGACCCTAGGTGTCCTTGAGAATTTAGCAATGCTTTTGTATCCCCAGAGTGATGATTCTGGCCATCATTCTTGAAAGCATCCCGTGATGCCATTTAGTAGTAGATATTCTATTTCTGGGTACTTAAGCCCAAGATTCACCCTACTTGCTTCATGTTGATAGTGTTGCTAGTTCCTTTAGGATATTAGTAACCTCGCGATAGTCCTCGAGGTTTGCGGTATTTCCTTCTTTCAAATACCATGAAGTGCTTGTGGCAGTAGTTCTTTTGAACCAAAAGATCACAACCAGAGTGCTCTTGGTGAGTTCTCCGTTCTACATTGTGACTCTGCCAGTTCTACCTTTCTGCATGGGTTATCTGGAAGAAATATGTTGAACTCATTCGGCATACTAATCTATGCATCCACAACTCAGAAAGTTAATACGTTCCTTTGAGTTGTCCCTCTCTTTAGTTGTATCATGATCTCCGTCTATCACTTGATAGTTAAGAGCATGTCTTGCATTCATGCTCATCGATACCTCTTATTCTTGTGGTCTGTCAAGCCATTCTATTCTGGAATGACTAGGAGAAACAAACTCCAGTACCTCATCCATATTTAGGATTGGGTCAAAGCAGTGGTATTCCGCAGATCAAAATGCCAATCCAGCTTTTGTTCTGTTCTACCTCGAAGTATTACCCCCTTTATGTCAGGATTGTCATGAGAATTGCACCAACTCTCATGAATTTTTGACACAGTGATACTTCTTGCCATCATCTTCCATTCCTCGGTCCCGTGTTGTCACAAACGGAATACCGACAAGTGAACCGTGATGTGTGAAATCAGTACTCCTGGCAACTAGTTGCTTGGTAGTAAATGGACAATGTTCTCATTCTTAGCGTGTTGGTTATTGAACCGCCATTCTAAGATTAATCGTGCTACCTAGTCCATCTTCCTTGGTGCACACCTCGATCAATGAGTTAGGAATTTGTCAATCCCCCGCTCCTTGATCACATCATCTTGCCTCCAAGCAAAATCGTCTCGAGTTTAGTAACATATCGGTGGTTCGTGATTTTCCGAATATCTTCTCGGAGAGATCACCAGGTTGTCACCTGACCGCTATGTTGAGTTTGTGATCAAGTTGGTTTCTTGTAAACCACTCCTTCTCCAAGAATCCGTGATGGATACCCCTGAGCTAGTTGGTTAAGCTAGACAACAACTTGGAGAGTTGGAAGGTAAAAGCTTACATAATTTAGTTCATTTCAAAGGGATATCCTTGTGTTGTGTGTTAGTTGAAGAAAGATATCTTCATCGATTGGTCCCTGTGATCAGTTTTTGGGCCTATTATCTTATCCAGTCTTTGATTTGAGCATGGCTGTCGTCAAATCAAATCAGAACCAATGATGCTTGTAATGTTGTCTTACTCGTGGTTGTTTTCTCGAGCATACACCATTATATCCTTGGGTCTGATCAATACTATCATCTTGTTCACATAATTATGGAATTCCACTTATATGGAAAACTGGATAAATTGTTGTTTTGCCATCGACAACATCCTTATTTTCTCCATGATTTTGCTGGACATTAAGCTAGTGTTGGAAACTTTGTAAACAATGCCTTCAAGTCCCGTCCCTGAGGTATATGTTTGGATGAGAGAAATGACTTCCTCTAATTCACGTGTATCTGATGTAAGTTGCCGCCGTGAATTCAAGAAAGTTTGTTTTTGCTTCCTTTGGAATCATCCCAAGTCAGTCATGCATGTGCGAAGTATTATGGTTTGATAGACTGATCATCTCCATTCCATATGTATTCCTAGCACACAAAGCCACTGATTAATTTTGTTCAAGGATAAGAAGTTCAACTGCTATTGCCGAAGGGCCCAGACAGACATGCACAAGACTTCGTTATCTTCAATGATGGTTCCCAACCAGAACTCGGTAGTGTTTTATTATAAGACTACTATGTGGTCATGCTTGTCTAGGACAGTGTGCTCACATGTATGTAGCAGAATCAGCTCATGTTTTGGAGCTTGCTATCGTAGTTCATTTCCCGAGAATCTCGCAACTCCATCTCGTCAAATTGTGTTGCAAACTTTCTTTTCTAGACATGTTGTCTGAATTATCCTGTTACCAACTAGATTTGAATCTCAGGCAGATATGATGGTTGGAATTTTTCCAAGATCTATGATGTAGGCCCCGACAAGGCTGATGTTCTGGCTGACACACATAGCCGGAAGGTCTATCATTGTAGTAACTTGATTGAGTTATTTGACCATCTTCTCCATGAGGATTTAGTGCAACTTATTCTAGGAGTTGTTCCTTGGGGATTCTTGTGCTCTTAGTTTCTTCAGTTATTCTATAACTACTCAAAAGTGGAATCACTTTGAGTTTTTCTCCAGTTACTAGAATCATTCCCAGCATTTGCATTTTGTTCCCAGCTTGCACCCGCCTTTGTGCCATTTTACTTTGGTCTGCCTTCTCAGTAATTTTTATTTTAGGATCATCCTCAAAAGTGGGCTTACCCTAGACCCTATCCTTTCTCGATGATAAGAAGAAATCATCCATTGTGTTGTCTTCAACAAGGTAGTCCACATCATCCATTCTAGTATGAGTATGCCATTTCTTCAAGCTCCTTCACGCGATTGTTTGTGATTGCCTCAGGCTGGTGAGAAGAGTTTCAATGATATCTAAATCAGAAGTAATTCTTTTTGCCACTTAAGGGAATATTTCTGCGAGTCACCTTCCTTAAGATGTCTCGTTATGGTATCATGGCAATTATCTCCTCGCTACTTTGAAACCATGCACCATCCTACTTAAGCGTGGAATTGTTGCCTACCAAATTTGAACCTTTATCATCCGCTTCTTTCCATCACCCCTGATGTGTGTTTCATGTCTCAACTCAAGAGATGTTTTATATCTCACTCCATGAGTTGATCTTGAGTGCTCGATCTTCGAGGAGATCGATTCCTGTAGAATTTCTTTCTGCCGTCACCATGCTGGATGAAGATCCCGAAAGCAAAGACGTCAAGATCAAGATGATGCAATGAATCAACATCCTCGGGAAGGGCAGTTGGATCGAGAAGACTGCGATAGTTTTGTGACCCCCCTTCCTTCTTACCTCACGTCTTGAATCTCGGGCCGAGATTCTTGTTTAGTGGGGGGTGAGTTGTCACAGCCCTAGAATTTGATTGCAATTAGTTTCATAAGCACCCTGCATCATGTCTAAATTTCTGAAACTTGAATTGAGGATTGTTGAAACCTCAGAAATCTGATTAAAAGAAGGGCAAGCACCCTTTAAATTGCATTCTCTGAATCCCGAATGCCCTAAAAATAGTTTTGTGAATTTTGGCAAAGAGTTATATATCAAACCAAAATTCTGGAACATTTTTAAGGAATTATTTGGTCTCTGAATTTAAATCAATAATCTATTTGAATTTGGGGATATATTCATAATATATAATTAATATATTTTCAAATGCTTTGAAATGTTTTATGTACTTTTGGAATAATCTAGAGAGGTAACATAAAATATCTCAGAATGTTTTGGCACTGTTTGAAATTATTTTGATTTTGAAATAGTGGCAAAATAAAATGAAAAGGGAAACAGAACAGAAAAATTAAAAAGAACAAAACTTACCTAGTCTCACCTGTGCAGCCCACCAGAGAGCTCAGTCATCCGCTGTAGCACTCGGCCCAGCCCACCAGCGCCCTCCCTGTCGTCTACCTCCTTGAGACAGTAGGACAGGGGCGTGTGCTCGCCGCGCGCCGGCACGCGCCAGCCACCTCCTGCTTGCCGCTTGCCTCCCCGACGCCGCTATGAGTGCCACGACACCCCCTGGAGACCCCTCACTCCTCTCCCTCGCCCTCTAGTCTCTTCCCCGAGCGGAGCTCATCGTCGCCGCTCGTCACCACCGCAACCACCGTGCCCCCGCCGACTCACTAGCGTGCCCATCGGCTCCGTCTCATCACCACACGTCGACAAGCCAACGGCCACGACCTCGGGAGCCCCTCATCGCCGACATCTTCGTCGTCATCAAGCTTCGGCACCGACGACCGCCGCTGTCGATTCGCTTGCTCCGGCTCCTCCCCGACCCCGCCGTGCTTATCCACCGAGCCGCTGTGAGCTTCTGCTGCGTTTCCCCCTTTTTCCGCTATTCCCCTCGCCCTCTAGCCGTCGCCCCGCGAGCATCGAGCTCCGGCCTTCGCCATGGCCGGCGAGCCTCGTGCTCCCGAGCTCTTCCCCTTGTCTCCGTAGCACCCGCGTGCTCTCCAGGTCCCTATGAAGCCGTAGAACCCCTTGTTTGGCCTCCTCGTGCACCGCAGGGACGCCTGCCTCATGCCCGTGGCTTCGGCAGCCGCCCGGCTCAACACCGTCGCCAACTCCGGCGCCCGTGCGCCTCCTGCTTCCTTCGTTGGATGCGCGGGAGGAAGGGCTGCAAACTGGTTCCCTTCGCGCGTCGAACTACTACCGGAGCAGCGTCTCCGGCGAGCCTCCACCACGGTTTTGGTCGCCGCCGGCCAACTCTGGCAAGGCCGACGTGGCGACATCATTAGTTGTGAATGAGCCCACTAATCACCCCTCTAGAGCCACTGACATGTAGGCCCCACCGCCTATTTAACCACGGGGTAAAACCCTATTAAATTTTAACTTAAACACAATGGACCCCGCACGTCAGTTGACCCACTAACGTCACCGTTGACTGGCCCCACCTGTCTGTGAGACAAACTGGCACCGGGTCACTGACCAGTGGGTCCCACTGGTCAGGTTTGACCTGGGTGGCGCCTGTTGACCTGCTGAGGTCAACATGACGTAATGTTGACGCTATAATTCATTTTCTGGATTTAAGTTTATTCAGGAAATTCCAGAAAATGCCCAAAACTTCTAAAAATCATAGAAAATTATCTATAACTCCAAATGAAACAAATTATATATGAAAAATGATCAGAAAAATCCAAAGAATCTGTTATGGCATATTCATGCATGTTAGAGCAACTTATATCCTCTGTTTAGGACAATTCAAACAAATGGAATTTAATAAAGCACATATGGAGTTTGAATTTGAACCTAGTGTTCAAACCAACTCCATTTAACTTGTCGCTAGTTGCATTAGGCCAATCAACAGCATATTGCCATGTCACATTCATTCATCATATTATTGCATTGTATTGATTGTGTCCTTCTCTGTTTGCCGGTAACTGTCCCCTCTCAGTCAACGATGTTTCCGATGACGTGATCGATGACACCGATGAAGAACTATATTATCTTCAGAAGTGCCAGGCAAGCAAAACCCCCTTGTTCATTCCAATACAATCCCACTCTCTCGCTCCTGCTCTCTTTTACTGCATTAGGACAACAGCAATTCAACTGTTACATGCTGCGGTAGCTGAACCCCTTTCCTCTGCATGACCTGTCATTGCCACAGTAAATAGATGAAACCCACTAGCATGAGTAGGAGTTGTTTGAGCCCTAATGTGCCTACTCATTCATGCTTGTTTGTCATGCATGCTACTGCTTAGAGTTGAGTCAGGTCTGATTCATCGGGGATGAATTGGAATGGTGATGAACATGTCCTACTGTGTGTGAGCTAAGTATGTGAACACGATTTGGTAAAGGTAGCGGTGAGAGGCCATGTAGGAGTACATGGTGGGTTGTCTCATTGCAGCCGTCCTCAGGAACTGAGTTCTGTGTTTGTGATCCATGAACAGTTACTACCACACATTAGGCTCCGGGCGCTCCAAGCTCTCTCGACTTATTAATCAACTCGATCTCTGTCCAAGAGTTGCAACTAGTTTCTGGTGTTTGTAGGTAGTGTTAGTAGTCTACCATGTGGCACCCGGTACAGGTGGGCTTGGGACAGACTAGGCACAGTGGCACGGTGTACCAAGTGGCACCCGGATGGTGGGCTTGGGAACCCTGCTCACATCATTTGGGGCCGTGAGCGACACCCCGGCCAGATCTCCTTGCGGATGGAACCCGAATAGGCGATAAACCTGGACTAGAGACTTGTTGGTTAGTCAGGTCGTGGCCGACACCCTCGCCTGGCTTCTGCTTGAAGGTTGCCGAGGTACATGACGTGTAGAGGGCGATAAGTGGTGAGAGCGTGTGTGAAGAAGTACACCCCTGCAGGGTTATCATTATCTATTCGAATAGCCGGATTCCTCGGATATGGAAACTTGGACCCCTTGCATAGTTCATAGACAAGTGAAAGTGGATACTCTAAAACTCGCAAGATAAGCGTGAGTGCTATGGATGGCGTTCTCGCAGGGAGACGGGAGCGGATCCATAGTGGTGTATTGGTATGGTGAATTTGTGGACTTGTGTGCACCACCTCAAAAGAGTTACTTATAGTAGTAGTTCAAGTTAGCCACTGAGTCAAAGCTGGCTTGCTGCAGTTAAACTCCACCACCCCCCTTTGTTGATACCGATGCATGTGTAGCTAGTTCTGATGTAAGTCTTGCTGGGTACATTTGTACTCACGTTTTCTTAATTTATGTTTTGCAGAGAGACTTCAGTCTCGCTAGTAGTTCCACGTGGACTTCGACGTTTAGCTTGTTATCTCAGCTAAGATCTTGTGTCCTCGGCAGGATCTGGTAGATCGTCAGGCTTCTCAGCCTTTTTCATTCGTAGATGTCTGTTCTCAGACATGTTAAGCTTCCGCATGTGTTTGACTTGTATGCTCTGAATGTTGGGTCATGAGACCCATGTTTGTAATATCTCGCTCCTCGGAGCCTAATGAATAAATACTTTGAGTCGTAGAGTTATGTTGTGACGCCATGTTGTATTTGCACATATCGAGCATATTGTGTGTATGATTGAAATGCTTGGTATGTGTGGGATCCGACAACCTAGTGGTTTATCCTTGGTAGCCTCTCTTATGGGGAAATGTAGTCTTGAGCTTCCATGAGCCATAGTAGTCCGCTACAGCCTGGTTCACCGGAGTCCTGCTAACCCAGCACTACTGCTTAGGACACTTGACTGGCCGGCATGTGTTTCACTTCGTTCCTATGTCTGTCCCTTCGGGGAAATGTCACGCGGTGACATCTGGAGTCCTACCTAGCCTGCTACAGCCCGGTTCACCGGAGTCCTGTTAGCCCAGTGCTACAGCCCGGATTCGCACGCTGCTGGCCGACATGCTCGATGTTGATTCATGTATGCATGTCCCCGTAAGTTAGTGGCATTTTGGGTTCACGACTAGTCATGTCGGCCCGGGTTCTCTGTCATATGGATGCTAGCGACACTATCATATACGTGAGCCAAAAGGCGCAAACGGTCCCGGGCCATGGTAAGGCGACACCCGTGGGAATACCGTGCGTGAGGCCGCAAAGTGATATGAGGTGTTACCGGCTAGATCGATGTGACTTGGAATCGGGGTCCTGACATTGCGTGTTTTTTGTTTCACAGAATATCCATATCAAACAGAGTCCAAACGGAATAAAAACTGACGGAGATTTTTTTTGGAATATATATGATTTTTGGGAAGAAGAATCCACGCGAGTCGATGCTTGAGGGGCCCACGAGGTAGGGGGCGCGCCCTGGAGAGGCAGGCGCGCCCCTGACCCTCATGGCCACCCCGTAAGGCGGTTGATGCCCTTCTTTCGCCGCAAGAAAGATAATTTCCGGATAGAGATCGTGTCAAAATTTCAGCCCAATCGGAGTTTTGGATCTCCAGGAATATAAGAAACAGTGAAAGGGAAGAATTTGAGAACGCAGAAACAGAGAGAGACAGAGAGACAGATCCAATCTCGGAGGGGCTCTCGCCCCTCCCGTGCCATGGAGGCCATGGACCAGAGGGGAAACCCTTCTCCCATCTAGGGAGGAGGTCAAGGAATAAGAAGAAGGAGAAGGAGGGGGCTCTCTCCCCCTCGCTTCCGGTGGCACCGGAGTGCCATCGGGGGCGATCATCATCACCGCGATCTACACCAACACCTCCGCCGTCTTCACCAACATCTCCATCACCTTCCCCCTTCTATCTACAGCGGTCCACTCTCCCGCAACCCGCTGTACCCTCTTCTTGAACATGGTGCTTTATGCTTCATATTATTATCTAATGATGTGTTGCCATCCTATGATGTCTGAGTAGATTTTCGTTGTCCTATCGGTGGTTGATGAATTGCTATGATTGATTTAATTTGCTTGTGGTTATGTTGCTGTCCTTTGGTGGACATCATATGATTGCGCGCATGGATCACACCCTAGGGTTAGTTGTATGTTGATAGGACCATGTATTGGAGGGCAAGAGTGACAGAAGCTTCAACCTAGCATAGAAATTGATGCATACGGGATTGAAGGGGGACCAATATATCTTAATGCTATGGTTGGGTTTTACCTTAATGAACGTTAGTAGTTGCGGATGCTTGCTAATAGTTCCAATCATAAGTGCATAGAATTTCAAGTCAGGGATGACATGCTAGCAGTGGCCTCTCCCAGATAATACTTGCTATTAGTCTAGTAAAGTAGTCAATTGCTTAAGGGGCAATTTCGCAACTCCTACCACCACTTTTCCACACTCGCTATATTTACTTTATTGCTTCTTTACTTACAACAGCCCCTACTTTTTATTTACTTGCTCTTTATTATCTTGCAAACCTATCCAACAACACCTACAAAGTACTTCTAGTTTCATACTTGTTCTAGGTAAAGCGAACGTCAAGCGTGCGTAGAGTTGTATCGGTGGTTGATAGAACTTGAGGGAATATTTGTTCTACCTTTAGCTCCTCGTTGGGTTTGACACTCTTACTTATCGAAAACTGTTGCGATCCCCTATACTTGTGGGTTATCAATGAGCTATTCGAGCATACAAAACAAAATGTTTATTTGAAGGTTTAGAGTTTGTTACATACAAATTTACTTAGAACGGCAGGTAGATACCGTATATAGGTAGGTATGGTGCACTCATATGGAATAACTTTGGGGTTTTATAGAGTTGGATGCACAAGCAGTATTCCCGCTTAGTACAAGTGAAGGCTAGAAAAAGACTGGGAAGCGACCAGCTAGAGAGCGACAATAGTCATGAACATGCACTAAAATTAATCAACACCGAATGCAAGCAGGAGTAGGATATAATGCACCATGAACATAAATATCATGGAGGCTATGTTGATTTTGTTTCAACTACATGCGTGAACATGTGCCAAGTCAAGCCACTCGAATCGTTCAAAAGAGGATACCACCATATCATACCACGTCACAACCATTTTAATAGCATGTTGGCACGCAAGGTAAACCATTATAAACTCCTAGATAATTAAGCATGGCATAAGCAACTACAATCTCTAATTGTCATTGCAAATATGTTTCTTTCATAATAGGCTAAATCAGGAACGATGAACTAATCATATTTACAAAAACAAGAGAGGCCGAGTTCATACTAGCTTTTCTTATCTCAATCAGTTCATCATATGTCATCATTATTGTCTTTCACTTGCATGACCGAGTAGTGTGGAAAATAATAATAGTGCACGTGCATTGGACTAAGCTAGAATCTACAAGCATTCAATTCAAGAGAGAAGACAAGGTAATATGGTCTCTTTGTTAGGTCAACAACAATGCATATAAGAGCCACTCAACATTTTCATTATGGTCTTCTTGTCTCGACCCCCAAAGGAAAGAAAAGAAACAAAACTATTTACACGGGAAAGCTCCCAACAAGCAAAAGAAGAATGATAAATCTTTTTGGGTTTTCTTTTTAATTACTACTACTACATGCATGGAAAGTAAACTAGCTAAAAGCTACAACTAAATTTTTTTGTTTTTCTTAAGGTTTTTCAAAAACACAAGAAGAAAGCGAGAAAATGAAAATAAACTAGCGTGGATGATACAATGAAAAAGTATGAGCACCGACAACTAGCATGAGTGTGTGAACATGAATGTAATGTCGGTGAGAGATACGTACTCCCCCAAGCTTAGGCTTTTGGCCTAAGTTGGTCTATGCCCATGGATCAAAGTTGTAGTTGGGGTCATACTGAGATGCATCGGCAATTGCCTGATGAGCTGCAGCTTGGAGGCGAGCTGCCTCCGCCCTCCTCTTGTACTCAGTCGCCTCCTCCCTGGTTATAACATATCTCCCTTTTGCCTGAAAGTCAAAGAAAGTAGGAGCAGGGAGAGCGACGTGATAGGTGCATCATTTGTCAAAGATTAGTCGGTACTGGAGGAACTGATTGTTCCTCTCAACAAACTGATGACGAACCATGGCATTATGGTCTAAATAAGCAGGAGGCAACTCAATATCATCTCCACGTATGGGTATCTCAAGAAAATCAGCTAAACGGTTGCATAAATTCCACCAAAGAAATCTCCATCAATACTATTATTATGCAACCTACGTGCAACAATGGCCTCCAAGTTATATTGTCTATCTCCTAATACAACACTCTTGAGAACACTAAGATCAGGAAGACACATGTGACACGCCTCATCCTTACCATTTATGCATCTACCTATAAAGAGAGCAAAATAATGTATAGCAGGAAAATGAATGCTCCATATGGTAGCTTGCGTGATTTCCCTAGATTCCCCCATAGTGATACTAGCAAGAAAATCCTTATATTCAGATTTACGAGGTTCACTAACATTGCCCCATTGTGGGAGTTTACAAGCAGTATTAAAGTCTTCTAAGTCCATGGTATAAGATTTATCATAAAGATCAAATAGGACAGTTTGAGAATTGCGTGATGATGAGAATTTAAACCTTCTCACAAATGAATCAGTGAGGTAGTTGTACTGACGGCACTTATCTTCCACGAAGCTCTCAAGATCGGCATTACGCACATATGCTTCAAATTCCTCCTTAATTCCCGCCCGAACCATGAAGTCCTCTGACGGCCATTCACAAGACCGCACTTGAGCATCTCTTGGTAGTTCATTGTCCGGCTCGCGTATTGTGGGCCTGGGTCCTTGCTTCCTTGAGGAACCACCTTGGTACATTTTCCTAAACATATTTCTTCCTCTCAAAAATTTCTGAAATTTTTAGCAACTCAAAAATAAAAGTGAACCAAACTCAACAAAATTGATAGCAACTACTCCTACAAGTGTCATCATGCATTAAAACTACCTTTGACCATATAAATTTGACATGCAAGCTCAAGAACAGGGTCACCTAGGCAGCAAAAATTTGCAATGAATAAAGCACTAGAACAAAAACTAATTGGACCATTAGAGGAGTCACATACCAAAGAACAATCCCCCAAAGCAGTTTTGTGAGAGGAGCTTTGAGCAAGGAGATCGAAAATGGCAGCAAGATGAGCAAGAACTCAGGTTTGAGCTGGCTAGTGATTTTTTTGGGAGGAAGAAGGAGTGTGTGGTAGCTGGAATAAGTGGAGGGGACCCACGTGGGGTCCACGAGGCAGGGGGTGCACCCAGGGGGTGGGCGCGCCCTCCACCCTCCTGGGCACGTGGCTGCTCCCGCTGCTGTGTTTTCAGTGCCAGATATTCTCAAATATTATAGAAAAAATCATATTTAAATTTCACGGCATTTGGAGAACTTTTATTTTGGGGGTATTTTTTATTGCATGGATAATTCAGAAAACAGACAGAAAATACTATTTTTTATTTTTTAATATAAATAACAGAAAGTAAAAAGAGGGTACAGAGAGTTGTGTTTTCTAAATTCATCCATCTCACGCTCATTAAAAGGAATCCACTAACAAGGTTGATTAGGTCTTGTTAACAAACTCATTTCGAATAACATGAAACTGGAGAATTTTCGAATAACACTAGGTTACGTCAACGGGGATATGCATGTACCCAACAATAAGAATATCATATTTCTTCTTGATAGTAGGAAGAGGAAATTCAAAACCTCCAATAGTGATTGTTGAAAATTTTCCAATAGAATTGATACTGTGGACTTGAGGTTGTTTCCTCGGAAAGTGTACCGTATGCTCATTACCATTAACATGAAAAGTGACATTGCCTTTGGTGCAATCAATAACAACAGTATTCAAAAAGGGTCTTCCAAGAATAATAGACATACTATCGTCCTCGGGAATATCAAGAATAACAAAGTCCGTTAAAATAGTAACATTTGCAACCATAACAGGCACATCCTCACAAATACCGACAGGTATAGCAGTTGATTTGTCAGCCATTTGCAAACATATTTTAGTAGGTGTCAACTTATTCAAATCAAGTCTACGATATAAAGAGAGAGGCATAACACTAACACCGGCTCCAAGATTGCATAAAGCAGTTTTAACATAGTTTCTTTTAATGGAGCATGGTATAGTTGGTACTCCTGGATCTCCAAGTTTCTTTGGTATTCCACCCTTAAAAGTATAATTAGCAAGCATGGTGGAAATTTCAGCTTCCGGTATCTTTCTTTTATTAGTAACAATTTCCTTCATATATTTAGCATAAGGATTCAATTTAAGCATATCAATCAAACACATACGCAAAAAGATAGGTCTAATCATTTCAGCAAAGCGCTCAAAATCCTCATCATCCTTTTTCTTGGTTGGTTTAGGAGGAAAAGGCATGGGTTTCTGAACCCATGGTTCTGTTTCTTTACCGTGCTTCCTAGCAACAAAGTCTTTCTTATCATAAAATTGATTATTTGATTGTGTTTATCAAGATCAACAACAGGTTCAATCTCTACATCATTATCATTGCTAGGTTGTGCATCAACATGAACATCATCATTAACATTATCACTAGGTTCATGTTCATTACCAGATTGCGTTTCAGCATTAGAAATATAAATATCATTGGGATTCTCAGGTGTGTCAACAACAGGTTCACTAGAAGCATGCAAAGTCCTATCATTTTTCTTTTTCTTCCTTTTTGAAGGACTAGGTGCATCAACATTAGTTCTCTAAATATCTTGCTCAATTCTCTTAGGATGGCCCTCAAGATACAGAGGTTCCTGAGTCATTTTACCACCTCTAGTCATAACTCTAACAACATTATCATTCTTCTTATTATTTAATTCACTGAGCAAATCATTCTGAGCTTTAAGCACTTGTTCTACTTGAGTGGTAACCATAGAAGCATGTTTACTAATAAGTTTAAGTTCACCTTTAACATTAGCCATATAATCACCCAAGTGTTCAAGCATAGCAGCATTGTGTTTCAATTGTCTACCAACATAAGCATTGAAGTTTTCTTGTTTAACCATAAAGTCATCAAACTCATCCAAGCATGGGCTAGCAAACTTAGTAAATGGGATTTCACATTTATCGAATCTATAGAGAGAATTTACCTTTACTACCTATGTCGGGTTATCAAGACCATGTATTTGTTCAACAGGCGGCAAATTAAGACCATGCATTTCTTCAATAGGTGGTCAATTCTTAACATCTTCAGTTTTAATACCTTTTTCTTTCATAGATTTCTTTGCATCTTGCATATCTTCAGGACTGAGAAATAGAATACCACTTTTCTTCGAAGTTGGCTTAGGAGTTAGTTCAGGAAGTGTCCAATTATTTTCATTAGTCAACATATTATTCAATAACAATTCAGCTTGATCAACAGTTCTTTCCCTGAAAACACAACCAACACAACTATCCACGTGGTCTCTGGAAGCATTGGTTAGTCCAGTATAAAAGATATCAAGTATTTAATTTTTCTTGAGAGGATGATCAAGCAAAGCATTAAGTAATCGGAGAAGCCTCCCCCAAGCTTGTGGGAGACTCTCTTCTTCAATTTGCACAAAATTATATATTTCCCTTAAGGCAACTTGTTTCTTATGAGCGGGGAAATATTTAGCAGAGAAGTAATAAATCATATCCTGGGGACTACGCACACAACCAGGATCAAGGGAATTAAACCATGTTTTAGCATCACCCTTTAATGAGAACGGAAACAACTTAAGGATAAAGTAATAACGAGTTTTCTCATCATTAGTGAACAGGATGGCTATATCATTTAATTTAGTAAGATGCACCACAACAGTTTCAGATTCATAGCCATAAAAAGGATCAGATTCAACCAAAGTAATTAACTCAGGATCCACAGAGAAATCATAATCCTTATCAGTAATAAAGATAGGTGAAGTAGAAAAGGCAGGGTCATATTTCATTCTATCATTAAAAGACTTTTCTTTAAGCTTAACTATAATTTCTTAAGATCAGATCTATCATTGCAAGCTAAGAAGTCTCTAGCAGTTTGTTCATCCATAACATAACCCTCAGGCACAGTAGGCAATTCATATCTAGGAGGAGAATCTTCATCATCACTTTCATCAACATTATCAGTTTCAATAATTTCGTTCTCTTTAGCCCTAGCAAGTTGTTCATCAAGAAATTCACCTAGTGGCACAGTAGTATCAAGCATAGAAGTAGTTTCATTATAAGTATCATGCAAAGCAGAAGTGGCATCATCAATAACACGCAACATATCAGAATGAATAGCAGGTGTAGGTGTCGCAAGTTTACTCAAAATAGAAGGTGAATCAAGTGCAGGGCTAGATGGTAGTTCCTTACCTCCCCTCGTAGTTGAGGGAAAAATCTTGGTTCTATGATCTTTTAAGTTCTTCATAGTGCTAAGCAGATATAAATCCCAAGTGACTCAAAGAATAGAGCTACGCTCCCCAGCAACGGCGCCAAAAAATAGTCTTGATAACCCACAAGTATAGGGGATCGCAACAGTTTTCGAGGGTGGAGTATTCAACCTAAATATATTGATTCGACACAAGGGGAGCCAAAAAATATTCTCAAGTATTAGCAGCTGAGTTGTCAATTCAACCACACCTAGAAACTTAATATCTGCAGCAAAGTATTTAGTAGCAAAGTAATATGATAGTAGTGGTAACGGTAGCAAAAGTAATATTTCTGGGTTTTATAGTGATTGTAACAGTAGCAATGGAAAAGTAAATAAGCGAAGAACAATATATGAAAAGCTTGTAGGCATTGCATCGGTGATGGAGAATTATGTCGGATGCGATCGATCATGCAATAGTTATAACATAGGGTGACACAGAACTAGCTCCAATTCATCAATGTAATGTAGGCATGTATTCCGAATATAGTCATATGTGCTTATGGAAAAGAACTTGCATGACATCTTTTGTCCTACCCTCCCGTGGCAGCGGGGTCCTATTGGAAACTAAGGGATATTAAGGCCTCCTTTTAATAGAGTACCAGACCAAAGCATTGACACATAGTGAATACATGAACTCCTCAAACTACGGTCATCACCGGTAATGGTCCCGATTATTGTCACTTCGGGGTTAACGGATCATAACACATAATAGGTGACTATAGACTTGCAAGATAGGATCAAGAACTCACACATATTCTTGAAAACATAATAGGTTCAGATCTGAAATCATGGCACTCGGGCCCTAGTGACAAGCATTAAGCATAGCAAAGTCATAACAACATCAATCTCAAAATATAGTGGATATTAGGGATCAAACCCTAACAAAAGTAACTCGAGTACATGATAAATCTCATCCAACCCATCACCGTCCAGCAAGCCTACGATGGAATTACTCACGCACGGTGGTGAGCATCATGAAATTGGTGATGGAGGAAGGTTGATGATGACGATGGAGACGGGTTCCCCTCTCCGGAGCCTCGAACGGACTCCAGATCAGCCCTCCCGAGAGAGTTTAGGGCTTGGCGGCGGCTCCGTATCGTAAAACGCGATGAATCCTTCTCTCTGATTTTTTTCTCCCTGAACACGAATATATGGAGTTGGAGTAGAGGTCGGTAGTGCGTCAGGGGGCCCACGAGGCAGGGGGTGCACCTAGGGGGGGTGGGGGTAGCCGCGCCCCCACCCTCATGGACAGGGTGTGGCCCCCTGACGTGGATTCTTCTTCCAGTATTTTTTATATATTCCAAAAATAATCTCTATTGATTTTCAGGTCATTCCGAGAAATTTTATTTCTCCACAAAAGTAACACCATGGAAATTCTGCTGAAAACAGCGTCAGTCTGGGTTAGTTCCATTCAAATCATGCAAGTTAGTCCAAAACAAGGGCAAGAGTATTTGGAAAAGTAGATACGACGGAGACGTATGCTACCTCTTGAGCACTGCGTTGGTTTTTCCCCGAAGAGGAAGGGATGATGCAACAAAGTAGCGTAAGTATTTCCCTCAGTTTTTGAGAACCAAGGTATCAATCCAGTAGGAGGCTATGCGCGAGTCCCTCGTACCTACACAAAACAAATAAATCCTCGCAACCAACGCGATAAGGGGTTGTCAATCCCTACACGGCCACTTACGAGAGTGAGATCTGATAGATATGATAAGATAATATTTTTGATATTTTTATGATAAAGATGCAAAGTAAAATAAAAGCAAAGGAAATAACTAAGTATTGGAAGATTAATATGATGAAGATAGACCCCGGGGCCATAGGTTTCACTAGTGGCTTCTCTCAAGAGCATAAGTATTCTATGGTGGGTGAAAGAATTACTGTTGAGCAATTGACAGAATTGAGCATAGTTATGAGAATATCTAGGTATGATCATGTATATAGGCATCATGTCCGAGACAAGTAGACCGACTCATGCCTGCATCTACTACTATTACTCCACTCATCGACCGCTATCCAGCATGCATCTAGAGTATTAAGTTAATGAAAACAGAGTAACGCCTTAAGCAAGATGAAATGATGTAGAGGGATAAACTCATGCAATATGATGAAAACCCCATCTTGTTATCCTTGATGGCAACAATACAATACGTGCCTTGCTGCCCCTACTGTCACTGGGAAAGGACACCGCAAGATTGAACCCAAAGCTAAGCACTTCTCCCATTGCAAGAAAGATCAATCTAGTAGGCCAAACCAAACTGATAATTCGAAGAGACTTGGAAAGATAACCAATCATACATAAAAGAATTCAGAGAAGATTCAAATATTGTTCATAGATAAACTTGATCATAAACCCACAATTCTTCGGTCTCAACAAACACACCACAAAAAGAAGATTACAACGAATAGTTCTGCACAAGAGAGGGGGAGAACATTGTATTGAGATCCAAAAAGAGAGAAGAAGCCATCTAGCTAATAACTATGGACCTGTAGGTCTAAGGTGAACTACTCACACTTCATCGGAGGGGCTATGGTGATGATGTAGAAGCCCTCCGTGATGGATACCCCCTCCGGCGGAGCTCCGGAACAGGCCCCAAGATAGGATCTCATGGATACAGAAAGTTGCGGTGGTGGAATTAGGGTTTTGGCTCCATATCTGATCGTTTGGGGGGTACGTAGGTATATATAGGAGGAAGGAGTACGTCGGTGGAGCAACAGGGGGCCCATGTGGGTGGAGGGCGCGCCAGGGGGCTAGGCGCGCCCCCTACCTCGTGGCCTCCTCCTTTGTTTCTTGATGTAGGGTCCAAGTATCCTGGATCATGTTCGGTGACAAAAATCATGTTCCCGAAGGTTTCATTCCGTGTGGACTCCGTTTGATATTCCTTTTCTTTGAAACCCTAAAATAGGCAAAAAAACATCAATTCTAGGCTGGGCCTACGGTTAATAGGTTAGTCCCAAAAATAATATAAAAGTGGATAATAAAGCCCAATGATGTCCAAAACAGTAGATAATATAGCATGGAGCAATCAAAAATTATAGATACATTGGAGACGTATCAACGTATCAGGCACTCCTCGCTTAGTGTCCTCCTGAGGGAAACGTGCGGTGAAGCACGCCTCCACATGCTACCTGAGCGCCTCCCTCGTGATGTTGGCTAGGTCTGAGGCCCTCCAGAAGAGAGCCCCGAGCCTTGCCCGAGGAGGGCGCCGGGTGCGCTTTCCTATGCTAGGGAGGGAGGCGCCCCAGCTGCGGGCGCAGATCCTGACGTGGTGCCACTGGAGACGCCGCTCTCCTGAGGCCCTGGGAGGAATAAATGCTTCTTCTTCTTGGGGATGGCCTCAGGAGGGTACGAGGTGCCTTCGTTGTCGGGGGCTTCGATCGCAGCGGCTTGCAAGACGCACTCAAGGGAGCACACCGCATCTCTTTCTTCGCAGGGGACCGTGATGACTCTACCACTCCCTGGCATCTTGAGGACGTTGTAACCGTGGTGGGTCACTGCCATAAACTTGGCCAATGCCAGATACCCAAGGATGGCATTGTACGACAGATGGATATGGGCGACGTCAAAGTCGATGAGCTCGGTGTGGTAGTTCTTACGCTGGCCAAAGGTGACAGGGAGGCGGTCCTGACCTATCGAGGTGGTGGAGCCATCGGTCACTCCTGAGAAAGGCTTGGTAGGCTGTAGCTGATCGTATGGCACTCGAAGGCTCTCAAACGTCTCGACGGATAGGACATTGAGCCCTGGGCCGCCGTCGATGAGGGTCTTGGTGACTTGGACGTTGCTGATGACGGGTGAACAAAGCATCGGAAGGACGCCGGCGGTCGCCGCGCACTTCAGTTGGTCCGCCGAGCTGAAGGTGATGGTGCACTTAGACCACCTGAGCGGGCGCGTGGCGTCGAGCCTGGGAAGGGCCGCGTTCACCTCATGAGCAAACTGCTTGAAGATGTTGGGGAACGTAGCAGAAATTCAAAATTTTCCTACGTGTCACCAAGATCTATCCATGGAGAAACCAGCAACGAGGGGAAGGAGAGTGCATCTACATACCCTTGTAGATCGCTAAGCGGAAGCGTTCAAGTGAATGGGGTTGAAGGAGTCGTACTCGTCGTGATCCAAATCACCGGAGATCCTAGTGCCGAACGGATGGCACCTCCGCGTTCAACACACGTACAGCCCGGTGACGTCTCCCATGCCTTGATCCAGCAAGGAGAGAGGGAGAGGTTGAGGAAGACTCCATCCAGCAGCATCACAACGGCGTGGTGGTGGTGGAGGAGCGTGGTGATCCAGCAGGGCTTCGCCAAGCACTACGAAATATGAGGAGAAAGAGAGGTAGGGCTGCACCAACAGGGAGAGGAACTCGTGTATATTGGGCAGCCCAAAGCTCAACTATATATAGGGGAAGGGGAGGGGCTGCACCCCCACCTAGGGTTCCCTCCCTAGGGGTGGCGGCAGCCCCCTAGATCCCATCTAGGGGTGGCCAAGGGGAGGGGAGAGGGGGAGGCGCACCAGGGTGGGCCTTAGGGCCCATCTGCCCTAGGGTTTGCCCCCTTCTCCTCTCCCTTGCGCCTTGGGTCTTGATGGGGGGGCGCACCAGCCCACCTGGGGCTGGTCCCCTCCCACACTTGGCCCATGCATCACTCCGGGGCTTGTGGCCCCACTTGGTGGACCCCCGGGACCCTCCCGGTGGTCCCGGTACGTTACCGATAAACCCCGAAACTTTTCTGGCGACCAAAACAGGACTTCCCATATATAAATCTTTACCTCTGGACCATTCCGGAACTCCTCGCGACGTCCGGGATCTCATCCGGGACTCCGAGAAACATTCGGTAACCACGTATATCTATTCCCTATAACCCTAGCGTCATCGAACCTTAAGTGTGTAGACCCTACAGGTTCCGGAACCATGCAGACATGACCGAGACGTTCTCCGGTCAATAACCAACAGTGGGATCTGGATACCCATGTTAGCTCCCACATGCTCCACGATGATCTCATTGGATGAACCATGATGTCAAGGACTTAATCAATCCCGTATACAATTCCCTTTGTCTATCGGTATGATAGTTGCCCGAGATTCGATCATCGGTATCCCAATACCTTTTGCAATCTCGTTACCGGCAAGTCTCTTTACTCGTTCCGTAACACATCATCCCGTGATCAACTCCTTGATCACATTGTGCACATTATGATGATGTCCTACCGAGTGGGCCCAGAGATACCTCTCCGTTTACACGGAGTGACAAATCCCAGTCTCGATTCGTGCCAACCCAACAGACACTTTCGGAGATACCTGTAGTGTACCTTTATAGCCACCCAATTACATTGTGACGTTTGGTACACCCAAAGCACTCCTACGGTATCCGGGAGTTGCACAATCTCATGGTCTAAGGAAATGATACTTGACATTAGAAAAGCTTTAGCATACGAACTACACGATCTTGTGCTAGGCTTAGGATTGGGTCTTGTCCATCACATCATTCTCCTAATGATGTGATCCCGTTATCAATGACATCCAATGTCCATGGTCAGGAAACTGTAACCATCTATTGATCAACGAGCTAGTCAACTAGAGGCTTACTAGGGACATGATGTTGTCTATGTATCCACACATGTATATGAGTTTCCTATCAATACAATTCTAGCATGGATAATAAACGATTATCATGAACAAGGAAATATAATAATAATCAATTTATTATTGCCTCTAGGGCATATTTCCAACAGTCTCCCACTTGCACTAGAGTCAATAATCCAGTTCACATTGATATGTGATTAACACTCAAGGTCACATCCCCATGTGACTAACACCCAAAGAGTTTACTAGAGTCAATAATCTAGTTCACATTACCATGTGATTAACACTCGATGAGTTCTGGGTTTGATCATGTTATACTTGTGGGAGATGTTATAGTCAACGGGTCTGAACCTTTCAGATCTGTGTGTGCTTTACAAATCTCTATGTCATCTCCTAGATGCAGCTACCACGTTCTATTTGGAGCTATTCCAAATAACTGTTCTACTATACGAATCCAGTTTACTACTCAGAATAATGTGGATTAGTGTCAAAGTTTGCATCGGCATAACCCTTTACGACGAACTCTTTTACCACCTCCATAATCGAGAAAATTCCTTAGTCCACTAGTTACTAAGGATAACTTTGACCGCTGTCCTGTGATCCATTCTTGGACCACTCTTGTACCCCTTGACTGACTCATGGCAAGGCACACTTCAGGTGCGGTACACAGCATAGCATACTATAGAGCCTACGTCTTAAGCATAGGGGACGACCTTCGTCCTTTCTCTCTATTCTGCCGTGGTCGAGCTTTAAGTCTTAACTTCATACCTTACAACTCAGGCAAGAACTCCTTCTTTGACTGATCCATCTTGAACACCTTCAAGATCATGTCAAGGTATGTGCTCATTTGAAAGTACCATTAAGCGTTTTGATCTACCTTATAGATCTTGATGCTCAATGTTCAAGTAGCTTAATCCAGGCTTTCCATTGAAAAACACTTTCCAAATAACCCTATATGCTTTCCAGAAATTCTACGTCATTTCTGATCAACAATATGCCAACAACATATATTCATCAGAAATTCTATAGTGCTCCCACTCACTTCTTTGGAAATACAAGTTTCTCATAAACTTTGTATAAACCCAAAATCTTTGATCATCATCAAAGCATACATTCCAACTCCGAGATGCTTACTCCAGTCCTCAGAAGGATTGTTGGAGCTTTGCATACTTATTAGCATCTTTCAGGATTGACAAAACCTTCCGGTTGTATCACATACAACCTTTCCTCAAGAAAATCGTCGAGGAAACAATGTTTTGACATCCTATCTGCAAGATTTCATAAATAATGCGGTAATCACTAATATAATTCCAACAGACTCTTAGCATCGCTACGAGTGAGAAAGTCTCATCATAGTCAACTCCTTGAACTTGTCGTGAAACATCTTAACGACAAGTCAAGCTTTCTTAATGGTGATACTTGCCATCATTGTCCGTCTTCCTTTTAAAAATCCATCTGTACTCAACAGCCTTACGACCATCGAGCCGTTCTGCCAAAGTCTACACTTTGTTTTCATATATGGATCCTCTCTCGGATTATATGGCCTCGAGCCATTTTGGAATCCAGGCCCACCATCGCTTCTCCATAGCTCGTAGGTTTATTGTTGTCTAGCAACATGACTTCCAAGCCAGGATTACGTACCACTCTGAAGTAGTACGCATCCTTGTCATCCCACGAGGTTTGGTAGTGACTTGATCTGAAGTTTCATGATCACTATCATAAGCTTCCACTTCAATTGGTGTAGGTGCCACAGGAACAACTCCATGTGCCCTGCCACACACTAGTTGAAGAGACGGTTCAATAACCTCATCAAGTCTCCACCATCCTCCCACTCAATTCTTTCGAGAGAAACTTTTCCTCGAGAAAGGACCCGATTCTAGAAACAATCCCTTATTGCTTTCGAATCTTAGATAGGAGGTATACCCAACTGTTTTGGGTGTCCTATGAAGATGCATTTATCCGCTTTGGGTTCGAGCTTATCAGCCTGAAACTTTTCACATAAGAGTCGCAGCCCCAAACTCTTAAGAAATGACAGCTTAGGTTTCTCTAAACCATAGTTCATACGGTGTCATCTCATCGGAATTACGTGGTGCCCTATTTAAAGTGAATGTGGTTGTCTCTAATGCCTAACCCATAAACTATCATGGTAATTCGACAAGAGACATCATGGTATGTATCATATCCAATAGGGTGCAGTCATGATGTTCGGACACACCATCATACTATGGTGTTCCAGGCTGTATTAGTTGTGAAACAATTTCCACAATGTCTTAATTCTGTGCCAAACTTGTAATTCAGATATTCATCTCTATGATCATATCATAGATATTTTATCCTCTTGTCACGATGATCTTTCAACTTCACCCTGAAATTACTTGAACCTTTCAATAATTCAGACTCGTGATTCATCAAGTAAATATTCTCAACATCTACTCAAATCATCTGTGAAGTAAGAACATAATGATATCCACTACACGCCTCAGCATTCATTGGACTGCACACATCAAAATGTATCACTTCCAACAAGTTTCTTTCTAGTTCCATTTTACTGAAAATGAGGCTTTCAGTCATCTTGCCCATGTGGTATGATTTGCATGTCTCAAGTGATTCAAAATCAAGTGAGTCCAAACGGTCCATTTGCATGGAGTTTCTTCATGCATATACACCAATAGACATGGTTCGCATGTCTCAAACTTTTCAAAAACGAGTGAGCCCAAAGATCCATCAACATGGAGCTTCTTCATGCGTTTTATACCGGTATGACTTACGTGGCAGTGCCACAAGTAGGTGCTACTATCATTACTATCTTATATCTTTTGGCATGAACATGTGTATCACTACGATCGAGATTCAATAAACCATTCATTTTAGGTGCAAGACCATTGAAGGTATTATTCAAATAAATAGAGTAACCATTATTCTCCTTAAATGAATAACCGTATTGCGATAGACATAATTCAACGCAAACACCAATCTCGATGGTAGAGGGAGCGTGCGATGCTTGATCACATCAAGCTTGGAAAAAACTTCCAACACATATCACCAGCTCACCTTTAGGCAGTCTCCGTTTACTCCGCAGCCTTTTATTTCGAGTTTACTAACACTTAGCAACCGAACCGGTATCTAATACCATGGTGCTACTAGGAGTACAAGTAAAGTACACATTAACACAATGTATATCCAATATACTTCTATCGACCTTGCTAGCCTTCTCATCTACCAAGTATCTAGGGTAATACTGCTCCAGTGGTTGTTCCTCTTATTACAGAAGCACTTAGTCTCGGGTTTGGGTTCAACCTTGGGTTTCTTCACTAGAGCAGCAGCTGATTTGCCGTTTCATGAAGTATTCCTTCTTGCCCTTGCCCTTCTTGAAACTAGTGGTTTCACCAACCATCAACAATTGATGCTCCTTCTTGATTTCTACTTTTGTGGTGTAAAACATCGCGAATGTCTCAAGGATCATCATATGTGTCCCTGATATATTATAGTTCATCACGAAGCTCTAGCAGCTTGGTGGTAATGACTTCGGAGAAACATCACTATCTCATCTGGAAGATCAACTCCCACTCGATTCAAATGATTGTTGTACTCAGACAATCTGAGCACAAGCTCAACAATTGAGCTTTTCTCCCTTAGTTTGCAGGCTAAGAAAATCGTCGGAGGTCTTATACCTCTTGACGTGGGCACGAGCCTGAAATCCCAATTTCAGCCCTCGAAACATCTCATATGTTTCGCGACGTTTTAAGACGTCTTCGGTGCCTCAACTCTAAACCGTTTAACTAAACTATCACGTGGTTATCAAAATGTGTATGTCAGATGTTCGCAACATCCACAGACGACGTTCGAGGTTCAGCACACTGAGCGGTGCATTAAGGACATAAGCCTTTTACTGTCTGCATAATTGCTACTATCAACTTTCAACTAATTTTTCTCTAGGAACATATCTAAACAGTAGAACTAAAGCGCGAGCTATGACATAATTTGCAAAGACCTTTTGACTATGTTCAGGATAAACAAGTTCATCTTATGAACTCCCACTCAAATAGACATCCCTCTGGTCATCTAAGTGATTACATGATCCGAGTCAACTAGGCCGTGTCCGATCATCACGTGAGACGGACTAGTCAACATCGGTGAACATCTTCATGTTGATCGTATCTTCTATACGACTCATGCTCGACCTTTCGGTCTCTTGTGTTCCGAGACCATGTCTGTACATGCTAGGTTCGTCAAGTCAACCTAAGTGTTTCGCGTGTGTAAATCTGGCTTACACCCGTTGTATGTGAACGTAAGAATCTATCACACCCGATCATCACATGGTGCTTCGAAACGACAAACTTTCGCAACGGTGCACAGTTAAGGGGAACACTTTCTTGAAATTTTAATGAGGGGTCATCTTATTTACTACCGTTTTTCTAAGCAAATAAGATGCATAAACATGATAAACATCACATGCAATCAAATAATAGTGACATGATATGGCCAATATCATATAGCTCCTTTGATCTCCATCTTGGGGCTCCATGATCATCTTGTCACCGGCATGACACCATGATCTCCATCATCATGATCTCCATCATCGTGTCTCGATGAAGTTGTCTCGCCAACTTATTACTTCTACTACTATGGCTACCGGTTAGTAATAAAGTAAAGTAATTACATGGCATTGTTCAATGACACACAGGTCATACAATAAATAAAGACAACTCCTATGGCTCCTGTCGGTTGTCATACTCATCGACATGCAAGTCGTGATTCCTATTACAAGAACATGATCAATCTCATACATCACATATCATTCATCACATTCTTCTTGGCCATATCACATCACGTAGCATACCCTGCAAAAACAAGTTAGACGTCCTCTAATTGTTGTTTGCATGTTTTACGTGGCTGCTATGGGTTTCTAGCAAGAACGTTTCTTACCTATGCAAAAACCACAACGTGATATGCCAATTGCTATTTACCCTTCATAAGGACCCTTTTCGTCGAATCTGATCCGACTAAAGTGGGACAGACAGACACCCGCTAGCCACCTCATGTCAGTCGGTGGAACCAGTCTCACGTAAGAGTACGTGTAAGGTCGGTCCGGGCCGCTTCATCCCACAATGTCGCCGAATCAAGATTGGACTAGTAATGGTAAGCATATTGAACAAAATCAACGCCCACAACTACTTTGTGTTCTACTCGTGCATAGAATCTACGCAATAGACCTAGCTCATGATGCCACTGTTGGGGAACGTAGCAGAAATTCAAAATTTTCCTACGTGTCACCAAGATCTATCTATGCAGAAACCAGCAATGAGGGGAAGGAGAGTGCATCTACATACCCTTGTAGATCGCTAAGAGGAAGCGTTCAAGTGAACGGGGTTGAAGGAGTCATACTCATCATGATCCAAATCACCGGAGATCCTAGTGCCGAACGGACGGCACCTCCGCGTTCAACACACGTACAGCCCGGTGATGTCTCCCATGCCTTGATCCAGCAAGGAGAGAGGGAGAGGTTGAGGAAGACTCCATCCAGCAGCAGCACAACGGCGTGGTGGTGGTGGAGGAGCGTGGTGATCCAGCAGGGCTTCGCCAAGCACTACGAAATATGAGGAGAAAGAGAGGTAGGGCTGCACCAACAGGGAGAGGAACTCGTGTATATTGGGCAGCCCAAACCTCAACTATATATAGGGGAAGGGGAGGGGCTGCGCCCCCACCTAGGGTTCCCTCCCTAGGGGTGGTGGCAGCCCCCTAGATCCCATCTAGGGGCGGCCAAGGGGAGGGGAGAGGGGGAGGCGCACCAGGGTGGGCCTTAGGGCCCATCTGGCCTAGGGTTTGCCCCCTTCTCCTCTCCCTTGCGCCTTGGGCCTTGGTGGGGGGGCGCACGAGCCCACTTGGGGCTGGTCCCCTCCCAGACTTGGCCCATGCATCACTCCGGGGCTTGTGGCCCCACTTGGTGGACCCCCGGGACCCTCCCGGTGGTCCCGGTACGTTACCGATAAACCCCGAAACTTTTCCGGTGACCAAAACAGGACTTCCCATATATAAATCTTTACCTGTGGACCATTCTGGAACTCCTCGCAATGTCCGGGATCTCATCTGGGACTCCGAGCAACATTCGGTAACCACGTATATCTATTCCCTATAACCCTAGCGTCATCGAACCTTAAGTGTGTAGACCATACGGGTTCGGGAACCATGCAGACATGACCGAGACGTTCTCCGGTCAATAACCAATAGCGGGATCTGGATACCCATGTTGGCTCCCACATGCTCCACAATGATCTCATCGGATGAACCACGATGTCAAGGACTTAATCAATCCCGTATACAATTCCCTTTGTCTATTGGTACGATACTTGCCCGAGATTCGATCGTCGGTATCCCAATACCTTGTTCAATCTCGTTACCGGCAAGTCTCTTTACTCGTTCCGTAACACATCATCCCGTGATCAACTCCTTGATCACATTGTGCACATTATGATGATGTCCTACCGAGTGGGCCCAGAGATACCTCTCCGTTTACACGGAGTGACAAATCCCAGTCTCGATTCGTGCCAACCCAACAGACACTTTCGGAGATACCTGTAGTGTACCTTTATGGCCACCCAGTTACGTTGTGACGTTTGGTACACCCAAAGCACTCCTACGGTATCCGGGAGTTGCACAATCTCATGGTCTAAGGAAATGATACTTGACATTAGAAAAGCTTTAGCATACGAACTACATGATCTTGTGCTAGGCTTAGGATTGGGTCTTGTCCATCACATCATTCTCCTAATGATGTGATCCCGTTATCAATGACATCCAATGTCCATGGTGAGGAAACTGTAACCATCTATTGATCAACGAGCTAGTCAACTAGAGGCTTACTAGGGACATGGTGTTGTCTATGTGTCCACACATGTATCTGAGTTTCCTATCAATACAATTCTAGCATGGATAATAAATGATTATCATGAACAAGGAAATATAATAATAATCAATTTATTATTGCCTCTAGGGCATATTTCCAACAGAAGATGCGCTGGGAAGCTGGGGCCTGAGCTCCGCCCAAGATGCAAGCGATAGCGCGTGGCTCCTGGAAGCCCCCAGCCCCCTCATCCTGAAGGTGGTCGTCGTTCCTCCTTGGTGGTGGCGGCAGTGGAGGGAGGCCAACATTGCCCTGAGGATGGTTCTCACGAGGTTGGTCCATCCAGGCACCCTCGCGAGGCTGGTCCTGCCAGTGGTCCTCGCGAGGCCGGTCACGCCACTCCTGACGAGGGCCGCGGTCGTCCCGGCGTCCCCCACTTCGTCCTCCTCCTCGGCCGTAGCCCCGGTCATTGTGCTTGGGGCACCGACTGAAGCGTCCATCTCGAATGGCCCTGAGCTCTTGGCAATCATTGGTGTTGTGGCTGTGTACGTTGTGGAAGGCATAGAACGGTCGGCTGCTGTTAGATGACTTGAGGTGGTCCCGGCCGCGCTTCGAGTCCGGCTCCGCCGCATGCACAGCCACTCCCTTGCGCTTCACTTCCTTGGCCTTGGCTTTCTTCTCTTCTGGGTCGGCAGTAGGGAGCTCGAGGAGGGAGAGGCGCCCCTCCTTAGCTCTTGCGCACTTGATCGCCATGTTGAACATCTCCAGGGCCAAGCATAGCACCTCGTGGATGGCGAGATCCTCCTTCATCTTGACGTCGCGGACACCATCGGAGAACGCAGAGATGATGGCCTCGTCTGTCACCTTGGGGATCTTGAGGCGGACGTTGTTGAAGTGCTGGATGTACTTTTGCACGGTTTCCCCTGGTTGCTGCTTGATGCGCCGCAGGTCGGATGCAGCTGGCGGGCGGTCGCGAGTGCCCTGGAAGTTGGCAACAAAACACTCGCGCATCTCGCCCCAGGAGGAGATCGATCCCGTGGGCAGGTTTAGGAGCCACGAGCGCGCACCATCCTTGAGGGCCATGGGAAACCGGTTCGCCATGACCTTCTCGTCTCCGTTGGCTGCCTCAATGCTCAGCTCGTGGAGCTGCAAGAACATCGCAGGATCGGGGGTGCCGTCGTAGCGTGGAGGCAGGTCCGACTTGAACTTTCCTGGCCAAACGACGGTGCGCAGTTCGGGGGTAAAGGCTCGGTAGCCTGTTGTGGTCACTGGAGCCCGTCGTTGTGGCGGAGCTTGACCTTGGTACCCACGCACCGCCACCGCAGGCGGTGCGCAGTCTTGACATGGTGGTGCAAGAAGTGCAGGAGCGTTTTCTTGCAGTCGAGGGACCTCCTGCCTGCTTCCTTCTTCGTGCACGGGCACACGGCATGGCGGATCACACCGCGAGACCGCGCATCTTGGGGCGAGGACACCATCTTGATGTGAAGGAGACGGGGGTGCTCCGTGAGCCGCGCGCCTCGGCACGACGGCGCCGTTGTGATGCGGAGGCGGCGGAGGCGCTCCGTGAGCTACGTCGCCCGCTGCTGGAGGTGGGCGAGGCAGCGAGAGGGATGGTGCAGGCGAGCCCCCAACGATGCTGATGAGTTCAGTGATGTGGTCCAGCCAGTCCTCGTAGAGGTCGTCGATTGGGCGGTAGCGCAGGAGCTCGTGTGCCATGAGTAGCATGGCCTGCGCGTTCGTGGGCGCGCGACCAGCGTGGGATGACGAGCCGGCCGGAGTCAGCGATGGGGTGGCAGTGCGGCCGTCCCACTGCATAGAGCGGTGCAGTGATGACGCTTGCTTCTCGTTCGCTGTCGGGCCAGTGGCGGCGTTGGCAGCGGGTGATGGAGAACGGCGGGGTGGTCCGCCAACGGGTGTCGTCTGAGCGACGCGGGCGGCGAGGGCAGCATGGCGCTCAGCACGGGCTCGGCGAGCGTCGGACATGGATGCGATGGAGCAGTGGAACGCGGATCGACAGAAGAAAAGCTTCAGCGCACCCCTATCCAGGGCGCCAAATGTTGGATTACGGGTTCCGGCAAAACCCTTGAGGTTCGAACTCTAGGGTGCGCAAGAAGATCTCTCTCCCCCTAGCTCACACTCTCGCCACGATCTCAAAGCCTAGCTAGCTGAACCCCAGGAACAAGAGACACAAGAGTTTATATTGGTTCGAGCCATCGTTGTGGTGTAATACCCTACTCCAGTGTGGTGTGGTGGATTGCCTTGTAGGCTGGGGATGAACAAGTAAGGGAAGAACAACCTCCTAAGGAGAGGTGTTTGCTACCTCTTGAGCACTGCGTTTGTTTTCCCTTGAAGAGGAAAGGGTCATGCAGCAAAGTAGCGTAAGTATTTCCCTCAGTTTTTGAGAACCAAGGTATCAATGAAGTAGGAGGCCACACGCAAGTCCCTCGTACCTACACAAACAAATAAGAACCTCGCAACCAACGCGATAAAGGGGTTGTCAATCCCTTCACGGTCACTTACGAGAGTGAGATCTGATAGAGATGACAAGATAATATTTTTGGTATTTTTATGATAAAGGTAAAAAGTAAAGATTGCAAAATAGAAATAACTTGTTGACGGGAGATAAATATAATGGAGAATAGACCCAGGGGCCATAGGTTTCACTAGTGGCTTCTCTCAAGATAGCATAAGTATTGCGGTGGGTGAACAAATTACTGTCGAGCAATTGATAGAAAAGCGAATAATTATGAGAATATCTAGGCATGATCATGTATATAGGCATCACGTCTGTGACAAGTAGACCGACTCCTGCCTGCATCTACTACTATTACTCCACACGTTGACCGCTATCCAGCATGCATCTAGAGTATTAAGTTCATAAGAACAGAGTAACACATTAGGTAAGATGACATGTGATACGTCTCCGTCATATCTATAATTTTTGGTTGTTCCAAGCCAATATTATACAACTTTCATATACTTTTGGCAACTTTTTATACTATTTTTGGGACTAACATATTGATCTAGTGCCCAGTGTCGGTTCCTGTTTGTTGCATGTTTTTTTGTTTCGCGGAAAATCCATATCAAACGGAGCCCAAATGGTACAAAAAATGGTGGAGATTTTTTGGAATATGTGTGATTTTTGGGAAGAAGAATCAATGTGAGATGATGCCCGAGGGGGCCACGAGGCAGGGGGCGTGCCAAGGGGGTCAGGCGCGCCCTGGGCCCTCATGTCCACCCCGTAAGGCGGTTGGTGCCCTTCTTTCGCCGCAAGAAATCCAATATCCGGGTAGAAATCGTGTTAAACTTTCAGCCCAATCGGAGTTATGGATCTCCGGGAATTTAAGAAACGGTGAAAGGGCAGAATCTGGAAAGCAGAAATAGAGAGAGACAAAGAGACAGATCCAATCTCGGAGGGGCTCTCGCCCCTCCCATGCCACGGACCGGAGGGGAAACCCTTCTCCCATCTAGGGAGAAGGTCAAGGAAGAAGAAGAAGAAGGGGGGCTCTATCACCTCTCTCCCGGTGGCGCCGTAACGCCGTCGAGGCCACCATCATCACCGCAATCTACACCATCAACTTCACTGCCACCATCACCAACTCTTCCCCCCTCTATGCAGCGGTGTAACCACTCTTTTACCCGCTGTAATATCTACTTAAACATGGTGCTCAACGCTATATATTATTTCCCAATGATGTATGGCTATCCTATGATGTTTGAGTAGATCCATTTTGTCCTATGGGTTAACTGATGATCGTGATTGGTTTGAGTTGCATGTTTTATTATTAGTGCTATCCTATGGTGCTCTCCATGTCGCGCAAGCATGAGGGATCCCCGCTGTAGGGTTTGCAATATGTTCATGATTTTCTTATGGTGGGTGGCGTGAGTGATAGAAACACAGACCCGAGTAAGTAGGTTGTTTGCGTATGGGAGTAAAGAGGACTTGGCGCCTTATAATGCTATGGTTGGGTTTTACCTTAATGATCTTTAGTAGTTGCGGATGCTTGCTAGAGTTCCAATCATAAGTGCATATGATCCAAGAAGAGAAAGTGTGTTAGCTTATGCCTCTCCCTCAAATAAAATGGCAATAATGATTACCGGTCTAGTTATCGATTGCCTAGGGACAAATAACTTTCTCGTGACAAAAAGCTCTCTACTAATTCTAACTTATTTGTGTCTTTATCTAAACAGCCCCTACTTTTTATTTACGCGCTCTTTATCATCTTGCAAACCTATCCAACAACACCTACAAAGTAATTCTAGTTTCATGCTTGTTCTAGGTAAAGCGAACGTTAAGCGTGCGCAGAGTTGTATCGGTGGTCGATAGAACTTGAGGGAATATTTGTTCTACCTTTAGCTCCTTGTTGGGTTCGACACTCTTACTTATCAAAAGAGGGTACAATTGATCCCCTATACTTGTGGGTTATCAAGACCTTTTTCTGTCGCCGTTGCCGGGGAGTTATAGCGGGGTGAATATTCTCTTGTGTGCTTGTTTTGCTATATCACTAAGTAATTTTTATTTTCTGTTCTAAGTTGTTATCTATCTTTAGTTATAGATATGGAACACGAAATACCAAAAAAAATTAGGTGTACTTGCTACTCATGGAGATGGGGAACCTCCTAAAACCCTCGATGCTCATTATGTGAAAGAGATTATGTACTACTTTGATAATCCTGAGAAAACCCCATTCTATTATGTTATGGGAGACACGTTGGATCAATGTGAATACTTTGGGGATTATCGCTTGACTCAAAAAGGGAAACTATTATGGGATCAAATTTATACGTTGTATTGGTATGCTAGGCAACTATGCTTGAGATATGATTATACTTGTTGCTCTAGGATGAAGGCTCCACACCTTCCCTTTTCATGCAAATTTAATGACGATAAAACCTTGGCTTCTTATGCTAATGGTATATATGATTACTATGATGTGGAACAAATAGAAGAATTCGTTGCTTTTATGGGTGCTTATGAAATTGAATCTTTGTTTAAAGAGTGTGAAAATCTTGATGATGTTGTTTACAGACCTGAAAATTTTGCTATACTTAAATATTGCTATGAAAATTATGAATTCAATTCCGATATTGATGCATTTATTGAGAAAGTCTCCGCTGTCCAAGAAGAGACTAATATTTTGTAGGAGTCTATGGAAGAAGAAATTGATGAAATTGTGAGCTCATTGGATGAAAAAGATGATGAGGAGAGCGAAGAACAAAAGGAGGAAGAGCGGATTAGCTACCCATGCCCACCTTCTAATGAGAGTAACTCTTCAACTCATGCATTGTTTAATTTCCCTTCATGCTTACCGAAGGATGATTGCTATGATGATTGTTATGATCCCGTTGATTCTTTTGAAATATCCCTTTTTGATGATGCTTGTTATGCTTGTGGCCAAGATGCCAATATGAATTATGCTTATGGAGATGAACTTGCTATAGTTCCTTATGTTAAACATGAAATTGTTGCTATTGCACCCATGCATGATAGTCCTATTATCTTTTTGAATTCTCCCGACTACACTATGTCGGAGAAGTTTGCCCTTATTAAGGATTATATTGATGGGTTGTGTTTTACTAGTACACATGATGATTTTGATAGATATAATATGCATGTGCTTGCTGCTCCTACTTTCAATTATTATGAGAGAGGAACTACATCTCCGCCTCTCCATGTTTCCAATATGATAAAATTGCAAGAAACTATTTATACTATGCATTGGCCTTTACTATGTGTGCATGAATTGTTCTTTTATGACATGCCGATGCATAGGAAGAGAGTTAGACTTCGTTGTTACATGATATATGTTACTTTTTGCTCACTACTAAATCACAAATTATTGTTAATTAAAATTATCTTTGATATACCGTGGGATCCGGGTGGATCCATTACTTGAGCACTACATGCCTAGCTTAATGGCTTTAAAGAAAGCGCTGCTAGGGAGACAACCCGGAAGTTTTAGAGAGTCATTTATTTCTGTTGAGTGATTTTATATAGTTTAAAAACAAAAAAATAAAGAGGGGAACCCAGAACTTTTCAAAAAGGAAAGTGAAAGTGAGAGAGACAAGCATTGTTGAAGTGGGGGAGCTCCTTGAACTTTGTTCATGCTCACGGAAACTTTATGAATCTTGATTACGGAAACTGTTCAACCAAAATAATTATCCCCTTGTACAATTCCATTGTATTATAAAAATAATGTGCCAAGATTTGCCTTTAGGATGTTTACATTGCTTGTTGGTTTGTGCGGTGCAGAACAAAAACTTTGGCTGTAGTGCGCGATTTTACAGTTTTTACTGGAACGTCAAACGGTTCTGGAACTTTTTGCACTGTCTTTATATACAAAGTTTTTATTTTTCCTAATTGTTGCAGAATGTTTGGAGTACCAGAAGTATGTTGAATGTTCAGATTACTACAGACTGTCCTGTTTAAGACAGATTCTGTTTTTGATGCATAGTTTGCTTGTTTTGATGAATTTATAAATTTCTATCAGTGGATTAAGCCATGGAAAAGTTATATTACAGTATCTACAATGCAAAAACAAAATATGAATTGGTTTTCAACAGTACTTAGAGTAGTGATTTGCTTTATTCTACTGACGGATCTTACCGAACTTTCTGTTAAGTTTTGTGTGATTGAAGTTTTCAAGTTTTGGGAGAGATCATGATGGATGAAGGAATAAGGAGTGGCAAGAGCCTAAGCTTGGGGATGCCCGAGGTACCCCAAAGAAATATTCAAGGACTCCCAAGCGACCAAGCTTGGGGATGTCCCGGAAGGCATCCCCACTTTCTTCTAATGATCATCGGTAATTTCACCTGGAGCTATATTTTTATTCGTCACATGATATGCATAAATCTTGGAGCATCTTTTGCATTTAGTTTTCACTTTTCTTTGATGCACCATGTTAGCATGAGATAGTCCTTGGTTGATTTATAGAATGCTCATTGTACTTCACTTATATCTTTTGAGTATGGATTTATAGAATGCTTCATGTGCTTCACTTATATCTTTTGCAGTTTGGATTGCCTGTTTCTCTTCACATAGAAAACCGCCATTTGTAGAACGCTCTTTTGCTTCACTTATATTTGTTAGAGAATGGGCATATCTTTTGTAGAAAGAATTAAACTCTCTTGCTTCACTTATATCTATTTAGAGAGATGACAGGAACTGGTCATTCACATGGTTAGTCATAAAATCCTACATAAAACTTGTAGATCACTGAATATGATATGTTTGATTCCTTGAAATAGTTTTGCGATATAAAAGATGGTGATATTAGAGTCATGCCAGTGGGTAGTTGTGGATTGTAGAAATACTTGTGTTGAAGTTTGTGATTCCCGTAGCATGCACGTATGGTAAACCGTTATGTAACGAAGTTGGAGCATGAGGTATTTATTGATTGTCTTCCTTATGAGTGGTGGTCGGGGACGAGCGATGGTCTTTTCCTACCAATCTATCCCCCTAGGAGCATGCGCGTAGTACTTTTTTCGATGACTAATAGATTTTTGCAATAAGTATGTGAATTCTTTATGACTAATGTTGAGTCCATGGATTATACGCACTCTCACCCTTCCATCATTGCTAGCCTCTTCGGTACCGTGCATTGCCCTTTCTCACCTCGAGAGTTGGTGCAAACTTCGTCGGTGCATCCAAACCCCGTGATACAATACACTCTATCGCACATAAGCCTCCTTATATCTTCCTCAAAACAGCCACCATACCTACCTATTATGGCATTTCCATAGCCATTCCGAGATATATTGCCATGCAACTTCCATCATCATCATATACATGACTTGAGAATTTATTGTCATATTGCTTTGCATGATCGTAAGATAGCTAGCATGATGTTTTCATGGCTTGTCCGTTTTTTGATATCATTGCTACGCTAGATCATTGCACATCCCGGTACACCGCCAGAGGCATTCATATAGAGTCATATCTTTGTTCTAGTATCGAGTTGTAATATTGAGTTGTAAGTAAATAAAAGTGTGATGATCATCATTATTAGAACATTATCCCTTGATCAAAATAAAAGTGCCAAAGAAGCCCCCCAAAAAACATAGAGGCCAAAGAAGCCTACACAAAAAAAGAAAAAAAAAGAAAAAAAGGGAAAAAAGAGAAGGGGCAATGTTACTATCCTTTTACCACACTTGTGCTTCAGAGTAGCACCATGTTCTTCATATAGGGAGTCTCTTGTGTTATCACTTTCATATACTAGTGGGAATTTTCAATATAGTACTTGGCTTGTATATTCCAACGATGGGCTTCCTCAAATGCCCTAGGTCTTCATGAGAAAGCAAGTTGCATGCACACCCACTTAGTTTCAGTTTGAGCTTTCATACACGTATAGCTCTTAGTGCATCTGTTGCATGGCAATCCCTACTCCTCGCATTGACATCAATTGATGGCATCTCCATAGCCCGTTGATTAGCCGCGTCGATGTGAGACTTTATCCTTTTTTGTCTTCTCCACACAACCTCCACCATCATATTCTATTCCACCTATAGTGCTATATCCATGGCTCACGCTCATGTATTGCGTGAAAGTTGAAAAGGTTTGAGAACATAAAAAGTATGAAACAATTTCTTGGCTTGTCATCGGGGTTGTGCATGATTTGAATGCTTTGTGTGGTGAAGATGGAGCATAGCCAGATCATATGATTTTGTAGGGATAACTTTATTTGGCCATGTTATTTTGAAAAGACATGATTGCTTTATTAGTATGCTTGAAGTATTATTGTCTTAATATCAAATGATAGACTATTACTTTGAATCACTCGTGTCTTAATATTCATGCCATGATTAGATTACATGATCGAGATTATGCTAGGTAGCATTCCACATCAAGAATTATCTTTTTTTATCATTTACCTACTCGAGGATGAGCAGGAATTAAGCTTGGGGATGCTAATACGTCTCCATCGTATCTATAATTTTTTATTGTTCCATGCCAATATTATACAACTTTCATATACTTTTGGCAACTTTTTATACTATTTTTGGGACTAACATATTGATCCAGTGGCTAGTGCCAGTTCGTGTTTGTTGCATAGTTTTTTGTTTCGTAGAAAATCCATATCAAACGGAGTCCAAACGGCATAAAAACTGACGGAGATTTTTTTTTTGGAATATATGTGATTTTTGGGAAGAAGAATCAACGCGAGACGATGCCCGAGGGGGCCACGAAGTAGGGGGCGCGCCCCAAGGGGTCAGGCGCGCCCTGGGCCCTCGTGGCCACCCTGTAAGGCAGTTGGTATCCTTCGATCGCTACAAGAAAGCCAATATCCGGATAGAAATTGTGTTAAAATTTCAGCCCAATCGGAGTTACGGATCTCCGGGAATTTAAGAAATGGTGAAAGGGCAGAAGATGGAATGCAGAAACAGAGAGAGACAGATCCAATCTCAGAGGGGCTCTTGCCCCTCCCATGCCATGGAGGCCATGGACCAGAGGGGAAACCCTTATCGCATCTAGGGAGAAGGTCAAGGAAGAAGAAGAAGAAGGGGGGCTCTCTCCCCCTCTCTCCTGGTGGCGCCGGAACGCCGCCGGGGCCATCATCATCACCGCAATCTACACCAGCAACTTCACCGCCACCATCACCAACTCTTCCCCCCCCCCTATGCAGCGGTGTAACCCCTCTTTTACCCGCTGTAATCTCTACTTAAACATGGTGTTCAATGCTATATATTATTTCCCAATGATGTATGGCTATCCTATGATGTTTGAGTAGATCCGTTTTGTCCTATGGGTTAATTGATGATCGTGATTGGTTTGAGTTGCATGTTTTATTATTGGTGCTTTCCTATGGTGCTCTCTGTGCCGCGCAAGCGTGAGGGATCCCCTCTGTAGAGTTTGCAATATGTTTATGATTTGCTTATGGTGGGTGGCGTGAGTGATAGAAACACAGACCCGAGTAAGTAGGTTGTTTGCGTATGGGAGTAAAGAGGACTTGATGCCTTGTAATGTTATGGTTGGGCTTTACCTTAATGATCTTTAGTAGTTGCGACTTCTTGCTAGAGTTCCAATCGTAAGTGCATATGATCCAAGAAGAGAAAGTGTGTTAGCTTATGCCTCTCCCTCAAATAAAATCGCAATAATTATTACCGGTCTAGTTATCGATTGCCTAGGGACAAATAACTTTCTTGTGAAAAATATCTCTCTACTAAACCTAACTTAGTTGTGTATTTATCTAAACAGCCCCTACTTTTCATTTACGCGCTCTTTATTATCTTGCAAACCTATCCAACAACACCTACAAAGTACTTCTAGTTTCATACTTGTTCTAGGTAAAGCGAACGTTAAGCGTGCGTAGAGTTGTATCGATGGTCGATAGACCTTGAGGTAATATTTATTCTACATTTAGCTCCTCATTGGGTTCAACATTCTTACTTATCGAAAGAGGCTACAATTGATCCCCTACACTTGTGGGTTATTAACATGATGTAGAGGGATAAACTCAAGCAATATGACATAAACCCCATCTTTTTATCTTCGATGGCAACAATACAATGCGTGTCATTTCCCTTTCTGTCACTTGGATCGAGCACCGCAAGATTGAACCCAAAGCTAAGCACTTCTTCCATTGCAAGAAAGATCAATCTAGTAGGCCAAACCAAACTGATAGTTCGAAGAGATTGCAAAGATAAAAAATCATACATAAAACATTTCAGAGAAGAATCAAATAATGTTCATAGATAGACTTGATCATAAACCCACAATTCATCGGATATCGACAAACATACCACAAAAAGAGTTACATTGAATAGATCTCCAAGAAGATCGAGGACAACTTTGTATTGAGATCCAAAGAGAGAGAAGAAGCCATCTAGCTAATAGCTATGGACCCGAAGGTCTGAACTAAACTACTCACACATCATCGGAGGGGCCATGGAGTTGATGTAGAGGCCCTCCGTGATCGATGCCCCCTCCGGCGAAGCTCCGGAAAAATCCCCAAGATGGGATCTCTTGGGTACAGAAGGTTGCAGTGGTGGAAATAGGGATTCATGGTGCTCCTGGATGTTTTCAAGGTATATGAGTATATATAGGAGGAAGAAGTATGTCGTGAAGGAAATATGCCCCAGAGGCAATAATAAAGTTATTATTTATTTCCTTATTTCATGATAAATGTTTATTATTCAAGCTAGAATTGTATTAACCGGAAACATACTACATGTGTGAATAGATAGACAAACATAGTGTCACTAGTATGCCTCTACTTGACTAGCTCGTTAATCGAAGATGGTTGAGTTTCCTAGCCATGGACATCAGTTGTCATTTGATTAACGGGATCACATCATTAGGAGAATGATGTGATTGACTTGACCCATTCTGTTAGCTTAGCACTTGATCGTTTAGTATGCTGATATTACTTTCTTCATGACTTATACATGTTCCTATGACTATGAAATTATGCAACTCCTGTTTACCGGAGGAACACTTTGTGTGCTACCAAACATCACAATGTAACTGGGTGATTATAAAGGTGCTCTACAGGTGTCTCCGAAGGTACTTGTTGAGTTGGCATATTTTGAGATTAGGATATATCACTCCGATTGTCGGAGAGGTATCTTTGGGCCCTCTCGGTAATGCACACCACTATAAGCCTTGGAAGCAATGTGACTAATGAGTTAGTTGTGGGATGGTGCATTACGGAACGAGTAAAGAGACTTCCGGTAATGAGATTGAACTAGGTATTGAGATACCAACGATCGAATCTCGGGCAAGTAACATAACGATGACAAGGGGAAAAACGTATGTTGTTATGTGGTTTGACCGATAAAGACCTTCGTAGAATATGTAGGAGCCAATATGAGCATCCAGGTTCCGCTATTGGTTATTGACCGGAGATGTGTCTCGGTCATGTCTACATAGTTCTCGAACCCGTGGGGTCCGCACGCTTAACGTTCGGTGACGATTTGTATTATGAGTTATGTGATTTGAAGTACCGAAGGTAGTTCGGAGTCCCGAATGAGATCGGGGACATGACGAGGAGTCTCGAAAGGGTCGAGACGTAAAGATTGACATAATGGACGACTATATTCGGGCATCGGAAAGGTTCTGAGTGATTCGGGTATTTTTGGGAGTAAGGAGAGTTAAGGGAATTCGTATTGGTCTTTAATGGGTCGTACGGGAAAGGAGAGAAAGGCCTGAAAAGGTGGCCGCACCCCTCCCCATGGTCTGGTCCGAATTGGACTAGGGAGGGGGGGTGCTGTTGGGGAACGTAGCAATAATTCAAAATTTTCCTACGTGTCACCAAGATCAATCTAAGGGATGCTAGCAACGAGAGAGAGGGAGTGCATCTTCATACCCTTGAAGATCGCTAAGTGGACGCATTACAAGAACGCGGTTGATGGAGTCGTACTCGCAGCAATTCAAATCGCGGAAGATCCGATCTAGCGCCGAACGTACGGTGCCTCCGTGTTCAACACACGTACAGCCCGGGGACGTCTCCTCCTTCTTGATCCAACAAGGGGAGAGGAGAAGTTGAGGGAGGACTCCAGCAGCACGTCGGCGTGGTGGTGGAGCTTGTGGTATTCCTGCAGGGCTTCGCCAAGCTCTACGGAGGAGAAGGAAGAGTTGGAGGAGGGAGGGGCTGCGCCAGGGAAGGGGTGCGGCTGCCCTCTTTCTCCCTCACTATATATAGGGGGGAGGGGGTGGAGGAGGCGCCCTAGGGTTCCCTAGGGGAGGGGCGGCAGCCATAGGGGAAACCCTAGATAGGTTTGGGCTCCCCCCACCCATAGGAAACTTGCCCCCCAAGCTGGGAGGGGTGGCTGCCCTAGGGGAGGCGCCCCCACCTCTCGTTACGTGAGATGGGGTGGGAGGGGCGCTCAGCCCCTTAGTGGGCTGATGTGCCCCCTCCCCTTGGCCCATAAGGCCCCCAACGCTTGCCGGGGCCTCCGAAACCACTTTCGGACACGCTGGTCGTCACCCGGTACCGCCGGAACAATTCTGGACTCCAATACCCTTCGTCCAATATATCGATCTTCACCTCCGGACCATTCCGGAATTCCTCGTCACGTCCAGGATCTCATCCGGGACTCCAAACAACCTTCGGTAACCACATACTATTTCCCATAACAACTCTAGCGTCGCCGAACCTTAAGTGTGTAGACCCTATGGGTTCGGGAACCATGCAGACATGACCGAGACATCTCTCCGGCCAATAACCAATAGCGGGATCTGGATACCCATATTGGCTCCCACATGTTCCACGATGATCTCATCGGATGAACCACGATGTCGGGGATTCAATCAATCCCGTATAGAACTCCCTTTGTCTATCGGTATGTTACTTGTCTGAGATTCGATCATCGGTATCCCCATACCTCGTTCAATCTCGTTACCGGCAAGTATATTTACTTGTTCCGTAACACATGATCCCATGGCTAACTCCTTAGTCACATTGAGCTCATTATGATGATGCATTACCGAGTGGGCCCAGAGATACTACTCCGTCACACGGAGTGACAAATCCCAGTCTCGATTAGTGCCAACTCAACAGACACTTTCGGAGATACCCATAGTGTGCCTTTATAGCCACCTAGTTACGTTGTGACGTTTGGCACACCCAAAGCATTCCTACGGTATCCGGGAGTTCCACAATCTCATGGTCTAAGGAAATGATACTTGACATTAGAAAAGCTTTAGCAGACGAACTATACGATCTTGTGGTATGCTTAGGATTGGGTCTTGTCCATCACATCATTCTCCTAATGATGTGATCCCGTTATCAACGACATCCAATGTCCATGGTCAGGAAACCATAACCATCTATTGATCAACGAGCTAGTCAACTAGAGGCTTACTAGGGACATGTTGTCGTCTATGAATTCACACATGTATTACGGTTCCCATTTAATACAATTATAGCATGAACAATAGACAATTATCATGAACAAGGAAATACAACAATAACCATTTTATTATTGCCTCTAGGGCATATTTCCAACAGTCTCCCACTTGCACTAGAGTCAATAATCTAGTTCACATCACTATGTGATTGTAATGAATCCAACACCCATGGGGTTTGTTCACATCTTGCTTGTGAGAGAGGTTTATTAGTCAATGGGTCTGAACCTTTCAGATCCATGTGTGCTTTGCAAATCTCTATGTCATCTTGTAGATGCAGCTACCACACGCTACTTTGAGCTATTCCAAATAACTGCTCTACTATACGAATCCGGTTTACTACTCAGAGTCATCCGGATTAGTGTCAAAGTTTGCATCGACGTAACCCTTTACGACGAACTCTTTTACCACCTCCATAATCGAGAAAATTCCTTAGTCCACTAGTTACTAAGGATAAGTTTGACCGCTGTCATGTGATCCATTCCTGGATCACTCTTGTACCCCTTGATTGACTCATGGTAAGGCACACTTCAGGTGCGGTGCACATCATAGCATACTGTAGAGCCTACGTCTAAAGCATAGGGGATGACCTTCGTCCTTTCTCTCTCTTCTGCCGTGGTTAGGTCTTGAGTTTTACTCAATACTCACACCTTGTAACACAGCCAAGAACTCCTTTGCGCATCTATTTTGAACTCCTTCAAAATCTTGTCACGGCATGTATTTATTTGAAAGTACTATTAAGCGTTTTTTGATCTATCCTTATAGATCTTGATGCTCAATGTTCAAGTAGCTTAATCCAGGTTTTCCATTGAAAAACACATTTCAAATAACCCTGCATGCTTTCCAGAAATTCTACATCGTTTCTGATCAACAATATGTTAACAACATATACTCATAAAAAATTCTATAGTGCTCCCACTCACTTCTTTGGAAATACAAGTTTCTCATAAACTTTGTATAAACCCAAAATCTTTGATCATCTCATCAAAGCGTACATTCCAACTCCGAGATGCTTACTCCAGTCCTTAGAAGGATTGCTGGAGCTTTGCATACTTGTTAGCATCTTTCCAGATTGACAAAAACTTCTGGTTGTATCACATACAACCTTTCCTCAAGAAAATCATCGAGGAAACAATGTTTTGACATCCTATCTGCAAGATTTCATAAATAATGCAGTAACTGCTAACATAATTCCAACAGACTCTTAGCATCGCTACGAGTGAGAAAGTCTCATCATAGTCAACTTCTTGAACTTGTCGGAAAACATCTTAACGACAAGTCGAGCTTTCTTAATGGTGACACTTACCATCATTGTCCGTCTTCCTTTTAAAATCCATCTGCACCCAACAGCCTTACGACCATCAAGTAGTTTTTTCAAAGTCTATACTTTGTTTTATACATGGATCCTCTCTTGGATTTTATGGCCTCGAGCCATTCGTCGGAATCCGGGCCCACCATCGCTTCTCCATAGCTCGTAGGTTCATTGTTGTCTAGCAACATGACTTCCAAGATAGGATTACATACCACTCTGAAGTAGTACGCATCCTTGTCGACCTACGAGGTTTGGTAGTGACTTGATCCGAAGTTTCATGATCACTATCATAAGCTTCCACTTCAATTGGTGTAGGTGCCACATAAACAACTTCATGTGCCCTGCTACACACTAGTTGAAGTGACGGTTCAATAACCTCATCAAGTATCCACCATCCTCCCACTCAATTCTTTCGAGAGAAACTTTTCCTCGAGAAAGGACCCGTTTCTAGAAACAATCACTTTTGCTTCCGGATCTAAAATAGGAGGTATACCCAACTATTTTGGGTATTCTATGAAAATTCATTTATCCGCTTTGGGTTCGAGCTTATCAGCCTGAAACTTTTTCACATAAGCGTCGCAGCCCCAAACTTTTAAGAAACGACATCTTAGGTTTCTCTAAGCCATAGTTCATACGGTGTCGTCTCAACGGAATTGTGTGGTGCCCTATTTAAAGTGAATGCGGTTGTCTCTAATGCCTAACCCATAAACGATAGTGGTAATTCGATAAGAGACATCATGGTATGCACCATATCCAATAGGGTGCAGTTATGATGTTCGGACACACCATCACACTATGGTGTGCCAGGCGGCATTAGTTGTGAAACAATTCCCACAATGTCTTAGTTGTGTACCAAACACGTAACTCAGATATTCATCTCTATGATCATATCATAGACATTTTTTCCTCTTGTCATGACGATCTTCAACTTCTCTGAAATTACTTGAACCTTTCAATAATTCAGACTTGTGTTTCATCAAGTAAATATACTCAGCATCTACTCAAATCATATGTGAAGTAAGAACATAACGATATCCACTGCGTGCCTCTGCACTCATTGGACTACACACATCAAAATGTATTACTTCCAACAAGTTGCTTTCTTGTTCCATCTTACTGAAAATGAGGCCTTTCAGTCATCTTGCCCATGTGGTATGATTTGCATGTCTCAAGTGATTCAAAATCAAGTGAGTCCAAACGATCCATCTGCATGGAGTTTCTTCATGCATATCTACCAATAGACATGGTTCGCATGTCTCAATCTTTTCAAAAACGAGTGAGTCCAAAGATCCATCAACATGGAGCTTCTTCATGCGTTTTATACCAACATGACTGAAATGGCAGTGCCACAAGTATGTGGTACTATCATTACTATCTTATATCTTTTGGCATGAACATGTGTATCGCCACGATCGAGATTCAATAAACCATTCATCTTAGGTGCAAGACCATTGAAGGTATTATTCAAATAAATAGAGTAACCATTATTCTCCTTAAATGAATAACCGTATGGCGATAAACATAATCCAATCATGTCTATGCTCAACGCAAACACCAAATAACAATTATTTCGGTTTAACACCAATCCCGATGGTAGAGGGAGCGTGTGATGTTTGATCATATCAACCTTGGAAACACTTCCAACATATCGTCATCTCAGCTTTAGCTATTCTCCGTAGCCTTTTATTTCGAGTTACTAACACTTAGCAACCGAACCGGTATTTATTACCCTGGTGCTACTAGGAGTACTAGTAAAGTACACAATAATATAACATATATTCAAAATACTTTTGTCGACCTTGCCAGTCTTCTCATCTACCAGGTATCTAGGGTAGTTCTGCTTCAGTGACCGTTCCCCTCATTACAGAAGCACTTAGTCTCGGGTTTGGGTTCAACCTTGGGTTTCTTCACTAGAGCAGCAACTGAGTTGCCGTTTCATGAAGTATCCCTTCTTTCCCTTGCCCTTCTTGAAACTAGTGGTTTAACCATCAATAATTGATGCTCCTACTTGATTTCTACTTTCGCGGTGTCAAACATCACGAGTTGCTCAAGGACCATCATGTCTATCCCTGATATGTTATAGTTCATCACGAAGGTCCAATAGCTTGGTGGCAGTGACTATGGAGAACCATCACTATCTCATCTGGAAGATTAACTCCCACTGGATTCAAGCGATTTTAGTACTCAGACAATCTGAGCACATGCTCAATGGTTGAGCTTTTCTCACTTAGTTTGCAGGCTTAAGAAACTTGTCAGAGGTCTCATACCTCTTGACGGTGGCACTAGTCTGAAATTCCAATTTCAGTCTTTGGAACATCTCATATGTCCTGCGATGTTTCAAAAACGTCTTTGGTGCCACAATTCTAAACCGTTAGTATTACGCACTGAACTATCACGTAGTCATCAAAACGTGTATGTCAGATGTTTTCCAACATCTACAGACGATGCTCGAGGTTCAACACACTGAGCGGTGCATTAAGGACATAACCCTTCTGTGCAGCAATGAGGACAATCCTCAGTTCACGGACCCAGTCCGCATAATTGCTATAGTCAACTCTCAACTAAATTTTCTCTAGGAACATATCTAAAACAGTGGAACCAAAGCGTGAGCTACGACATAATTTGCGAAGACCTTTTGACTATGTTCATGATAATTAAGTTCATCTAATCAAATTATTCAATGCAGTCCCACTTAGATAGACATCCCTCTAGTCATCTAAGTGCTACATGATCCGAGTCAACTAGGCCGTGTCTGATCATCACGTGAGACGGACTAGTCATCATCGGTGAACATCTTCATGTTGATCGTATCCACTATACGACTCATGTTTGACCTTTCGGTCTTCCGTGTTCTGAGGCCATGTTTGTACATGGTAGGCTCGTCAAGTTAACCTAAGTGTATTGCGTGTGTAAATCTGGCTTACACCCATTGTATGCGAACGTTAGAACCTATCACACCCGATCATCACGTGGTGCTTCGGAACAACGGACCTTAGCAACGGTGCATAGTTAGGGGGAACACAATTCTTGATATTTTAATGAGGGATCATCTTATTTATGCTACCGTCGTTCAAAGCAAATAAGATGTAAATATGACAAACATCACATGAAAATCATAAAGTGACATGATATGGCCAATATCATCTTGCGCCTTTTGATCTCCATCTTCGAGGCGCGGCATGAACACCATCGTCACCGGCATGACACCATGATCTCCATCATCATGATCTCCATCACCGTGTCTTCATGAAGTTGCCTCGCCAACTATTACTTCTACTACTATGGCTAACGGTTAGCAATAAAGTAAAGTAATTACATGGCGTTTTCATTGACACGCAGGTCATAAATAAATTAAGACAACTTCTATGGCTCCTGCCAGTTGTCATACTCATCGACATGCAAGTCGTGATTCCTATTACAAGAAAATGATCAATCTCATACATCACATATATCATTCATCACATCCTTTTGGCCATATCACATCACATAGCAAACCCTGCAAAAACAAGTTAGACGTCCTCTTATTGTTGTTGCATGTTTTACGTGGCTGCTATGGGTTTCTAGAAAGAACGTTTCTTACCTACGCAAAACCACAACGGTGATATGCCAATTGCTATTTACCCTTCATAAGGACCCTTTTCATCGAATCCGATCCGACTAAAGTGGGAGAGACAGACACCCGCCAGCCACCTTATGCATCAAGTGCATGTCAGTCGGTGGAACCAGTCTCTTGTAAGCGTACGTGTAAGGTCGGTCCGGGCCGCTTCATCCCACAATGCCGTAGGATCAAGATAATACTAGTAACTGTAAGCAAATTGAACAAATCATCGCCCACAACTGCTTCGTGTTCTACTCGTGCATAGAATCTACGCATAGACCTGGCTCATGATGCCACTGTTGGGGAACGTAGCAATAATTCAAAATTTTCCTACGTGTCACCAAGATCAATCTAGGAGATGCTAGCAACGATAGAGAGGGAGTGCATCTTCATACCCTTGAAGATCGCTAAGCGGAAGCGTTACAAGAACGCGGTTTATGGAGTCGTACTCGCGGCGATTCAAATCGAGGAAGATCCGATCTAGCGCCGAACGGACGGCGCCTCCGCGTTCAACACACGTACAGCCCGGGGACGTCTCCTCCTTCTTGATCTAGCAAGGGGAGAGGAGAAGTTGAGGGAGGATTCCAGCAGCACGACGGCGTGGTGGTGGAGCTTGTAGTATTCCTGCAGGGCTTCGCCAAGCTCTACGGAGGTGAAGGAAGAGTTGGAGGAGGGAGGGGCTGCGCCAGGGAAGGGGTGCGGCTTCCCTCTCTCTCCATCACTATATATAGGGGGAAGGGGGTGGAGGAGGCGCCCTAGGGTTCCCTAGGGGAGGGGCGGCGGCCATAGGGGAAACCCTAGATGGGTTTGGGCGCCCCCACCCCTAGGAAACTTGCCCCCCAAGCCGGGAGGGGTGGCTGCCCTATGGGAGGCGCCCCCACCTCTCTAAGTTACATGAGATGGGGTGGGAGGGGTGCTCAGCCCCTTAGTGGGCTGATGTGCCCCCTCCCCTTGGCCCATAAGGCCCCCAACGCTTGTCGGGGCCTCCGAAACCACTTTCGGACACGCTGGTCCTCACCCGGTACCCCCGGAACAATTCCAGACTCCAATACCCTTCGTCCAATATATCGATCTTCACCTCCAGACCATTTCGGAGTTCCTCGTCACATCCAGGATCTCATCCGGGACTCCGGACAACCTTCGGTAACCACATACTATTACCCATAACAACTCTAGCGTCACCGAACCTTAAGTGTGTAGACCCTACGGGTTCGGGAACCATGCAGACATGACCGAGACATCTCTCCGGCCAATAACCAATAGCGGGATCTGGGATACCCATATTGGATCCCACATGTTCCACGATGATCTCATCGGATGAACCACGATGTCGGGGATTCAATCAATCACGTATACAATTCCCTTTGTCTATCGGTATGTTACTTGCTCGAGATTCGATCGTCCGTATCCCCATACCTCGTTCAATCTTGTTACCGGCAAGTCTCTTTACTCATTCCGTAATGCATGATCCCGTGGCTAACTCCTTAGTCAGATTGAGCTCATTATGATGATGCATTACCGAGTGGGCCCCGAGATACCTCTCCGTCACACGGAGTGACAAATCCCAGTCTCGATTCGTGCCAACTCAACAAACACTTTTGGAGATACCCGTAGTGTGCCTTTATAGCCACCCAGTTACGTTGTGACGTTTGGCACACCCAAAGCATTCCTACGGTATTCGGGAGTTCCACTATCTCACGGTCTAAGGAAATGATACTTGACATTAGAAAAGCTTTAGCAGACGAACTATACGATCTTGGGCCATGCTTAGGATTGGGTCTTGTCCATCACATCATTCTCCTAATGATGTGATCCCGTTATCAACGACATCCAATGTCCATGGTCAGGAAACCATAACCATCTATTGATCAACGAGCTAGTCAACTAGAGGCTTACTAGGGACATGTTGTTGTCTATGTATTCACACATGTATTACTGTTTCCAGTTAATACAATTATAGCATGAACAATAGACAATTATCATGAACAAGGAAATACAACAATAACCATTTTATTATTGCCTCTAGGGCATATTGCCAACAGGTGCCCCTTCATTCCTTCTCCTTTTCCCTTCCCTTTTTCCTATTCCATGTGAGAGGAGGAATCCTACTAGGACTAGGGAGTCCTAGTAGGACTCCACACTTCTGGTGCGCCCTAGGGGCTGGCCGGCCTCCCCTCCTCCATCCTTTATATACGAGGGCAGGGGGGCACCTCTAGACACACAAGTTGATCAGTTGATCTTTCCCAGCCATGTGCGGTGCCCCCTCCACCATATTTCACCTCGGTCATATCGTAGCGGTGCTTACGAGAAGCCCTGCGTCGGTAGCAACATCATCACCGTCATCACGCCGTCGTGCTGACAGAACTCTCCCTTGAAGCTCTGCTAGATTGGAGTTCGCGGGACGTCATCGAGCTGAACGTGTGCTGAACTCAGAGGTGTCGTACGTTCGGTACTTGGATCAGTCGGATCATGAAGACGTACGACTACATCAACCACGTTGTGCTAACTCTTCTGCTTTCGGTCTACGAGGGTACGTGGATGACGCTCTCCCCTCTCATTGCTATGCATCACCATGATCTTGCGTGTGCGTAGGAAAATTTTGAAATTATTACGTTCCCCAACAGTGGCATCCGAGCCTGGTTTTATGCGTAGATGTTATATGCACGAGTAAAACACAAGTGAGTTGTGGGCGATACAGGTCATGCTGCTTACCAGCATGTCATACTTTGGTTCGGCGGTATTGTTGGATGAAGTGGCCCAGACCGACATTACGCGCACGCTTACGCGAGACTGGTTCTACCGACGTGCTTTGCTCATAGGTGGCTGGCGGGTGTCAGTTTCTCCAACTTTAGTTGAACCGAGTGTGGCTACGCCCGGTCCTTGAGAAGGTTAAGACAACACTAACTTGACGAACTATCTTTGTGGTTTTGATGCGTAGGTAAGAACGATTCTTGCTCGGCCCGTAGCAACCGCGTAAAACTTGCAACAACAAAGTAGAGGACGTCTAACTTGTTTTTGCAGGGCATGTTGTGATGCGATATGGTCAAGACATGATGCTATATTTTATTGTATGAGATGATCATGTTTTGTAACCGAGTTATCGGCAACTGGAAGGAGCCATATGGTTGTCGCTTTATTGTATGCAATGCAATCACCCTGTAATGCTTTACTTTATCACTAAGCGGTGGCGATAGTCGTAGAAGCAAAAGTTGGCGAGACGACAACGATACTATGATGAAGATCAAGGTGTCGCGCCGGTGACATTGGTGATCATGACGGTGCTTCGGAGATGGAGATCACAAGCACAAGATGATGATGGCCATATCATATCACTTATATTGATTGCATGTGATGTTTATCCTTTATGCATCTTATTTTGCTAGATCCGCGGTAGGATTATAAGATGATCTCTCACTAAATTTCAAGATAAAAGTGTTCTCCCTGAGTATGCACCGTTGCTAAAGTTCGTCGTGCCGAGACACCATGTGATGATCGGGTGTGATAAGCTCTACGTTCATCTACAACGGGTGCAAGCCAATTTTGCACACACAGAATACTCGGGTTAAACCTGACGAGCCTAGCATATGCAGATATGGCCTCGGAACACTGGAGTCCGAAAGGTCGCGCATGAATCATATAGAAGATATGATTAACATAGTGATGTTCACCATTGAAAACTACTCCATCTCACGTGATGATCGGACATGGTTTAGTTGATATGGATCACGTGATCACTTAGATGATTAGAGGGATGTCTATCTAAGTGGGAGTTCTTAAGTAATATGATTAATTGAACTTTAATGTATCATGAACTTAGTCCTGGTAGTATTAGCATATCTATGTTGTAGATCAATAGCTCGCGTTTAGCTCCCCTCTTTTATTTTTGATATGTGCCTAGAGAAAACTAATTTGAAAGATGTTAGTAGCAATGATGCGGATTGGATCCATGATCTGAGGTTCATCCTCATTGCTGCACAGAAGAATTATGTCCTTGAGGCACCGCTAGGTGACAGACCTATTGCAGGAGCAGATGCAGATGTTATGAACGTTTGGCTAGCTCAATGTGATGACTACTTGATAGTTTATTGCACCTTGCTTAAAGGCTCAGAATCGGGACTTCAAAGATGTTTTGAACGTCATAGACCATATGAGATGTTCCAGGAGTTGAAGTTAATATTTCAAGGAAATACCCGAGTTGAGAGATATGAAGTCTCCAACAAGTTCTATAGCTAAAAGATGGAGGAGAATAGCTCAAGAAGTGAGCATGTGCTCAGATTGTCTGGGTACTACAATCGCTTGAATCAAGTGGGAGTTAATCTTCCAGATAAGATAGTGATTGACAGAATTCTCTAGTCACCATCACCAAGTTAGTAGAACTTCGTGATGAACTATAATATGCAAGGGATAACGGAAATGATTCCCAAGCTCTTTGTGATATTGAAATCAACGAAAGGTAGGAATCAAGAAAAGCATCAAGTGTTAATGATTGACAAAACCACTAGTTTCAAGAAAAGGACAGATGGAAGAAGGGGAACTTCAAAAGAATGGCAAGCAAGTTGTTTCTCTCATGAAGAAGCCCAAAGCTAGACCCAAGCCTGAAACTAAGTGCTTCTACTTCAAAGGAAATTGTCACTAGAAGCAGAACTGCCCCAAGTATTTGGCGGATAAGAAGGATGGCAAAATGAACAAAGGTATATTTGATATACATGTTATTGGTGTGTACTTTACTAGTGTTTATAGAAACCCCACAGTATTTGATACTAGTTCAGTTGCTAAGATTAGTAACTCGAATCGGGAGTTGCGGAATGAACAGAGACTAGTTAAGGGTGAAGTGACGATGTGTGTTGGAAGTGGTTCCAAGATTGATATGATCATCATCGTACACTCCCTATACTTTCGAGATTAGTATTGAACCTAAATAAGTGTTATTTGGTGTTTGCGTTGAGCATGAATATGATTTGATCATGTTTCTTGCAATACAGTTATTCATTTAAAGTCGGAGAATAATTGTTGTTCTGTTTACATGAATAAAACCTTCAATGGTCATACACCCAATGTGAATGGTTTATTGAATCTCGATCATAGTGATACACATATTCATAATATTGAAACCAAAAATGCAAAGTTAATAATGATAGTGCAACTTATTTGTGGCACTGTCGTTTAGGTCATATTGGTGTAAAGCGCATGAAGAAAATCCATGCTGATGGGCTTTTGGAACCACTTGATTATGAATCAGTTGATCCTTGCGAACCATGCCTCATGGGCAAGATGACTAAGACTCCGTTCTCCGGAACAATGGAGCGAGCAACAGACTTGTTGGAAATAATACATACTGATGTATGCAGTCCGATGAGTTATTTTCTGACCTTCACAGATGATTTGAGCGGATATGGGTATATCTACTTGATAAAACATAAATCTGAAACAATTGAAAAGTTCAAATAATTTCAGAGTGAAGTGGAAAATCATTGTAACAAGAAAATAAAGTTTCTACGATCTGATCGTGGAGGAGAATATTTGAGTTACGAGTTTGGTCTTCATTTAAAACAATGTGGAATAGTTTCACAAAATCACGCCACCTGAAACACCACAGCGTACTGGTGTGTCAAAACGTCGTAACCATACTTTATTAGATATGGTGCGATCTATGATGTTTCTTTCATATACCACTATCGTTTTGGGGTTATGTTTTGAAGACGGCTGCATTTACGTTAAATAGGGCAGCATCAAAATCCGTTGAGACGATGCCTTATGAACTATGGTTTGGCAAGAAACCAAAGTTGTCGTTTCTTAAAGTTTGAGGCTGCGATGCTTATATGAAAAAGATTCAACCTGATAAGCTCGAATCCAAATCAGAGAAATGTGTCTTCATAGGATACCCAAAGGAAACTGTTGGGTACACCTTCTATCACAGATCCGAAGGGAAGACATTCGTTGCTAAGAATGGATCCTTTTTATAGAAGGAGTTTCTCTCGAAAGAAGTGAGTGGCAGGAAAGTAGAACTTGATGAGGTAACTGTACCTGCTCCCTTATTGGAAAGTAGTTCATCATAGAAACCGGTTCTGTGACACCTACACCAATTAGTGAGGAAGCTATATATTGATCATGAAACTTTAGATCAAGTTACTACTGAACCTTGTAGGTCAATCAGAGTAATATCTGCACCAGAGTGGTACGGTAATCCTATTTTGGAGGTCATGTTACTTGACCATGACGAACCTACGAACTATGAGGAAGAGATGATGAGCCCAAATTCCGCGAAATGGCTTGAGGCCATGAAATCTGAGATGGGATCCATGTATGAGAACAAAGTGTGGACTTTGGTTGACTTGCCTGATGATCGGCAAGCCATAGATAATAAATGGATCTTCAAGAGGAAGACGGACGCTGATAGTAATGTTACTATCTACAAAGCTAGACTTGTCGGAAAAAGGTTTTGACAAAGTTCAAGATGTTGACTACGATGAGATTCTCACTCGTAACGATGCTTAAGTCTGTCCGAATCATGTTAGCAATTGCCGCATTTTATGATTATGAAATTTGGCATATGGATGTAAAGACTGCATTCCTGAATGGATTTCTGGAAGAAGAGTTGTATATGATGCAACCTGAAGGTTTTATCGATCCAGAGGATGCTAACAAAGTGTGCAAGCTCCAGCGATCCATCTATGGACCGGTGCAAGCATCTCAGAGTTGGAATATACGCTTTGATGAGTTGATCAAAGTATGTAGTTTTATACAGACTTGCGGTGAAGCTTGTATTTACAAGAAAGTGAGTGGGAGCACTACATCATTTCTGATAAGTATATGCGAATTGCATATTGCTGATCGAAATAATGCAGAATTTTCTAGAAAAGAATAAAGGAGTATTTGAAAGGAGTTTTTCAAAGAAAGACCTCGGTGATGCTGCTTACATATTGAGCATCAAGATCTATAGAGATAGATCAAGACGCTTGATAATATTTTTCAATAAGTAGATACCTTGACAAAGATTTTGAAGTAGTTCAACATGGAACAGTCAAAGGAGTTCTTGCCTGTGTTTTAAGGTGTGAAGTTGAGTGAAGACTCAAAACCCGACCATGTCAGAAAATAGAAAGAGAATGAAAAGTCATTCCCTATGCCTCAGTCATAGGTTCTATAAAGTATGCTATGCTCTGTACCAGATCTATTGTATACCCTACATTGAGTTTGGCAAGGGAGTACAATAGTGATCTAGGAGTAGATCACTGGACAGCGATCAAAATTATCCTTAGTGGAATAAGGATATGTTTCTCGATTATGGAGATGCCAAAAGGTTCCTCGTAAAGGGTTACGTTGATGCAAGTTTTGACACTGATCCAGATGACTCTAAGTCTCAATCTGGATACATATTGAAAGTGGGAGCAATTAGCTAGAGTAGCTCCGTGTGGAGCATTGTTGACATAGATATTTGCAAAATACATACGGATCTGAATGTGGCAGACCCATTGACTAAACTTCTCTCACAAGCAAAACATGATCACACCTTAGTACTCTTTGGGTGTTAATCACATAACAATGTGAACTAGATTATTGACTCTAGTAAACCCTTTGGGTATTGATCACATATCGATGTGAACTATGGGTGTTAACCACATAAAGATGTGAACTATTGATGTTAAATCACATTGCGATGTGAACTAGATTATTGACTCTAGTGCAAGTGGGAGACTGAAGGAAATATGCCCTAGAGGCAATAATAAAGTTATTATTTATTTCCTTATTTCATGACAAATGTTTATTATGTTGGGGAACGTTGCAGAAAACAAAAATTTTCCTACTCGTTTCACCAAGATCCATCTAGGAGTTCATCTAGCAACGAGTCATGAGATGCATCTACATACCTTTGTAGATCGCGTGCGGAAGCGTTCAACGAATGATGTAGTCGAACACGACGTGATCCAAATCACCGATGACCGAGTGCCGAACGGACGGCACCTCTGCGTTCAACACACGTACGGGACGGGAGACGTCTCCTCCTTCTTGATCCAGCAAGGGGGAAGGAGAGGTTGATGATGATCCAGCAGCACGACGGCGTGGTGGTGGATGCAGGGCGTCACAGTAGCAGGGCTTCGCATATACTACGCAAGAGGGAGATGTAACAGGGAGAGAGGGAAGCACCAAAAGCGTGGCCTCAAGTCCCTCCTCTCCCTCACTATATATAGAGGTGCCAGGGGGGGGGGGCGCCGGCCCTAGGAGATGGATCTCCTAGGGGGGGGCGGCCAAGGGTGGAGGGCTTGCCCCCCAAGGCAAGGGGGTGCCCCCCTTTTAGGGTTTCCCCTAACCCTAGGCGCATGGGCCCCTTAGGGGTGGCGCCCTAGCCCACTAAGGGCTGGGTCCCTTCCCACTTCAGCCCATGGGGCCCTCCGGGATAGGTGGCCCCACCTGGTGGACCCCCGGGACCCTTCCGGTGGTCCCGGTACAATACCGGTAACCCCGAAACTTGTCCCGATGGCCGAAACAGCACTTCCTATATATAATTCTTTACCTCCGGACCATTCCAGAACTCCTCGTGACGTCTGGGATCTCATCCGGGACTCTGAACAACATTCGGGTTACTGCATATACATATCTTCACAACCCTAGCGTCACCGAACCTTAAGTGTGTAGACCCTACGGGTTCGGGAGACATATAGACATGACCGAGACGACTCTCCGGTCAATAACCAACAGCGGGATCTGGATACCCATGTTGGCTCCCACATGCTCCACGATGATTTCATTGGATGAACCACGATGTTGAGGATTCAATCAACCCCGTATGCAATTCCCTTTGTCAATCGATATATTACTTGCCCGAGATTCGATTGTCGGTATCCCAATACCTCGTTCAATGTCGTTACCGGCAAGTCACTTTACTCGTACCGTAATGCATGATCCCATGACCAGACACTTGGTCACTTTGAGCTCATTATGATGATGCATTACCGAGTGGGCCCAGTGATACCTCTCCGTCATACGGAGTGACAAATCCCAGTCTTGATCCGTGTCAACCCAACAGACACTTTCGGAGATACCCGTAGTCTACCTTTATAGTCACCCAGTTACGTTGTGACGTTTGGTACACCCAAAGCACTCTTACGGTATCCGGGAGTTACACGATCTCATGGTCTAAGGAAAAGATACTTGACATTGCAAAACTCTAGCAAATGAACTATACGATCTTTATGCTATGTTTAGGATTGGGTCTTGTCCATCACATCATTCTCCTAATGATGTGATCTCGTTATCAATGACATCTTATGTCCATAGCCAGGAAACCATGACTATCTGTTGATTAACGAGCTAGTCAACTAGAGGCTTACTAGGGACATGTTGGTGTCTGTTATTCACACATGTATTACGATTTCCGGATAACACAATTATAGCATGAATAAAGACAATTACCATGAACAAGGAAATATAATAATAATGCTTTTATTATTGCCTCTAGGGCATATTTCCAACAGTCTCCCACTTGCACTAGAGTCAATAATCTAGTTACGTTGTGATGAATCGAACACCCATGGAATTCTGGTGTTGATCATGTTTTGCCCTAGGGAGAGGTTTAGTCAACGGATCTGCTACATTCAGGTTCGTATGTACTTTACAAATATCTATGTCTCCATCTTGAACATTTTCACGAATGGAGTTGAAGCGACGCTTGATGTGCCTTGTCTTCTTGTGAAACCCGGGCTCCTTGGCAAGTGCAATAGCTCCAGTGTTGTCACAGAGGAGCTTGATTGGCCCCGACGCATTGGGTATGACTCTGAGGTCGGTGATGAACTCCTTCACCCAAATTGCTTCATGTGCTGCCTCTGAGGCTGCCATGTACTCCGCTTCACATGTAGATCCCGCCACGACGCTCTGCTTGCAACTGCACCAGCTTACTGCCCCACCATTCAAAATATACACGTATCCGGTTTGTGACTTTGAGTCATCCAGATCTGTGTCGAAGCTAGCGGCGACGTAACCCTTTACGACGAGCTCTTCGTCACCTCCATAAACGAGAAACATCTCCTTAGTCCTTTTCAGGTACTTCAGGATATTCTTGACCGCTGTCCAGTGTTCCTTGCCGGGATTACTTTGGTACCTTCCTACCAAACTTACGGCAAGGTTTACATCAGGTCTGGTACACAGCATGGCATACATAATAGAACCTATGGCTGAGGCATAGGGGATGATACTCCTCTCTTCTATTTCTTCTGCCGTTGTCAGACTTTGAGCCGAGCTCAATTTCATACCTTGCAGTACAGGCAAGAACCCCTTCTTAGACTGATCCATATTGAACTTCTTCAATATCTTATCAAGGTATGTGCTTTGTGAAAGACCTATGAGGCGTCTCGATCTATCTCTATAGATCTTGATGCCTAATATATAAGCAGCTTCTCCAAGGTCCTTCATTGAAAAACTCTTATTCAAGTAGGCCTTGATGCTGTCCAAGAGTTCTATATCATTTCCCATCAAAAGTATGTCATCTACATATAGTATGAGAAATGCTACAGAGCTCCCACTCACTTTCTTGTAAACACAGGCTTCTCCATAAGTCTGCGTAAACCCAAACGCTTTGATCATCTCATCAAAGCGAATGTTCCAACTCCAAGATGCTTGCACCAGCCCATAAATCGAGCGTTGGAGCTTGCATACTTTGTCAGCATTCTTAGGATCGACAAAACCTTCCGGCTGCATCATATACAATTCTTCCTTAAGGTAACCATTAAGGAATGCCGTTTTGACGTCCATTTGCCATATTTCATAATCTTAGAATGTGGCAATTGCTAACATGATTCGGACGGACTTTAGCTTCGCTACCGGTGAGAAAGTCTCATCGTAGTCAACCCATTGAACTTGTCGATAACCCTTAGCGACAAGCCGAGCTTTATAGATGGTCACATTACCATCCGCGTATGTCTTCTTCTTAAAGATCCATTTATTTTCTATGGCTCGCCATTCAACGGGCAAGTCAGTCAAAGTCCATACTTCGTTTTCATACATGGATCCTATCTCGGATTTCATGGCTTCTAGCCATTTGTCGGAATCTGGGCCCGCCATCGCTTCTTCATAGTTCGAAGGTTCACCGTTGTCTAACAACATGATTTCCAAGACAGGGTTGCCGGACCATTCTGGTGCGGAGCGTGTCCTTGTGGACCTTCGAATTTCAGTAGGAGCTTGATCAGAAGTATCTTGATCATTATCATTAACTTCCTCTCTAGTCGGTGCTGGCACCTCAGGAACATTTTCTTGAGTTGCGCCATTTTCCGATTCAAGAGGTAATACTTCATCAAGTTCTACTTTCCTCCCACTTACTTCTTTCAAGAGAAACTCCTTCTCTAGAAAGGACCCATTCTTGGCAACAAAGATCTTGCCTTCGGATCTGAGCTAGAAGGTATACCCAATAGTTTCTTTAGGGTATCCTATGAAGACGCATTTTTCCGACTTGGGTTCGAGCTTTTCAGGTTGAAGTTTCTTGACATAAGCATCGCATCCCCAAACTTTTAGAAACGACAGCTTAGGTTTCTTCCCAAACCATAATTCATACGGTGTCGTCTCAACGGATTTCGACGGAGCCCTATTTAAAGTGAATGCGGCAGTCTCTAAAGCATAGCCCCAAAAAGATAGCGGTAAATCGGTAAGAGACATCATAGACCGCACCATATCTAATAGAGTGCGATTACGACGTTCGGACACACCGTTACGCTGAGGTGTTCCAGGCGGCGTTAGTTGTGAAACTATTCCACATTTTCTTAAGTGTGTGCCAAATTCGTGACTCAAGTATTCTCCTCCACGATCTGATCGTAGAAACTTGATTTTCCTGTCACGTTGATTCTCAACCTCAATCTAAAATTCCTTGAACTTTTCAAAGGTTTTAGACTTGTGTTTCATTAAGTAGACATACCCATATCTACTCAAGTCATCAGTGAGAGTGAGAACATAACGATAGCCACCGCGAGCCTCAACACTCATTGGACCGCACACATCAGTATGTATGATTTCCAATAAGTTGGTTGCTCGCTCCATTGTTCCTGAAAACGGAGTCTTGGTCATTTTACCCATGAGGCATGGTTCGCACGTGTCAAATGATTCATAATCAAGAGACTCTAAAAGTCCATTTGCATGGAGCTTCTTCATGCGTTTGACACCTATGTGACCAAGGCGGCAGTGCCACAAGTATGTGGGACTATCATTATCAACCTTACATCTTTTGGTATTCACACTATGAACATGTGTAGCTTTACACTCGAGATTCATTAAGAATAAACCATTCACCATAGGAGCATGACCATAAAACATATCTCTCATATAAATAGAACAACCATTATTCTTGGATTTAAATGAGTAGCCATCTCGAATTAAACGAGATCCCGATACAATGTTCATGCTCAAAGCTGGCACTAAATAACAATTATTGAGGTTTAAAACTAATCCCGTAGGTAAATGAAGAGGCAGCGTGCCGACGGCGATCACATCGACCTTGGAACCATTCCCGACGCGCATCGTCACCTCGTCCTTCGCCAGTCTCTGTTTATTCCGCAGCTCCTGCTTTGAGTTACAAATGTGAGCAACTTCACCGGTATCAAATACCCAAGAGCTACTACGAGTACTGGTTAGGTACACATCAATTACATGTATATCACATATACCTTTTGTTTTGCCGGCCTTCTTGTCCGCTAAGTATTTGGGGCAATTCCGCTTCCAGTGACCACTTCCCTTGCAATAAAAACACTCAGTCTCGGGCTTGGGTCCATTCTTTGGCTTCTTCCCGGCAGCTTGCTTGCCAGGCGGGGCAACTTCCTTTCCATCCTTCTTGAAGTTCTTTTTACCCTTACCCTTCTTGAACTTAGTGGTTTTATTCACCATCAACACTTGATGTTCCTTCTTGACTTCCACCTCTGCTGATTTCAGCATAGCAAATACTTCAGGAATGGTCTTTTCCATCCCATGCATATTGAAGTTCATCACAAAGCTCTTGTAGCTCGCTGGAAGCGACTGGAGGATTCTGTCAATGACCGCATCATCCGGGAGATTAACTCCTAGCTGAGTCAAGCGGTTATGCAACCCAGACATAGTGAGTATGTGCTCACTGACAGAACTGTTTTCCTCCATCTTACAGCTGAAGAATTTGTCGGAGACTTGATATCTCTCGACTCGGGCATGAGCTTGAAAAACCATTTTCAGCTCTTCGAACATCTCATATGCTCCGTGTCTCTCAAAACGTTTTTGGAGCCCCGGCTCTAAGCTGTAAAGCATGCCGCATTGAACGAGGGAGTAGTCATCGGTACGTGCCTGCCAAGCGTTCATAACATCTTGTTCAGCAGGGAGGACAGGTGCGTCAACCAGCGGTGCTTGTAGGACATAATCTTTCTTGGCAGCTATGAGGATGATCCTCAGGTTCCGGACCCAGTCCGTGTAGTTGCTGCCCTCGTCTTTCAGCTTGGTTTTCTCTAGGAACGCGTTGAAGTTGAGGACTACGTTGGCCATTTGATCTACAAGACATATTTGTAAATATTTTAGACTAAGTTCATGATAATTAAGTTCATCAAATCAAATTATTTATGAACTCCCACTCAGATAGACATCCCTCTTCTAGTCATCTAAGTATAACATGATCCGAGTTAACTAGGCCGTGTCCGATCATCACGTGAGACGGACTAGTCAACATCGGTGAACATCTTCATGTTGATCGTATCTTCTATACGACTCATGCTCGACCTTTCGATCTTCTGTGTTCCGAGGCCATGTCTGTACATGCTAGGCTCGTCAAGTCAACCTAAGTGTTTGCATGTGTAAATCTGTCTTACACCCGTTGTATGTGAACATCTGAATAAAACACCCGATCATCACGTGGTGTTTTGAAACAGCGAACTGTCGCAACGGTGCACAGTTAGGGGGAACACTTCTTGAAATTAATATGAGGGATCATCTTATTTACTACCGTCGTTCTAAGTGTTTGCATGTGTAAATCTGTCTTACACCCGTTGTATGTGAACGTTAGAATCTATCACACCCGATCATCACGTGGTGCTTCGAAACAACGAACTATCGCAACGGTGCACAGTTAGGGGAGACACTTCTTGAAATTATTATGAGGGATCATCTTATTTACTACCGTCGTTCTAAGTAAACAAGATGCAAAAACATGATAAACATCACATGCAATCAAATAATAAACGTGACATGATATGGCCAATATCACATAGCTCCTTTGGTCTCCATCTTGGGGCTCCATGATCATCTTGTCACCGGCTTGACACCATGATCTCCATCATCGTGTCTCCATGAAGTTGCTCGCCAACTATTACTTCTACTACTATGGCTAACGCGTTTAGCAATAAAGTAAAGTAATTTACATGGCGTTTCTCAATGACACGCAGGTCATATAAAAGAATAAAGATAACTCCTATGGCTCCTGCCGGTTGTCATACTCATCGACATGCAAGTCGTGATTCCTATTACAATAGCATGAACATCTCATACATCACATATAGATCATTCATCATTCATCACAACTTTGGCCATATCATATCACAAAGCACTTGCTGCAAAAACAAGTTAGACGTCCTCTAATTGTTGTTGCAAGTTTTACGTGGCTGAATTAGGGTTCTAGCAAGAACGTTTTCTTACCTACGTGAAAGCCACAACGTGATTTGTCAACTTCTATTTACCCTTCATAAGGACCCTGTTCATCGAATCCGCTCCAACTAAAGTAGGAGAGACAGACACCCGCCAGCCACCTTATGCAACTAGTGCATGTTAGTCGGTGGAACCGGTCTCACGTAAGCGTACGTGTAAGGTTGGTCCGGGCCGCTTCATCCCACAATACCGCTGAAGCAAGAAAAAGACTAGTAGCGGCAAGAAAGTTGACAAATCCACGCCCACAACAAATTGTGTTCTACTCGCGCAAGAAGAACTACGCATAGACCTAGCTCTGATACCACTGTTGGGGAACGTTGCAGAAAACAAAAATTTTCCTACTCATTTCACCAAGATCCATCTAGGAGTTCATCTAGCAACGAGTCATGAGATGCATCTACATACCTTTGTAGATCGCGTGCGGAAGCGTTCAACGAACGGGGATGATGTAGTCGAACACGACGTGATCCAAATCACCGATGACCGAGTGCCGAACGGGCGGCACCTCCGCGTTCAACACACGTACGGGACGGGAGACGTCTCCTCCTTCTTGATCCAGCAAGGGGGAAGGAGAGGTTGATGATGATCCAGCAGCACGACGGCGTGGTGGTGGATCCAGGGCGTAACAGTAGCAGGGCTTCGCCTATACTACGCAAGAGGGAGATGTAACAGGGAGAGAGGGAAGCACCAAAAGCGTGGCCTCAACTCCCTCCCCTCCCTCACTATATATAGAGGTGCCAAGGGGGGGGGAGGGGGGGCGCCGGCCCTAGGAGATGGATCTCCTAGGGGGGGGGGCGGCGGCAAAGGGTGGAGGGCTTGCCCCCCAAGGCAAGGGGGCGCCCCCCTTTTAGGGTTTCCCCTAACCCTAGGCGCATGGGCCCCTTAGGGGTGGCGCCCCAGCCCACTAAGGGCTGGGTCCCTTCCCACTTCAGCCCATGGGGCCCTCCGGGATAGGTGGCCCCACCCGGTGGACCCCCGGGACCCTTCCGGTGGTCCCGGTACAATACCGGTAACCCCGAAACATGTCCCGATGGCCGAAACAGCACTTCCTATATATAATTCTTTACCTCCGGACCATTCCGGAACTCCTCGTGACGTCCGGGATCTCATCCGGGACTCCGAACAACATTCGGGTTACTGCATATACATATCTTCACAACCCTAGCGTCACCGAACCTTAAGTGTGTAGACCCTACGGGTTCGGGAGACATGTAGACATGACCGAGACGACTCTTCAGTCAATAACCAACAGCGGGATATGGATACCCATGTTGGCTCCCACATGCTCCACGATGATCTCATCGGATGAACCACGATGTCGAGGATTCAATCAACCCCGTATGCAATTCCCTTTGTCAATCGATATATTACTTGCCCGAGATTCGATCGTCGGTATCCCAATACCTCGTTCAATCTCGTTACCGGCAAGTCACTTTACTCATACCGTAATGCATGATCCCGTGACCAGACACTTGGTCACTTTGAGCTCATTATGATGATGCATTACCGAGTGGGCCCAATGATACCTCTCCGTCATACGGAGTGACAAATCCCAGTCTTGATCCGTGTCAACCCAACAGACACTTTCGGAGATACCCGTAGTCTACCTTTATAGTCACCCAGTTACGTTGTGACGTTTGGTACACCCAAAGCACTCTTACGGTATCCGGGAGTTACACGATCTCATGGTCTAAGGAAAAGATACTTGACATTGCAAAACTCTAGCAAACGAACTATACGATCTTTATGCTATGTTTAGGATTGGGTCTTGTCCATCACATCATTCTCCTAATGATGTGATCTCGTTATCAATGACATCTTATGTCCATAGCCAGGAAACCATGACTATCTGTTGATTAACGAGCTAGTCAACTAGAGGCTTACTAGGGACATGTTGGTGTCTGTTATTCACACATGTATTACGATTTCCGGATAACACAATTATAGCATGAATAAAGACAATTACCATGAACAAGGAAATATAATAATAATGCTTTTATTATTGCCTCTAGGGCATATTTCCAACATATTATTCATGCTAGAATTGTATTAACTAGAAACATAATACATGTGTGAATACATAGACAAACATAGTGTCACTAGTATGCCTCCACTTGACTAGCTGGTTAATCGAAGATGGTTGAGTTTCCTAGCCATGGACATGAGTTGTCATTTGATTAACGGGATCACATCATTAGGAGAATGATGTGATTGACTTGACCCACTACGTTAGCTTAGCACTTGATTGCTTAGTATGTTGCTATTGCTTTCTTCATGACTTATACATGTTCCTATGACTATGAGATTACGCAACTCCTGTTTGCCGGGGGAACACTTTGTGTGCTACCAAACGTCACAACGTAACTGGGTGATTATAAAGGTGCTCTACAGGTGTCTCCGAAGGTACTTGTTGAGTTGGCGTATTTCGAGATTAGAATTTGTCACTCCGATTGTCTGGGACGTATCTCTGGGCCCTCTCGGTAATGCACACCACTATAAGCCTTGCAAGCAATGTGACTAATGAGTTAGTTGCGTGATGATGCATTACGAAACGAGTGAAGAGACCTGCCGGTAACGAGATTGAACTAGGTATTGAGATACCGACGATCAAATCTCGGACAAGTAACATACCGATGAAAAGGGAACAACGCATGTTGTTATGCGGTTTGACCGATAAAGATCTTCGTAGAATATGTAGGAGCTAATATGAGCATCCAGGTTCCTCTATTGGTTATTGACCGGAGATGTGTCTCGATCATGTCTACATAGTTCTAGAACCCGTCCGCATGCTTAACGTTTGGTGACGATTTGTATTACGAGTTATGTGATTTGATGTACCGAAGGTAGTTCGGAGTTCCGGATGAGATCGGGGACATGACGAGGAGTCTCAAAATGGTCGAGGCATAAAGATCGATATATTGGACGACTATATTCGGACATCGAAAAGGTTTCGAGTGATTCGGGTATTTTTGGGAGTAACAGAGAGTTACGAGAATTTGTATTGGGCCTTAATGGGTCATACGGGAAAGGAGAGAAAGGCCTCAAAAGGTGGCCGCACCCCTCCCCATGGTCTGGTCCGAATTGGACTAGGGAGGGGGGCGCCCCTTCCTTCCTTCTCCTTTTCCCTTCCCTTTTTCCTATTCCATGTGGGAGGAGGAATCCTACTAGGACTAGGGAGTCCTAGTAGGACTCCACACTTCTGGCGCGCCCTAGGGGCTGGCCGGCCTCCCCTCCTCCATCCTTTATATATGGGGGCAGGGGGCACCTCTAGACACACAATTTGATCAGTTGATCTATCCCAGCCGTGTGCGGTGCCCCCCCCCCTCCACCATATTCCACCTCGGTCATATCGTAGCGGTGCTTAGGAGAAGCCCTGCGTCGGTAGCAACATCATCACTTTCATCACGCCGTCGTGCTGGCGGAACTCTCTCATGGAGCTCTGCTGGATCAGGGTTCGCGGGACGTCATCGACCTGAAAGTGTGCTGAACTCGGAGGTGCCGTACATTTAGTACTTGGATTGATCGGATCGTGAAGACATACGACTACATCAACCGCGTTGTGCTAACACTTCCGCTTTCGGCCTATGAGGGTACGTGGACGACACTCTCCCCTCTCGTTGCTATGCATGACCATGATCTTGTGTGTGCATAGGAAATTTTTGAAATTAGTACGTTCCCCAACAGGTCGGTGGAGCCACGACGGGCCCACAAGGGGGGAGGGCGCACCCAGGGGGTAGGCGCGCCCCCTGCCTCGTGGCGTCCTCATTGGTTGCTTGACGTCCACTCCAAGTCCTTTGGATCATGTTTGTTCCAAAAATCACGCTCCCGAAGGTTTCATTCCGTTTGGACTCCGTTTGATATTCCTTTTTCTGTGAAACACTGAAATAGGCAAAAAAAACAGCAATTTGCACTGGGCCTTGCGTTAATAGGTTAGTCCCAAAAATAATATAAAAGTGTATAATAAAGCCCATTAAACATCCAAAACAGAATATATAATAGCATGGAACAATCAAAAATTATAGATACGTTGGAGACGTATCAAGCATCCCCAAGCTTATATCCTGCTCGTCCTCGAGTAGGTAAATGAAAAAAACAGAATTTTGATGTGGAATGCTTTCTAGCATATTCTTCAATGTAATTTTCTTTATTGTGGCATGAATGTTCATATCCGAAAGATTCAAGATAAAATTTTAATGTTGACACAAAAATAATAATACTTCAAGCATGCTAACCAAGCAATTATGTCTTATCAAAATAACATAGCCAAGGAAAGCTTTTCCCTACAAAATCATATAGTTTGGCCATGCTTCATTTTCATCACACAAAATGCTCTCATCATGCACAAACCCGATGACAAGCCAAGCAATTGTTTGATACTTAGCCTTCTCAAACTCTTTCAACTTTTACGCAATATATGAGGGTGAGCCATGGACATAGCACTATGGATGGAATAGAATATAATGATTGAGGTTGTGTGAGAAGACAAAAAGGAGAAAGTCTCACATTGACGCGGCTAATCAATGGGCTTGATGTCAATGCAAGGAGTAGGGATTGCCATGCAACAGATCCACTAGAGCTATAAATATATGACAGCTCATCAAAGAAACTAAGTGGGTGTGCATCCAACTTGCTTGCTCACGAAGACCTAGGGCATTTGAGGAGGCCCATCATTGGAATATACAAGCCAAGTTCTATAATAAAAAATTCCCACTTGTATATGAAAGTGACAAAATAAGAGACTCTCTATCATGAAGATCATGGTGCTACCTTGAAGCACAAGTGTGGAAAAAGGATAGTAACATTGTCCCTTCTCTCTTTTTCTCTTTTTTTGTTTGGGCCTTCTATTTTTTTTTGTTCGTCTGGAGTCTCATCCCGACTTGTGGGGGAATCATAGTCTCCATCATCCTTTCCCCACATGGGACAATTCTCTAATGATGATCATCACACTTTTATTTACTTACAACTCAAGAATTACAACTCGATACTTAGAACAAAATATGACTCTATGTGAATGCTTTCGACGGTGTACCGGGATATGCGATGAATCAAGAGTGACATGTATGAAAAATTAAGCATGGTGGCTTTGCCACAAATACGATGTCAACTACATGATCATGCGAAGCAATATGACAATGATGATGCGTGTCATAATAAACAGAATGGTGGAAAGTTGCATGGCAATATATCTTGGAATGGCTATGGAAATGCCATAATAGGTAGGTATGGTGGCTGTTTTGAGGAAGATATAAGGAGGCTTATGTGTTATAGAGCGTATCATATCACGGGGTTTGGATGCATCGGCGAAGTTTGCACCAACTCTCAAGGTGAGAAAGGGCAATGCACGGTACCGAAGAGGCTAGCAATGATGGAAGGGTGAGAGTGTGTATAATCCATGGACTCAACATTAGTCATAAACAACTCACATACTTATTGTAAAAATCTACAAGTCATCAAAACCAAGCACTACGCGCATGCTCCTAGGGGGATAGATTGGTAGGAAAAGACCATCGCTCATCCCCTACCGCCACTCATAAGGAAAGCAATCAAAGAACACCTCATGCTTCAAATTTGTCACACAACGTTTACCATACGTGCATGCTACAGGACTTGCAAACTTCAACACAACTATTTCTCAATTTCACAATTACTCAACTAACACACCTCTAATATTACCACCTTTATATCTCAAAACAACTATCAAGTATCAAACTTCTCTTAGTATTTAATGCACTTTCAGGTTTTTATCTTGGATGCCTATCATATTAGGACTAATTTTATAACCAAAGCAAATTACCAAGTTGTTCTAAAGGACTCTCAAAATAATATAAGTGAAGCATGAGAGATCAATTATTTCTATAAAACAGAACCACCATCGTGCTCTAAAAGATATAAGCGAAGCACTAGAGCAAAATTATCTAGCTCAAAAGATATAAGTGAAGCACATAGAGTATTCTAATAAATTCCAATTCATGTGTGTCTCTCTAAAAGTGTGTATATAAAGGATGATTGTGGTAAACTAAAAAAACAAAGAGTTTCAATCATATAAGACACTCCAAGCAAAACACATATCATGTGGTGAATAAAAATATAGCTCCAAGTAAAGTTACCGATGGATGAAGACGAAAGAGGGGATGCCTTCCGAGGCATCCCCAAGCTTAGGCTTTTGATTGTCCTTGGATTTTACCTTGGGGTGCCTTGGGCATCCCCAAGCTTAGGCTCTTGCCACTCCTTGTTCCATAATCCATCAAATCTTTACCCAAAACTTGAAAACTTCACAACACAAAACTTAAACAGAAAATCTCTTGAGCTCCGTTAGTAAAAGAAAACAAACCACAACTTAAGATACTGTAATGAACTCATTATTTATTTATATTGGTGTTAAACCTACTGTATTCCAACTTCTCTATGGTTCATATACTCAAATACTAGCCATAGTTTCATCAAAATAAGCAAACAACACACAAAAAACAGAATCTGTCAAAAATAGAACAGTCTGTAGTAATCTATAGGTTTCGAATACTTATGGAACCCCAAAAATTCTAAAATAAATTTCTGGACATGAGGAATTTATCTATTAATCATATTCAAAAAGAATTAACTAAATAGCACTCTCCAGTAAAAAAGGCAGCAAATCTCGTGAGCGCTAAAGTTTCTGTTATTTACAGCAAGATCGCCAAGACTTTCCCCAAGTCTTCCCAAAGGTTCTACTTGGCACAAACACTAATTAAAAGCATAAAACCACATCTAAACAGAGGATAGATAAATTATTTATTACTAAACAGAATAAAAAAGCAAGAAACAAAAATAAAATTGGGTTGCCTCCCAACAAGCGCTATCGTTTAACGCCCCTAGCTAGGCATAAATGCAAGGATAGATCTAGGTATTACCATGATAATGACAAGGTAAATCGCGAAAACTCAATTCATACTCACCAAGTTCAGCAGCAAGCTTTCTTTGTGGCAAGCAAAAGTAATCAAAAGGGCTAAATTTAATGGGACAAAAGTCCCCAAGATCAAGCTCGGGAGCTATTGGTTCCTCCTTTGGCCCCTCATATTGCACAACCAATTCATCATTATAAGAATTCTTTTGGAAAAAAAGTCACGAGCCTTTGTTCAAGGGAAAAACCTAACCCATTATTCTGGATAGCAAAATCATCATTAAGTTCAGAGACCCTGTCAACAAGAACATCGGTAGGAACCCTTTTTCTAAGGTTTTCATTAAAAGCAACATGATCTAAAGATCGTAAATGAATAATGTCTTCTTGATAAAAAAGGATTGCTTCTATGGGAGGGCGGCCGGCATCCACCCTATAATGCGCAAAAATTTCATTGGCCTCTTTTATTATAAATCTGAACTCATGAGCTAAAAAGGTGGTCGCTGCTCGCTTAACAGTAGAATGCTCAATATTAGAAAATTCTAGGAAAATCCTTTGTATGGAAGGATGCATATGTAAAAATTGTCTTTCAAGTTCAACTATGAGCAAATATATAGCATCCGCGAGACTACTAGTTTTATGAAGAATAGACCCGCTCATGGTGGGCAAAGCACCAGCACAAGAAATCTTGAATAACTCCCTTCCCAATAATATTACCGCTGCCAATCCGAAACTTTTTAGTATGTAAAATAGTAGGATATTCAAGAGGATCATCGATAGCATCAAAGTTTTCCATATTCTCATCCTTATCAACGATAACCTCCCCAGTTTCAGACATGATTGCAACAAATTGCAAAAAGAACTGTTAGGACCCCGATTCTAAGTCACACCAATCTAGCATGTAACACGTCATATCACTTTGGGCCATCACGCACGGTATTCCCACGGGTGTCGCCTTACCTGGCCCGGGACCGTTTGCGCCTTTTGGCTCACGTATATGATAGTGTCGCTAGCATCCATATGACAAAGAACCTGGGCCGACATGACTAGTCGTGAACCCAAAGTGGCACTAACTTACAGGGACAGGATTACATGAAACAACATCGAGCATGTCGGTCAGCAGCATGTGAATCCGGGTTGTAGCAACTGGGCTAACAGGACTACGGGAATCCGGGCTGTAGCAGGCTAGCAAGACTCCGGAAGTCACCGCGTGACATTTCCCCAAAAGGACAGACACGGGAATGATGTGAATCACAGGCCGACCAGTCTAAGTGTTCCGGAGCAGTAGTGCTGGGCTAGCAGGACTCCGGTGAACCGGGCTGTAGCAGACTACCATGGCTCCGTGGAAGCACTAGACAACATTTCCCCATAAGAGAGGCTACCAAGGATAAACAACTAGGTTGTCGGATCCCACACATAACAATACATGTCACACGTACGCATAACATGCAAGTATGTGTTGTACAACATGGCATCAGAACATAATGCAAACTCATATAGATAAAGGCCCAAAAGAGCCACATAGCATTAATACAAAACAGAGGTCTCATGACCCATCATTCAGAGCATACAAGCAACGGAAGCATTACATGTCTGAGTATAGACAACTACAAAAGAAAAAAGGCTGAGAAGCCTGACTATCTACAAGTCCCTCCCAAGGGTACAAGATCGTACCTGAGGTAACAAGCTACTCGTCGAAGTCCAAGCGGTACTACTAGTGAGACAGATGTCTCAGCTGCAAAGCATAAAATAGAGCAAACGTGAGTACAAAGGTACTCAGCAAGACTTACATCAGATCCTATCATACATGCATTTGTATCAAGAAGGTAATGTGGGGTTTAGTTGCAGCAAGCCAGCTTTGACTCAGTGGCTATCCTATTCTACGACTACGAGTAAGTCCTTTGAGGTATGAACGCGCACACGAGTCCACTAATCACCACATCAATACTCTAGTATGGATTCATTCCCGTCTCCCTACGAGAACGCCATCCATAGCACTCACACTTGTCTTGAGCATTTTAGAGTATCCACTTTAAGTTGTCTATGTACCACGTAAGCATCCAAGAAGTCCATAACCGTGGACCCGAGTATTCGAATAGATCATGAAAACCCTGCAGGGGTGTACTTCTTCACACACGCTCTCACCACTTATCGCCGTTTACACGACGTGTACTCGGCAACCTTCAAGCGGAAGGCCAGCGAGGGTGTCGGCCACGACCTGACTAACCACACAAGTCTTTCATCCAGGTTTATCGCCTATTCGGGTCCCATCCGCAAGGAGATCCAACCGGGGTATCGCTCACGGCCCCAAACCATGTGAGCAGGGTTCCCAAGCCCACCATCCGGGTGCCACTTGGTACACCGTGCCACTGTGCCTAGTCTATCCCAAGCCCACCTGGCCGGGTGCCACTTGGTAGATTACTAACACTACCTACAAACACCAGAAACTAATTGCAACTCCTGGACAGAGATCAAGTTGGTTAATAAGTCGAGAGGGGCACTTAAGCATTCCAATGTGTGGTAGTAGCTATTAATTGGACAACATACACGGAACTCAGTGCTTAAGGACGGTTCTAGTGAGACAACCTACCATGTACTCCTACATGGCCTCTCACCGCTAGCAGGCATGGCATGGTAGGAACACAAGATGGCTCAATCAACTCCTACACATGCTAGTGGGTTTTAACTATTTATTGTGGCAATGACAGGTCATGCAGAGGAATGGGTTCAACTACCGCGGCATAAAGTAGCAGTTGAATTGTTGTTGTCCTAATGCAATAAAAGAGAGCAGGAGCGAGAGGGTAGGATTGTATCGAAATGAACAAGGGGGTTTCCTTGCCTGGTAGATCAACAGGGGGCACTGCTCCTCTGACAAGTACTCTGGATCGGTCTCCGGAGCAGGACCTATCGAGAAGGAACGGTGTCGGCAATCAAACACAAGCATATGCAACAATATGATGCCTGAATATGGCATGAATATGTGATGTGTTTTGAGCTAATGCATTTAGCATTCAACTTGGAAGAGGTCCATTTGAACCAAAGGTTCAAATGCAACTCTAATTTAAGTCCCTTTAAATGCCATAAGTGTGTTTTCATACATACAGCATGTATAGGTTGGTTTGTCATGCATGAAAATGGTACAGATGGATAGATTGCATTTTTCTGATAATTTTTCGTATATAACTTATTTCAATCTGAGCTAAGGTTGAATTTTTGTGATTTTTTTGAAGTTTATATCATTTTCTGGATTTTCTTGATTTATTTTTAAACTAGAAAATGATATATTGCGTCAGCAAGACAGTGGCATTGCGTCAGCAGGTCAACCAGGTTGACCCGGGTCAAACTTGACGTGTGGGGTCCACACATCAGTGACTAACTAACTAATCTAAGTTAATTAGTGCTAAGCTCCTACTAACTAAAATGTCAGTGGAGTTAATTAAACTTAATTTAAAACTAAACTAGGATTAGCTGGGGCCGGGGCCCACTTGTCAGCGAACCACGGGAGGTCAAACCTCCTGTTCAGTGGGGTCAAACCCGCCGACGGTTAGTCGCCGACGTCCACAGACGCGGCGGAGGGCTCGGGTTCGTCGCTCCGGCGACCATAAAAGGCGGCGGAGACCACCTACGCGAAGCCCGGGCTCGCGCGCATCCAGCGGAGCAGGTAGGAGGAGCTGGAGTGGCTAGAGCTCACCGGAGCGGAGCTCGGCGTGGCGGCCGAAGCACGGTTTCGAGCGGGAGCGGGCTACGGGGCACGGGGAGGCCACCCGAGGGGCTCTGCGGCACCCTCGTGGCACCAGGAGCACGGTGAGGTGCTCGGGTGCGAGCTGCGGCGACTAGCGCGACAACGGCAATATGGACGGCGGCGAAGGCTACGGTCGTGGTGGTGGACGGGGCTACGGAACGCGAACGGCTAAACGGAGAGAGGGAGAAGGAGAAGGAGCTCACAACAATCTTGGTGGGCTTGACGGCGAGCTCGGGGACGCGCTGAGGTCGACGGTGCGGCGATGGGAATCCACGGCGTCCGGAGATGATGACAACGGCGATGGAGGCGCTCCAGGGCCTCCCGAGGCGCGTCGCTCGACGGAGAGGTAGACGGCGATGAGGCGGAGCGTCTGGGCACGAAGCGAGGGCGAGGCCATGACGGTGGGCGCGACAATGGCGAGCGGTGGCAACGGCGGCGCTCGGGCATTCGCGGGAGAGAGCGAGAGAGAGGAGGGGAAGGAACTAGAGAGAGTGTGAGAGGTGCAGGGCGGCATGTGGCGTCTCCAGAGAGACGCGGGAGGAAGCAGAGAGGCAGGAGGTGGCCAGGCGCGTGCCCTTGTCCTCCTGGCGCGAGGAAGGGGATGACTGGCGCGGCCAGCTGGCTGGGCCGACCTGGTGGGCCACACAGTGCCAGGCCGCAGGTAACCCAGGTAAGGTTTTTCCTTTTTTTTGTTTTGTTTTCTATTTCTGTAATTTGTTTCCAGATTTAGTAAAACACTAAATCAATTTATTTTTCTTCTGAAATTTATTGTAGGAGCTACTTGAAATATTCCAAAGCCCCTCACATAAAAATCAGAATTATTGGACATATATAAATAAATATAACATATATATATATATCCAATGCAAATAAGTATTACATTAATTCCAAATGGCCAAAATAAATATTTGTGAGCTCCTGAAAATATTTGTTTGATTTTTCCTCTGACCAGTATTTTCAGAGAGCAACTTGAACATTTTCTTGGACCTTTTTGGAGCAATTTTTATCTGGGTCATTTCCAGAAATGATTTATGAGGGTTTCACAAATCCGCATTTCAAATTTAGATGAAATTTAAACATGATGCTCACAAGAAGGCTAGCCTAGGACATACCAGAACTAGGGATGTGACAAGAACGAGCACACAAAAGGCAGGAAGGAAAGAGAGGGCAAGTTAAAATGGCAAGGGTGAAGTGGGGGAGAGGGAAATGACAGGCAAATGGCAGATAATGTAATGGGAGGGATAAGAGTTTGTGATGGGTACTTGGTATGTCTTGACTTGTGCGTAGACTCCCCGGCAACGGCGCCAGAAATCCTTCTTGCTACCTCTTGAGCACTACATTGGTTTTCCCTTGAAGAGGAAAGGGTGATGTAGTAAAGTAGCGAAAGTATTTCCCCTAGTTTTTGAGAACTAAGGTATCAATCCAGTAGGAGGCCACACGCAAGTCCCTCGTACCTACACAAACAAATAAGAACCTCGCAACCAACGTGATAAAGGGGTTGTCAATCCCTTCACGGCCACTTACGAGAGTGAGATCTGATAGAGATGCTAAGATAATATTTTCGGTATTTTTATGATAAAGGTATAAAGTAAATATTGCAAAATAGAAATAACTTGTTGACGGGAGATAAATATAATGAAGAATAGACCCGGGGGCCATAGGTTTCACTAGTGGCTTCTCTCAAGATAGCGTAAGTATTACGATGGGCGAACAAATTACTGTCGAGCAATTGATAGAAAAGCGAATAATTATGAGAATATCTAGGCATGATCATGTATATAGGCATCACGCCCATGACAAGTCGACCGACTCCTGCCTGCATCTACTACTATTACTCCACACATCGGCCGCTATCCAGCATGCATCTAGAGTATTAAGTTCATAAGAACAGAGTAACTCATTAGGTAAGATGACATGATGTAGAGGGATAAACTCAAGCAATATGATATAAGCCCCATCTTTTTATCCTCGATGGCAACAATAGAATACATATCGTTCCCCTTTCTGTCACTGGGATCGAGCACCGCAAGATTGAACCCAAAGCTAAGCACTTCTCCCATTGCAAGAAAGATCAATCTAGTAGGCCAAACCAAACTGATAATTCGAAGAGACTTGCAAAGATAACAAATCATACATAAAATATTTTAGAGAAGAATCAAATATTTTTCATAGATAGACTTGATCATAAACCCACAATTCATCGGATCTCAACAAACACACCGCTAAAAGAGTTACATCGAATAGATCTCCAAGAAGATCAAGGAGAACTTTGTATTGAGATCCAAAGAGAGAGAAGAATACATCTAGCTAATAGCTATGGACCCGAAGGTCTGAAGTAAACTACTCACACATCATCGGAGGGGCCATGGAGTTGATGTAGAGGCCCTCCGTGATCGATGCCCCCTCCGGTGGAGCTCCGGAAAAGGCCCCAACATGGGATCTCTTGGGTGCAGAAGGTTGCGGCGGTGGAAATAGGGTTTCGTGGTGCTCCTGGATGTTTTCAGGGTATATGAGTATATATAGGAGGAAGAAGTAGGTCGGTGGAGCCACGAGGGGCCCACGAGGGGGGACGACACGCCCAGGGGGTAGGCGCCCCTGCCTCATGGCCTCCTCGTTGGTTGCTTGACGTCCACTCCAAGTCCTCTGGATCATGTTTGTTCCAAAAATCATGCTCCCGAAGGTTTCATTCCGTTTGGACTCTGGTTGATATTCCTTTTCTGCAAAACACTGAAATAGGCAAAAAACAGCAATTTGCACTGGGCCTTGGGTTAATAGGTTAGTCCCAAAAATAATATAAAAGTCTATAATAAATCCCATTAAACATCCAAAACAGAATATATATAATAGCATGGAACAATCAAAAATTATAGATACGTTGGACACGTATCGGTGTTCTTGAGCTCAATGAACTTGTGTTGAGGATGGTCTGAATGATTTGTCCTAGATCAAATCTCCCCCTTCCTACGGTGGTGGCTAGTCCTATTTATAGAGGCCCTGGTCCTCTTCCCAAATGTTTAGGCGGGAAGGGATCCCATAACGGCCAACTCGAAGGGGGACAACTAGTACAAGTTATCCTGACAAAAGGTGGCCTTCGCCTGCCAAAGGCTCTGGTGGTGACACTGTCGTGGGCTCCGTGATGACCTCCATCCTGCTGGTCTTGGTCTCATTGCACCGATATGGAAACCTTTCCCTCATGCCTCGGGACTCCCGCCTGGCCTTGGTCGTCATGGCTCACGTCATGGAAACCTCACGAGGTGCCCCCCGCCTTGATCTCTCCGCTCCTCGCGAGCCAACCCAGTGAGGCTGCCCCTGAGGAGGTCTTGTGTCGTCCGCCTCACGAGGCTTGGCCCCTCTCGAGGGTCTTGATTGTTTGTTGATGAAGATGGGTCGTACCAGGCCGCTGGTGGAGCCACGCCCTAGGCCGCAGGCAGGCAAGTCTGGGTACCCCCGTTCCCAGGACGCCGACACATTCGAGTACATCAACCGCGTTAACCTAACGCTCCCGCTTTCGGTCTATGAGGGTACGTGGACACACTCTACCCCTCATTGATGTTATGCTTCTCCTAGATAGATCTTGCATGATCGTAGGATTTTTTTTGAAATTGAATGCTACGTTCCCCAATAGGGCCCTAGTGACAAGCATTAAGCATACCAAAGTCGTAGCAATATCAATCTCAGAATATAGTGAATACTAGGGAAAAAACCCTAACAAAACTAACTTGATTACATGATAAATCTCATCCAACCCATCACCGTCCAGCAAGCCTACGGTGCAATTACTCATGCACGGCTGTGAGCATGATGAAATTGGTGATGGAGGAAGGTTGAAGATGATGATGACGACGAATCCCACTCTCCGGAGCCCCGAATAGACTCTAGATCAGCCCTCCCGATGAAGAACAGGAGGCGGCGGTGGCTCTGTATTGTAAAACATGATGAATCCTGCTCTCTGAATTTTTTCTCCTAGAATAGGGTTATATAGAGTTGGAGTTGAGGTTGGAGGAGGTCTAGGGGGCACACAAGCCCTCTAGGCATGCCCCAGGTGGCGCCCCCAGGCTTGTGGCCTCTGGGTGGACCCCCTTTGGATAATTCTTGCGCCAATATTTTATATATCTTCAAAAATATTCTTCGTAAATTTTCAGGTCAATCCGAGAACTTTTATTTCTGCAGAAAAATAACACCATAGGAATTCTTCTGAAAACATCGCTAGTTCGGGTTAGTTCCATTCAAATCATGCAAGTTAGAGTCCAAAACAAGGGCAAAAGAGTTTGGAAAAGCAGATACGATGCAGACATATCATGTTGTTCTACACACGGACTCGACCGGACGCCTCGACCCGGTCGACATATTCGCCCCTGAGCACCAAATCAGGTTTGGAAACTTAGAGTATGTCGTGGATGCTCGGGGTAGTCTGATCTTCACTGGCTTCTCGGCCCTACCTGGGATGCCCTCGTACTCCGAAGCATTAACTTTGGGGTCTCCCCCCGATTCGATTTCTGGATCAGCCGTTATCTTGCGGCTGGCTTTGAGCTCGGATGCAATGACTATGTCCGAAGATCGGGAGTCAACCCCATCTGGACTTTCCTTCCTTATCGCGGATCTGGCTTCGAGCCCTAATGAGAGTTCGGTGTTTGAAGATCGGCAGTCAACCCCAGCCGGACTCGCCCCCTTACGATGGAATTGGCTTCGAGCCTTGACGCGAGTGCGGCATCCGAAGACAAGGAGTCTGCCATGGTCGGGCTCACCCCTCGTCCCCCCATCATACCGGAGGTTGACTCCGAGGAGATTTTGTGCATTAACCCGGACGGTCTCGCCCTGATAAACGAGGCGATGGACCGGATCCAGATGATGAATATCTTGGAGGGCCCATCCTCGGCTCACACTCAGCGGGGCCTCGAAGTGAGGCATAGGGAATTTTATGTCCACCCACCACCCAGTTATTAGCCATTATTGAAGACTTAACTGACATGCTGGACTATGTCTCTAAAGAGGCCACCGACATGGACGATGATTGCGAAGCCATGGCCCACACTGAAACCGCCCCTCTTGTCATCGGCCAATGGACGACCACCTCCACCTATGATGTTTACATGGTAGACACCCCCAAGGACAATGGCGATGTCGCCAACGATGGGGATGGCACCTCCGGAACAGAGCCCAGCGAGGAACCCCCCAAACGCCGAAAACAACGCCAATGATCCAAGGGGCATCGTGGCAGGGAAAGCAACACAAGCACCGGAGAGGACGACTCTCCAGACAATGTGGAAGACCTCGGTGACCCTACCCCCGAGCACTAGCCTGATGGATCAAAGGGGCATGGGGGCCAGTATAACCCCGAGGACCCTCATGACTCTGAGGATAGCAACTATATACCTCTCTCCGAAGAGGAGGTCGGCCTCGGAGCTGAAAATTTTATCGTTCTGGAAGACCCGTGGGACCAAGAGCGGTTCAATTAGCAACTCATATCCACCGGGTGATGCTTGAAGAAGAAGCAATAATAGATGAAGGATGGACAGAATACCCTCAACGATAGATGGACAAAGTCTTGGCGGCCAAAGAAGGGTACGACTACTAGCCCACCAGCAGTAGACTAAAAGCTACCCAAAGCGGAAGTTGCTGCCACAATTCGATGAAGAGGCCCTGGCGCCCGCACCACCAAGATATACACAGGCAAACCAGCCCAACCGCCCCGCTAAGGAAGGGACATGCCGGCTGAAGAAGCCGAATACCCACCCGCTCCCCCTCACCATAAAGGCAAGGAGGCGGCATAGCCAGAATACCAATACGATCTCCGTCACGACCTTGCCATTAGGGAAGGACAGACACGATCCATCTATGGATCTTTGGATTACGCCCCGGCTGGACGGGACGGATATCAATCATGGCACGACCGAAACGATAGAATTCGAGAGAAGCACCGGGCCGATATGGCCACCGATCTACGGCGTGACATAGCCCGGATTAGGGGCTCCACTCACCCGCTGTGCTTCACCGACAAGGTAATGCGGCACCAGTTCCCCGAAGGGTTTAAACCCGTAAACATCGAACAATACAACAGGACTACAGACCTGGCCATGTGGATCGAAGACTTTCTTCTCCACATTCATATGGCTCGAGGGGACGACCTCCATGCCATAAAATATTTGCCACTAAAGCTCAAAGGACCAGCCAGGCACTGGCTGAACAACCTCCCCGAATAATATTGGGAGTTGGGAAGAGCTCCAGGATGCTTTCCGAGCTAACTTTAAGGCACTTACGTCCGGCCTTCGGATGCTGATGACCAAAGCCACGTGGTCCAACAGCCCAGAGAATTGGCCCGGCAATTTGGAATCGATTTAAGACCAAAAAGAACCAGATCATCGACTATCCGGACGCAGAAGCAATAGCTGCATTCAGGCACAGTATCCGAGATGAATGGCTAGTGCGCCAGCTCGGTCAGGATAAACCGAACATGGTGGCAGCACTCACCTCTCTAATGACCCACTTTTTCGTGGGTGAAGACAGTTGGCTGGCTCATAGAATCACCAACACATAAGACCCTGGCACCTCGGAAGTCCGGGAAGGAAACGGGAAACCACGGTGCAATAGAAATAAGCGTTGCCACAACAACGGCAAAGTCGAAGACACGACAGTGAATGTTGAATTCCGCAAATCCAAAACAAGACCGTGGAGGAAACCCTCTAAGGGGAGTAGGAGGGCCCCACTAAGTTGGACACAATCCTGGACAGACCCTGCCAGATCCACAACATGTTTAACAAGCCCGCCAACCACACCAACTGTAACTGTTGGGTAATCAAACAGGCTGGCAAGCTCACAGCCAAAGAAGCAGGCAAAAGCCTCTGCAGTGAGGACGACGAAGAACCTCGCAAGCTGAACAACGGGGGCCATAAAAAATTCCCTCTAGAGGTAAAAATGGTGAATATGATCTACGCCACCTACATACCCAAGAAGGAGCGGAAACATGCATTTCGGGGTGTCCATGCCGTAGAGCCCGTAGCCCCGAAATTTTGTTGGAAATATGCCCTAGAGGCAATAATAAAGTGGTTATTATTATATTTCCTTGTTCATGATAATTGTCTATTGTTCATGCTATAATTGTATTAACTGGAAACCGTAATACATGTGTGAATACATAGATCGTAGTATGTCCCTAGTAAGCCTCTAGTTGACTAGCTCGTTGATCAATAGATGGTCATGGTTTCCTGACCATGGACATTGGTTGTCGTTGATAACGGGAATGATGTGATGGACATGACCAAATCCTAAGCATAGCACAAGATCATATAGTCGTTTGCTAAAGGCTTTTCTAATGTTGATAGTACCTGGAACTACGTCGGTATTTCCCCGGAGAGGGAGGGATTATGTAGCATAGCGACGGTAGAGTATTTCCCTCAGTTATGAAACCAAGGAATCGAACCAAGCAACACAACGTAAGCAACACCTGTACACAAATAACAACGCCTCGCAACCCAACGTTAAAGGGGTTGTCAATCCCTTTCGGGAAACGGCGCCAGAAATGGCGAGTGACAGGAGATACAGTTGTAAATATTGATAGATCGAACGCCAAATAAAATAAATTGCAGCAAGGTATTTTTAGATTTTTGGTTTAATAGATCTGAAAATAAATCAAGGAAAAAGTAGATTGCAAAGGCAAATATATGAGAAATAAGACCCAGGGGTCGTAGGTTTCATAAGTGGCTTTTCTCAAGAACAATAGCAAATGGCGGGTAAACAAATTACTGTTGGGCAATTGATAGAACTTCAAATAATTATGATGATATCCAGGCAATGATCATTACATAGGTATCATGTCCAAGATTAGTAGACCGACTCCTGCCTGCATCTACTACTATTACTCCACACATCGACCGCTATCCAGCATGCATCTAGTGTATTAAGTTCATGGAAAAACAGAGTAATGCAATAAGAATGATGAGATGATGTAGACAAGATCTGTTTATCTATATGGTGGTAGATATAGATCTCGTCTTTTTATCCTTAGTAGCAACGATACATACGTGTTAGTTCCCTTTCTGTCACTGGGATCAAGGACCATAAGATCGAACCCACTACCGGGCACCTCTTCCCATTGCAAGATAAATAGATCGAGTTGGCCACACAAAACCCAAATATCGGAGAAGAAATATGAGGCTATAAGAGATCGCGCATAAAAGAGATCAAATAAACTCAAATACTTTAATGGATATAAAAACATAGATTTGATCATAAACTCGAAGTTCATCGATCCCAACAAACACACCACAAAAGAGTTACATCATATGGATCTCCAAGAGACCATTGTATTTAGAATCGAGAGAGAGAGAGAGAGATGAAGCCATCTAGCTAATAACTACGGATCCGAAGGTCTACAAAGAACTACTCACGCATCATCGGAGAGGCACCAATGGAAGTGGTGAACCCCTTCATGATGGTGTTTAGATTGGATCTGGTGTTTCTGGACTCTGCGGCGGCTGGATGAATATTTCGTTGACTCCCCTAGGATTTTGGGAACATTTGGGTATTTATAGAGCAAATAGGCGGTCCTGGGGCACCCGAGGTGGGCACAACCCACTAGGGCGCGCCTGGACCTCCTGGCATGGCCTGTTGGGTTGTGCCCCCTCGGGGGACTCCCCAGGTGCAACCAGGGCCCATCTGCTTCCTTTTGGCCCATAAAAAATCATCGTAAAGTTTCGTGCCATTTGGACTCCGTTTGTTATTGATTTCCTGTGATGTAAAAAACATGGAAAAAACAGGAACTGGCACTGGGCACTATGTCAATAGGTTAGTACCAAAAAATGATATAAAATGACTATAAAATGATTATAAAACATCCAAGATTGATAATAAAACAGCACGGAACTATAAAAAATTATAGATACGTTGGAGACGTATCAGCATCCCCAAGCTTAACTCCTACTCGTACTCGAGTTGGTAAGTGATAAAAACGGAATTTTTGATGTGGGGTGTTGTTCATAAAGTCATGTCATATTCTTTTTCTTTATAGCATGGGCATTTGGACTTTTATGTGATTCAAAGCAATAGTCTAGTTTTGACATAATAATTTAGATACTCAAGCATATCAACAAGAAACCATGTCTTTCAATATATCAATGCTAAAATAAGTTATCCCTAGCCCATAAGGCTCAAACATTGATCCATTCATGAAACACACTCGAATATTAACTACACCCAATACTTGAGCATGATCATATTGCCTCCTAGTTGGTGCTTTTTATGAGAGAAGATGGAGACTCCGATTTCAAAATGAAAATTTCATAATGTAAAAGAAAGTCCCTTCGTAGAGGGAAGTAGGGATTTGTAGAGGTGCTAGAGCTCAAAGCGAAAAATTTGAGATAAAAACATTTTGGGAGGTGTATCCATCCCACCAATGAAAATGACTTAGAGTTCCGAACACTTTCCATGCTAGATATGCCATAGGCAGTTCCCAAATAGAAAATAAAGTTTATTCCTTTTTCCACGCTAGATATGCCATAGATGGTCATGGTTTCCTGACCATGGACATTGGATGTCATTGATAACGGGATCACATCATTAGGAGAATGATGTGATGGACAAGACCCAATCCTAAGGATAGCATAAGATCATATAATTTGTTTGCTAAAGGCTTTTCTAATGTCAAGTATCATTTCCTTAGACCATGATATTGTGCAACTCTCGGATGCCGTAGGAATGCTTTGGGTGTACCAAACGTCACAACGTAACTGGGTGGCTATAAAGGTGCACTACAGGTGTCTCCAAAAGTGTATGTTGGGTTGGCACGAATCGAGACTGGGATTTGTCACTCCGTATGACGGAGAGGTATCTTAGGGCCCACTCGGTAATGCATCATCATAACGAGCTCAATGTGACTAAGGAGTTGGTCACGGGATCATGCGTAACGCAACGAGTAAAGAGACTTGCCGGTAACGAGATTGAACGAGGTATGGGGATACCGACGATCGAATCTCGGGCAAGTAACATACCGATTGTCGTGGGTTTGTCACGACAGATGTCCTCGTGAAAGGAATTAGTCGTGGAGCCATCGCAATGGGTTAGCTTAAAGGGGTTAAACCGAACAAGGGACGCAAGGGATTTTATACTAGTTCGGCCCCTTCAATGAAGGTAAAAGCCTACGTCTAGTTGTGATTGGTATTGCTAGGGTTTTGATGACCAGGGAGCGAATCTGCTTTGCCTGGTTCTCGAGTTGTTGTCTGTTGTCCTCAAACTGCGGCCGGGTCGCCCCTTTATATACATAGGTTGACGCCTGCCGGTTTACAGAGTCCCGAGGCCGGATCATAGATGTGTCCGGCTCGGTCTCTATTCCTCTAACTTACAATACAAGTTACATGACAAAGTCGGTTTACATCTACAGGCTTTAACCCGCCTTTGGGCCTTGGGCCTTCGTAAAGCGCCACCATCTTCACGTCTTCATGGGCTTCTATCTTCATGGAGCTAACCCGGCCACTCCTAGCCAGTTTACCTCCAGTAATCATATCCCCAACATTAGGCCCCAAATTGATTTGAACTTGTTCATGTCAATCTTCAATAGTTAGAAAAATTCTTGCCCTGTCACCTTCATATAAATCTGGTAAACCATGTGATGTCATCCTTTAGATCCGTAGTAAACCCCCCTGACGTCATCTATTCATTGAAGCCGAAGATTCCCTTCATTAATGAATATCCAACCATCGAGGCGACATCCTTATTAACTATCCATTTTTGAGCTCCTCGATTCCCGCACTTGTCGCTTATCGCTTTGCCTTATAAATAGGACCACGGGCTCTTCTCCCTTTTCCCCTTCGTCTCCTTCACTTCTTCTTCCACCTTGCGACATCTCTGCCCCTGAGCGCCGCCGCTGTCACCGAGCTTCGCCTCCGTCTCTCCGCCGGCCGCTGCATCAACCTGGTTGCACCATAGAACCGCGGCATACATCCACTATTTCGACAGCAACTGTAAGTCCCTTCCTTTCTCCGTTGTAGATCTATATAGGGTTTCCTCGTTCATCGAAGTTCATCGAGACTCCGGCGCTATTCTTCCCTTGTTTCTTCTTAGTCCACGGATAAAAACTTCAAACCTGATGTATTCCACATAATGGCTTATCTTCTGTTACCAAAACAAGCCTTTATATGCATAAAACACTGATCTGGTCCCTTGTGAACTGCTTCAAGATCAACCTTTTAGGTCTAAATCCTTTTATTTTCCTGTTTTGCGGCAGATCCAAAATTTCACTGCAACCTTATGAAATCTCTTTTTACCTTACTTAGTCATTCTTGCCTTAGATCTGTATCCTCTTTACCACATAGGAGGTTTACCTTTGTAAAAGCAATCTATCATATACCATTAGCCCTCTGGTGACCCGGAAAAGCCTTTTACCTCCATTGTTATACTCCGGTTTAATAGTATGTGCATTCCTTTGTTCTGATATTGCCTTGTCATTCATTATAGTATCAGCCTCCAGTTTATGCAATTTACATACCTGCATGTCTTTATTCCGTCACATCTTATATATCACCATGAATGATTTGTAAACCGGTATTTCCTTTCAGCTTGTCGCTTGCAATGGCCAAACAGTTCTATGCTTGTAACTGGGCCCCCACCCGAGTCATAGAAGAACAGCTTAAAGGAATGGTCAGGATTGGTACTTTGCCAAAAAAGAATGAAATCCGGCGGCGAGTTCCTGGATTGGAAAATCCTCCTACCCCTAAACAGGGTGAGGTAGTGGTATTTGTTGACCATATAGGCCATGGTTTCAAACCGCCCGGGTCAAAGTTTTTCCGGGATGTGCTTGCCAGTTTTCAGCTCCACCCTCAAGATATTGGACCCAACTCGGTGTCCAATATATGCAACTTCCAAGTCTTCTATGAAGTGTACTTACAAGAAGAACCAACTGCTGAGCTGTTCCGGGATTTTTTTTCATCTGAACCGGCGCACGGAATTTGTAGACGGACCCAACACTGAACTTGGTGGCGTCTCTATTCAAAAACGGAAAGAGGTTGAGTTCCCTCATGCCAAGCTGCACAGTCACCCCAAAGATTGGAACCAAACTTGGTTCTACTATAAAGATACCTCCCTTGAAGACGAGAACCCTCTGCCGGGCTATCGTGCCCACCGGCTCTCCAACACTCATCCATTGCCGCAATGTTTAAGTGCTACGGAACGGGCCTCATATGCCCCTCAACTCGCCAAGCTCCGAGCCTTTATGGCCAACAGTTTATCAGGCGTCGACTTTATGCGTTGCTGGATATCCTGGAGCATCTTGCCATTAAGCCGCCGCTCCTATTTAATGTGTGAGTACACTGGTGAATTAGAAGACTCCCAACGCCACATCAACATTCAATTAACCGATGAAGAAGTCACGGAAGGTGTCAAGAAGATTTTGAATGAATTGGAATCTATCTGCCGCCAAACCGGCTTAAACCCCTTCTACACAAAAAACAAACCGCCTGCCGTAAGTGCTGCCTTTCCGCTTCACTCTTGATATCTTGTAGACTGTACAACCTGTGAACATCCTTCTGTTTGTTTATAAACAAGGTGATGATCCGTTCTGGAAGAAGAAACCTGCAGAGAAAGCTGCAAAGCCCTCTCGCCCCAAAACAAAAACCGTCAAGAAAACCTCAAAGCAGAAGGCCGCTGAACGCATCAGCATGGAATTGGATGACAACAGAGATGAACCAGAAGTTGAGGTAGAACTTGATTCACTTGGTTCCCTATTTATGCATCTCATTAACAATGATGTTTATCAGGAGGGCGCGGAAGGCAGCCAAGCCGACGATGTACAGGTAATTGTCCTTTCCTCCGGTTCAGACTCTCTGCCAACGCAAAAAATCCATCAAGCGATCCGGAAGTAAGCTTTTCATATCATCTTGCTCACTTGGATCCAACATTTATTTTGAAGAAGCAGCAGCACGAAGCTCGCCGTACAACCCGGCACCGCGGCCAAAAGGTCACCTCGACCGGTTTACCTGACACCCCGGTTCGAAAGCGCCGATCTGAGGTCTCACCTCCTTCTGACAATTCTTACCCCAAGGCAGGTTATTTCCGACAACCTCTTAATCCGTCCGATTCAAATTATGAGGTGACACCTTCCTCATCATCTAGCGAGTCAACAGTGACCCAACTCCCTCCTCTCAAAACCGTAGCTGGGTAAGTACTTGAACTCCTTCTTTTGATGTTGTTCATACTTTGTAGTGTGCTTTAACTTTCACATCTGTTGCTATTTTAGGCCCAAAGCTAGACCCAGCAAGGCTCGAGTGAACAATCCGCCCGAAGACTAGGTGGTTCGTGAACCAGAGCAAACGGTTGAACCGGGACAGACGGCTGAACCGGAGGGCCCAAATCCAGGAGCCACGTTTGACGAACCACCCCCTCAAGATCTGAATATTGATAATCAACCAGAAGCTGATACTGCTATACCTGACAGTGAACCGACAGATCCAATCCAGGCTGACGACAGGTCTTCTAGTCTGGTGAGAGCCGCTGACACTCTACCATCACCCGTAAAAACTACTGGAGGCCAAGGAGATGATGTTATCATTACCGGTATGGGCTACACACCTCCTGGCCATCCTGTAATCTTGGCCAAACATAGTGCCAAGGAAGAGTGTGCTGCCATGGAGAAGGGTAAATGGAGCACTGACTTGTCAAGCTACGCCCATCTCAGCGCTGAAGAACTCCACTCCGGCTTTTTAAACCGCCTACACTCAGACCGTGATTATGAAGCCAGTTTGGTGAACCTGATGAAGGAACGCTACGAGGTATTTTCATCACCTTTCCTTTATTGATTCCAAAGTTTAAACATCAGCCCAAGTAGCCCCCAAGGGCCGGTTTTATGATGTTAATCATAAACCAGGACTTTGTAATATCTTAATCCTGGCATGCTGATCTTCAATGTGTCAAGTCCTCAGTAAAAACAAAACCGATACTTTATCATTGTATTCATGTTGTTTTCATCGGTGTAGCCCCCAAGGGCAGGTTTAGCTTTGCGAGGTAAACTGGGTCTTGAATCAATGCGTCAGTTTTAAACATATGTACATTAGCACCCAAGTGTTAAGGGTAATGCTTGCATTGTACTTGAGACTTGTGAAAGATTTGTTGATAATAGAGCAAATAGGCATTAGCACCCAAGTACAAAGTGCATAACTTATTATGCACTTGGTACTTAGAAAACACATACCCCGTTGTTGACATATCTTCGCCTTTGCAGGCCGAGCTGAGTAAGAGGGATGCTCAAACCGCTGATCTTCAAGAGAACGTAAAATCTCAACAAACAGAGGCTTCCAAAGCCAAAGAGGAGCTGACCAATGCCCTGGCAGCTATGGAAAAATTGGAAGAGATTTTCAACAAGGAACGTGCTGACTGGGAAAAAGAAAAGGCTGGTTTAACCAGGAAAGCCGAGGACGCAGAAGCAGCCCTGAAGCTAGTGGTAGACGAACTGACCGGCTTGAAGCGGCAGATTGATGCCATGACGTCCGCTGTGTTTGGTAAGTACCTCCTCATGCCATTTGTCTAATTCTTAAGATCTTATCATTGACCGGTTTACTGATACTAAACCATGACAGGTACCCGCATTGCTCATCTGAGCTCTGACATGCGGATGAAGCTTAAAGCGGTGTACACCTTAATGGAATAGCTATATTCTGGATCCCAGCATGCTATTTGCACTGCATCATATAACAAGCTGGCGCCATCATTGATAAAGGAAACACTTGAGAAGCTGGCCATGCTACCTGCCCGAATTATAGAACCGAAGAAAGCAGCCGCAAGAGCAGGAGCGCTGACCGCACTAATCCGGGACAAGGCATGGATTCCAGATCTTGAAGTGGCAGATATCATTAAAGGATATCCAGGTGTGTAGGAGGACGGTTCAGACTTCAACAATGATGATCTCTGAAAGCTGACAAAGGAATTGCGGCCAATAGCCAGCAAACTGGCGGAGGACACAGACTTATCTCATTTCCAGCTGGTTTACAATGCTGAAGGAAAGAGACAGCCTGCTGTGATCCATGATGTAATAAACCGGTCGTTGAAACGTATATTCCTTTCCAGCCTCCTTGCGCTCCACAACAATAGCCACACTAATAGCCCTGGCATTAGCAGCCACATACAGCAGTAATGGCTCTTTATAGATCGGAGCTGCAAGCACAGGCGGTTTAGCTAACTGCCTCTTTAGATCCTCAAACGCTTTATCAGCTTCATGGCTCCAGACAAAGTCATCGGTTTTCTTTAACATCTGGTATAAAGGGATAGCTTTCTCCCCGAGACGACTGATAAACCAGCTCAAAGCCGCAATCCGGCCGGCTACACGTTGAACGTCATTGATACACGCCGGTTTAGGCAACGACGTGATTTGCTGAATTTTTTTTCCGGATTAGCCTCAATGCCCATGTTTGATACCAGAAAGCCCAAGAGTTTGCCTGCAGAGACACCAAAGACACATTTGTCCAGATTGAGCATCATCTTGTAAACCCGGAGGTTGTCAAAGGTTTCTCTCAGGTCATCTATCAATGTTTCCTCTTTCCTGGACTTTATCACAATATCATCCACATATGCATGAACATTGCGCCCAATCTGCTTATGAAGACAATTCTGAACACAATGTTGATAAGTCGCATGGGCACTCTTGAGCCCAAAGGGCATGGATACATAGCAGAAGGATCCAAAGGGAGTTATAAAAGTTGTCTTCTCCTAGTCTTTAACTGCCATTTTGATCTGATGATAACCAAAATAAGCATCCAAAAACACAAGGGGTCACAAACCGCCATAGCATCAATAATCTGATCAATACATGGGAGGGCAAAGGGATCTGCTGGGCAAGCCTTGTTCAAGTCTGTGTAGTCCACACACATACGCCAAGTGCCATTTTTCTTGAGAACCAGCACCAGATTAGCCAACCACTCCGGGTGAAAGACCTCCACGATAAACCCTGCGGCCAACAACCGAGCTACCTCTTCACCAATAGCCTTGTGCCTTTCTTCGTTGAAGCGGCGGAGAAACTGTCTGACCGGTTTAAACTTAGGATCAATATTAAGTGTGTGCTCAGAGAGTTCCCTCGGTACACCTGGCATGTCAGGAGGCTTCCATGTAAAGATTTCCCGGTTCTCACGGATGAACTCGATGAGCGCGCTTTTCTATTTGGGATCCAGGTTAGCGCTGATGCTGAATTGCTTGGATGAATCGCCAGGAACAAAATCAACCATCTTAGCGTCTGTGGCCGATTTAAACTTCAACGCCGGATCGTGCTCCGTAGTTGGCTTTTTCAAAGAAGTCATGTCTGCCGGATCAACTTTGTCCTTATAAAACTTCAGCTCTTCCGTGGCACAAACTGACTCAGCATAAGCCGCATCGCCATCCTCACATTCCAAAGCAATCTTCCTGCTCCCATGTACTGTGATGGTCCCCTTATGACCTCGCATCTTAAGCTGCAGGTAAACATAACACGGCCGTGCCATGAACTTGGCATAAGCCGGTCGCCCAAACAGGGCGTGATATGGACTCTTGATTTTCACCACCTCAAAAGTCAATGTTTCTGACCTTTAATCATGATCATCTCCAAAGGCCACCTCTAGAGCTATCTTGCCCACTGGATATGCAGACTTACGAGGTACCACACCATGAAAAACGGTGTTCGACGGGTTAAGATTCTTATCTGTCAACCCCATACGGCGGAAGGTATCATAGTAGATAATATTGATACTGCTTCCCCCATCCATGAGCACCTTGGTGAACTTGTACCCCCTAACTTAAGGTGCCACCACTAAGGCCAGATGACCCGGATTGTCAACCCGGGGTGGGTGATCCTCTCTACTCCATAAAATGGGTTGCTCAGACCAGCGCAAATACCGAGGCACAGCCGGTTCAACAGAGTTCACGGCCCTCTTGTGAAGCTTCTGATCATGCTTGCACAAGCTAGTGGCGAAAACATGATACTGCCCACTATTTAATTGTTTCAGATTGCTCTGATAACCTGACTACTGCTGCTGCTGATTCCCCTGATGGTTATAACCTCCCTAGTTGCCCTGGTTCCCTTGATTGCTATGTCCGGTTTGATTGCCCTGAAATCCTGAACCGGTGCTACCGCCTCCATAACCCGGCCCATGAAAACCACCTCCTGAACCGCCGGGCGGGCCATTGTCGTACTGAAACATATTGGAGTTCTTGAATTCTCGCATGATATAACAATCCTTCCAAAGATGTGACGCTGGCTTCTCCTTTGATCCATGCTTTGGACAAGGTTGATTTAACATGCGCTCTAGTTTGGGGCCTGAACATCCGCCCCTCTGGGGCTGCTTGCCCTTACGACACTGACCGTTATCCTGAGCATTGGTGTTAGCCACAAAGTCCAAACTATTGTCGGCCTTGCGCGTACCATTATTCCCATGACCTGCCGAGTTATGCTACTGTCCTTTGGTGTTGCTGTTTTTCTTTCCTTTCCCTAGGTTGTCCTCCTCTGAGTCAGGGTCTTTGGTATTATCTGAATCGGCATATTTAACCAAAGCAGCCATAAGCATTGACATATCATTGCAGTGACGTTTGAGCCTTCCTAACTTCTGTTTGAGCGGCAGAAACTGGCAATTGCCCTCCAATGTTAACACTACGATATCTGCATTGATGTGATCCGATGAATGCAAAATAGCTGAGACCTGCTTCACCCAATGGGTTGTAGACTCCCCATCCTCTTGAACACAAGCGGCCAGGTCCACAATTGACATAGGCTGCTTACAAGTATCCTTAAAATTCTAGATAAACCAGTGCTTTAATTCGGCCCATGATCCGACAGAGTTAGCTGGCAAGCTCTTTAACCAAGTACGAGTTGTCCCCTCCAACATCATGGTGAAGTATTTAGCACACACCTCTTCATCCACATCTAACATCTCCATTGCCATCTCATAGCTTTCAACCCATGCCTCTGGTTGCAAATCAGCGGTGTAATTAGGTACTTTACGAGGTCCCTTGAGATCCTTGGGCAGTCGTACATTACGTAAAGCAGGGGTGAGACACAACACCCCTAAGGAACTGAAGACCACACCTGGCTCCACTGAAGCGGTAGGGTGAACCGAAGTAGGTTGACGAACTCCATGTAGAGCTGCTAACTCGGCCTCACAACGCGCATGACCATGATCCACCACATCCTGCGCAATAGCACCTCCACCTGCCGGGTTCTGCCCTCGCGGCGAGTTACGGCGACATGCACTGCTTGACACGGCCGGTTCATCCTCAACGTGCCTACTATAGCTCCGGCTCGGGCGGGGGGTGGAATGAATCCTCTCACGACTAGGCGAATAAGCCTGCTGCTGGTTTAAAGCTGTTTGAAGGAGCTCTCTGGCCCGTCGTGCCTCAATCGCAACTGGGGACTCGCCGTTGGTTGGGAGGGCTGCCAATCATTAAACGGCGGCCACAATGTTGTCCAACGGGTTGGAGTAATGCCCTGGGGGCGTCGGAACATACTGCGTCACAATGTTGCTTTGACGAGGCGGGTCCATCGTTCGCGGCTAAACCGGCGCTCCTGTTCCCGGCGCCTCCATCCGGTTTAGCACTGGCTGGTTACTAGTTCCTGCTCCTGGTGTGTTGAAGAGATTTCTTGGCTCATAACTCGCGGGAGATGCTACTGGTATCTTCTTCTCATGACTTCCTCTGAGGCATTCTGATCCAGCCTAAGCCGGTTGGCCTGAGCTTCCAACTCGGCCCGTTCCGTAGCCATCCTAGCGTTCTCTGCTGCTAGGTCCGCTTTAGCCTGAGTTATCTGATCTTTCACCTTTGCAATCCCCGCATTGTGCTGGTACTGGGTTGCTGCATCCACCTCTGCGGCCATCAATGTTGCCAAAGTGTCGAACAAATCAGACAAAACTTGAGCCAGAGGCGGCGCAGAGCCCCCAGCTCCCACTGGCGTTGCTGTCGCTAAACCGGAGAGCATTGCCGCGGCGGTTGATGAGTGGTGTGCTAATTGTGTACCGACCATGAAGATAGTGACCCGGTTTGGCAGATCGAGGGGGTCCGGAATACTGTTGCCATTAGAACCTCCGCTAATCCGGCCGTCCTGCAACTGATATAGCGATTCGGTCTCTCCAGTTGAAGACTCGTCGTCAGAGCAGACAATGGTTTCTCCATCAGATGTCGGTCCATCCTCATATTCCGCTCCGTGGATGACACCTACGAAAACATGCCTTGCTGCGGGCTGAACCGGGGAAGGGCTTGCATGCTGAGCCGTCTCGATGATGTTGGTGCAGGTGTCCGGCTCAGGGACCGGTTCGCCGATCTTCCGATGAAGACATGAATCCCACCAAAGGGGACCCAATATCCGTATTCGATTGAACCGGCCTCGGGACCCCATCCTGCGTCGTCGATGTAGAGCTTGCCGTGTCGGTGTACTAAAGTAGGGGTACCTTAGTATCCCGAACTTGTGCACGGGCAGTCGCAGCGTCCCGCGGCAAGGCTTGCCAGGCGACCGCCAAGATCCTCTGTGGTTCCTTTGGAACCATTCAAGAAGAAAGTATCCAAACCAAGGAGACAAGGCCTCGGCAAGAGGAGCTTGCCGGGAAGGAGATAAGACCCCGGCAAGAGGAGCTTGCCGGGGAGGCCAACCAAGGCATCTCAAGGAACTTGCCGCAGCGCACCATGTGTCCCGGCAAGACTCCGTGAGCGACAAGCTCCTGGACACGACAAGATAATAACCGCGGCAAGGCGCTTGCCGCGGCAAGCTTCCACCCTGTACCTGCGCTCCAGCACATCCACCAACGTGTCGCTCTAGGACCCTTCTAGGCGTACGTGGCGGAAGGCTGTGCAGCCAGAGGTACACGATGGCGAGCGGCGCTAACAAGATAGCCATCGTGGCAAGCAGTGGCGCCCCTGGCGGTCCCTTTCTGTACCGTCTAGGCGACGCAGACGGGCATTTAATGCCTTTGTCCCCTGCCGCTTAGGTTAGGTATGATAACACTGTAGTAGGCGGTGGTGCCAACCACCACGTCTTTTCCATTTTTACCCTCATCTATGTTGCCACCTATTGGTGACCCCTTTGACATATAAAAGGAGGCCCATGCGCAACGTAGGGGGGGGACGATTCTCTCTCACGCTCGGTCTGGCTAGCTGCTGGTGTGTACTGTAGCAATCAGCGCTCCCGAGCAAGAACTCAATACAACCACAAAGCAGGAGTAGGGTTTTACGCATCCGTGCGGCCCGAACCTGGGTAAACTGATCGCGTCGCTCATGCGCTTCGCCTCGATCTGCTCTTCGTGCACTCTCCGCCCCCCTGCCGAACCAAAAGGGGCCTCGGTCCGCCGTGGTCCCATAGGTGTCCGTGGGATCAGCACCCCCGACATCTTTGGCGCGCCAGGTAGGGGGTGCGTCGAAGCTGTGTGAATCTGATCCGGTGTTCGCACGAGCCGAATCTTCATCATCTTCATCAACATGCCGCCGAAGAAGAAGGCTTTAGAGGCAGCTGCTCCGTCCGCGCCGAGCCCACCACCGCAAGAGCGAACAGCTGGTGGAGCAGACGCCGGCGGGAGAACGGGCGCCGATGAGGAGGCTCATGGTGCTGCCAGGTCCAAGGACAAGACTGCGCTGCACATCGGCGGCGCAGTCGGCTCCCACAACGACCGAGCACACTCCAAGACCTCGGCGTACGTACACGCACCACGCCCATCTCAGGAGGCGCGGGACCAGCAGCGTCATGATACTCACGGTACCATACGTTTGCTGGGCCAAGATCAAGCTGGCGGAACCCGGAGTGCTCAAGACCAGCATGCACGCCAACGTGCTGGCGCGAGCGGGGCACGGTCGCCAGGACGGGATGCTGCTCCTTCTAACATAGTTAGAAGTCCGAGCATATCCCGCTCATCGCGCCGTTCGCCGCCGCCGCCCGCCAGTCCGGCAGAAGCTTTGGCACGAGCTCAACTGCTCCTAGATTACCCTCCAGCGCCAGAGAAGATTGATGACTGGAGGGCCACTATCCAGAGCCTCATCGGCTTCGCCAACGGCGACGACCCACGGCAGCCGAGCGCATCGCAGCCGCGGCAAGTCAGTCAAACGCGAGCCGGTGGCGACAAGACCGGGGAGGGTGCAACCACTGTGCACGCTCCGCCTCGAAGGCCAAGATCGCCGACTCGCCGGATCCACCTCGATAGCGACTCCACCGCGTCATCAGATCCGCGAGCTCGTCGCGATCAGCGCCAAGTTCTTCATGAACGACAGCAAGAAGACGCTCGAACACGCATCGAGCGCCAAAGAGAAGCGCAGCGTCAATCAGACCTGCGCGTTGGGCCCTCTGTTGACATGCATGCGCCCGGAGAACCAGGTGACTTGCCGTACGCGGTAGGTTGCCCTGCATTTACCCGTGAGCTGCGGCAAGTCCAGTGGCCCAGCCAGAAGCATTTCAAGCCAGACGTACCGAAGAAGTACGACGGCAAGTCGCACCCGTCAGAGTTCCTCAGCATCTACACCATTGCGGTGCAAGCTCCCGGGGGGCGAGACGACAAGGTCCTTGCCAACTACTTCCCGCTGGTGCTCAAGCCCGAAGTCAGGTCCTGGCTCATGCACTTGCCGGACAACTCCATATCCTCTTGGGCGGACCTTTGCCATCAGTTTGTCGGCGCCTTTACAGGCGGCCACAAACCTCATGGCCAAGAGAGTGACCTTCACCTGCTCGCCCAGAAGGAAGGAGAGCCCCTGCGCAAGTACATCCAGAGATTCAGCCGTGTACAGCGCAACATCCCGGATATCCACCCTGCCGCGGTTATTAGCGCGTTCCATCAGAACATGCGTAATCACAGGATGCGGGTGGAGATGGCGATGAGCAGGATCAGAGACGTCAGTGAGCTATATGCCCTGGCCGACAAGTGTGCACACGCTGAGGAAGGGAGGAAACTCCCCGGAGAGACTGCAGGAGCAGGAGGATCTGACAGTGAGGATGCTGCCCCGGCAAAGAAAAACCGGCGGCGCAACAGGAAGAAGAAGGGTAAAGAGGTGCTAGTCGTTGAGCAGTCCGGCAACGACGGTAGCGCCAAGCAAGCCAAGGTTGGTAGCTCCGGCAAGGAGGTTGCCGCGTGCACCAACTGCCAGGCTGTGGCGGCCGCCGACAAGCAGGACAGCACCGACAAGCAGTATTGCAAGATCCACCGTACCAAAGGCCATGACCTCCAGAGCTGCAAGAAGGTCGAGCAGCTTGTCCAGCAGCAAAAAGCTGAGTATGAGCGGCGCGGCAAGGAGAGGGCCCAAGGAGGCGGTGGAGAAGCCGGCAAGAAGCGCGCTGGCCGGGGAGGACGCCGTGGCAAGGCCAAACAGCGGCAAGGAGACAGACCTCCCCGCGGCCGCGACAAGGATGAAGACGAAGACGACGACGAAGACATGGATGATGTCTAGAATAGTGAGTAGGAGTTTCAGAAAGCTACAGAAGTCTTGTGTGTTGACGGCGGTGCTTCTCTGCGTACTTCCCATCGCCAACTCAAGCAATGGGCGCGGGAAGTCAATGCGGCAGAACCACCTGTCAAATCGCGCAAAGTTCTGAAATGGTCCAGCACGCCTATCGTCTTTGACATTGAGGACCACCCTGATCTCATAACGGCGGTCGGGTGTTTTCCGTTGTTGGTTTCGCCAAAAATCCGTAACCTCAAAGTCACTAAGATGCTAGTTGACAGCGGTGCCGGCTTAAATCTGATCTCCTCCGCTGTGCTTCGGAAACTCCAGATCCCTAACAGCGAGCTCGAAGAGACCGGCACGTTCCAAGTAATTAACCCGGGAAGGAGCAAGCCGAAAGGGAAGGTCATGTTGCCGGTTACATTTGGCAGCGAGCTGAACTACAGAACGTAGAGGGTCACTTTTGACATTGCCGATTTTCCATTGCCTTACAATGGGATACTTGGCCGTCCAGCGCTCGCCATGTTCATGGCGGCCTCTCACTATGCATACAACATGCTCAAGATGCCAGGCCCGATAAGCGTCATCTCTGTCCCTGGCGACAAGAAAGACGCCCTTATCTGCGCCGACAAGATCTACCGGGAAGCAGCAGCTGCAACAGATCGCAAGACACTTGCCGCTGAAGCTCCCGGGGGGAAGAAGAAGCCCAAGTCCGGCAAGAGCTCTGATGCCCACTCCGGCAAGCGCACCTCCTCGGAGTGCTGCGCTGCCGTCGAGGAAGCACCATCGAGCTCCACCGGCAAGTGTAAGAGGGCAATGGCAGCTCCACCACATACCAAGAAGGTGTCCGCCAAGGAGGACGGCACTGGTGGTACCTTCACCATCAGCGCCACGCTTGACCCTAAATAGGAAAGCGCGCTCGTTACTTTCCTACGGGCGAATGTCGACGTGTTTGCATGGCAACCGTCTGCTATCCCCGGTGTTCCCAGGAAAGTAATTGAACACCATCTTGCCGTTTGTCCTCATGCGCGGCCCGTCAAGCAGAAGGTCAGGAAACAAGCAGTGGAGCGCCAAGAATTCATAGCAGAAGAAATCAAGAAATTGGAAGCAGCAGGCCTTGTCAGAGGAGTGCTCCATCCCACGTGGTTGGCCAATCCTGTTGTAGTGCGCAAGGCAAATGGAAAATGGAGGCTTTGTATTGACTTTACTGATTGGCAGAATCCAGAAGCGACAGGCAGGATTGTCGAGTGGGCATTGGAACTGTCAAGCTTTGGCCTCAAGTTTGAGAGTACTTCAACTATCCAAAGCAGAGCATTGGCAGAATTCATAGCAGAGTGGACGCCAACACCAGACGAAGAAATTCCGGACACGAGCATCCCCGCCAAGGAAACAAACAAAGAGTGGCTCATGTATTTTGACGGTGCCTTTTCGCTGCAAGGCGCTGGTGCTAGAGTGCTTCTTGTCGCACCCACCGGAGAGCACCTCAAGTACGTAGTCCAGATGCACTTTCCCAAGGAGCAAGCGACAAACAATACTGCAGAGTATTAAGGCTTGCTTGCCGGTCTCAGGATCGCGGCAGAACTTGGGATTAAGAAGCTCATTGTCAGGGGTGACTCGCAGCTTGTCGTCCGCCAAGTGAACAAGAATTACCAGAGTCCTTTGATGGAAGCCTATGTTGATGAAGTGAGAAAGCTAGAAGAGCACTTTGACGGCCTGCAGATGGAGCATGTCCCGAGAGCTCAGAATGACATTGCCGATGGCCTGTCAAAGTGCGCCGCACTTAAGTTACCTGTGGAACCAGGGATCTTTGTTCTCAAGCTAACTCAGCCGCCCGTAACACCGTCAACTGGACAGAGCAAGAAGAGGAAGTTGATTTCTGGCGACTATTTTCCGGCAGAGCTTCCCGAAGCCGCCGCCAAAAAGGTCCCCAAGATCAACACCAATAGTGCTGAGGAGCAGTCTGCTCCGGCAAGCCCCAGGGTTTGTTCCGTTGAAGCAGACGCTCCCGACAAGTTTTGCTCCGGCAAGCTTGCCGGGGGACGTCAAGCTCCGGCAGAGCCACAGGCTCTTGCCGTGGAAGCGGATGTTCCCGCAGCAGCAGACATGCCTTTAGTCCTTGTTGTCGAGCCACAAGCTCCAGCATGGGCACAGCAGATTGTCCGTTTTCTTCAGACAGGAGAACTTCCCGAAGAGCAAGAAGAAGCGGAAAGAGTAGCCCGGCAGTCTAGTATGTACCAGTTTGTCGATAACACACTGTGTAGAAGAAGACTCAACGGTGTGAAATTGAAGTGTATTCCCCGGGAAGATGGACAAAACCTGTTGGCAGAGATACATGGAGGCATATGTGGTCACCACATTGGCGCAAGAGCACTTGTCGGCAAAGCATTCCGGCAAGGTTTCTTCTGGCTGACAGCCCTCCAGGATGCAACTGCACAAGTAACCAAATGTGAAGCATGCCAGTTCCATTCCAAGCAGATACACCAGCCAGCTCAAGCTCTCCAGACGATCCCTTTATCCTGGCCATTTTCGGTCTGGGGGCTCGACATCCTCGGCCCCTTCCTCCGAGCTGTCGGGAGCTTTGAGTACTTGTACGTTGCGATCGACAAGTTCACAAAGTGGCCGGAAGTGGAGCCAGTGAGGAAGGTGACAACACAGTCAGCAGTCAAGTTCTTCAGGTCGATTGTTTGCCGTTTCAGGATCCCTAACAGGATAATCACCGACAATGGTACGCAATTTACGAGCCGCACCTTCATGCAGTACGTCCAAGATCTTGGTGCCAAGGTCTGCTTCGCTTCTGTTGCTCACCCGAGAAGCAACGGTCAAGCGGAGAGGGCAAATGCTGAAGTGCTGCGCGGTCTCAAGACCAGAACTTTCGAAAGGCTGCACAAGTACGGAAGAAACTGGATCGAGGAGCTGCCGGTGGTTCTTTGGTCGATCAGGACGACACCAAATCAAGCCACTGGCCAGACACCCTTCGCTCTAGTCAATGGAGCGGAGGCAGTTCTCCCCACGGAACTCGTATACGGGTCACCTCGAGTGCTCGCTTATGATGAGCTTGAGCAAGAGCAGCTGCGGCAATATGACGCGCTGCTACTTCAGGAAGACCGTCTTCAGGCTGCTGTGCGAGCTCTCGCTACCAGCAAGCTTTGCGCCGCTACCATAGCCGCAAAGTTGATGCCAGAAGTCTCGAGGAAGGTGACCTTGTTCTTCGGCGCGTTCAGTCCACCAAGAATTCAAACAAGTTGACGCCGAAGTGGGAAGGCCCTTACCGGGTGAAACGAGTCACTAGGCCTGGCGCTGTCCGCCTGGAGACCGAAGATGGCATCCCAGTGAGCAACTCCTGGAATATTGAGCATCTTCACAAGTTTTACCCGTAGGGCGCGGTTGCCGAAACCCGTTCTGGCAACCACCTTTTATACAAGTCTTGCCGCTGTTGCACGTAATCCTTTGTACAAAGCCGGGCACAGATCCCGTGCATAAATATCATGTGCTCAGCACACCTTGTCGATTTTCATGCTTCTTATTATTTGCATGTGTTATCTGACACTTTGTGCAGCACTTACACCCGGTGAGCAAGAACGAGCCCTAAGCCTCCATAGCTTTTTCTCCTTCTTCTTTTTTCTCTCAGGGAAAGGAAGGTTCTCTTGCGCACAAGTTTGCCGGGGGGAGGAGAAGATACGGTATGGACCAGGCGTCGTTCAAGAAGGTTTCGCCTTACCGGGAAGCAAACAACAGAAAAGATAAGTTTGCCAAAGTTTGAGCAATCAGATTCTTAAATTTGTAGAGTTATCTTCCTCGAACGACCGTCCTTTGTATGGAAAACCTGTGCGCGGAGGAACCAACTCGTAGCTAGTTGCGCCCTTACTGTTGTTTCGAGTCCGCTCAACAACTTAAGTGAGCTGCGACTAGCTCTGCGACAAGGTTTCTTGTCGGCCGCGGCACCGCCAGCAGGCTGCTGACGTTCCGCAGTCAGCGCTCGCGGCAAAGGTGCCCACGCCGGCAAGTTCCTTAAAAGCGTAGGGTAAAAACATACAAGGGAAGGAATCAAGTAAAGGAAATAACATTGCAATCATAGCACAAGATAGAATATATTACAAAATAACTTGTCGCAGCTCTAACAGACCGTTTTTCATAACATGATTAACAGCGACAAGGAAAGAAGGAAATAGGCGGCCTAGTCTACGCGGTCGCCCTCGACCCTCTTGATGCCGCTCACCCTGTCCACAATAGGTGCGACAAGGGCCTTGAGCTCCTCCAGATCAGCATCCGGCGGCAAGCTTCGGAGGACGTTCGTGAGGCGGAGGCCTGGGTTGCGGAAGGCCACCTTCATCAGCACCTTCTGGAGAGCTCCCGCGCAAATCTTGCGCGACTCGTCGATAAGCTGCTTTGGGATCTGCTCCCGGAGTCGCTGAAGCGCTGTCGCCACGCCTTTGAAGAATAGAGTAAGCTTGGCGCTGGGTTGGAGGTTCTCGTCGGAGGAGTACCCGAGATCCACCATCCCCAATTGCGCCAGCTCCTTGTCGACGTCTGCGGCGCGTTCACCAGACCCTCCGTCCAGTGCTCCATGTTCTTCGACAAGGTCTTCTGGGCGGCAGCAGCACTCGCCAGCAGCACCTTGCCAGCCTCGACTTCCTCCTTCAGGGGCGTCTCCTGCTCCTTGGCGCCGTCCAGAGATTGCGTCAGAGCCGCCAGCTTCACTTCGAGATCAGCGTTGGATTTCTTGGCGGCGTCAAGTTCCTTGTCCTTCTCGGCAAGATGGGCCTGCAACTCCGAGTAGCTGTTGGCGTCCTTCTCCCGCTCAAGTTTGAGCGCGGCAAGCTCATCGCCGTTCGCCTTAAGACTTGCCTCCAGCTGCGCCACCTTCAGCTCCAGCTCGTTCTTAGCGGCCTCGGCAGCTGCGGCGGCGACTTCGGCTTGTTTGAGGGCCCCGCCAACTGCCTGCTCGCGCGCGGCAAGTTCCTCCTCGTGGCTGTCGAGGTTGACCTTCCGCTGCGCCAAGTCACCCTCCTGGGAAGACAACTTCTCCGCGGCAAGCCGTTGGCGCTCTTCGACGTCGGCCTTCTCAAGGAGGAAGGCCTGCTGCGCTTCGGCAAGTTGCTCCCGCTCCCTTGTCAGGGAGCGGAGAGCTTCCTGGTTGGCGCCCCGGAGGTCCTCCGCGCGCTTCTCAATATCAGCACCGGCCTTCGCGACAAGTTCTTCGCGGGACTCCAGCTTGGCTTGCCGGGCGCGGTAGAGCGCCACTAGCTTCCGCAGCAGACGCTCCTCTTTGGGTTCACCGCTGCTGCTACTTGGCGCGTCGACCAGCTTCAGCCCGGCGGAGGGAAGCACCTCTCCGTCAAGCATCTCTCCCTCGACCGGCGCCCTGGAGCTTGACGCCCAGGGGAGGTTGATGAAGATGTCGTCGCCGGCCTTCAGGTAGACGCCAGGCTGGGGCTCCTCGGAGCCTGGCACGGCGGCAGCGGTGGAGGAGTCGGTGGTCGGAGCAGCACCTGGCACTCCTGCGGCCTCCGGGTCGTCAGTACGACCACCAGGCTCCCCGCCCGCTTCCGCGGCGGTAGCACTGGCAGCCTCCTCGCCGGCGTCGGCTGCTTCCTCGGCGGCAACAACGTCGTCGGCGGCGACTTCAGTCTCCATCAGCTCTGCAGCAGATGGATTTGACAGCCGGAAGAGGGGAGAAGATTCAAGCGAAATTCGAGCAAAATCCAAAAAGAAGATCAAGAAGATGAAGAAGCCAAGGGGAGTTTTGAAGCAAGGAAGTTACATGTGCCAGGGTCTGCAGCTGTGGTCTCCGTCGTCGGGGGATCGCTGACGCAGTCCCTTGCCGGAGCCTCCTCCCTCGTCGGGGGCTCCTCCCTTCCTGGAGCCTCCTCCCTTGCCGGGGGCTCCTCCCTAGCCAGAGTCTCCTCCCTTGCCGGAGAGCGCTCCCTTGCCGGGGACCTCTCCCTTGCCGGAGGACTCTCCCTTGGTGCTTCAGGGGCAGCCTCTGGGCTCTCTTGATGAGGCTGCTCTGCTCCTGCACAAGTCAACTAATAAATATCAGCAAAGCAAGGATCTTCGTGCGCACCCGACAACGGAAAACAAACAAGATACTTACGCTGGGGGCTGCTCTGAAGATCAGCCGCCGGGTCCGGCAAGTTTGTCTCAGGCGCGTCCCCTGCTGATGCGGTGGGTTCGTCCTCGATGACAATCACCGGCGCCTTGGCTCTCTTTGCCGCTCTCTGCGCCAGAGTCCTAAAAAGAAGCAGATTCGGAGAAAAGCAAGTGAGATGCAAGATAAAACAGCAAAAATTGAAGAACTGCAAAGAACAAACATGAGAAACTTACTCTTCTTCTTCTTCTTCCTCGTCGGAGCTGAACGCGGAGAAGTCGAAATCTGGCTCACGTCCGGCGCGGGAAAGTGGAGGAGTAGGCTCCCTTGGCCGCTTGGCGGGAACGGAGGCAGCAGTCCGAGAAGACCCCGCTCCAGTTGTTGCGGCGGCATGGGGAGCTCCTGCGGCAACAGTGCTTGCCACGGTGGAGCGTGTCGCGCGGCGCGGCGACTGTCGACGTGTCTGCCGCCTCGCTGCATCCCCGACCTTGTGGAGACGCCTTCTTGGTGGAGATGGAGGCGCTGCTGGCGGCGTGCTGTCTGAGGACGAAGTGGAGGAGGATCCGATCTCCAAAGAGCCGCTCGCATCCTCGGCAGGCCCGCTCGGTTCGGCGTCATGCCCGGCAGCCTTGCTCGGTTCGGCATCGCGCCCGGCAACCTCCTTCTTGCCGGCAAGCTCCTTCTTGCCGGCAAGATCTTCTCGCTCGGCACGGTTTGCCGCCTCTGCTGCCGCTGCCTCCTACAAGGTAAAGCCAAACTCGCCCGCCGCAGCAACTGCCGCCGCCTCTTCCAACCTGGTGGCGATGCGCTTCAACTCCGCCTCAGTGGTGTCGCGGGTGAGGCCGTCCTTCTCGTCGGCGCGGATTGGCACTTCCACCAAGGTGTCGAAGAACTGCTGCACGACGTCGTCTTCTGGCTCCTGCCAAGTTGGCATGATTCCGTGCGAATCGCACAGCGGCATCATTGCCCTAATGCGGTCGAGCGCAGAATTGTTGCATAGAGGGACGATGCCCTGCGGCAACCTGAAGACTTCTGGGTGGTCAGGATCATACTTGAAGAGCTCCTGCAGCATTGCGTTGAGCTCCAAGACGGTGAAATTATAGTTGAGCCCCGGGCGCAGCCTCATGATGTCTGCCGCGTTCTTGAATTTCCAAGCAGGCCTTCCCCGTTCTTGCAGGGGGGCGATGCGGCGGCGAAGGAAGTCTGCGCCAACGGCACCCACGATGAGTCCGGCAAGCCTGAGGCATTGGATCCTGGTGACGGCAATCCTTAGCATGCTGTCTTCCGGGGCCACATCACTCCAGTCGCTGCCGCGTACTGCTGCTACTTGGCGCCGGGCGGTGAACGGATGTGGGCTCTCCTCGACAATCCAACACCAATATGCCCTCCACTCCTCCCACTTGCCGCGGAACTCGCCCTCCAAATAAGAATCCTTCTTGCCGGTCCTAGAGACCCAGGCGATTCCGCCGGACAAGGGCTCTCCTCTCTCTACCCGGGGAATGAAGAAATGGCGGAAAAGGGCTACATTAGGGTGGACTCCGACAAAGTTCTCGCAAAGGTGTGCGAAAACGGCCATGGTGAGGATGGCGTTGGGAGTGAAGTCAAGGAGGCAGAGGTTATAGGTATTCATAATGTCACAAAAGAATTCGGAAAAGGGCGGGCAGAGCCCGCAGTAGAAGAAGACAGCGAAAAAGGGATATCCTTGCGGAGCAGTCTTGTGAGCAGTAGCTGGGAGTACCTTGGTGCTCGGGTGAGCTCACGTCTTCGTCGACCAGAACAGGTAGTAGTACTCCCTCAGCTCCTTCGCGGCGAGCTTGGGGGGAAGATGGCTCGCTCCTTCCGCAGCGCCGCAAGCCGTTGCGCCTCGGACGACTTCACGGCTTTCCCCTTGTCGGCTTTCGGAGCCATGGCGGAAGCGGTGGAGGAGGTCGACGGCGTTGGTGGTGCTGGTGGCAATGCGGGGGGCAGGGCGCTGCGCTCTGTTTGCTTTGGGAAGACGGAGGCGGGGCGGAGATTTTCAAGATTGGAGCGGAAAGGGGGCGAGTGGGTGCACTACCCTTGCTTCCCCTTGCTTATAAAGGGGGAGTGGGCGGACGTTCCGCCTTTCCAAATAAAGCAACCACCCACGATCTCTCCCACGATGCCGCGTTCGACGCGTGTCGTGCGGGGAGGGCGTGGTGGATGCGGAGTGAGCTATGGCGTAACCTAGGACGCGCGTGCCCGTGCCCTATTTTGGGCCTGGCCCAACAACGCTCGGCACCATGTATGGCCCAGGCCCGGGGGCTCCTGTCGGTGTACTAAAGTAGGGGTACCTTAGTATCCCGAACTTGTGCACGGGCAGTCGCAGCGTCCCGCGGCAAGGCTTGCCAGGCGACCGCCAAGATCCTCCGTGGTTCCTTGGGAACCATTCAAGAACAAAGTATCCAAACCAAGGAGACAAGACCCCGGCAAGAGGAGCTTGCCGGGAAGGAGATAAGACCCCGGCAAGAGGAGCTTGCCGGGGAGGCCAACCAAGGCATCTCAAGGAACTTGCCACGGCGCACCATGTGTCCCGGCAAGACCCAGTGAGCGACAAGCTCCTGCACACGACAAGATAATAACCGTGGCAAGGCGCTTGCCGCGGCAAGCTTCCACCCTGTACCTGCGCTCCAGCACATCCACCAACGTGTCGCTCTGGGACCCTTCCAGGCGTACGTGGCGGAAGGCTGTGCAGCCAGAGGTACACGGTGGCGAGCGGCACTGACAAGATAGCCATCGTGGCAAGCAGTGGTGCCCCTGGCGGTCCCTTTCTGTACCGTCTAGGCGACGCAGACGGGCATTTAATGCCTTTGTCCCCTGCCGCTTAGGTTAGGTATGATAACACTATAGTAGGCGGTGGTGCCAACCACCACGTCTTTTCCATTTTTACCCTCATCTATGTTGCCACCTGTCGGTGACCCCTTTGACATATAAAAGGAGGCCCATGCGCAACGTAGGGGGGGGACGATTCTCTCTCACGCTCGGTCTGGCTAGCTGCTGGTGTGTACTGTAGCAATCAGCGCTCCCGAGCAAGAACTCAATACAACCACAAAGCAGGAGTAGGGTTTTACGCATGCGTGCGGCCCGTACCTGGGTAAACTGATCGTGTCGCTCGTGCGCTTCGCCTCGATCTGCTCTTCGTGCACTCTCCGCCCCCCTGCTGAACCGAAAGGGGCCTCGGTCCGCCGTGGTCCCATAGGTGTCCGTGGGATCAGCACCCCCGAGATGCCGTGACGACTATTCATCATCCGGCCCACAGTGTATCCCTTGAGTCCATCAAGGTTGCCCTTCAAGAACTCGAAACCATCGTGCGATAGCCCCATGGTGGGCGCCAACTGTCGTGGGTTTGTCACGGAAGATGTCCTTGTGAAAGGACTTAGTTGTGGATCCATCGCAACGGGTTAGCTTAAAGGGGTTAAACCGGACAAGGGACATGAGGGATTTTATACTAGTTCGGCCCCTTCGATGAAGGTAAAAGCCTACGTCTAGTTGTGATTGGTATTGCTAGGGTTTTGATGACCAGGGAGCGAATCCGCTTTGCCTGGCTCTCGAGTTGTTGTCTATTGTCCTCAAACCGCGGTCGGGTAATCCCTTTATATACATAGGTTGACGCTCGCCGGTTTACAGAGTCCCGAGGCTGGATCATAGATGTGTCCGGCTCAGTCTCTATTCCTCTAACTTACAATACAAGTTACATGACAAAGTCTGTTTACATCTACAGGCTTTAACCCACCTTTGGGCCTTGGGCCTTCATAAAGCGCCACCATCTTCATGTCTTCATGGGCTTCTATCTTCATGGAGCTAACCCGGCCACTCTTAGCCGGGTTACCTCCAGTAATCATATCCCCAACACCGATGGACAAAGGGAATTGTATACGGGTTTGATTGAATCCCCGACATCGTGGTTCATCCAATGAGATCATCGTGGAACATGTGGGAGCCAACATGGGTATCCAGATCCCGTTGTTGGTCATTGGCCGAAGAGATGTCTCGGTCATGTCTGCATGGTTCCCGAACCCGTAGGGTCTACACACTTAAGGTTCGGTGACACTAGAGTTGTTATGGGAAATAGTATGTGGTTACCGAAGGTTGTTTGGAGTCCCGGATGAGATCCCGGAGGTCACGAGGAGTTCCGGAATGGTCCGGAGGTGAAGATTTATATATGGGAAGTCCAGTTTCAGTTGTCGGAATAGTTTCGGGGGTTATCGGTATTGTACTGGGACCACCGAAAGGTGTCCGGAGGTCCACCGGGTGGGGCCACCTGTCCCGATTGGCCAAGTGGGCTGAACAAGAATGCGAACCAGCCCCCTAGTGGGCTGGTGCACCCCACAAGGGCCCAAGGCGCCTAGGGTTGAAAACCCTAGGGGGTGGGGGCGCCTCGCACCAAACTTGGGGGGCAAGTTCCCCCCTTGGCCGCCCCCCCCCCCTCTATATGGGATCTAAGGGGGCCGACCCCCTCTCCCCTTCACCCTATAAATAGAGGGGGGTTGGAGGGCAGCCGCACCCTTCCCCTGGTGCAGCCCTCCCCCTCTCCAACACCTCCTCCTCCTCCGTAGTGCTTGGCGAAGCCCTGCCGGAGAACTGCAAGCTCCACCACCACGACGTCGTGCTGTCGGAGCTCTCCCTCAACTTCCCCTCTCCCCTTGCTGGCTCAAGAAGGAGGAGACGTCCCCGGGTTGTACGTGTGTTGAACACAGAGGCGTCGTCCATTCGGCGCTTGACAGGATCTTCCGTGATTTGAATCGCCGCGAGTACGACTCCATCAACCGCGTTCTTGTAACGCTTCCACTTAGCGACATTCAAGGGTATGAAGGTGCACTCCCTCTCTCTTCGTTGCTAGAATCTCCTAGATTGATCTTGGTGACACATAGGAAAATTTTGAATTATTACTACGTTCCCCAACAGTGGCATCATGAGCTAGGTTTATGTGTAGACTCTATGCGCGAGTAGAACACAAAGTAGTTGTGGGCGATGATTTGTTCAATTTGCTTACCGTTACTAGTCTTATCTTGATTCGGCAGCATTGTGGGATGAAGCGGCCCAGACCAACCTTACACGTACCTTACGTGAGACTAGTTCCACTGACTTACATGCACTTGAAGCATAAGGTGGCTAGCGGGTGTCTGTCTCTCCCACTTTAGTCGGATCGGATTCGACGAAGAGGGTCCTTATGAAGGGTAAATAGCAATTGGCATATCACCATTGTGTCTTTTGCATAGGTAAGAAACATTCTTTCTAGAAACCCATAGCAGCCACGTAAAACATGCAACAACAATTAGATGACGTCTAACTTGTTTTTACAGGGTATGTTATGTGATGTCATATGGCCAAAAGGATGTGATGAATGTGTTGGGGAACGTAGTAATTTCAAAAAAATTCCTACGCACACACAAGATCATGGTGATGCATAGCAACGAGAGGGGAGAGTGTTGTCCACGTACCCTCGCAGACCTAAAGCGGAAGCATTATATCAACGCGGTTGATGTAGTCGTACGTCTTCACGATCCGACCGATCCAAGCACCGAAACTACGGCACCTCCGAGTTCTAGCACACGTTCAGCTCGATGACGATCCCCGGACTCCGATCCAGCAAAGTGTCGGGGAAGAGTTCCGTCAGCACGACGGCGTGGTGATGATCTTGATGTTCTACCGTCGCAGGGCTTCGCCTAAGCACCACTACAATATTATCGAGGATTATGGTGGAAGGGGGCACCGCACACGGCTAAGAGAACGATCACGAAGATCAACTTGTGTCTCTAGGGGGTGCCCCTGCCTCCGTATATAAAGGCTCAAAGGGGGGGCCGGCCGGCCAAGAGGAGGCGCGCCAGGAGGAGTCCTACTCCCTCCGGGAGTAGGACTCCCCCCCTTTCCTAGTTGGAATAGGATTCATGGAGGGGGGAAAGAGGAGAGAGAGGAGGAAGGGGGCCGGCCCCCTCTCCTTGTCCTATTCGGAACAAGAGGGGGAGAGGCGCGCGGCCCATCTCTGGCCACCTCTCCTCTCTTCCACTAAGGCCCACTAAGGCCCATATACCTCCCGGAGGGGTTCCGGTAGCCTCCCAGTACTCCGGTAAAATCCTGATTTCACCCGGAACACTTCCGATATCCAAACATAGGCTTCCAATATATCAATCTTTATGTCTCAACCATTTCGAGACTCCTCGTCATGTCCGTGATCACATCCGGGACTTCGAACTCCTTTGGTACATCAAAACTCATAAACTCATAATATAACTGTCATCGAAACCTTAAGCGTGCAGACCCTACGGGTTCGAGAACAATGTAGACATGACCGAGACTCGTCTGCGGTCAATAACCAATAGCGGAACCTAGATGCTCATATTGGCTCCTACATATTCTACGAAGATCTTTATCGATCAGACCGCATAACAACATACGTTGTTCCCTTTGTCATCGGTATGTTACTTGCCCGAGATTCGATCGTCGGTATCTCAATACCTAGTTCAATCTCGGTACCGGCAAGTCTCTTTACTCGTTCCGTAATACATCATCTCGCAACTAACTCATTAGTTGCAATGCTTGCAAGGCTTATGTGATGTGCATTACCGAGAGGGCCCAGAGATACCTCTCCCACAATCGGAGTGACAAATCCTAATCTCGAAATACGCCAACCCAACATGTACCTTTGGAGACACCTGTAGAGCACCTTTATAATCACCCAGTTACGTTGTGACGTTTGGTAGCACACAAAGTGTTCCTCCGGCAAACGGCAGTTGCATAATCTCATAGTCATAGGAACATGTATAAGTCATGAAGAAAGCAATAGCAAAATACTAAACGATCGGGTGCTAAGCTAATGGAATGGGTCATGTCAATCAGATCATTCACCTAATGATGTGATCCCGTTAATCAAATAACAACTCTTTGTCCATGGTTAGGAAACATAACCATCTTTGATTAACGAGCTAGTCAAGTAGAGGCATACTAGTGACACTCTGTTTGTCTATGTATTCACACATGTATTATGTTTCCGGTTAATACAATTCTAGCATGAAAAATAAACATTTATCATGAAATAAGGAAATAAATAATAAGTTTATTATTACCTCTAGGGCATATTTCCTTCAGTCTCCCACTTGCACTAGAGTCAATAATCTAGTTCACATCGCCATGTGATTAACAGCAATAGTTCACATCACCATGTGATTAAGACCCATAGTTCACATCGTCATGTGACCAACACTCAAAGGGTTTACTAGAGTCAGTAATCTAGTTCACATATCTATGTGATTAACACCCAAAGAGTACTAAGGTGTGATCATATTTTGCTTGTGAGAGAAGTTTAGTCAACGGGTCTGCCATATTCAGATCCGTATGTATTTTGCAAATTTCTATGGCAACGATGCTCTGCATGGAGCTACTCTTAACTAATTGCTCCCACTTTCAATACGTATCCAGACTGAGACTTGGAGTCATCTAGATCAGTGTCAAAATTTGCATCGACGTAACCCTTTACGACGAACCCTTTTTGTCACATCCATAATTGAGAAACATATCCTTATTCCACTAAGGATAATTTTGACCGCTGTCCAGTGATCTACTCCTAGATCACTATTGTACTCCCTTGCCAAAATCAGTGTAGGGTATACAATAGATCTGGTACACAGCATGGCATACTTTATAGAACCTATGGCCAAGGCATAGGGAATGACTTTCATTCTCTTTCTATCTTCCGTCGTGGTCGTGTTTTGAGTCTTACTCAATTTCACACCTTGTAACACAGGCAAGAACTCTTTCTTTGACCGTTCCATTGTGAACTACTTCAAAATCTTGTCAAGGTATGTACTCATTGAAAAAACTTATCAAGCGTTTTGATCTATCTCTATAGATCTTGATACTCAATATGTAAGTAGCTTCACCGAGGTCTTTCTTTGAAAAACTCCTTTCAAATACTCCTTTATGCTTTGCAGAATATTTCTACATTATTTCCGATCAACAATATGTCATTCACATATACTTATCAGAAATGTTGTAGTGCTCCCATTCACTTTCTTGTAAATACAGGCTTCACCGCAAGTCTGTATAAAACTATATGCTTTGATCAACTTATAAAAGCGTGTATTCCAACTCCAAGATGCTTGCACCAGTCCATAGATGAATCGTTGGAGCTTGCATATGTTAGCTCCCTTTGGATCGACAAAACCTTCTAGTTGCATCATATACAACTCTTCTTCCAGAAACCCATTCAGGAATGTAGTTTTGACGTCCATCTGCCAAATTTCATAATCATAAAATGTGGCAATTGCTAACATGATTCGGACAGACTTAAGCATCGCTACGGGTGAGAAGGTCTCATCATAGTCAATCCCTTGAACTTGCCGAGACGCTTTTGCGACAAGTCGAGCTTTGTAGACAGTAATATTATCGTCAGCGTCAGTCTTCTTCTTAAAGATCCATTTATTCTCAATCGCTTGCCGATCATCGGGCAAGTCAACCAAAGTCTACACTTTGTTCTCATACATGGATCCCATCTCAGATTTCATGGCCTCAAGCCATTTTGCGGAATCTGGGCTCATCATCGCTTCCTCATAGTTCACAAGTTCGTCATGGTCTAGTAACATGACTTCCAGAATAGGATTATCGTACCACTCTGGTGCGGATCTCACTCTGGTTTACCTACGAGATTCGGTAGTAACTTGATCTGAAGTTACATGATCATCATCATTAGCTTCCTCACTAATTGGTGTAGTAGTCACAAGAACAGATTTCTGTGATGAACTACTTTCCAATAAGGGAGATGATACAATTACCTTATCAAGTTTTCTACTTTCCTCCCACTCACTTCTTTCGAGAGAAACTCCTTCTCTAGAAAGTATCCATTCTCAGCAACGAATGTCTTGCCTTCGGATCTGTGATAGAAGGTGTACCCAACAGTCTCCTTTGGGTATCCTATGAAGACATATTTCTCCAATTTGGGTTTGAGCTTATCAGGATGAAACCTTTTCATATAAGCATCACAACCCCAAACTTTAAGAAACGACAACTTTGGTTTCTTGCCAAACCACAGTTCAGATTGTGTCGTCTCAATGGACTTAGATGGTGCCCCTTTTTAACGTGAATGCAGCTATCTTTAATGCATAACCTCAAAAACGATAGTGGTAAATCGGTAAGAAACATCATAGATTTGCACTATATCTAATAAAGTACGGCTATGACGTTCGGACACACCATTATGCTGTGGTGTTCCAGGTGGCGTGAGTTGCGAAACTATTCCGCATTGTTTCAAATGTAGACCAAACTCGTAACTCAAATATTTGTCTCCGCGGTCAGATCGTAGAAACCTTAGTTTCTTGTCACGATGATTTTCCACTTCACTCAGAAATTCTTTGAACTTTTCAAATGTTTCAGACTTATGTTTCATCAAGTAGATATACCCATATCTGCTCAAATCATATGTGAAGGTCAGAAAATAACGATACTCGCCGCGAGCCTTAACACTCATCGGATCGCATACATCAGTATGTATTATTTCCAATAAGTCAGTTGCTCGCTCCACCGTTCCAGAGAACGGAGTCTTAGTCATCTTGCCCATGCGGCATGGTTCACAAGCATCAAGTGATTCATAATCAAGTGATTCCAAAAGCCCATCAGCATGGAGTTTCTTCATGCCCTTTACACCAATATGACCTAAACGGCAGTGCCACAAATAAGTTGCACTATCATTATTAACTTTGCATCTTTTGGCTTCAATATTATGAATATGTGTATCATTACAATCGAGATCCAACAAACCATTTTCGTTGGTGTGTATGACCATAGAAGGTTTTATTCATGTAAACAGAACAACAATTGTTCTCTAACTTAAATGAATAACTGTATTGCAATAAACATGATCAATTCATATTTATGCTCAACGCAAACACCAAATAACACTTATTTAGGTTCAACATTAATCCCGAAAGTATAGGGAGTGTGCGATGATGATCATATCAATCTTGGAACCACTTCCAATACACATCGTCACTTCACCCTTAACTAGTCTCTGTTTATTCTGCAACTCCCATTTCGAGTTACTAATCTTAGCAACTGAACTAGTACCAAATACTGAGGGGTTGCTATGAACACTAGTAAAGTACACATCAATAACATGTATATCAAATATACCTTTGTTTACTTTGCCATCCTTTCTTATCCACCAAATACTTGGGGTAGTTCCGCTTCCAGTGACCAATCCCATAGCAGTAGAAGCACTTTGTCTCAGGCTTAGGACCAGACTTGGGTTTCTTCACTTGAGCAGCAACTTGCTTGCCGTTCTTCTTGAAGTTCCCCTTCTTCCTTTTGCCCTTTTCTTGAAACTAGTGGTCTTGTCTACCATCAACACTTGATGTTTTTCTTGATTTCTACCTTCGTCGATTTTAGCATCACGAAGAGCTTGGGAATCATTTCCGTTATCCCTTGCATACTATAGTTCATCACGAAGTTCTACTAACTTGGTGATGGTGACTAGAGAATTCTGTCAATCACTATCTTATCTGGAAGATTAACTCCCACTTGATTCAAGCGATTGTAGTACCCAGACAATCTGAGTACATGCTCACTGCTTGAGCGATTCTCCTCCATCTTGTAGCTATAGAACTTGTTGGAGACTTCATATCTCTCAACTCGGGTATTTGCTTGAAATATTAACTTCAACTCCTGGAACATCTCTATGGTCCATGACGTTCAAAACGTCTTTGAAGTCCCGATTCCAAGCTGTTAAGCATGGTGCACTAAACTATCAAGTAGTCATCATATTGAGCTAGCCAAACGTTCATAACGTCTGCACCTACTCCTGCAATAGGTCTGTCACCTAGCGGTGCATCAAGGACATAATTTTTCTGTGCAGCAATGAGGATAAACCTCATATCACGGATCCAATCTGCATCATTGCTACTAACATCTTTCAACATAGTTTTTATCGAGGAACATATCAAAACAAACATAGGGATGCAACAACGCGAGCTATTGATCTACAACATAGATATGCTAATACTACCAGGACTAAGTTCATGATAAATTTAAGTTCAATTAATCATATTACTTAAGAACTCCCACTTAGATAGACATCCCTCTAATCATCTAAGTGATCACGTGATCCAAATCAACTAAACCATGTCCGATCATCACGTGAGATGGAGTAGTTTTCAATGGTGAATATCACTATGTTGATCATATCTACTATATGATTCACGCTCGACCTTTCGGTCTCCGTGTTCCGAGGCCATATCTGTATATGCTTGGCTCGTCAAGTATAACCTGAGTATTCCGCGTGTGCAACTGTTTTGCACCCGTTGTATTTGAACGTAGAGCCTATCACACCCGATCATCACGTGGTGTCTCAGCACGAAGAACTTTCGCAACGGTGCATACTCAGGGAGAACACTTCTTGATAATTAGTGAGAGATCATCTTATAATGCTACCGTCAATCAAAGCAAGATAAGATGCATAAAAGATAAACATCACATGCAATCAATATAAGTGATATGATATGGCCATCATCATCTTGTGCTTGTGATCTCCATCTCTGAAGCACCGTCGTGATCACCATCGTCACCGGCGCGACACCTTGATCTCCATCGTAGTATCGTTGTCGTCTCGCCAATCTTATGCTTCCACGACTATCGCTACCGCTTAGTGATAAAGTAAAGCATTACAGCGCGATTGCATTGCATACAATAAAGCGACAACCATATGGCTCCTGCCAGTTGCCAATAACTTGGTTACAAAACATGATCATCTCATACAATAAAATTTAGCATCATGTCTTGACCATATCACATCACAACATGCCCTGCAAAAAAAAGTTAGACGTCCTCTACTTTGTTTGTTGCAAGTTTTACGTGGCTGCTACGGGCTTAAGCAAGAACCAATCTTACCTACGCATCAAAACCACAATGATAGTTTGTCAAGTTGGTGATGTTTTAACCTTCGCAAGGACCGGGCGTAGCCACACTCAGTTCAACTAAAGTTGGAGAAACTGTCACCCACAAGCCACCTATGTGCAAAGCACGTCGGGAGAACCGGTCTCGCGTAAGCGTACGCGTAATGTCGGTCCGGGCCGCTTCGTCCAACAATACCGGCGAACCAAAGTATGGCATGCTGGTAAGCAGTATGACTTATATCGCCCACAACTCACTTGTGTTCTACTCGTGCATATAACATCAACACATAAAACCTAGGCTCTGATACCACTGTTGGGGAACGTAGTAATTTCAAAAAAAATCCTACGCACACGCAAGATCATGGTGATGCATAACAACGAGAGGGGAGAGTGTTGTCCACGTACCCTCGTAGACCGAAAGCGGAAGTGTTATATCAATGCGGTTGATGTAGTCGTACGTCTTCACGATCCGACCGATCCAAGCACCGAAACTACGGCACCTCCTAGTTCTAGCACACGTTCAGCTCGATGACGATCCCCGGACTCCGATCCAGCAAAGTGTCGGGGAAGAGTTCCGTCAGCACGACGGCGTGGTGACGATCTTGATGTTCTACCGTCGCAGGGCTTCGCCTAAGCACCGCTACAATATTACCGAGGATTATGGTGGAAGGGGGCACCGCACACGGCTAAGAGAACGATCACGAAGATCAACTTGTGTCTCTAGGGGGTGCCCCTGCCTCCGTATATAAAGGATCAAAGGGGGGGCGGCCGGCCAAGAGGAGGCGCGCCAGGAGGAGTCCTACTCCCTCCGGGAGTAGGACTCCCCCCTTTCCTAGTTGGAATAGGATTCGTGGAGGGGGGAAAGAGGAGAGAGAGGAGGAAGGGGGGCCGGCCCCCTCTCCTTGTCCTATTCGGACCAAGGGGGGAGAGGCGCGCGGCCCATCTCTGGCCACCTCTCCTCTCTTCCACTAAGGCCCATATACCTCCCAGGGGGTTCCGGTAACCTCCCAGTACTCTGGTAAAATCCCGATTTCACCCGGAACACTTCCGATATCCAAACATAGGCTTCCAATATATCAATCTTTATGTCTCGACCATTTCAAGACTCCTCGTCATGTCCGTGATCACATCCGGGACTCCGAACTCCTTCGGTACATCAAAACTCATAAACTCATAATATAACTGTCATCGAAACCTTAAGCGTGCGGACCCTATGGGTTCGAGAACAATGTAGACATGACCGAGACTCGTCTCTGGTCAATAACCAATAGCGGAACCTGGATGCTCATATTGGCTCCTACATATTCTACGAAGATCTTTATCGGTCAGACCGCATAACAACATACGTTGTTCCCTTTGTCATCGGTATGTTACTTGCCCGAGATTCGATCGTCGGTATCTCAGTACCTAGTTCAATCTCGTTACCGGCAAGTCTCTTTACTCATTCCGTAATACACCATCTCACAACTAACTCATTAGTTGTAATGCTTGCAAGGCTTATGTGATGTGCATTACCGAGAGGGCCCAGAGATACCTCTCCGACAATCGGAGTGACAAATCCTAATCTCGAAATACGCCAACCCAACATGTACCTTTGGAGAAACCTATAGAGCACCTTTATAATCACCCAGTTACGTTGTGACGTTTGGTAGCACACAAAGTGTTCCTCCGGCAAACGGGAGTTGCATAATCTCATAGTCATAGGAACATGTATAAGTCATGAAGAAAGCAATAGCAACATACTAAACGATTGGGTGCTAAGCTAATGGAATGGGTCATGTCAATCAGATCATTCACCTAATGATGTGGTCCCGTTAATCAAATAACAACTCTTTGTCCATGGTTAGGAAACATAACCATCTTTGATTAACGAGCTAATCAAGTAGAGGCATACTAGTGACACTCTGTTTGTGTATGTATTCACACATGTATTATGTTTCCGGTAAATACAATTCTAGCATGAATAATAAACATTTATCATGAAATAAGGAAATAAATAATAACTTTATTATTGCCTCTAGGGCATATTTCCTTCAGAATGATATATGTGATGTATGAGCTTGATCATGTTCTTGTAATAGGAATCACGACTTGCATGTAGATGAGTATGACAACCGGTAGGAGCCATAGGAGTTGTCTTAATTTATTGTATGACTCGCGTGTCAATGAATATGCCATGTAATTACTTTAATTTATTGCTAACCGCTGGCCATAGTAGTAGAAGCAATAGTTGGCAAGACAACTTCATGAAGACATGATGATGGAGATCATGGTGTCATGCCGGTGACGATGGTGATCATGTCGTGCCTCGAAGATGGAGATCAAAGGCGCAAGATGATATTGGCCATATCATGTCACTTTATGATTTGCATGTGATGTTTGCCATGTTTACATCTTATTTGCTTAAAGTGGTTGCTACCTCTTGAGCATGCGTTGGTTTTTCCTTGAAGAGGAAAGGGTGATGCAACAAAGTAGCATAAGTATTTCCCTCAGTTTTTGAGAACCAAGGTATCAATCCAGTAGGAGACAACACACAAGTCACCTAGTACCTGCACAAAAAATCAAGAACCTCGCAACCAACGCGATAAAGGGGTTGTCAATCCCTTCATGGTCACTTGCAAAAGTGAGATATGATAAAGATAGTAAAGTAAATATTTTTGGTATTTTCTTTATATAGATTGGAAAGTAAAGATGGCAAAATAATAAACAAGATGCTATGTAAATAAAAGAGATGCAATATAATAAGAAAGAGACCCGGGGGCCATAGGTTTCACTAGTGGCTTCTCTCAAGATAGCATGTATTATGGTGGGTGAACAAATTACTATCGAGCAATTCATAGAAAAGCGCATAGTTATGAGAATATCTAGGCAATGATCATGAATATAGGCATCACTTCCGTGTTAAGTAGGTCGAAATGATTCTGCATCTACTACTATTACTCCACACATCGACCGCTATCCAGCATGCATCTAGAGTATTAAGTTCATAAGAACAAAGTAACGCTTTAAGCAAGATGACATGATGTAGAGGGATAAACTCGAGCAATATGATATAAACCCCATCTTTTTATCCTCGATGGAAACAATACAATACGTGCCTTGCTGCCTGTACTGTCACTAGGAAAGGACACTTCAAGATTGAACCCAAAGCTAAGCACTTCTCCCATTGCAAGACAGATCAATCTAGTAGGCCAAACTAAATGGATAATTCGAAGAGACTTGAAAAGATATCAAATCATGCATATAAGAATTCAGAAAAGAACCAAATAATATTCATAGATAATCTTGTTCATAAACCCACAATTCATCGGATCTCGGCAAACACACCGCAAAAGAGTATTACATCAAATAGATCTCCAAGAACATCAAGGAGAACTTTGTATTGAGAATCAAAAAGAGAGAAGAAGTCGTCTAGCTAATAACTATGGACCCGAAGGTCTGTGGTAAGCTACTCACGCTTCATCGGAGAGGCTATGGTGTTGATGTAGAAGCCCTCTGTGATCGATTCCCCATCCGGCAGATCGCTGGAAAAGGTCCCAAGATGGGATCTCACGGGTACAGAAGGTTATGGCAGTGGAAAAGTGGTTTCGTTGCTCTCTGTGATCGATCTAGGGTATAAGAGTATATATAGGCGGAAGAAGTACGTCGATGGAGCTACGTGGGGGCCACGAGGCTGTGGGCACGCCCTCCTGCCTCGTGGCCGCCTCACGGAGTTCCAGACTTCAACTCCAAGTCTTCTGGTTTTCTTTCAGTCCAAGAAAGATCATCACGAAGGTTTAATTCCGTTTGGATTCCGTTTGGTATTCCTTTTGTGCGAAACTCTAAAATAGGCAAAAAATGGCACTGGGCCTCCGGTTAATAGGTTAGTCCCAAAAATAATATAAAAGAGCATATTAAAGCCCATTGAACATCCAAAACAGATAATATAATAGCATGGAACAATAAAAAATTATAGATACGTTGGAGACAAATCAAGCATCCCCAAGCTTAATTCCCACTCGTCCTCGAGTAGGCAAATGATAAAAACAGAACTTTTGATGTGGAATGCTACCTAACATAATTATCAATGTAATTTTCTTTATTGTGGCATGAATGTTCAGTTCCGAAAGATTCAAGACAAAAGTTTTAATATTGACATAAAAATAATAATACTTCAAGCATACTATTAGAGTAATCATGTCTTCTCAAAATAACATCGCCAAAGAAAGCTATCCCTACAAAATCATATAGCCTGGCTATGCTCTATCTTCATCACACAAAATATTTAAATCATGCACAACCTCGATGACAAGCCAAGCAATTGTTTCATACTTTTGATGTTCTCAAACTTTTTCAATCTTCACGCAATACATGAGCGTGAGCCATGGACATAGCACTATAGGTGGAATGGAACGGTGGTTGTGGAGAAGACAAAAAGGAGAAGATAGTCTCACATAAACTAGGCATATCAATGGGCTATGGAGATGCCCATCAATAGATATTAATGTGAGTGAGTAGGGATTGCCATGAAACGGATGCACTAGAGCTATAAGTTTATGAAATCTCAAAAAGAAACTAAGTGGGTGTGCATCCAACTCGCTTACTCATGAAGACCTAGGGCATTTTGAGGAAGCCCATCATTGGAATATACAAGCCAAGTTCTATAATGTAAAATTCCCACTAGTGTATGGAAGTGAAAAAATAGGAGACTCTCTATCATGAAGATCATGGTGCTACTTTGAAGCACAAGTGTGGAAAAAGATAGTAGCTTTGTCCCTTCTCTCTTTTTCTCTCATTTTTTTATTTGGGCCTTTCCTCCTTTTTTATGGCCTCTTTTTTATTTTCTATTTTTTCGTCCGGAGTCTCATCCCGACTTATGGGGGAATCATAGTCTCCATCATCCTTTCCTCACATGGGACAATGCTCTAATAATGATGATCATCACACTTTTATTTACTTGCAACTCAAGAATTACAACTCGATACTTAGAACAAAATATGACTCTATGTGAATGCCTCCGGCGGTGTACCCGGATGTGCAATGAATCAAGAGTGACATGTATGAAAGAATTATGAAGGTGGCTTTGCCACAAATACGATGTCAACTACATGATCAAGCAAAGCAATATGACAATGATGGAGCGTGTCATAATAAATGGAATGAAGGAAAGTTGCATGGCAATATATCTCGGAATGGCTATGGAAATGCTATAATAGGTAGGTATGGTGGCTTTTTTGAGGAAGGTATATGGTGGGTTTATGGTACCAGCGAAAGTTGCGTGGTACTAGAGAGGCTAGCAATGGTGGAAGGGTGAGAGTGCATACAATCCATGGATTAACATTACTCATAAAGAACTCACATACTTATTGCAAAAATCTATTAGTTATCGAAATGAAGTATTACGCGCATGCTCCCAGGGGGATAGATTGGTAGGAAAATACCATCGCTTGTCCCCGACCGCCACTCATAAGGAAGACAATCAAAAAATAAATCATGCTCCGACTTCATCACATAACGGTTCACCATACGTGCATGCTACGGGAATCACAAACTTTAACACAAGTATCTCTAAAATTCACAACTAATTGACTAGCATGACTCTAATATCACCATCTTCATATCTCAAAACAATCATAAGGAATCAAACTTCTCATAGTATTCAATGCACTTTATATGAAAGTTTTATTATACCCATCTTGGATACCCATCATATTTGGACTAATTTAATAGCCAAAGCAAATTACCATGATGTTATAAAAGAATCTCAAAATAATATAAGTGAAGCATGAGAGATCAATAATTTCTATAAAATAAAACCAACATGGTGCTCTAAAAAAATATAAGTGAAGCACTAGAGCAAAATTATCTAGCTCAAAAGATATAAGTGAAGCACATAGAGTATTCTAATAAATTCCGATTCATGCGTGTATCTCCCAAAAGGTGTGTATAGCAAGGATGATTGTGGTAAAATAAAAAGCAAAGACTCATATCATACAATACGCTCCAAGCAAAACACATATCATGTGGTGAATAAAAATATAGCCTCAAGTAAAGTTACCGATAGAAGAAGACGAAAGAGGGGATGCCTTCCGGGGCATCCCCAAGCTTAGGATTTTGGTTGTCCTTGAATTTTACCTTGGGGTGCCTTGGGCATCCCCAAGCTTAGGCTCTTTACACTCCTTATTCCAAAATCCATCAAATCTTTACCCAAAAACTTGAAAACTTCATAACACAAAACTCAACAGAAAATCTAATGAGCTCCGTTAGTATAAGAAAATAAACCACCACTTTAAGGTATTGTAATGAACTCATTATTTATTTATATTGGTGTTAAACCTATTGTATTCCAACTTCTCTATGGTTCATACCCCCCAATGCTAGCCATAGATTCATCAAAATAAGCAAACAACACGCGAAAACAGAATCTGTCAAAAACAGAACAGTCTGTAGCAATTTGTAGTTTTCGAATACTTCTGTAACTCCAAAAATTATGGAAAATTAGGACGGCCAGGAAAATTTATATATTGATATAGTGCAGTTGTAACTGGTATATTATCGCTCTCTAGTAAAAATGAAAATTATTTTCGTGAGCGCATACTTTCTATTGTTATCAGCAAGATCAAACAACAATCACCCAAGAAGATCCTAAAGGCTTTACTTGGCACAAACACTAATTAAAACATAAAAAAATAATCATAACATATGCTAGATGAATTATTTATTTATAAATAGTAACAAAAAGCAAAGAACAAAAATAAAATTGAGTTGCCTCCCAACAAGCGCTATCGTTTAACGCCCCTAGCTAGGCATAAAAATAAGAATAGATCTAGGTATTGTCATCTTTGGTATGCAATCCATAAGTGGCTCTCATAATAGATTCGTAAGGCAATTTAATTTTATTCCTAGGAAAGTGTTCCATGCCTTTCCTTAACGAAAATTGGAATCTAATATTTCCTTCTTTCATGTCAATAATTGCACCAATCGTTCTAAGGAAAGGTCTACCAATAATAGTAGGACATGTAGGATTGCAATCTATATCAAGAACAATGAAATCTACGGGAACATAATTCCTATTTGCAACAATAAGAACATCATTAATCCTTCCCATAGGTTTCTTAATGGTGGAATCCGCAAGATGCAAATTTAAAGATCAATCATCAAATTCACGGAAACCTAACACATCACACAAAGTTTTTGGAATCGTGGAAACACTAGCACCCAAATCGCACAAAGCATAGCATTCATAATCTTTAATATTAATTTTAATATTAGGTTCCCACTCATCATAAAGTTTCTAGGGATAGAAACTTCTAGTTCAAGCTTTTCTTCATAGGATTGCATTAAAGCGTCAACGATATGTTTAGTAAAAGCTTTATTTTGATTATAAGCTTGAGGAGAATTTAACACAGATTGCAACAAGGAAATACAATCTATCAAAGAGCAATTATCATAATTAAATTCCTTGAAATCCAAAATAGTGGGTTCATTGCTATGTAATGTTTTGACCTCTTCAATCCCACTTTTATAAATTTTTGCATCAAGATCTAAAAACTCCGAATCATTGGGACACCTTTTAACTAAAGTTGACTCATCTCCAGTCCCATCTTTATCAGGATTCATATTGGAAAACAAAGATTTAATAGGAGTCACATCAATCACTATTAGATCTTCATCATTATTATCATCTAGATCTTCAAGTTTAGCGGCCATCTTATTAACTAAGGTGGCTTGCTTATCCGAAATTTGGCCTACTAAATTTTCAAGATGAGGAAACTGAGATTTCAAACCATAAAATTCTTTAGACATATCATCGAGCTCTCTATTCATGTACTCCATAAAACTTTATTGGTCTTTAAGCTCGTTTTTGTAGAAATTATTGTGCTCAAATTGCAAAGACATAAAACTTCTAACGTTGTTTTCAAATTCTTCCAACCATCTAAGGTGAGGATCAATGCTTTTTGGCAGAGCCATTGAAGCAAACAGGCACACTAACACCTAAGAACACAAGAAGCAAGGGAAAAGAGATGAACGGAAAAAAGGGCGAATAAAACGACAAAGGTGAAGTGGGGGAGAGGAAAACAAGAGGCAAATGGCAAATAATGTAATGCGGGGGAGAAGAGTTTATGATGGGTACTTGGTATGTCTTGACTTGGCGTAGATCTCCCCGGCAACTACGCTAGAAATCCTTCTTGCTACCTCTTGAGCATGTGTTGGTTTTCCCTTGAAGAGTAAAGGGTGATGCATCAAAGTAGCGTAAGTATTTCCCTAGGATTTTGCGAACCAAGGTATCAATCCAATAGGAGACAACGCAGAAGTCACCTAGTACCTGCACAAACAATCAAGAACCTCGCAACCAACGCGATAAAGGGGTTGCCAATCCCTTCACGGTCACTTGCAAAAGTGAGATCTGGTAAAGATAGTAAAGTAAATATTTTTGGTATTTTTGTTGTATAGATTGGAAAGTAAAGATTGAAAAATAGTAAACGAGATGTGATGTAAATAAATGAGATGTAATATAATAAGAAAGAGACCCCGAGGCCATAGGTTTCCCTAGTGGCTTCTCTCAAGATAGCATGTATTACGGTGGGTGAACAAATTACTGCCGAGCAATTGATAGAAAAGCGCATAGTTATGAGAATATCTAGGCAATGATCATGAATATATGCATCATGTCTGTGTCAAGTAGATCGAAACGATTCTGCATCTACTCCACACATTGACCGCTATCCAGCATGCATCTAGAGTATTAAGTTCATAAGAACAGAGTAACGCTTTAAGCAAGATGACATGATGTAGAGGGATAAACTCAAGAAATATTATATAAACCCCATCTTTTTATCCTCTATGGCAACAATACAATACGTGCCTTGCTGCCCCTAGTGTCACTGGGAAAGGAAACTACAAGATTGAACCCAAAGCTAAGCACTTCTCCCATTGCAAGAAAGATCAATCTAGTAGGCCAAACTAAACCGATAATTCGAAGAGACTTGCAAAGATATCAAATGATGCATATAAGAATTCAGAAAAGAACCAAATACTATTCATAGATAATCTTGTTCATAAACCCACAATTCATCGGATCTCGGCAAACACACCGCAAAAGAGTATTACATCGAATAGATCTCCAAGAACATCGAGGAGAACTTTATATTGAGAATCAAAGAGAGAGAAGAAGCCATCTAGCTAATAACTATGGACCCGAAGGTCTGTGGTAAACTACTCACACTTCATCGGAGAGGCTATGGTGTTGATCTAGAAGCCCTCCGTGATCGATTCCTCCTCTGGCAGATCGCCGGAAAAGGCCCCAAGATGGGATCTCACGGGTACAGAAGGTTGCGGCGGTGAAAAGTGGTTTCGTGGCTCTCTGTGATCGATCTAGGGTATAAGAGTATATATAGGCGGAAGAAGTACGCCGATGGAGCTACATGGGGCCCACGAGGGTGGGGGCGCGCCCTTCTACCTTGTGGACGCCTCACGGAGTTCCAGACTTCAACTCCAAGTCTTCTGGTTTTCTTTCGGTCCAAGAAAGATCATCGCGAAGGTTTCATTCCGTTTGGATTCTGTTTGGTATTCCTTTTCTGCGAAACTCTAAAATAGGCAAAAAAACAGAAACTGGCACTAGGCCTCCGGTTAATAGGTTAGTCCCAAAAGTAATATAAAATAGCATATTAAAGCCCATTAAACATCCAAGACAGATAATATAATAGCATGGAACAATCAAAAATTATAGATACGTTGGAGACGTATCAGTGTTCCCCCTAACTGTGCACCGTTGCGAAGGTTCGTTGTTTCGAAGCACCACATGATGATCGGGTGTGATAGATTCTAACGTTCGCATACAACGGGTGTAAGCCAGATTGACACATGCGAAACACTTAGGTTGACTTGACGAGCCTAGCATGTACAGACATGGCCTCGAAACACGAGAGACCGAAAGGTCGAACATGAGTCGTATAGTAGATACGATCAACATGGAGATGTTTACCGTTGATGACTAGTCCGTCTCACATGATGATCGGACACGGCCTAGTCGATTCGTATCATGCATCACTTAGATGACTAGAGGGATGTCTATTTGAGTGGGAGTTCATTAAATAATTTGATTAGATGAACTTAATTATCATGAACTTAGTATAAAATATCTTCACAATGTGTCTTGTAGATTAGATGGCCCATGCTAATGTTGCCCTCAACTTCAATGCGTTCCTAGAGAAAACCAAGCTAAAAGACGATGGTAGCAACTACACAGACTGGGTCCGTAACTTGAGGATCATCCTTTCATAGCTGCCAAGAAAGCATATGTCCTTGAAGCACCGCTAAGTGACGCACCTATTTTCCCAGCAACTCAAGATGTCATGAACGCTTGACAGTCGCGTAGTGATGATTACTCCCTGGTTCAGTGCGGCATGCTTTACAGCTTAGAACAGGGGCTCCAAAAGCGTTTTGAGCAACACAGAGCATATGAGATGTTCCAAGAGCTGAAAATGGTTTTCCAAGCTCATGCCCGGGTCGAGAGATATGAAGTCTCTGACAAGTTCTATAGTTGTAAGATGGAGGAAAACAGTTCTGTCAGCAAGCATATACTCAAAATGTCTGGGTTGCACAACCACTTGTCTCAGCTGGGGGTTAATCTTCCAGATGACTCGGTCATTGACAGGATCCTCCAGTCGCTTCCACCTAACTACAAGATCTTTGTGATGAACTACAATATGCAAGGGATGTAGAAGTCCATTCCCGAGTTATATTCAATGCTGAAATCAGCGGAGGTGGAAATCAAAAAGGAACATCAAGTGTTGATGGTGAATAAAACCACTAGTTTCAAGAAAAGCAAGGGTAAGAAGAACTTCAAGAAGGACGGCAAGGGAGTTGCCGTGCCCGGTAAATCAGTTGCCGGGAAGAAGCCAAAGAATGAACCCAAGCCCAAGACTCAGTGCTTTTATTGCAACGGAAATGGTCACTGGAAACAGAATTGCCCCAAGTACTTAGCGGATAAGAAGGCCGGCAACGCCAAAGGTATATGTGATATACATGTTATTGATGTGTATCGGCCAGTGCTCGTAGTAGCTCCTGGGTATTTGATACCGGCGCGGTTGCTCATATTTGTAACTCAAAACAGGAGTTGTGGAATAAGCGAAGACTGGCGAAGGACGAGGTGACGATGCGCCTCAGGAATGGTTCCAAGGTCGATGTGATCGCCGTCGGCATGATACCTCTACATTTACCTACGGGATTAGTTTTAAACCTCAATAATTGTTATTTAGTGCCAGCTTTGAGCATGACCATTGTATGTGGATTTCGTTTAATGTGAGATGGCTACTCATTTAAATCCAAGAATAATGGTTGTTCCATTTATAAGAGAGATATGTTTTATGGTCATGCCCCGCTGGTCAATGGTTTATTTTTGTTGAATCTCGAATGTGATGTTACACATATTCATAGTATGAATGCTAAAAGATGTAAGGTTGATAATGATAGTCCCACATATTTGTGGCACTACCGCCTTGGTCACATTGGTATCAAACGCATGAAGAAACTCCATGCGGATGGACTTTTGGAGTCTCTTGATTATGAATCATTTGACACGTGTGAACCATGCCTCATGGGCAAAATGACCAAGACTCCGTTCTCCGGAACACTGGAGCGAGCAACCAACTTATTGGAAATCACACATACTGATGTGTGCGGTCCAATGAGCATTGAGGCTCGCGGTGGCTATCGTTATGTTCTCACCCTCACTGATGACTTAAGTGGATATGGGTATGTCTACTTAATGAAACACAGGTCTGAGACCTTTGAAAAGTTCAAGGTATTTCAGAGTGAGGTAGAGAATCAACATGGCAGGAAAATAAAGTTCTTACAATTAGATCGTGGAGGGGAATATTTGAGTCATGAGTTTGGCATGCACTTAAGGAAATGTGGAATTGTTTCACATCTCATGCCGCCTGGAACACTACAACGTAATGGTGTGTCTGAACGTCGTAATCGCACTCTATTGGGTATGATGCGATCTATGATGTCTCTTACCGATCTACCGCTATCATTTTGGGGTTATGCTTTAGAGACTGCCGCATTCACTTTAAATAGGGCTCTGTCGAAATCTGTTAAGACGACACCGTATGAATTATGGTTTGGGAAGAAACCTAAGCTGTCGTTTCTGAAAGTTTGGGGATGCGTTGCTTATGTCAAGAAACTTCAACCTAAAAAGCTCGAACCCAAGTCGTAAAAATGCGTCTTCATAGGATACCCTAAGGAAACTATCGGGTATACCTTCTACCTTAGATCCGAAGGCAAGATCTTTGTTGCCAAGAATGGATCCTTTCTAGAGAAAGAGTTTCTCTTGAAAGAAATAAGTGAGAGGAAAGTTGAACTTGATGAGGTACTGCCTCTCAAACCGGAGAGTAGCACAGCTCAGGAAGATGTTTCTGTGGTGCCTGTACCAACTAGAGAGGAAGTTAATGATGAAGATCATAAAACTTCAGATCAAGTTGCTACTGAACTTCGAAGGTCCACGAGGACACGTTCCGCACCAGAGTGGTAGGGCAACCCTGTCCTAGAAATCATGTTGTTAGACAACGGTGAACCTTCGAACTATGAAGAAGCGATGGTAGGCCCGGATTCCAACAAATGGCTTGAGGCCATGAAATCCGAGATAGGATCCATGTATGAAAACGAAGTATGGACTTTGATAGAGTTTCCCGATGATCGCAAGCCATAGAGAATAAATGGATCTTTAAGAAGAAGACTGACGCAGATGGTAATGTGACCATCTATAAGGATCGGCTTGTCGCTAAGGGTTATCAACAAGTTCAAGGGGTTGACTACGATGAGACCTTCTCACCCATAGCGAAGCTGAAGTCCGTCCAAATCATGTTATCAATTGTCACATTCTATGATTATGAGATATGGAAAATGGACATCAAAAAGGCATTCCTTAATGGTTTCCTTAAGGAAGAATTGTATATGATGCAGTCGAAAGGTTTTGTCGATCCTAAGAATGCTGACAAGGTATGCAAGCTCCAACGCTCTATCTATGGGCTGGTGCAAGCATCTCGGAGTTGGAACATTCGCTTTGATGAAATGATCAAAGCGTTTGGGTTTATGCAGACTTATGGAGAAGCCTGTGTTTACAAGAAAGTGAGTGGGAGCTCTGTAGCATTTCTCATATTATATGTGGATGACATACTATTGATGGGAAATGATATAGAACTTTTGCAAAGCATAAAGGCCTACTTGAATAAGTGTTTTTCAATGAAGGACCTTGGAGAAGCTGCTTAAATATTAGGCATCAAGATCTATAGAGATAGATCGAGACGCCTCATTGGTCTTTCGCAAAGCACATACCTTGACAAGATATTGAAGAAGTTCAATATGGATCAGTCCAAGCAGGGGTTCATGCCTGTATTGCTAGGTTTGAGATTGAGCATAGCGCAATGCCCGACCTCGGATGAAGATAGAGAAAAGATGAGTGGCATCCCCTATGCCTTAGCCATAGGGTCTATTATGTATGCCATGTTGTGTACCAGACCTGATGTGAACCTTGCTGTAAGTTTGGTAGGGAGGTACCAAAGTGATCCCGGTATGGAAAAATGGACAGCGGTCAAGAATATACTGAAGTACCTGAAAAGGACTAAGGATATGTTTCTCGTTTATGGAGGTGATGAAGAGCTCGTCGTAAAGGGTTACGTCGATGCTAGCTTCGACATAGATCTGGATGACTCCAACTCACAAAACGGATACGTGTACATTTTGAATGGTGGGGCAGTCAGCTGGTGCAGTTGTAAGCAAAGCGTCATGGCGGGATCTACATGTGAAGCAGATTACATAGCTGCCTCAGAGGCAGCACAGCAAGCAGTCTGGATGAAGGAGTTCATCACCGACCTAGGAGTCATTCCCAATGCGCCGGGCCCGATGACTCTCTTCTGTGACAACACTAGAGCTATTACCCTTGCCAAGGAGCCCAGGTTTCACAAGAAGACCAGGTATATCAAGCGTCGCTTCAAATCCATTCATGAATATATTCAAGATGGAGACATAGATATTTGTAAAATGCATACGGATCTGAATGTCGCAGATCCGTTGACTAAACCTCTTCCACGAGCAAAACATGATCAACACCAGAACTCTATGGATGTTCGATTCATCACAATGTAACTAGATTATTGACTCTAGTGCAAGTGGGAGACTGTTGGAAATATGCCCTAGAGGCAATAATAAAGTGGTTATTATTATATTTCCTTTGTTCATGATAATTTTCTATTGTTCATGCTATAATTGTATTAACCGGAAACCGTAATACATGTGTGAATACATAGATCATAGTATGTCCCTAGTAAGCCTCTAGTTGACTAGCTCGTTGATCAATAGATGGTCATGGTTTCCTGACCATGGACATTGGATGTCGTTGATAACGAGATCACATCATTAGGAGAATGATGTGATGGACAAGACCCAATCCTAAGCATAGCACAAGATCATATAGTTCGTTTGCTAAAGGCTTTTCTAATGTCAAGTATCATTTCCTTAGACCATGATATTATGCAACTCCCGGATGCCGTAGGGATGCTTTGGGTGTACCAAATGTCACAACGTAACTGGGTGGCTATAAAGGTGCACTACAGGTATCTCTGAAAATGTCTGTTGGGTTGGCACGAATCGAGACTGGGATTTGTCACTCCGTATGACAGAGAAGTATCTCTGGGCCCACTCGGTAATGCATCATCATAACAAGCTCAATGCGACTAAGGAGTTGGTCATGGGATCATGCGTTACGGAATGAGTAAAGGGACTTGCCAGTAATGAGATTGAATGAGGTATGGGGATACCGATGATTGAATCTCGGGCAAGTAACATACCGATGGACAAAGGGAATTGTATATGGGATTGATTGAATCCCCGACATCGTGGTTCATCCGATGAGATCATCATGGAACATGTGGGAGCCAACATGGGTATCCAGATCCCGCTGTTGGTTATTGGCCGGAGAGATATCTCGGTCATGTCTGCATGGTTCCCGAACACGTAGGGTCTACACACTTAAGGTTTGGTTACGCTAGAGTTGTTATGGGAAATATTATGTGGTTACCGAAGGTTGTTCAGAGTCCCGGATGAGCTCCCGGACGTCACGAGGAGTTCCGAAATGGTACGGAGGTGAAGATTTACATATGGGAAGTCAAGTTTTAGTTGCCGGAATAATTTCGGGGGTTATCGGTATTGTACCGGGACCACCGAAAGGTGTCCGGAGGTCCACCGGGTGGGGCCACCTGCCCCGGTGGGCCAAGTGGGCTAAACAAGGGTGGGAACCAGCCCCCTAGTGGGCTGGTGCGCCCCCCCCCCCAGGGCCCAAGGCGCCTAGGGTTGAAAACCCTTGGGGGTGGGGGTGCCTCCCACCAAACTTGGGGGCAAGTTCCCCCCTTGACCGCCGCCCCCTCTAGGTGGGATCTAAGGGGGTCGTCCACCTCTCCCCTTCACCCTATAAATAGAGGGGATGGGAGGGCAACCGCACCCTTCCCCTGGCGCAGCCCTCCCCCTCTCCAACACCTCCTCCTCCGTAGTGCTTGGCGAAGCTCTGCCGGAGAACCACGAGCTCCACCGCCACCATGCTGTCGTGCTGCTGGAGTTCTCCCTCAACTTCTCCTCTCCCCTTGCTGAATCAAGGAGGAGACGTCCCCGGGTTGTACGTGTGTTGAACATGGATGTGCCGTCTGTTCGGCGCTTGATCGGATCTTCCTCGATTTGAATCGCCGTGAGTAGGACTCCATCAACCGCGTTCTTGTAATGCTTCGGCTTAGCGATCTTCAAGGGTATGAAGATGCACTCCCTCTCTCTCTCTCTCGTTGCTAGCATCTCCTAGATTGATCTTGGTGACACGTAGGAAAATTTTGAATTATTACTACGTTCCACAACAAATTCAACCTGTGGTCGGCATGCCCGATCACCTTCGACACTACACAACACACCCACCCCATTGGCATATTATGTGCCTTGTCAGCACAACTTCGCACTGAAAATACCATGGGCAGCTGTGGGGACCAAATTCACCTAAAACCTAAGTGGTCGACTCAACTGAACTATGGTCACACACGACTTCGGACGCCAAACAGGTACCTTACAGACCAATCTGGTATTAAGCTAAAATAGCTCGGCGACCTCTCAAGGCTCCTAGTCAAGGGCCCGTCAGCCGATTCTCAACCCCTCTACGGACTTTTTTCTCCCAACAGAAGCAAAGGTGCAGACGTGCAGTAGGGCACAGTAGGGACATCAACCCATGCTTCAAGGCCTTGTGTAAACCTTTCATCTCTAAAACTTTTCATGTTTCTTATAAAGTGCCAATAACAGATGCTTTGGTAGTTCGAATGGTACGGATAGACGTCATGAGCTTTTTGGAAATGAAGACAACCTTTTATGGTCCTCTTGCAGTCTTTATATTGCACCTCTCTTCCTCTCTTCGATACTATTATAAACTAGTTCGACACCGTTCTTCCATAAGGTAGCAATCGAGTAATAGACCAGGGACTTGACCATAGTACTCGCCTTATGCCTCAAGTTAGGCACTATTCTTTCTTTACGTATTCGGCGTCTCGGATATTGCATTATATGCATCAATCTGAATTATGTCTTGGGTCAATAGTTGGGTTGCCCTGCTCCTGTGTTTACGCTCTTACATTCTGCATGTTCGGCTAAGATGGTAAAGGGAGAACCACTGGGATTGTACTTTCGGCTAGCCTGGCTAAGTACCTTAGTGGAGAAAGCCGAAAACTGACTGTCATAATAAGCAAGAACTGGTCGGCGATCCGATGACAAGTGTTAAACTAGAAATCGTTGGCGATTACAATGTGTAATACGAAGGGTTTGTATCTTCGGCCAAGCCAAGTGATACAGGTACATACCTCGGATCTCCTTAATATCACACTAGGGGCTAGTCACCAGGCCCCGCAGTCAAGATCCCATGGCTAAGTGAGGGTAATAAAGCCACAGAGTCTGATTGCCTTGTTTCCCTCCTGCACTACCACCTTCGGGCACCGAGACATCGGCTAAGGGTCAAAATGCGGAGAAGGAAACACCCCTTGTCAGATCTACGTGTGGGTTGAAACCGACGACTGGCAACTTTCAGGATAAAAACAGCCGCACAGGACTCAACATTAAACTAAAAAATAGGCAAGTATGATAAACCATACTGAAGGTGCATTAAGTCGACTAGAGGGGGGTGAATAGGCATTTTTTTATGAATTCTTCATTGAGGAATTTTAGGGTGAGGAAATTCCTTAGCGAAGAACTACTTGCAGCATAATAAGTACTCAGGTGCAAACATAACAGAGTAGTAGCACACTCATCGTGATGAAATGAAAACAAGCACAGAGTACAGAAAGCGTAAGCACGGGATAAGCAGGCTAAAGACAAACTGATTGAAGAAATTGAACTCAGGAAATTGAGAAATCTTCAGTCAAAGTCTTCAAACCATAGCGATCAAGTACACAACACAGTAATGAGGAAATGAAAGGGTTGACGAAATAGAACCAGTTAGCTTGGTGAAGACAATGATTTGGTAGACCAGTTCCAACTGCTGTGACAGTTGTACGTCTGGTTGGAGTGGCCGGGTATTTAAACCTGAGGTCACACAGTCCCGGACACACAGTCCTCACTGTATTCTCCTTGAACTAAGGTCACATAGACCTCGTCCAATCACTCGTGGTAAGTCTTTAGGTGACTTCCAAACCTTCACGGACTCGGTCACTCGGCGATCCACAATTTCCTCTTGGATGCACTAGACCATGACGCCTAACTCTCTCGATGATGCACAGTCCTCAAAGGGCACAAGTGTCGGTTCCACATAGGAACAATCTCTTCAGTGGTGCTCAATCCCTTTGGGTTTGTAGGTGTTTGGTTTGGGGCTTTGGGTTTTTCCTCACTTGATGATTTTCGCTCAAAGTCCTCGGAGGATGGGATGCTCTCAACGACAAGTGTTAGTTTCTCGCGGAGCAGCCAACCAGCTAGTGTTAGGGGGTGGCTATTTATAGCCTAGGGAGCATCCCGACATGATAAGACATAAATGCCCTTCAATGATATGATCGTTAGGTGGGTAGATATTTTAGGACAGCTGGCGCGTAGCACAACACGGTCGGAAATTTGAGCTCTCAAATTCCCCAGGGCTATCATGTTCCTCACTTGTACTCAATCCGCACTGGCGAATTCCTAACTCCTCAGTCAGAACAAATTCCTCAGAGACCAGAAGAACTTCGTCTCTGTTTCTGAAGAAATTTGACTGAACTATATGAGATTTCCAATGGCTTCACTCAAAGGGATTGGTAGGTGTAGGATTTTGAGTTGAACATCACCTGGAAACTTTTCCTTAGTTTTACCTCGACCCCCTTTAACAGTATGGTGTTTCCCATGACTCAAGAAAGAGAGAATGAAACTATGGAAACAAAAGTCTTCACGCTTCATATTCCTTGCATGAATATCAAGTCTTCACGGTCACACCAATTTCTTCACTTTCAAAATCTTCAGAAAGTCTTCAGAGATTCAAAGTCTTCAGTTGAAGACATTCATTTTTAGGGGTCGACTTTCTCTATAAATATCAAACTCCTCATAGACTTATAGACCTTTGTACACCCACAAACGCATCAGTTCCTTAACCTATAAGTCTTCAATACACCAAAATCACTAAGGGGCACTAGATGCACTTACAATCTCCCCCTTTTTGGTGATTGATGATAATATAGGTTAAGTTTTCAACGGAGATAAACATATGAAGTGTAAATACTGATTTTGAGGAATTTGATTGCAAGATATAGAAGAGACTCCCCCTGAAGATGTGCATAGTGAGGAATTTGCTTTTGAAGCAATGCACATTTGAAGAGTAGAATCATGGAGATCCCCCCCTATATCTTTTAATTCATACACGCATTTAACATATGATATGAAGAATGTGAAATGCATGATGTAATATGGTGACTGGTGTAATTCAGCATGTGTGCATTAACATATATGAGGAAATAGCGTGCAGAATAACAAAGCAAAAGTATCAGACCACCATCAGAGTTAAGATTGCAACTCGATGCAACAAACATTTTAGAAGAATGAGAGTTGTAACTTAGCAAAAAAATGCCCATATAGATAGACCCGCTTGAAGACTAACTCAAATTTCCCCCCCTTTGTCATCGAATGACCAAAAGGGACGAAAAGTGAGGACTAACGCCCCTGGAGAATATCATCAGAAAGTCGATGGAGGAGCGCCAACGTTGTTGGGGTTGGTTGTTGATGTAGGGCCTGCCGCAGTGTCGTCCAAGTCTTCATGTTCATCAGTCTCGCGCGATGAAGAATAAGAGCTGGTCACCAAGTGAGGAACTTTGACCTTCTTGGATTTCTTCGAAGGTGGTTGAGACCAGTCAAAGTCCTGCTTAAAGCCCATCTGTTTTAGATCTTCTTCATCGTACAGATGAGACAGAACAACCCAAGTGCGATCAAATACTTCATGGAGATAGTAATGGTTCTTCTTCACGGAATTCTGAGTGATGGTCATATTCTGAAGAATTCAACCAAACCGATGCTTGACCCATTTATGATTGCGATCGACATTCTGGAGAAGACTGAGGAGAAGTTCACGATTAGTCAACACCCTTGGAGCCATGCCTTGAGGAATTTGCTTTGAAGCATTGGTGGCAGAGTCATCATTAGTGGAGTAAGATGCAGCTTTGCGGAACTGACCATCCAACGGACGAATGCCTTCATCAATAACAGCAGTTGCCTTGCCCTTCTCATCAGATGAGGAAATAGGTCATTTGAAGACTTCAATGGGCAGCAAGTACCTGAGATGATTATGAAAGTCAGCCTTGTAATTGATTGAAGACCTTGATCTGAGGAATCTCATAATCCAAGGAGCATAATGATACATCTCGGTCGTATCTACTTTTCCAAACACTTCTGCCCTTGTTTTGGACTCTAACTTGCATGATTTGAATGGAACTAACCCAGACTAACGATGTTTTCAGCAGAATTACCATGGTGTTATTTTTGTGCAGAAATAAAAGTTCTCGGAATGACCTGAAAATCAACGGAGAATTATTTTGGAATATATAAAAAATACTGGAAGGAAGATCCACGTCAGGGGGGCCTCCACCTGTCCACGAGGGTGGGGGCGCGCCCCCTGCCTCGTGGGCCCCCTGATGCTCCACCGACCTCAACCCTGACTCCATATATTCACTTTCGGGGAGAAAAAAACCATCCTCCATCACCAATTTCATGATGCTCACCGCCGTGCGTGAGTAATTCCATCGTAGGCTTGCTGGACGACGATGGGTTGGATGAGATCTATCATGTAATCGAGTTAGTTTTGTTAGGGTTTGATCCCTAGTATCCACTATGTTCTGAGATTGATGTTGCTATGACTTTGCTATGCTTAATGCTTGTCACTAGGGCCCGAGTGCCATGATTTCATATCTGAACCTATTATGTTTTCCTCAATATATGAGAGTTCTTGATCCTACCTTGCAAGTCTATAGTCACCTATTATGTGTTATGATCTCTTAACCCCAAAGTGATAATAATCGGGATACTTACCGGTGATGACCGTAGTTTGAGGAGTTCATGTATTCACTATGTGTTAATGCTTTGTTCCGGTACTCTATTAAAAGGAGGCCTTAACATCCCTTAGTTTCCAATAGGACTCCGCTGCCACGGGAGGGTAGGACAAAAGATGTCATGCAAGTTCTTTTCCATAAGCACATATGACTATATTCGAAATACATGCCTACATCATTGATGAACTGGAGCTAGTTCTGTGTCACCCTAGGTTATGACTGTTACATGATGAACCGCATCCGGCATCATTCTCCATCACCGATCCATTGCCTACGAGCTTTCCATATATTGTTCTTCGCTTATTTACTTTTCTGTTCCTATTGTTACAATCACTATAAAACACCAAAAATATTACTTTTGCTACCGTTACCACTACTATCATATTACTTTGCTACTAAACACTTTGTTGCAGATATTAAGTTTCCAGGTGTGGTTGAATTGACAACTCAGCTACTAATACTTGAGAATATTCTTTGGCTCCCCTTGTGTCGAATCAATAAATTTGGGTTGAATACTCTACCCTCGAAAACTGTTGCGATCCCCTATACTTGTGGGTTATCAAGACTATTTTCTGGCGCCGTTGCCGGGGAGCATAGCTCTATTCTTTGAGTCACTTGGGATTTATATCTGCTTATCACTATGAAGAACTTGAAAGACGCTAAAACAAAAATTTATCCCTCAACTAGGAGATCTAGCTCTGCACTTGATTCACCTTCTATTTTGAGTAAGCTTGCGACACCTAAACCTGCTTCTGCTATTAATTCTGATATGTCGCATGTTATTGATGATGCCACTTCTGCTATGCATGATACTTATGATGAAACTACTTCTATGATGGATACTACTGTGCCACTTGGTGAATTTCTTGATGAACAACTTGCTAGGGCTAGAGAGAATGAAATTATTGAAACTGATAATATTGATGAAAGTGATGGTGAAGACTCTCCCCTAGATATGAATTACCTGTTGTGCCTGAGGGCTATGTTATGGATGAAGAAACTGCTAGTGATTTTCTTGCTTGCAATGATAGGAGTGATCTTAATAAATTATTAGCTAAGCCGAAACAAAAAATTTTGAATGCTAGAATGAAATATGATCCTACTTATGCCACATCACCTATCTTCATTACTGATAAGGATTATGATTTCTCTGTTTATCCTGAGATAATTACATTAGTTGAATCTGATCCTTTCTGTGGCTATGAATCTGAAACTTTTGTGGCACATCTTACTAAATTAAATGATATAGCCACCCTGTTCACTAATGATGAGAATCGCTATTATTATATCCTTAAGATATTTCCGTTCTCATTAAAGGGTGATGCTAAGATATGGTTTAATTCTCTTGACCTTAGTTGTGTGCGTAGTCCCCAGGATATGATTTATTACTTCTCTGCTAAATATTTCCCTGCTCATAAGAAACAAGCTGCTTTAAGGGAAATATATAATTTTGTGCAAATTGAAGAAGAGAGTCTCCCACAAGCTTGGGGGAGGCTTCTCCAATTACTTAATGCTTTGCCTGATCATCCTCTTAAGAAAAACGAAATACTTGATATCTTTTATAATGGACTAACCGACGCTTCCAGAGACCACCTGGATAGTTGTATTTTCAGGGAAAGAACACCAGATGAAGCTAAAATTTTATTGAATACTATGTTGACTAATGAAAATAATTGGACACTTCCTGATCCAATTCCTGAACCAACTTCTAAGCCAACTCCAAAGAAAAGGGGTATTCTATTTCTCAGTCCTGAAGATATGCAAGAGGCAAAGAAATCTATGAAGGAAAAAGGTATTAAAGCTGAAGATGTTAAGAATTTACCTCCTATTGAAGGGTCTTAATTTACCGCCTGTTGAAGAAATACATGGTCTTAATCCATCACCTATTGAAGAAATACATGGTCTTGATAACCCGACACAGGTAGTAAAGGTAAATTCTCTCTATAGATATGATAAAGCTGAAATCCCATTTACTAAGTTTGCTAGCCCATGCTTGGATGAGTTTGATGACTTTATGGTTAAACAATAAAACTTCAGTGCTTATTTTGGTTGAGAATTAAAACGCGATGCTGATATGCTTGAACACTTGGGTGATTATATGGCTAATATTAAAGGTGAACTTAAACTTATTAGTAAACATGCTTCTGTGGTTACCACTCAAGTAGAATGATTTGCTCAATGAATTAAATAGTAAGAAAAATGATAATGCCGTTAGAGTTATGACTAGAGGTGGTAAAATGACTCATGAACCTTTATATCCTGAGGGCCATCCTAAGAGAATTGAGCAAGATTCTCAAAGAAATAATATTGATGCACCTAGTCCTTCTAAAAGGAAGAAAAAGAAAAATGATAGGACTTTACATGCTTCTAGTGAACCGGTTGTAGACACACCTGAGAATCCTAACGATATTTCTATTTCTGATGCTGAAACACAATCTGGTAATGAACATGAACCTAGTAATAATGTTAATGATGATGTTCATGTTAATGCTCAAGCTAGCAATGATAATGACGTAGAGATTGAACCTGTTGTCGATCTTGTTAACCCACAATCAAAGAATCAACGTTATGATAAGAGAGACTTTGTTGCTAGGAAGCATGGTAAAGAAAGAGAACCATGGGTTCAAAAACCCATGCCTTTTCCTCTTAAACCATCCAAGAAAAAGGATGATGAGGATTTTGAGCGCTTTGCTGAAATGATTAGACCTATCTTTTTGCGTATGTGTTTGACTGATATGCTTAAAATGAATCCTTATGCTAAGTATATGAAAGAAATTGTTACAAATAAAAGAAAGATACCGGAAGATGAAATTTCCACCATGCTTGCTAATTATACTTTTAAGGGTGGAATACCAAAGAAACTTGGAGATCCAGGAGTACCAACTATACCATGCTCCATTAAAAGAAACTATGTTAAAATTGCTTTATGTGATCTTGGAGCCATTGTTAGTGTTATGCCTCTCTCTTTATATCATACGTAGACTTGATTTGAATAAGTTGACACCTACTGAAATATCTTTGCAAATGGCTGATAAATCAACTGCTATACTTGTCGGTATTTGTGAGGTTGTGCCTGTTGTGGTTGCAAACGTTACTTTTTTAACGGACTTTGTTATTCTTGATATTCCCGAGGACGATAGTATGTCTATTATTCTTGGAAGACCCTTTTTGAATACTGTAGGGGCTGTTATTGATTGCACCAAAGGCAATGTCACTTTTCATGTTAATGGTAATGAGCATACGATACACTTTCTGAGGAAAAAACCTCAAGTTCATAGTATAAACTCTATTGGAAAAATTCCATCGATTATTTTTGGAGGTTTTGAATTTCCTCTTCCTACTGTCAAAAATAAATATGATATTCTTATTGTTGGGGATGTGCATATCCCCGTTGAGGTAACCTAGTGTTATTCGAAAATTCTCCGGTTCCATGTTATTCGGAATGAGTTTGTTAACAAGACCTGATCAACCTTGTTAGTGGATTCCTTTTAATGAGCATGAGATGGATGAATTTAGAAAACACAACTCTTTGTACCCTATTTTTACTTTTTGTTATTTATATTAAATAAAGCAAAAATAATAATTTCGGTCTGTTTTCTGAATTATCCATGCAATAAAAAATACCCCGAAAATAGAAGTTCTCCAAATGCCCTAAAATTTAAATATGATTTTTTATGGAATATTTGAGAATATCTGGCACTGAGAACATGGTAGGGGGAGCAAGCACCTGGTCACGAGGGTGGAGGGCGCGCCCTATCCCCTGGGCGTGCCCCCCTGCCTCGTGGGCCCACGGTGGCTCCCCTCCACATATTCCAGCTACCACACACTCCTTCTTCCTCCCAAAAACATCACTAACCAGCTCAAACCCGAGTCCAAGCTCATTTTGCTGCCATTTTCGATCTCCTTGCTCAAAGCACCTCTCACAAAACTGCTTTGGGGGATTGTTCCTCGGTATGTGACTCCTCCAATGCTCCAATTAGTTTTTGTTCTAGTGCTTTATTCATTACATATTTTTGCTGCTTAGGTGACCCTGTTCTTGAGCTTGCATGTCAAATTTATGTGGTCAAAAGTAGTTTTGATGCATGATATTGCCTCTAGGCACTTGTAGGAGTAGTTGCTATCAATATTGTTGAGTTTGGTTCACTTTTATTTTGAAGTTACTAAAATTTCAGAAATTTTTCAGAGGAAGAAATATGTTTAGGAAAATGTACCAAGGTGGTCCTTCAAGGAAGCAAGGACCTAGGCTCGCAATACGTGATGCCGACGAAGAACCACCGAGGGAAGCTCAAGTGCGGGCTTGTGAATGGCCTTTAGAGGACTTTATGGATCGAGCAGGAATCAAGGAAAAATTTAACGCATATGTGCGTAATGCTGATCTTAAGAGCTTCGAGGCAGATAAGTGCCGCCAGTACCAATTTCTCACTGATTCCTTTGTGAGAAGGTTTGAATTTTCATCATCACGCAACTCTCAAACTGTCCTATTTGATCTTTATGAAAATTCTTATACTATGGACTTAGAGGATTTTAACACTGCCTGCAAACTTCCACAACGGGGTAGTCCTAATGAACCTCGCAAATCTGAATTTAGAGATTTTTCTTGCTAGTATAGATGTGGGGGAATCTAGAGACATAACACAAGCTACCATAGGGAGCATTCATTTTCCTGCTATACATTATTTTGCTCTCTTCATAGGTAGGTGCATAAATGGTAAGGATGAAGCATGTCACATGTGTGTCCCTGACCTCAGTGTTCTCAGGAGTGGTGTATTAGGAGATAGACACTATAATTTGGGAGCCATTGTTGCACATAGGTTGCATAATAATAGATTTAATGGAGATTTCTTTGGTGGAATTTAGGCAACCCGTCTAGCTAATTTTCTTGATATACCCATACGTGGGTATAATATTGAGTTGCCACCTATTTATTTAGATTATGAGGACATGGGTCGTCATCAGTTTGTGGAGAGGAACGATTAGTCCCTCCAGTACCGACTAATCTTTGACAGACAACGCACCTATCACGTCGCTCTCCCTGCTCCTGCTTTCTTTGACTCTCAGGCAAAAGGGAGATATGTTATAACCAGGGAGGAGGCGGACGAGTATAAGAGGAGGACAGAGACGGCCCGTCTCCAAGCGGAAGCTCATGAGGCAATAGCTGCTGCATCTCAGTATGACCCCAGCTACAACTTTGGATATCCGCCAGGCCAGCCATGGCCATAGACCAACTTAGGCCAAAAGCCTAAGCTTGGGGGAGTACGTATTTCTCACCGACATTACAATCATGTTCACACACTCATTGGTAGTTGTCGGTGCTCATACTTTTTCATTGTATCATCCATGCTAGTTTATTTTCCTTTTTATGCTTTCTTCTTGTGTGTTTAATAAACCTTAAGAAAAACAAAAAAAATAGTTGTAGCTTTTAATTAGTTTACTTTCCATGCTTGTAGTAGTAATTAAAAAGAAAACCAAAAAATATTTCTCATTCTTCTTTTGCTTGTTGGGAGCTTTCCCGTGTAAATAGTTTTATTTCTTTTCTTTCCCTTGGGGGTCGAGAGGAGAAGACCATAATTAAAATGTTAAAGTGGCTCTTATATGCATTATCGTTGATCTGACAAAGACCCCATATTACCTTGTCTTCTCTCTTGAATTGAATGCTTGCAAATTCCATCTTAGTCCAATGTACGTGCACTATTATTATTATCCACACTATTTGGTCGTGCAAGTGAAAGGCAATAATGATGATTATATGATGAACTTATTGAGATGAGAAAAGCTGGTATGAACTCGACCTCTCTTGTTTTTGTAAATATGATTAGTTCATTGTTCCTGATTCAGCCTGTTATGAATAGAAATGTTTGCAACGACAACTAGAGATTGTAGTTTCTTATGCCATGCTTAATTAGCTAGGAGCTTATAATGGTTTACCTTGCGTGGCAACATGCTATTAAAATGGTTGTGATGTGGTATGATAGGGTGGTATCCTCTTTTGAATGATTCGAGTGGCTTGACTTGGCACATGTTCATGCATGTAGTTGAAACAAAATCAACATAGCCTCTACGATATTTATGTTCATGGTGTATTATATCCTACTCATGCTTGCATTAGGTGTTGATTAATTTTAATGCATGTTCATGACTCTTGTCGCTCTCTAGCTGGTCGCTTCCCAGTCTTTTGCTAGCCTTCACTTGTACTAAGCGGGAATACTGCTTGTGCATCCAATTCCATAAACCCCAAAGTTATTCCATATGAGTCCACCATACCTACCTATATATGGTATCTACCTGCCGCTCCAAGTAAATTTGTATGTGCCAAACTCTAAACCTTCAAATAAACATTCTGTTTTGTATGCTCGAATAGCTCATGTATCAACTAGGGATGTCCATATCTTCCATGTTAGGTGGGTTATTCTCAAGAGGAGTGGACTCCACTCCTCACTCACGAGAAAATGGCTGGTCACCGGGATGCCCAGTCCCATGCTTTATGCAAATCAAATCAAAATAATTGCAAACAAAACTCCCCCAGGACTCTTGTTAGTTGGAGGCACTCGTTGTTTCGAGCAAGCCATGGATTGATGCTTGTTGGTGGAGGGGGAGTATAAACTTTACCATTCTGTTTGGGAACCGCCTATAATGTGTGTAGCATGGAAGATATCGCCATCTCTCGGTTGTTATGTTGACAATGAAAGTATTCCGCTCAAAATATTATTCATACCTATTTCAAAACCGAGCTCTGGCACCTCTACAAATCCCTGCTTCCCTCAGCGAAGGGCCTATCTATTTACTTTTATGCTGAGTCATCATCCTCTTATTACAAAGCACCAGTTGGAGAGCACCACTGTCATTTGCATTCATTAGTGTTAGTTTATATTGAGTATGACTTGACTGGATCTCTTTTACCATGAATTACAATGTCTAGTCAGTCATTGATCTTTAAAGGTGCTCTGCATTTATGTTTTGCGGTCTCAGAAAGGGCTAGCGAGATACCATCTTGTTATATCATATCATGATTGTTTTGAGAAAGTGTTGTCATCCGAGATTTATTATTATTTATCGCTAGTTGATTATGCCATTGATATGAGTAAACATGAGACCTAAATGTTATTGTGAATATGGTTAGTTCATAATCTTTGCTAAAAACTTGAATGCTGGATTTACATATTTACAACAACAAGAGCAAATAGAGTTTGTAAAAGTTTTTCTTTATCACTTTCAGTTTATCAACTGAATTGCTTGAGGACAAGCAAAGGTTTAAGCTTGGGGGAGTTGATACGTCTCCGTCGTATCTACTTTTCCAAACACTTTTGCTCTTGTTTTGGACTCTAACTTGCATGATTTGAATGGAACTAACCCGGACTGACGCTATTTTCAGCAGAATTGCCATGGTGTTCTGTTTATGCAGAAATAAAAGTTCTGGGAATGACCTGAAAATCAACCAAGAATTATTTTGGAATATATAAAAAATACTGGAAGGAAGATCCACGTCAGGGGGGCCTCCACCTGTCCACGAGGGTGGGGGCGCGCCCCCCTGCCTCGTGGGGCCCCTGACGCTCCACCGACCTCAACCCTGACTCCATATATTCACTTTCGGGGAGAAAAAACCAAGGAAAAGGATTCATCGCGTTTTATGATACGGAGCCACCGCCAAGCCCTAAACTCTCTCGGGAGGGCTGAGCTGGAGTCCGTTCAGGGCTCCGGAGAGGGGAATCTGTCACCATCGTCATCATCAACCATCCTCCATCACCAATTTCATGATGCTCACCGCCGTGCGTGAGTAATTCCATCGTAGGCTTGTTGGACGGTGATGGGTTGGATGAGATCTATCATGTAATCAAGTTAGTTTTGTTAGGGTTTGATCCCTAGTATCCACTATGTTCTGAGATTGGTGTTGCTATGACTTTGCTATGCTTAATGCTTGTCACTAGGGCCCGAGTGCCATGATTTCAGATCTGAACCTATCATGTTTTCATCAATATATGAGAGTTCTTGATCCTATCTTGCAAGTCTATAGTCACCTATTATGTGTTATGATCCGTTAATCCCGAAGTGACAATAATCGGGATACTTACCGGTGATGACCGTAGTTTGAGGAGTTCATGTATTCACTATGTGTTAATGCTTTGTTCTGATACTCTATTAAAAGGAGGCCTTAATATCCCTTAGTTTCCAATAGGACCCGGCTGCTACGGGAGGGTAGGACAAAAGATGTCATGCAAGTTCTTTTCCATAAGCACATATGACTATATTCGGAATATATGCCTACATTACATTGATGAACTGGAGCTAATTCTGTGTATGTCGGAGTAATGGGCCACGGGTAGTCTAACCCGAGCCCCATAACCTTTCAAGACATCGGGACAGGCCGCGCCCCTCAAGACCCCAGGGCGAAGAACCGCCTCCTGGGGAGTCTACGGCGAGGTGGCCGACTGCCCGCTCACGGCCGAGTCCCAGGGACGACTTCTAGAGAAGCCGGCTTTGGGGAGTCGGCCGGCGACTCCAACAAACCGTGACCTCATCGAAGGGGATGGGGCGGGGGTGTGGCTACAGTGAAGCCCACTCCCCGCCCCTTACCAAGGGCAGGCATGGCTACAACACGTCGTACTTGGGAAGATCTCCCTGCGGCGTGGCGCTATTGCCAGGCCAGCCCTGACATCAGCACCACTGTACCAAGTCCTGCGCCCACGACGGCTTGTCTGTACGGCCTGGAGGCAGCGGGGCCCACCAGTCAGCGAGACCTCGGAAGACGGTGGGAGAACCGCCAGTCGGACCCATCAGGAGTCGGCCCGGGGAAGTCGGCCGAGCCCAACCCCGGGGCCCACGCGCCATTAATCAAGAAGAGATGGGGAGTGGCCATAGTGATCGCCCGCCAGGCGACGGGGCTGTTGCCATGACCCCATGACCAAGCTTGCATCATCAGGAGCACGGCTACAGTAATCAGCAGCCGGCAAGACCCGCCCGCGGCGGACGCGGCCTGTCGGCTCCGTACCAGACCAGTCGGCAGGGCCCACCAGTCGGCGGGGCCCACCAGTCGGCAGAGAAGTTAGAGGTCGGAGACACTAACGGCTGGGCCCGCGCCCAGTCACATTACCATTGTACCCCTGGGGGGGTAGGCCTATATAAACCCCCCGGGGCACTCATGCAAAGGGTTGGATCCCAGTAGTTCTAGACCACACCAGATAGAAGGAGAGAGCTAGCCTTGCCCTCTCCTGCCACCCGAAACAGCTGAAGGAGCAACCTTGTAAACACTTGATCATAGTGATCATGCGGAGACCCCGCAGAGCAGTAGTAGGGGTGTTATCTCCCCGGAGAGCCATGAAGCTGGGTAAGATTCGCAGGCGTGCATGTCTCCGCCTCATCCCGTTTCCAGGCACCGGCGACGTTCTACTCGCCCCCACCATGATAAGCCATCCATTGGCATATGTCGCACCAAACCCCCGACATTTGGCGCCCACCGTGGGGCCTGGTGCACCGCCGTCCGGAGATCTGTTCTGGACGGGAACCCTTTTCCTCCTTGGCGAGCGCAGCTAGCCAGGCACGCCAGATGAAGTCTGCATCGACGCACTGCGCGGCATTGAGATCGCCTGCGCGGCCAGCTCCTTGGCCGAACTTGTCAGCGAGGTCCGCCTCTCCGACGAACCTGCGTCTGACGCAGGCGTGGGTGGCCCCGAGAACCTCCTCGCGGGCCTCCTCGATCAACTCCATGTTTCCGGCGAGCCCGCCGTAGACTTGGAGTTCGTAGGCTCCACCGACCCGATGCTGGTCGACTCCGACACCGCGTCGATCGATGCATTTCCCACCAATGTGGTGGTCTATGACGAGCCTCTCCCCCACATGGAGAGCGACAGAAGCACCGTCACTGAGGTGCTAGTCATCAGTCATAACGAGTTCCCAGGCGGAGGAGCGCCCGATTCACTTGGCGCGGCGCTGCAAGACCTAACTGCGCCCATCCTAGAAGATGCTGACGCAGAGACGTTAGAAGCGCGCCGCCTTCAGCTTGTTGAAGGCGCGAAGAAGCTGGCCAGCATGAGACGCTTGTTAGAAGCTTACCAGCGGGAGATGGATCGCGCTATTGGCGGCTCGCCGGCCCCGGCAGGGCCCAGCCGCCTTGGCGCGGTCCAGCAGCGCGGCGTAGCCATCGCCAGCCTATTTGGTGCTAGCCGCCCCATGTACGCCACCCCAGCGGAGAACATCCGAGCCGCTCAGGCAGCGGCGGACGAGCTGGACAATTTCGAGGGCGAAGAGCGCCGCCTCATGATGGAGCGAGTCCAGTGGCTCCTCGACGCGGCCACCGCGCAGAATGAGGCCGGCTGCCACACAGAGGCGCCGCAGCGGCCAAACGACGACCCGCACCGAGATCAAGGTGCGACGTCTCGGACACCGACTGGCGGTGCCTGAGGAAGAAAGGACAAGGAGCCGGCTGTCAGGCACAGTCGGACTCGGATTACCATAGAGCGCGACCAAGACAGCCGCCCAGAACAGTGGAGCGACGGGACGACTATCCGCCTCCCCTCCCCGCAAGGAGAGGCGAGTCTCCCCGCCACCTGTTGACCATCCGACTCTCGGTGACCGCCTTGGCCGCCGAGAGGGAGTCGGAGAGAATGACGCCCGCCATCGGATTGACTGACTTCACCGGCCCCTGGCGCTAGAAGAAGAAGACGAGCTGGGTCCACCTTGTTTCGGGCCCCGCATTCGGGACGAGCCCTTTCCCAGAGGGTTCACGCTCCCAAGAGACACGCCCAAGTATACCGGCTCCATGAAGCCGGGAGACTGGCTAGTCGACTACTCCACGGCTGTCAGCATAGCAAACGGCAACAAGCGTGTCGCCGTAAAGTACGTTCCGCTCATGCTCCAGGGCACGGCCCAGACATGGTTGAACAGCCTGAAGCCCCGCAGCATCAACAGCTGGGTCGACTTCACCGAAGCGTTCGTCCACAACTTCACTAGCACGTACAAGCGTCCTCCCAAGCCTCGTCAGCTCTCCTTGTGTGTGCAAGGTCCTGACGAATCAACTCGCGACTACCTCACGCGTTGGGCCGAGCTCCGGAACTCCTGTGAGGGCGTGCATGAGGTGCAGGCCATCGAGTACTTCACAGCTAAGTGCCGAGAAGGCACCCTCCTCAAGCACAAGCTCCTCTGCGACGAGCCAGAAACCCTTGACGAGCTGCTGATCATAGCAGACAAATACGCCATGGCCGACTCCTCCATGAAGGCAGAAATTCAAATCAGCACAACTGGCAAAGTGGCTCCTCAAGCTCCAAGAACTCCGGCAGCAGATGCCGGCCGGCGACAACAGAAGGGCGACAACAAGCGCAAGGCCCCGAAGCCGGCTTCCGGCAGCCGGCAGGTCGCGTCCGTTGAAGCCCAGCAGCCAGAAGAGCAGTCTCTGCCCAAGCGACAAAAAGGCGGAAAGCCAAACTGGTTGCCGGCCTTCTCCTACGAGCAGACCTTGGATCGACCTTGCAAGTTCCACAGCAGCACGAAGACGTCGAATCACACCACCCGGAAGTGCCACTGGCTCACCAGGATCGCCAAGGGAGACGGCCTCCTGCCACCCCCGCCTGCTGGGCAGCCGCCTCCGCCCCAGCAGCCGGCAGTCAGGCCAGTCGGCGTGGTACAAGACGAATACCCTAAAGAGCATGGAGCCTACGTGGTGTTCACCAGTATGGCTGATGATCAACGCAGCAGGCGACTGCAACAACAAGAGGTGAACGCAGTAGCCTCAGAGACGCCAGAGTTCATGCATTGGACTGAGAAGCCCATCAGCTGGAGCAGGGCCGACCACCTAGAAGTGATGCCGAGTCCGGGCTCCTACGCCTTGGTCCTGGACGCCACCTTTGCTACAGACAAACGGGCCGCGCGTTTCTCGCGAGTTCTGATAGACGGAGGCAGCAACATCAATATCCTATACAAGGACACCATGGAGAAGTTAGGAATCAAGCAAAGACAGCTACAGAACAGCCAGACTGTGTTCCACGGCATTGTGCCTAGGCTTTCCTGCTCACCAATCGGCAAGATCCTGATGGACGTCCTCTTTGGGGACAAAGATCACTTCCGAAGAGAGTCTGTTTGGTTTGAGGTGGTGGACCTTGAGAGCCCATACCATGTGCTACTTGGCCGACCCGCCTTGGCCAAGTTCATGGAGGTCCCCCACTACGCTTACCTCAAGATGAAGATGCCCAGTTCCAGGGGAATTCTGACTGTGGCTGGCGACTACCGGAAGTCGTCCGCTTGCGCGGCCGAGAGAGCAGTCGGCTGGCCGAGTCCCTGGTGATCGCAGCCGAGAAGCGACTCCTTGAACGAGTTGTGGCGATGGCCGGCAAGCAGCCGGAGATATCGCCTGACCCAAAGGAGTCGGAAGCCGAAGGTTCGTTCAAGCCGGCCAAAGAGACAAAGAAGATACCCTTGGATCCGGAGCACCCAGAGAGGTACGCTATCATAGGTGCAAACCTCGACAGCAAATAGGAAGGCAAGCTCGTCGTTTCCTCCGTGAGAATCGGGACATCTTCGCATGGTCTCCCAAAGACATGCCAGGTGTACCGACGGATTTCTCCGAGCACAAGTTACATGTCCGATCTGATGCAAAGCCGGTCAGACAGCCCCTGCGCCGCCTATCAGAAGAGAAGAGAAGAGTTGTCGGAGAAGAGATAGCCCAACACCTAGCAGCCAGCTTCATTATGGAAGTTTTCTTCCCGGAGTGGCTGGCAAATCCGGTCCTGGTACTGAAGAAGAACAAGCAGTGGAAAATGTGTATTGACTACACGAGCCTCAACAAGGCCTGCCCCAAGGACCCATTTGCTCTACCAAGAATCGATCAGGTGATAGACTCCAGAGCCGGATGCGAGCTGTTGAGTTTCTTGGATGCATACTCAGGATATCACCAGATCAAGCTGAACCCGGCTGACAGATTGAAGACCGCCTTCATCACGCCGTTTCGAGCATTCTGCTACCTCACCATGACGTTAGGCTTGAGGAATGTTGGCACCACCTTTCAGCGTTGCATGCAGAAGTGTCTCCTCAAGCAGCTCGGCCGGAACGCCCACGTTTACGTGGACGACGTGGTGGTGAAGACGGAAAAGCATGGAACACTGCTGGAAGACCTCAAGGAGACCTTTGAGAACCTGCGCCGGTTCCAAATCAAGCTCAACGCCGAGAAGTGCATCTTCGGAGTACCAGTCGGCCAGCTGCTAGGTTTCCTAGTCTTTGAACGCGGCATAGAATGCAACCAAGTAAAAATCAAGGCCATTGAGAGAATGAAGGTACCCAGCCGACAGTTGGACGTGCAGAAGTTCACCGGCTGCTTAGCGTCCATCAGCCGATTCATCAGTCGGCTGGGCGAGAAAGCTCTCCCCTTATACCAGCTCATGAAGAAGACCACTTTTTTCGAGTGGAACCATAAGGCGGACGAAGCTTTTCACCAGTTGAAGAAGATGCTAACTACCCCACCCGTCCTAGCGGCTCCGACTCCCAAGGAGCCTATGCTCCTGTACATCGCCGCCACCAGCCGAGTAGTCAGCACAGTCATCGTAGTGGAGTGCAAGGAGGAAGGCAAGGCGATGCCTGTCCAGAGACCAGTATATTACCTGAGCGAGGTACTGTCGACCTCCAAGCAGAACTACCCCCACTACTAGAAGATGTGCTATGGAGTACACTTTGCCGCCAAGAAATTGAAGCCTTACTTCCAAGAGCATCCAATCACGGTGGTCTGCACGGCCCCGCTTGCCGAGATCATCGGTAGACGAGTGGCCAAGTGGGCCATAGAGCTGGCTCCTTACACCATCTACTACCAGCCTCGCACCGCTATCAAGTCATAAGCACTGGCCGACTTCCTCGTCGACTGGGCCGAGACCCAGCACCTATCTCCAGCGCCTGACTCCACCCATTGGCGGATGCACTTCGACGGCTCCAAGATGCGCACCGGCTTGGGAGCCGGCGTCGTCCTCACCTCTCATAAAGGTGACAAGCTCAAATATGCACTTCAAATCCACTTTGCCGCCTCCAACAACGTTGCCGAGTACGAGGCGCTCATTCACGGGCTCCGGCTTGCCAAAGAACTTGGCATCCGCCGGATCTTGTGTTATGGCGACTCAGACTTAGTGGTCCAGCAGTCATCTGGCGACTGGGACGCGAAAGACGCACACATGGCGAGCTACCGTTTCCTCGTGCAGCAACTCAGTGGGTATTTCGAGGGGTGCGAGTTCCTCCACGTGCCAAGAAACGACAACGACCAAGCAGACACCTTGGCACGAATTGGCTCTACCCGCCAAGAAATTCCATCTGGCGTCGCCCTTCAATGCCTCCTCAAGCCGTCTATCAAACCTTCAGCAGAATCAGACTCCATTTTTGTGCCGGCTCCTCCCGAAGACGGCGGATGCGACTCCAGAGCTCCGGCAGTGGGAACGGGGACTTTGGCGGACGACTCCAAAGCCGCCACAGTCGAGCCCAGCCCGGGGACTGCGGCAGCGGACTCGAAGATTCCAGAACTCGGCCTAGGAACCGCACTAGTCGGCCTGGGGACTTCATCAACTCAGCAAGCGGCTGTTGACTCCAACCCGCCGCCTCCCAGCCCAACCGCCCTTGTCCAAGTCGCGGTACTGGTAGTCGAAGAAATAGTGGCACCCTCATGGGCCAGCCCATCCTCAAATTCCTGGTGAACAAAGAGCTACCAACTGATGAGACCTCAGCTCGGCAAGTGCAACACCGGGTGGCAGCCTATACCATAGTCAACAAAGAGCTGGTCAGGCGGAGCGTCACTGGTGTCTACCAGCGCTGCGTAGAGCCAGAGCAAGGCCAAGTGATTCTCAAAGACATCCACCAAGGCGAATGCGGCCACCATGCGGCTTCAAGAGCACTCGTCGCCAAAGCCTTTCGGCACGGTTTCTTCTGGCCAACTGCCTTGGAAGAGGCCAAGGAGTTGGTCCAAAAATGCAAAGGGTGTCAGAAGTTCAGCTCCAAGCCGCACCAGCCGGTTTCTGCGCTGAAGACCATCCCCATTGCCTGGCCTTTCACAGTTTGGGGTCTAGACATGGTGGGACCATTCAAGACAGCACGAGGTGGTCTAACTCACCTACTTGTCGTAGTGGACAAGTTCACCAAGTGGGTGGAAGTGAAGCCAATCAAGAAACTGAACGGTCCGACTGCCGTGACCTTCATCACCGATATCACAATTCGGTACGGCATACCACACAACATCATCACCGACAACGGCACAAATTTTGCCAAAGGCGCCTTGGCCCGTTTCTGTGCAACACAGGGCATCCGACTGGACCTAGCGTCCATCGCCCACCCGCAGTCCAACGTCCAAGTGGAGCGAGCAAACGGCCTCATCCTGCCCGGCATCAAGCCTCGGTTGACCGAGCCTCTGGAGCGCTCGGCTGGCTGCTGGCTCGACAAGCTACCAGTCGTCCTCTAGAGTCTGCGCACGACTCCAAACAAGTCAACTGGCTTCACGCCCTTCTTCCTCGTCTACGGTGCCGAAGCCGTCATCCCAACGGCATAGAGTTTGACTCCCCACGAGTCACCATGTACACCGAGGAAGAAGCAGAAGAAGCACGACAAGATGGCGTTGATCTGCTGGAAGAGGGCCGGCTATTGGCACTCAGTCGGTCCAGCATCTACCAGCAGAGCCTGCGCCGATACCACAACAAGAAGGTCAGGCCAAGATCTTTCCAAGAAGGCGACCTTGTGCTCCGGCTGATCCAGCGAACACCGAGGAAGAAGCAGAAGAAGCACAAGCTAACGCCGCCTTGGGAAGGCCCTTTCATCATCAGCAAAGTACTAGGCAACGATTCCTACTACCTGATCGATGCTCAGAGGCCCCGAGCACGCAAGAGGGATGACTTCGGCAAGGAGACAGAGCGGCCATGGAACGCAAATATTCTCTGAAGATTTTACAGTTGATGCAGCATGTACCATGCTACCTTTTGTATTAAAGTACCAAGACTTTGGGCCCCCCAAGACGAGCTCGGGGACTGCCCTCTTTTGTCTGTATGATAAAAATTATGCCTAAAATTCTGTTACTCCTTGTCATGCCGCTTGGCACCGGGCTCGACAAGTCGGCCCGGGGACTTGCCGCCTTGCACTATGAAATGCTTCCTGCAGTCAGACAAGTAGTGTGTAAACACCTAAGCCGTCTCCTGCCAGAAGCCGCAGCTCGTAGAGCGACTGTACGGTGGGCAGCAGTAAGGTAGAATGGGCGTTCGCATGAAAAATGACTAAGGACCCAAAAGCATAAAACATAGCTCAAGAGGGCTTCCGACCTTTCTCGCAAACTGATTCTTGGATAGTCGGATTGTCGTCTTCTACCTAACTTGCTCAAACAATCTTGAAAACGGCTAAGTACTTGCTTTCCCAAAGTAGCCTGGCACTTGATCCAGCGACAGTCCGCAGGGCGGCTGTCCGATTGGCAAGGCAGGCGACTAAGATAAAGCGGCAAATGAAAACAGCCAAAAGAACAATGAGCAAGAAAGGATAGATATATAAATTTACATAACATAGGCCCTTGGCCGAATTGTCAAGTAGAGGTTCAAAATACACCCCGCGGGTGGAATTGTGCGAATTAACAAGTTCTTCAAAAGACTACTGAAGCAGATAAAACAAAAGACACAGCGGGAGCTTAGGAGGCGGCAGACGGATTCGGGGGGTCGGAGGAGGCGCCAGCATCAGGCGTCGGGGCAGTCGGCCGGCTAGTATCGGCTTGATCGCCTCTGGCAGCAGTCGGGTCGGTCGCACGCGGCTCGTTGCTGGAGGCACGGTCGGGCTGAGGCTGGCCGTCTGCTCCATCTTCTGGTGCCTCCGCCTTGCCCTCATCCTCCGCCTCGTCCTCCTCCTCGACGTTGGAGCCAATCACCTCCGCCGAGTCTTCACCGTAGTCTGGGTTCATCCCAAACCACTCCGGCGGGACCTCCTCGCCGTCTTCATACCGCTTGGGGACGAAGACGCTCGTGTCGGTGTACTCGCTGATTGCCACAACACGCTTGACGAGGGCGTCTTCCGCAGCTGCCAGCTCCGGCTGGGCCTCCGACCGAAGCATGGCCAACCGGTCCAGATCCAGCCTCGGGTACCACGCCTTGACGAACTCCAAGGCCCGGTGCGGTCCAGCCCGGGCCGAAGAGCCCTTCCAGGCCTCGAGGCGACCAGCCGCACCCTCCAACCAGTTGGCCGTCAGGCTGGGGGTGCGCGGAGCCTGCATATCCGGCCAAAGGGCGGAGATCGCCTGGGCGCCGACGCGCTGAAGCTGGCGCAGCATCCGGTGAGCCGGCCGGAGTTGAGCCTCGATACTCAAGATGTGCTCATCAAGAGTTCGGGGGGCATCGGCGGCGATCTCTGCGCCCTCCGCCCTCCGACTTGCACGGTCGGCCTCGATGGCTTGGATAGTGGCCTGAGACTGCCCAGGGAAGAAGTCTGCAAAAGACACGAAGAAACAAAAAGGCAAGTCAAAAACCAGGAGTCGGCACGGTCTAAGTCGGCAGCTCGAAGAAAGAAAACAAAGAGACTCACCATCAACAATGTCTTTGATCTCGTGGAAGCCAGAGGATAGCAGCGCCTCCTTGTCAGACCAGGAGGAGCGCTCGCTCGCGAACTCGGCCTGGAGGGCAGTTTCTGTCTCCTCCGCCTCCCTCTGCGACTTCGCGAGCAGCTCCTTCTGCTCTGCCAACTGAGTGGTCAGCAGATCGCGCTCTGCGGCGAGCTTGCTGCACTCCTCCCCTTTGGCGAGCAGGGCGGAGTTGGCCTCGCTCAGCTGCTGTTGAAGAGCAGCGTTGGCCCCTGAAGGAAAGAAAAAAGACAGCAGTCGTCAATAAAGTAGGTCACCGGGAGATCCGGCCCGACTGCTCAGCAGTCGGCCCGAATCTCGGGGACTACAGCCCGCGGGTGCGCTAGCGCGCCCCCGCAGAGAAGAGAAAAGAGAGAGAGAGAGAGAGAGAGAGAGAGAGATAGATAGATAGATAGAGAGAGAGAGACATACTCCGGCTCTCCGCCAAGTCGGCGGTCCGCTTGCCCAACTCTTCAACATTACGGTTGAAGGCTGTGACGCGGAGGTTGTGGTAGTCCTGCAACAAGCATTTCAAACAAAGTCAGTACCCAGAAGTCCATCAATTGGAGTTCCGGGCCGCCTGCTCAGCAGCCGGCCCGAAACTCGGGGACTACACCCAGTGGGTGCGCTGGCGCGCCCCCACAGAGAAGAACAAGAAAAACAAAGGCTCGAAGGAAAAACATACCCGGACGGCTGCCCACGACGCCAGGAACGCCTTGGTGCAACTGTGGAGGGCATCGCCCTCAGCGCGGAGCTTCGCTTGGATGTCCAGGAGCACCCGGTTCAGCGGCCCTGTGTCGCCTCCTCACACCCACCCAACAGGTGCGGCGCTCGTCGCTTCGGCGTCTGGAGCCGCCGAGCTGGCGGTGCCGGCTTCCACGGGGCGAGGCGCCAAAGTCGCCTTCTCCAGGCGACGGCACGCTGGCGAGCCGAACTGGAGGAGCAGCCTCGCCACAGCCTCCTCTTCGGTTGGCGGCACCGGAGGGTCCGCCGGCGGCTCGCCCTGCGCGCCTTCAGACGGCGGCGGAGGCGGCGGCGGAACATTTGCGCCCGGAGTAGAGGGGTTGCCGCCTTCCCTCTCCTTGACGAGGTTCTCCCCGCCGGCTTCTCCGGTCTGCTCCGTGACCTCCAGAGGCGGCGGCGCAGAGTTCAGCGGGGTAACAAGCAGGGCCGACTGGCGGCGTGCGGCTTCCTCAGCCCGCTGCTTCGCTGCGGCGGCGGCTTTGGCCTCCGCTAATTTTTTCTTAGCGGAGGCCTCCGCCCTGTCGGCCTCCGCCTTCTCCAGGCGGAGGGCTTCTTCTTCATTGCACCTCTCCCGCGCATTCCGCTCCGTTGCCTCCCGGAGGTCAGCAGCGGGGTCTATCCGCCGAGTGGTGGCGGACGTTTCCGCTGACCCCATGATGGAGGCGGCGGCAACCCGCTCAAGAGAGAGGGGAGCCCTGAAGAAAGAGGGGCGAGCAGAGACTCAGACAAAACACGAAGAAAGAACAAACTTTGAAGACAGAATACTTACGCAGAGACCAACGTCGGCTTCTTCACTTCCTTACGGAAGCGGATGGCCTTCGCGGCCGCCTCGTCCCGCCGGGTCGCTGCAGCCAAGCCCTTGGGCTTCTTCGGCTGGCTGCCGAACAAATTCGGTGCAGCCCGGCGCTTCTTCCCGCCGCCTGGGGCGCCAGACGCGGCGGAAGAGCCCGCGCTCGGCTGGCTGGCTCCTGGCCGATGGTGAGGGGCGACTCCTCCCTCGGCGTCGTCTTCAGGCCAGTCGGCAAAGGTAGCCGAGGGCCTGAAGTCGCATGTCGTCCCTCCTCCTCCCTCGGCGTCGTCTTCTAGAGCCGCCGCCCCCAGATCGGGGTCGTCGACATTGCTCTCCGCCCAGTCGGCGACGAACTCACGGGCTGGCCCCGAGGTGCCGGCTGGTGGGTGAAGAAGGGGATTCTAATCAAAAGCCGACTAGTCAGAACAAGACTCGGCAAGAAGAAGACAATCCAAAAGAAAGGCGACTCACCACGGGCGGGGGGTTGGCGCGGGAGTATGGCTCCTTGCCAAATCGCCAGTCCTCCAGGAGCTTGCTGTCCGAGAGGTAGTTCACCATATGGGCCACCTCTTCGTGAGGCATGTCCTTGGTGCACATCCGACTCGGGTCGCGGCCCCCGCTCATCTGGCACATCATGTGAGGGCGGCCTTGGAGTGGGAGGACTCGGCGCGAGACAAAGGCGGCCAACAGGTTCGGACCAGTCATACCCTCCGACTGCGTCAGCACTCGGAGTCGCGTGATGGCGCCGGCTCCCGCAGGCGTCAGTGACCTGGCCCGGAACGACTAGTTGGGCAGCCTGCCAGCCGGCGGGCCGGCTTCGAAAGCCGGCAGATTGACCCAGTCGCCCCTCATGGCGACATTCCTGACGTAGAAGTAGGACCGCTGCCACATCTTCACCGACTTCAACAGCAAGATGAAGGGGAACTGGTTGTGGGCTCCTGTCCTTCGCACGGCGATGAAGGCGCCGCACTGAGCCGGCACGCCCGCGGCCTGGGTGCCGAGCTTGGAGACGAAGAACTCCCCCCAGAGCTCGAGGGTGGGGAGGACTCCGAGGAAGCCTTCGCACAGAGCCACGAAGGCGGACAGTAGCACCACTGTGTTGGGGGTGAGGTGGTGCGGCTGGAGTCCGTAGAACTCCAGGAACGACCGGAAGAAGCCGCTCGCCGGCAGCCCCAGCCCACGCAGGCAGTGCTAGCGGAAGATGACCCGCTCGCCCTCCTACGGGGCGGGGGAAATCTCCCCCTCCGGCGCGAGGCGCACCTGCACGCGATCCTCGCCGGGAAGACGACGGGTCCGGCGGAGGAACTCGATATGGTCTTCGTGGACTTTAGAGCCATCCCAGGTGCCGGAGCGCACTGGGGGAGGCGCGGCAGTGGAGGAAGAGTTCATCGCGAAGCTGTCGCCGCGGCGTTCGCCGGAGCTTGGGCGTGCGGCAGAGCGGAGAAGAGAAGAGGAAGCAGGAGAGTGAGGAGCTGCGAGGAGGAAGAAGCAAGGGGTAGTGGGAAGGAGGGGTGCGCGTGCCCCCCTCTTCCCCCTACTTATAGCCCTATTGGCTGCGAAGCCGAGGGGGCGGACGTGGGGATTTACTGCGCCCGCAGCCCCACGACCCCCACAATCCACGTAAAGTTACTATGCAAAGTAACTTCACGGGAATCCCAACTGCCCGCCGGGGCCGCAGCGGATCCGCTCGGGCGCCGAGGCGCGGTAGTGGCGGGCCCTGCCTACGGGCCGATCCCGTCGCGCGTGTGGGCGGGCAGGACGGCCTGGCCACGTGCCCTCGCGTGACAGGCCAGGAACGGGCGGCGGCCTGGAAGCTTAGCCAGCACGCCACTTGAAATCCCGCCCCGACGTTCGAACTACTGAGCAAGTCGGAATAGAGTGAGTCCGACTCCTTCTAGTCGGCCCGGCAGAAGTCAATCAAGGCCATGTGTTGAGCATCCGGAGAGAGAAACTGCTGAGGCTTCTCGGCCGATCGTCCGCGGCGCCTCACCAGCTTCGGGGACTACTGTCGGAGTATTTGTCGGGTGGTAGGATCGACATATGCCAATGGGTGGCTTATCATTGCGGGGGCCAATAGAACGTCGCCGGAGCCTGGAAACGGGATGAGGCGTAGACATGCACGCCGGCGAATCTTACCCAGCTTCAGGGCTCTCCGGGGAGATAATACCCCTACTGCTGCTCTGCGGGGTCTCCGCATGGTTACTAAGTGCACAAGTAGCTACAATGCTCCTTGAGCTGTTTGGGGTGGAAGGAGGAAGAAGGGCTTAGCTCAGCTTGCTTCCTCTCCTTGTATGTGTCTAGGTCTAGAATGAGAGTCCAACCCTTTGCACGGGTGCACCGGGGAGTTTATATAGGCCTACCCCCCCCGGGGGTACAATGGTAATCCGACTGGGTGCGGGGCCCAGCTGTCTATGACTATGCTCGCCGGCTTCTCCGCCGGCCTCCGGGGCCCACCGGCTGGTGGGTCCCGCCGGCTGCCGGCTCCTGGGTCGACAGGCCGGCCCTACTGGCCAGGGCCTGGTCGGCGGCTGGTTACTGTTGCCCCGTGTTTGTTGGCGCAGGCTTGGTCAGGGTAAGCGTGGCTACAGTAATGCCGCCCTGGCGGGCGATTACTGTAGCCCCGCCGCACCTTGTCTCCTTGATGGGAGTCTCCTTCGAGGAGGGCGGCAGGCCGGCTACGTGAAGCCGGCCCTCCGTCTTGCCGGCTTGAGAGGGGGTGTGGCCGCCTTCGGCATCTCTCTGCCCGAAGGGGCCCACCGCCTCGGGGGCCACGCAGGCGGCCCGTCGTGGACGGCGTCAGAGCCGCCGTGGCTACAGTGCCACGCCGGGCGGGCCGCAGCTGCCCGCACGATGCGCTGTACCAGGCGTGCTCCGGGTTTTGGGGGTGGCAAGCTCCACTGTAGCCACGCCCCGCTTCATCATCGCAGAGTGGACGCGTACATCGCGGGTACGGCGTTGACTGCTTTATTGGAGCTGGCCCGGCAGTAGCCGGCCTTGCCATAGCCGGCCCTGCCGTAGCCGGCCCTCCATAGTTTTCTTCATGGGGGTAAAAAAGGGCGGGCCGCCCCCCAAGCCGGCTAGGATGATGGTCGGCTAGGGGGGAGGCGGCCCAGGTCTTGAGTCTCCTTATGAGCCGGATGGGCTCATAATTTTTTCTGAGGGGCCAGGGGAAGCCGGCTAGGCTACCCATGGCTATTTACCCCGACCGTAGTCACCGAAGGTGGGCGAGCTTCACGGCGGACAGAAGGATGGGAAGCTTGGCCGGCTTCATACCGTGAGGGGCCGACCTCGTCATTGCAGCCGACTTCGGAGCACTTTTCGTTATTAGGGTGACCGTGGTTGACCCGCGGGCTGGCCGCGGGCCCCACGACGAGCCACGTGGCGGGGAAGCCCTGCCGTCGCACGCGCGCGATGGGACGTCGCCGCAGGCCCGGGCCCGCCACTCCTTGGCCTCGGCCCGGGCGCAGATCTTCTGTGGCCCGAGGGGACTGCTCGCCTCCCCGCGGCCGTTAGTTTGTGTCATCAAGGCGCATAATTAACGCGGGCGTGGGGGAGATGGGCACGATCGATCCCCACGATCCCCCACGCCGCGCCTCCTCGTCTCTGGCGCACGTGCCTACAAGTAGGGGGGGAGGGGGAGAGGCACAGGCCTGTTCGCTCCCCCGCTCCCCGCCCCTCCTGCTCCTCTTCTTCCTCTTCTTCTTCCTCGCGCCCGACGCAGTTTCGCACCGCAGCCCACCCACGCCGCCATGTCTCTGGCTTTGTCGAGCTCGTGGGACGGGTCCAATGTCCATGAGGACCACATCGAGTTCCTCCGCCAGACCCGGCGCCTGCCCGCTGCCAACCTCGTGCAGGTGCGTCTGGCGCCCGCGAAGGAGGTCTCGCCGGCGCCGGAGGAAGGCGAGCGCGTCGTCTTCCGCGCGCACTTCCTCCATGGCTTCGGCTCCCCGGCGAGCAGCTTCATGCGCTCCTTTCTTGAATTCTACAACCTCCAACCACACCACGTCACGCCCAACGCTGTGCTGCAACTCTCGGCCTTCGTCTCGCTCTGCGAAGGGTTCCTGGGGGTGCTGCCGACGCTGGAGCTCTGGGCGGAGCTGTTCCAGAACAAGCTCGGCACCGTCTCCGCCGGCGTGCCGGCTCCCTGCGGCGCCTTCATCACGATGAAGAGGGCAAGCGACGACAACCCCTTCCCCCACATCCCTCTGATCCAATCTATCAAGCTCTGGCAGAAGTCTTATTTCTACGTCAAGAACGTCGCCCCGCACGGCGACTACATCAATCTGCCGGCTTACGTAGCCGGCCCGCCGGCTGGGAGGCGGCGAACCTGGGGCTACCGGTCGAAGTCCTTGTCTCCAGCTGGGAATGCTTCCATCTCCCGGCTGCGGGTGATGGTCCAGTCGGAAGGCCTGCGCGCGTCCGACCTGGTAACCGCCTTCGTCGAGCGCCGGATTCTGCCCCTCCAAAGCCGGCCGCACATGATGTGCCAAATGAGTGGCCAGTTCGACCCTTGCCGGCTGAGCATATGGCAGATGCCCCACGCCGAGGTGGCTCTGATGGCGAACTACATCGCCAACCTGAAGCTCACCGACGAGTGGCAATTCGGCAAGGCGCCGTACTCCCGCGCCCAGCCTCCGCCTGTGGTAAGTTTTTCTTCTCGTCGTCTGCCGGCTTGGGTCAGCCGGCTTCTGACCAGGCGGCTCTTCTCTTTTTCTCTTTGTTAGAATCCTCTCCTCCCGCCGCCATCCGGGGCGGCTGGAGTCGACCGCGAGTACGCCCCAGACCGTACGGTGGACGACCTCGACGACCCGGATCTCTCCGCGGTCGCCATGGAGGATGCCGCCACGGGGGATGCCGCCGAGCTCGGCGGCACCGGGCTCTCGGCCAGTTTCGACGACTGGCCGGATGATTTTGAAGCCGAAGAACTCCCGCGCCACCAGCCGGCAATCGACCGCCGCGGCGCGAGCTCGTCTGCTGCGCCGACTGCCGATGGTGGGAAGGGGAAACGCCGGGCCGCGCTCCCGCTCTTTGGAAGCCGGCCGAAGAAGCCGAAGGCCTCTGCCGCGGCCACGAAGCGCGAGGAGGCGGCGGCGAAGGCGGCCCGCTTCCGGAAGGCGGTGAAGAAGCCCCCCTCAGTTTCCGCAAGTCTTGTAGCCGCCTGCGTTCTTGTTATTCTGAAGTCTTCCTTTTCTTGAATGCTTTTCTGATCTTCTGAGCAGGGCGCCGCTCTCCCTCGAGCGAGGCCCAGCCGGCTCCGTGGTCGGGCCGAGTGCCGGATCCTCAGGGTCCCGCCGAGTGGACCCCCGCGCCGAGCTTGACGCAGCCACGGAGCGCAACGCTCGCGAGAAGCGCCGAGAGAGGGAGGCGGCGGAGCGGGAGGCCGCCCAGACGACGCCGAGGCGAGCGAGCGCGGCGGCCGAGATTCCGTCGGAGCGGGCGGCCGCGGAGACGGAGGTGGAGGGCGCGCGTAGCCAGACTCCGCTACTCTCCATCCCCCTCCAGACTTTGGATCCGGACATCCCCCTGCCCACGGCGGAGGAGGTTATCCCCGAGCAGCCGCCGGTGCAAGGGACGAAGTCTTCGAGGTTTCCGTCGAGAGGACGTCGCCGGCAGCGCCAGCCGGAGCAGGTGAAGGCGGCCAATCGTCGGCGGTGCCGGAGGAGCCGGCCCGGGCCGCGCCCGAGGCCGGAGCCGGTCTTGAGATCGAGCTGGCGGCGGGCCGGCCCGCCGGAGGGGGCACGGCCCCGCCGGACACGCGCCGAGCCGCGGGGGCTGAGCAGGCGGCAGACGCCTTGGAGGCGGCCAGCTCCGCTATGTCCGGCTGGACTCCTAGCGGGGGGAGCAGCGAGCTGAACATCGCGGCTCAAGAGGTTCGGAGCCGGCTGCAGGCACAGGCCGGCCTCCTGAGGCAATTTACTCAGGAGTTTCTGTCGACGCGGTCTGCAATCCGGGTAAGTCTTCACTCCTCGACCGTTCTGGTCCTTTGAATTTTTTCCGTGGGGGCGCGCTAGCGCACCCACTGGGTGTAGTCCCCGAGATCCGGGCCGACTGCAGCGCAGTCGGGTCGGATCTTACGCGCGTGGTACCCAGGGCTAAGCCTGGACCAGCTGCGGACGTGGCGGTCGGAAGCCGACGCCGAGCTGGAGGAGGTGCGGCCGGCGATCGCGCAACGCGCTTCGACGATCGCCGAGTGCAACGACACCAGCGTCTTCGCGTCGGAGCTCAACGACGATGGTGCCGCCCAGCCGGAGGAATGGTTCGGGCTGAACCCGGCGGACAGCGAGGACTCGGCCGAAGAGATCGCCTCCAGCGACGAGGGCGAGGACGACGAGGAGGAGGACGGCGAAGATGCCGACCCGACTGGTGAAACGGCCGACCGTCCCCCAGCTGACCGTGCCTCCAGCAACGAGCCACGCGAGAGCGCGCCCTCTGCCGGAGACAACGATCAAGCCGAGGTTGGCCAGCCGGCCGCTCCTCCAGCCGGCGCGACTACTTCCACCGCCTAGCCCGGCTCGTCTGCGGCCCCGCCGGCTTGATCTGCCATTCTTTTTGTCCCTGTTTTACTTTTTCGGACAATTTTTAAGTTTCTGCAATTCCACCCACTGGGGGTGTATCGAACAATGTTGGATGTCGACCTCTCTGGAGGCTTTTTGTGTAAATATTAATATATGCATGTGTTGGCGTTCATCCAAGTGTACTTTTTGTCCTTAGGCTCTTTCCTTTGCCGCCTTCCCTCTTTGGGAAGGCAAGTACTTGGGCTTTCTTGGATTTGAAGTAGACTGAATGTAGGCCGGCCGGCCGGCTACTCTGGTAGTCGGTCGGCGTGAGGCAGTCAGCCGGCTTTTGTTATATATGCGAGCCTGTTTGGTCCCTAGCCGTTTTTCATGTGTGCACCCTTTCCGGCTTGTGGCTCTTGCCAGCCGGGCAGTCGGTTCTTCGAGCTGCGATTTCGGCAAGAGCCAAGCCTGGGTGTCGGCGCATTACTTGTCTGACTGCGGGTAGGGCTCCTAATATAACTCTAGCCGGCCAGTCCCCGGGCCGACTCGTCGGACCCGGTACCGGACAAAATAAATGAAGAGGTAAAATCATGCGCATGATAACTTTCATTCATAAGATAAAGGGTGGCAGTCCCCGAGTCTTTCTCGGGGAGCCTACTGTTTCATACTAAATACAAAAGTGGGAATAACACATACTGCGTTTTAACTGTAAAACTTCCGAAGGAGATTTGCGTTCCATGGTCGCTCCGACTCCTTGCCGGAGTCGTCTCTCTTGCGTGCCTTCGGCTTCTGCGCGTCGATGAGGTAGTAGGCGTCGTTGCCCAAGGCTCTGCTGATGATGAAGGGGCCTTCCCAGGGGGCTGCGAGCTTGTGCTGGCCGGCTGTTCGCTGGATCAGCCGGAGCACAAGGTCGCCCTCCTGGAAGGATCTTGGGCGGACCCTCCGGCTATGGTAGCGGCGCAGACCCTGCTGGTAGATGGCAGACCGGCTAAGGGCTAACAGCCGGGCCTCTTCCAGCAGGTCGACGCCGTCATCTCGTGCTTCTTTGGCTTCCGCTTCCGTGTACATGGTTACCCGAGGCGAGTCGAACTCGATGTCTGTGGGGATGACCGCCTCGGCGCCATATACAAGGAAGAAGGGAGTGAAGCCGGTTGATCTGTTGGGAGTAGTGCGCAGACTCCATAGGACAGCCGGCAGCTCATCGAGCCAGCAGCCGGCTGAACGCTCCAGAGGTACGACCAGTCGAGGCTTGATGCTGGACAAAATAAGGCCATTTGCTCGCTCCACTTGGCCGTTTGACTGCGGGTGGGCGACTGACGCAAGGTCCAGCCGGATACCTTGCGCAGCACAGAACCGTGCCAAGGCACCTTTGGCAAAGTTCGTGCCGTTGTCAGTGATGATGCTATGCGGTACGCCGTACCGGGTTGTTATATCTGCAATGAAGGTCACTGCAGTCGGCCCATTCAGCTTCTTGATCGGCTTCGCCTCGATCCACTTGGTGAATTTGTCGACGGCGACGAGCAAATGTGTCATGCCGCCGCGCGCCGTCTTGAATGGGCCCACCATATCCAATCCCCAGACGGCAAAGGGCCAGGTGATGGGAATGGTCTTGAGTGCTGAAGCCGGCATGTGTTGCTGCGAGCTGAAAAGCTGGCAGCCTTTGCAGTGTTTGACTAGCTCTTTGGCGTCGTCCAAAGCAGTCGGCCAGAAGCAACCGTGGCGAAAGGCTTTGGCAACTAGTGATCTTGATGCGGCGTGGTGGCCGCACTCTCCTTGGTGTATATCCCTGAGGATCGCGATGCCTTTCTCCTGCTCGACGCATCCCTGAGGAGCTTGGTTGGGACCGCCATCCTCTCGATGGCCTTGATCTTCACAGGGTTGCACTCTATGCCGCGTTCAGAGACCAAAAAGCCTAGGAGCTGGCCGGCTGGCACTCCGAACACGCATTTCTCTGGGTTGAGCTTGATCCGGAACCGGCGCAGGTTCTCGAATGTCTCCTTCAAGTCTTCCAGCAGAGTGCCACGCTTCTCCGTCTTCACCACAACATCATCCACGTAAACGTGGGCGTTCTTGCCGAGCTGCGTGAGGAGGCACTTCTGCATGCAACGCTGAAAAGTGGCGCCGGCATTCCTCAAGCCGAACGTCAGAGTCAGGTAGCAGAAGGCTCCAAACGGTGTGATGAAGGCGGTCTTTAGTTGGTCATCCGGGTTCAGCTTTATCTGGTGGTATCCCGAGTAGGCATCCAAAAAGCTCAACAGCTCGCATCCGGCTATGGAGTCTATCACTTGATCAATCCTGGGCAGAGCAAACGGATCTTTTGGGCAGGCTTTGTTGAGGCTTGTGTAATCTATACACATGCGCCACTTGTTATTCTTTTTCAGCACGAGAACCGGGTTCGCGAGCCACTCGGGGAAGAAACTTCCATGATGAAGCCGGCTGCGAGAAGCCGGGCTATCTCCTCCCCTATGATCCTTCTCTTCTCCTCTGACAGTCGGCGGAGGGGCTGCTTGACTAGTTTAGCATCCTCCCGCACATGCAATTTGTGCTCGGCGAAATCCTTCGGAACACCCGGCATGTCCTTGGGGGACCATGCAAAGATATCCCGATTCTCACAGAGGAAATCGACGAGCTCGCCTTCCTATTTGCTATCCAGGCTCGCCCCAATGACGGCAAACCTCTCGGGGTGCTCGGGGTCGAGCTGTATCTTCTTGGTCTCCTTGGCCGGCTGGAAAGATCCTTGGGCATCATACTCCTTGGAGTCGGCGGGTTGGTTTAGCTGCTTGCTGGCCAGGGCCACGACCCGGTCCAGCGTCTTCTTCTCTACAGCGATCACGAGGGATTCGGCCAGCCGGCTGCTGGCCGCGGTGCAGTCGGCGGATTTCTTGTAGTCGCCGGCGATGGTGATGACACCCTTGGAGCTCGGTATCTTCATCTTGAGGTAAGCATAGTGGGGGACCGCCATGAACTTGGCCAAGGCGGGTCGGCCAAGCAAGGCATGGTAAGGGCTCTCCAGGTCCACCACCTCGAACCAGATTGCTTCCCGGCGGAAATGGTCCTTGCCCCCAAAGAGTACATCGATCTTGAGCTTGCCGATGGGGGCACAGGACAAACCGGGTACGATGCCGTGGAACACCGTTCGAGTCGGCGCAAGTTGCTTTGCCTTGACGCCCAGCTTCTCCATGGTGTCGCGGTAAAGGATGTTGATGCTGCTTCCGCCGTCGATCAGCACGCGGGAGAAGCGTGCGGCGCGCGTATCCGTTGCAAGGGTGGCCTCCAGGACCAATGCGTAGGAGCCGGGGGATGGCATCACCTCTGGGTGGTCGGCCCAGCTCCAGCTGATGGGTTTCTCCGACCAGTGCATGTGGCCGGCTGGGCTGGTGGCGGCCATATTGACCTCTTGTTGCTCTCGGTGCTTGCTGCGCCGGTCTTCGGGCTGGCTCGTGAAGACGACATAAGATGCTTGCTCATCAGGGAACTCGTCCTGCACGGCGTCGACCGCGGGCCGGGCGGCTTTGGGCGGCGGAGCCGGCGGCGGCGGGCCGGCAGGCGGAGTCGGCGCGAGCCCTTCGCCCTTCGAGATTCGGGCGAGCCAGTTGCATTTGCGGGTCGTGTGGTTGGACGGCTTTGCGCCACTGTGGAACTTGCACGGGGCATCAAGGGTTTGCTCGTAGGAGAAGGCCGGCTGCCAAGCCGGCCGACCGCCCTTGGGCTTCTTGGGTGCGGGCCGCCCTTCAGGCGGCGCGTCTTCGACCGTGGCCACCTGCCGAGTGGCGGGAGGCGGCGCAGGGCCCTTGCGCTTTTGATCGTTCTGGTGTTGGCGTCGGCCGCCGTCTCTAGCCGGCGCCTTAGGCGCCGGATTGAGCACCTTTCCGGATGCGTCCACCCGGAGCTAGGTCTTCATCGAGGAGTCGGCGGTGGCGTACTTGTCGGCGATGTTCAGGAGCTCGTCGAGGGTAGTCGGCTCATCACAGAGAAGCTTGTGCTTGAGGAGGGTGCCCTCTCGGCACCCGGCTGTGAAGTATTCGATGGCTTGCACCTCGTGCACCCCCTCGCAGGAGTTGCGGAGCTTGGCCCAACGCGTCAGGTAGTCGCGAGTGGACTCGGCTGGGCCCTGTACGCACAGGGAGAACTGTCTGGGCTTGGGAGCCCGCTTGTAGGTGCTGGTGAAGTTGCGAACGAAGGCTTCAGTGAAATCCACCCAGCTGTTGATGCTGAGGGGCTTAAGGCTGTTAAGCCAAGTCCGCGCCGTGCCTTGCAGCATGAGGGGCACGTACTTTACGGCAATGCGCCGGTTGCCATTGGCGATGCTGACGGCTGTGGAGTAGTCGGTCAGCCAGTCTTCCGGCTTCACCGAGCCGTTGTACTTGGGTGTGTCTCTTGGGAGCGAGAACCCTTTGGGGAAGGGCTCGTCGCAGATGTGGGGGCTGAAGCAAGGCGGGCCGACATCGTCTTCTTCTTCTAGCGCCAGGGATCGGGCCAGGCGGTCGATCCCGTGGCGGGCGTCGTTTTCGCCGATTCCCTCGCGGCGACCAAGCCGTCCGCTGAGAGTCGGGTGAGCCACTGGAGGCGGGGTAGGATATCTTTCTCCGCGAGCTCGAGGCGGAGGCGGGGTGCCCCGCCATTCCATGGCTCGGGGGCGGCCGTCCGCGTCTCGCTCGATGGAGACTTGGGTCCGGCTTCGGCTAGAAGCCGGCTCTTTCTCGTGCCGCGCGCGGGTGTAGCTGGTAGTCGGCGACCGGGAGGTCGCGCCGTGTTCGCGGCGCGGGGGAGGGCTCCCCGCGCAGGCGTCGGCCTCGTGCCGTCGTGCGGCCGCATTGATTAGTTGCTGGATGCGCCGCGTCATATGGGGGAGATCTTCGGCTTCCAAGCCGTCCAGCTCGTCTACGGCCGCCTGGGCGGCGCGCAGGTTCTCGAGCGGGGTGGCGTAGACCGGGCGATCCACCCCAAGCGTGTCGGCGATGACGGCGCCGCGTTGCCTGACAGCGCCGGCCCGGCTAGGGCCAGCCGGAGCCGGCGTGCCGAAGGCGGCGCGGTCAGCTTCGCGCTGGTAGGCCTCGGTGAGGCGTCTTACGGAGGCCAGCCGCCGGCCCTCCGCGAGGAGGGCGAGGCGGCGTGCCTCCAGAACTTCGTCGCTGGCGTCAGCCGGAAGGGGGGCAGACAAGTCTTGGGCTGCCGCACGTGGGGAGTCGCGGGCGCCCTCGTCAGTCGGGCCGTCAAGGCCGATAACCATCACCTCGGGGGCGTCAGAATCGCGATCGCCAGCCGGAGGGAGCGGGTCGTTGTAGACCGTGACGTTGGTGGGGAAGGTGTCGTAGGATGCCGCGTTGGAGTCGACGGGCATCGGGTCGGTGGAGCCAACCAACTCCAAGTCCGCAGCGGGCTCGCTGGAGACGTGGAGCTGGCTGAGGAGGTTGGCGAGGTGATCTATGCCCGCATCGGAGGCGAGCTCGTCGGAGATGCGGGCCTTGTCGAAGAGGTTGGCGAGGCCGCTTGCCGCGCAGGCGTCGGCGACGCCATGCAGCGCGTCGCGGCAAGTGCCATCGGGCGAGCCAGGCTGGCTGCGCCCGCGAGGAAGGAAAAGGGTTCCCGTCCAGAACAGGTCTCCGGACGACGGTGCACCTGGCCCCACGGTGGGCGCCAAATGTCGGGTGGTAGGATCGACATATGCCAACGGGTGGCTTATCATTGCGGGGGCCAATAGAACGTCGCCGGTGCCTGGAAACGGGATGAGGCGTAGACATGCACGCCGGCGAATCTTACCCAGCTTCAGGGCTCTCCGGGGAGATAATACCCCTACTGCTGCTCTGCGGGGTCTCCGCATGGTTACTAAGTGCACAAGTAGCTACAATGCTCCTTGAGCTGTTTGGGGTGGAAGGAGGAAGAAGGGCTTAGCTCAGCTTGCTTCCTCTCCTTGTATGTGTCTAGGTCTAGAATGAGAGTCCAACCCTTTGCACGGGTGCACCGGGGGGTTTATATAGGCCTACCCCCCGGGGGTACAATGGTAATCCGACTGGGCGCGGGGCCCAGCTTTCTGTGACTATGCTCGCCGGCTTCTCCGCCGGCCTCCGGGGCCCGCCGGCTGGTGGGTCCCGCCGGCTGCCGGCTCCTGGGTTGACAAGCTGGCCCTACTGGCCAGGACCTGGTCGGCGGCCGGTTACTGTTGCCCCGTGTTTGTTGGCGCAGGCTTGGTCGGGGTAAGCGTGGCTACAGTAATGCCGCCCTGGCGGGCGATTACTGTAGCCCCGCCGCACCTTGTCTCCTTGATGGGCGTCTCCTTCGAGGAGGGCGGCAGGCCGTCTACGTGAAGCCGGCACTCCGTCTTGCCGGCTTGAGAGGGGGTGTGGCCGCCTTCGGCATCTCTCTGCCCGAAGGGGCCCACCGCCTCGGGGGCCACGCTGGCGGCCCGTCGTGGACGGCATCAGAGCCGCCGTGGCTACAGTGCCGCGCCGGGCGGGCCGCAGCTGCCCGCACGACGCGTTGTACCAGGCGTGCTCCGGGTTTTGGGGGTGGCAGGCTCCATTGTAGCCACGCCCCGCTTCATCATCGCAGAGTGGACGCGTACATCGCGGGTATGGCGTTGACTGCTTTATCGAAGCCGGCCCGGCAGTAGCCGGCCAAGCCATAGCCGGCCTTGCCATAGCCGGCCCTGCCGTAGCCGGCCATGCCGTAGCCGGCCCTCCATAGTTTTCTTCATGGGGGTAAAAAAGGGCGGGCCGCCCCCCAAGCCGGCTAGGATGGTGGTCGGCTAGGGGGGAGGCGGCCCAGGTCTTGAGTCTCCTTATGAGCCGGATGGGCTCATAATTTTTTCTGAGGGGCCAGGGGAAGCTGGCTGGGCTACCCATGGCTATTTACCCCGACAGTATTGGGCCACGGGTAGGCTAACCCGAGCCCCATAACCTTTCAAGACATCGGGACAGGCCGCGCCCCTCAAGACCCCAGGGCGAAGAACCGCCTCTTGGGGAGTCTACGGTGAGGTGGCCGACTGCCCGCTCACGGCCGAGTCCCAGGGATGACTTCCAGAGAAGCCTGCTTTGGGGAGTCGGCCGGTGACTCCAACAAACCGTGACCTCATCGAAGGGGATGGGGCGGGGGCGTGGCTACAGTGAAGCCCACTCCCCGCCCCTTACCAAGGGCAGACATGGCTACAGCACGTCGTACTTGGGAAGATCTCCTTGCGGCGTGGCGCTGTTGCCAGGCCGGCCCTGACATCAGCACCACTGTACCAAGTCCTGCACCCACGATGGCTTGTCTGTACGGCCTAGAGGTAGCAGGGCCCACCAGTCAGCGAGACCTCGGAAGACGGCGGGAGAACCGCCAGTCGGACCCATCAGGAGTCGGCCCGGGGAAGTCGGCCGAGCCCTCCCCCGGGGCCCATGCGCCATTAATCAAGAAGACATGGGGAGTGGCCACAGTGATCGCCCGCCAGGCGGCGGGGCTGTTGCCACGACCCCATGACCAAGCTTGCATCATCAGGAGCACGACTACAGTAATCAGCAGCCGGCAAGACCCGCCCGTGGCGGACACGGCCTGTCGGCTCCGTACTAGACCAGTCTGCGGGCCCCAGCAGTCGGCGGAGAAGTCGGAGGTCGGAGACGCTGACAGCTGGGCCCGTGCTCAGTCACATTACCATTGTACCCCGGGGCACCCATGCAAAGGGTTGGATCCCGGTAGTTCTAGACCACACCAGATAGAAGGAGAGAGCTAGCCTTACCCTCTCCTGCCACCCGAAACAGCTCAAGGAGCAACCTTGTAAACACTTGACCATAGTGATCATGCGGAGACCCCGCAGAGTAGCAGTAGGGGTGTTATCTCCTCGGAGAGTCCTGAAGCTGGGTAAGATTCGCCGGCATGCATGTCTTCGCCTCATCCCGTTTCCAGGCACCGGCGACGTTCTACTCGCCCCCACCATGATAAGCCATCCGTTGGCATATGTCGCACCAAACACCCGATAGTGTCACCCTAGGTTATGACTGTTACATGATGAACCGCATCTGGCATCATTCTCCATCACCGATCCATTGCCTACGAGCTTTCCATATATTGTTCTTCTCTTATTTACTTTTCCATTGCTATTGTTACAATCACTATAAAACACCAAAAATATTACTTTTGCTACGATTACCACTACTATCATATTATTTTCTACTAAACACTTTGCTGCAAATATTAAGTTTCCAGGTGTGGTTGAATTGACAACTCAGCTGCTAATACTTGAGAATATTCTTTGGCTCCCCTTCTGTCGAATCAATAAATTTGGGTTGAATACTCTACCCTCGAAAACGGTTGCGATCCCCTATACTTGTGGGTTATCACATAAGGCTTCAACTCAAAAGGCGATAGTGCAAAGTTTGCCAAAGTCCTCATGAAGAAATCATGGTAGTTGATTGGAATGATGTGGATGATGTTGAAGAGCAAATTCTTCATGATGCCAACGACTTCTTCTTCATTAGAGTCGTGGCCTTTGATTGGACTCAAAGTCTTGGTCTAAATGAGATAGATGGTCTGTCGCACATACATCAATTCCTTCACGAGGAATTTGGTTCTGGGGGCTTGACCAGGCTTCAGCGGCTTCATCAACACTTGCATATAGTGATCCGATAGCTCAGGTTCATGGTAGATGAGCTGCGCACCTTCAAGGGGAGGACTGACAGGCAGGCATGAAGCAATTCAGAGGCCGTTGCTTTGAAGTGAGTGTTTTCTATCATCCAATCTAGCACCCATGAATTCACATCTTCAGCATTGCCGGTGATGTGTAGTGTGGTGTAGAACTAAAGAACTAGTTCTTCATTCCAGTCTACTATGTCGGTGTAGAAGTTTAGTAGCCCAGAGTCATGAAGAACACATAGGACTTGTGTGAAGCAAGGCAGCGATTCCATGTCCACATGAGGAATACGCTCATGGTCAAAGATCTTGTCCTTATAAAAAAGCAGTGGAGAGTAGAAGTTGCCTTGGTTGGCTGTCCAGAAACGCTTCCTTCAAAGACGAGCAGAGTCATATGGAGTGTAATCAGTGAAGAACACATGCTCGTGAAATAAGTCATCAGCCTTGAATTTTTTTCCTTTTGGAGAAGGGATTCTTCGGCTTGGGCTGAGGAGTATCAGTCAATGCCTTCACAGCCTTAGGAATCACATTGTCAGGAGCAGTAGGCTGAGGAAGTTCAGTGCCAACATCTTCAGTGACAGCCTGAGTCTCCATTTCTTCAGCAGCATGAGTATCAGCACTAGTGGCTGGAATTTCTTCAGGTATGGTAAGAAGAGAAGCTTGAGGTTCTTCAGAGCCCATATGAATTTCTTCAGTCTGGATAGGGGACTAAGGAATCTGTTGCAGTGGGGTGAATAATGGTGAATTGGGGTGCTAACTTTCCCAAAAGTCATCGTTTAGAACTGGAGTGGTGCACCCAATATCCATGTCTTCTTCTTCATCCATTTCCTCAACACCTGCCTCTTCAGCTATGAACTGAGGCATGGGCGATGATATCACTGGAGTGGACGTAAGGTTGTCCACTTCAATTTCTTCGTCCAACTGCTTTGATGAAGCAGCAAAAGGAACATCTTCATCAGATCCGCTTGGGATCTCATAATGCTCACCAAAGGGAACGAGTTCCTTTGATGGCATGCTTGAAACTGGAATAGCATCAATGGGATTGTCAAAAAGAACTTGTTAGAGTCCTGGTCTTATTTCGAGCTGAAGACACCAAGGTGGCGGATGCTTTCCCCTTCTTCACAGCTGCTCTCTCCGCAGCTTTGGTTTTCCTCACTTCTGATGCAGAAGGGAGAGTGGGACTTGATGTTGGTGCAGGAGGAGCAGGGGAAATTGGTTCATTTTCTTCAGGCACAACTGATGTAGTTGCCCTGATTGGTTCAGTTTCTTCAGGCACAACGTCAGATGCTTCAGCTAGCCTGGCTTGTTCTTCAGGCGCAACACTAGTGGTTGCCCTGGCAATGTCATCAGCAGCTGGAATAGCTTCATTAGTCCTGATACTTTCAGTTTATTCAGCAGCCTGATTTTCATCATTGGTGCTGGCATGACCTTCAGTTGGCTGAGCAGATGCTTTAGCCTGAGGAGATTCATGTTGCGTTGGAGCAGCAACATTTGAGGTGAATCCTTTAGTTAGTTTCACAAATCTGACTTTGGCTCCAAGCCACTCTATATGGTAGACATTGAATTCATCACCGAGACTTTTGATCTCAGACTATATGGCAACAAGTTCATCAGTTGTCATGTTGACAACATTCTTCTTCAGGAAACGCTCCTTCTTGTACCGAGCTTTCTTCAGCTTCCTGGCCTTCTCAAATTTCCATCTTTCTTCATTGATGAAGGTGGTCAGCATGTGACTTTGACCAGGAGTGAGCTTGAAGTCAGGCATAGGTGTGTTTGGGTCCTCGTGCCAGAGATCAATAAATTCAAGGATCAGCTTGGGATCCAGCATCAATGGCACATTTGTGCCTTTGTCTCTAGCGGCCCTTTGTTGTCTGTCTCTGATGATTTCAACGAGTTCATCATCATCAGCTTCGTCATCACTGGACGGCATGTGAAAGGCAAGCTGCTTCTTATGAGGACTTGGTCTAGTGCCTCGTCCATCAGTGGCCTTTGTCTTCAGCAGAGTGGGGCCATTTGAGGATTGCAGAGGAGCTGAAGAACTTCCAGAGGCTCCTGAGGCAATTGAGATGCCTTTGGTCCTTTGACGTGAGGCGAGATGCGCAGGTGCTGAGGACTTTGCCGGAGGAGCTGAAGACTTTGGAGGAGCTAGAGCAGCATGAGGAATTTATTGTGAGGGTTTTGCAGAACTGGGCCGTGAGGGCATTGCTAAGGTGCTTGGCCATGAGGGATGTAACATCCCAAATTTTCAATTTGGAATGTTATACACTAGATCATCATGCATATCATATTTTCTTGCATTTTGCCGATCCTAGAAATTTCACGCAACTCAAGGACCCTCGGAGAGAGTTGGAGATTTCATCTTTTTCATATTTGAGTCTTCTCAAATTTTGAAGAAAGGATCATTGGATTTGTCGGAATTTCATTTGCCTTTTTTGGATAGGGAAAATGCGCGTTTTCAAAAATTGCATTTTAGGCCCGGAGAAAAGTTCATTTTGTTCGACTCATTTTTAGGAGTCGGGGAAAATTTACTTTGTGAGTTTTGGAGTCCGGTAGAATTGTTTTTCTGTTTTTTTCCCGAGCGCAGAACCTTTAAAAAAAGGAGATCCCGCAGCGCCCCTGGGCCAGGCCCAGCCGGCCGGCCAGGAGGCCACCGCACGCGCGCGCCAGGCGCCTGGCACCAGGGAGGCCGCCGCCGCCGCTGGAGTCCTTTTAGGACTCCACTTGTTGTTTTTTTAGGATTCCTCTCCTATTCCTTTTCCTACTCTAATTCTTCCCCCTACCCCAAGCAAACCCTCCCCCTCCCCAATATAAATACCCAAGCACCCCCCCCTCTAAATCCCACACCAAAACCCCAAGCCCTCCACCGCGCCCCAAGCCGCGCCACACCCCGCGCCCTTGCCCACGCCGCGCCCGCGCCCTACGTCACGCGCCGCCGCCGCACCTTGCCACCGCCGCCGCCCCACGCCCACGCCGCCGGAGCCCCTCGCCGGAGACCTCGCCGGAGGTAGCCCCGCGCCGCATCTCTTCTTTTCTTCGGATCGTTTTCTTCTAATCGTTCTGATTCTTTTCTTCTCTAAACCGTTCCGGTTTTCTAGATCGGTTTTCGTTCGGTTTTCTTTTCTCGAAACCCTAGATCGGTTCCGATCTCTTTTCCGATTTAGTTGCCTAGAGACCGTTCGCTGGACCGTTCGTCCTAACGAACGTGATCACCAGATTATTCTTCTAGGTTAACGAACGTCCGTTCGTTTAACCATTCTTCTTTTTCTTCTCGTCGGATTTATTCCGCGATCACGATGTCAGATCCGATCTTCGTTCTAGTTTATCTTCTCGCTCGTTTATCGGAATCAGGTGATTCAAGAGCCTGGAGTTTCGTTTCGAAACCGCCGTTCCGACTAATCAACTTAAACCAGTTTTTGCTACGGTAAAATTTGACCTAGTTTCAACTTGCTAGAACCGAGTTGTTTTTCTTCCGCCGTTTGTTTTCGGTTTTTTTGTTTGGTTCTTTCTTTCTTCTCAACCGGAGTTCTTAAGTTGAACTTTCTGGTTCGTTCTTTTGTTCGAGTTTTACCTGTGCATTAGATGAGTACTTATTGTATGCTTGTTGTTTGTCTGTGATAGATTACCCGGATTGCGCCGCTTGTTACTTCGAATCTCTAGGACTCGCGGATCATCAGCAAGGCAAGTAACACTATGATCATGCCTTTTCTACAACCCAGTTTTATTGCATTAGATCCATCCTCACACATTGCATGATTAGGATCTAATTAAATTGTGGGATGGGAAGTAGATGAGGTAGTACCTATTACCTGTTTACTATGAAACCTTTGGGAGTTACTTCTACGTTTGCTTATTATGCCATGCTATGCTAGTAGACGTGGATTGGGTGAGTGATATCCATGACAGATGTGAGATTGATAATTTTAATGGTTTATCTAAGGTGGCAACTTAAACACACATCTGGGTGGATTGAGGCACCTGATGTCTATCAGGACTTGCCTGTTTTATTTTGGACCGCCACCCAGGCTCAAAGGGATCATAAGATCTTTCATGCTAAATACTTACGTGTGCAGCCACAAGCCATTGTGGGCTCTTGCATAGTTGACTAAGTCGTGCGAACTCTTATAGGGGTAGACTAGCATATGTAGGGGTTGTAGGTGGTACAGTCTACTCCATCGTAAGGTGCTAGCACTTCTGAAAGACTATGTCTCGGTCATCCGTTTCTCAAACACCGGTAGTGCGAGAAAACCAATGGAGGCGATCGAGTCTTGTGGGGAAAAGTGCACAAACCTCTGCAGAGTGTAATAAACTAATCATGATTAGCCGTGTCCCCGTTTATGGACAATCTTGAGTATCTAGTACTTGAATATCATGTGAATCTCATCATGTTACGTCTAATTAATATTGTTGGGTTTTAATTATTTTTAATTGGGATTGAGAATGCTGTCAACCATTCTCAATGTTTAACAACCACCATGATAGTTAAATAAATTTATTCCTTTGCAGTAGGGAAAAATTGGCTTTACGCAAAACAGTAACCATAGAACTTTCCACCAGCCAAATATGCATATAGTATAGCTGTTTCATTCCATCATTCTCTATGTGTTACCTTGCCAGCATATTCCATGTGCTGACCCGTTTCGGGCTGCAACGTTAATGTTGCAGACTTTTCAGACGACGATTAAAGTGCTTTTAGGTCGTGGTTCTATACTCAGTGATGCCGTTGGAGTTGATGGACCCATTTATCTTCCAAGTCTTCCGCTGTTATCGATATTACATGGCCTTAAGCCATATTATTGTAATAAGTTCTCTTCGAAGACATCGATGTAATAAGTGTGTGATTGCCACTCTGCTAGAAATCCTTCGATGTACTGTGTGGTGTCAGCATTACTGATCCAGGGATGACCCGAAGCACAGTAGACTTGATCCATTTGGGTCGGGTCGCTACAGAGATGGTATCAGAGCACACGCTGACTGTAGGACACGACCACTAAGTTAAAGCCATAGATCACTATTCTCTCCTCATTTTCTAACTCCTCATCTTTTCTACTATTTAGGATGAAGGACGCGGAGATTAAGTACGCTCAACCGGATGAAGGCACACCTTTTGGATTTCACTTGAAGGAAGTCACCAAGTACCTAAACATTGGATTACCAAGTTTCACGGGAACCTTCAATGCCACTCTGCCTGAAGAGGAGCGCTGGAAGATTCAAGCTCACGTTCCGGGAAGGACATTCGCGCCAATCACGAAGCCCATAGATAGTGTTTTCAATGCACCAACTTGGAGTCTAGGAAGGAGCATGGCAGCCCATATCACCATAGGACGCATTGGAGAAGTTTATCAAGAAGACCTCAAGGACACTATCTACCAGATTTGCGGACGCCGAGATGAACAATGGGAGTTAGTCACCACCAAGAAGGATAGATCCATTGCAGCATTCATCCAGGAGTTAAACCAACACATTCGACGCCACGAGAACCAGGTGTGCAACGATATGATGGAGTTGAAGAATGCGAAGACAAGGATCATCGAGCTAGAAGGAGAACTGAAGGCTACACGCAAGGACTACATGGACGAGATCGTAGCTCTAGCAAGACACAACATCGATCTTAAGCAAGAGATTGAAGAACTCAAGAGGGAGTTAGCATCCAGGAAGGAAGACATGTACGTCGCATGTCCGGATAATTACATCATCATCGACGACACCGATTCGGATCCAAGTGAACCCGACTTTGAAGACGAAGCTGGAGCGGACATCATGGAGTCTTCCACCGGTTCAAATTTCTAGATGACCACCAAATATTAGTAGTATTCCCCCCATGTAAACACTATAGTTCGAGCACTTTTGCGATAGCTAGATCGTTTTGTAAGCCCTTGTTTGATTGAATGAAGTGAATTTGCTCATGTGCATTGGGGTAGTGTTTTCTCTTTAGACCTCATTCTATTCTTATATCTCTTCTATTCTAAACCCTTATATGCCTCTGAGACGTGACCCCGGGTTACCATTAAGGATTGGTAACTACTGGAATCTCAAGGATTGGATATGATATTAGGCATGGATTGGTTATCAAAGTATGAAGGGAATATTGATTGTGCTAGTAAGTCAATTTTGCTTACAACGCCAGAAGGAAGAAGGATCAAGTATGTATCCCGGCATGTGCCAAATAGGACACAAGTAAATTGCATAACAGGAGTAGTGCAGGAAGAAGTACCAGTGGTAAAGGATTTTCCTGATGTATTTCCAGAAGAGTTTCCAGGCATGCCTCCAGATAGAGACATTGAGTTTTTGATTGAGTTATTGCCAGGTACTGGACCAATATCAAAGAGACCATACCGGATGCCAGCAAAGGATTTGGTAGAAATTAAGAATCAGATTAAGGAGTTATTGGAGAAAGGTTACATTCGCCCAAGTTCTTCGCCTTGGGGATCACCCATACTTCTAGTGGAGAAGAAGGATGGATCATTAAGGATGGTTGTTGATTACCGTGGATTGAATGAAGTAACCATCAAGAACAAGTACCCACTGCCAATGATAAATGATCTGTTTGATCGTTTGCAAGGAGCTAAAGTGTTTTCCAAGATCGATTTGCGATCAGGGTACCACCAGTTGAAGATTCGAGAGTAGGACATACTAAGGCAGCATTCACCACAAGATATGGACTGTATGAGTATACCGTTATGTCATTTGGATTGACTAACGCGCCTGCCTATTTTATGAACCTGATGAACAAAGTGTATATGGAGTTTTTGGATAAGTTCGTCGTAGTGTTCATTGATGATATCCTGGTTTATTCGAAGAATGAAGAAGAGCATAAGGAACATTTGCGTTTGGTTTTGGAGAAACTAAGGGAACATCAGTTATATGCCAAATTCAGCAAATGTGAGTTTTGGTTGAAGGAAGTAGGATTCCTCAGACATGTTATATCCAGAGAAGGGATAGCAGTTGACCCCGCAAAGGTTGAGACCGTAGCTGAATGGGAAGCACCAACGACAGTTGGAGAGATCCGGAGTTTTCTTGGACTCGCAGGATACTACCGGAGATTCATTGAGAACTTTTCAAAGATTGCGAAGCCTATGACGGAGTTGTTGAAGAAGGATACCAAGTTCAAATGGACTGAGGAGTGGGAGGCTAGTTTCCAGGAGTTGAAGAAACGATTGGTTACCTCACCGGTATTGATTTTGCCAGATCAGACCAAGGATTATGAGGTGTATTGCGACGCTTCACGTCGAGGACTTGGAGCAGTGCTTATGCAGGAAGGTAGAGTTGTTTCGTATGCTTCATGACAACTGAAGCCTCATGAGTTGAATTATGCCACGCATGATTTGGAGTTAGCAGTCGTAGTGCATGCATTGAAGACATGGAGACATTTCCTCATTGGAAATCATTGCGAGGTGTACACGGACCACAAGAGTTTGAAGTGCATTTTCACGCAGAAGGAGTTGAATCTCAGACAAAGGAGATGGTTGGAGCTCATCAAGGATTATGATATGAGATTGCATTACCATCCCGGTAAAGCTAATGTAGTAGCTGACGCATTGAGCCGTAAGAGCCATGTCAATACGATAATGACGCGAAGTATACCAAAGGAGTTAGCAGAAAACCTTCGTGAGCTATGTTTGGAAATAGTTCCGAGAGGCTATGTGGCAGCATTGGAGATTCAGTCAACATTGATGGATAAAATCAGAGAAGCTCAGAAATCTGACAAGGAGATTGCTTCTATAAAGGAGAAACTAAGCAAAGGAAAAGCAAAGGGATTTCGTGAGGATGAGCACGATACCCTATGGTTTGAGAACCGTGTCTATGTGCCAAATGACCCAGAGATTAGGAAGTTGATTTTGCAAGAGGCACATGATTCACCATATTCGATTCACCCAGGAAATACCAAGATGTATTTGGATTTGAAGGAGACATTCTGGTGGACCGGAATGAAGAAGGATATTGCAGCATATGTAGCAGTTTGTGACGTATGTCATAGAGTAAAGGTAGAGCATCAGAAGCCAGCCAGATTGTTGCAACCATTGCCGATACCCGAATGGAAGTGGGATAAGATAGGCATGGATTTTATCACAGGACTACCCAGGACGAAAGCAGGTTATGACTCGATATGGGTAGTAGTTGATCGTTTGACGAAGGTAGCACATTTCATTCCAGTTAAGACCACTTACACCAGTGCTAAGTTAGCAAAGATATACATGACTAGGATCATTTGTTTGCATGGAGTTCCAAGGAGTATTGTATCAGACAGAGGAACCCAATTTACCTCAAATTTTTGGAATCAGTTGCATGAAACTTTGGGGACCAGGCTAGAGTTCAGCACCACATTTCATCCGCAAACAGATGGACAGACCGAGAGAGTCAATCAGATTTTGGAAGATATGTTGAGAGCTTGTGCACTAGATTATGGATCTAGTTGGGACGATAATTTGCCGTATGCAAAGTTTTCGTATAACAACAGTTACCAAACCAGTTTGAAGATGGCACCTTTCGAAGCTTTGTACGGAAGGAGGTGCAGGACACCGTCGTCATGGGACGAAGTTGGAGACCGTCAGTTGTTTGGACCCGATTTGATTAAAGAGTCTGAACAGAAGGTGAAATTGATTCGCGATAGGCTCAAGGTAGCCCAGTCCAGGCAGAAGAGCTACGCAGATTCTAAGCGCAAGGAGACAGTTTACGAAACCGGAGATAGGGTGTATCTCCAAGTATCCCCACTACGAGGAGTTAAGCGTTTTGGAGTTAAGGGAAAATTAGCACCGCGTTTCGTTGGACCATATAAGATCTTGCAACATATGGGAGAAGTCGCGTATAAGTTGGAATTACCAGAGGGACTGTCGGGAGTACATGATGTATTTCATGTTTCTCAGCTGAAGAAATGTCACGCCGAGATGGCGGAGGTACCGTTAAGAGATACAGTGCCGCTTGAAGCAATTCAGTTGAAGGATGACTTAACGTATGAAGAGAAACCAGTCAAAATTCTCGATTATGCCAGCAGAGTTACCCGCAGCAAGATTATCAAGTTTTGCAAAGTTCAGTGGAACCACCACTCAGAGGATGAAGCCACCTGGGAGAGAGAAGAAGATTTTCTCAAGGACCACCCTCACCTATTTTCTAGCCAACCCGAATCTCGAGGGCGAGATTCATCTTAAGGGGGGTAGGTTTGTAACATCCCAAATTTTCAATTTGGAATGTTATACACTAGATCATCATGCATATCATATTTTCTTGCATTTTGCCGATCCTAGAAATTTCACGCAACTCAAGGACCCTCGGAGAGAGTTGGAGATTTCGTCTTTTTCATATTTGAGTCTTCTCAAATTTTGAAGAAAGGATCATTGGATTTGTCGGAATTTCATTTGCCTGTTTTGGATAGGGAAAAGTGCGCGTTTTCAAAAATTGCATTTTAGGCCCGGAGAAAAGTTCATTTTGTTCGACTCATGTTTAGGAGTCGGGGAAAGTTTACTTTGTGAGTTTTGGAGTCCGGTAGAATTGTTTTTCTGTTTTTTTCCCGAGCGCAGAACCTTTTAAAAAAAAAGGAGATCCCGCAGTGCCCCTGGGCCAGGCCCAGCCGGCCGGCCAGGAGGCCACCGCGAGCGCGCGCGCCAGGCGCCTGGCGCCAGGGAGGCCGCCGCCGCCGCTGGAGTCCTTTTAGGACTCCACTTGTTGTTTTTTTAGGATTCCTCTCCTATTCCTTTTCCTACTCTAATTCTTGCCCCCTACCCCAAGCAAACCCTCCCCCTCCCCAATATAAATACCCAAGCACCCCCCCTCTAAATCCCACACCAAAACCCCAAGCCCTCCACCGCGCCCCAAGCCGCGCCACACCCCGCGCCCTTGCCCACGCCGCGCCCGCGCCCTGCGTCACGCGCCGCCGCCGCACCTTGCCACCGCCGCCGCCGCCCCACGCCCACGCCGCCGGAGCCCCTCGCCGGAGGTAGCCCGGCGCCGCATCTCTTCTTTTCATCGGATCGTTTTCTTCTAATCATTCTGATTCTTTTCTTCTCTAAACCGTTCCGGTTTTCTAGATCGGTTTTCGTTCGGTTTTCTTTTCTCGAAACCCTAGATCGGTTCCGATCTCTTTTCCGATTTAGTTGCCTAGAGACCGTTCGCTGGACCATTCATCCTAACGAACATGATCACCGGATTATTCTTCTAGGTTAACGAACGTCTGTTCGTTTAACCGTTCTTCTTTTTCTTCTCGTCGGATTTATTCCACGATCGCAATCTCAGATCCGATCTTCGTTCTAGTTTATCTTCTCGCTCGTTTATCGGAATTAGGTGATTCAAGCGCCTGGAGTTTCGTTTCGAAACCGCCGTTCTGACTAATCAACTTAAACCAGTTTCTGCTACGGTAAAATTTGACCTAGTTTCAACTTGCTAGAACCGAGTTGTTTTTCTTCCGCCGTTTGTTTTCGGTTTTTTTGTTCGGTTCTTTCTTTCTTCTCAACTGGAGTTCTTAAGTTGAACTTTCTGGTTCGTTCTTTTGTTCGAGTTTTACCTGTGCATTAGATGAGTACTTATTGTATGCTTGTTGTTTGTCTGCGATAGATTACCCGGATTGCGCCGCTTGTTACTTCGAATCTCTAGGACTCGCGGATCATCAGCAAGGCAAGTAACACTTTGATCAAGCCTTTTCTACAACCCAGTTTTATTGCATTAGATCCATCCTCACACATTGCATGATTAGGATCTAATTAAATTGTGGGATGGGAAGTAGATGAGGTAGTACCTATTACCTGTTTACTATGAAACCTTTGGGAGTTACTTCTACGTTTGCTTATTATGCCATGCTATGCTAGTAGACGTGGATTGGGTGAGTGATATCCATGACAGATGTGAGATTGATAATTTTAATGGTTTATCTAAGGTGGCAACTTAAACACACATCTGGGTGGATTGAGGCACCTGATGTCTATCAGGACTTGCCTATTTTATTTTGGACCACCAGCCAGGCTCAAAGGGATCATAAGATCTTTCATGCTAAATACTTACGTGTGCAGCCACAAGCCATTGTGGGCTCTGGCATAGTTGACTAAGTCGTGCGAACTCTTATAGGGGTAGACTAGCAGATGTAGGGGTTGTAGGTGGTACAGTCTACTCCATCGTAAGGTGCTAGCACTTCTGAAAGACTATGTCTCGGTCATCCGTTTCTCAAACACCAGTAGTGCGAGAAAACCAACGGAAGCGATCGAGTCTTGTGGGGAAAAGTGCACAAACCTCTGCAGAGTGTAATAAACTAATCATGATTAGCCGTGTCCCCAGTTATGGACAATCTTGAGTATCTAGTACTTGAATATCATGTGAATCTCATCATGTTACTTCTAATTAATATTGTTGGGTTTTAATTATTTTTAATTGGGATTGAGAATGCTGTCAACCATTCTCAATGTTTAACAACCACCATGATAGTTAAATAAATTTATTCCTTTGCAGTAGGGAAAAATTGGCTTTACGCAAAACAGTAACCATAGAGCTTTCCACCAGCCAAATATGCATATAGTATAGCTGTTTCATTCCATCATTCTTTATGTGTTACCTTGCCAGCATATTCCATGTGCTGACCCGTTTCGGGCTGCAACGTTAATGTTGCAGACTTTTCAGACGACGATTAAGGTGCTTTTAGGTCGTGCTTCTATACTCAGTGATGCCATTGGAGTTGATGGACCCATTTATCTTCCAAGTCTTCCGCTGTTATCGATATTAGATGGCCTTAAGCCATATTATTGTAATAAGTTCTCTTCGGAGACATCGATGTAATAAGTGTGTGATTGCCACTCTGTTATAAATCCTTCGATGTACTGTGTGGTGTCAGCATTACTGATCCAGGGATGACACCGGAGCACAGTAGACTTGATCCATTCGGGTCGGGTCGCTACAAGGGCATTGAAGCAGAGGCACTGGGCTTGTGTGTGGGCGTCTTGGGCATAGCCTTCTTGGGCTTGCTAGCAAAGGCCTCAGTAGTGGCAGCAGCAGCACAGTCTTCATTGAATTTCCTCACTACTTCTTTAGCCATTTTGGCTAGCTTCGCTTGTTGTTTTGCCCATTCATCGGGATAGTCCTCACCGCGCTTGAGGCTAGAGGGATCAGGTTCTTGGCTAGGTGCCAATGGAGTTCTTGGGCAAGTGTAGGATTGAAAGTATGTCTAGAGGGTGGGGTGATTAGACTACTTGACCAAATAAAACTTATCCTTTTCCCAATTTTAGTTCTTGGCAGATTTTAGCAACTTTGGACAAGTCAAGCAATTTTAACACAATTCAAGAAAGCATGCGAAGAGTACATGAGCGGCGGAAAGTAAAGCATGCAACTTGCAAGAATGTAAAGGGAAGGGTTTGGAGGATTCAAACGCAATAGGAGACACGGATGTTTTTGTCGTGGTTCCGGTAGGTGGTGCTATCATACATCCACGTTGATGCAGACTTCAACCCACGAAGGGTAACGGCTGCGCGAGTCCACGGAGGGCTCCACCCACGAAGGTTCCACGAAGAAGCAACCTTGTCTATCCCACCATGGCCGTCGCCCACGAAGGACTTGCCTCACTAGCGGTAGATCTTCACGAAGTAGGCGATCTCCTTTCCCTTACAAACTCCTTGGTTCAACTCCACAATCTTGTCGGAGGCTCCCAAGTGACACCTAGCCAATCTAGGAGACACCACTCTCCAAGAAGTAACAAATGGTGTGTTGATGATGAACTCCTTGCTCTTGTGCTTCAAATGATAGTCTCCCCAACACTCAACTCTCTCTCACAGGATATGGATTTGGTGGAAAGAAGATTTGAGTGGAAAGCAACTTGGGAAGGCTAGAGATCAAGATTCATATGGTAAGAATGGAATATCTTGGCCTCAACACAAGTGTAGGTGGTTCTCTCTCAGAAAAAGTAAGTTGGAAGTGTAGGTTCGTTCTGATGGCTCTCTCCATGAATGAAGAGGAGGTGGAGGGGTATATATAGGCTCCACACAAAATCTAACCGTTACACACAACTTGCCAATCTCGGTGGGACCGAATTGATAAACTCGGTCGGACAAATTCAGCAAAGCTAGTGACCGTTAGGATTTTCGGTGGGACTGACATGCAACTCGGTAGGACCGATATGGTTAGGGTTAGGGCATAACGTAACCTTGATGAGACCAATTACACAAACTTGGTGAGACCGATTTTGGTAATAAGCTAACCAGGGAGTTGGTCAGGTAAACTCGGTGGGACCGATTCGCTCATTTCCGTGAGACCGAAATGTTACGAAAGGGAAACAGAGAGTTTACGTTGCAATCTCGGTGGGACCGATCGCTCATCTCGGTGGGACCAAAACGTTACAAAGGGAAACAGAGAGATTACAATCCCATCTCGGTGAGACCGAGATCCCTATCGGTGAGACCGATTTGCCTAGGGTTTGTGGCAGTGGCTATGACACCTGAACTCGGTGGCGCCGGATAGAAAGAATGGGTGGGGCCGAGTTTGACTTTTGGTTTAGGTCATATGTGGATGTGAGAAAGTAGTTGAGGGCTTTGGAGCATATCACTAAGCATTTTGAGCAAGAGCCTCATTAAGCAACACCTCATCCCTCCTTGATAGTATTGGATTTTCCTATAGACTCAATGTGATCTTGGATCACTAAAATAGAAAATATAGAGTCTTGAGCTTTGAGCTTGAGCCAAACCTTTTGTCCTTAGCATTTTGAGGGGTCCACTTTTCTCATCCATGCCATGCCAATCATTGAGCTTTCCTGAAATATTAATCTTGAAATAGCATTAGCTCAGTGCGCTATATGTTGTTAGGAATTACCAAAACCACCTAGGGATAGTTGCACTTTCAATCTCCCCCCTTTTGGTAATTGATGACAACATATAGATCAAAGCTTCGACAAATGATAATAAGACTGAAAAACATTGTTGCTTTGAGAAGTATGTGAAAAGCAAGAGCTCCCCCTAAATTTGTGCATAGTTTAAGATTTGCTTTGGACTGCAAATGCACAATGAGTTAGGATCATGGGTTACTCTTCCATGTCACATACATCTTGGTGGAGCGCTCAAAATGATAATAATTAAATACATGCACTCATCACCAAGCAAAGTGAATGATCATATGGGGATATAAAAGGATAATGTCATCCAACAATCATTAAGGTAGCATATGATCAAACACATGATCATCCAAGTATCACACAAACGCATGAAGTATATCAAACAAGCAAATAACAAAGTTCAACCACCAAACAATAAGAGAGAACAAAAAGCAACACTCTCTCTCGAAGCCTATGATCTATTCATTTTCTCCCCCTTTGGCAACAAGTTACCAAAAGTTTAAAAAATGCATAGTGCTAGATCGACTCTCAGGCTTGGTCTTCAGGTGGTGGTGTAGATAAAACTCCAAGGACGAAGGCATCAGTTGATGTAGATGGAGCTGGTGGAGTGGGTGCTGGAGCTGGTGCAGATGAAGTTGCTCTGGTGTCTGGAACTGGCACTACAGTAGATCTCTATCCTCTGGGCACTCTAGCAAAAGCATCAGTGGTAGACTTGCCCTTCTTCTCCTACACTTCATCCTGAAGTTGCTCAACAACTAACTATATCTCAGTGATCTTCACATCTAAATCATAGAACTTCTGCTCCATGATCCTCTCCAAGCTCTCATGGTTTTGAGTCAGGGTGGTCAATCCCTTCTCAATCCTCGGAGTGGAGGCAATCAAGTAGCCAAGCTGATCATGCTTGCTCTTTAGAAGATACTGCGATGCCTCATCAATGGTTGGCATCTTTGCAGCCTTTTCAGTCCTTGCCTTCTCCCTCTTTGCTTGTGCTTTCACAGAAGATGGTTCATTCTCATCCATCACCACAGTGTTGTCCTCAAAGTCTAGGTAGATGGGCATATGTTCCTTGTCCAAGAGATATGTGCCAGTGCCCATCTGGGAGTTGATTAACTCCTGGATCTATGGGGCATACCCACAACTTCTCTTCTGATCTGCAGCTGTTCTCTTTATGGTTTCCACAATTAGGCTCATGACTTTGAACTTTTTAGGCACATCAAATATGCGAAGCAGGTTAATTGCATGGCCTCTGATCATCTTGTGATCACCTGACTTTGGCAATAGAGTGTGCCTGAGGAACCAGTTGATTGTTGGCAAACCTGACAGAAGGTAATGTACTGATCCAAATTTGTGTGTCTCAAGAGCAGCATCTGGGATCTCTCTGCACATATGTGCCATGGTGTTGTGATCCTTCTTCTTCTTGGCATAGACATCCAAGTCATCTTCATTCTCCTCGGGAGCATTGATCAATTTTGCCCATTCTCCAACTGTTGACTGGTACCTAGTACCTTCAGACATCCAGACAATCCTTCCATCTGGGTAGAAATGAGTTGTGGAGTAGAACTGCATAATAAGCTCATCATTCCACTTTGTGAGCTTCTGAGCCACAAACTCATCAACTCCACATGCCTTGAAGCTGTCATATACACCAAGGAAGTGATCCTCATTTTCCTCAATGAATTTCCAATCAACTCATCTTATGTCACACACTATGGGCTTCTTGTCAAGTAAAACAGTCTCATAGAAGTCCTGTTGTTCCTTAATGTGGAATCTGTAGTCCACAGCAGTCCTTCTCCTGGTGGCATATGGATCAGACTCTCTCCATAGCCTCAATCATGAATCCTTCCTGATTTTCATATTCTCTGCAACTGGGTGTGCATCATTGTGATCAGGAATCTTGCGCTTCAACTTCCTCAAAACAACAGAATCCTCTTCTTCTTCAGCAGCTTGAGGCACTGGGGCCTTGTTCTTCTCCTCAGCAGGGATGTTCCTAGTGCTCCTCTTGGGTTTTGGCTTTGGAGCTAGAGCAGTAGTCTTAGGAGCAGTTTTGGGCTTAGATGGAGCAGCCCCTGCCTTAATTGCATCTCCCATAAGCTTTTGAGCTTTGGGTGCTGGTGCTGCATCCTCTTCCTCTTCTTCAGAATCTCTCATAATTGATGATCTGCCAAGCACTCTGGCAGTGGTCTTCTTGACCCTTTCCTTCCTTTTCTTCTCTGCCACAACCTGTTCTTTGGGTGCAGATCCCAAAGTTTCTTGAGTGGATGATCTGGCCTTTGACATAGGAACTCTCTTCGTAGGAACCTTTTGCTTCATTCTTGGCTTAGTGGCAGCAGTTGTGCCATATTCCTTTTTCAGAACTTTCCTCTTTGAGGTGGCCTCTTCCTCAACAGCCACATAGTCCTCATCCTCAGAATCTGAGGTTCTCTTCTTTCTGGTCCTGGTGGCTGCCTTAGGCAAGTTGCTGGGTGTACTCCTGCTTCCCTCATCAAAGCTGCTAGAGGGACTAGTGCCCTCACTCATGTGAACTTGCTCCTCAGACTTGTTCTGACCGTCACTCTGATCTGACATGATGCAAACACTAACAGCAGACCCTGTGAATAGATTATAGATGAGATAGATTGGATGAGCATCACAAAGTACAGATGTTTTTGCAAAAGAATGAGTCAAAAAATTAGTTTTAGTTTTCCACAGAAAGCATTTCGGATCTACCGATTTGAAAACTCGGTGATACCAAAGCAACTTTTGGAACCTAAACTAGTGAACTCGGTCAGACCGAGTCACAATTCGGTGGCACCGAGACTGCTAGGGTTTCACAAAGAATTGAACTCGGTCACACCGATTTGCAATTCTCGGTCAGACCGAGAATCACATGTGCAATGGCCTTAGCCAAATCGGTGGAACCAATTTCAACAACTCGGTTGGTCCGAGATGATTTCGGCGGAAACCTAACCCTAAATTTTCAATCCACAACTAAACTACGGAGTGATTTCGCTGGATAGAGTGATCTCAATCGTGGCAAGATACATGAAAAAACAATGTGCTAGGAATCGGAGTGCGATTAGCACAAGGATCAAGTCCATACCCTAAGTGCGGCGATGGACCTACTACGGCGGCAACGGTAGAGATGATTTCCGTTGACGGCGGCGGAGACCAGCGGCGGGAGGCAGCTGGCGATGAGGAGGATGATCCGGAGACCCAGGGAGACAGAGCAGGCTGAGCGCGGGTGAAGGGGTTCGGAGAATTTTCCAAATTTTGGCCCAGGGATATATATAGCCTAACCCTGTCGGTGTGACCGAGTGGAACAACTCGGTGGCACCGAGATGCAGAACTGCAAGCAGTTACAACAACTCGGTGTGACCGAAAAGTTCAAATCGGTTGCACCGAGATTGAAAACCTAGATCGACTTAGTGATCTTGGTATGACCGAAATGGATGAATCGGTCAGACCGAAACGCACAAAGAAGTTTTGGAAGTTTAAGTCTATGACGAATCAGGGACTCCGAGTGCGCCTCACACAGAGTGGTTCGAATCTGACTTGATCAAACTTTGTGATGTAGCATGAATAGAGTTTGAGACAAGAAAAGCATAGATATCTAGAGAAGGTTCTTAGGCATTCTTGTCCATCCACTTGGCAAAAGAAAAAGGAACCAAACAATCAAAACAACAAATGGATGTCCTCGAATGAGTAAATTATGCAACCGACATGCTCACACAATAAAATGGCAAATTAAATATGTGGCAAAACATGCACAACCAATTCTAGCATCTGTCAAGCAATTGGCTATGACTAGGTCATCTATATATGAGTATATTGACTTAGGAGTCAAATGAGAACATTTGATCATAGGTCATACTCATCGTTTAAGCACAAGTGGGGTTACCACTTTTACATAAAGCGTTGTTGTGTTCACACCATTAGAGTTGCTTTAGCTCAATTCTTAGAGTAAAGCTCCCCCTAGATGTGAGATCCCCCCTAAGAGGGATGAACTAACCTTGGGTTTTGTCGATGATGACTTCATGTAGGTGTTGAAGATGTGGATGCTCAATGTTGATGTAGATCATTTGGAGCAATCCTTTGGAGTGAGTTGCACTTTCAATACCTACATGGGTTAGTCCCACAAGGAACAAACAAGGATATCCACAGACATAGAGTGATGCACACACAAGATGATGTCTATGAAAGCATTAGGTTACCTTGTCCCTTGTCTTACCAACAAGAGGGTTTGTGACTCCTTGAACTAGTGCAAGATGTGGAAGTTGATTGCACTTGTTCTTGCCAAAATGATAAGAGTGAAGTATGTTCACGGAGTCACCCTCAGGAACTCTCTAGTTCTTCTTCTTCGGGATCCACATCATCTTGATGGGAATCCTTGGAGTTGTAGTCATACTTTATGAAGTAGAACTTGATGTAGTCTTGGGAACCCACTTGACCAAGGCCTTGGGTGCTTCTTCAAACGCATCAATTTCCTCTTGAAGCTTATCCTTGCCTTTTTTGCTCGTGGTCTTGTGGTGGAAGATCATCTTGAGCTTGTGTCCCTTTGAAGGAAGTAGGATCATACTTCTTTTGTTGAGGAACAAACTTCTTCTTGGGGTATTGATCTTCTTCCCACTCAACTCCATTGGCATTTAACTTTCGTTCAAAACCAACACCTTGGTTCTTCCGGTGCCTTCCTTGCTTGCGTACAATTTCCTCGAATTGCTTACTCCCGGCAAGGCTCTTGTAAACACCTTTCTGTATAATTCCCTTCAATAAGCTATTTTCTTGCTCAAGTGTAACTTGGCTAAGAGAATCATTAGTGGAATCAAGAGAACTAGTAGAAGCAGTAACATTAGATTTAGCGTGATTATTGTTACTACTAGAGGAAGAATCTTTCTTGTTCTTGTTACTAGACTTGACTTGAGGCATGTAAGTGGATAAGAGTAAATGCTTGGCAATGTAAGAAGAACTTTTCTTGCGAAGATCATCATTGATTGCCTTTAAGAACTCATGCTCTTGCTCAAGGTTGAGCTTTTCAAAACATAATTTCTCATGAGTCCTTAAAAGTTCTCGATGATCTCCTAAGATAGTTTCATGAGCTAACTTAAGAGTGTTTAGTTCTTTAGTTAGAAACTCAATCTTCTCCTTATCATTGTCATTCGTTTTATCTTCATTAGCATGATTAATTGACGTTTCATCATAGTATTCATCACTAGAGTTGTCAACAAGTAAATCATCATCACTTAACAAGTCATCTTCATCACTATTGAAATCAACATACTCGGGGTGTGATACCTTTGGGCCTTTAGCCATGAAGCATCTTCCAAGTCCTTCATTTGGTGAATCAAATATGTTGTAGGAGTTGGTTGACACAAGTGCTAGACCAGCAACACCTTCATCTTGAGTACATTCAGAGTCGGAGTGTGATACCCATTCACCAACGTGAGCTTGATGTCTTCATTTTGTGTAGCTCCTTGATGACTTGTCCTTCCTTTCCGAATCCTTGCTTCTCCGGGATGTTCTTCGTTCATAATGATCATCTCTACTCCTTCTCTCTCTTGATGGTGATTCTTCTCTTCTACTTCTTCTTTTTGGAGAATCTTCTCTTCTCTTGTCGGGTGTCGTACACTCATTGGAATAGTGTCCGGGTCTTCCACAATTGTAGCAATTTCGCTCTCGGCTAGAAGATCTTTTGTCATTGTAGGACCTTGACTTGGTACTTCTCTTCTACTCTTGTAGAACTTGTTGAAGTTCTTCACCATTAGGCTCAATTCTTCATTGAAGATTTGTTTCTCACTTGATGATGTGGGAACTTCACATGAGGCTTTGTAAGCACCACTTGACTTCTTATGGAGCTCCTTATCCTTGAGTGACATCTCATGAGCAACAATTCTTCCAATGACTTCTGTTGGCTTGAGATCTTTGTAATTGGGCATCATTTGGATCAATGTGCATACGGTATCATATTTTCTGTCCAAAGCTCTTAGGATCTTCTTGATGATGAATTTGTCGGTCATCTCTTCACTTCCTAAGCCGGAGATCTCATTTGTGATAAGAGCAAGCCTAGAGTACATTTCAGCGACACCTTCACCATCCTTCATTTTGAACTTGTCAAGCTGAGTTTGAAGCACATCCAACTTGGATTCCTTGACGGAGTCGGTACCTTCGTGCATATCAATCAAAGTATCCCAAATTTCCTTTGCATTCTCAAGACGGCTAATTTTTTGAATTCTTCGGGGCACAATCCGTTGAAGAGGATATCACAAGCTTGAGAATTGTATTGCAGCATCTTCAACTCTTCCGCAGTAGCTTCACGGTTCGGTTCTCTCCCATCAAAGAATTCACCTTGCAAGCCAATACACACAATAGCCCATACGGCGGGGTTATGTCCAAGAATATGCATTTTCATCTTATGCTTCCAACTAGCAAAACTAGTACCATCAAAGTAAGGACCTCTACGGTGGTAATTTCCCTCGCTAGACGCCATACTCTCCTAGGTTGTGAAATCAAGGCTATGACTACCAAAATCTATGGAAATAAAAGCAAATGGAGATCAAACCTCTCATACCATTTGTAGGATCGAAAGTATGTCTAGAGGGGGTGATTAGACTACTTGACCAAATAAAACTTATACTTTTCCCAATTTTAGTTCTTGGCAGATTTTAGCAACTTTGGACAAGTCAAGCAATCTTAACACAATTCAAGCAAGCATGCAAAGAGTATATGAGCAGCGGAAAGTAAAGCATGCAACTTGCAACAATGTAAAAGGAAGGGTTTGGAGGATTCAAACGCAATAGGAGACACGGATGTTTTTGTCGTGTGGTTCCAATAGGTGGTGCTATCGTACATCCACGTTGATGGAGACTTCAACCCACAAAGGGTAACGACTGCACGAGTCCACGGAGGGCTCCACCCACGAAGGTTCCGTGAAGAAGCAACCTTGTCTATCCCACCATGGCGGTCGCCCACGAAGGACTTGCCTCACTAGCGGTAGATCTTCACGAAGTAGGTGATCTGCTTGCCCTTACAAACTCCTTGGTTCAACTCCATAATCTTGTCGGAGGCTCCCAAGTGACACCTAGCCAATCTGGGAGACACCACTCTCCAAGAAGTAACAAATGGTGTGTTGATGATGAACTCCTTGCTCTTGTGCTTCAAATGATAGTCTCCCCAACACTCAACTCTCTCTCACAGGATATGGATTTGGTGGAAAGATGATTTGAGTGGAAAGCAACTTGGGAAGGCTAGAGATCAAGATTCATATGGTAAGAATGGAATATCTTGGCCTCAACACAAGTGTAGGTGGTTCTCTCTCAGAAAAAGTAAGTTGGAAGTGTAGGTTCGTTCTGATAGCTCTCTCCACGAATGAAGAGGAGGTGGAGGGGTATATATAGCCCCCACACAAAATCTAACCGTTACACACAACTTGCCAATCTCGGTGGGACCGAATTGATAAACTCGGTCGGACCGATTCAGCAAAGCTAGTGACCGTTAGGATTTTCGGTGGGACCGACATGCAACTCGGTAGGACCGATATGGTTAGGGTTAGGGCATAACATAATCTTGGTGAGACCGATTACACAAACTCGGTGAGACTGATTACACAAACTCGGTGAGACCGATTTTGGTAATAAGCTGACCAGGGAGTTGGTCAGGTAAACTCGGTGAGACCGGTTCGCTCATTTCCATGAGACCGAAATGTTACGAAAGGGAAATAGAGAGTTTACGTTGCAATCTCGGTGGGACCGAAACGTTACAATGGGAAACAGAGAGATTACAATCCCATCTCGATGAGACCGAGATCCCTATCGGTGAGACCGATTTGCCTAGGGTTTGTGGCAGTGGCTATGACATCTGAACTCGGTGGCGCCGGATAGAAAGAATCAGTGGGGCCGAGTTTGACTTTTGGTTTAGGTCATATGTGGATGTGAGAAAGTAGTTGAGGGCTTTGGAGCATATCACTAAGCATTTTGAGCAAGAGCCTCATTAAGCAACACCTCATCCCTCCTTGATAGTATTGGCTTTTCCTATAGACTCAATGTGATCTTGGATCACTAAAATAGAAAATGTAGAGTCTTGAGCTTTGAGCTTGAGCCAATCCTTTTATCCTTAGCATCTTGAGGGGTCCACCTTTCTCATCCATGCCATGCCAATCATTGAGCTTTCCTGAAATATTAATCTTGAAATAGCATTAGCTCAATGAGCTGTATGTTGTTAGGAATTACCAAAACCACCTAGGGATAGTTGCACTTTCAGCAAGGAGGGTGAAGAGCAAATTTCTTCATGTACTTTGGAGTGACATACCTGTACTCCCTCCATTCCCGTGCGCATCAACTCTCAATTTTCTGAATGCGCACTTTGCGCTCATTCTTAGGGGGTGTGCAGTACCCTAGATAGATGTCTTCAGGGATTTCAAAAGCAGTGCTGACCTCCAGTCTCTTGCCTCCCTTCTGAGGTTTCTTGCCGTCAACCATTTTCTTCAGCTGAGGATTTTGAACAATTGAGTTTTCTGACGAGGTATGCAACTTTTCTTCAAGGAACGCTGCAAATGAGTTAAGTTGATGAGAACCTAGTGATTCAGCAGCGAACATGAGTACCTGTGAATAGAGTACAGGCGCAAACAATTTGAAGACGTCATATGCGTTCTCAGAAGTTTTTGCAAAAAAGAACAAGTTTGAGGAATTTCACCAGATGTGTCTGGGATATACCCCGCAGTGTAACCCGCCAGATGTATGACCCGGCTGGAGCATGGCGACTCACTGGTGACTTGCCCGGAGCTTGGCGATTCACAGCTAACCCGCCTGATATTGACGACTCATTAGTAACCCGGCGGGCAGGTCAGATGGACAACAAGGCCCAAGGCCCAGAAGGCCAGCTCACGTTATGATGGGCCGGCTTAAGAGGAAAGGCATAAGGAATATTCTCCTACAAAGGAAGCAAGACTAGGACTCCACTTGTAAGAGAGTAATCCTAATCCTACTAGGACTAGTCATGTAACCCGCCACTTCAACATATATAAGGAGGGGCATGGCACCCCAAGAGGGGACGGAAAATAATCGCTAAGGCTAGACACGAATAAAAGGGGGACCGGCTTACGCGGCGGCTCCCTCAGGAGCATAATGAGACCTAGCCACAAACAACATGTAGGGCTATTACCGGATGATGTTTCCCGGGGCCCGAAGCTATCTAAATCCTTGTCTTGTGTGTTGCATCTCTCGATCCCGATCAACCCCTCTCAAGCTACCACACAGATGCGTTAGCCTCACGACTAAGTCCTCACACTAGGACATCTGCCGTGACAAATCCACGACAGTTGGCGCCCACCATGGGGCTCGCGCATGGTGGTGTTGAATTCTTGGAGGGAGCTCCTTAGGGCTCGAGAAGCTCACGATTGACTACATGAAGAAGACCGAGACAACAATCGCGCGGGATGACCTAGCCTGAGAAAATTTGGATAAAAGTCGGTATATTCATTGTTTGACGATCAGATCTATTTAGTCCGCCAGCCGCGAGTTTTTACAATCAGTCGGATGCGTTTTTGCAAGTTGCCGAGTTCACGCTACTATCATTAATCATGGTCCGAGTTTGTTTCTGATACAAAGTTGCTATTATACACTATAGCTGATTGAAGTTGACCACTCAAGAGGACACCAGATGAAGAGGAAAGCAAATCTGAGCCGACTAGCTACCTCTGGTTCTTGTCCGGATTATAAAAGAAAAAGGGGGAAATACCAAGTGACCTGGACGTGGGTCATCCAATGACCACGACCCGAAGGAGGAATCCGGTCCGCCTTTGTTTCCTGTTGACTTCGCCAGCTCCTTCATGTGGACGCCCCCGCTCGACGCCTTCACTCGCCCGCACTGGCTCTGCATCTGCGCACCCGCAAGTGCCGGCCCTCACTTCTCCTACTCCACCCGGTCGCCTCAAATCGTTTTTGCCAGGGCTAAGTCGCCCGCACGCTGCAGGCCGCAAGTCGGCTCGCCAGGGGCCTCCACAGCCGTTGCGACATTGCTAAGACATCGGCGTCCTCATTCCCCCTCAACTACGACAAGCCGCCTCCATCTTGCTGCAGCGGGAGAGCTGTCGCCTGCATCAACTGCAGTGGGAGAGCCGCCGAGGCCGTGACCTGTCGGTATCCCTGTTGGGCAGCCGTCGGCCCACCCCTCTAGTTAAAACTCCACCTCGGGCGGCCGCAGGCCGGCCTGGCCGTCTCAGCCGCTGCCTCGGACCGCCCATGCTGAACCGGGCTCGACTTCTCCTTGGGCCACATCAACTACAACCCGGAGAAGGGGCTAAATCGCCTGTCCGATTCACCCTGCCTCCTCTGCTGAGATTCAACCTTGCAAAAGCCAGCCTTGAGTCGCCCAAATTCATCAGTCGGCCCCGTTGTGGCCTCACTCTGGTCAAGCTTGACCTCCGCCCCATCAAGGAGCCACATTCTCTATCGAAACAAGCTCAGCCTCGTCTGGCCGGGGAGCCTTGAACTTGGACCGCCCAGTCCCGACCTGCTTCTGTGGTGAGTCGTCGCACCATGAGCTGCCATGCTTCAAAACACTGTTGACCTCCTTGAGTCGTCGGAACACGCTAAACTACAGCCGGTGTACCTACAGACTGCCTTGCCTATGAGTCGCCCCGGCCGCTGAGTGGTTTCTGCTGCGGTCGAGGTGTCCCTGCTTTGAGCCGCCCGTGGCCACGGCTGAAGCTTTTGCCTCGGTCTGGTTCGCTTCCACCGAGCCGCTTTCATCATTGCGCTTCACCAAATCGTCGTTGCCTCTACTCGTTGTTATCGGCATCAATCCGTCGTCCGCATCAGGCTGAGCCCGAACCGCCGTTCTTCGCCTCTGCCTCAACCTGCCATGATCCGCCGCCATTGATGTGGATGTCCGCGAGCCGTCGTTTCTAAAAACCGCCAACGCTCTCTGCTTTCACAGCCTCACCCTCGCACTGCTTGGACTCACCGTCGCACCTCCGTGTCGCCTTGAGCCGCCGTCACGAGGTTACGTCTGGGCTTAAGCCGCCCGTTTTGCAGTTTGCCTCCGGGCCTCGCCGCGTCGAGTCGCCACCTGCTTATGCCGCGTTTGGAGTGCCACCGAACACCACGGGCCGTTTCAAAGTTGATGGATGGATGGTTATTTTACTGGATGTGAAGGCCATTACTTGGTCAAATTTTGGTCAGATTACTGTGCAGTTACTACGTACAAAACAAACGTTAGGATAAGTTGACCCGCGATAAGTCGCTGGCGTTGTGGAGTCGTTTCCTCTATTGTGTGTTGCCGCAGCATTAAGTCATCGCCAATTCTAAGTCGGTTGTTTCCGTTGTCGCGGCTTCGTCATTGCTGAAAGAAATGTCAAGTTGCTAGGTGTTTAATAACCCGAAAAATGACCCAGAGGGTCTTTACCTGAACCGACGGGACTATATTGAAGTTGTCGGCCTGCCTGAGCCACCTCTGTTGGGTTGAACGGATCATCCATCATCTGAAAAATCAGGACAATTGTTCACTACATCAACATGACTTGGTTGACTCGCCCGTCCGCGCGGCTTACCGCGCTTGCGATTGACTCACCCGTCCGCGCCGGCTTACAACGCCGCGGCCAACTCATCTGTCTGCTCCCGCGGCCGACTCACCCGTGGTTACTTTCAACTTCATCAAAGTGATCATCAGCTCCACGGCGAATAATTTTCGGCCTAACATATCAGCATCCCGCTTTCAACTTATGCCGGTTTATATCACGGCCAAGTATGAAGAATCTCAAGCCAACTCCTCGAGTTATCTTAAGACTCGGGGGCTACAATGACATGACTCAGTAGAATTGGCCAATTTCAGTGAATTCAAGAACTATGGGTCATTAGAGGGAAGATAACCTGGTCCCGGAGGCTACCGCCATATGGGTGAAAATTTAAGGGCCGTCAGAAGATTTCTAGCTCAAAATAAGGATTCCGGATTCAAAATCCAGTTCAAGGGAAACTTATCTGCCACCGGTTCATAATCCGGTTCAAGGACAATCTATCTCCCACCAAGTTTTGAAGCTTTCAAATCCGATTTAAAATTCCGGTTCAAAAAGAATTAATCTCTCGCAAATTCGAGTTCTCAGAAAGATTAAAGGTTGCCAAAGAGAACTTGTTGCCATGATGCGTGGTTCAAAGTGTTGGGGAACGTTGCAGAAAACAAAAAATTTCCTACGGTTTCACCAAGATCCATCTATGAGTTCATCTAGCAACGAGTCATCGGATGCATCTACATACCATTGTAGATCGCGAGCGGAAACGTTCAAAGAACGGGGTTGATGTTGTCGAACACGACGTGATCCAAATCACCGATGACCAAGCGCCGAACAAACGGCACCTCCGCGTTCAACACACGTACGGGACGGGAGACGTCTCCTCCTTCTTGATCCAGCAAGGGGAAAGGACAGGTTGATGAAGATCCAGCAGCACGACGGCGTGGTGGTGGATGCAGGGCGTCACAGTAGCAGGGCTTCGCCTGTACTACGAGAGAGAGACGTAACGGGGAGGGAGGGAGGCGCCAGGGGCTGGTGTATGAAGTCCCTCCTCACCCCCACTATATATAGGAGGGCCAAGGGGGGTGGTGCGCCAGCCTAGGAGATCCAATCTCCTAGGTGCGGCGGCCAAGGGGAGGTTTCCCTCCCCCCCCCCCCCCCCCAAGGCACCTAGAGGTGCCTTCCACCATTGGGACTCTTCCCTTATGTGGAACCCTAGGCGCATGGGCTTTTGGGGCTGGTGCCCTTGGCCCATCTAGGCCAAGGCGCACCCCCTACAGCCCATGTGGCCCCCCGGGACAGGTGGCCCCACCTAGCGGGTCCCCGGGACCCCTCCGGTGGTCCCGGTACAATACCGATAACCCCGAAACTTGTCCCGATGGCCGAAACAGCACTTTCTATATATTATTCTTTACCTCCGGACCATTCCGGAACTCCTCGTGACGTCCGGGATCTCATCCGGGACTCCGAACAACATTCGGGTAACTGCATATACATATCTTCACAACCCTAGCGTCACCGAACCTTAAGTGTGTAGACCCTACGGGTTCGGGAGACAAGCAGACATGACCGAGACGACTCTCCGGTCAATAACCAACAGCGGGATCTGGATACCCATGTTGGCTCCCACATGCTCCATGATGATCTCATCGGATGAACCACGATGTTGAGGATTCAATCAACCCCGTATACAATTCCCTTTGTCTGTCGGTATGTTACTTGCCCGAGATTCGATCGTCGGTATCCCAATACCTCGTTCAATCTCGTTACCGGCAAGTCACTTTACTCGTACCGTAATGCATGATCCCGTGACCAGACACTTGGTCACTTTGAGCTCAATATGATCATGCATTACCGAGTGGGCCCAGTGATACCTCTCCGCCATACGGAGTGACAAATCCCAGTCTTGATCCGTGTCAACCCAACAGACACTTTCGGAGATACCCGTAGTATACCTTTATAGTCACCCAGTTACGTTGTGACGTTTGGTATACCCAAAGCACTCCTACGGTATCCGGGAGTTACACGATCTCATGGTCTAAGGAAAAGATACTTGACATTGCAAAACTCTAGCAAACGAACTACACGATCTTTATGCTATGTTTAGGATTGGGTCTTGTCCATCACATCATTCTCCTAATGATGTGATCCCGTTATCAATGACATCCAATGTCTATAGTCAGGAAACCATGAATATTTGTTGATCAACGAGCTAGTCAACAAGAGGCTTACTAGGGACATGTTGGTGTCTGTTATTCACACTTGTATTACGATTTCCGGATAACACAATTATAGCATGAATAAAGACAATTATCACGAACAAGGAAATATAATAATAATGCTTTTATTATTGCCTCTAGGGCATATTTCCAACAGTCTCCCACTTGCACTAGAGTTAATAATCTAGTTACATTGTGATGAATCGAACACCCATGAAATTCTGGTGTTAATCATGTTTTGCCCTAGGGAGAGGTTTAGTCAACGGATCTGCTACGTTCAGGTCCGTATGTACTTTACAAACCTCTATGTCTCCATCTTGAACATTTTCACGAATGGAGTTGAAGCGACGCTTGATGTGCCTTGTCTTCTTGTGAAACCTGGGCTCCTTGGCAAGTGCAATAGCTCCAGTGTTGTCACAGAAGAGCTTGATCGGCCCCGACGCATTGAGTATGACTCCGAGGTCGGTGATGAACTCCTTCACCCAAATTGCTTCATGTGCTGCCTCCGAGGCTGCCATGTACTCCGCTTCACATGTAGATCCCGCCACGACGCTCTACTTGCAACTGCACCAGCTTACTGCCCCACCATTCAAAATATACACGTATCCGGTTTGTGACTTAGAGTCATCGAGATCTGTGTCGAAGCTAGCGTCGACGTAACCCTTTACGACGAGCTCTTCGTCACCCCCATAAACGAGAAACATTTCCTTAGTCCTTTTCAGGTAGTTCAGGATATTCTTGACCGTTGTCCAGTGTTCCTTGCCTGGATTACTTTGGTACCTTCCTACCAAACTTACGGCAAGGTTTACATCAGGTCTGGTACACAGCATGGCATACATAATAGAACCTATGGCTGAGGCATAGGGGATGACACTCATCTCTTCTATATCTTCTGCCGTGGTCGGACATTGAGCCAAGCTCAATTTCACACCTTGCAGCACAGGCAAGAACCCCTTCTTAGACTGATCCATATTGAACTTCTTCAATATCTTATCAAGGTATGTGCTTTGTGAAAGACCTATGAGGCGTCTCGATCTATCCCTATGGATCTTGATGCCTAATATATAAGCAGCTTCTCCAAGGTCCTTCATTGAAAAACTCTTACTCAAGTAGGCCTTGATGCTGTCCAAGAGTTCTATATCATTTCCCATCAAAAGTATGTCATCTACATATAATATGAGAAATGCTACAGAGCTCCCACTCACTTTCTTGTAAACGCAGGCTTCTCCATAAGTCTGCGTAAACCCAAACGCTTTGATCATCTCATCAAAGCGAATGTTCCAACTCCGAGATGCTTGCACCAGCCCATAAATCGAGCGTTGGAGCTTGCACACCTTGTTAGCATTCTTAGGATCGACAAAACCTTCCGGCTGCATCATATACAATTCTTCCTTAAGGAAACCATTAAGGAATGCCATTTTGACTTCCATTTGCCATATCTCATAATCGTAGAATGCGGCAATTGCTAACATGATTCGGACGGACTTTAGCTTCGCTACCGGTGAGAAAGTCTCATCGTAGTTAACCCCTTGAACTTGTCGATAACCCTTAGCGACAAGCCGAGCTTTATAGATGGTCACATTACCATCCACGTCTGTCTTCTTCTTAAAGATCCATTTATTTTCTATGGCTCGCCGTTCAACGGGCAAGTCAGTCAAAGTCCATACTTCATTTTCATACATGGATCCTATCTCGGATTTCATGGCTTCTAGCCATTTGTCGGAATCCGGGCCCGCCATCGCTTCTTCATAGTTTGAAGGTTCACCGTTGTCTAACAACATGATTTCCAAGACAGGGTTGCCGTACCATTCTGGTGCGGAACGTGTCCTTGTGGACCTTCGAATTTCAGAAGGAGCTTGATCAGAAGTATCTTGATCATTATCATTAACTTCCTCTCTAGTCGGTGCTGGCACCTCAGGAACATTTTCTTGAGTTGCGCCATTTTCCGGTTCAAGAGGTAATACTTCATCAAGTTCTACTTTCCTCCCACTTACTTCTTTTGAGAGAAACTCCTTCTCTAGAAAGGACCCATTCTTGGCAGCAAAGATCTTGCCTTCGGATCTGAGGTAGAAGGTATACCCAATAGTTTCTTTTGGGTATCCTATGAAGACGCATTTTTCCGACTTGGGTTCGAGCTTTTCAGGTTGAAGTTTCTTGACATAAGCATCGCATCCCCAAACTTTTAGAAACGACAGCTTAGGTTTCTTTCCAAACCACAATTCATACGGTGTCGTCTCAACGGATTTCGACGGAGCCCTATTTAAAGTGAATGCGGCAGTCTCTAAAGCATAGCCCCAAAAAGATAGCGGTAAATCGGTAAGAGACATCATAGATCGCACCATATCTAATAGAGTGCGATTACGAAGTTCGGATACACCGTTACACTGAGGTGTTCCAGGCGGCGTGAGTTGTGAAACTATTCCACATTTTCTTAAGTGTGTGCCAAATTCGTGACTCAAGTATTCTCCTCCACGATCTGATCGTAGAAACTTGATTTTCCTGTCACGTTGATTCTCAACCTCACTCTGAAATTCCTTGAACTTTTCAAAGGTTTTAGACTTGTGTTTCATTAAGTAGATATACCCATATCTACTCAAGTCATCAGTGAGGGTGAGAACATAACGATAGCCGCCGCGAGCCTCAACACTCATTGGACCGCACACATCAGTATGTATGATTTCCAATAAGTTGGTTGCTCGCTCCATTGTTCCTGAGAACGGAGTCTTGGTCATTTTACCCATGAGGCATGGTTCGCACGTGTCAAATGATTCATAATCAAGAGACTCTAAAAGTCCATCTGCATGGAGCTTCTTCATGCGTTTGACACCTATGTGACCAAGGCGGCAGTGCCACAAGTATGTGGGACTATCATTATCAACTTTACATCTTTTGGTACTCACATTATGAACATGTGTAGCATTACGTTCGAGATTCATAAAGAATAAACCATTCACCATAGGAGCATGACCATAAAACATATCTCTCATATAAATAGAACAACCATTATTCTCGGATTTAAATGAGTAGCCATCTCAAATTAAACGAGATCCTGATACAATGTTCATGCTCAAAGCTGGTACTAAATAACAATTATTGAGGTTTAAAACTAATCCCGTAGGTAAATGAAGAGGTAGCGTGCCGACGGCGATCACATCGACTTTGGAACCATTCCGGACGCGCATCGTCACCTCGTCCTTTGCTAGTCTCCGCCTATTCCGTAGTTCCTGCTGTGAGTTACAAATGTGAGCAACTGCACCGGTATCAAATACCCAAGAGCTACTACGATTACTGGTAAGGTACACATCAATTACATGTATATCACATATACCTTTTGTTTTGCCGGCCTTCTTATCTGCTAAGTATTTGGGGCATTTCCGCTTCCAGTGACCGCTTCCCTTGCAATAAAAGCACTCAGTCTCGGGCTTGGGTCCATTCTTTGGCTTCTTCCCGGCAGCTTGCTTGCCGGGCGCGGCAACTTCCTTGCCGTCCTTCTTGAAGTTCTTTTTACCCTTGCCTTTCTTGAACTTAGTGGTTTTATTGACCATCAACACTTGATGTTCCTTTCTGACTTCTACCTCCGCTGATTTCAGCATTGAAAACAACTCAGGAATGGTCTTTTGCGTCCCCTGCATGTTGAAGTTCATCACAAAGCTCTTGTAGCTTGGTGGAAGCGACTGGAGGATTCTGTCAATGACCGCATCATCCGGGAGATTAACTCCCAGCTGAGACAAGCGGTTATGTAACCCAGACATATTGAGTATGTGCTCACTGACAGAACTATTTTCCTCCATCTTACAGCCGAAGAATTTATCGGAGACTTCATATCTCTCGATCCGGGCATGAGCTTGAAAAACCATTTTCAGCTCTTCGAACATCTCATATGCTCCATGTCTCTCAAAACGCTTTTGGAGCCCCGGCTCTAAACTGTAAAGCATGCCGCACTGAACGAGGGAGTAGTCATCAACACGTGTCTGCCAAGCGTTCATAACGTCTTGATTCTGTGGGACGGGAGCTTCACCTAGCGGTGCTTGTAGGACGTAATCTTTCTTGGCAGCTATGAGGATGATCCTCAGGTTTCGGACCCAGTCCGTATAGTTGCTGCCATCGTCTTTCAGCTTGGTTTTCTCTAGGAATGCGTTGAAGTTGAGGACTACGTGGGCCATTTGATCTACAAGACATATTGTAAAATATTTTAGACTAAGTTCATGATAATTAAGTTCATCTAATCAAATTATATAATGAACTCCCACTTAGATAGACATCCCTCCAGTCATCTAAGTATAACATGATCCAAGTCAACTAGGCCGTGTCCGATCATCACGTGAGACGGACTAGTCAACGTCGGTGAACATTTTCATGTTGATCGTATCTTCTATATGACTCATGCTCGACCTTTCGGTCTTCTGTGTTCCGAGGCCATGTCTGTACATGCTAGGCTCGTCAAGTCAACCTAAGTGTTTGCATGTGTAAATCTGTCTTACACCCGTTGTATGTGAACGTCTGAATAAAACACCCGATCATCACGTGGTGTTTTGAAACAGCGAACTGTCGCAACGGTGCACAGTTAGGGGGAACACTTCTTGAAATTAATATGAGGGATCATCTTATTTACTACCGTCGTTCTAAGTAAACAAGATGCAAAACATGATAAACATCACATGCAATCAAATAATAAACGTGACATGATATGGCCAATATCACATAGCTCCTTTGATCTCCATCTTGGGGCTCCATGATCATCTTGTCACCGGCTTGACACCATGATCTCCATCATCATGATCTCCATCATCGTGTCTCCATGAAGTTGCTCGCCAACTATTACTTCTACTACTATGGCTAACGCGTTTAGCAATAAAGTAAAGTAATTTACATGGCGTTTCTCAATGACACGCAGGTCATTCAAAAAATAAAGACAACTTCTATGGCTCCTGCCGGTTGTCATACGCATCGACATGCAAGTCGTGATTCCTATTACAATAACACGAACATCTCATACATCACATATGTATCATTCATCACAACTTTGGCCATATCATATCACAAAGCACTTGCTGCAAAAACAAGTTAGACGTCCTCTAATTGTTGTTGCAAGTTTTACGTGGCTGAATTAGGGTTCTAGCAAGAACGTTTTCTTACCTACGTGAAAGCCACAACGTGATTTGTCAACTTCTATTTACCCTTCATAAGGACCCTGTTCATCGAATCCGCTCCAACTAAAGTGGGAGAGACAGACACCCGCCAGCCACCTTATGCAACTAGTGCATGTTAGTCGGTGGAACCGGTCTCACGTAAGCGTACGTGTAAGGTTGGTCCGGGCCGCTTCATCCCACAATACCGCTGAAGCAAGAAAAGACTAGTAACGGCAAGAAAGTTGACAAATCTACGCCCACAACAAATTGTGTTCTACTCGCGCAAGAAGAACTACGCATAGACCTAGCTCATGATGCCACTGTTGGGGAACGTTGCAGAAAACAAAAATTTTCCTACGGTTTCACCAAGATCCATCTATGAGTTCATCTAGCAACGAGTCATCGGATGCATCTACATATCTTTGTAGATCGCGAGCGGAAGCGTTCAAAGAACGGGGTTGATGTTGTCGAACACGACGTGATCCAAATCACCGATGACCAAGCGCCGAACAGATGGCACCTCCGCGTTCAACACACGTACGGGACAGGAGACGTCTCCTCCTTCTTGATCCAGCAAGGGGAAAGGAGAGGTTGATGAAGATCCAGCAGCACGACGGCGTGGTGGTGGATGCAGGGCGTCACAGTAGCAGGGCTTCGCCTGTACTACGAGAGAGAGACGTAACAGGGAGGGAGGGAGGCGCCAGGGGCTGGTGTATGAAGTCCCTCCTCTTCCCCACTATATATAGGAGGGCCAAGGGGGGTGGTGCGCCAGCCTAGGAGATCCAATCTCCTAGGTGCGGCGGCCAAGGGGAGGTTTCCCTCCCCCCCCCCAAGGCACCTAGAGGTGCCTTCCACCATTGGGACTCTTCCCTTATGTGGAACCCTAGGCGCATGGGCTTTGGGGGCTGGTGCCCTTGGCCCATCTAGGCCAAGGCGCACCCCCTACAGCCCATGTGGCCCCCCAGGACAGGTGGCCCCACCCGGTGGGCCCCCGGGACCCCTCCGGTGGTCCCGGTACAATACCGATAACCCCGAAACTTGTCCCGATGGCCGAAACAGCACTTACTATATATAATTCTTTACCTCCGGACCATTCCGGAACTCCTCGTGACGTCCAGGATCTCATCCGGGACTCCGAACAACATTCGGGTTACTGCATATACATATCTTCACAACCCTAGCGTCACCGAACCTTAAGTGTGTAGACCCTACGGGTTCGGGAGACAAGCAGACATGACCGAGATGACTCTCCGGTCAATAACCAACAGTGGGATCTGGATACCCATGTTGGCTCCCACATGCTCCACGATGATCTCATCGGATGAACCACGATGTCGAGGATTCAATCAACCCCGTATACAATTCCCTTTGTCTGTCGGTATGTTACTTGCCCGAGATTCGATCGTCGGTATCCCAATACCTCGTTCAATCTCGTTACCGGCAAGTCACTTTACTCGTACTGTAATGCATGATCCCGTGACCAGACACTTGGTCACTTTGAGCTCAATATGATGATGCATTACCGAGTGGGCCCAGTGATACCCCTCCGCCATACGGAGTGACAAATCCCAGTCTTGATCCGTGTCAACCCAACAGACACTTTCGGAGATACCCGTAGTATACCTTTATAGTCACCCAGTTACGTTGTGACGTTTGGTATACCCAAAGCACTCCTACGGTATCCGGGAGTTACACGATCTCATGGTCTAAGGAAAATATACTTGACATTGCAAAACTCTAGCAAACGAACTACACGATCTTTATGCTATGTTTAGGATTGGGTCTTGTCCATCACATCATTCTCCTAATGATGTGATCCCGTTATCAATGACATCCAATGTCTATAGTGAGGAAACCATGACTATCTGTTGATCAACGAGCTAGTCAACTAGAGGCTTACTAGGGACATGTTGGTGTCTGTTATTCACACTTGTATTACGATTTCCGGATAACACAATTATAGCATGAATAAAGACAATTATCACGAACAAGGAAATATAATAATAATGCTTTTATTATTGCCTCTAGGGCATATTTCCAACAGTCTCCCACTTGCACTAGAGTTAATAATCTAGTTACATTGTGATGAATCGAACACCCATGGAATTCTGGTGTTGATCATGTTTTGCCCTAGGGAGAGGTTTAGTCAACGGATCTGCTACGTTCAGGTCCGTATGTACTTTACAAATCTCTATGTCTCCATCTTGAACATTTTCACGAATGGAGTTGAAGCGACGCTTGATGTGCCTTGTCTTCTTGTGAAACCTGGGCTCCTTGGTAAGTGCAATAGCTCCAGTGTTGTCACAGAAGAGCTTGATCGGCCCCGATGCATTGGGTATGACTCCGAGGTCTGTGATGAACTGCTTCACCCAAATTGCTTCATGTGCTGCCTCCGAGGCTGCCATGTACTCCACTTCACATGTAGATCCCGCCACGACGCTCTGCTTGCAACTGCACCAGCTTACTGCCCCACCATTCAAAATATACACGTATCCGGTTTGTGACTTAGAGTCATCCAGATCTGTGTCGAAGCTAGCGTCGACGTAACCCTTTACGACGAGCTCTTCGTCACCCCCATAAACGAGAAACATTTCCTTAGTCCTTTTCAGGTACTTCAGGATATTCTTGACCGTTTTCCAGTGTTCCTTGCCTGGATTACTTTGGTACCTTCCTACCAAACTTACGGCAAGGTTTACATCAGGTCTGGTACACAGCATGGCATACATAATAGAACCTATGGCTGAGGCTTAGGGGATGACACTCATCTCTTCTATATCTTCTGCCGTGGTCGGACATTGAGCCAAGCTCAATTTCACACCTTGCAGCACAGGCAAGAACCCCTTCTTAGACTGATCCATATTGAACTTCTTCAATATCTTATCAAGGTATGTGCTTTGTGAAAGACCTATGAGGTGTCTCGATCTATCCCTATGGATATTGATGCCTAATATATAAGCAGCTTCTCCAAGGTCCTTCATTGAAAAACTCTTATTCAAGTAGGCCTTGATGCTGTCCAAGAGTTCTATATCATTTCCCATCAAAAGTATGTCATCTACATATAATATGAGAAATGCTACAGAGCTCCCACTCACTTTCTTGTAAACGCAGGCTTCTCCATAAGTCTGCGTAAACCCAAACGCTTTGATCATCTCATCAAAGCGAATGTTCCAACTCCGAGATGCTTGCACCAGCCCATAAATCGAGCGTTGGAGCTTGCACACCTTGTTAGCATTCTTAGGATCGACAAAACCTTCCAGCTGCATCATATACAATTCTTCCTTAAGGAAACCATTAAGGAATGCCGTTTTGACGTCCATTTGCCATATCTCATAATCGTAGAATGCGGCAATTGCTAACATGATTCGGACGGACTTTAGCTTCGCTACCGGTGAGAAAGTCTCATCGTAGTCAACCCCTTGAACTTGTCGATAACCCTTAGCGACAAGCCGAGCTTTATAGATGGTCACATTACCATCCGCGTCTGTCTTCTTCTTAAAGATCCATTTATTTTCTATGGCTCGCTGTTCAACGGGCAAGTCAGTCAAAGTCCATACTTCGTTTTCATACATGGATCCTATCTCGGATTTCATGGCTTCTAGCCATTTGTCAGAATCCGGGCCCGCCATCGCTTCTTCATAGTTCGAAGGTTCACCGTTGTCTAACAACATGATTTCCAAGACAGGGCTGCCGTACCATTTTGGTGCGGAACGTGTCCTTGTGGACCTTCGAATTTTAGTAGGAGCTTGATCAAAAGTATCTTGATCATTATCATTAACTTCCTCTCTAGTCGGTGCTGGCACCTCAGGAACATTTTCTAGAGTTGCGCCATTTTCCAGTTCAAGAGGTAATTCTTCATCAAGTTCTACTTTCCTCCCACTTACTTCTTTCGAGAGAAACTCCTTCTCTAGAAAGGACCCATTCTTGGCAACAAAGATCTTGCCTTCGGATCTGAGGTAGAAGGTATACCCAATAGTTTCTTTTGGGTATCCTATGAAGACGCATTTTTCCGACTTGGGTTCGAGCTTTTCAGGTTGAAGTTTCTTGACATAAGCATCGCATCCCCAAACTTTTAGAAACGACAGCTTAGGTTTCTTTCCAAACCACAATTCATACGGTGTCGTCTCAACGGATTTTGACGGAGCCCTATTTAAAGTGAATGCGGCAGTCTCTAAAGCATAGCCCCAAAAAGATAGCGGTAAATCGGTAAGAGACATCATAGATCGCACCATATCTAATAGAGTGCGATTACGATGTTCGGATACACCGTTACGCTGAGGTGTTCCAGGCGGCGTGAGTTGTGAAACTATTCCACATTTTCTTAAGTGTGTGCCAAATTCGTGACTCAAGTATTCTCCTCCACGATCTGATCGTAGAAACTTGATTTTCCTGTCATGTTGATTCTCAACCTCACTCTGAAATTCCTTGAACTTTTCAAAGGTTTCAGACTTGTGTTTCATTAAGTAGATATACCCATATCTACTCAAGTCATCAGTGAGGGTGAGAACATAACGATAGCCACCGCGAGCCTCAACACTCATTGGACCGCACACATCAGTATGTATGATTTCCAATAATTTGGTTGCTCGCTCCATTGTTCCTGAGAACGGAGTCTTGGTCATTTTACCCATGAGGCATGGTTCGCACGTGTCAAATGATTCATAATCAAGAGACTCTAAAAGTCCATCTGCATGGAGCTTCTTCATGCGTTTGACACCTATGTGACCAAGGCGGCAGTGCCACAAGTATGTGGGACTATCATTATCAACTTTACATCTTTTGGTACTCACATTATGAACATGTGTAGCATTACGTTCGAGATTCATAAAGAATAAACCATTCACCATAGGAGCATGACCATAAAACATATCTCTCATATAAATGGAACAACCATTATTCTCGGATTTAAATGAGTAGCCATCTCGAATTAAACGAGATCCCGATACAATGTTCATGCTCAAAGATGGCACTAAATAACAATTATTAAGGTTTAAAACTAATCCCGAAGGTAAATATAGAGGTAGCGTGCCGACGGCGATCACATTGACCTTGGAACCATTCCCGACGCGCATCGTCACCTCGTCCTTTGCCAGTTTCCGCTTATTCCGCAGCGCCTGCTTTGAGTTACAAATGTGAGCAACTACACCGGTATCAAATACCCAGGAGCTACTACGTACACTAGTAAGGTACACATCAATTACATGTATATCACATATACCTTTTGTTTTGCCGGCCTTCTTGTCTGCTAAGTATTTGGGGCAGTTCCGCTTCCAGTGACCGCTTCCCTTGCAATAAAAGCACTCAGTCTCGGGCTTGGGTCCATTCTTTGGCTTCTTCCCGGCAGCTTGCTTGCCGGGCGCGGCAACTTCCTTGCCATCCTTCTTGAAGTTCTTTTTACCCTTGCCTTTCTTGAACTTAGTGGTTTTATTGACCATCAACACTTGATGTTCCTTCTTGACTTCTACCTCTGCTGATTTCAGCATTGCAAACAACTCAGGAATGGTCTTTTGCATCCCCTGCATGTTGAAGTTCATCACAAAGCTCTTGTAGCTTGGTGGAAGCGACTGGAGGATTCTGTCAATGACCGCATCATCCGGGAGATTAACTCCCAGCTGAGACAAGCGGTTATGTAACCCAGACATAGTGAGTATGTGCTCACTGACAGAACTATTTTCCTCCATCTTACAGCCGAAGAATTTATCGGAGACTTCATATCTCTCGATCCGGGCATGAGCTTGAAAAACCATTTTCAGCTCTTCGAACATCTCATATGCTCCATGTCTCTCAAAATGCTTTTGGAGCCCCGGCTCTAAACTGTAAAGCATGCCGCACTGAACGAGGGAGTAGTCATCAACACGTGTCTGCCAAGCGTTCATAACGTCTTGATTCTGTGGGACGGGAGCTTCACCTAGCGGTGCTTGTAGGACGTAATCTTTCTTGGCAGCTATGAGGATGATCCTCAGGTTCCGGACCCAGTCCGTACAGTTGCTGCCATCGTCTTTCAGCTTGGTTTTCTCTAGGAATGCGTTGAAGTTGAGGACTACGTGGGCCATTTGATCTACAAGACATATTGTAAAATATTTTAGACTAAGTTCATGATAATTAAGTTCATCTAATCAAATTATATAATGAACTCCCACTTAGATAGACATCCCTCCAGTCATCTAAGTATAACATGATCCGAGTCAACTAGGCCGTGTCCGATCATCACGTGAGACGGACTAGTCAACGTCGGTGAACATTTTCATGTTGATTGTATCTTCTATATGACTCATGCTCGACCTTTCGGTCTTCTGTGTTCCGAGGCCAAGTCTTGATGCAAGAATGACAACCCGGCACTTGGGGGCTACATATGTGGAATACTCAGTTTTTGACTAGTGATTAAACAACATGGATTTCTTCAAAGTGATAATATTTATATTGAAGCAAGTCTTAAGTCATCACTTTGCTTTGCTCAAGACTTGGGGGCTAGAGGTAATATGGATATAAGGGAGAGAAATCTTCAGAATTCTCAGTTTGACCAGGTGTCTGCAACAATCATAACCTGTCGTCATCAATAATTATGAACCAGCATTGGCAAAAATCATGAACCGGTGTTGGCAACAATCATGACCCGAAATTATTAGTTTTTATAACCCGACGATTTTGGAAATCATAGCTCGGCAAGTTCTACATTTTCAAGCCGGCTGAATATCAGTTGAATATTTGAAGACCAATATTTTTGTCAAGTCAGAGCATCGAAGGCCGGGTCAAATGGATTCTTTATTTACAATATTTCTTCTACAAAAAAAATTGACTATGAAGCTGGTCTATTGACCCGAATTTTCTTGAAGGAGGAAATAACAAGGACATAAGGATAATCAGGTGCCAGCTTACAAGAATATTTAACCCGAAGCACAACCTGTCAAATTTGTTTTTGTGTTTATGTTGCAGATCAGTTTAACATGGATAAATCCAAATTAAACTGGGGGCTAATGTCAGGGATATAGCCCGCAGTGTAACCCACCGGATGTATGACCCGGCTGGAGCATGGCGACTCACTGGTGACTCGCCCGGAGCTTGGCGATTCACAGTTAACCCGCCTGATATTGACGACTCATTAGCAACCCGGCGGGCGGGTCAGATGGACAACAAGGCCCATGGCCCAGAAGGCGGGCTCACGTTATGATGGGCCGGCTTAAGAGGAAAGGCATAAGGAATATTCTCCTACAAAGGAAGCAAGACTAGGACTCCACTTGTAATAGAGTAATCCTAGTCCTACTAGGACTAGTCATGTAACCCGCCCCTTCAACATATATAAGGAGGGGCAGGGCACCCCAAGAGGGGGCAGAAAATAATCGCTAAGGTTAGACAAGACTAAAAGGGGAGTCGGCTTATGCGGCGACTCCATCACAACTATAATGAGACCTAGCCACAAACAGCATGTAGGTGTAGGATCGAAAGTATGTCTAGAGGGGGGTGATTAGACTACTTGACCAACTAAAAACTTAACCTTTTCCCAATTTTAGTTCTTGTCAGATTTTAGCTATTTTAGGACAAGTCAAGCAATCGTCACACAATTCAAGCAAGCATGCAAAGAGTATATTGGCAGCGGAAAGTAAAGCATGCAACTTGCAAGAACGTAAATGGAAGGGTTTGGAGAATTCAAACGCAATTGGAGACACGGATGTTTTTCCCGTGGTTCGGATAGGTGGTGCTATCCTACATCCACGTTGACGGAGACTTCAACCCACGAAGGGTAACGGTTGCGTGAGTCCACGGAGGGCTCCACCCACGAAGGGTCCACGAAGAAGCAACCTTGTCTATCCCACCATGGCCATCGCCCACAAAGGACTTGCCTCACTAGCGGTAGATCTTCACGAAGTAGGCAATCTCCTTGCCCTTACAAACTCCTTGGTTCAACTCCACAATCTTGTCAGAGGGTCCCAAGTGACACCTAGCCAATCTAGGAGACACCACTCTCCAAGAAGTAACAAATGGTGTGTTGATGATGAACTCCTTGCTCTTGTGCTTCAAATGATAGTCTCCCCAACACTCAATTCTCTCTCACAGGATTTGGATTTGGTGGAAAGAAGATTTGAGTGGAAAGCAACTTGGGGAAGGCTAGAGATCAAGATTCATGTGGTAGGAATGGAATATCTTGGCCTCAACACATGAGTAGGTGGTTCTCTCTCAGAACATATGAGTTGGAAGTGTAGATGTGTTCTGATGGCTCTCTCCATGAGTGAAGAGGAGGTGGAGGGGTATATATAACCTCCGCACAAAATCCAACCGTTACACACAATTTACCAATCTCGGTGGGACCGAATCAACAAACTCGGTCAGACCGAAATAGTAAACCTAGTGACCGTTAGAGATTTTCGGTGGGACTGACATGCAACTCGGTAGGACCGATATGGTTAGGGTTAGGGCATAACATTATCTAGGTGAGACCGATTACACAAACTCGGTGAGACCGATTTTGTAATAAGCTAACCAGAGGGTTGGTCAGGCAAACTCGGTGGGACCGATTCGCTCTTCTCGGTGAGACCGAAATGTTACGAAAAGGAAACAGTGAGTTTACATTGCAATCTCGGTGGGACCGATCCGCTCTTTCGGTGAGACCGAAAAGTTACGAAAAGGAAATAGAGAAATTGCAATACCATCTCGGTGAGACCGAGATCCCTATCGGTAGAACCGATTTGCTTAGGGTTTGGCAATGGCTATGACAAGTGAAACTCGGTGGCGCCGGGTTGAAAGACTCGGTAGGGCCGAGTTTGGCTTTGGGTTTAGGTAAAATGTGGATATGGGAAAGTAGCTGAGGATTTTGGAGCATATCATTAAGCACATGAAGCAAGAGGCTCATTAAGCAACACCTCATCCCTCCTTGATAGTATTGACTTTTCCTATGGACTCAATGTGATCTTGGACCACTAAAATGTAAAAAGAAGAGGCTTGAGCATATGAGCTAGAGCCAATCCTTTGTCCTTAGCATTTTGAGGGTTCCACTTTCACCATCCATGCCATGCCAATCATTGAGCTTTCCTGAAATGATCATCTTGGAATAACATTAGCTCAATGAGCTATATGTTTTTATGAATTACCAAAACCACCTAGGGATAGTTGCACTTTCAATCTCCCCCTTTTTGGTAATTGATGACAACATATAGATCAAAGCTTCGACAAATAATAATAAGAATGAAATATATTGTTGCTTTGAGAAGTATGTGATAAGTAAGAGCTCCCCCTAAATTTGTGCATATTTAAAATTTGCTTTGGACTGCAAATGCACAAAGAGTTAGAGTCATGGGTTACTCTTCCTTGTCACATACATCTTGGTGGAGCGCTCAAAAAGATAAGAATGAAATACATGCACTCATCACCAAAGAAAGTGAATGATCACATAAGATAGATAAGATATATCAAGCATGCATAAGTGTAGCTTATGATCAAACACATGATCATCAATGTCTCACAAGCATATCAAAGTATCTCAACCAAAAGAAAACAAAGTTTGAAAAAAAACACAAAATAAAGCAAGAGAGAATAAAGGCAACACTCTCTCTCTCTCGAAGCCTATGATCTATACATTTTTCTCCCCCTTTGGCAACAAGTTACCAAAAAGTTCCTAGAAAATGCATAGTGCTAGATCGACTCTCAGGCTAGATCTTCTGGTGGTGGTGGTGGAGTCTGGATCACTCCAAGGACGAAGGCTTCTGTAGACGTGGTTGGAGCTGGAGCTGAAGTAGATGCTGGAGTTGGTTGGGCTGGTGCTGTGGCTGGAGCTGAGGTGGTGGCTCTGGTATCAGGAACTGGCACTGCAGTCGACCTCTGAGCTCGTGGCACTCTGGAAAATGCATCAGTTGTAGTCTTCCCTCTCCTCTCCTGCATGTCATCTTGAAGTTGCTCCACTGCAGACTGAATCTCTGTTACTTTGACATCCATGTCATAGAACTTTTGTTCTATGATCCTCTCTAAGCTCACCTGATTCTGAGTGAGGGTGGCCAGTCCTTTCTCAATCCTCAGTGTGGAAGCAATCAAGTAACTAAGCTGCTCTTGCTTGTTTTTCAGGAAATACTCAGATGCCTCCTCTTGAGTTGGCATCTTGGCAGCTTTCTCCTTCCTTGCCTTCTCCTTCTGTGCTTGAGCTTGAACTGATGATGGATCATACTTGTTCATCATAACTTCATTATCTTCAAAATCTGGATGAATAGGCAAATGTTCCTTGTCCAATAGGTATATGCCTGTGCCCATCTTGGAGTTAATTAGCTCCTAGATCTGAGGGGCATAACCACAGCTCCTCTTCTGATCTGCTGCAGTTCTTTTGATGGTCTCTACCATGAGGCTCACGACTTTGAATTTCTGTGGCACATCAAAGATATGAAGCAAGTTGATTGCATGGCCTGATCATCTTGTGATCACCTGACTTTTGCTTCATGCATGGCTTGGTGGCAGCAGCAGTGCTATATTCCTTCTTAACCACTTTCTTGGAAGTGGCCTCTTCTTCTACCACATAGTCCTCATCCTCTGATTCTGAGGTTCTTTTCTTCCTTTGTCTGGTGGCAGCTTTTGGCAAGTAGGAGTGCTCCTGCTGCCTTCATCTGAGGAACTGGAGGGACTAGTGCCCTCACTCATGTGCACTTGCTGCTCTGACAGGTTTTGGCTATCACTCTGATCTGACATGATGAACAAGCTGACTGCTGACCCAGTGAACAGTTTATAGATGAGGTAGAGTGGATGAGCATCACAAAATGCAGAGATTTTTTGCAAAAGAATGATTCAAAATCTTAGTTTTAGTTTCCCATAGAAATCATTTCGGATCTACCGATTTTTAAACTCGGTGATAGCGAAGCAGTTTTGGAACCTAAACTAGTGAACTCGGTCAGACCGAGTCACAGTTCGGTGGCACCGATACTGCTAGGGTTTCACAAAGTTCCAAAATCGGTCACACTGATTAGTAATTCTCAGTCAGACCGAGTCTCACTTGTGCAATGGCATGAGCCAAATTGGTGGGACCGAGTTTTTCAACTCGGTGGGTCCGAGATGGTTTCGGCGGAAACCTAACCCTAAAGTTTTCGAATCAATCCTATTCTACGAATGCATTGACTGGATAGGAGTGTTTCAATCGTGGCTAGAAACAATAAGATCATAATGTGCTAGGAATCAGATTGGGGATAGCACAAAGATCAAGTCCATACCCTAGTTCGGCGGAGACTCGCTACGGCGGCAACGGCGGGGTTGAATTCCGTTGACGGCGATGGAGACCAGCGACTGGAGGCGGCTGGTGGCGAGGAGACGATCTGGAGACCACGTTGGCAGAGCGAGCTATCGCGCCGTGCGAAGGGGTTCGGAGAAATTTCCAAATTTTTGCCCGTGCCTATATATAGCCGACCCTGTCGGTGTGACCGAGTGGAACAACTCGGTGGCACTGAGATGCAAAATTGTATACAGTTATTGCAACTCGGTGTGACCGAATGGTTCAAATCGGTTGCACCGAGATCGAAAATTCAGATCAACTTAATGATCTCGGTAGGACCGAAAGTAGGATATCGGTTAGACCGAGAATCACAAATAGGTTTTGGAAGTTTAAGTCTATGATGAATCGGGGACTCCGAGTGCTCCTCACACAGAGTGGTTCGAATCTGACTTGATCAAATTTTGTGATGTAGCATGAATAGAGTTTGAGATGAGAAAAGCATAGATAGCTAGAGGAGGTTCTTAGGCATTCTTGTCCATCCACTTGGCAAAAGGAAATAAAACCAAACAATCAAAACAACAAGTGGATGTCCTCGAATGAGTAAAATATGCAACCAACATGCTCACACAATAAAATGGCAATTAAAATATGTGACAAAGCATGCACAACCAATTCTAGCATCTATCAAGCAATTGGCGATGACTAGGTCATCTATATATGAGTATATTGACTTAGGAGTCAAGTGAGAACGCTTGATCATAGGTCATACTCATCGTTTAAGCTCAAGTGGGGTTACCACTTTTACATAAAGCATTGTTGTGTTCACATCTTTAGAGTTGCTTTAGCTCAAGTCTTAGAGTAAAGCTCCCCCTAGATGTGATATCCCCCCTAAGAGGAATGAACTAACCTTGGGTTTTGTCGATGATGACTTCATGTAGATGTTGAAGATGTGGATGTTCAATGTTGATGTAGATCACTTGGAGCTATCCATTTGAGTGAATTGCACTTTCAATACCTATATGGGTTAGTCCCATAAGGAACAAACAAGGATATCCATAGACATAGATTGATGCACACACAAGATGATGTCCATGAAAACTTTTAGGTTACCTTGTCCCTTGTCTTACCAACAAGAGGGTTTGAAACTCCTTGAACTAGTGCAAGATGTGGAAGTTGATTGCACTTGTTCTTGCCAAAATGATAAGAGTGAAGTATGTTGGCGGAGTCACCCTCAAGAACTCTCTAGTTCTTCTTCTTTTGGATCCACAGCATCTTGATGGGAATCCTTGGAGTTGTAGTGGTACTTGATGAAGTGGAACTTGAAGTGGTCTTGGGAATCCACTTGACTAAGGTCTTAGGAGCTTCTTCAAATGCATCAATTTCCTCTTGAAGCTTGTCCTTGCCTTTTTGCTTGTAGTCTTGTGGTGGAAGATCATCTTGAGCTTGTGTCCCCTTGAAGGAAGTAGGATCATACTTCTCTTGTTGAGGAACAGACTTTGTCTTGGGGTATTGATCTTCTTCCCACTCAACTCCATTGGCATTGAACTTTCGTTCAAAACCAACACCTTGATTCTTCCGGTGCCTTCCTTGCTTGCGCACAATTTCCTCGAATTGCTTACTCCCGGCAAGGCTTTTGTACACTCCTTTCTCTATAATTCCCTTCAATAAGCTATTTTCTTGCTCAAGTGTAACTTGGCTAAGAGAATCATTAGTGGAATCAAGAGAACTACTAGAAGCAACAATATCGAATTTAGCATGATCATTGTTACTACTAGAGGAAGAATCTTTCTTGTTCTTGTTACTAGACTTGACTTGAGGCATGTAAGTGGATGAGAGTAAACGCTTGGCAATGTAAGAAGAACTTTTCTTGCGGAGATCATCATTGATTGCCTTTAAAAACTCATGCTCTTGCTCAAGATTGAGCTTTTCAAAGCGTAACTTCTCATGATCTCTTAAAAGTTCTCGATGATCTTCGAAGATAGTTTCATGAGCTAACTTAAGAGTGTTTAGTTCTTTAGTTAGAGCCTCAATCTTCTCCTTATCATTTTCATTCGTTTTATCTTGCTTAGCATGATTAATTGACGTTTCATCATAGTATTCATCACTAGAGTTGTCAACAAGTAAATCATCATCACCTAACAAGTCATCTTCATCACTATTAAAATCAACATACTTGGGGTGTGTTACCTTAGGACCTTTGGCCATGAAGCATCTTCCAATTCCTTCATTTGGTGAGTCAAATATATCGTAGGAGTTGGTTTACACAAGTGCTCGACCGGCAACACCTTCATCTTGAGTATATTCGGAATCAGAGTGATAACTTCTCTCGGAGTGGTTGTCGGAGTCGGAGCCGGATACCCATTCACCAACATGAGCCTGATGTCTTCGTTTTGTGTAGCTCCTTGATGATTTTTCCTTCCTTTCCGAATCCTTGCTTCTCCGTGAGTGTCTTCGTTCATAACGATCATCTCTACTCCTTCCCTCTTGGTGGTGATTCTTCTCTTTTGCTTCTTCTTTTTGGACAGTCTTCTCTTCTCTTGTAGGGAGCTGTACACTCATTGGAATAGTGTCTGGGTCTTCCACAATTGTAGCAGTTTCGCTCTCGACTAGAATATCTTTTGTCATTGTAGGACCTTGACTTGGAGCTTCTATCTTTGCTTCTACTCTTGTAGAACTTTTTGAAGTTTTTCACCATTAAGCTCAATTCTTCATTGAAGTTTTGTTTCTTACTTGATGATGTAGGGGCTTCACATGAGGCTTTGTAGGCACCACTTGATTTGTTGTGAAGTTCCTCTTTATCCTTAAGTGACATCTCATGAGCAACAATTCTTCCAATTACCTCCGTTGGCTTGAGATCTTTGTAATTGGGCATCATTTGGATCAATGTGCACACGGTATCATATTTTCCATCCAAGGCTCTTAGAATCTTCTTGATGACGAATCTATCGGTCATCTCTTCACTTCCTAAGCCGGCAATCTCATTTGTGATGAGAGCAATCCTAGAGTACATTTCAGTGACACCTTCACCGTCCTTCATTTTGAACATGTCAAGTTGACTTTGAAGCACATCCAATTTGGATTCCTTGACGGAGTTGGTACCTTCGTGCATATCAATCAAAGTGTCCCAGCTTTCCTTTGCATTCTCAAGACGGCTGATTTTGTTGAATTCTTCGGGGCACAATCCATTGAAGAGAATATCACAAGCTTGAGCATTGTATTGCAACATCTTCAACTCATCCGCGGTAGCTTCATGATTTGGTTCTCTCCCATCAAAGAAGTCACCCTGCAAACCAACACACACAATAGCCCAAACGGCGGGGTTATGTCCAAGAATATGCATTTTCATTTTATGCTTCCAACTAGCAAAATTAGTACCATCAAAGTAAGGACCTCTATGGTGATAATTTCCCTCGCTAGACGTCATACTCTCCTAGGTTTTGAAACCAAGGCTATGACCACCAAAAGCTATGGAAATCAAAGCAAATGGAGACCAAATATCTGATACCACTTGTAGGATCGAAAGTATGTCTAGAGGGGGGTGATTAGACTACTTGACCAAATAAAAACTTAACCTTTTCCCAATTTTAGTTCTTGTCAGATTTTAGCTATTTTAGGATAAGTCAAGCAATCATCACACAATTCAAGCAAGCATGCAAAGAGTATATTGGCAGCGGAAAGTAAAGCATGCAACTTGCAAGGACGTAAAGGGAAGGGTTCAGAGAATTCAAACGCAATTGGAGACACAGATGTTTTTCCCGTGGTTCGGATAGGTGGTGCTATCCTACATCCACGTTGATGGAGACTTCAACCCACGAAGGGTAACGGTTGCGCGAGTCCACGGAGGGCTCCACCGACGAAGGGTCCACGAAGAAGCAACCTTGTCTATCCCACCATGGCCATCGCCCACGAAGGACTTGCCTCACTAGCGGTAGATCTTCACGAAGTAGGCGATCTCCTTGCCCTTACAAACTCCTTGGTTCAACTCCACAATCTTGTTGGAGGCTCCCAAGTGACACCTAGCCAATCTTGGAGACACCACTCTCCAAGAAGTAACAAATGGTGTGTTGATGATGAACTCCTTGCTCTTGTGCTTCAAATGATAGTCTCCCCAACACTCAATTCTCTCTTACAGGATTTGGATTTGGTGGAAAGAAGATTTGAGTGGAAAGCAACTTGGGGAAGGCTAGAGATCAAGATTCATGTGGTAGGAATGGAATATCTTGGCCTCAACACATGAGTAGGTGGTTCTCTCTCAGGACATATGAGTTGGAAGTGTAGATGTGTTCTGATGGCTCTCTCCACGAGTGAAGAGGAGGTGGAGGGGTATATATAGCCTCCACACAAAATCCAACCGTTACACACAATTTACCAATCTCGGTGGGACCGAATCAACAAACTCGGTCGGACCGAAATAGTAAACCTAGTGACCGTTAGAGATTTTCGGTGGGACTAACATGCAACTCGGTAGGACCGATATGGTTAGGGTTAGGGCATAACGTAATCTCGGTGAGACCGATTATAGAAACTCGGTGAGACCGATTTGGTAATAAGCTAACCAAAGGGTTGGTCAGGCAAACTCGGTGGGACCGATTCGCTCTTCTCGGTGAGACCGAAAGGTTACGAAAAGGAAACAGTGAGTTTACATTGCAATCTCGGTGGGACCGATCCGCTCTTTCAGTGAGACCGAAAAGTTACGAAAAGGAAACAGAGGAATTGCAATCCCATCTCGGTGAGACCGAGATCCCTATCGGTAGAACCGATTTGCTTAGGGTTTGGCAATGTCTATGACAAGTGAAACTCGGTGGCGTCGGGTTGAAAGAATCAATAGGGCCGAGTTTGTCTTTGGGTTTAGGTCAAATGTGGATATGGGAAAGTAGCTGAGGATTTTGGAGCATATCATTAAGCACATGAAGCAAGAGGCTCATTAAGCAACACCTCATCCCTCCTTGATAGTATTGGCTTTTCCTATGGACTCAATGTGATCTTGGACCACTAAAATGTAAAAAGAAGAGTCTTGAGCATATGAGCTAGAGCCAATCCTTTGTCCTTAGCATTTTGAGGGTTCCACTTTCACCATCCATGCCATGCCAATCATTGAGCTTCCCTGAAATGATCATCTTGGAATAGCATTAGCTCAATGAGCTATATGTTGTTATGAATTACCAAAACCACCTAGGGATAGTTGCACTTTCATAGGGCTATTACCGGATGATGTTTCCCGGGGCCTGAAACTGTCTAAATCGTCGTCTTGTGTGTTGCGTCTCTTGATCCCGATCAACCCCTCTCAAGCTACCACATAGATGCGTTGGCCTCACGACTAAGTCCTCACACTAGGACATCTGTCGTGACAAATTCACGACAAGATGTGTCTTGAGGAATTTCACTAAGTGTTCTATGACTTAGGTTCCAGAGTTGTATAGATTGAAAATCCACACAATTGAGGAATCTTGAAGAAAAAAAGTTGCTTAGAGAAACAGATCAAGAACAGACGTTCGTGTGAGGTGTTTAGAGTGTGAGGATTGAAGAATAAACACCTTTTGAAGATTTGTGGAAATCATCATAATTAACAAGGGCAGTACAAGTAACTTTTAATTACCCTTGACGAAGAACACGGCGAACTGGGAATAGTAGATTGGAAGTTCCTCTATCCGGATCTTCCACGCCCTAACTTGGCGGACGAAGATAGCTACAGCGGCGGCGGAGTGAAGAAATCCGCGGCCGGCGCGAGTACGACGGCGACAAGGTCGACGTAGTGAAGCTCTTCCTCACCGGCGACGATGGAAGTAGCGGCGGCACTAGGTTTGAGAGCTTGAGCGAGGGAGTGAGGTCGAGCAGAGAAAAAAAGTCTGAGGAGGGTGAGGGGTTTATATAGCCGAGGTGAAAAACTGCTCGCCCGAGGAAAATGGATGAACGTGCCCCTGACCCTTCTCATCCTAGCGACATGTGTCACCCACGTACAGAGCGGTGGCGACCGTGTGAGATCATGCGTGAATAGATAAGTCTTATCATGGAATGTGGAACGGTTTAGGCGGCAACAAGCCAAAAATTTAGGTAAGAAAGTTTTAATGTTTCGTTCACAAATTCTTTAGATGACAAGGACACAGTGAAGATTTTGAACGGATTTCAAATAGAACGCACATGAAGAATTTGTGAACAGACTGGGTTGAATGTAGCATAGAGAGGAAGGGTCCAATGCTATATTAGCGGATATATATATCCGCTAAAATGAGCCAGAGCGCATTGTACTTATCGTACGATCGGGACAACCACAGAACGAGCACGTCCACTAATTTACCCAGCCAGGCCAACCGTCCAACAAAAAATGCTCTAGGGTCGCTCGCCTCCGGGCTTGAAATCAACAGTAATGAGCTCTCCATCCAGTGTAATGAAAGCAGTTTTTTACGAGAGATTTTCCCAAAGAACAGTAAGGAATTGGGACTAGTAGTAAAACTCATTTTCTCATTAGTAATCTGCGTGCCCACTACAAAAAATAAGACTAATTAGTACAACGGTGGCCTGGTAACAAAATTACTATTCCTATGAACTACACACGTCTTATGATTGTTACAATGATTAAAAGGGCAGGAAAGTGATTCGTAAGAGCCGGTGACCAGATTACCATTTTCAATACATACACGATCTTTCCATTCTTTCTCTTTGCGTGACAACCTGGTAACAAGATTACTATAATAATGGGTGGAGGAGCAGCGCATGCCAGATGGCAACAAGATAACTATATTACGAGCATGCGTGGGACAGGCGGACATTCGTTTGTGCCAGCCCGTAACCGCTTTAATCCATTTATGATATTTGCCAGTAATTTTACTGAGATTGGCCCAACGGCGCGCGCACCAGACAGGCGGAGCGCACGATTATCTCTTTACACTCCCGTGTGCTTTAAATATATATATATATATATAGTCAATGAAGAAAAACGACGGAGACAGTGAAGACATTGCAAAGTTGAAGAAATCGAACAACTAGGGAATTTCAAGACTGAAGAAAAACTCAAATTGAAGATTTTCAATATTTGTTGGTGGTGTAACCCACCGTATAAGAATGCTAATTTCAGATGCCGCGTACAATTGTCGTAGGGCTCTGAGAATCAAATTCTTTGTTAATTTATTCACACTTAGAGGGTTAGTCTTCATTGATTGAAGAAAAACGTTACTTTGTGTGTTGCACATCTAAGTCATCAATTTTGCATAAATGTTAGGATGTGTGTCCTCTTCAAAGGACATTCGAAGATTCTAAGATATTTAGCTCACACCGCAACTTGCTAAATCTCTTCTCATCCAAGGGCTTTGTGAAGATATCGGCTAGCTGTTCTTCAGTCTTCACGTGCTCAATAGAGATGTCGCCCTTCAACACATGATCACGAAGAAAATGATGACGATTCTGAATGTGCTTTGTCTTCGAGTGTTGAACTGGGTTGTGAGCAATTTTGATGGCACTCTCATTGTCACAATAGAGTGGCACATTCTTCACATTGATGTCGTAGTCCTTGAGGGTTTGCTTCATCCATAGCAATTGAGCACATCACGAACCAGCAGCAATGTACTCAGCTTCAGCAGTAGAGAGTGATACACAGTTCTGTTTCTTCAAGGACCAACATACCAAAGATCGTCAGAGAAAATGGCATGTGCCTGATGTTGACTTGCGGTCCACATGATCACCAGCATAGTTAGAGTCTGAATATCCAATGAGATCAAAAACCGAGCCCTTGGGATACCATAATCCAAGTGTTGGAGTGTGAGCTACATATCGAAGAATATGCTTCACAGCCTTATGGTGTGATTCCTTCGGTGTAGCTTGAAACCGGGCACACATGCAAACACTAAGCATAATATCTGGCCTAGATGCACATAAATATAATAAAGAACCAATCACGAAGTGGTATACCTTTTGATCGAAGTCAATACCATTTTCATCAGTGCATAGATGGCCATTTGTGGGCATAGGGATTTTGACGCCGTTGCAATCTTGCATGCCGAATTTCCTCAATACATCCTTGAGGTATTTCTCCTGAGATACGAAGATGTCATTGCATTGTTGACGAATCTGAAGACCTAAGAAAAATTTCAATTCTCCCATCATAGACATTTGATATTATTCACTCATTATATATGCAAATTCATCACTGTAACGTTGGTCAGTACAGCCAAAGATGATACCATCAACATATATTGGGCACACGAATAATTCATCATCATAAGCTTTGGTGAAAAGAGTTGGGTCATGTCAACCGGGTTTGAAGCCTTTTTTCATTAGGAATTCCTTCAAAGTATGATACCATGCCCGAGGGGCCTGCTTGAGGCCATAGAGGGCCTTATTGAGTCTGAAGACTTTGTCAGGATGCTTTGGATCCTCAAAACCTGGGGGTTGAGCAACATATACTTCTTACAAAAGCTTACCATTGAGGAATTCACTTTTCACATCCATTTGATATAATATCATATTGTGATGGTTAGCATAAGCAAGTAATATGCGAATAGCCTCAAGTCTAGCAATAGGTGCAAAAGTTTCATCGAAATCAATTCCTTCAACATGTGTGTAGCCTTAAGCTACAAGCCGTGCCTTATTCCTCACCACAAGGCCATTTTCATCTTGCTTGTTGAGGTAGATCCATTTGGTGCCGATGATATTGTGCTTGCGAGGGTTCGGTCTCTTGACAAGTTCCCACACATTGTTGAGCTCGAACTGATGTAATTCTTCTTGCATAGCTTGAATCCACTCAGGCTCCAGAAATGCTTCATATACCTTAGTGGGCTCTGTGATAGAGACGAAATCAAAGTGCCCACAAAAGTTAGACAAATGTGAAGCTTTTGAGTGTGTGAGAGGACCTGGTGCTTTGATGTCATTGATGATTCTCTCAATCTGCACTTCATTAGCAATGCGAGGATGAGCTGGTTGACAATGAGGAATTTGCTCGGCATTTTCTTCAGAGCCATTTCCTTCAAGTGCACCAGCATGATGTTCTTCACATTCTGGAATGACTTCTTTAGCAGATTCTTCAGTAGGAATGACATCCTCAGTAGCCTTGAACTTAATGGATTCCTCAGGTGGTATTTCATCTAGCACAGGAGGTAGCTGCTCTCTTTGCAAGCCATTAGTTTCATCGAACCGCACATCTACAGTTTCAACAACCTTGTGGTGATAGGTGTTGAAGACTCTGTAGGTGTGTGAGTCCTTTCCATAACCAAGCATAAACCTTCATGTGCTTTCGGTGCAAATTTAGAATTGTGATGAGGATCTCTAATCCAACATTTAGCACCGAAGACTTTGAAATAACTCACATTGGGTTTCTTGTCAGTGAGGAGTTCATATGAGGTCTTTCTGAAGAATTTGTGAAGATATACCCTGTTGATGATGTGGTACGCAGTATCAATTGCCTCAGGCTAGAAGCGGGGAGGTGTCTTGTATTCATCAAGTATAGTGCGAGCCATCTCAACAAGAGTCTTGTTCTTGCGCTCCACTACGCCATTCTGCTGAGGAGTATAAGGAGCAAATAACTCATGAGTAATACCAAGTTCATCAACATAATCATCAAGACCAGTATTCTTGAACTCAGTTCCATTGTCACTTCTGATGTGCTTCATCTTCAAGCCAAAGTTGGTCAAAGCCCTCGAGGAAAATCGTTTGAAGACTTCCTGCACTTCAGTGTTGTAAGTGATGATATGCACCCATGTATAACGAGAATAGTCATCAACAATGACAAAGCCATATAAAGATGCAGCATTAGTAAATGTGGCATAATGAGTAGGGCCAAAGAGATCCATGTGAAGCAATTCGAATGGAAGAGTGGTAGTCATGATGGTCTTTGAGGGATGCTTGGCCTTGGTCATCTTTCCAGCTTCACAAGCTCCGCACAGATGGTCCTTGAGGAATTTGACACCCTCGATGCCAATGACATGCTTATTCTTCATGAGCGTGTGCAAGTTCCTCATGCCAGCATGACCAAGTCATCGATGCCATAGCCAGCCTTCTGAAGCTTTTGCAAGTAGACATGTAGCAGGTAGTGGTCCTGTAGAGAAATCCACAATATACAAATCTCCTCTCCTAAAGCCTTCGAAGACTTTCGAATTGTTAGCTTCCATGATCACAACACAATGATACTTGCCAAAGACAACAACCATACCAAGGTCACAAAGCATTGAGACAGACACGAGGTTGAACCCTAAGGACTCGACAAGCATGACTTTGTCCGTGTGTCGATCCTTTGAGATTGCAACCTTACCTAGACCCAATACCTTGCTTTTGCCTTTGTCAGCGTAGGTGATATGCTTCAGATGCGATGGAGATAAAGAAGTGTCCATCAATAAGCTCCTGTCACAAGTCATGTGATTTGTACATTCACTGTCGAGGACCCACTCAGTGGCTTTGGGTTGATCATCCTACAGATGAATTAGTGCATCTTACGAACTCATATACTTCACCAGTGAAGAATATGACAACAATTTCATCAGGTAAGAGAACACACTTTCATGCATGTTTAAAATGTTTAAAATGTTGTTTGTTTAAATTTGCTTAAATAACTTGCTAAAATGATTTAATTCATAACTATTTAACCGTAGCTCCGAATTAAATAAATTATATATGTAAATGGGGTAGAAAAATGCCTAGTTTAACATGGTGGCCTTATTTTGCATGCTTAACAACTCTAAAATTATGTTTAGGGCAGAACAGTACCAAATCTATAATATGCTCATGAGGAGTTTCCGGAATTGTTGTTCGTTGCTTCCGGCCTCATTTAAACTTGACTAGATAGGTAGTTTACTTTGCTTCACCCTCTTGCCATGTTTAACAACATTTAATATTGTTGGGTACACAAACGGGATCAAACTAAATAACTTATCGTGGTGTTTCGTCAATATGCAACTCGTTGCATATTGAGCTCCATTTAATTTGTAGGATTTCTTGTGCACTTTGCCATGTCATGCTTCATTAAACCAGACATGCATCATACTTGATTGTGCATCATGCCATGATTATTTGGTGGTTGTTTACTATGTTGTTTGCTCTTTTCCGGTGTTGCTTCTTCGGGTTGGTTCCGATAACGTTGCGTTTGTGAGGATCCATTCGACTACGTCCGTTTGTCTTCTTCATGGACTCGTTCTTCTTCCTTGCGGGATTTCAGGCAAGATGATCATACCCTCGAAATCATTTCTATCTTTGCTTGCTAGTTGCTCGTTCTTTTGCTATGCCTATGCTGTGATACCTACCACTTGCTTATCATGCCTCCCATATTGTTGAACCAAGCCTCTAACCCACCTTGTCCTAGCAAACCGTTGTTTGGCTATGTTACCGCTTTGCTCAGCCCCTCTTATAGCATTGTTAGTTGCAGGTGAAGATTGAAGTTTTGTTCCTTGTTGGTACATGGAGATGTTGTTCCTTGTTGGAACATGTTTACTTGTTGGGATATCACAATATATCTTATTTAATTAATGCATCTATATACTTGGTAAAGGGTGGAAGGCTCGGCCTTATGCCTTGTGTTTTGTTCCACTCTTGCCGCCCTAGTTTCCGTCATATCGGTGTTATGTTCCCGGATTTTGCATTTCTTACGCGGTTGGGCTGTTATGGGAACCCCTTGACAGTTCGCCTTAAGTAAAGCTCTTCCAGCAATGCCCAACATTGGTTTTACCGTTCGCCACCTAGCCTTTTCTTTTCCCTTGGGGGTCGCATGCCCAAGGGTCATCATTATTTTACCCCCCGGGCCAGTGCTCCTCTGAGTGTTGGTCCAACTGAGCGATGTCCGAGGCTACCAGCGGCAACTCTGGGCTGGCTTACCCGACGTCTTGCTCATCTGGTGTGCCTTGAGAACGAGATATGTGCAGCTCCTATCGGGATTTGTCGGCACATATGGGTGGTGTTGCTAGTTTTGTTTTACCCTGTCGAAATGTCTTGTAGAACCGGGATACCGAGTCTGATCGGAATGTCTCGGGAGGAGGTCTATTCCTTCGTTGACCGTGAGAGCTTGTCATGGGCTAAGTTGGGACACCCCTGCAGGGATTTGAACTTTCGAAAGCCGTGCCCGTGGTTTTGGGCAGATGGGAATTTGTTAATGTCTAGTTGTAGAAAACCTGAAGTTGACCTTAATTAAAATGCATCAACCGCATGTGTAACCGTGATGGTCTCTTTCCGGCGGAGTCCGGGAAGTGAACACGGTGTTGGAGTTATGCTTGATGTAGGTTGTTTAGGATCACTTCTTGATCATACTTTTATCGACCATGCTTTGCCTTCTCTTCTCGCTCTCTTTTGCGTATGTTAGCCACCATATATGCTAGTCGCTTGCTGCAGCTCCACCTGATACCTTTTACCTTACCCATAAGCTTAAATAGTCTTGATCGCGAGTGTGCGAGATTGCTGAGTCCCCGTGGCTCACAGATACTTCCAAAACCAGTTTGCAGGTGCCGATGAGTCCGAGCAGGTGACGCAACCAAGCTCAGGAGGAGCTTGATGAAGATCTTGTCCTTCATGTTGTTTCATTCTAGTTGATCAGTAGTGGAGCCCAGTTGGGGTCGATCGGGGACCGTGTCGCATTTGGGGTTCTTCTTTTATTTTGGCTCCGTAGACGGGCCCCGTTTGTATCTGGATGATGTAATGCTTTATTCATGTAATTGTGTGAAGTGGCGATTGTAAGCCAACTATGTATCTCTTTCCCTTATGTATTACATGGGTTGTGTGAAGATTACCTCACTTTAGACATTGCTTTCAATGCGGTTATGACTCTAAGTCGTGCTTCGACGCGTGGGAGATATAGCCGCATCGAGGGCGTTACAAGTTGGTAATCAGAGCCTTCCCCGACCTTAGGAGCCCCCACTGATTGATCATTTTTAGCAGCCGAGTTGTGTCTAGAAAAATGTTTTGAGTCATTTAGGAATTATATATCGGAGAGTTTAGGAATTCTTTTTACTTCCCAGTCTCCTCATCGCTCTGGTAAGGCATCCTGACGTAGAGTTTTGACTCTTCTCTTCTCAAATTTCACTAAAAAAAATTTAGGATCACGCGGGTATCTTGGAATCGTTCTGATGGTTTTGTGACCAGAACATTGTCTTGGTGCCTCCTGTCAGGGGTTTTGTGGAGGTGTCCCGGGGAGTTGAGCTCCGAGGTGTTGTCGTCACAATTTTATCGGTGCAGTTCTGGAATACCTGAGTTTAGTACGCCAACATCGAAAATCTCTTTTATGCAGTTCGTTGGTGAGATAACCTCGATGCCACCCAGTACTGGGGCGGGAGTTCGGGAGTATTGCCATAACTTGTATAACGGATGCTTTTCGAAGGTTGAGGTAGATGATTTCCGAAGGTTTCTTGGTTATGTGTTGAAGGATGGATACAGCTGGATGTAGGATTTGCTAGATTTGGGTGAGATATTATGCTTCCCCTGTATCCCCAACACCTGATTGCATAACCGGAAAAAGTTCGGGAGTTTATAAGTGGGAATTCAAGTAGCTCTTAGGATATCTTTCCGACAGATGCATGATATGAAATTGGGGTTCTACGTCTAGTGGTCCGCCTATTCACGGTCGGTTTTACAGTGGTCTCGTTGTGTCTTAAAGAGTCCTTGGCTATGCCGACTCGGGGACGCTTCGTATGTCATGTGCACTACCTTGTACATGATGGTGCTGTACGATCGAGCCCGTGTAGGCCCCACCACGAAAACTTCGGACGAAATCTCTATCATATGTTTGTTCCGGCTTATTTTGCAAGCCAATCCTTGTTTGTTTTGAGTTGTGGTATTCGAGTTGCTTCGAAGTCAAATGTTGATTCCATACCTTTTCCTAAGCGGTGTTCTCATACCCAGATGTGAACACTAATCCTTCTTGATAATCGATATTGTCATGTCAATCTTTTTCTCAACCGGTGTGTTTCTCTTCAAATGGATCCGATCATTTCAACATCCGCAAGATCAAGTATCAGTTCTTCTCAACGGTGTTTGTTTCATCCGTCTCCAAGTTGACTTTGTTTTCCCACCCACCCACCCTTTTTCTTCGAGGACTCGGTTTTCTTAATCAAATATCCATTTTATTCATGTGAAGTCTCTTCATTCTTTTCTTTCAATACTCTTATCCGGTGTTTCTAATGAAGATTCTAACGGAGCCTCAAGTTTATCATTCCTTGTTCTTTTATCTTCTCTGGTGGATTCAATTCAAGTTATGTTGTCGATCATATCCTTTTTCTCCTTTCTAATGCCTTCTCATAACGGTGCACCTCATAATCTTTCACCACTCGCTATTCTATTGTTCCGGATTGTTCAAGATATCTCGAAGATTTGTGTTTCCACTCTGCTTTCATAATCCTTTCAAGCTCTTTCGAGGTTGTTATCTCATTCTAGTCATTTAATCTTACCGGTGCATTCTCTCTTTTAAATCATTCAACGGTGTATCTTTCGAGTGGGCCCTAACCCACAGGTCTTTTCCCAGGATCTTACCTGACTGTTCTTATTTTCCCGGAGTTATTCTCAAATTCTTTTCGAAGTTTGACGTAAGAATGATTCATCATCTGTTATATGTTTTTCTCCAAGATCTTTCAAATTCTTTTCATCGTTGGCTCAACCTCTTCGTTTTGATTCTTTTGGAGTTTCTAAATAATTCATGGTGGTGTTTCTCGTCGTAATTCTCAGATTTTAAAGACCGAAGAAGATTTTTCTCTCAATCTTGCTCCATTCTATTCAAGATTCGTGGCTCTAGTTTGTTGCCATCCTCTCATAATTATTTTCGGTTGTGAGAATTATTTTCACCCTTCCGGAGCAATTCAGGAGTATTTTCAGTTCGATTATCCGGAGCCCATCATTTCAGAAGACTTGTTCATTCTCAGCTTTCATCTATCATTCTCCAAATCTTACCGGTGCATCGTTCAAGTGATCTCTAATCATTTCTTGATCTCTTCGTTCTCTTATATCTTAACCCTCTCAAGCATCTTCGTTCATTTGCTTAATTCTTCCCGGTGTTTCTTTATCTTCCCTTCGTTCATTTCCAATTCTTACGGTGGTTCGTTCAAGATTCTTCTTCCTTCGTGTATCATATCTACATTTTCGTTGTGTTCAATTGTACTGGTGGTTCGTTGAAGACCTTCTCAAGTTTATGTTATATCTCTCTTAATTTTTCCATGAGAATAAGTAAGATGCCAAATCCATTGTTTGTCACCAATTTAATTGGAGAAGGATAAGCATAATGTAATTCTTATTCTTGTTTCATCGAGTAAATTCAATTATTTCGGAGGTTCATCAAATTCTTGATCACAATTGTTCATCTTATCTTTTTCCCAGAGTTCCAACCTCTTTCAATTATATTATCACGGAGATCTCTATCTAAATCATTGTGAGGCTTCAATCTCATTCTTTTCATCATTCAATTAGTTTGGATCATTCTTTTATTACCGGAGTTCTTCATGAAGGTTCTACATGATGGATTCATCTAGGATTTAATTCCTTCTTGAAGTTTTCATCCACATTCTTGTCTAAGAAGCTCAAGCTTTCTTCATATTGCAATCCAGAGTGCAATTTCTTTCTACCATATCTTTGGAGGTGGTATTATGTCATTCTTGATAATTTGAGCTCATGTTTCATGATTCACATGTTGTTAAGAATGAGATATTTTAAATCCATCAATCTCGTCATTGGAGTTATCTTGGACTATACTTACCTAAAGCATTCCCTAAGGATTGTTGCTATCTATGGTGCTCATAAGTGACCCAAGTTCTTCTTTATCCTCCCGGTGAAATATTTTCTTGTCTCCTTGTCCATACCAATCCAATTCTTTTTCCCGTGAGTGGCAGGTTGTCACCTCATAATTTGAGATGTAGTCCATAAGACCATATCAAGCATATTCTTTTTGTTGTTGGTGTTCCAACAACTCCGCTCGACATTTCTCAAAACATGCCTTTTAAGATATGTTCTGACAGAAGTCAGCATTTTCTTCTCCATCCTCCTATTTCAATATCTATATTCTATTTTGTCGTTCCAGAGCCATTGTGATGTTGCTCTCTTCAATCCATCTTCTGGTCTTATCAAGATCATGTTTGACTCGTGCTTATCCTTTCAACCGGAGTGTTGTGTCCCTTTGCTCAAATTCTTTCATTTTATCAAGTCTTTCATCTCTTTTAACCGGAGTGCTTTCAACATTGTTCTTCTTCGTTGTATTCTTTCTTTTAATTTGTCCAACCTATTCAAGGTTCTTTGGTCTCACTCGTTTGTCAAAGAAGCAACTTAGCTTTACCTCTCCTTTTTCTCTTCCGCTTTCCCTCCGATGCCATTCTAGACCTCGGGACGAGATCCTCTCGTAGTGGTGGAGTGTTGTAACGCTCCGGATACAACTTTCCATATTCGTAACTCCAACTCTTGCTTTTTCTGGAGATGTGATATGTGTTGGGGAACGTTGCAGAAAACAAAAAATTTCCTACTCGTTTCACCAAGATCCATCTAGGAGTTCATCTAGCAACGACTCACGAGATGCATCTACATACCTTTGTAGATCGCGTGCGGAAGCGTTCAACGAACGGGGATGATGTAGTCGAACACGACGTGATCCAAATCACCGATGACCGAGTGCCGAACGGACGGCACCTCCGCGTTCAACACACGTACGGGACGGGAAACGTCTCCTCCTTCTTGATCCAGCAAGGGGGGGAGAGCTTGGTGATGATCCAGCAGCACGACGGCGTGGTGGTGGATGCAGGGCGTCACAGTAGCAGGGCTTCGCCTATACTACAAGAGAGAGAGAGATGTAACAGGGAGAGAGGGAAGCACCAAAAGCGTAGCCTCAAGTCCCTCCTCTCCCCCACTATATATAGGGGTGCCAAGGGGGGGCGCCGGCCCTAGGAGATGGATCTCCTAGGGGGGGGCGGCGGCCAAGGGTGGGGGCTTGCCCCCCAAGGCAAGGGGGCGCCCCCCTTTAGGGTTTCCCCTAACCCTAGGCGCATGGGCCCCTTAGGGGGTGGCGCCCCAGCCCACTAAGGGCTGGGTTCCTTCCCACTTCAGCCCATGGGCCCCTCCGGGATAGGTGGCCCCACCCGGTGGACCCCCGGGACCCTTCCGGTGGTCCCGGTACAATACCAGTAACCCCGAAACTTGTCCCGATGGCCGAAACAGCACTTCCTATATATAATTCTTTACCTCCGGACCATTCCGGAACTCCTCGTGACGTCCGGGATCTCATCCGGGACCCCGAACAACATTCGGGTTACTGCATATACATATCTTCACAACCCTAGCGTCACCGAACCTTAAGTGTGTAGACCCTACGGGTTCGGGAGACATGTAGACATGACCGAGACGACTCTCCGGTCAATAACCAACAGCGGGATCGGGATACCCATGTTGGCTCCCACATGCTCCACGATGATCTCATCGGATGAACCACGATGTCGAGGATTCAATCAACCCCGTATGCAATTCCCTTTGTCAATCGATATATTACTTGCCCGAGATTCGATCGTCGGTATCCCAATACCTCGTTCAATCTCGTTACCGGCAAGTCACTTTACTCGTACCATAATGCATGATCCCGTGACCAGACACTTGGTCACTTTGACCTCATTCTGATGATGCATTACCGAGTGGGCCCAGTGATACCTCTCCGTCATACGGAGTGACAAATCCCATTCTTGATCCGTGTCAACCCAACAGACACTTTCGGAGATACCCGTAGTCTACCTTTATAGTCACCCAGTTACGTTGTGACGTTTGGTACACCCAAAGAACTCCTACGGTATCTGGGAGTTACACGATCTCATGGTCTAAGGAAAAGATACTTGACATTGCAAAACTCTAGCAAACGAACTATACGATCTTTATGCTATGTTTAGGATTGGGTCTTGTCCATCACATCATTCTCCCAATGATGTGATCTCGTTATCAATGACATCTTATGTCCATAGCCAGGAAACCATGACTATCTGTTGATGAACGAGCTAGTCAACTAGAGGCTTACTAGGGACATGTTGGTGTCTGTTATTCACACATGTATTACGATTTCCGGATAACACAATTATAGCATGAATAAAGACAATTATCATGAACAAGGAAATATAATAATAATGCTTTTATTATTGCCTCTAGGGCATATTTCCAATAGTCTCCCACTTGCACTAGAGTCAATAATCTAGTTACATTGTGATGAATCGAACACCCATGGAATTCTGGTGTTGATCATGTTTTGCCCTAGGGAGAGGTTAAGTCAACGGATCTGCTACATTCAGGTCCGTATGTACTTTACAAATCTCTATGTCTCCATCTTGAACATTTTCACGAATGGAGTTGAAGCGACGCTTGATGTGCCTTGTCTTCTTGTGAAACCTGGGCTCCTTGGCAAGTGCAATAGCTCCAGTGTTGTCACAGAAGAGCTTGATCGGCCCCGACGCATTGGGTATGACTCTGAGGTCGGTGATGAACTCCTTCACCCAAATTGCTTCATGTGCTGCCTCCGAGGCTGCCATGTACTCCGCTTCACACGTAGATCCCGCCACGACGCTCTGCTTGCAACTGCACCAGCTTACTGCCCCACCATTCAAAATATACACGTATCCGGTTTGTGACTTTGAGTCATCCAGATCTGTGTCGAAGCTAGCGTCGACGTAACCCTTTACGACGAGCTCTTCGTCACCTCCATAAACGAGAAACATCTCCTTAGTCCTTTTCAGGTACTTCAGGATATTCTTGACCGCTGTCTAGTGTTCCTTGCCGGGATTACTTTGGTATCTTCCTACCAAACTTACGGCAAGGTTTACATCAGGTCTGGTACACAGCATGGCATACATAATAGAACCTATGGCTGAGGCTTAGGGGATGACACTCATCTCTTCTATTTCTTCTGCCGTGGTCGGACTTTGAGCCGAGCTCAATTTCATACCTTGTAACACAGGTAAGAACCCCTTCTTAGATTGATCCATATTGAACTTCTTCAATATCTTATCAAGGTATGTGCTTTGTGAAAGACCTATGAGGCGTCTCGATCTATCCCTATAGATCTTGATGCCTAATATATAAGCAGCTTCTCCAAGGTCCTTCATTGAAAAACTCTTATTCAAGTAGGCCTTGATGCTGTCCAAAAGTTCTATATCATTTCCCATCAAAAGTATGTCATCTACATATAATATGAGAAATGCTACAGAGCTCCCACTCACTTTCTTGTAAACGCAGGCTTCTCCATAAGTCTGCGTAAACCCAAACGCTTTGATCATCTCATCAAAGCGAATGTTCCAACTCCGAGATGCTTGCACCAGCCCATAAATCGAGCGTTGGAGCTTGCACACCTTGTCAGCATTCTTAGGATCGACAAAACCTTCCGGCTGCATCATATACAATTCTTCCTTAAGGAAACCATTAAGGAATGCCGTTTTGACGTCCATTTGCCATATTTCATAATCGTAAAACGCGGAAATTGCTAACATGATTCGGACGGACTTCAGCTTCGCTACCGGTGAGAAAGTCTCATCGTAGTCAACCCCTTGAACTTGTCGATAACCCTTAGCGACAAGCCGAGCTTTATAGATGGTCACATTACCATCCGCGTCTGTCTTCTTCTTAAAGATCCATTTATTCTCTATGGCTCGCCTTTCAAAGGGCAAGTCGGTGAAAGTCCATACTTCGTTTTCATACATGGATCCTATCTCGGATTTCATGGCTTCTAGCCATTTGTCGGAATCCGGGCTCGCCATCGCTTCTTCATAGTTCGAAGGTTCACCGTTGTCTAACAACATGATTTCCAAGACAGGGTTGCCGTACCATTCTGGTGCGGAACGTGTCCTTGTGGACCTTCAAATTTCAGTAGGAACTTGATCAGAAGTATCTTGATCATTATCATTAACTTCCTCTCTAGTTGGTGCTGACACCTCAGGAACATTTTCTTGAGTTGCGCCATTTTCCGGTTCAAGAGGTAATACTTCATCAAGTTCTACTTTCCTCCCACTTACTTCTTTCGAGAGAAACTCCTTCTCTAGAAAGGACCAATTCTTGGCAACAAAGATCTTGCCTTGGGATCTGAGGTAGAAGGTATACCCAATAGTTTCTTTTGGGTATCCTATGAAGACGCATTTTTCCGACTTGGGTTCGAGCTTTTCAGGTTGAAGTTTCTTGACATAAGCATCGCATCCCCAAACTTTCAGAAACGACAACTTAGGTTTCTTTCCAAACCATAATTCAAACGGTGTCGTCTCAACGGATTTTGACGGAGCCCTATTTAAAGTGAATGCAGCAGTCTCTAAAGCATAGCCCCAAAAAGATAGCGGTAGACCGGTAAGAGACATCATAGACCGCACCATATCGAATAGAGTGCGATTACGACGTTCGGACACACTGTTACGCTGAGGTGTTCCAGGCGGCGTGAGTTGTGAAACTATTCCACATTTTCTTAAGTGTGTGCCAAATTCATGACTCAAGTATTCTCCTCCACGATCTGATCGTAGAAACTTGATTTTCCTGTCACGTTGATTCTCAACCTCACTCTGAAATTCCTTGAACTTTTCAAAGGTTTCAGACTTGTGTTTCATTAAGTAAACATATCCATATCTACTCAAATCATCAGTGAGGGTGAGAACATAACGATAGCCACCGCGAGCCTCAACACTCATTGGACCGCACACATCAGTATGTATGATTTCCAATAAGTTGGTTGCTCGCTCCATTGTTCCTGAGAACGGAGTCTTGGTCATTTTACCCATAAGGCATGGTTCGCACGTGTCAAATGATTCATAATCAAGAGACTCTAAAAGTCCATCTGCATGGAGCTTCTTCATGCGTTTGACACCTATGTGACCAAGGCGGCAGTGCCACAAGTATGTGGGACTATCATTATCAACCTTACATCTTTTGGTACTCACACTATGAACATGTGTAGCATTACGTTCGAGATTCATAAAGAATAAACCATTCACCATAGGAGCATGACCATAAAACATATCTCTCATATAAATAGAACAACCATTATTCTCGGATTTAAATGAGTAGCCATCTCGAATTAAACGAGATCCTGATACAATGTTCATGCTCAAAGCTGGTACTAAATAACAATTATTGAGGTTTAAAACTAATCCCGTAGGTAAATGAATAGGTAGCGTGCCGACGGCGATCACATCGACTTTGGAACCATTCCCGACGCGCATCGTCACCTCGTCCTTTGCCAGTCTCCGCCTATTCCGTAGTTCCTGCTGTGAGTTACAAATGTGAGCAACTGCACCGGTATCAAATACCCAAGAGCTACTACGATTACTGGTAAGGTACACATCAATTACATGTATATCACATATACCTTTTGTTTTGCCGGCCTTCTTGTCTGCTAAGTATTTGGGGCAGTTCCGCTTCCAGTGACCGCTTCCCTTGCAATAAAAGCACTCAGTCTCGGGCTTGGGTCCATTCTTTGGCTTCTTCCCGGCAGCTTGCTTGCCGGGCGCGGCAACTTCCTTGCCGTCCTTCTTGAAGTTCTTTTTACCCTTGCCTTTCTTGAACTTAGTGGTTTTATTGACCATCAACACTTGATGTTCCTTTCTGACTTCTACCTCCGCTGATTTCAGCATTGAAAACAACTCAGGAATGGTCTTTTGCGTCCCCTGCATGTTGAAGTTCATCACAAAGCTCTTGTAGCTTGGTGGAAGTGACTGGAGGATTCTGTCAATGACCGCATCATCCGGGAGATTAACTCCCAGCTGAGTCAAGCGGTTATGTAATCCAGACATAGTGAGTATGTGCTCACTGACAGAACTGTTTTCCTCCATCTTACAGCTAAAGAACTTGTCGGAGACCTCATATCTCTCGACCCGGGCATGAGCTTGGAAAACCATTTTCAGCTCTTCGAACATCTCATATGCTCCATGTCTCTCAAAACGCTTTTGGAGCCCCGGTTCTAAACTGTAAAGCATGCCGCACTGAACGAGGGAGTAGTCGTCAACACGTGTCTGCCAAGCGTTCATAACGTCTTGGTTCTGTGGGACGGGAGCTTCACCTAGCGGTGCTTGTAGGACGTAATCTTTCTTGGCAGCTATGAGGATGATCCTCAGGTTCCGGACCCAGTCCGTATAGTTGCTGCCATCGTCTTTCAGCTTGGTTTTCTCTAGGAACGCGTTGAAGTTGAGGACTACGTGGGCCATTTGATCTACAAGACATATTGTAAAATATTTTAGACTAATGTTCATGATAATAAAGTTCATCTAATCAAATTATATAATGAACTCCCACTTAGATTAGACATCCCTCTAGTCATCTAAGTATTACATGATCCGAGTTAACTAGGCCGTGTCCGATCATCACGTGAGACGGACTAGTCAACGTCGGTGAACATCTTCATGTTGATCGCATCTTCTATACGACTCATGCTCGACCTTTCAGTCTTCTGTGTTCCGAGGCCATGTCTATGCACATGCTAGGCTCGTCAAGTTAACCCTAAGTGTTTGCATGTGTAAAACTGTCTTACACCCGTTGTATGTGAACGTAAGAATCTATCACACCCAATCATCACGTGGTGCTTCGAAACGACGAACTTTAGCAACGGTGCACAGTTAGGGGAGAACACTTCTTGAAATTGTTATGAGGGATCATCTTATTTACTACCGTCGTTCTAAGTAAACAAGATGCAAAACATGATAAACATCACATGCAATCAAATAATAAACATGACATGATATGGCCAATATCACATAGCTCCTTTGATCTCCATCTTGGGGCTCCATGATCATCTTGTCACCGGCTTGACACCATGATCTCCATCATCATGATCTCCATCATCGTGTCTCCATGAAGTTGCTCGCCAACTATTACTTCTACTACTATGGCTAACGCGTTTAGCAATGAAGTAAAGTAATTTACATGGCGTTTCTCAATGACACGCAGGTCATATAAAAGAATAAAGACAACTCCTATGGCTCCTGCCGGTTGTCATACTCATCGACATGCAAGTCGTGATTCCTATTACAATAGCATGAACATCTCATACATCACATATAGATCATTCATCATTCATCACAACTTTGGCCATATCATATCACAAACCACTTGCTACAAAAACAAGTTAGACGTCCTCTAATTGTTGTTGCAAGTTTTACGTGGCTGAATTAGGGTTCTAGCAAGAATGTTTTTTTACCTACGTGAAAGACACAACGTGATTTGTCAACTTCTATTTACCCTTCATAAGGACCCTGTTCATCGAATCCACTCCAACTAAAGTGGGAGAGACAGACACCCACCAGCCACCTTATGCAACTAGTGCATGTTAGTCGGTGGAACCGGTCTCACGTAAGCATACGTGTAAGGTTGGTCCGGGCCGCTTCATCCCACAATACCGCTGAAGCAAGAAAAGACTAGTAGCGGCAAGAAGTTTGACAAATCCACGCCCACAACAAATTGTGTTCTACTCGCGCAAGAAGAACTACGCATAGACCTAGCTCTGATACCACTGTTGGGGAACGTTGCAGAAAACAAAAAATTTCCTACTCGTTTCACCAAGATCCATCTAGGAATTCATCTAGCAACGAGTCACGAGATGCATCTACATACCTTTGTAGATCGCGTGCGGAAGCGTTCAACGAACGGGGATGATGTAGTTGAACACGACATGATCCAAATCATCGATGACCGAGTGCCGAACGGACGGCACCTCCGCGTTCAACACACGTACAGGACGTGAAACGTCTCCTCCTTCTTGATCCAGCAAGGGGGAGGAGAGGTTGGTGATGATCCAGCAGCACGACGGCGTGGTGGTGGATGCAGGGCGTCACAGTAGCAGGGCTTCGCCTATACTACAAGAGAGAGAGATGTAACAGGGAGAGAGGGAAGAACAAAAAGCGTAGCCTCAAGTCCCTCCTCTCCCCCACTATATATAGGGGTGCCAAGGGGGGGCGCCGGCCCTAGGAGATGGATCTCCTAGGGCGGGGCGGCGGCCAAGGGTGGGGGCTTGCCCCCCAAGGCAAGGGGGCGCCCCCCCTTTAGGGTTTCCCCTAACCCTAGGCACATGGGCCCCTTAGGGGGTGGCGCCCCAGCCCACTAAGGGCTGGGTTCCTTCCCACTTCAGCCCATGGGGCCCTCCGGGATAGGTGGCCCCACCCGGTGGACCCCCGGGACCCTTCCGGTGGTCCCAGTACAATACCGGTAACCCCCAAACTTGTCCCGATGGCCGAAACAACACTTCCTATATATAATTCTTTACCTCTGAACCATTCCGGAACTCCTCGTGACGTCCGGGATCTCATCCGGGACCCCGAACAACATTCGGGTTACTGCATATACATATCTTCACAATCCTAGCGTCACCGAACCTTAAGTGTGTAGACCCTACGGGTTCGGGAGACATGTAGACATGACCGAGACGACTCTCCGGTCAATAACCAACAGCGGGATCTGGATACCCATGTTGGCTCCCACATGCTCCACGATGATCTCATCGGATGAACCATGATGTCGAGGATTCAATCAACCCCATATGCAATTCCCTTTGTCAATCGATATATTACTTGCCCGAGATTCGATCATCGGTATCCCAATACCTCGTTCAATCTCGTTACCAGCAAGTCATTTTACTCGTACCATAATGCATGATCCCGTGACCGGACACTTGGTCACTTTGAGCTCATTCTGATGATGCATTACCGAGTGGGCCCAGTGATACCTCTCCGTCATACGGAGTGACAAATCCCAGTCTTGATCCGTGTCAACCCAACAGACACTTTCGGAGATACCCGTAGTCTACCTTTATAGTCACCCAGTTATGTTGTGATGTTTGGTACACCCAAAGCACTCCTACGGTATCCGGGAGTTACACGATCTCATGGTCTAAGGAAAAGATACTTGACATTGCAAAACTCTAGCAAACGAACTACACGATCTTTATGCTATGTTTAGGATTGGGTCTTGTCCATCACATCATTCTCCTAATGATGTGATCCCGTTATCAATGACATCCAATGTCTATAGTCAGGAAACCATGACTATTTGTTGATCAACGAGCTAGTCAACAAGAGGCTTACTAGGGACATGTTGGTGTCTGTTATTCACACTTGTATTACGATTTCTGGATAACACAATTATAGCATGAATAAAGACAATTATCATGAACAAGGAAATATAATGCCACTTTCATGCATGTTTAAAATGTTTAAAATGTTGTTTGTTTAAATTTGCTTAAATAACTTGCTAAAATGATTCAATTCATAACTATTTAACCGTAGCTCCGAATTAAATAAATTATATATGTAAATGGGGTAGAAAAATGCCTAGGTTAACATGGTGGCCTTATTTTGCATGCTTAACAACTCTAAAATTATGTTTAGGGCAGAACACTACCAAATCTATAATATGCTCATGAGGAGTTTCCGGAATTGTTGTTCGTTGCTTCCGGCCTCATTTAAACTTGACTAGATATGTAGTTTACTTTGCTTCACCCTCTTGCCATGTTTAACAACATTTAATATTGTTGGGTACACAAACGGGATCAAACTAAATAACTTATCGTGGTGTTTCATCAATATGCAACTCGTTGCATATTGAGCTCCATTTAATTTCTAGGATTGCTTGTGCACTTTGCCATGTCATGCTTCATTAAACCGGACATGCATCATACTTGATTGTGCATCATGCCATGATTATGTGGTGGTTGTTTACTATGTTGTTTGCTCTTTTCCGGTGTTGCTTCTTCGGGTTGGTTCCGATAACGTTGCGTTTGTGAGGATCCGTTCGACTACGTCCGTTTGTCTTCTTCATGGACTCGTTCTTAGTCCTTGCGGGATTTCAGGCAAGATGATCATACCCTCGAAATCACTTCTATCTTTGCTTGCTAGTTGCTCGCTCTTTTGCTATGCCTATGCTGCGATACCTACCACTTGCTTATCATGCCTCCCATATTGTTGAACAAAGCCTCTAACCCACCTTATCCTAGCAAACCATTGTTTGGCTATGTTACCGCTTTGCTCAGCCCCTCTTATAGCATTGTTAGTTGCAGGTGAAGATTGAAGTTTTGTTCCTTGTTGGTACATGGAGATGTTGTTCCTTGTTGGAACATGTTTACTTGTTGGGATATCACAATATATTTTATTTAATTAATGCATCTATATACTTGGTAAAGGGTGGAAGGCTCGGCCTTATGCCTTGCGTTTTGTTCCACTCTTGCCGCCCTAGTTTCCGTCATATCGGTGTTATGTTCCCGGATTTTGCGTTCCTTACGCGGTTGGGCTATTATGGGAACCCCTTGACAGTTTGCCTTAAGTAAAGCTCTTCCAGCAATGCCCAACATTGGTTTTACCATTCACCACCTAGCCTTTTCTTTTCCCTTGGGGGTCACGCGCCCAAGGGTCATCATTATTTTACCCCCCGGGCCAGTGCTCCTCTAAGTGTTGGTCCAACTGAGCGATGTCCGAGGCTACCAGGGGCAACTCTGGGCTGGCTTACCCGACGTATTGCTCATCCGGTGTGCCCTGAGAACGAGATATGTGCAGCTCCTATTGGGATTTGTCGGCACATCTGGGTGGTGTTGCTGGGTTAGTTTTACCCTGTCAAAATGTCTTGTAGAACCGGGATACCGAATATGATCGGAATGTCTCGGGAGGAGATCTATTCCTTCGTTGACCGTGAGAGCTTGTGATGGGCTAAGTTGGGACACCCCTGCAGGGATTTGAACTTTCGAAAGTCGTGCCCGCGGTTATGGGCAGATGGGAATTTGTTAATGTCCGGTTGTAGAAAACCTGAAGTTGACCTTAATTAAAATGCATCAACCGCGTGTGTAACCGTGATGGTCTCTTTCCGGCGGAGTCCGGGAAGTGAACACGGCATTGGAGTTATGCTTGACGTAGGTTGTTTAGGATCACTTCTTGATCATACTTTTATCGACCGTGCTTTGCCTTCTCTTCTCGCTCTCTTTTGCGTATGTTAGCCACCATATATTCTAGTCGCTTGCTGCAGCTCCACCTGATACCTTTTACCTTACCCATAAGCTTAAATAGTCTTGATCGCGAGGGTGCGAGATTGCTGAGTCCCCGTGGCTCATAGATACTTCCAAAACCAGTTTGCAGGTGCCGATGAGTCCGAGCAGGTGACGCAACCAAGCTCAGGAGGAGCTCGATGAAGATCTTGTCCTTCGTGTTGTTTCGTTCTAGTTGATCAGTAGTGGAGCCCAGTTGGGGTCGATCGGGGACCGTGTCGCATTTGGGGTTCTTCTTTTATTTTGGCTCCGTAGACGGGCCCTGTTTGTATCTGGATGATGTAATGCTTTATTCATGTAATTGTGTGAAGTGGCGATTGTAAGCCAACTATGTATCTCTTTCCCTTATGTATTACATGGGTTGTGTGAAGATTACCTCACTTGCGACATTGCTTTCAATGCGGTTATGACTCTAAGTCGTGCTTCGACACGTGGGAGATATAGCCGCATTGAGGGCGTTACAACTGGGGTGCGCGCGAAGATCACCCCCCTATCGATCCGCGTCCTAACTTAGCTAAGATCTCACGAACTAACTCGACGAACTCGCAACACAAAGGACACAAGATTTATACTAGTTCGGGCCACCGTTGTGGTGTAATACCCTACTCCAGTGTGGTGGTGGTGGATTGCCTCTTGGGCTGAGGATGAACAGTACAAGGGGAAGAACAGCCTCCTCAGGTTGAGGTGTTCTTGTGCTCGGTGGGTGTGCCGCCAAGGATGTGGTGGCACCAATCTCAGATCTCTCCTCCCCTAGCTACAGTGGTGGCTAGTTCTATTTATAGTGGCCTTGGTCCTCTCCGCAAATATTGAGCAGGAAGGAGCCAACAACGGCCTTTGAAAGGGGACAGCTAGTACAAGCTATCCTGACAAATGCAGTCTTCGCCTGCCAAAGGCTCTGGTGGTGACGCCGTCTTGGGCTCCACGGTGACCTCCGTCTTGTCGTCCTTCTGGTCTTGGTCTCGTTGCACCAATATGGAAACCTTTGCTTGATGCCTCGGTACTCCGCGCCTGCACTTGCCCCTTAGCACCAAAGAGGAAACAAGGAAGTTGTGCGCGTTGGCGCCCGCCTGGTCCCGATCGTCAAGGCTCATGTCACGAGAACCTCGTGAGGTTTGCCCAGCCTTGAACTCTCCGCCCCTCACGAGCCAGCCGGGTGAGGCCGCTCCTGAGGAGGTCTCGTGTCATCCGCCTCGCGAGGCTTGGCCCCTCGCGAGGGTCTTGATTCCTTGTTGATGAAGATGGGTCGTACAGGCCTACCAGCAAAGCCACGCCGTGGGCCGCAGGCAGGCAAGTCTGGGGACCCCCATTCCTAGAACACCAACAGTAGCCCCCAGGCCCAAGGCGCGCTCGGGCTTGGCTTCGAGGCGAAGCCAAAGGTTAAGTGCGGAGCGCCGCGGGCCCCAATAGCCCGCGGCCTCGGTCGATGTGTGGCGGTTGATTGGACGTGGGCGTCTTCGCTTCCCCATGCTGCCTCGGCAACTGCCGGACTTGACAAGTCCCTACGACATGCAAGGAAAACCATCATTACATGTGATCATGGGGGGTGCTGGTTGGCCTCCTCCTGGTACAAATGGGAGGGGGCGGAACCCCGTCGCCCATCCTTCCTCTGCCTCTTCCGCTTCTTCTACGTCCTTGCTCCCCTCCTGCTACCAATGGTGCCGTCGAGGAGGTTCACCGCCGCGGAGAAGGGGAAGGCCTCTCGCAAGGGGCCCGGCTCTCCGGTGCCCAAGCGTGGACGCGTCCGTCCCTGCAAGAACACCGCAGCCCCCGCCGCGGCTCCGCACGGCCGTGGTGGTGCCGCTTTGCGGGGCAGGGGTCACTCTGGTTGTGGCGGTCCTGTTGATGAAGGGAGACGTGTCGTGGTCGCACGGCCTCCCCGGCCACGCTTCCACTCAGCGGATGATAACCCGCAAGTATAGGGGACCGCAACAGTTTTCAATAAGTAAGAGTGTCGAACCCAACGAGGAGCTAAAGGTAGAACAAATATTCCCTCAAGTTCTATCGACCACCGATACAACTCTACGCACGCTTGACGTTCGCTTTACTTAGAACAAGTATGAAACTAGAAGTACTTTGTAGGTGTTTTTGGATAGGTTTACAAGATAATAAAGAGCACGTAAATAAAAAGTAGGGCTGTTTATATAAAGACACAACAAAATTAGTTTTAGTAGAGAGCTTTTTGTTACGAGAAAGTTATTTGTCCCTAGGCAATCGATAACTAGACCGGTAATCATTACTGCAATTTTATTTGAGGGAGAGGCATAAGCTAACATACTTTCTCTACTTGGATCATATGCACTTATGATTGGAACTCTAGCAAGCATCCGCAACTACTAAAGATCATTAAGGTAAAACCCAACCATAGCATTAAAGTATCAAGTCCTCTTTATCCCATACGTAAACAACCTACTTACTCGGGTCTGTGCTTCTGTCACTCACGCCACCCACCATAAGCAAATCATGAACATATTGCAAACCCTACAGCGGGAATCCCTCACGCTTGTGCGACACAGAGAGCACCATAGGACAGCACCAATAATAAAACATGCAACTCAAACCAATCACGATCATCAAATAGCCCATAGGGCAAAATGGATCTACTCAAACATCATAGGATAGCCATACATCATTGGGAAATAATATATAGCGTTGAGCACCATATTTAAGTAGAGATTACAGCGGGTAAAAGAAAGGTTACACCGCTGCATAGAGGGGGGGGGGAAGAGTTGGTGATGATGGTGGTGAAGTTGTTGGTGAAGCTTGCGGTGATGATGATGGCCCCCAGTGGCACTCCGGCGCCACCGGAAGAGAGGGGGAGAGGGCCCCCCTCCTCCTTCTTCCTCCTTGACCTCCTCCCTAGATGGGAGAAGGGTTTCCCCTCTGGTCATTGGTCTCCATGGCATGGGAGGGGCGAGAGCCCCTTCGAGATTGGATATGTCTCTCTGTCTATCTCTGTTTCTGCGTTGTCAGATTCTACCCTTTCACCGTTTCTTATATTCCCGGAGATCCGTAACTCCGATTCGGCTGAAATTTTAACACGATCTCTATCCGGATATTAGCTTTCTTGCGGCGAAAGAAGGGCATCAGCCACCTTACTGGGTGGCCACAAGGGTCAGGGGCGCGCCCCCTGCCTCGTGGGCCCCTCGAGCGTCGTCTCGCGTTGATTTTTCTTCCCAAAAATCGCGTATATTCCAAAAAAAAAATCTTCGTCAGTTTTTATCCCGTTTGGAATCTGTTTGATATGGATATTCTGCGAAACAAAAATATGCATCAAACAGGAACTGGCACTGGGCACTGGATCAATATGTTAGTCCAAAAAATAATATAAAAAGTTGCCAAAAGTATATGAAGGTTGTAGAATATTGGCATGAAACAATCAAAAATTATAGATACGACGAAGACATATCAGCATCCCCAAGCTTAATTGCTGCTCGTCCTCGAGTAGGTAAATGATAAAAAGATAATTTTTTATGTGGAATGCTACCTAGCATAATCTTGATCATGTAATCTAATCATGGCATGAATATTAAGACACGAGTGATTCAAAGCAAAAGTCTATCATTTGACATTAAGATAATAATACTTCAAGCATACTAACTAATAAAGCAATCGTGTCTTTTCAAAATAACATGGCCAAAGAGAGTTATCCCTACAAAATCATATAGTCTGGCTATGCTCCATCTTCACCACACAAAATATTCAAATCATGCACAACCCCGATGACAAGCCAAGCAATTGTTTCATACTTTTGATGTTCTCAAACCTTTTTAACTTTCACGCAATACATGAGCATGAGCCATGGACATAGCATTATAGGTGGAATAGAATGGTGGTTGTGGACAAGACAAAAAGGAGAAGATAATCTCACATCAACTAGACGTATCAACGGGCTATGGAGATGCCCATTAATAGATATCAATGTGAGTGAGTAGGGATTGCCATGCAACGGATGCACTAGAGCTATAAGTATATGAAAGCTCAACAAAAGAAACTAAGTGGGTGTGCATCCAACATGCAAAAATTCTACTGTCCTACAAACCTCTGCACTTGGAGGCCCAACAACGTCTACAAGAAGAAGGTTTTCTAGTAGACATCAGATAGTATCACATCAACTAGGCGTATCAACGGGCTATGGAGATGCCCATCAATAGATATCAATGTGAGTGAGTAGGGATTGCCATGCAATGGATGCACTAAGAGCTATAAGTGTGTGAAAGCTCAGACTGAAAACTAAGTGGGTGTGCATCCAACTTGCTTGCTCATGAAGACCTCGGGCTTTTGAGGAAGCCCACCATCGGAATATACAAGCCAAGTTTTATAATGAAAATTCCCACTAGTATATGAAAGTGATAACTCAAGAGACTCTCTATATGAAGAACAGGGTGCTACTTTGAAGCACAAGTGTGGTAAAAGGATAGTAACATTGCCCCTTCTTTCTTTTTCTCTCATTTTTTTTTGTTTTTTTGTTTTTTTGGTGGGCTTCTTTGGCCTTTTTTATTTAGGCTTCTTTGGCCTCTTTTATTTATTTTTAAAGTCCGGAGTCTCATCCCGACTTGTGGGGGGATCATAGTCTCCATCATCCTTTCCTCACTGGGGCAATGCTCTAATAATGATGATCATCACACTTTTATTTAGTTACAACTCAATATTACAACTCGATATCTAGAACAAAGATATGACTCTATATGAATGCCTCCGGCGGTGTACCAGGATGTGCAATGATCTAGCATAGCAATGACATCATAAACGGACAAGTCATGAAAACATCATGCTAACTATCTTACGATCATGCAAAGCAATATGACAATGAATGCCCAAGTTATGCATATGATGATGATGGAAGTTGCATGGCAATATATCTCGGAATGGCTATGGAAATGCCATGCTAAGTAGGTATGGTGGCTGTTTTGAGGGAGTTATATGGTGGGTTTAAGGTACCGGTGAAAGTTGTGCGATACTAGAGAGGCTAGCAATGTTGGAAGGGTGAGAGTGCGTATAATCCATGGACTCAATATTAGTCATAAAGAACTCACATACTTATTGCAAAAATCTGTTAGTCATCAAAACAAAGTACTACGCGCATGCTCCTAGGGGGATAGATTGGTAGGAGAAGACCATCGCTCGTCCCCGACCGCCAGTCATAAGGAAGACAATCAATAAATAAATCATGCTCCGACTTCATCACATAACGGTTCACCATACGTGCATGCTACGGGAATCACAAACCTCAACACAAGTATTTCTACTAATCCACAACTACCCACTAGCATGACTCTAATATCACCATCTTTATATCGCAAAACTATTGCAAGGAATCAAACACATCATATTCAGTGATCTACAAGTTTTAAGTAGGATTTTATGACTAACCATGTGAATGACCAATTCGTGTCATCTCTCTAAATAGATATAAGTGAAGCAAGAGAGTTTAGTTCTTTCTAAAAAAGATATGCCCACGCTCTAACAAATATAAGTGAAGCAAACGAGCATTCTATAAATGGCGATTTTCTATGTGAAGAGAAACAGGCAATCCAAACTTCAAATGATATAAGTGAAGCACATGAAGCATTCTATAAAGCCATACTCAAAAGATATAAGTGAAGTGTATACAACATCCTATAAATCAACCAAGGACTATCTCATACCAGCATGGTGCATAAAAGAAAAATGAAAACTAAATGCAAAAGACGCTCCAAGATTGCACATATCGCATGGACGAAACGAATCCAAAAACATACCGATACTTGTTGAAGAAAGAGGGGATGCCTTCCGGGGCATCCCCAAGCTTAGACGCTTGAGTCTCCTTGAATATTTACTTGGGGTGCCTAGGGCATCCCCAAGCTTGAGCTCTTGCCTCTCTTCCTTATTCTCATATCAAGACCTTCTCGATCATCGAACACTTCATCCACACAAAACTTCAACAGAAAACTCGATAAGATCCGTTAGTATAATAAAGCAAATCACTACTCTAATTACTGTTGAAAACCAATTCATATTTTGTTTTTGCATTGTAGCTACTGTAATATAACTTTTCCATGGCTTAATCCACTGATATAATTTGATAGTTTCATCAAAACAAGTAAACTATGCATCAAAAACAGAATCTGTCTAAAACAGAACATTCTGTAATAATCTGAACATTCACCATACCTATGGTACTCCAAAAATTCTACCAAAATTAGAAAAATAAACAATTTGTATAGAAAGACAGTGCAAAAAGTTTCAGAACCATTTGACGTTCCAGTAAAAAATGTAAAATCGCGCACTACAGCCAAAGTTTATGTCCTGCACCGTACAAACCAACAAGCATCTAAACATCCTAAAGGCAAACCTTGACACATTATTTTTATTTTTTTAACTTTATAAAAGCACACAACAGAAATAAATGACTCTCTAAAACTTTCAGGTTGTCTTCCTGGCAGCGCTTTCTTTAAAGCCATTAAGCTAGGCATATAGTGCTCAAGTAATGAATCCACTTGGATCCCAAGGTATATCAAAGCCAATTTTAATTAACAATAATTTGTAATTTTGTAGTGAGCACAAAGTAACATATATCATGCAACAACAAAGTCTAACTCTCTTCCTATGCATCGGCATGTCATAAAAGAACAATTCATGCACACATAGTAAAGGCCAATGCATAGTATAAACAGTTTCTTGCAATTTTATCGTATTGGAAACATAGGGAGGTGGATATATAGTTCCTCTCTCATAATAATTGCAAGTAGGAGCAGCAAGCACATGCATATTATATTCATCAAAATCATCATGTGTAATAGTAAAACGCAACCCATCAATATATAATCCTTAACTAGATCATGGATGGCGCGCGTTGTCGCGCCCGTCCTATTTTCAATAGAATGATAGTGATTTCTATAAATATCTAGAAGCATAATCTCGACCAAAGTAGTATGACACCTATAATTTCATTGAATCCATTCATACAAACTTCAAACATTATACAAATAGAAAATGGCAGATGATCACTGCAAACAACTCGACAAACTCGAGAGGGTTCGCTTGTTTCTCACCAGGCATAGTAAAAGGTAACATTGTAAAAAAACAAAGCTTTGTCATCTTTTCTCATTTGGAAAGACAACATTGTTGTAAGTTCCAAGAACAGCTTTAGCCTTCTGCTCAAATTCAAGCTGATAATCACCTTAGGCAGAAATCTGTAGCATGCTAAAATGACAGGCAGAGCCCACAATATCCGGTCACCATTATAGAAATAATTTAAACTGACAGGCAACCTAAAAGGCTTTTTGTGGTACTAATGCATACTACAAATTGACTGTCTATTTACCATTATAGAAATAATTTAAACTGGCAGGCAACCTAAAAGGCTTTTTGTGGTACTGATGCATACTACAAATTGATTGTCTATTTAATAGAAGCAAGTGCCAGCTACTCATTGTTCTGTAAATAGCAGATTGAGCAACATTTTTTTCTACTTTTGAAGGAAGACGGTTCTCAGTATAGTGACCATGTCATCTAGATTATCAAGTTGGAGCCTGTCAGCTTACATTATTTTGCATGTGGGTCGTTGGTAAAGGAGGAGTCCAGGAGTGCAGGAACCGGCAATGTCAGAAGTGATCTGTATAACGAAAAAGATCAAATTAATAAGTTTAATAATAGAATGAGAGGAACAAACAAATCACATGCATAAAGACATGTATTGGTTGGTGTTACTAAGCCACATGCAAGAAGAAAACACTGATCACAGCAGATAAATAAAGCAGAAATCCACATAAAAAAGTTTTATTCAGAATCTTGAGAAATTGGTGTTTTTATTATTTCAAAGTCTATAAACATAATCACATTTTAAAAAGAGAAAGCCGTAAATGGCAGATCCTATCAAGATTTATTCAATGCCTAGAAACATATTCGCATTTTAAAAAGAGAAAGTAATAAATGGTAGATCCTATCAATATTTTATTATTCAACCTTGGATTGTTCATGGTAAAGTACATGGGCTATATAGTCCTCACCACTGCACCAGCAGGTCCATCTTCATCAACCCGCAACCATCGGTACGCATATAATCTTCGTGTCCCTCTCCATATCCCGCTAGACGTGGCAGTTGAGCACTTAAGGTGGCCCTGCATGTGTTACGTTGAACCGAAGACTTAATAGTGACATAACAGGAAGGAGACCACAAATTTTTGAAATGAAAAGGGGATCTCATGGTATTAATCAGATGCAATGTAAAAAAAGAAATAATGGGGCGGGGGGCGGGGGGATTAGAGAACCACGGGTAGACAAAAAATACATATGCTCGGCATTGATCGCTGAAACCTCAAAGAATAGATGAGAACTCCGATACCAAAGAAACTGAAAGCATGGGAAGATTAGGAGAGTGTCTTTTACAGGAAGATTAGGAGAGGCTAGCTACATATCCAGCTTGGATCGGAGTACTCTAATAGAAAATGGCATGTTAAACTTTATTAAGGACATGCTTAATACGTATTTGAATGTCATTGCATGGTAGTATAAATAGCAATGCACCTAGAAATTTCACATCACTTACCTTTTTCTGAGTTGTACATCACTTCCTCCAGTTTGTTTCCACCAAAAAATCAGACTCAGTAAATATTGCATCTGTGTGTGTGTGTGTATGTGTGTGTGTGTGTGGATTGTCATGAAAATCATTACAACAAAATTAATATAAGAATGAACAAGGAAAAAAATTGGGAAACTGTTTTCACCACTGAAGGATGAAAAGCTAATGTAAATATCCATAAAATAGTGTGTATCTTTTGGGCTTGTTGTAAAATATGCAAGTTGAGCAGCTAGAATAAAACTGGAGGGAAGATAATGCATACCATCATAAACAACACCAGTTATTCTAATTATGAAAGGCAATATGAATCAATCGATCTAGAATGTGATTAGGTTTACAATCACAAGAAAACACAGGATAAGTACAATTACGTACACATCCACCTGCTGCTATTGCATCCAGTATCCACTATCGAGTGACCCACTGTACCTCCACCGAGAACGAACCAATGTTGCCTGCTCAAAGTTCGCATACCTTCCTGGACCTGGCACCAGTGTGCCGGAGGAGTTTAGATCCGTCGTAAAAATAGATCACGGGTTGGGGTGTTTGCGCTTGAAAGCTGAGATCTCGCCGCAGCACTCTGTTACACTCCTGGATCTGAAAGAGCGGAGCAAGCTTGGCCTCGTCCTCCACCGGCGACCCAACCAGCAAAGCCCTCAGGCACAGCATCGGCGAGAGATGGCTGGCACGGCCCGCTGCGAACGCGCTCCCGACGGTGCGAACAACAACTGGCGCTTGGAGCGGTGACTCCGTCCTGCACGCCAGCGCCGGCACCCAGCAGCAGCCTCTCTCTCCTAGAAGGCGGCCTGGCGGAGCATGCCCTCTAGCCAGGCGACGAACCGCAGCGCATCGACCGGCCGGGGCGCCTCGCCTTGGCTGGTTCCCCTGGACCGCCGATTCCCTCGCGCGCGTCGCGTCGGCTCCCTCGATGCTGGATCCCACGTGCGGCTGGCATCCGCTAAATCCCCTCGAGGCCTCGACCGCACCGGCTGCTCCTCTCCTCCGGTCGCTGGATTGGGCGGGTGGACCTCGATTGGGATTGGGCGAGCTTCGATCGGGATCGGGAGTTGACAACAGCGGTGGTTGCGTTCCACCTTAAAAGGACGGCTCCGACGTCGTGGTAGGCAAATCAACAGAGAGTGTGATGTCGTTTTGCTATGCACGCTGGCGCTAGAGATTGAGAAAGAGCGAGGGGGGCCGCTGGTCGAGGTCGATGTCGTGGTCGGCGGCGCTGTCGGGAAGGATACGCCCAGCCGCCTAGATTGGGAGAAAGAGCACAGAGGTCGGGGAGAGGAGGGGGTTGTGCGAGACGACATCTCAATCCGGTTCGGGTGGGGAGAGGAGACTTGCCCATTGGGCCTAATTTAACACGGAACGTCCAAAAATGCTGACGGAGCAGCGGCCCACGCGGTGTGGGATCGGTATTAGCAAAAGAACCGAGATTAAGTGCAATTCCCACCTAATCTGATGGCTGAAAATGCTTGAAATTGACGATCGGACGGCTGTGAATGCTGATGCTCTAAGAGGGCTGGAAAAGTGCTTAGTTTTAATATATCTAAATAAGAGCAAACTTCTCCAATATAGTGTAGTCGAATGAATTAAAAAAGATAATAGGACTATCATGCGTGGGTGCAATAGCAACAATTTCATGTTTAAGATAAGGAACTATAGCAAGTTCATATCCATGAGCATAATTTATATTGGCATCTTGGCCACAAGCATAGCAAGCATCATCAAAAAGGGATATTTCAAGAGAATCAACAGGATCATAACAATCATCATAGCAATCATCCTTCGGTAAGCACGAAGGAAAATTAAACAATGTATGAGTTGAAGAGTTACTCTCATTAGAAGGTGGGCACGGGTAGATAATTTGCTCTTCCTCCTTTTGTTCTTCTCTCTCCTCGTCATCTTTTTCATCCAATGAGCTCACAGTTTCATAAATTTCTTCTTCCATCGGCTCCTGCAAAATATTAGTCTCTTCTTGGACAGCGGAGCCTTTCTCAATAAACGCATCAATATCGGCATTGTATTCATAATTCTCATAGAAATATTTAAGGATAGCTAAATTTTCGGGTCTATAAACGGAATCATCAAAATTTTCACACTCTTTAAACAAAGATTCGATTTCATAAGCACCCATAAAAGCAACAAATTTTTCTATTTGTTGCACATCATAGTAATCATATATACCATTAGCATAAGAAGCCAAGGTTTTATCATCATTAAATTTGCATGAAAAGGGAAGGTGTGGAGCCTTCATCCTAGAGCAACAAGTATAGTCATATCTCAAGCAAAGTTGCCTAGCATACCAATACAACATATAAATTTGATCTCATAATAGTTTCCCTCTTTAAGTCAAGCGATAATCCCTAAAGTATTCACGTTGATCCAATGTGTCTCCCATTATATAATTTAATGGGGTTTTCTCGGGATTATCAAAGTAGTACATAATATCTTTCACATAATGAGCATCGAGGGTTTTAGGAGGTTCCTCATCTCCATGAGTAGCAAGTACACCTATTTTTTTGGTATTTCATGTTCCATATCCATAACTAAAGATAAAGAACAACTAATAACAGCAAATAAAAATTACTTAGTGATAAAGCAAACAAGCACACACGAGAATATTCACCCCACGCTATGGCTCCCCGGCAACGGTGCCAGAAAAAGGTCTTGGTAACCCAAAAGTATAGGGGATCGCAATAGTTTTTGATAAGTAAGAGTGTCGAACCCAACGAGGAGCTAAAGATAGAACAAATATTCCCTCAAGTTCTATCGACCACCGATACAACTCTACACACGCTTGACGTTCGCTTTACCTAGAACAATTATGAAACTAGAAGTACTTTGTAGGTGTTTTTGCATAGGTTTGCAAGATAATAAAGAGCACGTAAATAAAAAGTAGGGGCTGTTTAGATAAAGACATAACTAAATTAGTTTTAGTAGAGAGCTTTTTGTTACGAGAAAGTTATTTGTCCCTAGGCAATCAATAACTAGACCGGTAATCATTACTGTAATTTTATTTGAGGGAGAGGCATAAGCTAACATACTTTCTCTACTTGGATCATATGCACTTATGATTGGAACTCTAGCAAGAATCTGCAACTACTAAAGATCATTAAGGTAAAACCCAACCATAGCATTAAAGTATCAAGTCCTCTTTATCCCATATGTAAACAACCTACTTACTCGGGTCTGTGCTTCTGTCACTCACGCCACCCACCATAAGCAAATCATGAACATATTGCAAACCCTACAGCGGGAATCCCTCACGCTTGCGTGACATGGAGAGCACCATAGGACAGCACCAATAATAAAACATGCAACTCAAACCAATCACGATCATCAAATAGCCCATAGGACAAAACGGATCTACTCAAACATCATAGGATAGACATACATCATTGGGAAATAATATATAGCGTTGAGCACCATGTTTAAGTAGAGATTACAACGGGTAAAAGATAGGTTACACCGCTGCATAGAGGGGGGGAAGAGTTGGTGATGATGGCGGTGAAGTTGTTGGTGAACATTGCGGTGATGATGATGGCCCCCGGTGGCACTCCGACGCCACCGGAAGAGAGGGGGAGAGAGCCCCCTTCTTCTTCTTCTTCCTTGACCTCCTCCCTAGATGGGAGAAGGGTTTCCCCTCTGGTCCTTGATCTCCATGGCATGTGAAATTTGAGAAGAGAAGAGTCAAAACTCTATGTCAGGATGCCTTACCAGAGCGATGAGGATACTGGGAAGTAAAAAGAATTCCTAAACTCTCCGATATATAATTCCTAATTGACTCAGAACATTTTTCTAGACACAACTCGGCCGCTAATAACGATCAATCAGTGGGGGCTCCTAAGGTCGGGGAAGGCTCTGATTACCAACTTGTAACGCCCTTGATGCGGCTATATCTCCCACGTGTCGAAGCACGACTTAGAGGCATAACCGCATTGAAAGCAATGTCGCAAGTGAGGTAATCTTCACACAACCCATGTAATACATAAGGGAAAGAGATACATAGTTGTCTTACAATCGCCACTTCACACAATTACATGAATAAAGCATTACATCATCCAAATACAATCAAGGTCCGACTACGGAACCAAAATAAAAGAAGAACCCCAAATGCGACACAGATCCCCGATCGACCCCAACTGGGCTCCACTACTGATCAACTAGAACGAAACAACACAAAGGACAAGATCTTCATCGAGCTCCTCCTGAGCTTGGTTGCGTCATCTGCATGGACTCATCGGCACCTGCAAGCTGGTTTGGGAAGTATCTGTGAGCCACGGGGACTCAGCAATCTCGCACCCTCGTGATCAAGACTATTTAAGCTTATGGGTAAGGTAAAAAGGTATGAGGTGGAGCTACAGCAAGCGACTAGCATATATGGTGGCTAACATACGCAAATGAGAGCGAGAAGAGAAGGCAAAGCACGGTCGATAAAAGTATGACCAAGAAGTGATCCTAAAACAACCTACGTCAAGCATAACTCCAACAACCGTGTTCACTTCCCGGACTCCGCCGGAAAGAGACCATCACGGTTACACATGCGGTTGATTCATTTTAATTAAGGTCAACTTCAGGTTTTCTACAACCGGACGTTAACAAATTCCCATCTGCCCATAACCGCGGGCACGGCTTCCGAAAGTTCAAATCCCTGCAGGGGTGTCCCAACTTAGCCCATCACAAGCTCTCATGGTCAACGAAGGAATAGACCTCCTCCCGAGACATTCCGATCAGACTCAGTATCCCAGTACAACAAGACATTTCGATAGGGTAAAACTAAACCAGCAACACCGCCCGATGCACCGACATCCTGATGGGAGCTGCACATATCTCGTTCTCACGGCAACACCGGATAGGTCAAGCTACGAGTAAAACCAGCCCTCAAGTTTCCCCGAGGTGGCCCCGCAGGATGCCCATTTTGGACCAACACTTAGACAAGCACTGGCCAGGGGGGTTAAAATAAAGATGACCCTTGAGTCTGCGAAACCCAAGGGAAAAAGAGGCTAGGTGGCGAATGGTAAAACCAATGTTGGGCATTGCTAGAAGAGCTTTACTCAAGGCGAACTGTCAAGGGGTTCCCATAATAGCCCAACCGCATAAGGAACGAAAAATCCGGGAACATAACACCGATATGACGGAAACTAGGGCGGCAAGAGTGGAACAAAACACCAGGAATAAGGCCGAGCCTTCCACCCTTTACCAAGTATATAGATGCATTAATTAAATAAGAGGTATTGTGATATCCCAACAAATAAACATGTTCCATGTTCCAACAAGGAACAAACTTCAATCTTCACCTGCAACTAACAACTCTATAAGAGGGGCTGAGCAAAGCGGTAACATAGCCAAACAACGGTTTGCTAGGACAAGGTGGGTTAGAGGCTTGGTTCAACAATATGGGAGGCATGACAAGCAAGTGGTAGGTATCGCAGCATAGGCATAGCAAAAGAGCGAGCAACTAAGCAAGCAAAGATAGAAGTGATTTCGAGGGTATGATCATCTTGCCTGAAATCCCGCAAGGAAGAAGAACAAGTCCATGAAGAAGATAAATGGACGAAGTCGAACGAATCCTCACAACACGACGTTATCGGATCCAACCCGAAGAAGCAAACACCGGAAAGAAGCACACAACATAGTAAACAACCAAAACATAAACATGGCAAGATGCACAACCAAGTATGATGCATGTCCGGTATAAAGAGGGCATGGCATGGTAAAGTGCACAAACAACCCTACAAATTAAGTGGGGCTCAATATGCAACTCCGTTGCATAGTGAAGAAACACCACGTGACTTATTTAGTTCGGTCTTGTTTATGTACTCAACAATATTAAATGTTGTTAGCATGGCAAGAGGTGAAGCATGATGAAACTATCTAATCTAGGCAAGTTTAAATGAGGCCGGAACAACAAAACGACAAGTCCGGAAACTCCTCATATGCATATATTAGGTTAGGTCCTGTTCTGTCCTAAAACATATTTTCGAGTTGTTTAACATGCAAAGTAAAGCCACCAAGTTAAACTAGGCATTTTTCCACCCCATTTACATATAAAGTTTATTAAAATCCGAGCTACGGTTAATTAGTTATGAATTAAAGCATTTTAACATGGCACAGGAGCATATTAAAGAAAACATCATTTTAAGCATTTTAAACATGGATGGAAATGACATATTATGAAACTACACAAAATTCTAAGCAACTTTCATATATAAATCATTTTAATCCGGTGCATAGATGATGAGTTATAAAATGCATGAAGTTAAGGGTCTAAACTGTAAACATGCAGTTTCAGGATTAATAGAAAAAAAAACGTTCTGCAGAAAAAAAATATGTCCCGGGCGAAATCTGGCCTACCGGGCTGCAAAGGACAGTGGGCGCCGGGGTGGCCTCGCGCTAGTGGGCTGAGGCCCAGTTGGTAGGGAGGAGGCCGGGCAGGCCGGTCCGCTTGCTGGATTGGGTCGAGGCAGACCCAGCGCGGTCAACACGCTCGTGCGCTTGTGCCTGTACAGAAGAGACGCGGGGCGGGGGCGTCCTGCTCGAGCAGAGGCGAAGCAGAGCAGGATGACAGGGGCGCAGTGGGCACGATGCAGAGTAGCAGATGAACTCCGGCGAGCGGGCAAGGCGGAGGGAGAAGGGCGGAGACGAGGACCACTTGGGGCTCCGGCAGCGCCGGGAACACGCAGACGGGTGGATCCGGTCCGCTGGCGCCCGACCCGGGCAAACGGCAGCGTGGACAGAGGAGCTTGGGCGCGGTGGCGCTCAGCGAGGCCATGGCGCGGTCTCCTGTCGACAGAGAAAAAGAGAACAGAGAGAGATGAGAGAGGGGTAACGCAGGGAGGAAAAGGGGAAGGAGAAGAAGGGGGCGACGTTCATCTGGTTGGCTGATGGGCATGAGCGAGGCCGACGAGGCGGCGGCAGGAGGGCTCCATGGGCGCCATGGCTGGGTGCTGCAGTCACCGACGCGGACGGCAGACGCACGGCGGCGCAGCAGGGGCACGGCGAGAACGGCGTGGGAATGGAGGTAGCGCAGTAGGGGCACGGCGGGAACGCGTAGGCCGGCGGTGACTTCCATGGCGCCGGTGTGCTCCTGTGAAGAGCAAAGAGAGAGACGAGGTGAGGGGAGAACCAGAGAGAGAAAAAGAAAGACGGAGGGAGAGAGAGGAACAAGGAGGGTCCACGGCAAGCAATTCCTGCTGGTCCTCGGCGTCGAGGCTCGCCAGGGTAGAGAAGGAGCTCCTCTCCTTTGGACTTGAGCGAAGCAAGGAGGAAGACTCATCGGGAGGGAGAAGAGCTCGGGCGCGGGGCTGCATGGATGGATTGGATCTGGGTGTGGGTGCGGCTCTGGTTGGCTGGGCGATGGGATCGAGGGAGATTGAGTGAGGGGATCCCGAGAGGATTGGAAGTGGCGGCGGGCGACGGGACACCTTTCCTAGATTTTAGGGTTTGATCCGATTTCGGTAGGGGTTGGTCTATATATAGGGACAAAAAGATTAGGTTTGGGCCCTCCGATCAAAATCGGACGGTATCGGTTAAATAGGCTATGGAGCCTAATGAAGAAAACGGAGACGTTATGTAGATGTTTGGGGATGATCTGGATCCAACGGTGACGACTACTCGGGTCGGGTCCAGGACAATTTTCGGACGCGCGCGCGAGGGGTCGGTTGGAACTTGTGGGCTGTGCAGAAGGACTCGAGCTGAGAGAAGAGAAGAGAGAGAGGCCCGGCGACTGTTTTCGGAGATCGAAAACATCCGACGAAAAGACCGGCTATACTGCCGCTATAGTTATCCGTTGGGGCGTCAAACGGGCTCCGAACACGATGAAACTTGGCAGGCGGTCTACTAACAACAAAATAACACCGCACGCCAACTTTCATCCTATTCCGAGAACATTTTCCGGCCACTTATAAAATAATATTTCGGACATGCCGCGGGCGCGTGCAAGTGTGTCTGGGCTCAGGACGGACAACGGACAGAACGAGGAGACCGGGACGGATGCAAGTTTCGAAAACATGATGATGCAATGCGGATGATGACATGACAAGATGCGACACGCAAGCAAAAGACAAGGCAACAACAGCGAATAACTGGGCGACAACTGGCACATCGGTCTCGGGGCGTTACAGAGAGCCCCTCCGAGATTGGATCTGTCTCTCTGTTTCTGCGTTCTCAGATTCTACCCTTTCACCGTTTCTTATATTCCTGGAGATCCGTAACTCCGATTGGGCTAAAATTTTAACACGATCTCTATCCGGATATTAGCTTTCTTGCGGCGAAAGAAGGGCATCAACCGCCTTACGGGGTGGCCACGAGGGTCAGGGGTGCGCCCGCCTGCCTCGTGGGCCCCTCGAGCATCGTCTCGCGTTGATTTTTCTTCCCAAAAATCACATATATTCCAAAAAAATCTCCGTCAGTTTTTATCCCATTTGGACTCCGTTTGATATGGATATTCTGTGAAACAAAAACATGCAACAAACATGAACTGGCACTGGGCACTGGATCAATATGTTAGTCCCAAAAATAGTATAAAAAGTTGCAAAAAGTATATGAAAGTTGTAGAATATTGGCATTGAACAATCAAAAATTATAGATACGACGGAGACGTATCAGCGGAGACGCTGCCAGAGTTCGTCGTCTGGTCGGAGAACCCGGCCGGCAACTGGCTTCAGCTCCCATGCTTCTTCGTCGACGAGCTGCCAGCCTCAGGTCCTGGCGGGCTTTGGCTACAGGAAGATGGCTGCTGCAGCAGGGCTTCCTGGGTTGCGGTCGAGGTCTCCACCACGGGCAATGTAGCTCTAGCCCGCGGTTGGCAGACGTTCGCCCGCGCGCTTCCTGGGCAGGCAGTGCACCCTTCACTTCAAGTACGACGGTGACGCGACCCTCTATGTGAGGGTGTTTGGGGAAGATGGTCGCCGCGTCGGGTGCTACCCCGAGGTGAATGACGGCGAGGAGGTGCTCGGCCTTGGCGACAGCCGCGACGAGGATGCGGGCGAACCCGCCCTTGGTGCCGACCGCGTCTCGTCTGGCTATGGCAGCTCTTCCCCCAGCGACAGCTCCAGCAGTGGCGGCTACGACCAGCCGCCATGCCCACTTCGAAGACTGTGGCGGGTCATCTCGTCGCCGCGCCTCCATGAAGCGCGAGGAGGGGTCCGGCTGAGCTTAGGAGGGTGCTGGGGCCTACGCCCGTGGACCGCTGTAGCCTGTAGGCGCCGCTTCTATTTTGTTCTTCTTTTCCTTCTTGCATCAGAAAGAAACCAGAATGGGCCCCGGAGGGGCGTGTATCGAACTATTATCTCAATCGTTATGTCATGTTTGTTGTGCCATGTCGCAACATCATCATTTTATGTAGGGATAACTTACCTCGACTTGTTTTGAGTGGCCTCCTCCTCACGAGGCGCTTGCTTCCTAGTGCATGTCGAGGCCTTGATATGCGCTTAGGAACTGCAAAAAATTCATCAAGAGGTTTATCGCTCACCCGAGGCTTGGTCATAAGCGCCACTGGCCTTGACTCAGTGCTTCGCGTCGCGATACCCGTGGGGCACGGATTAGGAGAGGTGCGCCAGCTTGTGGGCTCGAACGAGGGTGCCTCGCGAAAAGACAGAAGGAGGAAGCTCACGAAGGTACCTGTTCAGCCCCCTCGCGAGGGACGCGAGGGAGAGTTCAAGTCGACCAAAGAGGCGAAGGCAGAAACAGAGGCAGAAAGCGATAAAACGGGATCAGCAAGAGACACCAGAAAGCAAATTTCAATTAAAAGAGGGCGAGCCAACTTCGAAAAGCAAATGAAAAGCCGCGTCTGGCACCTAGTCTAGTCTTTGATGTCTTCTCACCAGTGCGGAGCTAAGTGCTGCCACTCGGCGTGGGAGGGAGCCCCCGAGGCCCAAGGGCGGCTCTCTTGAGGCTCCGGGGCGTGTACAACCCCACTCATTATTACGTGAGAGTGTCACAGGCGGCGATTCTTCACAGGCACGGGTCCTTGCTTCACAGGCACTGGGCCTTTCTTCATAGGCACTGGGTCTTTCTTCACAGGCACCAGGCCTTGCTTCACAAGCACTGGGCCTTCTTCACACGCACTGGGCCTTTCTTCATGGGTAGAACTTCCGGAGGTGTTGGATGTTCCAGGCGTTCTGGACGGGTACCCCATCCTACGTCTCCAGGCGCGAGGCGCCAGGCCTGGAGGCGTGGACGACCTTGAACGGGCCCTCCCACATGGGCAAGAGCTTATGCAGCCCCTCCCTAGAGAGCACCCGCCTCAGGACGAGGTCATCCACCTCAAGTGGACGCTGTTGGGGAACGTTGCAGAAAACAAAAAAATTCCTACTCGTGTCACCAAGATCCATCTATGAGTTCATCTAGCAACGAGTCATCGGATGCATCTACATACCTTTGTAGATCGCGAGCGGAAGCGTTCAAAGAACGGGGATGATGTTGTCGAACACGACGTGATCCAAATCACCGATGACCAAGTGCCGAACGAACGGCACCTCCGCGTTCAACACACGTACGGGACGGGAGACGTCTCCTCCTTCTTGATCCAGCAAGGGGGGGAGAGGTTGATGATGATCCAGCAGCACGACAGCATGGTGGTGGATGCAGGGCGTCACAGTAGCAGGGCTTCGCCTATACTACGAGAGAGAGAGACATAACAGGGAGAGAGGGATGCGCCCAGGGCTGTAGCATGAAATCCCTCCTCTCCCCCACTATATATAGGGGTGCCTAGGGGGGGCGCCGGCCCTAGGAGATGGGATCTCCTAGGGGGGCCTAGGGGTGGGGGCTTGCCCCCCAAGCAAGGGGGCGCCCCCTTTAGGGTTTCCCCTCAACCCTAGCCGCATCGGCCCTAGGGGAGTGGCGCCCTAGCCCACTTTGGGCTGGGTCCCTTCCCACTTCAGCCCATGGGGCCCTCCGGGATAGGTGGCCCCACCCGGTGGACCCCCGGGACCCTTCCGGTTGTCCCGGTACAATACCGGTGACCCCGAAACTTGTCCCGATGGCCGAAATAGCACTTCCCATATATAATTCTTTACCTCCGGACCATTCCGGAACTCCTCGTGACGTCCGGGATCTCATCCGGGACTCCGAACAATATTCGGGTTACTGCATATACATATCTTCACAACCCTAGCGTCACCGAACCTTAAGTGTGTAGACCCTACGGGTTCGGGAGACATGTAGACATGACCGAGACGACTCTCCGGTCAATAACCAACAGTGGGATCTGGATACCCATGTTGGCTCCCACATGCTCCACGATGATCTCATCGGATGAACCACGATGTCGAGGATTCAATCAACCCCGTATGCAATTCCCTTTGTCAATCGATATGTTACTTGCCCGAGATTCGATCGTCGGTATCCCAATACCTCGTTCAATCTCGTTACCGGCAAGTCACTTTACTCGTACCGTAATGCATGATCCCGTGACCAGACACTTGGTCACTTTGAGCTCAATATGATGATGCATTACCGAGTGGGCCCAGTGATACCTCTCCATCATACGGAGTGACAAATCCCAGTCTTGATCCGTGTCAACCCAACAGGCACTTTCGGAGATACCCGTAGTATACCTTTATAGTCACCCAGTTACGTTGTGACGTTTGGTATACCCAAAGCACTCCTACGGTATCCGGGAGTTACACGATCTCATGGTCTAAGGAAAAGATACTTGACATTGGAAAAACTATAGCAAACGAAGTATACGATCTTTATGCTATGTTTAGGATTGGGTCTTGTCCATCACATCATTCTCCTAATCATGTGATCTCGTTATCAATGACATCCAATGTCCATAGCCAGGAAACCATGACTATCTGTTGATCAACGAGCTAGTCAACTAGAGGCTTACTATGGACATGTTGGTGTCTGTTATTCACACATGTATTACGATTTCCGGATAACACAATTATAGCATGAATAAAGACAATTATCACGAACAAGGAAATGTAATAATAATGCTTTTATTATTGCCTCTAGGGCATATTTCCAACAGACGCTGCGGCAGCGGTACCGCCGCAGCGCCTGCTAGTATCTTGCCGCCCGTAGTGCAGCTTCGCGGCGTCGTTCCTCCCCCAGCACGAGGTCCATCCCCCGCATGGCGTCCTGCTGCGTCTCATCAAACGTCAGGAGCCATGCGTAGCGATGCTCGACCTCATGAGGGAGGACTGCTTCTGCTCCATAGACGAGGAAGAACAGGGTTTCGCTCGTTGGCTTGGTAGCGGTGGTGCGGATCGACCACAGCACAGACTGGAGCTTGTCGTGCCAGCCCCTACCGCAGGCTTCGAGCTTCTTCTTGAAGGTCCTGGTCTTGAGGCCCTTCAGGACCTCCACGTTGGCGCGTTCGGCCTGGCCATTGCTCCTGGGGTGTGCTACTGAGGCGTAATAGATCTGCGTTCCAAGGTTAGCACAATATGACTTGAAGAGATTACTAGTGAACTGCGAGCCATTATCAGTGATGATGTGGTTGGGGACCCCAAAACTGCTCACGAGGCCCTTGATGAACTTGACTGCAAAGCCGGCTGGGATGGCACGGATGGCTTCAACCTCCGGCCACTTAGTGAACTTGTCGATGGCGACGTAGAGGTATCCATAGCCCCCAGGCGCCCGAGGGAAAGGGCCCAGAATATCCAGCCCCCAGACCGCGAACGGCCATGAGAGTGGGATGGTCTGGAGGCCCTGAGCTGGCTGATGGATCTGCTTGGCATGGAATTGGCAGGCCTCGCAGGACTTCACCAGCTCGGACGCGTCGTTGAGCGTCGTAGGCCAGTAGAATCCACTTCGGAATGCCTTGCCGACGAGGGTTCGCGACGACGAGTGGTGCCCACAGTCTCCGCCGTGTATGTCATCTATCATCTCTTTCCCCTGTTCCCTGGAGATACAACGCAGTGTAACGTCATTCGATCACTTCCTGTATAACTCACCGTCTTGGATGCAGTACGTTGTGGCCTGACGAGCCACGCGCTCCGCGTCCTCCTCCTTCTCTGGCAACGCCCCTTGCATCAGGTATTCCTTGAATTCCTTGGTCCAGCATCCCTCCTAGGGCTCGAGCGCCAGGAGTAGGCGCACTCCTGAGGTTGGGCCACATGCTGGGGCTCCTGAGGCAGGCGGTTGCAGGAGTTCCTCCCGAGACTGAGTTGTTCTTGAAAGCGACGGCGTTGCTGATGGCTTGAAGAGCCGCTCCTCGAAGACACCAGGCTACTGGGGCTGTCGCTTGGATGCTCTTCTAGCGATATCGTCTGCTTCCTTGTCGGTGCCACGGGGCACGTGCTGCAACTCCAGGCCCAAAAATTGCTTCTCCATCTTGCGCACCTCCGTGAGGTATGCTTCCATGTGCTCGTCCTTTGGCTCGTATACCTTGTTGGAGAAGTTGACGAGGAGCTGTAAGTCGCCCCTGATAGTGAGACGCTTCACCCCCAGCGCCGCTGCAGCCTTCAGGCCAGCTATGAGACCCTCGTATTCTGCAATGTTGTTGGAGACCTTCTCGCCCTACTAGAAGTAGAGCTGCATGGCGTAGTAGAGCTTGTCCTGAGTGGGCGAGATGAGTACTGCTCCAGCCCCTGCGCCCTGGCGCGCGAAGGCACCATCGAAATACCTGACCCAGCCGTCAGGTGCCTCGCTTCCTGGCGAGAGGGACCGGTCTTTGCCTTCTTCAAGCGCCGGGGCGTCTGTCCATTCTGCCATGAAATCAGCAAGCGCGGCCCCCTTGATGACCCTGGTAGTACTGAACTCCAGTTGGAGTGCTTGCAACTCGATGTTCCATTCAGCGATTCTTCCAGCAGAGTTGGGGCTCCTGAGCACTCTCTCCAATGGATAAGCTGAGACGACCCTGATGGGGTGGCCCTGGAAGTAGTGCTGTAGCTTTCGCGAGGCCACTAGGAGCGCGAGTAGGAGCTTCTGAGGCATGGGGTACCGCGCTCTTGCGTCCCGCAACACCATGCTGACGAAGTATACTGGGTGCTCGACGAGGGTAGGCGTGCTGGTGAGGTTTGCATCTTTTTCTGAAGCCGGGGTGCCTCCTGAGGAGGTAGAGCCCCCAACGCTCGTCGCTTGCCGAAGTCTCCGCGAGCTTGGGGGGTGTCGCCCTGCCGAGCCTGATCCTCTGCCGCTGCTGCTGCGGCCCTTGTGGCACCCTTCTGGTCTTGCGTCGTATCTGCTGGAGGCATGGCACGGCGCGATGCGCCCTTGGCTTGGTGTTCTTCCCGAACCGACACCAGAGCAACACTGGCTGAGTATGGGGTGGCGGCAAGATAGAGCACTAGGGGCTCGCGAGGTCGTGGCGCCACCATCACTGGAGGGTTGGTCAGGTATCTCTTGAGGTCATGAAAAGCTTGGTCAGCCTTCGGGGTCCACTCGAACGGGCCCTTATTTTTCATCAGCTTGAAGAAGGGTAGGGAGCACTCTCCTAGCTTGGAGATGAAGCACCCCAACGCAGTCACCCGACCAGCCAACTTCTGCATTTCCTTGAGGGTCTGTGGTGGACTCATGTCTTCAAAGGGACGCCAAACACGCATTTCTCTGGATTGAGCTACAAGTCCACCTGGCGAAGGCTTTCAAAGGTCTCCTCTAGGTCTTGGATCAAGGTCCCCGCCTCCCGGGACTTCACCACAACGTCGTCGATGTAGGCTTCAGCGTTTCTCCCGAGCTGCCGCCCTAAGGCGATGTGCATGAATCGCTGGAAGGTTGCGCCCGCGTTGCGCAGCTCGAACGACATGCAGGTGTAGAAGTACACCCCACACTAGGTCAGGAAGGCCGTCTTCTCCACATCTTCTACCGCCATCTTGATGTGGTGATACCCTGAGAACGCATCCAGGAAGCATAGCAAGTCTCACTCGGCGGTGGAGTCGACGATCTGGTCGATGCGTGGAAGCGGGAACGGATCTTGGGGGTAGGCCTTGTTGAGGTTGGTGAAGTCAACGCACATCCGCTCCTTCCCGCCTTTCTTGGGGACGACGACGGGGTTCGCCAGCCACTCGGGGTACCGAACCTTGCGAATGAAACCCGCAGCCTCCAACTTGCGGGTTTCTTGGATGATGAAAGCTTGCTTCTCCATGGACTGCCGCCTTGCCTTCTGCTTCACAGGGCGTACGTTGGGGCACACCTTCAGGTGGTGCTCTATTACCTCTCTCGGGACCCCTGCCAGCTGATCGGGCTCCCAGGCGAACACTCCCTTGTTTGCACACAAAAACTTCACTAGCGCCTCCTCCTGAGCAGGCTCGAGGTTGGCGCCTATGGTAAAGGTTACCCCCGAGGACCCGTCCTCCTTGACCAACACTTGCTTGGTTTTTGCCTTGTCCTGAGTGAAGAATTGCTTCTTCTTGGTTGGTGCGGCTCCCTTAGCCTTGGAGGTATCCGCGTCGGCGGGTTGCGCTGTCGCGACGGCCTTGATGGCAAGCTTGAGCACCGCCAGGGCCTCCTTGGCGCCCCCCTTGATGGTGAGGAGACCCTGGCTCCCCGACATCTTCATGAGATTGTAAGCAGGATGGGTTGCTGCCATGAACTGGGCCAGAGCTGGGTACCCGAGGATGGCGTTGTATGGGAGGCCAATGCGGGCGATGTCAAAGTCGATGAGCTCGGTGTGGTAGTTGTCGTGCGTGCCGAAGGTCACGGGGAGGCGGATCTGCCACAGGGAGTGGGCGGGGCCTCCGCCAACTCCCGAGAAGGGCTTGTTGGGGCGGGCTGCTCGAATGGTACGTGAAGGAGGCTAAAGGCCTCGACGGAGAGCACATTGAGGCCGACGCCGCCGTCGACGAGCGTCTTGGTGATGGATACATGGCAGATGGTGGGTGCGCACTCGAGCCGACGGTGGAGGCGGGATGATCCTCCAAGTAGAAGGTGAGGTTGGCCTCAGGCGCGGCCCAGCCGGGCGGAGCCCCCGGGCGCTTGGAAGCGAGCCGATCTGGCGAAAGTATGGCTTGACGTGCCGATCTGAGGGCGGTGCTCGCGAACCGCCGAGAAGAGCTACGACGATGGGGGGCCCCGGTTCCCTGAAGCGAGTGGTGAAGAGGTTATGCAGCTCCTCCCAGGTGGCGACAGAAGACTCCGGCAAGTGGAGGATCCAGGCGTGCGGCGCGCCTACAAGGGCCATTGGGAACCAGTTGGCCATGATCTTGTCGTCGCCCCCGGCTTCCAGGACGGCCTCCTCATATGCTAGCAGGAAAGCCGACGGGTCCACCGCGCCGTCGTAGCGCGGCCGCATCTCCGGCTTGAACTTCGGTGGCCACTGCACCTGCCGCAAGGCAAGGGCAAGGCTTGGCGCCCCCGAGCGCCGCCGTGGGCACCGGCAGATCCAGCTGGAGGGGCGCCCGCCATGGGGAGCGGGCGTGGAGATGGTGGAGCGCGAGTCGATGAAAGGAAGATTCCGGCGCACCCCTACCTGGCGCGCCAAATGTCGGATCATGGGTTCCGACAAAACCCTTAAGGTTCGAACACTGAGGTGCGCGCGAAGATCACCCCCTATCGATCTGCATCCTAACTTAGCTAAGATCTCACGAACTAACTCGACGAACTCTCAACACAAAGGACACAAGATTTATACTGGTTCGGGCCACCGTTGTGGTGTAATACCCTACTCCAGTGTGGTGGTGGTGGATTGCCTCTTGGGCTGAGAATGAACAGTACAAGGGGAAGAACAGCCTCCTGAGGTTGAGGTGTTCTTATGCTTGGTGGGTGTGCCGCCAAGGATGTGGTGGCACCAATCTCAGATCTCTCTCCCCTAGCTACGGTGGTGGCTAGTTCTATTTATAGTGGCCTTGGTCCTCTCCCCAAATATTGAGTGGGAAGGGAGCCAACAACGGCCAATTTGAAATGGGACAGCTAATACAAGCTATCCTGACAAAAGTAGTCTTCGCATGCCAAAGGCTCTGGTGGTGACGCCGTCTTGGGCTCCACGGTGACCTCCGTCTTGCCGTCCTTCTGGTCTTGGTCTCGTTGCACCAATATGGAAACCTTTGCTTGATGCCTCGGTACTCCGCGCCTGCGCTTGCCCCCTTAGCACCAAAGAGGAAACAAGGACGCTCCACGCGCTGGCGTCCGCCTCGTCCCGATCGTCATGGCTCACGTCACAAGAACCTCATGAGGTTTGCCCAGCCTTGAACTCTCCGCCCCTCACGAGTCAGCCTGGTGAGGACGCTCTTGAGGAGGTCTCGTGACGTCCACCTCGCGAGGCTTGGCCCCTCGCGAGGGTCTTGATTCCTTGTTGATGAAGATGGGTCGTACAGGCCTACCAGCAAAGCCATGCCATGGGCCGCAGGCAGGCAAGTCTGGGGAACCCCGTTCCTAGAACGCCGACAAAGGCATCCCAATATTTCAGACGGTGAAAATCTTGTTGAAAAAATTGATGAAAGTGGGTTTAGAGAGGTCAAAACTTTAGCTAGTGATGTGCCCACTCTTTTGGATTACAAAGACTTTAATTATTATAGTTTCTCTTTGATTGATTGTATTTCTTTGTTGCAATCCATGATAAATTCACCCCATGCTTATGAACAATATAAAGCTTTTACTAAACATATTGTTGATGCTATGATGAAAGCTTTTGAAGAAAACTTGGAATTAGAAGTTTCAATTCCTAGAAAATTGCATGATGAATGGGAACCTACTATCGAAGTCAAGATTAGAAATTATGAGTGTTTTGCTTTGTGTTACTTGGGTGCTAGTGTTTCTACAATTCCGAAATGTTTATGTGACGTGCTTGGTCTTACTAATCTTGAAGAATGTTCTTTGAATTTGCGCTTGGTGGATTCTACTTTTAAAAAGCCTATGGGAAGAATTAATGATGTTCTTATTCTTGCAAATAGGAATTATGTGCCCATAGATTTTATTTGTTCTTGATATTGATTGCAATCTGTCATGTCCAATTATTCTTGGTAGACCGTTTTTACGCACTATTGGTGCAGTGATTGATATGAAAGAAGGCAATATTAAGTTCCAATTTCCTTTGAGGAAGGGTATGGAACACTTTCCTAGAACTAGATTTAAGCCACCTTATGAATCAATCATGAGGGCATCTTATGGATCTTGAACCAAAGATGACAAAACTTAGATCCTTGCCTCATGCCCAGCTAACGGCGTAAAACTATAGCGCTTGTTGGGAGGCAACCCAATGAATAAATTTCGTTTTTACTTTTTGCTTCCTGTTTTTGTGTGTAACACAATTACGCTACTGTTATGATTGTGTTTTTTATGTTTTAATTAGTGTTGTGTGCCAAGTAAAGCCTTTAGGATCTTCTTGGATGATAGTTGTTTGATCTTGCTGAAAAAACAGAAACTTTTATGCTCATGAAATTAATTTTCATTTTTTACCAGAGAGTGATAAAATACCCATTCCACTTGCAGTAGATCATTATGCAAATTTCTCAGGTCTTCCTAATTTTTCAGAATTTTTGGAGTTACATAAGTATGCGAAATAGTCAGATTGCTACAGACTGTTCTATTTAGACAGATTCTGTTTTCTTTGTGTTGTGTGCTTATTTTGATGGCTCTATGGTTTTCTTTGATGAGTTTTTCCATAGAAAAGTTGGAATACAGTAGATATAATACAAGAACAAAATATGAATTGGTTTAATACAGTACTTATAGTAGTGGTTTATTATTCTTATACTAACGGATCTCACGAAGATTTTGTTGAGTTTTGTGTGTTTGAAAGTTTTCAAGTTTTGGGTTATCTTACGATGGATGAAGGAATGATGGAAGAACCTAAGATTGGGGATGCCCCGGCATCCCAAGCTATTATTAAAAAATGAGCAACCAACTAAGCTTGGGGATGCCCCAAAGTGGCATCCCCGCTTTCTTCCAACGATCATCGGTATTTTACTTGAAACTACATTTTTATTTGTCACATGACATGTGTTTTACTTGGAGCGTCTTGTATGATATGAGTCTTTGCTTGTTTTATTTTGTGTTCTAAGTCATAAATCCTTGCTGGACACACCTATTTGAGAGAGCCAAAATTATGTCATGACTTGTTAGAATTGCTCTCTATGCTTCACTTAAATTTTTATGAGCAATGGACTTGCTCTAGTGCTACACTTATATCTTTTTTAGCATGGCGTGCTTTAGTATTTTTCAAGAAATGCTCTCTTGTTTCACTTAGACTTATTTGAGTTAGTAAAATTTTCAAGAAACTCTCTCTTTCTTCACTTAAATTAATTTGAGAGAAAGGAAAATACATTATGCTCATGATCTTCACTTATATTTGTTGGAGCTTGTCAAAAGCAACACATGAAAATTAGTCCCAAAATGATAGATATCCAAGAAGGATATAATAAAAACTTTCATGAAGATCATTGGACAAAATAAACTTGATTCTTAGTAATAGTTTTGAGACATGATGATGTGATATGTGAGTCATCTTGATGAGTAATTATGCTTTAGTAAGAATATTGGTGTTAAGGTTTGTGATTCCCTATGCAAGTACGAAAGTCAATAGTCATGCAATGAAATTATATCCTACTTGTGGTGCATTATTCAGTGTTATTTATGCTTAATGCTTGCTTATGAGATTAATTATTCGTTTCTTAGTTGGTCGCTTCCCAATCTTTTGCTAGCCTTCATTTTGCACTAAGTATGATCACTACTTGTGCATCCAAAAACCTTTAACCTAGTTTTGCCACATGAGTCCACTGTATCTACCTATATGCGGTATTCTTTTGCCATTCTAAGCAAATTTGCATGTGCCATCTCTAATTTTCAAAATAAACTTCTCTTTTGTGTGTTTGTTTCGCTCGCGGAGCGGTGAGGGGTGGCTAATATTTTCCATGCAAGATGTGTTATTCTCAAGATGAGTGTTTATTCACTTGTCATTGCACAAGAGTAAGGCAAAGGTATTAGGGATGCCCAGTCTCGAAATGCAAAAAAAAAAGAATTTACTTTATGTTGTCAAATAATAAATTTCTTGGAAACTGTTGGTATGGAGGGCAACTGTGGATACGGCTAGCCATGGAAAGTGAAAGTTAGGGTGGAAAAAGGAATAAACTTTATTTTCTGTTTGGGAACCGCCTATGATATATTTAAGCGTGGAAAGTATTGGGAACACTAAGTCGTTTTTGTTAGTGGGATGGATACACCTCTCAAAATGTTTTTATCTCTAAGTTTTTTGCTTTGAGCTCTCGCACCTCTACAAATCCCTACTTCCCTCTGCAAAGGGCCTTTCTTTTACTTTATGCAATTTTTATTTTTGAATTTGAGTCTCCATCTTCTCTTATAAAAGCACCAACTAGGAGGCAATATGATCTTACTTAAGTATTGGGTGTAGCTAATATTCGAGTGTGTTTCATGAATGGATCAATGTTTGAGCATGATGGGCTAGGGATAGCTTATTTTAGCGTTGATATTTTGAAAGACATGGTTGCTTGTTGATATGCTTGAGTATCTAAATTATCATGTCAAAACTAGACTATTGCTTTGAACAACTAAAAGTCCAATTGTCCATGCTATAGAGAAAAGAATATGATATGACATGATAGGCAGCATTCCACATCAAAAATTCTGTTTTTATCACTTACCTACTCGAGGACGTGTAGGAGTTAAGCTTGGGGATGCTGATACGTCTCCAATGTATCTATAATTTTTTATTGTTCCATGATGTTATATTATCAATCTTGGATGTTTATAATAATTTTATAGTCATTTTATATCATTTTTTGGTACTAACCTATTGACGTAGTGCCAAGTGCTAGTTCCTGTTTTTTCCGTGTTTTTTACATCCTAGAAAATCAATATCAGACGGAGTCCAAATGCCACAAAAACTTTACGGAGATTTTTTATGGGCCAGAAGGAACATGTTGGGCCCTAGTTGCACCTGGGGGAGTCCCGAGGAGGGGACAACCCACCAGGGCGCGCCAGGAGGCCCAGGCGTGCCCTGGTGGGTTGTGCCCACCTCGGGTGCCCCCGGATCGCCTCTTTGCCCTATAAATACCCCGATATTTCTAGAACCCTAGGGGAGTCGACGAAATATTCATCCAGCCACCGCAGAGTCCAGAACCACCAGATCCAATCTAGACACCATCTCAAATGGGGTTCACCACCTCCATTGGTGCCTCTCCATGATGCGTGAGTAGTTCTTTGTAGACCTTCGGGTTCGTAGTTAGTAGCTAGATGGCTTCATCTCTCTCTCTCTTGATTCTCAATACAATGGTCTCTTGGAGATGAAGGAAATATGCCCTTGAGGCAATAATAGAGTTGTTGTTTATATTTCCTTATATTGTGATAAATGTTTATTTTTCATGCTAGAATTGTATTAACCGGAAACTTAGTACATGTGTGAATACATAGACAAACAGAGTGACCCTAGTATGCCTCTACTTGACTAGCTCGTTTGTCAAAGATGGTTAAGTTTCCTAACCATAGACATGTGTTGTCATTTGATGAACGGGATCACATCATTAGAGAATGATGTGATGGACAAGACCCATCCATTAGCTTAGCACTATGATCATTTAGTTTATTGCTATTTGCTTTCTTCATGACTTATACATGTTCTTATGACAATGAGATTATGCAACTCCCGAATACTAGAGGAACACCTTGTGTGCTATCAAACGTCAGAACGTAACTGGGTGATTATAAAGATACTCTACAGGTGTCTCCGATGGTGTTTATTGAGTTGGCATAGATCGAGATTAGGATTTGTCACTCCGTGTATCGGAGAGGTATCTCTGGGCCCTCTCGGTAATGCACATCACTATGAGCCTTACAAGCAATGTGACTAATGAGTTAGTCACGGGATGATGCATTACAGAACGAGTAAAGAGATTTGCCGGTGACGAGATTGAACTAGGTATGATGATACCGATGATCGAATCTCGGGCAAGTAACATACCGATGACAAAGGGAACAACGTATGTTGTTATGCGGTTCGACCGATAAAGATCTTCATAGAATATGTAGGAGCCAATATGGACATCCAGGTTCGCTATTGGTTATATACCAAAGAGGTGTATCGGTCATGTCTACATAGTTCTCGAACCCGTAGGGTCCTCACGCTTAACGTTTGTTGACGATATAGTATTATATGAGTTATGTATGCTGGTGACCGAATGTTGTTCGGAGTCCCGGATGAGATCACGGACATGATGAGGAACTCCAGATTGGTACGGAGATAAAGATTGATATATGGGATAATAGTGTTTGGTCTCCGGAAGGGTTCCGGATGTTTCTCGAAATGTTTGGGTACGAGAACACTTTATTTTGGCCAAAGCAGAAAGCCCACAAGGTTTTTGGAAAGTGCAAAAGGAAGTTTTGCGGAGTCCAGGGGCCAGACGCCAGGGTCCCTGGCGTCTGGGTCCAGACGCCGGGAACCCTGGCATCTGGCCATGGAGTCCGAGAAGGACTCTTGCCTTTCGGGTGAAACCGACTTTGTGGAGGCTTTTACTCAAAGTTTCGACCCCAAGGCTCAACATATAAATAGAGGGGCAGGGCTAGCACCCAAGACACATCAAGAAACACCAAGCCATGTGCCGGCAACCCCGTCCCCTCTAGTTTATCCTCCGTCATAGTTTTCGTAGTGCTTAGGCGAAGCCCTGAGGAGATTGTTCTTCACCAACATCGTCACCATGTCGTCGTGCTGTCGGAACTCATCTACTACTTCCTCTTCTTGCTGGATCAAGAAGGCGAGGACGTCATCGAGCTGAACGTGTGCTGAACGCGGAGGTGCCGTACGTTCGGTACTTGATCGGGACGGATCGTGGAGGTGTACGACTACATCAACCGCGTTGATAAACGCTTCCGCTTTAGGTCTACGAGGGTATGTAGACACACTCTCCCCTCCCGTTGCTATGCATCTCCTAGATAGATCTTGCGTGATCGTAGGAAATTTTTTGAAATACTGCGTTCCCCAACAACACCAATTAGCCCTTGTTGTCCTGGTGGTAAGGATCATGGTGGTGAGGCAGGCCATCAAGTTAATTCACCAATTGAATCTTCTCCCATAAGTGTGGCCCCTCCTTTTGGTATGTTTTTTTTCTTATTTTAGTTTGCCAATTTGGTTGTATCACTCTTTCTGTTGAAATTTTCATATGTGTCCTGTGAGTTTTGAAATGCATTGTTCTTACAAATACCCTGCTATTTTTTGATGTGAATGCTATGTTTATTTGTGTATGTTGTTTACTTGATGTTGTTGGGGAATGTAGTAATAATTCAATTTTTTCCTACATGTCACCAAGATCAATCTAGGAGATGCTACAATGAGAGAGAGGGAGTGCATCTTCATACCATTGAAGATCGCTAAGCGTAAGCATTACAAGAACGCGGTTGATGGAGTCGTACTCGCGGTGATTCAAATCACGGAAGATCCGATCAAGCGCCGAATGGACGACGCCTCCGCATTCAACACATGTACAGCCCGGGGACGTCTCCTCCTTGATCCAGCAAGGGGAGAGGAGAAGTTGAGGGAGAACTCTAGCAGCACGACGGCGTGGTGGCGGTGGAGCTCGTGGTTCTTCGGCAGAGCTTCGCTAAGCACTATGGAGGAGGAGGAGGTGTTGGAGGAGGGAGGGGCTGCGCCAGGGAAGGGGTTGCGGCTGCCCTCTCTCCCTCACTATATATAGGGGGAAGGGGGAGGAGGAGGCACCCTAGGGTTCCCTAGGGGAGAGGCGGCGGCCACAGGGGAAACCCTAGATGGGTTTGGGCGCCCCCATCCCTAGGAAACTTGCCCCCCCCCAAGCCAGGAGGGGAGGCTGCCTTAGGGGAGGCGCCCCCACCTCTCCAGGTTACGTGAGATGGGGTGGGTGTGAGAACCCGGAATTAACTTCCAGACCCTCCTGTGTATATTTGTCAACCCCAGGATCATTGTTGACAACACAGCGAAATGATATCATTGCACAATACGTAATTGCATTACAAGTAGTATATTTGTCAGAAGACATACCTAGTGAGATGTCTCATGACATTTATTACAATCAGAAAATAGTGAAAAGTACAAATGCGTATCGACACCATCTCAGCCACAAGCAGTCGATGTAGTCCACGTGACCTCACTCCTACGGATCGCCATAGTTGTCATAATCATCACCTTCATCTTCATGGAACTCTGTTATCAGCAAAATTATTGCCATGAGTACATTACGTACTCAACATGCCTCCCTCAGAGAAGGTCCTAATAGCTACATGTGGCTTCAAAGGAAGGCTGTATGGCTCATTTGCATGAAGCTAATTTTGTTTGACAAATAAAGTAGTTGGATAAAAGCAGTTTTAGATGAAAACATGTTTTATCTCCAGAACAACTTTCATCAAGTGAGGATCCTCGATCAACTCACGTCCTTCATAGGTTTCAAGAATAGGGGCAAAGAGGGAATAAGCAAGACAGATCCTGTATGTCAAGAAAGATTCATGTGTTGTCCATGACCGTGGACACGGCTATTCGAATAGGTTTACACTCTGCAGAGGTCGTACACTTTACCCACACGACACAATCTCGTCTTGATGCCACCAGTGGCCGCTGGTATAGTACACCATTTGGTATACCGGTAGGGAGATTGTGACGAGGTCTTTGGACTAGATCCCCCAAAGATGTGACATGCCCATCGGGTCTGGCGCATGGAACTGAGAGTACGTCCTCAAACCGGTCCCCCCATCTGTGCTGAGGATACTCCTCGCAAGGCAGCTATCCCATCTGCGGTACAGCGACATCGACACCTAAGGCTGACTAGCTTACTTGACCAAGCCAGCGCCCATATAGCATGTGGTTGTACTATTATCACAATCTTCAAATCCAAGACTTATTAGGCCTTAAGCGGCACGGACGACTGATTGCCCCCTTCAACTCGTGAAGGGCAGCCAATCGCTCCTTCAATCCTTGATTCAGCTGTCGCGCACGCCAGTATTCAGATAGTAAGTTTCACCCAGAGTACAAGAGGATAGAGAAGGTCAACAAGGGCCAACAGGCCTAGCTCAGCATTAAGTTTCAACTGTCAATGACTCAGAGATCATTCAACAAGGCACCTATAGGGTGATAAGCATGGCTAAGCATTTCTACTCTACGGGAACCTTATACTTCTACTCAGGTGTCAAGTAAATAGGCGACAAGCGGATCAAGGTAATGTGTCAATCGACACGCTAGCTACGAGAATTAAAATAGCATGCACAATAGTAACAATAAAACCCAATGCAATTTTGTAAACCATGTGATAAGTATGATCAAAGAAGGAGGCATGCCTTCGTTGTTGAGTCCCTCTTCGGTAACCTGTTTCTGTCCATGTCCAACATCGTCGTCACTCCCTACCCGTCACAATGATAGCAAATGGAAAACAAATAAATACCAAAACAATAGTAAATTCAAATAACATCCAAAACAAATTAAGAGTGGATGGATAACAGGATATTGATCAAGATGGAGATTCCAAAATGAAGTAGCAAGATAGGAAGGTAAGAGATATGATTCAACGAAGGGAAAGGTTAGGTTGAGACGGCTAAGGAAGACTTGGCGATCAAGACTGACGTTCTAATATGAATTATGCGATTAAACACTAGTAGTGCCCACTACACATCTCGACAAACTACATAGGAAACTACTGTATGACAAACATAATGGCATCGACACACCATGGAACCAACATATGCATTTTAACTACACAATCACAACATGGCATAATAAATGTAAAAGATAACCACAAATAAATATTTAGATGGAATCTAAATATTTATAATGGTCAATAGCAACATTTACATCAACTATATGCTAGTTCAAAAGGAAGCATTCCCTAAGATAACCAAACCAACATTATAAACCTTCATAGTCAAGCAATCAAACATAATTCAATAGAATGATTTGAAATGATATAGGTCTAGCCGTGAAACATTACTAAAATAAAATAGGATCAAGTATATCAAACAATTAACAAGAAAGTATACAAAAAATGAAACAAAAGGATGAACAACTATCCTAGACATGATATGATTAAGATTAATAATCAACCACAAGTATATATTTGGATGAATCCAAATATTCATAATGGTTTACAACAAGCAAGGACTAAACCCCAATCATAACAACTATTAGCAACTATTTTCAATAACGAAGGACAAACCAATCCTATCATAAACTAATTGGGCAATTACATAATCAGATACATCATACAAGGCATGTGAGTATAGAATCATGAAGAGGCCTTATCTAATAACACAAGCACTAAAGATAGGAGTTTCTATGAGAAGATACTAAACTAGGGCATGGTCTTAGCAATAAAGAACAACCCATACTAATAACCACTATCAGTTATAATATGACTAGCACACAACTCATCTAACATGAATGGTAAATGATTCTAAGCATGTGATGAACTATTACAACACATATAAAACACTCACAACACTAAAATGAGACAAATCAAGCATATGTGAGAAACACAAGTACAACTATACACATGGAATATAATAACCCATGAAAGATCACTATCATGACCTGATGTCTAGACTTAGGCATACCACAAATGCAAGAGTAAGATAACTAGATATGATGCTAAGCATGGATAATCATCACACAAGATGCCAAAATATGCTATTAATAGAATACAACTTGTAACTATGAGATAACCCAGTTGATAACAACTAACCTGAGATCAAACACGGCGTTAACATACAACACTACCACTACCATGATAGTTATGAAATAAGCACATGAAAGCATATTAAGCACGTAGGGTAAACGACTAGATCATGGCATCAACCAAATCAAGCAATGATATATCGTAGAATGACTAAGAGAGACAACATGCATTTCTATCAAGTATAACTTACACTTGTAAAGACATAGGCATGACTGTTCTATAACATGAATTGATACATGCACTATCCTCTAGTTATATTGTCACAACATCATGGAATGGTATTGATCAAGCAAGCTGGAATCATACACCACTAGCATGTATCTCTACCAAGCAAAGTCTAACAATATACACCATCATATCGTAAATCCTAGCAATGTTATAACACATCGAAATCATACAATAAAACAAGCATTCAACGTTTGAGCAAGTGATAACATGACATGGTATTGTCCTAGGTAAATAAAACACATCGAATAATTATCAAGGTGTAATAAACTAACTTCTATGCCACAAGAAATAAATACTACAAAGGAACACAATTATAACCATGACATAAAAGCATCGAGCCATGTAAACTTGGATAATAAACATCTAGAAAAGAAGAGGAACTAGGAAATTATATTCTATGCAACAAACTATAATGCACTCATTTCCAAAGAACAAGACATTCCATTTGACCTCTAGCATAAGCAAAACCATGCGACAACACCTAGAAGAAAAATAACAATAATATGAACATCTATTGTACGAATGACATGAATTCAAACCAATAAAATAAACATGTGAGATGGATGAACATGAATATGTAAACCATATCTATGATAATGCCATGCTAAACAAAATTAAATAGTCAAGACATTAAGTATTTCACAATTAAAGAAATCAGGCAAAGACAATAATTTTACAATGTTCTACGCATGGAGATATCACCAAAAATGTGTACCCATTCTCAATATAGAACAATAAACAACACCAAATACTACTAAAATAATAAATAAAATATTTCACTAATAAGGATCTAAATCTAATTAAAATAATAACACCCGCCAAGCACGTACGAACAAAGATAATCAAATACACCAATCAACTTCTACGCGTGGTAAACATTCACAAAAACTTGTACACTCGCATAACACATGACTACAAAATTATATGATATTTAGTAACTCAAAATCAATCTATATTAAAAACACAAAATACTACACATGACTATAATTCATAAATATTAGTATGCATGTATAAAGGGGAAATACGCGCTACCACAAATTATCGAGCCGAAACGATGTACAACTATTTTAGCAATTTAAACAAGAGTAAACTAAATCTAGTAAACCATATGACACACACAAATTATGAGATAGCTAGCACACACTCCTACCTGTATCAAGAACACAAGAAAATAACATATTAATAAATAGTCCGATCAACAACCAAAAATCTATAATAAATCTCCATTAACCAAACAAGTAATCTAACTCCACTATGGGATTGCTACAACCATATAAAACATTTCCTCTATTGTGGTCAAGATCAAACGAAGAACAAAAGCGATGGAAATATGACTATGACCTACGGTTTATGCGACAGATAGCATCAACGCGAGCAACGCTAAAAATAGGAGGAACCATGATGTCTAGGAGATAACTTGAGTGATATTTTAAAGGTGCACAAAAGGAATTGGATAGAAGCTCACTGAGCGCGATGAATCAATCCGACGAACTCGATGAACAGTGTAGACTTCGTGTGTGGTCTACGAGACGTGTTCGTTCTTCTTTGAATGGATTCGTGGTGTGGAGATGGACCTTGGGGTGCAAGGGTGTTGATGGAGATGGTCTACGTCACCGGGAACAAGCACCGGCGTCCATGGAGCACCATTCTTTGGAGAGAGAGTTTCTGTAGAGAAAGAGAAGGGAGAGGGCAGGACAAGTGGTGGGTTTGGAAGAGTAGATCAAGACACACTTCTACATATCTTGAGAACTTGAAACGGTTGAGAGTTGAAGGAATTGGAGGAGGCGTGTGTGTGGTGGCTGTAGGTTTTCTCTTCTGTAGGGTGAGAAGGAACGTACAAAGGAAGAGGAAGGAGAGGAGGTTTGGCTTGATGGAGATGGGGCAGTTTATTTATCTTTGGAAACGGTAGCAATTAAAGGGATTTAGTGGGTGGCTTCCGTCATGGTGTAAGTTTCCTTTCTTTCTGTAGTGGGTGCGTACAGAAAAGATGAGGATGAGAGGATAGTGGGAACGTTCAGAGAAGCCGAGGAGAGGCGTCCTTGGGGTAATGGATCAGATCGGCCAGACTCAAGTGGAATACTCAAAAGAGAGAATAGAGAAAAAAACAGAGACGAGCTTAGGCCAATGCGGTTTGGAAGAAAAATGTGGATGCACCCTAGAAGAGAGAGAGAGAGAGAGAGAGAGAGAGAGAGAGAGAGAGATGTTGGTCCAAGGGAATTGTGCTAGAGAAGGAAAATAAGCTCAAATAAATATCTAACCGATTTCAGAAGACCAAAGAAAATTCAAAGGCACATATTGTAATATGCCGAAGAAGGGAAAATAAAACTGATTAAAAGAAAAGAACTAAACACAAATTTTAATTCAGGTTCACATTAGTTGAAATTAAATCCTCCGAATTATAAAAGTCCAATTTAAGATTTGTTAACCAATAAAGCAAACGAAATTTTCTCGCCCTGATTTTTGGAAAACTTTTTCTTAAACATTCCGAGAATCGGGATGTTACAGTGGGAGGGGTGCATAACCCCTTAGTGGGCTGGTGTGCCCCCTCCCCTTGGCCCATAAGGCCCCCCAACGCTTGTCGGGGCCTCCGAAACTTCTTTCGGTCACGCTGGTCGTCACCCGATACTCCCAGAACAATTTCGGACTCCAATACCCTTCGTCCAATATATCGATCTTCATCTCCGGACCATTCTGGAGTTCCTCGTCATGTCCAGGAACTCATCCAGGACTCCGAACAACCTTCGGTAACCACATACTATTCCCATTACAACTCTAGTGTCACCGAACCTTAAATGTGTAGACCCTACGGGTTCGGGAACCATGCAGACATGACCGACACATCTCTCCGGCCAAGAACCAACAGCGGGATCTGGATACCCATGTTGGCTCCCACATGTTCCACGATGATCTCATCGGATGAACCACGATGTCGAGGATTCAATCAATCCTGTATACAATTCCCTTTGTCCATCGGTATGTTACTTGCCCGAGATTCGGTCACCGGTATCCCCATACCTCGTTCAATCTCGTTACCGGCAAGTCTCTACTCATTCCATAACGCATGATCCCGTGGTTAACTCCTTATGATGATGCATTACTGAGTGGGCCCAGAGATACCTCTCCGTCATACGGAGTGACAAATCCCAGTCTCGATTCATGCCAACCCAACATACACTTTTGGAGATACCTATAGTGCACCTTTATAGCCACTCAGTTACGTTGTGACGTTTGATACACCCAAAGCACTCCTACGGTATCCAGGAGTTGCACAATCGCATGGTCTAAGGAAATGATACTTGACATTAGAAAAGCTTTAGCAAACGAACTACACGATTTTGTGCTATGCTTAGGATTGGGTCTTGTCCATCACATCATTCTTCTAATGATGTGATCCCGTTATCAATGACATCCAATGTCCATGGTCAGGAAACCATAACCATCTATTGATCAACGAGCTAGTCAACTAGAGGCTTACTAGGGACATGTTGTGGTCTATGTATTCACACATGCATTACGGTTTTTGATTAATACAATTATAGCATGAACAATAGACAATTATCATGAATAATAGACAATTATCATGAACAAGAAAATATAATAATAACCATTTTATTATTGCCTCTAGGTCATATTTCCAACAGATGTTATACAAACTGTTGTTGCCTTGTTGTATCTAGTTAGGCATTTTTTGGAAACAAACGTGAAGTTAGTGCATGTAGCACTTCATTTATATGTATATGTGAACTCAACTATATGTATGTGTGAACTGCATTGTTGTTTTACTCAGGTTTTTGTATCCATATGGGTGTACTCCATTACATTGATATATGAAATGCATTATTTTTATTTAGCTTATGTATGCAGCACTGCATTTATATGTATAAGTGTACTGCACTTGTTCCTTTTGTGCACTTTTTAATGACCATAGTTAAACTTCATTTTGACGCGGTGTCTATTTTTCATGCTGGGCGCCTGGGTTTGAGAAGGTTACTCAATTGATTGACCATTATTTTGCAGAGAGTGGCGTTGGTGTGAGCTTTGACAAGAGTCTTAGGTGTCCCGTCTTGTCTGAAACACAATCACAATCTGTTGATGGTATAGAGGAAGTTACACAGGAGTGGATGGTCTCGGAACATCTTCGTGCATATGAATTGAAGCAAAGCAAGAAGAAGTTGAGGTTTGAAAGTGACTCAAAGGAGTATGTGGAGAAAGAGAAGCAGAGGAGAGCTGCAGATGGTGCCAAGGGTGCCAAATTTGTTAAAGCCAAGCAGCCTGCTTTGCAGAAGAAGAGACTAAGTTCTGTTGCTGAGGAAGGTGGTACTCCTCGGCGGAGTCTTCGTGTTGCTTGCATGAACAAGAATCTTGGTAAGAGAACTGCTGAAGCTGGTGCAGAGGATCCTCAACGGAAGTGATCGCATGTTAGTGAAGGTCCCACATCTGACGATGATGACTTTGTGCTTGCTGATTTTGTGAGGGATGTTTAGACTTGTAGACGGAAAGACTATGGTCCATCTAGGAGTCAACCCAAGCGGCCCCGTGATGATGGCGACGAAGGTGTTGGTGCTGACTCTGGTGGGGAGGCGGATGTTGTCCCAAAGTTTTATTGAAGTGGACTGCATTTTTTGGGTACTTCGTGGCAGAGCCAAAGGGGGCGTTGGAGGGGACCACCCCCCCCCCCCCCAGATTGAAATTTTTCGGCATATACCATTCAACTTTATGTGTGAAACATCAAACAATTTCTAATTTGCCCCCTCCAAGGTTTAGTAACTTCTATTCCCCCCTCCTTAGTCATTCTTGGGTTCGGCCCTGGTGGTAATTCTTTTCTATTTGTGTGTTTGTGATGTCCCATACTTTGTGTAACCTGTCTAAATGAGGGTTAATCGTGCTAATATTATGTGTGACATGTTGGCAAAATGATGCTTTTGATGTTTGTGATTTTTTGTTGTCAGTGAGTTGTTTGTTGGCCATATGATTTTCATGTGTGATCCTATGATCTCGTCATGTACATGCTCTGGATCAAGTTTGTACTTTCCCATGGCAATCCTGGGCCTAGACAATCAAATTTGAGTATTGCGCAACATGCCATCCAAATCCGTTGAAGAAGAGCCCTCCGAAGCCCTTCAAGGCAGGTGGACAACTAGAAGACCCTGAGTGGAATCTCCTATTCTTCGCTCGTAGCGAAGGATAGAATGCATTCGTATCAAATCACACATACGTGATCTTTGTGGGCCGGTCAAAACATGACAATGATAGTTGGATGAACGGACACCAGGGGCATGGCTCCGCAGTTTTTTCCCTAGGTTTTTCGCTTTTGTTTTTTCCTTTGCCAGTTCTGTCAGTTTTCTTTCCACATTTCTTTTTCCTTTTTTCCTTACCAATGATCTCTGTTAGGATTAGGATGAGTCAGATTGAAGCCACTCTTGGAGGCACCTCTCATGTTGATCCTGCTCATGCTCAAGCGCCAAAATCATTGAGGTCAAAATGATGGTTGTTCACCATCGACACATGGATAATAACAAGACTTCATTTCTTTGTTTTTGTGAGCATTGTTTAGATGCACACAAACATATTTTAAATTCACAAACATTTTTTGAAGAAAATGTCGGACTTATTTATTTCAAAATTACAATTTAAAATATGTCAGAGATGCCAGGTCGCAGGTCTTCAAACTGGTTCCCCTGTAGAAAAACAAGTTTTGAAACCCTTTTTTTTTCTAGCGAACGGGCATAACTCTCTCTCTCTCTCTCACCGAGAGCGTAGCTGCGGGGCCGCTATTGGTCCGGCCTATTTAGCGACAATTCGTGGCCTCCCGTCTAAAAAAAAGTCATGTTGCTAAAAGAAAAAGTCATGGCGAATCGAAAACGAACAGGACGCGGCTTGGTGTTTGGTCATGCACACTGTCGAATCGATCGCGTCGTCTCCACACTCGGCCACCGGGGCGGATGCCGCTCGCTTCCTCCGTCCGGCGATCCAGCAGCTAACTCCTCGTCGATGCATCAGTTCCTCAAACATTGGCGCACTGTTTTTCTTTTCCGTCGGGAGCAGAGCAGAGATCCATGGCGCTCGTCACCTAACACCTCGTGATTCTTCTTTGAAAAAAAAGAACAACAGCTCGTGATTCTTGTCGTAATTTGTCAATTACTCTCTTTTCCCCACAGAAAACAGATAAGTCACTCTGCGTCCGTCTTTGTTCTAGCCTGGCAGTCGTGTCGTCGCTCTGTTCTAACGGTTCGGTCGGTAGAATTCGATTCGCTTTTAAATTTAAAAAGAAAATCCCACCTTATTCTTAATGGCATCTCTCATCTTCAGTATGCGGATGACACCATCATTATAGTTGAACTTAATGATAATTTTATCACGAATCTGAAATTTCTTCTCCTCTATTTTGAAGCCTTGTCGGGCCTTAAAATCAATTTTTCTAAAAGCAAGGTCATGGTGATTGGGGTATCTGCCTCGAAAGCGCAGAAGGTCGCCCATCTCTTGAACTGCTCGCTAGGATCCTTTCCTCTCAAATATTTGGGCCTACCCATCTCCCCGCTTAAGCTTTTGGCCAAAGAGTTTGCTCCGGCTGTGACTAAAGTCGGCAATAGAGTTTTGCCGTGGCGAGGTCGCCCTTACCAATTCCTGCCTTTCCTCTCTCCCGATATTTTTAATGGGCTTCTATCTTCTGTCTGAAGGGACCCACGCGGGCTTCGATAAGCACAGGGATGCCTTTTACTGGAACTCCTCCGATAACAAACGAAAATATAGGATGGTCAAGTGGGACCTCATTTGCAGACCTAAGAACATGGGGGGCCTTGGCATCATTAACATCAGAATCATGAATAAATGCCTTTTGTTAAAATGGTGGTGGAAGATTATGACCCTTGATGATCGTCCTGCTTGTCTTAACCTTCTTAAAGCTAAATACTTTTCCTCCTCGCCCTATGTTCGCTTCCTCTTCTGGTGGTTCTCAATTTTGGCGCTAGCTTGTTAGTATTAGACCGATTTTCCGGTCCCTGGTGAAATTCGTTGTTCGTAACGGCAAATCTACGCGGTTTTGCTTAGATTGGTGGGTTGGGGACACTACTCTTGCGGTGGCTCACCCGTATCTGTTTTCGTTTTGTGCTAACCCCGAGATTTCTATCTCTGAGCTCTCGGCTCAGGGTTGGGTTTTAGATTTCCGGCGCTCTCTTTCCCCTGTGGAGTTGGAAGAATGGCAACGCCTTACTGCCTGCTTCCCCCTGCTCTCGATGGAAGAGGACTCCGTTTTTTGGCCCCACACCTCTTCGGGTCGTTTTTCTGTTAAGTCGGCGTATTCGCATCTCATCGCTGGTGTTCGCTCTGATAAGTTTAAACTTATTTGGTCTGCCCGCATACCTTCTAAGATCAAAATCTTTCTTTGGCAAGCTTTTCGTCGCAAACTTCCTGCGGCTGACCAGATTAAAAAGAGGAACAAGCCGGGTTCTGATAGCTGTCAACTGTGCGGCGCCCTAGAGGATGCAGAACATATCTTTTTCCAGTGCTCTTTGGCTAAATTCATTTGGGCTTGCATTAGGCTTTGGCTGCACGTTTCTTGGAACCCTTCCTCTTTTGAGGATCTTCGGCGATGTATCAATTCTCTAGCAGGCCGGTCTAAGCAGGTTTTCATGGTGGGCTGAGCAGTGATTTGTTGGTCGCTTTAGACTACTAGAAACAAGTTCACTATTGAACACATTTTTCCCGGCTAACCCTGTCAGTTGCTTATTTAAAGCTAATGTCTTTTTGCAGCAGTGGAGATCATTGACTAAGGATGGGGACCTTGAGGCTTTCGACGATATGCTATCTAAAATGAAATCTACGGCTTCTTCTCTACTACGGTGGTCCAGGAGGACGGTTTCTTAGGATTTCGATTGCTCGTTTGGCTGGCTTGCGTGCCATGATAGGCTGGATGCCTTGTACCATACTTTCTAGTTGTGCGGTGTTAAACTTATGTGGTCTATTCTGGTGGTTGTGACTCTGCCTGGTGGCTTTATCTATAAAGTCGGGCTCTCGCATTTTATCTAAAAAAAGAAATCAACAAGTATCGGCCCAATGTTGGCCCAAGGAGAGCGGCGCTAGAGATGAAAAAATCTCGCTAGGGTGGTTCGTCCGTTCCGAGAGGTGAGAGCCCAGACCTCGGCCGCCGCCCTCTTCTTCTTCTCCGCCAAGCCAGCCGGCCATAACCCTCCTCCGGTAAGGTAAGTTCCAATCCATCCCGGATTCGGCTCCGTTTGCTCGCATCTACTATGTAATATAGTATCTCTAATTTCTCTAACGAGAGGGTGAATTTGAATGAATTTCAGGGTCCTCTGGCGCCCGGGTCAGTAGCGCGCCAGATCTTTAAATTTCCGCGGGAGGGCTGCTGAGCTTCACGCTCCAGTCCACACCGGATCCGACGCTGGATTTGAATGAATTTGAATTGAATTTCAGTGTCTGTCCGTCCATCCGCCTTGCTCTGGCGCCACATCTTCCTTATTCTTCTTCATTCATTCATTCATGGAGTACTGCTGTTTATCAATCTATTTATATGACTGGATCAATAGCAGCAGCACTCGGATTGCACCTCCGGGGTACGGATAACTTTCCAATTCGTCGGAATAATAATAAAAGTAATACGGGTTTGCTATTTCACATCTAGATGTGAAATAACTATCTCACATCTAAGTCCAGAGCCGTTGGACCATCTTTCTTTAATATTCGCGCAAAACACAACGATCTGGCTGCTCCGCTGGCTCACGGCGCGTTGTCTCGCGCGCTGCCTGTGTCCGGCTCGTTGCTGATCGAGGTTGGTACGTTGTTGCTTTTCGCCTATGCTCCTGAAGGCCGTTTGCTAGTGCGAGGTGTTCGACTGCCTTTTTCAATTTCTTTTCAGATGTCTGTGCTACACTCACTCCTAGTTCCTCTTATTTTTCTACACTCTCATGTCCCATTTGACTTCTACTATTTGTTTTTTGTTTCTGTTTTTTATTTCATTATTTGCTTTAAATTATGAACTATTTTAAATTCATGATTTTTTATTTATATTTTCTATTTTCACCTTTGCCAATTTTTTTATATTTTTCCTTTCATTCTTCATTTATTTGTTTCAAATTCATGAACTTGTTTCCACTTTGTCATAGTTCGCTTTAAATGTTGTGCAAATCTTGATTGCAGGTTATTTTTTCACGCACGCTCTGTGTCGCGTCGTGTATTTGGTATCTTCTTGTCGACTTTGTTCATGCATGTGTCTTTTGTTGGGCCGTTTCCGCGACGCGGTATAAGGTCCTGATTCGGATTGGTTTCCCAATTATTATCTAAATGAGAGTTTACAATGTTTCATCTAGCTCATATACCGGTAAATACACGTGCTTCTGAGTCATGCTTGTTGTCCTTGTGTCGTGTTTTCTATTTTTTTTCTCTCATGTAGCAGCGAGACCCGATATGACATTTTTTTAGTGGGCCGTTATTATGTTTTATGTATTGGTTTTTTGGGGGGGACTTAGCTTTTTTTGTGAAGCAACACGTGTCTTTTTATTCCTTGTTTTCTTTTATTTTTGGTTTGACCGTGTAGCTAGAGAGGAGTGTAATCTAGATAAGTTTTACCTCATCTAAGTCTATAACTGTCTGATTTGTTTGATTTAATGTTTGCATAAACTCAATCATGTACGCCCGTGTCAGCTTGTTCTTTTTTGTCGCGCGTCCTCTTTGTCCCATTTGTTTTGGGTCATCATGTTCTTGCATTTGTTTTCACATGGGCCTATATATGTTGTTGTTTAGGGGGCTCGACTATGAAGCTTATCCCCCATCTTCAATGACCTATCTTTGACCCCGGTTATTCACTGGGCTTGTAGTTTCGTAGTTATCCTAGGTGCAAGTCCACCATCGACTTGTAACTGGGCTCGTAGTTTTGTAGTTGTCATAGGCGCAAGTCCACCATCGACTTGCAACTGGGCTCGTAATTGTCAGATTTGCAAGCCCATCCTCGACCCGCAACTAGAGCATTTTTGTTTTTGTTTTTATCCCAGTTGCAAGTCCACGGTTGACCCGCAACTGGTCTCATAGCTTGCTCATCCCAATTGCAAGTCGACCCTTGACTCACAACTGGCTCATAGTTTCGTACTTGTGCTAGGTGCAAGTCCCCCTCGACTCACAATTGGGCTCGTAGTTGTCCAAGTTGCAAGCCCGCCCTCTACTCACAACTAGAGCATGTGTTTTGTTTTTCATCACAGTTGGAAGTCTACCTTTTGATTGCAACTGGCTCATAGCTTGTTTAATCCCAGTTGCAAGTCGACCCTTGACTCGCAACTGGCCTCGTAGTTTCGTAGTTGTCCCAGTTGATAGTCCACCCTTGACTCACAACCGGGCTCGTAGTTGTCCGAGTTGCAAGCCCACCCTCGACTTGCAATCGGAGCATGCATTTTTTGTTTTTCATCCCAGTTGCAAGTCCATCATTGACACGCAATTGGACGTGTAGTTTTTCTCATCCTAGTTGCAAGTTGACCCTTAACTCGCAATTGGCCTTGTAGTTTCGTAGTTGTCCCAGTTGCAAGTCCACCCTCGACTAGCAATCGGGCTTGTAGTTGTCAAACTTGCAAGACCAACCTCGACCGCAACTATATCTTTGTTTTTCATCCCAGTTGCAAGTCCACGCATGACTCGCAACTGGCCCCATAGCTTGTTTCGCTCCAATTGCAAGTCGACCCTTGACTCACAACTGGCTCGTAGTTTCATAGTTGTCCTAGGTGCTAGTCCCCCTCGACACACAACCGGGCTCATAGTTGTCCAAGTGGCAAGCCCACCCTGTGACGCCCGGATAATTAGGCTACAGTAATCCCACGTTAATGATGCCACGTCACCACGGTTACTGTTGTTAATTTCGTGTTAGTTCAAAATCGATTCGAAATTCAAACTTAAAATAAAGTCAAATGCTAAAGATTTTCAAATATTAAAACTAAAATGTTGGGGTGTTGCCAAATAAATCATGGATAATACTAGTGGAGAAACCACACTTTTATAAAGTGTTTAAAGGCTCTAAAGTAATTAAAACAGCAGCTATGACAATTGATTAAATGCCTTTTAAAAATTAAAATAATGCAAACTATTTTATTTAGGTGTCAAACTTTTTGGGGCAGTAGGATAAGTTATAACATTAATTTAGGAGTTGTATTTATATTTTATAAAACAAAAACTAAAAGAAATTAAAAAAGAAGAATCTAGAAATAAAACAATAACCGTGGTCCAAGCTAAACTAACAAAAAAAGGGGCACAAGCCCCTCCCTTTCCCCACTAGGCCTCTTGGCCCAGTCGGCTAAGCCTACCAGGCCGGCCCAGCCGCCCCCCCCCCATCGGTTCCCTTAACCCCACCCCGACCGGGGAACCCTAACCCACGAACCCCTACTCACCCAATTCCCCCCCCCCCCACTCTCCCCCGCACGTCTCTCCCTCTCCCTCCCAGCGCCGCCACCCGTCGCTCGCCCCCACTCCCCCTCTGCCTCCCCTCGCTCTGGATCGGGCGCAGGGCCTCGTCGCCGGCGCCGCCCTGCTGCCGTCGCCTCGCCTCCCTCTACCGATCTGGATCGGGATCGACCCCGATCCCGTCACCCCCGGCGCCCCGCGGCCTCCCCCGCCGTCCCCCGTCGCCAGACGGCCGCCCCGACGCCCGTCGTTGCCGGCCCCGCCAATCGCCGCTGCCGCACCGAGCCCCACCGCGCATGACGTCGCCGTCCTCTCCGCCGTCGCCTCGCCCCGTCACCAACCCCGAAGCCGCCAGATCGATCCGCGCCATCCCTCGCCGATTGGACACCGCCGCCCGGAGCCCGCGCCACCACGACCGACCTCGTCCTCATCCTCTCCCTTGTCGGACCTCCCCGACCTCCGCCGAGCCCGCTGCCCCGAACCCTACTCTGCACCGTGAGCACCCCCCTGGCCTCTCCCTCTCTCCCCGTCGTCGCGGTCGCCGTGCTCCGCACGCGCACACGCTCACTCGCCGTCGCCCACACCTCGTGCAGCCAGCGCCCGCCCACTGCTTCCCGACCCCGCCGTGGCCTTGCCTCTGCCGCGACCCGCGTCTTCACCGCTCGCGGCCACGGCCGGCGCCTCGCCACGACTGCCCAGCTCCGCCATGGCCTTCGCCTTACCACTCCCCGTCCGGCCGCGCACTGCGCCGCTCCCTGCGCCGCGCTCCTCGCAGGCGTTTGCCACTGACGGGCTCCCTCCCTGCGCCGCTCTCCCTCAGGCGGGCTCAGCCCAGTGCGGTTGCGCCCAGCGCCCGCACCCGCATCGCCTGTACGGGCAGCCCCCCCCCCCCACGCGGCACCCGAACCCAATATGGCCCTTAGGGCCACAGACATGTGGGGCCTGGCCCCAGAACGTTAAAAAAAGGGAAATAAAAAAAGAATTTAATTTAATTAATAATTAATTAATTAATTAGTGAATTAATTAACTTAATTAATCTTGTTTAGTTAACCTAATTAAGTATTGTGAGTTAATTAAACTGTGATTAGATTAGTTAAATCCTAATTAGAGTAAACAGTGAATGACATGTGGGACCTGCCTGTCAGTTTGACTAAGTCAACTAACTGGTTGACTGATGACATCACGCTGACGTCATGCTAATGTCAGCATGCACTATTCTGGATAATGTTGATTAAATTAATTAAATAAATCCTAAAAATGATTTAAATCTTTTAAAATTAATATAAAATAAATCGTAGCTCGGATGGAAAAACTTTGTACATGAAAGTTGCTCAAAACGACGAGACGAACCCGGATACGCAGCCCGTTCGTCCGTCACGCATCCCTAGCATAGCAAACTCGCAACTTTCCCCCTCCGGCTCCTCTGCCCGAAAACGCAAAACACCGGGGATACTTTCCCGGATGTTTTCCCCCTTCGCCGGTATCACCTCCTACTGCGTTAGGTCACCCCTAGCACGGCGTATCACCATGTTATGCTTTGTGTTGCTTTGATTGCTCCGTTATTTATTATGTTCCCCCTCCGTTACTTTTTTCGGTAGACTCGGAGACCGCTGCCGGTACCACTGTGATCGACTACGGAGTTGACGACCCCTCTCTCTTGCCAGAGCAACCAGGCAAGCCCCCCCCCCCTTGATCACCAGATATCGCCTACTCTCCTCTATACTGCTTGCATTAGAGTAGCGTAGCATGTTACTGTTTTCCGTTCATCCTATCCTGATGCATAGCCTGTCCTTGCTACTGCTGTTGTTACCTTTACCTGCAAACCTAATGCTTAGTATAGGATGCTAGTTTATCATCAGTGGCCCTACATTCTTGTCCGTCTGCCATGCTATACTATCGGGCCGTGATCACTCGGGAGGTGATCACGGGTATGTACTATATACTTTATACATGATACATGTGGTGACTAAAGACGGGTAGGCTCGTAGGAGCACCCGCGAGTGGATCTTTGAGGCGGAGCGACAGGGCAGGTTCCGACCACCTAGGAGAGAGGTGGGCCTGGCCCTGGTCGGTGTTCGCGGATACTTAACACGCTTAATGAGATCTGGGTATTTGATCTGAGTCTGGCCATTTGGTCTATACGCACTAACCATCTATGTGGGAGCAGTTATGGGTATCCCGGCGTCGTGGTATCAGCCGAAGCCTTTGTGACGTCAGCGACTGAGTGGCGCGCGCCGGATTGGACTGGAAAGCCACTAGGCTAGGTCTGCTTCCGGCCGCGTACGCAACGTGCAGGTGTGCAAAGGGCGATGGGCCCAGACCCCTGTGCCATAGGATTTAGACCGGCGTGCTGACCTCTCTGTTGTGCCTAGGTAGGGCTGCGACGTGTTGATCTTCCGAGGCCGGGCATGACCCAGAAAAGTGTGTCCGGCCAAATGGGATCGAGCGTGTTGGGGTATGTGGTGCACCCCTGCAGGGAAGTTAATCTATTCGAATAGCCGTGTCCCTCGGTAAAAGGACGACCCGGAGTTGTATCTTGACCTTATGACAACTAGAACCGGATACTTAATAAAACACACCCTTCCAAGTACCAGATACAACCGGTGATCGCTCTCTCACAGGGCGACGAGGGGAGGATCATCGGTTAGGATTATGCTATGCGATGCTACTTGGAGGACTTCAGTCTACTCTCTTCTACATGCTGCAAGACGGAGGCTGCCAGAAGCGTAGTCTTCGAAAGGACTAGCTATCCCCCTCTTATTCCGGCTTTCTACAGTTCAGTCCACATATAATAGCCTAATCCCAGTTGATACCAATGCATACATATGTAGTGTAGCTCCTTGCTTGCGAGTACTTTGGATGAGTACTCACGGTTGCTTTCTCCTTCTTTTCCCTCTATCCCTTCTACCTGGTTGACGCAACCAGATGTTGGAGCCCAGGAGCCAGACGCCACCGTCGACGACGACTCCTACTACACCGGAGGTGCCTACTACTACGTGCTGCCCGCTGTCGACGACCAGGAGTAGTTTAGGAGGATCCCAGGCAGGAGGCCTACGCCTCTTTCGATCTGTATCCCAGTTTGTGCTAGCCATCTTATGGCAACTTGTTTAACTTATGTCTGTGCGCAGATATTGTTGCTTCCGCTGACTTGTCTATGATCGAGCTCTTGTATTCGAGCCCTCGAGGCCCCTGGCTTGTAATATGATGCTTGTATTACTCATTTTATTTGTAGAGTTGTGTTGTGATATCTTCCCGTGAGTCCCTGATCTTGATCGTACACGTTGCGTGTATGATTAGTGTACGATTAAATCGGGGGCGTCACAAGTTGGTATCAGAGCCGACTGCCTGTAGGAATACCCCTTCCACACTCCTTGGCCGAAGTCGAGTCTAGACATTGCAAAACTTTTACTAACATGGCTGTGCGGCCCATGGGCCCACGTCGCCATTGGGTGGTATTAGAATCTTTTACTCCTCAATCTTTACTCCGGGATTCTGACTCTCTTCTATTCGGGTTAAGCGATTTTTGACTAAAATCTAACTTTAGGTTCTCGACAATACTTTCTCCCGGAGAGCCCCTCCATTCCAGATGATCGCCTGCTTCACCAGAAGAATCCAAAGATACTCTTTGCTATTCCTCTCGAGACTTTGTGCCCATCACTTTTGCTATTCCTGACCACCGATAAATCCTTATGGATAGCTACTTACACTTGCCATTCATACGGTCATCCCCCATTGATCTTGTTATTACAAGATACCCCGAAGTCTTCTCTATTGTTCCGAGAATACTTTGTGCCTACTGCCTAGCAGTTCCTAGCCACATGAATACCCCTTCAATTAAATCCTCGCACTTGTCGAGTATCCACTCATCCCCAGTTGTTCATGTGTTTCACAATGGTCTTCGAAATACTATTCGATCTTTCAAAAATCCTTAGTAGCTTATTGCTCTGCAATACCTGCCTGCTTGCATTATGGATGCTTTCCATATGTCTGGCAATATTCGTTAGTATCCTTAGGCATCGTCTTTTTGATCCTATTGATTCAACATGAGTGCGAATGCACGCAATCATCAGGTGATCCTTTTAAATTATCTTTCCGGCTCAGACGTTATTTTAAAACATGAGCTGGATCTCGACCAATCAAATTGCTGCCGATTGTACCCTTAAGGCTATTCAACTTAGCCATCCCTGATCAGAGCATTGCTTCTGATCCCTTGTCTTGGAATTGATAATTCCTTTGCATTTGAGCCTTGAATTAGTCAGTTGTTTCTAAAGTCTGATCTCCTTGCATTGTTTCTCCCTCTGGTTGAGTACCGATGCTCGCACCAGATCCCTTGAGAACCACCAGATCATTTGCGGGATTTTATCCGACAACGTCCTTCATATTCAATAAGTCTGTGAGCCTTTCCTCGGATACATAATACCTTTGGTAAATTGTATCCTCTGCTTTCTCAAACATGCTCTACTATCGAGCTGGTGTTATTTATTCTTGAAATTTGTGGTATATACTCCTAAGATGCCCTGATGGGTTGAACATATGCCTTCTCTAAACTGTGTGAACTCGAAAGTTTTCACGAGTCATACTCTTCTGGTATTTTGCTAGATAAAATTTCTATACTACAGCTTCATCAAAAGCGAGAAGTAAAATGAAAGGTTATGCATGGAAGAATTGGGAGTCGACCTTGAGCCTTTGCGTTCATGCCCATGGACCCGATGTGAAACTTATCATCGAAGCTTCTTGTAAATGATATTAGTTCCCTTGGTATAAGTTCATCTTATATCTGGGATCCGGCCTTTTACAATCGTGGTTCCGACCATGTTCTCTTTAAATACCATTTTCGATGCAAGTGTAAGCACTTGTCTCATGTGGATCAATACCTCGGTCCAACCTCTACTTTGATCCGTCTTCGAGTATTACCCCCCCCCCCTGGTATCTCGAGATTATCTTGAAACTGCATAACTTCCTATGAGATCTTCATCAAGTACTACATTCTCACTGATTACAGTTTTCATGGGCTCTGAGTTATTAAACACTCAAAGACACCGATAACTGAACCGAGTCTGCCCTACGGTTCAGCAACTCTTGATAATCTTCTTTAAGTCCGAGTTTGTACTCGATCATGTCATTCCTAGCCTGATCGGCTATATCATTATCGTGCTAAATTTTAACTGTGCTACCTGGTCCTTAATCCCGGAGCACAACTTTCGATGATGAGCTAAGCTTACGTCGATCTTCCTCGTCATATCAATTCACCTTGAACAACAAGCTTGATTTCAAGTTTGTGCCCTACCCATGGTTCCAATAACCTTTCGCTTCATCATTCCTTTGATTTGATGTTGTCACTGATTGATTACATCTTGAAATCTCTCGACCATTGTGCCGTGAAGATCATCAACCTTATGAGGTCTTCCTGGATATTAATTGAATTCATGATGAGAAATACCATCCTTGCCCCGATGAAGTGTATTATCATCGGCCACTTTATTGCCTTCCCTCCAACACAAACTTGTTCGTATTTTGTGTTATACCTTGAGTTCCTTGCTACCCAGCATTTGTTCTTCTTTACCTTGGAATATTACCACCTTTTATGTCAAGAATGTCGTGGTAATTTTACCACCTCTTGAGAATTCTTGGTATAGTAATATCTCTCGTCATTTGTGTTCATTGCTTGGTCTCCGTGTTGTTTCTAACCGGAATACCGACAAATGGTCTGTGATGTGTAAATTCTACTTCTAGCAACCCTATGGCTTCGAGGTTATTGGTGTACAGTTTCATCCTAAGTCTATTGCTTATTGAATCATCATTCGAATATTGATCGTGCTACCTAGTCCAGGTTCCTGGGTGCGCCCTTCTATCATTGTTCAGTTGTGTATGTTTCCCTCGAGCATACATCATTATATCATTTGATCCGACAAATGATATTTCCTTGTTCACATAATTGTGGAAATCCATCTTTTGCTAATCTCGATGAATTACCGCTGATTCAATCAGCCACCTCCTCATCCTCTCGTTGGTTTACTGATGAGCTCATGTTTCGGAACTCGCTTCCATAGTTCATTGCCCGAGAATCTTATTATGTCATCTTGTCAATTGTGTTGCACCTCTTCTTCTTAGGCATCCTGAGTCTGAGGTATCCTGACACCAATCAGATTTGAAACTTGGTCAGATATGATGGTTGGAACATATTTCCAAAAGTTATAACATTGGTCCTAATATGACCCGGTAAGGTGATGTCATGCCTAGCACACCCGGCCGAAGACCCTTTGGTTATAGGTTCCTTTTCAGTAAAGTTATCCATTCTTTCATGAGGAAATTGTAAGACTTATTCTATAATTTATTCCTGATGGATCCTTTGTGTTTCCAAAGTCTGATCTTCACCTATTGACCATGTCCATGCTATCTCGAAGCATGTCTGTGGTACTCCGATTTTCAATAAAAGCATTGAAAGCGCAATGCTAAGTTTTCTTTAACCATTATCCAAACACCGTTGTATGGGTAATGTCATGAAATTTCTCTCCCCTTACTTAAAGGGTTTTCTACATGATATCCTGCCACGGATATCATGCTCTGCTTGTCCTTGGGAAGGATATATCCCTGAATTATGTGTTTAAAACACATTTTCCTTTCCATTCTTCTGTTAAACCTGATAATCACATTTTCCTTTCCATTGTCTTGTTAAGCTTTCTTGTAATCTGATTTAACCGAGCAGTGATAATTCCCTGCTTAGTAAGCACCTCGTTGTACAACTCTGTCAGTAAGACCCTGTTACCATTGTTGATAGCATCCCGGTAACCACCGATGGACAAGAACTTTGCCTATTGATCCGCCTCGTTCAACGAGCAAGAAAATGGTTCTCTTCGTCCCTCGCCCTTGGTATCGATGTTGTTGCCGACATGACTGACAGACTAGCCTCTGACATGCCTTGCTATCGTGACCATGCAAGATGTCACCCCTCCTACTTTTATCCCACATGGTGGGCCCATAACCCACAGTTCCACAGGATCGAAACCTGACTCTCCTGTACACCACCTATTCCCAAGGTTGTTCCTCGCGCTTGAATTCATATGTAATTCACGGACCACCTGTCTAGTGATCTATTCTAGTATCGGACACAATACTTATTCCCGTTGCTCTGAACCCCATTCACACTCTGTTTCAGGCAATGAACGATTGCCTATCTGCTTGAAACTTCTTATTGCACCGTCTTACTTTGCTATCGATGTGCTTCATTTGTTCAACTTGAGAGATACTCATATGTTCATACTTGGGAAACCCCCAGAAGATTTTCCCTTATAACATCCTATCGTTGTAGAGCTGCCCCTTACCTATTCGTAAGTACGATGGAGATCCCGAAGAAAGGGTGACAATTGATCATGGTGAATTGAAGCAGTGAAATGAAGACATCAACGAAAGGGATCAACCTCTTAGAAAGGGCAGCCAAGACCGAGAAGACCCGTTAGGTTTTTCGCTACCAACACCTTCGCCCCTTGCTCCACCGCTTAAATCTCGGGACGAGATTTCTTGTAGTGGAGGAGAATTGTGACGCCCGGATAATTAGGCTACAGTAATCCCACGTTAATGATGCCACGTCACCACGGTTACTGTTGTTAATTTCGTGTTAGTTCAAAATCGATTCGAAATTCAAACTTAAAATAAAGTCAAATGCTAAAGATTTTCAAATATTAAAACTAAAATGTTGGGGTGTTGCCAAATAAATCATGGATAATACTAGTGGAGAAACCACACTTTTATAAAGTGTTTAAAGGCTCTAAAGTAATTAAAACAGCAGCTATGACAATTGATTAAATGCCTTTTAAAAATTAAAATAATGCAAACTATTTTATTTAGGTGTTAAACTTTTTGGGGCAGTAAGATAAGTTATAACATTAATTTAGGAGTTGTATTTATATTTTATAAAACAAAAACTAAAAGAAATTAAAAAAGAAGAATCTAGAAATAAAACAGAAAAAGGGAAAAACTAAACTAACAAAAAAAAGGGGCACAAGCCCCTCCCTTTCCCCACTAGGCCTCTTGGCCCAGTCGGCTAAGCCTACCAGGCCGGCCCAGCCGCCCCCCCCCATCGGTTCCCTTAACCCCACCCCGACCGGGGAACCCTAACCCACGAATCCCCACTCACCCAATTCCCCCCCCCACTCTCCCCCGCACGTCTCTCCCTCTCCCTCCCAGCGCCGCCACCCGTCGCTCGCCCCCACTCCCCCTCTGCCTCCCCTCGCTCTGGATCGGGCGCAGGGCCTCGTCGCCGGCGCCGCCCTGCTGCCGTCGCCTCGCCTCCCTCTACCGATCTGGATCGGGATCGACCCCGATCCCGTCACCCCCGGCGCCCCGCGGCCTCCCCGCCGTCCCCCGTCGCCAGACGGCCGCCCCGACGCCCGTCGTTGCCAGCCCCGCCAATCGCCGCTGTCGCACCAAGCCCCACCGCGCACGACGTCGCCGTCCTCTCCACCATCGCCTCGCCCCGTCACCAACCCCGAAGCCGCCAGATCGATCCGCGCCATCCCTCGCCGATTGGACACCGCCGCCCGGAGCCCGCGCCACCACGGCCGACCTCGTCCTCATCCTCTCCCTTGTCGGACCTCCCCGACCTCCGCCGAGCCCGCTGCCCCGAACCCTACTCTGCACCGTGAGCACCCCCTGGCCTCTCCCTCTCTCCCCGTCGTCGCGGTCGCCGTGCTCCACACGCGCACACGCTCACTCGCCGTCGCCCACACCTCGTGCAGCCAGCGCCCGCCCGCTGCTTCCCGGCACCGCCGTGGCCTTGCCTCTGCCGCGACCCGCGCCTTCACCGCTCGCGGCCACGGCCGGCGCCTCGCCACGACTGCCCAGCTCCGCCATGGCCTTCGCCTTACCACTCCCCGTCCGGCCGCGCACTGCGCCGCTCCCTGCGCCGCGCTCCTCGCCGGCGTTTGCCACTGACCTCGCCCCGCTCTCCCTCAGGCGGGCTCAGCCCAGTGCGGTTGCGCCCAGCGCCCGCACCCGCATCGCCTGTACGGGCAGCCCCCCCCCCCCCCCGCGGCACCCGAACCCAATATGGCCCTTAGGGCCACAGACATGTGGGGCCTGGCCCCAGAACGTTAAAAAAAAGGGAAATAAAAAAAGAATTTAATTTAATTAATAATTAATTAATTAATTAGTGAATTAATTAACTTAATTAATCTTGTTTAGTTAACCTAATTAAGTATTGTGAGTTAATTAAACTGTGATTAGATTAGTTAAATCCTAATTAGAGTAAACAGTGAATGACATGTGGGACCTGCCTGTCAGTTTGACTAAGTCAACTAACTAGTTGACTGATGACATCACGCTGACGTCATGCTGATGTCAGCATGCACTATTCTGGATAATGTTGATTAAATTAATTAAATAAATCCTAAAAATGATTTAAATCTTTTAAAATTAATATAAAATAAATCGTAGCTCGGATGGAAAAACTTTGTACATGAAAGTTGCTCAAAACGACGAGACGAACCCGGATACGCAGCCCATTCGTCCGTCACGCATCCCTAGCATAGCAAACTCGCAACTTTCCCCCTCCGGCTCCTCTGCCCGAAAACGCAAAACACCGGGGATACTTTTCCGGATGTTTCCCCCTTCGCCGGTATCACCTCCTACTGCGTTAGGTCACCCCTAGCACGGCGTATCACCATGTTATGCTTTGTGTTGCTTTGATTGCTCCGTTATTTATTATGTTCCCCCTCCGTTACTTTTTCCGGTAGACCCGGAGACCGCTGCCGGTACCACTGTGATCGACTACGGAGTTGACGACCCCTCTCTCTTGCCAGAGCAACCAGGCAAGCCCCCCCCTTGATCACCAGATATCGCCTACTCTCCTCTATACTGCTTGCATTAGAGTAGCGTAGCATGTTACTGTTTTCCGTTCATCCTATCCTGATGCATAGCCTGTCCTTGCTACTGCTGTTGTTACCTTTACCTGCAAACCTAATGCTTAGTATAGGATGCTAGTTTATCATCAGTGGCCCTACATTCTTGTCCGTCTGCCATGCTATACTATCGGGCCGTGATCACTCGGGAGGTGATCACGGGTATGTACTATATACTTTATACATGATACATGTGGTGACTAAAGACGGGTAGGCTCGTAGGAGCACCCGCGAGTGGATCTTTGAGGCGGAGCGACAGGGCAGGTTCCGACCACCTAGGAGAGAGGTGGGCCTGGCCCTGGTCGGTGTTCGCGGATACTTAACACGCTTAACGAGATCTGGGTATTTGATCTGAGCCTGGCCATTTGGTCTATACGCACTAACCATCTACGTGGGAGCAGTTATGGGTATCCCGGCGTCGTGGTATCAGCCGAAGCCTTCGTGACGTCAGCGACTGAGTGGCGCGCGCCGGATTGGACTGGAAAGCCACTAGGCTAGGTCTGCTTCCGGCCGCGTACGCAACGTGCAGGTGTGCAAAGGGCGATGGGCCCAGACCCCTGCGCCATAGGATTTAGACCGGCGTGCTGACCTCTCTATTGTGCCTAGGTAGGGCTGCGACATGTTGATCTTCCGAGGCCGGGCATGACCCAGAAAAGTGTGTCCGGCCAAATGGGATCGAGCGTGTTGGGGTATGTGGTGCACCCCTGCAGGGAAGTTAATCTATTCGAATAGCCGTGTCCCTCGGTAAAAGGACGACCCGGAGTTGTATCTTGACCTTATGACAACTAGAATCGGATACTTAATAAAACACACCCTTCCAAGTACCAGATACAACCAGTGATCGCTCTCTCACAGGGCGACGAGGGGAGGATCATCGGTTAGGATTATGCTATGCGATGCTACTTGGAGGACTTCAGTCTACTCTCTTCTACATGCTGCAAGACGGAGGCTGCCAGAAGCGTAGTCTTCGAAAGGACTAGCTATCCCCCTCTTATTCCGGCTTTCTGCAGTTCAGTCCACATATAATAGCCTAATCCCAGTTGATACCAATGCATACATATGTAGTGTAGCTCCTTGCTTGCGAGTACTTTGGATGAGTACTCACGGTTGCTTTCTCCTTCTTTTCCCTCTATCCCTTCTACCTGGTTGACGCAACCAGATGTTGGAGCCCAGGAGCCAGACGCCACCGTCGACGACGACTCCTACTACACCGGAGGTGCCTACTACTACGTGCTGCCCGCTGTCGACGACCAGGAGTAGTTTAGGAGGATCCCAGGCAGGAGGCCTACGCCTCTTTCGATCTGTATCCCAGTTTGTGCTAGCCATCTTATGGCAACTTGTTTAACTTATGTCTGTGCGCAGATATTGTTGCTTCCGCTGACTTGTCTATGATCGAGCTCTTGTATTCGAGCCCTCGAGGCCCCTGGCTTGTAATATGATGCTTGTATGACTCATTTTATTTGTAGAGTTGTGTTGTGATATCTTCCCGTGAGTCCCTGATCTTGATCGTACACGTTGCGTGTATGATTAGTGTACGATTAAATCGGGGGCGTCACACACCCTCTACTCACAACTAGAGCATGTGTTTTGTTTTTCATCCCGGTTGCAAGTTTACCTTTTGATTGAAATTGGCTCATATCTTATTTCATCCTAGTTGCAAGTCGACCCTTAACTTGCAACTAGGTTCGTAGTTTCGTACTTGTCCCAATTGCAAGTCCACCCTTAACTCGCAATTGGGCTCGTAGTTGTCCGATGTGCAAGCCCACCCTCCGAGTTGCAAGCCCACCTTTTGACCCACAATTGGGCCTATATTTTGTCTTTCATCTCATTTGCAAGTCCACCATTGACTCGCAACTGGGACTGTAGTTTGTTTCATCCTAGTTGCAAGTCGACCCTTTACTTGTAGTCGGGCTTGTCATTTCATAGTTGTCCCAGTTGCAGGTCCACCTTTGACTCGCAATTGGGCTCATAGTTCTCCCAGTTGCAAGCTCATCCTCGACTTGCAACTAGGTACCCGTTTTGTTTTTATCCCAGTTGCAAGTCCACCCTTGACTTGCAACTGGGACCATAGTTTCTTTCATCCTAGTTGCAAGTTGACCCTTGACTTACAACTGGGTCATTTGTTTCGTAGTTGTCTTTATTGTAAGTCCATCCTCTACTCACAACCAGGATCATAGTCTTTTGTTGTCCCAGTTGCAAGTCCATCCTCGACTCGCAACTAGTCCCATAGTTTGTTGATGTCCCAGTTGCAAGTCTACCCTCGACTCGCAACTGGGATGTGTTTTGTTTTTCATCTCAGTTGCAAGTCCAACCTCAACTCGCAACTCATATCGTAGTTTTATATACTTTGTCTCAGTTACAAGTACACCCTCGACTCGCAACTAGGCCCATATTTTTTATCCTAGTCGCAAGCCCACCCTTGACTCGCAACAGGGCCTGTGTTTTTGTCTTTCATACTAGTTGCAAAGCCATCCTTGACTCGCAACTAGGACCGTAGTTTGTTTTATCCCTGTTGCAAGTCAGACCCTTGACTTGCAACTGGTCTCATAGTTTGTAGTTGTCCCAGTTGTAAGTATATCCTCAACTCATAACTCAGCTCATAGTTCTCCTAGTTGCAAGCCCACCATTTGACTCGCAACTAGGCTTGTGCTTTGTTTTTAACACGCAACTTGCCCCGACCTCTACTTCCATGTCCAACCCCAAAATGTAAACCCGCCCGACCCAGTTGCATTTCCAAGCCAAACATGCAACTCATGCCTAACATAGTTGTATGTCCTCTCTCAGCACGCAACTCATTTCGAACCCAGTACCCCTACATAGTTGTGTTTTTTTCAAACATATCCACTTTGTAATACACACGGTGTATTTTTTTTGTATGCCTGGGGAACATTTTTATAACAAACGTTGAACTTTTTTGTAAAATACATGATGAATATATTTTTCAAATACATGCCTGAGCATCTTTTAGAATACATAGTAAACATTTTTTTTAATTCCTACCGATCGTTTCCCTAAATGGCATGAAACTTTTTCAAAAAAATTATGTAAACATTTTATTTACATTGCATAAGGAAATTCTAGAAAATGTCGTGTCTTTTTAAAATGCGTGAAGTTTCTTTTAAAAAATTGCCACAAACATTTCTTTGAATGTTCCGATTTTTTCAATTGTATAATACATTCTTTAAACATCACAAAATGTTATTTGAAATTTTAAATGGTGCAAAAAAATTATTGGAATTTATTATTAAACTAAAAGTAGAATAAATTCATTCGCGTTTTTTAGAAAATGTTTGCAATCTTCAAAAGTGTAGACACTCTAAAAACTCTTCGAGGATTTTTGAAAATTGTCCATGTTTCAAAATTTGTTCGCGAAGCAATTATTCACAATACCGAATCTTGTTTTTATTTTTCAAAAATGAAATCAAAATTATAATATTTGTTCACATTTGAAAAATAATTTTCGAAATTTAAATTCTTTGTGTTCTCGAAAATATCCTTCATTTGAAGAAAAAAATCACAATATTTTAAAAAGGTTTCAAAAGTTTCAAACATGTCTTCTAATCCGAACGCTGTATTGTTGTTGACTGTTTTCTGTTTCTTTAATCTCAACAGTGGCTTTGGCTGGACTGGTAGGTTCTCTTGTTACCCTGAATTAGGTCCCGAGTTCAATTTTGGGTTAACACACTGTGACCATTAGAATTTTTTTTTGTCGCGCTACAATAAAGAAACAAACAGAAAAAACTTGTTGTCGCGCTACAATAAAAAACAAACTTAAATGTGAGATATTATCTCACATCTAGATGTTATATAGTCAGACCCAAAGTAATAACCGGCGACCATTAGAATTTTTTTTTGTCACGCTACAATAAAGAAACAAACAGAAAAAACTTATTGTCGCGCTACAATAAAAAACAAACTTAAATGTGAGATATTATCTCACATCTAGATGTTATATAGTCAGACCCAAAGTAATAACCGGCGAGCTCGTGTAGCTGCAGTCCGATTAGGATCCCCTCCCTCCCTCTCCGACTGGGAGGGGGCTTTGCTGCCCCGGGGCAGCGCTAAGTTATTATAAATAGTGGCAGAATAAGGACGACGATTGGCCTGCCGGAGCTGCGATATACCACTTCGACCGAAATACAGCTTCCCACATCGCCAATGGAAGGGAATAATAGCGATCACAACGACAGTTCCCACAGCCAAGTAAGTCCCCTCTTGTCTTGATCGCCATGCCTCTCTGTTCATATTTTTGTTCTTATACTAATGTAACACTATAAGCTCTTGAGGGTTATTGTAGCATGCAATGTAAATGTTGAATGTTTGGAGAACTCAAGGAGCTGCCTCCACACCAATAGTACGACCACGCAATTATGTTGGTCAATGGTGCGCAACCAGCAAACACAAGACCTTACCGCTACTCGCCCTTGCAAAAAGACGAAATCGAACAGCAAGTCTAAGACGTTCCGTCGATCTACCGAGGATCAAGCAATCACACGAGCACGACACCGAGATTTGTTAACGAGGTTCATCATCATGGCTACATCCCCGGGGCCTGACTACGGGCGCTCCTCCCCATGATACCGTCACAATACCACACTCCGGCCGCCCGAGCGCTGGCACACGTCGCCGGCTCCCCCGCGTGCCCGTGCTATTATGTTGGCATAGGTTACATCGTGTGTCTACCCCCGCTATATATGAGAGGCCTAGGATACAAGTGTTCTATTAGGACACAACTCCACATCCTATGTAATCACAATACAACTCCTAGTCCAACTATAACCTACCTTGTACATAATATTCGACACAACTCTAACAAACTCCACCTTAGCGAATATTCTCCACCACCTTGAATTCGTCAATGCGTCAAACTTCCATGTACATTGGACTTGAGCTTATCCCGTGAGTACCGCTGCTACTCCAAAGACTCCATGTGACTCCACCTGCAACTTGTAGTCCCTTCTTTTCTTGACCACTGTCAACACTCGAGCAAAATTAAGTTTCTTGTTACTCTAGTTTGTGCTCCCAACTTTCAGAGTATCAGTCCAACGCCATCACACACTAATCACTGACCTGCGTGAAATTGAACAACTCACATATTAGGTGTCACACATAAGAGTTACTTGAACTCAATATCACCGCTCCTTTCTTGACCGCCCGTCTGAAACTTGAAAGAATTCCACCGTTGCTTGTAGTCATACCGAGTCAAATTCGCAGTTGTCTCACCACATGTATGACCACCAGAGCCTTGGCCCGTCTCCATGTCCCGTGCGTATTGCACGCCACGCCGCTATTACCGCGTCGAACCTCTGATGTCCCGGTCGAGTCTCAAGGGTCGCGAACCCACACCACTCAACCCCCACTGCAGAGTACCATCGATCATCACCGGCCGATGACGAGTTTCACGCTTCCATCAGACCACTGGGCTCCAGTCCGAATTACGTGTCCCTCGCTTTTCCATCCCGCTGAATAGGCTTCGATTTTCTGGATTCTTACACCGTAGCCCCTCAATCCAGCTCCACCATCAACATGACTCCGTGGTAGATGATCAGTCCACCCCTGCGCCTCATCGACTTCAAACTCCGTCTATACATCACCTTGAATCAACCTTGCGCCATAGTCTTGTCGAAGCCACACAAGCCCTCTGGACCTGCGCCACCTGTTTCCACGCCCAGAAGTCGGTCACCATCGGCATCACGCTCCTATGTCGTCGTCGCCGATCCCACCACCATCTTCTGTACCAACCGACCTGTGTCGATCCCGTCAGACTGCCCAGTCCGACCTAGCCGAACTCGTTCGACTGTATGACACGCTCAAGGCTCCCAAATCATCTTCCACGAAATTTTCATCCATCATCTGACAATTCCATCTTAGCTGACATGACTTCCCGCAACGCCTTCAAGCATCCCTGTTGTGCCAACAAATTTTTCACCCTTGTCCGTCATAACTCAAAGTTTTCAGTTCCGTTGAACTTCTCCACCTCAAACCCGATGCCCGATGACGTCATGATTCTTCGTACGGCTGACAATCTGAAAAATAACCGAGCTTCCACCGCAATGCTCCAAGTACACAAGCAAAACGTGATGAGGTACACCTCTATGTACTAATAGCAAAATCCAACCAAAAAACCTTTGATCTTCACGTGGTGGCTCCCTTGCACAAAACTTGCAATGCTAGCTTTTGAACTGTCAACGTCCCTGCTAGTTTCAATGGATATGTATCACTTGACGGATCTTTCCCTTACCGGTTTGCCTGCATGTCCGTGTCATATACTATGGAGACTCAGTCTCCTTTTTGTCCAAAACAAATCTCAGGTACGCTGCTCTGACTGCTCCTCCTATTGCTGTCTCCACCGTCGTCTTGCCTGCGCTGCCACAATGGCCCAGCCCACACGCTGCCCGTGTCATGAGACGCTACCACCTGGGAGCCACAATCCTTAGCCAGCCCCGTCAGGGCCTTGACCAGCCACGATCCGATCTAGACGAGACTTCGTCCAGAACACCCAGCCGCTAGCTTCAACTGCTACTCCCTTCGAGCGCAGCTTCCGATGCAAATTACACGATCATGATCGTCAGCACCACCAACGGGAACAACGAGCCACCGAGTTATCCTTAGATCAATAGATGCACCAGCCTCATCGAACCTTGCTCATGATACCACTTGTTAAAATAAATTCGAGGCATACCGTTGATCATCCGAGGACCAAGCAATCACACGAGCATGACACCGATATTTGTTAACGAGGTTCACCATCATGGCTACATCCCCGGGGCCTGACTACGGACGCTCCTCCCCGTGATACCGTCACAATACCGCATCCCGGCCGCCCGAGCGCCGGCACACGCCGCCGGCTCCCCCGCGTGCCCGTGCTATTATGTTGGCATAGGTTACATCGTGTGTCTACCCCCGCTATATATGAGAGGCCTAGGATACAAGTGTTCTATTAGGACATAACTCCACATCCTATGTAAACACAATACAACTCCTAGTCCAACTGTAACCTACCTTGTACATAATATTCGACACAACTCTAACAGAGACATGTGACAGTCTATGGTGATATCACACAACATGAGTCCATTTGCCGCCTTAGTCCTCCAAGTCAAGAAAAAAAAACCGGATCTTGGCAATTCCGCATCGACTAGTGTCGTCTCCACTACCGACCGTCGACGAGCTCCCTGGTGCCACTGACTTCTCTATGTTGGACTTGCGAGCGAGCTACCATCAGATCCACATGTGGGAGAGCGACATGGAGAAGGCGGCGTTTAAAACTCACCATTGCCACTTTCATTTTCGTGTCATGCCATTCGGCCTGACGAACATGCCAGCCACGAGTATGTGCGTAAATTCATGATCATTTTTCTGGATGACATCTTGGTGTATAGCACCACGTTGCAGGAACATGAGGAGCATCTACTAGCGGTGTTCGAGCTACTCCGTTAAAACCATCTTTACGCCAAAATGTCCAAGTGCTGTTCGCCAAGGACAACATCGGCTACCTCGGCCATGTCATCTCACGACGGTGTCGCTATGGATGCAGAGAAGAGATATGCCATGCTCAATTGGCCAACGCCATCCATGTCAACAGAGTTATGCAGCTTTCTCAGCCTCACAGGCTACTATCAAAAGTTTGTGGAGCGGCATCATCGGCATGCCACTAGCAAATCTCTTGATGAAGAAAGGACACGAGAGGACCGCGCAAGCTCAGACGGCCTTCGATCTTCTCAAGAGCGCCATGGAAAGTGCTTTGGTGCCCGAATTTTGTCAAGCCCTTTCACTTCTACTCCCTCCCTCCCATAATGTAAGATATTGAGCCGCTGAGGGAGTAGTTCACACTCTTTCTGTTTCACAATGTAGTGCATATAGAATTATTTTTTCGAGAAGTCAAACTTTACAAATTTTGATCAAATTTGTAGAGAAAAGCATATACATTTAGAATACCAAATACATATCTTTAGATACATCACAAGACGTACTTCACTATTGTACATATTTGATATTATAGATATAAATAGTTTTCTCCATAAACTGGGTCAAACTTCATAAGGTTTGACTGTTCAAAAAATCTATATCCACACATTATGAAATCGGAGGGAGTACCACGGGGGCAGGCGCGGTCAACCATCTTCAAATCATTCGGAAAGAAAAATCTGGCGCCAATTCATTGTTGAGATATAAAAAAGCTGAATCCATTACAAACTTTGGGTTCTCTTGTCCATTTGGTACCACAACACACACCAAACCCAGCAAGCGTACATGCCAACCGAATTAATGTCCACTCTCAACACCCTGAATGCGTGAACACGGCGTATGAAACTACTATCAATCAAGTTCTAAAATATTATCCTTTTTAAGTTTGGCAATGCATGAGCATGAATCGATCAGTCAATCAGCCTTGGATGATTCTTGGTCGTTGTTCTCATCCATGGACGCCGACCGCCACCGCCGGCTCAGCATCCTGGGAAGCCGGATCACCGAGTTCACCCGAGCCACCCCCTCCAGCGCCCTCCACACCGCCGTCCCCTCCTCCGCCTCGCCGCCGCCCAGAGCCTTGCGGAAACTCCCGGTGAAGGACAGCACAGGTGCGTGAGGCGGCTTGGCCGTGCTGTCTTCCTCAGATGAAATGGCCGGCCTCAGGAAGAGGCAGACAGCCGCGCAATCATCCACCATCGACGTCGGGAACTTGCGTCGCCACGCGCGAACCGCCCGGTCCACGAGCTGCTTTGCCGCCTTTGAGCGGTCGGAGACCGACGAGACAATCTTGACCACCTCCTTGTTGGATAGCACGTCCCATATCTGCAACACTGTGTGGTTAGATAAGAAGATACAGAGACGAGTCTACTTCAGTTAACAGTTGCTTGATGTCAGCCTGATCATAAAGGATTTGATTTATGTTATCTTAACTTCAGTTGCAATAGTACCAGAAACCGTTCTTAATTGAAGGAAGTTGGAGCATGATTGGAATGGAATGGACATGAAACTAGAGGAAAATCCATAAAGAAATCCACTCTTGTTATTACCCCATCAGTGGCGAGCACCAAGAAGTCATCCTTTTCAGACAGCTTCCTGTAGTACACTTCGGGTGTGCAAATGAGCCCATGGTTCTTGAGGCAGAAGTCTCCGAAAGCCCTCGCCATGGCGAGGCCCGGCGCGTCCTGGTCCGGCAACCACAGCCTCGGCACGTCGGGCTCATCGTCCATGGCGAAGATTCTCCCCTTGCAACTCAGGATCCTCTCAGCCTCACCTACGACAAGTCCAGAAGATACATTGCAAGTTGCAGTTAACAAGTGTACATAACACCTACAGGCAAGTATGTCATGAGAAATTCAGAGGCTGACCAGGAAGATCTGGCTTCAAGTCAGTGGTGATTTGCACCGAAACCGGGCGGCCCTTGCTGTCCCGCGCGCAAAGAACAGCGCGCGAATCGCCTAAATTGGCAATGATCAAGTGATCACCCTGTATACGAAAAAGTAGCAACAATCGAAATTTTCAAATATATTCCTAAATCTCAAGTGAACATTTCGGTCCTTTGGCCGAAATGCAAACTGGAACCACTGAAATTCGGTAATTTCGGTAGGTGCTGAAATATTTCTGAAACTGGAATTTAAAACCATCTACTATCTATTACCTGCCTAACGACGGTGACAGCAGTGGTGCCACTGCAAAGGCAGTCGATCCCGGAGTGCTGCCTCAGCTCCTCGTCGACGTCCTCGAACGCCTTCATGATCAAGCTCTTCCACGAGGACAGCAGCTGGTGCTCGTCGCTGGCGTCGCTGGACGAGGTGCAATCCGACTTGTCGAACGAGTCCACGTCCGCGTTGCTGTTGCTGGAGGGGGCGTCGTCCTCAGCCCTCGGTGCCAGGGAGGCGGACAGCTTCTTGGGAAGGGAGTCCCGGACATGCCGGGCGACGTCCCGGCCGAGGGGCCCGTGCCCGTCGAACACCCCGCAGAAGATCTGGCCATTGTGCCCGGCGAAGTCCTGATCATCTTGACACATCAAGATTATCTTATGCCTCAAGTAAATTTTGCACATAATCTAGCAGCTAGGCCATACTGAGAGTACTATCTGCCACGGATTCCAGTTGCTAATGCTGCATTCATGCTGGTATTAGTACACTGGTGAGCAATAAATATGTCATGAGACTAAGTAGAGTACGTACTGCATAGGAGATCTATGTAATCCAGGGCAATGGTGAGCAATCAAGATGGTGAGGTACACGCATGGTGATTACAGTATCTCAGGTGTAGTGCAGGTTCCAGAGGTTTTCAGTTTGAGCGAAGCTAGCAGAGATGGACCTAGTACTACTGCAAAAAGCTGCCGATTCAACTTGCAGTGAAGAAAAGAACATGTCTCCATGGCTACAAGGAAGGGGAGGGGGGAGGGGAGGAAAGGAAAGCTTGACCTTACCTGGCAGGCGGCCATGGCGTCCTGGTTGACGCCCTTCCAGCCTTGCTTGGTGTGCATGGACACCCCGGCGGCGCCGGCGAGCTGCTCCTGCAAGAAGTCGTCGTGCTTCCACGGGAACCACCCCTCCGTCTCCTCCAGCTCCCTCCCCCCTCCTTCCCTGCTGCAGCAGATCCCCATTGCCGCGGCCAAATCTCAGCAGCAGCTACCACCTAGCTAGCTAGCTCGCTCCTGCAGCTGCAAGCACTGGTGCACGGGACGGGATGGGCATCTCAGAGTTTAATGCGCGCGGGCGGGCGGGCGTGTGTGCGTGAGCGAGCGAGCGAGAGAGTGAGTGGGGGTGAATGGATGTTTATCTCGCCATTTATAGCGTTGGGGTGCGCCATTAATGGCGAGAGGACATGGGCGCCCCGTCCTGGAGGTAGATGGGGACGGACGCCGCTAATGGTGGTGACGCGGCCGCATTCAATGCTCCTCAGCAACTCTTGTTGCCTGTAGCTGTGGGCGCCAACGTGAGATGCCTGCCTCCTGCGCCCGTCGTCGTCTTCAATGCGCATCTCACTGGCTCTGGCTGGGCGTCAGAGGAGGCTCACCTGCCTCTCCATGAAAATCCTTGCGAGTTTGCAGTGCCATAACGCGCTTGGTGCCGCTCGCCGCTCGCCTAACGTCCATGAATTCTGAGCTCTAGCCAGTGTTGCAGTTTGCAGGTAGCAGCGGTCGCTGCCAAAGTGCCTTGTTTGGGCTAGGCCTGATGATAATTCTTGGCCCGGACAAGTCTGATCTGGAAATGTCAAAGCCTGGCCAGGCCCGGCCCAGCCCGAAATATGTGAAAAATGTTTTTTCCTTCTTAATTTAATGACACGCTAGGCGTCATCCGGTATGATCAGTTGGCGATTAAGTATGGCCAATGCTAGGCGCCAACCGACTATAGTGGCGAAAACATAAACCACCTCTACAGCCGTTCGATAAGGCAGTGTGTGACCCTTTGATCGTCTTCCGTTCTCTTGTAGCTTGCACAAGCAACACCCTTTGTCGCCCCTCCCATCATAGTGTTGATCGTCGACTTGCACAAGTACACGTCCATGCTAGCAGGCAGCCGCCACCATCGTCGCAGCGTTGACTATCGCTTTGCACCTTGTAGCCCATTCGTAGCATCCGTCATTGCAACATTGCATGACGCCTCAAGTTCTGATGGTCCCTTGCATCACCACCGACATTCCCCTCAAAGCTTCAATGATTCATGTCGCCAAGAGGTTCATCGGCCATTCAATTGGCAACACATCAGATGGACTGCATATTGCTTCGCTTCTCCCAGCATGACACAAATGCAGCATATCGCCAACCCGCAGCTCGTGGACTATCATCTCCGGCAGTATCGTTGATCGCTGGTAGCACTGCTTTGCAACATCACCGGTATCATCGCTAGTTGCGTCGCAGCATGACGGCGTCCTTCGCAGAAGTGGGTGATGCTGCTCACCGGTCACCCCTCGCCTGCTCACAACATGCTCCTCTCCCTACACATCCGCCCTCGGAAGCATCATCGAACATGTTGTAGCATGTCAGCGACCTTTCCCACTGTCTCCACCCCAATTGTCGCCTACCCCATCGTTCCGACTTGTTTCGCCGTCCACCGCCACGATGGAGCCATCATTGGATGAACCTAACGGAGGCGATCGTTATCCCGCCAAAGTCGGAGGACCTGGTGGTGGTGACCGCCCGCGAGGCTGTGTTCACGGAACGCAACAAGGAGGATGAATTGTTGTGTGAGGCATAGTGTTCATGTTTGGTTTCACAAGAAAAAGCACTACGATCCCTACCATAAGGAAGTGATCCATCAACGCAATGAAAGTCGCTCACCAATCGATGGTACACCATTCAAGAGCAAGTCAAACAATCTTGCGGCCTCTACAATCAAGTGAAATCCCCGGTGGCAAGTGGCAGAACAAGCCAACAACTCGTAAGTTTTGTGGCTTGTTGAACTTGTTGACCCTCCATTGTCTTCATTAGCTAGCCCATACATGTGTGCACGCTATACACGAAGATGGAGAAGAAGCACTTCATCTATATGCATTTGTTGGTTGAACTTGAGTGGGTAAAACAACTGGCTCATCGCTATTACCAATTCCGTCTTAGAGAATGTTGTCGCATTCGCGAGTCCTAGATTGGACGAATTAGAGTAGAGTGCGAACATGAACCTATGGATTGACTTCTTCAACATTCTCATTCTTATTGACAGTGTGAAGCACCTCAAAGAGGACTCTGGCAGGTGTACCCAAGTTGGGCCTTGAAGGTGACATTGTCATGGGACATGATGTGTGATGCCAATGATTCGATTTCTAATATGGCCATGTGTTGAGGAACGTAGTAATTCAAAAAAATTCCTATGATCATGCAAGATCTATCTAGGAGATGTATAGCAACGAGACGGGAGAGTGTGTCCACGTACCCTCGTAGACTGAAAGCGGAAGCGTTTAGTAACGCGGTTGATGTAGTCGAACGCCTTCACGATCCGACCGATCCTAGCACCAAATGTACGACACCTCCGTGCTCAACACACGTTCAGCACGATTGTTGGGGAACGCAGTATTTCAAAAAATTTACTTACGATCACTCAAGATCTATCTAGGAGATGCATAGCAACGAGAGGGGAGAGTGTGTCCACGTACCCTCGTAGACCGAAAGCGGAAGCTTTTAGTAACGCGGTTGATGTAGTCGAACGTCTTCGCGATCCAACCGATCCAAGTACCGAACGTACAACACCTCCACGTTCAACACACGTTAAGATCGACGACGTCCCTCGAAATCTTGATCCAGTTGAGGCTGAGGGAGAGTTCCGTCAGCACGATGGTGTGGCAACGGTGATGATGAAGTTATCGGTGCAGGATTTCACCTAAGCACTACGACGATATGACTGAGGTGTGTAACTAAGGAGGGGGGCACCGCACACGGCTAAGAAAAGACTTGGTGTCCTTTGGGGTGCCCCCTGCCCACGTATATAAAGGAGGGAGGGAGAGAGGCCGGCCCTCCTAGGGGCGCGCCAAGTGTAGGAAGTCCTACTAGGACTCCCAAGTCCTAGTAGGATTCCCTTTCCTTTTCGGAGTAGGAAAGAAGGAAAGGAGGGAGAGGGAGAAGGAAAGGGGGGCGCGCCCCCACCCCTTGTCCAATTCGGTTTGGGCAGGGGGGACGCGTGCGCCACCTCATGGCCCTTCTTCCCTCTCTCGAGTAAATCCCAATAAGGCCCATTAACTTCCCCCGGTGAATTCCCGTAACTCTCCGGTACTCCGAAAAATACTGAATCACTCGGAACCTTTCCGATGTCCGAATATAGCCTTCCAATATATCGATCTTTACCTCTCGACCATTTTAAGACTCCTCGTCATGTCCGTGATCTCATCCGGGACTCCAAACAAACTCCGGTCATCAAATCACAAAACTCATAATATAAATCGTCATCAAACGTTAAGCGTGCGGACCCTGCGGGTTCAAGAACTATATAGACATGACCGAGACACATCTCCGGTCAATAACCAATAGCGGAACCTGGATGCTCATATTGGCACCTACATATTCTACGAAGATCTTTATCGATCAAACCGCATAACAACATACGTCATTCCCTTTGTCATCGGTATGTTACTTGTCCGAGATTCGGTCGTAGGTATCATCATACCTAGTTCAATCTCATTACCGACAAGTCTCTTTACTCGTTCCGTAATGCATCATCCCGCAACTAACTCATTAGTCACATTGCTTGCAAGGCTTATAGTGATGTGCATTACCTAGAGGACCCAGAGATACCTCTCTGATACTCGGAGTGACAATCCTAATCTCGACCTATGCCAACTCAACAAACACCATCGGCGACACCTGTAGAACATCTTTATAATCACCCAATTACGTTGTGACGTTTGATAGCACACAAGGTGTTCCTCTGGTATTCAGGAGTTGCATAATCTCATAGTCAGAGGAATATGTATAAGTCATGGAGAAAGCAATAGTAATAAAACTAAACGATCATAATGCTAAGCTAATTGATGGGACTTGTCCATCACATCATTCTCTAATGATGTGATCCTGTTCATCAAATAACAACACATGACTATGGTCAGGAAACTTAACCATCTTTGATTAACGAGCTAGTCAAGTAGAGGCATACTAGGGACACTCTGTTTTGTCTATGTATTCACACATGTACTAAGTTTCCGGTTAATACAATTCTAGCATGAATAATAAACATTTATCATGATATAAGGAAATATAAATAACAACTTTATTATTGCCTCTAGGGCATATTTCCTTCAGTCTCCCACTTGCACTAAAATCAATAATCTAGATTACATACTAATGATTCTAACACCCATGGAGTCTTGGTGTTGATCATGTTTTGCTCGTGAGAGAGCCTTTAGTCAACGGGTCTGCAACATTCAGATCCATATGTATCTTGCAAATCTCTATGTCTCCCTCCTTAACTTGATCGCGGATGGAATTGAAGTGTCTCTTGATGTGTTTGGTTCTCTTCTGAAATCTAGATTCCTTCGCCAAGGCAATTGCTCAAGTATTGTCACAAAAGATTTTCATTGGACCCGATGCACTAGGTATAACACCTAGATCGGATATGAACTCCTTCATCCGGACTCCTTCATTTGTTGCTTCCGAAGCAGATATGTACTCCGCTTCACATGTAGATCCCGCCACGATGCTCTGCTTGGAACTGCACCAATTGACAGCTCCACCATTCAATATAAATACGTATTCGGTTTATGACTTAGAGTCATCTGGATCAGTGTCAAAGCTTGCATCGACGTAACCATTTATGACAAGCTCTTTGCCACCTCCATAAATGAGAAACATATCCTTAGTCATTTTCAGGTATTTCAGGATGTTCTTGACCGCTGTCCAGTGATCCACTACTGGATTACTTTGGTACCTCCTTGCTAAACTTATAGCAAGGCACACATCAGGTCTGGTACACAGCATTGCATACATGATAGAACCTATGGCTGAAGCATAGGGAATGACTTTCATTTTCTCTCTATCTTCTGCAGTGGTCGGGCATTGAGTCTGACTCAACTTCAGACCTTGTAACACAGGCAAGAACCCTTTCTTTGACTGATCCATTTTGAACTTCTTCAAAACTTTATCAAGGTATGTGCTTTGTGAAAGTTCAATTAAGCATCTTGATCTATCTCTATAGATCTTGATGCCCAATATATAAGCAGCTTCACCGAGGTCTTTCATTGAAAATTCTTATTCAAGTATCATTTTATGCTATCCTGAAATTCTGTATTATTTCCAATCAATAATATGTCATCCACATATAATATTAAAATGTTATAGAGCTCCCACTCACTTTCTTCTAAATACAGGCTCCTCCAAAAGTATGTATAAAACCATATGCTTTGATCACACTATCAAAGCATATATTCCAACTCCGAGAGGCTTGCACCAGTCCATAAATGGATCGCTGGAGCTTGCACACTTTGCTAGCACCTTTAGGATCGACAAAACTTTCTGGTTGTATCATATACAACTCTTCTTTAAGATATCCATTAAGGAATGCAGTTTTGACATCCATTTGTCAATTTCATAATCATAAAATGCGGCAATTGCTAACATGATTCGGACAGACTTAAGCATCGCTACGGGTGAGAAGGTTTCATAGTAGTCAACTCCTTGAACTTGTCGAAAACCTTTTGCAACAAGTCGAGCTTTGTAGACGGTAACATTACCGTCAGCGTCAGTCTTCTTCTTGAAGATCCATTTATTCTCTATTGCTTGCCGATCATCGGGCAAGTCAACCAAAGTCCATGATGTCGCTTGAAGCTACGTTGGTATTTCCCCAGAGAGGAAGGGATGATGCAGCACAGTGGCGGTAGGTATTTCCCTCAGATATGAAACCAAGGTTATCAAACCAATAGGAAAACCAAGCAACACAACGTAAACATCCCCTGCATACAGATAACAAATCCTCACAACCCGACGTGTTAAAGGGGTTGTCAATCCCTTTCGGGTAACGGTGCCAAAAATTGGTGTGTGGCGGGAGAAAGTTGTAAATAATAATAGATCGAACGCCAAATAAAATAAATTGCAGCAAAGTATTTTTTGGGTTTTGTATTAATAGATCTGAAAATAAAGCAAATAAAAGTAGATCGCAAAGGCAAATATTATGAGAAAGAGACCCGGGGGTCGTAGATTTCACTAGTGGCTTCTCTCAAGAAAAATAGCAAACGGTGGGTGAACAAATTACTGTTGGGCAATTGATAGAACTTCAAATACTCATGATAATATCCAGGCAATGATCATTACATAGGCATCATGTCCAAGATTAGTAGACCGACTCCTGCCTGCATCTACTACTATTACTCCACACATCGACCGCTATCCATCATGCATCTAGTGTATTAAGTTCATGGGGAAACGGAGTAATGCAATAAGAACGGTGACATGATGTAGATAAGATCTATCTATGTAGAGATAGACCGAATCGTTTTATCCTTAGTAGCAACGATACATATGTGTCGGTTCCCCTTCTGTCACTGGGATCAAGCACCATAAGATCAAACCCACTACAAAGCACCTCTCCCCATTGCAAGATAAATATATCAAGTTGGTCAAATAAAACCCAAATATCGGAGAAGAAATACGAGGCTATAAGCAATCATGCATAAAAGAGATCAAAGAAACTCAAATACATTCATGGATATAAAAAGAGATAGATTTGATCATAAACTCAAAGTTCATCGGATTCCAACAAACACACCGCAAAAGAGTTACATCATATGGATCTCTAAGAGACCATTATATTGAGAATCAAGAGAGAGAGAGAGAGAGATGAAGTCATCTAGCTACTAACTACGGACCCAAAGGTCTACAAATAATTACTCACGCATCATCGGAGAGGCACCAATCGAGGTGGTGAACACCATCCGAGATGGTGTCTAGGTTGGATCTGGTGGTTCTGGACTCTGCGGCGACTGGATGAGTATTTCGTCGGCTCCCCTAGGGTTTCGGGAATATTAGGGTATTGATAGAGAAAATAGGCGGTCCGGGGGCACCCGAGGTGGGCACAACCCACCAGGGCGCGCCTGGGCCTCCTGGCGCGCCCTGGTGGGTTGTGCCTCCCTCGAGGCACCCCCCAGGCGCAGCCAGGGCCCGTTGTGTTCCTTCTGGCCCATAAAAATTCGCTGTATAGTTTCGTGGCATTTGGACTCCGTTTGATATTGATTTTATGTGATGTAAAGAACATGAAAAAAAACAACTGACACTTGGCACTATGTCAATAGGTTAGTACCAAAATAATGATATAAAATGACTATAAAATGATTATAAAACATCCAAGATTTATAATATAATAGCATGGAACAATCAAAAAGTATAGATACGTTGGAGACGTATCAGCATCCCCAAGCTTAACTCCTACTCGTCCTCGAGTAGGGAAGTGATAAAAATAGAATTTTTGATGTGGAATGCTGCCTAACATGTCATATCATATTTTTTTTCTTTATAGCATGGACATTTGGACTTTTATATTGTTCAAAGCAATAGTCTAGTTTTGACATGATAATTTAGATACTCAAGCATATCAGCAAGCAACCATGTCTTTCAAAATATCAACTCTAAAATAAGCTATCCCTAGGCCATCATGCTCAACCATTGATCCATTCATGAAACACACTCGCATATTAGCTATACCCAATACTCAAGTACAATCATATTTCCTCATAGTTGGTGCTTTTATAAGAGAAGATGGAGACTCAAATTCAAAATAAAAATTACATAAAGTAAAAGAAAGTCCCTTCACAGAGGGAAGTAGGGATTTGTAGAGGTGCCAGAGCTCCAAGCGAAAAACTTAGAGATAAAAACATTTTAGGAGGTGTATCCATCCCACCAACGAAAATGACTTAGAGTTCCCAATACTTTCCATGCTTAGATATGTCATAGGAGGTTCCCAAACAGAAAATAAAGTTTATTCCTTTTTCCACCATACTTTCACTTTCCATGGCTAACCGTATCCACGGGTGCCCTCCATACCAACACTTTATGAGGAATTTATTATTTGACAACATAAAGTAAAAAAATCATTTCGGGACTGGGCATCCCTAATACCTTTGCCTTACTCTCGTGCAATGACAAGTGAATAAACACTCACCTTGAGAATAACACATCTCGCATGGAAAATATTAGCCACGCCTCACTGCTCCGCGAGCGAAACAAAAACACATAAAAGAGAAGTTTATTTTCAAAATTAGAGATGGCACATGCAAATTTGGTTAGAATGGAAAAATAATACCACATATAGGTAGATATAGTGGACTCATGTGGGAAAACTGATTTGAAGGTTTTTGGATGCACAAGTAGAGATCATACTTAGTGCAAAATGAAGGCTAGCAAAAGATTGAGAAGCAACCAACCAAGAAATGAGTAATATCATAAGTGAGCATTAAGCATAACTAACACCGAATAATGCATCATAAGTAGGATATAATTTCATTGCATAACTATTGACTTTCATGCTTGCATAGGGAATCACAAACCTTAACACCAATATTCTTACTAAAGCATAATTACTCATCAAGATGAGTCACATATCACATCATCATATCTCAAAACTATTACTAAGAATCAAGTTTATTTTGTCCAATGATCTTTATGAAAGTTTTTATTATATCCTTCTTGGATATCTATCACTTTGGGACTAATTTTCATGTGTTGCTTTTGACAAGCTTAAACAAATATAAGTGAAGATGATGAGCATAATATTTCTTTCTCTCAAATTAATTTAAGTAAAGCAAGAGAGAATTTCTTGAAAATTTTACTAACTATCAAATAAATCTAAGTGAAGCAAGAGAGCATTTATTCAAAAATACTAAGCACACCGTGCTCAAAAAGATATAAGTGAAGCACTAGAGCAAGTCCATAGCTCTAAAAAAATTAAGTGAAGTATGGAGAGCAATTTTAACAAGTCATGACATAATTTTGGCTCTCTCAAATAGGTGTGTCCAACAAGGGATCAAGACTTAAAACACAAAATAAAACAAGCAAAGACTCATATCATACAAGATGCTCCAAGCAAAAGACATAGTATGTGACGAATAAAAATATAGCTTCGAGTAAAATACCGATGGTCGTTAGAAGAAAGAGGGGATGCCACTCGGGGGCATCCCCAAGCTTAGTTGGTTGCTCATTTTTGGATAATAGCTTGGGATGCCAGGGCATCCCCAAGCTTAGGCTCTTCTACTCCTTATTCCTTCACCCATCGTAAGATAACCCAAAACTTGAAAACTTCAATCACACAAAACTCAACAAAATCTTCGTGAGATCCGTTAGTATAAGAATAATAAATCACTACTATAAGTGTTGTATCAAACCAATTTATATATTTTTTCTTGCATTATATCTACTGCATTCCAACTTTTCTATGGCAAAAACTCATCAAAGAAAACCATAGAGCCATGAAAATAAGCACACAACACAAAGAAAACAGAATCTGTCAAAACAGAAAAGTCTGTAGCAATCTGACTATTTCTAACACTTCTGTAACTCCAAAAATTCTGAAAAATTAGGACGACCTGAGCAATTTGTATATTGATCTACTTCAAGTGTAATGGGTATTTTATCGATCTCTGGTAAAAAATGATAATTATTTTCGTGAGCGCAAAAGTTCCTGTTTTTCAGCAAGATCAAAAAACTATCACCCAAGAAGACCCTAAAGGCGTTACTTGGCACAAACACTAATTAAAACATAAAAACACAATCACAACAGTAGCATAATTGTGCTAACACTCAAAAACATGAAGCAAAAAGCAAAAATAAATTTTATTCATTGGGTTGCCTCCAAACAAGCGCTATAGTTTTACACCCTTAGCTAGGCATAAAGCAAGGATCTAAGTTTTGTCTTCCGAAGTTTTGGCAACTTTTGTAAGGGTTTTCTCAATCCCAGGAGGCTCTTTATGCTTCCCTAAATTCTCTGGAAAACAAACCATCTTTATATCTAAAATATCCAATCGCTTATTGCAAAGAGTAATCAAGGTATTCATGTGATTGATACTACCATTGAGGTGTTTGAGGGGTTCATTATATTTCTGTATTTCAACCATATGTTTATGCAAATCACCGAGTTTGTCCAACATTTGAACTCTCTCAGGGGTGAAAGAAAACCCCTTCTTTTGAGGTGGAACTCCCAAAATTCCTTCTAAAATTTCATAGGCAGCATTGGCATCAAGCTCAATAAAATTCCCCTTAGCGGCAAAATCTAGGAGTTGTCTATGATGCGAAGTTAATCCTATGTAAAAATTAAGAAGCAAAATCTTAGCATCCCCCTTTAAATTGGAAATACGATAAGATTCCATAAGCCTATACCAAACATCTTTCAAATTTTCTCCTTGTATTTTCTTGAAGTAAAGAACTTCAAAATCTGGTGACAAAGGAGGAGTAGGCACGCTAGCCATTATGACTAGGAAGCGAAAACACGGATAGATCTGACAAGAAAACGGCGAACAAAAAAGAGAGGCGAATAAAACGGTAAATTTTTGTGAAGTGGGGGAGAGGAAAATGAGAGGCAAATGGAAAATAATGTAAATTGCAAGGAGATGATATTTGTGATTAGGAACCTGGTATATGTTGAAGTTCCTCCCCGGCAACGGCGCCAGAAATTCCTTTTGATGTCGCTTGAAGCTACGTCAGTATTTCCCCAAAGAGGAAGGGATGATGCAGCACAGCGGCGGTAGGTATTTCCCTCAGATATGAAACCAAGGTTATCGAACCAGTAGGAAAACCAAGCAACACAACATAAACAGCCCCTACACACAGATAACAAATCCTCGCACCCGATGTGTTAAAGGGGTTGTCAATCCCTTTTGGGTAACGGTGCCAGAAATTGGTGTGTGACGGGAGAAAGTTGTAAATAATAATAGATCAAACGCCAAATAAAATAAATTGCAGCAAAGTATTTTTAGGTTTTTGGATTAATAGATCTGAAAATAAAAGCAAATAAAAGTATATCACAAAGGCAAATAATATGAGAAAGAGACCCAGGGGCCGTAGATTTCACTAGTGGCTTCTCTCGAGAAAAATAGCAAATGGTGGGTGAACAAATTACTGTTGGGAAATTGATAGAATTTCAAATACTCATGATGATATACAGACAATGATCATTACATAGGCATCACGTCCAAGATTAGTAGACCGACTCCTGCCTGCATCTACTACTATTGTTCCACACATCGACCGCTATCAGCATGCATCTAGTGTATTAAGTTCATGGAGAAACGGAGTAATGCAATAAGAATGGTGACATGATGTAGACAAGACCTATCTATGTAGAGATAGACCCCATCGTTTAATCCTTAGTGTTGGGGAACTTAGTAATTTCAAAAAAATTCCTACGCACACGCAAGATCATGGTGATGCATAGCAACGAGAGGGGAGAGTGTCGTCCACGCACCCTCATGGACCATTAAGAGGAAGCGTTATAACAACGCGGTTGATGTAGTCGTACGTCTTCACGCTCGACCGATCCTCAGCACCGAACGTACTGCACCTCCGCATTCAGCACACGTTCAGCTCGGTGATGTCCCGCGAACTCACAATCCAGTAGAGCTCGAGGGAGAGTTTCATCAGCACGATGGCGTGGTGGCGATGTTGATGAAGCTACCGACGAGGGCTTCGCCTAAGCACCGCTATGATATAACCGAGGTGGATTATGGTGGAGGGGGGCACCGCACACGGCTAAGAGATCAACAGATCAATTGTTGTGTCTTTGGGGTGCCCCACTGCCCCCGTATATAAAGAGGGGAGGAGGAGAGGGCCGGCCAAGGGAGAGGCGTGCCCAAGGGGGAAGGAGGAGGTGGAGAGAAGGAAGGAGAGGGGGGCCGCCGCCCCTTCCCCTTGTCCAATTCGGATTGGAGCAAGGGGGTTGCGCGCCACCTCCTGGCTGCCCTCTCTCTTCTCCACTAAGGCCCATAAGGCCCAATAGCTTCCCGGGGGGTTCCGGTAACCCCCGGTACTCAGGTATATGTCCGAAACCTCCCAGAACCCTTCTGGTGTCTGAACATAGTCATCCAATATATCGATCTTTACGTCTCGACCATTTCGAGACTCCTCGTCAGGTCCGTGATCATATACGGCACTCCGAACTACCTTCGGTACATCAAAACACAAAAACTCATAATACCGATCGTCACAAAACTTTAAGCGTGCGGACCCTATGGGTTCGAGAACTATGCAGACATGACCGAGACACGTCTCCGGTCAATAACCAATAGCGGAACCTGGATGCTCATATTGGTTCCTACATATTCTACGAAGATCTTTATTGTTCAAACCGCATAACAATATACGTTGTTCCCTTTGTCATCGGTATGTTACTTGCCCGAGATTCGATCGTCGGTATCTCAATACCTAGCTCAATCTCGTTACCGGCAAGTCTCTTTACTCGTTCTGTAATGTATCATCCCGCAACTAATTCATTAGTTGCATTTCTTGCAAAGCTTATAGTGATGTGCATTACCGAGAGGGCCCAGAGATACCTCTCCGACAATCGGAGTGACAAATCCTAGTCTCGATCTATGCCAACTCAAAAAGTACCATTGGAGACACCTGTAGAGCACCTTTATAATCACCCAGTTACGTTGTGACGTTTGGTAGCACACAAAGTGTTCCTCCGGTAATCGGGAGTTGCATAATCTCATAGTCATAGGAACATGTATAAGTCATGAAGAAAGTAATAGCAGTACACTAAACGATCATGTGCTAAGCTAACGGAATGGGTCATGTCAATCACATCATTCTCTAATGATGTGATCCCGTTAATCAAATGGAAACTCATGTCTATGGTTAGGAAACATAACCATCATTGATTCAACGAGCTAGTCAAGTAGAGGCATACTAGTGACAATCTGTTTGTCTATGTATTCACACATGTATTATGTTTCCGGTTAATACAATTCTAGCATGAATAATAAACATTTATCATGAAATAAGGAATAAATAATAACTTTATTATTTCCTCTAGGGCATATTTCCTTCAGTCTCCCACTTGCACTAGAGTCAATAATCTAGATTACACAGTAATGATTCTAACACCCATGGAGCCTTGGTGTTGATCATGTTTTGCTCGTGAGAGAGGCTTATTCAAAGGGTCTGCAACATTCAGATCCGTCTGTATCTTGCAAATCTCTATGTCTCCCACCTGGACTTGATCACGGATGGAATTGTCGCGTCTCTTGATGTGTTTGGTTCTCTTGTGAAATCTGGATTTCTTTGCCAAGGCAATTGCACCAGTATTGTCACAAAAGATTTTCATTGGACCCGATGCACTAGGTATAACGCCTAGATCGGATGTGAACTCCTTCATCCAGACTCCTTCATTTGCTGCTTCTGAAGCAGATATGTACGCCGCTTCACACGTAGATCCCGCCACAATGCTTTGTTTAGAACTGCTCCAACTGACAGCTCCACCGTTCAATATAAACGCGTATCCGGTTTGCGATTTAGAATCATCCGGATCAGTGTCAAAGCTTGCATCGACGTAACCATTTACGACAAGCTCTTTGTCACCTCCATAAACGAGAAACATATCCTTAGTCCTTTTCAGGTATTTCAGGAAGTTCTTGACTGCTGTCCAGTGATCCACTCCAGGATTACTTTGGTACCTCCCTGCTAAACTAATAGCAAGGCACACATCAGGTCTGGTATACAACATTACATACATGATAGAGCCTATAGCTGAAGCATAGGGAACACTTTTCATTTTTCTCTCTATCTTCTGCAGCGGTCGGGCATTGAGTCTTACTCAACTTCACACCTTGTAACACAGGCAAGAACCCTTTCTTAGCTTGATCCATTTTGAACTTTTTCAAAACTTTATCAAGGTATGTGGTTTGTGAAAGTCCAATTAAGCGTCTTGATCTATCTCTATAGATATTGATGCCCAATATATAAGCAGCTTCACCGAGGTCTTTCATTGAAAAACTCTTATTCGAGTATCCTTTTATGCTATCCAGAAATTCTATATCATTTCTAATCAACAATATGTCATCCACATATAATATTAGAAATGCTACAGAGCTCCCACTCACTTTCTTGTAAATACAGGATTCTCCAAAAGTTTGTATAAAACCATATGCTTTGATCACACTATCAAAATGTTTATTCCAACTCCGAGAGGCTTGCACCACTCCATAAATGGATCGCTGGAGCTAGCACACTTTGTTAGTACCCTTTGGATCGATAAAACCTTCAAGTTGCATCATATACAACTCTTCTTCCAGAAATCCATTCAGGAATACAGTCTTGGCATCCATTTGCCAAATTTCGTAATCATAAAATGCGGCAATTGCTAACATGATTCAGACGGACTTAAGCATCACTATGGATGAGAAGGTCTCATCGTAGTCAACTCCTTGATCTTGTCGAAAACCTTTCGCAACAAGTCGAGCTTTGTAGACAGTAATGTTACCGTCAGGATCAGTCTTCTTCTTGAAGATCCATTTATTCTCGATGGCTTGCCGATCATCGGGAAAGTCAACCAAAGTCCACACTTTGTTTTCATACATGGATCCCATCTCAGATTTCATGGCTTCAAGCCATTTTTTGGAATCTGGGCTCATCATCGCTTCCTCATAGTTCATAGGCTTGTCATGGTCAAGTAACATGACCTCCAGAACAGGATTACCGTACAACTCTGGTGCGGATCTTATTCTGGTTGACCTACGAGGTTCGGTAGTAACTTGATCTGAAGTTTCATGATCAACATCATTAGCTTCCTCACTAATTGGTGTAGGTGTCACAGGAACCAGTTTCTATGATGAACTACTTTCAAATAAGGGAGCAGGTACAGTTACCTCATCAAGTTCTACTTTCCTCCCACTCACATCTTTCAAGAGCTAAACTCCTTCTCTAGAAAGGATCCATTCTTAGCAACGAATGTCTTGCCTTCGGATCTATGATAGAAGGTGTACGTAATAGTTTCCTTTGGGTATCCTATGAAGACACATTTCTCTGATTTGGGTTCGAGCTTATAAGGTTGAAGCTTTTTCACATAAGCATCGCAGCCCCATACTTTAAGAAACGACAACTTTGGTTTCTTGCCAAACCACAGTTCATAAGGCGTCATCTCAATGGATTTTGATGGTGCCCTATTTAACGTGAATGCAGCTGTCTCTAAAGCATAACCCCAAAACGATAGCGGTAAATCAGTAAGAGACATCATAGATCACATCATATCTAGTAAAGTACGATTATGAAGTTCGGACACACCATTACGCTGTGGTGTTCCGGGTGGCGTGAGTTGTGAAACTATTCCACATTGTTTCAAATGTAGACCAAACTCGTAACTCAAATATTCTCCTCCATGATCAGATCGTAGAAACTTTATTTTCTTGTTACGATGATTTTCCACTTCACTGATTTCCAACAAATCTGTTGCTCGCTCCATTGTTCCGGAGAACGGCGTTTTAGTCATCTTGCCCATGAGGCATGGTTCGCAAGTACCAAGTGATTCATAATCAAGTGATTCCAGAAGTCCATCAGTATGGAGTTTCTTCATGCGCTTTACACCAATGACCCAAACGGCAGTGTCACAAATAAGTTGCACTATCATTATCAACTCTACATCTTTTGGCTTCAACATTATGAATATGTGTATCACTACTATCAAGATTCAACACAAATAGACCACTCTTCAAGGGTGCATGACCATAAAAGATATTACTCATATAAATTGAACAACCATTATTCTCAGATTTAAATGAATAACCGTCTCGCATCAAACAAGATCCAGATATAATGTTCATGCTTAACGCTAGCACCAAATAATTATTATTTAGGTCTAAAACTAATCCCGAAGGTATATGTAGAGGTAGCGTGCCGACGGCGATCACATCGACTTTGGAACCATTTCTCACGCCCATCGTCACCTCGTCCTTAGCCAGTCTTCGCTTAATCCGTAGTCCCTGTTTCGAGTTGCAAATATTAGCAACAGAACCAGTATCAAATACCCAGGTGCTACTGCGAGCTCTAGTAAGGTACACATCAATAACATGTATATCACATATACCTTTGTTCACCTTGCCATCCTTCTTATCCGCCAAATACTTGGGGCAATTCCGCTTCCAGTGACCACTCCCTTTGCAGTAGAAGCACTCAGTCTCATGCTTAGGTCCAGACTTGGGTTTCTTCTCTTGAGCAGCAACTTGTTTGCCATTCTTCTTGAAGTTCCCTTTCTTCTTCCCTTTACCCTTTTTCTTGAAACTGGTGGTCTTATTGACCATCAACACTTGATGCTCCTTCTTGATTTTTGCCTCCGCAACCTTTAGCATTGCGAAGAGCTCGGGAATTGTCTTATCCATCCCTTGCATATTACAGTTCATCACAAAGCTCTTGTAGCTTGGTGGCAGTGATTGAAGAACTCTGTCAATGACACTATCAACCGGAAGATTAACTTCCAGCCGAGTCAAGTGGTTATGGTACCCAGACATTCTGCGTATATGTTCACTGACAGAACTATTCTCCTCCATCTTGCAGCTCTAGAACTTATTGGAGACTTCATATCTCTCAATCCGGGCATTTGCTTGAAATATTAGCTTCAACTCCTGGAACATCTCATATGCTCCATGACGTTCAAAACGTCGTTGAAGTCCCGGTTCTAAGCCATAAAGCATGGCACGCTGAACTATTGAGTAGTCATCAGCTTTGCTCTGCCAGACGTTCATAACATCTGGTATTGCTCCTGCAACGGGTTTGGCACCTAGCGGTGCTTCCAGGATGTAATTCTTCTGTGCATCAATGACGATAATCCTCAAGTTACGGACCCAGTCCGTGTAATTGCTACCATCATCTTTCAACTTTGCTTTCTCAAGGAACGCATTAAAATTCAACGGAACAACAGCACGGGTCATCTATCTACAATAACATAGACAAGCAAAATACTATCGGGTACTAAGTTCATAATAAATTTAAGTTCAATTAATCATATTACTTAAGAACTCCCACTTAGGTAGACATCCCTCTAATTATCTAAGTGATCACGTGATCCATATCAACTAAACCATAACCGATCATCACATGAAATGGAGTAGTTTTCAATGGTGAACATCACTTTGTTGATCATATCTACTATATAATTCACGCTCGACCTTTCAGTCTCAGTGTTCCGAGGTCATATCTGCATATGCTAGGCTCGTCAAGTTTAACCCGAGTATTCTGCGTGTGTAAAACTGTCTTACACCCGTTGTAGATGAACGTTGAGCTTATCACACCTGATCATCACGTGGTATCTCGGCACGACAAACTTTGGCAGCGGTGCATACTCACGGAAAACACTTTTATCTTGAAATTTTGTGAGAGATCATCTTATAATGCTACCGTCAAACAAAGCAGAATAAGATGCATAAAGGATAGACATCACATGCAATCAATATAAGTGATATGATATGGCCATTATCATCTTGTGCCTTTGATCTCCATCTCCAAAGCACCGTCATGATCACCATCATCACCGGTGCGACACCTTGATCTCCATCGTAGCATCGTTGTCGTCTCGCCAATTATTGCTTCTACGACTATCGCTACCGCTTAGTGATAAAGTAAAGCAATTACAGGGCGATTGCATTGCATACAATAAAGCGACAACCATATGGCTCCTGCCAGTTGTCGATAACTCTATTACAAAACATGATCATCTCATACAATAAAATATAGCATCATGCCTTGACCATATCACATCACAACATGCCCTACAAAAACAAGTTAGACGTCCTCTACTTTGTTGTTGCAAGTTTTACGTGGCTGCTACGGGCTGAGCAAGAACCGTTCTTACCTATGCATCAAAACCACACCGATAGTTTGTCAAGTTAGTGTTGTTTTAACCTTCTCAAGGACCGGGTGTAGCCACACTCGGTTCAACTAAAGTTGGAGAAACTGACACCCGCCAGCCACCTATGTGCATAGCACGTCGGTAGAACCAGTCTCACGTAAGCGTATGCATAATGTTGGTCCGGGCCACTTCATCCAACAATACCGCCGAACCAAAGTATGACATGCTGGTAAGCAGTATGACTTGTATCGCCCACAACTCACTCGTGTTCTACTCGTGCATATAACATCTACGCATAAACCTGGCTCGGATGCCACTGTTGGGAAACGTAGTAATTTCAAAAAAATTCCTACGCACGCGCAAGATCATGGTGATGCATAGCAACGAGAGGGGAGAGTGTCGTCCACGTACCCTCGTAGACCGTTAAGCAGAAGCGTTATAACAACGCGGTTGATGTAGTCATACATTTTCACGATCGACCGATCCTCAGCACCGAACGTACGACACCTCCGTGTTCAGCACGCGTTCAGCTCGGTGACGTCCCGCGAACTCACGATCCAGTAGAGCTCGAGGGAGATTTTCGTCAGCACAACAGCGTGGTGACGATGTTGATGAAGCTACCGACGCAGGGCTTTGCCTAAGCACCGCTATGATATAACCGATGTGGATTATGGTGGAGGGAGCACCGCACACGGCTAAGAGATCGACAGATCAATTGTTGTGTCTTTGGGGTGCCCCCTGCCCCCGTATATAAAGGGGGAGGAGGAGAGGGCCGGCCAAGAGAGAGGCGCGCCCAAGGGGGGGGGCAATCCTACTCCAAGTAGGTTTGCCCCCCCTTTCCTATTCCAAGAAGGAGAAGGGGGAAGGGGGAGGTGGAGAGAAGGAAGGAGAGGGGGGCCGCCGCCCCTTCCCCTTGTCCAATTCGGATTGGGGCAAGGGGGGCCGCGCGCCACCTCCTGGCTGCCCTCTCTCTTCTCCACTAAGGCCCATAAGGCCCAATAGCTTCCGGGGGGTTCCGGTAACCCCCGGTACTCCGGTATATGTCCGAAACCTCCCAGAACCCTTCCGGTGTCTGAACATAGTCATCCAATATATCGATCTTTACGTCTCGACCATTTCGAGACTCCTCGTCATGTCCGTGAACATATCCGGGACTCCGAACTACCTTCGGTACATCAAAACACAAAAACTCATAATACCGATCGTCACAGAACTTTAAGCGTGTGGACCCTACGGGTTCGAGAACTATGCAGACATGACCGAGACACGTCTCTGGTCAATAACCAATAGCGGAACCTGGATGCTCATATTGGTTCCTACATATTCTACGAAGATCTTTATCGGTCAAACCGCATAACAATATACGTTGTTCCCTTTGTCATCGGTATGTTACTTGCCCGAGATTCGATCGTCGGTATCTCAATACCTAGCTCAATCTCATTACTGGCAAGTCTCTTTACTCGTTCTGTAATGTATCATCCCGCAACTAACTCATTAGTTGCATTGCTTGCAAGGCTTATAGTGATGTGCATTATCGAGAGGGCCCAGAGATACCTCTCCGACAATCGGAGTGACAAATCCTAGTCTCGATCTATGCCAACTCAACAAGTACCATTGGAGACACCTGTAGAGCACCTTTATAATCACCCAGTTACATTGTGACGTTTGGTAGCACACAAAGTGTTCCTCCGGTAATTGGGAGTTGCATAATCTCATAGTCATAGGAACATGTATAAGTCATGAAGAAAGCAATAGCAGTAAACTAAACGATCATGTGCTAAGCTAACGGAATGGGTCATGTCAATCACATCATTCTCTAATGATGTGATCCAGTTAATCAAATGGCAACTCATGTCTGTGGTTAGGAAACATAACCATCATTGATTCAACGAGCTAGTCAAGTAGAGGCATACTAGTGACAATCTATTTGTCTATGTATTCAACATGTATTATGTTTCCGGTTAATACAATTCTAGCAGTAATAATAAACATTTATCATGAAATAAGGAAATAAATAATAACTTTATTATTGCCTCTAGGGCATATTTCCTTCACTTAGTAGCAACGATACATACGTGTCGGTTCCCCTTCTGTCACTGGGATCAAGCACCGTAAGATCAAACCTACTACAAAGCACCTCTTCCCATTGCAAGATAAATAGATCAAGTTGGCCAAACAAAACCCAAATATCGGAGAAGAAATATGAGGCTATAAGCAATCATGCATAAAAGAGATCAAAGAAACTCAAATACTTTCATGGATATAAAAAGAGATAGATTTGATCATAAACTCAAAGTTCATCAGATCCCAACAAACACACTGCAAAAGAGTTACATCATATGGATCTCCAAGAGACCATTGTATTGAGAATCAAGAGAAGAGATGATGTCATCTTGCTACTAACTACGGACCCAAAAGTCTACAAAGAACTACTCACGCATCATCGGAGAGGCACCAATGGAGGTGGTGAACCCCATCAGAGATGGTGTCTAGATTGGATCTGGTGGTTCTGTACTCTGTGGCGGCTGGATGAATATTTCGTCGAATCCCCTAGGGTTTTTGGAATATTGGGGTATTTATAGAGCAAAGAGGCGGTCTGGGGGCACCCGAGGTGGGCACAACCCACCAGGGCGCGCCTGGGCCTCCTGGCGTGCCCTGGTGGGTTGTGCCTCCCTCGGAGCACCCCCCAGGCATAGCTAGGGCCCGTTGTGTTCTTTCTGGCCCATAAAAATTCTCTGTAAAGTTTCGTGGCATTTGGACTCCGTTTGATATTGATTTTCTGCGATGTAAAAAACATGGGGAAAACATCAACTGGCACTTGGCACTATGTCAATAGGTTAGCACCAAAAATGATATAAAATGATTATAAAGCATCCAAGATTGATAATATAACGACATGTAACAATAAAAATTATAGATACGTTGGAGACGTATTAGTCCACACTTTGTTCTCATACATGGATCCCATCTCAGATTTCATGGCCTCAAGCCATTTCGCGGAATCTAGGCTCATCATCACTTCCTCATAGTTCGTAGGTTCGTCATGGTCAAGTAACATGACCTCCGGAATAGGATTACTATACCACTATGGTGCGGATCGTACTTCGGTTGTCCTACGAGGTTTGGTAGTAACTTAATTAGAAGTTTCATGATCATCATCATTAGCTTCCTCACTAATTGGTGTAGGAATCACTGCAACTGGTTTCTGTGATGAACTACTTTCCAATTCGGAAGAAGGTACAATTACCTCATCAAGTTCTACTTTCCTCCCACTCACTTCTTTCGAGAGAAACTCCTTTTCTAGAAAGGATCAATTCTTAGCAACAAATACCTTGCCTTTGGATCTGTGATAGAAGGTGAGCCCAACAGTCTCCTTTGGGTATCCTACGAAGACACATTTCTCCGATTTGGGTTCGAGCTTATCAGGTTGAAGCTTTTTCACATAAGCATCGCAGCCCCAAAATTTAAGAAACGACAGCTTAGGTTTCTTGCCAAACCACAGTTCATATGGTGTCGTCTCAACGGATTTAGATGGTGCCCTATTTAACGTGAATGCAGCCGTCTCTAAAGCATAACCCCAAAACGATAGCGGTAAATCGGTAAGAGACATCATAGATCGCGCCATATCTAATAAAGTACGGTTACGACGTTCAGACACACCATTACGATGTGGTGTTCCAGGTGGCGTGAGTTGCGAAACTATTCCCCATTGTTTCAAATGAAGACCAAACTCATAACTCAAATATTCACCTCCACGATCAGATCGTGGGAACTTTATTTTCTTGTTATGATGATTTTCCACTTCACTCTGGAATTCTTTGAACTTTTCAAATGTTTCATACTTATGTTTAGTCAAGTAGATATACCCATATCTGCTCAAATCAGTTGTGAAGGTCAGAAAATAATGATACCCGCCGCGAGCCTCCACACTCATCGGATTGCATACATCAGCATGTATTATTTCCAATAAGCCATTTGCTCGCTCCATTGTTCTGGAGAACGGAGTCTTAGTCATCTTGCCCATGAGGCATGGTTCGCAAGCATCAAGTGATTCATAATCAAGTGATTCCAAAAGCCCATCGGCATGGAGTTTATTCATGTGCTTTACACCAATATGACCTAAACGACAGTGCAACAAATAAGTTTTACTATCATTATTAACTTTGCATCTTTTGGCTTCAATATTATGAATATGTGTATCACTACAATCGAGATTCAATAAGAATAGACCACTGAAGGTGCATGACCATAAAAGATATTACTCATATAAATAGAATAACCATTATTCTCTGATTTAAAGGAATAACCGTCTCGCATTAAACAAGATCTAGATATAATGTTCATGCAAAACGCTGGCACCAAATGACAATTATTTAGGTCTAAAACTAATCCCGATGGTAGATGTAGATGTAGCGTGCCGACGGCGATCACATCGACTTTGGAACCATTTCTCACGTGCATCATCACTTCGTCCTTAGCCAATCATCGTTTAATCCATAGCCCCTGTTTCGAGTTGCAAGTATGAGCAACAGAACCAGTATCAAATACCCAGGCGCTACTACGAGCATTAGTAAGGTACACATCAATAACATGTATATCAAATATACCTTTCACTTTTTCATCCTTCTTATCCGCCAAATACTTGGGCCAGTTCTGCTTCCAGTGACCAATCCCTTTGCAGTAGAAGCACTCAGTCTCAGGCTTAGGTCCTGACTTGGGCTTCTTCCCTTGAGCAGCAACTGGCTTGCTGTTCTTCTAGAAGTTCCCCTTCTGCCCTTTTCCCTTTTTCTTGAAACTAGTGGTCTTGTTCACCATCAACACTTGATGCTCCTTCTTGATTTCTACCTCCGTAGCCTTTAGCATCGCGAAGAGCTCGGAAATTGTCTTTTCCATCCCTTGCATATTATAGTTCATCACGAAGCCTTTGTAGCTTGGTGGCATTGATTGAAGAACTCTGTCAATGACACTATCATCAGGAAGATTAACTCCCAACTGAGTCAAGTGGTTGTGTTACCCAAACATTCTGAGTATGTGTTCACTGACCGAACTATTCTCCTCCATTTTGCAGTTGTAGAACTTGTTGGAGACTTCATATCTCTGAACTCGGGCATTTTCTTGAAATATTAACCTCAACTCCTGGAACATCTCATATGCTCCATGACGTTCAAAACGTCTTTGAAGTCCCGAGTCTAAGCCGTAAAACATGGCATACTGAATTATCGAGTAGTCGTCAGCTTTGCTCTGCCAGACGTTCATAACGTCCGGAGTTGCTCCTGCAGTGGGTCTTGCACCTAGCGGTGCTTCGAGGACGTAATTCTTCTGTGCAGCAATGAGGATAATCCTCAAGTTACGGACCCAGTCCATGTAGTTGCTACCATCATCTTTCAACTTAGCTTTCTCTAGGAGCGCATTAAAATTCAAGGGAACGGTAGCACGGGCCATTGACCTACAAAAACATAGACATGCAAATACTATCAGGTACTAAGTTCATGATAAATTAAAGTTCAATTAATCATATTACTTAAGAACTCCCACTTAGATAGAAATCCCTCTAGTCATCTAAATGATCACGTGATCGATATCAACTAAACCATCTCCGATCATGACGTGAGATGGAGTAGTTTTCAATGGTGAACATCTATGTTGATCATATCTACTATATGATTCATGTTCGACCTTTCGATCTCAGTGTTCCGAGGCCATACCTGCATATGCTAGGCTCGTCAAGTTTAACCTGAGTATTCTGCACATGCAAAACTGGCTTGCATCCGTTGTATGTGAACGTAGAGCTTATCACACCCGATCATCACGTAGTATCTCAGCACGACAAACTATAGCAATAATGCATACTCAGGGAGAACACTTATACCTTGAAATTTAGTGAGGGATCATCTTATAATGCTACCGCCGTACTAAGAAAAATAAGATGCATAAAGGATAAACATCACATGCAATCAAAATATGTGACATGATATGGCCATCATCATCTTGTGCCTTTGATCTCCATCTCCAAAGCACCGTCATGATCTCCATCATCACTAGCTTGACACCTTGATCTCCATCGTAGCATCGTTATCGTTTCGCCAACTATTGCTTCTACGACTATCGCTACCGCTTAGTGATAAAGTAAAGCGATTACATGGCGATTGCATTTCATACAATAAAGCGACAACCATAAGGCTCATGCCAGTTGCCGATAACTTTTACAAAACATGATCATCTCATACAACAATTTATATCTTATCACGTCTGACCATATCACATCACAACATGCCCTGCAAAAACAAGTTAGGCGTCTTCTACTTTGTTGTTGCAAATTTTACGTGGCTGCTACGGGATTCTAGCAAGAACCGTTCTTACCTATGCATCAAAACCACAACAATTTTTCGTCAAGTGTGTTGTTTTAACCTTCAACAAGGACCGGCCGTAGTCAAACTCGATTTAACTAAAGTTGCAGAAACAGACACCCGCCAGCCACCTGTGTGCGAAGCACGTCGGTAGAACCAGTCTCATGAACGTGGTCATGTAATGTCGGTTTGGGTCGCTTCATCCAACAATACCGCCGAATCAAAGTAAGACGTTGGTGGTAAGAAGTATGACTATTATCGCCCACAACTCTTTGTGTTCTACTCGTGCATATAACATCTATGCATAGACCTGGCTCAAATGCCACTGTTGGGGAACGTAGTAATTCAAAAAAAAATCCTACGATCACGCAAGATCTATCTAGGAGATGCATAGCAACAAGACGGGAGAGTGTGTCCACGTACCCTCGTAGACCGAAAGCGGAAGCGTTTAGTAACGCGGTTGATGTAGTCGAACGTCTTCACGACCTGACTGATCCTAGCACCGACCGTATGGCGCCTCCGTGTTCAGCACACGTTCAGCACGATGACGTCCCTCGAGCTCTTGATCCAGTTGAGGACGAGGGAGAGTTTCGTCAGCACGACGGTGTGGCGACGGTGATGATGAAGTTACTGGCGTAGGGATTCACCTAAGCGCTACAACAATATGACCGAGGTGTTGAACTGTGGAGGGGGCACCACACACGGCTAAGAGGTTGTCTGTTGTGCTATTGGGGTGCCCCCTGGCCACGTATAAGGAGGGAGGGAGAGAGGAGGCCGGCCAGGAAGGGCGTGCCAGGGGGTCCTACTTGGAATGCTAGTCCAAGTAGGATTCGGCCCCCCTTTTCCCTTTCTTCCACCGGAGGGAAAGGAAGGAGGGGAGTGTTGGGGATCGTAGCAGAAATTTAAAATTTTCTACGCATCACCAAGATCAATCTATGGAGTCATCTAGCAACGAGAGGGAGAGGATTGCATCTACATACCCTTCTAGATCGCGAGCGGAAGCGTTCAAGAGAACGGGGTTGATGGAGTCGTACTCGACGTGATCCAAATCACCGATGATCCTAGCGCCGAACGGACGGCACCTCCACGTTCAACACACGTATGGAGCAGAGACGTCTCCTGCGCCTTGATCCATCAAGGAGGAGGGAGAGGTTGAGGAAGAGAGCTCCAACAGTAGCACGACAGCGTGGTGGTGGTGGAGCAGCTGTACTCCGGCAAGGCTTCGCCAAGCTCTTAACGGAGTAGGAGAGGTGTTGGGGAGGGGAGGGGTTGCGCCTTTGATGTGTCCTGCAGCCCTCCCTTTTCCCCTCTATTTATAGGGGAAGGGGGAAGGGGGGCGGTAGCCAAGGGGGAGGGGGCTTGCCCCCCAAGCCAAGGGGGGCGCCCCCTTTAGGCTTCCCCCTAACCCTAGGCGCATGGGCCCTTGGGGGGTTGGTGCCCCAGCCCATTTGGGGCTGGTTCCCTTCCACCTACAGCCCATAAGGCCCTCCGGGAGAGGTGGTCCCTCCCGGTGGACCCCCGGAACCCCTCCGGTGGCCCCGGTATAATACTGATATGCCCCCGAACCTTTCCGATGACCATATGACAACTTCCCACATATAAATCTTCACCTCCAGACCATTCCGGAACTCCTCGTGACATCCGGGATCTCATCCGGGACTCCGAACAACATTCGGTAATCACATACAAGTCTTCCTAATAACCCTAGCGTCATCAAACCTTAAGTGTGTAGACCCTACGGGTTCGGGAACCATGCAGACATGACCAAGACAACTCTCCGGCCAATAACCAACAGCGGGATCTGGATACCCATGTTGGCTCGCACATGTTCCACGAAGATCTCATCGGATGAACCATGATGTCGAGGATTCAAGCAATCCCGTATACAATTCCCTTTGTCAATCGGTACGTTACTTGCCCGAGATTCGATCGTCGGTATCGCAATACCTCGTTCGATCTCGTTACCGGCAAGTCACTTTAGTCGTTCCGTAACACATCATCCCGTGACCAACCCTTAGTCACATTGAGCTCATTACGATGATGTCTTACCAAGTGGGCCCAGAGATACCTCTCCATCATATGGAGTGACAAATCCCAGTCTCGATTCGTGCCAACCCAACAGACACTTTCGGAGATACCCGTAGTGCACCTTTATAGTCACCCAGTTACGTTGTGACGTTTGGCACACCCAAAGTATTCCTACAGTATCCGGGAGTTGCACAATCTCATGGCCTAAGGAAAAGATACTTGACATTAGAAAAGCTTTAGCAGACAAACTACACGATCTTGCGCTATGCTTAGGATTGGGTCTTGTCCATCACATCATTCTCCTAATGATGTGATCCCGTTATCAATGACATCCAATGTCCATGGTCAGGAAACCGTAACCATCTAGTGATCAACGAGCTAGTCAACTAGAGGCTCACTAGGGACATGTTGTGGTCTATGTATTCACACATGTATTACGATTTCCGGATAACACAATTATATCATGAACAATAGACAATTATCATGTACAAGGAAATATAATAATAACCATTTTATTATTGCCTCTAGGGCATATTTCCAACAGTCTCCCACTTGCACTAGAGTCAATAATATAGTTACATTCTGATGAATCGAACACCCATAGAGTTCTGGTGTTGATCATGTTTTGCTCGAGGAAGAGGTTTAGTCAACGGATCTGCGACATTCAGGTCCGTATGCACTTTACAAATATCTATGTCTCCATTTTGAACATTTTCACGAATGGAGTTGAAGGAATGCTTGATATGCCTGGTCTTCCTGTGAAACCTGGGCTCCTTGGCAAGGGCAATAGCTCCAGTGTTGTCACAGAAGAGAGTCATCGGGCCCGACGCATTGGGAATAGCTCCTAGGTCGGTAATGAACTCCTTCACCCAGATTGCTTCTTGTGCTGCCTCCGAGGCTGCCATGTACTCTGCTTCACATATAGATCCCGCCATGACGCTTTGCTTGCAACTGCACCAGCTGACTGCCCCACCATTCAAAATATACATGTATCCGGTTTGTGACTTAGAGTCATCCAGATCTGTGTCGAAGCTAGCATCGACGTAACCCTTTACGACGAGCTCTTCGTCACCTCCATAAACGAGAAACATATCCTTAGTCCTTTTCAGGTACTTCAGGATATTCTTGACTGCTATCCAGTGTTCCATGCCGGGATTACTTTGGTACCTTCCTACCAAACTTACGGCAAGGTTTACATCAGGTCTGGTACAAAGCATGGCATACATAATAGACCCTATGGCCAAGGCATCCGGGACGACACTCATCTTTTCTCTATCTTCTGTCGTGGTCGGGCATTGAGCCGTGCTCAATCTCATACCTTGCAATACAGGCAAGAACCCCTTCTTGGACTGATCCATATTGAACTTCTTCAATATCTTGTCAAGGTACGTACTTTGTGAAAGACCAATGAGGCGTCTCGATCTATCTCTATAGATCTTGATGCCTAATATATAAGCAGCTTCTCCAAGGTCCTTCGTTGAAAAACACTTGTTCAAGTAGGCATTTATGCTTTCCAAGAATTCTATATCATTTCCCATCAACAGTATGTCATCCACATATAATATGAGAAATGCTACAGAGCTCCCACTCACTTTCTTGTAAACACATGCTTCTCCATAAGTCTGCGTAAACCCAAACGCTTTGATCATCTCATCAAATCGAATGTTCCAACTTCGAGATGCTTGCACCAGCCCATAGATTGAGCGTTGGAGCTTGCACACCTTGTCAGCATTCTTAGGATCGACAAAACCTTCCGGCTGCATCATATACAATTCTTCCTTAAGGAAACCATTAAGGAATGTCGTTTTGATGTCCATTTGCCATACATCATAATCATAGAATGTGGCAATTGCTAACATGATTCGGACGTACTTCAGCTTCGCTACGGGTGAGAAAGTCTCATTATAGTCAACCCCTTGAATTTGTCGATAACCCTTAGCGACAATCCGAGCCTTATAGATGGTCACATTACCATCCGCATCTATCTTCTTCTTAAAGATCCATTTATTTTCTATGGCTCGCCGATCATCAGGCAAGTCAGTCAAAGTCCATACTTAGTTTTCATACATGGATCCTATCTCGGATTTCATGGCTTCCAGCCATTTGTCGGAATCTGGGCCCGCCATCGCTTCTTCATAGTTCGAAGGTTCACCGTTGTCTAACAACGTGATTTCCAGGACAGGGTTGCCGTACCACTCTGGTGCGGAACGTGTCCTTGTGGACCTACGAAGTTCAGTAGCAACTTGATCTGAAGTTTCATGATCATTATCATTAACTTCCTCTCTAGTCGGTGCAGGCACCTCAGAAACATTTTCTTATGCTGCGCCACTCTCCGGTTCAAGAGGCAACACTTCATCAAGTTCTATTTTCCTCCCACTTACTTCTTTCGAGAGAAATCTTTCTCTAGAAAGGATCCATTCTTGGCAACAAAGATCTTGCCTTCGGATCTGAGGTAGAAGGTATACCCAATAGTTTCTTTAGGGTATCCTATGAAGACACATTTCTTCGATTTGGGTTCGAGCTTTTCAGGTTGAAGTTTCTTGACATAAGCATCGCATCCCCAAACTTTCAGAAACGACAGCTTAGGTTTCTTACCAAACCACAATTCATACGGTGTCGTCTCAACGGATTTCGACGGAGCCCTATTTAAAGTGAATGCAGCATACTCTATAGCATAACCCCTAAATGATAGCGGTAGATCTGTAAGAGACATCATAGATCGCACCATATCCAATAGAGTGCGATTACGATGTTCGGACAGACCATTACGCTGAGGTGTTCCAGGCGGCGTGAGTTGTGAAACTATTCCACATTTCCTTAAGTGCGTGCCAAATTCGTGACTCAAATATTCTCCCCCACGATCTGATCGTAAGAACTTGATTTTCCTGTCACGTTGATTCTCAACCTCACTCTAAAATTCCTTGAACTTTTCAGAGGTCTTAGACTTGTGTTTCATTAAGTAGACATACCCATATCTACTCAAGTCATCAGTGAGGGTGAGAACATAACGATAGCCACCGCGAGCCTCAACACTCATTGGACCGCACACATCAGTATGTATGATTTCTAATAAGTTTGTTGCCCACTCCATTGTTCCAGAGAACGGAGTGTTGGTCATTTTGCCCATGAGGCATGGTTCGCACGTGTCAAATGATTCATAATCAAGAGACTCCAAAAGTCCATCTGCATGGAGTTTCTTCATGCGTTTGACACCAATGTGACCAAGGCGACAGTGCCACAAGTATGTGTGACTATCATTATCAACCTTACATCTTTTGGTATTCACACTATGAACATGTGTAACATCATATTCGAGATTAAATAAGAATAAACCATTGACCAGCGGGGCATGACCATAAAACATGTCTCTCATATAAATAAAACAACCATTATTCTCAGATTTAAATGAGTAGCCATCTCGCATTAAACGAGATCCAGATACAATGTTCATGCTCAAAGTTGGTACTAAATAACAATTATTGAGGTTTAAAACTAATCACGTAGGTAAATGTAGAGGTAGTGTGCCGACGGCGATCACATCGACCTTGGAACCATTCCTGACGCACATCGTCACCTCGTCCTTCATCAGTCTCCGTTTATTCCGCAGTTCCTGTTTTGAGTTACAAATATGAGCAACTGCACCGGTATCAAATACCTAGGAGCTACTACGAGCGCTGGTTAGGTACACATCAATAACATGTATATCACAGATACCTTTGGCATTGCCGGCCTTCTTATCCGCTACGTACTTGGGGCAGTTCCGCTTCCAGTGACCGTTTCCCTTGCAATAAAAGCACTCAGTCTCAGGCTTGGGTCCATTCTTTGGCTTCTTCCCAGCAGCTTGCTTACCGGGCGCGGCAACTCCCTTGCCATCCTTCTTGAAGTTTTTTTACCCTTGCCTTTCTTGAACTTAGTGGTTTTATTCACCATCAACACTTGATGTTCCTTTTTGATTTCCACCTCCACTGATTTCAGCATTGAATATACCTCAGGAATGGTCTTTTCCATCCCCTGCATATTGAAGTTCATCACAAAGCTCTTGTAGCTAGGTGGGAGCGACTGAAGGATTCTGTCAATGACCGCATCATCCGGGAGATTAACTCCCAGCTGAGACAAGCGGTTGTGCAACCCAGACATTTTGAGTATGTGCTCGCTGACGGAACTATTCTCCTCCATCTTACAACTGTAGAACTTGTCGGAGACTTCATATCTCTCGACCCGGGCATGAGCTTGGAAAACCATTTTCAGCTCTTGGAACATCTCATATGCTCTGTGTTGCTCAAAATGCTTTTGGAGCCCCACTTCTAAGCTGTAAAGCATGCCACACTGAACCAGGGAGTAATCATCACTGTGCATCTGCCAAGCATTTATAACGTCTTGTTCTGCTGGGAAACCAGGTGCTTCACCTAGCGGTGCATCAAGGACATATGCTTTCCTGGCAGCTATGAGGATAATCCTCAGGTACGGAACCCGTCCGTGTAGTTGCTGCCATCGTCTTTTAGCTTGGTTTTCTCTAGGAACGCGTTGAAGTTGAGGGCAACATTAGCGTGGGCCATTTGATCTACAAGACATATTGCAAAGATTTTTAGACTATGTTCATGATAATTAAGTTCATCTAATCAAATTATTTAATGAACTCCCACTCAGATAGACATCCCTCTGGTCATCTAAGTGATACATGATCCGAGTCTACTAGGCCGTGTCCGATCATCACGTGAGACGGACTAGTCATCATTGGTGAACATTTTCATGTTGATCATATCTTCTATACGACTCATGTTCGACCTTTCGGTCTTCCGTGTTCCGAGGCCATGTCTGTACATGCTAGGCTCGTCAAGTCAACCTAAGTGTATTGCGTGTGTAAATCTGGCTTACACCCGTTGTATGCGAACATTAGAACCTATCACACCCGATCATCACGTGGTGCTTCGGAACAACGGACCTTAGCAACGGTGCACAGTTAGGGGGAACACTTTCTTGAAATTATTGCGAGGGATCATCTTATTTATGCTACCGTCGTTCTAAGCAAATAAGATGTAAAGCATGATAAACATCACATGCAATCAAATAGTGACATGATATGGCCAATATCATTTTTTGCTCCTTTTGATCTCCATCTTCGGGGCGCCATAATCATCATTGTCACCGGTATGACACCGTGACCTCCATCAACATGATCTCCATCATCGTGTCTTCATGAAGTTGTCTCGCCAACTATTACTTCTACTGCTATGGCTAACGGTTAGCAATAAAGTAAAGTAATTACATGACGTTTATGTTGACACGCAGGTCATGAATAAATTAAGACAACTCCCATGGCTCCTGCCGGTTGTCATACTCATCGACATGCAAGTCGTGACTCCTATTACAAGAACATGATCAATCTCATACATCACATATATCATTCATCACATCTTTTTGGCCATATCACATCACACGGCATATGCTGCAAAAACAAGTTAGACGTCCTCTAATTGTTGTTGCAAGTTTTTACATGGCTGCTATAGGTTTATAGCAAGAACGTTTCTTACCTACGCCAAAACCACAACGTGATATGCCAATTTCTATTTACCCTTCATAAGGACCCTTTTCATCGAATCCGATCCGACTAAAGTGGGAGAGACAGACACCCGCTAGCCACCTTATGCAACTAGTGCATGTCAGTCAGTGGAACCAGTCTCATGTAAGCATACGTGTAAGATTGGTCCGGGCCGCTTCATCCCACAATGCCGCTGAATCAAGATAAGACTAGTAACGGCAAGTAAATTGAAAAAATCGACGCCCACAACAACTTGTGTTCTACTCGTGCATAGAAACTACGCATAGACCTAGCTCATGATGCCACTGTTGGGGATCGTAGCAGAAATTCAAAATTTTCTACGCATCACCAAGATCAATCTATGGAGTCATCTAGCAACGAGAGGGAGAGGAGTGCATCTACATACCCTTGTAGATCGCGAACGGAAGCATTCAATAGAACGGGGTTGATGGAGTCGTACTCGACGTGATCTAAATCACCGATGATCCTAGCGCCGAACGGACGGCACCACCGCGTTGAACACACGTACGTAGCGGAGACGTCTCCCGCGCCTTGATCCAGCAAGGAGGAGGGAGAGGTTGAGGAAGAGAGCTCCAACAGTAGCACGACAGCGTGGTGGTGGTGGAGCAGTTGTACTCCGGCAGGGCTTCGCCAAGCTCTTAACGGAGGAGGAGAGGTGTTGGGGAGGGGAGGGGCTGCGCCTTTGATGTGTCCTGCAGCCCTCCCCTTGCCCCTCTATTTATAGGGGAAGGGGGAAGGGGGCCGGCCCCCTCTAGATGAGATCTAAGGGGGGGGCGGCGGCCAAGGGGGAGGGGGCTTGCCCCCCAAGCCAAGTGGTCACACCATTCCGACCATGAAGCTAACGCGAGGATCACCTCCGTTCTGAGTACCCGGAGTTCTTTCAGTCCTAGATCTCGGGACGAGATCTTTTCGTAGTGGTGGAGTGTTGTAATGCCCCATATGTAACTTACCCAATTTGTACTCCAACTCTTGCCGTTTCCGGCATTACGTTATATTTATTCCTCGGGTTCGGGTCTTTGTCTCCGTGTGTTGTTTTTGTTTTCGTGCATCTCATATCATGTCATCATGTGCATTGCATTTGCATACGTGTTTATCTCATGCATTCAAGCATTTCCCCGTTGTCCGTTTTGCATTCCGGTGCTTCGTTCTCCTATGGTGGCCAATTCTAGTTTTTTTCCGTGTGTGGGGATTAAACATTTCCAGATTAGACCGAGACTTGCCATGCGGCCTTGGTTTACTACCGGTAGACCGCCTGTCAAGCTTCGTATCATTTGGACTTCGTTTGATACTCCAACGGTTAACCGAGGGACCGAAAAGGCCTCGTGTGTGTTGCAGCCCAACACCCCTCCCATTTGGCCCAAAACCCACCTAACTCTGCTCCATAATCTAGAGCGTTCGATCACGATCGCGTGCCCGAAAACCGCACCTCATTTGGACTCTCCTAGCTCCCCCTATGCCTATATATACACCCCCATTCCAAATTCGTGGATCCTCTCCCCCCTAACCCTAAAAAAAATCTCCCCGCCGCCGCCGGACATGTCCGCCGCCTAACCGGACATGTCCGCGCCGCCACAGCCGCCCAATCATGCGCCGCCACGTGGGGGCGTGCCCACTTCGCCGCGCCGCCACCCGCGCGGGCCCGCCAGGCCCGTCCCCGGCCCCCGAGCCCACCTGCTACAGCGCCGCCCGTGCCTCTCCCTCGCCTCCACGCCGCGCCGCCCGCGCCGGCGAGGTCTTCCACCGCCGCCGCCCTGCTCCGACTCCGGCGGCCGAGCTCGCCACTGCCCGCCACGGCCACCGCCGCACTCGCCCGCGCCGCCCGACGACGCCACCGACCGCGCCGCCCGCTCCGCCGTCCGGCCGCGCCCCGCACCACCCCGGCCTCACCTCTCCTTCCTCTCCCGCCGACGAACTCACCTCGCCGGAGCAAACCGACGTCGCCGGAGCCACCTCGGGAGGCGTGCGATCCAGATCTGGATCGGGGTGAACAGTAAACCCTAATCCAGAGGTTGATTTTTTTGTCTAAGTCCCGAAATTGCAGATTCAAGTGCCCCTGTTCGAGGCCTCATAACTTTGCATCCGTAGCTCTGATTCATGTATATAGCATATCAAAATGTTCATCTCAGACAGTACATCATTTCATTCCATTGCATAATTTTCATTAGGGTTCATCTTGATGCCCGAAATGCTGTTAGTAGAGGGCTACTTGAGTTAATTGTCAGATCTGCTACTCCATCTTAGACATTTGTCATTTTTGCCATGATTAATGTGTGCATGATATGCCCATGAGTTCTACATATGTTTTGTTAAGGGTTTTTTCATCTTTCCAGAGGTGCAACCCACGTATTTTTGTGATGTGTGTGGTGCCTAGTGCAAGCTTGCAAAGTGAGGCACCCGGTAACTCTGTTTTCAGGGACTTAGCAATTTCACTAAGTCCTGGGATTGTTTATCTCATGATGCCATATGTTCATGTTGTTTCCTAGTGATCCGTGCCTCTTTTGAGGATGATCAGTAGAGGACTTTTGTTGATATTGTAGTGCTCTATCAATCCATGCCTTTGTTTGCAATTATGGAGCACCCCAGCTTGAGTCAATCGAGCTCTACTTTTGCTTCGTTGTGAATCTGGGCAGATCGTCAACTTGTTTGCGATTTTGCCGATGTTGTTGTAGTTGATCTGTGCATGCTATGCCATTGTTCTTGCCATGTCTAGCTTGCATTTTGTGCCTTCTTAATGGATGTATGCTTGTCTTGCCATGACTTGCACCGTAGTGAGTGCATCGAGGTCGTAAACATGCCTACTTGAGTTATGTTTCAGCATGTCTCAATTTTCACTAAGTCTGAAAACTGATTATGTTTTTTAGCTATGTTCGTGTGCTTGTTAGTATATTTTCTGATTCCTTTTGGCTCAAGGTCACTAAGGGACTTTTGTTAAGCTCGTTGAGTAGCTCCATGCCATGTTTTACTTTGCCATGTTCAGGTCCTGTAGCATGTTGTTTTGTTGCTCCGAAGAGAGCTACGTGGTCTGAAATTTCAGACAAGTGTTAATTTCACTAAGCTGAGATCTGTTTTACCATTTGCATTTTTGCCATGCTTGTTTGAACCTCCTAATGGATGATTTGGCCGTAGCTCAGTACTAGACTTTTGTTAAGCATCTTGAATGCATCTCTGCCATGTATTTTGATGCCATGTTTGAGTGTTGTAGCATGTTCATCTCATTGCATTTAGTTGGCTACTTGCTGTAAATCGCAGACCGGTGTCATATTTGAATCGCTTGCCATTTCCAAACCGTAACTCCGATTCCGGTGATCTTTATATCGTTTTCAAGTGATTTCATCCCATCTTTCCAGTGGCACACATGGTTTTCCAATTTGAGACCAGGTTCATGTTTTTCCGGTCATATCTTGCATATGCATCCCGCATAACATACCATGTTTGCATCATCTTGTTTGATCCTTGCACGTGGTTGATTGTGTTCTTGTTGCTTGTTTGTCTTGTTTGGGTAGAGCCGGGAGACGAGTTCGCTAACGAGGAGCCCGTTGAGTTTGCTTTCGAGGATCCAGTCAACTCTGACAACTTTGCAGGCAAGATGATCATACCCTCGAAATCACTACTATCTTTGCTATGCTAGTTTGCTCGCTCTTTTGCTATGCCAATGCTACGATGCCTACCACTTGCTTTCAAGCCTCCCAAATTGCCATGTTCAGCCTCTAACCCACCATTTTCCTAGCAAACCGTTGATTGGCTATGTTACCACTTTGCTCAGCCCCTCTTATAGCATTGCTAGTTGCAGGTGAAGATTGGAGACCGTTCCTTGTTGGAACATTTATTTACTTGTTGGGATATCATTATATTACCATGTTATCTTAATGCATCTATATACTTGGTAAAGGGTGGAAGGCTCGGCCTCTCGCCTAGTGTTTTGTTCCACTCTTGCCGCCCTAGTTTCCGTCATATCGGTGTTATGTTCCCGGATTTTGCGTTCCTTACGCGGTTGGGTTATAATGGGAACCCCTTGATAGTTCGTCTTGATTAAAGCTTTTCCAGCAATGCCCAACCTTGGTTTTACCATTTGCCACCTAGCCTCTTTTTCCCTTGGGTTTCCGGAGCCCGAGGGTCATCTTATTTTAAACCCCCCCGGGCCAGTGCTCCTCTGAGTGTTGGTCCACCTGTCAGCTGCCGGTGGCCACCAGGGGCAACTCTGGGCTAGCCTACCCGTACCTAGGACAATCTGAGTGTGCCCTGAGAAAGAGATATGTGCAGCTCCTATCGGGATTTGTCGGCACATTCGGGCAGTGTTGCTGGATTAGTTTTAACCTGTCGAAGTGTCTTGAAGAACCGAGATACCGAGCCTGATCGGAACGTCTCGGGAGGAGGTCTATTCCTTTGTTGACCGTGAGAGCTTGTCATGTGCTAAGTTGGGACTCCCCTGCAGGGATTGAACTTTCGAAAGCCGTGCCCGCGGTTATGGGCAGATGGGAATTTGTTAATGTCTGGTTGTAGATAACTTAAACCTTAACTTAATTAAAATGAATCAACCGTGTGTGTTACCGTGATGGCCTCTTCTCGGCGGAGTCCGGGAAGTGGACACGGTGTTGGAGTAATGCTTGCGTAGGTTGTCCTCTAGTTTCTCGCTCGCGCTTTGCCTCCTCTTCTCGCTCTTTTTTGCGAATAAGTTAGCCACCATATATGCTAGTCGCTTGCTGCAGCTCCACATATATTTACCTTACCCTACCTATTAAGCTTAAATAGTCTTGATCGCGAGGGTGCGAGATTGCTGAGTCCCTGTGGCTCACAGATTACTATTACACCAGATGCAGGGCCAGATGATACAGCTCCAGATGGCACGCTTGAGCTCAAGTGGGAGTATGACGAGGACTCTCAGCGTTACTATGTTTCTTTTCCTGATGATCAGTAGTGGTGCCCAGTTGGGGTGATCGGGACCATGTCGCTTGTTGGGTTATCTTTTATTTTGGCGCCGTAGTCGGGCCATGAGTGTTTGGATGATGTATGTTATTTATGTACTTGATTGACGTGGCGAGTGTAAGCCAACTATGTTATCCCTTTTATCCATCTATATTACATGGGATGTTTGTGATGATTGCCTGACTTGCGACATATGCCTTCAATGCGATTATGCCTCTAAGTCGTGCCTCGACACATGGGAGATATAGTCGCATCGAGGGTGTTACAATGGGCCCTTGGGGGGTTGGCGCCCCAGCACATTTGGGGCTGGTTCCCTTCCACGTACAACCCATAAGGCCCTTCGGGAGAGGTGGTCCCTCCCGGTGGACCCCCGGAACCCCTCTAGTGGCCCCGGTATAATACCGATATGCCCCCGAACCTTTCCGGTGACCATATGACAACTTCCCACATATAAATCTTCACCTCCGGACCATTCCGGAACTCCTAGTGACGTCCGGGATCTCATCCGGGACTCCGAACAACATTCGGTAATCACATACAAGTCTTCCTAATAACCCTAGCATCATCGAACCTTAAGTGTGTAGACCCTACGGGTTCGGGAACCATGCAGACATGACCCAGACAACTCTCCGGCCAATAACCAACAGTGGGATCTGGATACCCATGTTGGCTCCCACATGTTCCACGAAGATCTCATCGGATGAACCACAATGTCGAGGATTCAAGAAATCCTGTATACAATTCCCTTTGTCAATCGGTACGTTACTTGCCTGAGATTCGATCGTCGGTATCCCAATACCTCGTTCAATCTTGTTACCATCAAGTCACTTTACTCGTTCCGTAACACATCATCCCGTGACCAACCCTTAGTCACATTGAGCTCATTATGATGATGTCTTACCGAGTGGGCCTAGAGATACCTCTCCGTCATACGGAGTGACAAATCCCAGTCTCGATTCGTGCCAACCCAACAGACACTTTCGGAGATACCCGTAGTGCACCTTTATAGTCACCCAGTTACGTTGTGACGTTTGGCACACCCAAAGTATTCCTACAGTATCCGGGAGTTGCACAATCTCATGGCGTAAGGAAAAGATACTTGACATTAGAAAAGCTTTAGCAGACGAACTACACGATCTTGCGCTATGCTTAGGATTGGGTCTTGTCCATCACATCATTCTCCTAATGTTGTGATCCCGTTATCAATGACATCCAATGTCCATGGTCAGGAAACCGTAACCATCTATTGATCAACGAGCTAGTCAACTAGAGGCTCACTAGGGACAGGTTGTGGTCTATGTATTCACACATGTATTACGATTTCCGGATAACACAATTATAGCATGAACAATAGACAATTATCATGAACAAGGAAATATAATAATAACCATTTTATTATTGCCTCTAGGGCATATTTCCAACAGGGAGAAGGCGAAGGAAGGAGGGGGCTGCGCCCCCACCCCTTGTCCAATTCGGTTTGGGCAGGGGGAGGCACGCGCCACCTCGTGGCCCTTCTTCCCTCTCTCCACTAAAGCCCACTAAGGCCGTTTTACTTCCCCGAGGGGTTCCGGTAACCTCGCGGTACTCCAGAAACTACCCGAATCACTTCGGAACCATTCCGGTGTCCGGATATAACCTTCCAATATATCGATCTTTACCTCTCGACCATTTCGAGACTCCTCGTCATGTCCGTGATCTCATTCGGGACTCTGAATAAACTTTGGTCATCAAATCACATAACTCATAATATAAATCGTCATCAAACGTTAAGCGTACGGACCCTATGGGTTAGAGAACTATGTAGACATGACCGAGACACATCTCCGGTCAATAACCAATAGTGGAACCTGGATGCTCATATTGGCTCCTGCATATTCTACAAAGATCTTTATCGATCAAACCGCATAACAACGTACGTCATTCCCTTTGTCATCGGTATGTTACTTGTCCGAGATTCGATCATCGGTATCATCATACCTAGTTCAATCTCGTTACCGGCAAGTCTCTTTACTCGTTCCGTAATGCATCATCCCACAACTAACTCACTAGTCACATTGCTTGCAAGGCTTATAGTGATGTGCATTACCGAGAGGGCCCAGAGATACCTCTCCGATACTCGGAGTGACAAATCCTAATCTCGATCTATGCCAACTCAACAAACACCATCAGAGACACCTGTAGAGCATCTTTATAATCACCCAATTACGTTGTGATGTTTGGTAGCACACAAAGTGTTCCTCCGATATTCGGGATTTGCATAATCTCATAGTCAGAGGAATATGTGTAAGTCATGGAGAAAGCAGTAGCAATAAAACTAAACGATCATAATGCTAAGCTAAGTGATGGGTCTTGTCCATCACATCATTCTCTAATGATGTGATCCCGTTCATCAAATGGCAACACATGTCTATGGTCAGCAAACATAACCATCTTTGATTAACGAGCTAGTCAAGTAGAGGCATACTAGGGACACTTTGTTTTGTCTATGTATTCACACATGTACTAAGTTTCTGGTTAATACAATTCTAGCATGAATAATAAACATTTATCATGATATAAGGAAATATAAATAAAAACTTTATTATTGCCTCTAGGGCATATTTCCTTCACCATGCTCAATGTAGATGAAGGTGGTGATCCAACCATGCCAACACAAGATGGTCTTGCTCCGGCCAAGAAGGTGATTAGGGACCGAGAGTGGAAGTGGGAGGAGGTGAAGTAGAAGCGAGAAGCGAGAAGGGGTCGTGGCCAAGATGACAGAGAAGTTCGAGGCTTCATGACGAAGAAGGAGGAGGCTAGTGTCGCGTGCAATAAGGTGAAGAAGGGAAAGAATGCGGATAGGTTTGGCATTTTCATGGACATGTATGAAAAGAAGCTCAAGCTACAAGAGAAGAAGCTTGAGATCAATGCCGCTTCAGAGGACTTTAAAATGTTGTTCATGAAGGCATCGGACTTGGTTCCCGATGTGGCAGTCTAAGCCTACCATGTAAGCTTATTGAAGAGCTTCACACAAACGGAGGAGGTCGGACCATCCGAAGTGTGAGGTCTTTGCCACGGACAGGCGGCCTGGGAGTCAAAGATGAAGGTCTTTGCGTGGACAGCTGGATTGGCAACTTCTAAAATCGATCGATGGAAAAACTTATTAAACATCCGGTACTTTTATGATTGTGATTACATATATTTGCAACTATTAAACGTATGTTTAATTCGTATTGATTTAGATATACATGTGAAATGGAGGAGGCCGGAACATAGGTGAAGATTTGATGACTCTTATTGGATGGCATCCGTATCTATTCTTATGCACACGTGCCCATAGATATTTGAAGTTGCCCATTCTCATGAACACTGTCAAACATGCATGTAGATATTTGTAACGCCCCGAGACCGATGTGCCAGGTCTTCCAGTTATTCGTTGTCGTTGTCGTGTCATTTGCTTGCGTGTTGCATTTCATCATGTCATCATGTGCATTGCATCATCATGTTTTTCAAAACTTGCATCCGTCTCGGCCTCCTCGTTCTCTCCGTTGTCCGTTCTGAGCACAGACACACTTGCACGCGCCCGCGGCACGTCCAAAATATTATTTTATAAGTGGCCGGAAAATGTTCTCGGAATGGGATGAGATTTGACGTGTGGTCTTATTATAGTGTAGACAGACCGCCTGTCAAGTTTCATCGCAATCGGAGTTCGTTTGACGCCCCAACGGATAAATATAGCGGCAATAGTAGCCGGTCTAACGTCGGACGTTTTCGGTCTCCGGAAACAGTCACCGGGCCGCCCCCTCTTCTCTTCTCTCAGCTCGAGACCGTCTACACATCTCACTACCTATCGCCAGGCCCTACCTAACCTCTCTTGTCAGCCCGCGACCCCCCTCCGTGCGCGTCTGAAAGTTGTCCCGGACCCGACCCGGATTGTTGCCACCGTTGGATCCGGATCATCCCCAAACGTCTACAAAACGTCACCGTTTTCTCATTTGGTCTCCCTAAGCTTTTATTTCGCGTCCGTCCGATTTTAATCGAGGGACCAAATGCCCCTATCCAAAATCCACCTACTATATATATAACAGTCTAAACCCTAGTCCTAGCCTGTCCCATCCTCCCTTTTTTTTCTCGCGCCGCCGCCACTTTGTTTTCCTCGGGATCCCTCCCGATCCAGCCGAGCCCACCTCCTTCCTCATTTTTCCCCATCAGACCAACCACCACCTCCCCTTGTCTTCAGCCCGAGCCAACCAGCAGCTCCTCCTCGCCCCGTGCAGCAGCGATCAAGGCCTGACCCCGCCTAGTCTCCGCGCCGCCAATGAGCTTCGAGCAGATGAGCCCCGTCGCTCCTCTCCTCTTCCTTCCTTTCTCCTCCCTCTCTCTCGGAATCTCTCATCTCTCTCGTTTCTCTTTGCAGGAGAGGAAAAACCATGGCCTCCCGTCCATGGAGATGGAGCCGCGCCGTCCTGGCCACCTGCCGCCTCGGGTCGCCTAACCCACCGTCCTCCGCCGCCAAGGGCCGGATCCAACAGTTCCCGGCCTGATCTGCCCGCTCCGTCGTCCCTGACCTCCACCCTCGCCGGCCCTGTCGTGCGCCGCCGCCATGGCCGCTCGGGAGAGAGCAGCGGAGCCGCTCGCCCCCCTTGCCCGTTGACCTCACCCCCCCGTGGGCCAGCGCCTCCAGGCCCAGCGCCCCCGCCTCGGCCTGCCTCCGCTTCCTCCCGCGCATGGGGGCCGCCGTGCCAGATCCGGCCCAGCCACGTCCTTCGGCCGGCCCAGCTACCGGCCTCCTCCACCGTCCGGGCCATGGCCCATGGGTGAGGCCACACCCCCAGCGCCCCCCTCTATTTCGGTTGGGCCTGCCAGTTTCGGCCCATAGCCATTTTTTTCCAGATCTGAGATTTGTCTAATTTTTCCAGAGATTGCAGTTTTACAGAAAAGTCCCCGAGCATCATGCATTTAATAACTAATTATCTGTGCATCGGATTAAAACAAACTTAATATGAAACTTGCTTAAAATTGTGTCTAGTTTCATAATATCCAACTTTCACCCATGTTTAAAATGTCTAAAATGTTGTTTGCATTAATTTGCTCCTATGCCATGTTAAAATGAATTAATTCATAACTAAATAACCGTAACTCCGATTTTAATAAACTTTATATGTAAATGGGGTAGAATTTTGCCTAGATTATCATGGTGGCATCACTTTGCATGTTAAACAACTCTAAAATTGTGTTTAGGACAGATCAGGACCAAACCTTAAATTATGCTATGAGGATTTTCCGGAATTGTTGTTCGTTGCTTCCGGCCTCATTTCAACTTGCCTAGATTAGATAGTTTAAATCTGCTTCACCCTCTTGCCATATTAATCAACATTTAATATTGTTGGGTACATAAACGAGAGAGAACTAAATAATTGACGTGGTGTTTTGTCAATATGCATCCCGATGCATATTGAGCTCCACTTAATTTGTAGGATTGCTTGTGCACTTTGCCATGCCATGCCTCTTTAAACCGGACATGCATCATACTCGATTGTGCATCATGCCATGTTTATGTGGTGGTTGTTTACTATGTTGTGTGCTTCTTTTCCGGTGATTGCTTCTTCGGGTTGGTTTCGGTAACGTCGAGTTTGTGAGGACCCGTTCGTCTACGTCCGTTGTCTTCCTCATGGACTCGTTCTTCTTCCTTGCGGGATTTCAGGCAAGATGATCATACCCTCGAGATCACTACTATCTTTGCTATGCTAGTTTGCTCGCTCTTTTGCTATGCCATTGCTACGATGCCTACCACTTGCTTGTCAGCCTCCCAATTGCCATGTTCAGCCCCTAACCCACCATTGTCCTAGCAAACCGTTGATTGGCTATGTTACTGCTTTGCTCAGCCCCTCTTATAGCGTTGTTAGTTGCAGGTGAAGATTGAAGTTTGTTCCTCGTTGGAACATGGAGATGTTGTTCCTTGTTGGAACATGTTTACTTGTTGGGATATCACTATATATCGTATTTAATTAATGCATCTATACACTTGGTAAAGGGTGCAAGGCTCGGCCTTATGCCTGGTGTTTTGTTCCACTCTTGCCGCCCTAGTTTCCGTCATATCGATGTTATGTTCCCGGATTTTGCGTCCCTTACGCGGTTGGGCTATAATGGGAACCCCTTGACAGTTCGCCTTAAGTAAAGCTTTGCCAGCAATGCCCAACATTGGTTTTACCATTTGCCACCTAGCCTTTTTCCCTTGGGAGTCGCGCATCCCGAGGGTCATCTTTATTTTAACCCCCCCCCCCCGGGCCAGTGCTTGTCTAAGCGTTGGTCCAAACTAGAGCCCCTTGCAGCGCCACCTCGGGGAAACTTGAGGGCTGGTTTTAGTTGTACGGATTGCTTATCCGGTGTTGCCCTGAGAACGAGATATGTGCAGCTCCCATCAGGATGTCGGCGCATCGGGCGGTGTTGCTGGTTTAGTTTTACCCTGTCGAAATGTCTTGTTGTACCGGGATACCGAGTCTGATCGGAACGTCTCGGGTGAAGGTATATTCCTTCGTTGACCGTGAGAGCTTGTCATGGGCTAAATTGGGACACCCTGCAGGGATTTGAACTTTCGAAAGCCGTGCCCGCGGTTATGGGCAGATGGGAATTTGTTAACGTCCGGTTGTAGAAAACCTGAAGTCGACCTTAATTAAAATGAATCAACCGCGTGTGTAACCGTGATGGTCTCTTTCCGGCGGAGTCCGGGAAGTGAACACGGTTGTTGGAGTTATGCTTGCCGTAGGTAGTCCAGGATCACTTCTTGATCATACTTTTATCGACCGTGCTTTGCCTTCTCTTCTCGCTCTCATTTGCGAATAGGTTATCCACCATATATGCTAGTCGCTTGCTGCAGCTCCACCTCATACCTTTACCTTACCCATAAGCTTAAATAGTCTTGATCGCGAGGGTGCGAGATTGCTGAGTCCCCGTGGCTCACAGATACTTCCAAAACCAGCTTGCAGGTGCCGATGAGACCGAGCAGATGATGCAACCAAGCTCAGGAGGAGCTCGTTGAATCTTGTCCTTTATGTTGTTTCGTGCTAGTTGATCAGTAGTGGAGCCCAGTTGGGGTCGATCGGGGACCTTTGTCGCATTTGGGGTTCTTCTTTTAATTTGGTTCTGTAGTCGGACCTTGAGTGTATTTGTATGATGTAATGTTTTATTCATGTATTTGTGTGAAGTGGCGATTGTAAGCCAACTATGTACCTCTTTCCCTTATTATATTACATGGGTTGTGTGAAGATTACCTCACTTGCGACATTGCCTTCAATGCGATTATGCCTCTAAGTCGTGCCTTGACACGTGGGAGATATAGTCGCATCGAGGGTGTTACAAGTTGGTATCAGAGCCTTCCCCCGGCCTTAGGAGCCCCCACTGATTGATCATTTTTAGCGGCCGAGTTGTGTCTAGAAAAAATGTTTTGAGTCATTTAGGAATTATATATCGGAGAGTTAGGAATTCTTTTTACTCCCCAGTCCCTTCGTCGCTCTGGTGAGGCATCCTGACGTAGAGTTTTGACTCTTCTCTTCTCAAATTTCACTAAAAAAAAATTTAGGATCACGCGAGTATCTTGGTTTTGTTCCGATGGCTTATGATGAGAATACTGTCTTGGTGCCTCCTGTCAGGGGTTTAGTGGAAGTGTCCCGGGGAGTTGAGCTCTGAGGTGTTGTCATCATAATTCTATCGTTGCAATTCTGGTATACTTGAGATATGTTCGCGACATCGAAAATCTCTTTTATGCAGTTCGTTGGTGAGATAACCTCGATGCCACCCAGTACTGGGGCGGGAGTTCGGGAGTATCACCATAACTTGTATAACGGATGCTTTTCGAAGGTTGAGATAGATGGTTTCCGAAGGTTTCTTGGTTATGTGTTGAAGGATGGATGCAGCTGGATGTAGGATTTGCTAGCTTGGGTGAGATATTATGCTTCCCCTGTATCCTCAACACCTGATTGCATAACCGGAAAGTTTCGGGAGTTTCATAGGTGGGAATTCAAGTAGCTCTTAGGATATCTTTCCGACAGATGTATGATATGAAATTGGGGTTCGACGTCTAGTGGTTCGCCTATTCACGGTCGATTTTACAGTGGTCTCGTTGTGTCTTAAAGAGTCCTTGGCTATGCTGACTCGGGGACGCTTCGTATGTCATGTGCACTGCCTTGTACATGATGGTGTTGTACGATCGAGCCCGTGTAGGTCCCACCACAAAAACTTCGGACGAAATCTCTATTTTCTGTTTGTTCTGGCTTATTTTGCAAGCCAATCCTTTGTTTTTGTTTTGAGTTGTGGTATTCGAGTTGCTTCAATGTCAATTGTTGACTCCATACCTTTCCTAAATGGTGTTCTCATACCTCTACGTGAACACTAATCCTTCTGGATAATCGAGATTGTCATGCCAATTTCCTTTAAATCGGCGTGTTTCTCTTCAAGTGGATCCGATCATTTCAACTCCCGCAAGATCAATTATCACTTCTTCTCAACAGTGTTTGTTTCATTCATCCCAAGCTGCCTTTGTTTTTCCCTCCCTCCCACCCTTGTTTCTTCAAGGAACCATATTTCTTATTCAAGTATCCTTTTATTGATGTGAAGTCTCTCGATTCTTTTCTATCAATACCCTTATCCGGTGATTATCAAGAAGATTCTAATGGAGCTTCAAGTTTGTCACTCTTCACCCGTTTTCTTCTCCGGTGGATTCAAATGAAGCTTTCGGTGTTGATCTCATATCCCTTTTTCCTCGTTTCGATGCTTTTTCATGCCGGTGCACCTCATCATCATTCCACTTCTCGCTATTCATTTATTTCGGAGTGCTCAAGATATCTCGAAGATTCGTGTTTCCACTCTACATTCGTTCAAATTCTTTCGAGATTGGTATCTCATTCAAGTCACTTAATTCAACCGGTGCAACCCCTCTCTCTTAAATCATTTCAACGGTGTTGTCTTTTGAGTGGGCCCTAACCCACAGGTCTTTTTCCAGGATCTTACCTGACTCTTCTTATTTTCCCGGAGTTATTCTCAAATCCACTTCGAAGTTTGACGTAAGAATGAATTATCATCAGTCAATTGTTTTTCTCCAAGATCTTTCAAATTCTTTTCTTTGCTGGCTCAACTTTTCCATTCTTCATTCCGGTGTGCCGCAATAATTCTTGATGGTGGTGTTTCTCGTTGTCATTCTCATCATTTGAAGACCGAAGAAGAGTTTCTCTTTAATCTTGCTCCATTCTCTTCAAGATTCATGGTGCTAGCTTGGTGCCATCCTCTCATAATTATTTTCGTCTGTGGGAATTCTTTTCACCTATCCGGAGCCAATTTAAGAGTCTTTTCAGTTTGTTATCCGGAGTCCATCAAGTCATGTTTATTCATTCTCAGCTTTCACTTGTCATTCTCTGATCTTACCGGTGCAGCGTTCAAGTGATCTTTAATCGGTCCATGATCTATTATATTAAACTCCATCTAAATCCTCTCAAGCACCTTCGTTCATTTTATAATTCTTCCCGGTGTTTCTTATCTTACTCCGTTCATTTTCAATTATTACGGTGGTTCGTTCAAGATTTCTCTTCCCTTCTTATCATATCAATTTTATTCGTTCTTTCAACCCTTCCGGTGGTTCGTTCAATACCTTCCCAAGTTTGATGTTATATCTCTCTTAATCTTTTCTACAAGAATAAGTAATATGCCAAATCCGTTGATGGTCATCAATTTAAATTGGTGAAGGATAAGCATAACACAATTCTTATTCTTGTTTCATCCTAATGATTAATTCTTATTCCGGAGGCCTTCAAACTCTCGATTTCATTTGTTTCATCTTCTCTTTTCCCGGAGTCCAACCTCTTTCAATTATATTATCACGGAGATCTCTATCTAAATCATTGCGAGGCTTCAATCTTATTCTTTTCATCATTCAATTATTTTGGATCATTCTTTTACTACCGGAGTTCTTCATGGAGATTCTACATGATGGTTCATCAAGGATTTATATTCCTTCTCGAAGTGTTCATCAAGTTTCTTTTCACAGAAACTCAAGCTTTCTTCATATTGTAATCCGGAGTGCATTCTTTCTTCCGTATCATTGGAGGTGGTATTATGTCATTCTTGATAATTGGAATTCATGTTTCATGATTCACATGTTATTAAGAATGAGGTATTTTAAATCCATCAATCTCATCATTGGTGTTATCTTGGGTTATATTTCACCTAAAGCCTTCCCTAAGGGTGGTTGTTATTATGGTGCTTATAAATGATCCAAGTTTCTTCATTTATCCTCCCAGTGATATAAGCTTCTCGTATCCCTGTTCATATCAATCCAATTCTTTTCCCGTGAGTGGCAGGTTTTTTCATCTCTTAATTTGAGAGGTATTCCATAAGACCATGTCAAGCTTATTATTTTCGTTATTGGTTTTCCAACAATTCCGTTCGACCCTTCTCCTAAAGATGCCTTTCCAAACTCTTTTGTGGTAGAAATTGGCATTTTATTCTCAATTCTCTTATTTCAATTATCTATCTTCTATTCTTTTGTTCCGGAGGCATTGTGATGTTCATCTTTTCAACCCATCATCTCGTTTTGTCAAAGATCATGATCTTTCCATGCCTATTCTTTTAATCTGAGTGTGTGTCCTCTTTTCAAGTATCCTCTCATCTTGTCAAGTTCAATTCCTTCCATTTACAAACAGAGTGCTGTCCAAATTATATCACTCTTATTCCTTCCCTATCTTGCTTAACCGGAGTATTGTGCCCCTTTGTTCAAGTTCTTTTCGCCTTATCAAGTCTTGCATCCCTTTCTCAACCGGAGTGTCGTGTTTTCATTTGAGCTCTCTCATCTTATCAAATTTTGACTCTCTCCTCAACCGGTGTGCGGTCTGAGATCTTTCTTACCCCTTGTTCCATTCATTCAATAGTTCCGGTGACAGTGTGTTGTGATTTCATCAGGTATCTTCTCATCTTATCAAGACCTTATTCAATTCCTTTTCTTTCCAACCGGAGTGCTGCCCGATTTTGGTTTTCCCTTGATCCCCTTCCTTAACCGGAGTGTTTCAATATATATCTTACCTTCAACCTCAAGGTTTCGCAATGTTCTTTGTCCCTCTTTTCTAACGGAGTGTTTTCGACTTTGTTCTCCTTCGTTCTATTCTTTTCTCGAATTTGTTCAACCTTTTCAAGGTTCTTTGGTTTCACTCGTTTGTCAAAGGAGCAACTTAGCTTACCTCTTCTCTTTTCCTTCCGTTTTTCCCTCCGGTGCCATTCTAGATCTCGGGACGAGATCCTCTCATAGTGGTGGAGTGTTGTAATGCCCCGAGACCGATGTGCCAGGTGTCTTCCAGTTATTCGTTGTCGTTGTCGTGTCATTTGCTTGCGTGTTGCATTTCATCATGTCATCATGTGCATTGCATCATCATGTTTTTCAAAACTTGCATCCGTCCCGGCCTCCTCGTTCTCTCCGTTGTCCGTTCTGAGCACAGACACACTTGCACGCGCCCGCGGCACGTCCGAAATATTATTTTATAAGTGGCCGGAAAATGTTCTCGGAATGGGATGAGATTTGACGTGTGGTCTTATTATAGTGTAGACAGACCGCCTGTCAAGTTTCATCGCAATCGGAGTTTGTTTGACGCCCCAACGGATAAATATAGCGGCAATAGTAGTCGGTCTAACGTCGGACGTTTTCGGTCTCCGGAAACAGTCGCCGGGCCGCCCCCTCTTCTCTTCTCTCAGCTCGAGACCCTCTACACATCTCACTACCTATCGCTAGGCCACCGTCCTCCACGCCACAAAATGAATTAATTCATAACTAAATAACCGTAACTCCGATTTTAATAAACTTTATATGTAAATGGGGTAGAATTTTGCCTAGATTATCATGGTGGCATCACTTTGCATGTTAAACAACTCTAAAATTGTGTTTAGGACAGATCAGGACCAAACCTTAAATTATGCTATGAGGATTTTCCGGAATTGTTGTTCGTTGCTTCCGGCCTCATTTCAACTTGCCTAGATTAGATAGTTTAAATCTGCTTCACCCTCTTGCCATATTAATCAACATTTAATATTGTTGGGTACATAAACGAGAGAGAACTAAATAATTGACGTGGTGTTTTGTCAATATGCATCCCGATGCATATTGAGCTCCACTTAATTTGTAGGATTGCTTGTGCACTTTGCCATGCCATGCCTCTTTAAACCGGACATGCATCATACTCGATTGTGCATCATGCCATGTTTATGTGGTGGTTGTTTACTATGTTGTGTGCTTCTTTTCCGGTGATTGCTTCTTCGGGTTGGTTTCGGTAACGTCGAGTTTGTGAGGACCCGTTCGTCTACGTCCGTTGTCTTCCTCATGGACTCGTTGTCTTCCTCGCACAGCCGTGGGCCAGCGCCTCCAGGCCCAGCGCCCCCGCCTCGGCCTGCCTCCGCTTCCTCTCGCGCATGGGGGCCGTCGTGCCAGATCCGGCCCAGCCACGTCCTTCGGCCGGCCCAGCTACCGGCCTCCTCCACCATCCGGGCCATGGCCCATGGGTGAGGCCACACCCCCAGCGCCCCCCTCTATTTCGGTTGGGCCTGCCAGTTTCGGCCCATAGCCATTTTTTCCAGATCTGAGATTTGTCTAATTTTTCTAGAGATTGCAGTTTTACAGAAAAGTCCCCGAGCATCATGCATTTAATAACTAATTATCTGTGCATCGGATTAAAACAAACTTAATATGAAACTTGCTTAAAATTGTGTCTAGTTTCATAATATCCAACTTTCACCCATGTTTAAAATGTCTAAAATGTTGTTTGCATTAATTTGCTCCTATGCCATGTTAAAATGAATTAATTCATAACTAAATAACCGTAACTCCGATTTTAATAAACTTTATATGTAAATGGGGTAGAATTTTGCCTAGATTATCATGGTGGCATCACTTTGCATGTTAAACAACTCTAAAATTGTGTTTAGGACAGATCAGGACCAAACCTTAAATTATGCTATGAGGATTTTCCGGAATTGTTGTTCGTTGCTTCCGGCCTCATTTAAACTTGCCTAGATTAGATAGTTTAAATCTGCTTCACCCTCTTGCCATGTTAATCAACATTTAATATTGTTGGGTACATAAACGAGAGAGAACTAAATAATTGACGTGGTGTTTTGTCAATATGCATCCCGATGCATATTGAGCTCCACTTAATTTGTAGGATTGCTTGTGCACTTTGCCATGCCATGCCTCTTTAAACCGGACATGCATCATACTCGATTGTGCATCATGCCATGTTTATGTGGTGGTTGTTTACTATGTTGTGTGCTTCTTTTCCGGTGATCGCTTCTTCAGGTTGGTTCCGGTAACGTCGAGTTTGTGAGGACCCGTTCGTCTACGTCCGTTGTCTTCCTCATGGACTTGTTCTTCTTCCTTGCGGGATTTCAGGCAAGATGATCATACCCTCGAAATCACTACTATCTTTGCTATGCTAGTTTGCTCGCTCTTTTGCTATGCCATTGCTACGATGCCTACCACTTGCTTGTCAGCCTCCCAATTGCCATGTTCAGCCCCTAACCCACCATTGTCCTAGCAAACCGTTGATTGGCTATGTTACCGCTTTGCTCAGCCCCTCTTATAGCGTTGTTAGTTGCAGGTGAAGATTGAAGTTTGTTCCTCGTTGGAACATGGAGATGTTGTTCCTTGTTGGAACATGTTTACTTGTTGGGATATCACTATATATCGTATTTAATTAATGCATCTATACACTTGGTAAAGGGTGCACGGCTCGGCCTTATGCCTGGTGTTTTGTTCCACTCTTGCCGCCCTAGTTTCTGTCTCAAGTATACCAGAATTGCAACAATAGAATTATGATGACAACACCTCAGAGCTCAACTCCCCGGGACACTTCCACTAAACCCCTGACAGGAGGCACCAAGACACCAGGCATAAGGCCGAGCCTTCCACCCTTTACCAAGTATATAGATGCATTAATTAAATAAGAGATATTGTGATATCCCAACAAGTAAACATGTTCCAACAAGGAACAACATCTCCATGTTCCAACAAGGAACAAACTTCAATCTTCACCTGCAACTAACAACGCTATAAGAGGGGCTGAGCAAAGCGGTAACATATCCAAACAACGGTTTGCTAGGACAAGGTGGGTTAGAGGCTTGGTTCACCAAATGGGAGGCATGATAAGCAAGTGGTAGGTATCGCGGCATAGGCATGGCAAAAGAGCGAGCAACTAGCAAGCAAAGATAGAAGTGATTTCGAGGGTATGGTCATCTTGCCTGAAATCCCGCAAGGAAGAAGAACGAGTCCATGAAGAAGACAAATAGACGTAGACGAACGGGTCCTCACAAACGGACGTTACCGGAACCAACCCGAAGGAGCAAACACCGGAAAGAAGCACACAACATAGTAAACAAACCACACATGAACAAGGTATAATATGCGGGATGCGGTATGTGATGCATATGCATGATTTGACAAGGAATGATGGAACCTGGCCTCAACTTGGAAATCCAAGAGTGCCACTGGAAAGATGAGATGATTTCGGTTGAAATTGATATAAAGATCACCAAAATCGGATGCACGGTTTGGAAATGGCAAGCAAAACAAATATGGTACCGGTCTGCGATCAACAACAAGTAGCCATCTAAATGCAACAAGATGAACATGCTATAGCACTCAAACATGACAACAAAATACATGGCAGGGATCCACTCATGATGCTGGACAAAAGATGAACACCGAGCTACGGCCAATTTATCCATTAACAGGTTCAAACAAGCATGGAAAAATGCAAATGGTAAACAGATTTCAGACTTAGTGAAATTAACACAAGCCTGAAATTTCAGATCAGCTAGCACACTTTGCAGCAATAAAACTATATGCTACAGGAACTTAACATGGCAAGCCAAGGCATGGCATGGAGCTACTCAAAGAGCTTAACAAAAGTCCCTTAGTGACATTGAGCCAAAAGGGATCAGAAAATACAATGGCAAGCATGTGAACATGGCAAAAACATAATCAGATCACAGACTTAGTGATAAACTGGAACATGCAAATATGATAGCAAGTAGGCATGTTTACGAGCTCGATGCACTCACTATAGAGCAAGGCATGACAATCTAAGCATACACCCATCAAGAATACACATTATATAAGCTAGACATGGCAAGGACAACAACATAGCATGCACGGATCAACTACAACATCCTCGGCAAAATCGCTAACAAGTAGACAATCTGCCCAGATTCACGAAATAGCAAAAGTAGAGCTTGATTGACTCAAGCTAGGGTGCTCCAAAATTGCAAACAAAGACATGGATGCATACAGAACCACAATATTAACAAATCATCCTTACTGATCATCCTCAAAAGAGGCGCGGATCACTAGGAAACAACAAGGACATATGGTATATTGATAAAAACAGATCAAGGACTTAGTGAAATCTCTAAGTCCCTGAAATTAGCATTAACGAATGCACCACTTTGCAAGCTTGTGCTAGTCACCACACATATCACAAAAATACATGGATAGCACCTCTGTAAAGATGGCATGGCATATAACAAAACACATGTAGAGCTCATGAGCATATCATGCACGCAATAATCATGGCAAAAATGAAAAATACCTATTTGGTGCAGCAAATCTGACAACTAACTCAAATAGCTCTCTTCCAACAGCATTTCGGGCATCAAGATGAACTCGAATGAAAATGATGCAATGAGATGAAATGATGTACTTTCTGAGACGAACATTTTGATATGCTACACGCATGAATCAGAGCTGCGGATGCAAAGTAACGACATGATGAACATGGGCATTTGAATCTGGAAATAACAGGAACTTAGTGGAATTTCTCACCCCGCGAGATCTAGGGTTTGCAAGGTTATCAAAGCGGCGGTGGATCTGGCCGGAGTTCACGTTGGAGAGGCGCCGGAGTTGGGGAAGGTGGCCAGAGCGGTCGGATCCGGCGAGGTCGGCGGGGTGGCGAGGCAATGCGGGTGGCGCCGTAGCTTCGGCGACACGCGGCGGAGCAAATGCGGCGGGGCGGCGCCCGGCGATGAGGTGGCGGGCCGGCGATGTCCGGTGGCGGCGGGGCGCTGTCAGCGTCGAGCTGGGGTGGCGCGCCCCAGCGAGGACGCGGCGGCTGAAGGAAATATGCCCTAGAGGCAATAATAAAGTTATTATTTATTTCCTTATTTTATGATAAATGTTTATTATTCATGCTAGAATTGTATTAACCGGAAACATAATACATGTGTGAATACATAGACAAACAGAGTGTCACTAGTATGCCTCTACTTGACTAGCTCGTTAATCAAAGATGGTTATGTTTCCTAACCATGAACAAAGAGTTGTTATTTGATTAACGGGATCACATCATTAGTTGAATGATCTGATTGACATGACCCATTCCATTAGCTTAGCACCCGATCGTTTAGTATGTTGCCATTGCTTTCTTCATGACTTATACATGTTCCTATGACTATGAGATTATGCAACTCCCGTTTACCGGAGGAACACTTTGCGTGCTACCAAATGTCACAACGTAACTGGGTGATTATAAAGGAGCTCTACAGATGTCTCCAAAGGTAGATGTTGGGTTGGCGTATTTCGAGATTAGGATTTGTCACTCCGATTGTCAGAGAGGTATCTCTGGGCCCTCTCGGTAATGCACATCACATAAGCCTTGCAAGCATTACAGCCAATGAGTTAGTTGCGGGATGATGTATTACGGAACGAGTAAAGAGACTTGCTGATAACGAGATTGAACTAGGTATTGGATACCGACGATCGAATCTCGGGCAAGTAACATACCGATGACAAAGGGAACAACGTATGTTGTTATGCGCTCTGACCGATAAAGATCTTCGTAGAATATGTAGGAGCTAATATGGGCATCTACGTCCCGCTATTGGTTATTGACCGGAGACGTGTCTCGGTCATGTCTACATTGTTCTCGAACCGTAGGGTCCGCACGCTTAACGTTACAATGACAGTTATTATGAGTTTATGCATTTTGATGTACCGAAGTTAGTTCGGAGTCCCGGATGTGATCACGGACATGACGAGGAGTCTCGAAATGGTCGAGACATAAAGATTGATATATTGGAAGCCTATATTTGGATATCGGAAGTGTTCCGGGTGAAATCGGGATTTTACTGGAGTACCGGGAGGTTACCGGAACCCCCCGGGAGCCATATGGGCCTTAATGGGCTTTAGTGGAAAGGAGAAAGGGGCAGCCCAAGGTGGCCGTGCGCCTCCCCCTTCCCCTAGTCCTATTAGGACTAGGAGAGGTGGTCGGCCCCCTCTCTCTCTTTCCCCCCCTCAAGGAATCCTATTTCAACTAGGATTGGGGGGAATCTTACTCCCAGAGGGAGTAGGACTCCCTTGGCGCGCCCTCCTTGGCCGGCCGGCCCGCTCCCCCTTGGCTCCTTTATATACGGAGGCAAGGGGCACCTCTAGAGACATAAGTTGATCATTGTGATCGTTCCTTAGCCGTGTGCGGTGCCCCCTGCCACCATATTCCACCTCGATCATATCGTTGTAGTGCTTAGGCGAAGCCCTGCGTCGGTGGAACATCAAGATCGTCACCACGCCGTCGTGCTGACGGAACTCCTCCCCGAAGCTTTGCTGGATCGGAGCCCGCGTCATCGAGCTGTACGTGTGCTAAGAACTCGGAGGTGCCGGAGTAACGGTGCTTGGATCGGTCGGATCGGGAAGAAGACGTACGACTACTTCCTCCATGTTGTGTCAACGCTTCCATTGCGATCTACAAGGGTACGTAGATCAGACTCTCCCCCTCGTTGCTATGCATCACCATGATCTTGCGTGTGCGTAGGAAAATTTTGAAATTACTACGTTCCCCAATAGTGGTATCAGAGCCTAGGTTTTATGGTTTGATGTTATATGCACGAGTAGAACATAAGTGAGTTGTGGGCGATACAAGTCATACTGCCTACCAGCATGTCATACTTTGGTTCGGCGGTATTGTTGGACGAGACAACCCGGACCAACATTACGCGTACGCTTACGCGAGACCGGTTTCCCCGACGTGCTTTGCACACAGGTGGCTTGCGGGCGACTGTCTCTCCAACTTTAGTTGAACCGAGTGTGGCTACGCCCGGTCCTTGCGAAGGTTAAAACGGAGTCTATTTGACAAACTATCGTTGTGGTTTTGATGCGTAGGTGAGATTGGTTCTTGCTTAAGCCCGTAGCAGCCACGTAAAACTTGCAACAACAAAGTAGAGGACGTCTAACTTTTTTTTGCAGGGCATGTTGTGATGTGATATGGTCAAGACATGATGCTAAATTTTATTGTATGAGATGATCATGTTTTGTAACCGAGTTATCGGCAACTGGCAGGAGCCATATGGTTGTTGCTTTATTGTATGCAATGCAATCGCGATGTAATGCTTTACTTTATCACTAAGCGGTAGCGATAGTCGTGGGAGCATAAGATTGGCGAGACGACAATGATGCTACGATGGAGATCAAGGTGTCGCGCCGGTGACGATGGTGATCATGACGGTGCTTCGGAGTTGGAGATCACAAGCACAAGTGTTCTCCCTGAGTATGCACCGTTGCCAAAGTTCGTCGTGCCCAGACACCACATGATGATCGGGTGTGATAAGCTCTACGTCCATCTACAACGGGTGCAAGCCAGTTTTTGCACACGCAGAATACTCAGGTTAAACTTGACGAGCCTAGCATATGCAGATATGGCCTCGAACACGGAGACCGAAAGGTCGAGCGTGAATCATATAGTAGATATGATCAACATAATGATGTTCACCATTGAAAACTAACCCATTTCACGTGATGATCGGTTATGGTTTAGTTGATTTGGATCACGTGATCACTTAGATGATTAGAGGGATGTCTATCTAAGTGGGAGTTCTTAAGTAATATGATTAATTGAACTTAAATTTATCATGAACTTAGTCCTGGTAGTATTAGCATATCTATGTTGTAGATCAATAGCTCACGTTGTTGCTTCCCTATGTTTATATTGATATGTTCCTAGAGAAAAACTATGTTGAAAGATGTTAGTAGCAATGATGCGGATTGGATCCGTGATATGAGGTTTATCCTCATTGCTGCACAGAAAAATTATGTCCTTGATGCACCGCTAGGTGACAGACCTATTGCAGGAGCAGATGCAGACGTTATGAACGTTTGGCTAGCTTAATATGATGACTACTTGATAGTTTAGTGCAACATGCTTAACGGCTTAGAATCGGTACTTCAAAGACGTTTTGAACGTCATGGACCATATGAGATGTTCCAGGAGTTGAAGTTAATATTTCAAGCAAATACCCGAGTTGAGAGATATGAAGTCTCCAACAAGTTCTATAGCTAAAAGATGGAGGAGAATCACTCAACTAGTGAGCATGTGCTCAGATTGTCTGGGTACTACAATCGCTTGAATCAAGTGGGAGTTAATCTTCCAGATAAGATAGTGATTGACAGAATTCTCTAGTCACCATGACCAAGTTAGTAGAACTTTGTGATGAACTATAGTATGCAAGCGATGACGAAAATGACTCCCGAGTTTTTCATGATGATGAAATCGATGAAGGTAGAAATCAAGAAAAACATCAAGTGTTGATGGTAGACAAGACCACTAGTTTCAAGAAAAGGGCAGAGGGAAGAAGGGGAACTTCAAAAAGAACAGTAAGCTAGTTGCTGCTCAAGTGAAGAAGCCCAAGTCTGGACCTAAGCCGGAGACTGAGTGCTTCTACTGCAAAGGAACTGGTCACTGGAAGCGGAACTACCCCAAGTGATTGGCAGATAAGAAGGATGGCAAGGTGAACATAAGTATATTTGATATACATGTTATTGATGTGTACTTTACTAGTGTTTATAGCAACCCCTTAGTATTTGATACTAGTTCAGTTGCTAAAGATTAGTAACTCAAAACGGGAGTTGCAGAATAAACAGAGACTAGTTAAGGGTGAAGTGACAATGTGTGTTGGAAGTGGTTCCAAGATTGATATGATCATCATCGCACACTCCCTATAAATTTGGGATTAGTGTTGAACCTAAATAAGTGTTATTTGGTGTTTACGTTGAGCATGAATATGATTTGATCATGTTTATTGTAATACGGTTATTCATTTAAGTAAGAGAATAAATTGTTGTTCTGTTTACATGAATAAAACCTTATATGGTTACACACCCAATGAAAATAGTTCGTTGGATCTCGATCATAGTGATACACATAATCATAATATTGAAACCAAAAGATGCAAAGTTAATAATAATAGTGCAACTTATTTGTAGCACTGCCGTTTAGGTCATATTGGTGTAAAGCGCATGAAGAAACTCCATGCTGATGGGCTTTTGGAATCACTTGATTATGAATCAGTTGATGCTTGCGAACCATGCCTCATGGGCAAGATGACTAAGACTCTGTTCTTCAGAACAATGGAGCGAGCAACAGATTTGTTGGAAATCATACATACTGATGTATGTGGTCCGATGAATATCGAGGCTCGCGATAGGTATAATTATTTTCTGATCTTCACAGATGATTTGAAGCAGATATGAGTATATCTACTTGATGAAACATAAGTCTGAAACATTTGAAAAGTTCAAAGAATTTCAGAGTGAAGTGGACAATCATCGTAACAAGAAAATAAGGCTTCTACGATCTGATCGCGGAGACAAATATTTGAGTTACGAGTTTGGTCTTCAATTAAAACAATGTGGAATAGTTTCACAAATTCGTGCCACCCGGAACACCATAGCATAATGGTGTGTCCGAACATCATAGCCGTACTTTATTAGATATAGTGCAAATCTATGATGTTTCTTACCGATTTACCACTATCGTTTTTGAGGTTATGCATTAAAGACAGCTACATTCACGTTAAAAAAGGGGCACCATCTAAGTCCGTTGAGACGACACAATCTGAACTGTGGTTTAGCAAGAAACCAAAGTTGTCGTTTCTTAAAGTTTGGGGTTGTGATGCTTATGTGAAAAAGTTTCATCCTGATAAGCTCAAAACCAAATCGGAGAAATATGTCTTCATAGGATACCCAAAAGGAGACTATTGGGTACACCTTCTATCACAGATCCTAAGGCAAGACATTCGTTGCTTATAATGGATCCTTTCTAGAGAAGGAGTTTCTCTCGAAAGAAGTGAGTGGGAGGAAACTAGAACTTGATAAGGTAATTGTACCTTCTCCCTTATTGGAAAGTAGTTCATCACAGAAATCTGTTCCTGTGACTACTACACCAATTAGTGAGGAAGCTAATGATGATGATCATAAAACTTCAGATCAAGTTACTACCGAATCTCGTAGGTAAACCAGAGTGAGATCTGCACCAGAGTGGTACAGTAATCCTGTTCTGGAAGTCATGTTACTAGACCATGACGAACTTGCGAACTATAAGGAAGCGATGATGAGCCCAGATTCCGCAAAATGGCTTGAGGCCATGAAATCTGAGATGGGATTCATGTAAGAAAACAAAGTATGGACTTTGGTTGACTTGCCCGATGATCGGCAAGCCATAGAAAATAAATGGATCTTCAAGAGGAAGACGGACGTTGATAGTAGTGTTACTATCTACAAAGCTAGAATTGTCGCAAAAGGTTTTCGACAAGTTCAAAGTGTTGACTATGATGAGAGTTTCTCACTCGTATCTATGCTTAAGTCTGTCCGAATCATGTTAGCAATTGACGCATTTTATGAAATCTGGCAAATGGATAAACAAAACTGCATTCCTTAATGGATTTCTTAAAAGAAGAGTTGTATATGATGCAACCAGTAGGTTTTTTCAATCCTGAAGGTGCTAACAAAATATGCAAGCTCCAGCAATTCATCTATGGACTGGTGCAAGCATCTCAGAGTTGGAATACACGCTTTGATAAGTTGATCAAAGCATATAGTTTTATACAGACTTGCGGTGAAGCCTGTATTTACAAGAAAGTGAGTGGGAGCACTACAGCATTTCTAATAAGTATATGTGAATGACATATTGTTGATTGGAAATAATGTAGAATTATTCTGTAAAGCATAAAGGAGTGTTTGAAAGGAGTTTTTCAAAGAAAGACTTCGGTGAAGCTGCTTACATATTGAGCATCAAGATCTATAGGGATAGATCAAGACGATTGATAAGTTTTTCAACAAATGCATACCTTGACAAGATTTTGAAGTAGTTCAAAATGGAACAGTCAAAGAAAGAGTTTCTTGCCTATGTTACAAGGTGTGAAATTGAGTAAGACTCAAAGCCCGACCATGGCAGAAGATAGAAAGAGAATGAATGTCATTCCCTATGCCTTGGTCATAGGTTCTATAAAGTATGCCATGCAGTGTACCAGATCTATTGTATACCCTACCACTGAGTTTGGCAAGGGAGTACAATAGTGATCTAGGAGTAGATCACTGGACAGCGGTCAAAATTATCCTTAGTGGAATAAGGATATGTTTCTCGATTATGGAAGAGAAAAAAGGTTCGTTGTAAAGGGTTACGCCGATGCAAGTTTTGACACTAATCTAGATGACTCTAAGTCTCGGTCTAGATACATATTGAAAGTGGGAGCAATTAGCTAGAGTAGCTCCATGCAGAGCATTGTTGACATAGAAATTTGCAAAATACATGCGGATCTGAATGTGGCAGACCCGTTGACTAAGATTCTCTCACAAGCAAAACATGATCACACCTTAGTACTCTTTGGGTGTTAATCACATAGCGATGTGAACTAGATTACTGAATCCAGTAAACCCTTTGGGTGTTGGTCACATGGCGATGTGAACTATGGGTGTTAATCACATGGTGATGTGAACTATTGCTGTTAAATCACATGACGATGTGAACTAGATTATTGACTCTAGTGCAAGTGGGAGACTGAAGGAAATATGCCCTAGAGGTAATAATAAAGTTATTATTTATTTCCTTATTTCATGATAAATGTTTATTATTCATGCTAGAATTGTATTAACCGGAAACATAATACATGTGTGAATACATAGACAAACAGAGTGTCACTAGTATGCCTCTACTTGACTAGCTCGTTAATCAAAGATGGTTATGTTTCCTAACCATGAACAAAGAGTTGTTATTTGATTAACGGGATCACATCATTAGTTGAATGATCTGATTGACATGACCCATTCCATTAGCTTAGCACCCGATCGTTTAGTATGTTGCTATTGCTTTCTTCATGACTTATACATGTTCCTATGACTATGAGATTATGCAACTCCCGTTTACCGGAGGAACACTTTGTGTGCTACCAAATGTCACAACGTAACTGGGTGATTATAAAGGAGCTCTACAGGTGTCTCCAAAGGTAGATGTTGGGTTGGCGTATTTCGAGATTAGGATTTGTCACTCCGATTGTCAGAGAGGTATCTCTGGGCCCTCTCGGTAATGCACATCACATAAGCCTTGCAAGCATTACAGCCAATGAGTTAGTTGCGGGATGATGTATTACGGAACGAGTAAAGAGACTTGCCGGTAACGAGATTGAACTAGGTATTGGATACCGACGATCGAATCTCGGGCAAGTAACATACCGATGACAAAGGGAACAACGTATGTTGTTATGCGGTCTGACCGATAAAGATCTTCGTAGAATATGTAGGAGCTAATATGGGCATCCAGGTCCCGCTATTGGTTATTGACCGGAGACGTGTCTCGGTCATGTCTACATTATTCTCGAACCGTAGGGTCCGCACGCTTAACGTTACAATGACAGTTATTATGAGTTTATGCATTTTGATGTACCGAAGTTAGTTCGGAGTCCCGGATGTGAACACGGACATGACGAGGAGTCTCGAAATGGTCGCGCGCCTCCCCCCTTCCCCTAGTCCTATTAGGACTAGGAGAGGTGGCCGGCCCCCTCTCTCTCTTTCCCCCCTCAAGGAATCCTATTCCAACTAGGATTGGGCGGGGGGAATCCTACTCCCAGAGGGAGTAGGACTCCCTTGGCGCGCCCTCCTTGGCCGGCCGGCCCGCTCCCCCTTGGCTCCTTTATATACGGAGGCAAGGGGCACCTCTAGAGACATAAGTTGATTATTGTGATCGTTCCTTAGCCGTGTGCGGTGCCCCCTGCCACCATATTCCACCTCGATCATATCGTTGTAGTGCTTAGGCGAAGCCCTGCGTCGGTGGAACATCAAGATCGTCACCACGCCGTCGTGCTGACGGAACTCCTCCCCGAAGCTTTGCTGGATCGGAGCCCGGGGATCGTCATCGAGCTGTACGTGTGCTAAGAACTCGGAGGTGCCAGAGTAACGGTGCTTGGATCGGTCGGATCGGGAAGAAGACGTACGACTACTTCCTCCATGTTGTGTCAACGCTTCCGTTGCGATCTACAAGGGTACGTAGATCAGACTCTCCCCCTCGTTGCTATGCATCACCATGATCTTGCGTGTGCATAGGAAAATTTTGAAATTACTACATTCCCCAACAGCGGCGTCGAGCGAAGCAAGTGGCGGCGATCGGGCAAAGCAGGCGGCGGCGACCGGGCCCAGAGGGCCCCGCGCGGGCCCTGACGGGCCGGCGGGTGAGGCGCGGCGGCGGAGACAAGTGGCAGGCTCCGGTTGGACGCGGGAGGCGGCGGCGATGACGTGTCAGCCTGCCATTGGGCGGAGGGAGGTGGCGGCGCGAACGGACCTGTCCGGGCGGCGAGGTTGTTGTCCGGCGGCGCGAGGGGAGGAGTTTTTAGGGTGCATCTGCGAATTTCGGGAGGGGAGCACATATTTATAGGTAGAGGGAGGTAGGAGAGTCCAAATGAGGTGCGGTTTTTGACCACGCGATCGTGATCGAACGACCGAGATGATGGAGGAGGTTTAGGTGGGTTTTGGGCCACTTTGGAAGGGTGTTGGGCTGCAACACACACGAGGCATTTTCGGTCCCTCGGTTAACCGTTGGAGCATCAAACGAATTCCAAATGGTACGAAACTTGACAGGCGGTCTACCGGTAGTAAACCAAGGCTGCTTGGAAAGTCTCGGTCCAATCCGGAAATGATTAACCCCCACACATGAAAGAAAGGTAGAAAGGACCACCGGAGGAGATAGGAGCGCCGGAATGCAAAACAGACAACGGGAAAAATGTTCGGATGCATGAGACGAACACGTATGCAAATGAAATGCACATGATGATATGATATGCAATACATGACACGCAAGCAATGACAAGGCAACAACGGCGAATAACTGGACGACACCTGGCACATCGGTCTCGAGGCGTTACAACACTCCACCACTACGAGAGGATCTCGTCCCGAGATCTAGAATGGCACCGAAGGGACAACGGAAGAGAAAAAGAAGAGGTAAAACTAAGTTGCTTCTTTGACAAACAAGTGAAACCAAAGAACCTCGCGAGGTTGAACAAATTGAAAGAAAGAATATAACGAAGATGAACAAAGTAGAAAACACTCCGTTAGAAGAGAGGAAACAAGGAACATTACTAGAACCTTGTGGTTGAAAGATAAAACAAAAGGATTGCAATGGACAAGAAGTACCTGCAAACATTCCGGTAGAAACAAGATGCACAAGGATCGATAAAGATCAATTAAGACAACACTCCAGTTAAAACAAGATAGAGAAGGAATAAGAATGATATAATTTGTACAGCACTTCGAGTGCAAATGGAAGGAATTAACAAGAACTTGGCAAGATGAGAGGATGCTTGATGAGATCAACAACATACTGCCTCCAGAACTATTGAAAAAAAGGCACAGTGGGTAAGAAAGATTTCAGAGAGCACTCCGGTTGAGAAGGGAGGCAAAAACTAGATATAATGGGAAGAACTCAAAAAGCGGGCACGACACTCCGGTTAAAAGGATTGGACGAAAAGAACACGATCCTGACAAGGCAAGAAGATGGGTTGGAGAGAGCAATGTCACAATGCCTCTGAAACTAAGGGAAACAAGATCTTGAGAGAGCACGGTTACAACAAATGTTAGAACGGAGTTGTTGGAAAACCAACAACGAAAAGAATAAGCTTGATATGGTCTTATGAAATACATCTCAAATCATGAGGTGACCATCTGCCACTCACGGGAAAAGAATTGGATTGATATGAACGAGGAGACGAGAAACTTATTTCACCGGGAGGATAAATGAAGAACTTGGGTCCTTTATAAGCATCATAGATAGCAACAAACCTTAGGGAAGGCTTTAGGTGAAATATAACCCAAGATAATTCCAATGAAGAGATTAATGGATTTAAAATATCTCATTCATGACAACATGTGAATCATGAAACATGAATTCCAAATTATCAAGAATGACATAATACCACCTCCAATAATATGGTAGAAAGAATTTGCACTCCGGATTACAAGATGAAGAATCTTAAGCTCCTTAGAAAAGAATCTTGATGAACGCTTCGAGAAGGAAATAAATCCTTGATGAACCATCATGTAGCAACTTGATGAAGAACTCCGTTAAACAAAAGAATGGTCAAACAAAAGGAAAGAGAAGTTGAAAACACAAGTTGAATCCTTGTAACGATTTAGATGAATCTCCGTGGTGAAATGATAGAGAGAACTTGGGACTCCAGGAAAAGAATAGATAGAGTATCTCGAACCTAGAATTTGATATGATGAACCACTCCGGAAAAAGAATTAATCACTTGGATGAAACAAGAATAAGAATTGCATTATGCTTATCCTTCACCAATTTAAATTGATGACAAGCAGCGGATTTGACATACTACTTATTCTCGTAGAGAGCATTAAGATAGATATAGCGCCAGCTTGGGAAAATATTGAACGAACCACCGGTAGGATAGAAATAACACATGAATCGATACAATAACAAAGGAAATAAATCTTGAATGAGCCACCGGCAAGAATTGAAAACGAACAAAGTAAAAGGGGTGAATCACCGGTAAGAATTTGAAAATGGAATTGGAAATAGGCACAAATCGTTGGGAAGAATTATAAAATGAATGGAGATGCTTGATAGGATTTAGATACATGAGAACGAAGAGATCACGAGCCGATTAGAGATCACTTGAACGAAGCACCGGTAAGATTTGGAGAACCATAGCTGAAAGCCGAGAATGAATAACCCTGAATTGATGAACTCCGGATAACAAACTGAGAAGACTCTTGAATTGCTCCGGATAGGTGAAAAGAATTCTCACGATCAAAACAATTACGAGAGGATGGCAACAAGCTAGGATCACGAATCTTGAAGAGAATGGAGCAAGATTAAAGAGAAACTCTTCTTCGGTCTTCAAAATCCGAGAATGACGACGAGAAACACCACCATGAATTATTTAGACACTCCGGAATGAAGAATGGAAAGGTTGAGCCAACGATGAAAAGAATTTGAAAGATCTTGGAGAAAAGCATATGATAGATGATGAATCATTCTTACGTCAAACTTTAAAATGAATTTGAGACTAACTCCGGGAGAATAAGAAGAGTTAGGTAAGATCCTGGGAAAAGACCTGTGGGTTAGGGCCCACTCAAAAGATACACCGTTGAACGATTTGAAGGAGAGATTGCGTCGGTTGAGTTAAATGGCTTGAAAGAGATAACAACCTCGAAAGAGTTTGAACAAATGCAGAGTGGAAACACGAATGTCCTGAGATATATTCAGCACTCCGAAACAAATGAATAGCGAGGAGTAGATGATTAAGAGATGCACCGGTATGAGAAGGCATTTGAAACGAGGAAAATGATATGATCAACACCAAAAGCTTGATTTGAATCCACCGGAGAAGAAAACGAGTGAAGATTGACGAACTTGAAACTCCGTTAGAATCTTCATGAGAATCACCGGGTAAGAACATGAAGGAAAAGAATGGAGAGACTTCACATGAACAAAAAGATACTTGATTAAGAAATCCGAGTCCTTGAAGAAACAAGGGGTGGGAGGGTGGGAAAAACAAAGACAACTAGGGATGGATGAAACGAACAACATTGAGAAAGCTGAGATTGAATCTTGCGGATGTTGAAAATGAACGGATCCGCTTGAAGAGAAACACACCGGTGAAAAGGATTGGCATGACAAACTCGATGATCGAGAAGGGTTGGTATTCACATAGAAATATGAGAACACCGCTTAGGAAAAGGTATGGAATCAACACTTGACATTGAAGCAACTCGAATACCACAACTCAAAACAAAACAAAGGATTGGCTTGCAGAATAAGCCGGAACAAACATATGATAGAGATTTCGTCCAAAGTTTTCGTGGTGGGGCCTACACGGGCTCGATCGTACAACACCATCATGTATAAGGCAGTGCACATGACATACGAAGCGTCCCCGAGTCGGCATAGCCAAGGACTCTTTAAGACACAACGAGACCACTGTAAAACCAACCATGGATAGGCGGACCACTAGACGTCGAACCCCAATTTCATATCATACATCTGTCGGAAAGATAACCTAAGAGCTACTTGAATTCCCACTTATAAACTCCCAAAATTTTCCGGTTATGCAATCAGGTGTTGGGGATACAGGGGAAGCATAATATCTCACCTAAAACTAGCAAATCCTACATCCGGCTGTATCCATCCTTCAACACATAACCAAGAAAAACTTCGGAAATCATCTACCTCAACCTTCGAAAAGAATCCGTTATACAAGTTATGGTAATACTCCCAAACTCCCGCCCTAGTACTGGGTGGCGTCGAGGTTATCTCACCAACAACTGCATAAAAGAGATTTTTGATGTCGGCGAAACTAAACTCAGGTATTCCAGAACTGCAACGATAAAATTGTGACGAGAACACCTCAGAGCTCAACTCCCCGGGACACTGCCACAACCCCTAAATGACAGGAGGCACCAAGAACAATGTTCTCGTCACAAATCGATCGGAATGATTCCAACATACCCGCGTGATCCTAAAAAAAATTTAGTGAAATTTGAGAAGAGAAGAGTCAAAACTCTACGTCAGGATGCATCACCAGAGCGATAAAGGGACTGGGGAGTAAAAAGAATTCCTAAACTCTCCAATATATAATTCCTAAATGACTCAAAACATTTTTCTAGACTCAACTTGTCCACTAATTCGATCAAGCAGTGGGGGCTCCTAAGGTCGGGGAAGGCTCTGATACCAACTTGTAACGCCCTCGATGCGGCTATATCTCCCACGTGTCGAAGCACGACTTAGAGGCATAACCGTATTGAAACCAATGTCGCAAGTGAGGTAATCTTCACACAACCCATGTAATACATAAGGGAAAGAGATACATAGTTGGCTTACAATCGCCACTTCACACAAATACATGAATAAAACATTACATCATCCAAATACAATTAGGGCCCGACTACGGAACCAAAATAAAAGAAGAACCCCAAATGCGACACGGTCCCCGATCGACCCCAACTGGGCTCCACTACTGATCAACTAGAACGAAACCACACAAAGGACAAAATCTTCATCGATCTCCTCCTGAGCTTGGTTGCGTCATCTGCACGGACTCAACGGCACCTGCAAGCTGGTTTTGGAAGTATCTGTGAGCCACGGGGACTCAGCAATCTCGCACCCTCGCGATCAAGACTATTTAAGCTTATGGGTAAGGTAAAGGTATAAGGTGGAGCTGCAGCAAGCGACTAGCATATATGGTAGCTAACATACGCAAATGAGAGCGAGAAGAGAAGGCAAAGCATGGTCGAGAAACTATGGTCAAGAAGTGATCCTAGAACAACCTACGTCAAGCATAACTCCAACACCGTGTTCACTTCCCGGACTCCGTCGGAAAGAGACCATCACAGTTACACACACGGTTGATGTATTTTAATTAAGATCAACTTCAGGTTTTCTACAACCGGAAATTAACAAACTCCCATCTGCCCATAACCGCGGGAACGGCTTTCGAAAGTTCAAATCCCTGCAGGGGGTCCCAACTTAGCCCATGACAAGCTCTCGCGGTCAACGAAGGATATACCTTCTCCCGAGACATTCTGATCAGACTCGGTATCCCGGTTCTACAAGACACTTCGACAAGTTAAAACAAATCCAGCAACACCGCCCGAATGTGCCGACAAATCCTGATAGGAGTTGCACATATCTCGTTCTCAGGGCACACTCAGATGAGTGCTCCATACAACTAAAACCAAACCTCGAGTTTCCCCGAGGGGGCGCTGCACAAGACTCTAGTTTGGACCAACACTCAGAGGAGCACTGGCCCGGGGGGTAAAATAATGATGACCCTCAGGAGCGCGACTCCCAAGGGAAAAGAAAAGGCTGGGTGGCGAATGGTAAAACCAATGTTGGGCATTGCTAGAAGAGTTTTATTCAAGGCGAACTGTCAAGGTGTTTCCATTATTACCCAACCGCGTAAGGAACGCAAAATCCGGGAACATAACACCGATATGACAGAAACTAGGGCGGCAAGAGTGGAACAAAACACCAGGCATAAGGCCGAGCCTTCCACCCTTTACCAAGTATATAGATGCATTAATTAAATAAGAGATATTGTGATATCCCAACAAGTAAACATGTTCCAACAAGGAACAACATCTCCATGTTCCAACAAGGAACAAACTTCAATCTTCACCTGCAACTAACAACGCTATAAGAGGGGCTGAGCAAAGCGGTAACATAGCCAAACAACGGTTTGCTAGGACAAGGTGGGTTAGAGGCTTGGTTCACCAAATGGGAGGCATGATAAGCAAGTGGTAGGTATCGCGGCATAGGCATAGCAAAAGAGCGAGCAACTAGCAAGCAAAGATAGAAGTGATTTCGAGGGTATGGTCATCTTGCCTGAAATCCCGCAAGGAACAAGAACGAGTCCATGAAGAAGACAAACTGACGTAGACGAACGGGTCCTCACAAACGCGACGTTACCGGAATCAACCCGAAGGAGCAAACACTGGAAAGAAGCACACAACATAGTAAACAAACCACACATGAACAAGGTATAATATGCGGGATGCGGTATGTGATGCATATGCATGATTTGACAAGGAATGATGAAACCTGGCCTCAACTTGGAAATCCAAGAGTGCCACTGGAAAGATGAGATGATTTCGGTTGAAATCGATATAAAGATCACCGAAATCGGATGCACGGTTTGGAAATGGCAAGCAAAACAAATATGGCACCGGTCTGCGATAAACAGCAAGTAGCCATCTAAATGCAACAAGATGAACATGCTACAGCACTCAAACATGACAACAAAATACATGGCAGGGATCCACTCATGATGCTGGACAAAAGATGAACACTGAGCTATGGCCAATTTATCCATTAATAGGTTCAAACAAGCATGGAAAAATGCAAATGGTAAACAGATTTCAGACTTAGTGAAATTAACACAAGCCTGGAATTTTAGATCAGTGTAACGCCCCATATGTAACTTTCCCAATTTGTACTCCAACTCTTGCCGTTTCCGGCATTAAGTTATATTTATTCCTCGGGTTCGGGTCTTTGTCTCCGTGTGTTGTTTTTGTTTTCGTGCATCTCATATCATGTCATCACGTGCATTGCATTTGCATACATGTTCATCTCATGCATTCGAGTATTTTCCCCGTTGTCCGTTTTGCATTCCGGCGCTTCGTTCTCCTCCGGTGGCCATTTCTAGCTTTCTTTCGTGTGTGGGGATTAAACATTTCCGGATTGGACCGAGACTTGCCATGCGGCCTTGGTTTACTACCGGTAGACCGCCTGTGAAGTTTCGGGTCATTTGGACTTCGTTTGATACTCCAACGGTTAACCGAGGGACCGAAAAGGCCTCGTGTGTGTTGCAGCCCAACACCCCTCCAATTTGGCCCAAAACCCACCTAACTATGCTCCATCGTCTTGGTCGTTCGATCACGATTGTGTGGGCGAAAACCGCACCTCATTTGGACTCTCCTAGCTCCACTTATGCCTATAAATAGACCCCCCATTCTAAATCCGGATCCCCCTCGTCCAAACCCTAGATCCACCCCCTCGCGCGCGCCGGAGAAACTTCCCCGCCAACGGACATTGTCCGATCCGCCCGCGCCCACTCCTGTGCCGCCACGTGGCACCTCCGCCGCCACCCGCCGCCGCGGCCCGGCGAGCCCGCAGCGGGCCCGCCCGGCCCATCCGCGCGCGCCGCCGCCCGCGTCCTTCTTCTCCGTGCCCGGTGCCTCCTCCCGGCCGGAGCTGCCGGACCCCGCCGCGCCATCAACGCCGGCGAACTCCCCGCCCGGCGACCCCGACGACCTGCGCCGCCCCGCGCCGGTTCTCCTCGCCGGCGAGCCGCCCCACGCCGCGGACGCCGCCACCGACCGCCGTCGTCACCGGGCGCCGCCCCGGTCCTCTTCTTCCTCCGGCAAGCCGCCGGCCGGCCCCTCCTCCATCAACTCCGGCGAGCCTCCCCGACGATCCTCGATCCCCGTGCATGAACAGTGCCCGCTGGATCTGAGATCCGTTTGCCCTAATCCGGTTGACTTTCCCTCTTCACTCCCAGAATTTTATGCATTCTTTGACACATCATATCTCCGCATCCGTGGCTCCGTTTTGGACATATGATATATCAAAATCTTCGTCTCGACGAGTACATCATTTCATTCCATTGCATCATTTGCATTTGAGGTCATCTTGGCGCCCAAAATGCTGTTAGAAGGAGGCATCATGAGTTAAATTACAAATCCATTAGCTCAACATTGACTTTTGTCATTTTTGCCATGATTATTGTGTGCATGATATGCCTGTGCCCCTTTGGGATGAATTGTTAAGCATTTTGTCTTCTTTCCAGAGGTGCCACCCATGCATTTTTAGGATGTGTGTGTTGTCTTGTGCAAGCTTGCAAAGAGGGGTACCTGAGTTTGCTGATTTCAGGGACTTAGTGAAAATCACTAAGTCTGGGATGTTTTAGTTCATGATGCTATATGTCCAGCTTGTTTCCTAGTGATTCGTGCCTCTTTGGAGGATGATCAGTAAGAGTGGTTTGTTATGCTTGTTGTGCTCTATCCATACATGTATATATGCTTGCCTTGCCATGACTTGCACCGTAGTGAGTGCATCGAGCTCGTTTACGTGCCTCCGTGAGTTATAATTTCAGCATGTCCCAGTTTTCACCAAGTCTGAAACTGTTTGTGTTTCATCGATGTTCGTGTGCTTGTTAGAGTATTTTGTGAACCCTTTTGGCCCCAGGTCATTTTGGGTGTTTTGTTAAGCTTGTTGAGTAGCTCCATGCCATGTTCTTACTTGTCATGTTCAGGTTATGTTTCATGTTGTTTTGCTGCTCCGAAGAGAGCATCGTGGTCTGAAATTCCAGACTAGCGTTAATATCGCTAAGTCTGAAATCTGTTTTGCTTATTCAGTTTTGCCATGCTTGTTTGAACCCCTTAATGGATGAATTTGCCTATGCCTCAGTCCTGGTGATTTGTTAAGCTTCTTGTGTACATCCCTGCCATGTATTTTGTTTTCATGTTTGGTGGCCGTAGCATGTTCATTTCATTGCATTTAGGAGCCTACTTGCTGTAAATCGCACAACGGTTCGTTTCGTAAAACGCTTGCCATTTTCAAACCGTAGCTCCGATTCCTATGATCTTTATATCGTTTTCAGGGGATTTCTTCCCCTCTATCCAGTGGCACACTTGGCTTTCCAAGTTGAGGCCAGGTTCATGTATTTCCTGTCACGTCTTGCATTTTGCATCCCGCATAGCATATCATATTCGCATATTATCGGTTGCCCTTGCACGTGGTTGATTGTATCCTTGTTGCTTGTTTGTGTTGTTGGGTAGAGCCGGGAGATGAGTTCGCTAACGAGGAGCCCGTTGAGTTTGCTTTTGAGGATCCAGTCAACTCTGACAACTGTGCAGGCAAGATGATCATACCCTCGAAATCACTACTATCTTTGCTATGCTAGTTTGCTCGCTCTTTTGCTTTGCCAATGCTATGATGCCTACCACTTGCTTGTCAGCCTCCCAATTGCCATGATTGAGCCTCTAACCCACCTTTGTCCTAGCAAACCGTTGATTGGCTATGTTACCGCTTTGCTCAGCCCTTCTTATAGCGTTGTTAGTTGCAGGTGAAGATTGAGGCCGTTCCTTGTTGGAATATTTATTTACTTGTTGGGATATCATTATATTGCTATGTTATCTTAATGCATCTATATACTTGGTAAAGGGTGGAAGGCTCGGCCTCTCGCCTAGTGTTTTGTTCCACTCTTGCCGCCCTAGTTTCCGTCATATCGGTGTTATGTTCCCGGATTGTTGCGTCCCTTACGCGGTTGGGCTATATGGGAACCCCTTGATAGTTCGCCTTGATTAAAGCTTTTCCAGCAATGCTCAACATTGGTTTTACCATTTTCCACCTAGCCTCTTTTCCCTTGGGTTTCCGGAGCCCGAGGGTCATCTTATTTTAGCCCCCACGGGCCAGTGCTCCTCTGAGTGTTGGTCCGACCAAGTAGACTGCGGGGCCACCTCGGGGCAACTTGAGGGTTGGTTTTACTCGTAGGATGTCTCATCTGAGTGTGCCCTGAGAAAGAGATATGTGCAGCTCCTATTGGGATTTGTCAGCACATTCGGGCGGTGTTGCTGGACTTGTTTTGACCTGTCGAATCATCTTGCTGTACCGGGATACCGAGTCTGATCGGTGTGTCCTGGGTGGAGGTCTATTTCTTCGTTGATCGTGAGAGCTTGTTATGGGCTAAGTTGGGACCCCCCTGCAGGGATTGATCTTTCGAAAGCCGTGCCCGCGGTTATGGGCAGATGGGAATTTGTTAATGTCCAGTTGTAGATAACTTGAACCTTAATTAATTAAAAAGAATCAACTGAGTGTGTTGCCGTGACGGCCTCTTCTCGGCGGAGTCCGGGAAGTGGACACGGCGTTGGAGTTATGTTTGCGCAGGTTGCTCTCTAGTTTTCCGCTCGTGCTTTGCCTCCTCTCCTCGCTCTCTTTTGCGAATAAGTTAGCCACCATATATGCTAGTCGCTTGCTGCAGCTCCACTTATACATTACCCCTTTCTACCCATTAAGCTTAAATAGTCTTGATCGCGAGGGTGCGAGATTGCTGAGTCCCTGTGGCTCACAGATTACTATTCCACTAGATGCAGGGACAGATGATACCGCTCCAGATGGCGCGCTCGAGTTGAAGTGGGAGTACGACGAGGACTCTCAGCGATACTATGTGTCTTTTCCTGATGATCAGTAGTGGTGCCTATTCGGGGTTAGATTCAGGGCCTTGTCGCATGTTGGGGGTCTTTTCTATTTTGGCGTCGTAGTCGGGCCATGAGTGATTGTATGATGGATGTTATTTATGTACTTTGATGTGACGTGGCGAGTGTAAGCCAACTATGTTATCCCCTTGATGTTATTTATGTACATGGGATGTGTGATGATTTCCCGACTTGCGACATTGCTTTCAATGCGCCTATGTCTCTAGGTCGTGCCTCGACACGTGGGAGATATAGTCGCATCGAGGGCGTTACAAGTTGGTAATCAGAGCCTTCCCCGACCTTAGGAGCCCCATTGCTTGATCGTTTTTAGCAGCCGAGTTGTGTCTAGAAAAATGTTTTGAGTCCTTAGGAATTATATATCGGAGAGCTTGGGAATTCTTTTTACTTCCCAGTCTCCTCATCGCTCTGGTAAGGCATCCTGACGTAGAGTTTTGACTCTTCTCTTCTCAAATTTCACAAAAAAAAATTTAGGATCACGCGAGTATCTTGGTTTTGTTCCGATGGCTTATGATGAGAATACTGTCTTGGTGCCTCCTGTCAGGTGTTTAGTGGAAGTGTCCCGGGGAGTTGAGCTCTGAGGTGTTGTCATCATAATTCTATCGTTGCAATTCTGGCATACTTGAGATATGTGCGCGACATCGAAAATCTCCTTTATGCAGTTCGTTGGTGAGATAACCTCGACGCCACCCAGTACTGGGGCGGGAGTTCGGGAGTATCGCCATAACTTGTATAACGGATGCTTTTCGAAGGTTGAGATAGATGGTTTCCGAAGGTTTCTTGGTTATGTGTTGAAGGATGGATGCAGCTGGATGTAGGATTTGCTAGCTTGGGTGAGATATTATGCTTCCCCTGTATCCCCAACACCTGATTGCATAACCGGAAAGTTTCGGGAGTTTCATAGGTGGGAATTCAAGTAGCTTTTAGGATATCTTTCCAACGGATGTATGGTATGAAATTGGGGTTCGACGTCTAGTGGTTCGCCTATTCACGGTCGATTTTACAGTGGCCTCGTTGTGTCTTAAAGAGTCCTTGGCTATGCTGACTCGGGGACGCTTCGTATGTCATGTGCACTGCCTTGTACATGATGGTGCTGTACGGTCGAGCCCGTGTAGGTCCCACCACAAAAACTTCGGACGGAATTTCTATCATATGTTTGTTCCGGCTTATTCCGCAAGCCAACCCTTGGTTTTATTTTCAGTTGTGATATTCGAGTTGCTTCGACGTCACATGTTGATTCCACCCCTCGTTGATGTACCTCTTCTACCTGATTCTTCGTGGCTTCGCAATTTAGGAATATGTGACCACTTCAAGAGAAGTGCATTCGTTCATTTTGTTCGGATGTGAAGACTTTATGTTGCAATTTTCATTCCATTGGTTTCAGCTTATTTATCTGCCTATGTGCTAACGGTGGTCAACCTCTTCAGGATGGCTCCCGCTAAGAGCACCAGTCAGAACCAGAATCAAGATCCGCCGCCACCTCCGCCTCCTCCGGAAGCATGGCAAGCTGTGATGGCCGCTACTAATGCAAATACATAGCTGATCATGCAAATCATCCAAGAGCGGAATCAAAGCAGTCAAGGGAATCAAGGCAACAACCAGAACCATTTTGCAACTCTGAACCAGTTCCTCGCAAATGGTCCAAAGACGTTCAGCAACTGCGTTGAGGCTACCGATGCTGATGATTGGTTAGTCGATCTGGGCAAGCATTTTGAATGTAGCAACATCAGACCTGAAGATTTCGTCAAGTTCGTATCTTTCCAGCTCAAAGATCAGGCCGCAGAGTGGTTTCAGCAGTACCGGGATTCCAGAGGTGGACGTTTGATCACTTGGGATGATTTCCGTCGTGATTTCTGAGCTCATCACATTCCTCAGAGTGTGACTGAAAGCAAACGTGAAGAATTCCGCAATCTGAAGCAAGGCTCTTGGTCTGTCTATGACTACAACAAGTTGTTCCAGAAGCTCGCCCGTTTTGCCAAGTAGGATGTTCCTGATGAGAAGAGCATGATCTATCAGTTCAGGGGTGGTCTTCGTGAAGAAATTCAACTCGCTCTTGTCCTCTTCGAGCCGCTGAGATACGATGAGTTCTACAACATGGCACTGAAGCAAGAGGCTGCTCAGTTAAGGTGTGATGCTTCCAGGAAGCGAGTCAGAGACACTACGCCTTCTTCCTCTACTCAAGTGACCAAGCAGTAGAAGTATTAGCTTCCTCCTCCTCCGTTCCGTCAGCCGTATCAACAGAAGAGCAAAGGTGGCAGTGGTTCATCCCACCCACCCAACCCAGGCTTTCAGAACAAGACTTCGTCTCAAGCTCCAAGATCGAGTGCTCCGTACCACCGTCCGCTCTCAGAGGTCACGTGCAACAAGTGCCAACAGAAGGGTCACTACGCCAACAAGTGTTTCAACCAGAGGCGTCTTCCTCCTCCTCCTCCTGTCAGATCGGCAAGTACAGCTGTGGTCAAGCATAACCCCAAGTCCGCCAAGGTCAATTTGATGAACGCAGCTCAGGCAGAGGATTCGTCAGATGTGATCATGGGTAACCTTCCTGTTAACGATGTTCCCGCAAAAGTACTTTTTGATACTGGTGCATCGCATTCGTTCTTGTCATGCCCGTTTGCATCGAAGCACAATGTTGATACTGAGATTATGCCCAAAGCCATGCAAGTTGTTTCTCCAGGCAAGCTTTTGACTTCAAGTTTGGTTGCTCCCGATATCTCTATCACATTGGGCGATTACAAGTTTCTCTCTTCTCCGGTGGTTCTTGGTAATTCTGATATCGATCTTATTCTTGGGATGGACTGGCTCTCTAAACACAAGGCTCACCTCGATTGTGCAGCCAGGCAGATTCAACTGACTCATTCGTCTGAGGAAGTAATTGTCTTTGCTGCTCGGGATAATACCATCCGGTTGTTTTCTCTCAATGAGAAGGGTGAATTGGATGCTATTTCGCAGATTCCGGTTGTTTGTGAGTATCAAGACGTCTTCCCAGAAGAACTCCCAGGCATGCCTCCAAACCGGCCGGTTAAATTTGTTATTGAACTTGAGCCCGGTACGGAACCTGTGTGCAAACGTCCCTACAAGCTCGGCCCCGAAGAGTTGAAGGAGTTGAAGAAACAACTCGATGTTCAAGAAAGAATGGGTCTCATTCGGCCTAGTACTTCTCCGTGGGGTTGTGGTGTTCTTTTTGTGAAGAAGAAGGATGGAACGGACCGACTTTGTGTTGATTATCGTCCATTGAACAAGAAGACCATCAAGAACAAATATCCACTTCCCAACATTAATGAGCTGTTCGAACAACTCAAGGGTGCCCAAGTATTCTCCAAGCTTGACCTCCGTATGGGTTATCATCAAATTCGCATTCATGAGCAAGATATTCCCAAGACGGTGTTCAGAACAAGCTATGGGTCATATGAATACACTGTCATGTCTTTTGGCCTCGCCAATGCTCCTCCGACGTTGTCTCGCATGATGAACTTCATCTTCAACCCCTACACCAATGACTTCGTTTTGGTCTATCTCGACGACATTCTGGTTTTCTCGAAGAACAAGGAAGATCATGCCAAGCACTTGCGTTTGGTTCTTGACAAGCTCAGGGAACATCAGTTCTACGCCAAGTTCTCCAAGTGTGAATTTTGGCTCGATGAGGTTCTTTATCTTGGCCATATCATCTCTGCCAAGGGCATTTCCGTGGATCCTGAGAAGGTGTCTGCAATTGTTAATTGGGAACCTCCTCAGAACGTGAAGCAACTCCGTAGCTTCCTCGGTCTCGCAAGCTATTGCCGAAGATTCGTTGAGAACTTTTCCAAGATCGCGAAGCCTCTCTCAAATCTTCTTCAGAAGCACGTCAAGTACGTTTGGTCTCCGGAGTGTGATATTGCTTTCAACGCTTTGAAAGAGAAATTGATCACTGCTCCAGTTCTAACTCCGCCTGATGAAACCAAGCCGTACGAGGTCTTTTGTGATGCCTCTCTCCAAGGTCTAGGTGCTGTACTGATGCAAGAGAAGAAAGTTGTTGCTTATACCTCTCGCCAGTTGAAGCCTAATGAGAAGAACTACCCCACTCATGATCTCGAGTTGGCGGCAGTTGTGCACGCTTTGTTGACTTGGAGACATCTTCTCTTGGGAAGGAAAGTGGACATCTTCACTGATCACAAGAGTCTCAAGTACATCTTCACTCAGCCTAATCTCAACCTCAGGCACACTCGATGGGTCGAAATGATTCAAGAGTACAATCCGAGTATCGAGTATACTCCAGGCAAGGCTAATGTGATTGCTGACGCCTTGAGCAGAAAAGCATATTGCAACAGTCTGATTCTCAAGCCCTATCAACCCGAGCTTTGTGAAGCTTTCCGCAAACTTACTCTGCAAATTGTTCCTCAGGGTTTCCTCGCCAACCTTCAAGTCTCTCCTACCTTGGAAGACCAGATTCGCCAAGCCCAGCTTCTTGATGCTATGGTGAAAAAGGTGAAGATTGGTATTGCAAAGAGTCAGTCCAAGTACAAGTGCTACCGACTTGATGACAAGGACACTCTCTTCTTCGAGGATCGAATTGTTGTGCCCAAAGGTGAACTTCGTAAAGTGATCATGAATGAGGCTCACAACTCTCTCCTCTCCATCCACCCTGGGAGCACGAAGATGTATCAAGATCTCAAGCAAACTTATTGGTGGACTCGAATGAAGCGCGAGATCGCTAAATTCGTGAATGAATGTGATGTCTGCAGAAGAGTGAAGGCAGAACACCAAAGGCCAGCAGGTCTCCTCCAACCTCTTGCCATTCCAGAATGGAAGTTTGACCACATTGAAATGGACTTCGTGACTGGGTTTCCTAAGTCCAAGCGTGGCAATGATGCTATATTCGTTGTCATCGACAAGCTCACCAAAGTGGCTCACTTTTTGCCTATTAAAGAGTCAATCACTGCAGCTCAATTGGCGGAACTCTACACCTCTCGAATTGTCTCTCTGCACGGTATTCCTCAAGTGATATCTTCAGACCGTGGCAGCATCTTTACCTCCAAGTTTTGGGATTCTTTTCAGAAGGCTATGGGCACCAACATCCGCATTAGCACTGCTTTCCATCCTCAAACAAGCGGTCAAGTCAAGCGTGTGAACCAGATTCTTGAAGATATGCTCAGGGCTTGTGTTATCTCCTTCGGCATGAAGTGGGAGGATTGTCTTCCTTATGCTGAATTCTCATACAACAACAGTTTTCAAGCAAGTTCGGGCAAGGCCCCATTTGAAATTCTGTATGGTAGGAAGTGTCGTACACCTCTCAACTGGTCTGAAACCGGTGAACGTCAGCTGCTGGGTAATGACCTAATCACAAAGGCAGAAGAAATGTGCAAGGTCATTCGTGATAACCTCAAAGCAGCCCAATCCCGCCAAAAGAGCTACTATGATAGCAAGCACCGTGATTTGGCTTTCGAGATCGGAGATCATGTCTACCTCCGCGTCTCTCCTATGAAAGGGACTCGTCACTTCGGTATCAAAGGGAAGCTTGCCCCCAGATACGTCGGGCCTTTCAAGATCGTCAGCAAGAGAGGCGACCTCGCCTATCAACTCGAGCTTCCTGCAAACTTTGCTAATGTTCATGATGTGTTTGATGTCTCCCAACTCCGAAAGTGCTTCAAGATGCCTGAGCGCACCGTCAACTTCGAGGACATTGAGCTCCAAGAAGATCTCTCCTATCGTGAGCATCTAGTTGCAATCCTTGAAGAGACTGAACGCAGGACTCGCAACAAGTCAATCAAATTTCTCAAAGTCAAGTGGTCACACCATTCCGACCGTGAAGCTACCTGGGAACGCGAGGATCACCTCCGTTCTGAGTACCCGGAGTTCTTTCAGTCCTAGATCTTGGGACGAGATCTTTTCGTAGTGGTGGAGTGTTGTAACGCCCCATATGTAACTTTCCCAATTTGTACTCCAACTCTTGCCGTTTCCGGCATTAAGTTATATTTATTCCTCAGGTTCGGGTCTTTGTCTCCGTGTGTTGTTTTTGTTTTCGTGCATCTCATATCATGTCATCACGTGCATTGCATTTGCATACATGTTCATCTCATGCATTCGAGCATTTTCCCCGTTGTCCGTTTTGCATTCCGGCGCTTCGTTCTCCTCCGGTGGCCATTTCTAGCTTTCTTTCGTGTGTGGGGATTAAACATTTCCGGATTGGACCGAGACTTGCCATGCGGCCTTGGTTTACTACCGGTAGACCGCCTGTCAAGTTTCGGGTCATTTGGACTTCGTTTGATACTCCAACGGTTAACCAAGGGACCGAAAAGGCCTCGTGTGTGTTGCAGCCCAACACCCCTCCAATTTGGCCCAAAACCCACCTAACTCTGCTCCATCGTCTCGGTCGTTCGATCACGATCATGTGGGCGAAAACCGCACCTCATTTGGACTCTCCTAGCTCCACTTATGCCTATAAATAGACCCCCCATTCCAAATCCGGATCCCCCTCGTCCAAACCCTAGATCCACCCCCTCGCGCGCGCCGGACAAACTTCCCCGCCGACGGACATTGTCCGATCCGCCCGCGCCCACTCCTGTGTCGCCACGTGGCACCTCCGCCGCCACCCGCCGCCGCGGCCCGGCGAGCCCGCGGCGGGCCCGCCCGGCCCATCCGCGCGCGCCGCCGCCCGCGTCCTTCTTCTCCGCGCCCGGTGCCTCCTCCCGGCCGGAGCTGCCGGACCCCGTCGCACCATCAATGCCGGCGAACTCCCCGCCCGGCGACCCCGACGACCTGCGCCGCCCCGCGCCGGTTCTCCTCGCCGGCGAGCCGCCCCACGCCGCGGACGCCGCCACCGGCCGCCGTCGTCACCGGGCGCCGCCCCAGTCCTCTTCTTCCTCCGGCAAGCCGCCGGCCGGCCCCTCCTCCATCAACTCCGGCGAGCCTCCCCGACGATCCTCGATCCCCGTGCATGAACAGTGCCCGCTGGATCTGAGATCCGTTTTGCCCTAATCCGGTTGACTTTCCCTCTTCACTCCCAGAATTTTATGCATTCTTTGACGCATCATATCTCCGCATCCGTGGCTCCATTTTGGACATATGATATATCAAAATCTTCGTCTCGACGAGTACATCATTTCATTCCATTGCATCATTTGCATTTGAGGTAATCTTTGCGCCCAAAATGCTGTTAGAAGGAGGCATCATGAGTTAAATTACAAATCCATTAGCTCAACATTGACTTTTGTCATTTTTGCCATGATTATTGTGTGCATGATATGCCTGTGCCCCTTTGGGATGAATTGTTAAGCATTTTATCTTCTTTCCGGAGGTGCCACCCATGCATTTTTAGGATGTGTGTGTTGTCTTGTGCGAGCTTGCAAAGAGGGGTACCTGAGTTTGCTGATTTCACGGACTTAGTGAAAATCACTAAGTCTGGGATGTTTTAGTTCATGATGCTATATGTCCAGCTTGTTTCCTAGTGATCCGTGCCTCTTTTGAGGATGATCAGTAAGAGTGATTTGTTATGCTTGTTGTGCTCTATCCATCCATGTCTTTACTTGTTATGTTGGAGCACCCTAGGTTGACTCAATCGAGCTCAACTTTTGCATAGTTGTTAATTTGGGCAGATCGTGAACTCTTTTGCGATTTTGCCGGTGCTATTGCTAGTGATCCATGCATGCTATGCCATTGTTCTTGCCATGTCTAGCTAGAATTTTGTGCCTTCTTTATGGATATATGCTTGCCTTGCCATGACTTGCACCGTAGTGAGTGCATCGAGCTCGTTTACGAGCCTCCGTGAGTTATAATTTCAGCATGTCCCAGTTTTCACCAAGTCTGAAACTGTTTATGTTTCATCGATGTTCGTGTGCTTGTTAGAGTATTTTGTGAACCCTTTTGGCCCCAGGTCATTTTGTGTGTTTTGTTAAGCTTGTTGAGTAGCTCCATGCCATGTTCTTACTTGTCATGTTCAGGTTATGTTTCATGTTGTTTTGCTGCTCCGAAGAGAGCATCGTGGTCTGAAATTCCAGACTAGCGTTAATTTCGCTAAGTCTGAAATCTGTTTTGCTTATTCAGTTTTGCCATGCTTGTTTGAACCCCTTAATGGATGAATTTACCTATGCCTCAGTCCTGGTGATTTGTTAAGCTTCTTGTGTACATCCCTGCCATGTATTTTGTTTTCATGTTTGGTGTCTGTAGCATGTTCATTTCGTTGCATTTAGGAGCCTACTTGCTGTAAATCGCAGAACGGTTCGTTTCGTAAAACGCTTGCCATTTCCAAACCGTAGCTCCGATTCCTATGATCTTTATATCGTTTTCAGGGGATTTCTTCCCCTCTATCCAGTGGCACACTTGGTTTTCCAAGTTGAGGCCAGGTTCATGCATTTCCTGTCACGTCTTGCATTTTGCATCCCGCATCGCATCCCGCATAGCATATCATCTTCGCATATTATCAGTTGCCCTTGCACGTGGTTGATTGTATCTTTGTTGCTTGTTTGTGTTGTTGGGTAGAGCCGGGAGACGAGTTCGCTAACGAGGAGCCCGTTGAGTTTGCTTTTGAGGATCCAGTCAACTCTGACAACTGTGCAGGCAAGATGATCATACCCTCGAAATCACTACTATCTTTGCTATGCTAGTTTGCTCGCTCTTTTGCTTTGACAATGCTACGATGCCTACCACTTGCTTGTCAGCCTCCCAATTTCCATGATTGAGCCTCTAACCCACCTTTGTCCTAGCAAACCGTTGATTGGCTATGTTACCGCTTTGCTCAGCCCTTCTTATAGCGTTGTTAGTTGCAGGTGAAGATTGAGGCCGTTCCTTGTTGGAATATTTATTTACTTGTTGGGACATCATTATATTGCTATGTTATCTTAATGCATCTATATACTTGGTAAAGGGTGGAAGGCTCGGCCTCTCGCCTAGTGTTTTGTTCCACTCTTGCCGCCCTAGTTTCCGTCATATCGGTGTTATGTTCCCGGATTGTTGCGTCCCTTACGCGGTTGGGCTATATGGGAACCCCTTGATAGTTCACCTTGATTAAAGCTTTTCCAGCAATGCCCAACATTGGTTTTATCATTTGCCACCTAGCCTCTTTTCCCTTGTGTTTTCGGAGCCCGAGGGTCATCTTATTTTAGCCCCCACGGGCCAGTGCTCCTCTGAGTGTTGGTCCGACCGAGTAGACTGCGGGGCCACCTCGGAGCAACTTGAGGGTTGGTTTTACTCGTAGGATGTCTTATCTGAGTGTGTCCTGAGAAAGAGATATGTGCAGCTCCTATCGGGATTTGTTGGCACATTCGGGCGGTGTTGCTGGACTTGTTTTGACCTGTCGAATCATCTTGTTGTATCGGGATACCGAGTCTGATCGGTGTGTCCTGGGTGGAGGTCTATTCCTTCGTTGACCGTGAGAGCTTGTTATGGGCTAAGTTGGGACCCCCTGCAGGGATTGATCTTTCGAAAGCCGTGCCCGCGGTTATGGGCTGATGGGAATTTGTTAATGTCCGGTTGTAGATAACTTGAACCTTAATTAATTAAAAAGAATCAACTGTGTGTGTTGCCGTGACGGCCTCTTCTCGGCGGAGTCCGGGAAGTGGACACGGCGTTGGAGTTATGTTTGCGCAGGTTGCTCTCTAGTTTTCCGCTCGTGCTTTGCCTCCTCTCCTCGCTCTCTTTTGCGAATAACTTAGCCACCATATATGCTAGTCGCTTGCTGCAGCTCCACTTATACATTACCCCTTTCCTACCCATTAAGCTTAAATAGTCTTGATCGCGAGGGTGCGAGATTGCTGAGTCCCTGTGGCTCACAGATTACTATTCCACCAGATGCAGGGACAGATGATACCGCTCCAGATGGCGCGCTCGAGCTGAAGTGGGAGTACGACGAGGACTCTCAGCGATACTATGTGTCTTTTCCTGATGATCAGTAGTGGTGTCTATTCGGGGTTAGATTCAGGGCCTTGTCGCATGTTGGGGGTCTTTTCTATTTTGGCGCCGTAGTCGGGCCATGAGTGATTGTATGATGGATGTTATTTATGTACTTTGATGTGACGTGGCGAGTGTAAGCCAACTATGTTATCCCCTTGATATTATTTATGTACATGGGATGTGTGATGATTTCCCGACTTGCGACATTGCTTTCAATGCGCCTATGTCTCTAAGTCGTGCCTCGACACGTGGGAGATATAGTCGCATCGAGAGCGTTACAATCAGCTAGCACACTTTGCAGCAATAAAACTATATGCTACAGGAACTTAACATGGCAAGCCAAGGCATGGCATGGAGCTACTCAAAGAGGTTAACAAAAGTCACTAGTGACCTTGAGCCAAAAGGGATCAGAAAATACAATGGCAAGCATGTGAACATGGCAAAAACATAATCAGATCACAGACTTAGTGAAAAACTGGAACATGCAAATATGATAGCAAGTAAGTATGTTTACGAGCTCGATGCACTCACTACAGAGCAAGGCATGACAATCTAAGCATACACCCATCAAGAATACACATTATATAAGCTAGACATGGCAAGAACAACAACATAGCATGCACGGATCAACTACAACATCCTCGGCAAAATCGCTAACAAGTAGACAATCTGCCCAGATTCACGAAATAGCAAAAGTAGAGCTCGATTGACTCAAGCTAGGGTGCTCCAAAATTGCAAACAAAGACATGGATGCATACAGAACCACAATATTAACAAATCATCCTTACTGATCATCCTCAAAAGAGGCACGGATCACTAGGAAACAACAAGGACATAAGGTGTATTGATAAAAACAGATCAAGGACTTAGTGAAATCTCTAAGTCCCTGAAATCAGCATTAACGAATGGACCACTTTGCAAGTTTGTGCTAGTCACCACACATATCACAAAAATACATGGATAGCACCTCTGTAAAGATGGCATGGCATATAACAAAACACATGTAGAGCTCATGAGCATATCATGCACGCAATAATCATGGCAAAATGACAAATAGCTATTTGGTGAAGCAGATCTGACAACTAACTCAAATAACTCTCTTCCAACAGCATTTCGGGCATCAAGATGAACTCAAATGAAAATGATGCAATGAGATGAAATGATGTACTCTCTGAGACGAACATTTTGATATGCTACACGCATGAATCGAAGCTACGGATGCAAAGTTACGACATGATGAACATGGGCATTTGAATCTGGAAATAACATGAACTTAGTGGAATTTCTCACCCCGCGAGATCTAGGGTTTGCACGGTTATCAAAGCGGCGGCGGATCTGGCCGGAGTTCACGTCGGAGAGGCGCCAGAGTTGGGGAAGGTGGCCGGAGCGGTCGGATCCGGCGAGGTCGGCGGGGTGGCGAGGCGATGCGGGCAGCGCCGTAGTTTCGGCGGCACGCGGCGGAGCAAACGCGGCGGGGCGGCGCCCGGCGACGAGGTGGCGGGCAGGCGATGTCCGGTGGCGGCGGGGCGCTGTCGGCGCCGAGCTGGGGCGGCGCGCCCCGGCGAGGACGCGGCGGCGTCGAGCGAAGCAGGTGGCGGCGATCGGGCGAAGCAGGCGGCGGCGATCGAGCCCAGAAGGCCCCGCGCGGGCCCTGGCGGGCCGGCGGGTGAGGCGCGGCGGCGGAGACAAGTGGTGGGCTCCGGTTCGACGCGGGAGGCGGCGGCGATGACGTGTCGGTCTGCCACTGGGCGGAGGGAGGTGGCGGCACGAACGGACATGTCCGGGTGGCGAGGTTGTTGTCCGGCGGCGCGAGGGGAGGAGTTTTTAGGGTTCATCCGTGAATTTCGAGAGGGGAGCATATATTTATAGATAGGGGGAGCTAGGAGAGTCCAAATAAGGTGCGGTTTTCGGCCATGCGATCATGATCGAACGACCGAGATGATAGAGGAGGTTTAGGTGGATTTTAGGCCACTTTGGAAGGGTGTTGGGCTGCAACACACATGAGGCCTTTTCGGTCCCTCGGTTAACCGTCGGAGCATCAAACGAAGTTCAAATGGTACGAAACTTGACAGGCGGTCTACCGGTATTAAACCAAGGCCGCTTGGCAAGTCTCGGTCCAATCCGGAAATGATTAACCCCCACACACGAAAGAAAGGTAGAAAGAATCACCGGAGGAGATAGGAGCGCCGGAATGCAAAACGGACAACGGGAAAAATGTTCAGATACATGAGACGAACACGTATGCAAATGAAATGCACATGATGACATGATATGCAATGCATGACACGCAAGCAATGACAAGGCAACAACGGCAAATAACTGGACGACACCTGGCACATCGGTCTCGGAACGTTACACTAGATTCAATGAAAAAAATCATATGATGTGAATTAAATGACATCTCTTTTTCTATTTCTATTCATAGGATTTGAAATATATGTCATTTCATTCCTATGACTTTTTTATTTCTATGATTTTTTTACCCTATGAACCAAAGAATGCCTAAATGGATGAGAACTTTCCTAGATCAGATTGGGGACCCGTGGCGTGGCAGGACAGCAGCGGCGCAGCAAACGTCGCAGCTCTATATATGGAAAAGAAGAAAGAAAGAACAATTAACCTTAGGTCAGCAAAAGCAACTTCCTTTTGCTTCTAGTTGTATCATGCAGTACCAGAACCATTCATGATTTGAGAATTGGACACCAGAAAAAACACAGGCCAAACACCTCATTCCAAATAAGAACACATTGGACAGGTAATCGAACTGTGCACGCTCTCATATTGATCAGTAAAGTACAGGTCGACCTCCAGTAATTTCTCTATGATTCCATCTATCTCCTGCTTCTCTATATACAGGATACGGCACAACAAAAGAACCTCCCAGTCCACTGAACGAAACATACACATACAACATTGTTCCGATAACGTCTGTTCTGTACACAACTCCACTCCACCTTGGTGCAAAGCCTCGTTCTACACCATCATGTTCGTGTAGGCTGACAGTCAAGACGACGACAACAAAGTATTTCTCATAATCTCATCGGACAAGCACATCTCGAGACTGTTGTTGCCATATGTCGCATCGCTCTTGCTCGACCTGCAAAGACCACACGCTTACTATTAGACATTATGCTGTTAAAGCTGCAGTTCAGTTGATAAGTCAACAGAATACATCATAAAAGACAGACGAGAAGTGTTAATACAAATAATAATTCAACTTCAAATCTTCTACACCTAGGCTTTTAAGGGGGCGAGTAGAATACCCTGAATGGTTTATCAATCCACTGGAAAGCACAGCCGCGAGCCTCAACGACTTTGAGCATATGCGGAGGCATCATAGATCTGAACGCTGCGTGAAGCTTCACCCTTGTCAAACCACCAGAGACCATAAGAGCAGCCATCAAGCCATTAGGTGTAATACCCGCCAAGTGTACAATCGTCATGTTCTGAAGCCCACATATGCTAGAGAGGGACAGAAGTCCAATGTCGGTGACCGAACAGTATGACAAGTTTATCTGTCATGATGTAGCAATGTTAATGACACAATTATGGACACGGTATGACAAGTTCTTTTCTCAAAAAACAAACAAACAGCAAAGGATCATACCTGACGGAGGCTATGAGAGAACTGGGAAAGAAAAAGCATTCCCACATCATTGATCGCAAAGCATTTCTTGACATCAAGCTTGGTAAGTAGCCTGCATCCGATTGCTATTTCTGAGAGCCCAGCGGATGAAACACTGGGGCAACCACGGATCTCCAGTGTATTCAGCTTTGCGCATTTTGAGAGCGACACCAACGAAACATCTGTTATTTCTGTACAGTAGGACAGGTTGATAGACTCTAGCATTGGACAACCTTGAGCAATTTGAGTAACCCCCTCATCACTAATACCCCCAGACCTATACAAATCAATATCTCGGAGTTCTGGACAAGACTTCCCAACGTGGATAAGGCCTTCATCACTTATCCTCATGCATATTCCAATTTTTAAGCTTGATAGTTTTCTGCATCCAGACAGAGCTTTCAAACCTGCAAAGGAAATATCTCATCACCGTTAATTTTTTGTTGTCATTGTTGCGAGAAACAGTTAATTCGGCGTCCATTTACCAAAAATAATTAGATATTTGAATTTCAGTACAAACCTTCATCGTCCAAATCACTGTCGGTGATGTCCAACTCTTCCAAATGGCAACATCGCTTCCCAATCAGTCGGAGCCCTTCACTAGAAAAATGGCTACAGGACTCCATTCTTAGAGAGACGAGGGAAGGGCATGAGCTAGTGATGGCAGCTAACGAAACATCAGTGATATTGCGATTGCAAGTAATGTCCAGCTTCAGCAAATTCTTTAGTCTTGACACAACGAAAGAAATATCAGTATCTGTCACTCCTGAACACTTGCTCAGGCTCAACTCTCTTAAAGAGACGCAAGAAATTCCAATGTATTTTAGTCCATCAGCCATGAACTTGCAGCCTTCCAATTTCAGGGTCTGCAACTTAGGAAGCATTTGGAAGCATTTTCCCATAGATGGAGTAACCTGCCAAAAAGAAGAATATAAGACAAACTAGAGAAGGTCAAGTTATGCCCAGATGATGCTACTACAGTTAGATACTTACATTACAGCAGTACGACAGATTCAACTCCAAGAGATTTGGCACTGCCTTCACAACTGATGAAACTCCCGTATGAGTGACATTTCGACAGGTTGACAGATCGAGCACCTGCAAGAGTAGAAGTGTTATTTTCAAGTTGATTGGCCACGATACTGGGAAACTTCGTTGAGCTCCTACACATGTTCTAATGTAACTACTTGTTTCACATCGACATGTATGGACGTGCCAAACATGCTATATTAAAATCCTAGCGACATCAACAATATAAACCTACACAAAGAGTTGAGCCTAATAGTGATCAAATGAAGGTGACATGACACACACAACACTAACACATGAAACAAAATGGTCTAGTTTGATGATTACCCGTAGTGATTTGCTGCATTCATTCTCAAGACCACTAAGGGCATCATCATCTATTCCAACACATCCCACCAGTGCCAACACCTCAAGATTGGGTAGCTTCATGATGGCTGGAAGGCAGTCTTTGGAGATCTGCAATGCAAGATAAGTATTTGTTAGTCCAACAAAATTAGTGTCTTTGTCTATTTGGCACCTCAGCAGAAAGTAGCCATTCCCATCCTCAAAAGGTATTTTTCCTGCACTAGTCCAATTCTTTGACCGAAAATAATTAAGCAATAAAATGTACTACTGGTTCCCATCCTCACAAGAGTGAGGTAATGATCATGAACTGTACAATGCATAGTCCTTATAGATATTTAAAAAAAACAGCTGCTCGAAAAAAATTCAAGAAAAGTAATTTTCACTGCGATAGTCCAATTCCATGAGCATTTCTTGCAAAAGAAAGTATAAACAGAGTTGCTAAAAACATCAAACCGTTGTGCTAGTATCTCCTACAAAGATCGAGAGGGAAAAGTGTCAAACCGTAAGGAGAAATTCACGTGAGAGACATGTACATCTAAACTTTCCAAGAAAGAACCAAAATCAACTCTCTTTTTTTCGTTAATTAAAGTGTTCCTAGAATCAAGAAACGCATGAACGGGGAACCCAAGCGATAATTCCTTTGGTCCAAGAAATGGAACATGACGTGATGAAAAGAGATCAAGAAGAAGCACGGCTCACCATGGTGTAGGATAGATTCAGGGTCCTGAGTTTCTTGCACTTGAGGACGAGTAGCTGGACCCCCAAATCCGTGATCCCGAGGCACCAGTTGAGCGTGAGGTCCCGCAGGTCCGGGCAGCCGACGGCGATGCAGCCGAGTCCCATGTCCGTCATGGGCTTGCAGCGCGAAAGGCAGAGCCTCTGCAGGCCCCGCGCCCGCGCCAGCTCCGCGGCCGCCGCGTCCCCGAGGACGACCCCATTGGAGAGGTCGAGGTCGGCGAGGCCGGGGCAGGCGGCGAGGAGCGCGGCGAGGCCGGGTGGCCCGAAGCCGCGGGAGCGGGAGAGGTCGACGGCGCGGAGGGAAGGCACGGGCGCGGAGGAGAGGGCGGTGAGGGCCGCGGCGGGCACGCGCGGGCAGAGGGTGAGGTCGAGGCGGGCGGCGGTGGGGTAGCGGGCGAGCGCGGCGCTGAGGAGGTCGGCGCGGTACGGGCGGAGCACGCGGCGGTGGCGCGACTCGGCGGCGTGGCAGGCGCGGGAGGCGAGCGCGAAGGACTTGAGCGCGCGCGGATCGGCGGCCGCCACCCTGTCCAGGACCAAGAAGAGGAGCTCGTCGGCCAGCGAGTCGATCGGCGGGGCCGCGGCCGCAACCGCAACCGCAACCGCAGCAGGGCAGACGCGTCGGCGCTTGGGAAGGTGGCCGTGGGTCGCCATGGCCATGGCGGGCAAGGCGGGCTGGCAGTTGGTTGTTCGCTGCGACACCGAGAACGGAGGGAGGAGTAGCAATGGCTGGCCACGGCCTACTCGCACGCAACAATCAAGAAGGAGGAGGGAGAGGGAAAAAGCAAGGAATGTTGGAAATGTCGAGACTGCCCCTGCGTCGCCTTATCATGGCTTCCTTGATGCGCCGCACCGCGTTTCCCATTTTACCCCGCGTGCTGGAAGGGGAGTGGAGTACGGCAAGCGCGACGACCGGGGGCGGCATGGTCATTGCGCGGCGGGGAAAGGACGGTACGGAGGAGGTACAGGCGGGGGCAGGGGTGGAATAACGGAAAAGATGGCGGGGAAAGCGAGGTGAGAGGAGAGGGAGAGCGGGGAGGGTACGATGTGGGGGAGGGACGGAACGGAACGGATCGTACAGCCGGACGGGTACGATGCGCCACCGCTACGCGCACCTGCTTCGGCCCTTACCCGCGTCTTGGAACCTCATGGTGACGTGTGGGTCCGGGATATGGTGGTGAAGGGTGAGGACGGGCGGTGGTGAGAAAGGGGGAGGCAGATTTTTTTCATTTGACTGGCCCCGTACTACCCGGGGACGGCACGCACTGGGGGACTGCGTGGAGTTGCTTCCAAGGCAGAGAGAGCAATCCGGTTATCACTGCATAGATTATGTCCTTTATAAGTTTTTCTTTTAGGTGTTATAGGGCATCTCCGACTGCGTCCAGCAAATAACAACGCCTGAACAAAGGTGTTCTCACGTTTTTTTTTCATCAAATATGGTGCGGCATTAATGCTTAAAACCGAAAGCAAATCTGGGAAGGTTTGCGGGGGTCCGGACGTCCACCTAGCCAACCAAAAATCACCACATACCCCACGGTGCATGCTTCGAAAGAAAAATAGAAGGATTGAGCGACGCGACATTAGCCTGGATTTAGCCCTCTTCTCTACTCTCTGCTGGCTAGACCTCAGTTTGGAGCTGGTGGCGTCGATGCTTGGCGGAAAGTTCGACATGAACATGTACATGCGTACGTGTTTTGGCGGAACCTGATCGCACTTGTTTTGGTGGTGAGGGTTTTGTCGGAAGCAAGCTGTGTGCTTTGGCCGACGCAAACCATTTATGTTGCTATTTGTTTTAGCAGAAGCCGCGTGAAGCATGTAGGTGTGTGTGTGTTTTAGCGGAAGCAAGCTGTGTATTTTGACAGAAGCTGCATGATTTATATAGAGATGTGTGTTTTAGCGGAAGCAAGTTGTGTATTTTGGCAAAAGCCGCATGATTCATATAGGTGTATGTGTGTTTTAGCGGAAGCAAGCTGTGTATTCTGGCGGAAGCCGCATGAAGCATATAGGTATGTGTGTTTTTGCATAAGCAGGCTGTGTATTTTGACGGAATCCGCATGAAGCATGTAGGTGTGTGTATTTTAGCGGAAGCAAGCTGTGTATTTTGTCGGAAGGCGCATGAAGCATGTAGGTGTGTGTGTGTTTTAGCGGAAGCATACTCTGTATTTTAGCAGAAACCGCATGAGGCATGTAGGTGTATGTGTGTTTTAGCGGAATCAAGCTGTGTATTTTGTCGGAAGACGCATGAAGCATGTAGATGTGTGTGTTTTAGCGGAAGCAAATTGTGTATTTTGGCAGAAACTGCATGAAGCATGTGGGTGTATGTGTGTTTAGCGGAAGCAAGCTGCATTTTGGCGGAAGGCGCATGAAGCATGTACATGTGTGTTTTAGCGAAAGCAAACTATGTATTTTGACAGAAACCGCATGAAGCATGTAGGTGTGTATTTTAGCGAAAGTAAGCTGTGTATTTTGGAAGAAACCGCATAATGCATGTAGGTGTAGGTGTGTTCTAGCGCAAGGAAGCTGTGTATTTTGTCGAAAGGCGCATGAAGCATGTAAGTATGTATGTGTGTTTTATGGAAGCAAGCTTGTATACTGGGAAGCCCTCATTAACAAATAGAAGCGAGCTATTTTTCAAGTAATAGAGATGGACATTTAAGGTATAAGATTGGACGCGTCCAAACACATTTCAGACGTTTAGTGTGCTCAATCTATGACATGGCGTTGGATATGCCCTTATGATTATTGTGATTGTTACTATTATAGCACTGACACCCGAAATATAGAAATTCAAGAAATGCTTTCTCAAACGACATGAAGTTGTATCTTCCAATGCATTAGTGCTAGGTGAGGTGTTAACTGCATTAAAAAATTAGCAACTAATCTTTTCAATACATAGGTGCTTAGCTTTTATAGCTAACCTTCTCTTATTTAATTATTTAATACTTAAACTTCTTCATGCATTGGTCGGTAGCCATTTTGCATAGATTCACTTGTTTAGCATTATTTCCCTCTTTTTCCTTTTTAATTGCTCTGTCATATTATTTTTTGTTTATGTGCCACTTTTAGCATTCATATACCTTGGAGCACTGCAAAGGGCCCAAGGCCACTGCACATATGTTTAGACTTTTAAACCAAATTCAAGATCGTGTGAGGTGAAAGATGCAAAAAGATGAACACATCTTTTACAGCACAACCGTTCTTCCAAGACGCCTCATCAGTGTGAGGCATGGGAACAAAATTCCAGAACACCCATGCTGGTTACTAGCAGAAAAAATACGACAGGCATAATTTTATTTCCGTGGCTAGCAGGTCAATAATTACATGTTAGGTATGTGTCGATTCGAGAGCAAGACCAGCCTTGATGGCTCCACTTCCGTGCGCGCAAAAGTCAGAAAAGCATGTAACGGGAACAATAAGCTATCGATCACCCACTAGCTCGAGCATCTGCAAAAGTGGCGTTTCTATGTGCTCCTACCTAAATTCGACTCAAAAAATGTACCCATACCTAAATTCTGTCTACTGTGATCAATAATTTCCTTTATTTTTTTAGAGTGGATTTCTTTTATTTTTCGGTCCACAAAAACTAGGGGTTAAAAATATAATTCATTTTTTTAACACGGTACAAATGTAGACACTTATACATACACATATACACTCACCTTTATAAAAAATGACCCCCGATAAAATGTCAAACGTCAGATACGAGCATATGGCAACTTTAAACGTTTTTATGATAAGTTTAGTTATGCGAGGGGGCAACTCTGGCAAAACATTGCAACATTCGTGCTTCACTTCATTGTTAATGAAAATGTGTCGTGTGTCACTGAAATGTGTCATCTTTATGTGACTGGAATTGCCATAAAAACGTCAGGACATAAGTGCCACATACCTGACGTGTGGCACCTATCATTTAGGTAAAATAATAATGATAGGCTGTGTGTTTCTAAAAAATAATTAGTAGTATAACCCAAAAAGTTCTTGCAGACCTAATTTGAGAGAGAAACTACTGAATGCACTCACTGTAGTTCCTGTTGGAAATTATTGGGGTGGTCGCGGTCACATGCATGATGCATGGCTGGCCGGCTTAGATTTCCTTTCGTACGAGTAGAAAATAGAAAAGCAAGTATACATAATAAAGAAGAAAGATGCCCCTCCACCAGCTGATGCCCGGGCGGGTGATGACGGTGGAGTGCGCGTGTGGCGACCGCCGTACCAAAAAGGACCCGTTCCGTTCTGTACTACCCCTACGTCCTCAGTACACACCTGGCCCTGATAAGCACTCTCCCAGAAGAAACGATAAGATATGATGATGGGGAACAGCCGAGCCGACCGAGCTGATCTCATCTCATCTCATCCCATCTCGCCTCCTTTTCCGTTTGGAAGGTTGCTTGATAGCCTCCCTCCCAGCCCGGCCCTTTCCTGGGAAGGCTCCATCTGCGGCTCCGCCTGCCTGTCCCTGCCTCCGCCTCCGGTACCTACCTGCCGACGCATCAGCGGGCCCGCCCGTCTGTTGTCCCCATCCGGCAGTGGCACCCTCACGTCCACGCCATGTCTGTGGGTACGGATAAGGACTGTTTTCATGCTCTCAAAGAGATTTTTTTTTGAACATCAGTACAAACACAAGCGCTCACATACAGGCGCATACACTCATCCCTATGAACGCACACACGCACACCCTACCTCTATGAGCACCTCCGAGAGACTCAGCCGGTATATCATCTTGAGATTTACGAAGTCACTGTAGGCGCCGGAAATCCTGAAATAAATTCAGGATTAATGCGAGCACTAGGATTTGAACCCTGGTGGGTTGGGGATACCACTGTCCACCTAACCAACTCAATCACAGGTTGATTCGCGCTCCCAAAAAGATTTGAAAGAACAAAAACTACTCCCTCACTTCGGTGAAAAGTGTATATAGTATATTTTTAGGATAAACTATAAAGTTGAGTAAAAAATTGCATTGAAAAGGTTCAAGCCGCCATCTCTTCTTTTTATTACCCAACCCCAATGAGATAATGTAGAAATTAAGGAAACCATGTGTAGAATGTTATCGATCTTGATTACCGCGTGATGAGAGAGAAACATTTTTTTCTACTTTAAAGTGCATTGGTAATATAAAAGTACACTCTTTTGTGGTCAAATTTTAAAGCCAAATATACACTCTTCACCGGACGGAGGGAATATGCTGAGATTCATGAAACGGGACCAATCTATAGAAAATGGCATCTCTATCGGCCCAGTGAAAACCAGGGTACCACGGGCGCACTGCCTACGGCTTAGGACGCGACACCTGAAGAAGACCTTGAGAGGCGGCCCAGCCATGGGCGCCGCGAAGCAAGCCACCTCGTGAGGACCCTCGCCACGAGGCGAGACTCTACCGAGGACAACATCAAGCGGCCTCACGAGCCCCCCCCCCCCCTCTCGAGAGGCGACCCCCCGCAAGGCCCTCCGCGCGGGAGGCCGCACGGCGTCGGTCGCGTGCCCATGTGCCTAACACATGGGTGACGCGCCGCGCCATATGATGCCAGCGAAGACCGTGCCAGGAGGCGCTGCCAGGGTAGATTTCCTCTTTGGTGATAAGGGAGCAACGACGTCTGCCTCCTCATAGAGCGAGCTCCAAAGGTTACCACTTCGGTGCAAGAAGATCAGGAAGACACGGTGCACTAGGACAGGCATCATCGCTAGGCCAACCCGCGCGTCAGAATAGCGTCTTTAATAGGAGAAGACAACTTTTTTCAGGCTAAGGCTGAGCGTCCGTCCCACTTTGAATTGCCATTGTGTGGCAACCCTTCCTGCAAATGTTCTCGGGGGAAGAGGACCAAGACAACTATAAAAGGGGCAGTGCTGCCACCATAGAAGGGGATCACACAATTGACCTCCGAGACTCACCTTGTAGCTCCAGGAGCACCGTCTCCACAAGCAATCCCACCAAGCAGGAGTAGGGTTTTAGACCTCACAGTGGCCCAAAACCGGGTAGCTCGTTGTGTCCCTGTCGTGTCTTGCGTCCCTTCATCGTGCCTCGTTCACTGTAGCCACGCCAAGCTCGTCGTCTAGTGCTAGGTCGCGAACCACGGCCCCAGAGTTCGAACAAGGGTTTTGGAGGATTTCCTGTAGCACAAATCAATCCACCGACATTTGGCACGCCAGGTAGGGGCCTTGGTTTCCTGCCTTCAGCCTCGATATTGACATGACCGACACACGACGCGAGCGTGCCCTGTGCAGGGCCTGACAGGTCTAGACGGAGCCCATCATCAACGACAACCTTCCGGGTTTAGACGGAGCAAATGATTCACAAAAGGAAGATACTATCTCCGAGTCAAGTCCATATTTAGTACTAAACTTATGAAAAGCATTTGTTTCCATAAAAGATTCAACACAATCAAACTCAAGTTTTACACCTCACTCGGTACCTTTGTTGAATTCTCAATCTTCAGAGTTGCGTTTAATTTTTCCAGAAGACACCATTTGAATTTGGAAGTGCGTTATATTGACTAGAGGGGGGGTGAATAGGCGATTTTTATGAATTCTTCACTAAGGAATTTCAGGGTGAGGAAATTCCTCAGTGAAGAACTACTTGCAGCGGAATAAGTACTCAGAAGTAAACATAACAGAACACAAGCATGGTCATCATGATGAAATGAAGACAAGCACAGAGTACGGAAAGCGTAAACACAGGATGAAGACAAACAGACTGAAGAAATTGAACTAAGGAAATTGAGAAAGTCCTCAGTCAAAGTCTTCAAACAAATATGAACAAGCACTCAACACATAACTGAGGAAATGAAAGGGTTGAGAAAATGGAACCAGGTAGCTTGGTGAAGACAATGATTTGGTAGACCAGTTCCAACTTCTGTGACAGTTGTACGTCTGGTTAGGGTGGCTAGGTATTTAAACCTGAGGACACACAGTCCCGGACACCCAGTTCTGAACACGCAGTTCAGAACACTCAGTCCTCACCATATTCCCCTTGAGCTAAGGTCACACAGACCTCACCCAATCACTCATGGTAAGTCTTCAGGTGACTTCCGAACCTTCACAAACTCGGTCACTCGGCGATCCATAATTCCTCTTGGATGCTCTAAACCATGACGCCTAACCGTCTGGAAGATGCACAGGCTTCGAAGGTAACAAGCGTCAGATCCACGCAGGACCAATCTCTTCAGTGATGCTCAATCACTTGGGGTTTGTAGGTGTTTAGGTTTGGGTTTTCCTCACTTGATGATTTTCACTCAAAGTCCTCGGAGGATGGGATGCTCTCAAATGACAAGTGTCAGTTTCTCTCAAAGCAGCCAACCAGCTAGTGATTGTAGGGGGCGGCTATTTATAGTCTAGGGAGCAGCTTGACGTGATAAGACATAAATGCCCTTCAACGATATGACCATTAGGTGGGTAGATATATTGGGACAGCTGGCGCATAGCACAGCAACGGTCGGAATTTTGAGTATCAAATTCCTCAGGGCTATCATGTTCCTAACTATGTAGGCAATCCGCACTGGAGAATTCCTAACTCCTCAGTCAGAACAAATTCCTCAGAGACCAGAAGAACTTCATCTCTGTCATTGAAGAATATGACTGAACTGTATGAGATTTCCAATGGCTTCACTTGAAGGGATTGGTAGGTGTAGGATTTTGAGCTAAGCATCACATGGAAATTTTTCCTTAGTATTTCCTCGACCCCCTTTAACAGTACGGTGTTTCCTATGACTCAAGAAAGAGAAAATGAAACTACAAAAACAAAAGTCTTCACGCTTCATGTTCCCCGAGTGAATACCAAGTCTTCAAGGTCACACCAATTTCTTCGCTTTCAAAATCTTCAGAAAGTCTTCAGAAATCCAAAGTCTTCAGTCGAAGAACTTCATTTTTAGGGGTCGACTTTCTCTGTAAATATCAAACTCCTCATAGTCTTATAGACCTGTGTACACTCATAAACACATTAGTCCCTTAACCTATAAGTCTTCAATACACCAAAATCACTAAGGGGCACTAGATGCACTTACAGAATTCAATAGTTTTCTTCATCAAGGAGCCAACAGAAGAAGTATCGAGTATGGGTCGATCATTATGAGAAAGCCGAGCATAAAAGTTTTGAATAATAATTTTTGTTGAGAGCTCATGATTAGGGCATGTGTGCATCATGGACTTAAGCCTCCCCCAAGCTTGAGTGATAATTTCGCCTTCACGAGGCCAAAAATTATATATACAATTCTGATCATAATGAACCAAATGCATATGATAGAACCTATAGTGAAACTCCAATTTCAACCGGTTCCATTCTCATGTTCCAATTGAAGGAAATATGCCCCAGAGGCAATAATAAAGTTGTTATTTATATTTCCTTATATCATGATAAATGTTTATTATTCATGCTAGAATTGTATTAACCGGAAACTTAGTACATGTGTGGATACATAGACAAACAGAGTGTCCCTAGTATGCCTCTACTAGACTAGCTCGTTAATCAAAGATGGTTAAGTTTCCTGACCATAGACATGTGTTGTCATTTGATGAACGGGATCACATCAATAGAGAATGATGTGATGGACAAGACCCACCCGTTAGCTTAGCATAATGATCGTTTAGTTTTGTTGCTATTGCTTTCTTCATGACTTATACATGTTCCTCTGACTATGAGATTATGCAACTCCCGAATACCGAAAGAACACCTTGTGTGCTATCAAACATCACAACGTAACTGGGTGATTATAAAGATGCTCTACAGGTGTCTCCGATGGTGTTTGTTGAGTTGGCATAGATCGAGACTAGGATTTGTCACTCCATGTATCGGAGAGGTATCTCTGGGCCCTCTCGGTAATGCACATCACTATGAGACTTGCAAGCAATGTGACTAATGAGTTAGTTGCGGGGTGATGCATTACGGAACGAGTAAAGGGACTTGTCGGTAACGAGATTGAACTAGGTATGATGATACCGACGATCGAATCTCGAGTAAGTAACATACCGATGACAAAGGGAACAACGTATGTTGTTATGCGGTTTGACCGATAAAGATCTTCGTAGAATATGTAGGAGACAATATGAGCATCCAGGTTCTGCTATTGGTTATTGACCGGAGATGGGTCTCGGTCATGTCTACATAGTTCTCGAACCCATAGGGTCCGCACGCTTAACGTTCGATGACGATTTGTATTACGAGTTATGTGATTTGATGACCGAAGTTTGTTCGGAGTCCCGGATGAGTTCATGGACATGACGAGGAGTCTCTAAATGGTTGATAGGTGAAGATTCATATATTGTAAGGTTATATTCGGACACCGGAATGGTTTTGGGAAGTATCGAATAAGTTTCGGAGTACCCGGGGTTACCGAAGCCCCCGGGGAAGTTAATGGGCCACACATGGGCCTTAGTGGAGGAGATAGGGCCGGCCAGGGAGGTGACATGTGCCCCCCTTGCCAATCCCAATTGGACAAGGGGTGGGGCGGCGCCCCCCTTTCCCTCTCCTACTCCTCCTCTCTTTCCCTTTGTGTTATTCCGAAAAAGGAAAAAGGAGAGGGGAATCCTACTTGGACTAGGGAGTCCTAGTAGGACTCCCCACACCTGGTGCGCCCCCCTTGGGTCGGCCACCTCTCCCCCCTTTATATAAGTGGGAAGGGGGCACCCCGAAGACACACCAAGTCTTCTCTTAGCCGTGTGCGGTGCCCCCCTCCACAGTTACACACCTCAGTCATGTCGTTGTAGTACTTAGGCGAAGCCGTGCGCCGGTAACTTCATCATCACCGTCAACACACTATCGTGCTGATGAAACTCTCCCTCGTCCTCAACTGGAACAAGAGCTCGAGGGACGTCATCGTGCTGAACGTGTGCTGAACATGGATGTGTTGTACGTTCGGTGCTAGGATCGGTTGGATCACGAAGACATTCAACTACATCAACCGCATTACTAAATGCTTCCACTTTCGGTCTATGAGGGTACGTGGACACACTCTCCACTCTTGTTGCTATGCATCTCCTAGATATATCTTGCATGATCGTAGGATTTTTTTTGAAATACTATGTTCCCCAACACCAATATCATCCAATAGCCTATACCATGTCAATGCCTTCCTGTTGGGGAACGTAGTAATTTCGAAAATTTTCCTACGCACACGCAAGATCATGGTGATGCATAGCAACGAGGGGGAGAGTATTGTCTACGTACCAACGCAGACCGACTGCGGAACCGATCTCACAACGTAGAGGAAGTAGGCGTACGTCTTCTTCCCGATCCGACCGATCCAAGCACCGTTACTCCGGCACCTCCGAGTTCTTAGCACACGTTCAGCTCGATGACGATCCTCGGGCTTCGATCCAGCAAAGCGTCCAGGAAGAGTTCCGTCAGCGGGTCTGTCACCGGGTCAACGGGTCTGTCACATTCAGATCCGTAAGTATTTTGCTATGTCTACAATGCTCTACACGGAGCTACTCTAGCTAATTGCTCCCACTTTCAATATGTATCCAGATTGAGACTTTAGATTCATCTGGATCAGTGTCAAAAACTTGCATCGACGTAACCCTTTACGACGAACCTTTTTGTCACGTCCATAATCGAGAAACATATCCTTATTTCACTAAGGATAATTCTGACCGTTGTCCAGTGATCTACTCCTAGATCACTATTGTACTCCCTTGCCAAATCAGTGCAGGGTATACAATAGATCTGGTATACAGCATGGCATACTTTATAGAACCTATGAATGAGGCATAGGGAATGACTCTCATTCTCTTTCTATCTTCTGCCGTGGTCGGGCTTTGAGTCTTTACTCAACTTCACACCTTGTAACACAGGCAAGAAACTTTTTCTTTGACTGTTCCATTTTGAACTACTTCAAAATCTTGTCAAGGTATGTACTTATTGAAAAACTTATCAAGCGTCTTGATCTATCTCTATAGATCTTGAAGCTCAATATGTAAGCAGCTTTATCGAAGTCTTTCTTTGAAAAACTCCTTTCAAACACTCCTTTATGCTTTACAGAATAATTCTACATTATTTCCAATCAACAATATGTCATTCACATATACTTATCAGAAATGCTGTAGTGCTCCCACTCACTTTCTTGTAAATACAGGCTTCACCGCAAGTCTGTATAAAACTATATGCTTTGATCAACTCATCAAAGCGTATATTCCAACTCCGAGATGCTTGCACCAGTCCACAGATGGATCGCTGGAGCTTTCACATTTTGTTAGCACCTTTCGGATTGACAAAACCTTCTGTTGCATCATATATAACTCTTCTTTAATAAATCCATTAAGGAATGCAGTTTTGTTTATCCATTTGCCAGATTTCATAAAATGCGGCAATTACTAACATGATTCGGACAGACTCAAGCATAGATACGAGTGAGAAGCTCTCATCGTAGTCAACACCTTTGAACTTTGTCGAAAGCCTTTTTGCGACAATTCTAGCTTTGTGGATAGTAACACTACTATCAGCGTCCGTCTTCCTCTTGAAGATCCATTTATTTTCTATGGCTTGCCGATCATCGGGCAAGTCAACCAAAGTCCATACTTTGTTTTCATACATGAATCCCATCTCAGATTTCATGGCCTCAAGCCATTTTGCGGAATCTGGGCTCATCATCGCTTCCTCATAGTTCGCAAGTTTATCATGGTCTAGTAACATGACTTCCAGAACAGGATTACCGTACCACTCTGGTGCGGATCTCACTCTGGTTTACCTACGAGATTCGGTAGTAACTTGATCTGAAGTCACATGATCATCATCATTAGCTTCCTCACTAATTGGTATGGGTGTCACAGAAACAGTTTTCTGTGATGTACTACTTTCCAATAAGGGAGAAGGTACAATTACCTTATCAAGTTTTCTACTTTCCTCCCACTCACTTCTTTCGAGAGAAACTCCTTCTCTAGAAAAACACCGAATTTAGCAACAAAAGTCTTGCCTTCGGATCTGTGATAGAAGGTGTACCCAACTGTCTCCTTTGGGTATCCTATGAAGACATATTTCTCCGATTTGAGTTTGAGCTTATCGAGATGAAACTTCTTCACATAAGCATCGCAACTCCAAACTTTAAGAAACGACAGCTTAGGTTTCTTGCCAAACCATAGTTCATACGGTGTCGTCTCAACGGATTTAGATGGTGCCCTATTTAACGTGAATGCAGCTGTCTCTAATGCATAACCCCAAAACGATAGTGGTAGATCGGTAAGATACATCATAGATTGTACTATATCCAATAAAGTACGGTTATGACGTTCGGACAAACCATTATGCTGTGGTGTTCCAGGTGGCGTGCGTAGTGAAGCTATTTCACATTGTTTTAACTGAAGACCAAACTCGTAACTCAAATATTTTACCTCTGCGATCATATCGTAGAAACTTTTATTTTCTTGTCACAATGATTTTCCACTTCACTCTGAAATTCTTTGAACTGTTCAAATGTTTCAGACTTATGTTTCATCAATTAGATATCCCCATATCTGCTCAAATCATCTTGTGAAGGTCAGAAAATAATGATACCTGTTGCAAGCCTTAAATATTCATCGGACCACATACATCAGTATGTATGATTTCCAACAAATTTGTTGCTTGCTTCATTGTTCCGGAGAACGGCGTTTTAGTCATCTTGCCCATAAGGCATGATTCGCAAGCATCAAGTGATTCATAATCAAGTGATTCCAAAAGCCCATCAGCATGGAGTTTCTTCATGCGTTTTATACCAATATGACCTAAACGGCAGTGCCACAAATAAGTTGCACTATCATTATTAACTTTGCATCTTTTGGTTTCAATATTATGAATATGTGTATCACTACGATCGAGATCCAACGAACTTGTTTCATTGGGTGTATGACCATCGAAGGTTTTATTCATGTAAACAGAACAACAATTATTCTCTGACTTTAATGAATAACCGTATTGCAATAAACATGATCAAATCATATTCATGCTCAACGCAAAAACCAAATAACACTTATTTAAGTTCAACACTAATCCCGAAAGTATAGGGGAGTGTGCGATGATGATCATATCAATCTTGGAACTACTTCCAACACCCATCGTCACTTCACCCTTAACTAGTCTTTGTTTATTCTGCAACTCCTGTTTCGAGTTACTACTCTTAGCAACTGAACCAATATCAAATACCGAAGGGTTTCTATAAACACTAGTAAAGCACACATCAATAACATGTATATCAAATATACTTTTGTTCACTTTGCCATCCTTCTTATCCGCCAAATACTTGGGGCAGTTCCGCTTCCAGTGACTAGTCCCTTTGCAGTAGAAGCACTTAGTCTCAGGCTTAGGATCAGACTTGGGCTTCTTCACTTGATCAGCAACTTGCTTGCCGTTTCTTCTTGAAGTTCCCCTTCTTCCCTTTGCCCTTTTCTTGAAACTAGTGGTCTTGTCAACCATCAACACTTGATGTTTTTCTTGATTTCTACCTTCGTTGATTTCAGCATCACGAAGAGCTTGGGAGTTGTTTCTGTTATCCCTTGCATATTATAGCTCATCACGAAGTTCTACTAACTTGGTGATGGTGACTAGAGAATTCTGTCAATCACTATCTTATCTGGAAGATTAACTCCCACTTGATTCAAGCGATTATAGTACCCAGACAATCTGAGCACATGCTCACTGGTTGAGCGATTCTCCTCCATCTTTTAGCTATAGAACTTGTTGGAGACTTCATATCTCTCAACTCGGGTATTTGCTTGAAATATTAACTTCAACTCCTGGAACATCTCATATGGTCCATGACGTTCAAAACGTCTTTGGAGTCCCGATTCTAAGCCATTAAGCATGGTGCACTAAACTATCAAGTAGTCATCATATTGAGCTAGCCAAACGTTCATAACGTCTGTATCTGCTCCTGCAATAGGTCTGTCACCTAGCGGTGCATCAAGGACATAATTATTCTATGCAGCAATGAGGATAAACCTCAGATCACGGATCCAATCCGCATCATTGCTACTAACATCTTTCAACACAATTTTCTCTAGGAACATATCAAAAATAAACACAGGGAAGCAACAACGCGAGCTATCTACAACATAATTTGCAAAATACTACCAGGACTAAGTTCATGATAAATTTAAGTTCAATTTAATCATATTACTTAAGAACTCCCACTTAGATAGACACCCCTCTAATCCTCTAAGTGATCACGTGATCCAAATCAACTAAACCATAACCGATCATCACGTGAGATGGAGTAGTTTTCAATGGTGAACATCGTCATGTTGATCATATCTACTATATGATTCACGCTCGACCTTTCGGTCTCTGTGTTCCGAGGCCATATCTGCATATGCTAGGCTCGTCAAGTTTAACCTGAGTATTCTGCGTGTGCAAAACTGGCTTGCACCCGTTGTAGATGGACGTAGAGCTTATCACACCCGATCATCACGTGGTGTCTGGGCACGACGAACTTTGGCAACGGTGCATACTCAGGGAGAACACTTCTTGATAATTTAGTGAGAGATCATCTTATAATGCTACCGTCAATCAAAGCAAGATAAGATGCATAAAAGGATAAACATCACATGCAATCAATATAAGTGATATGATATGGCCATCATCATCTTGTGCTTGTGATCTCCATCTCCGAAGCACCGTCATGATCACCATCGTCACCGGCGCGACACCTTGATCTCCATCGTAGCATCGTTGTCGTCTCGCCAATCTTATGCTTCCACGACTATCACTACCGCTTAGTAATAAAGTAAAGCATTACATCGCGATTGCATTGCATACAATAAAGCGACAACCATATGGCTCCTGCCAGTTGCCGATAACTCGGTTACAAAACATGATCATCTCATACAATAAAATTAGCATCATGCCTTGACCATATCACATCACAACATGCCCTGCAAAAACAAGTTAGACGTCCTCTACTTTGTTGTTGCAAGTTTTACGTGGCTGCTACGGGCTTAAGTAAGAACTCATCTCACCTACGCATCAAAACCACAACGATAGTTCGTCAAATAGACTCCGTTTTAACCTTCTCAAGGACCGGGCGTAGTCACACTTGGTTCAACTAAAGTTGGAGAGACAGTCTTCCGCAAGCCATCTATGTGCAAAGCACGTCGAGGGAACCGGTCTCGCGTAAGAGTACGCGTAAGGTTGGTCCGGATCGTCTCGTCCAACAATACCGCCGAACCAAAGTATGACATGCTGGTAGGCAGTATGACTTGTATCGCCCACAACTCACTTGTGTTCTACTCATGCAAATAACATCAAACCATAAAACCTAGGCTCGGATGCCACTGTTGGGGAACGTAGTAATTTTGAAAATTTTCCTATGCACACGCAAGATCATGGTGATGCATAGCAACGAGGGGGAGAGTATTGTCTACGTACCAACGCAGACCGACTGCGGAAGCGATCTCACAACGTAGAGGAAGTAGTCGTACGTCTTCTTCCCGATCCGACCGATCCAAGCACCGTTACTCCGGCACCTCCGAGTTCTTAGCACACGTTCAGCTCGATGACGATCCTCGGGCTTCGATCCAGCAAAGCGTCCAGGAAGAGTTCCGTCAGCACAACGGTGTGGTGACGATCTTGATGTACTACCGACGCAGGGCTTCGCCTAAGCTCTACAACGATATGACCGAGGTGGAATTTGGTGGCAGGGGGCACCGCACACGGCTAAGGAACGATCAACAATGATCAACTTGTGTGTCTATGGGGTGCCCCCTGCCCCTGTATATAAAGGATGGAGGAGGAGGAGGCCGGCCAAGGCATAGGGTGCGGCCAGGATGGGAGTCCTACTAGGACTCCAAGTCCTAGTAGGAGTCCACCAAAAAGGGGAGGAAGGGAGAAGGAATAGGAGGAGAAGGAGAGGTGGCCGGCCCCCTTTTCCCTAGTCCAATTCGGACCAAAGGGGAGGGGGGGCGCAGCAGCCTTTTCCTCTTCCCACTAAAGCCCATCAAGGCCCATTACTCTTCCCCGTATTCCCGTAACTCCCCGGTACCTCCGAAAATACCCGAATCACTCGGAACCTTTCCGATGTCCGAATATAGTCGTCCAATATATCGATCTTTACGTCTCGACCATTTCGAGACTCCTCGTCATGTCCCCGATCTCATCCGGGACTCCGAACTCCTTCGGTACATCAAAACTCATAAACTCATAATATAACTGTCATCGAAACCTTAAGCGTACGGACCCTACGGTTCGAGAACAATGTAGACATGACCGAGACACGTCTCCGGTCAATAACCAATAGCGGGACCTGGATGCCCATATTGGCTCCTACATATTCTACGAAGATCTTTATCGGTCAGACCGCATAACAACATACGTTGTTCCCTTTGTCATCGGTATGTTACTTGCCCGAGATTCGATCGTCGGTATCCAATACCTAGTTCAATCTCGTTACTGGCAAGTCTCTTTACTCGTTCCGTAATACATCATCTCATAACTAACATCTTAGTTATTATGCTTGCAAGGCTTATGTGATGTGTATTACCGAGAGGGCCCAGAGATACCTCTCCGACAATCGGAGTGACAAACCCTAATCTCGAAATACGCCAACCCAACATCTACCATTGGAGACACCTGTAGTACTCCTTTATAATCACCCAGTTACGTTGTGACGTTTGGTAGTACCCAAAGTGTTCCTCTGGTAAACGGGAGTTGCATAATCTCATAGTTATAGGAACATGTATAAGTCATGAAGAAAGCAATAGCATCATACTAAACGATCGGGTGCTAAGCTAATGGAATGGGTCATGTCAATCAGATCATTCAACTAATGATGCGACCTCGTTAATCAAATAACAACTCCTTGTTCATGGTTAGGAAACATAACCATCTTTGATTAACGAGCTAGTCAAGTAGAGGCATACTAGTGACACTCTGTTTGTCTATGTATTCACACATGTATTATGTTTCCGGTTAATACAATTCTAGCATGAATAATAAACATTTATCATGATATAAGGAAATAAATAATAACTTTATTATTGCCTCTAGGGCATATTTCCTTCACTTCCCTCCAAAGACAAATGGAAAACCTTCTTCTTAACCCCATCCTCGGATAAACCTGAAAGCTTAAACAATCGATAAAGTTCTTCCGCATAGATTAAGTGCATATCACGATGTACTGTTCGTCTGTTCCATCTCCTGCATAAGGATTAGCTAGCAATTTTTGTAACATGCCCGAAGGAATCTCATAATAAATATTTTCAATAGGTTCAGTGGGTGGAAGGGCTACTCTTAATGCTATTGGTCGATGTGAAGATACCCCGAACAAACCACTCAAAGGATTATTTTCCATAGTGACAAGTGACAGAAAATTTTAGCACGTAATATGAATGTTTCCTTACCAAATTCCACTTACCAAAGGCACTTCACTCCCCGTCAATGATGCCAGATAAGAGTCTTGATGACCCATAAGTATAGGGGATCAATCATAGTCCTTTCGATAAGTAAGAGTGTCAAACCCAACGAGCAGCTGAAGGAAATACAAGCGGTTTTTAGCAAGGTATTCTGTGCAATTGTTGGAAGTAATAGTGACAGATAGTTTTATAGCAAGATAACTCGTAACAAGTAACAAGTAGAACTAGTAACAAAGGTCCAGCAAGGTGGCCCAATATTTTTTATAGCAAAGTACAAGCATGTACGTTATCTTATAATAAGCAAACCATTCTCGAGGGCACATGGGAATTGTTGTCTAGTCATGTTCATCATGGGTAGTTGATTCGCATTCGCTACTTTGATAATTTGATATGTGGATGGATCGGTGCTTGGGTGATGTTCTTACTTGAATAGGCAACCCACTTATGAGTACCCCCTCTCACAAGCATCTGCAACTACGAAAGAAGAATTAAGATAAATCTAATCATAGCATGGAACATCTGGATCCAAATCAACCCCTTACGGAATAACACATAAACTAGGGTTTAAGCTTCTGTCACTCTAGCAACCCATCATCTACTTATTACTTCACAATGTCTTCCCTTAGGCTCAAGTATGGTGAAGTGTCATGTAGTCGACGTTCACATGACACCACTAAAGGAAGCAGCAACATACATATCATCAAAATACCGAACGAATACCAACGACACATGATTACTTATAACAAGACTTCTCCCATGTCCTCAAGAATAAAAGTAACTACTCACAAATCATATTCATGTTCAAGATCAGAGGGGTATTGAATATGCTTGAGGATCTAAACATTTAATCTTCCACCAAATAAACCAACTAACATCAACTACAAGATGTAATCAACACTACTAACAACCCACATGTACTAGTCTGAGGTTTTGGGACAAAGATTGAATACAAGAGATGAAATAGGGTTTGAGATGACATGGTGCTGGTGAAGATGTTGATGAAGATTGGTCCTCCCACGACGAGAGGATTGTTGGTGCTGTTGATCGCTTCAATTTCCCCTCCCAAAGGAAAGTTTCCCGGCGGAATCGCTCCGTCGGAGGGCAAAAGTTTCCCCAGCGGCGCTTTGTCGTGAAAGTCTCTTCTTCTTAATTTTTTCTAGGGAAAATGGCTTCATATAGCAGAAGATTGGCACCGGAGGCCTGCTAGGGGGCCCATAAGCTCGGGGGGGGGGTGTTCCCAGGGGGTAGGGCACGCCCCCAGGCTTGTCGCTTCCTGGTGGGTCCCCTCCTGGTATTTCTTCCGCCAATAATATTTATATATTCCAAAAAAATGCTCCATTAATTTTCAGGTCATTTGGGGTTGTGCAGAATAGCTATCTTTGTTGTATCCCTTTCCGGTCTAGAATTCCAGTTGCCGGCAATCTCCCTCTTCATGTCAAACTTGCAAAATAAGAGAGAAAACACATAAGAATTGCATCATAAAGTGAAATAACAGTCCAAAACACAATAAAGAACAATAGGAAAACATGATGCAAAATGGACGTATCATAGGGATAGCATTCTTTAGCATTTTTATTTTGAAATGCATGATTGTTTGTTGGTATGCATGAGTATTGATTTATTTATATCAAATTATAGACTACTGCTTCGAATCATTCGGATCTTAATATTCATACCATAAAAGAAAGATTACATGATGCACATGTTAGGTAGCATTCCACATCAAAAATTCTGTTTTTATCATTTACCTACTCCAGGATGAGTAGGAATTAAGCTTGGGGATGCTGATACGTCTCCAACGTATCTATAATTTTTTGCGTTTCATGCTATTATATCATCAATCTTAGATACTTTATATGAAGGAAATATGCCCTAGAGGCAATAATAAAGTTATTATTTATTTCCTTATATCATGATAAATGTTTATTATTCATGCTAGAATTGTATTAACCGGAAACATAATACATGTATGAATACATAGACAAACAGAGTGTCACTAGTATGCCTCTACTTGACTAGCTCGTTAATCAAAGATGGTTATGTTTCCTAACCATGAACAAAGAGTTGTTATTTGATTAACGAGGTCACATCATTAGTTGAATGATCTGATTGACATGACCCATTCCATTAGCTTAGCACCCGATCGTTTAGTATGTTGCTATTGCTTTCTTCATGACTTATACATGTTCCTATAACTATGAGATTATGCAACTCCCGTTTACCGGAGGAACACTTTGGGTACTACCAAATGTCACAACGTAACTGGGTGATTATAAAGGAGTACTACAGGTGTCTCCAATGGTAGATGTTGGGTTGGCGTATTTCGAGATTAGGGTTTGTCACTCCGATTGTCGGAGAGGTATCTCTGGGCCCTCTCGGTAATACACATCACATAAAGCCTTGCAAGCATAATAACTAAGATGTTAGTTATGAGATGATGTATTACGTTACGAGTAAAGAGACTTGCCAGTAACGAGATTGAACTAGGTATTGGACACCGACGATCGAATCTCGGGCAAGTAACATACCGATGACAAAGGGAACAACGTATGTTGTTATGCGGTCTGACCGATAAAGATCTTTGTAGAATATGTAGGAGCCAATATGGGCATCCAGGTCCCGCTATTGGTTATTGACCGGAGACGTGTCTCGGTCATGTCTACATTGTTCTCGAACCGTAGGGTCCGCACGCTTAACGTTACGATGACAGTTATTATGAGTTTATGCCTTTTGATGTACCGAAGGTTGTTCGGAGTCCCGGATGTGATCACGGACATGACGAGGAGTCTCGAAATGGTCGAGACGTAAAGATTGATATATTGGAAGCCTATGTTTGGACATCGGAAGTGTTCCGGGTGAAATCGGGATTTTACCGGAATACCGGGAGAGTTACCGGAACCCGCCGGGAGGCAAATGGGCCTATTGGGCCTTAGTGGAAAAGTGAAAGGGGCTGCCCACAAGGGCTGCGCGCCTCCCCCCTTTCCCTAGTCCTATTAGGACTAGGAGAAGGGGCCGGCCCCCCTCTTTCTCTCTTCTCTTTGGAGAATCCTATTAGGAATAGGATTGGGGGAGGGGGAGTCCTACTCCCGGTAGGAGTAGGACTCCTCCTGCGCCCCTCTCCCTGGCCGGCCGAACCCCTCCCCCTGCTCCTTTATATACGGGGGCAGGGGGCACCCCATAGACACACAAGTTGATCATTGTTGATCGTTCCTTAGCCGTGTGCGGTGCCCCTGCCACCAAATTCCACCTCGGTCATATCGTTGTAGAGCTTAGGCGAAGCCCTGCGTCGGTAGTACATCAAGATCGTCACCACGCCGTCGTGCTGACGGAACTCTTCCTCGACGCTTTGCTGGATCGGAGCCCGAGGATCGTCATCGAGCTGAACGTGTGCTAAGAACTCGGAGGTGCCGGAGTAACGGTGCTTGGATCGGTCAGATCGGGAAGAAGACGTACGACTACTTCCTCTATGTTGTGTCAACGCTTCCGTTGCGATCTACAAGGGTACGTAGATCAGACCCTCCCCCTCGTTGCTATGCATCACCATGATCTTGCGTGTGCGTAGGAAAATTTTCGAAATTACTACGTTCCCCAACAGTGGTATCAGAGCCTAGGTTTTATGGTTTGATGTTATTTGCACGAGTAGAACACAAGTGAGTTGTGGGCGATACAAGTCATACTGCCTACCAGCATGTCATACTTTGGTTCGGCGGTATTGTTGGACGAGACAATCCGGACCAACCTTACGCGTACTCTTACGCGAGACCGGTTCCCTCGACGTGCTTTGCACATAGATGGCTTGCGGAAGACTGTCTCTCCAACTTTAGTTGAACCAAGTGTGGCTACGCCCGGTCCTTGAGAAGGTTAAAACGGAGTCTATTTGACGAACTATCGTTGTGGTTTTGATGCGTAGGTGAGATGAGTTCTTACTTAAGCCCGTAGCAGCCACGTAAAACTTGCAACAACAAAGTAGAGGACGTCTAACTTGTTTTTGCAGGGCATGTTGTGATGTGATATGGTCAAGGCATGATGCTGATTTTATTGTATGAGATGATCATGTTTTGTAACCAAGTTATCGGCAACTGGCAGGAGCCATATGGTTGTCGCTTTATTGTATGCAATGCAATCGCGATGTAATGCTTTACTTTATTACTAAGCGGTAGTGATAGTCGTGGAAGCATAAGATTGGCGAGACGACAACGATGCTACGATGGAGATCAAGGTGTCACGCCGGTGACGATGGTGATCATGACGGTGCTTCGGAGATGGAGATCACAAGCACAAGATGATGATTGCCATATCATATCACTTATATTGATTGCATGTGATGTTTATCCTTTTATGCATCTTATCTTGCTTTGATTGACGGTAGCATTATAAGATGATCTCTCACTAAATTATCAAGAAGTGTTCTCCCTGAGTATGCACCGTTGCCAAAGTTCGTCGTGCCCAGACACCACGTGATGATCGGGTGTGATAAGCTCTACGTCCATCTACAACGGGTGCAAGCCAGTTTTGCACACGCAGAATACTCAGGTTAAACTTGACGAGCCTAGCATATGCAGATATGGCCTCGGAACACAGAGACCGAAAGGTCGAGCGTGAATCATATAGTAGATATGATCAACATAACGATGTTCACCATTGAAAACTACTCCATCTCACGTGATGATCGGTTATGGTTTAGTTGATTTGGATCACGTGATCACTTAGAGGATTAGAGAGATGTCTATCTAAGTGGGAGTTCCTAAGTAATTTTATTAACTGAACTTAAACTTATCATGAACTTAGTACCTGATAGTATCTTGCTTGTTTATGTGGATTGTAGATAGATGGCTCGTGCTGTTGTTCCGTTGAATTTTAATGCGTTCCTTGAGAAAGCAAAGTTGAAAGATGATGGTAGCAATTACACGGACTGGGTCCGTAACCTGAGGATTATCCTCATTGCTGCACAGAAGAATTACGTCCTGGAAGCACCGCTAGGTGCCAGGCCTGCTGCTGGAGCAACACCAGATGTTATGAACGTCTGGCAGAGCAAAGCTGATGACTACTCAGTAGTTCAGTGTGCCATGCTTTACGGCTTAGAATCGGGACTTCAACGACAATTTGAACGTCATGGAGCATATGAGATGTTCGAGGAGTTGAAGTTAATATTTCAAGCAAATGCCCGAATTGAGAGATGTGAAGTCTCCAATAAGTTCTATAGCTGCAAGATGGAGGAGAACAGTTCTGTCAGTGAGCATATACTCAAAATGTCTGGGTATAATAATCACTTGATTCAGATGGGAGTTAATCTTCCAGATGATTGCATCATTGACAGAATTCTCCAATCACTGCCACCAAGCTACAAGAGCTTCGTGATGAACTATAATATGCAAGGGATGAACAAGACTATTCCCGAGCTCTTCGCAATGCTGAAAGCTGCGGAGGTAGAAATCAAGAAGGAGCATCAAGTGTTGATGGTTAACAAAACCACTAGTTTCAAGAAAAAGGGCAAAGGGAAGAAGAAGGGGAACTTCAAGAAGAACAGCAAGCAAGTTGCTGCTCAGGAGAAGAAACCCAAGTCTGGACCTAAGCCTGAAACTGAGTGCTTCTACTGCAAGCAGACTGGTCACTGGAAGCGGAACTGCCCCAAATATTTGGCGGATAAGAAGGATGGCAAGGTGAACAAAGGTATATGTGATATACATGTTATTGATGTGTACCTTACTAGAGCTCGCAGTAGCACCTGGGTATTTGATACTGGTTCTGTTGCTAATATTTGCAACTCGAAACAGGGACTACAGAATAAGCAGACACTAGCAAAGGACGAGGTGACGATGCGCGTGGGAAACGGTTCCAAAGTCGATGTGATCGCGGTCGGCACGCTACCTCTACATCTACCTTCGGGATTAATATTAGACCTAAATAATTGTTATTTGGTGCCAGCGTTGAGCATGAACATTATATCTGGATCTTGTTTAATGCGAGACGGTTATTCATTTAAATCAGAGAATAATGGTTGTTCTATTTATATGAGTAATATCTTTTATGGTCATGCACCTTTGAAGAGTGGTCTATTCTTGTTGAATCTCGATAGTAGTGATACACATATTCATAATGTAGAAGCCAAAAGATGCAGAGTTGATAATGATAGTGCAACTTATTTGTGGCACTGCCGTTTAGGTCATATCGGTATAAAGCGCATGAAGAAACTCCATACTGATGGGCTTTTGGAACCACTTGATTATGAATCACTTGGTACGTGCGAACCGTGCCTCATAGGCAAGATGACTAAAACACCGTTCTCCGGTACTATGGAGAGAGCAACAGATTTATTGGAAATCATACATACCGATGTATGTGGTCCGATGAATATTGAGGCTCGTGGTGGATATCGTTATTTTCTCACCTTCACAGATGATTTAAGCAGATATGGGTATATCTACTTAATGAAACATAAGTCTGAAACATTTGAAAAGTTCAAGGAATTTCAGAGTGAAGTTGAAAATCATCGTAACAAGAAAATAAAGTTTCTACGATCTGATCGTGGAGGAGAATATTTGAGTTACGAGTTTGGTGTACATTTGAAAAATTGTGGAATAGTTTCGCAACTCACGCCACCCGGAACACCACAACGTAATGGTGTGTCCGAACGTCGTAATCGTACTTTACTAGATATGGTGCGATCTATGATGTCTCTTACTGATTTACCGCTATCGTTTTGGGGTTATGCTTTAGAGACGGCCGCATTCATGTTAAATAGGGCACCATCAAAATCCGTTGAGATGACGCCTTATGAACTATGGTTTGGCAAGAAACCAAAGTTGTCGTTTCTTAAAGTTTGGGGCTGCGATGCTTATGTGAAAAAGCTTCAACCTGATAAGCTCGAACCCAAAGCGGAGAAATGTGTCTTCATAGGATACCCAAAGGAAACTGTTGGGTATACCTTCTATCACAGATCCGAAGGCAAGACATTCGTTGCTAAGAATGGATCATTTCTAGATAAGGAGTTTCTCTCAAAAGAAGTGAGTGGGAGGAAAGTAGAACTTGACGAGGTAACTATACCTGCTCCCTTATTGGAAAATAGTACATCACAGAAAACTGTTTCTGCGACACCTATACCAATTAGTGAGGAAGCTAATGATGATGATCATGAAACTTCAGGACAAGATACTACTGAACCACGTAGATCAACCAGAGTGAGATCCGCACCAGAGTGGTACGGTAATCCAGTTCTGGAAGTCATGCTGCTAGATCATGATGAACCTACGAACTATGAAGAAGCGATGGTGAGCCCAGATTCCGCAAAGTGGCTTGAGGCCATGAAATCTGAGATGGGATCCATGTATGAGAACAAAGTATGGACTTTGGTTGACTTGCCCGATGATCGGCAAGCAAGTGAGAATAAATGGATCTTCAAGAAAAAGACTGACGCCGACGGTAATATTACTGTCTATAAAGCTCGACTTGTCGCAAAAGGTTTTCGACAAGTTCAAGGGGTTGACTACGATGAGACCTTCTCACCCGTAGCGATGCTTAAATCCGTCAGAATCATGTTAGCAATTGCCGCATTTTATGATTATGAAATATGGCAGATGGATGTCAAAACTGCATTCCTGAATGGATTTCTGGAAGAAGAGTTGTATATGATGCAACCAGAAGGTTTTGTCGATCCAAAGGGAGCTAACAAAGTATGCAAACTCCAGCGATCCATTTATGGACTGGTGCAAGCATCTCGGAGTTGGAATAAACGCTTTGATAGTGTGATCAAAGCATTTGGCTTTATACAGACTTTTGGAGAAGCCTGTATTTACAAGAAAGTGAGTGGGAGCTCTGTAGCATTTCTGATATTATATGTGGATGACATATTGCTGATTGGAAATGATATAGAATTTCTGGATAGCATAAAGGGATACTTGAATAAAAGTTTTTCGATGAAAGACCTCGGGGAAGCTGCTTACATATTAGGCATAAAGATCTATAGAGATAGATCAAGACGCTTAATTGGACTTTCACAAAGCACATACCTTGACAAAATTTTGAAGAAGTTCAAAATGGATCAAGCAAAGAAAGGGTTCTTGCCTGTGTTACAAGGTGTGAAGTTGAGTCAGACTCAATGCCCGACCACTGCAGAAGATAGAGAGAAAATGAAAGATGTTCCCTATGCTTCAGCCATAGGCTCTATCATGTATGCAATGCTGTGTACCAGACCTGATGTGTGCCTTGCTATAAGTTTAGCAGGGAGGTACCAAAGTAATCCAGGAGTGGATCACTGGACAGCGGTCAAGAACATCCTGAAATACCTGAAAAGGACTAGGGATATGTTTCTTGTATATGGAGGTGACAAAGTGAAGGAAATATGCCCTAGAGGCAATAATAAAGTTATTATTTATTTCCTTACATCATGATAAATGTTTATTATTCATGCTAGAATTGTATTAACCGGAAACATAATACATGTGTGAATACATAGACCAACAGAGTGTCACTAGTATGCTTCTACTAGACTAGCTCGTTAATCAAAGATGGTTATGTTTCCTAACCATAAACAAAGAGTTGTTATTTGATTAACGAGGTCACATCATTAGTAGAATGATCTGATTGACATGACCCATTCCATTAGCATAGCACCTGATCGTTTAGTATGTTGCTATTGCTTTCTTCATGACTTATACATGTTCCTATAACTATGAGATTATGCAACTCCCGTTTACCGGAGGAACACTTTGGGTACTACCAAACGTCACAACGTAACTGGGTGATTATAAAGGAGTACTACAGGTGTCTCCAATGGTAGATGTTGGGTTGGCGTATTTCGAGATTAGGGTTTGTCACTCCGATTGTCGGAGAGGTATCACTGGGCCCTCTCGGTAATGCACATCACATAAGCCTTGCAAGCACTGCAACTAATATGTTAGTTGTGAGATGATGTATTACGGAACGAGTAAAGATACTTGCCGGTAACGAGATTGAACTAGGTATTGGATACCGACGATCGAATCTCGGGCAAGTAACATACCGATGACAAAGGGAACAACGTATGTTGTTATGCGGTCTGACCGATAAAGATCTTTGTAGAATATGTAGGAGCCAATATGGGCATCCAGGTCCCGCTATTGGTTATTGACCGGAGACGTGTCTCGGTCATGTCTACATTGTTCTCGAACCGTAGGGTCCGCACGCTTAACGTTACGATGACAGTTATTATGAGTTTATGCATTTTTGATGTACCGAAGGTTGTTCGGAGTCCCGGATGAGATCACGGACATGATGAGGAGTCTCGAAATGGTCGAGACGTAAATATTGATATATTGGAAGCCTATGTTTGGACATCCGAAGTGTTCCGGGTGAAATCGGGATTTTACCGGAATACCGGGAGGGTTACCGGAACCCCCCGGGAGACTAATGGGCCTATTGGGCCTTAGTGGAAAAGGAGAAAAAGGGAAAGCCCACAAGCTGGCCGGCGCCCCCCTTCCCAAAGTCCTAGTAGGACTAGGATAGGGGCCGGCCCCCCTTCTCTCTCCTTTTCCCCCCGGGAGTCCTAATAGGATTAGGATTGGGGGGAGGAGTCCTACTCCCGGTGGGAGTAGGACTCCCCTGCGCCTCCTCTCCCTGGCCGGCCGGCTCCCCCTCCCCCAACCTTTATATACGGGGGCAGGGGGCACCCCAAGACACACAACTTGATCCTTGAGATCGTTCCTTAGCCGTGTGCGGTGCCCCCTGCCACCAAATTCCACCTCGATCGTACCGTTGTAGTGCTTAGGCGAAGCCCTGCGTCGGTAGTACATCAAGATCGTCATCACGCCGTCGTGCTGACGGAACTCTTCCTCGACGCTTTGCTGGATCGAAGCCCGAGGATCGTCATCGAGCTGAACGTGTGCTAAGAACTCGGAGGTGGTGGAGTAACGGTGCTTGGATCGGTCGGACCGGGAAGAAGACGTACGACTACTTCCTCTACGTTGTGTGATCGTTTCCGCAGTCGGTCTGCGTTGGTACGTAGACAACACTCTCCCCTCTCGTTGCCGTGCATCACCATGATCTTGCGTGTGCGTAGGAAATTTTTTGAAATTACTGCGTTCCCCAACACAAAGAGCTCACCGTAAGAGGTTACGTTGATGCAAGCTTTGACACTGATCCGGACGATTCTAAATCGCAAACCGGATACGTGTTTACTTTAAACGGTGGAGCTGTCAGTTGGTGCAGTTCTAAACAAAGCGTCGTAGCGGGATCTACATGTGAAGCGGAGTACATAGCTGCTTCGGAAGCAGCGAACGAAGGAGTCTAGATGAAGGAGTTCATATCCGATCTAGGTGTCATACCTAGTGCATCGGGTCCAATGAAAATCTTTTGTGACAATACTGGTGCAATTGCTTTGGCAAAAGGATCCAGATTTCACAAAAGGACCAAACACATCAAGAGACGCTTCAACTCCATCCGGGATTTAGTCCAGGTGGGAGACATAGAGATTTGCAAGATACATACGGATCCGAATGTTGCAGACCCGTTGCCTAAGCCTCTTCCACGAGCAAAACATGATCAGCACCAAGGCTCCATGGGTGTTAGAATCATTACTGTGTAATCTAGATTATTGTCTCTAGTGCAAGTGGGAGACTGAAGGAAATATGCCCTAGAGGCAATAATAAAGTTATTATTTATTTCCTTATATCATGATAAATGTTTATTATTCATGCTAGAATTGTATTAACCGGAAACATAATACATGTGTGAATACATAGACAAACAGAGTGTCACTAGTATGCCTCTACTTGACTAGCTCGTTAATCAAAGATGGTTATGTTTCCTAACCATGAACAAAGAGTTGTTATTTGATTAACGAGGTCACATCATTAGTTGAATGATCTGATTGACATGACCCATTCCATTAGCTTAGCACCCGATCGTTTAGTATGTTGCTATTGCTTTCTTCATGACTTATACATGTTCCTATAACTATGAGATTATGCAACTCCCGTTTACCGGAGGAACACTTTGGGTACTACCAAACGTCACAACGTAACTGGGTGATTATAAAGGAGTACTACAGGTGTCTCCAATGGTAGATGTTGGGTTGGCGTATTTTGAGATTAGGGTTTGTCACTCCGATTGTCGGAGAGGTATCTCTGGGCCCTCTCGGTAATACACATCACATAAAGCCTTGCAAGCATAATAACTAAGATGTTAGTGATGAGATGATGTATTACGGAACGAGTAAAGAGACTTGCCAGTAACGAGATTGAACTAGGTATTGGACACCGACGATCGAATCTCGGGCAAGTAACATACCGATGACAAAGGGAACAACGTATGTTGTTATGCGTCCTGACCAATAAAGATCTTCGTAGAATATGTAGGAGCCAATATGGGCATCCAGGTCCCGCTATTGGTTATTGACCGGAGACGTGTCTCGGTCATGTCTACATTGTTCTCGAACCGTAGGGTCCGCACGCTTAACGTTACGATGACAGTTATTATGAGTTTATGCCTTTTGATGTACCGAAGGTTGTTCGGAGTCCCGGATGTGATCACGGACATGACGAGGAGTCTCGAAATGGTCGAGACGTAAAGATTGATATATTGGAAGCCTATGTTTGGACATCGGAAGTGTTCCGGGTGAAATCGGGATTTTACCGGAATACCGGGAGGGTTACCGGAACCCCCCGGGAGGCAAATGGGCCTATTGGGCCTTAGTGGAAAAGTGAAAGGGGCTGCCCACAAGGGCTGCGCGCCTCCCCCCTTTCCCTAGTCCTATTAGGACTAGGAGAAGGGGCCGGCCCCCCTCTTTCTCTCTTCTCTTTGGAGAATCCTATTAGGAATAGGATTGGGGGGGGGGGGGGGGGAGTCCTACTCCCGGTAGGACTAGGACTCCTCCTGCGCCCCTCTCCCTGGCCGGCCGAACCCCTCCCCCTGCTCCTTTATATATGGGGGCAGGGGGCACCCCATAGACACACAAGTTGATCATTGTTGATCGTTCCTTAGCCGTGTGCGGTGCCCCCTGCCACCAAATCCCACCTCGGTCATATCGTTGTAGAGCTTAGGCGAAGCCCTGCGTCGGTAGTACATCAAGATCGTCACCACGCCGTCGTGCTCACGGAACTCTTCCTCGACGCTTTGCTGGATTGGAGCCCGAGGATCGTCATCGAGCTGAACGTGTGCTAAGAACTCGGAGGTGCCGGAGTAACGGTGCTTGGATCGGTCGGATCGGGAAGAAGACGTACGACTACTTCCTCTACGTTGTGTCAACGCTTCCGTTGCGATCTACAAGGGTACGTAGATCAGACTCTCCCCCTCGTTGCTATGCATCACCATGATCTTGCGTGTGCGTAGGAAAATTTTCGAAATTACTACGTTCCCCAACATTATATACAATTTTATATCATTTTTGGGGACTAAACTATTAACTCAGTGCCTAGTGTCAGTTGTTGTTTTATGCTTGTTTTTGGTTTTATAGAAAATCTGTACCAAACAGAGTCCCAACAAGACGAAACTTTTTGACAATTTTATTTTAGACATAAGAGACCCTAGAAGCTTCGGGGCGGGACCAGAAGATCTACGAGGAGATGGCAAGGTCATAGGGCGCACCCTGATGTCTTGTGGGGTCCTCATCACTCCGTCTGACCTAATTTCGGTGCTATAAACTTCCAGATATTGGAAACCTCCCAGAGCATCCGTCAAAACATTTTGTCCGCTGTCGCAACTGCAATGCCATCTGGAGGCTTTTTACGGTACTCTACTATAGGGGGAGTCGACCATGGAGGGTGAGGGAGTCCTGGATTAGGGGTATCCGGACAGCCGGACTATATCCTTTGGCCGGATTGTTGGACTATGAAGATACAAGATTGAAGACTTCGTCCCCTGTCCGGATGGGACTCTCCTTGGCGTAGAAGGCAAGCATGGCAATACGGATATGTGGATCTCCTTCCTTGTAACCGACTCTGTGTAACCCTAGCCCCCTCCGGTGTCTATATAAACTGGAGGGTTTTAGTCCATAGGACAACAACAATCATACCATAGGCTAGCTTCTAGTGTTTAGCCTCTTCGATCTCGTGGTAGATCAACTCTTGTACTACTCATATCATCAAGAACAATCAAGCAGGACGTAGGGTTTTACCTCCATCAAGAGGGCCCGAACCTGGGTAAACATCATGTCCCCTGCCTCCTGTTACCATCCGCCTAGACGCATAGTTCGGGACCCCCTACCCGAGATCCGCCGGTTTTGACACCGACATTGGCGCTTTCATTGAGAGTTCCTCTGTGTCGTCATCGTTAGGCTTGATGGCTCCTTCGATCATCAATAGCGATGCAGTCCGGGGTGAGACTTTTCTCCCCGGACAGATCTTTGTATTCGACGGCTTCGCACTGCGGGCCAACTCGCTTGGCCATCTGGAGCAGATGAGAGTTACGCCCCTGGCCACCAGGTCTGGTTTGGAAGCTTAAACTACACGGCCGACATCCATGGAGACTTGATCTTCGATGGATTCGAGCCCCTGCCGAGTGCGCTGCACGGTCACGATGAGCATGATTTAGCTCTACCATCGGACAATGTTCAGGAGACCACACCGGCAACCGACCCTTAATTCGGAGCCAATTGCGCCATCCATGGATGGGTGGATAGACCCCGCCACGGAGGCCATATCCTCAGCGGCGATCGAGCCGAGTATCGACCTTACCCTTCACGGGAGCCGTGATGCCGAACTGCCGGATTCTTCCCCAGCCACGAACTCCGAACCGCCTGTGCCCGTGCCTATCGAATCCGACTGGGCGGCGATCATGGAGTTCACCTCCGCGGATATCTTTCAGCACTCGCCCTTCGGCGACATACTGAACTCATTAAGGTCTCTCTCCTTGTCAGGATAGTCCTGGCCGAACTATGTCCGGCAGGATTGGGATGCGGATGACGAAGAAATTCGCTGCGCACCCACCACCCACTTAGTAGCCACTGTCGACGATTTGACCGACACGCTCGACTTCGACTCCGAAGACATCGACGGTATGGACGACGATGCAGGAGACGAACAGGAACCACTGCCCACAAGGAACTGGACAGCCACCTCATTATATGATATATACATGGTGGACACTCCCAAAGAAGGCAATGGCGACGGGACAGCGGAGGATGACCCCTCCAAGAAGCAACCCAAGTGCCGACGTCAGCGGCGCCGCTCTAAGTCTCGCCAAAGCAAAAGCGGTGATACTGGCACGGGAGATAATAGCACTCCGGACAGTGCCGAAGATGACAACAATCCCCGCCAGCAAGATTTAGAGTAGGAGGATGGAGAAGCCAGCCCTCCCGAGAGAGCGGCAAATGGAGAGGCGGAGGATGATAATTACATGCCTCCCTTCGAACACGAGGCAAGCCTCGACGATGACGAATTTGTCGTGCCTAACGATCCCGTCGAGCAAGAGCGCTTCAAGCACCGGCTTATAGCCACGACAAATAGCCTTAAGAAAAAGCAACAGCAGCTTCAAGCTGATCAAGATTTGCTAGCTGATAGATGGACTGAAGTCCTTGCGGTCGAGGAATATGAACTCGAACACCCCTCCAAGAGTTACCCAAAGCGCAGGTTGCTACCCCGACTGGAGGAGGAAGCATTAAAACATACATCTCCAACGTATGACGCGGCTTATCGGCCACCTCTTGGCCGCGACAGAGAGGCATTTCAGCCAAAAGCTCAGCCCGCACCCCGACGCCACTCAATTAAAAATGTCAAGGCACGGGGAAACACGCTAGACCCGCGAGACGTATTGGAGGACAAAGCAAAACACGCAAGATCGATCTACAGATCACGAGGGCGCGCCACTACATGAGACGATAACCGTCACGCCGGATACAGTAAAAGTAAATCCGGCCGGGCCGAACACAGCGGACAAGACTCATTTGAGCTGCATCGCGACATAGCCCAGTACAGAGGCGCCGCACACCCCCTATGCTTCACATACGAAGTAATGGATCACCAAATCCTAGAGCATTTCAAACCCGTAAATATCGAATCATACGACGGCACAACAGATCCTGCGGTATGGATCGAGGACTTCCTCCTACACATCCACATGGCCCGTGGTGACGATCTACACGCCATCAAATACCTCCCACTCAAACTCAAAGGGCCAGCTCGGCACTGGCTCAACAGCCTGCCAGCAGAATCCATTGGCTGTTGGGAGGATCTGGAAGCCGCATTCCTCGACAACTTCCAGGGCACTTATGTGCGACCACCAGATGCCGATGACTTGAGCCACATAATTCAGCAGCCAGAGGAATCAGCCAGGCAATTCTGGACACGGTTCCTAACAAAGAAAAATCAAATCATCAACTGTCCGGATGCAGAGGCCCTAGCAGCTTTTAAGCACAACATTCGCGACGAGTGGCTCGCGTGGCACCTTGGCCAGGAAAAGCCGAAATCTATGGCAGCCCTCACGACACTCATGACCCACTTTTGCGCGGGAGAGGACAGCTGGCTGGCTCGAAGCAATAACATATCAAAGAACCATGGTACTTCAGATACCAAGGATAGCAATGGCAGGTCACGTCACAACAAACACAAGCGCCACATCAACAACGACAATACCGAGGATACGACAGTCAATGCCGGATTCAGAGGCTCTAAACCCGGTCAGCGGAAAAAGCCATTCAAAAGAAGCACCCCGGGCCCGTCCAGTTTGGAACGTATACTCGATCGCTCGTGTCAAATACACGGCACCCCCGACAAGCCAGCCAACCACACGAACAGGGAATGTTGGGTGTTCAAGCAGGCCAGCAAGTTAAATGCCGAAAACAAAGATAAGGGGTCACATAGCGATGACGAGGAGGAGCCCCGGCCGGCGAACACCAGAGGACAGAAGAGGTTCCCCCCACAAGTGCGGACGGTGAACATGATATACGCAACCCAAATCCCCAAGAGGGAGCGGAAGCGTGCGTTAAGGGACGTATATGCGTTGGAGCCAGTCGCCCCAAAGTTCAACCCAAGGTCCTTCTGTCCGATCACCTTCGATCGCAGGGACCAACCCACTAGTATCCGTCATGGCGGATTTGCCGCACTGGTCCTAGACCCAATCATCCACGGATTTCACCTCACTCGAGTCCTTATGGACGGCGGCAGCAGCCTGAACCTGCTTTATCAGGACACAGTGCACAAAATGGGAATAGACCCCTCAAGGATCAAACCCACAAAAACGACCTTCAAAGGCGTCATACCAGGTGTAGAGGCCCATTGCACAGGCTCAGTCACACTCGAAGTGGTCTTCAGATCCCTGGATAACTTCCGAAGCAAGGAGTTAATCTTCGATATAGTCCCGTTCCGCAGTGGCTATCATGCACTGCTCGGGCGAACCGCATTTGTGAGATTCAATGCGGTACCGCATTATGCATACCTCAAGCTCAAGATGCCAGGACCTGGGGGGTCATCACAGTCAATGGAAACACAGAGTGCTCTCTCCGCACGGAGGAGCACACTGCAGCCCTCGCAGCAGAAGCACAAAGCAGCCTCTTCAGGAAATCCACCAGTTCAGTGATTAAACGCCCGGACACCGTCAAGCGTGCTCGGAGTAATCGGCAACAAGACCGCCTGGCACGCTCCGAGCTCGCATAGCAATGCGGCCCCCACCCCAGTCCTAGCCAAACAGCGAAATCCGTGCCACGCGTACATAATTACGCATTAAAAATACCATGGGCATAGGTGGGTGGGGGGGACAAGTACGACACGCCCCAAAACGCGGCTCAACCGCACTAGGGGCTTCCAGCCTTATTATTTTTTTCTCTTTTTCAGGACTTTACTCTCTGGAAACCCCGTCCGGCAGTACGATTGCCGGACACACAATACAACAACCAAGGAGGCAGAAAGCTACGTCGCACCATGGAACTCTCAGGTGGTCTGTGATAACGAGTGAAATACTTGCTTTAAATACCATTCCTCAGCTTGCCCTTGGAGGGGACATGTCAAATAGTCCTACTTTTTGCTTATCGCACTACTTGTATCATTCTGCTTCGACGCACCTTTTTGAATAAACAATGCATAGCACTAGTCTATTATAGCATTTTCTATTCTTCTTTATATATATATATATATATGTTCATTCATGATATTCAGCACCCGTACACTCTGGTATGGCCAATATGCCAGGGGCTTAAGCGTACCCCATAATACAGCGTGAGAAGTCCGAACACTTTCGACAGTGCGGCACCCAGAACTTATAGCATTATATGCATCAGCTCCGAATCATGTCTTGGGTCAATAGTTGGGTTTGCCCGGCTCCCATGTTTTGGTACCTTACGTTCCGCTATATCGGCTAAGGTAGCACTGGGAGAACTACTGCAATTGTGCCCCGGTTCATCTGGGCAAGCACCTCAGTAGAGAAAGCTAAAACTGACTGTCATGATAAGGTGAGAGCTGGTCGCTGTTCGAGAGGTCTTGAGTCCCTAAAGACTTATGCCGCTTAGAGCGAGGAGTCGGCTTTGTCCGGCTTAAGGCGTGTATAGCGCCTTGAATTCGGCCTTCCAAATACTAGGGGCTTCGCCAAAATTTAAAATTGTAGACTTCTATGGCTAAGTGAGAGTGATAAAGCATTCTAGTCTGATTGCCTTGTTCGTTGTGCTAAGCACCTCCCTCGAAGGACCCAACAATGGGAAAAAGAGTGCTCAGATTTATCCCGAACACCCTAGCACTCGTGGCATGGGGGCAGAAGCCGACGACTGGCCATCTCTCAGATTTAATAAACAGCCGCACAGAAGGTAATATTTTAAATTCAAACAAGCGTTGCATAGCGCATATGAACAAGTTTTCATAATACAGGATCACACGAGCAAGTTCATTCAAAAATTACATCCTTCGCACACTTGTCCACCACAAGACGGGCACCCTTCAGGACAACCTCATAATACATTTCGGGGTGGCGATGCTCCTTGCCCTGCGGCGGCCCCTCCTTCACTAGCTTCTCAGCATCCATCTTGGCCCAATGCACCTTCGCACGGGCAAAACCCCGGCATGCACCTTCGATGCAGATGGACCACTTAATGACTTCCAGCCGTGGGTAGGCATCCACAAGCCGGCTCACCAGGCCGAAGTAGCTGTTGGGAAGGGAGTCGCCAGGCCATATCCGGACTATAAGGCCCCTCATGGCCTGTTTGGCCGCCTTGTGCAGCTCGACCAGTTGCTTTAGCTGGTCGCTCACAAGCATCGAGTGTTCGGTCCCAGTATACCGAGACCAGAACAACTTCTCTGTCGATCTTCCCACCTCGGCCTGGTAATACTTCGCGGCATCCGACACGCTGCGGGGCAAATCTGCGAATGCTCCTGGAGAGCTCCGGACTCGGGTAAGTAACAAGTAATGTACTTTCACATGCTTGCTTTGCATATTGAATGCCTTACCCGTCGCTATCTTCCTCATCGCCTCAATTTCCTGGAGGGCCTTTTGGGCTTCAGCCTTGGCATGCTTTGTGCTTTCGAGGGCCGCGGCAAGCTCGGACTCTCGCGTCTTCGAGTCAAGCTCCAAATCCTCATGCTTCTTCACGAGATGCTGGAGCTCTTGCTGCACCTCGCCCACCCGTGCCTCTTGTTTTTCCCCGCTCGGTGCGCTCCTTGGCCACTTTGTTTTCGGCCTCGAACAGCGCTTGCTTCAGGGTCGCCACTTCGGTCGTGGCCCCTGGCACATCCATGATGATCCTATCATTTTGCAACCGCATCTTATATATATATATATATATATATATACCTTTGTTCTCCTTGAGCTACCTCTTGGCAAGGCCGAGCTCTTTCTCGGACCGCTCGAGGTTTTGCCTCAGTGCGGCGTGAAGGAAATATGCCCTAGAGGCAATAATAAAGTTATTATTTATTTCCTTATATCATGATAAATGATTATTATTCATGCTAGAATTGTATTAACCGGAAACATAATACATGTGTGAATACATAGACAAACAGAGTGTCACTAGTATGCCTCTACTTGACTAGCTCGTTAATCAAAGATGGTTATGTTTCCTAACCATGGACAAAAGAGTTGTTATTTGATTAACGAGATCACATCATTAGTTGAATGATCTGATTGACATGACCCATTCCATTAGCTTAGCACCCGATCGTTTAGTATGTTGCTATTGCTTTCTTCATGACTTATACATGTTCCTATGACTATGAGATTATGCAACTCCCGTTTGTCGGAGGAACACTTTGTGTGCTACCAAACGTCACAACGTAACTGGGTGATTATAAAGGAGCTCTACAGGTGTCTCCAATGGTAGATGTTCGGTTGGCGTATTTCGAGATTAGGATTTGTCACTCCGATTGTCGGAGAGGTATCTCTGGGCCCTCTCGGTAATGCACATCACATAAGCCTTGCAAGCATTGCAACTAATGAGTTAGTTGCGGGATGATGTATTATGGAACGAGTAAAGAGACTTGCCGGTAACGAGATTGAACTAGGTATTGGATACCGACGATCGAATCTCGGGCAAGTAACATACCGATGACAAAGGGAACAACATATGTTGTTATGCGGTCTGACCGATAAAGATCTTCGTAGAATATGTAGGAGCCAATATGGGCATCCAGGTCCCGCTATTGGTTATTGACCAGAGACGTGTCTCGGTCATGTCTACATTGTTCTCGAACCGTAGGGTCCGCACGCTTAAGGTTTCGATGACAGTTATATTATGAGTTTATGAGTTTTGATGTACCGAAGGAGTTCGGAGTCCCGGATGAGATCGGGGACATGACAAGGAGTCTCGAAATGGTCGAGACATAAAGATCGATATATTGGACGACTATATTCGGACATCGGAAAGGTTCCGAGTGATTCAGGTATTTTTCGGAGTACCGGGGAGTTACGGGAGAAGTAATGGGCCTTGATGGGCTTTAGTGGGAAGAGGAAAAAGGCTGGTGCGCCCCCCCTCCCCTCTAGTCCGAATTGGACTAGGGAAAAGGGGGCCGGCCACCTTTCCTACTCCTCCACTTCCTTCTCCCTTCCTCCCCTCTTGATGGACTCCTACTAGGACTTGGAGTCCTAGTAGGACTCCCATCCTGGCCGCACCAATAGCCTTGGCCGGCCTCCTCCTCCTCCTCCATCCTTTATATACTGAGGCAGGGGGCACCCCATAGACACACAAGTTGATCTTCGTGATCGTTCCTTAGCCGTGTGCGGTGCCCCCCTCCACCATATTCCACCTCGGTCATATCGTTGCAGTGCTTAGGCGAAGCCCTGCGTCGGTAGAACATCAAGATCGTCACCACGCCGTCGTGCTGACGGAACTCTTCCCCGACACTTTGCTGGATCGGAGTCCGGGGATCGTCATCGAGCTGTACGTGTGCTAAGAACTCGGAGGTGCCGGAGTAACGGTGCTTGGATCGGTCGGATCGGGAAGAAGACATACAACTACTTCCTCTACGTTCTGTCAACGCTTCCGTTGCGATCTACAAGGGTACGTAGATCAGACTCTCCCCCTCGTTGCTATGCATCACCATGATCTTGCGTGTGCGTAGGAAATTTTTTGAAATTACTACGTTCCCCAACAGTGGCATCCGAGCCTAGGTTTTATGGTTTGATGTTATATGCACGAGTAGAACACAAGTGAGTTGTGGGCGATATAAGTCATACTGCCTACCAGCATGTCATACTTTGGTTCGGCGGTATTGTTGGATGAAGCGGCCCGGACCGACATTACGCGTACGCTTATGCGAGACCGGTTCTCCCGACGTGCTTTGCACAAAGGTGGCTTGCGGGTGACTGTTTCTCCAACTTTAGTTGAACCGAGTGTGGCTACGCCCGGTCCTTGCGAAGGTTAAAACGGAGTCAAATTGACAAACTATCGTTGTGGTTTTTGATGCGTAGGTAAGAACGGTTCTTGCTCAGCCTGTAGTAGCCACGTAAAACTTGCAACAACAAAGTAGAGGACGTCTAACTTGTTTTTGCAGGGCATGTTGTGATGTGATATGGTCAAGACGTGATGAGATATAAGTTGTTGTATGAGATGATCGTGTTTTGTTGAAGTTATCGGCAACTGGCAAAAGCCTTATGGTTGTCTCTTTATTGCATAAGATGCAAGCGCCAAATAATTGCTTTACTTTATCGCTATGCGATAGCAATAGTTGCAAGAGCAATTGTTGGCGAGACGACCACGTGACGACACATTGATATAGATCAAGATGATGGAGATCATGGTGTCATGCCGGTGACGATGGTGATCATGACGGTGCTTCGGAGATGGAGATCACAGGCACAAGATGATGATGGCCATATCATATCACTTATATTGATTGCATGTGATGTTTATCTTTTATGCACCTTATCTTGCTTTGATTGACGGTAGCATTATAAGATGATCTCTCACTAATTATCAAGAAGTGTTCTCCCTGAGTATGCACCGTTGCCAAAGTTCGTCGTGCCCAGACACCACGTGATGATCGGGTGTGATAAGCTCTACGTCCATCTACAACGGGTGCAAGACAGTTTTGCACACGCGGAATACTCAGGTTAAACTTGACGAGCCAAGCATATGCAGATATGGCCTCGGAACACGGAGACCGAAAGGTCGAGCGTGAATCATATAGTAGATATGATCAACATAATGATGTTCACCATTGAAAACTACTCCATCTCACGTGATGATCGGTTATGGTTTAGTTGATTTGGATCACGTGATCACTTAGAGGATTAGAGGGATGTCTATCTAAGTGGGAGTTCTTAAGTAATATGATTAAATTGAACTTAAATTTATCATGAACTTAGTCCTGGTAGTATTTTGCAAATTATGTTGTAGATCAATAGCTCGCGTTGTTGCTTCCCTGTGTTTATTTTTGATATGTTCCTAGAGAAAATTGTGTTGAAAGATGTTAGTAGCAATGATGCGGATTGGATCCGTGATCTGAGGTTTATCCTCATTGCTGCACAGAAGAATTATGTCCTTGATGCACCGCTAGGTGACAGACCTATTGCAGGAGCAGATGCAGACGTTATGAACGTTTGGCTAGCTCAATATGATGACTACTTGATAGTTTAGTGCACCATGCTTAATGGCTTAGAATCGGGACTTCAAAGACGTTTTGAACGTCATGGACCATATGAGATGTTCCAGGAGTTGAAGTTAATATTTCAAGCAAATACCCGAGTTGAGAGATATGAAGTCTCCAACAAGTTCTATAGCTAAAAGATGGAGGAGAATCGCTCAACTAGTGAGCATGTGCTCAGATTGTCTGGGTACTACAATCGCTTGAATCAAGTGGGAGTTAATCTTCCAGATAAGATAGTGATTGACAGAATTCTCTAGTCACCATCACCAAGTTAATAGAACTTCGTGATGAACTATAGTATGCAAGGGATGACGAAAACGACTCCCGATCTTTTCATGATGATGAAATCGGTGAAGGTAGAAATCAAAAAAAGAGCATCAAGTGTTGATGGTTGACAAGATCACTAGTTTCAAGAAAAGGGCGAAGGGAAGAAGGGGAACTTCAAGAAGAACGGCAAGCAAGTTGCTGCTCAAGTGAAGAAGCCCAAGTCTGATCCTAAGCCTGAGACTAAGTGCTTCTACTGCAATGGTCACTGGAAGCGGAACTACCCCAAGTGATTGGCGGATAAGAAGGATGGCAAAGTGAACATAAGTATATTTGATATACATGTTATTGATGTGTACTTTACTAGTGTTTATAGCAACCCCTCAGTATTTGATGCTAGTTCAGTTGCTAAGAGTAGTAACTCGAAACGAGAGTTGCAGAATGAACAGAGACTAGTTAAGGGTGAAGTGACGATGTGTGTTGGAAGTGGTTGCAAGATTGATATGATCATCATCGCACACTCCCTATACTTTCGGGATTAGTGTTGAACCTAAATAAGTGTTATTTGGTGTTTGCGTTGAGCGTGAATATGATTTGATCATGTTTATTGTAATACGGTTATTCATTTAAGTAAAAGAATAAATTGTTGTTCTGTTTACATGGATAAAACCTTATATGGTTACACACCCAATGAAAATAGTTCATTGGATCTCGATCTTAGTGATACACATATTCATAATATTGAAACCAAAAGATGTGAAGTTAATAATGATAGTGCAACTTATTTGTGGCACTGCCGTTTAAGTCATATTGGTGTAAAGCGCATGAAGAAACTCCATGCTGATGGGATTTTGGAATCACTTGATTATGAATCACTTGATGCTTGCGAACCATGCCTTATGGGCAAGATGACTAAAACACCGTTCTCCGGAACAATGAAGTAAGCTACAGATTTGTTGGAAATCATACATACTGATGTATGTGGTCCGATGAATATTAAGGCTTACAGCAGGTATCATTATTTTCTGACCTTCACAAGATGATTTGAGCGGATATGGGGATATCTACTTGATGAAACATAAGTCTGAAACATTTGAACAGTTCAAAGAATTTCAGACTGAAGTGGAAAATCATCGTAACAAGAAAATAAAGTTTCTACGATCTGATCGTGGAAAAGAGTATTTGAGTTACGAGTTTGGTCTTCAGTTAAAACAATGTGAAATAGTTTCACTACTCACGCCACCTGGAACACCACAACATGATGGTGTGTCCGAATGTCATAACCATACTTTATTGGATATAGTGCAATCTATGATGTTTCTTACCGATTTACCACCATCATTTTTGGGGTCATGCATTAGAGACAGCTGCATTCACGTTAAAACGGGGCACCATCTATATCCATCGAGACGACGCCTTATGAACTATGGTTTGGCAAGAAACCAAAGTTGTCGTTTCTTGAAGTTTGGGGTTGCGATTCTTATGAGAAAAAGTTTCATCCTGATAAGCTCAAACCCAAATCGGAGAAATATGTCTTCATAGGATACCCAATGGAAACTGTTGGGTACACCTTCCATCACAGATCCTAAGGCAAGACATTCGTTGCTTATAATGGATCCTTTCTAGAGAAGGAATTTCTCTCGAAAGAAGTGAGTGGGAGGAAAGTAGAAAACTTGATAAGGTAATTGTACCTTCTACCTTATTGGAAAGTAGTTCATCACAAAAATCTGTTCTTGTGACTACTACACCAATTAGTGAGGAAGCTAATGATGATGATCATGTAACTTCAGATCAAGTTACTACCGAATCTCGTAGGTAAACCAGAGTGAGATCCGCACCAGAGTGGTACGGTAATCCTGTTCTGGAGGTCATGTTACTTGACCATGACGAACCTACGAACTATGAGGAAGCGATGATGAGCCCAGATTCCGCGAAATGGTTTGAGGCCATGAAATCTGAGATATGATCCATGTGTGAGAACAAAGTTTGGACTTTGGTTGACTTGCCCGATGATCGGCAAGCAATTCAGAATAAATGGATCTTCAAGAGGAAGACAGACGCTGATAGTAGTGTTACTATCTACAAAGCTATAATTGTCGCAAAAGGTTTTCGACAAGTTCAAGGTGTTGACTATGATGAGAGCTTCTCACTCGTATCTATGCTTGAGTCTGTCCGAATCATGTTAGTAATTGCCGCATTTTATGAAATCTGGCAAATGGATAAACAAAACTGCATTCCTTAATGGATTTATTAAAGAAGAGTTGTATATGATGCAACCAGAAGGTTTTGTCAATCCAAAAGGTGCTAACAAAATGTGCAAGCTCCAGCGATCCATCTGTGGACTGGTGCAAACATCTCGGAGTTGGAATATACGCTTTGATGAGTTGATCAAAGCATATAGTTTTATACAGACTTGCGGTGAAGCCTGTATTTACAAGAAAGTGAGTGGGAGCACTACAGCATTTCTGATAAGTATATGTGAATGACATATTGTTGATCGGAAATAATGTAGAATTATTCTGTAAAGCATAAAGGAGTGTTTGAAAGGAGTTTTTTCAAAGAAAGACCTCGGTGAAGCTGCTTACATATTGAGCTCCAAGATCTATAGAGATAGATCAAGACGCTTGATAAGTTTTTTCAATGAGTACATACCTTGACAAGATTTTGAAGTAGTTCAAAATGGAGCAGTCAAAGAAAGAGTTCTTGCCTGTATTACAAGGTGTGAAGTTGAGTAAGACTCAAAGCCCGACCACGGCAGAAAATAGAAAGAGAATGAAAGTCATTCCCTATGCCTCAGCCATAGGTTCTATAAAGTATGCCATGCTGTGTACCAGATCTATTGTATACCCTACACTGATTGGCATGGGAGTACAATAATGATCTAGGAGTAGATCACTGGACAACGGTCAGAATTGTCCTTAGTGAAATAAGGATATGTTTCTCGATTATGGACGTGACAAAAAGGTTCGTCATAAAAGGTTACGTCGATGCAAGTTTTGACACTGATCTGGAGGACTCTAAGTCTCGATCTAGATACATATTGAAAGTGGGAGCAATTAGCTAGAGTAGCTCCGTGCAGAGCATTGTAGACATAGAGAATTGCAAAATACATAACGGATCTGAATGTGAAAGACCGTTGACTAAGATTCTCTCACAAGCAAAACATGATCACACCTTAGTACTCTTTGGGTGTTAATCACATAGCAATGTGAACTAGATTACCGAATCTAGTAAACCCTTTGGGTGTTAGTCACATGGAGATGTGAACCAATCACATAAAGATGTGAACTATTCGTGTTAATCACATAACGATGTGAACTAGATTATTGACTCTAGTGCAAGTGGGAGACTGAAGGAAATATGCCCTAGAGGCAATAATAAAGTTATTATTTATTTCCTTATATCATGATAAATGTTTATTATTCATGCTAGAATTGTATTAACCGGAAACATAATACATGTGTGAATACATAGACAAACAGAGTGTCACTAGTATGCCTCTACTTGACTAGCTCGTTAATCAAAGATGGTTATGTTTCCTAACCATGGACAAAAGAGTTGTTATTTGATTAACGAGATCACATCATTAGTTGAATGATCTGATTGACATGACCCATTCCATTAGCTTAGCACCCGATCGTTTAGTATGTTGCTATTGCTTTCTTCATGACTTATACATGTTCCTATGACTATGAGATTATGCAACTCCCGTTTGCCGGAGGAACACTTTGTGTGCTACCAAACGTCACAACCTAACTGGGTGATTATAAAGGAGCTCTACAGGTGTCTCCAATGGTAGATGTTCGGTTGGCGTATTTCGAGATTAGGATTTGTCACTCCGATTGTCGGAGAGGTATCTCTGGGCCCTCTCGGTAATGCACATCACATAAGCCTTGCAAGCATTGCAACTAATGAGTTAGTTGCGGGATGATGTATTACGGAACGAGTAAAGAGACTTGCCGGTAACGAGATTGAACTAGGTATTGGATACCGACGATCGAATCTCGGGCAAGTAACATACTGATGACAAAGGGAACAACATATGTTGTTATGCGGTCTGACCGATAAAGATCTTCGTAGAATATGTAGGAGCCAATATGGGCATCCAGGTCCCGCTATTGGTTATTGACCGGAGACGTGTCTCGGTCATGTCTACATTGTTCTCGAACCGTAGGGTCCGCACGCTTAAGGTTTCGATGACAGTTATATTATGAGTTTTGATGTACCGAAGGAGTTCGGAGTCCCGGATGGGATCGGGGACATGACGAGGAGTCTCGAAATGGTCGAGACGTAAAGATCGATATATTGGACGACTATATTCGGACATCGAAAAGGTTCCGAGTGATTCGGGTATTTTTCGGAGTACCGGGGAGTTACGGGAGAAGTAATGGGCCTTGATGGGCTTTAGTGGGAAGAGGAAAAAGGCTGGTGCGCCCCCCCTCCCCTCTAGTCCGAATTGGACTAGGGAAAAGGGGGCCGGCCACCTTTCCTACTCCTCCACTTCCTTCTCCCTTCCTCCCCTCTTGATGGACTCCTACTAGGACTTGGAGTCCTAGTAGGACTCCCATCCTGGCCGCACCAATAGCCTTGGCCGGCCTCCTCCTCCTCCATCCTTTATATACTGAGGCAGGGGGCACCCCATAGACACACAAGTTGATCTTCGTGATCGTTCCTTAGCCGTGTGCGGTGCCCCCCTCCATCATATTCCACCTCGGTCATATCGTTGCAGTGCTTAGGCGAAGCCCTGCGTCGGTAGAACATCAAGATCGTCACCACGCCGTCGTGCTGACGGAACTCTTCCCCGACACTTTGCTGGATCGGAGTCCGGGGATCGTCATCGAGCTGTACGTGTGCTAAGAACTCGGAGGTGCCGGAGTAACGGTGCTTGGATCGGTCGGATCGGGAAGAAGACGTACGACTACTTCCTCTACGTTCTGTCAACGCTTCCGTTGCGATCTACAAGGGTACGTAGATCAGACTCTCCCCCTCGTTGCTATGCATCACCATGATCTTGCGTGTGCGTAGGAATTTTTTTGAAATTACTACGTTCCCCAACAGTGGCATCCGAGCCTAGGTTTTATGGTTTGATGTTATATGCACGAGTAGAACACAAGTGAGTTGTGGGCGATATAAGTCATACTGCCTACCAGCATGTCATACTTTGGTTCGGCGGTATTGTTGGATGAAGCGGCCCGGACCGACATTACGCGTACGCTTATGCGAGACCGGTTCTCCCGACGTGCTTTGCACAAAGGTGGTTTGCGGGTGACTGTTTCTCCAACTTTAGTTGAACCGAGTGTGGCTACGCCCGGTCCTTGTGAAGGTTAAAACGGAGTCAAATTGACAAACTATCGTTGTGGTTTTTGATGCGTAGGTAAGAACGGTTCTTGCTCAGCCTGTAGTAGCCACGTAAAACTTGCAACAACAAAGTAGAGGACGTCTAACTTGTTTTTGCAGGGCATGTTGTGATGTGATATGGTCAAGACGTGATGAGATATAAGTTGTTGTATGAGATGATCGTGTTTTGTTGAAGTTATCGGCAACTGGCAAAAGCCTTATGGTTGTCTCTTTATTGCATAAGATGCAAGCGCCAAATAATTGCTTTACTTTATCGCTATGCGATAGCAATAGTTGCAAGAGCAATTGTTGGCGAGACGACCACGTGACGACACATTGATATAGATCAAGATGATGGAGATCATGGTGTCATGCCGGTGACGATGGTGATCATGACGGTGCTTCGGAGATGGAGATCACAGGCACAAGATGATGATGGCCATATCATATCACTTATATTGATTGCATGTGATGTTTATCTTTTATGCACCTTATCTTGCTTTGATTGACGGTAGCATTATAAGATGATCTCTCACTAATTATCAAGAAGTGTTCTCCCTGAGTATGCACCGTTGCCAAAGTTCGTCGTGCCCAGACACCACGTGATGATCGGGTGTGATAAGCTCTACGTCCATCTACAACGGGTGCAAGACAGTTTTGCACACGCGGAATACTCAGGTTAAACTTGACGAGCCAAGCATATGCAGATATGGCCTCGGAACACGGAGACCGAAAGGTCGAGCGTGAATCATATAGTAGATATGATCAACATAATGATGTTCACCATTGAAAACTACTCCATCTCACGTGATGATCGGTTATGGTTTAGTTGATTTGGATCACGTGATCACTTAGAGGATTAGAGGGATGTCTATCTAAGTGGGAGTTCTTAAGTAATATGATTAAATTGAACTTAAATTTATCATGAACTTAGTCCTGGTAGTATTTTGCAAATTATGTTGTAGATCAATAGCTCGCGTTGTTGCTTCCCTGTGTTTATTTTTGATATGTTCCTAGAGAAAATTGTGTTGAAAGATGTTAGTAGCAATGATGCGGATTGGATCCGTGATCTGAGGTTTATCCTCATTGCTGCACAGAAGAATTATGTCCTTGATGCACCGCTAGGTGACAGACCTATTGCAGGAGCAGATGCAGACGTTATGAACGTTTGGCTAGCTCAATATGATGACTACTTGATAGTTTAGTGCACCATGCTTAATGGCTTAGAATCGGGACTTCAAAGACGTTTTGAACGTCATGGACCATATGAGATGTTCCAGGAGTTGAAGTTAATATTTCAAGCAAATACCCGAGTTGAGAGATATGAAGTCTCCAACAAGTTCTATAGCTAAAAGATGGAGGAGAATCGCTCAACTAGTGAGCATGTGCTCAGATTGTCTGGGTACTACAATCGCTTGAATCAAGTGGGAGTTAATCTTCCAGATAAGATAGTGATTGACAGAATTCTCTAGTCACCATCACCAAGTTAATAGAACTTCGTGATGAACTATAGTATGCAAGGGATGACGAAAATGACTCCCGATCTTTTCATGATGATGAAATCGGTGAAGGTAGAAATCAAAAAAAGAGCATCAAGTGTTGATGGTTGACAAGATCACTAGTTTCAAGAAAAGGGCGAAGGGAAGAAGGGGAACTTCAAGAAGAACGGCAAGCAAGTTGCTGCTCAAGTGAAGAAGCCCAAGTCTGATCCTAAGCCTGAGACTAAGTGCTTCTACTGCAATGGTCACTGGAAGCGGAACTACCCCAAGTGATTGGCGGATAAGAAGGATGGCAAAGTGAACATAAGTATATTTGATATACATGTTATTGATGTGTACTTTACTAGTGTTTATAGCAACCCCTCAGTATTTGATGCTAGTTCAGTTGCTAAGAGTAGTAACTCGAAACGGGAGTTGCAGAATGAACAGAGACTAGTTAAGGGTGAAGTGACGATGTGTGTTGGAAGTGGTTGCAAGATTGATATGATCATCATCGCACACTCCCTATACTTTCGGGATTAGTGTTGAACCTAAATAAGTGTTATTTGGTGTTTGCGTTGAGCGTGAATATGATTTGATCATGTTTATTGTAATACGGTTATTCATTTAAGTAAAAGAATAAATTGTTGTTCTGTTTACATGGATAAAACCTTATATGGTTACACACCCAATGAAAATAGTTCATTGGATCTCGATCTTAGTGATACACATATTCATAATATTGAAACCAAAAGATGTGAAGTTAATAATGATAGTGCAACTTATTTGTGGCACTGCCGTTTAGGTCATATTGGTGTAAAGCGCATGAAGAAACTCCATGCTGATGGGATTTTGGAATCACTTGATTATGAATCACTTGATGCTTGCGAACCATGCCTTATGGGCAAGATGACTAAAACACCGTTCTCCGGAACAATGAAGTAAGCTACAGATTTGTTGGAAATCATACATACTGATGTATGTGGTCCGATGAATATTAAGGCTTACAGCAGGTATCATTATTTTCTGACCTTCACAAGATGATTTGAGCGGATATGGGGATATCTACTTGATGAAACATAAGTCTGAAACATTTGAACAGTTCAAAGAATTTCAGACTGAAGTGGAAAATCATCGTAACAAGAAAATAAAGTTTCTACGATCTGATCGTGGAAAAGAGTATTTGAGTTACGAGTTTGGTCTTCAGTTAAAACAATGTGAAATAGTTTCACTACTCACGCCACCTGGAACACCACAATATAATGGTGTGTCCGAATGTCATAACCATACTTTATTGGATATAGTGCAATCTATGATGTTTCTTACCGATTTACCACCATCATTTTTGGGGTCATGCATTAGAGACAGCTGCATTCACGTTAAAACGGGGCACCATCTATATCCGTCGAGACGACGCCTTATGAACTATGGTTTGGCAAGAAACCAAAGTTGTCGTTTCTTGAAGTTTGGGGTTGCGATGCTTATGAGAAAAAGTTTCATCCTGATAAGCTCAAACCCAAATCGGAGAAATATGTCTTCATAGGATACCCAATGGAAACTGTTGGGTACACCTTCCATCACAGATCCTAAGGCAAGACATTCGTTGCTTATAATGGATCCTTTCTAGAGAAGGAATTTCTCTCGAAAGAAGTGAGTGGGAGGAAAGTAGAAAACTTGATAAGGTAATTGTACCTTCTACCTTATTGGAAAGTAGTTCATCACAAAAATCTGTTCTTGTGACTACTACACCAATTAGTGAGGAAGCTAATGATGATGATCATGTAACTTCAGATCAAGTTACTACCGAATCTCGTAGGTAAACCAGAGTGAGATCCGCACCAGAGTGGTACGGTAATCCTGTTCTGGAGGTCATGTTACTTGACCATGACGAACCTACGAACTATGAGGAAGCGATGATGAGCCCAGATTCCGCGAAATGGTTTGAGGCCATGAAATCTGAGATATGATCCATGTGTGAGAACAAAGTTTGGACTTTGGTTGACTTGCCCGATGATCGGCAAGCAATTCAGAATAAATGGATCTTCAAGAGGAAGACAGACGCTGATAGTAGTGTTACTATCTACAAAGCTATAATTGTCGCAAAAGGTTTTCGACAAGTTCAAGGTGTTGACTATGATGAGAGCTTCTCACTCGTATCTATGCTTGAGTCTGTCCGAATCATGTTAGTAATTGCCGCATTTTATGAAATCTGGCAAATGGATAAACAAAACTGCATTCCTTAATGGATTTATTAAAGAAGAGTTGTATATGATGCAACCAGAAGGTTTTGTCAATCCAAAAGGTGCTAACAAAATGTGCAAGCTCCAGCGATCCATCTGTGGACTGGTGCAAACATCTCGGAGTTGGAATATACGCTTTGATGAGTTGATCAAAGCATATAGTTTTATACAGACTTGCGGTGAAGCCTGTATTTACAAGAAAGTGAGTGGGAGCACTACAGCATTTCTGATAAGTATATGTGAATGACATATTGTTGATCGGAAATAATGTAGAATTATTCTGTAAAGCATAAAGGAGTGTTTGAAAGGAGTTTTTTCAAAGAAAGACCTCGGTGAAGCTGCTTACATATTGAGCTCCAAGATCTATAGAGATAGATCAAGACGCTTGATAAGTTTTTTCAATGAGTACATACCTTGACAAGATTTTGAAGTAGTTCAAAATGGAGCAGTCAAAGAAAGAGTTCTTGCCTGTATTACAAGGTGTGAAGTTGAGTAAGACTCAAAGCCCGACCACGGCAGAAAATAGAAAGAGAATGAAAGTCATTCCCTATGCCTCAGCCATAGGTTCTATAAAGTATGCCATGCTGTGTACCAGATCTATTGTATACCCTACACTGATTGGCATGGGAGTACAATAATGATCTAGGAGTAGATCACTGGACAACGGTCAGAATTGTCCTTAGTGAAATAAGGATATGTTTCTCGATTATGGACGTGACAAAAAGGTTCGTCATAAAAGGTTACGTCGATGCAAGTTTTGACACTGATCTGGAGGACTCTAAGTCTCGATCTAGATACATATTGAAAGTAGGAGCAATTAGCTAGAGTAGCTCCGTGCAGAGCATTGTAGACATAGAGAATTGCAAAATACATAATGGATCTGAATGTGAAAGACCGTTGACTAAGATTCTCTCACAAGCAAAACATGATCACACCTTAGTACTCTTTGGGTGTTAATCACATAGCAATGTGAACTAGATTACCGAATCTAGTAAACCCTTTGGGTGTTAGTCACATGGAGATGTGAACCAATCACATAAAGATGTGAACTATTCGTGTTAATCACATAACGATGTGAACTAGATTATTGACTCTAGTGCAAGTGGGAGACTGAAGGAAATATGCCCTAGAGGCAATAATAAAGTTATTATTTATTTCCTTATATCATGATAAATGTTTATTATTCATGCTAGAATTGTATTAACCGGAAACATAATACATGTGTGAATACATAGACAAACAGAGTGTCACTAGTATGCCTCTACTTGACTAGCTCGTTAATCAAAGATGGTTATGTTTCCTAACCATGGACAAAAGAGTTGTTATTTGATTAACGAGATCACATCATTAGTTGAATGATCTGATTGACATGACCCATTCCATTAGCTTAGCACCCGATCGTTTAGTATGTTGCTATTGCTTTCTTCATGACTTATACATGTTCCTATGACTATGAGATTATGCAACTCCCGTTTGCCGGAGGAACACTTTGTGTGCTACCAAACGTCACAACCTAACTGGGTGATTATAAAGGAGCTCTACAGGTGTCTCCAATGGTAGATGTTCGGTTGGCGTATTTCGAGATTAGGATTTGTCACTCCGATTGTCGGAGAGGTATCTCTGGGCCCTCTCGGTAATGCACATCACATAAGCCTTGCAAGCATTGCAACTAATGAGTTAGTTGTGGGATGATGTATTACGGAACGAGTAAAGAGACTTGCCGGTAACGAGATTGAACTAGGTATTGGATACCGACGATCGAATCTCGGGCAAGTAACATACTGATGACAAAGGGAACAACATATGTTGTTATGCGGTCTGACCGATAAAGATCTTCGTAGAATATGTAGGAGCCAATATGGGCATCCAGGTCCCGCTATTGGTTATTGACCGGAGACGTGTCTCGGTCATGTCTACATTGTTCTCGAACCGTAGGGTCCGCACGCTTAAGGTTTCGATGACAGTTATATTATGAGTTTTGATGTACCGAAGGAGTTCGGAGTCCCGGATGGGATCGGGGACATGACGAGGAGTCTCGAAATGGTCGAGACGTAAAGATCGATATATTGGACGACTATATTCGGACATCGAAAAGGTTCCGAGTGATTCGGGTATTTTTCGGAGTACCGGGGAGTTACGGGAGAAGTAATGGGCCTTGATGGGCTTTAGTGGGAAGAGGAAAAAGGCTGGTGCGCCCCCCCTCCCCTCTAGTCCGAATTGGACTAGGGAAAAGGGGGCCGGCCACCTTTCCTACTCCTCCACTTCCTTCTCCCTTCCTCCCCTCTTGATGGACTCCTACTAGGACTTGGAGTCCTAGTAGGACTCCCATCCTGGCCGCACCAATAGCCTTGGCCGGCCTCCTCCTCCTCCATCCTTTATATACTGAGGCAGGGGGCACCCCATAGACACACAAGTTGATCTTCGTGATCGTTCCTTAGCCGTGTGCGGTGCCCCCCTCCACCATATTCCACCTCGGTCATATCGTTGCAGTGCTTAGGCGAAGCCCTGCGTCGGTAGAACATCAAGATCGTCACCACGCCGTCGTGCTGACGGAACTCTTCCCCGACACTTTGCTGGATCGGAGTCCGGGGATCGTCATCGAGCTGTACGTGTGCTAAGAACTCGGAGGTGCCGGAGTAACGGTGCTTGGATCGGTCGGATCGGGAAGAAGACGTACGACTACTTCCTCTACGTTCTGTCAACGCTTCCGTTGCGATCTACAAGGGTACGTAGATCAGACTCTCCCCCTCGTTGCTATGCATCACCATGATCTTGCGTGTGCGTAGGAATTTTTTTGAAATTACTACGTTCCCCAACACGGCGACCTCCATAGTCAGTGCGGGAGAGGTTAGCAACGAAGCCTGCATACACATACAGACATACTTATATTAGACTCCTACAGATATTATTTGATCCTCTATTCGGCTTTTCTTTGTGAACACTAAACAGAGCATCAAAGGCTACTGTCTATGCGGTAATATTTTCCTATATTTTAAACACTTACCTCAAAGCCTGTTAGAAGGCTGGCACAGGCTTCAGTCAGTCCGCTCTTGGTGGACTGAACCTTCTTGATTACCGCAATCATAACAGTGCGCTGCTCTTCGTCGATGGAAGCGCCGCGAAGCACTCCCAGCAGGTTGTCTGGTGCCTCTGGATGGACAGAGGTCACCGGCACGGGCGGCTTGTCCCTCTTGGAAGGGGGCCGCCTGCCTGAGTCCGGAACCACTGGAGGTTCCGGCGCGGTGTTCGGCTGAGGGCCGAACTTGGAGCCCTTGGGAGTCTTGTTCCCTTTGCACCTGGAGTCTGGAAGGTCGCCTTGAGGCGCCTCCAGGACTATCTCCCTCCAGCTCGGTGCCCCTTGAGACAATACCTCGACAATGTCCATAGGGCAAGGAGAGGAGGCGGTTGGAAGTGTATCACTATCCATATCTGACGAGTCCAAGGAACCGTCCGACGAGGATACGTCGATACGGGCTCGGGGCGGACTGCATGATCATATTCGACGTTAGGAGAAGCAGTGCAATAAAAGTATGCTATGAGTTACTCTGGTATCCGAATACTTACGACTTCGCCAGGGGCTTGGCCCTGAGTAACCACTCGTCTTCACCATCGGCGGCGGTGGTGGAACAGTCCGGAAGGAGAGTCCTTCCCTTCTTGGACCCTTCGGCCTCCCCGGTTGGGGCGGCCTTCCTTTTCTTGTCTCCCCCGGCTGGAGGGGGAGAGTCTTCATCTTCCTCCTCCTCGTTTTCACAGGAGGAGTGCGTCTCGGAGTTATCGGACGATGAGTCCGATACCACCTGGCGCCGGGACTCTTTCGGGTTCCCTTGGCCTTATTCTTGGTCTTCTCCGCCACCTCATAAGGAGTCGGAGTCCGCATCTCTGTCAGGAGAGCGTCTGCAGGGTCTTCGGGCAGAGGGGTCGGACAGTTAATCTGCTCCGATGTCTCCACCCAGTCTTGTCAAAGGCATGGGAGCTCAGACCCTGCACATGGTTAAGCTATGGGAAATAAATGCCCTACCAGATGTACAGAACTTACCGGATTTGCAGGGCGCTTCGCGCTTAGCCCGTGGTCCTCGGTAAGAGAAGGAGGGACCTCGACGCCCTTGAACAACACCTTCCAGACGTCCTTATGCATCGTGTCGAAGAGCTCGCGTAGAGTCTGGTGCTGGGCCGGGTCGAACTCCCATAAGTTGAAAGCCCGTTGTTGACACAGGAGGATCCGGCGGAAGAGCATGACCTGGACTATGTTGACAAGCTTAATTTTCTTGCTTATCATGTTCCAGATACACTTCTGGAGTCCGTCCAGCTCCACCGATGAACCCCAGGACAGGCCCTTCTCCTTCCAGGAAGTGAGCCGCGTGGGGATTCCAGATTGAAACTCGGGGGCCGCCACCCAGTTGGTGTCGCGCGGCTCGGCCGGTGATGTAGAACCACCCCGATTGCCACCCCTTTATGGTCTCCGCGAAGGAGCCCTCGAGCAATGTAACGTTGGGCATTTTGCCCATCATGGCTCCACCGCATTGCACTTGTTGGTCGCCTACTACCTTTGGCTTGATATTGAAGGTCTTCAGCCACAGGCTGAAGTGGGGCCAGATGCGGAGGAAAGCCTCGCACACGACAATGAACGCCGAGATGTTGAGGATGAAATTCGGGGCTAGATCATGAAAGTCCAGCCCATAATAGAACATAAGGCCGCAGACGAATAGATGGAGGGGAAACCCCAGTCCACGGATGAAGTGGGGTTGGAAAACCACCCTTTCGTGAGGTTCCGGGGTAGGGACGATCTGCCCCACGGCTGGCAGCTGGTGTGCGATATCCGCGGCTAAGTATCTGGCCCCACGTAGTTTTTTGATGTGTCCCTCCGTGACGGAGGAGACCATCCACTTGCCTCCCGCTCCGGACATGTTTGGAGAGGGTTGAGGAGAAGGATGTGGACTTGGGCGCTGGAGCTCAAGTGCACGAGAATGGATGAGCAAGGAGGAAGAAGGCGTGGGTAGAAAAAGGTGAAACCTTATCCCTTTATAAGGGCGGACGAAACTATGCGCCCCCACCAGCCTGGTAAAACTCGCTTATCCCCCAAGCATCATAATTGATGGTGCGGTTGGGTTACCCACGCCCGTATTGATGGGAATCCTGTAATAAGGGGACACGATCTCTGCTTCGACAAGACATGCCAAGGAAACCGCCTCGCGAAACACGCTGAGATAGGTTATGAAAAACGATTCGAATAAAGACCTGGCTGTGGTGTGATGTCATGCTACAGGGTACGTCAGCAAATTAGATTTGTGGAAATATTATTCTCTCTACGGTGGTATGTGGAACTTGTTTTGCAGAGCCGGACACGATCCTCGTGTTCAAAATCTTCTATGAAGTATTCGGAGGAGGAACCCGCCTTGCAATGCCGAAAACAATCTGCGCCCCGGACTCATCGTCATTAAAGCCTGGTTCAGGGGCTACTAAGGGAGTCCTGGATTAGGGGGTATCTGGACAGCCGGACTATATCCTTTGGCCGGACTGTTGGACTATGAAGATACAAGATTGAGGACTTCGTCCCGTGTCCGGATGGGACTCTCCTTGGCGTGGAAGGCAAGCTTGGCAATACGGATATGTGGATCTCCTTCCTTGTAACCGACTCTATGTAACCCTAGCCCCCTCCGGTGTCTATATAAATCGGAGGGTTTTAGTCCGTAGGACAACGACAATCATACCATAGGCTAGCTTCTAGGGTTTAGCCTCTTCGATCTCGTGGTAGATCAACTCTTGTACTACTCATATCATCAAGAACAATCAAGCAGGACGTAGGGTTTTACCTCCATCAAGAGGGCCCGAACCTGGGTAAACATCGTGTCCCCTGCCTCCTGTTACCATCCGCCTAGACGCATAGTTCGGGACCCCCTACCCGAGATCCTCCGGTTTTGACACCGACAGAGGGCCTCTACATCAACCTTGTTGTACCTCCGATGATGTGTGAGTAGTTTACCACAGGCCTACGGGCAGTGGAGGAACTAGCATTTGACAACAGGGTGGTTCACCGCAAAAAAAATTGATAAGAAAAATGACATGTGAATGTTCTAACTAATTACCAATATTACATAGAAATATATCAATATGGTCTTACAAACCCACTAAAATTCTCAATTAAATCTTAGTTTTGTATAAAGAAGCATACATAGTATATACTACATGGACAATAGTACATACCCTGAGAATCCAAAAGACTACATTTCTGGCCTACGCTTTCGCATTGCCATGAAGGTATCAATGATATTGTCTTCATAGCTTCTTTCTCGAAAAGAGAAACAATGTTTCCGGTCCTCTTCACTCCCAAAAATTCTTCATTTTTTTACTTTCTGTCAATAAGGCTAATTGAGGTAGAATAGATATGCAAAATTATATATGTGTTGATGTACTGGTTAGCTTAGTGCAAAAAACCAAACCCTAAATCAGAATTTGGGGGTATTTGATATTCGCGGCATCTGTGGTTCCATCGTATGATTCGATATTCACGGGTTTGAAGCCTTCTGGGAATTCATGTTCCATTACTTAATTAGTGAAGCAGAGGGGTGTACAGCGCCTATATATCGGGCCATATCATGACATAGTTCGGATGGAGTTCGTCTACGGTTTTCGGCCCAGACATGATTGTGTTTGCCATGTTTGGCTTGATAGCCGTCGTCGCGCGTCGGGGTGCGCCCCCGCCATCCGTAGATCGATCTGGTCGGACCTGCTTTATTCTTCAGGTCCTGCCGCAGGTCATACGTGTATCCCCGAGTTGTTTTATCTCTGCCTTTCCGGCAAGGTGGGACGTGGTGGTGTTCGGCTTGAGTTGTCGTTTTGTCCCGGCCACGTGGTGGTCAATCAGCCGCATTACGCGCTGATGGTACGGGCTCAAGTGCCTCGTCATCGAATTGAGGTAGCAGTTTACGCTTCGGGTAACTTTTGGTTGGGCGCTCGAGGTCGTATTCCTCTACTGCCAGGACATTAGTCCATCTATCGTTGAGCAGATCTTGATCAGCTTGAAGCGGCTGCTGCTTCTTTTTCAGGCTCCTTGCAGTGGCTATTAGTCGTTGCTTAAAGTGCTCCTGCTCGAGAGGTTCCTCATGCACGATAAAGTCTTCATCGCTGAGGCTCACCTTATCCTCGGAGGGTGGAAGGTAATTACTGTCCTCCGAGTCTTCGTTTGCAACCTATTTATCAGGGCTAACTTGCCCATCTTCCCGATCGTCTTGTTCGGAGTTTTGCTCGACGGGGTTTTCCTTGTCTTCGGCATCGTCCGGAGTGTTGTTGTCTCTCGTGCTGGTATTGCTGTCTTTGCTGCGGCGCGATTTAGAGCGGCGCCATCGGCGCTTTGGTTGTATTTTGGGAGGTTTATCCTCTATTGGATTTTTCTCGCTATCGCTGTCACCCTCCTTGGGTGTATCCACCATGTACACTTCATATGAAGAGGTGGCCGTCCAGCGTCCCGTAAACGGCGGGCTTTCGGCTTGCACTTCTCCGACATCGTCGTTCATGCCATCGATGTCTTAGGAGACGTAATCGAGCATGTCAGTTAAGTCCTCAACTGTGGTGATGAAGTGGGTGGTGGGTGGGACGTAAAATTCCCCGCTCTCAGCCCCTAGTCCAGGCTGGGCGTAGTTCGGACATTGCTCCTTCGTAATCATGAGGGATCGCATCAAGTCCAGAGCCTCACTTAAAGGCGAGGTTTGTTGAGGGAGAAAAGAATCCATGGAGTATGGCGGGAAGGGAATTCCTTGACCGAACTCATGCGATGCTGACTCCGAGAGTTCAGAGCTAGTATCCGGGGAAGGGTCCGTCTTTGTAATAGTTGCCGGCAACGCTGCTTCCTCCGGCTCTCCCGTATTAGGCCTAGTGGCCACAGATAGTCCGGCGGGTTTAGAAATCCCATCTTCGGACTTGACGAGGCGCTCCGGCTCTAAGGCCGGAGCGGAGGTTGGGATCATGAATCCTTGTAAAATCAAGTCTCCTCGGATATTAGCGACATAATCCAGGTTTCCAAAACTAATCTAGTGACCTCGGGTGTAGCTGTCGATCTGCTCCAGATGGCCAAGCGAGTTGGCCCGTAGTACGAAGCCGCCGAATATGAAGATCTGGCCGGGGAGAAAAACCTCCCCTAGGGCAGCATCGTTGCAGATGATGGATGGAGCCATCGAACCTTCTAACGGCGACACAGTGGAACTCTCAATGAAAGCACCAATGTCGGTGTCAAAACCGGCGGATCTCGGGTAGGGGGTCCCGAACTGTGCGTCTAAGGTTGATGGTAACAGGAGACAGGGGACACGAAGTTTTACCCAGGTTCGGGCCCTCTTGATGGAGGTAATACCCTACGTCTTGCTTGATTGATATTGATGAGTATGGGGGTTACAAGAGTTGATCTACCACGAGATAGTAATAGCTAAACCCTAGAAGTCTAGCCTGTCAGATTATGGTTGCCTCTATGGACTAAACCCTCCTGTTTATATAGACACCGGAGGGGCCTAGGGTTGTACAAAGTCGGTTACAAAGAAAAGAATCTCCATATCCGCATGCTAAGCTTGCCATCCACGCTAAGGAGAGTCCCATCCGGACACATGAGAGAGTCTTTTGTCTTGTATCTTCATAGCCCATTAGTCCGGCCTATGTCACACAAGCCGGACGCCCGAGGACCCCTTAATCCAGGACTCCCTCAACGACAACTTGGGTTTCTAGCCAAACCACAGTTCATATGGTGTCGTCTCAACGGATTTTGATGGTGCCCTATTTAACGTGAATGTAGCGGTCTCTAAAGCATAACCCCAAAATGATAGCCGTAAATCAGTAAGAGACATCATAGATTGCACCATATATAATAAAGTGCGGTTACGACGTTCGGACACATCATTATGCCGTGGTGTTCCAGGTGGCGTGAGTTGCGAAACTATTCCGCATTGTTTCCAATGAAGACCAAACTCATAACTCAAATATTCACCTCCATGATCAGATCATAGAAACTTAATTTTCTTGTTACGATGATTTTCCACTTCACTCTGAAATTCTTTGAACTTTTCAGATGTCTCAAACTTACGTTTCATCAAGTAGATATTGAAGGAAATGTGCCCTAGAGGCAATAATAAAGTTGCTATTTATATTTCATTATATCATGATATATGTTTATTATTCATGCTAGAATTGTATTAACCAGAAACTTAGTACATGCGTGAATACATAAGGCAAACAGAGTGTCCCTAGTATGCCTCTACTTGACTAGCTCGTTAATCAAAGATGGTTAAGTTTCCTAGCCATAGACATGTGTTGTCATTTGATGAATGGGATCACATCATTAGAGAATGATGTGATGGACAAGACCCACCCGCTAGCTTAACATAATGATCATTTATTTTTCTGCTATTGCTTTCTTCATGACTTATACATGTTCCTCAGACTATGAGATTATGCAACTCCCGAATACCGGAGGAACACCTTGTGTGCTATCAAACGTCACAACGTAATTGGGTGATTATGAAGATGCTCTACAGGTGTCTCCGATAGTATTTGTTGAGTTGGTATAGATCAAGTTTAGGATTTGTCACTTTGTGTATCGGAGAGGTATCTCCGGGCCCTCTCGGTAATGCACATTGTCAGGGATGTACCCCGCGGTATGATCCGGCTGGAGTTATAACCCGGCTGGGACTTGGTAAACCGGCTGGTGTTAAGACAGGTGGTAAACCGGTTGGTGTTAAGTCAGACGGTAAACCGGCAGGTTGTTAAACCGGCTGACAGTTAAGATAGACAGGTAAAGCAGGCAGTTAACCCAAACGGTAAACCGGCAAGTTGTTAAACCATTTGACAGTTAAGACAGGAGTTAAGTCAGATGATAACTCAGCAGACAATCATAAACCGGCAGACCATCTTAAACTGACACCAGTTATAACCTGGCAGACAGTGATAACTGGGTTGCCAGGAGTTATGAAGCCCGATACGTTATAAAGCCCAAGATGTTAAGAAGCCCATGAAGAGAAGTCATAATAGTTAAGTCTTAAGTCCGAGTTGGACTCTACATGTAACCCGCCCCTTCAACTTATATAAGGAGGGGCAGGGCTCCCCAAAGAGGAACAGGTAAGAAGAAACAATCTTAAAGGGTTAGGGTTAACTGGGAGAGCCGGTTTACGGCGACTTCCTCATGATCATAATGAGACATAGCCTCACACAGCATGTAGGTTTGTTACCGGATGATGTTTCCCGGGGCCCGAAGCTGTCTAAACCCTTGTCTTGCGTCTCTCGATTCCGCTCAACCCCTCTCAAGCTACCACATAGATGCGTTGGGCCCACGACTAAGTCCTCACACTAGGACATCTGCCGTGACAATTCCATGACAGTTGGCGCCCACCATGGGGCTAGCGCACGGTGGTGTTGAGTTCTTGAAGAGATTTCTTTCAGGGATCGAGAAGTTTGCAACTGACCGGTAGAAGAAGAAACAACATTGGAAGGAGTATCATCAAGGAGGCTAGGGTTTGTGTTTGAGCCGCCGCCACCGACTGTATAATCCATCGAAGTTGCTGTGTTTTTTCACTGCTATCTCCGCATCATAACAAGGGGAATCACTAAACCGCCTGCAACCGCAGCAAGAAGTACTACTGTCAAAAAGCCACGGAGGAATTCTATGATTTTTTGATCCAATATGTGTTGGTGTCAAGAGAAGATTCAATCTACATATAAGTTTCTATCAAAGGAAACTAGAAGTCATCAGTTACGGTGAGTCAAACAAAACGAGCGGTCGGGTCTGAGTATTGCTGCTGTTCACGAGGGGATCATGTGCCAAAGAAATCAGCAAGTGTAGAGATCGAGGCCTGCCAATCAAATCACAGGTTGTCTACGTACAAGGAAATTCATGTCAATCCGCGAGGGCTACTCTGATTAGTTCATAAAAAAGGGATAAGGGGCCACGACCCGGAGGAAATAACAGAGCGGGGTTGGTCCAAAACCAGTACGACCCAAAAGCGGATTAGGCCCTGTCAGAAGCCACTGCATGGTCAACCCACGTAGCTCACTCGGGACGTGCTCTAGCGCACGATCCCTCCTCCGGCGCATGATCACCTTGTACAAACCGCGCACTCTCATGCGCCTGTAACTCATATATACGAGTCCAATACAGCAGCAGGACCACAAGGTGCCTAGCTCATTCTTCCTCCTCTCGCTTACATGGTATCAGACGCCGGTTCCATCCCCTGTCTGTAACCTCCAGCTTCCGCTACCCCGTGTCCGAGCCCGCACCCATGGCGTCTCCTTCTCCGCCGCCACCACCTCCCCCACCTCCCCCCGTCCCACCTTCCCTGGCCATGGCTCCTCTCCCATGACACCGGCGCGCCCCCAGCAGCCTCTGCTCACGCCGTCCGCGCTCGCTCGCGGTGCCCCCCTCCTCCTAACTGATCCCGCCGCTTCCTCCTTGGCGGCACCGACCTTTTCCCCCCTCGCCGGCATCTACATCAACCAGCATGTGCCCATCACGCTCACCCTCAACCCCCCCAACTTCTCTCAGTGGCGAACTCTCTTCGAGGTCATGTTCCAGAAGTACGCGATCACCGACCACATCACCAGCGCGTGTCGCCCCGGTGACGCCGCCTGGGTACAGGACGACGCCCACATCCTCTCCTGGCTGTACACGTGCGTGGGCCCGGAGATCTTCTGCCTCGTTCACCAGCGCGGCACCACGGCCGCGGAGATATGGGGCGAGGTCCTCTCGCTGTTCATGGAGAACGCAGAGCACCAAGTCGTCCTCCTCGCCACGGAGTTCCGACGCATCGAGCAGGGTGGCGCGTCCGTCATCGACTACCTCGGGCGCCTCAAGGAGTGCGCCGACCGGCTCGCTGACCTCGGCGAGATCGTGCCGGACCGCGACCAAGTTCTCAACATGTTTCGCGGCCTTCACCCTCGTCTCCGGTGCGCCATCCCCATCCTCACGATGCAGACACCATTCCCTACCTTCCCCCGCTGCCGCGCCTTTCTGCTTCTGGAAGAGAGCCGCCTGAACCCCGACTTCACCCACGAGACGGCGCTTCACGCCGCTCGCGCTCCTCCTCCACCGAGCTCCAACAGCGGCAACAACAACCGCCGCAACGGCTCCGGCAGGGGTCGCGGCCGCAACCGCGGCAAAGGGAAGGCGGTGGACAACTCCGGTGGCTCGCCGCATAGCGGGGCATCCTCCATCCGCGGCCCCGTGCCGCCTGCATGGGTCAGCACCACGCGTTGGACCGACATGGTGCACGCCTGGCCGATTCCGTGGCGTCCTCATGCACCGGGCGCTGGTGTCCTTGGGCCGCGGCCAGGCGGGCTCGCGCCGTTCGCCGGTGCCGCCACACACTATGGCGCGCCTACCCCGTCGCCGCTGGCGCCCCTCCGCCGCAGTGGCACCCTGGCGCCGTCCCTGTCCCCGTCCACCCGCCATACAGTGCACCGATCGGGCCCGGCGCGGCCGCGCCCAGCCCGGCGTGGGAACAGTCCGCTCTGGTGCATGCCCTCAACAACCTGCACGTCCAGCAGCAGCAGCCGCTCGCGCCATCCGCCGAATGGTACCTGGACTCGGGCGCGTCCACACAGATGGCCTCCTCCTCTGGTATGCTCTCTTCATCTCGCCCTTACACCTCCTCTGGCATTTTAGTTGGTGATGGAACCTCGCTTGCAGTTACGCACACAGGCCAAGCCACACTTCCCACCACCACAGCTCCCTTAGCTCTCAATGACATTCTCGTTTCCCCTCACCTAATCAAAAACCTCATATCTGTCAAGAAACTTGCTCGTGAAAACCATGTTAACGTCGAGTTTGACGATTTTGGTTGTTCTGTCAAGGATCGAAGGATGAGGCGGGTGATCCTTCGATGTAACGACTCCGGCGACGAGCTCTACCCCGTGTCCTAGCCCACCCAGCACCATGCTCTCACCGCGGTCACCACTGACGTCTGGCACCAGTGGCTTGGTCATCCGGGGCACGACTCCCTCGCCCATCTGCTTCGCTCCTCGGCCATCGCAGCTCATGGCGCTCCGTCGTCCTCCTGTAAAGCTTGTCAATTAGGAAAACACGTTCATTTCCCGTTTAGCAGCTCCGATCATGTGTCGTACTTTCCATTTCAAATAGTGCATTGCGATGTATGGACTTCTCCTGTAATCAGCATGTCAGGCTATCAGTATTACCTTGTGCTTCTCGATGCTTATAGCCACTTCGCCTGGACCTTTCCCCTACGACACAAATATGACGTTCTGCTCACCATCAAACACTTTCACACGTTTGTACAATGCCATTTCCACCTAAATATCCTCACTATGCAAACAGATAATGGGCGTGAGTTTGACAACAATGCATCCCGCGCCATCTTCTCCTCCGAAGGCATTCCCGTCTACCCCCACTCGTCAACCACCTACACCTCCCATCACCACACCTCCACCCTCCTCCCCGCGCCAACCCCTCGCTGCTCCACCTGCAGCTCCGGCCAGTCGCTCCACCCGCAGCGTCGTCCCCACGCATCCCATGGTTACTCGTGGCAAACTCGGCAAATTCCACCCTAACCCTAAATACGCCGATGCAAACCTCGCTACGACCACCACCAACACAGACATCTCACCACTACATAAGAGTGTGCACGCTGCGATGCGGGATCCACACTGGCTTAATGCTATGCAGGAGGAGTACAGGGTGTTGATGGCGAACCAGACATGGTCTCTCGTGCCCCGATCGCCGGGCACCAACATCATCTCTGGCAAATGGCTCTTCCGCCACAAGTTCAAGGCCGATGGCTCGCTGGAACGGTACAAAGCACGCTGGGTGGTGCGCTGCTTCTCACAGCGCCCCGACGTCGACTTCGATGAGACCTTCTCGCCGATGGTCAAGTCCGCCACCATCCGCGTCGTGCTCGCCCTCGCCGCCGCCGGGGATTGGCCCGTCCATCAAATGGACGTGAACAACGAATTCCTTCAAGGCTACCTCACCGAACGCGTCTACTGCCAGCAACCTGCTGGCTTCGTCGACGCGAGCCGACCTGATCATGTCTGCCTGCTCGACCGGTCGCTCTACGGCCTGCGGCAGGCGCCCCACGCTTGGTTCGACCGATTCGCCACTTTCCTCCAGACGATCGGGCTCGTGGCAGCTCGGGCGGATCCCTCCCTGTTCGTGCTACATCACGGTGATCAGGTGGCGTATCTTCTTCTGTACGTGGATGACATTGTTCTCTCGGCCTCGACGTCCGCACTGCTGCAACGCCTTCAGCGCCAGCTCTTCGCCGAGTTCTCCATGAAAGATCTCGGGCCTCTCCAGTTCTTCCTCGGCATCCAGGTCACCCGCGACCACACGGGCTTCTTCCTCTCCCAGAGCAAGTATGCCGCCGAGCTGCTCGACCGCACCAACATGACGGCATGCAAGCCCGTGAGCACGCACAACAAGCTCTCTCGCGATGCCAGACCACCGGTGGACGACCCCTCCGACTACCACAGCATAGTGGGGGCGTTGTAGTACCTGACCATGACCAGGCCCGACCTGGCGTATGCGGTACAGCAGGCGTGCCTCTCCATGCACGACCCGCGCGCCCAGCACCTAGCACTGGTCAAGCGCATCCTGCGCTACGTCCGCGGCTCCTCCACGCATGGGCTGCACATCCGTCGCTCGTACGCTCTCGACCTGGTCGCCTACTCCGAAGCCGACTGGGCCGGGTGCCCGGACACGTGGCGCTCGACGTCGGGCTACGCTATCTTCCTCGGCGACTCCCTTGTCTCTTGGTCGTCGAAACGACAGCCCACCGTCTCACGGTCCAGCGCGGAGGCGGAGTACCGCGCCGTCGCCAATGCCGTCGCAGAATGCTGCTGGCTTCGTCAACTCCTCGGTGAACTCCACGCCCCGTTGCACAAAGCCACCGTGGTCTACTGCGATAACATCTCCTCGGTCTACATGACGGCTAACCCGGTTCACCACCGATGCACAAAACACATTGAGCTCGACATACATTTTGTGCGCAAGAAGGTTGCCCTCGGCGAGCTGCATGTTCTTCATGCCCCCACGACACAGCAATTTGCGGATGTCATGACGAAAGGGCTGGCAATACCGGCATTCCAAGAGTTTGGATCCAGCTTGTGCATCCTCCCTCCGGACGCTTCAGATGCGGCGGGGTGTCAGAAGCCACTGCATGGTCAACCCATGTAGCTCACTCGGGACATGCTCTAGTGCATGATCCCTCCTCCGGCGCACGATCGCAAACCACGCACTCTCATGCGCCTGTAACTCATATATACGAGTCCAATACAGCAGCAGGACCGCAAGGTGCCTAGCTCATTCTTCCTCCTCTCGCTTACAGGCACCGACCGGGATTCACCGGATCAGACCGCCCCCGCTTTCTTCGCCGGATCAGCCTCTGCCTAAGGCTGTCGCGCCTTGCCCTGCATCCGCCTCCCGTCCGAGCAACAAGTCACCACCGTAGTTGCACGCGGACTCGGCCTCCATCGCCCTTGCACCGCCCTTGGGCCGCGATCGCCTCGACAAACCGTCGCCGGCCAAGTCAATTGCTGGTCCAGTGCCCCCTCAAACCGCCCTCACCTTTGCCTTGTTGACGGATCGCCGCTGAACCGCCGTTCGCCTGGGTCGCCCATGCCGCCGGGGTTGACTTTGTTTCCGCCTTGCCACGAGCTCACCTCGCCTGCGCCCTCTGCTGGCTCGTACCACGGCGCGCCCCGTCCGTGCAACTCACGCCAAGTTGCCGTCGTCGTGACTCTGGAGTCGAGCTACCTCTGCCATGAGCCCAGTCCGCTTCGGCCGTTTCTATTCAGTTGCTCCGGATCACCGGTGCTGCCAGCCGGCTCATGCCGACGGCTTTTCTCCTCAGTGATTCGCCCGGCCGTGCCCAGCCTCCTCTGCTGGCCGTGGAGTCTGTGCCCGCCTGCCCAAACCGTCGGCTGGTCTCCAAGTCGCTTTGCTACAAGCTGCCGCTGACCGGAGCCGCTGCAGTGAGCCTCTGCGGAGCTTCCAATTCTCTCTGGCCTGAGTCGCCTCGCCTCCAAGTTTCACCGGCGCTTCTCCGCAGCCGCTGCCGAGCTATTTCCGCTTTGGTAATCTCTGACACGTGGCCTCACCAAGTCACCGTCACGACCGGATGAAATCGCCGACTTCGCCGGGTCGCCTCCGCCCGCGGCCGGCGCCGGGTCTGCCCTACCTGAGCTGCCGTCTTGGACCTTGCCGCCTCGTCGTAGCCACGTTACCTCGCCACAGCAATCGCCGCCATCGTTGCAGGTCAGCAGCGCGCCTCCGCCTTGGGCACGGCCCCGCCGCTTCATCGGTTACTCAGAGTTACCCCCATGCTCGACCTTCAGCGCCCTGAACCGGCCGGTCTTGAATCGCCTCCGCTCACCGCTGCACCCTGCCGGGCCTCCCGCACCTCAATCCGCCTCCGCCTCCATGGAGTCGCAGTCCCGGTATTGAACCACCTCCGCAGCTGCGACTTGATGCGCTTTGAGCCGCCACGCCAATGCGGCCTTGACCCGCTGCCGCGCCCGTAACCCGTTGCCATGCCCGTAACCCACTGCGGGTGTGCCGTTGTCGTCGAGCTATTGTTCCTCGCCTCCGCTCAAGTCTGAGCTGCCTCTAGACACCACTGCCGACCCGCGGCCCAAAACCGTCCAAATTCGTGCCTTCTGCCTACCAGCGACCATGCCATGAGCCGCCGGCGCCCCTGCCGAGTCGATGATACCCTGTCTCTGTTATAATCCGGAGTTCTCGAGCCGCTCTTTGCTATTGCTAAATCAATGTACCGGATTAAGCCCGTCGGATTATAATGACAACAAGTCACTGCTCCATAAACCATCTCGATTGAGCCGCCGCACCGTTCCGAGTCACCGCCGCCGCCCGGTTGGCCCTGAGCCGCCTGTGGCCGTAACTCGACTCCACCGGATTACACTTGCTGCTCCGTCCTACTTTAGCTGCCGCCCCGCCGGGTCACCTCTGTCCGCGGACGGCACCGGTTCTGCCCTGCCTGGGTTGCCGCCTCCCTGTGGCTTCGTTGCCTTCGCCTCCGCCTCAAACCGTCCGACTGACTGGCGTGCCCCTATTGATGTGGGTTTGTCGCTGGTGCAAACAAGAAAAATCAACACAAGTGTTTTCTGTACGAGGAGAAACAGGGAAGTTTTGAGCCGGTGGAATAAAATGGGGCCTGTATCCAACACAAATGTTTCTGTGCCAATATGTGGAGGCCATTGTACCTTGGCTTCAGAATTTTGCGGAACAGAGCATCAGATGTGTTAAGCTGAAGATGAGATTACAAAGAAATATAAGGAGGGAGCATATCCAGAGTTAGTAGTGTAGATGATGTCCAACATCTGCTTAACGGTAGAGACTTATGTGCATCATGGTGCAGTTTTTAAGTCAATCATGGCAGCAACGCCAATTTTAATAAGCCACTTGAGGGATTGACATCGTCAACTGTTCGGACGGTTAAATACCTCCAAAGACATCACTTGAATGGCCATCACGAACAGGGTCTTGTAAAGGCCAAACTATTACAAGTGCATTCAAGTACTGCTGCAACAACCACTACCACGTACAAAGAGTCCATGTACAGTTATTCATTATAAATGTGGTTTATACCATGGGCACGGAGCACGCGCTGGCAACGTCCTGCCCGGTGTTCGTCCGTATCACATTACCTGGTGAATGGACGCGTGCAAGACGCCACTTTTACAGCCTGGTTTACATCAACTTGCTAGGACCATGCCCGCGGCTGATTCTCCCGCCTACGCCGGCCTATCATATTGCAGCCGACTCATCTGTGTGCTCCCACGGCGAACTCACTCATGATTGATTTCTGCTTCGTCATTATGATCACCAACTTTGCGGTGGATATTAACTGGCCTAACATATCAGGTGAAATCCATCCAGTATGTTTTTATATTATATGTTGCTTTCTTTAAAAGAGCAATTACTCCGGCTTGCAAAGTTATCTAATGCAGGACCCCAAACCGCCATATTGGTACAAATTTAAAGGCCGTCAGAAAATTTCTGGCTTAAAAAGAAGGATTTTGGTTTAAAATCCGGCTCAAGGGAAAGCTGTCTCCGATAAAGCTTTGAAGCTCTCAATATCCGGTTTAAGAATTTCCGGTTCAGAAGAATAACTCTCGCAAGTTCGAGTTCTCAAGAAAAATTAAAGGAACCAAAGAGAGTCTGTGGCAAAAGCACAGCTCAAACATAGGTGCCCCTTGAGCACAACTCACAATATCATTTGGGGGCTTCCTATTCAAACATAGGTGTATTCACCAAACAGAACATGGCATTACTACCCTCTTGATTCCGGCTATCAAGCCAATATTATCATAAGAGCACAACTCTGGTTATTTCGATAATCCGGCTATCAAGCCAATATTATCATAAGGGGCTAAAGAGAGTCTGGTGCACATCACAACTCAAACATGGGTATCCCTTGAGCACAACTGACAATATCACTTGGGGACTATGTTCGAACCATAGTCACACCTCTTGATAGGCTTAAAGCCACCAGGGAAATCACTTGGGGGCTCTGGTCGTATCCGAACCATAGCTTATACCCTCTTGATCAACATAAGGGCACCAGGGAAATCACTTGGGGGCTTGGTCATATCCGAACCATAGCTACACCTCTTGATAGGCATAAGGCCACCAGGGAAATCACTTGGGGGCTATGGGTTCGAACCATAGTTACACCTCTTGATAGGCATAAGGGCACTAGGGAAATCACTTGGGGGCTTGGTCGTATTCGAACCATAGCTACACCTCTTGATCGGTGCAATGCCACAATTATGACTACATGGGGGCTCGGGTCGTATCCGAACCATAGCTTAAACCCTCTTGATCATACATATATATCATTATATATTGCATCATATGTTGCATCATCATAGCATGTATCATGTGTGCATGGATATACTGGCTTATATGGTAGGAGTCGGTTTTCAAACCAGGTTATATTTATTCAAATCTTTAATAGCCAACATGGCTGGATTTTATTATGGTTATCAATAACCAATACTATGATTAAGGTTGTCAAAGTCGCTTTAAGATACGTCTCCAACATATCTATAATTTTTGATTGTTCCATGCTATTATATTATCAACCTTGGATGTTTTATATGCATTTATATGCTATTTTATATGATTTTTGGGACTAACCTATTAACCTAGAGCCCATTGCCAGTTTCTGTTTTTACCTTGTTTTAGAGTATCGTAGAAAAGGAAAATCAAACGGAGTCCAATTGACCTGAAACTTCACGGAACTTATTTTTGGATTAGAAGAAGCCCAGAAGACTTGGAGTGCACGTCAGAGGACCTACGAGGAGGCCACAAGGCAGGGGGCGCGCCCACCCCCTCTGGGCGCGCCCTCCACCCTCGTGGGCCCCTCGTGCCCCCTGACGTACTTCTTCCGCCTATATATCTCCATATACCCTAAAAACATCCAGGAGCACAACAGATCGGGAGTTCCGCCGCTAGAAGCCTCCGTAGCCACCAAAAGCCAATCTAGACCCGTTCCGGCACCCTGCCGGAGGGGGAATCCCTCTCTGGTGGCCATCTTCATCATCCCGATGCTCTCCATGACGAGGAGAGAGTAGTTCTCCCTCGGGGTTGAGGGAATGTACTAGTAGCTATGTGTTTGATCTCTCTCTCTCTCTCTCATGTTCTTGATTTGGCACGATCTTGATGTATCGCGAGCTTTGCTATTATAGTTGGATCTTATGTTTCTCCTCCCCCTCTACTCTCTTGTAATGAATTGAGTTTTCCCTTTGAAGTTATCTTATCGGATTGAGTCTTTAAAGATTTGAGAACACTTGATGTATGTCTTGCCGTGCGTATCTGTGGTGACAATGGGATATCACGTGATTCACTTGATGTATGTTTTGGTGATCAACTTGCGGGTTCCGCCCATGAACCTATGCATAGGGGTTGGCACACGTTTTCGTCGTGATTCTCTGGTAGAAACTTTGGGGCACTCTTTGAGGTTCTATGTGTTGGTTGGATAGATGAATCTGAGATATTGTGATGCATATCGTATAATCATACCCACGGATACTTGAGGTGACATTGGAGTATCTAGGTTACATTAGGGTTTTGATTGATTTGTGTCTTAAGGTGTTATTCTAGTACGAACTCTAGGGCTGTTTGTGACACTTATAGGAATAGCCCAACGGATTGATTGGAAAGAATAACTTTGAGGTGGTTTAGTACCCTACCATAATCTCTTCGTTTGTTCTCCGCTATTAGTGACTTTGGAGTGACTCTTTGTTGCATGTCGAGCGATAGTTATATGATCCAATTATGTTATTATTGTTGAGAGGACTTGCACTAGTGAAAGTATGAACCCTAGGCCTTGTTTCAACGCAATACCGTTTACGCTCACTTTTATCATTAGTTACCTTGTTGTTTTTATATTTTCAGATTACAAATACCTTTATATACCATCCATATACCACTTGTATCACCATCTCTTCGCCGAACTAGTGCACCTATACAATTTACCATTGTATTGGGTGTGTTGGGGACACAAGAGACTCTTTGTTATTTGGTTGCAGGGTTGCTTGAGAGAGATCATCTTCATCCTACGCCTCCTACGGATTGATAAACCTTAGTTCATCCACTTTAGGGAATTTTTCTACTGTCCTACAAACCTCTGCACTTGGAGACCCAACAACGTCTACAAGAAGAAGGTTGTGTAGTAGACATCAAGCTCTTTTCTGGCACCGTTGCCGGGGAGGTTAGCGCTTGAAGGTATATCTTTAGATCTTGCAATCGAGTCTTTTAGTTTCTTGTTTTATCACTAGTTTAGTTTATAAAATAAAACTATAAAAAATGGAATTGAGTTTGTCTCATACGCTTCACCTTTTTAATATCTTTCGTAAGTATGATGGAAAGGATAATTGTGCTCAAGTGCTACAAGAAGAAATCTATAAAATGTTTGGCACTAAATCTTTGAATGATGAGCATGATTGGAATTTTATTAGTATGAATTCTTTGAATATCCATGATACTAATGATGATTGCACTAGTTATGATGTCTCCTATAAACATGTCAATTTTTGTGGAGTACATTGGGTTTGTACGAACACACCAAATAGGGAAGATAGATATTGCAAGAGGCATAAGTACTTAGAAACTAAATTGTTGCAAGAAAGGCTAGATGAATGTGCTGAAAATTTAAATTATATTGGCCATACTTGTGATCTTCGTAATGAACACGGTCATTTCAATACCCAATGCAAATTGTTTCATGATCGTATCGTGTCAAAAAATTGTGATGACTTGATTTCCCTTGCACATCATAATGAACTTAGTTTGCTTATGAGTTACTAAGAAATGAAACGTATAACTAATTATCTTCCAGAATTTGCCCGTTATAAACTTCCTTGGATTTGATCTAGAGGAAATTTATAGGTATTGTGCGGTGAATTGTATTGAAAACCCTTATATTGCCAATTACATAAAGAAAATAAAACAAATAGAAGATGAAGAGAATACTAATGAAAGGGAAGAGGCTTCCCAATACCCTCCCATTATTTCTTATGATGAATCAGGTAAGGAGGAGGAGCCTCCTATTCAACCAATCTCATTAATAAGGAGCTCCAAAAAGAGGATTGAACCCACACATGATGTGGTGAAGAAGAAGAAAAGAAAAAGGAAGAGAGGTAAGAAGATATTTCTCCCAAATAATACTGCTCCTATTACTATAGTGCCTCATGAAAATATAATTGTGGAAGATAATGATACTTTTTATGATCTTGAAAATCTTTTTGGCACTTGCTTGGAAGAATATGATAATTGCTATACTATTGGTGCTATCCATACTATTAATTATGAGAGTGATTATGCTTATGATATGAAAAGGCCCAAGCTTGGGGATGCTATGTTTGATGAAGATGATGTTTTTGAGAATATATTTGCTGAAATTAATGTTTGTCCTAAGCTTGGGGAAGCTATGTTTAATGAAGATGATATTTTTAGTCTCCCAAGTTTTGATATGCAAATTTATAATGATGATAGCATGCCTCCTAACTATGATGATTATTGTGATGATACCTATGCTATAAAAAGTAGTGATTATATTTATAAAATTTGTCATGATTATGGTTACGCATTTTCTGAACATTACTCTTTTATTGTGGAAACAATTTATAATATTCGAGTCTCTTATGACACTCCCACTATTCCGAATGAGAAGAATTTTGCTTATGTGGAGAGTAGTAAATTTTCTATGTTTGTAGATCATGAAAAGAATGCTTTAGGTGCTGGTTATTTTGTTGAATTCATTCATGATGCTACTGAAAATTATTATGAGGGAGGAATATGTGCTTGTAGGAATTGCAATAATATCAAGTTTCCTCTCTATGTGCTTAAAGTTTTGAAGTTATGCTTGTTTTACCTTCCTATGCAAGTTGATTCTTGTTCCCACAAGTTGTTTGCTCACAAAATACCTATGCATAGTAAGTATGTTAGACTTAAATGTGCTAGTAATATTCTTCATGATGCTCTCTTTATGTTTCAATTCTTATCATTTATGTGAGCATCATTGAAATCATCATGCCTAGCTAGGGGCATTAAACGATAGCGTTTGTTGGGAGGCAACCCAATTTTATTTTTATTCCTTGCTTTTTGCTCCTGTTTAGTAATAAATAATTCATCTAGCCTATGTTTATATGTGGTTTAATGCTTTTAATTAGTGTTTGTGCCAAGTAGAACCTTTGGGAAGACTTGGGGAAAGTCTTGTTGATCATGCTGTAAAAAACAGAAACTTTAGCGCTCACGAGAATTGCTACCATTTTTATTTGGAGAGTGATATTTAGTTAATTATTTTTTAAGATGATTAATAGACAAATTACTCAGGTCCAGAAATTTATTTGAGAATTTTATGAGTTCCATAAGTATACGTTTGATCCATATTACTACAGACTGTTCTGTTTTGGACAGATTCTGTTTTTCATGTGTTGTTTACTTATTTTAATGAATCTATGGCTAGTAAAATAGTTTATAAACTGTAGATAAGTTGGAATACAGTAGGTTTAACACCAATATAAACAAAGAATGAGTTCATTACAGTACCTAGAAGTGGTGATTTATTTTCTTATACTAACGGAGCTTACGAGTTTTCTGTTAAGTTTTGTGTTGTGAAGTTTTCAAGTTTTGGGTAAGGATTCGATGGACTATGGAATAAGGAGTGGCAAGAGCCTAAGCTTGGGGATGCCCAAGGCACCCAAAGGTAATATTCAAGGATATCCAAGAGCCTAAGCTTGGTGATGCCTCGGAAGGCATCCCCTCTTTCGTCTTTGTTCATCGGTAACTTTACTTGGAGCTATATTTTTATTTGCCACATGATATGTGTTTTGCTTGGAGCATCATTTTATTTTATTTAGTTTTGCTTGATGTTTGAATAAAATACCAAGATCTGAAATTATTAAATGCTAGAGAGTCTTCACATAGTTGCATAATTATTCGACTACTCATCGATCTTCACTTAAATCTTTCGGAGTAGTTTGTCATTTGCTCTTGTGCTTCACTTATATCTTTTAGAGCATGGTGGTAGTTTTATTTTGAAGAAATAGATGAAATCTCATGCTTCACTTAGATTATTTTGAGAGTCTTAAGTAGCATGGTAATTTGCTTAAAATCCTAATATGATAGGTATTCAAGAATAATAAAATTCTCTTATGAGTGTGTTGAATACTATGAGAAGTTTGATACTTGATAAGTGTTTTGAGATTTGGAGATGGTAATATTAGAGTCATGCTAGTGAGTAGTTGTGAATTTGATAAATACTTGTGTCGAAGTTTGTGATTCCTGTAGCATGCACATATGATGAACCCTTATGTGATGAAGTCGGAGCATGATTTATTCATTGATTGTCTTCCTTATGAGTGGCGGTCGGGGACGAGCGATGGTATTTTCCTACCAATCTATCCCCCTAGGAGCATGCGCGTAGTACTTTGTTTCGGTAACTAATAGATTTTTGCAATAAGTATGTGAGTTCTTTATTACTAATGTTGAGTCCATGGATGATACGCACTCTCACCCTTCCACCATTGCTAGCCTCTCTAGTACCGCGCAACTTTCGCCGGTATCATAAACCCACCATTTACCTTCCTCAAAACAGCCACTATACCTACCTATTATGGCATTTCCATAGCCATTCCGAGATATATTGCCATGCAACTTTCCACCGTTCCATTTGTTATGACACACTCCATCATTGTCATATTGCTTAACATGATCATGTAGTTGACATCGTATTTGTGGCAAAGCCACCATTCATAATTCTTTCATACATGTCACTCATGTATCATTGCATACCCTGGTACACCGTTGGAGGCATTCACATAGAGTCATATTTTGTTCTAAGTATTGAGTTGTAATTGTTGAGTTGTAAGTAAATAAAAGTGTGATGATCATCATTATTAGAGCATTGTCCCAGTAAGGAAAGGATGATGGAGACTATGATTCCCCCACAAGTCGGGATGAGACTCCGGACAAAAATAAATAAATAAAAGAGGCCAAAGAAGCCCAAATAAAAAAAGAGAAAAGAGGCCATAAAAAAAGATAAAGGCTCAAATAAAGAAATAAAAAAATAAAAAAATGAGAGAAAAAGAGAGAAGGGGCAATGCTACTATCCTTTTACCACACTTGTGCTTCAAAGTAGCACCATGATCTTCATGATAGAGAGTCTCCTATGTTGTCACTTTCATATACTAGTGGTAATCTTTCATTATAGAACTTGGCTTGTATATTCCAATGATGGGCTTCCTCAAAATGCCTTAGGTCTTCGTGAGCAAGCAAGTTGGATGCACACCCACTAGTTTCTTTTGTTGAGCTTTCATATACTTATAGCTCTAGTGCATCCGTTGCATGGCAATCTCTACTCACTCACATTGATATCTATTGATGGGCATCTCCATAGCCCATTGATACGCCTAGTTCATGTGAGACTAGCTTCTCCCTTTTTGTCTTCTCCACAACCACCATTCTATTCCACCTATAGTGCTATGCCCATGGCTCACACTCATGTATTGCGTGAAGATTGAAAAAGTTTGAGAACATCAAAAGTATGAAAAAATTGCTTGGCTTGTCATCGGGGTTGTGCATGCTTTAAATATTTTGTGTGGTGAAGATGGAGCATAGCCAGACTATATGATTTTGTAGGCATAGCTTTCTTTGGTCATGTTATTTTGAGAAGACATGATTGCTTAGTTAGTATGCTTGAAGTATTATTATTTTTATGTCAATATTAAAGTTTTGTCTTGAATCTTATGGATCTGAATATTCTTGCTACAATAAAGAGAAATACATGATGAATATGTTAGGTAGCATTCCACATCAAAAATTCTGTTTTTATCATTTACCTACTCGAGGACGAGCAGGAATTAAGCTTGGGGACGCTGATACGTCTCCAACGTATCTATAATTTTTGATTGTTCCATGCTATTATATTATCAACCTTGGATGTTTTATATGCATTTATATGCTATTTTATATGATTTTTGGGACTAACCTATTAACCTAGAGCCCAGTGCCAGTTTCTGTTTTTACCTTGTTTTAGAGTATCGCAGAAAAGGAAGATCAAACGGAGTCCAATTGAGCTGAAACTTCACGAAACTTATTTTTGGATCAGAAGAAGCCCAGAAGACTTGGAGTGCACGTCAGGGGGGCTACGAGGAGGCCACGAGGCAAGGGGGCGCGCCCACCCCCTCTGGGCGCGCCCTCCACCCTTGTGGGCCCCTCGTGGCCCCCCTGACGTACTTCTTCCGCCTATATATCTCCATATACCCTAAAACATATGGGAGCACAATAGATCAGGAGTTCCGCCGCCAGAAGTCTCCGTAGCCACTGAAAGCCAATCTAGACCCGTTCCGGCACCCTGCCGTAGGGGGAATCCCTCTTCGGTGGCCATCTTCATCATCCTGGTGCTTTCCATGATGAGGAGGGAGTAGTTCTCCCTCAGGGCTGAGGGTATGTACCAGTAGCTATGTGTTTGATCTCTCTCTCTCTCTCTCTCTCTCGTGTTCTTGATTTGGCACGATCTTGATGTATCGCGAGCTTTGCTATTATAGTTGGATCTTATGTTTCTCCTCCCTCTCTACTCTCTTGTAATGAATTGAGTTTTCCCTTTGAAGTTATCTTATCGGATTGAGTCTTTAAAGATGTGAGAACACTTGATGTATGTCTTGCCGTGCGTATATGTGGTGACAATGGGATATCACGTGATTCACTTGATGTATGTTTTTGTGATCAACTTGCGGGTTCCGCCCATGAACCTATGCATAGGGGTTGGCACACGTTTCCGTCGTGATTATCCGGTAGAAACTTTGGGGAACTCTTTGAGGTTCTATGTGTTGGTTGAATAGATGAATCTGAGATTGTGTGATGCATATCGTATAATCATACCCACGGATACTTGAGGTGACATTAGAGTATCTAGGTGACATTAGGGTTTTGATTGATTTGTGTCTTAAGGTGTTATTCTAGTATGAACTCTAGGGCTGTTTGTGACACTTATAGGAATAGCCCAATGGATTGATTGGAAAGAATAACTTTGAGGTGGTTTCGTACCCTGCCATAATCTCTTCGTTTGTTCTCCGCTATTAGTGACTTTGGAGTGACTCTTTGTTGCATGTTGAGGGATAGTTATATGATCCAATTATGTTATTATTGTTGAGAGGACTTGCACTAGTGAAAGTATGAACCCCAGGCCTTGTTTCAACGCAATACCGTTTACACTCACTTTTATCATTAGTTACCTTACCGTTTTTATATTTTCAGATTACAAGTACCTTTATCTACCATCCATATACCACTTGTATCACCATCTCTTCGCTGAACTAGTGCACCTATACAATTTACCATTGTATTGGGTGTGTTGGGGACACAAGAGACTCTTTGTTATTTGGTTGCAGGGTTGCTTGAGAGAGACCATCTTCATCCTACGCCTCCTACGGATTGATAAAACTTAGGTCATCCACTTGAGGGAAATTTGCTACTGTCCTACAAACCTCTACACTTGGAGGCCCAACAACGTCTACAAGAAGAAGGTTGTGTAGTAGACATCACTTCAGCGCAATGGCTATTATTTTATCAATGGGTATGATTTATTCTACAATGGAAGGAATAGCCCCGAGTCGCTGCAGGCTTACGACCCGGCACTTGGGGGCTACATTATTCAAATTGAGATTACATCAAATATGCAAGTCTCATGTCGCTGCAAGCATACACCATGACACTTGGGGGCTAATGCAAAGTCATTTTTATTGGACTTATTGAAGATACAACTCATCACATCATAATGAGCAGACCCTTGGGGGCTACCAATTGCTCCTATCAATGATCCAAGGTACATAAGTTTTAATCCGTTATATTCAAGGGTCCACTGCTCAGTTGGTAAAACACAAAGCTCTTAACCTTGTGGACGTGGGTTCAAGCCCCATGGTGGAGTTACATCATATGATGTCATTTTCAATGAAGCATGATTATATTTATAAAGTCCCTGCTCATTATTGCATAATGATCCAGCCCTTGGGGGCTACACTGGTTGAAGTCCCTGCTCCTATCAATGATCCAAGGTAATTACAAGTCCCAGGTTGCTGCAAGCATGACAACCCGGCACTTGGGGGATACATATATGGAATACTCAGTTCTGACTGGTGATTGAGATGAACAACCTGGATTTCTTCGAGCTTGTGACATTCGTATTTAAAGCAAGTTGAGGGAGTCCTGGATTAGGGGGTATCCGGACAGCCGGATTATATCCTTTGGCCGGACTGTTGGGCTATGAAGATACAAGATTGAAGACTTCGTCCCGTGTCCGGATGGGACTCTTCTTGGTGTGGAAGGCAAGCTTGGCAATATAGATATGTAGATCTCCTTCCTTGTAACCGACTCTGTGTAACCCTAGCCCCCTCCGGTGTCTATATACACCGGAGGGTTTAGTCCGTAGGACGAACAACATACAATCATACCATAGGCTAGCTTCTAGGGTTTAGCCTCTCTGACTTCGTGGTAGATCAACTCTTGTACTACTCATATCATCAAGAACAATCAAGCAGGACATAGGGTTTTACCTCCATCAAGAGGGCCCGAACCTGGGTAAACATCGTGTCCCCTGCCTCCTGTTACCATCCGCCTAGACGCATAGTTCGGGACCCCCTACCCGAGATCCGCCGGGTTTGACACTGACATTGGTGCTTTCATCGAGAGTTCCTCTATGTCGTCATCATTAGGCTTGATGGCTCCTTCAATCATCGATAGCGATGTAGTCCAGGGTGAGACTTTTCTCCCCGGACAGATCTTTGTATTCGGGGGCTTCGCACTGCGGGCCAACTCGCTTGGCCATCTGGAGCAGATTGAGAGTTACGCCCCTGGCCACCAGGTCAGGTTTGGAAGCTTAAACTACACGGCCGATATCCGTGGAGACTTGATCTTCGACGAATTCGAGCCCCTACCGAGTGCGTCACACGGTCACGATGAGCATGATTTAGCTCTACCATCGGACAGTGTTCAGCAGATCGCACCGAGAACCGCTCCGACCCTCAATTCGGAGCCAATTGCGCCATCCATGGACGGGTGGATAGACCCTGTCACGGAGGCCGCATCCTCAATGGCGACCGAGCCAAGTATCGACCTTACCCTTCACGGGAGCCGTGACGCCGAACTGCCGGATTCTTCCCCGGCCACGGACTCCGAACCGCCTGCGCCCGTGCCTATCGAATCCGATTAGGCGCCGATCATGGAGTTCACCTCCGCGGATATCTTTCAGCACTCGCCCTTTGGCGACATACTGAACTCATTAAGGTCTCTCTCCTTGTCAGGTGAGTCCTGGCCAAACTATGTCCGGCAGGATTGGGATGCGGATGACGGAAATTCGCCGCCCACCCACCACCCACTTAGTAGCCACTGTCGTCAACTTGACCGACATGCTCGACTTCGACTCCGAAGGAATCGACGGTATGGACGACGATGCAGGAGACGAACAAGAACCACTGCCCACAGGGCACTAGACAGCCACCTTATCATATGATATATATATGGTGGACACACCCAAAGAAGGCAATGGCGTCGGGACAGCGGAGGATGACCCCTCCAAGAAGCAACCCAAGCGCCGACGTCAGCGGCGCCGATCTAAGTTTCACCAAAGCAAAAGCGGTGATACCAGCATAGGAGATAATAGCACTCCGGACAGTGCCGAAGATAACGACAATCCCCTCTAGCAAGATTTAGAGCAGGAGGACGGAGAAGCCAGCCCTCCCGAGAGAGCGGCAAATGGAGAGGCGGAGGATGATAATTACATGCCTCCCTCCGAAGACGAGGCAAGCCTCGACGATGACCAATTTGTCGTGCCTGAAGACCCCATCGAGCAAGAGCGCTTCAAGCGCCGGCTTATAGCCACGGCAAATAGCCTTAAGAAAAAGCAGCAATAGCTTCAAGCTGATCAAGATTTGCTAGCTAACAGATGGACCGAAGTCCTTGTGGCCGAGGAATATGAACTAGAACGCCCGTCCAAGAGTTACCCAAAGCACAAGTTGCTACCCCGATTGGAGGAGGAAGCATTAAAACCTACATCTCCAGCATATGACGCGGCTGATCGGCCACCTCGTGGTCGCGACAGAGAGGCATTTCAGCCAAAAGCCCAGCCCGCACCCCGACGCCACTCAAATAAAAATGTCAAGGCACGGGGAAACATGCTAGACCTGCGAGACATATTGGAGGACAAAGCAAAAAACGCAAGATCGATCTACGGATCATGAGGGCGCTCCACTATGCGAGACGATAACCGTCACGCCGGATATAGTAAAAGTAAATTCGGCCGGGCCGAACACAGTGGACAAGGCTCATTTGAGCTGCGTCGCGATATAGCCCAGTACAGAGGCGCCGCACACCCCCTATGCTTCACAGACGAAGTAATGGGTCACCAAATCCTAGAGGGTTTCAAACCCGTAAATACCGAATCATACGACAACACAACAGATCCTGCGGTATGGATCGATGACTTCCTCCTGCACATCCACATGGCCCACGGTGACGATCTACAAAGGACTAGCTCGGCATTGGCTCAATAGCCTGCCAGCAGAATCCATAGGCTGTTGGGAGGATCTGGAAGCCGCATTCCTCGACAAATTACAGGGCACTTATGTGTGACCACCAGATGCCGATGACTTGAGCCACATACTTCAGCAGCCAGAGGAATCGGCCAGGCAATTCTAGACACGGTTCCTAATGAAGAAAAATCAAATCGTCGACTGTCCGGATGCAGAGGCCCTAGCAGCTTTTAAGCACAACATCCGCGACGAGTGGCTCGCCCGACACCTTAGCCAGGAAAAGCCGAAATCTATGGCAGCCCTCACGACACCCATGACCCGCTTTTGCACGGCAGAGGACAGCTGGCTGGCTCGAAGCAATAACATATCAAAGAACCATGGTACTTAAGATACCGAGGATAGCAATGGCATGTCACATCGCAACAAACACAAGTGCCGTATCAACAACGACAATATCGAGGATACGGCAGTCAATGCCGGATTCAGAGGCTCTAAACCCGGTCAGCAGAAAAAAGCCATTCAAAAGAAGCACTCCGGGCCCGTCTAGTTTGGACCGTATACTCGATCGCTCATGCCAAATACACGACACCCCCGACAAGCGAGCCAACCACACCAACAGGGAATGTTGGGTGTTCAAGCAGGCCGACAAGTTAAATGCCGAAAACAAAGATAAGGGGCTACATAGCGATGACGAGGAAGAGCCCTGGCCGCCGAACACCGGAGGATAGAAGAGGTTCCCCCCATAAGTGCGGACGGTGAACAAGATATATGCAACCCACATCCCGAAGAGGGAGCGGAAGCGTACGCTAAGGGACGTATATGCGTTGGAGCCAGTCGCCCCAAAGTTCAACCCATGGTCCTCCTGTCCGATCACCTTCGATCGTAGGGACCACCCCACTAGTATCCGTCATGGTGGATTCGCCGCATTGGTCCTAGACCCAATCATCAACGGATTTCACCTCACTCGAGTCCTTATGGATGGCGGCAGCAGCCTGAACCTGCTTTATCAGGATACAGTGCGCAAAATGGGTATAGACCCCTCAAGGATGAAACCCACAAAAACGACCTTCAAAGGCGTTATACCAGGTGTAGAGTGCACAGGTCAGTCACACTGGAAGTGGTCTTTGGATCCCCGGATAACTTCCGAAGCGAGGAGTTAATCTTCGATATAGTCCCGTTCCACAGTGGCTATCATGCACTGCTCGGGCGAACCGCATTTGCGAGATTCAATGCGGTACCGCATTATGCATACCTCAAGCTCAAGATGCCAGGACCTCGGGGGGTCATCACAATCAATGGAAACACAGAGCGCTCTCTTCGCACGGAGGAGCACACTGCGGCCCTCGCAGCAGAAGCACAAAGCAGCCTCTTAAGGCAATCAACCAGTTCGGCGATTAAACACCCAGACACCTTCAAGCGCGCCCGGAGTAATCGGCAACAAGACCGCCTGGCACGTTCCGAGCTCGCATAGCAATGCGGCCCCCACCCCAGTCCCAGCCAAACGACGAAATCCATGCCACGCATACATAATTACGCATTGAAAATACCATGGGCATAGGTGGGGAGGGGGCACGACTACGGCACGCCCCAAGACGCGGCTCAACCGCACTAGGGGCTTCCCGCTTTGTTATTTTTCTCTCTTTCAGGACTTTACTCTCTGGAAACCCCATCCGGCAGTACGATTGCCGGACACACGATGCAACAACCAAGGAGGCAGAAAGCTACGTCGCACCATGGAACTCACAGGTGGTATCTGATAACGATTGAAATACTTGCTTTAAATACCATTCCTCAGCTTGCCCTTGGAGGGGACATGTCAAATAGTCCTACTTTTTGCTTATCGCACTACTTGTATCATTCTGCTTCGACGCACCTTTTTGAATAAACAATGCATAGCACTAGACTATTACCGCATTCTCTATTCTTTTATATATATATATATATATGTTCATTCATGACATTCAGCACCCGTACACTCTGGTACAGCCAATACGCCAGGGGCTTAAGCGTACCCCATAATACGGCGTGAGAAGTCCGAACACTTTCGACAGTGCGGCACCCCGAACTTATAGCATTATATGCATCAGCTCCGAATCATGCCTTGGGTCAATAGTTGGGTTTGCCCGCCTCCCATGTTTTGGTACCTTACTTTCCGCTATATCGTCTAAGGTAGCACTAGGAGAACTACTGCGATTGTGCCCCGGTTCATCTAGGCAAGCACCTCAGTAGAGAAAGCTAAAACTGACTGTCATGATAAGGCGAGAGCTGGTCGCTGTTCGAGATGTCTCAAGTCCCTAAAGAATTATGCCGCTTAGAGCGAGGCGTCGGGTTTGTCTGGCTTAAGGCGTGTATAGCGCCCCGAATTCGGCCTTTAGAATACTAGGGGCTTCACCAAAATTTAAAATTGTAGACTTCTATGGCTAAGTGAGAGTGATAAAACATTATAGTCTGATTGCCTTGTTCGTTGTGCTGAGCACCTCCCTCGAAGGACCCAACAATGGGAAAAAGAGTGCTCAGATTTATCCCGAACACCCCAGCACTCGTGGCATGGGGGCAGAAGCCGACGACTGGCCATCTCTCAGATTTAATAAACAACAGCATAGAAGGTAATATTTTAAATTCAAACAAGCGTTGCATAGCGCATATGAACAAGTTTTCATAATACAGGATCACACGAGCAAGTTCATTCAAAAATTACATCCTTCGCACACTCGTCCTCCACAAGACGGGCACCCTTCGGGACACCCTCATAATACATTTCGGGGTGGCGATGCTCCTTTCCCTACGACGGCCCCTCCTTCACCAGCTTCTCGACGTCCATCTTGGCCTAGTGCACATTCGCACGGGCAAAAGCCCGACATGCACCTTCGAAGTAGACAGACCGCTTTATGACTTCCAGCCGTGGGCAGGCATCCACAAGCCGCCTCACCAGGCCGAAGTAGCTGTTGGGAAGGGAGTCGCCAGGCCACATCCGGACTATAAGGCCCCTCATGGCCTGTTCGGCCGCCTTGTGCAGCTCGACCAGTTGCTTCAGCTGGTCGCTCACAGGCATCGGGTGTTCGGTCCCAGTATATTGAGACCAGAATAACTTCTCTGTCGAGCTTCCCTCCTCGGCCTGGTAATACTTTGCGGCATCCGACATGCTGCGGGGCAAACCTGCGAATGCTCCTAGAGAGCTCCGGACTCGGGTAAGTAATAAGTAATTTACTTTCACATGCTTGCTTTGCATATTGAATGCCTTACCCGCCGCTATCTTCCTCATCGCCTCAATTTCCTGGAGGGCCTTTTGCGATTCAGCCTTGGCATGCTTTGTGCTCTCGAGGGCCACGGCAAGCTCGGACTCTCGCATCTTCGAGTCAAGCTCCAAAGTCTCGTGCTTCTTCATGAGAGCCTGGAGCTCTTGCTGCACCTCACCCACCCGTGCCTCTTGTTTCTCCCGCTCGGTGCGCTCCTCGGCCGCTTTGTTTTCAGCCTCGGACAATGCTCGCTTCAGGGTCGCCACTTCGGTCATGGGCCCTGGCACATCCATGATGATCCTATATATATATACATATATACATACATATATATATATAGACAAGGTATTACTTACCTTTGTTCTCCTCGAGCTGCCTCTTGGCAAGGCCGAGTTCTTTCTCGGACCGCTCAAGGTTCTGCTTCAGTGCGGCGACCTCCGCAATCAGTGCGGCAGATGTCAGCAGCGAAGCCTGCATACGCATATAGACATACTTGTATTAGACTCCTGCAGATATTATTTGATCCTCTATTTGGCTTTTCTTTGTGAACACCAAACAGAGCATCAGGGGCTACTGTCTATGCGGTAATATTTTCCTATATTTTAAATACTTACCTCAAAGCCTGTTAGAAGGCTGGCACAGGCTTCAGTCAGTCCGCTCTTGGCGGACTGAACCTTCTTGATCACCGCACTCATAATAGTGCGGTGCTCTTCGTCAATGGAAGCACCGCGAAGCGCTCCCACCAGGTTGTCCAGTGCCTCTGGATGGACAGAGGTCACCGGCACGGGCGGCTTGCCCCTCTTGGAAGGGGGCCGCGTGCCGGAGTCCGAAACCACTGGAGGTTCCGGCGTGGCATTCGGCTGAGGGCCGAACTTCGAGCCCTTGGGAGTCTTGCTCCCTTCGCGCCTGGAGTCTGGAAGGTCGCCTTGAGGCGCCTCTAGGACTATCTCCCCCCGGTTCAGTGCCCCTTGGGACAATACCTCGACATTGTCCGTAGGGCGAGGAGAGGAGGCAGTTGGAAGTGACTCACTATTCATATCTGATGAGTCCAAGGAATCGTCCGACGAAGGTACGTCGATACGGGCTCGGGGCGGACTGCATGATCATATTCGACGTTAGAAGAAGTAGTGCAATAAAAGTATGCTATGAGTTACTCTCGTATCCGAATACTTACGACTTCGCTAGGGGCTTGGCCCTGAGTAACCACTCGTCTTCGCTGTCGGCAGCGCTGGTGGAACAGTCCGAAAGGAGAGTCCTTCCCTTCTTGGACCCTTCGGCCTCCCCGGTTGGGGCGGCCTTCCTTTTCTTGTCTCCCCCGGCCGGAGGGGGAGAATCTTCATCTTCCTCCTCCTCGTTTTCACGGGAGGAGTGCATCTCGGAGTTATCGGACAATGAGTCCGATCAATGTTGGGGATATCGCTTATCGGGAACTTATCGGTCTACCCATGATATGGGGTAAATTGGCAAGTTTATCGGCATAGCGGTTAATTTATCGCCATATATGCTGATTTATCGGCCGATTTATCTTATCGGTCAGACAACGGTAAGCGATAGATCGGCCGATTTATCAGAATATTGGAAGATATCTTGAACTGTGAGTCTGATACCACCTGGCGCCAGGAACTCTTTCGGGTTCCCGTGGCCTTCTTCTTGGTCTTCTCCGGCACCTCATAAGGATCCGGAGTCCGCATCTCCGTCACGAGAGCGTCTACAGGGTCTTCGGGCAGAGGGGCCGGACAGTTAATCTGCTCCGATGTCTCCACCCAGTCCTGTCAAAGGCATGGGAGCTCAGACCCTGCACATGGTTAAGCTATGGGAAATAAATACCCTACCAGATGTGGAGAACTTACCGGATTCGCAGGGCGCTTCACGCTTAGCCCGCGGTCCTCGGTAAGGGGAGGGGGGACCTCGGCGCCCTTAAACAGCACCTTCCAGACGTCCTTGTGCGTCGTGTTGAAGAGCTCGCGTAGAGTCTGGTGCTGGGCCGGGTCGAACTCCCATAAGTTGAAAGCCCGTTGTTGACACGGGAGGATCCGGCGGAAGAGCATGACCTGGACTATGTTGACAAGCTTAAGTTTCTTGCTTATCATTTTCCGGATACACTTCTGGAGCCCGTCCAGCTCCACCAATGAGCCCCAGGACAGGCCCTTCTCGTTCTAGGAAGTAAGCCGAGTGGGGATTCCGCATCGAAACTCGGGGGCCGCCACCCAGTTGGTGTCGCGCGGCTCGGTGATGTAGAACCACCCCGATTGCCACCACTTTATGGTCTCCACGAAGGAGCCCTCGAGCCATGTAACGTTGGGCATTTTTCCCACCATGGCTCCGCCGCATTCCGCTTGTTGGCCGCCTACTACCTTTGGTTTGACATTGAAGGTCTTCAGCCATAGGCTGGAGTGGGGCCGGATGCGGAGGAAAGCCTCGCACACGAGGTGAACGCCGAGGTGTTGAGGATGAAATTCGGGGCCAGATCATGGAAGTCCAGCCCATAATAGAACATAAGGCCGCGGACGAATGGATGGAGGGGAAACCCCAGTCCGCGGACGAAGTGGGTGAGGAAAACCACCCTTTTGTGGGGTTCCAGGGTAGGGATGATCTGCCTCATGGCTGGCAGCCGGTGCGCGATATCCGCGGCTAAGTCTCCGGCCCCACGTAGTTTTTTGATGTGTCCCTCCGTGACGGAGGAGACCATCCACTTGCCTCCCGCTCCAGACATGTTTGGAGAGAGTTGAGGAGAAGGATGTGGACTTGGGCGCTGGAGCTCGAGTGCGCGAGAATGGATGAGCAAGGAGCGAGAAGGCGTGGGTAGAAAAAGGTGAAACCTTATCCCTTTATAAGGGCGGACGAAACTATGCGCCCCCACCAGCCTGGTAAAACTCGCTTATCCCCCAAGCATCGTAATTGATGGCGCGGTTGGGTTACCCACGTCCGTATTGATGGGAATCCCGTAATAAGGGGACACGGTCTCTGCTTCGACAAGATGTGCCAAGGAAACCGCCTCGCGAAACATGCTGAGATAGGTTATGAAAAACGATTCGAATAAAGACCTGGTGTGGTGTGATGTCACGCTACGGGGTACGTCAGCAGATTAGATTTGTGGAAATATTATTCTCTCTATGGTGGTATGTGGAACTTGTTTTGCAGAGCCGGACACGATCCTTGTGTTCAAAATCTACTATGAAGTATTCGGAGGAGGAACCCGCCTTGCAATGTCGAAAATAATCTGCGTGCCAGAATCATTGTCATTAAAGCCTGGTTCAGGGGCTACTGAGGGAGTCCTGGATTAGGGGGTATCCGGACAGCCGGATTATATCCTTTGGCCAGACTATTGGGCTATGAAGATACAAGATTGAAGACTTCTTCCCGTGTCCGGATGGGACTCTCCTTGGCGTGGAAGGCAAGCTTGGCAATACGGATATGTAGATGTCCTTCCTTGTAACCGACTCTGTGTAACCCTAGCCCCCTCCGGTTTCTATATAAACCGGAGGGTTTAGTCCGTAGGACGAACAACATACAATCATACCATAGGCTAGCTTCTAGGGTTTAGCCTCTCTAATCTCATGGTAGATCAACTCTTGTACTACTCATATCATCAAGAAGGACATAGGGTTTTACCTCCATCAAGAGGGCCCGGACCTGGGTAAACATCGTGTCCCCTGCCTCCTGTTACCATCCGCCTAGACGCACAGTTCGGGGCCCCCTACCCGAGATCCGTCGGTTTTGACACCGACACAAGTCTTAAGCTGTTGCTATGCTACCTTCTTAAGACTTGGAGGCTACAAGTGATGGGCATATAAGAGGTATATTTTCAAGCTTGATGTTAACTACAATTATGACCCGGTGCTATCAATATTTTGTAAACCAGAAATGATAAATCGGCAAAGTTCTACATTCTTAAAGAGGAAAGTTCTACATTCTTAAACCGGTTGAAGATCAGATGAGTATTTCAAAGACCAATATTTTTGTTAAGCATTGAGAGCTGAGTCAAAGGAGTTATTCTTCACAACATTTATCCGTGACAAACCAATGTCAGCAAATTGATTATGAAGCTGGCCTAATTGACCCGGATTTTACAGAAGAAGGAAGTAACAAGGACTTAAGGATGATCAGGATCAGTTTAAGATGGATAAATCCAAATTAAACCGGGGGCTAATGTCGGGGATATACCCCGTGGTATGATCCGGCCGGAGTTATAACCCGTCTGGGACTTGGTAAACCGGCAGGTGGTAAGGCAGGTGGTAAACCGGTTGGTGTTAAGTCAGACGGTAAACCAACAGGTTGTTAAACCGGCTGACAGTTAAGACAGGCAGGCAAAGCAGGCAGTTAACCCAAACGGCAAACTGGCAGGTTGTTAAACCGGCTGACAGTTAAGACAGGAGTCATGTCAGATGATAACTCAGCAGACAATCATAAACCGGCAGACCATCTTAAACCGGCACCAGTTATAACCCGGCAGATAGTGATAACTGGGTTGCCAGGAGTTATGAAGCCCGAGACGTTATAAAGCCCAAGATGTTAAGAAGCCCATGAAGAGAAGTCATAATAGTTAAGTCTTAAGTCCGAGTTGGACTCTACATGTAACCCGCCCCTTCAACTTATATATGGAGGGGCAGGGCTCCCCAAAGAGGAACAAGTAAGAAGAAAATATCTTAAAGGGTTAGGGTTAACTGGGAGAGCCGGTTTACGATGACTTCCTCATGATCATAATGAGACATAGCCTCACACAGCACATCGGGTTGTTAACGGATGATGTTTCCCGGGGCCCGAAGCTGTCTAAACCCTTGTCTTGTGTTGCATCTCTAGATTCCGCTCAACCCCTCTCAAGCTACCACATAGATGTGTTGGCCCCACGACTAAGTCCTCACTCTAGGACATCTGCCGTGACAATTCCACGACACACATCACTATGTGCCTTTCAAGCAATGTGTCTAAATGAGTTAGCCACGGGATGATGCATTACGGAATGAGTAAAGAGACTTGCCAGTAATGAGATTGAACTAGGAACGATGATACCGATGATCAAATCTCAGGCAACTAACATACCAAGGATAAAGGGAACAACGTATGTTGTTATGCGGTTTGATCGATAAAGATCTTCGTAAAATATGTAGGAGCCAATATGAGCATCTAGGTTCCGCTATTTGTTATTGACCGGAGATGTGTCTCGGGCATGTCTACATAGTTCTTGAATCCGTGGGGTTCACACGCTTAACGTTCGATGACGATTTGTATTATGAATTATATGATTTGATGACCGAAGATTGTTAGGAATCCCGGATGAGATCGCGGACATGACGAGGAGTCTCGAAATGGTCGAGACATAAAGATTGATATATTGGACTATGTTATTTGGACACAGGAAGTGTTCCGGATAGTTTCGGGTAAAAACAGAGTGCCGGAGGGCTTACTGGAACCCCCGGGGGAACTAATGGGCCACCATGGGCCTTGTTGGAGAGAGAGGAGGGCAGCCAGGGCAGCCCCCCTGCAGTCCGAATTGGACAATGGAAGGGGGGCGGCGCCCCCCTTTCCTACTCCCTTTCCCTCTCCTTCCTTCCCCCTCTCTTCCTTGTGGAGGAATCCTACTAGGATTGGTAATCCTAGTAGGACTCCCTCTCCTTGGGAGCGCCCCTAGGGCCGGTCGGCTTCCCCTCCGTCCTTTATATACGGGGGCAGGGACACCCTAGAACACACAAGTTGATCTTTTAGCCATGTGCGGTGCCCCCCTCCATAGTTACACACCTCGATCATATCGTTGTAGTGCTTAGGTGAAGCCCTGCGTCGGTAACTTCATCATCACCGTCACCACACCGTCGTGCTGACAAAACTCTCCCTCGGCCTCAACTGGATCAAGAGTTCGAGGGACGTCATCGAGCTGAACATGTGTTGATCGCGGAGGTGCCGTGCGTTCGATACTTGTGTCGGTTGGATCGCGAAGACGTTCGACTACATCAACCGCATTACTAAACGCTTCCACTTTCGGTCTACGAGGGTACGTAGACACACTCTCCCCTCTCATTGCTATGCATCTCCTAGATAGATCTTGCGTGATCGTAGGTAAAATGTTTGAAATACTGCATTCCCCAATAGTGGCATTCGAGCCAGGTCTATGCGTAGATGTTATATGCACGAGTAGAACACAATGAGTTGTGGGCCATAATAGTCATACTTCTTACCAGCATGTCTTACTTTGATTCGGCAGTATTGTTGGATGAAGCAGCCCAGACCGACATTACATGACCGCGTTAATGTGACTGGTTCTACCGACGTGCTTCGCACACAGGTGGCTAGTGGGTGTCTGTTTCTCCAGCTTTAGTTGAATCGAGTTTGACTACGCCCGGTCCTTGTTGAAGGTTTAAACAACACACTTGACGAAAAATCGTTGTGGTTTTGATGCGTAGGTAAGAACGATTCTTGCTAGAAGCCCGTAGCAGCCACGTAAAACTTGCAACAACAAAGTAGAGGACGTTTAACTTGTTTTTGCAGGGCATGTTGTGATGTGATATGGTCAAGACGTGATGATATATAAATTGTTGTATGAGATGATCATGTTTTGTAACAATTATCGGCAACTGGCAGGAGCCATATGGCCGTCGCTTTATTGTATGAAATGCAATCTCCATGTAGTTAATTTACTTTATCACTAAGCGGTAGCGATAGTCGTAGAAGCAATAGTTGGCGAGACGACAACGATGCTATGATGGAGATCAAGGTGTCTAGCCAGTGACGATGGTGATCATGACGGTGCTTTGGAGATGGAGATCAAAGGCACAAGAGGATGATGGCCACATCATATCACTTATTTTGATTGCATGTGATGTTTATCCTTTATGCATCTTATTTTGCTTAGTACAACGGTAGCATTATAAGATGATCTCTCACTAAATTTCAAGGTATAAGTGTTCTCCCTGTGTATGTTCCATTGCTACAGTTCGTCGTGCCGAGACGCCACATGATGATCGGGTGTGATAAGCTCTACATTCACATACAATGGGTGCAAGCCAGTTTTGCACACGCAGAATACTCGGGTTAAACTTGACGAGCCTAGCATATGCAGATATGGCCTCGGAACACTGAGACCGAAAGGTCGAGCGTGAATCATATAGTAGTATGATCAACATAGTGATGTTCACCATTGAAAACTTCTTCATATCACGTGATTATCGGACATGGTTTAGTTGATATGGATCACGTGATCATTTAGATGACTAGAGAGATGCCTATCTAAGTGGGAGTTCTTAAGTAATATGATTAAGTGAACTTCAATTTATCATGAACTTAGTACCTGATAGTATTTTGCATGTCTATGTTGTTGTAGATAAATGGCCCATGCTACTATTCCTTTGAATTTTAATGCATTCCTAGAGAAAGCTAAGTTGAAAGATGATGGTAGCAACTACACAGACTGGGTCTGTAACTTGTGGATTATCCTCATTGCTGCACAGAAGAATTACGTCCTGGAGGCACCGCTAGGTGTACCACCCATGCCAGCAACTCCAGACATTGTGAATGCCTGGAAGTCGCGTGTTGATGACTACTCGATAGTTCAGTGTGCCATGCTTTACGGCTTAGAACCGGGACTTCAACGACGTTTTGAAAGTCATGGAGCATATGAGATGTTCCAGGAGTTGAAGTGAATATTTCAAGTAAAAGCCCGGATTGAGAGATATGAAGTCTCCAACAAGTTCTACAGCTGCAAAATGGAGGAGAATAGTTCTGTCAGTGAACATATACTCAGAATGTCTGGGTACCACAACCACTTGACTAAGCTGGGAGTTAATCTTCCTGATGATAGTGTCATTGACAGAGTTCTTCAATCACTGCCACCAAGCTACAAGAGCTTCGTGATCAACTATAATATGCAAGGCGATGGATAAGACAATTCCCGAGCTCTTCGCAATGCTAAAGGCTGCGGAGGTAGAAATCAAGAAGGAGCATCAAGTGTTGATGGTTAACAAGACCACTAGTTTCAAGAAGAAGGGTAAAGGGAAAAAGGGGACACTACAAAAAAAGACACATCCGTGACATTTTGGGCCGAACAAAAAAAATTCTGTCATACTTATGACACTTATATGATGATATTTGTGACAAAACCCGGTATCATCATAGATGTGGTGGGGTCCTACTTCTATGTCAAAAAATCATGACAGAAAATGGGCTTTTCGTCCTGGGCGGGCCGGAGACACAGCTGCATGACATTCTTTGGCCGCACCATGACGAAAAAACCGTAGTAGAAGCGAGGGCGAGGAAAATATCAGGGAGTTCCCAGTTACGTTGGGTGGTCGGGGGCCGAGCGACGCGCATTTCTCTCGTACGTACGCGCGTGTGTACGAGGCGTTGCACTCTAACTGAACCCGAGCGAGGCGTTGGGCTCTAACTGAACCCGAGCGGTTGCACTGCAGGCTACGCGTTACTGAACCCGAGCGATCGATCGATCCCTTGCTGTTAACTGAACCCGAGTGATTCCTTCGCTATTGCTGCTAACTGAAGCTGATCGATGCTGTCTCTGGATGAATAGTGAGTGTTGTTGGGGGGGTTTGGATGAACAGTTCCCGGTGGGGGGTTTGATGAACAGGACCCTGTGGTAGTAGAGGCCGTTGCCGCTGGATGAACAGTACCCCGACCGATCGAGCTGGTGGATGAACAGGACCCCGTGGAGGGCTGGGTGAACAGTAGCCGGTGGAGGGCTGGTTGAACAGTAGCCAGTGGAGGGCTGGTTGAACAGTAGCCGGTGGAGGGGTGGTTGAACAGGAGCCCGTGGAGAGGGCTGGTTGAATAGTAGCCGATGGAGGAGCGCGCGGTGGAGGCTGGATGAACAGGAGCCCATGGATGAACTATCGCAGGTGGAGACTGGAGGAGGTCGACGGTGGATGAACAATAGCCCGTGGAGGAAGTCGACGGTGGAGATGAACAGTATCCCGTGGAGTCCCGTTTTGCGGTACGCCACACCCCTCCCGATGAACAGGACCCCCGTTTCGACCGTAGCGCTCCAACACAAGTCCGTTTCCTCCGCTTTGCAGTACGCCACACCCCTCCCGATCAACAAGACCCCGTTTCCACTGTAGGAGGTCCGTTTCCTCCATTTTGCGGTACGCCAGACCCCTCCCGATGAATAGGATCCCGTTCGGACCGTGTCCGATTGAACAGAAGGCCGTTTCCTCCATTCTGCGGTACGCCAGGCCTTGTTTCCATCGGCTGTTCCGTCCAAGTCGGTTGGCTCCCGATGAACACGACGACGCATTTCGTTCCGATCCAGCCGGTTGCCTCCCCATGAACACGACAATGACGCAGCTTCTCCGTTCTGACCCAGCCATGTACACGAGCCCTGGCTGTACGTATGCGCGAGTAGGCGTCCGAGACCCCACCTGTATGTACGTACGTGGCCATATTTTCTTTCTTGCACCCTGGCCGATGTACGTACATGTACATGCTGCGTGCGCACCTCTACTACGACACGTGCGCGCCTCTACATCGACCAGTATGTACGTACACGTTGGCGACCAGAATGACAACACTACGTACACTTCGACCAGGTGGGTCCCGACTGTTAGGCACTTCCTTACGTGCGAAGATGTAGTTGGTGGGTCCCAGCAGTCAGGGGGAAATGTTTTTTCACGAAATACGGTGGCCCGTCCGGTGGGTCCCTGCTATCAGGTGGAGGAATCATTATTTTCCGCATAATAAGGAGGCGCTTCCTTGATGCGGCTGTGGACCCAGCTGTCAGCCTCTCCACGTATAGTACTCTTCCAATGTAAGTCGTTCCTTGACCACGCCGCGCTGAGAGCACTAGGGCGGTGGACGATGGCAAGGCCTAGGAAGGGGATGACGCGGAGCCCGGGAAGACGCGATAGTGGTTGCCCACACGGAGAGGAGTACAAGGGTTCACTGGTTCAGCTGCGGTGTGAGGCTACCGTCGCCGCAGAATAACAGGGGGTGTGGGTGAGTAGAGGGATGGCTAGGCCAGCGGTGGGAGTAGTAGGGGGCGGTGAGGCCTCCGCTGCATCACAACCGGCCACGGGAGGCAGGAGTAGGCGGCACGACCGGTGCTGCTTTGGGCGGCTGGAGCAAGAAGACCAGAGGTTGAAGAAGCACTATGGCCATTGGATGGACATTGTATGGTCACTGGTGATAGAATCGTTCATAGTGACTAAGTTGACAAAGCCCTCCGTCCGCGTCAACTTAGTAGGCCCACAAGTCAGCCTCCCACTATGGTGGGTCCCAGCTAGAAGGGGGGTATTTATTTTTTGTGTGTAATATGGAGGCACTTCCTTGCATGCGAAGATATAGCTGGTGGGTCCAAGTTGTCAGTGGGAGTATTCATTCTTTCTGGCGTAATAAGGAGGTACTTGCTTGCGTGCGGCCATGGACAATGTGGGTCCCAACTGTCAGCCTCTCCATGTACATCCCTCTTCTGATGTTGTCGTTTGTTGACAACGTTTGCCACGCCATGCCGAGAACACCGGCGCGATGGACGACGGTGAGACCCAGGAAGGGAATGACCCGGAGGCGGCGAAGCCATAGCAGTGGAGGGACGTGGGTGAGTAGAGGGATGGCCTGGCTAGCGGTGGGAGTAGTAGGGGGCGGTGAGGCATGCGTGGCAGCACAGCCGGCCACGGGAGGCAGGAGCAGGCGGTCCCGCCGGTGCTGGATTTGGCGGCTGGAGCAAGAAGATCAAAGATTGAAGAAACACGACGGCCGTTGGATTGACATCCAACGGTTACGTATGCTAGAATCGTTTGTTGTCGTATATAATAAGTAAAAAAATCTTGCATGCGCGTCAACTTAATAGGCCCACAAGTTAGACCATTCCCTATTTTTTAATAATTTATATATAGCTCATTGCAACTTCACATGCATTTATTGCAGTTCGTTTTTTTGTTGGCCAGGGCCAGGGTTAAAAATTTAAACGAAATTTTGCATATTTCTGTGGGTTCCAAACTATTTTTAATACCGAAATGTCGAGCCAGATTTAAAGTACTTTGAAGATATATTTAAATTAGGTTAAAGCCGAGTAAAATTGGAATATGAAAATGTGAAAAAATTCAGAAATTATAAAGTAATTGCCAATTTGTCATCTATTTTTATATTTACAGCCCATTTCATATTACTTTCAAGATGTGCAGGCGTCTTGAAAGAGTTGCATCCCATCAGGGCGTAGAAAAATAAGTAGGCCTGGATTGGGTATTCTTCAAAAAAAATAAAATGGGTTCATTTTCACGCAAAACAATAGCTGGGCTGGTCATGTGGTGAACATAAAATATAAGCCTGGGCTAGACGGGCCACAGCCCAGTTGAAACCCTGCTCCGTCTCAACAATAACAAAAAGAATAGTGCTCGAGCAGCTACGTCCTAGGTCTGAGCCGATCTTGTGCTGTTCTCTTGTCTATTGACTATATACGCTGACAATGTCGTGGGTCCCAGATGCCAGTAAACCACTAGCAGGAAGCATTTTCTTTTTCCATACGTTGACAATGGAGTATATATATATATATATATATATATATATATATATATATATATATATAACAAAAATGAGGAACTTCCTTGCGTCCGGCCATGGACATGGTGGGCCCCTATTGTTATCCTCTCCACGTACAGTCCTCTGCCAATTCATCTTGTTTGTTGACCATGTTGACAACGCGAGAGGGCGGTGTCACGGCGAGCGCATCAAAATGCGCGGAGGATGACGGCGAGGCCTCGGAGGTCGGTGTTAACGATTTAGGAGACGGTGGGGCGGCGATGCGTGCGCTGAGGCGCAACTAGCCGTGGGAGGCGGAAGCAGGCGGCCCTGCCGACGCTGGTTTGGTTTTGGTGGCTGGAGGAAGACATGACTGAAAAAACACGACAGACTATAAAAGTAGCAGGAGTACTTAACAACCTTAACTGAAACCAGCAGGGGCACTTAACAACCATAGCTGAAAGCAGTATGAGTACTTATACAGGTTCAACCGTACAAAGCACGCCTCGAACAGTGCTACTTTGCCTACTGTTAACCAAAGGGTGAGGCCGCCAAGCCCCAGGCGCCACCCCGCGCATCGACAACCTTCTGAAAGCGGCTTCATCTCGCAATGTGGTCAATAAACAAGATATTCGATTTAGAGCCATGGAAAAGCAGGAACATAATCTTCTGTCCTATTCTCCAAGATGGACGAGACTTCATTATTTGAGACCACCCATGAATAAGTATCTTTTCACCTCCAAGGGGAATGGAGTAGGTCGACATAAACATCATGTTGTGACCAAGCGCAAGTCTGACCCGACCATGGTCAGGCATCTGTATAGGAACAATAGAATAGGGCAGTTCCTGTTTCAAGAAGATCACAACTATAAAACTGTGCATAAGAAAGAGTTTATGAACAACATATATAATAGAAAACAGCTCGCACCATAAGTTTCTCAACACAGTTGGACCTGTTCAACGAGTGCAGCAGTGGCACACATATCCCACGTGGCCTTCCACCATTGAAACGCCCCACAAGGACCTCAAGATGATCAATAAAGTGTAGGAACTTGTGGATGTCGTCCAAGTCAACTTCAGTGCCATGTGTAACAACTGAGTTCTTATAGAATAACAAACGAGTAGCCTGCTTAACTCTGAAAAAACCTACACGTGCCACCAATTATAAGAAAATATTAGTTAGAAGTAGCATCTTTGTGAGAGATTCGTTGCTACTTCTAAAGTTAAATTGTGATTAGTTAGACAGAATGGGTGGATTAAGAAGTAATCGAGGCAAGAAGCAAGCCAGATAAAAAACTAACATGGATGAACAATTGGAACGACGTCGGGGTGGAGGATCGCAGTAAAGATGAGACCAGGTTCTGCAATTTCCATCAACATTCGTGCGCCAAATTTCAGTCCGTAACACTAGAGAAAGTTTATCCAATTTCGGTCATAAAAAAGCAGCGATCTTCTTGGTTCATGAACCCAACTCGAAACTTATATCTATGGCTTGTCTTCACTATAACCATTAAACTAGTGTATTCAGTTATGGCAAGGCCGAGCATCTTGAGTACATGTGTTCTGGCAGAGCAAGGAATGCACTGCAGGAAAAATAATATGAGAACACAATGTATTCCCTATATCCAAATCTAGAAATAATTTCCTCCTTCACGTCAGTGTTGACCATGGTACTAGTACCTTTTATCCAAATATAGCAATCCAATTTTCCAAATTAGTCGACAGCATGTTCAAAAAACCCCACCCCCGGATAGAAAAGAGGATTCGAGGAACATACTATGCGTGTTTTAAAATCATGTGGTAGGATGATAAGGAACAAGTGTGGCGTCTTACCGAGGGCGTAGAAACCTATAGGGTCCTCGCACTTTGGGCACTGCAAATGAAACACACTAGATTCAGTAGGAAGAAAAATGCATCAACGGCGGCGGCTGCCATCCTAGGAGTACCCGCGACCAAGGGACTTGGATTTATCGGGGATGGATGAAGAATTCGTACGAGGTTCTCCATGAGAAAACCCTATGCAATCGCTGAGCGGGAGTTTTCTCTGAACAAGAAGACGAGGAAGAAGGGGATTCAGGCCCAGTGAAATATTGCCACTTCGTCCGTCCAGCTTACTGCTAAAGCTGGAAAGGTTTTTTTTGTGATTTGACGACTCATTGGGCATTACTGCGGCGCTACGACCGGGGTGTGTCTACCGTGCAGTTGTGCACTCTAATTTAGTGCATATGGCACGTGGACCCCATTGTCGGATACCCCACATATCAGCGAAAGGAAGTAGAAAGACATGAGTAACTAGTTACACATAAATATATTTTTGACAGAGAGATACTCCCTGTGTAAAGAAATATAAAGATCTTTTATATCACAACTTTATACATAAGAAAAATCAAGGGGAATATATATATATAACATATATAATTATAAAAACATAGTTTTTTTAACACGGTATAGACGAGTTGGTGATGATGGTGTGGCTGCCATCCTGCAATATAGGCCGTCCGATTTATATCTGACGGATAGGAAGGAAACTATGGCAATTTTGCAAAAAGGTACCCACACACCTCTCCACATTTGCAAATAAGGCCTTCCCTCGTTCATCCTTTTCTCTCACAAGATAAAATACTCATAAAAATGCATCTTGATGTTACGTGCAACGCACGGGCATTATGGGGGTTCATCTGAGAAATACTCAGACAAGCTCACGGTTCTGGACTTTGGGCCACAGGCCGGTGGGCCTGCATGTTTGGGGGCCCATGTGTTCTACCTCAACGCTTTTCATATTGCAAGTGGTCAGTACGGCGCTGGTTTTAGATGCCATCGCAAGGCGAATACACAAAATTGAATAAAGCACGACAACTATTGGAATGAAATCAAACGACAGTTCCTAACCAGCAATCAGAGTTGCAATTCTATCAACGATACTGTCGTACTACTTATACACACAGGACACTTGTTTCACCATGCCAGAGTATTACATCAAAATCTCTCGGAGGATAGATCAGTTCGGCAGTTGCGTGCGGTACTAAAGAATTTCAAAGTTGATTTGGACCAGCTCTCCTTGCCGAGAAAGTTTGATTTTGACATCATCCCCTACCGCAAGATATGATTTAGATTTGAACCTTGACCATCCTTTAGCATCAATCATCATGCGACCATCCTTTGTACTTACGGTATATTGAGCAGGTTCATTCACACCAAGGTTGCGCATGGTAAGAGAAACTTGGCCACGGTCGCCCGGATTGTTGAACAACTCCCTCGTTGCTATAGGAATTCTCTGTTTGCAAACAAGAAGACATATAGAAACAGTTAGATAAACATAGTGAACCATGTGAAACAACATGGAAATAAAAAAGGACGAAGCACTTAGGCGGCCAACGCTTACCAAGAAGGTGGACATGTCAGTTTTTGTAAGGACTTTGGTATATGAAGTGCGAACTACAGCCCAGTCTGTTGCCGGTGCAACTGTTGGTTCCGTTGCCACAGCACAGGCCGGAGCAGATGCAAGTGCAAGTGTTGGCGCAGGTGTCGAAGCCGTTGCTAGTGCCCGTGCCGGTGCGACTGGTAGTGCTGCTGCTGCTACCGGAGATGGTGCTCCTTGTAGAGCCAGTGCCGGTGTCGGAGCAGGTGCCGGCGTCGATGCCCGATCCTCCGGTAGATCAGCCTGATCCGCTGACGCGGTCTGTGACCAATCCTTAGCTGGATCAGACTGAGCTACTGCCGGTGTCTGTGCAAAAGCAACTGTCGATGCTCGATCCGTTGCTGAAGGTGGTACCGATGTGCGAGATAGCGGCCATCGTGTCTGGTCTGCTATGATCCGCTTTCTAACTTGACTAAGCTCCGTGACCGTGATCCAGTCTTTATCTTCATTTCTTTTAAACGCGAGAAGGACTAATTGTGACGTGTTTGTTAAACCAAACTACTGTTCATCATAGGGATTCAGCTTGTACTCAGACAACAGACAGATCCAAATTTTTCCAGTAATATAAGTGATGGACAGTGCCTTCGTTACTGACACGACGTAAGAAGTGAAACCTGCAAAAATAGCCATCATAGATCAAACCAAACGGTTTATTCTGTGAGGAATGTCACATGGCAAAACATGCATCGTAAAATTGCAGCAAAAGAAAGAAAACATGACATTAAATCAATAAGATTTTAATAGTAAATCAATAAGATTTACTTTATGTGACACGACTGAATCCTTACCAGGAAATCACTATATTGAAGTACTAAACAGAAGATTGGTCGTCCAACTACGCGTGGCATGCAGGGCCCCTACCTACTCCCACAAGCAGGACAGTCCAAAGGTCGTGACAAATCGTATGGACCGAACATCCATGGGACTGGATATCCTAGTGGATGCGATAAATCCTGCAATGCATATAGATATTGGAGTGTAACCATAATTGATAAACCGTCCTCACAAAAAAGATGATTTGGATACTTCAAAATATACAGACTAAATTGAGTGGACAGACATTAACATAGGCCGTTCTCAAAACTCACCACACACCAAAAGCGACAGTACTAAACAATACAACGTTCACAAACACAAATCAAGTACTGAACAATAGTACTTACTATAGACAAGCAAAGTTGCACTAATTAAACTCTGCAGACTATTTCTTGCCACCGACCTACGGGATGAACCCCGCATAGCTGACTAGGCCATGGACTTCGTGAGAGATGTCTACCGACACCATCACCATCTCCTCAACCTTGGAGAACCTAATAGAGTGGTCTTTCCACTCATAAACATGACGATGAAGACATGCCACATCAGATTTGTCGGGAAGCGTTACAAGAACCACACCCTTCGTAATCAAAGGCACAACCAGGCAATTGTTGTGGTCAAGTACAACCTCGAGAACACGCCTGTCAACAATGCTACAGGAAAACACTAGTTCAGGACACATGGCGACAAGGACAGAACAGCTGGATAGTTTAGCAGTAGAACTCATCCTCAGGTCTTCCAGTTCACACGGAATGACTTTGAGAACTTCATCTCCACCGCGGACCTGGTTCTAAGTCAAACAGAAACCAAATATTTTATTACTACCTCCGTTCAGAAATATAAGATGATTTTTGATATTTTACTCCATACATGACTATATATACGCACAGAAATGAGTGAACAAATACACTAGAACATGTCTTCAAAGGCATGAGAGCAGAGGGATTACTTGCAATATCCATAACACAAGTTACCGATGCAAATATACCCTCTTCAAAGGTAGCATTGATGTTCATAAAGTAGTTGAAAGTAATCTATAAGAAATCAGTGTCAACCTCTTGCATGTTTTGGTCAAAAGAGGAATTTAGAACCGTCATTCGGCACACACAAATCACATGCAAGATCACCCAGAAAGTTGTACTACTAGTACTAGTACTGCGTGTTAGATGAAAAAACACGATCATGATCGAGAAAAAGATTGTCAAGAAGAGTATTACCTGGACTTGCTTAATGAGGGATCCCGGAGAGGGGGGCTTTGACAAGGCGATGGCTTTGAGCTTGCCTGCGGTAGTCTCGGCGGGGTGCTTGCGCTTCTTCGTACCATGAGCCTCGACGGTTTTGGCCAGAGCCATAGACATCACTTCGGTCGGTGCTCCAGCATCCATCTAGAAACTGTCAAATAGAAATAAAAGAAAAGAAACCATAATCAAAAACCCAAAATAAGAACAGATAGGGAGCTATAGGATCAGTCTCGGGGTTGCAAGACCGGGCCTTGGCCAGAATCAACACCATTGATGCGCTCACCTTTCCTTCTTTGGGAGAGAAGGACAATGGTAGAAGTAGGTCGGGGTTTTCTTGAATAAATGTGGAACAAGATGAGGGAGAAGCGAGGGTTGGGTAGAGAGGAAGCTGAGGGAGAAGCGAGGGTTGGGCATTACTGCGGTGCTTCGATCGGGGTAGTCTACCATGCAGTTGGGCACACTACTACGGAGTAATTTAGTGCATGGCTGGCGGACCCCCATGCTGGCTGTCCCACACGTCGGTGAAAGTGAGTAGCAAGGTTCCCGGCGACCGTCAAGGAGGATCCGCACGGTAGAGCGAATCCATTGTTTTTTCTAAAGAAAAAATGATTACAGCAAGTGTTTCCACTCTTACAACGGAGGAGTGCGAAACACGGTAGCCACTTAAACATACACAGTGCTCCTACTACTAGGCATGTGCGGTGGTTCATACGTCAGTACTACATAATCTTGTTACTAGTGTAGTAAGATATGATGATAACAAATGATGTTGTGCACATGTCAACTATGTGAACAGTAATGTAACATAGTACCGCTTTTTTGACTATCCGGCCGAGAATGAACGGTGAGATCAATGTTAACAGAACTAGGTCTACAGTGCACGGAGAGTACGGTGTTGCAGTACTCCATGAAACATGAACCATATGAAGCACGAATCGGTGTTAGGCAGGGTGTATGAAGGGTGCACGGGATGGGAGAAAAAGTTCCCTTCTCGACCCACTTTTGGGTGTTTGGCAAAGTGCATGAAGGGTGCATGAGTCCACACTAGTAGGTTAACACAAATACATGAAGAGGGAACAACTATATTGAGATGAGAATGCAACCAAACACACCCACACGCTTTGTGCTACAGTGACTGGTCTGCACCGTCTGAGTTTGATCCAACGGTCATGTTGCGTCGAGACATGGACATGCCCATGCAGAGGACGCCTAAACACCACGGAAGTCCCTCTACTTCTTGAGGCACACGACGTTGGTGATGCAGGGTGCAACGGCCCGCAGAGCCTGCTCTTGGTCGACGGGAGCCAGCTCGTCAAAGACAACATCCAATGGCACAAATGGATTCCAGTGACGGGGCCCTGAGAGGATTCGCCCGACAACGGTGATGCCAGCCTGCAACCCCTCCTTGTCCACCTCCGCCCCCACCATCGTGCGGAGACGGCTTAGCTCCTCGGAGATATAGGTGAAGAAGGAGACTAGGTCAGGAAGCCGCAGCTCATTGAAGTTGACGGGGTGGTCGAATGGGTTTAGCCCAACAGCCGGCATGGTCGCGCTGGGATGACGGAAGGCATCGCGCAGCCGCAACATGTGCATGGCAACTTGGTCCACCAAGTGGCTAAGGCGATCTTGGACCTCGTCACGATCGGCCCGCTCGCGCTCCAGCCGGCTCCCCTGACGGCCTATCGTATCTCCCGCTTTCTACAGCAATGCCACCGATGCCTCGAGCATCTTTGTGGTGGACGCCTTCCTCTTTTGAAACTCCGTGAACTCCAGCACATAACGGAGGAGCATGGCACACATCTCCTCCTCGAGCTCACGGAGCTCCACGTCCTTGGCCCTGAGCTCCGCATCCTTGGCCTGGAGCTCCTGTGTCAGGTGCCTCACCTCAGACTTCGTGATTTGCTGCGCCTCCATGGCACCAGGTAGAAGCAATGGGAGAGGAAGCAAAGGGGGCGAAATGACTGAAAGGTAATGCATTCTACGGGAAGGCAGAGGGAGCCAGCCGAGGAGCGGGGAATCTTTAGGTTTTCACCATGGGAAAATACCAGTTGACGACTTCTCACATCAGGAAGCAGTGGGTTTTACAGGCGGAGTCATCATGACTAATTACTACCGCGCGTGCTCCCATCAATAAAAAACTTAAAAAATCCTGCCACGCCTCCTCCCGTCAATCAAAAAATTAAAAATGTTGCCGCACCCAAAGACTAGAGCAACGCCGCGGTGGATATTTAAATTTACCTGCCGGCAAGGAGATAAAAAAGGGCGAAAAAACAAATGTGGCGGCGCCCTAGCTAAACGGTCGCACTAGCCCAACTAGCTAGCCACCGTGCTTCACCGATGTACTCGGCGGGAAAGGTGGTCTTTCGTGATTTGACAGCTCGTTTACTTGCTTCGGTGCTACGATCAAGGAGGACCCAGAGAACACGCGGTAGGGCGTCCCACGTCTCGGCAAGGAAGAATATATGTGTGCACCACCCGGGAGGACCCCGAAACCGTGCGGTAGGGTGTGACACATCTCGGCACGGAGGAAAAATGTGCGTGTAAAAATATATTGTATCAGACGTGGAAGTACCTTTGGTTCGACCTTGGGACCCAGCCAGTCGGTCGAAAACACCCCACTAGCCACACAGCTTCATCATGCTAAGGTGCCACGAAGGATAGGTGTGGTTAGCTCCGTCTCGACCATCCACAATGTCTCTTGCCCTAGGCGATTCTTCTATTTTCCAAGCTTTTTTAGTTATAATAACACCACGACAAGCTAGTGCCGCTCTTTGTGTGTGCCCGTGCGTCTAAAGGTTCTCGATGGAGAGGAGAGAGAGATTGCAGACCTGGGACCCACCAGTAAGTGAGTCAACGGTCATGCACGTGTTGACGAGGCACTCCCTCTACTCTACTCAACGTAATACTGTATAAAATCAAGTTATGGGACAAAGCCAACAATCGTTGTTGTTTCAGACTATTGACTTACGTTTTGTAGTCCAGGTTGCCAGTTCGAACTTTCTGATTTGTTAGTTTTAGGTCCAAATTTGATCAATGACAAGTGGGACCCCCGTGTGTTGTTCTGATATTTCAGTGTAAGATAGTTTTTTGAACAAACACTTTGCACGGTTAGACAAGTAACGACACGAGTTACACGTATTTTGCAAGTTTACGAACAAAAATGACAGCGACATAGAATATCACATCCCGCCGCAGCTTAGATGATATGGTGATATGAGTTTTTACATCGTTGGAACTAAGATCCAATGGCTTGGGAGTAGTCTTTGTAATTATGCGCAATTTCCAAACTCTCCAAGGTTTTTTTTGTAAATAAAACATTCACGCCTCGTGTGTGCTGCTGCATCTTGGATCCAACGGCTCCCCGTTGCTCATATTAGGCGCTCACCGTAGCTTAATTAGCCGCTATGGTGATACGAGCATCTAGGTCGTATGATGTGTGATCAGATGCCACATGCGTAGTACTTTTACTTTCTGCGCAATTCCCAAACTCTCTCAGGCGTATATTGGAAAAACATTCAAACCTCCTAATGTGAGCCGTCAGATCTCCATGAACTCGTATCACCATAGAATCTGTGGTGCAGGAGCACCTCACATTCTCCCGTGCGAGAAAACATTAGGTGCTCTCGCAGCTTGGATGGTACGGTGATACGAGCTTCGAGGTCGTTTCATCTGATATCCAATGGCATCTGAGCAGTCTTTGTGCTTGTAAGCAGTGGCCGAACTCTTTGGGGGCTTTTCTACAAAAATAACATTCAAACCACCCAGGAGTTGTTGGGTCACAAATCCAACGTCTCCGAAGAGCTTGTATCACCAAAGCATCTAAGGTGTGGTAGCACATGATATTCGTATGTACAAGAGAATATGATGTTCTCCTTCATCTTAGATGCTACGGTGATACGAGCTTCGAGGTCGTTGGATATGGGATCCAAGGGCATCTGAGTAGTTTTTGTACAAATTGTGTGCAATTATCAAACTCATTAAGGTTTTCTGTAAAAATATTAAGACATCATGCGAGCTACTATATCTCAGATCAACAAGCTCTAAGCAACTTGTATGAGCATATAGCATCTAAGGTGTGGGGGCACATGCTATTCTCTCGGGGAGGAGGGGGTGCACAACCAGGTGTTTGGGAGGGTGGGGACAAATATAATCTAAACAATCCTAAAAAGAGCTTCATAATTTTATCTAGGGTCAAGGGGTTAACCCCCGACAATCTACATAGCTCCACCTAAACACAACATTTGCATGTACTGTAGTACTAGACTTAATATTCATGTGTCTGTTTCCTGTTCATTTTAAATATTGAATTGAGGACCATGCATGTCTTTCACTTTACTCCCTTCGTTCCTAAATATTAGTCTTTTAGAGATTTCAAATGGACTGCCACATACGGATGTCTATAGACATATTTTAGAGTGTAGATTCACTCATTTTGCTCCGTATGTAGTCACTTATTGAAATCTCTAAAAGACTAATATTTAGGAACAGAAGGAGTATTTTTGAATTCGTGTCATACATGCATGGTTTGGAAAAATAGATGCACTATACTTATTGGATTGTTGTTGTGTTAGTGTGTGTGTGTGTGTAGTCGTATGCTTGATATATACAAAGTTTTCTCACCACCATACCGTTCATCTTTTAAATTTGAATTTGCAATGAAAACTTACTAGGGATACCATGAAATGTGAAATCCACGTTGAGATGAAAAATGTTCGGATTGCCATGTTTAAAATCCGAACGTTTATCATTTCCGCTTATTTTAGATCGATCGTCGTATGAATGTAAAGTCATAGTCAGACTGAATGAAATCTAAGGTTTGATCGATTGAATGTTCTGCTAGAGTCGTATCAAATTAAATATAAAACGTCATCAAGCCACATGTTCCTTCTCATCCAACGACCTAGGCTGCTTCAATGTCGAACGCTCAACACGTTTAGCGTGCAGTTAATTTCATGCCAAAAATAGTGCTAATCACATAATAACACGCAAATAATATCCTACTTAATATCCGCATGCACTTAATATACTTCCAAATTAATTTGCATTGCACGTACACATTGACTAGTACTAATAGTACGTCAAACTGGTGCCGTAACTTGTGAGCGCGTCTAGATATAGTCAATGGCAACATCGCCCGCGAGTTCTTCGTGTTTGCTCGTGCGTCTAAATGCGGAAGGGGAGGAGGGAGAGACAGAGCACACATGGAACCCACCAGCAAGTGAAGGCGAATAGTATGTGCTAACGAGCCGGTCCCACCAATGTACTAAAAGTAATATTACATGTTGTCCATTAAATATGTTGTGGTAATATAAAAAACATTATATGAACAAAGGGGGGTACAACAAACATTGTTGTTCTACGTATGTTGCCTATTGACGTGCGGCTTGAAGGCCCTGGTCGCATGTTCGATCCTCGTCCTTTATTTTTTAATTTGCATATGGGTCCAAATTTGTTTCATGACAGATGGGCCTCTCGGTGTGTAGTTTGTAGCACTTTAATTTGTGGGTCGAAATTTGTTCCATTCCAGGTGGACTATCAGTGTGTAGTTTTGTAGCTTATTTGTAATTATTAAAGAGAACAACAGAGTTTTTGCAATAATACCATGGTGCGACGTTGAAGGCGAGAAAGGACGTGCAAGAGAGCGATGAACAAGCCAAAGGGAAATCAACTGGGGGAGGTGCGGGGGTTGCAACGGTATTTGGAGTAGTTGTGGGCCGAATGCTATGAAAATATAATCTAAACCAACAGGAATGAATGCCTACACAAATTAATCCAAGGTTGGAGTCCCCCTTGCAATGTAAATAGCTCTGGCTTTGCGAGGGATGGAGAGGTAGCTTCAATGTGTGGAAGATACGGCGTGAGACAGCGAGGTCAATCGAGAGACATATAAATAGAGAGACAAAGTGAGTGTGGTCCGACATTCATTGAAAAGATATATATGCTCTAGAGAGATATTGTCCGATTGAGCTTTTGGAAAGAGTGAGGGCTGTAAGATTGAGCTTGAGAGATGATCCAGTCGCACACATGTAGATATATTTTGTGTGTGGGAAGAAGCAAAGGTCAATCGATTACATATATAAAGGGAGAGAGATTGAGAGAGTGTGGGTCGTCGTGCGATCGAAAGAGTGAGACGGGTTGGAGAGAGTAACCTAGATAGACAATGTGAGTGAGAGAGTATACAATATGAATATGTCGAATTGGGCTCAAACATGGAGATATATCCTTTGTGTCTGAGAAAGAGTAAGGTCAATCGAGACATACAGAGAGAGAGAGAGAGAGAGAGAGAGAGAGATTGAGCGAGCGTGGCCCACCATAGGTTGAAAGAGCGGGGGCGGCTTGGATGGACTGACCTAGATAGAGAATCTGCGTGAGAGAGTATAGAGTGTGTCGATCGAGGCCCGAACAGGGAGATATATCATTTGTGTGTGTGTGTGAAAGAAAACAAGGTTAATCGAGACTCAGATAAAGAGAGCGAGTGTGACCCGCCGTGCAGAAGAAAGAGTGAGACAGTCTCGAGGGAGTGACCTAGATAGACAACGTGCGTGCGTGCGCACGAGAGGTTGGGGGGCTAGATAGGCAATGCATATATCTAGCAAGAGAGGGTGGGAGGGACAGAGAGAGAGCTCGACATGGGGTGCAATGGCGGGTGTGTGAGTGTGAGGTAAATACATTTGGTAATAGAGTGTAAAAAGGGGGTTGTGTAGTTGAGAGAGTTAGAGATTGAAACATGAAGAGAAAAATGAATGTGTGTCGGAAACCGATAGCTTCCTAATATGGTTAGGAGAGGAAGATTGACCGATACAGGAAGTATATAGCGTGTGTGCTGAGGGGGTGGGGGTGGGGTGGGGCTAAAACCAACATTTGAATGTAGATAGTACGAGACTTAATATCGATGTTTCAATTCAGTGTACATTGTATGATTTGAACTGAGGACCATGCATATGGGTAATTATTTTGAATTCGTGCCATACTAGATTCGTAAAAGTTGACATTGACTCGATTGATGTGCTACTTACTAGCAAGAGGCCAATGCATTGCATGGAACATCAAGATGCATTTATACAAGCTGTTTATCTCGTGGGAGATGAAGATGAACGAGGGAAGTCCTTATCTGCAAATGTGGAAAGGGGTGCAGGTATCTTTTTGCAAAATTGTCATAGTTTGCTTTCTATCCGTCAGATATAGATCGGACGGTCTATATTGCAGGATGGCAGGCACACCATCATCACCAACTCGGTTTTTTAAAAGAGTAGATATTAGGTCATATGTTTGAATCCATTCAAAGTTTTCTCACTACCATGGTGTTTAACGTATACATATGAATTTGTATTTAAAAAGTAGCGTGGATACCGTGAAATGCGAAATCCACGTTAGAATTGGAGATCGCTATGTGACACACACTCTAATTCAAATATCTAATTATGTGACACGCACTCTAATCCACGTTAGCGTGGATACCGTTTCGATTTTTTTTCAAACAACTTCTCATTAATTAATTTATAGTATCTCGTTTCAAATGACTAATTATTTACAAGGAAAACACGGGGATGGTAATACATACAGATTTGTTTCCAAATGAAAGAAGATTCGTTTGCATTCTCAAATGTAGGCGCACCAGACAGACTAGGGTTGTGTCGTGGTGGTTGCGTGTGTCGTACGGATGCTTAGCACCCAGCCACCCACCCCCTCCACCCACCAAAAAAATGACGACAAAATAAGTTCGCGCTTCCACGTTTCGGATTGAAATATCCGCGGCCCCAAGCAAAATCTCCTTTCTCCACCGTCCCCTTCCACGTCCAGATTGATCAAATCCCTAATTCGCCGCGAACCCAAGCAAAGTTCGAATCGCCCCTCGTCTCTTCTCTTTCCCCACCTCTGTGCCGGACGACGACGACGAAGATGATGGTCGTGCTTCACCACCGCACCGGAGCTACCTCATCTACGCCCTCGTCCACCTCACCGGGTGGTCCACCAACAACGTCGGTCGCTGCAACCGACATTCCTTACAGACACCGAGTTCCATCGCATCAGGTGCGCTTCACCAACGTTGTCTCCCACCTCATCAGGGCTACTTCACCGAGAACATCGTCGCACCTCCGCCCCTCGAGGCCGTTGGGGCTTCACCAATGGTCTCGTCCACTGCATCGTAGCGCTCCGCTGCCACTCAAGATGTGCATACGTGCGCGGCCAGCAAACGCCAATGCATCACCCTCAACGGCTCTGAAGTGACCCACACTCTAGCTAGGTGAGCATGCCTAAACGCCGGCCCGAACTAGGTAACCACACATCACTCCCTTGTGCATTGTTCCGACGATGTTTGGATATCCTTTCACTGCTCTCTTAGCTTACACGCCTATGCAACTCTGGCTTTAACTCTTATTTCTTATGGAGATATCATCTTAAACTAGCAAAACCATTTTTTTAGCGAAGCATGACGGCCCTACGGGATCTGGTACACATCCTGCACACCCATATAACCTTGTAAGTATCTGTCCTCCGGTACAACAGCAAGGTCGATTCCTCTTATTTGATCAACCATTCGCCATGTCAAAAATGCAGAGGGGGATGCAAGGAGCACAAGGCCTGCACATCCAAGCAAGTGGTAACATGGACTTGTACATGGAACATCCCAAGCGCAAGCAGAGCTGCAGTGAACCTGTACAACGAGCTAGCGTAAGTCCCTGCATTTCATTTAATTCGTACTGGCCTGCGTGTATGATTTGTGTGCAGTGGCGGAATCACGAATTCAAGTTACCAGGGGAGAACATTTAACTTAAAAATACGAAGGCACTTGCACTCTGTAAATCAACATAACTTGAGATATGTGAAGCTACATGTAGTTTGAAAACTAGCTAATGATCCAAAGTAGTTCAGATTATTAAACACTAAATGATGCAAGCACCAAAAAACACAAAATGCAACATGGTGTACAGGTACTACTAACATGGTCTGTACCTACTTGAATTATTCGTTCTCTGGCTGAAAATATCAAAGTGTAATTGCACCTATAACCAGTGCACAAACTGCATATCAATATATCTATCCTGCACAAGTATGCCAATAGTTTCAAACAACATATTAGAAAAGTATTTATGCTACATTGTCAAGATATGGGGACTTTCTGGTAGATAGCCTCGACGTTTCCTCAAGCCATGAAAATGTACAATAATTTGCTTCTCATCAATGCCTGCAAATCTCTATGTCTCTCTCGACATAGCAAATCATCATTAGACACTAAATCCTTCAATGGGAGCTTGCAAAATGCTTGCGTTAGATCCCTCATTAGACACTATATGTTCATCACTAGGAGCATGTAAAATGTTTTGCATCAAATCCTTCATTAGCAGTCTGTTCACTAGACACTTCAGGCTCAAGAACAACATGAGCTTGTATATTTGCACCGGAAACTTGATTAGATACATCAGATTCATCCAGTTCAGTATTGATTGGGGGAGTTATAAAATAAGCTGAAATTGGTTTCATTTTCTCATAGATTCCCTACATACAAGCAGTTTTACAACACCGTCAGGTTTAACTATTGGCCAGAAATTGAACAGTTGAATTAGATATAATCAGGGATGTGATGTACCTGCTCATTGCACATGTTGTTCTTGCAAGCTGCGAATGTCCTTTGTGCAAGCTCGATGCCATGCCCGTGTTGCTGCCGCTGCCTCCCACGTGGGCTAGACCCAGGGTTGGATCTTCACCTTCTTGTCCTTCCATTCGCTTGAAGCCCAGAGACCGCCCTCCAACGAGGGCGCGAGGAAGTGCTGTGTCAGTCTGTCCAACAGCGGCTAGGTTAGGAGCGAACCAATCCTATTGTCGATCGATATGGGAGGCGCTCGTTTGGGCCGCGAGGCTGCTATAGGGCCTGCCTTGCACTTACGTTATTGGCCCATCCAAACTGTAATATTTTTCTTCATTTTTTACATCGCCTGCTCATGCGTTGGGACGAACAAAACTAGCATGGGCCATCCTGGGCGACTCAAACTAGGTGCACACTTTCCAGCCACCCGAGGCGGCCGCCCATACCAGCCCCTATGGTGGCGTCGCCCCTTTTTGTGTGTATGATTGGGGTAGTGAAAAATATTCCAGTGGCGCTTTTGATTTACCCACATAATGGTTGAATTGCTTGTTTCTATGAACTGAGTTCGCCAATAATTTGAAGGATGTCAGTCTTTTCATCCTATTGTTGATTGCTTAGGTCTCGATATGTCAAATGTAATCACGTGAAATATACAGTAAAAGCTAGTGTGATGTGTGTGGCTACAACTAGTCTGACTACACGTCCTCATATAACATATCAAGGACGCACCATCTTACCAGATTAACCATTTGACTTACCAATGCAGTGTGGGAAAAAGGAAGTATTGGGACTGTGTATCCAAGCAGTTGACGCCATGGACTCCTTCGTAGAACCTTGTAAGCGAAAAAGAAGTTGCAGTGTGCCTGTATAAAGAGGTAGCGTAAGTTCAGTTACCTGCTTTTTGGAATTTTTGTTAGCCATTTATTGCAAAATTGTTCAATTACGCTGCTTGGCTTAATTTAGTTTGCTACTGATTACATAATGCCATAGCCTGTTAATCCTATTATAGACTGCGCCTATCTATTATTTGATACTTACTGTCGAGAATTACCTATTTGCCTGAACTTAAATAGCTACTTAAGCACATAGATAGCTGGTCATATGTACTTCTAGGGTGCAGCAGAATTCACGTGTAATTTACGATTTGATACCCTGTTTGTTTAAATGGTTTACTGTTATCACTTGTTGCACAAGTAATGTTTGCATGTTCATAGAGAGACAACTGTCAGGTTTATATGAGGGACACCGTCTTTTTAACTTATATACGTGTTGGAATCATTTTGCTTACGTCAAAAAAATTACAGATGTCTGTGTTGCTGGTAAACGGTACCGGTTTGTTACTTTAATCATAGTTCAAAAAAGCGCTAGGCGTAAATTGTGCGTTTTGCCACCGCCTTGCGCTTTACTGACCAAAGCATATGCTTATGCACAGATTAAGCATAGTTATACACAATGCGTTTTGCCAATGCCTAGATTCTAGGCGTGCTTAAGCGCTCGCTTAGGCGGACCTTTTTAAACTATGTCTTTAATACGTTGCCAATAACGTTGTAGTTTTACTAGTTCATGTGTAATTAAATACGTTGCCAAAACTGGTTAGTTTTACTTGTTTGATGTTAGTTTCTTATGGCTCTTGCAAAACTTTATTTATTGATTGCTAACATTCAAGTTTGCAGAATCCAACTGAAACTCCGTTGGCACAACATGTATTTTTTTCAGAAACTTCCTTGTTTACCTGGTTTGCTGCTATAACTTGTTGTTGTAATCATCTTACCAACTTCAAGTTTTTATAATCCAATTGGAAGTCCAATTGCACAACAGGTACATTTTTCAAAAATATATTTGTGTAACAGGTTTGCTGCTGTAACTTGTTGCTCTAATCAAGTTACTAACTACTCAACTTTTCAGGATCCAAGAGAAACTCCAATGCCACAACAGGTTCCTTTTGCAATACTTGTTTGTTTAACTGCTTTGCTGTTGCAACCGGTTGCTCTAATCATGTTACTGGCTACTCAACTTTTCAGAATCCAAGAGAAACTCCAATGCCACAACAGGTACCTTTTGGAAAACTTGTTTGTTAAACTGCTTTGCTGCTGCAACAACCGGTTACAATGATCTTAATAACTAATTTTCAGCATCCAATTGAAACTCTTCAATTCCTTATTTGTTTAACTGGTTTGCTGTTATAACTCCGAGTTGAGATGTTTTGCTAACTTCAACTTTTCGGAATCCAATCGGAACTTTAATGACAAACCAGGTTAGCCCAAGATCAAAGAGCGAGGTCCCCATGGACGTTATATCATCCCACAGCAGTGGCACCGGCCCAATTGTGCATCATGAATTGCCAACTGCTGATGCTCTAGAGGCTAAACTAGTGGTAGAAAGATATTCTGCTTCTGCACTTAGAGATGAAGTTGACATGTTGAGGAAGCAAACAACTCACTCACAAGAAGTACTCAAGACAACCATTAAATATTTGGTGGATTTCAAAACGAAGCAAGTTGGGACTGACCGCATTGTTAAGGCCCTGAAGGAAAAAAAGGAAATTAAATTCTCACTTGGTAAATCATAGGTTAAATGTTCTTTTCCATCGTTGAATAACCTTTGTGTTGTTTGTTCATGTAATCGATCAAACCATCTATTTTAGAGATCATGTAATAATTGTTTTTTGTTTTTTGGTTTGTAATTTTATTTGAGCACAAGTCTGTATTAATTGATAAGAGTCGGAGATATTTCATTTTGATTGCTGTGCCAGACCTATACATATGTCAATCGGGCTGAATGTGCATTCAACAATAATAGTAGTATAGATGGACCATAAGTGGCACGCATCGGAAAGGGCCAAGATGTTGTACTAGCTTCGCTAGAAAAAGGATGCTCTTCTAGCAAAAATAATACAGCGGCCTGGCTTATGTATGTTAGTTGATATTATTGATCCATATCTATAAGTGTTTATATGTATGTTAGTTATGTACATTCTTGGTTGATTGACTCGTATTTGAATCTTGATACATCGCTTGTGTACATATCTAGATGGGAGTACACATTATGCTGCATGTGACATTTGAGTTGGACATAAAGTGTTCCAAATATTCAAATTCACCTTAAACTGGATTCTAGCTTCTGAATTCGAGTATCGGCATTTGTAAATCATATTCATATATGACGGTGGAATACATCTTTGTCATGCTTTTGAAGATATATAAAAACACATAGAATGATTTATAAAGATTCGTATAGGAATACAAAATGGATTCAAATTTAGTTGCCAGGGTAAACGTGAATGCTTATTGTCCCAAAATTCAAAAGAAGGGGCAAAATGTCCACTCCCACATCAGCTGCCCGAAGCCAAGTGTTTGGGAGATGGAAATTACTGTCTACCCCTTACACGGACAATCCATCGGCCAGATTTCCACTGATCTCAATAGGGGTAGGTTAGTAACTTCAATTAGACGTGACACGGCCGCCTCAGAGCCCATTCCGACACGGTGGGCGCCAAACATGGGTGGCAAAATACATTTGATTCAACCTCATGTGAAATACCTCTATTTCTCCCTCCATTTCCCCATTGATACACGGTGGGCGGCAAAACAAACTAGCATCGGCCGAAATCGATGTAGGCAAATATTTTCAATAGGGGCAGGTTTGTAACTTCACTTAGACGTGACACAACCACACTACCTGTAAGCCCCGTTCATACACCATGGGCACCAACCATGGGCGCCAAAACACCCTCTCCTCGCCAGAAAACGCTCTAGGCAAATATTGGCGAGATGCGAGATTACCGTCCTATCCCCAACCGACGGGACGTCCAAATTTTAAACAGGGGCTAAGTTCGTAACTTTCCCATATTTCAGACAGGCGCGTCCCAAAAACATGGTTCCCTGTACCTCTCCCTCCATTTCCCCATTCATACACAGTACGCGCTAGAACACCATCTCCACACCAGCCTCCTCCGTCCGCCACCCCATCCATCGCCGCCGTCCTCCACCCCATCCATCGCCACCGTCCTCCACCATGCCGGAGCGCCTACCAAGACCGCGTCGTCCACTGCTAGAGATGGCCATTTCTCATCCACGACGACGGACCAAGAGCCTTGCATCGCGTCCTCTCGCTTCATCGGCGCTGTCATCCTCTTTGTCAGGGCCGCTCACACGAACTTCTCTTCCACCGCACGGGACTTATCCCCCGATGCACCCGTCTACGCTCGCAGATCTGCTTCAACGTCACTGATAGCCATCGCACCCCCGATGCCTACACGGCGCCGCAAGAGAGGTGGTACTTCATATCTCCTCAACTTTTTGATCTCAACCAGAAAATAGATCGTAACTTGGTTACTGTACTTTCTTTTCAGCTCTTAGAATTTAGTTCTTAGTTCGAAGCAAACAATGGATGCTAAATAGCATTTCTCCGGTTTGCAGCTTTAAATCTGCCATCGCACAGTCATAATAGGGCTTAATTGATCATGCTTAGGTTTTAATTGATCATGTTGGTTCCGTGGTGGTTTCTTTAATATAAATCTGAGGGGAAATCCTCTTTTGCTCAAAAAATGCTAGCAGAAGAACACTCAGGTGTGTATCTCTACAGGAAGCCCATGGTGGGCCGCGGACCACCCTGGGATTTTGGGTCGGCCCAGGCCCCAATTCCTGTCTGTTCTGCTGCGCACTTCCGATCTCTACTTGCCCCCAGCCGCTTGCCTCACCGGCGACTTGCCGTCCCTGGACGGGATGACTCTAGGAGGAGACGTCGGACTAACAGGAGGTCAGGAGCCGCTCGCCCAACAGCGTCACCGCTGCCCGGGCGCGCCGCCCTGCCTACCTTCCCAGTCCGTTCAAGGATCAGGCGTGCATCACCCACTAAGCCAACCCGATTTATCCTGAGATACATCCTCAACACTCAGCAGCCACTCCTCATCACCCATTTTCTAATTGATTCATTACTCATTAGGCAGGACTGCCATTAGGGTTTGTTGTGTGCTGAGTGCTACCTACACTTAATGGTTCAGATGTATTTCAGTAATCTTTAGTACCTGTAAAGTTCATAGGGTTTGAAAATTCCGGCCCTAGGAATAGACACTAGTCATTTTGGATTGTTGGTCGTAGTGACATTGACCCAGATTACTACTGCAGGCCAGGTTTGTTGACAAGTTTACTTGTCTTTCTTACTCATTCGATATGATATCCAATTATTCACGTCAATTAGGTGCAAACAATAAGTGCTAGACAAACTTCTTGATTCAGATTTTGGATGGTCTCTTACTGCAGTTACAATTATGCATACTTGTCCTAGTAAGCTCACAAGTAAATGATTGATTCACTACATCTATGCTTGCCTTGTCATATTTGTTGTCAATATTCTTTTAGGGTGGACCACCCTGTTTCAAAATACTGGAACCGTAGACACGAGTGAATAGTATTTCTCTGTGTGATCTCTTCCATCATGTGTGGGCAACGAACAATGCATTGTATAGAAAGAAAGTGTCATCTCCAGCTTTTACATAGACTACAATCTTTTACATGGAATACAATCTGCCTACTTGCTATGCGTCGCACTACCAGCACTCCACCCTTGAAGCTAAACATTATGCCACTCATAATTCCTTAGTTTATTTGTTCAATTACGAATTTGATATGATTCTAATGTTCCTACTTCAGTTTTGAAATGTGTGTCTGTCTGCTATAGAGACATAAGAGGTTTGTATTTCTGTGTGGTCTGGTCAGCACGGTTGGGGGGTGAACTTTGCATATGCAGGGGTTTATAGGGAGACACTCTTTGAGTTGAATCTGCAATGCATTCCATAGATAACCTGACTACTTTTTATGTTTTCATGAATCTCAGATTCTAAACAACATCATAATGATTATGAGCTTGCGCGCATGAAAAGAACAGAGCAGGACAATGCCATGGTTGTCAAACTTGGCATTAAGGGACTGAAATCAAGTCTGGATGCAATGCAAACGCCCTCCACCTACAGACTCATGCTCAGAATATGAGCCTAACAGTGATTCTGAGCTAGAGGGAGACCTAAGTCAATGTAGCTCCCTAGTGGAGGAGTCAAAGACAGATGCCCTATCTTATTCACCCATCAAGGTGCTTGCTCTAACTTTCCAAGGTTATATTGGTCGCACATATCTTGCAACTGATGCTTTGCATTGCTTCTACTATGTTGCACTACCATTAGCTTAGTTTACACATCGTGTATATGAATACGCCCTGCCTATTGATACGTCTCCAACGTATCTGTAATTTTTGATTGCTCCATGCTACATTATCTACTGTTTTGGACATTATTGGGCTTTATTATCCACTTTTAAATTATTTTTGGGACTAACCTACTACCAAGAGGCCCAACCCAGAATTGATGTTTTTTTTGCCTATTTTAGGGTTCCGAAGAAAAGGAATATCAAATGGAGTCCAAACGGAATGAAACCTTCGGGAACGGGATTTTCTCACCGAATATGATCCAGGAGACTTGGACCCTACGTCAAGCAACCAACAGGGAGGCCACAAGGTAGGGGGGCGCGCCTACCCCCCCAGGCGCGCCCTCCACCCTCGTGAGCCCCCTGTTGCTCCACCGACGTACTTCTTCCTCCAATATATACCTTCGTACCCCCAAACGATCATATACAGAGCCAAAACCCTAATTCCACCGCCGTAAATTTTTGTAGCCACGAGATCCCATCTTGCGGCCTGTTCCGGAGCTCCGCCGGAGGGGGCATCGATCACAGAGGGCTTCTACATCAACACCATAGCCTCTCCGATGAAGTGTGAGTAGTTTAACTCAGACCTACGGGTCCATAGTTATTAGCTAGATGGCTTCTTCTCTCTTTTTGGATCTCAATACAAAGTTCTCCCCCTCTCTTGTGGAGATCTATTCGATGTAATCTTCTTTTGCGGTGTGTTTGTTGAGACCGATGAATTGTGGGTTTATGATCAAGTTTATCTATGAACAATATTTGAATCTTCTCTGAATTCTTTTATGTACGATTGTTTATCTTTGCAAGTCCCTTCGAATTATCGGTTTGGTTTGGCCTACTAGATTGATCTTTCTTGCAATGGGAGAAGTGCTTAGCTTTGGGTTCAATCTTGCGGTGTCCTTTCCCAGTGACAGTAGGGGCAGCAAGGCACGTATTGTATTGTTGACATCGAGGATAACAAGATGGGGTTTTTATCATATTGCACGAATTTATCCCTCTACATCATGTCATCTTGCTTAAGGCGTTACTCTGTTTCCATGAACTTAATACTCTAGATGCATGCTGCATAGCGGTCGATGAGTGGAGTAATAGTAGTAGATGCAGGCAGGAGTCGGTCTACTTGTCTCGGACGTGATGCCTATATACATGATCATACCTAGATACTCTCATAACTATGCTCAATTTTGTCAATTGCTCAACAGTAATTCGTTCACCCACCGTAAAATACTTATGCTCTTCAAAGATGGGGTTTCTATCATATTGCATGAATTTATCCCTCTACATCATGTCATCTTGCTTAAAGTGTTACCCTGTTCTCTTGAACTTAATACTCTAGATGCATGTTGGATAGCGGTCGATGTGTGGAGTAATAGTAGTAGATGCAGGCAGGAGTCGGTCTACTTGTCTTGGACGTGATGCCTATATACATGATCATACCTAGATATTCTCATAACTATGCTCAATTTTGTCAATTGCTCAACAGTAATTTGTTCACCCACCGTAAAATACTTATACTCTTGAGAGAAGCCAGTAGTGAAACCTATGGCCCCTGGGTCTATCTTCATCATATTAATCTTGCAATACTTAGTTATTTTTATTGCTTTTATTTTACTTTGCGTCTTTATCATAAAAATACCAAAAATATTATCTTATCATATCTATCAGATCTCACTCTCATAAGTGATCGTGTAGGGATTGACAACCCCTTATCGCGTTGGTTGCGAGGATTTATTTGTTTTGTGTAGGTGCGAGGGACTCACGCGTAGCCTCCTACTGGATTGATACCTGGGTTCTCAAAAACTGAGGGAAATACATATGCTACTTTGCTGCACCACCCTTTCCTCTTCAAGGGAAAACCAACGCAAGTGCTCAAGAGGTAGCACCTATCCATTTTCAGTACATATTCCATCTGTCATCATACCATATTTATCCATTCAAATGTTGTTCTTGTGTATCAGACGTTCAAAAGGAAGAGGGCGATTGCTGATCGTGGAGGAGCACGAGCAAAGTATTTTTAAAAGGTAGTGACACCTGATAAATCAAATAGCCCATTAGGTGTAGTTGCTATATCACCTGACCCAAAAAACACCCCAACTCTAGCAGACTCTAGCCCTACTACAGTGGTCATTTCTGGTGCCCCAACTCAGCAGACCCCAACTGCAGCAAACAGTATGATGATGCCAGTTGACATAGCACCAGCTCTATGACGCAAAACCCCCATTCCAGTAAAGAGTACACTAAATCCAGTTGCTAAATCCCTTTTGGAACCAGAGAGAGCCCCAATTGCAGCAAATAGGACCCATGTTCCATTTCTTCCCAGTTTAGAAGACAAAGCTTATATTGTTGTCAGGAACTTTGTGTGCATCTTTCCTTCATGGAAAGATTATACCGCAGACACAGAACAATTTCCAGTATTCCTCCGCAACTTACTCGTAAGTAATGTACTAATGTTATTCATGGTAATTACTGCATATGTTTCTGCTGACAGAAGACACAAGATTTCATCTTTTAAATAGGCAAGGACCAAACTAGATTCTCAAGACGAGCAAGGGTTGGTTGCGCTTTTCAAGCACTCGTTGATGAAGTATCATTCCTACCTGAGGCAAGCGCACTTCGATGGCAAGCCTCTAAATGAAATTTCTGTAAAGTCTCCGGTGCTACATTTATCAGACAGAGACTGGAATAATCTTGTTACACATTGGTATCGTCTGTAGCGTAAGGTACTATCTATGATATCACATCAAAATTTGAACTACATTTCTGCATTTGCCTTAACATCTCACTTGTACAAAAACTGTTAGCAGAAGAACACTCATTCTCAAGGGACCACAGAATCTCGCAACTATACTGCACACTGCATTGCTCTTGTGAGTACCTATTGCCCTATATGACCATACTTATTTTCATGGTTGTTTGATTATGTAGCATCACTGCACATGTTAGCCTCGTTATCGTCCATTTGGTGGACATTATAAGATCCATATGGACTCTTACATAAATTTAGGATCAACCCAATGCTTTTGAAGAGGTTTAGCTCTACAGTCCTCTTGTAAGGACTGAACGCCGTCTATCACTTTACTTACATTAACAGCTACTACCTCCATCCCATAATATAAGAACGTTTTGTACAGTACACCAGTGTTGAAAACACTCTTGTATTATGGCAAAGGGGATTGGTTCATTGTGTAGCATTCTGCATCTTATCTCCCTCGCCCATCATTTACTAAAAAATATCAGATCTATATTTAATCTTACCAAAAAGTTGAATACACGAACAATGTGAGTGCAAAAGTGTAGCCCATTGCCCTTGTCAGTACATTTTGTCCTATAACGCTTGTAATTCCAGGGATTGGTAGTTGATCATGTAGCATCAATTTGCATCTTATCTTCATTATCCTCTATCCCTTCCAGTATTATCATATCTATAATTACACTCTATAAAATGTAGAGTACAAGCAATGCTTATGAAGAAGATTCTATGCTGAAATTCTTGAGTTATCCTTCCCTTGACATGGAGAAGGGCATTATAAAGCCGGTGTTAACTGTTAATGTAAGTTAATCCTTCTAAAGCCTTTATCCTCGACTGATGTTTAATTTGCTCATACTCCCTATCATTTACTGCTGTTTAGTTTGTTGTTTCTATCAAAATGCATGTTCGCAAGAACCGTAAGTTGCAAGTTTTACTTGTAAAACCAAATTCCTTATTCATAACATGCACAATACTCAATACTCCCTATATGTATGCTTGTTTTTGTGGATCTATAATCCAGTGTGTGGTGAAGCAGCCCACATTTGCACCTTGTCATCTCCTGTTTTATCTTACTGATGTGGCTGATGATATGAACAACATGCCACACACATTAACCAAAATAGATACAATGATTGTCTTTGCCCTTCATCTATGCTTGTTATGTTGACATGGTAATCCAGTAGTGTGGGGATGCTCCACGCATTATGAACAATGCCAAATTATGCTATTGATATTTCGAACTTACTCTTTATTTTCTAATTTCAAATTGGATGGAATTAACAGCACAATTATCATCTTTGTTTATACACGTGCAAAACATGTCATCTCTCTGCTTGTTTCAGGGTGATATGCCTGATGGCAGAACAAGTCTGCTGAAGGCTGTGAGACAAACCCAACATATATTGCAGCAAAGAAGGAAAAACATCTTGAAGATAGCGAGACAACCCCATAGTCTTGTCTTGATGCAGTGTTCAAGTTACTTGAGACTAGCAGTCAGACAAGCTCACAGAATTCGATGTCTGAATCTATTCGACTTCTTCAGTCCCAAGTTCTAGCAGAAAGGCATTTGGCAACTCAACTTCTACTTGAAGTCCATCTCCAAGAAAGATAGCGGAGAACACCAATGAGAACCTCATTGCTAAACAACCACACCTGGAAGCTATGACCAACATGCTAGGCCGGTCTCACAGCCTTGGTCAGTAGCTTGCGCAACAGTTCCCGTGCAAGCCTAACCTTTCTTGAACTGTCTTGGAAGTGGTCTTGGTTTAGTATTATTTTGTTACGCTGCAATGGTGCCCAGTTTTTGTAATTTGCTTCTTCGTTGCGCTTTATGATCACTGGTGGCGAACTTTGATGCCAAGTGGATGTAGTATAGAATAAATCCTGTAGGTTTATTCTAAGTTACTATGCCGTAATTTCTTTATTGTATAGAGTAGGTTTGTTCTTAATTCCAACTAGTTACTGCCATCATTCGCTATATGAAAAAAATCTGATGTAGTCGACCGGGCCGAAACATTCGCCTCTAACGGGCCTGGTTTTTAGCGGGCCACAATTGGGTTATCCTGCATCTTCTTGGGCTCTAATGGCCATTGGGGCCTTCACACTTTGCGCCAAGCCCACAACTTACTCTAGGGTATATTCGACCCAAATTTTAGTTGGGCCTTTTGTGGACCCAGCGCTTAGTTTGGCCCATGTAGCGTTGGGCCATTAACACGCTGAATATTCTGCTCGCCTGTTATGGCCCAGAAGAAACCATGGGCCTTTAGTAGGCCGAAATGCATGTTGGGCCTCAATTTTCACTAGTCGTCGACGGGCCTTCAGCAGGCTGAAATGTAGATCGAGCCTTTTTCAGCCCAGTTATGTGATGGGTGATACGTCTCCGTCGTATCTACTTTTCCAAACACTTTTGCCCTTGTTTTGGACTCTAACTTGTATGATTTGAATGGAACTAACCCGGACTGACGCTGTTTTCAGCAAAATTGCCATGGTGTTCTTTTATGTGCAGAAAACAAATATTCTCGAAATGACCTGAAACTCCACGGAACATCTTAGAAAAAACAATAAAAAAATCCTTGCCAAAGATGAATACCAGGGGGCCCAAACCATTCTAATGAGGGTGGGGGCGCCCCCCCTAGGGCGCGCCCCCTACCTCGTGGGCCCCCTAGAAACCCTCCGACGCCAACTCCAACTCTATATATTTGCTTTTAGAGAGAGAAAAATCAGAGAGAAGAAATCATCGCGTTTTACGATACGGAGCCACTGCCAAGCCCTAAAACCTCTCGGGAGGGCTGATCTGGAGTCCGTTCGGGGCTCCGGGGAGGGGGATTCGTCGCCGTCGTCATCATCAACCATCCTCCATCACCAATTTCATGATGCTCACCACCGTGCGTGAGTAATTCCATCATAGGCTTGCTGGACGGTGATGGGTTGGATGAGATTTATCATGTAATTTAGTTAGTTTTGTTAGGGTTGGATCCCTAGTAACCATTATGTTCTGAGATTGATGTTGCTATGACTTTGCTATGCTTAATGCTTGTCACTAGGGCCCGGGTGCCATGATTTCAGATCTGAACCTATTATGTTTTCATGAATATATGTGAGTTCTTGATCCTATCTTGCAAGTCTATGGTCACCTACTATGTGTTATGATCCGGCAACCCCGAAGTGACAATAATCGGGACCACTCCCGGTGATGACCATAGTTTGAGGAGTTCATGTATTCACTATGTGCTAATGCTTTGTTCCGGTTCTCTATTAAAAGGATGCCTTAATATCCCTTAGTTTCCAATAGGACCCCGCTGCCACGGGAGGGTAGGACAAACGATGTCATGCAAGTTCTTTTCCATAAGCACGTATGACTATATACAGAATACATGCCTACATTACATTGATGAACTGGAGCTAGTTCTGTGTCACCCTATGTTATGTCTGTTACATGATGAACTGCATCCGGCATAATTATCCATCATTGATCCGGTGCCTACGACTTTTCCATATACTGGTTCTCACTTATTTACTTTCCCGCTGCTACTGTTACAATCACTACAAAATACCAAAAACATTACTTTTGCTGTCTTTACTTTTGTTGCCGCTACCACCACTATCATATTACTTTGCTAGTAAACACTTTGCTGCAGATACTAAGTTTCCAGGTGTGGTTGAATTGACAACTCAGCTGCTAATACCTGAGAATATTCTTTGGCTCCCCTTGTGTCAAATCAATAAATTTGGGTTGAATACTCTACCCTCGAAAGCTGTTGCGATCCCCTATACTTGTGGGTTATCAAGACTAATTTCTGGCGCTGTTGCCGGGGAGCATAGCTCTATTCTTTGAGTCACTTGGGATTTATATCTACTGGACACTATGAAGAACTTGAGAGATCCAAAAACCAAGATCTATCCCTCAACTACGAGGGGAGGTAAGGAACTGCCATCTAGCTCTGCACTTGATTCACCTTCTGTTATGAGTAAGTTTGCGACACCTACATCTGCTTCTGCTATTCGTTCTGATATGTCACATGTTATTGATGATGCCACTTCTTCTATGCATGATACTTATGATGAAACTGCTTCTACGCCTGATACTACTGTGCCCCTTAGTGAATTTCTTGATGAACAAATTGCTAGGGCTAGAGAAAAAGAAATTATTGAATCTGAATACGATGATGATAGTGATGATGAAAATATGCCTGTTATCCCAGAGGGCTATCTTTTTGATATGGAATCTTCTGTCTCTATTTTAGCTTGCAAAGATAGATATGAGCTTAAGAGGTTATTAATTAAATGGAACAAAGAATCACTTAGAGATAAAATGAAACCTGACCCTGCTTTTGCTACTTCACCTATTTGTGTTCCTGATAAGGATTATGAATTCTCTATTGATCCTGATATAATTAGTTTGGTTGAATCTGATCCGTTTTATGGCTATGAATCTGAAACTGTTGTGGCACATCTTACTAAGTTAAATGATATAACTGCCCTGTTTAGTAATGATGAGAGATCGCGTTACTTCTATATACTCAAAATATTTCCGTTCTCATTAAAGGGTGATGCTAAGATATGGTTTAATTCTCTTGATCCTGGTTGTGTGCGTAGTCCCCACGATATGATTTATTACTTCTCTACTAAATATTTCCCTGCTCATAAGAAACAAGCTGCTTTGAGGGATATATATAATTTTGTGCAAATTGAAGAAGAGAGTCTCCCACAAGCTTGGGGGAGGCTTCTCAAGTTACTTAATGCTTTGCCTGATCATCCTCTTAAGAAACCTAAAATACTTGATATATTTTATAATGGACTAACCGATGCTTCCAGAGATTACCTGGATAGTTGTGCTGGTTCTCCTTTCAGGGAAAGAACACCAGATGAAGCTGAAATCTTATTGAATAATATGTTGACAAATGAAAATAATTGGGCACCTCTTGAGCCAGGTCCTGCTCCAATTACTGAGCCTATTCCTAAACCAACTCCGAAAAAGAGAGGTGTTCTATTTCTCAGTCCCGAAGATATGCAAGAGGCAAAGAAATCTATGAAAGAAAAAGGTATTAAAGCTGAAGATGTTAAGAATTTACCTCCTATTGAAGAAATACATGGTCTTAATATACCGCCTGTCAAAGAAACATATGATCTTGATCACTTATTTACTGAAGAACCTCCTAATCCCGATATCCCAACACAGGTAGTAAAGGTGAATTCTCTCTATAGATTTGATGAAGGTGATATCCCTCACTATAAGTCTGCTAGGCAATGCTTTGATGAGTTTGATAATTTTATTGTCAAACAAGAAAATTTCAATGCTTATTTTGGTAGATAATTGAAATATGATTCCGATATGCTTAAATACTTAGAATCGAGCAAGATTCTCAAAGAAATAATATTGATGTTCCTAGTTCTTCTAAAAAGAAGAAGAAGAAAAATGATAGAACTATGCAAACTTCTAGTGAACCTATTGCTGAACCACCTGATAATCCAAATAATAGTTCTATTTCTGATGCTGAAACACAATCTGGTAATGAACATGAACCTAGTAAAAATATTAATGATGATGTTCATGATGATGCTCAACCTAGTAATGACAATGATGTAGAAATTGAACCTGCTGTTGATCTTGATAACCCACAATCAAAGAATCAACGTTATGATAAAAGAGACTTTGTTGCTAGGAAACAAGGTAAAGAAAGGGAACCTTGGGTTCAGAAACCCATGCCTTTTCCTCCAAAACCATCAAAGAAAAAGGATGATGAGGATTTTGAGCGCTTTGCTGAAATGATTAGGCCTATCTTTTTGCGTATGCGATTAACTGATGTGCTTAAAAAAATCCTTATGCTAAATATATGAAGGATATCATTACTAATAAAAGAAAGATACCGGAAGCTGAGATTTCCACCATGCTTGCTAATTATACTTTTAAGGGTGGAATACCAAAGAAACTTGGAGATCCTGGAATACCTACTATACCTTGCTCCATTAAAAGAAATTATATTAAAACTCCTTTATATGATCTTGGAGCCGGTGTTAGTGTTATGCCTCTCTCTTTATATCATAGACTTGACTTGACTAAGTTGACACCTACTGAAATATCTTTGCAAATGGCTGATAAATCAACTGCTATACCTGTCAGTATTTGTGAGGATGTGCCTTTTGTGGTTGCCAATGTTACTATTTTAACGGACTTTGTTATACTTGATATTCCCGAGGATGATAGTATGTCTATTATTCTTGGAAGACCTTTTCTTAATACTGCAGGGGCTGTTATTGATTGCAACAAAGGCAATGTCACTTTTCATGTTAGTGGTAATGAGCATACGATACACTTTCCGAGGAAACAACCTCAAGTTTATAGTATCAACTCTATTGGAAAAATTCCATCGATTATATTTGGAGATTTTAAATTTCCTCTTCCTACTGTCAAAAAGAAATATGATATTCCTATTATCGGGGATGTGCATATCCCCGTTGAGGTAACTTAGTGTTATTCGAAATTTCTCTGGTTTCATGATTATCAGAATGAGTTTGTTAACAAGACTTGATCAACCTTGTTAGTGGATTCTTTTTGATGAGCATGAGATGGATGAAACTAGAAGCACAAACTCCTATACCCTCTTTATACTTTCTGTTAATTAGTAGAAATAAAGTAAAAATAGTATTTTCTGTCTGATTCCTGACTTATCCGTACAATATAAAAATATCCTGAAAATAAAAGTCCTCAGAATGACATGCCAATTTAATATGATTTTTTTGGGAATATTTAAGGATTTACTATGCAAAAATTACCGCGGGAGGAGCTGCCACCTGGCCACGAGGGTGGTGGGCGCCCCCCCCCCTCTAGGGCGCGCCCCCGTGCCTCGTGGGCCCACTGTGGCCCTCCTCCACTTATTCCAGCACCCATTTTCTTCCTCTATATCACACAAACCCAAAAAACCAACTCAAGCACGAGTTCCAGCCACTTTTGATGTGATTTTCGATCTCCTTGCTCAAAGCACCTCTCGCAAAACTGCTTGGGGAGATTGTTCCTTGGTATGTGACTCCTCAATTGGTCCAATTAGTTCTTGTTCTAGTGCTTTATTTTTTGCAAATTTGTGCTGCATAGGTGACCATGTTCTTGAACTTGCATGTCAAATTCATATGGTTCCAAGTAGTTCTAATACTTGATTTAGGCTCTAGGCAGTTGTAGGAGTAGTTGTTATTAGTTTTATTGAGTTTGGTTTACTTTTATTTTGAAGTTACTAAAAATTTCAGAATTTTTCAGAATATAATGAGGAGATTTTTGAGGGGCTCATCGAGCCAAAGCTCGAAGGAAAAAGCACCGAAGCCTAAGTATAATTTGCCGCGCATCGCAGAGATTCGGGCGTGTGAATGGCCTTCTGAAGATTTCTTGAGAGCAGCCGGTATCTATGAAGATTTTCATGAATTGGCTCACAATGCAGGCCTCACCGCTTTCCTCCACGACCAATGCGATCAGTATCTCTTACTCACAAATACTTTCGTGCTAAACTTTCATTTTCATTCTAGGAACTCACCACCTACGGTGGAGTTTCATTTATATGATGAGCATAAGGAGATGTCACTTTATGATTTCTGTCGGATTTGTTTAGTCCCTTTTGAGGGCAAGACAGAATAACCACATCATGATGATGTGGCTGGGTTTATTGATAATATCACTGTAGGAGAAACAAGGAAGGTTTCCGATGCACGAATCACTAGCATACATTTTCCTATTTTGTGTTACTTTGCATTATTTGCTAGTCGTTGTTTAATTGGACGCGGAAATTCTGGAAACCTTAGTATCCCTGATTTAATTATTTTGCTCCAAGGTTTATACAGTGATAACACTTTTAGTTTGGGCGGTATTATTGCTAGACGGTTAAATATGAACCGTACTAAGGGCCCCATCTTTGGAGGCATCTATGCCACACGCCTAGCCGCACATTTTAACATACCTATTAGGCATGCTGAGAAGGAAGAAAAGGGGCTGCCCATGTTTATCTAGATCATAAAAGTATGGTGGCACATGATTTTTATTGTTAAAAATAGGGCAGGGGAGCTTAAATATCAATTGTTCTTTAATAAACATCATCCTGAGACTATTACCTTGCCTGCTCCTTCTTTGTTTGATTTGACTGCACGCACGTACCTTGTTCCATTGACGGCTATTCACGCCTACCGGAACCCTGCACCAGCCGAGGAGCCAGAACCGAACCACAATTTGATCCTTCACGGCAGTCTAACTATCAGTGGGACCCGGAGATGATTGCTAGCCAGTGGCAATCGGAGCCTTCTTCTTCCTCGTCACAGTACGACCCCAACAACTATTATTATGGATATCCGCCAGGCCAGCCGTGGCCATAGACCAACTTAGGCCAAAAGCCTAAGCTTGGGGGAGTACGTATTTCTCATCGACATTACATTTATGTTCACACACACTCATTGCTAGATGTCGGTGCTCATACTTTTTCACTGTAATATCCATGCTAGTTTATTTTCTTTTTCCTGCTTTCTTCTTGTGTGTTTGTTAAACCTTAAGAAAAACAAACAATATTTAGTAGTAGTTTATTTTTCTGCTGTAGTAGTAATAATTAAAAAGAAAACCCAAAATTATTTCATGTTCTTCTTTTGCTTGTTGGGAGCTTTCCCGTGTAAATAGTTTTATTTCTTTTCTTTGGGGGTCAGTAGGAGAAGATCATAATTAAATTGTTGAAGTGGCTCTTATATGCATTGTTGTTGATTTAACCCAGAGCCCATATAGCTTTGTCTTCTCCTGTTTATTGAATGCTCGCAGATTCCAGCTTAGTCCAATGCATGTGCACTCTTATTATTATTCACACCGTTTGGTCGTGCAAGTGAAAGGCAATTATGATGATATATGATGGACTGACTGAGATGAGAAAAGTTAGTATGAACTCGACCTCTTTTTTTTGTAAATATGATGAGCCCATCGTTCTTGATTTAGCTTATTATGAATAAACATGTTTGCAATGACAATTAGAGATCGTAGTTGCTTGTGTCATGCTTGATTAGCTATGAGTTATAATGGTTTACCTTGTGTGCCAACATGTTATTGAGATGATTATGATGTGGTATGATGGGGTGGTATCCTCCTGTGAATGATTTAAGTGACTTGACTTGGCACATGTTCACGCATGTAGTTGAAACAAAATCAACATAGCCTTCATGATATTTATGCTCATGGTGGATTATATCCTACTCATGCTTGCATCCAATGTTTATTAATTTTAATGCATGTACATGGTTGTTGTCGCTCTCTAGTTGGTCGCTTCCCAGTCTTTTGCTAGCCTTCACCTGTACTAAGCGGGAATACTGCTTGTGCATCCAATCCCTTAAACCCCAAAGTTATTCCAGATGAGTCCACTATACCTTCCTATATGCGGTATCTACCTACCGTTCCAAGTAAATTTGTATGTGCCAAACTCTAAACCTTCAAATAAACTTTCTGTTTTGTATGCGCGAATAGCTTATGTATCAACTAGTGTTGTCTGTATCTTCCATGTTAGGCAGGTTATTCTCAAGAGGAGTGGACTCCGCTCCTCATTCACGAGATAAAGGGCTGGTCACCGGGATGCCCAGTCCCATGCTTTATGCAAACTAAATCAAAATAATTGCAAACAAAACTCCCCTTGGGACCTCATGTATGTTGGAGGCACTCGTTGTTTTGAGCAAGCCATGGATTGATGTTTGTTGGTGGAGGGGGACTATAAACTTTACCATTCTGTTTGGGAACCGCCTATAATGTGTGTAGCATGGGAGATATCGCCATCTCTTGGTTGTTATGTTGACAATGAAAGTATACAGCTCAAAGTACAATTTATCTCTATTTCAAAACCGAGCTCTGGCACCTCTACAAATCCCTGCTTCCCTCTGCGAAGGGCCTATCCAATTACTTTTATGTTGAGTCATCACCCTCTTATTAAAAAGCACTAGATGGAGAGCATAGCCGTCATTTGCATTCATTACTGTTAATTTATATTGGGTATGACTATGATTGGATCTCTTTTACCATGAATTACAATGTTTAGTCAGTCCTTGATCTTTAAAGGTGCTCTGCATTTATGTTTTGCGGTCTCAGAAAGGGCTAGCGACATACCGTCTTGTTATATCATATTATGATTGTTTTGAGAAAGTGTTGTCATCCGAGATTTATTATTATGACGTGCTAGTTGATTATGCTATTGATATGAGTAATGATGAGACCTGACAATTATTGCAAATGTGGTTAGTTATGATTTATGCTGAAAACTTGAATGCTGGATTGACATAGTTGCAACAAAAAGAGTAAACAGAGTTTGTAAAAGTTTTTGTTTCTTTCTTTCAGTTTGTCAACTGAATTGCTTGAGGACAAGCAAGGGTTTAAGCTTGGGGGAGTTGATACGTCTCCGTCGTATCTACTTTTCCAAACACTTTTGCCCTTGTTTTGGACTCTAACTTGTATGATTCGAGTGGAACTAACCCGGACTGACGTTGTTTTCAGCAGAATTGCCATGGTGTTGTTTTATGTGCAGAAAACAAATATTCTCGGAATGACCTGAAACTCCACGGAACATCTTAGAAAAAACAATAAAAAAATCCTCGCCAAAGATGAAGACCAGGGGGCCCACACCCTTCTCACGAGGGTGGGGGCGCGCCCTCCGACGCCAACTCCAACTCTATATATTTGCTTTCGGAGAGAAAAAAATCAGAGAGAAGAAATCATCACGTTTTACGATATGGAGCCACCGCCAAGCCCTAAAACCTCTCGGGAGGGCTGATCTGGAGTCCATTCGGGGCTACGGAGAGGGGGATTCGTCGCCGTCGTCATCATCAACCATCCTCCATCACCAATTTCATGATGCTCACCGCCGTGCGTGAGTAATTCCATCATAGGCTTGCTGGACGGTGATGGGTTGGATGAGATTTATCATGTAATCGAGTTAGTTTTGTTAGGGTTTGATCCCTAGTATCCATTATGTTCTGAGACTGATGTTGCTATGACTTTGCTATGCTTAATTCTTGTCACTAGGGCTCGAGTGCCATGATTTCAGATCTGAACCTATTATGTTTTCATGAATATATGTGAGTTCTTGATCCTATCTTGCAAGTCTATAGTCACCTACTATGTGTTATGATCCGGCAATCCCGAAGTGACAATAATCGGGACCACTCTCGGTGATGACCATAGTTTGAGGAGTTCATGTATTCACTATGTGCTAATGCTTTGTTCCGGTTCTCTAGTAAAAGGAGGCCTTAATATCCCTTAGTTTCCAATAGGACCCCGCTGCCATGGGAGGGTAGGACAAAAGATGTCATGCAAGTTCTTTTCCATAAGCACGTATGACTATATACGGAATACATGCCTACATTACATTGATGAACTGGAGCTAGTTCTGTGTCACCCTATGTTATGACTGTTACATGATGAACCGCATCCGACATAATTACCCATCATTGATCCGGTGCCTACGAGTTTTCCATATACTGGTTCTCGCTTATTTACTGTCCTGCTGCTATTGTTACAATCACTACAAAATACCAAAAACATTACTTTTGTTGTCTTTACTTTTGTTGCCGCTACCAGCACTATCATATTACTTTGCTACTAAACACTTTGTTGCAGATACTAAGTTTCCATTTGTGGTTGAATTGACAACTCAGCTGCTAATACCTGAGAATATTCTTTGGCTCCCCTTGTGTCGAATCAATAAATTTTGGTTGAATTCTCTACCCTCGAAAGCTGTTGGTTCCCCTATACTTGTGGGTTATCAGCAGGCCATTACGAGGCCGAAACATATCTTGGGCCTTAGTTGGCCCACTGATATCATGGGCCTTTAACAGGCCGAAAGCTTAGTACAGGCATCAACGGGCCGAATTATACGACAAGCCTTTAACATGCCCAAAGTCACGTTGGGCTGAACTGTTGCCACCTTTATCACGGGTCGTTAGTGGGCCGGATGTCGCGTCGGACCATATATGGACCATGGGCAGCACGGGTCATTCCCAGGCCGAAAGACACGCTGGGCTGAAATGGGCCCATGTCTACATCGGGCCTCTAACAGGCCGAAAGCCACTGGGCTGTAATTGGGCCCAAATATTCGGCGAACAATTAATGGGCCAGATCTGGCTTCTGGCCGTAAATGGGCCTTTATTAAATAGGCCGTTATTGGGCTGGCCCACTAGTACCTGAGTAAATACCACGGGCCTTTAACTGGGCCGGCCTTTTTAACCTATATAGGCCTCTGTTGGGCCATGCCACGTGTCTATGTATCATAGGTGCCTCCTGTCCAATGAATGGATGACTTCTGTCCCAACGGCGAGCCAACACGTGTTTCCTCCGGCCAGTGAGAATTTTACACATGGAAAATCCTCATTGGTCCGGGCTGTTAGTGGGTTATCGGATCCAAAACCGGACCCGATAGCTTAACACCGACCCATTACGGTGGATGCCACCTGTCGGTCACCCTTGACGAAAGCACTTCCATGACGCGGCATTTATCATCATGGAAGTGGACACTTCCATGATGATAATTTTCGTAATGTCATGGAACACTTCTACAACAGCACATGTATGACTATCTTGATTCTGTCATAAAATTGTCATGGATGTACATGCATGACAGAAAACGTGACCTACTGTGACAAACACGTATCATCACGAAAGTGTATTTTTTTGTAGTGGGAACTTCAAGAAGAACGGCAAGCAAGTTGCTGCTCAAGTGAAGAAGCCCAAGTCTGGACCTAAGCCTGAGACTGAGTGCTTCTACTGCAAAGGAACTGGTCACTAGAAGTGGAACTGCCCCAAGTATTTGGCGGAGAAGAAGGATGGCAAAGGGAAAGGTATATTTGATATACATGTTATTGATGTGTACCTTACTAATGCTCGCAGTAGTGCCTGGGTATTTGATACTGGTTTAGTTGCTCATATTTGCAACTCGAAACAGGGGCTACGGATTAACCGAAGATTCGCTAAGGACGAGGTGACGATGCGCGTGGGAAATGGTTCCAAAGTCGATGTGATCGCGGTCGGCACGCTACCTCTACATCTACCTTCGGGATTAGTTTTAGACCTGAATAATTGTTATTTGGCGCCGGTGTTAAGCATGAACATTATATCTGGATCTTGTTTGATGCGAGACGGTTATTCATTTAAATCAGAGAATAATGGTTGTTCCATTTATGTGAGTAATATCTTTTATGGTCATGCACCCTTGATGAGTGGTCTATTTTTATTGAATCTCGATAATAGTGATACACATATTCATAGTATTGAAGCCAAAAGATATAAGTTTAATAATGATAGTGCAACTTATTTGTGGCACTGCCGTTTAGGTCATATTGGTGTAAAGCGCATGAAGAAACTCCATGCTGATGGGCTTTTGGAATCACTTGATTATAAGCACTTGATGCTTGCGAACCATGCCTCATGAGCAAGATGACTAAGATTCCATTCTCCGAAACAATGGAGCGAGCAACAAACTTATTGGAAATAATACATACTGGTGTATGCGGTCCGATGAGTGTTGATGCTCGCTGCGGGTATCATTATTTTCTGACCTTCACAGATGATTTGAGCAGATATGGGTATATCTATTTGATGGAACATAAGTCTGAAACATTTGAAAAGTTCAAAGAATTTCAGAGTGAAGTGGAAAATCATCATAACAAGATAATTAAGTTTCTACGATCTGATTGTGGAGGTGAATATTTGAGTTATGACTTTGGTCTTCATTTGAAACAATGTGGAATAGTTTCACAGCTTACGCCACCTGGAACACCACAACGTAAAGATGTGTACGGACGTTGTAATCGTACTTTATTAGATATGGTACGATCTACGATGTCTCTTACTGATTTACCGCTATCGTTTTGGGGTTATGCTTTAGAGACGGCTGCATTCCCATTAAATAGGGCACCATCAAAATCCGTTGAGATGACTCCATATGGACTGTGGTTTGGCAAGAAACCCAAGTTGTCATTTCTTAAAGTTTGGGGCTGTGCTGCTTATGTGAAAAAGCTTCAACCTAATAAGCTCGAACCCAAATTAGAGAAATGTGTCTTCATAGGATACTCAAAGGAGACTATTGGGTACACCTTCTAACACAGATCCGAAGGCAAGATATTTGTTGCTAAGAATGGATCCTTTCTAGAGAAGGAGTTTCTCTCGAAAGAAGTGAGTGGGAGAAAAGTAGAACTTGATGAGGTAACTGTACCTTCTCCCTTATTGGAAAGTAGTTCATCATAGAAATCAGTTCTAGTGATTCCTACACCAATTAGTGAGGAAGCTAATGATAATGATCATGAAACTTCGGATCAAGTTACTACGGAACCTCGTAGGTCAACCAGAGCAAGATCCGCACCAGAGTGGTACGGTAATCCTGTTCTGGAGGTCATGTTACTTGACCATGATGAACCTACGAACTATGAGGAAGCGATGATGAGCCCAGATTCCGCAAAATGGCTTGAGGCCATGAAATCTGAGATGGGATCCATGTATGAGAACAAAGTGTGAACTTTGGTTGACTTGCCGGATGATCGGCAAGCCACAGACAATAAATGGATCTTCAAGAATAAGACTGACACTGACAATAATGTTACTGTCTACAAAGCTCGACTTGTTGTGAAAGGTTTTCCACAAGTTCAAGGAGTTGACTACGATGAGACCTTCTCACCCATAGCGATGCTTAAGTTTGTCCGAATCATGTTAGCAATTGCCGCATTTTATGATTATGAAATTTGACAAATGGATGTCAAAATTGCATTCCTTCATGGATATCTTAAAGAAGAGTTGTATATGATGCAACTAGAAGGTTTTGTCGATCCAAAACGTGCTAACAAAGTGTGCAAGCTCCAGGGATCCATTTATGGACTGGTGCAAGCCTCTCGGAGTTGGAATATACGCTTTGATAGTGTGATCAAAGCATATGGTTTTATACAAAATTTTGGAGAAGCCTATATTTACAAGAAAGTGAGTGGGCGCTCTGTAGCATTTCTGATATTATATGTAGATGACATATTGTTGATCGGAAATGATACTGAATTTCTGAATAGCATAAAAGGATACTTGAATAAGAATTTTTCAATGAAAGACCTCGGTGAAGTTGCTTATATATTGGGCATCAAGATCTATAGAGATAGATCAAGATGCTTAATTGGACTTTCACAAAGCACATGCCTTGATAAAGTTTTGAAGAAGTTCAAAATGGATCAGGCAAAGAAAGGGTTCTTTCCTGTGTTACAAGGTGTGAAGTTGAGTCAGACTCAATGCCCGACCACTGCAGAAGATAGAGAGAATACGAAAGTCATTCCCTATGCTTCAACCATAGGTTCTATCATGTATGCAATGCTGTGTACCAGACCTGATGTGTGCCTTGCTATTAGTTTAGCAGGGAGGTGCCAAAGTAATCCAGGAGTGGATCACTGGACAGCGGTCAAGAACATCCTGAAATACCTGAAAAGGACTAAGGATATGTTTCTCGTTTATGGAGGTCCCAAAGAGCTCATCGTAAATGGATACATCGATGCAAGCTTTGACACTGATCCGGATGACTCTAAGTCACAAACCGGTTACATATTTTTATTCAATGGAAGAGCTGTCAGTTGGTGCAATCCCAAGCAGAGCGCCGTGGCGGGATCTACTTGTGAAGCGGAGTACATAGTTGCTTCGGAAGCAGCAAATGAAGGAGTTTGGATGAAGGAGTTCATATCCGATCTAGGTGTCATACCTAGTGCATCGGGTCCAATGAAAATCTTTTGTGACAACACTGGTGCAATTTCCTTGGCAAAGGAATCCAGATTTCACAAGAGAACCAAGCACATCAGTAGACGCTTCAATTCCATCCGCGATCAAGTCAAGGAGGGAGACATAGAGATTTGCAAGATAGATACAAATCTGAATGTTGCAGACCCGTTGACTAAGCCTCTCTCACGAGCAAAACATGATCATCACCAAGACTCCATGGGTGTTAGAATCATTACAATGTAATCTAGATTATTGACCCTAGTGCAAGTGGGAGACTGAAGGAAATATGCCCTAGAGACAATAATAAAGTTGTTATTTATATTTCCTTATATCATGATAAATGTTTATTATTCATGCTAGAATTGTATTAACCGGAAACTTAGTACATGTGTGAATACATAGACAAACAGAATTTCACTATATGCCTCTACTTGATTAGCTCGTTGAATCAATGATGGTTATGTTTCCTAACCATAGACATGAGTTGTCATTTGATTAATGGGATCACATCATTAGAGAATGATGTGATTGACTTGACCCATCCGTTAGCTTAGCACGATGATCGTTTAGTTTGTTGCTATTGCTTTCTCCATAACTTATAGATGTTCCTATGAGTATGAGATCATGCAACTCCCGAATACCATAGGAACACTTAGTGTGCTATCAAACGTCACAACGTAACTGAGTGACTATAAAGATGCTCTACAGGTGTCTCTGATGGTGTTTGTTGAGTTGGCATATATTGAGATTAGGATTTGTCACTCCGAGTATTGGAGAGGTATCTCTGGGCCCTCTCGGTAATGCACATCACTATAAGCCTTGCAAGCAATGTGACTAATGAGTTAGTTACGGGATGATGCATTACGGCACGCATAAAGAGACTTGCCGGTAACAAGATTGAACTAGGTATTGAGATACCGACGATCGAATCTCGGGCAAGTAACATACCGATGACAAAGGGACCAACGTATATCGTTATGCGGTTTGACCGATAAAGATCTTCGTAGAATATGTGGGAGCCAATATGAACATCCAGGTTCCGCTATTGGTTATTGACCGGAGATGTGTCTCGGTCATGTCTACATAGTTCTCGAACCCGTAGGGTCCGCACGCTTAGCGTTCGGTGACGATCGGTATTATGAGTTTATGTGTTTTGATGTACCGAAGATAGTTCGGAGTCCCGGATATGATCACGGACATGACGAGGAGTTTCGAAATGGTCGAGACATAAATATTGACATATTGTATGACTATATTCGGACACCGGATGAGTTCCGGGGGTCACCGGATAATTATCGGAGTGCCGGGGGGTTATCGGAACCCCCGAGGGAACTAATGGGCCACATGTGCCTTAGTGGAGAGAGAGGGGCCGGCCAAGGCAGGGCCGCGCGCCCCCTCCCCTCTAGTCCAAATTGGACTAGGGAAGGGGGCGATGCCCCCCCTTTCCTTCTCTTCTCTCCCTCTCCTTCCTTCCCCCTTCCTCCTCCTAGTAGGACTAGGAAAGGGGAGTCCTACTCCTACTAGGAGGAGGACTCCTCCTCTCCTGGCGCGCCCCCAAGGGCCGGCCGGCCTCCCCCTTGCTCCTTTATATACGGGGCTAGGGGGCACCCTACAACACACAAGTTAATCATTGATCCCTTAGCCGTCTGTGGTGCCCCCCTCCACCGTAATCCACCTCGGGCATATCATCGTAGTGCTTAGGCGAAGCCCTGCGATGGTAGCATCATCATCACCGTCATCACGCCGTCGTGCTGACGAAGCTCTCCCTCGACACTCAGCTGGATCGAGAGTTCGTGGGACGTCACCGAGCCGAACGTGTGTAGGTCGCAGAGGTGTCGTACTTTCGGTACTAGGATCGGTCGGATCTTGAAGACGTATGACTACATCAACTGCGTTGTCATAACGCTTCTGCTTACGGTCTACAAGGGTACGTGGACAACACTCTTCCCCTCTCGTTGCTATGCATCACCATGATAGATCTTGCGTGTGCGTAGGATTTTTTTTGAAATTACTGCGTTCCCCAATAGTGCCCCCTCCTTCGTATATAAAGGAGGGGAGGAGGAGGCCGGCTGGCCGGCAGCAAGGGGCGCGCCCATGAGGGGGGGGGGGAATCCTACTCCAAGTAGGAATTTGTCCCCCCTTTCCTAGTCCAAGTAGGAGAAGGAGGAAGGAGAGGGAGAGGGAGAGGGAAAGAGGGGGCGCGCCCCCTCCCCTAGTCCTATTTGGACTCCCCTTGGGGGGCGCCACCTCCTGGCTGCTGTCCTCTCTCTCCCCTAAGGCCCACTAAGTTCCATTACTTCCCCGGGGTGTTCCGATAACCCCTCCGACACTCCAGTTTTATCCGAAACTATCCGGAACACTTCTGTTGTCCGAATAACATGGTCCAATATATCAATCTTTATGTCTCAACCATTTCAAGACTCCTTGTCATGTCCGTGATCTCATCCGGGACTCCGAACAATCTTCGATACATCAAATCACATAACTCATAATACAAATCGTCATCAAACGTTAAGCGTGCGGACCCTACGGGTTCGAGAACTATGTAGACATGACCGAGACTCATCTCCGGTCAATAACCCATAGCGGAACCTGGATGCTCATATTGGTTCCTACATATTCTATGGAGACCTTTATCGGTCAAACCGCATAACAACATACGTTGTTCCCTTTGTCATCGGTATGATACTTGCCCAAGATTCGATCGGCGGTATCAACATACCTAGTTCAATCTCGTCACCGGTAAGTCTCTTTACTCGTTCCGTAATGCATCATCCCGTAACTAACTCATTAGTCACATTGCTTGCAAGGCTTATAGTGATGTGCATTACCGAGAGGGCCCAGAGATACCTCTTTAACAATCGGAGTGACAAATCCTAATCTCAATCTATGCCAACTCAACAAAGACGATCAGAGACACCTGTAGAGCATCTTTATAATCACCCAGTTACGTTGTGACATTTGATGGCACACGAAGTGTTCCTCCGGTATTCGGGAGTTGCATAATCTCATAGTCATAGGAACATGTATAAGTCATGAAGAAAGCAATAGCAATAAACTGAACGATCATAGTGCTAAGCTAACGGATGGGTCTAGTACATCACATCATTCTCTAATGATGTGATTCCGTTCATCAAATGACAACACGTGTCCATGGCTAGGAAAGTTAACCATCTCTGATTAATGAGCTAGTCAAGTAGAGGCATACTAGGGACATTATGTTTGTCTATGTATTCACACATGTACTAAGTTTCCGGTTAATACAATTCTAGAATGAATAATAAACATTTATCATGATATAAGGAAATATAAGTAACAACTTTATTATTTCCTCTAGGGCATATTTCGTTTACCAGCCCCCAGGCACGCCCTGGTGGGTTGTGGCCTCCTCGGCCCACCTCCGCTGCCCCATCTTCTGGTATATAAGTGGTTTTAACCTAGAAAAAAAATAAGAGGAGGACTTTCGGGATGAAGCGCCACCGCCTCAAGGCGGAACTTGGGCAGGAGGACTTTTGCCCTCCGGCGGAGCGATTCCGTCGGGGGAACTTCCCTCCTGGAGGTGGAAATCATCGTCATCATCATCACCAACAACTCTCCCATCTTGGGGAGGGAAATCTCCATCAACATCTTCAACATCACCACCTCCTCTCAAACCCTAGTTCATCTCTTGTGTTCAATCTTGTTACCGGAACTATAGATTGGTACTTGCGGGTGACTAGTAGTGTTGATTACATCTTGTAGTTGATTACCCTATGGTTTATTTGGTGGAAGATTTTATGTTCAGATCCATTATGCTATTTAATACTCCTCGGATAATGAACATGTTTATCATTTGTGAGTAGTTACTTTTGTTCTTGAGGTCACAGGAGAAATCATGTTGCAAGTAATCATGTGAACCTGGTATGTGTTTGATATTTTGATAGTATGTATGTTGTTATTCCCTTAGTGGTGTCATGTGAACGTCAACTACATGACACTTCACCATATTTGGGCCTAAGGGAATGCATTGTGGAGTAGCAATTAGATGGTGGGTTGCGAGAGTGACAGAAGCTTAAACCCCAGTTTATGCGCTATTTCGTAAGGGACCGATTGGATCCAAAAGTTTAATGTTATGGTTAGAATTTACTCTTAATACTTTTGTCGTAGTTGCAGATGCTTGCGTGAGGGTTAATAATAAGTTGGAGGTTTGTTCAAGTAAGAACAGCACCTAAGCACCGGTCCACCCACATATCAAATTATCAAAGTAGTGAACGCAAATCAAATCAACATGATGAAAGTGACTAGATGAAATTCCCATCTACCCTCAAGAACTCTTTGCTTATCATTGGAGACCATTTTGGCTTGTCCTTTGCTTCAAAAGGATTGGGCTACCTTGCTGCACTTTTGTTACTATTACTGTTACTTGCTTGTTACAAATTATCTTGCTATAAAACTACTCCCCTACTTACAATTTCAGCACTTGCAAACAATACCTTACTGAAAACCACTTGTCATTTCCTTCTGCACCTCGTTGGGTTCGACACTCTTACTTATAGAAAAGAGCTACAATTGATCCCCTATACTTGTGGGTCATCAAGGCTATTTTCTAGCGCCGTTGCCATGGAGTGAAGCGCCTTTGGTAAGTGGAATTTGGTAAGGAAACATTTATATAGTGTGTTGTTTATTGCCACTTGTTACTATGGAAAACAATCCTTTGAGGAGTTTGTTCGGGGTATCTTCACCTCGTCCACAACCACAATTAGAAACCCCTCAACCTATTGCACCTACTGAAAATATTGAATATGAAATTCCTTCGGGTATGATAGAACAACTGTTAGCTAATCCTTATGTAGGAGATGGAACCGAACATCCTGATATGCACTTGATATATGTGGAACAAATTTGTGGATTTTTTAAGCTTGTAGGTTTACCCGGAGATGAAGTTATGAAAAGGTCTTCCCTTTATCTTTGAAGAGAAAATCATTGGCATGGTATAGGCTATGTGATGATATTGGATCATGGAATTGGAATCTTTTCAAATTGGAGTTTCACCAAAAAAATTACCCTATGCATCTAGTTCATCATGATTGGAATTATATATATATATATATATATATATAGTTTTTGGCCTCGCGAAGGAGAAAGTATCGCTCTAGCTTGGGGGAGGCATAAGTAAATGTTATATTCATGCCCCAATCATGAGCTCTCAAGAGAAATTATTATCCATAATTTTTATGCTCGGCTTTATCGTAATGATCAAACCATACTTGATACTTCTTGTGCTGATTCATTTATGAAGACGACTATTGAATTCTGGTGGGATCTTTTGGAAAGAATTAAACGCAACTCTGAAGATAGGGAACTCGATGAAGGTAAAGAGTCAGGTATTAAACTTAAGTATGATTTTGTTAAATCTTTTATGGATACCGATGCTTTTCAAAAGTTTAGCACTAAATATGGACTTGACTCTGAGATAGTAGCCTCCTTTTGTGAATCATTTGCTACTCATGTTGAACTCCCTAAGGAGAAGTGGTTTAAATATCACCCACCTATTAAATAAGAAATTAAAGAACCAGTACCAGTACCAGTTAAAGAAGAAACTATGCTTTATAATGTTGATCTAGTTGTTCCTTCTACTTATATTGAGAAACCACCTTTCCCTGTTAGGATTAAGGAACATGCTAAAGTTTCAACTATGGTTAACAAAAGCTATATTAGAACACCTAAACCTGATGAAGAAATTAAAGTTGAACCTAGTATTGCTATGTGATGTCTACTACACAACCTTCTTCTTGTAGACGTTGTTGGGCCTCCAAGTGCAGAGGTTTGTAGGACAGTAGCAAATTTCCCTCAAGTGGATGACCTAAGGTTTATCAATCCGTAGGAGGCGTAGGATGAAGATGGTCTCTCTCAAGCAACCCTGCAACCAAATAACAAAGAGTCTCTTGTGTCCCCAACACACCCAATACAATGGTAAATTGTATAGGTGCACTAGTTCGGCGAAGAGATGGTGATACAAGTGGTATATGGATGGTAGATAAAGGTTTTTGTAATATGAAAATATAAAAACAGCAAGGTAACTAATGATAAAAGTGAGCGTAAATAGTATTGGAATGCTAGAAAACAAGGCCTAGGGTTCATACTTTCACTAATGCAAGTTCCCTCAACAATAATAACATAATTGGATCACATAACTATCCCTCAACATGCAACAAAGAGTCACTCCAAAGTCACTAATAGCGGAGAACAAACGAAGATATTATGGTAGGGTATGAAACCACCTCAAAGTTATCCTTTCTGATCGATCTATTCAAGAGTTCGTAGTAAAATAACATGAAGCTATTCTTTCCATTCAATCTATCATAGAGTTCGTACTAGAATAACACCTTAAGACACAAATCAACCAAAACCCTAATGTCACCTAGATACTCCAATGTCACCTCAAGTATCCGTGGGTATGATTATACGATATGCATCACACAATCTTAGATTCATCTATTCAAACCAACACAAAGTACTTCAAAGAGTGCCCCAAAGATTCTACTAGAGAGTCAAGACGAAAACGTGTGCCAACCCTATGCATAGGTTCATGGGCGGAACCCGCAAGTTGATCACCAAAACATACATCAAGTGGATCAATAGAATACCCCATTGTCACCACGGGTATCCCACGCAAGACATACATCAAGTGTTCTCAAATCCTTAAAGAATCAAGCCGAAAAGATAACTTCAAAGGGAAAACTCAATCCATTACAAGAGATAGAGGGGGAGAAACATCATAAGATCCAACTATAATAGCAAAGCTCGCGATACATCAAGATCATACCACCTCAAGAACACGAGAGAGAGAGAGATATCAAACACATAGCTACTGGTACATACCCTCAGCCCCGAGGGAGAACTACTCCCTCCTCGTCATGGAGAGCACCGGGATGATGAAGATGGCCACCGGAGAGGGATTCCCCCTCCGACTGGGTGCCGGAACGGGTCTAGATTGGCTTTCAGTGGCTACGGAGGCTTCTGGTGGTGGAACTCCCGATCTATTGTGCTCCTCAAAGTTTTTAGGGTATATGGATATATATAGGAGGAAGAAGTACGTCAGGGGAGCCACAAGGGGCCCACGAGGGTGGAGGGCGCGCCCAGGGGGGTGGGGGCGCCCCCCTGCCTCGTGCTTCCTCGTTGCTTCCCTTACGTACACCCCATGTCTTCTGGATTGCTTCCGTTCCAAAAATAAGTTCCGTGAAGTTTCAGGTCAATTGGACTCCGTTTGATTTTCCTTTTTAGCGATACTCTAAAACAAGGAAAAAAACAGAAACTGGCACTGGGCTCTAGGTTAATAGGTTAGTCCCAAAAATCATATAAAATAGCATATAAATGCATATAAAACATCCAAGGTTGATAATGTAATAGCATGGAATAATCAAAAATTATAGATACGTTGGAGATGTATCAGCATACCCAAGCTTAATTCATGCTCGTCCTCTAGTAGGTAAATGATAAAAACAGAATTTTTGATGTGGAATGCTACCTAACATATTTATCCCTGTAATCTTCTTTACTGTGGCAAGAATATTCAGATCCATAAGATTCAAGACAAAAGTTTAATATTGACATAAAAATAATAATAGTTCAAGCATACTAACAAAGTAATCATGTCTTCTCAAAATAACATGGGCAAAGAAAGTTATCCCTACAAAATCATATAGTCTGGCTATGCTCCATCTTCACCACCCAAAGTATTTAAATCATGCACAACCCCGATGACAAGTCAAGCAATTGTTTCGTACTTTTGATGTTCTCAAACTTTTTCAATCTTCACGCAATACATGTGCGTGAGCCATGGATATAGCACTATATGTGGAATAGAATGGTGGTTGTGGAGAAGACAAAAAGGGAGAAGATAGTCTCACACCAACTAGGCGTATCAACAGGCTATGGAGATGCCCATCAATAGATATCAATGTGAGTGAGTAGGGATTGCCATGCAACGGATGCACTAGAGCTACAAGTGCATGAAAGCTCAACAAAAGAAACTAGTGGGTGTGCATCCAACTTGCTTGCTCATGAAGACCTGGGGCACTTGTGGAGGCCCATTGTTGGAATATACAAGCCAAGTTCTATAATGAAAATTTCCCACTAGTATATGAAAGTGACAAAACAAGAGACTCTCTATCATGAAGATCATGGTGCTACTTTGAAGCACAAGTGTGGAAAAAAGGATAGTAGCATTGTCCCTTTTTATTTTATTTTTATTTTTTGGGCCTTCCTTTTTTATTTGGCCTTTCTTTTTTTTCTTTTTTGGGACAATGCTCTATTATTGATGATCATCACACTTCTATTTATTTACAACTCAAGAATTAGAACTCGATACTTAGAACAAGATATGACTCTATATGAATGCCTCCGGCGGTGTACCAGGATGTGCAATGACTCGTGAGTGACATGTATGAAAGAATTATGAACGGTGGCTTTGCCACAAATACAATGTCAACTACATGATCATGCAAAGCAATATGACAATGATGGAGCATGTCATAATAACGGAACGGTGGAAAGTTGCATGGCAATATATCTTGGAATGGCTATGGAAATGCCATAATAGGTAGGTATGGTGGCTGTTTTGAGTAAGGTAAATGGTGGGTTTATGGTACCGGCGAAAGTTGCGCGGTACTAGAGAGGCTGGCAATGGTGGAAGGGTGAGAGTGCGTATAATCCATGGACTCAACATTAGTCATAAAGAACTCACATACTTATTGCAAAAATATATTAGTTATTGAAACAAAGTACTACGCGCATGCTCCTTGGGGGATAGATTGGTAGGGAAAGACCATCGCTCGTCCCCAGCCGCCACTCATAAGGAAGACAATAAATAAATAAATCATGCTCTGACTTCGTCACATAACGGTTCACCATACATGGATGCTACGGGAATCACAAACTTCAACACAAGTATTTCTCAAATTCACAACTACTCAACTAGCATGACTCTAATATCACCATCTCCATATCTCAAAACAATCATCAAGTAGCAAACTTCTCATAGTATTCAATGCACTTTATATGAAAGTTTTTATTATATCCCTCTTGGATGCCCATCATATTAGGACTAAATTCGTAACCAAAGAAAATTACCATGTTTTTCTACAGACTCTCAAAATAATATAAGTGAAGCATGAGAGATCAATTATTTCTATAGAATAAAACCACCACCATGCTCTAAAAGGATATAAGTGAAGCACTAGAGCAAATGACAAACTACTCCTAAAGATATAAGTGAAGATCAATGAGTAGTCAAATAATTATGCGACTATGTGAAGACTCTCTAACATTTAATAATTCTAGATCTTGGTATTTTATTCAAACAACAATCACAACAAAAGAAAATAGAATGACGCTCCAAGCAAAACACACATCATGTGGCGAATAAAAATATAGCTCCAAGTAAAGTTACCGATGAACGAAGACGAAAGAGGGGGTGCCTTCCGAGGCATCCCCAAGCTTAGGATTTTGGTTGTCCTTGAATATTACCTTGGGGTGCCTTGGGAATCCCCAAGCTTAGGCTCTTGCCACTCCTTATTCCATAGTCCATCGAATCTTTACCCAAAACTTGAAAACTTCACAACACAAAACTTAACAGAAAACTCGTAAGCTCCGTTAGCGAAAGAAAACAAAACACTACTTCAAGGTACTGTAATGAACTCATTCTTGATTTATATTTGTGTTAAACCTAATGTATTACAACTTCTATATGGTTTATAAACTATTTTACTAGCCATATATTCATCAAAATAAGCAAACAACACACGAAAAACAGAATCTGTCAAAAACAGAACAGTCTCTAGTAATCTGTAGCTAACGCAAACTTATGGAACCCCAAAAATTCTAAAATAAATTTATGGACGTGAGTAATTTATCTATTAATCATATTAAAAAGAATTAACTAAATATCACTCTCCAATAAAAAATGGCAGCAATTCTCGTGAGCGCTAAAGTTTCTGTTTTTTACAGCAGGATCGCAAAGACTTTCCCCAAGTCTTCCAACGGTTCTACTTGGCACAAACACTAATTAAAACATAAAAACTCAATCATAACAGAGTATAGATAAATTTTTCATGACTAAACAGGGGCAAAAATCAATGAACAAAAATAAAATTGGGTTGCCTCCCAACAAGCGCTATCGTTTAACGCCCCTAGCTAGGCATGATGATTTCAATGATGCTCACATAAAAGATAAGAATTGTAACATAAAGAGAGCATAATGACGCATATGAAAACACATTTAAGTCTAACCCACTTCCTATGCATAGGGATTTTGTGAGCAAAAAACTTGTGGGAACAAGAATCAACTTGCATAGGAAGGTAACATAAGCAAATCTTCAAAACTTTAAGCACATAGAGAGGAAACATGATACAATTGCAATTCCTACAAGCATACGTTCCTCCCTCATAATAATTTTCAGTAGCTTCATGAATGAATTCAACAATATAACCAGCACCTAAATCATTCTCTTCATGATCTACAAGCATATAAATTTTATTACTCTCCACACAAGCAAAATTCTTCTCATGAATAATAGTGGGAGCAAACTCAACAAAATAATTATCATGTGAGGCATAATCCAATTGAAAACTAAAATCATGATGACAAGTTTCATGGATACCATTATTCTTTATAACATACAAGTCATCACAATAATCATCATAGATAGCAACTTTGTTCTCATAATCAATTGGAACCTCTTCCGGAATAGTGGATTCATCACAAAATAAAGTCACGACCTCTCCAAATCCACTTTCATCAATATAATCATCATAAATAGGAGGCATGCTTTCATCATAATAAATTTCCTCATCAAAACTTGGGGGACAACAAATATCATCTTCATCAAACATAGCTTCCCCAAGCTTTTGGCTTTGCATATCATTAGTATCATGGATATTCAAGGAATTCATACTAACAACATTGCATTCATGCTCATCATTCAAATATTTAGTGCCAAACATTATAATGCATTCTTCCTCTAGCAATTGAGCACAATTATCGGAATCCTTATTCTCATGAAAGATATTAAAAAGATGAAGCATATGAGGTACCCTTAATTCCATTTTTTGTAGTTTTCTTTTATAAACTAGACTAGTGCTAAAACAAGAAACAAAAAGATCCGATTGCAAGATCTAAAGATATACCTTCAAGCTCTAACCTCCCCGGAAACGGCGCCAGAAAAGAGCTTGATGTCTACTACACAACCTTCTTCTTGTAGACATTGTTGGGCCTCCAAGTGCAGAGGTTTGTAGGACAGTAGCAAATTTCCCTCAAGTGGATGACCTAAGGTTTATCAATCCGTAGGAGGCGTAGGATGAAGATGGTCTCTCTCAAGCAACCCTGCAACCAAATAACAAAGAGTCTCTTGTGTCCCCAACACACCCAATACAATGGTAAATTGTATAGGTGCACTAGTTCGGCGAAGAGATGGTGATACAAGTGGTATATGGATGGTAGATAAAGGTTTTTGTAATATGAAAATATAAAAACAGCAAGGTAACTAATGATAAAAGTGAGCGTAAACGGTATTGCAATGCTAGGAAACAAGGCCTAGGGTTCATACTTTCACTAGTGCAAGTTCCCTCAACAATAATAACATAATTGGATCACATAACTATCCCTCAACATGCAACAAAGAGTCACTCCAAAGTCACTAATAGTGGAGAACAAACGAAGAGATTATGGTAGGGTACGAAACCACCTCAAAGTTATCCTTTTTGATCGATCTATTCAAGAGTCTGTAGTAAAATAACATGAAGCTATTCTTTCCGTTCAACCTATCATAGAGTTCATACTAGAATAACACCTTAAGACACAAATCAACCAAAACCCTAATGTCACCTAGATACTCCAATGTCATCTCAAGTATTCATGCCTATGATTATACAATATGCATCACACAATCTCAGATTCATCTATTCAAACCAACACAAAGTACTTCAAAGAGTGCCCCAAAGATTCTACCGGAGAGTCAAGATGAAAACGTGTGCCAACCCCTATGCATAGGTTCATGGGCGGAACCCGCAAGTTGATCACGAAAACATACATCAAGTGGATCAATAGAATACCCCATTGTCACCACGGGTATCCCACGCCAGACATACATCATGTGTTCTCAAATCCTTAAAGACTCAATCCAAAAAGATAACTTCAAAGGGAAAACTCAATCCATTACAAGAGAGTAGAGGGGGAGAAACATCATAATATCCAACTATAATAGCAAAGCTCGCGATACATCAAGATCGTACCACCTCAAGAACAAGAGAGAGAGAGAGAGAGAGAGAGAGATCAAACACATAGCTACTGGTACATACCCTCAGCCCCGAGGGAGAACTACTCCCTCCTCGCCATGGAGAGCACCGGGATGATGAAGATGGCCACCGGAGAGGGATTCCCCCTCCGGCAGGGTGCCGGAACTGGTCTAGATTGGCTTTTGGTGGCTACGGAGTCTTCTGGCAGCGGAACTGCCGATCTATTGTGCTCCTCGAAGTTTTTAGGGCATTGGATATATATAGGAGGAAGAAGTACGTCAAGGGAGCCACGAGGGGCCCACGAGGGTGGAGGGCGTGCCAGGGGGGTGGGCACGCCCCCTGCCTCGTGCATTCCTCGTTGCTTCCCTTACGTACACCCCAAGTCTTCTGGATTGCTTCCGTTCCAAAAATAAGTTCCGTGAAGTTTCCGGTTAATTGGACTCCGTTTGATTTTCCTTTTCCGCGATACTCTAAAACAAGGAAAAAAACAGAAACTGGCACTAGGCTCTAGGTTAATAGGTTAGTCCCAAAAATCATATAAAATAGCATATAAATGCATATAAAACATCCAAGGTTGATAATATAATAGCATGGAATAATCAAAAATTATAGAGACGTTGGAGACGTATCACTATGGTTAAAGATCTCTTGGAAGAAGATATGGATGGGCATGTTATTTACTTCTGTGAAGAAGCTGCTAGTATTGCTAAACTTGATAAAAGAGATAAACATAGACCTGTTGTTAGCATGCCTGTTATTTCAGTTAAAATAGGATATCATTGTTATCATGGTTCATGTGACATGGGTGCTAGTGTGAGTGCTATTCCTTACACTTTATATGAAGAAATCATGAAAGACATAGACCTGCTGAGATAGAAGAAATAGATGTTACTATTAAACTTGCTAATAGAGACACCATGTCACCAATTGGGATTGTTAGAGATGTTGAAGTCTTGTGTGGGAAAATAAAATACCCTACTGATTTTCTTGTTCTTGGTTCCCCACAAGATGACTTTTGTCCCATTATCTTCGGTCGACCTTTCTTGAATACAGTTAATGCTACGATAGACTCTAAGAAACAAATTGTTGGTGTTAGCTTTGGTGATGAGTCTCATGAGTTTAATGTTTCCAAGTTTAGTAGAAATCATCAAGAAAAAGAATTGCCTAGTAAGGATGAATTAATTGGTCTTGCTTCTATTGTTGTTCGACCTACTGATCCTTTAGAACAATATTTGCTAGACCATGAAAATGATTTACATATGCATGAAAGAAATGAAATAGATAAAGTTTTCTTTGAACAATGTCCTCTGCTTAAACAAAATTTGCCTATTGAAACTCTAGGAGGTCCTCCTCCACCTAAAGGTGATGTTGTGTTTGAATTAAAACAATTGCCAGACACTTTGAAATATGCTTATCTTGATGAAAATATATCCTGTTATTATTAGTGCTAACCTTTCAGAACATGAAGAAGAAAGATTATTGAAAGTTCCAAGGAAGCACCGGGCTGCTATTGGATATACTCTTGATGATTTAAATGGGATTAGTCCCACTCTATGTCAGCACAAAATTAATATGCAACCTGATGCTAAACCCGTTGTTGATCACCAACGTCGGTTGAATCCAAAAATGAAGGAGGTGGTAAGAACGGAAATCTTAAAACTTCTGGAAGCAGGTATAATCTATCCTATAGCTGATAGTAGATGGGTAAGTCATGTTCATTATGTCCCTAAGAAAGGAGGTATTACTGTTGTTCCTGATGATAAGTATGAACTTATCCCACAAAGAATTGTTACAGGCTATAGAATGGTAATTGATTGCAGAAAATTAAAAAAAAGCAACTAAAAAAGACCATTACCCCTTGCCTTTTATTGATCAAATGCTTGAAAGATTATCTAAGCACACACACTTTTGCTTCCTAGATGGATACTCTGGCTTTTCACAAATACCTGTTTCTCATCCTGATCAAGAAAAGACTACTTTTACTTGTCCCTTTGGAACTACTGCTTATAGACGTATGCCTTTTGGTTTATGTCATGCACCTGCTACCTTTCAAAGATGTATGACTGCTATATTCTCTGACTTTTGTGAAAAGATTGTTGAGGTTTTCATGGATGACTTTTCTGTTTATGGGAAGTCTTTTGATGATTGTTTAAGCAATCTTGAGCGAGTTTTGCAGAGATGTGAACAAACAATTCTTATCTTGAATTGGGAGAAGTGCCACTTTATGGTTAATGAAGTCATTGTCTTGGGTCATAAATTTTCTGAAAGAGGTATTGAAGTGGACCAAGATAAGGTTGATGCAATTGAGAAAATGCCATGTCCTAAGGACATCAAAGATATTCGTAGTTTCCTAGGTCATGCTGGTTTCTATAGGAGATTTATCAAAGACTTTTCTAAAATTTCTAGGCCTCTTACTAATCTTTTGCAAAAGGATATTCCTTTTGTTTTTGATGATGGTTATTTAGAAGCCTTTGAAACACTCAAGAAAGCTTTAATATCTGCACCTATTGTTCAACCAACTGATTGGAACTTGCCTTTTGAAATTATGTGTGATGATAGTGATTATGTCGTTGGTGTTGTTTTAGGACAAAGAGTTGATAAGAAACTTAATGTTATTCATTATGCTAGTAAAACTCTAGACAGTGCTCAAAGAAATTATGCTACTACTGAAAAAGAATTCTTAGCAGTTGTGTTTGCCTGTGATAAATTTAGACCTTATATTGTTGATTCCAAAGTAACTGTTCACACAGACCATGCTACTATTAAATATCTTATGGAAAAGAAAGATGCTAAACCTGGACTTATTCGTTGGGTTCTGTTGTTACAAGAATTTTATTTACATATCATTGATAGAAAAGGAGCTGAGAACCCCGTAGCTGATAATTTGTCTAGGCTTGAAAATGTGCTTGATGACCCACTACCTATTGATGATAGTTTTCATGATGAGCAGTTAGCTCCAATAAATGTTGCTAATAGTACTCCTTGGTATGCTGACTATGCTAATTACATTGTTGCTAAATATCTACCACCTAGCTTTACATACCAGCAAAAGAAAAAATTCTTCTATGATTTAAGACATTACTTTTGGGATGACCCACATCTTTATAAAGGAGTAGATGATATTATTAGACGTTGTGTACCTGAGCATGAACATGGACAAATCCTATAGAAATGTCACTCTGAGGCTTATGGAGGGCATCATGCTGGAGATAGAACTGCTCACAAGGTATTGCAATCTGGATTTTACTGGCTTACTCTCTTCAAGGATGCCCATAAGTTTGTCTCTTCTTGTGATGAATGTCAAAGAATAGGTAATATCGGTAAGCGTCAAGAAATGCATATGAATTATTCACTTGCTGTTGAACCATTTGATGTTTAGGGATTTGATTACGTGGGGCCTTTTCCTTCCTCTAATGGGTATACACATATTTTGGTTTTTGATTATGTTACTAAATGGGTAGAGGCCATCCCAACCAGTAGTGCTGATCATAACACCTCTATTAAAATGCTTAAGGAAGTTATTTTCCCAAGGTTTGGAGTCCCTGGATATTTAATGACTGATGGCGGTTCACACTTTATTCATGGTGCTTTCCGTAAGATCCTTGCTAAGTATGATGTTAACCATAGAATTGCATCACCCTATCATCCTCAGTCTAGTGGTCAAGTTGAACTTAGCAATAGAGAAATAAAATTAATTTTGCAAAAGACTGTTAATAGGTCCAGGAAGAATTGGTCTAAGAAATTGGATGATGCACGTTGGGCTTATAGAACAGCTTATAAAAATCCTATGGGTATGTCTCCTTATAAAATGGTTTATGGAAAAGCTTGTCATTTGCCTCTTGAGTTAGAACATAAAGCATATTGGGCAGTTAAAGAACTCAACTATGATTTCAAACTTGCTGGTGAAAAGAGGCTATTTGATACAAGCTCCTTAGATGAATGGAGAACCCAAGCTTATAAGAATGCAAAGTTATTCAAAGAAAAAGTTAAAAGATGGCATGACAAAAGAATTCAGAAGCGTGAGTTTAAAGTTGGAGAATATGTTCTTTTGTACAACTCTCGTTTTAGGTTTTTTTTTGCAGGAAAGCTCCTCTCAAAATGGGAAGGCCCATATGTCATCGAGGAGGTTTACCGGTCTGGAGCCATCAAAGTAAATAACTCCGAAGGTACTAACCAAAGGTTGTCAATGGGAAACGAATAAAGTCTCAGGTATGCCTATCAATGTTGAAAGTAATATTATCCAAACCTTGATGCCAGAAGAACACATAAAAGAGTCTTTCCGGAACACTCCAGAATCCTGAAAATAAGGAGGTACGTGATACGGTAAGTAAACGGACTCCGAAAAATCCGCAAAAATATTTTTTATCAGTTTTGGAATATTTTAAAATTTTGGAAATAAAGAAACTTCCAGGAAGCATCCCCTAGCGCGCCCTGGTGTCTTGTGCCCACCTGGGACACCTTCCGTACTCCGATTTTCTACCATGTACTTGCCCTCCAAGATAAAAAATCTATATATACTTCCTGAATCTGTTGATCATCGTATCGCAGAGAAATCCTCTGTTCTCTTTTCTTGCTGTTTTCTGTCAGATCTGTTGGGCCAGCCATCATGTCTTCTTATTCCTCCAACCACGTGGAAGAGGATGCTTGGTTGATGAAGATCGAACTGAAGAGAGAAGAGCCCGCAGGAGCTATCGGAGGAGATGAGAGCAAGGAGATTACCATAGACCAGCCTCCGGTCTTCGAACAAGCACTGCCAGCTAACGAGGAGGAGGAAGATATCCTTAAACCTTACCTTACTCATCTTACTCCTGCTGAGATTGAAGCCTTTCACATCATTGAAATAGTTTGCATACAAAATAAGTATCTCACTCGCGAGAATATTTTGCATCAAGAGCACATCACCCATCTCAGGAGCGTCATCTGTCGATTGGTGAACCTTCTAATCCTTAAAGATAGGATCGCTTCATCACCACCATCATCTTCTTCACCACCAAAAGAAAATTGAGTATCGGGTATGGGCACTCCCCTTGGCATCCGCCAAGCTTGGGGGGGGGGGGGGGGGGTGCCCCGGTATCGTATCATCCCACTATCCTTTTGCTTTTACTTATTTTAGTTCGATCCTTTTGCTTTAGATGAATAAAAGTTTAGTTCGATCCTTTCTTCTTTGAGAGTTTGCTTTGTGATCTATCCTTGTAATCGTGTGCAAGTTATATAATAAAGTTAGTTTGAGTTTTTGCTTTCTTTACTTTCATATTGCAAATAAAGAAAAGAAATAAGAAAGAAAGAAAAAGAGAAAGGAAATAAATGAAGAAGGAAATAAATAATGAAAAGATTATATACTAATCCTATGTTAGGTGATAGCACCACATAAGGAAAAGTATAAGTAGAAAATTTTATTAGAGATTAACAAACATAGCATTAGTCAATGATGCAACTCATGAAAGAATTAATAAGGGAACAGAAGATTCACATATAGATATACTATCCTAGAAACCTTTTGTGATTGTGATGAGCCCTCATCAAAATATTATATGCCAAAATTGTTGACGTTGGACAAGGAAGACAACTTAATGGTTTATGTTTGTTTATATTCACATAGAAGTCATATTGTCATAGATCCTTTTACATGTGATACTTTCCCCCTATCTTTGCTAGCCAAAAATTCCGTACTAAGTAGAGATACTACTTGTGCATCCAAAAACCCTTAAACCCAAATCTTTTTCAAGTGTCCACCATACCTACCTAGGGATTGAGTAAGATCCCTCAAGTAAGTTGTCATCAGTGCAAAAAGGCAATAAAAATTGCTTCTAAAAGTGTGAGATCATTTAGTGTAAGAGAAAATTGAGCGTTGTATGAACTTGGATGGCAAAGAATAAAAGCGACAGACTACATAATAAGGGTTGTCATCTTAAGGGGCAATACAACATGACGTTCTCTTGCACTAAGGGATTGAGCATACAAACAAATAAGCGCATGGCAACCTCTGCTTCCCTCTGCGAAGGGCCTATCTTTTACTTTTATGCAAAGAGTCAAAGTTTTTCTCTCTAATCCTTTTATTTTTCTCCTTTGGCTAGCATCATGTGGTGAGGAAATATCTAGGCACGTATGTCCGGTTGAATATAGATAGCATTAGTTATCATCGTTGCCATCACCCTTAAGGTGAGTATGTTGGGAGGCGAAACTATAAGCCCCCATCTTTCTACGTGTCCGGTTGAAATGTTTTGCTCATGGGTACGAGGTGAGTGTTAGCAATCATAGAAGACTATATGATGATTTAGTATGTGGACTTGCCTAAAGGCTCCAACACATGACCCTTCCTGACAAGATGATGAATTGTAGTTGCAAAGTTGACTGAGAACATAGTTTGTCGGTTTCTAATAGAGTTTTTGCTTTATACTTCGATTATGTGATGAACTGTTACTTATTCATGAGAAGTATATGATAAAAGTTCTATGATAAAAGTCCTATGTTTAATTTTGTTGTTGTTATAATAATCAACATGATGCTTCTATGTCCGTATTTTGTTTTTATCGACACGTCTCTCTCAAAGCATGTGGACATGTTTTTCGATTTCGGTTTTCTCTTGAGGACAAGCAAGGTCTAAGCTTGGGGGAGTTGATACATCCATTTTGCATCATGTTTTCTTACTGTTATAATGTTTTTATCCATAATAATGCTTTTTAGAGTAATTCTAATGCCTTTTCTCTCATAATTTGCAAGGAACACACTAAGAGGGAGAATTCCGGCAGCTCGAAATCTGGACCTTGAAAAGCTACGTCAGGCCACCTATTCTGCACAACTCCAAATGAGCTGAAACTTCACGAAGATTTTTTATGGATTATTTGAGAAATAATGGAGCCAATAAACACCAGAGGGGGCACCAGGTGGGCACAACCCACCTGGGTGCGCCAGGCCCCCCAGGCGTGCCTTGGTGGGTTGTGGCCTCCTCGGCCCACCTCCGGTGCCTGATACGTCCATTTTGCATCATGCTTTTATATCGATATTTATTGCATTATGGGCTGTTATTACACATTATGTCACAATACTTATGCCTATTATCTCTTTTTTTACAAGGTTTACATGAAGAGGGGGAATGCCTGCAGCTGGAATTCTGGGCTGGAAAAGGAGCAAATATTAGAGACCTATTCTGCATAACTCCAATGTTGGGGAACGTTGCAGAAAACAAAAATTTTCCTACTGTTTCACCAAGATCCATCTATGAGTTCATCTAGCAACGAGTGATCGGATGCATCTACATACCTTTGTAGATCACGAGCGGAAGCGTTCCCTAGAACGTGGATGATGGAGTCGTACTCGCCGTGATCCAAATCACCGATGACCAAGCGCCGAACGAACGGCACCTCCGCATTCAACACACGTACGGAGCGGATGACGTCTCCTCCTTCTTGATCCAGCAAGGGGGAAGGAGAGGTTGATGAAGATCCAGCAGCACGACGGCGTGGTGGTGGATGCAGTAGTCACCGCACCAGGGCTTCGCCGAGCTTCTGCGAGAGAGAGAGAGGTGTAGCAGGGGAGAGGGAGGCGCCAGGGCTTCAGGGTGCGTCTGCCCTTCCCTCCCCCCCCTTTATATAGGCCCCCTGGGGGGCGCCGGCCCTAGAGATCCAATCTCCCAAGGGGGCGGTGGCCAGGGGGGTGGAGTACCCCCCCAAGGCAAGTGGGGCGCCCCCCACCCTAGGGTTTCAACCCTAGGCACAAGGGGGTGGGCCAAAGGGGGCGCACCAGCCCACTATGGGCTGGTTCCCCCTCCCACTTCAGACCATGGGGCCCTCCGGGATGGGTGGCCCCACCCAGTGGACCCCCGGGACCCATCCGGTGGTCCCGGTACAATACCGATGACCCCCGAATCTTTCCCGATGGCCGAAACTGCACTTCCTATATATAATTCTTTACCTCCGGACCATTCCGGAACTCCTCGTGACGTCCGGGATCTCATCCGGGACTCCGAACAACTTTCAGATTACTGCATACACATATCTCTACAACCCTAGCGTCACCGAACCTTAAGTGTGTAGACCCTACGGGTTCGGGAGACATGTAGACATGACCGAGATGGCTCTCCGGTCAATAACCAACAGCGGGATCTGGATACCCATGTTGGCTCCCACATGCTCCTTGATGATCTCATCGGATGAACCACGATGTCGAGGATTCAAGCAACCCCGTATACAATTCCCTTTGTCAATCGGTACGTTACTTGCCCGAGATTCGATCGTCGGTATCCCAATACCTCGTTCAATCTCGTTACCGGCAAGTCACTTTACTCATACCGTAATGCATGATCCCGTGACCAGACACTTGGTCACTTTGAGCTCATTATGATGATGCATTACCGAGTGGGCCCAAAGATACCTCTCCGTCATACGGAGTGACAAATCCCAGTCTTGATCCGTGCCAACCCAACAGACACTTTCGGAGATACCTATAATGTACCTTTATAGTCACCCAGTTACGTTGTGACGTTTGGTACACCAAAAGCACCCCTACGGTATCCGGGAGTTACACGATCTCATGGTCTAAGGAAAAGATACTTGACATTGGAAAAACTCTAGCAAACGAACTATATGATCTTGTGCTATGTTTAGGATTGGGTCTTGTCCATCACATCATTCTCCTAATGATGTGATCTCGTTATCAATGACATCCAATGTTCATAGTCAGGAAACCATGACTATCTGTTGATCAACGAGCTAGTCAACTAGAGGCTTACTAGGGACATGTTGGTGTCTATGTATTCACACATGTATTATGATTTCCGGATAACACAATTATAGCATGAATAAAAGACAATTATCATGAACAAGGAAATATAATAATAATCCTTTTATTATTGCCTCTAGGGCATATTTCCAACAGTCTCCCACTTGCACTAGAGTCAATAATCTAGTTACATTGTGATGAATCGAACAGCCATGGGATTCTGGTGTTGATCATGTTTTGCTCTAGGGAGAGGTTTAGTCAACGGATCTGCTACATTCAGGTCCGTATGTACTTTACAAATACCTATGTCTCCATCTTGAACATTTTCACGAATGGAGTTGAAGCGACACTTGATGTGCCTGGTCTTCTTGTGAAACCTGGGCTCCTTGGCAAGTGCAATAGCTCCAGTGTTGTCACAGAAGAGTTTGATCGGCCCCGACGCATTGGGTATGACTCCTAGGTCGGTGATGAACTCCTTCACCCAAATTGCTTCATGCGCTACCTCCGAGGCTACCATGTACTCTGCTTCACATGTAGATCCCGCCACGACGCTCTGCTTGCAACTGCAACTGCTTACTGCCCCACCATTCAAAATATACATGTATCCGGTTTCTGACTTAGAGTCATCCAGATCTGTGTCGAAGCTAGCGTCGACGTAACCCTTTACGACGAGCTCTTCGTCACCTCCATAAACGAGAAACATTTCCTTAGTCCTTTTCAGGTACTTCAGGGTATTCTTGACCGCTGTCCAGTGTTCCTTGCCGGGATTACTTTGGTACCTACCTACAAAACTTACGGCAAGGTTTACATCAGGTCTGGTACACAGCATGGCATACATAATAGAACCTATTGCTGAGGCATAGGGGATGACACTCATCTCTTCTATATCTTCTGCTGTGGTCGGACATTGAGCTGAGCTCAATTTCACACCTTGCAACACAGGCAAGAACCCCTTCTTAGACTGATCCATATTAAACTTCTTCAATATCTTATCAAGGTATGTGCTCTGTGAAAGACCTATGAGGCATCTTGATCTATCTCTATAGATCTTGATGCCTAATATATAAGCAGCTTCTCCAAGGTCCTTCATTGAAAAACTCTTATTCAAGTAGGCCTAAATGCTGTCCAAAAGCTCTATATCATTTCCCATCAAAAGTATGTCATCTACATATAATATGAGAAATGCTACAGAGCTCCCACTCACTTTCTTGTAAACGCAGGCTTCTCCATAAGTCTGCATAAACCCAAACGCTTTGATCATCTCATCAAAGCGAATGTTCCAACTCCGAGATGCTTGCACCAGCCCATAAATCGAGCGTTGGAGCTTGCACACCTTGTCAGCATTCTTAGGATCGACAAAACCTTCCGGCTGCATCATATACAATTCTTCCTTAAGGAAACCATTAAGGAATGTCGTTTTGATGTCCATTTGCCATATATCATAATAATAGAATGTGGCAATTGCTAACATGATTCGGACGGACTTCAGCTTCGCTACGGGTGAGAAAGTCTCATCGTAGTCAACCCCTTGAACTTGTCGATAACCCTTAGCGACAATCCGAGCCTTATAGATGGTCACATTACCATCCGCATCGGTCTTCTTCTTAAAGATCCATTTATTTTCTATGGCTCGCCGATCATCGGGCAAGTCAGTCAAAGTCCATACTTCGTTTTCATACATGGATCCTATCTCGGATTTCATGGCTTCCAGCCATTTGTCGGAATCCGGGCCCGCCATCGCTTCTTCATAGTTCGAAGGTTCACCGTTGTCTAACAACATGATTTCCAAGACAGGGTTGCCGTACCACTCTGGTGTGGAACGTGTCCTTGTGGACCTACGAAGTTCAGTAGCAACTTGATCTGAAGTTTCATGATCATCATCGTTAACTTCCTCTCTAGTCGGTGCAGGCACCTCAGGAACATCTTCTTGAGTTGCGCCACTTTTCGGTTCAAGAGGTAATACTTCATCAAGTTCTACTTTCCTCCCACTTACTTCTTTCGAGAGAAACTCTTTCTCTAGAAAGGATCCATTCTTGGCAACAAAGATCTTGCCTTCGGATCTGAGGTAGAAGGTATACCCAATAGTTTCTTTAGGGTATTCTATGAAGACGCATTTTTCCGATTTGGGTTCGAGCTTTTCAGGTTGAAGTTTCTTGACATAAGCATCGCATCCCCAAACTTTTAGAAACGACAACTTAGGTTTCTTCCCAAACCATAATTCATACAGTGTCGTCTCAACGGATTTCGACGGAGCCCTATTTAAAGTGAATGCGGCAGTCTCTAAAGCATAGCCCCAAAATGATAGCGGTAAATCGGTAAGAGACATCATAGATCGCACCATATCTAATAGAGTGCGATTACGACGTTCGGACACACCATTACGCTAAGGTGTTCCAGGCGGCGTGAGTTGTGAAACTATTCCACATTTTCTTAAGTGTGTGCCAAATTCGTGACTCAAGTATTCTCCCCCACGATCTGATCGCAAGAACTTGATTTTCCTGTCACGTTGATTCTCAACCTCACTCTAAAATTCCTTGAACATTTCAAAGGTCTCAGACTTGTGTTTCATTAAATAGATATACCCATATCTACTCAAGTCATCAGTGAGGGTGAGAACATAACGATAGCCACCGCGAGCCTCAACACTCATTGGACCGCACACATCAGTATGTATGATTTCCAATAAGTTGGTTGCTCGCTCCATTGTTCCTGAGAACGGAGTCTTGGTCGTTTTACCCATGAGGCATGGTTCGCATGTGTCAAATGATTCGTAATCAAGAGACTCTAAAAGTCCATCTGCATGGAGCTTCTTCATGCGTTTGACACCTATGTGACCAAGGCGGCAGTGCCACAAGTATGTGGGACTATAATTATCAACCTTACATCTTTTGGTATTCACACTATGAATATGTGTAGCATTACGCTCGAGATTCATTAAGAATAAACCATTCACCATTGGAGCATGACCATAAAACATATCTATCATATAAATAGAACAACCATTATTCTCGGATTTAAATGAGTAGCCATCTCGTATTAAACGAGATCCTGATACAATGTTCATGCTCAAACTTGGCACTATATAACAATTATTGAGGTTTAAAACAAATCCCGTAGGTAAATGTAGAGGTAGAGTGCCGACGGTGATCACGTCGACCTTGGAACCATTCCCGACGCGCATCGTCACCTCGTCCTTCGCCAGTCTCCGCTTATTCCGTAGCTCCTGCTTTGAGTTACAAATGTGAGCAACTGCACCGGTATCAAATACCCAGGAGCTACTACGAGTACTGGTAAGGTACACATCAATTACATGTATATCACATATACCTTTCGTGATACCGGCCTTCTTGTCCGCTAAGTATTTGGGGCAGTTCCGCTTCCAGTGACCACTTCCCTTGCAATAAAAACACTCAGTCTCGGGCTTGGGTCCATTCTTTGGCTTCTTCCCGGCAGCTTGCTTACCGGGCGCAGCAACTCCCTTGCCGTCCATCTTGAAGTTCTTCTTACCCTTGCCTTTCTTGAACTTAGTGGTTTTATTCACCATCAACACTTGATGTTCCTTTTTGACTTCTACCTCTGCTGATTTCAGCATAGAAAATACTTCAGGAATGGTCTTTTCCATCCCCTGCATATTGAAGTTCATCACAAAGCTCTTGTAGCTCGGTGGAAGCGACTGAAGGATTCTGTCAATGACCGCGTCATCCGGGAGATTAACTCCCAGCTGACTCAAGCGGTTATGTAACCCAGACATAGTGAGTATGTGCTCACTGACAGAACTGTTTTCCTCCATCTTACAGTTGAAGAACTTGTCGGAGACTTCATATCTCTCAACCCGGGCATGAGCTTGAAAAACCATTTTCAGCTCTTCGAACATCTCATATGCTCTGTGTCTCTCAAAATGCTTTTGGAGCCTCGGTTCTAAGCTGTAAAGCATGCCGCACTAAACGAGGGAGTAATCATCGGAACGAGTCTGCCAAGCGTTCATAACGTCTTGTTCTGCAGGGAGAACAGGTGCTTCACCTAGCGGTGCTTGTAGGACATAATCTTTCTTGGCAGCTATGAGGATGATCCTCAGGTTCCGGACCCAGTCCGTATAGTTGCTACCATCTTCTTTCAGCTTGGTTTTCTCTAGGAACGCGTTGAATTTGAGGACAACGTTGGCCATTTGATCTAGAAGACATATTGTAAATATTTTAGACTAAGTTCATGATAATTAAGTTCATCTAATCAAATTATTCAATGAACTCCCACTCAGATAGACATCCCTCCAGTCATCTAAGTATAACATGATCCGAGTTAACTAGGCCGTGCCCGATCATCACGTGAGACGGACTAGTCAACGTCGGTGAACATCTTCATGTTGATCGTATCTTCTATACGACTCATGCTCGACCTTTCGGTCTTCTGTGTTCCGAGGCCATGTCTGTACATGCTAGGCTCGTCAAGTCAACCTAAGTGTTTGCATGTGTAAATCTGTCTTACACCCGTTGTATGTGAACGTTGGAATCTATCACACCCGATCATCACGTGGTGCTTCGAAACAACGAACTGTCACAACGGTGCATAGTTAGGGGGAACACTTTCTTGAAATTATTATGAGGGATCATCTTATTTACTACCGTCGTTCTAAGTAAACAAGATGTAAAAACATGATAAACATCTCATGCAATCAAATAATAATAGTGACATGATATGGCCAATATCATATAGCTCCTGTGATCTCCATCTTGGGGCTCCATGATCATCTTGTCACCGGCATGACACCATGATCTCCATCATCATGATCTCCATCATCGTGTCTCCATGAAGTTGCTCGCCAACTATTACTTCTACTACTATGGCTAACACGTTTAGCAATAAAGTAAAGTAATTTACATGGCGTTTCTCAATGACACGCAGGTCATACAAAAAATAAAGACAACTCCTATGGCTCCTGCCGGTTGTCATACTCATTGACATGCAAGTCGTGATTCCTATTACAAGAACATGATCTCATACATCACATATATATCATTCATCATTCATCACAACTTTGGCCATATCACATCACAGAACACTTGCTGCAAAAACAAGTTAGACGTCCTCTAATTGTTGTTGCAAGTTTTACGTGGCTACAATAGGGTTCTAGCAAGAACATTTTCTTACCTACGTGAAAGCCACAACGTGATTTGTCAACTTCTATTTACCCTTCATAAGGACCCTTTTCATCGAATCCTCTCCAACTAAAGTGGGAGAGACAGACACCCTCCAGCCACCTTATGCATCTAGTGCATGTTAGTCGGTGGAACCGGTCTCACGTAAGCGTACGTGTAAGGTTGGTCTGGGCCGCTTCATACCACGATACCGTTGAAGCAAAATAAGACTAGTAGCGGCAAGAAAGTTGACAACATCTACGCCCACAACAAATTGTGTCCTACTCATGCAAAGAGAACTATGCATAGACCTAGCTCATGATGCCACTGTTGGGGAACGTTGCAGAAAACAAAAAATCTCCTACGGTTTCACCAAGATCCATCTATGAGTTCATCTAGCAATGAGTGATCGGATGCATCTACATACCTTTGTAGATCGCGAGCGGAAGCGTTCACTAGAACATGGATGGAGTCTTACTTGTCGTGATCCAAATCACCGATGACCAAGCGCCGAACGGACGGCACCTCCGCGTTCAACACACGTACGGAGCGGATGACGTCTCCTCCTTGATCCAGCAAGGGGGAAGGAGAGGTTGATGAAGATCCAGCAGCACGACGGCGTGGTGGTGGATGCAGTAGTCACCGCACCAGGGCTTCGCCGAGCTTCTGCGAGAGAGAGAGAGAGAGAGAGAGAGAGAGAGAGGTGTAGCAGGGGAGAGGGAGGCGCCAGGGCTTCAGGGTGTGGCTGCCCCTCCCTCCCCCCCTTTATATAGGCCCCCTGGAGGGGGCGCCGGCCCTGGAGATCCAATCTCCCAAGGGGGCGGCGGCCAGGGGGTGGAGTACCCCCCAAGGCAAGTGGGGCGCCCCGCCACCCTAGGGTTTCAACCCTAGGCGCAAGGGGGTGGGCCAAAGGGGGTGCACCATCCCACTATGGGCTGGTTCCCCCTCCCACTTCAGCCCATGGGGCCCTCCGGGATGGGTGGCCCCACCCAGTGGACCCCCGGGACCCATCCGGTGGTCCCGGTACAATACCGGTGACCCCTGAATCTTTCCCGATGGCCGAAACTGCACTTCCTATATATAATTCTTTACCTCCGGACCATTCCGGAACTCCTTGTGACATCCGGGATCTCATCCGGGACTCCGAAAAACTTTCGGATTACTGCATACTCATATCTCTACAACCCTAGCGTCACCGAACCTTAAGTGTGTAGACCCTACGGGTTCGGGAGACATGTAGACATGACCGAGATGGCTCTCCGGTCAATAACCAATAGCGGGATCTGGATACCCATGTTGGCTCCCACATGCTCCTCGATGATCTCATCGGATGAACCACGATGTCGAGGATTCAAGCAACCTCGTATACAATTCCCTTTGTCAATCGGTACGTTACTTGCCCGAGATTCAATCGTCAGTATCCCAATACCTCGTTCAATCTCGTTACCGGAAAGTCACTTTACTCGTACCATAATGCATGATCATGTGACCAGACACTTGGTCACTTTGAGCTCATTATGATGATGCATTACCGAGTGGGCCCAAAGATACCTCTCCGTCATACAGAGTGACAAATCCCAGTCTTGATCCGTGCCAACCCAACAGACACTTTCAGAGATACCTGTAATGTACCTTTATAGTCACCCAGTTACGTTGTGACGTTTGGTACACCCAAAGCACTCCTACGGTATCCGGGAGTTACACGATCTCATGGTCTAAGGAAAAGATACTTGACATTGGAAAAACTCTAGCAAACGAACTATACGATCTTGTGCTATGTTTAGGATTGGGTCTTGTCCATCACATCATTCTCCTAATGATGTGATCTCCTTATCAATGACATCCAATGTTCATAGTCAGGAAACCATGACTATTTGTTGATCAATGAGCTAGTCAACTAGAGGCTTACTAGGGACATGTTGGTGTCTATGTATTCACACATGTATTACGATTTCCGGATAACACAATTATAGCATGAATAAAAGACAATTATCATGAACAAGGAAATATAATAATAATCCTTTTATTATTGCCTCTAGGGCATATTTCCAAGGGGCATTTGCATTTCTGTCCCTAACTCGAACCACCTAATCAGATATACCCCTAATTCGAAAGCCTGCTCAAATTTGCCCCTCCGCCGTTAGGTGCCCTTATAGAAATGCCCTTCTGCGCCGTTACCGTCCGGTCAAACAGCTTTGACCGTCCTGAAAAAAATAGCAAAAAAATCTAAAAAACCTAAAATTTTGTGAGATCGAAGATACTCATGTGCCCAAGGTGTGTGCAAAATTTCGTGCTATTTAGACATTCCAGGAGCTCGTGGCGAGGAAAAACAGTTAATATGCACGCTTGTGAACAATAAATTTGAAATAAAATAGCAAGAAAATTTAAAAAAATATGAATTTTTTGGAATCAAAGTGGCTTGGGGTGCACAAGGTGCTTGCAAGTTTTTGTGATCAAATGACATGCGAGGAGCTCTAGCAAGAAAAAACAAAATAGTCATTTTTTCCAAAGTTTTTTCCCGAGCCAAATTTTGTTTTTTTTCTCCACAAGCCCCTCCAATGTCCAAACACAACAAAAATTTGCACACAGCTTGCAGACCCGAGCCTCTTTGATACCAAAAAATTTCATATTTTTTTTGAATTTTCTTGCTATTTTTTTGAATTTACTGTTCAGAGGCTTACATATTTATTGTTTTTCCTCTGACACGAGCTCCTGGAATGTACAAACAGCACGAAACTTTGCAGGCACCTTGCGAACCTGAGTATCTTTGATCCCACAAATTTTCAGATTTTTTAGAAATTTTTTGCTATTTTTTCAGGACGGTCAAAGCCCTTTGACCGGCTTTGACCTGCTTTGAACGGACGGTAACAACACAGAAGGGTATTTCTGTAAGTGCACCTAACTGCGGAGGGGCAAATTTGAGCAGGCTTTGAAATTAGGGGTAAATCTGAGAGTGGGCGCAAATTAGGGGCATAGATGTAAATGTCCCTATTTCCAACATCCAAAAGTCCTGAAACTTCACGGGAGCACGTTTCAGAATATATAGAAAATATTGGGCGAAAGAAGTACCAAAGGGGGTCCACCCACCGTCCACGAGGGTGGGGGCGCGCCCTACCCGCCTGGGCGCGCCCCGCTGCCTCGTGGGCCCCCTGGCAGCCCTCTGATACCCATCTTTGGCTATATGGAGTCTTTCGTCGAGGAAAAAATCATAAGCAAGCTTTCGGGAAGAAACTCCGCCGCCACGAGGCGGAACCTTGGCGGAACCAATCTAGGGCTCCGGCGGAGCTGTTCTGCTGGGGAAACTTCCCTCTGGGAGGGGGAAATCATCACCATCATCATCACCAACTATCCTCTCATCGGGAGGGGGTCAATCTCCATCAACATCTTCACCAGCACCATCTCATCTCAAATCCTAGTTCGTCTCTTGTATCCAATCTTTGTCCCAAAGCCTCAGATTGGTACCTGTGGGTTGCTAGTAGTGCTGATTACTCCTTGTAGTTGATGCTAGTTGGTTTACTTGGTGGAAGATCATATGTTCAAATCCATTATGCATATTAATACCCCTCTGATTATGAATATGAATATGCTTTGTGAATAGTTCCGTTTGTTCCCGAGGACATCCAGAAATCTTGCTATAAGTAGTCACGTGAATTTGGTATTCTTTCAATATTTTGATGAGATGTATGTTGTCTCTCCTCTAGTGGTGTCATGTGAACGTCGACTACATGACACTTCACCATTGTTTGGGCCTAGGGGAAGGCATTGGGAAGTAATAAGTAGATGATGGGTTGCTAGAGTGACAGAAGCTTAAACCCTAGTGAGGGAGTCCTGGATTAGGGGGTGTTCGGGTAGCCGGACTATACCTTCAGCCGGACTCCTGGACTATGAAGATACAAGATTGAAGACTACGTCCCGTGTCTGGATGGGACTTTCCTTGGCGTGGAAGGCAAGCTTGGCGATGTGGATATTCAAGATCTCCTACCATTGTAACCGACTCTATGTAACCCTAACCCTATCCGGTGTCTATATAAACCGGAGGGTTTTAGTCCGTAGGACAACTTCATCAACTCCATAGACAACAATCATACCATAGGCTAGCTTCTAGGGTTTAGCCTCCTTGATCTCGTGGTAGATCTACTCTTGTACTACCCATATCATCAATATTAATCAAGCAGGACGTAGGGTTTTACCTCCATCGAGAGGGCCCGAACCTGGGTAAAACATCGTGTTCCCTGCCTCCTGTTACCATCCGGCCTAGACACATAGTTCGGGACCCCCTACCCGAGATCCGCCGGTTTTGACACCGACATTGGTGCTTTCATTGAGAGTTCCTCTGTGTCGTCGCCTTTAGGCCCGATGGCTCCTTTGATCATCAACAACGATGCGGTCCAGGGCGAGACTTTTCTCCCCAGACAGATCTTCATCTTCGGCGGCTTCGCTCTGCAGGCCAATTCTCTTGGCCACTTGGAGCAGATCGAAAGCTACGCCCCTGGCCATCAAGTCAGGTTTGGAAGCTTAAACTACACGGCTGACATCCGCGGAGACTTGATCTTCGATGGTTTCGAGCCACGGCCAAGCGCGCCGCACTACCTCGAGGGGCATGATCTAGCTCTGCCTCCGGGTAGTGTCCTGGAGGCCGCACACGCATCGGCTCCGGCCTCTAACTCGGAGCCTATTGCGCCAATGGAGGACGAGCGGTTGGACGCCACCTCGGGGGCTGCGATCTTAAAGGCGATCGAGCCGAACGCTAGCCCCGCACTCTGCATGATCCATGACTCTGAGGATCCGGGCTCCTCCCCGGACTCCGAACCCCCCCCCCCCGCCCCGGCCAATCGAATCCGATTGGGCGCCGATAATGGAGTTCACCGTCGCAGACATCTTTCAGCACTCGCCTTTTGGCGTCATCCTGAATTCTCTTAAGTCTCTCTCTTTATCAGGAGAGCCCTGGCCGGATTACGGTCAGCGAGGATGGGATACAGACGACGAAGAAATTCAAAGCCCACCCACCACCCACTTTGTAGCCACTGTCGACGATTTAACCGACATGCTTGACTTCGGCTCCGAAGACATCGACGGTATGGACGACGATGTAGGAGACGAACAGGAACCAGCACCTGTAGGGCGCTGGAAGGCCACCTCGTCATATGACATATATATGGTGGATACTCCGAAAGATGGAGATGGCGATGGAACAGTGGGGGAGGACACCCCCAAGAAACAGCCAAAGCGCCGGTGTCAGCGGCGCCGCTCTAAATCCCGCCAAAGTAAAAACGGTGATTCCGGCACGGGAGATAATACTACCCCGGACAGCGCCGAAGAACATCCACCTCAGCAAGATTCGGCACAGGAAGATGGAGAAGCCAGCCCTCATGAGAGAGCGGCAGACCAAGAGGTTGAGGATGATAACTATATGCCCTCATGAGAAGCCAGCCGTCCGAAGACGAGGCAAGCCTCGATGACGACGAATTTGTCATACCATTAGACCCCGCCGAACAAGAGCATTTTAGACGTAGGCTTTTAGCCACAGCAAGCAACCTCAAGAAAAAGCAGCAGCAGCTTAGAGCTGCCCAAGATTTGCTAACTGACAGATGGACTGAAGTCCTTGCGGCCGAAGAGTATGAACTCGAACGCCCCTCTAAGAGTTACCCAAAGCGCAGGCCGCTACCCCGATCACAGGAGGAAGCACCTACATCACCGGCGCATGACATGGCAGACCGGCCACCTCGTGGCCGCGACAAAGAGGTCTCTCGACCCTCCACCCAAGCCATGCCCCGACACCGCTCAACTAAGGCACGGGAAAATGCGCCAGACCTACGAGACGTATTGGAGGACAAAGCAAGACAAACAAGATCGATCTACGGATCGCGCAAGCGCCCTACGGCACATGACGATGATCTTCACTCCGGATACAACAAATCCGACCGGGCCGAACACAACAGACATAGCTCTTCCGAGCTACGTCATGATATAGCCCAGTACAGAGGCGCCGCACACCCGCTATGCTTCACGAATGACGTAATGGAGCATAAAATCCCAGTGGGCTTCAAACTCGTAAACATCGAATCATAGGATGGCACAACAGATCCGGCGGTATGGATCGAGGACTATCTCCTTCACATCCACATGGCACGCGGCGATGATCTACACGCCATCAAATACCTCCCGCTCAAACTTAAAGGACCGGCCCGGCATTGGCTTAACAGCTTGCCAGCAGACTCAATCGGTTCTTGGGAGGACCTGGAAGCCGCATTCCTCGACAACTTCTAGGGCACTTATGTGCGACCACCAGATGCCGATGACTTAAGCCACATAATTTAGCAGCCAGAGGAACCGGCCAGACAATTCTGGACAAGGTTCCTAACAAAGAAAAACCAGATAGTCGACTGTCCGGATGCAGAGGCCCTAGCAGCCTTCAAGCATAACATCCGCGACGAGTGGCTTGCCCGGCACCTAGGACAGGAAAAGCCGAAATCTATGGCAGCCCTCATGACACTCATGACCCGCTTTTGTGCGGGAGAAGACAACTGGCTAGCTCGTAGTAACAACTTATCAAAGAACCCTGGTAATTCGGATACTAAGGACAAAAGTGGCAGGACACGTCGGAATAAGCAAAAACGCCGTGTTAGCAGCGACAGCAATGAAGACACGGCAGTCAATGCCGGATTCAAAGGCTATAAATCCGGTCAGCGGAAAAAGCCATTCAAAAAGAATACTCAGGGCCCGTCCAGTTTAGACCGAATACTCGACCGCTTGTGCCAGATACATGGCACCCCCGAAAGGCCAGCCAATCACACTAACAGAGATTGTTGGGTGTTCAAGCAGGCATGCAAGTTAAGAGCCGAAAACAAAGACAAGGGGCTGCACAGCGATGACGAGGAGGAGCCCAAGCCGCCGAACAACAATGGACAGAAGGGTTTTCCCCCACAAGTGCGGACGGTGAACATGATATACGCAACCCACATTCCCAAGAGGAAGCGGAAGCGTGCGCTACGGGACGGATACGCGATGGAGCCAGTCGCCCCGAAGTTCAACCCATGGTCCTCCTGCCCGATCACTTTTGATCGAAGGGACCATCCCACTAGCATCCGTCATGGCGGCTTTGCCGCATTGGTTCTCGACCCAATCATCGACGGATTTCATCTCACAAGAGTCCTCATGGACGGCGGCAGCAGCCTGAACCTACTTTATCAGGATACAGTGCGGAAAATGGGCATAGATCCCTCAAGGATTAAGCCCACAAAAACGACCTTTAAAGGCGTTATACCAGGTGTAGAAGCCAACTGTACAGGCTCAGTAACACTTGACGTGGTCTTCGGATCCCCGGACAACTTCCGAAGCGAAGAGTTAATCTTCGATATAGTCCCATTTCGCAGTGGCTATCACGCCCTGCTCGGACGAACTGCATTTGCAAAGTTCAATGCGGTGCCACACTGCGCATATCTCAAGCTCAAGATGCCAGGCCCTCGCGGAGTAATCACGGTCAACGGAAACACCAAACGCTCCCTCCGTACGGAGGAGCACACGGCGGCTCTCGCAGCGGAAGTGCAAAGTAGCCTCCTCAAGCAATTCTCTAGTCCAGCCATTAAAAAGCCAGACACTGCCAAGCGTGCCCGGAGTAACCCACAGCTGAACCGCCTGGCACACTATGAGCAAGCGTAGCAATGCGTCCCCAACCCCAGCTCTCGCGACATAGCGAAACTAGTACCTCGCATACATAACTATGCCCTTGAAATACCATGGGCACAGGGGAAGGGGCACAATAACGGCATGCCCAAAATACGGCTTAAAACATACAAGGGGCTGCCGGATTCTTTTTTTAATTTTTTCTTACTTTCAGGACTCCATACTTCGGACGACCTGTTCGGCAATTCGACTGTCGCACAAACGATGCAAGATCCAGGGAGGCAGACAAGCCATGCCGCATTATGAAACTCCTAGGTGGTCTCTGTTACGAGCGGTATACCTATTTTAAATACAATTCCGCGGCCTGCCCCTGGTCAGGTCATACCAAATAGTCCAATATCTTTTGCTTACCGCACTATTTGTATCATTCGGCTTTGATAAATAGCCTCTCTATAAACAATGCATAGCTTTCTGTCTATGTTTTGCATTATCATCTTTTCATATATATGTTTATGACATGTTGCACCCATACACTGTGGTACGGCAAAATACGCCAGGGGCTTTAGTACCCATTAATATGACGTGAGAAGTCCGTACACTTTCACAAGTGCGGCACCCCGAACTTATAGCACTATATGCATCGGCTCCGAATCATGATTTGGGTCAATAGTTAGGATTGCCCGGCTCCTATGTTTTGGTGCCTTACGTTCCGCTATATCGGCTAAGGTAGCACTAGGAGAACCACTGCGATTGTGCCCCGGTTGAGCTGGGCTAAGCACCTCAGTGGAGAAAGCTAAAACTGACTGTCATGATGTGGCGAGAGACCGGTCGCTATTCGAGAGGTTTTTCGAGTCCCTAAAGGCTTATGCCGCTTCAAGCGGGGAGCCAGCTTTGTCCGGCCAAGGCGTGGATAGTGCCCCGAACTCGGTCTTCCGAACTAGGGGCTTCGCCGAAATTTAAAATTATAGAGTTCTATGGCTAAGTGAGAGTGTTCAAGCATTATAGTCTGATTGCCTGGTTCGTTGTGCGGAGCGCCTCCCTCGAAGGACCCAACTATGGGAAAAAGAGCCCTCAGGTTTATCCCGAACACCCCAGCACTAGTGGCATGGGGGCAGAAGCCGACGACTGGCCATCTCTCAATTTTTGATAAACGGCCGCACAGAAAGTAATATTTTAAATTCAATAAGCATTGCTTAGCGTATATGAACAAGTTTTCAGCGCACAGGATAAACACGAGCGAGTTCATTCAAAAATTACATCCTTGCTACATTCATCCGCCACAAGGCGGGCACCCGCAAGAACATCCTTATAGTAGTTCTCGGGCTTGCGATGCTCCTTCCCCGGCGGCGGCCCGTCCCTCACAAGCTTCTCACCGTCCAGCTTACCCCAGTGCACCTTTGCACGGGCAAGGGCCCTATGGGGACCTTCGATGCAGACGGAACGCTTGATAACCTCAAGCATTGGACAGGCCTCCACCAGTCACCGCACCAGCCCGAAGTAGCTCCCAGGCAGGGCCTCTCCGGGCCACAGCCGAACTATGAAGCCCTTCATGGCTTGTTCGGCCACCTTGTGGAGCTCGACCAGCTGTTTCAGCTGGTCGCTTAAGGGCACAGGGTGTCCGGCCTTAGCATACTAAGACCAGAACACCTTCTCCGTCGAGCTGCCCTCTTCGGCTCGGTAGAATGCGGCGACGTCGGATACGCTGCGGGGAAGATCTGCGAATGCCCCTGGAGAGCTCCGGATTCGGGTAAGTAACAAGTACTTTACTTTTATAATTCTGCTTTGCATAAAGAATGCCTTACCCGCCGCTATCTTTTTCATCTCCTCCAACTCTTGGAGGGCCTTTTGGGATTCGGCCTTGGCGGACTTGGCAGTCTCAAGGGCCGCCGCGAGCTCGGATGCTTGCGTCTTGGACTCAAGCTCCAAACTCTCATGTTTTTTCATGAGAGCCTGAAGCTCCTGCTGCACCCCGCCAACCTGGCCCTCAAGTTTTCCCTCGCTCGGAGCACTCCGCGGCTGCTTTCTTTTCGGCCTCGGACAGCACCTGCTTGAGGGTCGCCACCTCAGTCGTGGCCCCTACAATAAGCAGTTCAATCCTGTTATTTTTTGCAATCAAGCCTTTCTATAGGCACTTTTTCTGTAAGGTATTTCTTACCTTCTTTCTCCTCAACCTGCCGTTTGGCAAGGCCGAGCTCTTGCTCGGTCCGCTCGAGGCCCTGTTTCAGGGCACCCACCTCCGCAGTCAGTGCGGCGGTGGCTAGCAGCGAAGCCTGCATACGCATATTGACTCTTTGTTGTTAGACTCCTGCGAAATTTAATAGATCCTCTATTCGGTTTTTCTTTCCGAACGCCGAACAGAGCATCAGGGGCTACTGTCTATGTGGTTATATTTTTACATATTTTTTACTTACCTCGAAGCCTGTTAGAAGGCTAGCACAAGCTTCACTCAGTCCGCTCTTGGCGGACTGAACCTTCTGGATCACCGTACTCATAATAGTACGGTGCTCCTCGTCGATGGAGGCGCCGTCAAGCACCTCCAGCAGATTGTACGGCACCTCTGGTTGGACGGAGGCTGCCGGCTCAGAAGGCTTACTCCTCTTGGAAGGAGTTCGCCTACCGCGGACCAGAACTGTTGTAGATTCCGGTGCGGTGTCCGGCTCAAAGCCGGACTTGAAGCCCTGGGGGCCTTGTCCCCTTCACTCCTGGAGTCCGGGAGGTTGCCTCGCGGCTCCTCCAGGACCACCCCCTCCTGCCCCGGAGCTCGTCGCGACGCCACTTCGGCGTCGTCCGCGGTGCGGGAGGAGACAGCGGGCGGAACTGAGTTCACGTCCGATGAATTCAGGGAGCCGCTCGACGACTCGTCGAGTCCGGTCCGGGGCGGGCTGCATAATTATATTCGACATTAGTGAAAGCTGTGCAACAAAGGAATGTCATGAGTTACTCTGATATCCGAACTTACGATTTCGCCGGACGCTTGGCCCTGTCTGGCCACTCCTCTTCGTCCTCTTCGGCGTCGGGGAGGTAGTCCGGCGGAGGGGTCTTCCTCTTCTTGGACCCTTCGGCCTTCCCCGTTGGGGCGGCCTTCCTTTTCTTTCCTTCCCCCGCTGGAGGGGGAGAGGTTTCTTCTTCCTCCTCCTCGTTTTCACGAGAGGAGTGCGTCTCGGACTCGTCAGATGACGAGTCCGACACCACCATATTACGGGCACTCTTTCGAGTCCCCGTGGTCTTCTTCTTCTTGGCCTTCTTCTCCGGCACCACATAAGGCGTCGGGACCAGCAGCTTCATTAGGGGTGCGTTTGGTAGCCTGCACGGAGGGTGCATGAGCCTGAAAGTTCCCTATTCGACCCACTTTTCGCTGTTTGGTAGAGTGCATGAGCTCACTTGGGCTATGCTCATCTGATGCAAAAAAAGGCCCTCAGCCATGCTCATCTCATGCACCCCAGACAGGGTGCATGGAGGCAGCCATGCTCGCCCCGACCTTCGTCTGATGCAAAAATTTCAAAAAAAATCAGAATTTCAAAATATGTTTAAATTTTTTTAAAAAGTAGGAATTTCAAAATTTGTTTTAATTTTTTAAAAAGTTGAGAATTTCAAATTTTGTTTAAATTTTCAAAAAATATTTAAAAACTATTAATAATATCAAAATATATTTAAATTTTAAAAAAATATTTAAATTATCAAAAAATATTTATAATATCAAATTTTGTTTAAATTTTCAAAAAAAATTCAAAATTTCAAAAAAAATCAAAAAAATTAGAATTTCAAAATACGTTTAAATTTTCAAAAATGTTCAGAATTTCATTTTTTAATGTTCAAAATATGTTTAAATTTTAAAAATCAGAATTTCAAAATTTGTTTAAATTTTCAAAAAAAATGTTCAAATTTTGTTTAAATTTTGTTCACCATTCAAAAAAATTATTCGGAATTCAAAATTGTTCAGCATGTCTAAACACATGCAGGCTGCCAAACAAAGTCTCAGCTCAGCATGTCTCAGTGCATACACCGCTGCCAAACAACAGCAAATGCATGGACTTAGCATGTCTACACTCAGCATGTATTAGAGGAGAACAGCTAGGCTAGGTCCATACATGCTACCAAACACACCCTAGGAGAGCTGGGGCTGGGTCTTCGGGTAGCGGAGCCGGACAGTTAATCGGTCCGGATATCGCCTGCCAAGCCTGTCAAAGGTAAGGGAGTTTAGATCCCACACAGAGTCAAACTATGGAAAAAGCTTAACATCCTGTAAAAGGTGTAGATAGCTTACCTCGTTAGCATGACGCTGCGAGCTGTATCCGCGGTCCTCGGAAGCGGATGCAGGAGCCTCGGCGCCCTTGAATAGCATCCTCCAAGCGTCTTCGTATGTCGCGTCGAAGAGCCTGTTGAGGGTTTGATGCCGCGCCGGGTTGAACTCCCACAGATTAAAATCCCGTTGTTGGCACGGGAGGATCCGGCGGACGAGCATAACCCGGATTACATTAACAAGCCGGACTGGCTTGTTCACCAGGGACTGGATGCATGTTTGCAATCCGGTCACCTCTTTTTCGTTGCCCCACGACAAGCTCGTCTCTTTCCAGGACATGAGCCGTGTGGGGGGTCCGGATCGGAACTCGGGGGCTGCGGTCCATTTCGGATCGCATGGCTCGGTGATATAAAACCACCCGGCTTGCCATCCCTTTAGGGTCTCCACAAAAGAGCCCTTGAACCATAGGACGTTGGCCATCTTGCCCGCCATGGCGCCTCCGCACTCCGCCTAGTTGCCGCGCACCACCTTGGGCTTGACGTTGAAGGTCTTGAGCTAGAGGCCGAAATGGGGGCGGACACGGAGAAAAGCCTCGCACACGACGATAAACGCCGAGATGTTGAGGATGAAGTTCGGGGCCAGATCGTGGAAATCCAGGCCGTAGTAGAACATGAGCCCCCGGACAAATGGGTGAAGTGGAAAACCCAGTCCGCGGAGGAAGTGGGGAAGGAATACTACCCTCTCATGGGGCCTTGGGGTGGGGATAAGCTGCCCCTCCTCAGGAAGCCGGTGTGCGATGTCCTTGGACAAGTATCCGGCCTTCCTTAGCTTTTTAACTTGGCCCTCCGTAACGGTGGAGACCATCCACTTGCCTCCCGCTCCGGACATTGCTGGAGGAGGTTGAGGTGGGAAGTGCGGGCTTGGGCGCTGGAGCTCGAGTGCGCAGGAGATGGATAGGCAGAGGAGGAAGAAGGCGTAGGTAAAAAGGTGGATCCTTATCCCCTTATATGGGCGGATGCGGTTGTGCGTCCCCACCTGCCTAGTAAAACTCACTTGCCTCCCAAGCGCCGTGATAAGTGGCGCAGTTGGATTACCCACGTCCGTATTGATGAGAATCCCGTAAAAGGGGGGTACACGATCTCTGCTTTGACAAGACGTGCCAAGGAAACCGCCTTGCAAAACACGCTGAGGTGAAAAAGTAAAAACGATTCGTAAAGGACTTGGCCGTAGTGTGATGGCGCACTGCGGAATACGTCAGCAGATTTGATTTGTGTTAATATTATTCTCTCTATGGCAATGTGTGGAAACTTATTTTGCAGAGCCGGACACTACTCTTGGTGTTTACAATCTTCTATGAAGGACTTGGAGGAGGAACCCGCCTTGCAATGCCGAAGACAATTTGCGCGCCGGACTCGTCGTCATTGAAGCCTGGTTCAGGGGCTACTGAGGGAGTCCTGGATTAGGGGGTGTTCGGGTAGCCGGACTATACCTTCAGCCGGACTCCTGGACTATGAAGATACAAGATTGAAGACTACGTCCCGTGTCCGGATGGGACTTTCCTTGGCGTGGAAGGCAAGCTTGGCGATGCGGATATTCAAGATCTCCTACCATTGTAACCGACTCTATGTAACCCTAACCCTATCCGGTGTCTATATAAACCGGAGGGTTTTAGTCCGTAGGACAACTTCATCAACTCCATAGACAACAATCATACCATAGGCTAGCTTCTAGGGTTTAGCCTCCTTGATCTCGTGATAGATCTACTCTTGTACTACCCATATCATCAATATTAATCAAGCAGGACATAGGGTTTTACCTCCATCGAGAGGGCCCGAACCTGGGTAAAACATCGTGTTCCCTGCCTCCTGTTACCATCCGGCCTAGACGCACAGTTCGGGACCCCCTACCCGAGATCCGCCGGTTTTGACATTGACACCTAGTTTATGCGTTGCTTCGTAAGGGGCTGATTTGGATCCATATGTTTCATGCTATGGTTAGGTTTACCTTAATACTTCTGTTGTGGTTGCGGATGCTTGCAATAGGGGTTAATCATAAGTGGGATGCTTGTCCAAGGAAGGACAGTACCCAAGCACCGGTCCACCCACATATCAAATTATCAAAGTATCGAACATGAATCATATGAATGTGATGAAAACTAGCTTGACGATAATTCCCATGTGTCCTCGGGAGTGCTTTACTTTATATAAGAGTTTGTCCATGCTTGTCCTTTGCTACAAAAAGGATTGGGCCATCTTGCTGCACCTTATTTACTTTTATTACTTGCTACTCATTACAAATTACCTTATCACAAAACTATATGTTACCGATAATTTCAGTGCTTGTAGAGAATACCTTACTGAAAACTACTTATCATTTCCTTCTGCTCCTCGTTGGGTTCGACACTCTTACTTATCGAAAAGGCTACAATAGATCCTCTACACTTGTGGGTCATCAGTTCCCATCTTCTCGTATATAAGTGGTTTCGACCTAGAAAAAAAATAAGAGGAGGACTTTTGGGATGAAGCGCCGCCACCTTGAGGCGGAACTTGGGCAGGAACACTTTTGCCCTCCGATGGAGCGATTCCGCTGGGGGAACTTCCCTCCCGGAGGGGGAAATCATCATCATCATCATCACCAACAACTCTCCCATCTTGGGGAGGGCAATCTCCATCAACATCTTCAACAGCACCACCTCCTCTCAAACCCTAGTTCATCTCTTGTGTTCAATCTTGTTACCGGAACTATAGATTGGTACTTGTGGGTGACTAGTAGTGTTGATTACATCTTGTAGTTGATTACTATATGGTTTATTTGGTGGAATATTTTATGTTCAGATCCATTATGCTATTTAATACTCCTCTGATCATGAACATGTTTATCATTTGTGAGTAGTTACTTTTGTTCTTGAGGTCACGGGAGAAATCATGTTGCAAGTAATCATGTGAACTTGATATGTGTTTGATATTTTGATAGTATGTATGTTGTTGTTCCCTTAGTGGTGTCATGTGAATGTCGACTACATGACACTTCACCATATTTGGGCCTAAGGGAATGCATTGCGGAGTAGCAATTAGATGGTGGGTTGCGAGAGTGACAGAAGCTTAAACCCCAGTTTATGCACTATTTCGTAAGGGGCCGATTGGATCCAAAAGTTTAATGCTATGGTTAGAATTTATTCTTAATAGTTTTCTTGTAGTTGCGGATGCTTGCGGGAGGGTTAATCATAAGTAGGAGGTTTGTTTAAGTAAGAAAAGCACCTAAGCACTGGTCCACCCACATATCAAATTATCAAAGTAGTGAACGCAAATCAAATCAACATGATGAAAGTGACTAGATGAAATTCCCGTGTACCCTCAAGAACTCTTTGCTTATCATAAGAGACTGTTTTGGCATGTCCTTTGCATCTAAAGGATTGGGATACCTTGCTGCACTTTTGTTACTATTATCGTTACTTGCTCGTTACAAATTATCTTGCTATCAAACTACTCCGCTACTTATAATTTCAGCACTTGCAGACAATACCTTACTGAAAACCACTTGTCATTTCCTTCTGGTCCTCGTTGGGTTCGACACTCTTACTTATCGAAAAGAGCTACAATTAATCCCCTATACTTGTGGGTCATCATCATGCCGCTTTATTGTCGGAGCGACGTGAGGCCGCGTCTGCTCCGGGCCGGCATGAATGCGGCGCTGACGCTCTAGAGTGGGGCTGACCGCTTCGGGCGGGATGGGTGAGGGCGAGGGTTTGGGTGGGCCAGGTTTATTGGACTCTTGACTCACAACATTCTGGACGCCTGCAAAGCCCCCACCCCCACCCCGGTTTACTTATAGTTTGTGAGAAAAATGACGTCCGGGCCATTAAGGGGATCAATACAGGACCGCCTTGCATGGAAAAACATGTCCAAACCATGCGGTCTGGATAGTTGCAGGCAGTTTGACGGTCCCTAATCTAGTCGTAAAATAGTTGATGGTTGTCTAGATTGTTGCCACGTGTTGATCCTCTCAAGCTCTACTTTCATTGTGTCTTTCTCCTCGCCTTTGCTACATTCCCATTGAAGATATAGATTCAAGGATTGGATTCAAACAAAAAGGAAGAAGATGACTAGGTTGACTTTCAACTTGGCTTCCCATGCTAGTGGTGACGAGGATGCCTGGGAGGCTCTGCGGTGTAGATATCATGTAAGTATAAGGAAGACAAACCTAGTGTCACTGTGAGAGCTGGTTCCAAACAACATGGAAATAAAACCAAATAGACCACATGACGATGGAATCACCGCGCATTGCGTGAACGACTCGTTGGTCGTTGATGCACGCCGGCATTTCCTTGCACTAACTGTTTATTTTCATGATGGTGCAATTCGACCATGATGGACTACGTGTATTATTCTTGTATCTTTGCCAAATTTTGTTTTGGCCAGTGTTAATTCTTGTGTATTTCCCCACTTGTTTTGTCATGTGCACTAGGAATTCTTTCATTCGTGGAGGATGGAAAAGGGAGGGAGGCTTAACTAAAACGCCATGGGAGAAGTTTAGAGTCTCTATGCTCTTTAGCCCATTATCACACCTAACTTGAGTGGTGACACAAACATCCTAGACATGTGTTTGATTCGCTCTCACGTTCATGGCTCATCGTACTTTGGTGTGATGAGTATTGTGCGTGCTTCCTATGCAACCATGGTTATTTAAGGCTGGTTGTATCAATGTTAGTAATCAATCAAATGTGTCTCATGGATGCTATGCCTTATTGAACTGAATCATCTGGAAAAAAATCCAGTTAAACCATGCGAGGAAATACCTCCAAGCCAAAAGTTAAATGTGAGCTCGGGGCTTGATGTGGCCAAAATCTCTATCACTAGCATATTACATCAAAGATATGTAAGGTATGTGCATGCGGTCATTTTCCACATTTGCAAAAGGAACCTTGTGTTTCATCAAACCCAACATGTAATCCACCCCATCTAAGTTAAATGTGAGCTCGGGGCTTGATGTGGCCAAAATCTCTATCACTAGCATATTACATCAAAGATATGTAAGGTATCTGCATGCGGTCATTTTCCACATTTGCAAAAGGAACCTTGTGTTTCATCAAACCCAACATGTAATCCACCCCATCTAAGTTAAATATGAGTTCCTCGAGAGGAAACTTAGAAAAGGGGTGTGCACTAGTGTTGATAAAATACGAGGGTATTTTTGTAAACACGAGGGCTTGGGAAGACATGATCACCAACAACACTTGAACCAGTCTTAGAGGAAAGACTAGGAACATATTCTTCACCGTTTATTATTTCACACGTGCATATGAGTTTTCCACTGAGTCGCATATACCAGGATCATAGCACTTATAGCATAGAATATAAATTCTTAATTATGAACATAGAAATATAATAATACAATATTATTGCCTCTAGGGCATATTTCCAACAGATTTGGGATGCCCAAACCGCCAACCCACTTAGGTCAACAGACCATGTCCCATGCAACCGCGTAGTTTCCTCCATTGGCCTCCTTCTTTCCGCACCAAAGGAATCCTCGGCAAATTCCAACCATCGCTGATAACGTCTTGGGAGGCAAGTCCAGTGCGAGCATAACGTGTATTGGAATTGCACATAGCACTAAAGTGATTAGTATCAGGCGCTCACTCTTAGGTAGTAATGGTTCGCTAGTTTGGGAGGCAGTTCGCTAGTTGGTCCACGAGACCCTGGAGCTGCACCTTTGTTTGCTTCCGAATTGTTAGAGGCAATCCCAAGTACCTGCATGGAAACGTCCCACTCGTGCAACCAAGCAAAGTACACACAGCGTGCACCTCCTCCTGAGAGCACCTTATGGCCATTGCTGCACTTTTTGCCATGTTCATAGAAAGCCCAGACGCATGCCCAAAGAGGTCTAAAATGGCTCCACAAACCCTGGACTCAAGCTCCACGGGCTTGAATAAAATCATCACATCGTCAGCAAACATCGACACCCGCTGATGAACGCCAGAACGGGCTAGGGGTGCTAGCATTCCTTTGGCCACAGCCAATTTGAAGAGATACTGCAGGGCTCCATGCAGAGGATAAATATCATTGGGGACAGCGGAGCCCCTTGCCTTAGCCCTTGACAGTTGAAGATTGGCTTTCCTGGTATCCCGTTTACCACGATCATTCTGGAGGCAGTTGCTAATAGTCCACACATAAGATCCATCTCCTCCCAAAACCCACCCATGTTAAAACCTCCAAAATAAACGCCCACTGAACAGAGAGTGCTTTTGATATGTAAAGCTTTAGCATCACCGTTGGTTCCTTCAACTCTTGCAAATGCCTTGCTGTGGATTGCACCAACATGAAGTTGTCGTGCAAAGAGCGTCCCCCGACAAACGCACTTTGATAGTGTCCAACGAGCTTCGGGAGGTCCTCGATCAATCTTGTTGCAAGCACTTTTTCAAATATTTTGACCGCTCCGTGCACTAGGCTCACCGGCCGGTAGTCCTGGATATCCACAACCCCTTCTCTCTTCGGCAAAAGCGACACAATGGCCTTGTTGATGCTCGATAGCCCACGCATATCTCCATGGAAGAAGTCGTCAAGTGCTCGCATGAAATCCCACTTGATTATAACCAGCATGTCGCAAATAATCGACCCGTGAATCCTTTAGGCCACGGCGATTTGTCCATTGGCATGGACTTGACCGTCTTTTCCACCTCTTCCGCCAAGAAGGGGACCTCAAGGTGCACCAAGTACCTTGACAGAAGGCCTAGCATATCCAAGTCAATGGTGTGCTGCCTTGCCGGTGCTGAGCCAAACAAGGCCGTATAGTACTCATTCACCATCCCCGCAATGCTTTCCTGCTCGGTGAACACCTCTCCATGATGATGTATGACCGTGATCATGTTCTTGCATTTGTTAGCCACGCATGCCGACGGAAGAATTCCGTGTTTGTGTCCCCCTCCCTCAAGTGGAGGAGGCAAGACCGTTTTCTAGCAATCGTCCGCTCTAGAGAGCTCAATCCCAGCAACTTCGCCTTCGGCAATTTTCGTAGATCATGCTCGTGGTCAGAGAGGGCCCTCGAGTCTGCAGCCATATCCAGCATGTGAATAACCTCCATTGCCAGGGCTACTTGCAAGCGCACATTCTCGATCCACTTATCGATCCAAAAGATTAGAATGCGATAAAGATTCACGTGAAAGAAAAACCGCAGGACTTAAAGAGCTCAGACGCGTCCTATTTGTGCCTACCTAGTCATACAACTCAAGGTTCAATTAGATAGAATTCAAGTCCAAGTGGGATGTTCTGGGTGACAGCATTTCGTTGACATTGGGCGATGATCATGCCGTACGCACGTACGAACGTGCTATGCCGTAAGTTGACCTATCGACTCCGTACTTACCTAGCCCTAACCCTATGCCTGTAGTAGTCAGTTATCTAATAGTACTCCTTTGCCTAGCCGACGATACAACAAGAGTACGTGGTCAACTTTGGCGCTCCGATTATTTTTTGCTGATTGTTTTGTGAAATCGCTCACCAGACTAGCACTTGGTTGGCACTCCGTTTAATTAATCAAAGATTGTACGGTACACACATAAGCAGGACGTCAGCTGGAACCAAGCATATAGTCTTGTTAGGTCATGACAATTTCTTTTTCATCTTAATCTTCTATAACAATGATGACACGGCAAACTGTCAAGGTACACTCTGTATCTAGTCACCATTATTTTATTTTATTTTGAGGAAGGATGAATATTATTCCATAGTATCACTTTTCAAGGTTATACAAAGATGATCCGGAACAGAGAGTGCGCCTCCGTTGTATAGCTAGCATGTGGGCTTCCCTGTTACGTTCTGGCCGTCCGAAGTTGAAGATGCTCTTTTAAAACTTCGATGCTTATTTAATCTCCTTCGAAATCATATACTCCCTCCGTCTCAAAACAACTTCGTACTAACTTCAGTACAAAATTAGTATAAAGTTGAGTCACTTGTTTTAGGACAGAGGGAGTGTATTTAGATCTGGGCATTCGTCGGGCCGGGCCTGTCAAAGCCCGACGTACAAAGTCTAGGCCCGAGCCTGGCCCGGCCCGATTGAAAAAATGCATATTTAAGCCTGAGCCTAGCCCGAGGAGACAAAATGAAGCAATTTTGGGCCGGGCCAGGTCGGGCCTCCATGCAAACTGCCTCATTTCCCAGGTTTGAGCCCGGCTCGACATACGCAACGGGCTCCATTTATAGGCCCGACTTGGCTCGAAGACAAAGCTCGACCCGGCCTGAGGTTTTTGGGCTGGGTCGTCGGGCCAGGCGGCCCATGCCCAGGTTTACTAGTATTCATCTCGCAAAACAGAAAAGAGAAAAAAGAATCATGCACTATTCCCTTCGTTTCATAGTTCTTGTCATGGTTTTAGTCCTCATAGAACTCGATGGTGCCTTGAGAATTGAGGTGAACATGTCCTTCCCCAACACCAAAGATTCTCTACACACATGTGTGTCCGGAGTTTCCAGATCAGTTAGGCCATAAAAAACAACCATTGATGCCCCTTAAAACGTTCCATGCTCATGACGACAAGAGATGCCCACCGCCCATTTGCTTGTTATCTTGGCTACAACACCGTTCACATTGAGCATCATGTCTACAAGGAAGGAGGTATCGAACGCGGTGGAAGATGAGCCTAGCTGCCCCTTCAGTCTGGTTGTGGCTAGGCTAAACCCGCAGCTCATTCAAATAGTGTCAGATAGGTAGATAGCTGACTATGAAACTTTTCCTCGGGAATTTTTTTTCCATCTCGTCCATCAGATCGCCCATGACATAACAAGAACTTCGAGGAAAGTATCATGAGGAGTGTGCTACTTGGTTACTTGTTCACCTTTCGTGTGGAACAATAACAATGGCAAACGGTCAAATTACACTCCATGTCGGCTAGCTGAACAGGGTCGCCTGCATCTCTTTCAGGAAAAATGAGAAAACATCAATAAAACTAGCCCTTACAAACTATATAAAGAAAAAGGAACAAGTATATGTAAATGATAATAATAATAATAATAATAATAACAAGCGAAGATGAATTGCATTCTACTTTTTCCGAAGACGATCTGGTTTTTGAGATAGTAATAAGCTAGCGCCACATCACCTGCATTGACTTTTGCACGATCCATACCGTACAGCGATCAAGTTGACTTATCAACCCCTGCGATAATACAGTGCTGCCCGACGTCCGCCCTGCTTTTCATATGGGTCGACAGCGCGTTCAACGTGCCGACCCACATGTGCAGGCGTGGCCGGCTGGCCGCTTAATTTTACATTGATTTGCATTTCAACATATTGTGAAATAAAAATTTAACAAGCAAAATAGTTTAGCTGCCCAAATAAATAGTATAGTTTTAGAGGCGTAAATACAAATAAAAATGTTTCACATAGTTTTGCAAACGAATAAAAGAAGATACATTTATCTATTGGTTGCCAACATTAGTCCACATATGCTTAACCAAATCATTTTGCAGTTGCACGTGAGTTTTCCAATCACGCATGTCTTTATGAAACTGAGTGAACTGCTCAAATGTTGCCGCTACTCTATACTCAGGCACAATATTCTCACCCTGAAACTGAAAGTCTTGATCGTACAGACGTTTCGGGCGCTCGTCTTCTACGATCATATTGTGCATGATCACATAAGCAGTCATCACCTTCCATAGTTTCTGCGTGCTCCAAGTATTAGCAGGATATCGAACGATGCCCCATCGAGATTGCAAAACACCAAAGGCACGATCGACATCCTTTCTAGCACTCTCTTGATCTTGGGCAAATCTTTTCCTTTTCTCTCTGACGGGGTTGGGTATTGTCTTGACAATAGTGGTCCACTGAGGATAGATACCGTCATCCAAATAGTACCCTTTGTCGTAGTTGTGGTCGTTGACAGTAAAGTTCACCGGTGGGCTGTTGCCTTCGGCAAACCTAGCAAACACCGGCGAGCGCTGAAGCACATTGATATCATTGTGTGATCCAGCCATGCCAAAGAAAGAGTGCCACAGAGATCTTGAGACGCCACGGCCTCTAGTGTGACAGTGCAAGCCCTGACATGTCCCTTATACTGCCCTGCCAAGCAGAAGGGCAGTTCTTCCACTCCCAGTGCATGCAGTCTATGCTGCCAAGTATCCCCGGGAAGCCCCTGCTGGCATTCATCGCCAACAAACGGGTTGTATCTTCAGTTGTCGGCTCTATCAAGTACTCAGGGCCAAACACAGCAATCACAGCCTTGCAGAACTTATACAGGGACTCTAGGCATGTAGACTCGCTCATACGGGCGTACTCGTCAATGAGATCACTGGGCACTCCGTATGCAAGCATTCGGATGACGGCAATGCATTCTCTGATAAGAGGAGAAACCAATCTTGCCGACGGCATCCTCTTTGCACTCGAAGTAGTCATCATAGCCGACCACTCCCTCTCTAATACGGTTGAAAACATGCCTACTCATACGGAACCGGCGGCGGAACCTGTGATATTTGAACAACGGGTTTGTTGTATCAAAGTAGTCCTTCCAGAGAAGGAAATGCCCGCTCTCTCGGTTACAATTCGACGACGGAAGGTGGCCCGGAATGGAGCCACGAAACAATGGCCGCTGGTTGTTCAGGTGGTGATGCACCAACACGGCAGCCAATATCTCCTCCTTGTTGTCGGACAACGAATCGTCGGAGTCGCAAAGGAAATTGTGGAAAAAGAACTCGTCGGCGGAGTCTATTTTCGTACCATGGCAACCTGTCGAACAGCTTGCGGGCGTCGAAGAAGGAGACGGCCGACGAGGGGAGACGCGGCGCCCACAGATCAGCTAGCTGCCCTGCCGGCGTCCAACGAGCGTGCCGGTCGTATGTGGCGGGGGCGGCGAGGCGTCTTCTTGGTCGCGGGTGGCTGGGCATTGGGGGAAGCGGCGGCGGGAACCAGTTTGCTCCCCGACGGCAAAACGGCGGCGGCGGGCGATTAGGGGTAGGGGCGGCGTTGCTGGGCGGATGTGGAGGCGGCGGCAGCTGGAAGAGTCGCCGACAAAAATGGGCGACGGCGTCGGTAACGGAGGAGGCCGGGGCGAGGGTTGCTTGTTGGTCGGGGGGTGAGAGGGGAGGCCAATGTGCCACAGACCAGCGGGCTCGGAGACAGGAGTAGGCGAGCGCACGCGTCCGTCGCGTGTCCGCGCCTACGCAAATCAGGCTAAAAAATGGGTCGGGAATGGGTCGCCCGCGGACAAAAAACGGACACGCTTCCGTTTGAGTCGGCGCGTTGGGCCGTCTTTTCTGTCCGCGCCGACCCAAACAGACGGCCGCGGACGAAATGGATCGCCCCATTGGAGTTGCTCTAACTACCATTTCTTCTACTTCCTCTGTTCCTAAATATTTGTCTTTCTAAAGATTTTAACAAGTGACTAATACGATACAAAATGAGTGAATCTACACTCTAAAATATATCTATATACATCTATATTTGTATGTGATAATTCATTTGAAATCTCTAAAAAGCTAAATATTTAAAAACAGGGGAAGTAAATGGCCCTTTTTAAGCTTAAACATCTCTGGTCCTTTGGAGAACTTTTTTTTACGTCTGACACCCATGGTATACACGCCAATTTGTTTTGAATTTTACGAACTAATCTAAGATTGAATGGTTAGAAGGATAATAGTATTCCCTGTTTACCAGAGTTCAAGTATTAGATTTGGCATTGATGCTCGCATTTTGCTGGATTTATTTCGGACCTTCGGGCGAGGTGTATTCAGTGGGAGAAGACATTCCGTCAACTTTAAAATATGTACCGGCTCAATCTCTCGAAAGTGCTTCGATAGAATATGTATGCTTGCGTTCATATAAGTGTATGAGCGTTTACAATTATACTATGTTTACAAAAAAATTGTTTTGCATTTTTTGCGGTGTGTCACACTATAAGAATTGACATTTTTATGCCAAGCCACACCCTCAGACCATATGCAACCATTCGGACCGGACCGCGTGGTCCAAATGTCTGTTGTCATCTAACATGGTTCTGCATCGGTCTGCAGACTGGTCTGGACGTGCTTTTTTCAGCACACCAAAGACAAAGTGGGAGGGATTTTGCGGGCATCCGGATTGTTGCCACGTCCGTGTCTGGCAACCGTGGCCCATTCCAAATCTTTCTCCCATGCACGCGTGCATTCCTGCTCGTAGCCAGTTGCTCGCACTCATGTCGTTGTACAGTGGCCGCTTCGAATTGACGCCGGCCCAAAGCGGACGCGACATCTCACTTCCGGCATTGAAGCGGCGTATCGACCAAAAGAGCGTCGCCCGCTACATGCACGACTGAACATGCTTTCTCGCTGCATCAAACCCGGGCATGAGCCGAGAAACCTACTCCGGTCACACGTCCGTACACTAGCCGACCGACATTAAACACAACGCCGGCTCGCTCCGGGCGTCCGCCCGCTATTTAACAATGACACGCGCCGGGCAAACAATCGCACCACACCTCCGCTCCCCATCGCCTCCTTGCATCATTTTCTCCACACTCTCCATGGCATCCGGCGAGTAGGAAGAGGAGTTCTCCGGTATAAAAGCCGGCCGGGTGGCCGGCCGAGCCCACCGGATACGAGTTAGGAAACTCTCTGCTCCACCTCCCTCACTGCTCCAGGCCATTACAGACTAGCTTGTGGAGGCGGCCGCTCCAAGCCAACGCGTGGTTCAGCAACTTGCCGCTCCAAGCCGGCTCGCGAGAGAGCACGGCGGCACGAGCATCGTGTCGTACCGCTCCTTGCGTGCCTGCGACCGCGCTCTACCGGCGGAGAAAGAAGCCGGCTTCGCGGAGATCGACGAGGCGGCGGCTAGCATGCCCGCGCTTGCCACCATCATCGAAAAAAAGTAGAACATGGGAGGTCGTCGTTGCTTGGGTTTCATGAAGGCCACCACCGCGGCGTGCATAGTCGGTGTCTTGCCTGCTCGCAGGCCACCATCGTTCCCCCGCCCAAAAACCAACCCTCATCTGTGCTTCACGGAAGCGGAGGGCACCCTTCCCCTCTGGCTTAAGCATATCGCTCTAATGCCACTCCGATGAGCGGCGCCGCCGGACATGGGAAAGCAGAGGCTACTCTTGCCCTTTCCGCTGAAGCATATACCTCTGGCGCTCACGGCAGTCCAATGAACAGCCTGCCGCACATGAGAAAGCCAAGGGAGATCCGTCGCAACCAGCATCTGGTTTGTATGAAGTTCATCCAGTTTGTTTAAACAATGTTTGAAATGTCGCAACCAGCATCTGGTTTGTATGAAGTTCATCCAGTTTGTTTAAACAATGTTTGAAATGTATGCAAGTAGCGCTCTCCCACATCCGTGTCCACAGGTCCCTGTACATGAAGGATGCAAGAGCAAATTTATGGGTCAGTGTTGGAGATGCCCTTAGGACCACTGACATGTGGGTTTGGCCCACATGTCGGTGACCCAAAGTTAGCCTAGTTAAAGTCAGCCAATCTGAGCCCCTTCGTGTGAAATGTGTGCTTAAAAAGCTGAGCGAGATTGCCCGTGAAGGAGGCCACCAGGTCATTACATTTCCACCATCAACTGCCTGATTTTTCGAGGTCCATCTCTGAAGAAGGAAACGGTGGAGAGAAAAACCACAAGTCAACAAACATCAGTTCAAAAAGAAAAGAAAAAACAATAGATCATAATCGCCAGAACAAATCATTATCTCCATAACATAATGTTGTTATGTAGTGTCTGAAGAAATACATTACGGACTCAGTCTGCTCAATCGCATGATAAACGAATAGGAGGAGCATCACAACGACGACCATGACTCAACGCTGCACTTTGCCAGCACCATCAGTTTCTCAACGCCAACTCCATCCATGGAGCACACCATCTTTCACCCTAGAGAAACATTACTCCAATGGCTGAACTAGTGCCGTGCAATGCACGATCAATCCCTGACTGGAGACGCGCTGCTTCGTATACACACTGCAGAGAGAGTTAGGTGAAGCACAAGTCAACATAGGCTGGTTGATATGTTATACATAATCGAGAATACACAAGCGCCAGCATCAGTGGCGGAGCTTGAACGAAAAAGTTGGGCGGGCCAGACTGAAGAAGAACACAAATTTTTCTAAATGCTGACTCACTATTGAGTTAGCTAACACAAAAGTGTCGAGACATTAGACATGGACCTACTCACATACAATCAACTCAACGATCCTTCTTGCTTATAAAATCTGCAATGACATCTTCGTGGCTGTAGTTTTCTAGAATTCCACCATCTATGTGAACTAACAAGTTATTAGCCAGATTCTCATCTTCCATCTTATTGCGCAATCTTGTCTTAGTGATCTTCATACTAAATCAATTCTTCTCTGAGTCTTATTTTCCTTTCCCATGACTACCTATGTTCAAATTTGCATAAGATCAGATCATCAGGCTATTATTTATCACTAGCAGGACTGATCACTTGTGTATGTAAATGAACAAAATCAGGTTATTGCTTATCAAATTCAGAATTTGGGGGAATTTTTTTACCTATGAAGTGTCTGTGCGTCATGGGGGCGCCAGCGACAGAATACAAAAGGAGAAGGGGCTGGCCCAGGTCATGCGCCAGATTTGGAGACTTGAAGTTGGAGGAGAACAACCGCAGGAATGGATGGCCAGCAGCACGCACGACGCACTGGATCCCGGCGGGTGATGGGCGGGGGGAGGGAGCAGGACAGGGGCGAGGCGAGATCCCGGCGGGCGTCGCCGCGGCGGTTGCTCCGATAGATGGCGGGCGGCACGCTCCGGTGGACCGTGTTCCCTGTCCACGGCTGTGGTCGTCGGCGGCGTGGCTACAGCCTACAGGAGTCTGGGACTGAGAGGATGGGGAATTGGGGAAGCCGTGAGTGTGCTTGTGCGTGCAGCGTGCGTGAGACGAGGAGACGATGGCCGATGGGGGGGATAGCCAGTGTGCGTGTGTGGGCTAGTGGGGTGGGGTAAGACAACTAGTAGTAAAAACATTTTTTGTCAAATTCCTGGGCGGGCCATGGCCCAGGTCTGCCCCTACAGAGCTCCGCCCCTGGCCAGCATAGCAACATTTCAGGTTAAATACATCAGGACCAAAGTTGCTCCTTGCGGTGGCAAAGTACCAGATAGTTGCACAACTAGACTATGAGATGTGCTGGAATCTCGAGACGCGCAATTTTACCAGTTCCAACATGAACTAAATGAACTAGTGTAATCAAGATCATCAATTAGTCACCCTAGAATATGGATGTCTCAGAGCAGAATGAGTCAACTACTGTAACAGAAGTAGGTCGTAACAAAACTACAAAAGAGTAAGCGATAACCCTCAGGAGCACAGACATTGAAGCAAGTTTTACAAGAGTCCCAATTCAGGCTATACCTTGCTGAGACCGAAAGAAGCTTCGGTCTTTTATTGCAGTTGAAGTCCTGCTGTCTTGCACCTCATCACCAGGTTCCGCCTTTCCTACAGAATCACATGGACAAATGACAAGACAATCAATAACAGAGTGCACACATTCAGTGGCAACTACTCGAGTGCCAAATCCTCTCACTTCCCCTTTACCAAGGCTTAAACTTTTTGACACAACAGAGGATTGATCTTCCAGAGAGAAGGCATTCCAACAACATCCTATATGAAAGATCATGCACTTGTGGCAGTTTTTAAGACCTCAAACGACAAAAGACCACCACCTTAGTGAGGCTAAATTCCCATTGTTCTGCTCAATGGAAAACCTCGCCTGCACCTCTAGTACTGACTCCAACCAGCAAGTAAGAACAGTAGCGCCTTTTCCAAACCCTGTGCCCACGGTCCCATAATTGTCTCTTAACCTCCGCCATTTTGTTCTCACCTCATGTTCTCATTCCTTTGGATAATTGGGCTTGAGGCCTAAACTAGCTCTGGACCCAGAAAAAAATTTGCTAGCCTGTCGACCAAATATTTAGGTGCGGATGCAGAGAGGCCAAGGATTTCTTACCTTCGGTTTTCTCAGAACATTGAACGTGCCTTTATACAGGCCAAACCCTGGGGTAGGGCGGATGCCCTGGGCCCCAGATATGCCGTATGTAGTCTGTACTAACTGGGCCTGGCCAGCATACAACGCAGCTAAGTAGCAGCACAGGCGCCAGGCCGGAGGCAGGCCAGGTGGCGTGACACCATGGACAGATAACCACGCTTACGCAGTGTGAGTACGCCCCTTGCGACGCTTCGCTTCGTCGCTCAATCTTGGACTAAAGCTCGGTGTAGTAGATAGCAGGTTCCCATGTTGACTCAAGCAATCAATTAGTACAACACATGGTTCAGCTATTTAATATTCTAATGGTTTATAATTGGCTTTCTGTGTGTATGAGCACCACATGGCACGTGAAGGCAAAACCATGATAATACACATCCTCTCTTTGGGGGTGAGTTTGCCAGCTAAATACGAAAACTACGCACGGCACACTGATAGTATTTTAGCTTTCTTCATTTTACTTTTCGGTTTCGTGTAAAGGCTTTTTCAGATTTGTATTCTCATTATTATTTTCCGCCACAAGTAAAAAATATCTTTTCTGAAAGCCTTATATGATTGCATTTTCACAGAAAATTTATCTTTTTTCTCAGTATATAGTGAGATTCGCTCTCTTCTTTCTGAAGATATAAAACAATTATACCGTGATGGGTGATCAATACATTTAAAATGTGGCAGCGAGCTTCTCTTCCTCCTTTAGGCCAACTAAATCTCAAATATACATACGGCTCACCAACACAGTGTGTTTAGATTTTTTTTTTCCACAAGAAAAACTGATTTGTTTTTCTTTTACATATCAAGGGCCCCAGTTTCTAGTTTTGCCCTGGGCCCTCCAAATCTCAGGACTGGCCCTGGCTTTATAAAACCTTTCTCCAGCTCAGTATGTTTCGCCTTTTCTTGCCTTGAACAAGAGCAGCTCTAGGCCCAAATTCCAATTGGCACTGCAAGCCATTTTACTGGGACTTTATAGTTCATATTTTAGCTCATGGAATCAAGCATCTTGGTGAAGGCAGATTAGTTGCATAGAGAAGATTGAAGGAGATAGACTGAGGGAGTGATTGCGAGACTTTTTTGGATTTGGGACTGAACATGTAGCTATTTGGTTAGCTTATCTATATACATCCATGAGTGCAGCTGTGGCATACGATTACATGAAAAATACTCTTGAAAGCTGTTTCATGAATGCTGACAACCAATTGAGCATAAACAATGCACTCTTGAAAGGAAAGGAAACTTCACATCCCATGCATAATCTACACTAGTGAACCTGTTGTGATGAATGAGAATCAAATATTGACCAGAATGACTAGTTCTCTACATACTACTCTGCGTAGACATGAATAACTACCACCCTTGCATAAGGAAATGTTTCTTGCCAAACTATGCAACTATTTTTGCATGAATAATAGTGACCGTTGCTCCAAGCTGATCATTTTCGATTAAAACTTTGCAAGATGTAGCTCCAAACCAACACACTGAATTACTGACTAAATTGCAAGAACCCCTCAAAGCACACAATTCAACCACTAGATGGTTTGCGCAATAGCTCGTAAATGCATGCTGCATGTAATCACTCTAAGAACAGCATGATAGGCAGGATGAGAAGACAACCTGGTCGAGCACACGGTGATTGCTCTTCTCCACCTCCCTGGCGAGCTTCTCCATCCTCCGGAGCATCCCGGCATACATGCTATCCATCTCCGCCGCCTGCCCAGCTGCAGCGCACACGAGCCCTTGCAGCCTCCCCAGCCCAAACCCATCCACCATCGCATCCACCGCCTTCTGCTCTCCAATGCTGTAAGCATCGTCTGCTTGGGGCACCGCCGGCGGCGGCTTAGTCTGCAGCAAAGGGAAGGGCGACTCCGGGGCGAAGGAGTGGTACTGGTCCCGGAAGCCGGGGCCGACGTTGACGACGGTGAGCGAGGTCGGGACGAGGCGGGACCCGACGAGGAGGAAAGCGCGGTAGTCGAAGGAGTGGGTGGAGAGATCGTCAGAAGCGGAGGGGGAGACGAGGATGAAGAGGAGCGGATGGGCGATGGGCGATAGGGTTTTGGACAGGGAGCACGCGAGGGCCAGCTCGCGCATGGAGGGGCGGAGAGGGGCGCGGCGGCGGGACGAAAAGAAGCCGAGGGGGGAAGGGGAGGAGGGCGGTGGCGGGTTGGGGCGGCCGAGGGGATCTGAGAGGGAGCATGGGTTGGAGAGGGAGGAGTGGCCGGAGATGGAGATGAAAAGGCACGGGGCGGCGGGGGCTTGGTCGTCGTAGTCGGAGAGAGTGGGAGCCGGCGGAGGGGGGCGGTGGGCGCGGCCGAAGAGGAGGCCGTCGCAGTCACCCACAGCGGCCCCGCAGCGGTGGAGGAGCGCCGCGAGGGCCGCGCCGGAGATGGAGAGCTTGACCTCCTCGCCGACGGCCATCGGTGGGTGTGGTGGGATGGGATCGATGGGGACGTGTAAAGGTCAGCACGTCCTCTTTCAATTACTAGCTCAACAACCGCTTTCAGGTTCAGCACACCATATTTGCCCTACTTCTACAGTTCTGCTACAATTTTACGTTTTATAAAGTACTCCTGCATAAAATATGGCAAACAAAAAGATCTTGAAGCCATCTTCAAGAAATTTTGGAAAAACCAAGGATCATGTCAGGGTTTCAAGCCAGGCCTGAATCTAAACTCTGGTGTTCTCTTGCTGTGTCTGGTGCCCTGAAGTTGCTTCAGTAAACAACAGGAAGGCAAACGACAGCGAAAAACGATCATAAAAGCAAGCATACGACGACAGCGAAAAACGATCATAAAAGCAAGCATACGGCAACAGATCAAATGTTCGTCCATATAGTTCGTGTCCCTTTTCGCATATCAGTTCAGTTTCAAATCAGATGTTTGCTGCACTTGTCAATTAAGATCCAAAAAACAAGAAACGAGAAATTGGACAGTCGTCGACGGTTTTCTCGGTTCAGGAGGCAAGGGCTTCTGAATTTAGACAAGGACAAAGAGAGGACCCTCCAGGGTCTTAACAGTTTGCTTTGCCGTTCACTCATCATCAGCAGCAGCTTAGATAGATACTTAGATAGTAGGTATAGGTTCGGAGTGTCAAATAGATCGGGGAAAGGCGGTCGGTCAGAGTCTCAGAGAACAATGGCAGAGCAGTAGCATCTGCTGCCGATTGACTTCATCCCTGTATTCACCCAACCACAGCCTTCCTTGTAGCGCTCCACCTGCCAATCCATCCAACACAAGAGGTTTCAACAGTTGATCAGCGCAATTTTTCTGAGAAACTACACATCAAACAGCGAGAAAATCAAGTGATAAAACTGCTGAAACTGAAATCTAGGCAGTAATGTAGGTTGGATGTTAGCCGCCGTATGGTGCCCGGCAGAAAATTGCAAGAAAATTGCATCTGGGTGTAGCTACCTACCACATCCAAGATTGTATCTGCTTCGCCTTTGACCCCACCCAGAGTGAATATCGAGCCACCGAGCACAGCTGAAGAGTGGTACCCTCTGGTGTAGTTCATTGGTTCCACCGTCATCCATGACGGCATTCTTGGCTCATAGAACTCAACGGTGGACGACATTGCTCCAGCATCAGCATCATAACCACCCATTACATATCTGAAAGAAAAACACGGCATTGCTAAGCACCTTGACGGGCATCTATGCTGTTTTCAGTTGTAGCAAGAGTCAGCAAAACAAAATTTTAGATCACATGGGCCGACATCGTGCAAAATTTACGCTGATCCCCGTGATTTACCACAGAGAGCTATACCAGAGAGTTAATTAGATGCCCACATTCTACAAATTTTAGTGGACCGTCCTGATCTGTAAAAAGAGATGCACATACTTACATCTTCTCATCAAGCACTGCCACCGTATGACAACCTCTTACTGTACTCATTGCTGGGAGCATTTTCCAGTTAGGCTCCCTAGGATCAAGCCTCTCAGCAGAGCTGGTAACAAACATCGTAGCATTAGCAAAATGGAAATTGTACATTCTCACTTTGAAGAAATAATAAGTTCATTGCCATGTAAGCCATAAAGAAAATAGGCTAAATGAATACCGTGCAATTTACTCAGTTGATTACAGATTTACATACTGCTTCGATATAAGGAGGGTGTTTCTCTGTTGCTCGAAAAGGGGGTCGACAGAGTAATATGCACTAAGCCATGAGTTATGATATGTGCTCTAAGACTTTTGCAGGTTGTATTGCTCCACTAAACTACTTGCTTTTGCTGGGTTGATAGTGCCTAAATCAGTTTGTAACTGAAACTTGCCAAAATAAGTACAAGTGGTGAAAGGATATCACCTCAGATATCGAACGCCATTGAAACCGCCAACTGCATAAATCACACCATTAAGTTCCGCACCAGCTAGAGAAAAGCGCTGAAAACCAAGCAGCACAGATTGTTCAGACAAAAGCAATCATCACATCATAGAGGTTTATAGGCTGGAATATATCATTATATGGACACGAGTAAGAAACCATAAATAGCAAATAGAGAAACAAGAACAATTATACAGAGTACTACAGATGTACGCACTTTTGCATCAGGACAATCATTATCTTTCCATAAAATGGTCCTCCTTGATGCCAGCTTTAGATGCATTTTTTTACAAAGTAAAAGATACTAACGAGTTTCGCTAGTCAACAGAAAGTAAATTTTACAAATTTAATGCAAATAAGCAGTGGAGACCAACACCTAGAAGTTATTTATGTTCATAATCCATGAACACATTTTGTTCATGTATTCACATGAATAAGAGACTGTCTCCCTGCTTAAGTAGGGCAAACTTTTAAATTCCATACATCTGTAATGAATTAGTGGAGCCCCTGTTTCTTTCCTTACAGAAGACTTAACCCTGACCCCATCCAGTTAAAGCCAAAACCAGCATGGTATTTCTGGTGATCCTCGTGGGACAAGTACCAGGACGAGACTTGCCTGCTCCCCTAGCGTGCTCCCATCCGTGCTCCCGCATACGTGGCATGATTTAATTGGAACAAAATAAGGCCCGGCCCCACCCCCTTAAAATCAGGGGGGGGAGATGATTAGATTAGAAAAAAAAAGGAGAAAAGGAGAGCCGTAGGATGGAGTGGGAGCACGGATGGGAGCATGGCGAGGGAGCAGGCAAGCCGGATCCCAAGTACCATCGAGTATGTCAAAGACATTGTTGTGGATATTAGGCAGTGGTGTGGAGGTTATGGTGGTGAAATCTACAACTTCGGGATAAGATGGAACAATGTTAGGCCAACTTATGGTAATTCAAGCAGGAGCAACCGGCTGAAAACCAACTTATGCTAATCCTCCTTTTTAACATGTGCACTGAAACAAGGTGTGGTTTCCCCAGGAGATGGCCGACTAGAAGTAGGAAAAATACCCAGCAACAACAGAGGAGACCATCACATATACTCCCTCCGTTCCATATTACTCGTCGCTAATTTAGTACAACTTTGTACTAAATCAGCGACAAGTGATATGGAACGGAGGGAGTAGATCAAAGAGTTACTTTTTCCATATCCTATGGACCATTCTCCGACATGGAGGCTCTTATCTGTAACTGCTTAGGATTTCGTAGTTCTCATGCTTGCATCGAGAATGAAGAGATAAAAGTTGGTACTATCTCATCTTCGTATTGAAAATGGAGCAACTAATTTATCAGTAGGCTACTCATACTCATTCATAACTAGTTTTTCTGTAAACCCCACAGTTTTTTCTCTTTACGGTGTAGTACTTCATTCATAACTAGTAATTTTCCTGATCTGCAGCGTATACAACAATTACTAGACTCGATTAAATCATTCTGCAATGAAGGTAAGTTGAATCAAGCATGACATGTTGAAAACGTATGTACCTTTTCTAGCATAGGGTGACTCTTTGTCCACTTTCCCTGAGCAGGATCAAACACCTCCATGTCAGAGAAACAGCAAATGCCATCTCCACCGCCAAATGCATAAATTTTCCCATGCAAACCAACTCCAGCGAGGCTCCCCTTTCCATGAGTCAGTGCTGGGCATGGGGTCCAATCATCACGTCTTCGGTCATAACAGTCAACTTCAGGAGAAAGGATGCATGCATATATTAGGACCTAAAAATTTGCAATCAGGGAGGCCATCAAAGACTAAACACAGAAACCAATGAGTACCTGTATCAAACCAGCAAGCGCCATCACCACCACCAAGAACAAATATTTTGCCATCTAACGCGACAGCAGAGGTATAGGACTTCCCAGCAGTCATTGGTTTCAGAGGTGTTAGTATGTCCAAGGAGGGTGAGAAGGAGTCTAATGATGACAAAAATGAGATGCCATCGAAACCACCAATGAGATAAATGACATCTTCCGAACCCAAACATTCTTCAACAAACTGATTTAGTGAATCATCTAGAGATAAAGGATCTATTTTCGAATTCAAATTCTTCACTGTGTTCTTTAGCTCAACAACTCTTTTCAGCAACCTGTCATTCACTCCTTGTAGGCATTTGACTTCTTTGTTGGAAATAATCTGCATTTGAACATATCAGAATATTAGGAACAGAACACTAAAGAAGCTGAATTTTGCAGGATTCCAAACATTTACATACAAAATGTATAATCCTATACACTAGAGAATACATAAAAGTAAACTTAGTTTGAAAATACAACCATCCTGTAGGTCACCATGAATTAACGCTATGATTAACTTATTGATTCATAAACTTTTAAGATCCCAAAAAAAAACAGTATAACAGATATAAGGCATTTGAAGATATTACAGCATTTAGAGATACCTGCTTCTTCTCCATAGTCTCTATACGTTCGGACAGTCCTTTAACCACATCTATCAACTGAAAAACAAAATAACTGTGAGAAAGTTGGAATACATAGACATGAAGCTGTTTGCAGGAGTACTCATATTAGACAGACAAGAAATAAGGACGGTAGTAACCCTGTAGCTATGTTATAACTAACCTTAGCTTCTGAATAGGATTCATAGTCCAATCCTTGGAGTAGCAAACTGGAATGCTCCCAGGCAAGCTGATCGACTTCGGTATCTAAGTTCTCCGGCAAACCACAGTGCCCCTCAAGAAATGTACCTTTAACTTCTTGCATGTCCTTACAACCATATGCATCAATGCCTTCTGTTCCAGCTCCATTGACATAAAATTCAGAACTAAGTTGCTGGACTGATAGAGCCTTAAGCTTCTCTAATACCAACGTGAAGCTAAGCTCATTTTCCTGCTGGGCAGATTGTTGCTGCTGTTGCACTTCAACTCCCTTACTGAACAGTGCATGATCCTCCCACTCTGGTGGTGTCTCTTTGCAGTCGAGATCATCGAGACCATTGGAAGATTCTTTGCTTGAGCTGGCATGCCCATTGTCCACATCTGCCATTCCAACTCCCTCAACCTCAAACTTGTTCTGCTTTACCATGTCTGCATATGACACTAAACCCTTTTCTGGTAAAACCTTTTCTGGTTTGAGCTCGTTGTTCCGCTCATTGTTCCACTCATTTTTCCACTCATTGTTCCGCTCATTGTTCCACTCATTGTTCCGCCCATCATCCACATCTCTTAGTCCAACTCCCTCAACCTCAAACTTGCTTTGCTTTACCGCATCTGCATATGACACTAAAACCTTTTCTGCTTTGAGCTCATTGTTACCCTCAAATTTTTGAACCCACACAGGAGGTGGTGTTGGTTCACTCACATGCTGAGCTCCTGGTTGTGAAACAGGAGGCGTCCAGAACTTGATGGGGGAAGGCGAAGGAGTAAACATAGCTATCAAAGCACGTGTTTGTGCATGATCCAATTCAAATCTGAAGAAGTGAGGCTTCTGGCCATAGACAGTGGGCGTCTTCTGGTAATAATTGCCTGTAATAGCATTCCTGAATTTACTCTCTTCTAGTGGAACACACCACATTCTTATCCGCATTGCAACCTAGATAATTGGAAGAGTACAGTGTTCCCTTTGAGTCATTTTATAGAGGTTGAGCAAGGTGGCATATACAAGAATAAAGGATGATACCTGAGCAGGATAGCTTGTCTTTTCGTAGCCATTATTTGTCCATGCATTTGATTCAGGACAGAATTTGCCATTGCTTGCAGCTTCATAAACGCCATGCAATCTGCGATCATCATAATTGAACAGGAATAGAGGTAGCCCTTCCTTGATGTTGTGTACATATGAGAGATGTGCTTTTGGCAAGCCTGACATGTAAGTTACATAAGTGCATGATTCAACAAACTGATTTCAAAAATCTGAATTCTATTCTTTAAAAAGCATGAAAGAAGAATTTTTAGCACAAGGTATCGTAGATGCATCAAATGGAGAAGGCATGCGCTCTAAAAAACACAGACATGTCACTTCTTTGTATGAAAGAAAAAGAAAGGGCTTATAACAGCAAGACTATGATTAAGAAATATAGCGTACCAAAAAGTTGGCGCGAGTGGCACTCAGCAATAGTATTGTTTGTGCAGCCGAAAATTACAGCTCCAAGATCCTGCACTGGAAGATTTCTTGCAGGAACAAAGAGGTTTGTTGGCCTGCCACTCACAACCTGGCTCCATGAAGATTTCTTCTTGACCATTGCATTAAGCTGTGAACGGGCGGAAATGATTAAACAAAGTGCAGCGCAAATTGAAGTTGTTCAGTCATAAACATTTTGTAAAGATGAAAACACGATGCGCAAATCAACTAACACCATCTCATCATTTTACTATATACTACTTAATTAGTTGTGTGAAGGTTCAGTGAACATGGTCTACGCATTGATATGAAGCAAGTTGTTTAGGCATGAGTATTAGTGAATCATATGAAATCAAAGTGAATCACCTACCTGCATGCAAAAAAAAAAATCATCCAGAACGCCATATAAAGAGCCTATTTGGCGCCATTTTTAGCAAGAAAGGAAGTATTGGCATATGGGAAACTGCTACAAGTACATTGTACGTTGAGGACACGCAATGATTCGAAGAAAATGCATGCACTTTCAATAATACCTTCCCCTTTGAAGCCCCAAACTTACAAAAAGGATGTGTGTATAGAGCAATAAAGGGAACTGAACGACCAAACATGTACGCAATTCAACATCTGAGTACACTAGACATAATTACTGGAAGCCCCAGTTAGTCGTATATCACCTCATAGTAAAACTAAAACTCAGTTACACCTGAGACTGCATGGCAGGAACAATTAATGATGGAACCAAACAAGCTACAAGTACTACTACTAGCAGCAGAAGCAGCCAGCAACAGGGCAAGCACAGTGATAACACAAGGGAGGACTTTTGCAGTTTGCACCCTCCAGTACTTGGAAACTGGATGTAACAGAGCATTCGCAATAGGAAAAAAAGTGAAAATCTAGGGGATCACTCGCGTGATGGAAATGCCAGCACGCGCCCTAATTCCCCCGCTTGCATCCTACATTGCGCTATCCCGTTGATTTGCATGGGAAATCCGAAGAGCCGCCCCACCCCGTGCCCCCCACCGCCACCAAGCAGAGGCAGCAGCAAGAGCAGGCAAGGCCGGCGCGTTGGGTGTGGGACGGTCTGGGCGGAGAAGAAGCACGATCGGACGCGGTTGCGTGGAGAGAGGCGTCTCGTCGGCACGGTGCGACGTTGCTTTGAGCCGAGAACAAGCGCTAGGTCGTTAAATTAAATTACAGCGTGGGTAAGCAAGGAGACGGAAAGAGAGAGCGCGCGAGGAAGGAGGAGGCGGCGATTTTACCGAGGAATCGCCGGGAGACGGCGGAGGGAGCTCCCGTCCGGCGGTGATCGGCGACGAGGAGGGTTGGTTGTCTGGGGTTTCTTGGGGAGGAGGAGGGGATTGTGTGAGCGGAGGGCAAGGGAAGGTTAGGGGAGGGGAGGGTTTATTGAGGGGACGGGAGGCGAAATGAAGAGGGTGTGCTGTGCTGTGCTGTTGCAGTGCAAAAGAAAGAAATGGTGGTGGGTAGGAAAAGTGGATTCCTTTTTACTCCCCTCCCTCCCTTCGTCCTCGCCGGGTCTCTCCCTCTCTCTCTCTCTCTCTCTCTCTCTCTGCTATATTTCTTTTTTCCTCTACTAGTGTAGTCTGATTTATTACGCGGCGAAGGAAATGCCGAAAGGAGGAAAGAGGCAAGGGGGCTGTGGGCAGGCAGCAGCTCCACACGCAAACGCAGCTCCCGTTCCGGGCAAAAGCCACGTCCAACGGACGGAAACACAGGGAGATGGTCAAGGGCGTCCATGGACCAGGTCCGTGTGCGCCGCAGACTGACGAACGCACGCCCTGACACGCATACGCACAGCCGCACAGAGGGAGGAGGAGGAGGAGGAGGAGAGGCCCTTACCGTCAGTCCTCCGTATAGGAGCTGCAGCCTGCCTGGTAGCCAAGCCAAAGCATCTAGCCGTCTATCTCCGGAGGGCGCTGCGCACGCATTTCTCGTCTCTACTTTCACGCGTTTCCCTCGGCACAGGCACAGGCACAGGCAGGCATGGCGATGGTGATCCTGCTACACTAGCACGCACGACGGACCTGATCCATGCACGTTTTCTTCGTTCTCGTGTCGATCGGGGGATGCAGCAAAGAGGTTTTCTTCTTTTCGGCTCCAGTATCTTCTACTTTGATGAGAAGACTCATCGTACAAGTGCCCGGCTCGGCTACTGCGCTAGACGAGCTTGAGACGGGCAGGCGCTGCCGTCGGCTCCATGTGGGCTTCTTATCCTACATGCCTAACTCAGACTATCTACTTTTTCCGACTAATCCCATTTTATTCATCAATTGAACAGATTGAACCGGATCGATACTGATCATAATAGCTAGTAAAAATATCTCCATTGGTGGAAACCCGCCATGAGTAAATGGATATGGTGATGCGACTATGCGAGAAAACAATATTTCACTGGGCGTGTCTAAGTCTCGGTTGATTGAGACTTATGACTAAGTCTAAGTCAAGTGATATGACATGTACTCCTTCCGGTCCTTTTTAGTTCGCATATAAGATTTAACTGAAGTCAAGCCTCGTAAAGTTTGGTCAACTTTATAGAAAAAAATGCCAACATTCACAATCTGAAATCAATACCACTAGATGTGTCATGACTTAAAGTTTCATATTATATAACTTTAGCATAGCAGATGTTGATATTATTTCATATAAATACGGTCAAACTTTGTGAAGTTTGACTTCAGAGAATTCTAATATGCAGAGTAAAAAGGACCGGAGGGAGTAAGAAAGAAACAAAAAACCGAAAAGAAAAATTTGCACGGATCTCAACGTAAGATCTTACGAATATAGCATCGACTGAGACTTGTCCTGATCCAGATCTCTCTCTTTCTCTCCGCCTCCGCCTCCGTCTCCCCTCTGCCTCTCCTCCCGCCGCCGCCGGATCCCGGCTGGGCAAAGTTCGTGCGAGAGGATGATGGCGGCGGCGGGGCGTTCATCTGTCGCGGCTTGGAGGCGTGGCTGTGACGGTGGATCTTGAGCGGGCGCCTCAGGACGACGTGTGTGTGGCCATGTCGTCGGTCACGCAGCGATGTGACCTCCTCTACCTTTGGTTGTTTTCATTGTTGGTCCAAAGGGATCTAGTCGGTGGGTCTTGCCTCGCGGTGGCTTCCCGGCAGCGGATCAAGTGGAGGAGGAGATGGTGGCCTAGCTGCTAAAGTGGGTGAGGATGCCATCATCTTTGGCGGCGCTCGTGGGTGTCATTTTCTTTGTTGGAGGTGATGGTGGGGGCGTCCCTAGCACCCTAGTATTATTATTTTTTTGAAAGAAACCTAGTATTATTTCTTGATTTATATTTTTGTCATGTAGTGGCTATTGGCTTAAAGTCAGCCTTTCACTTCATTATGGACATTATTGATGTGATTGGGTTAAGCCCTAGCCGACACTAGCACGGTCATGTTTTAAGTGTTAGTCTCTGAGTAGAGACTGTTGGAAATATTAGCACTTTTCCGATTAGACTTATTCACGAGTAAACAGTAAGCATGGTATAAAATGTATGCATCTCATAGCAATACCTAAGCATACTAGCACGTACAAAATATAAAATCGAACCTTCTATGAGCAGCACATATACGGCTAGCATAAGTACAAGTAAACGAGGGATGAATAGATCATACACTCCGGTTGGCCAGGCCAACGCGACGGCTGCAGCAGCAGCCTCGGCGTCGTCCGTGACCTTCTTCTTAGCGGCGGCGTCGTCGGCCATGGTGTCGATGCAGAGGAAATAGTAGAAGCAGAGGCGAACAGAGTTGGGGACGGATCGGGAGCAGTCGCGTCGAGACGCTCTCCAAAAACCTTATTGCCGTTCTCCCGGGCAGGATCTCGAACGACAGGGTTCCGGAGGCACCTGCTCTCCCGACTAGCCGTGCACGCGGTCGTCGAGATGGGATCGCCGGGGGCATCACAGAGTGAGGAACAGTAGATGACGGCTAGGTCACGCGAGAAGGAGTGAGTGAACCGAACTGGGTTACTTCACTGGCCAGAGCCTTCTTATATAGTCTGTAAGGAAAAAAGTCATGGGCCTTGGCGAGGCCCACGACCAAGTCGGCCCACTCCCGGCAAGAGTCGCACTCCCGGCAAGGGAGTCGACGAATACGCGGGTCCCGGCAAGGGTCGCACCCCCGGCAAGGGAGTCGACGAATCCCGGCAACGCAAGTCAGCCCACAGTCCAACGTCTTGGACAGTGGCCCACATGTTAGCGACTCGTTAATTAATCCCTGATTAATTAATTCATTCCTGAGCGGCAAAAATAAGCTTCGGCTCGGCTCATTCCCGCAACCCGCGGCGCGCGCGCGTCGTGACGAGGCGAGGCGGGCGGCGGAGGAGGAGGAGCGCGCGTGTACCACTCCTCTTCCCAAGCTCCAAATGGCAAGTGGTAGAGCAGCCCTTATAAAGGGGTCTCAACTCTCCTCAACTAGCAAGGTGGGACTAAACTTCCCACCATCTGCCATCTCATACATGGGCCTCAAGATTAACCAAGGATTAGTGTCTTATATGGGCCTAAGCCCATCCATAATCCAACAATCCCTCACCAGATCTCGAAGCACATAAGTTTGTCAACTGTTCCAAACAATGTTTGATATACCAGAATTTTCAGTGTAGACTGTTAAGTTGAACTTCCACCCAGAGCAACAGGATTAGACTTCTTCACAATTGAACAATGGACTATGTCTTGAATTGTCAGTTTGGTGTGCAGAAGTTTCGCCTGTTGTCAGCTGATACGTGGCTGCCGTAGGCTAAACCCCACGGGTGAAGCTTATTAGTCATACTCCGTACCTTCTCATGAGCTTAATAGAGATTATCCAATCTCATAGACTGTGACCAGCAGTCGGGCTCACATAGGTGTGTTCCTCCAAAGAATGCTCTGTATGTTAGCATCTTGCTTACATAAGCTTTGGAACACATTAAGACAAAAGTCAGCCTGCCTTACAGAATTGAGAGTATTGTGCATCTCCAACGGAGTGGGTTAATTAAGGATACTCTCCTCAGTTGACTACTGGATTGTTTTCACAAGTCCTAATTCACGGGATCTACGATCACACAGGTTGGGTTACCCCCATGGCAACTTACGTGGGTCTCATACCCAACTCCCTCGATGCATTTTCTATCACAATCCGTGATAGCCCTTTCGTAAAAGGGTCTGCCAGATTCTTAGCCGTCTGGATATAATCCAACGCTATTACTCCGGAGTTTCTTGATTTTCTGACAGATTTCAATCTTCTTCTTATGTGCTTTGTGGATTTCATGTTGTCCTTTGAACTCTTAGCCTTGGCAATCACTGTTTGATTGTCACAGTTCATAAGGACAGTCGGCACTGGTTTATCAACCACCGGCAAATCCATCAAAAGCTCTCAAAGCCATTCTGCTTCGATGCATGATGTGTCTAATGCTGTGAGTTCTGCTTCCATAGTCGATCTGGTTAAGATCGTCTGCTTGCAAGACTTCCAGGAAACAGCACCACCACCAAGTGTGAAGACATGTCCACTTGTGGCTTTCATCTCATCAACATCAGATATCCAATTCGAATCACTATACCCCTCAAGTATCATCAGGTACCCAGAATAGTGAATTCCATAGTTCGGAGTACCTTGCAAATAACGCATCACTCGCTCAACAGCATGCCAATGCACATCTCCCGGATTGGAAACAAACCGGCTCAGTTTGCACACAGCAAATGAGATGTCAGGACGAGTAGCACATGCTAGGTACATCAGTGAACCAACCACTTGAGAATATCTCAATTGATCTACAGCCGTGCCTTCGAACTTTCGAATCCGCATGCTAGGATCATATGGTGTTGCAGAAGGTTTGCAGTCCGAATATCCAAAATGGCTCAAAATCTTCTCAACATAGTGGGATTGCAAAAGTGTAATTCCACCATCAGAATTTCTCAGTAGCTTGATATTCAGGATAACATCAGCCACACCCAGGTCCTTCGTCTCAAAGTTGTGAGATAGAAAGGACTTGACCTCCTCAATGACCTTGAGGTGGGTCCCAAATATCAGTATGTCATCGACATACAGACACAGTATAACTCCTTCGCCCCCACCATAGCGATAGTATACACATTTGTCAGCTTCGTTCACAACAAAGCCAGCAGATGTCAGAGTAGTGTTGAACTTCTCATGCCATTGCTTAGGCGCTTGTTTCAGGCCATACAAGGATTTCGCTAGCTTACACACCTTTCCTTCCTGACCATTTACTACAAAGCCATCCGGTTGTTGCATGTAAATTTCCTCGTCTAGCTCTCCGTTAAGGAAAGCCGTCTTAACGTCCATCTGATGAACGAGAAGACCATGCGAGGCAGCCAAAGCGAGTAACACTCGAATGGTTGTTAGTCTAGCCACAGGTGAATAAGTGTCAAAGAAATCCTCTTCTTCTTTCTGGGCATAACCCTTGGCCACAAGCCTAGCCTTGTACTTCTCAACAGTACCATCAGGCCTAAGCTTCCTTTTGAACACCCACTTACATCCTAATGATCGACAACCATAAGGACGATCAGTGATCTCCCATGTCCCGTTAGCCAAGATGGAATCCATCTCACTACGGACCGCATCCTTCCAGTAGTCAGCATCCGGTGATGCATAAGCTTTTGAAATGGAGCTGGGAGTATCATCATCCACGAGGTACACGAGGAAATCATCACCAAAGGACTTTGCAGTCCTCTGTCTCTTGCTCCTAACAGGCGCTTCCTCGTCATCCTCCGTGGAACTCTTATCACTTTTATGTTCATAATATTCCATCGTGATAGCAGGTTCAGGAGTCTCATCAGATTCCAATCTAGAATTGCTTTGCATATCTCTCATGGGGAAAATATCCTCAAAGAATGATTGTACCGACCTTCTGGTCAGGTACCCCAGATTTCACCACTAGAAATCTATAGCCAACGCTATGCTTGGCATAGCCAAGAAAAACACAGTCCACGGTCTTTGGTCCCAACTTGCGCTTTTTGATTATCGGCACATTGACTTTCTTCAAACAGCCCCAAGTGCGCAAGTAAGAGAGTGTAGTTCTTTTCTTTTCCCATTGTTCATAGGGAGTAGTCTCATTATCCTTTGTGGGAACTTTATTCAGGACATGACAAGATGTCAATACAGCCTCCCCCACCATGCCTTGGATAAACCCGATGTATCTAACATGGCGTTAACCAAATCAGTTAGAGTATGGTTTTTCTGTTCGGCAACCCTGTTTGACTGGGGTGAGTAGGGAGGCATCCTCTCATGAATAATACCATGTTCCGCACAGAATAAATCAAACTCATTAGAAAAGTACTCTCCACCACGATCAGACCGGACTCGTTTTATTTTCTTCTCAAGTTGGTTCTCAACTTCAGCCTTATAGACTTTAAAGTAGTGTTGAGCCTCATCCTTAGTATTTAACAAATACACATAGCAAAACCTAGTGGAATCATCAATCAAAGTCATGAAGTATTTATTTCCACCTTTAGTCAACACACCATTCATCTCACAGAGATCTGAATGTATGAGCTCTAGAGGTGCCAGGTGTCTCTCCTTCGCAGGCTTGTGAGGCTTACGAGGTTGCTTAGCTTGCACACACGCATGGCACTTAGAGCCTTTGGCTAAAGTGAAACTCGGGATTAAATCCATCTTAGCTAGCCACGTCATACAACCGAAATTTATGTGACAAAGATGTAAATGCCAAATCTCAGATTCGTTCACATTAGAATGAATTTGGTTCATGACTTTATTACAGAAATCCTCCAGGGAAAGGCGGAACAAACCACCACAATCATATCCTTTTGCAACAAATAGTCCATACCGAGATACGACTACTTTGTTAGACTCAAATACTAACTTAAACCCTTCTTTACATAGCAGCAGCCTCGGCGTCGTCCGTGGCCTTCTTCTTAGCGGCGGCGGCGGCTGTTGGGGAACGTAGTAATTTCAAAAAAATTCCTACGCACACGCAAGATCATGGTGATGCATAACAACAAGAGGGGAGAGTGTTTTCTACGTACCCTCGTAGACCGAAGCGGAAGCATTGACGCAACGTAGAGGAAGTAGTCGTACGTCTTCCCGATCCGACCGATCCAAGCACCGTTACTCCGGCACCTCCGAGTTCTTAGCACACGTACAGCTCGATGATGCTCCCCGGGCTCCGATCCAGCAAAACTTCGGGGATGAGTTCCGTCAGCACAACGGCGTGGTGACGATGATGATGTTCTACCGACGCAGGGCTTCGCCTAAGCACTACAACGATATGACCGAGGTGGAATATGGTGGAAGGGGGCACCGCACACGGCTAAGGAACGATCACGAGGATCAACTTGTGTGTACTAGGGTGCCCCGTGCCTCCGTATATAAAGGATCCAAGGGGGAGGGGTTCGGCCGGCCCTATGGAGGCGCAGGAGGAGTCCTACTCCTACCGGGAGTAGGACTCCCCCCCTTTTCCTAGTCCAAGTAGGATTGGTGGAGAAGAGAGGGAAAGAGGGGGGCACCGCCCCTCCCTCCTTGTCCAATTCGGACTAGGGGGAGAGGGGGCGCGCGGCCTGCCCTGGCAGCCCCTTCCTCTTCTCCACTTTAGGCCCATGAGGCCCATTTAACCCCCCGGGGGGTTCCGGTAACCCCCCGGTGATCCGGTTTTATCCGAAACTTCTCCGGAACGCTTCCGGTGTTCGAATATAGTCATCCAATATATCAATCTTTATGTCTCGACCATTTCGAGACTCCTTGTCATGTCGTGATCACATCCGGGACTCCATACTAACTTCGGTACATCGAAATGCATAAACTCATAATAACTGTCATCGTAACGTTAAGCGTGCGGACCCTACGGTTCGAGAACAATGTAGACATGACCGAGACATGTCTCCGGTCAATAACCAATAGCGGGACCTGGATGCCCATATTGGCTCCTACATATTCTAAGAAGATCTTTATCGGTCAGACCGCATAACAACATACGTTGTTCCCTTTGTCATCGGTATGTTACTTGCCCGAGATTCGATCGTCGGTATCCAATACCTAGTTCAATCTCGTTACCGGCAAGTCTCTTTACTCGTTCCGTAATACATCATCCCGCAACTAACTCATTAGTTGTAATGCTTGCAAGGCTTATGTGATGTGCATTACCGAGAGGGCCTAGAGATACCTCTCCGACAATCGGAGTGACAAATCCTAATCTCGAAATACGCCAACCCAACATCTACCTTTGGAGACACCTATAGAGCACCTTTATAATCACCCAGTTACGTTGTGACGTTTGGTAGCACACAAAGTGTTCCTCCGGTAAACGGGAGTTGCATAATCTCATAGTCATAGGAACATGTATAAGTCATGAAGAAAGCAATAGCAACATACTAAACGATCGGGTGCTAAGCTAATGGAATGGGTCATGTCAATCAGATCATTCAACTAATGATGTGACCTCGTTAATCAAATAACAACTCTTTGTTCATGGTTAGGAAACATAACCATCTTTGATTAATGAGCTAGTCAAGTAGAGGCATACTAGTGACACTCTGTTTGTCTATGTATTCACACATGTATTATGTTTCCGGTTAATACAATTCTAGCATGAATAATAAACATTTATCATGATGTAAGGAAATAAATAATAACTTTATTATTGCCTCTAGGGCATATTTCCTTCAGTCTCCCACTTGCACTAGAGTCAATAATCTAGATTACATAGTAATGATTCTAACCACCATGGAGCCTTGGTGCTGATCATGTTTTGCTCGTGGAAGAGGCTTAGTCAACGGGTCTGCAACATTCAGATCCGTATGTATCTTGCAAATCTCTATGTCTCCCACCTGGACTAGATCCCAGATGGAATTGAAGCGTCTCTTGATGTGCTTGGTTCTCTTGTGAAATCTGGATTCCTTTGCCAAGGCAATTGCACCAGTATTGTCACAAAAGATTTTCATTGGACCCGATGCACTAGGTATGACACCTAGATCGGATATGAACTCCTTCATCCAGACTCCTTCGTTTGCTGCTTCCGAAGCAGCTATGTACTCCGCTTCACATGTAGATCCCGCCACAACGCTTTGTTTAGAACTGCACCAACTGATAGCTCCACCGTTTAATGTAAACACGTATCCGGTTTGCGATTTAGAATCGTCCGGATCAGTGTCAAAGCTTGCATCAACGTAACCGTTTACGATGAGCTCTTTGTCACCTCCATATACGAGAAACATATCCTTAGTCCTTTTCAGGTATTTCAGGATGTTCTTGACCGCTGTCCAGTGATCCACCCCTGGATTACTTTGGTACCTCCCTGCTAGACTTATAGCAAGGCACACATCAGGTCTGGTACACAGCATTGCATACATGATAGAGCCTATGGCTGAAGCATAGGGAACATCTTTCATTTTCTCTCTATCTTCTGCAGTGGTCGGGCATTGAGTCTGACTCAACTTCACACCTTGTAACACAGGCAAGAACCCTTTCTTTGCTTGATCCATTTTGAACTTCTTCAAAATCTTGTCAAGGTATGTGCTTTGTGAAAGTCCAATTAAGCGTCTTGATCTATCTCTATAGATCTTTATGCCTAATATGTAAGCAGCTTCACCGAGGTCTTTCATTGAAAAACTCTTATTCAAGTATCCCTTTATGCTATCCAGAAATTCTATATCATTTCCAATCAGTAATATGTCATCCACATATAATATCAGAAATGCTACAGAGCTCCCACTCACTTTCTTGTAAATACAGGCTTCTCCGAAAGTCTGTACAAAACCAAATGCTTTGATCACACTATCAAAGCATTTATTCCAACTCCGAGAGGCTTGCACCAGTCCATAAATGGATCGCTGGAGCTTGCACACTTTGTTAGCTCCTTTTGGATCGACAAAACCTTCCGGTTGCATCATATACAACTCTTCTTCCAGAAATCCATTCAGGAATGCAGTTTTGACATCCATCTGCCAAATTTCATAATCATAAAATGCGGCAATTGCTAACATGATTCGGACGGACTTAAGCATCGCTACGGGTGAGAAGGTCTCATCGTAGTCAACCCCTTGAACTTGTCGAAAACCTTTTGCAACAAGTCGAGCTTTGTAGACAGTAACATTACCGTCAGCGTCAGTCTTCTTCTTGAAGATCCATTTATTCTCAATTGCTTGCCGACCATCGGGCAAGTCAACCAAAGTCCATACTTTGTTCTCATACATGGATCCCATCTCAGATTTCATGGCTTCAAGCCATTTTGCGGAATCTAGGCTCCACCATCGCTTCTTCATAGTTCGTAGGTTCATCATGATCTAGCAGCATGATTTCCAGAACAGGATTACCGTACCACTCTAGCGCGGATCTCACTCTGGTTGATCTACGAGGTTCAGTAGTATCTTGTCCTGAAGTTTCATGATCATTATCATTAGCTTTCTCACTTATTGGTGTAGGTGTCGCAGAAACAGTTTTCTGTGATGTACTACTTTCCAATAAGGGAGCAGGTACAGTTTCCTTGTCAAGTTCTACTTTCCTCCCACTCACTTCTTTCGAGAGAAACTCCTTCTCTAGAAAGGATCCATTCTTAGCAACGAATGTCTTGCCTTCGGATCTGTGATAGAAGGTGTACCCAACAGTCTCCTTTGGGTAACCTATGAAGACACATTTCTCCGATTTGGGTTCGAGCTTATCAGGTTGAAGCTTTTTCACATAAGCATCGCAGCCCCAAACTTTAAGAAACGACAACTTTGGTTTCTTGCCAAACCATAGTTCATAAGGCGTCCTCTCAACGGATTTTGATGGTGCCCTATTTAACGCGAATGCGGCCGTCTCTAAAGCATAACCCCAAAATGATAGCGGTAAATCAGTAAGAGACATCATAGATCGCACCATATCTAGTAAAGTACGATTACGACGTTCGGACACACCATTACGCTGTGGTGTTCCGGGTGGCGTGAGTTGCGAAACTATTCCGCATTGTTTCAAATGTACACCAAACTCGTAACTCAAATATTCTCCTCCACGATCAGATCGTAGAAACTTTATTTTCTTGTTACGATGATTTTCAACTTTGCTCTGAAATTCTTTGAACTTTTCAAATGTTTCAGACTTGTGTTTTATTAAGTAGATATACCCGTATCTGCTTAAATCATCTGTGAAGGTGAGAAAATAACGATATCCGCCAAGAGCCTCAATATTCATCGGACCACATACGTCGGTATGTATGATTTCCAACAAATCTGTTGCTCTCTCCATAGTACCGGAGAACGGTGTTTTAGTCATCTTGCCCATGAGGCACGGTTCGCAAGTACCAAGTGGTTCCAAAAGTCCATCAGTATGGAGTTTCTTCATGCGCTTTACACCGATATGACCTAAACGGCAGTGCCACTAATAAGTTGCACTATCATTATCAATTCTGCATATTTTGGTTTCAACATTATGAATATGTGTATCACTACTATCGAGATTCATCAGAAATAGACCACTCTTCAAGGGTGCATGACCATAAAAGATATTACTCATATAAATAGAACAACCATTATTCTCTGATTTAAATGAATAACCGTCTCGCATCAAACAAGATCCAGATATAATGTTTATGCTTAACGCTGGCACCAAATAACAATTATTTAGGTCTAATACTAATCCCGAAGGTAGATGTAGAGGTAGCGTGCCGACCGCGATCACATCGACTTTGGGACCGTTTCCCACGCGCATCGTCACCTCGTCTTTTGCCAGTGTTCGCCTAATCCGTAGTCCCTATTTCGAGTTGCAAATATTAGCAACAGAACCAGTATCAAATACCCAGGTGCTACTGCGAGCTCTAGTAAGGTACACATCAATAACATGTATATCACATATACCTTTGTTCACCTTGCCATCCTTCTTATCCGCCAAATACTTGGGGCAGTTCCGCTTCCAGTGACCAGTCTGCTTGCAGTAGAAGCACTCAGTTTCAGGCTTAGGTCTAGACTTGGGTTTCTTCTCTTGAGCAGCAACTTGCTTGTCGTTCTTCTTGAAGTTCCCCTTCTTCTTTCCTTTGCCCTTTTTCTTGAAACTAGTGGTCTTGTTGACCATCAACACTTGATGCTCCTTCTTGATTTCTACCTCCGCAGCTTTCAGCATTGCGAAGAGCTCGGGAATAGCCTTATTCATCCCTTGCATATTATAGTTCATCACGAAGCTCTTGTAGCTTGGTGGCAGTGATTGGAGAATTCTGTCAATGACGCAATCATCTGGAAGATTAACTCCCATCTGAATCAAGTGATTATTATACCCAGACATTTTGAGTATATGCTCACTGATAGAACTATTCTCCTCCATCTTGCAGCTATAGAACTTATTGGAGACTTCATATCTCTCAATCCGGGCATTTGCTTGAAATATTAACTTCAACTCCTGGAACATCTCATATGCTCCATGACGTTCAAAACATCGTTGAAGTCCCGATTCTAAGCCGTAAAGCATGGCACACTGAACTATCGAGTAGTCATCAGCTTTGCTCTGCCAGACGTTCATAACATCTGGTGTTGCTCCAGCAGCAGGCCTGGCACCCAGCGGTGCTTCCAGGACGTAATTCTTCTGTGCAGCAATGAGGATAATCCTCAAGTTATGGACCCAGTCCATGTAATTGCTACCATCATCTTTCAACTTTGCTTTCTCAAGGAACGCATTAAAATTCAACGGAACAACAGCACGGGCCATCTATCTACAATCAAACATACATAAGCAAGATACTATCAGGTACTAAGTTCATGATAAATTTAAGTTCAATTAATCAAATTACTTAAAGAACTCCCACTTAGATAGACATCCCTCTAATCTTCTAAGTGATCACGTGATCCAAATCAACTAAACCATAACCGATCATCACGTGAGATGGATTAGTTGTCAATGGTGAACATCATTATGTTGATCATATCTACTATATGATTCACGCTCGACCTTTCGGTCTCCGTGTTCCGAGGCCATATCTGCATATGCTAGGCTCGTCAAGTTTAACCTAAGTATTCTGCGTGTGCAAAACTGACTTGCACCCGTTGTAGATGGATGTAGAGCTTATCACACCCGATCATCACGTGGTGTCTGGGCACGACGAACTTTGGCAACGGTGCATACTCAGGGAGAACACTTCTTGATAATTTAGTGAGAGATCATCTTATAATGCTACCGTCAATCAAAGCAAGATAAGATGCATAAAAGATAAACATCACATGCAATCAATATAAGTGATATGATATGGCCATCATCATCTTGTGCTTGTGATCTCCATCTCCGAAGCACCGTCATGATCACCATCGTCACCGGCGCGACACCTTGATCTCCATCGTAGCATCGTTGTCGTCTCGCCAATCTTATGCTTCCACGACTATCGCTACCGCTTAGTGATAAAGTAAAGCATTACAGCGCGATTGCATTGCATACAATAAAGCGACAACCATATGGCTCCTGCCAGTTGCCGATAACTCGGTTACAAAACATGATCATCTCATACAATAAAATTTAGCATCATGTCTTGACCATATCACATCACAACATGCCCTGCAAAAACAAGTTAGACGTCCTCTACTTTGTTGTTGCATGTTTTACGTGGCTGCTACGGGCTTAAGCAAGAACCAATCTTACCTACGCATCAAAACCACAATGATAGTTTGTCAAGTTGATGCCGTTTTAACCTTCGCAAGGACCTGGCGTAGCCACACTTGGTTCAATTAAAGTTGGAGAAACAGTCACCCACAAGCCACCTTTGTGCAAAGCACGTCGGGAGAACCGGTCTCGCGTAAGCGTACGCGTAATGTCGGTCCGGGCCGCTTCATCCAACAATACCGCCGAACCAAAGTATGACATGCTGGTAGGCAGTATGACTTATATCGCCCACAACTCACTTGTGTTCTACTCGTGCATATAACATCAAACCATAAAACCTAGGCTCTGATACCACTGTTGGGGAACGTAGTAATTTCAAAAAAAATCCTACGCACACGCAAGATCATGGTGATGCATAGCAACGAGAGGGGAGAGTGTTGTCTACGTACCCTCATAGACCGAAGCGGAAGCGTTGACGCAATGTAGAGGAAGTAGTCGTACGTCTTCCCGATCCGACCGATCCAAGCACCGTTACTCCGGCACCTCCGAGTTCTTAGCACACATACAGCTCGATGACGCTCCCCGGGCTCCGATCCAGCAAAGCTTCGGGGATGAGTTCCGTCAGCACAACGGCATGGTGACGATGATGATGTTCTACCGACGCAGGGCTTCGCCTAAGCACTACAACGATATGAACGAGGTGGAATATGGTGGAAGGGGGCACCGCACACGGCTAAGGAACGATCACGAGGATCAACTTGTGTGTACTAGGGTGCCCCCTTGCCTCCGTATATAAAGGATCCAAGGGGGAGGGGTTCGGCCGGCCCTATGGAGGCGCAGGAGGAGTCCTACTCCTATCCTACTCCTATCGGGAGTAGGACTCCCCCCCCTTTTCCTAGTCCAAGTAGGATTGGTGGAGAAGAGAGGGAAAGAGGGGGGCACCGCCCCTCCCTCCTTGTCCAATTCGGACTAGGGGAGAGGGGGCGCGTGGCCTGCCCTGGCAGCCCCTTCCTCTTCTCCACTTTAGGCCCATGAGGCCCATTAACCCCCCGGGGGGTTCCGGTAACCCCCCGGTGATCCGGTTTTATCCGAAACTTCTCCGGAACGCTTCTGGTGTCCGAATATAGTCATCCAATATATCAATCTTTATGTCTCGACCATTTTGAGACTCCTCGTCATGTCTGTGATCACATCCGGGACTCCGAACTAACTTCGGTACATCAAAATGCATAAACTCATAATAACTGTCATCGTAACGTTAAGCGTGCGGACCCTACTGTTCGAGAACAATGTAGACATGACCGAGACACGTCTCCGGTCAATAACCAATAGAGGGACCTGGATGCCCATATTGGCTCCTACATATTCTACGAAGATCTTTATCGGTCAGACCACATAACAACATACGTTGTTCCCTTTGTCATCGGTATGTTACTTGCCCGAGATTCGAACGTCGGTATCCAATACCTAGTTCAATCTCGTTACCGGCAAGTCTCTTTACTCGTTCCGTAATACATCATCCCGCAACTAACTCATTAGTTGTAATGCTTGCAAGGCTTATGTGATGTGCATTATCGAGAGGGCCCAGAGATACCTCTCTGACAATCGGAGTGACAAATCCTAATCTCGAAATACGCCAACCCAACATCTACCTTTGGAGACACCTGTAGGGCACCTTTATAATCACCCAGTTACGTTGTGACGTTTGGTAGCACACAAAGTGTTCCTCCGGTAAACGGGTGTTGCATAATCTCATAGTCATAGGAACATGTATAAGTCATGAAGAAAGCAATAGCAACATACTAAACGATCGGGTGCTAAGCTAATGGAATGGGTCATATCAATCAGATCATTCAACTAATGATGTGACCTCGTTAATCAAATAACAACTCTTTGTTCTTGGTTAGGAAACATAACCATCTTTGATTAACGAGCTAGTCAAGTAGAGGCATACTAGTGACACTCTGTTTGTCTATGTATTCACACATGTATTATGTTTCCGGTTAATACAATTCTAGCATGAATAATAAACATTTAACATGATGTAAGGAAATAAATAATAACTTTATTATTGCCTCAAGGGCATATTTCCTTCAACGGCGGCCATGGTGTCGATGCAGAGGAAGTAGTGGAAGCAGAGGCGAACAGAGTTTGGGACGGATCGGGGGCAGTCGCGTCGAGACGCTTCCCAAAAACCTTATTGTCGTTCTCTCGGGCAGGATCTCGAATGACAGGGTTCCGGAGGCACCTGCTCTCCCAACCAGCCATGCACGCGGTCGTCAGGATGGGATCGCCGGAGGCAGCACAGAGTGAGGAACAGTAGATGACGGCTAGGTCACGTGAGAGGGAGTGAGTGAACCGAACTAGGTTACTTCACTGGCCAGAGCCTTCTTATATAGTCCATAAGGAAGAAAGTCGTGGGCCTTGGCGAGGCCCACGACCGAGTTGGCCCACTCCCGGCAAGGGTCCAACGTCTTGGACAGTGGCCCACATGTTAGCGACTCGTTAATTAATCCCTGATTAATTAATTCATTCCTGAGCGGCAAAAGTAAGCTTCGGCTCGCTCATTCTCGGAACCCGCAACCCGTGGCGCGTGCGCGTCGTGACGAGGCGAGGCGAGGCGGACGGAGGAGGAGGAGGAACGCGCGTGTACCACTCCTCTTCCCAAGCTCCCAATGGCAAGTGGTAGAGCAGCCCTTATAAAGGGGTCTCAACTCTCCTCAACTAGCAAGGTGGGACTAAGCTTCCCACCACCTGCCATGTCATACATGGGCCTCAAGATTAACCAGGGATTAGTGTCTTATATGGGCCTAAGCCCATCCATAATCCAACAGAGACCAATCCCATAACCTTCAGCATATTTGAGTTACTTGCTCTAAATTGTACTAATTATAGTCTGAAGTTTAGTTGGGCATATTGATTGGTAACAGAGCCTCTCGGATCTCGCGGCGTGTTGGGGGCATGGTCTCATCAGTGGCAACTTGGCAATGCTAGGCTTTGCTTAGGGTAAAGCTTGGTTGCTGACTCAGTTATTGTGAAAAAAAATCATTGTGGTAAATTTTGGGGGTTTAGTCGCTAGAACATGGGCTTCGGTCACAGGGTTGAGAGGAGCCGAGTTGTGCTAAACTCTTATGCTGGTGTGCATACTTAAGTAGACTCAGTTGCGCGGATTGAAAGGCATCATGCTTCCGACACACGTAGCCCATACCTGGTGTGCCCAGTGTTGTCGTAATTTCCCGGCACTACCCATATGAGGATATCAAACATGTTGGAGATCTGAATGATGCACAGAAGGAGATATATGCTCAGGTTTTGGCTGGCGGGTCAAGGTAATACCCTACATCATGATTGTCTTGTTGATGATCTAGCCTCGTTTGAGAACTACGATTTTGTTTTTCCAAGGGGACGTTCGTGAGATCGTCTATGGGCTGAAGCCTCATGTGTCTGTTGGAAATATGTCCTAGAGGCAATAATATTGAATTATTATATGTCCATGTTCATAATTAAGAGTTTATATTCTATAGTATAACTGCTATGATCCTGGAATGTGCGATCCAATGGAAAACTCATATGCACATGTGCAATGATAAACAGTAACATAAGATTCCTAGTCTCGCCTCTAAAACCAGCTCAAGTGTTGTTGATGATCATATTTTCTAGATCTTAGGATATCGTTAAGTGTAAAGGTAGTCCTAAAACAACATTGAGAATATGACGTTGGAAAACAATCATATTGGATCGACCCAAACTTGTTTGTACAATCAGCAATAGTCAATTGTTATAACATGGAGTGTTAACGTGTGATTTAGTTCCTTAGACTACGAGAGCATAGTAGTCACTTCTTCCGTACGGTGGAATTTTGGGTTGCTCGAACGTCATCTGTAACACGGTGATCATAACGACAACTTACAGGTTCATCGGAAGGTTTGACAAGGGACTAGATAGCTCGAGAGTGGAACTTGTTTCTCCGATGATGAAGAGATATTCTTAGGGCCCCCTCAGTGTGACGGCATCCATCATCCTCTGACCGGAAAACAAAAGGAAAGGTAAAGGAATAGAATAAAAAAATTGAAAAAGATTTAGGAATTTTAAAAAAGAAAAAGGAAAGGAAAAGGAACATGATAAAAAATAATGAAAAGGGAACAGGAAAAGACCAAAAAAGAGAATACAAGTAGAAAAAAATAGATAAATAAGAAGAGAACAAAAAACGAGTTGCAACCATCCCAAACCGCCAAAAAGGTTCCTTAAACCGGATCTCGGAACCCATATTGCTCCCAGCAATCCCTGATTGCTTCCCAAAAGACCACTCGATAACAACGTAAATGGGTCAGCCGACTACGACCAAATAATGAGCGATCACTACACTTAGCAATTGCTATAAGCCCCCCACCCCCACCCCACAAATGTCCTTGTTGTTTTATTAGCGACATGCAAGTAGATGGTGGACTTGCAATTGGGTTAAAAACGTTAGGTCCAGTTGCGAGTCAAGGATGGACTTGCAACTGTGGCAAAACAAGATGAACGGTTGATACGTCTCCGACGTATCTATAATTTATGAAGTATTCATGCCATGTTTACAACAATTTTATATGGTTTTGGTATGATTTAATTAGAACTAACCCAGATTGACGATGTTTTCAGTAGAACTACCGTGTTGTCGTTTTTTGTGTAGAAATAGAAGTTCTCGGAATGGGCTAAAAATTACGGTGATTTTTATGGACCAAAAGAGAACCTCGAAGCACAAGAGTTGGACCATAAGAGTCCCGAGGCGACAAAAAGGTAGGGGGCGCGCCCTACCCACCTCCCGGGAGGGTGCTTGAGGGAGTCCTGGACTAAGGGGTCCTCGGACGTCCAACTTATTAGACATGGGCCGGACTGATGGGCTGTGAAGATACAAAGACCGAAGACTCTACCCATGTCTGAATGGGACTCTCCTTGACGTGGAAGGCAAGCTTGGCATCCGAATATGAACCGGAGGGTTAGGTCTGTAGACAGAGATCCTCATTATCATAGTCAGACAGGCTAGGCTTTTAGGGTTTAGCCATTACGATCTCGTGGTAGATCAACTCTTGTAATACTCATATTCATCAAGATCAATCAAGCAGTGTAACGCCCCTGATTTAACCGTACACTAATCATACATGCAAATGTGTACGATCAAGATCAAGGACTCACGGAAGATATCACAACACAACTCTAGACACAAATTAAAATAAAAGAAGCTTTATATTACAAGCCAGGGGCCTCGAAGGCTCGAATACATAGCTCGAATACACAAGAGTCAGCGGAAGCAACAATATCTGAGTGCAGATATAAGTTAATTAAGTTTCCATAAGATGGCTAGCACAAACTGGGATACATATCGAAAGAGGCGCGGACCTCCTGCCTGGGATCCACCTAAACTACTCCTATTCGTCGTCAGCGGCCTGCACATAGTAGTAGGCACCTCCAGTGTAGTAGGAGTCGTCGTTGACGGTGGCGTCTGGCTCCTGGACTCCAATGTCTGGTCGCAACAACCGGGTATATAAAGGGGAAAGAGCGGGAGCAAAGTGTTGGGGATCGTAGCAGAAATTTAAAATTTTCTACGCATCACCAAGATCAATCTATGGAGTAATCTAGCAATGAGGAGAAGGGGAGTGCATCTACATACCCTTGTAGATCCCTAAGCGGAAGCGTTGCAAGAACGCGGATGAGGTAGTCATACTCGTGGCGATTCAGATCGCGGTCGATTCCGATCTAAGCGCCGAACAACGACGCCTCCGCGTTCAACACACGTGCAGCCTGCTGACGTCTCCCATGCCTTGATCCAGCAAGGAGAGAGGGAGAGGTTGGGGAAGACTTCGTCCAGTAGTAGCACGATGGCCTGGTGGTGGTGGAGGAGCGCAGTACTCCAGCAGGGCTTCGCCAAGCACTACGAGAGATGAGGAGGGAGAGAGGTAGGGCTGCGCCAAGAGGGAGATCAAATCATGTGTTGGGCAGCCACCATACCTCAAGTATATATAGGGGGAGGGGAGGGGCTGCGCCCCCTTCTAGGGTTCCCTCCCTAGGGGGGGCGGCAACCCTAGATGCCATCTAGGGTGGCGGCCAAAGGGGAGAGGGAGAGGGGGGCGCACCAGAGTGGGCCCTAGGGCCCATCTGCCCTAGGGTTTGCCCCCTCCCCTCTTGGAGGCGCCTTGAGCCTTGGTGGGAGGCGCCCCAGCCCACATAGGGGCTGGTCCCTTCCCACTTACGGCCCATGAAAGCCTCCGGGGCTGGTGGCCCCTCCCGGTGGACCCCCGGACCCTTCCGGTGGTCCCGGTACATTACCGGTGATGTCCGGAACACTTCCGGTGGCCAAATCCTCACTTCCTATATATCAATTTTTACCTCCGGACCATTCCAGAACTCCTCATGACGTCCGGGATCTCATCCGGGACTCCGAACAAAATTCGGTAACCGGGTACATACTTTCCCTATAACCCTAGCGTCATCGAACCTTAAGTGTGTAGACCCTACGGGCTCGGGAGTCATGCAGACATGGCCGAGACAACTCTCCGGTCAATAACCAACAGCGGGATTTGGATACCCATGTTGGCTCCCACATGCTCCACGATGATCTCATCGGATGAACCACGATGTCAAGGATTCAATCAATCATGTATACAATTCCCTTTGTCTATCGGTACGATACTTGCCCGAGATTCGATCGTCGGTATTCCGATACCTCGTTCAACCTTGTTACCGACAAGTCTCTTTACTCGTTCCGTAACACATCATCCCGTGATCAACTCCTTGGTCACATTGTGCACATTATGATGATGACCTACCGAGTGGGCCCAGAGATACATCTGCATTACACGGAGTGACAAATCCCAGTCTCGATTCGTGCCAACCCAACAGACGCTTTCGGAGATACCCGCAGTGCACCTTTATAGCCACCCAGTTACGTTGTGATGTTTGGTACACCCAAAGCATTCCTACTGTATCCGGGAGTTGCATAATCTCATGGTCTAAGGAAATGATACTTGACATTAGAAAAGCTTTAGCATACGAACTACACGATCTTGTGCTAGGCTTAGGATTGGGTCTTGTCCATCACATCATTCTCCCAATGATGTGATCCTGTTATCAACGACATCCAATGTCCATGGTTAGGAAACCGTAACCATCTATTGATCAACGAGCCAGTCAACTAGAAGCTTACTAGGGACATGGTGTTGTCTATGTATCCACACATGTATCTGAGTTTCCTATCAATACAATTCTAGCATGGATAATAAACAATTATTATGAACAAGGAAATATAATAATAACTAATTTATTATTGCCTCTAGGGCATATTTCCAACGGTCTCCCACTTGCACTAGAGTCAATAATCCAGTTCACATCGCTATCTGATTAACACTCAAGGTCACATCCCCATGTGACTAACACCCAAAGAGTTTACTAGAGTCAATAATCTAGTTCACATTACCATGTGATTAATACTCAATGAGTTCTGGGTTTGATCATGTTATGCTTGTGAGAGATGTTATAGTCAACGGGTTTGAACCTTTCAGATCCGTGTGTGCTTTACAAATCTCTATGTCATCTTGTAGATGCAGCTACCACACTCTATTTGGAGCTATTCCAAATAACTGTTCTACTATATGAATCCGGTTGACTACTCAGAATCATCCAGATTAGTGTCAAAGATTGCATCGGCGTAACCCTTTATGATGAACTCTTTTACCACCTCCATAATCGAGAAACTTCCTTAGTCCACTAGTTACTCAGGATAACCTTGACCGTTGTCATGTGATCCATTCCTAGATCACACTTGTACCCCTTGACTGACTCATGGCTTGGCACACTTCAGGTGCGGTACACAGCATAGCATACTATAGAGCCTACGTCTAAAGCATAGGGGACAACCTTCGTTCTTTCTCTCTCTTCTGCCACGGTTAGGTCTTGAGTCTTACTCAATACTCACACCTTGTAAGACAGCCAAGAACTCCTTCTTTGCTGATCTATTTTGAACTCCTTCAAAATCTTGTCACGGTATGTATTGAAAGTACTATTAAGCATTTTTTATCTATCCTTATAGATCTTGATGCTCAATGTTCAAGTAGCTTAATCCAGGTTTTCCATCGAAAAACACTTTTCAAATAACCCTGCATGCTTTCCAGAAATTCTACATCATTTTTGATCAACAATATGTCAACAACATATACTCATCAAAAATTCTATAGTGCTCCCACTCACTTCTTTGGAAATACAAGTTTCTCATAAACTTTGTATAAACCCAAAATCTTTGATCATCTCATCAAAGCGTACATTCCAACTCCAAGATGCTTACTCCAGTCCTTAGAAGGATTGCTGGAGCTTTGCATACTTGTCAGCATCTTTCAGGATTGACAAAAACCTTCTGGTTGTATCACATACAACCTTTCCTCAAGAAAAAATGTCGAGGAAACAATGTTTTGACATCATATCTGCAAGATTTCATAAATAATGCAGTAACTGCTAACATAATTCCAACAGACTCTTAGCATCGCTATGAGTGAGAAAGTCTAATCGTAGTCAACTCCTTGAACTTGTCGGGAAACATCTTAACGACAAGTCGAGCTTTCTTAATGGTGACACTTACCATCATTGTCTGTCTTCCTTTTAAAATCCATCTGCACCCAACAGCCTTACGACCATCAAGTAGTTCTTTCAAAGTCTATACTTTGTTTCATACATGGATCCTCTCTCGGATTTTATGGCCTCGAGCCATTCGTCGGAATCCGGGCCCACCATCGCTTCTCCATAGCTTGTAGGTTCATTGTTGCCTAGCAACATGACTTCCAAGACAGGATTACGTACCACTCTTAAGTAGTACACATCCTTGTCGACCTATGAGGTTTGGTAGTGACTTGATCCAAAGTTTCATGATCACTATCATAAGCTTCCACTTCAATTGGTGTAGGTGCCACAGGAACAACTTCCCGTGCCCTGCTACACACTAGTTGAAGTGACGGCTCAATAACCTCATCAAGTCTCCACCATCCTCCCACTCAATTCTTTCGAGAGAAACTTTTCCTCGAGAAAGGACCTGATTCTAGAAACAATCCCTATTGCTTTCGGATCTAAGACAGGAGGTATACCCAACTGTTTTGGGTGTCCTATGAAGATGCATTTATCCGCTTTGGGTTCGAGCTTATCAGCCTGAAACTTTTCCACATAAGCATCGCAGCCCCAAACTTTTAAGAAACGATAGCTTAGGTTTCTCTAAACCTATAGTTCAAATGGTGTCGTCTCAACGGAATTGTGTGGTGCCCTATTTAAAGTGAATGTGGTTGTCTCTAATGCCTAACCCATAAACAATAGTGGTAATTTGATAAGAGACATCATGGTATGCACCATATCCAATAGGGTGCAGTTATGATGTTCGGACACACCATCACACTATGGTGGCCCAGGCGGTATTAGTCATGAAACAATTTCCACAATGTCTTAATTGTGTGCCAAACTCGTAACTCAGATATTCATCTCTATGATCATATCATAAACATTTTATCCTCTTGTCATGACGATCTTCACTCTGAAATTACTTAAACCTTTCAATAATTCAGACTTGTGTTTCATCAAGTAAATATACTCAGCATCTACTCAAATCATCTGTGAAGCAAGAACATAACGATATCCACTGCATGCCTCAGCACTCATTGGACTGCACACATCAAAATGTGTTACTTCCAACAAGTTGCTTTCTTGTTCCATCTTATTGAAAACGAGGTATTTCAGTCATCTTGCCCATGTGGTATGATTTGCATGTCTCAAGTGATTCAAAATCAAGTGAGTCCAAACGATCCATCTGTATGGAGTTTCTTCATGCATATCTACCAATAGACATGGTTCGCATGTCTCAGTCTTTTAAAAAATGGCTGAGTCCAAAGATCCATCAACATGGAGCTTCTTCATGCGTTTTATACCAACATGACTCAAATGGCAGTGCCACAAGTATGTGGTACTATCATTACTATCTTATATCTTTTGGCATGAACTTGTGTGTCACTACGATCGAGATTCAATAAACCATTCATTTTAGGTGCAAGACCATTGAAGGTATTATTCAAATAAACAGAGTAACCATTATTCTCCTTAAATGAATAACCGTATGGCGATAAACATAATCCAATCATGTCTAAGCTCAATGCAAACACCAAATAACAATTATTTCGGTTTAACACCAATCCCGATGGTAGAGGGAGCGTGCGATGTTTGATCACATCAACCTTGGAAACACTTCCAACACATATCGTCACCTCACCTTTAGCTAGTCTCCGCAGCCTTTTATTTTGAGTTACTAACACTTAGCAACCGAACCGGTATTTATTACCCTGGTGCTACTAGGAGTACTAGTAAAGTACACAATAATATAATGTATATCCAAAATACTTTTGTCAACCTTGCCAGCCTTCTCATCTACCAAGTATCTAGGGTAGTTCTGCTTCAGTGACCGTTCCCCTCATTATAGTAGCACTTAGTCTCGGGTTTGGTTCAACCTTGGGTTTCTTCACTAGAGCAGCAACTGATTTGCCGTCTCATGAAGTATCCCTTCTTGAAACTAGTGGTTTAACCATCAACAATTGATGCTCCTACTTGATTTCTACTTTCGCGGTGTCAAACATCACGAGTTGCTCAAGGATCATCATGTCTATCCCTGATATGTTATAGTTCATCATGAAGCTCCAATAGCTTGGTGGCAGTGACTATGGAGAACCATCACTATCTCATCTGGAAGATTAACTCCCACTCGATTCAAGCGATTGCAGTACTCATACAATCTGAGCACATGCTCAATGATTGGGCTTTTCTCCTTAGTTTGCAGGCTTAAGAAACTTGTCAGAGGTCTCATACCTCTTGACATGGGCACTAGCCTGAAATCCCAATTTCAGTCCTTGGAACATCTCATATGTTCTGAGATGTTTCAAAAACGTCTTTGGTGCCTCAATTCTAAACTATTTAGCATTACGCACTGAACTATCATGTAGTCATCAAAACCTGTATGTCAGATGTTCGCAACATCCACAACCGACGCTCGAGGTTTAGCACACTGAGCGGTGCATTAAGGACATAATCCTTCTGCGCAGTAATGAGGACAATCCTCAGTTTACGGACCCAGTCCGCATAATTGCTACTATCAACTTTCAACTAAATTTTCTCTAGGAACATATCTAAAACAGTATAACCAAAGCATGAGCTACGACATAATTTGCAAAGATTTTTTGACTATGTTCATGATAATTAAGTTCATCTAATCAAATTATTCAATGAACTCCCACTTATATAGACATCCCTCTAGTCATATAAGTGATACATGATCCGAGTCAACTAGGTCGTGTCCGATCATCACATGAGACGGACTAGTCATCATCGGTGAACATCTTCATGTTGATCGTATCCACTATACGACTCATGTTCGACCTTTCGGTCTTCCGTGTTCCGAGGCCATGTCTGTACATGCTAGGCTCGTCAAGTTAACCTAAGTGTATTGTGTGTGTAAATCTGGCTTACACCCATTGTATGCGAACGTTAGAACCTATCACACCCGATCATCACATGGTGCTTCGGAACAACGGACCTTAGCAACGGTGCACAGTTAGGGGGAACACTTTCTTGAAATTATTGTGAGGGGTCATCTTATTTATGCTACCGTCGTTCTAAGCAAATAAGATGTAAACATGACAAACATCACATGCAAATCATAAAGTGACATGATATTGCCAATATCATCTTGCGCCTTTGATCTCCATCTTCGAGGCGCGGCATGAACACCATCGTCACCGGCATGACACCATGATCTCCATCATCATGATCTCCATCACCGTGTCTTCATGAAGTTGCCTCGCCAACTATTACTTCTACTACTATGGCTAACGGTTAGCAATAAAGTAAAGTAATTACATGGCGTTTTCATTGACACGCGGGTCATAAATAAATTAAGACAACTCCTATGGCTCCTGCCGGTTGTCATACTCATCGACATGCAAGTCGGGATTCCTATTACAAGAACACGATCAATCTCATACATCACATATACCATTCATCACATCCTTTTGGCCATATCACATCACATAGCATACCCTGCAAAAACAAGTTAGACGTCCTCTAATTGTTGTTTCATGTTTTACGTGGCTGCTATGGGTTTCTAGCAAGAACGTTTCTTACCTACGCAAAACCACAACAGTGATATGCCAATTGCTATTTACCCTTCATAAGGACCCTTTTCATCGAATCCGATCTGACTAAAGTGGGAGAGACAGACACCCGCTAGCCACCTTATGCAACTAGTGCATGTCAGTCGATGGAACCTGTCCCACGTAAGTGTACGTGTAAGGTCGGTCCGGGCCGCTTCATCCCACAATGCCGCCGAATCAAGATAAGACTAGTAACGGCAAGCAAATTGAACAAATCATCACCCACAACTACTTTGTGTTCTACTCGTGCATAGAATATACGCATAGACCTAGCTCATGATGCCACTGTTGGGGATCGTAGTAGAAATTTAAAATTTTCTACGCATCACCAAGATCAATCTATGGAGTAATCTAGCAATGAGGGGAAGGGGAGTGCATCTACATACCCTTGTAAATCGCTAAGCGGAAGCGTTGCAAGAACGCGGATGAGGTAGTCGTACTCGTGGCGATTCAGATCGCGGTCGATTCCGATCTAAGCGCCGAACAACGGCGCCTCCGTGTTCAACACACGTGCAGCCCGGTGACGTCTCCCATGCCTTGATCCAGCAAGGAGAGAGGGAGAGGTTGGGGAAGACTCTGTCCAGCAGCAGCACGACGGCATGGTGGTGGTGGAGGAGCGCGGTACTCCAGCAGGGCTTCGCCAAGCACTACGAGAGATGAGGAGGGACAGAGGTAGGGCTGCGCCAAGAGGGAGATCAAATCATGTGTTGGGCAGCCCCCATAACTCAAGTATATATATGGGGAGGGGAGGGGCTGCGCCCCCTTCTAGGGTTCCCTCCCTAGGGGGCGGCAGCCCTAGATGCCATCTAGGGTGGCGGCCAAAGGGGAGAGGGAGAGGGGGCGTACCAAAGTGGGCCCTAGGGCCCATCTGCCCTAGGGTTTGCCCCCTCCCCTCTTGGAGGGGCCTTGGGCCTTGGTGGGAGGCGCCCCAGCCCACATAGGGGCTGGTCCCTTCCCACTTATGGCCCACGTAAGCCTCCGGGGCTGGTGGCCCCTCCCGGTGGACCCCCGGGCCCTTCCGGTGGTCCCGGTACATTATCGGTGATGTCCGGAACACTTCCGGTGGCCAAATCCTCACTTCCTATATATCAATTTTTACCTTCGGACCATTCCAGAACTCCTCGTGACTCCGGGGTCTCATCCGGGCTCCGAACAAAATTTGGTAACCGGGTACATACTTTCCTATAACCCTAGCGTCATCGAACCTTAAGTGTGTAGACCCTACGGGCTCGGGAGTCATGCAGACATGGCCGAGACAACTCTCCGGTCAATAACCAACAGCGGGATATGGATACCCATGTTGGCTCCCACATGCTCCACGATGATCTCATCAGATGAACCACGATGTCAAGGATTCAATCAATCCCGTATACAATTCCCTTTGTCTATCGGTACGATACTTGCCCGAGATTCGATCGTCGGTATTCCGATACCTCGTTCAATCTCGTTACCGGCAAGTCTCTTTACTCGTTCCATAACACATCATCCCATGATCAACTCCTTGGTCACATTGTGCACATTATGATGATGTCCTACCGAGTGGGCCCAGAGATACATCTCCGTTACACGGAGTGACAAATCCCAGTCTCGATTCATGCCAACCCAACAGACACTTTCGGAGATACCCGCAGTGCACCTTTATAGCCACCCAGTTACGTTGTGACGTTTGGTACACCCAAAGCATTCCTACGGTATCTGGGAGTTGCACAATCTCATGGTCTAAGGAAATGATACTTGACATTAGAAAAGCTTTAGCATATGAACTACACGATCTTGTGCTAGGCTTAGGATTGGGTCTTGTCCATCACATCATTCTCCCAATGATGTGATCCCGTTATCAACGACATCCAATGTCCATGGTTAGGAAACCGTAACCATCTATTGATCAACGAGCTAGTCAACTAGAAGCTTACTAGGGACATGGTGTTGTCTATGTATCCACACATGTATCTAAGTTTCCTACAATACAATTCTAGCAAGGATAATAAACGATTATTATGAACAAGGAAATATAATAATAACTAATTTATTATTGCCTCTAGGGCATATTTCCAACACAAAGCAACCGTCAGTACTCATCTAAAGTACTCGCAAGCAAGGAGCTACACTACATATACATTGGTATCAATGAAAGGGGTAGTATATGTGGACTGAACTACATAATGCCGGAATAAGAGGGGGATGGCTAGTCCTATCGAAGACTACGCTTCTGGCAGCCTCCATCTTGAAGCAAAAGAGTAGATGGTAAGTTAACCAAGTATCACCGCATAGCATAGTCCTACCCGGTGATCCTCCCCTCGTCGCCCTGTGAGAGAGAGATCACCGGGTTGTATCTGGCACTTGGAAGGGTGTGTTTTATTAAGTATCCAGTTCTAGTTGTCATAAGGTCAAGGTACAACTCCGGGTCGTCCTTTTACCGAGGGACACGGCTATTCGAATAGATAAACTTCCCTGCAGGGGTGCACCACATTTCCCAACACGCTCGATCTCTTTGGCCGGACACACTTTCTTGGGTCATGCCCGACCTTGGAAGATCAACACGTTGCAGCCCCACCTAGGCACAACAGAGAGGTCAGCACGCCCGTGTAAATCCTATGGCGCAGGGGTCTGGGCCCATTGCCCATTGCACACCTGCACATTGCGTGGGTGGTCGGAAGCAGCCCTAGCCTCCCTAATACAAGAGCAGGTGTTCCAGTCCAATCCGGCGCGCGCCGCTCAGTCGCTGATGTCAAGAAAGCTTCGGCTGATACCACGACGTCGAGTGCCCATAACTGTTCCCGCATAGTTGGTTGATACGTCTCCAACGTATCTATAATTTTTTATTGTTCCATGCTATATTATATTCTGTTTTGGACATTATTGGGCTTTATTATACACTTTTATATTATTTTTTGGGACTAACCTATTAACCGGAGGCCCAGCCTAGAATTGTTGTTTTTGCCTATTTTAGGGTTTCGCGGAAAAAGAATATCAAACGGAGTCCAAACGTAATGAAACCTTTGGGAACGTGATTTTCGGAACGAACATGATCTAGAGGACTTGGACCCTACGTCAAGACATTAACCAGGAGGCCACGAGGTAGGGGCGCGCCTACCCCCCTGGGCGCGCCCTCCACCCTCGTGGGCCCCCTGTTGCTCCACCGATGTACTCCTTCCTCCTATATATTCCTACGTACCCAAAACTACCAGATACGGAGCCAAAACCCTAATTCCACCGCCGTAACTTTCTGTACCCACGAGATCCCATCTTGGGGCCTGTTCCGGAGCTCCGCCGGAGGGGGCATCGATCACGGAGGGCTTCTACATCAACACCATAGCCCTTCCGATGAAGTGTGAGTAGTTTATCGCAGACCTACGGGTCCATAGTTATTAGCTAGATGGCTTCTTCTCTCTTTTTGGATCTCAATACAAAGTTCTCCCCCTCTCTTGTGGAGATCTATTCGATGTAATCTTCTTTTGCGGTGTGTTTGTTGAGACCGATGAATTGTGGGTTTATGATCAAGCCTATCTATGAACAATATTTGAATCTTCTCTGAATTCTTTTATGTATGATTGGTTATCTTTGCAAGTCTCTTCGAATTGTCAGTTTGGTTTGGCCTACTAGATTGATATTTCTTGCAATGGGAGAAGTGCTTAGCTTTGGGTTCAATCTTGCAGTGTCCTTTCCCAGTGACAATAGGGGCAGCAAGGCACGTATTTTATTGTTGCCATCGAGGATAAAAGATGGGGTTTATTTCATATTGCTTGAGTTTACCCCTCTACATCATGGTATCTTGCTTAAAGTGTTACTCTGTTCTCTTGAACTTAATACTCTAGATGCATGCTGGATAACGGTCGATGTGTGGACTAATAGTAGTAGATGCAGGCAGGAGTCGGTCTACTTGTCTCGGATGTGATGCCTATATACATGATCGTACCTAGATATTCTCATAACTATGCTCAATTCTGTCAATTGCTCAACAGTAATTTGTTTACCCGCCGTGAATACTTATGCTCTCGAGAGAAGCCACTAGTGAAACCTATGGCCCCCGGGTCTATCTTCCATCATAATACTTAGTTATTTTTATTGCCTTTTATTTTACTTTGCATCTTTATCATAAACATACCAAAAATATTATCTTATCATATCTATCAGATCTCACTCTCGTAAGTGACCATGTAGGGATTGACAACCCCTTATCGCGTTGGTTGCAAGGATTTATTTGTTTGTGTAGGTACGAGGGACTCGTGCGTGGCCTCCTACTGGATTGATACCTTGGTTCTCAAAAACTGAGGGAAATACTTATGCTACTTTGCTGCACCACCCTTTTCTCTTCAAGGGAAAACCAACGCAAGTGCTCAAGAGGTAGCAAGAAGGATTTCTGGCGCCGTTGCCGGGGAGGTCTACGCAAAAGTCAACATATTAAGTACCCATCACAACCCTTATCTCCCGCATTATATTATTTGCCATTTGCCTCTCGTTTTCCTCTCCCCCACTTCACCCTTGCCGTTTTATTCGCCCTCTCTCTCTCTCTATCCTCCCTCTCTTTCTCTATTTGCTTCTTTTTGCTCGTTTCTTGTCTGCTCGTGTGTCAGATTACTTGCTTGTCGTTATGGCTAGTTCCCTATCTTCCCCTTTGTCTCCCGAGTTTGAGGTTCTTCACTTCAAACAAAGATAAGGAGAAAACTTAAAAGATGCTTGGTTTCGAATGATGGGGTTTTATCGTAATTGCACCCTAGAGGTGAATTTTAGAATTCTGCTTCGCAACTTTTATGTTGGATTGAATTTATCTCATAGACAACTCTTGGATTGCATTGCCAAAGGCAATTTTATTGAAATTGATCCCAGTATTGCACATGAAATTATAGAGGGTATAGTGGGAACACTACCCCAACAAAAGGGGCATCATCATACCCAAGAAGAAACACAAGTTTTCGAGAAATTTGCGAAGTAACCAAGATCTTACAAAAATCTCTTGAACCTCTTAAGAGTGTTAGCGGGAATCTCCACCGCATGAATATGTTGATTACCCTTTACAATAAGAGTTTGGCTTCTTTAGATCTCAAAATTTCTGAATATGAGGGTAAATGTAAGGAACCTCCCGGATTCGTGCGTAACTCCAAAAAAAATTTAAAGACCCAAGACGATATTAATTAGATCTATCCTCGCTTTTATGCCTAGCTAGGGGCGTTAAACGATAGCGCTTGTTGGGAGGCAACCCAATTTTATTTTTATTCCTTGTGTTTTTGCTCCTGTTTAGTAATAAATAATTTATCTAGCCTCTGTTTTGGTTGTGTTTTTTGGGTCTAATTAGTGTTTGTGCCAAGTAGAACCGTTGGGAAGACTTGGGGAAAGTCTTGTTAATCTTGCTGTAAAAAACAGAAACTTTAGCGCTCACGAGAACTGCTGCCATTTTTATTTGGAAAGTGCTATTTAGTTAATTATTTTTGAAGATGATTAATAGATAAATTCCTCACGTCCAGCAATTTATTTTAGAATTTTTGGGGTTCCAGATTTTGTGTTAGCTACAGATTACTACTGACTGTTCTGTTTTTGACAGATTCTGTTTTTCGTGTGTTGTTTGCTTATTTTGATGAATCTATGGCTAGTAAAATAGTTTATAAACCATAGAGAAGTTGGAATACAGTAGGTTTAACACCAATATAAATAAATAATGAGTTCATTATAGTACCTTGAAGTGGTGTTTTGTTTTCTTTCGCTAACGGAGCTCATGAGATTTTCTACTTTAAGTTTTGTGTTGTGAAGTTTTCAAGTTTTGGGTGAAGATTTGATGGATTATGGAACAAGGAGTGGCAAGAGCCTAAGCTTGGGGATTCCCATGGCACCCCCAATATAATCTAAGGACACCTAAAAGCAAAATCTTGGGGATGCCCCGGAAGGCATCCCCTCTTTCGTCCACTTCTATCGGTAACTTTATTGGAGCTATATTTTTATTTACCACATGATATGTGTTTTGCTTGGAGCGCCTTGTATTATTTGAGTCTTTATTTGTTAGTTTTCCACAATCATACTTGCTGCACATACCTTTTTGAGAGAGACACACATGATTCGTAAATTATTAGAATACTCTATGTGCTTCACTTATATCTTTTGAGTTATATAGTTTTTGCTCTAGTGCTTCACTTATATCTTTTAGAGAACGTCGGTGGATTTGTTTTATAGAAACCATTGTTCTCTCATGCTTCACTTAGATTATTTTGAGAGTCCTACAAAACAGCATGGTAATTTGTTTAATTGTTTGAGGCATTCAAGATTAGATAAATAAAATTTTCTTATGAGTGTGTTGAATACTATGAGAAGTTTGAAACTTGATAATTGTTTTGAGATATGGAGATGGTGATATTAGAGTCGTGCTAGTTGAGTAGTTGTGAATTCGAGAAATGCTTGTGTTGAAGTTTGTGATTCCCGTAGCGTGCACGTGTGGTGAACCGTTATATTAAGAAGTCGGAGCATGATGTATTTATTGATTGTCATCCTTATGAGTGGCGGTCGGGGACGAGCGATGGTATTTTCCTACCAATCTATCCCCCTAGGAGCATGCGCGTAGTAATTTGCTTTGGTAACTAATATATTTTTGCAATAATTATGTGAGTTCTTTATGACTAATGTTAAGTCCATGGATTATACGCACTCTCACCCTTCCATCATTGCTGGCCTCTCTAATACCGCGCACCTTTCGCCGGTATCATACACTCATCATATACCTTCCTCAAAACAGCCACCATACCTACCTATCATGGCATTTCCATAGCCATTCCGAGATATATTGCCATGCAACTTTCCACCATTCCATTTATCATGACACGCTCCATCATTGTCATATTGCTTTGCATGATCATGTAGTTGACATTTTAGTTGTGGCAAAGCCACCGTTCATAATTCTTTCATATAAGTCACTCATGCATCATTGCTATCCCGGTACACCACCAGAGGCATTCATATAGAGTCATACTTTGTTCTAGTATCGAGTTGTAATCATTGAGTTGTAAATAAATAGAAGTGTGATGATCATCATTCATAGAGTATTGTCCCAAATAAAAAAAGAGAAAGGCCAAAGAAAAGAAAAAAGAAGGACCCAAAAAAAGAAAAAAGGGGCAATACTACTATCATTTTTTCCACACTTGTGCTTCAAAGTAGCACCATGATCTTCATAATAAAGAGTCTCCTATGTTATCACTTTCATATACTAGTGGGAATTTTTCATTATAGAACTTGGCTTGTATATTCCAATGATGGGCTTCCTCAAAATGCCCTAGATCTTCGTGAGCAAGCAAGTTGGATGCACACCCACTTAGTTTCTTTTTGTTGAGCTTTCATATATTTATAGCTCTAGTGCATCCGTTGCATGGCAATCCCTACTCACTCACATTGATATCTATTGATGGGCATCTCCATAGCCCATTGATACGCCTAGTTGATGTGAGACTATCTTCTCCCTTTTTGTCTTCTCCACAACCACCATTCTATTCCACCTATAGTGCTATGTCCATGGCTCACGCTCATGTATTCCGTGAAGATTGAAAAAGTTTGAGAACATTAAAAGTATGAAACAATTGCTTGGCTTGTCATCGGGGTTGTGCATGATTTGAATACTTTGTGTGGTGAAGATGGAGCATAGCCAGACTATATGATTTTGTAGGGATAACTTTCTTTGGCCATGTTATTTTGAAGAGACATAATTGCTTAGTTAGTATGCTTGAAGTATTATTATTTCTATGTCAATATTAAACTTTGTTCTTGAATCTTTCGGATCTGAATATTCATACCACAATTAAGAGAATTACATTGAAATTATGCCAAGTAGAATTCCACATCAAAAATTATGTTTTCATCATTTACCATAATTAAGAAGAATATCAAACGGAGTGTGATACGTCTCCAACGTATCTATAATTTTTGATTGCTCCATGCTATATTATCTACTATTTTGGACATTATTGGGCTTTATTATCCAATTTTATATTATTTTTGGGACTAACCTATTATTCTTAATTGTGGTAATATGTTAGTCCCAAAAATAATACAAAAGTGGATAATAAAGCCCAATAATGTCCAAAACAGCAGATAATATAGCATGGAGCAATCAAAAATTATAGATACGTTGGAGACGTATCAATGCCTATATACATGATCATGACTAGATATTCTCATAACTATGCTCAGTTCTGTCAATTGCTCAACAGTAATTTGTTCACCCGCCGTAGAATACTTATGCTCTTGAGAAAAGCCACTAGTGAAACCTATGGCCCCCGGGCCTATCTTCATCATATTAATCTCCTACTACTTAGTTATTTCCTTTGCTTTTTTACTTTGCTTTGACTTTACTGTGCATCTTTATCACAAAAACACCAAAAATATTATCTTATCATATCTATCAGATCTCACTCTCGTAAGTGGCCATGTAGGGATTAACAACCCCTTATCGTGTTGGTTGCGAGGATTTATTTGTTTTGTGCAGGTGCGAGGGACTCGCGCGTAGCCTCCTACTGGATTGACACCTTGGTTCTCAAAAACTGAGGGAAATACTTACGCTACTTTGCTGCATCATCCCTTCCTCTTTGGGGAAAACCAACGCAGTGCTCAAGAGGTAGCAAGAAGGATTTCTGGCGCCGTTGCCGGGAAAGTCTACGCAAAAGTCAATATACCAAGTACCCATCACATACCCTTATCTCCCGCATTACATTATTTGCCATTTGCCTCTCGTTTTCCTCTCCCCAGTTCACCCTTGCCATTTTATTCGCCCTCTCTCTCTATCCTCCCTCTCTTTCTCTATTTGCCTCTTTTTGCCCGCTTACTTTTTGGTTGCTTGTGTGTTAGTTTGCTTGTTTGTCACGATGGCTCAAGATAACACTAAATTGTGTGACTTCACCAATACCAACAACAATGATTTTATTAGCACTCTGATTGCTCCTCTTACCGATGATGAATCTTGTGAAATTAATACTGCTTTGTTGAATCTTATCATGAAGGATCCATTTTCCGGCCTTCCTAGTGAAGATGCCGCTACCCATCTAAATAGCTTTGTTGATTTGTGTGATATGCAAAAGAAGAAAGATGTGGATAATGATATTGTTAAATTGAAGCTATTTCCTTTTTCGCTTAGAGATTGTGCTAAAGCTTGGTTTTCGTCTTTGCCTAAAAATAGTATTGACTCATGGAACAAGTGCAAAGATGCTTTTATCTCTAAGTATTTTCCTCCCGCTAAGATCATCTCTCTTAGAAACAATATTATGAATTTTAAGCAACTTGATCATGAACATGTTGCACAAGCTTGGGAGTGAAACTAATGATACATAATTGCCCTACTCATGGTTTAAATTTGTGGATGATTATACAAATTTTTTATGCCGGATTGAATTTTGCTTCTAGAAATCTTTTAGATTCGGCCGCGGGAGGCACTTTTATGGAAATCACTTTAGGAGAAGCTACTAAACTCCTAGATAATATTATGGTTAATTAATCTCAATGGCATACTGAAAGATCTACTAATAAAAAGGTGCATGTGATAGAAGAAATTAATGTTTTGAGTGGAAAGATGGATGAACTTATGAAATTATTTGCTAGTAAGAGTGATTCTTCTGATCCTAATGATATGCCCTTGTCTACTTTGATTGAGAATAAAAATGAATCTATGGATGTGAATTTTGTTGGTAGGAATAATTTTGGTAACAACGCGTATAGAGGAAATTTCAATCCTAGGCCTTATCCTAGTAATCCGTCTAATAATTATGGTAATTCCTACAACAATTCTTATGGAAATTATAATAAGATGCCCTCTGATTTTGAATCTAACATTAAAGAATTTATTACTTCGCAAAAGAGTTTCAATGCTATGATTGAAGAAAAATTGCTTAAGATTGATGTGTTGGCTAGGAACGTTGATAGAATTTCTCTTGATGTTGATTCTTTGAAACTTAGATCTATTCCACCTAAGAATTATATCAATGAGTCTCTCAAAGTCATGAGAATTTCCATTGATGAGTGCAAAGAAAGAACCGCTAGGATGCGTGCTAAGAAAGATGCCTTTATAAGAGCGTGTTCTTCTAGTTCCTATGAAAATAAATATGAAGATCTAAAAGTTATTGATGTGTCCCCTATTAAATATTTGTTTTGCAATATGAATCTTGATAATGATGGGACTGAATATGATCCACCTTTACCTAGAAGACGTTCCAAGAATTCAGAATTTTTTGATCTTGATGCTAAAATTGATAAAAGTGGGATGGAAGAAATTAAAACCCTAGATGTTGCTAAACCCACTATTATGGATTTCAAGGAATTTAACTATGAAAATTTCTCTTTGATTGATTGTATTTGCTTGTTGCAATCCATGCTAAATTCTCCTCACGCTTATAGCCAAAATAAAGCGTTTACTAAACATATCGTTGATGCCTTGATGCAATCTTATGAAGAAAAACTTGAATTGGAAGTTTCTATCCCTAGAAAACTCTATGATGAGTGGTAACAAACTATTAAAATTAAAATTAAATATCATTAATGCTATGCTTTATGTGATTTGGGTGCTAGTGTTTCCACGATTCCAAAGACTTTGTGTGCTTTGTTAGGTTTCCGTGATTTTGATGATTGCTCTCTAAACTTGCACCTTGCGGATTCCACTATTAAGAAACCTATGGGAAGAATTAATGATCTTCTTATTGTTGCAAATAGGAATTATGTGCTCGTAGATTTTATTGTTCTTGACATAGATTGCAATCCTTCATGTCCTATTATTCTTGGTAGACCTTTCCTTATAACGATTGGTGCAATTATTGATATGAAGGAAGGAAATATTAGATTCCAATTTCCATTAAGGAAAGCCATGGAACACTTTCCTAGAAAGAAAATTAAATTACCTTATGAATCAATTATGAGATCCACTTATGGATTTCCTACCAAAGATGGCAATACCTAGATCTATCCTTGCTTGTTATGCCTAGCTAGGGGCGTTAAACAATAGCGCTTGTTGGGAGGCAACCCAATTTTATTTTTATTCCTTGATTTTTGCTCATGTTTAGTAATAAATAATTTATCTATCCTATGTTTTGGTTGTGTTTTTTGTGTTTAATTAGTGTTTGTGCCAAGTAGAACCGTTGGGAAGAATTGGGGAAAGTCTTGTTACACTTGCTGTAAAAAACAGAAACTTTAGCGCTCACGAGAACTGCTGCCGTTTTTATTTGAAAAGTGCTATTTAGTTGATTCTTTTTGCATATGATTAACAGATAAATTCCTCACGTATATAAATTTATTTTAGAATTTTTGGGGTTCCAAATCTTGCGCTAGCTACAGATTACTACATACTGTTCTGTTTTTGACAGATTCTATTTTTCGTGTGTTGTTTGCTTATTTTGATGAATCTATGGCTAGTAAAATATTTTATAAACCATATAGAAGTTGGAATACAGTAGGTTTAACACCAATATAAATAAATAATGAGTTCATTACATTACCTTGAAGTGGTCTTTTATTTTCTTTCGCTAATGGAGCTCACGAGATTTTCTACTTTGAGTTTTGTGTTGTGAAGTTTTCAAGTTTTGGGTAAAGATTTGATGGATTATGGAACAAGAAGTGGCAAGAGCCTAAGCTTGGGGATGCCCATGGCAGCCCCAAGATAATCTAAGGACACCTAAAAGCCAAAGTTTGGGGATGCCCCGGAAGGCATCCCCTCTTTCGTCTACTTCTATCGGTAACTTTACTTGGAGCTATATTTTTATTCGCCACATGATATGTGTTTTGCTTGGAGCGTCTTGTATTATTTGAGTATTTATTTGTTAGTTTACCACAATCATCCTTGTTGTACACACCTTTTGAGAGAGCCATACATGATTTGGAATTTGTTAGAATACTCTATGTGCTTCGCTTATATCTTTTGAGTTATATAGTTTTACTCTAGTACTTCACTTATATCTTTTAGAGCACGGTGGTGGATTTGTTTTATAGAAACCATTGATCTCTCATGATTCACTTATATTATTTTGAGAGTCTTAAATAGCATGGTAATTTGCTTAAAAAATCCTTATATGCTAGGTATACAAGATTAATAATAAAATCCTCTTATGAGTGTGTTGAATACTATGAGAAGTTTGATGCTTGATAATTGTTTTGAGATATGAATATGGTGATATTAAAGTTGTGCTAGTTGAGTAGTTGTGAATTTGAGAAATACTTGTGTTGAAGTTTGTGATTCCCGTAGCATGCACGTATGGTGAACCGTTATGTGATGAAGTCAGAGCATGATTTATTTATTGATTGTCCTCCTTATGAGTGGCGGTCAGGGACGAGCGATGGTCTTTTCCTACCAATCTATCCCCCTAGGAGCATGCGTGTAATACTTTGCTTTGATAACTTGTAGATTTTTGCAATAAGTATATGAGTTCTTTATGACTAATGTTGAGTCCATGGATTATACGCACTCTCACCCTTCCACCATTGCTAGCCTCTCTAATACCGCGCACCTTTCGCCGGTATCATATACCCACCATACACCTTCCTCAAAACAGCCACCATACCTACCTATTATGGCATTTCCATAGCCATTCCGAGATATATTGCCATGCAACTTTCCACCGTTTCGTTTATTATGACACACTCCATCATTGTCATATTGCTTAGTATGATCATGTAGTTGACATCGTATTTGTGGCAAAGCCACCGTTCATAATTCTTTCATACATGTCACTGATGAGTCATTGCATATCCCGGTACACCACCAGAGGCATTCATATAGAGTCATATTTTTTTTCTAAGTATCAAGTTGTAATTGTTGAGTTGTAAGAAAATAAAAGTGTGATGATCATCATTATTAGAGCATTGTCCCAGTGAGGAAAGGATGATGGAGACTATGATTCCCCCACAAGTCGGGATGAGACTCTAGATGGAAAATAAAAATAAAAAAGGGAGGATAAGAGGCCATAAAAAAGAAAGAGAAAAGGCCCAAATAAAAAACATGAGAGAAAAAGAGAGAAGGGGCAATGCTACTATCCTTTTACCACACTTGTGCTTCAAAGTAGCACCATGATATTCATAGTAGAGAGTCTCTCATTTCGTCAATTTCATATACTAGTGGGAATTTTTCCTTATAGAACTTGGCTTGTATATTCCAATGATGGACTTCCTCAAATTGCCCTAGGTCTTCGTGAGCAAGCAAGTTGGATGCACACCCACTTAGTTTCTTTTGTTGAGCTTTCATATACTTATAGCTCTAGTGCATCCGTTGCATGGCAATCCCTACTCACTCACATTGATATCTATTGACGGGCATCTCCATAGCCTGTTGATACGCCTAGTTGATGTGAGACTATCTTCCCCCTTTCTGTCTTCTGCACAACCACCATTCTATTCCACCTATAGTGCTATATCCATGGCTCACGCTCATGTATTGCATGAAGATTGAAAAAGTTTTGAGAATGTCAAAAATATGAAACAATTGCTTGGCTTGTCATCGGGGTTGTGCATGATTTAAATACTTTGTGTGGTGAAGATAGAGCATAGCCAGACTATATGATTTTGTAGGGATAACTTTCTTTGGCCATGTTATTTTAAGAAGACATGATTGCTTTATTAGTATGCTTGAAGTATTTTTATTTTTATGTCAATATGAACTTTTATCTTGAATCTTTCGGATCTGAATATTCATACCACAACTAAGAAGAATTACATTAAAATTATGCCAAGTAGCACTCCGCATCAAAAATTCTGTTTTTATCATTTACCTACTCGAGGACGAGCAGGAATTAAGCTTGGGGATGCTTGATACGTCTCCAACGTATCTATAATTTTTGATTGCTCCATGCTATATTATCTAATGTTTTGGACATTATTGGGCTTTATTATCCACTTCTATATTAATTTTGGGACTAACTTATTAACCGGAGGCCCAACCCAGAATTGCTGTTTTTTGCCTATTTTTGCGTTTTGAAGAAAAGGAATATCAAACGGAGTCCAAACGGAATGAAACCTTCGGGAACGTGATTTTCTCAACGAACAAGACCCAGGAGACTTGGACCCTACGTCAAGACACAAAAGAGGAGGCCACGAGGTAAGGGGGTGTGCCTACCCCCCAGGCGCCCTCCACCCTCGTGGGCCCCCTATTGCTCCACCGACGTACTCCTTCCTCCTATATATACCTACGTACCCCCAAACGATCAAATAAGGAGCCAAAACCATAATTTCACCGCCGCAACTTTCTGTATACACGAGATCCCATCTTGGGGCATGTTCCGGAGCTCCGTCGGAGGAGGCATCGATCACGGAGGGCTTCTACATCAACACCATAGCCCTCCGATGAAGTGTGAGTAGTTCACCTCAGACCTACGGGTCCATAGTTAGTAGCTAGATGGCTTCTTCTCTCTTTTTGGATCTCAATACAATGTTCTCCCCCTCTCTTGTGGAGAACTATTCGATGTAATCTTCTTTTTGCGGTGTGTTTGTTGAGACCGATGAATTGTGGGTTTATGATCAAGTCTATCTATGAACAATATTTGAATCTTCTCTGAATTCTTTTGTGTATGATTGGTTATCTTTGCAAGTCTCTTCGAATTATCAGTTTGGTTTGGCCTACTAGATTGATCTTTCTTGCAATGGGAGAAGTGCTTAGCTTTGGGTTCAATCTTGCGGTGTCCTTTCCCAGTGACAGTAGGGGCAGCAAGGCACGTATTGTATTGTTGCCATCGAGGATAACAATATGGGGTTTTCATCATATTGCATGAGTTTATCCCTCTACATCATGTCATCTTGCTTAAGGCGTTACTCTGTTTTCATTAACTTAATACTCTAGATGCATGCTGGATAGCGGGCGATGAGTGGAGTAATAGTAGTAGATGCAGGCAGGAGTCGGTCTACTTGTCTCGGACGTGATGCCTATATACATGATCATGCCTAGATATTCTCATAACTATGCTCAATTCTGTCAATAACTCAACAGTAATTTGTTCACCCACCGTAGAATACTTATGCTCTCGAGAAAAGCCACTAGTGAAACCTATGGCCCCCGGGTCTATCTTCATCATATTAATCTCCTACTACTTAGTTATTTCCTTTGCTTTTTACTTTGCTTTTACTTTACTTTGCGTCTTTATCACAAAAATACCAAAAATATTATCTTATCATATCTATCAGATCTCACCGTCATAAGTGGCCTTGTAGGGATTGAAAACCCCTTATCGCGTTGGTTGTGAGGATTTATTTGTTTTGTGCAGGTGCGAGGGACTCGCACGTAGCCTCCTACTGGATTGATAACTTGGTTCTCAAAAACTGCGGGAAATACTTACGCTACTTTGCTGCATCATCCCTTCCTCTTTGGGGAAAACCAACGCATTGCTCAAGAGGTAGCATCCTTCCTCCTATATATACCTACGTACCCCCAAACGATCAGAAACGGAGCCAAAAAGCTAATTCCACCGCCGCAACCTTCTGTATCCACGAGATCCCATCTTGGGGCCTGTTCCGGAGCTCCGCCGGAGGGGGCATCCATCACGGAGGGCTTCTACATCAACACCATAGCCTCCCCGATGAAGTGTGAGTAGTTTACCTCAGACCTTCGGGTCCATAGTTGTTAGCTAGATGGCTTCTTCTCTCTTTTTGGATCTCAATACAATGTTCCCCCCTCTCTTGTGGAGATCTATTCGATGTAATCTTCTTTTTGCGATGTGTTTGTTGAGACCGATGAATTGTGGGTTTATGATCAAGATTATCTATGAATAATATTTGAATCTTCTCTGAATTCTTTTATGTATGATTGGTTATCTTTGCAAGTCTCTTTGAATTATCAGTTTGGTTTGGCCTACTAGATTGATCTTTCTTGCAATGGGAGAAGTGCTTAGCTTTGGGTTCAATCTTGCGGTGTCCTTTCCCAATGACAGTAGGGGCAGCAAGGCACGTATTGTATTGTTGCCATCGAGGATAACAAGATGGGGTTTTATCATATTGCATGAATTTATCCCTCTACATCATGTCATCTTGCTTAAGGCGTTACTCTGTTTTCATGAACTTAATACTCTAGATGCATGCTGGATAGCGGTCGATGAGTGGAGTAATAGTAGTAGATGCAGGCAGGAGTCGGTCTACTTGTCTCGGACGTGATGCCTATATACATGACCATACCTAGATATCCTCATAACTATGCTCAATTCTATCAATTGCTCAACAGTAATTCGTTCACCCACCGTAAAATACTTATGCTCTTGAGAGAAGCCACTAGTGAAACCTATGGCCCCCGGGTCTATCTTCATCATATTAATCTTCCAATACTTAGTTATTTCCTTTGCTTTTTTTACTTTGCTTTTATTTTACTTTGCATCTTTATCACAACAATACCAAAAAAAAATATCCTATCATATCTATCAGATCTGTCTCTCATAAGTGACCGTGAAGGGATTGACAACCCCTTATCGCGTTGGTTGCGAGGAGTTATTTGTTTTGTGTAGGTACGAGGGACTCGCGCGTAGCCTCCTACTAGATCGATACCTTGGTTCTCAAAAACCGAGGGAAATACTTATGCTACTTTGCTGCATCATCCTTTCCTCTTCAAGGAAATCCAACGCAGTGCTCAAGAGGTAGCAAGAAGATTTCTGGCGCCGTTGCCGGGGAGGTTCGCGCAAGTCAAGATTTGACTCCCGACAACGAGCCATTTCTGGCGCCGTTGCTGGGGAGTCTACGCAAAAGTCAACATACCAAGTACCCATCACAACCCTTATCTCCCGCATTACATTATTTGCCATTTGCCTCTCGTTTTCCTCTCCCCCATTTCACCCTTGCCGTTTTATTCGCCCTCTCTCTCTCTATCCTCTCTCTCTATCCTCTCTCTCTCTCTATCCTCCCTCTCTTTCTCTATTTGCCTCTTTTTGCCTTTTGCACCTTCTGCCGTCATGTCCGAAATTGGGGAAATTATTGTCGATATGGACAATAATAATATCATGAAAAATTCTGACGCTCCTGCTGAAGAACCCCCTATCTTACTTACAAAAAAATTCCGTATTGGTAGTGGCAATATTATTGGAAAAGTAGTTATCCAAGATTTCTTTACTTGTGCCAGTGCTTTGCCTTCTATGAGTAGTTCTATCCTTCATAGAACTAGTAGTCTTGCGGACGCTATTGCCATGCTTGTAGTTGAACTTGAAAGACAATTCATGCACATGCACCCTTGCATACAAAGAATTTTCCTAGAATTTTCTAATATTGAGCATTCTTCTGTTAAGTGTGCCGCTACGATCTTTTTGGCTCATGAGTTCAGATTCATAATAAAAGAGGCCAAAGAAATATTTGTGCATTATAGGGTGGACGCTTGCCGTCCTCCCATAGAGGCTATCCTTTTTGATCAAGAAGAAATAATGCATTTTCAATTCCTAGAGTATGTTGCTTTCAATGAAAATCTTAGAAAAAGGGTTCCTACCAATGTTTTAGTTGATAGAATTTCTGAATTTAATGATGATTTGGCCATTCGAATAATGAACTAGCATATTCTCTTGAGTTTAGGCTCACAAAGTTCTGTCAAAAGAATACTTATAATGATGAATTGGTTGTGCAATACAAAGGGCAAAAGGAGGAACCTATACCTCCCAAGGTTGATCTTGGGGACTTTTGTCCCATTAAATTTAGCCCTTTTGATTACTTTTGCTTGCCTCAAAAAAACTTGCTGCCGAACGTAGAGAATATGAAAAGCGTTTTAATGATCTATCTTACTATTATGGCAATACCTAGATCTATCCTTGCTTTTTATGCCTAGCTAGGGTCTTTAAACGATAGCGCTTGTTGGGGGGCAACCCAATTTTATTTATATTCCTTGATTTTTGCTCCTGTTTACTAATTAATAATTTACCTAGCCTCTGTTTTGGTTGTGTTTTTTGTGTTTAATTAGTGTTTGTGCCAAGTAGAACCATTGGGAAGACTTGGGGAAAGTCTTGATATCTTGCTGTAAAAAACAGAAACTTTAGCACTCACGAGAACTGCTTCCATTTTTATTTGGAAAGTGATATTTAGTTAATTCTTTTTGCAGATTATTAATAGATAAATTCCTCACGTCCAGCAATTTATTTTAGAATTTTTGGGGTTCCAGATTTTGTGTTAGCTACAGATTACTACTGACTGTTCTGTTTTTGACAGATTCTGTTTTTCGTGTGTTGTTTGCTTATTTTGATGAATCTATGGCTAGTAAAATAGTTTATAAACCATAGATAAGTTGTAATACAGTAGGTTTAACACCAATATAAATAAAGAATGAGTTCATTACAGTACCTTGAAGTGGTCTTTTGTTTTCTTTCGCTAACGGAGCTCACGAGATTTTCTACTTTAAGTTTTGTGTTGTGAAGTTTTCAAGTTTTGGGTAAAGATTTGATGGATTATGGAACAAGGAGTCGCAAGAGCCTAAGCTTGGGGATGCCCATGGCACCCCCAAGATAATCTAAGGACACCTAAAAGCCAAAGCTTGGGGATGCCCCGGAAGGCATCCCTCTTTCGTCTACTTCCATCGGTAACTTTACTTGGAGCTATATTTTTATTCACCACATGATATGTGTTTTGCTTGGAGCGTCTTGTATGCTTTGAGTCTTTGCTTTTTAGTTTTCCACAATCATCCTTACTGTACACACCTTTTGAGAGAGCCATACATGATTTGTAATTTTTTAGAATACTCTATGTGCTTCACTTATATCTTTTGAGTTATATAGTTTTGCTCTAGTACTTAACTTATATCTTTTAGATCATGGTGGTGGATTTGTTTTGTATAAAATATTGATCTCTCATGCTTCACTTAGATTATTTTGAGAGTCTTAAATAGCATGGTAATTTGCTTGAATAATCCTAATATGGTAGGTATTCAAGATTAGTAAAAAAATTCTTATGAGTGTTTTGAATACTAAGAGAAGTTTGATGCTTGATGATTGTTTTGAGATATGGAGGTAATAATATGAAAGTCGTGCTAGTTGAGTAGTTGTGAATTTGAGAAATGCTTGTGTTGAAGTTTGCAAGTCCTGTAGCATGCACGTATGGTAAACGTTATGTAACAAATTTGAAACATGAGGTGTTCTTTGATTGTCCTCCTTATGAGTGGCGGTCAGGGACGAGCGATGGTCTTTTCCTACCAAACTACCCCCTAGGAGCATGCGCGTATTGCTTGGTTTTTTATGACTTGTAGATTTTTGCAATAAGTATGTGAGTTCTTTATGACTAATCTTGAGTCCATGTATTATACACACTCTCACCCTTCCATCATTGTTAGCCTCTTCGGTACCGTGCATTGCCCTTTCTCACATTGAAGGTTGGTGCAAACTTCGCTGGTGCATCCAAACCCCGTGATATGATACGCTCTTTCACACATAAACCTCCTTATATCTTCCTCAAAACAGCCACCATACCTACCTATTATGGCATTTCCATAGCCATTCCGAGATATATTGCCATGCAACTTTCCACCATTCCGTTTATCATGACACATTCATCATTGTCATATTGCTTAGCATGATCATGTAGTTGACATAGTATTTGTGGAAAAGCCACCGTTCATAATTCTTTCATACATGTCACTCTTGGTTCCTTGCATATCCCGGTACACCGCCGGAGGCATTCATAAGAGTCATCTTTTGTTCTAGCATCGAGTTGTAATCATTGAGTTGTAAATAAATAGAAGTCTGATGATCATCATTTTCTAGAGCATTGTCCCAAGTGAGGAATTAAAAAAATAAAAAAAAGGGAAGAGAAAGGCCATACAAAAAGAGAAGGCCCAAAAAAAGAGATAAAAAGAGAGAAGGGACAATGCTACTATCCTTTGCCACACTTGTGCTTCAAAGTAGCACCATAATCTTCATGATAGAGAGTCTTTTGTTTTGTCACTTTCATATACTAGTCAGAATTTTTCATTATAGAACTTCGCTTGTATATTCCAACAATGGGCCTCCTCAAGTGCCCTAGGTCTTCGTGAGCAAGCAAGTTGGATGCACACCCACTTAGTTTCTTTTGTTGAGCTTTCATACATTTATAGCTCTAGTGCATCCGTTGCATGGTAATCCCTACTCCTTGCATTAACAACAATCGATGGGCATCTCCATAGCCCATTGATTAGCCTCGTTGATGTGAGACTTTCTCCTTTTTTGTCTTCTCCACATAACCCCCATCATCATATTCTATTCCACCCATAGTGTTATGTCCATGGCTCGTGCTCATATATTGCGTGAAAGTTTATAGGTTTGAGATTACTAAAGTATGAAACAATTGCTTGGCTTGTCATCGGGGTTGTGCATGATGAGAGCATTCTTGTGTGACGAAAATGGAGCATGACTAAACTATATGATTTTGTAGGGATGAACTTTCTTTGGCCATGTTATTTTGAGAAGACATAATTGCTTAGTTAGTATGCTTGAAGTATTATTATTTTTATGTCAATATGAACTTTTATATTGAATCTTTCGGATCTGAATATTCATACCACAATTAATAAGAATTACATTAAAATTATGCCAAGTAGCACTCCGCATCAAAATTATCTTTTTTATCATTTACCTACTCGAGGGCGAGCAGGAATTAAGCTTGGGGATGCTTGATACGTCTCCAACGAATCTATAATTTTTGATTGCTCCATGCTATAATATCTACTGTTTTGGACATTATTGGGCTTTATTATCCACTTTTATATTATTTTTGGGACTAACCTATTAACCGGAGGCCCAACCCATAACTGTTGTTTTTTGCCTATTTCAGAGTTTCGCAGAAAAGCAATATCAAACGGAGTCCAAACGAAATGAAACCTTTGAGAACGTGATTTTTGGAATGAACATGATCCAGCAGACTTGGACCCTACGTCAAGAAATAAGAGAGGAAGCCACGAGGTAGGGGGGCGCGCCTCCCCCCCCAAGGCGCGCCCTCCACCCTCGTGGGCCCCCTGTTGCTCCGCCGACGTACTCCTTCCTCCTATATATATATACCTATGTACCCCCAAACGATCAGAAACGGAGCCAAAAACCTAATTCCACCGCCGCAACCTTCTGTATCCACGATATCCTATCTTGGGGCCGGTTCCGGAGCTCCGTCGGAGGGGGCATCCATCACGGAGGGCTTCTACATCAACACCATAGCCTCTCCGATGAAGTGTGAGTAGTTTACCTCAGACCTTCGGGTCCATAGTTATTAGCTAGATGGCTTCTTCTCTCTTTTTGGATCTCAATACAATGTTCTCCCCCTCTCTTGTGGAGATCTATTCGATGTAATCTTCTTTTTGCGGTGTGTTTGTTGAGACCGATGAATTGTGGGTTTATGATCAAGATTATCTATGAATAATATTTGAATCCTCTCTGAATTCTTTTATGTATGATTGGTTATCTTTGCAAGTCTCTTCGAATTATCAGTTTGGTTTGGCCTACTAGATTGATCTTTCTTGCAATGGGAGAAGTGCTTAGCTTTGGGTTCAATCTTGCGGTGTCCTTTCCGAGTGATAGTAGGGGTAGCAAGACACGTATTGTATTGTTGCCATCGAGGATAACAAGATGGTTTTTTTATCATATTGCATGAATTCATCCCTCTACATCATATCATCTTGCTTAAGGCGTTACTCTGTTTTCATGAACTTAATACTCTAGACGCATGCTGGATAGCGGTCGATGAGTGGAGTAATAGTAGTAGATGCAGGCAGGAGTCGGTCTACTTGTCTCGAACATGATGCATATATACATGATCATACCTAGATATTCTCATAACTATGCTCAATTCTGTCAATTGCTCAACAGTAATTCGTTCACCCACCGTAAAATACTTATGCTCTTGAGAGAAGCCACTAGTGAAACCTATGCCCCGGGTCTATCTTCATCATATTAATCTTCCAATACTTAGTTATTTCCTTTGCTTTTTTACTTTGCTTTTATTTTACTTTGCATATTTATCACAAAAATACCAAAAAATATTATCCTATCATATCTATCAGATCTCACTCTCGTAAGTGACTGTGAAGGGATTAACAACCCCTTATCACGTTGGTTGCGAGGAGTTATTTGTTTTGTGCAGGTACAAGGGACTCGCGCGTAGCCTCCTACTGGATTGATACCTTGGTTCTCAAAAACTGAGGGAAATACTTACGCTACTTTGCTACATCATATTTTCCTCTTCAAGGAAATCCAACGCAGTGCTCAAGAGGTAGCAGAGTCCAAACGGAATGAAACCTTCGGGAACATGATTTTCGGAACGAACATGATCCAGAGGACTTTGACCCTATGTCAAGACATCAACCAGGAGGCCACGAGGTAGGGGGGCGCGCCTACCACCTGATAACCCACAAGTATAGGGGATCGCAACAGTTTTTGATAAGTAAGAGTGTCGAACCCAACGAGGAGCTAAAGGTAGAACAAATATTCCCTCAAGTTCTATCGACCACCGATACAACTCTACGCACGCTTGACGTTCACTTTACCTAGAACAAGTATGAAACTAGAAGTACTTTGTAGGTGTTGTTGGATAGGTTTGCAAGATAATAAAGAGTACGTAAATAAAAAGTAGGGGCTATTTAGATAAAGAAACAATAAAGTAAATATAGCGAGTGTGGAAAAGTGGTGATAGGAGTTGTGAAATTTCCCCTAAGCAATTGACTACTTTACTAGACCGATAGCAAGTATTATGTGGGAGAGGCCACTGCTAGCATGTCATCCCTTACTTGGAATTCTATGCACTTATGATTGGAACTATTAGCAAGCATCCGCAACTACTAACGTTCATTAAGGTAAAACCCAACCATAGCATTAAGATATATCGGTCCCCCTTCAATCCTGTATGCATCAATTTCTATGCTAGGTTGAAGCTTCTGTCACTCTTGCCCTCCAATACATAGTCCTATCAACATACAACTAACCCTAGGGTGTGATCCACGCGCGCAATCATATGATGGGCACCAAAGGACAACAACATAACCACAAGCAAATTAAATCAATCATAGCAATTCATCAACCACCGATAGGACAACGAAAATCTACTCAAACATCATAGGATGGCAACACATCATTGGATAATAATATGAAGCATAAAGCACCATGTTCAAGTAGAGGGTACAGCGGGTTGCGGGAGAGTGGACCGCTGTAGATAGAGGGGGGAAGGTGATGGAGATGTTGGTGAAGATGGCGGAGGTGTTGGTGAAGATCGCGGTGATGATGATGATGGCCACGGCGGCGTTCCGGCGCCACCGGAGGAGAGGGGGAGAGGGGCCCCCTTCTTCCTCTTCTTCCTTGACCTCCTCCCTAGATGGGAGAAGGGTTTCCCCTCTGGTCCTTGGCCTCCATGGCATGGGAGGGGCAAGAGCCCCTCCGAGATTGGATCTATCTCTCTGTTTTTCTCTGGTTCTGCGTTCTGTTCTGGCTCTGTTTCACCGTTTCGTGTATATATGGAGATCCGTAACTCCGATTGGCCTGAAACCTTCGCCGTGATTTTTTTTCCGAATATTAGCTTTCTTGCGGCAAAAGAAGAGCGTCAACCGCCTTACGGTGGGCTCACGAGGGTAGGGGCGCGCCCAAGGGGGCGCCCCCTGCCTCGTGACCACATCGGGCACTGGTTCGCGCTGATTTTCTTTCCGAATTTTCCATATTTTCCAAAAATAAGCTCCGTCCGTTTTTATCCCGTTTGGACTTCGTTTGATATGGATATTCTGCGAAACCAAAAACATGCAACAGACAGGAACTGGCACTGGGCACTGGATCAATATGTTAGTCCCAAAAATAACATAAAAAGTTGCCAAAAAGTATATGAAAGTTGAATAATATTGGCATGGAACAATCAAAAATTATAGATACGACGGAGACGTATCAGCATCCCCAAGCTTAATTCCTACTCGTCCTCGAGTAGGTAAATGATAAAAAAGATATTTTTTGATGTGGAATGCTACCTAGCATAATCTTGATCATATGTCTAATCATGGCATGAATATTAAGACACGAGTGATTCAAAGCAATAGTATATCATTTGACATAAAAACAATAACACTTCAAGCATACCAACCAAGCAATTATGTCTTATTGAAATAACATAGCCAAAGAAAGCTCATCCCTACAAAATCATATAGTCTGGGTATGCTCCATCTTCACCACACAAAGTATTTAAATCATGCACAACCCCGATGACAAGCCAAGCAATTGTTTCATACTTTTGACGTTCTCAAACCTTTTCAACTTTCACGCAATACATGAGCGTGAGCCATGGACATGGCACTGTAGGTGGAATAGAATATGATTATGGGGGTTATGTGGAGAAGACAAAAAGGGAGAAAGTCTCACATCAACTAGGCGTATTAACGGGCTATGGAGATGCCCATTAATAGATATCAATATGAGGAGTAGGGATTGCCATGCAACGGATGCACTAAGAGCTATAAGTTTATGAAAGCTCAAATTGAAACTAAGTGGGTGTGCATCCAACTTGCTTGCTCATGAAGACCTAGGGCATTTGAGGAAGCCCATCGTTGGAATATACAAGCCAAGTTCTATAATGAAAATTCCCACTAGTATCTGAAAGTGATAACTCAGGAGACTCTCTATATGAAGAACATGGTGCTACTTTGAAGCACAAGTGTGGAAAAAGGATAGTAGCACTGCCCCTTCTCTCTTTTTCTCTCATTTTTTTATTCTTTTTTTGGTGGGCTTCTTTGGCCTCTTTTTTTTATTTGGGCTTCTTTGGCCTCTTTTATTTTTTTATTTGGGCTTCTTTGGCCTTTTTTATTTTTTTGTAAAGTCCGGAGTCTCATCCCGAATTATGAGGGAATCATAGTCTCCATCATCCTTTCCTCACGGGGCAATGCTCTAATAATGATGATCATCACACTTTTATTTACTTACAACTCAATATTACAACTCTAGAACAAAGATATGACTCTATATGAATGCCTCCGGCGGTGTACCGGGATGTGCAATGATCTAGCGTAGCAATGACATAAAAAACGGACAAGTCATGAAAACATCATGCTAGCTATCTTACGATCATGCAAAGCAATATGACAATGAATGCTCAAGTCATGTATATGATGATGATGGAAGTTGCATGGCAATATATCTCGGAATGGCTATGGAAATGCCATGATAGGTAGGTATGGTGGCTGTTTTGAGGAAGATATATGGTGGGTTTATGGTACCGGCGGAAGTTGCGCGGTACTAGAGAGGCTAGCAATGGTGGAAGGGTGAGAGTGCGTATAATCCATGGACTCAACATTAGTCATAAAGAACTCACATACTTATTGCAAAAATCTATTAGTCATCGAAACAAAGTACTACGCGCATGCTCCTAGGGGGATAGATTGGTAGGAAAAGACCATCGCTCGTCCCCGACCGCCACTCATAAGGAAGACAATCAATAAACACCTCATGCCCCGACTTCATTACATAACGGTTCACCATATGTGTATGCTATGGGACTTGCAAACCTCAACACAAGTATTTCTCAATTTCACAATTACTCGACTAGCATGAATCTAATATCACCACCTTTATATCGCAAAACTATTGCAAGGAATCAAACATATCATATTCAGCGATCTACAAGTTTATGTAGGATTTTATGACTAACCATGTGAATGACCAGTTCCTGTCATCTCTCTAAATAGATATAAGTGAAGCAAGAGAGTTTAATTCTTTCTACAAAAGATGTGCCCGTGCTCTAACAAATATAAGTGAAGAAAAGAGCATTCTACAAATGGCGGTTTTCTAAGTGAAGAGAAACAGGCAATCCAAACTTCAAATGATATAAGTGAAGCACATGAAGCATTCTATAAAGCCATACTCAAAGATATAAGTGAAGTGCAATGAGCATTCTATAAATCAACAAAGGACTATCTCATACCAGCATGGTGCATAAAAAGAAAAAGAAAAACCTAAATGCAAAAGACGCTCCAAGACTTGCACATATCGCATGAACGAAACGAATCCGAAAACATACCGATATTTGTTGAAGAAAGAGGGGATGCCTCCCCAGCATCCCCAAGCTTAGACGCTTGAGTATCCTTGAATATTTACGTGGGGTGCCTCGGGCATCCCCAAGCTTGAGCTCTTGCCTCTCTTCCTTCTTCTCACATTGAGACCTTCTCAGTCATCGAACACTTCATCCACACAAAACTTCAACAGAAAACTCGGTAAGATCCGTTAGTATAATAAAGCAAATCCATACTCAAAGTACTGTTGCAAACAATTCATATTTTGTTTTTGCATTGTGTCTACTTTAATATAACTTTTTCATGGCTTAATCCACTGATTTAAATTTATAGTTTCATCAAAACAAGCAAACTATGCATCAAAAACAGAATCTGTCTAAAACAGAACAGTCTGTAATAATCTGAACATTCACCATACTTATTATACTTGAAAAATTCTACCAAAATTAGGAAAAATACAAAATTTGTATAGGAAGACAGTGCAAAAAGAATCAGAACCATTTGACGTTCCAGCTCAAAATGTAAAATCGCGCACTACAGCCAAAGTTTCTGTCCTGCACCGTACAAACCATCAAGCAAATGTAAACATCCTAAAGGCAAACCTTGGCACATTATTTTTATGATACAATGGAATTGTACAAGGGGATAATTATTTTTGTTGAAAAGTTTATGTAATCAAGATTCACAAAGTTTCAGTGAGCATGAACAAAGTTCAAGGAGCTCTTCCACTTCAACAATGTTTGTCTTTCTCACTCTCACTTTCCTTTTTGAAAAAGTTTTGGGTTCCCCTCTTTATTTTTGTTGTTTTTAAACTATATGAAAGCACTCAACAGAAATAAATGACTCTCTAAAACTTCCGGGTTGTCTCCCTGGCAGCGCTTTCTTTAAAGCCATTAAGCTAGGCATATAGTGCTCAAGTAATGAATCCACCCGGATCCCAAGGTATATCAAAGCCAATTTTAATTAACAATGATTTATAATTTAGTAGTGAGCACAAAGTAACATATATCATGCAATAACGAAGTTTAACTCTCTTCCTATGCATTGGCATGTCATAAAAGAACAATTCATGCACACAAAGTAAAGGCCAATGCATAGTATAAACAGTTTCTTGCAATTTTATCATATTGGAAACATAGAGAGGTGGAGATATAGTTCCTCTCTCATAATAATTGCAAGTAAGAGCAGCAAGCACATGCATATTATATTTATCGAAATCATCATGTGCAACGGTAAAAGGCAACCCATCAATATAATCCTTAATAAGTGTAAACTTCTCCGATATAGTATAATCGGGAGAATTCAAAAAGATAATAGGACTATCATGCGTGGGTGCAATAGCAACAATTTCATGTTTAACATAAGGAACTATAGCAAGTTCATCTTCATAAGCATAATTCATATTGGCATCTTGGCCATAAGCATAGCAAGCATCATCAAAAATGGATATTTCAAAAGGATCAAAGGGATAATAACAATCATCATAGCAATCATCCTTCGGTAAGCATGAAGGGGAATTAAACAATGTATGAGTTGAAGAGTTACTCTCATTAGAAGGTGGGCACGGGTGATCAATCCGTTCTTCCTTCTTTTGTTCTTCGCTCTCCTCCTCATCTTTTTCATCCAATGAGCTCACAATTTCATCAATTTCTTCTTCCATAGACTCCTGCAAAATATTAGTCTGTTCTTGGACAGCGGAGTATTCCTCAATATATTGTTTAACATAGGTATTAGAAGCATAATTATCATAGCAATATTTAAGTATAGCAAAAATTTCAGATTTGTGAAAAGTAGCATCATACTTTTCAATCAAAGAAGCAATTTCATAAGCACCCTCAAAAGCAACAAATTCTTCAATTTGTTGAACATCATAGTAACTATAAACACCTTTAGCATAAGAAGATAAGATTCCATTATCAATAAACTCACATTGGTAGGGAAGGTGTTTCTTAGGGTTTTCAGAACAACAAGTAAAATCATATAATTCACACAAATTCCAAGCATAGCATTGCAAACGTTGAATTTGACTCCATAATAATTTCCCTATTTCAGATATACGGTGTCGCACATAACAAGCATGCTCATCTAAAGATTTGCCCTCAACTAAGCTAGTTGGGGTTTCGGCACGAGCACAAAGGGATCGAAGATGATCTAAGTAATAAGCTTCAGCAGTGTGATAGATTTTGAGTGGTTCTTCAACCATTGGTTTAGTAGGTACGACTAATTTTTTTGGTATTTTGCGTTTCTACCCATAACTAAATATAGAAAACAACTAAGAATAGCAAATAAAAATTACTTAGTGATAAAGCAAACAAGCACACATGAGAATATTCACCCCAAGCTATTGCTCCCCGGCAACGGCGCCAGAAAAAGGTCTTGATAACCCACAAGTATAGGGGATCGCAACAGTTTTCGATAAGTAAGAGTGTCGAACCCAACAAGGAGCTAAAGGTAGAACAAATATTCCCTCAAGTTCTATCGACCACCGATACAACTCTACGCACGCTTGACGTTCACTTTACCTAGAACAAGTATGAAACTAGAAGTACTTTGTAGGTGTTGTTGGATAGGTTTGCAAGATAATAAAGAGTACGTAAATAAAAAGTAGGGGCTGTTTAGATAAAGAAACAATAAAGTAAATATAGCAAGTGTGGAAAAGTGGTGATAGGAGTTGCGAAATTGCCCCTAAGCAATTGACTACTTTACTAGACCGATAGCAAGTATTATGTGGGAGAGGCCACTGCTAGCATGTCATCCCTTACTTGGAATTCTATGCACTTATGATTGGAACTATTAGCAAGCATCCGCAACTACTAACGTTCATTAAGGTAAAACCAACCATAGCATTAAGATATATTGGTCCCCCTTCAATCCCGTATGCATCAATTTCTATGCTAGGTTGAAGCTTCTGTCACTCTTGCCCTCCAATACATAGTCCTATCAACTTACAACTAACCCTAGGGTGTGATCCACGCGCGCAATCATATGATGGGCACCAAAGGACAGCAACATAACTACAAGAAAATTAAATCAATCATAGCAATTCATCAACCATCGATAGGACAACGAAAATCTACTCAGACATCATAGAATGGCAACACATCATTGGATAATAATATGAAGCATAAAGCACCATGTTCAAGTAGAGGGTACAACGGGTTGCGGGAGAGTGGACCGCTGTAGATAGAGGGGGGAAGGTGATGGAGATGTTGGTGAAGATGGCGGAGGTGTTGGTGAAGATCACGGTGATGATGATGATGGCCACGGCGGCGTTCCGGCGCCAGCGGAGGAGAGGGGGAGAGGGGCCCCCTTCTTCCTCTTCTTCCTTGACCTCCTCCCTAGATGGGAGAAGGGTTTCCCCTCTGGTCCTTGGCCTCCATGGCATGGGAGGGCGAGAGCCCCTCCGAGATTGGATCTATCTCTCTGTTTCTCTCTGGTTCTGCGTTCTGTTCTGGCTCTGTTTCACCGTTTCGTGTATATATGGAGATCCGTAACTCCGATTGGCCTGAAACCTTCATCAACCGCCTTATGTTGGGCTCACGAGGGTAGGGGGCGCGCCCTCTGCCCCGTGACCACCTCGGGCACTGGTTCGCGTTGATTTTCCTTCCGAATTTTCCATATTTTCCAAAAATAAGCTCCGTCCGTTTTTATCCCGTTTGGACTCCGTTTGATATGGATATTCTACGAAACCAAAAACATGCAACAGACAGGAACTGGCACTGGGCACTGGATCAATATGTTAGTCCCAAAAATAATATAAAAAGTTGCCAAAAAGTATATGAAAGTTGAATAATATTTGCATGGAACAATCAAAAATTATAGATACGACGGAGACGTATCACCCCCCTAGGCGCGCCCTCCATCCTCATGGGCCCCCTGTTGCTCCACCGACATACTCCTTCCTCCTATATATACCTACGTACCCCCAAACTACCAGATATGGAGCCAAAACCCTAATTCCACCGCCGTAACTTTCTGTATCCATGAGATCCCATCTTGGGGCCTGTTCTGGAGCTCCGCCGGAGGGGCATCGATCATGGAGGGCTTCTACATCAACACTATAGCCCTTCTGATGAAGTGTGAGTAGTTTACCTCAGACCTACGGGTCCATAGTTATTATTTAGATGGCTTCTTCTCTCTTTTTGGATCTCAATACAAAGTTCTCCCCCTCTCTTGTGGAGATCTATTCGATGTAATGTTCTTTTGCGGTGTGTTTGTTGAGACCGATGAATTGTGGGTTTATGATCAAGTCTATCTACGAACAATATTTGAATCTTCTCTGAATTCTTTTATTTTACTTTGCTTCTTTATCATAAAAATACCAAAAATATTATCTTATCATATCTATCAAATCTCACTCTCGTAAGTGGCCGTGTAGGGATTGACAACCCCTTATCGCGTTGGTTGCGAGGATTTATTTGTTTGTGTAGGTACGGGGGACTCGTGCGTGGCCTCCTACTGGATTGATACCTTGGTTCTCAAAAACTGAGGGAAATACTTACGCTACTTTGTTGCACCACCCTTTCCTCTTCAAGGGAAAACCAACGCAAGTGCTCAAGAGGTAGCATTGGTTAGTGCGTATAGGACAGTGGCCAGACTCAGATCAAATACCAATATCTCGTTAAGCGTGTTAATTGAAGTAACCTCGGATGCCGACCAGGGCCATGCCCACCTCTCTCCTAGGTGGTCTCAACCTGCCCTGTCACCCCGCCACAAAGGTCCACTCAGAGGGCCGTCAGGACAAACGTCCTTTCGGTCCCAATCCGTGAATCACTCGCGGGTACTCTACGAGCCGACCCGACTTTAGTCACCACATATATCATGTATTATGTATATAAGTATATACCCGTGATCACCACCCGGGTGATCACAACCCGATAGTATAGCACGACAGACGGACAAGAATGTAGGGCCACTAATGGAATACTAGCATTCTATACTAAGCACTTAGGATTGCAGGTAAAGGTAACAACAGTAGTAGCAAAGACAGGCTATGCATCAGGATAGGATTAACGGAAAGCAGTAGCATGCTACACTACTCTAATGCAAGCAGTAGAGAGAAGAATAGGCGATATCTGGTGATCAGGGGGGGGGGGGTTTGCCTGGTTGCTCTGCAGACAGAAACGGACCCTCGAAGGTGAAGTGGTCGATCACTGGTTCAACTGCGGTCTACTGGAAAGAAGTAACGGTGGGGGGAAACAATAAATAATAGAGCAATCAAAGCATCATAAAACATAACAAGGCAATACGCGGTGCTAGGGGTAACCTAACGCAGTGCTAGGTGCTACCGGCGAAGGCGGGAAACATCCGAAAAAGTATTCTTGGTGTTTGACGTTTTCGGGCAAACAAACCGGAGGTGGATTGTTGCATGTTTTCTATGCTAGGGACGTGTGGCATACGAACGGACTGCATATTCGGATTCGTCTTGTCGTTTTGAGCAACTTTCATGTACAAAGTATTTCGATCCGAGCTACGGATGAATGTCTACAGTTTTCCGAAGTTTTTAAACATTATCTAGAATCCCTAAAAATTGGCTAAGTCCACAGTTTTAAACATCACTTAGTTGTTTTGTAGAGGCTTGAATTAGTGCCTTATATCAAATCTGGGCACTCTGCTGTGATCTACATGACAGTCTCAGGTCCATCTACATTATTGTCCATTTGCTTGCTCAAATATTTGTTTGAAAAGTGCTATTGGATGTCAATTCCAGAATCTGTTTTTTAGTTCTTCCGGTTAACAGAACATAGATATTTGTCATTTTCATATGAATTAATCCGGGTAATTTTTGGCTTTGTCCAATGGGAAGAATTGAAGTTTGTCAAGTGTACTGCATGTCGATATAATTTTTACTCATTTAAACTTTCGTTTAGTGGTTGTTCAGGGCTGCCCAGAGGGCTAGTTAGGTTGAAGTGGCAGAAGCTAGCAAGCGCTACAGTAACCTTCAGTTTACTGTAGCCCCGTAGTGCATGCAGAGTAGCGGCAAGAAGAGTAGGGGAGCCCGGCGGCGGGGGCGGGGAGCGGCGACGGCCGCGCAGCCAGGGGGGCGGAGCGCGGGCCGGCAGGTGGTCGCGGGCGAGCCGCGGTGGGCGTGACCAGCGCGGCCATGGCGCGCGGCGCGGGTAGGGGCGGTAGCTGGCGGCGGCCAGCGGCGCAGGTGGCCGACATCAGCAGTAGTGGCAGGGCCTAGCAGCAGCAACAGAGGGCAACAGTGGCGGCACACAACGCACGGGAGAGCAGCAATAGTAGTGGGCGAGCAAGGCACGGCCCGGGCAGGTGCTGGTGCGCGCGGGCGCGGGCGGATGCAGCGAGTACAGGATCCGAACGGAGCCACGACGTGCGGTTGTGGGCAGGCACACGACGAGCTTCGGCCATGGTGGTCTTGGCGGGTGGAGGCGGCTGCGGCGACCAATCGACATAGGGGGGATGGGGGTTCTGGAGAGAATCTCACCACGAGCGCGACGGTGAGGTCGGGGAGGCCAGAGATGGACCGGAGTGGTAGCAATCGATGGCGAGATGGCGGCGATCGACGATGGTGCCGCGTATAGTGGTTGCTCCGCTCGATCCCGATAGTCAAAGGAGACAGTGTCGGGGAAGCTACTGGACGTCTTCGCATGACTTGGGGTGGTCGCGGACCGCGGTGTCGAACGACGTGTGCGGTCACCGCATCGAGCAACCGAGCTCGATTTTGAGCAAACGAGGAGGGGGCGATGGGGAAAAGAGGGGGAATTGGTCGAGGCGGACCTAGGGTTATCAGGGGACATGTTTATAATGTTGGAGAGGCAACGTGGAGGCCATCCACGGCGAGGGGGCTCGGATGAGCGCCATGGCTCTCCTCTGCCTCCTGTAGCGGGAGGTGGAAGAAAGGTCGTGGCCTGGTGGGCTGGGCCGCACTGTGGCAACTAGGGCCCAGTGCAACCGTGTTAGTTTTTCTTCTTTCTTTTTGTTTTCAGTTTTTCATTTTAGCTTGAGCACCAGATGACTTTTGTAAATTATGCAACTTGTCACATAATCATCATTGCATTATATAGCACCGCCACAAAAAGTTTAAGGTCTTTTCAAAAGGATTAAATATTTTTAGAAATCGAAAAGGCCAAGTAATGTGTTGTTGGTCCACTGTTTTAATTCCTAGGGGCATTTTTGGAGTTTTGAAAGTGTTGGTTTTATTTTTATAACAGTTTTGGTAATTTTTGCAATATTGCGAATATTTTAGTTTTACTACCAAAAGAAATAATTTATTTGACTTGCAATTTCAATTTGAATTTGACTTTGAATTTATTAAGTGAAAATTTGACTTAGTAAGGCTTGATGACATGGCACCATTAGGGGGAGATTACTGTAGCATGATTATCGGGTGTTACAAATCTCCTCCACTACAAGAAATCTCGTCCTGAGATTTTAGTGGTGGAGTCAAGGGGAAAGAATTGGTTACGGAATTCTAACGAATCTTCTTCGTCTTGGTTGCTCTTCCCGAAGTAGTTGATCCTTTTCGTTGATGTCTTTATTATTCTGCTCCAGGTCATCATGATGAAGCCATCATCCTTTCTTTGGGATCTTCCCCGTACAAAAAAGGGGCGGTATTCCGGAATAACGGACCTCTACAAGGTTGACTATCTGGTAGAAAACATCGGGGAAGGTGGCGAAAAGTAACTCTCGACTTGAAACTTAAGAAAATATCGAGAGCAAAGTAAGAAAGTGCAATACGAAGTTTCAAGCGGACAGGCAATCGTTCGTTTCCTGAAATAGAGTGTGAAAGTGGTTCAGAGCAATGGGAATAAATATTGTGTTTGATACCAGAATTGATGATCTCTTGGAGGGTGGCTCGTGAATTGCATACGAGGCCTCGCCTAAGGAATAACTTTGGAAACAGGGGGTGTACCGGAGAGTCACGTTTCGATCCTGTGGAACTGTGGGTTATGGGCCCACCATGTGGGTTAAAGGTAGGAAGGGTGCTGACATCTTGCATGGTCATGATAGCAAGGCGTGTCAGAAAATAGGTTGTCAGTTATGTCGCCAACAACGTTGGTACCAAGGGCAAGGGACGAAGAGAACCATTTCCCTGCTCGTTGAATGAGGCGGACCAATAGGCAAAGTTCTCGTCCATGGGTGGTTACCGGAATGTCACCAACAATAGTAATAGGGTCTTGCTGACAGAATTGTACACTGACCAATATAACCTTAGTCTCTTCAACATTTCGATTGCGCCCCACAACACAACAAGCACACCCACTGAAAGGATCGATATGGTTGACTAGAGGTGGGGGGTGAATAGGCAACTAACAATTTTTAGCTTTTCTTTAACAATTTAAATTTTGCATCAAAGTAGGTTGTCTAGATATGCAACTAGGTGAGCAACCTATATGATGCAACAAGGATAGGAACACAAGCAAGCAAGTGATATGATACAAATAAGCTTGCACAAGTAAAGGCACGAGATAACCAAGAGTGGAGACGGTGGAGACGAGGATGTGTTGCCAAAGTTCCTTCCCTTTGAGAGGAAGTATGTCTCCGTTGGAGCGGTGTGGAGGCACAATGCTCCCCAAGTAGCCACTAGGGCCACCGTATTCTCCTCACGCCCTCACACAATGCGAGATGCCGTGATTCCACTATTGGTGCCCTTGGAGGCGGCGACGGAACCTTTACAAACAAGGTTGGGGCAATCTCCACAACTCAATTAGAGGCTCCCAACGACACCATGAAGCTTCACCACAAGTGGGGGGAATCAAATTTCTCTTGGTGGAAGTGTGGATCGAGGCCTTCTCAACCACTCCCGAGCAAATCAACAAGTTTGATTGGCTAGGGTGTGAGATCGGGCGAAAATGAAGCTTAGAGCAACAATGGAGCTTAGGGTTGGAAGAGATAAGTCAACGGGAAAGAAGGGGACCCCTTATATAGTGTGGGACAAAGATCCAACCGTTATCTACCTACCAGGCCGCAGCCAGCGGTACTACCGCTCCAGGCCAGCGGTACTACCGCACGGTCATGCGGTACTACCGTACATGTTCGCGGTACTGCCGCAACCCCAGCAACAGCAAGGTCAGATCTGACGCGCAGGAGCTGAGGGCGGTACTTCCGCGAGCGCGGTACTACCTCACCGCCATGCGGTACTACCGCAAGGCAGGAATCCCCTAGCCAGGGGGGAGGAAACATCCGTGCCTACTTCCGCAAAGAAACGGAAGAAGCAAAAACCCGACACAGTAGTACTGCCGAGGGGCGGTACTACTGCCTGACAACATAGCACGGTACTACCGCGGAGCGAAAGTGGTACTACCGCGGTAGGTGCGGATGTAAAAAATTACATCCGCCCCTACTACCGTGAAGGAGCGGTACTAGCCTGGTGGGCAACCGTAGTGCAGCTTCAGGGGAGCGGTACTACCGTGGGCACCTGCGGTACTACCGCGCCACCGCACGGTACTACCGCTGGTGCCTACGGTACTACCGCTCACCTGGGAGTAGTACTACTGCGAGCCAACCCAGCAGCCAGAACCAAGGAGACGAGAAAGCGGAGGAAGTTCCAAGGGAAAAGGAGGGGACTAGAGAGAGACGTGTACGTGATGATTCCACCCAAACATTTCCGACGCGGACCCCCTCTTAATAGTACGGCTTTCCTACGACTCAAATCCACCAAAAAGAAACATAGAAAAGATGCCGTCTTCAACAGTCTTCGAGGGGCACCCAACCGTTTTGTGCCTAGCGATGAAATCTCTGGGATACTCAAGGCACACGATTAGTCCGCAAACGCGTTGTCATCAATCACCAAAATACCTTAGGGATAAATATGCCCTTACAATCTCCCCCTTTTTGATGGATTGATGACAATACGGGATTTGCACAAGGGAAATAATATTAAGCACCCGCAAACCCCTCCTCTCTTGAATATAGACGAGCTCCCCCTAGATGTGTGCCACCTAGATGAGTGCTTTGGACTGCACGACACACATACTAGGATCAAAGCTCCCCCTATATTATAGAGACAAGGCATATCTAGTAATAGGAAGTCTATCACTACACAAGATAGCACAAACATAAGTTAACTAAGATAGATAGAGTGCATATGTCTTACACCATATGTAGGATAGGTCTCGAAGGCACAAACCAAACAAAAGAAAACGAGGCAAATGAGGTCCAAACGACAAAGCAAACAAACACACCAAGCACAACACAACGCAAATCCCTACACTCTCTCCCCCTTTGGCATCGAGACGCCAAAAAGGCAGAGAGGACACCTACACACATAGGGTGGCTCAGGCAGAGAAGTCGTCCCACTGCTCCTCATGCTCCTCGTCAGACTCAGCGGCGGGGATAGGCTCCTTGATGTCTTCCTCTGAACTGGTCCACTTGTATCCCTACTTCGTCATCCAGGCAGCCTCAGGCGTGATTACGTCCTCAGAACCGCCAGACACATCCTCTCCAAAGAGCCTCATAACCTTCTTGTCACGGCGTCGACTCTCCTTGTCTGCCACGTGAGTCCTGTACTGTCCCTTTGCCTGCATGCAGAAGAGAGTCTTCATCTTGTCCTTTAACTTCTTGGCCCACGGCGGCTCAGAGGAAGGTATGGTAGACCTAGCAGCACGGTCCTCAGCAATATTCTCAGCAGCAGCCTCCTCCTCACCAACAGCCCTCCTAGCAGAAGAGGCCTCATCACGGGTAGTGGTGTTGGCCCAGTTGGGCTTGACGCGGAGACCGATGGACTCATGGCAAATCCAGTCTGGAGCAAGGAACTCATCACCAGGGTACATCTTCTCCCAAGCTGTGGAGAGCAACAGAAATAGGTACGGTCCATAGATAGGTACCTTGCGAGTGAACACCGCAAACCGAAGCTCACACCACATGATGTGTGAGACATCCAGTGGCTGAGTCTGAGATGAACGTGCCTCTGCACACAGGAGCAACATGTCCACTAGATAAGAATGAGCCTTGTCCTTGTCGCCAATGCGTGGGAACGGAGTGTTGCGGAAGATGCGATGCATGATATCCAGAAAGGAGTTCAGCATCCAAGTTGACTTGCCATTGGGGAGCACCTTCTCAACAAGGAATGGCTGAAGCAGGTTCTTGTTGGCAGACTCAGAGTTGGCGTGGGGGCGAACACCCACGGGGGTGTGAAGCCCGTCATCAGGAATGTGAAGTAGATCCATGAACTCCTTCCATGTAGCAGACAGCTGACGGCCGTTGGTCATCCAGGTCATCCTCCTCTCATCCCCGGGATGAAAGTAAACTGAGGCAAAGAACTGACAGATAAGCTCAGGGTCATAGTCAAGGTGAAAGGAGATCACCGGCTCAATAGCAAACTGCTCCACCAAGTCCAGAGCCTCTCCAAAATAGTCACGAAACTTGTCCTTCCACATGTGATTCATGTCTATCCACTTGACATCCACGAAGGTATTCTTCTTGTTCTTGATCACATCTAGATAGATGAGAGCCTGTTGCTTGGTACAGAACAGCTCAGTGCCTCTGAGGATAGTCCGAGGATTCACATAGGGATTGATCTTCCGGCGTTCGACATACTCAGTGACTGAAATCTCGTTCGTGCCCTTAGCAGGTTCCTTTTGCTTGCTGACAGTGGTCTTGACATTGCGCTTGGGGGCATTGGAGCCCTCTGGGGCTTCATCTTGGGGGTTGCGCAGACGCTTGGAGCCAGTGTCACGACTGGGATTGGAATGGCGTGAGCCACCACCTGAGACACAAAACGCAAAACACCCACGACAAGCAAGAAGGATCAATGCAAAGACCACAACAAAGCAAAAGAAACATGCAGAGAGCACATAAGATAATTGCCTAGAGAGAGATTTGACCCCTATGGTAGTACTGCCAAGTGCTGCGGAAATAAGATCGTAGTACCGCTCTTAGTCGCGGTAGTACCGTGTAAGGTCACGGTAGTACCGGGTCTAGGAGCGGTAGTACGAGCTTAGTGCCTCAGCTAGCGCGGTAGTACCGCGTCTGATGGGCGGTAGTAGCGCACGAGCTAGCGCGGTAGTACCGCACCTGATGGGTGGTAGTACCGCACGAGCGGTAGTACCGCACATGAGACATGGTAGTACCGCACAGCGTCAGATCCGAACAAGTTCAAATCTGAGAAAAGCCCGCGAAACCGCGGTGGTACTACGGTTGGACAAATCTACCACAAGACAACATATCAAGTATGATTTCTACACAACACGACTCTCCTACATCCTACTCTTGCATAGATTTGGCCTAAAATCTCAAGAACAACAAGCATCTCCCCAAAAACCAAGAAGCGAGAGAACAACCAAGAAAAAGAGGGATTTGGGGAAAAACCTTGGTCCATGGCAAGAGGAAGTGGTGGGGAATGATCCCACCGGTCGGAATCCGAGGAGAGTGGCCGGAGACGGAGATCCGGCGAGGACCTACGACGCCGTTCTTGAGCAAGAGAGAGAGAGACGTGGGGAGAGAGACGAGTGAATGGGTATGGGGAGTTGGAACTCCCCTGCCCGAGTCATAACCCCCACGCTCACTCGACGGCGCGGTAGTACCGTGCCTCATCGCGGTAGTACCGCTCGGCGGAAGTACCGCACCTGAGCGGTAGCGCGGTAGTACCGTGCCTCTCAAAGCGATAGTACCGCGGCAAGCCGCGGTAGTACCGTGGGCTCAAGAAGATGCACATTTCAAGCACACGAAAAACGGGGTCTTTGCACGAACACTCCGAGGCAACACGACACCACAAGACCACGCTACACACAAAGGCAGAAAGGCAAATGACAAAATGAAACAACCACGAGACACCACCTCTCCAAAGAGAGGGCGGTGGCCGTAGCCACCTATGTTTGAGTCAATTGGTATGGCACCGCGAAGAATTATCCTTGGGTCCATGACCAAAACTCGTCTTTGAAGCACAAGTACCATCAAACATGGCTAATGTGAAAGACTTGATCAATTTATGCATAATGGGGGGAGGGAGAGTTAATTGAGAGAACAACACTCCCCCCATGTCCATGCCTACATCTAAACAAGACAACAAGTTGAGTATGGTGGGGTGTGCAAGGGTTCAAGCAACATTGCTCGAATCAATGATATTTATCTCATGCCTTAACTCGTGAAATCTTGCTTCATCCAAGGGCTTCGTGAAAATATCTGCAAGGTTGTCATGAGTGTTGACATAGTTGAGCTCGATCTCTCCTCGCCTAATGTGATCCCAGATGAAGTGATACCGGATCTCAATATGCTTCGTCTTGAAGTGTTGCACCGGGTTGAGAGAGATTTTGATGGCACTTTCATTGTCACACCAAAGAGGCATTTTGTCACAAATGACACCGTAATCCTTTAAAGTTTGCCTCATCCATAAGAGTTGTGCACAACAACTACCGGCCGCCACATACTCCGCTTCGGTGGACGAGAGAGACACACAACTTTGCTTTTTGGAAGACCAACTTACCAAAGAGCAACCAAGGAATTGGCACCCTCCGGAAGTGGACTTCCTATCCACTTTGTCTCCTGCCCAATCGGAATCCGAATACCCTACAAGCTTGAAGTTTGCTCCTCTTGGATACCATAAGCCAAAGTTTGGGGTATGAGCCAAATATCGAAAGATTCGTTTGACCGACACATAGTGACTTTCCTTAGGTGCGGCTTGAAACCGTGCACAAATTCCCACACTCAACATGATATCCAGTCTAGATGCACAAAGATAGAGCAAGGAGCCTATCATGGAGCGATATACCTTTTGATCCACCGCTTTACCATTGGGATCTATGTCAAGTTGGCACTTGGTGGGCATTGGAGTGGAAGCCGGCTTGACATCACTTAGCTTGAATCTCTTGAGCATGTCTTGAGTATATTTGGCTTGGTTGATGAAGGTTCCTTCTCTTCTTTGCTTCACTTCGAACCCTAGAAAGAACTTCAACTCTCCCATGGAAGACATCTTGAGCTTTGAGGTCATGAGAGCGGCAAATTCCTCATTGAAAGATTTGTTAGGGGGACCAAAGATAATATCATCAACATATAATTGGCACACAAACAACTCCCCTTTGACCTTCTTAGTAAAAAGAGTGGGGTCGATTAGCCCAACTTCAAAACCACGGTCTTGTAACAACTCGATAAGGTGGTCATACCACGCACGTGGGGCTTGTTTAAGGCCATATAGTGCCTTATCGAGTTGATACACATGATCGGGAAAGTAGGGATCCTCGAACCCGGGGGGTTGCTTGACATAAACCAATTCATTAATGGGACCATTAAGAAAAGCACTCTTCACATCCATTTGTTGTAACTTAAAATTATGATGAGAAGCATATGCGATCAACATGCGAATAGATTCAAGACGAGCAACGGGAGCAAAGGTTTCACCGTAGTTGATACCCTCGACTTGGGAGTAGCCTTGTGCTACCAAACAATGACTTGTTGCGAATGATAATCCCATGGGCATCTTGCTTGTTCTTAAATATCCACTTGGTTCCAATGACATTGTGGTTCCCCGTCAGTCTTGGCACCAATCTCCACACTTTGTTGCGCTCGAAGTTGTTGAATTCTTCATGCATGTCATTGAGCCAATCCGGATCTTCTAGCGCCTCATAGACATTATGGGGTTCGACACAAGAGACAAACGCGTGATGCTCACAATAGTTTGCTAATTGTCTACGAGTGCTTACCCCCTTTCTTAAGCTTCCAAGCACATTCGTCATGAGATGATCCTTGGTGGAGAGCTTGGAAGCAACCTTGGCGGCACAACGCTCCAATTCCTCCTCGGAGGTGAGACGAGGAGTGGTCACTTGATCATCTTGAGCATCGTCTTGAGCTTGTTCTTGTTCTTGAACTTGCTCAGAGGAGAGAACTTGACCTTGGGCATCACTTGATGTGTCAACACCGTCTTGAGCATGATCTTGCCCTTGGTCATGTTCTTGAGGATGAGGGCCTTCATGTTGTTCTTCGGAAGCGTGTGGGCCTTGGGTTGGTGATGGCTCCACTTGAGTGGAGCATTGTCCTTCTCCTTCGGCCACAAGGGGTTCCTCAATGGGTAGGATAAAGCCAACACCCATTCTTCTTATGGCTTGAGGAGGAATTTCATCACCTACATCACAAGTGCCACTTTGCTCCACTTGGGAGCCGTTATTCTCATCAAACTCCACGTTACATGTCTCCTCAATAAGTCCCGTGGATTTAGTGAGGACACGGTAAGCATGAGAGTTTGTAGCATAACCAACAAATATGCCCTCATAAGCTCTAGCCTAAAATTTAGACAACCAAACACTTTTCTTGAGAATGAAACACTTACACCCGAACACCCGAAAGTACTTGAGGTTGGGCTTGTTACCGGTGAGTATCTCATATGGAGTCTTGTTCAAGCCCTTGCGGAGGTAGATCCGATTGGATGCATGACACACGGTGTTGATGGCTTCGGCCCAAAAGTTGTACGGAGACTTGAACTCCGCCATCATGGTCCTTGCCGCATCCATCAACGTCCGGTTCTTCCTCTCTGCAACACCATTTTGTTAAGGGGTGTAAGGTGCGGAATATTGATGCTTGATCCCCTCATCACTAAGAAACTCATCCAAGGTGTAGTTCTTGAACTCGGTGCCGTTGTCACTTCTTATTGTCAAGATCTTTGCATTGTGTTGACGTTGTGCTTCATTTGCAAAGTCAATGATGGTTTGTTGGGTCTCGCGCTTCCTCTTGAAGAAATACACCCAAGTGTATCTTGAGTAGTCATCCACAATCACCAAGCAATACTTCCTATCCCCAAGACTATCGAAGGATGGAGGCCCAAAGAGATCCATGTGAAGGAGCTCCAAAGGCCTCTTTGAGTAAATGATAGTCATGGGAGGGTGAGCCTTCTCATGTAGCTTTCCTTCGATACAAGCACTGCAAGCACGATCTTTATCAAAGCTAACATTCGTTAGTCCACGGACATGGTCCCCCTTGAGAAGACTTTGCAAATATCTCATATTGACATGGGCTAGACGGCGACGCCAAAGCCATCCCGCATCAACTTTAGCCATTAGGCATGTCGCGGTCTTAGTGGGTCGCTCCGAAAAGTTAATCGCATATAGACCGTTCTCGACATGCCCAACAAAGGCTACTTTAAGAGTATTGCTCCACAAGAGGGCCACGGTATCGATATCAAAAAAAGTGGCAAAGCCCATGATTGCAAGTTGACGAACGGAAAGTAAATTGTATGCAAGGGACTCAACAAGCATGACCTTCTTGATCGTGGGATCATGAGAGATGACCACCTTGCTAGGTCCCAATACCTTAGAAGATGAGGCGTCACCCCACTCGACATTGGTGGGCATAGATGGAATCTTGTGCACGTCCACCACCAAGTCCTTACTTCCGGTCATATGATTTGTAGCTCCGCTATCGAGCAACCATGATCCCCCACTGGAAGCAAACACCTACAAGAGATTAATGCTTGGTTTTAGGTACCCATTTTGTAATGGGTCCTTTGATGTTAGTAACAAGGGTCTTTGGAACCCAAATAGACCATTAAATGTATTCATGAGGAGAACCAATGAATTTGGCATAGACATGCCCATCACTAGCACGGCATAACACATAAGAAGGATTAAAGTCGCCGGCTTTGATGCGAGGAGTGGCATTGCCCTTTTTGACAACGCCACCCTTCGCATTGTTCTTCTTCTTCTCCTCGGAAGCACTCTCTCCCTCCTTCACAAAGGTTTGCATGAGAGGAGGAGGTCGTTTGGTCTTGTCATTCTTCTTCTTGTTCTTGGACTCGGGCACGTACCCAACCCCTTCCTTGGCCACAACTCCCTTTTGGTTGATCAAGAGGTCGTTGAGGTTCTTCTTGCCTTGTATGCAAGTCGCAAGACCTCTCTCAAGTTGCCCCTTTAGCTTAGCGTTCTCCTCAACGAGATGCACATGCTCACAACACGGGTTAGTAGCATTTGCATTATCAATTAACATCATATGAGGAAAAGTGGCTTTTTCCTTGGTTAGCTTTACTTGAAGTTGATCATGAGACTCTTTGAGGCTAGCATGAGCACCCTTCAAGACCTTGTGAGCCTTGTCAAGTAGATCAAACTCCTCTTTGAGTCTAGCAAGATCAACCTCAAGTTCGGCCTTCTCGGAGTTTAGCACATGAGAAACAATGAGGACATGATCATAATCTTTCTTTAACTTAGCATGATCAACGTTGTGTGACTCCTCAAGAGCCAAACGAAGACCACGCTCTTCCTCAAGAGCATTGGAAAGATCCGAAATCTCATCGGCATAGTCACGACTAAGCCCTTCCATCTTAGTGATGGTATCTTCATGAGCCTCGATCATGTCATTGGCTTCACCAAGTTGTTCCAAGAGAGCAACAAAGTACTTCTTGGATTTTCCCTTAAGTTTGCCCATAAAGGCCTCAAACTCATTTGCCTCCACATTAGCTCCCTCATGTTCATTAATGCTATCCGTCGAAGAAGGATGATTAATGATGGTAGTTTTGATGTTGGGGGTTACCTTGTTGGTGGCTTTAGCCATGAGGCACTTGGCGGTGATGCTCTCATTGGGTGAGTCGAAGAGAGACATCCGTGGAGTCGTCGCAATGGCAACGGAGGCCATGGCAACCGACTCATCACCTTCATCATCGTCATCATCCTCATTGTACTCTTCTTGTACCACCAATGCCTTGGGAGGAGTCTTCTTGGTGAAGTTGCTCTTGTTGGGGAACGACTTGGCCTTGTCCTTTCGGATGAGCTTGCCACCATTGTCTTCCCTCTTCTCATACGAGCACTCCGCAACAAAATGACTCACGTTGCCACAATTGTAGCAAGTCCTTACATGTTGCTTGCTCTTCGTGCCACTTGAGTTATTCTTGTTAAAGTTTGGCCTCGAGTTTTTCTTGCTCCAAAATTGCCTTGAAGCGAGTGCCATGTGTTCATGATATGCATACTTTGTACCCTCGGGGTTGCTCTCCTCTTCTTCTTCTTCAACGGAGAGCTTGGCCTTCAATGCAAGGTTGGGCTTCTTTGCCCTTTGAAAACGAAGCACCGCATTGTCGGCGGTCTTGTCCAAAATGTTCATGGCCACAAACTCATCCAACACTTCGCTTGAGGTCAAAGTGTGGAAGTCCGGTCTTTGACGAATGACGGAGGACATGACCTTGTGATAGGGCATCATTGCCTTGAGGAATTTGCGCTTGATCCAATTGTCATCCGTGTCCTTGCTCCCGTGATCTCGGAGTGAGACCGCGAGTTTGGTTACTCTCCGATAAAGCTCACGAGGTTCTTCATCTTTTTTCATTGCAAACTCATCGGCCTCATCTTGCACCACTTCATAGTTGGAGCGTTGAATGCTCGCGCTTCCCCGGTAGAGGGAGACAACACAAAGCCATGCATCTTTGGCCAAGGCGAAGGGGCGAAGATGAGGTAGGTCTTCGGGTGGGATTGCATCTTGAATGATGAAGAGAGCATTCTCATTGAATTGATTATCCGCGGCTTCTCGAGGTGTGAAGTTGCTTGGATCATGCGGATAGAAACCTTCTTCAATGATTCTCCAAATATTAGTGTTCACATGATTTAAATGACATTTAAAGCGGTAAACCCAAGAATCAAAGTTCTCATTTTTCACAATCTTAGAGGGGGGACCGGCATGATTCAAATGAGTGGAAGGAACCAGTCCACCATAAACAAGTGGTGGTTCCACATGAGCAAAGATGTCGGTGCCATTTTTACCACTAGAAGAAGGAGCCTTTTCACTACTAGCTCCCCCCTTGTCGGAGATAGCATCCGTCACCTTGTCGGTGGGATCACCCACTTTCAACGGTGCGTTGGATAGTTTAAGCCCCTCAAGGAATTTAGTAAACATGCTTTCAACCTTGGTCGTCATGCAGGTTTTCAATGTTTCCAAGGCCACATTGAACTCCTCACGAGAGACCGAGGTTCCCCCATCGCCCGTAGACGAGGTCGGATTCACACTAGAGTGTTCCTCCACACCGTCTACGGTATCAACCATACTCTTCGGACGGTAAAGTTCTTAATAAAGAGACGAGGCTCTGATACCAATTGAAAGGATCGATATGGTTGACTAGAGAGGCGGGGGGGGGGAGGGGGTGAATAGGCAACTAACAATTTTTAGCTTTTTTAACAATTTAAACTTTGCATCAAAGTAGGTTGTCTAGATATGCAACTAGGTGAGCAACCTATATGATGCAACAAGGATAGGAACACAAGCAAGCAAGTGATATGATACAAATAAGCTTGCACAAGTAAAGGCACGAGATAACCAAGAGTGGAGACGGTGGAGACAAGGATGTGTTGCCGAAGTTCCTTCCCTTTGAGAGGAAGTACGTCTCCGTTGGAGCGGTGTGGAGGCACAATGCTCCCCAAGAAGCCACTAGGGCCACCGTATTCTCCTCATGCCCTAACACAATGCGCGATGTCGTGATTCAACTATTGGTGCCCTTGGAGGCGGCGACCGAACCTTTACAAACAAGGTTGGGGCAATCTCCACAACTCAATTGGAGGCTCCCAACGACACCATGAAGCTTCACCACAAGTGGGGGGAATCAAATTTCTCTTGATGGAAGTGTGGATCGAGGCCTTCTCAACCACTCCCGAGCAAATCAACAATGGGGCTTAGAGCAACAATGGAGCTTAGGGTTGGAAGAGATAAGTTAACGGGGAAGAAGGGGACCCCTTATATAGTGTGGGACAAAGATCCAACCGTTATCCACCTACCAGCCCGCGGCCAGCGGTACTACCGCTCCAGGCCAGCGGTACTACTGCAGGGCCGCGTGGTACTACCGCTTGCTTCCAAGCGGTACTACCGCACGGTCATGCGGTACTACCGTAGAAGCCCGCGGTACTGCCGCAACCCCAGCAACAGCAAGGTCAGATCTGACGCGCAGGAGCTGAGGGCGGTACTTCCGCGAGCGCGGTACTACCGCAAGGCAGGAATCCCCTAGCCAGGGGGAGGAAACATCCGTGCCTACTTCCGCAAAGAAACGGAAGAAGCAAAAACTTGACACAGTAGTACTGCCGAGGGGCGGTACTACTGCCTGACAACATAGCACGGTACTACCGCGGAGCGAAAGCGGTACTACCGCGGTAGGTGCGGATGTAAAAAATTACATCCGCCCCTACTACCGCGAAGGAGCGGTACTAGCCTAGTGGGCAATGGTAGTGCGGCTCCAGGGGAGCGGTACTACCGCGCCACCGCACGATACTACCGCTGGTGCCTACGGTACTACCGCTCACCTGGGAGCAGTACTACCGCGAGCCAACCCAGCAGCCAGAACCAAGGAGGCGAGAAAGCGGAGGAAGCTCCAAGGGAAAAGGAGGGGACTAGAGAGAGACGTGTGCGTGATGATTCCACCCAAACTTTTCTGACGCGGACCCCCTCTTAATAGTACGGCTTTCCTACGACTCAAATCCACCAAAAAGAAACATAGAAAAGACGCCGTCTTCAACAGTCTTCGAGGGGCACCCAACCGTCTTGTGCCTAGCGATGAAATGTCTGGGATACTCAAGGCACACGATTAGTCCGCAAACGCGTTGTCATCAATCACCAAAACACCTTAGGGATAAATATGCCCTTACACCCACGACGACACATAGAGAGGGGATGTCCGGCGATGCTCCAATGGAGTTCGGCGAGCATAGAGTGGAGACTGACGCGAGGGAGACGGATCTCTCGGTGGTGTACACCATCGACCCAGCCGTGGTGGACGACTACATCAAGAGCGTTGAGCAGTTGCTTGCTGGAGACAAGTACAAGGTGGTCGGCATCGACCTCCAGCACACCACCAGTCGTCCCGGCATAGATCAGAAGGTTGTTGTCGCCCAGTTGTGCATGCGCCATCATGTCCTCATCTATCACTACTGCATGACCACAGAGCCTTGCGACCGTTTCAACACGTTTGTCAATAGCACTGACTACAAGTTCGCCACGATGGATACCACCAACGATGTAAAAAGCTCGGTGCTACGGGCTTGGCCTGCAAGAACCTTGTCGAAATCCATGACCACTACACGGTCTGGGGTAGCACGAATAAGGACTCCCTGGCCGAACTCGCCTCGGCCATCATCGACCCCTACTACGAAAAGATGAAGCAGGATGCCCAGAGAACAAGTCCCGTATCCTGGCACGGGGCCTGGATGCGGCAACTGGATGAACCTCACCTCAGGTTTGCGGCCAAGAGCGTGTACACATGCTACGAGATGCACAAGCGGATCGTTGACATGAGGAAGTGCCTCATTACCCAAATCGATGAGCCCGGATCGAGCCACAAGCAGAGCAAGTAGCGTCACAAGAAGTAGATGATGATCAGATGATCGTTTGTGCTAATTAATCATGCATGTAATATATAATTTACTTTATTGATGTGTGAAAATGTCATGTGTGTAGTAGCCACCTATGTAATTATGCATGTAATAGTTTACTTTAGTGTGTGCAAATGCTATGGTTGTAGTAGCCACCTATGTAAGTGGATGTTTAATTTGGTTATGCAAGCATGTCCTTATAAGTGTGTGGGTGTATATATATATATGTTGTTGTTCTGTATGCAATCCCATGGCACAACACACACATCTTATTAGCAGCAACCGTCTGTGTTCTTATCGGTCTACAGACACATTTCTGATTACAAACCTGTTTGCCGCGTATCACACACGTCTTGTTAAGTTGAACCGTTTCTGTTCTCATGTCTCAACGCAAATAGTTCATCTGAGTGAACTACATGTCGTATATCGCACACACCTTTGATCTGGCTGACCGTTTCTTTTGTGTTGCCTAATCACAAACAGTTCATCCGAGTGAACCGTATGCTGTGTATCTCACACGCCTCCATCTGGCTGCCCGTTTCTTTTGTTCCTCCTCATCGCAAACAGTTCATTGAACTGAACCGTATGCCCTTTATCGCACATGCAACTAAAACCTGAACCGTGTTTGATGCATCCGTCATCACAAACGTTTTACACATTTCTGACGGTTTTCATACAACATCGTTTGCGATTATAGCATCACACACATTTTCTTGAAGAGTCTCTAATCGTAGTGTCACGTTAGCAGCATCTTGCAGTAGTATTGAATTATCATTTGTCAGAAGACTTTGTGGCTTGGAACTATACACGATCAGGCACGTTTTCCGTGCAATCGGCTTATCATAAGGAGTTTGAACATCAACATGGAGCACAATGGGCGCGAGCTGATGGGCAAGGTAAAAAAAATATAACTCAGTTTGGAAGGATATGTGAAAGCTGAAAATACCATGGAAGATAAAACATTTTGCATGGCGCCCTCCCATACTTTGATGTATTAGCAAACCGACACATCCCATGCTCAGCTCAATTTCCAGTTTGTTTAGTCGGAGCGGAAGACATTCAACACTGCTTATTTAAGTGCCGACGAGCGGCGGATATTTGGGAGCGGCTGGGCTTGCTACAAATCATAGGGGAAGCTGTCGCCGAGGACAAATCATGATCTATTACGATGGAAATTTTATCAAAGCTTCAGGGCAATGATGTAGAGGTACCAACGGCGGAGCTTGCAGTTGTAGCAGCATGGTATATATGGTGGCAGCGCCGACAAATAATAAAGGGAGTAAAAGTCCAAAGACCGGAAAAAACTGCACTAGCCATCAAGGTTTTGGCGACAAATTACCTCAGGTCAACTATACCAAAGGCCCAATAAGGAAGAATGACCACATGTGGAGAAAACCAGGACATGGGATCGTGAAGATAAATTTTGATGCTTCCTTTCAGTATGAAACACTTTCAGGTGCTTGTGGTGCTATGGCTCGAGACGACCGGGATAATTTTATTACTGCAGCAAGTTGGTGTGTTCTAAACATCAGTAGAGTTGACTAAGCTGAGCTATCTGCCATCATAAACGGGTTGTATTTGGCAACTCACATTGGATGCAACAACATAAAAATTGAATTAGATTGTTCCTTCGCGGTGGACTCGGTGAACTAAGTGAGCACATCTCTTTCGTTTCTTGTTTGTTTTGTCTATTTTGATCGATCGATTGATGTTCCTACAAAGTTCATAAGCTGGGTTTCAAGATTCAACATTCTGTAGATATATAGATGTATAATTGACAATTGTATTGTAGGATTACTAGAGCCTGACAACAATTGTAGATTGGATTATGTTGATTAGTTCCTGCCAATTGTGTTCTTTTACTGAATCTGAATCTCCTGTACATGCAGCGTCGATCCCCGCCATGTGTTTCACGGACAATCCTATGCCTCGTTTCACTGTCCACCAGACCACCATGCATATCTTCTCAGTCAAGGTCACGGAAATAACTGGCGGTTTACAGTGCCCCCTCGATGTATTTGGCATGATCGCCATGCGCGATGACCTGGACCATAATCGCAATATTATCTTTAACCGCTCAAGGGACAACTGCCAAACCCTCACCCAACAGGTTATATATTTGGTCCTTCCTGTCATGTCTAATGCAATCTTTGCTACTCCCTCCGATCCATATTATTATTTGCTTGTCACTGCTTAAGTACAAAGTTAACCGCAGAACACATATCGTAGTGAGTATTAATAATATCACAATGCAGACCACAGAACACATATAAGTAACCACCTTGTAGCAGACTAAAAGCTTGCCAAAGAACATAAACATGTGAATAAGAGAAGTTCAATACGGGCAAGTACAACACACAGATATTTGGTTTAGGAAAATCCATTGAACATTGCTAATGTATAAATTCTAAGAGGCTACATACAAGCAACCAGCATGTTCATGTACATCACATCACATATAAGGATGTATGACATTCAACCTTGTTTTTGTATGTTGACTTAAGTTGGTTCTTGCATGAACTGTATTTGCGTCTTCCATTCGTTGGTGAAAGAGTTTGAATTTATGCTTTGGATGCCAACTTGGTAAAAAAATCTATGAGATCGGGTCTCATTCTAAGGCCGGTGAGACCCATCTGGAAGTGGATCAAGTGTAAGCACATCCAGACTTGGGGACAGATGCATGTAGTTCAGTTATAGAGGGATCCAGTGAGCCATATGGAAAAGTCTTTGCACTTTTTACCTGACCCTGACCTTAAGAATCATAGGCCTTTTACATGGCACAGTGCATTAGCAGACATTTGTGTCCCTCAATCTGTTTGAGACTAACGTTGTTCTCATTTCTGTTTGATAGTTTCTGGCGTTACTGTCTGAAATTTGGTAATTTACCTTGACAGTGTATTATGAATTGTAAGTATGACTTGCCAGTAGTGTTTTCATGTCTGAATGCCTGCACGTTATACAGGAATATAGAAAGATGCCTAATCATGTCACACATCCGTCTCTATACAAATTTAATGGCCATGAATACTATATTTTAGTTAGACAAGGCAAAGCATCTTGCGCCATATAGGAAATAGAAAACAGTAAACTCATCATATGACATAATTTGCAAACCTTAAAGTAAATGACGAAAATCGTGGGGAGATGGCACCACCAACCAGAAACATATGTTCGATCGTGGGGAGGTCAATTGCCAGGCTCACCATCACAACCAGCTCAAATGTTTGCATTGAGTAACTACAAAGGATATGCGTTTTGCACATCTGAACCACAACAACTATCATTTTTCTGTGTTACTAAGGGTGTGTTTGATTTGTGCCCAAATTAGCTGCACCAATTTTTTTGCATGACCATTGCTAGGGCATGACCAATTTTTTGGTAAGTTGATCTTGTTTGGTTTAGATCCATTATACTGACATTATTTTTGGCAAAATCAGTAAGCTTCCATTTGGTTTACATCCAACTAACTTGGCACACTTTGGTAACTAGGATTGATCGGTGTTTAGCGTGATTGCAATTAAGTTCTAATTAAAAAGAAGGGACACCTGTTAAGAACACACTTAATTAACTATAATGTGCCAAGTGAAAAACGGACGTGTAAAAGTACACACTGCGCATCACATATGTTCGTGGAAATAATGCTGACATCCTTTACTGAACTAAGACAAAGTCGTCGCCATAGAGTATAGTACTCCCTCCGTTCCATAATGTAGTGCTTCCTCTATCCTCGTGCTTCAACTTTGACCGTAAATTTAACTACCAAGACCGATTGCGGCGGGAGCAAAAATTATATCAGTGAATTCGTATTCGAAAGAAGTTTTCAATTATATAATTTTTTCTCCTGCCGCAGTTGGTCTCGTTGGTTAAATTTATGGTCAAAGTTGGATCTCGAAAAGCACAGGCGTACTATATTTTAAAATGAAGGGAGTATTTTGATCCACGGTCCTTTGTTGAAACTGGGATAACTTGAGGAATACTAGCTAGTGTTTGGTACTTTGGGTTGTTATTCGGTTAAGCAGTTTTGGTTACCGGCCTCTACACTGGATTAATCGATCCAGAGGTCTGGTAGTACAACGTACGTGCGTGATTTTCCCAGCCATTTAACCTGCCACACTAATTGTGTTGGATAATCACCGAACACAATGAAAAAGCATGCGAGGGCAACACTCCCAGTTTTTTGGTGAGCATTTTCTGCGCCCCTGGCGTGCCTGCGAGTTGGCAAAATTTACATGGGAGCTACCTGGGCTAGCTGGGCACGCCAAATATTTGGCACCGATCCAAGCAGTGACCAAATCTTATGGGCCAACCCATTTTTTGGTAGGGTCACCGTTGGTTGTAAACCAAACGTAACCTAAAGCCCTAGGCTATTATTCTCTGCCAGCACGTAACATCATCCATGGTATGCACTTCACATCGATAAACCATTTTGTGATGTTTTGAATATTATGTTGTTTACTGTTTACCTAGTTTCGGCTTCAGTTTACTTTTAATTTGAATGGCTAGTTTAAATATTCTTGTCGACGCAATCCAATTTATTTGCGCTTCTCAAATTGTCTTCCTGTAGTTTCTTCTGGCCATCTTCCACCCATTTCAATTCGAGTCATTGTAGTTAAGTTCCACTTGATGAACGGATCAATAATCCATGGCTAATCGCTTATTACTTCAATAGATGTGTTCCATAGGAGCATTGTTATTTACTTAATTTGATGGTGTTGTGGTGTTGCATTGCATGCAGGGTCAACATTTGGTTCTTACAGGTCCAGCTCGTGCTGTTGTGCATGAGGGGCATCCGTCTGTGTACTTTGAGGCCATTCTAAAAGTTAAGGGCGCTACCTGTTCAGAGGACAGAGATCTAAGCCTCCTGATCAGCCGCTGCAATATCCGTCAATCGTCATCCAAATCGCTTGTGGGCACCAGATGCTACACAAGTAAGCTCAGCACACTGGAGCTGGCATATGGCATCATCGTCGCTTGCGCCGAGGCCACCATCGGAGTCGAGGTGGTCGAGGGGTCATGGCCAGAAGGGTTCCACGGCCAGTTGACTGCATGTACCGCCAGTGTTCCCCGCATGAAAGTCATGCTGCTCGATTCAGGCGAGAAAGAGGCCGTCGCTGGCGACGGCGGCAAGATGGAACTCTCGCCCCGTGTCGTCTCTGTTGAAAGGTCTGGGCAGCTCGTGGTTTGTGCTGTGTTGTCTCGTGGTGGCGAGAAGGTGGTGGAAGCTGAGACGTCCTTTGCACCATTGGAGGCTGGTAGAAGCCATGGCATGCTTGATGTTGGCTCGTGTAAGCTGCGAGTCACGGTGGCCTGGTCGCCAATTCTGAAAGGCTATCCACTTTGTGGTTTTTCTCTACCTTCCACCAAGGCTGTTGCTAGCTAGTGGGGAGTTCATCCCATGGATCTTAACAGTGCTATGTTAAATATATTCTGGAACAAAGGATATCAACTATTGCTTAGAGCAACTTTAGCAGATGTTGTATATTTCCGTCCCGCAAAATCAGTTTGCGGCTCTCCCTAGAACGGATTTGCGGTATCACGAGACTTCAGGCAGAATTGATGCCACAAACCTGTACTGCAAATTTTTACGGCACGGGTTTACGGCATATGTTCCGCCTGGTCCCGCATATCGCAAATCTGTTTCAGTTAGATAGGCAAAATCATGATTTTGAACAATACTATAATTTAAATAGAACAGCAATATAAATGAAACTTATTAAGGTCCTGCTTGGTTTCAAATAAGTCACCAACTCATAAGTCGAAAAGTAAAAAAAATGACTTATTTTACCAAACAGACCCAACTTATAAGTCACTCCAACTTATAAGTCATAAGTTGCTTCACCCCAACTTAAAACTTAGTCATTCCTTTTTGTGTGGGTCCCATCACCTTTACATAAAAAAAAGGTGAAAATGTGTGGTCAAGTGACTTATAAGTCAAATGACAACCAAACATACGTGACTTATAAGTCATTGGTTTTAAGTCACCTGACTTATAAGTCAGGTGATTTATTGAAACCAAACATGCCCTAATGCTTTAAGATCATGCAATACAATAATCCTCTTAATTACAACAAATGTTTAAACCTAAATAATTAAAACAATAACAACATGGTTTGGAATTAAACGAATTGTTGAAATCACACATGAATACAAGTAAGATCAAATAAATAAAATGGAAGCGACATAAACGAACAAGGTTCCCATTCCCTAAAGCGATTTTTTTTAGAAAATTCCCTAAACCGGTATAAACCCTTTGTAGCAAATGGGCTGGCCCATGTTGCGCCGGCGTTTTGCTGCAATGAGCGGCAAATAGGGAATCGCCTGCCTGACTGAGGAGGGCTGGATCACGAACTCCCTCGGAACGACAGGGCCCAAATCGATCCCTCAAGCCAGTCCCACATCTCCTCCCCCGCGCCACCGCCGCCGACCGCCGTCGCCGTGCGCCGGGTGCCCAAGATGGACGGGGAGGAGGAGAACCCGGGGCCCTTCCGCCGCACGAGCTCGCGAACGCGGCGGATGGCCTCGCGCATGGCCTCCGCCCTCTCCAGCTCCGACAACCGCGCGCAGGTAACAATTCCTACCTCCTTGGATTCCACTTCCACCCGTGGAACCTCCATATCAGCAAGCGGTGCTCATTCATTTCTCTACTGAATTCGGCTTCGCCTTACCACCGAGGGGAAGCTCGCTGCCTCTGATCAATGTGGTGGTTTCGACTTCAAACGGCTTCAACCCTAGGAGAAGCCTTAAAGAAAACAATCTTTGTTGATTCGCCTATTTCTTCTTTCTTGGGCGTTCTGTCGTTGACTTAAGATCACTCGTTCCTGCAAATTACTGTGCGTCTTGTCAGTTTAGCTGCTCTTATGTCAGTTTCACTAAATTATGTGTCTTCATATCTGTAATGCCATGTAGGCTGCTTTGGCTCGTCTTGATGCGCTTGAGAGTGATAACGCTGGGATTGAGGTGGTGGATCTCAATGATGATGAGTATGGATCTACGGATGAGGAGGACCATGGTCCGTTCCTTTCTTTATTATTTTCAGGGGAATTATTCTCTTGTGTGGTTTTCTGAAGTTTCAAGGAAGTTGCAATGCAGTGTGTACATAAACAAACTTTGCAATCTACTCCTAGTAAATAGCAAAATGGCTTTGTGCCTGCGCCTCAGGTATTGGTATTGCTTCTAGTATCAGAGATAACACATTCACGTACACAAATTTTACAGAAGAGGAAACACATTCTGTTTCTGTTTCTCGCAAAGAAAATGATTAACTAGATCATTAAATCCATCTTTGTAACAACATTCCTATTTATTTATTTATTGAAGTCGTGTGCCTCTAATGCATTTGATATGAACAAGAACCTAAGTTATGCATGGGGATTGAATTATTGACCCCTGTCATGCCATGTTAGATTGCCTCACTATTGAAGATCATGGTTTGAATGTAAAGCATTACAATCACCATGCTGATTTAGCATTTCGGTGTAGAATTACTCCCTCAATTCTAAAATAATTGAAGTTCTAGGATTGAACTATTTTTTAAGTCTGGCCATGTCTATGACAAAAATTGCAAAGATCTACAATATCAAGTATATATAATATGAAAATTACTTCACAATGAATCTAATGAAGCAAATTTGGTACTCAAGATGTTGATATAGTTGTATATAGACTCTCTCAAACTTAATGGAGTTTGACTTAGGAAGTTAGGATAAACCTAGAACTTCATTTATTTTGAAACCGAGGGAGTATTATTAACACTGAGGGAGTATTTTTTTAACATACTGAAAAGTTGTATATGCTGCTAGCTTTTGAGACAGTGCATGCGAAAAGTTTTTTTTTTTAAAACTATACGATGTAAGTGCTAATTTTATTTTGTTTCTTACTTGGCCTTGTGTAGTTTTGATGCAAAAGAAGCAATCAAAGAACATGAAACGCAAGACAAGGCAAGGAAAAGCTTTGGAGAAGAGGGCGGTAAGATCTTTCATGGATGTTTTACAAGAGGTGAGTAGAATAGAAGGGTTGGATGGGAACTAGGAAATTGTGATGCAAATTTCTTTCTTGACATATACACCCTCCGTCCAATAATATAAGAGCGTTTTTGACACTACACTAGTGTAAAAAACGCTCTTATATTATGGGACGGAGGGAGTATCTTTCTTGATGGTAACTAGGGTACTTAAAAGATTTTTACCCCTGGACTGTTAACAGGCAAATCTGGAGGCCTTGCCACCTCATGTCCCAACATATCTAAGGGCTGCCGTGGGTCCACCGAGCACTTCATCCCGTCGCCATTACTGCTCTGTTTGTGGGAATTCTTCAAATTACACATGCCCCAGGTGTGGAACACGGTTCTGTTCTTGCCGCTGCCAAGTCATACACAATGACACTCGCTGCCTGAAATTTGTGGCTTGACCCATCTACAAGTCTGTGGAGCCTGGAGTTATGTTCAATGCAGTCGTGCCCTGTGGGCATGTGGCACCTAATGATCTGTTCTTTTATCAGAAAGAAATGCTTATTGTACAGCTAGCCAAGTAGTAGCCAGGTAGATCTTTTTGCAGACCGACACCATTTCTCCTTTAGAAATGTTGTGTGGCTGCTGGTTGTGTACTTCAATGCAGTGCAGTGGTAAATGATAGTTGTGTACTTTATTTGGCACTAAGATTGATTTCAGTGTACGACTGGATCTCATGATGCAGGAAATTCTAACTGCAAGTAAGTGTTCCTCTAGTGTTCAACAGTATCTGAATAACATTTTTCTGACTGAAAAGTATCTGAATTACATTGAAGTATTTCTTAATGAATCGAATGTAAATAACTAATGCAGCAACAAATGTGAGAATGGTACATTGCCCCAAATAATCAGTAGAATTGAGCAAAAATAAAAAACTTTGATTTCTTCAGCAAATTGGCAGGTCTGGTGGGGGTGCCCCAAGGGACTGCAGCTCTCCTACCCCATCCTCGACCAGGAAGGCCATGGCGAGGCCCCAGGTGATGTGCACATCCAGATGGCAGTGCATCAGCCACACCCCGGGGTTATCGGCGACGAACCGGATGACAGCCCACCCATTCACCGGGACGCCCACCGTGTTCCTCATTGGCGGGTCGTCGAGGTTGAACTTTGCGGTGTCGGTAGCGGCATCGAAGTTTCCGAAGCCCTCAGCGAGGATGAAGAAGTCGTAGCCATGGGTGTGGATAGGGTGGTTCTCCCCGGCGAAGATGTTGGTGCCCTGGAGCACGATCTGCACCACGGAGCCGTACTTGAGCTTGTACACCTTGGTGCCTGGCACGGGCTGCCAGAGCGCGCGGCTCACATTCTGCGCCGTGTAGTCGAACTGCACCGGTGGGTTGGCGGGGAAGTCGGTGGTGAAGACGCCGGTGGCGGCGGCATCGCCCTGGTAGTGTGCCTGGAGGATGGAGACAGTGGAGGGGAGCACGAAGGAGGCGTTGTTGATGCTCGCCGCGAACCGCGTGTTGTTGGGGCCGCCGCAGTTCTGTCCGCTGGAGCAGTTGAAGAGGCCGACGCCGACGGTGAAGAAAAGGTCCTCGTCGACCGCCGAGGGAAGGCCCACCGAGTGGAGGTTGCGCAGGCTCGTCGTGAACGCGGTCACCGTGGCCGTGTCATTGTACGCCGGGAGAGTCGGCATCGCAGGGCTGGCCGTGCCACCGGCGCCGTAGTCGAAGATGGCGGTGGTGGTGGTGTTGTCGAAGGGCACGCCCTGCGCGCTGGCGTAGGCGCGGGCGGCGAGGTAGTACCGGCCTGGTGGCTGGTCGAAGGTGACGAGGACGTCCGTGGTCTGGCCGGGCCCGAGCACGATGACGGTGGCGTTGTACGGCTTGAGGTAGGAGGCGTCGGCGCCCACGACGGTCATGGTGTGGCCGGCGAGGGAGACGAAGAGCTCGGTGTTGAGCGCCGCGTTGATGAAGCGCAACAGGTTGGTCTCGCCGGACTTGACCGGGAACACGGCCGTGTCCTGGGAGGAGCAGTTGTAGAGGTCGCCGGGTTGCCCGTTGACGGTGATGGCGTCGGAGACGTTGGGAGCTGCACCGGTGCGCGTGGCGGTGCGGATGACGTCGATGGGGTTCATGTCCCACCACTCGCCTGTGCACATGCAACCAGATTATTAGTTACAGAAAATGGTACCGTACTATCTATCTAGCTCTTCTTTTTTTCCTCTTAAACAATAGTAGTGGGAAATAATAGAGAAAATATCTCTCTCATTCATATAGGAGGAAGGCGTACTACTCCACATAAAATGCTAAAAAGGAAAAGAAAAGTTAATTAGCTAGCATGCTGTACCACATGTTTTTTTAGGCATGCTGTACTACATGTTAGGCCTATTGTTCCATGTCGGCCACACACGCAACAACCTAAATAAACAGCCAAATTATGAAGTAAATGACAGCCATTTTGATTATTATGCAATTAGACTCTTTTTATTGCGAATCTATGCAATTACGTACTCGCGCTTTCAGGGAAACCCTTTTTGAATGCTATTAGGTTGACTATAAATGACATGACAACAAGATATAGCCACACTTGACTCTACTATTAAAAGTACTTCTCCAAAGATTTTTTTTTCTTTCAAACCCGTTTGGAGAGAACATTAGAACATGTTGAAACTGGTCTTTATGCATGCTTTATCTCTTTAGAATTCCTTTTGAGGAAATAATGTATAAGAGCCTCAGCCAACTAGCTAGACATGGAACATTTTCATGATGATGCATGCATACTCCTTTGATTTGTCTGAATATTTTTGAAAGCTAGCTAGAAAGGTGCCAGTATCTGAATTTCTTAAGGCTGAAGCAAGTATATTTTGTTCCAAGACCAAGAGTGAGATATATATGCACATGTTTCCTACTAGCTAGCATGTGCATGTCATGAGTAAAGAAGGATCTCACATATATGCATACATGCACAATGATCTTGATCCATGGTAGTAGCTATCCTTTTTTTTCTTTGTCATGGGTCATGCATGCATGGTTTTCGTTCGTCTTAGACCGACGTGATAATACTGAATTTCGGTGCTAAATTGCACATGCAATCCTGGATGTTTGACTCTGGGGTAAGCAGGTGGCGCCAACAACCAACCAACCCAAAGCATGCATGCATGGGAATGATGACGGCCGTTAACACGCGGGAAAAGCAAAGCCCCTCCTAATTTCGTTACTTTGGAGCAATGCACTGCACGGGATCCATCTAAATTCCTTTCTGTCATTTCAAGATTCCACTACTACTACTACTTGTAATCATATACAAGTACTATGTATGATTAGTTTCTGTGTACGTGCATCACTGCCTATTTCAAGAAGCGTAATGCTATTCAGCGAACGTCAGCTGAAGGAGCATGATAAAACCTACGTTTTTTAGGCAACTTATTTTATCGGGAATATGCCAATTCCTTTAAGTGAACACAACAACTTTTTGCAGTAATTCCTTTGTTTGCTAGAATTTGCCATGTGTGCATGAAGAAATTACCATAAAAAACGTCCGCATTAAGCCGGCCATGCTATGCTGTGCACTAGGTCCCGGTGTAAAGGGCAATGCTATCATTGTGCCGAGGACTTGATCGACGTCGCGCTAGTAAAATGACAGCTACTCCCTTCGTTCCATATAGAAACGAAGGGAGTATTACGCAATTGCAATATATGGTGCGAAAATTTGTTAAGTGCAACAACGCAAAAAAAAAACCGTATTAATGGACATGGAGAGGAAAATAATCTGCGTGCGTGCGTACGTACCGAGCATGATGGGGGCGAGCTCGCCGTGGAAGTCGAAGGGGTAGGGGACGGGGTCGCGCGGGCGGACGATGAGCGCGCCGTAGACGGTGGCCCGGAGCCAGGAGCTGTGCGCGTGCCACCACAGCGTGCCCTCCTGCCCGGCCACCGTGAAGCGGTACGTGTAGCTGCCCCCCGGCCGGATCGGGCACTGCGTCACGAACTCCGGCCCGTCCGACCACCCCGTCCGCATCTGCCGCACGCCGTGCCTGCAGCGCACACCACCCATTGCCTCCATTAGCATGCAATATCATGCATGCTTTTTCATATAGCATATGATGAGACGTACGTACCAGTGGATGGTGACGTTGTAGGTGGCGTTGTTGACGACGGTGACGACGAGGGAGTCGCCCTCGTTCACCTCCACCGCCGGCCCCGGGAACTGCCCGTTCGCCGTCACGATGCTCCGCGTGTTGCAAAGTCTCGTCACCGCCGCCTCCTGGATCTGCATACACACACATAGGCACCAACACCACCCATCAGAACTCAGAGCCGCCAGACATTAGTGAATCTGCATCAACAAGGGAAGAGATCGACTGCGCGCGCATTACTCACCACGAACTCGTGGCGCTGCTCCTTGGCGATCGCAGGCCGGGGGCAGCAGAGAAGAAGAGCGGCAGCAAGGCCAAGGAGCGACAGGGAGCAGACTGAGCTCGACATCCTGACCAAACACTGCTCTGCTCCCTCCTGCTGACCAGCACTTGATTTGTGTGCAATGCAATTCATGCAAGGGACCAGCTCCCCTTATATAGGGGCACTGGCAGGCAGGCAAGCAGTCCACTTGTTTCTCTGGTTGGAATTGGAAAGCAAACAACCGGTTGATCCAAATGACTGCGTTGATTCTGAGGAGTAAATTTTTTTGTTTGCCAACTTTTCTTTTGGCTTACCTACCGATCAATGCGGTGGAATGTTAAGTCGGCGCGGTTAGCTTTAGTAAGCCTGTGATGATGCTTCCATCACAAGTTAAGCCTTTCCCAGAGGATGATGAGACCTACTCAACTCCATCATAAGAGCTACCCTTCCGAGATCAGCTAGCGATGAGTGCCACATTGACTGTGATAAGTGATAACGATCTCTGCTTTGCTAAGCAGGAGGATTAAACAAAGGCGGTTGTGAGCTAGAGGAGGTTGCTTTCATCTGCATTTAATCAGTCTCAAAATTGTGCCGAGCTTCCTTCCAATTATGCTGATTCCCAGTGGAGCCACTAGTCCAACACTCCCACTCCCACATAGTACGTCGCGACTAATCAACGATTAAAAGGATCCTTAGCTTTCGTTTCATGTTGTTTACAGCCAATGTCAGGCTTGATTCAGAAATCTGTTCCAGCAAGAAACCTTTCCGAATCCAAGGCCCCTCATGACAACAAAGGGTTGTCTGTTCTACACCTTTACTTTTTCCCTTCTTTTTGACTATTTAAATGAATCTTTCTCTTTGCATCCATGCTTTTCTGGCATAACTAGCTAACTAACTGACTAGTTAACCGTGGGTGCTGCTGCTAGGTTAATTGGTCCTTGGTTTGGCAGGAGTTGTTCGGTTTGTGCCTCCAAATTTTTGGATAGTGTTTTCATTACTTGACCATTGCCATTTGTGAGGTGAAATGTACTAGTACATCTAGATGGTCTTCCTCTGTTGCCTGTACTACTTGAGCAAAGAACATAGATGTGATGCACATCAGCAAATAGTAAGTACTCCCTCCGTTCCAAAATAGATGACCCAACTTTATACTAACTTTGTACAAAGTTGGGTCATCTATTTTGGAACGGAGGGAGTAGTGACAAAGGGCATGGATTGGTTCTAAATGTGCCGCGTTGTGAATTGTGGATTCGGCTCAACGAATTATACTTAAATGTTACTACTTATGAGGAAAGTAATTCTGACTGGGTAACTAAATCATCTATGATTCAGAATGTTGAAGAATCGCAAAAGGTTACCCTCTTCAGCAAACAAAGTCCTGGCACATCAAATGATTCACTTCCAAAGAGCTGCTATTGGCTGGCAAGTGCCAACCACCACAAATGCAAGTGAAAATACTGTTCATGGCTTCACTAGGAAAAGAAAACACCCAACCTCCTTTCGCTTCAGCTGGTTTCTTGCAATTCAAGGCAATTTAAAGTCAAAATGTCAAGAAAAGCATCAATCTTGACATGGAAGGAACATGCTATTTCCATTAAAAAGTGATTTTCTTGGTGGAAAAGATCCACAAATATTCTAGGGTGGTGCTTAGGTGTAGCATGATGATAATTTGGAGGCATTTAACAACTCCCTGGCACCCCACTCCTCGTCCTTTAAACTGAAAGGATGTTTCACATGTTGGTGCATGCATTGCATGGCCCAGAACCATTTTCTTCAACTTCTACCTGCTAGCAAATATATGTCGTAACTCAGTGTACCGTAATCATCAGGCATGTTTTGTATCCTGAACAATCGACAAAGTTGTGAGGTTCAACATGTGTGGAAGATCTTGGGCTAGCAACATTGAGTGAGGTGGTGTAAATGATTGATTTAATTGGTGTGGTGGTGAGCTCAAATAGCTGAATGCAAATTATGATGCAGTAGTGTTGGGAACCAGCAAGCAGATGGTGACCACATGGCAAACATCAGTCGTCCAGTGATTTTAGATTTTAAACACTAGAGGCACTGATCAATGACCAAACTAAAAGGCAGCTTAAACTTCTTGATTGAAATAATCGAAGCAATGGCGCCATCAAGTTTAACAGATTGTCATATTTGTTGCAAAGCTTGATACAATGATCACTGCTTTTGTGATGGACCAAACTTAAATGATCCACCAAACTTGCATGGGAGTGCTAGAATTGGTTCAGGGAGTTGCATATGGCTGTCAGTACCATCATGCCTTTGAGTAAGCTAGACCACACGGCATCATTTGAAGATAGTGCTTTACTGGAGCTTTGTTGCTAAAACCTCAACATCAATGAGGTAGAAAGCATTTGCATTGACTCATTGCAGCGGTCCACACAATTAACCATTTGCAACTAAGTACATTGCGGTTTATTAGCGAACAAAATCTTGTTGATGAGTAGTGCACAGTTGATGAGGATACGGCACCCGGACTCCGCAGGTCCAGGAAAGATAAGGAAGACCATCTCCTATTCGGCCGTGCCAACCACTCGGACCGAGTATATAGCACGCTAGGGAAGGTACGGTGGAGAGAAAAAGATTCTAGAGCCATCTAGATAGTGATTTATTCTAACATTTGCATTGACCCAGTAATAGTGCACCTCTTTTGATCAAACAGAATTCAGAGCTGAGAGCACTCGGCTTAGCAAAATGCAACAATAGCAGGTAGGTTTAAGGAAAGAAAAGGATGGTGATAGCTTGATAGTTGGGAGCTTTGACGATCTATTCATGCTGTTACAGAACTTTCCGGGGCAATTTATTCGTGTGTTTTGGTCTGCATTCGCTGCTTTTATCTAAAAGTAACTTGAGAAATATCGTCTCAAAGTTATACTATGACAGGCTTCGAGCAGGCGAAAAACTAAATTCATTATAACTTGAGTTTCTTTCATGTGAGAAAAGGTCATACCGTACTTTTCTTCTCTTCTGGCAATAATTTCAACCATGTGATGTTACAGGTGAAGTCTTTATCAAACGGTTACTTCTTGCAGAAACCTTCGTTATCTGCAGGAAATGCTTTCTGTTAGGTTACTTGAGTTGACAGACAAGTGTGCAGACAGCTCTAACAACCCAAGCCTTTTCCGACCAACAGAAAAAAGAACAAAGTTGTGTATTTTGACAAACTGCCATGTGTTTTTTTTGTTTGAAAGATCCAGCAACTGCTGGCTTTTCAAACTGCCATGTTTTAGCCTGAAATACTACAGCACCTTCAGAAAGGCTCTTCAGCCTCTGTTGGAAAGAAAAGAAAGGCTCTTCAGTGGTTGGCTACGATTTCGGTAGTTCAGTTGCTGATTGATGGACAGTTCAGCTAATCGCTAATCATCGCATGGAATTTCCGGAGTCGCTTTATTGTTAACCGAGTCATGGTTAGCTAAAATAGGGACACATACATACAGTTACTGTTCAGGAGCATTCTTCCTTGTCAGTTCGTATATCAGCGCTACTACTTATTTCTTTACAGAGGGAGTATTCCGGTAACTTGGATTAATCAAGAGTAACAACATATTCAGGTATGGACAATGCCCAGATATACCAACTGACAAGGAAGAATGCTCCTCAAGTGATCTAAACGCTCTTATATTTTTTTATGGAGGGAGTACTCCCGCTATTAAGGTTTACTATTTTATTATTCTAAACGTTTTTATATTAGTTTACGGAGGGAGTATTATTTACCAGACATTATTAGGTTATAGGAAGAGACTGTGAGGTTTACTGAAACCGCTTCTAATGTATTGAACTCAGTTAGAAATTGACATGAGGAAGAAGCAGGCTGGGAGAGATTCAGAAGTATGATCAACAGTTTCTATTCCCTGCTTCGCCGTGCAGCGCTGTAAGCCGATGTCCCCTCCTTTGCCGTGTGTTTTAGAGTTTGTACTCGTCTTAGAGCATCTTCAACAGTGGCTGTAAAAAACCCACGTGCGCAGTAAAAGAAGGTCTTAGCATGCGCGGGGCAATTTTGCGAGCTCCAGCGATGGCGGGGAACTCAGGCGCGCAGAAAAAAATCACGCGCGTGAAAAAGTGGCCGCGCGCGCTAGTTTTGACACGCGCGTCCGGTGCGCTTTATAAATGCAGCGCCCGATGTAAAGATTGATGGAAGCGTCTCAACCCCCGAACAGGGAGCCCGCAGGTGTATATATTGATGTATGTGTGAGATACAAGATATCCGGTTAGAAATGTAACCGGACAGGAGTATTACAGAGAGGGAGATCGAGATTACAGAGAGAGAGAGATCGAGATAGAGTCCAACAGGTTTAAACTAGAAGAAAATACTATCCCTAGCTATGTATATGTGCCACGCAAGTCACCTGTTGATGCACGCAATATGTATCGTTTAACACCCTTTCTTAATCTGAACTTCTCAAGTTTAGATTACGCTTGAACTCCTCAAATGATCTTGTAGCCAAGGCCTTCGTAAACCCATCTGCAATTTGGTCTTTTGAGTGAACAAATCGAATTTCCAACTCCTTATTAGCAACTCTTTCCCTCACAAAATGATAATCAATCTCAATATGTTTGGTTCTTGCATGAAAGACAGGATTGGCAGACAAGTATGTAGCACCAAGATTATCACACCAAAGGCATGGAGTTTGGGTATGAAATATTCCAAGTTCCTTAAGCATAGACTTTACCCAGATGATCTCTGCTGTTGCATTGGCCAGTGCTTTATACTCTGCCTCAGTGCTGGATCTGGAAACAGTAGCTTGTTTCTTTGCACACCATGAGATCAAATTAGGACCAAAGAAAACTGCAAAAAAGCAACCTGCCCAATCAGAATCAGAAAACGCACTAACAAGAGTAGATGATGACTTGCTGAAAGTGAGTCCAACACTCAAAGTATTTCTCACATATCTCAGTATACGTTTCGCTGCAGTCCAGTGTGCAGTAGTTGGTGCATGAAGATACTGACAAACCTTGTTTACTGCAAAGGAAATATCTGGCCTAGTAAGAGTCAAGTATTGAAGCGCACCAACCAAGCTTCTATATTTGGAGCCATCCTCTTGACTCAAAGGCTCTCCTTCAGCAAGAGAAAGTTTCTCAGAACTGGACAATGTTGTTGGAGAAGGTTTGCAACCCTGCAATCCAACTCTGCTCAAAAGATCAGTTGCATATTTCTCTTGACCTCAACACCCAAAAATAGTGCAAATCACCTAGATCTTTGAGAACAAATTCTGAGTTTAAATCTGACAAGAGAGATTTCACAGCTTCTTCTGACGAGCTTGTAACAATAATGTCATCCACATAGATCAGCACAAAAATGGAAGTATTTGACTTATTGTAAATAAACAGTGATGTATCAGACTTAGAGGGAACAAAACCAAGCTGTTACAACTTTGTACTCAATCGAGAATACCACGCTCTAGGAGCCTGTTTTAGTCCATAGAGAGACTTGTCAAGTCTGCAAACATAAGATGGTTTACTTTTATCTTCAAACCCAGGAGGTTGCTTCATATATACTTCCTCTTCCAGAACACCATGAAGAAACTCATTCTACACATCTAGTTGTCTAAGACTCCATCCTCTTGATACAACAATAGACAACACAAGACGGATAGTGGCAGCCTTGACAACTGGACTAAAAGTATCCTCATAATCAATGCCATATCGTTGTTTGAAACCTTTAGCAACAAGCCTAGCTTTATATCGATCTATTGTCCCATCAGACTTTCTTTTTATCCTAAACACCCACTTGCAGTCAATCACATTTTTACCTGGACGTGACGGAACCAAATGCCATGTGTTATTTCTCTGAAGAGCCTGAAACTCGACATCCATAGCTTTCTTCTAGTCTGGATCATCAAGAGCCTCTTGATAGGTGTGTGGTTCTCCTGTGGAAGCGGCTAAGCCAAATTTAATCTTATAATTTGTAGGTTGAATAACACCGGCTCGAAGACGTGTAAGTGGTGGTGTAGGAGCCTGTGTATGCACAAAGGATCCAGGTGCTGGAGAGTCAGCAGAGCCAGCGGCAGATGCACCGACAGGCTCCTGGATCGAGTCATCCAATCCCGAGGAGGCGGCTGGGCTATCCACGCCCGATGGATCTTCTATGGTCGAGCGAACAGCCGGGGACGACGGAGCTGCCACAGAAGATCCGGGTGCAGTCGGCGCATCCGTCGCAGATCGGGAGCCAGGCGCAGTCGCCCGCCTGACGTAGACGTGGGGGTCCGCCGCGAACCGCGCTGTCGGCTGGGCCCCAGAGCTGATTGGTGCGGGTCGTCCACAAGGGACGACACAACCGCAGACCGCCGCGTGGCGACACGAGACAGGGGCGAAGCGGACGTGCGCGTGGGGCTGGCCGCCGCCTGACGAGGCGCTGATCCCGAAGCCGATCCAGTCGGCCCTGACGCAGTCAGGGACGCAGATCCCGAGAGAGACCGCACCAAATTTTTCGTGGCAGACACAGAACGCATAGGTGCACCATTTTCTTCAAAAGTGGCATCGTTTTGACATGCGTTTTCAGCATTGTTTGTTCCTGTAGCAATAGTCTCAGATAAAAGGTTAGAAAAGTTAGTCAATATTGGATAACTACAATCATCATTGCCCACACAAGCAACTCCGGATAAATTTGGAGGAAGGAGAAGAATCTCTTTTCGAAGTAGAGCACCGGCATTGGGGTGTAGTTTGGCAAAGGGAAACTGTGTTTTGTCAAACACGACATCACGGGAGATATACACACGACCGGAAGAAATATCAAGGCACTTGACATCCTTGTGTTGAGCACTATAGCCAAGGAAGACACATTGTTGAGATCGAAACATGAGTTTGCGAGTGTTGTAAGGACGAAGATTCGGCCAACAAGCACACCCAAAATACGAAGAGTAGAATAATCAGGTGTGACATGTAGAAGGCGTTCTGTGGGAGTTTCATTAGCTATTGTGCGACTAGGCCACATATTGATAAGATGAATGATACGTCTCCAACGTATCTATAATTTTTGATTATTCCATGCTATTATATTATCAACCTTGGATCTTTTATATGCATTTATATACTATTTTATATGATTTTTGGGACTAACCTATTAACCCAGAGCCCAGTGCCAGTTTCTGTTTTTTCCTTGTTTTAGAGTATCGTAGAAAAGGAAAATCAAATGGAGTCCAATTGACCTGAAACTTCACGGAACTTATTTTTGGAACGAAAGCAACCCGGGAGACTTGGAGTCCACGTCAAGGGAGCTTCGAGGAAGCCACGCGGTAGGGGGGCGCGCCCACCCCCCTGGGCGCGCCCTCCACCCTCGTGGGCTCCTCGTGGCTCCCCTGACATACCTCTTCCTCCTATATATACCCATATACCCTAAAACGATCGGGGAGCACAGTAGATCGGGAGTTCCGCTGCCAGAAGCCTCCGTAGCCACCGAAAGCCAATCTAGACCCGTTCCGGCACCCTGCCAGAGGGGGCAATCCTTCTCCGGTGGCCATCTTCATCATCCCGGTGCTCTCCATGACGAGGAGGGAGTAGTTCTCCTTCGGGGCTGAGGGTATGTACCAGTAGCTATGTGTTTGATCTCTCTCTCTCTCTCTCGTGTTCTTGAGGTGATACGATATTGATGTATCGCGAGCTTTGCTATTATAGTTGGATCTTATGATGTTTTCTCCCCCCCTCTACTCTCTTGTAATGGATTGAGTTCTCCCTTTGAAGTTATCTTATTGGATTGAGTTTTTAAAGATTTGAGAATACTTGATGTATGTCTTGCAGTGCGTATCTGTGGTGACAATGTGATATCACGTGATTCACTTGATATATGTTTTGGTGATCAACTTGAGAGTTCCGCACATGAACCTATGCATAGGGGTTGACACATGTTTTCATCATGATTCTCCGGTAGAAACTTTGGGGCACTCTTTGAGGTTCTATGTGTTGGTTGAATAGATGAATCTGAGATTGTGTGATGCATATCGTATAATCATACCCACGGATACTTGAGGTGACATTGGAGTATCTAGGTGACATTAGAGTTTTGGTTGATTTGTGTCTTAAGGTGTTATTCTAGTACGAACTCTAGGGCTGTTTGTGATACTTATAGGAATAGCCCAACGGATTGATTGGAAAGAATAACTTTGAGGTGGTTTCGTACCCTACCATAACTAGTAGAATGCCCGTGCGTTGCCACGGGCTTTTAGCTTGTTCCTGATTGTACGACATTGCCTCGGGACCCTTGTCTATGGATTCTTTCTGAACATCGACATAATCCATTTCTACCTCTCTTATACCTGCAAAAGTAAACATATATAGAAATACATCTTTTGTATTATCATGTGCAACATATATACAAGGAATAAAAATTATTTGTATGCATCTCATTGTGTAAAACTTGATGAGTTTCGAGTCTAGTTGATCGTAGGCAAGTCCGTGACTTTGTCATTCAACATTTTTTATGTCATATGTTTTTATCTCTAACCTTCAAAAGTAAACATATAAACATATATTAAAAAATATAAAAGACAAAGTGTCATCTCACCGTACCATTGCTTGGCATCTTTTCTAAACTTTAGCAAATCTATGAAAAGGTCCTCACATACTCCGAGAGATGATGGCGTATTGTATATCTGATTCGAAAATGAGACGGTTATCACTACCTTAAAGGATGATGGTGTATCGAATTTCTTATTTGCGATTAGTGAAAGATGCATGTTGTTTTATGGCAAGTTTAACTCTCCTTATTCTTCAACCTCAACAAATATAATGTTTTAATGCCCAGAAGAAACATAAGGAGAAACACTCATTCATGAAACTTCTCCCAGTTAATTGTGGTATTCCCACTTGTTTCTACCAAATAATAATGTGGGCATATAAATTCTAGTAAGACAACTGTATGCTGATATATAGAGTAAAAAATGACATAAAATGATGGTAGTTAAACAAACATTCTCTAATGACCATCATGCCACCCTGAGAAAACCTCTCTGCCGCATGCCTCCGCTCTCAATCTAGCGCATGACTTTGACTTCCCAGCAAACTTGCATTTGGAAATGGTGGTGAAGTTACGAGTCTTGAGTTATTTGTCTCTGACCATGCTATATAATGCTTAATGCATGTGCATTGCCATGGAATAAACAAAACTACAAACCCAAATGTATGTCGTTCATGATGGCATAAGGATTATCTCATTTGTTTCTATGTGTGACAATCATCATGTCTCCTTACAAACCAACTCCTTGTAAACAAGGCAACCCTTCCAACCCTCAACTTCCTCACTTCACCCGCTTGCTCTCCATCATTTTAGCTTCAAAAGTCTTATCATTTCGTGAAATATGATACTGTGTTGTATCTCTGATTCTAAAATGAAATGTGCCTCACTTGTCGTGAGAGATGTCATATTACATGTATTATTTACAAGATGCCTATAGCGCAATGACAGTATTGCTCTCTTTTATTATTCGCCGACAAGAAAGATAATATTTCTGTGCTTGCAAGAAATGTGAAGGGAATTTTTTTGTGTATATACGAAAAATCTAACTGAAACAAAGGCCTGCTTAACTAAAATATGTGTACATTAGTCATAGGTGGGTGTTGACTTAACCGACAACCTGGTCCGTCTCCACGGTGGCCTCCTCATGGTGGTTCAATAGCGAAGTTGTAGTCCTTAACCCATGCGCTAGAACTGGATAGCTGCCTTGGGAGAGACAAATATATCATTATGTGGTTACTTTCTCTTTTAGTTTGTAAGTATATACATGGTAGAATCTGAATAATTTATATTAGCTTGAACCAGAATTTCTTTTTACTACAATTGCAGGCTGCAGAAGTGATTTAATCTAACTATGGAGAGCATTCATATGTTTGCGTATCATTCTAATAATCATTAAGAAATTGTTATCAAACTATGCAATAAAGGAACTGATCCAAAATAGAAGCCTTCACTTGTTACTCCTAAGTCCTAACCATTTAAAAAAAGAAAGAGTGCATCAAATTATTTAATAGTGTGTGAGCCAATTCCCTAATTTTCTAAAAGAGAAAGGCTTGCACTTCTCAGTATTCGTAATTTCAAGATATGGAAACCTTACACGTGTTTCCAAATTCAATAACAAAAGGATGAACAATATGCAAATGTCAGTAAACAAATGAACTTTAGTTCATGACAGTCTGCTCCTACCAACCTTGCTTCGAGGGTTGCCACCCCTCCCACCACACACCTCCCCATCCCCCTCTGATTTTTTTTTTTGGTTTCTACCCTCCCCTTGGGCAAAAGAAAACGCTTTAACCCTGCATGTTCACCACTTCTGCCGGAAATAATAAACACACAAGGAAGCCCTCGGCCAACCCGGAAAGGAAATCTTGCCTCGGACGCACTCCGAAGGCGAGCTCGTCCAATCTTGCCGCTGCTCCGTCTCCTCGGCTGCCATTCACCTCCCAATCATCCCTTGCCACCCACCTCCCCCATCCCCGCGCCGCTTTTGTCGACAGCCAACCGTTGCCGCTGCCTTCATCCAGGTTACTTTCCTCGCTGTCACCGCAACATGATGCCTCGCCATCATCTGCATGCCCCCATGGGTTGCATCCATTGATTAAATAGCAGGATCTACGAAGTGGTTATACACTCAAAAACTAAGCAAGCAAGATCAGTGTAAACCAAACCAGATTAAGCAAACTGAACCACATACAACACCCAGGCAAAGAAGAGTACCTCTGCATCAGTTCCAAAGCGAGTCACGCGATAGAGAACAAATAGATTTCCCATCAGATGAGTAGACAATGTTGCAAACCTCCCCAAACCATTCCGCAAAGGGTTACCAAATGGTGGAAGGAAAATTGGAAAAACATTTTATGCCCTCCTAGAAAGGACATGCCAGCAGAACGCATAAAAAGTGAGGTCACAAATACACAAGATTAAAATAAATATACAGCCTGTGTGTTCATGATCATGTTAACTGAAGCAATTTTGAACAATAAACAGAAAAATGACGGATTAAATAGTCTTCCAAGCAGGGTTCTAAGGTTCTCAGAAGGACAAACAAAAATCAAGAGATGTGATGTTAAGTTTAGTTATCTGATAGGAAATACTCTCCAATAATATTATTACAGTTATCAGTTATCAGCCATGTGCTAACTAATATATATTGAGCTTGCTATGTTGTGTTAAAATAAAATAAACCGGTCTTTTCTCTGTCCCGCAAAAGGCCAATCTTTTGCCATCCTCAAACAAGTTTGTGACAGGACTATGGTTGCACTTCACATACACCAAGTAACAAAGAAATAGTTTCAACTTAAAGAAAAAGAGATTAGTAAGAAGGATATATGTTCTCATTGTGCATATGGCTGAGCATCATAAATCAAAGAATTGAATCTCAAGATGCAACTTTTATCACCTTCAGGTATGAGTATCAATGCGCAGGTAGGTACTGCAGGTTTTAACATGATTCGTGCACACTAATTAGACATCTTTTTAGATGGTCAGTACTGAAGCAGTACTTTCTTTTGATGTATACTTACCTGCTCCTCCAACTTGCAGTACTGAAGCATGTACAAAACTAATTTGACATCTTTTTAGATGGCCAGTTCCTTCTGACTTGCACTTGTACATGGTGTCATTTATGTCAGAATAATGTACATGGCAGCTGACCAAGTATAGTCTCAAGTAATAGGACTACAAGTAGTCGAGCAACTGACTGAGTATAATATTCAAATGTTGCAGACTTGGTTTGCCTACAAAAAAGACAGTAAAACATATATAAATGCCAATTGCATGATTTATTCCAAATTTATAATTACAAGATGCAACAATGGATATAACCTTGCGCGGCGGCGGAGCTCCCTGATCCTCATCTCCATGCATGGCGGCGGGGCTCCTTGGAGCCGACGAGTGTGGGGGAGGAGCTCCCTGCTCCTCTCCTCTGTTTTTGGGGGTGAGACCGCAAGACGAACCAGTACATTTTGCAGAGGGTGAGCATTTCCCTACTTTTCTCATAGTAGTATTGAATAACGGGTGGAATTCATTCCTGAAAAACATCAAACTGCCACCGAATGGTGTCCATGTGTCATCATCTATTCCCTGAAGACAACGAAATTGGGTGACATGCAAATGAGACAAGACAAGTAGGGTCTAATTAATCAAAAGCCCACACCTGATTTCAACGAAGAATATGCCGCTGTCTCTTCCCTCGAGCCATCAATTAATAGTAAAAACTCATGGTCAATTTTAATTTGTTAAACAAATGCACATGTGTGAAGCTATGGGCTACAACCGCTTCGACCTGATGTTCTTAATTATTTGTTTCATTCACTTATATGTGTTGTAGCCCATTGCAGTTTCCATCAGACCTCATAAAAGAAGTACAACAAGATTCAATGTTGATTATTCAAATCACAAAAAATATTTTGATATATTTTAGGTATGCAACAGATCACATCATCAGAATGCTAAACAGTATGAAGAAATACGAGCAACCAATTTCAGTTACAAGAAAAGACCGATTCAAATATCCACTTGAAACTCGCAAGAAAATAGTGATTCCTACAACATTATGGTTGCGTACCTCGGTAATTAGGTGCAGACTACATTCTAGGAAGTGGCATCATTCCGTAGCAGCAACATATATATGCAGCTTGCAAAATCAACATGCCTTCTAATGGCATTTTATTGGCCAGCAACTGCGACAGGACGATGCCAAAGCTGTAAACATCCACTTTGTTTGTGTAGTGATTTTTTCACCACGTTGAAGTGTGACAGTATTGTATAACTGGAACAATATAAGACAAAGCGTCAGGTTTTGGATTCACAGAAATCAGTGCTTAGCATCAGATTTCTCTTTGTAACAAGTAGAAGGTCCTCAAATCAATGAGTTCTAAAAACTTCAGCCAGGAAATTATCAAGAGGGCATACAAATCAAAGTATAATTTCAAGCATAAACTCGAGAAACTACAGCTAGAAACCATTTTGTTTTGGCTTCAGTTCATAAATTATTAATATTGACTATCAGTATCTAGTGCAGAAAAGAGTGATGTATAACCTCTGTGGCCATCCATCAGTATGTCTCAGTTTCAGTTGTCATCATTTCAGTCGTAGTTTCCTCTCGTGCAAGCCCAAAATCAGTAAGCTTCAGCTTCTTACAGAAAAGAGTGATGTATAACCTCTGTGGCCATCCAGCAGTATGTCTTAGTTTCAGTTGTCATCATTTCAGTCGTAGTTTCCTCTCGTGCAAGCCCAAAATCAGTAAGCTTCAGCTTCTTACAGTTTGTACTAAGCAACAAATTATCTGCACACACAAAACTTTTATTAGGACACTGTAAAAGCATAAAAAGTGTGACAGAACAGCTTCGACAGAAAGGAACAAAACAACTACTGGAAGAACCTAGAAGGTAAAGCAAGTAGAACAAAATGGTAAGACTGAGAGGATGAAAGAAACACATTGTGAGTGAACCATGAACATGAATTAAAGCGAATACCATGGATATGAAACCAGGAACATTCAAGAATGGGATGTAGAAACATCTTACTGAAATTTTTAAATGATAAAGTGACCAGCTACTGAAAACCAAACAAGCTGAACCAAAAAGTAGAAACTCAAAACAATATCTTTGCAAGTAGCCACAATTGTAGTCTTAAAAATAGTAGCCACAATTGTAACCACAATGCTACATTTAACTGTGAAGCTCTAAAAGGTAGACTCAATGGAGGCAGCTTGGTCGGTTAATCACCATCATTTTATCTGTGTGAATATACTTGTGCCCTCTTCAGACAGACTTGAAAAAAATACTGCTACATTGACAAAAGTTGTTGGCAACTCACAAATGCATTTCCTAGTGTGTTTTTGTTGTGGAAAACAAAAGCTCAATTATTTTCAAGAAAGACAGAGTCAGATCTCATAAAATATAAATCTCGCTGCAAAGCAGCACAGAGACTCGAGATTGCCAACATAACATGAGAAAACAATCATTGGTATGTATCTTTTTTTAACAAGGACGGTGTCTTGCTCGATTTCTTAAAAACACAAGCATGGTTTTCTCTCAGGCAGACACGGGAAATTTAACTTGATTCAAAGTATGCAACAAAGGAAAGGAAAATAAATTGCTCTGCATTGTCCAGTAGTCTTCATTTCAATACTTTAACTGTACGTAAGGTTATGTGCTAGCATAAAATGAGCTGGTTTTGTTTTTTGTGATGTTTGCTAATGCCAGGCACATTTCATGCGTGAGGAAACGAGTCCAGCCATCCATTCATTCTGTGTTCTTTTGGGAATAACCTGGCATCAAATTCAAGTTTTCTTTAGAAAAAATAAAATCATTGCATAGTAAGTACAGTTCAGTACCAAGTATTAGCTAGACAGCTCCCCTGGTTATTTGTTCCAATTAATAACTGAAACTATAATAACTGAAACTATCATACAACATGGTAGGCAAAAACACTGTGTGTTAAACAATCGAACATCAGCCACGATTGATAGCATCTTACCTAAAGAAGTGGCAAGGACATCATTGTGTGAACAATCTGACATCAGATCATCTGTACTTCGAGTCTGCGATGAACTAACTGACCAGTAAAACAACAATCTGGTCAAAGCCCATTCAAGCAATCAAGCTTTGTTCATGCCCTACAGCAAATCCAGAAGAAAAAAAGATCAGAGCCCACATTAGCCAAGGGAAAGAAATCAAGCACCTTTTAGACAGGTAATCACAGATTGACACTTTAGGGGCCTGGATGTACGTCATTTGGCGGATGATGTAGATTGCAGTCCATGCATTGGGGTTAACCTGACGGAAACACACATAAGTAATGAGTTCAGTGATCATCACGAACAAGGCGGATTCTAAGTAATTTTAACAAATGGAACACAACTCGATCTTCTTGACCGAGGAGCATTTTCAGAAGAAATCATGGTATCCATACCTGAACAGTGTGCCTTGAAATTCCATCCACCAAGTTGTGGATCCACCTGCTTGCCGGTTACCATTTTCAGTTGGAAGTAGAATTTTCATATTTTTTTTCATGTTTTGCATTCAACCAATGCAATGCCTGCGCGGGTACTTCTGTTAGATCTCAATGTTTTCCGTCACAACAATCTGTATAATACACATAAGTACAAAATGTGAAGCAATAGTAGGACATCTAAAAATAATATTAGCAGTAGCACGAGTTGGCACACGCTCACAAAGCTAGCATCACACCTCTCTCTCTCTCTCTCTGTGTAGGCATTAGCAGCAGCAACATTAGACACCCTCCATTGGTAGAAGCAGCACATCAACGGCATCACCCAGTCACACACAAAAATCTCCCCATCTCTGCAATTGGGGAGGAGCGCATAAGGGGCCAGCAACAGCAAATCTGCCGCCAATTGTGCACAAATCCGGCTGCTGCTCCTCGTTGGCCACGCCCTACCCTGTTCGCCGGCGTCTGCTTCGTCCAGGATCAGCGGCGGTGGCGGCGACCCTAGGGATCCGCGGCGGCGACTCCACACAAGCACCACCAGCCTGTAGTCCTGACCTGCCCTGGGATTTTGCGATGGCGCCGGCGACGGCGGCGGAGGCGGAGGCGGAGGCGGGGAACCATAGACAAAATATTGAGGGAGGTCGACGGAGGAGTGGTGGGCCGGCGGACGGCGGTTGAGATGCAGGGGCGGTGGCAGGGAGCACGGGAGGCGGTGGTGGCATGCCGGAACCCTAAGCGGCGATCCATTAGGAAATAGAGAGGGGCGGCTAGAACTGCAGGAAGGGGATCGTGGAGATACAGGGGGCGCTGGAGGCGCTCAAGGCCACCGCCCCGCCGAGGTGGGAGGCGCCATTAGATCGGGAAAAAGAGAGGAGAAGGGAGACGGTCGAGGGTCGACGGCTAGAGAGACCGGGATGGAGAGGAGCGGGTTTCGTGTGTTGGTGGGGTTAACCTACGAAAAAAAATCGGACGAAAAATGATGGGATGAAAATTGATCGGTGAAGACTATCAACTACTCCATTAGGAGTAGAGATCTCTTCGCTCGTTTTTCGTTATTAGTGACTTTGGAATGACTCTTTATTGCATGTTGAGGTATAGTTATGTGATCCAATTATGTTATTATTGTTGAGGAAACTTGCACTAGCGAAAGCATAAACCCTAGGCCTTGGTTCAACGCATTGCAATACCGTTTACGCTCACTTTTATCATTAGTTACCTTGCTGTTTTTATATTTTCAGATTACAAATATATTTATCTACCATCCATATATCACTTGTATCATCATCTCCTCGCCGAACTAATGCACATATACAATATCATTGTATTGGGTGTGTTGGGGACACAAGAGACTCTTTGTTATTTGGTTGCATGGTTGCTTGAGAGATACCATCTTCATCCTACGCCTCCTACGGATTGATAAATCTTAGGTCATCCACTTGAGGGAAATTTGCTACTGTCCTACAAACCTCTGCACTTGAAGGCCCAACAACGTCTACAAGAAGAAGGTTGTGTAGTAGACATCAAGCTCTTTTCTAGCGCCGTTGTCGGGGAGGTTAGTGCTTGAAGGTATATCTTTAGATCTTGCAATCGAGTCTTTTAGTTTCTTATTTTATCACTAGTTTAGTTTATAAAAAAAATTATAAAAAAATGGAATTAAATTTGCCTCATACGCTTTATCTTTTTAATATCTTTCGTGAGTATGATGGAAAGAAAAATTGTGCCAAAGTGTTAGAAGAAGAATGCATTAAAATGTTTGGCACTAAATATTTGAATGATGAGCATGATTGCAATGTTGTTAGTATGAATTCCTTGAATATCCATGATGCTAATGATATGCAAAGCCACAAGCTTGGGGAAGCTATGCTTGATGAAGATGATATTTTTTGTCCCCCAAGTTTTAATGAGAAAATTTATTATGATGAAAGCATGCCTCCTATTTATGATGTATTGATGAAAGTGGATTTGGAGAGGTCATGACTTTATTTTGTGATAAATTCACTATTTCGGAAGAGGTTCCAATTGATTATGAGAACAAAGTTGCTATCTATGATGATTATTGTGATGACTTGTATATTATAAAGAATAATGATATTCATCATGACTTTATTTTTTAATTAGATTATGCCTCACATGATAATTATTTTGTTGAGTTTACTCCCACTATTATTCATGAGAAGAATTTTGCTTGTGTGGAGAGTAATAAAATTTCTATGCTTATAGATCATGAAAAGAATGTTTTAGGTGCTAGTTATATTGTTGAATTCATTCATGATGCTACTGAAAATTATTATGAGGGAGGAGCATATGCTTGTAGGAATTGCAATAATATCAAGCTTCCTCTCTATGTACTTAAAGTTTTGAAGTATGCTTGTTTTACCTTCTTATGCAAGTTGATTCTTATTCCCATAAGTTGTTTTCTCACAAAATCCCTATGCATAGAAAGTGGGTTAGACTTAAATGTGCTAGTCATATTATTCATGATGCTCTCTTTATGTTACAATTCTTATCTTCTATACGAGCATCATTGAAATCATCATGCCTAGCTAGGGGCGTTAAACAATAGCGCTTGTTGGGTGGCAACCCAACTTTATTTTTGTTCCTGTTTAGTAATAAATAATTCATCTATCCTATGTTTAGATGTGTTTTTATGTTTTAATTAGTGTTTGTTCCAAGTAGAACCGTTGGGAAGACTTGGAGAAAGTCTTGTTGATCTTGCTGTAAAAAACAGAAACTTTAGCGTTCATGAGAATTGCTGCCATTTTTTATTGGAGAGTGCTATTTAGTTAAATGTTTTTGCAGATGATTAATAGATAAATTCCTCAGGTCCAGCAATTTATTTTAGAATTTTTGGGGTTCCAGAAGTATACGTTTGATCCAGATTACTACATGTTGTTCTGTTTTTGACAGATTCTGTTTCATATGTGTTGTTTGCTTATTTTGATGAATCTATGAGTAGTATCGGAGGGTATGAACCATAGAGAAGTTGGAATGCAGTAGATATTACACTAATATAAATAAAAAATGAGTTCATTATAGTACCTTGAAGTGGTGATTTACTTTCTTATATTAACGGAGCTTACGAGTTTTCTATTAAGTTTTCTGTTGTGAAGTTTTCAAGTTTTAGGTAAAGATTCGATTGAACTATGAAATAAGGAGTGGCAAGAGCCTAAGCTTGAGGATTCCCAAAGCACCCCAAGGTAATATTTAAGGACAACCAAAAGCCTAAGCTTGGGGATGCGCCGGAAGGCATCCCCTTTTTCGTCTTCATTCATCGGTAACTTTACTTGAAGCTATATTTTTATTTACCACATGATATGTGTTTTGCTTAGAGAGTCATTTTATTTTATTTAGTTTTGCTTGCGGTTTGAATAAAATACCAAGATCTGAAATTCTTAAATGGTAGTGAGTCTTCACATAGTTGCATAATTATTCAACTACTCATTGATCTTCACTTATATCTTTCGGAGTAGTTTGTCATTTGCTCTAGTGCTTCACTTATATCCTTTTAGAGCACGGTGGTGGTTTTATTTTATAAAAATAGATGAACTCTCATGCTTCACTTATATTATTTTAAGAGTCTTTAGAACAGCATGGTAATTTGCTTTGGTTATGAATTTAGTCCTATTATGATGGGCATCCAAGTCATGTAAAGTGCATTAAATACTAAGAGAAGTTTGATACTTGACGATTGTTTTGAGATATGAGGATGGTAATATTAGAATCATGCTAGTTGAGTAGTTGTGAATTTGAGAAATACTTGTGTTGAAGTTTGTGATTCCCGTAGCATGCATGTATGGTGAACCGTTATGTGATGAAGTCGGAGCATGATTTATTTATTGATTGCCTTCCTTATGAATGGCGGTCGGGGACGAGCGATGGTCCTTTCCTACCAATCTATCCCCCTAGGAGCATGCGCGTAGTACTTTGTTTCGATAACTAATAGACTTTTGCAATAAGTATGTGACTTCTTTATGACTAATGTTGAGTCCATGGATTATACGCACTCTCACCCTTCCACCATTCTAGCCTCTCTAGTACCGCGTAACTTTCGCCGGTACCATAAACCCACCATATATCTTTCTCAAAATAACCACCATACCTACCTATTATGGCATTTCCATAGCCATTCCGAGATATATTGCCATGCAACTTTCCACCGTTCCGTTTATTATGACACGCTCCATCATTGTCATATTGATTTGCATGATCATGTAGTTGACATCATATTTGTGGCAAAGCCACCGTTCATAATTCTTTCATACATGTCACTCATGAGTCATTGCACATCCCGGTACACCGTCGGAGGCATTCATATAGAGTCATATCTTGTCCTAAGTATCGAGTTGTAATTCTTGAGTTGTAAGAAAATAAAAGTGTGATGATCATCATTATTAGAGCATTGTCCCAGTGAGGAAAGGATGATGGAGACTATGATTCCCCACAAATCGGGATGAGACTCCGGACGAAAAAAAGAGGCCAAAGAAGCCCAAATAAAAAAAGAGGCCATAAAAAAAGAGAAAAGGCCCAAATAAAAAATGAGAGAAAAAGAGAGAAGGGACAATTCTACTATCCTTTTACCACACTTGTGCTTCAAAGTAGCACCATGATCTTCATGATAGAGAGTCTCCTATGTTGTCACTTTCATATACTAGTGGGAATCTTTCATTATAGAACTTGGCTTGTATATTCCAATGATGGGATTCCTCAAAATGCCCTAGGTCTTCATGAGCAAGCAAGTTGGATGCACACCCACTAGTTTCTTTTGTTGAGCTTTCATACACTTATAGCTCTAGTGCATCCGTTGCATGGCAATCCCTACCCACTCATATTGATATCTATTAATGGGCATCTCCATAGCCCGTTGATACGCCTAGTTGATGTGAGACTATCTTCTTCTTTTTGTCTTCTCCACAACCACCATTCTATTCCACCTATATTGCTATATCCATGGCTCACGCTCATGTATTGCGTGAAGATTGATTTTTTTTAAAACATCAAAAGTATGAAACAATTGCTTGACTTGTCATAGGGGTTGTGCATGATTTAAATACGTTATGTGGTGAAGATGAAGCATAGCCAGACTATATGATTTTGTAAGGATAACTTTCTTTGACCATGTTATTTTGAGAAGACATGATTACTTAGTTAGTATGTTTGAAGTATTATTATTTTTATGTCAATATTAAACTTTTGTCTTGAATCTTATGGATCTGAATATTCTTGCCATAATAAAAAGAATTACATGGGTAAATATGTTAGGTAGCATTCCACATCAAAAATTCTGTTCTTATCATTTACCTACTCGAGGACGAGCAGGAATTAAGCTTGGGGATGCTCATATGTCTCCAACGTATCTATAATTTTTTATTGTTCCATGCTATTATATTATCAACGTTTGGTGTGTTATATGCATTTATATGCTATTTTATATGATTTTTGGGACTAACCTATTAACCCAGAGCCTAGTGCCAGTTTCTGTTTTTTTCTTGTTTTAGAGTATCGCAGAAAAGGAAAATCAAACGGAGTCCAATTGACCTGAAACTTCACGGAACTTATTTTTGGAATGAAAGCAACCCGAAAGACTTGGAGTCCACGTCAAGGGAGCCTCGAGGAAGCCACGAGGTAGGGGGACGCGCCCTCCACCCTCGTGGCTCCCCTGACGTACCTCTTCCTCCTATATATACCCATATACCCTAAAACGATCGGGGAGCACAATAGATCGGGAGTTCCGCCGCCAGAAGCCTCTGTAGCCACCGAAAGCCAATCTAGACTCGTTTCGGCACCCTGCCGGAGGGGGCAATCCTTCTCTGGTGGCCATCTTCATCATCCCGGTGCTCTCTATCCGAGGAGGGAGTAGTTCTCCCTCGGGGATGAGGGTATGTACCAGTAGCTATGTGTTTGATCTCTCTCTCTCTCTCTCTCTCTCTCGTGTTCTTGAGGTGATACGATCTTGATGTATCGCGAGCTTTGCTATTATAGTTGGATCTTATGATGTTTTCTCCCCCCTCTATTCTCTTGTAATGGATTGAGTTTCCCCTTTGAAGTTATCTTATCGGATTGAGTCTTTAAAAATTTGAGAACACTTGATGTATGTCTTGCCGTGTGTATCTGTGGTGACAATGGGATATCACGTGATTCACTTGATGTATATTTTGGTGATCAACTTGTGGGTTCCGCCCATGAACCTATGCATAGGGGTTGGCACATGTTTTCGTCGTGATTCTTCGGTACAAATTTTGGGGCACTCTTTGAGGTTCTATGTGTTGGTTGAATAGATGAATCTGAGATTGTGTGATGCATATCGTATAATCATACCCACGGATACTTAAGGTGACATTGGAGTATCTAGGTGACATTAGGGTTTTGGTTGATTTGTGTCTTAAGGTGTTATTCTAGTACAAACTCTAGGGTTGTTTGTGACACTTATAGGAATAGCCCAACGGATTGATTGGAAAGAATAACTTTGAGGTGGTTTCGTACCCTACCATAATCTATTCTTTCGTTCTCCGTTATTAGTGACTTTGGAGTGACTCTTTGTTGCATGTTGAGGGATAGTTATGTGATCCAATTATGTTATTATTGTTGAGGGAACTTGCACTAGCGAAACCATGAACCCTAGGCCTTGTTTCAACGCATTTCAATACCGTTTACGCTCACTTTTATCATTAGTTACTTTGCTGTTTTTATATTTTCAGATTACAAATATCTTTATCTACCATCCATATACCACTTGTATCACCATCTCTTCGCCGAACTAGTGCACCTATACAATCTACCATTGTATTGGGTGTGTTGGGGACACAAGAGACTCTTTGTTATTTGGTTGCATGGTTGCTTGAGAGATACCATCTTCATCCTACGCCTCCTACGGATTGATAAATCTTAGGTCATCCACTTGAGGGAAATTTGCTACTGTCCTACAAACCTCTGCACTTGAAGGCCCAACAACGTCTACAAGAAGAAGGTTGTGTAGTAGACATCAAGCTCTTTTCTAGCGCCGTTGTCGGGGAGGTTAGTGCTTGAAGGTATATCTTTAGATCTTGCAATCGAGTCTTTTAGTTTCTTATTTTATCACTAGTTTAGTTTATAAAAAAAATTATAAAAAAATGGAATTAAATTTGCCTCATACGCTTTATCTTTTTAATATCTTTCGTGAGTATGATGGAAAGAAAAATTGTGCCAAAGTGTTAGAAGAAGAATGCATTAAAATGTTTGGCACTAAATATTTGAATGATGAGCATGATTGCAATGTTGTTAGTATGAATTCCTTGAATATCCATGATGCTAATGATATGCAAAGCCACAAGCTTGGGGAAGCTATGCTTGATGAAGATGATATTTTTTGTCCCCCAAGTTTTAATGAGAAAATTTATTATGATGAAAGCATGCCTCCTATTTATGATGTATTGATGAAAGTGGATTTGGAGAGGTCATGACTTTATTTTGTGATAAATTCACTATTTCGGAAGAGGTTCCAATTGATTATGAGAACAAAGTTGCTATCTATGATGATTATTGTGATGACTTGTATATTATAAAGAATAATGATATTCATCATGACTTTATTTTTTAATTAGATTATGCCTCACATGATAATTATTTTGTTGAGTTTACTCCCACTATTATTCATGAGAAGAATTTTGCTTGTGTGGAGAGTAATAAAATTTCTATGCTTATAGATCATGAAAAGAATGTTTTAGGTGCTAGTTATATTGTTGAATTCATTCATGATGCTACTGAAAATTATTATGAGGGAGGAGCATATGCTTGTAGGAATTGCAATAATATCAAGCTTCCTCTCTATGTACTTAAAGTTTTGAAGTATGCTTGTTTTACCTTCTTATGCAAGTTGATTCTTATTCCCATAAGTTGTTTTCTCACAAAATCCCTATGCATAGAAAGTGGGTTAGACTTAAATGTGCTAGTCATATTATTCATGATGCTCTCTTTATGTTACAATTCTTATCTTCTATACGAGCATCATTGAAATCATCATGCCTAGCTAGGGGCGTTAAACAATAGCGCTTGTTGGGTGGCAACCCAACTTTATTTTTGTTCCTGTTTAGTAATAAATAATTCATCTATCCTATGTTTAGATGTGTTTTTATGTTTTAATTAGTGTTTGTTCCAAGTAGAACCGTTGGGAAGACTTGGAGAAAGTCTTGTTGATCTTGCTGTAAAAAACAGAAACTTTAGCGTTCATGAGAATTGCTGCCATTTTTTATTGGAGAGTGCTATTTAGTTAAATGTTTTTGCAGATGATTAATAGATAAATTCCTCAGGTCCAGCAATTTATTTTAGAATTTTTGGGGTTCCAGAAGTATACGTTTGATCCAGATTACTACATGTTGTTCTGTTTTTGACAGATTCTGTTTCATATGTGTTGTTTGCTTATTTTGATGAATCTATGAGTAGTATCGGAGGGTATGAACCATAGAGAAGTTGGAATGCAGTAGATATTACACTAATATAAATAAAAAATGAGTTCATTATAGTACCTTGAAGTGGTGATTTACTTTCTTATATTAACGGAGCTTACGAGTTTTCTATTAAGTTTTCTGTTGTGAAGTTTTCAAGTTTTAGGTAAAGATTCGATTGAACTATGAAATAAGGAGTGGCAAGAGCCTAAGCTTGAGGATTCCCAAAGCACCCCAAGGTAATATTTAAGGACAACCAAAAGCCTAAGCTTGGGGATGCGCCGGAAGGCATCCCCTTTTTCGTCTTCATTCATCGGTAACTTTACTTGAAGCTATATTTTTATTTACCACATGATATGTGTTTTGCTTAGAGAGTCATTTTATTTTATTTAGTTTTGCTTGCGGTTTGAATAAAATACCAAGATCTGAAATTCTTAAATGGTAGTGAGTCTTCACATAATTGCATAATTATTCAACTACTCATTGATCTTCACTTATATCTTTCGGAGTAGTTTGTCATTTGCTCTAGTGCTTCACTTATATCCTTTTAGAGCACGGTGGTGGTTTTATTTTATAAAAATAGATGAACTCTCATGCTTCACTTATATTATTTTAAGAGTCTTTAGAACAGCATGGTAATTTGCTTTGGTTATGAATTTAGTCCTATTATGATGGGCATCCAAGTCATGTAAAGTGCATTAAATACTAAGAGAAGTTTGATACTTGACGATTGTTTTGAGATATGAGGATGGTAATATTAGAATCATGCTAGTTGAGTAGTTGTGAATTTGAGAAATACTTGTGTTGAAGTTTGTGATTCCCGTAGCATGCATGTATGGTGAACCGTTATGTGATGAAGTCGGAGCATGATTTATTTATTGATTGCCTTCCTTATGAATGGCGGTCGGGGACGAGCGATGGTCCTTTCCTACCAATCTATCCCCCTAGGAGCATGCGCGTAGTACTTTGTTTCGATAACTAATAGACTTTTGCAATAAGTATGTGACTTCTTTATGACTAATGTTGAGTCCATGGATTATACGCACTCTCACCCTTCCACCATTCTAGCCTCTCTAGTACCGCGTAACTTTCGCCGGTACCATAAACCCACCATATATCTTTCTCAAAATAACCACCATACCTACCTATTATGGCATTTCCATAGCCATTCCGAGATATATTGCCATGCAACTTTCCACCGTTCCGTTTATTATGACACGCTCCATCATTGTCATATTGATTTGCATGATCATGTAGTTGACATCATATTTGTGGCAAAGCCACCGTTCATAATTCTTTCATACATGTCACTCATGAGTCATTGCACATCCCGGTACACCGTCGGAGGCATTCATATAGAGTCATATCTTGTCCTAAGTATCGAGTTGTAATTCTTGAGTTGTAAGAAAATAAAAGTGTGATGATCATCATTATTAGAGCATTGTCCCAGTGAGGAAAGGATGATGGAGACTATGATTCCCCACAAATCGGGATGAGACTCCGGACGAAAAAAAGAGGCCAAAGAAGCCCAAATAAAAAAAGAGGCCATAAAAAAAGAGAAAAGGCCCAAATAAAAAATGAGAGAAAAAGAGAGAAGGGACAATTCTACTATCCTTTTACCACACTTGTGCTTCAAAGTAGCACCATGATCTTCATGATAGAGAGTCTCCTATGTTGTCACTTTCATATACTAGTGGGAATCTTTCATTATAGAACTTGGCTTGTATATTCCAATGATGGGATTCCTCAAAATGCCCTAGGTCTTCATGAGCAAGCAAGTTGGATGCACACCCACTAGTTTCTTTTGTTGAGCTTTCATACACTTATAGCTCTAGTGCATCCGTTGCATGGCAATCCCTACCCACTCATATTGATATCTATTAATGGGCATCTCCATAGCCCGTTGATACGCCTAGTTGATGTGAGACTATCTTCTTCTTTTTGTCTTCTCCACAACCACCATTCTATTCCACCTATATTGCTATATCCATGGCTCACGCTCATGTATTGCGTGAAGATTGATTTTTTTTAAAACATCAAAAGTATGAAACAATTGCTTGACTTGTCATAGGGGTTGTGCATGATTTAAATACGTTATGTGGTGAAGATGAAGCATAGCCAGACTATATGATTTTGTAAGGATAACTTTCTTTGACCATGTTATTTTGAGAAGACATGATTACTTAGTTAGTATGTTTGAAGTATTATTATTTTTATGTCAATATTAAACTTTTGTCTTGAATCTTATGGATCTGAATATTCTTGCCATAATAAAAAGAATTACATGGGTAAATATGTTAGGTAGCATTCCACATCAAAAATTCTGTTCTTATCATTTACCTACTCGAGGACGAGCAGGAATTAAGCTTGGGGATGCTCATATGTCTCCAACGTATCTATAATTTTTTATTGTTCCATGCTATTATATTATCAACGTTTGGTGTGTTATATGCATTTATATGCTATTTTATATGATTTTTGGGACTAACCTATTAACCCAGAGCCTAGTGCCAGTTTCTGTTTTTTTCTTGTTTTAGAGTATCGCAGAAAAGGAAAATCAAACGGAGTCCAATTGACCTGAAACTTCACGGAACTTATTTTTGGAATGAAAGCAACCCGAAAGACTTGGAGTCCACGTCAAGGGAGCCTCGAGGAAGCCACGAGGTAGGGGGACGCGCCCTCCACCCTCGTGGCTCCCCTGACGTACCTCTTCCTCCTATATATACCCATATACCCTAAAACGATCGGGGAGCACAATAGATCGGGAGTTCCGCCGCCAGAAGCCTCTGTAGCCACCGAAAGCCAATCTAGACTCGTTTCGGCACCCTGCCGGAGGGGGCAATCCTTCTCTGGTGGCCATCTTCATCATCCCGGTGCTCTCTATCCGAGGAGGGAGTAGTTCTCCCTCGGGGATGAGGGTATGTACCAGTAGCTATGTGTTTGATCTCTCTCTCTCTCTCTCTCTCTCTCTCTCGTGTTCTTGAGGTGATACGATCTTGATGTATCGCGAGCTTTGCTATTATAGTTGGATCTTATGATGTTTTCTCCCCCCTCTATTCTCTTGTAATGGATTGAGTTTCCCCTTTGAAGTTATCTTATCGGATTGAGTCTTTAAAAATTTGAGAACACTTGATGTATGTCTTGCCGTGTGTATCTGTGGTGACAATGGGATATCACGTGATTCACTTGATGTATATTTTGGTGATCAACTTGTGGGTTCCGCCCATGAACCTATGCATAGGGGTTGGCACATGTTTTCGTCGTGATTCTTCGGTACAAATTTTGGGGCACTCTTTGAGGTTCTATGTGTTGGTTGAATAGATGAATCTGAGATTGTGTGATGCATATCGTATAATCATACCCACGGATACTTAAGGTGACATTGGAGTATCTAGGTGACATTAGGGTTTTGGTTGATTTGTGTCTTAAGGTGTTATTCTAGTACAAACTCTAGGGTTGTTTGTGACACTTATAGGAATAGCCCAACGGATTGATTGGAAAGAATAACTTTGAGGTGGTTTCGTACCCTACCATAATCTATTCTTTCGTTCTCCGTTATTAGTGACTTTGGAGTGACTCTTTGTTGCATGTTGAGGGATAGTTATGTGATCCAATTATGTTATTATTGTTGAGGGAACTTGCACTAGCGAAACCATGAACCCTAGGCCTTGTTTCAACGCATTTCAATACCGTTTACGCTCACTTTTATCATTAGTTACTTTGCTGTTTTTATATTTTCAGATTACAAATATCTTTATCTACCATCCATATACCACTTGTATCACCATCTCTTCGCCGAACTAGTGCACCTATACAATCTACCATTGTATTGGGTGTGTTGGGGACACAAGAGACTCTTTGTTACTTGGTTGCAGGGTTGCTTGAGAGAGACCATCTTCATCCTACGCCTCCTACGGATTGATAAATCTTAGGTCATCCACTTGAGGGAAATTTGCTACTGTCCTACAAACCTCTGCACTTGGAGGCCCAATAACGTCTACAAGAAGAAGGTTGTGTACTAGACATCAATGAATAGCGGTGAGAAAAGCTTCGTTCCAAAATTTTAAGGGCATGGAGGCCGCAGCTAGAAGAGCTAGACCTACTTCAACAATGTGTCTATGCTTACGTTCTGCGGAACCGTTTTGTTGATGAGCATGGGGACAAGACACATGATGAGATATGCCAATTTAAAAAAAACGAATTTAGTTTTTCATACTCACCACCCAGTCTGATTGCATGGCAATGATTTTGCTATCAAACTTACATTCAACAAGGGCTTGAAAGTTGTGAAAGACTTGGAACACATCAGAACGTTTTTTAAGAAGATAGATCCAAGTGTATTTGCTGTAGTCATCAACAAAGCTTACATAGTAAGAGTGTCTACCAATAGAAATGGGTGCTGGACCCCAAACATTAGAAAAAATAAGTTGCAAAGGCTTGGTAGACACACTAGTAGAAATAGGATAAGGTAACCAATGACTTTTTGCTTTTTGACATGAATCACAAATAGTTTCTGTATCTCTCTCACCAACAACTGAGAGTTTATTTTTACTAAGAATTTGATGAACAGTAGTAAACAAGGGATGACCTAAACGACTATGCCACCTTTCAGCAAAAAGCTTGATGGCACCATACACTTGTTTATTGAATTTGCAGTATTGAGGAAGCAATGAATAGAGCCCTTGCACATAGGTACCCCTGTGGAGAACTCTCTTCGTGACCTGGTCCTTGATCAAAAATAAATAGGGGTGAAACTCTAGAAAGACATTGTTATCAAGAGCAATGCGATGAACGGAAAGAAGTGTTTTAGAAGCATTGGGAACATGCAAGATTTCGTTTATGACAAGGTCTTTATGTGGGGTTTTGATAATTGATTGACCAACATGACTAATCTTCATACCTGTCCCATTGGATGCGGTGTAGACTTGATCATGACCATGGTACTTTTCATGCATTTTCACCTTTTCCAGCTCTCCAGTGATGTGATTTGTGGCGCCCGTGTCGAGGTACCAATTTGTGTCAACACCATATGAAGTATCAGCAGCAGCTGCAACCTTTTTTCTTTGGGATGTATCATCGGCATAGCACCAATCACAATCTTCAGCAATATGGTTAGTCTTTTTGCAGATTTGACACTTGCCTTCATAACCTTCATAGCCCTGAAAATTGTTGCGCCCTCTGTTGCTGTTGTGGAAGGAGCGCCTAGAATTGTAGCCACCTCCGAAGTTGCCCTGCTGGGAATATCCACCACAACCACCACCGCTGTGATGGCCACCACCGGCGCTGTTTTGATGATAGCCACCACTACCACCATTATAGCCGGCGCCACCAGAGCCATGATAGCCGATGCTGGAGTTGTTGTTGTAGTTGTTCCCGCCGCCACCGCCGCCGCCGTGAGATCCGCCGCTGCCATTGCCTTTCTGCAGGCCACGAAACCCCTTGCCGGGTCCCTGGCAGCCGCGAGAAGCGCTGTTGGCTGACGACTTGAAGCTGCATGCGCCAGTCCCATGGAACATCTCGCCTCTCTGATCGAAGTTTGCCACCATGGAGAAGAGCTGCTCGACGGAGATCAGATCAGTACGAACGTCCAATGCGGAGATGATGGGCTGATACTCCATATCAAGCCCCGCAATGATGAAAGACACCAGCTCGTCTTCCCCGATCGGTTTTCCTGCCGCTGCAAGTTCATCAGAGAGAGCTCGCATATTACCGAAGTAGGTTGCCGCCGGTAGTGTGCCCTTCTAGGCGTTGGTGAGGGAGGCCCTGATGTTATTGACGCGCGAGAGAGAGACTGCAGAGAACATCTTGCTTAGGGCTGTCCATATTGCATATGAAGTTTCCATCGAGGCCACCTGAACAAGCACTTCTTTGGAGAGGTTACGAAGAAGGTAGGCGACGATTTGCCGATCCTGGATGAGCCAGGGAGGGTAGGCAGGGTTTGAAACGATCTGATCCTTGCCCTCTTTGTCCTTGGTGGTGATGGTTTTGGGAGGCTCCTCTATAGTCTGATCTACGTAGCCATACAAGCCGGCGCCCATTATCTGGGATCGTGGTTGAGCTCGCCAGAGGACGTAGTTTGTCCTGGTGAGAGGCTCGGAGGTGTTGTAATTGAGGCTGGAGGTAATGGTGGCGGTGGAGGTTGACATGGCTGCGGGTTGATGGGTAGGGGATCAACGAGGAAGAACTAGGCGCTGTAGGTTGTTGCGTGGGGAATCGATGGAGAGGAACTAGATGTGATGGAAGGGCCTGCTCTGTATACCATGTAAAGATTGATGGAAGCGTCTCAACCCCTGAACAGGGAGCCCGCAGGTGTATATATTGATGTATGCGTGAGATACAAGACATCCGGTTAGAGACATAACCGAACAGGAGTATTACAGAGAGGGAGATCGAGATTACAGAGAGAGAGAGATCGAGATAGAGTCCAACATGTTTAAACTAGAAGAAAATACTATCCCTAGCTATGTATATGTGCCACACAAGTCACATGTTGATGCACTCAATATGTTCGTTTAACACCCGCCACGTGCCCTCTCACTGCTCTCCACCTCGCCACGCACCTTCTGCCGCTCTCTCCCCGCTTTCTCGCCTCGCCGCCGACACGCCACCACCGCGCCACCATGCCGCCGCGGAGTTTCGAGCTACCGTGGCGTCCGCGCGCGCCCCTCCGGCGCCTTCTCCACCGAGATCCGATCCGGCGACATGCGCCTCGGCCTCGGCACCTTCGACATCGTCCACGAGGGCGCCCGCGCGTACGACGCGGCGGCGTGGCGCCTACGACGGCCTCATAGGGACATGAACTTCCCGGAGGTGCTGATGCGGGAGCTAACGCCTCCCCCGCGGCTTATCACCGACGAGGATTGTCGCCACAACCGGAGGCGGGAGCGCCGTCTCGGCCTTGCCGAGATGGACGAGGAAGCCATGACGATGTGGCGTGACGCTTCCCGCAAGACGTCATCAACGAGCGCCAGTTCTATGCGCAAAAGAGGGCGGAGAGGAGGACGGAACGAGCCGCCTATCGCGAGTACAGGCGTATGCAGAAGGCGGCCTCTCAATTCAACATCGACCTAGGAGCAGCGTCGCCCTGGGACTCCGATGACGATCGGTACCTTGACACTTTCATTGAGACGTCAGAGGAGGACATCATCGAGGCGGAGTCGGAGGAGGAGGAGGACGACGACGAGGAGTAGTTTTTTATCTATCGTTCATCTATGGTAGGAAGAGGCTATGAACTACCTATGTATCGTTTTATCTATCGTTTTTATCTATCTATGTACCTTTTATCTATCCATTCCTATCGTATCGAGTCGGAGTAGAAGGAGAAGAAATATAGCGCGTCTGCTGAAGCTGCGCGCGCAATTTTTTGCAGCGGCCGCATAAAAACTAGCTACGAAGGCGCTGTAAACATTTTTTTAACGTGCCTGTTGGAGATGCTTTTACAATGATATAAACTGAGCGGATGACAGATTACGCTCGGCTTACGGCGAAACACAACTACGCACATGTTTTTCCTGCGTTTAGTAACTGGGTTGACATCGATCATGGTGAATTTTATTAATGAACGCTATTCGATCTGTTGACAGTGACACCAAGCTAGAACATCGAACATACTAGACATCATACGGGCAGTGAAAAGCCCCGATGACAAACGCGCGACGATCATTCCGCCATTAAGCACCCCTGTTGTAAACATGGCGACGGGCAGCTGATTGGAGATGACCTCGTCCGCTGGCCATCCTTGTCGACGGGCGGCGGCCGGACCACCATGACGGGGCAGCTGGCGTGGTGCGCGCAGTAGTCGCTCACGCTCCCCAGGAACGCCCTGCAGCCAAAAGAATGAGCAATCGTACGTACGTGCATGTATCGCGATCAATCGTGAGACGGGCACACGTACGTAACGCACCTCCCGACGGCGCCGAGCCCGCGGCTGCCGACGACGAGCAGGCCGGCGCCCGCGTCCTCCGCGGCGCGGCACAGCGCCTCCCTCGACTCCCCCTCCACCAGCACCGCCGCCGCGCTCACCTGCGCAGCAGCCACGGCTTAAGTTGATGAGCCGACGGCGTGTGTCACAACTCACAGGGGCCTATATTGCTTTACATACCCCTCGTCCGTGGCAGACCCGCCTGGCCCTGTCGAGCAGGCTGCGCGCGCTCTCCTTGCGCGCCGCTCGCACCGACTGCATGATCTCCGGCGCGCCGTACACCGCTGACCCTGCGTGCGTGGTCAATCACATCATATCATATTCATATCAGCGCCGCTGATGTGCAGCAATGTCGCGCGAGGCGTGCCGTGATGTTGGTCGTCAGCTAGCTCACCTGGCCCGCCGACCGGGCACATGGCGTGGTGGAGCGGCTCCAGGGCGTGGACGAGCACGAGCTCATGCCGGGCCTCCTCCGTAGCCGGCTGATCGCCGGCGGGGAAAAGGGAGCGTAGCACCCAGTCTAGCGCGTGGTGGCTCCCGCCGCTGTCATCCAGCGCGACCACCACCTTCATCGTTCGCCTCTCTTGTTCTTGGTGTTTATTGACTCAGGTTGTCGCCGATGCGGCCGGTGCGGGAGCGTGTGGGTCATATATACGTGAATCCAAACCACGTAGTGCCGTGGAGAGGGAGAACGGACGGAGCTGTGGAGCGGTGGGTCATGGATGGCGGCGGCGAGACGACGAGGCGCCGTGCGCGCGTGGCATATCCATGCACGATCAAACGGCCGCGCGCCGCCGTGGCCCCGTAAGCGCCAAGCCGGCTCCACGCCACCATCTTGCTAGCTCGAGCCTTGAGCGGTACAGCCGCGTGCTCATAATTATGCGTTTGTTTGAAGGTATGATATAAATGGGTTGGAACCGTTCAATTTTTTTGAGATTGAACCTTTCAGTTTATGTGTTTGGCTTAACATAAGAGATGGTCTAATTATTTAGGATGGGACCATCTCTCATGTTTAAATGGTCATGCATACAAAGGGTGGCCGGCCAATTTCGTTGGGAGGAAAGGTTCAACATCTTTGAGGTATTTTTTTTTGACTCGAACCATTCAAGTGCTTTATAACCAAACATGTATATTTTTTGGATGATCCCAACCCATCCGTGACCACCCTTGCAACCAAACGCACTCTTTGAATTTACTTGAGGAGGTGTATCGAAGTGTTGAAATATATTACCCAGCTTTCTCCATCAGTTCGGATTTTTGGTTTAGTTGACTGAAGCATGAATTCAATACGAAGCGAGCTTTTCTATAAATGTATAACAAATTAAAATTAGGTGCATGTTTGGTTTGCTTGATTCAGGAAACATAAAAATAGAATAAGTGAGGATTACGATTACACGTTATGTCCATTCGAATCGTAGATGGGTTGTTTGCGCCAAAGTTTGATTGATTAGGGCATCTTCAATGTTGACCCACAAATTTTCTTCTGCGTCTTTCCACAGACAAGGGACCAGTTCGCGGACGCGGATGTGGGGAAACGCCATCCAACACTACCCACATAAATTGCAAACATTTTTTTCAACAAACCGAATGAAATTCATGTAAACACAACGGATTTTATATAGACCGTATGAAATTCATTACATTTTCTACATGTTTTAACTAAAATAGCTAAAACTATGTGCACGTCCGATCACGCGGAGCTCCATTCTCACGATACGGATACACTGCACTAGTCTATGCCTGGCAGCAGCGGATCCCTTGGTCTTCTTCATGTCTGGCAGCCTGCTTGTCGGACTGCCGTGAGCCTTGGAGGTATATTCTTTCTAAGTATCTTCCCTATGTTTGGCCGCGCCGCTCATCGGAGTGGTGAAGGGGCGCTTCAGTCATAGAGAGTTGGGGGCTTCACATCCGTGAAGCCTAGGCGGGTGTTGACGATGGCAGTGCCGCTCATCAGAGTGGAACCCTTGTGATGTGCTTCAGACAAAGGGGAAGGAGAGGACAATGGCATGCGACCGGGCAAGGCACTGGTTGTGTACGCCTCCATAGGACCCAAGCAGTAGCGGCCTCCTAACAATGACATGTATCTAGGGTAGGGTCATAGGCCTGACCTAGACGCCTTACCCAAGGACACTGCCCTAGAGTCAAAGACATTCAAGATACAACAGAAGAAACCGACTGAGTTCACCAAGGAGTGCAATCCACTCGACCTTCAACCTCACTCGGAAACCCCAATTCCATTCGACCAACATGAAGTCACTCGACCATACAAGAAACCACTCGGAATACGGAAGGCCTAAAGTCACTCAGGATGGTGACGATCAGGCGTTCACTCTATAGTCTTAAAGATCATTTATAGCTCTTTATAACTGGCGTTACCAGTAACGCCCTGTCTTAATGTACATTGAACCCTATGTAACGTGGGATGGCTGGGATCCTCGCACACTCTATATAAGCCACCCCTCCTCTGGCACAAGGGTTCACATCCCCTATAACTCTCACGCATAATCCACTCGACCAAGTCTTCGGGCACCGAGACGTGGGGCTATTACTTTCTTCAAGAAGGGCATGAACTCATAAACCTTGCATGCACAACCTTGCCGTAGCTAGGATCTTGCCTCCTCCTACGTACCCTCTATTCTATTGTCAGACTTACTCCCACGATAGTTGGCGCCGATCGGGGAAGGTGTCTTAGCGACTTCCGACGAGGTTGCAATTTTTCTGATCTTCATCATCATGGTTTCCAGCGGTGGTCTGGCTTTGGGCCGCGAGATTCGACTCGGCGCACTCGTTTTCATCGCCGACGACTCCGCCTGGCTCTAGAGGCCCCCCTCGACGTCGACGCCCTTCCCGTCCGCGGGGCGGCGCACTTTCGCGTGAGTGCTTGCGGCGTCCTCCTGCGGCAGCCGTTGACCTAGTATCGGCCGGTACCTTCGTCGTCCACTCTCCCCGTTGTACGCCGTCACAAGTGGTCTGGTCGATCACGGCTTCAGCGCTGGATAAAACATGCGGTGATCCGCCAGTCCGCCACCCCCAAGTTGCGGCAATCGAGACCGATGAACCCTTCTATGGACTAGTCGACTGGCTCCATAGACACTCTATTCGAGTGCGGAAGCAGCGACCCCGCGGCGGAGGTCCTTATGGTTGACTCTCGCTGCAGTCCGCCTGGATACCGTCGCAGCGGTGGTGGCGGCACCGACGATGGTCCGTCGAATGCTCACGATGAGTATGAACCCCAGGCCCTCACCTTGGAGCAAAGGGATGAGCTGCATCCTCGTAACGTGGAGGCGCTCCAGACCCCCATCGTGGGGGAGACTTCTGAGGCTCGGGCCGTGGATACCGCGCGCCTAGCCACCTTGGCCGAGCACGCGCGTCTGGAGAACCGTCAGCATTCACTCGATGGGCGAGCCCGTCGGTTGATCCCCGAGTCCAGTCGACAACAACGACAGTTGTTTCCACCCGAGCCCCAGGTATATCGCACTCCGATTCAGAATCTTAGAGCTGCAGCCCGTATAGCAGAGTCGATTCAGCTGTCCCAATCAGAGGCCAGGAGAGGTTTAATGCAGATCCGAGCGCTGCTCTGGGCAGCAGGTGAGCAAAACACAACCGTTTCTCAGTCGCGCAACAAGATCCACAGCAGGTCCGTGGTAGCGGACATGGTCCAGTCGGCTCACGGCCCAAGATCGCCTTTGTGGCGTGAGGGTCGTGGGCACCGCCAAGAGCAGTACCTGGGTCGGAGCCATGAGCAGTACGATCATCGACTCGGCCGTGATGGCCGTCGTCGAGTGCCAACGCCCCCTCCGTGGGGCGGATCGTATGTGCCCCGGCAGTACGATGACAGACGCCCGTACGGCGACGAGCAAAGGATCCCAGTCGACCCAAGAGAGCCCGGGTTTGATGCAAGATCAATTCTGGTACAAGGTCTGGTCGATAGAAACCGGGCACACAGAGAAGGACAAGATAGGAATCACCCGAGTGGCGGCAGAGTTCACGTGTGTGGGCCTGAATGTTTCAGTAGAGCCATTAGGCCTGCTGAGATTCCGCCAACTTCAGGTTGGCGACGGGAGTAAGCAAGTTTATCGGTGAGTCTAAGCTCGACACTTGGCTAGAGGATTACCAAGTGGCTGTGCAGATTGGCGGCGACAATGATGATGTAGCCATGAAGCACCTCCCCTTGATGCTGGAAGGCTCAGCCAGAGCTTGGTTGAATCAGTTGGCTCCTGGAAGTATTTTTAGTTGGGAAGAGCTGACCCGAGTGTTTGTCAGAACGTTCGAGGGCACTTGCAAACGACCTGCTGGACTAACTGAGTTGCAGCATTGCGTCCAGAAACCGAATGAAACTTCGAAGGGTTACATCCAAAGATGGACCACCCTTCATCATACAGTGGAGAATGTGTCACAGCATCAAGTAGTTTGCGCCTTCAAGGAAGGCGTTCGGTACAGAGAGCTTAACCTGAAATTCGGTCGGACAGGAGATATGACCCTGGCCCGAATGATGGAAATAGCCACTCGGTACGCTAATGGCAAGGAAGAAGACCGACTTCGCAGTGGCAAGAACAAACCAGTCGCCTAGGACACCGGAGGAGGAAATTCCAGTCGGAAGCAGAAACTCAAGGCCGAAACTGCAAGTCCTGCTGAAGCTACAATTGTGAACCAAGGGAAGTTCAAAGGGAAGCCCAAGGGGTCGTGGATCCCTAAAAAGTGAAAGATCAAGCAGGTAATGATGTTCTTGATTTTCCATGCCACATACACACCAAAACAAATGCAGAGGGTAACTTGATTCTGCCCAAGCATACCACTCGACAGTGTTGACTCCTGATTCAAAGCTTCAGAGAGGGTCAACCCAGTGAAAAAGAAAACGAATCTGATAAGGAGGAGGACAAGAGGGGGATGAAAGGTTATCCCAATGTCAATGCCACTTTAGTGATTTTTGCTGACATCGAGAGCAAAAGTCGACTGAAAGTTATTAACAGGGAAGTAAACATGGTTGCTCCGGCAATGACAACGTATTTGAAGTGGTCAAAGAAGCGTTGGTGGTCGACCCAGTCATTGGGGGCACCCGACTGACCAAAGTTCTGATGAATGGTGGCAGTGGTTTGAACATTTTGTATGCTGAGACCCTCCAAGGGATGGGCATTCCGATGTCCAAACTCAGCTAGAGCAACATGCGATTCCATGGAGTCATCCCAGGAAAGAAAGCCGACTCACTCGGTCAGATCACTCTTGACGTGATTTTCGGCGATTCAAAGAATTACCGTAAGAAAAAGTTGACATTCGAGGTGGTCGACTTCCACAGTGCTTATCATGCAATTATGGATCGGCCTGCATATGCTCGTTTCATGGCTCGACCATGTTACTTGTACCTCAAGCTGAAGATGCCTGGCCCTAGAGGTGTGATCACAGTCACGGGGAATTGGCAGAGAGCAGAAGAGTGCCTCCAGGAGGGCTCAAAAATTGCCGATGAAAAGCTGGCAGCAGTAGAAATGGAAGAATACAAGAAGACTGTATATCCGAGTGATTTGTTGCATGCTAAGAAGCTTGCTTCGGAGTCTGCATTTCAGTCGTCCGGTGAAACAAAGTCTGTTCACATTCACCCGACCAACCCCAACGCTGCCCCGACTCATATATCAACAACACTCGACAGCAAATAGGAAGAAGTGCTCACCCAGTTCCTCCGTGAGAACTGGGACATCTTCGCATGGAAACCGTCTGACATGCCGGGTGTACCCATGGGACTGGCTGAGCACCGTTTGCGAGTCGACCCAAAAGTAAAACCAGTCAAAGAGTATCTCCGTCGGTCCGCCGTGGAGAAAAGGAAGGCCATTGGTGAGGAAGTGGCTCGGCTTCTGGCAGCTGAGTCCATTCAAGAGATATACCACTCTGAGTGGCTTGCCAATGTCATCATGGTCCCCAAGAAAGACGATTCACTTCGTATGTGCATCGATTTGAAACACATCAATCGGTCCTTCCCGAAAGATCATTTCCCTCTCCCCCAATCGACCAGATTGTCTATTCAACTGCGGGGTGTGAGCGTTTATCCTTTTTGAATGCGTATTCAGGGTACCATCAGATCCGATTGTATGGACCCGACGAAATAAAAACGGCCGTCATCACCCCATTCGGGTGTTTTTGCGATGTTACCATGCCTTTTGGTCTCAAGAATGATGGCGCCACATTCATGTGCATGATTTAGAAATGTTTGCTCACTCAAATCAGTCAGAATGTGGAAGTATACATGGATGACATCGTGGTCAAATCTCGTAAAGGTTCCGACCTACTGACTGACCTCGCTGAAACCTTTGCCAACTTGAGAAGATATGATATCAAGCTTAATCCATCAAAGTGCACATTCGGAGTCCCAGGTGGAAAGTTACTCGGTTTCCTTGTTTCCGAACGAGGGATCGATGCAAACCCAAAGAAGGTCCTCACTGGTTGTTTGGCTGCGTTGAGCCGATTCATCTCTTGTCTCGGTGAAAAGGCATTGCCTCTTTACCAATTGATGAAAAATTCTGACAAATTTGAGTGGACTCTTGAAGCCGAAGCAGCGTTTGTAGAGCTCAAAGCCTGCTTTCTACCCAGCCGATGCTTGCTGCTCCAGTTAGCAAAGAGCCTCTACTACTATACATTGCAGCCACTGGACAAGTTGTCAGTAGAGTGCTCACGGTCAAGCGGGAAGAAGAAGGCAAAGCCTACAAAGTTCAGCGCCCGGTATATTGTATTTCTGAAGTCTTGACTTCGTCCAAGCAGAGATATCCACGTTATCAGAAGCTTGTCTATGGAATTTACTTGACCGCGAAGAAAGTTGCGCACTATTTTTTGGACCACTCGGTTTCAGTCGTCAGCGATGCTCCATTATCAGAAATTCTAAATAATAGAGATGGAACTGGTCGAGTGGCAAAATGGGTGATTTAACTCCTTCCATTGGATAAAAAGTTTGAGGCAAAGAAACCAATCAAGTCCCAAGCAATAGTAGATTTCCTCACCGAGTGGATTGAACAGCAGCAATCGACTCAGATTCACTCGGAGCATTGGACTATGTTCTTCGATGGGTCCAATATGTTGAATGGCTCTGGTGCTGGTGTAGTTCTGGTATCTCCCAGAGGCGACATGCTCACTGTCGGTTCTATATCTGGCATATCTTGTAGTAGGGGTCCTAAGCTAGGTGTCTTGGAGCGATGGTAACATGGACACGGAATTTTACCCAGGTTCGGGCCCTCTTGATGGAGGTAAAACCCTACGTCCTGCTTTTGACTGTATTCATATGGGGTGTAGTACAGAGTACACGTATCTACCATGAGATTGTAGTAATGAATATGAGATTGTCTATTGACTAGCCTGGCCTCGGTTATGCATCGTAGGCCTAGGGTTTAGAGGAGTCCTTGTCTTGTGCGCCAAGTCTTGTGGAATCCTCCTTGTATTTGGCATGGGCTGCCCGAAGTGGCCCATTAGTGAATCATCATGGGGGTCCTTGATACGTCTCCAATGTATCTATAGTTTATGAAGTATTCATGCCAATATATTATCATTCTTGGGTGTTTTACAATTATTTTATAGCAACTTTATATCATTTTTGGGACTAACCTATTGACCAAGTGCCTAGTGCCAGTTGCTGGTTTTTGCTTGTTTTTTTACATCGCATGAAATCAATATCAAACGGAGTCCAAATGCAATGAAACTTTACAGAGATTTTTTGGACCAGAAGGAACCCATTGGGCCAAAGCTGCACCTGAGGGGTGCCCCGAGGGGGGCACAGCCCACCAGGGCGCGCCTAGGTGGGTTGTGCCCACCTCGGTGGCCTCCCGTACCCCTTCTTTGCACTATAAAATCCCAAATATTCTGAAACCCCTTGGGGTTAACCTAGATCAAAAGTTCCGTCGCCTTAGGGCTCCGTAGCCACCGAAAACCAATATAGACCCATTTCGGCACCCTGCCGGAGGGGGAATCATCTCCGGTGGCCATCTTCATCATCCCAGCAGCCACCACGATGAGGAGGGAGTAGTCCACCCTCGGGGCTAAGAGTTTGTACCAGTAGCTATGTGTTTTATCTCTCTCTCTCTCTCATGATCCATATCATGGGCTTTGTTAATATAGTCAGATCATATGGTGTTTTTCCCTCTCTATCTTATTGTGATGAATTGAGTTTTTCCCTTTGAGATTTCGTGGTTATCGAATTGAATACTTTTATGGATTTGAGAACACTTGATATATGTCTTACAATTGAATACTCGTGGTGACAATGGGGTATCGTATTGATTCACTTGATATATGTTTTGGCACTCAACTCGCGGATTCCCACGGTGACATTGGGGTAATCTATGCATAGGGGTTGATGCACGTTCTTGTCCTTGTTTCTCCGGTAGAAATCTTGGGGCACTCTTGTAGTTCTTTGTGTGGATGGAGTATTATGAATATGAATTTGCTTTGGTGATATTCTAGTATGAACTCTAGGATAGATTGAACGGAAACAATAGCTTTGTGTTATTTTAGTACGAACTCTTGAATAGACCGAATGGAAAGAATAGCTTTGAGGTGGCCTCGTACCCTACAAACAATTCCTATCTTTTGTTCTCCGCAAATAGGAACTCGGGAGTGATTCTCCGTTACACTTTGAGGGATAATCAGATGATCCAACCATGTTAGCATTGTTGAGAGATTGCACTAGCGAAAGTACGGACCCTAGGCCTTGTTTTTAAGCATTGCAATACCGTTTTTGTGCCCGTTTACTATTTGCTACCTTGCTGTTTTTATTTATTCACATTATAAAAATATATTTCTACCATCCGTATTACACTTTTATCACCATCTCTTCGCCGAACTAGTGCACCTATACAATCTGCCATTGTATTCGGTGTGTTGGGGAAACAAGAGATTTCTTGTATTTGGTTGCAGGGTCGTTTGAGAGAGACCATCTTCATCCTACACATCTCACGGATTGATAAACCTTAGGTCATCCACTTGAGGGGAAAATGCTACTGTCCTACAAAACTCTGCGCTTGGAGGCCCAACACGTGTCTATAGGAATAAAATTGTGTAGTAGACATCAAGCCCTTTTTTGGCGCCGTTGCCGAGGAGGTGAGTGCATGAAGGTATATCTTTAGATCTTGCAATCGAATATTTTAGTTTCTTGTTTTATCACTAGTTTGGTTTATAAAAGAAAACTACATAAAAATGGAGTTGAGGTTGCATCATATTATTGATCTCATCTTTATAATATCTTTCTTGAAAATGATGGTTCAGAAAATTGTTCTCAACTGTTAGAAGAAGTCAATAAAATGTTTGGCACACAATATTTGAATGATGAGCATGATTGCAATGTTGTTAGTATGAATTCCTTGAATATCCATGATGCTAATGATATGCAAAGCCATAATCTTGGGGATGCTATATTTGATGAATATGATATTTTTAGTCCCCCAAGTTTTGATGAGAAAATTTATTATGTTGATTGCATGCCTCCTATTTATGATGATTATATTGATGAAAGTGGATTTGGAGAGGTCATGACTTTATTTAATGTTGAATCCACTATTTTGGAAGAGGTTGCAATTGATTATGACAACAAAGTTGCTATCTATGATGATTATGGTGATGACATGTATGCTATATTGAATAATTATAAACTTGAAACTTTTCATCATGATTTTAATTTCCAATCACATGAGAGTTATTTTATTGAGTTTGCTCCCACAACTATTGATGAGAATAAATTTGCTTATGTGGAGAGTGACAGAAATTTTATGCTTATGCATCATGAAAAAAATGCTTTATGTTATAGTTATATTGTTTAATTCATTCATGATTCTACTGAAAATTACTATGAGAGAGGAACATATGCTTGTAGGTATTGCAATGATATCAAGTTTCCTCTCTATGTGTTGAAAATCTTGAAGCTTTGCTTGTTTTGCCTTCCTATGCTAGTTGATTCTTGTTCCCATAAATTGTTTGCTCACAAAATCCCCATGCATAGGAAGTGGGTTAGGCTTAAATGTTCTTGCCATGTGTTTCATGATTCTCTTGTTATGTTTCAATTCTTATCTTTTATGCGAGCATCATTGAATCATCACGCCTAGCTAAAAGGCATTAAAGAAAAGCGCTTGTTGGGAGACAACCCAAGACTTTTACCTACTGTTTTTGTGTGTTCACATGATTAGGCTACTGTATTAATCATGGTTTATTGCTTTTGTTTCAATAAAGTGCCAAGTAAGATCTTTGGGATGACTTACGGTGATAGTTGATTTGATTTTGCTGAAAAACAGAAACTTTTGCGCTCACGAAAATAATTCTCATTTTTAACATAAACGTCATAAAATGCTGATTCTTTTTGCAGAAGATTAATAGACAAATTTATCAGGTTGTCCTAATGTTTCAAAAAATTTGGAGTAGCATAAGTATGGTTGGAGTGCAGATTACTACAGACTGTTCTGTTTTTGACAGATTCTGTTTTCAATGCATAGTTTGCTTGTTTTCAAGTTTCTATGGTTTATATTACTCAATATAAATTGTGAAAATGTTATGCTACAGTAGGCATTGTGTGAGAAAAATTATGAATCTTGTATTTGATAGTACCAAAAGTAAAATGGTTTGCTCTTTATCATACTAACCTTTCTCACAAAGTTCCGTTAAGTTTTGGGTGAGATGTCGATATGAGGAGAATAAGGAGTGACAAGAACCTAAGCTTGGGGATGCCGAAGGCATCCCAATATAATATTCAAGAAGTTTCAAGCATCTAAGCTTGGGGATGCCCCGGTAGGCATCCCACCTTTCTTCTTCAACAATTATCGGCTAGTATCGGTTGAGCCTAAGTTTTTGCTTCTTCACATAATGCGTGCTATCCTTGGATTGTCATTTTATTTTGTTTTGCTTGCTGTTTTAATAAAGTACTTCGATCTAAGTTTTTTTAAATAAAATAGAGTCCTCAAATAGTTGCCGGGGAGGCTAAGTAAGTGGCATTCACATCTCGTCAACGGAGCTCTTTTCTACGTTATTTACTCTTGTGCTCCACTTATATCCTATGAGTAAATTGTTGAATAAATTGAATGTCATGAAGTTGAAATCATATCATGCCTAGTGGTGGCTTCACATTGGGTTTAGAAAGTGAAATCTATTGAGGCTTGCCAATCACAATATTGGTCATACAAGCAATTCATGAATAATTATTATAAGGAAGAGAAGTTTCACATATAAATACACTATCATGGAAATCTTTTGTGACTGTGAGCCCCCATAAAAATATTATATGCCAATTTTTTTACGTTGGACAAGGAAGACAACGTAATGGTTTATGTTTGTTCATATTCATATAGAAGTTATATTGTCATAGATCGTTCAACATGTGGTGCTTGCCCACCATCTTCGCTAGCCAAAAATTCCGCACCAAGTAGAGATACTACTTGTGCATCCAAAAACCCTTAAACCCAAATCTTATTTTCAAGAGTCCACCATACCTACCTAAGGATTGAGAAAGATCCTTCAAGTAAGTTGTCATCGATGCAATAAGGCAATAAAAATTGCTTCTAAAAGTGTGAGATCATTTAGTGTAAGAGAAAATTGAGCGTTGTACGAACTTGTGATGGCAAAGTAATAAAAGCGACGAACTGCATAATAAAGTTTGCTATCATAAGGGGCAATATAACGTGACATTCTTTTGCACCGAGGGATTGAGCATACAAACAAATAAGCGCATGGCAACTTCTGCTTCCCTCTGTGAAGGGCCTATCTTTTAATTTTATGTATTTACTTTTATGCAAAGAGTCAAAGTTCTTCTCTCTATTTCTTTTTATTTTTCTCTTCTGGAAAGCATCATGTGGTGAGGAAAGATCTAGGCACATGTGTCTAGTTGAATATGGGTAGCATGAGTTATTATTGTTGACATCACCCTTGAGGTGAATACGCTGGGAGGCGAAATTATAAGCCCCTATCTTTCTATGTGTCCGGTTGGAACGTTTTGCTCATGTGTACAAGGTGAGTGTTAGGAATAATAGAAGACCATATGATGGTTGAGTATGTGGAGTTATTACTTAAACTCTGTTGAATAAGTTGAATTGCAATTGGTTGGTGACTAAGAACATAGGTTGTTGAGTTTTAAGAGAATTCATTGTTTGAACCTTAACATGTGAATTGGTTGCTACTATAACATGAGAAGTTTTATAAGAAAGAATTGCTGTTATGATGCTAGGAAGAGTGATTGAAATTATCATTGATCAAACTTTTGCACTTTGCTAGCATTCACACTTCAGAAATTATTTCTTTTATCATTTACCTACTCGAGGACAAGTAGGAATTAAGCTTGGGGATGCTGACACGTCTCCAACATATCTATAGTTTATGAAGTATTCATGCCAATATATTATCATTCTTGGGTATTTTACAATCATATTGTAGCAACTTCATATCATTTTTTGGGACTAACCTATTGACCACGTGCCCAGTGCCAGTTGCTGTTTTTTGCTTGTTTTTTACATCGCAGGAAATCAATATCAAACGGAGTCCAAATGCAACGAAACTTTACAGAGATTTTTTTGGACCAGAAGGAACCCATTGAAGGAAATATGCCCTAGAGGCAATAATAAAGTTATTATTATTTCCTTATTTCATGATAAATGTTTATTATTCATGCTAGAATTGTATTAACCAGAAACATAATACATGTGTGAATACATAGACAAACATAGTGTCACTAGTATGCCTCTACTTGACTAGCTCATTGATCAAAGATGGTTAAGTTTCCAAACCATAGACATGAGTTGTTATTTGATCAATGGGATCACATCATTAGGAGAATGATGTGATTGACTTGACCCATTCCGTTAGCTTAGCACTTGATCGTTTATGTTTACTGCTATTGCTTTCTTCATGACTTATACATGTTCTTATGACTATGAGATTATGCAACTCCCAAATACCGGAGGAACACTTTGTGTGCTACCAAACATCACAGCGTAACTGGGTGATTATAAATGTGCTCTACAGGTGTTTCTGATGGTACTTGTTGAGTTGGCATAGATCAAGATTAGGATTTGTCACTGATTGTCGGAGAGGTATCGCTGGGCCCTCTCGGTAATACACATCACTATAAGCCTTGCAAGCATGATAACTAATGATTTAGTTACGGGATGATGTATTACGGAATGAGTAAAGAGACTTGCCGGTAACGAGATTGAACTAGGTATTGGGATACCGACGATCGAATCTCGGGCAAGTAACATACCGATGACAAAGAGAACAACGTATAGTGTTGTGCGGTTTGACCGATAAAGATCTTCGTAGAATATGTAGGAACCAATATGAGCATCCAGGTTCCGCTATTGGTTATTGACCGGAGACGTGTCTCGGTCATGTCTACATAGTTCTCGAACCCGTAGGGTCCGCACGCTTAAAGTTTTGTGACGATCAGTTTTATGAGTTTATATGTTTTGATGTATGAAAGGTAGTTCGGAGTTCCGGATTTGATCACGGACATGACTAAGAGTCTCGAAATAGTCGAGACATAAATATTGATATATTGGAAGCCTACATTTGGACATCGGAATAGTTCCGGGTAAAATCGGGATTTTACCGGAGTACCGGAGGGGTTACCGAAACCCCGCGGGGGCTAATGGGCCTTGTTGGGCCATAAGGGAAAGAGAGAGGGGCCGGCCAAGGGCAGGCAGCACGCCTCCTCCCCTCTGTCCGAATTGGACTATGAGAGGGGGGGCGGCGCCCCCCTTTCCTTCTCTTTCTCTCCCTTCCTTTCCCCCTCTTAGTAGGAGTAGGAAAGGGAGGGATCCTACTCCTACTAGGAGGAGGATTCCTCCTCCTGGTGTGCCAACAAGGCCCCCCCCTTGCTCCTTTATATACAGGGGCAGGGGGGCACCTCTAGACACAAGTTGATCACAAAGATCTCTCCCAGCCGTGTGCGGTGCCCCCCTCACCATAATCCACCTCGGTCATACTGTAGCGGTGTTTAGGCGAAACCCTGCTGCGGTAGCTTCATCAACATCATCACCACGCCGTCGTGCTGACGAAACTCTTCCCCAAGCTCTACTGGATCATGAGTTCGCGGGACATCACCGAGCTGAACGTGTGCTGAACGCGGAGGTGCCGTACGTTTGGTACTGAGGATCGGTCGATCATGAAGACGTACGACTACATCAACCGAGTTGTCATAACGCTTCCACTTAACGGTCTACGAGGGTACGTGAATGGCACTCTCCCCTCTCGTTGCTATGCATCTCCATGATCTTGCGTGTGCGTAGGAAATTTTGAAATTACTACGTTCCCCAACAGTGGCATCCGAGCCTGGTTTTATGCGTAGATGTTATATGCACGAGTAGAACACAAGTGAGTTGTGGGCGATACAAGTCATACTGCTTACCAGCATGTCATACTTTGGTTCGGCGGTATTGTTGGATGAAGCGGCCCAGACCGACATTACACGTACGCTTACGTGAGACTGGATCTACCGACATGCTTTGCACATAGGTGGCTGGCGGGTGTCAGTTTCTCCAACTTTAGTTGAACCGAGTGTGGCTACGCCCAGTCCTTGAGAAGGTTAAAATAGCACTAACTTGACGAACTATCGTTGTGGTTTTGATGCATAGGTAAGAACGGTCCTTGCTCAGCCCATAGCAGCCATGTAAAACTTGCAACAACAAAGTAGAGGACGTCTAACTTGTTTTTGCAGGGCATGTTGTGATGTGATATGGTCAAGACATGATGCTATATTTATTGTATGAGATGATCATGTTTTGTAACGGAGTTATCAGCAACTGGCAGGAGCCATATGGTTGTCACTTTATTATATGCAATGCAATCGCCCTGTAATTGCTTTACTTTATCACTAAGCGGTAGCGATAGTCGTAGAAGAAATAGTTGGCGAGACGACAACGATGCTATGATGGAGATCAAGGTGTCGCGCCGGTGACGATGGTGATCATGACGGTGCTTCGGAGATGGAGATCACAAGCACAAGATGATGATGGCCATATCATATCACTTATATTGATTGCATGTGATGTTTATCCTTTATGCATCTTATTCTGCTTTGTTTGATGGTAGCATTATAAGATGATCTCTCACTAAATTTCAAGATAAAAGTGTTCTCACTGAGTATGCACCGTTGCCAAAGTTTGTCGTGCCGAGACATCACGTGATGATCGGGTGTGATAAGCTCTATGTCCATCTACAATGGGTGCAAGCTAGTTTTGCACATGCAGAGTACTCGGGTTAAAGTTGACGAGCCTAGTATATCCAGATATGGCCTCGGAACACTGAGATCGAAAGGTCGAGCGTGAATCATATAGTAGATATGATCAACATAGTGATATGCACCATTGAAAACTACTCTATTTCACGTGATGATCGGTTATGGTTTAGTTGATATGGATCACATGATCACTTAGATGATTAGAGGGATGTCTATATAAGTGGGAGTTCTTAAGTAATATGATTAATTGAACTTAAATTTATCATGAACTTAGTACCTGATAGTATTTTTCTTATCTATGTTGTTGTAGATAGATGGCCCGTGTTGTTGTTCCGTTGAATTTTAATGCGTTCCTTGAGAAAGCAGAGTTGAAAGATGATGGTAGCAATTATACGGACTGGGTCCATAACTTGAGGATTATCCTCATTGCTGCATAGAAGAATTACGTCCTGGAAGCACCGCTAAGTGCCAAACCTGCTGCAGGAGCAACACCAGATGTTATGAACATCTGGCAGAGCAAAGCTAATGACTACTCGATAGTTCAGTGTGCCATGATTTACGGCTTAGAACCGGGACTTCAACGACGTTTTGAACGTGATGGAGCATATGAGATGTTCCAGGAGTTGAAGGTAATATTTCAAGCAAATGCCCGGATTGAGAGATATGAAGTCTCCAATAAGTTCTATAGCTGCAAGATGGAGGAGAATAGTTCTGTCAGTGAGCATATACTCAAAATGTCTGGGTATCATAATCACTTAACTCAACTGAGAGTTAATCTTCCTGTTGATAGTGTCATTGACAGAGTTCTTCAATCACTGCCACAAAGCTACAAAAGATTCGTGATGAACTATAATATGCAAGGGATGAATAAGACAATTCCCGAGCTCTTCGCGATGCTAATAGCTGCGGAGGTAGAAATCAAGAAGGAGCATCAAGTGTTGATGGTCAACAAGACCACCAGTTTCAAGAAAAAAGGCAAAGGGAAGAAGAAGGGGAACTTCAAGAAGAACAACAAACAAGTTGCTGCTCAGGAGAAGAAACCCAAGTCTGGACCTAAGCCTGAGACTGAGTGCTTCTACTGCAAACAGACTGGTCACTGGAAGCAGAACTGCCCCAAGTATTTGGCGGATAAGAAGGATGGCAAAGTGAACAAAGGTATATGTGATATACATGTTATTGATGTGTACCTTACCAGAGCTTGCAGTAGCACCTGGGTATTTGATACTGGTTCTGTTGCTAATATTTGCAACTCGAAACAGGGACTACGGATTAAGCGAAGACTGGCTAAGGACGAGGTGACAATGCGCGTGGGAATTGGTTTCAAAGTCGATGTGATCGTCGTCGGCATGCTACCTCTAAATCTACCTTCGGGATTAGTTTTAGACCTAAATAATTGTTATTTGGTGCCAGCGTTAAGCATGAACATTATATCTGGATCTTGTTTGATGCGAGATGGTTATTCATTTAAATTTGAGAATAATGATTGTTCTATTTATATGAGTAATATCTTTTATGGTCATGCACCCTTAAAGAGTGGTCTATTTTTGTTGAATCTCGATAGTAGTGATACACATATTCATAATGTTGAAGCCAAAAGATGTAGAGTTGATAATGATAGTGCAACTTATTTGTGGCACTGCCGTTTGGGTCATATTGGTATAAAGCGCATGAAGAAACTCCATACTAATGGACTTTTGGAATCACTTGATTTGAATCACTTGGTACTTGTGAACCATGTCTTATGGGCAAGATGACTAAAATGCCGTTCTCCAGAACTATGGAGCGAGCAACAGATTTATGGGAAATCATACATACTGATGTATGTGGTCCGATGAATATTGAGGCTCGCGGAGGGTATCGTTATTTTCTCACCTTCACAAATGATTTAAGCAGATATGGGTATATCTACTTAATGAAACATAAGTCTGAAACATTTGAAAAGTTCAAAGAATTTTAGAGTGAAGTGGAAAATCATCGTAACAAGAAAATAAAGTTTCTACGATCTGATCGTGGAGGAGAATATTTGAGTTACGAGTTTGGTGTACATTTGAAAAATTGTGGAATAGTTTCGCAACTCACGCCACCCGGAACACCACAGCGTAATGGTGTGTTCAAACGTCGTAATCATACTTTACTAGATATGGTACGATCTATGATGTCTCTTACTGATTTACCGCTATCGTTTTGGGGTCATGCTTCAGAGATGGCTACATTCACGTTAAATAGGGCACCATCAAAATCCGTTGAGACAATGCCTTATGAAGTTTGGTTTGGCAATAAACCAAAGTTGTCGTTTCTTAAAGTTTGGGGCTGCGATGCTTATGTGAAAAAACTTCAACGTGATAAGCTCAAACCCAAATCGGAGAAATGTGTCTTCATAGGATACCCAAAGGAAACTATTGGGTACACCTTCTATCACATATCCGAAGGCAAGATATTCGTTGCTAAGAATAGATCCTTTCTAGAGAAGGAGTTTCTCTCGAAAGAAGTGAGTGGGAGAAAGTAGAACTTGATGAGGTAACTGTACCTCTCCGTTATTGGAAAGTAGTTCATCGCAGAAACCAGTTCCTATGACATCTACACCAATTAGTGAGTAAGCTAATGATGATGATCATGAAACTTCAGATCAAGTTACTACCAAAACTCATAGGTCTACCAGAGTAAGATCCGCACCAGAGTGGTACGGTAATCCTGTTCTGGAGGTCATGTTACTTGACCATGATGAACCTATGAACTATGAGGAAGCGACGATGAGCCCAGATTCCGCAAAATGGCTTGAGGCCATGAAATCTGAGATGGGATCCATGTATGAGAACAAAGTGTGGACTTTGGTTGACTTGCCCGATGATCGGCAAGCCATCGAGAATAAATGGATCTTCAAGAAGAATACAGACACTGACGGTAATGTTACTGTCTACAAAGCTCGACTTGTTGCAAAATGTTTTCGACAAATTCAAGGAGTTGACTACGACGAGACCTTCTCACCCGTAGCGATGCTTAAGTCCGTCTGAATCATGTTAGCAATTGACGCATTTTATGATTATGAAATTTGGCAAATGGATGTAAAGACTGCATTCCTGAATGGATTTCTAGAAGAAGAGTTGTATATGATGCAACCTGAAGGTTTTATCGATCCAAAGGGAGCTAACAAAGTGTGCAAGCTCTAGCGATCCATCTATGGACTGGTGCAAGCCTCTCGGATTTGGAATAAACGTTTTGGTAGTGTGGTCAAAGCATATGGTTTTATACAGACTTTTGGAGAAGCCTGTATTTACAAGAAAGTGAGTGGGAGCTCTGTAGCATTCCTAATATTATATGTGGATGACATATTGTTGATTGGAAATGATATAGAATTTCTAGATAGCATAAAAGGATACTTGAATAAGAGTTTTTCAATGGAAGACCTCGGTGAATCTGCTTATATATTGGGCATCAAGATCTATAGAGATAGATCAAGACGCTTAATTGGACTTTCACAAAGCACATACCTTGATAAAATTTTGAAGAAGTTCAAAATGGATCAAGCTAAGAAAGGGTTTTTGCATGTGTTACAAGGTGTGAAGTTGAGTAAGACTCAATGCCCAACCACTGCAGAACATAGAGAGAAAATGAAAAGTGTTCCCTATGCTTCAGCCATAGGCTCTATCATGTATGCAATGTTGTGTACCAGACCTGATGTGTGCCTTGCTATTAGCCTAGCAGGGAGGTACCAAAGTAATCCAGGAGTGGATCACTGGTCAGCGGTCAAGAACATGCTGAAGTACCTGAAAAGGACCAAGGATAGGTTTCTCGTTTATGGAGGTGACAAATAACTCATCGTAAATGGTTACGTTGATGCAAGCTTTGACACTGATCCGACAATTCTAAATCGCAAACCGGATACATGTTTATATCAAACGGTGGAGCTGTCAGTTGGAGCAGTTCTAAACAGAGCGTCGTGGCGGGATCTACATGTGAAGCGGAGTACATTGCTGTTTTGGAAGCAGCGAATGAAGGAGTCTGGATGAAGGAGTTCATATCCGATCTAGGTGTCATACCTAGTGCATCGGGTCCAATGAAAATCTTTTGTGACAATACTGGTGCAATTGCCTTAGCAAAGGAATCCAGATTTCACAAGAGAACCAAGCACATCAAGAGACGCTTCAACTCCATCCAAGATCAAGTCCAGGTGGGAGACATGGAGATTTGCAAGATACATACGGATCTGAATGTTGCAAACCCGTTGACTAAGCCTCTTCCACGAGCAAAACATGATCAACACCAAGGCTCCATGGGTGTTAAAATCATTATTGTGTAATCTAGATTATTGACTCTAATGCAAGTGGGAGACTAAAGGAAATATGCCCTAGAGGCAATAATAAAGTTATTATTTATTTCCTTATTTCATGATAAATGTTTATTATTCATGCTAGAATTGTATTAACCGGAAACATAATACATGTGTGAATACATAGACAAACATAGTGTCACTAGTATGCCTCTACTTGACTAGCTCACTGATCAAAGATGGTTAAGTTTCCAAACCATAGACATGAGTTGTTATTTGATCAATGGGATCACATCATTAGGAGAATGATGTGATTGACTTGACCCATTCCGTTAGCTTAGCACTTGATCGTTTATGTTTACTGCTATTGCTTTCTTCATGACTTATACATGTTCTTATGACTATGAGATTATGCAACTCCCGAATACCAGAGGAACACTTTGTGTGCTACCAAACGTCATAATGTAACTGGGTGATTATAAAGGTGCTCTACAGGTGTTTCCGATGGTACTTGTTGAGTTGGCATAGATGAAGATTAGGATTTGTCACTCCGATTGTCGGAGAAGTATCTCTGGGCCCTCTCGGTAATACACATCACTATAAGCCATGCAAGCATGATAACTAATGAGTTAGTTACTGGATGATGTATTACGGAACGACTAAGAGACTTGCTGGTAACGAGATTGAACTAGGTATTGGGATACCGACGATCGAATCTCGGGCAAGTAACATACCGACGACAAAGAGAACAACGTATAGTGTTGTGCGGTTTGACCGATAAAGATCTTCGTAGAATATGTAGGAACCAATATGAGCATCCAGGTTCCGCTATTGGTTATTGATCGGAGATGTGTCTCAGTCATGTCTACATAGTTCTCAAACCCGTAGGGTCCGCACGCTTAAAGTTCTGTGACAATCGGTTTTATGAGTTTATATGTTTTGATGTACCGAAGGTAGTTCGGAGTTCCGGATTTGATCATGGACATGACGAGGAGTCTTGAAATAGTCGAGACATAAAGATTGATATATTGTAAGCCTACATTTGGAGATCGGAATAGTTCCGGGTAAAATCGGGATTTTACCAGAGTACCGGAGGGGTTACCGGAATCCCCAGGGGGCTAATGGGCCTTGTTGGGCCATAAGGGAAAGAGAGAGGGGTAGGGCAGGCTGCGCGCCTCCTCCCCTCTGTCCGAATTGGACTAGGAGAGGGGGGGCCCTTTCCTTCTCTTTCTCTCCCTTCATTTCCCCCTCCTAGTAGGAGTATGAAAGGGAGGAATCCTACTCCTACTAGGAGGAGGATTCCTCCTCCTAGCAAGCCAACAAGGGCCGGCCGGCCGGCCTCCCCCTTGCTCCTTTATATACAGGGGCAGGGGGCACCTCTAGACACAAGTTGATCACAAAGATCTCTCCCAGCCGTGTGCGGTGCCCCCCTCCACCATAATCCACCTGGTCATAGTGTAGCGGTGTTTAGGCGAAACCCTGCTGCGGTAGCTTCATCAACATTGTCACCATGCCGTCATGCTGACGAAACTCTTCCCCAAGCTCTACTGGATCGTGAGTTCGTGGGACTCACCGAGCTGAACGTGTGCTGAACGCGGAGGTGCCGTACGTTCGGTACTGAGGATCGGTCAATCGTGAAGTCGTACGACTACATCAACCGCGTTGTCATAACGCTTCCGCTTAACGGCCTACGAGGGTACATGGACGACACTCTCCCCTCTCGTTGCCATGCATCTCCATGATCCTGCGTGTGTGTAGGAAATTTTGAAATTACTACGTTCCCCAACACCCATTGGGCCAGAGCTGCACCTCGGGGTGCCCCGAGGGGGGCACAACCCACCAGGGCGCACCCAGGTGGGTTGTGCCCACCTCGGTGGCCTCCTGTACCCCTTCTTTGCACTATAAATTCCCAAATATTTCGAAACCCCTCCGGGTTAACCTAGATCAGAAGTTCCGCCGCCATAGAGCTCTGTAGCCATCGAAACCAATCTAGACCCGTTCTGGCACCCTGCTGGAGGGGGAATCATCTCCAGTGTCCATCTTCATCATCCCATCAGCCACCACGATGAGGAGGGAGTAGTCCACCCTCGGGGCTGAGGGTTTGTAATAGTAGCTGTGTGTTTTATCTCTCTCTCTCTCTCTCTCGTGATCCATATCATGGGATTTGTTAATATAGTCGGATCATATGGTGTTTTCCCCTCTCTATCTTGTTGTGATGAATTGAGTTTTTCCCTTTGAGATTTCATGGTTATCGGATTGAATAATTTTATGGATTTGAGAACACTTGATATATGTCTTGCAATTGAATACTCGTGGTGACAATGGGGTATCGTATTGATTCACTTGATATATGTTTTGGCACTCAACTTGCGGATTCCCGCGGTGACATTGGGGTAATCTATGCATATGGGTTGATGCACGTTCTTGTCCTTGTTTCTCCGGTAGAAATCTTGGGGCACTCTTGTAGTTCTTTGTGTGGATTGAGTATTATGAATATGAATTTGCTTTGGTGATATTCTAGTACGAACTCTAGGATAGATCGAACGGAAGCAATAGCCTTGTGTTATTTTAGTACGAACTCTTGAATAGATCGAATGGAAAGAATATCTTTGAGGTGGCCTCGTACTCTACAAACAATTCCTATCTTTTGTTCTCCGCTAATAGGAACTCGGGAGTGATTCTTCATTACGCTTTGCGGGATAATCATATGATCCAACTATGTTAGCATTGTTGAGAGATTGCATTAGCGAAAGTACGGACCCTAGGCCTTGTTTTTAAGCATTGCAATACCATTTTTGTGCCTGTTTACTATTTGCTACCTTGCTGTTTTTATTTATTCAGATTATAAAAATATATTTCTACCATCCGTATTACACTTTTATCACCATCTTTTCAAGGAACTAGTGCACCTATACAATTTGCCATTGTATTGGGTGTGTTGGGGACACAAGAGATTTTCTTGTATTTGGTTGCAGGGTCGTTTGAGAGAGACCATCTTCATCCTACACCTCTCACGGATTGATAAAACTTAGGTCATCCACTTGAGGGAAAATTGCTACTGTCCTACAAAACTCTGCGCTTTTAGGCTCAACACGTGTCTATAAGAATAAAGTTGTGTAGTAGACATCAGTCCTCGGCCCGACCCACTGGTCGAGAGACGACGTGGTGAGTACCCCCTAGTCCAGGACACCGTCAGTAGCCCCTTGAACGGGTCTTGAAGTTGGGGAGGCTCCTTGATTCTTCCGAACTATTCTTCATCTTTGGTCGTTGGTCTTGAAAATTGGTTCAACAAATCTTCTCATCTTCGATCTTGAGGATCGCCGAAGTGAATCCAAAGAGTTTACACGTCGGGTATCCGAGGAGCCCCTTTAAGTTTTCGGCCTTTAGCAATGCCTTGTTATTTTTTATGCCATACCTCGGGTTTGAAGTTGTTCCCATGTGGTGGTGTCCTCTTGCGTCCGAGCTCCAAGGCCGGATTGTATCCAAGCTCTAATGTTGGACTGCATCTGAGGTGTCTTTTTGCAGCCGAGCTCCAATGCTAGTCTGCATCCGAGCTCCAACGCCGGAGAGTATCCAAGCTCCAACGCCGGACTATATCCGAGGTGTTATAGATCACCTTGGCTCAAAAAGTCGAAGAAGTTTAGCCGAGCTTAATGCCGGAAATGCTCTCTATAGAGCCAGCCTCCTGCATCCGAGCTTTATGCCAGACTGCTTCCGAGGTGATGCACCACCTTGGGCTTGGGCTGATTGTTTGCGGATTTTATTTCCGATTGATGCAATTTATTTACTGACGAGATATATAGCCAATAGCCCTCAAGGTGTGTGTGTCGGCTTAAAACCCGAGATGCACATTTAGAGGAGATAGTGTTTGGCGGACGGGCCCTTGAGAGAGGGTCTCGAGAAGTCGCCGTAATATATTAGCTTGATGTCGGATATGTCCTAGATAGTTCCTATTGTTATTCGAAGATGCATTTGCCCATAGTTCGGTCAAGCCGAACACTGAGGACTTTGAATTTTCTGTATTGAATAGGCAATGTAGTAGCCCCCGAGACACTGGTCAGGTGGCAACACCAGATCAGGGGATCGATGTGCCCGTTCAATATTAGTAAATGATAAGCCCGAAGCCCGGTAGCCCCCGAGCCTTCATGTGCGCACGAGTGGCCGAATTAAGGATCGATATTCGGAGTAAAATCACAAATTATGTGTAATGATTATATGTATCCAAGTACTCTACATCATTAATGCTCGGATCCGCACTGTACAAAACTTTGTTGACCGGCCATCGGCCTCAACCTCCTCGGCCAGTAGCCGGGGAGTGTTTGTCCCACTTTATAAAGCCTTTATGAGGGCACAAATTTATGACAAACAAGGCAATCCGGCCATACAGTTTTATAAACAAAGGCATGCATAGAGAATGTTATATTACTATTTAATGTAAGAAACATCTTCCAAAGAAAATAGTCCCGCTATTGGTTCCTTTCTTTAGGTTGGCGTGCCAACCATGATTATGAAACCTCACCTCCGATCAATGCGGGAGAAAAATATTGAGGATTTAGTTTGGGGAAAGTTCCCGAACTATGTGGTCTTTAGCGAACCTAAATTTTCACTTTCGTCGTTGCCGACCAATTATATCCTTTAAGATCGCTAGCTTTCGGCTTCACCCAGTCTGAGGTACTAACTCGGATGACCCAGTAGTAACAATCACAAAGGTGCTCCCTTTACCGCCTAGCTGAAGAATCAGGAACGTAGGGGTAAGCACAGGAGCCAGGCAACCCAGCTTGGCCAAAATCTTAAGTCAAATTGATGCATATTTATGGCTTTATAACGATGATTACAGAAGGCAACCCTCGTATATTAAATGCAAATGCCGATGGTATGTTTATTTTGACTCCATTGTGACCGTTTATCAGTTGAAAGTGGCTCATCGTCGGCTTCCACCCCCTTGTAGATGCTACACAGGGTGTTTCCGCAATAACAAAACAACACTTAGCCGACGTCTCGGTGCCCGAAGGCGGTTGTGTTAGCGGAAACGTGGCAATCAGATATGCGGGCTTTATAACTTTCACTCAGTCATAGGAGCTTTAAACTAGGGAAGCTAGCCACGAGCCCCCGTTAGTGTTCGGCACCGACCGAAGTCTTGCCATTAACACTTCGGCCAATGTTATGAAAGGCCCATCGTTTAACACGGGGTAATCGGTATCGATCTATAGTTTGACACCATCATCGGATCGCTGACCAGTTTACGCCCATTGTGATAGTCAGTTTTCAGCTTTCTCCACTAAGGTGCTTAACCATTCGAGCCGGAAGCACAATCACAGTGGTTCTCCCTTTGCACACCTAGCCGAACCAAGCAGAACGTAGGAGGCAACCACAGGAGCCGGGCAACCCAACTATTGACCGAAGACACAATTCAAAACCTATGCATATATAACAATATGCGAGAATGTTTTTGCCGAATCTCTAAAAGGTGTCCGGCGTTGCACTGCGAGACTTATGCTGGAAACACACAAATAGTTTAAAAGTGCCATAGGCTTGGAAAACCAAAAAACTTTAGTAAAAACTTTACGCCCGAACTAAATTGAGCCATTTGGTGCCAATCCAAAAATTGGTCTTACTTTTGTGCTTCTGTTGTGCATTAATATGACACATCCGATCTCAAGACTTCAAGCGGGTCAGCCTACTGCTACAACCTTCTATCCTGAAGGCGGAGTACTACTTGTTAAGCCAGTTTAGCGAACTAAACTCGAGAGGCATTAGAGAGAAAATAGGCTATCCGGCTATTGACCACACACTCAAGTCGAGAAAGGAGTGGTAGAAAAAGACTTTGCAACGACTTAGAAGAAGAACACTTATTATAAAGTGGCTCATGTAAATTTAAGAGCCCCAGTTAACGCGGGCAAAGAAAAGTGGTTTTTAACGAACCTCATTTTTGACAAACATATTTGAGCATAAATATATGTTGGAAATATGCCCTAGAGGCAATAATAAACTGATTATTATTATATTTCCTTGTTCATGATAATCGTTTATTATCCATGCTAGAATTGTATTGATAGGAAACTCAGATACATGTGTGGATACATAGACAACACCATATCCCTAGTAAGCCTCTAGTTGACTAGCTCGTTGATCAATGGATGGTTACGGTTTCCTGACCATGGACATTGGATGTCGTTGATAACGGGATCACATCATTAGGAGAATGATGTGATGGACAAGACCCAATCCTAAGCCTAGCACAAGATCATGTAGTTCGTATGCTAAAGCTTTTCTAATGCCAAGTATCATTTCCTTAGACCATGAGATTGTGCAACTCCCGGATACCGTAGGAATACTTTGGGTGTGCCAAACGTCACAACGTAACTGGGTGGCTATAAAGGTACACTACAGGTATCTCCGAAAGTGTCTGTTGGGTTGGCACGAATCGAGACTGGGATTTGTCACTCCGTGTAAATGGAGAGGTATCTCTGGGCCCACTCGGTAGGACATCATCATAATGTGCACAATGTGATCAAGGAGTTGATCACGGGATGATGTGTTACGGAACGAGTAAAGAGACTTGCCGGTAACGAGATTGAACAAGGTATCGGGATACCGACGATCGAATCTCGGGCAAGTATCGTACCGATAGACAAAGGGAATTGTATACGGGATTGATTAAGTCCTTGACATCGTGGTTCATCCGATGATATCATCGTGGAACATGTGGGAGCCAACATGGGTATCCAGATCCCGCTGTTGGTTATTAACCGGAGAGTCATCTCGGTCATGTCTGCATGTCTCCCGAACCCGTAGGCTCTACACACTTAAGGTTCGATGATGCTAGGGTTATAAAGGAAGTTTGTATGTGGTTACCGAATGTTGTTCGAAGTCCCGGATGAGATCCCGGACATCACGAGGAGTTCCGGAATGGTCCGGAGGTAAAGATTTATATATGGGAAGTCCTATTTTGGTCACCGGAAAAGTTTCGGGTTTTATCCGTAACGTATCGGGACCACCGGGAGGGTCCCGGGGGTCCACCAAGTGGGGCCACAAGCCCCGGAGGGCTGCATGGGCCAAGTGTGGGAGGGGACCAGCCCCAGGTGGGCTGGTGCGCCCCCCACCAAGGCCCAAGGCGCCTAAAGGGGAGGAAGGGGGCAAACCCTAAGGCAGATGGGCCTTAGGGCCCATACCTGGTGCGCCTCCCTCTCCCCTCCCCTTTGGCCGCCCCCTAGATGGGATCTAGGGGTTGCCGCCACCCCTAGGGAGGGAACCCTAGGTGGGGGTGCAGCCCCTCCCCTCCCCCTATATATAGTTGAGGTTTGGGCTGCCCAATACACACGAGTTCCTCTCTATCTTGGCGCAGCCCTACCCCTCTCTTTCTCCTCATATCTCGCGGTGCTTGGCAAAGCCCTGCTGGATTACCATGCTCCTCCACCACCACCACGCCGTTGTGCTGCTGCTGGATGGAGTCTTCCTCAACCTCTCCCTCTCTCCTTGCTGGATCAAGGCATGGGAGACGTCATCGGGTTGTACGTGTGTTGAACGCGGAGGTGCCGTCCGTTCGGCACTAGGATCTCCGGTGATTTGGATCACGACGAGTACGACTCCATCAACCCCGTTCACTTGAACGCTTCCGCTTAGCGATCTACAAGGGTATGTAGATGCACTCTCCTTCCCCTCGTTGCTGGTTTCTCCATAGATAGATCTTGGTGACACGTAGGAAAATTTTGAATTTCTGCTACGTTCCCCAACAGTGGTATCAGAGCTAGGTCTATGCGTAGTTACTATGCACGAGTAGAACACAAAGTAGTTGTGGGCGTCGATATTGTCAATTATCTTGCCGTTACTAGTCTTATCTTGATTCGGCGGCATCGTGGGATGAAGCGGCCCGGACCGACCTTACACGTACTCTTACGTGAGACTGGTTCCACCGACTGACATGCACTAGTTGCATAAGGTGGCTAGCGGGTGTCTGTCTCTCCCACTTTAGTCGGATCGGATTCGGTGAAAATGGTCCTTATGAAGGGTAAATAGCAATTGGTATATCACGTTGTGGTTTTTGCGTAGGTAAGAAACATTCTTGCTAGAAACCCATAGCAGCCACGTAAAACATGCAAACAACAATTAGAGGACGTCTAACTTGTTTTTGCAGGGTATGCTATGTGATGTGATATGGCCAAGAAGAATGTGATGAATGATATGTGATGTATGAGATTGATCATGTTCTTGTAATAGGAATCACGACTTGCATGTCGATGAGTATGACAACCGGTAGGAGCCATAGGAGTTGTCTTTATTTATTGTATGACCTGCGTGTCATTAAACAACGCCATGTAATTACTTTACTTTATTGCTAACCGGTAGCCATAGTAGTAGAAGTAATAAGTTAGCGAGACAACTTCATGGAGACACGATGATGGAGATCATGATGATGGAGATCATGGTGTCATGCCGGCGACGATGATGATCATGGAGCCCTGAAGATGGAGATCAAAAGGAGCAATATGATATTGGCCATATCATGTCACTATTTGATTGCATGTGATGTTTATCATGTTTATACATCTTATTTGCTTAGAATGACGGTAGTAAATAAGATGATCCCTCATTAAAATTTCAAGAAAGTGTCCCCCCTAACTATGCACCATTGCGAAAGTTCGTCGTTTCGAAGCACCACGTGATGATCGGGTGTGATAGATTCTTACGATCGAATACAACGGGTGTTGACAAGCCTAGCATGTACAGACATGGCCTCGGAACACATGCAAAACACTTAGGTTGACTTGACGAGCCTAGCATGTACAGACATGGCCTCGGAACACAAGAGACCGAAAGGTCGAGCATGAGTCGTATAGAAGATACGATCAACATGAAGATGTTCGTCGATGTTGACTAGTCCATCTCACATGATGATCGGACACGGCCTAGTTGACTCGGATCATGTAATCACTTAGATGACTAGAGGGATGTCTATCTGAGTGGGAGTTCATAAGATGAACTTGTTTATCCTGAACATAGTCAAAAGGTCTTCGCAAATTATGTCGTAGCTCGCGCTTCAGTTCTATTGTTTAGATATGTTCCTAGAGAAAAATTTAGTTGAAAGTTGATAGTAGAAATTATGCGGACTAGGTCCGTAAACTGAGGATTGTCCTCATTGCTTCATAGAAGGCTCATGTCCTTAATGCACCGCTCAGTGTGCTGAACCTCGAACGTCGTCTGTGGATGTTGCGAACATCTGACATACACATCTTGATAACTACGTGATAGTTCAGTTAAACGGTTTAGAGTTGAGGCACCAAAGACGTTTTGAAACATCGCGAAACATATGAGATGTTTCGAGGGTTGAAATTGGGATTTCAGGCTCGTGCCCACGTCAAGAGGTATAAGACCTCCGACGATTTTCTTAGCCTGCAAACTAAGGGAAAAAAGCTCAATTGTTGAGCTTGTGCTCAGATTGTCTGAGTACAACAATCATTTGAATCGAGTGGGAGTTGATCTTCCAGATGAGATAGTGATGTTTCTCCGAAGTCATTACCACCAAGCTGCTAGAGCTTCGTGATGAACTATAATACATCAGGGACATATATGATGATCCTTGAGTTATTCGCGATGTTTGACACCACAAAAGTAGAAATCAAGAAGGAGCATCAATTGTTGATAGTTGGTAAAACCACTAGTTTCAAGAAGGGCAAGGGCAAGAAGGGATACTTCATGAAACGGCAAATCAGCTGCTGCTCTAGTGAAGAACCCCAAGGTTGAACCCAAACCCGAGACTAAGTGCTTCTGTAATAAAGAGGAACAGCCAGTGGAGTAGAGTTACCCTAGATACTTAGTAGATGAGAAGGCTGGCAAGGTCGATAGAAGTATATTGGATATACATTGTGTTAATGTGTACTTTACTAGTACTCCTAGTAGCACCATGGTATTAGATACCGGTTCGGTTGCTAAGTGTTAGTAAACTTGAAATAAAAGACTGCGGAGTAAACGGAGACTAGCTAAAGGTGAGCTGGCGATATGTGTTGGAAGTTTTTCCAAGCTTGATGTGATCAAGCATCGCACGCTCCCTCTACCATCGAGATAGGTGTTTGCGTTGAGCATAGACATGATTGTATTATGTCTATCGCAATACGGTTATTCATTTAAGGAGAATAATGGTTACTCTGTTTATTTGAATAATACCTTCAATGGTCTTACACCTAAAATGAATGGTTTATTGAATCTCGATCGTAGTGATACACATGTTTATGCCAAAAGATATAAGATAGTAATGATAGTACCACCTACTTGTGGCACTGCCATGTAAGTCATATCGGTATAAAACTCATGAAGAAGCTCCATGTTGATGGATCTTTGGGCTCACTTGTTTTGAAAAGTTTGAGACATGCGAACCATGTCTATTGGTGTATATGCATGAAGAAACTCCATGCAAATGGACCGTTTGGACTCACTTGATTTTGAATCACTTGAGACATGCAAATCATACCACATGGGCAAGATGACTGAAAGCCTCATTTTCAGTAAAATGGAACTAGAAAGCAACTTGTTGGAAGTAATACATTTTGATGTGTGCAGTCCAATGAGTGCTGAGGCGTGTAGTGGATATTGTTATGTTCTTACTTCACAGATGATTTGAGTAGATGTTGAGTATATTTACTTGATGAATCACGTGTCTGAATTATTGAAAGGTTCAAGTAATTTCAGGGTGAAGTTGAAAGATCGTCGTGACAAGTGGATAAAATATCTATGATATGATCATAGAGATGAATATCTGAATTACGAGTTTGGCACAGAATTAAGACATTGTGGAAATTGTTTCACAACTAATACAGCCTGGAACACCATAGTGTGATGGTGTGTCCGAACATCATAACTGCACCCTATTGGATATGATGCACACCATGATGTCTCTTATCGAATTACCATGATAGTTTATGGGTTAGGCATTAGAGACAACCACATTCACTTCAAATAGGGCACCACGTAATTCCGATGAGATGACACCGTATGAACTATGGTTTAGAGAAACCTAAGCTGTCATTTCTTAAAAGTTTGGGGCTGCGACGCTTATGTGGAAAAGTTTCAGGCTGATAAGCTCGAACCCAAAGCGGATAAATGCATCTTCATAGGACACCCAAGACAATTGGGTATACCTCCTGTCTCAGATTCGAAAGCAATAAGGGATTGTTTCTAGAATCGGGTCCTTTCTCAAGGAAAAGTTTCTTTCGAAAGAATTGAGTGGGAGGATGGTGGAGACTTGATGAGGTTATTGAACCGTCTCTTCAACTAGTGTGTGGCAGGGCACAGGAAGTTGTTCCTGTGGCACCTACACCAATTGAAGTGGAAGCTTATGATAGTGATCATGAAACTTCAGATCAAGTCACTACCAAACCTCGTAGGATGACAAGGATGCGTACTACTTCAGAGTGGTACGTAATCCTGTCTTGGAAGTCATGTTGCTAGACAACAATGAACCTACGAGCTATGGAGAAGCGATGGTGGGCCTGGATTCCAAAATGGCTCGAGGCCATATAATCCGAGAGAGGGTCCATATATGAAAACAAAGTGTAGACTTTGGAAGAACTACTCGATGGTCGTAAGGCTGTTGAGTACAGATGGATTTTTAAAAGGAAGACGGACAATGATGGCAAGTATCACCATTAAGAAAGCTCGACTTGTCGTTAAGATGTTTTCCGACAAGTTCAAGGAGTTGACTACAATGAGACTTTCTCACTTGTAGAGATGCTAAGAGTCTGTTGGAATTATATTAGCAATTACTGCATTATTTATGAAATCTTGCAGATAGGATGCCAAAAACCATTGTTTCGTCGATGATTTTTTAGGAAAGGTTGTATGTGATACAACCGGAAGGTTTTGTCAATCCTGAAAGATGCTAACAAGTATGCAAAGCTCCAGCAATCCTTCTAAGGACTGGAGTAAGCATCTCGGAGTTGGAATGTATGCTTTGATAAGATGATCAAAGTTTTGGGTGTATACAAAGTTTATGAGAAACTTGTATTTCCAAAGAAGTGAGTGGGAGCACTATAGAATTTATAATAAATATATGTTGTTGACATATTGTTGATCAAAAATGACGTAGAATTTCTGGAAAGCATATAGGGTTATGTGGAAAATGTTTTTAAATGGAAAGCCTGGATTAAGCTACTTGAACATTGAGCATCAAGATCTATAAGGATAGATCAAAACGCTTAATGGTACTTTCAAATGAGCACATACCTTGACATGATCTTGAAGGTGTTCAAGATGGATCAGTCAAAGAAGGAGTTCTTGCCTGAGTTGTAAGGTATGAAGTTAAGACTTAAAGCTCGACCACGGCAGAATAGAGAGAAAGGACGAAGGTCGCCCCCTATGCTTAAAATGTAGGCTCTACAGTATGCTATGCTGTGTACCGCACCTGAAGTGTGCCTTGCCATGAGTCAGTCAAGGGGTACAAGAGTGATCCAAGAATGGATCACAGGACAACGGTCAAAGTTATCCTTAGTAACTAGTGGACTAAGGAATTTTCACGATTATGGAGGTGGTAAAAGAGTTCATCGTAGAGGGTTATGCCGATGCAAACTTTGACACTAATCCAGATTATTCTGAGTAGTAAACTGGATTCGTATAGTAGAACAGTTATTTGGAATAGCTCCAAATGTAGCGTAGTAGTTGTATCTACAAGATGACATAGAAATTTGCGAAGTACATACGGATCTGAAAGATTCAGACCCGTTGACTATAACATCTCTCACAAGCATAACATGATCAAACCCAGAACTCATCGAGTGTTAATCACATGGTAATGTGAACTAGATTATTGACTCTAGTAAACTCTTTGGGTGTTAGTCACATGGGGATGTGACCTTGAGTGTTAATCACATATCGATGTGAACTGGATTATTGACTCTAGTGCAAGTGGGAGACTGTTGGAAATATGCCCTAGAGGCAATAATAAATTGATTATTATTATATTTCCTTGTTCATGATAATCGTTTATTATCCATGCTAGAATTGTATTGATAGGAAACTCAGATACATGTGTGGATACATAGACAACACCATGTCCCTAGTAAGCCTCTAGTTGACTAGCTCGTTGATCAATGGATGGTTACGGTTTCCTGGCCATGGACATTGGATGTCATTGATAACGGGATCACATCATTAGGATAATGATGTGACGGACAAGACCCAATCCTAAGCCTAGCACAAGATCATGTAGTTCGTATGCTAAAGCTTTTCTAATGTCAAGTATCATTTCCTTAGACCATGAGATTGTGCAACTCCCGGATACCATAGGAATACTTTGGGTGTGCCAAACATCACAACGTAACTGGGTGGCTATAAAGGTACACTACAGGTATCTCCGAAAGTGTCTGTTGGGTTGGCACGAATCGAGACTGGGATTTGTCACTCCGTGTAAACGGAAAGGTATCTCTGGGCCCACTCGGTAGGACATCATCATAATGTGCACAATGTGATCAAGGAGTTGATCACGGGATGATGTGTTACAGAACGAGTAAAGAGACTTGCCGGTAACGAGATTGAACAAGGTATCGGGATACCGACGATCGAATCTCGGGCAAGTATCGTACCGATAGACAAAGGGAATTGTATACGGGATTGATTAAGTCCTTGACATCGTGGTTCATCCGATGAGATCATCGTGGAACATGTGGGAGCCAACATGGGTATCCAGATCCCGCTGTTGGTTATTGACCGGAGAGTCATCTCGCTCATGTCTGCATGTCTCCCGAACCCGTAGGGTCTACACACTTAAGGTTCGATGACGCTAGGGTTATAAAGGAAGTTTGTATGTGGTTACCGAATGTTGTTCAGAGTCCCGGATGAGATCCCGGACATCACGAGGAGTTCCGGAATGGTCCGGAGGTAAAGATTTATATATGGGAAGTCCTGTTTTGGTCACCGGAAAAGTTTCGGGTTTTATCCGTAACGTACCGGGACCACCGGGAGGGTCCCGGGGGTCCACCAAGTGGGGCCACAAGCCCCGGAGGGCTGCATGGGCCAAGTGTGGGAGGGGACCAGCCCCAGGTGGGCTGGTGCGCCCCCCACCAAGGCCCAAGGCGCCTAAAGGGGAGGAAGGGGGCAAACCCTAAGGCAGATGGGCCTTAGGGCCCATACCTGGTGCGCCTCCCTCTCCCCTCCCCTTTGGCCGCCCCCTAGATGGGATCTAGGGGCTGCCGCCACCCCTAGGGAGGGAACCCTTGGTGGGGGCGCAGCCCCTCCCCTCCCCCTATATATAGTTGAGGTTTGGGCTGCCCAATACACACGAGTTCCTCTCTATCTTGGCGCAGCCCTACCCCTCTCTTTATCCTCATATCTCGCGGTGCTTGGCAAAGCCCTGCTGGATTACCATGCTCCTCCACCACCACCACGTCGTTGTGCTGCTGCTGGATGGAGTCTTCCTCAACCTCCCCCTCTCTCCTTGCTGGATCAAGGCATGGGAGACGTCATCGGGCTGTACGTATGTTGAACGCGGAGGTGTCGTCCGTTCGGCACTAGGATCTCCGGTGATTTGGATCACGACGAGTACGACTCCATCAACCCCGTTCACTTGAATGCTTCCACTTAGCGATCTACAAGGGTATGTAGATGCACTCTCCTTCCCCTCGTTGCTGGTTTCTCCATAGATAGATTTTGGTGACACGTAGGAAAATTTTGAATTTCTGCTACATTCCCCAACAATATAATGTTTGGTCGAACCGAACAAGAATTAAAAAACTGAGCATGGAAGCGACTTAGCTGGTTAATGTGCTCGGTGTCGATGCGCGGCCCGAGCTTACGGCGGGGCGAGGTCCCATTCCCCAAACCGGTCCCGAGGTGGCGGAGCGAAGAGCTCGGCACTGCGAAGTGGCGACATAGCACGGCTAATGTGGCGGGGTGGAACTTCCAGTTTGAATGAGGCGACGGAGCAAGCCGGCAGTATGACGCCGAAGTCCGTGGTGTGGCTTAATGATATGATGACGAAGCCCCGGTCCAGAAGAGGTGACGTGGTATGTCGGTACACCGAGGTGACAGCGCTGCCCAACCCAGATCATTTACCTATGCACAGAAAATAGTGCAAGCCGGAGATAATAGTAATAAAAATAGAATAAAAATTCGTTGCATAATTAGTAATTTATGCAAAGTGAGTAATAAAATAAATATGGCCTGTGTGCCGAACACTCGATGAGGTAGAGCTTTCTCAGCGATGCTGAAGTCCTCGAGGCAACCGAACATGTCGGTATAGCAATTCGACCAACAAGGTGATCACACGAGCCGATTGGGACGATGGCGTCGGCTTGCCGAAGTGAAGTCGATTACCTACACATGTAAAATAGTGCAGTCCAAAAAATAATAATATAAATATAGAAGAAAAACCTTGCATAATTAATTTACGCAAAATATTTTTTTAAAGATGTGGCCTGGCTTCGAAGCCAATGTCGGTGCAGGGCGCTGGCGTGACAAAGCCTGTATTCACAGGGCGGTCCGAGTCCTCTATGAGGCGTTTCGCCGAACTGCAGACGAGAAACTAACCGAACCATCATGTAAACATCGTTAATGCGGCCATCACTTGAAAGACCTGTGTACATATGATGGAATGAACAAGAGTAATAATTCCTTGGAAAAAGTAAATCCAAGCAAGAAAAAATTACTAGGATTAATAGCACCTGGTTTATCTATTGTAGCAATCTGAAGAAAGGTTATTCCCAAAATTGGGACTTGATCTGCACACCCATTGCCTGATGCGCGATGAAGCGACAGCTTGGCGATGCTGGCAAAGGTTGGCTCACCGAGGCAAAGCCCCCAGTCCAGCTAACGTGACGAAGCTGGTCGGCTGGTGACGCCGAAGGCTCCGGAGTAGGTTGATGAAGAGATGCCGAAGCCTCCGGCCTAGCCGAGGTGACGGAACGGGCCGGTAAGGAGATGTTGCAACTGACATGTCAGCCGAGGTGTTGAAGCAGTTCGGCGTAATGGACATCGGCTTGAAGAAGCAACAGTGCGGCCATGCCAACGCAGGTCGTGACTTGTGACGTGGTTAATGTCGGCTTGATGAAATGACCGTGCGACGATGCCGGTGTGCCCGCATCGTGTAATCCGTGGGGCGGCGATGTTGGTGATGATTTATCCTTCGCGATGCCAAACTCTTGTTCCGCACGTGATAACCCACAAGTATAGGGGATCACAGCAGTTTTCGAGGGTAGAGTATTCAACCCAAATTTATTGATTCGACACAAGGGGAGCCAAAGAATATTCTCAAGTATTAGCAGCTGAGTTGTCAATTCAACCACACCTGGAAACTTAATATTTTCAGCAAGGTATTTAGTAGCAAAGTAATATGATAATAGTGGTAACGGTGGTAAAAGGTAACGGTAGCAAAAGTAATATTTTTGGTGTTTTATAGTGATGATAACAATAGCAACGGAAAAGTAAATAAGCGAAGAACAATATATGGAAAGCTCGTAGGCAATGCATCGGTGATAGAGAATTATGTCGGATGCAATCGATCATGTAACAGTCATAACCTAGGGTGACACAGAACTAGCTCCAGTTCATCAATGTAATGTAGGCATGTATTCCGAATATAGTCATACGTGCTTATGGAAAAGAACTTGCATGACATCTTTTGTCCTACCCTCCCATGGCAGTGGGGTCCTATTGGAAACTAAGGGATATTAAGGCCTCCTTTTAATAGAGTACCGGACCAAAGCATTAACACATAGTGAATACATGAACTCCTCAAACTACGGTCATCACCGGGAGTGGTCCCGACTATTGTCACTTCGGGGTTGCCGGATCATAACACATACTAGGTGACTATAGACTTGCAAGATAGGATCAAGAACTCTCATATATTGATGAAAACATAATAGGTTTAGATCTGAAATCATGGCACTCGGGCCCTAGTGACAAGCATTAAGCATAGCAAAGTCATAGCAACATCAATCTCAGGACATAGTGGATACTAGGGATCAAACCCTAACAAAACTAACTCGATTACATGATAAATCTCATCCAACCCATCACCGTCCAGCAAGCCTACGATGGAATTACTCATGCACGGCGGTGAGCATCATGAAATTGGTGATGGAGGAAGGTTGATGATGACGATGGCGACGGATTCCCCTCTCCGTACCCCTGAACAGACTCCAGATTAGCCCTCTCGAGAGAGTTTAGGGCTTGGCGGCGGCTCCGTATCATAAAACGCGATGAATCCTTATTTCTGATTTTTTTTCTCTCTCGAAAGTGAATATATGGAGTCAAGGTTAAGGTCGGTGGAGCGTCAGGGGGCCCACGAGGCAGGGGGCGCGCCCCCCACCCTCGTGGACAGGTGTAGGCACCCTGACGTGGATTCTTCTTCCATTATTTTTTATATATTCCAAAATAATTCTCCGTTGATTTCAAGTCATTCCGGGATAGGCCCTTTGCAGAGGGAAGCAGGGATTTGTAGAGGTGCCAGAGCTCGGTTTTCAAATAGATATGAATAATATTTTGAGCGGTATACTTTCATTGTCAACATAACAACCGAGAGATCTCAATATCTTCCATGCTACACACATTATAGGCGGTTCCCAAACAGAATGGTAAAGTTTATACTCCCCCTCCACCAACAAGCATCAATCCATGACTTGCTCGAAACAACGAGTGCCTCGAACTAACAAGAGTCCCAGGGGAGTTTTGTTTGCAATTATTTTGATTTGATTTGCATAAAGCATGGGACTGGGCATCCCTATGACCAGCCATTTTCTCGTGAGTGAGGAGCGGAGTCCACTCCTCTTGAGAATAACCTGCCTAGCATGGAAGATACAGACATCCATAGTTGATACATGATCTATTCGAGCATACAAAACAGAATGTTTATTTGAAGGTTTAGAGTTTGGCACATACAAATTTACTTGGAACGGTAGGTAGATACCGTATATAGGTAGGTATGGTGGACTCATATGGAATAACTTTGGGGTTTATGTAGGGATGGCAATGGGTCGGGTTTGGGGTGGGTGGAGCTGGTCCAAATCCAACCCATGACCCATCTTCTTACCCTCTACCCATCCACCAAATTATCCATGGGCACAACTTGTGCCCATGCCCAAACCCGCTGGATACCCACATACCCATGGAGCTCCATGGGCATAGAAAAGTTAGCATGAAGCCTTCCCAAATATCAAATCAACTCATCATCATTCACTCACAAATGACAACATAAGCTACATGCATAAGTAGGTAACAAGTAATACGATGAGTCCTTAAGTGTGACATACCAGAGGTTGATTATGTAGCATATAGCTCATGGCACAAGTTGCATATTTCCTGCCATTTACCATTGATTCGCTCTTTCTACTGTCACTGGCATATGACCCCACATGTCATACGGGTATCCATTGGATATCCATGGAGCACAAACTATAACCATGCCCAACCCGGCTGTTCGTGGGTATCCATATCCATGGACCCATGGGCAGAAATGTGCTCCATACCCTTGCCCAACTGGGTCGGGTATCCAGATCCATGGATAAAATTGCCATCCCTAGGTTTATGGAATTGGATGCACAAGCAGTATTCCCGCTTAGTACAAGTGAAGGCTAGAAAAGACTGGGAAGCGACCAGCTAGAGAGCGACAACAGTCTTGAACATGCATTAAAATTAATCAACACCGAATGCAAGCATGAGTAGGATATAATGCACCATGAACATAAATATCATAGGTGCTATGTTGATTTTGTTTCAACTACATGCGTGAACATGTGCCAAGTCAAGCCACTCGAATCATTCAAAAGAGGTTACCACCCTATCATACCACATCACAACCATTTTAATAGCATGTTGGCACGCAAGGCAAACCATTATAAGCTCCTAGCTAATTAAGCATGGCATAAGCAACTATAATCTCTAATTGTCATTGCAACATGTTTATTCATAATAGGCTGAATCAGGAATGATGAACTAATCATATTTACAAAAACAAGAGAGATCAAGTTCATACCAGCTTTTCTCATCTGAATAAGTTCATCATATAATCATCATTATTGCCTTTCACTTGCACGATCGAACGATGTGGATAATAATAATAGTGCACGTGCATTGGACTAAGATAGAATCTGCAAGCATTCAATTCAAGAGGGAAGACAAGATAATATGGGCTCTTTGTTAGATCAACAATAATTCATATAGGAGCCACTCAACATTTTCATTATGGTCTTCTCCTCTTGACCCCCAAAGAAAAGAAACAAAACTATTTACACGGGAAAGCTCCCAACAAGCACAAGAAGAACGAGAAATATTTTTGGGTTTTCTTTTTAATTACTACTACTACTACATGCATGGAAAGTAAACTAACTAAAAGCTACAACTAATTTTTTGATTTTTTCTTAAGGTTTATCAAACACACAAGAAGAAAGCATAAGAAGGGAAATAAACTAGCATGGATGATACAGCGAAAAAGTATGAGCACCGACAACTAGCATGAGTGTGTGAACATGAATGTAATGTCAGTGAGAAATACGTACTCCCCCCAAGCTTAGGCTTTTGGCCTAAGTTGGTCTATGGCCACGGCTGGCCTGGCGGATATCCAAAGTAATAGTTGGGGTCGTACTGAGATGCAGTGGCTATTGCATCGTGGGCTACAGCATGGAGGCGAGCTGTCTCAGTCCTCCTCTCATACTCGTTCACCTCTTCCCTGGTTATGATATATCTCCCTTTTGCCTGAAAGTCAAAGAAAGTAGGAGCAGGGAGAGCGACGTGATAGGTGTGTTGTCTGTCAAAGATTAGTCGGTACTGGAGAAACTGATTGTTCCTCTCAACAAACTGATGACGAATCATAGCCTCATAATCCAAATAAACAGGAGGCAACTCAATATCATACCCACGTATGGGTATATCAAGAAAATTAGCTAGATGGGTTGCATAAATTCCACCAAAGAAATCTACATTAAATCTATTATTATGCAACATACGTGCAACAATGGCTCTCAAATTATAATGTTTATCTCCTAATACAACACTCCTGACTCCTAAGAACACTGAGGTCAGGGACACAAATGTGACATGCTTCATCCTTACCGTTTATGCACCTACCTATGAAGAGAGCAAAATAATATATAGCAGGGAAATGAATGCTCCCTATGGTAGCTTGTGTTATATCTCTAGATTCCCCCACAGTTATACTAGCAAGAAAATCTCTAAACTCAGATTTGTGAGGCTCACTAGTGTTGCCCCATTGTGGAAGTTTGCAAGCAGTGTTAAAATCCTCTAAGTCCATAGTATAAGAATTTTCATAAAGATCAAATAGGAAAGTTAAGAATTGCTTGATGATGAAAATCCAAACCTTCTCACAAAGGAATCCATGAGATAGTGGTATTGGCGGCACTTATCTGCCTCAAAGCTCTCAAGATCGGCATTACGCACATACGCGTTCAATTCTTCCTTGATTCCTGCTCGATCCATAAAGTCCTCTGATGGCCATTCACAAGCCCGCACTTGAGCTTCCCTCAATGGTTCATCATCGGCATCGCGTATTGCGAGCCTGGGTCCTTGCTTCCTTGAAGGACCACCTTGGTACATTTTCCTAAACATATTTCTTCCTCTGAAAAATTTCTAAATTTTTTAGTGACTTCAAAATAAAAGTGAACCAAACTCAACAAAATTGATAGCAACTACTCCTACAAGTGCCTAGAGGAAATATCATGCATCAAAACTACTTTTGACCACATAAATTTGACATGCAAACTCAAGAATAGGGTCACCTAAGCAGCAAAATTTTACAATGAATAAAGCACTAGAACAAAAACTAATTGGACCATTGGAGGAGTCACATACCAAAGAACAATCCCCCAAAGCAGTTTTGTGAATGGAGCTTCGAGCAAGGAGATCAAAAATGGCAGCAAGATGAGCTTGGGATCGGGTTTGAGCTGGCTAGTGATGTTTTTGGGAGGAAGAAGGAGTGTGTGGTAGCTGGAATAAGTGGAGGGGAGCCACCATGGGCCCACAAGGCAGGGGGACGCCCTGGACCCTCGTGGCCAGGTGCTTGCTCCCCCTGCCGTGTTCTCAGTGCCAGATATTCTCAAATATTCCAGAAAAAATCATATTTAAATTTCAAGGCATCTGGAGAACTTTTATTCTTGGGGTATTTTTTATTGTATGGATAATTCAGAAAACAGACAGAAATTACTATTTTTGCTTTATTTAATATAAATAACAGAAAGTAAAAAGAGGGTACAAAGAATTGTGTTTTCTAAATTCATCCATCTCATGCTCATCAAAAGGAATCCACTAACAAGGTTGATCAGGTCTTGTTAACAAACTCATTCCGAATAACATGGAACCGGAGAATTTTCTAATAACACTAGGTTACCTCAACAGGGATATGCATGTCCCCAACAATAAGAATATCATATTTCTTCTTGATAGTAGGAAGAGGAAATTCAAAACCTCCAATAGTAATAGTTGAAATTTTTCCAATAGAATTGATACTGTGGACTTGAGGTTGTTTCCTCGGAAAGTGTACCGTATGCTCATTACCATTAACATGAAAAGTGACATTGCCTTTGGTGCAATCAATAACAGCCCCTGCAGTATTCAAAAAGGGTCTTCCAAGAATAATAGACATACTATCGTCCTCGGGAATATTAAGAATAACAAAGTCCGTTAAAATAGTAACGTTTGCAACCACAACAGGCACATCCTCACAAATACCGATAGGTATAGCAGTTCATTCGTCAGCCATTTGCAAAGATATTTCAGTAGGTGTCAACTTATTCAAATCAAGTCTACGATATAAAGAGAGAGGCATAACAGTAACACCAGCTCCAAGATCACATAAAGTAGTTTTAACATAGTTTCTTTTAATGGAGCATGGTATAGTTGGTACTCCGGGATCTCCTAGTTTCTTAGGTATTCCACCCTTAAAAGTATAATTAGCAAGCATGGTGGAAATTTCATCTTCCGGTATCTTTCTTTTATTAGTAACTATTTCCTTCATGTATTTAGCATAAGGATTCATTTTAAGCATATCAGTCAAACGCATACGCAAGAAGATAGGTCTAATCATTCCAGCAAAGCGCTCAAAATCCTCATCATCCTTTTTCCTGGATGGTTTAGGAGGAAAAGGCATGGGTTTCTGAACCCATGGTTCTCTTTCTTTACCATGCTTCCTAGCAACAAAGTCTCTCTTATCATAACGTTGATTCTTTGATTGTGGGTTATCAAAATCAATAGCAGGTTCAATCTCTACTTCATTGTCATTACTAGGTTGAGCATCAACATGAACATCATTATTAACATTATCACTAGGTTCATGCTCATTACCAGATTGTGTTTCAGCATCAGAAATAGAAATATCATTGGGATTCTCAGGTGTGTCATTAACAGGTTCACTAGAAGCATGCAAAGTCCTATCATTTTTCTTTTTCTTCCTTTTAGAAGGACTAGGTGCATCTATAGTAGTTCTCTGAGAATCTTGCTCAATTCTCTTAGGATGGCCTTCGGGACTGAGAAGCAGAATACCCCTTTTCTTCGGAGTTGGATCAGGAGTTGGTTCAGGAATTGGATCAGGGATTGGATCAGGAAGTGTCCAATTATTTTCATTAGTCAACATATTATTCAATAGAATTTCAGCTTCATCAACAGTTCTTTCCCTGAAAACACAACCAGCACAACTATCCAGGTGGTCTCTGGAAGCATCGGTTAGTCCATTATAAAAGATATCAAGTATCTCATTTTTCTTGAGAGGATGATCAGGCAAAGCATTATGTAATTGGAGAAGCCCCCCAAGCTTGTGGGAGACTCTCTTCTTCAATTTGCACAAAATTATATATTTCCCTTAAAGCAGCTTGTTTCTTATGAGTGAGGAAATATTTAGCAAAGAAGTAGTAAATCATATCCCGGGGACTACGCACACAACTAGGATCAAGAGAATTAAACCATATCTTAGCATCACCCTTTAATGATAACGGAATAATTTAAGGATATAATAATAGGGAGTTTTCTCATCACTAGTGAACAGGGTAGCTATATCATTTAATTTAGTAAGATGTGCCACAACAGTTTCAGATTCATAGCCATAGAAAGGATCAGATTCAACCAAAGTAATTAACTCAGGATCAATAGAGAAATCATAATCCTTATCAGTAACAAAGATAGGTGAAGTAGCATAAGCAGGATCATATTTCATTATAGCATTCAAAGTTTTTTGTTTCAGCTTAGCTAAAAGTTTCTTAAGATCACTTCTATCGTTGCAAGTAAGAAAGTCTCTAGCAGTTTCTTCATCCATAACATAACCCTCTGGAACAACAGGTAATTCATATCTAGGGGGAGAATCTTCATCATCACTTTCATCAATATTATCAGTTTCAATAATTTCATTCTCTCTAGCCCTAGCAAGTTGTTCATCAAGAAATTCACCAAGTGGCACAGTAGTATCAAGCATAGAAGTAGTTTCATCATAAGTATCATGCATAGCAGAAGCGGCATCATCAATAACATGCGACATATCAGAATTAATAGCAGAAGCAGGTATAGGTGTCGCAAGCTTACTCAAAGCAGAAGGTGAATCAAGTGCAGAGCTTGATGGCAGTTCCTTACCTCCCCTCGTAGTTGAGGGATAAATCTTGGTTCTTGGATCTTTCAAGTTCTTCATAATGATAAGCATATATAAATCCCAAGTGACTCAAAGAATAGAGCTATGCTCCCCGGCAACGGCGCCAGAAAATAGTCTTGATAACCCACAAGTATAGGGGATCGCAACAGTTTTCGAGGGTAGAGCATTCAACCCAAATTTATTGATTCGACACAAGGGGAGCCAAAGAATATTCTCAAGTATTAGCAACTGAGTTGTCAATTCAACCACACCTGGAAACTTAATATCTGCAGCAAGGTATTTAGTAGCAAAGTAATATGATAGTAGTGGTAACGGTGGTAAAAGGTAACGGTAGCAAAAGTAATATTTTTGGTGTTTTATAGTGATGATAACAATAGCAATGGAAAAGTAAATAAGCGAAGAACAATATATGGAAAGCTCGTATGCAATGCATCAGTGATAGAGAATTATGCTGGATGTGATTGATCATGTAACAGTCATAACCTAGGGTGACACAGAACTAGCTCCAGTTCACCAATGTAATGTAGGCATGTATTCCGAATATAGTCATATGTGCTTATGGAAAAGAACTTGCATGACATGTTTTGTCCTAGCCTCCTGTGGCAACGGGGTCCTATTGGAAACTAAGGGATATTAAGGCCTCCTTTTAATAGAGTACCGGACCAAAGCATTAACACATAGTGAATACATGAACTCCTCAAACTACGGTCATCACTAGGAGTGGTCCCGACTATTGTCACTTCGGGGTTGCCGGATCATAACACATAGTAGGTGACTATAGACTTGCAAGATAGGATCAAGAACTCTCATATATTGATGAAAACATAATATGTTTCAGATTTGAAATCATGGCACTCGGGCCCTAGTGACAAGCTTTAAGCATAGCAAAGTCATAGCAACATCAATCTCAGAACATAGTGGATACTAGGGATCAAACTCTAACAAAACTAACTCGATTACATGATAAATCTCATCCAACCCATCACCGTCCAGCAAGCCTACGATGGAATTACTCACGCATGGCGGTGAGCATCATGAAATTGGTGATGGAGGAAGGTTGATGATGACGATGGCGACGGATTCCCCTCTCCGGAGCCCCGAACGGACTCCAGATCAGCCCTCCCGAGAGAGTTTAGGGCTTGTCGGTGGCTCCGTATCGTAAAACACGATGAATCCTTCTTTCTGATTTTTTTCTCTCTGAAAGTGAATATATGGAGTCAAGGTTGAGGTCGGTGGAGCGTCAGGGGGCCCATGAGGCAGGGGGCGCGCCTAGGGGGGGCAGGCGCGCCCCCCACCCTCGTGGACAGGTGGAGGCACCCTGACGTGGATTCTTCTTCCAGTATTTTTTATATATTCCAAAATAATTCTTCATTGATTTTCAGGTCATTCCGAGAACTTTTATTTCTGCACAAAAATAACACCATAGCAATTCTGCTGAAAACAACGTCAGTCCGGGTTAGTTCCATTCAAATCATGCAAGTTAGAGTCCAAAACAAGGGCAAAAGTGTTTGGAAAAGTAGATACGATGGAGACGCATCAGCACGCCGAGATGATGATCCGAAGAAGTTGAGCTCGGCTCAACAAAGCGACGACGTGTCTAGCGCAGGTCGGCAGTCGTGGAGCAATGTTGTCGGGCAGGTTTGACACCAGTGTGATGGTGAAGAATACCTCAGAGAAGGCTAAAATTTTTTATGGGCATGTGTTTAAGAACAATGCACAATACTTGATACGTCTCCAACGTATCTATAATTTTTGATTGTTCCATGCTATTATATTATCTGTTTTGGATGTTTAATGGGCTTTAATATGCTCTTTTATATTATTTTTAGGACTAACCTATTAACCGGAGGCCCAGTGCGAGTTTCTGTTCTTTTGCCTATTTCAGAGTTTCGTAGAAAAGGAAGACCAAACGGAACGAAACCTTCACGATGATCTTTCTTGGACCGAAAGCAAACCAAAAGACTTAGAGTTGAAGTCTAGAACTCCATGAGGCGGCCACGAGGCAGGAGGGCGCGCCCAGGGGGGTAGGCGCCCCCCACCCTCATGGGCCCCATGTAGCTCCACCGACGTACTTCTTCCGCCTATATATACTCTTATACCCTAGATCGATCACAGAGAGCCATGAAACCACTTTTCCACCGCGCAACCTTCTGTACCCGTGAGATCCTATCTTGGGGCCTTTTTCGGCGATCTGCCGGAGGGGGAATCGATCACGGAGGGGTTCTACATCAACACCATAGACTCTCCGATGAAGTGTGAGTAGTTTACCATAGACCTTTGGGTCCATAGTTATTAGCTAGATGGCTTCTTCTCTCTCTTTGATTCTCAATACAAAGTTTTCCTCGATGTTCTTGGAGATCTATTCGATGTAATACTCTTTTGCGGTGTGTTTGCCGAGATCCGATGAATTGTGGGTTTATGAACAAGATTATCTATGGATATTATTTGGTTCTTCTCTGAATTCTTATATGCATGATTTGATATCTTTGCAAGTCTCTTTGAATTATTGGTTTAGTTTGGCCTACTAGATTAATCTTTCTTGGAATGGGAGAAGTGCTTAGCTTTGGGTTCAATCTTGCGGTGTCCTTTCCCAGTGACAGTAGGGGCAGCAAGGCACGTATTGTATTGTTGCCATCGAGGATAAAAAGATGGGGTTTATATCATATTTCTTGAGTTTATCCCTCTACGTCATGTCATCTTGCTTAAAGCATTACTCCGTTCTTATGAACTTAATACTCTAGATGCATGCTGGATTGCAGTCAATGTGTCGAGTAATAGTAGTAGATGTAGAAACATTTCGATCTACTTGACAAGGACGTAATGCCTATATTCCTGATCATTGCCTTGATATTCTCATAACTATGCACTTTTCTATCAATTGCTCGGCAGTAATTTGTTCACCCACCGTAATACATGCTATCTTGAGAGAAGCCACTAGTGAAACCTATGGCCCCCGGGTCTCTTTCTTATAATATTGCATCTCTTTTATTTACATTGCATCTCGTTTACTATTTTGCAATCTTTACTTTTCAATCTATACAATAAAAATACCAAAAATATTTACTTTACTATCTCTATCAGATCTCACTTTTGCAAGTGACCGTGAAGGGATTGAGAACCCCTTTATCGCGTTGTTTGTGGGGTTCTTGATTGTTTGTGCAGGTACTAGGTGACTTGTGCGCTGTCTCCTACTAGATTGATACCTTGGTTCTCAAAAATTGAGGGAAATACTCGCTACTTTGCTGCATCACCCTTTCATCTTCAAGGGAAAACCAACGCATTCTCAAGAGGTAGCAAGAAGGATTTCTGGCGCCGTTGCCGGGGAGATCTACGCCAAGTCAAGACATACCAAGTACCCATCATAAACTCTTCTCCCTCACATTACATTATTTTCCATTCGCCTCTCGTTTTCCTCTCCCCCACTTCTAAAACAATTTTCGAAGACCTTTGCCTTTCTTTCCCCATGGCCAAACCAATAGGGGCAAAGGGTTTTCTCCCGGGTTTTATTACTCTGGATATTCCCTCTGTCCTTTCTAAGCTCACAAATAATGATGCTATGGAAAGACCTACCGGGATTATCGATGAGAATTTTAATAATTTTGATGAAGATGGCCCTGTAATTTTTCATTATTTGCTTGATGAATCTTTGAAAGATGTTTGGGATAGGCTATTAAGGATCCGAGCCAGCTATGTGCCCCAATATCAAATTGAGATTTACTTCAAAAGTTTTTATGTTGGCTTACCTTCTTCTTTCAAGCAAGTTCTGGATTCTATTTTTGAAGAAGGTTTCCGTGAGGGGGATGCCATCGATACCTATGAAAAGATGAAAGCTATATTTGGGTACCCCATGAGTGAAAAGGTTGAATCCATCTCTCTTTTGTGTGTTTATCAGAATGAAATTATCAAAGAGATGAAGGCTAGCTTAGATGCAAATTTTCGCAGTGTGCTTAATCTTTCTTCTACCATTAATGGCCACGTTCTCTCACAAAATAGAAAGATAAGTGCTTTAGATAAGAAATTCTCTCTTTATCACCAAAAGGGAGAAGATAACAATACCTAGATCTATTCTTGTTTTTATGCCTAGCTAGGGGCGTTAAACGATAGCTCTTGTTGGGAGGCAACCCAATTTTATTTTTGTTCTTTACTTTTTGTTCCTATTTAGTAATAAATAATTCATATAGCCTCTGCTATGATTGTGTTTTTATGTTTTAATTATTGTTTGCGCCAAGTAAAGCCTTTAGGATCTTCTTGGGTGATTGTTGTTTGATCTTGCTGATAAAAACAGAAAGTGTGCGCCCACGAAAATAACTTTAATTTTTTAAAATAGAGCGATAAAATACCAATTCCAACTGCAGTAGATCAATATCCAAATTATCCTGGTCGTGCTAATTTTTCAGAATTTTTGGAGTTACAGAAGTATTCGAAACTACAGATTGCTACAGAATGTTCTGTTTTTAACAGATTCTGTTTTTCGCGTGTTGTTTGCTTATTTTGATGCATCTATGGCTAGTATCGGGGGGTATGAACCATAGAGAAGTTGGAATACAATAGGTTTAACACCAATATAAATAAAGAATGAGTTCATTGCAGTATCTTAAAGTGGTGGTTTATTTTCTTATAGTAACGGAGCTCATGAGATTTTCTGTTGAGTTTTGTGTTGTGAAGTTTTCAAGTTTTTGGGTAAAGATTTGATGGGTTTTGAAATAAGGAGTGGCGAGAGCCTAAGCTTGTGTATGCCCAAGGCACCCCAAGGTAAAATTCAAGGACAACCAAAAGCCTAAGCTTGGGGATGCCCCGGAAGGCATCCCCTCTTTCGTCTTCATCTATCGGTAACTTTACTTGAAGCTATATTTTTATTCATCACATGATATGTGTTTTGCTTGGAGCATCTTGTATGATATGAGTCTTTGCTTTTTAGTTTAACACAATCATCCTTGCTGTACACACCTTTTGGGAGAGACACACATGAATTGGAATTTATTAGAATACTCTATGTGCTTCACTTATATCTTTTGAGCTAGATAATTTTTGTTCTAGTGCTTCACTTATATATTTTAGAGCACGGTGGTAGTTTTATTTTATAGAGATTGTTGATCTCTCATGCGTCACTTATATTATTTTGAGAGTCTTTTAGAATAGCATGGTTGAGGGAGTCCTGGATTAGGGGGTCTCCGGACAGCCGGACTATATCCTTTGGCCGGACTGTTAGACTATGAAGATACAAGATTGAAGACTTCGTCTCGTGTCCGGATGGGACTCTACTTGGCGTGGAAGGCAAGCTAGGCAATACGAATATGTATATCTCCTCCTTTGTAACCGACCTTGTGTAACCCTAGCCCTTTCCGATGTCTATATAAACCGGGGGTTTTAGTCCGTAGGACAACATACAATCATACCATAGGCTAGCTTCTAGGGTTTATCCTCTCAGATCTCGTGGTAGATCAACTCTTGTAATACTCATATCATTAAGAATAAATCAAGCAGGACGTAGGGTTTTACCTCCATCAAGAGGGCCCGAACTTGGGTAAAACATCATGTCCCCTGCCTCCTGTTACCATCCGCCTTAGACGCACAGTTCGGGACCCCCTACCTGAGATCCGCCGGTTTTGACACCGACATTGGTGCTTTCATTGAGAGTTCCTCTGTGTCGTCGCTGTTAGGCTTGATGGCTCCTACGATCATCGATAGCGATGCAGTCCAGGGTGAGACTTTTCTCCCCGGACAGATCTTTGTGTTTGGCGGCTTCGCACTGCGGGCCAACTCGCTTGTCCATCTGGAGCAGATCAAAAGTTACGCCCCTGGCCACCAGGTCAGGTTGGAAGCTTAAACTACACGGCCGACATCTGCGGAAACTTGATCTTCGACGGATTCGAGCCCCTGCCTTGTGCGTCGTGCGGTCATGATGAGTACGATTTAGCTCTATCATCGGACCGTATTCAGGAGGTCGCACCGGCAGCCGCTCCGAGCCTCAATTCGGAGCCAGTTGCGCCATCCATGGACGGGTGGATGGACCCCGTCACGGAGGCCGTACCCTCAGCGGCGATCGAGCCGAATATCGACCTTACCCTTCACGAGAGCCGTGTTACAAAACTGTCGGATCCTTCTCCGGCCACGGACTCCGAACTGCCTGCGCCCGTCCCTATCGGATCCGATTGGGCGCCGATCATGGAGTTTACCTCCGCGGATATTTTCCAGCACTCGCCCTTCCGTGACATACTGAACTCATTAAGGTCTCTCTCCTTGTCAGAAGGATCCTGGCCGAACTACGTCCGACAGGATTGGGATGTGGATGACGAAGAAATTCGCCGCCCACCCACCACCCACTTAGTAGCCACTGTTGATGACTAAACCGGCACGCTTGACTTCGACTCCGAAGACACCAACGGTATGGACGACGATGCAGGAGTCGAAGAGGAACCACTGCCCACAGGGCACTGGGCGCCCACTTCATCACATGACGTATACATGGTGGACACACCCAAAGAAAATAACGACGAGGAACGGAAGGACGTGGCGACGGGTGGTTCCCTCGAGCAGCAGTCAAAGCGGCGGCGTAAACGCCGCCCCAAATCCCGCCCCGACAAAAATAACGATCACATAGACCCAGCGTTAGAGCAGGGTGAACCATTGCCCGACCACGGTAACACGGAAAATCAAGCCGAACAACCCAACCCCGTCGAAGATAATAGTCCGGACAACATCACACCAGACAGGCGCCAGGAGCAACATAATGCCCATCAAAGGCTTGTTGCCACGGCGAGGAGTCTGAAAAAACAGAAGCAAAAGCTCAAGGCTACACTAGACACACTCAAAATAAAGTGGAGTAAAGTACTCAACACAGCAGTGAAGTACGACAGTAATCGCCACACCAAGAGTTACCCAAAGCGGAAGTTGCTACCTGAATTTGATGAGGAGGCCTTAGATCCTCCGCAATCAAAAATTAAAATGGACATCCGGCCGGATAGACGACCTCACGGCCAACATAAAGCGGTGAACAACACCGCACATAAGCCAATGCGCGACCCACGCGAGTGCTCGCATCAAAAGGACAACACAACCAGATCCATTTATGGACCACGCAAGTGAAGGAAAAATGCCCTATAGGCAATAATAAAGTTATTATTTATTTCCTTATTTCATGATAAATGTTTATTATTCATACTAGAATTGTATTAACCGGAAACATAATACATGTGTGAATACATAGACAAACAGAGTGTCACTAGTATGCCTCTACTTGACAAGCTCGTTAATCAAAGATGGTTATGTTTCCTAACCATGGACAAAGAGTTGTTATTTGATTAACGGGATCACATCATTAGGTGAATGATCCGATTGACATGACCCATTCCATTAGCTTAGCACCCGATCGTTTAGTATGTTGCTATTGCTTTCTTCATGACTTGTACATGTTCCTATGACTATGAGATTATGCAACTCCCGTTTATCGGAGGAACACTTTGTGTGCTACCAAACGTCACAACATAACTGGGTGATTATAAAGGAGCTCTATAGGTGTCTCCAAAGGTACATGTTGGGTTGGCGTATTTCGAGATTAGGATTTGTCACTCTGATTGTCGGAGAGGTATCTCTGGGCCCTCTCGGTAATGCACATCACTTAAGCCTTGCAAGCATTGCAACTAATGAGTTAGTTGCGGGATGATGTATTACGGAACGAGTAAAGAGACTTGCCGGTAACGAGATTGAACTAGGTATTGGATACCGACGATCGAATCTCGGGCAAGTAACATACCGATGACAAAGGGAACAACGTATGTTGTTATGCGGTCTGACCGATAAAGATCTTCGTAGAATATGTAGGAGCCAATATGGGCATCCAGGTCCCGCTATTGGTTATTGACCGGAGACGTGTCTCGGTCATGTCTACATTGTTCTCGAACCCATAGGGTCCGCACGCTTAAGGTTTCGATGATAGTTATATTATGAGTTTATACGTTTTGATGTACCAAAGGTTGTTTGGAGTCCCGGATGTGATCACGGACATGATGAGGAGTCTCGAAATGGTCGAGACATAAAGATTGATATATTGGAAGCCTATGTTTGTATATCAGAAGTGTTCCGAGTGAAATCGGGATTTTACCGGAGTACCGGGAGGTTACCGGAACCCCCCGGGAGATATATGGGCCTTAGTGGGCCTTAGTGGAAAAGAGAAGAGGCAACCAGAGATGGGCTGCGCACCCCTCCCCTCCCTTGGTCCGAATAGGACAAGGAGAGGGGGCCGGCCCCCTTCCTCTTTCTCCCCCCTCCGCGAATCCTATTCCAACTAGGAAAGGGGGGAGTCCTACTCCCAGAGGGAGTAGGACTCCTCCTGGCGCGCCTCTCCTGGCCGGCTGCACCCCCCTTTGAGCCTTTATATATGGAGGCAGAGGCACCCCCTAGAGACACAAGTTGATCCACGTGATCATATTCTTAGCCGTGTGCGGCGCCCCCTGCCACCATAGTCCTCGATAATATTGTAGTGGTGCTTAGGCGAAGCCCTGCGACAGTAGTACATCAAGATCGTCACCACGCCATCGTGCTGACGGAACTCTTCCTCGACACTTTGCCGGATCGGAGTCCGGGGATCGTCATCGAGCTGAACGTGTGCTAGAACTCGGAGGTGCCATAGTTTCGGTGCTTGATTGGTCGGGCCGTGGAGATGTACGACTACATCAACCAAACGCTTCCTTTGTCGATCTACAAGGGTACGTAGATCACACTCTCCCCTCTCGTTGCTATGCATCACCATGATCTTGCATGTGCGTAGGAAAATTTTGAAATTACTATGTTCCTCAACAGCAAGCGCGCTCCAGCATACGATGTAATACAACAAACATCCGAACACCACGGTACACCCAGATACAGGGGTGCCGCACACCCCCTATGTTTCACCGATGAGGTGCTGGACCATGAATTTCCAGAGGGATTCAAACCCGTAAACATAGAGGCATACGATGGAACAATAGACCCTGGGGTCTGGATTGAGGACTATATCCTCCATATCCATATGGCTCGAGGAGATGATCTCCATGCCATCAAGTATTTACCCCTCAAGCTCAAAGGGCCAGCTCGGCACTGGCTTAAAAGCCTCCCCGAAAGCTCCATTGGAACCTGGGAAAAGCTCGAAGACGCCTTCCGGGCAAATTTTCAAGGGACATATGTCTGACCACCGGATGCAGACGATTTAAGTCATATAACTCAACAGCCCGGAGAGTTAGCCCGAAAGCTTTGGAACAGGTTTCTTACTAAAAAGAACCAAATAGTCGACTGTCCGGATGCTGAAGCCCTGGCAGCCTTTAAGCACAGCGTCCGAGATCAATGGCTTGCCAGACACCTCGACCAAGAAAAGCCAGGAACAATGGAAGCATTAACAAACCTCATGACCCGCTTTTGCGCGGGCGAAGACAGCTGGTTAGCCCGGTGCAGCACCAGCGACCCAAGTACATCCGAAGTTAGAGATGGAAACGGGAAATCACGACGCAGCAAAAATAATAAGCGCCGGAATAAAGAAGACAACCCGAAGAGCACGGCGGTAAACGCCGGGTTCAGAAGCTCTTGGCCAGGTCAGCAAAAGCCGCCCTCTAAAGGCGCCAGAGATGAACTGTCCAGCTTAAACAAAATTTTGGACCAAATATGTCAGATCCATAGCACCCCGATAAACCTGCAAATCATACCCACAGAGAATGTTGGGTCTTCAAGCAGTCTGGCAAGCTCAATGCCGAACATAAGGGGCAGGATACACCAAGCGAAGACGAGGATGAGCCTCACAAGAAAAACACTGGGGAACAGAAGAAATTTCCACGAGAGGTCAAAACAGTAAATGTGTTACACGTGATAAAGGGGAGAAGCAAAGCAGCACTCCCAGACAAACATGCCCAAGGGCCTATCACCGCGGAGTTCTGCCACTGGCCGTCTCAACCGATCACCTTCGACCATCAGGATTACTCAGCAAGTATCCGGAATGCAGGGTGGGCTGCCTTGGTATTAGATCCATTAATTGACGGATACCACTTCACACGAGTCCTGATGGACGGCGGCAGCAGCTTAAACCTGATATATCAGGACACAATCCGCAAAATGGGGATAGACCCAACAAAAATTTGCCACAACGATACTACCTTTAGAGGAGTAACGCCAGGCCCATGGGCTCATTGCACGGGCTCCCTGCTACTAGAGGTTATATTCGGCTTCCCCGATAACTTCCGTAGCGAAAATTTAACCTTCCACATTGCTCTGTTCCAAAGTGGCTATCAAGCACTACTTGGACGCAAAGCTTTCACTCGCTTTAATGCAATACCGCATTACGCTTCCCTCACACTTAAGATGCCTGGTCCACGTGGCATCATTACAGTAAATGGAAATATTGAGCGATCCCTGCGCGCCGAAGAGAGTGCGGCTCCCTTGGCAGCCGCACACTAAAACGGCCTCACCAACTAAAGCATTCGATAGGTCGTCAAGACCACAGACACGGTTAGACGAGTCTAACACAGATATATGTAATTCATACAGGTTTGATGGCCACACCCCTATTACAAATACAAGGGGCTCAACGCACGCAGACAAGTGGCAATTTTTACTCATCTTGAACTGTAGATGGTTTCTTTAAACCCACCTTTTTGCACGACAATTTTTCACCTAAGTTCCTCTCTTTTACAGATGACAATCGTGCTACACCCGTCCAGGATACGGCACAATGGAGACACAGGCGCAGACGTGCAGCAGGGACCCGTTCCAAGGATTCTCTTTAGATTAAGACCCTGCATCAACCTTTTTTATTGTCTCTTGTTGATACACATCCCTCGGATTCTCAGTACAATTGAGAAGGATGCTGACGTCTTGGCATGTGGCCACGTCAGAACAACGCACGTACCTGGATACTAGGGGCTTCTTACAAAGGGCATTGTTTAGGCATGGTTTACACCATAAAGACTGAACACCTTAGGGAGTGTTCGGCGTCGTGAGTTTGGCCTTATATGCATCAGCTCCGAATCATGTCTTGGGTCAAATGTTGGGTTTGCTTGGCTCCTGTGTTTTCCTGCCTTACGTTCCGCTCTATCGGCTAAGGCGGCACCAGGAGAACTACTGCGATTGTGCCCTGGTTCATCCGGACAAGCACCTCAGTAGAGAAAGCCGAAAATTGACTGTCATGATATAGCGCGAGACTGGTCAACCACTCGATGACCTATCGGAATCCTAGAATTCCTCCGCCTTAATGAAGGGCCGTTTCCCGGTCGGGCATGTATGCACCCTGAACTCGGGTGAGTGCGCGCCACCAGGGGCTATATAGTAGCCCCACTGTCAAACTCCTATGGCTAAGTGAAAGTGTTAAAGCACTATAGTCTGGTTGCCTAGTTCGCTGCGCTCTCACCTCCTTAGTAGGACCAAGACGTTGGATTAAGTGTGAATACGCGTCTTCTGCGAACACCCCCGCATTATATGCATGGGGGCTGAAGCCGATGACTGCAATCTTTCAGGTTATATACATGTATACATAAAACGGCCGCACAGGAGGCATCACAATACTTTCGGGCAAAAGTATAAATACAACCTTGATAAAATTAATAAAACATTGTTTTTACAATGGGAATACATGTCACTCAAACATAATATTATTCGAGCACTGGGCCTCTATCAAACGAGCACCCTCAAGAACTTCTTCAAAATACTGCTCGGCGGTCAGTCGGCCTATGGCCGAACCCTGCACCGCAACAGTGGTAGCATCCATTTCCGCCCAGTATGCTTTGACACGGGCAAGGGCCATTCGCGAGCCTTCTATGCACGCCGACCTCTTCATCGCATTGATGCGCGACACCGCACCAAGGAACTGCTGCACTAAGTTGAAATAGCTGTTCGGCTTCGGTTTTTCCGGCCATAGATGATCTACGACAGACCTCATGGCAAGTCCGGACAATCTATTGAGTTCGGCCCATTCGACAAGCTGATCAGTTAGTGGAAGCGGATGCTCTGGAATGTTAAACTGCGACTAGAATAGCGTGTCCACTTCACGATCTGTTTGATCCCGGAAGTATTCGGCCGCATCGACAACGCTCGCCGTCAAATCCAGATATGCGTCTGCCGAACTCCACAGCCGGTCCAGAGGGGTGTACCGCGGATCTCCGAACTTCCTCCACAGCAAAAAGGTCTTCCCAGCCACAATATCACTGGCTTCACGCAGCTCCTCCTTCTTCGCTCTCATGGCAGAGCGGGTGTCTTTGGTCGCCATCATGGCCTTTTCAAGGTCCGTCGCCTTCGTTCGGTTTTCTTCTTCAAGAACCTGACAACGGTCGGCAGTATCTTTTAACTCTATAGCCATCTTGGCCATTTTCTCTTTGCTCTTGCAATGCGCGGCCTTCTCGGCTCTTAACTCTTCGGCCGCCTTTAAAGCAGCCACATTACTACTCCTTGCTTATTCTTTGGCTCGGGCAAGTTCCGCCCGAAGGGTCTCCATGGTGGCAGCTCCATCTGCAGTCACAACATATTAAAGATACTGGCATCATGCTGCTCTTACTATGTGACATTCACCAGAAAATATCACTTACCCTGTGCCTCGTCAAGCCGCTTATTAACAAGCTCGATGTCGGCATCCGCCGCATCCAGTTGCCGCTTTAGTTCGGCAAACTCATGAGTCCAGCTAGCCACCGGAGCTTCCACCACCTGCACATAAAGGCGGTATGGTTATTACCTAGGACTACGATCCTCTATTTGCCACCATTCTCGGTGACAACCAGAGTCTCAGGGGCTACTATCTACACCGGGCACACCTAAAAATGTGCGGTACCATCACAAAGTTATATCATTTTACGTACCTCAAAGCCCGTTAGTAGACTCATAAAGGCGCCATGCAACCCGCTTTCGACGGACGAAATCCTTTCCATCACCGTACCCATCAATGCACGGTGTTCTTCCGAGATGGTCGCTCACTTCAGCAGATCCCTCAGTACATCCGACCGCATACCAGACAGCGCCGGACTCCTTTGTCTGCCCTCTTCAAGATCCGGATGGCGGGGACTTTGGGTGATTATGGGATTATCTTCTGGCCTCACCGGATCCAGAAAGGCCCTTCGTGACGACACTTCAAGGTCGCCTACTTCTTGAGCGGGGGAGTCTGAGGGAGGCGTTTCGGTCTCCATCATCTCCGGAAGAAGGTTCCTTGAAGATGAGCTCTGTTGAGAAGGGCTAAGATCCGAACTGCAAGATAAATGCTTCGGTTATTTTCCTCCGAAGTAAGGTAGAGTATCTCTACTATTAAGTAAATTTTGATCACTTATGACTCGTCACCGGGCACCCTCCGAGACGGGACCCTCTGGTGGAGTTTTCTTCTCCCGTTTGGAAACCTTGGTTTTCGGATCATCAGAGGTAGTCCTCTTCCTCCCCCGGGGCGAAGGAATGTCAGACTCCTTCTCTTGGCTATCCTCCCTCATGAAGGCGCTCGTTCCCTTGGTAGGAATAGATAGCGGTGGAGGCCCGCTTTGGCCCTCTTTACTCCCTCCTTCATCTTCCTTTGCGGGCAACCAGGCAAGGTGCTGGCTCGAGCATCTTTTCCAGCACCGGATTGTCCAAGCCTTCGGGAAGGGGGACCGAACACCGGATCATCTTCGCCTTTGCTATCTAGTCCTGGTCAAAGAGCGATCCTTCAGGATGATGTCATGATAACAGAAAGACGGTGTGTTTGGCTAGAGGGTTACTTACTTGGTCTGCGGTGTGGTTGCTGCTCAGGCCCACGTCCTCGGAGGTGTCCGGACACTCTATCTGGGGTCCAAAGAACGACTTGTACCTCTCCTCGTGCGTCAGGCCGAGGAAATTCTGAATAACGCGCGGTCCCTCTGGGTTGAATTCCCATAAACGGAGGGGCCGACGTTTGCAAGGCTGGACTTGACAAACCAGCATGACTTGCACTACCATAACCAAACTAAAATCTCCCTCGAAGAGATCCCGGATGCGGCTCTGCAGTATGGGCACATCCTTGGCTGGACCCCAGCTCAGCCCCTGCTGATCCATGACATCAGTTGCGGTGGAGGTCCCGAGCGAAAGGCGGGGGGAGCTACCCACTTGGCACTTCGGGGAGCGGTGATGTAGAACCACTCCCTTTGCCATAATCCGGACACCTCTCAAAAGGAACCTTTTGGCCATGGAGCTCCAGCGATCTTGCTTATTAATGCACCTCCGCACGCTGCATATTGCCCCTCGACCATCTTCGGCTTCACATCAAAGGACTTGAGCCACAGGGCGAAGTGAGGGGTAGTGCGGAGGAAGGCCTCACATACGATAATAAATGCCGAGATGTGGAGAAAGGAATCCGGGGCTAGATCGTGGAAATCAAGCCCGTAATAGAACATCAAACCCCTTACGAAGGGATCCAGAGTGAGGCCTAGTCCTCGGAGGAAGTGGGAGATGAACACGACGTCTTCGTTGGGTTCAGGAGTAGGGACGACCTGCCCTCGGGCGGGTAGCCGATGCGAGACTTCGGCGGTCAAGTATCTTGCCTCCCTCAACTTCTTGATATCCTCTTCCATGACGGAGGAGGGCATCCACCAGCCCTGGAGGCTGGATCCAGACATGATTGAAGGTCCGAAGCACCTGACCTGGGCTTTGGGTGTTAGAACTCGAGGCAGGGGAAGGATTCGATTAAGCACGGGAGGAAAAAAAGTAAAAACCTTGACCCTTTATAAAGAGGGTGAATATCAAGCGTCCTCCTCGTGGCCGTTTGGGACTTGCCTAAAATCTAGGAGTCCTAGGCGCGGTTGGGTTACCCACGCCCATATTGATGAGAATCCCGTAATAAGGGGGACACGATCTCTGCTTTGACAAGACGTGTCAAAAAACTGCCTCGCGTTATGCGCGGGGCTAGTTGAAGGAAACGGTTCGAATAATCACCGGGCCATGGAATAATGTCATGTTACCAAAACAAGTCAGCAGATTAGATTTGTGGAAATATTATTCTCTCTACGGTGGTATGTGAAACTTATTTTGCAGGGTCGAACACTATCCTTGTATTCAAATTCTTCCGTGGTGTATTCGGAGGAGGAACCCGCCTTGCAATGCCGAAGACAATACTGCGTGCCGGACTCATCGTCATTGAAGCCTGGTTCAGGGGCTACTGAGGGAGTCCTGGATTAGGGGGTCTCCGGACAGTCGGACTATTAGACTATGAAGATACAAGATTGAAGACTTCGTCTCGTGTCCGGATGGGACTCTACTTGGCGTGGAAGGCAAGCTAGGCAATACGGATATGTATATCTCCTCCTTTGTAACCGATCTTGTGTAACCCTAGCCCTTTCCGGTGTCTATATAAACCGGGGGGGTTTAGTCCGTAGGACAACATACAATCATACCATAGGCTAGCTTCTAGGGTTTAGCCTCTCAGATCTCGTGGTAGATCAACTCTTGTAATACTCATATCATCAAGAATAAATCAAGCAGGACGTAGGGTTTTACCTCCATCAAGAGGGCCCGAACCTGGGTAAAACATCGTGTCCCCTGCCTCCTGTTACCATCCGCCTTAGACGCACAGTTCGGGACCCCCTACCCGAGATCCGCCGGTTTTGACACCGACAATCATAATTTTCGTTGGCTATAAAATTAGTCCTAATATGATAGGCATCCAAGATGGGTATAATAAAAACTTTCATATAAGGTGCATTGAATACTATGAGAAGTTTGATTCCTTATGATTGTTTTGAGATGTGAAGATGGTGATATTAGAGTCATGCTAGTTGAGTAGTTGTGAATTTGAGAGATACTTTTGTTAAAGTTTGTGATTCCCGTAGCATGCACGTATGGTGAACCGTTATGTGATGAAGTCGGAGCATGATTTATTTTTTGATTGTCTTCCTTATGAGTGGCGGTCGGGGACGAGCGATGGTCTTTTCCTACCAATCTACCCCCTAGGAGCATGCGCGTAATACTTCGTTTTGATAACTAATAGATTTTTGCAATATATGTGAGTTCTTTATGACTAATGTTGAGTCCATGGATTATACACATGCTCACCCTTCCACCATTGCTAGCCTCTCTAGTACCGCGCAACTTTCGCCGGTACCATAAACCCACTATTTACCTTCCTCAAAACAGCCACCATACCTACCTATTATGGCATTTCCATAGCCATTCCGAGATATATTGCCATGCAACTTTCCACCGTTTCGTTTATTATGACATGCTCCATCATTGTCATATTGCTTTGCATGATCATGTAGTTGACATCATATTTGTGGCAAAGCCACCGTTCATAATTTTTCATACATGTCACTCTTGATTCATTGCACATCCCGGTACACCGCCGGGCATTCACATAAAGTCATATTTTGTTCTAAGTATCGAGTTGTAAGTAAATAAAAGTGTGATGATCATCATTATTAGAGTATTGTCCCATGTGAGGAAAGGATGATGGAGACTATGATTCCCCCGCAAGTCAGGATGAGACTCCGGACGAAAAAAAAGAAAAAAAAGAGGCCATAAAAAAAGAGAAAGGCCCAAATAAAAAAATGAGAGAAAAAGAGAGAAGGGGCAATGCTACTATCCTTTTTCCACACTTGTGCTCCAAAAATAGCACCATGATCTTCATGATAGAGAGTCTCCTATTTTGTCACTTTCATATACTAGTGGGAATTTTTCATTATAGAACTTGTCTTGTATATTCCGATGATGAGCTTCCTCAAAATGCCCTAGGTCTTCGTGAGCAAGCATGTTGGATGCACACCTACTTAGTTTCTTTTTTGAGCTTTCATACACTTATAGCTCTAGTGCATCCGTTGCATGACAATCCCTAATCACTCACATTGATATCGATTGATGGGCATCTCCATAGCCCGTTGATACGCCTAGTTGATGTGAGACAATCTTCTCCTTTTTGTCTTCCCCACAACCACCATTCTATTCCACCTATAGTGCTATGTCTAGGGCTCACGCTCATGTATTGCGTGAAGATTTAAAAAGTTTGAGAACATCAAAAGTATGAAACAATTGCTTGGCTTGTCATCTGGGTTATGCATGATTTAAATATTTTGTGTGATGAAGATAGAGCATAGCGAGACTATATGATTTTGTAGGGATAAGTTTCTTTGGCCATGTTATTTTGAGAAGACATGATTACTTTGTTAGTATGCTTGAAGTATTATTATTTTTATGGCAATATTAAACTTTTATCTTGAATCTTTCAGATCTGAACATTCATGCCACAATAAAGAAAATTACATTGATAATTATGTTAGGTAGCATTCCACATCAAAAATTCTGTTTTTATCATTTACCTACTCGAGGACGGGCAGGAATTAAGCTTGGGGATGCTTGATACGTCTCCAACATATCTATAATTTTTTATTGTTACATGCTATTATATTATCTATTTTGGATGTTTAATGGGCTTTAATATGCTCTTTTATTTTATGCAGACTAAGGCATAGCCTAGTGGTGGGAAGGGGCTGATGGCTTCCCACCCACCCAGGTTCAAGGCATGGTACTTGCAATTTGGGTTTGTTGCACCAATTATACCGTATGGGGTTCCCTTACAGTCTTTCTGTCAAAAAAATATATGCTCTTTTATATTATTTTTGGGACTAACCTATTAACTGGAGGACCAGTGCCAGTTTCTGTTTTTTTGCCTATTTTAGAGTTTCGCAGAAAAGGAAGACCAAACGGAATCCAAACATAATGAAACCTTCGCGATGATCTTGGAGTTGAAGGCAGGAGGGCACGCCTAGGGGATGTAGGCACGCCCCACCCTCATAGGACCCACGTAGCTCCACCGACGTACTTCTTCTGCCTATATATACTCTTATACCCTAGATCGATCACAAAGAGCCACGAAACCACTTTTCCACCGCCACAACCTTCTGTACTCGTGAGATCCCATCTTGGGGCCTTTTCCGGCGATCTGCTGGAGGGGGAATCGATCACGAAGGGCTTCTACATCAACACCATAGCCTCTCCGATGAAGTGTGAGTAGTTTACCACAGACCTTTGGGTCCATAGTTATTATCTAGATGGCTTATTCTCTCTCTTTGATTCTCAATACAAAATTCTCCTCGATGTTCATGGAGATCTATTCGATGTAATACTCTTTTGTGGTGTGTTTGCCGAGATCCGATGAATTGTGGGTTTATGAACAAGATTATCTATGAATATTATTTGGTTCTTCTCTAAATTCTTATATGCATGATTTGATATCTTTGCAAGTCTGTTCGAATTATCGGTTTAGTTTGGCCTACTAGATTGGTCTTTCTTGCAATGGGAGAAGTGCTTAGCTTTGGGTTCAATCTTGTGGTGTCCTTTCCCAGTGACAGTAGGGGCAGCAAGGCATGTATTGTATTGTTGCCATCGAGGATAAAAGATGGGGTTTATATCATATTGCTTGAGTTTATCCCTCTACATCATGTCATCTTGCTTAAAGCGTTACTCTGTTCTTATGAACTTAATACTCTAGATGCATGCTGGATAGCGGTCGATGTGTGGAGTAATAGTAGTAGATGCAGAACCATTTCGATCTACTTGACATGGACATGATGCCTATATTCATGATCATTTCCTAGATATTCTCATAACTATGTACTTTTCTATCAATTGCTCGACAGTAATTTGTTCACCCACCGTAATACATGCTATCTTGAGAGAAGCCACTAGTGAAACCTATGGCCCCCAGGTCTCTTTCTTATTATATTGCATCTCTTTTATTTACATCGCATCTCATTTACTATTTTGTAATCTTTACTTTTCAATCTATACAACAAAAATACCAAAAATATTTACTTTACTATCTCTATCGATCTCACTTTTGCAAGTGACTGTGAAGGGATTGACAACCCCTTTATTGTGTTGGTTGCGAGGTTCTTGATTGTTTTTGCAGGTACTAGGTGACTTGTGCGTTGTCTCCTACTGGATTGATACCTTGGTTCTCAAAAACTGAGGGAAATACTTATGCTACTTTGCTGCATCACCCTTTCCTCAAGGGAAAACCAACGCATGCCCAAGAGGTAGCAATACCCTAGAAAGAGATTCTTCCAAAAAGGTTTTCCAATATCTCATTTATGAAAAAAGATGAACTCATGTCGGATTCGTATTCGCGTAGAAAATAGATCTGAAAAGTTATGCACTAATCGGAAGGTTCCCGGAGTTTCAATGGTCGGATCGAGCTAAAATTTTGAGAGGTGGTAGATATGGAAATTCCTCAGAAGATGAATAGTTGGATCTTCCAAATAACCTCCGAGCTAGGCTGTGGAGACCATGCCCTAAACTCGTCCAGACTCGACAGGCCTCCGGTATATCATAGATCGCCGGAGATTCCTCCATCGAAAGGTGACGAAATTTTACAGGGTCGTTGTATGCTCGATTCCGCACAATTCCACCAAAGGGTTCGTCAAATCGACTCCCAAGGAGATGGTGGCAGAGAAAACAAGTATGTTGTACAAAAAAAGCTGTGCGATCGCACGAGGGCAATGTTGACGATGAGCCCTCGGGCTCCATGGACGACTTTTCCATGGTCTCGGTTGAGATTTGAGATGATGATGATAAAAGTATCTATCTAATCTTTATGATCTGACGTGGAGTGCGGTCCTCGGTCCAGCCGAGCCCGCGACAAAGATGCCGACATCGACCATAAAGCTTGGCTCCGATGCGTAGATCGCACCGGAGACGATCCGAATTCCCATCGCACCGTGGCGACTGCCAGCAGGCTCTCAATGAAAGCACCAATGTCGGTTCTATATCCGGCATATCTCGTAGTAGGGGTCCTAAGCTAGGATTCTTCGAGCGATGGTAAGATGGACATGAAATTTTACCTAGGTTCGGGCCCTCTTGATGGAGGTAAAACCCTACGTCCTGCTTTTGACTGTATTCATATGGGGTGTAGTACAGAGTACATGTATCTACCATGAGATTGTAGTAATGAATATGAGATTGTCCATTGACTAGCCTGGCCTTAGTTTATATATGCATCATAGGCCTAGGGTTTAGAGGAGTCCTTGTCTTGTGCACCAAGTCTTGTGGAATCCTCCTTGTATTTGGCATGGGCTGCCTGAAGTGGCCCATTAGTGAATCATCATGGGGGTCCTCGGCCCGACCCACTGGTCGGGAGATGACGTGGTGAGTACCCCCTAGTCCAGGACACCGTCACTCAGCTATGTCCTTCAAATTCACTTTGATTCCTCAAACAATGAAGCTGAGCATCAGGTGTTGTTGTATGGGTTGCGTATGGCTATCTCCCTCGGCGCCCATCACCTGATGGTCTATGGCGACTCAGACTTAGTGGTCAATCAAGTAATGAAAGAATGAGATATCAGGAGTACAGCCATGACTGGTTATTGAAACACAGTAAGGAAGCTAGAAAAGAAGTTTGAGGGGTTAGAACTTCACCACATACCCTGAATCAAGAATCAAGCCACTGACGATCTGGCAAAGTTGGGTTCCACTCGGAAACCTATACCCAACAATGTGTTCTTGGAGCATCTCCATACCCCATCAGTCAAAGAAGATCCTTTCACGGAGTAGCCCCCGCAACCGAAAAGCTCTACCGATTCGACTGAGATTGAAGTCCCGGCCGTAGTCGACCTAATCATGGAAGTCTTAGTAATCACCCCCGACTGGACGATACCATACATTGCATATCTGCTCAGGAAGGAGCTACCGGAGGATGAAGATGAGGCCCATTAGATTGTCCGACGAACCAAAGCCTTCACGGTGATAGGTGGTCAGCTTACAGAGAAAGCGTCATCGTGGTCGCTCAACGATGTATCACTCCAGAAGAAGATCGAATGATTCTAAATGATATCCACTCTGGAACCTGTGGTCACCATGCGTCCTCTCGGACCATCGTAGCCAAAGCATATCGAGCAGGATTCTATTGGCCACGTGCAAATGAGATGGCAAAAGATATAGTCGACAAGTGCGAAGGCTGCCAGTTCTACTCAAACATGTCTCACAAGCCCGCATCTGCCTTGAAGACTATTCCACTCATCTGGCCATTTGCTGTTTGGGGGTTGTATATGGTTAGACCCTTCAAGACCGACATAAGTGGTTTCACTCATTTGCTTGTGGCGATCGACAAATTCACCAAATGAATCGAGGTCAAGCCCATCAAGAATCTTGATTCAAGCACTGCCATCGGTTTAATCAAAGAGTTGATATTCAGATGTGGAGTCCCTCATAGTATTATCACAGATAATGGGTCCAACTTTTATTCTGATGAGTTCAGGGCATTCTGTGCTTCCCAAGGTATCCCAGGTCGATTACGCATCCGTTGCGCACCCACAGTCGAATGGGCAAGCGGAAAGGGTGAATGGTTTAATCCTTCAAGGGCTGAAATCCCGACTGATGCGTGATCTCAAGGATGCTGCTGGAGCTTGGGTGACTGAATTGCCATTTGTCCTATGGGAATTAAGAACAACTCCAAACTAGTCGACTGACCAAACCCCTTTCTTCATGGTGTATGGTGCTGAAGCTATGCTTCCGAGTGACTTGCTGCACAATGCTCCCCGAGTGGAACTTTTCTCAAAAGCTGAAGCTGAATAGGAACGCCAAGATGCAGTTGATCTCTTGGAGGAAGAACGTGAAATGGCTCTGATCCGGTCGACCATCTACCAACAAGACTTGCGTCGATTCCATGCTTGTAATGTCAGAAGTCGAGCATTCCAGGAAGGAGACCTTGTGCTCCGAGTGCATTGATACGTCTCCAACGTATCTATAATTTTTGATTGTTCCATGCTATTATATTATCAACCTTGGATGTTTTATATGCATTTATATGCTATTTTATATGATTTTTGGGACTAGCCTATTAACCTAGAGCCCAGTGCCAGTGCCAGCTTCTGTTTTTTCCTTGTTTTTGAGTATCGCAGAAAAGGAAAATCAAACGGAGTCCAATTGACCTGAAATTTCATGGAGATCATTTTTGGACCAGAAGAAGCCCACGGAGTACCGAAGATGGGCCAGAAGAGTCCCGAGGCCACCACGAGGGTGGGGGCGCGCCCTACCCCCTGGGCGCGCCCCCCTACCTCATGGCCGCCTCGAGGACCCCCCCCCCTGACTTCTTCCCGACTCCAACACCTCTTATATAACCCCAAACTTCCAGAAAGAAACCTAGATCGGGAGTTCTGCCGCCGCAAGCCTCTGTAGCCATCGAAAACCAATCTAGACCCGTTCCGGCACCCTGCCAGAGGGGGGAATCCCTCTCCGGTGGCCATCTTCATCATCCCGACGCTCTCCATGATGAGGAAGCAGTAGTTCTCGCTTGGGGCTGAGGGTATGTACCAGTAGCTATGTGTTTGATCTCTCTCTCTCCCTCTCTCTTTCTCGTGTTCTTGATTCGGCACGATCTTGATGTATCGCGAGCTTTGCTATTATAGTTGGATCTTATGATGTTTCTCCCCCTCTACTCTCCTGTGATGAATTGAGTTTTCCCTTTGAAGTTATCTTATCGGATTGAGTCTTTAAGGATTTGAGAACACTTGATGTATGTCTTGCATGTGCTTATCTGTGGTGACAATGGGATATCACATGATCCACTTGATGTATGTTTTGGTGATCAACTTGCGAGTTCCGTGACCCTGTGAACTTATACATAGGGGTTGGCACACGTTTTCGTCTTGACTCTCTGGTAGAAACTTTGGGGCACTCCTTGAAGTTCTTTGTGTTGGTTGAATAGATGAATCTGAGATTGTGTCATGCATATCGTATAATCATACCCACGGATACTTGAGGTGACATTGGAGTATCTAGGTGACATTAGGGTTTTGGTTGATTTGTGTCTTAAGGTGTTATTCTAGTACGAACTCTGTGATAGATTGAACGGAAAGAATACCTTCGTGTTATTTTACTACAGACTCTTGAATTGATCGATCAGAAAGGATAACTTTGAGGTGGTTTCGTACCCTACAATAATCTCTTCGTTTGTTCTCCGCTATTAGTGACTTTGGAGTGACTCTTTGTTGCATGTTGAGGGATAGTTATATGATCCAATTATGTTATTATTGTTGAGAGAACTTGCACTAGTGAAAGTATGAACCCTAGGCCTTGTTTCCTAGCATTGCAATACCGTTTACGCTCACTTTTACCACTTGCTACCTTGCTGTTTTTATATTTTCAGATTACAAAAACCTATATCTACCATCCATATTGCACTTGTATCACCATCTCTTCGCCGAACTAGTGCACCTATACAATTTACCATTGTATTGGATGTGTTGGGTACACAAGAGACTCTTTGTTATTTGGTTGCAGGGTTGCTTGAGAGAGACCATCTTCATCCTACGCCTCCCACGGATTGATAAACCTTAGGTCATCCACTTCAGGGAAATTTGCTACTGTCCTACAAACCACTGCACTTGGAGGCCCAACAACGTCTACAAGAAGAAGGTTGTGTAGTAGACATCAAGCTCTTTTCTGGTGCCGTTGCCGGGGAGGTTAGCGCTTGAAGGTATATCTTTAGATCTTGCAATCGAATCTTTTTGTTTCTTGTTTTCTCACTAGTTTAGTCTATGAAAGAAAACTACAAAAAATGGAATTAAGGTTGCCTCATATGCTTCATATTTTTAATGTCTTTCGTGAAAATAAGGATTCCGATAATTGTGCCAAAGTGTTAGAAGAAGAATGCATTATAATGTTTGGCACTAAATCTTTGAATAATGAGCATGATTGCAATCTTGTTAGTATGAACTCTTTGAATATCCATAGTACTAATGATGATTGCATGAGCCATGATGAAAATATCTCTTATAAGCATGTCAACTTTTGTGGAGTGCATAGAGTTTGCAAGTACACACCAAATAGGGAAGATAGATTTTGCAAGAGGCATAAGTATTTAGAAACTAAATTGCTGCAAGAGAGGCTAGATGCTTGTGCTGAAAATTTAAAATTTCTTTGCCATCCTTGTGAACTTTGCAATGAACATGATCATCTAAATCTCCAATGCAAATTGTTTCATGATCGTATCGTGTACAAGAATTGTGATGACTTGATTTCCCTTGCACATCATAATGAACTTAGTTTGCTTGTGGGTTATGAAGAAATGAAACATTTAACTAAGAATCTTCCAGAATTTGTCCTTGATAAAGTTCTTGATTTTGATCTAGAGGAAATTTATATGTATTGTATGGTGAATTGCATTGAAAATCCTTATATTGGAAATTACATAAAGTCAAGAAAACAATTAGAAGGTGAAGAGAATACTAATGAATGGGAAAAGACTTCCCAATATCCTCCTATTATTTCTTATGATGAATCAGGTAACGAGGAAGAGCCTTCTATTCAACCAATCTCATTAATAAGGAGCTCCAAAAAGAGGGTTAAACCCATACTTAATGAGAAGAAGAAAAAGAAAAGACGGAGAAGTAAAGGTAAAAAGGTATCCTTCCCAAATGATGTTGCTCCTATTACTCATTGTGATGATGATAATTACTATATTATTGGTGCTATCCACACTATTAATTATGAGAGTGATTATGCTTATGATATGCAAAGGCCCGAGCTTGGGGATGCTATGTTTGATGAGAATGACATGTTTGAGAATGTATTGGCTGCAATTAATGTTTTTTACAAGCTTGGGGATGCTATGTTTCATGAAGATGATATTTTAACCTCCCAAGTTTTGATATGCAAATTTATTATGATGATAGCATGCCTCCTATTTATGATGATTATATTGATGAAAGTGGGTTTGGAAGAGTGTCAACTTCAGGAAGTAATGATCCCACTATTTTGGAGGGTGTTGAATCTTATTGTGACAATTATGAAAGTGAATTTGGAGAGGTCATGACTTTATTTAGTAATGATTCCACTATCTTGGAAGAGGTTTCAATCGATTATGATGAGAACAAAGTTGCTACTTATGATAATTATTGTGATGATACTTATGCTATAAAAAGTAGTGATGATTATATTTATAAAACTTGTCATGATTATGATTACCCTTTTTCTGAACATTACTCTTGTAATGTGGAAACAATTTGTACTATTCGAGTTTATTATGATACTCCCACTATTCCAAATGAGAAGAAATTTGCTTATGTGGAGAGTAATAAAAATTCTATGCTTGTAGATCATGAGAAGAATGCTTTATGTGATGGTTATATTGTTGAATTCATTCATGATGCTACTAAAAATTATTATGAGGGAGGAATATATGCTTGTAGGAATAGCAATAATGTCAAGCTTCCTCTCTATGTGCTTAAAATCTTGAAGTTGTGATTGCCTTGCCTTCCTATGCTAGTTAATTTCCGTTCCCATAAGTTGTTTGCTCACAAAATCCCAATGCATAGGAAGTGGGTTAGACTTAAATGTGCTAGTCATATTCTTCATGATGCTCTCATTATGTTTCAATTCTTATCTTTTATGTGAGCATCAATGAAATCATCATGCCTAGCTAGGGCGTTAAACGTTAGCGCTTGTTGGAGGCAACCCAATCTTTATTTTTGTTCTTTGCTTTTTTCTCCTGTTTAGTAATAAATAATTCATCTACCTCTGTTTAGATGTGGTTTTATGTTTTGAGTGTTTGTGCCAAGTAGAACCTTTGGGAAGACTTGGATGAAGTCTTTGCGATCTTAGTGTAAAAAACAGAAACTTTTGCGCTCACGAGATTAGCTGCCATTTTTTACTGGGAAGTGCGAGGTTGATTCTTTTTGCAGATGATTAATAGATAAATTCTCAGGTCCACCAATTTATTTCAGAATTTTTGGAGTTACAGAAGTATTCGAATGATATAGATTACTACAGACTATTCTGTTTTTGACATATTCTGTTTTCATCGTGTTGTTTGCTTATTTTGATGAATCTATGAGTAGTATCGGAGGGTATGAACCATAGAGAAGTTGGAATACAGTAGATATTACACCAATATGAATTTAGAATGAGTTCACAACAGTAACTAAGTGGTGATTTATTTTCTTATACTAACGGAGCTTACGAGTTTTCTGTTGAGTTTTTGTTTTGAAGTTTTCAAGTTTTGGGTAAAGATTCGATGGACTATGGAATAAGGAGTGGAAAGAGCCTAAGCTTGGGGATGCCCAAGGCACCCCAAGGTAATATTCAAGGACAACCAAGAGCCTAAGCTTGGGGATGCCCCGGAAGGCATCCCCTCTTTCATCTTCGTTCATCGGTAACTTTACTTGGAGCTATATTTTTTATTCACCACATGATATGTGTTTTGCTTGGAGCGTCATTTTATTTTCTTTTGTTTTGCTTGCTGTTTGAATAAAATACCAAGATCTGAAATTCTTAAATGTTAGAGAGTCTTCACATAGTTACATAATTATTCAACTACTCATTGATCTTCACTTATATCTTTCGGAGTAGTTTGTCATTTGCTCTAGTGCTTCACTTATATCTTTTAGAGAACGACGGTGGTTTATTTTGAAGAAATAGATGAACTCTCATGCTTCACTTATATTATTTTGAGAGTCCTAAACTGCATGGTAATTTTCTTTGGTTATGAATTTAGCCCTAATATGATAGGCATCCAAGAGGGATATAATAAAAACTCATATAGAGTGCATTGAATACTATGATAAGTTTGATACTTGGTAATTGTTTTGAGATATGAAGATGGTGATATTAGAGTCGTGTTAGTTGACTAATTGTGAAATTGAGAAATACTTGTGTTTAAATCTGAGAATGGTTTTGCTATAACCGGGTTTGTTGGGTCGGTTTCTCTATGTGGGTATGTGTAGTTTGGGTGTTAACGGGCTGACTCTGACATTGGTTCAGTTTAATTCGGTTTTGTGTATCAAATGGTTGGGTATAATCAGGTATGGGTTCAAACAGTTCCAATTCCAAACAATTTAACCCATGGGTCATACCCAGGTTGTGAGAACTATTTAGGCCTGTTTGCTCCACGGCTGCCCGTAACAGCGGACATGGTTGGTGCGGGGTTGCGCGCAAGGTGTTTGCTGAAAAACAAAGCGCGAGCGAGCCATGAGGGACTTCACGTCTAGATCGCGGACAGGGCGTCGTCCTCGAGCAGCGTTGGCAAGGGCGCTGCGCAGAACCTGGTCACCTGCCTCTACCCGACGCAGTTCGTTGGCTGGCCCCACGTCATCTCGGTCACCTGGAGCAAGAGTCTCATGGGCAGGGCCTCAGCATCAGCGTCCAGATCCTCTACAAGGTGGACATCAAGCCCTGGCTCTTCTCCAAGAAGAAGGGCTCCAAGAGCCTCGACGTCGACGTCGGCAAGGTCGACATCTTCTGGGACCTATCGGCTGCCAGGTTCGGCGAGGGGCCGGAGTCACTGGAAGGCTTCTACGTCGCGCTCGGTGGATGGAGTTACGGCTCCTCCTCTTGCACGGCGGTGTCCCTGCAAAGGTCACAGAGGCCGCCAGACTTGGACCGGTTGGTCGGTTTCCCCGGCGCCTAAATGAACCCGTCGTTGGCCACCGCCGGGCTGTCCACGATGTGCACGGCGCGACACGCGGTCGTACACGCGCACCCACCCTCGCTACCGTCCCTCGTGCTGCATCTTCGCTCGTTTCCTTGGTTTGCTTCATGTGTTATGTGCATCGAGACCGGAGCTACAGGAGGTGCCGGTGGACACATACCGGAGCGCATGGAGTACTGACGGCCATCTGGGCTCTGTCCGTCCATGCCAGCCGCCGCCTGATTCTTATTTAGAGGCATCGCCACTTGCTGCTGCTTTGCCGTCGTAGCTCTTGCCACCGCGCTATCACTCTGCTCCTCTACTTCTCCTGTGTTCTACAGCGGGTGAGGAGGTGGGCTCGCGTTTGATGGCTAGACGGTAGGCACGGTGAAGAGGTTCTATGGCAGCTTGTCAGGTATGAATTCGAACGGGACCTTGCGGGTGCCCATCTTCCTGAACCGCCTGATGCTACTGTACCTTGCAAGCTGATGTGTTGAACCATTAGAGCAAACAGTTTTCAACCCATTTAGAAAATGGTTTTAACCCAGAGATGGGCACTCGGTTTAGTTCAGTTTGGTGGAAAGATCGGGTGGGTTTGGTTTTAGTTGGGTTGATAATTTTCTAAACGGGTTTAGTTGTGGTTGGGTTGACAGAAATTTTCGTGTGGGTTCAGTTGAGGTATGGTGCAGTTTTCAAACCATCCTCAGGTTTACTTGTGTTGAGGTTTGCAAGTCCCGTAGCATGCACGTATGGTAACCGTTGTGTGACAAATTTGAAGCATGAGGCGTTTCTTTGATTGCCTTCCTTATGAGTGGCGGTCGGGGACGAGCGATTGTCTTTTCCTACCAATTTATCCCCTTAGGAGCATGCGCGTAGTACTTGGTTTTTGATGACTTGTAGATTTTTGCAATAAGTATGTGAGTTCTTTATGAATATTGTTGAGTCCATGGATTATACGCACTCTCACCCTTCCATCATTGCTAGCCTCTTCGGTACCGTACATTATCCTATATCACCTCGAGAGTTGGTGCCAACTTCGCCGGTGCATCCAAACCCCGTGATATGATACGCTCCATCACACATAAACCTCATTATATCTTCCTCAAAACAGCCACCATACCTACCTATTATGGCATTTTCACAGCCATTCCGAGATATATTGCCATGCAACTTTCCACCGTTCCGTTCATCATGACACACATCATCATTGTCATATTGTCTTGCATGATCATGTAGTTGACATCGTATTTGTGGCAAAGCCACCATGCATAATTTATCATACATGTCACTCTTGATTCATTGCCCATCCCAGTACACTGCCGGAGGCATTCATATAGAGTCATACTTTGTTCTAGTATCGAGTTGTAATCTTTGAGTTGTAAATAAATAGAAGTGTGATGATCATCATTGATAGAGCATTGTCCCGAAAAAAAAGAAAGGCCAAATATAAAAGAAGAAAGGCCAAACAAAAAAAAGAAAAAAAAAGAAGGGGCAACGCTACTATCCTTGTTCCACACTTGTGCTTCAAAGTAGCACCATGATCTTCACGATAGAGAGTTTATTATGTCCTCACTTTCATATACTAGTGGGAATTTTTCATTATAGAACTTGGCTTGTATATTCCAACAATGGGCTTCCTCAAATGCCCTAGGTCTTCGTGAGCAAGCAAGTTGGATGCACACCCACTTAGTTTATTTTGTTAAGCTTTCATACATTTATAGCTCTAGTGCATCCGTTGCATGGCAATCCCTACTCCTTGCATTGACATCAATTGATGGGCATCTCCATAACCCGTTGATTAGCCGCGTCAATGTGAGACTTTCTCCTTTTTTGTCTTCTCCACATAACCCCCATCATTATATTCTATTCCACCCATAGTGCTATGTCCATGGCTCGCGCTCATGTATTGCATGAAAGTTGAAAAAGTTTGAGAATACTAAAGTATGAAACAATTGCTTGGCTTGTCATCAAGGTTGTGCATGATGAGAGCATTTTGTGTGACGAAAATGAGGCATGGACAAACTATATGATTTTGTAGGGATGAGCCTTCTTTGGCTTTGTTATTTCGAGAGGACATAATTGCTTGGTTAGTATGCTTGAAGTATTATTGTTTTTATGTCAATATTAAACTTTTGTCTTGAAATCTTATGGATCTGAATATTCTTGCCACAATAAAGAGGATTACATAGATAAATATGTTAGGTAGCATTGCACATCAAAAATTCTGTTTTTATCATTTACCTACTCGAGAGCGAGCATGAATTAAGCTTGGGGATGCTTGATACGTCTCCAACGTATCTGTAATTTTTGATTGTTCCATGCTATTATATTATCAACCTTGGATGTTTTATATGCATTTATATGCTATTTTATATGATTTTTGGGACTAACCTATTAACCTAGAGCCTAGTGCTAGTTTCTGTTTTTTCCTTGTTTTTGAGTATCGTAGAAAAGGAAAATCAAACGGAGTCCAATTGACCTGAAATTTCACAAAGATCATTTTTGGACCAGAAGAAGCCCACGGTGTATCGGAGATGGGCCAGAAGAGTCCCGAGGCCACCACGAGGGTGGGGGCGCGCCCTACCCCCTGGGTGCGCCCCCTACCTCATGGCCGCCTCGGGGACCCCCTGACTTGTTCCCGGCTCCAACACCTCTTATATAACCCCAAACTTCCAGAAAGAAACCTAGATCAGGAGTTCTGCCGCCGCAAGCCTCTGTAGCCACCGAAAACCAATCTAGACCCGTTCCGGCACCCTGCCGGAGGGGGGAATCCTGCTCCGGTGGCCATCTTCATCATACCGGCGCTCTCCACGATGAGGAGGGAGTAGTTCTGTAATGCCCCGCGACCGTTGCGTCAGGTGTCTTCCAGTTCGCCGGCGTTGCCATGTCATTTGCTTGCGTGTTGCATTTCATCATGTCATCATGTGCATTGCATCATCATGTTTTCAAAACTTGCATCTGTCCCGCCCTCCTCGTTCTCTCCGTTGTCCGTTCTGAGCCCAGACACACTTGCACGTGCCCGCGGCATGTCTGAAATATTATTTTATTTTATAAGTGGCCGGAAAAATGTTCTCGGAATGGGTTGAAAGTTGGCATGCGGTGTTGTTATGTTGTGGGTAGGCCGCCTGCCAAGTTTCATCGCATTCGGAGTTTGTTTGATGCCCCAACGGATAACTATAGCGGCATTATAGCCGGTCTAACGTCGGACGTTTTCGGTTTCCGGAAACAGTCGCCGGGCCTCCCTCTCTTCTCTTTTCTCAGCTCGAGACCGTCTACATAGCTCACTACCTACCGCCAGGTCCAACCTAACCTCTCTCGTCAGCCCGCAGCCCCTCTCACGTGCGCGTCCGAAAACTGTCCCGGACCTGACCCGTGCAGTCGTTACCGTTGTGCCCGGATCATCCCCAAACGTCTACAAAATATCTCTGTTTTCTTAATTGGGCTCCCTAACCCATTTATTCGCATCCACTTGATTTCGATCGGAGGGACCGAATACCCCTACCCAAAAACCCACTTACTATATATATACGGAACCAACCCTAGAAACTAGGGACTTGTCCCTGCCGCCGCCGCTGCACTTATCTCCCAAATCCCCATCAGGATCCATCCCGATCCACCCAATCCCCTCCCGATCCAAACCACCAACCGAAGCCGTCGTTTTCCTCCTCGTTTTCCAGATCGCACCAACCACTCATCACCTGCCCGATCCACCACTGCAGTTAGCCCGAGCGCTCGTGGATCGAGCGCTACCTCCAGCCCCAGCCGCATGGAGCTCATTTGTACCCGAGCTGCACCAGGCCCCGAGCCGCCTCAAGCTCCCCTCGCCTCCACCTCGTCACTACCTCGCCTCACCGGAGCTGCCTCCCCCGCCGGCGAGCGCCTTCACCAGGACGCCTCCAGCTAGGTCACGCCGCCCCTGCCTCGCCTACTTCCTTTCCCTACTCTCTCCCGGTCTCTCAATCTTCTCGTTGTTCTCTATCCCGCAGGTAGCCATGGCTCCAACTGTACCCCGCCGATCTGCTTCGCCGTCACCGGGAATGGAGCCTCCGCAGCAGGATCTGCCCGGATCCGTTCCTCTCCGGTCCTCCTCGCCGACCTGCAGCTTCCCGCGCCTGCCGGCCCCGCCGCAAGTCCCCAGCGCTGCCTCCTTCTTTTCGAGCGAGGGAGACGAGCGGCGACTCTTCTGCATCGAGCCGCTCTGACTCGAGCGCTCGCGTTGACCCAGCGCTCGCTGACCGCGCCCACTCCTCGCCTAGGCCCAGCGCCCACCTCGTCCTTCCACTCAGCCGGCCTGCTGCAGCCCACCGACCGGGCCAAGGCCCATTATGTGAGGCAACCCCCCCAGCACCCATGACATGTTTCGGCCTGTAGCTCCAATTCGGCCCGATGCCTGTTTTTTTTCACGAATGAATTTGCTAATTAATCAGAGAACTGCAGTTTTTCAGAAAACCCCTTAATGTTCATGCATATTCTAACTCACAAACCGTACATCAATTTAAAATAAGTTATATATATGAAACTTGCTTAGTTTTTCGTCTAGTTTAATAATTTGTCATTTTCATCCATGGTTAAAATGATTAAATTGCTGTTTGTGTAGATTTACTCTTATGCCATGCTAAAACGGTTTAATTCATAACTATTTAACCGTGACTCGGTTTGTAACAAACTTTATATGTAAATGGGGTAGAAAAATGCCTAGTTTAACATGATGCACTCACCTAGCATGTTTAACAACTCTAAAATTATGTTTAGGGCAGAACAGTAAAAAACCTAATATATGCATATGAGGAGTTTCCGGACTTGTGGTTTGTTGTTCCGGCCTCATTTAAACTTGCATAGTTAGGTAGTTTCATCATGCTTCCCCTCTTGCCATGTTTAAAAACATTTAATATTGTTGGGTACATAAACGAGATCGAACTAAATAATTGTTGTGGTGTTCCGTCAATATGCATCCAGTTGCATATTGAGCTCCACTTAATTTGTAGGGTTGCTTGTGCATTTTGCCATGCCATGCCTCTTTAAACCGGACATGCATCATACTTGATTGTGCATCATGCCATGATTATGTGGTGGTTGTTTACCATGATTGTTTGCTTCTTTCCGGTGTTGCTTCTTCGGGTTGGTTCCGATAACGTCGTGATTGTGAGGATCCGTTCGACTATGTCTGGTTGTCTTCTTCATGGACTCGTTCTTCTTCCTTGCGGGATGTCAGGCAAGATGATCATACCCTCGAAATCACTTCTATCTTTGCTTGCTAGATGCTCGCTCTTTTGCTATGCCTATGCTACAATGCCTACCACTTGCTTTATCATGCCTCCCATATTGTTGAACCAAGCCTCTAACCCACCTTGTCCTAGCAAACCGTTGTTTGGCTATGTTACCGCTTTGCCCAGCCCCTCTTATAGCGTTGTTAGTTGCAGGTGAAGTTTGAAGTTTGTTCCTTGTTGGAACATGGAGATGTTGTTCCTTGTTGGAACATGTTTACTTTTTGGGATATCACAATATCTTTTACTTAATTAATGCATCTATACACTTGGTAAAGGGTGGAAGGCTCGGCCTTATGCCTGGTGTTTTGTTCCACTCTTGCCGCCCTAGTTTCCGTCATATCGGTGTTATGTTCCCGGATTTTGCGTTCCTTACGTGGTTGGGTAATAATGGGAACCCCTTGACAGTTCACCTTGAATAAAACTCCTACAGCAATGCCCAACCTTAGTTTTACCATTTGCACTAACAACCTACCACCTTCCCTTGGGTTCTGCAGACTCAAGGGTCATCTTTATTTTAACCCCCCCCCCCTCGGGCCAGTGCTTCTCTAAGTGTTGGTCCGAAATGAGCTGCCTGCGGGGCCACCTCGGGGCAACTTGAGGTTTGGTTTTACTTGTAGCTAGTCTCATCTGAGTGTGCCCTGAGAACAAGGTATGTGCAGCTCCTATCGGGATTTGTCAGCACATTCGGGCGGTGTTGCTGGTTTAGTTTTACCTTGTCGAAATGTCTTGTAACCCGGATTCCGAGTCTGATCGGGTCTTCCCGCTAGAAGGAATATCCTTCATTGACCGTGAGAGCTTGTGATGGGCTAAGTTGGGACTCCCCTGCAGGGATTTGAACTTTCAAAAGCCGTGCCCGTGGTTATGGGAAGATGGGAATTTGTTAACGTCCGATTGTAGAAAACCTGAAGTTGACCTTAACTAAAACACATCAACCGCGTGTGTAACCGTGATGGTCTCTTCTCAGCGGAGTCCGGGAAGTGAACATGGTGTTGGAGTTATGCTTGATGTAGGTTGTTCTAGGATCACTTCTTGATCATAGTTTTATCGACCGTGCTTTGCCTTCTCTTCTCGCTCTCATTTGCGTATGTTAGCCACCAAACATGCTAGTCGCTTGCTGCAGCTCCACCTCATACCTTTTACCTTACCCATAAGCTTAAATAGTCTTGATCGCAAGGGTGTGAGATTACTGAGTCCCCGTGACTCACAGATACTTCCAAAACTAGTTTGCAGGTGTCGATGTTACCGAGCAGGTGACGCAACCAAGCTCAAGTAGGAGCTCGATGAAGACCCTGTCCTTTGTGTTGTTTCGTTCAAGTTGATCAGTAGTGGAGCCCAGTTGGGGTTGATCGGGGACCTTGTCGCTTTTGGGGTACTCTTCTTTTATTTTGGTTCCGTAGTCGGACCTTGATTGTATCTGGATGATGTAATGCTTTATTCATGTATTTGTGTGAAGTGGCGATTGTAAGCCAACTATGTATCTTTCTGAAAGCACAAGTGCTCCCTAGGTGGTTTTAGTAATTAATGACAACATATCTCTTGCTGGACTAACGTTTCTATCTAGTATGTTTCAGATAAGTTCAACAATGGAGTGGCATGGACTAAAGGTTGTGGGAAATTCTCCAAGATGCTAAGGACAAAGGATTGGCTAAAGCTTAAAGCTCAAGACTCTTCATTTTACATTTTAGTGATCCAAGATCACATTGAGTCCATAGGAAAAGCCAATACTATCAAGGAGGGATGAGGTGTTGCTTAATGAGCCTCTTGCTTCAAGTGCTTAATGATATGCTCCAAAATCCTTAGCTACTTTCCCACTTCCACATATGACCTAAATCCAAGCCAAACTCAGACCTACCGATTATTTCTATCCGGCGCCACCGAGTTTCACTTGTCATAGCCACTGCCAAAACCCTAATCAGTTCGATCTCACCGATGGGATCTCGGTCTCACCGAGATGGGCTTGCAAACTCTCTGTTACCTACTGCAATATTTTCGGTCCCATCGAGATATGCAATCGGCCCCACCGAGTTTGCTTGGCCAACTCTCTATTTCACTTATTACCCAATTCGGTACCACCGAGTTTGAGTAATCGGTCAAACCGAGTTTTGGATTTACCCTAACCCTAGCACATCGGTCCCACCGAGTTGATCCAGTCGGTCCCACCGAAAACCCTAACGGTCACTAGGTTTACTATTTCGGTCCGACCGAGTCTGTTGATTCGGTCCCACCGAGATTGGTAAATTGTGTGTAACGGTTAGATTTTGTGTGGAGGCTATATATACCCCTCCACCTCCTCTTCACTCGTGGAGAGAGCCATCAGACTAAGCCTACACTTCCAGCATCCTATTTCTGAGAGAGAACTACCTACCCTTGTGTTGAGCTCAAGATATTCCATTCCTACCATATGAATCTTGATCTCTAGTCTTCCCCAAGTTGCTTTCCACTCAAATCTTCTTTCCACCAAATCCAAATCCTGTGAGAGAGAGTTGAGTGTTGGGGAGACTATCATTTGAAGCACAAGAGCAAGGAGTTCATCATCAACACACCATTTGTTACTTCTTGGAGAGTGGTGTCTCCTAGATTGGCTAGGTGTCACTTGGGAGCCTCCGACAAGATTGTGGAGTTGAACCAAGGTGTTTGTAAGGGCAAGGAGATCGCCTACTTCGTGAAGATCTACCGCTAGTGAGGCAAGTCCTTCGTGGGCGATGGCCATGGTGGGATAGACAAGGTTGCTTCTTCGTGGACCCTTCGTGGGTGGAGCCATCCGTGGACTCGCGCAACCGTTACCCTTCGTGGGTTGAAGTCTCCATCAATGTGGATGTAGGATAGCACCACCTATCCGAACCACGGGAAAAACATCCGTGTCTCCAATTGCGTTTGAATTCTCCAAACCCTTCCCTTTACATTCTTGCAAGTTGCATGCTTTACTTTCCGCTGCCTATATACTCTTTGCATGCTTGCTTGATATGTATTGTGAATGTTGAATTTGTGCCTAAACTCCACTTAAACCGAAAAAGCTTAAAAATTGCAACTTTAGCATTAAGTGTCTAATCACCCCCCCTCTAGACACATCTACTTCAAGGTCCTACACTTTCCCTTATGTATTACATGGGTTGTGTGAAGATTACCACACTTGCGACATTGCTTTCAATGCGGTTATGCCTCTAAGTCGTGCTTTGACACATGGGAGATATAGCCGCATCGAGGGCGTTACAAGTTCTCCCTTGGGGCTAAGGGTATGTACCGGTAGCTATGTGTTTGATTTCTCTCTCTCTCTCTTGTTCTTGATTCGGCACGATCTTGATGTATCGCGAGCTTTGCTATTATAGTTGGATCTTATGATGTTTCTCCCCCTCTACTCTCTTGTGATGAATTGAGTTTTCTCTTTTGAAGTTATCTTATCGGATTGAGTCTTTAAGGATTTGAGAACACTTGATGTGTATCTTGCATGTGCTTATCTGTGGTGACAATGGGATATCACGTGATCCACTTGATGTATGTTTTGGTGATCAACTTGCGAGTTCCGTGACCTCGTGAACTTATGTATAGGGGTTGGCACACGTTTTCGTCTTGACTCTCCGGTAGAAACTTTGGGGCACTCTTTGAAGTTCTTTGTGTTGGTTGAATAGATGAATCTGAGATTGTTTGATGCATATCGTATAATCATACCCACGGATACTTGAGGTGACATTGGAGTATCTAGGTGACATTAGGGTTTTGGTTGATTTGTGTCTTAAGGTGTTATTCTAGTACGAAATCTATGATAGATTGAACGGAAAGAATAGCTTCGTGTTATTTTACTACAGACTCTTGAATTGATCGATCAGAAAGGATAACTTTGAGGTGGTTTCGTACCCTACAATAATCTTTTCGTTTGTTCTCCGCTATTATTGACTTTGGAGTGACTCTTTGTTGCATGTTGAGGGATAGTTATATGATCCAATTATGTTATTATTGTTGAGAGAACTTGCACTAGTGAAAGTATGAACCCTAGGCCTTGTTTCCTAGCATTGCAATACCGTTTACGCTCACTTTTACCACTTGCTACCTTGCTGTTTTTTATATTTTCAGATTACAAAAACCTATATCTACCATCCATATTGCACTTGTATCACCATCTCTTTGCCGAACTACTGCACCTATACAATTTACCATTGTATTGGGTGTGTTGGGGACACAAGAGACTTTTTGTTATTTGGTTGTAGGGTTGCTTGAGAGAGACCATCTTCATCCTACGCCTCCCACGGATTGATAAACCTTAGGTCATCCACTTCAGGGAAATTTGCTACTGTCCTACAAACCTATGCACTTGGAGGCCCAACAACGTCTACAAGAAGAAGGTTGTGTAGTAGACATCATGCATCGGTAGCGACCTCATAAGCTCGCTCCGACCTGGGAAGGCCCCTTCATCGTCACCAAGGTGCTCCACAACAGGGCGTATCACCTCTACAATGTAGACACGAAGAAAGACGAGCCATGCTCATGGAATGCGGAGCTGCTCCGCCATTTTTATACCTAAACACTCAGATCAACGAGTTTTAATAAGAATCCTTCAGTTTGCTTATCAAAGACAAGATTTTTGCAGTATCTTAATGATTGTTATCCAATAAACACATGTGTTAGAATCCCTCAGTGGGTGGCTTAGCCGCGAATGTAATTGGCCTAAGTTTCAAAAACACTCCGAGTGGAGAGCAATCCTCCCACTCGAGGGCTTAGCCACGAAAACGATTCGCCTAAGTTAAAAACCACTCCGAGTGGAGAGCAATCCTCCCACTCGGGGGCTTAGCCGCGAACCCGACTCGCCTAAGTTTTAAAAAACCACTCCGAGTGGAGAGCAATCCTCCCACTAGGGGGCTTAGCTGCGACCCCGTACTCGCCTAAGTTAAAAACCACTCCGAGTGGAGAGCAATCCTCGCACTCGGGGGCTTAGCCGCGAACCCGATTTGCCTAAGTTTTAAAAAATCACTCCGAGTGGAGAGCAATCCTCCCACTCGGGGGCTTAGCTGCGACCCCGTACTCGCCTAAGTTAAAAGACCACTCCGAGTGGAGAGCAATCCTCCCACTCGGGAGCTTAGCCGCGACCCCATACTCGCCTAAGTTAAAAAAACACTTCGAGTGGAGAGAAATCCTCCCACTCGGGGGCTTAGCTGCGACCCCATACTCGCCTAAGTTAAAAAAACACTCCAAGTGGAGAGCAATCCTCCCACTCGGGGGCTTAGCCGCGAACCCGATTCGCCTAAGTTTCAAAAACACTTCGAGTGGAGAGAAATCCTCCCACTCGGGGGCTTAGCTGCGACCCCGTACTCGCCTAAGTTAAAAAACTACTCCGAGTGGAGAGCGATCCTCCCACTCGGGGGCTTAGCTGCGACCCCGTACTCGCCTAAGTTAAAAAATCACTCCGAGTGGAGAGCGATCCTCCCGCTCGGGGGCTTATCTGCGACCCTGTACTCGCCTAAGTTACAAAAACACTCCGAGTGGAGAGCAATCTTCCCACTCGGAAATAAGTACAATGTCCGCTCCAACCCGATCCGTCAGGACGGCGAGGTGCAGGTCGTGTGCGGCACCTAGTGCTCATGTCCGCGGCCCTCTCGTCGGAGCTATGCCACAAGTACAATGTCTGCTCCATCCCGATCCGCAAGGATGATGAGGTGCAGGACGTATGCGACACCTGGTGCTCATGTCTGCGGCCCTCTCATCGGAGCTGCAACACAAGTACAACGGCCTTGGGGTTGATTCAGCAAATGGTAGAAACAAAGCAACCATATTTAAAGGAAAATCAAGTTCAGATAAATCCGGCAAGGTTCAGAACCACAAACGAAAGTACTCGGGCATCAGGCCCGAAGGAGTTTAACGGTTACAAAATCACTCGGCATTCCGAGGCGAATAAAAGTGTAGCATCAAGTGTGTTCACTCCGCATGAGGAGGGTTGGCTGGCTCGACGAATTCATCCAGGTCGATTCCATTGGCGATGCGAGTAGCAGCATCGATGAAGGTCTCCATAAAGGACTGGAATTGAAGCTTCTTGGTATTGGCGACCTTGATAACCACCATCTTCTCTTCCCTAGATTCTTTGCAATGGACTCGGACCAGAGACAGAGCCACGTCAGCACCACACTGGGCAGAAGACTTCTTCCATGCCTGCACTCGACCAAGGATTTCATTGAGTCGAGTCATCAGAGACTTGAGGTCATTTTGGAACGACACTTTTGGCCAGAGTTCTGTGTCGATCTGTGACATCGCCACTTTCAGTCGTGTAAGATACTCCACAACGCCGGCGAGGCGGGATTTCAATCGCAGCACATTCATCGCAGCTTCATCTTTGATGGGGGAGTTAATGGGGTCCAGGCTCGTCTCAGTCCACCCAGTCTCTTCCTCAAAGTTTTGGCAGAATTCTGCACACACACACACAGGAAAGGAATGAGTCGGCGGTCCAACGATGAGTTGGCAGTCACACGATGAGTCGGTAGTTGCAAATCAGTCGACCAAGAGATAGTACCTTCAAGCATAAGGAACATCTTCTTGGCGAGTCCTCCTAGATAAGCCTCCAGTTCGTTTCTCTTCTGAGTGAGGTCTCCCACCTTGTCAGTCGGGGCCACCCTGTCCTTCTTCAGCTGCACGACCTCTTTGTTGGCTTTGTTAATGGCGGTCTTCAGCTTGGCGTTTTCCTCTTCCAACTTGCCGACTGAAGCCAACTTCTTGTCAGCAAGTTTGGCTTTCTCTCGCGTCGTCTTCTGCGCCGCTACAAGGTCGAGGTCCTTCTGCTCCAAGGCCTGCTTCATTTTGTCTAAATAAATAACATTCTTCAGACGAGCTTGGAGTTGTCTGTTTTCACTACACACATCTGTTCGAGTAGAGTCACTCGGTTCAAAAAATGAAAGGAAAAGATGGCAAGGCAAATAGTCGACAAGTTATTACCTCCCATGGCAGCCGCTTCATCCTTGGCCTTTTGCAAGTTCTCCTTGGCTAGTTCTAGGTCGAGATTGAGCTGGATCTGTTTCCTCTCTAAGTCAGCAAACTGAGCCCCAAGTTCACAAGATTTCTGCAATCAACGAATAAGAGATGACAGTCGATAGGAATAAAGATCAATTGCTTCCGAGTGAAAAGATACAAGTTCAGGTCATTACAGCAAAAAGAGTTCTAAGACTACTGCCGAATCAAACATTCAATAGTAGTCTCAGGGACTACACCCAGTGGGTGCACTTGGCATGCCCCCACTGGTCCAAATTTCCACTCGACATGATCCGTTCATTCAAAAAAAGGTAGACATCGATTACTTTTAGACCACCGCCGACTGCCCGCGGTCGACCGTGGTTTTGGGGACTACACCTAGTGGGTGCACTTGACGTGCCCCCACTGGTCCGGATTCCACTCAGCCCGACCTGTTTAGACCGAGTGGAAGAGCTCTAAAGCGACATTATTCTTAGACCACCGCCGACTGCACACAGTCGACCGCGGTCTCGGGGACTACGCCGAGTGGGTGCACTCTGCGTGCCCCCACTGATTCAAGAGTACACTCGACGCGACCTAGTCGACTCAAATACAAGAACTATACATCAAAAGTTAAAGCACCCAGTGGGTGAACAGATGCAGGGAGCAGACTCATGATAGATGCACATTAAAGGTTTGACAACGTTCATCCACGGACATCTTACGAATAATGAAGGAGCAGTCTTCAAGTACCATATCCTAACATATCAAGGGTCAAGCTAAAGATCAGTCGGAAATCAACTAACCTGAACAATGGTCTGGAGAGCTGAGCTAGCATCATAAGCAGCCTGGCTGGCCTCGCGCACCACCTTCATCTGCTCCATCATAAGGCCTGCTTGGTGTATAGCTTCCTTAGCAGCGCTAATCTGGTCCTCTGGGACATGATGGGTAATGAAGAGCGGACCTGGTGGAATAGTCGAGTGAGCCAGAGGATCTAAAGCATGGAGTTGCACAGACGGAGCAGAGATTTGAGTGGTCGACGCCGAAGGACGATCAGTCGACACAGGGTCGGCAAAAGAAACAGAAGCCCGAATTGGATCTCTGGATGGCTGGATCACCGGTTCTGATGCTGATGTCAACTGAGGAACCTTGCTCGCAGGCACCCTCCTGCTCGAAGTCCTGCTCTTCCTTCCCGTGGTCTTCTGGGGTTCATCTTCATTGTCGTCTGGAAGGTCAATGACATTTTGCGGTGCTGCAAAAGACTCGACCATAAGAGTTCGGTTGACCGACGTTCCATTGGCAAAATGAAGGCAAGAGTCGTACCCGCTTTGGAAGTAGCCACGTCTTCAGTCTCCTCATCATCTTCATTCTTGTAAATGTCCATGGAGGTCCCGGAAGTGGCAGCACTGAAAGTTTTAGAACCCACTCGATCAAGCAAGAGAATGAGTTGACGGTAACATGGAAGTTCCCAAGTGGCGCAAAAGAAAAGAGAGAAAGCAAGACACTTACGCAGAAGCGACGGGAACATCCACCTTGATCTTGGGCAAGGCCTTCCGAGGCTTTGAAGGGGCGGTCTTGAGCTGCTTGGCGGCCTTTTTGGATGGCTCCAGAGACGAAGTCCGAGTGCGTTTTTGCACTTGTGCGCTTGGAGGGGCTGCCTTGACTCGCCCGCCCGCAGGGATTTGAGATTGTTTGGATCGATGCTCTGAGCGAGGTGGTGGTTCGACTTCCTCACTGCCACCCGAGTCGTCACTATCATCTTCATGGTCGTCGGGGAATTGCCAGTCTGTGCTCTCGGTTCCCTCCTGGGCTTGCTCCCCGTTCGACATCGAGACATCTCAGTATAAATCTGCAAGGCAAGGAGTCAAACAGGCATCAATCAGATTCAAGGACAGTTGCAAGTCAGAATAAAAATACATCGATAACAAAGGTCAGGCCTTTTCCGGCTCGTTTTCGACATCGAATGGGACAACTCTCCTGGACCCCCTGGGGTTGTCTTTATTTCCAGTGATGCTCCGCAACCACTACTCCACCATCTCCTCGGAGACTTCCTCTGGGCCGACCCGAGCGATGTCGTTGGGGCCCGAATACATCCACATCGGATGATTGTGAGCTTGAAGGGGCTGGATGCGTCTACTAAGAAACACTTCCAACAAATCCATGCCAGTGACGCCATCACGAACCAGTTGGACTACCCGGTCGACTAGCATGGACACCTATCCCTTCTCTGCTGGAGTCATGATAAGCGAAGAGGGTTGGCAGACTCGGTCCATGGTGAAGGGGGGAAGACCGGTCGACTGACCGGGAGTCGGAACATCTCGGCAGTAGAATCAGGTCGACTGCCACCCTCTAACTGAGTCGGGAAGGGTCATGGCTGGAAAAGTACTCCTACCCCTCTATGAATCCCTAAACCCTCGCACATTTGGATCACGTGTGTCTTTTCGTCATTCAGATTTGCCTTCTTCACAGACTGAGAGCGGCAAGTAAAGATGTGCTTGAACAAACCCCAATGCGGTCGACAGCCCAAGAAGTTTTCACACAAAGAGATGTAGGCAGCGAGATATGTGATTGTGTTGGGGGAGAAGTGATGAAGTTGAGCACCAAAAAAGTTCAAGAAACCCTGGAAAAAAGGATGTGGAGGCAGACTGAAACCGCGGTTGACATGAGTGGCAAGGAGGACGCACTCACCCTCCTATGGAAGAGGCTCGGTCTCATTCCCCGGCAATCTCCAAGACCCATGGGTGATCAGGCCTCCACTGGACAGGTCCTCCAAGTCCTCATTCTGGATCGTAGAGCGGATCCAGTCCCCCTGGATCCAACCAGGCGGCAGACGAGACCTCAACGATGACCCCCGACTCGTCTTCTTGCCCTTCACTGCCGCCACCTTCTTGCGCTCCAGGGCCGCCGTCTTGTCCTTTCCCATGGCGACGGAGTGCTCGCGGGTGAACGGAGACAACGAAGATGGCGGAGAGCGCGATGGAGAAGCAGGGGAAGAAGGGTACAATTCAGGCGCATTGTGCTTTGCATCGGCCCGGGCGCTATTTATGAGGCCACTTCTGAGTAGCTGACGAGTGGGCCCGAGCGATCTAATCACATCCCGCAGCAGGCGCTCGCCTGATACATGGTGGAAAAGGTGGCGCAAAGATCGAGGCGTCCTCGTCTATCCACTCTGTTTACTATGGCACGCTCCGTCCCGCGCGCTTCCCCAAAATTTTGAATCCCGTGAGATCCGGGGACCGCAGAGTAACCAATCGCACCGAAGATTTCGTACCATATCAACACTCAAAGTTTATCAGTTTAGTTCACTCGACGACCTCTGAATCGATCGAGGCGACTGAAACAAGATCGAAGCTTCAACATGATTCACAGACTCAGATAAAATACCTCCGAAGTAGGGAATCGAGTCGGAATCAACTTCAGCTCTTTCTTCACTCGGACCTCAATCCATTCGGGGGCTAATGACGATGACATGTACCTAGGGTAGGGTCATAGGCCTGACCTAGATGCCTTACCCAAGGACACTGCCCTAGAGTCAAAGACATTCAAGATACAACAGAAGAAACCGACTGATTTCACCAAGGAGTGCAATCCACTCGACCTCCAACCTCACTCGGAAACCCCAATTCCATTCGACCAAGATGAAGTCACTCAACCATACAAGAAACCACTCGGAATACAGAAGGCCTAAAGTCACTCAGGATGGCAACAGTTAGGTGTTCACTCTGTAGTCTTAAAGATCATTTATAGCTCTTTATAACCGGCGCTACCAGTAACGCCCTGTCTTAATGTACATTGGACCCTGTGTAACATGGGATGGCTGGGATCCTGGCGCATTCTATATAAGCCACCCCTCCTCTGGCACAAGGGTTCGCACCCCCTGTAACTCACGCATAATCCAGTCGACCAAGCCTCCGGGCACCGAGACGTAGGGCTGTTACTTCCTTCGAGAAGGGCCTGAACTCGTAAACCTTGCGTGCATAACCTCGCCGTAGCTAGGATCTTGCCTCCTCCTACGTACCCCCTATTCTATTGTCAGACTTACTCCCACGGCACCTCCGTGTTCTACTTCTTTTCGATGACCTCGGTGGGCGCTGACGTGCTGGACACCGCATCGTCGCCGACCTCTCCCAGCAGGGCGCAGTCACAGACACGTTGACGGCGGATGGCGCGAGTAGCAGCAGCACAGGAGGTTGTGTCGTCGTGGTCCACCGCTTGTCGACCTAGAGCAACACGCCACTCCTCGGCGAGCTGGCTTGGAGCGGTGAGTTGCTCATGGACATGTCGGCTTGAAGTTTCTGCCTTCGCGAGCTGGCCTCCAGCCGCCTGGACCGTCGATGGAGGCAGAGCAAAGAGTTGCCCAGCTCGTATCCGGTAGGCTCGACGGGCCACCTAGACAGCTTGTATGCAGGACAACTCGGCTTCGTGCTCGCCGGATGCCATGGAGCTTGTGGAGAAAATTGAGTGCAAGGAAGAAGAGCGAAGTGTGGTGCGATTTTTACCCGACGTCTGCCATCATTTAAATACCGTGTGGGAGGGGGAACAGACGTTTGTCCGGAGTAGGTTTCTCAGCACAGGTGCAGGGCTTAATGGAGGAAGGCGGGCAGTCTGCGGGCGTTTAAATGCTGCAAGGAGGCGTGTTCAACCGGGCGAGCAGCGGCCGACACCCTCGTCCGGCGCGCCTGTTCAATGCTGCCAATGAGAGGTTGCGTCCGTCTGCGCCGCCCTCCCTTTCGGTCAAAATCATGGGCATCAATGCTGGCTTCTGCATGCTCTGGGCTGGCATGAATGCAATGCGGCAAGCGGCGCGACACGTGGGATGGAAAGTGCAAGAGAGGCGAGGGAGCGAGTTTGGGTGGGCAGGGCGGTCAGAAGCGGGCGTGGCAACTGTCCGGACGCCCACAAAGCCCTCCATGTTTGCCTCCGATTTGCGAAAGAAAACACGTCCCGACCGCTCTATACAGGACCATGTTGGATATGTTTTTCCCGGTCTGAACAACGCAGTCCAAACGTGTATGCGGGCGGTTCAAGTGTCGCCCTTGGAGATTCCCTTACCCCAGATGAGAAACCAATAATTCATTTCATGAGTTTTGAATAGATAAAACATTTCCTAGAAACACAATGCAAATAAATTCTTAGAAAAAAAATCATATATAATTCAATTCTAGGCATCGAACAATCCACAAACAAATAATTCATGAATGTTTTGTTTCTCCAAATTTCCTATAAAAATATTTTGAATCGTATAAAATCCTAAATGCAATTAAAAATTTCATTTAGTGTATGTAGGTGTAGCTAACTAGGTGTCTCGTGTATTTCTCAAGAATGAATCAGTCGACGGCAATGACGTGGGGCGCCTCAGCCGCGCCCGCCTCCTCCTCCCGCGGCGTTGGTGAAGAAGGAGAGCAGGTCGACGGAGGAGCCCGCTCTTCCTCCAGCGCCAGGCTGCAGGTCGTCGTCGAGGAAGAGCTGTTCCTCGGGCACCCGGAACGCGCCGTGCGCGCAGGCGAGCGCGGCGCCGGCCGCGAGGGCGGAGAAGACGATGGACCCGACGGAGGTCACGAAGACGACGAACGCCGACGCCGCCAAGAGCCCGCCCAGCGTCTCCCTCTCGGAGAAGGTCTTCCCAAAGGCCGCCAGCGGGGGCGCGTCGGCGGGGCGGAGGAGGTAGAGCGCGCACCAGGCGGCGAGGAGCGCGAGCAGGGCGGCGAGCGCGAACGGGTGCGCCAGGAGGGAGGCGGCGAGGGAGAGCGCGACGAGGAGGGCGTAGTTGACGCGGAAGTAGGCGAGGTTCCTGCGGACGCGGGCGGTGGCGTCGGCGAGGGAGTCCGGGCGGCTGAGCGCCGCGCGGTCGAGGAGCTCCGCCCACGGGCGCGCGCCGGAGAGGGAGCGCTTGGCGGAGTCGAGGAGGCGGGCGAGATAGGCGCGCTGGTCGGCCGCCGAGGAGGTGTCCGGGGCGGGGAGGACGATGGTGGCGGTCGCGGCGGTGGCCGCCGGGATAACGGAGACGGGGAGGAGGGGAGGAGAAGCCGCGGCCATGGCGTCGGTGGATGCCACCACCGTAGAGAATAATGTTTTCTTTATCTGGGAGAGAAGAATGTTTAGGAGCGACGAACGATGGCGCGCGTTTCCCTCTCTGTTAACAAGCAAAGGTCAACGGTCAGCCTGGTCTCTCTCTCTCTCCGAGTTGACATTTCTGTCTCCTAATTTGACCTGAACTGGTAGATATACATTCAAGCTGAATTTGTAAACGCTGATAAGTAGTTTGGCTAGACTAGGCATCAGTTTGAGATTGCTGGTGAAATACAAGACTGGTCAACTTACCACTCCGGTAGGTAAAGATGGTATTTTTCTTAATAAAAAAATAATTGTCAAGAAAAACAACGGTCCATACAAGTGGAATACATCAAGACACAAAATGATAAATAAAACAAAATCGGTTTTCTTCTTGTTCGATGGTACGCCGTTCGTCACAAATTAAAATATGCACTGAACCATCATCGTCATGTCAGTCTTTGAAGACACAATAATCATAGTAAAAGAGGAAAAACATTAGTTGTGACATTACCCTACGCAATGCAGTTTTACAATTTTTGAACAACTGTCTAGAGGGTTGGATGAAGCAAGCCATGTTGCAGAACAAATCGAAAGAGTGGGTCCAAATCGCCGTATCAAGAGCCAACCAACTGTTTCTCTTAATTGACACATCAACTGTTAAGATCCAAAGAGAACCAACAAAATCCTACAACACCTACCTTCACATGCCCTTCCCCGACGCCAGACCGAATGTTGTTGAGGTAGGGAGGTGACAGAGAGACCTTTGTTACAACATGCCACCAGGAAAACAAAATCTAAGGAAAGCAAAAACCTGTAAAAACCTAAGAAAATCAAAAGGGATGGACCCACACTCGAAGATGTGGCTCGAGAATGTCGGCGGCATGTTCCCCGACGCTAGAACGCCAAACTTCATTAAGGAAACAGCAGGCCTAAGGGTATCTTCAAAGTGGACCATCAAACTGCCCGCATCCGTCTGGACCGCGCGGTATGGATGTGTTTTGCCATCCAACGCGGGCCTGTATCAGTCTGTCGACCGGGCTAGACGTGATTTTTCCCTCAAATTGGGAGCAAACCAAGGGGCGTTGCGGGGGTCCGGACCACTGCCACGTAGGACTCCGACAGCCCCGACCCACTGAAACCCCTATCTCGGTCCCATTCTCTTCCACTCCACCCCTGCCCTCTTGCTTTGCATCTGCGTCCTCCTCCTCCGACGCCACCGATGTACCTCTCCGACTGCCACACAGGGATTACCAGGTGTCCGCAACTACCACCCACAAGCCCGCTCGCCTTGTACTACAGCGTCGTCCACCCATGATCTATTCGTAGCCATGTACCTCTGTCCCCCTGTCGACAACGACAACCATGGTTGACACCATGCATGATAGGTGTTTGGTCAAATGTCATTGAGCTTATTTTCGAACTACATGTCGTTGTTTTAGAGCAAGAACGATGGCGGGGTACTCGACATGGTGAATGAGTTGTTGTGTGATGTATGGTTTAGGCGTATCTGTGGACTTCGTAGGCAGGAGCAGAAGGAGGTTCTTTGGCAGCACGTGCATGGTTCGTTTCATGCGCAAAAGCACATTGTGCCCTGTGACATACAAATCATCCATGAACGAAATGTGAAGTCATTAGCCTATCGATGGTAGACCATCCAGAACTCTGCTATAAAGTATTATGTCGCAGTTGATTGCCGACAATGTGGCCATTGCGCGCGACAACCATGGAGATTGTAAGTTTTGATTTTCTTGCTCTATATGTTGATTGGTTCATTCATTCACTCATTGTTGCTCTATACGTTGTGTAGCTTGCACGCGCTGCCGTAGTGTACTACGGGTCAAAGGGCAGACAATTCACACACATGAATTGTTGGATGAATCTCAAGGAACAATATGTGTGGGACAACATGTGCCAGAACTGGAGTTAGTATCGTTGAATTTGATCTATCCATGAAAAACTTGTCTAACACCCGGTTGAATTGGAACCAGTGGCGGAGACAGGGGGACCAGCAGGGCCCTGCCCCCTAATGTCCGCTGGTTTAAGACTAATACTAATGTAAACACATAACTTTTTGCTGTTAAAACAGAGTATTTTAATGGACTGGCCCTCCTCAACTAGGTTTAGCAACGTTTGGCCATCCTCATTGGATTTTCCTGGCTCCGCCACTGATTGGAACTACTGTTGTACTAGACATATTTGCATGTGTATTTATGGATGACTAGCAAGATGCCCGTGCGTTGCACGGAATATGAAGATGCATTTGTATGAGTAGTTTATCTTATAAGAGAAAAAGATGAACAAGGAAAAGTCGTATCTACAAATGTGGAGAGGAGTGCGGGTAAATTGTCATAGTTTCCTTCCTACCAGTTAGATATAGATCGGGCGACCTATATTGCAGGATGACAGACACACCATCATCACCAACTCTGCTTTTTATAAGAGTACTAGCAAGATGCCCGTGCGCTGCACGGAACATCAAGATGCATTTGTATGAGTAGTTTATCTTGTGAGAGAAAATGATTAACTAGGAAAAGCCTTATTTGCAAATGTGGATAGGGGTGTGGGTATCTTTTTGCAAAATTGCCATAGTTTTCTTCCTATCCGTCAGATATAAATCGGACGGCCTATATTGCAGGACGGCAGACACACCATCATCACCAACTCTGTTTTTTATAAGAGTAGAGAAATTGTAATAGTTTCCTTCCTACCCGTTAGATATAGATCGGGCGACCTATATTGCAGGATGACAAGCACACCATCATCACCAACTCTACTTTTTATAAGAGTAAAGATTTGTCCTATTTTCTATCTGAATTTTGATGAATTCTATCGTGTTTGATAAAATTTGTCAAAACACGATTTGAAATGCATGCTGCTAAAATACGATTTGAAATACATCAGCGTTGGGGATGCCCTAACACTGCTATACACAAGGGCACAACAAGCACCTCTCACATATCCAACAGGGGCAGATGAGAGGAGAAAAGAATTCCTTTCTAGAGGTTGTATGTAGTGATGCAGACCAGGAATAGAGTTCCGTAAAGATGACATATTTGGTCCTCAGCCATGATCGCCCTCCCATTTTCATCTCAAATTGGGGTATATGTTTTGCAGCGTGCAACCTCTTTAAAGGAAAACAAACACCCAATCAAGCAAATTTGCATATCAAAAGCAGCTAAGTCGAAGAAAAACAGAGCCTATTTCCTCCAAGGGCATGTACTCCACAGTTGGAGGGTGCACCTAACGCAAAACCTAAATTTTAGTTCATGCAGCAAATCACTGGAACTCAACAACCAGCACAATTGGACAAACACAGAGGACACCAGAAAGGATTCATGATTACGAATCGAACCGAGCAGTTGCAACATTTCCTTGCCATGGCAAGTCCGAAACCAAACCAACTAGATCACACAAGTACTCCAGCACTCATAAACACTGGCCATTAAACTGACACGACGTCTTACTGCAGCGGTTTCTCCTTAAATAGGCAATGGACAGAATATTAGGAACTCTGAAGTTCATACAGGACTCCACGCCATATGAGGCGTCTAAAAGGTCGATCCGTTCCACCCAAAGTCCGAGCGCTGCATGGTAAAGAAAAAGGCTTAATTGGAGTTCATATAATTAGCATCTAGCATAGAAAGGAAGCCACTGTGGAAGCTAACATGACACTACGAGTTCAAACGACAGATGGACATTTACATGATCTACTCTTGATGCAAAGCATGCAAACATTGAGCATGTTCTTGTGCAGGATGGGCCTAACAAACAGCAGAATTGCAATGAGAACATGATGATGCCTGATGAAGACCCATGAATGAGCGGTCGACAGCAAATAATATCTGCTTGCCTTTGAATCATGGAACTTGAGGTAGAAGCGGGACTTGGGGATGGACAGCTTTGACTCCAGGATGGAAGCAATGCCGGCACTCAGCTTCTTGTTCACATCAGGGTTCAGCCCTCCGATGGAAACCAGCTCACCGTAGGCTGCAGGCTCCTGGGTACCTCCGAACGCCATGGGCACTGAACCCTTGAGAACAACCATCACATACTGTTGGAAGCACTCAAGTTAGTATCTGAATGATAAAGACGGTGAGAAAGAACTTTGGTATACCCGCTACTCGGTCAGCTAAAAACCAGAAAACTATCACAGCCTAATTTCCAGTAGTTTGAGTGTCTGACATTGTATACAATCATATCATATCTCCAAATCTACAGAATGAAACACCAACTAAGAGCTTCATTATAATTGGCTTCAGTATCATAAATATAAATAACCAGGCAAGTCATTTTGATCTTAATTATCTCTGATATATCAACAGAAGTAGCTATTGGAGCCATTTTTCTGTTAAAATTGATGTATTTCTACACTTAAAAACAACTAACCTAAGTACAGTTAGCTTTCCAAAATAATACTCCAGTATATTTAGAAAAGAACAACTTGAGAATCAAGGAAATGACCTGTATTTCTCTAAAAACATAAGCAAATAAAGTTCTGAATAGTTAAACATGAGCAGTCCAGATTTACGTCAGATTAATGGTACTGTGCATATATTTTATAATTTTCCAATACATGAGGTTCTGAATTAGCAATTATAGAGGAACACGCAGAAAACAGCCATATCTTGTTGATGTGAAATACCTCTACATTCGAAAGACAAGCAAAACAAGTAAACATGTATTTCTGGAAAGACTTTCAGATATTGCCTCCCAAAGCAAAATCTCTAAAACAGAATAAAGTGTTTTCACTCTAGACTTGCAATAGACACTAATCATAACCTCCTAATCAACTCATTTTGGTGTTGCAATGACCAAGAAAAATGGAAAATATGAAGGTTTCAAAGTTCTTTTGAGAGAAAGATACACACAAACTCCATGCTCCATGGTACTCTCAAAGTTCCCCATCTTATGCTATGTTTACAGAGAAATCCGTAATAAATATTAAAGATGTCGAGCATGTTCATTGTCTGATTTGCTTCTGTAGAGAGACAGATTGGTTCTATTCATCCCTTTACCAAGTAACTTGCCCATCCATTTCAAGTTTAAGCATATTCATGTCATAGCACATCAAACACCCTTCATGCTTATCATATTGAGGCTAAGAAAAATAAAAATGCTACTCCCTCCAATCCGAATTAATTGACGCAGACAATGTAAAATGGACATTCTATAGAGGCTGCGTCAATTAATTCGGAACGGAGGGAGTAACTGATTCGAAAAAAATATCCAAACCAAGAAGACAACGACTTGACCACCAAACATCAAGAAATCAAACCTTGATTCAGTTCAGGTTCAGTCCAAGTTTTCAATTTTCACGTGCATGCTAATCTGCTCCTAAATATAAGATGTTTTGGCAGTTCAATTTAAACTGCCAAAACGTCTCACATATAGGAACAAAGGTAGTAAATAAAACTGCAAAGTTTATTTGACAAGAAACTGATTTTTTCGTCTGTGTGGTCTACATTCACCAACAAACAAACACATGACCATAAGAAACACAGTCCTAAACTGGACATAACCCCAGATCACAACCTTGAACTTGCTCCACACATGAAAATGTCATACAAACCTACAGATCAAAACCCCGTATCCACAATTTCAGCAGTCGTGGGACAAAGATCTTCCAGGGCAAAGCAAACATGAATAGCCGCCCAAAGGAAGGGGAACAAACCGCCAGCATCGAATCGACCCCCCAAAACCCTAACAGATTGAAGGGCCAGACCTAAGAGACGGACAGAATTCAGGGGACGGCCACGCCTGTATGGATCGACATGGAGATACGGACGCCGCGAGAAGAGGGAAGATGGCCTAGGCAAGGCGGGATGTTGAGGAAAGGGGGGAGATGGGGCAAGGAGCGTACGTTCTCCGGCTTGCCGATGATGGTTGCGACGGTGCTGGAGGCGTCGGCGAGGACGGCGGAGGTGTCCACCCCCTCCAGGTTCACGTTCGTCGACACGTTCAGGCAAGGCATCTTCCTCCTCCTCCGCTTCTTCTTCTTCTCCCCTGTCTGCGCCTTGGTGGATGGGTGGGGAAGTGTGTAATGGAGAGTTGGAGACCTCAGTCGACCTTGGCGAGGAAGGACAAAACCCTGACCACTCGTTCCTCGACCGGTCGACCCTATGCGTGTGTGTGTCAAAAAATAAAAGATTTTTTTGATTAAATATGATAATTAATCTTTATCTTTATCTTTTTTTATCTTTATTTTTATCTTTACCTAATATCTATATCTTTATCTTTACCTAATATATATATATATTGGCAAAGTATCAAGTGAAAACACTCGTTAAGTGAAAACTGAAAACTATCCTCGTACACCACTGGATCGAGGATGTACGGCGTGGACCAAAGGTGAAACCTAACCAGCCACTTAACCCCTGTTTTGCAGCTAACCCCCTGTCCTTACGTCCTTGCTTGGTACCGATTCACCCAAGAGAAAATAAAGAATCGTGCTCAATGGAGTCTAGTCCTGCCTCCTGCGCCGATCGCCGTGTGCCCTAGCTCTCCGACGGCCGCCCCGTCCAGCAGCTCTAGCCCTCCGCCTGCTGTGAGCCCCCGCCCTCCGCCGGCGACGGCCGTGATCCCCTGCCCGCCTGCTGTGAGCCCCCGCACATTCCGCCGTCCCCGGCCATGGTCCCCCTCACTCCACCGGCGACGGCCGTGATCCCCCGCCCCCGCCGACCACGGCCGTGAGCCATTGCTCTTGGTAGCACGCATCAGTACCGCTCGTAATAATCTTATGATGCATCTCTGAAAAACAACTTGGTGTTAAACCCAAGACAGATTTGAATGAAGAAAAGAAAAGAACATGCAAGAAAATCAGAAGAAACGGTTGGGATGCATCTACAAAAGACAATTTGGTAGTGAAGCTCATGTGTTGGATGAATTTTAGATGGCCTTTGTGCCTATATTTTGCTACGAGATTATCATGTTATCTTTGAATATTTATGTCTGAATATGTGCTACATGAAATGGCCATGACAGAATTTCATTTTTCAGTGCAAAAATATTGTTCTCACAGCTGATATTTTGGCAAGTTATTTGATCGAGTTTACTAAGCTGAAATGAAAAAGTTTTGTACATAAGATAGGGCACTTAGCTTAGCATGAGCCCCCTGCCTGCTGCTGCTGTTGCTCTCCGTGCGTGTGCTGTGGTGTGTAATTATCAGGAGCAATGTTAACCACTAGTCCAAGAATGGCAGAATCCATGTCACTGAAAGAAGGTTGCCCAAGTAGCTATACTACAGCCCCTCCAGAGCAATGGGAAAGCTAAATGCTTCACTTTTAACAGGGGAAACTACAAAGATTTCTGCAAGCAATTCACATTCATTATGCAAATCTGCAATTTCAGTATGTACAACAATAGCAAACAACAAAGATTTCTTGTACACCCACATTCATTCAAGAATTTTCTGTACATTCACATTCACTCAGCTGCAGCAAAACAATAAGGATGTATCTGTCTCAACTCTGAACATCCACATTCATTCAGTTACTCAGTACAGCAAAACATCAGTTTTCCTCGCAGAGAAAAAGGGCAGGGAGGCGGAACCCGCGGCCGCGTGGTCTTCCTCGCATGGAGCAGCGCCAGGTGGCAGGGTCGCGGAGGTCACCGTTTTGTGGGGCCAGCGCTGCCGCCGCCGCTGCCGACATTGTCCCTTGAACTGTGTGTGGTCAGTGCCAGGTCACGGCCCCGTCGGTGCTCCACCGCGGCCTCCGAGTATGAATCGCTAGGGGAGTGGCGGCGCCGTCAGTCGCCTCCGCAGCCAGTCACCGTCCAATCACCGCCGTCTCCAGGTCGCCCTCGCACGGATGCAGAACTAAGAAGGGGATAACGAGGACACCCTCGCACGAGTGGACACCCTCGCACGAGCAGGGGGTTAGCTGCAAAACTGGTGTTAAGTGGCTGGTTAGATTCCACTTTTGGTTTGCGCCGTGCGTTCTTGATCCAATGGCGCACGAGGATAGTTTTCAGTTTTCACTGAATAATCGTTTTCACTTGATACTTCGCCATATATATTATATACTAATAAAACGGCTATCGCTTCTGGTCGTCCGTCATTAAAATTGCCCTCTAAATTGGTTAAAATTACCCACCAATACCACCTGTAAATGGAAAAACGAATCCTTTTTTTGGACCAAAAACAATACCACCTTCATTTTTTATACGGGCGCGGCGAGTAGAGGTCACAAAGCAAGGAGCAGCGGAATGGTTGGCTGATTGCCCTTTTAGCGGCTAGACCAGGGTTCGATCCCCAACTTCCATAATTTTTATCTTTCTTTTTTCACACATGTCCTACACATGTATGCGTTCATGGGCCGGCGCATGTGTGGGGCTTCACTCCCCTGAGTTTTTTAATTTTACTTTTTTGTCTTTTCTTTTCTCATTCTGTTTTCTTTCTTTCATCTTTAAATTAATTCTGGATTTTAATACTCTAAAAGTTGCGAGTTTTAAAAAAAAATTAAGAAATAAGTCTGATAAAAAACATAAAATATATGTGAATTCAAACATGTTTAGAAAATCATTAAAAGTTTGCAGATTCAAAAAATATTCGTGGTTTTGCAAAACTGTTCGCAAAATTAAAAAAATCACAATTTGTAAAAAATGATCGGGAAATAAAATCATGTTCATGATTTTGAAAAAATGAACGTGTATTCAAAACATATTTAGGAATCTGAAAAAAATGTCCATGAAATTTTAGAAAATGTTCACAATAATAATAATAATAATAATAATAATAATAATAATAATAATAATAATAATAAATAGTTGTTTTTTAATTTTGTTCCCCAATTTAAAATAAAGTTCATCGATTCAAAAAATGTTTGTTGAGTCAAAAAATGTTAGTGAAAACGAAACCGGTTCATACATTCAAAAAAAAATTTGTAAACAAAACTAATGTTCATGATTTTTTTGAGAAAATCAAAATTTAAAAAAAAATGTTTGTTGTTTTGAAAAACTGTTCACTGATTCAAAAGTGTTTTATGTTTAGAATTTGGTTAGTCTTTCGAAAGTCTTTATGTGTCTTGGTGTTGGGAGTAGCTCGTGGTCAATGAGATTTGTTTTTAAAGTTTTAAACGTTCCCTTGCGCAACATGGTGACAAGTGTGGCATGCACTGGCAAACTCATAGCCTTGGGATTTACCACGTCGAGTGCATTGTGATCGCGTGAACATCGCGACCATCATCGGCTAGGGTGAGAAAAAAATGGCAACATGGTGAATCACTATGTGAAAATAGAGTACGCTCATATATCAGGATATTGAGTCATACTTATTTGGTTAGCCATAATTTTTTATCTGCCGTTGCAACGCACGTGCATATTTGCTAATACCTACTAATAAAGCGGCTATCGCTTCTAGTCGTCCGTCATTAAAATTGCCCTCCAAATTGGTTAAAATTACCCACCAATGCCACCTGTAAGTGGGAAAACGATTTTTTTTTGGGACCAAAAACAATACCTCCTTCATTGTTTTATACTGGCGCGGCGAGTAGAGGTCACAAAGCAAGGAGCAGCGGAGTGGTTGGCCGATTGCCCTTTTAGCGGCTAGACCAGGGTTCGACCCCCAACTTCCATAATTTTTATCTTTCTTTTTTCACACATGTCCTACATATGTATGCGTTTATGGGCCGGCCCATGTGTGGGGCTTCACTCCCCTGAGTTTTTTAATTTTACTTTTTTGTCTTTTCTTTTCTCATCCTGTTGTCTTTCTTTCATCTTTAAATTAATTCTGGATTTTAATATTCTAAAAGTTGCGAGTTTAAAAAAAAAGAAATAAGTCTGATAAAAAAACATAAAATATATGTGAATTCAAACATGTTTAGAAAATCATTAAAAGTTTGCAGATTCAACCAGTGTTCGATCCCCAACTTCCATAATTTTTATCTTTCTTTTTTCACATATGTCCTACATATGTATGCGTTTATGGGCCGGCCCATGTGTGGGGCTTCACTCCCCTGAGTTTTTTAATTTTATTTTTTTGTCTTTTCTTTTCTCATCCTGTTGTCTTTCTTTCATCTTTAAATTAATTCTGGATTTTAATATTCTAAAAGTTGCGAGTTTTCAAAAAAAATAATAAGAAATAAGTCTGATAAAAAACATAAAATATATGTGAATTCAAACATGTTTAGAAAATCATTAAAAGTTTGCAGATTCAAAAAATATTCGTGGTTTTGCAAAATTGTTCGCAAAATTAAAAAAATCACAATTTGTAAAAAATGGTCGGGAAATAAAATCTTGTTCATGATTTTGAAAAAATGAACGTGTATTCAAAACATATTTGGGAATCTGAAAAAAATGTCCATGAAATTTTAGAAAATGTTCACAATAATAATAATAATAAATAGTTGTTTTTTAATTTTGTTTCCCAATTTAAAAGAAAGTTCATCGATTCAAAAAATGTTTGTTGAGTCAAAAAATGTTAGTGAATCCGAAACCGGTTCATACATTCAAAAAACAATTGTAAACAAAACTAATGTTCATGATTTTTTTGAGAAAATCAAAATTTAAAAAAAATGTTTGTTGTTTTGAAAAACTGTTCACTGATTCAAAAGTGCTTTATGTCTAGGATTTGGTTAGTCTTTCGAAAGTCTTTATATGTCTTGGCGTTGGGAGTAGCTCGTGGTCAATGAGATTTGTATTTAAAGTTTTTAAACGTTCCCTTACGCAACATAGTGACAAGTGTGGCATGCACTGGCAAACTCATAGCCTTGGGATTTACCACGTCGAGTGCATTGTGATCGCGTGAACATCGCGACCATCATCGGCTAGGGTGAGAAAAAAAATGGCAACATGGTGAACCACTATGTGAAAATAGAGTACGCTCATATATCAGGATATTGAGTCATACTTATTTGGTTAGCCATAATTTTTTGTCTCCCGTTGCAACGCACGGGCATATTTGCTAGTGTCTACTTAAGCCTAAACATCTTACATTTTTTTAAAATAAAATAGGCGACTGCTAGGCGCCGGCGCACCGGCCGAAATTTCGGCCGGTCGGCCCCCCAGCCACACGATACGCACGTCCCAGACCATAGGATTCCACCCCCTCGCCCCCACCCCGACCCCCCCCCCTCGCGTCTCCTTCCTGCAACAGTCCCCACCCTCCTGCTTCCCCGCCCCCCTCCCCTGGCCTCCCCCTTGAAGCTCTGTGGCGACCGCTCGCCGGCTCGTTGGTGTCGCTCGCCGGGCCGCTTGCCGGCTCGCCATGGAGCCGCTCGCAGATTTGATGGTTGCAGCAAAAATCAATTGGTAAATCTGGTCCCAGCTCCGCTTCGCGATTTCAGCAAAATCAAAAGGTCGTTGTAGCAAAATCAGTTGATGGTTCCAGCAAAAAACACAAATGCAACAAAAAAAATCAAAAAACATGCCTCGCCTCATGAAGAAATTGGTTCCAGCAAAAAAACACTGGGTTCAGTTGAAGCTTTTTTCAGCATTGAAACGTTTTTCCTACGGTGAAAACTTTTTTCTCATGGCACTTGAAGCTTTTCCTCAAGCCGAATGAAGCTTTTCCATGGCCGGTTGAAGCTTTTTCTCCCCAGGATGGAAGCTTATTCTTCCATACCGGCTTGAAGCTGGTTCCAGCAAGAAGCAAAACTCAGCGGGATAACCGGTTTAGCTGGTATCAGCGACTTGGCGGCATAACCTGGCTGGGAGCGTGTTACAGTTTTGATTGGGGGCTCAATTCATCAAGCCGGATGACCGGTTTAGCTGCATCAAGGAGAGCTGGCTGCAGGCAAGGGCCGGTGTGCCCAAGATGATGAGTCGCAACTTGACCAGAAGGCTAGCAGCATAAATAGAGTGTTGGATCTGGTGCGTGAAGACATTCAGCTGGATGCATTTCCTACCTGGGCGACTAGTTTTGACCAAGCTTGTTTGTTCAAGCTCACGTGTGACTAGTTTTAACCAGACTTGTTTGTTCAGGCTCACGTGTGTCCATCGCTGTTCTAGGAGAACATCCTCTGGTTTTCAGTTCTAGTACGCCTAGACTGTTAACCATCTTGTATTTCTTTCCCATCTAATAAAGTTCGGCCAATGGTCCTTCGAGACAAAACTCAGCACGTCGTGAAAAAAGATGTACCAATTGACCATGCTGATAGTAGCAAAACTCGAAACGGTGGTAGCAAAAAGTAGTACACTGGTTCCATCAAACAAAAATACATGGTAGCAAAAAAATTCATTGATTCCAGCAAAAAATCGAAGATGGTTGTAGCAAAATTGGTACTCTGATCCTACTTCTACCAAACAAAAACATGGTTCGTCGACACGTTCAGGCAAGGCATCTTCCTCCTCCTCTGCTTCTTCTTCTCCCCTGTCTGCGCCTTGGTGGATGGGTGGGGAAGTGTGTAATGGAGAGTTGGAGACCTCAGTCGACCTTGGCGAGGAAGGACAAAACCCTGACCACTCGTTCCTAGAACCGGTCGACCCTGTGTGTGTGTCAAAAAAATAAAAGATTTTTTTATTAAATAGGATAATTAATGTCTACTTAAACCTAAACGCCTTACATTTGTTTTTTAATAAAATATTGTCCAACGATGCTATGTTTCTTACATATGCAACATACCAAATGTGTGACAACATTTTTACTAAGGGAAAAAATTGTTTTTACCACTCTATCTTATGCCAATTCTCCATATGCGAGTCTAGACTCTGTCATTTCTCTTTTGCCACTATCAGCTTTTGACAATTATCACAATTGCCATTTCGTGGCAATTGTGATGCATTTTCAAATGCACTATTAGTTTTTGACAAATTATCACAATTGTCATTCCGTGGCAAAATTAAAATTTCAGAGTGGCAATTGTGATACATTTTCAAATGGTAAGAGTGACAAAAGTAAAATAATTTTATTTTCTTTTTGGCACGGAATGGCAATTGTGATAATTGTCAAAAGCTAAGAGTGGCAAAAGTGAAATGTCAAAATCTAGAGTGGCATAAGAAAAATTGGCAAAATTTAGAGTGGCAAAAACAAAATGCTCCCTTTTACTAACCTGATCCTCTGAAACAAGCTTGTGACACTAACACTTTCTTTTCGTTAATTAAAACTAAGTCCTAAGGATCTTTTCCTAAAAAGAGAAAACTAAGTTCTAATGTCAAACTACAAAGAACAAACATAGTACATCGTGTGTTGCTACAAACAAAGTAAGAAACCACACTACTCCCTAATTAAAAGAGTGATGCTTTCAACATGTCACATTGTCTTTGATATTTGGCTAAAACCATCGTGTTATTTTTATAGTATATGCATAATATTCAAAATTACTGTAAGAGTAAAATTTACTTTTTACCTCATAGCGAAGATCTCGTGCCAGCATATTATACTATTTTCAAAGAAAATGCCAATGCCACGTTTTACCCCTTTTATTTTATTTGTGAATTCACATTTCACCCCTTATGTATGACCATTTGTGCTAAAATTTACAAGGCAAACCCATTCGTCCGGACAACATGAAAACTAAGTAGAGGGCCAACTTAGACTTATGTTCGTTGGGCTTATATCTGATATGATTGTAAGGGTTTCTTTGATTCACATGATTTCCCGCTAAAAAAAGATTCACATGATTTAAGGAACGCATGAATAGGAAGAACAATAGGACTACAAATGGCATGCCTTTTTTAATCCTACATGATTTTGGTTTGCTTGACTGCATCTCACAAAAAATAAAGGATTCTTCCCCAGAGTTTTGAGTGGATGATAGAATTCTATGGAATATATACAAATGAATCCTGGAAATAAATCATACATGATTCATCCTACAAATCAAACGGCCAACATAGATAGAAATCCCGAGGATTTCAATCCTTTAAAATTCATATGAATATCCTTTAAATCAAAGAGGCCCTCAGATTAGTGTGGTGCATCTACCATACTTGTTCATTAAATACTAGCATAATTCATAGAATTTGGCTGAATTTGATGTAAAAACTAAACAATGGCATCATTTGATATGCCCCTAATGAACATGCATCTGACTTGTTAGCTCCGTCAGCTAGCATGTCGTCCTAACAACTGCATTTGTTGGTTCAGGATTTATGAAAAACTCTTACTTTTTTGTGGATTGTGAAAAATTCTACTCCCTCTGTAAACTAATATAAGAGCGTTTAGATCACTAAAGTAGTGATCTAAACACTCTTATATTAGTTTACGGAGGGAGTACCTCGGTATGCAATTTTTTTGAGATGGGCCTAAGAAAACGAATTGGATGAGAGTATTTTCCTTTATAGTATATGCATAAAATAAAGCAAAACTGTAATAATTTTCTGGATTACTTTCCTGACACAATTTAACACATATAAGTTTCAAGTTTCCAGTCTAAATATTTTACAACAACAACAATACTATTTTTTTAAGTCCAAAGCAATACATTTCATGGACAGGAAAGAATACATGTTTACAAGACCTATTTTTTGAATTGATTTGAGATGCCGCCTGGTGTATCGGACAATTCAAGGAAGATGGAGGTGTTTTTACAAAATAAATTTAAGCGGGTGGTGAGCAATCAAAGCTCAGTCTCAGCCATTGATAGCAGATTGATATCATCCAAGGTGAGAGAACCATCACCACCAACTGGTTTCTTTAGAGGAACATAAAGGAAACATACTACCTACTATAAAAACTTGTTTTGTTTTGAAAACAAGCATAATATCTATCTTGGTCCTTCCTTTTGGGAGGAAAATGAGTTAGTTACTCAGGAAGATAACGACCTCTTGCAGAAAAACTTTTCCGAAGAGGAGATTAAAGAGGCAATATTTGGGTCTTATGCCCATGTTGCCCCTAGCCCGGATGGATTATCTTTCTTGTTTTATCAAACCTTTTGGGATGTGATTAAAAATGACTTTATGGCCCTGGTGAGAGACTTTGAAGTAGGAAAACTGGATTTACAACGATTAAACTTTGCTCTGATTGTGCTCATTCCTAAAGAAGTTGATGCCAGGGAGATGAAGAAGTTTCGCCCTATTAGTCTGAGTAACTGTGGGATTAAGATTTTTTCTAAGGCCATGACCAATAGGGTCTCTCCTGTTGGGCGCAGATTGATTTCTTCTAATCAAACTGCATTCATTAAGGGGAGATACATACTAGAGAGTGTGGTGATGGCACATGAAGTGATCCATGAAATTAAAAAATCAGGATCGCAAGGCTTAGTTCTCAAATTAGATTATGAGAAGGCCTATGATAGAGTTAGTTGTGAGTTTTTGTTTGACATGCTTCATTCGAGGGGTTTTCGCTCAAAATGAATTTCTTGGATTAAAAGCACTCTTGTTAATAGCACTTTCAGTGTGAGGATTAATGATACAACAGGTCCCTACTTTGTAGGAGGAAAAGGCCTCAAACAAGGGGATCCACACTCTCCCCTGTTGTTTAATCTAGTTGCTGATGTTTTTTACCAAAATGCTCAAGAAAGCTGCTTCGCACAGTCTAATTTCTGGGCTTTCTGCCCCATGTGATCCCTGGAGGTGTGGTTAGTCTGCAATATGCAGATGACACCATACTCTTCTTGGAGAAATCTGTCCATAAAGCAAGAAATTTTAAATGGCTTCTGTCATGCTTTGAAAATCTGTCTGGAATGAAAATCAACTTCCATAAAAGTGATCTCATGACTATAAATATGGATGGTGCAAATGCTAAGGAATTTGCTCAAATTTTTTGCTGTAAGAATGGTTCTTTTCCTATTAAGTACTTGGGAGTGCCTCTGCACTATGATAATTTAAAAAGAGAAGATATTCAGCCTATCATTGATAGAATCATTGAAGGGATCTCTGGCTGGCTGGGGAGATACCTCACTTATAAAGGAAAAATTATTCTACTTTGTGCTTGTGTGATCAGTATCCCTGCTTACCTGATGTCTGTGATCAAATTTCCTAAGTGGGCAATTAATGCAATTAACTCCCAGATGGCTCATTTCTTTTGGGGAAATCTGGGAGATCAACACAAGTACCACCTAGCTAATTGGGGATTAATTACTAGAAGGAAAGAATATGGAGGTTTGGGGGTTCCCAATATTAAAGAATATAATATGGCCTTACTAGCTTCTTGGGGGAAAAATATTTTTTAATAACCCCGATTCAGATTGGTCTAAGCTTCTGCTTTATAAATATCGTGTTAATTCTCCTAACCTCCTTCGGGCTAAAAGTGAAGGGGGCTCTACCTTCTGGAAGAGCACTACTTGGGCGCTGACAGCTGCAAAAACTTTTTATACCTGGAAATTGGGAAATGGGAAACTCATTAGTTTTTGGCATGATGTGTGGATAGGGGATTGTTCCCTCAAGGTGCAGTTCTGGGACTTATTTTACATCTGTAACCAGACTGACAACACTGTAGCCCAGGTTTGGGACGGGAATGAGCTGAAACTAACATTTAGGAGGTGTGTTAACCATCTTGGTATGAAACGCTGGGATCAGCTTGTCTGTATGGTCAAGCAACACCCTCCAGTAGATGAAACGGACACCCCAATCTGGGGTTTAGAACCAAATGGGTTATTTTCAGTTAAGTCTTTCTATAAACAAATCAATTTTGGTGGGGTGGTTTCGGGCATTAGTCCTAAAATGTGGAAAATCTTATGCCCACGGAATATACATATATTCTTGTGGCTGTGTGTTCACAACAAGATACTTACTAGAGATAACCTTGCGAAGAGGAGGGAAGTGGAAGAACCTTCATGCTTGTTCTGTGCAGAATTTGAGACCGTTCAACACTTGTTGTTTGATTGTGTGGTGGCCCAGCAAGTGTGGAGTCTTGTTGCAGATATGTTTAATATTGATAGAATATCCTGTTTTACAAAAATTATGTCCTTCTGGCATAGACATAAAGAAAAAGCTGTTTTGAATATGGTAACAACTGCTGCCTTGTGGAGCTTGTGGAGACTAAGGAATGAATTTTGCTTTCAGGGGCGCAAGTGGAAAAATGTGAAATGCATTCTTGCACAACTAAGCTGCTTTTTACACCAATGGATGGTTCTGTGCGACGATGGACAAGCAAAGCTTCTACAGCAATGCATCCTGCTGCTGGACAAACGACGTGGGGAATTCCTCCGGATTGCTTGGATTGCTTGGAAATGAGGCTGGAGGAGGCCAACTGAATACCGGGGCGATGGAGATGGTGGAGCATCCCTGGGGATCGGATTTAGATCCATCTTCTTCGTTTCCTTTCTTCCTGTTGGACCTCTGTAATAATTGGTTTGGACATGATGCTCTGTTGCCACTAGACGTAAAACTGCTATGTTGGCTGTAGGTTATTCCGGCGAGGGTAGATGCTTTGTAGTATTCAGGTCGTTCGAAAACTTTGTATTCCTGTGACTGGTTGCGGTCTGCTTCATTCCATAAAATGGGGCAGGGGGGGGGGGGGGGGGGGGGACCCCTTTCTTTAAAAAAAAAGGAAACATTTCCCCCCTGAAAGGCTAAAGCTTTGAGCTAATACTGGAAGTAAGAAACAACCTATTTACATAAAAAAGAAGCCAAAATGAACATAAAAGCCGCACATCATAGCTCATTTACAGTAGAAGTTGCAATACTCCATGCACATGTTGGGCTAGCAAACTATATTTTTCTTGCACATGGTGTACAAAACAGCTAAAACCAACTTTTTGTAGCACTTGCAATAATGGCTACAACCAAGTGGAGAATGCTTCTACGGTTACACATCAGCTACGTAAGAACTACATTTCACAGGATTCATAATTATCTAGGGTAGATCTGAAGGTGTACAGAACAGCCAAACCAACTACCTGTAGCATTTGCAACAAATGCCACAACAAAGTAAGAGGTGCTTCTACGGCTACAACTTTAGTGACAAGCCTTGGCAGTAAATGAAGTTTGCAACTTCCACTGGATCTGTACATGTATTTGCCAAGTAACTATACAAGAAAACCAAGATATGTCTTATTTTTCTATCTTTTCATCTTCTCATAAAATTATCTAGGGTATCACATTTTGTCGCGTAAGTCAGTCTCTGACAAGATCGAGTTCCAGGGTCCACCTTTGCTCCCTAATCTGCACATCAGAAAATTACCCGAAGTCATCAAGGGTTTCTCCATTCCAACTTCCATGAGAAGGGCAATGGAAACCTATATAGTCTACACTACCTCCACAACCCAGCAACTGCTCGCAAACTCATAAAAAGAATGAGACCGGCCCAGACGCCACCAAGACCAAATTCAGGAGCAGCAACAAGTAGGAAAGCCGATGATATGGCTCCTGCAAAGAACTGAGCAAACCAGATACTTAAATATTGTTAGTTATTTTGCAGCTCATTTAGTATTGACAGCAAGGCGGGGAATAGAGTGCAAACAGAGCTCCAGTTCAGACCATGGAGTAGGCAGCATATGCAAAGTCAGATACACCATAGTAGAGCCCATCGACCACAAAAGCAACAGCGTTTATTGGCTGGGAGATGGCGACGAACTGCAAGATTTAATATTGGAGCAGTGAGTATCATGGCATCAAAACTTCACTTGTCACATTAGGTGTTTATTTCAACAGTCCTAAATATCTCATTACCCAGACACCAGATTTGGCAATACCCAGAACTGCTGGATCGTCTGTGAACAGCGAGGAGAAAGACCCAAACCCAAAAAACAAGATTATAGCGAGTGCCGTACCAGTCGCCCCTCCAATCTGCGTAACAGAATATGTGAACAAACATTTTACACCTGGAGGTAAGGGAAAAAGAGAACCTCAGCAGCATTTATGAACTTCTTTTTCCATGACATGTGTATCTAACCTGCAGAACTCTGTAGAGAACCATGCGCGCCTGCTTGTAATTTCTTTTCGTATATTCAGTTGCAAGCAAAGCCTGCATTGTTTTATGGATACTTTAAGAACACATACCAAGCTAACAGGGTAGAAATGAAATGCCCCGCTGTATAAATGTACATACCTGTCCAGCAAGAGCTAATGCATCATTGAGTAAAGAGATTGTCAACCATACTTGCAAGCATAACTGATGGCCAGCCATTGGAACAGGCCCTTCCCTTGCAGCAAGAGATGTCGACAGTGTCATGGTGAGGAGCACTGCTATGGTCCTACCGATCAGCAGTCCACCTGCAGAACAGTTCACAATTTGACGTGTTTAAGAGAACAACTACTACCGAGGTCACATCACATCCATGGATAAGGTAGGCAAAACCAATGTTCTTAAGTCCTTGGAAATAAATAACATGAATATCTTCCAACCTGATTTCAGGTAGCGTATCATTCCACCACCAATGATCTTTCCTGAGAAGATTACTACTTTACTATTCAACTTCCAAAGGAGGATGCAAGCTATCACGTACCTGACAGCAGGCAAATATTTTCCAGCTAATTAGAGCCCCCATGGATGCAGATGACTAAAAGTACGAGCTAGGGGACACCAATGAGGAAAGTACATTAGATTTTCATGATAGCTTTAACATACTCAGATGTTACAGTCGCCAGCGCAGCACCTCTTACTCCTAAACCAAGCGGAAAGACAAATATCGCATCAAGTATTGCATTTACTAGGTTACCAACACCTGCATGCAAAACATCCAAATCAAGAAGATAATATCTCATGTACATATTGCAGCAGGATCCTCTCATACTGTTTCGGGGTAAAAATAATATCTGAAGTGCATATAGGGCATATGTGTTCCTGAGACTTGCTTGTTACAGATACTCAAAATGATAAAAAACACACATGATTAAATTTATGCAATTTAGCAACAAGAAATTGCAATATCTTACCAATAGCGTACAAAGGTGTCTTTGTATCCATCAACCCACGAAATGCACCCTGTGCTGCAAGTGCTACTATGATAGGTGGAGCACCATATGCCCTAAAAGTAAGAAATTGCTCGGCTGGTATACGCACTGGGGAATCCTGTTTATGTAACAAAGAACAACTTATACTCAAGAGTAATCTGACATAAGAATAATACATGACAAAAATACTTGGCTTGAAATGACTACAGCCGAATCAAAGCTTGTGTTCCAGGGGCGATTTAGTTATACACTACAGTTAATTCAAGAGATGAGAAAGCATGATTGACCACTAAATATGATCATATTCTAACTCACTTTTCCAGGTAGTATAATTGCTTATTTGCTTCAATCTCATCCTAACTTGGTTCATTTTGTTAGGAACACAAAAAAGGCATTTATCTGAACATTAGCAGCAAAGCACATAACAAATTGAGCGCCAAAACGTAGATATAATAAATGTTTAAGCCTGGTGACTGTCGATAAAGTAGTCCTACATACCACTGGTATACCGATGACATCCATCAATGTTCCAGATCCAAAAATAAGTGCCAGAGTTTCCATCAACCCAATACCAGAAGCTAGAGCCAAAGATGTCGTGACTGCCGGAAGAAACTTCCTTTCTTCACTCAACTTATTATCTGGGGATCTTCGAAATTCATCTTTTAAGTGAGATAATTAGTGTAACACAAAATATGGGAATAATTTCCAAAAATCTTTGAGCTCTTTATTAGCTTACTTTCTCCTGTTCCTCTATAACTATCATCTACTGCTTGCTGCTCAGCAACAAAAGATGTGGTCACGTTAAGCAGTGGAACGTTAAATAACTTGGACACCAAATTGAAGATCGAAATCGATACACCCACAGCAGCAAGTTCGGTTGAACCTGATGATAGAGTAAAAAAATGATCAAGAGATCAACAATCTTTCCGGTTCAAAACGTAAATTTAAAAAACCAATATATTTACTTATTCATGAGATAGTTAAGTATAAGGATTACATTCGAGAAACTTCTGCAGATTGACTACACATGAATGTCAAAGGCTCGAAATTTCTAGCACAAAATCTTTAGGGCCTCTTTGATTCTCAGGATTCTCAAAACGCAGGAATAGGGAAAATGGAGGAATACAGTGGCATGTCCTCTTGTATCCTACGGGATTTGGAGAAGTGTTTGATAGCACAAGAAAAGTAAAGGAATTCTACAAAGAAGTTTGAGTGGATGGAAAATTTCCTCCAAAATGTAGTATAAATGAATCATATGGAAAAAATCTTAAGGATTTCAATCCTACAAATCAAACGACCATCACATGAAAAAGTCCTAAGGATCCAAATCCTGTAAAAATCCTATGCATTTCCTTTGTATCAAAGGAGCCCTTAGTTTCTGGGTTGCAATGCTGCAAAATAATAAGTACTAGTGTAGAATAATTTGGCTGTGAATATTGTTGGTTAAGTTGCTCAAACTCAAACACCATCTTAACATGGATGACGGATCGGCCTTGTAACATAGCCCAGAGGCATCAGCCATGTGTGCAGGATGGCAAGAAAGAACCCATATTACCTATATGGCCGACGAAGGCGGTGTCGACGAGCGCAGCGATGGGGTCGGCGGCGAGCGCGAGCACAGCAGGCGCGGCGATGCTCAGGATATCCATCCCAACCGTATCAAGCGTGAGCCATCCCGGCAGCGTGCCCGTCGCAGTCATAGCTTCCTCCTCATTCCTTTCAGGCTCCGACTCCCGGGAAGCGTCCTCGTCGTCGTCGACCACGCCCTTGACTGTCGGCTTCGCGCGGCACCGCGGAGCGCGCCGCCGAGGAGCGGCAGAAGTACGGCAGGGGCAGGGGCGGCCGGAAGGCATGTGGGCATGGTGGAACCTTCGATGCTGGCCCAGGGTGAGCGCCGCGGCGGCCCTCGTCGGCGCCGGCGAGGTCGCCGCCATGAGTCTGAGCGCGCGCGCGCGCGAGTCGAGCGTGTGGGTGGGAGTACGGCACGTGGGTTCAGTCTTCAGTGGCAGAGAGATTTGCCGGTTTTGTTGGGCCTTTGGGGCTTGGGCCGTAACAACCCGCTACCTCTTCTTCGCCCTCGCCTCGGCCGGTCAGCACGTGCCACGATCCGCCGCCGCCGCCGCCTCCTCGCTCCGGCGACCGCTCCTCTGACTCCTGACAGGTACCGGCTATCTCTCCGGCGACCGCTCGTCTGAATCCTGACAGGTAGCGGCGATCTCTCCCCTCTCATGCGATTGATGTATGGTTGATTGTATTTTGTGGATGCAGAAGCTTGCGGCCAGCAGTGCCGTATGAGGTTCGCGGGGTGGTACCTGAAGATCGCCGTCGGCGGCGCGGCCATAGGCGCCGCCATGGAGCTTTTCATGATCCACACCGGCTTCTGTGCGTCCCTCCATCCTCCATTCAACATCCAACCCCTTGTAATTAGCTGGTTCAAATGAAATCGTTAGGGTAGATGCACTGTAGACAAATTTCATCTCTGCGCGTGTCAAGTCTCCTAAAAAATCTTACACCTAGCTCTAGCATTAACTAGTCAGTTGTTGCTGTGAAATCAATGGGTCCTCTAGACATCACTAGCCGAGGATCTCAGCATCCCCTCCTGAAGTAATTGAACTGGAATGGTGAAGAAATCTTTCCATCTGTATCAACTAACAACACAAACTTGTACTTTTAGGTGCCCATGGAAATTTACATTGTACTATGTCATTCATTTTGTCAAGTTCTTTGGTATGTTTGGTGCATAACAACGTTAATGATGCTTTCTGTTTACTACAGATGAGAAGGTAACGGTACTGGAGTCAGAAAAACGAGCTTGGGAAAGCAGTCCAGAAGCACAAGCTATGAGAGAAGCCTTGAATCCGTGGCACAAGCGTGATGAGCAGGAGAAAAAGTAGGCAATGATAGGCTCATCGGTCCTCCTTTCAAGTAATTGTATTCCCACCCTTCCATTGTATCGTAACCCCTTGAACAAGGTAATAGGGATGTGCCGTTTTGTAGTTGTTCGAACCTGTCTCTCTGGGGTTGCTGGATGATAATTTCCAGCAATGTTCTAAAAGAGTTATGCCCATATCGTATCCATATGTCTTCTTGCTAACAAGGATTCTTTTACTGTTTCCACGCATATGCGTCCATTTTGAATGTCATTCAAACTCAGTATCTGCTATGTTTAGCAATGTAACAAAGAATTTTAGACTTGCAGAGGTCAAACCAATCTATATCTTCCATTCATTGAGTGAGGATTGTCTTTTCTATGAGTTGATGCTAAATTTTGTGATCAAAGATATCTGGGGTACCCCAGCTTCCCCATGAATTCAAATTATAGAGTTTATTTCTCATGGTATATTGTTTAGATTTTTTTTGTCTTGTTTGCTGTGTCATGTAGGTAAAGAACTGAAAGAAACTACTTTCTTACTCCCTCCGTTCGTAAATATAAGATGTTCTAACTTTTTTCTGAATCAGATGTATATAGACACGTTTTAGTGTGTTTGATCACTTCACTTCAGTCCGTATATAGTCCATATTTAAATATCCAAAACATCCTATATTTGTGAACGGAGGGAGTATTTCCCAAGCCTAGCATTTTAGACAGATCCAATTTCAACTCCACCATACTTGAAGTAGCAAACATGGACAAATTGATGAGTTCATGTGAGGTCAGAAAGAAACATCAGTGGTAAGTTAAGGCAACCGCCTTGCGCCTTCAAGTTGACATTAGTGCCCTGTAAACAGAACAATGGTTCTACCTTTTACAAAGGGCTGCTAATCTCATAATTTGCTGCCCCCTTGTTGAATCTCGTGATGGTAGTAATTACATGTATTGCATCTAACCCAGTCCACCCAGAACCGAACCAAAACTTGTACAAGCTTAGCCATGACTTCAGAACAGTGAGGAACAAACAAGGAGTTCCTTTCTCAACTCAAAACTTGGCTATGGTGCTTACAACTAGATTGACCAGCAGCAGTAGCATAGGCCTGTCTTGTTCTCAAGAATAGGGCTATGCTTGATGCCAAGCCCAGCACTGTGATGCAACCCCACACAAAGAATGTGTTTGAGTAGCACTTCGCACCCATGCACACTATCGTGGTGTCAACCGTGCCAGTGAGGTTGTCCAGTACCGTACTCTTTCGGCCATTTGCATCATATACCAGGGCAGCAATCTGTCCGTAGAGGAGTGAGCCAAGAGGGATGTTGGTGATGAGGATGTTGTGGTTCACACCGATGCTATTTGGTCCGAAGAGCTCGGATGTCACTGACACTGCCGCAGCGAAGATGAAACCTGAGCTTAGGCCAATTAACGCCGTTCCTGCTATCAGAGTGTTTACATCGTGCAATTTCCACATCAAGAAGAAAGCCACTGGCATGGGCACCAATGCCACCGCAAGCCACCCTGTCCGAGCAAATGACACCCTCCTGCATGCAAATTGCATATATGGTATAGTTAGCTAGGATGCTAGTTGATGAGAGGTTAGTTATCTGTATGTAGCTAGATTAAGACAGACATACCTGTGAAGGAAGTCAGGGAGTGCAGAGAGAAGGCGGCCGAAGAAGGAGCAAGAGGAGTAAACTGCAAGAAGCATGGTGAGCTGTGGTTGACATTGCAACGATTGCGCAATCTGCCCCAAGTTGTTGCTGTACACCAGCCCAACAGTGGCACCACAGAAGTATGCTGTGTAGTAGAGCCAAAAATCGACACATCGGATGAGCTTCTTTGCACTATGCTCCTCACCAAGAACCAACACACAGCCCTTGTCCAGTATCGTCCCACAGTAACAGCCCTTGGGCTGCCATTCCACTGTTTTATGTGCCATGCTGCCATTGGTCTCCGTGTGGTCATCATGGTTGAGAAGGAGCGGCTTCTGTGGATCGTTGTGGTTGAATGTCAATTCAGTGTCAGGATCATGTGTGCCCACACTAGAACAGCTCGAGGCGGCAGGGATGATGAGAGGAAGTGTGAGGAGGGCCATGGCGCCCATGAGGACGGCCCTTGCAGCAGAGCTGGTTGTGGTGACAGAACCGAAGGTCACTAAATATATGCCGGTGACAAATGCGATGGTGTAGAAGCAGAGGAAGACACGCCTGTCATGCTTTGGCAAAGTGCGGAGGCTGCTGTGATCATGTGGGTGGCAGAGGAGGATCGCTGGGAGCGCAATGATGGAGGCGGCGAGGGGGAGGGTGGCATTGAGGAGGAGGTAGACGGATGGTGAGTAAGGGGAGAGAGCGTTGGCGAAGAGGGTGTAGAATGCGGCGCTGAGCCCGTTGAAGCTTATGGAGAGGGAGAGGGCCAGGGGGCGGTTGGCTGCGGAGAAGCTGCGTATGCAGACCACGAAGCAGACCGTGTTGAACCAGCAGATGCTGCACCCTGCTGCCAGGCAGATCAAGAACACCTGCGAACAATGCAACAAGTTAATCAGAATTGCTCGATCGTTTGATTAAATTCAGCTCAGAAACAGTTTGCCTGTCCAGGAAAGTTTCCAAGCAATGATCAGGCCAGTGTAAGTTATTTTTGGGGGAATGCTATGTGATATGCAATGCATGGGTACAGAAGGTGGAGTGGCAATACTGATTTGCTTGTTCAAGCTGGAACTCGAAGCGAACATCTGATGCGAGTACTGCACAGTGATGACTAGTTAGCGACGCAATTGCTCAGGTAAACACTGTAGAAATAAAACCATGGCAAGAATTATGGAACGAAGGGAGTAATAATCTGTTACTAAAAGTTTGGCATCTTATTCGCTGTGTATCTTGCATGTTATTTTCCTTGCTGGGTATGGTGAAGAGGAGAAGATAAGAAGCAGGTGGACGGTGCTGTTGTGGGGATGCAACGCAGCATGCGTGTGCGATGCTGCTCCGATCTTCCGGTATCGGGTCTGGGCGATGCGGTTGTGAGTGACTTTTGCCGTGTGAGGTCCTTGTCTTGGCTGATCTAGACTTTTTGTTGTTGCTTTCTTGAGAATTTGGAGCCTATGACTTCTTGGTGCGGGCATCGGATCTGGGAAAAGGCAGATTGATGTACCATTCTGCGGTCAATTAAATTGATGCTTTAACACCATCACACTCCCATGGATGTCATGTCACCCTCAGAATTGATGATACAGCACGCTGGATTAATTAGATTGATGCTGTCCTAGTACTGAGTGCTCCCTCCTCCTAGATACTGTTGGGGAAGTATAATTCAACAAGTAGTATACGTAAATACTTTTGGATAACTAATCTAGTGACACCAACCATGTTGCACACCAATAAATTGTTTGTCAAATCTTCGTCTAACGAAATAAAATAGTATGCTTTACATATTGAAATCGAGATAGTGTTACAGACGTGAACTTTTGCGACATGGTGCCACGCGAGGATGAAATCTAGGCAGTCCATCTGTGCTATGAGATTAGCACTAGATACTACAGCGAATTAATGAATACCAAAACGATACTATGGGTTAATTTGGCAAATTAATGAACCAGGCATCTTTTTTTCCTGCTTTGCTAGAGTGTGTTAATCCCTTTCATAAATGAGCTGGAAGTACACTAGTGTTGGAGGAGCCGGTGAACTGAGTTGACACATGATGACATGAACATCAAAGCTCAGAGAGAGGGAAGAGGGGAGGGGGCAAAATAAATGAATCTACACTCTAAAATATATCTATATATCCGTATGTAGTCTTTATTGAAATCTTTAAAAGGATTTATATTTAGGAACGGAGAAAGTAGCTATGCACATAAACAAAGCGCAAGAACTAGAGAAGCAGGATGAATGAGAGAGGAGTTGCAGGCTGGATAAGGGATGGTCTGCATGTTTCATTTAAAAGATGTTGGGAGCCTTGATGTCCTGCCAACCATTTGCAACAAACTTTGCAGCCCATCAAAGCGTATGGGGGCAGCCTGAGGCTAGTCATAGTGGAAGTAACTTAGCTAGTAACATACTGTACTTCGAGAAAATTCTGTTTATGTGGCAAGTAATTAATGAGAGACGGTAAGTAATATGTTACTGTAACATAACGCTTTCTAAGACAAAATGAGTCTAGGAGGTAATAAATGAAGTCATCTATGATACTATTATTATGTTTGCATTATCAAGGTAGTATGACATTAGGCTGGTTGTAATGGGGAGTATCATATAGTAGTATCATGCATATGATACTAGTGTATGATACTACCTCCCTAATGCATAGTATTATATATTAGTATCATGTAGTACTTTTTTATTACCATGCATGACACAAAGTAGCATAGCATTTATTATGATACGGTATCATAATATGATACTCCATCATCTCTTTCTTTATTTAATACTATGACAATCATCAAAATTGTCTAATTGGCATGCATGATACTAACTAGTCCCATTACGACCAGCCTTAGACTAAGTTACTCCCCCACTATGACCAGGCTGAAGGAGCTTCTCGCGGTTGGATTTGCATGCGGGGCACGCGCTCTAAATATGCCGCCTCCTATCATTAGTTCGCATGGATTGACAAGGGCTATTCTATGTTTTGTTTTAAATATGCTTTGGTCAGCATTATCGATACATGAAATACACAGACTTTGATGTGGTGTGGATAAATTGATATGTGCGGCCCCTGTACACAAACTGCACGAATCACGTGGCAACGGCCGGGGATGATACGCCATCCTAGCATGGCACCATTTACAGCCATGCATTTTCGGGAGTAGTATGCCATGTGTTTTGTAAGGTGAGGGCGTGGTGTAGAAGAATGGCAGGTGTGCGTGCCGGTAGGTTGGAAGAGAAGAGGAGACAAGCATCAAGTTAAGTTGGACGAAAAAGATGGAGGCAGGATGGGCATGACGACTTGGCATGTATGGATGCCACAACCTTTTCTTTCGGTTTTACCTATCGTTTTCTCTATATGTACTTTTTTTGTCTTATATAAATTATGAGTCTAGATGTGCTCTAGTTATTGCACATCTAAGTAACTTAATTAAACATAAAAAAGAATAAAAAATTAAAAATACTTGCACGAATCTCCGCGGAAGATCAATGGCATAGAATTTAAATGTGCAATGCTTATGTGTCTTAGCAAAGTTGATAAATGATAGTACTAAATTATAGCTGTTGTGAGCCCCCCCCCCCCCCCCCCCCCTCACCGGTTCATCCCAATCTCCCTCATACATCCAAACCCCTCCAATTAGGAAAAAATACATCTTGTAATAAGATTGAGTTTCTTCTCTGGGGTGTTGCACGTGCATTGGCTGCTACTCCCTCCGTCCCATAATGTAAGACGTTTTTTAACACTAGTGTAGTGTCAAAAAACGTCTTACATTACGGGAAGAAGGGAGTAGTATATAGGAGTACTACGGTTGCTAATACTAGTCTTTTGGAAAAACAAAGAAGGGCAGCAGCATTCTTGCGGTTCAGTGAGTCACGCATGATTGATGCTGCCCCGGACGCCGTGTTGGTTAACAGGGAGTATTAAAATTACTACTTGGCATAATCTAGGTAGCTATTCTAGAATGTCAACGATTCCTGTCACCTACATCGCCCTCTTACACTTTGGCTGGCTAGCACGCGGGCCCACATCTCAGCCACAAAGTCAAAGGGCAGGCAGTACACTCCAAAGAGTAAGCTCGGCACAAGTTGCTTGCTTGCAGTTGCAGACTTGCAGACGAGTGAAGTGGGAGTAATTCAGTTAGCAGCCACACAATCGCATGCCGCTGTAAAGACGACAAATATGCGAGAATGGCCGGCCGGGAAGCCATTTGATTTTGAGGCTGGCAAGCAAGAGTGGCAGCCGTAGGTCCTCAAAATAAACCTGCGGCTCCGGACGGTCGTCGACGGCAGCCACTCCCTTGGCTCCAGCCTTTCCATCTGCATCCTTCCGCCTCGCGTGTGTGGCCGTGGATGGCTGACGGCGACGGGCGCGCACATCAGGCATCATGTAGGATGGATTCCTTTGCCATTGATGTGCTGCTAGCGACGGCAGAAGAAGCGGGGATCGGTTCTCCAGTGGACGATGGCTACGTGTAACTTTTGTGACAGCGTATGGTGTTCACTTAATCAACAAGATAGTTACATGCATGAAAAAATATCAATGAGCATGGAGATGAGATGCATGGTCGGCCGGAGATGAGGATTGAGGAGAGTAGGGGACGAACCGCGGGGTAGGGGAGGGTGGCGGCGAGCGTGGAGGAGGGGAGGAGGATGCCGTACTGGAGGGCGTAGGAGGCGAGGCCGAGCGCGGCGGACAGGAGCAGCACCGCCGGCAGCGGCATGTAGAGCAGGGCCAGCCCCGAGGACCAGCCGAAGGCCTTGCCGAGGTCGGAGGCGGTGGCCAGGTAGTTGAGCGACTGCTGGGAGACGCCCATGGAGGCCTTGAGCGCCGACGAGTAGGCCGAGAAGTCGAAGTTGGTCCCCGTCAGCGCCTGCACCCACACCGTCGCCACCAGCACCGCCCACCGCCGCCACTCGCCGTCCACGCCGCCATGGCTGCTGCTCCGGCGGCCGAAGCTGCTGTCCATCGGATCCACCGGCCTTTCCCTCTCTCCCCTCGACCTCCACGGATAGGGATGGGACAGGAGGATGCTTCTTCCTCCGTCCGTCCTTGGTCCTTCCTCTCCTCTGCTCTCCCGGCCTTTTCCCCTCTCGCTCCCTATATATACCCTGTGCCGTGCACCGGCAGGAGAACGATTTATGTTCGTCCTCGCTTAGCTTAGCTAGCCCAGGCTGCTACGTTAATCAATGGTCAGATCATCGATGACTCCAGAAACAAAACAATTCGTGTCCCCCTCAATTCCTCTGTGTATACACGTAAGCAAACGCGAAACCGTGGGGCTCTTGGCCCGGCTGCTCATGGACCATGGCACTAATAATACTCGCTGATTGAAGATTCACTTTTCCTTACTAACGTACTAAATCATGCATACGTAGTGCCTAGCGCATATGCAACCAAACCAAGAGGAAATCATAAAGAGGGCGTGTATATTATACTCCCTCCGTAAAGAAATATAACAGCGTTTAGATTATTATTTTAGTGATCAATGGTCTAAACATTCTTATATTCCTTTATAGAGGAAGTACTATGTATAGTACTATAAATCTGCCGACCTCTGTGATGCTCTACCATCCGTCTTGGCCCATCCCTGTGGGCGTGGCTCCATCTGGCTGGCCATCGACCGGTCGTGATGCGTGCATGTGTGTGGTCGTCGTGGGTGACTGAAAGCCAGCGCTGGTGCAAAGTCATGATTAATCTATGCCACGCCAGTATGCATACATGATGTGTGTCATCGTTGTACTAGGTACGTAGACATTAGAAAACTCATAATTGATCAAGGATTTCGTCTGGTTACGGTCGTGCCAAACCAACAAACAAGGTGCAGGTGCAAAGTGCAAACCACAGCGGGACAAACCAGCGCGCGCAGAGCATGCATTGTAATGCCGAAAATTCACACGGACATAGATGAAAACTAGGAATTGAGTACATCATACTCCCTCCGTCTCATAATATAAGAACGTTTTTGACATTATTTGTATGGGACGAAGGAAGTAGTATATTTGTACTAATATTTGGTCCATCTGTTCTTCTACGTCTCTTTTCTCTAATGTTTTGTCTGTCTTTCCTTTGTTGTTCTCGCTCGGTGCCTCTTTTCAATTGGGTTTTTCTATCCGTTGTTCTTGTACCTTTTCTTTCTTGGTTGATCTGCTGCAGTGTAACGTTGCAGCACTCTTCTCTTTCATGTCGTATGTCTATTTCTTCCGCTCCTTGATCGTTTTCTTTCCCAATTCCTTTTACATCCGTTCAACTATCTTCGTCTACATGTTCTGTTGCATTGCAAATCCATCCCATGGTTTTTTGGATTACAAATTCATTAACTCTGCCATGCCCTTACTATGGTACGACATATTATGCCATCTCGCACATAATCACCGTTTTGTTCTAATTTTTTAGTTACATAGGGATTACAATCTTTCAACCGCAATGTTTGCTGGTCGGCAAACAAAACGGCTATACACCGAATCGACTGACCCCTTCCCCTCTCCCCTCAACGGATAGGGATATGACTGGAGGATGCTTCTCCTGATAGACTCTTGGATCACTAGGTTAGATTAGATCCGGTAAACCTACCTTCTCCTTGTGTTGACGAGCTTGAGTCGGAGGCCATCGTGGTGATGTGGCGCACGGTGATGGCGGAGAGTGGGCGAGGTAGTGGCGGTGCTTCCCGTCACTACTGTGAGAACCCTAGATCGGAAGGGATTGTCGGTGGGGTGTGCGGCTAGCGACGAACCTCGTGTTGCGAGCCGCCCGGCCCCACCTCTTTATATGGTGCAGTGTGACAGGGGCCCGCCAGCCATAATGGACTGGGCGCCTCCGATCAGGGCACGGATCTAAGGGCCCGGTGGGCTGTTGGGCCCACACGGTGGAGATCAACCTAACATTTCCCCCTTGATCTTAACTTTACTTTTAACCTTATACTTTCTATTTTATTTGTTTCATCATATATTGGTACATAGAGCATGTTTCATCGTCACAGCTTAATTACCGATAGAATCATACAGCTACAACATATATTTTGTTTAGAAACAAATTATGTTCCTTTTGGGCCTATCCAGGAATCATAAGACTTTCCCTTAAACCCATGCCGGCTAAGTGTTCTTTGAACACATTGGGTGGTAAGCCTTTCGTTAGCGGATCCGCAAGCATATCCTTTGTCCTTACATGCTCGAGACTTATAGTTTGATCCTGGATTTTATCTTTCACAACATAATACCTTATCTCTATTGTTTTGGCAACATTACTCGACTTGTTGTTGTGAGCGTAAAATATTGCGAGCCGGTTGTCACAGTACATCTTTAGTGGTTTGTGAATACAATCTACCACTTTCAAGTCGGGTATAATTTTTTTTAGCCATATCGCCTGCCTCGTGGCCTCGAAGCATGCTATGAATTCTGCATACATCGTGGATGATGCAACTGTCGACTGTTTGGAGCTTTTCCACGAAATAGCTCCCCCAGCGAGAGTGAATACGTATCCTGACGTGGATTTTCTATCATCTCTGTCCCCCACAAAATCTGCGTCTGAATACCCTTTTATCTTTAGGGAATCACTTCTCCTGTATATTAGCATGTAGTCCTTCGTGCCTTGCGCATAACGCAATGCTTTCTTTACCATCTTCTAGTGCTCTATACTTGGATTCTCTTGATATCTACTGAGTACCCCGGTGATAAAAGCTAAGTCAGGGCGAGTGCACACTTATGCATACTGTAAGCTGCCAACAGCCGAAGCATATGGTACTACTTTCATTTGATCGATCTCGTACTGGTTCTTGGGACATTGGAATTTCCCAAAACTATCGCCCTTTACTATAGGAGCAGGTGTGGCTTTACTCGCATGCATATTATACTTTTGAAGAACCTTTTCTAAATATGCCTTCTGCGATAGTCCTAAGACTCCATTGTTCCTATCTCGGTGGATTTCTATGCCCAAAACATATGATGCTTCACCAAGATCTCTTATGTCAAAATTTGAGGATAAGAACTTTTTTGTTTCTTGTAGTAGACTAACATCACTGCTAGCATGCAGAATATCATCCACATACAAGATTATAAAAATATATTTTCCATTTTTAAACTTTGCATAAATGCAGTTATCCTCAATATTTTCTTCAAATCCAAAACTTTTAATCGTTTGATTAAACTTTAGATACCACTGTCTAGAGGCTTTCTTTAATCAATAAATGGATTTCTTCAGGCGGCATCCCATATTTTCCTTGCCTTCCATGATAAAATCCTTGGGTTGTTTCATGTAGACATTTTCTTTTAAATCCCCGTTGAGAAATGTTGTCTTTACATCCATTTGATGTAACTCTAAATCAAAATGAGCAACTAATGCCATTATGATTCCGAAGGAATCCTTTCATGAGTCTGGAGAAAATGTCTCATTGTAATCTATCCCTTCTCTTTGTGTAAATCCTTTTGCCACAAGTCTTGCTTTATACTTTTCTACATTCCCTTTGGAGTCGTACTTAGTTTTGTAGACCCATTTGCAGCCTACTGTCTTGGGTCCTTTAGGAATTTGCTCTAAGTCCCAAAAATCTTTGGAACTCATTGATTTCATTTCGTCTTCCATTGCCTTCACCCACTTCGATGAATGAGGGCTTCTCATGGCTTCTTCGTATGAGGTGGGATCTTTTTCTGTATGAACTATTTCCGTGTTATAAACTTTATAATCAGTAGAAATAATTGACTTTTTGTGTCTCGTAGACCTTCCAAGGGCCTCAGTTTCTGGCATGGTCTGTGCCTCAACTTCTGACACTTCTTCTAAAATTTGCTGCTGCACCTCCCTTTCATGCTCAACAATGGGTTCAGTCGGTTCCTGACGGACAGGTTCTGGGTCTACTCTCATAGTTGTCATGGGTGGAGTTACAACTGGTAGTGAGAAAAATGGCTCCTGAATCATCGGATTAGGTGCATGCACCCTCTTCTCCTCAAGATCAATTTTCTGAGCTACCAAGCTCCCCTCATCATTTCATCCTCTAAGAAGACTGCATGTCTCGTTTCTACAAACTTTGTATATCTGTCTAGACAGTAGAAACGAAAATTCTTTGATCTGTCTGGATAGCCAATGAAGTGGCAACTCACTGCTTTGGGATCTAACTTTGCAATGTTTGGATTAAACATTTTGGCCTCAGCAGGGCACCCCCATACCCTGAAGTGTTGTAGTGAGGGCACTCTTCCTGTCCACAGCTCGTACGGTGTTTTGGGCATCGACTTGCTTGGTACTCTATTGAGAATGTGAATGGCAGTTTTAAGTGTCTCCATCCATAATCCCAATGGCAAGGTGGAGTAACTCATCTTGTTGCGCACCATATCCATAAGTGTATGGTTGCGCCTTTCAGCTACTCCATTTTGTTGAGGCTCGCCCGACATGGAATACTGAGTTACTATGCCAGTCTCCTGTAAGATCTTTGCAAAAGGTTAGGGACTTGGCCATATGGAGTGTGTCGACCGCAGTACTCTCCCCCACGGTCGGACCTTACTATCTTTATTCTTTTATCATGCCGATTTTCAAATTAAGCTTTGAATATTTTAAATTTATCCAACACTTCAGATCTTTCTTTGATTGGATAAATATATCCATAGCGAGAGTAGTCATCTATGAATGTTATGAATGAGTCATATCCATCCACACTTTTCACCGGAAATGGTCCACAAATATGAGTGTGAATGATTTCTAGTGTGCCTGTGCTATGGATTGCACCCTTTTTCATTTGTTTTATATACTTTCCTTTAATGCAATCTATGCATTGTTCTAAGTTTGAGAATTCTAGCGGAGGAAGAATTTCACTTTTGACTAATCTTTCTATTCTCACCTTGGAAATAGGGCCCAAGCGACAATGCCATAATTTTGATGAGTCGAATGTTCTCTTTCTTTTCTTTTGTTCTTTATTCGACGCGGAAAAATGTTCATTCACATTGCATACAGAATAAACTTTTTCACGGAGTGATAATAAATAAAGATCATCGTGAAGGAAAGTATCACCCACATAAGCATTATTAAACCATATGACACATTTGCCATGTCCAAAATAACATTCATAATTATCTTTGTCCAAACATGAAACGCTAATTAAGTTTCTATTACATGAAGGAACATATAGAACATCTCTAAGTAGAAGCTTGAATCCATCAGCTAACTCCAAGGAGATGTCGCTGACAGCTTCAACAATTCCATTTGCTACTTCAATGCCTCTTTCTCTTCTTTGTGTAGTCCGGGTCGAATGGAATCCCTGTAAAGAATTTGCAATATGAATAGTTGCTCCTGAGTCAATCCATCAAGTAGATTTCAAAAACTATGTATACAAGGATTCGTTTACTAAGGAAACACTGTTGTTACCTTGCTTTGTCATTAAGGACTTCAGCCAATCAGGGCAGTCTTTCTTGTAATGCCTGGACCGCCTCTTCGCTCTATAAATACCCAAATATTCCCGAAACCCTAGAGGAATCGACGAAAATCAATTCCAGCCGCCGCAGAGTTCAGAACCACCAGATCCAATCTAGACACCATCACGGATGGGGTTCACCACCTCCATTGGTGCCTCTCTGATGATGCGTGAGTAGTTCTACGTAGACCTTCGGGTCCGTAGTTAGTAGCTAGATGGCTTCCTCTCTCTCGTTTGATTCTCAATACAATGGTCTCTTGGAGATCCATATGATGTAACTCTTTTTGCGGTGTGTTTGTTGGGATCGGATGAACTTTGAGTTTATGATCAGATCTATCTTTTTATATCCATGAAAGTATTTGAGTTTCTTTGATCTCTTTTATGCATGATTGCTTATAGCCACATATTTCTTCTCTGATATTTGGGTTTTGTTTGGCCAACTTGATCTATTTATCTTGCAATGGGAGGGGGTGCTTTGTAGTGGGTTCGATCTTACGGTGCTTGATCCCAGTGACAGAAGGGGAACCGAAACGTATGTATTGTTTCTACTAAGGATAAAACGATGGGGCATAGCTCTACATAGATAGATCTTGTCTACATCATGTCATCGTTCTTATTGCATTACTCCGTTTCTCCATGAACTTAATACACTAGATGCATGCTGGATAGCGGTCGATGTGTGGAGTAATAGTAGTAGATGTAGGCAGGACCGCAGGAGTCGGTCTACTAATCTTGAACGTGATACCTATGTAATGATCATTGCCTGAATATCGTCATGAGTATTTGAAGTTCTATCAATTGCCCAACAGTAATTTGTTTACCCATCGTTTGCTATTTTTCTCGAGAGAGAGACTAGTGAAACCTATGGCCCCCGGGTCTCTTTCTCATATTATTTGCCTTCACGGTCTATTTTATATTCCTTTTATTTTCAGATCTACTAAACCAAAAATACAAAAATAGCTTGCTGCAATTTATTTTATTTGGCGTTCGATCTATCAATATTTACAACTCTCTCACGTCCGTTTGCCAATTTCTGGCGCCGCTACCAGGAAGGGATTGACAACCCCTTTTACACGTCGGGTTGCGAGTAGTTGTTATTTGTGTGCAGGTGCTATTTACGTTATGTTGCTTGGTTCTTCTACTGGTTCGATAACCTTGGTTTCACATCTGAGGGAAATACCTATCGCCGCTATGCTGCATCATCCCTTCCTCTTTGGGGAAATACCGACGTAGCTTCAAGCGACATCAAGGACTTCATGTCAGATAAGTGCCAGCAGTACTATCACCTTACTGATTCATTTGTGCGAAGGTTTAAGCTTACATCTCAGCGCAATACTCGTACTGTTTTATTTGACCTTTATTATAAATCATATACCATGGACCTTGAAGATTTTAATGAAGCATGCAAAATCCCACAATGGGGCATTCATAGTGAGCCTTGCAAAACAGAATACAATGATTTCCTTGCTAGCATCACTATGGGAGAAACTAGAAATATTACACAAGCTACCATGGGGAGCATTCACTTTCCTGCCATACATTATTTTGCTCTCTTTATAGGTCGATGCATTAATGGTAAACATGATCATAGACACCTTTGTGCATCGGATCTTAGTGTCCTCAAGTGCGCGGTAATGGTTGATAAACGATATATGTTGGGGGCTATTGTTGCGAGGAGGTTACATCTTAATGCTAAATATGGAGATTTCTTTGGTGGGATTTATGCCACCCATTTAGCTAATTGTCTTGGGGTACCCATAAGGGGGAATGACATTGAGTTACCCCCTACTTTCCTTGATTATAATGCTTTGGTACACTATCAGTTTCTTGTGATGAACGAACAGTCCTGTAACGCCCTCGATGCGGCTATGTCTCCCACGTGTTGAGGCACGACTTAGAGACATAGGCGCATTGAAAGCAATGTCGCAAGTCGGGAATCATTACACAACCCATGTACATATATGATATAAAGGGGAATAATAGCATAGTTGGCTTACACTCGCCACGTCACATTAAGGTACATAAATAACATCCATCATACAATCACTCATGGCCCGACTACGGCGCCAAAATAGAAAAGACCCCCAACAAGCGACTAGGCCCTGAATCTAGCCCCGAATAGGCATCCCTACTGATCATCAGGAAAAGACACATAGTATCGCTGAGAGTCCTCGTCATACTCCCACTTCAGCTCGAGCGCGCCATCCGGAGAGGTATCATCTGTCCCTGCATCTGGTGTAATGGTAATCTGTGAGCCACAGAGGACTCAGCAATCTCGCACCCTCGCGATCAAGGCTATTTAAGCTTAATAGGTAGGAAAGGGGTAATGTATAAGTGGAGCTGCAGCAAGCGACTAGCATATATGGTGGCTACCTTATTCGCAAAGGAGAGCGAGAAGAGGAGGCAAAGCACGAGCGGAAACTATATAGAGCAGTTTACGCAAACATAACTCCAACACCGTGTCCACTTCCCGGACTCTGTCGAGAAGAGGCCATCACGGCAACACACTCAGTTGATTCATTTTAATTATTTAAGGTTCAAGTTATCTACAACCGGACATTAACAAATTCCCATCTGCCCATAACCGCGGGCACGGCTTTCGAAAGATCAATCCCTGCAGGGGGGGTCCCAACTTAGCCCATAACAAGCTCTCACGGTCAACGAAGGAATAGACCTCCACCCAGGACCCACCGATCAGACTCGGTATCCCGGTACAACAAGATGATTCGACAGGTTAAAACAAGACCAGCAACACCGCTCGAATGTGCCGACAAATCCCAATAGGAGCTGCACATATCTCTTTCTCAGGGCACACTCAGATGAGCGCTCCATACAACTAAAACCAAACCTCGAGTTTCCCCGAGGGGGCGCTGCACAGGACTCTAATTCGGACCAACACTCACAGGAGCACTGGCCCGTGGGGGGCTAAAATAAAGATGACCCTCGGGCTCCGGAAACCCAAGGGAAAAAGGGGTAGGTGGCAAATGGTAAAACCAATGTTGGTCATTGCTGGAAAAGCTTTAATCAAGGCGAACTATCAAGGGGTTCCCATATAGCCCAACCGCGTAAGGGACGCAACAATCCGGGAACATAACACTGATATGACGGAAACTAGGGCGGCAAGAGTGGAACAAAACACTAGGCGAGAGGCCGAGCCTTCCACCCTTTACCAAGTATATAGATGAATAAAGATAACATAGCAATATAATGATATCCCAACAAGTAAATAAATGTTCCAATAAGGAACGGCTCCAATCTTCACCTGCAACTAGCAACGCTATAAGAAGGGGCTGAGCAAAGCGGTAACATAGCCAATCAATGGTTTGCTAGGACAAAGGTGGGTTAGAGGCTCAATCATGGCAATTTGGAGGCTGACAAGCAAGTGGTAGGCATCATAGCATTGGCAAAGCAAAAGAGCGAGCAAACTAGCATAGCAAAGATAGTAGTGATTTCGAGGGTATGATCATCTTGCCTGCACATTTGTCAGAGTTGACTGGATCCTCAAAAGCAAACTCAACGGGCTCCTCGTTAGCGAACTCGTCTCCCGGCTCTACCCAACAACACAAACAAGCAACAAGGATACAATCAACCACGTGCAAGGGCAACCAATAATATGCAAAGATGATATGCTATGCGGGATGCGATGCGGGATGCAAAATGCAAGACGTGACAGGAAATGCATGAACCTGGCCTCAACTTGGAAAACCAAGTGTGCCACTGGATAGAGAGGAAGAAATCCCCTGAAAACGATATAAAGATCATGGCGATCGGAGCTACGGTTTGGAAAATGGCAAGCGTTTTACTAAACGAACCGATCTGCGATTTACAGCAAGTAGGATCCTAAATGCAACAAAATGAACATGCTACAGCCACCAAATATGAAAACAAATTAAATGGAAGTGATGTACTCAAGAAGCTTAACAAATCACCAAGACTAAGGCATAGGCAAATTCACCCATTAAGGGCTTCAAACAAGCATGGCAAAACTGAATAAGCAAAACAGATTTCAGACTTAGCGAAATTAACGCTAGTCTGAAATTTCAGACCACGATGCTCTCTTCGGAGCAGCAAAACAACATGAACCAAAACCTGAACATGGCAAGTAAAAGCATGACATGGAGCTACTCAACAAGCTTAACAAAACACCCAAAATGACCTGGGGCCAAAAGGGTTCATAAAATACTCTACCGAGCACATGAACATCGATGAAACACAATCAGTTTTCAGACAGTGAAAACTGGGACATGCTGAAATTATAACTCACGGAGGCATGTAAACGAGCTCGATGCTCTCACTACGGTGCAAGTCATGGCAAGGCAAGCATATATCCAATAAAAAGGCACAAAATGCTAGCTAGAAATGGCAAGAACAATGGCATAGCATGCATGGATCACTAGCAATAGCTCCGGCAAAATCGCAAAAGAGTTCACGATCTGCCCAAATTAACAACTATGCAAAAGTTGAGCTCGATTGAGTCAACCTAGGGTGCTCCAACATAACAAGTAAAGACATGGATGGATTAAGCACAACAAGCATAACAAATCACTCTTACTGATTATCCTCAAAAGAGGCACAGATCACTAGGAAACAAGCTGGACATATAGCATCGTGAACTAAAACATCCCAGACTTGGTGATTTTCACTAAGTCCCTGAAATCAGTAAACTCAGGTACCCCTCTTTGCAAGCTTGCACAAGACAACATACACATCCTAAAAATGCAAGGGAGGCACCTCTGGAAAGAAGACAACATGCTTAACAATTCATCCCAAAGGGGCACAGGCATATCACGCACACAATAATCATGGCAAAAATGACAAAAGTCAATGTAGGGCTAACGGATCTGCAATTTAACTCATGATGCCTACTTCCAACAGCATTTTGGGCACCAAGATGACCTCAAATGCAAATGATGCAATGGAATGAAATGATTTACTCGTTGAGACGAAGATTTTGATATATCATATGCCCAAAACGGAGCCACGGATGCAAAGTTATGACAGGTCAAACATAGCATAAAAATCTGGAAAAAAATTAGGTCAAAAGTCAAGCGTTCGTCCCAGATCTGGATCCGGCGCGTGAACACTGTAGCACTGCGGCGGTTTACTGTAGCACCGAGAGGATACCGGCAAGGCGGCGGCGCCGGCGACCTTGGAGGGCGGCGAGGGAAGGCGGCCGGCGTGGGGGGAGGCCGGGGACGGCGAGCGGCGGTGCGGGGGAAGTCGGCGAGCTCCGGGCGGGGCCGGGCGAGGCCGGCGACGAGGTTGCGAGGCGCGGCCGGGTCATCGGCGTTGAGGAGCCGCGGCGGGGCGGCGAGGCGTCTCGGCCGCGGCGCGGCGGCTCGGCCACCGGACGCGGGGAGGACGAAGGCGCGGGGCGGCGCCCGGATCTGGGCCGTGGGGGCCCCTCCTGGGCCCGGGCGGGCCGGCGCGGCGGGACGGCGAAGTGGGCACCGCGGGCTGACGTGGCGTGCCCTTATTGGGCGAGAGCAGCGGCGGCGAGATGTCCGGACGAAACGGACATTGTCCGGTTGCGGACAGAGGGAATTTTTAGGGTTTGGAGGGGGAGAGATTCGGATTTCGGGGAAGGGGTCTATATATAGGCATAGAGGGAGCTAGGAGAGTCCAAATGAGGTGCGGTTTTTGCCCACACGATCGTGATCGAACGACCGAGACGGTGGAGCAGAGTTTGGTGGGTTTTGGGCCAAAATGGAGGGGTGTTGGGCTGCACACACACGAGGCCTTTTCGGTCCCTCGGTTAACCGTTGGAGTATCAAACGAAGTCCAAATGACCCGAAACTTGACAGGCGGTCTACCGGTAGTAATCCAAGGCCGCATGGCAAGTCTCGGTCCAATCCGTAAATGTTTAATCCCCACACACGAAAGAAAGCTAGAAATGGCCACCGGAGGAGAACGAAGCGCCGGAATGCAAAACGGACAACGGGGAAAATGCTCGAATGCATGAGATGAACATGTATGCAAATGCAATGCACGTGATGACATGATATGAGATGCACGAAAACATAAACCACACACGGAGACAAAGACCCGAACCCGAGAATTAAATATAACTTAATGCCGGAATCGGCAAGAGTTGGAGTACAAATAGGGAAAGTTACATATGGGGCGTTACAACACTCCACCACTACGAAAAGATCTCGTCCCGAGATCTAGGACTGAAAGAACTCCGGGTACTCAGAACGGAGGTGATCCTCGCGTTCCCAGGTAGCTTCACGGTCGGAATGGTGTGACCACTTGATTTTGAGAAATTTGATTGACTTGTTGCGAGTTTTCGTTCAGTCTCTTCAAGGATTGCAACTGGGTGCTCACGGTAGGAGAGATCTTCTTGGAGCTCAATGTCCTCGAAGTTGACGGTGCGCTCAGGCGTCTTGAAGCACTTACAGAGTTGCGAGACGTGGAACACATCATGAACATTGGCAAAGTTTGCAGGAAGCTCGAGTTGATAGGCGAGGTCGCCTCTCTTGCTGACGATCTTGAAAGGCCCGACGTATCTAGGGGCAAGCTTCCCTTTGATACCGAAGCGACGAGTCCCTTTCATAGGAGAGACGCGGAGGTAGACATGATCTCCGATCTCGAAAGCCAAATCACGGTGCTTACTATCATAGTAGCTCTTCTGGCGGGATTGGGCTGCTTTGAGGTTATCACGAATGACCTTGCACATTTCTTCTGCCTCTGTGATTAGGTCATTACCCAGCAGCTGTCGTTCACCGGTTTCAGACCAGTTGAGAGGTGTACGGCACTTCCTACCATACAGAATTTCAAATGGGGCCTTGCCCGAACTTGCTTGGAAACTGTTGTTGTACGAGAATTCAGCATAAGGAAGACAATCCTCCCACTTCATGCCGAAGGAGATAACACAAGCCCTAAGCATATCTTCAAGAATCTGGTTGACACGCTCGACTTGACCGCTTGTTTGAGGATGGAACGCAGTGCTGAAGCGAATGTTGGTGCCCATGGCCTTCTGAAAAGAATCCCAAAACTTAGAGGTAAAGATGCTGCCACGGTCTGAAGATATCACTTGAGGAATACTGTGCAGAGAGAAAATTCGAGAGGTGTAGAGTTCCGCCAATTGAGCTGCAGTGATTGACTCTTTGATAGGCAGGAAATGAGCCACTTTGGTGAGCTTGTCGATGACAACGAATATAGCACCATTGCCACGCTTGGACTTAGGAAACCCAGTCACGAAGTCCATTTTAATGTGGTCAAACTTCCATTCTGGAATGGCAAGAGGTTGGAGGAGACCTGCTGGCCTTTGGTGTTCTGCCTTCACTCTTCTGCAGACATCACATTCATTCACGAATTGAGCGATCTCGCGCTTCATTCGAGTCCACCAATAGGTTTGCTTCAGATCTTGATACATCTTTGTGCTACCAGGGTGGATGGAGAGGAGAGAGTTGTGAGCCTCATTCATGATCACTTTACGAAGTTCACCTTTGGGCACAACAATTCGATCCTCGAAGAAGAGAGTGTCCTTTTCATCAAGTCGGTAGCACTTGTACTTGGACTGACTCTTTGCAATACCAATCTTCACCTTTTTCACCATAGCATCAAGAAGCTGGGCTTGGCGAATCTGGTCTTCCAAGGTAGGAGAAACTTGAAGGTTGGCGAGGAAACCTTGAGGAACAACTTGCATATTAAGTTTGCGGAAAGCTTCACAAAGCTCGGGTTGATAAGGCTTGAGAATCAGACTATTGCAATATGCTTTTCTGCTCAAAGCGTCAGCAATCACATTAGCCTTGCCTGGAGTATACTCGATACTCGGATTGTACTCTTGAATCATTTCGACCCATCGAGTCTGCCTGAGGTTGAGATTAGGCTGAGTGAAGATGTACTTGAGACTCTTGTGATCAGTGAAAATGTCCACTTTTCTTCCCAAGAGAAGATGTCTCCAAGTCAACAATGCGTGCACAACTGCCGCCAACTCGAGATCATGAGTGGGGTAGTTCTTCTCATTAGGCTTCAACTGGCGAGAGGTATAAGCAACAACTTTCTTCTCTTGCATCAGTACAGCACCTAGACCTTGGAGAGAGGCATCACAAAAGACCTCGTACGGCTTGGTTTCATCAGGCGGAGTCAGAACTGGAGCAGTGATCAACTTCTCTTTCAAAGCGTTGAAAGCGATATCACACTCCGGAGACCAAATGTACTTGACGTGCTTCTGAAGAAGATTAGAGAGAGGCTTCGCGATCTTGGAGAAGTTTTCAACGAATCTTCGGCAATAACTTGCAAGACCGAGGAAGCTACGGAGTTGCTTCACATTCTGAGGAGGTTCCCAATTAACAATTGCAGACACCTTCTCGGGATCCACGGAAATGCCCTTGGCAGAGATGATATGGCCAAGATAAAGAACCTCATCGAGCCAAAATTCACACTTGGAGAACTTGGCGTAGAACTGATGTTCCCTTAGCTTGTCAAGAACCAAACGCAAGTGTTTGGCATGATCTTCCTTGTTCTTCGAGAAAACCAGAATGTCGTCGAGATAGACCAAAACGAAGTCATTGGTGTAGGGGTTGAAGATGAAGTTCATCATGCGAGAGAACGTCGGAGGAGCGTTGGCGAGGCTAAAAGACATAACAGTGTATTCATATGACCCATAGCTTGTTCTGAACGCCGTCTTGGGAATATCTTGCTCACGAATGCGAATTTGATGATAACCCATACGGAGGTCAAGCTTGGAGAATACTTGGGCACCCTTGAGTTGTTCGAACAGCTCATTAATGTTGGGAAGTGGATATTTGTTCTTGATGGTCTTCTTGTTCAATGGACGGTAATCAACACAAAGTCGGTCCGTTCCATCCTTCTTCTTCACAAAAAGAACACCACAACCCCACGGAGAAGTACTAGGCCGAATGAGACCCATTCTTTCTTGAACATCGAGTTGTTTCTTCAACTCCTTCAACTCCTCGGGGCCGAGCTTGTAGGGACGTTTGCACACAGGTTCCGTACTGGGCTCAAGTTCAATAACAAATTCAACCGGCCGGTTTGGAGGCATGCCTGGGAGTTCTTCTGGGAAGACATCTTGATACTCACAAACAACCGGAATCTGCGAAATAGCATCCAATTCACCCTTCTCATTGAGAGAGAACAACCGGATGGAATTATCCCGAGCAGCAAAAACAATGACATCTTCAGACGAATGAGTCAGTTGAATCTGCCTGGCTGCACAATCAAGCTGAGCTTTATGTTTAGAGAGCCAGTCCATCCCAAGAATAAGATCGATATCAGAATCGCCAAGAACAAATGGGGAAGAAAGGAACTTGTAGTCGCCCAAAGTGATAGTAACCTCTGAAACGCAGGTGTTAGCTGTCATCTGCTTGCCCGGCGACACAATTTGCAAGGCACTTTGCAGATACTGATAATCACACTCATACTTTGATGCAAAAGGTTTGGAAATGAAACAATGCGATGCACCCGTGTCAAAAAGAACTTTTGCAGGAATATCATTAACAGGAAGGTTACCCATGATCACATCTGACGAATCCTCTGCCTGAGCTGCGTTCATCAAGTTGACCTTGGCGGACTTGGGGTTATGCTTGACCACAGCTGTACTTGCCGATCTGACAGGAGGAGAAGGAGGAAGACGCCTCTGGTTGAAACACTTGTTGGCATAGTGACCCTTCTGTTGGCACTTGTTGCAGGTGACCTCTGAGAGCGGACGGTGGTACAGAGCACTCGATCTTGAAGCTTGAGACGAAGTCTTGTTCTGAAAGCCTGGGTTGGGTGGGTGGGATGAACCACTGCCACCTTTGCTCTTCTGCTGATACGGCTAACGAAACGGAGGAGGAGGAAGCCAATACTTCTGCTGCTTGGACACTTGAGTAGAGGAAGAAGGCGTAGTGTCTCTGACTCGCTTCCTGGAAGCATCACACCTTAGCTGAGCAGCCTCTTGCTTCAGTGCCCTGTTGTAGAACTCATCGTATCTCAGCGGCTCGAAGAGGACAAGAGCGAGCTGAATTTCTTCACGAGACCACCCCTGAACTGATAGATCATGCTCTTCTCATCAGGAACATCCTGCTTGGCAAAACGGGCGAGCTTCTGGAACAACTTGTTGTAGTCATAGACAGACAAAGAGCCTTGCTTCAGATTGCGGAATTCTTCACGTTTGCTTTCAGTCACACTTTGAGGAATGTGATGAGCGTGGAAATCACGACGGAAATCATCCCAAGTGATCAAACGTCCACCTCTGGAATCCCGGTACTGCTGAAACCACTCTGCGGCCTGATGCTTGAGCTGGAAAGACGCGAACTTGACGAAATCTTCAGGTCTGACGTTGCTACATTCAAAATGCTTGCCCAGATCGACTAACCAATCATCAGCATCGGTAGCCTCAACGCAGTTACTGAACGTCTTTGGACCATTTGCGAGGAACTGATTCAGAGTTGCAAAATGGTTCTGGTTGTTGCCTTGATTCGCTTGACTGCTTTGATTCCGCTCTTGGATGATTTGCATGATCAGCTGTGTATTTGCATTAGTAGCAGCCATCACAGCTTGCCATGCTTCCGGAGGAGGCGGAGGTGGCGGCGGATCTTGATTTTGGTTCTGACTGGTGCTCTTAGCGGGAGCCATCCTGAAGAGGTTGACCACCGTTAGCACACAAATAGAGAAATATTGAAGGTGAAACCAACGGAATGAAAATTGCAACATAAAGTCTTCACATCCGAACAAAATGAACGAATGCAATTCTCTTGAAGTGGTCACATATTCCTAAATTGCGAAGCCACAAAGAATCAGGTAGAAGAGGTACATCAACGAGGGATGGAATCAACATATGATGTCGAAGCAGAACGAATACCACAACTCGAAATAAAACCAAGGGTTGGCTTGCGAAATAAGCCGGAACAAACACATGATAGAAATTTCGTCCGAAGTTTTCGTGGTAGGACCTACACGGGCTCGACCGTACAGCACCATCATGTACAAGGCAGTGCACATGACATACGAAGTGTCCCCGAGTCAGCATAGCCAAGGACTCTTTAAGACACAACGAGGCCACTATAAAATCGACCGTGAATAGGCGAACCACTAGACGTCGAACCCCCAATTTCATATCACACATCTGTTGGAAATAAATCCTAAGGCTACTAGAATTCCCACCTATGAAACTCCTGAAACTTTCCAGTTATGCAATCAGGTGTTGGGGATACAGGGGAAGCATAATATCTCACCCAAGCTAGCAAATCCTACATCCAGTTGCATCCATCCTTCAACACATAACCAAGAAACCTTCGGAAACCATCTATCTCAACCTTCGAAAAACATCCGTTATACAAGTTATGGCGATACTCCCGAACTCCCGCCCCAGTACTGGGTGGCGTCGAGGTTATCTCACCAACGAACTGCATAAAGGAGATTTTCGATGTCGCGCACATATCTCAAGTATACCAGAATTGCAACGATAGAATTATGATGACAACACCTCAGAGCTCAACTCCCCGGGACACTTCCACTAAACCCCTGACAGGAGGCACCAAGACAGTATTCTCATCATAAGCCATCGGAACAAAACCAAGATACTCGCGTGATCCTAAATTTTTTTAGTGAAATTTGAGAAGAGAAGAGTCAAAACTCTACGTCAGGATGCCTTACCAGAGCGATGAGGAGACTGGGAAGTAAAAAGAATTCCTAAGCTCTCTGATATATAATTCCTAAGGACTCAAAACATTTTTCTAGACACAACTCGGTTGCTAAAAACGATCAAGCAATGGGGCTCCTAAGGTCGGGGAAGTCTCTGATTACCAACTTGTGACGCCCTCGATGCGGCTATGTCTCCCACGTGTCGAGGCATGACTTAGAGACAAAGGCGCATTGAAAGCAATGTCGCAAGTCGGGAATCATTACACAACCCATGTACATATATAATATAAAGGGGAATAATAGCATAGTTAGCTTACACTCGCCACGTCACATCAAGGTACATAAATAACATCCATCATACAATCACTCATGGCCCGACTACGGCGCCAAAATAGAAAAGACCCCCAACAAGCGACTAGGCCCTGAATCTAGCCCCGAATAGGCATCCCTACTGATCATCAGGAAAAGACACATAGTATCGCTGAGAGTCCTCGTCGTACTCCCACTTCAGCTCGAGCGCGCCATCTGGAGAGGTATCATCTGTCCCTGCATCTGGTGTAATGGTAATCTGTGAGCCACAGAGGACTCAGCAATCTCGCACCCTCGCGATCAAGACTATTTAAGCTTAATAGGTAGGAAAGGGGTAATGTATAAGTGGAGCTGCAGCAAGCGACTAGCATATATGGTGGCTACCTTATTCGCAAAGGAGAGCGAGAAGAGGAGGCAAAGCACGAGCGGAAACTATATAGAGCAGTCTACGCAAACATAACTCCAACACCGTGTCCACTTCCCGGACTCCGCCGAGAAGAGGCCATCACGGCAACACACTCAGTTGATTCATTTTAATTATTTAAGGTTCAAGTTATCTACAACCGGACATTAACAAATTCCCATCTGCCCATAACCGCGGGCACGGCTTTCGAAAGATCAATCCCTGTAGGGGGGTCCCAACTTAGCCCATAACAAGCTCTCACGGTCAACGAAGGAATAGACCTCCACCCAGGACCCACCGATCAGACTCGGTATCCCGGTACAACAAGATGATTCGACAGGTTAAAACAAGACCAGCAACACCGCCCGAATGTGCCGACAAATCCCGATAGGAGCTGCACATATCTCTTTCTCAGGGCACACTCAGATGAGCGCTCCATACAACTAAAACCAAACCTTGAGTTTCCCCGAGGGGGCGCTGCACAGGACTCTAATTCGGACCAACACTCAGAGGAGCACTGGCCCATGGGGGGCTAAAATAAAGATGACCCTCGGGCTTCGGAAACCCAAGGGAAAAAGGGGTAGGTGGCAAATGGTAAAACCAATGTTGGGCATTGCTGGAAAAGCTTTAATCAAGGCGAACTATCAAGGGGTTCCCATATAGCCCAACCGCGTAAGGGACGCAACAATCCGGGAACATAACACCGATATGACGGAAACTAGGGCGGCAAGAGTGGAACAAAACACTAGGCGAGAGGCCGAGCCTTCCACCCTTTACCAAGTATATAGATGAATAAAGATAACATAGCAATATAATGATATCCCAACAAGTAAATAAATGTTCCAATAAGGAACAGCTCCAATCTTCACCTGCAACTAGCAACGCTATAAGAAGGGGCTGAGCAAAGCGGTAACATAGCCAATCAATGGTTTGCTAGGACAAAGGTGGGTTAGAGGCTCAATCATGGCAATTGGGAGGCTGACAAGCAAGTGGTAGGCATCGTAGAATTGGGAAAGCAAAAGAGCGAGCAAACTAGCATAGCAAAGATAGTAGTGATTTCGAGGGTATGATCATCTTGCCTGCACAGTTGTCAGAGTTGACTGGATCCTCAAAAGCAAACTCAACGGGCTCCTCGTTAGCGAACTCGTCTCCCGACTCTACCCAACAACACAAACAAGCAAAAAGGATACAATCAACCACGTGCAAGGGCAACCAATAATATGCAAAGATGATATGCTATGCGGGATGCAAAATGCAAGACGTGACAGGAAATGCATGAACCTGGCCTCAACTTGGAAAACCAAGTGTGCCACTGGATAGAGAGGAAGAAATCCCCTGAAAACGATATAAAGATCATGGCGATCGGAGCTACGGTTTGGAAAATGGCAAGCGTTTTACTAAACGAACCGATCTGCGATTTACAGCAAGTAGGCTCCTAAATGCAACGAAATGGACATGCTACATCCACCAAACATGAAAACAAATTGCATGGCAGTGATGTACTTAAGAAGCTTAACAAATCACCAGGACTAAGGCATAGGCAAATTCACCCATTAAGGGCTTCAAACAAGCATGGCAAAACTGAATAAGCAAAACAGATTTCAGACTTGGCGAAATTAACGCTAGTCTGAAATTTCAGACCACGATGCTCTTTTCGGAGCAGCAAAACAACATGAAGCAGAACCTGAACATGGCAAGTAAAAGCATGGCATGGAGCTACTCAACAAGCTTAACAAAACACCCAAAATGACCTGGGGCCAAAAGGGTTCACAAAATACTCTACCGAGCACACGAACATCGATGAAACACAATCAGTTTTCAGACTTAGTGAAAACTGGGACATGCTGAAATTATAACTCACGGAGGCATGTAAACGAGCTCGATGCTCTCACTACGTTGCAAGTCATGGCAAGGAAAGCATATATCCAATAAGAAGGCACAAAATGCTAGCTATACATGGCAAAAACAATGGCATAGCATGCATGGATCACTAGCAATAGCTCCGGCAAAATCGCAAAAGAGTTCACGATCTGCCCAAATTAACAACTATGCAAAAGTTGAGCTTGATTGAGTCAACCTAGGGTGCTCCAACATAACAAGTAAAGACATGGATGGATTAAGCACAACAAGCATAACAAATCACTCTTACTGATTATCCTCAAAAGAGGCACGGATCACTAGGAAACAAGCTAGACATATAGCATCGTGAACTAAAACATCCCAGACTTGGTGATTTTCACTAAGTCCCTGAAATCAGTAAACTCAGGTACCCCTCTTTGCAAGCTTGCACAAGGCGAACGAGTATGAGAGAGAGGTGGAGGCCGCTCGCCTCCATGTTGTAGCCCTTCAGGCAGTAGTTGCCGCATCCCAGTACAACCCCGACTACAACTTTGGATATCCGCCAGGCCAGCCATGGCCATAGACCAACTTAGGCCAAAAGCCTAAACTTGGGGGAGTACGTATTTCTCACCGATATTACATTCATGTTCACACATTCATTCCAGTTGTGGGTGTTCATACTTTTTCATTGTATTATCCATGCTAGTTTATTTTCTTTTTCCCGCTTTCTTCTTGTGTGTTTGAAAAACCTTTAGAAAATCCAAAAATATTAGTTGTAGCTTCTGTTTACTTTTCCTTTCCATGTTATTTAGCAGTAGTATTAAGGAAAACCCAAAAATATTTCTCGTTCTTCTTTTACTTGTTGGGAGCTTTCTTGTGTAAATAGTTTTTCTCGTTCTTGATTTATTTTCTTCAGAAAAACAAAAACTCCAACAACATTCCAGTGTGTTTCTTTGAATTTATTTATTTTTTCTTTGGGTCGAGAGGAGAAGACCACGATGAAAATGATGGGTGGATCTCATATTGTAGGATCGAAAGTATGTCTAGAGGGGGGGGGTGATTAGACTACTTGACCAATTAAAAATCTATCATTTTCCCAATTTTAGTCTTTGGTAGATTTTAGCTATCTTAGCACAAGTCAAGCAATCTTAACACAATTCAAGCAAGCATGCAAAGAGTCTATGAGCAGCGGAAAGTAAAGCATGCAACTTGCAAGAATGTAAAGGGAAGGGTTTGGAGAATTCAAACGCAATTGGAGACACGGATGTTTTTGTCGTGGTTCCGATAGGTGGTGCTATCGTACATCCACGTTGATAGAGACTTCAACCCACGAAGGGTAACGGTTGCGCGAGTCCACGGAGGGCTCCACCCATGAAGGGTCCACGAAGAAGCAACCTTGTCTATCCCATCATGGCCATCGCCCACGAAGGACTTGCCTCACTAGCGGTAGATCTTCACGAAGTAGGCGATCTCCTTGCCCTTACAAACTCCTTGGTTCAACTCCACAATCTTGTCGGAGGCTCCCAAGTGACACCTAGCCAATCTAGGAGACACCACTCTCCAAGAAGTAACAAATGGTGTGTTGATGATGAACTCCTTGCTCTTGTGCTTCAAATGATAGTCTCCCCAACACTCAACTCTCTCTCACAGGATATGGATATGGTGGAAAGAAGATTTGAGTGGAAAGCAACTTGGGGAAGGCTAGAGATCAAGATTCATATGGTGGGAATGGAATATCTTGGCCTCAACACATGAGTAGGTGGTTCTCTCTCAGAAAATGTGTATTGGAAGTGTAGGTATGTTCTGATGGCTCTCTCCATGAATGAAGAGTGGGTGGAGGGGTATATATAGCCTCCACACAAAAATTAACCGTTACACATAATTTACCAATCTCGGTGAGACCGAATTGAGAAACTCGGTCGGACCGATTTAGCAAACCTAGTGACCGTTAGGATTTTCGGTGGGACTGAGATGCAACTCGGTAGGACCGATATGGTTAGGGTTAGGGCATAACGTAATCTCGGTGAGACCGATTACACAAACTCGGTGGGACCGATTTTGGTAATAAGCTAACCAGAGAGTTGGTCAGGTAAACTCGGTGGGACCAATTTGCTCAGTTCGGTGGGACCGAAATGTTATAAAAGGGAAACAGAGAGTTTACATTGAAATCTCGGTGGGACCGATCGCTCATCTCGGTAGGACCGAAACGTTACGAAGGGAAACAGAGAGATTACAACCCCATCTCGGTGTGACCGAGATCCCTATCGGTGAGACCGATTTGTCTAGGGTTTGTGGCAGTGGCTATGACATCTGAACTCGGTGGCACCGGATAGAAAGAATCGATGGGGTCGAGTTTGACTTTTGGTTTAGGTCATATGTGGATGTGGGAAGGTAGTTGAGGTTTTTGGAGCATATCACTAAGCACTATGAAGCAAGAACCTCATCAAGCAACACCTCATCCCTCCTTGATAGTATTGGCTTTTCCTATAGACTCAATGTGATCTTGGATCACTAAAATATAAAATGTAGATTCTTGAGCTTTGAGCTTGAGCCAATCTTTTTGTCCTTAGTATTTTGAGGGGTCCACTTTCCTCATCCATGCCATGCCATTCATTGAGCTTTTCCTGAAACATTAATCTTGGAATAATGTTAGCTCAATGAGCTATGTGTTGTTAGGAATTACCAAAACCACCCAGGGATAGTTGCACTTTCAATCTCTCCCTTTTTGGTAATTGATGACAACATATAGATCAAAGCTTCGACGAATGATAATAAGAGTGAAAAACATTGTCGCTTTGAGAAGTATGTGAAAAGCAAGAGCTCCCCCTAAATTTGTGCATAGTTTATGATTTGCTTGGGACTGCAAATGCACAGAGAGTTAGGCTCATGGGTTACTCTTCCATGTCACATACATCTTGGTGGAGCGCTCAAAATGATAATAATTAAATACATGCACTCATCACCAAGCAAAATGAATGATCATATAGGGATAAAATGATAATGTCACCCAACAAGCATTAATGTAGCATATGATCAAACACACATGATCATCCAAGTATCACACAGACAGAAAGTATCTCAATCAAGCAAATAAAGTTCAACCACCAAAGCAAGAGAGAATAAAAAAGCAACGCTCTCTCTCGAAGCCTATGATCTATACATTTTTCTCCCCCTTTGGCAACAAGTTACCAAAAAGTTCCTAGAAAATGCATAGCACTAAATCGTCTCTCAGGCTTGGTCTTCAGGTGGTGGTGTCCGGAGAACTCCAAGAACGAAGGCTTCAATCGATGTAGATGGAGCTGGTGGAGTAGGTGCTGGAGCTGGTGGTACTGAAGCTGTAGCTGGTGCAGATGAAGTTGCTCTGGTGTCTGGAACAGGTACTGCAGCAGATCTTTGTCCTCTGGGCACTCTAGCAAAAGCATCAGTGGTAGACTTGCCCTTCCTCTCCTGCATATCATCCTGAAGTTGCTCCACAACAAACTGGATCTCAGTTACCTTCACATCCATGTCATAGAACTTCTGCTCCACGATCCTTTCCAAGCTCTCTTGGTTTTGAGTCAGGGTGGCCAGCCCTTTCTCAATCCTTAGAGTGGATGCAATCAAGTAGCCAAGCTGATCTTGCTTGCTCTTCAGAAGATATTGAGATGCCTCTTCCATGGTTGGCATCTTTGCAGCTTTCTCAGCCTTTGCCTTCTCCCTCTTTGCTTGGACGTGCACAAAAGATGTTTCATCCTCATTCATAACCACTTGGTTGTCCTCAAAGTCTGGATAGATAGGCATGTGCTCCTTGTCCAACAAGTATGTGCCAGTGCCCATCTTGGAGTTAATCAACTCCTGGATCTGTGGTGCATACCCACAGCTTCTCTTTTGGTCAGCAGATGTCCTCTTGATAGTTTCAACTATAAGACTCATGACCCTGAACTTTTGTGGCACATCAAATATATGTAGCAGATTGATGGAGTGGCCTCTGATCATTATGTGATCACCAGACTTGGGCAGAAGAGTGTGCCTGAGGATCCAATTGATAGTAGGCAGTCCTGATAGTAGGTGTTTCACTGATCCAAATTGGTGAGTCTCAAGATCTGCATCAGGAATCTCCTTGTAGATGCTAGCCATGGAGTTGTGATCCTTCTTCTTCTTGGCATAGACAACCAAGTCATCTTCATTCTCCTCAGGAGCATTGATCAATTGAGCCCATTCTACTACTGTTGACTGGTATCTAGTGCCTTCAGACATCCAGACTATCTTGCCATCTGGGTAGAAGTGAGCTGTGGAGTAGAACTGCATGATAAGCTCATCATTCCACTTTGTGAGCTTCTGAGCCACAAACTCATCAACTCCACAAGCCTTGAAACTGTCATATACTCCTGGATAGTGTTCTTCATTCTCCTTGATGTACTCTCAGTTGACCCATCCCATGTCACATACTATTGGTTTCTTGTCAAGCAACACTGTCTCATAAAAATCCTACTGTTCTTTGGTATGGAACCTGTAGTCCATAGCAGTTCTCCTTCTGGTGGCATATGGATCTGACTCTCTCCATAGCCTCAATCCGAGTCCTTCCTGATCTTCATGTTTTCTGCTACAGGATGAGCATCATTATGATCTGGAATTTTTGGTTTTAACTTCCTCAAAACACGTGTCTCATCATCTTCTTCTTCAGCAACAGTTTCATGCACTAGGACCTTATTTTTCTTAGCAGCTGGAATGTTCCTGGTACTCCTCTTTGGTGCAGTTTTGGGTTTTGGAGCAGCTGGCTTGGGAGCTTCTTTGGGCTTAGATGAAGCAGCCCCTGACCTTATGGCATCTCCCATAAGTTTCTATGCCTTAGGTGCTGGTGTAGCATCTTCTTCCTCTTCCTCTTCAGAGTCTCTCATCATAGATGGCTTTCCAATTACTCTGGCCATGGTCTTCTTGACCCTCTCTTTCCTCTTTGTCTGCCACAACCTGTTCTTTGGGTGCAGATCCCAAAGTTTCTTGAGTGGATGTTCTGGCCTTTGACATAGGAACTCTCTTGGCAGGAACCTTTGTCTTTATTCCTGGCTTGGTGGTAGTAGCTGTGCCATATTCCTTTTTGAGCACTTTTCTCTTTGAGGTGGCCTCTTTCTCAACAGCCACATAGTCTTCATCCTCAAATTCAGAAGTTTTCTTCTTTCTGGCCCCGGTGGCAGCTTTTGGCAAGTTGTTGGGTGTGCTCCGGCTTCCATCATCTGAGCTTCTAGAGGGACTAGTGCCCTCACTCATGTGAACTTGCTCCTCTGACTTGTTCTGACTGTCACTTTGATCAGACATAATGCAATCTCTAACAGCTGACCCTATGAATAGATTATAGATGAGGTAGAGTGGATGAGCATCACAAAATACAGAGGTTTTTGCAAAAGAATGAATGAAAAACTTAGTTTTAGTTTTCCTCAGAAAGCATTTCGGATCAACCGTTTTGTAAACTCGATGATACCGAAGCAGCTGTTGGAACCTAAACTAGTGAACTCGGTCAGACCAATTTTCAATTCTCGGTCAGACCGAAAATCACATGTGCAATGGCCTGAGCCGAATCGGTGGTACCGAGTTCCACAACTCGGTTGGTCCGAGATGGTTTCGGTAGAAACCTAACCCTAAATTTTCAAATCATCTCTAATCTACGGAGTGTTTTTGACTAGATAAGATAGTTTCAATCGTGGCAAGATTCATGGCGAACACAATGTGCAAGGAATCAGATAAGGATAGCACGGTGATCAAGTTCATACCCTAGTTCGGCGATGAACTCGCTACGACGGCAACGGCGGGAATGATTCCTGTTGACGGAGGCGGAGACCTGCGGCAGGAGGCAACTGGCGACGAGGAGGACGATCCGGAGACCCTGGAGGCAGAGCGGGCTAAGCGCGGGCGAAAGAGTTCGGAGAAAATTTCCAAAATTTTGCCCGTGGGTATATATAGCCCGACCCTGTCAGTGTGACCGAGTGGAACAACTCGGTGGCACCGAGATGCATAACTGCAAGCAGTTGCTACAACTCAGTGTAACCGAAAAGTTCAAATCGGTTGCACCGAGATTGAAAACCTAGATCGACTTAGTGATCTCGGTATGACGAAATTGGGTGAATCGGTCAGACCAAAACACACAAAGAAGTTTTGGAAGTTTAAGTTTATGACGAATTGGGGACTCCGAGTGCTCCTCACACAGAGTGGTTCGAATCTGACTTGATCAAATTTTGTGATGTAGCATGAATAGATTTTGAGACGAGAAAAGCATAGATAGCTAGAGAAGGTTCTTAGGCATTCTTGTCCATCCACTTGGCAAGAGAAAAAAAACCAATCAATCAAAACAACAAGTGGATGTCCTTGAATGAGTAAATTATGCAACCAACATGCTCACACAATAAAATGGCAATTGAAATATGTGGCAAAGCATGCACAACCAATTCTAGCATCTATCAAGCAATTGGCGATGACTAGGTCATCTATATATGAGTATATTGACTTAGGAGTCAAATGAGAACATTTGATCATAGGCCATACTCATCGTTTAAGCACAAGTGGGGTTACCACTTTTACATAAAGTGTTGTTGTTTTCACACCATTAGAGTTGCTTTAGCTCAATTCTTAGAGTAAAGCTCCCCCTAGATGTGAGATCCCCCCCCTAAGGGATGAACTAACCTTGGGTTTTGTCGATGATGACTTCATGTAGATGTTGAAGATGTGGATGCTCAATGTTGATGTAGATCATTTGGAGCTATCCTTTGGATTGAGTTGCTCTTTCAATACTTACACGGGTTAGTCCCACAAGGAACAAACAAGGATATCCATAGGCATAGAGTGATGCACACACAAGATGATGTCTATGAAAGCTTTAGGTTACCTTGTCCCTTGTCTTACCAACAAGAGGGTTTGTGACTCCTTGAACTAGTGAAAGATGTGGAAGTTGATTGCACTCGTTCTTGCCAAAATGATAAGAGTGAAGTATGTTGGCAGAGTCACCCTCAAGAACTCTCTAGTTCTTCTTCTTCGGGATCCACACCATCTTGATGGGAATCCTCGGAGTTGTAGTTGTACTTGATGAATTGTAACTTGATGTAGTCTTGGGAACCCACTTGACCAAGGCCTTAGGAGCTTCTTCAAATGCATCAATTTCCTCTTGAAGCTTGTCCTTGACTTTTTGCTTGTGGTCTTGTGGTGAAAGATCATCTTGAGCTTGTGTCCCTTTGAAAGAAGTAGAATCATACTTCTCTTGTTGAGGAACAAACTTCGTCTTGGGGTATTGATCTTCTTCCCACTCAACTCCATTGGCATTGAACTTTCGTTCAAAACCAACACCTTGGTTCTTCCGATGCCTTCCTTGCTTGCGTACAATTTCCTCGAATTGCTTACTCCCGGCAAGGCTCTTGCAAACACCTTTCTCTATAATTCTCTTCAATAAGCTATTTTCTTGCTCAAGTGTAACTTGGCTAAGAGAATCATTAGTGGAATCAAGAGAACTACTAGAAGCAACAACATTGGATTTAGCATGATTATTGTTACTACTAGAGGAAGAATCTTTCTTGTTCTTGTTACTAGACTTGACTTGAGGCATGTAAGTGGATAAGAGTAAACGCTTGGAAATGTAAGAAGAAATTTTCTTGCGAAGATCATCATTGATTGCCTTCAAGAACTCATGCTCTTGCTCAAGGTTGAGCTTTCCAAAACGTAATTTCTCATGAGTCCTTAAAAGTTCTCGATGATCTCCTAAGATAGTTTCATGAGCTAACTTAAGAGTGTTTAGTTCTTTAGTTAGAGACTCAATCTTCTCCTTATCATTGTCATTCGTTTCATCTTGATTAGCATGATTAATTGACGTTTCATCATAGTATTCATCACTAGAGTTGTCAACAAGTAAATCATCATCACCTAACAAGTCATCTTCATCACTATTGAAATCAACATACTCGGGGTGTGATACCTTTGGACCTTTGGCCATGATGCATCTTCCAATTCCTTCATTTGGTGAATCAAATATGTCGTAGGAGTTGGTTGACACAAGTGCTAGACCGGCAACACCTTCATCTTGAGTATATTCGGAGTCGGAGTGATAGCTTCTCTCGGAGTAATTGTCGGAGTCAGAGCTGGATACCCATTCACCAACATGAGCTTGATGTCTTTGTTTTGTGTAGCTCCTTGATGACCTGTCCTTTCTTTCCGAATCCTTACTTCTCCGTGAGGGTCTTCGTTCATAACGATCATCTCTACTCCTTTCTCTAGGTGGTGATTCTTCTCTTCTACTTCTTCTTTTTGGAGAATCTTCTCTTCTTTTGTGGGGTGCCGTACACTCATTGGAATAGTGTCCAGGCCTTCCACAATTGTAGCAGTTTCTCTCTCGACTAGAAGATCTTTTGTCATTGTAGGACCTTGACTTGGAGCTTCTCTCTTTGCTTCTACTCTTGTAGAATTTGTTGAAGTTCTTCACCATTAAGCTCAATTCTTCATTGAAGGTTTGTTTCTCACTTGATGATGTGGGGGCTTCGCATGAGGCTTTGTAAGCACCATTGATTTTTTGTGAAGTCCCTCCTTATCCTTGAGTGACATCTCATGAGCAACAATTCTTCCAATGACTTCCATTGGCTTGAGATCTTTGTAATTGGGCATCATTTGAATCAATATGCACACGGTGTCATATTTTCCATCCAAGGCTCTTAGGATCTTCTTGATGATGAATCTGTCGGTCATTGATGTCTACTACACAACCTTCTTCTTGTAGACGTTGTTGGGCCTCCAAGTGCAGAGGTTTGTAGGACAGTAGCAAATTTCCCTCAAGTGGATGACCTAAGGTTTATCAATCCGTAGGAGGCGTAGGATGAAGATGGTCTCTCTCAAGCAACCCTGCAACCAAATAACAAAGAGTCTCTTGTGTCCCCAACACACCCAATACAATGGTAAATTGTATAGGTGCACTAGTTCGGCGAAGAGAGGGTGATACAAGTGGTATATGGATAGTAGATAAAGGTATTTGTAATATGAAAATATAAAAACAGCAAGGTAACTAATGACAAAAGTGAGCGTAAACGGTATTGCAATGTGTGGAAATAAGGCCTAGGGTTCATACTTTCGCTAGTGTAAGTTCCCTCAACAATACTAACATAATTGGATCATAAAACTATCCCTCAACATGCAACAAAGAGTCACTCCAAAGTCACTAATAGCGGAGAACGAACGAAGAGATTATGGTAGGGTACGAAACCACCTCAAAGTTATTCTTTCCAATCAATCCGTTGGGCTATTCCTATAGGTGTCACAAACATCCCTAGAGTTCGTACTAGAATAACACCTTAAGACACAAATCAACCAAAATCCTAATGTCACCTAGATACTCCAATGTCACCTCAAGTATCCGTGGGCATGATTATACGATATGCATCACACAATCTCAGATTCATCTATTCAACCAACATATAGAACCTCAAAGAGTGCCCCAAAGTTCCTATCGGAGAATCACGATGAAAACATGTGCCAACCCCTATGCATAGGTTCATGGGCGGAACCCGCAAGTTGATCACCAAAACATACATCAAGTGAATCACGTGATATCCCATTGTCACCATAGATACGCACGGCAAGACATACATCAAGTGTTCTCAAATCTTTAAAGACTCAATCCGATAAGATAACTTCAAAGGGGAAACTCAATTCATTACAAGAGAGAAGAGGGGGAGGAGAAACATAAGATCCAACTATAATAGCAAAGCTCGCGATACATCAAGATCATGTCACCTCAAGAACACAAGAGAGAGAGAGATCAAACACATAGCTACTGGTACATACCCTCAGCCCCGAAGGAGAACTACTCCCTCCTCGTCATGGAGAGCACTGGGATGATGAAGATGGCCACCGGAGAAGGATTGCCCCCTCCGGCAGGGTGCCGGAACGGGTCTAGATTGGCTTTCGGTGGCTACGGAGGCTTCTGGCGGCGGAACTCCCGATCTATTGTGTTTTCCGGAAATTTTACGATACGTAGGTATATATGGGTACAAGGGGTACGTCGGTGGACTGAAGGGGGGCCACGAGGCAGGGGGCGCGCCCTAGGGGGGTGGGCGCGCCCCCTACCCTCATGAGCGCCTCCTTCATCTTCTGACGTAGGGTCCAAGTCTATCCGGTAGGTTTCCTTCCAAAAATAACTTCTCCAGTTGATTTCGTTCCGTTTTTGACTCCGTTTGGTATTCCTTTTCCTCGAAATACTGAAATAGGCATAAAACAACAAATCTGGGCTGGGCCTCCGGTTAATAGGTTAGTCCCCAAAATAATATAAAAGTGGAAAATAAAGCCCAATATTGCCCAAAAACAGTAGATAATATAGCATGGAGCAATCAAAAATTATAGATACGTTGGAGACGTATCAGTCATCTCTTCACTTCCTAAGCCGGCAATCTCATTTGTGATAAGAGCAAGCCTAGAGTACATTTCAGCGACACCTTCACCATCCTTCATTTTGAACTTGTCAAGTTGACTTTGAAGCACATCCAACTTGGATTCCTTGACGGAGTCGGTACCTTCATGCATGTCAATCAAAGTATCCCAAATTTCCTTTGCATTCTCAAGACGGCTGATTTTGTTGAATTCTTTGGGGCACAATCTGTTGAAGAGGATATCACAAGCTTGAGCATTGTATTGCAGCATTTTCAACTCTTCCGCGGTGGCTTCACGATTCGGTTCTCTCCCATCAAAGAATTCACCTTGCAGGCCAACACACACAATAGCCCAAACGGCGGGGTTATGTCCAAGAATATGCATTTTCATCTTATGTTTCCAACTAGCAAAATTAGTACCATCAAAGTAAGGACCTCTATGGTGATAATTTCCCTCGCTAGACGCCACACTCTCCTAGGTTGTGAAACCAAGGCTATGACCACCAAAAGCTATGGAAATCAAAGCAAATGGAGACCAAAGCTCTGATACCACTTGTAGGATCGAAAGTATGTCTAGAGGGGGGGTGATTAGACTACTTGACCAATTAAAAATCTATCATTTTCCCAATTTTAGTCTTTGGTAGATTTTAGCTATCTTAGCACAAGTCAAGCAATCTTAACACAATTCAAGCAAGCATGCAAAGAGTCTATGAGCAGCGGAAAGTAAAGCATGCAACTTACAAGAATGTAAAGGGAAGGGTTTGGAGAATTCAAACGCAATTGGAGACAAGGATGTTTTTGTCGTGGTTCCGATAGGTGGTGCTATCGTACATCCACGTTGATGGAGACTTCAACCCATGAAGGGTAACGGTTGCGCGAGTCCACGGAGGGCTCCACCCATGAAGGGTCCACGAAGAAGCAACCTTGTCTATCCCATCATGGCCATCGCCCACGAAGGTCTTGCCTCACTAGCGGTAGATCTTCACGAAGTAGGCGATCTCCTTGCCCTTACAAACTCCTTGGTTTAACTCCACAATCTTGTCGGAGGCTCCCAAGTGACACCTAGCCAATCTAGGAGACACCACTCTCCAAGAAGTAACAAATGGTGTGTTGATGATGAACTCCTTGCTCTTGTGCTTCAAATGATAGTCTCCCCAACACTCAACTCTCTCTCACAAGATATGGATATGGTGGAAAGAACATTTGAGTGGAAAGCAACTTGGGGAAGGCTAGAGATCAAGATTCATATGGTGGGAATGGAATATCTTGGCCTCAACACATGAGTAGGTGGTTCTCTCTCAGAAAATGTGTATTGGAAGTGTAGGTATGTTCTGATGGCTCTCTCCATGAATGAAGAGTGGGTGGAGGGGTATATATAGCCTCCACACAAAAACTAACCGTTACACGCAATTTACCAATCTCGGTGAGACCGAATTGAGAAACTCGATCGGATCGATTTAGCAAACCTAGTGACCGTTAGGATTTTCGGTGGGACTGAGATGCAACTCGGTAGGACCGATATGGTTAGTGAAAGGCAATAATGACGATATTTGGTGAAATGATTGCGATGAGAAAAGGTTGGTATGAACTCGACCTATCTTATTTTTGTAAATATGATTAGTTCATTTTTCTTAATTCAGCCCATTATGAATAAAACATGTTTGCAATGACTATTAGAGATTATAGTTACTCATGCCATGTTTAATTAACTAGGAGTTTATAATGGTTTACCTTGTGTGCCAACATGCTATTAAAATGGTTGTGATGTAGTATGATAGGATGGTATCCTCCTTTGAATGATTCGAGTGGCTTGACTTGACACATGTTCACGCATGTAGTTAAAACAAAATCAACATAGCCTCCACGTTATTTACGTTCATGATGAGTTATATCCTACACATGCTTGCACTCAATGTTGGTTAATCTCAATGCATGTTTATGACTGTTGCCGCTCTCTAGTTGGTCGCTCCTCAATCTTTTGCTAGCCTTCACTTGTACTAAGTAGGAATACTACTTGTGCATCCACTTCCATAAACCCAAATTTGTTCCATATGAGTGATACGTCTCCAATGTATCTATAATTTATGAAGTATTCATGATATTATTTTATCATTATTGGATGTTTTACAATCATTTTATAGCAACTTTATATCATTTTTTGGGACTAACCTATTGACCGAGTGCCAAGTGCCAATTGCTGTTTTTTCCTTGTTATTTTACATCACAAGAAATCAATATCAAAAGAGTCCAAACACTGCGAAACTTTTTGGAGTTTTTTTTGGACCAGAAGGAACCCAACGGGCCAGAGCTGCACCTGGGGGTGCCCCGAGGGGGGCACAACCCACCAGGGCGCGCCAGGGTGTAACATCCAAATTTTCAATTTGGAATGTTATACATAGGTCATTATATGCATATCATATTTTATTTGTATTTTGGGTTGATTCTAGAAATCCTAAGCAACTCAAGGACCCACGGAGAGAGTTGGGGACTTCACTATTTTCATATTTGAATTCTTCTCAAATTTGAAAAGAGGATCATTTCGGTTTTAATATTTTTCTCTCCAAAATATTTCCAATATAAAAATAAAAAAGAGGAGATAATATGACTTCTCCAAAATGAAAGAAATATTGGAGGAAAAATGTTAAAATCAAATAAATATTTTATTTGGGATTTTATTGCTATTTTATTTGAATTAGAGAAATATGCATTTTTTAAAATTGCATTTTAGGCCAGAAAAATGTCCACTATGTTCTAAATATTTTATTTAGACGGTGAAAATTGTTTTTGGCATTTTTAGAATATTTTTATACTTACTTAGGATTTTTCCTTTTGGAGGAATTTATTTAAAAAAAATAAAAAAATCCGCGTCGCCCAACTGGGCCAAAGCCCAGCACGCCACCGCCTCCCGCTCCGGTTCGGGACCGGAGTCCCGAGCGCCGCCGCCTTCGAGTCCTCAAGGGACACGCCTCCCGAGGCCGGCCCCTCCCCAAGTCAGCCGCCCCACCTATAAATGCCGCCCGCCCCCGTCGTCTCTCCCCGTCTCGCACCACCACCGCTGCCGCTAGCGCCGCCTCGCCGCCCGCACCGCGCTGCTCCGCCGCCTCCCCGCGCCGACACCGCTGCCCGCAGGAATCCCGCCGCCGCCGTTGACCTCGTTGCCATCGGTCTTTTTCGGTTTTAGGTTTAAAACCGTTTGGCTTTATAAACCCTAGTTCGGTTTTTTATTTATTTTAGATCGGTCGGTTTTCTCGATTTTTCTTCGGTTAGGTTATGTTATGAACGTTCTCTCGTTTAGTTCGTTTTAACGAACGTTTTCGTTCGTTAGTCTCTGTTAGCGGACGTTCGTCCGATAGATTTTTCTTTTTCTGTTTTTTTCACCAGGGACCTATTCGCGATTATTTTTATCGCAAATTAGCCCCTGATTTTCAAACCCTCGCAACTTTTTAACCGTTCGTCCAAATCCAGTGAAACCAACACCAAAGTCTTCGTCTCGAAGCCCTCTTTCCAGTTAAACAACTTGAACATGGTTTTGACAATTTAAATTTGGTTTCAAGCAGATTTGAATTCGAAGTTCTTTTGATCGTAGGTTCAGTTCCGTAGCTCCGATTTGATCGATTCTTTTTGCAAGTCGAAGCTCTTTAGTTGAACTTTCAGACTAGATCTTCTTATTTGAGTTTTACCCTTGCAGCAATGCTTGAGTGATTATGTATGCTATTGATGTTTGTGATAGAATACCCGGAGTGCGAAGCGTGCTACTACGAGTCTCTAGGGTTTGCAGATCGTCAGCAAGGCAAGTAACAACAATAGCATACCCGGAGTAGCACGCTTCGCACTCCGGGCATTCTATTGCAAACAACAATAGAATACATAAGCATTCAAGCATTGATGCAAGGGTAAAACTCAAATAATAATATCCAATCTGAAAGTTCAATTGAAGAGCTTCGATTTGCGAAAAGAATCGATCAAAAATTAGCTACGGAACTGAAACTACGATCAAAAGAACTTCGAATTCAAATCTGCTTGAAACCAAATTTTAAATTTTCAAAACCATGTTCAAGTTGTTTAACTGGAAAGACGGCTTCGAGACAAAGATTTTGGTGTTGGTTTCACTGGATTTGGACGAACAGTTAAAAAGTTGCGAGGGTTTGAAGATCAGGGGCTAATCTACGATAAAAGTAAATGCGGATAGGTGTCTGGCAAAAAAAAACTGAAAAATCTATCGGAAGAACGTCCGCTAACACAGACTAACGAACGAAAACATTCGTTCAAATGAAGTAAACGAACAAACGTTCGTAAAATAACCTAACCGAAGAAAAACCGAGAAAACCGACCGATCTAAAATAAATAAATAAAACTGAACTAGGGTTTATAAAAGCTGGACGGTTTTATATCTAAAACCGAAAAATACCAGCGACGACGAGGTCAATGGCAGCGGCGGGATTCCGGCGGGCAGCGGCATGGAGCGGCGCGACAAGGCGGCGGAGCAGTGCGGCGCGGATGGCGAGGCGGTGCTTGCAGCGATGGTGGTGGTGCTGGACGGGGAGAGGCGGCGGGGGCGGGCGACATTTATAGGTGGGGGCGGCTGACTTGGGGAGGGGGCTGGTCTCGGGAGGCGTGTCCCTCGAGGACTCGGTGGCGGCGGCGCTCGGGACTCCGGTCCCGAGCCGGAGCGGGAGGCGGCGGCGGCGCTCGGGACTCCGGTCCCGAGCCGGAGCGGGAGGCGGCGGCGCGCTGGGCTTCGACCCGCTCGGCTGGGCCGTTTGCCCAGTCGGGCGACGCAACTCTTTTTTTGAAAAAAATAAATTCCGTCGAAAGGAAAAATCCTAAATAAATATAAAAAATGTAAAAATGCCAAAAACAATTTTCACCATCTAAATAAAATATTTGGAACATAGTGAACATTTTCTGGCCTAAAAATGCAATTTTGAAAAATGCATATTTTTCTAATTCAAATAAAATAGCAATAAAATCCCAAAGAAAATATTTATTTTATTTTAACATTTCGTCCAATATTTCTTTCATTTTGGAGAAGTCATATTATCTCTTTTCTTTTATTTTTATATTGGAAATATTTTGGAGAGAAAAATATTAAAACTAAAATGTTCCTTTTTTCAAATTTGAAAAGAATTCAAATACAAAAATAGTGAAGTCCCGAACTCTCTCCGTGGGTCCTTGAGTTGCTTAGGATTTGTAGGATCAACCCAAAATGCAGAAAAATATGATATGCATATGATGACATATGTATAACATTCCAAATTGAAAATTTGGGATGTTACACAGGCCCCCCTAGCGCGCCTAGGTGGGTTGTGCCCACCTCGGTGGCCTCCCGCACCCCCTCTTTACACTATAAATTTCCAAATATTATGAAACCCTTCGAGGTTAACCTAGATCAGAAGTTCCGCCGCCGCAGGGCTCCGTAGCCACCGAAAACCAATGTAGACCCATTCCGGCACCCTGCCGGAGGTGGGAATAATCTCCGGTGGCCATCTTCATCATCCCGGCGGCCACCACCATGAGGAGGGAGTAGTCCAGCCACGAGGCTGAGGGTTTGTACCAGTAGCTATGTGATTTATCTCTCTCTCGTGATCTATATCATGAGCTTTGTTAATATAGTCAGATCATACTCTTGTTGTGATGAATTGAATCTTTACCCTTTGAAGTTTTATCATGTCGGATTGAATGTTCAGATTAGAGAACACATGATGTATGTCTTGCGGTATGAATACTTGAGGTGACATTGGGGTATCTTATTGATTCACTTGATATACGTTATTGCACTCAACTTGCGGATTCCTGCGGTGATATTGGGGTAATCTTTGCATCAGGGTTGATGCATGTTTTTATTATCCTTTTTTCGACAGAAACTTTGGGGTCTCCTTGTAGTTCTTTGTGTGGATTGAGTATTATGAATATGAATATGCTTTGGTGTTATTCTAGTACGAACTCTAGGATAGATCGAACGGAAAAAATAGCTTTGCGTTATTTTAGTACGAACTCTTGAATAGATCAAACAGAAAGAATAGCTTTGAGGTGGTTTCGTACCCTACAAACAATTCCTATCTTTTGTTCTCCACTAATAGGAACTCGGGAGTGCTTCTTTATTACACTTTGAGGGATAATCATATAATCCAACTATGTTAGCATTGTTGAGAGAATGCACTAGTGAAAGTACGGACCCTAGGCCACCGTTTTTGTGCCCGTTTACTATTTTATACATTGTTGTTTTTTATTCAGATTATAAAAATATATTTCTACCATCCATATTACGCTTTTATCACCATGTCTTCGCCGAACTAGTGCACCTATACAATTTGCCATTGTATTGGGTGTGTTGGGGACACAAGAGATTTCTTGTATTTGGTTGCAGGGTCGTTTGAGAGAGACCACATTCATCCTACACCTATCACGGATTGATAAACCTTAGGTCATCCACTTGAGGGAAAATTGCTACTTTCCTACAAAACTCTGCGCTTGGAGGCCCAACACGTGTCTACAAGAATAAAGCTGCGTAGTTGACATCAAGCTCTTTTCTGGCGCCGTTGCCGGGGAGGTGAGTGCTTGAAGGTATATCTTTAGATCTTGCAATTGAATCATTTAGTTTCTTGTTTCATCACTAGTTTGGCTTATAAAAGAAACTACAAAAAATGGAATTGATGTTGCATCATATTATTGATCATCTTTATAATATCTTTCTTGAAAATGATGGTTCAGGAAATTTTGCTCAATTGTTAGAAGAAGAAGTCAATAAAATGTTTGGCACAAAATATTTTAATGATGAGCATGATTGCAATGTTGTTAGTATGAATTCTTTGAATATACATGATGCTAATGATATGCAAAGCCATAAGCTTGGGGATGCTATATTTGATGAAGATGATATTTTTAGTCCCCCAAGTTTTGATGAGAAAATTTATTATGATGATTGCACACCTCCTATTTATGATGATTATGGTGATGACATGTATGCTTTATTGAATAATGATAACCATGAAATTTGTCATCATTATTTTAATTTTCAATCCCATGATAGTTATTTTGTTGAGTGTGCTCCCACTACTATTCACGAGAATAAATTTGCCTATGTGGAGAGTGAGAAAATTTCTATGATTATGTATCATGAGAAGAATTCTTTATGTGACAGTTATATTGTTGAATTCATTCATGATGATACTGAAAATTACTATGAGAGAGGAACATATGCTTCTACATATTGCAAAAATATCAAGTTTCCTCTTTATGTGTTGAAAGTTTTGAAGTCATACTTGTTTTGCCTTCCTATGCTAGTTGATTATTGTTCCCATAGGTTATTTTCTACAAAATCCGTATGCATAGTAAGTGGGTTAGACTTAAATGTGCTAGTCATATGCTTCATGATGCTCTCTTGCATGTTTCAATTCATATTTTTTATGCGGGCATCATTGAAATCATCATGCCTAGCTAAAAGGCATTAAAGAAAAGCGCTTGTTCGGAGACAACGCAACACTTCTACCTACTGTTTTTATGTGTTCACATGATTAGGCTACTGTAGTAATCATGTTTTGTTGCTTTTGTTTCAATAAAGTGCCAAGTAAGACCTTTGGGATGGCTTACAGTGATAGTTGATTTGATCTTGCTGAAAAACAGAAACTTTTGCGCTCAGGAAAACAATTCTCATTTTTAACTGAAGCGAGATAAATGCTGATTCTTTTTGCAGAATATTAATAGATAAATTTCTCAGGTTGTCGTAATTTTTCAGAATTTTTTGAGTAGCAGAAGTATGGTTTGAGTACAGATTACTATAGACTATTCTGTTTTCGACAGATTCTGTTTTCAATGCATAGTTTGCTTGTTTTCTAGTTTCTATGGCTTATATTTGCTCAATATAAATTGTAGAAATGATATGATATAGTTGTAATTGTGTGAGAACAATTATTAATCTTTTCTTTGAAAGTACCAAAAGTGGAATGGTTTGCTCTTTATTATACTAACCTATCTCACAAAGTTCCATTAAGTTTTGTGTGATTGAAGTTTTCGAGTTTTGGGTGAGATATCGATATGAGGAGCATAAGGAGTGACAAGAACCTAAGCTTGGGGATGCCCAAGGAACCCCCAAGGAAATATCCAAGGAATATCCAAGCAACTATGTTTGGGGATGCCCCGGAAGGCATCCCCTCTTTCGTCTTCAACATTATCGGTAACCTCACTTGGAGCTATGTTTTCATTCATCAAATGATATGTGTTTTGCTAGGATCGTAAATTTATTTTGTTAGGATTTTCTCGCTTTTATTTATAATAATGTTTTGCATCTTTTATTTCAGTAAAAGTGGCAATGATAGCCAATGCCATGCTTATTTGCAAGTATACATGTTGCTGTTTGAAAACAAAAAGTTTACTGTTGTTGCAAAAATTCTCTAGAAAAGTCAGAATGTGATAAAATGTTGAAACTTTTTGAAAAATGAGCTCTGATAAATTTTATACAGTATGTAAAATTTTCATAATTTTTTCAGTTAGGGAAGTATTGATACTCTTGCATTCTTTACAGACTGTACTGTTTTGGCAGATTGTTGTCATGGTTGCATTGTTTGCATATGTTTGCTTGTTTAATGATTCTATTTGAGGATAGGAGTATTAAATATGCAGAGACATTTAGTATGCAATGTTGAATAATAATTTTAGTGATTTGCTACAGTAGAGAATGATAAGGTTTTTGCATTGGTTTATACTAACTTATCTCACGAGTTCTTGTTGAGTTTTGTGTGGATGAAGTTTTTGAGATTCAGGAAAACCGTGATATGAGAGGAATTAAGAAGACACAAAAGCTCAATCTTGGGGATGCCAAAGGTACCCCAAAATGATATTTCAAGAAGACTCAAGCATATAATCTTGGGGATGCCCCGGTAGGCATCCCACCTTTTTTCTTCAATAATTATCGGGTAGTATTGGTTGAGCCTACGTTTTTGCTGCTTCTTCACATGAGTTGTGGTATTCTTAGAATGTCATTTTATTTTCATTTTTTGATTGCTTTTTTAATAACATACTTAGATCTGAAAGTTTTTAAACAAAATAGAGTCCTCAAATAGTTGCTAGAGAGGCTAAGTAAGCGGCATTCACATCCTGTCAACAAAGCTCTTTTCTATGTCATTTACTCTTGTGCTTCACTTATATCCTAGGAGTAAATTGTTGAATAAATTGAATGTCATGAAGTTGAAATCATATCATGCCTAGTGGTAGCTTCACATTGGGTTTAGAAAGTAAACTCTTTTGAGGCTTGACAATCACAATATTGGTTATACAGGCAATTCACGAATAAATAGTATAAGGAAGAGAACTTTCACATGCAAATACACTATCTTGGAAATCTTTTATGATTGTGAGCCCCCATTAAAATATTATATGCAAAAATTGTGGACGTTGGACAAGGAAGACAACGTAATGCTTTATGTTGGTTCATATTCACATAGAAGTTACATTGTCATAGATCCTTGAACATGTGGTGCTTGCCCCCCATCTTTGCTAGCCAAAAATTTCGCACCAAGTAGAGATACTACTTGTGCATCCAAAAATTCTTAAACCCAAATCTTATCTTCAATATTCCACCATACCTACCTAAGGATTGAGCAAGATCCTTCAAGTAAGTTGTCATCGGTGCAATAAGGCAATAAAAATTGCTCTTAAAAGTGTTAGATCATTTAGTGTAAGAGAAAATTGAGCATTGTACGAACTTCTGATGGCAAAGTAATAAAAGCGACGGACTGCATAATAAAGGTTGCTATCATAAGGGGCAATATAATGTGACGTTCTTTTGCACTAAGGGATTGAGCATACAAACAAACAAGCGCATGGCAATCTCTGCTTCCCTCTGCGAAGGGCCTATCTTTTACTTTTATGTATTTACTTTTATGCAAAGAGTCAAAGTTCTTCTCTCTATTCCTTTTTATTTTTCTCTTTTGGCAAGCATCATGTGGCGAGGAAAGATCTAGGCACATATGTCCAGTTGAATATGGGTAGCATGAATTATTATTGTTGACATCACCCTTGAGGTGAATACGTTGGGAGGCAAAATTATAAGCCCCTATCTTTCTATGTGTCCAGTTGAAACGTTTTTCTCATGTGTACAAGGTGAGTGTTAGCAATCATAGATGACTATATGATGGTTGAGTATGTGGAGCTCTTACTTAAACTCTATTGAATAAGTTGAATTGCAATTGCTTGGTGATTAAGAACATAGATTGTTGAGTTTCAAGAGTTTTCATTGTTTGAACCTTAACATGTGAATAGGCTGCTACTATAACATGAGAGGTTTCATAAGAAATAATTGCTCTTATGATGCTAGGAAAAGTGATCGAAATTATCATTGATCAAACTTATGCACTTTGCTAGCATTCACACTTCATAAATTATTTCTTTTATCATTTACCTACTCGAGGACGAGTAGGAATTAAGCTTGGGGATGCTGATACGTCTCCAACGTATCTATAATTTATGAAGTATTTATGTTGTTATTTTATCATTCTTGGATGTTTTGCAATCATTTTATAGCAAATTTATATCATTTTTGGGACTAACCTATTGGCCCAGTGCCAAGTGCCAGTTACTGTTTTTGCTTGTTTTTTACATCGCAGGAAATCAATATCAAACGGAGTCCAAACACTGCGAAACATTTTGGAGATTTTTTTGGACCACAAGTAACTCAATGGGCCAGAGCTACACCTGGGGGTGCCCCGAGGGGGGCACAACCCACCAGGGTACTCCAGGGCCCCCTGGCACGCCAGGTGGGTTGTGCCCACCTCGGTAGCCTCCCGCACCCCCTCTTTGCACTATAAATTCCCAAATATTCCGAAACCCTTCGGGGTTAACCTAGATCAGAAGTTCCACCGCCGCAGGGCTCCATAGCCACCGAAAACCAATCTAGACCCATTCCAGCACCCTGCCGAAGGGGGGAATCATCTTCGGCGGCCACCACGATGAGAGGGAGTAGTCCACCCTCGGGGCTGAGGGTTTGTACCAATAGCTATGTGATTTATCTCTCTCTCTATCTCGTGATCTATATCATGGGCTTTGTTAATATATTCAGATCATATGATGTTTCTCCCCTCTATACTCTTGTTGTGATGAGTTGAATCTTTACCCTTTGAAGTTTTGTCATGTCAGATTGAATGTTCAGATTTGAGAACACATGATGTATGTCTTGCGGTATGAATACTTGAGGTGACATTGGGGTATCTTATTGATTCACTTGATATATGTTATGGCACTTAACTTGCGGATTCTCGCGGTGATATTGGGGTAATCTGTGCATAGGGGTTGATGCATGTTTTTATTATCCTTTCTCCGATATTATCCTTTCTTCTATATTTTGTTCTCCGCTAATAGGAACTCAGGAGTGATTCTTTATTACACTTTGAGGGATAATCATATGATCCAACTATGTTAGAATCGTTGAGAGATTGCACTAGTGAAAGTACGGACCCTAGGCCTTGTTTGTAAGCATTGAAAGACCGTTTTTGTGCCCGTTTACTATTTTCTACCTTGCTGTTTTAATTTATTCAGATTATAAAAATATATTTCTACCATCCATATTATGCTTTTATCACCATCTCTTCGCCGAACTAGTGCACCTATACAATTTGTAATTGTATTGGGTGTGTTGGGGACACAAGAGATTTCTTGTATTTGGTTGCAGGGTCGTTTGAGAGAGACCACCTTCATCCTACACCTCTCACAGATTGATAAACCTTTGGTCATCCACTTGAGGGAAAATTTCTACTTTCCTACAAGACTCTGCGCTTGGAGGCCCAACACGTGTCTACAAGAATAAAGTTGCGTAGTAGACATCAAGCTCTTTTCTGGCGCCGTTGCCGGGGAGGTGAGTGCTTGAAGGTATATTTTTAGATCTTGCAATTGAATCTTTTAGTTTCTTGTTTTATCACTAGTTTGGTTTATAAAAGAAAACTACAAAAAAATGGAATTGAGGTTGCATCATATTATTTATCATCTTTATAATATCTTTCTTGAAAATGATGGTCCGGAAAATTGTGCTCAATTTTTAGAAGAAGTCAATAAAATGTTTGTCACAAAATATTTTAATGATGAGCATGATTGCAATTTTGTTAGTATGAATTCTTTGAATATCCATGATGCTAATGATATGCAAAGCCATAAGCTTGGGGATGCTATATTTTATGAAGACGATATTTTTAGTCCCCCAAGTTTTGATGAGAAAATTTATTATGATGATTGCACACCTCCTATTTATGATGATTATGGTGATGACATGTATGCTTTATTGAATAATGATAACCATAAAATTTGTCATCATGATTTTAATTTTCATTCCCATGATAGCTATTTTGTTGAGTTTGCTCCCACTACTATTCATGAGAATAAATTTGCCTATGTGGAGAGTGAGAAAATTTATATGCTTATGTATCATGAAAAGAATGCTTTATGTGATAGTTATTGTTGAATTCATTCATGATGCTACTGAAATTACTATGAGAGAGGAACGTATGCTTTTACATATTGCAAAAATATCAAGTTTCCTCTCTATGTGTTGAAAGTTTTGAAGTTATGCTTGTTTTGCCTTCCTATGCTAGTTGATTCTTGTTCCCATAGGTTATTTTCTCACAAAATCCCTATGCATAGGAAGTGGGTTAGACTTAAATGTGCTAGTCATATGCTTCATGATGCTCTCTTGCATGTTTCAATTCATATCTTTTATGCGAGCATCATTGAAATCATCATGCCTAGCTAAAAGGCATTAAAGAAAAGTGCTTGTTCGGAGACAAACCAACACTTCTACCTACTGTTTTTGTGTGTTCACATGATTAGGCTACTATAGTAATCATGTTTTGTTGCTTTTGTTTCAATAAAGTGCCAAGTAAGACCTTTGGGATGGCTTACGGTGATAGTTGATTTGATCTTGCTGAAAAACATAAACTTTTGCGCTCAGGAAAACAATTCTCATTTTTAACAAAAGCATGATAAGATGCTGATTCTTTTTCAGAAGATTAATAGACAAATTTCCCAGGTTTTCCTAATTTTTCAGAATTTTTGGAGTATCCAAAGTATGATTTGAGTACAGATTACTATAGACTGTTCTGTTTTTGACAGATTTTGTTTTCAATGCATAGTTTGCTTGTTTTCTAGTTTCTATGGCTTATATTTTCTCAATATAAATTGTACAATAGGAGTTGTGTGAGAACAATTATTAATCTTGTCTTTGGCAGTACCAAAAGTGGAATGGTTTGCTCTTTATCATACTAACCTATCTCACAAAGTTCCATTAAGTTTTGTGTGATTGAAGTTTTCAAGTTTTGGGTGAGATATCGGTATGAGGAGAATAAGGAGTGACAAGAACCTAAGCTTGGGGATTCCCAAGGCACCCCCAAGGAAATATCCAAGGAATATCCAAGCAACTAAGCTTGGGGATGCCCCGGAAGGCATCCCCTCTTTCGTCTTCAACATTATCGGTAACCTCACTTGGAGCATTCGTCACATGATATGTGTTTTGCTAGGAGCGTCAATTTATTTTGTTAGGATTTGCTTGCTGTTATTCATAATAGTATTTTTCATCTTTTCTTTCAATAAAAGTGGCAATGATAGCCTTTGCAATGCTTATTTTGCAAACATGTTGCTGTTTGAAAACAGAAAGTTTACCATTGTTGCAAAAAATCTCTAGAAAATTCAGAATGTGATAAAAATGTTGAAACTTCTTGCAAAATGATATCTGATAAATTTTATACAGTGTGTAAAAGTTTCATAATTTTTGGAGTTAGGGAAGTATTGATACTCTTGCATGCTTTACAGACAGTACTGTTTTGGCAGATTGCTGTTATGTTTGCATTGTTTGGATATGTTTTCTTGTTTAATGATTCTATTTGAGGATAGGATTGTTAAATATGCAGAGGCATTTAGTATGCAATGTTGAATAATAATTTTAGTGATTTTCTACAGTAGAGAATGATAAGGTTTTTGTATTGGTTTATACTAACTTATCTCACGAGTTCTTGTTGAGTTTTGTGTGGATGAAGTTTCTGAGATTTAGGAAAACCACGATATGAGAGGAATTAAGGAGACACAAAAGCTCAAGCTTGGGGATGCCTGATAACCCACAAGTATAGGGGATCACAACAGTTTTCAAGGGTAAATATTCAACCCAAATTTATAGATTTGACACAAGGGGAGCCAAAGAATATTTGAAGGTATTAGCAGCTGAGTTGTCAATTCAACCACACCTGGAGATTAATTATCCGCAGCAATATGATCACTAGCAAAGTAGTTTCATAGTTTTCATAGTAGTGACAGTTGCAACGGTAACAGTAATAGTGATAGCAGTAATTTGTAGCAAGTGTAACAATGATGATAGCAATAGTAACGCCGCAAGATCAATAAGGATAAATTCATAGGCATTGGATCAGTAACTTGTTGGATGATATTTATCATGTGAAAGTTATAACCTAGGGCGATACGACACTAGCTCCAGTTCATAGATATAATGTAGGCATGTATTCCGTAAATAGTCATACGTGCTTTATTAAAAGAACTTGCATGCCATCTTTTGTCCTACCCTCCCGTGGCAGCGAGGTCCATATTGGAAACTAAGGGATATTAAGGCCTCCTTTTAATAGAGAACCGGAACAAAGCATTAACACATAGTGAATACATGAACTCCTTATCACCGGGAGTGGGCTCGGTTATTGTCACTCTGGGGTTGCCAGATCATAACCGTAGTAAGTGACTATAACTTGCAAGGTAGGATCTAAAACATGGATAAAATGATGAATTCATAAATGGTTTAGATATGAAATCATGGCACCCGGGCCCAAAGTGACAAGCATTAAGCATAGCAAAGTCATAGCAACATCAATCTAAGAACATAGTGGATACTAGGGATCGATCCCTAACAAAACTAACTCGATTACATGATGAATCTCATCCAACTCCTCACCGACCAGCGAGCCTACGAATGAATTAATCACTCCCGGTGGGGAGCATCATGGAATTGGCGATGGAGAAGGGTTGGTGATGACGAAAAACGAAGATCCCCTCTGCGGAGCCCCAAACGGACTCCAGATCTGCCCTCCCGAGGAAGAACAGGGCTTGGCGGCGGCTCCGTCTCGTGGATCACGATAATTCTTTTTTCTGAATTTTTTCTAGAATAATGTGATTTTATAGTATGAGGGGGTCATCAGCGGGCCACCAGGTGGGTACAACCCACCTGGGCGTGCCAGGAGAGGGGGCGCGCCCTGGTGAGTTGTGCCCACCCAGGGGCCCCTCTCTGGTGGGTCTTGGCCCAAAAAATTCTTATTATTGGTATAAAAAATCCTTGCAAAGTTTCGTTCCATTCCGAGAACTTTTATTTCTGCACAAAAACAACACCATGGTAGTTCTGCTGAAAACAGCGTTAGTCCGGGGTTAGTTTCATTCAAATCATGCAAATTAGAGTCCAAAACAAGAGGAAAAGCATGATAAAAAGTAGATACATTGGAGACGTATCAACTCCCCCAAGCTTAAACCTTTGCTTGTCCTCAAGCAATTTAGTTGATAAACTGGAAGTGAGAAAGAAAAACTTTTACGAACTCTTTTGCTCTTATTTGCGTAAATAAGCTTAAACAACACCCAGGTTTTCATCCAACATTATAAGTAACCATGTCAACAATAACTCTTAAATATTATAATGATTCATATCAATGACATAATTAGCTAGCGAGCAATAATAAGATATCTCAAACAGTAGCAGGTTGTCAAAACAACCATGATATAGTATGACAATTATGGTATCTCGCTAGCCCTTTCTGAGACCGCAAAACATAAATGCAGAGCACCTCCGAAGTTCAAGCAACGACTAAACATTGTAATTCATGGTAGAAAAGATCGAGTCATGATGCACCCAACATTAGCTATACACAATGCATAAATCATGACCGCTATGCTCTACTCAGTTTCTGGCGCTTGTTTATAGAAGGTGATGACACAACATAAAAGTAAATAGATAGTCCCTTCGCAGAGGGAAGCAGTGATTTGCAGAGGTGCCAGATCTCAATTTTTAAAACAGAGACAAATGAAATTTTGAGACATGCACCCTTCTCATTCACTTCATGACCATCAGTTATCAACATCTTCCATGCTAAGCACGCTAGTGGCGGTTCCCAAGCGGAAAGTAAAGGTTTTGACTCCATTGGGAGTTCTTGTTTTATTATTCAAGAGATGAACTCTTTTTTTGATGTTTGCAGTTTGGGACTGGGCATCCCTATTACCGCCCATTTCCTCGTGCGATGACGACTGAATAAACACTCGACCCGAGGATAACATGCTTAGCACAGAAGATATCGACCACCTCCTGTCGTTCCATGAACTATCCAGGCACACAAAAAGGGTAATTTTTTTTAGAAATTTTTAGAGGTGGCACATGCAAATTTACTTAGGATGGCAGGGTAATACCGTATATAGGTAGGTATGGTGGACTCATCTGGAATAACTTTGGGTTCAAGGTTTTTGATGTACAAGCAGAATTCCCACTAAGTATAGGCGAAGGCTAGCAATTTAAGATTGGGAAGCGGCTAGCTAGAGAGCAACAACGATCATAACCAGGCATTATGCATAAGTAACATTGGACACTAGTATGAGTAGGATATGAACACCATGAACATAAATATTATAGAGGCTATGTTGGTTTTGATTCAACTACATGCATGAACATATACCATGTCAAGCCACTCGAACATTCAGAGGAGGATACCATATCATCATACTACATCACAATCATTTTAACGCTATGTTGATATCCAAGATAAATCATTATCCACCCCCAGCTTCTTATGCATGGCATGAGAAACTATAATCTCTAATTGTCATTGCAAGCATGTTTAATCATAACGGGCTGAATCACGGGCACTAGGTTAAACATATTTACATAGACAGGACAAGTCGAGTTCATACCAGTTTTTCTTTGCCACGGCCAGTTCATCGAATGTCGTCATTATTGCCTTTCACTTGCACGACCGAATGGTATGAAAATAATACTAGTGCAAGAGTGCCATGGACTAAGCTGGAATATGCAAAACATTTTATTCAACAGGTGAAGACAAGGTAAAATGGGCTCTTATTAGTTCAACAGTTATTTATATGAGAGCCACTCAACATTTTCATCGTGGTCTTCTCCTTGGTACAACTCGAATAAAAAGAAAACAAATTGAGAGAAACACACCAAAATATTTTTGGTGTTTTCAGTTTTCTTCAACAAGCAAATAAAAAACAAAAATGAGAAAAACTATTTACACGGGAAAGCTCCCAACAAGCAAAAGAATAATAAGGAAATATTTTTGGGTTTTCTTTTTAGTAGTACTACTAAGCATGCATAGAAAGTAAATTACTACAACTAATTTTTTTGGTTTTTTTAAAGTTTTTTAAACACACAAGAAGAAAGCAAGAAAAATAAATCGAAGTATGGATGATAAAATGAAAAAGTGTGATCACCGACAAATGGAATGATATGTGAACATGAATATAATGTCGGTGAGAACACGCACTCCCCCAAGCTTAGGCTTTTGGCCTAAGTTGGTAAGGTAGTAGGCATCTTGAGGAGCGTACATCCACTGGTCCCACTACGGAGGTGCTTGTTGTGCTGCCTCCTCAGCAGCCTGAGCGTTCCGATAGGCGATGATGTCTGTCGGCATAATCCTATATCCGCCCCTGGCAACAGAATCAAACAAAGCAGGAGCAGGCAATGGAATAACATCGTGAGTCCTCACACTAAAAACCAGGTTATACGGAATAGGGATGTGAGGGGACTCGATATCAGTAAAATGGTGGTGATCCATGGCTGCACGCTCTAGGTAAACTTTGGTCAGAGGGAAATCATGAGGGCGTATCTCAACCTCTAAGTGAGCCGCCAAACGAGTAGCATAAATCCCACCATGTATTTCACCCTGTGATTTATTAAGATGGAGGCGACGAGCCACTATAGCTCCCAAGCTATAGGTGTTGTCGCCCTCTAGTGCTCGACGTGAAACAACAAAGTCTGGTGCACTAAGCGCACCTACTTTCTTTCTAGCAAGCAAGCACTTAGCAACAAATAAAGCAAAATAATGTACATTAGGAAAGTGTACGCTAGCAGCCATAGTGGCTGACACTCCTCTCTCGTCACCCACTGTCAGAGTGAGATAAAAATCCTCAAACTTTGTAAGATTGACAGCAACTACTCGTAGGGATACATAGAGGCCATAACAAGCATTCAAACAACTTAGAACACTAAGAATTGAACATGCAAGCACATCTACAGCAGCACCAAGAGTAACTATTTATTCAAAGTATAAACCACTAAAACAAAAACTAATTGGACAAATGATGGAGTCACATACCAAGCAACAATTCCTCAAAATAGTTTCAGAAATGGAGCTTTGAGCAAAGAGATCGAATTCCTCGGGTTTGAGCTCAAGAACACGAGGGAGAGAGCAATGGGGATTTTTTTCTAGAGATAAGTGATGATGTGGGATGAAGAGGTAAGTGAGGGGGCCCATGTGGGGAGCACAACCCACCAGGGCGCGCTTGGGGGTGCTCGCGCGCCCAGGTGGGTTGTGCCTACCTGGTGCACCTCCCTCTGATGTTATTTGCACCAAAAATTCTTAAATATTCAGGAAAATCACATAAAATTTTCAGAGCATTCTGAGAACTTTTATTTTTGGGTCATTTTTATTGCACGGGAAATTCAGAAAACAGACAAAACATGGCATTTATTTTATTTAACTAATAAAAATAGAGAATAAAAAGTAGGGACAGAAAGTAGTGCTTACTAAATTCATCAACTTCATACCGTTCAAAAATGATTCATTAATAAGGTTGATCAAGTCTTATTAACAACCACTTTCGATTAGTACGAAACCAAAGAACTTTCGTAAATCACTAAGTTACCTCAATGGGGATTTGCATTTTCCCAAAAATTAGCATTTCATATTTCTTTTTAACAGTAGGTAGAGGTATTTGAAAACTTCCAATAGTGATTGTCGGAGATTTTTCAATAATATTAATACCATTCACTTGGAATTTTTTCTTCGGAAAGTGCATCGTATGCTCATTACCATTGATATGAAAAGTGACCTTGCTTTTATTGCAATCAATAACAGCCCCTGCAGTGTTCAAGAATGGTCTACCAAGGATAATCGACATGTTGTCGTCCTCGGGCATCTCAAGTATAACAAAGTCAGTCAAAATAGTAACATTGGCAACAACAACGGGCACATCGTCACAGACACCGATAGGTATGGCAGTTGATTTGTCAGCCATTTGCAAAGATATTTCAGTAGGTGTGAGTTTATTCAAGTCAAGTCTTTTATATAAAGAGAAAGGCATAACACTAACACCAGCTCCTAAATCACATAAAGCAGTTTTCACACAATTCTTTTTGATGGAGCAAGGCATAGTTGGTATACCCGGATCTCCAAGTTTTTTAGGTACTTCATCTTTAAAATTATAATTAGCAAGCATAGTGGAGATTTCAGATTCCGGTATTTTTCTCTTATTTGTGATGATGTCTTTCATATACTTTGCATAAGGAGGCATTTTCAAGATATCAGTCAAGCAAGTACGCAAAAAAGACTGGCCTCAGCATTTCAGCAAAGCGTTCAAATTCTTCATCATCATTCTTTTTTAGTTGACTTAGGTGGAAAAGGCATAGGTTTTGAACCCACGGTTCCCTTTCTTTACCGTGTTTTCTAGCAACAAAGTCTCTTTTGTCATATCTTTTATTCTTAGGTTGTGGGTTATGCTACCTCTTGAGCACTGCGTTGGTTTTCCCTTGAAGAGGAAAGGGTGATGCCACAAAATAGTGTAAGTATTTCCCTCAGTTTTTGAGAACCAAGGTATCAATCCAGTAGGAGACTACACGCAAGTCCCTCGTACCTACACAAACAAATAAAAACCTCGCAACCAATGTGATAAAGGGGTTGTCAATACCTTCACGGTCACTTATGAGAGTGAGATCTGATAGAGATGATAAGATAATATTTTTGGTATTTTTATGATAAAGATTAAAAGTAAATATTGCAAAATAAACGGTACTAGAAATAGCTTGATAACGGGAGATTAATATAATGGAGAATAGACCCGGGGGCCATAGGTGTCACTAGTGGCTTCTCTCAAGATAGCATAACTATTACGGTGGGTGAACAAATTACTGTCGATCAATTGATAGAAAAGAGAATAATTATGAGAATATCTAGGCATGATCATGTATATAGGCATCACGTCCATGACAAGTGTACCGACTCCTGCCTGGATCTACTACTATTACTCCACACATCGACCGCTATACATCATGCATCTAGAGTATTAAGTTCATAAGAACAGAGTAACGCATTAGGTAAGATGACATGATGTAGAGGGATAAACTCAAGCAATATGATATACACCCCATCTTTTTATCCTTGATGGCAACAATACAATACGTGTCATTTCCCTTTCTGTCACTGGGATCGAGCACCGCAAGATTGAACCCAAAGATAAACACTTCTCCCATTACAAGAAAGATCAATCTAGTAGGCCAAACCAAACTGATAATTCGAAGAGACTTGCAAAGATAACCAATCATACATAAAAGAATTCAGAGAAGATTCTAATATTGTTCATAGATAAACTTGATCATAAACCCACAATTCATCTGATCTCGACAAACACACCGCAAAAAAAGTTACATCGAATAGATCTCCAAGAAGATCGAGGAGAACATTGTATTGAGATCCAAAGAGAGAGAAGAAGCCATCTAGCTAATAAATATGGACCCGAAGGTCTGAAGTAAACTACTCACACATCATCGGAGGGGCCATGGAGTTGATGTAGAGTCCCTCCGTGATTGATTCCCCCTTCGGCGGAGCTCCGGAAAAGGCCCCAAGATGGGATCTCTTGGGTACATAAGGTTGCGGCGCTGGAAATAGGGTTTCGTGGTGCTCCTGGATGTTTTCGGGGTATATGAATATATATAGGAGGAAGAAGTAGGTCGGTGGAGCCACGAGGGGCCCACGAGGGGGGAGGGCGCGCCCCCTGCCTCGTGGCCTCCTCGGTTGTTTCTTGACGGCCACTCCAAGTCCTCTGGATCACGTTTGTCCAAAAATAACTCTCCTGAAGGTTTCATTCCTTTTGGATTCCGTTTGATATTCCATTTCTGCGAAACACTGAAATAGGCAAAAAAGCAGCAATTTGCACTGGACCTTAGGTTAATAGGTTAGTCCCGAAAATAATATAAAAGTGTATAATAAATCCCGTTAAACATCCAAAACAGAATATATAATAGCATGGAAGAATAGAAAATTATAGATACGTTGGAGACGTATCAAGCATCCCCAAGCTTAATTCCTGCTCGTCCTCGAGTAGGTAAATGATAAAAACAGAATTTTTGATGTGGAATGCTTTCTAGCATATTCTTCAATGTAATTTTATTTATTGTGGCATGAATGTTCAGATCCGAATGAGTCAAGATAAAAGTTTAATGTTGACATAAAAATAATAATACTTCAAGCATGCTAACCAAGCAATTATGTCTTATCAAAATAACATAGCCAAAGAAAGCTGATCCCTACAAAATCATATAGTTTGGCCATGCTTCATTTTCGTCACACAAAATGCTCTCATCATGCACAACCCCGATGACAAGCCAAGAAATTGTTTCATACTTAGCTTTTTCAAACTCTTTCAACTTTTACGCAATATATGAGCGCGAGCCATGGACATAGCACTATGGGTGGAATAGAGTATAATGATTGAGGTTGTGTGAGAAGACAAAAAAGGAGAAAGTCTCACATTGACGCGGCCAATCAATGTGCTATGGAGATGCCCACGGATTGATGTCAATGCAAGGAGTAGGGATTGCCATGCAATGGATGCACTAGAGCTATAAATATATGAAAGCTCATCAAAGAAACTAAGTGGGTGTGCATCCAACTTGCTTGCTCACGAAGACCTAGGGCATTTGAGGAAGCCCATCATTGGAATATACAAGCCAAGTTCTATAATGAAAAATTCCCACTAGTATATGAAAGTGACAAAATAAGAGACTCTCTATCATGAAGATCATGGTGCTACTTTGAAGCACAAGTGTGGAAAAAGGATAGTAACATTGTCCTTTCTCTCTTTTTCTCTCATTTTTTTATTTGGGCCTTCTCCCTTTTTTTCTTGGCCTCTTTTTTTCTTTCTTTTTTTCGATCGTAGTCTCATCCCGACTTGTGGGGGAATCATAGTATCCATCATCCTTTCCTCACATGGGACAATGTTCTAATGATGATCATCACACTTTTATTTATTTACAACTCAAGAATTACAACTCGATACTTAGAACAAAATATGACTCTATGTGAATGCCTCCGGCGGTGTACCGGGATATGTGATGAATCAAGAGTGACATGTATGCAATTAAGCATGGTGGCTTTGCCACAAATATGATGTCAACTACATGATCATGCAAGGCAATATGACAATGATGATGCGTGTCATAATAAACAGAATGGTGGAAAGTTGCATGGCAATATATCTCGGAATGGCTATGGAAATGCCATAATAGGTAGGTATGGTGGCTGTTTTGAGGAAGATATAAGGAGGCTTATGTGTGATAGAGCGTATCATATCACGGGGTTTGGATGCACCGGCGAAGTTTGCACCAACTCTCAAGGTGAGAAATGGCAATGCACGGTACCGAAGAGGCTCGCAATGATGGAAGGGTGAGAGTGCGTATAATCCATGGACTCAACATTAGTCATAAAGAACTCACATACTTATTGTAAAAATCTACAAGTCATCCAAACCAAGCACTATGCGCATGCTCCTAGGGGGATAGATTGGTAGGAAAAGACCATCGCCCGTCCCCGACCGCCACTCATAAGGAAAGCAATCAAAGAACACCTCATGCTTCAAAATTGTCACACAACATTCACCATACGTGCATGCTATGAGACTTGCAAACTTCAACACAAGTAGTACTCAATTTCACAATTACTCAACTAGCACACCTCTAATATTACCACCTTTATATCTCAAAACAACTATCAAGTATCCAACTTCTCTTAGTATTTAATGCACTTTCGGGTTTTTATCTTGGATGCCTATCATATTAGGACTAATTTTATAACCAAAGAAAATTACCATGCTATTATAAAGGACTCTCAAAATAATATAAGTGAAGCATGAGAGATCAATTATTTCTATAAAATAAAACCACCACCGTGCTCTAAAATATATAAGCGAAGCACTAGAGCAAAATTATCTAACTCAAAAGATATAAGTGAAGCACATAGAGTATTCTAATAAATTCTGATTCATGTGTGTCTATCCCAAAAGGTGTGTACAGCAAGGATGATTGTGTTAAACTAAAAATCAAAGACTCAAATCATACAAGACGCTCCAAGCAAAATACATATCATGTGGTGAATAAAAATATAGCCTCAAGTAAAGTTACCGATGGACGAAGACGAAAGAGGGGATGCCTTCCGGGGCATCCCCAAGCTTAGGCTTTTGGTTGTCCTTGTATTTTACCTTGGGTTGCCTTGGGCATCCCCAAGATTAGGCTCTTGCCACTCCTTGTTCCATAATCCATCAAATCTTTACCTAAAACTTGAAAACTTCACAACACAAAACTTAAATAGAAAATCTCATGAGCTCCGTTAGTATAAGAAAACTAACCACCACTTAAGGTACTGTAATGAACTCATTATTTATTTATATTGGTGTTAAACCTACTGTATTCCAACTTTTCTATGGTTCATACACTCAAATATTATCCATAGATTCATCAAAATAAGCAAACAACACACGAAAAACAGAATCTGTCAAAAACAGAACAGTTTGTAGTAATCTGCAGGTTTCGAATACTTCTGGAACCGAAAAAGTTCTAAAATAAATTTCTGTACGTGAGGAATTTATCTATTAATCATATGAAAAAATAATTAACTAAATAGCACTCTCCAATAAAAAAGGCAGCAAATCTCGTGAGCTCTAAAGTTTTTGTTTTTTACAGCAAGATCGCAAAGACTTTCCCCAAGTCTTCCCAAAGGTTCTACTTGGCACAAACACTAATTAAAAGCATAAAACCACATTTAGACAGAGGCTAGATGAATTATTTATTAATAAACAGAATAAAAAATCAAGGAACAAAAATAAAATTGGGTTGCCTCCCAACAAGCGCTATCGTTTAACGCCCCTAGCTAGGAATAAAAGTAAGGATAGATCTAGGTATTATCATCTTTGGTATGCAGTCCATATGTAGCTCTCATAATAGATTCATAAGGTAATTTAATTTTCTTTCTATGAAATTGTTCCATGCCCTTCCTTAACGGAAATTGGAATCTAATATTCCCTTCCTTCATATCAATAATTGCACCAATCGTTCTAAGGAAAGGTCTACCAAGAATAATAGGACATGTAGGATTGCAATATATATCAAGGACAATGAAATCTATGGGCACATAATTCCTATTTGCAACAATAAGAACATCATTAATTCTTCCCATAGGTTTCTTAATAGTGGAATCCGCAAGATGCAAATTTAAAGAACAATCATCAAAATCACGGAAACTTAACACATCACACAAAGTTTTTGGAATCGTGGAAACACTTACACCAAAATCACACAAAGTATAGCATTCATGATATTTAATTTTAATTTTAATAGTAGGTTCCCACTCGTCATAAAGTTTTCTAGGGATAGAAACTTCCAATTCAAGCTTTTCTTCATAAGATTGCATTAAAGCATCAACGGTATGTTTAGTAAAAGCCTTATTTTGACTATAAGCATGCGGAGAATTTAGCACGGATTGCAACAAGGAAATACAATCTATTAAAGAGCAATTATCATAATTAAATTCCTTGAAATCCAAGATAGTGGGTTCATTGCTATCTAAAGTTTTGACCTCCTCCATCCCACTTTTACCAAATTTTGCATCAAGATCTAAAAACTCGGAATCATTGGGACGCCTTCTAACTAAAGTTGACTCATCTCTAGTCCCATCATTATCAAGATTCATATTGCAAAACAAAGATTTAATAGGAGACACATCAATAACTTTTAGATCTTCATCGTTATTATCATGGAAACTAGAAGAGCACGCTTTCACAAAGCAATCTTTTTTAGCACGCATCCTAGCGGTTCTTTCTTTGCACTCATCAATGGAAATTCTCACAGATTTGAGAGACTCATTGATATCATGCTTATGTGGAATAGATCTAAATTTCAAAGAATCAACATCAAGAGAAATTCTATCCATGTTCCTAGCCAACTCATCAATCTTAGACAATTTTCTTCAATCAAAGCATTGAAAGTCTTTTGCAAACTAATAAATTCTTTAATATTAGATTCAAAATCAGAGGGCATCTTATTATAATTTCCATAAGAATTGTTGTAGGAATTACCATAATTATTAGAGGAATTACTAGGATACGGCCTAGGATTAAAATTTCCTCTACAAGCGTTGTTACCCAAATTGTTCCTACCAACAAAATTAACATCCATAGATTCATTATTATTCTCAATCAAAGTAGACAATGGCATATCATTAGGATCAGAATAAACACTCTTATTAGCAAACAATTTCATAAGTTCATCCATCTTTCCACTCAAAACATTGATTTCTTCTATAGCATGCACCTTTTTACTAGTAGATCTTTCAGTATGCCATTGAGAGTAATTAACCATAATATTATCTAGGATTTTAGTAGCTTCTCCTAAAGTGATTTCCATAAAAGTGCCTCCCGCAGCCGAATCTAAAAGATTTCTAGAAGCAAAATTCAATCTGGCATAAATTTTTTGTATAATCATCCAAAGATTCAAACCATGTGTAGGGCAATTACGTATCATTAATTTCATCCTCTCCCAAGCTTGTGCAACATGTTCATGATCAAGTTGCTTAAAATTCATAATATCATTTCTAAGAGAGATGATCTTAGCGGGAGGAAAATATTTAGAGATAAAAGCATCTTTGCACTTATTCCAGGAATCAATACTATTTTTAGGCAAAGACAAAAACCATGTTTTAGCATGATCTCTGAGAGATAACGGAAATAGCTTTAGTTTAACAGTATCATTGTCCACATCTTTCTTTTTTTGCATATCACATAAATCAACAAAGCTGTTTAGATGGGTAGCGGCATCTTCACTAGGAAGGCCAGAGAATTGATCTTTCATGACAAGATTCAACAAGGCAGCATTAATTTCACAAGATTCAGCATCGGTAAGAGGAGCAATTGGAGTGCTAAGAAAATCACTGTTGTTGGTATTGGCAAAGTCACATAATTTAGTATTATCTTGAGCCATCGTGACAAGCAAGTGATCCACACACACAAGCAAACAAGAAGCAAGCGAAAGAAGAAGCGAACAGAAAAAGAGGGCGAATAAAACGGCAAGGGTGAAGTGGGGGAGAGGAAAACGAGAGGCAAATGACAAATAATGTAATGCGAGGGATAAGAGTTTGTGATGGGTACTTGGTATGTCTTGACTTGTGCATAGATCTCCCCGGCAACGGCTCCGGAAATCCTTCTTGCTACCTCTTGAGCAGTGCGTTGGTTTTCCCTTGAAGAGGAAAGGGTGATGCAGCAAAGTAGCGTAAGTATTTCCCTCAGTTTTTGAGAACCAAGGTTCATTCCAGTAGGAGACTACACACAAGTCCCTCGTACCTACACAAACAAATAAGAACCTCACAACCAATGCGATAAAGGGGTTGTCAATCCCTTCACGGTCACATACGAGAGTGAGATCTGATAGAGATGATAAGATAATATTTTTGGTATTTTTATGATAAAGATTAAAAGCAAAGATTGCAACATAAATGGTACTAGAAATATCTTGATAACGGGAGATTAATATAATGGAGAATAGACCCGGGGGCCATAGGTTTCACTAGTGGCTTCTCTCAAGATAGCATAAGTATTACGGTGGGTGAACAAATTACTGTTGAGCAATTGATAGAAAAGCGAATAATTATGGGAATATCTAGGCATGATCATGTATATGGGCATCACGTCCATGACAAGTGGACCGACTCCTACCCGCATCTACTACTATTACTCCACAGATCGACCGCTGCTACCTCTTGAGCACTGCGTTGGTTTTCCCTTGAAGAGGAAAGGGTGATGCAGTAAAGTAGCGTAAGTATTTCCCTCGGTTTTTGAGAACCAAGGTATCAATCCAGTAGGAGACCACGCTCGAGTCCCACGCACCTACACAAACAAATAAGAACCTCGCAACCCATGCGATAAAGGGGTTGTCAATCCCTTCACAGTCACTTACGAGAGTGAGATCTGGTAGATATGATAAGATAATATTTTTGGTATTTTTATGATAAAGAGTAAATAAAGATGCAAACTAAAAAAACAGTACTAGAAATAGCTAAGTGTTGGAAGATTAATATGATGGAAGATAGACCCGGGGGCCATAGGTTTCACTAGTGGCTTCTCTCAAGAGCATAAGTATTACGTGGGTAAACAAATTACTGTCAAGCAATTGATAGAATTGAGCATAGTTATGAGAATATCTAGGTATGATCATGTATATAGGCATCACGTCCGTGACAAGTAGACCGAAATGATTCTGCATCTACTACTATTACTCCACACATCGACCGCTATCCAGCATGCATCTAGAGTATTAAGTTCATAAGAACAGAGTAATGCTTTAAGTAAGATGACATGATGTAGAGGGATAAACTCATGCAGTATGATATAAACCCCATCTTCTTATCCTCGATGGCAACAATACAATACGTGCCTTGCTGCCCCTGCTGTCACTGGGAAAGGACACCGCAAGATTGAACCCAAAGCTAAGCACTTCTCCCATTCAAGAAAGATCAATCTAGTAGGCCAAACCAAACTGATAATTCGAAGAGACTTGCAAAGGTAACCAATCATACATAAAAGAATTCAGAGGAGAATCAAATACTGTTCATAGATAATCTTCATCATAAACCCACAATTCATCGGATCTCGACAAACACACCGCAAAACAAGATTACATCGAATAGATCTCCAAGAAGATCAAGGAGAACTTTGTATTGAGATCCAAAGAGAGAGAAGAAGCCATCTAGCTAATAAATATGGACCCGAAGGTCTGAAGTAAACTACTCACACATCATCGGAGGGGCCATGGAGTTGATGTAGAGTCCCTCCGTGATTGATTCCCCCTTCGGCGGAGCTCCGGAAAAGGCCCCAAGATGGGATCTCTTGGGTACATAAGGTTGCGGCGCTGGAAATAGGGTTTCGTGGTGCTCCTGGATGTTTTCGGGGTATATGAATATATATAGGAGGAAGAAGTATGTCGGTGGAGCCACGAGGGGCCCATGAGGGTGGAGGGCGCGCCTGGGGGAGGTGGGCGCGCCCCCTGCCTCGTGCCTTCCTCGTTGATTGCTTTACGTAGACTCCAAGTCCTTTGGATCACGTTTGTTCCGAAAATCACGTTCCCGAAGGTTTCATTCCGTTTGGACTCCGTTTGATATCCTTTTCCTTCAAAACACTGAAATAGGCAAAAAACAACAATTTGGGCTGGGCCTCTGGTTAATAGATTAGTCCCAAAAATAATATAGAAGTGTATAATAAAGCCCATTAAACATCCAAAACAGAATATAATATAGCATCGAACAATAAAAAATTATAGATACATTGGAGACGTATCAAGCATCCCCAAGCTTAATTCCTGCTCGTCCTCGAGTAGGTAAATGATAAAAACAGAATTTTTGATGTGGAATGCTACTTAGCATAATTTTCAATGTAATTCTCTTATTTGTGGTATGAATATTCAGATCCGAAAGATTCAATACAAAAGTTTAGTACTGACATAAAAATAATAATATTTCAAGCATACTAACTAAGCAATGATGTCTTCTCAAAATAACATGGTCAAAGAAAGTTATCCCTACAAAATCATATAGTCTGGCTATGCTCTATCTTCATCACACAAAATATTTAAATCATGCACAACCCCGATGACAAGCCAAGCAATTGTTTCATACTTTTGGTGTTCTCAAACTTTTTCAATCTTCACACAATACATGAGCGTGAGCCATGGACATAGCACTATATGTGGAATAGAATGGTGGTTGTGGAGAAGACAAAAAGGAGAAGATAGTCTCACATCAACTAGGCGTATCAATGGGCTTTGGAGATGCCCATCAATAGATATCGATGTGAGTGAGTAGGGATTGCCATGCAACGGATGCACTAGAACTATAAGTATATGAAAGCTCAACAAAAGAAACTAAGTGGGTGTGCATCCAACTCGCTTGCTCATGAAGACCTAGGGCATTTTGAGGAAGCCCATCATTGGAATATACAAGCCAAGTTCTATAATGAAAAATTCCCACTAGTATATGAAAGTGATATCATAGGAGACTCTCTATCATGTGTGGAAAAAGAATAGTAGCATTGTCCCTTCTCTCTTTTTCTCTCATTTTTTGGGGCTTCTTTTTTTTTATGGCCTCTTTTTATTTTTATTTTTTTCGTCCGGAGTCCCATCCCGACTTATTGGGGAATCATAGTCTCCATCATCATTTCCTCACTTGGGACAATTCTCTAATAATGATGATCATCACACTTTTATTTACTTACAACTCAAGAATTACAACTCAATACTTAGAACAAAATATGACTCTATGTGAATGCCTCCGGCGGTGTACCGGGATATGCAATGAATCAAGAGTGACATGTATGAAAGAATTATGAATGGTGACTTTGCCAGAAATACAATGTCAACTACATGATCACGCAAAGCAATTATGACAATGATGAAGCGTGTCATAGTAAACGAAACGGTGGTAAGTTGCATGGAAATATATCTTGGAATGGCTATGGAAATGCCATGATAGGTAGGTATGGTGGCTGTTTTGAGGAATGTATATGGTGGGTGTATGATACCGGCGAAAAGTGTGCGGTATTAGAGAGGCTAGCAATGGTGGAATGATGAGAGTGCGTATAATCCATGGACTCAACATTGGTCATAAAGAACTCATATACTTGTTGCAAAAATCTACAAGTTATCAAAGCAAAGTATTACACGCATGCTCCTAGGGGGATAGATTGGTAGGAAAGGACCATCGCTCGTCCCCGACCGTCACTCATAATGAAGACAATCAATAAATAAATCATGCTCCGACTTCATCACATAACGGTTCACCGTACGTGCATGCTACGGGAATCACATACTTTTAACACAAGTATTTCTCAAATTCATAACCACTCAACTAGCATGACTCAAATATCACCATCTTCATATCTCAAAACAATTATCAAGCATCAAACTTCTCATAGTATTCAACACACTCATAAGATTGTTTTTACTAATCTTGGATGCCTATCATATTAGGACTAATTTTTATGATTAAAGCAAAATACCATGCTCTTTTGTAGGACTCTCAAAATAATATAAGTGAAGCATGAGAGAACAATAGTTTCTATAAAACAAATCCACCACCGTGCTCTAAATGATATAAGTGAAGCACTAGAGCAAAAACTATATAGCTCAAAAGATATAAGTGAAGCACATAGAGTATTCTAATAAATTCCGAATCATGTTTGTCTCTCACAAAAGGTGTGTACAGCAAGGATGATTGTGGTAAACTAAAAAGCAAAGACTCAAATCATACAATACGCTCCAAGCAAAACACATATCATGTGGTGAATAAAAATATAGCCCCAAGTAAAGTTACCGATAGACGAAGATGAAAGAGGGGATGCCTTCCGGGGCATCCCCAAGCTTTGCCTTTTTGGTGTCCTTAGAATACCTTGGGGTGCCATGGGAATCCCCAATCTTAGGCTCTTGCCACTCCTTGTTCCATAATCCATCAAATCTTTACCCAAAACTTGAAAACTTGACAACACAAAACTCAACAGAAAATCTCGTGAGCTCCGTTAGTGAAAGAAAACAAAACACCACTTAAAGGCACTGTATTGAACTCATTCTTTATTTATATTGGTGTTAAACCTACTGTATTCCAACTTCTCTATGGTTTATAAACTCTTTTACTAGCCATAGATTCATCAAAATAAGCAAACAACACACGAAAAACAGAATCTGTCAAAAACAGAACAGTCTGTAGTAATGTGTAACTAACGCAAACTTCTGGAACTCAAAACATTCTACCAAAATATGTAGACCTATAAAATTTTCTTATTGATCTACTTCAATTGGAATCAATATTTTATCACGTTCTGGTGATTTTAAACAATTGTTTTCGTGAACAGAAATTTTCTGGAATTTTCAGCAAGATCAAATAACTATCATCCAAGAAGATCCTATAGGTTTAACTTGGCACAAACACTAATTAAAACATAAAAACAAATATAACCAGAGGCCAGATCAAGGATTTATTCCTAACCAGAAGCAAAATTCAAAAAACTAAAATAAAATTGGGTTTTCTCCCAATAAGTTCTATCGTTTAACGCCCCTAGCTAGGCATAAAAGCAAGGATAGATCTAGGTATTGCCATCTTTGCTAGGCAATCCATAAGTAGCTCTCATAATAGATTCATATGGTAATTTTATCTTCTTTCTAGGAAAGTGTTCCATACCTTTCCTTAATGGAAATTGGAATCTAATATTCCCTTCCTTCATATCAATAATTGCACCAATCGTTCTAAGGAAAGGTCTACCAAGAATAATAGGACATGAAGGATTGCAATCTATGTTAAGAACAATGAAATCTACGGGCACATAGTTCCTATTTGCAACAATAAGAACATCATTAATTCTTACCATAGGTTTCTTAATAGTGGAATCCGCAAGGTGCAAGTTTAAAGAACAATCATCAAATTCACGGAATCCTAGCAAATCACATAAAGTTCTTGGAATCATGGAAGCACTAGCACCCAAATCACACAAAGCATAGCATTCATGATCTTTAATTCTAATCTTAATAGTAGGTTCCCACTCATCATGAAGTTTTCTAGGGATAGAAACTTCCAACTCAAGTTTTTCTTCATAAGACTGCATCAAAGCATCAATGATATGTTTAGTAAAAGCTTTATTTTGACTATAAGCATGAGGAGAATTTAGCACAGATTGCAACAAGGAAATACAATATATCAAAGAGCAATTATCATAATTAAATTCCATGAAATCCAAGATAGTGGGTTCATTAATATCTAAAGTTTTGATCTCTTCAATCCCACTTTTACCAATTTTTGCATCAAGATCTAAAAACTCCGAATTTTTGGGACGCCTTCTAGGTAAAGGTGACTCATCTCCAGTTCCATCATAATCAAGATTCATATTTCAAAACAAAGATTTAATAGGAGACACATCAATAACTTTTAGATCTTCATCTTTATTTTCATAGAAACTAAAAGAACACGCTTTCACAAAGCAACCTTTCTTAGCACGCATCCTAGCGGTTCTTTCTTTGCACTCATCAATGGAAATTCTCATGGCTTTGAGAGACTCATTGATATCATGCTTAGGTGGAATAGATCTAATTTTCAAAGAATCAACATCAAGAGAAATTCTATCAATGTTCCTAGCCAATTCATCAACCTTAATCAATTTTTCTTCAAGCAAAGCATTGAAATTCTTTTGTGAATTCATAAATTCCTTAACACTAGTCTCAAATTCAAAGGGCATCTTATTAAAATTTCCATAAGAATTGTTGTAGGAATTACCATAATTATTAGAGGAATTACCAAGGAACGGCGTAGGATTAAAGTTTCCTCTATACGCGTTGTTACAAAAATTATTCCTACCAACAAAATTCACATCCATAGATTCATTATTATTCTCAATCAAGGTAGACAAAGGCACATCATTAGGATCAAAGGAAACACTCTTATTAGCAAACAATTTCATAAGTTCATCCATCTTTGCACTCAAAACATTAATTTCTTCTATCACATGCACTTTTTTACTAGTAGATCTTTCGGTGTGCCATTGAGAATAATTAACCATAATATTCTCTAGGAGTTTAGTAGCTTCTCCTAAAGTGATTTCCATAAAAGTGCCTCCCGCGACCGAATCTAAAAGATTTCTAGAAGCAAAATTCAATCCGGCATAAAAAATTTGTATAATCATCCAAAGATTCAAACCATGTGTTGGGCAATTACGTATCATTAATTTCATCCTCTCCCAAGCCTGTGCAACATGTTCATTATCAAGTTGCTTAAAATTCATGATATCGTTTCTAAGAGAGATGATTTTAGTGGGAGGAAAATACTTAGAGATAAAAGCATCTTTGCACTTATTCCATGAATCAATACTATTTTTAGCCTAAGACGAAAACCAAGCTTTAGCACGATCTCTAAGGGAAAAAGGCAATAGCTTCAATTTAACAATATCATTGTCCACATCTTTCTTCTTTTGCATATCACACAAATCAACTAAGCTATTTAGATGGGTAGCGGCATCTTCACTAGGAAGGCCGACGAATTGATCTTTCATGACAAGATTCAACAAAGCAGCATTAATTTCATAAGATTCAGCATCAGTAAGAGGAGCAATCGGAGTGCTAAGAAAATAATTGTTGTTGGTATTGGTAAAGTCACACAATTTAGTATTCTCTTGAGCCATCATGACAAGCAAGCAATCCAACACACGAGCAAACAAGAAGCAAGCTAAAAAGAGGCGAACGGAAAAAGAGAGGGCGAATAAAACGGCAAGGGTGAAGTGGGGGAGAGGAAAAAGAGAGGCAAATTGCAAAAAATGAAGTGCGAGGGCTAAGAGTTTGTGATGGGTACTTGCTATGTCTTGACTTGTGCGTAGACTCCCTGGCAACGGCGCCATAAATGGCTCGTTGATGGGAGTCAACTCTTGACTTGACTTGGCGCGAATCTCCCTGGCAACGGCGCCAGAAATCCTTCTTGCTACCTCTTGAGCACTGCGTTGGTTTTCCCTTGAAGAGGAAAGGGTGATGTAGTAAAGTAGAGTAAGTATTTACCTCAGTTTTTGAGAACCAAGGTATCAATCCAGTAGGAGACCACGCTCGAGTCCCACACACCTACACAAACAAATAAGAACCTCGCAACCAACGCGATAAAGCGGTTGTCAATCCTATTTTTGGTATTCTTATGATAAAGAGTAAATAAAGATGCAAAGTAAAATAAACGGCAATAGAAATATCTAAGTGTTGGAAGATTAATATGATGAAAGATAGACTCGGGGGGCCATAGGTTTCACTAGTGGCTTCTCTCAAGAGCATAAGTATTACGGTGGGTAAACAAATTACTATCGAGCAATTGATAGAATTGAGCATAGTTGTGAGAATATCTAGGTATGATCATGTATATAGGCATCACGTCCATGACAAGTAGACCAAAATGATTTTGCATCTACTACTATTACTCCACACATCGACCGCTATCCAGCATGCATCTAGAGTGTTAAGTCCATAAGAACAGAGTAATGCTTTAAGTAAGATGACATGATGTAGAGGGATAAACTCATGCAATATGATATAAACCCCATCTTTTTACCCTCGATGGCAACAATACAATACGTGCCTTGCCGCCCTTGCTGTCAGTGGGAAAGGACACCGCAAGATTGAACCCAAAGCTAAGCACTTCTCACATTGCAAGAAAGATCAATCTAGTAGGCCAAACCAAACTGATAATTCGAAGAGACTTGCAAAGATAACCAATCATACATAAAAGAATTCAGAGGAGAATCAAATATTGTTCATAGATAATCTTGATCATAAACTCACAATTCGTCGGATCTCGACAAACACACCGCAAAACAAGATTACATCGAATAGATCTCCAAGAAGATCAAGGAGAACTTTGTATTGAGATCCAAAGAGAGAGAAGAAGCCATCTAGCTAATAACTATGGACCCGAAGGTCTGAGGTAAACTACTCACACATCATCGGAGAGGCTATGGTGTTGATGTAGAAGCCCTCCATGATCAATGCCCCCTCCGGCGGAGCGCCGAAAAAGGCCCCAAGATGGGATCTCACGGGTACAGAAGGTTGCGGTGGTGGAAATAGGGTTTTGGCTCCGTATCTGATGTTTCCATGGTATATGTGTATATATAGGAGGACGAAGTACGTCGGTGGAGCAACGAGGGGCCCACGAGGGTGGAGGGTGCGCCTGGGGGAGGTGGGCACGCCCCTTGCCTCGTGCCTTCCTCGTTGATTGCTTTACGTAGACTCCAAGTCCTCTAGATCATGTTTGTTCCGAAAATCACGTTCCCGAAGGTTTCATTCCGTTTGGATTCTGTTTGATATCCTTTTTCTTCGAAACACTGAAATAGGCAAAAAACAGCAATTTGGGCTGGGCCTCCGGTTAATAGGTTAGTCCCAAAAATAATATAAAAGTGTATAATAAAGCCCATTAAACATCCAAAACAAAATATGTAGCGACCCGACCTCAGATGGTCAAGTCTCTGTGCTTCAGTGTCATCCCTGGATCGGTAATGCTGACACACACAATACTCGAAGGATTTATAACAGAGTAGCAATCACACACTTATTACATCGAATGTCTCAAGAGAGAACTTATTACAATAATATGGCTTAAGGCCATCTAATACGATAACAGCGGAAGGCTTGGAAGATAAAGTGAGTCCATTAACTCCAACGGCATAGCTGAGCTGCACGGCAACGACCTAACGAACCTTACTCCTCGTTTGAAAAGTCTGCAACATAATACGTTGCAGCCCGAAAACGGGTCAGCACATGGAATATGCTGGCAAAATAACATAGTAGAGCAAGAACAGAATAAAGCTATCACTACATGCATATTTGGCTGGTGGAAAGCTCTATGGTTATAGTTTTTGCGAAAAGCCAATTTTTCCCTACAACAAAGGAATATATTTTATTTTAACTATCATGGTAGTTTAAACATCATTGAGAAGGTTCCTCCAACTCAATCCCAATTAAAGTGATTAACAACCCAACAATATTAATTAAGAATGATGAGATACATGTGATAACCCAAATACTAGATACTCAAGAATTGTCCATAATCGGGGACACGGCTAACCATGATTAGATTATACACTCTGCAGAGGTTTGCGCACTTTTCCCCACACGACTCGATCGCCTCCGTTGGATTTCTCGCACTACAAGGTGTTTGAGAAACGGGTGACCGAGACACAGTCTTTCAGAAACATTAACTCTCTACTCCGGACAAACCATACCAAACCTATATCCCACTACCTGCTGATCTGCCTCTTCAAGAGCTTCATGTAACTTACTCAACTATGCTAGAGCCCATAATAGCTTGTGGCTGCACACGGAAGTTTCTAGCATGAATCATCTCAGATCCCTTTGAGCCTGGGTGGCGGTCCATAGGAAGATCACACGGGTACTACGGGATTTCCAAAAATACAGGCAACACTGGGTACTCCAGGTGCCTCAATCCACCCAAATGTTAATTTAATTTGCCACCTTAAGTTTGAACCATTAATTAACAATCTCACATCTGTCATGGATTTCACTCATACCCAAATCACGTCTACGAGCATAGCATAGCATAGCAATATAAGCAACGCGTAGAAGCAACTCCCAGGGGTTTGAATATAACAGGATAATAGGTTCTACCTCAACAACTACTTCCCAACCCACATGTTAATGACATCATATTCATGCAATGTTTGAGGATTGGAACTAATGCATAAAAACTGGGTGATAAAAGGGATATGATCAAAGTGTTACTTGCCTTGCTGACGGTCTGCGAAACCTAGGGACTCGTAGTAGCACTCTTCGCACTTCGGGTGTTCTATCGCAAACAAACAATAACTACATAAGCAACAAGCAAGGAAGCACGGGTAAATCTCAAATAAGAGGGGGTTGACTAGAAGGTTCAACTTAAGAACTCCGATTCGCAAAAGAATCAAATTAAACGGAGCAACGAAACTCAAACGACGAAAAAGAGAGAAGCTTCGTTTACTAATCTGAACCTAGGTCAAATTTTACAATAGCAAAAACTTATTTGAGTTGGTTAAACGGAAAGAGGGTTTCGAGACGAAGATCTAGGCGCTTGAATCGCCTGATTCCGACTAACGAGCGAAAAGATAATCTGAAACTAAGATCGGATCAGAAATCGCGATCAGAAAAATCGCGGAATAAATCCGATAAAAGAAAACTGACGAACAGACTAACGAACGAGCGTTCGTTAGCTGTAACTAACGGGCGAAAACCGTTCGTTAAAGCGAACGTACGGATGAACGTTCACTAACTAGAAGAACCGAGAAAAACCGGTATATCCGAAAAAAAGGACCTAGGGTTTTCTAAAAAAACCGAATGGTTTTAAAAAAAACCGACGGCGGAGTCCGGTGGCTACCTCCGGCGGGGCGGGTTGCGGGCGGCGGGGCGGCGGCGGCTGGCGCGGCGCGGGGCGGCGGTGGTGGCGGTGTGGTGTTGGGGGGCGGTATTTAAAGAGGAGGGGGGCGCTTGGAGGAGGGGGCAAGGCAGCGGCGGCGGCGGCCTGGCTCGGCTGTGCCTTAGGCCCAGTCGGGCGCAGAACTCTTTTTTTTAAATAATTCCGCCGACAGGAAAAAAATCCTAAAAAAAATCTAAAAATGCCAAAACAAATTTTCACCGTCTAAATAAAATATTTAGAACGAGATGAACATTTTCTTGGACCTAAAATGCAATTTTGAAAAACGTGCAATTTTTCTAATGCAGACAAAATTGCAATAAAAATCCATATAAAACAATATTTGATTTTAATATTTTTCCTCGAATATTTCAATTATCTTGGAGAAGTCATATTATCTCCTCTCATATATTTTAGTATGAAATATTTTTGGAGAGAAAATAATTAAAACCAAAAATCCTCATTTCAAAATTTGATAAAAATCAAATTTGAAAACCGAAAAATCCCCAACTCTCTCCGAGGGTCCTTGGGTTGCTTAGGATTTCAAGGATCGCGAGACGAAATGCGAATAAAATATGATATGCATGGATGACTATGTATAACATTCCAAATTGAAAATTTTGGGATGTTGCAGAATATAATATAGCATGGAACAATAAAAAATTATAGATACGTTGGAGACGTATCAACCGCTATCCAGCATGCATCTAGAGTATTAAGTTCATAAGAACATAGTAACGCATTAGGTAAGATGACATGATGTAGAGGGATAAACTCAAGCAATGAGATATAAACCCCATATTTTTATCCTCGGTGGCAACAATACAATACATGTCGTTTCCCTTTCTGTCACTGGGATCGAGCACCGCAAGATTGAACCCAAAGCTAAGAAATTCTCCCATTGCAAGAAAGATCAATCTAGTAGGCCTAACCAAACTAATAATTCAAAGAGACTTGCAAAGATAACCAATCATACATAAAATAATTTAGAGAATATTCAAATATTGTTCATAGATAAACTTGATCATAAACCCACAATCCATCGGATCTCGACAAACACACCGCAAAAAGAGTTACATCGAATAGATCTCCAAGAAGATCGAGGAGAACATTGTATTGAGATCCAAAGAGAGAGAAGAAGCCATCTAGCTAATAACTATGGACCCGTTTGATTCAGAGGGGCCGTGGAGTTGATGTAGAGGCCCTCCGTGATTGATTCCCCCTCCGGCGGAGCTCCGGAAAAGGCCCCAAGTTGGGATCTCTTGGGTACAGAAGGTTGTGGCGGTGGAAATAGGGTTTCGTGGTGCTCCTGGATGTTTTCAGGGTATATGAATATATATATATAGAGAGAGAGAGAGGAGGAAGAAGTAGGTCGGTGGAGCCACAAGGGGCCCACAGAAGGGAGGGCGCGCGAGGGGGGTAGGCGCATCCCTTGCCTCGTAGCCTCCTTGATTGTTCCCTGAAGTCCACTCCAAGTCCTGTGGATCACGTTTGTTCCAAAAATAACTCTCCCGAAGGTTTCATTCCATTTGGATTCCGTTTGATATTCCTTTTCTGCAAAACACTGAAATAGGCAAAAAAAACAGCAATTTGCACTGGGCCTTGGGTTAATAGGTTAGTCCCAAAAACAATATAAAAGTGTATAATAAAGCCCATTAAACATCCAAAATAGAATATATATATATATATAATAGCATGGAACAATCAAAAATTATAGATACGTTGGAGACGTATCAGGTTATCAAGATCAACAGGTGGTTCTATCTCAACATCATTTCTGGTTCTTTATCATTGGTTGGTTGAGAGTCTTCATGAACCTCATCATTATCTTTTTCATTATCATTAGGTGAGGGTTCATTACCAGACTGAGTTTCGGCATGAGAGATAGAAATTTCATTTTCATTACCATGGGGTTTCTCTATTTCAGGTTCATTAGAAGTGTGCAAAGTCCTATCATTTTTATTTTCTTTTAGGGTGTCCCTCAGGATAAAGTGGTTCCTGAGTCATTTTACCTCCTCTAGTTGCATCTCTAATAGCAAAGTCATGCATATTATGATTCATTTCATCTAGTAATTCTCTTTGAGATTTAGCAACTTGTTCTAATTGATTTTGAACCATAGAAGCATGCTTTCGAACACCTCTAACATTATTTGATATTCTAAACAATAAGTCACTCAAACGAGCAATCATATCAGAATTGTATTTCAATTGTTTCATAACATTTGCATTGAAGTGATCTTGTTTTCTAATGTAGTTTTCAAACTCACAAAGGCATTGACTAGGATGCATATTGTGAGGATTATCATTATCATTGAACTTCATAAGAGAATTTACCTCTACCACCTTAGGCATTGGTGGTGTATTAAGCCCATGTATTTCTTCAATAGGAGGTAAAATTTTAACATCCTCAGCTTTAATACCTTTTTCCTTCATAGATTTCTTTGCCTCTTGCATATCTTCGGGACTGAGATATAATATACCCCTCTTCTTCGGAGTGGGTTTAGGCGGTGGTTCAGGAATAATCCAATCATCATAATTTTTCAATATGTTATTCAATAATTCTTCAGCTTGAGCAATAGTTCGTTCCCTGAAAACACAACCAGCACAACTATCTAGGAAGTCCACAAGCATCTGTTAGTCCATTATAGAAGAAATCAAGTATTTCATTTTTCTTAAGAGGATGATCAGGCCAAGCATTAAGCAACTGGCAAAGCCTCCCCAAGCTTGTGGGAGACTCTCTTTTTTAGTTTGCACAAAGTTAAATATTTCATGTAAGGAAGCTTGTTTTGTATGAGCATGAAAATATTTTTCAGAGAAGTAATAAGTCATATCCTGGGGACTACGCACACAACCAGGAGCAAGAGTATTGTACCAAGCTTTAGCATCACCCTTTAATGAGAAAGTAAATAATTCAAGAATAAAGTAATAACGAGTTTTCTCATCATGAGTAAAAAGGGTGGCTATATCATTCAACTTAGTAAGATGTTCCACAACAGTTTCAGTTTCATAACCATGGAAAGGATCAGGTTCAACCAAAGTAATTAACTCTGGGTCGACAGAGAATTCATAAGCCTTATCATCAATAAAGATAGGTGAAGTAGAAAACTTAGTATCACATTTCATTCTAGCATTCAGAGATTTCTCTTTACACTTGTGTAGTAATTTCTCTAAATCATCTTTATCATTACAAGCAAGAGTATCTCTAGTTGCTTCTTCACTCATAACATAACCTTCCGGTACCTTAGGCAATTCATATCTAGCAAGGCTAGTTCCAGCAGGTGTCTCGGGAGATTTAGTTTCAAGCTCATCATCAGATTCAACAACATCATGTTGTATAACTCTAGCAATTTGTCTATCAAGAAATTCACCAAGTGGCACATCATCATTATCAAGCAAGGTACTAGCATCATTCATAGTAGAAGTAGCATCATCAAAAAATTGTGACATATCAATATTAATAGCATGTGGTGGTGTTGCAAGTTTACTCATAACAGAAGGTGAATCTAAAGGAGAACTGGATGGCAGTTCCTTACCTCCCCTCGTATTAGAGGGATAAATCTTAGTCTTTGGATCCTTCAGATTCTTCATAGTAATAATATGATAATAATCCCAAGTGACTCAACAAATATAGCTATGCTCCCTGGCAATGGCGCTATAAAAAGCTCTTGATAACCCACAAGTATAGGGGATCGCAACAGTTTTCGAGGGTAAATATTCAACCCAAATTTATAGATTCGACACAAGGGGAGCCAAAGAATATTTGATGGTATTAGCAGCTGAGTTGTCAATTCAACCACACCTGGAGATTAATTATCTGCAACAATATGATCAGTAGCAAAGTAGTTTGATAGTTTTGATAGTAGTGACAGTTTCAACGGTAACAGTAATAGTGATAACAGTAATTTGTAGCAAGTGTAACAATGATGATAGCAATAGTAAAGCAGCAAGATCAATAAGGATAAATTCGTAGGCATTGGATCGGTAACTTGTTGGATGATATTCATCATGTGACAGTTATAACCTAGGGCGATACGGCACTAGCTCCAGTTCATCGATATAATGTAGGCATGTATTCCGTAAATAGTCATATGTGCATCTTTTGTCCTACCCTCCCGTGGTAGCGGGGTCCATATTGGAAACTAAGGGATATTAAGGCCTCCTTTTAATAGAGAACCGGAACAAAGCATTAACACATAGTGAATACATGAACTCCTTATCACCGGGAGTGGGCCCGTTTATTGTCACTCCGGGGTTGTCGGATCATAACCGTAGTAGGTGACTATAACTTGCAAGATCGGATCTAAAACATGGATATAATGATGAATTCATAAACGGTTCAGATCTGAAATCATGGCACCCGGGCCCAAAGTGACAAGCATTAAGCATAGCAAAGTCATAGCAACATCAATCTAAGAACATAGTGGATACTAGGGATTGGGCCCTAACAAAACTAACTCGATTACATGACGAATCTCATCCAACTCCTCACTGACCAGTGAGCCTATGAATGAGTTAATCACTCTCGGTGTGGAGCATCATGGAATTGGCGATGGAGAAGGGTTGGTGATGATGAAGAACGAAGACCCCCCTCTCCGGAGCCCCAAACGGACTCCAGATCTGCCCTCCCGAGGAAGAACAGGGCTTGGCGGCAGCTCCGTCTCGTGGATCATGATAATTCTTTTTTCTGAAATTTTTCTAGAATAATGTGATTTTATAGTATTAGGGGGGTCATCAACGGGGCCACCAAGTGGGTACAACCCACCTGGGCGCGCCAGGAGAGGGGGGGTGCGCCCTGGTGGGTTATGCCCACCCAGGGGCCCCTCTCTGGTGGGTCTTGGCTCCAGAAATTCTTATTATTGGTATAAAAAATCCTCGCGAAGTTTCGTTCCATTCCGAGAACTTTTATTTCTGCACAAAAACAACGCCATGGTAGTTTTGCTGAAAACAACGTCAGTCCGGGGTTAGTTTCATTCAAATCATGCAAATTAGAATCCAAAACAAGAAGAAAGGCGTGAGAAAAAGTAGATACGTTGGAGACGGATCAATGCCCAAGGCACCCCAAAATAATATTTCAAGAAGTCTCAAGCATCTAAGCTTGGGGATGCCCCGGTAGGCATCCCACCTTTCTTCTTCAACAATTATCGATTAGTATCAATTGAGCCTAAGTTTTTGCTTCTTCACATGAGTTGTGCTATTCTTAGAATGTCATTTTATTTTCATTTTTTGCTTGCTGTTTTAATAACATACTTAGATCTGAAAGTTTTTAAATAAAATAGAGTCTTCAAATAGTTGCCAGAGAGGCTAAGTAAGCGACATTCAAATCCCGTCAACAAAGGTCTTTTCTATGTCATTTACTCTTGTGCTTCACTTATATCCTATGAGTAAATTGTTGAATAAATTGAATGTCATGAAGTTGAAATCATATCATGCCTAGTGGTAGCTTCACATTGGGTTTAGAAAGTGAAATCTTTTGAGGCTTGACAATCACAATATTGGTCATACAAGCAATTCACGAATAAATAGTATAAGGAAGAGAACTTTCACATGCAAATACACTATCTTGGAAATCTTTTGTGATTGTGAGCCCCATTAAAATATTATATGCCAAAATTGTGGACGTTGGACAAGGAAGACAACACAATGATTTATGTTTGTTCATATTCACATAGAAGTTATATTGTCATAGATCCTTCAACATGTGGTGCTTGCCCCCCATCTTTGCTAGCCAAAAATTCCACACCAAGTAAAGATACTACTTGTGCATCCAAAAACCCTTAAACCCAAATCTTATCTTCAAGAGTCCACCATACCTACCTAAGGATTGAGCAAGATCCTTCAAGTAAGTTGTCATCGGTGCAATAAGGAAATAAAAATTGCTCCTAAAAGTGTAAGATCATTTAGTGTAAGAGAAAATTGAGCATTGTACCAACTTGTGATGGCAAAGTAATAAAAGTGACGGACTGCATAATAAAGGTTGCTATCATAAGGGGCAATATAACATGACGTTCTATTGCACTAAGGGATTGAGCATACAAACAAATAAGCGCATGGCAACCTCTGCTTCCCTCTGCGAAGGGCCTATATTTTACTTTTATGTATTAATTTTATGAAAAGAGTCAAAGTTCTTCTCTCTATTCCTTTCTGTTTTTCTCTTTTGGCAAGCATCATGTGGTGAGGAAAGATCTAGGCACATATGTCCAGTTGAATATGGGTAGCATGAATTATTATTGTTGACATCACCCTTGAGGTGAATATTTTGGGAGGCGAAACTATAAGCCCCTATCCTTCTATGTGTCGGGTTGAAACGTTTTGCTCATGTGTACAAGGTGAGTGTTAGCAATCATAGAAGACTATATGATGGTTGAGTATGTGGAGCTCTTACTTAAACTCTGTTGAATAAGTTGAATTGCAATTGCTTGGTGACTAAGAACATAGGTTGTTGAGTTTCAAGATAATTCATTGTTTGAACCTTAACATGTGAATTGGTTGCTACTATAACATGAGAGGTTTCATAAGAAAGAATTGATGTTATGATGCTAGGGAAAGTGATTGAAATTATCATTGATTAGACTTATGCACTTTGCTAGCATTCACACTTCATAAATTATTTCTTTTATCATTTACCTACTCGAGGATGAGTAGGAATTAAGCTTGGGGATGCTGATACGTCTCCAACGTATCTATAATTTATGAAGTATTAATGCTGTTATTTTATCATTCTTGGATGTTTTACAATCATTTTATAGCAACTTTATATCATTTTTTGGGACTAACCTATTGACCTAGTGCCAAGTGCCAGTTGTTGTTTTTTGCTTGTTTTTTACATTGCAGGAAATCAATATCAAACGGAGTCCAAACACCGCGAAACTTTTTGGACCAGAAGGAACCCAATGGGCCAGAGCTGCACCTGGGGGTGGCCTGAGGGGGCAACAACCCACCAGGGCGCGCCCAGGTGGGTTGTGCCCACCTCGGTGGCCTCCCGCACCCCCTCTTTGCACTATAAATTCCCAAATATTCTGAAACCCTTCGGGGTTAACCTAGATCAGAAGTTCCGCCACTGCAGGGCTCCGTAGCCACCGAAAACCAATCTAGACCCATTCTGGCACGCTGCCGGAGGGGGGAATCCTCTTCGGTGGCCATCTTCATCATCCCAGCGGCCACCACGATGAGGAGGAAGTAGTCCACCCTCGCGGCTGAGGGTTTGTACCAGTAGCTATGTGATTTATCTCTCTCTCTCTCTCTCTCTCTCGTGATCTATATCATGGGCTTTGTTAATATAGTCGGATCATATGATGTTTCTCCCCTCTATACTATTGTTGTGTTGAATCTTTACCCTTTGAAGTTTTGTCATGTCAGATTGAATGTTCAGATTTGAGAACACATGATGTATGTCTTAAGGTATGAATACTTGAGGTGACATTGGGGTATCTTATTGATTCACTTGATATACGTTATGGCACTCAACTTGTGGATTCCCGCGGTAATATTGGGGTAATCTTTGTATCAGGGTTGATGCACGTTTTTATTATCCTTTCTCTGATACAAACTTCGGGGTCTCCTTGTAGTTCTTTGTGTGGATTGAGTATTATGAATATGAATATGCTTTGGTGTTATTCTAGTACGAACTCTAGGATAGATCGAACGGAAAAATAGCTTTGCTTTAATTTAGTACGAACTTCTGAATAGATCGAATGGAAAGAATAGCTTTGAGGTGGTTTCGTACCCTACAAACAATTCCTATCTTTTGTTCTCCGCTAATAGGAACTCGGGAGTGATTCTTTATTACAATTTGAGGGGTAATCATATGATCCAACTATGTTACCATTGTTGAGAGATTGCACTAGTGAAAGTACGGACCCTAGGCCTTGTTTTTAGGCATTGAAATACCATTTTTGTGCCCATTTACTATTTGCTACCTTGATATTTTTTATTTATTTAGATTATAAAAATATATTTCTACCATCCATATTATGCTTTTATCACCATCTCTTCGCCGAACTAGTGCACCTATACAATTTGCCATTGTATTGGGTGTGTTGGGGACAAAAGAGATTTCTTGTATTTGGTTGCAGGGTCGTTTGAGAGAGACCACCTTCATCCTGCACCTCTCACGGATTGATAAACTTTAGGTCATCCACTTGAGGGAAAATTGCTACTGTCCTACAAAACTCTGCGCTTGGAGGCCCGACATGTGTCTACAAAAATAAAGTTGCGTAGTAGACATCAATGAGTCCACCAAACCTACCTATATGCGATATTTACTTGCCGTTCCAAGTAAATTTGCATGTGCCAAACTCTAAACCTTCAAATAACAATCTGTTTTGTATGCCCGAATCGCTCATGTTGCGAGTGGGGGCTGTTAGTATTTTCCATGCTAGGTGGGTTATTCTCGCAATGAGTGTTTATTCACTTGTCATTCACGAGAAAGTGGCTGGTAATCGGTATGCCCAGTTCCATGCTGAAATCAAATCAAAATATAATATCAAACAAAACTCCCCCAGGACTGTTGTTGGTATGGACGGTACCCGTTGTTTCGGACCAGCCGTGGAGTGTGCTTGTTGGTGGAGGGGGAGTAAAAACTTTACCATTCTGTTTGGGAACCGCCTATAATGTATCTAGCATGGAAGATGTTGGAAATATGCCCTAGAGGCAATAATAAAATGGTTATTATTATATTTCCTTGTTCATGATAATTGTCCATTGTTCATGCTATAATTGTATTGACCGGAAACCGTAATACATGTGTGAATACATAGACCACAACATGTCCCTAGTAAGCCTCTAGTTGACTAACTCATTGGTCAATAGATGGTCATGGTTTCCTGACCATGGACATTGGATGTCGTTGATAACGGGATCACATCATTAGGAGAATGATGTGATGGACAAGACCCAATCCTAAGCATAGCACAAGATCGTGTAGTTCGTTTGCTAGAGCTTTTCTAATGTCAAGTATCATTTCCTTAGACCATGAGATTGTGCAACTCTCGGATACCGTAGGAGTGCTTTGGGTGTACCAAACGTCACAACGTAACTGGGTGGCCATAAAGGTGCATTACAGGTATCTCCGAAAGTGTCTGTTGGGTTGGCACGAATCGAGACTGGGATTTGTCACTCCGTATGACGGAGAGGTATCTCTGGGCCCACTCGGTAATGCATCATCATAATGAGCTCAATGTGACTAAGGAGTTAGCCACGAGATCATGTGTTACAGAACGAGTAAAGAGACTTGTCGGTAACGAGATTGAACAAGGTATGGGGATACCGGCGATCGAATCTCGGGCAAGTAACATACCGATAGGAAAAGGGAATTGCATACGGGATTGATTGAATCCTTGACATCGTGGTTCATCCGATGAGATCATCGTGGAACATGTAGGAGCCAACATGGGTATCCAGATCCCGCTGTTGGTTATAGGCCGGAGAGATGTCTTGGTCATGTCTACATGGTTCCCGAACCCGTAGGGTCTACACACTTGAGGTTCGGTGACGCTAGAGTTGTTATGGGAAATAGTATGTGGTTACCGAAGGTTGTTCGGAGTCCCGGATGAGATCCCGGACATGATGAGGAGTTCCGAAATGGTCTGGAGGTGAAGATCGATATATTGGACGAAGGGTACTGGAGTCCGGAATTGTTCCGGGGGTACCGGGTGACGACCAGCGTGTCCGAAAGGGGTTTCGGAGGCCCCGGCAAGCGTTGGGGGGCCTTATGGGCCAAGGGGACGGGGCACATCAGTCCACTAAGGGGTTGAGCGCCCCTCCCACCCCATCTCATGTAACCTAGAGAGGTGGGGGCGCCTCCCCTAGGGCAGCCACCGCTCCCGGCTTGGGGGCAAGTTTCCTAGGGGTGGGGGCGCCCAAACCCATCTAGGGTTTCCCCTATGGCCGCCGCCCCTCCCCTAGGGAACCTTAGGGCGCCTCCTCCTCCCCCTTCCCCCTATATATAGTGAGGGAGAGAGAGGGCAGCCGCACCCTTCCCCTAGCGTAGCCCCTCCCCCTTTCCTACACCTCCTCCTCCTCCGTAGCGCTTGGCGAAGCCCTGCCGGAGAACCACTAGTTCCATCACCACCATGCCGGCGTGCTGTCGGAGTTCTCCCTCAACTTCTCCTCTCCCCTTGCTAGATCAAGAAGGAGGAGACGTCCCCGGGCTATACGTGTGTTGAACGCGGATGCGCCATTGTTCGGCGCTTAGATCGGAATCGACCACGATCTGAATTGCTGCGTGTACGACTCCACCAACCGCGTTCTTGTAACGCTTCCACTTAGCGATCTTCAAGGGTATGAAGATGCACTCCCTCTCTCTCTCTCTCGTTGCTAGTATCTCCTAGATTGATCTTGGTGACACGTAGGAATTTTTTTGAATTATTGCTACGTTCCCCAACAGAAGATACCGAGATCTCTTAGTTGTTATGTTGACAATGAAAGCATACCGCTCAAAATTATATTCATCCTGTTTTAAAGCTCGAGCTCTGGCACCTCTGCAAATCCCTGCTTCCCTCTGTGAAGGGCCTATCTATTTACTTTTATTGCTGAGGCATCATCCTCTTATAAAAAGCACTGGTTAGAGAGCACCACTGTCATTTGTATGCGTTGTTATTAATTGATATTGAGTATGACTGTGACTGGATCTCTTTTACCATGAATTACAATGTCTAGTCAGTCCTTGATCTTCAGGGGTGCTCTGCATTTATGTTTTGCAGTCTAAGAAAGGGCTAGCAAGATACCATTTTGTTATATCATATCATGATTGTTTTGAAAAAGTGTTGTCATCTGAGATTTATTATTATTGCTCGCTAGTTGATTATGCCATTGATATTAGTAAATGTGACACCTAAATGTTATTGTGAATATGGTTAGTTCATAATCTTTGCTAAACAAACTAAATGCTTACTATACATATTTGCAACAACAAGATCAAACAGAGTTTGTAAAAGTTTTTCTTTATCACTTTCAGTTTGTCAACTGAATTGCTTGAGGACAAGCAATGGGTTAAGCTTGGGGGAGTTGATACGTATCCACCATGTCTACTTTTCCAAACTCTTTTGCCCTTGTTTTGAAATGTAATTTGCATGATTTCAATGGAAATAACCCGGACCGACATTGTTTTCAGCAGAATTGCCTTGGTGTTATTTTTGTGCAGAAATAAAAGTTCTCGGAATGACCTAAAAATTCACAGAGAATATTTTTGGAATAAATTAAAAATATTGACGAAATAATCAACTAGAGGGGACCCACCAGCTGTCCACAAGGGTGGGGGGCACGCCCCCTGCCTTGTGGATCCCCTGGAGAATCCCCGACCTCAACTCCAACTCTATATATTCATGTTCGGGGAGAAAAAAATCTGAGAGAAGGATTGATCACGTTTTACAATACGGAGCCGCCACCACCTCTTTTTCTTCTCCGGGAGGGCAAATTTGGAGTCCGTTTGGGGCTCCGGAGAGGGGTATCTGTTGCCATCATCATCACCAACCTTCCTCCATCACCAATTTCATGATGCTCACTGCCGTGCATGAGTAATTCCATCGTAGGCTTGCTGGATGGTGATGGGTTGGATGAGATTTATCATGTAATCGAGTTAGTTTTGTTAGGGTTTGATCCCTAGTATCCACTATGTTCTGATACTGATGTTGCGATGACTTTGTTATGCTTAATGATTATCACTAGGGCCCGAGTGCCATGATTTCAGATCTGAATCTATTATGTTTTCATGAATATATTTGTGTTCTTGATCCTATCATGCAAGTTGTAGACACCTATTACGAGTTATGATCCGCATACCCCAAGGTGACAATAATTGGGATTCTTTCCGGTGATTACCGTAGTTTGAGGAGTTCATGTATTCACTAAGTGCTAATGTTTTGGTCCGATTCTCTATTAAACGGAGGCCTTAATATCCCTTAGTTTCCATTAGGATCCCGCTGCCATGGGAGGGTGGGACAAAAGATGTCATGCAGGTTCTTTTCCATAAGCACGTATGACTATATTTGAAATACATGCCTACATTATATTAATGAATTGGAGCTAGTTTTCTGTCACCCTAGGTTATAACTGTTGCATGATGAATGCCATCCAACATGATTATCCATCATTGATCCATTTCCTATGACCTCTTCACATATTGATCTTTGCTACATTACTTTGCCGTTGCCACTGTTACAATTGCTACAAAACTGCTACTGTTACTTTTGCCACAGTTACCATTACTTCCATACTACTTTGGTACTAAATACTTTGCTGCATATATTAAGTCTTTCAGGTGTGGTTGAATTGACATCTCAGCTGCTAATACTTGAGAATATTCTTTGGCTCCCCTTGCGTCGAATCAATAAATTTGGGTTGAATACTTTACCCTCGAAAACTGTTGCGATCCCCTATACTTGTGGGTTATCACCTTCTTCAAGGTGAACCTCTCCCCCCTTTCTTTTCATCATCATCGTCGATGGCTCAAAAGGTTTATTGTTATAAAGGCATGCCACGATGGTATCCTCTCCCACCCAATCACTCCTACGTAACATTCCCTGGTACTCCAATATCTAGATGGCACTTTAATCATTAGTAAAGTTGATCCTGAAGCCACAAAAAGGTCTTCGTGCCATCTTGATGACTTGATCCTTGCTACCGGCCTCTCGATCAACTTTGAAAAAACTACATTTGTACCACTCAACATTGATTCTATCCAAGCAGCAACCATGGATGCTGATCTTGGCAGCAATATTGCAAGCTTCCCACAGAAGTACCTCACCATCCCCATGTCTTCTCACAAACTCCCCGCCTCAGCCTTCCGGCCTGTTATTGATCATTGCAATAGATACCTCGTAGGTTGGTGCGCTCTGTTACTATCATGCGGCGAACGTCTCCGCCTCATGTTCGGCGTTCTTGGCAGTTTCCGTACCTACTTCATGTTGTGCTTCACACTCCCAAAAAAGCATTCTCAAGGAAATATACAAACAAAAGCGATTCTTTTTTATCAAATGATGACTCTTTCTTAGGAGCTAAATGCACGGTAGTGTGGAATAGTGTGTGCATGCCTAAAGCAGGTGCTGGCCTTGTGGTTAAAAAATTACAATCTCAATTTTGTTGCCTTATGTTGAAATTTGCTTTCAAATTCCTATAGTCCAAAAAATTGCCATGGAAGGATTGGATACTTAACCACTCTCCACTCCACATAGGTCTAGGAAACAATGTTTCCTTCCTTGGCAAGGCAATTTTCAAACACCTAAATGCTATTAGAGAAATTTCCCAAGTATCCTAAGACCCTCTACATTGCTAAACCTGCCTTGTTTACCCACCATGCAAAACCCACGAGATTGATGTGGGCTTGTGTAGCCGGCTAACCTTAACTTCCTCCAATGAACTTGCTTCCTTGATACTTTTGTTGTAGGGTGCGACACAAGTTGATTCTCTAGATACTCACCCACTACTAAATTGAGTGACCTTCACCACCAAAGGAGCTTACGAGGCTTGGGATCACAATTTTCCAGCCCAAACATGTCATTCATTTGGGAATCACACGTGCCTAGTAGGGTTCGGATGTTTGGGTGGTTCTTCTACATTAACAGGCTAAACACCTGGGCAAATCTACACCAGAAAACACCGCTCAACTCTACCACATGCGAGGTTTGTGCACCGACCATCGAGGGCATGACTCACTTGTTCTTCACTTGCCTGACCCATACATGGATTAGGTCTCCTCTTGGGGTGCAGCCAATATACTCAGGATCAGCTCCCTTTGGTCTTATCCGCTGCCCAATGGACTCAAATGTGTTAGTTTGGCCTTTTATTCTTCTCCTAATTCCTTGGAATATTTGAGATGCAAGAAACTCTAAGGTGTTTAGAGTCATTGACCTACATTCGGTAAGAGATTGATGGAATGCTAGTGACGGACAACCATGAACAAGTAGGAAGGCTTCAAGCTCTATGAAGATGATCGTTTGTTGGACAACCTGGAATGAAAGAAATGTGAGAGTTTTTCGGAACAAAGGCATCTTTACCCACCCACGTGGTTCCGTCGATCAAGATTGAGGCAAAGATTTGGGTCATTAATTGACAGGGCTAAATATTTGGAAAAATTAATTCTGGGAGAGTGGTCCCTTTGTGTATTCACCTTTGTGGCCATGAAACTCCCGAACCTTGTCATTCTTCTCCTTAATTAGTGAGATAAGGCAAATCTTTTGTCCCTCGTTTAAAAAAATCATCTACTACCTCATAGTGTGGTTACATCACCTAAGGCAGGCCAGCCTAAGTGTAACGCCCCATATGTAACTTTCCCAATTTGTACTCCAACTCTTGCCGTTTCCGGCATTAAGTTAAATTATCTCTCGGGTTCGGGTCTTTGTATCCGTGTGTTATTTTTGTTTTTGTGCATCTCATATCATGTCATCACGTGCATTGCATTTGCATACATGTTCATCTCATGCATTCGAGCATTTTCCCCGTTGTCCGTTTTGCATTCCGGCGCTTCGTTCTCCTCCGGTGGCCATTTCTAGCTTTCTTTCGTGTGTGGGGATTAAACATTTCCGGATTGGACCGAGACTTGCCATGCGACCTTGGTTTACTACCGGTAGACCGCCTGTCAAGTTTCGTGCCATTTGGACTTCGTTTGATACTCCAACGGTTAACCGAGGGACCGAAAAGGCCTCGTGTGTGTTGCAGCCCAACACCCCTCCAATTTGGCCCAAAACCCACCAAACTCTGCTCCATTGTCTCGGTCGTTCGATCACGATCGTGTGGGCGAAAACCGCACCTCATTTGGACTCTCCTAGCTCCACTTATGCCTATAAATAGACCCCCCATTCCAAATCCGGATCCCCCTCGTCCAAACCCTAGATCCACCCCCTCGCGCGCGCCGGACAAATCTCCCCGCCGACGGACATTGTACGGTCCGCCCGCGCTCACTCCTGTGCCGCCACGTGGCACTCCGCCGCCCACCGCCGCCGCGGCCCGGCGAGCCCGCAGCGGGCCCGCCCGGCCCATCCGCGCGCGCCGCCGCCCGCCCGCGTCTTCCCCGCGCCCGGCTCCCTCCGCCGCCGCCCGTCGTCTTCTCCGGCAACCCGGACCACCGCAGCGCCTCACCGGTCGCCGTCCTCCACGCCGGAGCTCGCCGCGCCTCCCCAAGCGCCGCCCGAGCCTCGGCGTCCGCGCCTACCTCCGCCGCCTCCTCGCCGCCCCTCGTCGCCGGTGGCCACCTCGCCGCACCTCTCCGGCCGGCCCCACCTCGCCTTCGGCTCCGGCGAGCCAAGTCCGGCGACGACCCCTGCTACAGTGCCCGCGCCGCTACAGTGCTCTGGATCTAGATCTGGGGTTGACCCCCTCTCCCCCGAAACCCTAATTTCATCTTTTTTATGCATTCTTTAACTGCTCATAACTTTGCACCCGTGGCTCCGTTTTGGACATATGATATATCAAAATCTTCGTATCGACGAGTACATCATTTCATTCCATTGCATCATTTGCATTTGATTTCATCTTGTTGCCCAAAATGCTGTTAGAAGGAGGCATCATGAGTTAAATTGCAGATCCGTTAGCTCTACATTGACTTTTGTCATTTTTGCCATGATTATTGTGTGCATGATATGCCTGTGCCCCTTTGGGATGAATTGTTAAGCATGTTGTCTTCTTTCCAAAGGTGCCTCCCATGAATTTTTAGGATGTGTGTGTTGTCTTGTGCAAGCTTGCAAAGAGGGGTACCTGAGTTTGCTGATTTCAGGGACTTAGTGAAAATCACTAAGTCTGGGATGTTTTAGTTCACGATGCTATATGTCCAGCTTGTTTCCTAGTGATCCGTGCCTCTTTTGAGGATGATCAGTAAGAGTGATTTGTTATGCTTGTTGTGCTTAATCCATTCATGTCTTTACTTGTTATGTTGGAGCACCCTAGGTTGACTCAATCAAGCTCAACTTTTGCATAGTTGTTAATTTGGGCAGATCGTGAACTCTTTTGCGATTTTGCCGGAGCTATTGCTAGTGATCCATGCATGCTATGCCATTGTTCTTGCCATGTATAGCTAGCATTTTGTGCCTTCTTTATGGATATGTGCTTGCCTTGCCATGACATGCACCGTAGTGAGAGCATCGAGCTCGTTTACATGCCTCCGTGAGTTATAATTTCAGCATGTCCCAGTTTTCACTAAGTCTGAAAACTGATGTGTTTCATCGATGTTCGTGTGCTCGGTAGAGTATTTTGTGAACCCTTTTGGCCCCAGGGCATTTTGGGTGTTTTGTTAAGCTTGTTGAGTAGCTCCATGCCATGCTCTTACTTGCCATGTTCAGGTTGTGCTTCATGTTGTTTTGCTGCTCCGAGGAGAGCATCGTGGTCTGAAATTTCAGACTAGCGTTAATTTCGCTAAGTCTGAAATCTGTTTTGCTTATTCAGTTTTGCCATGCTTGTTTGAACCCCTTAATGGATGAATTTGCCTATGCCTCAGTCCTGGTGATTTGTTAAGCATCTTGTGTACATCCCTGCCATGCATTTTGTTTTCATATTTGGTGGCTGTAGCATGTTCATTTCGTTGCATCTAGGAGCCTACTTGCTGTAAATCGCAGATCGGTTCGTTTCGTAAAACGCTTGCCATTTCCAAACCGTAGCTCCGATTCCTTTGATCTTTATATCGTTTTCAGGGGATTTCTTCCCCTCTATCCAGTGGCACACTTGGTTTTCCAAGTTGAGGCCAGGTTCATGCATTTCCTGTCACATCTTGCATTTTGCATCCCGCATCGCATCCCGCATAGCATATCATCTTTGCATATTATTGGTTGCCCTTGCACGTGGTTGATTGTATCCTTGTTGTTTGTTTGTGTTGTTGGGTAGAGCCGGGAGACGAGTTCGCTAACGAGGAGCCCGTTGAGTTTGCTTTTGAGGATCCAGTCAACTCTGACAACTGTGCAGGCAAGATGATCATACCCTCGAAATCACTACTATCTTTGCTATGCTAGTTTGCTCGCTCTTTTGCTTTGCCAATGCTACGATGCCTACCACTTGCTTGTCAGCCTCCCAATTGCCATGATTGGGCCTCTAACCCACCTTTGTCCTAGCAAACCATTGATTGGCTATGTTACCGCTTTGCTCAGCCCCTTCTTATAGCATTGCTAGTTGCAGGTGAAGATTGAAGCCGTTCCTTGTTGGAACACTTATTTACTTGTTGGGATATCATTATATTGCTATGTTATCTTTATTCATCTATATACTTGGTAAAGGGTGGAAGGCTCGGCCTCTCGCCTAGTGTTTTGTTCCACTCTTGCCGCCCTAGTTTCCGTCATATCGGTGTTATGTTCCCGGATTGTTGCGTCCCTTACGCGGTTGGGCTATAATGGGAACCCCTTGATAGTTCGCCTTGATTAAAGCTTTTCCAGCAATGCCCAACATTGGTTTTACCATTTGCCACCTAGCCTCTTTTTCCCTTGGGTTTCCGGAGCCCGAGGGTCATCTTATTTTAACCCCCCCGGGCCAGTGCTCCTCTGAGTGTTGGTCCAACTGTCAGCTGCCGGTGGCCACCAGGGGCAACTCTGGGCTGGCCTACCCGTACCTAAGATAATCTGAGTGTGCCCTGAGAAAGAGATATGTGCAGCTCCTATCAGGATTTGTCGGCACATTCGGGCGGTGTTGCTGGACTAGTTTTGACCTGTCGAATCATCTTGTTGTACCGGGATACCGAGTCTGATTGGTGTGTCTTGGGTGGAGGTCTATTCCTTCGTTGACCGTGAGAGCTTGTTATGGGCTAAGTTGGGACCCCCTGCAGGGATTGATCTTTCGAAAGTTGTGCCCGCGGTTATGGGCAGATGGGAATTTGTTAATGTCCGGTTGTAGATAACTTGAACCTTAATTAATTAAAATGAATCAACTGAGTGTGTTGCCGTGATGGCCTCTTCTCGGCGGAGTCCGGGAAGTGGACACGGTGTTGGAGTTATGTTTGCGCAGGCTGCTCTCTAGATTCTCGCTCGCGCTTTGCTCTCTCTTCTCGCTCTCTTTTGCGAATAAGTTAGCCACCATACATGCTAGTCGCTTGCTGCAGCTCCACTTATACATTACCCCTTTCCTACCTATTAAGCTTAAATAGTCTTGATCGCGAGGGTGCGAGATTGCTGAGTCCCCTGTGGCTCACAGATTACTATTACACCAGATGCAGGGACATATGATTCCGCCCCAGATGGCGCGCTCGAGCTGAAGTGGGAGTATGACAAGGACTCTCAGCGTTACTATGTGTCTTTTCCTGATGATCAGTAGTGGTGCCTATTCGGGGTTAGATTCAGGACCTTGTCGCATGTTGGGGGTTCTTTTCTATTTTTGGCGCCGTAGTCGGGCCATGAGTGATTGTATGATGGATGTTATTGAAGGAAATATGCCCTAGAGGCAATAATAAAGTTATTATTTATTTCCTTATATCATGATAAATGTTTATTATTCATGCTAGAATTGTATTAACCGGAAACATAATACATGTGTGAATACATAGACCAACAGAGTGTCACTAGTATGCCTCTACTTGACTAGCTCGTTAATCAAAGATGGTTATGTTTCCTAACCATGAACAAAGAGTTGTTATTTGATTAACGAGGTCACATCATTAGTAGAATGATCTGATTGACATGACCCATTCCATTAGCTTAGCACCCGATCGTTTAGTATGTTGCTATTGCTTTCTTCATGACTTATACATGTTCCTATAACTATGAGATTATGCAACTCCCGTTTACCGGAGGAACACTTTGGGTACTACCAAACGTCACAACGTAACTGGGTGATTATAAAGGAGTACTACAGGTGTCTCCAATGGTAGATGTTGGGTTGGCGTATTTCGAGATTAGGGTTTGTCACTCCGATTGTCGGAGAGGTATCTCTGGGCCCTCTCGGTAATGCACATCACATAAGCCTTGCAAGCACTGCAACTAATATGTTAGTTGTGAGATGATGTATTACGGAACGAGTAAAGAGACTTGCCGGTAACGAGATTGAACTAGGTATTGGATACCGACGATCGAATCTCGGGCAAGTAACATACCGATGACAAAGGGAACAACGTATGTTGTTATGCGGTCTGACCGATAAAGATCTTCGTAGAATATGTAGGAGCCAATATGGGCATGCAGGTCCCGCTATTGGTTATTGACCGGAGACGTGTCTCGGTCATGTCTACATTGTTCTCGAACCGTAGGGTCCGCACGCTTAACGTTACGATGACAGTTATTATGAGTTTATGCATTTTGATGTACCGAAGGTTGTTCGGAGTCCCGGATGAGATCACGGACATGACGAGGAGTCTCGAAATGGTCGAGACGTAAAGATTGATATATTGGAAGCCTATGTTTGGACATAGGAAGTGTTCCGGGTGAAATCGGGATTTTACCGGAATACCGGGAGGGTTACCGGAACCCCCCGGGAGACTAATGGGCCTATTGGGCCTTAGTGGAAAAGAGAAAAGGGGCAGCCCACAGCTGGCCGCGCCCCCCCCCTTCCCCAAGTCCTAGTAGGACTAGGAGAAGGGGCCGGCCCCCCTCTCTCTCCTTTCTCCCTTGAGAGTCCTAGTTGGAATAGGATTGGAGGGGGGAGTCCTACTCCCGGTAGGAGTAGGACTCCCCCTGCGCCTCCCTCTCTCTGGCCGGCCAGCCCCCCTCCCTCCAACCTTTATATACGGGGGTAGGGGACACCCCAAGACACACAAATTGATCCTTGAGATCGTTCCTTAGCCGTGTGCGGTGCCCCCTGCCACCAAATTCCACCTCGATCATACCGTTGTAGTGCTTAGGCGAAGCCCTGCGTCGGTAGTACATCAAGATCGTCACCACGCCGTCGTGCTGGCGGAACTCTTCCTCGATGCTTTGCTGGATCGGAGCCCGAGGATCGTCATCGATCTGAACGTGTGCTAAGAACTCGGAGGTGCCGGAGTAACGGTGCTTGGATCGGTCGGATCGGGAAGAAGACGTACGACTACTTCCTCTACGTTGTGTGATCGCTTCCGCAGTCGGTCTGCGTTGGTACGTAGACAACACTCTCCCCTCTCGTTGCTGTGCATCACCATGATCTTGCGTGTGCGTAGGAAAATTTTGAAATTACTACGTTCCCCAACAGTGGCATCCGAGCCTAGGTTTTATGGTTTGATGTTATTTGCATGAGTAGAACACAAGTGAGTTGTGGGCGATACAAGTCTTACTGCCTACCAGCATGTCATACTATGGTTCGGCGGTATTGTTGGGTGAGACGATCCGGACCAACCTTACGCGTACTCTTACGCGAGACCGGTTCCCTCGACGTGCTTTGCACATAGATGGCTTGCGGAAGACTGTCTCTCCAACTTTAGTTGAACCAAGTGTGACTACGCCCGGTCCTTGAGAAGGTTAAAACGGAGTCTATTTGATGAACTATCATTGTGGTTTTGATGCGTAGGTGAGATGAGTTCTTACTTAAGCCCGTAGCAGCCACGTAAAACTTGCAACAACAAAGTAGAGGACGTCTAACTTGTTTTTGCAGGGTATGTTGTGATGTGATATGGTCAAGGCATGATGCTGATTTTATTGTATGAGATGATCATGTTTTGTAACCGAGTTATCGGCAACTAGCAGGAGCCATATGGTTGTCGCTTTATTGTATGCAATGCAATCGCGATGTAATGCTTTACTTTATTACTAAGCGGTAGTGATAGTCGTGGAAGCATAAGATTGGCGAGACGACAACGATGCTATGATGGAGATCAAGGTGTCGCGCCGGTGACGATGGTGATCATGACGGTGCTTCGGAGATGGAGATCACAAGCACAAGATGATGATGGCCATATCATATCACTTATATTGATTGCATGTGATGTTTATCCTTTTATGCATCTTATCTTGCTTTGATTGACGGTAGCATTATAAGATGATCTCTCACTAAATTATCAAGAAGTGTTCTCCCTGAGTATGCACCGTTGCCAAAGTTCGTCGTGCCCAGACACCACGTGATGATCGGGTGTGATAAGCTCTACGTCCAAATACAACGGGTGCAAAACAGTTGCACATGCAGAATACTCAGGTTATACTTGACGAGCCAAGCATATACAGATATGGCCTCGGAACACGGAGGCCGAAAGGTCGAGCGTGAATCATATAGTAGATATGATCAACATAACGATGATCACCATTGAAAACTACTCCATCTCACGTGATGATCGGTTATGGTTTAGTTGATTTGGATCACGTGATCACTTAGAGGATTAGAGGGATGTCTATCTAAGTGGGAGTTCTTAAGTAATTTGATTAACTGAACTTAAACTTATCATGAACTTAGTACCTGATAGTATCTTGCTTGTTTATGTTGATTGTAGATAGATGGCTCGTGCTGTTGTTCCGTTAAATTTTAATGCGTTCCTTGAGAAAGCAAAGTTGAAAGATGATGGTAGCAATTACACGGACTGGGTCCGTAACCTGAGGATCATCCTCATTGCTGCACAGAAGAATTACGTCCTGGAAGCACCGCTGGGTGACAGGCCTGCTGCTGGAGCAACGCTAGATGTTATGAACGTCTGGCAGAGCAAAGCTGATGACTACTCGATAGTTCAGTGTGCCATGCTTTACGGCTTAGAATCGGGACTTCAACGATGTTTTAAACGTCATGGAGCATATGAGATGTTCCAGGAGTTGAAGTTGATATTTCAAGCAAATGCCCGAATTGAGAGATATGAAGTCTCCAATAAGTTCTATAGCTGCAAGATGGAGGAGAACAGTTCTGTCAGTGAGCATATACTCAAAATGTCTGGGTATAATAATCACTTGATTCAGATGGGAGTTAATCTTCCAGCTGACTGCGTCATTGACAGAATTCTCCAATCACTGCCACCAAGCTACAAGAGCTTCGTGATGAACTATAATATGCAAGGGATGAACAAGACTATTCCCGAGCTCTTCGCAATGCTGAAAGCTGCGGAGGTAGAAATCAAGAAGGAGCATCAAGTGTTGATGGTTAGCAAAACCACTAGTTTCAAGAAAAAGGGCAAAGGGAAGAAGAAGGGAAACTTCAAGAAGAACAGCAAGCAAGTTGCTGCTCAGGAGAAGAAACCCAAGTCTGGACCTAAGCCTGAAACTGAGTGCTTCTACTGCAAGCAGACTGGTCACTGGAAGCGGAACTGCCCCAAGTATTTGGCGGATAAGAAGGATGGCAAAGTGAACAAAGGTATATGTGATATACATGTTATTGATGTGTACCTTACTAGAGCTCGCAGTAGCACCTGGGTATTTGATACTGGTTCTGTTGCTAATATTTGCAACTCGAAACAGGGACTACGGAATAAGCGGACGCTAGCAAGGACGAGGTGACGATGCGCGTGGGAAACGGTTCCAAAGTCGATGTGATCGCGGTCGGCACGCTACCTCTACATCTACCTTCGGGATTAATATTAGACCTAAATAATTGTTATTTGGTGCCAGCGTTGAGCATGAACATTATATCTGGATCTTGTTTGATGCGAGACGGTTATTCATTTAAATCAGAGAATAATGGTTGTTCTATTTATATGAGTAATATCTTTTATGGTCATGCACCTTTGAAGAGTGGTCTATTCTTGTTGAATCTCGATGATAGTGATACACATATTCATAATGTAGAAGCCAAAAGATGCAAAGTTAATAATGATAGTGCAACTTATTTGTGGCACTGCCGTTTAGGTCATATCGGTGTAAAGCGCATGAAGAAACTCCATACTGATGGGCTTTTGGAACCACTTGATTATGAATCACTTGGTACTTGCAAACCGTGCCTCATAGGCAAGATGACTAAAACACCGTTCTTCGGTACTATGGAGAGAGCAACAGATTTATTGGAAATCATACATACCGATGTATGTGGTCCGATGAATATTGAGACTCGTGGCGGATATCGTTATTTTCTCACCTTCACAGATGATTTAAGCAGATATGGGTGTATCTACTTAATGAAACATAAGTCTGAAACATTTGAAAAGTTCAAAGAATTTCAGAGTGAGGTTGAAAATCATTGTAACAAGAAAATAAAGTTTCTACGATCTGATCGTGGAGGAGAATATTTGAGTTACGAGTTTGGTGTACATTTGAAAAATTGTGGAATAGTTTCGCAACTCACGCCACCCGGAACACCACAGCGTAATGGTGTGTCCGAACGTCGTAATCGTACTTTACTAGATATGGTGCGATCTATGATGTCTCTTACTGATTTACCACTATCGTTTTGGGGTTATGCTTTAGAGACGGCCGCATTCACGTTAAATAGGGCACCATCAAAATCCGTTGAGACGACACCTTATGAACTATGGTTTGGCAAGAAACCAAAGTTGTCGTTTCTTAAAGTTTGGGGCTGCGATGCTTATGTGAAAAAGCTTCAACCTGATAAGCTCGAACCCAAATCGGAGAAATGTGTCTTCATAGGATATCCAAAGGAAACTATTGGATACACCTTCTATCACAGATCCGAAGGCAAGACTTTTGTTGCTAAATTCGGAAACTTTCTAGAGAAGGAGTTTCTCTCGAAAGAAGTGAGTGGGAGGAAAGTAGAACTTGACGAGGTAACTGTACCTGCTCCCTTATTGGAAAATAGTACATCACAGAAAACTGTTTCTGCGACACCTATACCAATTAGTGAGGAAGCTAATGATGATGATCATGAAGCTTCAGGACAAGATACTACTGAACCACGTAGATCAACCAGAGTGAGATCCGCACCAGAGTGGTACGGTAATCCAGTTCTGGAAGTCATGCTACTAGATCATGATGAACCTACGAACTATGAAGAAGCGATGGTGAGCCCAGATTCCGCAAAGTGGCTTGAGGCCATGAAATCTGAGATGGGATCCATGTATGAAAACAAAGTATGGACTTTGGTTGACTTGCCCGATGATCGGCAAGCAATTGAGAATAAATGGATCTTCAAGAAAAAGACTGACGCTGACGGTAATATTACTGTCTATAAAGCTCGACTTGTCGCGAAAGGTTTTCGACAAGTTCAAGGGGTTGACTACGATGAGACCTTCTCACCCGTAGCGATGCTTAAGTCCGTCAGAATTATGTTAGCAATTGCCGCATTTTATGATTATGAAATATGGCAGATGGATGTCAAAACTGCATTCCTGAATGGATTTCTGGAAGAAGAGCTGTATATGATACAACCAGAAGGTTTTGTCGATCCAAAGGGAGCTAACAAAGTATGCAAACTCCAGCGATCCATTTATGGACTGGTGCAAGCATCTCGGAGTTGGAATAAACGCTTTGATAGTGTGATCAAAGCATTTGGCTTTATACTGACTTTTGGAGAAGCCTGTATTTACAAGAAAGTGAGTGGGAGCTCTGTAGCATTTCTGATATTATATGTGGATGACATATTGCTGATTGGAAATGATATAGGATTTCTGGATAGCATAAAGGGATACTTGAATAAAAGTTTTTCGATGAAAGACCTCGGGGAAGCTGCTTACATATTAGGCATAAAGATCTATAGAGATAGATCAAAACGCTTAATTGGACTTTCACAGAGCACATACCTTGACAAGATTTTGAAGAAGTTCAAAATGGATCAAGCAAAGAAAGGGTTCTTGCCTGTGTTACAAGGTGTGAAGTTGAGTCAGACTCAATGCCCGACCACTGCAGAAGATAGAGAGAAAATTAAAGATGTTCCCTATGCTTCAGCCATAGGCTCTATCATGTATGCAATGCTGTGTACCAGACCTGATGTGTGCCTTGCTATAAGTTTAGCAGGGAGGTACCAAAGTAATCCAGGAATGGATCACTGGACAGCGGTCAAGAACATCCTGAAATACCTGAAAAGGACTAAGGATATGTTTCTTGTATATGGAGGTGACAAAGAGCTCACCGTAAGAGGTTACGTTGATGCAAGCTTTGACACTGATCCGGACGATTCTAAATCGCAAACCGGATACGTGTTTACTTTAAACGGTGGAGCTGTCAGTTGGTGCAGTTCTAAACAAAGCGTTGTAGCGGGATCTACATGTGAAGCGGAGTACATAGCTGCTTCGGAAGCAGCAAACGAAGGAGTCTGGATGAAGGAGTTCATATCCGATCTAGGTGTCATACCTAGTGCATCGGGTCCAATGAAAATCTTTTGTGACAATACTGGTGCAATTGCTTTGGCAAAGGAATCCAGGTTTCACAAAAGGACCAAACACATCAAGAGACGCTTCAACTCCATCCGGGATTTAGTCCAGGTGGGAGACATAGAGATTTGCAAGATACATACGGATCTGAATGTTGCAGACCCATTGACTAAGCCTCTTCCACGAGCAAAACATGATCAGCACCAAGGCTCCATGGGTGTTAGAATCATTACTGTGTAATCTAGATTATTGACTCTAGTGCAAGTGGGAGACTGAAGGAAATATGCCCTAGAGGCAATAATAAAGTTATTATTTATTTCCTTATATCATGATAAATGTTTATTATTCATGCTAGAATTGTATTAACCAGAAACATAATACATGTGTGAATACATAGACCAACAGAGTGTCACTAGTATGCCTCTACTTGACTAGCTCGTTAATCAAAGATGGTTATGTTTCCTTACCATGAACAAAGAGTTGTTATTTGATTAACGAGGTCACATCATTAGTAGAATGATCTGATTGACATGACCCATTCCATTAGCTTAGCACCCGATCGTTTAGTATGTTGCTATTGCTTTCTTCATGACTTATACATGTTCCTATAACTATGAGATTATGCAACTCCCATTTACCGGAGGAACACTTTGGGTACTACCAAACGTCACAACATAACTGGGTGATTATAAAGGAGTACTACAGGTGTCTCCAATGGTAGATGTTGGGTTGGCGTATTTCGAGATTAGGGTTTGTCACTCCGATTGTCGGAGAGGTATCTCTGGGCCCTCTCGGTAATGCACATCACATAAGCCTTGCAAGCACTGCAACTAATATGTTAGTTGTGAGATGATGTATTACGGAACGAGTAAAGAGACTTGCCGGTAACGAGATTGAACTAGGTATTGGATACCGACGATCGAATCTCGGGCAAGTAACATACCGATGACAAAGGGAACAACGTATGTTGTTATGCGGTCTGACCGATAAAGATCTTCGTAGAATATGTAGGAGCCAATATGGGCATCCAGGTCCCGCTATTGGTTATTGACCGGAGATGTGTCTCGGTCATGTCTACATTGTTCTCGAACTGTAGGGTCCGCACGCTTAACGTTACGATGACAGTTATTATGAGTTTATGCATTTTGATGTACCGAAGGTTGTTCGGAGTCCCGGATGAGATCACGGACATGACGAGGAGTCTCGAAATGGTCGAGACGTAAAGATTGATATATTGGAAGCCTATGTTTGGACATAGGAAGTGTTCCGGGTGAAATCGGGATTTTACCGGAATACCGGGAGGGTTACCGGAACCCCCCGGGAGACTAATGGGCCTATTGGGCCTTAGTGGAAAAGAGAAAAGGGGCAGCCCACAGCTGGCCGCGCCCCCCCCTTCCCCAAGTCCTAGTAGGACTAGGAGAAGGGGCCGGCCCCCCTCTCTCTCCTTTCTCCCTTGAGAGTCCTAGTTGGAATAGGATTGGAGGGGGGAGTCCTACTCCCGGTAGGAGTAGGACTCCCCCTGCGCCTCCCTCTCTCTGGCCGGCCAGCCCCCCTCCCTCCAACCTTTATATACGGGGGCAGGGGACACCCCAAGACACACAAGTTGATCCTTGAGATCGTTCCTTAGCCGTGTGCGGTGCCCCCTGCCACCAAATTCCACCTCGATCATACCGTTGTAGTGCTTAGGCGAAGCCCTGCGTCGGTAGTACATCAAGATCGTCACCACGCCGTCGTGCTGACGGAACTCTTCCTCGACGCTTTGCTGGATCGGAGCCCGAGGATCGTCATCGAGCTGAACGTGTGCTAAGAACTCGGAGGTGCCGGAGTAACGGTGCTTGGATCGGTCGGATCGGGAAGAAGACGTACGACTACTTCCTCTATGTTGTGTGATCGCTTCCGCAGTCGGTCTGCGTTGGTACGTAGACAACACTCTCCCCTCTCGTTGCTGTGCATCACCATGATCTTGCGTGTGCGTAGGAAAATTTTGAAATTACTACGTTCCCCAACAGTTATTTATGTACTTTGATGTGACGTGGCGAGTGTAAGCCAACTATGTTATTCCCCTTTATATTCTATATGTACATGGGATGTGTGAAGATTTCCCGACTTGCGACATTGCTTTCAATGCGCCTATGTCTCTAAGTCGTGCCTCGACACGTGGGAGATATAGTCGCATCGAGGGCGTTACACCAACACCTCTCCAAAGTGGCCCAAAACCCACCTAAAGCTCCTCCATAATCTTGGTCATTCGATCATGATTGCATGGCCGAAAACCGCACCTTATTTGGACTCTCCTAGCTCCCTCTACCTATAAATATGTGCTCCACTCCCGAAATTCGCGGATGAACCCTAAAATTCCTCCCCTCGCGCCGCCGGACGCGTCCTCACCGCGCCGGGCAATGTCCAGCCGCCGCTGCCACCTCGCTCCGACCAATCGGGCCTCACCACATCAGCCGGCCGCCGCCCTCCACCAACCGCGCGCCGCCACCTGGCCTACCCCGCCGCCTCTCCCGCGCGGGCCTGGGAGGCCCAGATCCGGCCCTCCCGGCCCGGGTCGCCGCCGCCCGGTTCCTCTCTCCCGCGCCGCCCCTTGGCTCCAGGAGCCGCGCCGGCCACCACGCGCCTCCGCCGGCATCCGCCGCCCGCCGCCTTCGGCATCCTCGTCGCCGGCGTCGCCCGCTGGGCGCCCGGTCCGCCGCGCCTCGCCTCGGTTGCCCCGCCGCCGCGGACCTCGTCGCCGGCGCCGCCCCATGCTCCGGCACCCGCGCCCGGCCCCTCCTCATCGCCGGCACACCTTCCCCTCTTCTCCGGCGCTACTGTTCTGGCCACGAGCTTCCCGACGATCCTCGTTCTGCGTGCCGCCCGATCCGGATCTCAGATCTGAAAATCCCCTGCGGTTGACTTTCTCGTCCTTAACCCTAATTATTTTGCAATGTTCATCATGTCGTAACTTTGCATCCGTAACTCCGTTTTGGGCGTGTAGCATATCAAATGTTCTTATCAGAGAGTACATCATTTCATCTCATTGCATCATTTTCATTTGAGCTCATCTTGATGCCCGAAATGCTGTTGGAAGAGTGCTATTTCAGTTAATTGTCAGATCTGCTGCACCAAATAGCTATTTGTCATTTTTTTGCCATGTTTAATGTGTGCATGATTTGCTCCTGAGTCCTACATGTGTTTTGTTATATGCCATGCCATCTTTACAGAGGTGCTTTCCATGTATTTTTGTGATATGTGTGGTGACTAGCATAGGCTTGCAAAGTGATGCATTCGTTAATGATGATTTCAAGGACTTAGCAATTCCACTAAGTCCTTGATCTGTTTTTATCAATATGCCATATGTTCATGTTGTTTCCTAGTGATCCGTGCCTCTTTTGAGGATGATCAGTAAGGATGTTCTGTTAATCTTGTGGTGCTCTATCCATCCATGTCTTTGTTTGCAATTATGGAGCACACTAGCTTGAGTCAATCGAGCTCTACTTTTTCTATTTCGTGAATCTGGGCAGATTGTCTACTTGTTAGCGATTTTGCCGAGGATGTTGTAGTTGATCCGTGCATGGTATGTTATTGTTCTTGCCATGTCTAGCTTGTATAATGTGTATTCTTGATGGGTGTATGCTTAGTTTGTCATGCCTTGCTCTGTAGTGAGTGCATCAAGCTCGTAGACATGCCTACTTGATATCTGATTTGCATGCTCCAGTTTTTCACTAAGTCTGTGATCTGATTATGTTTTTGACATGTTCACATGCTTGCAATTGTATTTTCTGATCCATTTTGGCTCAAGGTCACTAAGCGACTTTTGTTAAGCTCTTTGAGTAGCTCCATGCCATGCCTTGCTTTGCCATGTTAAGTTCCTGTAGCATATTGTTTTCTTGCTCCAAAGTGTGCTACCTGATCTGAAATTCCAGGCTTGTGTTAATTTCACTAAGTCTGAAACCTGTTTACCAATTGCACTTTTGTCATGCTTGTTTGAACCTGTTATTGGATGAATTAGCCGTAGCTCAGTGTTTATTTTTTTCAAGCATCATGAGTGGATCCCTGCCATGTATTTTGTTGTCATGTTTGAGTGCTGTAGCATATTTAACTTGTTGCATTTAGATGGCTACTTGCTATTTATCGCAGACCGGTGCCATATTTGTTTTGCTTGCCATTTCCAAACCGTGCATCCGATTCCGGTGTTCTTTATATCGATTTCAACCGAAATCACCCGACCTTTCCAATGGCACTCTTGGATTTCCAAGTTGAGGCCAGGTTCATTCATCCCCTTGCAAATCATACATATGCATCGCATACCGCATCCCGCATATCATACCATGTTCATGTGTTGGTTGTTTACTATGTTGTGTGCTTCTTTCCGGTGTTTGATTCTTCGGGTTGGTTCTGGTAACGTCGCGTTTGTGAGGACCTGTTCGTCTATGTTCGTTTGTCTTCTTCACGGACTCGTTCTTCTTCCTTGCGGGATTTCAGGCAAGATGATCATACCCTCGAAATCACTTCTATCTTTGCTTGCTAGTTGCTTGCTCTTTTGCTATGCCTATGCTGTGATACCTACCACTTGCTTATCATGACTCCTATATTGTTGAACCAAGCCTCTAACCCACCTTGTCCTAGCAAACCGTTGTTTGGCTATGTTACCGCTTTGCTCAGCCCCTCTTATAGCGTTGTTAGTTGCAGGTGAAGATTGAAGTTTGTTCCTTGTTGGAACATGGAGATGTTGTTCCTTGTTGGAACATGTTTTACTTGTTGGGATATCACAATATATCTTATTTAATTAATGCATCTATATACTTGGTAAAGGGTGGAAGGCTCGGCCTTATGCCTGGTGTTTTGTTCCTCTCTTGCCGCCCTAGTTTCCATCATATCGGTGTTATGTTCCCGGATTTTGCGTTCCTTACGCGGTTGGGTAATCATGGGAACCCCTTGATAGTTCGCCTTGAATAAAACTCTTCCAGCAATGCCCAACATTGGTTTTACCATTCGCCACCTAGCCTTTTCTTTTCCCTTGGGAGTCGCGCTCCTGAGGGTCATCATTATTTTAACCCCCCGGGCCAGTGCTCGTCTGAGTGTTGGTCCAAAACAGAGCCACTTGCAGCGCCACCTCGGGGCAACTCGAGGTTTGGTTTTAGTTGTACGTAGTGTTCATCCGGTGTGCCCTGAGAACGAGATATGTGCAGCTCCTATCAAGATTTGTCGGCACATTCGAGCGGTGTTGCTGGACTTGTTTTTATCTTTGTCGAAATGTCTTGTAACCGGGATTCCGAGTCTGATCGGGTCTTCCCGCTAGAAGGAATATCCTTCGTTGACCGTGAGAGCTTGTGATGGGCTAAGTTGGGACACCCCTGCAGGGATTTGAACTTTCGAAAGTCGTGCCCGCAGTTATGGGCAGATGGGAATTTGTTAACGTCCGGTTGTAGAAAACCCGAAGTTGACCTTAATTAAAATACATCAACCGCGTGTGTAACCGTGATGGTATCTTTCCGGTGGAGTCCGCAAAGTGAACACGGTTGTTGGAGTTATACTTGACGTAGGTTGTTCTAGGATCACTTCTTGATCATACTTTTATCGACCGTGCCTTGCCTTCTCTTCTCGCTCTCATTTGCGTATGTTAGCCACCAAACATGCTAGTCGCTTGCTGCAGCTCCACCTCATACCTTTACCTTACCCATAAGCTTAAATAGTCTTGATTGTGAGGGTGCGAGATTGCTGAGTCCCCGTGGCTCACAGATACTTCCAAAACCAGCTTGCAGGTGCCGTTGAACCGTGCAGATGACGCAACCGAGCTCACGGAGGAGCTTGATGAAGATCTTGTCCTTGGTGTTGTTTCGTTATAGTTGATCAGTAGTGGAGCCCAGTTGGGGTCGATCGGGGACCTTGTCGCATTTGGGGTTCTTCTTTTATTTTGGTTCCGTAGTCGGACCTTGATTGTATTTGGATGTTGTAATGCTTTATTCATGTATTTGTGTGAAGTGGCGATTGTAAGCCAACTATGTATCTCTTTCCCTTACGTATTACATGGATTGTGTGAAGATTACCTCATTTGCGACATTGCTTTCAATGCGGTTATGCCTCTAAGTCATGCTTCGACACGTGGGAGATATAGCCGCATCGAGGGTGTTACAAGTTGGTATCAGAGCCTTCCCTGACCTTAGGAGCCCCCACTGCTTGATCGATTAGCTGTCGTTGTTGAGTCTAGAAAAATGTTTTGAGTCATTTAGGAATTATATATCGGAGAGTTTAGGAATTCTTTTTACTCCCCAGTCCCTTCATCGCTCTGGTAAGGCATCCTGACGTAGAGTTTTGACTCTTCTCTTCTCAAATTTCACACTAATTTTTTTTTAGGATCACACGGGTATCTTGGAATCGTTCCGATGGTTTTGTGACGAGAACATTGTTCTTGGTGCCTCCTGACATTTAGGGGTTGTGGCAGTGTCCCGGGGAGTTGAGCTCCGATGTGTTGTTGTCACAATTTTATCGTTGCAGTTCTGGAATACCTGAGTTTAGTTTCGCCGACATCGAAAATCTCTTTTATGCAGTTGTTGGTGAGATAACCTCGACGCCACCCAGTACTGGGGCGGGAGTTCGGGAGTATTGCCATAACTTGTATAATGGATGCTTTTCGAAGGTTGAGGTAGATGATTTCCGAAGGTTTCTTGGTTATGTGTTGAAGGATGGATACAACTGGATGTAGGATTTGTTAGTTTTGGGTGAGATATTATGCTTCCCCTGTATCCCCAACACCTGATTGCATAACCGGAAAATTTCGGGAGTTTATAAGTGGGAATTCAAGTAGCTCTTAGGATATCTTTCCGACAGATGTATGATATGAAATTGGGGTTCGACGTCTAGTGGTCTGCCTATTCACGGTTGGTTTTACAGTGGTCTCGTTGTGTCTTAAAGAGTCCTTGGCTATGCCGACTCGGGGACACTTCGTATGTCATGTGCACTGCCTTGTACATGATGGGGCTGTATGATCGAGCCCGTGTAGGCCCCACCACGAAAACTTCGGACGAAATCTCTATCATATGTTTGTTCCGGCTATTTTGCAAGCCAATCCTTTGTTTTGTTTTGAGTTGTGGTATTCGAGTTGCTTCAAAGTCAAGTGTTGATTACATACCTTTCCGAAATGGTGTTCTCATACTCCGATGCGAATACTAATCCTTCAGTATAATCGAGATTGTCCTGACAACCTTTCTCAACTGGTGTGCTTCTCTTCAAGTGGATCCGATCATTTCAACATCCGCAAGATCAATTCTAAGTTTCTCAACGGTGTTTGTTGCATCCATTCCAAATTGTCTTTGTTTTTCCCACCCTCCCTCCCTTTGTTTTTCTCCAAGGATTCAGATTTCTTAATCGAGTATCCATCTTATTGATGCGAGGCCTCTTCATTCCTTTTCCATCAATGTTCTTATCCGGCGATTCTCATGAAGATTCTAATGGAGCTTCAAGCTCATCATTCTCGGTTTTCTTTTCTTCTCCGTGGGTTTCAATTCTAGCTTTTCTGTGTTGATCATATTCTTTTCCTTGCTTCAAATGCATTCTCGTACCGATGCTCCTCATATTCATTCATTTCTCGCTATTCAATTGTTCCGGAGTGCTCAAGATATCTCGAAGATTCATGTTTCCACTCTGCATTCGTTCAACATCTCTCGAGGATGTTCTCTCATTCAAGCCTTTTAATTCAACTGGTGAAATCTCTCTTTTTAATTGTTCTACAGTGTTTCTTTTGAGTGGGCCCTAACCCACAGGTCTTTTTCCAGGATCTTACCTGACTCTTCTAATTTCCGAAGTTATCCTCATTTTCATCTCAAAGTTTGACGTAAGAATGATTTATCATCAGTCAAATGCCCTTCTCCAAGATCGGTTAAATTCTTTTCATCGTTGGTTCAACCTTTCTAATTTTTCATTCCGGAGTGCCTCAACAATTCATGGTGGTGTTTCAGTCGTCATTCTCAGATTTGGAGACCGAAGAAGAGTTTCTTTTAAATCATGCCCCATTCTCTGCCATCCTCTCATAATTGTTTTGATTGTGAGAATTCTTTTCACCTATCCAGAGCAATTCAAGAGTCTTCTCAGTGTGTTATCCGGAGTCCACCAATTCAGGTTTATTCATTCTCAGCTGTCAGTTATCATCCTCCTAATTTTACCGGTGCATCGATCAAATATCCTCTAATCAGTGCATGATCTCTTCGTTCTCTCATATATAAATTCTCTCAAGCATCTTCATTCATTTGCTAATTCTTCCCGGTGTTTTCTCTTCGTTCATTGTAATTCTTACCGGTGGCTCGTTCAAGATTTCTCTTCCTTTGTTATTGTATCGATTCATTTTTTATTTCTATCCTACCGGTGGTTCGCTCAATATTTTCCCAAGCTGGCGCTATATCTATCTTAATGCTCTCTACGAGAATAAGTAGTATGTCAAATCCGCGGTTTGTCATCAATTTAAATTGGTGAAGGATAAGCATAATGTAATTCTTGTTCTTGTTTCATCCAAGAGATTAATTCCTTATTCCGGAGGCTTATCAAATTCTCAGTTTCATTTGTTTCATCTTTTCTTTCCCGGAGTTCCAAGCTCTAATTATCACGGAGATCCATCTAAATCATTGCAAGGATTCACCTTGTGTTTTTCAATTTCTCTTTCTTTTCATTCCTTTGTTACCGGAGTTCTTCATGGAGGCTCGACATGGTGTTTCATCAAGGATTTAATTCCTTCTCGAAGTTTTCATCGAGATTCTTTTCTAAGGAGCTTAAGATTCTTCATCTTGCAATCCGGAGTGCAATTCTTTCTACCATATTATTGAAGGTGGTATTATGTCATTCTTGATAATTTGAGCTCATGTTTCATGATTCACATATTGTTAAGAATGAGGTACTTTAAATCCATCAATCTCTTCTTTGAAGTTATCTTGGGTTATATTTCACCTAAAGCCTTCCCTAAGGATTGTCACTATTTATGGTGCTCATATATGATCCAAGTTCTTCATTTATCCTCCCGGTGAAATAAGTTTCTCGTCTCCTCGTTCATATCAATCCAATTCTTTTCCCGTGAGTGGCAGGTGGTCACCTCACGATTTGAGATGTATTCCATAAGACCATATCAAGCTTATCTTTTCGTTGTTTGTGTTCCAACAACTCCGTTCGACCCTTCTCCTTAAGATTCCTTTTCAAACTCTTTTGTGGTAGAAGTTGGCATTTTAATCTCCATTCTTTTATTTCAATTATCTATCTTCTATTTCTTTCTCCCGGAGGCATTGTGTTGCTGCTCTCTTCAAACCTTCTTCTTGCTCTTGTCAAGAGCATGTTCTTTTCGTGCTTATCCATTTAACCGGAGGTGTGCCTTTTGACTCAAGTTCTTTTCGCCTTATCAAGCCTTGCATCTCTTTTCAATCAGAGTGCTGTCCGAATTTGTGCTTCTTTATTACTCTTCCCTATCGGAGTGCTGCTCAAAGTTGTTCTTCCTTGTCCCTCTTTTCTAACGGAGTGTTTTCAACTTCCTTCATCGCCATTGTATTCTTTTCTCGAAATGGCTTAACCTCTTCAAGGTTCGTGGTTTCACTCGTTTGTCAAAGGAGCAACTTAGTTTTACCTCTTCTCTTTCTCTTCCGTTTTCCCTCCGGTGCCATTCTAGATCTCGGGACGAGATCCTCTCGTAGTGTTGGAGTGTTGTAACGCCCCGAGACCGACGTGCCAGGTGTCGTCCAGTTATTCACTGTTGTTGCCTCGTCATTGCTTGCGTGTCATGCATTGCATATCATGTCATCATGCGCATTTCATTTGCATACGTGTTCCTCTCATGAATCCGAGCATTTTTCTCGTTGTCCGTTTTGAAATCCGGCGCTCCTATGTCACCCAGTGTCCCTTTCTATCTCTTTTTCGTGTGCGGGTATTAAACATTTCCGGATTGGACCGAGACTTGCCAAGCGGCCTTGCTTTACTACCGGTAGACCGCCTGTCAAGTTTCGTACCATTTGGATTTCGTTTGATGCTCCAACGGTTAACCGAGGGACCGAAAAGGCCTCGTGTGTGTTGCAGCCCAACACCTCTTCAAAGTGGCCCAAAACCCACCTAAACCTCCTCCATCATCTCGGTCGTTCGATCACGATCGCGTGGCCGAAAACCGCACCTCATTTGGACTCTCCTAGCTCCCTCTACCTATAAATATGTGCTCCCCTCCCGAAATTCGCGGATGAACCCTAAAATTCCTCCCCTCGCGCCGCCGGACGCGTCCTCACCGCGCCGGACAATGTCCAGCCGCCGCTGCCACCTCGCTCCGGCCAATCGGGCCTCGCCACGTCAGCCGGCCGCCGCCCTCCACCAACCGCGCGCCGCCACCTGGCCTGCCCCGCCGCCTCTCCCGCGCGGGCCTGGGAGGCCCAGCTCCGGCCTGGGTCGCCGCCGCCCGGTTCCTCTCTCCCGCGCCGCCCCTTGGCTCCAGGAGCTGCACCGGCCACCGCGCGCCTCCGCCGGCGTCCGCCGCCCGCCGCCTTCGGCATCCTCGTCGCCGGCGTCGCCCGCTGGGCGCCCGGTCCGCCGCGCCTCGCCTCGGTTGCCCCGCCGCCGCGAATCTCGTCGCCGGCGCTGCCCCACGCTCCGGCAGCCGCGCCCGGCCCCTCCTCGTCGCCGGCACACCTTCCCCTCTTCTCCGGCGCTACTGTTCTGGCCACGAGCTTCCCGGTGATCCTCGTTCTGTGTGCCGCCCAATCCGGATCTCAGATCTGAAAATCCCCCGCGGTTGACTTTCTCGTCCCTAACCCTAATTATTTTGCAATGTTCATCATGTCGTAACTTTGCATCTGTAACTCCGTTTTGGGCGTGTAGCATATCAAAATGTTCGTATCAGAGAGTACATCATTTCATCTCATTGCATCATTTTCATTTGACCTCATCTTGATGCCCGAAATGCTGTTGGAAGAGTGCTATTTGAGTTAATTGTCAGATCTACTGCACCAAATAGCTATTTGTCATTTTTTGCCATGTTTAATGTGTGCATGATTTGCTACTGAGTCCTAGATGTGTTTTGTTATAAGCCATGTCATCTTTACAGAGGTGCTTTCCATGTATTTTTGTGATATGTGTGGTGACTAGCACAAGCTTGCAAAGTGGTGCATTCGTTAATACTGATTTCAGGGACTTAGCAATTCCACTAAGTCCTTGATCTGTTTTTATCAATATGCCATATGTTCATGTTGTTTCCTATTGATCCGTGCCTCTTTTGAGGATGATTAGTAAGGATGTTCTGTTAATCTTGTGGTGCTCTATCCATCCATGTCTTTGTTTGCAATTATGGAGCACACTAGCTTGAGTCAATCGAGCTCTACTTTTTCTATTTCGTGAATCTGGGCAGGTTGTCTACTTGTTAGCGATTTTGCCGAGGATGTTGTAGTTGATCCGTGCATGATATGTTATTGTTCTTGCCATGTCTAGCTTGTATAATGTGTACTCTTGATGGGTGTATGTTTAGTTTGTCATGCCTTGCTGTGTAGTGAGTGCATCGAGCTCGTAAACATGCCTACTTGATATCTGATTTGCATGCTCCAGTTTTTTACTAAGTCTTTGATCTGGTTATGTTCTTGCCATGTTCACATGCTTGCAATTATATTTTCTGATCGATTTTGGCTCAAGGTCACTAAGCGACTTTTGTTAAGCTCTTTGAGTAGCTCCATGCCATGCCATGCTTTGCCATGTTAAGTTCCTGTAGCATATTGGTTTCTTGCTCCAAAGTGTGCTACCTGATCTGAAATTCCAGGCTTGTGTTAATTTCACTAAGTCTGAAACCTGTTTACCGATTGCACTTTTGTCATGCTTGTTTGAACCTGTTATTGGATGAATTAGCCGTAGCTCAGTGTTTATATTTTTTCAAGCATCATGAGTGGATCCCTGTCATGTATTTTGTTGTCATGTTTGAGTGCTGTAGCATATTTAACTTGTTGCATTTAGATGGCTACTTGCTGTTTATCGCAGACCGGTGCCATATTTATTTTGCTTGCCATTTCCAAACCGTGCATCCGATTCCGGTGTTCTTTATATCGATTTCAACCGAAATCACCCCACCTTTCCAGTGGCACTCTTGGATTTACTAGTTGAGGCCAGGTTCATTCATCCCTTTGCAAATCATACGTATGCATCGCATACCACATCCCGCATATCATATCATGTTCATGTGTTGGTTGTTTACTATGTTGTGTGCTTCTTTCCGGTGTTTGCTTCTTCGGGTTAGTTCCGGTAACGTCGCATTTGTGAGGACCCGTTCGTCTACGTTCGTTTGTCTTCTTCACGGACTCGTTCTTCTTGCTTGCGGGATTTCAGGCAAGATGATCATACCATCGAAATCACTTCTATCTTTGCTTGCTAGTTGCTCGCTCTTTTGCTATGCCTATGCTGTGATACCTACCACTTCTTATCATACCTCCTATATTGTTGAACCAAGCCTCTAACCCACCTTGTCCTAGCAAACCGTTGTTTGGCTATGTTACCGCTTTGCTCAGCCCCTCTTATAGCGTTGTTAGTTGTAGGTGAAGATTGAAGTTTGTTCCTTGTTGGAACATGGAGATGTTGTTCCTTGTTGGAACATGTTTTACTTGTTGGGATATCACAATATATCTTATTTAATTAATGCATCTATATACTTGGTAAAGGATGGAAGGCTCGGCCTTATGCTTGGTGTTTTGTTCCACTCTTGCCGTCCTAGTTTCCGTCATATCGGTGTTATGTTCCCGGATTTTGCGTTCCTTACGCGGTTGGGTAATAATGGAAACCCCTTGACAGTTCGCCTTGAATAAAACTCTTTTAGTAATGCCCAACATTGGTTTTACCATTCGCCACCTGGCCTTTTCTTTTCCCTTGGGAGTCGCGCTCCTGAGGGTCATCATTATTTTAACCCCGGGCCAGTGCTCCTCTGAGTGTCGGTCCAAAACAGAGCCACTTGCAGCGCCATCTCGGGGCAACTCGAGGTTTGGTTTTAATTGTACGTAGTGTTCATCCGGTGTGCCCTGAGAACGAGATATGTGCAGCTCCTATCAGGATTTGTCGGCACATTCGGGCGGTGTTGCTGGACTTGTTTTATCTTTGTCGAAATGTCTTGTAACCGGGATTCCGAGTCTGATCGGATCTTCCCGCTAGAAGGAATATCCTTCGTTGACCGTAAGAGCTTGTGATGGGCTAAGTTGGGACACCCCTGCAGGGATTTGAACTTTCGAAAGTCGTGCCCGCGGTTATGGGCAGATGGGAATTTGTTAACGTCCGGTTGTAGAAAACCTGAAGTTGACCTTAATTAAAATACATCAACCGCGTGTGTAACCGTGATGGTCTCTTTCCGGTGGAGTCCGGAAAGTGAACACGGTTGTTGGAGTTATACTTGACGTAGGTTGTTCTAGGATCACTTCTTGATTATACTTTTATCGACCGTGCCTTGCCTTCTCTTCTCGCTCTCATTTGCGTATGTTAGACACCAAACATGCTAGTCGCTTGCTGCAGCTCCACCTCATACCTTTACCTTACCCATGAGCTTAAATAGTCTTGATCGCGAGGGTGCGAGATTGCTGAGTCCCCGTGGCTCACAGATACTTCCAAAACCAGCTTGCAGGTGCCGTTGAACCGTGCAGATGACGCAACCGAGCTCACGGAGGAGCTCGATGAAGATCTTGTCCTTGGTGTTGTTTCGTTATAGTTGATCAGTAGTGGAGTCCAGTTGGGGTCGATCGGGGACCTTGTCGCATTTGGGGTTCTTCTTTTATTTTGGTTCCGTAGTCGGACCTTGATTTTATTTGGATATTGTAATGCTTTATTCATGTATTTGTGTGAAGTGGCGATTGTAAGCCAACTATGTATCTCTTTCCTTTATGTATTACATTGGTTGTGTGAAGATTACCTCATTTGCGACATTGCTTTCAATGCGGTTATGCCTCTAAGTCGTACTTCAACACGTGGGAGATATAGCCGCATCGAGGGCGTTACACCGGCGGTAGCTTTGGCATTGATCCCCGGCGAGGAAACGAGGCGATGAGGAAGACGAGACGTGGCTGGTCGCTGACTCGGTGGGTCCACTGGGCTTTCGCGCCAAAAACGATCCCCCCGACGCCCCGGGCGACCCCAGTGTGCCGAGTTCGGCTTGGGTCCGTCGACGTCAATTTCGGGCCTAACCGGCAAAAATTGGGCGTATGAAGACGCGACTGGGCCTTTTTTTAGCCCCGCCGCTAATGAAGGGACTTGAAGTGCCTGTTGGGGACGCGGCTGGAGATGCTCTAAAGCATGGAAGTGGACGCGCCTGCGCGGGTTCTCGCGACTGGAAATGTTCTAATCTTTATTACTTTTTAACTCACTAATCTTCATTACTTTGGTAATCGTGCTAGTGGTCATTTTACCTTTATGGACCAACGGGAACATGCGAACGTCGTTCGTCTGCATCCCTATCTAGATCCGACAGCTTGGCGCGTCGCCATCAGACGGCTTGTGTGGCGGCCTATCTCCCAGGGCGACGCCTGCCGTTGATCGCTTACAAAACTAAAATGTAGCAGATCCTTCCACCACCGCCTTGTAGCTGGCCGTGAAAGGAATTGCGGAGTTCGCAGCCGCCGGCTACCGTTTACAAATTAACATCAAGCTTAGTTTACTTTTCTCAAAAATGAATGAGATGTTTGTGCACTAAAGTTTTTAAAAGAACGCATGGGACAAGGTTTGTGGTGTGGTCGACTGGGCCTTCTTAGCCAACCAAGCTCGAAGAGTCTGCTAAATCCTCTCAAGCTCGAATTGAAGGGTATGCAAACTTACAGATACAGACTTTGTATTGACTAGTACTCCCTCCGTAAAAAAACCTTTAATGATTTAAATGCTTTTATAGTTTATAGAAGGTGTACAATACATATTGTTGAGCTAACGTTGATAATTTAAAAACCCTTGCATCTCAGAGTAAGTATAATAAGGTACAGTCAGCAGGCTGTAAGAATTAAAATATTATATATTTTACTGAGTTGGATGAAAAAGAAAAGAAAAAAAGAAGGAAAGCGGGCTGTAGATTAAGGGCGTGTTCGGTAGCTCTCCACGGACCCAAACTCCTCAACTCCTCAGCCCTAAAACAACAGCCTGGAGTTGCCAGATCGTTCGGCTCTACAGCTTCTGCTTCTGGTAGCTAGAGAAGGGCGAAAGCCCACTTATAGCCCGGTGGCCCATTAGAACACAAGCCCGCCCATTTAACGCCTGAGATATTTCCCCCCCTTTCTTCTCCTGTTCGGGGAGATGCTCCGGGAGGCAACCGGTGAGCTCGTGCTCGAGGAGGTGGTAGGGGATGAGGGTAGCGGCGGTGCGGGTCAGAAGGGAGGCTGTGGTGTGCGAGGATCTTGTGCAGGTTGCGAGGGCGTCGTCCGGTCGTTGTCGCGGCGGATCTCGAGCGCTTCGGAGGTGCACGTCAGCGTGCCGTTGCGCGGGCGGCGAAGCGGGTCGCGGAGGCGTGGCGGAGCGTGACGTCGGGGCGCACTCTTGGCTGCTCGCGGAAGAGGGCGGGGACGACAGGGACCAACTCCTCGCGGCGGCGCTGGACCAGCTCCTCGGGGAGACCAGGGATTCCTCGCGGCGGCGCTGGCAAAAAGAATCGCTCATGGGTAGGACGAGGGGGTCACGCTCGAACCGGTATACTTGGCGGTGGCAGCAGTATGTAATTAGAAGCAACTCTCGCTTCAAGAAACAATGTAAGATTGTAAGGTGTGTCAGTTGGACAGGAGAATTCTCACTATATTCAGTGATACAACAAGCGTTTATATACACGCTGTACAGGTTGTTACAATAGAATCGGATAATTGCTAATCATGCCGCACGTGGAGATGATGGCGTTCGTGCACTGGAGAGTCGCGGGTGACTCGGTCCTGGAGGTTTGCCTCCCGTGCGTGGTGGCCTGTCAGGTGGACCGTCAGCAGGTTTCCAACACCCTCCCCCCCCCCCAGCAGCCGCAACAGGGTGCTCGCGGACGTTGAGGCTGGATCGGAAAGCTGTGAAGATGCTCGCAGGGAGGCCCTTCGTGAACACATCGGCGTACTGGGATGTGGTAGGCACATGCAGCACGTGAACTTTGCCCAGGGAGACGCGCTCACGGACGAAGTGAAGGTCGATCTCCACGTGCTTAGTACGTTAATGCTGCACGGGGTTGCTCGACATGTACATGGCGCTGACATTGTCGCAGTAGACGGCGGTAGCTTGCTGCGGAGGGTGGCGGATCTCGGTGAGGAGTTGACGAAGCCAGACCGCCTCGGCCACCGCGTTGGCGATGCCCTTGTACTCGGCCTCAGCGCTCGAGCGCGAGACCGTGTTCTGCCGCTTCGAGGACCAGTTGACGAGGTTGGAGCCGAGGTACACGGCAAACCCCGACGTGGATTTGCGGGTGTCGGGGCACCCCGCCCAATCCGCGTCGGTGTACACGGTGACATCGTCGCCGGAGTTGCGGCAGAACTGGAGCCCGAGACGCGTCGTACCGTGCACATAGCGAAGGACGCGTTTCACCAGCTGGTAGTGAGCATCCCTGGGAGCATGCATGAACAAGCAACATTGTTGGACAGCATAAGAAATATCAGGGCGCGTCAGAGTCAAGTATTGCAAGGCGCCGGCCAAGCTCCTGTAGAGAGAGGGGTCGTGGAAGAGAGGCCCGTCCATGGCGGATGGTTTGCTGGTGGTGTCGACGGGGGTTGAGACCGGTTTGCAATTTAGCATGCCGGCGCGATCCAAGACCTCAAGGGCATATTGTTCCTGAGAAAGGTGGATGCTGGTGGAGTTGCGGTGTACGTTGATGCCGAGGAAGTGGTGAAGAGGGCTCAGATCAGTCATGGCGAACTCGCGATGAAGAGAGCCGACAATGGACTGGAGGAAGGGCGTGGAGCTCGCGCTGAGGATAATATCATCAACGTACAAAAGGAGATACGCCGTGTCATGCCCACGATGCAAAGTGAACAGAGAGGAGTCGGCCTTGGAAGCACGGAACCCGAGGGTGACGAGGTAGTCGGTGAACCTGGAGAACCAAGCGCGCGGCGCCTGCTTGAGCCCATACAGCGAGTGGTTAAGACGACACACGTCTCGTGGGCACGAGGAGTCGACGAAGCCGGCAGGCTGCGCACTGTACACCGTCTCGGCGAGGTGCCCGTGCAAGAAGGCGTTCTTGACGTCGAGCTGGTGGACGGGCCACGAAGAGCCGGTGGCGACGCCGAGGACGACCCGAATGGTGGCCGGTTTAACCACGGGACTAAAGGTCTCGCCGTAGTCGACACCGGCCTGTTGTGTGAAGCCGCGAAGAACCCACCGAGCCTTGTACCGCGCGAGCGTCCCGTCGGGGTTGAACTTGTGGCGAAAGATCCACTTGCCGGAGACCACATTTGCACCTGCAGGACGGGAAACCAATGACCAAGTGTCATTCCACAACAATGCATTAAACTCTTCTAACATTGCATTAGACCAGTTCGGATCCTTAAGAGCCACGCAGTAAGAGGAGGGAATGGGGCTGATGGTAGTAGGAGTGGTGACAGAGAGGTTTAACTGGGACTTGGGTTGGGCAAAGCCAGACTTGGAGCGTGTGTGCATGCGATGGAGGTTGGCTGCTGGTGCTACTGGAACAGCTCGGGGCGGTAGCGGGCGAGGAGCGGCAGACGACGTTGCATGGGACGCCGGCTCGGGATTGGCTGCATGGCTGGAAGGGGATGCATGTGTTGATGGCGGCCGGACGCAGGAGTGGTGGGTGACCTGTCGTGGGTGGGGCCAGCAAGTGGGACGCTGGGAGGCGTGGTTGGCTCGCGCTGAGTTGTCGGGTGGGTGGGATTGGGCGCTGCGGGCAAGGCGGGCAGGTGCGCAGTCTGCGGAGCGAGCGCCGGGCCGGGAGAAGACGCGGGCCTGTCGTACGAGGTAGGTAGGATCGGGACGCCGGAAAAAAGGGGTGGATCCGGTGTGGGAGGTGGTGGTGTGGTCAGTTGTGCGTTGAGAGAGGAAAACGGGAAGGTTTGTTCGTCAAAAACAACGCTACAGGAGATGTGAACTTTGCGCGTGCGTAGGTCGAGGCATCTGTAACCCTTATGCTCAAGTGGATACCCGAGGAACACACACGGCGTGGATCAGGGGGCGAGCTTGTGCGGTGCAAGATGAGCGAGATTGGGGAAACAAAGACTCCCAAACACCCTCATGTGATCATAGGATGGATGGCTACCGTTGAGAAGGTAGAAAGGAGTGAGGTTGTGCACCGCCGAAGAGGGGCGCCGGTTGATCAGATGATTGGCGGCATGGAGAGCCTCAACCCAATATTCTGGAGGCATCTGGGCATGGATGAGGAGAGTTCGTAGCACGTCATTTGTGGTGCGTAGGAGGCGCTCTGCTTTCCCGTTTTGCGCGGAAGTGTGCGGGCAAGAGAGGCGGTAGACGACGCCGGAGCGAGAGAGATAGTCACGAAGAGAGTGAGAGAGGAACTCCCCTCCATTGTCGCACTGCAAACACCGAATAACAACATTATATTGTGTGAGGACGTGAGAAAAGAAACGTTGTAAGACGGCAGCAGTGCCAAACTTGTGGCGCAAGGGAAATACCCAAGAATAATGGGAAAAATCATCTAGTACGACTAGGTAATATTGGTACCCAGAAAAACTGCAAACAGGGGACGTCCAGAGATCGCAGTGGATTAATTGGAAAGGAGCAATAGTATATGAAAAAGATTGTGGAAATGGTAAACAAGGTTGCTTGCCTAACTTGTAAGATTCACACACACGAGAACCATTGCTCTTATTACAGGAATCAAGGAAATTGTTTGCTAATATGGAAACAGAAGAAGAACTAGGGTGCCCTAGCCGCAAGTGCCACAAGTCGCCTGCGCCGGAGATGGTGAAGGCCATGCCGCCGTCTTTATTGGATCGGAAAAACGGGTAGAGGTCGCCGGAGCTACTGGACCGCATCAGAATTCTCCCCGTGGCCATGTCCTTCACAGTGAAACCGAACGGGTCAAAAGAGACAATACACCAATTATCGCGAGTAAAATGACGCACAGAAATGAGATTTTTGACAATATGGGGAGAAATCAATACGTGGTTAAGTTGGAAGGGGTAAGGAGAGAGATTAGAGGACCCGATGGCTACTACGGGAATCACAGAACCGTCGCCTACTGTAATGGTAGAGGGAGTATGCATTGAAGGAGGAAGGAGCTTGGTGAGGTTACCACTGTTGGGGAACGTAGCAGAAATTCAAAATTTTCCTACGTGTCACCAAGATCTATCTATGGAGAGACTAGCAACGAGGGGAAGGAGAGTGCATCTACATACCCTTGTAGATCGCTAAGCGGAAGCGTTCAAGTGAACGGGGTTGATGGAGTCGTACTCGTCGTGATCCAAATCACCGATGATCCTAGTGCCGAACGGACGGCACCTCCGCGTTCAACACACGCACAGCCCGGTGATGTCTCCCATGCCTTGATCCAACAAGGAGAGAGGGAGAGATTGAGGAAGACTCCATCCAGCAGCAGCACAACGGCGTGGTGGTGGTGGAGGAGCGTGGCAATCCTGCAGGGCTTCGCCAAGCACCACGGGATATGAGGAGAAAGAGAGGGAGGGCTGCACCAACGAGAGAGATCAAATCGCGTGTATTGGGCAGCCCCTAGGCCAAGTATATATAGGGAAGGGGAGGGGCTGCGCCCCCTTTAGGGTTTCCACCCCTAGGGGTGGCGGCCAGTCTAGATCCCATCTAAGGGAGGCGGCCAAGGGGGAGGGGGAGAGGGAGGCGCACCAGGATGGGCCTTAGGGCCCATCTGCCCTAGGGTTTGCCCCCTTCTCCTCTCCCTTGCGCCTTGGGCCCTTGTGGGGGGCGCACCAGCCCACTTGGGGCTGGTCCCTCACCACTCTTGGCCCACGCAAGCCTCTGGGACTGGTGGCCCCACTTGGTGGACCCCCGGGACCCTCCCGGTGGTCCCGGTACGTTACCGATAAACCCCGAAACTTTTCCGGTGACCAAAACAGGACTTCCCATATATAAATCTTTACCTTCGGACCATTCTGGAACTCCTCGTGATGTCCGAGATCTCATCCGGGACTCTGAACAACATTCGGTAACCACATACAAACTTCCTTTATAACCCTAGCGTCATCGAACCTTAAGTGTGTAGACCCTACGGGTTCGGGAACCATGCAGACATGACCGAGACGTTCTCCGGTCAATAACCAACAGCGGGATCCGGATACCCATGTTGGCTCCTACATGCTCCACGATGATCTCATCGGATGAACCACGATGTCAAGGGCTTAATCAATCCCATATACAATTCCCTTTGTCTAGCGGTACGATACTTGCCCAAGATTCAATCGTCGGTATCCCGATACCTTGTTCAATCTCGTTACCGGCAAGTCTCTTTACTCGTTCCATAACACATCATCCCGTGATCAAATCCTTGATCACATTGTGCACATTATGATGATGTCCTACCGAGTGGGCCCAGAGACACCTCTCCGTCACACGGAGTGACAAATCCCAGTCTCGATTCGTGCCAACCCAACAGACACTTTCGGAGATACCCGTAGTGTACCTTTATAGCCACCCAGTTACGTTGTGACGTTTGGCACACCTAAAGCATTCCTACGGTATCCGGGAGTTGCACAATCTCATGGTCTAAGGAAATGATACTTGACATTAGAAAAGCTTTAGCATACGAACTACACGATCTAGTGCTATGCTTAGGATTGGGTCTTGTCCATCACATCATTCTCCTAATGATGTGATCCCGTTATCAATGAAATCCAATGTCCATGGTCAGGAAACCGTAACCATCTATTGAGCAACGAGCTAGTCAACTAGAGGCTTACTAGGGACATGGTGTTGTCTATGTATCCACACATGTATCTGAGTTTGCTATCAATACAATTATAGCATGGATAATAAACGATTATCATGAACAAGGAAATATAATAATAACTTATTTATTATTGCCTCTAGGGCATATTTCCAACAGTCTCCCACTTGCACTAGAGTCAATAATCTAGTTCACATTGCCATATGATTAACACTCACAGATCACATCGCCATGTAACCAACATCCAAAGAGTTTACTAGAGTCAATAATCTAGTTCACATCACTATGTGATTAGCACTCAATGAGTTCTGGGTTTGATCATGTTGCTTGTGAGAGAGGTTTTAGTCAACGGGTCTGAACCTTTCAGATCCGTGTGTGCTTTACAAATCTCTATGTCATCTCCTAGATGCAGCTACCACGCTCTATTTGGAGCTATTCCAAATAACTGTTCTACTATACGAATCCAGTTTACTACTCAGAATAATCTGGATTAGTGTCAAAGTTTGCATCGATGTAACCCTTTACGACGAACTCTTTTACCACCTCCATAATCGAGAAAATTCCTTAGTCCACTAGTTACTAAGGATAACTTTGACCGTTGTCCTGTGATCCATTCTTGGATCACTCTTGTACCCCTTGACTGACTCATGGCAAGGCACACTTCAGGTGCGGTACACAGCATAGCATACTGTAGAGCCTATGTCTTAAGCATAGGGGACGACCTTCATCCTTTCTCTCTATTCTGCCATGGTCGAGCTTTAAGTCTTAACTTCATACCTTACAACTCAGGCAAGAACTCCTTCTTTGACTGATCCATCTTGAACACCTTCAAGATCATGTCAAGGTATGTGTTCATTTGAAAGTACCATTAAGCGTTTTGATCTATCCTTATAGATCTTGATGCTCAATGTTCAAGTAGCTTAATCCAGGCTTTCCATTGAAAAACACTTTCCAAATAACCATATATGCTTTCCAGAAATTCTACATCATTTCTGATCAACAATATGTCAACAACATATATTCATCAGAAATTCTATAGTGCTCTCACTCACTTCTTTGGAAATACAAGTTTCTCATAAACTTTGTATAAACCCAAAATCTTTGATCATCATCAAAGCATACATTCCAACTCCGAGATGCTTACTCCAGTCCTCAGAAGGATTGCTGGAGCTTTGCATACTTATTAGCATCTTTCAAGATTGACAAAACCTTCCGGTTGTATCACATACAACCTTTCCTCAAGAAAATCGTCGAGGAAACAATGTTTTGACATCCTATCTGCAAGATTTCATAAATAATGCAGTGACTGCTAACATAATTCCAACAGACTTTAAGCATCGCTACGAGTGAGAAAGTCTCATCATAGTCAACTCCTTGAACTTGTCAGAAAACATCTTAACGACAAGTCGAGCTTTCTTAATGGTGACATTTACCATCATTGTCCGCCTTCCTTTTAAAATCCATCTGTACTCAGCAGCCTTACGACCATCGAGCTATTCTGCCAAAGTCTACACTTTGTTTTCATACATGGATCCTCTCTCGGATTTTATGGCCTCGAGCCATTTATCGGAATCCGGGCCCACCATCTCTGATAGCTCGTAGGTTCATTGTTGTCTAGCAACATGACTTCCACGACAGGATTACGTACCACTCTGAAGTAGTACACATCCTTGTCGTCCTACGAGGTTTGGGAGTGACTTGATCTGAAGTTTCATGATCACTATCATAAGCTTCCACTTCAATTGGTGTAGGTGCCACAGGAACAACTCCCTGTGCCCTGCCACACACTAGTTGAAGAGATGGTTCAATAACCTCATCAAGTCTCCACCATCCTCCCACTCAATTCTTTCGAGAGAAACTTTTCCTCGAGAAAGGACCCGATTCTAGAAACAATCCTTTATTGCTTTCGGATCTGAGACAGGAGGTATACTCAACTGTTTTGGGTGTCCTATGAAGATGCATTTATCCACTTTGGTTCGAGCTTATCAGCCTGAAACTTTTTCACATAAGCGTCACAGCCCCAAACCTTTTAAGAAATGACAGCTTAGGTTTCTCTAAACCATAGTTCATACGGTGTCATCTCATCGGAATTACGTGGTGCCCTATTTAAAGTGAATGTGGTTGTATCTAATGCCTAACCCATAAACTATCGTGGTAATCGATAAGAGATATCATGGTATGCATCATATCCAATAGGGTGCAGTTATGATGTTCGGACACACCATCACACTATGGTGTTCCAGGCTGCATTAGTTGTGAAACAATTTCCACAATGTCTTAATTCTGTGCCAAACTCGCAATTCAGATATTCATCTCTATGATCATATCATAGACATTTTATCCTCTTGTCACGACGATCTCTCACCTTCACCCTGAAATTACTTGAACCTTTCAATAATTCAGACTCGTGATTTATCAAGTAAATGTACTCAACATCTACTCAAATCATCTGTGAAGTAAGAACATAACGATATCCACTACACGCCGCAGCACTCATTGGACTGCACACATCAAAATGTATTACTTCCAACAAGTTGATATCTAGTTCAATTTTACTGAAACCGAGGCTTTCAGTCATCTTGCCCATGTGGTATGATTTGCATGTCTCAAGTGATTCAAAATCAAGTGAGTCCAAATGGTCCATTTGCATGGAGTTTCTTCATGCATATACACCAATAGACATGGTTCGCATGTCTCAAACTTTTCAAAACGAGTGAGCCCAAAGATCCATCAACATGGAGCTTCTTCACGCGTTTTATACCGATATGACTTAAGTGGCAGTGCCACAAGTAGGTGGTACTATCATTACTATCTTATATCTTTTGGCATGAACATGTGTATCATTACGATCGAGATTCAATAAACCATTCATTTTAGGTGCAAGACCATTGAAGGTATTATTCAAATAAACAGAGTAACCATTATTCTCCTTAAATGAATAACCGTATGGCGATAGACATAATCCAGTCATGTCTATGCTCAACGCAAACACCAATCTCGATGGTAGAGGGAGCGTGCGATGCCTGATCACATCAAGCTTGGAAAAACTTCCAACACATATCGCCAGCTCACCTTTAGCTAGTCTTCGTTTATTCCGTAGCTTTTATTTCGAGTTACTAACACTTAGCAACTAAACCAGTATCTAATACCCTGGTGCTACTAGGACTACTAGTAAAGTACACATCAACACAATGTATATCCAATATACTTCTATCGACCTTGCCAGCCTTCTAATCTACCAAGTATCTAGGGTAATTCTGCTCCAGTGGCTGTTCCCCTTATTACAGAAGCACTTAGTCTCGGGGTTGGGTTCAACCTTGGGTTTCTTCACTAGAGTAGCAGCTGATTTGCTGTTTCATGAAGTATCCCTTCTTGCCCTTGCCCTTCTTGAAACTAGTGGTTTCACCAACCATCAACAATTGATGCTCCTTCTTGATTTCTACTTTTGTGGTGTCAAACATCGCGAATATCTCAAGGAGCATCATATATGTCCCTGATATATTATAGTTCATCACGAAGCTCTAGCAGCTTGGTGGTAATGACTTCGGAGAAACATCACTATCTTATCTGGAAGATCAACTCTCACTTGATTCAAATGATTGTTGTACTCAGACAATCTGAGCACAAGCTCAACAATTGAGCTTTTCTCCCTTAGTTTGCAGGCTAAGAAAATCGTCGGAGGTCTTATACCTCTTGACGTGGGCATGAGCCTGAAATCTCAATTTCAGCCCTCAAAACATCTCATATGTTTCGCGACATTTCAAAACGTCTTTGGTGCCTCAACTCTAAACCTTTTAACTGAACTATCACGTAGTTATCAAAACGTGTATGTCAGATGTTCGCAACATCCATAGACGACGTTCGAGGTTCAGCACACTGAGCGGTGCATTAAGGACATAAGTCTTCTATGAAGCAATGAGGACAATCCTCAGTTTACGGACCTAGTCCGCATAGTTGCTACTATCTACTTTCAACTAAATTTTTTCTAGGAACATATCTAAATAGTAGAACTGAAGCGCGAGCTACGACATAATTTGCGAAGACCTTTTGACTATGTTCAGGATAATTAAGTTCATCTTATGAACTCCCACTCAGATAGACATCCCTCTAGTCATCTAAGTGATTACACGATCCGAGTCAACTAGGCCGTGTCCGATCATCACGTGAGACGGACTAGTCAACGTCGGTGAACATCTTCATGTTGATCGTATCTTCTATACGACTCATGCTCGACCTTTCGGTCTTCTGTGTTCCGAGGCCATGTCTATACACATGCTAGGCTTGTCAAGTCAACCTAAGTGTTTCACGTGTGTAAATCTGTCTTACACCCGTTGTATGTGAACGTTAGAATCTATCACACCCGATCATCACGTGGTGCTTCGAAACAACGAACTGTCGCAACGGTGCACAGTTAGGGGGAACACTTTCTTGAAATTTTAATGAGGGATCATCTTATTTACTACCGCCGTTCTAAGTAAACAAGATGTATAAACATGATAAACATCACATGCAATCAAATAGTGACATGATATGGCCAATATCATATTGCTCCTTTTGATCTCCATCTTCGGGGCTCTATGATCATCTTGTCACCGGCATGACACCATGATCTCCATCATCGTGTCTTCATGAAGTTGTCTCGCCAACGATTACTTCTACTACTACAGCTAACGGTTAGTAATAAAGTAAAGTAATTACATGATGTTTATGTTGACACGCAGGTCATAAATAAATTAAGACAACTCCTATGGCTCCTGCCAGTTGTCATACTCATCGACATGCAAGTCGTGATTCCTATTACAAGAACATGATCAATCTCATACATCACATATATCATTCATCACATCCTTTTGGCCATATCACATCACATAGCATACCCTGCAAAAACAAGTTAGACGTCCTCTAATTATTGTTTGCATGTTTTACGTGGCTGCTATGGGTTTCTAGCAAGAACGTTTCTTACCTACGCAAAACCACAACGTGATATGCCAATTGCTATTTACCCTTCATAAGCACCCTTTTCATCGAATCCGATCCGACTAAAGTGGGAGAGACAGGCACCCGCTAGCCACCTTATGAAACTAGTGCATGTTTGTCGGTGGAACCGGTCTCACGTAAGCGTACGTGTAAGGTTGGTCCAGGCCGCTTCATCCCACAATGTCGCCGAATCAAGATTAGACTAGTAGCGGTAAGCATATTGAACAAAATCAACGCCCACAACTACTTTGTGTTCTACTCGTGCATAGAATCTACGCAATAGACCTAGCCCATGATGCCACTGTTGGAGAACGTAGCAGAAATTCAAAATTTTCCTACGTGTCACCAAGATCTATCTATGGAGAGACTAGCAACAAGGGGAAGGAGAGTGCATATACATACCCTTGTAGATCGCTAAGCGGAAGCGTTCAAGTGAACGGGGTTGATGGAGTCGTACTCGTCGTGATCCAAATCACCGATGATCCTAGTGCCGAACGGACGGCACCTCCGCATTCAACACACGTACAGCCCGGTGACGTCTCCCATGCCTTGATCCAGCAAGGAGAGAGGGAGAGATTGAGGAAGACTCCATCCAGTAGCAGCACAACGGCGTGGTGGTGGTGGTGGAGCATGGCAATCCTGCAGGGCTTCGCCAAGCACCACGGGATATGAGGAGAAAGAGAGGGAGGGCTGCACCAACGAGAGAGATCAAATCGCGTGTATTGGGCAGCCCCTAGGCCAAGTATATATAGGGAAGGGGAGGGGCTGCGCCCCCTTTAGGGTTTCCACCCCTAGGGGTGGCGGCCAGCCTAGATCCCATCTAAGGGAGGCGGCCAAGGGGGAGGGGGAGAGGGAGGCGCACCAGGATGGGCCTTAGGGCCCATCTGCCCTAGGGTTTGCCCCCTTCTCCTCTCCCTTGCGCCTTGGGCCCTTGTGGGGGGGGGGGGGCACACCAGCCCACTTGGGGCTGGTCCCTCACCACTCTTGGCCCATGCAAGCTTCCGAGACTGGTGGCCCCACTTGGTGGACCTCCGGGACCCTCCCGGTGGTCCCGGTACGTTACCGATAAACCCCGAAACTTTTCCAGTGACCAAAACAGGACTTCCCATATATAAATCTTTACCTCCGGACCATTCTGGAACTCCTTGTGACGTCCGGGATCTCATCCGGGACTCTGAACAACATTCGGTAACCACATACAAACTTCCTTTATAACCCTAGCGTCATCGAACCTTAAGTGTGTAGACCCTACGGGTTCGGGAACCATGCAGACATGACCGAGACGTTCTCGGGTCAATAACCAACAGCGGGATCTGGATACCCATGTTGGCTCCCACATCCTCCACCTCTGTTGGAAAAGGCAGTGCCTAGGAGCCGCTTAGGCACGCCTAGGCGCTAGGCAATGGTCAAACGCCTCGCCTAGGGCATAAATGGAGGTCTAGGCAGGAAAAGCAAGGAATTGCCTACCCAAGCAAGAAATCATGCCACATACTGCACTGATATGCCAAACGGGTTATATTCCAATGGCAGTAGATGACAATTAACTTTTTATATGCCCTAAACTAATATGAACACCCATATAATAATCACAGATACACTACGAGTAAACACTATATTACCGCCTAGGCTACGCCTAGGGCGCTTAGGCACCGCCTAAGCACTAGGCGAAGGCCAACTGCCTCGCTTACGCCTATCGCTTTTTCCAACCTTGTGCTCCACGATGATCTCATCGGATGAACCACGATGTTAAGGACTTAATCAATCCCGTATACAATTCCCTTTGTCTAGCGGTACGATACTTGCCCGAGATTCGATCGTCGGTATCCCGATACCTTGTTCAATCTCGTTACCGGCAAGTCTCTTTACTCGTTCCGTAACACATCATCCCGTGATCAACTCCTTGATCACATTGTGCACATTATGATGATGTCCTACCGAGTGGGCCCAGAGACACCTCTCCGTCACACGGAGTGACAAATCCTAGTCTCGATTCGTGCCAACCCAACAGACACTTTCGGAGATACCCGTAGTGTACCTTTATAGCCACCCAGTTACGTTGTGACGTTTGGCACACCCAAAGTATTCCTACGGTATCCGGGAGTTGCACAATCTCATGGTCTAAGGAAATGATACTTGACATTAGAAAAGCTTTAGCATACGAACTACACGATCTAGTGCTATGCTTAGGATTGGGTCTTGTCCATCACATCATTCTCCTAATGATGTGATCCCGTTATCAACGGCATCCAATGTCCATGGTCAGGAAACCGTAATCATCTATTGATCAACGAGCTAGTCAACTAGAGGCTTACTAGGGACATGGTGTTGTCTATGTATCCACACATGTATCTGAGTTTCCTATCAATACAATTATAGCATGGATAATAAACGATTATCATGAACAAGGAAATATAATAATAACTTATTTATTATTGCCTCTAGGGCATATTTCCAACAACCACTGGACCCGGCGACGTGGGATGTAGCTCCTGTGTCCATGAACCACTCGTGGGTGGCCGGAGGCTGCTGCATGTTGAGGTTGGCGAAGGCCTGGGCCATCATGGCCTGCTGCTGGTCCCATGGAGGCGTGGATGACGAGGACGGCACGCCGACGGGGTAGGCTTGGTGCGGAGCTCTGGGGCGTGGGCCGAGGACCCCGACGGAGTTGGGCGGCATCCAAGGCGCCCGCCATTGCTGCGGGGAGGGTGTCGGGGAGCCCCACGGCGCGAAGTACCCGAGCCACGGCTGTTGGCCGCGCCCGAGTGGAGCAGGCGACGAGGTGGTGGAGCCGCGCCCACGGCCGCGCCCGCCACGCTGGCGGTCGCCGGAGAGTGGAGTGGCCGCCCCCTTGCCCTTGTCAGTCGGGGACGGAGGAGGCTAGCGCTCACCGCGGTCGCCACCGCGCTCGGAGTTGCCGGACGACGAGCCGCCGCCGTGCCCGAGGGAGAGAGCCGCGGCCCCCTCGGTGCGTTCCCGCTCACCCAGCGAGATCTCCTCCAGCAGGAGACGGGAGCGCGCCTGGTTGAACGTGGGGAACGGCACCTGCATGGGAAGCAAGGTAGCCATGACGTGGAAGCGGCGGCTGAGGCCCCGCACAAGCTGCAGCGTGAGGGAGCAGTCGGTGACGGGCTCGCCCACGTCGGCCATGGCGTCGGAGAGCTGCTTCAGGCGACGGCAGTACTGGGCGATGCTCAGGTCGCCCTGTACCGTAGCCCGGAACTCTGCCCCGATGTGGACGGCGCGGCCGGCGGTGTTGTCGCGGAAGAAGACCTCCAGCTCGCGCCAGAGGTGGTACGCGGTGTTGTTCGGCGACTGGACCACGTCGTAGAGTTCATCGGAGATCGTGGCGTAGATCCAGAGTATGATGGTAATGTCATCGTTCCTCCAGATGACATCTGCATGCAGGGGGTCAACGGCTTCCTCGACGTGATCCTCGACTTGGTACTTGGTCAGTACAAAGGCGAAGAGCTGGCGCCATTTCGAGTAGTTGTTGGCGTCCAGGCTGAGCTTGAAGGGGATGAAGGACGAGATATTAATGTGATCCATGGATGGAGGAGGAGCGACGGGGACCTGGGCAGCCAGCGCTGCCAGGGCGAGCGCACGGCCGGGAGCAGCAGGGGCGCTGGAGCGCGCGCGTGGAGGATCGGGGCGCGGATGGGCGCCGGAGCAGCAGGAGCCAGTGCTAGGGCAGGCGCAGGCTCGGGGGCGACGCAGGGCAGGTCGAAGACGGCGTCGGCGTCCCCAAAGGAGCGGGTGCGCCGGAGAGGGCGACGGACGCTCATGGCGAAGGCGGAAGCGAGAGGATCGAGAGCGTCTGATACCAAGTTGGACAGGAGAATTCTCACTATATTCAGTCTCAGGTACAACAAGCGTTTATATACACGCTGTACAGGTTGTTACAACAGAATCGGATAAGTGCTAATCACGCCGAACGTGAAGATGATGGCGTTCGTGCACTGGAGAGTCGCGGGTGACTCGGTCCTGGAGGTTTGCCTCCCGTGCGTGGTGGCCTGTCAGGTGGACCGTCAGCAGGTTTCCAACAGTGTCATCTATTAATGAAATAGTACTATTTTGTATATAGTTATTGCACATATTGACTATTAAGTTGGCTGTAAATGATGTGACAACTTTATATAGCAGATTGTTAGCTATACTATTAACCATGCTCTGATGTTGTCGAATCGAATCAATGCACGGGTTGGTAGACCAACTTTATTTCATCTCTACATACATCTGCATCTGCAATCTTTCATTCATTGGCCGCTCATGGAGCGGCCGACACGCATGCATGCATGGCTACGTGTATATGCATTATTGAGTGGCTGCATCATGCATATGTACGTACGTAATATAACTACAAAAATGCAACAAAACCAAAAGGCATAAGGTTGTCGGCGAGGGTTCACGAGCGGATCCCTTTACTGCAATCAGAAGAAAATTACATCACAAAAACCAGCGTGCCCGGAACATGCGGCGATGCGTTTCAAGCCTAGCCGCCAGCTTTGTCTCCGCCTGGCCCGGTTGGAACTGGATGACTTCATTAATTTACATTTCTAACATAATACATACTCACATACATGCACTCCAGAGCCGGCCCTTGGGAGGCCCTAGGTGAACTCGACAATATGAGCCCCTATGTCCTAAGTCCTAAGACCATATATATTTATATGCATGTGCGTTATATATATGACTTATTAAGAGTAACTTTTAGTCACATATCTTTAGTTTAAAATTTGACTATAATAATTCGAATGACTTCATCGGGAACAATAATAACCAAATTCGAACTGATTCCATCAACAACAATAATACTAAAAAATCGCAAAATGAAACTAACATGACATGATTAATTACCTCAAATAAGAACCAAATTAGACTGACTCCATCGACAACAATAATACTTCAGTGCTTCAAAAGAGGTTTCTTCGGGAGTAGTTTCTTGCCCCTGTTCTTCAATGACATCAACATTGATTGAAGATGTAAAGAACTTATTCAAAGAATTCTTCAATGGTAGAATTTTCGGATCACTTTCTTTCTTTTTCCTTCTTGTTTCAGCACCCGACAATTGCTTCTTCTTAGGTAACATGGCAGGCTAATGTCCTAAAATCATGAAGAAAATATCAAAAGAGGATACAAAGAATTAGGAATTTATACATCGGATGATTGGAACCCTAGACATGTACATAGAATGACAAAAAAATGATTGATTGAATTAGAAAATTTAAAACTTCATGCATACTGAAATTGGAGGATGGATCATGGATGTATAGTTGAATACGTAATTAAATACTAAATAAAGAATAAATAAAGTACTGAAATTGTCAAATTAGGGTTTGGGGGATGGACTGGAACTGAGGAACATGGATGGAAACATTCAAACGTACTTTAGGGATTGGGGACAGCCACGTTGCAGACTTCAAGACTTGTAGTCGCCAGTCGGATGTATACTTGTATACGTATTGCCGCGGTGCCGCCTTGCCAGATGCCGGATGGCCGGGCCGCTGGGTTGCTGGACTGTCGTGCGGCGCGCCGCGCGTGCAACTCCAGCGGGCCAGCGGCAGGCGAGGCGAGGATGACACGGCAAGGCGCCGAGCGACGGAGCGAGGAGGCCGACCGGCGTCACGGCGCCTGACGAACCTAACCTACGAAGGAAAAGAAAAACGAGCAGTTGTCTGTCTGCCAACTGACGTGAGTCACGGTGTCGCTTCGCGACTTCACATTCGTTAATCGATCAGCGATGGCTTGCTAGCTACTTGATGGGCCTAACCCATCTTATTTCTTTTCTCTAGTTCTTTTGTATTATTTTTACCTATTTTTTGTTGGGCTATAATACAAATATATACTCCGTCATGGCCCCCCTCCTCGCCTGGGCCCTGGGCCGTCGCTCCGCCGCCATACCCCCAGGGCCGGCCCTGATGCACTCCCATGAACGTATGCCCATACATCATATTTTCGTGAGCACTTTCAAAAAAGTGAGACGACATATTATCTTAAGATTGATGAAATTGTCACAAACGTTTTCATAGTCGATGAACGTCTCCTCGCACTAAATGCACATTACCAGAAGGTTTAAAATAAATTCAGAAAAATGCGACAACCAATGTCAAGTATAGTACTTGAATCTTGGTGAGTTGGTTCCATCACAAGAAACCTAATCATCTGAACTAAGTTCGCACTTGATCAATTTACTTGTATATGGTAATTAGCACACGAGAGCCCAACTTTTAGATCCCATATTATTGGTAAACAACTCTGTGATCAATGAAGTCAGAGATCAATGAGCGCGGGCGAGATCTTCATAATTATTTGAAAGTGGTGGGCATACAAATCAAAACATATGAGTATTTGACTGGGCTAATTTGACCCCTCATTTTTTCTTGGACATATCCGTACAAGGTGTGTATACTCCAAACTCTTATCTGTCCGTGCATGTAGCCATACTTTTTAAATTGTCCAGACACATGCATAGTGCTCAAGCATGGCAAACGCTCTCGGACACTCTTATTTCCTCCCTACATATGGGTTGAGTTTGAGGGATGTAGACAACCCGAATGTATGGGAGAATTTGGGGGCATCCGATTGGGTATGCCTTTTCTCTCTCTCATGTCATATGTTTGGGCATTGTCCTAGCTGTCCGCCCGGGTAAAGGAGGACAAAGTGGAGGGTCCAGTTAGAGATGCTCTAAGAAGGGCCCAATGAGAAGGGGGGGGGGGGGGGGAATACAACAATGCTGAGAGAAAAATGGCAAATCATATAGGTTGGCACACAATTGTCTACTTTACTGGTTGAGCAAATACCTATCATGGAAAGGTTCGTAAAGAGATGCTCGGACTGGTCGGAAAGGTTCATGTCTCACGCGGCCAAAGAGGTCCTAATCAAGTCGGTATTGCAAGCCCTGCCCACCTACTGCATGGGCGTGTTCAAGATGTCCCAAGGCTTCTGCGACAAGTATGAGAAGTTAATCGGGACTTTTGGTGGGGAGAGGAAAATGGGCATATGAAAGTTCATTGGATGTCCTGGGAGCGGATGATCAAGGCAAAGAGGGGAGGAGGCATTGGATTCAGAGATATGAAGGTTTTCAACCAAGCATTGCTTGCCAGGCAGGCTTGGAGGTTGCTACAGAGGCCGGATAGCCTGTGCGCTCGCGTCCTCAAGTCCAAGTATTACCCACATGGCATGCTCACATATACTGTGTTTGCATCGGAAGCTTCACCGGTCTGGCGTGGAATTGAACATGGACTTGAACTACTCAAGGCTGGCCTCGTTTGGAGGATCGGAGATGGGAGAAAGGTTAATATCCAAAGAGATAGAGGGACTCAAACCTGCTAAGTTTATCCGCCGATCCAGGTTAAGATGGGTCAACCAACTCATGATGGCCGACGGCAGTGGGTGGAATACGGAACTAGTTCATCACCTGTTTTTCCGCTTTGATGCAGAGGCAATCTGCAATATCAAACTCCCCAGAACAGGCGTTGAGGATGCTTTGGCTTGGCACCCTAAAAAATATGGCATGTTCACGGTCCGGAGTGCGTATAAGCTGGCGATTTCTCTTCAGAACCAACCGAACAACCCTTCTTCTAGCTCCACCAATGATGCCAATGATCGAAGTATCTGGGGCATCATTTGGAAACCAAAAGTCCCAGAGAAAATCCAAATCTTTGGCTGGAGGGTCGCCACGAACACCTTGGCCACAAAGAAAAACAAATGGAAGCGTACTTTGGAAATTGACAGTACATGCAACATATGCGGAAATGGTGAGGAAGACAAATTTCATGCTGTTGTAGCATGCACTAAGAGTTGTGCACTGCGACATGAAATGAGGGGAGTATGGGATCTTCCCAGTGAGCAACATTTTAGGAACTCTGGAGTGGATTGGTTACATCACCTTCTGATCCCTTGCGACCAGGAGACGAGGAAAAAAATTGCTGCTTCTGTGGCGCTGTTGGTTCCTCCGTGATGACTGTACTCACAATGCAGGCAAGGAGCTTGTCAGTCGGTTTGTGTTTTTCTTGAAACAATATGAGGAAGAACTAAACTGTTGCAGTTCTAGCAAGGAGGGTGACACAAAAAATAAACAGAAGCAAAAGCAAGCAGGGCATGCTTTGGGCGGGCGGACACCTGCAGTTCTGCTAACAGGTGAGCCGATCGAGCATATGGAAAACCCTGAGATGCCATGTACCAATCAGTGGAAGCCCCCAGGCAAGGGAACTGTTAAACTGAACACAGACGCGGCTTTCCAGGCCGACAACGTGACTCCCATGCTGGTGCGATTGCAAGGAACTATAAGGGACATGTTATGTTCTCACTGTCTAATCGAATGGCCTGTTGTACGTCTGTGGAGGAAGCGGAGGCTTTTGCCCTGCTGGCGGGGCTGCGTTCTCTGTCAGCTCGCTACACGGTCCCCATCATTGCGGAAACGGATTGTGTTTTCCTGGCAAACGAGCTTCTCCCAGATGCCTGCAACCGTTCCGTCTGTTATTCAGTAATTGTTGACATGAGGGAGGAGCTCCAGAAGTTCAGTGTTGCTCGGGTCATTCACATCAGCCGAAACCAGAACAAGATGGCCCACCTCCTAGCTGCTCGTGCTAGATATGCAGACGACCTGCAGATGGAGGCGCGCGTACCAGATGACCTGATTGCAGGCTTAACTGCCGACTTTGCGTTGGCTGAAGAGTAGTTTGTTACTCTTTTTTCCTCAAAAAAAAACCTATTGTGCTTAAACTAACGTAATCATGCACGTGCAATGCACATCACATCTAATATGGATGTAACATAAATACATTGCAAAGCCCATGAATATTTAACAATAAGGAAGCAACAATATCATCTCATCCAATGCTCCAACAAAATCTACAAAGATGACACAAAAGTTTCACGAAGGTATGGACTTACGATACGAAAATAGTTAAACTAGAGGAACAACCTTTTATCTATTCACATAGTTCAAGTTTTACAAACCCATGCTACAAATATTTACTTTCGTATCACGCAAAAGTCCAGTCATCCCATGAGTGATGAGATGTAGCTACATTGAGAATCATAAACAACAAGATGGAAATAATCAGTTTTGCAATAAGATGCATCATGCATCAATTATCATGTAGGCCATGTGCTCCCGCTACTCCTGCTAATTTCTCTAATTATCATTTGTAGACGAATTCGGTGCCTATTTATGCATGAGCAACAAGGTAGGAAGTAACTGAGCCTGTCGTCAAGTTCTAAGGCCCAGTTCTTTGAGCAGATTGTGGAGAATTTCGGTCTAAAAAATCTGAAGCCAAAAGAACTCGACTTGACTTCCAAAATCTGAAGAGTAAAGAATCCTAGTGCAATCCAAAAGCTCCCAAAAAACTTGATTTTCCCAGAATCTCGGGATTTTGGCAAGTCTCACCACAGAAAACGTTTCAAAATATAAGTGTACCCCTATCCCATCCAGAAATTACACCCGAAATGCCACCGAACCCATCCACACGCTGGATCGAGAAAACGAGCGAGCGCTTCGCTCGAACCCTATTCGCCTCGGGGGAAAGAACGAGCAGCCACAAGGAGGGCTAGGGTTGTCGCACCGCCGCCGGACCCATCTTGCCGGCCAGGTTCCCGCCGCCGCCCTCCTTATCTCCCTCCGCCACCCTCTTCCTTCACCGCTCATCCACCCCTCCGTCCTGTCTCCGCCCGCAACCACCGGCGCTGCACCTCGACGCCTACCGACAGGCTTCAGCTACAACTGGACGGCCACCGGCGCTGGACCTCGACGGCCACGAGAAGCCCACGCGAGGAGCAGGCCACACACACGGTGAGCCATCCTCTTTCCTATCTCTCCGTTCTTCTTTTTTCTTATGCTAAATTGGATAGCTAGAGTAATTTATGTTGCATAGGTAGATGGATTGATGCTTGAATTTGTTAGATAGATGGATGGATTGATTGCTGATGTTGGTAGATGGATGGATGGTGCTAATTTTTTTTGTGCTACTGTCAATGCTACTATGGTATTTGCTACTTGCTACTGTATGGATGGATGGTTGTATTGGTGTTATTGCTACTGAAGATGTTGTTACATTGATTTTTATGGTAGAATGCTAATGTGATAATGGTGAATGGTAATGGTAGATGGAGAAAGTCAAAGAACCCAAAGCGAATTGGGACAATGCTGCTCATACAATTTTTATGACTGCATGCGTAGAGGAGGTTCGAGCAAATAACCGCAACGGTGGTTATTTGTCGGACATAGGACAAGCTAATTTGCATAAAAAGTTCAACGAATGCTCTGGAAAAAACTATTCGACCCGGCAAATAAAAAATAGGTGGGGTGTATGTAGAAGCGAGTACATCACATGGAAGACATTGATCCAAGAAGCATCTGGCTTAGGAAGAGATGAGCATACACACACTATTGCAGCTACAAATGAGTGGTGGGCATTGGAGATAAAGGTATTGGTGTTGTCATGTAATTTCTTAAATAACGAGTCATGTTGCTTTAGTTTTGATATTAACCTATGGTGCTATATGATTACAAGCACATCCAGAATCTGCCAAGTTTCGCTATGCTCCACTAGCGGAGGAGGAAAAAATGTCAGAGGTTTTCGATACTACTTGTGTCACAAATGAGCATGCGAGGGTGCCAACTCCGTCGTATCAAGGTGATCCCTCTCGAATCAGTTTGGAGGATGACTCAGGGTGTGATAGTCATGAAGGCCAAGTTACTCATGTTCAAAATCGAGCAAGTGTGGGAAGAAGAGGGCGTGTCCTTATTTGCCAAGTCCAAAGATGAATGACAAGTGGGCAAGTGAGAATGCTAAAAATGAAGCTTTTGTACGCATGGTTGACATCTTTGGTGCAAGAGACAAGAGGGATGCAAAGGAGATTGCAAGGGAGAAGAGGGATGCAGAGGAGAGGGCAAGGGAGAAGAGGGATGAAGAGGAAAGGGCAAGGGAGAGAAGGGATGCAGAGAAGAGGGATGCAGAGGAGAGTGTGGATCCAACAAGAAAAGATATTAAACAAATGATGGCCATGGTGGAAGAGGATGGTGCAAAACCAGGAAATGATGAGCATTTCTATGCTACATTTCTTTTCATGGAAAAGAAATATCGTGATGTTTTCTCCACTTTCACGGCTCGTGAATCTCTTGCAAGGCTTGGATGGATAAAGAGGATGTGGGAGCTCAATAATAAGTAGAACATCTATGTTTTAATTGCTTTCTACCAGACTATTTACTTGTAATGTTGTGAGCTAAGCTACTTGCTTTGGAGGTGTACTTTTGTGAACTAAGCTATTTGCTTTGGAGATGTACTGTTATCTGAACTGTGTTGTATCTAATATTACACGATGTGCATGTTGTTGTGGCAGATGGATAAATCCAGAAAGAAACAAGAAGAAAAGGAATTTGAGGCGACCATGGTTGCATTTGCTATGGATGTGGCGTCGTCAAGTGTGACACTGCCGTACGCACCAAGAAAGTTACATCTTATTATAGGCCTCCAATGGGTAGAAGAGAAGGAGAAAGATGCAAAATCTTTCTATGCTATGTTCAGAATGAGGAGGTCAGTGTTTCATACATTGCATGATCTGTTAGTTCAGAAGTATGGGCTTGAGTCAACTTCCAACATTTCATCCAAAGAAGCATTGGCACAATTTTTATGGACTATGGGTACATGTCAGACAACTGATAATGTCGCAGATCGGTTTGCACATAGTCGTTCTGTCATTAGTAAAAAAAATCCACGAGGTTTTGGAGTGTGTAGACCGCATGGCCGGTGATTACATAAGACCAATTGATCTAACTTCCTTTGAACCACACCCAATACTTCGAAAAACAAAGTTTTGGCCTCATTTTCAACATGTTATTGGAGCCATTGATGGAACACACATTAAGGTGATTGTGCCTAAGGCGTTGGAGCCCCAACACAGGAATAGGAAAGGTTACACAAGTGAAAATGTTATGGCAGTGTGTGATTTTGATATGAGGTTCACGTTCGTTGTTCCCGGATGGCCCGGATCTGTTCATGACACACGTGTATGGAGCGATGCCATAATTCGCTATGATCACTTTCCACAACCCCCCACAGGTAACATCTCGCATGTATCCATATTGTTATATACAGGATGGTATGTTGTAAATTTCTAATTTCTTTTGCTGATGTCGTACTGTAGATAAATATTATCTTGTCGACTCCGGATATCCAAACAGGGTTGGATATCTATCTCCATACAAAGGGCACAATACCATGTACCCGATTTCCAACAACACCCACCAATTGGGAGATATGAGACATTCAACCATCGACATTCTTCTTTGCGAAATGTCATCGAAAGAACATTTGGTGTTCTCAAGATGAAATGGCGAATTCTTGGAGTTGGAGGCATACCTCGGTACAAACCAGAGACCCAAAAGATGATTGTCACTGCATGCATGTGTCTCCACAATTGGATTCATGATAGCAAGTTACGTGATGAGCATTTTGACAAGTTCGACAATGATGCATATGTGCAACCTCCATTTCCGTTTAGAGGTGCCAATGCTCTACCATCAGAAGAAGATGGTACCATGAACGCAATACGTGAGGCGATTGCTGCTAGTCTCGTACCTTAAGATTATCCATTTTTATTAGTTCATCCACTTTTGTAATGAACAAATCTCTAAATCCATTCTAAATATAATATTTAGCACTTTTTATGACATTCGTAAATCACTTTCATACTCATATTAGACTAGTAGATACTGTTAGAAAGAACAAGGTGTTAATAAATTCATCAAACAATTTCTGTCTAAGGGTACTACAGACATTTCAACACACAACTCTTTTCAGAATCTCAACCTACAATCCTAAAAAAGAACTCGGCAACAAATTCTGGGAGAAGCAGATTCTGGGAGAATTTTCCAAAATCTTGATTCTGCAGAATCCTGTGTGAAAAGAACTGGGCCTAAAGCTAGGACGTCTTTCTGTTGTACTGGCTTTTTCTATAATTATGAGATATAAGATGTCCATTGGGTGTCTTTTCTTCAAAGAAAAAGTTCTAGAGCTAGGACAAAAATACAGTGAGTGAAACTATAATGAAAAGATTGAAAGCAACTTCTTCAACATGTGCAGACCCAGCTCATACAAAATGATATATCCAAAGATGCAAATCTGAAAAGAGACATGCTATTTGCCGCTCAACGCGGCGAATAGTCGAGCATTCGCATAGGCGAGCTCGAGTGGACCGGCAACGTGTTTCCTTGTTGCGTGTTTTCTTTCTTCTTTTCTCCAAACTCTGTACTGTAGCAGCCAATTTCTAGTCATTTCTTTTATTTCAGACAGTTTTTTAAATATGTCTTTTGTGTAAAAAGTAAATGATTTTTTATGATTTTCTGAAAAATTCTAAACATTTTAAAAAAACTCAAACTTCCTTAGAAATTATAAACATTTATGAAATCATGAACAAATTTTGAAAATCTGAAACATTTTTATAAAAAACACCAACATTTTTTTTAATTTTTGAACAAATTTTGAAAATAGAATTTTTTTTAAAAATTCCAGAATTTTTTTGTAAACATGAATATTTTTGGAAATTCGAAGCATTTTATGTAACATGAATAATTTTTGAATCTGTGAGCAAATTTTGAAAACAGAAACATTTTTAGGAAATTTTAAACAATTTTTAAAACATTAAATTAAAATTCCAAGAAAATATTTAAATTTCAAACATTTTTTTATGTTTTAAACTTTTTTTGAAATTTGTGAAAAACCCCGGTTCAAGAACCTTCTAGAAGGTTCTGAAAACCGGAACCAGACCCCCTCTTCTTACCGCTGAAATGGGTTGGCCTACTTGGTCGCTCACTCACTCGTCCATGTGCAAAGAGTCGACAGTTCCATGCAATGTGCATCACATAGAAAACACGATCTGAAAAGAGTGCAGACTTCAACACATAGAGGCCTTCCTAAGTTCCTATAAACATGCGGGTGCAAATGTGAAAAGATAGCAATTGGGTGCTATCTTTTGGGTGCAAATGGGTGCAAATGAAACTTACCCGTACCCATACCCGGCCGGCATCCATACCCATTGGGTGCCCAATAGGTAGATCAAATACTCCCCCCCTCCCTCCCTGCGCCGGTCGCCACTCCGGCGCCAGTGGCCACCGCTCCAAACCCTGCGCCGGCTGCCGCTCCGGCACCGGCGGCCACCCTCCCCCCGGCCCCATGGCGTCGTGCGTTTCCCTCTCCGCGGCCTCCTCGGGCTCCCCTTCCCCTTCCCCGCCCCCTCCCCCGCCTCCGCCTCCGACCATGCGTTCCCTCGTGCTGGTTCCGGACGTGGTGGGCACAGCCAATGGCCTAATCGTCCGGGGGGCCCTCCGGCGCTGGCCAGCCGTCTGCTCAGGCGGAGGCTGCCTGGCAGACCAGGCGTGGCCGCCGCCTCCAGGATCTGCGGCCTTCCTCCCCGGGGCGTGGCGCGGCACGGCGGACCTCGACGTCTCCGAATCACCCCCTGCCGGCCAGTCGTCCCTGTCCGGACTCGCGGATCCCTGCTGCGTTGTACGGCTGCTGCTACAACTGCGGTGACCCCGGTCACATCTCGGCCACGTGCACGAACGACACCCTGTGTCTGAGGTGCGGTGGCGCGGGCCACATCGCTCGCGGATGCACCCGGCGCCGCAGCCCCTCCCCGGCGGACCTGCAGCCAAGGCTTCCCCCGGCGCTCCGGCGCCCCCCTGCTCCGCCCTCCCCGCCTTCCCCACCGCTCGCTGTGCCCTCCCACCCCCGCCTGGCCCGCCTCCCCCCGGTGTTGTCCAGATTGGGCGCACCTGGTGCCAGGTTGCGCGCGAGGCCCCGGTGGTGAGCTCTGCCAGGGACGGTCCCGGGTTCTCGGCCCCCTTCACATGCCTAGATGCCCCTGTGGATCGCCGGCCCGTGGAGGAGGTGCTGGACTGCTGCTTTCTTGAGGAAGGTGATGATCTGTGGCGCATGGAGGAGGAGCTCTCCAAGGCGGTCGTGGTCACCATCACGGGTGCCCGTCCGTCGGTGGACTTGGCCTCTGCTGCGGCGGCCCTGCATGCGGAGTTCAATATCGGCCCCGACGACATGTCCATCCGTGACTTCCATCCAAAGGACTTCTTGGTGCTGTGCAGGAGGCAGAGTACTCGTGACAGGATGACCAGGCAGGGAGGCTTGTCCTCGCAGGTGTATGGCTTCTCGCTCTCCCTGCGCCCGTGGCTCCGACAGGCTCAGGCGACGAGCGTCTCGCTGCCTTTCTTCGTGCCTCTCGCGCTCGTGGGCGTGCCTGCGCACGCGTGGACTAGGCGGACTGCGGACTGCATCTTGCGGGGCTCCGGCCTGGTGGTGGGCGTGGCCGAGAGCACGGCCACGAGGCGCGACATGTCGTGCTTCAAAGTCTGGGTGCGCACGGACAGGCCAAGCTGCATCCCGGAGCGCAAGCGACTCGACATCGAGGAGCCCTGTCGCTGCCGGCGCGGGGTCTGGTCGCGTTCGGCGCGTACGGCGTCATTGTGGTACAACATCAGGATATACAAGCTCGTCGGGCCGGTGATTGACGAAGAGGAGGATCCAGAGCTATCCCCGCGCCCTCCCTCCCCCGGCAATTCTTCTTCGAATGGACGCGGGGAAGGCCGTGATCCTGCGGCGGATGGTGGAGACAGTTCGCCGGCGGCAGGTTCTCCGGCGGCCAGTAGCCGGGAGCCACCGGTGCGGGTGCCCAACGTTCATACGCCCGGGGGCCCCAGGGCGGTCAGCGGCATGGCTGCCGTCACGGCCAGGGTGGCCCAGCCCCTGCTGGCTACAGCTGTGCCGGGAGGAGGAGACCGACCGTTGGCGGACCGGCATGTGGAAAGCACAGATGGGGATCAGGTGCTTTCCGGTGAAAGTGGAGTTGGCAGGACTGTGCTGAGGCGGGGCCCTTGTCCTGCGTCATCTTGCAACTCGGCCCCGCTAGGCCCCGAGCCCGAGGCGGCTTTTGGTGTGGGGTCGCTTGCCTCGGTCACCCTGGCGCGGTGGCGTGTTGCGGATCGGGACAACCGGCAGGCCAATGAGAGCTCGAGCGCGGCTTTTCGGGTGGGATCCGATGTTCCTCTGCCTGCGGTCGGCGGGGCAACCGATGATGCTCACCCTGCAGGGGATCCGAGGCCCCTGGGGGATGGGACAGGCGCCATGCACCCCACCATCTCGCCACACGTGGAATGCTCCGATTCGCCAACCTCCCCGGTCTACATGCAGGGTGCAACCACACGTACTCCCACTCCCTCCCCCTCGCCGAGTATGTCTTTCTTAGGGGACCTGGAACCAAGCATCGTGAGCCGCCAGATCCAGATCAGGCCCCTGGCATGGGACACTTTCATGGTTAGTTTGTTGGAGGGGGTTTCTTCGGCGTTGGCGGATCTTCATGCGGACGGGGCGCAGCAGCTCGCCCAGGCCACTCCGTCCGACGCGTGCATGCGGCTGAGTGATTTCTGCACACCGGTTAAGCATGCCCTCTCGCCCATTCTCCCTGTGCCCGTGTGCTGCACGCAGCAACCGACCAAGCGGGGGAGACAACGCAGGCAGCCGCTGCTCACCACTCCGCGCCGTAGTGTTAGGCTTGCCAAGGGAACAGGGCGCGGCTCGGTAGCAACAAAGCAGCAGCAAGTGATCATCCACAAGCTTTGCCTCGCGCATGAGGGTGACATAATTGGTGACGAGGCCCTTCAAGCCTACATCAGGCTCTTCGACAACCCGCTCACGGACGGGCAGATCGTGGCCATCCTTGCTTTGTTCGGTTGGGAATCTCCGGCGGCCCCAATGCTCGTGGAAGTGGAGACAGTGGATGGATGAGCTTAGGCTATCCTCTTGAGGTGGTGTGTGTGGGTCTTTTCCATGGCTTCGCAACCGCTCAAGATGATAGTGTGGAATGTACGTGGACTCAATAACCGAGCGCGGCGGAGGGCGGTGTTTCAGACAATCATCAAAGCGGATCCATGCATAATCTGTTTCCAGGAGACTAAAATGGCGGTGCTGACCTTGGACATAGTTTTGCAATGTGTGGGAAATAAATTCAAGGATTTCTATTATCTGCCTGCTTCGGGCACATGTGGTGGAATCCTTCTAGCTTGGGATCCCCTCGTTGTCACCCTCTCGAACCCCCATCTCACCGAGAACACCATCTCAACTGTCGTCTTATCACCTGGATCGGCGCCATGGTGGATTACGGGCGTTTATGGACCTAACCTTGAGGCAGCAAAATTTGAGTTCATGCGCGAGTTGGAAGAATTTCGTGAATTGCAAACTGGGCCGTGGTTGCTAGTTGGGGACTTCAACTTGCTGGTCAATCCGGAGGACAAGAGTAACAGTTCGATCAACCGCAGAACGATCTCCCGTTTTCAGGCAAGGCTCAATAGGCTTGAGCTCAAGGAAATCTACCTCAATGGGAGAGGGTACACGTGGTCTAATGAGAGAGCACATGCAACATTGGAGAAGATCGACCACGTTTTCGCCACAAATTCTTGGGAAGACCTTTACCCATCCTGCTTCCTCACGGCGCTGGGATCCTCGGTCTCGGACCACTGTCCATTGCTTCTGGACCTTCATGCGGATTTCTCCTTCGGGAAGCGGTTCAAATTCGAAGCTTTTTGGCCGAAAGCTCCTGGATTCTTGGAGACAGTTCATGAAGCTTGGCATTCTTGCGCATCGACTGGGAACCCTTATTTGGTTCTAAACTGCAAACTCCGCGCCACAGCTCGTAAACTGCAAGCTTGGAGCTCCAAGTGGATCGGCAACGTGCGGCTCCAGATAAGCATTGCCCTTGAAATCATCCTTCGTTTGGACATAGCCATGGAATCGCGGATTCTGACTGCTGCGGAACTTCAACTCCGGTGAACCCTGAAGCGAAAACTGCTGGGGCTTTCTTCCCTTCAGCGCACGATCGCGCGTCAGAAGTAGCGGCTGCTGCACTTGACAGATGGAGACGCTAATACCCGCTTCTTCCACCAGCACGCTCGCCATCGGCAGAGGAAGAATGTGATCATGGACCTGCGCCACAATGGTCAAATAATCACTGGACAGGAGGAGATGGCTTCCGTGGTGGACGATTTCTATGATAGGCTCTTGGGCAAGGGCATGGCACGCGCTTATGGTCTGCACCTTGATGCCCTAAACTTGCCCATGCAGGACCTGAGCAGACTCGAATCACCCTTCACAGAAGATGAGATTGTTCAGACCATCAAATGCATGCCGTTGGACAAGGCACCCGGCCCGGATGGGTTCACAGGTAGATTCTACATGACCTGCTGGTCCATCATCAAAGTGGATATCATGAGGGCTTTCTCATTGTTTTACAATGGGGACACTAGAGGCTTGGCAGCACTCAACAAAGCTTTGGTCACCCTTTTGCCGAAGAAACCAGGCGCAGACGAGCTCTCACAGTACAGACCAGTTAGCCTTATGCATGGAATTGCCAAGATCTTCGACAAAACGCTGGCTTGCAGACTTGCGGAGGAAATGCCACACCTTGTTGGAATTCACCAGAGCGCTTTTATCAAAGGAAGAGCGCTGCACGACAACTTCATGTTGGTCCAGAGCACGGCAAGAAGGCTCCACGCGCTCCGGCAGCCGGCAGTCATGCTCAAATTGGATATCTCCAAGGCTTTTGACACAGTACAATGGCCTTTTCTGATCAAAGTCCTCCGTGCGATGGGTTTTGGAAATAGATGGCTGGAGTGGATCACGAGCTTACTTGCTACTTCTTCCACTCGAATCATGGTTAATGGCGTTCCCGAAGCTCCAGTTTTCAACTGCAAGGGTCTTCGGCAAGGTGGGCCTCTATCCCCAATGCTCTTCGTCCTCATTATGGAGCCGCTCCATCATCTGTTCAGAACCGCGGTGGAGATGGATGTGTTGTCGCCGCTTGCAAGTCATGGGTTGCGGCAGCGGATCTCCCTCTTTGCCGACGATGTAATTGTCTTCCTCAAACCGACGGACAATGACCTTCAGGCCTGCTCGCATATCCTGCGTCTATTCGGGACAACTTCTGGCCTTCAAGTGAACTTCAGCAAAACCGAAGCAATTCCCATCTACTGCTCTGATGAAGAAAAAGCGCTCACCACGGCTGTCCTGGGCTGTGAGCTGGGGACTTTTCCTTGTAAATACCTTGGATTACCGTTATGCCTGCGCAAGCCATCTGCCGCTCAGCTTCATGGTCTGGTGGAACGCATTGCACAATGCCTGCCCAAGTGGAAAGCTGCTACACTGCCTAAGAGCGGCAGGCTCACTCTCGTCCTCTCGGTCCTATGCTCTATTCCAATTCACGCAATGCTCGCGCTTGCCCTTCTGAAGAAGACCATCCATGCCATCAACAAGATCATCAGAGGCTTTCTATGGTGCGGTAAGAGCCAGGCGAATGGCGGAAAACTGTTCGGTCACTTGGGCAACGATTTGCACTCCTAAGTGGACGGGCGGCCTTGGTGTCCCAGACCTCGCATGGCTGAACGTGGCCCTGCAGGCGCGCTGGCCCTGGCTACAACGTGTGGATCACCAGAGACCGTGGAGTGAATTCAACATCAAATTCCCCAAGGAATCTATGGCTCTCTGTCAGGCTGCGACGAAGATATCAGTAGGGGATGGAAACCGTACCCTTTTCTGGGAAGATCGATGGCTTGAGGGTTTCTGCCTTCAGGAGCTTGCGCCGATGATATATGCAGCGGTTCCCCCGCGCAAGCGGAAGACTCGTTCTCTCAGGGATGCGATCGACACAGGAGCCTGGGCTATGGACATAAGGCCGGACCTAGGGGTGGATGCTCTCGGACAATATTTTCGCTTATGGAATCGGATCCAAGAGTTTAACCTGCAGGAGGGAGTGCCGGATACCATATCTTGGGCCTGGGAGAGCAATGGCATGTTCTCTGCCAAGTCAGCCTATGCGGCAAGGTTTGCTGGACGCGAGGTGTCTACTACAGCCTAATTCACGTGGAAGTCCAAGGCACCACTGCGCTGTCGCTTCTTCCTCTGGCTCGCAATGAAGAACCATTGCTGGACAACGGATCGTCTAGCCCGACACGGCTTACCACACCCGGAAGCCTGCCCATTCTGGGACCAGCAAGAAGAGAGCTTGGATCACATCGAGCTAACGTGTGTCTTTGCGCGGACGATCTGGAGGACGCTTTGCACTACGATTGGCAAGCCAGCTTGGACTCCGGAGGGGCATGAAACTTTGGTGGAGTGGTGCGAGGACAAACCAAAGAACATGCGCGTCCTCATCACCCTGGTTCTTTGGGAGATGTGGAAACACCGTAATGCAATCGTCTTCAATGGCGCTGCACCCTCGCTATCTGGGCTAATCATGCAAATTGTGGAAGAAGGTAACGCTTGGTGCACGTCGGGCTTGCTCAAGGGGGACTGGAACGGCGTTGCTCCAGAGCTAGCTAGGTGGGCGCGATGTGAGTAGTTTTGTAAGCTTAGGACCTTCCTCGCTGAGGAGTCGCAGATGTGGCATGCTTAGGCCATGATGTAAACCTTCATATGTGGATTTGGGTTCTTCACCCACTCCTTCTTTATAATATAATACGCACGCTCGTGCGTATTCGAGAAAAAAAAGATAGCAATGCACCCGTCTTCAACATGTTGGGCCTATCACATTATACAGAACATGGAGATGCCTATCTGGAAAAAAATATTGCTATTATTTGAGAAAATATTTGTTCAGGGAAAGTTCTAAAACACCCATGGAGTCTGATTTGCCTAAAAAAACCCATGGAGTCTGAACGCATAAGCCAAATTGAACTAAGTATAGTAACCATCTTACATATGTTGACTTGGTTTCGTGAAAGTAAAACAATTACTCCATCCGATCCAAAATAAGGTCGTGGTTTTGAACTAAGATTAGTTCAACCTTAGTTCAAAACTACGACATGTACTAAACATATTTTAGCCTTTGAATTTTAAATTTGATATCTAAACTTTTTTTTGAGGTAGCAACCGTACAACTTGTTCTATGGTAATTTTCTATTAGTGAACTAAAAAGGTTTATAATATGTACAAAAAAATTAACAAAAGAATGTAGGCAGTAGCCTCTGTCCTCTATCCAATGCCAGTTTTTTCCAACATGATGCTACTAAGAGAAGTTTATGTCTTTGTGAGGAGTCATTCTAGCTGATCCTTAATCCAGTCTTGCACAAAGCCACAATCCCAAAAGAGGTGTCTTAAGGTTTCTTCAGCCTTTTCATTGAAGAAAACACACTCATAGCAATCCAAGTGGAAGCTCTTCCTTTTTGGCAGATTTCTGATATTAACCCTGTCATGGACTAATAACCAGAAAAAAATATTATGCCTTAGCCTGCAAGCATTTTTCCAAAGCCACTTATATATTATACGTTTCCCCTGCTTTGGACATAAATTTTGATACTTCGTGATGGTTGAGAATTTATCTTTCTACCCTTTGCATGTCCATTTGTCACTGATTTGCATCTCCTCCTGATTTGCAGAGAGCTTTCCAATAATTGGAATTGATTGTATGCATGTGTGGACATTGGTGTGTGAAACAGCTGAGTGTGAGCATGTTGTTGAAACTAGTCCCTAACAGAGAGTGAATTATCCAATGTGCCGCCCTGTTCCCTCGCCCCCTCCCCCCTACCCCGCCGTCGCCGGCCAAAGGCCGCGTGGCGCAGGTGGCGGCGGGGCGGCTCTCTACCTCGCGCGGTGGTGGTCGTTGCGGGGTGCCCCCCCTGCTCGGTGGCGTTAGGCGCTGGCTGGCCTCGGCCCCCGGCTTCCCTCCTCCTCCTCGCGTCCCGTGACCTGCCGGCGCCGCCTCCTCTCCTCCTCCTCCTCGGCTCGTGAGGTCCTGGAAGCCGGGGGCGTGCTGGCGGCGGATCTGGCAACCCCTACCAAGATCCGGTTGGTGGTGGTGGTTGGCGGCGGCAGGGGTGACCGACGGCCCCTCTAAGGTGGTGGTGCTGCAGCCGGGGTTCATCCTACTCCGGTGGGGTGGCTGGGCACCGGCTGGACCTGGCTAGGGCATGGAGACACAAGGGGATGGTGCGCGCGGCCGGCCTCTTGCTGGATCCGGCCAGATCTGGCCTTGGGGTTCGGCCGGCAGCGCGTGGAATCGGTGGTGCGTGCCCGACGGCTCTAGCGCTTGGAGCTCGCCGGGCAATGCGGGTAGGGCAGTGACCAGGCATGGCCGTGGGTGGAGGCGTGGGGAGGTCCGGCGGTGGTGGCCTCCCGATACGGCGGCGACTTCACGGTGGCTCGACGGATCTGCCCGCAGCAGCGACCAGCTTCTCCGGCGTAGGCTCGTCTGCGTTCGGACCGTCTCGACCTTCACCCCATATCCTCGTCGCCCGGGCGCTACTCCCATCAAAGGGTTGGCCCTCTCCCAGTAGCGGTCCACCGCTCGTCTCGCGTCCGGGGCTGCAGGACCGAGCTCGCCTCGTGCATGGTGCAGCAGGACCGAGCTCGTCTCGTGCATGGTGCAGCATGACTGACCTCGTCCCCCTCGCGGTGTTGCAGGACTGAGCTCGTCTCATGCCCGGGGCAGCAGGACAGGTCGGTGGATGCCAGTTCCGGCTGGCCTATCGGGTCTCGATGCTGGGGATCGCCCAGGGGTGTAAAAGGTGGGACCTTTCCACCGTCTCTTTCGCTGGGGTTGCGGCGGGCCTCGGGTGAGGGGGTGTCAAGGTCTTGGATGCCGGGGCGGCGGCCCTGGTGGTGGTAGCACGGTGATCTTGGGCAGAGCCGGTGCCTTGGCGCTGCCCGGTCACCATGGCCGTGTGGGCGGCTGATACGTCTCCAACATATCTATAATTTATGAAGTATTCATGCCAATATATTATCATTCTTGGATGTTTTATAATCATTTTATAGCAACTTTATATTATTTTTTGGGACTAACCTATTGACCCAGTGCCCAGTGCGAGTTGCTGTTTTTTGCTTGTTTTTTACATCACAGAAAATCAATATTAAACGGAGTCCAAACACCGTGAAACTTTTTCTGGATTTTTTATGGGCCAGAAAACTCCTGATGGGCCAGAGCACCACCTGAGGGGTGCCCCGAGGGGGGCACAACCCACCAGGGCATGCCAGGCCCCCCAGGCGCGCCCAGGTGGGTTGTGCCCACCTCAGTGGCCTCCGTACCCCTTCTTTGCACTATAAATTCCCAAATATTCCGAAACCCCTTGGGGTTAACCTAGATCAGAAGTTCCACCGTCGCAGGGCTCCGCAACCACCGAAAACCAATCTAGACCCGTTCCGGCACCCTGCCAGAGGGGGGAGTCATCTCCGGTGGCCATCTTCATCATCCCGGCAGCCACCATGATGAGGAGGGAGTAGTCCACCCTCAGGGCTGAGGGTTTGTACCAGTAGGTATATGTTTAATATCTCTCTCTCTCTCTCGTGATATATATCATGGGCTTTGTTAGTATAGTCAGATCATATGATGTTTCTCCCCTCTATACTCTTGTTGTGATGAATTGAATCTTTACCCTTTGAAGTTTTGTCTTATCGGATTGAATATTCAGATATGAGAACACATGATGGATGTCTTGCGGTATGAATACTTGTGGTGAAAATGAGGTATCATATTGATTCACTTGATATACGTTATGGCACTCAACTTACGGATTCCCAAGGTGACATCGGGGTAGTCTATGCATAGGGGTTGATGCACGTTTTTATTATCTTTTCTCCGATAGAAACATTGGGTCCCTTTGTAGTCATTTGTGCGGATTGAGCATTATGAATATGAATTTGCTTTGGTGTTATTTTAGTACGAACTCTTGATTAGATCGATCGAAAAGAATAGCTTGCGTTATTTTAGTACAAGCTCTAGGATAGATCGAACGAAAAGAATAGCTTTGAGGTGGTTTCGTACCCTACAAACAAGTTCTACCTTTTGTTCTCCGCTAATAGGAACTCAGGAGTGATTCTTTATTGCACTTTGAGGGATAATCATATGATCCAACTATGTTAGCATTGTTGAGAGGTTGCACTAGTGAAACTACAGACCCTAGGCTTTGTTTTTAAGCATTGCAACACTGTTTTTGTGCTCATTTACTATTTGCTACCTTGCTGTTTTTATTTATTCAGATTATAAAAATATATTTCTACCATCCATATTACACTTTTATCACCATCTCTTCGCCGAACTAGTGCACCTATACAATTTGCCATTGTATTGGGTGTGTTGGGGACACAAGAGATTTCTTGTATTTGGTTGTAGTGTCGTTTGAGAGAGACCATCTTTATCCTACACCTCTCACGGATTGATAAACCTTAGGTCATCCACTCGAGGGAAAATTGCTACTGTCCTACAAAACTCTGCGCTTGGAGGCCCAACACGTGTCTACAATAATAAAGTATTGTAGTAGACATCAAGCTCTTTTCTGGCGCCGTTGCCGGGAGGTGAGTGCTTGATGGTATATCTTTAGATCTTGCAATTGAATCTTTTAGTTTCTTGTTTTATCACTAGTTTGGTTTATAAAAGAAAACTACATAAAAATGGAATTGAGGTTGCATCATATTATTGATCATCTTTATAATATCTTCCTTGAAAATGATGGATCGGTCAATTATTAGAAGAAGAAGTCAATAAAATGTTTGGCACAAAATATTTAAATGATGAGCATGATTGCAATGTTGTTAGTATGAATTCTTAGAATATCCATGATGCTAATGATATGCAGAGCTACAAGCTTGAGGATGCTATATTTGATGAAGATGATATTTTTAGTCCCCCAAGTTTTGATGAGAAAATTTATTATGATGATTGCATGCCTCCTATTTATGATGATTATATTGATTAAAATGGATTTGGAGAGGTCGCAACTTTATTTAATGATGAATCCACTATTTTGGAGGAGGTTGCAATTGATTATGATAACAAAGTTCCTATATATGATGATTATGGTGATGACATGTATGCTATATTGAATAATTATAAACATGAAACTTGTCATCACGATTTTAATTTCCAATCACATGATAGTTGTTTTGTTGAGTTTGCTCCCACTACTATTCATGAGAATAAATTTGCTTATGTGGAGAGTAATAAAATTTCTATGCTTGTGAATCATGAAAAGAATGCTTTATGTGATAGCTATATTGTTGAATTCATTCATGATGCTACTGAAAATTATTATGAGGGAGGAACATATGCTTGTAGGTATTGCAATAATATCAAGTTTCCTCTCGATGTGTTGAAAATCTTGAAGTTATGTTTGTTTTCGCCTTCCTATGCTAGATGATTCTTGTTCCCATGAATCGTTTGCTCACAAAATCTGTATGCATAGGAAGTGGGTTAGACTTAAATGTGCTTTTCATGTGCTTCATGATGCTCTTGTTATGTTTCAATTCTTATCTTTTATGTGAGCATCATTGGAATTATCATGCCTAGCTAAAAGGCATTAAAGAAAAGCGCTTGTTGTGTGATGCCCCCGATTTGACCGTAAATCATGCACGCAAATGTGTAAGACCAAGATCAGGGGCCCACGAGAAGATATCACAACACAACTCTATACACCAATTAAAATAATACAAGCTTTATATTACAAGCCAGGGGCCTCGAGGGCTCGAATACACAAGAGTCAGCAGAAGCAACAATATGTGAGTACAGACATAAGTTAAACAAGTTGCCATAAGATGGCTAGCACAAACAGGGATACAGATCGAAAAGGAAAGGCCTCCTGCCTGGGACCTCCTAACTACTCCTCGAAGTCGAACTCCATGTAGAAATCATCCTCGGGATCCTCTGGCTCCTGGACTCCATCATATGATCGCAAAAACCGAGGAAAGGGGAAAAATAAAATGCAAAGCAATCGTGAGTACTCATCCAAAGTACTCGCAAGCAAGGATCTACAATACATATGCATTGGTATCAATGAAAGGGGGTAGTATATGTGGACTGAACTGCAGAATGCCAGAATAAGAGGGGGATAACAAGTCCTATCGAAGACTACGCTTCTGGAAGCCTCCATCTTGAAGAAGTAGAAGAGAGTAGATGGTAAGTTAACCAAGTATCATCGCATAGCATAATGCTACCCGGCAATCCTCTCCTCGCCGCCCTGTTAGAGAGCAATCACCGGGTTGTATCTAGCACTTGAAAGGGTGTGTTTTATTAAGTATCCGTTTCTAGTTGTCATAAGGTCAAGGTACAACTCCGGGTCATCCTTTTACCGAGGGACACCGCTATTCGAATAGATAAACTTCCCTACAGGGATGCACCACATAACCCAACACGCTCGATCCCCTTTGGCCAGACACACTTTCCTGGGTCATGCCCGGCCTCGGAAGATCAACACGTCGCAGGCCTACCTAGGCACAACAGAGAGGTCAGCACGCCGGTCTAAATCCTATGGCGCAGGGGTCTGGGCTCATCGCCCATTGCACACCTGCACGTTGCATGGGCGGCCGGAAGCAGACCTAGCCTCCCTAATACAAGAGGAGGCGTTCCAGTCCAATCCGGCGCGCGCCGCTCAGTCGCTAATGTCAAGAAGGCTTCGACTGGTACCACGACGTCGAGTGCCCATAACTATTTCCGCGTAGTTGGTTAGTGCGTATAGGCCCGTGGCTAGACTCAGATCAAATACCAAGATCTTGTTAAGCATGTTAACTGATGTAACCGTGGATGCTAACTAGGGCCAGGCCCACCTCTCACCTAGGTGGTCTCAGCCTGCCCTGTCACTCCGCCACCAAGATCCACCCAGAGGGCTGTCGGGACAAATGTCCTTTCAGCCCCCAATCCGTGAATCACTCGTAGGTACTCTATGAGCCAACCCGACTTTAGTCACCACATATATCATATATTATATATATAAGTATATACCCGTGATCAACTCCCGAGTGATCACGGCCCGGTAGTATAGCATGGTAGACGGACAAGAATGTACAACCACTGATGGAATACTAGCATCCTATACTAAGCATTTAGTATTGCAGGTAAGGTATCAACAACTTTAACAACAATGACAGGCTATGCAACAGAATAGGATTAACGGAAAGCAGTAACATGATACACTACTCTAATGCAAGTAGTAGAGAGAAGAATAGGCGATATCTGTGTAAGTGCATCTAGTGCCCCTTAGTGATTTTGGTGTATTGAAGACTTATAGGTTAAGGGACTAATGTGTTTGTGAGTGCACACAGGTCTATAAGTCTGAGGAGTTTGATATTTACAAGAAAAGTTGACCCCTGAAAATGAATATCTTCGACTGAAGATTTTGGTATTTCTGAAGACTTTCATGAAGACTTTGAAAGTGAAGAAATTGGTGTGTCCGTGAAGACTTGATATTCATGCGAGGAATATGAAGCTTGAAGACTTTCGTTTTCATAGTTTTGTTTCTCTCTTTCTTGAGTCATAGGAAACACCGTATTGTTAAAGGGGGTCGAGGAAATACTAAGGAAAAATTTTCATGTGATGCTCAACTCAAAATCCTACACCTACCAATCCCTTCGAGTGAAGCCATTGGAAATCTCATACAGTTCAGTCAATTTCTTCAGTGACAGAGACGAAGTTCTTCTGGTCTCTGAGGAATTTGTCCTGACTAAGGAGTTAGGAATTCGCCAGTGCAGATTGCCTACACAGTGAGGAACATGATAGCCCATAGGATTTTGCTACTCAAAATTCCGATCGTTGTTGTGCTATGCGCCAGCTGTCCCAAAATATCTGTCCACCTAACGGTCATATCATTGAAGGGCATTTATGTCTTATCATGTCGGGCTGCTCCCTAGGCTATAAATAGCCGCCCCCTACAACCACTAGCTGGTTGGCTGCTCAGAGAGAGATTGGCACTTGTCATTTGAGAGCAACCCATCCTCTGAGGACTTTGAGCGAAAATCATCAAGTGAGGAAAAACCAAAAACACAAAACCCAAACACCTACAAACCCAAGTGATTGAGCATCACTGAAGAGATTGATCCTGAGTGGATCCGACGCTTGTTACCTTTGAAGACTGTGCTTCTTCCAGACGGTTAGGCGTCATGGTCTAGAGCATCCAAGAGGAATTGTGGATCGCCGAGTGACCAAGTTTGTGAAGGTTTGGAAGTCGCCTGAAGACTTACCACGAGTGATTGGACGAGGTCTGTGTGACCTTAGTTCAAGGAGAATACGGTGAGGACTGGGTGTCCGGAATTGTGTGTCCTCGAGTTTAAATACTCAGCCGCTCCAACCAGATGTACAACTGAGACAGCAGTTGGAACTGGTCTACCAAATCATTGTCTTCACCAAGCTTACTAGTTCTATTTCCTCAACTCTTTCATTTACTCATAACTGTGTTGTGTGCTTGTTCATATCTGTGTTTGAAGACTTTGTCTGAAGACTTTCTCAATTTCCTCAGTTTAATTTCTTTAGTCTGTTTGTCTTCATCCTGTGTTATCCTGTGATTACGCTTCCTGTACTATATGCCTGTCTTCATTTCATCATGATGACTATGCTTCTATTCTGTTATGTTTACTTTTGAGTACTTATTCCGCTGCTAGTAGTTCTTCGCTAAGGAAGTTCCTCACCGGCAAATTCCTCAGTGAAGAATTTCATAAAAATTGCCTATTCACCCCCCTCTAGTCGATATAACGCACTTTCAATTGGTATCAGAGCCTGGTACTCCCTTGTTCTGTGTGATTTTGGTTTAACCGCCTGGAGTTTTAGTTATGTCGACTGCAGGTATGATCAAGGTCTCTGCTGGGTGTCCTACCTTCGATGGGACGGACTACCCCTACTAGAAGAATAAGATGCGAATGCATCTTGAAGCAATTGATAACGATCTCTGGTATGTTGTGGAAAATGGTGTTCCCTCAGTCACACCTTCTCTGAATGCTGCTGATGTGAAGAGATTCAAGCAACTCGACTCTCAAGCGAAGAATATCATATGTGGACATCTGAGCAAAGGATAGTATGGCAGAGTGAGTGCTTTGGAGACAGCGAAGCTTATCTGGGACAGGTTGTCCAAAGTGAACGAAGGAGTCTCAACTCAGCGTGACTCTCGAGTTGATGTTCTTCGCAATCTCTTCAACCGCTTCAAAAGACTCGACAATGAAAATGTTCGACAAACCTTCGATCGCCTCACTGACATCTCAAATGAGCTTCAAGCACTTGGTGCCACTGACATCACCGACCATGAGGTGGTGAAGAAATTGCTGAGATCGCTTGATTCCTCATTTGACACTCTGGCATTGATGATACAAGAATGTGCTGATTACAACTCACTTGATCCTGCTGATATTCTCGAGAGGCTAAATACTCATGAGTTCCAACTTGCTGAAAAGAGAGATCTCTATGGTTCAAGCTATGGCAGAACACGTGCAATGAAGGCCAAGGCAGTATCTGAGTCCGAAGATGAAGACTCTGGTAGCAGCCTTGGTGATCCTGAAGAACTGAGCCATGATCTGGCTGTGCTCGTGAAGAAGTTCCAAAAGTTCTCAAGACGTGGTCGTCTTGGAAGATCCTCAAGGAGCAATGATTCCTCATCCAGTGACTACAAGAAGAGGCTCTGTCACAAATGCAAGAAACCTGGACATTTCATTCAAGATTGTCCTCAGTGGGAAAAGGAATCAAAGAAGAAGAAATACAAGGATTACAGTTCCGATGATGCGAAGAAAAAGAAGAAATTCACAAAATCTTCATCATCAAAATCCTCAAAGTCTTCATATCACAAGAAGAGTAGCTCCAAGAAGGCTAGGGCATTCATTGGCAAGGAAATGGACTCTGAGGATGAATCTGAAGAAAATGTGGAAGAGGAGACATATGAGGAATCCGAATCCGGAGTGGCGAGCCTAGCTCTCACTACTGCATTCGTCAGCAAGTCTATCTTCAACACTGAAGAAAATGACCTCACCAACAAGGCTGATGAAAGCAATGATGACTACGCTCCCACCTATTGCTTCATGGCAAAGGGTGCCAAGGTACTCAAATATACCTCCTCTGAATCAAGTGAGAATGAATCTGATGAAAACCTTAAGCCCAGCTATTCTAAACTTGCTAAGATTGCTATAAAACAACAAAGGGCTTTAGAAAAGGTTCAAAACATGCTAAATAAAAGTGATGATATGTTGGGTGAAGAAATGGATCACACTGAAACTTTGACTGAAAATCTTCAAAGACTTCAGTCCAAGCTTGACAAACTTCAAAGTCATCATAACACTCTCTTATCGGATCATGAGAAGCTTTCTTATGAATTTCTTCAAAGAAAGCAAGATCTTGAAAAGCTAAGAGTGAGTTATGAAGATCTTCAGAAAGAGCGCGATTCATTACTTGCTCAACAAGTCAATGCTTCTCAGGAAGAATTTGTTCCTCCATGCTTGAAGTGCATTGAACGTGAATCTGCTAATTCTTCACCCGAATGTTCAAATGCTGCTAATGTTTCAAATTCTTCACATGCCTCTGCTATCACTAATTCCTCATCTGTGGACATTGCTAGTATCACTGACATTGCAGGGCTGAAGGAATTGTACATGACAGGCATGTACAAAAGCCTCAAAGGGCATCAGGCTCTTTGTGATGTGCTTAAAAAGCAGATCCTCAACAGGAACCCTAGGAAAGAGGGTATCGCCTTTGAGAGGAAACTCAATGCCGATGGTACATATTGGAAGCCTGAGCAGTACCCCCAAACTACATGGGTTGCTGCAAAGGGACCTCCAGTTGATCCATCTAACTTATATGGATTTGCATGTGAATCTCCTCATTCTGATGATGAGTCAATTGACTCCAACTATAAGCTATTCAAAAATCAGAATGGTGAAGTATTTGCTAAATATGTTGGCACTAACTGCAGGAACAACTCCCCTATGAAGAAAATCTGGGTTCCCAAAAGATGCCTTAAAAATCTTTAGGTGAATGTCATCATGACGCCGCTTGTGAAGAATAGGAACCCCAGATCAAATTCTTCATATGGACCAAATTCCTCACATGGATCAAAGTCCTCATATGAACATCATCGTGCTAACCCTTCTGTTTCGCAGGGAAGATCTAAGGATTATGGATATGTGCATTATTCTTCAAATCATTATTTTCATAAGTCCTCGAAGAATTTCTTTGCATACTCTTATGCTTACTCTAACCCCTCTTATGTGAGACGAAATGGACTGGCTTCTATGCCATCCTTTTCGTATGGAGCTCGTAGAATGATGAACTCTTTGCCACCCCTTCAGATGTGGGTGGTGAAGAAAAGGAACTAATCTCTTCTGCAGGGTCAGGTCTCCAAACGCACGTAATCGTCTAAAGAATTTGCTGGAGATCTGAGCATGCCTGATAGGACGGCGGCTAATCATGAAGAAATGAACTTTCATTTCTCACGTACTCATACTGTTTTATCAATCCTTTTACTTGATGAAATTGATCTGATGAATTGATGTCATATTCTTCACTGATGAAGTATATGAGTTTGTAAGCTGCACTAATTCGTCTGCAGGATGATCAACCTAAAACAACTGAGTCGGTCCTCGATAGTGGATGTACAAACCACATGACTGGTGACAAGAATCTATTGATGGATGCTTCATTATCTCCGTCGCATCTGAAGCATATCATCTTTGCTGACAAAGGAAAAATCCAGGTATTGGGTCTAGGTAAGGTTGCGATTACAAAGGATCGACACATGGACAAAGTCATGCTTGTTGAGTCCTTTGGATACAACCTTATGTCTGTCTCAATGCTTTGTGGTCTTGATATGGTTGTTGTCTTTGGCAAGTGCCATTGTGTTGTGGTTATGGAAGATGATAATTCCAAAGTCTTCGAAGGCTTTAGGAGAGGAGACCTGTATATTGTTGATTTCTCTACAGGAGCGCAACCAGCCGTGTGCTTACTTGCAAAAGCTTTAGAGGGCTGGCTCTAGCATCGACAACTTGGTCATGCAGGCATGAGGAATTTGCACATGCTTGCGAAGAAGAAGTATGTCATTGGCATCGAAAATGTCAAATTCCTCAAGGATCACCTATGCGGAGCGTGTGAAACTAGGAAGATGACGAAGGCCAAGCATCCAACAAAGACTATCATGACCACCACTCGCCCATTTGAATTGCTTCACATGGATCTCTTTGGTCCTAATCATTATTCTGCTATTTCAAATGAAGCATCTCAATATGGCTTTGTTATTGTTGATGATTATTCTCGCTACACATGGGTACACCTTGTTACTTACAAACATGAAGTGCAGGAAGTCTTCAAACGATTTTCCTCGAGGGCTTCAACCAACTTTGGTGTGAAGATCAAGCACATCAGAAGTGACATTGGCACTGAGTTCAAGAATTCTGGTCTCGATGACTATCTCGATGAACTTGGTATTACTCATGAGTTATCTGCTCCCTACACTCCTCAGCAGAATGGCATCATGGAGCGCAAGAACAGGACTCTTGCTGAGATGGCTTGCACTATGCTTGATGAATACAAAACGCCTCGTCGTTTCTAGACTGAGGCAATTGATACTGCGTGCCACATCATCAACAGAGTATATCTTCACACATTCTTCAAAAAGACTGCCTATGAACTCCTCACTGATAAGAAACCCAATGTAAGTTATTTCAAAGTCTTCGGTGCTAAATGTTGGATTAGAGATCCTCATCACAACTCAAAATTTGCACCGAAAGCACATGAAGGTTTTATGCTTGGTTATGGAAAGAACTCGCACACCTACAGAGTCTTCAACAATGTTCTTCACAAAGTTGTTGAAACTGTAGATGTGCGGTTCGATGAAACTAATGGCTCGCAAAGAGAGCACCTACCTACTGTGATAGATGAACCAACACTTGAGGAAACTATCAAGTTCAAGGCTACTAAGGATGTCATTCCTACTGAAGAATCTGCTGAAGAATTCATTCCAGAACATGAAGAACGTCAAGCTAATGCACCTGAAGAAAATGCTGAAGAAAATGGTGCTGAAGAAAACGCTGATCAAACTCTTCAACGACAACCAGCTCGTCCTCGCATTGCAAAAGAAGTGCAAGTTGAAAAGATCATCAATGACATTAAAGCGCGAGGTCCTCTCACACGCTCAAAAGCTTCACATTTGTCTAACTTTTGTGGGTAGTATGCTTTTGTCTCTATTACAGAGTCCACTAAGGTAGATGAAGCATTTCTGGAGCCTGAGTGGATTCAGGCCATGCAAGAAGAATTACATCAGTTCGAGCTCAACAATGTCTGGGAACTGGTCAAACATCCAGATCCTCGCAAGCACAATATCATCGGCACAAAGTGGATCTACCGCACCAAGTAAGATGAAAATGGCCTTGCGGTGAGGAATAAGGCACGGCTTGTAGCTCAAGGCTACACACAGGTGGAAGGAATTGATTACGATGAAACTTTTGCACCTGTTGCTAGACTTGAGGCTATTCGCATATTACTTGCTTATGCTAACCATCATGATATCACTTTATATCAAATGGATGTGAAAAGTGCATTCCTCAATGGTAAGCTTGAGGAAGAAGTATATGTTGCTCAACCCCCAGGTTTTGAAGATCCAAAGAATCCTGACAAAGTCTTCAGACTCAACAAGGCCCTCTATGACCTCAAGCAAGACCCACGGGCTTGGTATGATACCTTGAAGGAACTCCTCATGAAGAAAGGCGTCAAACCCGGTTCAGTCGACCCTACTCTTTTCACTAAATCTTATGATGGTGAATTGTTTATGTGCCCAATATATGTTGATGATATTATCTTTGGCTGTACTGACCAACGTTATAGTGATGAATTTGCCTATATGATGAGTGAAGAATATCAAATGTCTAGGATGGGAGAGTTGAAATTCTTCTTAGGTATTCAAATTCGTCAACAACACAATGGAATATTCATATCTCAGGAGAAATACCTCAAGGATGTACTGAGGAAATTCGACATGCAAGATTGCAAAGGCGTCAAAATTCCTATGCCCACAAATGGCCATCTGTGCACTGATGAAAATGGTATTGACTTCGATCATAAGGTATACCGCTCCATGATAGGTTCCTTATTGTACTTATGTGCATCTAGGCCAGATATAATGCTTAGTGTTTGCATGTGTGCCCGATTTCAAGCTACACCGAAGGAATCACACCATAAGGCTGTGAAGCATATTCTTCGATTTCTAGCTCACACACCAACACTTGGATTATGGTACCCCAAGGGCTCGGCTTTTGATCTTGTTGGATATTCTGACTCTGACTATGCTGGTGATCGTGTGGATCGCAAGTCAACATCTGGTACATGTCATTTCCTCGGATGATCTTTGGTCTGCTGGTCCTCGAAGAAACAGAATTGCGTATCACTATCTACTGCTGAAGCTGAGTACATTGCCGCTAGTTCTTGCTATGCCCAATTGCTATGGATGAAGCAAACTCTCAAGGACTATGGCGTCAACATGAAGAATGTGCCTATCTTATGTGACAATGAGAGTGCCATCAAGATTGCTCACAACCCAGTTCAGCACTCGAAGACAAAGCACATTCAGATTCGTCATCATTTTCTTCGTGATCATGTGTTGAAGGGCGACATTTCTATTGAGCATGTGAAGACTGAAGAACAACTAGCCGATATCTTCACAAAGCCCTTGGATGAGAAGAGATTTAGCAAGTTGCGGTGTGAGCTAAATATCCTAAAATCTTCGAATGTTCTTTGAAAAGGACACTCATCCTAACACTTATGCAAAATTGATGACTTAGATGTGCAACACATGAAGAAACGTTTTTCTTCAACCAATGAAGAATAACACTCTTAGTGTGAAGAAATTAATGAAGAATTTGATTCTCAGAACCCTACGATATTTGTACGCGGTGTCTGAAATCATCATTCTTATACGGTGGGTCACGCCACCACCAAAAGTTGAAATTCCTCAAATTATTCATATTCTTCAACTTTGCATAGTCTTCACTAGTTCCGTCGTTTTTCTTCATTGGCTATATATATATATATATAGAAAAATGGTTGTATACTCCTGAGAGTATGTACTCCCGCTCCTCATATACCACATAGATGAATCTTTTATACCTCTTTATTATTTTTAATATACTTCATTATTAACTACTAGATACCTTAAAATGATTTTCATGAAAAAAGTTATGTGAGTCTACATATTTTTAAAGGTTTACATATATACTGATTTGTTCGTATGTGAAAAAGGTATATTGCAAAAAGTACGTCAAAAATGATATTTTTTTCCACAAAACTCCTATTGGGGTATCCTAGAATATTGAATTAAGTATATTGAGAATGATAAAGAGGTATAATTAATGCGTCTATAGGGTATATTGAAGATGGGAGTACATACTCCCAGGAGTATAGAAAATTAGTCATATAAATATATATATATATATATATATATATGTGTGTGTGTGTGTGTGTGTGTGTGTGTGTGTGTGTGAGTTTATGTCCTCTACAGCATTCACTTATTGCTATTTCTTCAAGTTGGTTTTCTGCTAAGTGAATGTGATCGGACCCTTCCCCTCTATGCTATACTCAACCCAATCTGTTCACAAATTTTTCATGTGTGTTCTATTTGAAACTCGTTCAAAATCTTCACTCTGTCCTTGTCAGCTGAAGAAATTGCGAACGGAACTTTAAAACCTATCTTATCTAAATTTTCGGCTTTGCCGCTCAAACCGTTCTGCATCCCACGATACACTTATCCACTCACCCACGATCTAACACGATCTTCACCTCTCACTATGTGGGTGACACATGTCATGCGAATGAGAAGGGTCAGGGGCACGTTCGTCCAATTTCTTCGGGCGAGCAGTTTTTCAGCGTGGCTATAAATAGCAGATTCCACCAGCCTCAAGCGCGGTGAGGACTATCCTGATGAATGGGCCAAGCGCCAAAGCAAGTTGGCTAAGCAAGCCAGAGAAGCAGTAAGGAAATTCAATGAAGACTCTGCTGCTGCTGCTGCCTCTGCTGAGGCCTCTGCTGTCAAGCCAAAGAAGGCTATGTCTAAGAAGCCTGCACGCAGGCCAAGTTCCTCAGCAATGCCCTCACGACCAGAATCATCAAAGCCCTCACGGCCAATTCCTCATGCTGCTCCTGTTCCTCCAAAGTCCTTAGCTCCTCCGCCAAAGCCTTCAGCTGTTCCGACCAAATCCTCAGCACTTGTGCATCTCGCCTTGTGCCAAAGGACTGCCGGCATCTCCATTGCCTCAGGTGTCTTAGCTAGTTCCTCAGCTGCACCAAGTTCCTCAGCTGGCCCCTCACTGCTGAAGACAAAGGCCACTGCTGGACGAGGTCCTCACCCAAGTCCTCAAAAGAAGCAAGTCGCTTTCCAAGTGCCGTCTGATGAAGACGAAGCTGATGATGATGAACTTGCAGAAATCATCAGAGACGGGCAAGTTAGGGCCGCCAGAGCCAAAGGATCAGAAGTGCCACTGCTTTTGGATACCAAGCTGATCCTCGACTACATTGATGATTGGCACAAGGACCCCAACACTCCCTTGCCTGACTTCAAGCTGACTCCTGGCCAGAGTCACATGCTGACCCACTTCATTCAAGAAGAAAAGTGGAAATTTGAGAAGGCCAGGCAGATCAAGAAAGCGCAGTACAAGAAAGAGCGCTATCTGAAGAAAAACGTTGTCTCTATGACAACTGAAAAACTTGTCACTATTCAGACTGAGATTAAGAAACTCAGTGATAACTTTGACGCATATCGCTCTGATCGGCTTGGAGCCAAGGTTCGTTTTGTGAAACTTGCGAATAACTTCACTTCCAATGTTGCAACCCCAACGCAACAGGAAATTCCTCAGGCTAAAGCATCTACTCAGCCTACTGAAGAAAATGCTAGCACCGCTGATAACAATCAGGCTGCTGAAGATAATGTGAGTTCCAGGGCTAATGACTGCATTCCAGCCGCTAAAGAAATTGCCAGGGCACCCACTAGTGGTGTGCCTGAAGAAACTGAAGAACTCAGGGCAACTGCATCAGTTGTGCCTGCAGAAAATCAACCAGATTCCTCAGCTGCTCATGCACCAACTTCAACTCCAATCCTTCCATATGCATCAGATGTGAAGAAGACCAAGGCTGCAGAGCGTGCTGCAGTGAAGAAAAGGAAAGCATCAGCTGCTTCAGATTCTTCAGCTCCGAAGAAAATGAAGCCTATGACAAGTTCGTTTGCTAATCTGATTGATGTTGTTCCCATCTCAACCAGGCCACCTAAGGACCTTGTTCCTTTTGATGAAGAATATGTGATCCCTAGCAGATCTGATGAAGAAACTCCCTCTGCTGCTTCATCTGAAGCGTTGGATGAAGAAATTGAAGTGGATGCAATCCCTTCAACACCTCTCATCTCCTCGCCTATGCCTCAGTTCACAGCTGAAGAGGCTGGCGTTGAAGAAATGGAAGATGAAGATGTGGACATTGGCTGCTCCACACCCGTAATCAGTGATGAATTCTGGGAAGGTCAGCATCCAAATTCTCCAATGTTCACCCCTCTACAGCAAATTCCTCAGTCCCCCACACAAACTGTTCACATGGGCTCTAAAGAAACTCATCCCACTGCATCTGTCCATGAGGAAATTCCAGCCACTAGCGCTGAAGAAACTACTGTTGCTGAACAACCAACGATGCAGACTGCCACTGAGGAGGAACCAAAAATTCCTCAGCCTGAAGAACCTGCGATTGAGATTCCTGAGGTCGTGATGCAACTCACTGACACTCCTCTGCCGAAGCCAAAGGATCCTTTCTCACGCAAGCAAAAGTTCAAGGCTGATGATTTCTTCGGCGAGCACGTATTCTTCGAAGATTACAACCCATATGACTCTGCTCGCATTAGGAAGAGGCGTTTCTGGACTGCCAGCCAAGCAAATTTCTATTCCCCAGTGCTGTTCAACAAGGAGAAAATCTTATACCATGAGCATATTCCTAACGTGGATATGGAGTATCTACCGTGCTTCGCACCAGTCCTCAGTGTTCTTAATGATGCTGGACTGCCCGACTTTTGCTCTATCATCTGCGATTGGAATGAAGAACCGATTCTTCAATTCTATGCAACACTGCACATCACCGGAGATGCGGAAGATGTGAATTCATGGGTGCTGGACTGGATGTCTGAAAACACTCACTACACTGCACCAGCCTCTGAATTGCTTCGTGCTCTACCACTCAGTCCTCCCCTTGAAGAAGCTCGCTGCATCTAAAGTGAACCTGAGCTCACACATTATTACATGCAGGTGCTGATGAAGCCTTTGAAACCAGGTCAGGCACCACGAACCAAATTCCTTGTGAAGGAATTTTTGTACGTGCCCAAAACTGTCTATCATATTCTTACGAGGACAATCAGTCCCATAAAAGGCCACGACTCATCTGATGAGGAAATTGTTGGCATCATGAAGAATCTGGTATTCAACATCGTTCATGGCATTCCTGTCAATTATCACGATTTCTTCATGAGGACTATGGCCAATGTTGCACTGTCTCCGTTTGAGCTGAAACCTTATGCACCTTGGATTATGAGATTCCTCAGGACAAGGTCTTCACTCAACTACAAAGCTGATTTCCAGAATCACCTCAGCTACTTGCCCCTAATTGAAGTCCTCAAGCAGACATATTCCTCAGTTGATGGAAAGGGCAAGGCACTAGTCGTAATAGATGAAGGCATTCGTCCATTGGATGGTTAGTTTCGCAAAGCTGCATCTTATTCCACCAATGATGATTCTGCCACACATGACTCTGCCAATGCACCTAAGTCCACTCCTCAAGCCACTGCTCCGCGCGTGATGATTGACCGTGAACTTCTGCTTAGTCTTCACTAGAAGGTGGATCCAAATCACAAATGGGTTAAGCGTCAGTTTGGTTCACTTCTTCACAACATGACTACCACACACAATGCAGTGAAGAAAAACCACTACTACCTCCATCAAGTCTTCGGTCGCACCTGGGCAATCCTGTCACATCTGTATGGTGAAGAAGATCTTAAGAACATGGGTCTCAAAGAAGATTTTGACTAGTCTGCACCTCCACCGAAAAAATTCAAGAAGGTCTAGGTTCCTTCTCTGGTGGCCAGCTCATTTTCTTCATCGCGCGACACTGATGAACATGAAGATTTGGACGATACTGCGGCAGGCCCTACATCAACAAACGACCCCAACAACGCTGGCGCTCCTTCATCAACATGATTATCTTTAGGGGCGTTAGTCCTCATTTTCGATCCTTTTGTTCATTCGATGACAAAGGGGGAGAAATATGAGTTAGTCTTCAAGCAGGTCTACTATATGGGCGTTTTTTTTTGCTAAGTTACAACTCTCGTTCTTCTGAAACTTTATTGGATCGAGTTGTAATCTTAAACCCGATGGTGCTCTGATACTTTTGATGCACTTTGCTCTGATACTTTTGATGCACTATTCTGCATGCTTATTCCTCGTTAATATTATTGCACGCATGCTGAATTTCATCAGGCACCATATTTCATCATGCATTTCAAATTCTTCATATTATATGTTAAATGCATGTATGCATTACAAGATATAGGGGGAGATCTCCATGATTCAACTCTTCAAGTGTGCATTGCTTCAAAGGCAAATTCCTCACGGTGCACATCTTCAGGGGGAGTTCTTCTATATCTTGCAATCAAATTCCTCAATATCAGTAGTTACACTTCATATGTTTATCCCCGTTGAAAACTTAACCTATATTGTCATCAATCACCAAAAAGGGGGAGATTGTAAGTGCATCTAGTGCCCCTTAGTGATTTTGGTGTATTGAAGACTTATAGGTTAAGGGACTAATGCATTTGTGAGTGTACACAGGTCTATAAGTCTATGAGGAGTTTGATATTTACAGGAAAAGTCGACCCCTAAAAATGAATATCTTCGATTGAAGATTTTGGTATTTCTAAAGACTTTCATGAAGACTTTGAAAGTGAAGAAATGGGTGTGTCCGTGAAGACTTGATATTCATGCGAGGAATATGAAGCTTGAAGACTTTCCTTTTCATAGTTGTGTTTCTCTCTTTCTTGAGTCATAGGAAACACCGTACTGTTAAAGGGGGTCGAGGAAATACTAAGGAAAAATTTCCATGTGATGCTCAACTCAAAATCCTACACCTACCAATCCCTTCGAGTTAAGCCATTGGAAATCTCATACAGTTCAGTCAATTTCTTCAGTGATAGAGACGAAGTTCTTCTGGTCTCTGAGGAATTTGTCCTGACTGAGGAGTTAGGAATTCGCCAGTGCGGATTACCTACATAGTGAGGAACATGATAGCCCTGAGGATTTTGCTACTCAAAATTCCGACCGTTGCTGTGCTATGCGCCAGCTGTCCCAAAATATCTATCCACCTAACGGTCATATCATTGAAGAGCATTTATGTCTTATCATGTCGGACTGCTCCCTAGGCTATAAATAGCCGCCCCCTACAACCACTAGCTGGTTGGCTGCTCCGAGGGAGATTGACACTTGTCATTTGAGAGCAACCCATCCTCTGAGGACTTTGAGCGAAAATCATCAAGTGTGGAAAAACCAAAAACCCAAAACCCAAACACCTACAAACCCCAAGTGATTGAGCATCACTGAAGAGACTGATCCTAAGTGGATCCGACGCTTGCTACCTTTGAAGACTGTGCTTCTTCCAGACAATTAGGCATCATGGTCTAGAGCATCCAAGAGGAATTGTGGATCGCCGAGTGACCAAGTTTGTGAAGGTTTGGAAGTCGCCTGAAGACTTACCACGAGTGATTGGACGAGGTTTGTGTGACCTTAGTTCAAGGAGAATACGGTGAGGACTGGGTGTCCGGGACTGTGTGTCCTCGAGTTTAAATACTCAGCCGCTCCAACCAGATGTACAACTGAGACAGGAGTTGGAACTGGTCTACCAAATCATTGTCTTCACCAAGCTTACTGGTTCTATTTCCTCAGCTCTTTCATTTCCTCATAACTGTGTTGTGTGCTTGTTCATATCTGTGTTTGAAGACTTTGTCTGAAGACTTTCTCAATTTCCTCAGTTTAATTTCTTTAGTCTGTTTGTCTTCATCCTGTGTTATCCTGTGATTATGCTTCCTGTACTCTGTGCCTGTCTTCATTTCATCATGATGACTATGCTTGTATTCTGTTATGTTTACTTTTGAGTACTTATTTCGCTGCTAGTAGTTCTTCGCTAAGGAATTTCCTCACCGGCAAATTCCTCAGTGAAGAATTTCATAAAATCGCCTATTCACCCCCCCTCTAGTCGATATAACGCACTTTCAATCTGGTTGGTCAAGGGGGGGGGGGGGGTTGCCTGGTTGCTCTGGCAAGGAGGGGTCGTCAACAACGTAGTCGATCGGGGTGCCAACAGCGGCGTCAGTCTCGTAGTCTACCGGAGAGAAGAGGGGGAATAAACAATGAATGCAATGCAAACAAATGCATATCGATGCATGACATGACAAGTAACTGTGCCAGGTGTGCCCTAACGTAGTAGGAGGTGATGCCGATGAAGGGGGAAAACATGCGGGAAAGTATCCCCGGTGTTTCGCATTTTGGAACAAATGAACTGGAGGGGGAAATTTGCGTGTTCGCTATGCTAGGGATGTGTGGAGGATGAACGGGCTACGTATCCGAACTCGTCTCATTGTTCTAAGCAACTTTCATGTACAAAGTGTTTCCATCTGAGTTACGGATTATTTAATACTGCATTAGCATGATATCAGCATGACATCAGCAGTCAATGTTGACCGTTGACTTGGTCAACCTGGCAGGTGGGTCCCACCTGTCAGGGACTGTTTAGCTAATTAACAGTAGTTAATTAGGTAAATTAATCTTAATTAGTTAATTTAAACAGAATTAATTAAGTTAATTAATTAATATTTTATTTATTTATTTTCATTTTTAAACCATTCTAGGGCATGGGCCCCGTTTGTCATAGGTACAGGGGGCCATTGGGGCCACTGCTCAGCGACCCAGCCGGTGGCCCCGGGGAGGTGCCACGAAGGCGGGTGCTAGAGAGAGCTCCAGTGAGCCTCTCCCGTGGCGGCACTGCGCCGGAGACGGCCGAAAACGCAACACAGGGGTCTTTGGGCCCGTGATTTGGACCTACATGTGCGGTTCGGCATCACGCACGCGATGGTGACAACGACCGGTGCCGGGGACTGCCAGAGCATCGCCGGCTTTGAGCGAGGTGGATGGCCAGTGCGGGCGAGGCCAAAGCCAGTGATGCGGGGCGTGGGAGGGGGCGGCGTTAGGATCGCGGGCTTTGCGGGTGCGAGAGCGCCGGAAGCGTGAGCTGGCGTGGAGCTGCAGCGCGGGGTGAGGAGCAGTGCAGTATGACAAGCATGTAGCGGCGGCCGGAGCTGGGCCGCGCGGGCGGGGTGCCGCGGCCGGGCGGGTGGCGGCGGTGGCTGTGGCCGGCGGAGGTGGGTACGGTTCACGAGCGGGAGGTAGCCGCAAGGCAGGCAAACGCGCGGGCGAGCGCGGCAGTGGTCGTCGGTGGTCATGGAAAGAGAACCAGGGGAGAGAGGGAGGGAGGCCGGAGCTCATGGCGGGGTCGTAGGGTCTTAGGCAGCAGGGCGCGGGGAGGAGGTCGGGGAAGCAAGCGACGAGGTCAGAGATGTGAGGCGGAGGGCGATCTGAGCGGCGACGATGGTCGGCAAGGTTGTCAGAATCGTGATTTTGAATCGAATCGGAGCTCTGATGGCAGGATCGCAAATCGTAGAATCTTCACTATCAGGATCATAGAAACGTAGATTCCATGAACTAAAATCGTAGAATCAGAGTGGTAAGTTTGGATCGTAAAGTCGTAGAATCGTATAACAGAATCGCGATTCTGACAACCTTGATGGTCGGCGACGGTGGGGCCTTCGGGCGGGCGACGTGCGAGGGAGGAGGGGCGAGGAGAAGGTCCAGTGATGGGGCGGGTGGCGTCGGGGACGGGCGCCGATGTCGGGGGCGCGAGGCGTGGTCGTCGGGGTGGATCCCCGATCCAGATCGAGGTGGAGTGGGAGGAGTGAGGGGGATCGTGGGGTAGCGGTTTTAGGGTTTCGGGGGGGGGGGGGGGGGGAGGGGGCCTTATAGGCCAGGGGAGGTGCGGGGTGGGCCGGCCTGGTCGGCTGAGCCGATGAGGCCAAGAGGCCCAGTGGGTGAGGGGTGCCTTTTGTTTCTATTTCTATTTTTTTGTTTACAGTTTTGGCTTTTCTTTTTATTTAATTCTCTTTTCTATTTTATTAAATTTTAGCATTTATAGAATACAAAAGTTGTACCTAAAAGAGCATTAGTAATTATGCCACTACCACAATTAGCTTCGCAACTAAAATAAAATAGTTTGTGACGGTTTATTATTTTAACCTCATTTAAATAATTGTTTTTGCTACTGTTTTAATCATTTTAGAGTATTTAAGCATCTTAATAAAATTTGGTTTCTCCACCATAATTACCTATGCACTATTTGGTACAACCCGAACATTTTTGTTTTAAGGTTTGAAAACTTTTATTGTTTGTTTGATTTTTAATTTGAACTCGAACCGGTTTTGAACTAACGCGAGGTTAGCAACAGTAATCAATGTGACATGGCATCATTAGCAGAGGTTCACTGTAGCTTAAGTACCCAGGCATCACAACTCTCCTCCACTACAAGAAATCTCGTCCCGAGATTTAAGAGGTGGAGTGAAGGGGGATGTTCTGGTTACGAAATTCTAACGGATCTTCTCGGTCTTGGTTTCTCTTCTCGAAGAGGTCGATGCATAGCATCGATGTCTTCATGCCTATGCATCAATGCATCATGCTGAAGTTGTTGTCCTTCCATCAGGACCTTCACCGTACTTACGAAAGGATAAGAGGGGAAAACTCTATAAGGAGGGATTCTAACAAGAGTGAGTATCGGACGGTTAACTCACGAGAAGAAGCATAAGTATCTCTCGAATTGAAACTTAAGAAGATATCGAGAGGAAACTAAGAAGGTACCATGAGAAGTTTCAAACTGATAGGCAATCGTTCGATGTCTGAAACAAAGTGCGAAAGGGGTTCAGAGCAACAAGAATAAGTATTGTGTCTGATACCAGAATTGATGATCTCTCGAAAGGTGGCTCATGAATTACATCCAAGGCCACGCGCGAGGAACAACCTTGGGAACGGGGGATACAGGAGAGTCAGGTTTTGATCATGTGGAACTGTGGGTTATGGGCCCACCATGTGGGTTGAAAGTAGAAAGAACGTTGACATCTTGCACGGTCATGATAGCAAGGCATGTTAGAGGATAGCGTGTAAGTTATGTCGGCAACAATGTCGGTACCAAGGGCGAGGGACGAAGAGAATCATTTTCCTACTCGTTGAATGAGGCGGACCAATAGGCAAAGTTCTCGTCCATCGGTGGTTACCAGAATGTCAACAACAATAGTGACAAGGTCTTACTGATAGAGTTGTACACCGAGGTGTTTACATAAGCAGGGAAGTATTACTGCTGATATCATATATATCATGAGAAAAGTTAAACAAAACAACGGAAAGGAAAATGTGATTATTAATTTAATCAAATCAATGAAAAGAAAATGTGTTCAAACACAAATATCAATAGTATATCCTTCCCAAGGACAAGCAGAGGATGACATCCATGATAGGATAGTAAGTAGATTTCCATTTAGGTAAAGGGGGGAGGAAAATTCATGACTTTACCCATACAACGGCGTTTGGATAAGTGATCAAGAAACATTTAGCATTGCGCTTCCAATATTCTTGTTGATGAACGGAGTACCATAGTCGTGCTTCGGGATAGCATTGACATGGTCATCGGGTAAGGTCAGTCTTTGGATGCACAAAGGATTCATCAGGAACAACTTATAGAATAAGTCTTACAATTCCCTCATGGAAAAACAATTAACCTTGCTAAAAAGGAAACTATTACAATAGGGCATCCAGCCAGGGGTGCTAGCCATGACATCACCTTACCGGGTTACATAACAACCAATGCTATAATTCTTGGAAATATGTTTCGGCCATCATATCTGACCGAGATATGGATTTGGTTGGTGTCAGGATACCTCAGACACAGGATGCCTGAGAATAAAAGGTGCAACTCAAATTGACGAGATGCCATTGTAAGATTCTCGGGATATGAACTATGGAAACGAGTTCCGAAACAAGTGTTCATCATTAAACCAAGGAGAGGATGAGGAGGTGAATGATGGACTCAGCGACCAGTCATCAAGATTTCCAGAAACAGGATTTTCACAATTAAATGAACAAGGAGATAACATTTGACAGATCAAATGATATAATGATGTATGCTTGAGGAGAAAAAAACACAATTAAACATTGGTTGAAAGGTGCACCCGAAATATGGGCTTCGGTAGCATGATCCATGTTAGAATGGTGATTCAATAACCAATAGTCTAAGAATGAATGGTCGTCCATTAACTTCAAAGCAATAGGGTTGCTAGAAGTGCAGAATTCAAGCAGCACCGTTCACCTATTAGTATTCTGGTTGGAAGCAACTCTTGGACCAAGAAGAATGGTGATGGTGATAGGTATCACTTGTATCAAGAATTATCAAGAGGTGGTGAAATTCTCACAACTTGACATAAAAGACGGTAATACTCCAAGGTAAAGAAGAACAGATGCTGGATAGCAAGGAACTCAAGGTATAACACAAAACATGAACAAGTTTGTGTTGGAGGGAAGTCAATAAAGTGGTCAATGATAACACAAATCATCGAGGGCAAGGATGGTATTTCTCATCATGAACTCAATTGATATCCTGGAAGAGCTCAGAATGTTGATGATGATCACGACACAATTGTCGAGAGATTTCATGAAGATGTAATCAATCAGCGATGACATCAAGTCAAAGGAATGATGAAGCGAAAAGTTATTGGAACCACGAGTATGACACAAACTCAAAATCAAGCTTGTTGTTCAAGGCGAAATGATATGACGAGGAAAATCGACATAATCTTAGATCATCATCGAAAATGGTGCTCCGAGAATAAGGACTAGGTAGCAGTTAAAATCATCACAACAATGATATAGCCAAACACGCTAGGAATGGCGTGATCGGGTACAAACTCGTACTTAAAAGAAGATTACTAAGAGTTGTTGAACCATAGTGCAGACTCGGTTCAGTTATTGGTGTCTTTGAGTGTTTAATAACTCAGAGCCCATGAAAAATTGTAATCAGTGAGAATGTAGTACTTGATGAAGAACTCATAAGAAGTTATGCAGTTCGAAGATAATCTCGAAATACCAGGGGGGTAATACTTGACGACAGATCAAAGTAGAGGTTGGACTAGGGTATTGCTCTGCAGAAGACAAGTGCTTAAACTTGCACGGGAAATGGTATTTAAAGGAGAACATGGTCGGAACCACGATTGCAAAAGGCCGGATCCCAGATATAAGAACTTATACCAAGGGAATAATTTATTTAATAGAAGCTTTAATGATAAGATCTACATCGTGTCCATGGGCATGAACACAAAGTTCAAGGTCGACTCCCACTTCTTCAATGCATAACCTTTCATTCATTGCTCCAGATAAAAATGATTTCAGTGTCAAAACCTACATGGTGAATTACCAGAGGAGTATGACCCGTGAAAACTTTCGGGTTCACATAGATTAAGGAAGGCATAGGTTCAACCCATCGAGGCTTCTTAGAACATATACCATGAACTTCAGGAGTAAATAAATAACACAAGCTCAAAAATAGAGCATGGTTGACAAAAGTAGAGGATACAATTTACCAAAGGCATTATGTATCAGGTAAAGAACTCACAAGAATTTTGGTTGTGCAGGACACCGTCGGATAATAACCCGACAATGGGTATGGCGGTTGATACGTCTCCGTCGTATCTACTTTTCCAAACAGTTTTGCCCTTGTTTTGGACTCTAACTTGTATGATTTGAATGGAACTAACCCGGACTAACGCTGTTTTTAGCAGAATTGGCATGGTGTTGTTTTATGTGCAGAAAACAAATATTCTCGGAATGACCTGAAACTCCACGGAACATCTTAGAAAAAATAATAAAAAATCCTCGCCAAAAATGAAGACCAGGGGCCCAAACCCTTCTCACGAGTGGGGCGCCCCCCCTAGGGCGCGCCCCCTACCTCGTGGGCCCCTGGATGCCCTCCGACGCCAACCCCAACTCTATATATTTGCTCTCGGAGAGAAAAAAATAGAGGAGAAGAAATCATCATGTTTTATGATACGGAGCCACCGCCAAGCCCTAAAACCTCTCGGGAGGGCTGATCTGGAGTCCATTTGGGGCTCCGAAGAGGGGGGTTCGTCGCCGTCGTCATCATCAACCATCCTCCATCACCAATTTCATGATGCTCACCGCCGTGCGTGAGTAATTCCATCGTAGGCTTGCTGGACGGTGATGGGTTGGATGAGATTTATCATGTAATCGACTTAGTTTTGTTAGGGTTTGATCCCTAGTATCCATTATGTTCTGAGATTGATGTTGCTATGACTTTGCTATGCTTAATGCTTGTCACTAGGGCCCGAGTGCCATGATTTCAGATATGAACCTATTATGTTTTCATGAATATATGTGAGTTCTTGATCCGATCTTGCAAGTCTATAGTCACCTACTATGTGTTTTGATCCGACAATCCCGAAGTGACAATAATCGGGACCACTCCCGATGATGACCATAGTTTGAGGAGTTCATGTATTCACTATGTGCTAATGCTTTGTTCCGGTTCTCTATTAAAAGGAGGCCTTAATATCCCTTAGTTTCCAATAGGACCCCGCTGCCATGGGAGGGTAGGACAAAAGATGTCATGCAAATTCTTTTCCATAAGCACGTATGACTATATATGGAATACATGCCTACATTACATTGATGAATTGGAGCTAGTTCTGTGTCACCCTATGTTATGACTGTTACATGATGAACCGCATCCGGCATAATTATCCATCACTGATCCGGTGCCTACGAGTTTTCCATATACTGGTTCTTGCTTATTTAATTTCCCGCTGCTATTGTTACAATCACTACAAAATACCAAAAACATTACTTTTGCTGTCTTTAGTTTTGTTGCCGCTACCACCACTATCATATTACTTTGCTACTAAACACTTTGCTGCAGATACTAAGTTTCCAGGTGTGGTTGAATTGACAACTCAGCTGCTAATACTTGAGAATATTCTTTGGCTCCCCTTGTGTCGAATCAATAAATTTGGGTTGAATACTCTACCCTCGAAAGCTGTTGCGATCCCCTATACTTGTGGGTTATCAAGACTAATTTCTGGCGCCGTTGCCGGGGAGATAGCTCTATTCTTTGAGTCACTTGGGATTTATATCTGCTTATCATTATGAAGAACTTGAGAGATCCAAAAACCAAGATTTATCCCTCAACTACGAGGGGAGGTAAGGAACTGCCATCTAGCTCTGCACTTGATTCACCTTCTGTTATGAGTAAGTTTGCGACACCTACACCTGCTTCTGCTATTCGTTCTGATATGTCGCATGTTATTGATGATGCCACTTCTGCTATGCATGATACTTATGATGAAACTACTTCTATGCCTGATACTACTATGCCCCTTGGTGAATTTCTTGATGAACAAATTGCTAGGGCTAGAGAAAAAGAAATTATTGAATCTGAATACGATGATGATAGTGATGATGAAAATATGCCTGTTATTCCTGAGGGCTATCTTTTTGATATGCAATCTTCTGCCACTATTTTAGCTTGCAGGGATAGATATGAGCTTAAGAGGTTATTAGTTAAATGGAACAAAGAATCACTTAGAGATAAAATGAAACCCGACCCTGCTTTTGCTACTTCACCTATTTGTGTTCCTGATAAGGATTATGAATTCTCTGTTGATCCTGATATAATTACTTTGGTTGAATCTGATCCATTTTATGGCTATGAATCTGAAACTGTTGTGGCACATCTTACTAAGTTAAATGATATAGCTGCCCTGTTTACTAATGATGAGAGATCGCGTTACTTTTATATACTCAAAATATTTCCGTTCTCATTAAAGGGTGATGCTAAGACATGGTTTAATTCTCTTGATCCTGGTTGTGTGCGTAGTCCCCAGGATATGATTTATTACTTCTCTGCTAAATATTTCCCTGCTCATAAGAAACAAGCTGCTTTGAGGGAAATATACAACTTCGTGCAAATTAAAGAAGAGAGTCTCCCACAAGCTTGGGGGAGGCTCCTCAAGTTACTTAATGCTCTGCCTGATCATCCTCTTAAGAAACCTGCAATACTTGATATCTTTATAATGGACTAACCGATGCTTCCAGAGATTACCTGGATAGTTGTGCTGGTTCTCTTTTCAGGGAAAGAACACCGGAGAAGCTAAAATTCTATTGAATAATATGTTGACAAATGAAAATAATTGGGCACCTCCTGAGCCAGCTCCTGCTCCAATTACTGAGCCTATTCCTAAACCAACTCCGAAGAAGAGAGGTGTTCTATTTCTCAGTCCCGAAGATATGCAAGAGGCAAAGAAATCTATGAAAGAAAAAGGTATTAAAGCTGAAGATGTTAAGAATTTACCTCCTATTGAAGAAATACATGGTCTTAATATACCGCCTGTTGAAGAAACATATGATCTCAATTCTTTATTTACTGAAGAACCTCCTGATCCTGATATCCCGACACAGGTAGTAAAGGTAAATTCTCTCTATAGATATGATAAAGCTGAAGTCCCTCCTACTAAAATTGCTAGTCAGTGCTTGGATGAGTTTGATAACTTTATGTTTAAGCAAGACGACTTCAATGCTTATTTTGGTAGACAATTAAAAGAAAATGGTTATATGATTAGACGCTTGGGTGGTTATATGGCTAATATTAAAGGTGAACTTAAACTTGTTAGCAAACATGCTTCTATGGTTACCACTCAAGTAGAACAAGTACTTAAGGCTTAAAAAGAAGTGCTTGATGAAATGAATAGTAAGAAAAATGATTATGCTGTTAGAGTGGCTACTAGAACTGGTAGAATGACTCAAGAACCTTTGTATCCTGAAGGCCACCCTAAGAGAATCGAGCAAGATTCTCAAAGAAATAATATTGATGTTCCTAGTTCTTCTAAAAAGAAGAATACGAAAAATGATAGAACTGTGCAAACTTCTAGTGAACCTATTGCTGAACCACCTGATAATCCAAATGATATCTCTATGTCTGATGCTGAAACACAATCTGGTAATGAACATGAACCTAATGAAAATATTAATGATGATGTTCATAATGATGCTCAACCTAGTAATGATAATGATGTAGAAATTGAACCTGCTGTTGATCTTGATAACCCACAATCAAAGAATCAACGTTATGATAAAAGAGACTTTGTTGTTAGGAAACATGGTAAAGAAAGGGAACCTTGGGTTCAGAAACCCATGCCTTTTCCTCCGAAACCATCCAAGAAAAAGGATGATGAGGATTTTGAGCGCTTTGCTGAAATGATTAGGCCTATCTTTTTGCGTATGCGATTAACTGATGTGCTCAAAACAAATCCTTATGCTAAATATATGAAGGATATCATTACTAATAAAAGAAAGATACTGGAAGCTGAGATTTCCACCATGCTTGCTAAATATACTTTAAGGGTGGAATACCAAAGAAACTTGGAGATCCCGGAGTACCTACTATACCTTGCTCCATTAAAAGAAATTATATTAAAACTGATTTATGTGATCTTGGAGCCGGTGTTAGTGTTATGCCTCTCTCTTTATATCATACACTTGACTTGAATAAGTTGACACCTACTGAAATATCTTTGCAAATGGCTGATAAATCAACTGCTATACCTGTCGGTATTTGTGAGGATGTGCCTGTTGTGGCTGCAAACGTTACTATTTTAACGGACTTTGTTATTCTTGATATACCCGAGGATGATAGTATGTATATTATTCTTGGAAGACCTTTTCTTAATACTGCAGGGGCTATTATTAATTGCAACAATGGCAATGTCACTTTTCATATTAATGGTAATGAGCATACGGTGCACTTTCCGAGGAAACAACCTCAAGTTCATAGTATCAACTCCATTGGAAAAATTCCATCGATTATAATTGGAGGTTTTGAATTTCCTCTTCCTACTGTCAAAAAGAAATATGATATACTTATTATAGGGGATGTGCATATCCCCGTTGAGGTAACTTAGTGTTATTCGAAATTTCTCCGGTTTCATGATTATCGGAATGAGTTTGTTAACAAGACTTGATCAACCTTGTTAGTGGATTCTTTTTGATGAGCATGAGATGGATGAAACTAGAAGCACAAACTTCTGTACCCTCTTAATACTTTTTGTTAATTAGTAGAAATAAAGTAAAAAATAGTATTTTTCTGTCTGTTTCCTGACTTATCCGTGCAATGTAAAAATATCCCGAAAATAAAAGTCCTCAGAATGACATGCCAATTTAATATGATTTTTTCGGAAATATTTGAGGATTTACTGTGCAAAAATTACAGCGGGAGGAGCTGCCACCTGGCCATGAGGGTGGTGGGCGCCCCCCCTCTAGGGCGCGCCCCCTGCCTCGTGGGCCCACGGTGGCCCTCCTCCACTTATCCAAGCACCCATCTTCTTCCTCTGTCTCACACAAACCCGAAAAACCGTCTCAAGCACGAGTTCCAGCCACTTTTGTTGTGATTTTCGATCTCCTTGCTCAAAGCACCTCTCGCAAAATTGCTTGGGAAGATTGTTCCTTGGTATGTGACTCCTCCATTGGTCTAATTAGTTTTTGTTCTAGTTCTTTATTCTTTGCAAATTTGTGCTGCATAGGTGACCATGTTCTTGAGCTTGCATGTCAAATTTATATGGTTCCAAGAAGTTCTAATGCTTGATATAGGCTCTAGGCACTTGTAGGAGTAGTTGCTATTAGTTTTATTTAAGTTGGTTCACTTTTTTTTGATGTTACTAAAAATTTCAGAATTTTTTAGAGAAAAACATTATGCTTAGGAAGATGTTCCAAGGTGGTTCCTCTAAGAAGCAAGGACCCAGGATTGCTATGCGCGATGCTAACGAGGGTCCACCAAGAGACGCTCCGGTACGGCCTTGCGAACGGTCGCCAGAAAATTTTATGGACCGTGCGGGAATTAAAGAAGAATTCAAAGCATATTTGCACAATGCCGGTCTTGAGGATTTTGAGGCTAACAAATGCCCCCAGTATCATGATCTCACAAGTTCATTTGTGAGGAGGTTTGAGTATTCATCTTCGCGTAATTCTCCTTCAGTCATGTTTGATCTTTATGACAAATCTTATACCATGGACCTAAAGGATTTCACTCTTGCATGCAAACTTCCATCATGGGGCAGTATTAGGGATCCCCCTAAATCTGAATTTAGAAACTTTCTTGCTAGTATAACTGTGGGGGAATCTAGAGATATAATGCAGGCTACCATAGGGAGCATTCACTTTCCCGCTATACATTATTTTGCTCTCTTCATTGGTAGATGCATAAATGCTAAGGATGAAGCATGTCACATGTGTGTCCCTGATCTTAGCATTCTTAGGAGTGCTGTGTTAGGAGACCAATCTTATCATATGGGAGCCATTGTAGCTCATAGGTTGCATCATAATAGACATAATGGAAATTTCTTTGGAGGAATTTATGCAACCCTCTTAGCTCATTTTCTTGAAATAGACATTCGTGAGGGTGATACGGAGTTGCCTCCTGCATATTTAGATTATGACTCTATTGCTTCGCACCAGTTTGTCGAGAGGCCTGAATCACCTCTCTTATATCGTTTAATTTTTGATAAACGACGTGTTTTCCATATTACTCTCCCTGCTCCTTCCTTCTTTGATTGACAGACAAAAAGAAGACATGTTATTACCAGAGAGGAGGCAGAAGAGTACGAGAGGAGAGCGGAGGCAGCTCGACTCCATGCTGCAGCTCAGCAGGCGATAACCGCTGCACATCAGTATGATCCCAACTATTCTTCATCGCAGTACGACCCCAGCTACACTTAGGGGTATCCGCCAGGCTATCCCTGGCAATAGACTAACTTAGGCTAAAAGCCTAAGCTTGGGGGAGTACGTATTTCTCACCGACATTACATTTATGTTCACACACACCCATTGCTAGATGTCGGTGCTCATACTTTTTCACTGTAATATCCATGCCAGTTTATGTTCTTTTTCCTGCTTTCTTCTAGTGTGTTTGTTAAACCTTAAGAAAAACCAAAAAAAATAGTAGTAATTTATTTTTCTGTTGTAGTAGTAATAATTAAAAAAGAAAACCCAAAAATATTTCCCGTTCTTCTTTTGCTTGTTGGGAGCCTTCCCGTGTAAATAGTTTTATTTCTTTTCTTTTCTTTGGGGGTCAGTAGGAGAAGACCATAATTAAATTGTTGAAGTGGCTCTTATATGCATTATTGTTGATTTAACCAAGAGCCCATATTGCCTTGTCTTCTCTTGTTTATTGAATGCTCGCAGATTCCAGCTTAGTCCAATGCACGTGCACTCTTATTATTATTGACACCGTTTGGTCGTGCAAGTGAAAGGCAATTATGATGATATATGATGGACTGACTGAGATGAGAAAAACTGGTATGAACTCGACCTCTTTTGTTTTTGTAAATATGATGAGTCCCTCGTTCTTGATTCAGCTCATTATGAATAAACATGTTTGCAATGACAATTAGAGATCATAGTTGCTTGTGCCATGCTTGATTAGCTATGAGTTATAATGGTTTACCTTGTGTGCCAACATGCTATTGAGATGATTATGATGTGGTATGATGGGGTGGTATCCTCCTTTGAATGATTTAAGTGACTTGACTTGGCACATGTTCACGCATGTAGTTGAAACAAATCAACATAGCCTTCACGATATTTATGTTCATGGTGGATTATATCCTACTCATGCTTGCATCCAATGTTTATTAATTTTAATGCATGTACATGGCTTTTGTCACTCTCTAGTTGGTCGCTTCCCAATCTTTTGCTAGCCTTCACCTGTACTAAGCGGGAATACTGCTTGTGCATTCAATCCCTTAAACCCCAAAGTTATTCTAGATGAGTCCACCATACCTTCCTATATGCGGTATCTACCTGCCGTTCCAAGTAAATTTGTATGTGCCAAACTCTAAACCTTCAAATAAACATTCTATTTTGTATGCTCGAATAGCTCATGTATCAACCAAGGCTGTCCTTATCTTCCGTGTTAGGCGGGTTATTCTCAAGAGGAGTGGACTCCGCTCCTCACTCACGAGAAAATGGCTGGTCACCGGGATGCCTAGTCCCATGCTTTATGAAAACTAAATCAAAATTAATTGCAAACAAAACTCCCCCTAGGACCTGATTTATGTTGGAGGCACTCGTTGTTTCGAGCAAGCCATGGATTGATGCTTGTTGGTGGAGGGGGAGTATAAACTTTACCATTCTGTTTGGGAACCGCCTATAATGTGTTTAGCATGGAAGATATCGCCATCTCTTAGTTGTTATGTTGACAATGAAAGTATACCGCTCAAAATACAATTTATCTCTATTTCAAAAACGAGCTCTCGCACCTCTACAAATCCCTGCTTCCCTCTGCGAAGGGCCTATCCATTTACTTTTATGTTGAGTCATCACCCTCTTATTAAAAAGCACTAGCTGGAGAGCACAGCTATCATTTGCATTCATCACTGTTAATTTATATTGGGTATGACTATGATTGGATCTCTTTTACCATAAATTACAATGTCTAGTCAGTCCTTGATCTTTAAAGGTGCTCTGCATTTATGTTTTGCGGTCTCAGAAAGGGCTAGCGAGATACCATCTTGTTATATCATATTATGATTGTTTCGAGAAAGTGTTGTCATCCGAGATTTATTATTATGGCCTGCTAGTTGATTATGCTACTGATATGAGTAATTATGAGACCTGAGAATTATTGCAAATGTGGTTAGTTATGATCTATGCTGAAAACTTGGATGCTGGCTTGACATAGTTACAACAACAAGAGCAAACAGAGTTTGCAAAAGTTTTTCTTTCTTTCTTTCAGTTTGTCAACTGAATTGCTTGAGGACAAGCAAGGGTTTAAGCTTGGGGGAGTTGATACATCTCCGTCGTATCTACTTTTCCAAACACTTTTGCCCTTGTTTTGGACTCTAACTTGTATGATTTGAATGGAACTAACCCGGACTGACGCTGTTTTCAGCAGAATTGCCATGGTGTTGTTTTATGTGCAGAAAACAAATATTCTCGGAATGACCTAAAACTCCATGGAACATCTTAGAAAAAATAATAAAAAATCCTCGCCAAAGATGAAGACCAGGGGGCCCACACCCTTCTCACGAGGGTGGGGGGCACCCCCCTAGGGCGCGCCCCTACCTCGTGGGCCCCCTGGATGCCCTCCGACGCCAACCCCAACTCTATATATTTGCTCTTGGAGAGAGAAAAATAGAGGAGAAGAAATCGTCGCGTTTTACGATACGGAGCCGCCGCCAAGCCCTAAAACCTCTCGGGAGGGCTGATCTGGAGTCCATTTGGGGCTCCGAAGAGGGGGGTTCATCGCCGTCGTCATCATTAACCATCCTCCATCACCAATTTCATGATGCTCACCGCCGTGCGTGAGTAATTCCATCGTAGGCTTGCTGGACGGTGATGGGTTGGATGAGATTTATCATGTAATCGACTTAGTTTTGTTAGGGTTTGATCCCTAGTATCCATTATGTTCTGAGATTGATGTTGCTATGACTTTGCTATGCTTAATGCTTGTCACTAGGGCCCGAGTGCCATGATTTCAGATCTGAACCTATTATGTTTTCATGAATATATGTGAGTTCTTGATCCGATCTTGCAAGTCTATAGTCACCTACTATGTGTTATGATCCGGAAACTCCGAAGTGACAATAATCGGGACCACTCCCGGTGATGACCATAGTTTGAGGAGTTCATGTATTCACTATGTGCTAATGCTTTGTACCGGTTCTCTATTAAAAGGAGGCCTTAATATCCCTTAGTTTCCAATAGGACCCCGCTGCCATGGGAGGGTAGGACAAAAGATATCATGCAAGTTCTTTTCCATAAGCACGTATGACTATATACGGAGTACATGCCTACATTACATTGAGGAATTGGAGCTAGTTCTCTGTCACCCTATGTTATGACTGTTACATGATGAACCGCATCCGGCATAATTATCCATCACTGATCCGGTGCCTACGAGTTTTCCATATACTGGTTCTCGCTTATTTACTTTCCTGCTGCTATTGTTACAATCACTACAAAATACCAAAAACATTGCTTTTGCTGTCTTTACTTTTGTTGCCGCTAGCACCACTATCATATTACTTTGCTACTAAACACTTTGCTGCAGATACTAAGTTTCCAGGTGTGGTTGAATTGACAACTCAGCTGCTAATACTTGAGAATATTCTTTGGCTCCCCTTGTGTCGAATCAATAAATTTGGGTTGAATACTCTACCCTTGAAAGCTGTTGCGATCCCCTATACTTGTGGGTTATCAGCGGTCCATAGCGGGGCTGATGTGAGTATCGGTACTCAATCAGAGGAAGAAGGAATGCCAAGGCATCAGATTATAGAAACAACTGACTAATTCAAAGCTTAATGCAAAGAAATTTTATGATTTCCAACTCAAGGGATCAGAAGCAATCGTTCTGATCGAAAATGAATAAATTCAATAGACTTAGAAGCACAACCGATCAAGGCATTGATTGGTCAAGAACCAGCTCATATCCATATGGCGTCTGAGCCGGAAGTATAATCCTAGGATTCAACTGATGATTGTGAACATTCACAACTTATTGAATCAATGGACTAAAAAATGATAGTGACAAAGGATGCCGATAAGATTACTATACTTATGGGATTAACCATAATTGCAAGCAAGCAAGAATTTCAAGAAAAACAGGCTGTTGAGGATTTTTGAAAGATCAAATAGTATTTCAAAGGCTTATGTGAAACACCTGAATAACTGAGAATGAGTGGATACTCGATAAGTGCAAGGAATTATCTGTAGCAGTATTCTTGTGGCAAAGAACCGTAAGGCAGTAAGCTCAAAGGATTCTCGGAACAACGAAGAGCAGTTCATTGCACCTTGTAATAACAAGATAATGGGATTGAATGTAAGAATGGCAGGAGTATGCAGTTATCCATAAGGATATAACTGTAGTAGGGAATTTGCAAAGGCGGTGGGCACAAGTGTCTCAGGAGAACATCATAGAGTATCTTCGAAATCTTCTGGCGCAGTAGGTGATCATCTGTGATAAGGGGCTCTCCGGGAGAAAGTAGTTACGAGAACCTAGAGTCAAATTTAGTAAAATCATTTAACCCGAAAAGAATAGAGACCAGAGTCCTAGAGTATAAACGAGGAGTAAAATATCCTAATACCACCCAATGGCGATGTGGGCCCATAAGCCACACAGCCATGTTAGTAAAAAAATTGCAATTACTAGACTCAACTTCGGCCAAGGAGTTGGAAGGGGGATTCCTATAGGCAGTCGGCTCTGATACCAACTTCTGACGCCCCCGATTTGACCATACACTAATCATGCACGCAAATGTGTACAACCAAGATCAGGGGCTCACGGGAAGATATCACAACACAATTCTAGACACCAATTAAAATAATACAAGCTTTATATTAGAAGCCAGGGGCCTCGAGGGCTCGAATACATAAGCTTGAATACACAAGAGTCAGCGGAATCAACAATATGTGAGTACAGACATAAGTTAAACAAGTTGTCATAAGATGGATAGCACAAACAGGGATACAGATCAAAAAGGCAAGGCCTCCTGCCTGGGACCTCCTAACTACTCCTCGAAGCCAAACTCCATGTAGAAATCATCCTCGGGATCCTCTGGCTCCTGGACTCCATCATATGATTGCAAAAACCGGGGAAAGGGGAAAAATAAAATGCAAAGAAACCATGAGTACTCATCCAAAGTACTCGCAAGCAAGGATCTACGCTACATATGCATTGGTATCAATGAAAGGGGTACTATATGTGGACAGAACTGCAGAATGCCAGAATAAGAGGGGGATAACTAGTCCTATCGAAGACTACACTTCTGGAAGCCTCCATCTTGGAGCAGTAGAAGAGAGTATATGGTAAGTTAACCAAGTATCATCGCATAGCATAATCCTACCCGGCGATCCTCTCCTCGTTGCCCTATTAGAGAGCGATCACCGGGTTGTATCTGGCACTTGAAAGGGTGTGTTTTATTAAGTATCCGTTTCTAGTTTTCATAAGGTCAAGGTGCAACTCCGTGTCGTTCTTTTACCAAGGGACATGGCTATTCGAATAGATAAACTTCCCTGCAGGGGTGCACCACATAACCCAACACGCTCGATCCCCTTTGGCCGGACACACTTTCCTGGGTCATGCCCGACCTCGAAAGATCAACACGTCGCAACCCTACCTAGGCACAACAGAGAGGTCAGCATGCCAGTCTAAATCCTATGGCGTAGGGCTCTAGGCCCATCGCCCACTGCACACCTGCATGTTGTGTGGGCGGCCGGAAGTAGACCTAGCCTCCCTAATACAAGAGCAGGCGTTCCACACCAATTCGGTGCGCGCCGCTCAGTCGCTAACGTCAAGAAGGCTTCGGCTGATACCACGACGTCGAGTGCCCTTAACTGTTCCCGCGTAGTTCATTAGTGCGTATAAGCCAGTGGCCAGACTCAGATCAAATACGAAGATCTCATTAAACATGTTAATTGAAGTAACTACGGACACCGACCAGGGCCAGGCCCACCTCTCACCTAGGTGGTCTTAACCTGCCCTGTCGCTCCGCCACCAAGATCCACCTAGAGGGCCGTCGGGACAACTGTCCTTTCAAACCCCAATCCATGAATCACTCATGGGTACTCTACGAGCCAACCCGACTTTAGTCACCACATGTATCATATTATATATATATATATAATTATATACCTATGATCAACTCCCGAGTGATCACGGACCGGTAGTATAGCATGGCAGACGGACAAGAATGTAGGGACACTGATGGAATACTAGCATCCTATACTAAGCATTTAGGATTATAGGTAAGGTATCAACAACTGTAGCAACAATGACATGCTATGCAACAGAATAGGATTAACGAAAAGTAGTAACATGCTACCTACTCTAATGCAAGCAGTAGAGAGAAGAATAGGCGATATCTGGTTGGTCAAGGGGGGGGGGCTTGCCTGGTTGCTCTGGCAAGAAGGGGTAGTCAACAACGTAGTCGATCAGGGCACCAGCAGCGGCGTCAGTCTCGTAGTCTACCGGAGATATCAGGGGGAAGAAACAATGAATACAATGCAAACAGATGCATATCGATGTATGACATGACAAGTAACTATGCCAGGTGTGCCCTAACGCAGTAGGAGGTGATGCCGGCGAAGGGGGAAAAACATCCGGGAAAGTATCCCTGGTGTTTCGCGTTTTCGTACAAATGAACCGGACGGGGAAAGTTGTGTGTTCGCTATGCTAGGTATGTGTGGCGGACAAACGGGCTACATATCCAGATTTGTCTCGTCGTTCTGAGCAACTTTTATGTACAAATTTTTTCCATTCGAGTTACGGATTATTTAATATTAATTTTCAAAGTTTTAATCAGTTTCTAAATTACTATTATTAAATTAATTTGAAAATAGCATTACTTCATCAGCATGATATCAGCATGACGTCAGCATTCAACATTGACCATTGACTTGGTCAACCTGGCAGGTGGGTCCCACCTGTCAGGGACCGTTTAGCTAATTAACAGCAGTTAATTAGGTTAATTAATCTTAATTAGTTAATTTAAACATAATTAATTAAGTTAATTACTTAATTAATATTTAATTTTATTTATTTATTTTCATTTTTTTTAAACCGTTCTAGGGCGTGGGCCCTGTTTGTCATAGGTACAGGGGGCATTGGGGTCACTGGTCAGCGACCCAGCGGGTGGCCCCGGGGCGGTGCCACGTAGGCAGGTGCCCGAGAGAGCTCTAGCGAGCCTCTCCCGTGGCAGCACTGCGTCAGAGACAGCCCGAAACACAGCACGGGGGGTCTCCGGGCCTGCAGTTTGGACCTACAGGTGCGGTCCGGCATCGCGCACGCGATGGTGAAAACGGCCGGCGCCGGGGACGGCCGGAGCATCGCCGGCTTTGAGCGAGGTGGATGGCCAGTGCGGGCGAGGCCAAAGCCACTGATGCGGAACGCGAGAGGGGGCGGCGTTAGGGGTGCAGGCTTTGCGGGTGTGCTGGCGCCGGAAGCGTGAGCTGGCGCGGAGCTGCAACGCGGGGTGGGGAGCAGCGCAGTACGGTGAGCACGCAGCGACGGCCGGAGCTAGGCCGCGTGGGCGGGGTGCCGCGACCGAGCGAGTGGCGGCGGTGGTCATGTCCTGCGGAGGTGGGCACGGTTCGCGAGCGGGAGGCGGGAGGCAGACGCAGGGCATGCGAACGCGCGGGCGAGCGCGATAGTGGGCGTCAGTGGCCGTGGACAGAGAACCAGGGGAGGGAGGGAGGGAGGCCGGAGCTCACGGCGGGGCCGTAGGGTCTTAGGCAATAGGGCGTGGGGAGGAGGTCGGGGAAGCGGGCGACAAGGTCGGAGACGCGAGGCGGAGGGCGATCCGAACGGCGACGATGGTCCGCGACGGCGGGGCCTTCGGGCGGGCGACGTGCGAGGGAGAAGGAGGGGCGAGGAGGCAGTCCAGTGACGGGCGGGGTGGCGTCGGGGACGGGCGTCGACATCGGGGCGCGAGGCGTGGGTCGACGGGGGCGCGAGGCATGGTCGTTGGGGTGGATCCCCGATCCAGATCGAGGAGGAGTGGGAGGAGTGAGGGGGATCGTGGGGTAGCGGTTTTAGGGTTTCGGGGGGGGGGGGGGGCAAGGGGGCCATATAGGCCACAGGAGGTGCGGGGTGGGCCGGCAGGGCCGTCCTGGTCGGCTGAGCCACTCGGCCAAGAGGCCTAGTAGGGGAGGGGGGCCTTTTGTTTTTATTTTTGTTTATAGTTTTGCCTTTTCTTTTTATTTAATTCTCTTTTCTATTTTATTAAATTTTAGCTTTTATAGAATACAAAATTTGTACCTAAAAGAGCATTAATAATTATACCACTACCATAATTAGCTTCGCAACTAAAACAAAATTGTTTGTAACGGTTTATTATTTTAACCTCATTTAAATAATTTTTTTGCTATTGTTTTAATCATTTTAGGTTATTTAAGAATCTTAATAAAAGGTGGTTTCTCCACCATAATTACCTATGCAATATTTGGTACAACCCAAAACATTTTTGTTTAAATGTTTCAAAACTTTTATTGTTTGTTTGATTTTTAATTTGAACTCGAACCAGTTTCGAACTAACGCGAGGTTAGCAACAGTAATCGATGTGACATGGCATCCTTAGGAGAGGTTCACTATAGCTTAAGTACCCAGGTGTCACATGTGGGGAGACAACTGATACGTCTCCAACGTATCTATAATTTTTGATTGTTCCATGCTATTATATTATCAACCGTGGATGTTTTATATGCATTTATATGCTATTTTATATGATTTTTGGGACTAACCTATTAACCTAGAGCCCAGTGCCAGTTTCTGTTTTTTCCTTGTTTTAGAGTATCGCAGAAAAGGAAAATCAAACGGAGTCCAATTGACCTGAAACTTCACGGAACTTATTTTTGGAACAGAAGCAATCCAGGAGACGTGGAGTGGACATCAGGGAAGCTTCGAGGTGGCCACGAGGCAGGGAGGCGCGCCCTACCCCCTGGGCGCGCCCCCACCCTCGTGGGCCCCTCGTGGCTCCCCTGACCGACTTCTTTCGCCTATATATGTCCATATACCCTAAAAACACCAGGGAGCAGATTAGATCGGGAGTTCTGCCGCCAGAAGCCTCCGTAGCCACCCCAAACCAATCTAGACCCGTTCTGGCACCCTGCTGGAGGGGGAATCCCTCTCCGGTGGCCATCTTCATCATCCCGGCGCTATCCATGACGAGGAGGGAGTAGTTCACCCTCGGGGCTGAGGGTATGTACTAGTAGCTATGTGTTTGATCTCTCTCTCTCTCTCTCTCTTGTGTTCTTGAGGTGGTACGATCTTGATGTATCGCGAGCTTTGCTATTATAATTGGATCTTATGATGTTTCTCCCCCTCTACTCTCTTGTAATGGATTGAGTTTTCCCTTTGAAGTTATCTTATCGGATTGAGTCTTTAAGGATTTGAGAACACTTGATGTATGTCTTGCATGTGCTTATCTGTGGTGACGATGGGATATCACGTGATCCACTTGATGTATGTTTTGGTGATCAACTTGCGAGTTCTGTGACCTCGTGAACTTATGCATAGGGGTTGGCACACGTTTTCGTCTTGACTCTCCGATAGAAACTTAGGGGCACTCTTTGAAGTTCTTTGTGTTGGTTGAATAGATGAATATGAGATTGTGTGATTCATATCGTATAATCATACCCACGGATACTTGTTGTGACATTGGAGTATCTAGGTGACATTAGGGTTTTGGTTGATTTGTGTTTTAAAGTGTTATTCTAGTATGAACTCTATGATAGATGGAACGGAAAGAATAGCTTCGTGTTATTTTACTACGGACTCTTGAATAGATCGATCAGAAAGGATAACTTTGAGGTGGTTTCGTACCCTACAATAATCTCTTCGTTTGTTCTCCGCTATTAGTTACTTTGGAGTGACTCTTTGTTGCATGTTGAGGGATAGTTATATGATCCAATTATGTTATTATTGTTGAGAGAACTTGCACTAGTGAAAGTATGAATCCTAGGCCTTGTTTCCTAGCATTGCAATACCGTTTGTGCTCACTTTTACCACTTGCTACCTTGCTGTTTTTATATTTTCATATTACAACAACCTATATCTACCATCGATATTGCACTTGTATCACAATCTCTTCGCCGAACTAGTGCACCTATACAATTTACCATTGTATTGGGTGTGTTGGGGACACAAGGGACTCTTTGTTATTTGGTTGCAGGGTTGTTTGAGAGAGACCATCTTCATCCTATGCCTCCCACAGATTGATAAACCTTAGGTCATCCACTTGAGGGAAATTTGCTACTGTCCTACAAACCTCTGCACTTGGAGGCCCAACAACGTCTACAAGAAGAAGGTTGTGTAGTAGACATCAACAACCCAACACTTTTACCTACTGTTATTGTGTGTTCACATAATTAGGCTACTGTAGTAATCATGTTTTATTGCTTTTGTTTCAATAAAGTGCCAAGTAAGACCTTTGGGATGGCTTACGGTGATAGTTGATTTGATCTTGCTGAGAAACAGAAACTTTTACGCTCAGGAAAACAATTCTCATTTCTAACAAAAGCGTGATGAAATTCTAATTATTTTTTCAGAAGATTAATAGACAAATTTCTCAGGTTGTCCTAATTTTTCAGAATTTTTGGAGTAGCAGAAGTACGGTTAGAGTATAGATTACTACAGACTGTTCTGTTTTTGACAGATTCTGTTTTCAATGCATAGTTTGCTTCTTTTCTAGTTTCTATGGCTTATATTGCTCAATATAAATTGTGTAAATTATATGCTACAATAGGCATTGTGTGATAACAATTATGAATCTTGTCTTTGACACTACCAAAAGTGGAATGGTTTGCTCTCTATCATACTAACCTATCTCACAAAGTTCCGTTATGTTTTGTGTGATTGAAGTTTTGAAGTTTTGGGTGAGATATCGATGTGAGGAGAATAAGGAGTAACAAGATCCTAAGCTTGGGGATGCCCAAGGCACCACAAGGAAATATTTAAGGAAGATCCAAGCAACTAAGCTTGGGATGCCCCGGAAGGCATCCCCTCTTTCGTCTCCAACATTATCGGTAACCTCACTTGGAACTATGTTTTCATTCGTCACATGATATGTGTTTTGCTTGGAGCGTCAATTTATTTTGTTAGGATTTTGTTGCTGTTATTTAGAATAATGTTTTGGATCTTTTATTTCAACAAAAGTGGCAATGATAGCCTTTGCCATTGATACGTCTCCAATGTATCTATAATTTTTTATTGTTCCATGCTATTATATTATCCATCTAGGACGTTTTATATGCATTTATATGCAATTTTATATAATTTTGGGGACTAATCTATTAACCTAGAGCCCAGTGCCAGTTTCTGTTTTTCCTCGTTTTTGAGTATCGCAGAAAGGAAAACCAAATGGAGTCCAATTAACCTAAAATTTCACGGAGATCATTTTTGGACCAGAAGAAGCCCACCGAGTACTGGAGATGGGCCAGAAGAGTCCCGAGGCCACCACGTGGCCGTCTCGGGGACCCCCTGACTTGTTCCCAACTCTAACACCTCTTATATAACCCCAAACTTCCAGAAAGAAGCCTAGATCGGGAGTTCTCCCGTCGCAAGCCTTTGTAGCCACCAAAAACTAATCTAGACCCGTTTCGGCACCCTGCCGGAGGGGGGAATCCCTCTCCGGTGGCCATCTTCATGATCCCGGCGCTCTCCATGATGAGGAGGGAGTAGTTCTCCCTCGGGGCTGAGGGTATGTACCAGTAGCTATGTGTTTGATCTCTCTCTCTATCTCGTGTTCTTGATTCGGCACGATCTTGATGTATCGTGAGCTTTGCTATTATAGTTGGATCTTATGATGTTTATCCCCCTCTACTCTGTTGTGATGGATTGAGTTTTCCCTTTGAAGTTATCTTATCGGATTGAGTCTTTAAGGATTTGAGAACACTTGATGTATGTCTTGCATGTGCTTATCTGTGGTGACAATGGGATATCACGTCATCCACTTGATGTATGTTTTGGTGATCAACTTGCGAGTTCCGTGACCTCGTGAACTTATGCATAGGGGTTGGCACACGTTTTCGTCTTGACTCTCTGGTAGAAACTTTGGGTCACTCTTTGAAGTTCTTTGTGTTGGTTGAATAGATGAATCTGAGATTGTGTGATGCATATCGTATAATCATACCCACGGATAGTTGAGGTGACATTGGAGTATCTAGGTGACATTAGGGTTTTGGTTGATTTGTGTCTTAAAGTGTTATTCTAGTACGAACTCTATGATAGATTGAATGGAAAGAATAGTGTCGCATTTGGCGCACGTCAGATGCCAATGGATGGCTAAAGAGAGGAGGAGGCTCGAGGGCGCTGGTGGACTCTAGAGGCGGGGTTGGCATGAGCGGGCGCGGGACGCCGGAAATACCCAGGTTCGAGGTTCTCCGGAGAGATAATACCCCTAGTCCTGCCGAGTGTAGTTGGATGATCGATAGTACAATGTTGCTCCTGGAGCTGTGTGGAGGAGGAAGGAAGCTGGCCAAGGCTTGGGCTGCTCCTTCTCTCCGGTGTTGCTGTTTTGTGGCTAGTCCTATGCTTACTTGCTCTTCTCTCATATGTGTTTTCTGTTTGCCCTCTCGCTTGTCTCCCCATGATTATGGGCTCCCGGGGGGTTTTATAGTCCAACCCCCTGGGGGTACAATGGTAATGTTACAAGTCGGTGGGTCTGTATTGTCGGTGTCCGGGAACCCAGGCTGGGTCCTGCCGAGGGCTTGTGGTTCGCCGGGTTCCCCTAGGTGCGGGCCCTGCATGCCTAGGGGGACCGTGCACCATCTTGTCGATCGTCAGGGCGTGGCCGAGTCGAGTCGTGTACAGTGCTCTCCGTCAGGTGGCCGCTTGCTGTCGTCAGCGGTGAAAGCGGGGGCACTGTAGCCACACCGGCCCTGGTCAGCGAGTAGGTGAGGGGCACCGTTGCCACATTCCTACTGACCAGAGGCATGGGTGGGGCACTGTTGCCTCGGTCATCATTGATTGAAGTCTCATCCCCATCATACGGCCTGGATGGGATGGGAGTTGACCCACGGCTGGATTGCGTAGCACGCCACGGGTGGTGCTGGCTTGTCGAGGAGGCTTTGGCCATGCCGGGTTCGTCTGTCTTGCGCTAGTTGTTGGGGCCGAGTCGACGTGTCTTGCCGGGTCGGCTAGTCTGGTCGGCTTGCGGGGCTTGGCCGGGTAGAGTGACCCGACCAAGCGCGTGCCGATATTGAGGGGCGGTGCCACCCCCGTTGTTTTTTGAAGAGGATCCGAGTTCCGTTGCCTGCCCGGGTTCCATCCCCCCGACAGTAGTCCCCGAAGCTATGAAGGTCCGTCGTCTTCGGATGAGTGGGTCTTCGCAGTTTCCCCCTTAAGCAAGGTGGAATCTGCGAGCGTCGGGTCCGGCAACACCCACTGTGTGCCGGTTTTCTCGGAAACCGGATCGTGGCATCCCGGCTGTGGCGGGAACCGAGAAGTCCGGCGAATCTTGGTGCGATCCCTCGGGCTTTGCACAGGCGCCACGTGGTGCCCGGAAGTCGAATGGGCCTGACAGGCCACGCGCGTGATGGGACCGGGCGACGGGCTGGGGCCCACCGCCGCGCGCCCTCAGCCCAAGCGCGCGGATTTATTGCGGCGTCCGGGCCGGTTGCTCTTCCCCGGGCAGTTACTGCGCGTGTACGTGCGCACTTATTGCGGGGTAGTGGAACGGGCGCGTGCAGATGATCCCACTTCCCCACGTTCAAACTGAGGGTTATAAATCGGGGGGGGGGGGGGGGCAGGGGGGCGGAGGATATTATTCTTGCTCGCGCCCTCCTGTCCCTTTGCTCTCGCTCCGCTGTTTGCAACTGACGCACTGCGGCGCCCGCTGCTCCGAGCAGAACTCCTTAGCCGTCCATCTTCCTTCTTCTTCCTTTGATCATGTCGCTGCCATGGGGCTCCTGGATGGGTTCGAATGTCGCCTCCGAGGACATCACCCAACTCTGGGCGACGCGGCACCTGCCGCGGGAGACGGATGTTGGTGTCCGCCTGCCGCGCGGCGAGCAGAGTCCTCGGCCCGAGGGGCAGGAGCGCGTGGTCTTCCTCACGCACTTCAAGTGCGGGTTCAGGCTACCGGCGAGCGCCTTCTTCCGCGCGTTCCTGGAGTTCTTTGGGCTCCAACCGCATCATCTTGGCGTCGGCGCCATCGTCCAGCTCTCCGGCTTCGTCACCCTCTGCGAGGGGTACCTGGGGGTCGAGCTTACGATCGACCTCTGGGCGCGCTTCTTCTCCTTGAAGCAGCAGGGCCCGTTGGCCTGGGAGTTCGTTAATTGCAGCATCGCCGTCATCTCAAAGCGGTCGGGGGCGGATTTCTCTAAGATCCCGCTGGAAGATTCTGCCAAGAAGTGGCAGAACTCCTTCTACGTCCACAACCTCGGTGCGGATCGCATCAACCTTCCGGCCTTCACCATCGCACCACCGCGGGCGAAGACGAACTGGGGCTACTCGCCCAGATGTCGTAGGGGATCATCAATCTCTGCGAGTGGGTGACTGTGATGAGGACGAAGGAGGGGCTCACCGGCACCGACCTCCTCGCCGCGTTCATCAGGTGCCAGGTCCTTCCGCTTCAGGGGCGCTCCTGCTTCATCGGCGAAATGGTCAACCTTCAAGACCCCAACCGCATGGGGTCGACATGGCTGTCCGCGGAGCAGATCGCGCGGGGCGTGAATGACATCTCCAAGGCCAACCTTGGGGAGGACTGGCAGTTCGGCAAGGCGCCGTACAGCCAGTCGAATCCGGCACCGCAGGTGAGTGTCTGGTCTTCTTACTTTGCTGCCGCGCACCTTCCTATCTGTCCTGACGCGATGCGGGGGGTACTTCTGAACGCGATTCGGCATCCTGACGCCCGGGCCCCATTGTAGGTGACGCCGATGGTGCCAGAGGAGCACGCGGCTCATGGCAAGGAGGAGGAGGCTGAGCCCGACGTCGGCGCTGGGTGTCGCGCAGGTAAGTCTCGTGTTTTTCTTCATGTGTCTTGAATTGCTGACATCGGCACAGAACGGTCGGTGCTGATGCCAGTTTTCGGTGTAGTGGCGTTGGGCGGGGGAGGCGGCGATGCGGGCGGAGCCGGGTCCTCGCGTGGGGCGGCGCCGAGCCACCCGCATGGGAAAGACAGCGCCGTGCCGCGACCCTGGGCCCCGAAGCGCATGGCGGACCCGGCCGGGGCCGGGAGGTCGGCCAAGAGGAAGCGCAGTGGCAGGGATGGGAGGCCAACCCCGGTCCTGGTCTTGGCGGGGTAAGCTTCATCTCTCGTTTGCGCTCAGATTCTTTTTCTTGAGCTAGTCTTGTTTCTTTTCTACTCATTCTGTCTTCCTCTTCTTCAGGTCGCCAATCACGCTGGCAAGGGTGGCAGCGGAAGCCGCGACGGCCGAAGGGGCCGCGTTCCGCAGGAGCCGGTCCGACCTCGCCGACTAGGCCGAGGTGGAGGGACGGGCCAACTCGGACCTCGGCCTGGATCTGAATGACGCCAAAGCCTTGGCCTGGTGGGACAGGAACCAGGCCACGGCGGAGCTGGAGGCGGCGTCGGTCCGTGCTTGGACCGACGCGGTAGCGGCATGCGTGCGAGTCGGCGCGGAGCCGGCCTGGCGCGAGATGCCGGAGGGCACGGTGGTGGCAGCGACGGTCTTTGAGCCGTTGTCGGTGGGGGAGCGCGGCCATGGAGGCCGGGCTAAGGTGGTGATCCCCGACCAGGTGGTCGTGGAGGTGGCGGATGACACCCCGCCGCGGGCCGACGTGGTCGAGCGAGCGGGGACTGATGGTGGTGGAGGCGGCGTCATTTTTGAAGAGACGCTGTGGGCGGCGGTGTTGGAGGCGCTGCCGGTTTTGGAGGACACACCGCGGGCGGCGGTGCCGGAGGCCACCCCGGCAGCGGGGCCGGAGACGGCGACGCAGGGCGTTCCGGCGTCCGGGTCGGAGACGGTGATGCAGGGCGTCCCGGCGTCCGGGTCGTCGTCGGCGCTGGGGGGCGTAGGAGGAGGTGTTGGTCGCGTCGCGAGCGGCTAGCGGGGAGTACGCCTTGGTGCCCCAGCAGGGAGGGCGCCGAGCTACCGTGCCGCAGCTAGCGCGGAGCGGGGGCGCCGTCGTCTTCGGGCCTCAGACCCATCGGCGCTAGACGCCGTCAGTCGCCACCTGCGAGGCCGGACGGAACGACTCGAGGCCTTCGCCCAGGCCGAGGTGGAGCGGACGCGCGACCTGGAGCACACCGTTCTGGTAAGTCTTCTTGTAATTTCTTCTTTGTGGGGGTGCGCCAGCGTACCCACTGGATGTAGCCCCCGAGGTTCGGGCTAACTACGTAGTAGTTGGGTCGAATCTTTAGAGTGTTGGCCTTGTTCTGATTTCTGCTTTCTTCAGCATCTCGACGCCTTCCGGGTCGCCGCCTACAATCGTCTCCTGGGCAAGCACCGGGAGCTCATGAAGCAGCTTGCCGCCAAGCAGGAGGAGTTCCGCGTCGCCGCAGGTATTCTTGTGCTCTTTTCTAGTGGGGGTGCGCTAGCGCACCCACTGGGTGTAGCCTCCGAGATTCGGGCCAACTGTGTAACAGTTGGGCCAAATCTTAAGTCTTGCTTTTTTCTTCTGCTGAGTCCTTCTTTTTCACAGCCGAGGTGCTGTACTGGCGGACTCGTCTGCTCCGGGCCGGTCATCACTACGACCGGCTCGTTGCCGACACCGGCCGTCTTGGCGTCGAGGCGGCGCAGGCGAGGGCGGAGGAGGCCGCGGCTCGGCGGTCTCTTGACGAGGCCAACCGGCTGCATGAGCAGTTGGCGGGTCACAAGGGCCGCCTCGAGGCCGAGGTCGAGCTCCTTAAGGCGGAAGCCGCCAAGATGGCAGAGGCATAGCAGGCCTTGGTGGAGACGGACCAACAACGCGACCAGTTATCCGACGACAAGGGCCGGCTCCAGGCTGAGGTGGATTGCCTGCGGGGGCAAGTTACCATGGCCGAGGGAGCCCGTCAGGACGAGGCCCGTCGCCGCGAGGCGGCCGAGAAGGCGGCCGAAGACAAGGACGCCGAGCTGAAGGCGGCCCTTGCCAAGGCGGCCGATATGGAGAAGGCGCTCAAGGAGCGCGACCGCGTCATCAAACGGGAGCGGCGTGGTACATTGCTTGAGGTGCAGCACCTGGAAGAGTCCTTCTCTAGTAAGTGCTTTTTCTGGTCGTTTGCCGGGCCGGGATCCGACCTTTCTTCCTTGCTGCTTTTCTTCTAACTCGCTTCTTCCTTTGCGGCAGGGGCCTTCCCAGAGACGCAACGGCTGGCGGAGGAAGCCGTCCGCTATCAGCGCGACCCGACCGGCATCGTTGGGTCCGGGACGGATCTGCGGGTGGCCTGGACCTTCCCGGACATCGTCGCCGCCGCTGAGGCCCGCCTGCAGGTCCTGGGAACGCAGTTGGGGCGGCTGTCCCAGGACGACACCGCAATGACGGCAGACCTATGGCCGGACTTCGTCCTACTGAGCAGCTTCTCATGCCTGGCGCGTTGGTTGGAGATGGGGCCGGACCATCTTGGCGAGTGGCGCGTCTCTGCCGCTCGTGCCGGTGCTGAGATGGCGCTCCGGTTCACGTTGTCCTGGCATCCGGACCTGCAGCTGGACGCGTTGATGGGCCAGCGGGCCGGTTCGGAGCAGCTCTTGCAGGAGCAAGCTGGCCGGATCGCCTCCCGGGCCAGCTACATCGCCGAGTTCACCTTCCACGTCGAGTTCCATCCGGAGGGGATGGAAGACGGCAGGGCTGTGGACGGCGACGACTACGGCTTGCTCCTCCACGATTCGGAGGGGAGCTCGGAGGAGACGGGCGTCTACTGCGACAAGGGTGCTGAGGAGAACACCGGCGCCTCGCTGGACCCGGAGGCTGCCAGGGAGAGCCGTCGACGTCGCGACGCGGCACTGGAGATGCTTGAGACACTTTGTAAAATTTGTTAAATAGTAGGTCCACCCACCCACTGGGGGTTTTAGGGTGTAATGAACTCCGGTCGTGGGCCTTTGCTTAAATACTTGTGTAGATGTCATGGGTGCTTTTGCTTTTTTGCCTTCCATTTTTTGGACCGATTTCATGCACTTTTCCTTTCTCAAACCTCCCCCCTCGCGAGTCAGACGGCCGAGGCTCCGGCCGGTGACAAGGAGTTCGGTTCTTTGAGAGGAGCACGCAGGACTTGGGTCCCTCGAAACGTTGAGCGCGAGCGAAACACCCATTGGGCCGGCTGGCGGCAATCCGGCGAAGCCGGTTGGCGAGCATCCGGTCCTGCGGCTATTCATTTGATGAATGCTGGGCCGGGTTGATCGACCCGGCAGCCTTTGACTTAGTGTATGAAGCGTAAAGGAGCTTTGGCCTGTTGTGCTTGCTAGCCAACAGCCAAAGCTGGATCTCTGGCTTTAGGGCGAAGTGGGGGACCGCGGCATCCTAACTTTATTAGGAATCACCAAGTAAGGCGGCGGGGTGGTGACCAAGCCGGCCAGCCCTCGAGCCCCCGGGTCGAACGAGTCGGAACGGTGGCCGGGTTCAGTGGTATAGTGATGCAAGAAAATAGGGTCACAATAAATTGGTCGACAAAAGGCAGCCCCCGAGTCTCGTTCGGGGACCCCATGGTTTCATGCATTTACAAAAGGCGACGATACATACGCTCGTGCGGCAAACTGTAAAACGGGCGGAGGAGTTCCGCGTTCCATGGCCGGGTCGTTTCTTCACCGACGGCGTCCTTCTTGCGCTTCCTTGACTTGCGTGCGTAGAAGAGGTAGTAGGCGTTGCGGTCGCGCAAGGCCCTGCTCACGATGAATGGGCCCTCCCATGGAGGGGACAGCTTGTGCTGGCCTGCCTGTTCTTGGACGAGTCGGAGGACGAGGTCGCCCTCGCGGAACGCGAGGGGCTTGATCTTCTTGCTGTGGTAGTGCCTCAGGCCTTGTTGGTATATGGCCGAGCGACTAAGCGCCAGGAGGTGTGCTTCTTCGAGCAGGTCGACGCCATCTTCGCGGGCTTCTCTGGCTTCGGCTTCGTTGTACATCGCGACACGCGGTGATGACCCACAAGTATAGGGGATCGATCGTAGTCCTTTTGATAAGTAAGAGTGTCGAACCCAACGAGGAGCAGAAGGAAATGATAAGAGGTTTTCAGCAAGGTATTCTCTGCAAGTACTGAAATAAGTGGTAACAGATAGTTTTGTGATAGGACAAATTGTAATGAGCAACAAGTAAGAAAAGTAAATAAAGTGCAGCAAGGTGGCCCAATCCTTTTTGTAGCAAAGGGCAAGCCGGAACAAACTCTTATAATAGGAAAAGCGCTCCCGAGGACACATGGGAATATCGTCAAGCTAGTTTTCATCACGTTCATATGATTCACCTTCGATACTTTGATAATTTGATATGTGGGTGGACCGGTGCCTGGGTGCTGTTCTTACTTGAACAATCATCCCACTTATGATTAACCTCTATTGCAAGCATCCGCAACTACAACAAAAGTATTAAGGTAAACCTAACCATAGCATGAAACATGTGGATCCAAATCAGCCCCTTACGAAGCAACACATAAACTAGGGTTTAAGCTTCTGTCACTCTAGCAACCCATCATCTACTTATTACTTCCCAATGCCTTCCTCTAGGCCCAAATAATGGTGAAGTGTTATGTAGTCGACGTTCACATAACACCACTAGAGGCTAGACAACATACATCTTATCAAAATATCAAACGAATACCAAATTCACATGACTACCCATAGCAAGACTTCTCCCTTGTCCTCAAGAACGAACATAATTACTCACAAAGCATATTCATGTTCATAATCAGAGGGGTAATAATATGCATATAGGATCTGAACATATGATCTTGCACCAATTAAACCAACTAGCATCAACTACAATGAGTAATCAACACTACTAGCAACCTACTAGCACCAATCCCGGACTTTGAGATAAGAATTGGATACAAGAGATGAACTAGGGTTTGGAGATGAGATGGTGTTGGTGAAGATGTTCATGGAGATTGCCCTCTCCCGATGAGAGGAGCGTTGGTGATGACGATGGTTATGATTTCCACCTCCGGGAGGGAAGTACCCCCGGCAGAACAGCTCTGCGGGAGCTCTAGATTGGATCCGCCAAGGTTCCGCCTCGTGGCGGCGGAGTCTCGTCCCGAAAAGTTCCTTGTTATTTTTTTCTCATTGAAAGACCTCATATAGGAGAAGATGGGCATCGGAGAGCCACCAGGGGGCCCACGAGGTTGGGTGGGCGCGCCCTAGGGGGGGGGGCGCCCCCTACCCTCGTGAGAAGGGTGTGGGCCCCCTGGCCTTCATCTTTGGCGAGGATTTTTCTTTATTTCTTTTAAGATGTCCCGTGAAGTTTTAGGACTTTTGGAGTTGCGGAGAATAGGCCTCTAATATTTGCTCATTTTCCAGCCCACAATTCCAGCTGCTGGCATTCTCCCTCTTCATGTAAACCTTGTAAAATAAGAGAGAATGGCCATAAGTATTGTGACATAAAGTGAAATAACAGTCCATAATGCAATAAATATCGATATAAAAGCATGATGCAAAATGGATGTATCAACTCCCCCAAGCTTAGACCTCGCTTGTCCTCAAACAAAAAGCCGATAACAATAAATATGTCCTCATGTTTAGAGGTAGCGACGTCGATAAAAATAAAATACGGACATGAAGGCATCATGATTATTCTTATAACAGCAACATATATATATTTTGTCATATGATTACTTATGTTCAAGTGATGATCTATTCACAATGCAAAAGTATAAATCATAAAATTTATTGGGCTCCAACAAACTATAATCTCAGTCATTGAAGCAATTGCAATTTATCATAACATCGGAAAGAGTCTATGTCAGAGCTAAAAAGCAAGTCCACATACTCAACTATCATTTAGTCCTCCATAATTTCTAACACTCACGCAATACTTGTGGTTACAGAGTTTTAATCGGACACAGAGAAAGATAGGGGCTTATAGTTTTGCCCCACAACTTTTTACGTCAAGGGTAATGTCAACAATAATGGTTCGTGCTCCCCTACATCCAATTAGATATATATATATATATATATATATATATATATATATATATATATATATATCATGTTCTTTCCAACATGCCGAGCTTGCCAAAGGATAAAATGAAAAAGGAAAGGTGAAGATCACCGTGACTCTTGCATAAGGTAGAAGATAATAATAAAGCATAGGCCCTTCGCAGAGGGAATCAGAGGTTACCATGCGCTTTTATGGTTGGATATATAAAATCTCAATGCGAAAGAGCGTCACTTTATATTGCCACTTGTGATATGAACCTTTATTATGCAGTCCGTCTCTTTTATTACTTCCACATCACAAGATCGTATAAAGCTTATTTCTCCCACACCAATCAATCATACATATTTAGAGCAATTTTTATTGCTTTGCACCGATGACAACTTACTTGAAGGATCTTACTCAATCCATAGGTAGATATGGTGGATTCTCATGGCAAAACTGGTTTAGGGATATTTGGAAGCACAAGTAGTATTTCTACTTGGTGCTGAGAATTTGGCTAGCATGAGGGGGAAAGGCAAGCTCAACAAGTTAGAGGAACCATGACAACATACTTTATCTCAGATATAAGAAAGACATAACTCATTACGTTGTCTTCCTTGTCCAACATCAACTCTTTAGCATGTCATATTTTAATGAGTGCTCCCAATCATAAAAGATGTCAATGATAATATATCTATATGTGAAAAACTCTCTTTCCTTATTACTTCCTATTAATTGCAACAATGACCAAAGCTATGTCTGCCAATTCCCAACAACTTTTAATCATCATACTCTTTCTATGTGAAGTCATTACTCTCAATAAGATCAATATGAACTTTTTATTTCTTTTTATTCTTTTTCTGTTTTTTTATTCACCCAAGATCATGGCAAAATAATCAAGCCCTTGACTCAACACTAATCTTTATTATATATAGCTCACGGACTCGATTACATAGAGAGATCATAAAGCAAAACTCAAAACTAGATCATGCCATAAACTTTATTCTAATAGATCAAGATACTACTAATAGGATCGAACTAAGAAAAACGGTAAAGGTAAAAGTGATAGTGATACAATACTGGGGCACCTCCCCCAAGCTTGGCAGTTGCCAAGGGGAGTGTCCATACCCATGTGATCATGTCTCCTTCTATGTTGTTGGTGTAATATTCTTGGCGATTATTCCTCTCAGGATACGGTTCTCCTCCTCGAGCTTATTGGCTTGCTGCTTGAGGTCCATGATTTCCTTACGAAGCTTTCCTGTGACAGCTAAAGCTCCTTGCACCCAAGGGTGTTGCATAGCTGCGGGAGAAGAAGTGACACTCCTCTTCATATTTTCATAAGTAAGAAATCTAACATTAGAAGGGATAACCGAGTTTGGAATAGCTGAGCCCTGTAGTTCCCCCATCGTGAACCAAGCTCGAAGGTGAGAGGTGACTTCTTGATCCTCCATAGCATCTACTCTCATCAAGTCACCCTCCATCACCTCCTCCGTTGCTGGCCCAAAGTGGTCAACGTCGCTGTTTGCCCTTGGTTCCGGTGCCGGATTAGATACCCGGCTCTCCCCGATTGACTCTTGAGAAGACACCTTGCTCTGATCTGCAGCAGCAACAGCTCGAAAACAAAAATAGGAGATTTTTGCGTGATACGGGAGTCAAAACCTTCGGGAGAATATATAATGAATTTTTACCGACCAAAATACGTAATGTGCAAGAAAACGGAGTCCGGAAAGCACACGAGGTGCTCACGAGGTAGGGGGCGTGCCCAGGGGGGTAGGGCGCGCCCACCACCCTCATGGGGCCCTCGTGTCCTTCCCGGACTGCTACTTATTTTTCTATTTTTCTAAATATTCCAAAATAAAGAAATATTGCCTTAAAAATTGTTTTGGAGTCGGTCTACTTACCGTACCACATACCTATTCCTTTTGGGAGTCTGAAACATTCTGAAAAGTATCCCTTATGTATTCCTCCGGGGTTATGGTTTCAATAATATTGGTTTCAACATTTATGGGATTACCTGAGATATAATGTTTAATTCTTTGACCATTTACCACCTTCGGATTTGTGCCCTCGAAGTTGTTGATTTTTATGGCACCGGAATGATAGACCTCTTCGATAACATATGGGCCTTCCCATTTAGAGAGAAGTTTTCCTGCAAAAAATCTTAAACGAGAGTTGTATAGCAATACATAATCACCTACATTAAACTCACGCTTTTGTATCCTTTTGTCATGCCATCTTTTAACTTTTTCTTTAAACAACTTGGCATTTTCATATGCTTGGGTTCTCCATTCATCAAGTGAGCTAATATCAAATAACTTCTTCTCACCAGCAAGTTTAAAATAATAGTTGAGCTCTTTAATAGCCCAGTATGCCTTGTGTTCTAGTTTGAGAGGTAAGTCACATGCTTTTCCATAGACCATTTTATACGGAGACATACCCATAGGATTTTTGTATGCAGTTCTATAAGCCCATAATGCATCATCAAGTTTCTTAGACCAATTCTTTCTAGACCTATTAACAGTCTTTTGCAAAATTAATTTGAGCTCTCTATTGCTCAACTCTACTTGACCACTAGACTGTGGGTGATAAGGGGATGCAATTCTATGATTAACATCATATTTAGCAAGCATTTTACGGAAGGCACCATGAATAAAGTGTGAACCACCATCAGTCATTAAATATCTAGGGACTCCAAACCTCGGAAAAATAACTTCCTTAAGCATTTTAATAGAAGTGTTATGATCAACACTACTAGTTGGAATAGCTTCTACCCACTTAGTAACGTAATCAACAACAACTAAAATATGTGTGTATCCATTAGAGGCAGGAAAAGGTCCCATATAATCAAAGCCCCAAACATCAAACGGTTCAATAACAAGTGAATAATTCATAGGCATTTCTAGATGTCTACTAATATTACCAATTCTTTGACATTCATCACAAGACAAAAAAAACTTACGGGCATCCTTGAAGAGAGTAGGCCAATAAAAACCAGATTGCAATACGTTATGTGCAGTTCTATCTCCAGCGTGGTGTCCTCCATAAGACTCGGAATGACACTTGCGTAGGATCTGTTCCTGTTCATGCTCAGGTACACAACGCCTAATAACACCATCTACTCCTTCTTTATAAAGATGTGGGACATCCCAAAAGTAATGTCTTAAATCATAGAAGAACTTTTTCTTTTGTTGGTATGTGAAGCTAGGTGGTATAAATTTAGCAACAATATAATTAGCATAATCAGCATACCATGGAGTACTACGAGAAGTACTTATAACATTTAATTGTTCATCAGGAAAGTCATCATTAATAGGTAGTGGGTCATCAAGAATATTTTCTAACCTAGATAAGTTGTCTGCAACGGGGTTTTCAGCTCCCTTTCTATCAACAATATTCAAATCAAATTCTTGTAGCAAGAGAACCCATCTAATAAGTCTAGGTTTAGCATCTTTCTTTTCCATAATATATTTAATAGCAACATGATCAGTGTGAATAGTTACTTTAGAATCAACAATATAAGATCTGAACTTATCACAAGCAAATACAACTGCTAAAAGCTCTTTTTCAGTAGTAGCATAATTTCTTTGAACATTGTCTAGAGTCTTACTAGCATAATGAATAACATTTAGTTTATTATCAACTATTTGCCCTAGAACAACACCTACAGCATAATCACTAGCATCACACATAATTTCAAAGGGTAAATTCCAATCAGGTGGCTGAATAACAGGTGCAGAGACTAATGCTTTCTTAAGTATTTCAAATGCTTCTACACAATCATCATCAAAGATAAGTGGTATATCTTTTTGCAATAAATTAGTCAGAGGCCGAGAAATTTTTGAGAAGTCCTTAATGAACCTCCTGTAAAATCCAGCGTGACCAAGGAAACTTCTTATACCTTTGATGTCCTTGGGACATGGCATCTTTTCAATAGCATCAACCTTGGCTTTATCAACTTCAATACCTCTTTCAGAAACTTTGTGCCCCAAGACAATACCTTCATTAACCATAAAGTGGCACTTTTCCCAATTCAAGACAAGACTAGTTTCTTCACATCTCTGCAAAACTTGATCAAGATTGCTCAAGCAATCATCAAAAGAGGAACCATAGACAGAAAAGTCGTCCATGAAAACCTCACAAATCTTTTCACAAAAGTCAGAGAATATAGCCATCATGCATCTTTGAAAGGTAGCAGGTGCATTACATAAACCAAAAGGCATACGTCTATACGCAAAAGTACCAAAAGGGCATGTAAAAGTAGTCTTTGATTGATCTCTAGCCGACACAGGTATTTGAGAGAAACCAGAATAACCATCTAGAAAGCAATAGTGTGTGTGTTCGTATAATCTTTCTAGCATTTGATCAATAAAAGTTAAGGGGTAATGATCTTTCTTAGTAGCTTTATTTAATTTACGGAAATCAATTACCATCCTATAACCTATGATAATTCTTTGTGGAATCAATTCATATTTATCATTAGGAACAACGGTAATACCTCCCTTCTTAGGGATGCAATGGACAGGACTTACCCACTCACTATCAGCAACGGGATAGATTATACCTGCCTCCAGAAGCTTTAGTATTTCTTTTCTTACCACTTCTTTCATTTTAGGATTCAGACGTCATTGAGGATCACGAACTGGTTTGGCATCTGCTTCCAAATTTATTTTATGTTGACATAGAGTGGGACTAATGCCCTTAAGATCATCAAGAGTATATCCAATAGCAGCATGATGCTTCTTCAGAGTTTTCAATAATCTTTCTTCTTCATGCTCTGAAAGGTTAGCATTAATAATAACAGGATATATCTTCTTTTCATCAAGATAAGCATATTTAAGATTATCAGGCAAAGGTTTATGCTCAAACACGAGATCACCCTTGGGTGGAGGAGGATCCCCTAAAATTTTGTGATGCAGAATAGGTTCATGTTTAAAGAATACTTCATCTATTTCCTTTCTTTCATTCATGAACGTATCATTTTCATGGTCTAGCAAATAATGTTCTAAAGGATCACTAGGAGGTACGACAATAGAAGCAAGACCAATAATTTCATCCTTACTAGGTAATTCTTCCTCACGATGTTGTTCACTAAATTTAGAGAAATTAAACTCATGAACCATATCATCCAAACCAACAGTAACAATACTCTTAGTGTAGTCTATGGTAGCATTGACAGTATTTAAGAAGGGTCTACCAAATATAATTGGACAAAAGCTATCTTGCGGAGAAGTAAGAACAAGAAAATTAGCAGGATATTTAGTTTTCCCACACAAGACTTGAACATCTCTAACAATTCCAATTGGTGCAATAGTATCTCTATTAGCAAGTTTAATAGTAACATCAATATCTTCTAACTCAATAGGTGCAATTTCATTCTTAATTTCTTTGTATAAGTCATGAGGTATAACACTAGCACTAGCACCCATATCACATAAGCCATGATAACAGTGATCTCCTATTTTAACAGAAATAACAGGCACGCCTACCACAGGTCTATGTTTATCCTTATCACAAGGTTTAGCAATTCTAGCAATTTCACCTTCGAACTCAATAACATGCCCATCTGTAGGATTGAAAGTATGTCTAGAGGGGGGGTGATTAGACTACTTGACCAAATAAAAACTTAACCTTTTCCCAATTTTAGTTCTTGGCAGTTTTTAGCTATCTTAGGACAAGTCAAGCAATCATTACACAATTCAAGCAAGCATGCAAAGAGTATATTGGCTGCGGAAAGTAAAGCATGCAACTTGCAAGAATATAAAGGGAAGGGTTTGGAGAATTCAAACGCTATTGGAGACACGGATGTTTTTCCCGTGGTTCGGATAGGTGGTGCTATCCTACATCCATGTTGATGGAGACTTCAACCCATGAAGGGTAATGGTTGCGCGAGTCCACGGAGGGCTCCACCCACGAAGGGTCCACGAAGAAGCAACCTTGTCTATCCCACCAAGGCCATCGCCCACGAAGGAGTTGCCTCACTAGCGGTAGATCTTCACGAAGTAGGCGATCGGCATGCCCTTACAAACTCCATGGTTCAACTCCACAATCTTGTCGGAGGCTCCCAAGTGACACCTAGCCAATCTAGGAGACACCACTCTCCAAGAAGTAACAAATGGTGTGTTGATGATGAACTCCTTGCTCTTGTGCTTCAAATGATAGTCTCCCCAACACTCAACTCTCTCTCATAGGATTTGGATCTGGTGGAAAGAAGATTTGAGTGGAAAGCAACTTGGGAAGGCTAGAGATCAAGATTCATATGGTTTGAATGGAATATCTTGGTCTCAACACATGAGTAGGTGGTTCTCTCTCAGAACATATAAGTTGGAATGGTGTGTGTGTTCTGATTGCTCTCTCCACGAGTGAAGAGGAGGTGGAGGGGTATTTATAGCCTCCACACAAAATCCAACCGTTACACACAATTTACCAATCTCAGTGGGACCGAATCAGAAAACTCGGTCGGACCGAAATAGTAAACCTAGTGACCGTTAGGAATCTCGGTGGAACTGGCATGCAACTCGGTAGGACCGATTCGGTTAGGGTTTGGGCATAACATAATCTCGGTGAGACCGATTGCACAAACTCGGTGAGACCGAGTTTGGCAATAAGCTAACCAGAGAGTTGGTCAAGTAGACTCGGTGGGACCGACTCGCTCTTTCGGTGAGACCGAAAAGTTACAAGAAGGAAACATAGAGTTTACCTTGCATTCTCGGTGGGACCGATTCGCTCTTTCGGTGAGACCGAAAAGTTACGAAAGGGAAACAGAGAGTTTGCAAGCCCATCTCGGTGAGACTGAGATCCTCCGAATTGCTAGGGTTTGGCAGTGGCAAATGACAAGTGAAACTCGGTGGCGCCGGAATGAAAGAATCGGTATGACCGAATTTGGCTTAGGGTTTAGGTCATTTGTGGATATGGGAAAGTAGCTGAGGATTTTGGAGCATATCATTAAGCACATTAAGCAAGAGGCTCATTAAGCAACACCTCATCCCTCCTTGATAGTATTGGCTTTTCCTAAAGACTCAATGTGATCTTGGATCACTAAAATATAAAATGAAGAGTCTTGAACTTTTGAGCTTGAGCCAATTCTTTGTCCTTAGAATTTTGAGGGTTCCACTTTCATATCCATGCCATGCCAATCATTGAGCTTTCCTGAAATAATCATCTTGAAATATCATTAGCTCAATGAGCTATATGTTGTTATGAATTACCAAAACCACCTAGGGATAGTTGCACTTTCAATCTCCCCCTTTTTGGTAATTGATGACAACATATAGATCAAAGCTTCGACAAATGATAATAAGCATGAAATATATCGTCGCTTTGAGAAGTATGTGACAAGTAAGAGCTCCCCCTAAATTTGTGCATATTTAAAATTTGCTTTGGACTGCAAATGCACAAGGAGTTAGAATCATGGGTTACTCTTCAATGTCACATACATCTTGGTGGAGCGCTCAAAAATGATAAGATTGAAATACATGCACTCATCACCAAGAATAGGAAATGATCACAAAAGATAGATAGAATGATAATATTTAAGCAAGCATTAAGCAAACATTAAGTGTAGCTTATGATCAAACACATGATCATCGATGTCTCACAAACATAAGGACGTAGTATCTCACACACAAGCAAACAAAGTTCGAAAAACCACCAAATAAAACAAGAGAGAATAAAAGCAACACTCTCTCTCTCGAAGCCTATGATCTATACATTTTCTCCCCCTTTGGCAACAAGTTACCAAAAAGTTCCTAGAAAATGCATAGTGCTAAGTCGATGCTCAGGCTTGATCTTCAGGTGGTGGTGGAGTCTGGAGCACTCCAAGGACGAAGCCTTCGGTAGACGTGGTCGGAGTTGAGGCTGAAGTGGATGCTGGAGCTGGTGGAACTGAGGCTGTGGCTGGCGCAGATGTTGTAGCTCTGGTGTCAGCAACTGGCAGTGCAGACGACCTCGGACCTCGTGGCACCCTCGCAAAAGCATCAGTCGTAGTCCTGCCTCTCCTCTCATTCATGTCCTCCTGGAGCTGCTCCACGGCAGTCTGTATCTCTGTCACCTTGATGTCCAAGTCATAGAACCTCTGTTCCATGATCCTCTCTAAGCTTGCCTGGTTCTGAGTTAGGGTGGCAAGTCCTTGCTCAATCCGCAGGGTGGACGCAATCAGGTAACCAAGCTGCTCTTGTTTGGTTTTCAGGAAGTAATCAGATGCCTCCGCTTGAGTAGGCATCCTGGCAGCTTTCTCTTTCTTCGCCTTCTCCTTCTGAGCTTGTGCATGGACAGATGATGGCTCATTCTCAGTCATGACCACTTGGTTATCTTCAAAATCTAGACGGATGGGCAGGTGTTCCTTATCCAAGAGGTATATGCCCGTGCCCATCTTGGAGTTGATGAGCTCCTAAATCTGTGGGGCATATCCACAACTCCTCTTCTGGTCTGCTGATGTCCTCTTGATTGTTTCCACTATGAGACTCATGACTTTGAATTTTTGAGGCAGGTCAAAGACATGAAGCAAATTGATCGTGTGACCTCTGATCATCTTGTGATCTCCAGACTTGGGCAGAAGAGTGTGCCTAAGGATCCAGTTGATCGTAGGCAATCCTGATAGAAGATGGTGCACTGAGCCAAACTTGAACGTGTCAAGTGCTTCATTCGGAATCTCCTTGTACATGTTGGACATGGTGTTGTGGTCCATCTTCTTCTTGGCATAAATGTCCAAGTCATCTGCTTGCTCCTCTGGGGCATTGATCAACTTCGCCCATTCCTCAACAGTTGATTGGTACCTTGTACCCTTTGACATCCAAGTGATCCTGCCATCCGGATAAAAGTGTGCTGTGGAGTAGAATTGCATGATTAGCTCCTCGTTCCACTTTGTGAGCTTCTGCCCAACAAAGTCTGCCACTCCACACGCACTAAAGCTGTCATATACTCCAGGGTAGTGTTCCTCATTCTCCTTCATGTAGGTCCAGTCGACCCATCTCATGTCACACACAATTGGCTTCTTGTCAAGCAAAACAGTCTCATAGAAATCCTGCTGCTCCTTGGTATGAAACATGTAGTCCACTGCAGTCCTTCTCCTAGAAGCATACGGATCTGCTTCTCTCCACTTCCTCAGCCCTGAATCTCTCCTGAGCTTCATATCCTCAGCCACAGGATGAGCATCGTTGTGGTCTGGGATCTTGGGCTTGAGCTTCCTAAGGACATGTTCTTCTTCTTCCTCTGCAACTTCAGGCACTGGGGCCTTGTTCTTTTCAGTGGCTGTGATGCTTCTTGTGTTTCTCTTTGGTGCACTCTTAGGCTTAGATGCAGCCTTGGGTGCTTCCTTGGGCTTGGATGCAGTTGTCCCTGACCTTATGGCATCTCCCATAAGTTTGGCTACCTTGGGTGCTGGTGCAGCAACCTCTTCTTCTTCCTCCTCCTCATCTACCATGATGGAGACCTTCCCAAGCACTCTGGCTACAGTCTTCTTTACTCTTTCTTTCCTCTTTTTGCCCTCAGCAGCAACGGGCTCAATGGGAGCAGGCTTCACAGTTGAAGCTCTAGCCTTTGACATGGGCTGCCTGCCTGCTGGCCTTTTGATTTTCAGGCCTGGCTTTGTGCCTGCTACTGGCTCAACTCTCTTTGATGTGGCCTCTTCCTCTGCCACATAATCCTCATCTTCAGAATCTGATGTTCTCTTCTTCCTTTGTCTAGTGGCAGCTTTAGGCAGGTTGCTGGGTGTGCTCCTGCTGCCATCATCTGAGGAACTTGAGGGGCTAGTGCCCTCACTCAACTGCACTTGCTGCTCTGACAAGTTTTGGCTGTCACTCTGGTTTGACATGATGCAAATTGACTGCTGACCCTGTGAATAGATTATAGATGAGATAGAGTGGATGAGCATCACAAAATGCAGAGATTTTTGCAAAAGAATAATTCAAAAACTTAGTTTTAGTTTCCCACTGAAATCATCTCGGATCTACCGATTTTCAAACTCGGTGACACCGAAGCAGTTTTGGCACCAGAACTAGTGAACTCGGTCAGACCGAGTCATAGTTTGGTGGCACCAAGACTGCTAGGGTTTCACAGAGTTCCAAAATCGGTCACACCGATAAGTAATTCTTGGTCAGACCGAGTTTTACTTGTGCAATGGCATAAGCCAAATCGGTGGGACCGAGTTTTTCAACTCGGTGGGTCCGGGATGGTTTCGGCAGAAACCCAACCCTAAATTTTTTGAATTAAACCTAATCTACGAGTTCATTGACTGGATAGGAGTTTATCAAACGTGGCAAGAAACATGATGATCACAATGTGCTAGGAATCGGATTGGAGAATAGCACAAAGATCGAGTCCATACCCTAGTTCGGCGGAGACTCACTACGGCGGCAACGGCGGGGCAGAATTCCGTTGACGGTGGCGGAGACCAGCGACTGGAGGCTGCTGGCGGCGAGGAGGACGATCCGGAGACCCAGGAGGCAGAGCGAGCTATGCGCAGGCGAAGAGGTTTCGGAGAAATTTCCAAAATTCTGCCCGTCACTATATATAGCCCGACCCTGTCGGTGTGACCGAGTGGAACAACTCGGTGGCACCGAGATGCAAAACTGTATATAGTTATTGCAACTCGGTGTGACCGAGTGGTTCTAATCGGTTGCACTGAGATCGAAAACCTAGATCAACGTAATGATCTCGGTAGGACCGAAAGTATGGTATCGGTCAGACCGAGAATCACAAAGAGGTTTTGGAAGTTTAAGTCTATGACGAATCGGGGACTCCGAGCGCTCCTCACACAGAGTGGTTCAAATCTGACTTGATCAAGTTTTGTGATGCAGCATGAATAGAGTTTGAGACGAGAAAAGCATAGATAGCTAGAGGAGGTTCTTAGGCATTCTTGTCCATCCACTTGGCAAAAGAAGATAAAGCCAAACAATCAAAACAACAAGTGGATGTCCTCGAATGAGTAAAATATGCAGCCGACATGCTCACACAATAAGATGGCAAATGAAATATGTGGCAAAGCATGCACAAACAATTCTAGCATCTATCAAGCAATTTGCGATGACTAGGTCATCTATATATGAGTATATTGACTTAGGAGTCAAGTGAGAACACTTGATCATAGGTCATACTCATCGTTTAAGCTCAAGTGGGGTTACCACTTTTACATAAAGCATTGTTGTATTCACATCTTTAGAGTTGCTTTGGCTCAAGTCTTAGAGTAAAGCTCCCCCTAGATGTGATATCCCCCCTAAGAGGGATGAACTAACCTTGGGTTTTGTCGATGATGACTTCATGTAGATGTTGAAGATGTGGATGCTCAATGTTGATGTAGATCACTTGGAGCTATCCATTTGAGTGAATTGCACTTTCAATGCCTACATGGGTTAGTCCCACAAGGAACAAACAAGGATATCCATAGACATAGAGTGATGCATACACAAGATGATGTCCATGAAAACTCTAGGTTACCTTGTCCTTTGTCTTACCAACAAGAGGGTTTGTGACTCCTTGAACTAGTGCATGATGTGTAAGTTGATTGCACTTGTTCTTGCCAAAATTATGAGAGTGAAATATATTGGCGGAGTCACCCTCAAGAACTCTCTAGTTCTTTTTATTTTGGATCCACACCATCTTGATGGGAATCCTTGGAGTTGTAGTCGTACTTGATGAAGTGGAACTTGACGTGGTCTTGGGAATCCACTTGACTAAGGTCTTAGGAGCTTCTTCAAATGCATTAATCTCCTCTTGAAGCTTGTCCTTGCCAGTTTGCTTGTAGTCTTGTGGTGGAAGATCATCTTGAGCTTGTGTCCCCTTGAAAGAAGTATCATACTTCTCTTGTTGAGGAACAAACTTTGTCTTGGGGTATTCATCTTCTTCCCATTCAACTCCATTGGCATTGAACTTTCGTTCAAAACCAACACCTTGATTCTTCCGGTGCATTCCTTGCTTGCGCACAATTCCCTCAAATTGCTTACTCCCTGCAAGGCTTTTGTACACTCCTTTCTCTATAATCCCCTTCAATAAGCTATTTTCTTGCTCAAGTGTAACTTGGCTAAGAGAATCATTAGTGGAATCAAGAGAACTACTAGAAGCAACAATATTGGATTTAGCATGATCATTGTTACTACTAGAGGAAGAATCTTTCTTGTTCTTGTTACTAGACTTGACTTGAGGCATGTATGTGGATAATAGTAAACGCTTGGCAATGTAAGAAGAACTTTTCTTGCGGAGATCATCATTGATTGCCTTTAAGAACTCATGCTCTTGCTCAAGATTGAGCTTTTCAAAGCGTAATTTCTCATGAGCTCTTAAAAGTTCTCGATGATCTTCGAAGATAGTTTCATGAGCTAACTTAAGAGTGTTTAGTTCTTTAGTTAGAGCCTCAATCTTCTCCTTATCATTGTCATTCGTTTTAGCATGATTAATTGATGTTTCATCATAGTATTCATCACTAGAGTTGTCAACAAGCAAGTCATCATCACCTAACAAGTCATCTTCATCACTATTAAAATCAACATACTCGGGGTGTGTTACCTTAGGACCTTTGGCCATGAAGCATCTTCCAATTCCTTCATTTGGTGAGTCAAATATGTCGTAGGAGTTGGTTGACACAAGTGCTAGACCGGCAACACCTTCATCTTGAGTATCTTCAGAGTCGGAGTGATAACTTCTCTCGGAGTGGCTGTCAGAGTCGGAGCCGGATACCCATTCACCAACATGAGCTTGATGTCTTTGTTTTGTGTAGCTCCTTGATGATTTTTCCTTCCTTTCCGAATCCTTGCTTCTCCGTGAGTATCTCCGTTCATAACGATCATCTCTAATCCTTCTCTCTCTTGGTGGTGATTCTTTGCTTCTTCTTTTTGGAGAATCTTCTCTTCTTTTGTAGGGAGCCGTACACTCATTGGAATAGTGTCCGGGTCTTCCACAATTATAGCAGTTTCGCTCTCTACTAGAAGATCTTTTGTCATTGTATGACCTTGGCTTGAAGCTTCTATCTTTGCTTCTACTCTTGTAGAACTTGTTGAAGTTCTTCACCATTAAGCTCAATTCTTCATTGAAGGTTTGTTTCTCACTTGATGATGTGGGGACTTCACATGAGGCTTTGTAGGCACCACTTGATTTGTTGTGAAGTTCCTCTTTATCCTTGAGTGACATCTCATGAGCAACAATCCTTCCAATCACTTCCGTTGGCTTGAGATCTTTGTAATTGGGCATCATTTCAATCAATGTGCACACGGTATCATATTTCCCATCCAAGGCTCTTAGGATCTTCTTGATGATGAATCTATCGGTCATCTCTTCACTTCCTAAGCCGGCAATCTCATTTGTGATGAGAGCAAGCCTAGAGTACATTTCGGCGACACCTTCACCATCCTTCATCTTGAACTTGTCAAGTTGACTTTGGAGCACATCCAACTTGGATTCCTTGACGGAGTTGGTACCTTCGTGCATATCAATCAAAGTGTCCCAAATTTCCTTTGCATTCTCAAGGCGGCTGATTTTGTTGAATTCTTCGGGGCACAATCCGTTGAAGAGAATATCACAAGCTTGAGCATTGTATTGCAACATCTTCAACTCACCCGCGGTAGCTTCACGGTTTGGTTCCCTCCCATCAAAGAACTCACCTTGCAAGCCAACACAAACAATAGCCCATACGGCGGGGTTATGTCCAAGAATATGCATTTTCATTTTATGCTGCCAACTAGCAAAATTAGTGCCATCAAAGTAAGGACCTCTACGGTGATAATTTCCCTTGCTAGACGCCATACTCTCCTAGGTTGTGAAACCAAGGCTATGACCACCAAAAGCTATGGAGATCAAGGCAAATGGAGACCAAAGCTCTGATACCACTTGTAGGATCGAAAGTATGTCTAGAGGGGGGGGTGATTAGACTACTTGACCAAATAAAAACTTAACCTTTTCCCAATTTTAGTTCTTGGCAGTTCTTAGCTATCTTAGGACAAGTCAAGCAATCATTACACAATTCAACAAAGCATGCAAAGAGTATATTGGCAGCGGAAAGTAAAGCATGCAACTTGCAAGAATATAAAGGGAAGGGTTTGGAGAATTCAAACGCTATTGGAGACATGGATGTTTTTCCCATGGTTCGGATAGGTGGTGCTATCCTACATCCACGTTGATGGAGACTTCAACCCACGAAGGGTAACGGTTGCGCGAGTCCACGGAGGGCTCCACCCACGAAGGGTCCACGAAGAAGCAACCTTGTCTATCCCACCATGGCCATCGCCCACGAAGGACTTGCCTCACTAGCGGTAGATCTTCACGAAGTAGGCGATCTCCTTGCCCTTACAAACTCCTTGGTTCAACTCCACAATCTTGTCGGAGGCTCCCAAGTGACACCTAGACAATCTAGGAGACACCACTCTCCAAGAAGTAACAAATGGTGTGTTGATGATGAACTCCTTGCTCTTGTGCTTCAAATGATAGTCTCCCCAACACTCAACTCTCTCTCATAGGATTTGGATCTGGTGGAAAGAAGATTTGAGTGGAAAGCAACTTGGGGAAGGCTAGAGATCAAGATTCATATGGTTTGAATGGAATATCTTGGTCTCAACACATGAGTAGGTGGTTCTCTCTCAGAACATATAAGTTGGAATGGTGTATGTGTTCTGATTGCTCTCTCCACGAGTGAAGAGGAGGTGGAGGGGTATTTATAGCCTCCACACAAAATCCAACTGTTACACACAATTTACCAATCTCGGTGGGACCAAATCAGAAAACTCGGTCGGACCGAAATAGTAAACCTAGTGACCGTTAGGAATCTTGGTGGGACTAACATGCAACTCGGTAGGACCGATACGGTTAGGGTTTGGGCATAACGTAATCTCGATGAGACCGATTGCACAAACTCGGTGAGATCGAGTTTGGCAATAAGCTAACCAGAGAGTTGGTCAAGTAAACTCGGTGGGACCGACTCGCTCTTTCGGTGAGACCGAAAAGTTACAAGAAGGAAACATAGAGTTTACCTTGCATTCTCGATGGGACCGATTCGCTCTGTGAGACTGAAAAGTTACGAAAGGGAAACAGAGAGTTTGCAAGCCCATCTCGGTGAGACCGAGATCCTTATCGGTAGGACCAAATTGCTAGGGTTTGGCAGTGGAAAATGACAAGTGAAACTCGATGGCGCCGGAATGAAAGAATCGGTATGACCGAGTTTGGCTTAGGGTTTAGGTCATTTGTGGATATGGGAAAGTAGCTGAGGATTTTGGAGCATATCATTAAGCACATTAAGCAAGAGGCTCATTAAGCAACACCTCATCCCTCCTTGATAGTATTGGCTTTTCCTAAAGACTCAATGTGATCTTGGATCACTAAAATATAAAATGAAGAGTCTTGAACTTTTGAGCTTGAGCCAATTCTTTGTCCTTAGCATTTTGAGGGTTCCACTTTCATATCCATGCCATGCCAATCATTGAGCTTTCCTGAAATAATCATCTTGAAATATCATTAGCTCAATGACCTATATGTTGTTATGAATTACCAAAACCATCTAGGGATAGTTGCACTTTCACCATCAATATTATCAGACAAGAGATCTTTAACAATAACAATATTAGGTTCTACTTTAACTTGCTTAGGAGGTGTATAAGTTCTAATATTGCTTTTACGAACAACAGTTGAAGCTTTAGCATGAAACTTTATTCTAACAGGGAAAGGTGGTTTCTCAATATAAGAAGTAGGAACAATAGGATCATTATAAGTGACAGTCTTTTCTTCAACTTTAATAGGTGCAGCTACTTTTACTTCTATGGGAGGATGATATTTAAACCACTTCTCCTTAGGGAGATCAACATAAGTAGCAAAAGATTCACAGAAAGAAGCTACTATCTCAGAATCAAGTCCATATTTAGTGCTAAACTTACGGAAAATATCGGTATCCATAAAAGATTTAACACAATCAAACTTAGGTGTCATACCTGACTCCTTACCTTCGTCGAGGTCCCAATCTTCAGAGTTGCGTTTAATTCTATCCAATAAATTCCATTTGAATTCAATAGTCTTCATCATAAAAGAGCCAGCATAAGAAGTATCGAGCATGGTGCGATTGTTTTCAGAAAGCCGAGCATAAAAAGTTTGCATAATTATTTCTCTTGAGAGCTCATGATTGGGGCATGAATATAACATTGATTTAAGCCTCCCCCAAGCTTGAGCGATGCTTTCTCCTTCGCGAGGCCAAAAATTATATATATAATTGCGATCACAATGAACAAGATGCATAGGGTAATACTTTTGGTGAAATTCCAGCTTCAATCTTTTATAGTCCCACGATCTCATATCATCACATAGCCTATACCATATCAATGCGTCTCCCTTCAAAGATAAAGGGAAGACCTTCTTCTTAGCAACATCATCAGGTATACCTGCAAGCTTAAATAATCCACAAACTTCATCAACATATATTAAGTGCTCATTAGGATGCTTTGTTCCATCTCCTGTAAAAGGGTTAGCTAGCAGTTTTTCTATCATACCCGAAGGATACTCATAAGGAATTTCATTTTCAATAGGTTCAGTAGGTTGAGGAGCAACTCTTTGCTCTACTGGACGGGGTGAAGATACCCCGAACAAGCCCCTCAGAGAATTACTTTCCATAGTAACAAGTGACAGTAAATTTCAGCACACTATATAAATTTTTCCTTACCAAATTCCACCTACCAAAGGCGCTACACTCCCCGGCAAAGGCGCTAGAAAAGAGTCTTGATGGCCCACAAGTATAGGGGATCTATCGTAGTCCTTTCGATAAGTAAGAGTGTCGAACCCAACGAGGAGCAGAAGGAAATGATAAGCAGTTTTCAGCAAGGTATTCTTTGCAAGTACTGAAATAAAGTGCAGCAAGGTGGCCCAATCCTTTTTGTAGCAAAGGACAAGCCGGAACAAACTCTTATAATAGGAAAAGCGCTCCCGAGGACACGTGGGAATATCGTCAAGCTAGTTTTCATCACGTTCATATGATTCGCGTTCGATACTTTGATAATTTGATATGTGGGTGGACCGGTGCCTGGGTGATGTTCTTGAACAAGCATCCCACTTATGATTAACCTCTATTGCAAGCATCCGCAACTACAACAAAATTATTAAGGTAAACCTAACCATAGCATGAAACATGTGGATCCAAATCAGCCCCTTACGAAGCAATGCATAAACTAGGGTTTAAGCTTCTGTCACTCTAGCAACCCATCATCTACTTATTACTTCCCAATGCCTGCCTCTAGGCCCAAATAATGGTGAAGTGTTATGTAGTCGATGTTCACATAACACCACTAGAGGCTAGACAACATACATCTTATCATTATATCAAACGAATACCAAATTCACATGACTACTCATAGCAAGACTTCTCCCTTGTCCTCACGAATGAACGTAATTACTCACAAAGCATATTCATGTTCATAATCAGAGGGGTAATAATATGCATATAGGATCTGAACATATGATCTTCCACCAATTAAACCAACTAGCATCAACTACAAGGAGTAATCAACACTACTAGCAACCTACTAGCACCAATCCCGGACTTTAAGACAAGAATTGGATACAAGAGATGAACTAGGGTTTGGAGATGAGATGGTGCTGGTGAAGATGTTCATGGAGATTGCCCTCTCCCGATGAGAGGAGCATTGGTGATGACGATGGTGATTATTTCCCCCTCCGGGACAGAAGTATCTCCGGCAGAACAGCTCTGCCGGAGCTCTAGATTGGATCCGCCAAGGTTCCGCCTCGTGGCAGCGGAGTCTCGTCCCGAAAAGTTCCTCGTTATTTTTTTCTCATCGAAAGACCTCATATAGGAGAAGATGGGCATCAGAGAGCCACCAGGGGGCCCGCGAGGTAGGGGGGCCCGCCCTAGGGGGGGGGGCGCCCCCACCCTCGTGAGAAGGGTGTGGGCCCCCTGGCCTTCATCTTTGGCGAGGATTTTTCTTTATTTCTTTTAAGATGTCCCGTGAAGTTTCAGGACTTTTGGAGTTGCGGAGAATAGGCCTCTAATATTTGCTCCTTTTCCAGCCCAGAATTCCAGCTGTCGGCATTCTCCCTCTTTATGTAAACCTTGTAAAATAAGAGAGAATAGCCATAAGTATTGTGACATAAAGTGAAAAACAGACCATAATGCAATAAATATCGATATAAAAGCATGATGCAAAATGGACGTATCACGCGGCGAGTCGAACTCGACGTTGGTCAAGATGACAACTTCGGCTCCGTAGACGAGGAAGAACGGGGTGAACCCGTTCGACCGATTCGGCATGGTGCCTAGACTCCAGAGAACGGCTGGCAACTCGTCAGGCCAGCTGCCGGGTGAGCGGATGAGTAGCTTGACGAGTCGCAGGTTGATGCCGGACAGGATGAGTCCATTGGCCTGCTCGACCTGCCCGTTGGACTGCGGATGCGCAATAGAGGCCAGTTAGAGGCGGATGCCGGAGACGGAGCAGTATTGCTCGAGCGCGCCCTTGGCGAAGTTGGTGCCGTTGTCGGTGATGATGCCGTTCAGCATGCCGTAGTGCACCGCTATGTCCTTGATGAACCGAACGGCTATTGGCCCGTCCAGTTTCTTGATTGGTCTTGCCTCGATGCACTTGGTGAATTTGTCCACTGCCACCAGCAAGTGCATCATGCCGCCTCGAGCGGTTTTGAAGGGTCCCACTATGTCGAGTCCCCTGACCTCGAAGGGCCAGGCGATCGGTATGGTGCGAAGTGCTGACGCCGGCTGGTGGCTGCGTTTGCTGAAGCGCTGGCATCCGTCACACTTGAGGACGAGCGACTCGGCATCTTGGAGGGCCATGGGCCAGTAGAAACCATGGCGGAACGCCTTGGCCACCAGGGATCATGATGCGGCGTGGTGCCCGCACTCGCCCTAATGTATGTCGAGGAGGATGTCGATGCCCCGTTCCTGCTCGACGCAGCGTTGGAACACACCGGTGGAGCTGCGCTTGACGAGCTCGTTGTTGATGATGCTGTAGGCGGACGCCCGGCGCTGCACTTGCCGAGCCTCGGTCTCGTCCATGGGGGGAACCCTGTTCTCCAAAAATTCTGATATTGGGAGGGCCCAAGATGGAGCCGTAACCATGGCGAAGACGGCCACCAGGGTGGGTTCTGAGTCGGTAGCCCCCAAGCCAGGTTGAGAAGCCACTGGGTTGGGGATGGCGATGGCCGGGTCTGGGACGATGGTGGCCGGTTGAGCTGAGCAGCCCCTGGGCCGGGTTTAGCAGTCCCCGGACCGGGTTGAGGTGCGGCCGAGTCGTCTGGAACGTGGATGGACTCGGAGTCCGACGATGGCTTGACGGACGGCTTGCGCAGGTGCTCGAGGGAGACGCCAGACGTGATGGCTTGTTGCGACGAGGCGATCCTGGCGAGCGTGTCGGATGCTTCGTTCTCCGCGCACGGGACATGGAGGAACTCGCAGCCCTCGAAGGATCCACACAGATTCTGGACGAGGAAGCGGTAGCTTGCCATGTTGGAGTCGCAGGCGTCCCATTCGCTGGAGCACTGCTGCACCACCAGGTCCGAGTCGCCGTAGCACAGGATGCGCCGGATGCCGAGTTCCTTGGCAAGCCGGAGGCCGTGCACAAGGGCTTCATACTCGGTGACGTTGTTGGAGGCGGCGAAGTGGATCTAGAGCGCGTAGTGGAGCCGGTCGCCCTTTGGGGACGACAGTACGATGCCGGCCCCCAAGCCGAGTCGCAACTTGGACTCGTCGAAGTGCATGCGCCAATGCGTCGAATCGGGAGGCGGCGGCAAGTACTGGGTCTCGGTCCAATCGACGAGGAAGTCGGCCAGGGCTTGAGACTTGATCGCGGTGTGGGGCTCGTAGAGGATGGTGTGGCCGGCTAGCTGGATCGCCCACTTGGCAACCCGACCAGAGGCGTCCCGGCATCTGATGATTTCTCCGATAGGTGCCGTGCTGACCATGGTGACAACATGCTCTTGGAAATACTACTTCAGCTTCTTGGCGGTGAAGTACACGCCGTAACACATCTTCTGGTAGTGCGGGCAGTTCTGCTTGGAGATGGAGAGCACCTCGCTCAGGTAGTAGACCGGGTGCTGGACGGCTTGGATCTTGCCCTTCTCTGGTCACTCGACCACCAGCATCGTGCTGACCACCCGCGAGGTCTTGGCTATGTAGAGCAAGAGCGGCTCCTTGTCGGTTGGCACGGCCAGGACTGGTGCGATGGAGAGCATGCGCCCGAGCTCTTGGAAGGCCTCGTCTGCCTTGCCGTTCCATTCGAACGGGCTCGTCTTCTTCATTAGCTGGTACAGGGGTAGCACCCTCTCGCCCAGCCGGCTTAGAAATCGGCTGACCAAGGACAAGCATCCGGTGAACTTCTGGACATCGCGCATCCGAGCCGGCTTGCACATGCGCTCGATGGCCTTGATCTTCTCCGTGTTCGCCTCAATGTCGCGTTCTGAGACGAGGAAGCCGAGTAGTTTTCCGGCCGGGACGCCGAAGACGCATTTTTCCGGGTTAAGCTTGACCTTGTATTCGCGGAGGTTGGTGAAGGTTTCCTTGAAATCGTCAAGGAGCATGAGGTGCTGCTTGGTCTTCACCACTATGTCATCCACATATACGTGGATATTGCGGCCGAGTTGCAGCAGTAGGCATTTCTGCATGCAGCGCTGGAAGGTGGCGCCGGCGTTCTTCAAGCCGAATGACATGGTGATGTAGCAATATGCCCCAAAGGGCGTTATGAAGGATGTCTTCAGGGCGTCGGCCGGGTGCAGCTTGATCTGGTGGTAGCCCGAGTAAGCGTCCAGGAAGGACAGGAGCTCACACCCGGTGATCGAGTCGATGACTTGGTCGATCCACGGGAGGGCGAACGGATCCTTGGGACATGCCTTGTTGAGGCTGGTGTAGTCGATACACATGTGCCAGGTCTTGTTCTTCTTCGGGACGAGGACTGGATTGGCCAGCCACTCGGGGTGAAACACTTCCATTATGAAGCCGGCTGCCAAAAGCTTGGCGACCTCTTCACCAATGGTTCATCTCTTTTCTTTGGAAAATCATCGGAGGGGTTGACGAACAGGCTTGGCATCCTTGCGGACGTGAAGTTTGTGCTCGATGTACTTCCTTAGGATACCTGGCATGTCCTTGGGGGTCCATGCGAAGATATCCCGATTCTCATGGAGGAAGTCGACGAGCTCGCCTTCCTATTTGCTGTCGAGGCGGGCGCCTATGACAACGTACTTGCTGCAGCTGGGGTCTTCTGGGTTGAGCTTCACTTTCTTGGTCTCTGTGGAGGGCTTGAAGGCGGCCTCGTCGGCCGTGTCCGGGGTCGGGATCAACGCGGCGGAGGCCTCGCCTGCCAGGGCGATGATACGGTCGAGATGGCGCCGCTCCTCGGTGATGACCAGTGACTCGGCCAACTTGGCGCCGTCTCGGGCGCACTTCAGGGACTTGCGGTAATCGCCGGTGATGGTGATGAGGGCCTTGGGACCCGGCATCTTCATCTTCAGGTACGCGTAGTGGGGAACCGCCATGAACTTGGCGAGCGCGGGCCGACCCAGCAACGCGTGATACGCGCTGGACAGGTCCACCACCTCGAACCAGATCGGTTCACGCCGGAAGTGCCTGCTGTCACCGAACAAGACATCTAGCGGACCCGGCCAACGGGGGAGCAGGAGAGGCCGCGCACGATGCCGTGGAAGATCGTTCAGGTCGGCTCCAGGTCCTCGGCCTTGAGGCCGAGCTTGGTCATCGTGTCACTGTAGAGGATGTTGATGTTGCTGCTGCCATCGATGAGGACTCGGGAGAACTTGCATGTGCGTCGCACGACGATGGTGGGGTTGAGGACAAGGGCGTAACCACCCAGACTCGGCATGACTGCCGGGTGATCCTCCCAGGTCCAGGTGATCGGGAGATCTGACCAATGCATGAACTCCGGCTTTGCCGGGACGACGGTGTTCACATCCTGCCGAAGGAGGTGCTCGCTGCGCTTGTCGTCGCCGAGGCTGGTGAAGACGACGTAGGCCGCATTCTGGTCCAGGTAGGCATCATGGCGCATCACGCCGCCAGCTGGAGGCGGAGGCGGCTTTCCTGCGCCTGGAGCCGGAGTCGGAGGGGGCGGGACGTCGCCCCTCATGATGCGCTTGGTAATGGCGCACTGCCGAAGCGTGTGCGTGGAGGGTTTTGCGCTACTGTGGTGCTTGCAGGGGGCGTCGAGCATCTGCTCAAAGCTCATAGCGGGTTGCCATGTTGTCTTGCCGGTTTGCCGGCGCTTCGCCGCCTGGTCCGCCGCGGGCTCGGTTGCCACGACGAGCCGGTTGTCGTGATGCGGCGCCGGCTGGTCAGCCTTGCGCTTGTTGTTCTGGTGATGCTACTGCCGGCTGCTTTCGCCGGCTGGCTTCGGAGGGGGAACCGACTTTGCCTTGCCGGCTTAATCCAGCGCCATCTGGATCTTCATGGCAGAGTCGGCGTTGGCGTACTTGTCCGCCGTCACCATGAGCGCGGCCATGGTGGCCTACTCGGAGCGTAAGAGCTTGTGCTTGAGGAGGGTGCCGTCTCGGCACCCGCTGATGAAGTACTGGATCGCCTAGACTTCATGGACGCCCTCGCAGCTGTTCCGGAGCTCGGTCCAGCGTGCGAGGTACTCGCGACTGGTCTCCATAGGCCGTTGCACACACATGCCGAGCTGGCTAGGGCAGCCGGGTTGCTTGTAGGACCCCGTGAAGTTGCGGACGAAGGCTTCCTCGAAGTCCACCCACGTGTTGATGCTGCCCATCGGCAGGCTGTTCAACCACGTGCGGGCCGACCCTTGGAGCATGAGCGGTGCGTAGCGCACGGTGAGATGATGATTGGCACCGGTGATGCCAATGGCCGTGGTGTAGTCGGTGAGCCAGTCTTCTGGCTTCACTGTCCCGTTGTACTTGGGGGTGTCGTGGGGGATCATGAATCCTTTGGGGAAGGGCTCCTCCCAGATGCGCGGGCCGAAGCACGCCAGCCCGATAGCGCCGCTCTCCTCCACCTCCAGGGAGTGAGCGAGCCGATCGAGGCAGTGGCGAGCGTCGGCGTCATCGATGGCGCGTGGGCCGAATCGACTTGTGGCCAGGCCCCGGGGGGCAGGTCGGTTGGAGCCGAATGCCGGCCATGCGGGCCGGGTCCGTGCTGAATCTCTAGCACAGGCTCGTCGCCCAATCCGTCGGCGGCTGTAGCGGCCGGGTCGCGTCGAGTCCGGGTTCGGCCAGAGTGCGCCTCGCGGGTGGCGAGGAAGCGGTGTGCAGAAGTTCACCGGACCCGCCAAGGCGGGCGGAGCCGGATCCTGCCGGCTTGGCGAGCTGGTTGAGGCGGCCCTGCTGGGCGTTGGTGGTGTGGAGGAGTTCGCGCATCCGCCCGACGCGCTCTTTCAGCTCCTCACCTGCGAGCTGGTCCAGGCCAGCTGCGGCCGCCTGGGCAGCGCACATGTCCTTCACTGGGGTCTCGTAAACGGTTGGGACGGTGCCGAGGGCCCGGCCGATCACTCCTCCCCGGGCACACACATCGGCGACCCGGCTTGGCCTGGCCGCGGCGGGCGTGAACCCGTAGGCGGCATCGCGCTCCAGCTGAGCGGCATCCAGGCGACGCTGAGTGGTGGCGAGCGTCTCGGACAGGTCCAGCATCTGCTGGCGCCTTTCCTTGAGCTGGGTTCGGGACTCAGCGATGTTGGTGGCATCGACGTCGGTGTCGATGGGGATGCGGAGGCTCTGCATTGCGGCGCGCAACGAATCGGACGGCTCGATCCGATCCGCTGCAGCCCTGGCTTCGGCAGCCTTCCTCGTCTTGCTCGACGAGGAGGAGGCGTCGTTGCCTGTGACGAAGAGCTCTACATGGACGTCCATTGCCCCGGCGGAAACGCCGCCGCCGAGGGAAAGGGGAGAGTCAGAGTAGCCGAGCACCTCGCTGGGGTACTCGTCGGCCGCGAACGCATCGGAGATGCGCACCGCGGCGAAGGAGGCGTCAAGCGCGTCGACGACGTCGTTCGCCAGTGCGACAGACTCGTCGGTGTAGGAGAAGGGCCCCGTCTGAAGCATGCTCCCGGCCAGCTCCTCGAGCTGCCCAATGGTGGGCGCCAACTGTCGTGGTGGGCGCACGGCAGATGCCAAGGGATGGCTAAAGGAGGAGGAGGCTCGAGGGCGCTGGTGGACTCCAGAGGCGGGGTTGGCATGAGCGGGCGCGGGACACCGGACATACCCAGGTTCGGGGCTCTCCGGAGAGATAATACCCCTAGTCCTGCCGAGTGTAGTTGGATGACCGATAGTACAATGTTGATCCTGGAGCTGTATGGAGGAGGAAGGAAGCTGGCCAAGGCCTGGGCTGCTCCTTCTCTCCAGTGTTGCTGTTTTCTGACTAGTCCTATGCTTACTTGCTCTTCTCTCGTATGTGTTTTCTGTTTGCCTTCTCGCTCGTCTCCCCATGATCATGGGCTCCCGGGGGGTTTTATAGTCCAACCCCCTGGGGGTACAATGGTAATGTTACAAGTCGGTGGGTCCGTATTGTCGGTGTCCGGGAACCCAGGCTGGGTCCCGCTGAGGGCTTGTGGTTCGCCGGGTTCCCCTAGGTGCGGGCCCCGCGTGCCTAGGGGGACTATGCGCCGTCTAGTCGATCGTCAGGGCATGGCCGAGTCAAGTCGTGTACAGTGCTCACCGTCAGGTGGCCACTTGCTGTCGTCAGCGATGAAGGCGGGGGCACTGTAGCCACGCCGGCCCTGGTCAGCGGGGAGGTGAGGGGCACTGTTGCCACGTTCCTGCTGACCAGAGGCATGGGCGGGGCACTGTTGCCTCGGTCGTCATTGATTGAAGTCTCGTCCCCATCATAGGGCCTGGATGGGACGGGAGTTGACCGTGGCTGGATTGCGTAGCACGCCACAGGTGGTGCTGGCTTGTCGAGGAGGCTTTCGCCGTGCCGGGTTCGGCTGTCTTGCGCTAGTTGTTGGGACCGAGTCGACCTGTCTTGCCGGGTCGGCTAGTCTGGCCGGCTTGCGGGGCTTCGCCGGGTCGAGCAACCCGGCCAAGCATGTGCCAGTATTGAGGGGCGGTGCCAACCCTGTTGTTTTTTGAAGAGGATCCGAGTTCTGTTGCCTACACGGGGTCCATCCCCCTGCTACGTCTTGAGCTTGTGTTGGTTTTCCCCGAAGAGGAAGGGATGATGCAGCAAAGTAGCGTAAGTATTTCCCTCAGTTTTTGAGAACCAAGGTATCAATCCAGTAGGAGCCCACGCTCAAGCCCCTCGTACCTGCACAAAGCAATAGCTACTCGCAACCAACGCAATTAGGGGTTGTCAAGCCCTTCACGGTCACTTACGAGAGTGAGATCTGATAGATATAATATTTTTGGTATTTTTGGTATAAAGATGCAAAGTAAAAAGTAAAGGCAAAGTAAAAAAGCAAAGCAAGATTAAAGTAATGGAGAATGATATGATGAGAATAGACCCAGGGGCCATAGGTTTCACTAGTGGCTTCTCTCAAGAGCATAAGTATTCTACGGTGGGTGAACAAATTACTGTTGAGAAATTGACAGAATTGAGCATAGTTATGAGAATATCTAGGCATGATCATGTATATAGGCATCACGTCCGTGACAAGTAGATCGAAACGATTCTGCATCTACTACTATTACTCCACTCATCGACCGCTATCAAGCATGCATCTAGAGTATTAAGTTAAAAACAGAGTAACTCCTTAAGCAAGATGACATGATGTAGAGAGATAAATTCATGCAATATGAAATAAACCCCATCTTGTTATCCTCGATGGCAACGATACAATACGTGCCTTGCTGCCCCTTCTGTCACTGGGTAAGGACGTTGCAAGATCGAACCCAAAGCTAAGCACTTCTCCCATGGCAAGAACTACCAATCTTGTTGGCCAAACCAAACGGATAATTCGAAGAGACTTGCAAAGATAACTAATCATACATAAAAGAATTCAGAGAAGATTCAAATATTATTCATAGATAGACTTGATCATTAACCCACAATTCATCGGTCTCAACAAACACACCGCAAAAAGAAGATTACATCGAATAGATCTCCACAAGAGAGGGGGAGAACTTTGTATTGAGATTCAGAGAGAGAGAAGAAGCCATCTAGCTACTAACTACGGACCCGAAGGTCTGAGGTAAACTACTCACACTTCACCGGAGGGGCTATGATGATGTAGAAGCCCTCCGTGATGACGACCCTCTTCCGGCGGAGCTCCGGAACAGGCCCCAAGATGGGATCTCCTGGATACAGAAAGTTGCGGCGGTGGAATTAGGTTTTTGGCTCCTGTTCTGATCGTTTGGGGGTACGTGTGTATATATAGGAGGAAGAAGTACGCCGGAGGAGCAACAATGGGCCCACGAGGCAGGGGGCACGCCCTAGGGGGGCGCCCCCCACCCTTGTGACTGCCTCTTTTGTTCCTTGGAGCAGGGTCCAAGTCTCCTGGATCACGTTCCGTGAGAAAATCACGTTCCCGAAGATTTTATTCCGTTTGGACTCCGTTTGATATTCCGTTTATCGGAAACACTGAAATAGGCAAAAAAAACAGCAATTCTAGGTTGGGCCTGCGGTTAATAGGTTAGTCCCAAAAATAATATAAAAGTGTAAAATAAAGCCCAATATAGTCCAAAACAGTAGATAATATAGCATGGAGCAATCAAAAATTATAGATACGTTGGAGACGTATCAGGCATCCCCAAGCTTAATTCCTGCTCGTCCTCGAGTAGGTAAATAATAAAAAGAGAATTTTTGATGCGGATTGCTACTTGGCATAATTTTCAATGCAAATCTTCTTAATGGTGGTATGTATATTCAGATTAGAAAGATTCAAGACAAAAGTTTATATTGACATAAAAATAATAATACTTCAAGCATACTAATAAAGCAATTATGTCTTCTCAAAATAACATGGCCACAGAAAGTTATCCCTACAAAATCATATAGTCTGGCTATGCTCCATCTTCACCACACAAAGTATTTAAATCATGCACAACCCCGATGACAAGCCAAGCAATTGCTTCATACTCTAACTTTTTCAAAACTTTTTCAATCTTCACGCAATACATGAGCATGAGCCATGGATATAGCACTATAGGTGGAATAGAATGGTGGTTGTGGAGAAGACAAAAAGGAGGGGAAGATAGTATCACATCAACTAGGCATATCAACGGGCTGTGGAGATGCCCATCAATAGATATCAATGTGAGTGAGTAGGGATTGCCATGCAACGGATGCACTAGAGCTATAAATGTATGAAAGCTCAACAAAAGAAACTAGTGGGCGTGCATCCAACTTGCTTGCTCACGAAGACCTAGGGAAATTTGAGGAAGCCCATTATCGGAATATACAAGCCAAGTTCTATAATGTAAAATTCCCACTAGTATATGAAAGTGACAACATATGAGACTCTCTATATGAAGAACATGGTGCTACTTTGAAGCACAATATATGAGACTCGCTATATCATGGTGCTACTTTCAAGCATAAGTGTGGTAAAAGGATAGTAGCATTGCCCCTTTTTATTTATTTTCTTTTTTTGGGCCTTCTTTTTTTCTTTGGCCTTTCTCCTTTTTTATTGGGACAATGCTCTATTGAATGATGATCATCACACTTTTATTTATTTACAACTCAATGATTACAACTCAATTCTAAAACAAAGTATGACTCTATATGGATGCCTCCGGCGGTGTACCGGGATATGCAATGAATCAAGAGTGACAAGTATGAAGAAATTATGAACGGTGGCTTTGCCACAAATACTTATGTCAACTACATGATCATGCTAAGCAATATGACAACGATGAATGTGTCATGATGAACTAGATGGTGGAAAGTTGCATGGCAATATATCTCGGAATGGCTATGGAAATGCCATAATAGGTAGGTATGGTGGCTGTTTTGAGGAAGGTATATGGTAGGTGTATGATACCGGCGAAAGGTGCACGGTATTAGAGAGGCAAGCAAAGGTGGAAGGGTGAGAGTGCGTATAATCCATGGACTCAACATTAGTCATAAATAACTCATATACTTATTGCAAAAATCTAGAAGTTATCAAAGCAAAGTATTACACGCATGCTCCTAGGGAGATAGATTGGTAGGAAAAGACCATCGCTCGTCCCCGACCGCCACTCATAAGGAAGACAATCAATAAATAAATCATGCTCCGACTTCGTTACATAACGGTTCACCATATGTGCATGCTACGGGAATCACAAACCTTAACACAAGTATTCTTTAAATTCACAACTACTGAACTAGCATGACTTTAATATTATCACCTCCATATCTCAAAACAATTATCATGCTTCAATCTTTTCTTAGTATTCAATACACTCAAAAGAAAGTTTCACAAATCTTGAATACCAAGCATATTATTATTAAGCAAATTACCATGCTATTAAGAGACTCTCAAAATAATTTAAGTGAAGTATGAGAGATCAATAGTTTCTTTAAAACAAATCCACCACCGTGCTCTAAAAGATATAAGTGAAGCACATAGAGAAAAATTATAACGCTCAAAAGATATAAGTGAAGCATATAGAGCAAAATTATCTAGCTCAAAATATATAAGTGAAGCACATAGAGCAAAACTACTTAGCTCAAAAGATATAAGTGAAGCACATAGAGTATTCTATCAAATTTTAATTCATGTATGACTCTCTCAAAAGGTGTGTACATCAAGGATGATTGTGTCATACTGAGACACAAAGACACAAATAATACAAGACGCTCAAAACACATATCATGTTGGTGAATAGAAATATAGCTCCAAGTAAATTACCGATGGAAGTGGACGAAAGAGGGGATGCCTTCCGGGGCATCCCCAAGCTTTGACTTTTTGGTGTCCTTGGATTATCTTGGGGGTGCCATGGGCATACCCAAGCTTAGGATCTTTCCACTCCTTGTTCCATGATCCATCAAAAGAATTCACCCAAAACTTGAAAACTTCACAACACAAAACTCAAAATAGAAAACTCATGAGCTCCGTTAGCGAAAGAAAACAAAAGACCAATTCAAGGTACTGTAATGAACTCATTCTTTATTTATATTGGTGTTAAACCTACTGTATTCCAACTTCTCTATGGATTATAAACTATTTTACTAGCCATAGATTCATCAAAATAAGCAAACAACACACGAAAAACAGAATCTGTCAAAAACAGAACAGCCTGTAGTAATATGTAGCTAGCGCAAGATCTGGAACCCCAAAAATTATAAAATAAATTGATGGATGTGAGTAATTTATCTATTAATCATATGAAAAAATAATTAACTAAATAGCACTCCTCAAATAAAACTGACAGCAGTTCTCGTGAGCGCTAAAGTTTCTGTTTTTTTAAAAGCAAGTTCAACAAGACTTTCCCCAAGTCTTCCCAACGGTTCTACTTGGCACAAACACTAATTAAACACAAAAAACACAACCAAAAAAGAGGCTAAATAATTTATTTATTAATAAACAGGAGAAAAAGGCAAGGAATAAAAATAAAATTGGGTTGTCTCCCAACAAGCGCTATCGTTTAATGCCCCTAGCTAGGCATAATAGCGAGGATAGATCTAAGTATTGCCATCTTTGGTACGCAATCCATAAGTGGCTCTCATGATACTTTCATATGGTAATTTTATTTTATTTCTTGGAAAGTGTTCCATGCCCTTTTTAATGGAAATTGAAATCTAGTATTTCCTTCCTTCACATCAATAATCGCACCAACCGTTCTAAGGAAAGGTCTACCAAGAATAATAGGGCAAGAAGGATTGCAATCTATATCGAGAACAATGAAATCTATGGGCACATAATTCCTATTTGCAACAATAAGAACATCATTAATCCTTCCCATAAGTTTATTAATAGTGGAATCCGCAAGATGCAAGTTTAGAGAGCAATCATCAAAATTACGGAAATCTAGTAAATCACACAAAGTCTTGGGAATAGTAGAGACACTAGCACCCAAATCACACAAAGCATAAAACTCATGATCTTTAATTTTAATTTTAATAGTCGGTTCCCACTCATCATAGAGTTTTCTAGGGATAGAAACTTTCAACTCAAGTTTTTCTTCATAAGATTGCATCAAGGCATCAACAATATGTTCGGTGAAGGCTTTATTTTGACTATAAGCATGTGGAGAATTTAGCACGGATTGCAAAAAGGAAATACAATCAATTAAAGAGCAACTTTCATAATTAAATTCCTTGAAATCCAATATAGTGGGTTTAGCAACATCTAGATTTTTATTTCTTTCAATCCCACTTTCATCAATTTCATCATTAAGATCTAAATACTCTGAATTTTTAGGACGCCTTCTAGGTAAAGGAAGATCATATTCTATTTCATCAAGATTCATCTTGCAAAATAAAGATTTAATAGGAGACACATCAATAACTTTTAGATCTTCATCTTGATTTTCATAGGAATTGGAAGAACACGCAATAAAGGCATCTTTGGAAGCACGCATCCTAGCGGTTCTTTCCTTGCACTCATCAATGGAAATTCTCATGGCTTTGAGAGACTCATTGATATCATGCTTAGGAGGAATAGATCTTAATTTTAAAGAATCAACCTCGAGAGAAATTCTATCAACGTTTCTAGCCAAATCATCAACTTTAAGCAAATTGTCCTCAAGCAAAGCATTAAAATTCTTTTGTGAATTCATAAACTCTTTAACACTATTCTCAAATTCAGAGGGCATCTTATTATAATTTCCATAAGAGTTGTTGTAGGAATTACCATAATTATTAGAAGGATTACTAGGATATGGCCTAGGATTAAAATTCCCTCTATAAGCGTTGTTACCAAAATTATTCCTACCAACAAAATTCACGTCCATAGATTCATTGTTATTCTCAATCAAAGTAGACAAAGGCATATCATTAGGATCAGAAGAAACACTCTTAGTAGCAAATAATTTCATAAGTTCATCCATCTTTCCACTCAACACATTAATTTCTTCAATCGCATGCACTTTTTTATTAGAAGATCTTTCAGTATGCCATTGAGAATAATTAACCATAATATTATCGAGGAGTTTAGTAGCATCTCCTAGAGTGATTTCCATAAAAGTGCCTCCCGCGGCCGAATCTAAAAGATTTCTAGAAGCAAAATTCAATCCGGCATAAAAATTTTGTATGATCATCCACAAATTCAAACCATGAGTAGGGCAATTACGTATCATTAATTTCATTCTCTCCCAAGCTTGTGCAACATGTTCATGATCAAGTTGTTTAAAGGTCATAATATCATTTCTAAGAGAGATGATCTTAGCGGGAGGAAAATACTTAGAGATAAAATCATCTTTGCACTTGTTCCATGAATCAATACTATTCTTAGGCAAAGACGAAAACCAAGCTTTAGCACGATTTCTAAGAGAAAAAGGAAATAGCTTCAATTTAACAACATCATTATTGACATCTTTTTTCTTTTGCATATCACATAAATCAACGAAGCTATTCAGATGAGTAGCGACATCTTCACTAGGAAGGCCGGTGAATTGATCTTTCATAACAAGATTCAACAAAGCAGTATTAATTTCACAAGATTTAGCACCGGTAAGAGGAGCAATCGGAGTGCTAAGGAAATCATTGTTGTTGGTATTGGTGAAGTCACACAATTTAGTAGTATCTTGAGCCATCACGACAAGCAAGCAATCTAACACACGAGCAAACAAAAGCAAACGGGCAAAAAGAGGCAAATAGAGAGGGAGGATAGGGAGAGAGAAGGCGAATAAAACGGCAAGGGTGAATTGGGGGGAGTGGAAAACGAGAGGCAAATGGCAAATAATGTAATGTGAGAGATAGGGATTGTGATGGGTACTTGGTATGTTGACTTTTTGCGTAGACTCCCCGGCAACGGCGCCAGAAATCCTTCTTGCTATGTCTTGAGCTTGCGTTGGTTTTCCCCGAAGAGGAAAGGATGATGCAGCAGAGTAGCGTAAGTATTTCCCTCAGTTTTTGAGAACCAAGGTATCAATCCAGTAGGAGCCCATGATCAAGTCCCTCGTACCTGCACAAAGCGATAGCTACTCGCAACCAACGCGATTAGGGGTTGTCAAGCCCTTCACGGTCACTTACAAGAGTGAGATCTGATAGATATAATATTTTTGGTATTTTTGGTATAAACATGCAAACTAAAAAGTAAAGGCAAAGTAAAAAAGCAAAGCAAGATTAAAGTAATGGAGATTGATATGATGAGAATAGACCCAGGGGCCATAGGTTTCACTAGTGGCTTCTCTCAAGAGCATAAGTATTCTACGGTGGGTGAACAAATTACTGTTGAGCAATTGACATAATTGAGCATAGTTATGAGAATATCTAGGCATGATCATGTATATAGGCATCACGTCCGTGACAAGTAGATTGAAACGATTCTACATCTACTACTATTACTCCACTCATCGACCGCTATCCAGCATGCATCTAGAGTATTAAGTAAAAACAGAGTAACGCCTTAAGCAAGATGCCATGATGTAGAGAGATAAATTCATGCAATATGATATAAACCCCATCTTGTTATCCTCGATGGCAACGATACAATACGTGCCTTGTTGCCCCTTCTGTCACTGGGTAAGGACACCGCAAGATCAAACCCAAAGCTAAGCACTTCTCCCATGGCAAGAACTACCAATCTAGTTGGCCAAACCAAACGGATAATTCGAAGAGCCTTGCAAAGATAACCAATCATACATAAAAGAATTCAGAGAAGATTCAAATATTATTCATAGATAGACTTGATCATAAACCCACAATTCATCGGTCTCAACAAACACACCACAAAAAGAAGATTACATCGAATAGATCTCCACAAGAGAGGGGGAGAACTTTGTATTGAGATTCAGAGAGAGAGAAGAAGCCATCTAGCTACTAACTATGGACCCGAAGGTCTGAGGTAAACTACTCGCACTTCATCGGAGGGGCTATGATGATGTAGAAGCCCTCCGTGATGACGGCCCTCTTCCGGCGGAGCTCCGGAACAGGCCCCAAGATGGGATCTCCTGGATATAGAAAGTTGCGGCGGTGGAATTAGGTTTTTGGCTCCTATTCTGATCGTTTGGGGGTACGTGTGTATATATAGGAGGAAGAAGTACGCCGGAGGAGCAACAAGGGGCCCACGAGGCAGGGGGGCGCCCCCCACCCTCGTGACCGCCTCTTTTGTTCCTTGGAGCAGGGTCCAAGTCTCCTGGATCACGTTCGATGAGAAAATCACGTTCCTGAAGATTTTATTCCATTTGGACTCCGTTTGATATTCCGTTTATCCGAAACACTGAAATAGGCAAAAAAACTGCAATTCTGGGCTGGGCCTCCGGTTAATAGGTTAGTCCCAAAAATAATATAAAAGTGGAAAATAAAGCCCAATATAGTCCAAAACAGTAGATAATATAGCATGGAGCAATCAAAAATTATAGATACGTTGGAGACGTATCACCCCTCGACAAATAGCTTCGTGTTATTTTACTACAGACTCTTGAATAGATCGATCAGAAAGGATAACTTTGAGATGGTTTCGTACCCTACAATAATCTCTTAGTTGTTCTCCGCTATTAGTGACTTTGGAGTGACTCTTTGTTGCATGTTGAGTGATCGTTATATGATCCAATTATGTTATTATTGTTGAGAGAACTTGCACTAGTGAAAGTATTAACCCTAGGCCTTGTTTCAATGCATTGCAATACCGTTTATGCTCACTTTTATCATTAGTTACCTTGCTGTTTTCATATTTTCATATTACAAAAACCTATATCTACCATCCATATTGCACTTGTATCACCATCTCTTCGCCGAACTAGTGCACCAATACAATTTACCATTGTATTGGGTGTGTTGGGGACACAAGAGACTCTTTGTTATTTGGTTGCAGGGTTGTTTGAGAGAGACCATCTTCATCCTATGCCTCCCACAGATTGATAAACCTTAGGTCATCCACTTGAGGAAAATTTGCTACTGTCCTACAAACCTCTGCACTTGGAGGCCCAACAATGTCTAAAAGAAGAAGGTTGTTATAAGTGTCAAAACTGGCGGATCTCGGGTAGTGGGTCCCGAACTGTGCGACTAGGATCGATGATAATAGGAGACGGGGGACATGATGTTTACCCAGGTTCGGGCCCTCTCTATGGAGGTAATACCCTACTTCCTGCTTGATTGATCTTGATGAATATGAGTATTACAAGGGTTGATCTACCACGAGATCGTAATGGCTAAACCCTAGAAGTCTGGCCTATGTGGGTATGGTAATGAGTATATGCGTTGTCCTTTCCAGACTATCCCCTTCAGTTTATATAGACACCGAGGGGATCTTGGGTTTAGATGAAGTCGGTTACATAAGAAGGAATATTCAGTCACCAAGCTTGCCTTCCACGCCAAGTAGAGTCCAATTTGGACACGGTGCAGTCTTCGGTCTTCATGTCTTCATAGCCCATCAGTCTGGCCCATAGATGACAGGCCGGACGTCCGAGGACCCCTTAGTCCAGGACTCCCTCAGTAGCCCCTGAACCTGGCTTCAATGACGAGGAGTCCGGCGCACAGATTTGTCTTCGGCATTGCAAGGCGGGTTCCCTCCTTTCGAACTCCCGAACTGTCTTCGGACGAAGCAAGTATATCCAGACCCGTGTATATAATTGCAGAGAGTATAATATCCCACAAGCCTAACCTGTTGATAACTGTTCATGACATCGAATCACGCCTGCCCGGGAATTATCTCCAACCATCGGCTAGCGAGCCGTCCCACATCTCGGGGCGCGGTTTTACTGGCACGTCTTGTCAAGGCAGAGATCGTGTCCCTTCATTTACGGGATTTTCATTAATGCAGGTGTGGGTAACCCAACCGTCCCCTGGGTACAACTCCTTGAGAATAGGTAAGTTCACAGACCCTAGGGGAGACGCCCAGTATTCGGGGCCTTTATATATAGAGAGCCTGTCTCCTCTTCTTCCCTTGCGCTTGCTCCTTCCTCAACCCCAGCCACCCTAAGTTCCAACCCTCGTGTTCCAATCACCACCAGCCCTAGTCATGTTTGGATCCAACCGTCAGGGCCGGTGGGTGGCTTCTTCTGTCACAGAGGAGGACATTGTGGAGCTTTGCATAGCGAGGTACCTGACCCCAGAAATCTTTCATCGGCTTCCGGCACAAGGGCAAGTCATACCGACCCCCAGATCTGGTGAGAGGGTTGTATTTGTGTCTCACTTTCTTCACGGGCTAGGGTTCGCGCTTAACCCCTTCGTCCAGGGGCCCATGTTCTACTATGGGCTAGATTTCCACGATCTAACCCCGAACTCTATTCTCCTCATATTGACATTTATCGTCACGTGTGAAGCCTTACTCCGGACTCCTCCGCACTTTGGTTTGTGGCTCAAGACCTTTGATGTGAAGCCGCAGGTGGCAGAGGAGGAGCAGGTAGAGTGCGGCAACTTCATAATAGGCAAGCTGTCCGGCACGGTTTGGCCCGAAGGATCTTTTGCCAAATCTTCAGACTTGTGGCAACAGGGGTGGTTTTATGTCAACGAGCCACAGAGGTCCAAGTGGGCGGCTACGCCTGTGTTTCGACCCGGCCCTCCAGTTCAGCTTGCTTCATGGGTTAATAAGGGATTGGATTGGGGATCCGTCAATGATGTGCAGACTCTGCAAAGTCGCATCCGAAGCCTCACCGAGAAGGGAATCGACCTTGTGAACATTGTTCAGATAATGCTAGTCCGCCGGATCCTGCCATGTCAGTGGCGGTCTCTTCGCATGTGGGAATTTAACCCAGAAGGGCGGCGGACCCTACAACACTTCTTCGGCACTACGCACGAAAGAATGTGGAAATTATATTTCAGGGAACGAGAGCAATGGCCGGACACCACCGAAGACGTTGGCCTTGACTGCAATCATCCGGACACTTCGGTAAGTATTTGGTATCCGAGCACCTTCTATTCAGGTATCTCTTAACAAGAGATTGAACAATCTATCCCTGTATAGGACTGGATAAAGAAAGCGGTGCTGATCTGGTGTCTGGCGCCTCTCCCCGAAGGCCTTGCGACCGACCTGCTGACGAGGATGCTGATTCCGACACCGTACCAGGTGGCCGCATTCGGGGAAACCAAAATCCTTTTTCCCAAGGGCAAAAGTGCAGAGGGAGCCTTCCAGGGCAAGAAAAGGGCCGCCTCCGAAGGTCAGGAGGAGAAGCCTTCCAAGAAGGGAAAAAATCCATCATCGAGTGGCTTGGGCCGGGTGAACGATGACGAGGACAGACCTCACGGCAAAACGTAAGCGAGGCTGGGGCATTTTAAGAGCACCTTATTTTTTTCCTATTAGTGAAGTAATCATCGATATATGTTTGTCCACGCAGGTTAACGCTTGGTGCTTCTCAATCATCCTCCTCTTTGGGAGATCTTCTTCCAGAGATGATGGAAAGTGACACGCCTTCTCTGGCCCCATCGCCCAATAGAGGGGATGATACCGAGGTATCGTATTGGAGGGCTCCTCCCGAACACCAAGTGATACGGGAAACAGAGAAGGCGTTACCTGAAGGCGGTGCCTCTGCCGCTCGGGGTTCCGGGGTCAAGGCTGGCGTCTCCGAACCATCCAGTTTACAGCCGGAGACGATTCTGGAGGCAAGTAAGCGGGATCCTTCACAGGAAGGACATACTTCGGCGACAGTTTCTGAAGACCCAAGTGTGCCAGAGTCGCTGACGGACTTGCTACGGCAAGCATCCCTTTCAGGAGAGCACCGTACCTTGATGGCTACAGTGGTTAAGAAGATTCAATCCGTGAAGAGTGGATTGAGCGAGGGTTTTACGAGCCTTCTATGAGGTTTTGAGGTTTGTGATGTAGTTTTGTCAATTGAATTTTATTGACAGAGTGCACCTGTTGTATATGCAGTAGCCACTGAGCCTCGGATTGTCTTCCGAAGGAAGGGATCGGAGGATCAAAGAGATATTCTCAGGTATTAACCTAAGTTTAATTTGAAATACAGGCTGCTTTCCCTCCCGTGGCTGCCCGGAGTGCGGAAGTAGCCGCACTGCAGCAAAAGATGGATACTGCGGAGGATGACATTGCATTGATCAACAGGCGTCTTGACGACTCGCAAGGTATGCATTTGGATCATTCTTTACACCAGTGTGCTTGACGCGGGAAGGAGCTTTATGTGAAATGCGCATGAAATGCAGATGGTGCTGCCGCCGTTGAAGCTCTTCGTGTGGAGCTAGTCCAGGCCAAGGAGCAGGCTCGGTTGAGTGATGCTGCTGCTAAGGAGGCATCGGTTGGACTGAAGGCCGAACAACATACATGATGCCAGGACGAGGAGAAGGTATCCACGATGACACTTGCTTTGGAGAATGCTACTGGCCGCTGTGAGTTTCTTGAAAAGGAGAATGAAGCCTTAACGGTTGAACTGGATAAGGCCCGACAGGAGGCAAAAGAAGTGCGATCGGAGTCTAGGGCACTCCGTGAGGAGGTTAGGCAGGCGAAAGAGATAGTGGCTGGGAAGCCCTTTCTTCTGTAGACTAAGTTTGGTGACCCAGACTATGTTCAGCTGAACCAAGTGTGGAGTTCTCCGGACGAGTATTTGGACTTACCGAAGAGTTCTTCTGATGCAGCGCGGTATTACCAAGCGCGAGCTGGATATGTAACGGAGAAGCTTTTTTGGTCACAGTTCAGTGCGTCGAAGCGCCCGGTGCTGCTCAATGAACAAATGTCTCAATGGGCCGAACTTCATAATGTATCCGACACTGCCATGAAGGATGTTATAGTCTGGCTGTGGCCAACCGAGCCTGTTCCGAGAAGCTATTTTGGTTTGGTGCAGAAGCTTGTTGATGCGGTGCCTCGAATCGATGCTGCGAAGCGATCATCGTGCATTGAAGGTGCACGGATGGCCCTTGCCTGAGTCAAGACATTCTGGGGAAAGATGAAGGCCATTGACGTCGCAACGAGGGGTCCGCCTGAAGGCAATGACCGTCCTGAACCATAGCATTGTTTTGAAGACGTCGTGGAGGCCGCCCGCTTGATAGAGGGTCAATGCTCGAAAAGCATAATGTTCGACTGAGGTGTATGATGATTGTAAAAGATAATTTTATAGTTTAATCTATTTATGTTTTGCTCGAAAAGCTTGAATTCCTCCTGTTCGGTCGTTTTAATATAATCTGAAAGTTTTCCGGTCATCGGCTTCAGCCCCCTCGTTGGAAGTACGGGGGTGTTCGGAAAAGCATGTAATCACTCTTTATCCAACGTCTTGGTCCATTTAGGAGGTGATAATGCGGCGAACCAGGCAATCGGACTATAAGGCGTTAACACTTTCTCTTAACCATAGGAGTTTTATGGTGGGGCTATGATATAGCCCCTGGCATGTATGTGGCATGTGGTGCCTTGCATATCTGATCTGAAAAATATCCCTCATGTTACACGGAGAATCGATAAGATTCCAATAAGTCATCAAGTGGTTGACCAGCTCTCGCCGCGTCATGACAGTCAGTTTTTGGCTTTCTCTAATGAGGTGCTCATCCGGTCTATGCTAGGGCACAATCGCGGTAGTTCTCCCTTTACTACCCTAGCCGATAGAGCGGAACATAGGGTAGCAAACACAGGAGCCGGGCAACCCAACTATTGACTCAAGACAATGATTCAGAGATGATGCATATAAGGCCAAACTTGCGATGCCGAAGTATGCTATAGAGCTGTTCGGACATTTGCTGGCGGCTTATTCGTTCCCATGTCGAGCCCTTGGTAGGGTATGCCGAGGTGTATCTGCAGAGCAGCCGTTAAGGCCGTACTTAAAAGAGTATGGAAGATTAGTTCAGATGAGATTTACTGAGAACGAAGCGATGTGCTAGTAATAAATTTATATATAATAATAATAATAATAATAATAAAGAAAAAACCATGGGCCCGGCTATTTGACATGCACGGGGTCGGGATCTGAGGGAAGAGGGCATAGTACATGCTCGGAATAAAGAGTGCAGTCCACAAAAAAATATTTTTGGACCTCCTGTCACACGTCTGCGTCGCCCGTCCTCGGGGAGGGGGATCCTTAACGGAAGTAGACCCTTAGGTGAGCATACGGATCCAAACTCTGATAAAGTCCGTTGTTGATGCTGTCCAGCTGGTCACCTATGTTTTACAGAAAAAATAATGTAGAAAGATAAATAACGTTACGGGAATGCTTGCAGGGTTGTCCGTATTGTGCTTCCGCCGATGCCCATGGTATCTTGAGTGCATAGTGATGTGCGCGTGGGGCGAATTTTGCCAGTGTAGTACGTGGGTGGCGGAAGACGAACTGCTATTTGCGTTCCGGGAGTGACCGAACATCGGAGGGAAATTGTTTCTGGCTCTTGGCGTTCTGCTGGTGAGACGATCTGTCGTCTTTATCGCCTGGTGGCCTCCTTCCCTTGTGATCAGCGTTAAGCTTGCCTGCCTGCTTGAAGACCCAATAGTTTCAATTAGTATGATTAGCTGGCCTATCAGGGTGACCGTGAATCTGACAAGGTCGGTCCAATATCCTGTCAAGGGTGGATGGTCCATTCTGGTCTACCTTTAGTGGCTTCTTCCGTTGACCGGGCTTCGGATTGTGAAATCTTGTGTTCACTGTTGTGTCGCGTGTATTACTATGACTGTTGTGTTCGGTTCGTCGTGGCTTGCCGTTGCCATCTCGTATTTCGGAGGTGCCCGCACCGCTGGCGTCGTTGCTTTTACGAGCAACCAGTTGTCTTCTCCCGCGTAGAAGCGGGCCATTAGGGCGGTTAAAGCTGCCATGGATTTGGGTCCTTCCTGGCCGAGGTGATGCACTAGCCATTCATCCCAGACGCTATGCCTGAAGGCCGCAAGGGCTTCTGCGTCCGGACAGTCGACAATTTGGTTCTTTTTAACTCAGAACCTGGTCCAGAGCTCCCTGGCTGACTCGCCGGGCTCCTGCATGATGTGACTCAAGTCATCGGCATGTAATGGCCGGACATATGTTCCCTAGAAGTTGTCTCGAAAGGCGTCCTCCAGATCTTCCCAGTTGCCTACAAAATTTTCTGGCAAACTGTTTAGCCAGTACCGAGCTGGCCCTTTGAGCTTGAGAGGTAAGTATTTAATGGCGTGGAGGTCATCTCCACGGGCCATGTGACACCCCTGATTCAATCGTACACTAATCATACATGCAAACGTGTACGATCAAGATCAGGGACTCACGGGAAGATATCACAACACAACTCTACAAATAAAAGTAAGTCATACAAGCATCATATTACAAGCCAGGGGCCTCGAGGGCTCGAATACAAGAGCTCGATCATAGATGAGCCAGCGGTAGCAACAATATCTGAGTACAGACATAAGTTAAACAAGTCTGCCTTAAGAAGGCTAGCACAAACTGGGATACAGATCAAAAGAGGCGCACGCCTCCTGCCTGGGATCCTCCTAAACTACTCCTGGTCGTCGTCAACGGGCTGCACGTAGTAGTAGGCATCTCCCGAGTAGTAGTAGTCGTCGCCGACGGTGGCGTCTGGCTCCTGATCTACAACGTCTGGTCGCAACAATCGAGTATAGAAAGGGGGAAAAGGGGGAGCAAAGCAACCATGAGTACTCATCCAAAGTACTCGCAAGCAAGGAGCTACACTACATATGTATGCATTGGTATCAAATGGAAAAGGCTATCATATGTGGACTGAACTGCAGAATGCCGGAATAAGAGGGGGATAGCTAGTACTATCGAAGACTACGCTTCTGGTAACCTCCATCTTGTAGCAGGAGAAGAGAGTAGATGGCAAGTTCACCAAGTAGCATCATGTAGCATAATCCAAACTGATGATCCTCCCCTCGTCGCCCTGTGAGAGAGCGACCACCGGTTGTATCTGGCACTTGGAAGGGTGTGTTTTATTAAGTATCCGGTTCTAGTTGTCATAAGGTCAAGGTACAACTCCGGGCCGTCCTTTTACCGAGGGACACGGCTATTCGAATAGATCAACTTCCCTGCAGGGGTGCACCACATTTCCCAACACGCTCGATCCCCTTTGTCCGGACACACTTTTCTGGGTCATGCCCGGCCTCGGAAGATCAACGCGTCGCAGCCCTACCTAGGCACCACAGATAGGTTAGCACGCCGGTCTAAATCCTATGGCGCAGGGGTCTGGGCCCATCGCCCATTGCACACCTGCACGTTGCGTACGCGGCCGGAGAGCAGACCTAGCAACCTCCATTACAAAGGAAGTTGCGTTACGCGGTCCAACCCGGCGCGCGCCGCTTAGTCGCTGACGTCACGAAGGCTTCGGCTGATACCACGACGTCGAGTGCCCATAACTGTCCCCGCGTAGATGGTTAGTGTGTATAGGCCAGTGGCCAGACTCAGATCAAATACCAAGATCTCGTTAAGCGTGTTATTTTGAAATAACCACGGACGCTGACCAGGGCCAGGCCCACCTCTCTCCTAGGTGGTCTCAACCTGCCCTGTCGCTCCGCAACAAAGTAACCGTCAGGGGCCTTCGGGAACTCGGTCCCACCTCTCCCGGGATGGAGCCACCTGCCCCTTCAGACCCCAACATCGGAATCACTCGCGGGTACTCCTACGAGCCGACCCGACTTTAATCACCACCTGTATAGCATGTATATATTTATAAGTATATACCCGTGATCACGACCCGATAGTATAGCATGGCAAACGGACAAGAATGTAGGGCCATGGATGATAAACTAGCATCCTATACTAAGCATTAGGATTGCAGGTAAAGGTAACATCAGTAGTAGCAAGGACAGGCTATGCATCAGGATAGGATTATTGGAAAGCAATAACATGTTACACTACTCTAATGCAATCAGTAGAGAGTAGAGTAGGCGATATCTGGTGATCAAGGGGCGGGGGGCTTGCATGGTTGCTCTGGCAAGAGAGAGGGGTCGTCAACACCGTAGTCATACTGGGTAACAGCGGTGTCGGTCTCGGTGTCTAGCGAGAGAAGAGGGGGAAGAAACAATAAATATAATGCAAACAAATGCATGACGGTGCATGACATGACAAAGCGTGATGCTAGGTGCGCCCTAACGCGGTACGAGGTGGTACCGGTGAAGTGGGAAAACATCCGGGAAAGTATTCCCGGTGTTTTGCGTTTTCGGACAGATGAACCGGAGGGGGAAAGTTGCGTGTTTGCTATGCTAGGGATGTGTGGCGGACGAACGGGCTGCGTATCCGGATTCGTCTCATCGTTCTGAGCAACTTTCATGTACAAAGTGTTTCCATCCGAGCTACGGTTTATTTTATATTAATTTTAAAAGAATTAAATCATTTTTAGGATTTATTTAATTACTTTAATTCAACATTATCTAGAATAGTGTTTGTCGATGTCATCATGACGTCAGCAGTCAACAGGGGGTTGACTGGGTCAATCTGACGTGTGGGTCCCGCCCGTCATTGACACATCACCCTAACTAACAGATTAGTTAGGTTAATTAGGTGTTTAGGTTAATAAAGTTTAATTATTTTAACTAAACATGATTAATTAAGTTAATTATTTAGTTATTTATTTATTATATTTTTAAAACCTTTTTTATTTTCGTTCTGTGGTGGGCCCCCCATGTCATTGGCCCCTGTGGCCTTAGCGGGTATAGGGCACGGTTGCGGGCGCCCAGTCGGGCGCTGCAAGATGGGGCGGACCCGAGCGGTGGCTAGCGAGGGGGCCGCGGCTGCGGCGTGGCCGTCTGCCAGTGGCCGGAGCGGGAGGGACGGGTGGAGCACCTGCGGCGCCGGAGCGAGGGAGGGCGAGGCCTGGGCCGCTAGGCGGCGCGCAGGGAGTGGCAGAGGCGGGGCAAGGGCGCGAAGGTGGAGGCGGTGAGCGCGACGGCTACGGGCGCAGGCCTCGCGGGGCCGCGGCGAGGTCGAGGCGAGGTGACGGCGCAGAGCAAGGCAGCAGCAGCCAGCGGCAACAGTGGCAACGGGAGAGCGGCGGCAGTGGACGGGCAGGCGCGGGATGCGGCCAGGCGACAACGGAGCGGCGCAGGGAAGGCAGCAGCAGCAGGAGCGGCCTCGGCCGGGAGCGGCGATGTGCGCGGTGACGCACGGGAGCAACAACGAGCGTGGCTACAGGGTGACGGCATGCGCGGGCGTGGGCGCTTGCGGCGAGGGCGCGGTGTGGCGGCGCTGGTGGGGCAGAGCAGAGCCGCGGCAGCAGCAGGCGCGGGTGCGCGTGGGCGAGCAGGGGGCGAGGCGACGATGGCCTAGCGCGGCCCGGGCGCAGCCAGTAGGGGCCGCGGCGGGCGTGGCGTGTGGGTGCGCGGGTGCGCGAGAGCGTAGATGGGCGCGGGCACGACACGGGAGGGAGAGAGGAGAGGGAGGGGCTTAGGCTCACGGCGGGGAGTAGGGCACGGGGCAGCGGGGCTCATGGGGGTTGACAAGGACGACGGTGATGGGGAGGCAGGCCAGCGGAGGAGCTCCGATGAGGCGGCGTCCAACGGTGAGGGGCGGCGCGGTCGTCGCGGGGAGGGCGAGGCGAAGGACAGCGACGACGATCCGGGCGGCGGGGTCTGGGCATCGCGGTGACCTCCTCCCGATCCAATCGGGAGAGAGGGGGAGATATTTCCGTGGGGGGGAGTCAGTGTCGGTGAAGTTGACCGTGGAGTGGGGGGAGGGTTTATGGAGAGGGAGTGGGAGTGGACCGGCCTATTCGAGCGGCCGGGTCTGCGTGAACGGCCAGCTGGGCCAAAAGGTCCAGCGGGGGGGGGGGGGGGGTTCTCCTCTTCTTAATTTTTGTTTTGTTTTTACTTTTTACTTATTTTCCTTTGTAGTTTTATTTTATTTTTAGTTATATAAAAGAAAAGAATTGCACCTAAATCAGTAATACTAATTACAACACCGCCACAAAATGTTTAACCCCCAAATAAATTACTTTAGTATTTGACAAAATACCAAAGACATTTAAATAATTGTTTTTGCTATTGTTTAAATCACTTTAGTGCATTTATATATTTTATAGAAATGTGTTTTCTCTGCCATAATTACCTATGCATTATTTGGCTCACTCCGAACATTTTAGATTTTTCATTTAAAACTTTTATCCTTTTGCTTGATTGTGATTTTGAATTCGAATCAGTTTCGAACTAACGCAAGATTAGCAACAGTAATTGAGGTGACATGGCATCATTAGTAGAGGTTCACTGTAGCTTAATTATACGAGCGTCACAATTCTCCTCCACTACAAGAAATCTCGTCCCGAGATTTAAGAGGTGGGATTAGGGGGGAAGGTCTGGTTACGAAATTCTAACGAATCTTATCGGTCTTGGTTGCTATTCTCAACGAAGTCGATCCATTACACCGACATCTTCATTTGTCTGCTTCAGGTCACCATGATGAAGTCATCATCTTTTCTTCGGAATTTCACCGTACTTACAAAAGAATAAAGGGTGGGCATTCCGGGAGAACAAACCTCTGCAAGGTCGACTATCTGGTCGATAACATCGGGGAAGGTGTCAGAAAGTAACTCTCGAATTGAACTTAAGAAGATATCGAGAGCAAGTAAGAAGGTACCATGAGAAGTTTCAAGCGGGCAGGCAATCATTCGATGAGTGAAACAGGGCGTGAAAAGGGGTTCAGAGCAACGAGAATAAGTATTGCGTCTGATACCAGAATAGGTCACTAGGAAGGTGGCTCGTGAATTACATACGAGGTCACGCGCGAGGAACAACCTTAAGAACAGGGGGTGTACAGGAGAGTTAGGTTTCGATCCTGTGGAATTGTGGGTTATGGGCCCACCGTGTGGTTTACAAGTAGGAAGGTCGGTGACATCTTGTACAATCAGGTAAGCCAGGCATGTCAGAGGATAGTCTGTCGGTTATTGAAAGTGCAACTATCCCTAGGTGGTTTTGGTAATTCATAACAACATATAGCTCATTGAGCTAAATGCTATTCCAAGATGATTATTTCAGGAAAGCTCAATGATTGGCATGGCATGGATGTGAAAGTGGAACCCTCAAAATGCTAAGGACAAAGGATTGGCTCAAGCTCAAAAGCTCAAGACTCTTCATTTTATATTTTAGTGATCCAAGATCACAGTGAGTCTTTAGGAAAAGCCAATACTATCAAGGAGGGATGAGGTGTTGCTTAATGAGCCTCTTGCTTCATGTGCTTAGTGATATGCTCCAAAAACCCTCAACTACTTTCCCATATCCACATTTGACCTAAACCCTAAACCAAACTCGGTCCTACCGATTCTTTCTATCCAGCGCCACCGAGTTTCACTTGTCATAAGCCACTGCCAAACCCTAGCAATTTGGTTCTACCGATAGGGATCTCGGCCTCACCGAGATGGGATTGCAAACTCTTTGTTTCCCTTTCGTAACTTTTCGGTCTCACCGAAAGAGCGGATCGGTCCCACCGAGATTGCAATGTAAACTCTCTGTTTCCCTTTTGTAACTTTTCGGTCTCACCGAAAGAGCAAATCGGTCCCATCGAGTTTGCCTGACCAACTCTCTAGTTAGCTAATTACCAAAATGGTTCTCACCGAGTTTGTGTAATCGGTCTCACCGAGATTACGTTATGGCCAAACCCTAACCATATCGGTCCTACCGAGTTGCATGTCAGTCCCACCAAAAATCTCTAACGGTCACTAGGTGTCGGGGGTTGCTGATCCCTCGCACACCTATGGGGATCGGCGGACCGAGCCCCTTTTGGTTCGGCAGGGGGCGGTGGATGCACAAAGAGCAGATCAAGGCGAACGCACGAGCGAGACGATCGGTTTACCCAGGTTCGGGCCGCACGGATGCGTAAGACCCTACTCCTGCTTTGGTGGTTGTATTGAGTTCTTGCTCGGGAGCGATGAGTGCTACAGTACACTCAAGCAACTGGCGAGACCGAGCGTGAGAATGGCTGTCCTCCGCCTCTCTGTTGTGCATGGGCCTCCTTTTATATGTCTAAGGGGTCACCGACACGTGGCAACAGAGGTGAGGGTAAAAACGTAAAAGCGGTGGTAGTTGGCGCCACCGCCTGCTACAGTCGTATCCCACCTAACCCTGACGGCAGGGGACAAGGGTATTAAATGCCCATCTGTGTCGGCTAGACGGGGCGGAAAGGGACCGTCAGGGGCGCCACCGTTTGCCACGATGGCTCCTTGTCAGCGCCTGCTTGCCACCGCATGTCCCTGGCTGCACAGCCTCCCGCCACGTGCGCCAGGGGTGGCCCCAGAGCGACACGTTGGTGGGTGAGCTGGAGCGCGGGCTGCGGAGTAGTAGCTTGCCGCGGCAAGCGCCTTGCCGCGGATGTTGTCTTGTCGCGTCCGGGAGCTTGTCGCTCACCGGGCCTTGTCGGGGAGCGCAGTGCGCCGCAGCGAGCTTCTTGAGATGCTTTGGTTGGTCTTCCCAGCAAGCTCCTCTTGTCGGGGTCTTGTCTCCTTCCCGGCAAGCTCCTCGTGCCGGGGCCTTGTCTCCTTCCCGGCAAGCTCCTCTTGCCGGGGTCTTGTCTCCTTCCCGACAAGCTCCTCTTGCCGAGGCCTTGTTTTGCTCTTGGATACTTTGTTCTTGAATGGCTCCAAAGGAACCACGGAGGGTCTTGGCGGTCGCCCGGCAAGCCTTGCCGCGGGTCGCTGCGACTGCCTGTGCACAAGTTCGGGATACTAAGGTACCCCTACTTTAGTACACCGACAGGAGCCCCCGGGCCTGGGCCATACACGGTGCCGAGCGCTGTTGGGCCAGGCCCAAAACAGTGCACGGGCACGCGCGGCCTAGGGCACGCCATAACCCACTCCGCACCCACCGCGCCCTCCCCGCACGGCACGCGTCAAACGCGGCATCGTGGGAGAGATCGTGGGCGGTTTTCGAGGTGCCCACTCCCCACGATCACGGGGTGGGGAGAGGCCGCCCCATCCGTCGCCTCAATTCTGCACGCCTGCCACGCGGCTCCCATGCACTTGGGGCTGTGGACGGCGGAGGCAGGAAACGGGGCTGTCGTGGGTCGAGGCAGCGGGTCGGCCCCAGCTCCCTGCCTTCCCGTGTCTTGATTCGCTGAGCGGGGCGGCCGAGCCCCCACCTCGCTCCTTTATAAAGAGCGGGAGGGGAGGACGGAAGCCCGCATTCTCTCATCTTCTCCTCCCTTCATCTCCTGCTCCCCTTCCTCCCATTCGCCATGGAGAAAGGGAATCCCGGTCCTTCATCAGTGGCGGCGAGGGTTGCCGCCAGACAGCGCCTCCCTCCCTCTCCCGCACCCGTGGTGGCGGAGCCAGCCGTAAGGGGAAGAGGGAGGGGGCGAGGTCGTGGACGAGGCCGTGGCGCTCGGGGAAGAGGTGGACGAGGCGGCACGTCGGCTTCGCCTCCGCCGGCGGCTCTTCTTCCCGCGGTGGCCCATGCTGGGGACGACCCTTGCGAGTTCTTCGTCAGGCTGCGCCGGGCGCCTCGTCGTCGCCTCCGACTCCCGGATCCGTTTGCGGAAGTGGTGGAGTTGGACCCGCCCGAGACGCTGAGACTACACATGAGGGGCTGTGGAATCAGCGGCACGCGAGTCCGCGCCAAATTCCCAACCCCGTGGTGTGATGTATCTTGGCCAAGGGTGGAAGACGTTTGCCCGCATCCACAGCTTGACGCCGGGGCTCACCCTCCACTTTAAGTTGGTGGAGGGCGATCTCCTCTCCGTCAAGGTCTTCGAGTGCTTCGGCGTCCGGGCCCGATGCTGCGTGGAGAGCTCCTCCGATAGCGAAGGCTCCTCCTCGAGCGAGAGTGACGAGGAGGGGAGCGACAGCGACGATGAGGGGAGCGGGCGGCAGGATGGCGGGTCCGACTAGGTGTCGGGCGCCGCTCCGTGCGGCACCGGCAACCCCATCATCCGTGTCACCGGCTCCTTGAACTCCCCGGGGCCGTCTCCTTGGGCGGCTGGCGTAGGGAGGCTGCGAAAGAGGAAGAGGGCTGGCGGCAAGGCCGTCAGGTCGGAGTACGATGGCGTGGTGCCCTCGACAGCATGCTGACGTCCTGCCGCCTCGTCTTCGAGCCCCGCTTCCGGCGCTGCCATCACCGTCCAGCCTTGAAAGCCCCCGGGATGTTCTCTTGGTGTCTTCTGGCACCCGTAGTTTGCCTAGGCGCTCCTTTCGCCCTTCTCGCCTCCTTGACCTACCTCCTGAAGAGAGGGACAGGAAAAGGATTATGGGCATCTTATCTTTTTAATTTGTAAGCCTTCGGGCCTTAGTTGCATCTAAAACTTGTAATCCTCTCTTTCATGTTTTTCATTCTCTATGGACTGTACCTGTTGGAATGTTTTAATGATAAAGGGGATGTTTGCCGGGTCATTTGTCTCGCGGGTAGAACCCACGTCAAGGAGCAAATCCTCGGTATCTTACAGATAGACATTCCTTCCCCGGCAACAGGCCCTCCCGTCTTCCCACGCCGCTCGACCTTTCTCACGCTTTTGGCGGAGGCAGGGACAAGGCGGGTGTGGCCCCTCGTTTCCTCCCTTTGCTGCCGCAACTATGACCAAAACTTGGCCCTGGGGCCCCAGGACCCAGAGCTAAGGGAGTACAGTAGCTTTCGGGAAGAAACGAGGCTTCGTATTCCCCAGTCCATAAGAGAATGCATGAAGAGGGATGAAAGACTTATCTGAGATTGCAGCCCCCGGCAACTCTGGCTTGCCGCGGGTGAACCTTGGTACTTGCAATCCCCGGCAAAACTAGCTTGCCGGGGTCCAGATGCCGGCACGTCCTTCTTCTCCTTTTCGTCCTCGTGCGGTCCGGCAAGGATATGTGAGCCCTGCGAACCAAAGGAAACGAAAGAAAGGCGAAAGGACGCACACTAGACCTCTAAGTTACGGGTTAGTCGCTGTTAAGCACTATCAACCCTAACCGAGGACCTGACTCGACCTAGCATGCATGCTATAACTCTGGGCGCCAGCGCTTCATTTACTTGTGCTCAGGGTCTGCGCCTGGCTTTGTACAAAGGATTACATGCAACAGCGGCAAGACTTGTACAAAAATGGTGGTTGCCGGACAGGGTCCGACAACCGCGCCTTATGGGTAAAACTTACGAAGAAGCTTGATATTCCAGGAGTTGCTCACTGGTACGCCATCTTCGGTCTCCAGGCGGACAGCGCCAGGCCTGGTGACTCGTTTCACCCGGTAAGGGCCTTCCCACTTCGGCGTCAACTTGTTGGAATTCTTGGCGGACTGAACGCGCCGAAGAACAAGGTCGCCTTCCTCGAGACTTCTGGCGTTAACTTTGCGGCTATGATAGCGGCGCAAAGCTTGCTGGTAGCGAGCGGCTCGCACAGCAGCCTGAAGACGATCTTCCTCAAGGAGTAGCGCGTCATCTTGCCGCAGCCGCTCTTGCTCAAGCTCATCATAAGCGAGCACTCGAGGTGACCCGTATACGAGTCCATAGACTAGAGCGAAGGGTGTCTGTCCAGTGGCTCGATTTGGCATCGTCCTGATCGACCAAAGAACCACTGGCAGCTCCTCGATCCAGTTGCGTCCGTGCTTGTGCAGCCTGTCGAAGGTTCTGGTCTTGAGCCCGCGCAGCACTTCAGCATTTGCCCTTTCCGCTTGACCGTTGCTTCTCGGGTGAGCAACAGAAGCGAAGCAGATCTTGGCGCCAAGATCTTGGACGTACTGCATGAAGGTGCAGCTCGTAAATTGTGTACCGTTGTCGGTGATTATCCTGTTAGGGATTCCGAAACGGCAAACAATCAACCTGAAGAACTTGACTGCGGACTGCGCCGTCACCTTTCTCACTGGTTCCACTTCCGGCCACTTTGTGAACTTGTCGATTGCAACGTACAAGTACTCAAAGCCCCCGACAGCTCGGGGGAAGGGGCCGAGGATATCGAGCCCCCAGACCGAAAATGGCCAGGATAAAGGGATCGTCTGGAGAGCTTGAGCTGGCTGGTGTATCTGCTTGGAATGGAACTGGCACGCTTCACACTTGGTTACTTGTGCAGTTGCATCCTGGAGGGCTGTCGGCCAGAAGAAGCCTTGCCGGAATGCTTTTCCGACAAGAGCTCTTGCGCCAATGTGGTGACCACATATGCCTCCATGTATCTCTGCCAACAGCTTCTGTCCATCTTCCCGAGGAATACACTTCAATTTCACACCGTTGAGTCTTCTTCTATACAGTGTGTCGTTGACAAACTGGTACATACTAGACTGCCGGGCTACTCTTTCCACTTCTTCTGGCTCTTCGGGAAGTTCTCCTGTCTGGAGGAAACGAACAATCTGCTGCGCCCATGTTGGAGCCTGTGGCTCGACAACAAGGACTAAAGGCACATCTGCTGCTGCGGGAACGTCCGCTTCTACGGCAAGAGCCTGCGACTCTGCCGGAGCTGGGCGTTCCCTGACAAGCTTGCCGGAGCAGAGCTTGCCGGGAGTGTCTGCTGCAACGGAACAAACCCTGGGGTTTGCCGGAGTAGACTGCTCCTCAGCACTCTTGGCGTCGATCTTGGGGACCTTCTTGGTGGCGGCTTCGGGGAGCTCTGCCGGAAGATAGTCACCAGAAACCAACTTCCTCTTCTTGCTCTGTCCAGTCGATGGTGTTACGGATGGCTGAGTCAGCTTGAGCACAAAAATCCCTGGTTCCACAGGTAACTTAAGTGCTGCACACTTTGACAGGCCATCGGCAATGTCGTTCTCAGCTCTTGGAACATGTTCCATTTGCAGGCCGTCAAAGCGCTCTTCTAGCTTCCTCACTTCATCAACGTAAGCTTCCATCAACGGACTCTGGAAATCCTTGTTCACTTGGCGGACGACAAGCTGCGAGTCACCCCTGATAATGAGCTTCTTAATCCCAAGTTCTGCCGCGATCCTGAGACCGGCAAGCAAGCCTTCATACTCTGCAGTATTGTTTGTCGCTTGCTCCTTGGGAAAGTGCATATGGACTATGTACTTGAGGTGCTCTCCAGTGGGCGCGACTAGCAGTACACCAGCACCGGCGCCTTGCAGCGAGAAGGCACCGTCAAAGTACATGAGCCACTCTTTGCTTGCTTCCTTGGCGGGGATGCTCGTCTCCGGAATTTCTTCGTCTGGAGTTGGCATCCACTCTGCTATGAACTCTGCCAATGCTCTGCTCTGGATTGTTGATGTACTCTCAAACTTGAGGCCAAAGCTTGACAGTTCTAGTGCCCACTCGACAATCCTGCCTGTTGCTTCTGGATTTTGCAATATCCTCTTCAGCGGAAAGCGAGTGATAACTGTGATCTCATGTTCTTGGAAGTAATGGCGCAGCTTTCTCGAGGCCATGAGAAGGCCGAAAAGCAGCTTCTGCACACCAGAGTACCTTGACCTAGCCCCCTGTAAAAGGGAGCTGACAAAGTAAACTTGGCGCTGCACCATTTTCTTCCGTATCTCCTCTTGCATCTGCACAGATCCTTGCTTGTCGGGACCAGAGCTTGTCGGGGGAGCCCCCTGCTTGTCGCCGGATGTGCTTGCCGCGGTCGCTGGCTCGTCATCTGCCTCCCTCTCCGCTACTAACACAGCACTAACCACTTGATTGGTTGCCGCTATGTACAGCAGCAACTTCTCTTGTGGTTTAGGTGCGACAAGTGTTGGAGTGGAGGACAGGTATCTCTTCAGGTCTTGCAGCGCAGCCTCCGCTTCCGGAGTCCATCTCATTGGACCTGCCCTTTTCAAAATTTTGAAAAATGGCAAGGCGCGCTCAGCAGACCGAGAGATAAACCTGCTGAGAGCAGCTACGCAGCCGGCAAGCTTCCGTACATCCTTGACGCGCCTTGGTGCTTCGATCTGCTCAATGGCCCTGATCTTGTCGGGGTTGGCTTCAATTCCCCGCTGGGACACAAAGAACCTGAGAAGTTTGCCGGAAGGGACTCCAAACACACACTTCTCAGGGTTGAGCTTGAGGTTGACCTTGCGCAGATTTGCAAAAGTCTCTTCTAAGTCTTGGATCAGAGTTGCCCTGTCTCTGCTTTTGACCACTATATCATCCATGTAAGCTTCCACATTTCTGTGTATCTGTGGCTTCAAAGCGATATGGACTACTCTGGCAAATGTTGAACCAGCATTCTTTAATCCGAAAGGCATTCGTACGAAACAGTACGTGCCACATGGAGTAATGAATGCGGTTTTCTCCTCATCCTCTTCTGCCATGAAGATCTGATGGTATCCTGAATATGCGTCAAGAAATGAAAGCAGGTCACATCCGGCTGTGGAGTCAACAATCTGGTCAATGCGCGGCAAGGGAAATGGATCCTTGGGACAAGCTTTATTAACATCAGTGAAGTCAATACAAAGCCTCCACTTCCCGTTTGCCTTGCGCACTACAACCGGATTGGCCAACCACGTTGGATGGAGCACCCCTCTAACAAGGCCCGCTGCTTCCAATTTCTTGATTTCTTCTGCTATGAATTCTTGGCGCTCCACCGCCTGCTTCCTGACTTTCTGCTTGACGGGCCACGCATGAGGACAAACGGCAAGATGGTGCTCAATTACCTTCCTGGGAACGTCGGGATGTCAGACGGTTGCCATGCAAACACGTCGACATTCGCCCGCAGGAAAGTAACGAGCGCGCTTTCCTATTTAGGGTCAAGCATGGCACTGATGGTGAAGGTACCACCAGTGCTGTCCTCCTTGGCGGGCACCTTCTTGGTAAGTGGTGGGGCTGCCATCGTCTTCTTATTCTTGCCGGTGGAGCTCGATGGTGCGTCCTCGACGGCGGCGCAGCACTCCGAAGAGGCGCGCTTGCCGGAGTAGGCATCAGAGCTCTTGCCGGACTTGGTCTTCTTGCCGGTGGAGCTCGATGGCACGTCCTCGACGGCAGCACGGCACTCCAAAGAGGCACGCTTGCCGGAGTGGGCACCAGAGCTCTTACCGGACTTAGTCTTCTTCTCCCCGGGAGCTTCGGCGGCAAGTGTCTCGCGGTCTGTCGCGGCAGCAGCTTCCTGGTAGATCTTGTCGGCGCAGATAAGGGCATCCTTCTTGTCGCCAGGGACGGAGATGACGCTTATCGGGCCTGGCATCTTGAGCATGTTGTATGCAAAGTGAGAGGCCGCCATGAACTTGGCGAGTGCGGGACGGCCAAGTATCCCATTGTAGGGTAATGGGAAATCGGCAACGTCGAAGGTGACCCTCTCAGTCCTGAAGTTGATCTCGCTGCCGAATGTTACCGGCAACGTGACCTTCCCTTTCGGCTTGCTCCTTCCCGGGTTAATTCCTTGGAATGTACCGGTTTCTTCGAGCTCGCTGTCCGGGATCTGGAGTTTCTGGAGCACAGCGGAGGAGATCAGATTTAGGCCGGCCCCACCGTCAACTAGCATCTTGGTGACCTTGAGGTTGCGGATTGTTGGCGAAACCAACAACGGCAAGCACTCGACCGCAGTTGTGTGATCAGGGTGGTCCTCAATGTCAAAGACGATAGGCGTGCTGGACCACTTCAGAAGCTTGCGTGATTCGACAGGTGGCTCTGCCGCATTAACTTCCCGGAGCCACTGTTTGAGTTGGCGGTGGGAAGTATGCAGAGAAGCACCACCGTCAACACACAAGACTTCTGTAGCCTTCTGAAACTCCTGCTCGCTGTTCTCAACATCATCCATGTGTTCGTCGTCGTCTTCGTCTTCGTCCTTGTCGCGGCCATGGGGAGGTCTGTCTCCTTGCCGCTGCTTGGCCTTGCCGCGGCTTCCTCCCTGGCCAGCGCGCTTCTTGCCGGCTTCTTCACCGGGACTTGTCGGGGCGCGTAGTGCGCCGCAGCGAGCTTCTTGAGATGCTTTGGTTGGTCTTCCCGGCAAGCTCCTCTTGTCGGGGTCTTGTCTCCTTCCCGGCAAGCTCCTCTTGCCGGGGCCTGGTCTCCTTCCCGGCAAGCTCCTCTTGCCAGGGTCTTGTCTCCTTCCCGGCAAGCTCCTCTTGCCGAGGCCTTGTTTTGCTCTTGGATACTTTGTTCTTGAATGGCTCCAAAGGAACCACGGAGGGTCTTGGCGGTCGCCCGGCAAGCCTTGCCGCGGGTCGCTGCGACTGCGCGTGCACAAGTTCAGGATACTTAGGTACCCCTACTTTAGTACACCGACACTAGGTTTACCTTTTCGGTCCGACCGAGTTTGTTGATTCGGTCCCACCGTGTGTAACGGTTGGATTTTGTGTGGAGGCTATATATACCCCTCCACCTCCTCTTCATTCGTGAAGAGAGCCATCAGAACACATATACACTTCCAACTGATATGTTCTGTGAGAGAATCACCTACTCATGTGTTGAGACCAAGATATTCCATTCCTACCATATGAATCTTGATCTCTAGCCTTCCCCGAGTTGCTTTCCACTCAAACCTTCTTTCCACCAGATCCAAATCCTATGAGAGAGAGTTGAGTGTTGGGGAGACTATCATTTGAAGCACAAGAGCAAGGAGTTCATCATCAACACACCATTTGTTACTTCTTGGAGAGTGGTGTCTCCTAGATTGGCTAGGTGTCACTTGGGAGCCTCCAACAAGATTGTGGAGTTGAACCAAGGAGTTTGTAAGGGCAAGGAGATCGCCTACTTCGTGAAGATCTAACGCTAGTGAGGCAAGTCCTTCGTGGGCGATGGCCATGGTGGGATAGACAAGGTTGCTACTTCGTGGACCCTTCATGGGTGGAGCCCTCCGTGGACTCGCGCAACCGTTACCCTTCGTGGGTTGAAGTCTCCATCAACATGGATGTAGGATAGCACCACCTATCCGAACCATGGGAAAACATCCGTGTCTCCAATTGCGTTTGAATTCTCCAAACCCTTCCCTTTACATTCTTGCAAGTTGCATGCCTTACTTTCCGCTGCCAATATACTCTTTGCATGCTTGCTTGAATTGTGTGATGATTGCTTGACTTGTTCTAATATAGCTAAAATCTGCCAAGAACTAAAATTGGGAAAAGGTTAAGTTTTTATTTGGTCAAGTAGTGTAATCACCCCCCTCTAGACATACTTTCGATCCCACGGTTATGTTGGCAACAACATCGGTACCAAGGGCGAGGGACGAAGAGAACCATTATCCTGCTCGTTGAACGAGGCGGACCAGTAGGCAAAGTTCTCATCCATCGGTGGTTACCAGAATGTCATCAACAAAAGTAACAGGGTTTTTCTGACAGAATTGTACACCAAGGTGTTTTCAAAAGCAGGAGAATATTACTGCTTAGATCATATAGATCACAAGAAAGGTTAAACCAAACAATGAAAAGGAAGATATGATTATCAGAATTAAACAGAACAATGGAAAGGAAAATGTGTTTAAACACATATTTCAAGGTTATATCCTTCCCAAGGACAAGCAGCGCATGATATCCATGAAAGGATATAATGTAGAAAACTCTTTAGGTAAGGTGAGAGAAATTTCATGAGATTACCCATACAATGGTGTTTGGATAATTGAGTGAGAACCATTTAGCATTGGGCTTCAAATGTTCCTTGTTGAAAAATGGAGTACCACAGACATGCTTCGAGATAGCGTTGGCGTGGTATTCAAGCAAAGGTCATACTTTGGATACACAAAGGATCCACCAGGAAGAATTTGTATAATAAGTCTTACAATTTCCTCATGGAAGAATGGATAACCTTGCAGAAAAGGAAACTATAACACTAGGTGCTCCGGCCAGGTGTGCTAGGCATGACATCACCTTACCTGGTCATGTAAAGATGTTATTACTCCTAGAAATATGTTCCAACCATCATACCTGACCGAGATTCAGATCTGATTGGTGTTAGGATACCTCAGACTCAGGATGCCTGAGAAGAAAATGGTGCAACTCAAATTGACAAAATGACCTTGTAAGATTCTCAAGAAATGAACTATGGAAGCGAGTTCCGAAACAAAAGTTCATCATTAAACCAAGGAGAGAATGAGGAGGTGGCTGATGAACTCAACGACAATTTATCGAGATTTCCAAAAGATGGATTTCCACCATTATGCGAACAAGGATATAACATTTGTCAGATCACATGTTATATCGAGGTATGCTCGAGGAAAACATACACAGTTAAACATTGGTTGAACAGTGCACCCGAAATATGGTCTTAGGTAGCATGATCAATGTTAGAAAGGTGATTCAACAACCAATAGTCTAAGAATGAAATGTCGGCCATTAACTTGAAAGCAATAGGGTGCTAGAGACACGAACAAGTTTGTGTTGAACGGAAGGCAATAAAGTGGTCGATGATAACACAAATCATCAAGGGCAAGGAGGGTACTTATCATCATGAATTCAATTGATATCTTGGAAGGGGTCAAAATGTTGATGATGATCACGACACATTTGTCGAGAGGTTTCAAGAAGATGTAACCGATCGGCGATGACTTCAAGTCAACGGAATGATGAAGCAAGAAGTTATTGAAACCATAGGTACGACACAAACTTGAAATCAAGCTTGTCATTCAAGGATAATTGTTATGACGAGGAAGATCGACGTAAGATTAGATCATCATCGAAAGCTGTGCTCTGGGAATAAGGACCGTTTGGCATAGTTTAAACTTTAGCACAAGGTGATGGCCGATCAGGCTTGGATTGACATGCTCGAGTACAAACTTTTGAGTAAAGGAGATTACTAAGAGTTGTTTAATCGTGGTGCGGACCCGATTTAGTTATCGGTGTCCTCGAGTGACTAACAACTCGGAACCAGGAAACATTGGAATCGGTGAGGAATAACACTCGATGAAGGTTCATAATAAGCAACATGGTTCGATGATATTATCAAGATACTAGAGGGTAACACTCGAAGGTAGAGCAAAATAGAGGGTTAACAAGTGTATTGATCCGCAAAAGACAAGTACTTTAACTTGTCCGAGAAAAGGAATCAAGGAATATCAACATGGCCGAAACCATGGTTGCAAGGGATCCAATTCAAAGACACCGGAAGAATTATCCAACTAATTAAATTTTTTTCAATAAGCTTCCATGATAAGTTCCACATCAGGTCCATGGGCATGAACACAAAGTTCAAGGTCGACTCCCGCTTCTCCAATGCATAACCTTTCATTCACTTCTCTTTTTCGAAGAAGTTGTAGTGTTGAATTATCTGGCAAAATACCAGACGAGCATGACTCGTGAAAACTTTCGAGTTCACACATATTAAGGAAGGCATAGATTCAACCCGTCATGGTATCATGGAAACATATACCCCAAGCTTCAATAGTAAATACCACCAGCTCGAAAACACAGCATGGTTCACAAAGCAGATGATACAATTTACCAAAGGCATTATATACCCATGGAAAAGCTCACAAGGTTATTCAATATGAAGGACATTGTCGGATAAAATCTGACAAAGGGTCTGGTGGTCCATAAGGGATCTGATGTGAGCATCGGTACTCCAGCAGAGGAAGAAAGAATGCAATGAGGTCATATTATATAAACAACTGACTAACTCAAAGCTCAAATGCAAAAGAATTAAGATTTCCAAATCAAGGGATCAGAAGCATAGGCTCTGATCAAAAGATAAATGAGTTGAATAGTCATAGATCGACAATCAATCAAGGTTTGAATTGCCGAGAACCAACTCATGTTCGGAGTGACGTCTGAGGCCGGAAGAACAAATTCTAAGGTCTATTTGAGGATTGCAAGCATTCGCAACATATTGAATCAACAGACTCAAATGATGATGACCAAGGATGCCAATAAGATTACCACACTTATGTGATTAATCATAATGAAAGCAAGCAAGAAATTCCAGAGCAATAGGTTGCCAAGGATCAGAAGATTGAATGGTATTTCGAAGACTTCTATGAAACACATGAACAACTGGGGACGAGTGGATACTCGGTAAGTGTGAGAAAGTATCCGTAGGGGTATTTCTGTGGCAAGGAACTACAAGACAGTGGTACAAGGGATTCTTAACAGTTGGAGAGCAATTCGATGCATCTTGTAACAACATGAGAAACTCAGAGTAATGGTATGAACAACAAGTGTTTGTCGTTATCCATATGGATATATCGGTAGTAGGGAATTGAAAATGCAGAGGGCACAAGGGTCTCGAGAATGGTCGAAGAGTATCTTCAAAATCTTCTGGTGTAGTAGAGTATCATCTGGAATGAGGGGCACTCTGGGAGAAAGTATTATCGAGAACCTAAAGTTAGATTTAGTCAAACCATTTTAACCCGAATAGGAGAGAAATGAGAGTCCCAGAGTATAGACGAGGAATAAAATATCCTAATACCACCCAATGGCGAGGTGGGCCCGTAAGCCACACAGCCATGTTAGTGAAACAGTTTTCACCGACTAGACTCAACTTTGGCCAAGGAGTATGGAAGGGGATTCCTACAGGCAGTCGGCTCTGATACTAATTTGTGACGCCCCCGATTCAATAGTACACTAATCATATACACAAACGTGTATGATCAAGATCAGGGACTCACGGGAAGATATCACAACACCACACTACAAATAAAGTTAGTCATACAAGCATCATCTTACAAGCCAGGGGCCTCGAGGGCTCGAATATAAGAGCTCGATCATAGACGAGTCAGCGGAAGCAACAATATCTGAGTATAGACATAAGTTAAACAAGTTTTCCTTAAGAAGGCTAGCACAAACTGGGATACAGATCAAAAGAGGCGCATGCCTCCTCCTAAACTACTCCTGGTCGTCGTCAGCGGGCTGCACGTAGTAGTAGGCACCTCCCGAGTAGTAGTAGTCGTCGTCGACGGTGGCATCTAGCTCCTAGGCTCCAACGTCTGGTCGCAACAATCGAGTATAGAAAGGGGGAAAAGGGGGAGCAAAGCAACCGTGAGTACTCATCCAAAGTACTCGCAAGCAAGGAGCTACACTACATATGTATGCATTGGTATCAAATGGAAACGGCTATCATATGTGGACTGAACTGCAGAATGCCGGAATAAGAGGGGGATAGCTAATACTATCAAAGACTACGCTTCTGGTAACCTCCATCTTGCAGCAGGAGAAGAGAGTAGATGGCAAGTTCACCAAGTAGCATCGTGTAGCATAATCCTAACCGATGATCCTCCCCTCGTCGCCCTGTGAGAGAGCGACCACCGGTTGTATCTGGCACTTGGAAGGGTGTGTTTTATTAAGTATCTGGTCCTAGTTGTCATAAGGTCAAGGTACAACTCCGGGTCGTCCTTTTACCGAGGGACACAACTATTCAAATAGATCAACATCCCTACAGGGGTGCACCACATTTCCCAACACGCTTGATCCCCTTTGTCCGGACACACTTTTCTGGGTCATGCCCGGCCTCGGAAGATCAACACGTCGTAGCCCTACCTAGGCACAACAGAGAGGTCAGCACGCCGGTCTAAATCCTATGGCGCAGGGGTCTGGGCCCATCACCCATTGCACACCTGCACCTTGCGTACGCGGCCAGAGACCAGACCTAGCAACCTCCATTACAAAGGAAGTTGCGTTACATAGTCCAACACCGGTGCGCACCGCTCAGTCACTGACGTCACGAAGGCTTCAGCTGATACCACGACGTCGAGTGCCCATAACTGTCCCCGCGTAGATGGTTAGTGCGTTGGGCCAGTGGCCAGACTCAGATCAAATACCAAGATCTCGTTAAGCGTGTTATTTTGAAATAACCACGGACGCCGACCATGGCCAGGCCCACCCCCTCCTAGGTGGTCTCAACCTGCCCTGTCGCTCCACCACAAAGTAACCATCGGGGGCCTTCGGGAACTCAGGCCCACCTCTACCGGGATGGAGCCACCTGCCCCTTCAGCCCCCAACATCGGAATCACTCGCGGGTACTCCTACGAGCCGACTTTAATCACCACCTGTATAGCATGTATATATGTTGGGGAACATAGTAATTTCAAAAAAATTCCTACGCACATGCAGGATCATGGTGATGCATAGAAATGAGAGGGGAGAGTGTTGTCTACGTACCCTCGTAGACCGGCAACGGAAGCCTTGACACAACGTAGAGGAAGTAGTCGTACGTCTTCCCGATCCGACCGATCCAAGTACCGAACGTATGACACCTCCGAGTTCTGCACACGTTCAACTCGGTGACGTCCCTCGAGCTCCGATCCAGCAAAATGTTGAGGGAGAGTTTCATCAGCACGATGGTGTCATGACGGTGATGATGTTCTACCGACGCAGGGCTTCGCCTAAGCACTGCTACGATATGACCGAGGTGGAATATGGTGGAAGGGGGCACCGCACACGGCTAAGGAACAATCACGAAGATCAACTTATGTGTCATGGGGTGCCCCCTTGCCCCCGTATATAAAGGAGGGAGAGGGGGAGGTGCGGCCGGCCCTAGGGGTGCGCCTAGAGGAGTCCTACTCCCACCGGGAGTAGGAATCCCCCCTCTTGCCTTGTTGGAAAAGGAAGGGGGGAGGGATAAAGAGGAAAGGGGGGTGCCGCCCCCCCTTCCTTGTCCTATTCGGACTAGGGGGAAGGGGGGCACGGCCTGCCCTGGCCGGCCCACCTCTTCTCCCTTATGGCCCATGTACGCCCAATAACCCCCGGGGGGTTCCGGTAACCCCCAGGTACTCTGGTAAAATCCTGATTTCACCCGGAACGTTTTCGATATGCAAATATAGGCCTCCAATATATCAATCTTTATGTCTCGATCATTTCAAGACTCCTCGTCATGTCCGTGATCACATCTGGGACTTTGAACAACCTTCGGTACATCAAAACACAAAAACCCTAATTACGATCGTCACCGAACTTTAAGCGTGCGGACCCTACGGGTTTGAGAACTATGTAGACATGACCGAGACACGTCTCCGGTCAATACCAATATCGGAACCTGGATGCTCATATTGGCTCTTACATATTGTACGAAGATATTTATCGGTCAGACCGCATAACAACATACGTTGTTCCCTTTGTCATCAGTATGTTACTTGCCCGAGATTCGATCGTCGGTATCTTAATACCTAGTTCAATCTCGTTACCGGCAAGTCTCTTTACTCGTTCCGTAATACATCATCCCGCAACTAACTTATTAGTTACAATGCTTGCAAGGCTTGAGTGGTGTGCATTACCGAGAGGGCCCAGAGATACCTCTCCGACAATCGGAGTGACAAATCCTAATCTCGAAATACGCCAACCCAACAAGTACCTTCAGAGACACCTGAAGAGCACCTTTATAATCACCCAGTTACGTTGTGACATTTGGTAGCACACAAAGTGTTCCTCCGGTAAACGGGAGTTGCATAATCTCATAGTCATAGGAACATGTATAAGTTATGAAGAAAGCAATAGCAACAAACTAAATGCTCAAGTGCTAAGCTAACGGAATGGGTCAAGTCAATCACATCATTCTCCTAATGATGTGATCCCGTTAATCAAATGACAACTCATGTCTATGGTTAGGAAACATAACCATCTTCGATCAACGAGCTAGTCAAGTAGAGGCATACTAGTGACACTCTGTTTGTCTATGTATTCACACATGTATTATGTTTCCGGTTAATACAATTCTAGCATGAATAATAAACATTTATCATGATATAAGGAAATAAATAATAACTTTATTATTGCCTCTAGAGCATGTTTCCTTGAGTCTCCCACTTGCACTAGAGTCAATAATCTAGATTACAAAGTAATGATTCTAACACCCATGGAGCCTTGGTGCTGATCATGTTTTGCTCGTGGAAGAGGCTTAGTCAGCGAGTCTGCAACATTCAGATCCGTATGTATCTTGCAAATTTCTATGTCTCCCACTTGGACTAAATCCCGAATGGAATTGAAGCGTCTCTTGATGTGCTTGGTTCTCTTGTGAAATCTGGATTCCTTCGCCAAGGCAATTGCACCAGTATTGTCACAAAAGATTTTCATTGGACCCGATGCACTAGGTATGACACCTAGATCGGATATGAACTCCTTCATCCAGACTCCTTCATTTGCTGCTTTTCAAGCAGCTATGTACTCCGCTTCACATGTAGATCCCGCCACGACGCTTTGTTTAGAACTGCACCAACTGACAGCTCCACCGTTCAGTATAAACATGTATCCGGTTTGCGATTTAGAATCATCCGGATCAGTGTCAAAGCTTGCATCAACGTAACCATTTACGATGAGCTCTTTGTCACCTCCATATACAAGAAACATATCCTTAGTCCTTTTCAGGTATTTCAGGATGTTCTTGACCGCTGTCCAGTGATCCACTCCTGGATTACTTTGGTACATCCCTGCTAGACTTATAGCAAGGCACACATCAGGTCTGGTACACAACATTGCATACATGATAGAGCCTATGGCTGAAGCATAGGGAACATCTTTCATTTTCTCTCTATCTTCTGCGGTGGCCGGACATTGAGTCTTACTCAATTCACCCCTTGTAACACAAGCAAGAACCCTTTCTTTGCTTGATCCATTTTGAACTTCTTCAAAACTTTGTCAAGGTATGTGCTTTGTGAAAGTCCAATTAAGCGTCTTGATCTATCTCTATAGATCTTTAATGCCCAATATGTAAGCAGCTTCACCGAGGTCTTTCATTGAAAAACTCTTATTCAAGTATCCCTTTATGCTATCCAGAAATTCTATATCATTTCCAATCAATAATATGCCATCCACATATAATATCAGAAATGCTACAGAGTTCCACTCACTTTCTTGTAAATACAACCTTCTCCAAAAGTATGTACAAAACCAAATGCTTTGATCACAGCGTTTATTCCAACTCCGAGAGGCTTGCACCAGTCCATAAATGGATCGCTGGAGCTTGCACACTTTGTTAGCTCCCTTTGGATCGACAAAACCTTCTGGTTGCATCATATACAACTCTTCTTCCAGAAATCCATTTAGGAATGCAGTTTTGACATCCATTTGCCAAATTTCATAATCATAAAATGCGGTAATTGCTAACATGATTCGGACAGACTTAAGCATCGCTACGGGTGGGAAGGTCTCATCGTAGTCAATCCTTTGGACTTGTCGAAAACCTTTCGCAACAAGTCGAGCTTTGTAGATAGTAACATTACCGTCAGTGTCAGTCTTCTTCTTGAAGATCCATTTATTCTCAATTGTTTGTCGATCAATGGGCAAGTCAACCAAAGTCCACACTTTGTTCTCATACATGGATCCCATCTCAGATTTCATGGCTTCTAGCCACTTTGCGGAATCTGGGCTCACCATCGCTTCTTCATAGTTCGTAGGTTCATCATGATCTAGTAGCATGACTTCCAGAACAGGATTACCGTACCACTCTGGTGCGGATCTTACTCTGGTTGATCTACGAGGTTTGGTAGTAACTTGATCTAAAGTTTCATGATCATTATCATCAGCTTCCTCACTAATTGGTGTAGGTGTCACAGAAACCGGTTTCTGTGATGTACTACTTTCCAATAAGGGAGCAGGTACAGTTACCTCATCAAGTTCTACTTTTCTCCCACTCACTTCTTTCGAGAGAAACTCCTTCTCTAGAAAGGATCCATTCTTAGCAACGAAAGTCTTGCCTTCGGATCTGTGATAGAAGGTGTGCCCAACAGTTTCCTTTGGGTATCCTATGAAGACACATTTCTCCGATTTGGGTTCGAGCTTATCAGGTTGAAGCTTTTTCACATAAGCATCGCAGCCCCAAACTTTCAGAAACGACAACTTTGGTTTCTTGCTAAACCACAGTTCATAAGGTGTCGTCTCAACGGATTTTGATGGTGCCCTATTTAACGTGAATGCAGCAGTCTCTAAAGCATAACCCCAAAACGATAGCGGTAAATCTGTAAGAGACATCATAGATCGCACCATATCTAGTAAAGTACGATTTTGACGTTCAGACACACCATTACGCTGTGGTGTTCCGGGTGGTGTTAGTTGCGAAACTATTCCGCATTGTTTCAAATGTATACCAAACTCGTAACTCAAATATTCTCCTCCACGATCAGATCGTAGAAACTTTTTTTCTTGTTATGATGATTTTCAACTTCACTCTGAAATTCTTTGAACTTTTCAAATGTTTCAGACTTATGTTTCATTAAGTAGATATACCCATATCTGCTTAAATCATCTGTGAAGGTGAGAAAATAACGATATCCGCCACGAGCGTCAATATTCATCGGACCACATACATCTGTATGTATGATTTCCAACAAATCCATTGCTCTCTCCATACTACTGGAGAACGGTGTTTTAGTCATCTTGCCCATGAGGCACGGTTCGCAAGTACCAAGTGATTCATAATCAAGTGATTCCAAAAGTCCATCAGTATGGAGTTTCTTCATGCGCTTTACACCGATGTGACCTAAATGGCAGTGCCACAAATAAGTTGCACTATCAGTATCAACTCTGCATCTTTTGGCTTCAACATTATGAATATGTCTATCACTACTATCGAGATTCATCAAAAATAGACCACTATTCAAGGGTGCATGGCCATAAAAGATATTATTCATATAAATAGAACAACCATTATTCTCTGATTTAAATGAATAACCGTCTCGCATCAAACAAGATCCAAATATAATGTTCATGCTCAACGCTGGCACCAAATAACAATTATTTAGGTCTAAAACTAATCCCGAAGGTAGATGTAGAGGTAGCGTGCTGATCGCGATCACATCGACTTTGGAACCATTTCCCACGCGCATCGTCACCTCGTCCTTTGCTAGTGTTCGCTTAATCCATAGTCCCTGTTTCGAGTTGCAAATGTTAGCAACAGAACCAGTATCAAATACCCAGGTGCTAGTGCGAGCTCTCATAAGGTACACATCAATAACATGTATATCACATATACCTTTGTTCACCTTGCCATCCTTCTTATCCGCCAAATACTTGGGGCAGTTCCGCTTCCAGTGTCCAGTCTACTTGTAGTAGAAGCACTCAGTTTCAGGCTTAGGTCCAGATTTGGGTTTCTTCTCCTGAGCAGTAACTTGCTTACTGTTCTTCTTGAATTTCCCCTTCTTCTTCCCTTTGCCCTTTTTCTTGAAACTGGCGGTCTTGTTGACCATCAACACTTGATGCTCCTTCTTGATTTCTACCTCCGCAGCCTTTAGCATTGCGAAGAGCTCGGGAATTGTCTTATCCATCCCTTGCATGTTATAGTTCAACACGAAGCTTTTGTAGCTTGGTGGCAGTGATTGAAGAACTCTGTCAATGACACTATCAACAGGAAGATTAACTCCCAGTTGAGTCAAGTGATTATGATACCCAGACATTTTGAGTATATGTTCACTCACAGAACTATTCTCCTCCATCTTGCAGCTATAGAATTTATTAGAGACTTCATATCTCTCAATCCGGGCATTTGCTTGAAATATTAACTTCAACTACTGGAACATCTCATATGATCCATGACGTTCAAAACATCGTTGAAGTCCCGATTCTAAGCCGTAAAGCATGGCACACTGAACTATCGAGTAGTCATCAGCTTTGCTCTGCCAGACGTTCATAACATCTGGTGTTGCTCCAGCAACAGGCCTGGCACCTAGCGGTGCTTCCAGGACGTAATTCTTCTGTGCAGCAATGAGGATAATCCTCAAGTTACGGACCCAGTTCGTGTAATTGCTACCATCATCTTTCAACTTTGCTTTCTCAAGGAACGCATTAAAATTCAATGGAACAACAGCACAGGCCATCTATCTACAATCAAACATAGACAAGCAAGATACTATCAGGTACTAAGTTCATGATAAATTTAAGTTCAATTAATCATATTACTTAAGAACTCCCACTTAGAAAGACATCCCTCTAATCTTCTAAGTGATCACGTGATCCAAATCAACTAAACCATAATTGATCATCACGTGAAATGGAGTAGCTTTCAATGGTGAACATCAATATGTTGATCATATCTACTATATGATTCGCGCTCGACCTTTCGGTCTCAGTGTTCCGAGGCCATATCTGCATATGCTAGGCTCGTCAAGTTTAACCTGAGTATTCTGCGTGTGCAAAACTGGCTTGCACCCGTTGTAGATGGACGTAGAGCTTATCACACCCGATCATCACGTGGTGTCTGGGCACGACGAACTTTGGCAACGATGCATACTCAGGGAGAACACTTTTATCTTGAAATTTAGTGAGGGATCATCTTATAATGCTACCGTCAGTCAAAGCAAGATAAGATGCATAAAAGATAAACATCACATGCAATCAATATAAGTGATATGATATGGCCATCATCATCTTGTGCTTGTGATCTCCATTCTGAAGCACCGTCATGATCACCATCGTCACCGGCGCGACACCTTGATCACCATCATAGCATCATTGTCGTCTCGCCAATCTTATGCTTCCACGACTATCGCTACCGCTTAGTGATAAAGTAAAGCATTACAACGCGAAGTGCATTGCATACAATAAAGCGACAACCATATGGCTCCTGCCAGTTGCCGATAACTCGGTTACAAAACATGATCATCTCATACAATAAAATTTAGCATCATGTCTTGACCATATCACATCACAACATGCCCTTCAAAAACAAGTTAGACATCCTCTACTTTGTTGTTGCAAGTTTTACGTGGCTGCTACAGCCTTAGCAAGAACCGTTCTTACCTACACATCAAAACCACACCGATAGTTTGTCAAGTTGGTGTTGTTTTAACCTTCGCAAGGACCGGGCGTAGCCACACTTGGTTCAACTAGAGTTGGAGAAACTGACACCCGCCATCCACCTGTGTGCAAAGCACGTCGGTAGAACCAGTCTCGCGTAAGCGTACGCGTAATGTCGGTCCGGGCCGCTTCATCCAACAATAACGCCGAACCAAAGTATGACATTCTGGTAAGAAGTATGACTTATATCGCCCACAACTCACTTGTGTTCTACTCGTGCAAAACATCAACGCATAAAACCTAGGCTCGGATGCCACTTTTGGGGAACGTAGTAATTTCAACAAAAATTCCTACACACACGCAAGATCATGGTGATGCAGAGCAATGAGAGGGGAGAGTGTTGTCTACGTACCCTCGTAGACCGGCAACGGAAGCGTTGACACAACGTAGAGGAAGTAGTCATATGTCTTCCCGATCCGGCCGATCCAAGTACCGAACGTACGGCACCTCCGAGTTCTGCACACGTTCAACTCGGTGACGTCCCTCGAGCTCTGATCCAGCAAAACATTGAGGGAGAGTTTTTTCAGCACGACGGCGTGATGACGGTGATGATGTTCTACCGATGCAGGGCTTCGCCTAAGCACTGCTACGATATGACCGAGGTGGAATATGGTGGAAGGGGGCACCGCACACGGCTAAGGAACGATCACGAAGATCAACTTGTGTGTCATGGGGTGCCCCCTTGCCACCGTATATAAAGGAGGGAGAGGGGGAGGTGCGGCTGGCCCTAGGGGTGCGCCTGGAGGAGTCCTACTCCCACCGGGAGTAGGACTCCCCCCTCTTGCCTTGTTGGAAAAGGAAGGGGGAAGGGAGAAAGAGGAAAGGGGGGCGCTGCCCCCCTTCCTTGTCCTATTCGGACTAGGGGGGAGGGGGCGTGTGGCCTGCCCTGGCCGGCCCTCCTCTTCTCCCTTATGGCCCATGTAGGCCGAATAACCCCGGGGGGGGGTCCGGTAACCCCCCGGTACTCTGGTAAAATCCCGATTTCACCCGGAACGTTTCCGATATCCAAATATAGGCCTCCAATATATCAATCTTTATGTCTCGACCATTTCGAGACTCCTCGTCATGTCCGTGATCACATCTAGGACTCTGAACAACCTTCGGTACATCAAAACACAAAAACCCTAATTACGATCATCACCGAACTTTAAGCGTGCGGACCCTACGGGTTCGAGAACTATGTAGACATGACCGAGACACGTCTCCGGTCAATAACCAATAGCGGAACCTAGATGCTCATATTGGCTCCTACATATTCTACGAAGATCTATATCGGTCAGACCGCATAACAACATACGTTGTTCCCTTTGTCATCGGTATGTTACTTGCCCAAGATTCGATCATCGGTATCTTAATACCTAGTTCAATCTCGTTACCGGCAGGTCTCTTTACTCTTTCCGTAATACATCATCCTACAACTAACTTATTAGTTGCAATGCTTGCAAGGCTTGAGTGATGTGCATTACCGAGAGGGCCCAGAGATACCTCTCCGACAATCGGAGTGACAAATCCTAATCTCAAAATAGGCCAACCCAACAAGTACCTTCGGAGACAACAGTAGAGCACCTTTATAATCACCCAGTTACGTTGTGACGTTTGGTACCACACAAAGTGTTCCTCCGGTAAACGGGAGTTGCATAATCTCATAGTCATAGGAACATGTATAAGTTATGAAGAAAGCAATAGCAACAAACTAAGCGATCTAGTGCTAAGATAACGGAATGGGTCAAGTCAATCACATCATTCTCCTAATGATGTGATCCCGTTAATCAAATGACAACTCATGTCTATGGTTAGGAAACATAACCATCTTCGATCAACGAGCTAGTCAAGTAGAGGCATACTAGTGACACACTGTTTGTCTATGTATTCACACATGTATTATGTTTCCGATTAATACAATTCTAGCATGAATAATAAACATTTATCATGATATAAGGAAATAAATAATAACTTTATTATTGACTCTAGGGCATATTTCCTTCAATATATGTATAAGTATATACCCGTGATCACTTCCCGAGTGATCATGGCCCGATAGTATAGCATGGCACACGGACAAGAATGTAGGGCCACGGATGATAAACTAGCATCCTATACTTAGCATTAGGATTGCAGGTAAAGGTAACAACAGTAGTAGCAAGGACAGGCTATGCATCAGGATAGGATTATCGAAAAGCAGTAACATGTTACGCTACTCTAATGCAATCAGTAGAGAGTAGAGTAGGCGATATCTAGTGATCAGGGGGGGGGGCTTGCATGGTTGCTCTGGCAAGAGAAAGGGGTCGTCAACACCATACTCGTACTGGGTAGCAGCGGCGTCGGTCTCGGTGTCTAGCAAGAGAAGAGGGGGAAGAAACAATAAATATAATGCAAACAAATGCATGACGATGCATGACATGACAAAGCGTGATGCTAGGTGTGCCCTAACGCGGTACGAGGTGGTACCGGTGAAGGGGGAAAACATCCGGGAAAGTATTCCCGGTGTTTTGCATTTTCGGACAAATGAACCAGAGGGGGAAAGTTGCATGTTTGCTATGCTAGGGATGTGTGGCGGACGAATGGGCTGCGCATCCGGATTCGTCTCGTCGTTCTAAGCAACTTTCATGTACAAAGTTTTTTCATCCGAGCTACGGTTTATTTTATATTAATTTTAAAAGAATTAAATCATTTTTAGGATTTATTTAATTACTTTAATTCAACATTATCTAGAATAGTGTTTGCCGACGTCATCATGACGTCAGCAGTCAACAGGGGGTTGACTGGGTCAATCTGACGTCTGGGTCCCGCCCGTCATTGACACATCACCCTAACTAACATATTAGTTAGGTTAATTAGGTGTTTAGGTTAATGAAGTTTAATTAGTTTAACTAAACACGATTAATTAACTTAATTAATTAATTAATTAATTAATTATATTATTAATTAATTATTAATAATATTTTTTAAACCTTTTTTATTTTCATTCTGTGGTGGGGCCCCCATGTCATTGGCCCCTGTGGCCTTAGCGGGTACAGGGCGCGGTTGCAAGCGCCCAGTCGGGCGCTTCAAGACGGGGCGGACCCGGGCGGTGGCCAGCGAGGGGGCCACGGCCGCGGCGTGGCCGGACGCCAGTGGCCGGAGCGGGAGGGACAGGGGGAGCACCGTGCGGCGCTCTCGAGGATGACAAGAAGGATCAGGTCGAGGATCTTCGACGGATTCGAGACCATGACAACCGCTCCCCATCGCCTCGATGAACATGGCTTGAAATTATCATCGGGCCGCACCAAGGAGGTAGCTCCTGTAGCAGCTCCGGCTCTAAATCCGGAATAGATCAAATCGCCCGAATATGGGAAGCTCGACTCCGTCACAGGGGCTACCGATTCCGTGGCGTTGGAGCAGCACGCAGAGTCCACTTCATACGGTATCCTCTTCAACGGAACCTCAGATTCGCCCCCAACGTCGAACTCCGAACCCTGCGAGCGCACATATACCGAACTCGATTGGTTATCGACTTCAAGTTCAGCGCCGCAGATGTCTTCCAACACTCGCCCATGGGTGACATACTAAACTCACTAAAAAACCTATCCCTGGGCACGCCCCCTACCTCGTGGCCGCCTCGGGGACCCCCCTGACTTGTTCCTGACTCCAACACCTCTTATATAAACCCAAACTTCGAGAAAGTAACATCGGGAGTTCACCGCCGCAAGCCTCTGTAGCCACCAAAAACCAATCTAGACCCGTTCCAGCACCCTGCCAGAGGAGGGAATCCCTCACCGGTGGCCATCTTCATCATCTCGATGCTCTCCATGACAAGGAGGGAGTAGTTCTCCCTCGGGGTTGAGGGTATGTACCAGTAGCTATGTGTTTGATCTCTCTCTCTCTCTCTCTCTCTCTCTCTCTCTCGTGTTCTTGATTCGGCACGATCTTGTTTTATCATGTTTTCACATGATTAGGCTATTGTAGTAATCATATTTTATTGCTTTTGTTTCAATAAAGTGCCAAGTAAGACCTTTGGGATGGCTTACGGTGATAGTTGATTTGATCTTGCTGAAAAACAGAAACGTTTGCGCTCAGGAAAACAATTCTCATTTCTAACAGAAGCGTGATAAAATTCTAATTATTTTTGCAGAATATTAATAGACAAATTTCTCAGGCTTTCCTATTTTTTCAGAATTTTTGGAGTAGCAGAAGTACGGTTGGAGTATAGATTACTACAAACTGTTCTGTTTTTGACAGATTCTGTTTTCAATGCATAGTTTTCTTGTTTTCTAGTTTCTATGGCTTATATTGCTCAATATAAATTGTGTAAATTATATGCTACAACAGGCATGGTGTGATAAAAATTATGAATCTTGTCTTTGACACTACCAAAAGTGGAATGGTTTGCTCTTTATCATACTAACCTATCTCACAAAGTTCCGTTATGTTTTGTGTGATTGAAGTTTTCAAGTTTTGGGTGAGATATCGATGTGAGGAGAATAAGGAGTGACAAGATCCTAAGCTTGGGGATGCCCAAGGCACCACAAGGAAATATTTAAGGAAGATCCAAGCAACTAAGCTTGGGATGCCCCGGAAGGCATCCCCTCTTTCGTCTCCAACATTATCGGTAACCTCACTTGGAGATATGTTTTCATTCGTCATATGATATGTGTTTTGCTTGGAGCGTCAATTTATTTTGTTAGGATTTTCTTGCTGTTATTTATAATAAGTTTTGCATCTTTTATTTCAATAGAAGTGGCAATGATAGCCTTTGCCATTGATACGTCTCCAATGTATCTATATTTTTTGATTGTTCCATTCTATTATATTATCCATCTAGGATGTTTTATATGCATTTATATGATTTTGGGGACTAACCTATTAACCTAGAGCCCAGTGCCAGTTTCTGTTTTTTCCTTGTTTTTGAGTATCGCAGAAAAGGAAAACCAAATGGAGTCCAATTGACCTGAAATTTCACGGAGATCATTTTTGGACCAGAAGAAGCCCACGGAGTACTGGAGATGGGCCAGAAGAGTCCCGAAGCCACCACGTGGCCGCCTTGGGGACCCCCCTGACTTGTTCCCGACTCTAACACCTCTTATATAACCCCAAACTTCCAGAAAGAAACCTAGATCGGGAGTTCTGCCGCCACAAGCCTCTGTGGCCACCAAAACCAATCTAGACCCGTTTCGGCATCCTGCCGGAGGGGGGAACCCCTCTCCGGTGGCCATCTTCATCATCCCGGCGCTCTCCATGACAAGGAGGGAGTAGTTATCCCTAGGGGCTGAGGGTATGTACTAGTAGCTATGTGTTTGATCTCTCTCTCTCTCTCTCTCTCTCTCTCTCTCTCTCGTGTTCTTGATTCGGCATGATCTTGATGCATCACGAGCTTTGCTATTATAGTTGGATCTTATGATGTTTCTCCCCCTCTACTCTCTTGTAATGGATTGTGTTTTCCCTTTGAAGTTATCTTATCGGATTGAGTCTTTAAGGATTTGAGAACACTTGACGTATGTCTTGCATGTGCTTATCTGTGGTGACAATGGGATATCACGTGATCCACTTGATGTATGTTTTGGTGATCAACTTGCGAGTTCCGTGACCTCGTGAACTTATGCATAGGGGTTGGCACAGGTTTTCGTCTTGACTCTTCGGTAGAAACTTTGGGGCACTCTTTGAAGTTCTTTGTGTTGGTTGAATAGATGAATCTGAGATTGTGTGATGCATATCGTATAATCATACCCACGGATACTTGAGGTGACATTAGGGTTTTGGTTGATTTGTGTCTTAAGGTGTTATCGCTACTAGGAAAAAGCCTAGTAGTAGCGCAGGTTAAAATCTAGTAGTAGCGCGGGTGCGTGCGCTACTACTACTACAACGCTCCAGCTAACTAGTAGTAGTAGCGGGGTGCATCCCGCGCTACTCGTACGTGTGTTAGTAGTAGAGCGGGTTCGACACACGCTACTACTATTAATTTAAAAACCCAAAAAAAAATCTCGACCCCGTGCGTGCTGTCAATTTTTTTAGAAAAGGAGGATGACCCCCGGCCTCTGCATCTGGGCGATGCATACGGCCACTTTATTAATTATACTCACAAGACCTTACAAAGTAATACAATAGTAAGACTAAAGCCGCCGTCTAAGCAACAAAGTGTCACTACACCTATCCAGTTGATGAAGGGGTGCAGATAGCCTGGGCCTAATACCAAACAGACATCGCAGCCAAACCTAACATCTAAGACCTGAGGTCCCATCCAGGACGCCTGCCGGGCATGGGTCTCATCGGTCCAGCGTGCTCTCATAGGCCGCCACCGCCAGCTGCCACCGCTCCATCTTCAGAACTGTACTGATGCATCAACCTTGCTCGGTCCAGCTATCGTCGACGCCACCATGGCGCCCAACGACACCTCCTCCCTGCGCGCAAACAGCTGAGCGCGTCACTGTCGCCACTGATACACCTCAGCACCATGCTGCCAAGTACCACCAGCCGACACAGCTTGAAGTCTTTGGAAGATCTGTCGTGCGTAGCACCTGCCGACCAGGCATGACAAAGTGTAGCACCTGTCGATCAGGCATGACTTGACATCTCCATCGAAGCTCCGTGCAAGACATAGCCGCTCCACCTCCTGCCTCTGACTTCTAGCTCTGCTCCACAAACGATGCTCCCAAGAGAGAAACGACACCATAGTGCCGCCATCGTCCGATATGGAACACCAGGTCCTAGGGTTTCCCCCGGAGCAACACGAGTGGGTCGACAGTAGTTACATGATGATGCCTTCATCAAGGTAACAGCGTAGAATGCCGCCATCACCTGCCGTCGGCTCGGTTTTCACCGGCAACCGTGTCTCCCCAACTCGTAGCCGGGACTAGATGATGGATCTCGAGATCGAATCACCAAGCATCTGGCCGGCCACCTTCGACGAAGAAGATGACCACCACAACTAGCTACACCGGCCAGAAAAGATCTGCCATGTGCCGCCAAGCAGTCCACCAGGCCCTCGACGTCGTCGCCGATCTAATGTCAGATGACATGCCGCCGAAGACCGCATCGCACCGCCGCCCGATCCAGGCCAGCCGCCGCATCAGCCGTCCGTGGCCCGAGACAGGGCCGATCGCCGCCGCCGTCGAAGCCATCGCCGCCGCTTCTAGATCGGCCGCACCTCCATGCATGTTGGGGCCCCGCCACCCCTGAGACGTGGGAGGGAGGAAGAGCCCCCGCCACCGCCGTCAGCCTCTAGGCGCAAGCCAGTGGCGTCCTCCGGCGGCGGCGGGAGGAAGGGAGGAGGATCGGGTGGCCTCTCGAGTGGCGGCTGGGAAGGCCTCTGGAGTCGCCTGGAGGAGTCAATGGTGTCAATGGTTCAGTCGACAGCGCCGACGGCCATGGCGATGGGGCGGCGGCCGGCGGCTACACACACATTGGCCTGGAGCAGGGAGATCTCGGCCATGATGCGCGCCTCGTGGAAGCCATCGAGGGTGGCCGCGGAGGCCAGCCCGACATGGGTCGGGAGCTAGAGGACCGGGATCTTGGCGTCTTGCATGGGGAGCGGCACCTCGCGGTGGCCGTCGCCGTTGAGGTCGGCGAAGAGCGGCGGCGGGAGGCAGTCCGCATCGTGCTTGATCGGGAACCCGTCTTCCGACAGGTGGTACCACGCCTCCCGAAACGACAAGTCGCCCTCGTGTTGTCGGAGGAGGAGGGGGATGGGTCAGCTATGGTTCCAAAACAAATCAGAGAGGGGGGAGGAGGAGGAGGGCTGACCTTAAGCGAGAAGAAGACGGTGAAGGCGGCGAGGAGGAGGATGCTGAGGTCGCGCTTCCGCATCTTGGCAGCAGCGAGGAGCTCCGGCGACCTCCCACCGGAGGGATCTTGGAGAGGTTGGGGGAATAAAGCAGAGTGTACCAGCGGTGGCCACCGCTGGAGTATGAGGGAGAGAGGAGGAAAGTGAGAGAGGGGGAAAGTGAGGGAGATAGGAGGGATTCGGCCGAGGATATGGGGATTTCACCTACCTCGTACTTAGTAGTAGCAAGGGTTATAAAACCGCGCTACTACTATCAACTTAGTAGTAGCACGGGTTTGTCCCCCTCGCTACTACTATGGCATGTGCCGGGAGGGCACGGTAGAGACCGCTTAGTAGTAGCGCGGGTCAAAAACCCACGCTACTAGTATCAACTTAGTAGTAGCGAGGGGTAAAAACCCGCGCTACTAGTAAGTAGCAGTAGCGAGGGTTATAAAGCCGCGCTACTAGTAAGCGTCTGCCTATAAGCTTTTCCCTAGTAGTGTATTCTAGTACGAACTCTATGATAGATTGAAAGGAAAGAATAGCTTCGTGTTATTTTACTACCGACTCTTGAATAGATCGATCAGAAAGGATAACTTTGAGGTGGTTTCGTACCCTACAATAATCTCTTAGTTGTTCTCCGCTATTAGTGACTTTAGAGTGACTCTTTGTTGCATGTTGAGGGATAGTTATATGATCCAATTATGTTATTATTGTTTAGAGAACTTGCACTAGTGAAAGTATGAACCCTAGGCCTTGTTTCAACGCATTGCAATACCGTTTATGCTCACTTTTATCATTAGTTACCTTGCTGTTTTCATATTTTGATATTACAAAAACCCATATCTACCATCCATATTGCACTTGTATCACCAGCCGAACTAGTGCACCTATACAATTTACCATTGCATTGGGTGTGTTGGGGACACAAGAGACTCTTTGTTATTTGGTTGCAGGGCTGTTTGAGAGAGACCATCTTCATCCTACGCCTCCCATGGATTGATAAACCTTAGGTCATCCACTTGAGGGAAATGTATACTGTCCTACAAACCTCTGCACTTGGAGGCCCAACAACGTCTACAAGAAGAAGGTTGTGTACTAGACATCAGCCTTGCTTATTTTGCAAGTATACATGTTGTTGTTTGAAAACAAAAAGTTTACCATTCTTGCAAAAATTCCCTACAGAAGACAGAATGTGATAAAATGTTGAAACTTTTTGCAAAATGAGCTCTAATGAATTTTCTTCAGTGTGGTAAATTTTCATAATGTTTGGAGTTAGGGAAGTTTTGATACTCTTGCATTCTTTATAGACTGTACTGTTTTGGCAGATTGCTGTTATGTTTGCATATGTTTGCTTGTTTAATGATTCTATTTGAGGATAGGAGTATTAAATATGCAGAGGAATTTAGTATGCAATGTTGAATAATAATTTTAGTGATTTTCTACAGTAAAGAATGATAGGATTTTTGCATTGGTTTATACTAACCTATCTCACGAGTCCTTGTTGAGTTTTGTGTGGATGAAGCTTTTGAGATTTAGGAAAACCATGATGTGAGAAGAATTAAGGAGACACAAAAGCTCAAGCTTGGGGATGCCCAAGGCACCCCAAGATAATATTTCAAGAAGTATCAAGCATCTAAGCTTGGGTATGCCCTGGTAGGCATCCCACCTTTCCTCTTCAACAATTATCGGTTAGTATCGGTTGAGCCTAAGTTTTTGCTTCTTCACATGAGTTGTGCTATTCTTAAGATGTCATTTTGTTTTGCTTTGCTCGCTTTTTTAATAAAATGCTTAGATTTGAAAGTTTTAAATAAAATAGAGTCCTCAAATAGTTGCCAAGGAGGCTAAGTAAGCGGCATTCACATTCCGTCAACGAAGCTCTTTCCTATGTCATTTACTCTTGTGCTTCACTTATAACCTATGTGTAAATTGTTGAATAAATTGAATGCCATGAAGTTGAAATCATACCATGCCTTGTGGTAGCCTCACATTGGGTTTAGAAAGTGAAATCTTTCGAGGCTTGACAATCACAATATTGGTCATACAAGCAATTCCTGAATAATTAGTATAAGGAAGAGAACTTTCACATGCAAATACACTATCATGGAAATCTTTTGTGATTGTGAGCCCCCATCAAAATATTATATGCCAAAATTGTTGACATTGGACAAGGAAGACAACGTAATGGTTTATGTTTGTTCATATTCACATAGAAGTTATATTGTCATAGATCCTTCAACATGTGGTGCTTGCCCCCATCTTTGCTAGCCAAAAATTCTGCACCAAGTAGAGATACTACTTATGCATCCAAAAACCCTTAAACCCAAATCATATTTTCAAGAGTCCACCATACCTACCTAAGGATTGAGCAAGATCCTTCAAGTAAGTTGTCATCGGTGCAATAAGGCAATAAAAATTGCTTCTAAAAGTGTTAGATCATTTAGTGTAAGAGAAAATTGAGCGTGTACGAACTTGTGATGGCAAAGTAATAAAAGCGACGGACTGCATAATAAAGGTTGCTATCATAAGGGGCAATATAACGTGACGTTCTTTTGCACTAAGGGGTTGAGCATACAAACAAATAAGTGCATGGAAACCTCTGCTTCCCTCTGCGAAGAGCCTATCTTTTACTTTTACGTATTTACTTTTATGCAAAGAGTCAAAGTTTTTCTCTCTGTTCCTTTTTATTTTTCTCCTTTGGCAAGCATCATGTGGTGAGGAAAGATCTAGGCACATATGTCCAGTTGAATATGGATAGCATGAGTTATTATTTTTGACATCACACTTGAGGTGAATACACTGGGAGGCAAAACAATAAGCCCCTATATTTCTATGTGTCCGGTGGAAATGTTTTGCTCATGTGTACGCGATGAGTGTTAGCAATCATAGAAGACTATATGATGTTTGGTATGTGGAGCTCTTACTTAAACTCTATTGAATAAGTTGAATTACAATTGCTTGGTGATTGAGAACTTAGGTTGTTGGGTTTCAAGAGAGTTCATTGTATAAACCTTAACATGTGAATGCTTTGCCACTATAACATGAGAAGTTTTATAAGAAAGAATTGTTGTTATCATTGATCGAACTTGTGCACTTTGCTAGCATTCAAACTTCATAAATTATTTCTTTTATCATTTACCTACTAGAGGACGAGTAGGAATTAAGCTTGGGGATGCAGATACGCCTCCAACGTATCTATAATTTATGAAGTATTCATGCCAATATATTATCATTCTTTGATGTTTTACAATCATTTTATAGCAACTTTATATCAATTTTTGGGACTAACCTATTGACCCAGTGCCCAACGCCAGTTGATGTTTTTTGCTTGTTTTTTACAACACAGAAAATCAATATTAAATGGAGTCCAAACACCATGAAACTTTTTGTGGATTTTTTATGGGCCAGAAGACTCCCGATGGGCCGGAGCAGCACCTGGGGGGGTGCCCCGAGGGGGGCACACCAGGCCCCTAGGCGCACCCAGGTGGGTTGTGCCCACCTCGGTGGCCTCCCGTACCCCTTCTTTGCACTATAAATTCCCAAATATTCCGAAACCCCCTCGGGGTTAACCTATATTAGAAGTTCCACCGCCGCAAGGCTCAGTAGCCACCAAAAACCAATCTAGACCCGTTCCGGCACCCTGCCGAAGGTGGGAATCATCTCCGGTGGCCATCTTCATCATCCCGGCGGCCACCATGATGAGGAGGGAGTAGTCCACCCTTAGGGCTGAGGGTTTGTACCAGTAGCTATGTGTTTAATCTCTCTCCCTCTCTCTCTCTTGTGATCTATATCATGGGCTTTGTTAATATAGTCGTATCATATGATGTTTCTCCCCTCTATACTCTTGTTGTGATGAATTGAATCTTTACCCTTTGAAGTTTTTTCTTGTCGGATTGAATATTCAGATATGAGAACACATGATGTATGTGTTGCGATATGAATACTTGAGGTGACAATGAGGTATCGTATGGATTCACTTGATATATGTTATGGCACTCAACTTGCGGATTCCCGAGGTGACGTTGGGGTAATCTATGCATAGGGGTTGACGCACATTTTTATTATCTTTTCTCCGATAGAAAATTTGGGGTCCCTTTGTAGTCCTTTGTGTGGATTTAGCAATATTAATATAAATTTTCTTTGGTGTTATTTGAGTACGAACTCTTGATTAGATCGCTCGAAAAGAATAGCTTGCGTTATTTTAGTATGATCTCTAGGATAGATTGAACGAAAAGAATAACTTTGAGGTGGTTTCGTACCCTACAAACAATTTCTATCTTTTGTCCTCCGCTAATAGGAACTCGGGAGGTATTCTTTATTGAACTTTGAGGGATAAGCATATGATCCAACTATGTTAGCATTGTTGAGAGGTTGCACTAGTGAAATACCGACCCTAGGCCTTGTTTTTAAGCACCGCAACACCGTTTCTGTGCCCATTTACCATTAGCTACCTTGCTGTTTTTATTTATTCAGATTATAAAAATATATTTCTACCATCCATATTAAACGTTTATCACCATCTCTTCGCCGAACTAGTGCACCTATACAATTTGCCATTGTATTGGGTGTGTTGAGGACACAAGAGATTTCTTGTATTTGGTTGCAGGGTCGTTTGAGAGAGACCATCTTCATCCTACACCTCTCACGGATTGATAAACCTTAGGTCATCCACTTGAGGGAAATTGCTACTATCCTATGCTACCTCTTGAGCATGCGTTGGTTTTCCCTTGAAGAGGAAAGGGTGATGCAGCAAAGTAGCATAAGTATTTCCCTCAGTTTTTGAGAACCAAGGTATCAATCCAGTAGGAGACAACACAAAAGTCACCTAGTACTTGCACAAACAATCATGAACCTTGCAACCAACGCGATAAAGGGGTTGTCAATCCCTTCACGGTCACTCGCAAAAGTAAGATCTAATAAAGATAGTAATGTAAATATTTTTGGTATTTTTGTTGTATAGATTGGAAAGTAAAGATTGCAAAATAGTAAATGAGATGTGATGAAAATAAAAGAGATGCAATATAATAAGAAAGAGACCCGAGGGCCATAGGTTTCACTAGTGACTTCTCTCAAGATAGCATGTATTACAGTGGGTGAACAAATTACTGCCGAGCAATTGATAGAAAAGTGCATAGTTATGAAGATATCTGAGGCAATGATCATGAATATAGGCATCACGTCCGTGTCAAGTAGATCGAAACGATTCTGCATCTACTACTATTACTCCACACATCGACCGCTATCCAGCATGCATCTAGAGTATTAAGTTCATAAGAATAGAGTAACGCATTAAGCAAGATGACATGATGTACAGGGATAAACTCAAGCAATATGATATAAACCCCATCTTTTTATCCTCGATGGCAACAATACAATACGTGCCTTGCTGCCCCTACTGTCACTAGGAAAGGACACCGCAAGATTGAACCCAAAGCTAAGCACTTCTCCCATTGCAAGAAAGATCAATCTAGTAGGCCAAACTAAACCGATAATTCGAAGAGACTTGCAAAGATATCAAATCATGCATATAAGAATTCAAAGAAGAACCAAATAATATTCATAGATAATCAAGTTCATAAATCCACAATTCATCGGATCTCGGCAAACACACTGCAAAATAGTATTACATCGAATAGATCTCCAAGAACATCGAGGATAACTTTGTATTGAAGATCAAAGAGAGAAAAGAAGCCATCTAGCTAATAACTATGGACCCGAAGGTCTATGGTAAACTACTCACGCTTCATCGGAGAGGCTATGGTGTTGATGTAGAAGCCCTCCGTGATCGATTCCCCCTCTGGCAGATCGCCGGAAAAGGCCCCAAGATGGGATCTCACAGGTACAGAAGGTTGCTGCGGTGGAAAAGTGGTTTCGTGGCTCCCCCTGGTGTTTCGAGGGTATAAGAGTATATATAGGCGGAAGAAATATGTCGGTGGAGCTACCAGGGGCCCAGGAGGGTGGGGGCGCGCCTACCCCCCTAGGCGCGCCCTCCTGCCTCGTGGCCGCCTTGTGGCGTTGCATACTTCAACTCCAAGTCTTCTGGATTGCTTTCGGTCCAAGAAAGATCATCGTGAAGGTTTCATTCCGTTTGGATTCCGTTTGATATTCCTTTTCCGCGAAATACTAAAATAGGCAAAAAAACAGAAACTGGCACTGGGCCTCCGGTTAATAGGTTAGTCCCAAAAATAATATAAAAGAGCATATTAAAGCCCATTAAACATCCAAAACAGATAATATAATAGCATGGAACAATCAAAAAGTATAGATACGTTGGAGACGTATCAAGCATCCCCAAACTTAATTCATGCTCATCCTCGAGTAGGTAAATGATAAAAATAGATTTTTTTGATGTGGAATGCTATCTAACATAATTATCAATGTAATTTTTCTTTATTGTGGCATGAATGTTCAGATCCGAAAGATTCAAAACAAAAGTTTTATATTGACATAAAAACAATAATACTTCAAGCATACTAATGAAGTAATCATGTCTTCTCAAAATAACATGGCCAAATAAAGTTATCCCTACAAAATCATATAGTCTGGCTATGCTCTATCTTCATCACACAAAATATTTAAATCATGCACAACCCCAATGACAAGCCAAGCAATTGTTTCATACTTTTGATGTTCTCAAACTTTTTCAATCTTCACGCAATACATGAACGTGAGCCATGGACATAGCACTATAGGTGGAATAGAATGGTGGTTGTGGAGAAGACAAAAAGGAAGAAGATAGTCTCACATCAACTAGGTGTATCAACGGGCTATGGAGATGCCCATCAATAGATATCAATGTGAGTGAGTTGGGATTGCCATGCAGCGGATGCACTAGAGCTATAAGTGTATGAAAGCTCAAAAAGAAACTAAGTGGGTGTGCATCCAACTCGCTTGCTCAAGAAGACCTAGGGCATTTTGAGAAAGCCCGTCATTGGAATATAGAGGCAAAGTTCTATAATGAAATATTCTCACTAGTATATGAAAGTGACGACATAGGAGACTCTCTATCATGAAGATCATGGTGCTATTTTAAAGCACAATTGCGGAAAAATGATAGTAGCATTGCCCCTTCTCTCTTTTTGTCTTATATTTTTTATTTGGGCCCTTTCTCTTTTTTTATGGCCTCTTTGTGTCCAATTTTTTTCGTCCAGAGTCTCAACCTGACGTGTGGGGGAATCATAGTCTCCGTCATCCTTTCCTCATTGGGACAATGCTCTAATAATGATCATCATCGCACTTTTATTTACTTACGCCTCAAGAATTACAACTCAATACTTAGAACAAAGATGTGCAATGAATCAAGAGTGACATGTATGAAAGAATTATGAAGGTGGCTTTGCCGCAAATACGATGTCAACTACATGATCATGCAAAGCAATATGACAATGATGGAGCGTGTCATAATAAATGGAACGGTGGAAAGTTGCATGGCAATATATCTCGGGATGGCTATGGAAATGCCATAATAGGTAGGTATGGTGGCTGTTTTGAGGAAGGTAAATGGTGTATTGTTGGGGAATGCAGTAATTTCAAAATTTTCCTACACACACGCAAGATCTATCATGATGCATAGCAATGAGAGGGGAAGAGTGTTGTCTACGTACCCTCGTAGACCGTAAGCGGAAGTGTTATGACAATGCGGTTGATGTAGTCGAATGTCTTCACGATCCAACCGATCCTAGCACCGAAGGTACGGCACCTCCGTGATCTGCACACGTTTAGCTCGGTGACGTCCCACAAACTCTAGATCCAGCTGAGTGTCGAGGGAGAGTTTTGTCAGCACGACGGCGTGATGACGGTGATGATGAAGCTACCGGAACAGGGCTTCCCCTAAGCACCGCTACAATATGATCGAGGTAGATTATGGTGGAGGGGGGCACCGCACACGGCTAAGACAATGATCAACTTGTGTGTCCATGGGCTGCCCCCTCCCCCGTATATAAAGGAGTGGAGCAGGGGGAGGGTCGGCCCTCTATGGCGCGCCCTACGGGAGTCCTACTCCCACCGGGAGTAGGATCCCCCCTTCCAAGTAGGCGTAGGAGAGCAAGGAAGGAGGAGAGAGGGAGGAAGGAAAGGGGGGCCGCCCCCCTCCCAATTCGGATTGGGCTTGGGGGCGTGCCCCCTCCTAGGCCGCCTCCTCCTCTCTCCCACTAAGACCCAATAAGGCCCATACACTCCCCGGGGGGTTCCGGTAACCTCCTGGTACTCTGGCAAATGCCTGAACTCACCCGAAACCATTCCGATGTCCAAACATAGTCATAAAATATATCGATCTTTATGTCTCGACCATTGCAAGACTCCTCGTCATGTCCATGATCATATCCTGGACTCCGAACTACCTTCGGTACATCAAAACACATAAACTCATAATATCGATCGTCACCGAACGTTAAGCGTGCGGACCCTACGGTAAATGACAGCGGTAAATTAGTGAGAGACATCACAGATCGCACCATATCTAATAAAGTGCGGTTACGACATACGGACACACCATTACGTTGTGGTGTTCCAGGTGGCATGAGTTGCGAAACTATTCCGCATTGTTTCAAATGAAGACCAAACTCATAAATCAAATATTCACCTCCACGATCAGATCATAGAAACTTAATTTTCTTGTTACGATGATTTTCCACTTCACTCTGAAATTCTTTTAACTTTTCAAATGTTTTAGACTTATGTTTCATCAAGTAGATATACCCATATCTGCTCAAATCATCTGTGAAGGTAAGAAAATAATGATACCTGCCGCAAGCATCAACACTCATCGGACCGCATACATCAGTATGTATTATTTCCAATAAGTCTGTTGCTCACTCCATTGTTCTAGAGAACGAAGTCTTAGTCATCTTGCCCATGAGGCATGGTTCGCAAGCATCAAATGATTCATAATCAAGTGATTCCAAAAGCCCATTAGCATGGAGTTTCTTCATGTGCTTTACACCAATATGACCCAAACGACAGTGCCACAAATAAGTTGCACTATCATTATTAAACTTATATCTTTTGGCTTCAATACTATGAATATGTGTATCACTACTATCAAGATTTAGTAAAAACAGACCACTCATCAAGGGTGCATGACCATAAAAGATATTATTCATATAAATAGAACAACCATTATTCTCTGATTGAAATGAATAACCGTCTCGCATCAAACAAGATCCAGATATAATGTTCATGCTCAACACTGGCACCAAATAACAATTATTTAGGTCTAAAACTAATCCCGAAGGTATATGTAGAGGTAGCGTGCCGATGGCGATCACATCGACTCTGGAACCATTTCCCTCACGCATCGTCACCTCGTCCTTAGCCAATCTTCACTTTATCCGTAGCTCCTGTTTCGAGTTGCAAATATTAGCAACAGAACCAGTATCAAATACCCAGGCGCTACTGCGAGCATTAGTAAGGTACACATCAATAACATGTATATCAAATATACCTTTCACTTTGCCATCCTTCTTCTCCACCAAATACTTGGGGCAGTTCCGCTTCTAGTGACCAGTCCCTTTGTAGTAGAAGCACTCACTCTCAGGCTTAGGTCCAGACTTGGGCTATTTCACTTGAGCAGCAACTTGATTGCTGTTCTTCTTGAAGTTCCCCTGCTTCCCTTTACCCTTTTTCTTGAAACTGGTGGTCTTGTTGACCATCAACACTTGATGCTCCTTCTTGATTTCTACCTCCGCAGCCTTTAGCATTGCGAAGATCTCGGGAATCGTCTTATCCATCCCTTGCATATTATAGTTCATCACGAAGCTCTTGTAGTTTGGTGGTAGTGATTGACTCCCGGTTGAGTCAAGTGGTTGTGGTACCCATACATTCTGAGTATATGTTCACTGACAGAACTATTCTCCATTTTGCAGCTGTAGAACTTATTGGAGACTTCATATCTCTCAATTCGGGCATTTTCTTGAAATATTAACTTCAGCTCCTGGAACATCTCATATGCTCCATGACGTTCAAAACGTCGTTGATGTCCCGGTACTAAGCCGTAAAGCATGGCACACTGAACTATCGAGTAGTCATCAGCTTTGCTCTGCCATGTGTTCATAACATCTGGCGTTGCTCTTGCAGTGGGTTTGTCACCTAGCGGTGCTTCCAGGACGTAATTCTTCTGTGCAGCAATGAGGATAATCCTCAAGTTACGGACCCAGTCCGTGTAGTTTCTACCATCATCTTTTAACTTAGCTTTCTCTAGGAATGCATTAAAATTCAATGGAACAATAGCACGGGCCATCGATCTACAACAACATAGACATGCAAAATACTATCAGGTACTAAGTTCATGATAAATTAAAGTTCAATTAATCAAATTACTTAAGAACTCCCACTTAGACAGACATCCCTCTAATAATCTAAGTGATCACATGATCCATATCAACTAAACCATGTCCGATCATCACGTGAGATGGAGTAGTTTTCAATGGTGAACATCACTATGTTGACCATATCTACTATACGATTCATGGTCAACCTTTCAGTCTTAGTGTTCTGAGGCCATATTTGCATATGCTAGGCTAGTCAAGTTTAACCCGAGTATTCTACGTGTGCAAGCCTGGCTTGCACCCGTTGTATGTGAACGTAGAATTTATCACACCTGTCATCATGTGGTGTCTCGTCACGACAAACTATAGCAACGGTGCATACTCAGGGAGAACACCTATACCTTGAAATTTAGTGAGAGATCATCTTATAATGCTACCGCCAAACTATGCAAAATAAGATGCATAAAGGATAAACATCACATGCAATCAATATAAGTGATATGATATGGCCATCATCATCTTGTGCCTTTGATCTCCATCTCCAAAGCACCATCATGATCACCATCATCACTGGCTTGACACCTTGATCTCCATCGAAGCATCCTTGTCGTCTCGCCAACTATTGCTTCTATGACTATCGCTACCGCTTAGTGATAAAGTAAAGCAATTACATGGCGATTGCATTTCATACAATAAAGCGACAACCATATGGCTCCTGCCAGTTGCCGATAAGTCCATTACAAAACATGACCATCTCATACAATAAAATTTAGCATTTTGTCTTGACCATATCACATCACAACATGCCCTGCAAAACAAGTTAGACGTCCTCTACTTTGTTGTTGCAAGTTTTACATGGCTGCTACAGGCTGAGCAAGGACCATTCTTAACTACGCATCAAAAACCACAACGCGGTATAGTGATTGCTTTTTGATCTTTTGAAAGAACCCTGTTCATTGAATCTGATTCAACTAAAGTTGGAGAAAATGACACCCACTAGCCACCTGTGTGTGAAGCACGCCGGTAGAACCAGTCTCGCGTAAGCGTACGCGTAATGTCGGTCTGAGCCGCTTCATCCAACAATACCGCTGAATCATGAATCAGCTAGTGACGGCAAGGAATATGTATATACCCACGCCCAGAACTCCTTTGTGTTCTACTCGTGCATATAACATCTACGCATAGACCTGGCTCGGATGCCACTCTTGGGGGACGGAGTAATTTCAAAATTTTCCTACGCACACGCAAGATCTATCATGGTGATGCATAGAAACAAGAGGGGAAGAGTGTTGTCTACATACCCTCGTAGACCGTAAGCGGAAGCGTTATGACAACGCGGTTGATGTAGTCGAATGTCTTCATGATCCAACTGATCCTAGCACCAAAGATACGGCACCTCCACGATCTACACACGTTCAGCTCCGTGACGTGCCATGAACTCTAGATCCAGCTGAGTGTCAAGGGAGAGTTTCGTCAGCACGACGGCGTGATGAAGGTGATGATGAAGCTATCGGAACAGGGCTTCGCCTAAGCACCGCTATGATATGACCGAGGTAGATTATGGTGGAGGGGGGCACCGCACACGGCTAAGACAATGATCAACTTGTGTGTCTATGGGGTGCCCCCTCCCCCGTATATAAAGGAGTGGAGGAGGGCGGAGAGCCGACCCTCTATGGCACGCCCTAGGGGAATCCTACTCCCACCGGGCTGGGAGTAGGATTCCCCCTTCCAAGTAGGAGTAGGAGAGGAACGAAGGAGGAGAGAGAGGAAGGAAAGGGGGCCGGCCCCTCCCAATTTGCATTGGGCATGGGGGGGGGGCGCCCCCTCCTAGGCCGCCTCCTCCTCTCTCCCACTGAGGCCCAATAAGGCCCATACACTCCTCGGGGGGTTCCGGTAACCTCCCGGTACTCCGACAAATGCCCGAACTCACCCGGAACCATTCCGATGTCCAAACATACTCATCCAATATATCGATCTTTATGTCTTGACCATTTCGAGACTCCTCATCATGTATGTGATCATATCCGGGACTCCGAACTACCTTCGGTACATCAAAAAACATAAACTCATAATATCGATCGTCACCGAACGTTAAGCGTGCGGACCCTACGGGTTCGAGAACTATGTAGACATGACCGAGACTCATCTCCGATCGAAAACCAATAGCGGAACCTGGATGCTCATATTGGTTCCTACATATTCTACGAAGATCTTTATCGGTCAAACCACATAACAACATACGTTGTTCCCTTTGTCATCGGTATGTTACTTTACCCAGTTACGTTGTGACGTTTGATAGCACACTAAGTGTTCCTCCGGTATTTGGTAGTTGCTTAATATCATAGTCATAGGAACTTGTATAAGTTATGGAGAAAGCAATAGTAGTAAACTAAACGATCATCGTGCTAAGCTAACGGATGGGTCAAGTCAATCACATCATTCTCTAATGATGTGATCCTGTTCATCAAATGAGAACTCTTTGTCCATGGCTAGGAAACTTAACCATCTTTGATCAACGAGCTAGTCAAGTAGAGGCATACTAGTGACTCTCTATTTTTTCTATGTATTCACACATGTACCAAGTTTGTGGTTAATACAATTCTAGCATGAATAATAAACATTTATCATGATATAAGGAAATATAAATAACAACTTTATTATTGCCTCTACGACATATTTCCTTCATTTATGGTACCGGCTAAAGTTGCGCGGAACTAGAGAGGCTAGCAATGGTGGAAGAGTGAGAGTGCGTATAATCCATGGACATAACATTAGTCACAAAGAACTCACATACTTATTGCAAAAATCTATTAGTTATAGAAAAGAAGTACTACGCGCATGCTCCTAGGGGGATAGATTGGTAGAAAAAGACCATCGCTCGTCCCCGACCGCCACTCATAAGGAAGACAATCAAAATATAAATCATGCTCCGACTTCATCACATAACGGTTCACCATACGTGCATGCTACGAGAATCACAAACTTCAACACAAGTATCTCTCTAATTCACAACTACTCAACTAGCATGACTCTAATATCACCATCTTCATATCTCAAAACAATCATAAAGAACCAAACTTCTCATAGTATTCAATGCACTTTGTATGAAAGTTTTTATTATACCCATATTGGATGCCCATTATATTAGGTCTATTTTTATAGCCAAGGCAAATTACCATGATGTTCTAAAAGACTCTCAAAATAATATAAGTGAAGCATGAGAGATCAATAATTTCTATAAAATAAAACGACCACCGTGCTCCAAAAATATATGAGTGAAGTACTAGAGCAAAAATTATCTAGCTCAAAAGATATAAGTGAAGCACATAGAGTATTCTAATAAATTCCGATTCATGTGTGTCTCTCCCAAAAGGTGTGTACAGCAAGGATGATTGTGTTAAACTAAAAAGCAAAGATTAAAATCATATAAGACGCTCCAAGCAAAACACGTACCATGTGGTGAATAAAAATATAGCCTCAAGTAAAGTTACTGATACGTCTCCGTCGTATCTACTTTTCCAAACACTTTTGCCCTTGTTTTGGACTCTAACTTGTATGATTTGAATGGAACTAACCCGGACTGACGCTGTTTTCAATAGAATTGCCATGATGTTGTTTTATGTGCAGAAAACAAATATTCTCGGAATGACCTGAAACTCCATGGAACATCTTAGAAAAAAATAATAAAAAATCCTCGCCAAAGATGAAGACCATGGGGCCCACACCCTTCTCACGAGGGTGGGGGGCACCCCCCCCCCCCCCCCGCCGCCTTGGGCGCGCCCCTACCCCGTGGGACCCCTGTTGCGTCTCCGACGCCAGCTCCAACTCTATATATTTGCCTTCGGAGAGAAAAAATCAAAGAGAAGAAATCATCGCGTTTTACGATACGGAGCCGCCGCCAAGCCCTAAAACCTCTCGGGAGGGCTGATCTGGAGTCTGTTCAGGGCTCCAGAGAGGGGGGTTCGTCGCCGTCGTCATCATCAACCATCCTCCATCACCAATTTCATGATGCTCACCGCTGTGCGTGAGTAATTCCATCGTAGGCTTGCTGGACGGTGATGGGTTGTATGAGATTTATCATGTAATCGAGTTAGTTTTGTTAGGGTTTGATCCCTAGTATCCACTATGTTCTGAGATTGATGTTGCTATGACTTTTCTATGCTTAATGCTTGTCACTAGGGCCCGAGTGCCATGATTTCAGATCTGAACCTATTATGTTTTCATGAATATATGAGAGTTCTTGATCCTATCTTGCAAGTCTATAGTCACCTACTATGTGTTATGATCCGGCAACCCCAAAGTGACAATAATCGGGACCACTCCCGGTGATGACCATAGTTTGAGGAGTTCATGTATTCACTATGTGCTAATGCTTTGTTCTGGTTCTCTATTAAAAGGAGGCCTTAATATCCCTTAGTTTCCAATAGGACCCCGCTGCCACGGGAGGGTAGGACAAAAGATGTCATGCAAGTTCTTTTCCATAAGCACGTATGACTATATACGAAATACATGCCTACATTACATTGATGAACTGGAGCTAGTTCTGTGTCACCCTATGTTATGACTGTTACATGATGAACCGCATCCAGCATAATTATCCATCACTGATCCGGTGCCTACGAGTTTTCCATATACTGGTTTACGCTTATTTACTTTTCCGTTGCTACTGTTACAATCACTACAAAATACCGAAAACATTACTTTTGTTGTCTTTACTTTTGTTGCCGCTACCACCACTATCATATTACTTTGCTACTAAACACTTTGCTGCAGATACTAAGTTTCCAGGTGTGGTTGAATTGACAACTCAGCTGCTAATACTTGAGAATATTTTTTGGCTCCCCTTGTGTCGAATCAATAAATTTGGGTTGAATACTCTCCCCTCGAAAGCTGTTGCGATCCCCTATACTTGTGGGTTACCAAGACTAATTTCTGGTGCCGTTGCCGGGGAGAATAGCTCTATTCTTTGAGTCACTTGGGATTTATATATGCTGGACACTATGAAGAACTTGAGAGATCCAAAAACCAAGATCTATCCCTCAACTACGAGGGGAGCAAAGGAACTGCCATCTAGCTCTACACTTGATTCACCTTCTGTTATGAGTAAGTTAGCGACACCTACACCTGCTTCTGCTATTCGTTCTGATATGTCGCATGTTATTGATGATGCCACTTCGGCTATGCATGATACTTATGATGAAACTGCTTCTATGCCTGATACTACTGTGCCCCTTGGTGAATTTCTTGATGAACAAATTGCTAGGGCTAGAGAAAAAAGTATTATTGAATCTGAATACGATGATGATAGTGATGATGAAAATATGCCTGTTATTCTTGAGGGTTATCTTTTTGATATGGAATCTTCTGCCGCTATTTTTGCTTGCAGAGATAGATATGAGCTTAAGAGGTTATTAATTAAATGGAACAAAGAATCACCTAGAGATAATATGAGACCTGACCCCGCTTTTGCTACTTCACCTATATGTGTTCCTGATAAGGATTATGAATTCTCTGTTGATCCTGATATAATTACTTTGGTTGAATCTGATCCGTTTTATGGCTATGAATCTGAAACTGTTCGGGCACATCTTACTAAGTTAAATGATATAGCTGCCCTATTCACTAATGATGAGAGATCGCGTTACTTCTATATACTCAAAATATTTCCATTCTCATTAAAGGGTGATGCTAAGATATGGTTCAATTCTCTTGATCCTTGTGCATAGTCTCCAGGATATGATTTATTACTTCTCTGCTAAATATTTCCCTGCTCATAGGAAACAAGCTGCTTTGAGGGAAATATACAACTTCATGCAAATTAAAGAAGAGAGTCTCCCACAAGCTTGGGGGAGGCTTCTCAAGTTACTTAATGCTTTGCCTGACCATCCTCTTAAGAAACCCGAAATACTTGATATCTTTTATAATGGACTAACCGATGCTTCCAGAGATTACCTGGATAGTTGTGCTAGTTCTCTTTTCAGGGAAAGAACACCAGATGAAGCTAAAATTCTATTGAATAATATGTTGACAAATGAAAATAATTGGGTACCTCCTGAGCCAGCTCCTGAGCCATCTCCTGCTCCAATTACTGAGCCTATTCCTAAACCAACTCCGAAGAAGAGAGGTGTTCTATTTGTCAGTCCCGAAAATATGCAAGAGGCAAAGAAATCTATGAAAGAAAAAGGTATTAAAGCTGAAGACGTTAAGAATTTACCTCCTATTGAAGAAATACATGGTATTAATTCACGGCGTGTTGAAGAAACATATGATCTTAATTATTTATTTACTGAAGAACCTCCTGATCCTGATATCCCGACACGGGTAGTAAAGGTTAATTCTCTCTATAGATTTGATGAAGGTGATATCCCTCAATCTAAGCCTCCTAGGAAATGCTTTGCTGAGTTTGATAATTTTATTGTCAAACAAGAAAATTTCAATGCTTATTTTGGTAGACAATTGAATTATGATTCCGATATGCTTAAATACTTGGGTGATTATATGGCTGATATTAAAGGTGAACTTAAACTTGTTAGCAAACATGCTTCTATGGTTACCACTCAAGTAGAACAAGTACTTAAGGCTCAAAAAGAAGTGCTTGATGAAATGAATAGTAAGAAAAATGATTATGTTGTTAGAGTGGCTACTAGAACTGGTAGAATGACTCAGGAACCCTTGTATCCTGAAGGCCACCCTAAGAGAATTGAGCAAGATTCTCAAAGAAATAATATTGATGTTCCTAGTTCTTCTAAAAAGAAGAAGAAGAAGAAAAATGATAGAACTATGCAAACTTCTAGTGAACCTATTGCTGAACCACCTGATAATCCAAATGATATTTCTATGTCTGATGCTGAAACACAATCTGGTAATGAACATGAACCTAGTAAAAATATTAATGATGATGTTCATGATGATGCTCAACCTAGTAATGATAATGATGTAGAAATTGAACCTGCTGTTGATCTTGATAACCCACAATCAAAGAATCAACATTATGATAAAAGAGACTTTGTTGCTAGGAAACATGGTAAAGAAAGGGAACCTTGGGTTCAGAAACCTATGCCCTTTCCTCCGAAACCATCCAAGAAAAAGGATGATGAGGATTTTGAGCGCTTTGCTGAAATGATTAGGCGTATCTTTTTGCGTATGCAATTAACTGATGTGCTCAAAACAAATCCTTATGCTAAATATGTGAAGGATATCATTACTAATAAAAGAAAGATACCTGAAGCTGAAATTTCCACCATGCTTGCTAATTATACTTTTAAGGGTGGAATACCAAAGAAACTTGGAGACCCTGGAGTACCTACTATACCTTGCTCCATTAAAAGAAATTATATTAAAATTGCTTTATGTGATCTTGGAGCCGGTGTTAGTGTTATGCCTCTATCTTTATATCATAGACTTGACTTGAATAAGCTGACACCTACTGAAATATCTTTGCAAATGGCTGATAAATCAACTGCTATACCTGTCAGTAGCTGTGAGGATGTGCCTGCTGTGGTTGCAAACGTTACTATTTTAACGGACTTTGTTATTCTTGATATTCCCGAGGATGATAGTATGTCTATTATTCTTGGAAGACCTTTTCTTAATACTGCAGGGGCTGTTATTGATTGCAACAAAGGCAATGTCACTTTTCATGTTAATGGTAATGAGCATATGGTACACTTTCCGAGGAAACAACCTCAAGTTCATAGTATCAACTCTATTGGAAAAATTCCATCAATTATATTTGGAGGTTTTGAATTTCCTCTTCCTACTGTCAAGAAGAAATATGATATTCTTATTATTGGGGATGTGCATATCCCCGTTGAGGTAACTTAGTGTTCTTCGAAATTTCTCCGGTTTCATGATTATCGGAATGAGTTTGTTAACAAGACTTGATCAACCTTGTTAGTGGATTATTTTTGATGAGCATGAGATGGGTGAAACTAGAAGCACAAACTTCTGTACCCCACTTTTACTTGCTGTTATTTATATTAAATAAAGTAAAAATAGTACTTTCTGTCTGTTTCCTGACTTATCCATGCAATATAAAAATATCCTGAAAATAAAAGTCCTCAGAATGACATGCCAATTTAATATGATATTTTCGGGAATCTTTGAGGATTTACTATGCAAAAATTATCCCGAGAGGAGCTGCCACCTGGCCACGAGGGTGGTGGGCGCGCCCCTCCCTATAGGGCGCGCCCCCCTACCTCGTGGGCCCACGGTGGCCCTCCTCCACTTATCCCAGCACCCATCTTCTTCCTCTGTCTCACACAAACCCGAAAAACCAACTCAAGCACGAGTTCCAACCACTTTTGCTGCGATTTTCGATCTCCTTGCTCAAAGCACCTCTTGCAAAACTGTTTGGGGAGATTGTTCCTTGGTATGTGACTCCTCCATTGGTCTAATTAGCTTTTGTTCTAGTGCTTTATTCTTTGAAAATTTGTTCTGCATAGGTGACCATGTTCTTGAGCTTGCATGTAAAATTTATATGGTTCCAAGTAGTTCTAATGCTTGATATAGGCTCTAAGCACTTGTAGGAGTAGTTGCTATCAGTTTTATTGAAGTTGGTTTACTTTTATTTTGAAGTTACTAAAAATTTCAGATTGTTTCAGAAAAATAATGAGGAGATTTTTGAGGGGCTCATCGAGCCAAAGCTCGAAGGAAAAGGCACCGAAGCCTAAGTATAATTTGCCGCGCACCACGGAGATTCGGGCGTGTGAATGGCCTTCTGAAGATTTCTTGAGAGCAGCCGGTATCTATGAAGATTTTCATGAATTGGCTCACAATGCAGGCCTCATCGCTTTCCTCCACGACCAATGCGATCAGTATCTCTTACTCACAAATACTTTTGTGCAAAACTTTCATTTTCATTATAGGAACTCACCACCTACGGTGGAGTTTCATTTATATGATGAGCATAAGGAGATGTCACTTTATGATTTCTGTCGGATTTGTTTAATCCCTTTTGAGGGCAAGACAGAAGAACCACATCATGATGATGTGGCTGGGTTTATTGATACTATCACTGTAGGAGAAACTAGAAAGGTTTCCGATGCACGAATCACTAGCATACATTTTCCTATTTTACGTTACTTTGCATTATTTGCTAGTCGTTGTTTAATTGGACGCGGAAATAGTGGAAACCTTAGTATCCCTGATATAATTATTCTGCACCATGGTTTATACAGTGATAACACTTTTAGTATGGGCGGTATTATTGCTAGACGGTTAAGTATGAACCGTACTAAGGGTCCCATATTTGGAGGCGTCTATGCCACACGCCTAGCTGCACATTTTAACATACCTATTAGGCATGCTGAGAAGGAAGAAAAGGTGCTGCCCCATGTTTATCTAGATCATAAAAGTATGGTGGCACATGATTTTATTGTTAAGAATAGGGCAGGAGAGCTTAAGTATTAATTGTTCTTTAACAAACATCATCCTGAAACTATTACGTTGCCTGCTCCTTCTTTGTTTAATTTTGTAGGACCCTACCTCGTTATGTGGGCTGCCGTCCAAGCTTACAAGAATCCTGCACCAACCACGGAACAGGAACCACAAGATGAGCCTCCACGACAATCTGTTTATTCTTGGGATCCAGAGATGACTGTCAGCCAGTGGCAGTCAGAGTCTTCTTCTTCATCACAGTATGATCCCAACTATTCTTCATCATCACAGTATGACCCCAACAACTATTATTATGGATATCCGCCAGGCCAGCCGTGGCCATAGACCAACTTAGGCCAAAAGCCTAAGCTTTGGGGAGTACGTATTTCTCACCGACATTACATTTATGCTCACACACACTCATTGCTAGATGTCGGTGTTCATACTTTTTCACTGTAATATCCATGCTAGTTTATTTTCTTTTTCCTGCTTTCTTCTTGTGTGTTTGTTAAACCTTAAGAAAAACCAAAAAATTAGTAGTAGTTTATTTTTCTGCTGTAGTAGTAATAATTAAAAAGGAAAACCCAAAAATATTTCCCATTCTTCTTTTGCTTGTTGGGAGCTTTCTCGTGTAAATAGTTTTATTTCTTTTCTTTTCTTTGGGGGTTAGTAGGAGAAGACCATAATTAAATTGTTGAAGTGGCTCTTATATGCATTATTGTTGATTTAACCAAGAGCCCATATTGCCTTGTCTTCTCCTGTTTATTGAATGCTCACAGATTCCAGCTTAGTCCAATGCACATACACTCTTATTATTATTCACACAGTTCGGTTGTGCAAGTGGAAGGCAATTATGATGATATATGATGGACTGACTAAGATGAGAAAAGCTGGTACGAACTCGACCTCTTTTGTTTTTGTAAATATGATGAGTCCCTCGTTCTTGATTCAGCTTATTATGAATAAACATGTTTGCAATGACAATTAGAGATCATAGTTGCTTGTGCCATGCTTTATTAGCTATGAGTTATAATTGTTTACCTTGTGTGCCAACATGCTATTGAGATGATTATGATGTGGTATGATGGGGTGGTATCCTCTTTTGAATGATTTAAGTGACTTGACTTGGCACATGTTCACGCATGTAGTTGAAACAGAATCAACATAGCCTTCACGATATTTATGTTCATGGTGGATTATATCCTACTAATGCTTGCATCCAATGTTTATTAATTTTAATGCATGCACATGGCTGTTGTCGCTCTCTAGTTGGTCACTTCCCAGTCTTTTGCTAGCCTTCACTTGTACTAAGCGAGAATACCACTTGTGCATCCAATCCCTTAAACCCCAAAGTTATTCCAGATGAGTCCACCATACCTTCCTATATGCGGTATCTACCTGCCGTTCCAAGTAAATTTGTATGTGCCAAACTCTAAACCTTCAAATAAACATTCTGTTTTGTATGCTCTAATAGCTCATGTATCAACAAAGCCTGTCCTTATCTTCCGTGTTAGGCGGGTTATTCTCAAGAGGAGTAGACTCCTCTCCTCACTCACGAGAAAATGGCTGGTCACCGGGATGCCCAGTCCCATGCTTTATGCAAACTAAATCAAAATTAATTGCAAACAAAACTCCCCCTGGGACCTGATGTATGTTGGAGGCACTCGTTGTTTCGAGCAAGCCATGGATTGATGCTTGTTGGTGGAGGGGGAGTATAAACTTTACCATTCTGTTTGGGAACCTCCTATAATGTGTTTAGCATGGAAGATATCGCCATCTCTTAGTTGTTACGTTGACAATGAAAGTATACCGCTCAAAATACAATTTATATCTATTTCAAAACCAAGCTCTAGCACCTCTACAAATCCCTGCTTCCCTCTGCAAAGGGCCTATCCATTTACTTTTATGTTGAGTCATCACCCTCTTATTAAAAAGCACTAGCTGGAGAGCACGGCCGTCATTTGCATTCATCACTGTTAATTTATATTGGGTATGACTATGATTGGATCTCTTTTACCATGAATTACAATGTCTAGTCGGTCCTTGATCTTTAAAGGTGCTCTGCATTTATGTTTTGCGGTCTCAGAAAGGGCTAGCGAGATACCATCTTGTTATATCATATTATGATTGTTTTGAGAAAGTGTTGTCATCTGAGATTTATTATTATGACTTGCTAGTTGATTATGTTATTGATATGAGTAATTGTGAGACCTGAGAATTATTGCAAATGTGGTTAGTTATGATCTATGATGAAAACTTGAATGCTGGCTTGACATAGTTACAACAACAAGAGCAAACAGAGTTTGTAAAAGTTTTTCTTTCTTTCAGTTTGTCAACTGAATTGCTTGAGGACAAGCAAGGGTTTAAGCTTGGGGGAGTTGATACATCTCCGTCGTATCTACTTTTCCAAACACTTTTGCCCTTGTTTTGGACTCTAACTTGTATGAATTGAATGGAACTAACCCGGACTGACGCTGTTTTCAATAGAATTGCCATGATGTTGTTTTATGTGCAGAAAACAAATATTCTCGGAATGACCTGAAACTCCATGGAACATCTTAGAAAAAAATAATAAAAAATCCTCGCCAAAGATGAAGACCATGGGGCCCACACCCTTCTCACGAGGGTGGGGGGCACCCCCCCCCCCCCCCCCCGCCGCCTTGGGCGCGCCCCTACCCCGTGGGACCCCTGTTGCGTCTCCGACACCAGCTCCAACTCTATATATTTGCTTTTGGAGAGAAAAAAATCAGAGAGAAGAAATCATCACTTTTATGATACGGAGCCGCTATCAAGCCCTAAAACCTCTCGGGAGGGCTGATCTGGAGTCCGTTCGGGGCTCCGGAGAGGGGGATTCGTCGTCGTCGTCATCATCAACCATCCTCCATCACCAATTTCATGATGCTCACCACCGTGCATGAGTAATTCCATCGTAGGCTTGCTGGATGGTGATGGGTTGGATGAGATTTATCATGTAATCGAGTTAGTTTTGTTAGGGTTTGATCCCTAGTATCCACTATGTTCTGAGATTGATGTTGCTATGACTTTGCAATGCTTAATGCTTGTCACTAGGGCCTGAGTGCCATGATTTCGGATCTGAACCTATTATGTTTTCATTAATATATGAGAGTTCTTGATCCTATCTTGCAAGTCTATAGTCACCTACTATCTGTTATGATCCGGCAACCCCGAAGTGACAATAATCGGGACCACTCCCGGTGATGACCATAGTTTGAGGAGTTCTTGTATTCACTATGTGCTAATGCTTTGTTCCGGTTCTCTATTAAAAGGAGGCCTTAATATCCCTTAGTTTCCAATAGGACCCCGCTGCCACGGGAGGGTAGGACAAAAGATGTCATGCAAGTTCTTTTCCATAAGCACGTATGACTATATACGGAATACATGCCTACATTACATTGATGAATTGGAGCTAGTTCTGTGTCACCCTATGTTATGACTGTTACATGATGAACCGCATCCGGCATAATTATCCATCACTGATCCGGTGCCTACGAGTTTTCCATATACTGGTTTACGCTTATTTACTTTTCTGCTGCTACTGTTACAATCACTACAAAATACCAAAAACATTACTTTTGCTGTCTTTACTTTTGTTGCCGCTACCACCACTATCCTATTACTTTGCTACTAAACACTTTGCTGCAGATACTAAGTTTCTAGGTCTGGTTGAATTGACAACTCAGCTGCTAATACTTGAGAATATTCTTTGGCTCCCCTTGTGTCGAATCAATAAATTTGGGTTGAATACTCTACCCTCGAAAGCTGTTGTGATCCCCTATACTTGTGGGTTATCAGTTACCGATAGACGAAGACGAAAGAGGGGATGCCTTTTGGGGCATCCCCAAGCTTAGGCTTTTGGTTGTCCTTGAATATTACCTTGGGGTGACTTGGGCATCCCCAAGCGTAGGCTCTTGCCACTCCTTATTCCAAAATCCATCAAATCTTTACCCAAAACATGAAAACTTCACAACACAAAATTTCAACAGAAAATCTCATGAGCTTCGTTAGTATAAGAAAATAAACCACCACTTTAGGTACTGTGATGAACTCATTCTTTATTTATACTAGATTATACCCCGCACGTTGTTGAGGGAAATAAAAAGTTAAATTCAACAAAATTATGTTGTTCAAATAGTCAATGGTAGTGTTTCTAGAAAAATAAATATTCAATGGTAGTAATAGCCTAAAAAGATATAGAAGAAAAGAAGTTTGCTCTTTAAGTAAGTAAGAAAGTTCAGTATAAGCAAATGGCAATAAACAATAAACAAATTGAGGATAAAAAGAAATACAAACATCTCTCGTTAGAGGAGGCATGAATTTCATGTACTATTCCTATGTAGAGCAATTAGGATTCTAGCTAATCTGATCAGTTATGCATGTATCACTTATCTAGGAACCATTGGCTACGTGCCTGCATGCATCTGCGCATGCTAGTACCAACGAACAACATGCACACATGCACCAACAGTAGCATGCACACGTGCAACTCTAGCTCATGAGGTTGCCGATCCTGGCGCACGTGCTGGGCGTCCCCCGACCTCTTGCGGTGTGCCCAGCGCAAAAGCACCGATGCGCCTTGGTCACTGTGTCTCACTGTGCAGCCCTTCCTCCACCACCGCTGGCTAGAGGATGCCTGTTACTGCTCCGACCTCGTCGGCTTCCTCACCGAGGAGCGGTGCCACGGTGGGGAAGGTCAGCCAGTCTCGGCTTCATCCATGTGCCATAGTAGGTCCTCTGGCCCGGCCGTCCCCTACTCGGCTCCTTCGTCTCGGGCGTTGTTGGCCTCTTCGACGACCGCATCATACCGCTTGCGTCTCACACTCGCATGGTCACACCGTGGCGTCCTCATCGTGCGTTTCTGTGGCGGTACTGAGGCTGCAACCAACTGTTGGGTGGGTGGCACATACTCTGGGAGAACAGAGACGTACCTGTGTTTTTCCTCTCCACTGCATTGCGGCTGGTTCTTCCTCGGCATGCCTCCGTTGGTCAGACCTTGGCAGGAAGACAACAGGGAGTGCGAAACACAAAAAGGAAAGTGTGCGAAGGTCAGCGGCTCACCAGATAAACCATGGTGTTGCTTGGCTGTAATTGGAACGGTGCTTGAGCAGGTACTTGAAAGATATGGGACTCCATCGTTCGTCTGTCCCTAGCAGCTTGATGTCTATTTATGATTGATGAATGACTTGAGTTACAGAAGACGAACAAGATCAGGAATCAATGCATATGGAAGAGAAAGCACACAGTTTGTTGAAAAAGAAAGGCAAAAGGTTACATTATGTGGTGGAGAAGTTGAATTGGTAGGATCTAGTGATAGAAATCAATGGGTGGGGAGTTAATATGCCAGAATTCGTACAGTCAATGCGTTAAGGGAAACTCTACCGATCGTGTGGCACCAGGAAAAAGGATGAAATGGCCTACGGATAGCTCTCCTTTTGCTGAGTTGGAAGCTTTGCTGAGGTGGATAGCTTGCATGCTTAGATAATTACATGTAGTGGGGATCAATCTCTTCGGTATATAGGATTCGTGTTAAACCTACTGTATTCCAACTTCTCTATGGTTCACACCCCCCCCCCCGATACTACTCATAGATGCATCAAAATAAGCAAACAACACACGGAAAACAAAATCTGTCAAAAACAGAACAATCTGTAGCAATCTAGATGTTTCGAATACTTCGGTAACTCCAAAAATTCTGAAAAATTAGGACGACCAGGAAATTTTGTGTATTGATCTACTGCAGTTGGAATTGGTATTTTATCGCTCCCTGTTAAAAAAAACTGAAATTATTTTCGTGAGCGCATACTTTCTTTTTTTATCAGCAAGATCAAACAACAATCACCCAACAAGATCCTAAAGGCTTTAATTGGCACAAACACTAATTAGAATATAAAAAATACAATCATAACAGAAGCTAGATGAATTATTTATTACTAAATAGGAACATAATGTAACCCCTAGCTAGGCATAAAAACAAGAATAGATCTAGGTATTGCCATCTTTGGTATGCAATCCATAAGTGGATCTCATAATAGATTCATAAGGCAATTTAATATTCTTTCTAGGAAAGTGTTCCATGCCTTTCCTTAACAGAAATTGGAATCTAATATTTCCTTCTTTCATGTCAATAATTGCACCAATCGTTCTAAGGAAAGGTCTACCAAGAATAATAGGACATGTAGGATTGCAATCTATATCAAGAATAATGAAATCTACGGGAACATAATTCCTATTTGCAACAATAGGAACATCAATAATCCTTCCCATAGGTTTCTTAATGGTGGAATCCGCAAGATGCAAATTTAAAGAACAATCATCAAATTCACGGAAACCTAGCACATCACGTAAAGTTTTTGGAATCGTGGAAACACTAGCACCCAAATCACATAAAGCATAGCATTCATAATCTTCAATCTTAATTTTAATAGTAGGTTCCCACTCATCATAAAGTTTTCTAAGGATAGAAACTTCTAGTTCAAGCTTTTCTTCATGGGATTGCATTAAAGCATCAACGATATGTTTAGTAATCCCTTTATTTTGATTATAAGCATGAGGAGAATTTAAAATGGATTGCAACAAGGAAATATAATATATCAAAGAGAAATTATCATAATTAAATTCCCTGAAATCAGAAATAGTGGGTTCATTGCTACTTAAAGTTTTGACCTCTTCAATCCCACTTTTATCAATTTTTGCATCAAGATCTAAAAACTCCAAATCATTGGGACGCCTTTTAACTAAAGTTGACTCATATACAGTCCCATCTTTATCAAGATTCATATTGTAAAACAAAGATTTAATAGGAGTTACATCAATCAATTTTAGATCTTCATCATTATTATCATGAAAACTAGAAGAACACGCTTTTACAAAGCAATCTTTTTTTGCACGCATCCTAGTGGTTCTTAATTTGCACTCATCAATAGAAATTCTCATGGCTTTGAATGACTCACTGATGTCATGCTTAGGTGGAATATATCTAAGTTTCAGAGAATCAACATCAAGAGAAATTCTATCCACGTTCCTAGCCAACTCATCAAGCTTAAGCAATTTTCCTTCAAGCAAAGCATTGAAATTCTTTTGAGAATTCATAAACTCTTTAACATTAGTCTCAAAATCATAGGGCATCTTATTAAAATTTCCATCAGAGTTGTTGTAGGAATTACCATAATTATTAGAGGAATTACTAGGAAACGACCTAGAATTAAAGTTTCCTCTATACGCGTTGTTACTAAAATTGGTCCTACCAAAAAAATTCACATCCATAGATTCAATATTATTCTCAATCAAAGTGGACAAAGGCATATCATTAGGATCAGAAGGAACACTTTTATTAGCAAACAATTTCATAAGTTCATCCATCTTTCCACTCAAAACATTAATCTCTTCAACCGCATGAACTTTTTTACTAGTGGATCTTTCTGTGTGCCATTGAGAATAATTAAACATAATATTGTCTAGGAGTTTAGTAGCTTCTCCTAAAGTGATTTCCATAAAAGTGCCTCCCGCGGCAGAATCTAAAAGATTTCTAGAAGCAAAATTCAATCGGGCATAAAAATTTTGTATAATCATCCACAAATTCAAACCATGCGTGGGGCAATTACGTATCATCAATTTCATCCTCTCCCAAGATTGTGCAACATGCTCATGATCAAGTTGCTTAAAATTCATAATATCGTTTCTAAGAGAGATGATCTTAGCGGGAGGAAAATACTTAGAGATAAAAGCATATTTGCACTTATTCCATGAATCAATACTATTTTTAGGCAAGAGAACCAAGTTTTAGCACGATCTCTAAGCAAAAACGGAAATAGCTTCAATTTAACAATATCATTATCCACATCTTTCTTCTTTTGCATATCACACAAATCAACAAATTTGTTTACATGGGTAGCGGCATCTTCACTAGGAAGGCCAGAAAATTGATCTTTCATAACAAGATTCAACAAAGCGGCATTAATTTCAGAAGATTCAGCATCGGTAGTAGGAGCAATTGGAGTGCTAATAAAATCATTATTGTTGGTATTGGAGTCACACAATTTAGTATTATCTTGAGCCATCGTGACAAACAATCAATCCAACACACAGACACACAAGATGCAAGCGAAAAGAGATGAATGGAAGAGGGGCGAAGAAAAGGCAAAGGTTTTCGAAAATCATTTTAGAAGTGGGGGAGAGGAAAACAAGAGGCGAATGGCAAATAATGTAATGCGAGGGAGAAGAGTTTATGATGGGTACTTGGTATGTCTTGACTTGGCGTAGATCCCCCTGGCAACGGCACCAGAAATCCTTCTTACTACCTCTTGAGCATGCGTTGGTTTTCCCTTGAAGAGTGTAACGCCCTCGATGCGGCTATATCTCCCACGTGTCGAAGCACGACTTAGAGGCATAACCGCATTGAAAGCAATGTCGCAAGTGAGGTAATCTTCACATAACCCATGTAATACAACAGGGGAAAAAGATACATAGTTGGCTTACAATCGCCACTTCACACAATTACATGAATAAAGCATTACATCATCCAGATACAATCAAGGTCCGACTACGGAACCAAAATAAAAGAAGAACCCCAAATGCGACAAGGTCCCCGATCGACCCCAACTGGGCTCCACTACTGATCAACTAGAATGAAACAACATAAAGGACAAGATCTTCAAGACATTTCGATCAGACTCGGTATCCCGGTTCTACAAGACATTTCGACAGGGTAAAACTAAACCAGCAACACCGCCCGAATGTGCCGACAAATCCCGATAGAAGCTGCACATATCTCTTTCTCAGGGCACACTTAGATTGTCCTAGGTATGGGTAGACCAGCCCAGAGTTGCCCCTGGTGGTCACCGGTAGCTGACAGGTTGGACCAACACTCAGAGGAGCACTGGCCCCCCCCGGGGGGGGGGTAAAATAATGATGACCCTTGAGTTCGCGAAACCCAAGCGAAAAAGAGGCTAGGTGGTGAATCGTAAAACCAATGTTGGGCATTGCTGGAGGAGTTTTACTCAAGGCGAACTGTCAAGGGGTTCCCATAATAGCCCAACCGCGTAAGGAACGCAAAATCCAGGAACATAACACCGATATGACGGAAACTAGGGCGGCAAGAGTGGAACAAAACACCAGGCATAAGGCCGAGCCTTCCACCCTTTACCAAGTATATAGATGCATTAATTAAATAAGATATATTGTGATATCCCAATAATTAAACATGTTCCAACAAGGAACAACATCTCCATGTTCCAACAAGGAACAAAACTTCAATCCTCACCTGCAACTAACAATGCTATAAGAGGGGCTGAGCAAAGCGGTAACATAGCCAAACGACGGTCTGCTAGGACAAGGTGGGTTAGAGGCTTGGTTCAACAATATGGGAGGCATGATAAGCAAGTGGTAGGTATCGCAGCATAGGCATAGCAAAAGAGCGAGCAACTAAGCAAGCAAACATAGAAGTGATTTCGAGGGTATGGTCATCTTGCCTGAAATCCTGCAAGGAAGAAGAACGAGTCCATGAAGAAGACAAACGGACATAGACGAACAGGTCCTCACAAACATGACGTTACCGGATCCAACCCGAAGAAGCAAACACCGGAAAGAAGCACACAACATAGTAAACAAACCACACATGAACATGGTATGATATGCGGGATGCGGTATGCGATGCATATGCATGATTTGCAAAGGAATGAATGAACCTAGCCTCAACATGGAAATCCAAGTGTGCCACTGGAAAGAGGAGATGATTTCGGTTGAAATCGATATAAAGATCATCGGAATCGGAGTTACGCTTTGGAAATGGCAAGCAATTCGAATATGGCACCGGTCTGCGATTTACAGCAAGTAGCCATCTAAATGGAACAAGATGAACATGCTACAGCACTCAAACATGGCATCAAAATACATGGCAGGGATCCATTCAAGATTCTTAACAAAAGATGAACACTGAGCTACGGCCAATTCATCCATTAACAGGTTCAAACAAGCATGGCAAAAATGCATTTGGCAAACAGATCTCAGACTTAGTGAAATTAACACTTGTCTGGAATTTCAGATCATGTAGCACACTTTGGAGCAACAAAACTACATGCTACAGGACATGAACATGGCAAAGTAAAGCATGACATGGAGCTACTCAAAGATCTTAACAAAAGTCCCTTAGTGACCTTGAGCCAAAAGGGATCAGAAAATACAATTGCAAGCATGTGAACATGGCAAAAACATAATCAGTTCTCAGACTTAGTGAAAACTGGAGCATGCTGAAAACAGATATCAAGTAGGCATGTTTACGAGCTCGATGCACTCACTAAAGAGAAAGGCATGGCAATCTAAGCATACAACCATCAAGAATACACAAAATACAAGCTAGACATGACAAGAACAATAACATAGCATGCATGGATCAACTACAACATCCTTGGCAAAATCGCTAAGTAGACAATCTGCCAAGATTCACGAAATAGCAAAAGTAGAGCTCGATTGACTCAAGCTAGGGTGCTCCATAATTGCAAACAAAGACATGGATGGATAGAGCACTACAAGATTAACAAAACATCCTTACTGATCATCCTCAAAAGAGGCACGGATCACTAGGAAACAACATGAACATATGGCCATATGAGATAAACAGGTCAAGGACACATTAATCATGGCAAAAATGACAAATATCTAATTGGAGCAGCAGATCTGACAATTAACTCAAATAGTATTCTTCTAACAGCATTTCGGGACGACGACAGCCGGAGGGAGGACGCGGTCGCCGGGGTGCGGCCCCGGTCGCTGGAGACGGGCGCGCCGGCGAAGGATGGCGCAGGGCCGGCGCGGGTCGGTGAGCACGGCGGGTCGCCGACGAGTCGTGCCGGAGGCAGCGCGGGATCTGCACCGGCGATGGTGGCAGGCGCGCGCCGGTGAAGGACACCGGTGGCGGCGAAGGGCGGGATCGGTGCGGTTCCGGCGAGGAGGTCCGGCGCGGCCGGGCGCGCGAGTGCGGCGGCGGGTGGCTGCGGGCCCGTGCGGGCCTGCCTCGGGCCCCACGGGCCACGACGGGAGGAGAGAGAGTCGCGGGACAACGGGAGGTGAGGTGGCGCACTCCGGTTGGTTGGCGGCGGCGGCGGGATGACTTGGCGCGCTGTGATTGGCCGGAGCGACGTGGAGGCTAGACATGTCCGGCGCGGTCGGACATGTCCGGCGGCGCGAGGAGGAAGACGCTAGGGTTGATCCGCGAATTTTTGGGGGGAGGTGCAAATATATAGGTAGATGGAGCTAGGAGAGTCCAAATGAGGTGCGGTTTGCGGCCACGCAATCGTGATCGAATGACCGAGATGATGGAGGAGTTTCAAGTGGGTTTTGGGCCACTTTGCAAGGGTGTTGGGCTGCAACACACACGAGGCCTTCTCGGTCCCCCGGTTAACCGTTGGAGCATCAAACGAAGTCCAAATGGTACGAAACTTGACAGGCGGTCTACCTGTAGTAAACCAAGGCCGCTTGGCAAGTCTCGGTCCAATCCGAAAATATTTAATCCCCACACACGAGAAGAAGGTAGAAATGACCACCGGAGGAGATAGGAGCGCCGGAATGCAAAACGGACAACGGGGAAAATGCTCGGATGCATGAGACGAACACGTATGCAAATGAAATGCACATGATGACATGATATGCAAAGCATGACACGCAAGCAATGACAAGGCAACAACAACGAATAATTGGATGACACCTGGCACATCGGTCTCGGGGCGTTACAACACTCCACCACTACGAGAGGATCTCGTCTCGAGATCTAGAATGGCACCGGAGGGAAAACGGAAAAGAAAGAGAAGAGGTAAAACTAAGTTGCTCCTTTGACAAACGAGTGAAACCAAAGAATCTTGCAAAGGTTAAGCCATTTCGAGAAAAGAATACAACGGATATGACTAAGTTGAAAACACTCCGTTAGAAAAGAGGGACAAAGAACATTGCGAAAGCCTTGAGGTTGAACGGAAGATATATATTGAAAACACTCCGGTTAAGGAAGGGGATCAAGGAAGACCAAATTCGGCCAACACTCTGGTTGAAAAGAAAGTAATTGAATAAGTACTTGATAAGGTGATAGAACTTGAAAAGATGAGAGGATACTTGATGAAATCATCAACACACAACCTCCGGTTAAAAGGATAAGCACGATCAAAACATGGTCCTGACAATCCGAGAAGATGGGTTGAGGAGAGCAACATCACAATGCCTCCGGAACGAAAGAATAGAAGATAGGTAATTAAAATAGGAGAAATGAGGAGAAAATGCCAACATCTGCCACAAAAGAGCTTGACAAGGCATCTTTAGGAGAAGGGTCGAACGGAGTTGTTGGAACACCAACAACGAAAAGAATAAGCTTGATATGGTCTTATGAAATACATCCCAAATCAAGAGATGACAACCTGCCACTCACGGGAAAAGAATTGTATTGATATGCACAAGGAGACGAGAAAATATTTCACCGGGAGGATAAATGAAAACTTGGATCATATATTATCACCATTAATAGCATTACTCCTTAGGGAAAGCTTTAGGTGAAATATAACCCAAGATAATTCCAACAAAGATATTGGTGGATTTAAAATATCCCAATCTTGACAACATGTGAATCATGAAAACATGAACTCAAATTATCAAGAATGACATAATACCACCTCCAATGATACGGTAGACAGAAATGCACTCCGTATTACAATATGAAGAAAGCTTGAACTCCTCTGAAAAGAATCTCAATGAACACTTCGAGAAGAAATTGAATCCTTGATGAACCCATCATGTAGAACCTCCATGAAGAACTCCGGTAAACAAAAGAATGATCAAACGAAAGAAAGGGAAGTTGAAAACACAAGTTGAATCCTTGTAAAGATTTTTGATAGATCTCTGTGATTACATAATTGCGAGAGCTTGGAACTCCGGGAAAGAAAGATGAGCTATTGAACCCAAGAATTTGATGAGCCTCCGGAATAAGGAATTTATCCCTTGAATGAACAAGAATAAGAATTATGTTATGCTTATCCTTCACCAATTAAATTGATGACAATCAACGGATTTGACATATTACTTATTCTCGTAGAAAAGATTAAGATAGATATAGCGTCAACTTGGAAAGGTCTTCCATGAACCACCGATAGGATTGAAAATGAACGAATAAAAGATGAAGAATCACCGGGAAGAATTAGAGAACGAAAGAAGATACTTGAGAGAATTTAGATACATGAGAACGAAGAGATCACGAGCCGATTAAAGATCACTTGAACGAAGCACCGGTAAGATTGGAGAATGGTAACTGAAAGCTGAGAATGAATAAATTCTAAGATGATGGACTCCGGATGAACAAACTGAAAAAGGCTCCTGAATTGCTCTGGATATTTAAAAAGAATTCTCACATTCAAACAATTACGAGAGGATGGCCTCGAATTAGAACCACGAATCTCTGATAGAACGGATAAGATATGGAGGCAAAATCTTCTTCGGTCTTCAAATGATGATAAAGACGACGAGAAACACCACCATGAATTGTTGAGACACTCCGGAATAAAGAAGAATAGACAAGTTGAACCGATGATTTAAAGAATTTGACAGATCTTGGAGAAAACATTTGACTGATGAAAACTTCATTCTTACCTCAAACTTCGAAATGGATTTGAGAATAACTCCGGTAGAAATTAGAAGAGTCAGGTAAGATACTGGGAAGAGACCTGTGGGTTAGGGCCCACTCAAAAGAAAACACCGTTGAAAAGATTTAAAAGAGAGAAAGCACCAGTTAAATTAAAAGACTTGAATGAGATACCAATCTCGAAAGAGCTTGAACGAATGCAGAGTGGAAAACACAAATCTTCGAGATATCTTGAGCACTCCGGAACAATTGAATAGCAAGCGGGGAATGATTATGAGGTGCAACGGCATGAGAAAACATTGAAATACGGAAAAGAATATGATCAACACCGAAAACTCGAATTGAATCCACCGGAGAAGAAAACGAGTGAAGAGTGACAAACTTGAAGATCCGTTAGAATCTTCATGAGAATCACCGGATAAGAACATTAACAGAAAAGAATGGAGAGACTTCTCATCAATGAGATGATACTTGATTAAGAAATCTGAGTTCTCGAAGAAAAAGGGTGGGAGGGTGGGAGCATGGGAAAAACAAAGACAATTTGGAGACGGATGAAAAGAACACCGTTGAGAAGACCTGATAATTGATCTTGCGGACGTTGAAAAAAGAACGGATTCGCTTGAGGAGAAAACACGCCGGTTGGAAAAAGAATTGACATGATCGACTCGATGATCGAGAAGGATTAGTGTTCACATCGGGGTATGAGAACACCGCTTAGGAAAAGGTATGGAATCAACATTTGTGTCACACCCTAGCTAGGTTATGCATTAGAGTGTGCATCATGTCTACTTTCATCAGAAAATTGAAATGGGGAAAGCAGAACCCCCAGCACCCCCCCCCTGAAATCAACTAGGGTTTACTAAAAATAAATTCAATGAACCTGAAATGCCCTTCAGATATGTTCACCCTCTTTGCCTTGGGTTAGAACCCTTGGGAAAAATGGTGCATATATTTTTAGGTCAACAAAAGGGGCATTGACTTAATTCATAAATATTTGAATTTGGGCATTTAAATACTATTAAATAATTCAAATGCTCAAATAATGTTGGAATTATTTTTGGGCCACTGAAATAATTCAGAAAGTGTCCATAAATATTTTCAGGATTTTATAAAATGATTTAGTATTTAAACTAAATCAAAACAGAATAACAGAAATAGAAAATAGAAAACAGAATAAATTAGAGAGAGAGAGAGAGTAGGCCAGTGGGCCACTTACCTGGCGCCACCAGCCGGCCCAGCACTGTAGCTGGACGGCCCAGCCCACCAGGCCGACGCCAGTCGTCCCCTAGCTCCTGCCAGGAGGACGCCGGGCGTGTGCCCGCGGTGCGCCGGCACGCGCGCGGCCACCGACGGCCACCTCCTGCTTCGGCCGCCTCCCCGACGCCGCTATGGACGCCACGCACCCCCCTGGCCCTCTCATTCACTCTCCCTCGCCCTCATCCCCTCCCCTGTCTCGATCTCTCGCACACACCGAACACAGCCGCCGCCGTCGCTCGCTGTTGCCACGGCCACTGGCCCTCCCTCGCCCATCCTTCGTGCTCGAGAGCTCCGCCTCGACCCCCTCCTTCTTCCACCCCAAGCCACGCCACCGCGGGAGCCCCACATCGCCGCCACGAGTCGTCTTCTCCGAGCACGGCTGCCGGACTCCATCGACGAATTCGTCGGCTCCGGACCGTCCCCGAGCCCACCGAGCTGCTCTACGTGACCCCAGTGAGCTCCTGCTCCGTTTTCCCCCTCTTCCCCGCTTCAATTGATCGCCGTAGCCGTCGCCCCCTTGATGACCGAACTGCGGCGCCGCCCGAGCTCGCCGGCGACGAGGCTCCGGTGGCCAATCGGCCCCGTTCATATGGCCGTTGGCTTTGTGAGAGCCTGCAGAACACGTAGGTGCCACCCGTTGATCCTCCCATGCACGGCGTCGTCGTTTCCATCGGCGCCCGAACTCCGGCGGCCGCAAAAGAGCTCGCCGCCGTCAGCTCCGGCCACCCCCGCACCTCCCGTTGGTCTCCCTAAATGCGCATGAGCATGAGCTCCTCCCTGGTGCCCCTAGCGCGCCAAACCATCACCTGTAGCGAAATCCCGACGCGGACGCCGCCGCGATCTGAGGTCGCCGGCGGCTAAACGCCGGTAGCCGACGTGGCCGTCATTAGAGGCTAACTAACCCACTAACCACCCCTCTAGAATCACTGCCATGTGGGCCCTAGTGCTTAATTAGTTAGTTAAATATTCTGTTAGATTAGCACCGGTCTCAGGAGGGCCCCACCTGTCAGTTTGACTTTGCCACGTCACAGTTGACCTGGTCCCACACGTCAGCCACAGGAACCAACTAGAGTCACTGACCAGTGGACCCCACTGGTCGGGTTTGACCTGGACACCGCCTTTGACTTGCTGATGTCATGCTGACGCAAGGCTTACGCAGTAACTCTTTTTCTGGATTTAATTTTATATAGAAAATTCCAGAAAATGCCCAAAACTTTGAAAAATCATAGAAATTCAACCATAACTTCAAATGAGACAAATTATATATGAAAAATTATCAGAAAAATTCAAGGAATCCATCTGTACCATTTTCATGCATGTTTGAACAATGCTTGTCCTCTGTTTTGGACAAAACAAATAAAGGGCATTTAAATAATCATATATGGGGTTGGAATTTGAATCTTGTATTCAAACCAACTTCATTTAAGTCATAGCTAGTTGCATTAGCTCAAGACACATCCATATTGCCATGTCATAGCATGCATCATATTGTTGCATATCGTCATGTGTTGATTGTGCTCGGTTGTGTTCTTCGTGGTAGGTTCTGCCTCCGAGGATATTCACGAGTATCCAACTAAAGGGCAGTATCCCGTTACCACTCCATCAGGCAAGCAACCATTGATCATTCCGATACAACCCATGTTCTCGCTCCTGCTCTTGTTTACTGCATTAAGACAACACGATTCAAACTGCTGTGTGCTACGGTAGTTGAACCCTTATCCTCTGCATGACCTGTCATTGCCACAGTAACTAGATGAAACCCACTAGCATGTGTAGGAGTTGATTGAGCCATGTTTTGTGATTCCTACCTTGCTATGCCTGCTATGCTTAGAGTTGTGTCAGGTCTGGTTCATCTGGGTGATGGGCTAGAGTGAAATGCTTGTGCCAGTAATATGAGGGATGTGTTGAACATGTTTTGGTAAAGGTATCGATGAGAGGCCATGTAGGAGTACATGGTGGGTTGTTTCATTGAGGCCGTCCATAAGAACTGAGATCTGTATGTGTGATTTAAGATGCAGTTACTACCGTACATTGGGCCCGAAACAAATGGACCCTCTCGGCTTCTTAGCCACCCTAGTACTCTGTCCAGGAGTTGCAAATAGTTTCTGGTGTTTGTAGGATATGTGTTGGCGGCCGTGCGTAGCGCTGACCCTAGGGGTGGGCTATGTTGCGGTAGATACACCGTGGCACGGTGTACCGAGTCACCCGTTTGGTGTCTCGGGAACCCTGTTCACATCGTTCGGGGCCGTATGTGGAAACCTCGGCCGGACTCCCTGCGGATGGAACCTGGATAGGCGATAACCTGGACTAGGGGCTTAGGTGTTTAGGTAGGCCGTGGCCGACACCCTCGCTGGGCTTCCCCTTGAAGGTTGCCGAGTACATGTCATGTAGACGGCGGTAAGCGGTGAAAGCGTGTATGACGAAGTACACCCCTGCAGGGTATAAAACTATTCGAATAGCCGCGTCCGCGGTAAAGGACTACTTGGTTGCCTATATAGTTCATAGACAAGTTAATGGATACTACTAAAAGACTCAAGATAAGTGTGAGTACCGAGGATGGCCCCTCGCAGGTTACGAGGGAGGATCCACGGTGGAGTATTGTGATGGTGAGTAGTGGACTCGTGTGCGAAAACTATTTTGCTAAAAGATTCCGTAGGATAGCTTAGCCAAGAGTCAAAGCTGGCTTGCTGCATAAACCCCACCACCTTCTTGAGAATGAGCATGTACAGTAGGTTCTGATGTAAGACTTGCTGAGTACCCTTGTACTCATGTTTGCTTATTTATTGTTTTCAGACGACAACACTGCCCCCTCCGATGGGTTTTACGTAGATCTTGACGTCGACGAGTGACTAGACACCCAGGTGGTGATCCAGGCCATGGAGGGCCCTATGTAGATAGACAGGCTTCGAGAAGCCTTCTTTCTTTCTAGAGTCTGTACTCAGACTAGTTGCTTCCGCATGTGCTTGTATGACTGTATGACTTGAGTGTCGGGTCATGTGACCCCTACCTGTATGGATATGTTATGTATGGCTCCCTGGAGCCTTTAAATAAAGTACCTGAGTTGTAGAGTTTTGTTGTGATGCCATGTTGTATGTACTCATATCGAGCATATTGTATGTATGATTGAAATGCTTGGTATGAGTGGGATCCGACAATCTAGTTGTTTGTCCTTCGCAGCCTTTCTTATGGGGAAATGTAGTCTAGTGCTCCTCGAGCCATAGTAGTCCGCTACAGCCCGGTTCACCGGAGTCCTGCTAGCCCAGCACTACTGTTCAGGACACTTGACTGGCCGGCATGTGTTTCACTTCGTCCCTATGTCTGTCCCTTCGGGGAAATGTCACGCGGTGATCTCCGGAGTCCTGTCTAGCCTGCTACAGCCCGGGATTTCCCGGAGTCCTGTTAGCCCAGTGCTACAGCCCGGAATCACTCGTTGATGACCGACATGTTTGTTGTGATTCATGTATGCCTGTCTCCATAGGTCTGTGCCGCTTTGGATTCACGACTAGCCATGTCGGCCCGGGTTCTCGGTCATATGGATGCTAGCGACATTGTCATATACGCGAGCCAAAAGGCGCAAACGGTCCCGGGCCATGGTAAGGTGACACCCGTGGGATACCGTGCGTGAGGCCGCAAAGTGATATGAGGTGTTACCGGCTAGATCGATGTGGCTTAGAATCAGGGTCCTGACAGCGTTGGCATCAGAGCCGGACTGCCTGTAGGTTCGTTCAGCCAAACTGGTCGATGTCGAGTCTAGAAATGCTTTAGTTATATGTAAGGGAATTGATTGTGGGAGGGAACGTAAGGTTCTTTTTATTCCTTTACCCTATGCTTCTGATCTGAGTCATTCTCTTCTCATTCAACGTGGGTTAAGGACTAGGCTCTCTTCTTCTATCAGGTTCACGTGTTACTAATCCGTAGTAGCTCATAGGATTATTGCTACGAGTTTCCGTCCAGTTTCTACTATTTTAGTACGTGGCTATTTGAATCAGAACCTTGATATGATGCTATTGAGCGGTATTGTGAACTGTTGTGGATGTCTCAAATCTTTTTCTGAGCATTTACAGCCGTTATGCTGCCCAATTTTCCCTAGGAATTCTGATGTCTTTGTCTTGTGGCTGTGCTTTCAGATGGCCAACCAGTCTCAAAATCAAGTGGTTCGCCTGACCAGGTGCCTCGACGTGCCCGGTCATACTGCTATGTTGGTCCGGGTCATGATCGAGACAGGATACCGTTGGTATCCCGAATACACTGTTGAAGAGCAGTTCCGCGACTTTAATCAAAGCCAGTATTTATGCACCGTCAGGATATTTCCTTCCTATCCTGGATCTACCGAGCCCCTTCACTGTTCCTATGGACTCGGAGTTACCATTGAGATGGCTGTGCAGGATGCTGCCTATTCCATGATGACCATCTTGCGAGTCCGGACTGGCCTGCTTCGGAACACTGACTTCCGTTACATGCCAGCTTCACTTCCGGGAGCGCAGGGGTATCTTCAGGCTATCTATGCTGACTCCACTCAGGAAGACTCATTAACTCGTACCACCGCTGAGATGCTCGAAGATAAGGACCGAGAGAATCGGGCCTTGAGGCTGGAGCTCTTCAATACCCGTGCTGATCATTGGGCCACATTGACTCGGTTTGCACCCGCGGTGCAAGCTGGATGTATGGATACCAGGGATCTGTATCCTGTGAGAGCAGCTCTGCCGGACATGGTGGATTGGCGTGATGTGGGAGGCATCACCCCACCCCTTGGTCCCCGCAGGCCACCGTTTGTTGGTCCAAGACCTTATCCTAGCCCCTATGGTCCACAGGCTCCTCAGGACCGTCTGTTTCTGGATGATCACGTTGAACTTCCAGGCTATGGAGGTGACTTCTATGAAGACTACTACGGAGCTATCTGAGTTAGCAGTAGTACCACTAGTATTGTAGTAGTTGTATCTCCACTGTCCTGTGTGACTTGTGGAATACGACTTGGTGGTGTAATCGATTCCGGAGGTGTAGACAAATAATGTATAGGGACTCGGAATGCCTCCGATGAGATGTAACGTCTACCTTCATAGTTGTACTGTAGCATGGGCTTGTACTAAACTATGTATGACGAGTATGACCGTTGGTGTATATATGGCAGTTTTATATTACCATGGCATACGAATGAGCATCTCTGCATTCTGCGTTATCCTTTACATTCTGCACTTCCCTGTTAAGTTTGAGCCATCCTTGTCTAAACCGTTGTCTTGTTTTCCCTCCTAGGATGGTCAACACCCGCGGAAACCCTGCTGCCCCGGAGCAGGGGGAAGCCAATGCAGCTAGAGGTGAAAATTTGCCTCACCCACCTTCCCTGGCCGAAGTGATGCTGGAGGCGGAAAGGAACAAGCGTGAGACCAACCGCCTGCTGGAGCGGATTGAGCAGAACACTGCACGCCACCCACGAAATGCCTTGGTGTCAATCAACGACTTCATCAAGCTGTACCCACCAAAGTTTAACCATTCCGTCGAGCCCCTCGACGCGGATGATTGGCTTCGCAGCATCACCCACAAGCTACGTTCTGCCAACATAGCTGAAGCCGACAAGGTTACCTATGCTGCTTATCATCTTGAGGGCCCCGCTAGCCATTGGTGGGAAAACTACGAAGCTATGCGCCCGGTCGGCCAAATCACTACCTGGGCTGAGTTCAGCGAGGCTTTCCGTGAGCATCACATTCCGGAAGGTCTCATGGATCGCAAGAGGGAGGAGTTCTGCAACTTCACCCAAGGAAGGCTGACTGTGGATGCATATAGCCGAGAATTTGGGAACCTGGCACGCTATGCTCCTGAAGAGGTTTCTACTGACGCCAAGAAGCAGGCAAGGTTCCGTAAGGGACTTAGCCCTGAGCTTCGCCGCGATCTCCGTCTGCATGAGTGCACATCCTTCCAGAAGCTGGTCAATAAAGCTATCAGTGCTGAGACAGGCCAGACTGATTATGACACTTCACGCAAGCATTCTCGTGATTTTGGGTCTTCATCCGGCTCTGGAGCTCAGAAGCGCCGGGTGTGGATTCCAAGCACCGCACTGCCACCCAGATTCACCCCGAGGCCATCCTTTGAGGCGCCTCGTCCCAACCAGCAAATTGCACCATCCAAGCCCTATGGTGGCCCCGCTGCTAATGTTGCTCCACGCCCCACTGTGGTAACATGCTTCAAGTGTGGAGAACCGGGTCACTATAGTCGAGAGTGTCCCCAGAACAACCCCAATCAAGCTGGAAAGTCCGTTGGCCGTGGTAAGCCCGCGGGAAAGACTTTCTACGCCAAGCCGGCCACTACTGCACGTGGCCATGTCAACTATGTTTCAGCCGAAGAGGCTCATGAGGATCCCAACGTCGTCCTTGGTACGCTCCTTGTTAACTGCCATCCGGCATCTGTTCTTTTCGATACTGGAGCATCTCATTCATTCATATCCGAGAATTATGCTCGGTTGCATAACACGACATTCTGTGACATGCCCACTTCCATGGTAATTCAAACTCCGGGTTCCAAATGGCAAACTTCTAGGGTAAGCCATGGGAACGAAATTCTTGTCGATAGGCTTGTCTTCCTTGCATCTTTAATAGCTCTCAAGTCCTCCGACATAAACATCATCTTGGGTATGGACTGGATGTCGGCTCATTACGCCAAGATCGATTGTGCCACTAGAACCGTTCAACTTACTCATCCCTCGGGCAAGACAGTTAATGTCTTAACTCGAGTGGCCAAGCGCCAACTTTACTCTCTCAATGCCAACCCTCTTCCAGACCTTGAGGACGTTCCGGTAGTCCGAGACTTCCCGGATGTGTTTCCGGAAGAACTGCCAGGTGTTCCACCTGACCGGGATGTCGAGTTTGTGATAGACCTTGTTCCAGGAACCGTTCCAATTGCTAGAAGACCCTACAAGATGGCACCCTTAGAACTAGCCGAGCTTAAGAACCAACTCGATGTGTCCTTGAACAAAGGGTTCATCCGTCCTAGCTCCTCTCCTTGGGCTTGCCCCGTCCTCTTCGTCAAGAAGAAGGATGGAACGGATCGAATGGTTGTGGATTACCGACCTGTCAATCTGGTCACCATCAAGAACAAATACCCGCTTCCCAGGATCAACGACCTGTACGATCAGCTCGCTGGATCCTCAGTCTTCTCCAAGATGGATTTGAAGTTGGGCTACCATCAAATCAAAATCAGAAACGGGGACATTCCCAAAACGGCTTTTGTCACTCGTTATGGCCAATACGAGTACACCGTCATGTCCTTCGGTTTAACCAATGCCCCGGCCACTTTCTCCCAGTTAATGAACTCGGTTTTCATGGAGTACTTGGACAAATTCGTCGTAGTATACCTCGATGACATACTCATCTACTCCAAGAATGAAGAGGAACATGCCGAACATCTAAGGCTGGTATTGATGAAACTTCGAGAGCATCGCCTTTATGCCAAATTCTCCAAGTGTGAATTTTGGTTGTCAGAAGTGACCTATCTAGGCCATGTAATCTCTGGTAAGGGTATTGCTGTCAATCCCGAGCGAGTTCAAGCCGTCCTTGATTGGACTCCACCTGTTTCGGTCAAGCAAGTTCGGAGTTTCCTTGGCCTAGCGAGCTATTGCCGCCGCTTCGTCGAGAATTTCTCCAAGGTTGCTAAACCTCTAACTGAACTCCTCAAGAAAGATAAAAAGTTCGAGTGGACTCCACAGTGCGAGTTCGGTTTTCAGGAACTGAAAAGACGCCTGACATCTGCTCCCGTACTGGTACCACCAGATTTCTCCAAGGACTTTATTATCTATTGCGACGCCTCGCGACAAGGACTAGGTTGCATACTCATGCAGGATCGTCAGGTAATTGCCTATGCTTCACGGCAATTACACCCACATGAGGAAAATTATCCCACACATGATCTAGAGCTTGCAGCTGTAGTCCATGCACTCAAAACCTGGCGACATTACCTCCTCGGTAATCGTTGCGAGATCTTCACCGATCACCAAAGCTTGAAATATATCTTCACCCAACCAGATTTGAATCTCAGGCAAAGACGTTGGGTCGAGTTGATCTCGGATTACGACTTAGGAATAACTTACACCCCTGGCAAAGCCAATGTCATGGCTGATGCACTAAGTCGTAAGTCCTACTGTAACAACCTGGTGTTACAACAAAGTCAACCACTTCTCCATGAGGAATTTCGCAAGCTTAATCTTCACATTGTTCCTCAAGGATTCCTATCCACCCTGGTAGCGGAACCTACCCTTACGGATCAGGTCATCAAGGCGCAGAAGATAGATCCGGGAATTTCCCGTATCAAGAGAAACGTTAGAAAAGGAATCGTGAATTGTTTCTCCATTGATGACCAAGGTGTTGTATACTTTGGGAATCGCCTAGTGGTCCCGAAGGCGCGAAACCTGAGGCGACTGATCCTTAAGGAAGCTCATGAATCCCCTCTCACCATTCATCCCGGTAGTACTAAAATGTATCAAGACCTACGCCAGAGGTTTTGGTGGACTAGGATGAAGAGAGAAATCGCTCAATACGTTGCTAATTGCGACGTTTGTCGTCGTGTTAAAGCAGAGCATCAACGGCCTGCTGGCACCCTTCAACCTTTGGCTATTCCTGAATGGAAATGGGACAAAATCAGTATGGATTTCATCACTGGGTTTCCCAGGACCAAGAGGGGGAATAATGCCATCTTCGTCGTGATCGACCGTCTTTCCAAAGTAGCCCATTTTCTACCTGTTCGTGAGAGTATCACCGCTAGCCAGCTAGCTGACCTATACATCTCCCGAATAGTGTCTCTTCATGGTGTCCCATTGGAAATTAACTCAGACCGTGGAAGTCTCTTCACCTCTCGATTTTGGGAAAGTTTTCAAAATGCTATGGGAACTCATCTCTCCTTTAGCACCGCCTTCCATCCTCAATCAAGTGGTCAAGTAGAGCGAGTAAATCAAATTCTGGAAGATATGCTCCGAGCTTCTGTTATCTCGTTCGGAATGAGTTGGGAGAAATGCCTTCCATTCGCGGAGTTTGCCTATAACAATAGCTATCAAGCTAGTTTGGGCAAGGCTCCCTTCGAAGTTCTCTATGGACGAAAATGTCGAACGCCTCTTAACTGGTCAGAAACCGGCGAAAGACAACTCTTTGGCCCGGATATGATTCAGGAAGCAGAAGAGCAGGTTCGCGTTATTCGTGAGAAATTGAAAACGGCCGAATCTCGCCAAAAGAGTCAATATGATCGTAAGCATAAGCCTATGACATTTGAAATTGACGAGAAAGCTTACCTTCGGGTTACCCCGTTAAAAGGAACCCATCGCTTCGGTATCAAAGGCAAATTGGCTCCTCGTTACATTGGACCCTTTCGCATTCTTGCCAAACGAGGAGGAGTTGCCTACCAATTGGAACTACCTCCGCATCTTTCCAAAGTTCACGATGTCTTCCACGTTTCGCAACTCAGGCGTTGCTTCGCGGATCCTATCCGTGGAGTGGACCACGAAACGCTTGATTTACAAGATAACCTTTCTTATCGGGAATACCCCGTTCGAATCCTTGATCAAGCCGAGCGTACCACTCGACGTCATAATATCAAGTTTCTCAAGGTTCAATGGTCACACCATTCCGAGGAAGAAGCCACTTGGGAAAGGGAGGATCGTCTTCGACTCGAGTACCCCGCCTTCTTCCCAGATGATCCTAAATCTCGGGACGAGATTCTATTGAGTGGGGGTGAGTTTTCACACCCTAGCTAGGTTATGCATTAGAGTGTGCATCATGTCTACTTTCATCAAAAAATTGAAATGGGGAAAGCAGAACCCCCAGCACCCCCCCTGAAATCAACTAGGGTTTACTAAAAATAAATTCAATGAACCTGAAATGCCCTTCAGATATGTTCACCCTCTTTGCCTTGGGTTAGAACCCTTGGGAAAAATGGTGCATATATTTTTAGGTCAACAAAAGGGGCATTGACTTAATTCATAAATATTTGAATTTGGGCATTTAAATACTATTAAATAATTCAAATGCTCAAATAATGTTGGAATTATTTTTGGGCCACTGAAATAATTCAGAAAGTGTCCATAAATATTTTCAGGATTTTATAAAATGATTTAGTATTTAAACTAAATCAAAACAGAATAACAGAAATAGAAAATAGAAAACAGAATAAATTAGAGAGAGAGAGAGAGTAGGCCAGTGGGCCACTTACCTGGCGCCACCAGCCGGCCCAGCACTGTAGCTGGACGGCCCAGCCCACCAGGCCGACGCCAGTCGTCCCCTAGCTCCTGCCAGGAGGACGCCGGGCGTGTGCCCGCGGTGCGCCGGCACGCGCGCGGCCACCGACGGCCACCTCCTGCTTCGGCCGCCTCCCCGACGCCGCTATGGACGCCACGCACCCCCTGGCCCTCTCATTCACTCTCCCTCGCCCTCATCCCCTCCCCTGTCTCGATCTCTCGCACACACCGAACACAGCCGCCGCCGTCGCTCGCTGTTGCCACGGCCACTGGCCCTCCCTCGCCCATCCTTCGTGCTCGAGAGCTCCGCCTCGACCCCCTCCTTCTTCCACCCCAAGCCACGCCACCGCGGGAGCCCCACATCGCCGCCACGAGTCGTCTTCTTCGAGCACGGCTGCCGGACTCCATCGACGAATTCGTCGGCTCCGGACCGTCCCCGAGCCCACCGAGCTGCTCTACGTGACCCCAGTGAGCTCCTGCTCCGTTTTCCCCCTCTTCCCCGCTTCAATTGATCGCCGTAGCCGTCGCCCCCTTGATGACCGAACTGCGGCGCCGCCCGAGCTCGCCGGCGACGAGGCTCCGGTGGCCAATCGGCCCCGTTCATATGGCCGTTGGCTTTGTGAGAGCCTGCAGAACACGTAGGTGCCACCCGTTGATCCTCCCATGCACGGCGTCCTCGTTTCCATCGGCGCCCGAACTCCGGCGGCCGCAAAAGAGCTCGCCGCCGTCAGCTCCGGCCACCCCCGCACCTCCCGTTGGTCTCCCTAGATGCGCATGAGCACGAGCTCCTCCCTGGTGCCCCCAGCGCGCCAAACCATCACCTGTAGCGAAATCCCGACGCGGACGCCGCCGCGATCTGAGGTCGCCGGCGGCTAAACGCCGGTAGCCGACGTGGCCGTCATTAGCGGCTAACTAACCCACTAACCACCCCTCTAGAATCACTGCCATGTGGGCCCTAGTGCTTAATTAGTTAGTTAAATATTCTGTTAGATTAGCACCGGTCTCAGGAGGGCCCCACCTGTCAGTTTGACTTTGCCACGTCACAGTTGACCTGGTCCCACACGTCAGCCACAGGAACCAACTAGAGTCACTGACCAGTGGACCCCACTGGTCGGGTTTGACCTGGACACCGCCTTTGACTTGCTGATGTCATGCTGACGCAAGGCTGACGCAGTAACTCTTTTCTGGATTTAATTTTATATAGAAAATTCCAGAAAATGCCCAAAACTTTGAAAAATCATAGAAATTCAACCATAACTTCAAATGAGACAAATTATATATGAAAAATTATCAGAAAAATTCAAGGAATCCATCTGTACCATTTTCATGCATGTTTGAACAATGCTTGTCCTCTGTTTTGGACAAAACAAATAAAGGGCATTTAAATAATCATATATGGGGTTGGAATTTGAATCTTGTATTCAAACCAACTTCATTTAAGTCATAGCTAGTTGCATTAGCTCAAGACACATCCATATTGCCATGTCATAGCATGCATCATATTGTTGCATATCGTCATGTGTTGATTGTGCTCGGTTGTGTTCTTCGTGGTAGGTTCTGCCTCCGAGGATATTCACGAGTATCCAACTAAAGGGCAGTATCCCGTTACCACTCCATCAGGCAAGCAACCATTGATCATTCCGATACAACCCATGTTCTCGCTCCTGCTCTTGTTTACTGCATTAAGACAACACGATTCAAACTGCTGTGTGCTACGGTAGTTGAACCCTTATCCTCTGCATGACCTGTCATTGCCACAGTAACTAGATGAAACCCACTAGCATGTGTAGGAGTTGATTGAGCCATGTTTTGTGATTCCTACCTTGCTATGCCTGCTATGCTTAGAGTTGTGTCAGGTCTGGTTCATCTGGGTGATGGGCTAGAGTGAAATGCTTGTGCCAGTAATATGAGGGATGTGTTGAACATGTTTTGGTAAAGGTATCGATGAGAGGCCATGTAGGAGTACATGGTGGGTTGTTTCATTGAGGCCGTCCATAAGAACTGAGATCTGTATGTGTGATTTAAGATGCAGTTACTACCGTACATTGGGCCCGAAACAAATGGACCCTCTCGGCTTCTTAGCCACCCTAGTACTCTGTCCAGGAGTTGCAAATAGTTTCTGGTGTTTGTAGGATATGTGTTGGCGGCCGTGCGTAGCGCTGACCCTAGGGGTGGGCTATGTTGCGGTAGATACACCGTGGCACGGTGTACCGAGTCACCCGTTTGGTGTCTCGGGAACCCTGTTCACATCGTTCGGGGCCGTATGTGGAAACCTCGGCCGGACTCCCTGCGGATGGAACCTGGATAGGCGATAACCTGGACTAGGGGCTTAGGTGTTTAGGTAGGCCGTGGCCGACACCCTCGCTGGGCTTCCGCTTGAAGGTTGCCAAGTACATGTCATGTAGACGGCGGTAAGCGGTGAAAGCGTGTATGACGAAGTACACCCCTGCAGGGTATAAAACTATTCGAATAGCCACGTCCGCGGTAAAGGACTACTTGGTTGCCTATACAGTTCATAGACAAGTTAATGGATACTACTAAAAGACTCAAGATAAGTGTGAGTACCGAGGATGGCCCCTCGCAGGTTACGAGGGAGGATCCACGGTGGAGTATTGTGATGGTGAGTAGTGGACTCGTGTGCGAAAACTATTTTTCTAAAAGATTCCGTAGGATAGCTTAGCCAAGAGTCAAAGCTGGCTTGCTGCATAAACCCCACCACCTTCTTGAGAATGAGCATGTACAGTAGGTTCTGATGTAAGACTTGCTGAGTACCCTTGTACTCATGTTTGCTTATTTATTGTTTTCAGACGACAACACTGCCCCCTCCGATGGGTTTTACGTAGATCTTGACGTCGACGAGTGACTAGACACCCAGGTGGTGATCCAGGCCATGGAGGGCCCTATGTAGATAGACAGGCTTCGAGAAGCCTTCTTTCTTTCTAGAGTCTGTACTCAGACTAGTTGCTTCCGCATGTGCTTGTATGACTGTATGACTTGAGTGTCGGGTCATGTGACCCCTACCTGTATGGATATGTTATGTATGGCTCCCTGGAGCCTTTAAATAAAGTACCTGAGTTGTAGAGTTTTGTTGTGATGCCATGTTGTATGTACTCATATCGAGCATATTGTATGTATGATTGAAATGCTTGGTATGAGTGGGATCCGACAATCTAGTTGTTTGTCCTTCGCAGCCTTTCTTATGGGGAAATGTAGTCTAGTGCTCCTCGAGCCATAGTAGTCCGCTACAGCCCGGTTCACCGGAGTCCTGCTAGCCCAGCACTACTGTTCAGGACACTTGACTGGCCGGCATGTGTTTCACTTCGTCCCTATGTCTGTCCCTTCGGGGAAATGTCACGCGGTGATCTCCGGAGTCCTGTCTAGCCTGCTACAGCCCGGGATTTCCCGGAGTCCTGTTAGCCCAGTGCTACAGCCCGGAATCACTCGTTGATGACCGACATGTTTGTTGTGATTCATGTATGCCTGTCTCCATAGGTCTGTGCCGCTTTGGATTCACGACTAGCCATGTCGGCCCGGGTTCTCGGTCATATGGATGCTAGCGACATTGTCATATACGCGAGCCAAAAGGCGCAAACGGTCCCGGGCCATGGTAAGGTGACACCCGTGGGATACCGTGCGTGAGGCCGCAAAGTGATATGAGGTGTTACCGGCTAGATCGATGTGGCTTAGAATCGGGGTCCTGACAATTTGACTTTGAAGCAACTCGAATACCACAACTCAAAACAAAAACAAAAGATTGACTTACAAAATAAGCCGGAACAAACATATGATAGAGATTTCGTCCGAAGTTTTCGTGGTGGGGCCTACACAGGCTCGATCACACAGCACCATCATGTACAAGGCAGTGCACATGACATACGAAGCGTCCCCAAGTCGGCATCGCCAAGGACTCTTTAAGACACAACGAGACCACTGTAAAACCGACCGTGAATAGGCGGACCACTAGACGTCGAACCCCAATTTCATATCATACATCTGTCGGAAAGATATCGTAAGAGCTACTTGAATTCCCACTTATAAACTCCCGAAATTTTCCCAGTTATGCAATCAGGTGTTGGGGATACAGGGGAAGCATAATATCTCAACCAAAACTAGCAAATCCTACATCCAGCTGTATCCATCCTTCAACACATAACCAAGAAACCTTCGGAAATCATCTACCCCAACCTTCAAAAAGCATCCGTTATACAAGTTATGGCGATACTCCCGAACTCCCACCCCAGTACTGGGTGGCGTCGAGGTTATCTCACCAACGAACTGCATAAAAGAGATTTTCGATGTCGGCGTACTAAACTCAGGTATTCTAGAACTGCAACGATAAAATTGTGACGACAACACCTCGGAGCTCAACTCCCTGGGACACTGCCACAAAACCCCTGATAGGAGGCACCAAGACAATGTTCTCGTCACAAACCCATCAGAACGATTCCAAGATACCCGCGTGATCCTAAAATTTTTTTTGAGTGAAATTTGAGAAGAGAAGAGTCAAAACTCTACGTCATGATGCCTTACCAGAGCGATCAAGGGACTGGGAAGTAAAAAGAATTCCTAAACTCTCCGATATATAACTCCTAAATGACTCAAAACATTTTTCTGGACTCAACAACGGCTGCTAAAAACAATCAACCAGTGGGGGCTCCTAAGGTCGGGGAAGGCTCTGATACCAACTTGTAATGCCCTCGATGCGGCTATATCTCCCACGTGTTGAAGCACGACTTAGAGGCATAACCGCATTGAAAGCAATGTCGCAAGTGAGGTAATCTTCACACAACCCATGTAATACAACAGGGGAAAAAGATACATAGTTGGCTTACAATCGCCACTTCACACAATTACATGAATAAAGCATTACATCATCCAGATACAATCAAGGTCCGACTACGGAACCAAAATAAAAGAAGAACCCCAAATGCGACAAGGTCCCCGATTGACCCCAACTGGGCTCCACTACTGATCAACTAGAATGAAACAACATAAAGGACAAGATCTTCATCGAGCTCCTCCTGAGCCTAGTTGCGTCATCTGCACGGACTCATCGGCACCTGCAAGCTGGTTTTGGAAGTATCTGTGAGCCACGGGGACTCAGCAATCTCGCACCCTCGTGATCAAGACTATTTAAGCTTATGGGTAAGGTAAAGGTATGAGGTGGAGCTGCAGCAAGTGACTAGCATATATGGTGGCTAACATACGTAAATGAGAGCGAGAAGAGAAGGCAAAGCACGGTCGATAAAAGTATGATCAAGAAGTGATCCTAGCACAACCTACGTCAAGCATAACTCCAACACCGTGTTCACTTCCCGGACTCCGCCGGAAAGAGACCATCACGGTTACACACGCGGGTGATGTATTTTAATTAAGGTCAACTTCAGGTTTTCTACAACCGGACATTAAAAAATTCCCATCTGCCCATAACCACAGGCACGGCTTTCGAAAGTTCAAAACCCTGCAGGGGTGTCCCAACTTAGCCCATCACAAGCTCTCACAGTCAACGAAGGAATATACCTCCTCCCGAGACATTCCGATCAGACTCGGTATCCCGGTTCTACAAGACATTTCGACAGGGTAAAACTAAACCAGCAACACCGCCCGAATGTGCCGACAAATCCCGATAGGAGCTGCACATATCTCTTTCTCAGGGCACACTTAGATTGTCCTAGGTACGGGTAGACCAGGCCAGAGTTGCCCCTGGTGGTCACCGGTAGCTAACAGGTTGGACCAACACTGGCCCCCCCGGGGGGGGGGGGGGTAAAATAATGATGACCCTTGAGTTCGCGAAACCCAAGGGAAAAAGAGGCTAGGTGGCGAATGGTAAAACCAATGTTGGGCATTGCTGGAGGAGTTTTACTCAAGGCGAACTATCAAGGGGTTCCCATAATAGCCCAACCGCGTAAGGAACGCAAAATCTGGGAACATAACACCGATATGACGGAAACTAGGGCGGCAAGAGTGGAACAAAACACCAGGCATAAGGCGGAGCCTTCCACCCTTTACCAAGTATATAGATGCATTAATTAAATAAGATATATTGTGATATCCCAATAAGTAAACATGTTCCAACAAGGAACAAAACTTCAATCCTCACCTGCAACTAACAACGCTATAAGAGGGGCTGAGCAAAGCGGTAACATAGCCAAACAACGGTTTGCTAGGACAAGGTGGGTCAGAGGCTTGGTTCAACAATATTGGAGGCATGATAAGCAAGTGGTAGGTATCGCAGCATAGGCATAGCAAAAGAGTGAGCAACTAAGCAAGAAAAGATAGAAGTGATTTCGAGGGTATGGTCATCTTGCCTGAAATCCCGCAAGGAAGAAGAACACGTCCATGAAGAAGACAAACTGATGTAGACAAACGGGTCCTCACAAACACGACGTTACCGGATCCAACCCGAAGAAGCAAACACCAAAAAGAAGCACACAACATAGTAAATAAACCACACATGAACATGGTATGATATGCGGGATGCGGTATGCGATGCATATGCATGATTTGCAAAGGAATGAATGAACCTAGCCTCAACTTCGAAATCCAAGTGTGCCACTGGAAAGAGGAGATGATTTTGGTTGAAACCGATATAAAGATCACCGGAATCGGAGTTACGCTTTGGAAATGGCAAGCAATTCGAATATGGCACCGTGCTGCGATTTACACCAAGTAGCCATCTAAATGCAACAAGATGAACATGCTACAGCACTCAAACATGGCATCCAAATACATGGCAGGGATCCATTCAAGATTCTTAACAAAAGATGAACACTGAGCTATGGCCAATTCATCCATTAACAGGTTCAATCAAGCATGGCAAAAATGCATTTGGTAAACAGATCTCAGACTTTGTGAAATTAACACTTGTGTGGAATTTCAGATCAGATAGCACACTTTGGAGCAACAAAATTACATGCTATAGGACCTGAACATGGAAAAGTAAAGCATGACATGGAGCTACTCAAAGAGCTTAACAAAAGTCCCTTAGTGACCTTGAGCCAAAAGGGATCAGAAAATACAATTGCAAGCATGTGAACATGGCAAAAACATAATCAGTTCTTAGACTTTGTGAAAACTGGAGCATGCTGAAAACAGATATCAAGTAGGCATGTTTACGAGCTCGATGCACTCACTAAAGAGAAAGGCATGACAATCTAAGCATACACCCATCAAGAATACACAAAATACAAGCTAGACATGGCAAGAACAATAACATATCATGCACGGATCAACTACAACATCCTTGGCAAAATCGCTAACAAGTAGACAATCTGCCCAGATTGACGAAATAGCAAAAGTAGAGCTCGATTGACTCAAGCTAGGGTGATCCATAATTGCAAACAAAGACATGGATGGATAGAGCACTACAAGATTAACAAAACATCCTTACTGATCATCCTCAAAAGAGGCACGGATCACTAGGAAACAACATGAACATATGTCCATATGAGATAAACAGGTCAAGGACTTGGTGGAAATACTAAGTCCCTGAAATCAGCATTAACGAATGCACCACTTTGCAAGCTTGTGCTAGTCACCACACACATCACAAAAATACATGGGTTGCACCTCTGGAAAGATGGCAAAACATATAAGAAAACACATGTAGAGCTCATGGTCATATCATGCACACATTAATCATGGCAAAAATGACAAATATCTAATTGGAGCAGCAGATCTGACAATTAACTCAAATAGCATTCTTCTAACAACATTTCGGGCATCAAGATGAACTCAAAGGAAAATGATGCAATGAGATGAAATGATGTACTCTCTGCGATGAACATTTTGATATGCTATATGCCCAAATCGGAGTTACGGATGCGGAGTTACGATGCGATTAACATGGGCATATGAAACATGGAAATCTCGGGGACTTCGTAGAAATCGACCTCCGCGAAAGTCAACGCGGGACGGAGGGATCTGGGACGGGGCGGTGCAGATCTGAGATGGGATGTGTTTGGATGAGATCCCGGTGGATCTCGTCCCGATCCACTGGAGAGGATGACGACGGCCGGAGGGAGGACGCGATCGCCGGGGTGTGGCGCCGGTCGCCGGAGACGGGCGCGCCGGTGAAGGATGGCGCAGGGCCGGCGCGGGTCGGCGAGCACGGCGGGTCGACAGCGAGTCGTGCTGAAGGCAGCGCGGGATCTGCACCGGCGATGGTGGCAGGCGCGCACCGGCGAAGGACCCCGGTGGCGGCGAAGGGCGGGACCGGCGCGGTTCCGGCGAGGAGGTCCGGCGCGGCCGGGCGCGTGAGTGCGGCGCGGCCAGGGCTTGCGAGTGCGGCGGCGGGTGGCTGCGGGCCCGGGCAGGCCTGCCTCGGGCCCCATGGGCCGCGGCGGGAGGAGAGAGAGTCACGGGACGACGCGAGGTGAGGTGGTGCACTCCGGTTGGTTGGCGGCGGCGGTGGGATGACTTGGCGCGCTGTGATTGGCCGGAGCGACGTGGAGGCTGGACATGTCTGGCGCGGTCGGACATGTCCGGCGGCGCGAGGAGGAAGACGCTAGGGTTCATCCACGAATTATTGGGGGGAGGTGCAAATATATAGGTAGAGGGAACTAGGAGAGTCCAAATGAGGTGCGGTTTGCGACCACGCGATCGTGATCGAACGACCGAGATGATGGAGGAGGTACAAGTGGGTTTTGGGCCACTTTGGAAGGGTGTTGGGCCGCAACACACACGAGGCCTTCATGGTCCCTCGGTTAACCGTTGGAGCATCAAACGAAGTCCAAATGGTACCAAACTTGACAGGCGGTCTATCGGTAGTAAACCAAGGCCGCTCGGCAAGTCTCGGTCCAATCCGGAAATGTTTAATCCCCAGACAAGAGAAGAAGGTAGAAATGACCACCGGAGGAGATAGGAGCGCCGGAATGCAAAACGGACAACGGGGAAAATGCTCGGATGCATGAGACGAACACGTATGCAAATGAAATGCACATGATGACAAGATATGCAAAGCATGACACGCAAGCAATGACAAGGGAACAACAGCGAATAACTAGATGACACCTGGCACATCGGTCTCGGGGCGTTACAAAGAGGAAAGGGTGATGCAGTAAAGTAGCGTAAGTATTTCCCTCAGCTTTTGAGAACCAAGCTATCAATCCACTAGGAGACAATGCACAAGTCACCTGTACCTGCACAAACAATCAAGAACCTTGCAACCAACACGACAAAGGGGCTGTCAATCCCTTCACGGTCACTCGCAAAAGTGAGATCTAACAAAGATAGTAAAGTAAATATTTTTGGTATTTTTGTTGTATAGATTGGAAAGTAAAGACTCCAAAATAGTAAACAAGATGCAATGAAAATAAAAGAGATGCAATATAATAAGAAAGAGACCCCGGGGCCATAGGTTTCACTAGTGGCTTCTCTCAAGATAGCATGTATTACGGTGGGTGAACAAATTAATGCCGAGCAATTGATAGAAAAACGCATAGTTATGAAGATATCTATGGCAATGACCATGAATATAGGCATCACGTCCGTGTCAAGTAGATCGAAACGATTCTGCATCTACTACTATTACTCCACACATCGACCGCTATCCAGCATGCATCTAGAGTATTAAGTTCATAAGAACAGAGTAACGCATTAAGCAAGATGACATGATGTAGAGGGATAAACTCAAGCAATGTGATATAAACCCCATCTTTTTATCCTCGATGGCAATAATACAATACGTGCCTTGCTACCCCTACTGTCACTGGGAAAGGACACCGCAAGATTGAACCCAAAGCTAAGCACTTCTCCCATTGCAAGAAAGATCAATCTAGTAGGGCAAACTAAACCGATAATTTGAAGAGACTTGCAAAGATATCAAATCATGCATATAAGAATTCAAAGAAGAACCAAATAATATTCATAGATAATCAAGTTCATAAATCGACAATTGATTGGATCTCGGCAAACACACCGCAAAAGAGTATTACATCGAATAGATCTCCAAGAACATCGAGGATAACTTTGTATTGAAGATCAAAGAGAGATAAGAAGCCATCTAGCTAATAACTATGGACCCGAAGGTCTGTGGTAAACTACTCACGCTTCATCAGAGAGGCTATGGTGTTGACGTAGAAGCCCTGCATGATCGATTCCCCCTCCGGAAGATCGCTGGAAAAGGCCCCAAGATGGGATCTCACGGGTACAGAAGGTTGCGGCGGTGGAAAAATGGTTTCGTGGCTCCCCCTGGTGTTTCTAGGGAATAAGAGTATATATAGGTGGAAGAAGTATGTCGGTGGAGCTACGAGGGGCCCACAAGGGTGGGGGCGCCTACTCCCCCTGGGCACGCCCTCCTGCCCCGTGGCCGCCTCGTGGTGTTCCAAACTTCAACTCCAAGTCTTCTAGATTGCTTTCGATCCAAGAAAGATCATCGCGAAGGTTTCATTCTGTGTGGATTCTGTTTGATATTCCTTTACTGTGAAAAACTAAAATAGGCAAAAAAAACATAAACTGGCACTGGGCCTCCGGTTAATAGGTTAGTCCCAAAAATAATATAAAAGAGCATATTAAAGCTCATTAAACATCCAAAACAGATAATATAATAGCATGGAACAATCAAAAATTATAGATACATTGGAGACGTATCATCCTACAAAACTCTGCGCTTGGAGGCCCAACACGTGTCTACAACAATAAAGTTGCATAATGGACATCAGCGGCGTGGTTGCCGGGGTGTGGAGTTCGGTGGCGGTGAGTGTTGGCCGAGGTGAAAACATGTTCTATCTTCGAAGGGACCGGCCGCGACAAAGATCTTTCCCTTGTTGAAGGCGTCGTCACGGTCCTCATTGCCCGTCATGCAGCTCTAGGGGAAACTCTGATCCTTGGATCGGGCGGTGGCGGCGCTCCGGTGTGGTACTCTTCCTGAAGGCACCGCCTTGGAGCACATGGTTGTTGGAATTATGTGTCCTGCAACTATATTCAAATTACTAGGAGTTAATAATATTCAGAATACTTCATTATGGAATTATACGTGTATCTATGCATGGAATTACTTTACATAACTATCATGGAATTTGTTGAAACGTACTTAAGTTATATGCTGAAGGAAGGTGGTCGATTATCAATGGAATACAATATACTATTTATATTGGAAAGACTACCTGGGTACAATGATAATCGAAAGGAGCTAGATTGCATAGTTAGATTACAGCCCTAATGTTGATCTACATGATTAGAGGAATTTACACTCTATTATGATGCGTTGCTCACAAGCGTGTGCTCCGTGGACATAACGAGTAGAATCCGTTAATAGACAATTATGATCGTGGTTGATAATTTGATCTGGACTCTATCCTGGAAACTAGTGGAAAAAACTTGGAATCTTATTTCTGTATAAGAGGTGAACTCTTTGGAAATATAAGAAGGTCCCTACCCCCTAGCCTCATATATGCAAATTGTGAGTGGTGCTACCTCTTGAGCACTGCGTTGGTTTTCCCTTAAAGAGGCAAGGGTGATGCAGTAAAGTAGCATAAGTATTTCCCTCGGTTTTTGAGAACCAAGGTATCAATCCAGTAGGAGACCATGCTCAAGTCCCTCGTACCTACACAAACAAATAAGAACCTCACAACCAAAGCGATAAAGGGGTTGCCAATCCCTTCTCGGTCACTTACGGGAGTGAGATATGATAGAGATGATAAGATAATATTTTTGGTATTTTTATGATGAAGACTAAAAGTAAACAAAGCAAAATAAACAATAATAGAAATAGAAATAACGGTAGATTAATCTGATAGAGAATAGACCTGGGGCCATAGGTTTCACTAGTGGCTTCTCTCAAGATAGCATAAGTATTACGGTGGGTGAACAAATTACTGTCGAGCAATTGATAGAATTGATCATAGTGATGAGAATATCTAGGTATGATCATGTATATAGGCATCACGTCCGTGACAAGTAGATCGACTCCTGCCTGCATCTACTACTATTACTCCACACATCGACCGCTATCCAGCATGCATCTAGAGTATTAAGTTCATAAGAACGGAGTAACGCTTTAAGCAAGATAACATGATGTAGAGGGATAAAGTCATGCAATATGATATAAACCCCATCTTTTTTCCTCGATGGCAACAATACAATACGTGTCGTTTCCCCTACTATCACTGGGATTGAGCACCGCAAGATTGAGCCCAAAGCTAAGCACTTCTCCCATAGCAAGAAAGATCAATCTAGTAGGCCAAACCAAACTGATAAATCGAAGAGACTTGCAAAGATAACCAATCATACATAAAAGAATTCAGAGGAGATTCAAATATTGTTCATAGATAGACTTGATCATAAACCCACAATTCATTGGATCTCGACAAACACAACGCAAAAGGAGTTACATCGAATAAATCTCCAAGAAGATCGAGGAGAACATTGTATTGAGATCCAAAGAGAGAGAAGAAGCCATCTAGCTACTACCTATGGACCCGAAGGTCTAAAGTAAACTACTCACACATCATCGGAGAGGCTATGGTGTTGATGTAGAAGACCTCCGTGATCGATGCCCCCTCCACGGAGCGCCGGAAAAGGCCCCAAGATGGGATCTCACGGGTACAGAAGGTTGCGGCGGCGGAAATAGGGTTTTGGCTCCTCCTGTGATGTTTTCGGGGTATGTAGGTATATATAGGAGGAAGAAGTAGGTCGGTGGAGCTACGAGGGGCCCATGAGGGTGGAGGGCATGCCCAGGGGGTAGGTGCGCCCCCTGCCTCATGGCCTCCTCGTTGATTGCTTGACGTCCACTCCAAGTCCTCTGGATCATGTTTGTTTAGAAAATCACGTTCCCGAAGGTTTCATTCTGTTTGGACTCCGTTTGATATTCCTTTTCTTCGAAACACTGAAATAGGCAAAAAAACATCAATTTGGGCTGGGCCTCCGGTTAATAAGATAGTCCCAAAAATAATATAAAAGTGTATAATAAAGTGATACGTCTCCGTCGTATCTACTTCTCCAAACACTTTTGCCCTTGTTTTGGACTCTAACTTGCATGATTTGAATGGAACTAACCCGGACTCACACAGTTTTTAGCAGAATTGCCATGGTGTTATTTTTGTGCAGAAATAAAAGTTCTCGGAATGACATGAAAATCAACGGAGAATTATTTTCGAATATATAAAAAATACTGGAAGAAAGATCCACGTCAGGGGCCCACACCCTGTCCATGAGGGTGGGGGCGCGCCTACCCCGCCTGGGCGGACCCCCTACCTCGTGGGCCCCCTGATGTTCCACCGACCTCAACTCCAACTCCATATATTCACTTTCAGGGAGAAAAAAATCAGAGAGAAGGATTCATCGCGTTTTACGATACGGAGCCGCCGCCAAGCCCTAAAACCTCTCGGGATGGCTGATCTAGAGTCTGTTCGGGGTTCCAGAGTGGGGAAGCCGTCGCTATCGTCATCATCAACCTTCCTCCATCACCAATTTCATGATGCTCACCGCCGTGCGTGAGTAATTCCATCATAGGCTTGCTGGACGGTGATGGGTTGTATGAGATTTACCATGTAATCGAGTTAGTTTTGTTAGGGTTTGATCCCTAGTATCCACTATGTTCTGAGACTGATGTTGCTATGACTTTGCTATGCTTAATGCTTGTCACTAGGGCCCGAGTGCCATGATTTCAGATCTGAACCTATTATGTTTTCATGAATATATGTGAGTTCTTGATCCTATCTTGCAAGTCAATAGTCACCTACTATGTGTTATGATCCGGCAACCCTGAAGTGACAATAATCGGGGCCACTCCCGGTGATGACCATAGTTTGAGGAGTTCATGTATTCACTATGTGCTAATGCTTGGGTCCAGTACTCTATTTAAAGGAGGCCTTAATATCCCTTAGTTTCCAATAGGACCCCACTGCCACGGGAGGGTAGGACAAAAGATGTCATGCAAGTTCTTTTCCGTAAGCATGTATGATTATATTCGGAATACATGCCTACATTATATTGATGAATTGGAGCTAGTTCCGTGTCACCTATGTTATAATTGTTGCATGAATAATCGCATCCGCCATAATTCTCCATCACCGATCCAATGCCTACGAGCTTTTCATATATTGTTGTTCGCTTATTTACTTTTCCATTGCTACTATTAAAATCACTATAAAACACCAAAAATATTACTTTTGCTACCGTTACCACTACTATCATATTACTTTTCTACTAAATACTTTGCTGCAGATATTAAGTTATCCAGGTGTGGTTGAATTGACAACTCAGCTGCTAATACTTGAGAATATTCTTTAGGTCCCCTTGTGTCGAATCAATAAATTTGGGTTGAATACTCTACCCTCGAAAACTGTTGCGATCCCCTATACTTGTGGGTTATCGAGACTATTTTCTGGTGCCGTTGCCGGGGAGCATAGCTCTATTCTTTGGGTCACTTGGTATTTATATCTGCTGATCACTATGAAGAACTTGAAAGATCCAAGAACCAAGATTTATCCCTCAACTACGAGGGGAGGTAAGGAACTGCCATCTAGCTCTGCACTTGATTCACCTTCTGTTTTGAGTAAGTTGCGACACCTAAACCGGCTTCTGCTATTAATTCTGATATGTCACATGTTGTTGATGATGCCACTTCTTCTATGCATGATACTAATGATGAAACTACTTCTATGCTTGATACTACTGTGCGACTTGGTGAATTTCTTGATGAACAACTTGCTAAGGCTAGAGAGAATGAAATTATTGAAGCTGATAATATTGATGAAAGTGATGATGAAGATTCTCCCCCTAGATATGAATTGTCTGTTGTTGCTGAGGGTTATGTTATGGATGAAGAAACTGCTAGAGACTTTCTTGCCTGCAATGATAGAAGTGATCTTAATAAACTATTAGCTAAGCTGAAAGAAAAATCTCTGAATGCTAGAATGACATATGATCCTTCTTATGCTACTTCACCTATCTTTATTACTGATAAGGATTATGATTTCTCTGTCGACCCTGAGATAGTTACTTTGGTTGAATCTGATCCTTTTTATGGCTATGAATCTGACACTGTTGTGGCACATCTTACTAAATTGAATGATATAGCCACCCTATTCACTAATGATGAGAAAACTCGCTATTATTATATCCTTAAGTTATTTCCGTTCTCATTAAAGGGTGAAGCTAAAACATGGTTTAATTCTCTTGATCATGGTTGTGTGCATAGTCCCCAGGATATGATTTATTACTTCTCTGCTAAATATTTCCCCGCTCATAAGAAACAAGCTGCTTTAAGGGAAATATATAATTTTGTGCCAATTAAAGAAGAGAGTCTCCCACAAGCTTGGGGGAGGCTTCTCCAATTACTTAATGCTTTGCCTGATCATCCTCTCAGGAAAAATGAAATACTTGATATCTTTTATAATGGACTAACCGATGCTTCCAGAGATTACCTGGATAGTTGTGTTGGTTGTGTTTTCAGGGAAAGAACTATTGATCAAGCTGAAATTCTATTGAATAATATGTTGACTAATGAAAATAATTGGACACTTCCTGAACCAACTCCTAAGCCAACTCCAAAGAAAAAGGGTATTCTATTTCTCAGTCCCGAAGATATGCAAGAGGCAAAGAAATCTATGAAAGAAAAAGGTATTAAAGCTGAAGATGTTAAGAATTTACCACCTATTGAAGAAATACATGGTCTTAATTTGCCGCCTGTTGAAGAAATACATGGTCTTGATAACCCGACACAAGTAGTAAAGGTAAATTCTCTCTATATATTTGATGAAGGTGATATTCCTTGTTATAAGTCTCCTAGCCAATGCTTAGATGAGTTTGATAATTTCATTGTTAAACAAGAAAACTTCAATGCTTATGTTGGTAGACAATTGAAACATAATGCTTATATGATTGAACACTTGAGTGATTATATGGCTAGTGTTAAAGGTGAACTTAAACTTATTAGTGAACATGCTTCTATGGTTACCACTCAAGTAGAACAAGTACTTAAAGCTCAAAATGATTTGCTCAATGAATTAAATAATAAGAAAAATAATAATGTTGTTAGAGTTGTGACTAGAGGTGGTAAAATGACTCAGGAACCCTTGTATCCTGAGGGCTATCCTAAGAGAATTGAACAAGATTCTCAGAGAACTAATGTAGATGCACCTAGTCCTTCTAAGAGGAAGAAAAAGAAAAATGATAGGACTTTGCATGCTTCTAGTGAACCTGTTGTTGACACACCTGAAAATCCCAATGATATTTCTATTTCTGATGCTGAAACACAATCTGGTAATGAACATGAACCTAGTGATAATGTTAATGATGATGTTCATGTTGATGCTCAACCTAGCAATAATAATGATGTAGAAATTGAACCTGTTGTTGATCTTGATAACCCACAATCAAAGAATCAACGTTATGATAAAAGATACTTTGTTGCTAGGAAGCATGATAAACAAAGAGAACGATGGGTTCAGAAACCCATGCCCTTTCCTCCTAAACCATCCAAGAAAAAGGATGATGAGGATTTTGAGCGCTTGGCTGAAATGATTAGACCTATCTTTTTGCGTATGTGTTTGACTGATATGCTTAAAATGAATCCTTATGATAAATACATGGAGGATATTGTTACTAATAAAAGAAAGATACTGGAAGCCGAAATTTCCACCATGCTTGCTAATTATACTTTTAAAGGTGGAATACCTAAGAAACTTGGAGAACCAGGAGTACCAACAATACCATGCTCCATTAAAAGAAACTATGTTAAGACTGCTTTATGTGACCTTGGAGTCGGTGTTAGTGTTATGCCTCTCTCTTTATATCGTAGACTTGATTTGAATAAGTTGACACCTACTGAAATATCTTTGCAAATGGCTGATAAATCAACTGCTATACCTGTCGGTATTTGTGAGGATGTGCCTGTTGTGGTTGCAAGCGTTACTATTTTAATGGACTTTGTTATTCTTGATATTCCTGAGGACGATAGTATGTCTATTATTCTTGTAAGACCCTTTTTGAATACTGCAGGGGCTGTTATTGATTGCACCAAAGGCAATGTCACTTTTCATGTTAATGGAAATGATCATACGGTACACTTTCCGAGGAAACAACCTCAAGTCCACAGTATCAATTCTATTGGAAGAATTCCAACTATTACTATTGGAGGTTTTGAATTTCCTCTTCCTACTGCCAAGGAGAAATATGATATTCTTATTGTTGGGGACATGCATATCCCCGTTGAGGTAACATAGTGTTATTTGAAATTTCTTCGGTTCCATGTTATTTGGAATGAGTTTGTTAACAAGACTTGATCAACCTTGTTAGTGGATTCCTTTTGATGAGCATGAGATGGATGAAGTTAGAAGGCACAACCTTCTGTACCCTCCTTTTTCTTTCTATTATTTAGATTAAATAAATCAAATATAGTATTTTCTGTTTGTTTTCTGAATTATCCATGCAATAAAAAATACCCCGAAAATAAAAGTTCTCCAAATGCCCTGAAATTTAAATATGATTTTTTCTAGAATATTTGAGAATATCTGGCACTGAGAACACATCAGGGGGAGCAAGCACCTGGCCACGAGGGTCCAAGGCATGCCCACCCCCTGGGCGCCCCTGCCTCATGGGCCCATGGTGGCTCCCCTCCACTTATTCCAGCCACCACACACTCCTTCCTCCCAGAAAATCACCATCCAACTCATGCACGAGTTCTAGCTCATCTTGCTGCCATTTTCGATCTCCTAGCTCAAAGCTCCATTCACAAAACTACTTTGGGGGATTGTTCTTTGGTATGTGACTCCTCCAATGGTCCAATTAGTTTTTGTTCTAGTGCTTTATTTCTTGCAATTTTTTGCTGCTTAGGTGACCCTATTCTTGAGCTTGCATGTCAAATTTATTTGGTCCCAAGTAGTTCTAATGCATGATATGGCCTCTAGGCACTTGTAGGAGTAGTTGCTATCAATTTTGTTGAGTTTGGTTCACTTTTATTTTGAAGTTACTAAAAATTTCAGAAATTTTTTCAGAGGAAGAAATATGTTTAGGAAAATGTACCAAGGTGGTTCTTCAAGGAAGCAAGGACCCAGGCCCGCATTACGCGATGCGGGCGATGAACCACCGAGGGACGCTCAAGTGCGGCCTTGTGAATGGTCGTCAAAGGACTTCATGGTTCGAGCAGGAATCAAGGAGGAATTTGAAGCATATGTGCATAATGCCGATCTTTAGAGCTTCATGGCAGATAAGTGTCGTTAGTACCACTACCTCACTGATTCCTTTGTGAGAAGGTTTGAATTTTCATCATCATGCAATTCTTAAACTGTCCTGTTTGATCTTTATGATAAATCTTATACCATGGATTTAAAAGATTTTAATACTGCTTGTAAACTCCCATAGTGGGGTAATGTTAATGAACCTCGCAAATCTGAATATAGAGACTTTCTTGCTAGTATAACTGTGGGGGAATCTAGGGAAATCACGCAAGCTACCATAGGGAGCATTCATTTTCCCTCTATACATTATTTTGCTCTCTTCATAGGTAGATGCATAAATGGTAAGGATGAGGCATGTCACATGTGTGTGCCAGATCTTAGTGTTCTCAAGAGTGCTGTATTAGGAGATAGACAATATAACTTGGGGGCCATTGTTGCACGCAGGTTGCATAATAACAAAATTAATGGAGATTTCTTTGGTGGAATTTACGCAACCCATTTAGCTGATTTTTTTGAGATACCCATACGTGGAGATGATATTGAGTTGCCTCTTGCTTATTTAGATTATAATGCCATGGTTCGTCATCAGTTTGTTGAGAGGAACAATCAGTTCCTCCAGTACCGACTAATCTTTGACAGACGACACACCTATCACGTTGCTCTGCCTGCCCCTACTTTCTTTGACTTTCAGGCAAAAGGAAGATATGTTATAACCAGGGAGGAGGCGACTGAGTACGAGAGGAGGACGGAGGCAGCTCGCCTCCAAGCTGCAGCTCGTCAGGCAATAGCTGATGCATGTCAGTACGACCCCAGTTACTACTTCGGATATCCTCCAGGCCATCCATGGGCATAGACCAACTTAGGCCAAAAGCCTAAGCTTGGGGGAGTACGTATTTCTCACCGACATTACATTCATGCTCACACACTCACGCTAGTTGTCGGTGCTCATACTTTTTCATTGTATCATCCATGCTAGTTTATTTTCCTTTTTTATTCTTTCTTCTTGTGTGTTTGAAAAAGCTTAAGAAAAAACAAAAAAAAATTAGTTGTTGCTTTTAGCTAATTTACTTTTTTGCTTGTTGTAGTAGTATTTAAAAAGAAAACCCAAAAAGATTGCTCGTTCTTCTTGTGGTTGTTGGGAGCTTTCCCGTGTAAATAGTTTTATTTCTTTCTTGTTCTTTGGGGGTTGAGAGGAGAAGACCATGATTAAAATGTTGAGTGTCTCTCATATGCATTATTTTTTATCTAACAAAGAGCCCATATTACCTTGTCTTATCTCTTGAATTGAATGCTTGCAGATTCCAGCTTAGTCCAATGCATGCGCACTATTATTATTTTCCACACTATTCGGTTGTGCAAGTGAAAGGCAATAATGATGATTATATGATGAACTTATTGAGATGAGAAAAGTCGTTATGAACTCGGCCTCTCTTGTTTTTGTAAATATGATTAGTCCATCGTTCCTGATTCAGCCTATTATGAATGAAACATGTTTGCAATAACAATTAGAGATCATAGTTGCTTATGCCATGCTTAATTAGCTAGGAGTTTATAATGGTTTATCTTGCGTGCCAACATGCTATTAAAATGGTTGTGATGTGGTATGATGGGGTGGTATCCTCCTTTGAACGATTCGAGTGTCTTGACTTGGCACATGTTCACGCATGTAGTTGAAACAAAATCAACATAGCCTCCATGATATTTATGTTCATGGTGCATTATATCCTACCCATGCTTGCATTCAGTGTTGATTAATTTTAATGCATGTTCATGACTGTTGTCGCTCTCTAGCTGGTCGCTTCCCAGTCTTTTTCTAGCCTTCACTTGTACTAAGCGGGACTACTGCTTGTGCATCCAACTCCATAAACCCCAAAGTTATTCCATATGAGTCCACCATACCTTCCTATATACGGCATCTACCTGCCATTCTAAGTAAATTTGTATGTGCCAAACTGTAAACCTTCAAATAAACATTTTGTTTTGTATGCTCGAATAGCTCATTTATCAATTAGGGTTGTCTGTATCCTCCATGCTAGGCGGGTTATTCTCAAGAGGAGTGGACTCCGCTCCTCACTCACGAGAACATGGCTGGTCACCGGGATGCCCAGTCCCATGCTTTAAGCAAATCAAATCAAAATAATTGCAAACAAAATTCCCCCAAGATTATTGTTAGTTGGAGGCACCTGTTGTTTCGGGCAAGCCATGGATTGATGCTTGTTGGTTGTGGGGGAGTATAAACTTTACCATTCTGCTTGGGAACCGCCTATAATGTGTGTAGCATGGAAGATATCGAGATCTCTTGGTTGTTATGTTGACAATGAAAGTATACCGCTCAAAATATTATTCATATCTATTTCAAAACCGAGCTCTGACACCTCTACAAATCCCCGCTTCCCTCTGCAAAGGGCCTATCCATTTACTTTTATGTTGAGTCATCATCCTCTTATTAAAAAGCACCAGTTGGAGAGCACCATTGTCATTTGCATCCATTACTATTAGTTTACATTGAGTATGACTTGATTGGATCTCTTTTACCATGAATTACAATGTCTAGTCAGTCCTTGATCTTTAAAGGTGCTCTGCATTTATGTTTTGCGGTCTCGGAAAGGGCTAGCGAGATACCATCTTGTTATATCATATTATGATTGTTTTGAGAAAGTGTTGTCATCCAAGATTTATTATTATTGCTCGCTAGTTGATTACGCCATTGATATGAGTAAACATGAGATCTAAATGTTATTGTGAATATGGTTAGTTCATAATCTTTGCTGAAAACTTGAATGCTGGCTTTACATATTTACAACAACAAGAGCAAACCGAGTTTGTAAAAGTTTTTCTTTATCACTTTCAGTTTATCAACTGAATTGCTTGAGGACAAGCAAAGGTTTAAGCTTGGGGGAGTTGATACATCTCCGTTGTATCTACATTTCCAAACAATTTTGCCCTTGTTTTGGACTCTAACTTGCATGATTTGAATGGAACTAACCCAGACTGATGATGTTTTTAGCAGAATTGCCATGGTGTTATTTTTGTGCGGAAATAAAAGTTCTCGGGATGACCTGGAAATCAACGGAGAATTATTTTGGAATATATAAAAAATACTGGAAGAAAGATCCATGTCAGGGGGCCCACACCCTGTCCATGAGGGTGGGGCCGCGCCTACCCCCCTGGGCGCGCCTCCTGCCTCATGGGCCCCCTGATGCTCCATTGACCTCAACTCCAACTCCATATGTTCACTTTCGGGGAGAAAAAATCAGAGAGAAGGATTCATCGCATTTTACGATACGGAGCCGCCGCCAAGCCCTAAACTCTCTCGAGATGGCTGATCTGTAGTCTGTTCGAGGCTCCGGAGAGGGGAATCCGTTGCCATCGTCATCATAAACCTTCCTCCATCACCAATTTCATGATGTTCACCGCCGTGCGTGATTAATTCCATCGTAGGCTTGCTGGATGGTGATGGCAGTACAATAAAAACCTACCTATACCAACGCATGTTTACCAACGATATGAAAATATGTGTTGTTTGTTTCAACCTCCCACCTCCCGTACTTATCCCACCTCCCCTACTTAGCGATGACCTCCTCTCCCTAGGAAAAAAATCCAACCTCCCCGTAGGCGCACCTCCACCTAGTTTCTCCTATGCGCAATCTCTGTCATCCCCTACCTTGATTCCCCTCTCACCCGAGCTCCATGACCATGACGCCGCGTGGCACCACCGATTTGGGCATGCTTTGGCGCTCTCCCGCGATTATTCTCACCATCCCGGCTGCCCCTTAGTCCTCTCCTATGATCCTCCGCCACTGTGACGACCTCCGTGGTCCTGCACATGCCGCTGCAGGAACCCTAGCCGCCATGAGTCGCCGGTGCGACTCCTGCGCTGTGTTTTGATTTTCGGTTTTAGTTTTTTTCGCCCTAGGCCGAGATGGCCGAATTTCGGCCATTTTCAAAAATTTCGGCTGAAATTTGACCAAATTTTGACTGCAATTTAACTTAAATTTGACCAAAATTTGCCAAATTTGAGCAATTTCGGCCTAAATATACTTTTCGCCTTAGGCTGAGATGGCCGAAATTCGGCCAAAATCCACTTTTTGCGGCCGAAAATCAAAACACAGCTCTTGCGTTGGTCCTCTACCCTGCGTCCCCGTATCCGTCGCTGCCGGCCCAGGCTCGATAGTGCTGCTCTGCCTCGGCTACCTTCCCTTCGACATCGACAGTTTAGTAAGGCACTTCGCTCCTCTACTCGTGCCCTCTCTGGTCCTTTGTGGCGACATGACCTTCGTGCCATGGTCGATTCTTTGCCAAAGTCATGACTGTGATCTACGCTACCTAGTGTTAGCCGTTGTGGTGGATAACACCCTACTACGGTCAATGACCTTGCCTGAGGCTAAACAAATTCAGTTCACGATTTTCTACGTATTTCAGTTTCGTGCTTGTATCTCAATAATGTGCTTTGCAGTTTTGTACATGCAACCCAATCGTTTCCAGTTGGGATAATCAATTGTGATGTGTTGTTGAGTGATTCACCCCTTGTCCATATGTGGTAATGCCGGAAGAATGCATGCATCCTTTTTTTCTCAGTAGTTCTTTCTTGCTGCTATGTGCGTGTATGAATCCTTAACAATATCCTTGTCACACACTGTGTAATACCTTAAGAATAAGTCTCTGATGCCTGTCCTAATATTCCTCTTGACTGTATATATAATCCTTAATTTCATTTTCCCTTGCAGGTTCTAAAATAGACTATTTTCAGCCGACATGTGTGTGTGTAGTGGTAGTAGTTCGATCTGTTGTGTCGATGAACATCAAGGCTGCATGATGGTTGTGAGTTACCAAAACATGTCTCCCTTATTTTACCAATCACAGACTCAATTTCAACTATTGATCTGCCTGCTGAGTTCAGCATGAAGTTTTTGTTTGACTTTTCATTGTAGTGCTTGAAGAATGGTGTGGAGGCAGGACTACAAAATTAAATAGCGACCACAAGTCATTGCATCTTTTCTCGTCATGCCCACATGTTGTGGAGCTGCCGACCTGCCCAAGCCGCCCTCGATCAGTGCTAACTCCGCGAGAGAAAACTATGGTATTGGTTTCGTTCTTACATTGTAAAGTTCTTTGTTGCCCTAGGATTAAGATGGTGAAGTTACTAGATGTTGGAGCTATGGTAATACTATGACTTCAACATGTTTTGATGTTTCTTGACTTGTTTTAGTAAGAACTTCAGTGCTCGAGTCAGAACCCTGTAAGATTTCACCTTGCGCCATTTACTCAATCATAAGTTCAGAACTCATGGTATTCGACATGTTGTTGGCTTTCAACTTCCTTCAATTAGTATCTGATTCTTCTCAAGACCATGTATGTCTCACAGGTTCTTCTTGTGTCAATTTCTCAGATTAGGAGTTGAGTAAACATCAATATGCTCAAGGTAATGCACGCTACTTTGCATAGTAAATGGTACTGGGTCATTATGATTGCAAAACATCTTTGATAAACTGAAGATGATGCCACAACCCGTCTTTCGTTTATAGATTGCGGAGAGATTGCCCAATCTAAAAGAGAAAAGATGGATGCCAAGGTGAACAGGCGTGTGATGTCTGCAGCTGGGACGCTGAAAAGTTTGTGTAAGTTCTTTCTGGTTTTCTCTCAAATATTAATTTCTTTGTACGCGTGCGCTTATGTAAAAACATTAAATGTCTCAGATATCTTCTAGAATATCATGTGTTGATGATATTTGAGCAAAAAAGTGTGTAAATTCCAAATCTACTTACTACTTATGCTATTTTGATGCAAATCTATGCCTGATATCTTATGAAACTCCTTATAGATTTTATGTTGATATAAATATTGTACTAAACTGATATGTGCAATTTAATACGGAGTGCTAAGGGTCCTATAGGTTGGAGAGTAAACTTCAGAACAGGAAGTCTAACTAATAATTATGGATGGCAATGTATAAAATATCATCAAGACATCAAGTATTCATGATATGCACCAAAGCCTCTAGTTGTTGTAATGATGTGGTAGCCACCAAAGCATATGAAGTGTTGTTAGATTCTAATTCTAGATGTTGCTACCTTACAACGCTTCTACATGGCGTTTACCAACGCATGTATATATGTTGTAGTAGACCCTAGCAACGCCACCAATGACAACGCATAATAATCCGTTGGTGTAGGCCTTAGCAACACATATATGGACGTACGACAACGCATTGATGTGTTGTTGAAGGGGGGTTTTTGTTGTAGTGTGGGTTGGATGAGATTTACCATGTAATCGAGTTAGTTTTGTTATGGTTTGATCCCTAGTATCCACTATGTTCTGAGATTGATGTTGCTATGACTTTTCTATGCTTAATGCTTGTCACTAGGGCCCGAGTGCCATGATTTCAGATCTGAATCTATTATGTTTTCATGAATATATGTGAGTTCTTGATCCTATCTTGCAAGTCAATAGTCACCTACTATGTGTTATGATCCGGCAACCCCGAAGTGACAATAATTGGGCCCACTCCTGGTGATGACCGTAGTTTGAGGAGTTCATGTATTCACTCTGTGCTAATGCTTTGGTCCGGTACTCTATTAAAAGGAGGCCTTAATATCCCTTAGTTTCCAATGGGACCCCGCTGCCACGGGAGGGTAGGACAAAAGATGTCATGCAAGTTCTTTTCCATAAGCACGTGTGACTATATTCGGAATACATGCCTATATTATATTGATGAATTGGAGCTAGTTCCGTGTCACCCTATGTTATAACTATTGCATGAATAATCGCATCCGACATAATTCTCCATCACCGATCCAATGCCTACGAGCTTTTCATATATTGTTCTTCGTTTATTTACTTTTCCCTTGCTACTGTTACAATCACTATAAAACACCAAAAATATTACTTTTGCTACCATTACTACTACTATCATATTACCTTGCTACTAAAACTTTGCTTCAGATATTAAGTTATCCAGGTGTGGTTGAATTGACAACTCAGCTGCTAATACTTGATAATATTCTTTGGCTCCCCTTGTGTCGAATCAATAAATTTGGGTTGAATACTCTATCCTCAAAAACTGTTGCGATCCCCTATACTTGTGGGTTATCATAAAGCCCATTGAACATCCAAAACAGATAATATAATAGCATGGAACAATAAAAAATTATAGATACGTTGGAGATGTATCAAGCGGCACCATGGATAAGCGCGGAGGAATAGGGGGTAGACCGCAAACCCTAAATTTCAAACAATGGTTCGTCATATGTAGCTTCATCTCTTCGTGGTGGTAGTTCTTGGGTTGGTGTTGCTGCCTTAGCCTATATATCATGCCTTGGGTGTGCGCGTGTGTTGTGCTGGCGTGTGTTTGTACTGGGTTCTTGGTGATCGGTACTTTATATATAAAGCGGGGCGAAAGCCTTTTTTGGTATGAGTTTAATTCTAGGAATTTGTGCTTGAGACGTTGATCAAGCCAACAGTCATGCCAGAGAAGTATAGTACTCCCATTGCCCATTTTACAAACTGAGTTGTCTTTGTAATCTTGCAGAAGTTTCAGGTGGCATTTCCACCAATAAGATCCTTCCAATTCAAACCCAGGAAGAGAGTCAGAGTAGTATGTTTCCCAAATGATTTTAAGCCAAGTAAGAGGTTGTTTGTTCAGAAACTTTTGAATGGTCTTCATCAGTAATGATTTGTTGTGAATTGTTACACCCAAAATACCTAGATCCCCTTGGTCTTTGGGCCTACAAACTTTTTCCCATGCAATCAGAGTAGGCCCTGCAATCATTTGCCGACATTTTCTCCACAGAAAAGCTCTCAAGTACTCCCTCCATCCCAAAATAGTGTAAAGTTGAGTCAGTTATTTTGAGACGGAGGGAGTATTTATTAATCTGGGTAGTAACTGGAGCAGGCAATGCTAATGTGAAATAATATCGGCAGACCAGAGAAAAAGGACTTTATCAATAGGAGTCTTCCATCATATGAAGCATAGTTGAGCATCCTGATAATCTCCTTTCTATTTGTTGTCAAATGGGGGTGAAATCTTCAATTTTTAGTATGTTGGCACTTAAATGGAGTCCCAAATAAGTAAATGGGATTTGCAACCCAAGATTCTGAGTAGCTGATTAAATAAGGTATCCTCCGCATTGATGGGTATCATGATTGATTTGTGAAAGTTTATCTTCAGTCCAGTATGAGCAGCAAAATGCTTTAGTAGGTTATGCTCTTGTTGTAATTGTCTAGGATAAGCAGGCATGATCAAAATTGTATCATCTGCATACTGAATCACTGGGAAATCTGGGTTTGAGTTTGTAGGGAAAGGGTGTTTAATGAGACCAGCCACCATTGCTTTATCCAAGATTGTTTGAAGGAAATCAGCAACGAGAACAAAGATGAGAGGGGAAAGTGGATCTCCTTGTCTAACTCCCCTCTTGCAATGAAATTGCTTGCAAGGAACCCCATTTAGCATGAGAGATGAATAACCTGAACTGAAAATCATTTTAATCCACATGACCCATCTCTTCCCGAACCCTTTGGCTTTTAGTATTTCAAAGATTGTATCATGCTCTATCATATCAAATGCTTTCTCAAAGTCAGGTTTCAGTAAAATATATGTTTTTGCAACATGTTGGCCATCAATTTTGTAATAATTTTGGTAGAGCAATTCAGTAGAGATATGGGCCTGAAGTCTCTAGGATGTTGTAGATTGTCCTTTTTGGGAATTAGAGAAATGAATGAACCATTGATAGGTTGCAGATTTATTTTCCCAGATGAAAATCATTGATGAACTCATAAAAGTCCTCAGCAGTTATATGCCAACAAGCTTTAATAAAAGCTCCATTGAATCCATCTGGTCCAGGTGCTTTGTCCGAAGGAAGATCCTGGATAACTCCATCAATTTCTTCTTTGATGAATGGTGTCTCTACACTACAAAAAAAATTCACTTCTGTGATGATACATGTTTGTCACAGTAGGCCACGTTTTCTGTCATGCATGTACATCCATGACGATTTTATGACAGAAGCAAGATAGTCATACATGTGCTGTCGTAGAAGTGTTCCATGACATTACCAAAATTATCATCACGAAAGTGTCCACTTCAATGACGATAAATCGCGCGTCATAGAAGTGCTTTCATCAAGGGTGACCGACACGTGGCATCGACCATAATGGGTCGCCGTTAAGCTATCGGGTCCGGTTTTGGATCCGATAACCCATTAACAGCCTGGACCAATGGGGATTTTCCACGTGTAAAATGCTCATTGGCTGGAGGAAACACGTGTTGGCTCACTGTTGGGACAGATGTCATCCACTAATTGGACAGGAGGCGCCTATGATACATTGACACGTGGCATGGCCCAATATAGGCCCATTCTAGTGAAAAGGTCGGCCCAACTAAAGGCCCACCATGTTTTTTCAGACACTAGTGGGCTGGCCCATTAACAGCCTGACATGTTTTGGGTCAATTGAGGACCATACCAGACCAGGCCCGTTCATAGCCTGCCGTATTTTGGGCCAAATTACGGCCCATATCGGATCAGGCCCGTTAACAGGCCACTATTCTTTTGGGCCCATTCAAAGACAGGTTTGTATTTCAGCCTGTTAAATGCCCATTTACCAGTTTGGCCCGATATTAGTTTCGGCCTGCTAGCGGCCCATGGTGCATCTGGGATGTTGTCGGCCCGGTTTAACTTTAGGTCATTTAATGGCCCATGCAGAAACTGGGCTATTTCTTGTCCGAAGCAACTTTAGGCCTCTTAACGGCCTGTAGTCTTCGTGGATAAATTTCAGCCTAACTGGCCTATTGGCCTATTAATGGCCCATGTAACAGTTGGGCCTAATTACAGCGCGCGTTGAATCCAGCCTACTTATAGCCCATTTGATAATGGCCCATGACACTTTTAGGCCTATGGCCCGCATAGATACCGGCCTGCTTAAAGCCCATAATTTTATTGGGCCAAACAAGCCCGAGATATATTTTGGCCTGTTAACTGCTCATCCTATTTGGGCCAAACATGGGCCTTAGGCAGTTTTGGCCTGTATTGTTCCATGAATTTTTTGGCTCAATGCTTGCCCAATCTAGGTTTTAGCCTGTTAAAAGCCCATGTTATTCTCTAGCCCAGGTGGACAGAACTTTACTCAGCATGTTAAAGGCGGGAAACAACTATAGGTTTAGACCTGCTAATGGCCCAAGATGATTATAGGCCCGCGTTCTGGCCCATATGAGTAATGGGCCGGCCTGAAGACCGACAACCCTGAGATCCACTGAACCTTCCAGCCTAAATTACAACATACCGACCAAGAATAAACCTAGACTATACAACAAAGAAATTACAGCATATTACATCCCCTCGACATCAAAGTTCGCCGCTAGTGATAATAAAGGGCAACCAGACAGCAGATTACATAAATTGGGCAGGTTGCCACCAGTGGAAGTTAACAAGCGGACAAAATAATAGACAGAACCGATAACACTTCAACATACTTCAAGAAAGGTGATGAGACTGTGCTTCTTTGGCGCTCATATCCACCAACTTAAGCTGCATAGCATCAATAAACATCCTATACTTACGGTTAATCTTGCATAGAGATTGGATTTCCAGTCGTATTTGAGTGGAAGCATGTATTTCTGCTTGAATTTCAGACTGAAGAAGTTGAACAGATTCAGGCGGCGACTTTATCGAGCTTGTGTCACTAAGTAAGTTTGACACTACATCAAGATGTGAGTTCGTGGTTGTATCCCTACCCTCAATATGTGTTGCCTTCTCCTCTCACTAGTACAACACGTGCTGAACAAACAGTTTTTAACCCCTTTCCGCGATGGCACTTGGAACCGTCGCCAAGTGAGTGTGGGCAAAGGGGGGTCCTTCCCACATGACCCAGAAATCATCGAGGATAGGCCCTCCTGGGACCCAGGCTGGGGTCGTCTGCGATCGGGCGAGGCATCGAAACCCAATCATTTCCGTAGGTATGTACATCCCACATGGTGAATCCCAGAAATCATTTCCGTAGGTATGTACATCCCACACAGTGAATCCCATAAATCATTTCCGTAGGTATGTACATCCCACACAGTGAATCCCAGAAATAATTTCCGTAGGTATGTACGTCCCACACGGTGAATCCCAGAAAATCATTTCCGTAGGTATGTACATCCCACACAGTTCTTTGTGTGGAAACGTTTGTGCAAGGTGGCCTAACGCAAACAGTTCGCTGCCGGAAGCTGTGTGTGATTGTTAGTTGATCGAACACGCCTACTTTCCATAAACCGTGCGGGTTGTTTGAGTTCATCGCCCACGGTGTCGTCTGAGTAACAGTTTGCAATAGAAAACCCCAATAAGCAGGGTAATTAGCCTATTATTGATAATCCATGTACTAATCAAAATGATATTTCTTATATAACACGCTAGATATTTCATATGTGTATAAAAGCAACCAGAATTTCATAATTGAATTACATCAGATAGCTTCGGCACTCAATTACGCCATTACACAATAGCACCAAGTGCAGCATCAAAAACCTTTGGAAAGTAGCATCATACATGGTAAATAGACAGATGAATCTCATCTAGGAAACTGCAGAAGCTGAAGCCAAATATTGAGCCTTCAGTGATGTTGAATGTCCTTGCAACTTTAGGCCAGTGGCTATGGATAATTTCCCGCCCAACCTTTGTCCTCTTCAGCAAGACTTCAATATTGTACCGTGGGTGTTGAATGAATACCTTCCTCACCTCTTGACCATGCAGGTGGTTTGAGAGGTAATCATCGGTGAACTGCTTTGAAAAGCACTGAAAACAAAGCTATGCATAAATCGTTGTTGTAAATTTTTAAATGGCGCAAGGGGTAAAAACAAGGTAAAAGAGTTGGTACCATCCTATAGTTGACTGACGTCTTCTTCATTGTGAAAAAAAGATCTTGCTATTATTCATCGCAAGTTTCTTCATCCTAACAATCTTTCTGATTTTTTTGACTTGATTGATATTCATGGACATCTCATTTCCCCATATGCAAAATGGGTCGAACAGTGGGTCTAAGCCTCTGACAACAGGACCTACATGTGCAAGACCAAATTGTAAGAAACCTAAATATTAGAATGATTCCTACAACTGCACAATAATGTGCTATTAGCCAAAGGACCCTGCTTGAACAGACCTCGATGGTAAACCGCAGTGTCTCCCATTGTTTCCCTGCAACACACATAAGGAAGATCTTGATCAGGTTAACTAAGAGTTGCCATACTATCAGTAGAATATGTATTGAGTACAACCAAATTCGATTGGTGTCACATGCATAACAATACAAAATTGTATCCACATCAAATGAAAAGCAAATTGCAGAACTGAACCAAACAGTTAAATGGACAGCAGACCAAATGAACCAAAATAGTTAACTGAGCACGACATTGCAGAATAGAAACATGTATTAGAAGATAACACAGTTGACAAAACAAAGAATGCTTGAGAACAGTACTACAAAATGTAGCAATTGTTGGACCAAAGTGTTAACATAACATAACATTTCAGAGGACCAAACTATTAACTTAACATTAGATTGCATATTAACATTACAGAGGAAAACTCACTAGAAGGCACTGGCTGTGGCCTCAAGAAAACAGCACAAGCTGTATTTTAAAGTAGACAACCGCATGGCGGTGTCGATGGTGGCCTCGAAGACGAGGTGCGCTCCTCCAAGATCTAGCGGTCGACACGCATGGCAGCCATAGCGACCTCGTGCGTGCGTGCGGCCACATGCTACTGAGATCCACGTTATACTGCGTGCAAAATGGCTGTAGGCGACGCTTAATTAGAGGAAGGGGGGCAGTGATTTCGGTGGAAGGTGTCGTGCCGTCGGTCGGGGCATGTGGGACGGGAAAGGAGGAGTTTTGTGTGGGTGGGGTGTGGATTACCTAACCATATCGACGAGGCTGCGCAGCAAGAGGAAGGGTCGGTGGAGAGGAGGCCACGCAGCAAGAAGAAGGGTCGCCGACACAGAGGCGGCGCTGCAAGAAGAAGGGTCGCCGGCGAGGAGGCGGCGCTGCAAGAAGAAGGGTAGCCAGTGAGGAGGCGGCGCTGCAAGAAGAAGGCTCGCCGACGAGGAGGCTGAGCTGCCGGTAAGCAGCAGTGAAGGTTTGAACTTGGAAAGCAAGGAGTAAGAAAGGAAATGTGGCATTCAGTAGGAGGAAGGGGCAGGGAGATAGATATTTCCGCGGTGGCTAAAAAATTTCGCTCGGTGCCGTGAGAAACTGGCACGCAAGTGTGGTTCAAGCGAGGGCAGTGACTGTAGACGACGAAGCTTTATGCGTAAGCCAGACAAGACGGTGCGCCAAGATATTTTATATCGCATCCCACACGTTTCTTTCTAGTAAACTGTTTCTGCTATACCTGATTTTTTTCATTATGTTTTGAAAGACAAAATGGTGTAACAGAGGGAAAGGATGGTGTTCGAATTTCCAGAACATTTACGTACAGTGAACATGCAACTAGTACATGAGTGTCGTGTTTAAATTTGGAAATTATTCCGGGTTCATTTGGCATTTTTATGCATTAATTGAGTTTCTAGGCATTTAATGTGCATAATTCAAATTTGAACTACAAGCACATGCTCCAATGCACCAAAGTTTGCTGAAAAATCACATGTGTGTCTTTGGGTGAATTTATAGATCCCATGTAAGAAATGGGAATAAAATTCAAACATCTAGGTGTCGTGGGTCGGCCAGAATGATTGAGAAACTTGGTTTTTTAATTCCTGTAAGTCCAAAACAATGCTGAAAATCATGAAACTTGGCATGGTGTCATGACATGGCACCAACATGCTGCAGTAAATATTTTGGCCGAATTGGGACAAGCTTTGGTGTAAGCTTCTTGCAAACCCGAGCTTCCCTCAAGAAGGCTCCTGGTTCCGAGAGGGAACGTGTCACCTCCGCGTGCGAAACGACATACGTACACTGCCTTCTCCCGCCTTAATTTTTTTACACAGGCAGATTAGACCAAATAGAATTATCGTGCTAAATTTTGGAATTATTCCTTGTTCGTTTGGCCTTTTTTATACATTAATTGAGTTTCTAGGCATTTAATATGCATAATTCAAATTTGAACTACAAGCACAGGCTCTAGCGCACGAAAGTTGTTTGAAAAATCACATGTGTGTCCTTGGGTGAATTTCTAGGTCCCATGCAAGAGATGGCAGTGAAATTCAAACATCTGGGCGTCGTGGCTCGGCTGGAAAGATTGAGAAACTTGGTTTTTTAATTCCTGTAATTCCAAAACACGCCTAAAAATCATGAAACTTGGCATGGTGTCATGACATGGCACCAACATGCTGCGGTAATTTTTTTTGGCCGAATTGGGACAAGCTTTGGTGTAGGCTTCTTGCAAACCCGAGCTTCCCTCAAGAAGGCTCGTGGTTCCGAGAGGGAATGTGTCACCTCCGTGTGCGAAATGACATCCGTACACTACCTTCTCCCGCCTTAATTTTTTACACAGCCAGATTAGACCAAATAGAAGTACCGTGCTAAATTTTGGAATTATTCCGGGCTAGTTTCGCCTTTTTTATACAATAATTGGGTTTCTAGGCATCTAATGTGCATAATTCAAATTTGAACTGCAAGCACAGGCTCTAGTGCACCAAAGTTGTTTGAAAAATCACATGTGTGTCCTTGGGTGAATATCTAGGTCCCATGCAAGAGATGGGACTGAAATTCAAACATCTGGGCATCGTGGCTTGACCAGAAAGATTGAGAAACTTGGTTTTTAAATTCCTGTAATTCCAAAACACGCCTGAAAATCATGAAACTTGGCATGGTCTCATGACATGGCACCAACATGCTGGGGTAAGTTTTTTGGCCGAATTGGGACAAGCTTTGGTGTAAGCTTCTTGCAAACCGGAGCTTCCCTCAAGAAGGCTCGTGGTTCTGAGAGGGAACGTGTCACCTCTATGTGCGAAACGACATACGTACACTGTCTTCTCCCGCCTTATTTTTTTACACAGCCAGATTAGACCAAATAGAAGTACCGTGCTAAATTTTGGAATTATTCCGGGCTTGTTTTGCCTTTTTTATACATTAATTGAGTTTCTGCGCATTTAATGTGCATAATTCAAATTTGAACTACAAGCACAGGCTCCAGTGCACCAAAGTTGTTTGAAAAATCACATGTGTGTCCTTGGGTTAATTTCTAGGTCCCATGCAAGAGATGGAAGTGAAATTCAAACATCTGGGCGTCGTGGCTTGGCCAGAAAGATTGAGAAACTTGGTTTTTTAATTCCTGTAATTCCAAAACACGCCTGAAAATCATGAAACTTGGCATGGTCTCATGACATGGCACCAACATGCTGAGGTACTTTTTCTGTCTGATTTGTGAAGGTGCACACATTAACAATCAACAAAGTCATTTTGGAACAAGTGTTGTCATGTTACAAATCGGAAACACAAGTATTATTGAAACCGTGGGCGTTCGACTTATCAATTACGTGCGGCCATGCGTCCCCTTTTTTATTGGTTAGGAGGTGTCGTGCGGGGTAGCTATTTGAGTACGGGAGGCGTGTGATAAGACCATTGCATGTGCTCATCAGGAGGAGAGCCCTTTTGACCGCTACCCACCGCGCACCTCCCTCCCAACATCTCCATTAATGGAGCCCGAGCACCTGTTCTATGGCGTGGCTATATGTCTCACTGGACTAAGATTTAAGAGAGAAAAATGAAAATCTGAAAAGAAAGTTTTGCATGGATCTTGATGTAAGATCTGACGGGCCTATATAGCATCGAGTGCGACTAATAGCAAGCATGATGAATATAAGGACGATGACATTGGATAATAATTGTATTACATATTTATAAACATAATTAAAAAAAGCCACATGCAGCAATGCTTGATATACACAAGGGCAAAAGAAGAGGGAAGACAACTAGTCTCTGCGGCGGGCGGCGACGAGCTCTTTCTTGTCCTCAAGACACTGGTTGAGAGCATCCACGGATTCCTCCACCAGCCTTCTATGCTCGATGCGCAGCATGGCATTCTCGTCCATAAGTTTCTCGATGATGACGCTGGTCCTCTTCAACAAGGCAGTGGTCCGCTCCTGCTGCTCCGCACTTCCGACGATCTTGGCCCTCAGCAGGTCACGCTCGGCCCGGAGCTTCGCATTGCTCTCATTTAGTTGTCGGATTACGTCAGTAGACTTTTCAAACGAGGCTTGTTGGTCATCCTGCAACCTCGCCCACCTGGAGATCTGATCCATCTGCCTAAGGACGAGGGCACACATGCGCCTGTAAGAATCCTCGCCTGCCCGCGAGGCATTTTCCCAGGCCGCCGTGGCACAGGAGGACATCCACTACAAAAAAGACACATCCGTGACATTTTGGGCCGAACGAATTTTTTTTCTGTCATACATATGACACTTCTATGACGATAATTGTGACAAAACCCGGTATCATCATAGATGTGGTGGGCTCCTAATTCTATGACAAAAAATCATAACAGAAAATGGCCTTTTCGTCCTGGATGGGCCGGAGACGCAGCTGCATGACATTCTTTGGGCCGTCCATGACGGAAAAAACCGTGGTAGAAGTGAGGGCGAGGAAAATTTCGGGGAGTTCCCGGTTACGGTGGGAGGTCGGGGGCCAAGCGATGCGCGTTTCTCTCGTACACGTACGCGCGTGTGTGCGAGGCGTTGGCTCTAACTAAACCCGAGCGAGGCGTTGGGCTCTAACTGAACCCGAGCGATTGCACTACAGGCTACGCCCGATCGAGCGATTCCTTCGCTACTGCTACTAACTGAAGCTGATCGATTGGATGAACAGTGAGCATTGCGGGGGGGGGGGGGGGTGGATGAACAGTGAGCGATGGTGTTGCCTCTGGATGAACAGGACCCTGTGGTATGGTGGAGGGCTGGATGAACAGTAGACGATGGAGGGGTGCCCATGGAGGGGTGGTTGAACAGGACCCCGTGGTGTGGAGGTCCGGATGAATAGTTGACGGTGGAGGGGTGGTTGAATAGTAGCCGATGGAGTAGCGCACGGTGGAGGCTCGATGAACAGGAGTCCTGGAGGCTAGAGGAGGTCGACGGTAGCCCGTGGAGGCTGGAGGAGGTCGACGATGGAGATGAACAGTATCCCATGGAGTCCCGTTTTGCGGTACGCCACACCCCTCCCGATGAACAGCACCCCCGTTTCGACCGTAGGAGGTCCGTTTCATCCGTTTTGCGGTACGCCACACCCCTCCCGATCAACAGGACCCCCTTTTCGACCATAGGAGGTCCGTTTCCTCCGTTCTGCGGTACGCCACACCCCTCCCGATCAACAGGACCCCCGTTTGACCGTAGGAGGTCCATTTCCTCCGTTCTGCGGTACGCCAGGCCTCGTTTCCATCGCCTGTTCCATCCAAGCCCTCCCGATGAACACGACCACACATTCCATTCCGACCCAGCCGGTTGTCTCCCACGTGTTCCGTTGCCTCCCGATGAACACGACGCATTCCGTTGCCTCCCCATGAACACGACGCATTCCGTTGCCTCCCCATGAACACGACGACGACGATGTTTCTCCGTTCTGAACCAGCCATGTACACGAGCCATGGTCGTACGTATGCGTGAGTAGGCGTTCGAGACCCTGCCCATATGTACACATACGTGGTCGTATTTTCTTTCTTGCACCCTAGCCGCTGTACGTACGTGTACATGCTACGTGTGCGCCTCTACTACGACACGCGCGTGCCTCTACATCGACCAGTATGTACGTACACGTTCGCGACCAGAATGACAACGCTACGTATGCTTCGACCAGGTGGGTCCCGACTGTTAGGCACTTCCTTGCCTACGAAGATGTAGCTGGTGGGTCCCAGCAGTCAGGGGAGCGAATCGTTTTGTTTTTGTTTTTTTTGCCCGGACACACTTCCTTGCGTGCGAAGGTGTAGCTGCTAGGTCCCAGCAGTCAGGGGGGCAAATCGTTTTTTTGCCCGGACGCACTTCCTTGCGTGCGAAGCTGTACCTGGTGGGTCCCAGCAGTCGGGGGCGAATCGTTTTTTTGGATGCACTTCCTTGCATGCGAAGATGTAGCTGGTGGGTCCCAGCAGTCAGGGGGCGAATCATTTTTTTCACGAAATACGGTGGCCCATTCGGTGGGTCCCCGCTGTCAGGTGGAGGAATAATTATTTTGCGCATAATAAGGAGGCACTTCCTTGTGGCTGCCGTCGACCCAGCTGTCAGCCTCTCCACGTACAGTCCACGTCCAATGGAAGTCATTCCTTGACCACGTTGACCACGCCGCGCCGAGAGCACCAGGGCGATGGACGACGGCGAGGCCTAGGAAGGGGACGCCGCAGAGCCGGGGAAGACGCGGCAGTGGATGCACACGCGGAGAGGAGTATGAGGGTTCACTGGTTCGGCTGCGCTACCGTCGCCGCAGAATAACAGGGGGTGTCGGTGAGTGGAGGGATGGCCTGGCCAGCGGTGGGAATAGTAGGGGGCGGTGAGACCTCCGCGGCAGCACAGCCGGCCACGGGAGGCAGGAGCAGGCGGCACGACCGGCGCTGCTTTGGGCGGCTAGAGCAAGAGGACCAGAGGTTGAAGAAGCACGACGGCCGTTGGATGGACATCGTACGGTCACTGCAGCTAGAATCATTTATATTGACTAAGTTGACAAAGCCCTTGGTACGTCAACTTAGTAGGCCCACAGGTTAGCTTCCGAAACGGTGCGCCCCAGATGTCAGGGGGAGAAATCATTTTTTGGGAGGGTGAAGCTAGAATATCCGAGATTGAAGAAGAAGCATGACATCCGTTGGATGGACATCCAACGGCCACTTCTACTAGAACCGTGTGTTGACTATAAGTTGACAAAGCCTTGCATACGCGTCAACTTTGTTTTTTTAGGGGACGCGTCAACTTAGTAAGGCCAGAAGTGTGTGGCAGAGAACTTATAGCCCATTTGAGATTTGTAAGAATGTGTAGCCCATATTTGAATTCTAATGGAATTTACTACATCCCATTTACAGTTTGTTAAAAGTACAACCAATTTCAACCAACCGTTCAAAACAGAATTCAATAAAATTTCCAACATTTTGATGGGATCCGAAATATTTTTATCCCGAAATTTCTAGTCAGATTAAATACAATTTCAATATAAATTTATATTACGTAAAAATCCAACGAAACATTGCGCTCGCAACAATTAATGAAATTAAAATTTTCAATATCCAAAAATAATATTTTATAAAGTAATCACGTGTTTGGTGTATTTTTTTAGTTACTGCCTAGTTTTTATAATTACATCCCATTTATTATTTCTTAAAGCCCATTTTCTTGTTAAGCCTAATGCATCCCTCCAAGGAAAGATTTGCAGCCCAGCGGGGCGGAGAATAACAACTTGACCTTGCCTGGGTATTCCTAAAAAAAGTATAGCTGGGCTAGCCATTTTCAGCTTGAACAAAGTTAATATCTGGGATGGATATCTGGCCTGGGCTAGACGGGCCACAGCCTGCCCAGTTAATACCTGCAGTGATGTTTTCATTGTTGTTCAGAGGAGAAAAATCAATATCTAGGCTAAACATCCAAAAACTCTGTAGTGCTCACACCTCAAAAACACAAATACTGCTCGAGCTACTTGGTCCCGGCTGTCGGCCGCTTCTTGTGCAATTCTCTCGTTTATTGACTACTCCCTCCTTTTCAGTTTATAAGGCTCAATTCAAAAATCTCACCAACCAAGGTAGATGATGAGTGGTGGAATATTTTTTGTAGTTTGCAAAAGCACCCAATTAATGCTCTTGTTTTCCTCAAAAAATTATGTTTACGAATGCATTAATTGCAATGCATGCATGCATAAAGTGCATGCATTGGTCAGTTTTCTCTTAATACTTGCATGCAATGATTTAATGCACCTTGAAGTATGAACATGTGACGGGGAACAACCAAATTGAGCCTCATAAAATGGAAAAACTAAAATTTTGAGATAAGCCCTATAAACCGGAAAGGAGGGAGTACTACATAGGTTGACAATGGTGTGGGACCGTGATGTCAGGAAACGAGGAGGAAACAAAATAAATTATAGTTATATATATATAAAATAAGAAGGCACTTGCATACGTGAGGCTATGGACCTGGTGGGTCCCCATTGTCATCCTCTCCAAGTAAAGTCATCTCCTCGCCCGCGCGTGCTTTCCGCCCGAAACAGTCAGCACCGCCCTCCCCACTTCCCGGTACAGGCGATTGCTCCGCCTTCAAATGACACAAGTGTCGTTCGTCTGTCCATATGCCACCCACATTAATGATACGCGGTTGCCGAGGTGGCTACTCCGGCGCCACACGTCTGTCCCTCCGCCCGCCCACCATTACTATATAAACTGTTGGGCCAGCCATAGCCGCAGTCATCCGCATCCGTTCCCTTTCTCCTGTCCACACCACTACTGCCCACCATGGCTTCCTCACGCTCCAGTGCTCTTCGGGACGGGCAGATGATGGACCACAAGGAGATGGCAACCATTGCTGCCGACCGGCTGGCCGGCAGCCAGCCAGAGGACGACGATGTCCCAATGGAGAACATCGTAGTCGACGATCCGGCGCCAACCCCCTCCTCCGTGCCATCCTCGCCGGTGCATTGCACCATGACCATCGGCGAGGCCCGTGCCCAATATATGGTCAGGGTGAGGCAGATGCGTGAGGAGCAGTTCCGGGAGGCGCAGGCCGATGCCGCCTACAACCACCATCTCCTCGAGGAGCACCTGCAGGCGGAGGAGCAGATCGCCGCGGAGCGGGCGGAGTAGGAGGCGCTGCTCGACTCGTACTGCTCCGCCCGCAAGGGCCGCCTCGAGCACTGGCGGTACCGCATGCAGGTGGTGGAGGCTGCGGCCGCCTACAAAGAGGCTAGCAAAGAGGGCGATGAAGCGGGCGAGGTGCTATTTGGCATGACCGAGGACAAGGCAGAGGACAATGCCGGCTCCGACAAGTCCCTGCTCCGCTGGCGTCGACGAGGCCCTGCTCCGCCGAGGCCTGCAGCGCCAACAACGAGGCAGAGGACACCGCCAGCTTTGCCGAGGCCCCGCCCCGCCAACAACAAGGCAGAGGACACCGCCGGCTCCGCCGAGGCCCCGCCCCGCCAACAACGAGGCAGAGGACATCGCCGGCTCCGCCGAGGCCCCGCCTCGCTGCAAACGAGGCCACGCCACACAGAAAACGAGGAAGAGTAGAACACGGTAGGTCGCCGCCGCTCGGGTCCAAGTAAGGCCACCGCTGCTAACCTCCGGTTGAAGCCAAGCTAGGCGGGTTGACCATTGACGGCCGGTTAGCTTCTTGGCGGCGACGTGGAGTCGGAGAGTTGCGCTGGAGAAGAACGTTGCTTCTACTTAACTGCTGGTGCATTTGGCTAACTGACATGTGGGCCCAACAGGGCACATGTCCGTTACGCAACTGCACCTGCAATTAAATCACCGAAGCTTCTGTTCGGCTCAGCGGGACACAAGTGGGTAGCTTCGGTTAATTAATTATACCTCCAGCGCACCCCTCTTTAGTTGAAGAATGTATGAAATGTAATGAAATCCGGCATGTTTATATTAAATCTGACCGTGTATGAATGAATTTATTTTGATTAGTTCGAATTCCTGTATCACTGGCATTGGATGAACATGCAAAACAATACGTACTAGCATCATTCCCAGGGTGATCACCTCGTTTGCAGCAATTTCACTTGTACTCCCTCCGGTCCTTTCTAGTCTGCATACAAGTTTTGTCTACAGTCAAAGTATCTCTAATTTGACCAATCCTATACAAAAAAGTATGCACTTTCACAATGTGCGAAGTAAAAAGGAACAGAAGGAGAACAAAGAGTTTGAGCAGCTTTTTAGCGTTTCTGTACATTGCAATCAAACACACGGGCTTGGCAATTCATAGAGAACATTCAAAACAATCGATGACTATGCATCTCAGCGACTCACATGTCAGAGGCAATATTTACTTCACAAATAAGAATAAAGAAAAAATTGATCGACGCTGCTGACAGGAAAGGGCGTCCCATTCGAAAATATCAAATGCATGTCTTGCTAAAATCAACGAGCAAAATTTGACAAGGTTGTCCCATTCCAAAATATCAAATGCCTACGATTGTGGAATGGGCAGGGTTTGCCATCAGTTCGGACATTGACATGGCACCTCATGCTAAATAAACTAGCTATTCTTTTTGTGCAGCTCCACCAAAATCAACCAAATTCGCGTGTGGCTTCTATGATTTCTCCCTTATATGTTGCAACGCCATGAACTTATCGGCACCTCCTTTCTTGTGGTGAAATGAATGATTCGATGTATTCATGAACATTTTGTGCAGCTCCCATTGAAATCAAGCTGAGCACCCCTGTTTGCACAAATACAAAAAAGTGATTAGTATAAAGCAAACTGTACTATGAATTGATAGTTTCAACAGGCACATACATGGTCCATGTAGAGCACACTTTTAGAAAAATGGAACTCACCAGAAAGAATCCTAGAACAACATTGTACTCGCGCATCACAGCAAAAATATGGAGATTTGTCAGTCCTTCTGAGATGCAGTTAGTTTGGTCTTGTGGGGTGTAATGTAACCATCCTTCAACTGCTCCTTCTGATGAGAAGATAGTCAGGGCTTCTTCATCCTGGCATAATCGAAACTAGTCACTTCACGTACTCCATATTCTTTTTCAGACGAAGATGATCCCTGTTGGGCAAAGACAAGAGGACTACTAAATGCTAGCATCCCTGTTTGCTCGAAAAAAAGGAAAGGAAATATTTAAAATAGCACAGACGAAGCACTTCTCAAGGACAATACCACTTTTTCATGACAGTATCTAAACAGTAGCACAACACCAATGGAGATGACAAAGCTCAATCATATGGATGAAATCAGTGGGCGAGTACCAACCTTTGTCAGGAGGCTTATTGTGTAGAGCATATAGATGAAGCACTTCTCCGGAACCATCTGTTGCTATCTACGGTGGTGGCCATGCTTACTATATACTCCTCGATTAGTTTAATGTTTCCAACATCTTCTTGTGCAGTTCCACTAAAATATATGGTATCTTCAAAGAAGATCCCTGTTTGCACAAGTTGAGATAATTACATATTACATTAAGAGTGGCATCAAATCAGTAGCAAAACAATTGCTCGTTCCAGCCATAGCAATAAATTAAGATGCAAAACTATATCATTACTTGTGTCATCAAAGTTCCAGTGCTTCATTACAGCACCGGGAGTTGATTTTTGTTTTTCTTCCGCTTGTTCTTCCCCTTCATCAGTTGGTTCAATAACAGACAAGCTTCGCCTTCAATGTATGATTTGGCATGTCAATTAGGGAGCACAAGTATAGTACTAAACTTAATTTTCTGATGAAAGTGGCGAAATACAGGCCAGCAGTTGTGAAATATCCTTATCTTACCTCAGTGGGATATTACGGTGCACATACAGATTGGAAGTCTTGTCTCCATTTGTGCAGTTCACTAAAATCAAGCAACATTATCGTACAAGTAGCACAACATATGAAAGCACACTGCAGAATCATGTGAAAGAAGGCTAGTACTGACCTCTCATGATGCGGAATTCAAACAACTCACAAGAAGAAGATCTGAACCAAATTCGCCTTAACGGATAGGAAGCAAGATCTCCTCTTGTGTAGTTCCACTAAGATCAAGCAATCAAGCAACGTTGTCGGTCTGACATTTTGGTTGAACTGCAAAAAACACTCTTAAAACAAAAGTGTTTTGTGTAGTGCAACAAAAGGTCACAATGGCAACGAGGTGAAGTAGATAACCCTGTTTACACAGAGGTGCAAAGGAAACAATTAGTGGTCAATAACGGTGGATGACACAGAAGCCAACAAAAAGAAGCATCTACCTTATCTAAATGGGAAAGAAAGCAAGACAGTAGCATTTCTCAAACGGTGGCATTGATTAATATTAACATAGAGATTATATTAACAATAAAATTCGTTAAACATGTAATTTGCTTTTAACTGTGGCATTGCATCAATTTTCCAGCGGCATTATTAGAGGGTGTTTGATTACAGGGACATCTTGGTGTAGGGACTAAAAAACGCCATGTCAGTCCCATCTAAACCAAACAAGAGGGACTTTTAGGGACTAAAAGTGGGCATTTGGGACTACAGAAAGAAGACCCCGAGGGAGTCTTTTTGGGACTTTTTCCAATAGTTGCCCCTGCCACGCATTGCACCTTGTCTCTATTAGTTCATTACTAGGGGTAACATGGTCTTTTAGCATGTCATTTAATAACCTCTAGTCCATGTTTAGTCCCTGGAACCAAGCAGGTAGGGACTAGGTAGTTTTTAACCAAACAGGGCCTTAGATTAACAACGGCTAATGAGTTGCACGGGATAGTGGACGCACCAGCACCATGTGCATCTACCGATGTACTGTGGTCATGCATAGTCTGTTGCAACGAAGAACAAACAACCAAGGAGCATATTGCTGTTGATCCCAGTTTTGTTATCTTTAGACACCTTTCCCTATGTGAGCGCAACAAATCTAGTTCTGCTCAAACTCTACAGCCTTGTCCCTTCCTTTCCTTTTTGAACTAGTACTTTTGCCCCTTCCTTTCCTCTTTGAACCACGTCCTAGATTTATGCGATACAACTTTCCCCACTACATTCCCCCATTCCTTTCCTCTTTGAACCACGTCCTAGATTCATGCTATACAACTTTCCCCCTTCATTTCCTCTTTGAACCACGTCCTAGATTCATGCTATATACAACTTTTCCCACTACTTTCCCCCACTCCTTTCCTCTTTGAACTACGTCCTAGATTCATGGTATACATGCAGCTAGAGCAATGCATGTGGAGTAAGTAAATTATACCTTAAGGTTCTTGGGGCGTGGTTCGGTCGGTGATGGGATGACGGCAAAGAAGAAGGGGTCGGAGGCCCTCCCGCGCCGCTGCTGGGTGGAAAGTGAACAACTGCGCTGGTAGTCCCTCGCCGACGGCGATAGCGTTAAGCGTGTTTCCCTTCCCGGCGGACGGATCCTGCCGGCTCTTTGAGCAGCAGTGAGGGGAGAGAGAGGCCAATGAAGTCTTGTTTAGATCTGAAGAGGGCGAGAGAGTATGAAGAGAGCAACTACTCCCTCCATTCCAAATTACTCGTCGAAGAAATGGATGTATCTAGAACTAAAATACATCTAGATACATCCATACCTGCGATAAGTAATTCGGAACGTAGGGAGAGGGCGAGAGAGTGTGAAGAGAGCAACTACAAGCGCTGAGGCTCCAATGTGTATATATATACTGGAGAGGGAGTGTGAAGCGTGCAAACCCTAGAAAACATTTTGACCAGTCAAAGAATCCTCTTTGCACAAATTATGCTCAAGTGTAGTTATCGAACCCGAGACCTCAAGTTAGAAGGTGCAATAGGACCAAGGTGCGTGCGTGTGTGTGCGTGTGTGTGTGTGTGTGTGTGTGTTTAACAACATGTGTGTGTTAGAGAGAGCGACAGATCAACCTACTCCTACAGAGAGACGTTGTGTAGTGTACGATTTTAGCCGCGAGAGTCGATGCATCCTCTCGTTTCCAGACGTGTCCGATAGGGACATGCAGACAACTGCCACGCCCGCTCCTGACTAGCCTGGCCCACCCAAAGCCCCTCCATTGCCCACGCGCTTCCCGCCCGAAACGGTCAGCGCCGCTCCAAAGAATCGGTGCCGCATTCATGCCCGGGAAGAGCGGACGCGACCTCTCACTGGTGCAAGAGTGATGGTTACTGCTGGGTCTATGTGATTTGACGGCTCATTGGTCTTTATTACTGAGGTGGTAGGACTGCTGGATGTCCCACGCTTTCGGCGAAAGGAGGTACTACTACTAGATTACAATTTTCTCCATTCTTATAGCGAAGGCGTGCAAGAGCAGTGAAAACATGCAGGCTCAGTGATTACATGGCCCACCTCACACTATCACCGTGTGACACCTAACTCTTTACATAGTACTCCCTTCGTTCCTAAATATTTCTAGATGAGTCCCCACGCATTGCCGCGGAACAGCGGTATATCTCTCTGCGCAAAATTATCGATTTCATAGAACTAAAAATTAAAAACTCTATAACCGCATGACAAATGTGGTAGCCAAACAAATGAACTCCCATCATCATTTAGATCATCCCACGTAAGGAAGAAAATATCAGCCAACTCCTACTGGATAAGGATTATATTTTTCTTTTTGACATGTTAATGGGACTTAAAAGCTCACTTACATGCATGCTACCGGTGCATGCTTGCATGCAGACATGTTGATGTGATTTAAAACCCACTCACATGCATGTGCCACGGTATTTCTGCATGCTTGCATGTGGCTTAGTGCGGAGCCTCTCAACGTCTAGATCAGATGGCTATTATGGACTGATTTACTTCATCTAACGGCTACATCAATTTTGATGATGTGGCTCAAGGAGAGGATAGAGAATTCCTAGTAGTGGGGGCTAGCTATTACTAGTAGATAAGTCTTTGTAGAGATTCCACTACATACATAACAAAATGAATGAATCTACACTTAAAATGCATCTATATACATCCACATGTGGTTCATGGTGAAATCTCTACAAAGACTTATATTTAGGAATGGGGGAGAAGGCATATTAAGCAAGCTTCTCCTCTTTCTGCGAGTTGACGGGACACATCAAAAGTACTCCAGTGTATAGAGCCTTGCCTCTAAGGTAGGCGCCACATGGTTTGCCTCTTTTTTTAACATAACACATCAAGTCGCAATCTGTTTGTTCACCCGTGGTAGACGATCCTCCCTCAACCAAGTGGACAACCAGTACACGTGCCAAATTACCACATGGGCTGCCTTTTTCGTACAGAAATGAGCTCCACAGTGCACCCGCCCGGGTGTGGTTGGGAAAGAGACGGGAGTACGTGCGCCGTGCATGCACCTCTTCTCTTCGTGCATGCCCCCACCTACGTGGGTGTGTGTGAGAGATACAAACTGCGTTCGTGAGTGTTTTTTTGTTTTGGGGTGGGGTGGGGGTTGATTTCGTGAATTATTTGTGGGAATATGTGTCGATGACATCTCAAACAAAATTTTGCATGCAATGTGTGTGCAATGGAGGCCTATCCATATCATACATAGAGGGTCGGGCAATCCACGAGAAGAGAGGGAGGGGTCATAGCTATCGATAGAGTCGAAGATAGGATCAAGTGGGTGGGTGCGAAATCAATGAAGAGAGCCATCGAAATTGTGTGTGTGCAAGTCAAAGATATAGGGCGACTGGCCTACCGAAACGTTAGAGGGCACATGTCAAGTTTGTGTGTGGCAGGGAGACATGACTAGAGCGCTCGATGTATCGGTGTGTGGGGGGAGGGAGTGGGGGAGGGGTAGGCAGAGGCCTAACTATAGAGGTAGAATGACTTGTATATGTGTTGAGAAGGAGAGACCCAGCTATGTCTTGAGGGAGATCGGTCGACATCCATACATAACTGAAGGACAGGAAATATGATGGGACAGAGAGAGAGGAGAGAGAGAGGGAGGGAGAGGGAGGGAGAGGGGTAGAGTGTTGGATAGGTGATGGAGTTGCTTCTTGAAGATGGTGGGAGAGGCCTACTAGACAAACTGAGGGTGGAACTGCAATGTTATCAATAAGAGTGGGGATGTGTTTCTGTGTGTGCCTGTGCGTGATAGATCTGTCGGGACGCATCCATGGATGATGAAGGGGAACCATGTGTTTGGTAAGCAAACCTAACTAGATCGGTAGATCAATTGTTGTTTGTCGGAGGAAGGGAGAGACACAACTAATGAGGTAGATTGATTGACATGTGGGTAAAGCCGAGTTATAAGGACCTAGCTAGCTATATGTATAGCGAGAGACCGGTCGGTGTACGTCCATTTGGTAGAGGCAAATAAGGCCCGGCGAGACGGATAGACAGAGAGAATGGAGCTAGGAGGTGGTGCGAGAGGCCCAACTACTAGCTAGATACGGGGAGGAGTGTGCGGTTGTGAGATCGATGAAAAGAGGGGCGAGAGTTTACACGTGTGTCTGACCATATGAGAGACACGAGGCAAGGACACATAAAGAAGGAGATTGAAGGTGTGTGTGTATGTTGTAGGCAGGCATCGCTGGAGAGGTTTATCGATCGGTGTGTGTCGGAAAGGAGTTGTGGAGACTCTGGGAGAACGACCTAAAGAAAAAAATGAATGTGCCCGGTGTATAGAATGCCAAGGGAGGGGGAGGGCGAGGAGTGCGTGTGCATGCACGAGAGAAAGTTAGTGGTAGCTACAAAGGTTAGAGGATTGTGTGGGTGTAAGTGACTAACAAAGATCATAATTTGATATGAAAGCGGATTCATATATTTGAATAGGAGATCATAGTGTTTTAAACATTGCATGCATGAATATAGCGGTGATACACGTGTTGTGCACATGTTATACCATAATGTGATAATGCATGGCGTTTGCAACTCACAGCTAAATGTCGAACAATCTAAACCATACTATACATCAAACAATCTCACATTTTATTTGAATTTGTGATAATGTGTGGCGTTTGTAGCTTACAACTAAATATCAAACAATCTAAACAACACTATATATCAAACATTCTCACATTTTATTTGAATTTGTGGTAATGTGTGGTGTTTGCAACTCACATCTAAATACTTGTAGGCGTAGGGGGCGGGGCACCATACATAATGTGATAAACACATTATATGTATGAGACATGGTTTAGATTATGAAGATCTAGCTAGAGCTAGAAATGTAATGTGACTTGAAATCAAAATAAAGTGGATTCAAAAAATCTAGTTTGAGTTCATATAGTACACATAGTTCATATGTAACTCGAGACTAATCATGTGGTGTGCTGTGAAGATAATACACAAACGATGGTTTAACTTGACAATAATGATGATTGTAGATCTTATTAAAATAGAGAAACGAATTCAAATGCTTTGACTTCACAACAATCATTACTGTAGATCTTATTCAAATAGAGAAACGAATTCAAATTTAGTTCATATTGAAGCGGTAGTATATACGTTTGGAATGCACTAAAACGTTCATTTGCGTAGTAGGTAGCATGCATTATACACGTAGCGAAATATTTTAATTGAACATAACATGAATTCAAAGTTTTGAATGACATTTGTAGTGCGCATTGATTTGGTACAGTACACGTTAGGCTTGTCCGGAAATTTCAACCCGCGCCTTGTTAGCCCGAAATATTTAAGATATATCTTTGTCTCGTTGTGCTCCGACAACTCCCTCCATCTCAACCCGCGCCTTGCTATTCCGAAATTACAATGCGCGCGAAAACTCCCACCTCCTGTGAAATCCTGACACGCGAAATGCCCGTGGTACCCGTGAACCAAAAGAACCGCCTCAAATCGGTGGGGGTATTTTCGTAGCTTACTCCACATTTCAGACAAGCGCGTCTCTAAGCCATGGTTCCCCACTGCCATCCCATCCACCCACCCATTCGTACACCGAGGCCGTGAAAACCTGCAATGAAACCCCACACCCTGCTCCGTCCGCCACCCAGCCGGAGCCTCTTCCCCGACGACGTCATCCACAACAACACCTCGACATCCCTCATCCACCGTATCGGATGAGGATCCGTCGTCGATCTCATCGTCCCGCCGGTTCAGCCACCCCGTCCTCTACCTCCAAGGAGCTGCTCCAACGTTCCCCTCGTCTTTCGTGCCACCTCCATCCCACACCGTCGTCTTCACCTGCACCACCGGAAGAGCATCATCATCACCGTTTCCTTGTATGAAGCTGCGGCCTAATCGGCGCCACCGAAGAGGTTGTACACTAATCGCCGCATTTTCTTCTTAATTCGGTCTCACGATGCTGCCGGTGCTCGGTCCCGAGCCGACACGGTGCGGCTCCATCCACGGCGGCGTCGCCGGCCACTTCCTCCATGGCGTCGCTCCCTCGGCGGTGACGTCCACATCAGTAGGATATGCTGCTGCTTTAGCTCTCGCTCACGCTGCTGCTCTGCTCTTGCTCTCAGTCCCCTGCCTGGTCCGCTCTTGCTATTGCTCTTGCTCGTGCTGCTGCTCTTGCTCTTGCTCTTGCTTGCAATGCTGCTCCAATTTAGCTACACTTCAGTCGACTAAATCGACTTTTGGGTCAGTCGATTTTCAGGGGGTGGGGGGCTCGCCGGGGTGAAGGAAGAACCAGCCGCAGCGGGGAGGGGGGGGGCTAGAGGGATGGCCGGGGCGGTGGCGAACCGGCGGTGGGGAGTGTTTTCGGGGCGGGCGGGGCGGTGCACCGCTGGCCGCGGGCGGCGGTGGGCTGCTGTTTGGCCGGTGGTGGCTGGCGGCTCAGGGGGGTGGAGGTTGAAGATGAACCACAGGCCCTTGATTTCATATCCAACGGCTGCAAAATCGACTGACCAGAGATGAAAAAGTCAGTCGACCGACGTGTAGCCTCACCTTGCTAGTGCGTTCAGTTTCGACAGCAAAATTCAGTTTCGACAGTTAAGTTCAGTTTCGACAGTTAAGTTCAGAGATGAGCGGCTGATGTATTTTACATCTAGCACTTTGTGGTTATGTATTTTATGTCATGTATTGGAGATGCTATTAGAATTCCACTCAGGTTAACGTTGTTCATTGTCTCTCTTGTCCTGCTTCAGCCTCGGCGTTGTACAACTCACCGGAGCTGCTCCAACGATGAAACCCTCCATCACAGCGGAGCAGTACCTCATGCTCCATCTCCAGACGCCTAAGATCTTCTTCCCCTCCTCCGACAGCAAAGTCAGCCGGAGCATCCTCACCGACCAACCCAATCACGCTGAGATCGACATGGCTTCGCCAAAGAGGTTGTACACTTGTTGCATCTCTGTTTTACTCTACATGTTATATATATTGTCCACTGAGCACACGGATTTGTTCCTTTAGTGTATCCTTGAAAGAAAAAACGTAGGAATTTTAATTTTCACTTGTCCTCCTTTTCAAATTCCTATTCATGAAGCACAAGACTAAGAGATAGTAGCATAATAGCATTATAACCATACATTTTCTTGTGGTTTGACTTAATCTCATCATGCTTCTTTGCATCCTGTGATCTTCCAATTGTTGTGAATCAAACACCCAGATTGGCAGAAATCTTGTGTTTTTAAATTCTCTGTTTTGCACGTGCATTCCTATCCTATTCCTGTCTATTTCCTATCCCTGCATTGTTGGAATCCTCCAATTCAAACGAGCCCTTACAGAATTACTTCTCTTATAGATAGTTGTCAAAGAAACCTTGCATGGTTTCTCCCGCTTCTGCTGCGCCGTCATCCACCCCAGCTCAGCTGTTCCAACGATAGAAGGGTCCAGCACAGCAGGGATCCGGCCTCCAGACTGTCTTTCGCCGCTTTAGATCTTCTTCCCCGCCGCTGGCAGCCATGAAAACTGCATTACCATCATCAACCGAGCAGATGACCTCGAGGACTACACGGGTCCGCAAGAGAGGTCGCACTCTTTCGTGTCTGCTTACGTTATGCATCGCTTAATATTACATGCTACTTTATCATCCTGTTCACCGATTAGACTCTAAGTCAGCTCCAAACTAATGGTCAAACTTGAGTTTTTAAATGGTTGTGGGGTACATATCGGGGCCGCTATCAATAGTATCGATCTACAATCTGGTTAATCTCTGGTGTCTACTATGAGTTTCATGTTGGGTGGGAAACAAACAGTAAAGAAGCCATTATCTGTATTTTTTAACTGAAGCCATTATCTGCCTGCTATTATTGGTTTTGGGTCTATCCACAGGTTGCTACCATCACTCTGGATTTCTTCATGCACTCCTTACATAATCTCACTATGTTTTATTCCTATGCATGACAGTTATTGTAAACAATGGAACTAAACATGTAGAGCAAAAGAGACGAACCTTGCGTGGCAATAAAATTTCATGCAGACGTCGCTCCATGGTAGGCGCAAAGGCAGCCTCCCTCCACGCATTTCGGATTGTAATCAAGAGGAAGATATATGTTCTGAGGGGGATTCAGAAGGAGAAGACAACTCCTATTTACCCCCTGAGGTCTTCGCTCTAACTTGGCATGCTGATGTTGGTTATATCATGCATATGGTGTCTTGCATTGCTTACTTTATACATCAAATATGTCATCTGCTTAGTTTAGACATCCTTTGTGTGAATGCCATCTGTTTAGTTTATTCATCATTTATGTGAATTATGCAATGCCATCTTGTTTAGCTAGACATCATATATGTGAACTTTGCAATGCCATCCTGCTTAGCCAGTCATCTTATATGTAAATTATATCAGTCCATCCTTTTTTCGTTACATATTACATTTGTCAACAATGTTAGTACATTCAACTGCTCTTCGTGTGCATCAGCCATTTGACACGGTGATGGCAAATTCTGGAGTGAAAACAAGGTCTTCAAAGCAGACTATGCTATCCGACGAAGCGCATATCTCGCTGGTTATGGATAGCTCCTCAGAGGAGGCTTCAGGGACAGATGACCAGTCCTATCCCCCCCCCCCCCCGAGGTGTATGCTCTAACTTGGCAGGGTTATGTTCCTCATATCGTGCGTATGGTGTCTCGCATTGCTATCTCATTTGATTAGTTTAGACATGCTTTGTGTGAATGCCACCTGTTCAGTGTCTAATTACCATATATGTGAAATATGCATTGCCATCTTGTTGCAAGACATTATATATGTGAATTATACAATGCTATCTTGTTGCAAAGGCATTATATATGTGAATTATGCAATGCCATACTGTTTAGCCAATCATCATGTATGTGAATTATATCATGCTATCATTTTTTGTATTACGTGTTCCATTTGTCAACAACGTTTGTATATTCAACTACTCTTCCTGTGCATCAGCCATTTGAAGCGGTGATGGAAGTATCTGGAGTGAAAACAAGGTATTCAGAGCAGACAATGCTACCTGTTGAAGCAGACATCTTGCTGGTTACAGAGAGCTCCTCAGAGGAGGATTCAGAGACTGATGACCAGTCCTATTTCCCCCCTGAGGTCTATGCTCAAACTTGGCAGGGTTATATTACCCATGTCATGCATGTCGTCTTGCATTGCTTAGTTTTTACATCATATATGGATATATCATCTGCTTACTTGCTTACTATATAAATCATATATTTGAATTATATCATGCCATCATGTTTACATAGTACATACACATCATCTATCTGAATTATGGCATGGAAACCCATTTAATAAATACATCATATAGTTATATCATCTCATCCTGTTTAGTGTTTACAGTCATCATATTTTGAATTATGGCATTCTATCCGTGAATGTATGTGAATTATGGCATGTCAACCTATTTAATAAACACATTATATAGTTATGTCATGTCATCCTGTTTACATAGTCTCATATTTTGAACTATGTCTTTCCATCTTTTTTAGTTAGCCATCATAATGTGAAATTGTGCCATGCTATCATGTTTAGCTAGCCATCATATATGTGAAATTGTGTCATGCTATCCTGTTTGGTTAGACAACATAAATATGGATTATTTCATGCCCTCTTTTATTCCCCACTATCCATTGCACCTGTCTATCATACAATGTCTATACTGTCAATTACTTTTCTTGTTTATCAGCCATTTGAATTGGAGAGCGTGATGGCAGTATCTAAGGGAGTAACAACACGGTCTTCGGAAAAGATAGTGCTACTAGTTGATGCAGATAGAACCACAGTTGTACCTGCCCAAGGACCAGATCCACCACACATAACCCAGACTCTCGCAGATTGTACCCCTACCCAGTTGGACAGAGAACTAGCTACACCCCTTCTAACCCCAACCCCAACAGATACTAACCCAGTTCCAGTTGACACAGCACCGTCTCCACCACAGAGCACCCAAACACGAGCAGTTAGTAAGGGAACTGCAGTGCCCAAAGCACGAGGACCACCACTCCGAATCCCAACTCAACGCTTAAAGGAGAAGAAGATTTGTTCTCGGGTTAGGTTCTATAGCTATGGTTCATACTCCTTTGCTCTTGCATTACTGTATTTACTCATACCAACTATTTTCAAATTTGAAGGATGGAATTGAAACTCCAATGGCGCAACAGGTATGTTTTAAACCTATTTCTTTAACTGGTTTGCTGTTGTAACCTGCTCTATGTTGATTTCAGTTTCAATTGAATAAACAGTTATGTTCTCATGTCATGCACATTACAAGTGTTGTTATTGCTCTATAGTTACCCACACTTATATTCTGTCTATCCTGCTTTGTCTTGAACAAATATTATTTGAACTGTGTCTCTATCTTGATTTGGCAACAAAAACTAGAATGATATAGACCATAAAGTGACCATGGTACATAGATATATGTTTGTTTCATGCTGTTATCATGTCCACTTTACTACTGAACTCATTTACCAAAATGAGTTTCATATACAACATGGTAAACATGTGATGTGTTTGCTTGTTTCTCTTTTAGAGTGCGGACAAAATATTGGAGAATAGTACCGCGTTATCCAATGGTAAAGGAAGTAATGCAGATAAGGTTCAAGATAGTGAGACATCCCTGTTGGTCTCTAAGAAAGCTGATAAAAACTATCTTGACGACAGTGAGGGAACCCAAAAGTCCTGTCTTGATGTAGTGTTCGATTTACTGGCCACTACTGCTGGCACAAGCTCTTCGAACTCGCTGCCTGAATCAGTTCGTCCTCTTGAGTCTCAACTTCAAGTTGAAAGACATCACTCAGATGTGCTACGACAGGAAGCTGAAGGACTGAGGAAGTCCCTGCAGAATTCAGATGCATATTTTCTGGTGCAACAGCAAGCGCTGGAGGATTTAAGCACCAAACAAGAGAAAGTTAATAAGCTTGCTAAGCATCTTGCCAGCATTATGGGTACCCAGGATATTGTTTCTTGAGATCTTCTGAAGTGGTTTCAGTTCTGGATTTGTTTTGCTGTGGCATTTATTTGCGCTGGTCGCCAACTTTGACAACCAGTGTATATGATATGCTGCTTTGTTCCCTATATTTGCACTGGTGGTGAACTTTGATGCCTAGTGGATGTAATATGTGTAATAGCCGTGATAGCCTAGCGTTAGTTGCTTGCTTATTTATTTCCTTGTTGTCTTGTTTATTTGTTTTCTTGTAGTCATTGCAGTTCTTTTTCCGCGGTGAGCTAGTGGCTGCAATAACCTATTTTTTAAAACTAGGCCACAATAACCATGGGCTAATATTTACTGTAGTCACACTGGGCCTCCTACTGGCCGTAGAAACAGTGGGCCTTCTACAGGCCATAGAAACAATGGGCCTTCTACGGGCCGTAGAAACAATGGGCCTTCTGCGGGTCGTATCATAAATGGGCCTTATACTTGCCGTATGATCGATTAGCCAAACATGGGCCAAACAGACCGCATTATGGCCGTAAATGGGCTAGAGTTGGAATCGTCCGTTCATGGGCCGACCATAATGGGCCATCGTTAATAGGCCATATTTGATGACGCTATGAAAACGGCCCAACATATTAACGGACCACAAACGGGCCGACTGTAACCATGGGCTGAATTTGGCCCACGAGCTGAAAATGACAGTAACGGGCCACAGTAAACGAATGCTGGAAATGAGCCCAAGAATAAATGGGCTCTGAGAAGGCCGAAAGATAACATGGGCTGGAAACGGCCCAACAGAATAACGGGCCGTTAATGGGTATAAAGTGATACACTGTTCATTACGGGCCAGTTTCACCATGGGCCATTAATGGGTGTAAAGTGATACACTGTGCATTACGGGCCAGTTTCACCACGGGCCGTGAATAGGCCAAGAGTTACATAGGGCCTCATATGGACCGAAAGATGTCATGGGCCATACATGGGCTAGAAGTGAAAACGGGCTGGAATCATATTGGGTGACCCAGATGACGCTACTGGGCCTAATTCGGATAGGGCGTAACGGGCCTTGGGTTAGCGGGCTGTAAACGGGCTATATGCGAACAGGCCATTAACAGGCTTTACATGGGCTAGCCCGCCACCTTTTGACCAAGTCAAACAGGCCGGCCTTTTCATAGGAATGGGCCTCTGTTGGGCCATGCCACGTGTCGACGTATCATAGGCGCCTTCTGTCCAATGAGTGGATGACATCTGTCCCAACGATGAGCCGACACGTGTTTCCTCCAGCCAATGATGATTTTACACGTGGAAAATCCCCATTGGTCGGGGCTGTTAACGGGTTATCAGATCCAAAATCCGACCTGATAGCTTAACGGCGTTCCGTTATGGTGGATGCCACGTGTCGGTCACCCTTGACGAAAGCATTTTTGTGACGCGGGATTTATCGTCATGGAAGTGGACACTTCCATGATGATAATTTTGGTAATGTCATGGAACACTTCTACGACAGCACATGTATGACTATCTTGATTCTGTCATAAACTCTTCATGGATGTACATGCATGACAGAAAATGCGACCTACTGTGACAAACACGTATCATCACGGAAGTGTATTTTTTTGTAGTGATCTCTGCCGCATTCACGGCGCGGTGGGACATCTCTTCTGCTTCCGCGGCGCGGCCAGACCAGACTGCTGCTTCGATGGCATGGCGGGTCCTCTGTGCTGCTTCGGCGGCGCCGCGGGACCTCTCTGCTGCTACAGCCATGCGGCGGGACATGTTGGTTGCTTTCGCGGCGAGGCAGGACATCTCTCGTGCTCCCTCTTCCAGGCTCGCCTCTCCCTGGTGGCAATATCTCGACCCAGAACTCACGCTGGCCATGGCGGACGGAATGGAACGATGATGAATGACTTCTTTGTTTTTGACTTTTTGTGGATGAGGAGTTAAGGTGTAACATCCCAAATTTTCAATTTGGAATGTTATACATAGATCATCATGCATATAATATTTTCTTGCATTTTTGCCGATCCTAGAAATTTCACGCAACTCAAGGACCCTCGGAGAGAGTTGGAGATTTCGTCTTTTTCATATTTGAGTCTTCTCAAATTTCGGAAAAAGGATCATTGGATTTGTCGGACTTTTATTTGCCTTTTATTTGGATAGGGAAAAATGTGCGTTTTAAAAATTTGCATTTTAGGCCCGGAGAAAAGTTCATTTTGTTCGACTCATTTTTAGGAGTCGGGGAAAATTTACTTTTTTAGATTTGGCGTTCGTTTAGATCTCTTTTTGTTTTTTTCCGAGCGCGGAACCGTTTAAAAAAAAGCTCCAGCGACTTGGGCCTAAGACCCAAGCCACCGAGCCAGGGGCCGGCCAGGCCAAAGGCCATCGAGCGCCTCAGCCGCGCGCGCGCCCAGGGAGAGGAGCCGCCGCCGTTTCCTATTCCTAGTAGGATTCATCTACTTTCGTTTTTTTCTAGATCTTTTCCCTCTTTTCTTTCCTAGTCCTAATCCAATTCCTTATCCTCTACTCCAAGTGAACCCCTCCCCTCCCCAATATAAATACTCCCACACCCCCTCTCTAAATCCTCATCAATCCAAAGCCCCAAGCATCTCCGCGCCCACACCCGCGTCGCGCCCTGCGTCACCCGCGCGCCGCCCAAAGCCGCCGCACCCCACCGCCACCGCACCACCCGCGCCGCCGCCGCACCTTGCCGCCGCCCACGCCCACGCTACCGGAGTTCCTCGCCGGAGACTTCATCGGAGGTAGCCCCGCTCTACATCTATTCTTCTCATCGGATCGTTTTCTTCTAATCGTTCCGATTCTTTTTTTCCGATTCGTTTTTCTTCGCAAAACCGTTCCGGTTTTCTAGATCGGTTTTACGATCGGTTTTCTTCTCCGAAACCCTAGATCGGATTCGTTTTCTTCTCCAATTTAGTTGCCCAAGATCGTTCACCGGACCGTTCGTCCTAACGAACGTGATCACCGGATTATTCTTCTAGGTTAACGAACGTCCGTTCGTTCAACCGTTCTTCTTTTTCTTCTCGTCGGATTTATTCCGCGATCGCGATCTCAGATCCGATCTTCTTTCTAGTCTATCTTCTCGCTCGTTTATCGGAATCAGGTGATTCAAGCACCTGGAGTTTCGTTTCGAAACCGCCGTTCCGACTAATCAACTTTAACTAAGTTTTGCTATGGTAAAATTTGACCTAGTTTCAACTTGCTAAAACCGAGTTGTTTTCCGCTGTTTGCTTTCGGTTTCTTTGTTCGGTTCTTTCTTTCTTCTCAACCGGAGTTCTTAAGTTGAACTTTCTGGTTCGATCTCTTGTTCGAGTTTTACCTGTGCATTAGATGAGTACTTATTGTATGCTTGTTGTTTGTCTGCGATAGATTACCCGGATTGCGCCGCCTGTTACTTCGAATCTCTAGGACTCGTGGATCATCAGCAAGGCAAGTAACACTTTGATCATACCTTTTCTACAACCCAGTTTTATTGCATTAGATCCATCCTCACACATTGCATGATTAGGATCTAATTAAATTGTGGGATGGGAAGTAGATGAGGTAGTACCTATGACCTGTTACTATGAAACCTTTGGGAGTTACTTCTACGTTTGCTTATTATGCCATGCTATGCTAGTAGATGTGGATTGCGGAGTGATATCCATGACAGATGTGAGATTGATAATTTTAATGGTTTATCTAAGGTGGCAACTTAAACACACATCTGGGTGGATTGAGGCACCTGATGTCTATCAGGACTTGCCTGTTTTTTCTGGACCGCCACCCAGGCTCAAAGGGATCATAAGATCTTTCATGCTAAATACTTACGTGTGCAGCCACAAGCCATTATGGGCTCTGGCATAGTTGACTAAGTCGTGCGAACTCTTACAGGGTAGACTAGCAGATGTAGGGGAAAGTAGGTGTACCGGTCTATCCAACGTAAGGTGCTAGCGCTTCTGAAAGACTATGTCTCGGTCATCCGTTTCTCAAACACCAGTAGTGCGAGAAAACCAATGGAGGCGATCAAGTTTTGTGGGGAAAAGTGCGCAAACCTCTGCAGAGTGTAACAAACTAATCATTATTAGCCGTGTCCCCGGTTATGGACAATCTTGAGTATCTAGTACTTGAATATCATGTGAATCTCATCATGTTACTTCTAATTAATATTGTTGGGATTTAATTGTTCACTTTTAATTGGGATTGAGGATGCTGTCAACCATTCTCAATGTTTAACAACCACCATGATAGTTAAATAAATCTATTCCGTTGCAGTAGGGAAAAATTGGCTTTACGCAAAACAGTAACCATAGAGCTTTCCACTAGCCAAATATGCATATTGTATAGCTGTTTCATTCCATTACTCTCTATGTGTTACCTTGCCAGCATATTCCATGTGCTGACCCATTTCGGGCTGCAACGTTAATGTTGCAGACTTTTCAGACAATGATTGAGGTGTTTTTAGGTCGTGGTTCTATACTCAATGATGCCGTTGGAGTTGATGGACCCATTTACCTTCCAAGTCTTCCGCTGTTATCGACACTAGATGGCTTTAAGCCATATTTATGTAATAAGTTCTCTTCGGAGACATCGTTGTAATGTGTGATTGCCACTCTGCTATAAATCCTTCGAAGTACTGTGTGGTGTCAGCATTACTGATCCAGGGATGACACCGGAGCATAGAGATCAGACTGTTTGAGGTCTGGTCGCTACAGAGATGGTATCAAAGCACACGCTGACTGTAGGACACGACCACTAAGTGAAAGCCATAGATCACTATTCTCTCCTCATTTTCTAACTCCTCATCTTTTCTACTCTTTAGGATGAAGGACCCGAAGATTAAGTACGCTCAACCGGATCAAGGCACACCTTTTGGATTTCACTTGAAGGAAGTCACCAAGTATCTAAACATTGGATTACCAAGTTTCACGAGAACCTTCAACGCCACTTTTCCTGAAGAGGAGCGCTGGAAGATTCAAGCTCACGTTCCAGGAAGGACATTCGTGCCAATCACGAAGCCCATAGATAGTGTTTTCAATGCACCAACTTGGAGTCTAGGAAGGAGCATGGCAGCCCATATCACCATAGGACGCATTGGAGAAGTTTATCAAGAAGACCTCAAGGACACTATCTACCAGATTTGCGGACGCCGAGATGAACAATGGGAATTAATCATCACCAAGAAGGATAAATCCATTGCAGCATTCATCCAGGAGTTAAACCAGCACATTCGACGCCACGAGAACCAGATGTGCAATGACATGATGGAGTTGAAGAATGCGAAGGCTAGGATCATCGAGCTAGAAGGAGAACTGAAGGCTACACGCAAGCACTACATGGACGAGATCGTAGCTCTAGGAAGACACAACGTCGATCTTAAGCAAGCGATTGAAGAACTCAAGAGAAAGTTAGCATCCAAGGAGGAAGACGAGTACGTCGCATGCCCGGATAACTACATCATCATCGACGACACCGATTCGGATCCAAGTGAACCCGACTTTGACGACAAAGCTGAAGCGGACATCATGGAGTCTTCCGTCGGTTCAAATTTTTAGATGACCACCAACTATTAGTAGCATTTTTGCCCCCATGTAACACTATAGTTCGAGCACTTTTGCGATAGCTAGATCAATTATAAGCCCTTGTTTGATTGAATGAAGTGATTTTGTGTGAATTTGCTCATGTGCATTTGGGGTAGTGTTTTCTCTTTAGACCTCATTCTATTCTTATTTCTCTTCTTTTCTAAACCCTTAAATGCCTCCGAGACGTGACCCCAGATTTGCCTTTCCGTCGGAGCACACCTATGTTAGTAAGCTCACCAGGAGCGGAGTTTATGGCTAGACGATGGTGTGATCGGTTACCATTAAGGATTGGTAACTATGTTTTTCCCTCAGACCTAATAGTATTGGAATCTCAAGGATTGGATGTAATCCTCGTTATGGATTGGTTGTCGAAGTATGGAGGAAACATCGATTGTGCTAGTAAGTCAATTTTGCTTACAACGCCAGAAGGAAGAAGGATCAAGTATGTATCCCGGCATGTGCCAAATAGGACACAAGTAAATTGCCTAACAGGAGTTGTGCAGGAGGAAGTACCAGTGGTAAAGGATTTTCCTAATGTATTTCCGGAAGAATTGCCAGGCATGCCACCGGATAGGGACATTGAGTTTCTGATTGAGTTATTGCCAGGTATAGGCCCAATATCAAAGAGACCATACCGGATGCCAGCAAAGGATTTGGTAGAAATTAAGAATCAGATTAAGGAGTTATTGGAGAAAGGTTACATTCGCCCAAGTTCTTCGCCTTGGGGATCACTCGTACTTCTAGTGGAGAAGAAGGATGGATCATTAAGGATGGTTGTTGATTACCGTGGATTGAATGAAGTAACCATCAAGAGCAAGTACCCACTGCCAATGATAAATGATCTGTTTGATCGTTTGCAAGGAGCTAAAGTGTTTTCCAAGATCGTTTTGCGATCAGGGTACCACCAGTTGAAGATTCGAGAGCAGGACATACCTAAGACAGCATTCACCATGAGATATGGACTGATGAGTATACCGTTATGTCATTTGGATTGACTAACGCACTTGCCTATTTTATGAACATGATGAACAAAGTGTTTATGGAGTTTTTGGATAAGTTCGTCGTAGTGTTCATTGATGATATCCTGGTTTATTCAAAGAATGAAGAAGAGCATAAGGAGCATTTGCGTTTGGTATTGGAGAAACTAAGGGAACATCAGTTATATGCCAAATTTAGCAAATGTGAGTTTTGGTTGAAGGAAGTTGGATTTCTTGGACATGTTATATCCGGAGAAGGGATAGCAGTTGACCCTGCAAAGGTTGAGACCGTAACCGAGTGGGAAGCCCCAACGACAGTTGGAGAGATCCGAAGTTTTCTTGGACTCGGAGGATACTACCGGAGATTCATTGAGAACTTTTCAAAGATTGCGAAGCCTATGACGGAGTTGTTGAAGAAGGATATCAAGTTCAATTGGACTGAAGAGTGTGAGGCTAGTTTCCAGGAGTTGAAGAAACGATTGGTTACCTCACCAGTGTTGATTTTGCCAGATCAGACCAAGGATTATGAGGTGTATTGCGACGCTTCACGTCGAGGACTTGGAGTTGTGCTTATGCAGGAGGGAAGAGTTGTTTCGTATGCATCACGACAACTGAAGCCTCATGAGTGGAATTATGCTACACATGATTTGGAGTTAGCAGCCATAGTGCATGCATTGAAGACATGGAGACATTTCATCATTGGAAATCATTGTGAGGTGTACACGGATCACAAGAGTTTGAAGTACATTTTCACGCAGAAGGAGTTGAATCTTAGACAAAGGAGATGGTTGGAGCTCATCAAGGATTATGATATGAGATTGCCTTACCATCCCGGTAAAGCTAATGTAGTAGCTGACGCATTGAGCCGTAAGAGCCACGTCAATACGTTGATGACGGGAAGTATACCAAAGGAGTTAGCAGAAAACTTCGTGAACTAAGTCTAGAGATAGTTCCGAAAGGTTATGTAGCAGCATTGGAGATTCAGTCAACATTGATGGATAAAATCAGAGAGGCTCAAAAATCTGACAAGGAGATTGCTGCTACAAAGGAGAAACTAAGCAAAGGAAAAGCAAAGGGATTTCGTGAGGATGAGCACGATACCCTATGGTTTGAGGACCGTGTTTATGTGCCAAATGACCCGGAGATCAGGAAGTTGATTCTACAAGAGGCACATGATTCACCATATTCGATTCACCCAGGAAATACCAAGATGTATTTGGATTTGAAGGAAACATTCTGGTGGATCGGAATGAAGAAGGATATTGCAGCATATGTAGCAGTTTGTGACGTATGTCATAGAGTGAAGGCAGAGCATCAGAAGCCAGCCGGATTTTTACAACCATTGCCGATACCCGAATGGAAGTGGGATAAGATAGGCATGGATTTTATCACAGGACTGCCCAGGACGAAAGCAGGATATGACTCGATATGGGTAGTAGTTGATCGTTTGATGAAGGTAGCACATTTCATTCCAGTTAAGACCACTTACACCAGTGCTAAGTTGGCAAAGATATACATGACTAGGATCATTTGTTTGCATGGAGTTCCAAGGAGTATTGTATCAGATAGAGGAACCCAATTTACCTCAAAGTTTTGGAATCAGTTACATGAAACTTTGGGAACCAGGCTAGAGTTCAGCACCGCTTTTCATCCGCAGACAGATGAACAGACCGAGAGAGTCAATCAGATTTTGGAAGATATGCTGAGAGCTTGTGCACTAGATTATGGATCTAGTTGGGACGATAATTTGCCATATGTGGAGTTTTCGTATAACAACAGTTACCAAACCAGTCTGAAGATGGCACCTTTCGAAGCGTTATACGGAAGGAGGTGCAGGACACCGTTGTCATGGGACGAAGTTGGAGACCGCCAGTTGTTTGGACCAGATCTGATTAAAGAGTCTGAATAGAAGGTGAAGTTGATTCGCGATAGGCTCAAGGTAGCCCAATCCAGGCAGAAGAGCTACGCAGATTCTAAACGCAAGGAGACAGTTTACGAAACCGGAGACAGGGTGTATCTCCGAGTATCCCCACTTCGAGGAGTTAAGCGTTTGGGAGTTAAGGGAAAGTTAGCACCATGTTTCGTTGGACCGTATAAGATCTTGCAACGTATGGGAGAAGTCGCTTATAAGTTGGAATTACCAGAGGGACTGTCAGGAGTTCATGACGTATTCCATGTTTCTCAGCTGAAGAAGTGTCACGCCGAGATGGCGGAGGTACCGCTAAGAGATATAGTACCGCTTGAAGCGATTCAATTGAAGGATGACCTAACATATGAGGAGAAGCCAGTCAAGATTCTCAATTATGCCAGTAGAGTTACTCGCAGCAAGGTTATCAAGTTTTGCAAAGTTCAGTGGAACCACCACTCAAAGGATGAAGCCACCTGGGAGAGAGAAGAAGATTTGCTCAAGGACCACCCTCACCTATTTTCTAGCCAACCCGAATCTTGAGGGCGAGATTCATCTTAAGGGGGGTAGGTTTGTAATATCCCAAATTTTCAATTTGGAATGTTATACATAGATCATCATGCATATCATATTTTCTTGCATTTTTGCCGATCCTAGAAATTTCACGCAACTCAAGGACCCTCAGAGAGAGTTGGAGATTTCGTCTTTTTCATATTTGAGTCTTCTCAAATTTCGGAAAAAGGATCATTGGATTTGTCAGAGTTTTATTTGCCTTTTATTTGGATAGGGAAATGCGCATTTTAAAAATTTGCATTTTAGGCCCAGAGAAAAGTTCATTTTGTTCGACTCATTTTTAGGAGTCGGGGAAAATTTACTTTTTTAGATTTGGAGTTCGTTTAGATCTCTTTTTGGTTTTTTTTCCGAGCGCGGAACCGTTTAAAAAAAAGCTCCAGCGACTTGGGCCTAAGGCCCAAGCCACCAAGCCAGCGGCCGGCTAGGCCAAAGGCCATCGAGCGCCTCAGCCGCGCGCGCGCCTAGGGAGAGGAGCCGCCGTCGTTTCCTATTCCTAGTAGGATTCATCTACTTTCGTTTTTTTCTAGATCTTTTCCCTCTTTTCTTTCCTAGTCCTAATCCAATTCCTTGTCCTCTACTCCAAGTAAACCCCTCCCCTCCCCAATATAAATACTCCCACACCCCCCTCTAAATCCTCATCAATCCAAAGCCCCAAGCATCACCGTGCCCACACCTGCGCCGCGCCCTGCGTCACCCGCGCGCCGCCCAAAGCCGCCGCACCCCACCGCCGCCGCACCACCCGCGCCGCCGCCGCACCTTGCCGCCGCCCACGCCCACGCCGCCGGAGTTCCTCGCCGGAGACTTCACCGGAGGTAGCCCCGCGCTACATCTATTCTTCTCATCGGATCGTTTTCTTCTAATCGTTCTGATTCTTCTTTTCCGATTCGTTTTTCTTCGCGAAACTGTTCCGGTTTTCTAGATCGGTTTTACGATCGGTTTTCTTCTCCGAAACCCTAGATCGGATTCGTTTTCTTCTCCGATTTAGTTGCCCGAGATCGTTCACCGGACCGTTCATCCTAAAGAACGTGATCACCGGATTATTCTTCTAGGTTAACGAACGTCCGTTCGTTCAACCGTTCTTCTTTTTCTTCTCGTCGGATTTATTCCGCGATCGCGATCTCAGATCCGATCTTCTTTCTAGTCTATCTTCTCGCTCGTTTATCGGAATCAGGTGATTCAAGCGCCTGGAGTTTCGTTTCAAAACCGCCATTCCGACTAATCAACTTTAACTAAGTTTTGCTATGGTAAAATTTGACCTAGTTTCAACTTGCTAAAACTGAGTTGTTTTCCGCCGTTTGCTTTCGGTTTCTTTGTTCGGTTCTTTCTTTCTTCTCAACCGGAGTTCTTAAGTTGAACTTTCTGGTTCGATCTCTTGTTCGAGTTTTACCTGTGCATTAGATGAGTACTTATTGTATGCTTGTTGTTTGTCTGCAATAGATTACCCGGATTGCGCCGCCTGTTACTTCGAATCTCTAGGACTTGCGGATCATCAGCAAGGCAAGTAACACTTTGATCATACCTTTTCTACAACCCAGTTTTATTGCATTAGATCCATCCTCACACATTGCATGATTAGGATCTAATTAAATTGTGGGATGGGATGTAGATGAGGTAGTACCTATGACCTGTTACTATGAAACCTTTGGGAGTTACTTCTACGTTTGCTTATTATGCCATGCTATGCTAGTAGACGTGGATTGGGGGAGTGATATCCATGACAGATGTGAGATTGATAATTTTAATGGTTTATCTAAGGTGGCAACTTAAACACACATCTGGGTGGATTGAGGCACGTGATGTCTATCAGGACTTGCCTGTTTTTTTTCGGACCGCCACCCAGGCTCAAAGGGATCATAAGATTTTTCATGCTAAATACTTACGTGTGCAGCCACAAGCCATTATGGGCTCTGGCATAGTTGACTACGTCGTGCGAACTCTTACAGGGTAGACTAGCAGATGTAGGGGAAAGTAGGTGTACCGGTCTATCCAACGTAAGGTGCTAGCGCTTCTGAAAGACTATGTCTCGGTCATCCGTTTCTCAAACACCAGTAGTGCGAGAAAACCAACGGAGGCGATCGAGTCTTGTGGGGAAAAGTGCGCAAACCTCTGCAGAGTGTAACAAACTAATCATGATTAGCCGTGTCCCCGGTTATGGACAATCTTGAGTATCTAGTACTTGAATATCATGTGAATCTCATCATGTTACTTCTAATTAATATTGTTGGGATTTAATTGTTCACTTTTAATTGGGATTGAGGATGCTGTCAACCATTCTCAATGTTTAACAACCACCATGATAGTTAAATAAATCTATTCCTTTGCAGTAGGGAAAAATTGGCTTTACGCAAAACAGTAACCATAGAGCTTTCCACCAGCCAAATATGCATATAGTATAGCCGTTTCATTCCATTACTCTCTATGTGTTACCTTGCCAGCATATTCCATGTGCTGACCCATTCCGGGCTGCAACGTTAATGTTGTAGACTTTTCAGACGACGATTGAGGTGTTTTTAGGTCGTGGTTCTATACTCAGTGATGCCGTTGGAGTTGATGGACCCATTTACCTTCCAAGTCTTCCGCTGTTATCAACACTAGATGGCCTTAAGCCATATTTATGTAATAAGTTCTCTTCGGAGACATCGTTGTAATAAGTGTGTGATTGCCACTCTGCTATAAATCCTTCGAAGTACTGTGTGGTGTCAGCATTACTGATCCAGGGATGACACCGGAGCACAAAGATCAGACTGTTTGAGGTCTGGTCGCTACATAAGGACGAATGTGCAGTCATCTTGGAGTAGTAGTATTTATAACCGCGTAGTAATACGCTCCTAAGTGGGAAACCGTTTAGGTTTTGACCAGTGTGAACATGTTTGCAATTTGGAATGTGACGAGACGCGGCCTCCCTGTTCTTCTAAAAAATGTAACAGGACGCATGTCAAAATTTACTGACGGTTATAAGTGCAGCACTATTCCCGGAAGGCGTGACGTGGGCACATATGCCTTCTCGGCCGCGTACATGGTTGATACGTCTCCAACGTATCTATAATTTTTGATTGTTCCATGCTATTGTATTATCAACCTTGGATGTTTTATATGCTATTTTATATGATTTTCGGGATTAGGCTATTAACCTAGAGCCCAGTGCCAGTTTCTGTTTTTCCCTGTTTTAGAGTATCGCAGAAAAGGACAATCAAACGGAGTCCAATTGACCTGAAACTTCACGGAACTTATTTTTGGAACGAAAGAAATCCAGGAGACTTGGAGTAGACGTCAGGGAAGCTTCGAGGTGGCCACGAGGCAGGGAGGCGCGCCCCCCACCCTCGTGGGCCTCTCGTGGCTCCCCTGACCGACTTCTTTCGCCTATATATATATATATCAATATACCCTAAAAACATCGGGGAGCATAATAGATCGGGAGTTCCGCCGCCAGAAGCCTCCGTAGACACCAAAAACTAATCTAGACCCGTTCCGGCACCCTGTCGGAGGGGGGAATCCCTCTGCGGTGGCCATCTTCATCATCCCGGTGCTCTCCATGACGAGGAGGGAGTAGTTCTCCCACGGGGCTAAGGGTATGTACCAGTAGCTATGTGTTTGATCTCTCTCCCTCGTGTTCTTGAGGTGGTACGATCTTGATGTATCACGAGCTTTGCTATTATAGTTGGATCTTATGATATTTCTCCCTCTCTACTCTCTTGTAATGGATTGAGTTTTCCCTTCGAAGTTATCTTATCGGATTGAGTCTTTAAGGATTTGAGAACACTTGATGTATGTCTTGCATGTGCTTATATGTGGTGACAAGGGGATATCACATGATCCACTTGATGTATGTTTTGGTGATCAACTTGTGAGTTCCATGACCTCATGAACTTATGCATAGGGGTTGACACACATTTTCGTCTTGACTCTCCGGTAGAAACTTTGGGGCACTCTTTGAAGTTCTGTGTGTTGGTTGAATAGATGAATCTGAGATTGTGTGATGCATATCGTATAATCATACCCACGGATACTTGAGGTGACATTGGAGTATCTAGGTGACATTAGGGTTTTGGTTGATTTGTGTCTTAAGGTGTTATTCTAGTATGGACTCTATGATAGATCGAACGGAAAGAATAGCTTTGTGTTATTTTACTATGGACTCTTGAATAGATCGATCAGAAAGGATAACTTTGAGGTGGTTTCGTACCCTACCATAATCTCTTCGTTTGTTCTCCGCTATTAGTGACTTTGGAGTGACTCTTTGTTGCATGTTGAGGGATAGTTATATGATCCAATTATGTTATTATTGTTGAGAGAACTTGCACTAGTGAAAGTATGAACCCTAGGCCTTGTTTCAACACATTGCAATACCGTTTGTGCTCACTGTTATCATTAGTTACCTTGCTGTTTTTATATTTTCAGATTACAAAAACATATATCTACCATCCATATTGCACTTGTATAACCATCTCTTCGCCGAACTAGTGCACCTGACAAGAGACTCTTTGTTATTTGGCCGCAGGGTTGCTTGAGAGGGACCATCTTCATCCGACGCCTCCCACGGATTGATAAACCTTAGGTCATCCACATGAGGGAAATTTGCTACTGTCCTACAAACCTTTGCACTTGGAGGCCCAACAACGTCTACAAGAAGAAGGTTGTGTAGTAGACATCAAGCTCTTTTCTGGCGCCGTCGCCAGGGAGGTTAGAGCTTGAAGGTATATCTTTAGATCTTGCAATTGAATCTTTTTGTTTCTTGTTTTAGCACTAGTTTAGTTTATAAAAGAAAACTACCAAAAAATGGAATTGAGTTTGCCTCATATGCTTCATCTTTTTAATATCTTTCGTGAGAATGATGGAAAGGAAAATTGTGCTCAAATGCTAGAAGAAGAAGTCTATAAAATGTTTGGCACTAAATCTTTGAATGATGAGCATTATTTCAATGTTGTTAGTATGAATTCCTTGAATATCTATGATGCTAATGATATGCAAAGCCACAAGCTTGTGGATACTATGTTTGATGAATATGATATTTTTAGTCCCCCAAGTTTTGATGTGCAAATTTATTATGATGATAGCATGCCTCCTATTTATGATGACTATGTTGATGAAAGTGGTTTCGAGAGGTCATGACTTTATTTAGTGATGAATCCACTATTTCGGAAGAGGTTCCAATTGATTATCAGAACAAAGTTTCTATCTATGATGATTATTGTGATGGCATGTATGCTATAAAGAATAATGATAACCATGAAACTTTTCATCTTGATTTTAATTTTCAATTGGATTATGCGCCAGATGATAATTATTTTGTGGAGTTTGCTCCCACTATTCCGAATGAGAAGAATTTTGCTTATGTGGAGAGTAATAAAATTTCTATGCTTGTAGATTATGAAAATAATGCTTTATTTGCTGGTTATATTGTTGAATTCATTCATGATGCTACTGAAAATTACTATGAGGGAGGAACATATGCTTGTAGGAATTGCAATAATATCAAGTTTTAAAGTTATGCTTGTTCTGCCTTCCTATGCTAGTTGATTATTGTTCCCATAAGTTGTTTCCTCGCAAAATCCCTATTCATAGGAAGAGGGTTAGACTTAAATGTGCTAGTCATATTCTTCATGGTGCTCCCTTTATGTTTCAATTCTTATCTTTTATGTGAGCATCATTTAAATCATCATGCCTAGCTAGGGGTGTTAAACGATAGCGCTTGTTGGGAGGCAACCCAACTTTATTTTTGTTCCTTGCTTTTTGTTCCTGTTTAGTATTAAATAAACCATCTATCCTCCGTTATGATTGTGTTTTTTATGTTTTAATTAGTGTTTGTGCCAAGTAAAGCCTTTAGGATCTTCTTGGGTGATTGTTATTTGATCTTGCTGTAAAAACAGAAAGTATGCGCTCACGAGAATAATTTTCATTTTCTACCAGAGAGCGAAAAAATACCAATTCCACTTGCAGTAGGTTAATAAACAAATTTCCTAGGACTTCCTAATTTCTCATGATTTTTGGAGTTACAGAAGTATTCCAAACCTACAGATTACTACAGACTGTTCTGTTTTTGACAGATTCTGTTTTCTATGTGTTGTTTGCTTATTTTGGTGAATCTATGAGTAGTATCGGAGGGTATGAACCATAGAGAAGTTGGAATACAGTAGATATTACACCAATATGAATTTAGAATGAGTTCAAAACTGTACCAAAAGTGGTGATCTATTTTCTTATACTAACGGAGCTTACGAGTTTTCTGTTAAGTTTTGTGTTGTGAAGTTTTCAAGTTTTGGGTAAAGATTCAATGGACTGTGGAATAAGGAGTGGAAAGAGCCTAAGCTTGGGGATGCCCAAGGCACCCCAAGGTAATATTGAAGGACAACCAAGAGCCTAAGCTTGGGGATGCCCCGGAAGGCATCCCCTCTTTTGTCTTCGTTCATCGGTAACTTTACTTGGAGCTATATTTTTATTTACCACATGATATGTGTTTTGCTTGGAGCGTCATTTTATTTTATTTAGTTTTGATTGCTGTTTGAATAAAATACCAAGATCTAAAATTCTTAAATGTTAAAGAGTCTTCACATAGTTGCATAATTATTAGACTACTAATTGATCTTCACTTATATCTTTCGGAGTAGTTTGTTGTTGCTCTAGTGCTTCACTTATATCTTTTTAGAGCACGGTGGTGGTTTTATTTTATAGAAATAGATGAACTTTCATGCGTAACTTACATTATTTTGAGAGTCCTAAAAATCATGGTAATTTTCCTTGGTTATGAATTTAGTCCTAATATGATGGGCATCCAAGAGGGATATAATAAAAACTTTCATATAAAGTGCATTGAATACTATGAGAAGTTTCATACTTGATGATTGTTTTGAGATATGAGAATGGTAATATTAGAGTCATGCTAGTGAGTAGTTGTGAATTTCAGAGATACTTGTGTTAAAGTTTGTGATTCCCGTAGCATGCACGTATGGTGAACCATTATGTGATGAAGTCGGAGCATGATTTATTTATTGATTGTATTCCTTATGAGTGTCGGTCGGGGACGAGCGATGGTCTTTTCCTACCAATCTATCCCCCTAGGAGCATGTGCTTAGTACTTTGTTTCGATAACTAATAGATTTTTGCAATAAGTATGTGAGTTCTTTATGACTAATGTTGAGTCCATGGATTATACGCACTCTCACCCTTCCACCATTGCTAGCCTCTCTTGTGCCGCACAACTTTTGCCGGTACCATATCACCCACCATTACCTTCCTCAAAACAGCCACCATGCCTACCTATTATGGCATTTCCATAGCCATTCCGAGATATATTGCCATGCAACTTTCCACCGTTCCATTATTATGACACGCTTCATCATTGTCATATTGCTTTGCATGATCATGTAGTTGACATTGTATTTGTGGCAAAGCCACCTTTATAATTCTTTCATACATGTCACTCATGAGTCATTGAACATCCTAGTACACCGCCGGAGGCATTCATATAGAGTCATATCTTGTTCTAAGTATCGAGTTGTAATTCTTGAGTTGTAAGTAAATAAAAGTGTGATGGTCATCATTATTAGAGCATTGTCCCATGTGAGGAAAGGATGATGGAGACTATGATTCCCCCACAAGTTGGGATGAGACTCCGGACGAAAAAAAAGGGACAGGCCAAAAAAAGAAAAAAAAGAAAAGAGAAGGCCCACAAAAAGGAAACAAAAAAGAGAAAAAATGAGAGAAAAGGAGAGAAGGGGCAATGCTACTATCCTTTTATCACACTTGTGCTTCAAAGTAGCACCATGATCGTCATGATAGAGAGTCTCCTATGTTGTCACTTTCATTTACTAGTGGGAATCTTTCATTATAGAACTTGGCTTGTATATTCCAATGATGGGCTTCCTCAAAATGCCCTAGGTCTTCATGAGCAATCGAGTTGGATGCACACCCACTTAGTTTCTTTTTGAGCTTTCATACACTAATAGCTCTAGTGCATCCGTTGCATGGCAATCCCTACTCACTCACGTTGATATCTATTGATGGGCATCTCCATAGCCCGTTGATACGCCTAGATGATGTGAGACTATCTTCTCCTTTTTCTTCTCCACAACCACCATTCTATTCCACCTATAGTGCTATGTCCATGGCTCACGCTCATGTATTACGTGAAGATTGAAAAAGTTTGAGAACATCAAAAGTATGAAACAAATGCTTGGCTTGTCATCGGGGTTGTGCATGATTTAAATATTTTGTGTGATGAAGATAGAGCATAGCCAGCCTATATGATTTTGTAGGGATAGCTTTCTTTGGCCATGTTATTTTGAGAAGACATGGTTACTTCATTAGTATGCTTGAAGTATTATTGTTTTTATCTCAATATTAAAATATTGTCTTGAATCTTATGGATCTGAATATTCTTGCCACAATAAAGAAGATTACATGGATAAATATGTTAGGTAGCATTCCACATCAAAAATTCTGTTTTTATCAGTTACCTACTCGAGGATGAGCAGGAATTAAGCTTGGGGATGCTAGATATGTCTCCAACGTATCTATAATTTTTGATTATTCCATGCTATTATATTATCAACCTTGGATGTTTTATATGCTATTTTATATGATTTTTGGGACTAACCTATTAACCTAGAGCCCAGTGCCAGTGCCAGTTTCTGTTTTTTTTCCTTGTTTTAGAGTATCGCGGAAAAAGGAAAATCAAACGGAGTCCAATTGACCTGAAACTTCACGGGACTTATTTTTGGAACGGAAGCAATCCAGGAGACTTGGAGTAGACGTCAGGGAAGCTTCGAGGTTGCCATGAAGCAGGGAGGTGCACCTGCCCCCTAGGCGCGCCCCAACCCTTGTGGGCCCCTCGTGGCTCCCCTGACCGACTTATTTCGCCTGTATATATCAATATACCCTAAAAACATCGGGGAGCGGAATAGATCGGGAATTCCGCCGCCAGAAGCCTCCGTAGCCACCGAAAACAATCTAGACTCGTTTCGGCACCCAGTCGGAGGGGGGGAATCCCTCTCTGGTGGCCATCTTCATCATCCTGGTGCTCTCCATGACGAGGAGGGAGTAGTTCTCCCTCGGGGCTGAGGGTATGTACTAGTAGCTATGTGTTTGATCTCTCTCTCTCTCTCTCGTGTTCTTGAGATGGTACGATCTTGATGTATCGTGAACTTTGCTATTATAGTTGGATCTTATGATGTTTCTCCCCCTCTACTCTCTTGTAATGGATTGAGTTTTCCCTTTGAAGTTACCTTATCGGAATGAGTCTTTAAGGATTTGAGAACACTTGATGTATGTCTTGCATGTGCTTATCTGTGGTGACAATGAGATATCATGTGATCCACTTGATGTATGTTTTGGTGATCAACTTGCGAGTTTCGTGACCTCGTGAACTTATGCATAGGGGTTGGCACACGTTTTCGTCTTGACTCTCCGGTAGAAAATTTCGGGCACTCTTTGAAGTTCTCTGTGTTGGTTGAATAGATGAATCTAAGATTGTGTGATGCATATCGTATAATCATACCCACGGATACTTGAGGTGACATTGGAGTATCTAGGTGACATTAGGGTTTTGGTTGATTTGTGTCTTAATGTGTTATTCTAGTACGAACTCTATGATAGATCGAACAGAAAGAATAGCTTTGTGTTATTTTACTACGGACTCTTGAATAGATCGATCAGAAAGGATAACTTTGAGGTGGTTTTTTACCCTACAATAATCTCTTTGTTTGTTCTCCACTATTAGTGACTTTGGAGTGACTCTTTGTTGCATGTTGAGGGATATTTATATGATCCAACTATGTTATTATTTTTGAGATAACTTGCACTAGTGAAAGTATGAACCCTAGGCCTTGTTTCAACGCATTGCGATACTGTTTGTGCTCACTTTTATCATTATTTACCTTGCTGTTTTATATTTTCAGATTACAAAAGCATATATCTACCATCCATATTGCACTAGTATCACCATCTCTTCGCCGAACTAGTGCACCTATACAATTTACCATTGTATTGGGTGTGTTGGGGACACAAGAGACTCTTTGTTATTTGGTTGCAGGGTTGCTTGAGAGAGACCATCTTCATCCTACGCCTCCCACGGATTGATAAATCTTAGGTCATCCACTTGAGGGAAATTTGCTACTGTCCTACAAACCTCTGCACTTGGAGGCCCAACAACGTCTACAAGAAGGTTGTGTAGTAGACATCAGTGGCGTTTGCACCATAGGGTGCACCGCAATAGGCAATGTCAGCACCATCGCGCATCGTTCTTTTAATTAGAATGTGTGTGCCCGTCTAGCGCACACACGTTGATCTATCTAATTGTTTCAGTTTGTTGTGGCTAATTGCAAACAGTTCATCCATGTGAAGCGTATGCCATCAATCGCAGACTCTTTGATCTGGCTGACCCGTTTCTGTTCTATTGCCTAATCGCAAACAGTTAATCCTTCTAAAGCATATGCCCTCAATCACACACACCTTGATCTGGCTGGCCGTTTCTTTTGCGTTGCCTAATCACAAACAGTTCAGCCGAGTGAATCATATGCTGTGTATCGCACACACCTTCATCTGGCTGCCCGTTTCTTTTGTTCCTCCTCATTGCAAATAGTTAATTGAACTGAACCATATGCCCTTCATCGCACACACAACTAAAACCTGAACCGTGTTTGATGCATCCATCATTGCAGACGTTTTATACATTTCTGACCGTTTTCATACAACACCGTTTGCGATTATTGCATCGCACACGGTTTCTCGAAGGGTCTCTGATCGTAGTGTCGCATTAGCAGCATCCTGCAGTAGTGTCTGGAATATGTGTTAGAGGGATAAACAAGGGGTTCGTCTCACTATCATTGTGGCAGTTCTTCCTAGCAGCAGTGTTGTCACCCTGAAAGATAAACAAGTAGGTAGATAACATGATTTTCATGTATAAGCATCAACGCTATCAATTCATCTCATTTCATTGGTAGAAATAAAGAGACACAGTTTAAAATAGCATTAACATAATAGACATTGTTCATACTTAAGACGGCAGGAAATGGCATTGTGTAGGAGCGGCCAGCTTCACCAGACCACTGGATTACAGATCAAGAACACAAGCATAGATGTAGTTCTAAACAACGTATAAGCATGAATGGTGAGTGTACTATCAACTTATACCATATCAGATTGGTAAATAAACAGACACGATTTAAATAACATTAATATAATATGGCATTGTTCATAGTTGAGACATAGCAGGATATGACATTGTGCTGTTGTTGGTAGTCTCACCACACCACTGGATTACAGGAAACACAAGCATACACATAGTGCTAAAGAAGATAACTTGCTATGTTTAGTTTAATTTACATGGTACAAATAAGGAACTAGATTGTATAACTAAAGACTGAAATTGAGAAGGACAAACTTATGTTTATGTACTTCTACTTTATAAACTTTGAACAAGCAATTTGATCCAGACGACAAAAATAAACAGCATTTTGCACTCATAGCTATCCAAATATAAACAACAAAGTTTGAAGGCTCGAGGAGGACAAACTTACATTAGTAGTGAAGACAGGCTCTATAAAGGCCTTGTCCATATTGATGGGGGGGGGCAATTCAAGAAGTTTACCACACACTCTTCTTCAAGAGTATTGCCTTTATTCTACATTTTATTAAGATTAATATAGATGTGAAAATATAGGAACAAATGGCTATTATTTAACTTAAGATGCAGAGTACAAATGTAAATACAGCATACAAGCAGAAGGCACTGACAAGAGCAATGTGGAGCTAAACTTGTTCAGTGACATTGGTTTTATTCAATATTTTGACAAGAGTAAATGTAAATCTGATGTGCAGAAAAATGGAGGACAAGGGAAAATAAGCTGCAAAGTGTACATGAAGAACTAGCTGACAAATATAAGTACAGTGATAAAGGACAACAGATACTTACAAGAACAACGCAGAACTAAATTTCTTCATAGGCATTGGGTTTATTCTACAGTAATTTAAGCATTAATATAGATCTGATAATTTGGAGCGAACGGTGGATAAGCAAGCTATAATGCACAATGATGTCACATAATCCACCAGGTATGAATGTAAGGACATCGATAGGACAATAGGTACTCACAAGAGCAAAGCAGCTACCACCATAGTTGTGATATCCTAGGTTTTGCAACGACGGTTCTATCGCCAATATACGTCGGGTGCTATGTGATTTCTCCGGTAGCACCACCTTTTTCAAGGACTTTGCTTGTACTCCTTCAGGTTCTGCAATCACCCTCTTCCTTTTGGATGTCTGAAACACAAGAACAACATTTGAATGGAAAAACATGGTATGACGACAAATGGAATAGGTATTGATAATGGATGGGCATGGCATATTCACATATATCATGAGTAAACTAAGCAGATGGCGGTGCAACGAAGCAAAAGAAATGCAAGACACCTTATGCAAGATGTGTGCAATCAATAAAACCTTGCCAAACTAGAATAGGCACCTTATTGGGTGAACATGATAGGCCATCTGCCTTTGACTCCTTGAGCTCAGAATAGTCATTAGGATCATATTCTGAATACAAATCTATAGGTCGGGAGCATGTGGGTTTCATTGCATCCACAATGGACCTCAATCCCTTGATGCCAAGTTTGTTACCCATTGAACTATTCCGCAATATTCTTCTGATGTGCGCATTCTTATATTCATTGTGATTATGTACAATATCTGTAAAGCATGAAAACACAAATAGTAGTGAGATTATCTTTGTAATGCAGATGATATTATAATATAATAGAGGCTCCCAATAAACCCTTGTGTGCTATCACTGGATTCTGATGAGAGAACCCATGTGTTCTGTAATATGGTGAGTAGATTAATATAATCTGGCACAACTACACAAAAAATAAGCTCCCTGTTGGGGGCCCAGATGTAAGGATAGTTGGGAGACAATAGGTTCATAATATAATGTATAGAAAGTTTATTGCCAAATCATCACTGGTGCGCGTCGGTGCTATACAAACGGTTTTTAACCACTTTCCGTGACGGCATTTGGAACCGTCGCCTAGTGAGTGTGGGCAATAGGGGGTCCTTCCCACATGACCTAGAAACCGTCGGGGATATGCCCTGCTGGCACACATGCTCGGCAAAATGAGGTCGTGTGCGACCGGCGAGCGCTCAAATACGGAAATACATACAGTAGAGCTATATATATATATATAATTATACAGGCGAAATTATTTTCGGTCTCAAGTACATCCCACACAGTCAGTCCCCGCTAAATGTTTCCGTTCGTATGTACATCCCACACAGTCCATCCAAGGAAAACGTTTCCGTTCACAAGTACCTCACACACAATTTTTCCCGTTAAATCATTTGCGTTATTGAATGTATCACACATGGTCCGTAGAAGAAACTGTGTGGAAAAGGTTGTCCATCACACATAGTTTTTATGTGGTAAACGTTTGCGCAAGGTGGCCTAACACAAATAGTTTTCAAGAGAAATTCATGTGTGATTGTTCATTGATCAAGCACGGTTTATTCCTAGAAACTATGTTCATTGCCTGAGGTCATTGCCCACGGTATTTTTTCAATAACCATTTGCAATAGCAAAACCCAATTAGCAGGCTAATTTGCCACTAGCGGGCTAATTGCCCTATTATTAATAATCCATTTATTAATCTCATTGACATTCATATTAAGCACATAATATATTTCATTTCCATATTAAGGAAGCAGAATTTCATAATTGAAATACATCAGAGTACAACATGATATAGCTTCGACACTCAGCTACCCCATTACACAACTACACCAGCACCAAGTTTCACATGCAACATGTAGAACCTTTCAAAATTAGCATCATAGACAGTATATAGATAGATGCATCTCATCTGGAAAACTGCTAAAGCGGAAGGCGAATATTGAGCCTTCATTCATGTTGAAGGTCTTTGCAACTTTAGGCCAGTGCCTGTGGATGATTGACCGTCCGTCCTTCATCCTCTTCAGGAACACTTCAATATTGAACCATGGGTGTTGTATGAAAATCTTCCTCGCCTCCTGACCATAGAGGTGGTTTGAGAGGTAATCATCAGTGAACTGCTTTGGAAAGGTCTGAAAACAAGGATGTGCGTACATATCTTCTCTATATTGGAAATGGGACAACGGAATAAAAAAAGGCAAGGTATAATAGTTAGTACCATCTTGTAGTGAATTGATGTCTTCCTCATTGTGCAGACAAAGATCTTGTTGTTTTTTGTTGCTAATTTCTTTATCCTAAAAATCTTTCTGAGTTTCTTGATTTGATTGATATTCATAGACAACTCATTTCCCCATATGCAAAAAGGGTCGAACAGTGGGCAAAACCTCTGACAACAAGACCGACATGTGCAAGACCAAATTGTTAAAAACCAAAATATTAGAATGGTTCCTGCAATTGCACAATAATGTGCTATTAGACAACGGAACATGCACATGCTAACCTCGATTGTAAACCTCAGTGCTTCCCATTGTTTCCTGCAACACATATAAGGTTGTTAGTCATCAGGTTAAGTAAGGGTTCGTATGCTATCAGTAAAATATGTTGATGAAAAATAAGCACATTGCAGATTCATCAGATTAATTCAAGCCACATGGAAAACCCATTTATCCAAACCAAGCATGATTACGAACTAGGAAATATAGCACTTGTATATGTTTCTCATGTATTAAGTGTAGCCAAATTCGATTTATTCCTCACATGCACAACAATACAAAATTCTACCCACGACAATTGAACATCGCATTACAGAATTGAACCAAGTAGTTAACTAAACACCACAACAAATGAACCAAACATTAACTAAGCACCACATTGCACAATATAACATACTCCTAATAGAAGATCAGACAGTTAACCAAACAGTTAACTATAGCCAATTGTAGCAATTGTATTTGTTTCTCATGTACTTACTACAACCAAATTCAATTTATTCTCACATGGTATACAATAACATAATGCACCCACAACTATTGAACATCGCATTGCAAAATTGAACCAAATAGTTAACGAAACACCACAACACAAATGAACCAAACGTTAACTGAGCACCACATTGCACAATGTACAACCAAACCAAGCATGCTTGACAACTTGGAAATATAGCAAATGTATTCATTTCTCATGTATTTTGTAAAGATAAATTCGATTTAGTTCTCACATGAAAGGCAATACAAAATTGCAGCCTGAATAATTGAACATCACATTTGCAGAATTGAACCAAACAGTTAACTGAAGATGACAACTAATTAACAAAACAGTTAATAAGTGAGCACCACACTACATGACATATAGAACATATACACTAGAGCAACAGATTGCATGGTAAAATTAGCTAGCACAATTCACTAGAATTTGTGAAGGAAAGGCAGGAGAAGCACATGCAATATGTAAACCGAGCATGCTTAACCGGCGTAGCTAGAAAATGGCTAGGTGCTCCTCCAAGATCTGGGGGTCGGCACGAATGGCAGCCATCGCGACCTCATCTGCGCATGCGGCCGCGATTTGCTTCTCCGCTGCCAAATGCTCCTTGAGATCCTGGCTATACTGCGTGCACCATGGCTTAGGGCGGCGCTTATTTGGTGGAGGGGTTGGTGATTTGAATGGAAGGTGTCGCACTCGCACCGGCGGTCGGGGCATGTGGGATGTGGAAGGAGGAGGAGGATGGGGGTCGGGTGTGGATTACCTTCCTGGATAGACAAGGCCGAGCAGCATGAAGGAGGGTTGCCGACGATGAGGCGGCGCTGCAAGCAAGGAGTGAAGGTTTAAACTTGGAAAGGAAGGCTAAAACAGGGGAAATGTGGCTTTTGGTAAGGGGAGGGGGCGGGGAGGTAGATATTTCCGTGGAAGCCGAAAATTTGGAATTGCTTCAGCGAAAAAACTGTCGTGCAAAGTGTCATCAGACATGGTCCCTTATTCAGAACTGTGTACGATATGTGACAACATAGGAGACACTCTATCATGAAGATCATGGTGCTACTTTGAAGCACAAGTGTGGTAAAAGGATAGTAGCATTGTCCCTTCTCTCTTTTTCTCTCATTTTTTGTTTTTTGGGCCTTCTCCTTTTTTATGACCTCTTTTTCTCCTTTTTTATTTTTCATCTAGAGTCTCATCCTGACTTATGGGGGAATCATAGTCTCCGTCATACTTTACTCACTGGAACAATGCTCTAATAATGATGATCATTACACTTTTATTTACTTACAACTCAATAATTACAACTCGGTGCTGAGAATAGAATATGACTCTATGTGAATTCCTCCGGTGGTGTACCGGGATGTGCAATGAATCAAGAGTGACATGTATGAAAGAATTATGATCGGTGACTTTGCCACAAATACAATGTCAACTACATGATCATGCAAAGCAATATGACAATGATGAAGCATGTCATAATAAACAAAACGGCGGAAAGTTGCATGGCAATATATCTCGGAATGGCTATGGAAATGCCATAATAGGTAGGTATGGTGGCTGTTTTGAGGAAGGTAATGGTGGGTTTATGGTACCGGCGAAAGTTGAGCGGTACTAGAGAGGCTAGCAATGGTGGAAGGATGAGAGTATGTATAACCCATGGACAAAACATTAGTCATACAGAACTCACATACTTATTGCAAAAGTCTATTAGCTATCGAAACAAAGTACTACACGCATGCTCCTAGGGGGATAGATTGGTAGGAAAAAACCATCGCTCGTCCCTGGCCGCCACTCATAAGGAAGACAATCAAAAAAATATCTCATGCTCCAACTTCGTTACATAACGGTTAACCATACGTGCATGCTACGGGACTCACAAACCTTAACACAAGTATTTCTCAAATTCACAACTACTCACTAGCATGACTCTAATATCACCATGAACATATCTCAAAACAATCATAAGGAATCAAACTTCTCATAGTATTCAATGCATGTTATATGAAAGTTATTATTATATCCCTCTTGGATGCCCATCATATTAGGACTAAATTCATAACCAAAGCAAACTACCATGCTGTTTAGAGACTCTCAAAATGATATAAGTGAAGCATGAGAGTTCAAAAATTTCTTCAAAATAAAACTACCTCCATGCTCTAAAAAGATATAAGTGAAGCACTAGAGCAAACGACAAACTACTCCAAAAGATGTAAGTGAAGCACAATGAGTAGTTGAATAATTATGTAACTATGTGAAGACTCCTTCTCATAAATAAAATTTCAGATCTTAAGTAATTTATTCAAACAGCAAGCAAAACAAAATAAAATGACATTGCAACTATAGCTCTTAGCATGTGAAGAAGCAAAAATTTAGGGTCAACCGAGGCTAATCGATAATTGTTGATGAAGAAAGGTGGGATGCCTACCGGGGCATCCCCAAGCTTAGATGCTTGAGACTTCTTGAAATATTAATTAGGGATGCCTTGGGCATCCCCAAGCTTGACCTTTTGTGTCTCCTTAATTCTTCTCATATCATAGTTTTCTGGAATCTTAAAAACTTCATCCACACCAAACTCAACAAGAACTCGTGAGATAAGTTAGTATAAATCCATGCTAAACCTTATCATTCTCTACTGTAAAAAATCACTAAAATTATAATTTGACATTGCATACTAAATGCATCTGCATATTTAATACTCCTATCATCAAATAGAATCATTAAACCAGCAAACATATGCAAACAACGCAAACATAACAGCAATTTGTCTAAACAGAACAGTCTGTAAAGAATGCAAGAGGAATCATACTTATTTAACTCAAAAAATTCTGAAAAATTACCACACTGTAGATAATTTGTTTTTACTGACAGTGTAAAAATTTCATGATTCTATCATGTTCTAACTATTCACAAATATTCAAAACATAACAACGAACTTTCTATTTTTAAAACAGCAACATATGGACTTGCAAAATAAGCATGGTAAAGGCTATACTTGACCTTTTTATTGAAGTAAAAGATGCAAAATATTACTCTAAATAACAGCAAGCAAATCCTAATAAAACGAAATGACGCTCCAAGCAAAACACATATCATGCGGTGAATAAAAATATAGCTCCAAGTAAGGTTAACGATGAACAAAGACGAAAGAGGGGATGCCTTCCGGGGCATCCCCAAGCTTAGGCTCTTGGTTGTCCTTGAATATTACCTTGGGGTGCCTTGGGCATATGCTCTTGCCACTCCTTATTCAATAGTCCATCGAATCTTTACCCAAAACTTGAGAACTTCACAACACAAGACTTAACAGAAAGCTTGTAAGCTCCGTTAGTATAAGGAAATAAAATCACCACTTTTGGTACTGTTGTGAACTCATTCTTTATTTATATTGGTGTAATATCTATTGTATTCCAACTTCTCTATGGTTCATACCCTCCGATACTACTCATAGATTCATCAAAATAAGCAAACAACACATAGAAAACAGAATCTGTAAAAACATAACAGTCTGTAGTAATCTGTAACTCTCGAATACTTCCGTAACTCCAAAAATTCTGACAAATTAGGAAAACCTGAGCAGTTGCCTCATTAATATTCTGCAAAAAGAATCAGTATTTTATCATGCTTCTGTTAAAAATGAGAATTTTTTTCCTGTGCGCAAAAGTTTCTGTTTTTCAGCAAGATCAAATCAACTATCACCATAGATCATCCCAAAGGTCTTACTTGGCACTTTATTGTAATAAAAGCTATAAAACATGATTACTACAGTAGCTTAATCATGTGGACACACAAAAACAGTAGGGGTAAATATTGGGTTGTCTCCCAATAAGCGCTTTTCTTTAATGCCTTTAGCTAGGCATGACGATTTCAATGATGCTCACATAAGAGATAAGATTTGAAACATAACGGGAGCATCACGAAGCATATGACTAACACATTTTAGTCTAACCCACTTCCTATGCATAGGAATTTTGTGAGCAAACAACTTATGGTAACAAGAATCACTTGCATAGGAAGGTAAAACAAGCATAGCTTCAAGATTTTCAACACACAAAGAGGAAACTTGATATTATTGCAACTCCTACAAGCATATATTCCTCCCTCATAATAATTTTCAGTAGCACCATGAATGAATTCAACAATATAACCATAAAATAAAGCATTCTTTTCATGATCTACAAGCATAGAATTTTATTACTCTCCACATAAGAAAATTTCTTCTCATGAATAGTAGTGGGAGCAAACTCAACAGAATAACTATCATGTGGGGCATAATCCAATTGAAAGTTAAAATCAAGATGACAAGTTTCATGGATATCATTATTCTTTATAACATGTGTGTCATCACAATAATCATCATAGATCGGAGGGATGCTTTCATCATAATAAATTTGCTCATCAAAACTTGGGGGACAAAAAATATCATCTTCATCAAACATAGCATCCCCAAGCTTGTGGCTTTGCATATCATTAGCATCATGGATATTCAAAGAATTCATACTAACAACATTGTAATCATGCTCATCATCCAAAGATTTAGTGCCAAACATTTTAATGCTTTCTTCTTCTAACACGTTAGCACAATTATCAGAATCCTTATTTTCACGAAAGATATTAAAAAGATGAAACATATGAGCCAACCTCAATTCCATTTTTTGTAGTTTTCTTTTATAGACTAAACCAGTGATAAAACAAGAAACAAAAAGATACGATTGCAAGATCTAAAGATATACCTTCAAGCACTCGCCTCCCCAGCAACGGCACCAGAAAAGAGCTTGATGCCTACTATGCAACCTTCTTCTTGTAGACGTTGTTGGGCCTCCAAGTGCAGAGGTTTGTAGGACAGTAGCAAATTTCCCTGAAGTGGATGACCTAAGGTTTATCAATCTGTGGGAGGCGTAGGATGAAGATGGTCTCTCTTAAATAACCCCGCAACCAAATAACAAAGAGTCTTGTGTCCCCAACACACACAATACAATGGTAAATTGTATAGGTGCACTAGTTCGGCAAAGAGATGGTGACACAAGTGCAATATGGATGGTAGATATAGGTTTTTGTAATCTGAAATATAAAAACAGCAAGGTAACTAATGATAAAAGTGAGAACAAACGGTATTGCAATGCTTCGAAATAAGGCCTAGGGTTCATACTTTCACTACTGCAAGTTCTCTCAACAAGGATAACATAATTGGATCATATAACAATCCCTCAACATGCAACAAAGAGTCACTCCAAAGTCACCAATAGCGGAGAACAAACGAAGAGATTATTGTAGGGTACGAAACCACCTCAAAGTTATTCTTTCTGATCAATCCATTGGGCTATTCCTATAAGTGTCACAAACAGCCCTAGAGTTCGTAGTAAAATAACACCCTAAGACACAAATCAACAAAAACCCTAATGTCACCTAGATACTCCAATGTCTCCTCAAGTATTCGTGGTTTTGATTATACGACATGCATCACACAATCTCATATTCATCTATTCAACCAACACAAAGAACTTCAAAGAGTGCCCCAAAGTTTCTATCGGAGAGTCAAGACGAAAACGTGTGCCAACCCCTATGCATAAGTTCACAAGGTCACAGAACTCGCAAGTTGATCACCAAAACATACATCAAGTGGATCACGTGAATATCCCATTGTCACCACAGATAAGCACATGCAAGACATACATCAAGTGTTCTCAAATCCTTAAAGACTCAATCTGATAAGATAACTTCAAAGGGAAAACTCAATTCATCACAAGGAGATAGAGGGGGAGAAACATCATAAGATCCAACTATAGTTGCAAAGCTCGCGTTACATCAAGATCGTGCCACATCAAGAACACGAGAGAGAGAGAGAGAGATCAAACACATAGCTACTGGTACATACCATCAGCCCCGAGGGTGAACTACTCCCTCCTCGTCATGGAGAGCGTCGGGATGATGAAGATGGCCACCGGTGATGGATCCCCCCTCCGGCAGGGTGCCGAAACAGGGTCATGATTGGTTTTTGGTGGCTATAGAGGCTTGCATTGGCGGAAATACCGATCTAGGTTATGTTATGGAAGTTTGGGGATATATAAGATGTGTTGGGGTCGGGGACAAGTCAGGGGGGTCCACGAGGTAGGGGGAGCGCCCAGGGAGTTAGGGCGCGCCCTCCACCCTCGTCCATCTCCGATACTCCATGGGCTTCTTCTGTTCCAAAAACAATCTCCGTGAATTTTTAGGTCAATTGGACTCCATTTGGTATTCCTTTTCTGCGATACTCAAAAAGAAGGAAAAAACAAAAACTGGCACTGGGCTCTAGGTTAATAGGTTAGTCCTAAAAATCATATAAAATAGCATATAAATGCATATAAAACATCCAAGATGGATAATATAATAGCATGGAACAATCAAAAATTATAGATACGTTGGAGACGTATCACTTCTCAGAACAAGCATGACGGTTTCGGCAGGGTACGTCCCACCTTTGGGGACGAAACAATATCCATTGCCTCTTATTGCTTTCAAATTTTTTCCCATGTCAACATAGAACAACAGGAGTGTTGTGTCAATTTTTGTGATTTTTCGGGGTTCGTTTGGACATTTTTATGCATTAGCTGAGTTTTCAATGCATTTATGTGCATAATTCAAATTTGAACCGCATGCACATGCTCCAGTGCATATAAACAAATATGTGTCCTTGGGTGCATGCTTAGGTCCCATGCAAGAACTGGGAATGAATTTCAAACACCAGGGCACCGTTGATTGCCAGCAAAACGTTGAGATACTTTATTTTTAAATTCTAGTAAATCCAAAACTCGTCTGAAATTCATGAAACCTGGCATGCTATCATGGAGCAGCATCAACATGTCGTGGTAAATTTTTTGTCCCATTTGGGGCAGGATTGGGTATATGCTTCTCACAAACCAGAACTTCTCACAACAACCATGATGAGTTTGGTAGGGAACGTCCCACCTTTGGGGACGAAATGATATCCGCTGCCGCTTATTGCTTCCAAATTTTTTTCATGTCAACATAGAACAATAGGAGTGTTGTGTCAATTTTTATGATTTTTCGGGGTTCGTTTGGACATTTTTATGCATTAACTGAGTTTTCAATGCATTTATGTGCATAATTCAAATTTGAACTACATGCACATGCTCCATTGCATGTAAACTGGTTGAAAAATCAAATCTGTGTCCTTGGGTGCATGCTTAGGTCCCTTACAAGAAATGGGAATGAATTTCAAACACCACGGCACTGTCGATTGCCGGCAAAACACTGAGATGCCTGGTTTTTAAATTCTAGTAAATCGAAAACTCGTCTGAAATTCATGAAACTTGGCATGCTATCATGGAGCGGCATCAACATGCCGTGGTAAAACTTTTGTCCCATTTGGGGCAGGTTTGGGTATATGCCTCTCACAAACCAGAGCTTCTCACAACAAGCATGATGGTTTCGATAGGGAACGTCCCACCTTTGGGGATGAAACGATATCCATTGCCTCTTATTGCTTTCAAATTTTTTTCTCATGTCAACATAGAACAACATGAGTGTTGTGTCAATTTTTGTGATTTTTGGGGTTCGTTTGGACATTTTTATGCATTAACTGAGTTTTCAATGCATTTATGTGCATAGTTCAAATTTGAACTACATGCACATGCTCCAGTGCATATAAATTGGTTGAAAAAACAAATATGTGCCCTTGGGTGCATGCTTAGCTCCCATGCAAGAAATGAGAATAAATTTCAAACACCAGGGCACCGTTGATTGCCGGCAAAACGTTGAGATACTTTATTTTTAAATTCTAGTAAATCCAAAACTCGTCTGAAATTCATGAAACTTGGCATTCTATCATGGAATGGCACCCGACATGCTGTGGTATTTTTTGTGTCCATTTTGAGAGAAGGCGCACTCGAATAATGACAGCCAACAAAGGCATTTCGAAAAAATAGCTGCCACTTTAATATCTCAAACGTTTGTATAATTCAAACCGTGTGTGTTCTATTAACCATTCACGTGACGCCATGTGTCTTGGTTTTAATGCCTGTAGGAAGTGTCGTGCGGGCAGCTGCTTGACCTTGACTGAACAGAAGGTGTGCGAGCGCAGTCCGGTGCACAGGCTGACCAAGAGGCGTGCAAGCTGTCCTCGAATTCACGGGCTCACCGGGAAGCATGCGAGTTGTACGCTGCGTAGGCTCATTGGGAAGTGAGCCCTTTGACTTCCATGGCCGCCCGCCTTCCTCTCCCTGTGCGCGCCCCCCTCAGCGGCATGGGATGCCACCGTCGAACGCTACGTCTCAGCGCCGCCAGCTGCCATCCTCCAACGCCCCGCCCGTGGACCTCGGGACGACATGACGCAAAGTGAGAGAAGGGTTTGTGCATCTCTTCAACGCAAATGGTTCTTTTGGATGACCCGTGTGCAACCACTTACAAACAATTTGGTGTGACTTGCATCTATCATATTGGGTATGTTACCATTTGTCAAACTGGAAAGATTGACATTTGTTGATCTAGTAACATTGCCATTTGTCAACCTTGTAACACTGCGATTTGTCAAAATATGAAGCTAAAAATCACTAGCAACATCTAATTTTTGCAACTACAATTCAGTAATTAAGCATAGATTTCATTCATAGATTAAGCAGTCATTCTTAATTTATACAAACAGTTCAACTCGACAGCTGAATCGACCAAACTTTTCCCCAATTGTTGCCAACCATGTACTGAAATAGCTACTTCAACTATATATACTAGCTAATTTTAAGTACGTTGTACAGTTCCACCACATCTATAATCATATGAACTGAACAAAATAGCCCCTAAATACTACTACTGCGGAGGGGCTTTGTACTACTTCCGGCTACCTCTCCTCTGTCGAGCACGCTCGGTAAGAGGCGGCGGAGGAGGAGCCTACCAACAAGCTGGGCAACCGCAATATGGTGCCTGCCGTTGTTGCAACTTCAGCGACGCTCACCTCGAACGCCCTCTGCCGCTCCAGAAGACCCCTCTCGAAGCGGTGGTTCTCCTCGCAGATCTCCTGATTCCTCATCTCTGAGGCGGCGTGTGCCATGGCCACGGCGGTTGTAAGGCTCTTTGCGTGCTCGACAAGGTACTCCTCCTCCCGCGGGAACTCGGTGTAGCGCGCAAGGTTGCTGACGCACGTGCGGGCATCCACATCTGCCTCCCGCCTTTGGGCAGCGGTGGCGGAGCAGGTGATGACCCCGGCGGTCGACGGTGGGCTGGCGGCCATGGCGACCGATGACGGGGTGGCGGCCTGACCATCACCTCTCGCCTTCGGGCCACGGTGGCGGAGCACGGGATGGCCACGATGGCGGCAGTGGGGTGGCGTCCACGACGGCCATCTCCCGCCTTCGGGCCGCGGCGGCAGAGCGGGCATTGGCCCTGGCTTTCGACGGTGGTGTGGCGGCAATGGCGGCCGACAACAACTGCCGATGGGCACCGACGACGGAGTGTGTGGTGGGTGTTCTACGCACACCCAACAGGGACGCCACGCGCACTACACTACATCGGGGACTGCACCGCCACCGCGGTGTAGCCTCCTAGCTGGAGTTGTCCTTTGATGACGGCGGAGTGGCTGAGCAACGACGACGGACCGGTGCCATTGGCGATTGTGGGAGAAGCAGACAAGATAAGTTACAGGGAAGGAGGGGAAAATGCGACGCAGGACTTGCCGGTAGTGAGGATTTTTATAACAGGCTGGTAAGCATTGGGATTTTGGGGGATTTCACTGAGTCAGGTGAGAAGCTTGCGCGGGAATGGGCTCACCGACGATTCATTGATGCCACCGTTTGGCCAAAAGAACGCCCCCGTGCGCTGCGCAAGCTTGCGCTATAAGCCGTCTACGACAGCGGGGTGACAAGACGTTCGAGAGGAGGACGAAAGGCCACGTACACATACGGTTAATAAAAAATGTTTGTGATTTAATTAGCTACTATACCCCTGTCCTAGTTTATAAGTAGGGTTTTTATCATTTTTGCCACTAGTTATGTCCCACTACTCAGTTTTGCCATTAGAAGTTACAACTACTCAAAAATGCCATTGATCCGTGAGATGTTTCTCAAAAATGCCATCGTTCCGTTAGATGTTTCCTCAAAAATGCCATTAGACATTGTTATTTTCACATCAAACTCATTGACCATGTTATATGACAAAAATAAGCATAGACCTACATGTCAGTTCTCTCTATCTCACAATGATAAGTGTGGCCCCACTTGTCAGGAGTAACCAAGCGAATAATTTTATAGGAAAATAAGAACATCGTTGGGATCAAGTGGGTCGCACACTTTATTGTAGTAAGATAGAAGGAGAGCTGGCATGTTGGTTCATAGGTATTTATGTCATTATAACATGGCAAAAGAGATTTGATATCACAATAATGGTGCCCAATGGCATTTTTGAACATGTGTCTAACAAAGTGATGGCATTTTTGAGCAGTTGAAATTCCTAGTGGCAAAACTGAATTGTGGGACACAACCGATGGCATAAACGATAAAACCCTTATAAGTATGATTTAACTAATAAAATACAAATGCATGTCGCCAAAGATTATATAGTTGGACTCGTATTTGAACATAGTTTCCAATTATATAATTTTTATAACATGCATTTGAAGGAAATATGCCCTAGAGGCAATAATAAAGTTATTATTTATTTCCTTATATCATGATAAATGTTTATTATTCATGCTAGAATTGTATTAACCGGAAACATAATACATGTGTGAATACATAGACAAACAGAGTGTCACTAGTATGCCTCTACTTGACTAGCTCGTTAATCAAAGATGGTTATGTTTCCTAACCATGAACAAAGAGTTGTTATTTGATTAACAAGGTCACATCATTAGTAGAATGATCTGATTGACATGACCCATTCCATTAGCTTAGCACCCGATCGTTTAGTATGTTGCTATTGCTTTCTTCATGACTTATACATGTTCCTATAACTATGAGATTATGCAACTCCCGTTTACCGGAGGAACACTTTGGGTACTACCAAATGTCACAACGTAACTGGGTGATTATAAAGGAGTACTACAGGTGTCTCCAATGGTAGATGTTGGGTTGGCGTATTTCGAGATTAGGGTTTGTCACTCCGATTGTCGGAGAGGTATCTCTGGGCCCTCTCGGTAATGCACATCACATAAGCCTTGCAAGCACTGCAACTAATATGTTAGTTGTGAGATGATGTATTACGGAACGAGTAAAGAGACTTGCCGGTAACGAGATTGAACTAGGTATTGGATACCGACGATCGAATCTCGGGCAAGTAACATACCGATGACAAAGGGAACAACGTATGTTGTTATGCGGTCTGACCGATAAAGATCTTCGTAGAATATGTAGGAGCCAATATGGGCATCCAGGTCCCGCTATTGGTTATTGACCGGAAACGTGTCTCGGTCATGTCTACATTGTTCTCGAACCGTAGGGTCCGCACGCTTAACGTTACGATGACAGTTATTATGAGTTTATGCATTTTGATGTACCGAAGGTTGTTCGGAGTCCCGGATGAGATCACGGACATGACGAGGAGTCTCGAAATGGTCGAGACGTAAAGATTGATATATTGGAAGCCTATGTTTGGACATCGGAAGTGTTCCGGGTGAAATCGGGATTTTACCGGAATACCGGGAGGGTTACCGGAACCCCCCGGGAGACTAATGGGCCTATTGGGCTTTAGTGGAAAAGGAGAAAAAGGGAAAGCCCACAAGCTGGCCGGCGCCCCCCTTCCCAAAGTCCTAGTAGGACTAGGATAGGGGCCGGCCCCCCTTCTCTCTCCTTTTCCCCCCGGGAGTCCTAATAGGATTAGGATTGGGGGGAGGAGTCCTACTCCCGGTGGGAATAGGACTCCCCTGCGCCTCCTCTCCCTTGGCCGGCCGGCTCCCCTCCTCCAACCTTTATATACGGGGGCAGGGGGCACCCCAAAACACACAACTTGATCCTTGAGATCGTTCCTTAGCCGTGTGCGGTGCCCCTGCCACCAAATTCCACCTCGATCGTACCGTTGTAGTGCTTAGGCGAAGCCCTGCGTCGGTAGTACATCAAGATCGTCATCACGCCGTCGTGCTGACGGAACTCTTCCTCGACGCTTTGCTGGATCAGAGCCCGAGGAACGTCATCGAGCTGAACGTGTGCTAAGAACTCGGAGGTGCCGGAGTAACGGTGCTTGGATCGGTCGGATCGGGAAGAAGACGTACGACTACTTCCTCTATGTTGTGTGATCGCTTCTGCAGTCGGTCTGCGTTGGTACGTAGACAACACTCTCCCCTCTCGTTGCTGTGCATCACCATGATCTTGCGTGTGCATAGGAAAATTTTGAAATTACTGCGTTCCCCAACAGTGGCATCCGAGCCTAGGTTTTTATGGTTTGATGTTATTTGCACGAGTAGAACACAAGTGAGTTGTGGGCGATACAAGTCATACTGCCTACCAGCATGTCATACTTTGGTTCGGCGGTATTGTTGGACGAGACGATCCGGACCAACCTTACGCGTACTCTTACGCGAGACCGGTTCCCTCGACGTGCTTTGCACATAGATGGCTTGCGGAAGACTGTCTCTCCAACTTTAGTTGAACCAAGTGTGACTACGCCCGGTCCTTGAGAAGGTTAAAACGGAGTCTATTTGACGAACTATCGTTGTGGTTTTGATGCGTAGGTGAGATGAGTTCTTACTTAAGCCCGTAGCAGCCACATAAAACTTGCAACAACAAAGTAGAGGACGTCTAACTTGTTTTTGCAGGGCATGTTGTGATGTGATATGGTCAAGGCATGATGCTGATTTTATTGTATGAGATGATCATGTTTTGTAACCGAGTTATCGGCAACTGGCAGGAGCCATATGGTTGTCGCTTTATTGTATGCAATGCAATCGCGATGTAATGCTTTACTTTATTACTAAGCGGTAGTGATAGTCGTGGAAGCATAAGATTGGCGAGACGACAACGATGCTACGATGGAGATCAAGGTGTCACGCCGGTGACGATGGTGATCATGACGGTGCTTCGGAGATGGAGATCACAAGCACAAGATGATGATGGCCATATCATATCACTTATATTGATTGCATGTGATGTTTATCCTTTTATGCATCTTATCTTGCTTTGATTGACGGTAGCATTATAAGATGATCTCTCACTAAATTATCAAGAAGTGTTCTCCCTGAGTATGCACCGTTGCCAAAGTTCGTCGTGCCCAGACACCACGTGATGATCGGGTGTGATAAGCTCTACGTCCATCTACAACGGGTGCAAGCCAGTTTTGCACACGCAGAATACTCAGGTTAAACTTGACAAGCCTAGCATATGCAGATATGGCCTCGGAACACAGAGACCGAAAGGTCGAGCGTGAATCATATAGTAGATATGATCAACATAACGATGTTCACCATTGAAAACTACTCCATCTCACGTGATGATCGGTTATGGTTTAGTTGATTTGGATCACGTGATCACTTAGAGGATTAGAGGGATGTCCATCTAAGTGGGAGTTCTTAAGTAATATGATTAAATTGAACTTAAATTTATCATGAACTTAGTCCTGGTAGTATTTTGCAAATTATGTTGTAGATCAATAGCTCGCGTTGTTGCTTCCCTATGTTTATTTTGATATGTTCCTAGAGAAAATTGTGTTGAAAGATGTTAGTAGCAATGATGCGGATTGGATCCGTGATCTGAGGTTTATCCTCATTGCTGCATAGAAGAATTATGTCCTTGATGCACCGCTAGGTGACAGACCTATTGCAGGAGCAGATGCAGACGTTATGAACGTTTGGCTAGCTCAATATGATGACTACTTGATAGTTTAAGTGCACCATGCTTAACGGCTTAGAATCGGGACTTCAAAGACGTTTTGAACGTCATGGACCATATGAGATGTTCCAGGAGTTGAAGTTAATATTTCAAGCAAATACCCGAGTTGAGAGATATGAAGTCTCCAACAAGTTCTATAGCTAAAAGATGGAGGAGAATCGCTCAACTAGTGAGCATGTGCTCAGATTGTCTGGGTACTACAATCGCTTGAATCAAGTGGGAGTTAATCTTCCAGATAAGATAGTGATTGACAGAATTCTCTAGTCACCATCACTAAGTTAGTAGAACTTCGTGATGAACTATAATATGCAAGGGATAACGGAAACAAACCCCAAGCTCTTCGTGATGCTGAAATCAACAAAGGTAGAAATCAAGAAAAACATCAAGTGTTGATGGTTGACAAGATCACTAGTTTCAAGAAAAGGGCAAAGGGAAGAAGGGGAACTTCAAGAAGAACGACAAGCAAGTTGCTGCTCAAGTGAAGAAACCCAAGTCTGATCCTAAGCCTGAGACTAAGTGTTTCTACTGCAAAGGGATTGGTCACTGGAAGCGGAACTACCCCAAGTGATTGGCAGATAAGAAGGATGGCAAAGTGAACATAAGTATATTTGATATACATGTTATTGATGTGTACTTTACTAGTGTTTATAGCAACCCCTCGGTATTTGATATTGGTTCAGTTGCTAAGAGTGGTAACTCAAAACGGGAGTTGCAGAATAAACAGAGACTAGTTAAGGGTGAAGTGACGATGTGTGTTGGAAGTAGTTCCAAGATTGATATGATCATCATCGCACACTCCCCTATACTTTCGGGATTAGTGTTGAACCTAAATAAGTGTTATTTGGTGTTTGTGTTGAGCATGAATATGATTTGATCATGTTTATTGCAATACGGTTATTCATTAAAGAAAGAGAATAAATTGTTGTTCTGTTTACATGAATAAAACCTTATATGGTTACACACCCAATGAAATTAGTTCGTTGGATCTCGATCATGGTGATACACATAATCATAATATTGAAACCAAAAGATGCAAAGTTAATAATGATAGTGCAACTTATTTGTAGCACTGCCGTTTAGGTCATATTGGTGTAAAGCGCATGAAGAAACTCCATGCTGATGGGATTTTGGAATCACTTGATTATGAATCACTTGATGCTTGCGAACCGTGCCTTTTGGGCAAGATGACTAAAACGCCGTTCTCCGGAACAATGAAGCAAGCAACAGATTTGTTGAAGATCATACATACTGATGTATGTGGTCCGATGAATATTAAGGCTTGCAGCAGGTATCATTATTTTCTGACCTTCACAGATGATTTGAGCAGATATGGGGATATCTACTTGATGAAACATAAGTCTGAAACATTTGAACAGTTCAAAGAATTTCAGAGTGAAGTGGAAAATCATCGTAACAAGAAAATAAAGTTTCTACGATCTGATCGTAGAAAAGAGTATTTGAGTTACGAGTTTGGTCTTCAGTTAAAACAATGTGAAATAGTTTTCACTGCTCACGCCACCTGAAACACCACAGCATAATGGTGTGTCCGAATGTCATAACCGTACTTTATTGGATATAGTGCAATCTATGATGTATCTTACCGATCTACCACTATCGTTTTGGGATCATGCATTAGAGACAGCTGCATTCACGTTAAAAAGGGGCACCATCTATATCCGTCGAGACGACGCCTTATGAACTATGGTTTGGCAAGAAACCAAAGTTGTCGTTTCTTAAAGTTTGGGGTTGCGATGCTTATATGAAAAGTTTCATCCTGATAAGCTCAAAACTCAAATCGGAGAAGTGCATCTTCATAGGATATCCAAAGGAAACTGTTGGATACACCTTCTATCACAGATCCGAAGGCAAGACTTTTGTTGCTAAATTCGGAAACTTTCTGGAGAAGGAGTTTCTCTCGAAAGAAGTGAGTGGGAGGAAAGTAGAACTTGACGAGGTAACTGTACATGCTCCCTTATTGGAAAGTAGTACATCACAGAAAAATGTTTCTGTGACACCTACACCAGTTAGTGAGGAAGCTAATGATGATGATCATGAAACTTCAGAACAAGAGACTACTGAACCTCGTATATCAACCAGAGTAAAGATCCGCGCCAGAGTGGTACGGTAATCCTGTTCTGGAAGTCATGCTACTAGATCATGATGATCCTACGAACTATGAAGAAGCGATGGTGGGCCCAGATTCCGCAAAGTGGCTTGAAGCCATGAAATCTGAGATATGATCCATGTATGAGAACAAAGTATGGACTTTGGTTGACTTGCCCGATGATCGACAAGCCATAGAAAATAAATGGATGTTCAAGAGGAAGACAGACGCTGATAGTAGTGTTACTATCTACAAAGCTAGAATTGTCGCAGAAGGTTTTCGTCAAGTTCAAGGTGTTGACTACGATGAGATTTTCTCACTCGTATCTATGCTTAAAGTCTGTCCGAATCATGTTAGCAATTGCCGCATTTTATGAAATCTGGCAAATGGATAAACAAAACTGCATTCCTTAATGGATTTGCTAAAGAAGAGTTGTATACGATGCAACTAGAAGGTTTTGTCGATCCTAAAGGTGTTAACTAAATATGCAAGCTCCAGCGATCTATCTGTGGACTGGTGCAAACATCTCGGAGTTGGAATATACGCTTTGATGAGTTGATCAAAGCATAGAGTTTTATAAAGACTTGCGGTGAAGTCTGTATTTACGAGAAAGTGAGTGGGAGCACTACAGCATTTCTGATAAGTATATGTGAATGACATATTGTTGATCGGAAATAATGTAGAATTATTCTGTAAAGCATAAAAGGAGTGTTTGAAAGGAGTTTTTCAAAGAAAGACTTCGATAAAGCTGCTTACATATTGAGCTTCAAGATCTATAGAGATAGATCAAGACGCTTGATAAGTTTTTCAATAAGTACATACCTTGACAAGATTTTGAAGTAGTTCAAAATGGAACAGTCAAAGAAAAAGTTTCTTGCCTGTGTTACAAGGTGTGAAGTTGAGTAAAGACTCAAAGCCCGACCACGGCAGAAGATAGAAAGAGAATGAAAGTCATTCCCTATGCCTCATTCATAGGTTCTATAAAGTATGCCATGCTGTGTACCAGATCTATTGTATACCCTGCACTGATTTGGCAAGGGAGTACAATAGTGATCTAGGAGTAGATCACTGGACAGCGGTCAGAATTATCCTTAGTGAAATAAGGATATGTTTCTCGATTATGGACGTGACAAAAAGGTTCGTCGTAAAGGGTTACGTCGATGCAAGTTTTTGACACTGATCCAGATGAATCTAAAGTCATAATTTGGATACATATTGAAAGTGGGAGCAATTAACTAGAGTAGCTCCGTGTAGAGCATTGTAGACATAGAACTTGCAAAATACTTACGGATCTGAATGAGACAGACCCGTTGACCAAAATTATCTCACAAGCAAAACATGATCACACCTTGGTACTCTTTGGGTGTTAATCACATAGAGATGTGAACTAGATTACTGACTCTAGTAAACCCTTTGAGTGTTGGTCACATGACGATGTGAACTATGGGTGTTAATCACATGGTGATGTGAACTATTGCTGTTAAATCACATGGCGATGTGAACTAGATTATTGACTCTAGTGCAAGTGGGAGACTGAAGGAAATATGCCCTAGAGGCAATAATAAAGTTATTATTTATTTCCTTATATCATGATAAATGTTTATTATTCATACTAGAATTGTATTAACCGGAAACATAATACATGTGTGAATACATAGACAAACAGAGTGTCACTAGTATGCCTCTACTTGACTAGCTCGTTAATCAAAGATGGTTATGTTTCCTAACCATGAACAAAGAGTTGTTATTTGATTAACGAGGTCACATCATTAGTAGAATGATCTGATTGACATGACCCATTCCATTAGCTTAGCACCCGATCGTTTAGTATGTTGCTATTGCTTTCTTCATGACTTATACATGTTCCTATAACTATGAGATTATGCAACTCCCGTTTACCGGAGGAACACTTTGGGTACTACCAAACGTCACAACGTAACTGGGTGATTATAAAGGAGTACTACAGGTGTCTCCAATGGTAGATGTTGGGTTGGCGTATTTCGAGATTAGGGTTTGTCACTCCGATTGTCGGAGAGGTATCTCTGGGCCCTCTCGGTAATGCACATCACATAAGCCTTGCAAGCACTGCAACTAATATGTTAGTTGTGAGATGATGTATTACGGAACGAGTAAAGAGACTTGCCGGTAACGAGATTGAACTAGGTATTGGATACCGACGATCGAATCTCGGGCAAGTAACATACCGATGACAAAGGGAACAACGTATGTTGTTATGCGGTCTGACCGATAAAGATCTTCGTAGAATATGTAGGAGCCAATATGGGCATCCAGGTCCCGCTATTGGTTATTGACCGGAAATGTGTCTCGGTCATGTCTACATTGTTCTCGAACCGTAGGGTCCGCACGCTTAACGTTACGATGACAGTTATTATGAGTTTATGCATTTTGATGTACTGAAGGTTGTTCGGAGTCCCGGATGAGATCACGGACATGACGAGGAGTCTCGAAATGGTCGAGACGTAAAGATTGATATATTGGAAGCCTATGTTTGGACATCGGAAGTGTTCCGGGTGAAATCGGGATTTTACCGAAATACTGGGAGGGTTACCGGAACCCCCCGGGAGACTAATGGGCCTATTGGGCTTTAGTGGAAAAGGAGAAAAAGGGAAAGCCCACAAGCTGGCCGGCGCCCCCCTTCCCAAAGTCCTAGTTGGACTAGGATAGGGGCCGGCCCCCCTTCTCTCTCCTTTTCCCCCCGGGAGTCCTAATAGGATTAGGATTGGGGGGAGGAGTCCTACTCCCGGTGGGAATAGGACTCCCCTGCGCCTCCTCTCCCTTGGCCGGCCGGCTCCCCTCCTCCAACCTTTATATACGGGGGCAGGGGGCACCCCAAAACACACAACTTGATCCTTGAGATCGTTCCTTAGCCGTGTGCGGTGCCCCCTGCCACCAAATTCCACCTCGATCGTACCGTTGTAGTGCTTAGGCGAAGCCCTGCGTCGGTAGTACATCAAGATCGTCATCACGCCGTCGTGCTGACGGAACTCTTCCTCGACGCTTTGCTGGATCGGAGCCCGAGGAACGTCATCGAGCTGAACGTGTGCTAAGAACTCGGAGGTGCCGGAGTAACGGTGCTTGGATCGGTCAGATCGGGAAGAAGACGTACGACTACTTCCTCTACGTTGTGTGATCGCTTCCGCAGTCGGTCTGCGTTGGTACGTAGACAACACTCTCCCCTCTCGTTGCTGTGCATCACCATGATCTTGCGTGTGCGTAGGAAAATTTTGAAATTACTACGTTCCCCAACAGCATTAACAATTTGTTAGTTAAATTTGAGGGCAAAGTATGGTACAGAATATAAAGGGGACTATAGACTAGACGGAGGTGGTAGCACACGGTCGCTCTCTACACAGCGACGCAATTGTCGGTCGGTTTGTAGGCGACCATTTCCTGCATGTTCAACTACTCTATGCGTGTGGCTGCTTGGGGTTCACGTAGCCGCCGCGGGCTCTGCTCGCGTCCTGATACGTCTCCATCGTATCTACTTTTCCAAACACTTTTGCCCTTGTTTTGGACTCTACCTTGCATGATTTGAAGGCAACTAACCCGGACTGACACTGTTTTCAGCAGAATTACCATGGTGTTATTTATGTGTAGAAACAAAAGTTCTCGGAATGACCTGAAACTTCACGGAACAAATTTTCGGAAAATATATAAAATCCTTGCAAAAGATGAAGGCCAGGGGGGCCACCACCTGCCCTTGAGGGTGGGGGCGCGTCTGCTCCCCTAGGGCGCGCCCCCTACCCCGTGGGCCCCCTGGAGCTCCTTCGACCTCAACTCCAACTCTATATATTTGGTTTCGGGGAGAAAAAAATTAGAGAGAATAATTCATCGCGTTTTACGATACAGAGCCGCCGCCAAGCCCTAAAACCTCTCGGGAGAGCTGATCTGGAGTCCGTTCAAGGCTCCGGAGAGGGGAATCTGTCGCCATCGTCATCATCAACCATCCTCCATCACCAATTTCATGATGCTCACCGCCGTGCGTGGGTAATTCCATCGTAGGCTTGCTGGACGGTGATGGGTTGGATGGGATCTATCATGTAATCGACTTAGTGTTCTTAGGGTTTGAACCCTAGTATCCACTATGTTCTGAGATTGATGTTGCTATGACTTTGCTATGCTTAATGCTTGTCACTAGGGCCCGAGTGCCATGATTTCAGATCTGAACCTATTATGTTTTCATCAATATATGAGAGTTCTTGATCCTATCTTGCAAGTCTATAGTCACCTATTATGTGTTATCATCCGTTAACCCCGAAGTGACAATAATCGGGATACTTATCGGTGATGACCGTAGTTTGAGGAGTTCATATATTCACTATGTGTTAATGCTTTGTTCCGGTAATCTATTAAAAGGAGGCTTAATATCCCTTAGTTTCCGTTAGGACCCCGCTGCCATGGGAGGGTAGGACAAAAGATGTCATGCAAGTTCTTTTCCATAAGCACGTATGACTATATTCGGAATACATGCTTACATTACATTGATGAACTGGAGCTAGTTCTGTGTCACCCTAGGTTATGATTGTTACATGATGAACCGCATCCGGCATAATTCTCCATCACCGGCCCATTGCCTATGAGCTTTCCATATATTGTTTTCCGCTTATTTACTTTTCTGTTGCTATTGCTATCATCACTACAAAATACCAAAAACATTACTTTTGCTATCATTACCTTTTGCTACCGTTACCACTACTATCATATTACTTTGCTACTAAATACTTTGCTGCAGATATTAAGTTTCTTGGTGTGGTTGAATTGACAACTCAGCTGCTAATACTTGAGAATATTCTTTGGCTCCCCTTGTGTCGAATCAATAAATTTGGGTTGAATACTCTACCCTCGAAAACTGTAATGACCCCCTATACTTGTGGGTTATCAAGACTATTTTCTGGTGCCGTTGCTGAGGAGCATAGCTCTATTCTTTGAGTCACTTGGGATTTATACCTGCTTATCATTATGAAGAACTTGAAAGATCCGAGAACTAAGATTTATCCCTCAACTACGAGGGGAGGTAAGGAACTGCCATCTAGCTCTGCACTTGATTCACCTTCTGTTTTGAGTAAGCTTGCGACACCTAAACCTGCTTCTGCTATTCGTTCTGATATGTCGCATGTTATTGATGATGCCACTTCTGCTATACATGATACTTATGATGAAACTACTTCTATGCTTGATACTACTGTGCCACTTGGTGAATTTCTTGATGAACAACTTGCTAGGGCTACAGAGAATGAAAATATTGAATCTGATAATACTGATGAAAGTGATGATGAAGACTCACCTATTATTCCTGAGGGTTGTGTTTTTGATAAAGAAGCTTCTTTAGCTGTTTTAGTTTGCAAAGATAGATACGAACTCAAGAGGTTATTAGCTAAATGGAATAAGCAATCTCTAAATGCTAGGATGAAACCTGACCCTGCTTTTCCTACTTCACCTATCTGTGTTGAAACACCTGAGAATCCAAATGATATTTCTATCTCTGATGCTGAAACACGATCTGGTAATGAACCTAAAACTAGTGATAATGCTAATAATAATGTTCATGATGATGCTCAACCTAGTAATGATAATGATATAGAAATTGAACCTGTTGTTGATCTTGATAACCCACAATCAAAGAATCAATGTTATGATAAGAAAGACTTTGTTGCTAGGAAACATGGTAAAGAAAGAGAACCATGGGTTCAGAAACCCATGCCTTTTCCTCCCAAACCATCCAAGAAAAAGGATGATGAGGATTTTGAGCGCTTTGCTGAAATGATTAGGCCTATCTTTTTGCGTATGCGATTAACTGATATGCTCAAAATGAATCCTTATGCTAAGTATATGAAAGATATTTTTACAAGTAAAAGAAAGATACCGGAAGCTGAAATTTCCACCATGCTTGCTAATTATACTTTTAAGGGTGGAATACCTAAGAAACTTGGAGATCCAGGAGTACCCACTATACCATGCGCCATTAAAAGAAACTATGTTAAAACTGCTTTATGTGATCTTGGAGCCGGTGTTAGTGTTATGCCTCTCTCTTTATATCGTAGACTTGATTTGAATAAGTTGACACCTACTCAAATATCTTTGCAAATGGCTGATAAATCAACTGCTATACCTGTCGGTATTTGTGAAGATGTGCCTGTTGTAGTTGCAAACGTTACTATTTTAACGGACTTTGTTATTCTTGATATTCCCGAGGACGATAGTATGTCTATTATTCTTGGAAGACCCTTTTTGAATACTGCAGGGGCTGTTATTGATTGCACTAAAGGCAATGTTACATTTCATGTTAATGGTAATGAGCATACGGTACACTTTTTGAGGAAACAACCTCAAGTTCATAGTATCAACTCCATTGGAAAAATTCCATCGATTATATTTGGAGGTTTTGAATTTCCTCTTCCTACTGTCAAGAAGAAATATGATATTCTTATTATTGGGGATGTGCATATCCCCATTGAGGTAACATAGTGTTATTCGAAATTTCTCCGGTTCCATGTTATTCAGAATGGGTTTGTTAACAAGACCTGATCAACCTTGTTAGTGGATTCCTTTTGATGAGCATGAGATGGATGAAACTAGAAGGCACAACCTTCTGTACCCTCCTTTTACTTTCTGCTATTTATATTAAATAAAATAAAAAGAGTATTTTTTTGTCTGTTATCTGATTATCCATGCAATATAAAAATACCCCGAGAATAAAAGTTCTCCAAATGCCCTGAAATTTAAATATGATTTTTTCTGGAATATTTGAGAATATTTGGCACTGAGAACACAGCAGGGGGGTCACCCACCTGCCCACGAGGGTGGAGGGCGCGCCCTACCCCCTGGGGGCGCCCCCTGCCTCGTGGGCCCACAGTGGCCCTCCTTCACTTATCCTTTCACCCACACACTCCTTCTTCCTCCCCCAAACACGAATATCCAGCTCAAGCACGAGTTCTAGCTCATTTTGCTGCCATTTTCGATCTCCTTGCTCAAAGCACCTCTCACAAAACTGCTTGGGGAGATTGTTCCTTGGTATGTGACTCCTCCATTGGTCCAATTAGTTTTTTTCTAGTGCTTTATTCATTGCAAATTTTTGCTGCTTAGGTGACCCTGTTCTTGAGCTTGCATGTCAAATTTATATGGTCAAAAGTAGTTTTGATGCATGATATAGGCCGTAGGCACTTGTAGGAGTAGTTGCTATCAATATTATTGAGTTCGGTTTACTTTTATTTTGAAGTTACTAAAAATTTCAGAATTTTTCAGAAAATAATGAAGAGACTTTTGAGGGGCTCATTGAGCCCAAGTATAATCTGCCTCGCACCGCGGAGGTTCGGTCGTGTGAATGGCCCTCCGATGATTTCTTGAGAGCAGCTGGGATTTATGAAGATTTTTATGAATTGGCTAAGAATGCAGGCCTCACCGCTTTCCTCCGCGACCAACGCGATCGGTGTCTCTTACTCACAAATATCTTTGTGCAAAACATTCATTTCCATTCTAGGAGCTCACCACCTACGGTGGAGTTTTATTTATATGATGAGCATAAGGAGATGTCACTTTATGATTTTTGTTAGGTTTGTTTGGTCCCTTTCGAGGGCACGACAGAGGAACCACATTGCAGCGATGTGGATGGGTTTATTGATATCATCACTATAGGGGAAACGAGGAAGGTTTCCGATGCACGAATCACTAGCATACATTTTCGTGTTTTACGCTATTTTGCATTATTTGCTAGTCGTTGCTTAATTGGTTGCGGAAACTGTGGAAACCTTAGTGTTCCTGATATTATTATTTTGCTCCACGGTTTATTCAGTGATAACTATGTTAGTATGGGCAGCATTATTGCTAAACGGTTAAGTCCGAACCGTACAAAGGGCCCCATCTTTGGAGGCATCTATGCTCCATGCCTAGCTGCACATTTTAACATACCTATTAGGCATTATGAGAAGGAAGAAAAAGTTTTGCCTCGTGTTTATTTAGATTATAAGAGTATGGTAGCACATGATTTTATTGTTAAGAATAGGGAAGGAGAGCTTAAATACAAATTGTTCTTTGATAAACATCATCCTGAGACTATTACCCTGCCTGCTCCTTCCTTGTTTGATTTATATGTAGGCCAGTACCATGTTCCATTAGAGGCTATTCATGACTATCAGAACCCTACATCAGCCATAGAGCCAGAGCCGGAACCACAAGTTGATCATCCCCGACAGTCTAATTACCAGTGGGATCCGGAGATGAATGCCAACTAGTGGCAATCGGAGTCTTCTTCTTTGCAGTACGACCCCAACTATTATTATGGATATCCACCAGGCCAACCGTGACCATAGACCAACTTAGTCCAAAGGCCTAAGCTTGGGGGAGTACGTATTTCTCACCGACATTACATTCATGTTCACACACTCATTGCTAGATATTGGTGCTCATACTTTTTCATTGTATCATCCATGCTAGTTTATTTTCTTTTTGTGCTTTCTTCTTGTGTGTTTGATAAACCTTAAGAAAAAAAATTAGTTGCAGCTTTTAATTAGTTTACTTTCCATGCTTGTAGTAGTAATTAAAAAGAAAACCCAAAAAGATTTCCTGTTCTTCTTTTGCTTGTTGGGAACTTTAACATGTAGTTAGTTTTATTTCTTTTCTTTTCTTTGGGGGTCGATAGGAGAAGACCATAATTAAATTATTGAAGTGGCTCTTATATGCATTATTGTTGATCTGACAAAAGAGCCCATATTGCCTTGTCTTCTCCTGTTTATTGAATGCTTGCAGATTCCAGCTTAGTCCAATGCACATGCACTATCATTATTATCCACATCGTTCGGTCGTGCAAGTGAAACACTAGAAAAAAAGACACATCAGTGACATTTTGGGCTGAATGAAATTTTTTCTGTCATACATATGACACGTCTATGATGATAATTGTGACAAAACCAGGTATCATCATAGATGTGGTGGGCTCCTACTTCTATGACAAAAATTCATGACAGAAAATGGGCTTTTCGTCCTGGGCGGGCCAGAGACGTAGCTGCATGACATTCTTTGGGTCGTCCGTGATGGAAAAAATCGTGGTAGAAGCAAGGGCGAGGAAAATTTTGGGGAGTTGCCGGTTACGGTGGGAGGTCGGGGGCCGAGCGATGCACGTTTCTCTCGTACACGTACGCGCATGTGTGCGAGGCGTTGGCTCTAACTAAACCCGAGCGAGGCATTGGGCTCTAACTGAACCCGAGCGATTGCACTGCAGGCTACGCATTACTGAACCCGAGCGATCGATCGATGGCTGTTAACTGAACCCGATCGAGTGATTCCTTCGCTACTGCTGCTAACTGAAGCCGATCGATTGGATGAACAGTGAGCGTTGCGGGGGGGGGGGGGGGGGGGTTGGATGAACAGTGAGCGGTGGCATTTGCCTCTGGATGAATAGGACCTCGTGGTGTGGAGGGTTGGATGAACAGTAGACGGTGGAGGGGTGCTCGTGGAGGGGTGGTCGAACAGGATCCCGTGGTGTGGAGGGCTGGATGAACAGTAGACGGTGGAGGGGTGGTTGAACAGTAGCCGGTGGAGTAGCGCGCGGTGGAGGCTGGATGAACAGGAGCCCGTGGAGGCTGGAGGAGGTCGACGGTAGCCCGTGGAGGCTGGAGGAGGTCGACGGTAGCCCATGGAGGCTGGAGGAGGTCGACGGTGGAGATGAACATTATCCTGTGGAGTCTCGTTTTGCGGTACGCCACACCCCTCCCGATGAACAGGACCCCCGTTTCGACCGTAGGAGGTCTGTTTCGTCCGTTTTGCGGTACGCCACACCCCTCCCGATCAACATGACCCCCATTTCGACCGTAGGAGGTCCGTTGCTCCGTTTTGCAGTATGCCACACCCCTCCCGATCAACACGACCCCCGTTTCGACCGTAGGAGGTCTGTTTCCTCTGTTCTGCGGTACGCCAGGCCTCGTTTCCATCGCCTGTTCCGTCCAAGCCCTCCCGATGAACACGACCACGCATTCCGTTCCGACCCAGCCGGTTGGCTCCCACACGTTCTGTTGCTTCCCGATGAACACGACGCATTCCATTGCCTCCCGATGAACATGACGCATTCCGTTGCCTCCCGATGAACACGACGCATTCCGTTGCCTCCCCATGAACATGACGCATTCCGTTGCCTCCCCATGAACACGACGCATTCTGTTGCCAACCCATGAACACGACGACGACGTTGTTTCTCCATTCTGACCCAGCCATGTACACGAGCCCTGGCCGTACGTATGCGCGAGTAGGCGTTCAAGACCCTACCCGTCTGTACACATATGTGGCCGTATTTTCTTTCTTGCACCCTGGCCGCTATACGTACGTGTACATGCTATGTGCGGGCCTATACTACAACACGTGCATGCCTCTACATCGACCAGTATGTACGTACACATTCGCGACCAGAATGACAACACTACGTAGGCTTCGACCAGGTGGGTCCCGACTATCAGGCACTTCCTTGCCTGCGAAGATGTAGCTGGTGGGTCCCAGCAGTCAGGGGGGTGAATCGTTTTGTTTTTTTGCCCGGACACACTTCCTTGCGTGCGAAGGTGTAGCTGGTGGGTCCCAGCAGTCGGGGGGTGAATCGTTTTTTTTCGGATGCACTTCCTTGCGTGTGAAGATGTAGCTGGTGGCTCCCAGCAGTCAGGGGGGCGAATCGTTTTTTTTCGGACGCACTTCCTTGTGTGCGAAGATGTAGCTCGTGGGTCCCAGCCGTCAGGGGGCGAATCATTTTTTTCACAAAATACGGTGGCCCATCCGGTGGGTCCCTGCTGTCAGGTGGAGGAATAATTATTTTGCGCATAATAAGGAGGCACTTCCTTGCGGCTGCCGTGGACCCAGCTGTCAGCCTCTCCACGTACAGTCCATGTCCGATGGAAGTCGTTCCTTGACCACATTGACCACATCGCGCCGGGAGCACCAGGGCGGTGGACGACGGCGAGGCCTAGGAAGGGGACGACACGGAGCCGGGGAAGACGCGGCAGTGGATGCACACGCGGAGAGGAGTACAAGGGTTCACTGGTTCGGCTGCGCTGTCATTGCCGCAGAATAACAGGGGGTGTGGGTGAGTGGAGGGATGGCCTGGCCAGCGGTGGGAGTAGTAGGGGGTGGTGAGGCCTCCGTGGCAGCACAGCCGGCCACGGGAGGCAGGAGCAGGCGGCACGACCGGCGCTGCTTTGGGCGGCTGGAGCAAGAAGACCAGAGGTTGAAGAAGCACGACGGCCGTTGGATGGACATCGTACGGTCACTGCAGCTAGAATCATTTATATTGACTAAGTTGACAAAGCCCTTAGTACGTCAACTTAGTAGGCCCACAGGTCAGCTTCCGAAACGGTGCGCCCCAGATGTCAGGGGGAGGAATCATTTTTTGGGCGGGTGAAGCTAAAATATCCGAGATTGAAGAAGAAGCACGGCATCCGTTGGATGGACATCCAACGGCTACTGCTGCTAGAACCGTGTGTTGACTATAAGTTGACAAAGCCTTGCATACGCGTCAACTCTATTTTTTAGGGGACGCGTCAACTTAGTAAGGCCAGAAGTGTGTGGCGGAGAACTTATAGCCCATTTGAGATTTGTAAGAATGTGTAGCCCATTTTTGAATTCTAATGGAATTTACTACAACCCAATTACACTTTGTTAAAAGTACAACCCATTTCAACCAACCGTTCAAAACAGAATTCAATAAAATTTCCCACATTTTGATGGGATCCGAAATATTTTTATCCCGAAATTTCTAGTCAGATTAAATACAATTTCAATATAAATTTATATTACGTAAAAATCCAACGAAACATTGCACTTGCAACAATTAATGAAATTAAAGTTTTCAATATCCAAAAATAATATTTTATAAAGTAATCACGTGTTTTGTGCATTTTGTTATAGTTACTGCCCAGTTTTTACAATTACATCCCATTTATTATTTCTTAAAGCCCATTTTCTTGTTAAGCCTAATGCATCCCTCCTAGGAAAGATTTGCAGCCCAGCGGGGCAGAGAATAACAACTTGACCTTGCCTGGGTATTCCTAAAAAAGTATAGCTGGGCTAGCCATTTTCAGCTTGAAAAAAATTAATATCTGGGCTAGATATCTGGCCTGGGCTAGACGGGCCACAGCCCGCGCAGTTAATACCTGCAGCGATGTTTTCGTTGTTGTTCAGAGAAGAAAAATTAATATCTGGGCTAAACATCAAAAAACTCTGCAGTGCTCACACCTCAAAAACACAAATACTGCTCGAGCTGCTTGGTCCCAGCTGTCGGCCGCTTCTTGTGCAATTCTCTCATTTATTGACGACTACATAGGTTGACAACGGTGTGGGACCGTGATGTCAGGAAACCAGGAGGAAGCAAAATAAATCTGCAGTACTCACACCTCAAAAACACAAATGCTGCTCGAGCTGCTTGGTCCCAGCTGTCGGCCGCTTCTTGTGCAATTCTCTCGTTTATAATAAGGAGGCACTTGCGTACGTGAGGCTATGGACCTGGTGGGTCCCCATTGTAATCCTCTCCAAATAAATTCATCTCCTCGCCCGCGCGCGCTTTCCGCCCGAAACAGTCAGCACCGCCCGCCCCGCTTCCTGGTGCAGGCAATTGCTCCGCCTTCACAAGTGTTGTCCGTCCGTCCTTCTGCTGCCCACATTAATGATACGCAGTTGCCGAGGAGGCTACTCCGGTGCCACACGTCCGTCCCTCCGCCCGCCCACCATTGCTATATAAACTGCTGTGCCGGCCATAGCCGCAGTCATCCGCATCCGTTCCCTTTCTCCTGTCCACACCACTACTACCCATCATGGCTTCCACGCGCTCCGATGCTCTTCGGGACGGGCAGACGATGGACCACAAGGAGGTGGTAGCCATTGTTGCCGACCGGCTGGCCGTCAGGCAGCCGGAGGACGACGATGTCCCAATGGAGAACATGGTAGTCGATGATCCGGCGCCAACCCCCTCCTCCGCGCCATCCTCGCCGGTGCATTGCACCATGACCATCGGCGAGGCCCGTGCCCAATATATGGACAGGGTGAGGCAGATGCGTGAGGAGCAGTTCCGGGAGGCGCAGGCCGACGCTGCCTACAACCACCACCTCCTCCAGGAGCACCTGCAGGCGGAAGAGCAGATCGCCGCGGAGCGGGCGAAGCAGGAGGCGCTGCTCGACTCGTACTGCTCCGCCCGCAAGGGCCGCCTCGAGCGTTGGCGGTACCGCATGCGGGTGGCGGAGGCTGCTGCCGCCTACAAAGAGGCTAGCAAAGAGGGCGATGAAGTGGGCGAGGCGCTGTTTGGTGAGACCGAGGACGAGTCAGAGGACAATGCCGGCTCCGACGAGTCCCCGCTCCGCTGGCGTCGACGAGGCCCTGCTCCGCCGAGGCCCCGTGGCGCCAACAATGAGGCAGAGAACACCGCCGGCTCCGCCCCGCCAACAATGAGGTAGAGGACATCACCGGCTCAGCCAAGGCCCCACCCTGCCGGCAACATGGGGAAGGATTTCCACCGCTCCGCTGAGGCGCCGCCCGCCGGCAACGAGATAGAGGACATCGCCGGCTCCGCCGAGGCCCCGCCCAGCTGCCAACGAGGCCGCACGACACAGAAAACGAGGAAGAGTAGAACACGGTAGGTCATCGCCGCTCGAGTCCAAGTAAGGCCACCGCTGCTACCCTCCGATTGAAGCCAAGCTAGGCGGGTTGACCATTGACGGCCGGTTAGCTTCTTGGCGATGACGTGGAGTCGGAGAGCTGCACTGGAGAAGAACACCGCTTCTACTTAACTGCTGGTGTAGTTGGCTGACTGACACGTGGGCCCAACAGGCCACATGTCAGTTATGCAACTGCACCTGTAGTTAAGTTACTAAAGCTTCTGTTCGGCTCAGCGGGACACAGGTGGGTAGCTTCGGTTAATTAATTATACCTCTAGCGCACCCCTTTTTAGTTGAAGAATGTATGAAATGTAATGAAATCCGACCGTGTATGAATGAATTTATTTCGATTAGTTTGAATTCTTGAATCACTGGCATTGGATGAACATGCAAAACAATACGTACTAGCATTATTCCCAGGGTGCTCACCTCGTTTGTAGTAGTTTCACATGTACTCCCTCCGGTCCTTTCTAGTCTGCATACAAGTTTTGTCTGCAGTCAAAGTATCTCTACTTTGACCAATCTTATACAGAAAAGTATGCACTTTCACAATGTGCGTAGTAAAAATGAATAGAAGGAGTACAAAGAGTTTGAGCAGCTTTTTAGCGTTTCTGTACATTGCAATCAAACACATAGGCCTGGCAATTCATAGAGAACATTCAAAACAATCGATAATTATGCATCACAGCGACTCACATGTCAGAGGAAATATTTACTTCACAACTAAAGAATAAAGAAAAAATTGATCAACACCGCTGACAGCAAAGGGCGTCCCATTCGAAAATATAAAACGCATGTCTTGCTAAAATCAATGAGCAAAATTTGACAAGGTTGTCCCATTCCAAAATATCAAATGCCTACGATTGTGGAGTGGGCAGGGTCTGCCATCAGTTCGGACATTGACATGGCACCTCGTGCTAAATAAACCAGCTGTTCTTTTTGTGCAGTTCCACCAAAATCAACCAAATTCGCGCGTAGCTTGTATGATTTCGCCCTTATATGTTGCAATGCCTTGAACTTATCGGCACCTCCTTTCTTGTGGTGGAAATGAATGATTTGATGTATTCATGAACATTTTGTGCAGTTCCCATTGAAATCAAGCTGAGCACCCCTGTTTGCACAAATACAAAAAAGTGATTAGTATAAAGCAAACTGTACTATAAATTGACAGTTTCAACATGCACATACATGGTCCATGTAGAGCACACTTTTAGAAAAATGGAACTCACCAGAAAGAATCCTAGAACAACATTGTACTCGCGCATCACAGCAAACAAATGGAGATTTGTCAGTCCTTCTGAGCTGAAGTTAGTTTGGTCTTGTGGGGATTAATGCGTTGGAGATATGCCCTATAGGCAATCATGTATGATGATATTTCCTATGTGTATGAATAAAGATAGTCCTTGGACATTATCAATGATGTGTATGAGCAAGTACGTGACTTGTTTGTGGGACTATGCATTGTATGATGACTGTCCTAAAAGGTCCCTAGTTGAAAGGGCTGTGTGGACGTGCAGCCAACTAGACTAGCATATGACACGGTCGATGGCTTGGTCTCACTAGCCATGGAGCATTGGATGCTAACCGGATAATATGGACTTGGAAGGATCTGGTCGGATTCAACGTAGTCGGATCCGAGTCGAGATAAGGTCCGAGTCGGACAGAGCCAACTATGAGACGCAGCGATATGTCATCTGTGAGTCTCTAGTACAACATATGTTCTATGTCCTAAGACCTGAGATGACACATGTACTCGGGATGGTGACAGACTTGCTTTGGGCCGACCAAACGCTACTCCGTGACTGGGTAGTTACAAAGGTAGGTTTCAGGCTTGTCCAGACCCATGCTGCGAGACATGGTCGAGAAAGATGGGATTTGCCCCTCTGACCAGGAGAGATATACTCTGGGCCCCTCGTGTGATCCGACCAGGATAAGCATGGCCATGCGACAAGGATTATGAGATAATCCGGTTTGTGGTCGGCATCACTGGAACGAGAAAGAGGTCGGGCTAGCACAAGGATGACAGACTCGCCTTGAGCTCGACAACATATATCGTGTGGCAAAAGGAATGGAAGTATGATGTAAAGGTTCGCTAACCAGCTTCATAGTCTACTTGGTGTTCGGCATGCCTTGCTAGAGGCCGCTACCAACCTTGCAGTCCGGAGTTGATCCGAATTGCGACCAAGCCGACTTGAACCTAAGGGGTCGCGCGCTTAAGGGAAGGAACCTATGAGGTTGGATCCGAGGACACTGGTCGGATGTGATCCAAACTGTATTCGGATTGTGGCTAAGTAGACTCATGGGCTTTAGGGTCCGTGCGAGGCCCAAGTGTTGAGCCCACGACGGACGCCTATATATATAGTGGAGGTGCCGCACACTCATGTGGTTGATCGCTTCGGCGCTGTCACTAGGGTTTGCATGTGTTCTGAATAGGCACCTTCACTCGCCGCCAGTTGTGTGATCGGACTTAGCAGTCCGCCGCACGATGTTCCTCCTGCACGTAGGGATACCGTTAGAGGCGGTGCACTTGTGCCGGTCCGACGAACCTATACGTGGGAACCGACCACCGGTTGTACAAGGGAGATCGAACGAGGAGGATACGATCCACGCGGACGCGCTGCCCCAACTCTTCTTCCGCTGCACGACACTGCGCGTCTAGTGGTAACGAACTATGAGCCATCTCCCATAGCATGTTCTTGGTTGTTCCGCGCGTAGGAAATTTTAATTTGCAATTGATGCACCCTACCGTAGATCCCAACAGTGGTATCAGAGCCTCTGCTATAGGATTTGGATTCAGATCGTATGCATATTAGATATGTGGAGGCAATAGATGAGATTTGTTGTCATGGATAAGATTAGATGTGTGCACGGTTGATGAGATCAACTACACATGGGGATCGATGTGGCTATGTTTTCTGTTGACAGGGATCGATGAGGTCATGATACGATCTACCCCTACTGGTCAGTTATCCGCCATCAGGGTTAACAGTGAAACATACATCCGAATCGGATTCACGATGATCGATGAGATTGGTCAGATCAGAGAATTCGGCGTGATCGGAGTTTAGATGTGATCTATAATTTCTGAAAACGTCGGGCGCTACCCGCACCCGCGAGGGGCGCTGCCCCTTCGAACCCCGCCCGCTAACCGGCTAGCGGGACCTCCGTGTGCATAGTGCCTTGTATTTCGTACACGATCACTCAAACTGGTAGAAAGCGATTCTATGCATAACTTTATTTCACAGGGTTTGATGTGAATAGTATGGCTCATGTGTATGTGATGCATGTGTGTAAATTATACATGACCTGCGTGTCATGTTTGTCAGCCGGCAGGAGCCAAAGTGTTGTCATTATATTGTATAACGACCTGCGTGTCGACTTGTGACTCTATGTAAAAGTCATTACTAGATGTAGTAGTTGGATAATAGTGATCAGGTTGGTGGCTTGGCGTCCCGACGTGACAAACAAGACGGAGTTCCTAGATGGTCATCGGAGTCGGAGCCAACCTGGAAGAACATCCATGAAGGAGCCATACTATTTCACAATATGTGTTTATTTGTGATTGTTATGCTTCCTTGTTTTCTATGCATGTTAGAATGGTAGAAAGATCCCTCATGAATATCAAGTGAATTCCCTCCCCGATGTTTCACCTCCGCACGTCAAATACGTCTAGTAGTGGGCTCATAAAATTGGGGTGCTGCTGGGTGTCCTTGAACTGAAGGGTTCGTGTCGGACACGGACATGCACTGCATTAGGTTGACTTGACAAGGCTATCAAAACGGTTTTGGGCCTTGTGGCAAAAGAGGTCGGGAGCCGGGGTATGAGATACCTACCCGACCGACAGGAGTCGTATAGAGATACGATTAGCAAGGAGTTGCTTACCGGATAGGCATGTTGTCTAGCAGTGATGCTAAAGCTCACTAGTCGCATGTTCTAGTCGGATCCTGAATCACTGAGAGTTTGCGGAGGGATGCTGACTTCAGTGGGAGTATTTCTGTTTAAGGCTAGAATTACTCTACATAAACACATTTCTTAGTGATTGCATATTTTTCTATTGTAGATCAATGGCACCACCTGCTCAACCTGGAAAAGGATAAACTGAATGGAACAAACTTTACTACCTGGTATAGAAATTTAAGAATTGTTCTCAAGCATGATAAAAAGGAACATGTTCTAGAGGATCCGCTTCCAGAGGAACCTGCCGATAATGCTAGTACCACAACCAAGAATGCCTACCAGAAACTCGATGATGAATCAAACAAGATCAGCTGCCTCATGCTGGCTTGTATGGAGCCCGATTTGCAGCAGCATTTCGAAGACGTTGGGGCTTTCGATATGATCGAGAGTCTCAAGAGCATGTTTCAGGTGCAGGCTAGGACCGAAAGGTTCAACGTCTGGCGATCCTTGATGGATTGTAAGCTGAAGGAAGGTGATCCACTGAGCCCACATGTGATCAAGATGATCGGATATGTGCAAGCTTTGGATCAGTTGGGCTTCCCGCTCTTGGATGAGCTGGCTACTAATGCATTTCTGGGTTCTCTCACGCCCAGCTATGGGACGTTCATCTCGAACTATCATATGCATGGCATGGATAAGAAGCTCACTGAATTGCATGGGATGCTCAAAGTGCCAGAGTAGGATATTAAGAAAGGCACGCATCAAGTGTTGATGGTGCAGAAATCGGCTAAGTTCAAGAAGAGTTGGTCTAATAAGAAGGCTAAGGCAAAGGGCACGGAGATGGTAACCTCCGCCGTTGTGCCGAAGTCTGGACCGGACTCAAAGACCGTCTGCTATCATTGCAAGGAAACTGGTCTCACTAGAAGACGAACTGTAGCAAGTGGCTTGCAGAGCATGGCAAGAAGGCAGGGAATGCTGCTTCAGGCAAAGATACACTTGTTGCATATGTTATAGACATTTACTTGCTGACATACCTAGTAGCTCTTGGGTATTTGATACCGGATCGGTTGTTCATATTTGCATCTCGATGCAGGGGCTGGTAAGAACTAGGCGTGTGGCACAAGGGGAGATTGACATCAGGGTCGGCAACAAAGCAAGAGTTGCTGCGTTGGAGGTCGGCACGATGCAGCTCCAGCTTCCTTCTAGATTTATTTTGGAATTGAATAATTGTTATTACATTCCTGCACTTAGTCGGAACATTATTTCTGCCTCATGCTTGATGAGTCAGGGTTATGAATTATATTTAAAGGACAATGGTTGTTCGATTTATTTGAATGGTGTGTTCCACGGCTATGCACCCATTGTTGATGGGTTATTTATATTGAATCTAGAATAGGAACCGGTCTATAACGTGAATGTCAAGAGGCATAAGTCCAATGAGATAAATCCGACATACTTCTGGCATTGCCGGCTTGGACACATTAGTCTGAAACGCATGATGAAGCTCCATGATGATGGACTCCTAACTTCGACCGACTTTGGGTCGTTCGAGACATGCGAATCATGCTTGCTCGGCAAGATGACTAAGTCTCCTTTCGCAAAGAGTTGTGAGAGGGCATCCGAGCTGTTGGAACTGATACACAGTGATGTGTGTGGACCAATGAGCACAACTGTCAGAGGTGGCTAGCAGTACTTCATGACTTTTACCGACGACTTGAGTAGATACGGATATATCTATTTGATGAGGCACAAGTCAGAGACTTTTGAAAAGTTCAAAGAGTTTCAAAACAAGGTGGAGAATCATCTCGGCAAGACTATAAAACTTCTACAATCTGATCGTGGCAGTGAGTACATGAGCCAGGAGTTTGATGATCATCTGAAAAGCAGAGGTATAGTACCACAGTTCACACCTCCGGGTACGCCATAGAGAAATGGTGTATCAGAATGGAGGAATCGCATCTTGTTGGACATGGTTCAATCTATGATGAGCAAGTCGGATTTAGCCTTGTCATTCTGGGGATACGCTCTAGAAACTGCAGCTTTCACACTTAACGGGGTACCATCAAAATCCGTAGACAAGACACCAGATGAGATGTGGACCGGGAAGAGTCCTAGTTTGTCTTTTCAAAGATTTGGGGTTGTGAAGCATTTGTCAAGAAACTTATGTCAGACAAGCTTACAACCAAGTCGGATAAATGCATTTTCATGGGATATCTGAGGGAAACCTTGGGATATAACTTCTACATCCGGGAAGAGAACAAAGTGTTTGTTGCTCGGAACGGGGTTTTCCTTGAGAAAGAGTTTCTCAGTCGGGAGGCCAGTGGGAGGACGGTCCGACTCGAAGAAATTCGAGGACCACTCAGGGACGGCTCGGCTAGTGATGAGATCATACCGGAGTCAGTCAACGAACCTGTAGTGGAAGCGGCACCGGAACAACGGAGGTCGGAAAGATTGCGCAGAGTGCATGATGTATTGTTGCTAGAAAGCGACGAGCCGTCCACATATGCGAAAGCGATGGTGAGCCCAGATTCGGAGGCATGGCTGGAGACCATGAGACCCGAGTTAAAGTCCATGGATGAGAATCAGGTTTGGGACTTGGTTGATCCGCCGCCTGGCGTAACGGCCATTGGTTGCAAATGGGTCTTTAAGAAGAAAACCGATGTGGATGGAAATATTCAGATCCACAAAGCTCGTCTTGTCGCTAAGTGTTATGGACAAGTTCAAGGAATTGACTACAACGAGACTTACTCGCCGGTAGCTATAACTGCATATTTCGATTACGAGATATGGTAGATGGATGTCAAGACGGGTTTCGGCGATGCTGAAGTCGATGAGGATCGTACTAGCTATAACTGCATATTTCGATTACGAGATATGGTAGATGGATGTCAAGACGGGTTTCCTTCATGGAAATTTAACCGAGGACATGTATATGATAGAACCCGAGGGTTTTGTCGACCCGACTAGCACTAGTAAGGTATGCAAGCTCAAGAGATCCATTTATGGGTTGAGGCAAGCATCTCGGAGCTGGAACATTCGTTTTGATGAGGTCATCACTGGTTTCGGCTTCATCAAAAGCGAAGAGGACTCTTGTTTATACAAGAAGTTAAGTGGGAGCTCGATAGTGTTTTTGATCTTGTATGTGGATGACATACTACTGATCGGAAATGATATTTTGATGCTGAACTCGGTCAAGGAGTCATTGAATGGCAAGTTTTCGATGAAGGACCTTGGTGAGGCAATGTACATTCTAGGCATTAAGATCTATAGAGATAGATCAAGGAGGCTGCTCGGCTTAAGCCAAAGCACGTACATAGATAAAGTGTTGAAGCGGTTCAACATGAGTGAGGCAAAGACAGGGTTCTTGCCACTCTCACATGGTATAAGGCTAAGCGAGACTCGGAGTCCTTCGACATCTGATGAGCAAAGCAGGATGAGTAGGATTCCATATGCCTCGGCAATCGGATCCATCATGTATGCCATGATATGTATGCGGCCCGATGTTGCTTTTGCAATAAGCCTAACAAGTAGATACCAGGCCAACCCACGTGAGAGTCACTGGGCAGCGGTAAAGACTATTTTGAAGTACCTGAAAAGGACTAAAGAGATGTTCCTAGTTTATGGAGGTGAGGAAGAGCTCGTCGTAAGGGGTTATGCCGATGCTAGTTTCCAAACCGACAGAGATGATTGTCGATCACAGTCCGGATTCGTGTACGTCATGAACGGAGGAGCAGTGAGCTGGATGAGTTCCAAGCAAGATACGGTGGCCGATTCTACTATAGAAGCCGAATACATTGCGGCTTGTGAAGCTGCAAAGGAAGGTGTTTGGATCCGGAACTTTCTGGATGATCTTGGTATTTTCCCAGCCTCAGTAAAACCGTTGGACCTTTATTGTGATAATTCTGGTGCCATCGCACAAGCCAAGGAGCCAAGGAATCACCACAAGGTCAGACACATAGATCGGAAATATCACCTGATACGAACGATCGTAAAGAGTGGTGATGTAGAGTTATGCAAAATTCACACGGATGCAAATGTTGCGGATCCGTTGACTAAGCCGCTTCCACAACCCAAGCATGAGGGGCACGTTAGAGCTATAGGCATTCGATGTCTATTTGATTGACTCTAGTGCAAGAGGGAGACTATTGGAGATATGCCCTAGAGGCAATCATGTATGATGATATTTCCTATGTGTTTATGAATAAAGATAGTCCTTGGACATTATCAATGATGTGTATCAGCAAGTACGTGACTTGTTTGTGGGACTATGCATTGTATGATGTCTGTCCTAAAAGGTCCCTAGTCGAAAGGGCTGTGTGGACGCGCAACCAACTAGACTAGCATATAACACGGTCGATGGCTTGGTCTCACTAGCCACGGAACATTGGATGCGAACCGGATAATATGGACTTGGAAGGATCTGGTCGGATTCGATGTAGTCGGATCCGAGTCGAGATAAGGTCCGAGTCGGACAGACCCAACTATGTGATGCAGCGATATGTCATCTGTGAGTCTCTAGTACAACATATGTTCTATGTCCTAAGACCTGAGCTGACACATGTACTCGGGATGGTGACAGACTTGCTTTGGGCCGACCAAACGCTACTCCGTGACTGGGTAGTTACAAAGGTAGCTTTCAGGCTTGTCCAGACCCATGCTACGAGACATGGTCGAGCAAGATGGGATTTGCCCCTCCGACCAGGAGAGATATACTCTGGGCCCCTCATGTGATCCGACCAGGATAAGCATGGCCATGCGACAAGGATTATGAGATAATCCAGTTTGTGGTCGGCATCACTGGAACGAGAAAGAGGTCGAGCAAGCACAAGGATGACAGACTCTCCTTGAGCTCGACAACATATATCGTGTGGCAAAAGGAATGGAAGTATGATGTACAGGTTCACTAACCAGCTTCATAGTCTGCTTGGTGTTCGGCATGCCTTGCTAGAGGCCGCTACCAACCGTGCAGTTCGGCGTTGATCCGAACTGTGACCAAGACGACTTGAACCTAAGGGGTCGCGTGCTTAAGGGAAGGAACCTACGAGGTCGGATCCGAGGACACTGGTCGGATGTGATCCGAACTGTATTCGGATTGTGGCTGAGTAGACTTATGGGCTTTAGGGTTCGTGCGAGGCTCAAGTGTTGAGCCCGCGACGGACGCCTATATATAGTGGAGGTGCCGCACACTCACGCGGTTGATCGCTTCGGCGCTGTCACTAGAGTTTGCATGTGTTGCGAATAGACACCTCCACTCGCCGACGGTTGTGTGATCGGACCTAGCAGTCCGCCGCACGATGTTCCTCCTACACACGCGAATACCATTAGAGGCGGTGCACTTGCGCCACTCCGACGAACTTGTACGTGGGAACCGACCACCGGTTGTACGAGGGATATCGGACGAGGAGGAGACGATCCACGCGGACGCGCTGCCCCAACTCTTCTTCCGCTGCACGGCACTGCACGTCTAGTGGTAACGAACTATGATCCGTCTCCCGTAGCATGTTCTTGGTTGTTCCGCGCGTAGGAAATTTTAATTTGCAGTCGACTCGTACAAGTAGCACAACATATGAAAGCACACTGCAGAATCATGTGAAAGAAGGCTAGTACTGACCTCTCATGATGCGGAATTCAAACAACTCATAAGAAGAAGATCTGAACCAAATTCGCCTTAACGGATAGGAAGTAAGATCTCCTCTTGTGCAGTTCCACTAAGATCAAGCAATCAAGCAACGTTGTCGGTGTGACATTTTGGTTGAGCTACACAAAACACTCTTAAAACAAAAGTGTTTTGTGCAGTGCAACAAAAGGTCACAATGGCAACGAGGTGAAGTAGATAACCCTATTTACACAAAGGTGCAAAGGAAACAATTAGTGGTCTATAACGGTGGATGACACAGAAGCCAATGAGTTGCACGGGACAGTGGACGCACCAGCACCATGTGCATCTATCGATGTACTGTGGTCATGCATAGTCTATTGCAACAAAGAACAAACAACCAAGGAGCATATTTGTGTTGGTCCCAGTTTTGTTATCTTCAGACACCTTTCCCTATGTGAGCGCAGCAAATCTAGTCCTGCTCAAACTCTATAGGCATGTCCCTTCCTTTCCTTTTTGAACTAGTACTTTCGCCCCTTCCTTTCCTCTTTGAACCACGTCCTAGATTTATGCGATACCACTTTCCCCACAACTTTCCCCCATTCCTTTCCTCTTTGTACCACGTCCTAGATTCACACTATACAACTTTCCCCCTTCATTTCCTCTTTGAACCACGTCCTAGATTCATGCTATATACAACTTTTCCCACTACTTTCCCCCACTCCTTTCCTCTTTGAACCACGTCCTAGATTCATGGTATACATGCAGCTAGAGCAATGCATGTGGAGTAAGTAAATTATACCTTAAGGTTCTTGGGGCGTGGTTTGGTGGGCGACGGGACGACGGCGAAGAAGAAGGGGTCGGAGGCCCTCCCACGCCGCCACTGGGTGGAAAGTGAATAGCTGCACCGATAGTCCCTCGCCGACGGTGACAGCACTAAGCCTCCTTCCCTTCCCGGTGGACGGATCCTGCCGGCTCTTTGAGCAGCAGTGAGGGGAGAGAGAGGCTAACGAAGTCTTGTTTAGATCTAGGGAGGGCGAGAGAGTGTGAAGAGAGCAACTACAAGCACTGAGGCTCCAGCGGGACAGGGCAAGAGAGTGTGAAGAGAGCAACTACAAGCGTTGAGGCTCCAGCGTGTGTATATATACTGGAGAGAGAGTGTGAAGCGTGCAAACCCTAGAAAACATTTTGACCAGTCAAAGAATCCTCCTGGCACAAATTATGTTCAAGTGTAGTTATCGAACCCGAGACCTCAAGTTTGATGAGCGAACAGGCTAACCAGCTACACAACCCTCCTGTTATGTTCAACGAGAGGGAAATAACCTTTTATACATTCCTGCATTCGTGTGACAAGCATGCCGTGTTTTTTGTGTGTGTGTGGGAGTCATTGGGATTTCAATCATAATCGTGTCATGTGGCTTTGGTGGTAAGACTATCCATAGTGGTGCAGAAATGATGCAGCCTTAGTCACCTTACCTCTCTCCACGTAGTACGTTGGGTCCCACCAGTCAGAGGGTGAAACAAACAAATTAATAAAAAAAATTAGAAGCGCCAGGGTGTATCTTACCTCACACATCTCGCTACTGCTCGGGAACACTGTCCAATTGATCCCTCTGTTCGCTCATGTACTATTTTAAGTGAATCCTTATTATAACATGCACGCAAATTTTGGGCACTTGTATTCGACTTAAGTCAATGTGCCACCGTATCTCGTATACTTACTACTCCCTCCGTCTAGGTGTAATAAGTCACGTTAGAAGGTGCAACGGGACCAAGGTGCATGCGTGTGTGTGTGTTTAACAGCATGTGTGTGTTAGAGAGAGCGACAGATCGACCTACTCCTACAGAGAGATGTTGTGTAATGTACGATTTTAGCCGCGAGAGTCGGTGCATCCTCTCGTTTCCAGGCGTGTCCGGTAGGGACATGCGGACAACTGCCACGCCCGCTCCTGGCCATCCTGGCCCACCCAAAGCCCCTCCATCTGTTGGAAATATGCCCTAGAGGCAATAATAAAATGGTTATTATTATATTTCTTTGTTCATGATAATTGTCTATTGTTCATGCTATAATTTTGTTATCCGGAAATCGTAATACATGTGTGAATACATAGACCACAACACGTCCCTAGTGAGCCTCTAGTTGACTAGCTCGTTGATCAAAAGATAGTCATGGTTTCCTGACTATGGACATTGGATGTCATTGATAATGGGATCACATCATTAGGGGAATGATGTGATGGACAAGACCCAATCCTAAGCATAGCTCAAAGATCGTGTAGTTCGTTTGCTATAGCTTTTCTGAGATTGTGCAACTCCCGGATACCGTAGGAGTGTCTTGGGTGTGCCAAACGTCACAACGTAACTGGGTGACTATAAAGGTACATTAAAGGTATCTCCGAAAGTGTCTGTTGGGTTGGCACGAATCGAGACTGGGATTTGTCACTCCGTATGACGGAGAGGTATCTCTGGGCCCACTCGGTAATGCATCATCATAATGAGCTCAATGTGACCAAGTGGTTGATCACGGGATCATGCATTATGGCATGAGTAAAGTGACTTGCCGGTAACGAGATTGAACTAGGTATTGGGATACCGATGATCGAGTCTCGGGCAAGTAACGTACCGATTGACAAAGGGAATTGTATACGGATTGATTGAATCCTCGACATCATGGTTCATCCGATGAGATCATCGTGGAGCATGTGGGAGCCAACATGGGTATCCAGATCCCGCTGTTGGTTATTGATCGGAGAGGCGTCTCGTTCATGTCTGCATGTCTCCCGAACCCGTAGGGTCTACACACTTAAGGTTCGGTGACACTAGGGTTGTAGAGATATTAGCATACGGTAATCCGAAAGTTGTTCGGAGTCCCGGATGAGATCCCAGATGTCACGAGGAGTTCTGGAATGGTCCGGAGGTGAAGATTTATATATAGGAAGTCAAGTTTCGGCCATTGGGAAAGTTTCGGGGGTAATCGGTATTGTACCAGGACCACCGGGTGGGGCCACCTATCCCGGAGGGCCCCATGGGCTGAAGTGGGAGGGGAACCAGCCCCTAGTGGGCTGGCGCGCCCCCCCTTGGGCCTCCCCTGCGCATAGGGTTGGAAATCCTAGGGGTGGGGGGCGCCACCCTTGCCTTGGGGGGCAAGGCACCCCTTGCCCCCCATAGGAGATTGGATCTCCTAGGGCCGGCGCCCCCCTAGGCACCCTATATGTCGGGTGGTAGGAGCGACATATGCCAACGGGTGGCTTATCATTGTGGGAGCCAATAAAACATCGCTGGTGCCTGGAAACGGGATAAGGCATAGACATGCACGCCGACGAATCTTACCCAGCTTCAGGGCTCTCCGAGGAGATAACACCCCTACTGCTGCTCTATGGGGTCTCCGCATGGTTACTAAATGAACAAGTAGCTACAATGCTCCTTGAGCTGTTTTGGGTGGAAGGAGGAAGAAGGGCTCGGCTTAGCTTGCTTCCTCTCCTTGTATGGTGTCTAGGTCTAGATTGAGAGTCCAACCCTTTGCATGGGTGCACCGGGGGGTTTATATAGGCCTACCCCCGGGGGTACAATGGTAATCCAGCTGGGCGCGGGGCCCCCTGTCTGTGACTATGCTCGCCGGCTTCTGCGCCAGCTTCTGGGGCCCGTCGGCTGGTGGGTCCCGCCGGCTGCCGGCTCCTTGGTCGACAGGCAGGCCCCACAGGCCAGGGCCTGGTCGGTGGCTGGTTACTGTTGCTCCGTGCTGTTGACGCAGGCTTGGTCGGGGTAAGCGTGGCTACAGTAACGCCGCCTTGGCGGGCGATTACTGTAGCCCCGCCGTATCTTGTCTCCTTAATGGGCGTCTCCTTCGAGGAAAGTGGCAGGCCGGCTATGGGAAGCCGGCCCTCTATCTTGCCGGCTTGAGAGGAGGTGCGGCCGCCTTCGGTATCTCTCTGCCCGAAGGGGCCCACCGCCTCGGGGGCCACGCTGGCGGCCCGTCGTGGACGGCGTCAGAGCCGCCATGGCAACAGTGCCGCGCCGGACGGGTCGTGGCCACCCGTACGACGCACTGTACCAGGCGTGCTCCGGGTCTTGGGGGTGGCAGGCTCCACTGTAGCCACGCCCCGCTTCATCATCACAGGGTGGACGCGTACATTGCGGGTATGACTTTGACTGCTTTATGGGAGCCGGCTTTCTCGTAGCCGGCCATGCTGTAGCCGGCCTGGCTGTAGCTGGCCTTGCTGTAGCCGGCCTTGCCATAGCCGGCCATCCACAGCTATCTTCATGAGGGTAAAGGGCGGGCCGCCCCCGAAGCCGGCCTAGGAAGTAGCCGGCTGGGGGGGGGAGGCGGCCCTAGGTCTTGAATCTTCTTGAGAGTCGGCCAGGCTTGTAATTTTTCTGATGGGCCAGGGGAAGCCGGCAAGGCTACCCATGGCTATTTACTCCGACAGTAGTCCCCGAAGCTGGGCGAGCTTCACGGCAGACAGGGGAACGAGAAGCTTGGTAAGCTTCATACCCTGAGGAGCTGACTTCGTCGTTGTAGGCCGACTTCAGAGAACTTCCTTGTTTATTAATATGACCGTGGCTGACCCGCGGGCCCCACGACGGGCCACGTGGCGGAGAAGTCCTGCTGTCGCACGCGCGCGACGGGACGCCGCCGCAGGCCCGGGCCCGCCACTCCTTAGCCTCGGCCCGGGTGCAGATCTTCTACGGCCCGAGGGGACTACTCGCCTCCCCGCGGCCGTTTCCTCGTGTCTTCAAGGCGAGCAATTAACACGCGGCGTGGGGGAGATGGGCAGGATCGATCCCCACGATCCCCCACGCCGCGCCTCCTCGGCTCCGGCGCACGAGCCTACAAGTAGGAGGGGGAGGGGGAGAGACAAAGGCTCGTTCGCTCCCCCGCTCCCCGTCCCTCCTTGCTCTTCTTCTTCCCTTTCTTCTTCCTCGCGCCCGACGCAGCCTCCTGCCGCAGCCCGCCCACGCCGCCATGTCCATGGCGCTGTCAAGCTCGTGGGACGGGTCCAACGTCCATGAAGACCACATCGAGTTTCTCCGCCAGACCCGGCGCCTGCCCGCCGCCAACCTCGTGCAGGCTCGCCTGGCGCCGGAGACGGAGATTTCGCCGGTGCCAGAGGAAGGCGAGCGCGTCGTCTTCCGCACGCATTTCTTGCATGGATTCGGCTTCCCGGCGAGCGGCTTCATGCGATGCTTCCTCGACTTCTACAATCTCCAGCCGCATCACCTCACACCCAACACGGTGATGCAGCTGTCGGCCTTCGTCTCTCTCTACGAAGGCTTCTTGGGAGTGCTGCCGACGCTGGAGCTCTGGGCGGAGCTCTTCCAGAACAAGCTCGACACCGTCTCCGCCGGCGTGCCAGCTCCCTGCGGGGCCTTCATCGCGATGAAGAGGGCAAGCGACAACAACCCCTTCCCGCACACTCCTCTAATCCAATCTGTCAAACTCTGGCAGAAATCTTACTTCTACGTCAAGAACGTCGCCCCGCAAGGCGACTACGTCAATCTGCCAGCTTACGTAGCCGGCCCGCCGGCTGGGAGGCGGCCGTCTTGGGGCTTCCGGGCCAAGTCCTTGTCTCAGGCCGGGAACGCCTCCATCGCCCGGCTTCGGGTAATGATCCAGTCGGAAGGCCTGCGTGGAGCCGACTTGGTGGCCGCCTTCGTCGAGCGCCGAATCCTTCCCCTTCAGAGCCGGCCTCACATGTTATGCCAGATGAGCGGCCGCTTCGACCCTTGCCAGCTGACTACACGGGAGATGCCCCATGCCGAGGTAGCACTTATGGTGAACTACATTGCCAACCTCAAGCTCACCGACGACTGGTAATTCGGCAAGGCACCGTACTCCCGCGCCCATCCTCCGCCCGTGGTAAGTCCTTCTTTTTGTCATCAGCCGGCTTGAGTCGGCCGGCTTATGACCAGGCGGCTCTTCTCTTGTCTCTTTTTTCTTTTATCAGAACCCTCTTCTTCCACCGCCAGCCGGGGCGGCCGGAGTCGAACGCCAGTATGCTCCGGACCATACGGTGGACGACATCGACGACCCGGACTTGGCCGTAGTCGCCATGGAGGACGCCGCCACGGGGGACGTCGCCGAGCCCGGAGGCACGGGGCTCTCGGCCAGCTTTGACGACTGGCCGGACGACGCCGATGTTGAAGAAATCCCGCGCCACCAGCCGGCAGCCGACCGCCATGGCGCGGGCTCATCCGCCGCGCCGACTGCCGGTGGTGGAAAGGCGAAATGTCGGGCCGCGCTTCCCCTCTTCGGCAGCCGGCCAAAAAAGATGAGGGCCTCCGCCGCGGCCACGAAGCGAGACGAAGCGGCGGCGAAGGCGGCCCGCTTCCGGAAGGCGGTGAAGAAGCCTCCAGAAGTTTCCGCGTAAGCCCTCCGGCTGCTTGCGTGCTTGTTACTTTGTTGTCTTCCTTTGTTTTAATTCTTCTCCGACTTCTGAGCAGGGCGCCGCTTTCGCTCGAGCGAGGCCCAGGCGGCTCTATGGTCGGGCCGGGTGCTGGATCTTCAGGGCCCCGCCGCGTGGACCCCCGCGCCGATCTTGCAGAAGCCACGGAGCGGAACGCTCGCGAGGCGCGACGAGAGAGGGAGGCGGCGGAGCGGGAGGCCGCCCGGTCGGCGACGGAGCGAGCGAACGCGGCGGCCGAGACTCCATCGGAGCAGGCGGCCGCGGAGACGGAGGCGGAGGGCACGCATAGCCGGCCTCCGCTGCTCGCCATCCCCCTCCACACTTTGGACCCGGACATCCCGCTGCCCACGGCGGAGGAGATCACCCCCGATCAGCCGCCGATGCAGAGGGATGAACTCTTCGAGGTCTTCACGGAGAGGACGCCGCCGGCAGCGCCAGCCGGAGCAGGCGAAGGCGGCCAGTCGTCGGCGGTGCCGGAGGAGCCGGCCCAGGCCACACCCAAGGCCGGAGCCGGTCTTGAAATTGAGCTGGCGGCGAGCCAGCGCACCGGAGGGAGCACGGCCCCGTCGGACACGCGCCGAGCCGCGGGTGCCGACCAGACGGCAGACGCCTTGGAGGCGGCCAGCTCCGCCACGTCCGGGTGGACTCCCAGCGGAGGAAGCGGCGAGCTGAACGTGGCGGCCCAAGGGATTCAGAGCCGGCTGCAGGCACAGGCCGGCCTCCTGAGGCAATTTACTCAGGAGTTTCTGTCGACGCGGTCCGCAATCCGGGTAAGTTTTCACTTGTCGACCGCTCTGGTCCTTTGATTTTTTCCGTGGGGGCGCGCTAGTGCACCCACTGGGTGTAGTCCCCGAGATCTGGGCCGACTGCAGCGCAGTCGGGTCGGATCTTACTCGACGACTATCTTAACTGTTTTCTGTCTGATCTTTAGGATTATCACAATTCTCGTGCCGCCGCCTTCAACTCCCAGGCTCGGGAGCTGAGCCGGACGACCGAAGACCTGGCCAGCAGCCGACGTAAGTGTATTGCTTTTATCTGTTTCTCGTGGGGCGCGACAGCGCACCCACTGGGTGTAGTCCCCGAGATTCGGGCCGACTGCAGCGCAGTCGGGTCGGATCTTCCATGACGACTTTTCCCTTGCTGACTTTTTCTCTTTGTCTTTTGCTCGTGCAAAGGCCAACGCCGACTTGCGGAGGGAACTCGGCGAAGCGCAGGCCGCTCTTCGTGCCAGGGACGCCGAGTACGCCGACTTGGTTCAGGAGCGCGACCGCCTGGTCAAGAAACTGGCCGACCAGGAGGAAAGCCATAAGGCAGCCCTGCAGAAGGCGCAGGACGGCGAGGCTGCCCTGAAGGCGGAGTTCGAGACCAGGGAGGCGAACTGGGCCGAGATGCGCCAGGCGCTGGAAGAAGGCTTCGGCAGAATCAAGGATCTGATCGATGGTAAGCCGCCTTTCTTGCCCTTCCTCCATCTGCCGGCCGCCTGAGGTTTTGTTTTGACTTGTGCTTGCTTCTTGCGCAGAATACTTTCCCGGCCACTCCGTCCTCGCCGCCCAAGCCATCGAGGCCCATCGCGAGGCGCGTCGTCAGGCCGGAGTTGTTATTCCGCCGGATGTGAATCGGACGCTGTCGGAGCAGCTCGTCGCCATCCAAGCGCGACTGCAGCCGGCCCATCGAATGCTCCGCCGGCTCCAACATGCCGGGGCGCAGGTGCTGGCCGCGCTCTGGCCCGGCCAGACGATTCCCCGCACCCCGAGTCGGACTGCCGACTGGCTAGAAGTCGCAGTCGGCCGCTTCGAGGCTTGGAAGGCGTCCGCAGCCCGTCTCGGAGCCGGGCGTGCGTTGGAGTTCGTCCGCGCGTGGTACCCAGGGCTGAGCCTGGACCAGCTGCGGACTGGGCGGTTGGAGACTGACGCGGAGCTGGAGGAGGTGCGGCCGGCGATCGCGCAGCGCGCCTCGACGATCGCCGAGTGCACCGACACCAGCGTCTTCGTGCCGGAGCTCAGTGATGACGGCGTCGCCCAGCCGGAGGAGTGGTTCGGGCTGAACCTGGCGGAAGGCGAGGACTCGGCCGAGGAGATCGCCTCCAGCGACGAAGGCGAGGACGACGAGGAGGAAGACGGCAAAGACGCCGAGCCGACTGGTGAGACGGCCGACCGCCCTCAAGCCGACCGTGCCTCCAGCAACGAGCCACGCAGGAGCGCGCCCTCTGCCGGAGGCGATGATCAGGCCGAAGTTGGCCAGCCGGCCCCTCCTTCAGCCGGCACGACCGCCTCCACCGCCTAGCCCGGCTCGTCAGCGGCCCCGCCGGCTTAATCTGCCGTCCCAGTTGTTCCCGCTTTTGCTTTTTCGAACAATTTTAAGTTTCCGCAATTCCACCCACTGGGGGTGTATCGAACAATGTTGGATGTGGACCTCTCTGGAGGTCCTTTGTGTAAATATTAATGTATGCGTGTGTTGGCTTCCATTCAAGTGCACTTTTTTATGCTTTTTCCTTTGCCGCCTTCCCTCTTTGGGAAGGCAAGTACTCGAGCTTTCTTGAATTTGAAGCAGACTGAATGTAAGCCGGCCGGCCGGCTACTCTGGTAGTCGGTCGGCGGGAGGCGGCAAGCCGGCTTTTGTTATATATAAGCCCGTTAGTTCCTAGCCGTTTTTCGTGTGCGCACCCTTTCCGGCTTATGAATCTTGCCAGCCGGGCAGTCGGTTCTTCGAACTGCGATTTTGGCAAGAGCCAAGCCTGGGTGTCGGCACATTACTTGTCTGACTGCGGGTAGGGCTCCTAATATAACTCCAGTCGGCTAGTCCCCGGGTCGACTCGTCGAACCCGGTGCCGGACAAAATTAATGAACAGGTGATATCATACGCATGATAACTTTCATTCATAAAATAAAGGATGACAGTCCCCGAGTCCTCCTCGGGGAGCCTACTGTTTCGTACTTAATACAAAAGTGGACATAATACATACTGCATTTTAACTATAAAACTTCCGAAGAAGATTTGCATTCCATGGTCGCTCCGACTCCTTGCCGGAGTCGTCTCTCTTGCGTGCCTTCGGCTTCTGCGCGTCGATGAGGTAGTAGGCATCGTTGCCTAGAGCTCTGCTGACGACGAAGGGGCCCTCCCAGGGGGCTGCGAGCTTGTGCTGGCCGGCTGTTCGCTGGATCAGCCGGAGCACAAGGTCGCCCTCCTGGAAGGATCTTGGTCGGACCCTCCGGCTGTGGTAGCGGCGCAGACCCTGCTGGTAGATGGCAGACCGGCTGAGGGCTAATAGCCGGCCTTCTTCCAGCAAGTCGACGCCGTCTTCTCTCGCTTCTTTGGCTTCCGCTTCCGTGTACATGGTTACCCGAGGCGAGTCGAACTCGATATCTGTTGGGATGACCACCTCGGCACCATATACAAGGAAGAAAGGGGTGAAGCCGGTTGATCTGTTGGGGGTAGTACGCAGACTCCATAGGACAGCTGGCAGCTCATCGAGCCAGCAGCCGGCTGAACGCTCCAGAGGTACGACCAGTCGGGGCTTGATGCCGGACAGGATGAGGCCGTTTGCTCGCTCCACTTGGCCGTTTGACTGCGGGTGGGCGACGGACGCAAGGTCCAGCCAGATACCTTGTGCCGCGCAGAACCGTGCCAAGGCACCTTTGGCAAAATTCGTGGCATTGTCGGTGATGATGCTGTGCGGTACGCCGTACCGGGTTGTTATATCTGCAATGAAAGTCACCGCAGTCGGCCCATTCAGCTTCTTGATCGGCTTCGCCTCAATCCACTTGGTGAATTTGTCGACGGCGACGAGCAAATGTGTCATGCCGCCGCGCGCCGTCTTGAATGGGCCCACCATATCGAATCCCCAGACGGCAAAGGGCCAGGTGATGGGAATGGTCTTGAGTGCCGAAGCCGGCATGTGTTGCTGGGAGCTGAAAAGCTGGCAACCTTTGCAGTGTTTGACTAGCTCTTTGGCGTCGTCCAAAGCAGTCGGCCAGAAGAAACCGTGGCGGAAGGCTTTGGCGACAAGTGATTTTGATGCGGCGTGGTGGCCGCACTCTCCTTGGTGTATATCTCTGAGGATTGCAATGCCTTTCTCCTGCTCGACGCATCGCTATAAGACTCCGGTGACGCTGCGCTTGACAAGCTCTCTGTTGATGATTGTGTATGCTCCGGCTCGGCGCTGGACTTGTCTTGCTTCGGTTTCGTCAGCCGGCAGATCTTGGTTCACCAGAAAGTTGCGGATGGTTTGGGCCCATGATGGAGCTGCGACTTCCTCTGCCACCAATGTGGCTACAGCCACCAGGGTGGGCGGGCTGGGTAATGTAGTGCTGGAGTCGGCCGCCGCTTGCTGTGCTGAAGAAGTCCCTGGGCCGGCTACCGCAGTCCCCGAGCCGGGTGCGGCAGTCCCCGAGCCGGGTACTGTAGTCCCCGAGCCGAGTATTGAAGTCCCCGGGCTGGCTGCTTGATTCTTCGAGCCGGACCCGGCCCCATCAGGGTTAGGCGGCACGAAGATGGAGTCGGATTCTGAAGACGGCTTGATGGATGGCTTGAGGAGGCGCCGTAGGGCGATGCCGGTTGGTATTGCTTGCCGCGTGGAGCCTATTCGGGCCAGGGCATCTGCTGGCTCGTTGTCGGCTCGCAGTACATGGAGGAATTCGCATCCGTCGAAGTATCCGCTGATTTGCTGCACTAGGAAGCGGTAGCTCGCCATGTTTGCGTCCTTGGCGTCCCAGTCGCCAGAAGATTGCTGCACCACCAAATCCGAGTCACCATAGCACAGGATCCGGCGGATGCCGAGTTCCTTGGCAAGCCGAAGCCCGTGTATGAGCGCCTCGTATTCGGCTACATTGTTGGAGGCGGCGAAGTGGATCTGCAGCGTGTATCTGAGCTTGTCGCCCTTAGGAGAGGTAAGGACGATGCCGGCTCCCAAGCCGGTGCGCATCTTGGATCCGTCAAAGTGCATGCGCCAATGGGTGGAGTCGGGAGCTGGCGGTAAGTACTGGGTCTCGGCCCAGTCGACGAGGAAGTCGGCTAGTGCTTGCGACTTGATGGCGGTGCGGGGTTGGTAGAAGATCGTGTAGGGGGCCAGCTCGATGGCCCATTTAGCCACCCGGCCGGATGCATCCCGGCTGCCTATGATCTCGGCCAGCGGGGCAGTGCATACGACCTTGATGGGATGTTCTTGAAAGTACGGCTTCAACTTCTTGGTGGCGAAGTATACGCCGTAGCACATCTTCTGGTAGTGCGGGTAATTCTGTTTCGATGCGGACAGCACCTCGCTCAGGTAATAAATCGGCCTCTGGACCGGCTGGGCTCGGCCTTCTTCGGGGCGTTCGACCACAATGACGGTGTTGACCACCCGGCTAGTGGCGGCAATATAGAGGAGCATGGGCTCTTTCTCAGTCAGTGCCGCCAAGACAGGCGGCGTGGACAGCATTTTCTTCAGCTCGTGGAAAGCTTGGTCGGCCTGGTCATTCCACTCAAAGTGGGTACTCTTCTTGATGAGGCGGTAGAGAGGGAGAGGTTTCTCTCCAAGCCGGCTGATGAAGCGGTTCAGAGAGGCCAGGCACCCGGTGAACTTCTGAATCTCTCTAAGCTTGGTTGGGACCGCCATCCTCTCGATGGCCTTGATCTTCACAGGGTTGCACTCTATGCCGCGTTCGGAGACCAGAAAGCCTAGGAGCTGGCCGGCTGGCACTCCGAACACGCATTTCTCAGGGTTGAGCTTGATTCGGAACCGGCGCAGGTTCTCGAATGTCTCCTTCAAGTCTTCCAGCAGAGTGCCATGCTTCTCCGTCTTCACCACAATATCATCCACGTAGACGTGGGCGTTCTTACCGAGTTGCATGAGGAGGCACTTTTGCATGCAATGCTGAAAAGTGGCGCCGGCATTCCTCAAGCCGAACGTCATGGTCAGGTAGCAGAAGGCTCCAAACGGCGTGATGAAGGCGGTCTTCAGTCGGTCATCCGGGTTCAGCTTTATCTGGTGGTATCCCGAATAGGCATCCAAAAAGCTCAACAGCTTGCATCCGGCTGTGGAGTCTATCACTTGATCAATCCTGGGCAGAGCGAAGGGATCTTTTGGGCAGGCTTTGTTGAGGCTTGTGTAATCTATACACACGCGCCACTTGTTATTCTTTTTCAGCACAAGAACCGGGTTCGCGAGCCACTCGGGGAAGAAAACTTCCATGATGAAGCCGGCTGCAAGAAGCCGGGCAATCTCCTCCCCTACGATCCTTCTCTTCTCCTCTGACAATCGGCGAAGAGGCTGCTTGACTGGTTTGGCGTCCTCCCGCACATGTAATTTGTGCTCGGCGAAATCCTTCGGAACACCCGGCATGTCCTTGGGGGACCATGCAAAGATATCCCGATTCTCACGGAGGAAATCGACGAGCTCGCCTTCCTATTTGCTATCCAGGCTCGCCCCAATGACGGCAAACCTCTCGGGGTGCTCGGGGTCGAGCTGTATCTTCTTGGTCTCCTTGGCCGGCTGGAAAGATCCTTGGGCATCATACTCCTTGGAGTCGGCGGGTTGGTTTAGCTGCTTGCTGGCCAGGGCCACGACCCTGTTCAGCGTCTTCTTCTCCTCGGCAATCACGAGGGATTCAGCCAGCCGGCTGCTGGCCGCGGCGCAGTCGGCGGACTTCTTGTAGTCGCCGGCGATGGTGATGACACCCTTGGAGCTTGGTATCTTCATCTTGAGGTAAGCATAGTGGGGGACCGCCATGAACTTGGCCAAGGCAGGTCGGCCAAGCAGGGCGTGGTAAGGGCTCTCTAGGTCCACCACCTTGAACCAGATTGCTTCCCGGCGGAAATGATCCTTGCCCACAAAGAGTACATCGATCTTGATCTTGCCGATGGGGGCGCAGGACAAACCGGGTACGATGCCGTGGAACACCGTTCGGGTCGGCACAAGCTGCTTTGCCTTGACACCCAGCTTCTCCATGGTGTCGCGGTACAGGATGTTGATGCTGCTTCCACCGTCGATCAGCACGCGGGAGAAGCGGGCGGCACGCGTGTCCATCGCGAGGGTGGCCTCCAGGACCAAAGCGTAGGAGCCGGGAGACGGCATCACCTCTGGGTGGTCGGCCCGGCTCCAACTGATGGATTTCTCCGACCAATGCATGTGGCTGGCTGGGTTGGTGGCGGCCACATTGACTTCTTGTTCCTCTCGGCGCTTGCTGCGCCGGTCTTCAGGCTGGCTCGTGAAGACAACATAAGATGCTTGCTCATCGGGGAACTCGTCCTGCACGGCGTCGACCGCGGGCCGAGCGGCCTTGGGCGGCGGAGCCGGAGGCGGCGGGCCGGCAGGCGGAGTCGGCGTCAGCCCTTCACCCTTGGAGATTCTGGCGAGCCAGTTGCACTTCCGGGTCGTATGGTTAGACGGCTTCGCGCCGCTGTGGAATTTGCACGGGGCATCAAGGGTTTGCTCGTAGGAGAAGGCCGGCTGCCAAGCCGGCCAGCTGCCCTTGGGTTTCTTGGGCGCGGGCCGCCCCTCAGGCGGCGTATCTTCGACCGTGGCCACCTGCCGGCTAGCGGGAGGCGGCGCAGGGCCTTTGCGCTTCTGATCATTCTGGTGTTGGCGGCGGCCGGAATCGCCAGCCGGTGCTTGGGGCACCGGATTGAGCACTTTTCCGGACGCGTCCACCCGGAGCTCAGTCTTCATCGAGGAGTCGGCGGTGGCGTACTTGTCGGCGATGTTCAGGAGCTCGTCGAGGGTAGTCGGCTCATCGCAGAGAAGCTTGTGCTTGAGGAGGGTGCCCTCTCGGCACCCGGCAGTGAAGTATTCGATGGCTTGCACCTCGTGCACCCCTTCGCAGGAATTGCGGAGCTCGGCCCAACGCGTGAGGTAGTCGTGAGTGGACTCGGCTGGGCCCTGTACGCACAGGGAGAGCTGTCTGGGCTTGGGAGCCCGCTTGTAGGTGCTGGTGAAGTTGCGAACGAAGGCTTCAGTGAAATCCACCCAGCTGTTGATGCTGAGAGGCTTGAGGCTGTTAAGCCAAGTCCGTGCCGTGCCTTGCAGCATGAGGGGCACGTACTTCACGGCAATGCGCTGGTTGCCATTGGCGATGCTGACAACTGTGGAGTAGTCGGTCAGCCAGTCTTCCGGCTTCACCGAGCCGTTGTACTTGGGCGTGTCTCTTGGGAGCGAGAACCCTTTGGGGAAGGGCTCGTCGTGGATGCGGGGGCCAAAGCAAGGCGGGCCGACATCGTCTTCTTCTTCTAGCGCCAGGGATCTGGCCAGGCGGTCGATCCGGTGGCGGGCATCGTTTTCGCCGACTCCCTCGCGGCGACCAAGCCGGCCGCTAGGAGTCGGGTGCGCCACTGGAGGCGGGGTAGGGTATCTCTCTCCGCGAGCTCGAGGCGGAGGCGGGGTGCCCCGCCATTCCATGGCGCGGGGGCGGCCGTCCGCATCTCGCTCGATGGAGATTTGGGTCCGGCTTTGGCTGGAAGCCGGCTCTTTCTGGTGCCGCGCGCGGGTGTTGCTTGTAGTCGGCGATTGGGAAGTCGCGCCGTGGTCGCGGCGCGGGGGAGGGCTCCCTGCGCACGCGTCGGCTTCGTGCCGCCGAGCGGCCGCGTCGATTAGTTGCTGGATGCACCGCGTCATGTGGGGGAGGTCTTCGGCTTCCAAGCCGTCCATCTCATCTACGGCCGCCTGGGCGGCGCTCAGGTTTTCGAGCGGGGTGGCGTAGACCGGGCGATCCACTCCAAGCGTGTCGGCGATGACGGCGCCGCGTTTCCTGACAGCACCGGCCCGGCTTGGGCCAGCCGAAGCCGGCGTGCCGAAGGCGGCGCGGTCAGCTTCGCGCTGGTAGGCCTCGGTGAGGCGTCTTACGGAGGCCAGCCGCCGGCCCTCCGTGAGGAGGGCGAGGCGGCGTGCCTCCAGTACTTCGTCGTTGGTGTCAGCCGGAAGGGGGGCGGACAAGTCGTGGGCCACCGCGCGTGGGGAGTCGCGGGCGCCCTCATCAGTCGGGCCGTCGTGGCCGATAACCATCACCTCGGTAGTGTCAGAATCGCGATCACCAGCCGGAGGGAGCGGGTCGTTGTAGATCGTGACGTTGGTGGGGAAGGTATCGTAGGATGCCGTGTCGGAGTCGATGGAGCCAACCGACTCCAAATCCGCAGCAGGCTCGCTGGAGACGTGGAGCTGGCCGAGGAGGTTGGCGAGGTGATCGGTGCCCGCATCGGAGGCAAGCTCGTCGGAGATGCGGGCCTTGTCGAACAGGTTGGCGAGGCCGCTCGCCGCGCAGATGTTGGTGACGCCATGCAGCGCGTCGCGGCAAGCGCCATCGGGCAAGCCGGGCTGGCTACGCTCGCGGGGAAGGAAAAGGGTTCCCGTCCAGAACAGGTCTCCGGACGACGGTGCACCTGGCCCCATGGTGGGCGCCAAATGTCGGGTGGTAGGAGCAACATATGCCAACGGGTGGCTTATCATTGTGGGAGCCAATAAAACATCGCCGGTGCCTGGAAACGGGATAAGGCGTAGACATGCACGCCGACGAATCTTACCCAGCTTCAGGGCTCTCCGAGGAGATAACACCCCTACTGCTGCTCTGCGGGGTCTCCGCATGGTTACTAAATGAACAAGTAGCTACAATGCTCCTTGAGCTGTTTTGGGTGGAAGGAGGAAGAAGGGCTCGGCTTAGCTTGCTTCCTCTCCTTGTATGGTGTCTAGGTCTAGATTGAGAGTCCAACCCTTTGCATGGGTGCACCGGGGGGTTTATATAGGCCTACCCCCCGGGGGTACAATGGTAATCCAGCTGGGCGCGGGGCCCCCTGTCTGTGACTATGCTCGCCGGCTTCTGCGCCGGCTTCTGGGGCCCGCCGGCTGGTGGGTCCCGCCAGCTGCCGGCTCCTTGGTCGACAGGCAGGCCCCACAGGCCAGGGCCTGGTCGGTGGCTGGTTACTGTTGCTCCGTGCTGTTGACGCAGGCTTGGTCAGGGTAAGCGTGGCTACAGTAACGCCGCCTTGGCGGGCGATAACTGTAGCCCTGCCGTATCTTGTCTCCTTAATGGGCGTCTCCTTCGAGGAAAGTGGCAGGTCGGCTATGGGAAGCCGGCCCTCTATCTTGCCGGCTTGAGAGGAGGTGCGGCCGCCTTCGGTATCTCTCTGCCCGAAGGGGCCCACTGCCTCGGGGGCCACGCTGGCGGCCCGTCGTGGACGGCGTCAGAGCCGCCGTGGCAACAGTGCCGCGCCGGACGGGTCATGGCCACCCGTACGGCGCACTGTACCAGGCGTGCTCCGGGTCTTGGGGGTGGCAGGCTCCACTATAGCCACGCCCCGCTTCATCATCGCAGGGTGGACGCGTACATTGCGGGTACGGCTTTGACTGCTTTATGGGAGCCGACTTTCTCGTAGCCGGCCATGCTGTAGCCGGCCTGGCTGTAGTTGGCCTTGCTGTAGCCGGCCTTGCCATAGCCGGCCATCCACAGCTATCTTCATGAGGGTAAAGGGCGGGCCGCCCTCGAAGCCGGCCTAGGAAGTAGCCGGCTGGGGGGGAGGCGGCCCTAGGTCTTGAATCTTCTTGAGAGTCGGCCAGGCTTGTAATTTTTTCTGATGGGCCTGGGGAAGCCGGCAAGGCTACCCATGGCTATTTACTCCGACACTATATATAGTGGGGGGAGGGAGGGCAGCCGCACCTAAGCCCCCGGCGTCTCCCTCTCCCTCTCGTGACACTCCTCCGTCTCCCTGCGCTTGGCGAAGCCCTGCCGAGATCACCGTTGCTTCCACCACCACGCCGTCGTGCTGCTGGATCTTCATCAACCTCTCCTTTCCCCATGCTGGATCAAGAAGGAGGAGACGTCTTCCCAACCGTACATGTGTTGAACGCGGAGGTGCCGTCCGTTCGGCACTAGGTCATCGGTGATTTAGATCACGTCGAGTATGACTCCATCAACCCCGTTCTCTTGAACGCTTCGGCGCGCGATCTACAAGGGTATGTAGATGCACTCCTCTCTCCCTTGTTTCTAGATGACTCCATAGATTGATCTTGGTGATACGTAGAAAATTTTAAAATTCTGCTATGTTCCCCAACAGTGGTACCAGAGCTAGGTCTATGTGTAGTTACTATGCACGAGTAGAACACAAAGCAGTTGTGGGCGTCAATATTGTCAATTTGCTTGCCGTTACTAGTCTTATCTTGATTCGGCGGCATCGTGGGATAAAGCGGCCCGGACCGACCTTACACGTATGCTTACGTGAGACTGGTTCCACCGACTGACATGCACTAGTTGCATAAGGTGGCTGGCGGGTGCCTGTCTCTCCCACTCTAGTCGGATAGGATTCGATGAACAGGGTCCTTATGAAGGGTAAATAGAAATTGGCAATTCACGTTGTGGTTTTGGCGTAGGTAAGAAACATTCTTGCTAGAAACCTATAGCAGCCACGTAAAAACTTGCAACAACAATTAGAGGACGTCTAACTTGTTTTTGCAGCAAGTGTTTTGTGATGTGATATGGCCAAAGGATGTGATGAATGATATATGTGATGTATGAGATTATCATGTTCTTGTAATAGGAATCACGACTTGCATGTCGATGAGTATGACAACCGGCAGGAGCCATAGGAGTTGTCTTTATTTATTTATGACCTGCGTGTCAACATAAACGTCATGTAATTACTTTACTTTATTGCTAAAGCATTAGCCATAGTAGTAGAAGTAATAGATGACGAGACAACTTCAAGAAGACACGATGATGGAGATCATGGTGTCATCCCGGTGACAACAATGATCATGGAGCCCCGAAGATGGAGATCAAAAGGAGCAAACGATATTGGCCATATCATGTCACTATTTGATTGCATGTGATGTTTATCATGTTTTACATCTTATTTGCTTAGAACACCGGTAGCTTAAATAAGATGATCCCTCATAATAATTTCAAGGAAGTGTTCCCCCTAACTGTGCGCCGTTGCGAAGGTTCGTTGTTTCGAAGCACCACGTGCTGATCGGGTGTGATAGATTCTAACATTCGAATACAACGGGTGTAAGCCAGATTTACACACGCAATACACTTAGGTTGACTTGACGAGCCTAGCATGTACAGACATGACCTCGGAACATGGAAGACCGAAAGGTCGAGCATGAGTCGTATAGAAGATACGATCAACATGGAGATGTTCACCGATGTTGGCTAGTCCGTCTCACGTGATGATCGGACACGGCCTAGTTAACTCGGATCATGTTTCACTTAGATGACTGGAGGGATGTCTATCTAAGTGGGAGTTCATTGATTAATTTGATTAGATGAACTTAATTATCATGAACTTAGTCTAAAATCTTTACAATATGTCTTGTAGATCAAATGGTCCACGTTGTCCTCAACTTCAACGCGTTCCTAGAGAAAACCAAGCTGAAAGACGATGGCAGCAACTATACGACTGGGTTCGGAACCCGAGGATCATCCTCATAGCTGCCAAGAAAGATTATGTCCTAGAAGCACCGCTAGGTGACGCACCTGTCCCAAAGAACCAAGACGTTATGAACGCTTTGCAGTCACGTGCTGATGATTACTCCCTCGTTCAGTGCGGCATGCTTTACAGCTTAGAACTGGGGCTCCAAAAGCATTTTGAAAGACACGGAGCATATGAGATGTTCGAAGAGCTGAAAATGGTTTTTCAAGCTCATGCCCGGGTCGAGAGATATGAAGTCTCCGACAAGTTCTTCAGCTTTAAGATGGAGGAAAATAGTTCTGTCAGTGAGCACATACTCAGAATGTCTGGGTTGCATAACCGCTTGACTCAACTAGGAATTAATCTCCCGGATGACGCGGTCATTGACAGAATCCTTCAGTCGCTTCCACCAAGCTACAAGAGCTTTGTGATGAACTTCAATACGCAGGGGATGGAAAAGACCATTCCCGAGGTGTATTCAATGCTGAAATCAGCAGAGGTGGAAATCAAAAAGGAACATCAAGTGTTGATGGTGAATAAAACCACTAAGTTCAAGAAAGGCAAGGGTAAGAAGAACTTCAAGAAGGACGGCAAGGGAGTTGCCGTGCCCGGTAAGCAAGCTGCTGGGAAGATGCCAAAGAATGGACCCAAGCCCGAGAATGAGTATTTTTATTGCAAGGGAAGTGGTCACTGGAAGCGGAACTGCCCCAAATACTTAGCAGACAAGAAGGCCGGCAAAACTAAAGGTATATGTGATATACATATAATTGATGTGTACCTTACCAGTACTCGTAGTAGCTCCTGGGTATTTGATACCGGTGCGGTTGCTCACATTTGTAACTCAAAGCAGGAGTTGCGGAATAAGCGGAGACTGGCGAAGGACGAGGTGACGATGCACGTCGGGAATGGTTCCAAGGTCGATGTGATCGCCGTCGGCACGCTGCCTCTACATTTACCTACGGGATTAGTTTTAAACCTCAATAATTGTTATTTAGTGCCAGCTTTGAGCATGAACATTGTATCAGGATCTCGTTTAATTCGAGATGGCTACTCATTTACATCCGAGAATAATGGTTGTTCTATTTATATGAGAGATATGTTTTACGGTCATGCTCCGATGGTGAATGGTTTATTCTTAATGAATCTCGAGCGTAATGCTACACATATTCATAGTGTGAATACCAAAAGATGTAAGGTTGATAATGATAGTCCCACATACTTGTGGCACTGCCGCCTTGGTCACATAGGTGTAAAACGCATGAAGAAGCTCCATGCATATGGACTTTTAGAGTCTCTTGATTACAAATCATTTCACACGTGCGAACCATGCCTCATGGGTAAAATGACCAAGACTCCGTTCTGGGGAACAATGGAGCGAGCAACCAACTTATTGGAAATCATACATACTGATGTGTGCGGTCCAATGAGTGTTGAGGCTCACGGTGGCTATCGTTATGTTCTCACCCTCACTGATGACTTGAGTAGATATGGGTATGTCTACTTAATGAAACACAAGTCTGAGACCTTTGAAAAGTTCAAGGAATTTTAGAGTGAGGTTGAGAATCAACGTGACAAGAAAATCAAGTTCTTGCGATCAGATCATGGGGGAGAATACTTGAGTCACAAATTTGGCACACACTTAAGAAAATGTGGAATAGTTTCACAACTCACGCCGCCTGGAACACCTCAGCGTAATGGTGTGTCCGAACATCGTAATCGCACTCTATTGGATATGGTGCGACCTATGATGTCTCTTACCGATTTACCGCTGTCATTTTGGGGCTATGCTTTAGAGACTGCCGCATTCACTTTAAATAGGGCTCCGTCGAAATCCGTTGAGACGACTGTCGGCGTTCTGGGAACGGGGGTCCCTAGACTTGCCTGCCTGCGGCCTGCGGCGTGGCTCAAAGAGGGGGCCCAGCGCGGCCCATCTTCACCAACACAAACCCAAGACCCTCGCGAGGGGCCAAGCCTCGCGGGGCGGATGACACGGAGCTTCCTCAGGCACGGCCTCGTTAGGCTAGCTCACGAGGAGGCTGAGAGACCAAGGCGGGGTACCTCACGAGGTTCCCGTGACGCAAGCCATGACGACCAAGGGCGCTAGGCGGGTGCCAGCCCGCGCAGTGTCCTCCTTTCCTCTTTGGTGCAAAGGGGGCAAGCGCAGCCGTGGAGTACCGAGGCATCAGGCAAAGGTTGCCATTTCGGTGCAACGAGACCAAGACCAGGAGGACTACGAGACGGAGGTCACGGTGGAGCCCAAGACGGCGTCATCACCAGAGCTTTGCGCAGGCGAAGACTACTTTTGTCAGGATAGCTGATACTAGCTGTCCCCCTTCAAATTAGCCCGCCATTGTTGGCTCCCTTCCCGCTCAATATTTGGGAAGAGGACCAGGGCCTCTATAAATAGGACCAGCCACCCAGAGAGCTGGGGGGTTCGAAGAAGGAGGCTCTTTAGAGAGGGGTTTCGATCAGAAAGAGAGAGAGAGAGAGAGAGAGAGAGAGAGAGGTGACTGAACTCCTCCCAGCAGTTCATCGCCCCAGCCAAGAATAGACCCTCGCGAGGCTGTTCTTCCTTGTATTGTTCATCATCATCAGCCCAAGAGGCAATCCACCACACCACACACTGGAGTAGGGTATTACACCACAACGGTGGCCCGAACCAGTATAAACCCTGCGTCTCTTGTGTTGTTCCTTCCTTAGTTTAGATCCTAGCAAGGCGGAGGAGTGCAGGTATGTAGGAGGCGAAATCTCCGCGCGCACCCCAGTGTTCAAACCTCAAGGGTCTGCCGGAACCAGAAATCCGACATTTGGCGCGCCAGGTAGGGGGTGCACCGGAGTTTTCTCTTCCGCCACCGCCACGGCCTGCCTCGCGATGGGTAGCGCGTCGCCCGCTCTGGCTGCCGGCGCCAGCATGGGGGCCAGGGGGCTCCGAGCCCTGGCCCCAGCCCTGCAACGGGCACGGAGGCCGGATAAGCTCAAGCCGACGATGCCGCCGCGCTACGGCGGCGCGACAGATCCGCCGGCCTTCTTGCTGGCGAGCGAGGAGGCCCTCCTTGAAGCCGGAGGTGACGATAGGGTCGTGGCCAACTGGCTCCCCATGGCCCTCACCGGCGCCCCGTGCACATGGCTGCTCCACCCGCCGGCAGCCTCCGTGGCCTCTCGGGAAGAGCCCCGCAACCTCTTCCCCGCCTATCGCGCTACACCAACACCCCCGGTCATCGCGGCCCTCTTGGGCGGCTCGCAGGCGCCGCCTACAAGTCACCACGTGAAGCCGTTCATCCGCCGGGCCAGCGTCGCTTCCATGCGGCAGGGGGCTCCCCTGGACCGGGCGGCACCCGAGACCGGCCTGACCTTCAGCTCGGAGGACCACCCCTCCAACTCGGCCTGCTCGAGTGCGGTCCCCATGCTGTGCACCCCCACCATCTGCCAGGTGGCCATCACCAGAACCCTCATTGATGGCGGCGCGGGCCTCAGCATGCTCTCGGTCAAGGCCTTCAACCTCCTCTGCATACCCCTGGAACGGCTGCAACCCAGCCGGCCCTTCTCAGGCGTAGGGGGCGAGTCGTCCAGCTCCTTGGGACAGATCCGGCTCCCAGTAACCTTCGGCACCTACGACAACTTCCGCACGGAGCTGGTCAACTTCGACATCGCCCCCATCGGTCTCCCCTGCAACGCCATCCTCGGCTACCCAGCGCTGGCCCAGTTCATGGCCACGACGCACCTGGCGTACAACCTCATGAAGATGCCCGGGAGCAGCGGAGTCCTCACCGTGCACGGGGACACCGGGGACGCGCTGCAGGTGCTCAAGCTCGCTTCAAGACGGCGGCGCCGACACAGCCCGCCGACTTGGAGACCCCCGAGCCCAAGGGGGCTGCACCCACCAAGAAGAAACAGTTGTTCACCCAAGAAAAGGCAGAAACCAAGCAGATACCCGTCGATGAGGACGGGTCCACCAACGCCACTTTCACCATAGGTGCCCACCTCAAACCTGAGCAGGAGGAGGCCCTGGTCGGGTTCCTGCGCGCAAACAAGAAGGTATTCGCTTGGGAGCCTGACCAGTTGGCAGGGATCCCTAGGAGTGTAATCGAGCATCACCTCAACGTGTGCCCCAACGTGCGCCCTGTGAAGCAGAAGGCCAGGTGGCAGTCCACAGAAAAGCAGGCCTTCATCGTCCAAGAGACCCGCAAATTAGAAGCCGCTAGGGTCATTCGCGAGGTTCGGTACCCGGATTGGTTGGCCAACCCTGTCGTTGTGCCAAAGAAGGGAGGGAAGGAGCGCATGTGTGTCGACTTCACAAACCTCAACAAAGCATCCCCGCAAGATCCGTTCCCGCTCCCGAGCATCGACCAGATCGTCGATTCCACTACGGAATGCGACCTGTTATGCTTCTTGGATGCCTTCTCTAGGTATCACTAGATCAAGATGGCGGTAGAAGATGTCGAGAAGACAGCCTTCCTAACCTCGTGTGGGGTGTACTGCTACACATGCATGCCATTCGGGCTGCGTAACGCAGGGGCGACCTTTCAGCGGCTGATGCACATCACCTTGGGCCCGCAGCTCGGGAAGAATGTTGAAGCTTACATCGATGACATTGTGGTAAAGTCTCAGGAGGTCAGGACCTTGATACAAGACCTAGAGGAAACCTTCGCGAGCCTCAACGCGGTGAACCTACGGCTCAATTCAGAGAAGTGTGTGTTCGGAGTCCCCTCGGGCAAGCTCTTGGGTTTCCTCGTGTCCCACCGAGGCATCGAGCTAACCCGGAGAAGGTCAAGGCGGTGGAAGACATGATCCCACCAAAGACCCTCAGAGAAATGCAGAAGCTCATGGGGCGCGTGACCGCGCTAGGGCGCTTCATCTCTAAGTTGGGGGAACGAGCGCTACCCTTCTTCCAGCTAATGAAGAAAAAGGGGCCAGTCGAGTGGACTGAAGAGGCCGACAAGGCGTTCCAGGATCTCAAGAGATACCTGACCAGCCCACCGGTCATGGTGGCTCCGCGCCCTCAAGAGCCCCTGGTGCTTTACCTCGCCGCCACTCCCTACTCCGCCAGCGCAGCCTTGGTGGCAGTCAGAGAGGAGCGCCGAATCAAAACCGCGGAAGCAGCCCGGGACAAGGCAAAACAGGGACAAGGAAGGCCCACAGAAACCACCACCGCGGCTGAGGAGGATCAGACGCCGCAGGGGGGCGCACTGGAGGCGGAAGAGGCCCCTCTCCCAGATGGCCAGTCTCGGGAGGCCTCATTGCCTCAAGAGGCGCCATGGTCTCCGAAGGCAGCCACCAGCACTAACGCACTCCACCTCGTTGAGCACCCAGTGTACTTTGTCAGCACGGTGTTGCGGGATGCAAGGGCACGGTACCCCATGCCTCAGAAACTCCTCCTCGTGCTACTGGTGGCCTCGCACAAGCTGCGGCACTATTTTCAGGGTCACCCCATCAAGGTCGTCTCGTCATACCCCCGGGAGAGAGTGCTCAGGAGCCCTAATTCAGCTGGAAGGGTCGCTGAGTGGAACATAGAACTGCAAGTGTTTCAGCTCGAATTCAGCATGACCAGAGTCATCAAGGGAGCAGCGTTGGCGGATTTTGTAGCAGAATGGACGGAGGCGCCGGGCCTCAAGGCCGACGAGGATCGGTCCCTATCCCTGGGAAGCGAGGCGCCAGAAGGCTGGGTCATGTACTTCGATGGGGCGTTCTCCAGGCATGGCGCTGGGGCTGGGGCAGTGCTTATATCGCCCACCCAGGACAAGCTCTATTACGCCATGCAGCTCTGTTTCCAGCAAGGTGAAAAGGTCTCCAACAACATTGCGGAATATGAAGGTTTAATAGCGGGCTTGAAGGCCGCAGTCGCCCTGGGGGTGAAACGCCTCACCATCAAGGGCGATTCGCAGCTCCTTGTCAATTTCTCCAACAAGGTGTACGAGCCGAAGGATGAGCACATGGAAACGTACCTAGCGGAGGTCCGCAGGATGGAGAAGCAGTTCTGGGGGTTGGAGTTGCAGCATGTGCCCCGTGGCACCAATCAGGAGGCCGACGACATCGCCAAACGGGCGTCCAGGCGGCTACCTCAGGAGCCTGGCATTTTCGAGGAGCGGCTCTTCAAGCCCTCAGCCCTGCCGTCATTATCGAACACGGCTCAGCCCCGGGAGGAGCTCCCCCAGCCACTTGCCTCAGGGGCTCCAGCCTGTGGCCCGGCCTCAGGAGCACGCCTGCTCCTGACGATGGAACCTCAGGAGGGATGTTGGATCGCAGAGCTCCGGAGTTACTTAACGCAAGGGACCCTGCCGGGGAAGGAGGAGGAAGCGGAGCGAGTGGCACGCCAGGCCACGGCATACTGCATCAAGGATGGAGAGCTCTACCGGAAGCGACCAAACGATGTGTCGCTACACTGCATCTCCAGGGAGCAAGGGAAGGAACTGCTGGAAGATATACACGGCGGAGACTGTGGACATCATTCATCATCACGGACCCTCGTCGGCAAGGCGTTCCGCAGTGGGTTTTATTGGCCCACCACGCTCAATGATGCTGTCGAACTAGTGAAAGCTTGTGAGGCCTGCCAGTTCCACGCCAAGCAGATCCATCAGCCAGCAGGAGGCTTGCAGACTATACCCCTTTCGTGGCCATTCGCAGTCTAGGGGCTGGACATCTTGGGCCCGTTTCCTCGGGCGCCAGGGGGCTACCGCTACCTCTACGTCACCGTGGACAAGTTCACCAAGTGGGCCAAAGTAGAGGTTGTCCGCGCCATTCCCGCGGGTTCCGTGGTCAAGTTCATCAAGGGCCTCGTGAGCCGATTCGGGGTGCCGAATCGCATCATCACGGACAACGGTTCGCAGTTCACCAGTAACCTCTTCAAAACATACTGTGCTAACCTTGGAACGCGGATATGCTACGCTTCGGTGGCGCACCCCCGAAGCAACAGCCAGGCCGAGCGAGCCAACGCGGAGGTCCTAAGGGGCCTCAAGACCAGGACGTTCAAGAAGAAGCTGGAGGCCTGCGGCAGAGGTTGGAACGATGAGCTTCAGTCCGTGTTGTGGTCCATCCGCACGACCACGACCAAGCCGACTGGAGAGACCCCGTTCTTCCTGGTCTACGGAGCCGAAGCGGTCCTCCCTCACGTGGTCAGACGTCGCTCCACGCGGGTCCTGGCATTCGACTTGGCGCAGCAGGATGCCATGCGGAGGATGGACCTCGTGCTGGGGGAGGAACGTCGCCGAGAAGCCGCGCTACGAGCGGCGAGGTACCAACAAGCACTGCGGCGATATCACTGCCGCAACATCCGCCCCAGAACTCTTGAGGTAGGAGACCTCGTGCTCAGGCGGGTTCTCTTCAGGGAGGGGCTGCACAAGCTCTCTCCCATGTGGGAGGGCCCGTTCAAAGTTGTTCATGTTTCCAGGCCCGGCTCCGCGCGCTTGGAGGCTCAGGAGGGGGTGCCAGTCAAGAACACATCAAACATCCAGCACCTCCGGAGGTTCTACCCCTAAAAAGGCCCAGAGCCTATGAAGAAGGCGAATGCCTATGAAGCTATCGCGTTTTGGAAAAGGCCCAGAGCCTGTGAAGAACGCGAATGCCTGTGAAGCTATCGCGTTTTGGAAAAGGCCCAGAGCCTGTGAAGAAGGTGGTTGCCTATGAAGCTATCGCGTTTTGGAAAAGGCCCGGAGCCTGTGAAGAAGTCCAACACCTGTGAAGCTCGCCGCCCATGACACTCTCACGTAATAATGAGTTGGGGCTGTACACGCCCCGGAGTCTCAGGAGCGCCGGCCTCAGGCCCTGGGGCTCCCTCCCACGCCCAGTGGCAGCACTTAGCTCTGCGCTGGTGAAAAGACGTCGAAGACTAGATTAGGTGCCGGATGCGGCTTTTCATTTGCTTTCCGCAGTCGGCTTGTTCCTTCCCATTTGAAGTTTTATTGAAGTTGTTGCCGTCTTTGGCTTGTGGTTCTTCGACTTTTCACTCTCCTGCCTCGATTTCTCTTGTGCAAGGCCTCGCGAGGGGGGCAGCCGAGCGCCCTCGCGAGTGTTCCTATCCTAGTCATTCAAAGGGTTCGCGACCTGGGCCCATTACAGGAGCACCCCTCCAGTCTGTGCCCCATGGGCACCACGACACAAACAAAGGGCCTGGGTTGGTCGCCCCCACGGCCGGGGCCGGGAACTATCCATGCGCGGGCGCGCAGCCAGAAGGTACGATAGTGAAAGAAAAACGATGATTAACAGCAATAACCCAAACACGCCCCCGCGGGGCTCCACACTACTGTCTTTGATTACGCAGGAAAAAGGAAAAGAAAGAACAAATCTGGTGCAGCTCGCCCCACACCGGCCCGCAGGGAACGCCCGAGCTGCGTCCGGAGCTCAGGCGGACTCCCTCTCGCGCTTCACCAGGGCGCGACGGCGGGCGGACACGTTACCACCTCCCAAGCAGATACGACGGCGTGGAGGCTGACCGCGACCACCGCTAGAAGAGTCGCCGCCTAAAGAAGAACCGGAGAAGCTTGAGGAACCCTGAGCGCCGCCAGCCGCGCGAGCGCTGCCCTCTCCATCATCGCCGGAGCTGGGTTCCCAGCCGCGGTCGCCACCCTCGGGGCAACACCCTGCGCGGCGACCATCTTCCCCAAACACCCTCACGTAGAGGGTAGCATCGCCGTCGAACTTGAAGTGTAGGGTGCAGCGACGGCTCAGGCCACGCGCGCGGGCAAACGTCTGCCAACCGTGGGCCAGGGACAGGCTCCCGGCTGCGGAGTGAAGGAAATATGCCCTAGAGGCAATAATAAAGTTATTATTTATTTCCTTATTTCATGATAAATGTTTATTATTCATGCTATAATTGTATTAACCGGAAACATAATACATGTGTGAATACATAGACAAACAGAGTGTCACTAGTATGTCTCTACTTGACTAGCTCGTTAATCAAAGATGGTTATGTTTCCTAACCATAGACAAAGAGTTGTTATTTGATTAACGGGATCACATCATTAGGTGAATGATCTGATTGACATGACCCATTCCATTAGCTTAGCACCCGATCATTTAGTATGTTGCTATTGCTTTCTTCATGACTTATACATGTTCCTATGACTATGAGATTATGCAACTCCCGTTTACCGGAGGAACACTTTGTGTGCTACCAAACGTCACAACGTAACTGGGTGATTATAAAGGTGCTCTACAGGTGTCTCCAAAGGTACATGTTGGGTTGGCGTATTTCGAGATTAGGATTTGTCACTCCGATTGTCGGAGAGGTATCTCTGGGCCCTCTCGGTAATGCACATCACATAAGCCTTGCAAGCATTGCAACTAATGAGTTAGTTGTGAGATGATGTATTACGGAACGAGTAAAGAGACTTGCCGGTAACGAGATTGAACTAGGTATTGAGATACCGACGATCGAATCTCGGGCAAGTAACATACTGATGACAAAGGGAACAACGTATGTTGTTATGCGGTCTGACCGATAAAAGATCTTCGTAGAATATGTAGGAGCCAATATGAGCATCCAGGTTCCGCTATTGGTTATTGACCGAAGACGTGTCTCGGTCATGTCTACATTGTTGTCAAACCCGTAGGGTCCGCACGCTTAAGGTTTCAATGACAGTTATATTATGAGTTTATGAGTTTTGATGTACCGAAGGAGTTTGGAGTCCCGGATGAGATCGGGGACATGACGAGGAGTCTCGAAATGGTAGAGACGTAAAAATCGATATATTGGACGACTATATTCGGACATCGGAAAGGTTCCGAGTGATTCGAGTATTTTTCGGAGTACCGGAGAGTTACGGGAATTCGCCGGGAGAAGTATTGGGCCTTATTGGGCCATACGGGAAAGAGAGAGGGGCTGCCTAGGGCAGGCCGCGCGCCCCCCAAGGCCTAGTCCGAATTGGACTAGGGGGAGGGGCTGCGCCCCTTCCTTGTTTCCTACTCCTACTACATGGAAGGACTCCTAGTTGGACTAGGAAAGGGGGAATCCTACTCCCGGTGGGAGTAGGACTCCCCTAGGGCGCGCCATAGAGAGGGCCGGCCCTCCCCTCCTCCACTCCTTTATATACGGGGCAGGGGGCACCCCATAGACACAGAAGTTGATCCACGTGATCTTATTCTTAGCCGTGTGCGGCGCCCCCTGCCACCATAGTCCTCGATAATATTGTAGCGGTGCTTAGGCGAAGCCCTGCGACAGTAGTACATCAAGATCGTCACCACGCCGTCGTGCTGACGGAACTCTTCCCCGACACTTTGCTGGATCGGAGTCCGGGGATCGTCATCGAGCTGAACGTGTGCTAAAACTCGGAGGTGCCATAATTTCAGTGCTTGATCGGTCGGGCCGTGAAGACGTACGACTACATCAACCTAACGCTTCCGTTGTCGATCTACAAGGGTACGTAGATCACACTCTCCCCTCTCGTTGCTATGCATCACCATGATCTTGCGTGTGCATAGGAATTTTTTTGAAATTACTACGTTCCCCAACAGTGGTATCAGAGCCTAGGTTTTATGTGTTGATGTTATATGCACAAGTAGAACACAAGTGAGTTGTGGGCAATATAAGTCATACTGCTTACCAGCATGTCATACTTTGGTTTGGCGGTATTGTTGGACGAAGCGGCCCGGACCGGCATTACGCGTATGCTTACGCGAGACCGGTTCTCCCGACGTGCTTTGCACATAGGTGGCTTGCGGGTGACAGTTTCTCCAACTTTAGTTGAACTGAGTGTGGCTACGCCCGGTCCTTGCGAAGGTTAAAACAGCACCAACTTGACAAACTATCGTTGTGGTTTTGATGCGTAGGTAAGATTGGTTCTTGCTTAAGCCCGTAGCAGCCACGTAAAACTTGCAACAATAAAGTAGAGGACGTCTAACTTGTTTTTTTAGGGCATGTTGTGATGTGATATGGTCAAGACATGATGCTGAATTTTATTGTATGAGATGATCATGTTTTGTAACCGAGTTATCGGCAACTGGCAGGAGCCATATGGTTGTCGCTTTATTGTATGCAATGCAATCGCGCTGTAATGCTTTACTTTATCGCTAAGCGGTAGCGGTAGTCGTGGAAGCATAAGATTTGCGAGACGACAACGATGCTACGATGGAGATCAAGGTGTCGCGCCGGTGACGATGGTGATCATGACGGTGCTTCGGAGATGGAGATCACAGGCACAAGATGATGATGGCCATATCATATCACTTATATTGATTGCATGTGATGTTTATCTTTTATGCATCTTATCTTGCTTTGATTGACAGTAGCATTATAAGATGATCTCTCACTAAATTATCAAGAAGTGTTCTCCCTGAGTATGCACCGTTGCGAAAGTTCTTCGTGCTGAGACACCACGTGATGATCGGGTGTGATAGGCTCTACGTTCAAATACAACAGGTGCAAAACAGTTGCACACGCGGAATACTCAGGTTATACTTCACGAGCCAAGCATATACAGATATGGCCTCGGAACACGGAGACCAAAAGGTCGAGCGTGAATCATATAGTAGATATGATCAACATAGTGATGTTCACCATTGAAACTACTCCATCTCACGTGATGATCGGACATGGTTTAGTTGATTTGGATCACGTGATCACTTAGAGGATTAGAGGGATGTCTATCTAAGTGGGAGTTCTTAAGTAATATGATTAATTGAACTTAAATTTATCATGAACTTAGTCCTGGTAGTATTTTGTAAATCATGTTGTAGATCAATAGCTCGCGTTGTTGCTTCCCTGTGTTTATTTTGATATGCTCCTAGAGAAAATTGTATTGAAAGATGTTAGTAGCAATGATGCGGATTGGATCCGTGATCTGAGGTTTATCCTCATTGCTGCACAGAAGAATTATGTCCTTAATGCACCGCTAGGTGATAGACCTATTGCAGGAGCAGATGCAGACGTTATGAACGTTTGGCTAGCTCAATATGATGACTACTTGATAGTTTAGTGCACCATGCTTAATGGCTTAGAATCGGGACTTCAAAGACGTTTTGAACGTCATGGACCATATGAGATGTTCCAAGAGTTGAAGATAATATTTCAAGCAAATACCCGAGTTGAGAGATATGAAGTCTCCAACAAGTTCTATAGCTAAAAGATGGAGGAGAATCTCTCAACTAGTGAGCATGTGCTCAGATTGCCTGGGTACTACAATCGCTTGAATCAAGTGGGAGTTAATCTTCCAGATAAGATAGTGATTGACAGAATTCTCTAGTCACCATGACCAAGTTAGTAGAACTTCGTGATGAACTATAGTATGCAAGGGATGACGAAAACAACTCCCAAGCTTTTCATGATGATGAAATCGATGAAGGTAGAAATCAAGAAAAACATCAAGTGTTGATGGTAGACAAGACCACTAGTTTCAAGAAAAGGGCAAAGGGAAGAAGGGGAACTTCAAAAAGAACAGCAAGCAAGTTGCTGCTCAAGTGAAGAAGCCCAAGTCTGGACCTAAGCCTGAGACTGAGTGCTTCTAATGCAAAGGGACTGGTCACTGGAAGCAGAACTACCCCAAGTGATTGGCAGATAAGAAGGATGGCAAAGTGAACATAAGTATATTTGATATACATGTTATTGATGTGTACTTTACTAGAGTTTTTACCAACCCCTCAAGTATTTGATACTAGTTCAGTTGCTAAGATTAGTAACTCGAAATGCGAGTTGCAGAAACAGAGACTAGTTAAGGGTGAAGTGACGATGTGTGTTGGAAGTGGTTCCAAGATTGATATGATCATCATCGCACACTCCCTATACTTTCGGGATTAGTGTTGAACCTAAATAAGTGTTATTTGGTGTTTGCGTTGAGCATAAATATGATTGGATCATGTTTATTGTAATACGATTATTCATTTAAGTAAGAGAATAAATTGTTGTTCTGTTTACATGAATAAAACCTTATATGGTTACACACCCAATGAAAATAGTTCGTTGGATCTCGATCATAGTGATACACATAATCATAATATTGAGACCAAAAGATGCAAAGTTAATAATGATAGTGCAACTTATTTGTGGCACTTCCGTTTAGGTCATATTGGTGTAAAGCGCATGAAGAAACTCCATGCTGATAGGATTTTGGAATCACTTGATTATGAATCACTTGATGCTTGCGAACCATGCCTCATGGGCAAGATGACTAAGACTCCGTACTCCGGAGCGAGCAACCGACGTATTGGAAATAATACATACTGATGTATGTGGTCCGATGAGTGTTAAGGCTCACGACAAGTACCGTTATTTTCTGAACTTCATAGATGATTTGAGCAGATATGGGTATATCTACTTGATGAAACATAAGTCTGAAACATTTGAAAAGTTCAAAGAATTTCAGAGTGAAGTGGAAAATCATCATGACAAGAAAATAAAGTTTCTACGATCTGATCGTGGAGACAAATATTTGAGTTACGAGTTTGGTCTTCAATTAAAACAATGTGGAATAGTTTCACAAATTCGTGCCACCCGGAACACCACAGCATAATGGTGTGTCCGAACGTCATAGCCGTACTTTATTAGATATAGTGCAAATCTATGATGTTTCTTACCGATTTACCACTATCGTTTTGAGGTTATGCATTGGAGACAGTTGCATTCACGTTAAAAGGGCACCATCTAAATCTGTTGAGATGACACCGTATGAACTGTGGTTTGGCAATAAACCAAAGTTGTCATTTCTCAAAGTTTGGGGTTGCAATGCTTATGTGAAAAAGTTTCATCATGATAAGCTCAAACCCAAATCGGAAAAGTGTGTCTTCATAGGATACCCAAAAAAAGTTACTGTTGGGTACACCTTGTATCACAGATCCGAAGGCAAGACTTTTGTTGCTAAATTCGGAAACTTTCTGGAGAAGGAGTTTCTCTCGAAAGAAGTGAGTGGGAGGAAAGTAGAACTTGATAAGGTAATTGTACCTTCTCCCTTATTGCAAAGTAGTTCATCACAGAAATCTGTTCCTGTGAATACTACACCAATTAGTGAGGAAGCTAATGATGATGATCATAAAACTTCAGATCAAGTTACTACCGAATCTCGTAGGTAAACCAGAGTGAGATCCGCACCAGAGTGGTACAATAATCCTGTTCTGGAAGTCATGTTACTAGACCATGACGAACTTGCGAACTATGAGGAAGTGATGATGAGCCCAGATTCCGCAAAATGGCTTGAGGCCATGAAATCTGAGATGGGATTCATGTATGAGAACAAAGTATGGACTTTGGTTGACTTGCCCGATGATCAGCAAGCCATAGAAAATAAATGGATCTTGAAGAGGAAGACAGACGTTGATAGTAGTGTTACTATCTACAAAGCTAGAATTGTCGCAAAAGGTTTTTGACAAGTTCAAAGTGTTGACTACGATGAGAGTTTCTCACTCGTATCTATGCTTAAGTCTGTCCGAATCATGTTAGCAATTGCCGCATTTTATGAAATCTAGCAAATGGATAAACAAAATTGCATTCCTTAATGGATTTCTTAAAGAAGAGTTGTATGAGATGCAACAAGAAGGTTTTGTCAATCCAAAAGGTACTAACAAAATATGCAAGCTCCAGCGATCCATTTATGGACTGGTGCAAGCATCTCGGAGTTGGAATACACGCTTTGATAAGTTGATCAAAGCATATAGTTTTATACAGACTTGCGGTGAAGCCTGTATTTACAAGAAAGTGAGTGGGAGCACTACAGCATTTCTGATAAGTATATGTGAATGACATATTGTTGATCGGAAATAATGTAGAATTATTCTGTAAAGCATAAAGGAGTGTTTGAAAGGAGTTTTTCAAAGAAAGACTTCGGTGAAGCTTCTTACATATTGAGCATCAAGATCTATAGAGATAGATCAAGATGCTTGATAAGTTTTTTCAATAAATACATACCTTGACAAGATTTTGAAGTAGTTCAAAATGGAACAGTCAAAGAAAGAGTTTCTTGCCTATGTTACAAGGTCTGAAATTGAGTAAGACTCAAAGCCCGACCACGGCAGAAGATAGAAAGAGAATGAATGTCATTCCCTATGCCTTGGTCGTAGGTTCTATAAAGTATGCCATGTTGTGTACCAGATCTATTGTATACCCTACCACTGAGTTTGGCAAGGGAGTACAATAGTGATCTAGGAGTAGATCACTGGACAGCGGTCAAAATTATCCTTAGTGCAATAAGGATATGTTTCTCGATTATGGAAGTGAAAAAAGGTTCGTCGTAAAGGGTTACGCCGATGCAAGTTTTGACACTAATCTAGATGACTCTAAGTCTTGGTCTAGATACATATTGAAAGTGGGAGCAATTAGCTAGAGTAGCTCCATGTAGAGCATTGTTGACATAGAAATTTGCAAAATACATGCGGATCTGAATGTGGCAGACCCGTTGACTAAGATTCTCTCACAAGCAAAACATGATCACACCTTAGTACTCTTTGGGTGTTAATCACATAGCGATGTGAACTAGATTACTGAATCTAGTAAACCCTTTGGGTATTGGTCACATGGCGATGTGAACTATGGGTGTTAATCACATGATGATGTGAACTATCGATGTTAATCACATGGTGATGTGATCTAGATTATTGACTCTAGTGCAAGTGGGAGACTGAAGGAAATATGCCCTAGAGGCAATAATAAAGTTATTATTTATTTCCTTATTTCATGATAAATGTTTATTATTCATGCTATAATTGTATTAACCGGAAACATAATACATGTGTGAATACATAGACAAACAGAGTGTCACTAGTATGCCTCTACTTGACTAGCTCGTTAATCAAAGATGGTTATGTTTCCTAACCATAGACAAAGATTTGTTATTTGATTAACGGGATCACATCATTAGGTGAATGATCCGATTGACATGACCCATTCCATTAGCTTAGCACCTGATCATTTAGTATGTTGCTATTGCTTTCTTCATGACTTATACATGTTCCTATGACTATGAGATTATGCAACTCCTGTTTATCGGAGGAACACTTTGTGTGCTACCAAACGTCACAACATAACTGGGTGATTATAAAGGTGCTCTACAGGTGTCTCCAAAGGTACATGTTGGGTTGGCGTATTTCGACATTAGGATTTGTCACTCCGATTGTCGGAGAGGTATCTCTGGGCCCTCTCGGTAATGCACATCACATAAGCCTTGCAAGCATTGCAACTAATGAGTTAGTTGTGAGATGATGTATTACGGAACGAGTAAAGAGACTTGCCGGTAACAAGATTGAACTAGGTATTGAGATACCGACGATCGAATCTCGGGCAAGTAACATACCGATGACAAAGGGAACAACGTATGTTGTTATGCGATCTGACCGATAAAAGATCATCGTAGAATATGTAGGAGCCAATATAAGCATCCAGGTTCTGCTATTGGTTATTGACCGGAGACGTGTCTCGGTCATGTCTACATTGTTCTCGAACCCGTAGGGTCCGCACGCTTAAGGTTTCGATGACAGTTATATTATGAGTTTATGAGTTTTGATGTACCAAAGGAGTTCGGAGTCCCGGATGAGATCGGGGACATGACGAGGAGTCTCGAAATGGTCGAGATGTAAAAATCGATATATTGGACGACTATATTCGGACATCGGAAAGGTTCCGAGTGATTCGAGTATTTTTCGGAGTACCGGAGAGTTACGGGAATTCGCCGGGAGAAGTATTGGGCCTTATTGGGCCATACGGGAAAGAGAGAGGGGCTGCCTAGGGCAGGCCGCGCGCCCCCCCAAGGCCTAGTCCGAATTGGACTAGGGGGAGGGGCTGCGCCCCTTCCTTGTTTCCTACTCCTACTACATGGAAGGACTCCTAGTTGGACTAGGAAAGGGGGAATCCTAGTCCCGGTGGGAGTAGGACTCCCTTAGGGCGCGCCATAGAGAGGGTCGGCCCTCCACTCCTCCACTCCTTTATATACGGGGGCAGGGGGCACCCCATAGACACAGAAGTTGATCCACGTGATCTTATTCTTAGCCGTGTGCGGCGCCCCCTGCCACCATAGTCCTCGATAATATGGTAGCGGTGCTTAGGCGAAGCCCTGCGACAGTAGTACATCAAGATCGTCACCACGCCGTCGTGCTGACGGAACTCTTCCCCGACACTTTGCTGGATCGAAGTCCGGGGATCGTCATCGAGCTGAACATGTGCTAAAACTCGGAGGTGCCGTAGTTTCGGTGCTTGATCGGTCGGGCCGTGAAGACGTACGAGTACATCAACCTAACGCTTCCGTTGTCGATCTACAAGGGTACGTAGATCACATTCTCCCCTCTCATTGCTATGCATCACCATGAGCTTGCGTGTGCGTAGGAAATTTTTTGAAATTACTACGTTCCCCAACACGGAGACCTCCAGTGAGACCCATGAGGCCCGGCTGCAGCAGCCGTCGGCCTGAAGCCAGAGGCCGCCCGGGGCGCCAGCCGGGAGCTTGCCAAGGAGGAAGCGAGGAAGTGGAAGCCGGGTGCTAGTCGGCTCCGCCGACCACACGATGAACTCCGGCAACACTTCAGCAGCGCAAAAGCATGGCCTAGGGGGACGCGCAGCCGGAGTGCGCCCCCCGGCCGCAGCAATCCACCCGTCGCAGTGCTGAAAATCGCCTCCACGGCCGCGGGGAGCTACCGTGGTGGCCACAGGATGTTTGCGAGGGCGCCCTCGGCCGCGCCTGGGCGGGGGAGAGGCGGGCTCATCCTGGCGAGCCTTCCCCTTCTCTGCGGCCGAGAATCTCCTCGACAGGGCCATGAAGAATAAGGAGAAGCAAGGGGGGATGAACTGGAAGGGCGCACGCCGATCCGTACTTATAGCTGGCGAGGGCCAACCAACGGCCCCCACGATCGCAGGTAATTATGACCCGCTTTGCATGCAGGGACTTGTCCAAACCGTGCAGTTGCTGAGGCGCCATGGGGAAGTGGAGACGCCCACGTCCAATCAACCGCCACGCGGCGCCCAAGGCCGCAGGCTGTTGGGGCCCACGGCACTTCGCTCTTGCCCTTCCGCCTCCCTGCACGGCCAAGCCTGGGCGCGCCTTGGGCCCGGGGGCTACTGTCGGCGTTCTGGGAACGGGGGTCCCCAGACTTGCCTGCCTGCGGCCTGCGGCGTGGCTCAAAGAGGGGGCCTAGCGCGGCCCATCTTCACCAACACAAACCCAAGACCCTCGTGAGGGGCCAAGCCTCGCGGGGCGGATGACGCGGAGCTTCCTCAGGCACGGCCTCGTCAGGCTGGCTCACGAGGAGGCGGAGAGACCAAGGCAGGGTACCTCATGAGGTGCCCGTGACGCAAGCCATGACGACCAAGGGCGCCAGGCGGGTGCCAACCCGCGCAGTGTCCTCCTTTCCTCTTTGGTGCAAAGGGGGCAAGCGCAGCCGCGGAGTACCGAGGCATCTGGCAAAGGTTGCCATTTCGGTGCAACGAGACCAAGACCAGGAGGACTACGAGACGGAGGTCACCGTGGAGCCCAAGACGGCGTCATCACAAGAGCTTTGCGCAGGCGAAGACTACTTTTGTCAGGATAGCTGATACTAGCTGTCCCCCTTCAAATTAGCCCGCCATTGTTGGCTCCCTTCCCGCTCGATATTTGGGAAGAGGACCAGGGCCTCTATAAATAGGACCAGCCACCCAGAGAGCTGGGGGGTTCGAAGAAGGAGGCTCTTTAGAGAGGGGTTTCGATCAGAAAGAGAGAGAGAGAGAAAGGTGACTGAACTCCTCCCAGCAGTTCATCACCCCAGCCAAGAATTTACCCTCACGAGGCTGTTCTTCCTTGTATTGTTCATCATCATCAACCCAAGAGGCAATCCACCACACCACACACTGGAGTAGGGTATTACACCACAACGGTGGCCCGAACCAGTATAAACCCTGCGTCTCTTGTGTTGTTCCTTCCTTAGTTTAGATCCTAGCAAGGCGGAGGAGTGCAGGTAGGTAGGAGGTGAAATCTCTGCACGCACCCCAGTGTTCGAACCTCAAGGGTCTGCCGGAACCCAAAATCCGACAATGACACCGTATGAATTATGGTTTGGAAAGAAACCTAAGCTGTCGTTTCTAAAAGTTTGGGGATGCGATGCTTATGTCAAGAAACTTCAACCTGAAAAGCTCGAATCCAAGTCGGAAAAATGTGTCTTCATAGGATACCCTAATGAAACTGTCGGGTATACCTTCTACCTCAGATCAGAAGGCAAGATCTTTGTTGCCAAGAACGGGTCCTTTCTAGAGAAAGAGTTTCTCTCGAAAGAAATAAGTGGGAGGAAAGTAGAACTTGTTGAAGTATTACCTCTTGAACCGGTAAGTGGTGCAGCTCAAGAAAATGTTCCTGAGGTGCCTGCACCGACTAGAGAGGAAGTTAATGATGATGATCATGAAACTTTAGATCAAGTTACTACTGAAATTCGTAGGTCCACGAGGACACGTTCTGCACCAGAGTGGTATGGCAACCCTGTCTTGGAAATCATGTTGTTAGACAACAGTGAACCTTCGAACTATGAAGAAGCGATGGGGGGCCCGGATTCCGACAAATGGCTGGAAGCCATGAAATCCGAGATAGGATCCATGTATGAAAATGTAGTGTGTACTTTGACTGACTTGCCCGGTGATCGGCGAGCCATAGAAAATAAATGGATCTTTAAGAAGAAGACAGACGCGGATGGTAATGTGACCATCCATAAAGCTCGGCTTGTCGCTAAGGGTTATCGACAAGTTCAAGGGGTTGACTACGATGAGACTTTCTCACCCGTAGCGAAGCTGAAGTCCGTCTGAATCATGTTAGCAGTTGCCGCATTCTATGATTATGATATATGGCAAATGGACGTCAAAACGGCTTTCCTTAATGGTTTCCTTAAGGAAGAATTGTATATGATGCAGCCGGAAGGTTTTGTCGATCCTAAGAATGCTGACAAGGTGTGCAAGCTCCAACGCTCGATTTATGGGCTGGTGCAAGCATCTCGGAGTTGGAACATTCGTTTTGATGAGATGATCAAAGCGTTTGGGTTTACGCAGACTTATGGAGAAGCCTGCATTTACAAGAAAGTGAGTGGGAGCTCTGTAGCATTTCTCATATTGTATGTGGATGACATCCTGTTGATGGGAAATGATATAGAATTCTTGGAAAGCATAAAGGCCTACTTGAACAAGTGTTTTTCAATGAAGGACCTTGGAGAAGCTGCTTATATATTAGGCATCAAGATCTATAGAGATAGATCGAGATGCCTCATTGGTCTTTCACAGAGTACGTACCTTGACAAGATAATGAAGAAGTTCAAAATGGATCAGTCAAAGAAGGGGTTCTTGCCTGTATTGTAAGGTACGAGATTGAGCACGGCTCAATGCCCGACCATGGCAGAAGATAGAGAAAAGATGAGTGTCGTCCCCTATGCCTCGGCCATAGGGTCTATCATGTATGTTATGCTGTGTACCAGACCTGATGTAAACCTTGCCGTAAGTTTGGTAGGAAGGTACCAAAGTAATCCCAGCATGGAACACTGGACAGTGGTCAGGAATATCCTGAAGTACCTGAAAAGGACTAAGGACATGATTCTCGTGTATGGAGGTGACGAAGAGCTCGTCCTAAAGGGTTACATCGATGCTAGCTTCGACACAGATCTGGATGACTCTAAGTCACAAACCGGATACGTGTATATTTTGAATGGTGGGGCAGTAAGCTGGTGCAGTTGCAAGCAAAGCGTTGTGGCGGGATCTACATGTGAAGCGGAGTACATGGCAACCTCAGAGGCAGCACAAGAAGCAGTCTCGGTGAAGGAGTTCATTACCGACCTAGGAGTCATACCCAATGCGTCGGGCCTGATGACTCTCTTCTGTGACAACACTGGAGCTATTGCCCTCGCCAAGGACCCCAGGTTTCATAGGAAGACCAGGCATATCAAGCGTCGCTTCAACTCCATTCATGAAAGTGTTCAAAATGGAGACATAGAGATTTTTAAAGTACATACGGACCTGAATGTGGCAGATCCGTTGACTAAACCTCTCCCTAGAGCAAAACATGATCAACACCAGAACTGCATGGGTGTTCGATTCATCACAATGTAACTAGAATATTGACTCTAGTGCAAGTGGGAGACTGTTGGAAATATGCCCTAGAGGCAATAATAAAATGGTTATTATTATATTTCTTTGTTCATGATAATTGTCTATTGTTCATGCTATAATTGTGTTATCCGGAAATCGTAATACATGTGTGAATACATTGACCACAACACGTCCCTAGTGAGCCTCTAGTTGACTAGCTCGTTGATCAAAAGATAGTCATGGTTTCCTGACTATGGACATTGGATGTCATTGATAACGGGATCACATCATTAGGAGAATGATGTGATGGACAAGACCCAATCCTAAGCATAGCTCAAAGATCGTGTAGTTTGTTTGCTGTAGCTTTTCTGAATGTCAAGTATCATTTCCTTAGACCATGAGATTGTGCAACTCCCGGATACCGTAGGAGTGCCTTGGGTGTGCCAAACGTCACAATGTAACTGGGTGACTATAAAGGTACATTACAGGTATCTCCGAAAGTGTCTGTTGGGTTGGCACGAATCGAGACTGGGATTTGTCACTCCGTATGACGGAGAGGTATCTTTGGGCCCACTCGGTAATGCATCATCATAATGAGCTCAATGTGACCAAGTGGTTGATCACGGGATCATGCATTACGGCACGAGTAAAGTGACTTGCTGGTAACGAGATTGAACTAGGTATTGGGATACCGACAATCGAGTCTCGGGCAAGTAACGTACCGATTGACAAAGGGAATTGTATACGGATTGATTGAATCCTTGACATCGTGGTTCATCCCATGAGATCATCGTGGAGCATGTGGGAGCCAACATGGGTATCCAGATCCCGCTATTGGTTATTGACCGAAGAGGCGTCTCGGTCATGTCTGCATGTCTCCCGAACCCGTAGGGTCTACACACTTAAGGTTCGGTAACGCTAGGGTTCTAGAGATATTAGCATATGGTAACCCGAAAGTTGTTCGGAGTCCCGAATGAGATCCCGGACATCACGAGGAGTTCCGGAATGGTCCGGAGGTGAAGATTTATATATAGGAAGTCAAGTTTCGGCCATCGGGAAAGTTTCGGGGGTAATCGGTATTGTACCGGGACCACCGGAAGGGTCCCGGGGGTCCACCGGGTGGGGCCACCTATCCCGGAGGGCCCCATGGGCTGAAGTGGAAGGGGAACCAGCCCCTAGTGGGCTGGTGCGCCCCCCCTTGGGCCTCCCCTGCGCCTAGGGTTGGAAACCCTAGGGGTGGGGGCGCCACCCTTGCCTTGGGGGGCAAGGCACCCCTTGGCCGCCGCCCCTCCTAGGAGATTGGATCTCCTAGGGCCGGCGCCCCCCTAGGCACCCTATATATAGTGGTGGGGGGGAGGGAGGGCAGCCGCACCTAAGCCCCTGGCCTCTCCCTCTCCCTCCCGTGACACTCATCCGTCTCCCTGCGCTTGGCGAAGCCCTGCCGAGATCACCGTTGCTTCCACCACCACGCTATCGTGCTGCTCGATCTTCATCAACCTCTCCTTTCCCCTTGCTGGATCAAGAAGGAGGAGACGTCTTCCCAACCGTATGTGTGTTGAACGCGGAGGTGTCGTCCGTTCGGCACTAGGTCATCGGTGATTTGGATCATGTCGAGTACGACTCCATCAACCCCGTTCTCTTGAATGGTTCCGAGCGCGATCTACAAGGGTATGTAGATGCACTCCTCTCTCCCTCATTGCTAGATGACTCCATAGATTGATCTTGGTGATGCATAGAAAATTTTAAAATTCTGCTACGTTCCCCAACACCATCGCCCGTGCGCGCTTCCCGCCCGAAACGGTCAGCGCCGCTCCAAAGAATCGGTGTCGCATTCATGCCCGGGCAGAACAAACGCGACCTCTCACTGGCGCAAGAGTGATGGTTGCTTCGTCCGTCCAACTTACTGCTGGGTCTATGTGATTTGATGGCTCATTGGTCTTTATTACTAAGGTGGTAGGACTGCTGGATGTCCCATGCTTTCGGCGAAAGGAGGTACTACTACTAGATTACAATTTTCTCCATTCTTACAGTGGAGGTGTGCAAGAGCAGTGAAAACACGCAGGCTCAGTGATTACATGGCCCACCTCACACTATCACCGTGCGACACCTAACTCTTTACATAGTACTCCCTCTGTTCCTAAATATTACTAGATGAGTCCCCGCGCGTTGCCGCGGAACAACGGTATGTCTCTCTGCGCAAAATTATCGATTTCATTGAACTAAAAAAACTCTATAACCGCATGACAAATGTGGTAGCCAAACTAAATAAACTCCCATCATCATTTAGATCATCCCACGTAAGGAAAAAAGATCAGCCAACTCCTACTGCATAATGGGATTATATTTTTCTTTTTGACATGTTAATGGGACTTAAAAGCTCACTTACATGCATGCTACCAGTGCATGCTTGCATGAAGACATGTTGACATGATTTAAAACCCACTCACATGCATGTGCCACGGTATTTCTGCATGCTTGCATGTGGCTTAGTGCGGAGCCTCTCAACGTCTAGATCAGACGGCTATTATGGACTGATTTACTTCATCTAACGGCTACATCAATTTTGATGATGTGGCTCAAGGAGAGGATAGAGAATTCCTAGTGGTGGGGGCTAGCTATTACTAGTAGATAAGTCTTTGTAGAGATTCCACTACATACGGAACAAAATGAGTGAATCTACACTTAAAATGCATCTATATACATCCGCATGTGGTTCATGGTGAAATTTCTACAAAGACTTATATTTAGGAACGGAGGAAGTACTAGTATAGTACGTACTATAATTTATCAGCGAGATAAATTTGTACAATGCTATGAAGCTTCCATCTTCTGTTACATGTATCTTGCATCCAAGGTTGCCTGTTGCAACATTTCATCAAATACAAAGGAGACTAACATGCATGCTATTACATCTCAAAGATTGACAGATCATAGAAAATATGTACTCCCTCCGTTCCAAAATAAGTGTCTCAACTTTGTGCAAACTTTAGTACAAAGTTGTACTACTACTAAAGTTGACACTAATTTTGGAACAGATGCAGCTAAAGAAAAAACGATCCATGCAGTCCCTAGCCCTTGAACCGTGAACCCTGACCAGGCTTCAGTTTGTTGGCAACGTTCGAGCTTCCTAATAAATGAAGTTTGCAACCTTTTGACCATCGGATCATTTTGTGCAGTTTCACCAAAATCGAGATGAGCATCCCTGTGGCAAAGAAATTGAAGAAGCGTGATTAGAATAAGATTACTGGGACTAGTTGATGAGACATAAACTCATCACAAATACAGTACGTAGAAGCCAGTAGAGGTATGTGCGGGGCAAAGAAGTAGAGAAATATCCACATGGAGTGATGTGGGCAGCTGGAGCAGTGGTGCAAGCCGGTTGTAAAGGGAGTTGTACCTGAGGGACGTAGCTCGACCTTGAGGAGGGCGGCGGCCGAGGCGGCAACTGCCCACGTCGCGGCAGTGAGCAAGGGACGAAGGCAACCTCACCGGCTTTGTGAGAGAGAACGGTGGGGACCCCTGATCGGGACGTGCCGACGGTGGGTTTTCGCCGTCGGCGACGGCCACCGCATCTACAATAAACATCCACCCCTTCCCCAAGCGGACGTGATCCGCCGGGATGTTAGAGATGTGGCCACAGTCGTTTTGTGCGAGAGAGTGTGAAGAGAGCAACCCCAGCAAGCAAGCGTGTAGGCTGGCCCGTCCTGACTATGTATATAGTGGAGCAGTTTCCTTTTCTCTCCGTATGAACCTATCATATTGCGTACGTGCCACTGAAGAAAAAAAAACTTTATTTATAAATGACGCGGCACCTACTACTCGTTCTCCTATAACCTTGCGCTTGGCATCTCCAAAATATTAACCTTGCGATTGGCTCTTCGCCTCTTCGGGAAGTCGACCAATAATGGTAGTGCAGTATATATCGTTCTGGCTATATGAGACCGAATGAATTGCTGCACATCCACCACATGGGCGAGGGTCGAGGGGCGAGGGAGAGTGCTACATACGGAGCAAAATGAGTGAATCTACACTCTAAAATACGTGTATATACATCAGTGTTTGGAGTATGTACTAGTAGTTCATATTGAAATCTACTAAAGGACATATATATTCCAAACAATATGATATAATCTCTATAACCAAGGTAGTAGGGACGAGGAGTAAACGGAGGGAGTAGTAAATTTTTCTCCTCGTCCTGCGAGCCACCGCGCGCACGGGCGAGGGAGCGGGCGTAAGGCGGAGCAAGCTTCACCTCATCCTGCGAGCCACTGCGCCCGTGGGCGGGGGAGACGGCGTACTAAGCAAGCTTCTCCTCGTTCTACGAGTTGACGGGACACATCAAAAGTACTCCAGTGTATAGAGCCTTGCCTCTAAGGTAGGCCCCACATGCTTTGTCGCTTTTTTAACATAACACGTCAAGTCGCAATTTGTTTGTTCACCCGTGGTAGACGATCCTCCCTCCACCAAGTGGACAACCAGTGCACGTGCCAAATTACCACGTGGGCTGCCTTTTTGGTACAGAAATGGGCTCCACCATGTACCCGCACGGGTGTGGTTGGGAAAGAGACAGGAGTACGTGCGCCGAGCATGCACCTCTTCTCTTCGTGCATGTCCCCCACCTACGTGGGTGTGTGAGAGAGATACAAACCGTGTTCGTGAGTGTTTTTTGTTTTGGGGTGGGGGTGGGGTGGGGGGTTGATTTCGTGAATTATTTGTGGGAATATGTGTCGATGACATCTCAAACAAAATTTTGCGTGCAATGTGTGTGAAATGGAGGCCTATCCATATCATACATAGAGGGTCGGGCAATCCATGAGAAGAGAGAGAGGGGTCATAGCTATTGATAGAGTCGAAGAGAGGATCAAGTGGGTGGGTGCGAGATCGATGAAGAGAGCCATCGAAATTGTGTGTGTGTGCAAGTCAAAGATATAGGGCGACTGGCCTACCGGAACGTTAGAGGGCACATGTCAAGTTTGTGTGTGGCAGGGAGACATGACTAGAGCGCTCGATGTATCGGTGTGTGTGGGGGGAGGGGGTGGGGGAGGGGTAGGCAGAGGCCTAACTATAGAGGTAGAACGACTCGTATATGTGTTGAGAAGGAGAGACCCAGCTATGTCTTGAGGGAGATCGGTCGACATCCATACATAACTGAAGGACGGGAAATATGATGGGACAGATAGAGAGAGGAGAGAGAGAGGGAGGGAGAGGGGTAGAGTGCTGGATGGGTGATGGAGTTGCTTCTCGAAGATGGTGGGAGAGGCCTACTAGACAAACTGAGGGTGGAATTGCAATGTTATCAATAAGAGTGGGGATGTGTTTCTGTGTGTTCCTGTGCATGATAGATCTGTCGGGACGCATCCATGGATGATGAAGGGGAACGATGTGTTTGGTAAGCAAACCTAACTAGATCGGTAGATCAATTGTTGTTTGTCGGAGGAAGGGAGAGACACAACTAATGAGGTAGATCGATTGACGTGTGGGTAAAAACGAGTTATAAGGACCTAGCTAGCTATATGTATAGCGAGAGATCGGTCGGTGTACGTCCATTTGTTAGAGGCAAATAAGGCCCAGCGAGATGGGTAGACAGAGAGAATGGAGCTAGGAGGTGGTGCGAGAGGCCCAAATACTAGCTAGATAGGTGGAGGAGTGTGCGGTTGTGAGATCGATGAAAAGAGGGGCGAGAGTTTACACGTGTCTCTGATCGTATGAGAGACAGGAGGCAAGGACACATAAAGGAGGAGATTGAAGGTGTGTGTGTATGTTGTAGGCAGGCATCGCTGGAGAGGTTTATCGATCGGTGTGTGTCGGAAAGGAGTTGTGGAGACTCTGGGATAACGACCTAAAGAAAAAAATGAATGTGCCCGGTGGATAGAATGCCGAGGGAGGGGGGCGAGGAGGGCGTGTGCATGCACGAGAGAAAGTTAGTGGTAGCTACAAAGTTTAGAGGATTGTGTGGGTGTAAGAGACTAACAAAGATCATAATTTGATATGAAAGCGGATTCATATATTTGAATAGGAGATCATAGTGTTTTAAACATTGCATGCATGAATATAGCGGTGATACACGTGCTGTGCACATGTTATACCATAATGTGATAATGCATGGCGTTTGCAACTCACAGCTAAATGCCAAACAATCTAAACCATACTATACATCAAACAATCTCACATTTTATTTGAATTTGTGATAATGTGTGGCGTTTGTAGCTTGCAACTAAATATCGAACAATCTAAACAATACTATATATGGAACATTCTCACATTTTATTTGAATTTGTGGTAATGTGTGGTGTTTGCAACTCACATCTAAATACTTGTAGGCGTAGGGGGCGGGGCACCATACATAATGTGATAAACACATTATACATATGAGGCATGGTTTAGATTATGAAGATCTAGCTAGTGCTAGAAATGTAATGTGATTTGAAATCAAAATAAAGTGGATTCAAAAAATCTAGTTTGAGTTCATATAGTACACATAGTTCATATGTAACTCGAGACTAATCATGTGGTGTGCTGTGAAGATAATACACAAACGATGGTTTAACTTGACAATAATGATGATTATAGATCTTATTAAAACAGAGAAACGAATTCAAATGCTTTGACTTGACAACAATCATTACTGTAGATCTTATTCAAATAGAGAAATGAATTCAAATTTAGTTCATATTGAAGCGGTAGTATATACGTTTGGAATGCACTAAAACGTTCATTTGAGTAGTAGGTTGCATGCATTATACACGTAGCGAAATATTTTAATTGAACATAACATGAATTCAAAGTTTTGAATGGCATTTGTAGTGCGCATTGATTTGGTACAGTACACGTTAGGCTTCTCCAGAAATTTCAACCCGCGCCTTGTTAGCCCGAAATATCTAAGATATATCTTTGTCTCGTTGTGCTCCGACAACTCCTTCCATCTCAACCCGCTCCTTGCTATTCCGAAACTACAACGTGCACGAAAACTCCCACCTCATGTGAAATCCCGACACACGAAATGCCCGTGGTACCCCTGAACCGAAAGAACTGCCTCAAATCAGGGGGGTACTTTCGTAACTTACCCCACATTTCGGACAAGCGCGTCTCTAAGCCATGGTTCCCCACTGCCATCCCATCCGCCCACCCATTCGTACACCGAGGCCGCGAAAACCCGCGACGAAACCCCACACCCCGCTCCGTCCGCCACCCAGTCGGAGCCTCTTCCCCGACGACGTCGTCCACAGCAACACCTTGACGTCCCTCATCCACCACAACCACCCCGTCCTCCACCTCCAAGGAGTTGCCCCGATGTTCCCCTCATCTTTCGCGCCACCTCCATTCCCACACTGCCGTCTTCACCTGCACCACCGGAAGAGCATCATCATCATTGTTTCCTCGGATGAAGCTGCAGCCTAATTGGCGCCACCAAAGAGGTTGTACACTAATTGCCGCATTTTCTTCGTGATTCGATCTCACGGTGCTATAGGCGCTTGGTCCCGAGCCGACACGACGCGGCTCCATCCACGGCGGCGTCGCCGGCCACTTCCTCCATGGCGTCGCTCCCTCGGCGACGACGTCCACATCAGTAGGAGCTGCTGCTGCTTTAGCTCTCGCTCACGCTGCTGCTCTGCTCTTGCTCTCGGTCCCCTGCCTGGTCTGCTCTTGCTATTTCTCTTGCTCGCGCTGCTGCTCTCGCTCTTGCACTTGCTTGCAATGCTGCTCCGATTTAGCTACACTTCAGTCGACTGAATCGACTTTTGGGTCAGTCGGTTTTTAGGGGGTGGAGGGGGCTCGCCGGGGTGAAGGAAGAACCAGCCGCAGCGGGGAGGGGGGCTCGCCGGAGAGGTACCCCACTATCTATCTTAGGGTTCAGGATGGGGGCGGTGGTCGCCCGCGGTGGCGGGGTGTTGGCGGGGCGGTGGCGTGGGGATCGCCGGAGAAAAAGCTCGGCACGAGGGGGCCTAGAGGGATGGCCGGGGCGGCGGAGGACCGGCGGTGGGGGTATTTTCGGGGCGGGCGAGGCGGCGCACCGCCGGCCGCGGGCGGCGAGGGGGTGCTGTTTGGCCGGTGGTGGCTGGCGGCTCAGGGAGTGGAGGTTGAAGATGAACCGCAGGCCCTTGATTTCGTATCCAACGGCTGCAAAATAAACTGACCAGAGATGAAAAAGTCAGTCGACCGACATGTAGCCTCACCTTGCTAGTGCGTTTAGTTTCGACAGCAAAATTCAGTTGCGACAGCAAAATTCAGTTTCGACAGTTAAGTTTAGTTTCGACAGTGAAGTTCAGTTTTGACAGTTAAGTTCAGTTTTGACAGTTAAGTTCAGAGATGAGCGGCTGATGTATTTTACATCTAGCACTTTGTGGTTATGTATTTTCCGTCATGTATTGGAGATGCTATTAGAATTCCACTCAGGTTAACGTTGTTTGTTGTCTCTCTTGTCCTGCTTCAGGCTTGACGTCGTACAACTCACCGGAGCTGCTCCAATGATGAAACCCTCCATCACAGCGGAGCAGTACCTCGGGCTCCATCTCCAGACGCCTAAGATCTTCTTCCCCTCCTCCGACAGCAAAGTCAGTCGGAGCGTCCTCACCGACCAAGCCAATCACGCTGAGATCAACATGGCTTTGCCAAAGAGGTTGTACACTTGTTGCATCTCTTTTTTACTCTACATGTTATATATATTGTCCACTGAGCACACATATTTGTTCCTTTAGTGTCTCCTTGAAAGAAAAACGTAGGAATTTTAATTTTCACTTGTCCTCCTTTTCAAATTCCTATTCATGAAGCACAAGACTAAGAGATAGTAGCATAATAGCATTATAACCGTACATTTTCTTGTGTTTTGACTTAATCTCGCCATGCTTCTTTGCATCTTGTGATATTCCAATTGTTGTGAATCAAACACCCAGATTGGCAGAAATCATGTGTTTTTAAATCCTCTGTTTTGCACGTGCATTCCTATCCTATTCCTGTCTATTTCCTATCCCTGAATTGTTGGAATCCTCCAATTCAAACGAGCCCTTACAGAATTACTTCTCTTATAGATAGTTGTCAAAGAAAACCTTGCATGGTTTGTCCCGCTCCTGCTGCGCCGTCGTCCACCCCAGCTCAGCTGCTCCAACGACAGAAGGGTCCAGCACAGCAGGGATCTGGCCTCCAGACTGTCTTTCGCTGCCTCAGATCTTCTTCCCCGCCGCTGGCAGCCATGAAAACTGCATTACCATCATCAACCGAGCAGATGACCTCGAGGACTACACAGGTCCGCAAGAGAGGTCGCACTCTTTCGTGTCTGCTTACGTTATGCATCACTTAATATTACATGCTACTTTATCGTCCTGTTCACCGATTAGACTCTGAGTCAGCTCCAAACTAATGGTCAAACTTGAGTTTTTAAATGGTTGTGGGATACATATCGGGGCCGCTATCAATAATATCTATCTACTATCTGGTTAATCTCCGGTGTCTACTGTAACGCCCCAAGACCGGAGCTTCAGTTGCCTTCTAGGGTTCCCGGGCTTCTCTGTGTGTTTTATTTTTTTACTTGCTCCTTTTATGTTTGCTTTGCATCATGTCATCATGTCATCATATCATTAATCTTTTGCAACTCAAATAAATAAACCGTATGGATCTTCGGTCCATTTAAACCGAGGGAATTCACATGGTGATTCTATTTACAACATATCCTCTCGATATTTAGAGAGCTATACTAAAATATTCCATTAACTTTGGGATCACTCATAACACACGTGCAAAATAATCCTCATGCCTATTTCCACATCGAGTTTGACCTTCACATCTTGTCCACAAGTCTGTATCTCTTTTATCGAGGTTCCTCTAAAATAAAACCGAACATTTTTGGACCTTCCAAACCTCCACTTCCTAGTCACCCATTTGAATTTAATTCAAATGTGTTCGAATCTAAACCTTGCATCCACGCTCACTCCTACTTTCTTGGATTAGACTCATTTTTATGAGTTTGAGAATATATTCTCTCTCCTACCATCTTCTTTTCTCTCTTTTCTTTCTTTCTCTCTTGTTTTTTTCTTTCTTCTCTGTTTTTTCTCTCTCTTGTTCTAGAGTGAGAGAGAGAGCCCAGCCTAGACCTCAGGGTGGCCCATCCTTTCCCCTAAGGCCCGGCTACAGCCTCAGGCCGGCCGGCCCAAGAGCCAGCCAAGGCCCGACCGAACCCTAGCCTTCCTATTTCCTACCCCTCACTCCCTCCTCGTTCCCAGCGCCGCCAGGGAATACTTCCCTCGATCCCCACCTTCCTCTCGCCCGCTCCCTCATCCCTCTACCTTCCTCCTCATCGCCGTGGGGCCCGATGCGCGCCACCACTGCAGGCCGGAGCCCCGTCGACCACCTCGCCGCTGTCGCGCCCAGGGGGGCCACCAGCAGGGCCCTGCGCCCGTAGACGTCGTCCTCGGCGCCCAAGTCCCGTGCGACGAGCCAAGCCTCCATGGCCGCACCTCCTTCACCGCCCGAACCGTCGTCCTCAACCCCGCCAAGCTCCGTCGCACCCCGCGCCCTCAAGTGTCTCGTGCCCTGCCGCGTCCGTCTTCTCGATCCAGCGCTGCCCCTGCAGCCCTCTCCATCGAGCAGGATCAGGAGCGCCACGAGGACGCCCGCCTCGACCGCGCCTGGGCTGCGTTCTCGCCCTTGCTGCTTACCCAGGGACCACGCGGTCCGATGGCGGCCTCGCCAAGGCCCAGCTTCGCCAGCTCCTCCGGCCCAGCTCCCGCTGACCTCCTCAAGTTCACGACCTAGGATCTGAGACCCGTTGCCTTCGCTGCTAATTTTTCGTGGACGTCAAGTACCAGTACCACGACCCTGGATGGCTGTGAGTCGTGTACCTCTACAGCTAGTGCGCTTCGCATGAAGTCCGACTACAACGTGAACAAACTACCGTCTCCGAAGGACCGTACGTACCCGGACCGTCAAGCACCTTCTTCGAGGATTTTGCCAAGTACCATGACATGACGATCCTCGAACGCGTCAAGTACCACTATTGTCAAGTGCCCCTTCGTTTCAACGAGACCAGCAAGTCTGAAGAACGCCAAGTACCTCGACGCCCGACGCCAAGAGCAACTACCGACGCCGAAGACCCACGAACCAAAAACGTCAAGTTCGACAATCATTGACGTGCACTTCGACAAGTACCACTACTTCCCTCGACGACCCGTGAACGTCTACTTCCTCTTCGACTCGTGAACCTCTACTTCCACTAACATCGCGAGAACGACTACTTCCCCTCCGAACCGATTCACTTCAAAAATGCACGCTTCGAAGGTATAACCTGAGACGACGTCCGTGAAACGAATGCTTGCGATGTATGAGTTGAACCGTGTGTTGCTCCGTGTCCGAGTTGCCCGTTGCACGAAGCCCCTCATTTGTCTTGCCGTCGTCATGTGGGAACCCGGAATCCGGGAGCACCCCATATTTTTGCATGACACACTCGCACCCACTTCCTTTTGCACCGGTATCCCCGTGAGCTACCGGATCATCAAATTGTTGCCGCGGCATCATTTCCGTTTCGTTATCGTGGCACCCTTTTTCATTTCCGCCACGATGACAAATGCTTAATAATATGATCTTGTCAACTTTTAATAATAATTTCTTAAAACTTGTACATGACATCCGCATCATGATAACAACAATTAAAATGTCTAAAATGATGTTTGTTTAAATTTGCTCCCATGCCATGCTAAAATGATTTAATTCATAACTATTCAACCGTAGCTCCGAATCAAATAAACTTTATATGTAAATGGGGTAGAATTTTGCCTAGTTTATCATGGTGGCATCACTTTGCATGTTAAACAACTCTAAAATTGTGTTTAGGTCAGATCAGGACCAAACCTAATATTTGCACATGAGGAGTTTCCGGATTTGTTGTTTGTTGTTCCCGGCCTCATTTAAACTTGACTAGGTGGGTAGTTTTCATTTGCTTCACCCTCTTGCCATGCTTAACAACATTTAATATTATTGAGTACCTAACCGAGAGAGAACTAAATAATTGATGTGGTGTTTTGTCAATATGCATCCCGATGCATATTGAGCTCCACTTAATTTGTAGGATTGTTTGTGCTCTTTGCCATGCCATGCATACTTAAACCGGACATGCATCATACTTGATTGTGCATCATGCCATGTTTATGTGTTGGTTGTTTACTATGTTGTTTGCTCTTTTCCGGTGTTGCTTCTTCGGGTTGGTTCCGATAATGTCGTGTTTGTGAGGATCCGTTCAACTTCGTCCGTTTGTCTTCTTCATGGACTCGTTCTTCTTCCTTGCGGGATCTCAGGCAAGATGATCATACCCTCGAAATCACTACTATCTTTGCTATGCTAGTTTGCTCGCTCTTTTGCTATGCCATTGCTATGAAGCCTACCACTTGCTTGTCAGCCTCCCAATTGCCATGTCAAACCTCTAACCCACCATGTCCTAGCAAACCGTTGATTGGCTATGTTACTGCTTTGCTCAGCCCCTCTTATAGCGTTGTTAGTTGCAGGTGAAGATCGAAGTTTGTTCCTTGTTGGAACATGGAGTCCATTCCTTGTTGGAACATTTATTTACTTGTTGGGATATCACTATATATCGTATTTAATTAATGCATCTATATACTTGGTAAAGGGTGGAAGGCTCGGCCTTATGCCTGGTGTTTGGTTCCACTCTTGCCGCCCTAGTTTCCGTCATATCGGTGTTATGTTCCCGGATTTTGCGTCCCTCACGCGGTTGGGCTATAATGGGAACCCCTTGACAGTTCGCCTTAAGTAAAGCTTCTCCAGCAATGCCCAACATTGGTTTTACCATTTGCCACCTAGCCTTTTCTTTTCCCTTGGGAGTCGCGCTCCTAAGGGTCATCGTTATTTTACCCCCCCCCCCCGGGCCAGTGCTCCTCTGAGTGTTGGTCCAACCTGTCAGCTGCCGGTGGCCACCAGGGGTAACTCTGGGCTGGCTTGCCCGTATCTAGGACAATCTGAGTGTGCCCTAAGAAAGAGATATGTGCAGCTCCTATCGGGATTTGTCGGCACATTCGGGCGGTGTTGCTGGTTTAGTTTTACCCTGTCGAAATGTCTTGTTGTACTGGGATACCGAGTCTGATCGGAATGTCTCGGGTGGAGGTCTATTCCTTCATTGACCGTGAGAGCTTGTCATGGGCTAAGTTGGGACACCCCTGCAGGGATTTGATCTTTCGAAAGCCGTGCCCGCGGTTATGGGCAGATGGGAATTTGTTAACGTCCGGTTGTAGAAAACCTGAAGTCAACCTTAATTAAAATGAATCAACAGCATGTGTAACCGTGATGGTCTCTTTCCGGCGGAGTCCGGGAAGTGAACACGGTTGTTGGAGTTATGCTTGACGTAGGTAGTCCAGGATCACTTCTTGATCATATTTTATCGACCGTGCTTTGCCCTCTCTTCTCGCTCTCATTTGCGAATAGGTTAGCCACCATATATGCTAGTCGCTTGCTGCAGCTCCACCTCATACCCTTACCTTACCCATAAGCTTAAATAGTCTTGATCGCGAGGGTGCGAGATTGCTGAGTCCCTGTGGCTCACAGATACTTCCAAAACCAGCTTGCAGGTGCCGATGAGTTCGTGCAGGTGACGCAACCAAGCTCAGGAGGAGCTCGACGAAGATCTTGTCCTTGGTGTTGTTTTGTTCTAGTTGATCAGTAGTGGAGCCCAGTTGGGGTCGATCGGGGACCTTTGTCGCTTTTGGGGTTCTTCTTTTATTTTGGTTCCGTAGTCGTTCCATGAGTGTATCTGGGTGATGTAATGCTTTATTCATGTATTTGTGTGAAGTGGCGATTGTAAGCCAACTATGTATCCCTTTCCCTTATGTATTACATGGGTTGTGTGAAGATTACCTCACTTGCGACATATGCCTTCAATGCGATTATGCCTCTAAGTCGTGCCTCGACACGTGGGAGATATAGTCGCATCGAGGGTGTAACAAGTTGGTAATCAGAGCCTTCCCCGACCTTAGGAGCCCCATTGCTTGATCGTTTTTAGAAGCCGAGTTGTGTCTAGAAAAATGTTTTGAGTCCTTAGGAATTATATCGGAGAGCTTAGGAATTCTTTTTACTTCCTAGTCTCCTCATTGCTCTGGTAAGGCATCCTGACGTAGAGTTTTGACTCTTCTCTTCTCAAATTTCACTAAAAAAATTTAGGATCATGCGAGTATCTTGGTTTTGTTCCGATGGCTTATGATGAGAATACTGTCTTGGTGCCTCCTGTCAGGGGTTTAGTGGAAGTGTCCCGGGGAGTTGAGCTCTGAGGTGTTGTCATCATAATTTTATCGTTACAATTCTGGTATACTTGAGATATGTGCGCGACATCGAAAATCTCCTTTATGCAGTTCGTTGATGAGATAACCTCGACGCCACCCAGTACTGGGGCGGGAGTTCGGGAGTATCGCCATAACTTGTATAACGGATGCTTTTCGAAGGTTGAGGTAGATGGTGTCCGAAGTTTTTCTTGGTTATGTGTTGAAGGATGGATACAGCTGGATGTAGGATTTGTTAGTTTGGGTGAGATATTATGCTTCCCCTGTATCCCCAACACCTGATTGCATAACTGGAAAGTTTTGGGAGTTTCATAGGTAGGAATTCAAGTAGCCTTAGGATTTCTTCCAACAGATGTGTGATATGAAATTGGGGTTCGACGTCTAGTGGTTCGCCTATTCACGGTCGATTTTACAGTGGTCTCGTTGTGTCTTAAAGAGTCCTTGGCTATGCTGACTCGGGGACACTTCGTATGTCATGTGCACTGCCTTGTACATGATGGTGCTGTACGATCGAGCCCGTGTAGGTCCCAACACGAAAACTTCGGACGAAATCTCAGTCATATGTTTGTTCCGGCTTATTTTGCAAGGCAATCCTTGGTTTTATTTTGAGTTGTGGTATTCGAGTTGCTCCAATGTCAAATGTTGATTCCATACCTTCCCCAAATGGTGTTCTCATATTCCTATGTGAATACTAATCCTTCATGATAATCGAGATTGTCATGTTAATTCTTCTCAACCGGTGTGTCTCTCCTCAAGTGGATCCGTTCACTTCAACATTTGCAAGATCAATTATCACTTCTTCTCAACGGTGTTTGTTTCATTCGTCCCAAGCTGCCTTTGTTTTTCCCTCCCTCCCACCCTTGTTTCTTCGAGGAACCATATTTCTTATTCAAGTATCCTTTTATTCATGTGAAGTTTCTCCATTCTTTTCTATCAATATTCTTATCCGGTGATTCTCATGAAGATTTTAACGGAGTTCTAGTTCACCATTATTCATTATTTTCTTCTCCGGTGGATTCAAGTCAAGCGTTGTTGATCATATCCCTTTGCTCATTTCAAGGTTTTCTCATGCCGGTGCAATTCTTAATCATTCCACTTCTCGCTATTTATTTTTCCGGAGTGCTCAAGATATCTCGAAGACTCGTGTATCCACTCTGCATTCATTCAAGCTATTTCAAGGATGCTATATCATTCAAGCCATTTAATTTCAACCGGTGCTTTCTCTCTTGTAAATCATTTCCACAGTGTTTCTTTTGAGTGGGCCCTAACCCATAGGTCTTTTCCCAGGATCTTACCTGACTCTTCTTATTTCCGGAGTTATAATCAAATTCTTTTGAAGTTTGACGTAAGAATGAGTTATCATCAGTCAAATGTATTTCTCCAAGATCTTTCAAATTATTTTCATCGTTGGCTCAACCTCTTTGTTTGATTGTTCCGGAGTGTCTAAATAATTCTTGGTGGTGCTTCTTGTTGCCATTCTCATCATTTGAAGACCGAAGAAGACTTTTCCTCCATATCTATCTGTTCTCTCTGAGATTCGTGATTCTAGCTTGTTGCCATCCTCTCGTAATTGTTTTGATCATGAGAATTCTTTTCACCCATCCGGAGCAATTCAGGAGTCTTTTCAGTTTGATTCTCCGAAGGCAATCTTTTCGGGATTATTCATTCTCAGCTTTCAGCTATCATTCTCCAATTTTACCGGTGCTTCGTTCAAGTGATCTTTTATCGGCTCGTGATCTCTCCGTTCTCATGGATCTAAATTCACTCAAGCATCTTCATTCATTTGCTAATTCTTCCCGGTGTTTTCTTTATCTTTACTTCAATCATTTTTAATTCTTATGATGGTTCTTTCAAGATCTCTCTGCCTTGTTCATCATATCAATTCATTTGTTGTTCCAATCATACCGGTGGTTCGTTGAAGACGTTCTCAAGTTTGTGTTATAGCTCTTTTAATCTTTTCTACGAGGATAAGTAATATGCCAAATCCGTTGATTGTCATCTATTTAAATTGGTGAAGGATAAGCATAATGTAATTCTTATTTTTGTTCATCCAAGTGATTAATTCTTATTCCGGAGGCCCTTCAAACTCTCGGTTTCATTTGTTTCATCTTCTCTTTTTCCCAGAGTCCAACCTCTTTCAATTATATTATCACGGAGATCTCTATCTAAATCATTGCGAGGCTTCAATCGTATTCTTTTCATAATTCAATTATTTTGGATCATTCTTTTGTTACCGGAGTTCTTCATCGAGGTTCTACATGTTGGTTCATAAAGGATTTAATTCTTTCTCGAAGCTTTCATCAAGATTCTTTTCTAAGGAGCTCAAGTTTTCTTCATCTTGCAATCCGGAGTGCAATTCTTTCTTCCATGTTATTGGAGGTGGTACTATATCATTCTTGATAATTTGAGTTCATGTTTTCATGATTCACATGCTGTCAAGATTGGGATATTTTTAAAATCCATCAACCTATTCGTTGGTATTGTCTTGGGTTATATTTCACCTAAAGCCTTCCCCAAGGATGGTTGTTATTTTGGTGCTTATATATGATCCAAGTTTCTTCATTTATCCTCCCGGTGATATAAGTTCTCGTCTCCTTGTTCATTCTAACCCAATTCTTTTCCCGCGAGTGGCAGGTTGTCACCTCATAATTTGAGATGTATTCCTTAAGCCCATATCAAGCTACTCCTTTCGTTGTTGGTTTTCCAACAACTCCGTTCGACCCGTATCCTAAGGATGTCTTTTCAAGCTCACTCGTAGCATAGGTTGGCATTTTCTTCTCCATTCTCTTATTTCAATTATATATCTTCTATTCTTTTGTTCCGGAGGCATTGTGATGTTGCTCTTTTCAAACCTTCTTATTGTTCTTGTCAGGATCTTGTTATTATCATGCTTATCCATTTAATCGGAGTGTTGTGTTTTTCATGCCAGTTCTCTCATCTTATCAAGTTTTACATCCTTTATCAACCGGAGTGCTGTCTGAAATCTTTCTTAACCATTGTTCCATTCATTCAATAGTTCCGGTGGCAGTGTGTGGTGATTTCATCAAGTATCTTCTCATCTTAACAAGACCTTATTCAATTCCTTTTCTTTTCAACCGGAGTGCTGCCCGAATTTTGGTCTTCCTTGATCCCCTTCCTTAACCGGAGTGTTTTCTATATATATCTTCCCTTCAACCTCAAGGTTTCGCAATGCTCTTTGTCCCTCGTTTCTAACGGAGTGTTTCGACCTAGTTCACCTTCGTGGTATTCTTTCCTCGAGATGGCTTAACCTTTTCAGGGTTCTTTGGTTTCACTCGTTTGTCAAAGAAGCAACTTAGTTTTACCTATCCTCTTCCTCTTCCGTTTTCCCTCCGGTGCCATTCTAGATCTCGGGACGAGATCCTCTCGTAGTGGTGGAGTGTTGTAGCGCCCCAAGACCGGAGCTTCAGTTGCCTTCTAGGGTTCCCGGGCTTCTCTGTGTGTTTTATTTTTTTACTTGCTCCTTTTATGTTTGCTTTGCATCATGTCATCATGTCATCATATCATTAATCTTTTGCAACTCAAATAAATAAACCGTATGGATCTTTGGTCCATTTAAACCGAGGGAATTCACATGGTGATTCTCTTTACAACATATCCTCTCGATATTTAGAGAGCTATGCTAAAATATTCCATTAACTTTGGGATCACTCATAACACACATGCAAAATAATCCTCATGCCTATTTCCACATCGAGTTTGACCTTCACATCTTGTCCACAAGTCTGTATCTCTTTTATCGAGGTTCCTCTAAAATAAAACCGAACATTTTTGGACCTTCCAAACCTCCACTTCCAAGTCACCCATTTAAATTTAATTCAAATGTGTTCGAATCTAAACCTTGCATCCACGCCCACTCCTACTTTCTTGGATTAGACTCATTTTTATGAGTTTGAGAATATATTCTCTCTCCTACCATCTTCTTTTCTCTCTTTTCTTTCTTTCTCTCTTGTTTTTTTTCTTTCTTCTCTGTTTTTTTTCTCTCTTGTTCTAGAGTGAGAGAGAGAGCCCAGCCTAGACCTCAGGGTGGCCCATCCTTTCCCCTAAGGCCCGGCTACAGCCTCAGGCCGGCCGGCCCAAGAGCCAGCCAAGGCCCGACCGAACCCTAGCCTTCCTATTTCCTACCCCTCGCTCCCTCCTTGTTCCCAGCGCCGCCAGGGACTACTTCCCTCGATCCCCACCTTCCTCTCGCCCGCATCCCTCGATCCACCTCCTCGATCCCCATCTCCCTCGCCCCATGCATCGAGCCGGGAGAGCCGCTGCTCGATCCCCACCTTCCTCTCGCCCGCTCCCTCATCCCTCTACCTTCCTCCTCATCGCCTTGGGGCCCGATGCGCGCCACCACTGCAGGCCGGAGCCCCGTCGACCACCTCGCCGCCGTCGCGCCCAGGGGGGCCACCAGCAGGGCCCTACGCCCGCAGACGTCGTCCTCCGGCGCCCAAGTCCCGTGCGACGAGCCAAGCCTTCATGGCCGCACCTCCTTCACCACCCGAACCGTCGTCCTCAAGCCCGCCAAGCTCCGTCGCACCCCGCGCCCTCAAGTGTCTCGTGCCCTGCCGCGTCCGTCTTCTCGATCCAGCGCCGCCCCTGCAGCCCTCTCCATCGAGCAGGATCAGGAGCGCCACGAGGATGCCCGCCTCGACCGCGCCTGGGCTGCGTTCTCGCCCTTGCTGCTTACCCAGGGACCACGCGGTCCGATGGCGGCCTCGCCAAGGCCCAGCTCCCGCTGACCTCCTCAAGTTCACGACCTAGGATCTGAGACCCGTTGCCTTCGCTGCTAATTTTTCGTGGACGTCAAGTACCAGTACCACGACCCTGGATGGCTGCGAGTCGTGTACCTCTACAGCTAGTGCGCTTCGCGTCAAGTCTGACTACAACGTGAACAAACTACTGTCTCCGAAGGACCGTACGTACCCGGAACGTCAAGCACCTTCTCCGAGGATTTTGCCAAGTACCATGACATGACGATCCTCGAACGCGTCAAGTACCACTACTGTCAAGTGCCCCTTCATTTCGACGAGACCAGCAAGTCTGAAGAACGCCAAGTACCTCGACGCCCGACGCCAAGAGAAACTACCGACGCCGAAGACCCACGAACCAAAAACGTCAAGTTCGACAATCATTGACGTGCACTTTGACAAGTACCACTACTTCCCTCGACGACCCGTGAACGTCTACTTCCTCTTCGACTCGTGAACCTCTACTTCCACTACCATCGCGAGAACGACTACTTCCCCTCCGAACCGATTCACTTCGAAAATGCATGCTTCGAAGGTATAACCTGAGACGACGTCCGTGAAACGAATGCTTGTGATGTATGAGTTGAACCGTGTGTTGCTCCGTGTCCGAGTTGCTCATTGCACGAAGCCCCTCTTTTGTCTTGTCGTTGTCATGTGGGAACCCGGAATCCGGGAGCACCCCATCTTTTTGCATGACACACTCGCACCCACTTCCTTTTGCACCGGTATCCCCGTGAGCTACCGGATCATCAAATTGTTGCCGCGGCATCATTTCCGTTTCGTTATCGTGGCACCCTTTTTCATTTCCGCCACGATGACAAATGCTTCATAATATGATCTTGTCAACTTTTAATAATAATTTCCTAAAACTTGTACATGACATCTGCATCATGATAACAACAATTAAAATGTCTAAAATGATGTTTGTTTAAATTTGCTCCCATGCCATGCTAAAATGATTTAATTCATAACTATTCAACCGTAGCTCCGAATCAAATAAACTTTAAAAGTAAATGGGGTAGAATTTTTCCTAGTTTATCATGGTGGCATCACTTTGCATGTTAAACAACTCTAAAATTGTGTTTAGGTCAGATCAGGACCAAACCTAATATTTGCACATGAGGAGTTTCCGGATTTGTTGTTTGTTGTTCCCGGCCTCATTTAAACTTGACTAGGTGCGTAGTTTTCATTTGCTTCACCCTCTTGCCATGCTTAACAACATTTAATATTGTTGAGTACCTAACCGAGAGAGAACTAAATAATTGATGTGGTGTTTTGTCAATATGCATCCCGATGCATATTGAGCTCCACTTAATTTGTAGGATTGTTTGTGCTCTTTGCCATGCCATGCATACTTAAACCGGACATGCATCATACTTGATTGTGCATCATGCCATGTTGATGTGTTGGTTGTTTACTATGTTGTTTGCTCTTTTCCGGTGTTGCTTCTTCGGGTTGGTTCCAATAATGTCGTGTTTGTGAGGATCCGTTCAACTTCGTCCGTTTGTCTTCTTCATGGACTCGTTCTTCTTCCTTGCGGGATCTCAGGCAAGATGATCATACCCTCGAAATCACTACTATCTTTGCTATGCTAGTTTGCTCGCTCTTTTGCTATGCCATTGCTACGATGCCTACCACTTGCTTGTCAACCTCCCAATTGCCATGTAAAACCTCTAACCCACCATGTCCTAGCAAACCGTTGATTGGCTATGTTACCGCTTTGCTCAGCCCCTCTTATAGCGTTGTTAGTTGCAGGTGAAGATCGAAGTTTGTTCCTTGTTGGAACATGGAGTCCGTTCCTTGTTGGAACATTTATTTACTTGTTGGGATATCACTATATATCGTATTTAATTAATGCATCTATATACTTGGTAAAGGGTGGAAGGATCGGCCTTATGCCTGGTGTTTTGTTCCACTCTTGCCGCCCTAGTTTCCGTCATATCGGTGTTATGTTCCCGGATTTTGCGTCCCTCACGCGGTTGGGCTATAATGGGAACCCCTTGACAGTTCGCCTTAAGTAAAGCTTCTCCAGCAATGCCCAACATTGGTTTTACCATTTGTCACCTAGCCTTTTCTTTTCCCTTGGGAGTCGCGCTCCTAAGGGTCATCGTTATTTTACCCCCCCCCCCCCCTCCGGGCCAGTGCTCCTCTGAGTGTTGGTCCAACCTGTCAGCTGCCGGTGGCCACCAGGGGTAACTCTGGGCTGGCTTGCCCGTACCTAGGACAATTTGAGTGTGCCCTGAGAAAGAGATATGTGCAGCTCCTATCGGGATTTGTCGGCACATTCGGGCGGTGTTGCTGGTTTAGTTTTACCCTGTCGAAATGTCTTGTTGTACTGGGATACCGAGTCTGATCGGAATGTCTCGGGTGGAGGTCTATTCCTTCGTTGACCGTGAGAGCTTGTCATGGGCTAAGTTGGGACACCCCTGCAGGGATTTGATCTTTCGAAAGCCGTGCCCGCGGTTATGGGCAGATGGGAATTTGTTAACGTCCGGTTGTAGAAAACCTGAAGTCGACCTTAATTAAAATGAATCAAAAGCATGTGTAACCGTGATGGTCTCTTTCCGGCGGAGTCCGGGAAGTGAACACGGTTGTTGGAGTTATGCTTGACGTAGGTAGTCCAGGATCACTTCTTGATCATATTTTATCGACCGTGCTTTGCCCTCTCTTCTCGCTCTCGTTTGCGAATAGGTTAGCCACCATATATGCTAGTCGCTTGCTGCAGCTCCACCTCATACCCTTACCTTACCCATAAGCTTAAATAGTCTTGATCGCGAGGGTGCGAGATTGCTGAGTCCCTGTGGCTCACAGATACTTCCAAAACCAGCTTGCAGGTGCCGATGAGTTCGTGCAGGTGACGCAACCAAGCTCAGGAGGAGCTCGACGAAGATCTTGTCCTTGGTGTTGTTTCGTTCTAGTTGATCAGTAGTGGAGCCCAGTTGGGGTCGATCGGGGACCTTTGTCGCTTTTGGGGTTCTTCTTTTATTTTGGTTCCGTAGTCTGACCATGAGTGTATCTGGTTGATGTAATGCTTTATTCATGTATTTGTGTGAAGTGGCGATTGTAAGCCAACTATGTATCCCTTTCCCTTATGTATTACATGGGTTGTGTGAAGATTACCTCACTTGCGACATATGCCTTCAATGCGATTATGCCTCTAAGTCGTGCCTCGACACGTGGGAGATATAGTCGCATCGAGGGTGTAACATCTACTATGAGTTTCATGTTGGGTGGGAAACAAACAGTAAAGAAGCCATTATCTGCCTGCTATTATTGGTTTTGGGTCTATCCACAGGTTGCTACCATCACTCTGGATTCCTGCATGCACTCCTTACATAATCTCACTATGTTTTATTCCTATGCATGACAGTTATTGTAAATAATGGAACTGAACATGTAGAGCAAAATAGACGAGCCTTGTGTGGCAATAAAATTTCATGCAGACGTCGCTCCATGGTAGGCACAAAGGCAGCCCCCCCCCCACGCATTTTGGATTGTAATCGAGAGGAAGATATCTGTTCTGTGGGGGATTCAGAAGGAGAAGACAACTCCTATTTACCCCCTGAGGTCTTCGCTCTAACTTGGCATGCTGATGTTGGTTATATCATGCATATGGTGTCTTGCATTGCTTACTTTATACATCAAATATGTCATCTTCTTAGTTTAGACATCCTTCGTGCGAATGCCATCTGTTTATTTTATTCATCGTTTATGTGAATTATGCAACGCCATCTTGTTTAGCTAGGCATCATATATGTGAATTTTGCAATGCCATCCTGCTTAGCCAGTCATCTTATATGTAAATTATATCAGGCCATCCTTTTTTCGTTACATATTACATTTGTCAACAATGTTAGTACATTCAACTGCTCTTCGTGTGCATCAGCCATTTGACACGGTGATCGCAAATTCTGGAGTGAAAACAAGGTCTTCAGAGCAGACTATGCTATGTGATGAAGCGCATATCTTGCTGGTTACGGATAGCTCCTCAGAGGAGGATTCATTGACAGATGACCAGTCCTACCCCCCCCCCCCCCCCCCGAGGTGTATGCTCTAACTTGGCAGGGTTATGTTGCTCATATCGTGCGTATCGTGTCTCGCATTGCTATGTCATTTTATTAGTTTAGACATGCTCTGTTCAGTGTCTAATTACCATATATGTGAATTATGCATTGCCATCTTGTTGCAAGACATTATATATGTGAATTATACAATGCTATCTTGTTGCAAAGGCATTATATATGTGAATTATGCAATGCCATGCTGTTTAGCCAATCATCATGTATGTGAATTATATCATGCTATCATTTTTTGTATTACATGTTCCATTTATCGACAACGTTTGTATATTCAACTACTCTTCCTGTGCATCAGCCATTTGAAGCGGTGATGGAAGTTTCTGGAGTGAAAACAAGGTATTTAGAGCAGACAATGCTACCTGCTGAAGCAGACATCTTGCTGGTTACAGAGAGCTCCTCAGAGGAGGATTCAGAGACTGATGACCAGTCCTACTTCCCCCCTGAGGTCTATGCTCAAACTTAGCAGGGTTATATTACCCATGTCATGCATGTTGTCTTGCATTGCTTAGTTTTTACATCATATATGGATTGCCATCTGCTTACTTGCTTACTATCTAAATCATATATTTGAATTATATCATGACATCATGTTTACATAGTACATACACATCATCTATTTGAATTATGGCATGGCAACCCATTTAATAAAGACATCATATAGTTATATCATCTCATCCTATTTAGTGTTTACAGTCATCATATTTTGAATTATGGCATTCTATCCGTGAATGTATGTGAATTATGGCATGCCAACCTATTTAATAAACACATTATATAGTTATGTCATGTCATCCTGTTTACATACTCTCATATTTTTAACTATGTCTTTCCATCTTTTTTAGTTAGCCATCATAATGTCAAATTGTGTCATGCTATCCTGTTTAGTTAGCCATCATATATGTGAAATTGTGTCATGCTATCCTGTTTGGTTAGACAACATAAATATAAATTATTTCATGCCCTCTTTTATTCCCCACTATCCATTGCACCTGTCTATCATACAGTGTCTGTACTTTCAATTACTTTTCTTGTTTATCAGCCATTTGAATTGGAGAGCGTGATGGCAGTATCTAAGGGAGTAACAACACGGTCTTCAGAAAAGACAGTGCTACAAGTTGATGCAGATAGAACCACGGTTGTACTTGCCCAAGGACCAGATCCACCACACATAACCCAGACTCTCGCAGATTGTACCCCTACCCAGTTGGACAGAGAACCAGCTATAACCCTTCTAACCCCAACCCCGGCAGATAGTAACCCAGTTCCAGTTGACACAGCATTGTCTCCACCACAGAGCACCCAAACACGAGCAGTTAGTAAGGGAACTGCAGTGCCCAAAGCACGAGGACCACCACTTCGAATCCCAACTCAACGCTTAAAGGAGAAGAAGATTTGTTCTCAGGTCAGGTTCTGTAGCTATGGTTCATACTCCTTTGCTCTTGCATTACTGTATTTATTCATACCAACTATTTTCAAATTTGAAGGATGGAATTGAAACTCCAATGGCGCAATAGGTATGTTTTAAACATGTTTCTTTAACTAGTTTGCTGTTGTAACCTGCTCTATGTTGATTTCAGTTTCAATTGAATAAATAGTTATGTTCTCATGTCATGAACATTACAAATGTTGTTATTGCTCTATAGTTACCCACACTTATATTCTGTCTATTCTGCTTTGTCTTGAACAAATATTATTTGAACTGTGTCTCTATCTTGATTTGGCAACAAAAACTAGAATGATATAGACCATAAAGTGACCGTGGTACATAGATATATGTTTGTTTCATGCTATTATCCTGTCCACTTTACTACTGAACTCATTTACCAAAATGAGTTTCATATATAACATGGTAAACATGTGATGTGTCTGCTTGTTTCTCTTTTAGAATGCGGACAAAATATTGGAGAACAGTACGGCGTTATCCAATGGTAAAGGAAGTAATGCAGATAAGGTTCAAGATAGTGAGACATCCCTGTTGGTCTCCAAGAAAGCTGATAAAAACTATCTTGACGGCAGTGAGGGAACCCAAAAGTCCTGTCTTGATGTAGTGTTCGAGTTACTGGCCACTACTGCTGGCACAAGCTCTTTGAACTCGCTGCCTGAATCAGTTCGTCTTCTTGAGTCTCAACTTCAAGTTGAAAGACATCGATCAGATGTGCTGCGACAGGAAGCTGAAGGACTGAGGAAGTCCCTGCAGAATTCAGATGCATATTTTCTGGTGCAACAGCAAGCGCTGGAGGATTTAAGCGCCAAACAAGAGAAAGTTAATAAGCTTGCTAAGCATCTTGCCAGCATTATGGGTACCCAGGATATTGTTTCTTGAGATCTTCTGAAGTGGTTTCAGTTCTGGATTTGTTTTGCTGCGGCGTTTATTTGCGCTGGTCGCCAACTTTGACAACCAGTGTATATGATATGCTGCTTTGTTCCCTATATTTGCACTGTTGGCGAAATTTGATGCCCAGTGGATGTAATATGTGTAATAGCTGTGATAGCCTAGCGTTAGTTGCTTTCTTATTTATTTCCTTGTTGTCTTGTTTATTTTTTTGCTTGTAGTCGTTGCAGTTCTTTTTTCGCGTTTAGCTAGTGGCTGCAATAACCTATTTTTTAAAAGTAGGCCACAATAACCATGTGCTAATATTTACTGTAGTGACACTGGGCCTCCTACTGGCCATAGAAACAGTGGGCCTTCTACGGGCCGTAGAAACAATGGGCCTTCTACGGGCCGTAGAAACAATGGGCCTTCTGCGGGCCGTATCATCAATGGGCCTTATACGGGTCGTATGATCGATTGGCCAAACATGGGCCAAACAGACCGCATTATGACCATAAACGGGCTAGAGTTGGAATCGTCCGTTCATGGGCCGACCATAACGGACCATCGTTAATAGGCCAATTTGATGACGCTATGAAAGTGGCCCAACGTATTAACGGACCACAAACGGGGCGACTGTAACCACGGGCTGAATTTGGCCCACAAGCAGAAAATGACAGTAACAGGTCGTAAGTAAACGAATGCTGGAAATGAGCCCAAGAATAAATGGGATCTGAGAAGGCCGAAAGATAACATGGGCTAGAAACGGCCCAACAGAATAACGGGCCGTTAATGGGTATAAAGTGATACACTGTTCATTACGGGCCAGTTTCACCACGGGCCGTTAATGGGTGTAAAGTGATACACTGTTCATTACGGGCCAGTTTCACCACGGGTCATTAATAGGCCAAGAGTTACATGGGGCCTCATATGGCCCGAAAGACGTCATGGGCCATACCTGCGCCAGAAGTGAAAACGGGCTAGAATCATATTGGATGGCCCAGATGACGCTACTGGGCCTGATTCGGATAGGGCGTAACGGGCCTTGGGTTAGCGGGTTGTAAATGGGCTATATGCGAACAGGCCGTTAACAGGCTTTCCATGGGCCGGCCCCCACCTTTTGACCAAATCAAATGGGCTGGCCTTTTCACAGGAATGGGCCTCTGTTGGGCCGTCCCACGTGTCGACGTATCATAGGCGCCTTCCGTCCAATGAGTGGATGACATCTGTCCCAACGATGAGCCGACACATGTTTCCTCCAGCCAATGATGATTTTACACGTGGAAAATCCCCATTGGTCGGGGTTGTTATCGGGTTATCGGATCCAAAACCCGACCCGATAGCTTAACGGCGTTCCGTTATGGTGGATGCCACGTGTCGGTCACCCTTGACGAAAGCACTTCTGTGACGCGCGATTTATCGTCATGGAAGTGGACACTTCCGTGATGATAATTTTGGTAATGTCATGGAACACTTCTATGATAGCACAGGTATGACTATCTTGATTCTGTCATAAAATCGTCATGGATGTACATGCATGACAAAAAATGCGACCTACTATGACAAACACGTATCATTGTGGAAGTGTATTTTTTTGTAGTGAAAGGCAATAATGATGATTATATGATGGACTGATTGAGATGAGAAAAGCTGGTATGAACTCAACCTCTTTTGTTTTTGTAAATATGATTAGTTCATCGTTCCTTATTCAGCCTATTATGAATAAACATGTTTGCAATGACAACTAGAGATCATAGTTTCTTGTTCCATGCTTGATTAGCTAGGAGCTTATAATGGTTTACCTTGTGTGCCAACATGCTATTAAAATGGTTGTGATGTGGTATGATATGGTGGTATCCTCCTCTGAATGATTTAAGTGACTTGACTTGGTACATGTTCACGCATGTAGTTGAAACAAAATCAACATAGCCTTCACAATATTTATGTTCATGGTGGATTATATCCTACTCATGCTTGCATTCGGTGTTGATTAATTTTAATGCATGTTCATGACTGTTGTCACTCTCTAGTTGGTCGCTTCCCAGTCTTCTGCTAGCCTTCACCTGTACTAAGCGGGAATACTGCTTGTGCATCCAACTCCATAAACCCCAAAGTTATTCCATATCAGTCCACCATACCTACCTATATACGGTATCTACCTGCCGTTCCAAGTAAATTTGTATGTGCCAAACTCTAAACCTTCAAATAAATATCCTGTTTTGTATGCTCGAATAGCTCATGTATCAACTAGGGTTGTCTGTATCTTCCATGTTAGGCGGGTTATTCTCAAGAGGAGTGGACTCCGCTCCTCACTCACGAGAAAGTGGCAGGTCACCGGGATGCCCAGTCCCATGCTTTATGCAAATCAAATCAAAATAATTGCAAACAAAACTCCCCCTGGGACTCTTGTTAGTTGGAGGCACTCGTTGTTTCGTGCAAGCCATGGATTGATGCCTGTTGGTCGAAGGGGGAGTATAAACTTTACCATTCTGTTTGGGAACCGCCTATAATGTGTGTAGCATGGAAGATATCGCCATCTCTTGGTTGTTATGTTGACAATGAAATTATACCGCTCAAAATATTATTCACCTCTATTTCAAAACCGAGCTCTGGCACCTCTACAAATCCCTGCTTCCCTCTGCGAAGGGCCTATCTATTTACTTTTATGCTGAGTCATCATCCTCTTATTAAAAAGCACCAGTAGGAGAGCACTGCTGTCATTTGCATCCATTATTGTTAGTTTACATTGAGTATGACTTGACTGGATCTCTTTTACCATGAATTACAATGTCTAGTCAGTCCTTGATCTTTAAAGGTGCTCTGCATTTATGTTTTGCAGTCTCAAAAAGGGCTAGCGAGATACCATCTTGTTATATCATATTATGATTGTTTTGAGAAAGTGTTGTCATCCGAGATTTATTATTATTGCTCGCTAGTTGATTGTGCCATTGATATGAGTAAACTTGAGACCTAAGCGTTATTGTGAATGTGGTTAGTTATAATCTTTGCTGAAAACTTGAATGCCGGCTTTACATATTTACAACAACAAGAGCAAACAGAGTTTGTAAAAGTTTTTCTTTATCATTTTCAGTTTATCAACTGAATTTCTTGAGGACAAGCAAAGGTTTAAGCTTGGGGGAGTTGATACGTCTCCATCGTATCTACTTTTCCAAACACGTTTGCCCTTGTTTTGGACTCTAACTTGCATGATTTGAATGCAACTAACCCGGACTGACGCTGTTTTCAGCAGAATTACCATGGTGTTATTTATGTGCAGAAACAAAAGTTCTCGGAATGACCTGAAACTTCACGGAACAACTTTTCGGAAAATATAAAAAATCCTTCAAAAGATGAAGGCCGGGAAGCCCACCACCTGTCCATGATACGTCTCCAATGTATCTATAATTTTTTATTGCTCCATGCTATATTATCTACTGTTTTGGATATTATTGGGCTTTATTATCCACTTTTATATTATTTTTGGGACTAACCTACTAACCGGAGGGCCAGCCCAGAATTGCTGTTTTTTGCCTATTTTAGGGTTTCTAAAAAAAGGAATATCAAACGGAGTCCAAACGGAATGAAACCTTCGGGAACGTGATTTTCTCAACGAACAAGACCCGGGAGACTTGGACCCTATGTTAAGAAACAAAAGAGGAGGCCATGAGGTAGGGGGCGCGCCTACCACCACCACCCCCCCAGGCGCGCCCTCCACCCTCGTGGGCCCCCTATTGCTCCACCGACGTACTCCTTCCTCCTATATATACCTACGTACCTCCATACGATCGGATACGGAGCCAAAACCCTAATTCCACCGCCGCAACTTTCTGTATCCACGAGATCCCATCTTGGGGCCTATTCCGGAGCTCCGTCGGAGGGGGCATCGATCACGGAGGGCTTCTACATCATCACCATAGCCCCTCTGATGAAGTGTGAGTAGTTCACCTCAGACCTACGGGTCCATAGTTATTAGCTAGATGGCTTCTTCTCTCTTTTTGGATCTCAATACAATGTTCTCCCCCTCTCTTGTGGAGATCTATTCGATGTAATCTTCTTTTTGCGGTGTGTTTATTGAGACCGATGAATTGTGGGTTTATGATCAAGTCTATCTATGAACAATATTTGAATCTTCTCTGAATTCTTTTATGTATGATTGGTTATCTTTGCAAGTCTCTTCGAATTATCTGTTTGGTTTGGCCTACTAGATTGTTCTTTCTTGCAATGGGAGAAGTGCTTAGCTTTGGGTTCAATCTTGCAGTGTCCTTTCCTAGTGACAGTAGGGGCAGCGAGGCACGTATTGTATTGTTGCCATCGAGGATAACAAGATGGGGTTTTCATCATATTGCATGAGTTTATCCCTCTACATCATGTCATCTTGCTTAAGGCGTTACTCTGTTTTCATTAACTTAATACTCTAGATGCATGCTGGATAGCAGTCGATGAGTGGAGTAATAGTAGTAGATGCGGGCAGGAGTCGGTCTACTTGTCTCGGATGTGATGCCTATATATATGATCATACCTAGATATTCTCATAACTATGCTCAATTTTGTCAATTGCTCAACAGTAATTCGTTCACCCACCATAGAATACTTATGCTCTTGAGAGAAGCCACTAGTGAAACCTATGGCCCCCAGGTCTATCTTCATCATATTAATCTTACAATACTTAGTTATTTCCTTTGCTTTTATTTTACTTTGCATCTTTATCATAAAAATACGAAAATATTATCTTATCATATCTATCAGATCTCACTCTCGTAAGTGGCCGTGTAGGGATTGACAACCCCTTATCGCGTTAGTTGCGAGGATTTATTTGTTTTGTGCAGGTATGAGGGACTAGCGCGTAGCCTCCTACTGGATTGATACCTTGGTTCTCAAAACTGAGGGAAATACTTACGCTACTTTGCTGCATCATCCCTTCCTCTTCAGGGAAAACCAACGTAGTGCTCAAGAGGTAGCAGTCCACGGGGGTGGGGGCGCGCCTGCCCCCCTAGGGCGCGCCCCCTACCTCGTGGGCCCGCTGGAGCTCCTCTGACCTCAACTCCAACTCTATATATTTGGCTTCGGGGAGAAAAAAAATCAGAGAGAAGAATTCATCGCGTTTTACAATACGGAGCCGCCGCCAAGCCCTAAAACCTCTCGGGAGGGCTGATCTGGAGTCCGTTCGGGGCTTCGGAGAGGGGAATTCGTCGCCATCGTCATCATCAACCATCCTCCATCACCAATTTCATGATGCTCACCGCCATGCGTGAGTAATTCCATCATAGGCTTAATGGACGGTGATGGGTTGGATGGTATCTATCATGTAATCGAGTTAGTTTTGTTAGGGTTTGATCCCTAGTATCCACTATGTTCTGGGACTAATGTTGCTATGACTTTGCTATGCTTAATGCTTGTCACTAGGGCCCGAGTGCCATGATTTCAGATCTGAACCTATTATGTTTTCATCAATATATGAGAGTTCTTGATCCTATCTTGCAAGTCTATAGTCACCTATTATGTGTTATGACCCGTTAACCCCAAAGTGACAATAATCGGGATACTTACCAGTGATGACCGTAGTTTGAGGAGTTCATGTATTCACTATGTGTTAATGCTTTGTTTCGATACTCTATTAAAAGGAGGCCTTAATATCCCTTAGTTTCTGTTAGGACCCCGCTGCCACGGGAGGGTAGGACAAAAGATGTCATGCAAGTTCTTTTCCATAAGCACGTATGACTATATTCGGAATACATGTTTACATTACATTGATGCACTCGAGCTAGTTCTGTGTCACCCTAGGTTATGATTGTTACATGATGAACCGCATCCGGCATAATTCTCCATCACCGATCCATAGCCTACGAGCTTTCCATATATTGTTTTCCACTTATTTACTTTTCTGTTGCTATTGCTATCATCACTACAAAATAGCAAAAACATTACTTTTGCTATCATTACCTTTTGCTACCGTTACCACTACTATCATATTACTTTGCTACTAAATACTTTGCTACAGATATTAAGTTTCCAGGTGTGGTTGAATTGACAACTCAGCTGCTAATACTTGAGAATATTCTTTGGCTCCCCTTGTGTCGAATCAATAAATTTGGGTTGAATACTCTACCCTTGAAAAATGTTGCGATCCCCTATACTTGTGGGTTATCGTGTCCCGTCGCACGCGCTCTATTCTTGCATCCCTCTGGGTGCTCTGCCCTCGTCCCTCCACATGTGCTGCCAGTGTTTGGGCCGGCGCACGATCATGCACGTTCGTCTGCATGCGGTTGCGCCGGGCGCGGCGCGACGATGCAGTTACCCACTGCAAAAACTGCCATGCGGACGTGCCGAGAATCCACGCCGCCCGGCCCCCTTTTATTCCTACGTCCATTTAACTTCATCTCTAGTCTCACACGACACAAGAATCACACCCACGAGGACACATACAGAGAGGACATCCAATGGTTCCAATGGCGCTCCCAGTGGCCGACGATGACAACAGCGGGCAGTTCACCATGCAACATGTCGTGGACACCCACGTGAGGGGGAAGGCTCTCTCGGTGGTGCACATGAATGATCCGGTCTCGGTGGAGAGCTCCGTCCAAACTATGGAGCAGTTCCTTGCCGAGGACATGTACCAAGTGGTTGGCTTCGACCTCGAGTACACCATGGGTCGTGCCGGGCACGATCAGATAGTTGTCGTCGCCCAGTTGTGCATGTTACATGACGTCCTCGTCTACCACTACCACCTGGCCACAATGCCTTGCGAGCGTTTCTCCAGGTTTATCAACAACTCCGACTATAGTTTCGCTGCGGTGAACACCACCAACGATCTAAAAGCAGTCAAGGTTTCGGGCTTGAAATTCCGGAATCTTGTCAACATCCAGTGCCACTACAAGGTTTGGGGCAGCGACAAAAACAAACTGAACTCCATGGTTGACCTCGCCTCGGCCATCATCGACCCCTACTACATGAAGATGAAGAATAAGATCAATAAGGACAGGAACGCCTGGCATCGTGTGTGGTATGAGAGACTGGATGAACAACATGTCAAGTACGCATCCATGGACGCGTACAGAAGCTGCGAGATGTACAAGAGGATCGTTGACATGAGGAATTGTCTTCTTCCTAACCCAGACGAGGGATCGAGCCACATAGCAGTGGCAGGAGCGCCACAAGAAGTAGATGACTACACGACTGTTTCTCCTACTTTAGAATGCATGCAATTGTTTATTGAGGTGTGTGCAAATGATCTGTATAGTCACTTATGTAATTGGATGTTTATTTCAGTTATATATATACATGTTATTCAACTGTAGACAGAGCAAATCACATGGCTTATTAGCAGCAATCGTCTGTGTTATTATTGGTCTTCGCACACATTTCTGATTACGGACCTATTTGCCGCGTATCACACACATCTTGTTCAGTTGAACCGTTTCCATTGTGTTGCCTAATCACACACACAGTTCGTCCTAGTGAACAGTATGTTATATATCGCACACGCCTTCATATGGCTGCCTATTTCTTTTGTTCCTCCTCATCCCAAATAGTTAGTTAAACTGAACCGTATGCCCTACATCGCTCACGAAACTAAAATTTGAACCGTGTTTGATGCATCCATCATCGCAAATGTTTTGCACCTTTTTTGACGGATTTTTTACACCATCGTTTGCAATTATGGCATCGCACACAGTTTCGTCGAAGGGTCTCTAATCGTAGTGTTGCGTTTGGACCATCTTGTAGTAGTGCATGATAACGAGAGCGCAGAACCAGTAGGCAGATCGTAGTGTAGATAATAGGGGTACACCACAACCATCATAAATAAATCGGGAAAGCGGAACTGGCTGGAAAACATAGGATTTTGCCGCTACTAATATGCAGCCTATCGATCACCTACACGCCAACTCTATTTATCTGAAGGCGCATCGCCATTACTAGCAGTTTAGTCTATCAAAGACCGCGTGGCTCCCACCATTTCTGAGGTATTATGGAAAACCAACTCGAAGTGCGAAATCATTTAGCAGAACCAGCCCAATAGAGGTGTCGACTGCAAATGTCCCTGCTCCCCTTCCTTACAAGGAACATACTGTGCTTACTAAAGAAGAACAGAAGAGGAACATGTTAAAGAACATAAGAGGAAGCATATTCTTGAGATTCCCCTTCTTTCTATACAATGTTGGTTGCCCACCCATGATGAATCAGAGCGCCCAAAGAAATGCAATTCCATGATGTCTCTCTATATGTGGCCACATGCATTTGGAAAATCAAGTGGGAGCATTACCTGACCAATTAAATGTGTGTTTGTTAACTAATGTTAGTATCATATCACAATTCGTATTTGAAGAAGTAAGCTTTGGACTTATGATTGGTGTGTTGTTTAGCTTCAAGAGTGGACTGCTGCTAGTGCGACAAAAAGCAGCTACACAGATCATAGTGTAGGCATAACGGGAAAATCGTAAGTATCACGAGTAAAATCAGCAAAGTGGAACTTGCTGGTATATATGTGCTAGTATTGCCGGTACAGCTAGAAAGGCTTCGGATACCAGCTCTCTTCAGCTGAAGGTGTGGTACTGTTAATATCAGTGTAACTCTCAAAGGCGACATAGCTCCCCGCATTTCATTGCTAATCTTATAGGATTCAAGTGGGCAGGCCACTACAATTCCTATTCCTATGTTTACAAAATCCAACGAATCAAACAGGCGCGAAGAGTTCAAAGTTTCCATCACAACCGACCATATAGACTTCTACACTACAAATGTCCCTTCTCATCTTCACTACAAGGAACATACTATACTACTATCAATACTCACTCCGTTCCAAAATATAAGTCTTTGTAGAGATTTCCACTATGGCCTTCCCACTATGATGATATACGAGATAGAGTTGGGGTAGCACCAATTGAAGAGGAGCTTGTCCAACATCATCTGAGATGGTTTGGGCATATTTAGCGCAGGCCTCCAGAAGCTCCAGTGCATAGCAGCCAGCTAAAGCATGTGGAGAATGTCAAGAGAGGGCGGGGTAGACCGAATTTGACATGGTAGGAGTCCGTTAAGAGAGACCTAAAGGATTGGAGTATCACCAAAGAGCTAGCTATGGACAGGGGTGCGTGGAAGCTTGCTATCCATGTGCCCGAGCCATGAGTTGGTTCCGAGATCTTATGGGTTTCACCTCTAGCCTACCCCAACTTGTTTGGGACTAAAGGCTTTGTTGTTGTTGTTGTAGAGATTTCCACTATGGATCACATACAGATGTATACAGATACATTTTAGAGTGTAGATTCACTCATTTTGCTCCATATGTAGTCCATGGTGGAATCTATACAAAGACTTGTATTTAGGAATGGAGAGAGAGCTTATTAAATAAGAACGGAAAAGGAACATGCTAAAGAAGAGCAAGCAGATTTTGGATAATAAAATGTTCGTTGCGCAGTGCCCACACATGATGAACCAGAGCGCATTAAGAATGCAACTCCCTGCTATCTCTCTATATGTGGTGCACGTGCTTTTCGAAAGTAAAGTAGGAACATTAGCTGACCAATTAAACATTATCTGTTTTAGAAATATCAACATCATATTAGATTCGTATTTGAGCAACAAGTTTGGAATTATGAGTGGCACGTTGTTTAGCTGGACGGATTCAGGAGCAGTGCTAAGCAGCTACGATGATGGTACTGAATATAAAGGCATGTCTTCATGCAAGTCGCGTGACTTTTATCATTTGGGTCAGTCGACCATTTCAGACGGTTGGATGAAGATCCTACATCTCCTAACCCTTCTTCTTCCTCATCTCTGATTCTTCCCATACAGAACACCGCATGGGCCGCCGGCCGAACCACCGGCCCCGACCCCCCTACCCTCCCCTGAATTGCCCCCACCGCCTGTGTTCCTCTGCCGCCCCACCCCCACCCCCACCCGTGTTGAGTTTTCTTTGTTCGGTGAGGCCCCACCACCATCCCCACCCAAGCCCCTTCCTTTGCATCGGCGAACTCAGGCGAGCTCTCAAAAATTGACTGACCCAATTTTGAAATTTAGTCTACTGTCATTTAACTAGTGTGGAATATAAAAGGGGAAACCATAAGCATTGGGAATATAGTGTTGAGCGTGCCATGGCGGATCTGAAGGTGCAAACCAGACAAAGGCAACTTCGCAACCAATGTTTGCTTTCAACTAACAAGTAAGTGATGGAAAATAAATTAGAGTAAAGCAGTGACGATCTATTTTCTTGTTGTGATAAATAAGTTGAGTAGATATGAAAGAGTACCACCTTTGGTGCGGCGCCGTGTATGCATCTGCTGAGAATTTGACGGTGTTGCGGTAGCGATGGCTGTCGGCGGCGTGGAAGCAGATCTAGGAGGGTAGACGGTGGAGGCGGTGCACGGTGGACGAGACGGTCGTAGGAGCGGCGCCGACAAGGTGGACGACGGTGGGGAAGAAGCGAGAGGACGAGATGCAAGGATCCTAGTCCGAAGCCGTGGATGAGAGAGGTCAATCTCTTGTGATGGACGACAGCGTCAGGGTATCAGCTCCGAAATGGTGGAGGAGGATGGCGGTGGATGGGGTGGCGAGGGAGTTTTGGCGCCCACGGAGTATGAATGGGGAAATGGAGGGAGAGAGGAAGGGGGAACCATGTCTTCAGGGCGCGCTTGTCTCAAATGCGAGGAAATTACAAATTTAGCCCCCGTTTAAAATTTCATACATCACAGCAATATTAGTTGGTTGGGGATAGGACGGTAATCTCGCATACACCAAATATTTGCCGACGAGAGTTTGTTTTTGGCGCCCACCGTGTATGAATGGGGGAGGGAGTCAATTTCGGATGAGGAGACACTGTGTTTTGGTGCCCACCGTGTATGAATCTGGGTGATAGGTAGTTATGTCATGTTTGAGTGAAATTACAAACCTACCCCTATCGAAACCTATAGAAATCGAGTTGATAGGCTTTGCACGTCAGGGATAGGCAGTAATTTCCATCTCGCAGATTTTGGTTTCGGGCGGTTACTGCGACATTCCCCTCTTCGTTCCAATTTTTGTAGAGCAAAAGTGCATGTTTACCATGCCAACTCAATTCGAATCCAGTTTGTATTCTATTTTTGTTCGGGCAGGATCCATTTTCGATTGGAATAAAATTCTATATACAACATTTTTTATATAAATACTTTCAAAAGCACAACACCCTTTATACATAAATATGGTTTACAAATGGCATGATCTCAGATTCATAAGGTTGTATCCATCCTAATTTGGATTTTCAAATATTTGAAACCACTTTATGTTGAAATCCAATGTATGCATTCCTCGCTAACTGTCTCCAATTAATGTGTGTTTCATGCGGATTTTTTTACTTCTCAAACATGTATAATGTGTTTCACACACGCAACATATAGTGTAATCCTGTTTAGATATTAATTGCATATAAATCATGCATTGTCTCTAATTAAAGAATCTATGGATCACTAATATTGATAAAACTATATAACATTACACGTGTCCCCAAATTCAGATGAATATGCATGTTTGATACACCAATTTGCGTTATGATATTATCGATGTCGTGATCCCCAATTTAAATATTTGAATCCCATTTAATCCAGATATTCATCTCATATAGCTATCACTCATGCTTATATAGGAGTATCTCTCTAGACCTATACGCGTTCATCGTCTCTTGGGTATCTCTCGTGCTACCTGTATGTCGACAATGATCTTTTATCTTCGCAACACACTGACGGTACTCTCTCCCTCGACCTTCATCACTCTATCTCTCTCTAAGTATATCTCGCTCCCTGCTATGTGTCTCTAACTATGATTCTCCATGTGAAATCTCTTTCTCTCACACAAACACAAACTTCATCTCCCGGGGTCTCATTTCTCTCTACTATTCCCCTATGTGCCACTTGCACACCCCCTCTCACACAGAGATGTCTTTCGCTCCTTAGGTATGAGAACCTACGACTCTTCCTCTTAAATATATCTTTCTCACACACAAACACAAACTCGGTCTCCCAGGGTCTCATATCTCTCCACCATTCTCTTGTATGTCGCTCACACACACACTCTCTCTCTAGAGATATCTTGTGTTCCCTCATATGTCTCTCTAGCTATCACTATCGTTGTGAAATATCTTTCTCCCTTGCAGACCCAAAACTCCGTCTCTCGGGATCCCATTTCTCTCCGATATCTGTTTGTATGTGACTCACATGCACCCTCTCTCTATCTCTCTCACACCCACACACATAACTCAGCCTTCTGATCCACTCGACTCCTATCTCTAACACACACTAGCTAGCATCTTTATCTTTCTATTTATCTGTTCCTCCGTTAACCTTCTTTCTCGCCCTCACTCTTGCTTCCTATCACTCACACTATATATCTTTCTCTCTACATGCAGTCAAGTGCCCTCTTTTTATCTTTCTCTCACACACATAACTTCACCCTTTGAACCACCCGACAGTCATCTCCAACACTCAAACTAGTTGATGTCCCTCTAGCTAGCATCTCTATCTCTGTATTTATCTGTAGTTTCTCTGTCAACATTTCTTTCTCGCACGCACTCTTGCTTCCTATCACCCACACTATATATGTCTCTCCATACATGCATTTATAGGTTGATCTCTTTTGCATTGTGTCTCACTCCCTCTGCTCGCCATAGATGCATGCTCCAGCCCATGCCACTATCTCTTAAAGACAAAAACACATGCTCAATTATCGAGCCTTCTTCCCTGCACTCTCACATGCATGCATATTGTCATTGTCAGTGTCCTGGGAACGAGGGTCCCCAGACTTGCCTGCCTGCAACCCGTGGCATGGCTGAGCCGGCAGGCCATACGGCCCATCTTCACCAACAAAGCACCCAAGACCCTCGCGAGGGGCCAAGCCTCGCGAGGCGGATGATGCAAGACCTCCTCTGGAGTGGCCTAGCTAGGCAGGCTCACAAGGAGCGGAGATATCAAGGCGAGGCGAACCTCACAAGGCTCTCGTGAGGTGAGCCATGACGATCGACACCAGGCGGGCGCCAGTGCGCACAGCGTCCTTGTTTCCTCTTTGGTGCAAAGGGGGCAAGCGCAGCCGCGGAGTACCAAGGCCACAGGCAAAGGTTGCCATTTTGGTGCAACAAGACCAAGACCATGGACTGCAAGACGGAGGTCACCATGGAGCCCAGAACAGTGTCACCACCAGAACTTTGTGCAGTCGAAGACTACTTTTGTCAGGATAGCTTGTACTAGATGTCCCCCTTCAAATTAGCCTGCCATTGTTGGCTCCCTTCCCGCTCGATATTTGGGAAGAGGACCAGGGCCTATATAAGTAGAGCTAGCCACCATAGTAGGGAGGGGGATCTTAGCTTGATCCAACCCGATCGAGAGCCTACTCACAAGAACACCTCAACCTCAGGAGGCCGTTCTTCCTTGTATTGTTCATCATCAGCCCAAGAGGCAATCCACCACCAGCACACTAGAGTAGGGTATTACACCACAACGGTGGCCCGAACCAGTATAAACCCTGTGTCCATTTGTGTTGTGAGTTCGTCGAGTTCGTCCGCAAGATCTTAGCAAGATAGAGCGTGGATCGGTTGAAGGGAAAGACTTCGCGCGCACCCTAGTGTTTGAACCTTAAGGGTTTGCTGGGACCCCATACCCCGACATCTGGCGTGCCAGGTAGGGGTGCGCCGGAGCCTTTTCCCCGCCAATCAGCTCTCCAACGTTCACTGGCTACGATGTCTGGCGACCCAAGAGCCGGATCCGACCGTTGGGCAGCCTGGCCGGCCCGTACGGTGCCGCCTGGCCATGAAGATCTCGACCCCGCACCCAGGCGGCGTGGGCGTCACCAAGCTCCGTCGGGCGTGGACAGCGCGGCCAGGCATCATCCACCCTCAACCCGCGGCAAGCATGAGCCACGGCGAGAGCAGCAAGTCACGCCGCTGCAACGGCACCGCACTCACGGCGGGAGCAAGCGAACATGCGGGTGGCACTCACAGTGGCAAGGGAGCTGCTGCGATGCAGACTGATGGAGAGCGGCCGGGACATGCTGCTTGAGCGTGTTGCTGAGCTGCTCGGCGCAGCGGTGTCAGGAACGCCGCCCTTCAGCTATCGACTCCCCCAGGCCAATGCAAGGTCACGCGGCGAGCCTCACCACATCTGCGCGTCGTCGACTACGCCCGGCGGCTTCGCCAACATCAGCGCGGCTGGTGGTGTAGGGGGCACCAATCCCCCCATGCCGCCCTCGAGAAGCACGAGCGCAAGCGTCACCCCCATGGTCCCAGCCGGATGCCGTATTATCATCCCTAGGACGCCATCATGGGCAGAGCAACATGGAGTGTGGGGCACCACGGCGAGGTGTTCGGGGTAGCGGCCCCGGAAGCTTACGTGCCCCGCATGATGGACCAAGGGTACGCACTAGAGGACGACATTGGCTCATTCGTTGGAGAAGATTGGGGAGAAGGGGTTCTAGGAATCGAAGCCGTCCAAGAGCCAGTAGAGAAACACAGCAATCGCGCCAGCGACGGCAACTATAGGGTACCGCTAACCTCTCAGGAACAGGCTTATGCTAACCATGGGCTGCAGATGAATTAGGTTGCAGCACCGACCGACGACCCTGGCACGGCGGCACCCGTCTCAACAAGGGAGACACGCTGGGGGCCGCCGAGAGGGAGCCATGAGCAAGGCCCCTCCCCAAGGCACGCGAAACCAGGGGACACCCGGAGGTAGGCCCTCTGCCAGGGTGGCTTCAATGACTCTTCCTCTGGTAGAGGACCCGTGGTCGCCGAGGGAACCGCTGGCATCCTCTTTCCCTCCTTTGTGCCATCCTGGTCTCCGGCCGGCTCAAAGGAGGCCAAGAGTGGCACAAGGCAGCGCCCTCGTCTGGCGATATGAAGCAAGGCCAGTACCTGTGAAGAAGGCCCGGTGCCTGTGAAGCTCGCCGCCCATGACACTCTCATTTAATAATGAGTTGGGGTTGTACACGCCCCGGAGTCTCAGGAGCGCCGGCCTCAGGCCCTGGGGCTCCCTCCCACGCCTAGTGGACAGCACTTAGCTCCGCACTGGTGAGAAGACTTGAAGACCCGAAGACTAGACTAGGTGCCGGACGCGGCCTTTTGCTTTGGATCTCTCTTTCTGCGGCTTTGCTTTCTGATTCTGGACTTAAGTTGAAGTTCATTTTTTATCGTTGCGCGCGGGGGTGCCTTTTCTCGTTCGAGTCGTTTCTCGCCTTCTGGATCTTGTTTGGTTTGGGACTCACGTTCGTCGCCTCTCCCTCGCAAGGCTCCTCGCGAGCCGGACCACGCAGAGCACGCGCTAGCACTACGCCTGGTGCTCACCCTTCCCGCCCCCCCCCCCCTTCAAACAGGGCGGCAAGACCCGCAAGATTCTCCGGAACGCATCGCCTCACGACCCAGCCCTAAGAAGGCGCTTACTAAGGTAATCCATGTCTGGGAACTCACCCGCAGCTTCACAAGCTCACGAGGACACATACCCACATCGCATAGGAAAGTAAAAACTGCGATTCGTTTACATGAGGGGCTCCCCCTATCAAAATGATCTCACAAGTTTTCCTAGGGCCACGCCCAAGTTTTGCGTGCAGAATAAAACAACAGGAGAATTTGGGATCATCCAGAAATATCGCTCGCTGCATCATCCAGGGACGCGTCGCTCGCATCGTCATCATCTTCGTCAGAATCATTGCCGCCCTTGGCAACGCCCCCATCGCCGTCATTGATCACGTCACCTTCGTCCGTGACGACCACCACCCCATCGTCCTTCGAGGTGAAGGCCCTGACCAACGCGTCGACATGATCCTCTACCCAACGCGCCAAGTCGCCCCGAACGGCAATGGGCACGGGAGCAATGGCGGCATCAAAGTCGAAGTTGGGGTCGGCATTTAGGAGGTGGCTGAAGACACGGGAGAAGGCGCGCTGAAGCAGGCCATGACCCCTCTCCTCCACAAGCTGCCGAGGTTTGGCAGATTGAGCCTCCAGGCACGTCACCACCTCGGTGAAGAAGGTCAGGTGGCTGGCGTAGTCACTCGAGTGAGGGGTCGGGGCGTTCTCATCGTAGATATAGCCCAGGGCGGTGTTAGCCTTGTTCCAAAGGTCTTCAAGCATAGGGCCATGCACGCGCTCCAGCGTTCGGTGTTGGAGCACTTCTTCTCTGTTTTGTCGAGCGACGTCCTTGGCATCATCAATTCGCCTCCGGAGGGAAAGCAGCTCGGTGCGGGTGGAGGCCAGATCCGCCTGCACAGTAACCAGGGCGGCGGTTGTGGCCTCAGCACGCCTCTCGGCCTCGTCCAACCTGGGCCTGAGCGCGGCGGCCCTGCCCGCACCCTCCTGTCCGGCGAGCTCCAGCCTCAAGCCGTACCTGCCCTCTAGATCGGCGCGAACTACGGCTACCCAGCGATTGATCTCTTCTTCGACTCCGGCCTCGCGGGACCCGATGGCATCTTCAGCTTGAGCGACTTGACGCTCCCTCGTCTCTAGCCACTCGAGCTCGAGGCTGCGCTCCACGGCCTCCAGGGCCAGCGCCTCCTCATGCCGCCGGATCTCCTCTTCCTCCGTGGGCGTCCCCCTCATCGACGCAAGGGCGTCCCCACGCGCCTCGACTTGCTGCTCAAGGTACACGCTCCAGGCCTGGAGCTCCCATGCGCGCTCCTCTGTAGCCTCACGGCAGCGATCGACCTCGCGAGCTTCCTCCAAAGCTCACGTACGGGCCTCATTGGCAATCTTGAGGGACGCCTCGGCCTTCGCGTTCTCGAGGTCGCGATGATAACGACCAAGGTTGATGGCCACTCGCAGCTTGCACCGCTCCTCCACCAATCAAAGACCTTCGGCCTCAAGACGCGAGTCGATGCTAGCAAGCTCTTCACCAAGGCGGTTCATCGCGCCCATCGCCTCCTGGAAGAGCTCGTGTCGGACCATGCTGCGCCCGCGCTCGAGCTCGAACGCTCGCCCCATCTCCTCCTCCGCCTCGGGGGCTGCGGGTGGAGCATCAAGTGGCGCGCCATCTCCTAGTTGGGGGCTGGGGGCTGGCGCGGCCCCAGGCGTCGGATGACCCTCGCGAGGGGCCCGGACCGAACAAGGCCCGCTCCTTGAAGGAGGCTCCAGCATCGAGGCCAGCCATCCACCAACCGAGACCAAGGGAGGAGCCCTTGGTGCGCCCACTGCGCTCCAAGCAAGTCCGCGTAGGAAGGACGGCAGAGGCACGAGCTCGGGGCGCCTTGACGACGGACCAGCTCCCGAGGTGACTCCACGCCGCGGGCAGTGTCTGAGCCTGAAGCACTGGAGCTTGGCGAGCACGATGGGACGAGAGGAAGCTGCTTCTCTGGAGGTTTCGCGGCCTTAGCAGAAGGGGACCTGAGGGGGAAATCGTCAGGAAGGGAAGGTGGCACATAGAAGATCATCAAGGAGAGGTACTTACTCGTCGATGGCGATGTACTTCTGTCGCTTCAACGGTCCGAAGATGTTGCTGCCGCTGGGGGATCCCTTCCTCTTGCGGAGCTCCTCGAAGTCCATGCAAAGGCGACCGAAGCGTTGGACGTGACGGCCGGCGCGCGGTGGAGCCGAAGAAGAACCAAGAGGGACGGCTTCAGGGAGCCCGGCTGCGACGAACAGCCCGGCTCTCTCTCGTTGCGACCTCCCGAGGCCCCTCGAGCCTCGGCCTCGAGAGCCGCATGCGGCATCTCATCAGCGACTGGTGCCTTAGGAGGGGCGACGCAAGCTCTCGAGGACGACGCCCCTGGATCATTATTCGGCACATGCTCCTCAGCACCTGAGCAGCCGGCCCCCGTCGCAGCTCGCTCCCCTGCACCATCACCTGGGGTAGGGTGCTACGTCTTGAGCTTACGTTGGTTTTCCCCAAAGAGGAAGGGATGAAGCAGCAGAGTAGCGTAAGTATTTCCCTCAGTTTTTGACAACCAAGGTATCAATCCAGTAGGAGGCCACGCTCAAGTCCCTCGTACCTGCACAAAACGATAGCTACTCGCAACCAACGCGATTAGGGGTTGTCAATCCCTTCACGGTCACTTAGGAGAGTGAGATATGATATATATAATATTTTTGGTATTTTTGATATAAAGATGGAAAGTAAAAAAGTAAAGGCAAAGTAAAAAAGCAAAGCAAGATTAAAGTGATGGAGTTTGATATGATGAGAATAGACCCGAAGGCCATAGGTTTCACCAGTGGCTTCTCTCAAGAGCATAAGTATTCTACGGTGGGTGAACAAATTACTGTTGAGCAATTGACAGAATTGAGCATATTTATGAGAATATCTAGGCATGATCATGTATATAGGCATCACGTCCATGACAAGTAGACCGAAACGATTCTGCATCTACTACTATTACTCCACTCATCGACCGCTATCCAGCATGCATCTAGAGTATTAAGTTAAAAACAGAGTAACGCCTTAAGCAAGATGACATGATGTAGAGAGATAAATTCATGCTATATGAAATAAACCCCATCTTGTTATCCTCGATGGCAACGATACAATACGTGCCTTGCTGTCCCTTCTGTCACTGGGTAAGGACACCGCAAGATCGAACCCAAAGCTAAGCACTTCTCCCATGGCAAGAACTACCAATCTAGTTGGCCAAACCAAACAGATAATTCGAAGAGACTTGCAAAGATAACCAATCATACATAAAAGAATTCAGAGAAGATTCAAATATTATTCATAGATAGACTTGATCATAAACCCACAATTCATCAGTCTCAACAAACACACCGCAAAAAGAAGATTACATCGAATAGATCTCCACAAGAGAGGGGGAGAACTTTGTATTGAGATTCAAAGAGAGAGAAGAAGCCATCTAGCTACTAACTATGGACCCGAAGGTCTGAGGTAAACTACTCACACTTCATCGGAGAGGCTAGGATGATGTAGAAGCCCTCCGTGATGACGGCCCTCTTCCGGCGAAGCTCTGGAACAGGCCCCAAGCTGGGATCTCGTGGATACAGAAAGTTGCAGCGGTGGAATTAGGTTTTTGGCTCCTGTTCTAAACGTTTGGGGGTACGCGTGTATATATAGGAGGAAGAAGTACGCCGGAGGAGCACCGAGGGGCCCACGAGGTAGGGGGGCGCGCCCCCCACCCTCATGACCGCCTCTTTTGTTCCTTGGAGCAGGGTCCAAGTCTCCTGGATCACGTTCGGTGAGAAAATCACATTCCCGAATGTTTTATTCCGTTTGGATTCCGTTTGATATTCCGTTTCTTCGAAACACTGAAATAGGCAAAAAAAACTACAATTCTGGGCTGGGCCTCCAGTTAATAGGTTAGTCCCAAAAATAATATAAAAGTGGAAAATAAAGCCCAATATAGTCCAAAATAGTAGATAATATAGCATGGAGTAATCAAAAATTATAGATACGTTGGAGACGTATCAGGCATCCCCAAGCTTAATTCCTGCTCGTCCTCGAGTCGGTAAATGATAAAAAGAGAATTTTTGATGCGGAGTGCTACTTGGCATAATTTCAATGCAAATCTTCTTAATTGTGGTATGAATATTCAAATTAGAAAGATTCAAGACAAAAGATTATATTGACATAAAAAAAATACTTCAAGCATACTAATAAAGCAATTATGTCTTCTCAAAATAACATGGCCAAAGAAAGTTATCCCTACAAAATCATATAGTCTGGCTATGCTCTATCTTCACCACACAAAATATTTAAATCATGCACAACCCTGATGACAAGCCAAGCAATTGTTTCATACTCTAACTTTTTCAAAACTTTTTCAATCTTCACGCAATACATGAGCGTGAGCCATGGATATAGCACTATAGGTGGAATAGAATGCTGGTTGTGGACAAAACAAAAAGGAGAAGATAGTCTCACATCAACTAGGCATATTAACGGGCTATGGAGATGCCCATGAATAGATATCAATGTGAGTGAGTAGGGATTGCCATGCAACGGATACACTAGAGCTATAAGTATATGAAAGCTCAAAAAGAAACTAAGTGGGTGTGCATCAAACTTGCTTGTTCATGAAGACCTCGGGCAATTTGAGGAAGCCCATCATTGGAATATACAAGCCAAGTTCTATAATGTAAAATTCCCACTAGTATATGAAAGTGATAACATGAGAGACTCTCTACTATGAAGATCATGGTGCTACTTTGAAGCACAAGTGCGGTAAAAGGATAGTAACATTGTCCCTTCTCTCTTTTTCTCTCATTTTTTTATTTGGGCCTTTTCTCTTTTTTATGGCCTCTTTTTATTTGGGCTTCTTTGGCCTCTTTTTTTATTATTTATTTTATTTTTCGTCCGGAGTCTCATCCCGACTTATGGGGGAATCATAGTCTCCATCATTCTTTCATCACTGGGACAATGCTCTAATAATGATGATCATCACACTTTTATTTTTCTTACAACTCAATACTTAGAACAAAATATGACTATATATGAATGCCTCCAGCGGTGTACCGGGATACGCAATATGACAATGATGGAGTGTGTCATGATAAACGGAACGGTGGAAAGTTGCATGGCAATATATCTCGGAATGGCTATGGAGATGCCATAATAGGTAGGTATGGTGGCTGTTTTGACGAAAGTATGTGGTAGGTGTATGATGCCGGCGAAAGGTGCGCGGTATTAGAGAGGCTAGCAAAGGTGGAAGGGTGAGAGTGCGTATAATCCATGGACTCAACATTAGTCATAAATAACTCATATACTTATTGCAAAAATCTAGAAGTTATCAAAGCAAAGTATTACGCGCATGCTTCTAGGGGGATAGATTGCTAGGAAAAGACCATCGCTTGTCCCCAACCGCCACTCATAAGGAAGACAATCAATAAATAAATCATGCTCCGACTTCATCACATAGCGGTTCACCATACGTGCATGCTACGGGAATCACAAACTTCAACACAAGTATTCTTTAAATTCACAACTACTCAACTAGCATGACTTTAATATTATCACCTCCATATCTCAAAACAATTATCATGCTTCAATCTTTTCTTAGTATTCAACAAACTCAAAAGAAAGTTTCACAAATCTTGAATACCGAGCATATTATTATTAAGCAAATTACCATGCTATTAAGAGACTCCCAAAATAATTTAAGTGAAGCATGAGAGATCAATAGTTTCTTTAAAACAAATCCACCACCGTGCTCTAAAAGATCTAAGTGAAGCACATAGAGCAAAATTATAATGCTCAAAAGATATAAGTGAAGCACATAGAGCAAAACTACATGGCTCAAAATATATAAGTGAAGCACATAGAGCAAAACTACTTAGCTCAAAAGATATAAGTGAAGCACATAGAGTATTCTATCAAATTTTAATTCATGTATGGCTCTCTCAAAAGGTGTGTACAGCAAGGATGATTGTGGCATACTAAGACACAAAAACACAAATAATACAAGACGCTCCAAGCAAAACACATATCATGTTGGTGAATAAAAATATAGCTCCAAGTAAATTACCGATGGAAGTGGACGAAAGAGGGGATGCCTTCCGGGGAATCCCCAAGCTTTGACTTCTTGGTGTCCTTGGATTATCTTGGGGGTGCCATGGGCATCCCCAAGCTTAGGATCTCGTGGATACAGAAAGTTGTGGCGGTGGAATTAGGTTTTTGGCTCCTGTTCTGATCGTTTGGGGGTACGTGTGTATATATAGGAGGAAGAAGTACGCCGGAGGAGCATCGAGGGGCCCACGAGGCAGGGGCGCGCCCCCCTCCCTCGTGACCGCCTCTTTTGTTCCTTGGAGCAGGGTCCAAGTCTCCTGGATCACGTTTGGTGAGAAAATCACATTCTCGAAGGTTTTATTCCGTTTGGACTCCGTTTGATATTCCGTTTCTTCGAAACACTGAAATAGGCAAAAAACTACAATTCTGGGCTGGGCCTCCGGTTAATAGGTTAGTCATAAAAATAATATAAAAGTGGAAAATAAAGCCCAATATAGTCCAAAACAGTAGATAATATAGCATCGAGCAATCAAAAATTATAGATACATTGAAGACGTATCAGGCATCCCCAAGCTTAATTCCTGCTCGTCCTTGAGTAGGTAAATGATAAAAAGAGAATTTTTGATGCGGAGTGCTACTTGGCATAATTTCAATCCAAATGTTCTTAATTGTGGTATGAATATTCAGATTAGAAAGATTCAAGACAAAAGTTTATATTGACATAAAAAATAATAATACTTCAAGCATACTAATAAAGCAATTATGTCTTCTCAAAATAACATGGCCAAAGAAAGTTATCCCTAGAAAATCATATAGTCTGACTATGCTCTATCTTCACCACACAAAATATTTAAATCATGAACAACCCCGATAACAAGCCAAGCAATTGTTTCATACTCTAACTTTTTCAAAACTTTTTCAATCTTCACGCAATACATGAGCGTGAGCCATGGATATAACACTATAGGTGGAATAGAATGGTGGTTGTGGAGAAGACAAAAAGGAGAAAATAGTCTCACATCGACCTTGCGTATCAACGGGCTATGGAGATGCCCATCAATAGATATCAATGTGAGTGAGTAGGGATTGCCATGCAACGGATACACTAGAGCTATAAGTATATCAAAGCTCAAAAAGAAACTAAGTGGTGTGCATCCAACTTGCTTGTTCATGAAGACCTAGGGCAATTTGAGGAAGCCCATCATTGGAATATACAAGCCAAGTTCTATAATGAAAAATTCCCACTAGTATATGAAAGTGATAACATGAGAGACTCTCTACTATGAAGATCATGGTGCTACTTTGAAGCACAAGTGCGGTAAAAGGATAGTAACATTGTCCCTTCTCTCTTTTTCTCTCATTTTTTTATTTGGGCCTTTTCTCTTTTTATGGCCTCTTTTTATTTGGGCTTCTTTGGCCTCTTTTTTATTTTTTATTTTATTTTTCGTCCGGAGTCTCATCCCGACTTATGGGGGAATCATAGTCTCCATCATTCTTTCCTCACTGGGACAATGCTCTAATAATGATGATCATCACACTTTTATTTTTCTTACAACTCAATACTTATAACAAAATATGACTCTATATGAATGCCTCCGGCGGTGTACCGGGATATGCAATATGACAATGATGGAGTGTGTCATGATAAACGGAACGGTGGAAAGTTGTCTGGCAATATATCTCGGAATGGCTATGGAGATGCCATAATAGGTACGTATGGTGGCTGTTTTGAGGAAAGTATATGGTAGGTGTATGATACCGGCGAAAGGTGCACGGTATTAGAGAGGCTGGCAAAGGTGGAAGGGTGAGAGTGCGCATAATCCATGGACTCAACATTAGTCATAAATAACTCATATACTTATTGCAAAAATCTAGAAGTTATCAAAGCAAAGTATTACGCGCATGCTCCTAGGGGGATAGATTGGTAGGAAAAGACCATCGCTCGTCCCCGACCGCCACTCATAAGGAAGACAATCAATAAATAAATCATGCTCCGACTTCATCACATAACGGTTCACCATACGTGCATGCTACGGAATCACAAACTTCAACACAAGTATTCTTTAAATTCACAACTACTCAACTAGCATGACTTTAATATTATCACCTCCATATCTCAAAACAATTATCATGCTTCAATCTTTTCTTAGTATTCAACACACCCAAAAGAAAGTTTCACAAATCTTGAATCCGAGCATATTATTATTAAGCAAATTACCATGATATTAAGAGACTCTCAAAATAATTTAAGTGAAGCATGAGAGATCAATAGTTTCTTTAAAACAAATCCGACACCATGCTCTAAAAGATCTAAGTGAAGCACATAGAGAAAAATTAGAATGCTCAAAAGATATAAGTGAAGCACATAGAGCAAAACTACATGGCTCAAAAGATATAAGTGAAGCACACAGAGCAAAACTACTTAGCTCAAAAGATATAAGTGAAGCACATAGAGTATTCTATCAAATTTTAATTCATGTATGTCTCTCTCAAAAGGTGTGTAAAGCAAGGATGATTGTGGCATACTAAGACACAAAAACACAAATAATACAAGACGCTCCAAGCAAAACACATATCATGTTGGTGAATAAAAATATAGCTCCAAGTAAATTACCGATGGAAGTGGACGAAAGAGGGGATGCCTTCCGGGGCATCCCCAAGCTTTGACTTATTGGTGTCCTTGGATTATCTTGGGGGTGCCATGGGCATCCCCAAGCTTAGGGTCTTTCCACTCCTTGTTCCATGATCCATCAAAAGAATTCACCCAAAACTTGAAAACTTCACAACACAAAACTCAAAATAGAAAACTCGTGGGCTCCGTTAGCGAAAGAAAACAAAAGACTACTTCAAGGTACTGTAATGAACTCATTATTTATTTATATTGGTATTAAACCTACTGTATTCCAACTTCTCTATGGATTATAAACTATTTTACTAGCCATAGATTCATCAAAATAAGCAAACAACACACGAAAAACAGAATCTGTCAAAAACAGAACAGTCTGTAGTAATCTGTAGCTAGCGCAAGATCTGGAAGCCCAAAAATTCTAAAATAAATTGCTGGACTTGAGGAATTTATCTATTAATTATCTGCAACAAATAATTAACTAAATATCACTCTCCAAATAAAAATGACAGCAGTTCTCGTGAGCGCTAAAGTTTCTGTTTTTTACAACAAGTTCAACAAGACTTTCCCCGAGTCTTCCCAACGGTTCTACTTGGCACAAACACTAATTAAACACAAAAAACACAACCAAAACAGAGTATAAATAATTTATTTATTACTAAACAGGAGCAAAAATCAAGGAATAAAAATAAAATTGGGTTGCCTCCCAACAAGCGCTATCGTGTAACGCCCCTAGCTAGGCATAAAAGTGAGGATAAATCTAGGTATTGCCATCTTTGGTAGGCAATTCTTCGATGAGGCATCTGTTTCCCTTAGGAATTTCTTTATTTCTAGTGATTATTAAACTTTTAGGCACAATATCAAAAAATTCATGTGTAGCAATTGGTTCCTTAATGATATCAAAAAGATTGGGATGAATACTTATAGATTTAAGATCCGCAGTTTCCTTAGATGATTCACCCTTATTTTTAGGAACATACATAAGTTTGGCAATTTTAGTAGGAGGACTTGGAGTATTCTTTACGGAAGAAAAGTCGTTCCCAAGTTTGTAATGATACCCTCAAGTTTATCAATTCTAGTAGAATCTAAGTTCATTCTCTCATTAACTATGGGTTCTTTTTCCTTAATTTTCTTCAAAGTCATTCCTACCTTAGATCCATATTGAGTAATTTGATTGTGGATATTTTTATCTAGATTTTCAATTGATTCAATAGTAGCAACTTTATTTTCAATAATTTTAATTCTTTGCATAACATGCTCCAAAGTTAACATGGTTCCATTAACCAAAAGAGGTGGTGAGCCAAATAAATTTAGCATAGCATTATAAGAATCAAAAGTATGGCTACCCAAGAAGTTCCCTCCGGTAATGGTATCGAGGATATATCTATACCAAGGACTAACACCTACATAAAAATTGCAGAGAAGAACTAAGGTAGATTGCTTCCTGGTAGATCTATTTTGAGCATTGCAAATTCTATACCAAGCATCTTTTAGATTTTCTCCCTCGCTTTGTTTAAAATTTAGAACTTCACTCTCGTGAGACAACGGAGAAGATATGAGACTAGTCATGACGACAAGCAAACAAACTAGCACACAAGTAAACAAAAAGGTGAGCGGGCAAAAAGAGGCAAATAGAGAGGGGGATAGAGAGAGAGGGCGAATAAAACGGCAAGGGTGAAGTGGGGGAGAGGAAAACGAGAGGCAAATGGCAAATAATGTAATGCGAGAGATGGGGATTGTGATGGGTACTTGGTATGTTGACTTTTTGCGTAGACTCCCCGGCAACAGCGCCAGAAATCCTTCTTGCTACGTCTTGAGCTTGCGTTGGTTTTCCCCGAAGAGGAAGGGATGATGCAGTAGAGTAGCGTAAGTATTTCCCTCAGTTTTTGAGAACCAAGGTATCAATCCAGTAGGAGGCCACGCTCAAGTCCCTCGTACCTGCACAAAATGATAGGTACTCGCAACCAACGCGATTAGGGGTTGTCAATCCCTTCACGGTCACTTACGAGAGTGAGATCTGATAGATATAATATTTTTGGTATTTTTGATATAAAGATGCAAAGTAAAAAGTAAAGGCAAAGTAAAAAAGCAAAGCAAGATTAAAGTGATGGAGATTGATATGATGAGAATAGACCCGGAGGCCATAGGTTTCACTAGTGGCTTCTCTCAAGAGCATAAGTATTCTACGGTGGGTGAACAAATTACTGTTGAGCAATTGACAAAATTGAGCATAGTTATGAGAATATCTAGGCATGATCATATATATAGGCATCACGTCCGTGACAAGTAGACCGAAACGATTCTGCATCTACTACTATTACTCCACTCATCGACCGCTATCCAGCATGCATCTAGAGTATTAAGTTAAAAACAGAGTAACACCTTAAGCAAGATGACATGATGTAGAGAGATAAATTCATGCAATATGAAATAAACCCCATCTTGTTATCCTCGATGGCAACGATACAATACGTGCCTTGCTGCCCCTTCTATCACTGGGTAAGGACACCGCAAGATCGAACCCAAAGCTAAGCACTTCTCCCATGGCAAGAACTACCAATCTAGTTGGCCAAACCAAACGAATAATTCGAAGAGACTTGCAAAGATAACCAATCATACATAAAAGAATTCAGAGAAGATTCAAATATTATTCATAGATAGACTTGATCATAAACCCACAATTCATTGGTCTCAACAAACACACCGCAAAAAGAAGATTACATCAAATAGATCTCCACAAGAGAGGGGGAGAACTTTGTATTGAGATTCAAAGAGAGAGAAGAAGCCATCTAGCTACTAACTATGGACCCGAAGGTCTGAGGTAAACCACTCACACTTCATCGGAGAGGCTAGGATGATGTAGAAGCCCTCCGTGATGACGGCCCTCTTCCGGCGGAGCTCTGAAACAGGCCCCAAGATGGGATCTCGTGGATACAGAAAGTTGCGGCGATGTAATTAGGTTTTTGGCTCCTGTTCTGATCATCTGGGGGTACATGTGTATATATAGGAGGAAGAAGTACGCCGGAGGAGCACCGAGGGGCCCACGAGGCAGGGGGCGCGCCCTAGGGGGGCGCACCCCACCCTTGTGACCGCCTCTTTTGTTCCTTGGAGCAGGGTCCAAGTCTCCTGGATCACGTTCGGTGAAAAAATCACGTCCTCGAAGGTTTTATTCCGTTTGGACTCCGTTTGATATTCCATTTCTTCGAAACAACGAAATAGGCAAAAAACAACAATTCTGGGCTAGGCCTCCGGTTAATAGGTTAGTCCCAAAAATAATATAGAAGTGGAAAATAAAGCCCAATATAGTCCAAAATAGTAGATATTATAGCATGGAGCAATCAAAAATTATAGATACGTTGGAGACGTATCATAGGGCGAGCTCGTCACCGGCGGCGAAGAATCGGACCACGATGATGGGATTCTCATGGGGTCCCTCCAAGCCAATTGGGCGCAGCCCCACTCATCAAAGAAAGGCATGGTCGCGACGAAGGTAACCTTGTTCTCGTTGCGGTACAACGTGCGGCTCTTCCTAGGCATCTCGTCCGGCAGAGGGACACCGGACAGCACCATGAGCACAGTTTGCCGCGCAGCAAGAGGAAGCCCCTCCTCGTGAAACCTCATATTGTCCCGACTGCTGAGCAAGTCCCACATCGGGCGAGAATGACGCTGAAGCGGGGCAACTCGACGCCTGACGAACTCCCTCACCACCATGGGCGCAGTCACACCAAGGTCCTTCAACCACCGCAGCCTAGCCTAGACGAGGCCAAGGCAGGGGCTCGTGAGCCTCTAGTGACCCCAGCCGGAGTTTGGAATGGCAGGCCCCAACGGAGCTTGGAGCAGAGGGTTGAGCACGCCGGCATCAACAAACACCCATCGTGTGGGGAATTCACTCACGGACGAAGGAAGCTCGAAGTCGATCCCCATGCATGTCGTCGCTGCCACAGCCTGAAAGCCCACGCACCCTGACCTCTGCCGGGCACCGATGAGATGTAGCGAGAAGAAGTGGCAGAGGAGCACCACGGAGGGGGTAATGCCCACCATGGCCTCACACACGAAGGCAAAGATGGCAAGAAGGGTCACAGATTGAGGGTCGAGATGAAGCATATGGATCTGATAGTGCTCGAGCACCGCGTTGAAGAAGGCGGAGAAGGGAGGAAGCAGGCCAGCCCAGAGGGCGTCAATGAAGATCGGGATCTTGGTGACTGCCCAAGCCATGTTGGAGTGAGATGCAGGCCAGGCCGGTGTTTCTCCCCACTCGTTGAAGCTGGAGGCGAGCATGGAGCGCACCTTGCCCATGGCCTCTTTGTTGAGCACCCGAGGCCGGCTGAGCACTGGCTCGAAGGATGGAGGTGCAGTTGGCGAGGAGAGAGGTTTCTTCCCCTTGTCGGCTTGTTTCGGCACCATGGCGGCAAAGCGGGCGGAACACTGGTTGGACTGGGAAGGCGGAACAAGGCGTCGAGGAAGCAGGGAGATTGGAAGATTGGAAAGCCAGGCACGGAGGGGGAGGAATAACTGTGCAAGAAGCGGGGCCGCATAGCCAGGCGGATTCAAAGGCAGCATGGGGAAGCGGAGACTCCCACTTCCAATCAACCGCCACGCGTCAACCAAGGCCAAAGGTTTTGGGGCCCGCGATGCTTCGAGCTTGACCCTTGGCTTCATCGTGAAGCCAAGCCCGCGCGCACCTTGGGCCCGGGGGCTACTGTCGGCATCCTGGCAACGGGGGTCCCCAGACTTGCTTGTCTACGGCCCGCGGCGTGGCTGAGCCGGCAGGCCGTACGGCCCATCTTCACCAACAAAGCACCCAAGACCCTCGCGAGGGGCCAAGCCTCGCGAGGCGGATGACGCAAGACCTCCTCTGGAGTGGCCTAGCTAGGCAGGATCACGAGGAGCGGAGATATCAAGGCGAGGCGAACCTCACGAGGCTCTCGTGACGTGAGCCATGACGATCGACACCAGGCGGGCGCCAGCGTGCACAGCGTCCTTGTTTCCTCTTTGGTGCAAAGGGGGCAAGCGCAGCCGCGGAGTACCGAGGCCACAGGCAAAGGTTGCCATTTCGGTGCAACAAGACCAAGACCATGGACTGCAACATGGAGATCACCGTGGAGCCCAGAACATCGTCACCACCAGAACTTTGTGCAGGCGAAGACTACTTTTGTCAGGATAGCTTGTACTAGCTGCCCCCCTTCAAATTAGCCCGCCATTGTTGGCTCCCTTCCCGCTCGATATTTGGGAAGAGGGCCAGGGCCTATATAAGTAGAGCTAGCCACCATAGTAGGGAGGGGGATCTTAGCTTGATCCAACCCGATCAAGAGCTTACTCACAAGAAAAACCTCAACCTCAGGAGGCCGTTCTTCCTTGTATTGTTCATCATCAGCCCAAGAGGCAATCCACCACCACCACACTAGAGTAGGGTATTACACCACAATGGTGGCCCGAACCAGTATAAACCCTGTGTCCATTTGTGTTGTGAGTTCGTCGAGTTCGTCCGCAAGGTCTTAGCAAGCTAGAGCGTGGATCGGTTGAAGGGAAAGACTTCGCGCGCACCCCAATGTTCGAACCTTAAGGGTTTGCCGGGACCCCATACCCCGACAGTCATACCGATCCATCTCACCCATGTCATTGATCTTATGACGTATGTCTTCTTTCTTTTCTCTTGATCATGCTCGCGCGCACACACACGCATCCCGCGTATACATGTATACCTCTCGCACATGCATGTTCAAGGTCTCCTATGTCTCCATACGTAGTTAATTACCCTAAACCCTAACGCCACATCGAATCGTTCTCTTCTTGTGTGCACATAACTTCCGCATGGATGGGTAAAACACACACTCACACTTAACAATCTCCTTCTAGCTACCCCTCCCCCCTCTCCCACTCTTCCCCTATATCCCCAAAACCAATAAGACCATCCCTTCGTTTAATTCCCGCCTACATGCACCATCGATATATAGTAGTCTTCCTTGGTGTCTCTCGAGCAAACACGTTCTCTTGATGTCGACTCCTCTCACACGCACACGCCTTCTCTTCCCTCTCTACGGGCCTTTTCTCTCTCGCACCCCCTCGTTGGTGGCCTCTGCCATACACATCACCTCTCTTTGATGAAGCCACGCACACTTAAATTACATCTGCCACCGAGGACCCCGCGTCACACACACACACCCCCCACACACACACACACACCAAGACTCCATCTCACACACACATGCTCTAGGCAGAGCATTTGTTCCTACCACCCTTCGTCCAACCTTACCCGTATGATAAGCAATCACCTTAATTTACTTGTATAACATGGACAAATTCAACTTTACTTTAGTAGTTAGCAAACTTATCATCTCTACTCTTATAAAAACGAGTTGGTGATGATGGTGTGCCTGCCATCTTGTAATATAGACCGTCCAATCTATATCTGACGGATAGAAAGCAAACTATGACAATTTTACAAAAGATACCCGCACCTCTTAGAGCATGATTGGTTTGCTACCAATATTTGGCTAGCCAAATGTTGGGATTTCCAAATATTGGCAATACCAAGACTTGCCAAATATTGGCAACTTTATGTGAGATAGGCAAGACAACTCGGTAACCAACCAAGCAGTAGCGAATATTTGGCACAATGCCAAACATTGGCATGCCTATTTTTGGCACCAAACCAATTATGCTCTTTATAGACAAGGCCTTGCCTCGTTCATTCTTATCTCCCACAACCTCATTGCTAAGCAATTAAAAAGGAAGTCTCTGGAACAATCTAGCGTGGTGGCCGCTGCCGCCTGCCGGCGCCGTCCATCCCCATGCCTCCGCCCAGTCTGACCACCAGTCGCCACCACGCTCCACTCCTCCTACCTTATCTCTCATCTTTCATTTTTTCGATGAAATTGTCGAGATACCAGTTTTCCGATAAAATTCTCGAGATATCATTAGTTTGTACACATGGGATTACTCCTGCATGGGTCAATCACAACAGGTGTTCTGTAAAAAAAATGCATATCGATGTTCCGTGCAATGCACGAGCATCTTGCTAGTAATTATATAACACAAATCACGAGCAGGAAGTGACATTTTTTACACAACCACGTTAACATGGCCATGTAAATCACTAGCTAAAGTGTAATACTATTATACTTATATCCCGATGCAAAAGGTTGAGTACATGTCCGAAGAGTAGAGTTGCACAAACGCACATTGTCTCTCAGAATCCCTCACACACACACCATTTACGTGACGCCCACTTAAGCAGACACGTATGTTACAATTTGCGCACCCGCGGGTACACGTGATGGTGCGCATTTATTTAAGCCAGACGGCGAACCCAAACAGTAGCTGCATTCATTCCCCTCCCGCCGCCTCTTCTCCGGTCGCTGTAGCCCGGTAGCCATGGCTCGGCCGAAGGTAACGACATATGCCATACTCCCACTGGAGCGGCGCTTTAATCTGGAAATTTTAGGGGTCATGCATGCATCTTTTTGTGCTAGCACTCCTATATAAGGGTTGACCGGTCGCTTCTAGTAGACGTGCGCGGGCGGAGGAAGAGGAAGGAGAAGGGAAGCGGACTGTGGAGTAATGTTTTTACCACATTTTCTTAGGAAACTAAGTGCAATAGTTGAGTAGTTTTGCAAACTACCAGTACTACACCTGAAACGGTTCAAAACCAATACCACCACCACGCCCGTGTTTGACCGCCATGGCCGACCCAACCCCCCTCCCTTGACGACATGCGCTCCCTGCATGAAACGGTTAGCATCTCCTCAGAACGTCAGTGCCGCATTAATGCCCGGCCAGAGCAGAGGCGACCTCTCACTGGTGTCGGCTTTGAAGCAGCACAACGGCCGAGAGAGCGCCGCTTCCCGGTGCACGCGACTGCTCTGCGTCGAGGCTGGCCATAGTTTGGATGAGTCTCCATCATGGGGAGCCACACTAACTTCGATGATATGGACTCACATTGCCTACAGTTAAGGATTGTTCCATCTATAAAGAACACATGGGACTGGAACTATGAGACGGACATGTACCCAGGAGTGGAGGTACGGACCTGAGTAATGTAGCGCAGTAAGTGAAGTAGAAAGACACGAATAGTATGAACATGCATGGCATATAGGCATTTGTCTCTTACTACCACTAAATGTTGTACGTGCAATGCACAGTGATGTTATGGAGTACATGCCTAAGTACTCTACTACTATATTAATTGGAGGCACATATTAGGTTTTATATTTGTTTACGTGTACGCCCCGAGACCTTCCAACTAGACGTGTCTTTCTCTCTGAGTCGCACTTTGTATCGTTCATACCACTAGTACTACTACATGTGGTCTCCGACCTAGAAGTGGAAGAAGTGGAGACGCTCTACCACGCTGTTCATGTCCCACTCCTTTCGCTGATGTGTGGGACATCCAGCACGTGCCGTGTTTGGCACTCCTTCGTCATAAGAGTTGAAACGCTAGTATTCATCAGAAATAAAAAATAAATATAAATCAACAGCGATACGATACCACGCGGTTTCCTTGCTCCTCGATAACGGAAAGAATACTTCCGTTCGCCGACATGTGGGACGTCGACCATCCTGGTCCACTTGCCATGCACGCAGAACTCCAAGGAAGAGTCACCTCAGTCAATGCGCCGCAGTAATTACTAATGAGCCATCAAATCACAGGCCCAACCTTTCCCACTATGAAGTTGCTCCGACGAAGGAACCATCATGACTTCATTGAATTTCGCTTCTTGAAGAAAACTACTATACCAGCAGTACTATTAGCTACAGTAGTTACTCCAGCAGAGGCCTCCTTTGGTTCATAGGATAGGAATTTTATAGGAATATGAAAATCATAGGAAGTGAGATGACATGCATCTCAATTCCTATAGAGAAAGAGATGCCATTTGATGCATAGGATAGGAATTTTTCCATTGAGTCTAGGCTAATGTACTGGTAATTTACTCTAAAAACTACAGTAGTAACTAGTATTGGTACATGCTCATAATTAATTAAACAAACGTACGGGCGACACAGACACATTGTAACACCCCAGATATGATTTTCCTAATATGTAATCCAACTCTTGCCATTTCCGGCATTAAGTTATTTTATTTTCTCGGGTTCGGGTTTTTGTCTCCGTGTGTTGTTATCATTGTCATGCATCTCATATCATTTCATCATGTGCATTGCATTTGCATACGTGCTCGTCTCATGCATTCGAGCATTTTCCCCGTTGTCCGTTTGGCATTCCGGCGCTCCGTTCTCCTCCGGTGGTCATTTCTACCTTTCTTTCGTGTGTGGAGATTAAACATTTCCGGATTGGACCGAGACTTGTCAAGCGGCCTTGGTTTAGTACCGGTAGACTGCCTGTCAAGTTTCGTACCATTTGGACTTCGTTTGATGCTCCAACGGTTAACCGAGGGACCGAAAAGGCCTCATGTGTGTTGCAGCCCAACACCCCGCCAATTTGGCCCAAAACCCACCTAAACCCTCTCCATCATCTAGAGCGTTCGATCACGATCGCGTGGCCGAAAACCGCACCTCATTTGGACTCTCCTAGCTCCCTCTATGCCTATATATACACCTCCCCCTCCAAAATTCGCGGTGCAAAACCAACCCTAACTCTCCCCGCCGCGCGCCGCACTCCGATCGACCGCCGCCTCCCCAAGACCTCGCAGGCGCCGCCACCTCACCGTCGAAGCCCACCGGCCGCCGCGCCGCCGCAAGCCCCCGCCGGCGGCCCTCACTCCGACCTCTCCTCCGGCCCCGAGCCTCCTCCTCCGACCGGCTCCTCCTCACGGCAAGTCCGGCCGGCGTGCCTCCCTCAAGTCCGGCGACTCTCCGGCACCGACTCCGGCCATCCTCGTTTTGCGTGCTCCGGCGAGATCCGATCCAGATCTGAAAAACCCTAGGGGTTGACCTTTTTTTCACCAAGTTCCCAGATTATTTTGCATACTTTGACCTGTGATAACTCCGCATCCGTAGCTCCGTTTTGGGCATATAGCATATCAAAATGTTCGCCTTAGAGAGCACATCATTTCATCTCATTGCGTCATTTTTATTTGAGTTCATCTTGATGCCCGAAATGCTGTTGGAAGAGTGCTATTTGGGATAATTGCCAGATCTGGTGCTCCAATTAGATATTTGTCATTTTTGCCATGATTATTGTGTGCATGATATGCCCCTGAGCTCTACATGCATTTTGTTATATGTTTTGTCATTTTTCCAGAGGTGCAACCCATGTATTTTTGTGATGTGTGTGGTGACTAGCACAAGCTTGCAAAGTGGTGCATTCGTTATTGCTGATTTCAGGGACTTAGCATTTCCACTAAGTCCTTGATCTGTTTATTTCAATATGCCATATGTTCATGTTGTTTCCTAGTGATCCGTGCCTCTTTTGAGGATGATCAGTAAGGATGTTTTGTTAATCTTGTAGTGCTCTATCCATCCTTGTCTTTGTTTGCAATTATGGATCACCCTACCTTGAGTCAATCGAGCTCTACTTTTTTCATTTCGTGAATCTGGGCAGATTATCTACTTGTTAGCGATTTTGCCGAGGATGTTGTAGTTGATCCATGCATGCTATGCTATTGTTCTTGCCATGTCTAGCTTGTCTAATGTGTATTCTTGATGGGTGTATGCTTAGATTGTCATGACTTGCTCTGTAGTGAGTGCATCGAGCTCGTAAACATGCCTACTTGATACCTGATTTGCATGCTCCAGTTTTTCACTAAGTCTATGATCTGATTATGTTTTTGCCATGTTCACATGCTTGCAATTGTATTTTTTGATCCCTTTTGGCTCAAGTTCACTAAGGGCCTTTTGTTAAGCTCTTTGTGTAGCTCCATGCCATGCTTTACTTTACCATGTTCAGGTCCTGTAGCATATAGTTTTCATGCTCCAAAGTGTGCTACCTGATCTAAAATTCCAGACAAGTGTTAATTTCACTAAGTCTGAAATCTGTTTACCAAATGCATTTTGCCATGCTTGTTTGAACCTGTTAATGGATGAATTGGCCGTAGCTTAGTGTTCATATTTTGTTAAGCATCATGAATGGATCCCTGCCATGTGTTTTGTTTGCCATGTTTGGGTGCTGTAGCATGTTCATCTTGTTGCATTTAGATGGCTACTTGTTGTATATCACACACCGGTGTCATATTTGAATTGCTTGCCATTTCCAAACCGTAACTCCGATTCCGGTGATCTTTATATCGTTTTCAAGCGATTTCGTCTCACCTTTCCAGTGGCACACTTGGATTTCAAAGTTGAGGCTAGGTCCATTCATTCCTTGTCAAATCTTGCATATGCATCACATATCGCATCCCGCATAGCATACCATCTTTGCATCATGTTGTTTGAGTTTTGCACGTGGTTGATTGTGTCCTTGTTGCTTGTTTGTCTTGTTTGGGTAGAGCCGGGAGACGAGTTCGCTAACGAGGAGCCTGTTGAGTTTGCTTTCGAGGATCCAGTAAACTCTGACAACTTTGCAGGCAAGATGATCATACCCTCGAAATCACTACTATCTTTGCTTTGCTAGATGCTCGCTCTTTTGCTATGCCTATGCTACGATGCCTACCACTTGCTTATCGTGCCTCCCAAATTGCCATGTCAAACCTCTAACCCACCACGTCCTAGCAAACCGTTGATTGGCTATGTTACCGCTTTGCTCAGCCCCTCTTATAGCGTTGCTAGTTGCATGTGAAGATTGGAGACCGTTCCTTGTTGGAACATTATTTACTTGTTGGGATATCACTATATTTTCTTGTTATCTTAATGCATCTATATACTTGGTAAAGGCTGGAAGGCTCTGCCTCTCGCCTAGTGTTTTGTTCCACTCTTGCCGCCCTAGTTTCCGTCATATCGGTGTTATGTTCCCAGATTTTGCGTTCCTTACGCGGTTGGGTTATAATGGGAACCCCTTGATAGTTCGCCTTGATTAAAGCTTTTCCAGCAATGCCCAACCTTGGTTTTACCTTTTTCCACCTAGCCTCTTTTTCCCTTGGGTTTCCGGAGCCCGAGGGTCATCTTATTTAGCCCCCCCCCCCCGGGCCAGTGCTCCTCTGAGTGTTGGTCCAGCCGAGCGATGTCCGGGGCTACCAGGGGCAACTCTGGGCTGGCCTACCCGACGTCTTGCTCATCCGGTGTGCCCTGAGAACAAGATATGTGCAGCTCCTATCGGGATTTGTCGGCACATCTGGGTAGTGTTGCTGGATTTGTTTTAACTTGTCGAAGTGTCTTGTAGAACCGGGATACCGAGTCTGATCGGAACGTCTCGGGAGGAGGTCTATTCCTTCGTTGACCGTGAGAGCTTGTCATGGGCTAAGTTGGGACTCCCCTGCAGGGATTTGAACTTTTGGAAGTCGTGCCCGCGGTTATGGGCATATGGGAATTTGTTAATGTCCGGTTGTAGATAACTTGAACCTTAACTTAATTAAAATGAATCAACTGTGTGAGTTACCGTGATGGTCTCTTCTCGGCGGAGTCTGGGAAGTGAACACGGTGTTGGAGTAATGCTTGCCGCAGGTTGCTCTCTAGTTACTCATTTGCGCTTTGCCTTTCTCTTCTCGCTCTCTTCTGTGAACAGGTTAGCCACCATATATGCTAGTCGCTTGCTGCAGCTCCACATATTTTACCTTGCCTTACCTATAAGCTTAAATAGTCTTGATCACGAGGGTGCGAGATTGCTGAGTCCCTGTGGCTCATAGATTACTTCCAAACCAGACGTAGGGCCTGACGATTCCGTTCCAAATGACGCGCTTGAGCTCAAGTGGGAGTTCGACGAGGACTCACGCCGATACTACGTGTCTTTCCCTGATGATCAGTAGTGGTGCCCAGTTGGGGCGATCAGGACCGTGTCGCATGTTGGGTTGTTCTTTTATTTTGGCGCCGTAGTCGGGCCATGAGTGTTTGAATGTTGTAATGCTATTTATGTACTTTGATTGATGTGGCGAGTGTAAGCCAACTATGTATCTCCCCTTTTATTACCTATATTACATGGGATGTTGTGAAGATTGCCTAACTTGCGACATTGCTTTCAATGCGGTTATGCCTCTAAGTCATGCCTCGACATGTAGGAGCTATAGCCGCATCGAGGGCGTTGCAAGTTGGTAATCAGAGCCTTCCCCGACCTTAGGAGCCCCTTTTGCTTGATCGTTTTTTAGCAGCCGTTGTTGAGTCTAGAAAAATGTTTTGAGTCATTTAGGAATTATATTTCGGAGAGTTTAGGAATTCCTTTTACTTCCCAGCCTCCTCATCGTTCTGGTAAGGCATACTGACGTAGAGTTTTGACTCTTCTCTTCTCAAATTTCACTAAAAAAATTTAGGATCACGCGGGTATCTTGGAATCGTTCCGATGGTTTTGTGACGAGAACATTGTTCTTGGTGCCTACTGTCTTTAGGGGTTGTGGCTGTGTCCCGGGGAGTTGAGCTCCGAGGTGTTGTCATCACAATTTTATCGTTGCAGTTCTGGAATACTTGAGTTTAGTACGCCGACATCGAAAATCTCTTTTATGCAGTTCGTTGGTGAGATAACCTCGACGCCACCCAGTACTGGGGCGGGAGTTCAGGAGTATCGCCATAACTTGTATAACGGATGCTTTTCGAAGGTTGAGGTAGATGGTTTCCGAAGTTTTCTCGGTTATGTGTTGAAGGATGGATACAGCTGGAGTAGGATTTGCTAGATTTGGGTGAGATATTATGCTTCCCCTCTATCCCCAACACCTGATTGCATAACCGGAAAGGTTCGGGAGTTTCATAGGTGGGAATTCTTGTATCTCTAGTTCTTCTTCCACGGATATTGGTTTGAGATTGGGATTTCTTACCGAGTATTCGTTCTTGATCTGTACCTTGTTGATTTATTCCTCTACCTAAATTCTACGTGGCTTCTCAATTTATGGATATGTGACCATTTCAAGTGGAATGCATTCGTTCTTATGTTCGGATGTGAAGACTTTATGTTGAAATTTCAACCCGTTTGATTCAGCTTCATTTTATCTTTCAATGTGCTAATGGTTGTCACCCTCTTCAGGATGGCTCCCGCTAAGAGCACCAATCAGAATCAGAATCAGGATCCGCCACAACCTCCACCTCCTCCGGAGGCATGGCAAGCTGTGATGGCCGCAACCAATGCAAACACGCAGTTGATCATGCAAATTCTTCAAGAGCGCAATCAAGCGAACCAAGGCAACCAAGGCAACAATCGGAATCACTTTGCTACACTCAACCAGTTCCTTGCTAACGGGCCAAAGACTTTCAGCAGTTGTGTTGAGGCAACTAATGCTGACGATTGGCTCGTGGATCTGTGCAAGCATTTCGAGTGCAGAAACATCAGACCTAAGGACTTTGTCAAGTTCGCTTCCTTCCAACTCAAAGACCAAGCTGCAGAATGGTTCCAGCAGTACAAGGATTCCAGAGGAGGCCGTGTGATTACTTGGGATGAATTCCGTCAAGATTTCAAAGCTCATCACATTCCTCAGAGTGTGGTTGAAAGTAAGCGTGAGGAATTCCGCAACCTGAAGCAAGGCTCTTTGTCTGTCTATGACTACAACAAGTTGTTTCAGAAGCTCGCCCGCTTTGCTAAGCAGGACGTCCCTGATGAGAAGAGCATGATATACCAGTTCAGGGGTGGTCTTAGAGAAGAAATCCAGCTAGCTCCAAGTTTTGGGATTCATTTCAGAAGGCCATGGGCACCAACATCCGCTTCAGCGCAGCTTTCCATCCTCAAACTAGCGGTCAAGTCGAGCGTGTCAACCAAATTCTTGAAGATATGCTCAGGGCTTGTGTGATCTCTTTCAGCATGAAGTGGGAGGATTGTCTTCCATATGCTGAATTCTCCTACAACAATAGTTTTCAAGCAAGTTCAGGCAAGGCCCCATTTGAAATTCTGTATGGCAGGAAGTGCCGTACCCCTCTCAACTGGTCTGAAACCGGTGAACGTTAGCTTCTGGGAAATGATTTAATCACAGAGGCAGAGGAAATGTGCAAGGTCATTCGAGATAACCTCAAAGCAGCCCAATCCCGCCAGAAGAGCTAATATGATAGTAAGCACCGTGATTTGGCTTTCGAGATCGGAGATCATATTTACCTCCGCGTCTCTCCTATGAAAGGTACTCGTCGCTTCGGTATCAAAGGGAAGCTTGCCCCCAGATACATGGGACCTTTCAAGATCGTCAGCAAGAGAGGCGATCTCGCCTATCAAGTCAGGCTTCCTTCAAACTTTGCAAATGTGCATGACGTGTTCCATGTCTCACAGCTCCGAAAGTGCTTCAAGACTCCTGATCGCACCGTCAACTTCGAGGACATTGAGCTCCAAGAAGATCTCTCTTATCATGAGCACCCCGTTGCTATTCTTGAAGAGACTGAATGCAAGACTCACAACAAGTCAATCAAATACCTCAAAGTCAAGTGGTCACACCATTCCGACCGTGAAGCTACCTGGGAACGCGAGGATCACCTCCGTTCTGAGTACCCGGCGTTCTTTCAGTCCTAGATCTCGGGACGAGATCCTTTCATAGTGGTGGAGTGTTGTAACACCCCGGATATGATTTTCCTAATATGTAATCCAACTCTTGTCGTTTCTGGCGTTAAGTTATTTTATTTTCTCGGGTTTGGGTTTTTGTCTCCGTGTGTTGTTATCATTGTCATGCATCTCATATCATTTCATCATGTGCATTGCATTTGCATACATGCTCGTCTCATGCATTCGAGCATTTTCCCCGTTTTCCGTTTGGTATTCCGGCGCTCCGTTCTCCTCCGGTGGTCATTTCTACCTTTCTTTCGTGTGTGGGGATTAAACATTTCCGGATTGGACCGAGACTTGTCAAGCGGCCTTGGTTTACTATCGGTAGACCGCCTGTCAAGTTTCGTACCATTTGGACTTCGTTTGATGCTCCAACGGTTAACCGAGGGACCGAAAAGGCCTCGTGTGTGTTGCAGCCCAACTCCCCACCAATTTGGCCCAAAACCCACCAAAACCCTCTCCATCATCTAGAGCGTTCGATCACGATCGCGTGGCCGAAAACCGCACCTCATTTGGACTCTCCTAGCTCCCTCTATGCCTATATATACACCTCCCCCTCCAAAATTCGCGGTGCAAAACCTACCCTAACTCTCCCCGCCGCGCGCCGCACTCCGACCGACCGCCGCCTCCCCAAGACCTCGCCGGCGCCGCCACCTCTCCGTCGAAGCCCACCGGCCGCCGCGCCGCCGCAAGCCCCCGCCGGCGCCCCTCACTCCGACCTCTCCTCCGGCCCCGAGCCTCCTCCTCCGACCGGCTCCTCCTCGCGGCAAGTCCGGCCGGCGTGCCTCCCTCAAGTCCAGCGACGCTCCGGCACCGACTCCGGCCATCCTCGTTTTGTGTGCTCCGGCGAGATCCAATCCAGATCTGAAAAACCCTAGGGGTTGACCTTTTTTTTCACTAAGTTCCCATATTATTTTGCATACTTTGACCTGTGATAACTCCGCATCCATAGCTCCGTTTTGGGCATATAGCATATCAAAATGTTCGTATCAGAGAGCACATCATTTCATCTCATTGCCTCGTTTTCATTTGAGTTCATCTTGATTCCTGAAATGCTGTTAGAAGAGTGCTATTTGGGATAATTGCCAGATCTGCTGCTCCAATTAGATATTTGTCATTTTTGCCATGATTATTGTGTGCATGATATGCCCCTGAGCTCTACATGTGTTTTGTTATATGTTTTGCCATCTTTCCAGAGGTGCAACCCATGTATTTTTGTGATGTGTGTGGTGACTAGCACAAGCTTGCAAAGTGGTGCATTCGTTAATGCTGATTTCAGGGATTTAGCATTTCCACTAAGTCCTTGATCTGTTTATTTCAATATGCCATATGTTCATGTTGTTTCCTAGTGATACGTGCCTCTTATGAGGATGATCAATAAGGATGTTTTGTTAATCTTGTAGTGCTCTATCCATCCATGTCTTTGTTTGCAATTATGGAGCACCCTAGCTTGAGTCAATCGAGCTCTACTTTTGTCATTTCGTGAATCTGGGCAGATTGTCTACTTGTTAGCGATTTTGCCGAGGATGTTGTAGATGATCCGTGCATGCTATGCTATTATTCTTGCCATGTCTAGCTTGTATAATGTGTATTCTTGATGGGTGTATGCTTATATTGTCATGACTTGCTCTATAGCGAGTGCATCGAGCTCGTAAACATGCCTACTTGATACCTGATTTGCATGCTCCAGTTTTTCACTAAGTCTGTGATCTAATTATGTTTTTACCATGTTCACATGCTTGCAATTGTATTTTCTGATCCCTTTTGGCTCAAGGTCACTAAGGTACTTTTGTTAAGCTCTTTGAGTAGCTCCATGCCATGCTTTATTTTGCCATGTTCAGGTCTTGTAGCATATAGTTTTCATGCTCCAATGTGTGGTACCTGATCTGAAATTGCAGACAAGTGTTAATTTCACATGTCTGAAATCTGTTTACCAAATGCATTTTTGCCATGCTTGTTTGAACCTGTTAATGGATGAATTGGTCGTAGCTCAGTGTTCATATTTTGTTAAGCATCATGAATGGATCCCTGCCATGTGTTTTGTTGCCATGTTTGGGTGTTGTAGCATGTTCATCTTGTTGCATTTAGATGGCTACTTGTTGTATATCGCAGACCGGTGTCATATTTGAATTGCTTGCCATTTCCAAACCGTAACTCCGATTCCGGTGATCTTTATATCGTTTTCAAGCGATTTCGTCTCACCTTTCCAGTGGCACACTTGGATTTCCAAGTTGAGGCCAGGTCCATTCATTCCTTGTCAAATCTTGCATATGCATCACATATCGCATCCCGCATAGCATACCATCTTTGCATCATGTTGTTTGAGTTTTGCACATGGTTGATTGTGCCCTTGTTGCTTGTTTGTCTTGTTTGGGTAGAGCCAGGAGACGAGTTCGCTAACGAGGAGCCCGTTGAGTTTGCTTTCGAGGATCCAGTCAACTCTGAAAACTTTGCAGGCCAGATGATCATACCGTCGAAATCACTACTATCTTTGCTTTGCTAGATGCTCGCTCTTTTGCTATACCTATGCTACGATGCCTACCACTTGCTTATCATGCCTCCCAAATTGCCATGTCAAACCTCTAACCCACCACGTCCTAGCAAACCGTTGATTGGCTATGTTACTGCTTTGCTCAGCCCCTCTTATAGTGTTGCTAGTTGCAGGTGAAGATTGGAGACCGTTCCTTGTTGGAACATTATTTACTTGTTGGGATATCACTATATTTTCTTGTTATCTTAATGCATCTATATACTTGGTAAAGGGTGGAAGGCTCGGCCTCTCGCCTAGTGTTTTGTTCCACTCTTGCCGCCCTAGTTTCCATCATATCGGTGTTATGTTCCCGGATTTTGCGTTCCTTACGCGGTTGGGTTATAATGGGAACCCCTTGATAGTTTGCCTTGATTAAAGCTTTTCCAGCAATGCCCAACCTTGGTTTTACCTTTTGCCACCTAGCCTCTTTTTCCCTTGGGTTTCCGGAGCCCGAGGGTCATCTTATTTAGCCCCCCCGGGCCAGTGCTCCTCTGAGTGTTGGTCCAGCCGAGCGATGTCCGGGGCTACCAGGGGCAACTCTGGGCTGGCCTACCTGACGTCTTGCTCATCCGGTGTGCCCTGAGAACGAGATATGTGCAGCTCCTATCGAGATTTGTCGGCACATCTGGGTGGTGTTGCTGGATTTGTTTTAACTTGTCGAAGTGTCTTGTAGAACCGGGATACCGAGTCTGATCGGAACGTCTCGGGAGGAGGTCTATTCCTTCGTTGACCGTGAGAGCTTGTCATGGGCTAAGTTGGGACTCCCCTGCAGGGATTTGACCTTTCGAAAGCCGTGCCCGTGGTTATGGGCATATGGGAATTTGTTAATGTCCGGTTGTAGATAACTTGAACCTTAACTTAATTAAAATGAATCAACTGTGTGAGTTACCGTGATGGTCTCTTCTCGGCGGAGTCTGGGAAGTGAACACGGTGTTGGAGTAATGCTTGCTGCAGGTTGCTCTCTAGTTACTCGTTCGCGCTTTGCCTTTCTCTTCTCGCTCTCTTTTGCGAACAGGTTAGCCACCATATATGCTAGTCGCTTGCTGCAGCTCCACATATTTTACCTTGCCTTACCTATAAGCTTAAATAGTCTTGATCGCGAGGGTGCGAGATTGCTGAGTCCCTGTGGCTCATAGATTACTTCCAAACCAGATGCAGGGCCTGACGATTCCGTTCCAGATGACGCGCTTGAGCTCAAGTGGGAGTTCGACGAGGACTCACGCCGATACTACGTGTCTTTCCCTGATGATCAGTAGTGGTGCCCAGTTGGGGCGATCGGGACCGTGTCGCATGTTGGGTTGTTCTTTTATTTTGGCGTCGTAGTCGAGCCATGAGTGTTTGAATGTTGTAATGCTATTTATGTACTTTGATTGACGTGGCGAGTGTAAGCCAACTATGTATCTCCCCTTTTATTATCTATATTACATGGGATGTTGTAAAGATTGCCTAACTTGCGACATTGCTTTCAATGCGGTTATGCCTCTAAGTCGTGCCTCGACACGTAGGAGCTATAGCCGCATCGAGGGTGTTACACACACACACTAACTACTAGTACTAGTACTTCTCACATGCTGGCTAGACGCCGTCGTTCTCCTTCCCAGCTTTGTCGGCGACACCCCACCATGCTTGGATCTCCGCCGACCTCTCCGCAGCAGCGCGTGCGTCCTCTTCTTTCTTGCGGCGGCGGGCCTCTCTTTTCTTGAGTGCTTTCTGACTTTTCCACTCCCTATGTGCGGCTTTGGCCGCCTCTTGCTCTACCGCCCATTTAGCCTTGGCAGCTTCAAATTCCGCCCACATAGGTGTGAGGTCGCGAGCGGCAATGAACTCAGCATGGCGGGATGCCATCACTTCCCTACCATTATGTGTGCGGTCGTGGGCGGCGAGGAACTCGGCGCGGCAGGATGCTATCGCTTCCCCGGTTAGTGTGCGGCGCGGTGGCATGAACGACGCTTGGTGACAGCTCTGGGGTGAGTGGCCGGACAACCGTATAGTGCATTGGTTTGTCAAGAACTCAAGGACGGGAGACGAACGAAATTTGGATTCCCCTTCAATCCTGGTCATTTATTACCGAGTAAAATGCATTGGCGGTCATCGAACTTGTCTTGATAGCTCACTTTGATCATTGTATACGAGATATGGTGATTATACGGTCATTGGCTCAGCGTATAGCTCCGTATTTATCTGGTTGACCAGTCAAACAGTCTGCATGTGCCTCATCAGCTCGTGTTCTTTATCTATCTATCAATCTATGCTGGCCTACCTGTTACTGGAGAAAGAAATAAAAACCAAAATTATGTGTATGTGAGGAATCAAACCACGGACTCGTCGCTGCAACGCACACTCGTCAGCCAAATGAAAATGAAATACTTTGTGTTAAATGCACAAACGGATTTTTTATATTATACGTGATGCACACATTAGCGCACACCATCCATAGAGGCAAGTAGCATGTACGCGCTCAGACACTCACGCTCACGCTGTCAAACCATGCTAATTCATGCACGTCGCCCTCTCAATCAAAGTCCTGCTCATGGCGCAACACAAATGGCAAGCCCGTCACCTGCGCGCCCCGGCGGTGCCTGACATTACTATTTAGACGTTTGCTGGAGGCCTCCGCGAACACCGAGCATGTATTCACCTGGCTCAACACCAATGGTCATACTCATGACTCGGCGCCTTGCTCATGTATAGCGTCCACCACAACGACAATCTATAAAACATCCTAGCTAGAGAGGGTACTATGGTACGGAGTATGTACTACCGTGAGCGACCAATCATAGTGCCACTTGTTGGGGAACATAGTAATTTCAAAATTTTCCTACGCACACGCAAGATCATGGTGATGCATAGCAACGAGAGGGGAGAGTGTTGTCTACGTACCCTCGCAGACCGAAAGCGGAAGTGTTAGCACAACGCGGTTGATGTAGTCGTACGTCTTCACGATCCGACCGATCCAAGTATTGAACGCACGGCACCTCCAAGTTCAGCACACGTTCAGCTCGATGACGTCCCGCGAACTCCGATCCAGTAGAGCATCACGGGAGAGTTCCATCAGCACGACGGCGTGGTGACGGTGATGATGTTGCTACCGACGCAGGGCTTCGCCTAAGCACCGCTACGATATGACCGAGGTGGAATATGGTGGAGGGGGGCACTGCACACGGCTGGGAGAGATCAACTGATCAACTTGTGTGTCTATGGGGTGCCCCCTGGCCACGTATATAAAGGAGTGGAGGAGGGGAGGGCCGGCCCTCTCTATGGCGTGCCCTAGGGGAGTCGTACTCCCACCGGGAGTAGGATTCCCCCTTTCCTAGTAGAACTAGGAGCCCTTGCAAGTAGTAGGAGTAGGAGGGAAGGAAAGGGAAGGGAAAAGGAGAAGGAAGGAAGGGGGCGCCCCCCCTCCCTAGTCCAATTCGGACCAGCCCATGGGGAGGGGTGCGGCCACCCTTTGAGGCCTTTCTCTCCTTTCCCCTATGGCCCATTAAGGCCCAATACGAATTCCCGTAACTCCCCGGTACTCCCGAAAATACCCGAATCACTCGGAACCTTTCCGATGTCCGAATATAGTTGTCCAATATATCGATCTTTACGTCTCGACCATTTTGAGACACCTCGCCATGTCCCCAATCTCATCCAAGACTCCGAACTACCTTCGGTACATCAAATCACATAAACTCATAATACAATCATCACCGAAACTTTAAGCGTGCGGACCCTACGGGTTCGAGAACTATGTAGACATGACCGAGACACATCTCCGGCCAATAACCAATAGCGGAACCTGGATGCTCATATTGGCTCCCACATATTCTACGAAGATCTTTATCGGTCAAACCACATAACAACATACGTTGTTCCCTTTGTCATCGGTATGTTACTTGCCCGAGATTTGATTGTCGGTATCTCAATACCTAGTTCAATCTCGTTACTGGCAAGTCTCTTTACTCGTTCTGTAATACATCATCCCGCAACTAACTCATTAGTTGCAATGCTTGCAAGGCTTTAAGTGATGTGCATTACCGAGAGGGCCTAGAGATACCTCTCCGACAATCGGAGTGACAAATCCTAATCTCGAAATACGCCAGCCCAACAAGTACCTTTGGAGACACCTGTAGAGAACCTTTATAATCACCCAGTTACGTTGTGATGTTTGGTAGCACACAAAGTGTTCCTCCGGTCAACGGGAGTTGCATAATCTCATAGTCATAGGAACATGTATAAGGCATGAAGAAAGCAATAGCAACAAACTAAACGATCAAGTGCTATGCTAACAGAATGGGTCAAGTCAATCACATCATTCTCTAATGATGTGACCCCGTTAATCAAATGACAACTCATGTCTATGGCCAGGAAACTTAACCATCTTTGATTCAACGAGCTAGTCAAGTAGAGGCATACTAGTGACGCTCTGTTTGTCTATGTATTCACACATGTATTATGTTTCCGATTAATACAATTCTAGCATGAATAATAAACATTTATCATGAAATAAGGAAATAAATAATAACTTTATTATTGCCTCTATGGCATATTTCCTTCAGTCTCCCACTTGCACTAGAGTCAATAATCTAGTTCACATCGCCATGTGATTTAACATCAATAGTTCACATCACCATGTGATTAACACCCATAGTTCACATCGTCATGTGACCAACACCCAAAGGTTTACTAGATTCAATAATCTAGTTCACATCGCTATGTGATTAACGCCCAAAGAGTACTAAGGTGTGATCATGTTTTGCTTGTGAGAGAAGTTAAGTCAACGGGTCTGCCACATTCAGATCCATAAGTATTTTGCAAATTTCTATGTCAACAATGCTCTGCACTAAGCTACTCTAGCTAATTGCTCCCACTTTTAATATGTATCCAGATTGAGACTTTGAGTCATCTGGATCAGTGTCAAAACATGCATCGATGTAACCTTTTACGACGAACCTTTTATCACCTCCATAATCGAGAAACATATCCTTATTCCACTAAGGATAATTTTGACCAATGTCCAGTGATCTACTCCTAGATCACTATTGTACTTCCTTGCCAAACTCAGGGCAGGGTATACAATAGGTCTGGTACACAGCATGGCATACTTTATAGAACCTATGGCTGAGGCATAGGGAATGAGTTTCATTCTCTCTCTATCTTCTGCCGTGGTCGGGTTTTGAGTCTTACTCAACTTCACACCTTTGTAACACAGGCAAGAACTCCTTCTTTGACTGTTCCATTTTGAACCACTTCAAAATCTTGTCAAGGTATGTACTCATTGAAAAACTTATCAAGCGTCTTGATCTATCTCTATAGATCTTGATGCTCAATATGTAAGCAGGTTCACCGAGGTCTTTCTTTGAAAAAACTCCTTTCAAACATTCCTTTATGCTTTGCAGAATAATTCTACATTATCTCCGATCAACAATATGTTATACACATATACTTATCAGAAATGTTGTAGTGCTCCCACTCACTTTCTTGTAAATACAGGCTTCACCGCAAGTCTGTATAAAACTATATGCTTTGATCAAATTATCAAAGCGTATATTCCAACTCCGAGATGCTTGCACCAGCCCATAGATGGATTGCTAGAGCTTGCATATTTTGTTAGCACCTTTAGGATTGACAAAATTTTCTGGTTACATCATATACAACTCTTCTTTAATAAATCAATTAAGGAATGCAGTTTTGTTTATCCATTTGCCAGATTTCATACAATGTGGCAATTGCTAACATGATTCTGACAGACTTAAGCATAGATACAAGTGAGAAACTCTCATCGTAGTCAACACCTTGAACTTGTCGAAAACCTTTTTGCGACAATTCTAGCTTTGTAGATAGTAACACTACTATTAGCGTCTGCCTTCCTCTTGAAGATCCATTTAATCTCAATGGCTCGCTGATCATTGGGCAAGTCAATCAAAGTCCATACTTTGCTCTCATACATGGATCTCATCTCAGGTTTCATGGACTCAAGCCATTTCGCGGAATCTGGGCTCATCATCGCTTCCTCATAGTTCGTAGGCTCGTCATGGTCAAGTAACATGACCTCCAGAACAGGATTACCATACCACTCTGGTGCGGATCTCACTCTGGTTTACCTACGAGGTTCGGTAGTAACTTGATCTGAAGTTACATGATCATCATCATTAGCTTCCTCACTAATCGGTGTAGTAGTCACAGGAACAGATTTCTGTGATGAACTACTTTCCAATAAGGGAGCAGGTACATTTACCTCATCAAGTTCTACTTTCCTCACACTCACTTCTTTCGAGAGAAACTCCTTCTCTAGAAAGGATCCATTCTCAGCAATGAATATCTTGCCTTCGGATCTATGATAGAAGGTGTACCCAACATTTTCTTTTGGGTATCCTATGAAGATTTACTTCTCCGATTTGGGTTCAAGCTTATCATGTTGAAACTTTTTCACATAAGCATCGTAGTCCCAAACTTTAAGAAACGACACCTTAGGTTTCTCGCCAAACCACAGTTCATACGGTGTCGTCTCAACTGATTTAGATGGTGCCCTATTTAACATGAATGTAGCTGTCTCTAATGCATAACCCCAAAACGATAGTGGTAATCGGTAAGAGACATCATAGATCGCACCATATCTAATAAAGCACGGTTACGACGTTCGGACACACCATTACACTGTGGTGTTCCAGGTGGCGTGAGTAGTGAAACTATTTCACATTGTTTTAACTGAAGGCCAAACTCGTAACTCAAATATTTTACTTCTGTGATCATATCGTAGAAACTTTTGTTTTGTTACGATGATTCTCCACTTCACTCTGAAATTATTTGAACTTTTCAAATGTTTCAGACTTGTGTTTCATCAAGTAGATATACTCATATCTGCTCAAATCATCTGTGAAGATCAAAAAATAATGATACCTGCCGCGAGCTTCAATATTCATCGGACCATATACATCAGTATGCATGATTTCCAACAAATCTGTTGCTTGCTACATTGTTCCGGAGAACGGAGTCTTAGTCATCTTGCCCATGAGGCATGGTTCGCAAGCATCAACCGATTCATAATCAAGTGATTCCAAAAGCCCATCAACATGGATTTTCTTCATGCACTTTACACCAATATGACCTAAACGACAGTGCCACAAATAAGTTGCACTATCATTATTAACTTTGCATCTTTTGTCTTCAATATTATAAAAAAGTGTATCACCACAATAGAGATCCAACAAACCATTTTCATTGGGTGTATGACCATAGAAGGTTTTATTCATGTAAATAGAACAAGAATTATTCTCTAACTTACATGAATAACCGTACTGCAATAAACATGATCCAATCATATTCATGCTCAATGCAAACAGTAAATAACATTTATTTTAGGTTTAACACTAATATCGAAAGTATAGGGAGTGTGAGATGATGATCATATCAATCTTGGAACCATTTCCAATACACATCATCACTTCACCCTTAACTAGTCTCTATTTATTCTGCAACTCCCGTTTCGAGTTACTGTTCTTAGCAACTGAACTAGTATCAAATACTGAGGGGTTGCTATAAACACTAGTAAAGTACACATCAATAACATGTATATCAAATATACCTATGTTTACTTTGCCATCCTTCTTATCCGCCAATTACTTGGGGTAGTTCCGCTTCCAGTGATCAATCCCTTTGCAGTAGAAGCACTTAGTCTCAGGCTTAGGACTAGACTTGGGCTTCTTCACTTGAGCAGCAACTTGCTTGCCGTTCTCCTTGAAGTTCCCCTTCTTCCCTTTGCCCTTTTCTTGAAACTAGTGGTCTTGTTAATCATCAACACTTGATGCTCTTTCTTGATTTCTACCTTCATCAATTTCATCATCATGAAAAGCTCGGGAATCGTTTTCATCATCCCTTGCATACTATAGTTCATCACGAAGTTCTACTAACTTGGTGATGGTGACTAGAGAATTCTGTCAATCACTATTTTATCTAGAAGATTAACTCCCACTTGATTCAAGCGATTGTAGTACCCAGAAAATCTGAACACATGCTCACTGCTTGAGCTATTCTCCTCCATCTTTTAGCTATAGAACTTGTTGGAGACTTCATATCTCTCAACTTGGGTATTTGCTTGAAATATTAACTTCATCTCCTGGAACATCCGTATGATCCATGATGTTCAAAACGTCTTTGAAGTCCCGATTCTAAGTTGTTAAGCATGGTGCACTAAACTATCAAGTAGTCATAAGATTGAGCTAGCCAAACGTTCATGACGTCTGCATCTGCTCCTGCAATAGGTCTGTCACCTAGCGGTGCATTAAGGACATAATTCTTCTGTGCAGCAATGAGGATAAACCTCAGATCACGGATCCAATCTGCATCATTGCTACTAACATCTTTCAACTTAGTTTTCTCTAGGAACATATCAAAAATAAAACAGGGGAGCTAAACGTGAGCTATTGATCTACAACATAGATATGCTAATACTACCAGGACTAAGTTCATGATAAATTAAAGTTCAATTAATCATATTACTTAAGAACTCCCACTTAGATAGACATCCCTCTAATCATCTAAGTGATCACGTGATCCAAATCAACTAAACCATACTCGATCATCACGTGAAATGGAGTAGCTTTCAATGGTGAACATCATTATGTTGATCATATCTACTATATGATTCACGCTCGACCTTTCGGTCTCAGTGTTCCGAGGCCATATTTGCATATGCTAGGCTCGTCAAGTTTAACCTGAGTATTCTGCGTGTGCAAAACTGGCTTACACCCGTTGTAGATGGACATAGAGCTTATCACACCCGATAATCACGTGGTGTCTGGGCACGACGAACTTTGGCAATGGTGCATACTCAGGGAGAACACTTTTATCTTGAAATTTATTGAGAGATCATCTTATAATGCTACCGCCGAACTAAGCAAAATAAGATGTATAAAAGATGCAATCAAAATATGTGACATGATATGGCCATCATCATCTTGTGCCTTTGATCTCCATCTCCAAAGCATCGTCATGATTTCCATCGTCACCGGCATGACCCCATGATCTCCATCATCTTGATCTATATCAATGTGTCATCGCATGGTTGTCTCGCCAACTATTGCTCTTGCAACTATTGCTATCGCATAGTGATAAAGTAAAGCAATTATTTGGCTCTTGCATCTTATGCAATAAAGAAACAACCATAAGGCTTCTGCCAGTTGTCGATAACTTCAACATAACATGATCATCTTATACAACAACTTATATCTCATCACGTCTTGACCATATCACATCACAACATGCCCTGCAAAAACAAGTTAGACGTCCTCTACTTTATTGTTGCAAGTTTTACGTGGCTGCTATGGGCTTTAGCAAGAACCGTTCTTACCTATGCATAAAAACCACAACGATAGTTTGTCAAGTTGGTGCTGTTTTAACCTTCGCAAGGACCGGGCGTAGCCACACTCGGTTCAACTAAAGCTGGAGAAACTGACACCCGCTAGTCACCTATGTGCATAGCACGGCGGTAAAACCAGTATCGCGTAAGCGTACGCGTAATGTCGGTCCGGGCTGCTTCATCCAACAATACCGCCGAACCAAAGTGTGACATGCTGGTAAGCAGTATGACTTATATCGCCCACAACTCACTTCTGTTCTACTCGTGCATATTACATCAATGCATAAAAGCTGGCTCGGATCCCACTGTTGGAGAACGTAGTAATTTCAAAATTTTCCTACGCACACGCAAGATCATGGTGATGCATAGCAACGAGAGGGGAGAGTGTTGTCTACGTACCCTTGTAGATGTTGGGGAACGTAGTAATTTCAAAAAAAAATCCTACGCACACGCAAGATCATGGTGATGCATAGCAACGAGGGGGAGAGTCTAATCTACGTACCCTTGTAGATCGCAACGGAAGCGTTGACACAACATAGAGGAAGTAGTCGTATGTCTTCTTTCAGATCCGACCGATCCAAGCACCGTTACTCCGGCACCTCCGACTTCTTAGCACACGTACAGCTCGATGACGATCCCCGGGCTCCGATCCAGCAAAGCTTCGGGGAGGAGTTCCGTCAGCACGACGGCGTGGTGACGATCTTGATGTTCTACCGACGCAGGGCTTCGCCTAAGCACTTCAACGATATGATCGAGGTGGAATATGGTGGCAGGGGGCACCGCACACGGCTAAGGAACGATCTCAATGATCAACTTGTGTGTCTAGAGGTGCCCCCTGCCCCCGTATATAAAGGATCCAAGGGGGAGGGGCTGGCCGGCCAAGAGGAGGGCGCAGGAGGAGTCCTACTCCTACCGGGAATAGGACTCCCCCCCAATCCTATTCCAAATAGGACTCCCAAGGGGGAAAGAGAGAGAGAGGTGGCCGGCCACCTCTCCTAGTCCTAATAGGACTAGGGGAGGGGGGAGGCGCGCAGCCCACCATGGCAGCCCCTTTCACCTTTCCACTAAAGCCCAATAAGGCCCATATGGCTCCCGGGGGGTTCCGGTAACCTCCCGGTAATCCGGTAAAATCCCGATTTTACCCGGAACACTTCCGATATCCAAATATAGGCTTCCAATATATCAATCTTTATGTCTCGACCATTTTGAGACTCCTCGTCATGTCCGTGATCACATCCGGGACTCCGAACTACCTTCGGTACATCAAAATGCATAAACTCATAATAACTGTCATCGTAACGTTAAGCGTGCGGACCCTACGGTTCGAGAACAATGTAGACATGACCGAGACACATCTCCGGTCAATAACCAATAGCAGGACCTGGATGCCCATATTGGCTCCTACATATTCTACGAAGATCTTTATCGGTCAGACCGCATAACAACATACGTTGTTCCCTTTGTCATCGGTATGTTACTTGCCCGAGATTCGATCGTCGGTATCCAATACCTAGTTCAATCTCGTTACCGGCAAGTCTCTTTACTCGTTCTGTAATACATCATCCTGCAACTAACTCATTAGTTGCAATGCTTGCAAGGCTTGTGTAATGTGCATTACCGAGAGGGCCCAGAGATACCTCTCCGACAATCGGAGTGACAAATCCTAATCTCGAAATACGCCAACCCAACATCTACCATTGGAGACACCTATAGTACTCCTTTATAATCACCCAGTTACGTTGTGGCGTTTGGTAGCACCCAAAGTGTTCCTCCGGCAAACGGGAGTTGCATAATCTCATAGTCATAGGAACATGTATAAGTCATGAAGAAAGCAATAGCAACATACTAAATGATCGGGTGCTAAGCTAATGAAATGGGTCATGTCAATCAGATCATTCAACTAATGATGTGACCTCGTTAATCAAATAACAACACATTGTTCATGGTTAGGAAACATAACCATCTTTGATTAACGAGCTAATCTAGTAGAGGCATACTAGTGACACTAAGTTTGTCTATGTATTCACACATGTATTATGTTTCTGGTTAATACAATTCTAGCATGAATAATAAACATTTATCATGATACAAGGAAATAAATAATAACTTTATTATTGCCTCTAGGGCATATTTCCTTCAGTCTCCCACTTGCACTAGAGTCAATAATCTAGATTACACAGTAATGATTCTAACACCCATGGAGCCTTGGTGCTGATCATGTTTTGCTCGTGGAAGAGGCTTAGTCAACGGGTCTGCAACATTCAGATCCGTATGTATCTTGCAAATCTCTATGTCTCCCACCTGGACTAGATCCCTGATGGAATTGAAGCGTCTCTTGATGTGCTTGGTCCTCTTGTGAAATCTAGATTCCTTTGCCAAGGCAATTGCACCAGTATTGTCACAAAAGATTTTCATTGGACCCGATGCACTAGGTATGACACCTAGATCGGATATGAACTCCTTCATCCAGACTCCTTCGTTCGCTGCTTCCGAAGCAGCTATGTACTCCGCTTCACATGTAGATCCCGCTACGACGCTTTGTTTAGAACTGCACCAACTGACAGCTCCACCGTTTAATGTAAACACGTATCCGGTTTGCGATTTAGAATCGTCCGGATTAGTGTCAAAGCTTGCATCAACGTAACCTCTTATGGTGAGCTCTTTGTCACCTCCATATACGAGAAACATATCCTTAGTCCTTTTCAGGTATTTCAGGATGTTCTTGACCGCTGTCCAGTGATCCATTCCTGGATTACTTTGGTACCTCCCTGCTAAACTTATAGCAAGGCACACATCAGGTCTGGTACACAGCATTGCATACATGATAGAGCCTATGGCTGAAGCATAGGGAACATCTTTCATTTTCTCTCTATCTTCTGCAGTGGTCGGGCATTGAGTCTGGCTCAACTTCACACCTTGTAACACAGGCAAGAACCCTTTCTTTGCTTGATCCATTTTGAACTTCTTCAAAATCTTGTCAAGGTATGTGCTTTGTGAAAGTCCTATTAAGCGTCTTGATCTATCTCTATAGATCTTTATGCCTAATATGTAAGCAGCTTCACCGAGGTCTTTCATTGAAAAACTCTTATTCAAGTATCCCTTTATGCTATCCAGAAATTCTATATCATTTCCAATCAGCAATATGTCATCCACATATAATATCAGAAATGCTACAAAGCTCCCACTCACTTTCTTGTAAATATAGGCTTCACCGAAAGTCTGTATAAAACCAAATGCTTTGATCACACTATCAAAGCGTTTATTCCAACTCCGAGATGCTTGCACCAGTCCATAAATGGATCGTTGGAGCTTGCACACTTTGTTAGCTCCCTTTGGATCGACAAAACCTTCTGGTTGCATCATATACAACTCTTCTTCCAGAAATCCATTCAGGAATGCAGTTTTGACATCCATCTGCCATATTTCATAATCATAAAACGCGGCAATTGCTAACATGATTCGGACAGACTTAAGCATCGCTACGGGTGAGAAGGTCTCATCGTAGTCAACCCCTTGAACTTGTCGAAAACCTTTTGCGACAAGTCGAGCTTTATAGACAGTAACATTACCGTCAGCGTTAGTCTTTTTCTTGAAGATCCATTTATTCTCAATTGCTTGCCGATCATCGGGCAAGTCAATCAAAGTCCATACTTTGTTCTCATACATGGATCCCATCTCAGATTTCATGGCTTCAAGCCACTTTGCGGAATCTGGGCTCACCATCGCTTCTTCATAGTTCGTAGGTTCATCATGATCTAGCAGCATGACTTCCAGAACTGGATTACCGTACCACTCTGGCGCGGATCTTGCTCTGGTTGATCTACGAGGTTCAGTAGTATCTTGTTCTGAAGTTTCATGATCATTATCATTAACTTCCTCACTTATTGGTGTAGGTGTCATAGAAACAGTTTTCTGTGATGTGCTACTTTCCAATCAGGGAGCGGGTACAGTTACCTCGTCAAGTTCTACTTTCCTCCCACTCACTTCTTTCGAGAGAAACTCCTTCTCAAGAAAGTTTCCGAATTTAGCAACAAAAGTCTTGCCTTCGGATCTGTGATAGAAGGTGTATCCAATAGTTTCCTTTGGATATCCTATGAAGACACATTTCTCCGATTTGGGTTCGAGCTTATCAGGTTGAAGCTTTTTCACATAAGCATCGCAGCCCCAAACTTTCAGAAACGACAACTTTGGTTTCTTGCCAAACCATAGTTCATAAGGCGTCGTCTCAACGGATTTTGATGGTGCCCTATTTAACGTGAATGCGGCCATCTCTAGAGCGTATCCCCAAAACGATAGCGGTAAATCAGTAAGAGACATCATAGATCGCACCATATCTAGTAAAGTACGATTACGACGTTCGGACACACCATTACGCTGTGGTGTCCCGGGTGGCGTGAGTTGCGAAACTATTCCACAATTTTTCAAATGTACTCCAAACTCGTAACTCAAATATTCTCCTCCACGATCAGATCATAGAAACTTTATTTTCTTGTTACGATGATTTTCCACTTCACTCTGAAATTCTTTGAACTTTTCAAATATTTCAGACTTATGTTTCATTAAGTAGATATACCCATATCTGCTTAAATCATCTGTGAAGGTGAGAAAATAACGATATCCGCCACGAGCCTCAATATTCATCGGACCGCATACATCTGTATGTATGATTTCCAACAAATCTGTTGCTCTCTCCATAGTACCGGAGAACAGTGTTTTAGTCATCTTGCCCATGAGGCACGGTTCGCAAGTACCAAGTGATTCATAATCAAGTGGTTCCAAAAGTCCATCAGTATGGAGTTTCTTCATGCGCTTTACACCGATATGACCTAAACGGCAGTGCCACAAATAAGTTGCACTGTCATTATCAACTCTGCATCTTTTGGCTTCTACATTATGAATATGTGGATCACTACTATCGAGATTTAACAAGAATAGACCACTCTTCAAGGGTGCATGACATTAAAAGATATTACTCATATAAATAGAACAACCATTATTCTCTGATTTAAATGAATAACCGTCTCGCATTAAACAAGATCCAGATATAATGTTCATGCTCAACGCTGGCACCAAATAACAATTATTTAGGTCTAATATTAATCCCGAAGGTAGATGTAGAGGTAGCGTGCCGACCACGATCACATCGACTTTGGAACCGTTTCCCACGCGCATCGTCACCTCGTCCTTAGCCAATCTTCGCTTAATCCGTAGTCCCTGTTTCGAGTTGCAAATATTAGCAACAGAACCAGTATCAAATACCCAGGTGCTACTGCGAGCATTAGTAAGGTACACATCAATAACATGTATATCACATATACCTTTGTTCACCTTGCCATCCTTCTTATCCGCCAAATACTTGGGGCAGTTCCGCTTCCAGTGACCAGTCTGCTTGCAGTAGAAGCACTCAGTTTCAGGCTTAGGTCCAGACTTGGGTTTCTTCTCCTGAGCAGCAACTTGCTTGCCGTTCTTCTTGAAGTTCCCTTTCTTCTTCCCTTTGCCCTTTTTCTTGAAACTAGTGGTTTTGTTAACCATCAACACTTGATGCTCCTTTTTGATTTCTACCTCCGCAGATTTCAGCATTGCGAAGAGCTCGGGAGTAGTCTTGTTCATCCCTTGCATATTATAGTTCATCATGAAGCTTTTGTAGCTTGGTGGCAGTGATTGGAGAATTCTGTCAATGACGCAATCATCTGGACGATTAACTCCCAATTGAATCAAGTGATTATTATACCCAGACATTTTGAGTATATGCTCACTGACAGAACTGTTCTCTTCCATCTTGCAGCTATAGAACTTATTGGAGACTTCATATCTCTCAATCTGGGCATTTGCTTGAAATATGAACTTCAACTCCTGAAACATCTCATATGCTCCATGACGTTCAAAACGTCGTTGAAGTCCCGATTCTAAGCCGTAAAGCATGGCACACTGAACTATTGAGTAGTCATCAGCTTTGCTCTGCCAGACGTTCACAACATCTGGTGTTGCTCCAGCAGCAGGCCTGGCACCCAGCGGTGCTTCCAGGACGTAATTCTTCTGTGCAGCAATGAGGATAATCCTCAAGTTACGGACCCAGTCCGTGTAATTGCTACCATCATCTTTCAACTTTGCTTTCTCAAGGAACGCATTAAAATTCAACGGAACAACAGCACGAGCCATCTATCTACAATCAACATAAACAAGCAAGATACTATCAGGTACTAAGTTCATGATAAATTTAAGTTCAATTAATCATATTACTTAAGAACTCCCACTTAGATAGATATCCCTCTAATCTTCTAAGTGATTACGTGATCCAAATCAACTAAACCATGTCCGATCATCACGTGAGATGGAGTAGTTTCATTGGCGAACATCATTATGTTGATCATATCTACTATATGATTCACGCTCGACCTTTCGGTCTCCGTGTTCCGAGGCCATATCTGTATATGCTTGGCTCGTCAAGTATAACCTGAGTATTCCGCGTGTGCAACTGTTTTGCACCCGTTGTATTTGAACATAGAGCCTATCACACCCGATCATCACGTGGTGTCTCAGCACGAAGAACTTTCGCAACGGTGCATACTCAGGGAGAACACTTCTTGATAATTTAGTGAGAGATCATCTTATAATGCTACCGTCAATCAAAGCAAGATAAGATGCATAAAAGATAAACATCACATGCAATCAATATAAGTGATATGATATGGCCATCATCATCTTGTGCTTGTGATCTCCATCTCCGAAGCACCGTCATGATCACCATCGTCACCGGCGCGACACCTTGATCTCCATCGTAGCATCGTTGTCGTCTCGCCAATCTTATGCTTCCACGACTATCGCTACCGTTTAGTGATAAAGTAAAGCATTACATCGCGATTGCATTGCATACAATAAAGCGATAACCATATGGCTCCTGCCAGTTGCCGATAACTCAGTTACAAAACATGATCATCTCATACAATAAAATTTAGCATCATGTCTTGACCATATCACATCACAACATGCCCTGCAAAAACAAGTTAGACGTCCTCTACTTTGTTGTTGCAATTTTTACGTGGCTGCTACGGGCTTAAGCAAGAACCAATCTCACCTACGCATCAAAACCACAATGATAGTTTGTCAAATAGACTCCGTTTTAACCATCTCAAGGACCGGGCGTAGCCACACTCGGTTCAAATAAAGTTCGAGAGACAGTCGCCCGCAAGCCATCTATGTGCAAAGCACGTCGAGGGAACCGGTCTCGCGTAAGCGTACGCGTAAGGTTGGTCCGGGTCGTCTCGTCCAACAATACCGCTGAACCAAAGTATGACATGCTGGTAGGCAGTATGACTTGTATCGCCCACAACTCACTTGTGTTCTACTCGTGCATATAACATCAAACCATAAAACCTAGGCTCGGATGCCACTGTTGGGGAACGTAGTAATTTCAAAAAAAAAATCCTACGCACACGCAAGATCATGGTGATGCATAGCAACGAGGGGGAGAGTCTGATCTACGTACCCTTGTAGATCGCAACGGAAGCGTTGACACAACGTAGAGGAAGTAGTCGTACGTCTTCTTTCAGATCCGACCGATCCAAGCACCATTACTCCGGCACCTCCGAGTTCTTAGCACACGTACAGCTCGATGACGATCCCCGGGCTCCGATCCAGCAAAGCTTCGGGGAGGAGTTCCGTCAGCATGACGGCGTGGTGACGATCTTGATGTTCTACCGACGCAGGGCTTCGCCTAAGCACTGCAACGATATGATCGAGGTGGAATATGCTGGCAGGGGGCACCGCACACGGCTAAGGAACGATCTCAATGATCAACTTGTGTGTCTAGAGGTGCCCCCTGCCCCTGTATATAAAGGATCCAAGGGGGAGGGGCTGGCCGGCCAAGAGGAGGGCGCGGGAGGAGTCCTACTCCTACCGGGAGTAGGACTCCCCCCCCCCAAGCCTATTCCAAATAGGACTCCCAAGGGGGAAAGAGAGAGAGAGGTGGCCGGCCACCTCTCCTAGTCCTATGGGAGGGGGGAGGCATGCAGCCCACCATGGCAGCCCCTTTCACCTTTCCACTAAAGCCCAATAAGGCCCATATGGCTCCCGGGGGGGTTCCGGTAACCTCCCGGTAATCCGGTAAAATCCCGATTTTACCCGGAACACTTCTGATATCCAAATATAGGCTTCCAATATATCAATCTTTATGTCTCGACCATTTCGAGACTCCTCGTCATGTCCGTGATCACATCCGGGACTCCGAACTACCTTCGGTACATCAAAATGCATAAACTCATAATAACTGTCATCGTAACGTTAAGCGTGCAGACCCTAAGGTTCGAGAACAATGTAGACATGACCGAGACACGTCTCCGGTCAATAACCAATAGCGGGACCTGGATGCCCATATTGGCTCCTACATATTCTACGAAGATCTTTATCGGTCAGACCGCATAACAACATACGTTGTTCCCTTTGTCATCGGTATGTTACTTGCCCGAGATTCGATCGTCGGTATCCAATACCTAGTTCAATCTCGTTACCGGCAAGTCTCTTTACTCGTTCTGTAATACATCATCCTGCAACTAACTCATTAGTTGCAATGCTTGCAAGGCTTGTGTAATGTGCATTACCGAGAGGGCCCAGAGATACCTCTCCGACAATCGGAGTGACAAATCCTAATCTTGAAATACGCCAACCCAACATCTACCATTGGAGACACCTGTAGTACTCCTTTATAATCACCCAGTTACGTTGTGGCGTTTGGTAGCACCCAAAGTGTTCCTCCGGCAAACGGGAGTTGCATAATCTCATAGTCATAGGAACATGTATAAGTCATGAAGAAAGCAATAGCAACATACTAAACGATCGGGTGCTAAGCTAATGAAATGGGTCATGTCAATCAGATCATTCAACTAATGATGTGACCTCGTTAATCAAATAACAACACATTGTTCATGGTTAGGAAACATAACCATCTTTGATTAACGAGCTAGTCTAGTAGACGCATACTAGTGACACTAAGTTTGTCTATGTATTCACACATGTATTATGTTTCTGGTTAATACAATTCTAGCATGAATAATAAACATTTATCATGATACAAGGAAATAAATAATAACTTTATTATTGCCTCTAGGGCATATTTCCTTCAGTAGACCGAAAGTGGAAGCGTTAGCACAACGCAGTTGATGTAGTCGTACGTCTTCACGATCCGACCGATCCAAGTACCGAACGCACGGCACCTCCGAGTTCAGCACACATTCAGCTCGATGACGTCCCGCGAACTCCGATCCAGCAGAGCATCACGGGAGAGTTCCGTCAGCATGACATCGTGGTGACGGTGATGATGTTGCTACCGACGCAGGGCTTCGCCTAAGCACCGCTAGGATATGACCGAGGTGGAATATGGTGGAGGGGGGCACCGCACACGGCTGGGAGAGATCAACTGATCAACTTGTGTGTCTATGGGGTGCCCCCTGGCCACGTATATAAAGGAGTGGAGGAGGGGAGGGCCGGCCCTCTCTATGGCGCGCCCTAGGGGAGTCCTACTCCCACCGGGTGTAGGATTCTCCCTTTCCTAGTAGAACTAGGAGCCCTTCCAAGTAGTAGGAGTAGGAGGGAAGGAAAGGGAAGGGAAAAGGAGAAGGAAGGAAGGGAAAAGGAAGGGGAAAGGAGAATTAAGGCCCAATACGAATTCCCGTAACTCCCCGGTACTCCCGAAAATACCCGAATCACTCGGAACCTTTCCGATGTCCGAACATAGTTGTCCAATATATCGATCTTTACGTCTCGACCATTGCGAGACACCTCGTCATGTCCCCAATCTCATCCGGGACTCCGAACTACCTTCGGTACATCAAATCACATAAACTCATAATACAATCGTCACCGAAACTTTAAGCGTGCAGACCCTACGGGTTCAAGAACTATGTTGACATGACCGAGACACGTCTCCGGCCAATAACCAATAGCGGAACCTGGATGCTCATATTGGCTCCCACATATTCTACGAAGATCTTTATCGGTCAAACCACATAACAACATACGTTGTTCCCTTTGTCATCGGTATGTTACTTGCCCGAGATTCGATTGTCGGTATCTCAATACCTAGTTCAATCTTGTTACTGGCAAGTCTCTTTACTCGTTCCGTAATACATCATCCCGCAACTTACTCATTAGTTGCAATGCTTGCAAGGCTTTAAGTGATGTGCATTACTGAGAGGGCCTAGAGATACCTCTCCGACAATCGGAGTGACAAATCCTAATCTCGAAATACGCCAACCCAACAAGTACCTTTGGAGACACCTGTAGAGCACCTTTATAATCACCCAGTTACATTGTGACCTTTGGTAGCACACAAAGTGTTCCTCCGGTCAACGGGAGTTGCATAATCTCATAGTCATAGGAACATGTATAAGTCATGAAGAAAGCAATAGCAACAAACTAAACGATCAAGTGCTATGCTAACGGAATGGGTCAAGTCAATCACATCATTCTCTAATGATGTGACCCCGTTAATCAAATGACAACTCATGTCTATGGCTAGGAAACTTAACCATCTTTGATTCAACGAGCTAGTCAAGTAGAGGCATACTAGTGACGCTCTGTTTGTCTGTGTATTCACACATGTATTATGTTTCCGGTTAATACAATTCTAGCATGAATAATAAACATTTATCATGAAATAAGGAAATAAATAATAACATTATTATTGCCTCTAGGGCATATTTCCTTCACCACTGCACACGAGTGTGTGCCTGATCGATTCGTCCATTATTCGTAAGTTATGCATGATTATGTGGTGTCTAATGGTGGTCGTCGAAGGCTAGCTGGCGATAAGAGCGGTTGCATGGACGCCTGGTTGTCAATACGTACCGCATACGCTTCAAAGGCTCGTCATCCATGAGTTCATATTTTACCACCACGCCAGTGTCTGACCGCCCTGGCCTACCAAAACCCCTTCCATCGCTAGCGCGCGCTTCCCGCCTGAAACAGTCACCATCTCTCTGGAACGTCAATGCCGCATTCACCGGACTTAACTGCAGGTGCAGTTGATGTGTCACTGACATGCGAGCCCGATGCCCGTTGGGGCCACATGTCAGTGACCCAACACACCTGCAGTTAAGTCACTGAAGCAGCGTCCGCATTCACGCCCGATGCGACCTCTCACTGGCGCCAGCATTGCAGCAGTGCAACGGCCGAGAGAGCACCACCTGCGCGGCATCCAGGTGCAAGCGACTGCTCCGCGTTAACGACACCACGGCCATCCTTCCGTCCGCTGCACACATTAATGACACATAGCTGCCGACGAACCTACTCCGGCGCCAGCCATCCATCCGTCTGCCGCGGCTCATTGCCATTCACCCACTATATTAACTTGAGCCCCAGCTCCCAGCCATAGCCAAAGACCCACACTCATTCTCCTCTGGTCCCTTCCTTCTGTCGGCACCACTCCAACCATGGCCTCTTGGTGCTCCAAAGCTCTCTTGGACGTACTATCGCAGGAGTAGACGAAGGACATCGGCGGCTCTGATCCGGGTGCGCTCCAAAGCTCTCTTGGACGTACTATCGCAGGAGCAGACGAAGGAGATCGCCGGCTCCCCCCCTGCCGCCCTCCGCCGCCACGACCATGAAGCCGGCGTGCGTGCGCAGGCGCAGTCGGCAGCGAGGAAGAGTCGTACACGGTAGGCTCTCTGCTGCTCTGGTCCCAGGAAGGCCACCGCTCCTCCACTCAGTCGATGCCAAGCTTGGTGGGATAAACATCGGCGGCCGATTAGCCGCTTGACGGGGACGTGGAGACGGAAATCTTCATAACCTTGTGCTATGGAGGAGGAGGTTATCGAGGCGGATGAGGAGGAGGCAAAGGCGATGGCCGACTTTCTCGGGTTCATGGTCGGACCTGGTGGTCGGGCGCTGGCAATTGTTTAGATTAGGTTTACAATAGGTTTTAGTATGGTTTGTGTGAAATATGTAATGAATTTCGTCTAGTTTATAGGAAAAGTTTTCGAAATGTAATGAATTTCATCCAATTAATTTGAAATTTGCTTTGTTTTCATGAATTTCGTTTGGTTAGTTCATATAGTTGTCGAAAGGGATGCGGGCAGCATTGGATGGCATCCATCAGTGTCCTCAGACAGATGCCGGTGTAAATTTGTGGGCCAGCGCTGGAGATGCCCTAACTATCATGCTATAATCGCTAACAATGCTCCATAATTTCACAGCGAACAGTTATCCCTCGATCAAAATCAGATCCGCCGTGTTTCGCACTCCTCCCACGTAAGAGTGTAGACTCTTCATTACATAAAAATGGAGCAAGTGGACGACACTGTAGCACGTCATATCACTCAAACTGGCCTTCCTAACGCGCGGGAAAGCACCGCCCTCGTCATTTTGTTCTGGATTTCTATCGATCGATCGCATGAACATGTTACGCTTTGCAAGTTCAAAAGGAAAAGGCGGCACACTTACGACTCGTACGCATCACGTTCACGTCGCACCCCCGATAGTCCGACTCGCACACCGCTCACCAGAGGGGACACACGTTGTCTTGCATTTTCACTAACATGTGGGACTGCAATTGAATAAACCGTCGATACCCGAAATCTAATCACTCGGCGGGCGTCGGCTGAGAAGAGATCGCCCGCCCGCCGCGCACGGACTCCAAGAGAATATATGGTGATAATGTGAGGTGGACCATGCGGGTGCCCAGACTGCTTCCAAACCCGCTTCTGACCACCCTGGCCCAACAGAACCCCCCACCCTCCCCGTTCGCACTCCCCCCTCAGACGCCAGCTGCCCGCATTCGTAGCAAGTAGTACCAGTAAAATTCTGGGCTATAAGCCCACTTATGTGGAGGAGAGAGAGGCATTGACAAAGTCAAGGAGTGGGCTCTGCAGGAGCCCGTCTCTACACGTGATCCTAGGTATAAAAAACAAATTCTAAAAAAATAGGCATAAAAACAATTGTGTCTAAAAAAGAAAGGTAAAAAACATTTGAGAGTAAATAGATAGAGAGAAAGTGAGAAAAGTTGTAACCTTATAGCCAACCTTATAGTCAACACTATGGTAGTATTACATGAGGAAGGAGGGAGTGGTGCACATGCCAAGTTCACTGGGCTACCGTGTTTCACACTCCTTTGTCGTAAGAGTGGAGACAATAGCTTTCATCAAAAATAAACAATGAATACTCGTTGCTCGTCCACTATATCGGAAAGAATACTTTCATTCGCCGACATGTGGGACGTCGACCATCCTGGTCCACCTGCCATGCACAAAATTATCCTGGTCCACCCCGGTCGTAGTGTAGGCCCAACCTTTCCCACTGTAAGTTGGTTGGACGAAGGAACCATCATGACTTCGTTGAATTCTGCTTCTTCAAGAAAACTTACTGTACCCGCAATACTGCTACCACACGTGAAGACTGAACATCACTGTACCACGTCATATCACTGAAACCCACTAGGCCAAACTAGCCCGCCTAGGATTTGTACTCCCTCCGTTTCAAAGTTAGTAGTACAAAGTTGAGTCATCTATTTTGGAATGGAGGGAGTACATCTCTGTACTGCTATGATTTTGTGTTGTACGTCTCTGTACTTTTGCTATGATTTTCCTACCTTATGAACCAAATGAGGCCTGAATGTATCCGTGTCGACTATTGTCTGATCGATCGCTAAGCCTACAATTTTAGGAGCTTGGGCTATTGGCCGATCGATGATGGATCAGTATAAGCATACCATGAGCTCATGAGCCCCAACGTTTCTCTTTGGTGAGTGTTTTGCAAGTACTATAGCTCACACAGTAGCTAGCCTACTAACACCAAGAATCATCAACAAGCCCTGCTGATATGATAAACAGTTCAAACTTACATCTAAGCAAGCCATATATTACATCAAAAGCTGGTGAGGATACATCTGTTTCCATAACTCGGCGAGGGTTCGCATGATTCACTATCAAACAAAAGTAGCAAGTACCGCCCACATAAGACAGTGCACTAGCCCTAAGATGGTTTGATAACACGCATCGTTCTGGTAATTAAACACAATGCAAACTACCCTGAAGGATTAGCGCGGCCAACTATTTCTTGTCATCAATCTCTCGGGCAATGACCACAGTACAGACAGCGACATGGGAATCGATCTCTGGGGTGGTGTCCACCACGACATCGGAATCAATCTCTGGGCGATGTCCACAGGATGGACAGCGGCATCAGAATCGATCTCCGGGGCGATGTCAACAGGACGGACCATGACATCAAAAATGATCTCTAGGGCGTTGTCCACAGGACGGGGCGCGACATCGGAATCATCAAGGACGTCCACCGGCACCTGCTGCTACCTCTTGAGCACTGCGTTGGTTTTCCCTTGAAGAGGAAAGGGAGGTGCAGTAAAGCAGCGTAAGTATTTCCCTCAGTTTTTGAGAACCAAGGTATAATCCAGTAGGAGACCATGTGCGAGTCACCTCGTACCTACACAAATAAATAAGAACCTCGCAACCAACGCGATAAAGGGGTTGTCAATCCCTTCATGGCCACAATACGTGTTGTTTCCCTTTCTGTCACTAGGATCGAGCACCGCAAGATTGAACCCAAAGCTAAGCACTTCTCCCATTGCAAGAAAGATCAATCTAGTAGGCCAAACCAAACTGATAATTCGGAGAGACTTGCAAAGATAAACCAATCATACATCATCGGAGGGGCCATGGAGTTGATGTAGAGGCCCTCTGGGATCATTGCCCCCTCCGGCGGAGCTCTGGAAAAGGCCCCAAGATGGGATCTCTTGGGTACAGAAGGTTGCGGCGGTGGAATTAGGTTTTTGTGGTACTCCTAGATGTTTGCGGGGTACGTGGATATATATAGGAGGAAGAAGTAGGTCGGTGGAGCAACGCGGGCCCACGAGGGTGGAGGGCGCGCCCAGGGGGGTAGGCGCGCCCCCTGCCTCGTGGCCTCCTCTATTGTTTCTTGACGCCCACTCCAAGTCTCCTGGATCACGTCTGTTGAGAAAATCACGTTCCCGAAGGTTTCATTCCGTTTGGACTTCGTTTGATATTCCTTTTCTACGAAACACTGAAATAGGCAAAAAAACAACAATTTGGGATGGGCCTCCGGTTAATAGGTTAGTCCTAAAAATAATATAAAAGTGTAAAAATAAGCCCATTAACATCCAAAATAGATAATATAATAGCATGGAGCAATCAAAAAATATATATACATTGGAGACGTATCAAGCATCCCCAAGCTTAATTCCTGCTCGTCCTCGAGGAGGTAAATGATAAAGAAAAGAATTTTTGATGTGGAATGCTTCCTAACATATTTCTCAATGTAATTTTTCTTTATTGTGGCATGAATGTTCAGGTCCTAAAGATTCAAGATAAAAGTTTAATATTGACATAAAAATAATAATACTTCAAGCATACTAACTAAGCAATCATGTCTTCTCAAAATAACATGGCCAAAGAAAGTTATCCCTACAAAATCATATAGTCTGGCTATGCTCTATCTTCACCACACAAAATATTTAAATCATGCACAACCCCGATGACAAGCCAAGCAATTGTTTCATACTTTTGATGTTCTCAAACTTTTTCAATATTCACGCAATACATGAGCGTGAGCCATGGTCATAACACTATATGTGGAATAGAATGGTGGTTGTGGAGAAGACAAAAAAAGGGGAAGATAGTCTCACATCAACTAGGCGTATCAGTGGGCTATGGAGATGTCCATCAATAGATATCAATGTGAGTGAGTAGGGATTGCCATGCAACGGATGCACTAGAGCTATAAGTGTATGGAAGCTCAACAAAAGAAACTAAGTGGGTGTGCATCCAACTTGCTTGCTCACGAAGACCTAGGGCACTTTGAGGAAGCCCATCATTGGAATATACAAGCCAAGTTCTATAATGTAAAATTCCCACTAGTATATGAAAGTGACAACATAGGAGACTCTCTATCATGAAGATCTTGGTGCTACTTTGAAGCACAAGTGTGGTAAAAGGATAGTAACACTATCCCTTCTCTCTTTTTCTCTCATTTTTTTATGTGGGCCTTCTTTCTCTTTTTTTTCTTTTGGCCTCTTTTCTCTTTTTTTCGTCCAGAGTCTCATCCCGACTTGTGGGGGAATCATAGTCTCCATCATCCTTTCCTCACATGGGACAATGCTCTAATAATGATGATCATCACACTTCTTTTTACTTACAACTCAATACTTAGAACAAAATATGACTCTATGTGAATGCCTCCGGCGGTGTACCGGGATGTGCAATGATTCATGAGTGACATGTATGAAAGAATTATGAACGGTGCCTTTGCCACAAATACGATGTCAACTACATGATCGTGCAAGCAATATGAAAATGATGAAGCGTGTCATAACAAACGGAATGGTGGAAAGTTGCATGGCAATATATCTCAGAATGGCTATGGGAATGCCATAATAGGTAGGTATCATGGCTATTTTGAGGAAGGTATATGGTGGTTTTATGGTACTGGCGAAAGTTGCGCGGTACTAGAGAGGCTAGCAATGGTGGAAGGGTGAGAGTGCGTATAATCCATGGACTCAACATTAGTCATAAAGAACTCACATACTTATTGCAAAAATCTATTAGTTATCGAAACAAAGTATTACGTGCATGCTCCTAGGGGGATAGATTGGTAGGAAAAGATCATCGCTCGTCCCCGACCGCCACTCATAAGGAAGACAATCAATAAATAAATCATGCTCCGACTTCATCACATAACGGTTCACCATACGTGCATGCTATGGGAATCACAATCTTCAACACAAGTATTTCTCAAATTCACAACTACTCAACTACCATGACTCTAATATCACCATCTCCGTATCTCAAAACAATTATCAAGTATCAAACTTCTCATAGTATTCAATGCACTTATATGATAGTTTTTATTATTCCTAAAAGCAATTGCCATGTTGTTCTAAGGGACTCTCAAAATAATATAAGTGAAGCACGAGAGATCAATCATTTCTATAAAATGGAACCACCACCGTGCTCTAAAATATATAAGTGAAGAATTAGAGCAAAAACTATAAAGATCAAAAGATATAAGTGAAGCACATACAGTATTCTAATAAATTCCCATTCATGTGTGTCTCTATCAAAAGGTGTGTACAGCAAGGATGATTGTGGTAAACTAGAAAGCAAAGACTCAAATCATACAAGACGCTCCAAGCAAAACACATATCATGTGGTGAATAAAAATATAGCTCCAAGTAAAGTTACCGATAGATGAAGACGAAAGAGGGGATGCCTTCCGGGGCATCCCCAAGCTTAGGCTCTTGCCACTCCTTGTTCCATAATCCATCGAATCTCTACCCAAAACTTGAAAACTTCACAACACAAAACTCAAAATAGAAAATCTCGTGAGCTCCGTTAGCGAAACAAAACAAACCACCACTTCAAGGTACTGTAATGAACTCATTATTGATTTACATTAGTGTTAAACCTACTGTATTCCAACTTTTCCATGGTTCATAAACTCTATTACTAGCCATAGATTCATCAAAATAAGCAAACAACACACGAAAAATAGAATCTGTCAAAAACAGAACAGTCTGTAGTGATCTGTAGGTTTCGACCACTTCTGGAACCCCAAAAATTCTAAAATAAATTTCTGTATGTGAGGAATTTATCTATTAATCATCTTCAAAAATAATTAACTAAATAGCACTCTCCAATAAAAATGGCAGCAATTCTCATGAGCGCTAAAGTTTCTGTTTTTTACAGCAAGATCAAAAAGACTTTCCCCAAGTCTTCCCAACGGTTCTACTTGGCACAAACACTAATTAAACACAAAAAACACAACCAAAATAGAGGCTAGATAAATTATTTACTAAATAACAGCAAGGAAAAATATTGGGTTGTCTCCCAACAAGCGCTTTTCTTTTAAAGCCTTTTAGCTAGGCATAAGATTTCAACGATGCTCACATGAAAGACAAGAATTGAAGCACAAGGAGAACATCATAAAACACGTGACAAACACATATAAGTCTAACATACTTCCTATGATAGGCATCTTATAGGCAAACAAATTATCAAGGCAAGCAAAAACTAGCATATGCAAGGAAGCGGAAATAAACAATAGCAATCTCAACATAACGAGAGGTAATTTAGTAACATAAAATTTCTACAACCATATTTTCCTCTCTCATAATAATTACATGTAGGATCATAAGAAAACTCAACAATATAGCTATCAGAAAAGATATTCTTAACACGATCCACATGTATGCAAAGTTGACACTCTTCCAAAATAGTGGGATTAACATTAACTAAAGTCATGACCTCTCCAAACCCACTTTTATCAAAAACTTCATAAGATTGAACATTCTCCAAATATGTGGTATCTAAAGTTGACACTCTTCCAAACCCACTTTCAATATTATTGCAAACATCATAATCAATCTCATATTCATCATGGGGCTTAAATAAAATTTCAAGATCAAAAGAAGAATCACCCCAATCATGATCATTGCAACAAGTAGTAGACATAGCAAAACTAGCATCCCCAAGCTTAGGGTTTTGCATATTATAAACACAATTGACATTAATAGAATTTATACTATCATCATTACAATCATGCTTTCTATTCAAAGATCCATCGTGAATCACTCCATAAAGTACTTCATAACAATTTTCAGATTCATGAGTTTCAAGCAAAACTTCATAAAGATAATCTAGTGCACAAAACTCACTAGCAATTGGTTCATCATAATTGGATCTCTTAAAAAGATTAGCAAGCGGATGAGGATCCATAGATCTTAGGTTCTCTGTTTAGCAATAAATAAACAACTATTCCAACCAGATGAGCAAATGAGCCAAGTAAGACATTAAAGCAAACGAAAAAAGGGCGAACGGAAAAGAAGGCGAATAAAACGGCAAGGGTGAAGTGGGGGAGAGGAAAATGAGAGGCATATGGAAAATAATGTAATGCGAGGGATAAGAGTTTGTGATGGGTACTTGGTATGTCTTGACTTGTGCGTAGACTTCCCGGCAACAGAAATCCTTCTTGCTACCTCTTGAGCATTGTGTTGGTTTTCCCTTGAAGAGGAAAGGGTGGTGCAGTAAAGCAACGTAAGTATTTCCCTCGGTTTTTGAGAACCAAGGTATCAATCCAGTAGGAGACCACGCGCGAGTCACCTCGTACCTACACAAACAAATAAGAACCTCGCAACCAACAGGATAAAGGGGTTGTCAATCCCTTCACGGCCACTTGCAAGAGTGAGATCTGATAGAGATGATCATAATAAGATAAATATTTTTGGTATTTTTATGATATAGATTGAAAGTAAAGATTGCAAAATAAAATAGATTGGAAACTTGTATCATGGAGAATAGACCCGGGGGCCATAGGTTTCAATAGTGGCTTCTCTCAAGATAGCATAAGTGTTACTGTGGGTGAACAAATTACTGTAGAGCAATTGATAGAAAAGCGAATAATTATGAGAATATCTAGGCATGATCATGTATATAGGCATCACGTCCGCGACAAGTAGACTGAAACGATTCTGCATCTACTACTATTACTCCACACATCGACCGCTATCCAGCATGCATCTAGAGTATTAAGTTCATAAGAATAGAGTAACGCCTTAAGCAAGATGACATGATGTAGAGGGATAAACTCATGCAATATTATATAAACCCCATCTTTTTATCCTTGATGGCAAGAATACAATACGTGTCGTTTCCCTTTCTGTCACTGGGATCGAGCACCGCAAGATTAAACCCAAAGCTAAGCACTTCTGCCATTGCAAGAAAGATCAATCTAGTAGGCCAAACAAAACTGATAATTCGAAGAGACTTGCAAAGATAGACCAATCATACATAAAAGAATTCAGAGAAGATTCAAATATTGTTCATAGATAATCTGGATCATAAACCCACAATTCATCGGATCTCGACAAACACACCGCAAAAGAAGATTACATCGAATAGATCTCCAAGAGAATCAAGGAGAACTTTGTATTGAGATCCAAAGAGAGAGAGAGAAGAAGCCATCTAGCTACTAGCTATGGACCCGAAGGTCTGAAGTAAACTACTCACACATCATCGGAGGGGCCATGGAGTTGATGTAGAGGCCCTCGGTGATCAATGTCCCCTCTAGCAGAGCTCCGGGAAAGGCCCAAGATGGGATCTCTTGGGTACAGAAGGTTGCGGCAGTGGAATTAGGTTTTCGTGGTGCTCCTGGATGTTTGCGGGGTACGTGGATATATATATATATAGGAGGACGAAGTAGGTTGGTGGAGCAACGAGGGGCCCACGAGGGTGGAGGGCGCGCCCAGGGGGTAGGCACGCCCCCTGCCTCGTGGCCTCCTCTATTGTTTCTTGACGCCCACTCCAAGTCTCCTGGATCACGTCTGTTGAGAAAATCACATTCCCGAAGGTTTCATTCCGTTTGGACTTCATTTGATATTCCTTTTCTATGAAACACTGAAATAGGCAAAAAAAAATAGCAATTTGGGCTGGGCCTTCGGTTAATAGGTTAGTCCCAAAAATAATATAAAAGTGTAAAAAATAAGCCCATTAACATCCAAAATAGATAATATAATAGCATGGAGAAATCAAAAATTATAGATACGTTGGAGACATATCACCTGCACAACCCTAACATATTAGCAAGCACATTGCAAATAATCAAAAACCACAACTATGGTAAGCCATTATTTTTTACCTTGTGCAGCTCACCGGGGGATCCCATCCCTCCGGGGGCCATCTCCTCGTCCTCGATGGGGGCCATTACCTTGCCAGGGGAATACTACTTCTCAACGGTGACTATCTCCTCAAACTCGGCCTTGAGCCTCGCATAGGTGGCCATTAGAGTTTCTAGGGTAGGCACGGTGGGGCCCTTGCCATTCTTCCAACTTTCTTTCAGGAGTTCGTCCGTCAATGTCATCAACTCTTTGGCCAGTGCTTGTTTCTTGGAGTTCTTCATCTCCATGGGTTGGCCCGCCAACATGATCAACTCGTTGGTCGGTGCTCGCTTCCTGGAGAGTGCTGCATCCAGTGGGTTGTCCACCGGCAACTCTTTGCCTAGTGCTCCAGGATCCATCAATGAACTGACAAACAAAAAGCAATCGAAAGGAAACCACAATCGCAATGAAAATGGGAAAATAATAGGCCGTGAGAATCGGTCGGTGCTTCGCAAAAAGAAGATTCTTGGAATGAAAATATAGTAGCATCACCCACCTTTCCTTCATCGGTACAGAAGAAAAATAGCAGAAGTGAGTAGCCTGGAGTGAGGTTTTCTTCAAGAAAGGGGAGAAAGGGCTTCAATGAGCGTTCTAGTGAAATGATGGTTTCTTCGTCCAGTCCAACTTTGAGGTCACTTTACCACTGCTGGTAAAGATGTGGGTTTTGTGATATGACGGGTCATGACGGCCACACCGGGGTGACCGGTGAGTCTCGACTGTAGCACCTCACTGTGATTTGGTGGATGGCACGCGGGCCTGGATGCTTTGATGTCCCGCATGTAGATAGAGCGGCTACTCATATAGGAGTACTCAATATTGTGCACCGCGACCAAGGCGGAGTGGAAAACGAGAGAACTACGCATTTATGTACAGTGTAGATTCACTCATTTTGCTCTAGTACTACTCATTTAGGGTGTAGTCTAGTCACTTATTGAAAGCTCTAGAAATGCAAATACTCGTTTCTGGTTTACAGGACTATACTAGCAAGTAGTACTACAATAGTGGGCTCAAATAGCAATTTTGTCTCATGCAAGAGCCTGGCTATATGCGTGCTCCAAGCTCTTCTCGGCCCACTTTTGGGTGTTTTGTAGGGTGTATGAAGGGTGCATGAGTCCACACTAGCTTAACACAAATACACTAGGAGCATGCATGAGAAGAGCATGCAGGAAGAGGGGTGCTGGGATGAGCATGCACGAAGAGGGAACAACTATGCTGAGATGAGAATGCAACCAAACACACCGTGGCGAGCGTTCGCAACTGCCAAGTTCGGGTTGCGCTTGGCTCTTCGCCTCTTCGAGAAGACGAACAATGATGTTACTACTACTTCTACAGTATCGAATCCACTACTGCATGTCCGTCCACCGCGTGCGGGAGGGATAGCTTGTTGTAGTACTCTATAAGGCTAGTTGTAATGGGAGTATCATATGTAGTACTCCCTCTGTTCCTAAATATTTGTCTTTCTACAGATTTCAACAAGTGACTACATACGAAGCAAAATGAGTGAATCTACACTCTAAAATATGTATATATACATCCGTATGTGGTAGTCCATTTGAAATATCTAAAAAGACAAATATTTAGGAACGGAGGGAGTATCATGCATGCCAACTAGGCAAATTTGATGAGGTGGCATAGAATTAAATGAAGAAAAAGAGGGTTGAGTATCATATCATGATACCGTATCATATTAAATATTGTGCTACTATGTGTCATGCATGCTAATAAATGAAGTCATCTATGATACTAACATATGATACTATGCACTACGGATGTGTAGTATCATATGCATGATACTAGTATTCCATTACGACCAGCCTAGGCAAAAGCTTGTCCTCGTCTGCGAGCCACGGCACGCATGGGCGAGGGAGAAGGTAGTAGTAAAATCAAGCTTCTCCTCATTGTAAGAGTTGACGCGACACAACATAGCACTAGCCCCACACGGTTGCCTCTAAACTTGGCTGAAAGATCCATAGTGTACAATATATTTGCTGCAACCTCTAACATTTACCCCACCAAAAATTAAAATATATATTCCTGTCTTGACCAGATGAGCGTGCAAACTACAATCACCAGGATGATAGGTAGGGCCAGAAGATTATTTTAATAAAAAAGTATGGAGCCGACTCCAACAATTTTAAGCTTACAGGCACGGTACACGCTATCCTAGACTACTCTACACATGAAACTGCCACACAAGCGTCCAAGCTGCGCTTGGCTCTTCGCCTCTTCGAGAAGTCGAACAATGATGGAGTACTACTGCAGTGGAGGAGTACTATAGTATGCTTCTCGCCATCTGACACCGAATGAACTGCTGCATGTCTACCGCATGTGGGAGGGAGAGCATGTAGCGAAAACTTCTCCTAGTCCTGCCAGCCACCACGCTCATGGGCGAGGAAGGGACCCAGCTTCATTGACTTACTACTCCTGCCTTTGCGTGTATGACAGGTGGGTCGCACACCTGTCATCTAGCCAAAGGCAGGTGCAGTTAAGGCGAGAGGGCGTTGTAGTAATCAAACTTCTTGTTGTACAACTTGACGCGACACCTCAAAGCACTGCACTCGATATATTGCAATAATTTGCATTTACCGATGCATTAATTACAATGCATGCATGCATGTCGTGACTTTCCTTTTGATACTTGCATGTGTTGATTTAATGCACCTTGCCAAATTTTGACTATAAATTTAACTAACCAAATGTTCATGCATGTCACAAAAAATTACATCATTGAATACTATGTTCAAATACGAATCAAACGATATAATTTTTGTTAACATGAACTAACATTTTGTCAGTTAAATCTTTAGTCAAAATTTAGCACTAATTACAAAAGGGCCCAATAAATATTGTACTCTCACATTTTGTTTGAGGATACTCCCACATAGAAAATATAAATAATAATGCATGTTAGGGCAGCCCACGTTTCCGATAATTTTAGCTATGGGCTTATTCACAAATTTTACGAGGGGGTGGTTGTTCATTTAATGGAGGGTCTTGTACCAGACTTGAACGATACAAAGGCGACCTGGCACACTGTAACACCACTTGGAATAAGCTGGTAGCTATCTCAAAAAAACAATCAACAACTCAAAAAAACAGCGATCTAGCATGTACACAATTTTAAATGATTGTTTTGATGGAGTGAAAAAGGAAAACTACCCTACTACATATATATAGGCTGGAGCCTCCGTGCTTGCTTGCTAGGGTTGCTCTATTCACACACTCTCATCCTCTCCAGAGCTAAACAAGATAGCGGTGGTAACACTGTCTTTCTATCATCACCGATGGTTACAGTTCCGGACGTATCCCCTCCGTCGGTGAAGGGGAGGAGGGGCAGCGTTTAGGCCATCGTCGACAGCGAGGGAGAAGACCCACTGCGGGCCGCACCGTTATCTCTGGCTGAGCGCTGGCGCGGGAGGTCCTCCGATCCCTTCGTCGTTGCCCTAGTGTGGGCGGATCCGGCCTCCCGCTTCCCACCTATCCACATCCCGACGACCTTCAGGTATATCTTCCTTCAAAACCGCCCTAGCTCTACTTCCCCAGCTCGCTACGTTGCTGCATGTGCATCATTTTCTACCTCTCAGCCCCTCTCGATCGGATGGTCCAACGACACATATTTTTTTTCTTCTATTGTTAGAGGTAAAGCTACTTCATGGAGTTGAATCTTGTACTTTGTTTGAACAAGAAATAAAGTGGGGGTGGGGGAATTTACTATGTACATCAGACTTGGTACAAACAGGAAGGAAAGGGGTGAAAGTAGTACAGATTGGTCATCCAACTGGTCTCTTGGTCGAAAAGGGAAATATAGGGGAAACGCTGTACACAGTGGTATGACCGGGACTAGATTTGCTATCCACATATAGGAGTAGGTGGCTAGAGTGAACAAAAATGGGACCAACCCAGATATGTTTCTTGGATTTTGTTTCTCGGGGCAACAAACTCTGAATCACCATTTTATGCCCCGGTTTAGGTACATGGTGCTGGACTGCTGGTGCACCCACTGTCCCATTCCCTTATACCAAATAATTAGTTGTTCTTAATCTAATGCCCCTGGTAAAATGAAGCCATGCCACTGTTATAAGCCATGACAAGTTTAGCCAAATGTTTTTGTGTGTAATTGTTTGAGACTCTGACTGTTTTCTCTGTAGCTTTTTGTGCAAACAGGGATATCCATTTCACCTGGTTGTTGTTGTGACCTTTTGGTGCACTGCACAAAACACTTCTTAAAAGAAGTGAGCTTTGTGCTGTTTAACTGGAATGTCAGAATGGAACAATTGGTTCATTTCGGTGGAACTACACAAAGGGATATCTGTGTTCCAATCCTCATCATCCATATTGGCACCATAACCTTCCTTCAGGTAAGAATGATATTTAATGCATGTGTTCATCTCTATTTTGCGACTGTCATGAGAAAATAATGCTATTGTATACTAGTACACTTGACTCCCTCACTAACAAAACCAATTCTAAAATAGAAGGCCAATCATGTACTTGGTTTCACCTACTGGTGAGGAGAAAGAGAAACCGAGCATGAAGAGGAAGAAGAAGAAGAATAAACAGTGCCAAGGTGATCTTGCTAAAGTCGAGGCCTCAGTCGAGGCCATTCAAGGGCTTTGGCAATGTCTACCTTACATGTGAGACGATCCTCCAGGGAGCCCTTCCACTTCTGCGTATTGTCCATCATGAATTTGATGCTACTGTTAGAGTAATATGCTAATGTCTTTCTATCCTTTCTCACTAAGCTAATGAAGGTTTCACCTTGTTCCTACTTGTGCAAACAGGGATCATGTTGTGCCAATCATACATTTTAGTGGAACTACACAAGACAATACAATGAGTTGTATCCCAGCCAGTGCTTTAACTCTGTTGGAAGTTCTTGATAATCTTTCGATATAATCTCAGCACTGGTAAACAAGAGTGATTTCAACCATACATTTGAAGTGCACAAAAATATGTACTATTGAGTGATTCTAGTGAGTGCTTTATCATCTCTTCTGGGACTACATGAATAAGCTTTTTTGCTCAGCTTGGTACTGGCCTAAGGCCTTCTTCCATATTATTTTGTTGCCATCTCTATTTGTATTGTGCTACTGTCATGAGAAACTCCTTTATCTTTGCATGTTAAAATTTTGCAACATATGATACATGGCAATGCTTTGAGTGTTGAGCTAATTAGCACTGATTAAATAAACTAATACCTCTCTTTAAGCAAGACTACTATGTTACTAACTTTACACAATAAGATAATGAGGGTGCTTCTATTTGTTAGTATATGTTTCATCTAGTCCCACTATTACAGTAATCTCACTTTCTCAATATATGTGCCAACAGGGATGCTCGACTTTGGTGAAACTGCACAAAAACTTTGGGTGCTTCATTGCCTCGACAACTTCCTTCCTTTCCTGTCAGTTGCTAATATAAGCTTGCTTCCTTCCTTTGCTATCAGTCGCTTCGCTTATCTTGGCTTCCAGTCAAAGGAAATAGTAATTGATATGCTACCTCACATAGGTAGGTACTGGTCTTTATCCTGATTATTGTGCTTGTCATATGTATTGGTAATTTGGTATTGTGCTACTGTTTGCCGATTTCATAAAGGAGTAACTCAGATCCTGAACTCGCAGGCAAATCCTTACATTGGGTGATTTCAGTAAAACTCCACAAAAAGATCACATGGATAGATACTTATGTTGCTGCTATGTACTCCAAAGTTCACTCAGACAAGCATCGATGTTGACAAGAAGAAGTGCCTATATTCATTCGAGTATCAACCGGCGTCAACCGGTTGTCAAACTCCAAGTATTAGGAGAGTGAACGCCAAAACTATTGCTTGACACATAGCCCAGAAAAACGCAGTCTAGTCTTTGGTCCCAACTTGTGCCTTTTGGTTATCGGCACATATGGTAGCGAACTGTATGGCATGGAGTCTAAAGATTTCAGACAAGTTGGTTGACGCGTATATTCATCTGGCACTTAATCAGTCTGCATGCCAGGGATGTTCCATTCCAGTTGAACTGCACAAAAAAATTGGGTGGTTTATTTTTTTCAACTGCCTCCTTTCTTATCTGCAATGTAGAATTTTGGCGAGCTACAGGACCAAGATGAGCAGTAAACTAGTTGGATGAAAGTAGTGGCCAAGTTGCTCAAACCTCCCTCGACACGAGGCCACTATTTGAGGATAAACCTACAAGCAAAATTCAGATTGTCTGTGCTGCCTCTTATGTACTCGAAAGTTTACTCATATAAGCATTAATTTTAGCAAGAAATACCTCCGACAGAACACCATTTACCAGTTTGTACCCTAGGTAATTAAAGTTCGTCCATGAATGATATTGGCTCTGATCTCAATCATTTGGTTGCATAAACATACTAAACATGTGTATATCTGAATCATTTTGTGAATTATCTATGAATATTGTCGTGTGATCTATCAATCATTTGGATGCATACACATGCTGAACTTGTGTATATATGAATCTTTTGAGTTGTTGATTGTGAATGTTGGCTATGAATATGAACGTGTCCTGTGAACCTGAGTTTGGTATGAATGTTTACATGTTCTGTTGTACTTGTGTGTGAACTCGTTAGTATGTCTACTGTGGGATTTGTGACGTGTGGGTGTCAATGGCACACCTTCTTGCCCAAAAGAATTGCACCTGCTTTGTTAGGGTAGCAACGGCGCATCAGCTCTTTTTAATATTTTTGCTCTGTCTCCCCCTCCCCCGCTCAACCCCTGCCGTAATGTTTTTGGCCTCAAAACAAACATAGCACTGCGTTATTTTTGGGGCTTGATGAAAAATCGAGTGCTGGTTTCTGTAGGTTGGCCCGCCTAGCAAATGGGCTGCTGGTCCACCACGGACTGGGAGGCTAAAAATACAAATTGTATGGTGCAGAGGCAAGTAAAAAACGCCATCAAGAGCCATCCACTAAAGAAAAAATCGTGTCTGATGTGCTTCTTCAGTCGAGCCTCCGGCCCCCTCTTTAATCCAGTTTGCTAGGAATCTAGCTGGTATCATTTTTTTCAAAGGGCGAACAAGTATGAGCTAGGCCTAGGTATGCGTAGCCCACGACATACGGAGACAGTGGTTTCAACTTATCTTTTGAGGTCCATACCAGCCTATGGGCCTCCCAGCGTAGGTTTTATTTTTTCTTAAAGATCGACAGCTCAATGTATTTTTTTAATAAAACAAAGATCTCTGTTCTATTTATCTATATATAAGAATAATAATGTTGTGTCCAATTTATACTTTCCCTTCTAACAATATTATATATATTTATATTATTACTATTATCGTATATTTTATAGAGACTTATATATACATTATAAAATTATTCCACGTGTTATTAACTTATAAAAATAAATGTTTGACAGAAGTTGGCAAGGAAAATCCTAATTGTTTTTGACTCACAGACAAGAAAAATCCTGGTGATTGCATACAAAATCTTGCGAAGATTTTAAGGACCAATGTAATAATACTGCGCTCATTTTTATTTTGAGCAATAACTCGCTAATTTGTTAATTTTATATATATAAAATGTATCGCTCTAGTTTATTTTTTATATTAATTGCTCCTTCTAACCTAACATTATATATAGAACAAGTCCAGCTAATTCGTGTATTTCAAAAAAGTGGGCTGGGATTTCTTAGAAAATATTAAATGGGCCACATTAACGCGAAATTATTTGTTCATTCGGCCCAGCAACTGGATTGTACATTCTAGAAAATATGGGTTAAATATATACCACATTTTTGCAGGCTGACATGTGGGCCAATAGGTCGGAGCATATGCAGGGCGTTGTCAACTTGGTCAACAAATGATTATGACATCCACAGCCATTGCATTTATATCCAATGGCTGGTATGCACCTTCAATTTCTCATCTTTTTCCTCCAGCGTCGTTAGGACTGCCTGGTCCGGCCTCCGTCGGCTAGCGGCTCTGCTTAGCACGCATCGCTGCGAAGCGCTACCCCACCGCCAGACAGGCTATCCCTCCACCCCTCCACACATTTTGTTATTCTCCACCGACTGCAGCCTCACGCCGCACTAGAACCAGTTATAACCCTTGTACTCCTCTCAATTTGCGACTCCACTACCACGTCTTCCCATCTCCGGGTCGTTCCCGTCTGGGGCCTCATCGTCGTCCACCGCCTCGCTGCGCTCGGTGCAATGTGGTCAACAAACAAGAGTCATCAGAAAATGACTGTACGTGGAGAGCCTGACGGCTGGGACCCACGAGGTCCATGGTCGCACGCAAGAAAAGTTCCTCCTTATTAAGCTGAAAAAATGTTTCCTCCCCCTTACAGTTGGGACCCACCGGCTATATCTTCGCACGGAAGGAAGTGCCTCCTTGTTATGCAAAAAAAATAGTCCTCCCATTGACATTTGGGACTCGTCAGATTTGGTGGGTGACTTGTGGGCCTACTAAGCGGATGTGTACGCAGGGCTTTGTCAACTTAATCAACAAATGATTCTAGCAGCTGGACCGTTGGATGTTAATCCAACAGCCATGCTACTTCTTCAATCTCTGTTCTTGTTCCTGTCTCTCGTGGGCAGCGGTGCTGCCGCGCACCCGAACTAGTCAAGTTTTCCACACCTTCCCATCTGTGACTCCACTGTCGCGTCTTCCCCATCTCCGGGTCGTTCCAGTCTGGGGCCTCGTCATCGTCCACCGGCCTTGGTGCGCTCGGCACGATGTGGTCAACGTGGTCAACAAACGAGAGTCATCGGAAGATGACTGTACGTGAGAGGCTGACAGTGGGGACGCATGCATGCAACTGCATCCTTTTTACCCTGAAAAATAATGTTTTCTCCCCTGACTACCGGGATCCACCAGCTACATCTTCGCACGCAAGGAAGTGTGTCCTTATTACGGCAAAAAAATTATCCCCCCCTGACAGCTGGGACCCAACGGCTATATCTTCGCACGCAAGGAAGTGCGTCCTTATCCTTCCTGACAGCTGGGACCCACCCGGTCGAAGCGTACGTAGCGTTGTCTGTCTTGTTGGAACGTGTACGTACATACTGGTCGACCGGTCGCTCTGCAACGATGAACCGTGGCCGAGCAAGTAGCAGCACATGTCATAGTATAGCCCCCCACGTAGCAGTTCAGGCTGTCCCGTCTAAACCGTGTACACGTACATATAGCCACACGCCAGAAAAATACGGCCACATACGTACATACAGGCGGGGTCTCGAACGCCTACTCGCGCATACGTACGGCCAAGGCTCGTGTACATGGCTGGGTCGGAACGGAGAAACTGCGTCGTCGTCGTGTTCATGGGGAGCCAACTGGCTGGGTCAGAACAGAATGTGTCGTCGTGTTCATCGGAAGCCAACTGGCTTGGACGGAACAACCTATGGAAATGAGGCCTGACGTACCGTAGAGCAGAGGAAACGGCCTTTTGTTCGACCAGCCACGGTCGAAAGGGATCGTGTTCATCGAGAGGGGTCTGGCGTACCGCAAAACGAAGGAAACAAACTTCTCTTGGACCTCCTATGATCGAAACGGGATCCTGTTGATCGGGAAGGGTGTGGCGTACCGCAAAACGGAGGAAATGGACTTGTGTTGGAGCGCTACGGTCGAAACGGGGGTCCTGTTCATCGGGAGGGGTGTGGCATACCGTAAAACGGGACTCCACAGGATATTGTTCATCTCCACCATCGACTGCCTCCACGGGCTACTGTTCATCCACCGCCGACCTCCTCTAGCCTTCACCTGCTCCTGTTTATCCAGCCTCCACCGCGCGCTCCTCCACCGGCTACTGTTCAACCAGCCCTCTCCACGGGGTCCTGTTCAACCACCCCTTCACGGGCTACTGTTCATCCAGCTCTCCACCGGCTATTGTTCAACCAGCCCTCCATGGGGTCGTCCTGTTCATCCAGCCCTCCACGGGGTCCTGTTCATCCACCCCCAACCGGCTCGATCGGGGTCCTGTTCATCCAACGGCAACGGCCTCTACTACCACGGAGTCCTGTTCATCCAAACCTTCACCAGGAACTGTTCATCCAAACCCCCCAACAACGTTCACTATTCATCCAGAGGCAGCATTGATCGGCTTCAGTTAGCAGCAGTAGCGAAGGAATCACTTGGGTTTAGTTAACAGCAAGGGATCGATCGATCGCTCGAGTTCAGTAACGCGTAGCCTGCAGTGCAATCGCTCGGGTTTAGTTAGAGCCCAACGCCTCACTCGGGTTCAGTTAGAACGCAACGCCTCACACACACGCGCGTATGTACGAGAGAAACGCGCATCCCTCGGTCCCCGACCACCCACCGTAACCGGGAACTTCCCCGATATTTTCCTCGCACTCGCTTCTACCATAGTTTTTTCCGTCATGGACGGCCCAAAGAATGTCATGCAGCTGCGTCTCCAGCCCGCCCAGGACGAAAAGCCCATTTTCTGTCATGATTTTTTGTCATAGAAGTAGGTCCCACCACATCTATAATGATACCAGGTTTTGTCACAATTATCGTCATAGAAGTGTCATAAGCATGACAGGAAAAAAATCGTTCGGCCCAAAATGTCACGGATGTATCTTTTTTTGTAGTGCTAATTCTGTGAAGGATGGACTATCTGAAAATAGTTCATCCATATTGGAAAAAAGTCCGTTGGTTTTGATGTACCCCTTCTATGTTTGAATGCCCTCCATAGAACAACTGGTATGGCTTGATGTTCAGTGTGTTCCACCAAGTTCTCATCCAGAAATTTTTTAATGTGGTTGTTTCTGTATTTGATAGTAGCTTTTGCCTGAAAAAAGTCAGTATTTTTATCACCAAATTTGACCCAATGAATTGTTGCTCTCTGCTTCCAATATATGTTCTGGTATGACAGTAGATTTCTTAGGTATTGCTTGACTATAGTCATCTCGTTCCACTCTTGTGTAGAAAGCACTCTAGATTCATTCAAAATGTCAAACAACAGTATCAACTGGTTTGAATTCTTGATGAGTATCGTTAGTTAGAAAATGTTTTTCGACCAAGTTTTAAGACCTTTTCTCAGTTTTTTGATTTTGCTGTCATTTTTTTGGCACTTGTGTCAGCCTGAACTTCTTGCTCCCAAATGTTTTTGATAGTGTCTTGAAACCCTAGTATTTTCAACCAATAATTCTCAAACCTAAATATATTTTACTTGGGTATACTTGTACTAATCTGAACAATACATGGGGCATAGTCTCAAATGGGTCTGGCAAGACAGTAAGCACTAGTATTCGGGTAATTGAGGGTCCATGATTCTGTGGAAAAACACCAGTCCAACTTTTCAAGCAAAGAGGCTTCCTGTATATTACTCCAAGTTTCTGCCCTTCAAGGGAATTTCCACAAGGGCCAGATTGGTAATTGCAGCATTAAAATGCATCATGTCATGAATATCTCCACTAGGTCTGCTTCTGTTGCAAGGATACCTTATGTAGTTAAAATCTCCCGAAACTAGTCAATCCCAGTCTGTGGGCATATCAATGTTTTCAAACCAATCGATAAATTAAGCTCTTTTATCATTTTGGCAAGGCCCATAAATATTGGTCAAGATCCATTTGCTATCATTGTAATTGGAAGTGAATTCAATGGATAAAGCATATTGACTGCCAAATACTTTAACTTCAGTAAAAATCTTATCATTCGAGGCCACTAGTAATCCACCAGCTGCTCCAACAGACGGCACATATTCAGACTTGTTAAATCTTTTGGGCATGGACTTCTTAAGAAAAGCAGAGTCAATTGATTGTCTTTTGGCCTTTTGCAGGCAGATTATATCACATTAAGATTCCTCAATTTTATTAGAGAGAGCTAACAACTTGCCTTTGTCTTCCATTCCCTAATAATCCAGTTTAGAATTTTCCATTGCCTATTCATGATAAAAATATTCCATAATTGAGACTCTGGTGTGTAACTCAGATTCAGCAATCCTCAGACTAAATTTTGTTTATCAGTAAGAAAAAACTACAGATAAGTTAGATCTAGTGTAGGCTTCCCGCAAAAAGAAAAAATCTAGTGTAGGCTTGCCCGCTAAAATAAAAGATCTAGTGTATGCTTATTATTTAGCAATAAAATGAATGTTTTTAGAAAGGCAGGGGAACACGGGAATCAGCCTAGGCACAATCAAGCTTAGCAGCAGCAATAGTGCCGGCGAGCTCAACCGGGTGACCTTACCACTGTCAGCGGCACTGTTGCCTTATCATACCAGAACACCACAGCATAAACATCTCTACCAAATTCTGTATACCCCATCCCGCAAAAATCGGTTTAAAGGATACCACAAAATGTTTTTTCGCATTTTTACAGTATAACTTTTATTTCGGCGGAACAGATCCCGCTAAAATATTTCATTGTCCCCATAAAATTGCACAAACCCCCTCTAAAAATATCTGTTAAATTACAATTGGGTCCATCTCAACCGCTCCTATTGCGAGGATCTCGTTAGGGACAGAAGAGGGGCGCGCGTCTTGCCGGTGACCGTCGCCGTGGAGCAAGACGGGGACCACAGGGACGAATGCGATGAGCAGGCAGCAGCAACTAGCTCGCGGCAGCGACAGTAGCAGCAGTAGCTAGCTAGCTCGCAGGCGGCATCAGCTAGCTAGCTAGCTGCCGCTACCTCGCGGTGGCGACAGTAGCTGCTGCAGCTAGCTAGCTCGCAGGCGGCGGGCGACGACGGGCAATGACGGTGGCGATGATGTGCGGCAGCTCGTGTGTGGCGACGGCGACGTGCGGCATCTCGTGTTCGGCGGTGGTGGTGAGATTTGGCCGGAATCAAGCTCGGGAAGCCATCGCGCCGGCTGTGAGGAAAGCGGTTGGGGCTGGAATTTTCCGTCCGTCAAAGAAAAGGGGAGCCTCCAAAACTGGGCGAAATCCCATAGATATAGAGGAAATGGACTCGCGAATTCGGGAGCCCACAAAAAAAATTGAGACTGCCGGATTTGGAGGATATATTCAGAACGGGTTTACAGGATACACCCTGCAAACCAGCGGTTATTATACCGAATGGTCCTGTTTGCGGGATCTGCTAGAAATGCTCTAATCAAGTTTGGCAGGGGTAGCCTCAGCACAGTAAGCAATGAGAAAATAAAGACGAGAAAAAAAATGGATTTTTTATGGTTATTATTTTCTTCAAGCAAACACGCTGCCTCAGTGAATTGAGCAGTAGACAACAAATGTCCTAACAGGTTCGTTGTCATCTTTGAGCTAGTGTACGCAGCCATCCGGGCTTCATTTCAGATGATGAGTGATAAATTAGTTTTTTTTAAGGGATGCCCTTGGGCGGATTTTATTAAACTTCAAATCACGGTTACAACAAAAATAATACCAGAGATAATAAAGCTGAAATGGATTAGTTGGAATTGCTAAAAGACCATTTGTTTCAGATGAATTCTGCCAAGCTGAAATGGTTGTTTTGATGACTTTGTTACTCTCAACCAGTTTTAGAATGGCAGCCATAAACCGGAGGAATTTCACATAAGGCCCAAAGGAATTGATTTTCTCTCTCTTAAATGTAGGGAAAATAATAAAGAATAAAGAACTTTCTAGTGCCAGCTGAAGTAAATTTGGATTTGTTTCGAGGGCAAAATATAAATATTGTCGTGTAAGTTGAACATCAATTCTTGTTGCAGATCCTTCATCTGTCCGGGAATACTTGTCATCAAAATGAATAAAAAAATATATTTAGATATATTTTAGTTCTAAATACATCTTTTTTATCCATTTTAATGATAAGTATTTTCGGACAAAGGGAGTACCAATTTGCAGTTCTAAATGAAGAAGTAGCAACACCATACGATATGTTATTAGCGATCAACTTATCGTATAGTAACTTTTTGTTCGTTTCTACAAAGAAAAGTACAATTAAGTATCACGCAGGACTTGCTCACCGGCATAGAGATGCGTTTCTGGACTCAATGTGCTGCTCTTCACATAAAGTATGTATTGTTTCATACCATGGACAGAAAATATATTACACTGCGTTTGTATGTCTGTATTAAGGCTCAGAAACTGATTTGGTATCGATAGAAGTCCAATTCAGCCGTTTGGATGTGCTCTGTATTAAAGCATGGAAACCTGGCCCAATACAGAGCCTACCCCCTCACACGCGAATGCACCCTCCTACAATACGGACCCCGGAGGCTCCGATTTCTGCTGAATTCGCCTCGCTCCAATCTCCCGCAAAACATACCGGTTCGTTCTCCCGAAAAGAAAAAGGAATCGATGAGGCGGCGATAATCGCGGGGGAGTAACGCGAGATCCGTGCGGCCAGCCGAGGTCGATGCGGGCACCGACGGCCGCGTCCAGGGCTCCTGGCCCTCTCCCCTATCCACTCCACCGGCAGAGCCCGGTCGACTCCACCACAGCGCCCTGCGCCGCCTCCAGCGCGGCGGCCATCGGTGCCCTCCGCCGCCGGTCCGTCCCCTCCTCCCCGCCTCTCCATCTCCTCCGGTGAGGTTGCCCTCCCTAGCCTTGCTGATTTGTTCTTCCCCGCGCTCCTCCGGCCGGCGAGGTAGCCCTCCCAAACTTGGACGCGCTGACTGCTGAATCCAGGAGGCTGGCGATGGGGCCAGGTTAGGAGGTTGGCGGCTGCCGCTGGGGCAGGCTCAGGAGGTCGACGGCTGGCTACGGAGCAGGTCTAGGGGGTGGCGCTGGTGCTTGTATGTTGTTCTTGTCCAGCGCCTTATCCACTGCATCTTCTGATTCATAGGTGATGAAGCCAAAGCCTCTGAGTTGCTCAAGAACAAGAAGATGCAGTGTTGTACAGTGCTAGTGCTTGTGTGTTGTTCTTGTACTGTGTAGGTTTACAAAGTAAACAGATTTGTGTAGCGTTCGTGCTTGTGTGCGGATCTTGTATTGTGCTCAAGAACAGGAAGATGCAGTATTGTGCAGAGCTGGTGATGAAACCAAAGCCTCTGAAGTAAACAGTATATATTAGTTTTTAATCAAATATGCTGCGAAGATTTCATTTGATACATGTAGAGCAAAGCATGTCAATATGCAATTCTAAAGTTTGCCATCCAAACATGATTTGGAATTGAAACCTAACTAGGATTCCATGCTTCAATTCAGCGACCAACCAAACAAAGGAATTCGTATTGTACCCATTACAGTTTCATGGCTGAATTGGTATTCCACCCAATTCAATACGGAGCCCTCTAATACAGACATCCAAACACAGCGTTATATGAAATCGAAGGAGTTCACAGTTCATGCACGAAGTTGAGTCCATGAATTCATAATTCAATCCTGGGTGGAATGTGACAACAGACAGTCCTTCACAGAGAAAGGCCTCACATTGATCATGCTAGGCATCTGTGGAGTCCACCTTGGGACAGTACAAGATGCAGGCAGCAAAACGAAGACTAACGGGAGAGGAACAAGCATATCCACCATGAATTTTCAGCTCAAACCACCTCACAAAGGAAAGCTTGGAATCAGGCTGTGTAAGCTCTTGAAGAGAGAGATCAAGGAGCATTCTGTCCTATCGAGTTTTACCTAGAATGTTCGAGGTCTTGGAGATGTGCGAAAATGTGTGGATGTGCTAGCCGAATTGCTTTCAGTTAATCAACACTTAGCACTTTTGCAGGAAACAAAGTTGCAAACAATTGACTCTCCAAAACGTTTCTCCTTCCTACCTCGTTCTCTCGACCACCACATCTCCTTGCCGGCGATCAGGACCATCGGCGGACCCGCTTCTGTTGCTAACTCTGACACCCTTAACGCCCTTGCCCTTATGGAACTACCCCTTCTCGATAGACGCCTTATATGGACAAACAATCCGGAATCCCTAGGATAGAACGAATCGACTGACCTTCCTTTAACTTAGTTTGGAATGACTCCTTTCCTAATACAACTCTTTCGTCGCTAACCAGATTTACCTCCGATCATGTACCCCTGCTAGTCCAAATCAACATTGTTCTCCAGTGCACGAACCAATTCAAATTCGAAGTGGGCTGGGCCATCTTTCGAGCATGTCATTGTTCAAAAAGCTTGGTCCACGAATTTGGGCCCACTGGCCAACTCGACAGCCTCCCTCACTGCCGCACTTCAACGCACACGACGATGTGCCCTAAAAAATGGGCCTGGTCCCGGGTTCCGGCCCAACTACGTGAAAAATATTGTAAGAAATTATTCAACTCCTAGACCTTCAACAAGAAAATTGCCAACCCTCACATCTTTAACCAAAAACATTGCAGTCGTGATCCTTCAAAAAACAATACACCCTCTGATTCATATTAGTTGTTACTCAAACGGATGAATCTATCACTAAAATACACCTAGATACATCCATTTTAGCGATAATTAATATGGATCGGACATGAAAAAGGGTCTTCTGGAAACTACGTGCCAAAATTATGACTGTGGCGGCGCGCACCTCTTCTGGCAGTGCGACTTTGCTCGGGTGGTTTGGCAGAGGCTTGCAGCGTGGACTGGATGTGCCACCGTCGACCCGACCAGATGGCAGCTGCTACCAAACTCCACTCAAATAGTCACCAAGATGATCGAGGACACCACCCCATTTCAAATGGCGCCAACTCCCTCATCCTCCTGACGCTGTGGGGAATCTGGAGGGAAAGAAACAGCTGCACTTTCAGGGAAAGGGTGGCCTCCGTCTCTGAGGTCTCTGCATCCATCAGAAGAGCGATCGACCTGTGGCACGCCGCTGGTGCTACGTGCCTTGAGACCCCGTTCGGGGACATGTCGGGAGATATGTAACTTTCAGACCTATAGATTTCCTATTTTCTCTTTGTTTTCTTTTTTCTTTATTCCTTGACCTACGGGTCACCCCCGCCTTGTTTGAATCCTCCATTGCTCTATGCTAAATCAATGAAAAGCCAGGAATCCCTCGATCTTTCAAAAAAAATGACTGTGGTTGAGGGAGGTGAAAATTTGCGCTATTTCATTGCTTCCGCCTTGCAGCGTTTGCGGAAAAAAATAGAATTCACTCCCTCTATCACTAGGGCACTGATTTCTTCAGTCACAATCACGAAGCCTCCATCCTCAAGCAAGTCTTCACTAAAATCTCCGACTCTATAGCTCCCACCCATTAGAACTTCACCCTAGCCTGTATTTATCCAACCACCATCCCCATGCTCTCCACCCTTGATGTTGCTTTTACTGAGCAGGAAACTAAACATTATTTCTTCCACATGAACCCCCTTGCAAGCCAGGATCGGATGACTTTGACCCTTTCTTCTGGCACCTTGTTAAACCAACTATCACCCAATTCTTCTAAAACTTCTTCCATGGGACCGCCGACACTGAACACATAAATATATCCCACATCATACTACTGCCAAAAAAGGAAACCGTGGGAACACCAAACTCCTTTAGGCCCATCTCGCTTCAAAACTGCCCTATCAAAGTGGTGGCCAAAGTCCATTGACTTAAACCCTTTATATCCCTCTTAGTCCATGGTAGCCAGATTGGCTTTATATCCGGACGTAACATTGCTGGAAAGAAAATATACGCCGCTGATCTGATCAACTCTTGCCACACCAAAAAAACATGCACAATGATATATACTTAAGTTAGACTTTAGTAAAACTTTCGACTCACTAATCCCTTATTAGTTCACGCGGGATGAAACTTCCTCTCAAATTCGCATCACTAATTCCCACCACACACCAAACATGGGTTTGAGATTAATAATCAACTTCCCAAGCTTGCGTAGCAAACTCCCATTCCATTTCCCTAGCAGCCAAACACGATGTTATAAGATTTGCAGGCTGGATTATATATATGTTCACACGCCTCCAAAATGAACATCTCCTTAATCCCATTCCACGTAGTACTCATATACACTTCCTTGGCTCTTTACAAGCAAGTGCAGAGAAACCCTTCTTCTTTCTTTTTTGACGCGGGGCATGTCCTATACATAAAGGCAGCAGCGGCCTAATCTAGACCCTCCCACAACCGCAACAACAAAACCCCGAACGAACAAGAAATGGTATGCATATGTATATTTACATCATTTCTGCACGAGATACGAGTAGAGGAAGTGGTTCCACACGTCCGGGACGCCGGGGAGGCACCAGTGCGTGCAGTCGGCGTAGCTGCTCGGGTTGGCGATCTGCTCCTTCGTGAGGGGGGTGAACTGCCGCCGGAACACGGTGGGGTGCGCGTCGATGCGGTAGTCGGTCAGCTGGGTGAAGTTGAGTATCTGAACGTTTATGCCCTTCTGCTCCAGTGGCCTGAAGATCTGCTTCGCCTTGTCCATCATGCTGTAGTCCGTGGTCGCACCTTTGTACCCCACCTTCTGGATCGGCTCCGACTCGTTCAGGCACTTGTTGCTGTCGTCTCCGCCCCAGTCACTTGCCCTGGAATTTTTTTTAATTTGTGAGAAGATTGTGTGATATACTTGTAAATTTAATCTGTTAGTTGTCATGTTGTCAGGTTTAACGGTTGATGGATAGGTTTCAGTTTTTGGTCTCCTCACCAGGTATGGGTAGGCGACGAGCCTGCGAAATATATTTTGGTCTTGTTGTCGACGTTCGCTCCCACCCACTCGGTTAGTTTCTTGAGAGCAATCTCGAAACCTTCCACCATCTCCACTTCGTCTAGCTTTGCATCACCGTCCTCAAATGAGCCATACCTGCACATGTTGAAGATGTTCATCACTCATCTCAATTATAATTATATTTGTCACTAATTCCAAATCCCAGTTCATAGCATCCAAAACTTTATCAACTTGTTTGCGTCGGTTTCAGATAACTCTTTCCTTTTGTTGGTAAGCAACGAGCGTAAAATGATGTACTTACATGACCTTCATCTTCATATCGGGCTTCTGCTTCCTCCACCAAAGGTAAGAGTTGAAAACAATAACGTCAGCATTGCCCCAGGCACGGGCATGCTTCTCAATCTTCTCCGCCCGTATGATCCGGTACTCAACCCGGTGAATTATCGGGTTGTCGCTGTTGGATTCCAGTATCAGCGGCGACCAGTAGAAGTCGATTGTCGCATTGTATTCCTGAAACAGTGTGCCTCGATCAGCTGACAGAAAGTGGCATGCCTTACTTCCAGTATATTCTCTCTAGTGTTCAGAGATTGAGAAACATACGTATGCCGTGAAGGAGATGAGTGAGCCGTTGTAAACGCGCATCTTCTGGCCTTCAGGGATGGAGGCCTCCACCATGCACACCATGGAGACCCATTGGTTCCTGTTGATTGAGTCGCCGACAAAGACCATCCTCTTGTTCCTCAGTTTTTCGAGCAGTTTTGTGGCATTGAACCTGTTTCACAGTTTCAACATGACAAAAATAAGAACAAGATGTAAAATTCTCACAACTCATGATCTTTCACTATCCATTAGTTCCTTTGTGTCTTTGGGGAGCAGAGGCAGAGCAATCATATCACTATTTTCTGGCGTTGAATCTGTTTCAACATGTGAAAAAATAGCCCGCGTGTCACAAATGCTATTGACACTTTGACAGTACTAGGCGTGAATGACTGGATGCCATGCCATATATGATCTGTTTCTAGCCATGCAGGTGTATGGAATTGGATGGTGGACAAAGCAAGAAAATAAATATAGATTTCTCATTGTTGATCTTTCGCTGCCCTCTGGTTCAGCAGGCCAAAAATCCCACTCATTTTGCCATCCCATATATGATTTGTTCCATTGCTATACTTATCATGCATCCTTTGGTTTCAGCTAGAGACCAAGCTAAGATTTTAATTCCCTTATATTCCATAGAACTCTTTCCTTTTACTCCCCAAGAGTTCAATTTCGAAATTTCGCAACACTGACAGAGCATGTAGGTAGTAGCAGTGCAGTACAATATAGTTTCAGGCATGCTGCATTTTTTCTTTGCTGTCGACATGAATGAACAAAACCGAGCTAGAAAACCACTCAAGTCTCAATTCAACTATTCTTTCTAGAGAAACATGCATGTATGTAAATGTAACAAAGCCAGACATACCTCGGAAGATCACATCCATCGGGCTGCCATCTCCAATACTGGTACCTGGTGTCATTCCGGCCGTACTTCTCGCAGGCGACCTCGTCGAAGATGAAGGAGCAGTTGAGGCCCGAGTAGAGCGGCTGGGAGGCGTTGTCGTACACCCAGCGCCCCACGGACCAGTTGCACTCCTCGCCGGAGCCCCTCACGGCCTCGCCCATGAGCTCGTCCGTCCACTGCACCTGCGCCTCGCGGCGGCCGGCCGCGGCCACCTTCACCTCCTGGTGCCGGTGCTGCACCGCCAGCTGCACCTGCGACTCGTGGCCGCGGTCGAAGAGCAGGGAGACGGAGCTGACGACGATGAAGAAGGCGACGAGGGAGCTGACCACGCCCCGCAGGCCGACGACGGGGGACGGGGAGGACGCCGCCGTGGTCATCTTGTTGTGGGTGGCCTGTTCAGGCTTCATTTTCTCTGGTGAGTCGGCCGTGGCGCCGTCCCCTCTTTTATTGTTGTAATGGGGGCACTCCTTCCCATGTCTAGTGCTGCACAAGCAAACGTGAACGCTGACCCTTGGGCTAACCTTCATCATCATCGATCACCCTGACCGCCTGCCCGCAGTGCAACCTCCTGTAAGCTAACTCGGATGTATAAGAATGTGCAGCAGGTTGGTACTGGCGCTGAAAGTTTGAGGCTGAAATGAAATGAGGTTGCAAGACAAGACGATGGGTGGTGTTTGTAAGTTTGGTCTACCCAGCCCCGAATTTGCACATGATTTTATATGTCAGGCTCACGCTCACTCCACGCATGTGCTCTGCCAGTGCCCATAATGTAAGGCTAGTTTGTTTAATAAAAGCAAAAGGGGGTAAAGGTACAAGTGCTGGTTTCTGGTGCCGACACTTCTATCTATCAATCAAATCCACCAGACCACACCACACCACACCAGAGTCACACCAGCCATTCAAGCTAGCACAGCAAAAAGCAAAATATATTTATTTCAATGTGCTTGCGTTTGCGCGTGTCACTTTCAGCATATGATATTTACAAATTAAGCAACGGAAAGGCGGTGTACGGGGAAAGAAGTCTTTTGCATTAATTGCTTTGTTCCTCACCTAATTAGCATTCATAATAAGCCAATGCAAAAGCCACTGGTATAGAGGCCCCCTGAAGTAAAGTTCAGTAATGCATTTTCCATCATTTCAAAATGGCAATCATAATTCTCTATCAGTTGATGTACTGGTAGTGCTAAACAACCTTAACTGGTACGGTCGCATCGCTATATATGTATATTTATGTCGATATATTCATCAATCCAAGTTTATCTAGTGCTTATCTGTTACTGCCGTCTACTACTTAACTAGTATTTCTGATCAGTCAACACGTCTTAACGTGTGCTTGTCTGTTGCATGCATGCGTCAAAGTGGTGATCTCCCTGAATGAATTAACTTATACATGTTGGCCGTCTCTTTTTCAACACGGTGGTGTGTTGTCAATTAATCCGAGTGGCAAACACCGCACGATCAACGGTTTGCCTTTTTTCGGCCTTCATTCTCCACCTCTTTTCTGACAGAAGTAGCCGGACATATGAATAATGTGATTGGTTGTGACACTAGGACTATTTAAACCGCTCAAGGTACTACCTGGCAAGCTGTGACTACAAGTGAATGACAGATGATAAATCCTGATTTGGTTTGGTGCTGAATCTCAAATTGCCCAACCAAAATAGATAGCCTCTCCCTTTTCCTGAGCAATCTCCTCTCTCAGCAGGCTAGCTAGCTAGCTAGCTAGCTAGCACAGTATGAAATGATCAGCGGTGCCCCAAAGGCCGCATAAAGTGTTAGGTGGAAGGAATTCTATGCCTACACCTGCTTTGTTTGGTATCATGTCCTAATATAGCCCGGTCCTATCTAACCAGTGGGGTCTATCTGCATAATACGGTGCCAGTCAGTCGCTCACTCTGCAATCCAATCATTCCGTTTCCTCTGAGATTCTCCATGGCCATGGCCATGGCAATGGCATGCAGCTGGTGGAGACATGAAAGGCATGACTGATGAGCACCAACAATATCCATGGAAGACGGAAGGATCTGACTTGCAGGAGTGGACAAAGGGTACTGCACTTATTACTGGCCTGTACTGGAGGCCGCGTCGGTTGAGCGGCGCGAGCCTTAGAAGGAAGGCTAGCTAGTAACATCTGCCGAAGAAGCAGTTGGCAACGTGCATTTGAGAATTGAGATGTATGGACATACCTACAGCTGGTCCACCTTTAATTTGCTCCCCAAAAGCTAGTAGCTGCTTCCTGCAAAGTCCAATGGGAAACTATTTGGACGTCTCCGACTACTCTCCATCCGTCTTGTCCTGCGCAAGGAGCCATGCCATGCAAAGTACCATGTATTCCATGTGCGCTGGTCCAAAGCTTTGTGTTACTAAACTCGCTGATCACGCATGGCGATGGCGTGGTGATAATTAGCGCGCGTGATGCATGCTGCTAGTATAAACAGAGTTCAGATATAAATAACACTCTAGTGATAATACTTGCATAATCACACAAACTACTACTAGTATAAACAGAGTTCAGAAATAAATAACACTCTAGCAATAATAGGCATACCTGTCGCAATCTCACTTGCAGCTTTTCCCTAGAAAGGAGTGTAGAAATGAAGCTCGATTTCTGAACCTCTACTCAAGTGAGCAGCCTGCTGGCAGGAAATAATATGGTAGCTGGCTAGTTTGATTGCCGGCAGTGCTATTGCTTTGTAGTAGTAGTATCAAACCTGCACTTGCAGCATTTAACCACTTATCTTCATGGCATACAGACTAAATATGGTGTTCTCAGAGGTCAGACGGCAGCAAATGATTTTCAGTCAATGATTCTCAACTCTCATGCCGTTCCCAGCCTGAGCCTGATCATTTCGGTTTACACAGGTAGGTTGCTGGAAGAACAGCATCCACCTGCAGTAAACCTGGTGCGGAGTACTGTGACATCTGCGAAAATGATTGATGCTCCCAGGTCAAAAGAGTGAAGACCACAGCGGGCCTACCCACCTAGCTGCTAACACCCGCAGGGACGGCAACGGAAAAAGGCTACCATGTCCTGCTTCTTGGCTTCAACCACCTCACCAAACCATGTGTTTTCTAGTACCACCACCAATAATGCAAATCTCCCCCTCTCTTCCCTGTTTCCTGTGGTGCTCTTAATTTCCTCAACAGTTGCTGCACATACTAGTTGTTGCAGATTGCATGTATCGCTTGAGTCCAAAACAATTGGTGTGATATTGATCGCACCGACGATGTACGTGTGGACAATGCTTGAAACAAGCTATACATGATTAGCGTCGTCTTTCTTAATTTGCTTTCTGCAGTTAATGCGACGAAGGAAATACATGTGTGGGTTATGTAGAGCCTGGAGTGTTATGCTGGCTAACAAGAGGCATCCATCAAGCCTTGGACTTGAAGAACAGGATACAGGTACTGATGGAGCAAATCCTGACCCCAGTTTCTCATAAACCGTACATGCGTATAGTCTCTATCTATGCAAGGTAAACATCTTCATCATTCAATGTCTGGAAGGACATTTCCTGATATTTTCAGAGACCAAAAAATTGCAGAATCATTCAAGCCCTGGTAACCCATCCAGCATGCTATTGCTTGCTAGTTAGATTAGTTAAGAAGACTGACAGGATGTTCCACTTTGCTATCTTATGATGGGAGGCTACAGTTGATCAAGTCTGTGTTTTCTGCACTGCCTATTTTCTTTCTTCATGTGTGCCCTTGCCCTGGTTGCCAGTATCACTGATCGATTTGATAAGTATATGAGGCATTTCTCTCTGGAAAAAATATGGCCAGGAAAATTCAGGTCCTGCATTAATTGCTTGGGACAAGATTTGCAGGCCTGGAAATCAAGGTGGGCTTGGAATCTTGGATATTATTGCAGTGCATAATAAAGCTCTACTCATGAAAAACCTCCACAAGTTCTTAAACAAGAGAACCTTCCTTGGGTTAAGATGATTTGGGACAAATATTGCTCGTCTGAACTCCACATCTCGAACTTTTGCCCTCATTCAAGAGTAATACAACCTGCAAGGCTGGCAACGGAGGCACAATAAAACTTTGGCATGAAAAGTGGGTGGACAGACCTCTGATTCACATATTCCCTGAACTGCACTTTTTTTTTTTGCCAAAAATGACACCCAGTCCTTGGCCTGCTTGCTCAATTCTAATGATAGCTATGCTCCATTCCACACCCCACTCTCAGAACAGGTTTTTGAACAACTTAATGACCTTCAACTCCTAATGAGCCTGCACACCAATGGTCAAACTCAAGATAGATGGATATGCCAGGGCAGTAATAACAGATACTCATCCATCTCACTGAGCCTGAAGACACGAGCAGAGGCTCACATCATCTTTAACTGGCTTTGGAAGTGTGCTAGCAGAATAAGACACAAAATCTTCCTTTGGTTGCTACTCCCTCTGACTCTGGGTTTTAGTTCCAGAATTATGGAACGAGGGAGTAGTTGTGGGTTTCTGTCCCCAATCCTCAGTGGGCATTGGCCTTTCTGTGGTGTTGGTTGACCCAAACTACTCAGTTATATGCATGCTCAAAGCTGGGCCGAGTACACATGGATATGGCCCAGAAACACCTACGACTTCTTGGGTCTATGTTTATACTTTTGATCCTATCAGCCCATCACAGTTGGAACCTGGGATGGGAATTGTCATTTTGTCAATCCATTTTTCCCCCCGAGAAACCTCTTGGTCAATGCAGTTCTAATATGAGATTCAGTCTAGTTTCAGTGCTGCCCGTGGAATAATATGATTCCAAATGCGCAACACTGAAACTTAGTTTGGATCTGTGTGCACTGTAGGAGATAACTGAACATCTTCACATTTCTTTGATTCCAAATGTTCCAACAACCTAGTATGATCATGGCCATTGCAATGGGTTTTGCAACTTGTGATGAACAAGCAGTATATCATCATATGTTGAAGTTCCTCTCTGCCTTGAAGGAATCATGGTTTCCCAGCAGTCTTGAGCAAAAGGGCAATCCCAAAAGAGGTGTAGTGAAGTTTCTTCCACTCCTTCAGTGCAGAATACACAATTAAAACAGTCCAGGTGCATATATTTTCTTTTGAGTAAATTTCTGGTATTAACTCTATCATGCAGTATCAACTATGGCCTCCAAGAAAACAAAAACCGAAAACTATCAACTATGGTCCCCAAGAAAACAAAAATCAAGTATGCCCAGTATATCTTGAGAAAAAACAAAACTATGGCCAGCATATGTACTGCTGCTAGACAAGAACAATATAATATAATCAGTGTGCTAAAAGTCCCTCTGCGATGTTCATTTCAACAGGAAAAAGAGAAACGGCAACTGTTCTGCGCTAAGGAGTGGAAAATGGTAAGTTCAGGGGATTTGTCCATGGTCTTAACTCTTAAGCCACCAATGATTATGGTAGACGAAAATATAAAACAGAGGTTGGCTGGACTGTAGCAAACCCTGATTAACCCAAGAGCTTTAATACTGTATCATTTTTGTAGATCTATGATCAATGTTCTCTGTCACACTATATATTGCAGGAGGGGACACGTATGTCCGCAAGAAGCCAAAGACTCTACGAAGCATATTGATAACGTAAGCAGCATTGTGGGGGCAACTACAACTGATCCTTTGTTTGTCCTAGATTGACACTTGATGCATGCATCCACAGTTCCACACGATGACAACTAATATTATAAGAGCATCTACAGCCAGATATATCTAATCCGGCCTCTCAAATGCCCGCGGACGTACCCGGGCGCGTCCGCGAACAATGACCAGGCACCCCTCATTTGGCACAGCCGTGTCCCTCATATCCGAACCCCAAATCCATGCAACCCATGCAACGTTACATAGATGAACACGATGAACATGCTTAATAGCAAAAAATGACTAAATACATCTGATGCAAAAGGATCAAAGTTCATCGCTGGACAGTGCAAATTCATGCTAAAAATGACTAAAAACATAGATAAAACGGAGAAGGGCGGAGGAAATCGCCATTTTCTCGCCGGCCATTTCCATTGCAGTTGCCGGTGCAGCTGTACCGCTCCATGTAGGCATAGGCGGCCGGAGGGGCATCATCGTCAGAGCTGGAGCCGTTGGTGATGTCTAAGCCATCCTTGGAGGTGGAGCCATCCGTGACGTCCAAGCCATCGTCGGAGCAGATTTGGCCCATCAGCCTCCGGAGCAGGCGGTCCTACTCCTTTGCATGTCGGGCCCCCTTCGCCTTGGCCGTTGCCTCGCGCTTCGACAGCTCATAGCGAGCCAGAGTGCTTTGGCATTCTTGTGGCGGAGCCACCGCACATCCGTCTCTGCCGTTGTCAAGGAGTGGGTGAGGACCGACGAGACAAGCGCATCCTCGAGATCCACCAGCACTTAGTCAGCGCCTCCCCCGCCGCCGCCCTCTCCCTCGCCAGCTGCTGATCACGGTGGGCTGCCCATGCCTCAGATTCGGGTGTCCTCGTCCGCGCCAGTGCGGGCACAAGGACCCAGCAGTGCCCGGGTACGCCATCCGGAGTAGATTGAGCTTGCAGGCGTGGTGGGCGGTGTACCTGGACGGACACAGAGCGGGCGGAGCTGCGCGATGGGCAGGAGGCTCCGGCGACGGTGCTGGGGTTGCGTCAACGGGCGACGGGCGAGGTCGCGTAACCGGAGTTGCTGCTACTGCCCTGGTCCAGCCGCAACCGCCTCAAAGCAATGCAGAGGGCGATTTCCTCCACATCGCCTGACTCTGCATCGCGCAGTAGGCTCGCCCACTTATCGGAGCCGCCGGATCCACCACCGGGGCCGCCGCTGCTGCTTGCGCTGGCCATCGATCGGAAGTGGAGGGGACTGGGAGTGGAAGAGACAGATAGAGAGAGAATGGAGTGAACTGATTGACTTCGGTCTAGGGTTCGTCCGAAGGGGCTATTTGTGGGGGGCAGGGTGGGCCAAACCAACATGGCGGACGCGTCAGGGCATGTCCGGGCCTCCCCATACCTACCCCAGAGTTGGAATGGGTATGAGGGATATCGATCAGCCCGGGTGTATAGGGCCAATGTGAGAAGCTCGTCTGGGTCACGGTTTAATGATCAGGCACTATCCGGTCGTCCGCCAGCTCATTTTGGGGAGCCCGACTGTAGATGCTCAAAGGGCATATCCAACACGGATCATCAAACCTCCCCTGTATGTCTAGACCGGACGTACCAGGAACCCTTAGGCCTCCAAAGTGGACCCTCATTTTGGTCCGACTCCAAATCAGGTGGAGCTCTAGGGGAGTCCGGACGTCTGTCACATCAGACACCGACATCTCGGTCCCACCCAAAACCTATCCGGCGCTCACATATTCTCACAATCCGCCCACCCTTCCCATGCCAGACTTCGCCATTTTTGCCCCGAATGTTGTCGCCCCCGCCCGTTCAGTCGTCTACCGCTGCCGCGATGGATCTGCCGGAACCCAGCACCATGTTCATCCTCCCACCAGATCCAGAGCTCGTACATCCCTCATCCGCACCGGTCGATATGGAGACTATCAAACGACAAGACCGGCGCGTGAGGACGAGGGAGAAGAAGGCGCATGCGGCCGGTCAGGCCCGAGCTCCTCCGCCACAGCACCCTGCATGTCGGTGCCGCCCGGCCAACATCGCCCTTGTCTGCACAGTTCAAGCCGCATCACTCCACCGCCTCCTTCACCTCTGGCGGGCCTCCACCGTCACTGTCGACCTCAACAGTTACTACGTGTTCACCGAGTCACTGACGCTCATCCTCCGATCGCGCTATCTGTCAGAGGAGCACTTGTGTGCGGGCGCCCGGTCACTGTATCGCATAATGCCTCCCGCCAAGCTCTACGGCGGCACGAAGACAAACAACTAGATGATCACTGTTGGCTATAGCCAGAGCCAGAGCCATCGACGGACACCCAACAGCTATCGATGCCCGATTCAGATGCGAAGAAGAGGGGTTTGGCGTACTTGAACAAGAAGGACAAGTTGTTCTATTTGGTTTGGTTGGGCACAAGTGCCGATCTGTTTCATAGTGCAGAGCAAAAGGGCTTGACTTTTTGGCAAGGTGTTCATGATTGGTTTCATAAGAACAAGCACTACGAGCCCTACAACAAGGAAAAGATCAATGATCAAAATTTGAGCTCGATAAGTCATTGATGGTACACCATTCAAGAGGTCGTCAACAAGTATTGGTCATGCATATGCACAAACACAAAACTGGTGGCCAAGTGGCGTCGCACTCCACAAACTGGTGGCCAAGTGGCCAAGTTGCTTTATGTGCTGGTCATGTGATTTTTTTGCTCTATGATGCAACTTGTTGATCATGTGATTGTATTCTTTGCTAGCCCGAACACGCGTCGTTATACCACAAGAATGAGGGCAAGCCATTCTCCATGCCCCGTTGTTGGTGCAAGTTGAATGGGCAAAGCAAGTGGGGATGAAGTTGGTGATCCAATATATGGAGTTGAAAGAGGGCTTGAACCGGCCACCTGCGTGGCTAGGTCGAGGGGGGCATGGGAGATTGAGAAGGAGAAGCAAGAAGGGGTGCGACCAAGATTACTGACAAGTTTGAGGACATCATGGCGAAGAAGGGGGAGGTATGTGCCAAGCGCAATGAGCTCAAGGAGGAAAAGAAGGTGGAGAGGTTTAACATGTTCATCAAAATACAAAGGAAGAAGATGGAGCTCACGCGAGGAAGCTTGCAGTCAAACAAGCGTGCGAGGAGCAAAAGATCTTGTAAGTGAAGGCCGACGACTTGGATCCCGATGTGGCAAAGTTTGTTCACGAATTGTGTGGTGGCGTCTACACACGCTATGCGCAAAAGGAGGCGGGCAAAAACCCGAGGAATGAGGCCTTTGGTACGGACATCCAGTGCTTTTGCTAGTGGTTTGATGGAGGTATAAAACTTATTGAACATCCAGCGCTTTTATTATTAGTTGCATCTGTTTGCAACTATTTAAATGTATCATCGAATTGCTTTTAATCAAGAAAATTTGACAAAGGAGGAGGCCAGACAAATAGGGAAAATTTTGAGGATAGCATTGGATGACGTCCGGCCGGCCCGATGTCAAGTGTCCACGGACATCCGTTTGATGAACACCGTTGGAGATGCCCTAACCAAACCAATCATGTGTAACTAGTAAAAGAACTTCATCTCCATCAATCATGTCTAGCAAATCCATTGAACCGTTACTTTGAAACAATCTGTAAAGAGTTCATGAAGCAAAATAATTGAAAACTCATTCTTTGACAGAGATCTTAATTAGGTTTTGTCTGTATTGGTGACACGGGGCACTCAGCCATCAGGAGCTACGTAAGATCCAGCCATTATCATAAGGTCTGTATATAACAAGCAATATCTGACAGGTCAAATGTTAGTGAAGCCAGGCAAGTGCTGGTTCAGACACAGGACACATGTCTTGTGCAGAGAGATTAGGAATCTATTAGGTCAGGTCTTCCATTTGGAAGCATTAATTACTTCTTCTACCTTGGGATGCTTCATGTCGTGATGTGCACGAACAAACTATTTGGACCCTACTGTGCATACCATGTGAGTGAAGCCAACTGCGCTTCACATCTTCAACAAACAACAATATCTGCAACTGCGAGCACAAAGGCACTCCTCAAACATGTCTTGTGGAGATAAGCCTGAACTAACTGAACTTTGTGGTTCAGAAAACCTGAACCAGTTTTTGTCTAGGTGACCCATGAATAGAAATGGAGGTGCTATGAATGCATGAATATGTGTCCCAACTGGGTGTGTGCAATGCGGAGGCATTATCCAAAACAACATGTGTCACAAGCAATCAACTTTCTTCTCAATTTCCCAATTTTTCAGAAAATTACAGAAGCAGAGACACTGTTTATGAATCATCAAAGTAGAAAAACACTAGACAGTTATGGCACATAATGATCATGTCCATAGGGACTCTTTCTTAAGGCACGCCTCCTGCAGCAGCAGCGTGCTCATCAGATCACTCTGCATGACGAGGCTGCTATACGCCTTGTCATCATCATCCATCTGCATTTGCTGCTGCTGCTGCACCTGGCGCTGCTGAAGCTCTTGCAGATGAAATGCAGACGCCGGGGACGGGTGGTTGATGCGCTGGAGGATCTCGGCCTGCGCGACGGCGAGCTGCACCTGGAGCTGGGAGACCTGCTGCTGGAGGTAGGAGATGGCGCCGGCACATCCGTAGACGGGGTCCCGCATCCGCGCAGTGGCCTCGTACACCAGGCTGCTCACGGCATCGGCCCGCTGCGCCGCAGGGAGCTCCTGTAGCATCTTGCTCACGTTGCTGGCGCCGAAGACCCGGTGCACGGTGGCGAACCGGTGCGGGTCCTCCGGCGGGAAGTAAGGCGCGAACACGCAGTCCCTGGCACACCGCCGACGCAGGAGCTTGCATGACGCGCACGGTGTGGCGCTGCTCCCGGTCTGAGCAGCCCCGGCCATGGCAGTGCTTTCCTCTTTGCTACGGGCTTAGAGAAGAGAAGAGAAGAGAAGATAGAGCAATGTATGGAGATGGTTGCAAAGGGGGAGGGTGATGGGTGCAGAGCTGGGCCTTTTTATAGAGGAAGCAGCCAGCCAGGAAGGAAGATGGAGGCTAAGCTAGGTGTCAATGAGGGAGGTTGGCTGCTAAGTCCATGCACACCCTCGTTAATCAGGACAAACAAACAAGGATGATAAACTAGTTTAGTGATGGTTTTGTGCTAATTAATGAGCTCTGTCATGTTGCTTGCTGGATCACATTCATCTAGCGTAGAATAGGTGTAGAGCCATGTACCTACTGGTACTGCGTGCAGTGTGTGTAAAGGCTTTCTGCCTTGTTTGTCTGTATTTAGCAGCGAAGGTTGATTATTAGCTAGTAATCTATCTATGCATCCTCCAATGGTCGTCATGATCTGGCAATTCTGCTTACCATTCACTTCACGCGGCACCGCCGGCCACACTTAGCTGGCTGTAGAGTCTGGATCAATATTTGACCCTGCATGCATGCACGTTCAGAGTTGACCTTCCATTAGATGAAACACACACTATGACACTGGAGATTTCATTAGCATTGCCGGTCTGATCCGTCTGACGCACGCTGTTAACATGTACTTGTTTAATCAACCTAGCTAGCTTCCCCGCAAAAATGAGGTGAGGATCGAAGACTTAGCACCAACATGCATTAATTAGAGAGGAAGCAGTGTTACTAGCTAGAGCTAGCCTAGAGGTGAATAATTATCAAGTCGGCAAGGGAAATGGCGGGGCTCGACGTGAGGATGTCTGTTTCACTCTTCTCTACAAATTGGTGAGGTACTACTACTAGCTTCAATTCAATCTTCAATGCTAATCAACTACAGTACTAGCACTACTAATCAAATACAGTGAGAAAACAACAGATACCAGTATTTGTCTATCCCATACGCATATTAAATAGATCATGCCAAGACCAGGAGAAAACCTGACACGTATGAACGCCCGGCCCTAGAACAGTGCTGCTACATCATCATCATGCGGACAGGGAGAGATTGGGGATTTGTCCTGCACTAGAACGGCACTGCTACATCATCGTATGCAAGCATTTCTATAATATACATGTCAATAATAGCATTGCTAGCTAGAGACAAGTATCCGCAATGTCTGATGCTAGTCATGAGGTACGTACGTGCACCCATGCGGCCATGTCCAACGCATTAAGGCCTCGTACCAACTTGTGATGCAGACTGTGCAACCACACCCTATACCTCTAGCTAACCCGGTTGTGTTTCCAGTGTGGATGACAGGACAAATTCATGCTGGAGCTACACTACAAGATGCATAGTTTGCCTAGAAGGATTATTGCTGCCTCAAAGAAGAGAAACAAGAAGCATAGTATACTATCTGTATCATATACTATCAGCATGTACAAAAGTCTTGCCTCTCATGCATCAATTTTCATCTGTCGAGAGAAAAAAGAAGGCATATTCTTTCTCTGTGTTCTCGTGTACTGCAGTCTGCAGCGTCCTCCTTTGTGAGTGCATGGAAAAAGGAGTACTACAAAGTACCGAGTCCTGACCCAGGAAGGAGGCAGGATTTCTAAAGTTGTTGCGATGCGTGCATGCACATGCACGTTGCTATCAAAACTCAAGAAAGTTCGGGCATGCATGTTTCAGTTTCACCCTAAATAACTAACCTGCCGACAATGTTTCACCGCCAAAGAGCTAACCCCAAGAGACCCTTGCAAATAAGTCTTCACAGTTGCTGCTTAATTTCAAAGTCCAAACGGATCCATCACATGGTTTGGTAAACTCACTGGACTAACAGAGCCACCCACGCATGGCCAGTTTACAGCAGACAGGCCGTAGTCTGATTTACCTCGTGTGTTTTTACCACCCTCTATCAATCCGCGGGTTATTTTCCAGGCACTAAGACTAACCCACAGTGTAGTAGACTTTTTCTTTTAACTTTCCTAGGGCACTGGAACATGCAACAGACATCTCCTTTCCCCAACACGACGACTTGTTCCCATCCCATGTAAACGCCTCCAATTGGGTAGACCCTGCCATTCCACAAGGAAAAAAGGACAGAGGTTCCAAGATTCCATCTATCATGATGGACCTGGACCACTAGCTAACTCATGTTAGGTTCGCCTTGTGTGTGCATGTGCCTCTGGGATCAAACTTCAGACTTGGGTTTAACCGACACTGCCACATGTTAAGTGTCTGACGTTACAGGGTAACTCACATGCTTAATTCACTCTTCATTCTCACTACCAACCTTTTAGTTTTCATGTGTTTCCAAGAGAGCTTTCTTTCTATTCTGAATTCTCTAAGGTAAACTGTCCTATTGCTCAACGAAACATAGCCAATGCCATGTCTTAGGATTGTCTTTTCTGTTAGGCTCAACAAGTCAATAGCACCTTTCCATGAAGTTAAATGCGCAATATTTCCCTACCGAATTATCTCAAAAGAAAAGACATTGTAACATAAGCATCATTTCGCGTGATCCTAATATGTACAAATATGTAGAGCATAAAATCAGTCTAGTTTTTTACTCTTCATAGCAGTACACAGCGAATACGGCAGTGACAGTAGCAGAGGCCAAAGGTAACATACTCATTATGTCAGATCCAAGACTCGTACACGATATGAATATCAAATCTCCGAGCAAAAAACATCACCTAATTGAGTTTGATATAACAAAGAAAATCATAATATTAAGCAGTATTCTACACTTTTGTTTAGCTAATGAAGCAGACTCCTACATGGTTATTGGATAACCACACTTCATCTAATCAGATTGTGCAATAGACAATTAGCAAAAACATTGCTAGTGCAATGAAGCCATGGGAGAAAAGTCGTTGGGCATCGCTTAAGAAGAATGACAAGTGTGACCAAAAATTAGTTTGGTTTCATGCCTGGGAGGTCGATCATGGAAGCCATTTTCTGGGTGCGACAACCTATGAAGACATACAGGGAGCAAAAAAGGACCTGCATATGGTGTTCATTGACTGGAGAAGGCCTACGATGAGATACCGCGGAATGTCATGTGGTGGGCCTTGGAGAAACACAAAGTCCCAACAAAGTACATTACCCTCATTAAGGACATGTAGGATAATTTTGTGACAAGTGTTCGAACAAGTGATGGCGACACTGTTGACTTCCCGATTAAAATAGGCCTGCACCAAGGGTCAGCTTTGAGCCCTTATCTTTTTTGCTTTGGTGATGGATGAGGTCACAAGGGATATACAAGGAGATATCCCGTGGTGTATGCTCTTTGCGGATAATGTGGCTCTAGTCGATGATAGTCGGATGGGAAATTAATAGAAAGTTAGAGCTATGGAGACAAATCTTGAAATCCAAAGGTTTTAGGCTTAGTAGAACTAAAACCGAGTGCGGTTTCAGTACTAGTAGGCACGAGGAGAATGAGGTTAGTCTTGATGGGCAGGTGTACCTCAGAAGGACAACTTTCAATATTTGGGGTCAAAGTTGCAAAAGGATGGTGATATTGATGAAGGTGTGAGCCATCGAATCAAAGCCGGATGGATGAAGTGGCGCCAAGCTTCTGGCGTTCTATGTGACAAGAGAGTGCCAAAAAAGTTAAAACGAAGGTTCTGTCGGACGGTGATTCGACCCGCAATGTTGCATGGCACTGAGTGTTGGCTGACTAAAAGGCGGCATGTTCAACAGTTAGGTGTAGCGGAGATGCGCATGTTGAGATGGATGTGTGACCACACAAGGAAGGATCGGGTCCAGGATGATGATATACAGGATAGAGTTGGGGTAGTACCGATTGAAGAAGCTTGTCCAACGTCGTCTGAGATTGTTTGGGCATATTCAACGCCGGCCTCCAAAAGCTCCAGTGCATAGCGGACGGATAAAGCGTGTTGATAATGTCAAGAGAGGTTAGGGTAGACCAAAGATGACATGGCAGGAGTCTATAAAGAGATATCTGAAGGAGTGGAATATCACCAAAAGAACTAGCCATGGACAGGGGTGCCTGGAAGCTAGCTAACCATCTGCCAGAACCATGAGTTGGTAGCGCGATCTTATGGGTTTCAGCTCTAGCCTATCCGAACTTGTTTGGGACTAAAGGCTTGTTGTTGCTGATTGCTAGTGCAATATGCATTTAAAGATTGTATTGGTGGATACGCTGTAAGCTTACAGCAATATCGTATTTTTGTATCATTGCCTGTTATTGGCCGTTCAGTTCAAGCAAGAGGTGATTATCCTATCATTATCATTTCATTTCAGGAATCCAATGCTATCAAGAAAAATACTTACGGAGAACAGGTGTTAAGTTGTGGATGGCGTGGTAAAAGATATGGAACAGGAGTTCCACACAGCACATGCATGATACCAAAGAAAATGAACATGACTGACGCGCACATGCTATTGACAGAGACCCCACATATCTGTTTTGCATAATAAGACGTATGCCGTGACATATACAGGAAAAAGATCAGAGTGGTCTTCTTTTGATCAAAGCACTAATCATTGCAATCTGAGAAGGAGACACATATAGAGGTATGGGTGTACGTAATGAAGGAACGTTAATGACGGAGAGGAACAACCCCAGCTATCTAGGTAGCCTGTAAATATTCAACCAATATCTGTGATGAAACAAAATATATATTGGTGTTACATGTTGCATACGCTCAATAAATACTAGACTGGGAAGTTCAAAGCTACTGTAGGAAACGACAAGTAAAACTAAGGCATGAAATTCACCTTTTCTACCAAAATGGCTTGGAAAAATGATCAAGCCACTCTTCTCAGTCTTGGGGAAAGGCCACGCTGATAATGCCCGAAATCAAACCTCTTCAAAGTTTCTCTTGCGGCTAAGTAGTAGTTTTTGTGAGTTCCTTGTTTTGATCCCCAGCCTAAACATCAAGTTCGCCGGTAACTTCGGTTTTTCTGAGTGTAAATTGCACTTTTCACTAATGCCTGAAGTTTTCCTTTTCATGTATTCAGCGGATTGCGTCTGAACTGTGACAGTACAGGCAGCAGTATTAAAATTTGAAACTCAATTTAAAAGATCAAACAGAAGATTCATTACCCTGACTATTGCAAGGTTTAAGTTATGCTATGCTATCCAACAGTTTCATGAAGACTACATGATCATGAATAGAACGTATATTCACTCTTGGCATTGTTATTTCTCCAGTTAAAGCAGGAACAGTTTCTCAACACATAATTTACACTATTCATGGCATTACAGAACTGACCAGAACGCTGTGCAGATAATGACTTGGCCAAGGTTTGGAGTCCTCTTATATCATTGACCTTGTTCTTCTTCAGAGTCGAATTAGTAGAGTCCAAGTGGCTGGGGTGAATGTGCACAAGAGCATTTGCAAAAGCCTAGAAGTACATTAAAAAAGGTAACAAATGTAACAGATGAGATTAACAATACAATCAGGGGTCATTCAGAATACAAAGTTGGAGTTCAAGCAGCACAATACACTTCTCCAGAAAATTTAACCACAAAGAGCTGATCAGACTGACATGCTAAATATCATCAATTGACGAGACTGTATCTGATTTTAACTGATAGAGGAAACAGACTAAACAATTCGGTCAATGTCGTTCTCCGGAATGATCTATGTTTATATGTGCTCAGTTGTACAAAGTACAAACAACACCACTATAAATAGCACAATCATCAAACACCTGTCATCATCTCATTCAAAGTAAGTGATAATAGGGATGCATTTTCATTTGAATAAGTTGGTCAGTTTTCACTTTATGGTTAAGACTAAGCATGCTGAGGTATTAAAATGTTCAATATGTCAGTAAGGCAGTACATAAAATTATTATCCCCTGGGAGATTTATTTCTACCAGGATTAAGCCATCAGTTTTTGTCATGCCGAAATTATACCACATCACCAGTTTTATTATCAGAGAAAAATTATACTTGAAAGACAGCATCACTCTATCCAATAATCAGAATCTGTTCCAGTCTACATTTCATTTTTAAGCTAGATAGCAATGTAAAACAGACAAGAGTGCAATGCAGAGAAATACTTGCTAGCTCTTGAGAGATCAGGTTATATAGAACCAAGAATATGTTTTATGATCCGTTACAAGTTGACCACTTCCTTGAATTATGACAATATTTCTGAATCATGTTTTTCGCCAACACCCTGGACCATTAGTAGTACAAGCAAATGATGCTTGAGGTTAACTCTGTATTGCTTTTGGACAAAGCTAGAACGAAAGCCAAAATGAGCTGTTAAGCATGAGTAAGACTCTGTAGGCAGGGCCTTAAGCAAAATTTGGGCCAAGGACATTCAAACTACTAAGACTAACTGCAGTGATAAGTCAATGTAATAGGGTAGGGATTATAACCGTACAAGGAAGAATCACCGATAGACTGAAGATAATATGCAAGCAACACCAACATCTTAGGCTATTTTCAGTCAACTAATACATGACAAGTGAAGAGATGCTACAGCACAATCAGACTGTGGACTACCTTGGAAGCAATGGTGTAGAACCCATTATCAAGAGAGTCCTGTGCAAAGGTTAACCATTCTTCATGGAAGACATGCAGATCAAGGTCGTCGGAGTATTTGGCCTCTCGCAGAACCAGCGCCTCATATCTCATAGCAAGGCAGCTCTGGCAGTATACGTTAGAACAATTAGTGAAGTGACAGTGAACAAAATGAAACACAGTCTGTTACCATCCAAAGAGCTACGATGGCACTATCAATTCCCAAGAAAAATAAAGAATAAACCGGTCATCATTGATAAATGATCTGTGCTGGGGTGTATACTGAACTGAAGCACTGAAACAGCATCATAAATTGAACCCTGAAACTGCACCCCAGATCACACATGCCGCAGCACACGCTTATACTGAAACTGCGTCACAAATCAAACCCTGAAAAACTGCATCCCAAATCACTGCATGCCGCGGCACCCTCCATACTGAACCGAAGCATTGAAACTGCACCCCTAAATCAAACCCTAGAGCGAAAACAACAGGGTGCTGGACCACACAGTGTGCGCAATTTGTCCTCACCTCGACATCTCCCGAGAGGGCGAAGGCGCGCGCGAAGAAGTCGGCGACGGAGAGCCTCGCCCCGTCCCCCTCGACCGCAGCCGCGGCGCACGCCCCGGCCACGCTCTCCCGCAGAAGTTTCCGGGCTGCCGAGCGCGTGCTGAGCAGCGCCGCAACGTCGCCGCCGGCGGAGAGCGCCGCCTCCAGTACCCGGAGCTCCTCGTCTCCGAACCTGCGCGATCGACGCGGGGAGAGGTTGAAATGGGAGGTTGTGGAAGCTGGAGCGGGAAGGCGATGGAGCGCGCGTGCGTGCGTACCTGTGGTGGGAGAGGCGGGAGGCGAACAGGGAGAGGGCGTCGGTGATGGTGCCGCCGCCGTGCCGCTGGTGGACTGGGGTGCCCTCCTGCTCCATCGCCATACGCTTTTTCGTTGTGGTGGTTTGATTTGATTTGAAACTCTCAGGTCGAAGTTGGCAGGTTTAAGCTGCTTTTTTTGAGACGGTATGATATGCTGAATCCGGCCCATAGGCACTTCCATGGCAAATTGTTTAGCTTTATTTTTTTCTTTTTTGCGATCACTTTAGTTTCTACGCTTCCCCCCAAAAAAAGAAAACTTTACTTTCAACCCATTATAAGGGCCTACTTGACGTACAGTTTTTAACAACACGAAAATAAGAAGAACGTAGCATTTCACTGTCGTGATATATTGAATCTTATAGGAACCGAAAACACTGAAATATGCAATGTAAGTTGCTTGATTGCCCAACAAGAAAAATGCAGGAATTTTTTCAATAGCATTAGGTGTTTGACATAGTTGTTGTAAAAAAAGAAATTTACAGCGGCAAGCGCGGTCAGCAATCTTCAAATCATTTATCAAGAAACAAAAGAAATTTGCCATGAGGTTGGACTCAACGAAAATTTCCCATGATGCATTTGCATAATAGATGATACCCATGTGACTCCTAGAGTGGCAGAGATCACAGGTTGCATCATACAGGGGTAGAAAGCACTGCACAAGCGAATGTGCTTGTTGCTATTGTCTTTGATCTGAAGTTCACATATGTGTTATTTAGCTGGGAAGGATCAGCCCATGATGCTAACATTCTTGCCGACGGCATGGCTCGACTTGATGGCATTAATATCCCCGATGGAAAATTCTACCTAGGAGATGCTTGCTATGCATGTCGGCCTAGTGTTCTTCCACCCTTTAGCACAATCCGGTACCATATGAACGAGTTCTCTTGAGTAACTATCCTAGGACTGCACGGGGATGGTTCCATTTTAGACACTCTAGCCTTAGAGTTATAGTTGAGAATGCATTTGGGGGTCTAAAGAATAGATTTAAGATCCTTGACCATAAGTCATTCCACCATTTCCCCTCCCAGGTTAGGCTTGTTCTTGCATGTTGCATCCTTCATAAGTGGATCCTATAATGGTTTTGTGATGAATTTGTGCCAGGAGAGGAAGATGTGATGGTTGATGATGATGATGATACTCCGGCCATGGTGTGGACTCATTTGACAATTAAGCTTGGAAGAGCAAAAGGGTTGGAGTGGACACAAGGATCTGATGAAGAAGAAGCAACAGTAGAAGATTCAGGAGTAGCAGAGGATGCATCAGCATCAGAGGAAGATGCAACAATAGAAGAAGAAACAACAACATGAAGAAGATGGGAATGGACTTCCCCCTAGTTGGGCACAGATGAACTTTCCCCTATTGAGCCATATGGCTGTTAATTTCTACCGCAATTTGTTAGTATCTAGGATGAACTGCCATTTCTTTAATAGCTGACTGAAACAATGTTTTATTCAAACTTCATATGTTAGTGTCATATGTGGTAAGGTCGTCACTAGTGAGAAGAGGTGAGCACAATATAGTCCATGCACAACCAAACATCGCGTAGTACATCAGCCCAGCCCAACGCAAGCCATCAAACGATAGGGGGAAATTGCTTCCCTAATGCAGCCAACCTACATGTAGGGTGCCAACCTACTCAACCACTCCCAACCGAGTCACAAATGCAAAACCCCAAAAATGATGCAACCTATCAAATAGGTCCTTGAATATGGACTTTGATCATTACTTCGTGACTTGTGAAGGTGCCAGGGGAGAGGCTGGGGTGGCGTGGCTCTAGGTGTATTTTTGTGTTTTCCCTTTGGATCCTCCTTGGATGCACGTGGGGTGTTTGTGGGCTAGGTTATATCGTATAGTGCATGAGTGGGGTGGTCTACTTATCGTTTTCTCGAATTAAATTGCCTTCTTTCTTTGATGGGGTCTTAAGGTGGCTATTTTTTGTGTGGAAATTTTTATATGGGGACAAAAGGAGATGCAGGACGGATAGGCCAAACTATGGCTTTAGAACATCTATAGTCGGATTTGGCAAATCCGGGCCCCTAAACATCTGCGGACGTGTCGGGCGCTACCCGGACAGCGGTGGACGACCCCTCATATGTCCTGTCAGACAGCCACACTACTCGTGTCTAAACCCTCAAATCCATGCACCTGGATCATATAGCATAATTTCATCACAATTTAACAATGCAATAAAGCAAAACAATTCACAATTCAACAATATGTACATGTCAAAATGAAATTCAACGTCCGGGCCACGGCTGGACAACGTGATGAATCACTCCCCAGACGCCATCCATGTCGCGTGCTCTGCCACGACCGTCGTCCGTGCCTTGTCCACCGCCTCATACTCTCTAGCATATTGATCTTATTCTTCCTCCTCTCAAGCTAGTTCTTGCCTTCCTCATCCAAGAGGCTTGCGTCCGCCAACATTATCCTCGAATCCTCCCTGTCTTGAGCAAGTTGCAACTTATCCTTATCAAGCTCTAATGATCCAGTACTCAAGGCCTTCTCGAGCTCCCATTTGAACATGCATCTTTCTTCTCCAAATCTGCCTTCTCCCTCTTGATTTACAACTTTTGTTCTCAATTTGCAACTTGTTGCTCACCCTATCCCGGTCCCAATTCATCCTCTCCTTTTGCGCAACCAACATGCGCTCACATACCTCTCTATTTCTTGTTCTCCCTTGTGGAAAAAGGCCCGTCCATGTGAGGAACACTTTTGTCATCGCGGGGTCATGGGCGGCCCTCCCCTTCTCCCATTTGTTTCCTGTCACTTTTTGGTTATTCATTGGCACGGTGACTTGGCAATTCTCCGCAATAACTTCTTCATGTTCATCATCCAATCCAATTGATTGGTTGGAGCTTAAGCCCTCGTTTTTCTTCAATCTATTGTTTCCGGCTTTGAGGTCTTTTCCACAAGCTGGTTCCACTTTGCTTGGACATTCAATTTCATCCAACAATGACTAAAACGAAATGTTTTCTCCTTAGTTTGTTGGTAAAAGTGGCCACCAACACCATCTATCGATCAATAAAGTAGTCATGATAATCTTGCAAAAAATAGCAATTCAAATTATGATGAAGTGAAGCAATTCAACTTATGCGACTTTGGACTCTAGTCCCACTTTGATCCCAGCAAGCACGAAAGTGTTGGAAATATGCCCTAGAGGCAATAATAAAATGGTTATTATTATATTTCCTTGTTCATGATAATTGTCTATTGTTCATACTATAATTGTGTTATCCAGAAATCGTAATACATGTGTGAATACATAGACCACAACATGTCCCTAGTGAGCCTCCAGTTGACTAGCTCGTTGATCAATAGATGGTTACGGTTTCCTGACTATGGACATTGGATGTCGTTGATAACGGGATCACATCATTAGGAGAATGATGTGATGGACAAGACCCAATCCTAAGCATAGCACAAGATCGTGTAGTTCATTTGCTAAAGCTTTTCTAATGTCAAGTATCTTTTCTTTAGACCATGAGATTGTGCAACTCCCGGATACTATAGGAATGCTTTGGGTGTGCCAAATGTCACAACGTAACTGGGTGGCTATAAAGGTGCACTACGGGTATCTCCCAAAGTTTCTGTTCGGTTGGCACGAGTCGAGACTGGGATTTGTCTCTCCGTATGACGGAGAGGTATCTCTGGGCCCACTCAGTAATGCATCATAATGAGCTCAGAGTGACTAAGGAGTTAGTCACGGGATCATGCATTATGTAACGAGTAAAGAGACTTGACGATAACGAGATTGAACAAGGTATTGGGATACCGACGATCGAATCTCGGGCAAGTAGCATACCGATGGACAAAGGGAATTGCATACGGGATTGATTGAATCCCTGACATCGTGGTTCATCCGATGAGATCATCGTGTAATATGTAGGAACCAATATGGGTATCCAGATCCTGCTATTGGTTATTGGCCGGAGAGGTGTCTCGGTCATGTCTACATGGTTCTCGAACCCGTAGGGTCTACACACTTAAGGTTCGGTGACGCTAGAGTTGTTATGGGAAATAGTATGTGGTTACGGAATGTTGTTCGGAGTCCCGAATGAGATCCCGGACGTTGTGAGGAGTTCCGGAATGGTCCAGAGGTGAAGATTTATATATGAGAAGTCATCATACGGTCACCGGAAGTATTCGAGGGTTTGCCGGTATTGTACTGAGACCACCGAAGGGGTTCCGGGGGTCCACCTGCCCTGGAGGGCCCTAGGGGCTGTATGTGGAAGGGAACCAGCCCCTAAGTGGGCTGGGCTCCATCCCCCTTAGGGCCCATGCGCCTAAGGTTGGGGGGAAACCCTAAGGAGGACGCCCCCCTTGGCTTGGGGGGCAGGCCCCCTCCCCTTGCCCCCCCCCCTCTAGATCTCATCTAGAGGGGTCGACCCCCTTCCCCCTTCGCCCTATAAATACAGGGGAGGAGGGAGGGTAGTAGCACCTCATCCAAGGCGCAGCTCTTCCCCTCTCCAACACCCCCTCCTCCTCTGTTGATCTTGGCGAAGCCCTGCCAGAGAACTGCAAGCTCCACCACCATGTCGTCGTGCTGCCGGAGTTCTTCCCCAACTTATCCTTTCCCCTTGCTGGATCAAGAAGGAGGAGACGTCCCCGTGCTACACGTGTGTTGAACACGGAGGCGCCGTTGTTCGTCGCTTAGATCGGAATCAACCACGATCTGAATCGCTGCGAGTACGACTCCTTCATCCACGTTCTTGTAACGCTTCCGTCTCGCGATCTTCAAGGGTATGAAGATGCACTCCTCTCTCTCATTGCTAGTCTCTCCATAGAATGATCTTGGTTATGCGTAGAAAAAAATTAATTTATGCAACGATCCCCAACAGTGGTATCAGAGTCAGGGTTATGCGTAGTTTCTATGCACGAGTAGAACACAAGATGTTGTGGGCATCGATTTTGCCAATTTACTTGTCGTTACTAGTCTTATCTTGATTCGGCGGCATCATGGATGAAGCGGACCAGACCGACCTTACACGTACACTTACGTGAGACAGGTTCCACCGACTGACATGCACTAGTTGCATAAGGTGGCTAGCGGGTGTGTGTCTCTCCCACTTTAGTCAGATCGGATTCGATGAAAAGAGTCCTTATGAAGGGTAAATAGAAATTGGCATATCACGTTGTGGTTTTGGCGTAGGTAAGAAACGTTCTTGCTAGAAACCTATAGCAGCCACGTAAAAACTTGCAACAACAGTTAGAGGACATCTAACTTGTTCTTGCAGCATATGCCGTGTGATGTGATATGGCCAAAAGGATATGATGAATGATATATGTGATGTATGATATTGATCATGTTCTTTTAATAGGAATCACAACTTGCATGTCGATGAGTATGACAACCGGCAGGAGCCATAGGAGTTGTCTTAATTTATTGTATGACCTGCATGTCAATGAAAACGCCATGTAAATACTTTACTTTATTGATAAACGTTAGCCATAGTAGTAGAAGTAACAGTTGGCGAGACAACTTCATGAAGACACAATGATGGAGATCATGGTGTCATGTCGGTGACGATGATGATCATGGTGCCCCGAAGATGGAGATCAAAAGGAGCAAAATGATATCGGCCATATCATGTTACTATTTGATTGCATGTGATGTTTATCATGTTTATACATCTTATTTGCTTAGAACGATGGTAGCTTAAATAAGATGATCCCTCGCTAAAATTTCAAGAAAGTGTTCACCCTAACTGTGTACCGTTGCGAAGGTTTGTTGTTTCGAAGCACCACGTGATGATCGGGTGTGATAGATTCTAACGTTCAAAATACAACGGGTGTAAGCCAGATTTACACATGCAAAACACTTAGGTTGACTTGACGAGCCTAGCATGTACAGACATGGCCTCGGAACACGAGAGACCAAAGGGTCGAACATGACTCGTATAGTGGATACGATCAACATGGAGATGTTCACCGTTGATGACTAGTCCGTCTCACGTGATGATCGGACATGGCCTAGTCGATTCGGATCATGTATCACTTAGATGACTAGAGGGATATCTATCTGAGTGGGAGTTCATTAAATAATTTGATTAGATGAACTTAGTCTAAATATCTTTACAATATGTCTTGTAGATCAAATGGCCCACGCTAATGTTGCCCTCAACTTCAACGCATTCCTAGAGAAAACCAAGTTGAAAGACGATGGTAGCAACTATACGAACTGGGTCCGTAACTTGAGGATCATCCTCATAGCTGCCAAGAAAGCATATGTCCTTGAAGCACTGCTAGGTGAAGCACGTGTTTTCCCAGCAACTCAAGACATTATAAACTCCTTGCAGTCGAGTAGTGATGATTATTCCTTGGTTCAGTGCGGCATGCTTTACAGCTTAGAATCGGGGCTCCAAAAGCGTTTGAGCAGCACGGAGCATATGAGATGTTCCAAGAGCTGAAAATGGTTTTCCAAGCTCATGCCTGAGTCGAGAGATATGAAGTCTCCAACAAGTTCTACAGTTGTAAGATGGAGGAGAATAGTTCTGTCAGTGAGCACATACTCAAAATGTCTGGGTTGCACAACCGCTTGTCTCAGCTGGGAGCTCTGTTACAAAAGGCAGTCCTTAGGAGGCACTTAGGCACGCCTAGGCGCTAGGCAATGGCCAAATGCCTCACCTAGGGCATAAGCAGAAGTCTAGGCAGAACAAGTAAGAAATTGTCTACCCAAGCGAGAAGTCATGCCATATTGCACTGATATGCCAAAAGGGCCATATTCCAATTGTAGTAGCTGGTAGTTAACATTCTTATATGCCCTAAATTAATAAAGTACACATATAATAACCACATATATACCCTAATAGTAAAAAAAATTGCCTAGGCTGCGCCTAGGGCGCTTAAGCACCGCCTCGCTTACGCCTACCGCTTTTTCCAACCTTGGCTGGGAGTTAATCTCTCGGATGACGCGGTCATTGACAGAATCCTTCAGTCGCTTCCACCTAGCTATAAGAGCTTTGTGATGAATTTCAATATGCAGGGGATGGAGAAAACCATTCCTGAAGTATATTCAATGTTGAAATCAGCAGAGGTGGAGATCAAAAAGTAACATCAAGTGTTGATGGTCAATAAAACCACTAGTTTCAAGAAAGGCAAGGGTAAGAAGAACTTCAAGAAGGACAACAAGGGAGTTGTCACGCCCGGTAAGCCAGTTGCCGGGAAGAAGCCAAAGCATGGACCCAAGCCTGAGGCTGAGTGCTTTTATTGCAAGAGAAACAATCACTGGAAGCGGAACTGCCCCAAGTGCTTAGCGGATAAGAAGGCCGGCAATACCAAAGGTATATATGATATACATGTCATTGATGTGTACCTTACCGGCACTCGAAGTAGCTCCTGGGTATTTGATACCGGCGCGGTTGCTCATATTTGTTACTCAAAACAGGAGCTGCAGAATAAGCGGAGACTGCCGAAGGACAAGGTGACGATGCACGTCGGGAATGGTTCCAAGGTCGATGTGATCGCCGTCGGCACGCTACCTCTACATTTACCTACAGGATTAGTTTTAAACCTCAATAATTGTTATTTAGTGCCAGCTTTGAGCATAAACATTGTATCTGGATCTCGTTTAATGCGAGATGGCTACTCATTTTAATCTGAGAATAATGGTTGTTCTATTTATATGAGAGATATGTTTTATGGTCATGCCCCGCTGGTCAATGGTTTATTCTTATTGAATCTCGAACGTGATGTTACACATATTCATAGTGTGAATGACAAAAGATGTAAGGTTGATAATGATAGTCCCACATACTTGTGGCACTGCCGCCTTGGTCACATTGGTGTCAAACGCATGAAGAAACTCCATGCAGATGGACTTTTGGAGTCTCTTGATTATGAATCATTTGACACGTGCGAACCATGCCTCATGGGCAAAATGACCAAGACTCCGTTCTCTGGAACAATGGAGCGAGCAACCAACTTATTGGAAATCATACATACTGATGTGTGCGGTCGAATGAGCGTTGATGCTCGCGGTGGTTATCGTTATGTTCTCACCCTCACTGATGACTTCAGTAGATATGGGTATGTCTACTTAATGAAACATAAATTTGAGACCTTTGAAAAGTTCAAGGAATTTCAGAGTGAGGTTGGAAATCAATGTGACAGGAAAATAAAATTCTTGCGATCAGATCATGGGGGAGAATATTTGAGTCACGAGTTTGGCACACACTTAAGGAAATGTGGAATTGTTTCACAACTCACGCCGCCTGGAATACCTCAGCGTAATGGTGTGTCCGAACATCGTAATCGCACTCTGTTGGACATGGTGCGATCTATGATGTCTCTTACCGACCTACCGCTATCATTTTGGGGTTATGCTTTAGAGACTGCCGCATTCACTTTAAATAGGGCTCCGTCGAAATCCATTGAGACGACACCATATGAATTATGGTTTATGAAGAAACCTAAGCTGTCATTTCTGAAAGTTTGGGGATGCGATGCTTATGTCAAGAAACTACAACCTGAAAAGCTCGAACCCAAATCAGAAAATTGTGTCTTCATAGGATACCCTAAGGAAACTATTGGGTATACCTTCTACCTCATATCCGAAGGCAAGGTCTTTGTTGCCAAGAATGGATCCTTTCTGGAGAAAGAGTTTCTCTCGAAAGAAGTAAGTGGGAGGAAAGTAGAACTTGATGAGGTATTGCCTCTTGAACCGGAGAGTAGCGCAGCTCAGGAAGATGTTTCTGTGGTGCCTGCACCGACTAGAGAGGAAGTTAATGATGATGATCATGAAACTTCGGATCAAGTTACTACTGAACTTCGTAGGTCCACAAGGACACATTCCGCACCAGAGTGGTATGGCAACCCTGTCCTGGAAATCATGTTGTTAGACAATGGTGAACCTTCGGACTATGAAGAAGTGATGGCGGGCCCGGATTCCAACAAATGGCTTGAAGCCATGAAATCCGAGATAGGATCCATGTATGAAAATGAAGTATGGACTTTGACAGACTTTCCCGATGATCGGTGAGGGAGTCCTAGATTAGAGGGTCTCCAGACAGCCGGACTATATCCTTTGGCCGGACTGTTGGACTATGAAGATACAAGATTGAAGACTTCGTCTCGTGTCCGGATGGGACTCTACTTGGCGTGGAAGGCAAGCTAGGCAATACGGATATGGATATCTCCTCCTTTGTAACCGACCTTGTGTAACCCTAGCCCCCTCCGGTGTCTATATAAACCGGAGGGTTTTAGTCCGTAGGACAACATACAATCATACCATAGGCTAGCTTCTAGGGTTTAGCCTCTCCGATCTCGTGGTAGATCAACTCTTGTAATACTCATATTATCAAGAATAAATCAAGCAGGACGTAGGGTTTTACCTCCATCAAGAGGGCCCGAACCTGGGTAAAACAGCGTGTCCCCTGCCTCTTGTTACCATCCGCCTTAGACGCATAGTTCGGGACCCCCTACCCGAGATCCGCCGGTTTTCACACCGACATTGGTGCTTTATTGAGAGTTCCTCTGTGTCGTCGCCATTAGGCTTGATGGATCCTTCAATCATCGATAGCGATGCAGTCCAGGGTGAGACTTTTCTCCCCGTACAGATCTTCGTATTCGGCGGCTTCGCACTGCGGGCCAACTCGCTTGGCCATCTGGAGCAGATCGAAAGTTATGCCCCTGGCCACCAGGTCAAGTTTGGAAGCTTAAAATACATGGCCTATATCTGCGGAGACTTGATCTTCGACGGATTCGAGCCCCTGTCGAGTGCGCTACACGGTCTCGATGAGCATGATTTAGCTCTGCCGTCGGACTGTGTTCGGGAGATCGCACCGGCGACAGCTCCGACCCGCTATTCAGAGCCAGCCACGCCGTCCATGGATGGGTGGATAGACCCCGCCATGGAGGCCGTACTCCCAGCGGCGATTGAGGCGAGGATTGACCTTACCCTTCATGGGAGCCGTGACGCCAAACTACTGGATTCTTCCCCGGCCACAGACTCCGAACCGCCTGCGCCCGTGCCCATCGAATCCGACTGGGCACTGATCATGGAGTTTACCTCCACGGATATCTTTCAGCACTCGCCCTTCGGCGACATACTGAACTCATTAAGGTCTCTCTCCTTGTCAGGAGAGTCCTGGCCGAACTATGTCCGGCCGGATTGGGATGCCGATGACGAAGAAATTCACCGCCCACCCACCACCCATTTAGTAGCCACTGTCGATAACTTAACCTACATGCTCGACTTTGACTCCGAAGACATCGACGGTATGGACGACGATGCGGGAGGCGAAGAGGAACCACTGCCCACAGGGCACTGGATGCCCACTTCATCATATGATGTATACATGGTGGACACACCGAAAGAAAACGACGACGAGGAACGGAAGGACGCAATGAAGGATTGTCCCCTCGAGAAGCAGTCAAAGCGGTGGCGCAAGCGCCGCTCCAAATCCCGCCTCGGCAGAAACAGCGGTCATATAGGCCCAGCGATAGAGCAGGGTGAACCATCGCCCGACCAGGGCAACACGGAGAATCAAACCGAACAACCTGACTCCGTCAAAGATAATAGTCCGGACGACATCACACCGGACAGGCACCCGGAGCAACAGAATGCCCATCAAAGGCTGGTTGCCATGGTGAGGAGTCTGAAAAAGCAGAAGCAAAGGCTCACGGCTGCACAAGACACACTCAAAATCAGATGGAGTGAAGTACTCAACACTGCAACGAAGTACGGCAGTAATCACCACACCAAGAGCTACCCGAAGTGAAAGTTGCTACCGGAATTCGATGAGGAGGCCTTAGATCCTCCGCAACTGAAAAATAGAACGACCATCCGGTTGGATAGATGACCTCGTGGCCAATATAGAGCGGCAACTTGAGTTTATCCTTGGGCAACGAGACGAGCCTTGTTTCTGACAACTTGACCATGCTCATCTTGCTTGTTGCGATATATCCATTTAGTGCCTATGATATTGTGTTTATGAGGATCAGGACGATTGACCAGTTCCCATACATTATTCAGCTCAAACTGTTGAAGCTCTTCTTGCATAGCTTGAATCCATTCAGGTTCCATGAAGGCTTCATCAACTTTCTTGGGTTCAGATATTGAGACGAATGCAAAGTGCCCACAGAAATTTGCTAGTTGTGTTGCCCTTGAACAAGTGAGTGGACCTAGTGCATTGATGCTATCGATTATCTTCTCAATCTGTACTTCATTTGCAACACGAGGATGAACTGGACGAATATTTTGCTCTTGCTGATCATTGTCATCATTTGAAAGATTGTCTTCAGGCTGAGCATAGTCTTCAGGTTGATCAGGTGCAGTGATGATAAGTTCCTCTTCAGGCTGTACTTCAAACGGTATGATTTCTCCAGTTCCCATAAGCTTGATGGATTCACTGGGTGGAATTTCATCTAGCACATTTGGCAGGTGCTCTCTTTGCGAGCCATTAGTCTCATCGAACCGCACATCCACGGTTTCAACCACTTTATAGTGAAATAGGTTGAAGACTCTGTAGGAGTGTGAATCCTTTCCGTAACCAAGCATAAAACCTTCATGTGCTTTCGGTGCAAATTTTGAAGTGTGATGTGGATCCTTGATCCAGCACCTGGCACCAAATACTCTGAAGTAACTGACGTTTGGCTTCTTACCAGTGAGGAGTTCATAGGATGTTTTCTTCAGAAGCTTGTGCAGATAAACACGGTTGATGACATGGCATGCAGTATCAATAGCTTCAGGCCAGAACTTCCTTGGAGTCTTGTATTCATCGAGCATCGTCCGAGCCATCTCAATGAGTGTTCTGTTCTTGCATTCCACGATGCCATTCTGCTACGGCGTGTACGGAGCTGAGAACTCATGAGTGATCCCCAATGTATCAAGATAAGTGTCGAGGCCGGTGTTCTTGAATTCAGTGCCATTGTCACTTCGGATGTGCTTGATCTTTATGCCATAGTTGTTCATGGCTCGATTGGCGAAGCGTCTGAAGACATCCTGCACTTCAGTCTTGCAGAGGATTATATGCACCCATGTATATCTTGAATAATCATCAACAATGACGAAGCCATAGAGACAAGCAGTAGTAGTAAGGGTAGAGTAGTGAGTAGGGCCGAAGAGGTCCATGTGTACCAGTTCGAAGGGTTGAGTCGTTGTCATGATTGTCTTCGAGGGATGCTTGGCCCTCGTCATCTTTCCAGCTTCGCAGGCACCGCATAAGTGATCCTTCTTGAACTTGACGCCCTCGATGCCTATGACGTGCTTCTTCTTTGCAAGAGTATGCAAGTTCCTCATACCAGCATGCCCTAGCCTTTGATGCCAGAGCCAGCATTCTGAAGCTTTTGCAAGAAGACATACGACAAGTTGTGGTCCTGCTGAGAAATCTACCATGTACAAATCATCTTTCCGATACCCTTCAAAGACTAGAGACTTGTCAGATTCCATTAGAACAAGGCAATGATATTTTCCAAATATCACAATCATGTTCAAATCGCAAAGCATTGAGACAGACATTAAGTTGAAACCAAGGGATTCAACAAGCATCACTTTATCCATGTGCTGATCCTTTGAGATCGCAACTCTACCTAGACCCAATACCTTGCTTTTACCAGTATCAGTAAATGTGATGTGACTTTTGTCAGATGGACATAAGGTTGAGTCCATGAGAAGACTTCGCTTGCCAGTCATGTGATTAGTACATCCACTATCAATAATCCATTCTGAAGCAGCTGGTGTCATACCCTACAGTGCAGTTAGGGGGATAGGCTTCACGAAGAGCATTGTGAAGCATAAACATTTGACGAGCAAGAGGATTATTAAAGCTTAGATCGAGGTTAGGACTGATAGGGCAAGTAGCAAGCGACCCAGGAACAAAATACATAATAAGACCATTTGGGCATTTGATCTTGCGCCCTACAAGATGTTTAAGGTCCCCAGCAATAGCTTCAGACGCATTTGATTTTTGGCTGGAGACCTTTCCCTGCAAAAGAGAGTTAAGCTTTCTTAGCCACCCACATATTCAAGGGTGGCTTCGAAGCAATGAGTCTAAGTGCAGCATCTGAGAACTTTGGCTTTGGAGCCCTAGCAAATAGTCTTGCAGGTGGAGAATAGTACCCATAAGAATAAGCAGAGTAGTTTGGGTCTTATGAACATGGCGGTTTGATGAAACACGCTCATATTCATAGGCCTGAGTACGGTTTCCCTGCAAAACATTTGCGTTAGTGCGACTCAGGTGAGTCCTCTGTCTGTATGAAGCCTTTGGTCCATATGAAGCCTGTGGTCTGGGGTTTGTCTTCTTCCCTTGTTGTGTCATGACGACATTCACAGGAAGATTCTTCAGACACCTTTTCGGCACCCAGACTTTCTTCATAGGTGGCCCATTCCTGCAGTTAGTACCAATATACCTGGCAAACACTTCACCATTCTGATTCTTAAACAGTTTATAGTTTGCATCAAAGGATTCATCAATGACGATGGGATTAGCACAAGTGAAACCAGATAGGGTGGATGGATCCACTGAAGGTTCCTTTGCAGCAACCCATGTGGTTTTCGGGTACTGCTCAGGTTTCCAGTAAGAGCCATCAACATTCATTTTCCTTTCGAACCCAACACCCTCTTTCCTAGGGTTTCGGTTCAGGATATGCCTTTTGAGGACATCACATAGTGTCTGATGCCCTTTGAGACTTTTGTACATCCCTGTTTCAAGCAATGTCTTCAACCTAGCATTTTCATCAGCAATAGCAGTGGCATCCTCGGCAGAGGGGTTAGTTACCACATCAACAGTTGAAGATATTGCAACAGTAGCAGCAGTAGAACATCCAGCAACAGAAGTAGCATTATCACGCTCAAGGCATTTAAGACATGGTGGTTCAAATCCTTCCTGAGCGGAACTGATCTGTTTGGCGTGAAGTGACTCATTTTCCTTTTGAAGATCTTCATGAGCCGCTCTCAATATCTCAAGTTCTTGCTTCCTTTGAAGATAATCATAGGAAAGTTTTTCATGAGTTGTTGAGAGCGTTTCATGACGACTTTCAAGTTCCTCGTACTTAACATGAAGATCTTTTATGTCTTCAATTAAGGACTAAGATCGAGTCATTTCAGCGTCCAACATGTCATCGTTGTTGTCTAACAGTTTTTGAATATGTTCCATAGCTTTCTGTTGTTCAGTTGCAATTTTAGCAAGTGTTTTGTAGCTGGGTTTGGAACCACAATCAGAGTCATCTTCACTGGATGTTTGGTAGTGAGTATTGTGTGAGTTTACCTTGGCACCGTGTGCCATGAAGCAGTAGGTGGGAGCAGAGTTGTCCTTGTCATTAGCATCGGCGTCGGTGACGAAGTCATTGTCTTTAGTGTTGAAGATGGACTTGGCAACGTAGGCTGTAGCCAGACTTGCAACGCCAGAATCGGACTTCTCCTCAGACTCCACCTCTGCCTCCTTAGAAGCAGACTCCTCCTCTGAATCCATTTCCTTGCCAACAAACGCACGAGCCTTGCCAAATGAGCTCTTCTTGTGTGATGAAGACTTTGAGGAAGACTTGGAAGAAGACTTTGAGTATTTCTTCTTCTTCTTGTCGTCAGAATCATATTCCTTGCTCTTCTTCTTGTTGTTGTTCTCATTGTCCCACTGCGGACACTCAGAGATGTAGTGACCAGGTTTCTTGCACTTGTGGCATGTTCTCTTCTTGTAGTCATGAGCAGAAGCTTCATCATTCTTTGAGCTTGATCGTGAAGACTTTCTGAAGCCTTTCTTCTTGGTGAATTTTTGGAACTTCTTCACAAGCATAGCAAGCTCCTTTCCAATGTCTTCAGGATCATCAGAACTGCAGTCAGATTCTTCTTCATATGAGGAGACAGCTTTTGCCTTCAAGGCTCGAGTTCGGCCATAGTTGGGACCGTAGATATCTCTTTTCTCAGAAAGCTGAAACTCCTGTGTGTTGAGCCTTTCAAGTATGTTAGACGGATCGAGTGTCTTAAAGTCATGGCGTTCTTGAATCATCAGGGCTAGGGTGTCAAATGAGCTGTCAAGTGATCTCAGGAGTGTCCTGACGATTTCATGCTTAGTGATCTCAGTAGCCCCGAGAGCTTGAAGCTCATTTGTGATGTCAGTAAGGCGATCAAACGTGAGCTGAACATTCTCATTGTCGTTTCTCTTGAAGTGGTTGAAGAGGTTGCGAAGGACACTGATCCTTTGATCTCTTTAGGTTGAGACGCCTTCGTTGACCTTGGAGAGCCAGTCCCAGACTAGCTTAGATGTTTCCAGAGCGCTCATACGACCATATTGCCCTTTGGTCAGATGACCATAGATAATATTCTTGGCAGTGGAATCCAGTTGAACAAACTTCTTGACATCAGTAGCGGTGACACCTTCACCAGCCTTGGGAACGCCATTCTTGATGACATACCAGAGGTCGACATCAATGACTTCAAGATGCATGCGCATCTTGTTCTTCCGGTAGGGATATTCAGTTCCATTGAAGACGGGGCATGCAACGGAGACTTTCATTATCCCTGCAGTCGACATAGCTAAAACTCCAGGTGGTTAAACCGAATCACACAGAACAAGGGAGTATCTTGCTCTGATACCAATTGAAAGTGCTAGTGATCGACTAGAGAGGGGTGAATAGGCGATTTTTATGAAAGTCTTCAAAACATGGAAGTTTCAAAGACAAACGATAGAAATACACCTATTACCATGCAGCGGAAGGTAGACTACACTAGGCAAGCCATAGTCAAGTATTCAATGAAGTGAAAGCACAAAGACTAATAGCAGCTAGGCAGTATGGATCGGGATGGAAGATAGTATGAAGCCAATCAGAACACATAGTCACACAGTGAAGACAAACAGATAAAGCAAACAGGCAATGACTTCACAAGGACCAACTGTAAATAAAGAGATGGGAAGGATAGAACCAGTTGCTCGTTGAAGACAATGATTTGTTGGACCAGTTCCAGTTGTTGTGACAACTGTACGTCTGGTTAGGGAGGATGAGATTTAACTCAGAAGACCGCGTCTTCACCTTATTCCCCTTGAGCTAAGGACACCCAGTCCTTGCTCAATTACTCAGGTAAGTCTTCAAGGTAGACTTCCAAACCTTCACAGACTTCGTTCACCGGCGATCCACAATGACTCTTGAATGCTCAGAATGCGACGCCTAACCGGCCGGAGGATTCACAGTCCTCAAGTGTAACAAGTCTTCAGATCACATAGACAGGAAGACTTCAGTGATGCCTAACACTCTCTGGCTCTGGGTGTTTAGGGCTTTGTCCTTGCAAGGATTTCTCTCTCAAAGGCTTCAAGGTGGGTTGCTCTCAAATGAAAAAAGTCATGCACTAACTCTGAGCAGCCACCAATTTATGGTTTAGGGGTGGGCTATTTATAGCCACTAGGCAACCCGACCTGATTTGTCCGAAATGACCCTGGGTCACTAAGGAACTGACATGTGTTCCAACGGTCAGATTTCAAGCACACACGACAACTTTACTTGGGCTACAAGCAAAGCTGACTTATCCAACTCTGGATAAGATTTGCTCTCATTGTCTTCGCTCGAAGGCATAGGATTTTGGTTAAGCATCACTTCAGTCATTCTGACTGGTTCACTTGGACCCCACTTAACAGTACGGTGGTTCCTATGACTCAATCGAAGAAGAAAAGGAAATGACAAAACAACTGAGTCTCCACGCTCCATAGTCTTCACGTGATGTCTTCTCTTGTCATAGTCTCCAATGTGAGTGTCTTCACATACCACCTTTGTCTTCAATGTCTTCATACATTTTTAGGGGTCATCTCCGGTAGGAAAACCGAATCAAGGAGGGACTTCTACCTGTGTTATCATGCAATTCTCACAAACACATTAGTCCCTCAACCAGGTTTGTCGTCAATACTCCAAAACCAACTAGGGGTGGCACTAGATGGACTTACACACGCAAGACATACATCATGTGTTCTCAAATCCTTAAAGACTCAATCTGATAAGATAACTTCAAAGGGAAAACTCAATCCATTACAAGAGAGTAGAGGGGGAGAAACATCATAAGATCCAACTATAATAGCAAAGCTCGCGATACATCAAGATCGTATCACCTCAAGAACACGAGAGAGAGAGAGAGAGACCAAACACATAGCTACTGGTACATACCCTCAGCCCCGAGGGAGAACTACTCCCTCCTCATCATGGAGGGCGTCGGGATGACGAAGATGGCCACCAGAGAGGGACCCCCCCCTCTGGTAGGGTGCCGGAACGGGTCTAGATTGGTTTTTGGTGGCTACGGAGGCTTCTGGCGGCGAAACTCCCGATCTATTGTGCTCCCCGATGGTTTTAGGGTATATTGGTGTATATATATATATAGGAGGAAGAAATACGTCAGGGGAGCCACGAGGGGGCCACGAGGGTGGAGGGCGCGCCCCCTGCCTCGTGCCTTCCTCAATGCTTCCCTTACGTACACCCCAAGTCTTCTGGATTGCTTCCGTTCCAAAAATAAGTTCCCTGAAGTTTCAGGTCAATTGGACTCCGTTTGATTTTCCTTTTCTGCGATACTCTAAAACAAGGAAAAAACAGAAACTGGCACTGGGCTCTAGGTTAATAGGTTAGTCCCAAAAATCATATAAAATATCATATAAAACATCCAAGGTTGATAATATAATAGCATGGAACAATCAAAAATTATAGATACGTTGGAGACGTATCAGCATCCCCAAGCTTAATTCCTGCTCGTCCTCGAGTAGGTAAATGATAAAAACAGAATTTTTGATGTGGAATGCTACCTAACATATTTATCCATGTAATCTTCTTTATTGTGGCAAGAATATTCAGATCCATAAGATTCAAGACAAAAGTTTAATATTGACATAAAAATAATAATACTTCAAGCATACTAACAAAGCAATCATGTCTTCTCAAAATAACATGCCCAAAGAAAGCTATCCCTACAAAATCATATAGTCTGGATATGCTCCATCTTCACCACACAAAGTATTTAAATCATGCACAACCCCCATGACAAGCCAAGCAATTGTTTCATACTTTTGGTGTTCTCAAACATTTTCAATCTTCACGCAATACATGAGCGTGAGCCATGGACATAGCACTATAAGTGGAATAGAATGGTAGTTGTAGAGAAGACAAAAGGGAGAAGGTAGTGATACGTCTCCAACGTATCTATAATTTTTGGTTGTTCCATGCTATTATATTATCAACCTTGGATGTTCTATATGCATTTATATGCTATTTTATATGATTTTTGGGACTAACCTATTAACCCAAAGCCCAGTGCCAGTTTCTATTTTTTTCCCCTTGTTTTAGAGTATCGCAGAAAAGGAAAATCAAACGGAGTCCAATTGACCTGAAACTTTACGGAACTTATTTTTGGAAGGAAAGCAACCCGGGAGACTTGGAGTCCACGTCAAGGAAGAAACGAGGGAGCCACGAGGTAGGGGGGCGCGCCCACCCCCCTAGGGAGCGCCCTCCACCCTCGTGGGCCCCTCGTGGCTCCCCTGACGTACTTCTTCCTCCTATATATATCCATATACCCTAAAACGATCAGGGAGCACAATAGATCAGGAGTTCCGCCGCCAGAAGCCTCTGTAGCCACCGAAAGCCAATCTAGACCCGTTCCGGCACCCTGCCGGAGGGGGAATCCTTCTCCGGTGGCTATCTTCATCATCCCGGTGCTCTCCATGACGAGGAGGGAGTAGTTCTCCCTCGGGGCTGAGGGTATGTACCAGTAGCTATGTGTTTGATCTCTCTCTCTCTCTCTCTTGTGTTCTTGAGGTGGTACGATCTTGATGTATCGCGAGCTTTGCTATTATAGTTGGATCTTATGATGTTTCTTCCCCTTCTCTCTCTTGTAATGGATTGAGTTTCCCCTTTGAAGTTATCTTATCGGACCGAGTCTTTAAAGATTTGAGAACACTTAATGTATGTCTTGCCGTGCGTATTTGTGGTGACAATGGGATATCACGTGATTCACTTGATGTATGTTTTGGTGATCAACTTGCGGGTTCCGCCCATGAACCTATGCATAGGGGTTGGCACACGTTTTCGTCGTGATTCTCCGGTAGAAACTTTGGGGCACTCTTTGAGGTTCTATGTGTTGGTTGAATAGATGAATCTGAGATTGTGTGATGCATATCATATAATCATACCCGCGGATACTTGAGGTGACATTGGAGTATCTAGGTGACATTAGGGTTTTGGTTGATTTGTGTCTTAAGGTGTTATTCTAGTATGAACTCTAGGGCTGTTTGTGATACTTATAGGAATAGCCCAACGGATTGATTGAAAAGAATAACTTTGAGGTGGTTTCGTACCCTACCATAATCTCTTCATTTGTTCTAGGCTATTAGTGACTTTGGAGTGACTCTTTGTTGCATGTTGAGGGATAGTTATGTGATACGTCTCCAACGTATCTATAATTTTTGATTGCTCCATGCTATATTATCTACTGTTTTGGATGTTTATGGGCTTTATTATACACTTTTATATCATTTTTGGGACTAACCTATTAACCCAGAGCCTAGTGCCAGTTTCTGTTTTTACCCTGTTTTAGGGTTTCGAAGAAAAGGAAAATCAAACGGAGTCCAATTGACCTGAAACTTCACGGAACTCATTTTTGGAAGGAAAGAAGCCCAGAAGACTTGGAGTGCATGTCAGGGGATCTACGAGGAGGCCACGAGGTAGGGGGGCGCGCCTACCCCCCTGGGCGCCCCTCCACCCTCGTGGGCCCCTCGTGGCCCCCCTGATGTACTTCTTCCGCCTATATATCTCCATATACCCTAAAAACATCCGGGAGCACAATAGATCGGGAGTTCCGCCGCCAGAAGCCTCCGTAGCCACCGAAAACCAATCTAGACCCGTTCCGGCAACCTGCCGCAGGGGCGAATCCTTCTCCGGTGGCCATCTTCATCATCCCGGTGCTCTCCATGACGAGGAGGGAGTAGTTCTCCCTCGGGGCTGAGGGTATGTACCAGTAGCTATGTGTTTGATCTCTCTCTCTCTCTCTCTCTCGTGTTCTTGAGGTGATACGATCTTGATGTATCGCGAGCTTTGCTATTATATTTGGATCCTATGATGTTTTCTCCCCCCTCTACTCTCTTGTAATGAATTGAGTTTCCCCTTTTAAGTAATCTTATCGGATTGAGTCTTTAAAGATTTGAGAACACTTGATGTATGTCTTGCCGTGCGTATCTGTGGTGACAATGGGATACCATGTGATTCACTTGATGTATGTTTTGGTGATCAACTTGCGGGTTCCGCCCATGAACCTATGCATAGGGGTTGTCATACATTTTCGTCGTGATTCTCTGGTAGAAACTTTGGGTCACTCTTTGAGGTCCTATGTGTTGGTTGAATAGATGAATTTGAGATTGTGTGATGCATATCGTATAATCATACCCACAGATACTTGAGGTGACATTGGAGTATCTAGGTGACATTAGGGTTTTGGTTGATTTGTGTCTTAAGGTGTTATTCTAGTACGAACTCTAGGGCTATTTGTGACACTTATAGGAATAGCCCAACGGATTAATTGGAAAGAATAACTTTGAGGTGGTTTCGTACCCTACCATAATCTCTTCGTTTGTTCTCCGCTATTAGTGACTTTGGAGTGACTCTTTGTTGCATGTTGAGGGATAGTTATGTTATCCAATTATGTTAGTATTGTTGAGGGAACTTACACTAGCGAAAGTATGAACCCTAGGCCTTGTTTCAATGCATTGCAATACCGTTTATGCTCACTTTTATCACTTGCTACCTTGCTGTTTTTATATTTTCAGATTAAGAAAACCTTTATCTACCATCCATATACCACTTGTATCACCATCTCTTCGCCGAACTAGTGCACCTATACAATTTACCATTGCATTGGGTGTGTTGGGGACACAAGAGACTATTTGTTATTTGGTTGCAGGGTTGATTGAGAGAGACCATCTTCATCCTATGCCTCCTACGGATTGATAAACTTTAGGTCATCCACTTGAGGGAAATTTGCTACTGTGCTACAAACCTCTGCACTTGGAGGCCCAACAACGTCTACAAGAAGAAGGTTGTGTAGTAGACATCAAGCTCTTTTCTGGCGCCGTTGCCGGGGAGGTTAGCGCTTGAAGGTATATCTTTAGATCTTGCAATCGAGTCTTTTAGTTTCTTGTTTTATCACTAGTTTAGTTTATAAAAGAAAATTACAAAAAATGGAATTAAGTTTACCTCATATGCTTCATCTTTTTAATATCTATCATGAAAATAAGGATTCCGATAATTGTGCTCAAGTGCTAGAAGAAGAATGCATTAGAATGTTTGGCACTAAATATTTGAATGATGAGCATGATTGCAATGTTGTTATTATGAATTCCTTCCATGATGCTAATGATATGCAAAGCCACAAGCTTGGGGAAGCTATGTTTGATGAAGATGATATTTTTTGTCCCCCAAGTTTTGATGAGCAAATTTATTATGATGAAAGCATACCTCCTATCTATGATGATTATTGTGATGACACATATGCTTTAAATAATAATAATAACAATGAACCTTGTCATCTTGATCTTAATTTTCAATCACATGATAGTTATTTTTTTGAGTTTGCTTCCACTGTTATTCATGAGAAGAATTTTACTTATGTGGAGAGTAGTAAATTTTCTATGCTTGTAGATCATGAAAAGAATGATTTAGGTGCTGGTTATATTGTTGAATTGATTCATAATGCTACTGAAAATTATTATGAGGGAGGAACATATGCTTGTAGGAATTGCAATAATATCAAGTTTCCCCTCTATGTGCTTAAAATCTTGAAGTTTTGCTTGCTTTACCTTCCTATGCAAGTTGATTCTTGTTCCCACAAGTTGTTTGCTCACAAAATCCCTATGCATAGGAAGTGGGTTAGGCTTAAATGTGCTAGTCATATTCTTCATGATGCTCTCTTTATGTTACAATTCTTATCTTTTATGTGAGCATCGTTGAAATCATCATGCCTAGCTAGGGGCGTTAAACGATAGCGCTTATTGGGAGGCAACCTAATTTATTTTAGCAACATGCTTTTTGTTCCTGTTTAGTAATAAATAATTTATCTAGCCTCTGTTATGTTTGAGTTTTTATGCTTTTAATTAGTGTTTGTGCCAAGTAGAACCTTTGGGAAGACTTTGGGAAAGTCTTGTTGATCATGCTGTAACAAACAGAAACTTTAGCGCTCACGAGAATTGCTGCCATTTTTATTTGGAGAGTGATATTTAGTTAATTCTTTTTGCAGATCATTAATAGATAAAATCCTCAGGTCCAGAAATTTATTTGAGAATTTTTTGAGTTCCAGAAGTATATGTTTGATCCAGATTACTACAGACTGTTCTGTTTTTGACAGATTGCATTTTCTATGTGTTGTTTGCTTATTTTGATGAATCTATGAGTAGTATCGGAGGGTATGAACCATAGATAAGTTGGAATACAGTAGATATAACACCAATATAAATAAAGAATTAGTTCATTACAGTACCTTGAAGTGGTGATTTATTTTCTTATACTAACGGAGCTTACGAGTTTTCTGATAAGTTTTGTGTTGTGAAGTTTTCAAGTTTTGGGTAAAGATTCGATGGACTATGGAATAAGGAGTGGCAAGAGCCTAAGCTTGGGCATGACCAAGGCACCCCAAGGTAAAATTGAAGTACAACCAAAAGCCTAAGCTTGGGGATGCCCCAGAAGGCATCCCCTCTTTCGTCTTCGTTTATCGGTAACTTTACTTGGAGCTATATTTTTATTCGCCACATGATATGTGTTTTGCTTGGAGCATCAATTTATTTTTATTTTGCTTGCTGTTTGAATAAAATACCAAGATCTGGAATTATTAAATGTTAGAGAGTCTTCACATAGTTTCATAATTATTTGACTACTCATTGATCTTCACTTATATCTTTCGGAGTAGTTTGTCGTTTGCTCTAGTGCTTCACTTATATCTTTTTAGAGCATGGTGGTAGTTTTATTTTGAAGAAATAGATGAACTCTCATGCTTTACTTAGATTATTTTGAGAGTCTTAAATATCATGGTAATTTGCTTAAAATCCTAATATGCTAGGTATTCAAGAATAATAAAATTCTCTTATGAGTGTGTTGAATACTATGAGAAGTTTGATACTTGATGATTTTTTTGAGATATGGAGATGGTGATATTAGAGTCATGCTAGTTGAGTAGTTGTGAATTTGAGAAATACTTGTGTTGAAGCTTGTGATTCCCATAGCATGCACGTATGGTGAACCATTATGTGATGAAGTCAGAGCATGATTTATTTATTGATTGTCCTCATGAGTGGCGGTCGGGGACAAGCGATGGTCTTTTCCTACCAATCTATCCCCCTAGGAGCATGCGTGTAGTACTTTGTTTCGATAACTAATAGATTTTTGCAATAAGTATGTGAGTTCTTTATGACTAATGTTGAGTCCATGGATTATACGCACTCTCATCCTTCCACCTTTGCTAGCCTCTCTAATACCGCGCACCTTTCGCCGGTATCATACACCCCCATATACTTTCCTCAAAACAGCCACCATACCTACCTATTATGGCATTTCCATAGCCATTCCGAGATATATTGCCATGCAATTTTCCACCATCCCGTTTATTATGACACGCTTCATCATTGTCATATTGCTTTGCATGATCATGCAGTTGACATCGTATTTGTGGCAAAGCCACCGTTCATAATTCTTTCATACATGTCACTCATGAGTCATTGCACATCCCGGTACACCGCCAGAGGCATTCATATAGAGTCATATATTTTGTTCTAAGAATCGAGTTGTAATTGTTGAGTTGTAAGAAAAATAAAAGTGTGATGATCATCATTATTATAGCATTGTCCCAGTGAGGAAAGGATGATGGAGACTATGATTCCCCCACAAGTCGGGATGAGACTCCGGACGAAAAATAAATAAAAGAGGCCAAAGAAGCCCAAATAAAAAAGAGAAAGAAAAGAGGCCATAAAAAAAGAGAAGGCCCAAATAAAAAATGAGAGAAAAATAGAGAAGGGACAATGTTACTATCCTTTTACCACACTTGTGCTTCAAAGTAGCACCATGATCTTCATGATAGAGGTCTCATATGTTGTCACTTTCATATACTAGTGGGAATCTTTCATTATAGAACTTGGCTTGTACTCCCTCTGTAAACTAATATAAGAGCATTTAGATCACTACTTTAGTTATCTAAACACTCTTATATTAGTTTACGGAGGGAGTATATTCCAATGATGGGCTTCCTCAAAATGCCCTAGGTCTTCATGAGCAAGCGAGTTGGATGCACACCCACTATTTTCTTTTGTTGAGCTTTCATACACTTATAGCTCTAGTGCATCCATTGCATGGCAATCCCTACTCACTCACATTGATATCTATTGATGGGCATCTCCATAGCCCATTGATACGCCTAGTTGGTGTGATACTATCTTCTCCCTTTTTGTCTTCTCCACAACCACCATTCTATTCCACATATAGTGCTATGCCCATGGCTCACGCTCATGTATTGCGTGAAGATTGAAAAGGTTTAAGAACATCAAAAGAATGATTTAAATACGTTGTGTGGTGAAGATGGAGCATAGCCAGACTATATGATTTTGTAGGGATGGCTTTATTTGGCCATGTTATTTTGAGAAGACATTATTGCTTAGTTAGTATGATTGAAGTATTATCATTTTTATGTCAATATGAACTTTTGTCTTGAATCTTATGGATCTGAACATTCATGCCAGAATTAAGAAGAATTACATTGAAATTATGCCAAGTAGCACTCCGCATCAAAAATTCTGTTTTTATCATTTACCTACTCGAGGACGAGCAGGAATTAAGCTTGGGGATGTTGACGCGTCTCCAACGTATCTATAATTTTTGATTGCTCCATGCTATATTATCTACTGTTTTGGATGTTTATGGGCTTTATTATACACTTTTATATCATTTTTGGGACTAACCTATTAACCCAGAGCCCAGTGCCAGTTTCTATTTTTACACTGTTTTAGGGTTTCGAAGAAAAGGAAAATCAAACGGAGTCCAATTGACCTGAAACTTCACGGAACTCATTTTTGGAAGGAAAGAAGCCCAGAAGACTTGGAGTGCACGTCAGGGGATCTCCGAGGAGGCCACGAGGCATGGGGGCACTCCCACCCACCCCCCCCCCCCGGCACCCCCTCCACCCTCATGGGCCCCTCGTGGCCCCCCTGACGTACTTCTTCCGCCTATATATCTCCATATACCCTAAAAACATCCGGGAGCACAATAGATCGGGAGTTCTGCCGCCAGAAGCCTCCGTAGCCACCGAAAACCAATTGTGACGCCCGGATAATTAAGCTACAATGAACCTCCGCTAATGATGCCACGTCACCTCGGTTACTGTTGATAAACTCGCGTTAGTTCGAAACCGATTCAAATTCAAATTCAAAATCAAGCAAACCATAAAAGTTTTCAAATAATAAAACAAAAATGTTCGGAGTGAACCAAATATTGCATAGGTAATTTTGGTGATGAAACCACACTTTTATAAAAGTGTTTAAATGCACTATAGTAAATAAAACAGCAGCAAAACTATTATTTAAATGCTATTTAAACAAAACCGTTTTTTTAGTTTGGGTAGAAAATTAATGTGACAGTGGCATAACTGGTAACATCAATTTAGGTGCCACTTTGATTTGTTAATGAAACTATTATAAATAGGAACTAAAAGAAACAGAAAAGAAATAAGAAAAGGAAAAGAAAAGAAAAGAAAAAAACAAAGGAAACAAAAAAAGAGCAGGACCCCCTGGCCTCTCGGCCGCTAGGCAAGCCCACGCCCCCCACTCTCTCCGGCCTACAAGGCCACTCCCCCCGACCCCAAACCCTAACCGCACCCACTCTCCCCCACTCCTCGCTCTCCCTTCCCGATCCGATCTAGATCGGGGGCACGAACACCTCAGCCGCCCGGATCGGCCTCATTGCTCACTGCCCATCGCCCCTCGCCGCTGGATCGCCACCCGGCGCCAACCACCGCCCTCGACTGGAGCTCCTTCGCCTCGACCGCCGCACGTCGTCCCCATCATCCTCCCCACGGGTCGCCCTCGAGCCTCGCCGCCCGATCACCTGCAACGCTGGTGAGGCCACCGGCCTACTCTCCCCTCGTTCTCTATCGCCGTTGACGTCCGCCGCGCACTGACGCGTTCGGTCCCGCGCCTTGCCGTGGGCTCCAGCACCCGCCTACCTCGCCGTGCGCCGCCCTGCTCGCTCATGTGCCTCGGCCACCTCGTCATCACGCCCGCGCTGTCCATGCCCGCGGTCACCGCACGTCGCGCGCCCCCACAGCCACGCCAAGCCGCACCAGTCGTGCCGCTCCTCCCGGAGTGCTCGCGCCTGCTGTGGCTCGCGCAGCCGCAGCCTCCTCTGCTGCCTCCACCGCCTGGCCGCGCCGTCGCCGCCCGCCTCACGCTCCACCCGATGGCCGATGCCCTGCCGCTGCACCGCCCACCGCTGCGGCCCGCTCTGCCCTCCCCCATGCGACACCCCCGCCGTCGAGCCTACTCTTCCCACGATGTCCACGCGCTCGACCCCGCCCTGACCTCACTCGCCTTCGCTCTGCCGCATCCCGCTCCTCCTTGCTGGGCTTCTCCCCTTCGCGCCGCTCCCTTGCTGCTGCTGCTCTGGCAGCCGCAGCCACAACCGTCGGCGCCCCACTATGCTATGGATGGCTTGGGCGAGCGCCCCGCCGGGCTGGCGCCTATGCTCCCTACGCCTGTAACCCGCTAGCGCCGGTGCCTGCTAAAGACCCCCCGGGCAATGACAAGTGGGGCCGCCCCTGTGAAACATTTTAGAAATAAATGGATATAATAAAATAATTAATTAATTAACTTAACTAATTACGTATATTAAACTTAGTTAACTTAATGAAGTAAGTAACCTAATTAATTGGTAATTAGATAAACAGTCAATGACAGTGGGCCCCACTGCCCAGTTTGACCAGTCAAATGCATTGTTGACTGATGACATCATGCTGATGTAATGCTGATGCAATAAACATATTTTTGATTTAAATTAATTCTGTTAATAAAAAAGGAATTAAATCTTTATAAATTAATATAAAATAATCCATAGCTCGGATGAAAATACTTTGTACATGAAAGTTGCCCAGAACGACGAGACGAACCCGGATACGCAGCCCGTTCGTCCGCCACGCATCCCTAACCTATCGAACTCGCAACTTTCCCCCTCCGGCTCCTCTGCCCAAAAACGCGAAACACCGGGGATATTTTCCCGGATGTTTCCCCCCTTCACCGGTACCACCTCATACCGCGTTAGGGCACACCTAGCTTTACGCTTTGTCATGTCATGCATCGTCATGCATTTTTTTGCATTATATTTATTGTTTCTCCCCCCTCTTCTCTCACTAGACACCGAGACCGACGCCGCTGCTAACCAGTACGACTACTGAGTTGACGACCCCTCTCTCTTGCCAGAGCAACCAGGCAAGCCCCTCCCCTTGATCACCAGATATCGCCTACTCTACTCTCTATACTACTTGCATTAGAGTAGTGTAGCATGTTGCTATTTTCCATTAATCCTATCCTGATGCATATCATGTCCTTGCTACTACTGTTGTTACCTTTACCTGCAATCCTAATGCTTATTATAGGATGCTAGTTTATCATCAGTGGCCATACATTCTTGGCCGTCTGCCATGCTCTACTATCGGGCCATGATCACTCAGGAGTTGATCACGGGTATATACATATACATAATATATGATGCTTGTGGTGACTAAAGATGGGTCGGCTCGTAGGAGTACCCGCGAGTGATTCACGGATTGGGTCTGAAAGGACGTTTGTCCCGACGGCCCTCTGAGTGGATCTTTGTGGCAAAGCGACAGGGCAGGTTGAGACCACCTAGGAGAGAGGTGGGCCTGGCCCTGGTCGGCGTTCATGGTTATTTCAAAATAACACGTTTAACAAGATCTTGGTATTTGATCTGAGTCTGGCTACTGGCCTATACGCACTAACCATCTACGCGGGGACAGTTATGGGCACTCGACGTCGTGGTATCAGCCAAAGCCTTCGTGACATCAGCGACTGAGCGGCGCGCGCCGGATTGGAACGTAAGCCTGCTCTTGCATTAAGGGGGCTAGTTTTGCTTCCGGCCGCCCTCGCAACATGCACGTGTGCAATGGGCGATGGGCCTAGACCCCTGCGCCATAGGATTTAGACCGGCGTGCTGACCTCTCTGTTGTGCCTAGGTAGGGCTGCGACGTGTTGATCTTCTGAGGCCGGGCATGACCCAGGAAAGTGTGTCCATACAAAGGGGATCAAGTGTGTTGGGTTATGTGGTGCACCCCTGCAGGGAAGTTAATCTATTCGAATAGCCGTGATCTTCGGTAACAGGACGACTTGGAGTTGTACCTTGACCTTATGACAACTAGAATCAGATACTTAATAAAACACACCCTTCCAAGTGCCAGATACAACCGGTGGTCGCTCTCTCACAGGGCGACGAGGGGAGGATCATCGGTTAGGATTATGCTATGCGATGCTACTTGGTGAACTTACCATCTACTCTCTTCTCCTGCTGCAAGATGGAGGTTACCAGAAGCGTAGTCTTCGATAGGACTAGCTATCCCCCTCTTAATCCGGCATTCTTCAGTTCAGTCCACATATGATACCCCCTTTTCCATTTGATACCAATGCATACATTTGTAGTGTACCTCCTTGCTTGCGAGTACTTTCGATGAGTACTCACGGTTGCTTTTCTCCCCTTTTCCCCTTTCCTATACCCGATTGCTGCGACCAAACGTTGGAGTCCAGGAGCCAGACGCCACCGTCGACGACAACTACTACTACTCGGGACGTGTCTACTACTACGTGCAGCCTGCTGACGACGACCATGTTGGGGAACGTAGCAGAAATTCAAAAATTTCCTACGTGTCACCAAGATCTATCTATGGAGAAACCAGCAACGAGGGGAAGGAGAGTGCATCTACATACCCTTGTAGATCGCTAAGCGGAAGCGTTCAAGTGAACGGGGTTGATGGAGTCGTACTCGTCATGATCCAAATCACCGATGATCCTAGTGCCGAACGGATGGCACCTCCGTGTTCAACACACGTACAGCCCGGTGACGTCTCCTATGCCTTGATCCAGCAAGGGGAGAAGGAGAGGTTGAGGAAGGCTCCATCCAGCAGCAGCACAATGGCGTGGTGGTGGTGGAGGAGCGTGGCAATCGTGCAGGGCTTCGCCAAGCACCGCGGGAGAGGGGGAAGAGGGAGATGCAGGGCTGCGCCATGAGAGAGATCAAATCGCGTCTTGGGCAGCCCCTAGGCCTCAAGTATATATAGGGGAAGGGGAGGGGGCTGCGCCCCCTTTAGGGTCCCCACCCCAAGGGGTGCAGCAGCCCCAGATCCCATCTGAGGGAGGCGGCCAAGGGGGGAGGAGAGGGAGGCGCAGGGAGCATGGGCCTTAGGGCCCATCTGCCCTTAGGGTTTGCCCCCTTCCTCCCCTTAGGCGCCTTGGGCCTTGTGGGAGGCGCACCAGCCCACTCAGGGGCTGGTCCCTTACCACTCTTGGCCCATGCAAGCCTCCGGGGCTGGTGGCCTCACTTGGTGGACCCCCGGGACCCTCCCGGTGGTCCCGGTACGTTACCGATAAAACCCGAAACTTTTCCGGTGACCAAAACAGGACTTCCCATATATAAATCTTTACCTCCGGACCATTCCGGAGCTCCTCGTGACGTCCGGGATCTCATCCGGGACTCCGAACAACATTCGGTAACCACATACAAACTTCCTTTATAACCCTAGCGTCATCGAACCTTAAGTGTGTAGACCCTACGGGTTCGGGAGACATGCAGACATGACCGAGACGTTCTTCGGTCAATAACCAACAGCGGGATCTGGATACCCATGTTGGCTCCCACATGTTCCACGATGATCTCATCGGATGAACCACGATGTCGAGGATTCAATCAACCCCGTATACAATTCCCTTTGTCTAGTGGTATTGTACTTGCCCGAGATTCGATCGTCGGTATCCCGATACCTTGTTCAATCTCGTTACCGGCAAGTCTCTTTACTCGTTCCGTAACACATCATCCCGTGATCAACTCCTTGATCACATTGTGCACATTATGATGATGTCCTACCGAGTGGGCCCAGAGATACCTCTCCGTCACACGGAGTGACAAATCCTAGTCTCGATTCGTGCCAACCCAACAGACACTTTCGGAGATACCCGTAGTGCACCTTTATAGCCACCTAGTTACATTGTGACGTTTGGCACACCCAAAGTATTCCTACGGTATCCGGGAGTTGCACAATCTCGTGGTCTAAGGAAATGATACTTGACATTAGAAAAGCTTTAGCGAACGAACTACACGATCTTTGTGCTAGGCTTAGGATTGGGTCTTGTCCATCACATCATTCTCCTAATGATGTGATCCCGTTATCAACGACATCCAATGTCCATGGTCAGGAAACCGTAACCATCTATTGATCAACGAGCTAGTCAACTAGAGGCTTACTAGGGACATGGTGTTGTCTATGTATCCACACATGCATCTGAGTTTCCTATCAATACAATTCTAGCATGGATAATAAACGATTATCATGAACAAGGAAATATAATAATAATCAATTTATTATTGCCTCTAGGGCATATTTCCAACAGTCTCCCACTTGCACTAGAGTCAATAATCCAGCTCACATCGATATGTGATTAACACTCAAGGTCACATCCCCATGTGACTAACACCCAAAGAGTTCTGGGTTTGATCATGTTATGCTTGTGAGAGAGGTTATAGTCAATGGGTCTGATCCTTTCAGATCCGTGTGTGCTTTGCAAATCTCTATGTCATCTCCTAGATGCAGCTACCACGTTCTATTTGGAGCTATTCCAAATAACTGTTCTACTATACGAATCCAGTTTACTACTCAGAATAATTTGGATTAGTGCCAAAGCTTGCATCGGCGTAACCCTTTACGACGAACTCTTTTACCACCTCCATAATCGAGAAAATTCCTTAGTCCACCAGTTACTAAGGATAACTTTGACCACTATCCTGTGATCCATGCTTGGATCACTCTTGTACCCCTTGACTGACTCATGGCAAGGCACACTTCAGGTGCGGTACACAGCATAGCATACTGTAGAGCCTACGTCTAAAGCATAGGGGACGACCTTCGTCCTTTCTCTCTATTCTGCCGCGGTCAGGTTTCGAGTCTTACTCAATGTTCACACCTTATAACACAGCCAAGAACTCCTTCTTTGCCGATCCATTTTGAACTCCTTCAAAATCTTGTCACGGTATGTATTCATTTGAAAGTACTATTAAGCATTTTGATCTATCCTTATAGATCTTAATGCTCAATACTCAAGTAGCCCAATCCAGGTTTTCAATTGAAAAACACTTTTCAAATAACTCTGCATGCTTTCCAGAAATTCTACATCATTTCCGATCAACAATATGTTAACAACATATACTCATCGGAAATTCTATAGTGCTCCCACTCACTTCTTTGGAAATACAAGTTTCTCATAAACTTTGTATAAACCCAAAATCTTTGATCATCAAAGCGTACATTCCAACTCCGAGATGCTTACTCCAGTCCTTAGAAGGATTGCTGGAGCTTTGCATACTTATTAGCATCTTTCAGGATTGACAAAACCTTCCGGTTGTATCACATACAACCTTTCCTCAAGAAAATCGTTGAGGAAACAATGTTTTGACATCCTATCTGCAAGATTTCATAAATAATGCAGTAATCGCTAATATAATTCCAATAGACTCTTAGCATCGCTACGAGTGAGAAAGTCTCATCGTAGTCAACTCCTTGAACTTGTCGGAAAACATCTTAACGACAAGTCGAGCTTTCTTAATGGTGACATTTACCATCATTGTCCGTCTTCCTTTTAAAATCCATCTGTACTCAACAGCCTTATGACCATTGAGCTGTTCTGCCAAAGTCTACACTTTGTTTTCATACATGGATCCTCTCTCGGATTATATGGCCTCGAGCCATTTATCGGAATCCGGGCCCACGATCGCTTATCCATAGCTCATAGGTTCATTGTTGTCTAGCAACATGACTTCCAAGACAGGATTACGTACCACTATGAAGTAGTACGCATCCTTGTCATCCCACAGGGTTTGGTAGTGACTTGATCTGAAGTTTCATGATCACTATCATAAGCTTCCACTTCAATTGGTGTAGGTGCCACAGGAACAACTTCCTGTGCCCTGCCACACACTAGTTGAAGAGACGGTTTAATAACCTCATCAAGTCTCCACCATCCTCCCACTCAATTCTTTCGAGAGAAACTTTTCCTCGAGAAAGGACCCGATTCTAGAAACAATCCCTTATTGCTTTCGAATCTGAGACAGGAGGTATACCCAACTGTTTTGGGTGTCCTATGAAGATGCATTTATCCGCTTTGGGTTCGAGCTTATCTGCCTAAAACTTTTTCACATAAGCGTCGCAGCCCCAAACTTTTAAGAAATGACAGCTTAGGTTTCTCTAAACCATAGTTCATACGGTGTCATCTCATCGGAATTATGTGGTGCCCTATTTAAAGTGAATGTGGTTGTCTCTAATGCCTAACCCATAAACTATCATGGTAATTCGATAAGAGACATCATGGTATGCATCATATCCAATAGGGTGCAGTTATGATGTTCGGACACACCATCACACTATGGTGTTCCATGCTGTATTAGTTGTGAAACAATTTCCACAATGTCTTAATTCTGTGCCAAACTCGTAATTCAGATATTTATCTCTATGATCATATCATAGATCTTTTATCCTCTTGTCACGACGATCTTTCAACTTCACCCTAAAATTACTTGAACCTTTCAATAATTCAGACTCGTGATTCATCAAGTAAATATACTCAATATCTACTCAAATCATGTGTGAAGTAAGAACATAACGATATCCACTACACGCCTCAGCACTCATTGGACTGCACACATCAAAATGTATTACTTCCAACAAGTTGCTTTCTAGTTCCATTTTACTGAAAACGAGGCTTTCAGTCATCTTGCCCATGTGGTATGATTTGCATGTCTCAAGTGATTCAAAATCAAGTGAGTCCAAACGGTCCATTTGCATGGAGTTTCTTCATGCATATACACCAATAGACATGGTTCGCATGTCTCAAACTTTTCAAAAACAAGTGAGCCCAAAGATCCATCAACATGGAGCTTCTTCATGCGTTTTATACCGGTATGACTTAAGTGGCAGTGCCACAAGTAGGTGGTACTATCATTACTATCTTACATCTTTTGGCATGAATATGTGTATCACTACGATCGAGATTCAATAAACCATTCATTTTAGGTGCAAGACCATTGAAGGTATTATAAATAGAGTAACCATTATTCTCCTTAAATGAATAACCGTATTGCGATAGACATAATCCAGTCATGTCTATGCTCGACGCAAACACCAATCTCGATGGTAGAGGGAGCGTGTGATGCTTGATCACATCAAGCTTGGAAAAACTTCCAACACATATCGCTAGCTCACCTTTAGCTAGTCTCCGTTTACTCCGCAGCCTTTTATTTCAAGTTTACTAACACTTAGTAACCGAACCGGTATCTAATACCATCGTGCTACTAGGAGTACTACTAAAGTACACAATGTATATCCAATATACTTCTATCGACCTTGCCAGCCTTCTCATCTACCAAGTATCTAGGGTAATTCTGCTCCAGTGGCTGTTCCTCTTATTACAGAAGCACTTAGTCTCGGGTTTGGGTTCAACCTTGGGTTTCTTCACTAGAGCAGCAGCTGAATTGCCGTTTCATGAAGTATCCCTTCTTGCCCTTGCCCTTCTTGAAACTAGTGGTTTCACTAACCATCAACAATTGATGCTCCTTCTTGATTTCTACTTTTGTGGTGTCAAACATCGCTAATATCTCAAGGATCATCATATATGTCCCTGATATATTATAGTTCATCACGAAGCTCTAGCAGCTTGGTGGTAATGACTTCGGAGAAACATCACTATCTCATCTGGAAGATCAACTCCCACTCGATTCAAATGATTGTTGTACTCAGACAATCTGAGCACAAGCTCAACAATTGAGCTTTTCTCCCTTAGTTTGCAGGCTAAGAAAATCGTCGGAGGTCTTATACCTCTTGACGTGGGCACGAGCCTGAAATCCCAATTTCAGCCCTTGAAACATCTCATATGTTTCGCGCGTTTCAAAACGTCTTCGGTGCCTCAACTCTAAACCGTTTAACTGAGCTATCACGTAGTCATCAAGATGTGTATGTCAGATGTTCGCAACATCCACAGACGACGTTTGAGGTTCAGCACAGTGAGCGGTGCATTAAGGACATAAGCCTTCTATGAAGCAATGAGGACAATACTCAGTTTACGGACCTAGTCCGCATAATTGCTACTATCAACTTTCAACTAATTTTTCTCTAGGAACATATCTAAACAGTAGAACTAAAGTGCGAGCTACGACATAATTTGCGAAGACCTTTTGACTATGTTCAGGATAATTAAGTTCATCTTATGAACTCCCACTCAGATAGACATCCCTCTAGTCATCTAAGTGATTACATGATCCGAGTCAACTAGGTCGTGTCCGATCATCACGTGAGACGGACTAGTCAACATCGGTGAACATCTTCATGTTGATCGTATCTTCTATACGACTCATGCTCGACCTTTCGGTCTCTTGTGTTCCGAGGCCATGTCTGTACATGCTAGGCTCGTCAAGTCAACCTAAGTGTTTTGCATGTGTTCCGAGGCCATGTCTGTACATGCTAGGCTCGTCAACACCCGTTGTATTCGAACGTAAGAATCTATCACACCCGATCATCACGTGGTGCTTTGAAACGACGAACTTTCGCAACGGTGCACAGTTAGGGGGAACACTTTCTTGAAATTTTAATGAGGGATCATATTATTTACTACCGTCGCTCTAAGCAAATAAGATGTATAATCATGATAAACATCACATGCAATCAAATAGTGACATGATATGGCCATCATCACTTTGCTCCTTTCGATCTCCATCTTCGGGGCTCCATGATCATCATCTTCACCGGCATGACACCATGATCTCCATCATCGTGTCTTCATGAAGTTGTCTCGCCAACTATTACTTCTACTACTACAGCTAATGGTTAGCAATAAAGTAAAGTAATTACATGACGTTTATGTTGACACGCACGTCATAAATAAATTAAGACAACTCCTATGGCTCCTACCGGTTGTCATACTCATCGACATGCAAGTCATGATTCCTATTACAAGAACATGATCATCTCACACATCACATATGTCATTCATCACATCCTTTGGCCATATCACATCACATAGCATACCCTGCAAAAACAAGTTAGACGTCCTCTAATTGTTGTTTGCATGTTTTACGTGGCTGCTATGGGTTTCTAGCAAGAACGTTTCTTACCTATGCAAAGACCACAACGTGATATGCCAATTGCTATTTACCCTTCATAAGGACCCTTTTCATCGAATCCGACCCGACTAAAGTGGGAGAGACAGACACCCGCTAGCCACCTTATGCAACTAGTGCATGTCAGTCGGTGGAACCAGTCTCACGTAAGAGTACGTGTAAGGTCGGTCCGGGCCGCTTCATCCCACAATGCTGCCGAATCAAGATTGGACTAGTAACGGTAAGCATATTGAACAAAATCAACGCCCACAACTACTTTGTGTTCTACTCGTGCATAGAATCTACGCAATAGACCTAGCTCATGATGCCACTGTTGGGGAATGTAGCAGAAATTCAAAATTTTCCTATGTGTCACCAAGATCTATCTATGGAGAAACCAGCAACGAGGGGAAGGAGAGTGCATCTACATACCCTTGTAGATCGCTAAGCGGAAGCGTTCAAGTGAATGGGGTTGATGGAGTCGTACTCGTCGTGATCCAAATCACCGATGATCCTAGTGCCGAACGGACGGCACCTCCGTGTTCAACACACGTACAGCCCGGTGACGTCTCCTACGCCTTGATCCAGCAAGGGGAGAAGGAGAGGTTGAGGAAGGCTCCATCCAGCAGCAGCACAACGGCGTGGTGGTGGTGGAGGAGCGTGGCAATCCTGCAAGGCTTCGCCAAGCACCGCGGGAGAGGAGGAAGAGGGAGATGGAGGGCTGCGCCATGAGAGAGATCAAATCGCGTCTTGGGCAGCCCCTAGGCCTCAAGTATATATAGGGGAAGGGGAGGGGGCTGCGCCCCCTTTAGGGTTCCCACCCCAAGGGGTGCGGCAGCCCCAGATCCCATCTGAGGGAGGCGGCCAAGGAGGGAGGAGAGGGAGGCGCAGGGAGCATGGGCCTTAGGGCCCATCTGCCCTTAGGGTTTGCCCCCTTCCTCCCCTTAGGCGCCTTGGGCCTTGTGGGAGGCGCACCAGCCCACTCGGGGGCTGGTCCCTTACCACTCTTGGCCCATGCAAGCCTCCGGGGCTGGTGGCCCCACTTGGTGGACCCCCGGGACCCTCCCGGTGGTCCCAGTACGTTACCGATAAAACCCGAAACTTTTCCGGTGACCAAAACAGGACTTCCCATATATAAATCTTTACCTCCGGACCATTCTGGAGCTCCTCGTGACGTCCGGGATCTCATCCGGGACTCCGAACAACATTTGATAACCACATACAAACTTCCTTTATAACCCTAGCGTCATCGAACCTTAAGTGTGTAGACCCTACGGGTTCGGGAGACATGCAGACATGACCGAGACGTTCTCCGGTCAATAACCAACAGCGGGATCTGGATACCCATGTTGGCTCCCACATGTTCCACGATGATCTCATCGGATGAACCACGATGTCGAGGATTCAATCAATCCCGTATACAATTCCCTTTGTCTAGCGGTATTGTACTTGCCCGAGATTCGATCGTCGGTATCCCGATACCTTGTTCAATCTCGTTACCGGCAAGTCTATTTACTCGTTCCGTAACACATCATCCCGTGATCAACTCCTTGATCACATTGTGCACATTATGATGATGTCCTACCGAGTGGGCCCAGAGATACCTCTCCGTCACACGGAGTGACAAATCCCAGTCTCGATTCGTGCCAACCCAACAGACACTTTCGGAGATACCCGTAGTGCACCTTTATAGCCACCCAGTTATGTTGTGACGTTTGGCACACCCAAAGTGTTCCTACGATATCCGGGAGTTGCACAATCTCATGGTCTAAGGAAATGATACTTGACATTAGAAAAGCTTTAGCAAACGAACTACACGATCTTTGTGCTAGGCTTAGGATTGGGTCTTGTCCATCACATCATTCTCCTAATGATGTGATCCCGTTATCAACGACATCCAATGTCCATGGTCAGGAAACCATAACCATCTATTGATCAACGAGCTAGTCAACTAGAGGCTTACTAGGGACATGGTGTTGTCTATGTATCCACACATGTATCTGATTTTCCTATCAATACAATTCTAGCATGGATAATAAACGATTATCATGAACAAGGAAATATAATAATAATCAATTTATTATTGCCTCTAGGTCATATTTCCAACAGACCATGAGTAGTTTAGGAGGATCCCAGGCAGGAGGCCTGCGCCTCTTTCGATCTGTATCCCAGTTTGTGCTAGCCTTCTTAAGGCAAACTTGTTTAACTTATGTTTGTGCTCAGATATTGTTGCTTCCGCTCACTTGTCTATGATCGAGCTCTTGTATTCGAGCCTTCGAGGCCCCTGGCTTGTAATATGATGCTTGTATGACTTTTTGTTATTTGTAGAGTTGTGTTGTGATATCTTCTCGTGAGTCCCTGATCTTGATCATACACGTTTGCGTGTATGATTAGTGTACGATTGAATCAGGGGCGTCACGAGTTGGTATCAGAGCCGACTGCCTGTAGGAATCCCCCTTCCACACTCCTTGGCCGAAGTCGAGTCTAGACATTACAAAAACTTTTACTAACATGGTTGTGTGCCTTACGGGCCCACGCCACCATCTTGGTGGTATTAGGATCTTTTACTCCTCGATCATTACTCTAGGACTCTGAACTCTCTCCTATTCGGGTTAAATGAATTTTGCTAAATCTAACATTAGGATCTCGTTATCACTTTATCCCGGAGATCCCCTTTAGTCCAGATGATCGCAGGCTGCCCCAGAAGATTTCGAAGTTACTCTCCGATACTCTTTCGAGACTTTGTGCCCGTTGCTTTTGCAATTTCCTACCACCGATATGTACGTATGGATAAATACATACACTTGCCGTTCTTACTTTTATTCCCAGTTGATCTTGTTATTACAAGATACCCTGAAATTCTCTCTATTACTCGAGGAAACTTTGTGCCTACTGCCTTGCAGTTCTTTGCCCCCTGAATACCCCTACGGATAAATCCTCACACTTGCCGAGTATCCGCTCATCCCCAGGTGTTCGTATGTTTCTCAAAGTCTTCGAAATACCATTCCATCTTCCAGAAATCCTCAACAACCTATTGCTCTGGAATTTCCTGCTTGCTTTCATTATGATTAATCCCATAAGTATAGTAATCTTATTGGCAGCCTTTGTCACTATCATTTTGAGTCCATTGATTCAATATGTTGCGAATGCTCGCAATCCTCAATCAGATCCTAGAATTCATCCTTTCGGCTCAGACGTCATATTAAGCATGAGCTGGATCTCGACCAATCAAATTGTTGTCGTTTTTACACCTAAGACTATTCAACTTATCCATTCTTAATCAGAGCGTTGGCTTCTGATCCCTTGATTTGGAAAAGATAATTCATGTGCATTTGAGTTTTGAATTAGTCAGTTGTTTCTATAATCCAATGTCCTTGCATTGTTTTCTTCCTCTGTTGTGTGCCGATGCTCACATCAGCTCTGTTATGGAACGTCAGATCCTTTGTTGAATTATCATCTGACAGTGTCCATTGTATACAAAAATCTCAAGAAGTTCTTTCCCCTGATATATAATGTCGTTGGTAAGTCCTATTCTCTGATTTGGCCAGCCATGCTCTACTTTCGAGCTTGAGTTATTTACCCCTGAAGTTTGTGATATATGTTTCCCCGATGCCCCGATGGGTTGAACCTAAGCCTTCCTTAATATGTGTGACCTCGAAAGTTTTCATGAGTCACACTCTTTTGGTATTTTGCTAGAATAAAATTTCAACATTACAACTTCTTCGAAAATGAGAAGTGAATGAAAGGTTATGCATTGGCGAAGTGGGAGTCGACCTTGAACTTTGTGTTCATGCCCATGGACACGATGTAGAACATATCATGGAAGCTGCTCGTAAAAATAATTACCCCCTTGTTAGAAGTTCATATTGTATCCGTGGTTCGATCATTTATGATTGTGGTTCCGACCATAATTTCTTCCTTTGATTCCATTTCTCAGACAAGTTAAAGCGCTTGTCTTCTATATATCAATACACCCCACTTCAACCTTTCATTTGATATGCCTTCGAGTATTATCCCCCTAGTATCTCGAGGATATCATGCCATTGCACTACATCTTATGAATTTGTGCTGGAGTAATACCTTTCCCTATCAGAGTCACTCCACGAGTTCTGGGTTGTCGTTAACCAAGAACATCGATAAGTGAATTGATTCCGCGCTCCGACCTTCGATACGACAACTCTAAGTAATTTTCACTCCTTATGATTTAATAATCCTTCAAGTCATTCCTAGCCTGATCGGCTATATCATTATTGTGCAACTTTTAAACTGTGCTACCTGGCCCTTCTTCCCGGAGCAAAATTTTCGATGATGAGCTAAGCTTACATCGACTTTCCTCGTCATATCATTTTGCCTTGACCAACAAGCTTGATTCCGAGTTTGTGTCCTACCCATGGTTCCAATAACCTTCCGCTTCATCACTCCTTTGACTTGATGTCGTCGCTGATTGATTACATCTTGAAATTTCTCGACAAATGTGTCGTGATCATCATCAACCTTATGAGGTCTTCCAAGATATCTATCGAATTCTTGATGAGAAATAGCATCCTTTGCCCTCGATGATTTGGGTTATCATCAACAACATTATTGCATTCCCTCCAACAGAAAACTTGTTCCTATTTTATGTTGTACCTTGAGTTCCTTTCTATCCAACTTATGTTATGTTATACCTTGGAGTATTGCTATCTCTTAGGTCAAGAATGTCATGGGAAATTCACCACCCTTAAGAATTCTTGATACAAGTGATACTTATTAACATCACCATTCTTTTCTTGGTCCCTGTGTTGTTTCTAACCGGAATACTGACAAATGGTCTGTGATGTGTAAATTCTAAACTTCTAGCAACCCTATTTCTTTGAAGTTATTGGACTATAGTTTCATTCTACGTCTATGACTTATTGAATCATCATTCGAACATTGATCGTGCTACCCAGCCCATATTTCGGGTACACATTTCAACCAATGTGTAACTGTGTATGTTTTCCTCGAGCATACATCATTAAGTCATTTGATCTAGCTAATGTTATCTCCTTGTTCACATAGTTGTGGAAATCCATATTTTTGGAAATATCAATGGATTGTCACTAAGTCAATCAGTCACTTCCTCACCTCTCCTTGATTTAATGGCGAACCCTTGTTCGGAACTTGCTTCATAGTTTCCTTTTTAGTAAGGTTAACCATTCTTCCATGAGGAAATTGTAAGACTTATTCCGTAAGTTGTTCCTGATGAATCCTTTGAGTATCCAAAGTCCGACCTTTGCTTCAAGACCATGTCAATGCTATCTCGAAGCATGACTATGGTACTCCGATTTTCAACAAGAACATTTGAAGCCCAATGCTAAATGTTTCTTGCTCAATTATCCAAACACCGTTGCATGGGTAATGTCTTGAAATTCTCTCTCCCCTTACCTAAAGGGTTTTCTACTTATATGCTGCCACGGATATCATGCTCTGCTTATCATTGGGAAGGATATACCCCTGAAATATGTGTTTAAACACATTTTCCTTTCCATTGTTCTGTTTAATCTGATGATCATCTTTTCATTTCTACTGTTTTGATGAATCTTGTTGTGATCTATATGATCTAAGCAGTATTAATTCACTGCTTATGTAAACACCTCGGTGTACAACTCTATCAGTGAGACCCTGTTTCTATTGTTGATGACATTTCGGTAACCACCGATGGATGAGAACTTTGCCTATTGGTCCGCCTCGTTCAACGAGTAGGAAAAATGGTTCTCTTCGTCCCTCGCCCTTATTGCCAACATAGCTGGCAGGCTACCCTCTGATATGCCTTGCTATTGTGATCCTACAAGATGTCAGCCCCCTTTCTACTTTTAACCCACATGGTGGGCCCATAACCCAAAGTTCCACAAGATCGAAACCTGACTCTCCTGTACACCCTGTTGTCAAAGTTATTCCTCGTGCTTGACTTTGTATGTAATTCACGGGCCACCTGCCTGTTGATCTATTCTGGTATAAGACGCAATACTTATTCCCGATTGCTTTGAGCCCCTTTCACGCCATGTTTCAGGCATCGAACGGTTGCCTACTCACTCGAAACTTCCCATGAAACCTCATTACTTTGGTCTCGATATTTTCTTAAGTATCAATTCGAGAGTTACTTTCCGCCACCTTCCCCGATGTTATCGACCAGATAGTCGACCTTGTAGAGGTTCGTTCTCCCGAAATACCCCCTTACTCTTTCGTAAGTACGATGGAACCCCCGAAGGTAGGATGCCGACTTCATCTTGATGACCTGAAGCAGAAAAATGAAGACATCAATATAATGGATCCACCACTTCGAGAAGAGCAACCAATACCGAGAAGAATCGTTAATATTTCGTAACCTATTCTTCCCCCTTACTACCCTCTTAAATCTCGGGACGAGATTTCTTGTAGTGTAGGAGAATTGTGACGCCCGGATAATTAAGCTACAATGAACCTCCGCTAATGATGCCACGTCACCTCGGTTACTATTGATAAACTCGCGTTAGTTCGAAACCGATTCAAATTCAAATTCAAAATCAAGCAAACCATAAAAGTTTTCAAATAATAAAACAAAAATGTTCGGAGTGAACCAAATATTGCATAGGTAATTTTGGTGATGAAACCACACTTTTATAAAAGTGTTTAAATGCACTATAGTAAATAAAACAGCATCAAAACTATTATTTAAATGATATTTAAACAAAACCGTTTTTTTAGTTTGGGTAGAAAATTAATGTGACAGTGGCATAGCTGGTAACATCAATTTAGGTGCCACTTTGGTATGTTAATGAAACTATTATAAATAGGAACTAAAAGAAACAGAAAAGAAATAAGATAAGGAAAAGAAAACAAAAAAAACAAAGGAAACAAAAAAAGAGCAGGACCCCCTGGCCTGTGGGCCACTAGGCAAGCCCCCTGGCCCACTCTCTCTGGCCTACAAGGCCACTCCCCCCGACCCCAAACCCTAACCGCACCCACTCTCCCCCACTCCTCGCTCTCCCTCCCCGATCCGATCTGGATCGGTGGCACGAACACCTCAGCCGCCCGGATCGGCCTCGTCGCTCACTGCCCATCGCCCCTCACCGCTGGATCGCCACCCGGCGCCAAACACCGCCCTCGACTGCAGCTCCTTCGCCTCGACCGCCGCACGTCGTCCCCGTCATCCTCCCCACGGGTCGCCCTCGAGCCTCGCCGCCCGATCACCTACAACACTGGCGAGACCACAGGCCTCCTCTCCCCTCATTCTCTGTCGCTGTTGACGTCCGCCGCGCGCTGACGCGTTCTGTCCCGCGCCTCGCCATGGGCTCCGGCACCCGCCTACCTCGCCGTGCGCCGCCCTGCTCGCTCGCATGCCTCAGCCACCTCGTCACCACGCCCGTGCTGTCCATGCCCGCGGTCACCGCACGTCGCGCGCCCCCACAGCCACGCCAAGCCGCACCGGCCGTGCCACTCCTCCCGGAGTGCTCGCGCCTGCTGTGGCCCGCGCAGCCGCAGCCTCTTCTGCTGCCTCCACCGCCTGGCCGCGCCGTCGCCGCCCACCTCACGCTCCACCCCACGACCGATGCCCTGCCGCTGCACCGCCTACCGCTGCGGCCCGCTCTGCCCTCCCCCATGCGACGCCTCCGCCGTCGAGCCTGCTCTGCCCATGATGTCCACGCGCCGACCCCGCCCTGACCTCACTCGCCTCCACTCCGCCGCATCCCGCTCCTCCTTGCCGGGCTTCTCCCCTTCGCGCCGCTCCCTTGCTGCTGCTGCTCTGGCAGCCGTAGCCACAACCACCGGCGCCCCACTGCGCTGCGGATGGCTTGGGCGAGCACCCCGCCGGGCTGGCGCCTATGCGCCCTACGCCCGTAACCCGCTAGCGCCGGCGCCTGCTAAAGACCCCCCGGGCAATGACAAGTGGGGTCGCCCCTGTGAAATGTTTTAGAAATAAATGGATATAATAAAATAATTAATTAACTTAACTTAACTAATTACGTATATTAAACTTAGTTAACTTAATGAAGTAAGTAACCTAATTAATTGGTAATTAGATAAACAGTCAATGACAATGGGCCCCACTGCCCAGTTTGACCAGTCAAATGCATTGTTGACTGATGACATCATGCTGATGTAATGCTGATTCAATAAACATATTTTTGATTTAAATTAATTCTGTTAATAAAAAAGGAATTAAATCTTTATAAATTAATATAAAATAATCCGTAGCTCGGATGAAAATACTTTGTACATGAAAGTTGCCCAGAACGACGAGACGAACCCGAATACGCAGCCCGTTCGTCCGCCACGCATCCCTAACCTATCGAACTCGCAACTTTCCCCCTCCGGCTCCTTTGCCCGAAAACGCGAAACACCGGGGATATTTTCCCGGATGTTTCCCCCCTTCACCGGTACCACCTCATACCGCGTTAGGGCACACCTAGCTTTACGCTTTGTCATGTCATGCATCGTCATGCATTTTTTTGCATTATATTTATTGTTTCTCCCCCCTCTTCTCTCGCTAGACACCGAGACCGACGCCACTGCTAACCAGTACGACTACTGAGTTGACGACCCCTCTCTCTTGCCAGAGCAACCAGGCAAGCCCCCCCCCCTTGATCACCAGATATCGCCTACTCTACTCTCTATACTGCTTGCATTAGAGTAGTGTAGCATGTTACTGTTTTTCGTTAATCCTATCCTGATGCATATCCTGTCCTTGCTACTACTGTTGTTAGCTTTACCTGCAATCCTAATGCTTATTATAGGATGCTAGTTTATCATCAGTGGCCATACATTCTTGGACGTCTTCCATGCTATACTATCGGGCCGTGATCACTCGGGAGTTCATCACGGATATATACATATACATAATATATGATGCTTGTGGTGACTAAAGACGGGTCGGCTCGTAGGAGTACCCGCGAGTGATTCACGGATTGGGTCCGAAAGGACGTTTGTCCCGACGGCCCTCTGAGTGGATCTTTGTGGCAAAGCGATAGGGCAGGTTGAGACCACCTAGGAGAGAGGTGGGCCTGGACCTGGTCGGCATTCGCGGTTATTTCAAAATAACACATTTAACGAGATCTTGGTATTTGATCTGAGTCTGACTACTGGCCTATATGCACTAACCATCTACGCGGGGACAGTTATGGGCACTCGATGTCGTGGTATCAGCCGAAGCCTTCGTGACGTCAGCGACTGAGCGGCGCGCGCCGGATTGGAACGTAAGCCTTCTCTTGTATTAAGGGGGCTAGTTCTGCTTCCGGTCGCCCTCGCAACGTGCAGGTGTGCAATGGGCGATGGGCCCAGACCCCTGCGCCATAGGATTTAGACCGGCGTGCTGACCTCTCTGTTTTGCCTAGGTAGGGCTGCGACGTGTTGATCTTCCGAGGCCGGGCATGACCCAGGAAAGTGTGTCCGGACAAAGGGGATCGAGTGTGTTGGGTTATGTGGTGCACCCCTGCAGGGAAGTTAATCTATTCGAATAGCCGTGATCTTTGGTAACAGGATGACTTGGAGTTGTACCTTGACCTTACGACAACTAGAATCGGATACTTAATAAAATACACCCTTCCAAGTGCCAGATACAACCGGTGGTCGCTCTCTCATAGGGTGATGAGGGAGGATCATCGGTTAGGATTATGCTATGCGATGCTACTTGGTGAACTTACCATCTACTCTCTTCTCCTGCTGCAAGATGGAGGTTACCAGAAGTGTAGTCTTCGATAGGACTAGCTATCCCCCTCTTAATCCGGCATTCTGCAGTTCAGTCCACATATGATACCCCCTTTTCCATTTGATACCAATGCATACATTTGTAGCGTAGCTCCTCGCTTGCGAGTACTTTGGATGAGTACTCACGGTTGCTTTTCTCCCCCTTTTCCCCTTTCCTATACCCGATTGCTACGACCATACGTTGGAGCCCAGGAGCTAGACGCCACCGTCGACGACGACTACTACTACTCGGGAGGTGTCTACTACTACGTGCAGCCCGCCGACGACGACCAGGAGTAGTTTAGGAGGATCCCAGGCAGGAGGCCTGCGCCTCTTTCGATCTGTATCCCAGTTTGTGCTAGCCTTCTTAAGGCAAACTTGTTTAACTTATGTCTGTGCTCAGATATTGTTGCTTCCGCTCACTTGTCTATGATCGAGCTCTTGTATTCGAGCCTTCGAGGCCCTTGGCTTGTAATATGAGGCTTGTATGACTTTTTTTATTTGTAGAGTTGTGTTGTGATATCTTCCCGTGAGTCCCTGATCTTGATCGTACATGTTTGCGTGTATGATTAGTGTACGATTGAATCGGGGGCGTCACACCAATCTAGACCCATTCCGGCACCCTGCCGGAGGGGGAATCCTTCTCTGGTGGCCATCTTCATCATCCTGGTGCTCTCCATGACGAGGAGGGAGTAGTTCTCCCTCGGGGCTGAGGGTATGTACCATTAGCTATGTGTTTGATCTCTCTCTCTAGTGTTCTTGAGGTGATACGATCTTCATGTATCGCGAGCTTTGCTATTATATTTGGATCCTATGATGTTTTCTCCCCCCTCTACTCTCTTGTAATGAATTGAGTTTCCCCTTTGAAGTAATCTTATCGGATTGAGTCTTTAAAGATTTGAGAACACTTGATGTATGTCTTGCCGTGCGTATCTGTGGTGGCAATGGGATACCACGTGATTCACTTGATGTATGTTTTGGTGATCAACTTGCGGGTTCTGCCCATGAACCTGTGCGTAGGGGTTGGCACATGTTTTCGTCGTGATTCTCCGGTAGAAACTTTGGGGCACTCTTTGAGGTCCTATGTGTTGGTTGAATAGATGAATCTGAGATTGTGTGATGCATATCATATAATCATACCCACGGATACTTGAGGTGACATTGGAGTATCTAGGTGACATTAGGGTTTTGGTTGATTTGTGTCTTAAGGTGTTATTCTAGTATGAACTCTAGGGTTGTTTGTGACACTTATAGGAATAGCCCAACGGATTGATTGGAAAGAATAACTTTGTGGTGGTTTCGTACCCTATCATAATCTCTTCGTTTGTTCTCCGCTATTAGTGACTTTGGAGTGACTCTTTGTTGCATGTTGAGGGATAGTTATGTGATCCAATTATGTTAGTATTGTTAAGGGAACTTACACTAGCGAAAGTACGAACCCTAGGCCTTGTTTAAACGCATTGCAATACCGTTTACGCTCACTTTTATCACTTGCTACCTTGCTGTTTTTATATTTTCAGATTACAAAAACCTTTATCTACCATCCATATACCACTTGTATCACCATCTCTTCGCCGAACTAGTGCACCTATACAATTTAGCATTGCATTGGGTCTGTTGGGGACACAAGAGACTCTTTGTTATTTGGTTGCAGGGTTGCTTGAGAGAGACCATCTTCATCCTACTCCTCCTACGGATTGATAAACCTTAGGTCATCCACTTGAGGGAAATTTGCTACTGTCCTACAAACCTCTGCACTTGGAGGCCCAACAACGTCTACAAGAAGAAGGTTGTGTAGTAGACATCATTATGTGATCCAATTATGTTGTTATTGTTGAGAGGACTTGCACTAGTGAAAGTATGAACCCTAGGCCTTGTTTCCTAGCATTGCAATACCGTTTACGCTCACTTTTATCATTAGTTACCTTGCTGTTTTTATATTTTCAGATTACAAAAACTATTATCTACTATCCATATACCACTTGTATCACCATCTCTTCGCCGAACTAGTGCACCTATACAATGTACCATTGTATTGGGTGTGTTGGGGACACAAGAGACTCTTTGTTATTTGGTTGCAGGGTTGCTTGTGAGAGACCATCTTTATCCTACGCCTCCTACGGATTGATAAACCTTAGGTCATCCACTTGAGGACAAATTCTACTGTCCTACAAACCTCTGCACTTGGAGGCCCAACAACGTCTACAAGAAGAAGGTTGTCTAGTAGACATCAGATAGGATCACATCAACTAGGCGTATCAACGGGCTATGGAGACGCCCATCAATAGATATCAATGTGAGTGAGTAGGGATTGCCATGCAACGGATGCACTAGAGCTATAAGTGTATGAAAGCTCAACAAAAAACTAGTGGGTGTGCATCCAACTTGCTTGCTCACGAAGACCTAGGGCATTTTGAGGAAGCCCATCATTGGAATATACAAGCCAAGTTCTATAATGAAAAATCCCCACTAGTATATGATAGTGACAACATAGGAGACTCTCTATCATGAAGATCATGGTGCTACTTTGAAGCACAAGTCTGGTAAAAGGATAGTAGCATTGCCCCTTCTCTCTTTTTCTCTTATTTTTTATTTTTTTATTGGGCCTTTTCTCTTTCTTTCTTTTATGGCCTCTTTTTTTTAGTCCAGAGTCTCATCCCGACTTGTGGGGGAATCATAGTCTCCATCATCCTTTCCTCACTGGGACAATGCTCTAATAATGATGATCATCACACTTTTATTTACTTACAAATCATGAATTACAACTCGATACTTAGAACAAGATATGACTCTATATGAATGCCTCTGGCGGTGTACCGGGATGTGCAATGACTCATGAGTGACATGTATGAAAGAATTATGAATGGTGGCTTTGCCACAAATACGATGTCAACTACATGATCATGCAAAGAAATATGACAATGATGAAGCGTGTCATAATAACGGAACGGTGGAAAGTTGCATGGCAATATATCTCGGAATGGCTATGGAAATGCCATAATAGGTAGGTATGGTGGTTGTTTTGAGGAAGATATATTGTGGGTTTATGGTACCGGCGAAAGTTGCGCGGTACTAGAGAGGCTAGCAATGGTGGAAGGGTGAGAGTGCGTACAATCCATGGACTCAACATTATTCATAAAGAACTCACATACTTATTGCAAAAATCTATTAGTTATCAAAACAAAGTACTACGCGCATGCTCCTAGGGGGGTATATTGGTAGGAAAAGACCATCGCTCGTCCCCGACCGCCACTCATAAGGAAGACAATCAATAAATAAATCATGCTCCGACTTCATCACATAATGATTCACCATACGTGCATGCTACGGGAATCACAAACTTCAACACAAGTATTTCTCAAATTCACAACTACTCAACTAGCATGACTCTAATATCACCATCTTCATATCTCAAAACAATCATCAAGTATCAAACTTCTCTTAGTATTCAATGCACTTTATATGAAAGTTTTTATTATACCCATCTTGGATGCCCATCATATTAGGACTAGTTTCATAACCAAAGCAAACTACCATGTTGTTCTAAAGACTCTCAAAATGATATGAATGAAGCATGAGAGTTCATTAATTTCTATAAAATAAAACCATCGCCGTGCTCTAAAAAGATATAAGTGAAGCACTAGAGCAACAACAAACTACTCCGAAAGATATAAGTGAAGATCAATGAGTAGTCGAATAATTATGCAACTATATGAAGACTCTCTAACATTTAAGTATTTCATATCTTGGTATTTTATTCAAGCAGCAAGCAAAACTAAATAAAATGATGCTCCAAGCAAAACACATATCGTGTGGTGAATAAAAATATAGCTCCAAGTAAAGTTACCGATGAACGAAGACGAAAGAGGGGATGCCATCTGGGGCATCCCCAAGCTTAGTCTCTTGGTTGTCCTTGAATATTACCTTGGGGTGCCTTGGGCTATTGCCACTCCTTATTCCATAGTCCATTGAATCTTTACCCAAAACTTGAAAACTTCACAACACAAAACTTAACAGAAAACTCGTAAGCTCCGTTAATATAAGAAAATAAATCACCACTTAGGTACTGTTGTGAACTCATTCTAAATTCATGTTGGTGCAATATCTACTGTATTCCAACTTCTCTATGGTTCATACCCTCTGATACTACTCATAGATTCATCAAAATAAGCAAACAACACATAGAAAACAGAATATGTAAAAAACAGAACAGTCTGTAGTAATCTGGATCAAACGTATACTTCTGGAACCCCAAAAATTCTAAAATAAATTGCTGGACGTGAGGAATCTATCTATTAATTATATGAAAAAAGAATTAACTAAATAGCACTCTCTAATAAAAAAATGGCAGCAAATCTCGTGAGCGCTAAAGTTTCTGTTTTTTACAGCAAGATCAACAAGACTTTCCCCAAGTCTTCCCAACGATTCTACTTGGAACAAACACTAATTAAAACATAAAATACTCAATCATAACAGAGGCTAGATAAATTATTTATTACTAAACAGGAACAAAAAGCAAGGAACAAAAATAGAGTTGGGTTGCCTCCCAAGAAGCGCTATCGTTTAACGCCCCTAGCCAGGCATGATGATTTCAAAGATGCTCACATAAAAGATAAGAATTGAAACATAAAGAGAGCATCATGAAGAATATGACTAGCACATTTAAGTTTAACCCACTTCCTATGCATAGGGATTTGGTGGGCAAACAATTTGTGGGAACAAGAATCAACTTGCATAGGAAGGTAAAACAAGGATAACTTTAAAACTTTAAGCACATAGAGAGGAAACTTGATATCATTGCAATATGTAAAAGCATATGTTCCTCTTTCATAATAATTTTCAGTAGCATCATGAATGAATTCAACAATATAACCATCACATAAAGCATTCTTGCGGCGGAACTCCCGATCTATTGTACTCCCCGATGGTTTTAGGGTATATTGGTATATATAGGAGGAAGAAATACGCCAGGGGAGCCACGGGGGGCCCACGAGGGTGAAGGGCGCGCCCAGGGGGTGGGCGTGCCCCCTACCTCGTGCCTTCCTCGATGCTTCCCTTACGTACACCCCAAGTCATCTGGATTGCTTTTGTTCCAAAAATAAGTTCCGTGAACTTTCAGGTCAATTGGACTCCGTTTGATTTTTCTGCGATACTCTAAAACAAGGAAAAAAACAGAAACTGGCACTGGGCTCTAGGCTAATAGGTTAGTCCCAAAAATCATATAAAATAGCATATAAATGTATATAAAACATCCAATGTTGATAATATAATAGCATGGAACAATCAAAAATTATAGATACATTGGAGACGTATCATTTACACAGACTTATGGAGAAGCATGTGTTGACAAGAAAGTGAGTGGGAGCTCTGTAGCATTTCTCATATTATATGTGGATGACATACTATTGATGGGAAATGATATAGAATTCTTGGAAAGCATAAAGGCCTACTTGAATAAGTGTTTTTCAATGAAGGACCTTGGAGAAGCTGCTTACATATTAAGCATCAAGATCTATATAGATAGATCAAGACGCCTCATTGGTCTTTCGCAAAGCACATACCTAGACAAGATATTGAAGAAGTTCAATATGGATCAATCCTAGAAGGGGTTATTGTCTGTATTGCAAGGTGTGAGATTGAGCACGGCTCAATGCCCGACCTCGGCAGAAGATAGAGAAAAGATGAGTGTCATCCCCTATGCCTCGGCCATAGGGTCTATTATGTATGCCATGTTGTGTATTAGACCTGATGTGAACCTCGCCGTAAGTTTGGTAGGAAGGTAACAAAGTAATCTCGGCATGGAACATTGGACAACAGTCAAGAACATCCTGAATTACCTGAAAAGGACTAAGGATATGTTTCTCGTTTATGGAGGTGACGAAGAGCTCGTCGTAAAGGGTTACGTCGATGCTAGCTTCGACACAGATCTGAATGACTCCAAGTCACAAACCAGATACATGTATGTTTTGAATGGTGAGGAAGTCAGCTGGTGCAGTTGCAAGCAAAGCATCGTGGCGGGATCTACATGCGAAGCGGAGTACATAGCAGCTTCGGAGGCAGCATAGGAAGCAGTCTGGATGAAGGAGTTCATCATCGACCTAGGAGTTATTCCCAATGCGTCGGGCCCACTGACTCTCTTTTGTGACAACACTGGAGCTATTGCCCTTGCCAAGGAGCCTAGGTTTCACAAGAAGACAAGGCATATCAAGCGTCGCTTCAACTCCATTCATGAATATATTCAAGATGGAGACATAGATATTTGTAAAGTGCATACGGATCTGAATGTTGCAGATCCATTGACTAAACCTCTTCCACGAGCAAAACATGATCAACACCAGAACTCTATGGGTGTTCGATTCATCACAATGTAACTAGATTATTGACTCTAGTGCAAGTGGGAGACTGTTGGAAATATGCCCTAGAGGCAATAATAAAGTGGTTATTATTATATTTCCTTGTTCATGATAATTGTCTATTGTTCATGCTATAATTGTGTTATCCGAAAATCGTAATACATGTGTGAATACATAGACCACAACATGTCCCTAGTGAGCCTCTAGTTGACTAGCTCGTTGATCAATAGATGGTTACGGTTTCCTGGCCATGGACATTGGACGTCGTTGATAACGGGATCACATCATTAGGAGAATGATGTGATGGACAAGAGCCAATCCTAAGCATAGCACAAGATCGTGTAGTTCGTCTGCTAAAGCTTTTCTAATGTCAAGTATCTTTTCCTTAGACCATGAGATTGTGCAACTCCCGGATGCTGTAGGAATGCTTTGGGTGTGCCAAACATCACAACGTAACTGGGTGGCTATAAAGGTGCACTACGGGTATCTCCGAAAGTGTCTGTTGGGTTGGCACGAATCGAGACTGGGATTTGTCACTCCGTATGACGGAGAGGTATCTCTGGGCCCACTTGGTAATGCATCATCATAATGAGCTCAGAGTGACTAAGGAGTTAGTCATGGGATCATGCATTACGTAACGAGTAAAGAGACTTGCCGATAACGAGATTGAACAAGGTATTGGGATACCGACGATCGAATCTCGGGCAAGTAGCATACCGATTCATCCGATGAGATCATTGTGGAACATGTAGGAACCAATATGGGTATCCAGATCCTGCTATTGGTTATTGGCCAGAGAGGTGTCTCGGTCATGTCTACATGGTTCCCGAACCCGTAGGGTCTACACACTTAAGGTTCGGTGACGCTAGAGTTGTTATGGGAAATAGTATGTGGTTACCGAATGTTGTTTGGAGTCCCGAATGAGACCCCAGATGTCACGAGGAGTTCCGAAATGGTCCGGAGGTGAAGATTTATATACGGGAAGTCATCATACGATCACCGGAAGTATTCGGGGGTTTGCCGGTATTGTACTGAGACCACCGAAGGGGTTCCGGGGGTCCATCAGGAGGGTCCACCTGCCTCGGAGGGCCCTATGGGCTGTATGTCAAAGGGAACCAGCCCCTAAGTGGGCTGGGCGCCATCCCCCCTAGGGCCCATGCGCCTAGGGTTGGGGGAAACCCTAAGGGGGGCGCCCCCTCCCCTTGGCCGCCGCCCCCCTCTAGATCTCATCTAGAGGGGGCGGCCCCCTTTCCCCTTCGCCCTATAAATAGAGGGGAGGAGGGAGGGCAGTAGCACCTCATCCAAGGCGCAGCCCTCCCCCTCTCCAACACCCCTCCTCCTAAGTTGAGCTTGGCGAAGCCCTGCCGGAGAACTGCAAGCTCCACCACCACGCCGTCATGCTGCCGGAGTTCTTCCCCAACTTCTCCTTCCCCCTTGCTAAATCAAGAAGGAGGAGACGTCCTTGTGTTGCACGTGTGCTGAACGCGGAGGCGCTGTTGTTCGGCGCTTAGATCGGAATCAACCGTGATCTGAATCACTGCGAGTACGACTCCTTCATCTGCGTTCTTGTAACGCTTCCGTCTCGCGATCTTCAAGGGTATGAAGATGCAGTCCTCTCTCTCGTTGCTAGTCTCTCCATAGATTGATCTTGGTGATGCGTAGAATTTTTTTAATTTCTGCAACGATCCCCAACAGGAAGCATAGTGGACGACAAGTTGTTCACGTTGTCTTGGATGATGGACCATCTATCTTGGAGAGAGGCCACATTGCTGGTTGTATTGATAGGATATGATTCCATGCATTCCTTGTGTTCGTGATAGTGCTTGTGGATCTTCTCTAAATACTTGTTGCCCTTTTGCTCCATGCCACATATAGGGTTCATGCTTGTGGTCAACCAAGATTTCACTGACAGAACATCCTCAAATGTTGTGAATGTCGGACCTCTTGCCTTGGGTATATTTGCCTCTTTTTTTCTCTTAATGTGCGATGTTCCCCTAACATCAAACCTAGGACAATTTGGATCCTCCAAGTCATATTCCATAGGGTACCTAGGCTCTTGACCCTCATTTATCATGTCCAACATGAAATTATACTAAAATGATCATGATTCCAAATAAACTAATGGAATATGCCACTAATTGATTCAATGGCATATGCAATTAATTGATCCAATGACATGGCGAATATAACAAACAAAGGGATACAAAATGGAGCAAACTTTGTACCGTTTCCTGCTAGGGCATTTTGTCGAATAGGAGCTGGGGAGACCGGGCGCGCAGAGCCGTCCGTGCTTTTCCGCGTCCGTTGGAGTTGCGATGAGTCACACACCTCATCGTCCCGCACCTTTGTTTGCGTAAATGCATCTGGAATCGCCCAGTTGTCCGTCGGTCTTGGGGAATGCAATATTTCAAAAAAATTCCTACGATCACGCAAGATCTATCTAGGAGATGCATAGCAACGAGAGGGGAGAGTGTGTCTACGTACCCTCGTAGACCGAAAGCGGAAGCGTTTAGTAACGCGGTTGATTTAGTCGAACGTCTTCGCGATCCAACCGATCAAGTATCGAACGCATGACACCTCCGCGATCTGCAGACGTTCAGCTCGGTGATATCCCTCATACTCTTGATCCAGCTGAGGCCGAGGGTGAGCTCCCTCAGCACGACGGCGTGTTGACGGTGATGATGAAGTTACCGACGCAGGGCTTCGCGTAAGCACTATGACAATATGACCAAGGTGTAAAACTGTGGAGGGGGGCACCACACACGGCTAAGGATCAACTTGTGTGTCTATGGGGTGCCCCCTCCCACGTATATAAAGTGGGGAGGGAGGAGGAGGCCGCCCAGGGTTGGCGCGCCCAAGGGGGGGATCCTACTCCAAGTAGGATTCGCCCCCCCCCCCCTTTCCTGAAGGAAATATGCCCTAGAGGCAATAATAAAGTTATTATTTATTTCCTTATATCATGATAAATGTTTATTATTCATGCTAGAATTGTATTAACCGGAAACATAATACATGTGTGAATACATAGACAAACAGAGTGTCACTAGTATGCCTCTACTTGACTAGCTCGTTAATCAAAGATGGTTATGTTTCCTAACCATGAACAAAGAGTTGTTATTTGATTAACGAGGTCACATCATTAGTTGAATGATCTGATTGACATGACCCATTCCATTAGCTTAGCACCCGATCGTTTAGTATGTTGCTATTGCTTTCTTCATGACTTATACATGTTCCTATAACTATGAGATTATGCAACTCCCGTTTATCAGAGGAACACTTTGGGTACTACCAAACGTCACAACGTAACTGGGTGATTATAAAGGAGTACTACAGGTGTCTCCAATGGTAGATGTTGGGTTGGCGTATTTCGAGATTAGGGTTTGTCACTCCGATTGTCGGAGAGGTATCTCTGGGCCCTCTCGGTAATACACATCACATAAGCCTTGCAAGCATTATAACTAAGATGTTAGTTGTGAGATGATGTATTACGGAACGAGTAAAGAGACTTGCCAGTAACGAGATTAAACTAGGTATTGGATACCAACGATCGAATCTCGGGCAAGTAACATACCGATGACAATGGGAACAACGTATGTTGTTATGCGGTCTGACCGATAAAGATCTTCGTAGAATATGTAGGAGCCAATATGGGCATCCAGGTCCCGCTATTGGTTATTGACCGGAGACGTGTCTCGGTCATGTCTACATTGTTCTCGAACCGTAGGGTCCGCACGCTTAACGTTACGATGACAGTTATTATGAGTTTATGCATTTTGATGTACCGAAGGAGTTCGGAGTCCCGGATGAGATCGGGGACATGACGAGGAGTCTCGAAATGGTCGAGACGTAAAGATCGATATATTGGACGACTATATTCGGACATCGGAAAGGTTCCGAGTGATTCGGGTATTTTTCGGAGTACCGGGTAGTTACGGGAGAGGTAATGGGCCTTGATGGGCTTTAGTGGGAAGAGGAAAAGGCTGCTGCGCCCCCCCTCCCCTTTGGTCCAAATTGGACTAGGGAAAAGGGGGCCGGCCATCTTTCCTACTCCTCCTATTCCTTCTCCCTTCCTCCCCTCTTGGTGGACTCCTACTAGGACTTGGAGTCCTAGTAGGACTCCCTATCCTGGCCGCACCTTTGCCTTGGCCGGCCTCCTCCTCCTCCATCCTTTATATACAGGGGCAGGGAGCACCCCATAGACACACAAGTTGATCCTTGAGATCGTTCCTTAGCCGTGTGCGGTGCCCCCTGCCACCAAATTCCACATCGATCATACCGTTGTAGTGCTTAGGCGAAGCCCTGCGTCGGTAGTACATCAAGATCGTCACCACGCCGTCGTGCTGACGAAACTCTTCCTCGACGCTTTGCTGGATCGGAGCCCGAGGATCGTCATCGAGCTGAACGTATGCTAAGAACTCGGAGGTGCCGGAGTAACGGTGCTTGGATCGGTCGGATCGGGAAGACATACGACTACTTCCTCTATGTTGTGTGATCGCTTCCGCAGTCGGTCTGCATTGGTACGTAGACAACACTATCCCCTCTCGTTGCTATGCATCACCATGATCTTGCGTGTGCGTAGGAATTTTTTTGAAATTACTACGTTCCCCAACAGTGGCATCCGAGCCTAGGTTTTATGGTTTGATGTTATTTGCACGAGTAGAACACAAGTGAGTTGTGGGCGATACAAGTCATACTGCCTACCAGCATGTCATACTTTGGTTCGGCGGTATTGTTGGACGAGACGACCCGGACCAACCTTACGCGTACGCTTACGCGAGACCAGTTCCCTCGACGTGCATTGCACATAGATGGCTTGCGGGCGACTGTCTCTACAACTTTAGTTGAACCGAGTGTGGCTACGCCTGGTCCTTGAGAAGGTTAAAACGGAGTCTATTTGACAAACTATCGTTGTGGTTTTGATGCGTAGGTGAGATGAGTTCTTACTTAAGCCCGTAGCAGCCACGTAAAACTTGCAACAAAAAAGTAGAGGACGTCTAACTTGTTTTTGCAGGGCATGTTGTGATGTGATATGGTCAAGGCATGATGCTGATTTTATTGTATGAGATGATCATGTTTTGTAACCAAGTTATCGGCAACTGGCAGGAGCCATATGGTTGTCGCTTTATTGTATGCAATGCAATCGCGATGTAATGCTTTACTTTATTACTAAGCGGTAGTGATAGTCGTGGAAGCATAAGATTGGCGAGACGACAACGATGCTACGATGGAGATCAAGGTGTCGCGCCGGTGACGATGGTGATCATGACGGTGCTTCGGAGATGGAGATCACAAGCACAAGATGATGATGGCCATATCATATCACTTATATTGATTGCATGTGATGTTTATCTTTTATGCATCTTATCTTGCTTTGATTGACGGTAGCATTATAAGATGATCTCTCAATAAATTATCAAGAAGTGTTCTCCCTGAGTATGCACCGTTGCCAAAGTTCGTCGTGCCCAGACACCACGTGATGATCGGGTGTGATAAGCTCTACGTCCAAATACAACGGGTGCAAAACAGTTGCACACGCAGAATACTCAGGTTATACTTGACGAGCCAAGCATATACAGATATGGCCTCGGAACACGGAGACCGAAAAGTCGAGCGTGAATCATATAGTAGATATGATCAACATAACGATGTTCACCAGTGAAAACTACTCCATCTCACGTGATGATCGGTTATGGTTTAGTTGATTTGGATCACGTGATCACGTAGAGGATTAGAGGGATATCTATCTAAGTGGGAGTTCTTAAGTAATTTGATTAACTGAACTTAAACTTATCATGAACTTAGTACCTGATAGTATCTTGCTTGTTTATGTTGATTGTAGATAGATGGCTCGTGCTATTGTTCCGTTAAATTTTAATGCGTTCCTTGAGCAAGCAAAGTTGAAAGATGATGGTAGCAATTACACAGACTGGGTCCGTAACTTGAGGATTATCCTCATTGCTGCACAGAAGAATTACGTCCTGGAAGCACCGCTGGGTGCCAGGCATGCTGCTGGAGCAACGCCAGATGTTATGAACGTCTGGCAGAGCAAAGCTGATGACTACTCGATAGTTCAGTGTGCCATGCTTTACGGCTTAGAATCGGGACTTCAACGACGTTTTGAACGTCATGGAGCATATGAGATGTTCCAGGAGTTGAAGTTGATATTTCAAGCAAATGCCCGAATTGAGAGATATGAAGTCTCCAATAAGTTCTATAGCTGCAAGATGGAGGAGAACAGTTCTGTCAGTGAGCATATACTCAAAATGTCTGGGTATAATAATCACTTGATTCAGATGGGAGTTAATCTTCCAGATGATTGCGTCATTGACAGAATTCTCCAATCACTGCCACCAAGCTACAAGAGCTTCGTGATGAACTATAATATGCAAGGGATGAACAAGACTATTCCCGAGCTCTTCGCAATGCTGAAAGCTGCGGAGGTAGAAATCAAGAAGGAGCATCAAGTGTTGATGGTCAACAAGACCACTAGTTTCAAGAAGAAGGGCAAAGGGAAGAAGAAGGGGAACTTCAAGAAGAACAGCAAGCAAGTTGCTGCTCAGGAGAAGAAACCCAAGTCTGGACCTAAGCTTGAAACTGAGTGCTTCTACTGCAAGCAGACTGGTAACTGGAAGCGGAACTGCCCCAAGTATTTGGCGGATAAAAAGGATGGCAAGGTGAACAAAGGTATATGTGATATACATGTTATTGATGTGTACCTTACTAGAGCTCGCAGTAGCACCTGGGTATTTGATACTGGTTCTGTTGCTAATATTTGCAACTCGAAACAGGGACTACAGAATAAGCGGACGCTAGCAAAGGACGAGGTGACGATGCGCGTGGGAAACGGTTCCAAAGTCGATGTGATCGCGGTCGGCACGCTACCTCTACATCTACCTTCGGGATTAATATTAGACCTAAATAATTGTTATTTGGTGCCAGCGTTGAGCATGAACATTATATCTGGATCTTGTTTAATGCGAGACGGTTATTCATTTAAATCAGAGAATAATGGTTGTTCTATTTATATGAGTAATATCTTTTATGGTCATGCACCTTTGAAGAGTGGTCTATTCTTGTTGAATCTCGATAGTAGTGATACACATATTCATAATGTAGAAGCCAAAAGATTCAGAGTTGATAATGATAGTGCAACTTATTTGTGGCACTGTCGTTTAGGTCATATCGGTGTAAAGCGCATGAAGAAACTCCATACTGATGGGCTTTTGGAACCACTTGATTATGAATCACTTGGTACTTGCGAACCGTGCCTCATAGGCAAGATGACTAAAACACCGTTCTCCGATACTATGGAGAGAGCAACATATTTATTGGAAATCATACATACCGATGTATGTGATCCGATGAATATTGAGGCTCGTGGCGGATATCGTTATTTTCTCACCTTCACAGATGATTTGAGCAGATATGGGTATATCTACTTAATGAAACATAAGTCTGAAACATTTGAAAAGTTCAAGGAATTTCAGAGTGAAGTTGAAAATCACCGTAACAAGAAAATAAAGTTTCTACGATCTGATCGTGGAGGAGAATATTTGAGTTACGAGTTTGGTGTACATTTGAAAAATTGTGGAATAGTTTCGCAACTCACGCCACCCGGAACACCACAACGTAATGGTGTGTCCGAACGTCGTAATCGTACTTTACTAGATATGGTGCGATCTATGATGTCTCTTACTGATTTACCGCTATCGTTTTGGGGTTATGCTTTAGAGACGGCCGCATTCACGTTAAATAGGGCACCATCAAAATCCGTTGAGATGACGCCTTATGAACTATGGTTTGGCAAGAAACCAAAGTTGTCGTTTCTTAAAGTTTGGGGCTGCGATGCTTATGTGAAAAAGCTTCAACCTGATAAGCTCGAACCCAAATCGGAGAAATGTGTCTTCATAGGATATCCAAAGGAAACTATTGGATACACTTTCTATCACAGATCCGAAGGCAAGACTTTTGTTGCTAAGTTCGGAAACTTTCTAGAGAAGGAGTTTCTCTCGAAAGAAGTGAGTGGGAGGAAACTAGAACTTGACGAGGTAACTGTACCTGCTCCCTTATTGGAAAATAGTACATCACAGAAAACTGTTTCTGCGACACCTATACCAATTAGTGAGGAAGCTAATGATGATGATCATGAAACTTCAGGACAAGATACTACTGAACCACGTAGATCAACCAGAGTGAGATCCGCACCAGAGTGGTACGGTAATCCAATTCTGGAAGTCATGCTACTAGATCATGATGAACCTACGAACTATGAAGAAGCGATGGTGAGCCCAGATTCCGCAAAGTGGCTTGAGGCCATGAAATCTGAGATAGGATCCATGTATGAGAACAAAGTATGGACTTTGGTTGACTTGCCCGATGATCGGCAAGCAATTGAGAATAAATGGATCTTCAAGAAAAAGACTGACGCTGACGGTAATATTACTGTCTATAAAGCTCGACTTGTCGCAAAAGGTTTTCGACAAGTTCAAGGGGTTGACTACGATGAGACCTTCTCACCCGTAGCGATGCTTAAGTCCGTCAGAATCATGTTAGCAATTGCCGCATTCTATGATTATGAAATATGGCAGATGGATGTCAAAACTGCATTCCTAAATGGATTTCTGGAAGAAGAGTTGTATATGATGCAACCAGAAGGTTTTGTCGATCCAAAGGGAGCTAACAAAGTATGCAAACTCCAGCGATCCATTTATGGACTGGTGCAAGCATCTCGGAGTTGGAATAAACGCTTTGATAGTGTGATCAAAGCATTTGGCTTTATACAGACTTTTGGAGAAGCCTGTATTTACAAGAAAGTGAGTGGGAGCTCTGTAGCATTTCTGATATTATATGTGGATGACATATTGCTGATTGGAAATGATATAGAATTTCTGGATAGCATAAAAGGATACTTGAATAAAAGTTTTTCGATGAAAGACCTCGGGGAAGCTGCTTACATATTAGGCATAAAGATCTATAGAGATAGATCAAGACGCTTAATTGGACTTTCACAAAGCACATACCTTGACAAGATTTTGAAGAAGTTCAAAATGGATCAAGCAAAGAAAGGGTTCTTGCCTGTGTTACAAGGTGTGAAGTTGAGTCAGACTCAATGCCCGACCACTGCAGAAGATAGAGAGAAAATGAAAGATGTTCCCTATGCTTCAGCCATAGGCTCTATCATGTATGCAATGCTGTGTACCAGACCTGATGTGTGCCTTGCTATAAGTTTAGCAGGGAGGTACCAAAGTAATCCAGGAGTGGATCACTGGACAGCGGTCAAGAACATCCTGAAATACCTGAAAAGGACTAGGGATATGTTTCTCGTATATGGAGGTGACAAAGAGCTCACCGTAAGAGGTTACGTTGATGCAAGCTTTGACACTGATCCGGACGATTCTAAATCGCAAACCGGATACGTGTTTACTTTAAACGGTGGAGCTGTCAGTTGGTGCAGTTCTAAACAAAGCGTCGTAGCGGGATCTACATGTGAAGCGGAGTACATAGCTGCTTCGGAAGCAGCAAACGAAGGAGTCTGGATGAAGGAGTTCATATCCGATCTAGGTGTCATTCCTAGTGCATCGGGTCCAATGAAAATCTTTTGTGACAATACTGGTGCAATTGCTTTGGCAAAGGAATCCAGATTTCACAAAAGGACCAAACACATCAAGAGACGCTTCAACTCCATCCGGGATCTAGTCCAGGTGGGAGACATAGAGATTTGCAAGATACATACGGATCTGAATGTTGCAGACCCGTTGACTAAGCCTCTTCCACGAGCAAATCATGATTAGCACCAAGGCTCCATGGGTGTTAGAATCATTACTGTGTATCTAGATTATTGACTCTAGTGCAAGTGGGAGACTGAAGGAAATATGCCCTAGAGGCAATAATAAAGTTATTATTTATTTCCTTATATCATGATAAATGTTTATTATTCATGCTAGAATTGTATTAACCGGAAACATAATACATGTGTGAATACATAGACAAACAGAGTGTCACTAGTATGCCTCTACTTGACTAGCTCGTTAATCAAAGATGGTTATGTTTCCTAACCATGAACAAAGAGTTGTTATTTGATTAACGAGGTCACATCATTAGTAGAATGATCTGATTGACATGACCCATTCCATTAGCTTAGCACCCGATCGTTTAGTATGTTGCTATTGCTTTCTTCATGACTTATACATGTTCCTATAACTATGAGATTATGCAACTCCCGTTTATCAGAGGAACACTTTGGGTACTACCAAACGTCACAACGTAACTGGGTGATTATAAAGGAGTACTACAGGTGTCTCCAATGGTAGATGTTGGGTTGGCGTATTTCGAGATTAGGGTTTGTCACTCCGATTGTTGGAGAGGTATCTCTGGGCCCTCTCGGTAATACACATCACATAAGCCTTGCAAGCATTATAACTAAGATGTTAGTTGTGAGATGATGTATTACGGAACGAGTAAAGAGACTTGCCAGTAACGAGATTAAACTAGGTATTGGATACCGACGATCGAATCTCAGGCAAGTAACATACTGATGACAAAGGGAACAACGTATGTTGTTATGCGGTCTGACCGATAAAGATCTTCGTAGAATATGTAGGAGCCAATATGGGCATCCAGGTCCCGCTATTGGTTATTGACCGGAGACGTGTCTCGGTCATGTCTACATTGTTCTCGAACCATAGGGTCCGCACGCTTTACATTACGATGACAGTTATTATGAGTTTATGCATTTTGATGTACCGAAGGAGTTCGGAGTCCCGGATGAGATCGGGGACATAACGAGGAGTCTCGAAATGGTCGAGACGTAAAGATCGATATATTGGATGACTATATTCGGACATCGGAAAGGTTCCAAGTGATTCGGGTATTTTTCGGAGTACCGGGTAGTTACGGGAGAGGTAATGGGCCTTGATGGGCTTTAGTGGGAAGAGGAAAAGGCTGCTGCGCCCCCCCTCCCCTTTGGTCCGAATTGGACTAGGGAAAAGGGGGCCGGCCACCTTTCCTACTCCTCCTATTCCTTCTCCCTTCCTCCCCTCTTGGTGGACTCCTACTAGGACTTGGAGTCCTAGTAGGACTCCCTATCCTGGCCGCACCTTTGCCTTGGCCGGCCTCCTCCTCCTCCATCCTTTATATACAGGGGCAGGGGGCACCCCATAGACACACAAGTTGATCCTTGAGATCGTTCCTTAGCCGTGTGCGGTGCCCCCTGCCACCAAATTCCACCTCGATCATACCGTTGTAGTGCTTAGGTGAAGCCCTGCGTCGGTAGTACATCAAGATCGTCACCACGCCGTCGTGCTGACGAAACTCTTCCTCGACACTTTGCTGGATCGGAGCCCGAGGATCGTCATCGAACTGAACGTGTGCTAAGAACTCGAAGGTGCCGGAGTAACGGTGCTTGGATCGGTCGGATCGGGAAGACGTACGACTACTTCCTCTACATTGTGTGATCGCTTCCGCAGTCGGTCTGCGTTGGTACGTAGACAACACTCTCCCCTCTCGTTGCTATGCATCACCATGATCTTGCGTGTGCGTAGGAAATTTTTTGAAATTACTACGTTCCCCAACATTTCCTACTTCCACAAGGAGAAGGGGGAAGGAGTAGGAGAAGAGAAGGAAAGGGGGCCGACCCCCCTACCCCTAGTCCAATTCGGTTTGGGCTAGGGGGCGCGCGCCACCTCTTGGCATGCCTCCTCTCTTCCACCCCCGGTACTCCGAAACGACCTGAACCATTTCGGTGTCCGAATATAACCTTCCAATATATGAATCTTTATGTATCGACCATTTCAAGACTCCTCGTCATGTCCGTGACCTTATCCGGGACTCCGAACAAACTTTGGTACATCAAATCACATAACTCATAATCCCTCCATTTTTATATACAAGGCCACTATGGAATATACATTTTGCATCTATACAAGGCCACCAACAGTAATCGAGGCAAAGTTAATGATATTTCCTCATATTAACAACATGTTTAATACTTGCATGCATGCAGTCATAATGATAGTCAGCTACTTCCTCCACTCAGTTTATTTGCATGCATGCGGAGTATTAATGATCCCAGTAAACAAGAAGAAAAACTGACTTGTAAAGCAGGCATTAAATTTTACATTGGTACTCGTAATCCGAGTTTGTGGCCTTGTATACAAAAATGGAGGGAGCAATACAAATCGTCATCGAACATTAAGCGTGCGGACCCTACAGGTTCGAGAACTATGTAGACATGACCGAACACATCTCCGGTAAATAACCAATAGCGGAACCTAGATGCTCATATTGGCTCCTACATATTCTATGAAGATCTTTATCGGTCAAACCGCATAACAACATACGCTGTTCCTTTTGTCGTCGGTATGTTACTTGCCCGAGATTCGATGGTCGGTATCATCATACCTAGTTCAATCTCGTCACCGACAAGTCTCTTTACTCGTTCCGTAATGCATCACCCCGTGACTAACTCATTAGTCACATTGCTTGCAAGGCTCATAGTGATGTGCATTGCCGAGAGGGCCCAGAGATACCTCTCCGATACACAGAGTGACAAATCCTAATCTCGATCTACGCCAACTCAACAAACACCATCGGAGACACCTGTAGAGCATCTTTATAATCACCCAGTTACGTTGTGACATTTGATAGCACACAATGTGTTCCTTCGGTATTTGGGAGTTGCATAATCTCATAGTCATAGGAACATGTATAAGTCACGAAGAAAGCAATAGCAGAAAAACTAAACGATCATTATGCTAAGCTAACAGATGAGTCTTGTCCATCACATCATTCTCCAATGATGTGATCCCATTCATCAAATGACAACACATGTCTATGGCTAGGAAACTTAACCATCTTTGATTAACAAGCTAGTCTAGTAGAGGCATATTAGGGACACTTTGTTTGTCTATGTATTCATACATGTACTAAGTTTCCGGTTAATACAATTCTAGCATGAATAATAAACATTTATCATTATATAAGGAAATATAGATAACAACTTTATTATTGCCTCTAGGGTATATTTCCTTCAGTCGGATCGTTGTCGACTACGGCGGGGCGGACGGTGGCTTCCTTGTTGGCGGCAAGATGGGTGAGCGCGGGGCGACCGGGTGTAGCGGAGGGGACACATCCTCGTCGACGTCCATAACATCCTTGCAAGAATTTCCTTCACCGCTGCTTCCAGCTCACGCTGCTTCCTTCGTTGCTCTCTCCGAGCGACGTTGTTCGCCTTACAGCTCGCCGCTACGGATGGAAGCCGCATAGATGACGCCAAGGCAACATCCGTGGTGGCGGTAGGAAGGGGGAAGGGTACCGAGTGACGGCATCTAGGGCGGTTGTGTTGGAAATATGAGCAATTTACCAAATGATTTAATTAACAGAAATACTAGATAAAGCATGACTAACATAGTAGAGATAAAACAAGTCATGCGTTCTGACAGAGAGAAGGTAAATAGCTTCTACATATATGAACCGTAGCCTAGCATATCTATAGCAGACAGTAGAACTAGTTGCATATGTGAAGTAGAGTGTAACATATCTAGAGCAAGTACTAGTATGAGAAACTGTGGCAGGACATCTAACAGAAAGGAGAACACATACGGGACAACAGCAGTAGCACTGGACTTGGGGTCGGTGTCCTCGCCGGCCATGTCGTCAAGGAGGTTGTCGACGTCGGGGAAGAAATCATCGTCGGGGAAGTAGTCGTCGGAGTCAGGGGCGTCCGTGACAAAGGAATCAGTCAGTAGTCGCGCAGAGCGCTCCCCAAAAACCTTATCACCCTTCTCCCATACAGGACTCAAAGAGGTGCGGTTTCGGAGGCCTACTGTCCCGTCCTGCGGTGAACGCCGCAAGCCGGGATGGGAAAGATCATAGCAGCAATGCAGTGCTCAGGAACTTGTGGCGAGAGGAAGAAGAGATTCTGGTGCATCTCTCTGAGAGGAGCGACCTCCCTTTTATAGGCGCAAGAGAAGGAGGCGAGAGGCTGCGCCGGGAGCTGAAGGGAACGCGGGAGATGAAACGAACAGACATCAGCCGAAGGGTGCAGCGTTCGTATTCAATATCCACTACAGCAAAAACTTTCCAGCTCCCGAGTGACCTTTCATATACCCGCAGTGCGTGGCAAAAATTTAGATATCGGCTCGGCTCATTCCCGCAACCCGTTGCGCGTCGTGACGAGGCGTGGCGTGGCGAGGCGAGCGGCGGAGGAGGAGCGCGCGTGGATATCCCTCTTGTTCACATGCTCGTACAAGTGGGGAAAGAACCTCCCTTATAAAGAGGTCCAACTCCCTCTAAACTAGCAATGTGGGACTAAACTTTTGTTCCACCTCTTGCCTTGCACAAATGGGCTGCATGGGCCTCTAGGATTTATTAGGAATTTCTGAAACTGCTATTGGGCTAGGCCCAAAATAAACAAAATTCCAGCAATCCCCCACCAGATCCTAGAGGCACACAAAAATTTGCCTTAGGTTCCAAAACACTGTTTTATATACCGGTACTGCAGTGGAGACTGTTAAGTTGAACTTCCACCTAGAACTCTATGCTACACTAGTAAGAAACTTGAACAGTGGACTGGGCCTTGAACTGCAAGTTTTCTGCGAATCTAGCTTCACATAAAGCCTTGACCGATACGTGGCTATCGTGGATCTTCCCCGCGGGTGGAGCTTATGCGTCATACTCCGTGACCTTTCATGAGTTTACTAGAAAGAACCCTACTCTCATAGATTGCAACGTTTGACAATCAGACTCATATAGGTGTGTTCTTCAAAAGATGTTCTGCAGGATAACATCTCTGCTTAAATAAGCCACTTAGAACACATTAAGATATACATCAGCCTACCATGCAGATAAGGAGAGTATTGCATCTTCATGGAGTGGTATTGTGAATAGTAAGGATACTCTCCTCTCAGTTGACCAACAACTTGTCTTCCACATCTAATTCACGGGATCTCCGATCACAAAGAATAGGTTACCACTGTGAACAACTCATATTGTGGGTCTCATACCCATCTCCCTCGATGCATTATCTATCACATTACGTGATAGACCCTTAGTAAAAGGATCTGCCAGATTTTTAGATGTTTGGATATAATCCAGCGCAATAACTCCGAAGTTTTTCATTTTCCTGACAGACTTTAACCTTCTCTGAATGTGTCTTGATGACTTCATGTTATCCTTTGAACTGCCCACTTTGGTGATCACAGTTTGATTGTCGCAGTTCATAAGGACACCCGGTACAGGTTTCTCAACAACCGGCAAGTCATTCAAGAGCCGGCGAAGCCAATCTGCTTCAACCGTAGCTGTATCTAGTGCTGTGAGTTCTGCTTCCATTGTTGGCCTCGTTAAGATGGTCTGCTTGCAAGACTTCCAAGAAACAGCGCCACCTCCATGAGTGAATACATAACCGCTCGTGGCCTTTATCTCATCAGCATCTGAGATCCAGTTTGAGTCACTATACCCTTCAAGCACCTTTGGATGCCCGGTGTAGTGAATTCCATAATTTGCAGTGCCTTTCAAATAACGCAAAACTCTTTCTAGAGCTTTCCAATGCACATCTCCTGGTTTTGAAACAAACCGACTCAATTTGCTAACAGCAAAAGAGATGTCAGGTCTTGTAGCACTGCCTAAGTACATAAGCGAGCCACTAATCTGAGAATACTTCAATTGGTCTCTAGCAATTCTTCGATTCTTTCGAAGCAACACACTAGCATCATATGGTGTTGGAGAGGGCTTGCAGTTACTATAGCCAAAGCGACTCAAGATCTTTTCCACATAGTGAGATTGAAGCAATGTAATCCCACCATCATCGTCTCTCAACAACTTGATGTTCAGAATGACACCAACCACTCCTAAATCCTTCATCTCAAAACAACGAGATAGGAAATCCTTGACCTCCTTAATAACATTCAGATTGGTTCCGAAAATCAGTATGTCATCAACATACAAGCACAGGATAACTCCCTCGCCCCCACCATGGCGATAGTACACACATTTGTTAGCTTCGTTCACAACAAAGCCTGCAGCTGTTAAAGTTCTTTCAAACTTCTCATGCCACTATTTGGGTGCTTGCTTAAGTCCGTACAAAGACTTCAGCAACTTGCAGACTTTCCCTTCCTGACCATCTAGTACAAACCCATCTGGTTGTTCCATATAAATTTCCTCGCCCAACTCTCCATTTAGGAAAGCAGTCTTAACATCCATTTGATGAATGAGAAGACCATGCGAGGCAGCTAGTGAAAGTAGAATTCGAATAGTGGTCAGTCGAGCCACAGGTGAGTAAGTATCAAAGAAGTCTTCACCTTTCTTTTGGGTATAACCCTTAGCCACGAGCCGAGCCTTGTACTTTTCAATAGTACCATCAGGCCTAAGCTTCTTCTTGAATACCCATTTGCATCCTATAGGTTTGCACCCATAAGGACGATCAGTTATCTCCCAAGTTTCATTTTCCAAGATGGAATCCATCACGCTATGAACCGCTTCCTTCCAGTAGTCAGCATCTTCAGATGCATAGGCCTCTGAAATAGAACTGGGAGTGTCATCTATGAGGTACACAAGAAAATCATCACCAAAGGACTTTGCAGTCCTCTGTCTCTTGCTCCTAATAGGAACTTCATTGTTCTCCTCCACAGGACTTTCAAAGTGTTCCATCGAAATTATAGGTTCGGTAATTGTAACTGGTTCCTGATTCGATGAACCAGGCATCTCCTGATTAGATGAGGTAGGCATATCCTTCATGGGAAAGATATCTTCAAAGAAAGTTGCATCATTCGACTCCATGATCGTACCGACATGCATGTCAGGTACCTCAGATTTTACAACCAAGAATCTATAGCCAATGCTATGAAAAGCATATCCCAGGAAAACACAATCCACAGTCTTTGGTCCAAGTTTCCGCTTCTTTGGAATTGGAATGTTGACTTTTGCCAAACAACCCCATGTTCGCAGATAAGAGAGTTTTAACCTTTTCTTCTCCCATTCCTCGAATGGAGTTATCTCTTTGTTCTTTGTGGGAACTCGGTTTAGGACATATGATATGCAGTCAATATCGCCTCCCCCCACCATGCCTTGGAGAGACCCGAAGTGTCTAACATGGCGTTAACCAAATCTGTTAGAGTACGGTTCTTTCTTTCGGCCACCCCATTTGACTGAGGTGAATAGGGAGGCGTCCTCTCATAGATTATACCATGTTCCGCACAAAAAGCATCAAATTCATTGGAAAAATACTCTCCACCATGGTCGGACCTAAGCCTCTTGATTTTTCGATCAAGTTGGTTTTCCACTTCGGCTTTATAGATCTTGAAAAGGTTCAAAGCCTCATCCTTAGACTTCAGAAGATACACACGGCAGTATCTAGTGGAGTCATCAATTAACGTCATGAAATATTTCTTTCCACCTTTTGTCAACACACCATTCATTTCACATAGATCTGAATGTATGAGCTCTAGTGGTGCAAGATTTCTTATTTCCGCAGTCGTGTGAGACTTACGAGGTTGCTTAGCTTGCACACACACTTGACACTTAGATCCCTTGACGGTGGTGAAACTAGGGATTAAGTTCAACTTCGCTAGTCGCGACATGCAACCAAAGTTAACATGACAAAGACGTGAATGCCACACATTGAATTCACTATTGTTGCAAATATGATTAACAACTTTATTGCAAACATCTGATAAGGATAAATGAAACAAGCCTCCTGACTGATAGCCTTTACCAACAAAGGTTCCATACTTGGATATTACAAATTTATTCGACTCAAAGACAAGCTTGTAGCCATCTCTACACAGAAGAGATACGCTAACAAGATTTTTATTGACGGAGGGGACATAATGCACGTTCTTCAGCCGCACGATCTTCCCCAAAGTAAACTTCAGATCGACCGTGCCAACACCACGAACAGAAGCACTTGAACCATTGCCCATCAGCACGGTTGAAGTCCCTGCGGTCCAGCATCCTTCATGTCAGTGTCTCCAATGACAACATTAGCGGTCTTGTCGCCTTTCCCAGGATGACGCTTGTCAAAGCGATTAGGGCAACTAGGAGCCCAATGATCAGGATCCCCACACACATGACAGGCACCTTTCTTCTTGCCATTCTTCTTCTTGAAGTTCATGTGTTGCACAGCCTTGTTCTTCCCATCAAACTTTGCTTTACCATCAAACTTGCCCTTATTCTTAAATTTGTGGGGCTGGAAGTTCTGCTTCTATACCACATTGGCACTAGATCCTCCCTCAATACCTCCAATACGTGTGTCCTTTGCTCTCGCCTTTTCTTCCACATCAAGAGTGCCAATGAGATCCGGGACGGAAAACTCCTGCCTCTTATACTTCAGCAAGGTAGCAAAGTTTCTCCATGAAGGAGGAAGCTTAGTGATGATACCTCCGGCAACAAACTTGTCCGGTAGCATACAACTGAAGTGCTCAAGTTCTCTAGCAAATGACTGTATCTCATGAGCTTGCTCAACCACGGAACGCTCTTCAGTCATCCTGTAATCATAGAATTGCTCCATGATGTACAACTCAGTGCCAGCATCCGAGACCCCAAACTTGGCCTCGAGTGCATCCCACATATCTTTTCCATTATCAATTGACGCATATGCATCAACTATGTTCTCACCAAGAACACTCAAGAGAGCAGCCTTAAACAGAGTATCCATTTTCTGAAAAGCTTATGCCTGTTGAGCATCAAGCTCTCCTTCGGGTTTGCCGAGAGTGGCGTCATAGCAACTCATGGTTTGAAACCATAAGACTGCTCTCACGCGCCACCTCTTATAGTGGATACCCTCAAACATAGGAGGTCTCATGGAAGCAGCAAAACCACTTGGTGTAAATTGCCTATCATAAGGTTTTTGGATTGTTGGAAAATGAGCAATTTACCAAATGATTTAATTAACAGAAATACTAGATAAAGCAGGACTAACATAGTAGAGATAAAACAAGTCATACGTTTTGACAGAGAGAAGGTAAATAGCTTCTGCATATATGAACCGTAGCCTAGCATATCTATAGCAGACAGTAGAACTAGTTTCATATATGAAGTAGAGCGTAACATATCTAGAGCAAGTACTAGTACGAGAAACTGTGGCAGGACATCTAACAGAAAGGAGAACACGTACGGGACAGCAGCAGCAGTAGCACTGGACTTGGGGTCGGTGTCCTCACCGGCCATGTCGTCGAGGAGGTTGTCGACGTCGGGGAAGAAGTCGTCGTCGGGAAAGTAGTCGTCGGAGTCGGGGGCGTCCGTGACGAAGGAATCAGTCAGTAGTCGCGCAGAGCGCTCCCCAAAAACCTTATCACCCTTCTCCCGTACATGACTCAAAGAGGTGCGGTTTCGGAGGCCTACTGTCCCGTCCTGCGGTGCACGCCGCAAGCCGGGATGGAAAAGATCGTAGCAGCAGCGCAGTGCTCAGGAACTTGTGGCGAGAGGAGGAAGAGATTCTGGTGCGTCTCTCTGAGAGGAGCGACCTCCCTTTTATAGGCGCAAGAGAAGGAGGCGAGAGGCTGCGCCGGGAGCTGAAGGGAACGCGGGGGATGAAACGAACAGACAACAGCCGAAGGGTGTAGCGTTCGTATTCAATGTCCACTATAGCAAAAACTTTCCAGCTCCCGAGTGACCTTTCGTATACCCATAGTGCGTGGCAAAAATTTAGATATCGGCTCGGCTCATTCCCGCGGCGCGGCGGGGCGAGGCGGGCGGCGGAGGAGGAGCGCGTGTGGATATCCCTCTTGTTCTCATACTCGTACAAGTGGGGAAAAAACCTCCCTTATAAAGAGGTCCAACTCCCTCTAAACTAGCAATGTGGGACTAAATTTTTATTTCATCTCTTGCCTTGCACAAATGGGTTGCGTGGACCTTTAGGATTTATTAGGAATTTCTGAAACTGCTATTGGGCTAGGCCCAAAATAGACAAAAATTCAGCAGGTTGGTGGGGCGGCAGCGCAGATGGGGTGGCAAGGGTGGAGGACGGCGACGACTCGGACGCGGGAAATGAAGGACAGACGCATGAGGAGGATTGGCGATGGGTTTCATGGACGTGGTCATTTTTGTGGAATCTATGATGGGTCCAGTTTATCTAGTCTAATGTGACGGACACACCTGGATATGTCCGGGTCTCCTAATATAGACTATATATGAAGAGTGTTGGGACATATATGTACATTTGAGAAGCCTGCCGGATCACAATTTTGTGACCGGTCACCGGCCGAGCCGTCCACCCAAGTCCGACTGCAGATGCTCCTATAGTAGCAGACATAATTATTCTATTTTAGAGTTTAATAGAATTATATTATCCAAAACATGATACTATGTGAGTCTGTTTCCCCCATGTTCCTATGCCTAAACATACCCAGATCGACGAGCAAGAAAAACCACCGCTGACGAGCCGATGAGAAGAACACGGGTCGCGGGTCTTCCCAAACCATCTGCGTTCGCTCACCATCAACGGGAGCTACGCACGGGCGCCTGACTAAAACGAGAAATAATCCGCGTGCACTTCCAACGGATGAGACCACTTGACCGGAGCTGGTTCGAGAAGACGAGAAGAGACGCGTGTGCAAACGGAGCACGGCGGCGGCTCCGGCGACGCTACAGCTCAGCTCCACGTGGATTTCGCGATAAGGATGTGGACATCATGTGGTGGCGGAGCCCCGGCCAATCTGGTCCAGGCCGCGCGTGAGCCCGCCACACGTCGCCAGTGCCCACGGGCGGAGGGAGGAAAACTCCAACACCTCCCCTGCGACCTGGCTGGCCCGTTCGCTCCAGAAGGCTTCGCTTTCTCGTGTGCCGTCGCCGTCAGATATCAGCGGCAGTACCACCTTATCATCCTGCTTCAACTTTTCCACTTGCATGTGGCAGTCTTGGCATGTGCTCGCCACACGACATTGGGATATTTTCCTCTCCCGCTTTCGGAATGGCGTGTGGATCCGTGGCTGGAAAACTCCCGCCCACGCCCAAGTCTTCTTTCCCGTGCCATGGATCCAACACGTCCTTTTTCTACTTGATTGATGACAGCTGGATCCAACACGGTTAGCAAAAAAGGAGTGGCTTACACCGGCAGCAAAGGTACATGCGGTGATAGGGAGGGGACGGAAAACATATAGAAAGAAACTGATGGTTAGAACATCTCCAATACAAAGTTTCACATTCTTGAGATTCAAAACTCCCTCTCCAACAGATGATGTAGATGCAAAAAATTACATCTTCATGCTCCTGAAGATGTGAAATACAACACCTAGTGATGCAAATTTACATCTCCACCCGTTCGAGATGTAAACCCATATGTAAACGGCTAGCCGCGCGCGAACTCCAACTACTGTGAAATTTGCCCTTCTCTTCCCCGACAGGCCGCCTATCTCGATCCACCGTCACACCGCGAACGCTCCGCACCCCACCGCCGACAGATCCGGCCTCCCCACCCCCACTGCGGCCGGATCCGCCGGCGCTCCGCCACATTTCGGCTGGACTCGTCTGCAAATCGGCCGCAACGACCGCTTTTCCGCCGCGCAGCCGTCCGGTTCTAGCTCCAACGCACTGCCCCGCTTCAGTTCCACCCTTGCATGGTTTGAAGCTCGGCCGCCCCTTCCCGCCGCCCGATTCGAGCATCGCCACTGCCCCGCCCGCTCCTCCTCTCGACTACACGCTCGATTCGCAGCCGCGCCGCCCCACGTTTTCAAAGCTTGGCCGCAGCCGGTCGATCCGCGACCGCGCCTCCGCCATGCCACCGAAGTTTGGATGCCGCCGCTTCGAGTAGTAGTTTTACATCTTCAAATATGCATCATCTGTTGGAGCACTTCTTTTACATCTCCAATATACATCATCCGTTGGAGTTGGCTCATTTTAGAGATGTAAAAAACACCTTTGAAGATGTAAATTTTTACATCTCCAAATTTGCATCTTCTATTAGAGATGCTCTTAGGTTCTCTTTGGTAGAACCAGACCATCAAGGTTAATTTTCTCTTGGCTTTGCACTTAAACTTGTATTTTTCTAAATTTATAAGTTCGTTCAGTGGAAGGTTCCCCTTGACTACGCTCCATTTAGATTATTGCTTTTGTGAGAAAGAAAATAAAAGTTCACCCGATGTACAAAACAACCCCAACGTAATAAAAATTACATCAAGGTTCTTGCAGCACTGAACAACCACTACTAGAACGAGTCATCGACGCGCCGTTATTGCCGCTCCTCTACCGAAGCAAGTCTGGCCTTGCCATTGACAGCCGGGAAGTCTTCTTGCACATGGACCTATGGGCTGGCACCATGAAGTCACAGTTGTCGTCGCTGAACACTTGAATCGAGCTCAAGCGCCTGCCATGATATGTCGACATCACAAACACAGAGTGAGAAACCCTAACCTAGCCACCCTAAGAAGACGGCGGGAATCTACACCGGAACTCCGTCCCGATGGACAAACTTGAGAAAGATCGAATCCCGAAAAAGCAACTTGAAGAGGAGATGCCACTATCCGCTTGAATGTCGCCCCCACGAGAAAAAAAACTATAACATAAACTACTAGCTGAAACCAAGACTTAGGGATTCTCCTCTCTGCCGCCAGCCGCCTAAGCAACCGACAGACGAGAGAAGAATTCATAGGCTGGCCGGCTGAGCTAGATGGTACTAGATCTATTGCCGTCACCGCTTAGCGAGAGCAAAGGAAAACGTTTTGGTCATATGTTGAGAATCACCATCTACACATTTGGTGCGAAAGAATGACACGCGAAAAATTAAGAATTTTGTTCTTTCGGTTTGAGTTTCAAAGGAATGTCAATGAAATAATTGCAATCCACTCTAACTTCTTTTTTGCAATCCTATGCATAGAGAGAACTCAGATCCGACGACTTGATTGAGCGAGTCACCGGTGAATAGTATGGTGACCTGTCCTCCTCCCCGACCGTCCAATCAAGGATCACCATAAAAACGGTGAGATAGCTACAGTGCACTTCTACAGTACCCCGGTCTGCATCACATCACGAACAGCAAAACATGGACAATGGCTTGTTGCTACAGTTCTTGATCTAGGTTGTCCATTTTCAGATCAAACGGATGGGTGCCCGCAAGTTACAACGTGACTGGCTGTGGGCAAGCCACCAGATCCCTATCGGCACATAGATCAAGCCAAGTGTCACGAGCTGGGCAATACAAATCTTCTTTTAATACTTGCATATGTTTCAATCTTTATTTGACCTAAAGTTACTCCCTACTATGATAGCCTTCCATCATGACCACCCTTATGGCTTGTAAACATACGCAAATGACTTCTTCTTTTTTTGCGAGTGTACACCAATGACTTAGCATATATGTTCGTGCCGAAAGTAGCAAAAGATGAAGCTAAATACATTACTTCCACCCATATAAGAATCACAGCAGATAATCTTGTCCATAAAGAGATGTAAATGCACGTCCAAAAACATCAAACAAATCCCGAATAATAAATGTTGCATAAAAGAGAAGACGAAACCAGATGCTCGTTCTCCTCCCTACACGACCGGCGGAACTCGCTCCACCTCCGCTGCCACCGGGCTCCACCACCACCACACAGCCCAAAATATCCCCGCCCGCGCGTTCGCCCGCCACGCGCACCCCACGCGCCCCCGCCCCTCCCAGCCCATCTCCGCCGTCCACGTGCCGCGGATCCGCGGCCACCACGCGCCTATATCTATCCCCATCCCCACCTCTCCCACCTTCCACCGCACAAACCAAATCCCGCTCCCACAATTTCCGGAATAGCAAGCGCGCCGCCGCCGTTCGGGTTCGAGATGTTGCCTAGGGTTGCGCCGTCTCCGGCCACCGCCGCCGCCGCCGCAGCGGTTGGCCAGCTCTCCGGGGCGTGGCTCGCCGCCGGTTCGGTGAGGCTGCCGGGGCCCCTGCCGTCTGCGGCGGGGTCGGCGGTCTGCTGCCGGGCCGCGGCGAAGGGGAAGGAGGTGCTCAGCGGCGTGATGTTCCAGCCGTTCGAGGAGCTCAAGGGGGAGCTCTCCCTCGTGCCGCAGGGCAAGGACCAGTCTCTCGCCAGGCACAAGTTCGTCGACGAGTGCGAGGCCGCCCTCAACGAGCAGATCAAGTGAGTGTTGCTCTGCTTGGTAAAAATAAAATGAATCCTTCTTCTCCGGTGCGTGTTGCTCTGACGAATCATGCGGAGATTTACCAGTATTTCCGTGTACGGATCGTGAAACCGTTTTAAACTGCCATAAAAGAGACTCTGTTTCCGCTATGATTTCAATACGAAATGGATGGAACTGTTGATTTAATCTTTAAAATTGCCATCGCAGTGTGGAGTACAATGCCTCGTACGCGTATCACTCCCTCTTCGCCTACTTCGACCGCGACAACGTTGCTCTCAAGGGATTTGCCAAGTAAGTCCCCACACACCGCACCACCAAATTTGGCCCGGTGGATTCGTTACAGTACAGTGTTCTGATGAGCGCTTGTTCTTGCAGGTTCTTCAAGGAATCAAGCGACGAGGAGAGGGGACACGCCGAGAAGTTAATGGAGTACCAGGTATCAATTTCGCTACCTCTCTAATTGCTAGCTTTGATTGGTCCAGGTCGTTGCCCCGTGCTGTTATATACTCATGCTTCGTGTGTTTATGTGTCGACCAGAACAAACGTGGAGGGAGGGTCAGGCTCCAGTCAATTGTCACACCCTTAACCGAGTTCGACCATGCTGAGAAAGGCGATGCCCTGTATGGTAAGTTTCTTCCTTGTAGATTTATTCTGAACGTCTTTGCATTTTATTACAGTGCTTTACATTACATGGGGAATGCATGTGATGTGCTTATTGTGTGATAACGAGTGTCTGGTTGTTCATGTGAAACTTGAGTTGTCTGGAGTGGTTAGATGCGTTGCCAGATCAGGAACACTGACAAAAACTCAATGTTGTTGCAAAAGTTCAGTAAACCTTAGGGTGAATCTGTTTGTACGAGTTAGGATTTGCATCATTTCTTTTAGGGGAGGATAAATTAATGGGCTTGTTGAGGAGAGGTCAGATCTCTCAGTATTGTTCAGATGGGTATCAGCTGCGTGCTGTACTCACTACACTCACAGCTATTTGATGGCCTTTTGATTATTTGTAATATATGTTGTGTTTTAGAAGCTTTTATTTAAACTGCATGAAGAGGAAGAAAAATCAAAACATGTATCGTAACACAAAGTAGCTAAGCTTTTTGAAATCATTATTATTATAGTTTCCCTGACTTGATACATAAGTTTTGATGGCTATATTTGTTAGCAAAGCAACACCTGATACCCTATGTTTTAACTTGTGCCTCTCTGGTGATGTCAGCAATGGAGTTGGCTCTAGCTCTTGAAAAGCTGGTGAATGAGAAACTGCACAACCTGCACAGTGTAAGTTGCTTGCTCTTCCATGCCTACTTACAGCCAAATTATTGTGAAAGGGATATGCAATGCTGCGTCACAGAATCTAAAATGAGCTGCCCCAAATTAACAGGTAGCTACAAGGTGCAATGATCCTCAGCTGACCGACTTTGTTGAGAGTGAATTCCTTCAGGAGCAGGTAAACCTCCATACTATCCGGTTGATACAGAACGAGACATGTAGCATACGTCATGTGCTTTTCAGATATGTTTATTGTGTGCTTTACTAAGTAGAAACACCTCAAATTTATGTGAAAGGTTGACGCCATCAAGAAGATCTCTGAGTATGTGTCGCAGCTGAGAAGAGTCGGCAAAGGCCACGGTCAGTATCTTGCTGAACACTGCTGCATCATTCGATCGCCTGTGTTTGCCCCAGTTTCTTACATTGTTTGGATGAAATGCAGGTGTGTGGCACTTTGATCAGATGCTGCTTGAGGAGGCAGCTTGAAGGACACGGACACGACGACGACTACGGGCAATGGAGGATGTAGGTGTGATATGTCAAGTAGTGGACAGATAAGCCAACCACTGGATGTGGTTTTGAGGGATTTTTGCAGTGGGGTTTGTAGGGTGCTATGCTGCGCTGTGTTTGGGATTTGAAATAAAACGAAGGGAGATGTGCCACGCTCTTAAATGCCAGTCTTCTGCTCTAATCTTGCTAAATTTATGCATCTTGTTACATCTTGCAGCCTGTCTACTTCTTTTACAAATATTGGCTGACAATTTAGGAAGGGCCCGGTTGCAACGAAATATACGTGCTAGAGCCTCCAAAAATGTAGGGCACGGCTGTTTTTAGCGCACGAGAAGGCAAAAAATTGCCCTCCAAATTTTAGGGCAGCCCTAAAAATGGCTTTTCGTGAAAATTTTGGGCACTTCGGAGGCTGCCGCTACTACTCCCAGCGACGCACAAACCGTTGCCCTTTTCTTCTCGCGCGTTGACCGGAACGCTGCCTTTACTCGCCCGCCGGCCATCGGGTCGCTATGGCCAGCTCCTCCGACCCTGTAGCCGACCCTACGAAAGCTTGCCGTTGCTCCCGCCTTCCGCGCTATGGCTAGAGCCTCCATTGTCACTCCTTTCGTCGTCGCCACCATGGCTGCAGCTGCCCTTGCCCGCAGTCGCTCCTTCCTCTAGCTTCCTCCTCCTGGCTGGGATCTTTGCGTCGAATCTGTTCTGACTCGGAGAAATCCTGTGAAGATGTCGTCGTGCTGCTCTTCTTCATGCAAGTTCCGGATGAAAACCCTTGTCCGTCTGCTCTCGACAGTAACAACGATTAGCGTCATTATTCCTCCCGTTAATGTTGTCGTGAAGCTTAATTGTTTTAGGGCGTTGTGTGACATTGTACTCAGATTCTTCTATGCTTTATTTTAGTAGCCTAGTCCTATCCTGCATGATACGGGTAGTCTAGGATCGTCGTTGTATGAAAGCTACCCGTAACTTTGTATCATTCGTCCGTGTACATGATTCGATGTTTACTTTACATATTTCCTCTAAAAAATGTTTACTTTATATGTAAAGCAGGATGACATCTTGTTTTTAAGGTTCTGTTTGGTTCAGTTTTTATTGACGGATTCCGATACCACGTAGCAGAATCTGAACCAAAGGGCAAACTCAGCTGAATCCGATTCCAGAAATTCGCTGCCAAAATCTGAACCAAAAGCGAAAGCAGACCATGACGTGCTTTCCAAAATCTGATTCCGCTGCGGGCCAAAATCTGAAAAAGCTGTATCAGCTGGTTTACCAAATGACCTGTATCTTTTTCACATCAGATTTTTCACAGCTGTTTTTTCTACAGCAGATTTTTACAGCTGCTTTTAAAAATTCACAGCCGAATCAAACAGAGGCTAACTCCGGCGGCGCGATAGCTCCGCGTCCTCCAGGTGCCCACGTCGACTCGGAGGCGGCGCTGGGGAGAATTTGACCGCGGTCGCTGGGGCGCTGCCTGCGTGTTCCTCCTGGACGCTCTGCGCGCACAGGAACCCAGCTCGTGCGCCGCTGCGAGGAGGCGGCCAAGCTTGTGTGCTGTTGATGGATCCAGCCGCTTGCTTGGCCAAGAAGGGCTCAAGTGCGGTGGCTGCTTTCGGTGACTGCGAGCATGGCCATAGGTGTGCTCTGTTTCGGCGTTCAGTTTATCTGAACTATGGCTATGTCACTAACATACATTTGTTCATCTTATGAATCATATGTGTTTATTTCAAGTTTAGTTTATGCTCAAATAGATACATTTGTATATAATTTCTCCCGGATTAATCGATTCTTTTTTGCATCGTTTCCTGGCAAGGGCTACTGAGAGGTGTTGTAATTGTGCACTGCAAGAGTTTGATGATATGTCTAAAATAAAGATATGGTGCAGCCTTGGAGCAGTCATGCTCTATTATAGAGCTGCTGTTGGAGACCATGTTTGCTCGTGCCTAAAATACCAGTTCTCGTGTCCAAAATTTTTACTCCACCAACTTTTGGCGTCTTAAAATAGGGCAGCTTTTAGAGATGCTCTTAGTCATACTTTGCCAACTCCATTGACGATGTGGTACACTGAGTATGATGATATGATCAGAAGAACATGCCCTTGCCTATGTAGAGCATCTATATCTAAGTGCAACGATTTGGTGCCTGGGTGCATTGGAACCTGTGGTTGGATGGTTAAAGGACTGTGGTATCCCAGCACACCAGGGTTTAAATCCTGGTGCTTGCATTTATTTTTCTAGATTTATTTCAGGATTTCCGGTGATGCGCGTTCAGAGGTGACTGCTCAGTCTTTCGGAGGTGCTCATAGGGATAGGATGTGCGTGTGTGCGTTCATAAGTAGCCTTGGCTCATACGCGAATTACTGATCTCTATCCTTCTCAAATTTAACTCATTAGGGCATCTCCCAAGGGGCAGCCATAAAATGCTCGCACATATTCGTTTGTCTCTTTGCATCCACAACTGGGCTGGAAAACTAACCCAACACGCCAAGCCGATGCCCCATTTCTCCAAACCGTGGGCCGACTTGTTGGAGTCCGGTTGTATGCATGTTCGCTGCCATGTTGGATTCGTCCGCGTCAACATCACCCAGTGCGGATGGAAACCTCTTCTTCCTCCTTTTGCACTCCCTTCGCTCTCACCGCCCGCCTCCTTGACTTCTCGCCTAGACCGATCCAGCCGCCGACTGCCCTAGATGCTTCCTATCTTGTCGACGCCAACACAATCGTCATACTGGAGCTTGCTGATACGGCTTGAATTACGTCGGTATTTCCCCAAAAAAAAGGATGATGCAACACAATTACGGTAGGTATTTCCCTCAGTGATGAGACCAAGGTTATTGAACCAGTAGTAGAGCCACGCAACACTACGTGAACGGTACCTGCACACAAAAAACAAATACTTGCAATCCGACGTAAAAGAAGGGCTGTCAATCTCTCCTGGGTAAAAGATAGATAAAAATTGTAGTAAATTGAATAAATAGATATCGCAGGAATGCGAAATAACATAAATAAATAAAAATTGCAGCAAGGTATTTTTGAGTTTTGAATTAATAGATCTGAAAATAAAAGCAAATAAAAATAGATCTCGAAGGCAGATATGATAAAGAAGAGACCCGGGGGCCGTAGATTTCACTAGTGGCTTCTATCGAGAAAAATAGCATACGGTGGGTAAACAAATTATTGTTTGGGAATTGATAGTACTTTAAATAATCATGACGATATCCAAGCAATGATCATTATATAGGCATCACGTCCAAGATTAGTAGACCGACTTCTGCCTGCATCTACTACTATTACTCCACACATCGACCGCTATCGAGCATGCATCTAGTGTATTAAGTTCATGGAGAAACGGAGTAATGCAATAATGACAATGACATGGTGTAGACAAGATCTACTCATATAGGAATAGGCCCCATATTGTTATCCTTAGTAGCAACAAGACATACGTGTCGTTTCCCCTTCTGTCACTGGGATCGAGCACCGTAAGATCGAACCCATCACAAAGCAGCTCTTCCCATGGCAAGAAAAATTGATCTAGTTGGCCTAATTAAACCAAAGATTCGAAGAAGAAATACGAGGCTATAAATAATCATGCATATAAGAGATCAAAAGACTCAAATAACTTCCATGGATAAAAACATAGATCTGATCATAAATTCAAAGTTCATTGGATCCCAACAAACACACCACAGAAGAGTTACATCAAATAGGTATCAAAGAGACCATTGTATTGAGAATCAAGAGAGAGAGAGAGAGAGAGAGAGAGAGAGAGAGAGAGGGGAAGCCATCTAGCTACTAACTACGGACCCGTAGGTCTACAATGAACTACTCACGCATCATCGGAGAGGCACCAATGAGGATGATGAACCCCTCTGTGATGGTGTCTAGATTGGATGTGTGGTTTCTGGAACTTGCGGCGGCTGGAATTAATTTTCATTGACTCCCCTAGGGTTTCTGGAATATTGGAGTATTTATAGAGTAAAGAGGCGGTGCGGGAGGCCACCAAGGTGGGCACAATCCACCAGGGCATGCCTGGGCCCCTAGGCGCACCCAGGTGGGTTGTGCCCCCCTCAGGGCACCCTCTGGTACTTCTTTGGCCCATCCCATGTCTTATGGCCCAGAAAAATTCTTCAAAAAGTTTCGCTGCGTTTGGACTCCGTTTGGTATTGATTTTCTATGAAGTAAAAAGCAAGCAAAAAACAACAACTTGCACTGAGCACTATGTCAATAGGTTAGTCCCAAAAAATGTTATAAAAGTTGCTATAAAATGATTGTAAAACATCCAAGAATGATTATATAACAGTATGGAACAATAAAAAAAATTATAGATACGTTGGAGACGTATCAGCATCCCCAAGCTTAATTTCCGCTCGTCCTCGGGTAGGTAAATGATAAATACATAATTTGTGATGTAGAATGCTGCCTAACATGTTCATCACATATTCTTTTCTTTGTAGCATGGACATTTGGACTTTTATATGATTGAAAGCAATAGTCTAGTTTTGACTTGAATATTTCAATACTCAAGCATATCAACAAGCAACCATGTCTTTCAAAATATCAATACTAAAGCAAGTTATCCCTAGCTCATTATGCTCAACCATTGATCCATTCATCAAACACACTCGCATATTATCCACACCCAATGCTCAAGTACGATCATAGTGCCTCTTAGTTGGTGCTATATAAAAGAAGATGGAGACTCAAAATAAAAATTGCATAAAGTAAATAGAAAGGCCCTTCGCAGAGGGAAGTAGGGATTTGTAGAGGTGATAGAGCTCAAAGCGAAAAAGATAGAGATAAAAACATTTTGGGTGGCATGCTTTCCATGTCAACGAAAATGATCGAGTAGTTGCCAATACTTCCCATGCTAGATATATCATAGGCGGTTCCCAAACAGAAAATAAAGTTTATTCCTTTTTCCATCATACTTTCACATTCCACGACCATACTTTCACATTCCATGGCTAACCGAATCCACGGGTGCCGTCCATACCAACACTTTCCATGGAATTTATTATTTGAAAACATAAAGTAAATTCTTCATTTTGGGGCTGGACATCCCTAATACCTTTGCCGTACTCTCGTGCAATGACAAGTGAATAAACACTCATCTTGAGAATAACACATCTAGCATGGAAACATATCAGCCACCCACTATCATTTCATGAGAGGTACAAGCACAGAAAAGAGAAGTTTATTTTGAAAATTAGAGATGGCACATACAAATTTGCTTAGAACGGCAAAAGAATACCACATATAGGTAGGTATAGTGGACTCATGTGGCAAAACTGGTTTAAAGATTTTGGATGCACAAGTAGTGATCTTACTTAATGCAAATGAAGGCTAGCAAAAGATTGAGAAGCATCCAACCAAGAAACGAAAAACCTCATAAGCGAGCATTAAGTATAACTAACACCGAATAATGCACCACAAGTAGGATATAATTTCATTGCATAACTATTGACTTTCGTGCTTGCATAGGGAATCACAAACCTTAACACCAATATTCTTACTAAAGCATAATTACTCATCAACATGACTCACATATTATATCATCATATCGCAAAACTATTACAAGGAATCAAGTTCATTTTGTTCAATGATCTTCATGAAAGTTTTTATCATATCCTTCTTGAATTCTATCAATTTGGGACTAGTTTTATCTATTGCTTTTGATAGCTCAAACAAATCTAAGTGAAGAACATGTGCATAAATTTTTTCTTCTCTCAAAATAATTTAAGTGAAGCACAAGAGAATTTCTTAAAAAAATTACTAACTCTCAAATAAATCTAAGTGAAGCATGAGATCATTTCTTCAAAAATAATAAAGCAAATCATGCTTAAAAAGATATAAGTGAAGCACTAGAGTAATTCCATAGCTCATAAAGATTTATGTGAAGCATAGAGAGCAATTCTAACAAATCATAGCATAATTTTGGCTCTCTCAAATAGGTGTGTCCAGCAAGGATATATGACTTAAAATAAAAAGCAAAACAAGCAAAGACTCCTATCATACAAGACGATCCAAGCAAAACTCATGATATGTGACGAATAAAATATAGCTCCAAGTAAAATACCGATAGTCGTTAGAAGAAAAAGGGGATGCCACTCGGGCATCCCCAAGCTTAGGTGCTTGCTTCTCTTTTAGATAATAGCTTGGGATGCCATAAGAATCCCCAAGCTTAGGCTCTTCTTACTCCTTATTCCTTCATCCATCATGATCTCATCCAAAACTTGAAAACTTCAATCACACAAAACTCAACAAAACCTTCGTGAGATTCGTTAGTATAACAAAGAAAATCACTACTATAAGTACTGTTGCAAACCCATTTATATTTTATTTTTGCATTATATATACTACATTCCAACTTTGCTATAGTTTATACCCTCCAATACAAACCATAGACTCATCGAAATAAGCACACAACACAAAGAAAATAGAATATGTCAAAAACAGAATAGTCTGGAGTAATCTGAATACTTTTAATACTTCTGTAACTCCAAAAATTCTGAAAAATTAGGAGAAAGTGGGAAATTTGTATATCAATCCTGTGTATGAAAATCAGGATTTTATCGCATTTCTGTTAAAAAGGAAAATTGTTTTTGTGGACGCAAAAGTTTCTATTTTTCAACAAGATCAAATCAACTATCACCCAACATGATTCCAAAGGCTTTGCTTAGCACAAACACTAACTAAAACATAAAAACACAATCATAACAGTAGCATAATTGTGCAGACACTCAAGAACAGAAAGAAAAGACAAAAATAAATAAATTTTATTCACTGGGTTTCCTCCCAACAAGTGCTATCATTTTATGCCCCTAGCTAGGCCTAAGGATTTCATTGATGCTCACACGAAAGATAATAATTGAAACACAAAGAGAGCATTATAAAACATGTGACAAACACATTTAAGTCTAACATACTTCCTATGCATAGGAATTTTATAAGCAAACTAATTATCAAGACTAGAAATATCTAGCATATGCAAAGGATAGGAATAAAACATTGAAAATCTCAACATAACGAGAGGTAATTTAGTAACATGAAAACTTCTAAAACCATATTTTCCTCTCTCATAATAATTACATGTAGGATCATACTCAAATTGAACAGTATAGCAATCATATAAAATCTTCTCTTCATTATCCTCATGCATAAAAGTCTTATAATCTTCCAAGATAGTGGGATTAACATCAACTAAAGTCATGACCTCTCCAAACCCACCTTTATCAAAAATTTCATAAGATTAAACACTCTCCAAATTTGTGGGATTATTTTTATCTAAAGTTGACACTCTTCCAAACCCACTTTTAATATTATCGCAAGCATATTCATCATGAGGTTTAAATAAAACTTTAAGATCATAAGAATTATTATCACCCCAATCATGATCATTGCAATAAGGAGTGGACATAACAAAACAAACATCCCCAAGCTTGGGGTTTTGCATATCACTAACACAATTGACATTAATAGAATTTATAATAACATCATTGCAATCATGCTTTTCATTCAAGGAGCTATCGTGAATCACTTTATAAATTTCTTAGTTTAACACTTCATCACAATTTTTAGATTCATAAATCTCAAGCAAAACTTCATGAAGACAATCTAGTGAACTCAATTCACTATCAATTGCTTTATCATAATTGGATCTTTTTAAAAGATTAGCAAGTGGATGAGGATCCATATCAATATATTCTTAGCAAGCGAAGATGCAAGCAAATAGGAGAACCACGCAACACCACGTGAATGGCACCTGCACACAAAAACAAATACTTGCAACCCGATGTAAAAGAGGGGTTGTCAATCCCTCTCGGGTACAATATAGATAAAAATTGTAGTAGATTGAATAAATAGATCTCACGGGAACGCGAGATAAATTAAATAAATAAAAATTGCAGCAAGGTATTTTTGGGGTTTTGGATTAATATATCTGAAAATAAAAGCAAGTAAAAATAGATCTCAAAGGCAAATATGATAAAGAAGAGACTGGGGGCCGTAGGTTGCACTAGTGGCTTCTCTCGAGAAAAATAGCATACGGTGGGTAAACAAATTATTGTTGGGAAATTGATAGAACTTCAAGTAATCATGACGATGTCCACGCAATGATTGTTATATAGGCATCACGTCCAAGATTAGTAGACCGACTCCTGCCTGCATCTACTACTATTACTCCACACATCGACCGCTATCCAACATGCATCTAGTGTATTAAGTTCATGGAGAAACGAAGTAATGCAATAAGAACGATGACATCGTGTAGACATAATCTACTCATATAGGAATAGACCTCCTCTTGTTATCCTTAATATCAGCGAGACATACGTGTCGTTTCCCCTTCTGTCACTGGGATCGAGCACCGTAAGATCAAACCCATCGCAAACCACCTCTTCCCATGGCAAGAAAAATTGATCTAGTCGGCCTAACTAAACCAAAGATTCGGAGAAGAAATACTAGGCTATAAGTAATCATTCATATAAGAGATCAAAATACTCAAATAACTTTCATGGATAGAAACATAGATCTTATCATAAAATCAAAGTTCATCAGATCCCAACAAACACACCGCAAAAGAGTGACATCAAATATATCTCCAAGAGACCATTGTATTGAGAATCAAAAGAGAAAGAGAAGAAGCCATATAGCTATTAACTATGGACCCGTAGGTCGTCAATGAACTACTCACACATCATTGGAGAGGCACCAATGAGGATGATGATCCCCTCTGTGATGGTGTCTAGATTGGATGTGTGGTTTATGGAACTTGCGCCGGCTGGAATTGATTTTCGTCGACTCCCCTAGGGTTTCTGGAATATTGGGGATATTTATAGAGCAAAGAGGCGGTGCAGGAGGCCACTGAGGTGGGCACAACCCACCTGGGCACGCCTTGGGCCCCCCCTCGGGGCACACCCACTACAAAAAAAGACACTTCCGTGATGATACGTGTTTGTCATAGTAGGTCACGTTTTCTATCATGCATGTACATCCATGACAAATTTATGACATGATCAAGATAGTCATACCTGTGCTGTCGTAGAAGTGTTACATGACATTACCAAAATTATCATCACGGAAGTGTCCACTTCCATGACGATAAATCGCGCGTCATGGAAGTGCTTTCGTCAAGGGTGACCAACACGTGGCATCCACCATAGCGGGTCGCCGTTAAGCTATCGGATCCGGTTTTGGATCCGATAACCCGTTAACAGCCCGGACCAATGAGGATTTTCATGTGTAAAATTTTCATTGGCTGGAGGAAACACGTGTTGGCTCACCGTTGGGACAGATGTCATCCATTCATTGGACAGGAAGCGCCTACGACAGGTGTACACGTGGCACGGCCCAACAGAGGCCCATTCCGGTGAAAAGGCTAGGCTTGTCAAAATAAGCGGGCCGACCCATTAGCGGTCTACTTGAGTCAGGCCCATATGCAAGTACGACCCATACAACCTGTAAGTGCATCTAGTGCCACCCCTAGTTGGTTTTGGAGTATTGACGACAAACCTAGTTGAGGGACTAATGTGTTTGTGAGAATTGCAGGATAACACAGGTAGAAGTCCCTCATTGATTCGGTTTAGTTACCAAAGATGACCCCTAAAAATGTACGAAGACATTGAAGACAATGGTGGTTCATGAAGACATTCATGTCGAAGACAATGACATATGAAGACTCCCCATGAAGCCTTTGGAACTCAAAGACTTAGATCCTTCGTAGTTTTATTTTATTCATGTTGTGTCATAGGAACCACCGTACTGTTAAGTGGGGTCCAAGAGAACCAGTCAGGATGACTGAAGTGATGCCTAATCCAAATCCTATGTCTTCGAGTGAAGACAATGAGAGAAAATCTTGTCCAGAGTCAGACAAGTCAGCTTTACTTGCAGCCCAAGTAAAGTTGCCGTGAGAGTTCAAAACCCGACCGTTAGTACACGTGTCAGTTCCTTAGTGACCCAGGGTCGTTTCAGACAAATCAGGTCAGGGTTGCCAAGCGGCTATAAATAGTCCACCCCTACAACCATAAACGGTTGGCTGCTCAGATTTCAGTGCACGGCTTTTGTCGTTTGAGAGCAACCCACCTCGAAGCCTTTGAGAGAAAATCCTTAGTGAGGAGAAAAGCCCTAACCACCCAGAGCCAGAGTAATTGGGCATCACTTAAGTCTTCTTGTCTGAGTGATCTGAAGACTTATTACACTTGAGGACTGTGCATCCTCCAGACGGTTAGGCGTCGTGTTCTGAGCATCCAAGAGGAATTGTGGATTGCCGGTGAACGAAGTCTGTGAAGGTTTGGGAGTCTACCTTGAAGACTTACCAGAGTGATTGGGCGGGGTCTGTGTGACCTTAGCTCAAGGAGAAAACGGTGAGGACTGGGTGTCCTGAGCTGCGTGTTCAGGACTGGGTGTCCGGGACTGTGTGTCCTTTGGTTTAAATACCTAGCCGCTCCAACCAGATGTACAGTTGTCACAGCAACTGGAACTGGTCCAACATATCATTGTCTTCAACGTGTCACTGGTTTCATCTTCGCCTCCCTTTACTTACCAGTACACATTGTGAAGCTATTGCATGCTTGCTTTATCTTCTGTCTTCACAACTTGACTGTATGATCTGTTTGGCTTCATAACTTCTTCCAACCTGATCCTCATTACACTGAAGCTATTTGTCTCTGTGCTTTCACTATATTGTATACTTGACTATGGCTTGCGTTGTGTAATCTACCTTCCGCTGCATAGTGATAGGCTTGTTCACTCTGTTTGTCTTCATAACTTCCATGTTTTGAAGACTTCCATAAAAATCGCCTATTCACCCCCCCTCTAGTCGATATAGCGCACTTTCAATTGGTATCAGAGCAAGGTGCTCCCTTGTTCTGTGTGATTCGGTTTAACCACCTGGAGTTTTAGCTATGTCGACTGCAGGGATAATTAAAGTCTCCGCTGCGTGCCCCGTCTTCGATGGAACTGAATATCCCTACTGGAAGAATAAGATGCGCATGCATCTTGAAGCCATTGACGTCGACCTATGGTATGTCGTCAAAAACGGCGTTCCCAAGGCTGAAGAAGGTGTCACTGCGGCTGATGTCAAGAAGTTCACTCAACTGGACTCCACTGCCAAGAATATTATCTGTGGTCATCTGACCAAGGGACAGTACGGCCGCGTGAGTGCCTTGAAGACATCCAAGCTGGTCTGGGACTGGCTCTCCAAGGTCAATGAAGGCATCTCAACCCAGAGAGATCAGAGAATCAGTGTTCTTCGCAATCTCTTCAACCGCTTCAAGCGAAATGACAATAAGAATGTCCAGCACACATTTGACCGGCTCACTGACATCACAAATGAGCTTCAAGCCCTCGGCGCCACTAAGATCACCAAACATGAAATCATCAAGACGCTGCTAAGATCACTTGACAGTTCATTTGACATCCTAGCCCTGATGATTCAAGAACGTCCAGACTTCAAGACACTCGATCCGTCTGACATACTTGAGAGGCTCAACACACACGAGTTTCAGCTTTCTGAGAAAAGAGATATCTACGGCCCAAACTATGGGCGAACTCGTGCCTTGAAGGCAAAAGCTGTGTCCTCATCTAAAGAAGAATCTGACAGCAGTTCTGATGATCCTGAAGACATTGGAAGGGAACTTGCAATGCTAGTGAAGAAGTTCCAGAAATTCACCAAGAAGAAAGGCTTCAGAAAGTCTTCGCGATCAAGCTCAAGGAATGATGAAGCCTCTGCGCATGACTACAAGAGGAAAACTTGTCACAAGTGCAAGAAAACTGGACACTTCATCTCTGAGTGTCCACAGTGGGACAATGAGAACAGAAAGAAGAAGAAGAGCAAGGAATATGACTTTGACGATAAGAAGACGAAGAAATACTCAAAGTCTTCGTCCAAGTCTTCCTCAAAGTCTTCATCACACAAGAAGAGTTCATCTGGCAAGGCTCGTGCGTTTGTTGGCAAGGAAATGGATTCAGAGGAGGAGTCCGCTTCTGAGGAGGCAGAGGTGGAGTCTGAGGAGGAGTCTGATTCAGGCATTGCGAGTCTGGCTACAGCCTATGTCGCCAAGTCCATCTTCAACACTGAAGACAATGACTCCATCACCATCACCGATGCAAATGACAAGGACGAATCTACTCCTACCTACTGCTTCATGGCACGTGGTGCCAAGGTAAACACACGCACTACTCACTATCAAACATCTAGTGACGATGACTCTGATTGTAATTCAAAACCCAGTTACAAAACACTTGCTAAAATTGCAAGTGAACAACAAAAGGCCATGGAACATATTCAAAAACTGTTAGACAGAAGCGATGATCTGTTGGGTGCTGAAATGACTCGTTCTGAATCCTTAATTGAAGACATAAAAAATCTTCATGTTAAGTATCAGGAACTCGAAGATCGTCTTGAGACTCTCTCAACTACTCATGAAAAGCTTTCCTATGATTATCTTCAAAAGAAGCAAGATCTTGAGAAGTTGAGAGCGGATCATGAAGATCTTCAAAAGGAAAACGAGTCACTTCGAGCCGAACTGATCAGTTCTGCTCAGGAAGGATTTGAACCACCATGCCTTAAATGCATTGAGCGTGATAATGCTATTTCTGTTGCTGAATGTTCCACTGCTACTGCTGTTGCAATATCTTCAACTGTTGAAGTGGTAACTAACCCCTCTGCTGAGGATACCACTGCTATTGCTGATGAAAATGCTAGGTTGAAGACATTGCTTGAAACAGGGATGTACAAAAGTCTCAAAGGACATCAGACATTATGTGATGTCCTCAAGAAGCAGATTCTGAACCGAAACCCTAGGAAAGAGGGTGTTGGGTTCGTGAGGAAAATTAATGCAGATGGCTCTTACTGGAAACCTGAGCAGTACCCCAAAACCACATGGGTTGCTGCAAAGGAATCCTCAGCAGATCCATCCAATCTATCTGGCTTCACTTGTGCTAATCCAATTATCATTGATGAATCCTTTGATGCAAACTATAAACTGTTTAGGAATCAGAATGGTGAAGTATTTGCCAAGTACATTGGTACTAACTGCAGGAATGGACCGCCTATGAAGAAGATCTGGGTTCCAAAAACGTGTCTTGAGAATCTTCCTGTGAATGTCCTCATGACACCTCACATGAAGAAGACAAACCTCAGACCAAAGGCTTCATATGGTCCAAAGGCTTCATACAGGCAGAGGACTCATCTGAGTCGCACTAACACAAATGTTTTGCAGGGAAAGCATGCTCAGGCATATGAGAGCGGTTCTTCAAACCGTCATTCTCATATGACCAAAAACTATTCTGCCTATTCTTATGAGTACTATTGCCCACCTGCTAGACTGTTTGCTAGGGCTCCAAAGCCAAAATTCTCAGATGCTGCACTTAGACTTATTGCTTCTAAGCCACCCTTGAAGATGTGGGTGGTTAAGAAAGCTTAACTCTCTTTTGCAGGGAAAGGTCTCCAGCACAAAACCAAAATCTTCTGATGCTATTGCTGGGGACCTTACAAATCTTGTGGGGCGCAAGATCAAATGCCCGAATGGCATCACTATGTATTTCATACCTAAATCGCATGCTACTCTCCCTACTTGTCCTAACCTGGATCTAAGTTTTCATAATCCACTGGTTCGTCAAATGTTTTTGCTTCACAACACTCTTCGTGAAGCCTATCCCCCTAACTGCACTGTAGGGTACGACACCAGTGACTTCAGAGTCTTCAGCATGGATTATTGACAGTGGGTGTACAAATCACATGACTGGCAAGAGAAGTCTGTTTATGGACTCATCCTTACGTCCATCTGACAAGAGCCACATCACATTCGCTGACACTGGTAAAAGTAAGGTACTGGGTCTAGGTAGAGTTGCAATCTCAAAGGATCAACACATGGATAAAGTCATGTTTGTTGAATCCCTTGGCTTCAACTTAATGTCTGTCTCAATGCTTTGCGATTTAAACATGATTGTAATCTTCGGAAAATATCGTTGTCTGGTACTAATGGAATCTGACAAGTCTCTAGTGTTTGAAGGGTATCGAAAAGATGATTTGTACGTGGTAGATTTCTCAGCAGGGCCACAGCTTGCAGTTTGTCTTCTCGCAAAGGCTTCAGAATGCTGGCTTTGGCATCGAAGACTTGGGCATGCTGGCATGAGGAACCTCCACACCCTTGCGAAGAAGAAGCATGTCATAGGCATCGAGGGCGTCAAGTTCAAGAAAGATCACTTATGCGGTGCCTGTGAAGCTGGGAAGATGACAAGGGCAAAACATCCTTCGAAGACAATCATGACCACTACTCAACCCTTCGAACTGCTTCACATGGATCTCTTCGGTCCCACTCACTACTCAACTTTCTCCACTACTGCCTGCCTCTATGGCTTCGTCATTGTTGATGATTACTCTAGATATACTTGGGTGCACATAATCCTTTACAAGACTGAAGTGCAGGATGTCTTCAGACGCTTCGCAAATCGGGCAATGAAAAATTATGGCGCCAAGATAAAGCACATCAGAAGTGACAATGGCACAGAATTCAAGAACACCGGCCTTGACACATATCTTGATACATTGGGCATCACTCATGAATTCTCAGCTCCATACACGCCACAACAGAATGGCATCATCGAACGCAAGAACAGAACACTCATTGAGATGGCCAGAACAATGTTAGATGAGTACAAGACACCAAGAAAATTCTGGACTGAAGCCACTGACACTGCATGCCATACTATCAACCGTGTATATCTTCACAAGCTGCTGAACAAGACATCTTATGAACTTCTGACTGGCAAGAAGCCAAATGTAAGTTACTTCAGAGTATTTGGATCAAGATGCTGGATCAAGGACCCTCACCACACCTCAAAATTTGCTCCAAAAGCACATGAGGGCTTCATGCTTGGATATGGAAAGGATTCGCACTCCTACAGAGTCTTCAATCTCTTTCACTACAAAGTGGTTGAAACAGTGGATGTGCGGTTCGATGAGACCAATGGGTCACAAAGAGAGCAACTACCAGATGTGCTAGATGAAGTTCCAGCCAGTGAATCAATCAAGCTAATGGGAACTGGAGAAATTATACCTTCTGAAGCTCGTCCTGAAGAAGAACTTATCATCTCAGCACCTGATCCACATGAAGACAATGCTCAGCCAGAAGACATTCCTCCCCATGACAACGTAGATCAGCAAGAGCAAAGTCTTCGACCCCTACATCCTCGTGTTGCCAATGAAGTGCAAGTTGACAGAATAATTGATAGCATCAATGCACCTGGTCCACTGACTCGTTCAAGGGCAACTCAACTGGCAAACTTTTGCGGACACTTCGCATTCGTTTCAATCACAGAACCCAAGAAAATTGATGAAGCCTTTATGGAACCTGAATGGATTCAAGCTATGCAAGAAGAGCTTCAACAATTTGAGCTGAACAATGTATGGGAGTTGGTTAAGCGTCCTGATCCACGGAAGCATAACATAATAGGCACCAAATGGATATACCGCAACAAGCAAGATGAGCATGGCCAAGTCGTCAGAAACAAGGCTCGTCTTGTTGCTCAAGGATATACTCAAGTGGAAGGCATTGACTTCGATGAAACATTTGCTCCTGTGGCCAGACTTGAAGCCATCCGTATACTGCTGGCCTATGCAAATCATCACAACATAATCCTATATCAAATGGATGTAAAAAGTGCCTTCCTCAATGGCAAAATTGAAGAAGAAGTGTATGTTGCACAACCACCTGGGTTTGAAGATCCAAAACATCCTGACATGGTGTACAAGCTCAAAAAGGCACTATATGGCCTCAAACAAGCCACTCGGGCCTGGTATGATACACTCAAATACTTCCTGAAGAGCAAAGGCTTCATACCTGGTTCCCTGGGTCCCACTCTCTTCACAAAGACATATGATGGTGAACTGTTTGTGTGCCAAATATACGTGGATGACATTATCTTCGGCTGCACCAATCAGAAGTACAGTGAGGAGTTCGGATATATGATGCAAGAGCAATATCAGATGTCTATGATGGGGGAGCTGAAATTCTTCCTCGGTCTTCAGATACGGCAACAACGCAATGGCATCTTTATATCTCAAGAGAAATATCTCAAAGACTGCCTGAAGAAGTTCGGTATGCAAGACTGCAAAGGCTTCACAACAACAATGCCAGCCAAACATCATCTGGGTCCTGACGACAATGGTAAAGAGTTCGATCAAAAGGTATACCGCTCCATGATTGGTTCTTTGCTTTATTTATGTGCATCTAGGCCAGATGTTATGCTTAGTGTTTGCATGTGTGCTCGGTTTCAAGCGGCACCAAAGGAGTCGCATCACTTAGCAGTGAAGCGAATTCTTCGATATTTGGCTCACACTCCAACTCTAGGGTTATGGTATCCAAAGGGCTCAGAGTTTGATCTGGTTGGATTTTCGGACGCTGATTACGCTGGTGACAAGGTTGATCGGAAGTCCACATCAGGCACATGTCACTTTCTGGGCCGATCACTTGTCTGTTGGTCTTCAAAGAAGCAGAACTGTGTATCTCTCTCCACTGCTGAATCTGAATACATTGCTGCTGGATCCTGCTGCGCTCAGCTTCTATGGATGAAGCAAACCCTCAAGGATTATGGCATTCATCTAAAGCAAGTGCCACTTTACTGCGACAACGAAAGCGCCATCAAGATCGCCAACAACCCAGTTCAGCACTCGAAGACAAAGCACATTGAAATTCGTCATCATTTTCTCAGAGATCATGTTGCAAAGGAAGACATTGATATCATACATGTCAACACTGAAGAGCAATTGGCAGATATCTTCACCAAGCCCTTGGATGAGAAGAGATTTTGCAAGTTACGGTGTGAGCTAAATATCTTGGAATCCTCAAATGTCCTGTGATCAGGCACACATCCTAACACTTATGCATGATGATGACTTAGATGTGCAACACACGAAGTAACGTATATCTTCAATCAATGAAGACATACATTCTAAGTGTGAATACATTAACGTGGAATTTGATCTCGAAGCGCCACGATAATTGTGCGCCGTGTCTGGGTCCAATACTTCCTATACGGTGGGTAGCGCCACCACCAAAAAATTGTGTCTGCTTGAAGTGTTTCACTCATGGCATTACATTTGCTATGTCTTCACATTTGGTTTGGCTTCAATCTCAACATGCCTTCATGATTGTCTTCACTATGTTGATTATATATGTACTGGTGTTCTGTCCTCTACAGCATTCACTTATAGCTATGTCTTCTTGTTTGAATCTTTTGAACTAAGTGAATGTGATCGGACCCTAACCTCTCCATGCTTCCTACCTCAAACTCTATCTCTCCAAGTCATATGCACTCTATTGAAACTGTCGAATGTCTTCACTGCATCCTTGTCAGAAGAAGACACAGAGACAAACTTTAAAACAGCTTTCAATGTTTTTCCATCAACTAGAATTCCGGAGAAGTAGGAACGACTCCTGACAAACCAGGCGTGCGTGGGGTGAAACTGCCCCCACAATTCCGCATGCTGGCCACGTACTGATCAGATGCGAATCGCCAGGGGCACCTGAGTAATAGCGCAGTGCCACCCATATCTCTATAAATACACGTTTCACTGCGGTCATTATCTCTTCTTCCTCCCTCTCACAAACCCTAGCGCCACCGCTAACTCTCAACGACGCCGGCGACGAAGTGCTTCACTGCCGCGACCTCTCCGACGCCGTTCTCACGCCGACAGCGGACATCAGTCTCTCCTCCGTCACCCTAAGTGTCTTCCGTCGCCAAGTTAGGGCACGGAGGATCGAACTGCTCGGCCTCAACTCTCACCTCGTCTAGCAGTTCCAAGTCTGGTAAATAACAAGCCTTTTTACAGCCTCTTTTGATCCTATTGCTCCATCACTTTCTGCCAAAAGAGGTTTCCATTCACTCAAGTTTCATTCCTCTCATCTGTATCTCATAACTTGCCTAGTATATTCACTTGTTCTTCATGAAGTAGTTAGATTCCTCACTTGTACTGATCTATGGGTTCGTACAAATCTGGAACCAACTTCTTTTCTATAAAGTGAATGTCTTCGCATGATGAGGTCAATATCTTCTAAACTGATTTATCTTCAAAATCTTCTGAGAATGCATATGACCTCTTCCCCTTCCCTCGCACCTTAATGCTGTCATAGGTACACGTCCGTGGGAGAATCTTTTGGTTCTCATAGTCTGCATTCATTTGCAGAGTTCCTACAGCGTCACGTTAATTCACCCGAAGCAAGTTCCTGTTGGTCAAGCAAAAGGAAGCCTTTGAAGCCTTTGAATCTCTTGAAACCTTCCAAGTTAAGCTTCATGGCAACCGAGAAACAATCAAGGAAGGAAGGCAGACAGAGACGTGGTGACACATCTAAAGATCTGCCTGAAGATTTAGCAGAAATGTAGCAAACTGATCCTGAAGAGAGCTATGGTCAGCGAAAGACACTAATCCAATGGATTCGAAGATATTGGGCAGAGCAGTGGTTCCATTACCGCTTCGTCACCAAGGAATATGCAGAGAAGTACGCCCTCAAGAGGCCATGGGGAGATGCCTTGTACAAAAATCTTGTACCCCGAACCAGAGACGAAGCCATTGCTCAAGGCTTCTTTCCATGCATGGTCAGGGGACAACAGCCAGCTGACGCACATCCGTCATCCCTTCTCTGGTGTCGCGATGACACTCTGTTCAAGCGCAACTTCCAATTTGCCCAGAACTCTGCGAAGCAAAACAAGAAGGAGTTTGGGTTGGACTTCAACCCTGGTCCCTCCAAACCAAGGGCAGATGGCACAGCGACGCAAATCCCAATGTCATCGGGCCGTTTGCCAATCTCGAAGGCCTCATCACTCGGATTATAGTCCAAGGGACTGCCGTGAACGACCCTCCAGCAGACACTGAGTCTGATGACGCTCCTGCTGCCCCGGAGCCGAAGCAGATGAAGAAGAAGCCAAAAGCTTCCAAGCCAGCCGCTTCTCCCAAGATCTCCAGAGCGAAGCCATTGGCCACTGCACCTCCTGAAGCAAGTGTGCAGTCTGAAGACTTATCAAGAGTCTCCAAGCCTCAAGACGCCAAGAAGCCACAGCCACACACTAGCAAAGAGCTCACTGCCGCTGCCGTTCTGCGCTGCGAGGCCATTGATCTGTCAAGTGACGACGATCTTGCCGATGACGCTCTTGAGCAGCTAATCAAGAGCAAGGAGGAGGCTGAAATCTTCAACAATCTGCCTCTGTTCGATGCAGCAATCATCCACAACTTCATTGATGAGTGGTTTGATACACCCAACATCAGCTTCGATGATCTGTAGCTGCCCATTGGCCTCAGCGTAGCCTTTCAAGGAGCTATTGCTTCAGAACTCGCAATTGCCCAGCGCATAGTGGAACTGAAGCAGAAGATAGATTTTGAAAAGGCTCAGTTCAAGCAGAACATGGCCACGCTCAGCGTCCAAGAAGTCAAAGACTTCAAAGTCATGCTGCACGAGTTGAAGGAAAACTTTATGCAGAAACATGCAGAGGCTCAGGGTTCACGCGAGCGCATGAAGAACTTGGCAGATCTCTGTGTGCAGGCCTACAATGAGGCCGAGAAGTGAAAGGCACTTGGGCGTCCTGACATCGACCCCAGGATGGCCGCTAAGAAAAAGAAGAAGCCCACTGTGGCTGAACAAGAGGCCCCACAACAAGAAGCTGTTCCGATTGTCTTCCCCACTGCCAAGCCTGGCTCGAAGCCAAAGCACCGCTCAACCGCTTCAGAGCTGAAGAAGACAAGGACAACCGAAGCCAAAGCAAGGAAGAGGAAACACCCTGAAGCCTCTCCTTCAGACCCCACCATCAAGAAGCGCAAGACCAAGAAGTCTCGGGCTGCTCCCACAGAGCCCTTGATAGTCGAACCCCTTTCCGTTTGCTTTCCTCATGAAGATCGTCAGATGACCGTGCATGAGCCTGCTCTCCCAGAGGCTCCGCATGCTGAAGACATTCCAGCAGCCGACCCCACCGCTGCTGAAGACATTGGTCTCCAAGACAATCTGCAAGGTGATGCAGTCCTTCCTCAGCTCGAAACGAGCGAAATGATCAGCATTGGTCGTCCCTTGACGCCAATCACCCAAGATGCATCGTGGGCAGATCGCCCGCAGGAGGAAGAGGATGAGCCCCAGCCCACTGCAACTCTACCGGCGTCGCCTGCATTCCGTAGGCTTCGCAAAGGACCAAGGGCTTAGACTGCTGACGACATTCCGGCTGCATCAGCCGAAGAACATGCAGAAGAGCACGAAGAACCTCAAGCTCAATCTTCCCCACACCAACAAGAAGAAGTTCTCAAGGAGGCTGACACCACTGCGGCTGCCACACATAATACTGAAGCATTTGTGGAGCCCGACCAACCAACAGCTTCAAGAGATACTGAAGCTACTGCCTCTGACCCCTCTGTGCCTGAGTCTGCTGCCGGTCCACAGTTCAACTATCATGTTGCGCACAGGCCCCAGGTACAGAAGCCAATCCCACGACTACCAAGGTTCCCAGGTCCAGCCACTGCTCCTGGCTCCTTCAATGTCAATAGCTTCAGGGCAGATAACACCTTCTTCAACCGCTCCAAGAACCCTTACTCAAGGGAAAAGATTGTGTCAGATAGGTTCTGGAGCTACCCACAGCGCAGCTACTACTCCCGCGTCCTCTACAACCAGAGCCGTATCTTTCCACATCAGCGCCTTGAAGTTGAAGCTTTTGCTGGTCTGCCTGGTCTGGAAGAAGCCCTGGACTGCTTCAAGCAAGTTGGCCTGCTGCCGTTTGTCATGGATGAAGAGCACTGGAACGAAGAGCTTCTGCTCCAGTTCTATGCCACATTGCACATCAAGGGCTACAACAGAGATCCGAAGACTTGGGTCCTGGAGTGGATGACCGGCAACGTCCATCATGAAGCCAATGCATTTGATATCATTGAGCTCACCGGCCTACCCACTCCAGGCGAACTCTTCGAAGAAGGCTGCCAACTCCATGCTAACGCAGTTGAGAGCATATTTCAGCGACCTGAGCCAAATATGAGTCAGATGCTCTCAATGATGAAGCCATTGCCTTCTGACGCACCTTACCCAACGGAGTTCTTCGTTGAAGACTTAGAGTACCTGCCTAGAACCATCTATCACATCATCAGGCGGACTCTATGGCCCATTAAGGGGCACTCTCGATATGCCAAGGTTGAAGGTGCCATGAAGACTCTCATCTTCTGCATCCTGCATGGCAAATGCTTCAATGCCCAGGATCTCTTCATACGTCAACTTGCAGCGTCTGGCTCAGATCTCTTTGGTCTGAAGATTTATGCTCCATGGGTTATGAGGCTCATCAAGCTCCACTCTGCAATATCCTATCAACCCTCAGCCCGCAACCACAGAATCTTCTTACCTGATGTGGACACCTCTGCTGAAGCAATTTATCCTGAGCCTGCCAAACAGCCATTAAGTCTTCAAAATGCAGAACACCAAAGCTTCACTCAGCATGATGAAGGTGTTGAAGCCATTTCCAGAGTCTATCCAATGGCTGGCACCACACGTGCCCCTGCATCAACTGAAGCCACTGACAGCACAGCTGCACAGAGACCCAAGAAACACGCTCGTACACTCACTGACCGTGAACTTCTTGTGGCTCTGCACCAAAAGCAAGATAGGCATCACGACTGGCTCAAAAGGCAGATGCGCAGTATCATGCAAGACGTCAATCGCATCAGGAATCTGGCCACCAAGAATGCCTTTGTCGCACATGAAACCTGTCGATGCACTTGGAAAGGCCTCACGATGATGTGCATTGAAGCTGAACTGCAAGAGGATGGCTTCAAAGAAAGATTCAAGTTTGACTCCACACCCCCCAGGAGAGCTGTGTTGCATGGAACTCCGTCGCTTGAAGAATCAGAGTTCTCTTCCTCTGCTGCCACAGTGACTGGAAAAATCATCGAGGAAGAAGACGACGCTACATCACCGCCACCTTCTTCAGCGCGCGTCGTCACTGCACCAAGCTCGCCAGCTCTACCAAACACCTCCACCGACCCTGTTGCGCCTAGGAACGCATAGAAAACTCTATGTCTTCAAACCTTTTTGGTCATCACTGACAAAAGGGGGAGAAGCATATGATGTTTATAGTTTTCAAGCGGGTCAATAATAAGGGTGGGTGCTTTATTATATTTTGCTTCGTGCTTACAACTCTCGTTTTGCTACATTTGGTTCTTTGAGTTGTAACACTTAAACTTGATGGTCGTCTGCTACTATGTTTGCCACTGTGTTTTTGCGAAGATAAATTCCGCATGTACGACGATAATTTCCGCACTTATATCATTTCGCAGACGTCCATTTTCCATTATGCATACCATTATCTTCTTATATCTTTACATGCATGATGGATTGTCGTCATGAGTTGAAGTGGTTTCCCACAAATACAACCTGCTATGTGCATTGTCGCTCCAGAAGCAAATCACTTATATGCACATCCTCAGGGGGAGCCCTTGCAACTTATGAAGACAATTCCTTTACAATTTCACAAATTATATTCCCCGTTGAAAACTTCAACTAGTTTGTCATCAATCACCAAAAAGGGGGAGATTGTAAGTGCATCTAGTGCCACCCCTAGTTGGTTTTGGAGTATTGACGACAAACCTAGTTGAGGGACTAATGTGTTTGTGAGAATTGCAGGATAACACAGGTAGAAGTCCCACATTGATTCGGTTTAGTTACCAGAGATGACCCCTAAAAATGTACGAAGACATTGAAGATAATGGTGGTTCATGAAGACATTCATGTCGAAGACAATGACATATGAAGACTCCCCATGAAGCCTTTGGAACTCGAAGACTTAGATCCTTCGTAGTTTTATTTTATTCATGTTGTGTCATAGGAACCACCGTACTGTTAAGTGGGGTCCAAGAGAACCAGTCAGGATGACTGAAGTGATGCCTAATCCAAATCCTATGTCTTCGAGTGAAGACAATGAGAGAAAATCTTGTCCAGAGTCAGACAAGTCAGCTTTACTTGCAGCCCAAGTAAAGTTGCCGTGAGAGTTCAAAACCCGACCGTTAGTACACGTGTCAGTTCCTTAGTGACCCAGGGTCATTTCGGACAAATCAGGTCAGGGTTGCCAAGCGGCTATAAATAGTCCACCCCTACAACCATAAACGGTTGGCTGCTCAGATTTCAGTGCACGGCTTTTGTCGTTTGAGAGCAACCCACCTCGAAGCCTTTGAGAGAAAATCCTTAGTGAGGAGAAAAGCCCTAACCACCCAGAGCCAGAGTAATTGGGCATCACTTAAGTCTTCTTGTCTGAGTGATCTGAAGACTTATTACACTTGAGGACTGTGCATCCTCCAGACGGTTAGGCGTCACGTTCTGAGCATCCAAGAGGAATTGTGGATTGCCGGTGAACGAAGTCTGTGAAGGTTTGGGAGTCTACCTTGAAGACTTACCAGAGTGATTGGGCGGGGTCTGTGTGACCTTAGCTCAAGGAGAAAACGGTGAGGACTGGGTGTCCTGAGCTGCGTGTTCAGGACTGGGTGTCCGGGACTATGTGTCCTTTGGTTTAAATACCTAGCCGCTCCAACCAGACGTACAGTTGTCACAGCAACTAGAACTGGTCCAACATATCATTGTCTTCAACGTGTCACTGGTTTCATCTTCGCCTCCCTTTACTTACCAGTACACATTGTGAAGCTATTGCATGCTTGCTTTATCTTCTGTCTTCACAACTTGACTGTATGATCTGTTTGGCTTCATAACTTCTTCCAACCTGATCCTCATTACACTGAAGCTATTTGTCTCTGTGCTTTCACTATATTGTATACTTGACTATGACTTGCGTTGTGTAATCTACCTTCCGCTGCATAGTGATAGGCTTGTTCACTCTGTTTGTCTTCATAACTTCCACGTTTTGAAGACTTCCATAAAAATCGCCTATTCACCCCCCCTCTAGTCGATATAACGCACTTTCACAACCTACATAGAATCGGCCCATCAAAGGCCCATTCTAGATTTGACAATTTTCAGCCCATCTTCAGTTTAAGCCCGTTAATGGCCCGCTACTTCTTTAGGCCCAATTGCGGCCCGAGATTCTTTCGGTCTGTTAGCAGCCCATCATCATTTCCAGCCCGTTAATGGCTCGGAATGTCTTTCAGCCATTTTCCGGCCAATTCTAGCCCGCTGTGACTTTAGGCCTGTCCTTGGCCCATTCGGTAAATGGGCCAACTATTAGCCCATTTTGCTCTCAGCCTGTTAACGGCCCGCACAACAGTTGGGCCTTTGACTTTAGGTCCATTAGGGTCCCACATTCCACATGGCATCATTTCAGCCCAACGTGACTTTCGGCCTATTAAAATCCTAGTTTGCAAATTGGGCCTCCTCTGACCCATAACACTTTCGGCCTCTTATTGGCCCGTAAAGTAAAAGGGTCGAGACAAAATTGACATTTATTTCATCCTACTAGAGGCCCGCGAGCCATTTCCATTTATACGGCCCTATCGAGCTTTTGGCCTGTTAACAGCCTGCCAAGAGCCATTGTTTCGGTGGGCCACATCATTTGGGATCCACTTAATATTATTTTGACCAGCCCAATTAAGGCCCGCTTTGACTACACATGTTTGTTCGTTTGTATGGCGTCCAAGAAATGTTTGGGCGTGTTGGACATACTATCGCCTCTAAAAACATACACTATACAATAAAAACACTAAGGCATAGAAATGTAGAATAATCCTACTCTATACAATAAAGAAATTGAAGCCGAATATACCCACTGGGCATTATAGTTCAGCATCAGTGATAATAAAGCGTACACAAACATCAAATTACATACGCTGGACAAATAAAGCTCATACATCATGGACACGCATCAACATAACTTACCATTTGAACTATAATCTCTTCAGAAAATAGGATTGGCCGGATTCAGATGGCACAAATTTCAGTCTGCAAAATCTCCAATTCATTTGTGGTTACCTCAGTGCCTTGTGTCATTTTTTTGACTCCTGCATCTAATACCTTCATGTCCAGTCTCAACTTGTTGATTGTACATTGAGAATAATGTACATGTTGTCTTGCCACCTCTAGTTGATGCTCGAGAACATCAACATATTCCAATTCCAATCCATAATCATTTGGTTATGGCCATGCCGCACTGCTCATAGATCTTTGTGTTAATGTCACTTCATCCTGAAATATTTCTGTAAGTACACCTGACTAGGGCAAAAATATAGTTACAACAGTGAAGATGTGATGCCCGGATAATTAAGCTACAGTAATTCCTTGCTAATGATGCCATGTCATCATGATTACTGTTGTTAAACTCGCGTTGGTTTGAATCCGGTCCAAATTCAAATTTAAATTTAAAATAAAGTTAAATAATAAAAGTTTTTAGAATTAAAAACAAAAATGTTCGGGCGGTGCCATAATTTGCATATGTAATTATGGTGTAATAAACGTATTTTTATAAAGTGTCTAAGTATTTTTAAAATGAATTAAAACAGAAAAGAAAATAAATAAAAAGAAAAACTAAAACTAAAGCAGAAAAAGAAAAAAAAGGAGAAAAGGAGAAAGCCCCCCCCCCTCAACTGGGCCGGCTGGCCCAGCTGGCCAGCGCGCCCCCCTTGGGCCTCAACCCACCAGGCCGGCCCACCCTCACCCCATAACCCCCCACTCCCCCAGTACGCACCGACACACCCCCACTCCCCCTGCAAAATATCCCCTCTCCTCTCGCCCTCCTCTGCCCGTCTGGATCCAGGGGCTCGCCCTCGATGCCGCTCGCCGGCTTCGGCGCCACCCCGACACTCCGTCGCCCGTCGCCGTAGCCAGCGTCGCTCGACGCCCTGACACCCTGGCACCCCGTCCTCGACCTCCTCCTCCCCATTCTGGATCTGGGCGTCCACGGCGCCCCGACGCCGTCGCCGGACCTCCCCCCTCGCCGGATCGTTCCCATACTCCACGCCGGCTCCTACGAGCCTCGCCGACCCCCCTACTCGGCAACGGCCGTGAGCGCACCCCCTCCATCTTCCCTCTTTCTCCGTCGCCGCGAGCGCCGCCCCTGCTAGTCACCACCTAGGGCCGCTCCGGCCGACCGTGCCATCCGCTTGCCCTTCCGCCTGCGCCCGATTGCCTCCCGTCGGTGCCCGAACGCTATTGCAGCCCGCCGATGCCTGCGCCCCGCCTCCGCCTGCCTCTGCCGCCTGCTCCACCTCGCCCCGGCGCGCGCCTCCTCCCCTGCTGCTGCCGCGGCTTGCGGTGCGCCATCTGACCCGCGCCGCCTCCACCCCGTCGCGCCGCACCATCCTGTCGCCCCGCCTCTCGCCTCGGCTCCGCCGCGCCAGGCCTCGCCGGCGCCGCGGTCACCGCGCCCGCATGCTGCTTCACTCGCGCCCGAGGCTCCATGGCCGCACCCCCTGGCCACCGGCCCCGCGCGTCCCCACCACTGCAGCTTGCTGCTCCATCCCTGGCCGCCGGAGCCCTGGCCGCTGCTCCGGCTGGCCTCGCCGTGCCTGGCTTCGCCCAGTGGCCGCGTGCGCGCAGCATAGCCGTGGCTGGCCAGCCACAGCCGCCGCCCCACCCGCTGACCACAAGGGCCCCCGCCCTGGACAGATGGGCCTATGACAGTGGGGCCCGCCCCCAAAACTTTAAGAAAGTTAAACGAAGCAAAAAATGTATTTGTAAAATAAAATAAAATAATAATAATAATTAATTAATTGATTAACCTAATTAATCATGTTAATTAACCTATTAACCACTTAATTAGTTTAAACTAATCCTGTTAGTTAAATAGGCAGACAATGACAGGGGGCCCCACCCCCTGTTAACTAGTCAAACATTGACTAGTCAACTGGGACCCCCCTGGACCCACATGTCATCCTATGGTACACTTTTCTGTACACAGATCTGGGTGCACCTAGCTTTTAACCTGTATTTTTCAAATTAAAAGTAATTTCAGAATATTGTTTAAACTTTGGAAATTCATATAAAATAAACCATAGCTCGGATGAAAATACTTTATTCATGAAAGTTGCTCAGAACGACGAGACGAACCCATATACGCAGCCCGCTCGTCCGCCACACATCCCTAGCATAGCGAACGCGCAACTTTCCCCCTCCGGTTCATCTGTCTGAAAACGCGAAACACCGGGGATACTTTCCCAGATGTTTCCCCCCCTTCGCCGGTATCACCTCCTACCGTGTTAGGTCACACCCGGCACATCTTATTGCCATTTTATGCTTTGTGGTGCTATGTTTGCTTTATATTTATTATTTCTTCCCTCTCTTCTCTCCGGTAGATCCCGAGACCGATGCTGCCCTTATGATCGACTACGTCGACGACGACCCCTCCTTGCCAGAGCAACCAGGGAAGCCCCCTTTTGATCATCCCGATATCGCCCATTCCATTCTCTCATGCTTGCATTAGATTTTGCTACTGTTATTGTTTGCTCCTATTCTGATGCATAGCCTGCTTTTGTACCCGCTGTTGTACCTTACCTGGTTATCCTAAACTGCTTAGTATAGGTTGGTTAGTGATCCACCAGTGACCCCTACCTTGTCCTTGTTGCCCCTGCTTCATCATCGATGACTCGATCTACGTGATCGAAGACTAGGCCCCGACACCGCACATCACTTCCCCTTAGTTGCTCGACACTACTCGGTTACTATCGAGTGTCGAGGGTGAGACCTCTTCAACACTTCAGTTGTTAACCTGTAGTGTAGCTATTCGGTCGTGGTCATCGAGGGTGATTTCCTCCTTAACCGCTTCCGATACAGCTCTGTCGTGCAACCCCTCAAGTGTGAACCTCGAGGGTGATTCCTCTTACGTTCACCTTGATGATCACATCCAGTGGAATTCATCGGAGGTGATTCCTCATGTTTTCCCCCTTGATGTTTGGACACACGGATACTTGGACTTTACCACTGTTACTTGGAAAGACGGGTCGGCCCTGGAGGGTACCCGCGTGAGCTTAATAGCGAGTGATGTGGAGTCGGGTTGACCTAGAAGGTGCCCGCGAGATACTTACGAGGCGTGGCCGGGCATTCTTAGCCTTTGCCGCAAGTACTCGAGATGGGGCGACGGGGTCACATCGATCGTGAGTCTCTGCTCATTACCGCGCATTCCTATTCCACTATGATTTGGATATTTGATCCGAGGGGCCTCTGGCCTGATAGCACTAACCATCACGTGGGCATAGTATGGGCGTTCTGCGTCGTATGCATCGGCCGAAGCTTAATAGACGTCAGCGACTAAGGGGCGCGCGCTGGGTTGGACTGCGTAAGCACCTGCCTTGTTGAAGGAGGTAGCTAGGTCTGCTCACCGGCCGCGTACGCAACATGCAGGAGTTCCCGGGGAGATGGCCCATGACCCCTGGGGGCATAGGTTTAGTCCGGCGTGCTGGCCTCTCTATTAAGCCTAGGTCGGGTTGCGGCGTATTGTTTGGCCGAGGCCGGGCATGACCCAGGAAAGTGTGTCCGGCCGGAGTTAATCGAGCGTGGTGGGTAAGTTGGTGCACCCCTGCAGGGAAGAAAACATCTATCGATAGCCTGTCCTACGGTAACGGACACTTGAAGTTGTATCCCGATCGATACAACTAGAATTGGATACTGGTGATGAGAATTGGATTGTGATGATAACTGGATAGTATGGCTCTGGGATTGCTTTCTCGTAGGGAGTCGAGAAAGGATCTCTGACCGAGGTTGATAACACTTCTACTACTTTACTTTATGCTACTCTACTCCCTCCTGTTGCTGCAAGATGGTGGTTTCCAGAAGATACTAGTCTTCGATATTTTCCCTTCCCTTCTGGCATTCTGCAGTTTAGTCCACAGATACAACCCATTCCTTTGATACAGATGCATACTTAGTTTAGATCTGATGTAAGTCTTGCGAGTACTTTGGATGAGTACTCACGGTTGCTTTGCTACTTCCTTTTCCCCCATACCCGATTGTTGCGACCAGATGACGGATCCCAGGAGCCAGACGACGCCACTGATGACTACTACTACCCGGAGGATGCCAACTGCTACATGACGACCGCATGACGATTTGGAGTAGTTAGGAGGTTCCCAGGCAGGAGGCCTTGCCTTTTCGATCGTTGTTGCTTTTGTGCTAGCCTTCTTAAGGCAAACTTGTCTAACTTATGTCTGTGCTCAGATATTGTTGCTTCCGCTGACTCTTGTGTTTTCAAGCTTATGTATTCGAGCCCTCGAGGCCCCTGGCTTGTAATATAAAGCTTGTATTATTTTAATTTGTGTCTAGAGTTGTGTTGTGGTATCCCGTGAGTCCTTGATCTTGATCGTACACATGTGCGTGTATGATTAGTGTACGGTCAAATCGGGGGCGTCACAAGTTGGTATCAGAGCCGACAGCCTGTAGGTAGCCCCCTTTCCTACTCCTTGGCCGAAGGCGAGTCTAGTCACTACAAAAACTTTTACTAACATGGCTGTGTGGCTTACGGGCCCACATCACCATTGGGTGGTATTAGGATCTTTTATTCCTTGTCTATACTCTGGGACTCTGATCTCTCTTTTATACGGGTTAAATGGTTTTTCTAACTCTAACTTTAGGTTGTCGTAACTTCTTCCCCCGGAGAGTCCCTTCATTCCAGACGATCGCCTGCTTCACCAGAAGACTTCCAAGATACTCTCCGATGTTCTCCCGAGAACATGTACTCATTGCTTTTGAAATTCCCTTCCACCGTCAACCCCTATGAATAACTACACACACCTGTCGTTCATACATCATTTTTCCAGTTGGTCTTGTTATTACAAGATGCATCAAAATACACTCTGATGTTTCAAGAATCCATTGTGTCTGTTGCCTTGCAGCTCCTTTTTCGCATGAATACATGTATGAATAATTCCTCACACTTACCGGGGATCCGTTCGTCCCTAGTTGATCATGTGTTTCACAAATTCTTTGGAATACTATTCGTTCTTCCGATAATCCTCAGTAGCCTATTGCTCCTGTTCTTCCTTATCGTCTTGCATTATGGTTAATTCCATATATCTAACAATATTCATTAAACTCCTTTTATATTGTCATTCTTGTCCTATTGATTCAACATGTGCGCGAATGCACACGTTCATTAGTTATTCCCTGGTAATTATTTACCCTTTTGGCTTAGACTCCACTCCGGACATGAGCTGGTTCTCGGCAAATCAAACCTTGAATGATCATCGATCTATGTTTTTTCAACTTGCTTATCTTTTGATTAGAGCATCTGCTTCTGATTTCTCGAATTGGAAATCATAATTCCTTTGCATTTAAGCTTTGGAATTATTAGATATTTCCAAAATCCGACGCCTCTGCATTATTTCTTCTTCTGATTGAATATCGATACTCACATCAGCTCCGTTGTGGATCGCCGGACCCATTATTGGATTATCATCCGATAGTGTCCTTCATATTCAAAGAACCTCGTGGAGTCCTTTCTGAGATACATAATGCTTTGGTAAATTATATCCTCTCCCTTTGTCAACCATGCTCTACGAGCTTGTGTTGTTTACTTCTCAAGTTGTGGTATATGTTCCTAAGATGCCCCTATGGGTTGAACCTATGCCTTCCCTAATCCGTGTGAACCCGAAAGTTTTCACAAGTCATACTCTTTTGGTGTTTTGCCAGATATAATTTCAACACTACAACTTCATCGAAAGCGAGAAGTAAATGAAATGATATGCATTGAAGAAGTGGGAGTCGACCTTGAACTTTGTGTTCATGCCCGTGGACACGATGTAGATCTTATCATGGAAGCTTCTTGTGATAATAATAATCCCCTTGTTATAAGTTCATCTTGTAACTATGTTTGTTCCTTTGCAATCGTTGTTCTAACCATGATTGTTCCCCTTTGATTCCATTTCTTGGACAAGTTAAAGCACTTGTCTTCTGCAGATCAATGCATCTTTGCAACCTCTATCTTGACCTTACTTCGAGTATTACCCTCCGGTATCTCAAGAATAACAAAGAACTGTGTTGCTTCCTATGAGTCTTCATCTGGGATTGCTCCTCGCCGATTTTAGATTGCCCCGGGTTCCGAGTTATTAGTCACTCGAGAACACCGATAAGTGAATCGATTTCGACCTCCGATTCAATAACTCTAAGCTATTTCCGTTGCTTACGAGTTTAATAATCCTTCAAGTCATTCATAGCCTGATCGGCTATATCATTATCGAGCTAATTTTAATTGTGCTACCTGGTCCTTCTTTCCGGAGCACAACTTTCGACGACGAACTAAGCTTACGTCGATCTTCCTCATCTTATCATTTCACCTCAAACAACAAGCTTGTTTTCGAGCTTGTGTCACATCCGTGGTTCCAATAACCTTTGCTTCATCATTCCTTTTGCTTGATGTGGTCGCAGTTTGATGGCCTCTTCATAGTACCTCGACAAAATCTGTCGTGATCCCCATCAATATACTGACTTGTTTCAGGATATCAATTGAATTCATGATGAGAAATACCATCCTTGCCCCTTGATGATTTGTGTTATCATCGACAACATTCTTGTCTCCCCCATAACACAAAACTTGTTCATATAAATTTTGGAAATACATCCTTTTAACAGGTTGATGGATTGCTATTGAACCCATCGGCCACCTCCTCATCTTTTCCGTGATAAAATTGCATGAGATGTTCTAGAAATTCCCGATGGATCCGATGTGTTCCCAAGGTCCGACCTTTACCTGATGACCATGTCAATGCTATCCCGAAGCATGACTGTGGTACTACGAATTTTATTAAGAACATTGGAGGCGCAATGCTAAATGTTTCATGATCAATCATCCAAACACTGCTGTATGGATAAACATCATGATTCTCCTTGCCCCATTAACTAAATGGATAAGTACTTGATGTCATGTCATGTATATGATGCTCTGTTTGTTCTGGGGAAGCATACACTCTAATGCTTTTGTATAAGCACATTTTTCCTTTCCATTATTTTGTCTAACCTTTCTTGTGATCTATTTATGTTATAAGCAGAAATAATTCCCTGCTTATGGGAATACCTCGGTTTACAACTCTGTCAGTGTGACCCTGTTATTATTGCTGTTGACATTCCGGTAACCACCGACGGACGAGAACTTTGCCTATTGGCCCGCCTCGTTCAACGAGCAGGAAAATGGTTCTCTTTGTCCATCGCCCTTGGTACCGACGTTGTTGCCGACATAACTGACAGGCTATCCTCTGACCTGCCTTGCTTACATGATCGTGCAAGATGCCAGCGCCCTTTCTACCTTTAACCCACATGGTGGGCCCATAACCCAAAGTTCTACAGGATCGAAACCTGACTCTCCTGTACCCCTTGTTTCCAAAGTTATTCCTCACGCGCGGCTTTGTATGTAATTCACGTGCCACCCTTCGAGAGATGATCTATTCCCGATGCTTTGAACCCCCTTCTCACACTCTATTCAGGTATCGATCGCTTGTCCATTCACTTGAAACTTCCTATTTTGCTCTCGATGTTTTCTTAAGTTTCAACTCGAGAGATACTCCTGCCACATCCCCTGAATTGTTCACCAGATAATTAACCCTATAAGGATCAGTTTTCCCGAAGTTACTCTTTACTTCCACACTTAAATCTTGGGACAAGATTTCTTGTAGTGGAGGAGAATTGTGACACCCGGATAATCAAGCTACAGTAATTCCCTGCCAATGATGCCATGTCATCACGATTACTATCGTTAAACTCGCGTTGGTTTGAATGCGGTCCAAATTCAAATTTAAATTTAATAAAGTTAAATAATAAAAGTTTTCAGAATTTAAAACAAAAATGTTCGGGCGGTGCCATAATTTGCATATGTAATTATGGTGTAATAAATGTATATTTATAAAGTGCCTAAGTATTTTTAAAATGAATTAAAACAGAAAAGAAAATAAATAAAAAGAAAAACTAAAACTAAAGCAGAAAAATAAAAAAAAGGAGAAAAGGAGAAAGCCCCCCCTCAACTGGGCCGACTGGCCCAGCAGGCCACCGCGCCCCCCCTTGGGCCTCAACCCACCAGGCCGGCCCACCCTCACCCCATAACCCCCCCACTCCCCCCAGTACGCACCGACACATCCCCACTCCCCCCGCAAAATATCCCCTCTCCCCTCCCGCTCCTCTGCCCGTCCGGATCCAGGGGCTCGCCCTCGACGCCGCTCGCCGCCTTCGGCGCCACCGTGGCACTCCGTCGCCCCTCTCCGTAGCCATCGTCGCTCGACGCCCTGACGCCCTGGCGCCCCGTCCTCGACCTCCTCCTCCCTATTCTCGATCTGGGCGTCCACGGCGCCCCGACGCCGTCGCCGGACCTCCCCCCTCGCCGGATCGTCCCCGTCCTCCTCCACGTCGGCTCCTACGAGCCTCGCCGACCCCCCTACTCGGCACTGGCCGTGAGTGCACCCCCTCCATCTTCCCTCTTTCTCTGTCACCGTGAGCGCCGCCCCCTGCTAGTCACCGCCTAGGGCCGCTCTGGCCGACCGTGCCACCCGCTTGCCCTTCCGCCTGCGCCCGCTTGCCTCCCGTCGGCGCCTGAGCGCTATTGCAGCCCGCCGATGCCTGCGCCCCGCCTCCGCCTGCCTCTGCCGCCTGCTCCACCTCGCCCCGGCGCGCGCCTCCTCCCCTGCTGCTGTCGCGGCTTGCGGCGCGCCATCTGACCCGCGCCGCCTCCACCCCGTCGCGCCACACCACCCTGTCGCCCCACCTCCCGCCTCGGCTCCGCCGCGCCAGGCCTCGCCGGCGCCGCGGTCACCGCGCCCGCACGCTGCTTTGCTCGCGCCCGAGGCTCCATAGCCGCACCCCCTAGCCACCGGCCCCGCGCGTCCCCACCACTGCAGCTTGCTGCTCCACCCCTGGCCGCCGGAGCCCTGGCCGCTGCTCCGGCCGGCCTCGCCGTGCCTGGCTTCGCCAAGTGGCCGCGTGCGCGCGGCACAACCGTGGCTGGCCGGCCACAGCCGCCGCCCCACCCTGGGTCGCTGACCATAGGGCCCCCCGCCCTGGCCAGATGGGCCTATGACAGCGGGGCCGCCCCCAAAACTCTAAGAAAGTTAAACGAAACGAAAAATGCATTTGTAAATAAATAAATAAATAAATAATTAAATTAATTAATTTATTAACCTAATTAATCATGTTAATCAACATGTTAACCATTTAATTAGTTTAAACTAATCCTGTTAGTTAAATAGGCAGACAATGACAGGGGGCCCCACCCCCTGTTAACTAGTCAAACATTGACTAGTCAACTGGGACCCCCTGGACCCAGATGTCATCCTCTGGTACACTTTTGTGTACACAGATCTGGGTGCACCTAGCTTTTAACCTGTATTTTTTGAATTAAAAGTAATTTCAGAATATTGTTTGAACTTTGGAAATTCATATAAAATAAACCATAGCTCGGATGAAAATACTTTATACATGAAAGTTGCTCAGAACGATGAGACGAACCTGTATACGCAGCCCGCTCGCCACGCATCCCTAGCATAGCAAACACGCAACTTTCCTCCTCTGGTTCATCTGTCCGAAAACACGAAACACCGGGGATACTTTCCCGGATGTTTTCCCCCCTTCGCCGATATCACCTCCTACCGCGTTAGGTCACACCCGACACATCTTATTGCCATTTTATGCTTTGTGGTGCTATGTTTGCTTTATATTTATTATTTCTTCCCCCTCTTCTCTCCGGTAGATCCCGAGACCGATGCTGCCCTTGTGATCGACTACGTCGACGATGACCCCTCCTTGCCAGAGCAACCAGGCAAGCCCCCCTTTTGATCATGCCGATATCGCCCATTCCATTCTCTCATGCTTGCATTAGATTTTTCTACTGTTATTGTTTGCTCCTATTCTGATGCATAGCCTGCTTTTGTACCTGCTATTGTACCTTACCTGGTTATCCTAAACTGCTTAGTATAGGTTGGTTAGTAATCCACCAGTGACCCCCACCTTGTCCTTGTTGCCCCTGCTTCATCATCGATGACTCGATCTACGTGATCGAAGACCAGGCCCCAACACCGCACAACACTTCCCCTTAGTTGCTCGACACTACTGGGTTACTATCGAGTGTCGAGGGTGAGACCTCTTCAACACTTCGGTTGTTAACCTGTAGTGTAGCTATTCGGTCGTGGTCATCGAGGGTGATTTCCTCCTTAACCGCTTCCGATACGGCTCTGTCGTGCAACCCCTCAAGTGTGAACCTCGAGGGTGATTCCTCTTACGTTCACCTTGATGATTACATCTAGTGGAATTCATCGGGGGTGATTCCTCGGGTTTTTCCCCTTGATGTTTGGACACACGGATACTTGGACTTTACCACTGTTACTTGGAAAGACGGGCCGGCCCTGGAGGGTACCCGCGCGAGCTTAGTAGCGAGTGATGTGGAGTCGGGTTGACCTGGAAGGTGCCCGCGAGATACTTACAAGGCGTGGCAGGGCATTCTTAGCCCTTGCCGCAAGTACTCGAGACGGGGCGACAGGGTCACATCGATCGTGAGTCTCTGCTCGTTACCGCACGTTCCTAATCCACTACGATTTGGATATTTGATCCGAGGGGCCTCTGGCCTGATAGCACTAACCATCACGTGGGCATAGTATGGGCGTTCTGCGTCGTATGCATCAGCCGAAGCTTGATAGATGTCAGCGACTGAGCGGCACGCGCCGAGTTAGACTTCGTAAGCACCTGCCTTGTTGAAGGAGGTAGCTAGGTCTGCTCACCGGTCGCGTACGCAACATGCAGGAGTTCCCGGGGAGATGGCCCATGACCCCTGGGGGCATAGGTTTAGTCCGGCGTGCTGGCCTCTCTATTAAGCCTAGGTCGGGTTGCGGCGTATTGTTTGGCCGAGGTCGGGCATGACCCAGGAAAGTGTGTCCGATCGGAGTTAATCGAGCATGGTGGGTAAGTTGGTGCACCCCTGCAGGGAAGAAAATATCAATCGATAGAGTGTCCTACGGTAACGGACACTTGGAGTTGTATCCTGATCAATACAACTAGAACTGGATACTAGTGATGAGAATTGGATTGTGATGATAACTGGATAGTATGGCTCTGGGATTGCTTCCTCGCAAGGAGTCGAGAAAGGATCTCTGGCCGAGGTTGATAACACTTCTACTACTTTACTTTATGCTACTCTACTCCCTCCTGTTGCTGCAAGATGGTGGTTTCCAGAAGATACTAGTCTTCGATAGGCTAGGCTTTTCCCTTCCCTTCTGGCATTCTGTAGTTTAGTCCACAGATACAACCCATTCCTTTGATACAGATGCATACTTAGTTTAGATCTGATGTAAGTCTTGCGAGTACTTTGGATGAGTACTCACGGTTGCTTTGCTACTTCCTTTTCGCCCATACCTGATTGTTGCGACCAGATGACGGATCCCAGGAGCCAGACGACGCCACTGATGACGCCAATTGCTACATGACAACCGCATGATGATTTGGAGTAGTTAGGAGGTTCCCAGGCAGGAGGCACTGCCTTTTCGATCGTTCTTGCTTTTGTGCTAGCCTTCTTAAGGCAAACTTGTCTAACTTATGTCTGTGCTTAGATATTGTTGCTTCCGCTGACTCTTGTGTTTTCAAGCTTATGTATTCGAGCCCTCGAGGCCCCTGGCTTGTAATATAAAGCTTGTATTATTTTAATTTGTGTCTAGAGTTGTGTTGTGATATCTTCCCGTGAGTCCTTGATCTTGATCGTACACATGTGCGTGTATGATTAGTGTATGGTCAAATTGGGGGCTGCACGACTACGGCTGATGCCACACTGCGGCAAAAGGCACCTTATTCCCCCTCACTTCCTCCCAGACCGTGGCCTTGAGGTGTTGTTGAAGGATGAGCTCATCCAGCAAGGTGAGGATCTCCTCTGATTTTTTGCCAAATTTTCATTCTAATCCACTATACGATGAATTGCTATGAGCTACTTCTGATGCTGCTATATGATGCATTGCTATGAGCTGCTCCTGCTGCTGCTATATGATGAATTACTATGAGCTGCTGATGCTGCTGCTATATGATGAATTGCTATGAGCTGCTGCTGTTGCTATATGATGAATTGCTATAAGCTGCTCCTGCTGCTGCTATATGATGAATTGCTATGAGCTGCTCCTGCTGCTGCTATATGATGAATTGCTATGATCTCCTCCTGCTGCTGCTATATGATGAATTGCTATGAGCTGCTCCTACTGCTGCTATATGATGAATTGCTATGAGCTGCTGCTGGTATATGATGAATTGCACATTGCTGTTGTTGTTGTTGTTGTTGTATGATGAGTTGCTATGAGCTGCTGCTGCTATATGATGCTTTCAAGTGGTGCTGCTATATGATAATAACTAGCCACTTGGACCATCGAATTTCAATAAATAATTGTTCTTCATTTAAATGTGGGTCAAGCGTTCTTCGTTTAAATTAGGCAATGAGATCTCTATGGAAGACATTGACCAAAGTAGATTGTGCCAAGTAGATGGTATCTTTGTATTTGCATTTTGAATAAATAGTGATGGTCTATTTTCCTATCATATTAATTACTGCACTGGGTTCAATTTATGATGTTTGCAAGTCAAATTAATTTTCATATGGGCAGCAAAATGACAAAATATAACACAATCTAGACTTTTCACTGATCATACCAAAGATAAGCTGAAAAGGAAGGCAATAAAAAGAACTTGTTGGCTTATTACGTGGAGCTTATATTCATAGGTGCTTATTTTCTTAGGATAACTCGTAAAAACTGTCCCTAAGAAACTTGGCCAATAGAACTGACATACAAATCACATGTCACGATAATTGCAATGGAGGAGTGACCTACCATAGCACACTGTATAGGCTCACCACTGCCTCTCCTTTTTTGCGATGTTCCATGAAATTGGCACATACATCTTGTACTTTTTCATTATGTAACCCCATCTGCAAGTTGACACGGCTAATTTTAGACATCTCTACATGATAATACATTGCATATCCCTTGCGCATATTTAAACAACCAATTAACGATTGTGTGCGTAGCATAAACTAGCCATGACTCTGTGTGCTAGACTAGCAGGCACTCTAAGGGAGCCTAATGTAGTGCACTGGAATTCCTACATGTCACCTACGATTTTGTGTAATGTACTACCTCTGTTCCTAAATATATGTCTTTGTAGAGATTCCAGTATGGACCACATACAAATGTATATAGATGCATTTTCGAGTGTAGATTCACTCATTTTGCTCCGTATGTAGCCTATAGTGGAATCTCTAGAAATACTTATATTTAGGAACGGAGGTACGAGGTAGTATCATGTATGACATCTACATATCTAATTTAGCAGCCAGTGGTAGAAATATTGTCTGCACAAAGGGATTACTGGTTGAAAATCCTAACAAAGCACGTTGGCAGGCACAAAACAATACAAGAGAGAGAGACACACTTACAAGATCATAGCAATGCCTCAGTCTAGGATCTTGGTTGGCCAACTTGTTAGATCCAGAAGAAACATCATCCTTGTAGTTTTTGCCAGCCGCATAATAGGTAACAGCGACCTGTTAGTATATTTAAATTACATTGGGCAGGTGATGTTGGACGGGTTTAAAGGTGACAAGTACCTAGGCCGTGGAGGGTGCTTGGCATCTTGCCAGACGGTGGGAATCAGGTTAGAAACGTCAAGGGTGATGAAGCTGCGCTGGCTGTCAGGGTCCGGTAAGGAGATCTAGAACCGTCGAGTAGGCTGTTTGTGGAGTGGCTCCGGTAGGGTGGACTACGATGTGGGCGAAGCGGATCTGTGGCCGTAGACGAGGGCATCGGTGAAGCTGCTCCGGTGGTTGGGTTAAGGATGGTGTCGACGATGCAGATCTGCGGCTGTGGATGGGGCGTCAGAAGCTGCTCCGGTAGGTTGGATAAGGGTGCGACGAAGCGGATCTGAGGCCATGGACTTGTGAGTTGGCAAAGCGGCCCCGGTAGGGTTGAGAATGGTATAGGCGAAGCTACTCCGGTAGGGTTGACGATGGTGTCGGTGAAGCGGCTCCGGTAGGGTTGAGGAAGGTGTCGGCGCAGAGGATCAAAGGCCGTCGACGGGCCCATCGGTGGGGCAGCTCCTGGGGGGGGGGGGGTTGGACGAAGCGTCTCTGGTGGGCAGTACGAATGAGCTGCTACAGATGCGCTGCGGTTGACGAGAGTACCGACGAAGCAGATCCGGCGCTGTGGACAAGGCCGGCACTGAATGGGCTATGGTATAGTGGTGGATGAGCAATTTACTTGTTTCTAGTGCAGGTGGGAGGGGTAGATGCGGCCGCAGAAGCAGATCCCGTGAGGTGGACGCCGCTGGCAGTGAATGGGCTCTGGTACGCCGGTGGATGATCAGTCTAGGGTTTCGAGAGGGGAGAGGTAGAAAGGTCGATGAAGTACGGACAACGTCATGTAAGATGCTCTGGTGCTGTGGAGTTAGTCGGTTTTGCGGGAGGGGGAGAGGAAATGGGGGTGCGTGTGGTGGGGGGAACCGAAAGTTACCAAAGCAGCCCTGACCTATTATGTAGATGAGGGCGGTATTGTAACTGTTGTTCTCCATGCACCAAGGACAAAAGGGGAATTTCGCATGCTAAAGACTAGGTGGCGGAAATATTAGAAGGAGGCGGGAGATTTTGCCACCCGCGGGATCGTTCGTATCCAGTTTCAACTAATTTTGGACTGTGCTAGCGGGAAGGTCATGCGAGACTGTCTACACGGGGCACGCATCAGCAGTTAATAACTGGTGTGAAGTCTACCCCAAGAAAAATACAATAACTCGGGATGATGCGTCGATAACTTGGACGTTCAAACGGGCGCGGCCAATCGTACGGTTGTAGAGGCGCGTTCAAAAAAAAGATCAAACGCTTAGCTTATGTATTTCTCGTGTAAATAGATAATTTAGTGCCATTGGTTATTTACTTTAAACATAATGCATTGACGTGTTAGTGTAGAGGTGCACAAAAAGAAATGGATATTGTAGTCCCACAAAAGAAATGGATATTGTAGTCCGCTACTTAAAAGTGTTACCTCATATGATTACATAGCCTCCATTTCATAAATTGCGTACCCGTTGAATTCATATATAAATATTACATATATTACTTCATAATAGAACCTTAAACCATCCAAGACTAATGAATTTGAATGCAAGAGTAACAATGGTGCATGTACATGATAGCTACATTGGTTGTTTGAAGAAACATCACTGTAACTTTGGCCTTCACAATTGAAAAGGTTTATTTAGATAGAAAAAATGTGATATGTGAGTGTCCAATCTTTATAGCGTTGAATCGATATTGTACCTTTGGCCATGATACAAAGTAGATATTGATTTATGTTCAAGCGATGCACGCCCACGATCTCTAGATAGTGATACGTGAATGAATTGTGCAATCTATCTCACATGCATACATATCTCATTTTCCCGTGGGCATCAGAATCACACACACGCACTTCGTGTATTTCTCTCCCTCCGTCAAGGTTAGAATTCATCTTTCTACCCTGTCCTACAAGTCTCTCGCACAGAAACACACACACTCTCTCTGTCAAACACGCCCACCCCTTTAATTCCGCCCACCCACATCCACTAATGTCTCAAAGTATAATTATGTCTCTCACACATATGCCTAAGGTTAACTCGAGTTCCAGAACCATATGAATACATACAATGGGATTCCAGCAGAGCACCTTTTGTTTTGAGATTTCACTCTCTCTCTCTCTCTCTCTCACACACACACACACACACACAGGCAAACACAGACACGCGCACGCGCTTAGACATTGTTTCTCGCTTAATTTTTTCCGGCACTTGCATGCACACCGTTTGTTTATCTCCGTGATGCTTTAAGTATGCCTCGCACACATGCTATCTACCTATCCCTCAATATAGATATGTGTCACACACACTCCTTCTCCCTACTAGCAAGATGCCCATGCATTGCACGGAACATCAAGATGCATTTGTATGAGTACTTTATCTTGTGGGAGAAAAGGATGAACGAGGGAATGCCTTATTTGCAAATGTGGAGAGGGGTGTGGGTATCTTTTTGCAAAATTGCCATAGTTTCCTTCCTATCCGTCAGATATAAATCGGATGGCCTATATTGCAGGATGGCAGGAACACCATCATCACCAACTCTGTTTTTTATAAGAGTAGAGATATGTAAGTGTCACTGCCCCCCTCCCCCCACACCCACACACACACTTCCCGACACCGAAGGAGTAGGGTGACACCTCGATCTTGATACTAATCTACCGATTGGCTTCTCTCTCTCTCTCTCTCTCTCACACACACACACACACACACACACACACTACCCAACACCGAAGGAGTAGGGTGGCACCTCGATCTTGGTAGTAATCTATCTAATCCTCTTTCAAACACACAAAGATACACACACACTCGCTAGTTGTGCCTCTGTGCCTACCACGCACACTCTAGTTACGTCTTTCTCTCACCCCCTCCCCCCTAACCCCAACAATGGCAGCAGAAGGGTGACAACTCGATCTGATCTTAATATGTCAATTGGGTTGTCTCTCAAACATTGTGTCTATGTGCCTCGCTCATACACACTCGATACATCTTTTTCTCTGTAGCCCCCTCGATATGTAGACTTCTCGCGCACGCATAGTTGTAGTGACGATGATCCTGAACCCAGTGTGCCTTGTTTTTACCGGCCTCATGTGATAGTTTTCACCCTGTTTCCTTTTAATTAACAAGGAAACCTTTTCTTTGTCACTACTAGTGAATCTGAAATCATTTGGGACAGACATAAAATATATCACTTCAACCCAATTATCGCAATTACTATTTTAAAAGAAACTAGCTAGATGCCTGTGCGTTGCACGGAACATCAAGATGCATTTGTATGAGTAGTTTATCATGTGAGAGACTAGCAAGATGCCCATGCGTTGCATGGAACATCAAGATGCATTTCTATGAGTAGTTTATCTTGTGGGAGAAAAGGATGAACGAGGGAAGGCCATATTTGCAAATGTGGAGAGGGGTGTGGGTATCTTTTTGCAAAATTGCCATAGTTTCCTTCCTATCCATCAGATATAAATCGGACGACCTATTGCAGGATGGCAGGCACACCATCAACACCAACTCTGTTTTTTATAAGAGTAGAGAAAAGGATGAATGAGGGAAGGCCTTATTTGCAAACGTGGAGAGGGGTGTGGGTATCTTTTTGCAAAATTGCCATAGTTTCCTTCCTATCTATTAGATATAAATCCGACGGCCTATATTGCAGGATGGCACGCACACCATCATCACCAACTATGTTTTCTACTCCTTCCGTCCCTAAATATTTGTCTTTTTAGAGATTTCAACAAGTGACTTCGTACAAAGCAAAATTAGTAAATCTACACTCTAAAATATGTCTACGTAGACATCCGTATGTGGTAGTCCATTTGAAATCTGAAAAAGACAAATAATTAGGAACGGATGGAGTATAATATAAGAGTAGACATGGAGATATATCTCCAGCATGGTCTACAACAAAAATGTGCTGGACTGGTTTGTGCCGGATGCTCGCAACACGATGACCTGAGTTCGAATTCTGTCTTTAACTTTAGATTTTTATATTATATATTACTTATTTAATATATACTTCTTTCGATACTGTACCGATAGTGAAACCCACAAAGTACTTAGAATACAAGATTAAGGATGGACTTGTTTCTTTTTAATTTTCTGTACGAAGCTGTAGCCACCCTGCAAGTCACGTGCACACTGTACATGCAATTAACTTTTTATAGAGGGAGAATCATACACGCAATTAACTCAAATGGATTGGATGTGACTCTATTATTTCTAGCATAAGAGCATATCCAGCGGCAACCGGAAAATTTCCTCCCGCAGAGGATGACATCAAACGCCAGCGGCATACATTTTCACAACTCTAACCAACCAGATGAAATTCGTGCAAACACAGACTATTTTCATATAAGCATGAAGGATTTCGTATAAAAAGCCGGATCTTGATATAAACATGTTGGATTTCATTACATTTACATGAACTAAGCGGTGCTAATCCGGCTCTCTTGGTATAATTAATACTCCCTCCATCGGGAAATACTTGTCCTAGAAATGGATGTGTCTAGACTTATTTTAGTTATAGATACATTCAATTTATCCATTCTTCGAACAAAAATTTCCCGCCAGCCGAAGAGGGAGTACCTAATCTAAATGGACGCCCGCAGATCCCTTTGTCTCCCTCCTGTCCGGCAGAGACTTGCGGGGTCGACGAAGGTCCTCGGAAGAGACAACGCAGCAAAGAAACCACCTGAATGCGTAGTCGTCGCCTCGGCGGTTGACCTTCATGGGACCCAAGTGGCGGAGGCCTCCCGTGTTCTACTTCCCCTCCATGATGGCGGCAGACACGGAGAAGCTGGCCACCGACTCGTCGCTCTCCATGCACCCGGCTTTTGTCTCTGCCTGCATGGCGCGGCCGCCAGCACGGGAGGTGCGGCCACCACAGACACTGGTGGCGCGGTATGATGTGGCAGCGATGATGCCCGTACCGGCGTGCTTGCCGCCGTGCCAGCGTGGAGAAACTCGCTACTCCTCATCGAGCTGAACTGGAGCGGCGAGTTGCTGAACCACGCGCCGACTTGGGGCGGCAACTGGCTCCGTCGGGCCAAGCAAGGTTGGTGAAGCACCGAGCGGCCTCGCCCATATCCGGAGGGCTCTGCGGGCCACCCAGCCGGGTAGTGTGGCAGAGAATGGCTCCTCGGAAGCCATCAGAAGAGTGGAGAAAATGGTGAGGGAGAAGATGGGGGAGTGGCGGAGGGGTGCGATTCTTGCCTGCTGTCTGTCTGGCCTCATTTAAATAGAGGGCGGACGGTAGGAGCTTGGCCGGCGTCTGGCCTTGTTTAAACTGAGGGCGGACGGGAGGAGCTCGGCCGGTGATTGCGTTTAATTTTGGCCTGCTCATGAACGGACGTGTGGCCGCAGTAGGTTTCTCGGTTTGCATGCGGGTTTAATGGAGGTGTTTGATGGAGGCGAGGAGGCGTGTTCAGCCGGGCGTGCAGCGGGCGACGCAGTACTATTCGATTTGACAATGGGCTACGTAGTTCCCGATACAGCTTTAATGCAGACGAGGAGGGGGTAGCGGTTCTTGAAATGTTGAACGGCCAATGATGCATCCTCCTTCAATTAGGATCGTGAATGCATGAGGGAAGTAATGGGAGGAGGACCGGGAAAAGAGGCTGCACGATGTGAATGCAACACAGTTTGGACTCATATAAAGGCACCCGTCCATTCCAATGCATCTACCACATCGTACACACCTAAGCATTTGCCTAAGCACCTACACTAAGCACAAAAGTACTCACTCCAGACCCATGGTGGCGATGCGAGCGAGCGGCCAGCGGCTGTGCCAGATGGTCCACGACGCCGGCCTGCGGCATGGCGGCGAGAATCGTCTCCAGACGGTGTTGGCGACCGACTGGTGGATGGCCGCCGTCGACGCCAACTACGACTCTCAGTTGGACCAGATGATCATTGCCACCACCAACAAGTTCACCATCCTCAAAAAGCTCGTGGACGACATCGCCGTACTCCTCCAGCTCGCGTGCCCGGGCTCCTCATTGCCTGCCATGTTAATCGGCCTCCATGGCCGAAACCTCTTTCAAGCACTAGTGGCCCTGCGACTGCCCGCCGATGCCATGAAGAATGTCCACCTGGAGGTCGCGCTCGCTGCAAGGCGCCTCGCCCTGTAAGAATTCGTTGACCTACACATCCACGTGTACGAGCAAATCGTGTACATAGGTATCTACAACGCCTGTGAGGACGCTATGACGTTGGCCTTCCTCAATCGGCTGGAATCCTTGGATGCCTTTGCTGAGAGGCACCTTGACCTCGCCACAAAAGCCGCCGCGCCTTAGCCGCCGGTCGGTGGCCCGACGCACTAAGTTGAGGAGGAGGAGGTCGTACGTTGATGGATGCATCTTTCTTCTTGCCTCCTGTAAACGCCATTGCGATCGCATCATCGTGGCCTTAATTCTTATTGTGCTATTCCACTCTCATTCCAGTCAATACCGACATGTGCGATCCCTTTGCTTAATTATATGCATCACTGTAACTAGTACTCCATCCGTCAATTTATAAGTTGTGCATACCTTTTCCATCAACTTCGTGCAACGCACGGGCATCTTGCTAGAAACACTAGAACATGCTAGACCGCATGTGACCAAACTGACGATGCACCAACCTATAGCTACTACGTACCCTACTTATCTAGTGGAAATAGCCCCTCCCTATCATTTCCAATCGTTATTTCTATCTATCGATCGTGCCAAGGAGCGGAACCAAATGTTACAATTTATACATGTTTCTCTACTTCAACTCCTATAGAAGACTCCATGTTAAAAAACAAACTCTTATAGAAGACTCAGTTGGTGATGGTGGTGTGTCTGCCATCCGTCATTTCTAACCATTACATCTGCATCTAATGGCTGCGAGGTAGGTTGTGACATTTTTGCAACAATAGCCCACTTCTCTGCTCCAATCTGCAAAAAACCGATTATTAGCTTGAAAGCAACCACATCCCCCCCTCACCTCATCAAAACAACCTGAGAAATATATTTTGAGTGAAAAGTAATATATTAGGAGTATATCAAAACAAGAGTGTTTTCTTTCAAATTTGTGAACAAGTACTACTATTCTACACTTTGGATCCATCACAACGCACGGGCACATTGCTAGTAAAAGCAAAAGGCGTGCCGCGTTCGCGTCGCACCCCCACACGCCCAGGAATCGGGAGTACTCCATGGCCCTTCTGGCACGCCACATAGCTAGGGAAGGCATGTTGCCTAGCATTTTCACTTCCATGCGGGACCGCCGTTGAGCAAACCGACTATTGGCAAACCGCACCCCGCCCGCCGCCGGGTTGGAAAGTAGAAACGAGGGGAAGATCTAGATGTAGCACGGAAGCCAAGAAATTTGGTGTCTGATGGGGCTCGTTGATAGAGTAGGTGCATTCCGTACTACTACTCCTACTAGTACGGAGTTTGTACTACAACTAGTACTACCACTATACAACTAGGTACGTGCACGACACAACATCGTAGGAACAAAAAACGGGAAGATCTTGTTTTGGGTGATTTATCTTTTTTCAGTCAACGTAGTATGAATAATATGATGTTCCCATATGATGTGGGGGGCACCCATGAAGCTTATGTGGCTCGGTTGCATAGCTACGAAAGGTTAGAGAAAAATAAATAGATAATGTGTTTAGAGGGCACTCCACTAAATAGAAATACTTTGGATCCATTGCAACGCACGGGCCCGCACATCTATACCCCTGATACGTCTCCGTCGTATCTACTTTTCCAAACACTTTTGCCCTTGTTTTGGACTCTAACTTGCATGAATTGAATGGAACTAACCCGGTCTGACGTTGTTTTCAGCAGAATTACCATGGTGTTATTTATGTGTAGAAACAAACGTTCTCGGAATGACCTGAAACTTCACGGAGCCACTTTTTGGAAAATATGAAAAATACCTACCAAAGATGAAGGCCAGGGGGCCCACCACCTCTCCACAAGGGTGGGGGGCCCGCCCCCTACCTCGTGGGCCCCCTGTTGCCTCTCCGACTCCAACTCCAACTCTATATATTGAGTTTCGGGGAGAAAAAAATCAGAGAGAAGAAATCATCGTGTTTTATGATACCGAGCCGCCGCCAAGCCCTAAAACCTCTCGGGAGGGCTGATCTGGAGTGCGTTCGGGGCTCCGGAGAGGGGAATCCGTCGCCATCGTCATCATCAACCATCATCCATCACCAATTTCATGATGCTCACCGTGCATGAGTAATTCCATCGTAGGCTTGCTGGACGGTGATGGGTTGGATGAGATTTATCATGTAATCGAGTTAGTTTTGTTAGGGTTTGATCCCTAGGATCCACTATGTTTTGAGATTGATGTTGCTATGACTTTGCTATGCTTAATGCTTGTCACTAGGGCCTGAGTGCCATGATTTCAGATCTGAACCTATTATGTTATCATCAATATATGAGAGTTCTTGATCATATCTTGCAAGTCTATAGTCACCTATTATGTGTTATGATCCGTTAACCCCGAAGTGACAATAATCGGGATACTTACGGTGATGACCGTAGTTTGAGGAGTTCATGTATTCACTATGTGTTAATGCTTTGTTCCGGTACTCTATTAAAAGGAGGCCTTAATATCCCTAAGTTTCAGTAAGGACCCCGCTGCCACGAGAGGGTAGGACAAAAGATGTCATGCAAGTTCTTTTCCATAAGCACGTATGACTATATTTGGAATACATGCCTACATTACATTGATGAACTGGAGCTAGTTCTGTGTCACCCTAGGTTATGACTGTTACATGATGAACCACATCCGGCATAATTCTCCATCACTGATCCATTGCCTATGAGCTTTCCATATATTGTTCTTTGCTTATTTACTTTTCCATTGCTATTGCTATCATCACTACAAAACACCAAAAACATTACTTTTACTACTGTTACCTTTTGCTACCATTACCACTACTATCATATTACCTTGCTACTAAACACTTTGCTGCAGATATTAAGTTTCCAGGTGTGGTTGAATTGACAACTCAGCTGCTAATACTTGAGAGTATTCTTTGGCTCCCCTTGTGTCGAATCAATAAATTTGGGTTGAATACTTTACCCTCGAAAACTGTTGTGATCCCCTATACTTGTGGGTTATCAAGACTATTTTTTGGTGCCGTTGCCGGGGAGCATAGCTCTATTCTTTGAGTCACTTGGGATATATATATCTGCTTATCATTATGAAGAACTTGAGAGATCCAAAAACCAAGATATATCCCTCAACTACGAGGGGAGGTAAGGAACTGCCATCTAGCTTTGCACTTGATTCACCTTCTTTTTTGAGTAAGCTTGCGACACCTACACCTGCTTCTGCTATTCGTTCTGATATGTTGCATGTTATTGATGATGCCACTTCTGCTATGCATGATACTTATGGTGAAACTACCTCTATGCCTGATACTACTGTGCCACTTAGTGATTTTCTTGATGAACAACTTGCTAGGGCTAGAGAGATTGAAAATATTGAATCTGATGATACCGATGAAAGTGATGATGAAGAATCACTTGTTATTCCTAAGGGTTATGTTTTTGATCAAGAAGCTTCCTTAGATATTTTACCTTGCAAAAATAGAAATGAACTCAAAAGATTATTAGCTAAATGGAGTATGCAATCTCTAAATGCTAGAATGAAACCTGACCCTGCTTTTGCTACTTCACCTATCTTTGTTACTGACAAGGATTATGAATTCTCTGTTGATGCTGATATAATTACTTTGGTTGAATCTAATCCTTTCAATGGTTATGAATCTGAAACTGTTGTGGCACATCTTACTAAATTGAATGATATAGCCACCCTGTTCACTAAAGATGAGAGAACTCGTTATTTTTATATCCTTAAAATATTTCGGTTCTCATTAAAGGGTGATGCTAAGATATGGTTTAATTCTCTTGATCCTGGTTGTGTGCGTAGTCCCCAGGATATGATTTATTACTTCTCTGCTAAATATTTCCCTGCTCATAAGAAACAAGCTGCTTTAAGGGATATATATAATTTTGTGCAAATTGAAGAAGAGAGTCTCCCACAAGCTTGGGGGAGGCTTCTCCAATTACTTAATGCTTTGCCTGATCATCCTCTTAAGAAAAATGAAATACTTGATATCTTTTATAATGGACTAACCGATGCCTCCAGAGATTACCTGGATAGTTGTGCTGGTTCTGTTTTCAGGGAAAGAACACCGGATGAAGCTGAAATTCTATTGAATAATATGTTGACAAATGAAAATAATTGGACACCTCCGGAGCCAATTCCTGAGCCTATTCCTAAACCAACTCCGAAGAAGAGGGGTATTCTATTTCTCAGTCCTGAAGATATGCAAGAGGCAAAGAAATCTATGAAAGAAAAAGGTATTAAAGTTGAAGATGTTAAGAATTTACCTCCTATTGAAGAAATACAAGGTCTTAATTTACCGCGCGTTGAAGAAATATATGATCTTAATCCTTTACCTATTGAAGAAACTCATGGTCTTGATAACCCGACACAGGTAGTAAAGGTAAATTCTCTCTATAGATATGATAAAGCTGAAATCCCGTTTACTAAATTTGCAAGCCCATGCTTAGATGAGTTTGATAAATTTATGGCTAAGCAAGAAGATTTTAATGCTTATTTTGTTAAACAATTGAAATACAATTCAAATATGCTTGAACACTTGGGTGATTATATGGCTAATGTCAAAGGTGAACTTAAACTTATTAGTAAACATGCTTCTATGGTTACCACTCAAGTAGAACAAGTACTTAAAGCTCAAAATGATTTGCTTAATGAATTGAATAGTAAGAATAATGATTATGATGTTAGAGTGGCTACTAGAACTGGTAGAATGACTTAGGAACCTTTGTATCCTGAAGGCCATCCTAAAAGAATTGAGCAAGATTCTCAGAGAAATAATATAGATGCACCTAGTTCTTCTAAAAAGAAGAAAAAGAAAAATGATAGGACTTTGCATGCTTCTAGTGATCCTATTGTTGAAACACCTGAGAACCCAAATGATATTTCTATTTCTGATGCTGAAACTCAATCTGGCAATGAACCTGAAACTAGTGATAATGCTAATAATAATGTTCATGATGATGCTCAACCTAGTAATGATAATGATATAGAAACTGAACTTGCTGTTGATCTTGATAACCCACAATCAAAGAATCAACGCTATGATAAGAAAGACTTTGTTGCTAGGAAACATGGTAAAGAAAGAGAGCCTTGGGTTCAGAAACCCATTCCTTTTCCTCCCAAACCATCCAAGAAAAAGGATGATGAGGATTTTGAGCGCTTTGCTGAAATGATTAGACCTATCTTTTTGCGTATGCGATTAACTGATATGCTCAAAACCAATCCTTATTCTAAGTACATCAAAGATATTATTACAAATAAAAGAAAGATACCGGAAGCTGAAATTTCCACCATGCTTGCTAATTATACTTTTAAAGGTGGAATACCAAAGAAACTTGGAGATCCAGGAATACCCATTATACCATGCTACATTAAAAGAAACTATGTTAAAACTGCTTTATGTGATCTTGGAGCCGGTGTTAGTGTTATGCCTCTCTCTTTATACTGTAGACTTGATTTGAATAAGTTGACACCTACTGAAATATCTTTGCAAATGGCTGATAAATCAACTGCTATACCTGTCGGTATTTGTCAGGATGTGCCTGTTGTAGTTGCAAACGTTACTATTTTAACGGACTTTGTTATTCTTGATATTCCCGAGGACGATAGTATGTCTATTGTTCTTGGAAGACCCTTTTTGAATACAGCAGGGGCTGTTATTGATTGCACTAAAGGCAATGTCACTTTTCATGTTAATGGTAATGTGCACACGGTACACTTTCCGAGGAAACAACCTCAAGTTCATAGTATCAACTCTATTGGGAAAATGCCATTGATTATATTTGGAGGTTTTGAATTTCCTCTTCCTACTGTCAAGAAGAAATATGATATTCTTATTATTGGGGATGTGCATATCCCCGTTGAGGTAACATAGTGTTATTCGAAATTTCTCCGGTTCCATGTTATTCGGAATGAGTTCGTTAACAAGACTTGATCAACCTTGTTAGTGGATTCCTTTTGATGATCATGAGATGGATGAAACTAGAAGGCACAACCTTCTGTACCCCACTTTTACTTTCTGTTAATTATATTAAATAAAATAAATATAATATTTTTCCGTGTGTTATTTGATTATCCTTGCAATATAAAAATACCTCGAAAATAAAAGTTCTCCAAATGCCCTGAAATTTGAATATGATTTTTTTTCTAGAATATTTGAGAATATTTGGCACCGAGAACACAGCAATGGGGTTAACTACCTGCCCACGAGGGTGGAGGGCGCGCCCCTGCCTCGTGGGCCCACGGTGGCCCTCCTCCACTTATTCCTGCACCCACACACTTCATCTTCCTCCCACAAACACGAATATCCAGCTCAAGCACGAGTTCTTGCTCATCTTGCCGCCATTTTCTATCTCCTTGCTCAAAGCACCTCTCACAAAACTGCTTGGGGAGATTGTTCCTTGGTATATGACTCCTCCATTGGTCCAATTAGTTTTTGTTCTAGTGCTTTGTTCATTGCAAATTTTTGCTTCTTAGGTGACCCTGTTCTTGAGCTTGCATGTCAAATTTATATGGTCAAAAGTAGTTTTGATGCATGATATAGGCTCTAGGCACTTGTAGGTAGTTGCTATCAATATTATTGAGTTTGGTTTACTTTTATTTTGAAGTTACTAAATGTAACATCGAAAATTTTCAATTTGGAATGTTATACATAGATCATTCTTGCATATCATATTTTATTGCATATCATATTTTATTGCGTTTTCGTCTCGCGATCCTCGGAATCCTAAGCAACTCAAGGGCCCTCGGAGAGAGTTGGGGATTTTCCCGGTTTTCAAATTTGATTTTATCAAATTTTGAAACGAGGATTTTGGTTTTAATTATTTTTCTCTCCGAAAAATATTTCATAATAAAATATATGAGAGGAGATAATATGACTTCTCCAAAATAATTGAAATATCGGAGGAAAAATATTAAAATCATTTATTTGGTTTTATTTGATTTTATTTGCATTAGAAACATTTCACGTTTTCAAAATTGCATTTTAGGTCCAAGAAAATATTCATCTCGTTGTAAATATTTTATTTAGACGGTGAAAATTTGTTTTGGCATTTTTAGGTTTTTGTTTAATTATTTTAGGATTTTATTTCGGTCAGCGTAATTATTATTTTAAAAAAAGATTTCTGCGCCCGACTGGGCCTAAGGCCCAGCCGAGCCAGGCCGCCCGCAGCCGCCGCCGCCTCCCTGCGCGCGCGCGCCGCCGCCGTCGACCCGAACTCCAAGTCCGAGCCGGACTCCCGGCCGCCGCCGCTGCCTTGCCCCCTTCCCCAAGCAGCCGCCGCCCCCTCCCCTTTAAATACCGCCGCCACCCCCCAACACCACCCCACCACCGCCGCCCGCGCCGCCTGCAGCCGCCGCCGCCCCGCGCCACGCTGCCGGTTTTTTTATAAAAACCGTTCGGTTTTATTTTTTTAGAAACCCTGGACCCGTTTTTTTGGATTCACCGGTTTTTCTCGGTTCTTCTAGTTAGCGGGCGTTCGTCCGTACGTTTGTTTTAACGAACGGTTCTTCGCCCGTTAGATACAGCTAACGAACGCTCGTTGGTTAGTCTGTTCGTCACTTTTCTTTTATCGGATTTATTCCGCGATTTCTCTGATCGTGATTTCTAATCTGACCTTAGTTTCTGTTTTTCTTTTCGCTCGTTAGTCAGAATTAGGCGATTCAAGTGCCTAGAGTTTCGTCTCGAAACCCTCTTTCCGCTTAACCAATTTAAATAAGTTTTTGCTACTGTAAAATTTGACCTAGGTTCAGATTAGTAAAACAAAGCTTTTCTCTTTCGCTGTTTGAGTTTCGTTGCTTCATTTGATTTGAATCTTTTTGCTAACCGGAGTTCTTAAGTTGAACTTTCTGGTCAATATCTTTTATTTGAGTTTTGCTTGCGCCCTTTGCTTGTTGCTTATGTATGTTATTGTTTGTTTACGATAGAACACCCGGAGTGCGAAGCGTGCTAATACGAGTCCCTAGGTTTTGTAGATCGTCAGCAAGGCAAGTAACACATTGATCATACTCTTCTCATACCCAGTTTTTATGCATTAGTTCCAGTCCTCAAACATTGCATGCTTAGGATGTCATTAACATGTGGGTTGGGAAGTAGTTGATGAGGTAGAGCCTATTACCCTGTTACATTCAAACCTTTGGGAGTTACTTCTACGTTTGCTTATATTGCTATGCTATGCTCGTAGACGTGGTTTGGGTTTGAGTGAAATCCATGACAGATGTGAGATCGTTAATTAATGGTTCAACTTAAGGTGGCAATTTAAATTAACATCTGGGTGGATTGAGGCACCTGGAGTACCCAGTGTTGCCTGTATTTTTGGAAATCCCGGAGTAACCGTGTGATCTTCCTATGGACCGCCACCTAGGCTCAAAGGGAACTGAGATGATTCATGCTAGAAACTTCCGTGTGCAGCCACAAGCTACTATGGGTTCTAGCATAGTTGAGTAAGTTACGTGGAACTCTTGAAGAGACATATCAGCAGGTAGTGGGATGTAGATTTGGTATGGTCTATCCGGAGTAGAGAGTTAATGTTTCTGAAAGACTATGTCTCGGTCATCCGTTTCTCAAACACCTTGTAGTGCGAGAAATCCAATGGAGGCGATCGAGTCTTATGGGGAAAGGTGCGCAAACCTCTGCAGAGTGTATAATCTAATCATGGTTAGCGGTGTCCCCGGTTATGGACAAATTTTGAGTATCTAGTATTTGGGTTATCACATGTACCTCATCATTCTTAATTAATATTGTTGGGATGTTAATCACTTTAATTGAGATTGAGTTGGAGGAACCTTCTCAATGATGTTTCAACTACCATGATAGTTAAATTAAAATTCATTCCTTTGTTATAGGAAAAAATTGGCTTTACGCAAAAACTATAACCATAGAGCTTTCCACCAGCCAAATATGCATGTAGTGTTAGCATTACTTTGTTCTTGCTCTACTGGGTTATTTTGCCAGCATATTCCATGTGCTGACCCGTTTTCGGGCTGCAACATATTATGTTGCAGACTTTTTAGACAAGGAGTAAGGTCGTTAGGTCGTTGCCGTGTAGCTTAGCTATGCCGTTGGAGTTGATGGACTCACTTTATCTTCCAAGCCTTCCGCTGTTATCGTATTAGATGGCCTTAAGCCATATTATTGTAATAAGTTCTCTTTTGAGACATTCGATGTAATAAGTGTGTGGTTGCCACTCTGTTATAAATCCTTCGAGCACTATGTGTGTCAGCATTACCGATCCAAGGATGACACTGAAGCACAGAGACTTGGCCATCTGAGGTCGGGTCGCTACAAGATGGTATCAGGGCACACGCTGAGTGTAGGACACGACCACTAAGATAAACCCTAGGCCACACTTCTCTACTCATTTCTGACTCCTCTCCATTTTTCTACTCTTTAGGATGGCAGAGATGAAGAACAAGTTTGCACAACCGGATGAAGACACCCCTTTTGGACGCCACTTGAAGGAAGTCACTAGGTACTTGAACATTGGAATACCAAGCTTCACCGGAACGTACAATGCCACTTTACCTGAAGAGGAGCACTGGATGATTCAAGTACAAGTTCCAGGAAGAACGTTCTCGCCAACTTCTAAACCCATAGAATTTTCTTTCGAAGCACCCACTTGGAGTCTAGGCAAGAGCATGGCAGCCCACATTACCATGGGATGCATTGGAGAAGTCTACAACAGGGAGCTTAAGGACACTATCTACCAAATATGTGGGTGCCGAGACGAGCAATGGGAAGTAATCAGCACTAGGAAGGATAGATCCATTGCAGCTTTCATCCAGGAGTTAAACCAGCACATTCGACGTCAGGAGAACCAGATGTGCACGAACATGATGGACTTGAAGAAGGCAAATACTAGAATCATCGAGCTGGAGGAAGAACTCAAGTTTACACGCGATGAATATGAGGAGGAAATCAAGACACTACTGGAGAAGAATGACAACCTAGTCAAGAAGCTCGGAGTATTCATGGGAGGACCAACACCAATAGAAGAAGAAGAAGAACCCAAGGAGATACGCCCCGAGGACTACATCATCCTCGATGACACCGATTCCGATCCTAGTGATGATGACTTTGAAGACGAAGCTAGAGCAGACATCATGGAGTCCTCCACCGATCAAAATTTCTAGATGACCACCCAATATTAGTAGTATTTTCCCATGTAATTAGTAGTAGATGAGCACTTTTGCGATAGTTCTAGACCATTTGTATGCCCTTGCTTGATTGATTGAGTGAAATGTTTGTGTTTGTCTCATGTGCATATGGGTAGTGTTTTCCCATTATACCTCTTTTCTATTCTGATCTCTTCCATCTAAACCCATCAGATGCCTCGGAGACGTGACACCGGTTTTGTTTTCCCACAAGAGCTCACCCAGTTGATCCAGCAGCAGAACACATTGATGCAATTGCTAGTTCAAAACCAAGGCAACAACAACAACAACAACCCGCCGCCAGTGGACAACCTATCCCGTTTTCTAAGGTTACAGCCGCCGGTGTTTTCCAGTAGCACCGAGCCTATAGTTGCAGATGATTCGCTCTGCAGGATTGGAAGGGAGTTAACCACTGTGGGATGCACTGATGCTGAGAAGGTGCGTTTTGCCGCACATCAGTTGGATGGACCAGCAGCATCATGGTGGGAGAATTACATGGTCACTTTCCCCATAGCCATGGTGACTTGGGACCAGTTTCAGCAAGCTTTCCGTACGGCCCATGTCTCAACTGGAGCTATGCAGATGAAGAAGCGGGAGTTCCGCAACCTACGCCAGGGGAACCGTACTGTGGCTCAGTACGTGGATGAGTTTAGCAACTTATCTCGCTATGCCCCTGATGATGTGGCCACAGACGCCGCGAAGCAGGAGAAGTTTATGGAAGGGCTGAATGATGAGATGAGCATGCAGTTGATGGTAGAAACCTTCAACAACTACCAGGAGTTGGTAGATAAGGCTCTTATGATTGAAGGGAAGCAGCAGCAGATTGAGAGCCGCAAGAGGAAGTATGGACAATGGAAGTATAATCAGGAGCTCAGCAGAAGCCTCGCCTAACCCCGAACTCGGGAGGACTTGTTCATAACCATGGAGGCCACACCCACACAGGAGGTGGAATGCATAATCATAATGGTTCTAAGAATGGGAATGGGAACGGAACCAACAATAATCAAAACCGCCCCAATCCAGCCACACCCGCCAAAAGGGACTTAAGTCACGTTACTTGTTTCAAGTGCAGGAAGACTGGACACTATGCCACGGAGTGCCCTGAAGGAAAGAATGGAAACGGAAATGGTAGTGCTGGGAAGAAGCCTAATCCATTCAACAAAGGACAAGTGAACCACGTTAACGTGGAGGAGGTTGAAGAGCAGCCGGACGCGGTAATAGGTATTGGTTAAGACATTTACCGCCCTTGTTCTTTTTGATACTGGTGCATCGCATTCATATATATCAAGGGGATTTGTGGATAAGTTTAAACTACCAACCCAAACCCTTAGGACCCCTTTGTTAGTAAGCTCACCTGGAGCAGAATATATGGCTAGTCGATGGTGCGACCAGATACCCCTAACCATTGGCACACATGTTTTTCTGTCTGACCTAATTATCTTGGAGTCACAAGGATTGGATGTGATATTAGGTATGGACTGGATGTCAAAGTATGGAGGAAGCATTGACTGTGCTAGTAAGTCGATTTATCTCACCACCCCGGAGGGAAAATGGATTAAGTATGTATCTAGGCATGTGCCTAGGAGGAGCCAAGTGAATGCCCTTACGGGAGTTGTTTAGGAGGAAGTGCCTATAGTGAAGGATTATCCGGATGTTTTTCCTGAGGAGTTACCAGGCATGCCACCAGATAGAGACATTGAGTTTTTGATAGAGTTGTTGCCAGGAACAGGACCAATATCCAAGAGACCCTATCGGATGCCCGCAAATGATCTGGAGGAAATTAAGAAACAGATCAAGGAGTTATTGGAAAAAAGGATACATTCGAAGAAGTTCATCACCTTGGGGAGCCCCTGTGCTTTTGGTGGAAAAGAAGGATAAATCCCTAAGGATGGTTATTGATTATCGAGCCTTGAATGAAGTGACGATTAAGAACAAGTACCCACTGCCGATGATCAATGATCTGTTCGATCAGTTACAAGGAGCTAAAGTGTTCTCGAAGATCGATTTGAGATCAGGATATCATCAGTTGAAGATACGTGAGAAGGATATACCAAAGATAGCGTTCACAACATGGTATGGATTATACGAGTACACAGTCATGTCATTTGGACTGACTAATGCCCCTGCTTATTTTATGAGCATGATGAACAAGGTGTTCATGGAGTATTTGGACAAGTTTGTTGTGGTGTTTATTGATGATATTATGGTATACTCGAAGAATGAAGAGGAGCATAAGGAGCATTTGCATTTAGTTCTCGAGAAACTAAGGGAACACCAGTTGTATGCTAAGTTTAGCAAATGCGAGTTTTGGTTGAAGGAAGCCGGGTTCCTTGGACATGTTATATCGGGAGAAGGTATAGCAGTAGACCCCAGCAAAATTCAGTCAGTCACTGAATGGTTGGCACCCACCTCAGTTAGCGAGATCCGTAGTTTCCTTGGACTCGCAGGTTACTATCGGAGATTCATTGAGAACTTTTCCAAGGTTGCAAAGCCAATGACTAAAATGTTAAAGAAAGATACTAAGTTTAAATGGACAGAAGATTGCGAGGCAAGTTTCCAGGAGTTGAAGGAACGGTTGACTACGGCACCAGTGCTAACACTGCCGGATATACATAAGGAATTCCAAGTGTATTGCGACGCCTCTCGCTTAGGACTTGGATGTGTACTTATGCAGGATGGAAGAGTTGTTTCGTATGCCTCATGACAACTAAAACATCATGTGTTGAACTATGCCACGCATGATTTGGAGTTAGCAGCCGTAGTGCATGCATTGAAGACCTGGAGACATTACCTTATCAGAAACCGATGTGATGTATACACGGACCACAAGAGTTTGAAGTACATTTTCACCCAGAAGGAACTGAACCTTAGGCAAAGGAGATGGTTGGAGCTTATAAAGGATTATGATATGAAGCTACACTATCACCCAGGAAAGGCCAATGTTGTAGCAGACGCCTTGAGCAGGAAGAGTTATGCTAATATCCTTGAAGGTAAGGGATTGCCGAAGGAGTTAGCAGAGGATATCATGGAACTTCGATTAGAGATTGTTCCTAGAGGTTTCGTTGCAGCAATGGAGGTCCAGTCGACATTGCTGGACAAGATTTGGGAAGCTCAGAAGGATGACAAGGAGATTGCCGAAATAAAGGAGAATATGGGCAAAGGAAAGGCCAAAGGTTTCCGTGAAGATGAGCACGATACCTTATGGTTTGAGGATCGAGTTTATGTGCCCAATAACCAGGAGATTAGGAAGTTAATAGTTCAAGAGGCTCATGACTCACCATACTCGATACACCCAGAAACACCAAGATGTATCTCGATTTGAAAGAACGTTTCTGGTGGACCGGTATGAAGAAGGATATTGCTGAGTATGTAGCCATATGTGATGTATGTCAGAGGGTGAAGGCAGAACATCAAAAGCCAGCAGGACTGTTACAGCCTATGCCAATACCCGAATGGAAGTGGGATAAACTGGGCATGGACTTTATCACCGGATTGCCCAGGACCAAAGCAAGATATGATTCCATATGGGTAGTAGTTGATCGCTTGACCAAAGTGGCTCACTTCATCCCAGTGAAAACCACTTATACCAGTGCAAAGTTGGCCAAGATTTATATGTACAGGATCGTATGTCTGCATGGAGTTTCGAGAACCATCGTATCAGATAGAGGAACACAGTCTACTTCAAAGTTCTGGCATCAGTTACATTAGACTTTGGGAACAAGGTTAAAGTTCAGTACAGCTTTTCACCCACAGACAGATGGACAGACTGAGAGAGTGAACCAAATTCTGGAGGACATGTTGAGAGCCTGTGCGCTAGATTATGGATCTAGTTGGGATGACAATTTTCCTTACATAGAATTCTCGTACAACAATAGCTACCAAGCCAGTTTGAAGATGGCACCGTTTGAAGCCCTGTATGGACGTAGGGGCAGAACACCATTGATGTGGGACGAGGTAGGAGACCGACAATTGTTTGGACCATACTTGATCAAGGAGTCTGAGGAAAAGGTTAAATTGATTCGCGATAGACTGAAGAGTGCGCAGTCCAGACATAAGAGTTATGCGGACTCAAAACGCAAAGAGGTAACTTATGAAATTGGAGACAGAGTATATCTGCGAGTATGTCCCTTGCGAGGAGTGAAACGTTTTGGAGTTAAGGGGAAACTAGCTCTGAGATTTGTAGGACGGTATCGTGTTTTGGAACGGATGGGAGAAGTTGCCTACGAGTTGGAATTACCCGAAGGATTGTCAGGAGTTCATGATGTGTCCATGTTTCACAGCTGAAGACGTGTCATGCTGATATGGCCGATATACCGTTAAGGGATACAGTACCCTTGGAGGCAATTCAGTTAGACAGTGATTTGACTTACGAGGAAAAGCCAGTAAAGATTCTTGAGTTTGCCAGCAGAGTCACTCGCAGTAAAGCTATCAAGTTTTGCAAAGTTCAGTGGAGCCACCACACCAAGGATGAAGCCACCTGGGAACGAGAGGATGATCTCCGCAAAGACCACCCACACCTATTTTCTAGCCAACCCGAATCTCGAGGGCGAGATTCATCTTAAGGGGGGTAGGTTTGAAATATCCCAAATTTTCAATTTGGAATGTTATACATAGATCATTCTTGCATATCATATTTTATTGACTTTTCGTCTCGCGATCCTCGAAATCCTAAGCAACTCAAGGACCCTCGGAGAGAGTTGGGGATTTTCCCGGTTTTCAAATTTGATTTTATCAAATTTTGAAACGAGGATTTTGGTTTTAATTATTTTTCTCTCCGAAAATATTTCATAATAAAATATATGAGAGGAGATAATATGACTTCTCCAAAATAATTGAAATATCGGAGGAAAAATATTAAAATCATTTATTTGTTTTTATTTGTTTTTATTTGGATTTTATTTGCATTAGAAAAATTGCACGTTTTCAAAATTGCATTTTAGGGCCAAGAAAATGTTCATCTCGTTCTAAATATTTTATTTAGACGGTGAAAATTTGTTTTTGGCATTTTTAGGTTTTTATTTATTTTTTTAGGATTTTATTTCGGTCGGCGTAATTATTATTTTAAAAAAAGAGTTCCGCGCCCGACTGGGCCTAAGGCCCAGTCGAGCTAGGCCGCCCGCAGCCGCCGCCGCCTCCGTGCGCGCGCGCGCCACCGCCGCCGACCCGGACTCCCCGCCGCCCCCGCCGCCGCCGCTGCCTTGCCCCCTCCCCCAAGGAGCCGCTGGCCCCCTCTCCTTTAAATACCGCCGCCACCCCCCAACACCACCCCACCACCGTCGCCCGCGCCGCCTGCAGCCGCCGCCGTGCCGCGCCTCGCCGCCGCCGCCGCCGCCCCGCGAGCCGCCGCCCCGCCGGAGCCCTCGCCGGAGGTAGCCACTGGACTCCGCCGCCGGTTTTTTATAAAAACCATTCAATTTTCTTTTTTTAGAAACCCTGGATCCGTTTTTTTGGATTCGCCGGTTTTTCTCGGTTCTTCTAGTTAGCGGACGTTCGTTCGTACATTCGTTTTAACGAACGGTTCTTCACCCATTAGATACAGCTAACGAATGCTCGTTCGTTAGTCTCTTCGTCAGTTTTCTTTTATCGGATTTATTCCGCGATTTCTTTGATCGCGATTTCTGATCTGACCTAGTTTCTGTTTTTCTTTTCGCTCGTTAGTCGGAATCAGGCGATTCAAGCGCCTAGAGTTTCGTCTCGAAACCCTCTTTCCGCTTAGCCAACTTAAATAAGTTTTTGCTACTGTAAAATTTGACCTAGGTTCAGATTAGTAAAACCAAGCTTTTCTCTTTTGCCGTTTGAGTTTCGTTGCTTCGTTTGATTTGATTCTTTTTGCTAACCGGATTTCTTAAGTTGAACTTTCTGGTCAATCTCTTTTATTTGAGTTTTGCTTGCGCCCTTTGCTTGTTGCTTATGTATGTTATTGTTTGTTTGCGATAGAACACCCGGAGTGCGAAGCGTGCTACTATGAGTCCCTAGGTTTTGCAGATCGTCAGCAAGGAAGTAACACATTGATCATACTCTTCTCATACCCAGTTTTTATGCATTAGTTCCAATCCTCAAACATTGCATGGTGAGGATGTCATTAACATGTGGGTTGGGAAGTAGTTGATGAGGTAGAACCTATTACCCTGTTACATTCAAACCTTTGGGAGTTACTTCTACGTTTGCTTATATTGCTATGCTATGCTCGTAGACGTGGTTTGAGTGAAATCCATGACAGATGTGAGATCGTTAATTAATGGTTCAACTTAAGGTGGCAATTTAAATTAGCATCTGGGTGGATTGAGGCACCTGGAGTATCCAGTGTTGCCTGTATTTTTGGAAATCCCGGAGTAACCGTGTGATCTTCCTATGGACCGCCACCCAGGCTCAAAGGGAATTGAGATGATTCATGCTAGAAACTTCCGTGTGCACCCACAAGCTACTATGGGCTCTAGCGTAGTTGAGTAAGTTACGTGAAGCTCTTGAAGAGACAGATCAGCAGGTAGTGGGATGTAGGTTTGGTATGGTCTGTCCGGAGTAGAGATTTAATGTTTCTGAAAGACTGTCTCGGTCATCCACTTCTCAAACACCTTGTAGTGCGAGAAATGCAACGGAGGCGATCGAGTCTTGTGGGGAAAAGTGGGCAAACCTCTGCAGAGTGTATAATCTAATCATGGTTAGCCATGTCCCCGGTTATGGACAAATCTTGAGTATCTAGTATTTGGGTTATCACATGTATCTCATCATTCTTAATTAATATTGTTGGGATGTTAATCACTTTAATTGAGATTGAGTTGGAGGAACCTTCTCATTGATGTTTCAACTACCATGATAGTTAAATTAAAATCTATTCCTTTGTTGTAGGAAAAAATTGGCTTTACGCAAAAACTATAACCATAGAGCTTTCCACCAGCCAAATATGCATGTAGTGTCAGCATTACTCTGTTCTTGCTCTACTGGGTTATTTTGCCAGCATATTCCATGTGCTGACCCGTTTTCGGGCTGCAACGTATTATGTTGCAGACTTTTCAGATGAGGAGTAAGGTCGTTAGGTCGTTGCCGTGCAGCTCAGCTATGCCGTTGGAGTTGATGGACTCACTTTATCTTCCAAGCCTTCCGCTGTTATCGTATTACATGGCCTTAAGCCATATTATTGTAATAAGTTCTCTTTTGAGACATTCGATGTAATAAGTGTGTGATTTCCACTCTGTTATAAATCCTTCGAGTACTGTGTGTGTCAGCATTACCGATCCAGGGATGACACTGAAGCACAGAGAGTTGGCCATCTGAGGTCAGGTCGCTACACTAAAAATTTCAGAATTTTTCAGAAAATGATGAGGAGACTTTTGAGGGGCTCATCGAGCTAAAGCTCGAAGGAAAAGGCACCAAAGCTTAAGTATAATCTGCCTCGCACCGCGGAGGTTTGGTCGTGTGAATGGCCTTCCAAGGATTTCTTGAGAGCAGCCGGGATTTATGAAGATTTTCATGAATTGGCTAAGAATGCAGGCCTTACCGCTTCCCTCCACGACCAATGCGATCGGTATCTCTTACTCACAATTATCTTTGTGCAAAACTTTCATTTCCATTCCAGGAGCTCACCACCTACGGTGGAGTTTTATTTATATGATGAGCATAAGGAGATGCCACTTTATGATTTTTGTAGGATTTGTTTAGTCCCTTTTGAGGGCAAGACGGAAGAGCCACATCATGATGATGTGGAGGGGTTTATTGATACTAACAATGTAGGGGAAACAAGGAAGGTTTCCGATGCACGAATCACTAGCATACATTTTCCTGTTTTACGTTATTTTGCATTATTTGCTAGTCGTTGTTTAATTGGTCGTGGAAACTGTGGAAACCTTAGTATCCCTGATATTATTATTTTGCTCCATGGTTTATATGGTGATAACTCTGTTAGTATGGGCGGCATTATTGCCAAACCGTTAAGTCTGAACCATACCAAGGGCCCCATCTTTGGAGGCATCTATGCTTCATGCCTAGCTGCACATTTTAACATACCTATTAGGCATTATGAGAAGGAAGAAAACATGTTGCCTCATGTTTATCTAGACTATAAAAGTATGGTGGCACATGATTTTATTGTTAAGAATAGGGAAGGAGAGCTTAAATATCAATTGTTCTTTAATAAACATAATCCTGAGACTATTACCCTGCCTGTTTCTTCTTTGTTTGATTTATCTGTAGGCACGTACCTTGTTCCGTTGAAGGCTATTCTCGCCTACCGGAACCCTGCACCAGCCGAGGAGCCAGAGCCGGAACCACAAGTTGATCCTTCACGACAGTCTAATTACCAGTGGGATCCGGAGATGATTGTCAGCCAGTGGCAATCGGAGTCTTCCTCTTCTTCTTCTCAGTACGACCCCAACTATTATTATGGATATCCGCCAGGCCAGCCATGGCCATAGACCAACTTAGGCCAAAAGCTTAAGCTTGGGGGAGTACGTATTTCCCACCGACATTACATTTATGCTCACACACTCATTGCTAGATGTCGGTGTTCATACTTTTTCATTGTATCATCCATGCTAGTTTATTTTCCTTTTTATGCTTTCTTCTTGTGTGTTTAATAAACCTTAAGAAATACCAAACAAATTAGTGGTAGCTTTTAATTAATTTACCTTCCATGCTTGTAGTAGTAATTAAAAAGAAAACCCAAAAATATTTCCTGTTCTTCTTTTGCTTGTTGGGAGCTTTCCCGTGTAAATAGTTTTATTTCTTTTCTTTTCTTTGGGGGTCGATAGGAGAAGACCATAATTAAATTGTTGAAGTGGATCTTATATGCATTATTGTTGATCTGACAAAAGAGCCCATATTGCCTTGTCTTCTCCTGTTTATTGAATGCTTGCAGATTCTAGCTTAGTCCAATGCACGTGCACTATTATTATTATTATTATTATTATTATTATTATTATTATTATTATTATTATTATTATTATTCACATCATTCAATCGTGCAAGTGAAAGGCAATTATGATGTTATATGATGGACTGGCTGAGATGAGAAAAGCTGGTATGAACTCGACCTCTTTTGTTTTTGTAAATATGATTAGTTCATCATTCCTGATTCAGCCTATTATGAATAAACATGTTTGCAATGACAACTAGAGATCATAGTTTCTTATGCCATGCTTGATTAGCTATGGGTTATAATGGTTTACCTTACGTGCCAACATGCTCTTGAGATAGTTATGATGTGGTATGATAGGGTGGTATCCTCCTCTGAATGATTTAAGTGACTTGACTTGGCGCATGTTCACACATGTAGTTGAAACAAAATCAACATAGCCTTCACGATATTTATGTTCATGGTGGATTATATCCTACTCATGCTTGCACTCAGTGTATATTAATTTTAATGCACGTTCATGACTGTTGTCGCTCTCTAGTTGGTCGCTTCCCATTCTTTTGCTAGCCTTCACCTGTACTAAGCAGGAATACTGCTTGTGCATCCAATTCCATAAAATCCGAAGTTATTCCATATGAGTCCACCATACCTACCTATATGCGGTATTTACCTGCCGTTCCAAGTAAATTTGTATGTGCCAAACTCTAAACCTTCAAATAAACATTATGTTTTGTATGCTCGAATAGCTCATGTATCAACTAGGGCTGTCCATATCTTCCATGTTAGGCGGGTTATTCTCAAGAGGAGTGGACTCTGCTCCTCACTCACGAGAAAATGGCTGGTCACCGGGATGCCCAGTCCCATGCTTTATGAAAATCAAATCAAAATAATTGCAAATAAAACTCCCCCTAGGACTGTTGTTAGTTGGAGGCACTCGTTGTTTCGAGCAAGCCATGGATTGACGCTTGTTGGTGGAAGGGGGAGTATAAACTTTACCATTCTGTTTGGGAACCACCTATAATGTGTGTAGCATGGAAGATATCGCCATCTTTTGGTTGTTACGTTGACAATGAAAGTTTACCGCTCAAAATATTATTCACCTCTGTTTCAAAACCGAGCTCTGGCACCTCTACAAATCCCTGCTTCCCTCTGCGAAGGGCTTATCTATTTACTTTTATGCTGAGTCATCATCCTCTTATTAAAAAGCACCAGTTGGAGAGCACGACTGTCATTTGCATTCATTACTGTTAGTTTACATTGAGTATGACTTGACTGGATCTCTTTTACCATGAATTACAATGTCTAGTCAGTCCTTGGTCTTTAAAGGTGCTTTGCATATATGTTGTGCGGTCTCAGAAAGGGCTAGCGAGATACCATCTTGTTATATCATATTATGATTGTTTTGAGAAAGTGTTGTCATCCGAGATTTACTATTATTGCTTGCTAGTTGATTATGCTATCGATATGAGTAAACTTGAGACCTAAGCGTTATTGCGAATGTGGTTAGTTACAATCTTTGCTGAAAACTTGGATGCTGGCTTTACATATTACAACAACAAGAGCAAACAGAGTTTGTAAAAGTTTTTCTTTATCACTTTCAGTTTGTCAACTGACTTGCTTAAGGACAAGCAAAGGTATAAACTTGGGGGAGTTGATACGTCTCCGTCGTATCTACCCTTGTTTTGGACTCTAACTTGCATGATTTGAATGGAACTAACCCGGACTGACATTGTTTTCAGTAGAATTACCATGGTGTTATTTATGTAAGGAAACAAACGTTCTCGGAATGACCTGAAACTTCATGGAGCCACTTTTTGGAAAATATGAAAAATACCTGCCAAAGATGAAGGCCAGGGGTCCCACCACCTCTCCACGAGGGTGGGGGGCGCGCGCCCCTACCTCGTGGGCCCCCTGTTGCCTCTCCGACTCCAACTCCAACTCCAACTCTATATATTGAGTTTCGGGGAGAAAAAAATCAGAGAGAAGAAATCATCACGTTTTACGATACGGAGCCGGCGCCAAGCCCTAAAACCTCTTGGGAGGCTGATCTAGAGTCCGTTCGGGGCTCCAAAGAGGGGAATCCATCGCCATCGTCATCAACAACCATCCTCCATAACCAATTTCACGATGCTCACCACCGTGCGTGAGTAATTCCATCGTAGGCTTGCTGGACGGTGATGGGTTGGATGAGATGTATCATGTAATCGAGTTAGTTTTGTTAGGGTTTGATCCCTAGTATCCACTATGTTCTGAGATTGATGCTGCTATGACTTTGCTATGCTTAATGCTTGTCACTAGGGCCCGAGTGCCATGATTTCAGATCTGAACCTATTATGTTATCATCAATATATGAGAGTTCTTGATCATATCTTGCAAGTCTATAGTCACCTATTATGTGTTATGATCCGTTAACCCCGAAGTGAGAATAATCGGGATACTTACCGATGATGACCGTAGTTTGAGGAGTTCATGTATTCACTATATGTTAATGCTTTGTTCCGGTACTCTATTAAAAGGAGGCCTTAATATCCCTTAGTTTCCGTAAGGACCCCGCTGCCACGGGAGGGTAGGACTAAAGATGTCATGCAAGTTCTTTTCCATAAGCACGTATGACTATATTCGGAATACATGTATACATTACATTGATGAACTGGAGCTAGTTCTGTGTCACCCTAGGTTATGACTGTTACATGATGAACCACATCCGGCATAATTCTCCATCACTGATCCATTGCCTACGAGCTTTCCATATATTGTTCTTCGCTTATTTACTTTTCCGTTGCTATTGCTATCATCACTACAAAATACCAAAAACATTACTTTTACTACTGTTACCTTTTGCTACCGTTACCACTACTATCATATTACCTTGCTACTAAACACTTTGCTGTAGATATTAAGTTTCCAGGTGTGGTTGAATTGACAACTCAGCTGCTAATACTTGAGAGTATTCTTTCGCTCCCCTTGTGTTGAATCAATAAATTTGGGTTGAATACTTTACCCTCGAGAACTATTGCGATCCCCTATACTTGTGGGTTATCAACCCCTACTAGCAAGATGCCCATGCATTGCATGGAACATCAAGATGCATTTCCATGAGTAGTATATCTTGTGAGAGAAAAGGATGAATGAGGGAAGGCCTTATTTGCAAATTTGGAGAGGTGTAAGGGTACCTTTTTGCAAAATTGCCGTAGTTTCCTTCCTATCTATCAGATATAAATCGGACGGCCTATATTACAGAATGGCAGGCACACCATCATCACCAACTCCGTTTTTTATATATAATAATAACTAGCAAGATGCCCGTGCGTTGCACGGAACATCAAGATGCATTTGTATGAGTAGTTTATCTTCTGGGAGAAAAGGATGAACGAGGGAAGACCTTATCTGCAAATGTGGAGAGGAGTGCGAATCAATTGTCATAGTTTCCTTCCTATCCGTTAGATATAGATCAGACGACCTATATTGCGGGATGGCAGGCACACCATCATCACGAACTCTGCTTGTTATAAGAGTAGAGATAATAATAACTAGCAAGAGGCCCATGCATTCCATGGAACATGAAGATGCATTTATACGACCTGTTTATCTTGTGGGAGACGAAGATGAACGAGGGAAGTCCATATCTGCAAATGTGGAGAGGGGTGCGGGTATCTTTTTGCAAAATTGTCATAGTTTGCTTTCTATCCGTCAGATATAGATCGGACGGTCCATATTGCAGGATGGCAGGCACACCATCATCACCAACTCGGTTTTTTATAAGAGTAGAGACTAGCAAGATGCCCGTGCATTGCACGGAACATCAAGATGCATTTTTTTACAAAACACCTGTTGTGATTGACCTATGCAGGAGTAATCCCATGTGTAAAAACTAATTATATCTTAATTACCCAAACTTCTTTTTTCAAAATGAATTGTCACTATTTATTTTTACTTTATGCTTTACAATGCACAATTCCATGAATCTTAAAATAGTTTTTTATAAAACTCTTTGATTTTGAACTAGATGAACTATAAGAATTAAACGAACATCTACATCATGCATATATGACTCAAAGCTTACATGCTATATTGTGTTATTTATTCATAATTTGGTAACCAATTCTCATGCGTGCAATGCACGTGTACCTTACTACTCCCTCTGTTCCTAAATATTTGTCTTTCTAGATATTTTAACAAGTGACTATATACGGAACAAAATGAGTGAATCTACACTCTAAAACGTGTCTACATACATCCGTATGTGGTAGCCATTTAAAATGTCTAGAAAGACTTATATTTAGGAACTGAGGGAGTAGTTGGTAGCAGTAAGAAACAAATTCCGGGTTTGAAACGAGCTCGTACTGTGGGAGCACCACAAGGCCTGCCGTAGGAGTTACATTTCCCTCTTGGGGCCCACGGGACCGAGCTTCCGTGGCTTAGTGCACCGGCCTATGAGTCAATGACATGCGGACCTTAAATGCGGCCGGCCCACATGTCATTCCCATGGAGGTGGCGTGGTTTGCGACTCACTCGTTCAAGATGAACTGGCCGTTGGTGGCGTGGCCGTGGCGAGGGTGCCACAGCTGGGCGTCGAGGCGTTACGAGTCATAGATGGCCACACCGGGGCCGGTCCCACATCGACGGGTACTACCTGTAGTACAAAAGTACTCCAGCTGAGGATTGATGCCCGGGACGAAATGTGTCACAACCGCTGGATGAAAATTCGATGGTGCGGGAGTATGGACCGGAGTAGGCAAACCGCGTCCAATCAGGTGCGGCTGTGGTAGAAAGTTGATGGTCGCCGCAGTTCAGCTGGCCCGCATGTCATGCACACAAAGGCAGAGGAGCGGTGGGGCCGAGAAGGATGAGGCGCACGTCGGGGGATGTCGTACCGTGGGTTGGAGTGGCGTCGTGGGAATCGCGTGTGGGTGTGGCAGTGGTAGAAACAAAAACGTGATGGTCGCCGTGGTTCAACTTCCATGGACAAGCTGTCATGTTTGCTAACACATGCATTGCATACCGCTCACTGCAAGGGGCAGTAGTAGAGAAAACTTGTTCCAAAGGTACCATTTTCCCGATAAAATTCTCGAGATATCATTAGTTTTTACACATGGAATTACTCCTGCAAAGGTCAATCACAACAGGTGTTTTGTAAAAAAAATGCATCTTGATGTTCCCTGCAATGCACGGGCATCTTGCTAGTTATAGAAGAAGCCCACACGGGCATCTTGCCGCAGGGTGTGCCACCGACCCAAACTCAATTTTTTTTCCAGTGTGGCGTGGCCGTAGTTTGGCACACCCCTCTCCACATTTGCAAATAAGGCCTTCCCTTGTTCATCCTTCTCTCTCACAAGATAAACTACTCATACAAATGCATCTTGATGTTCCGTGCAACGCACGAGGATGTTTCCTTGGGGTTCTCTCCAGCGCGGCATGGCCGTAGTTGCAAGTTGACGCCCCTTGTGATGACGATGTTGAGGGGCAACCAAATTTTGTTCGATGAGCAGGTAAGATGAGTTTGATCACGTAGTAAATGCATTCTAAAGACAACTTTCGTGTCCATTTCCTAATTCTCCCCTGGCCACGGTTTCACAGGTTAGGCTCGGTGCGAGTGGAGATTGGCTTGCATATGTACGAGAGGGTACCAACATCAATTTGCACAACATTTACAACGCTGACACCGTTCCTGTAGAACCTTTGTCCAACATTGGGATCGGCCATGCTGTAACGCCCCGGATACAACTTTCCATATTTGTAACTCCGACTCTTGCCTTATCCGGAGATGCGATACAATATTCCCTTCATGGTTTGGTTTTTGTCTTTCGTTTTGCTTTTTGTTCATGTCATGCATTTCATATCATGTCATCATGTGCATCGCATTTGCAAACGTGTTCGTCTCATGCATCCGAGCATTTTCCCCGTTGTCTGTTTTGCAATCCAACACTCCTACATGCACCAGCGCACCCCTCTTGCCTCTTTTCGTGAGCGGTTGTTAAACGTTCTCGGAATATACCGAGATTTGCCAAGTGGCCTTGGTACACCATTGGTAGACCACCTGTCAAATTTCGTTCCATTTGGAGTCCGTTTGATGCTCCAACGGTTAACTAGGGAACCGCAAAGGCCTCGTGTGTGTTGCAGCTCAACACCCCTCCAAAACAGCCCAATAACCCATCTAAACCACTTCTATGTCCTCCATCGTCGGATCACGATCGTGTGGGCAAAAACTACACCTCATTTGGACACTCCAAACTCCCTCTACCTATAAATATGTGATCCCCTTCGAATTTTCGCGGATGAACCCTAACCTCCTCCTCCTCCGCGCGTCCGGACGCGTCCGTGCCGCGCCGGACATGTCCAACGCCCTCAGCCACGTCGCTCCAGCCAATCCAGAGCCGCCACCTCAGCACCGCTGCCTCCCTCCTCCACTCGCATGCCGCCATGTGTCGCTGCCGTCCTCCTCCACCGCGTGGGCCCACGAGCCCATCCGCAGCCCGCCGGGCCCGGTCGCCGACGACACATGCCCGCGGGTGCGTGCCTGCACCCACAACCTCGCCGACCTCGACCACCGCAACCTCACCTTCCCGCCGGCAACCTCGAGTCCCGCCGGCATCGTCCTTCCGCCGCCGCTCAGGCGCCCCGCCGCCAACGAGCTCGTCCACCGCCTCCACCGTCTCCCCGCCAGCCACACCAAGCCTCCTCGTCGCCGAGTTGCCTCCTCCCTTGCCGCCCGCCTCGCCCCACCACTGTCCGGATCCGGCACCCCAGCGACTGGATCTGCCGTCTCGCGCCCTCCTCGCCTCCCTCTGCTCGCCGAAGCCTCGCAAGCTCGCCGGAGTTCGTTGACCTCTGACCGGGATCCCTCCGTCCATTCCCATACCAGATCTACCACGACCCTCGAACCAAACGCCCCGGATGAACCGCTCCGTCCCATTGACTTCGGAGGTCCAAATTTTCCACTAAGTCCCAAATCTCTGTTTTTCTCTCATGCATGCTTCATCATCCCATATCTCCATGATCGTAGCTCCGTTTCATGCATATGATAAATCAAAATGTTCATTGGGAGATGCTCTTCATTTCATTCCATTGTGGCATGCTTGTTTGAGTCCATCTTGATGCCCTAATAATTGATGCAATAGTGCTATAAAATGTTTACTGCTGCTACTTATTAGTTTAGGGTGATTTGTCATTTTTTCCACATTTGATGTGTGCCTCATATGGAAGTGAGGTCTACATGTGTTTTGAGCTATGCCATGCCATCATTACAGAGGTGATTTCCATGTATTTTTGTGATCAATGTGGTGACTAGCACAAGCATGCAAAGTAGCCTTCATGATATTGCTGATTTCAGGGTCTTAGGATTTTGCAATGTATTGTGTCTGTTGTTATTTTGATGCCATGTAAACTTGATGCTACAGTGAGATCCATGATTGTTTTGAGTATCTTCAGTAAGGGTGTTTGGACATATGGTTATGCGCTATCCATCCATGGCCTTGTTTGCAATTATAGAGTGCCCTAGCATGTCTTAATCTTGCTCTACTTTGGCTATAAAATGTTCCTGGCAGATTGTTTACATGTTAAACAATTTTGCCATGGTTGTTGCTAGTGATCCATGCATGCTATGAACCTGCTCTTGCCATGGATAGATTCATGAACATGTCATCTTGCTGTTGCCATGCTTTTTTTGTCATGCAATGCTCTGTGGTGAGTGATTTGAGCTTGCAAAGATGCCTTCATAATTCTATTTATGCCATGCTCTGTTTTCTGCTAAGTCTGAAACTGTTAATAAAACTTGCTATGTTCACATGGGTGCCATCATATCTTCTGTGCCTTTTTGGATCATGATCATTAAGGGAATTTTGATCTATGCTTTGAGTAGAATCATGCCATGTCTTTGTTTGCTATTATATGTTCCTATAGCATGTTGTTTGCTTGCTCTAAACATGGATTCCTAATGTTATTCCTGGCATGTTAGTATTTTCACTAACTCTGTGATGTTGTTATCTTTTGCACTTTTTCCATGCTTGTTTGCACCTGCTCTTGTGTGATTTAGCCGTAGCTCAGTGTTCATGTTTTGTCAAGCATCCTGAGTACATCACTGCCATATGCTTTGTTGCTATGTTGGAGTGCAGTAGCTTAGCTTCTTGTTGCATTCTACGTGGCATCGTGCTGTTAATCGCAGAATTGTGCCATTCCTGTTTTGTTTGCCATTTGCAAACCATGCATCCATTTCCGGTGATCCTTATATCGATTTCGACCAAAATCATCTCATCTTTCCAGCGGCACACTTGGTTTGCCAAGTTGATGCCTTGATCATTCTTTCCCTTCCGGAGCACGCATATACATCGCATATCATGTCTTGCATATCATGCCATGTATTGCATCATGTTGCTTGTGGATTGCACCGTGATTGATTGTCGTTCCATTGCTTGTGTCCTTGCTTTGGGCAGACCTGGGACGAGTACGTGACCGAGGAACCTATTGAGAACGCTTACGAGGATCAAGCTTTCGACAACTCTGAGAACTTTGCAGGCAAGATGACCATACCCTCGAAATCACTTCTATCTTTGCTTGCTAGTTGTTCGCTCTATTGCTATGCCGCGCTACCTACCACTTGCTATATCATGCCTCCCATATTGCCATGCCAAGCCTCTAACACTCCTTCCTAGCAAACCGTTGTTTGGCTAAGTTACCGCTTTCGCTCAGCCCCTCTTATAGCATTGTTAGTTGCAGGTGAAGCTGAAGTTTGTTCCATGTTGGAACATGGATATGTTGTGATATCATGATATCTCATATTTTAGTTAATGCACCTATATACTTGGTAAAGGGTGGAAGACTCGGCCTTATGCCTGGTGTTTTGTTCCACTCTTGTCGCCCTAGTTTCCGTGATACCGATGTTATGTTCCTTGATTTTGTGTTCCTAACGCAGTTGGGTGTTATGGGGACCCCCTAACAGTTCACTTTGAATAAAACTCCTCCAACAAGGTCCAACCTTGGTTTTACCATTTGCCTTACCACCACCTATACTTTCCCTTGGGAGTCGCGCTCCTGAGGGTCATCTTTATTTTTAACCCCCGGGCCAGTGCTTCTCTAAGTGTTGGTACGAACCGAGCTGCCTGTGGGGCCACATGGAGGAAACTTGAGGGTTGGTTTTACTCGTAGCTAGTCTCATCCGGTGTTACCCTGAGAACAAGATACGTGCGACTCCTATCAAGATTGTCGGCACATCGGGTGGCTTTGCTGGTCTTGTTTTACCATTGCCGAAATGTCTTGTAACCAGGATTCCGAGACTGATCGGGTCTACCTGGGAGAAGGAATATCCTTCGTTGACCGTGAGAGCTTGTGATGGGCTAAGTTGGGACAACCCTGCAGGGTTTGAACTTTCGAAAGCCGTGCCCGCGGTTATGGGCAGATGGGAATTTTTTAATATCCGGTTGTAGAGAACTTGACACTTGACTTAATTAAAATGCATCAACCGTGTGTGTAGCCGTGATGGTCTCTTTCCGGCGGAGTCCGGGAAGTGAACACGGTTCTTGTGTTATGCTTGAACGTAAGTAGTTTCAGGATCACTTCTAGTTCACGACCGTTGCATTGCTTCTCTTCTCGCTCTTATTTGTGTATGTTAGCCACCATATATGCTTAGTGCTTGCAGCAGCTCCACCTCATTACCTTACCCTACCCATAAGCTTAAATAGTCTTGATCTCGCGGGTGTGAGATTGCTGAATCCTTGTGACTCACAGATACTCCCAAACACTTGCAGGTGCCAATGATACCAGTGCAGGTGACGCAACCCAGCTCAAGTGGGAGCTCGATGAAGATCTTGATCGTTGTTTTGTTTCGTTTCCTGTTGATCAGTAGTGGAGCCCAGTTGTAACATCCCAATTTTATTAAATTTCGATGTTAATAGAATCATTCAATGCATCTCATATTTCTTTGCATTTTGGAGTTTTTGAAATATTCAAATAATAGTTTTCCACTCGAGAAAAACAAATGAGAGGGGATAAGATGACTTCCTCAAAATATAAAAAGAGTGGGGAATTTTATTTTGAATATTACTTTAAGTTTTGGAGTTGATTGGTATTTATTTTATTTGCAAAAAGTGCATTAGTTGCATTAGGAAAATTATTTTCAAAATGTTTTGTGCTTAAGTTAATGTTCATTAGAATATTATGTAGTTATTTTAGAAATTTATTTGGTGTTTTTAGAAATTCTTTTGAATTAGTTATGAGCACTTGGGTCTCTTGTTAAAACAAACAAACAAACACACACACACACACACACACACACACACACACACACACACACACAACCTAGACCGAAACTGGGTTCGGCCCAGGAGCGCCCGACCGGCCCAGCTGGCCATGATGGCCCAAGGCCAGCGCCCCAGCGCCCGCGTGCCCGTAACTCTCTCGCACCGGCCGACCGCCCGCGCCCCCTCTCGCTCACCTCCTCTCGCTGCCGCTGCCAGGCGGACCCCGCTCGTCAGCTCGTCCCCAACCTCCCGCATCGCACGGGATAAACACCCGCGCCTCGCCGCACGCAACCGCCGGCTGCCTCGCGCTCGGATAGAGCTTATCCGCGGCAAGCGCACGCCCTCCCCTCGCCTATAAATGCCCCGGGCTCCCCTTTGTCGACCTCGCCACCCCGCTTCTCCCCACGCCGCCCATAGCCGCCGCTGTCGCTGTTTGCATCTCGCCGGAGCCGTGCCGCTCCATCGTCCCTTCCGTCGCCAGTAAGCCACCATGGCCTCCCCTTCTTCATCAAATGGCTTCCCGTGGCAAAGCGCACCCGTTTGACACCTTTTCCTCGCCTAGGTCCCGCCGGAGACGACGCCCCGACGACGCCCAACCTCGCCGGAGCTCCGAGCCTCGCCGTCTTCGCCTCGCCCCGTCCTGCCGCCGTCGACGAACGCCGACACCACCTTCGCGACGCCCTCAGCGCGCCGCACCTCCCCGTCTTCTTCTCCATCGATGAGGACCACCGCAGCCGCCGCCGTCTTCATCGTCGCCGGCCATCACCACCACCCACTGTGAGCCACCACCCCCACCCTCGCCCGTTTGATCTACCATGGATGGCCCAGATTAGATTAGGTCCATTTTTTATTTTGCGAAGAGGTACGCGGTTAACCGCGGTTCCCTTAGACCGTGCGGTTTATTTAAACCGAGCGTCCGTTTTCTTTAATTAGCCACCTCCGTTGTTTTTTTTCTTATTTAGCGGCCGTTCGCCGTATAGCCTCCGCAGCGGACGCTGCTCGGCCAGCTAGGAGCCGCCACGTGGCCAGGGACCTGTTTGCGGTAGTTTTTCTTCACCATTTAGTCCCTCTAAATAGCAGATTAGTCCCTGATCTTAGATTAGCCATAACTTTTAAACCGTAGATCCAAACTCGATGAAACCAGCGGCAAATTCTTCGTATTGTTTAGATCTATCCAGTAGTATAGTTTTGCAAACTTTTGTCAAATTCAAATTTGAATTTATTCAGATTCGAATTCGAATTTCAAATGGACATATCTCCCAAACCGTAGCTCCGATTAAGTTGATTCCTTTTTGCATGCTGTCACCGTAGTAAAGCCCTATCACCTGGACCTTTGTCACAATAATTTTCACACACTAGAATCTGCCCTTTAATATTTTTACTAGTATGCACAGTATGCACTATATTGCACATCACTCTTTGAACCATAGGCCTATGATGTTTTGCACTTAGAGTATTTCTGTAGTAGCTTAGTGTGTTGTATGTTCATCTGGTTTTTCCGAGACTTTTTGCTATGCATGTTCTTTTGGTTCTCTGGAATGTTTGTTATCTTCTTTGCGATAGATTGCCCGGAGTGCGAAGCACAATATTATTTGTCTTTAGAATTCAACCAGCAGTACCAAGGCAAGTTGCATCTTGATCATGTTTCATTACCTATGTTTTTATTATGCACTTAGTTCTTTGCGGTAGGACTGCATGGTAGGAAACTGGTGCCGCATGACTTTGCTTTTCACCCAGTAGTTCATTGAGGTAGGTCTGAACCATATAACTTTGTCACCATCATTTTACTTTATGTTGCTATGCTAAGTAGACGTGGATTGGGGAGTGATCATTGTAAAGTTTGAGTGACAATGTAGTAAATAGGACCTAAGTTAATTAATGAACTACCTGGGAGGAAACTTGTGGGAATGGTGGCGAAGTACAGTGGGGCACGCATGGGAAATCCATGGTGGTGCACCACTAGTGGACTGTCCGCTCAGGCTCAAAGAGATCAATCGTATTACCATGTCTAGAAGCTTACGTGTGCAACCACAAGACAATACGGGCTCTGGCTTAGTTGAGTAGTTAGTGTGACCCCTTCCGGGATGGGCTAGCAGATGTAGAATGATGTAGGTGTACCGGCCTATCCGTGGGTTAAGGGGAACATTTTTGAAAGGCTATGTCTTGTGGGGAAAAGTGCACAACCTCTGCAGAGTTTCAACCTAATCGATTAGCCGTGTCCCCGGTTACGGACAACTCGAGCATCTCGTAGTGGAAATGCCGGGAGATCTCCTCACCTTTAATTAAACAGTTGGGTTTTAAATGAAACTTGGGAACAGATGGAGTTGGGTTTGCCAACTCATCCTATGCAAATGTGTAGTAGTAGAATAACATCTTTTCTAATAGGGAAAAACTAGCTTTATGCAAAAACTAAACTTAGAGCTTTCCACAAGCCAAATTGCATGTGACAGTTGGTTCATTACACTATGATGTGAGTTGCCAGTACATTTAATGTACTAACCCATTTGGCTGTAGCTTATCACGTTGCAGATATATCCGACGAGGATTAAGGTGCGATAGGTCGATGTTCTACACTCAACCTTGCTCATGGAGTTGGACTCATTTACTTGTTTGCTTCTGCAGTATTTGCTTATTGGCTCTGTGCCCTATTTTGTAATAAATGTATTGCTCCTGGACTATCGATGTAATAAAGAGATGTGTGTTATTTCTGTTATTTCATCGAGTACTATGTGTGCTAGCAAGTCAATCCAGGGACTAGCACGGTAAGCACATAGACTTCGACTCTTACCGAGTCGGGTCGCTACAAGATGGTATTAGAGCACACGTTGATTGTAGGACGCGACCCCTAGAAATGGAGAAAAGCCATAGGATAAAAACTATAGTTTTCATTTTCCATATATATCCTTTTGTCTCGTACCTTCTCTGCTTCAATACTAATTTCTTCTCTTTTTCAAAATGTAGATATCATCCGCCCTTGTTGAGTTCGAGCAGCCCGATGAGACCATGCCCTTTGGAAGGCAGATGGTGAAGATCACGAAGCATCTGAAGATTGGGCTTCCCACATTCACTAGAACCTTCACAGCCACCCTGCCCGAGGAGACACGTTGGAGGATCGATGCTCATATCCCGGACGTATCCTCGGAAACCGCACCAAGCCCATTGATTTCCATGTGGATACCGCAACATGGGGCTTGGGCAGGGGTATCTCTGCTCACATTGCTCTTGGACGCATTCAGGAGGTGTATGACGAAGACCTCAAGAGGACCTCCTTCGTGATGTAGGGACACCGGGATGCAGATGGAGATGTGGTGCGTACCCTGGAGGACGAGACGGTAGCATCCCATATCCAGGACATGGAGGAGAACATTCGTATGATGGAGCTGGAGCTGTCCGACAACATGGTCATTGTCGGTGTCAAAACCGGCGGATCTCGGGTAGGGGGTCCCGAACTGTGCGTCTAGGCCGGATGGTAACAGGAGGCAGGGAACACGATGTTTTACCCAGGTTCGGGCCCTCTTGATGGAGGTAAAACCCTACGTCCTGCTTGATTAATATTGATGATATGGGTAGTACAAGAGTAGATCTACCACGTGATCAAGGAGGCTAAACCCTAGAAGCTAGCCTATGGTTTATATAGACACCGGATAGGGTTAGGGTTACATAGAGTCGGTTACAATGGTAGGAGATCTTGAATATCCGCATCGCCAAGCTTGCCTTCCACGCCAAGGAAAGTCCCCTCCGGACACGGGACAGAGTCTTCAATCTTGTATCTTCACAGTCCAGGAGTCCGGCTGTAGGTATAGTCCGGCTACCTGAACACCCCCTAATCCAGGACTCCCTCAGTAGCCCCTGAACCAGGCTTCAATGACGATGAGTCCGGCGCAAATTGTCTTCGGCATTGCAAGGTGGGTTCCTCCTCCAAGTCCTTCATAGAAGATTGTAAACACCAAGAGTAGTGTCCGGCTCTGCAAAATAAGCTTCCACATATTGCCATAGAGAGAATAATATTAACACAAATCAAATCTACTGACGTATTCCGCAGTGCGTCATCACACTACGGCCAAGTCCTTTACTCGAATCGTTTTTTACTTTTCCACCTCAGCGTGTTTTGTGAGGCGGTTTCCTTCGCATGTCTTGTCAAAGCAGAGATCGTGTACCCCCTTTTTGCGGGATTCTCATCAATACGAACGTGGGTAACCCAACCGTGCCCGTTAGCATGTTTTCTCTATTAAAGGCGAGTCCCAAATGGTTATGGGGAGGGCTCCTGGTATTCAACCTCTTATAAAGAGACCAGGGCCTTACTCCTTTTCTCCAAGCCCAAAACAAGTTCGCCCGTCGCCTCGAGTTCCAACACCCTAGGCTCCAGATTCCGGGCGCCTCGGACCTTCGACAATGTCCTGTTCCGACCTTCAAGGACGATGGATGCCCTCCTCCGTCACGGAGGAGGACGTGCTAAAGTTGAGAGAGGCTAAGTTCTTGACCGCCGAAATTTCGCACAGGTTGCCTGCTCAAAGGCAGGCTATCCCCAGTCCCCAGCCCGGTGAGAATGTAGTGTTCATGTCTCAGTTCCTTCGGGGGTTAGGCTTCCTGATGGATCCCTTTGGGAGGGGACTGCTGCTTTATTACGGGCTGGAATTCCACGACTTAGCTCCGGAGTCCATCCTCCATATCTCCTCGTTTATCATTGTATGCGAAGCGTTCCTCCGTGTTACCCCTCACTTCGGATTATGACTCAAGACCTTCAAAGTGGAGCCGAAGATGATCAAGGGACGGCACGCAGAGTGCGGAGGTGCTGTTATAAGCAAAAATGCTGATGCTCCATGGCCCGAGGGCTCTTTTCAAGAGGAGCTAGGCTTGTGGCAATGAGAGTGGTTTTATATCACCGCTCCCCAGAGCACCACGTGGGTGGCGCCTCCTGCCTTTCGCTCGGGTCCCCCACCACGGCTAGTGTCATGGGTCAACAGAGTGTTAGATTGGGGTTTGCCCAAAGACGTTCCCTTGTTACAGGGCCGAATTAAGGATCTCTTGGAAGGAGACCTCGGCCTGGTCAAGGTGATGCAAGTCATGCTAATTCGCCGAATATTTCCCGGCAAACGTCACCCCCTTCACCTGTGGGAGTTTAATCCAGAGGGAATGCGAGCTCTCCAGAACTTTATGGGCATAGCGCTCGTGGAGATGTATGAACTATTCTTCGGATCACAAGAGATGTGTCCGGATTTAACCGAGGACGCAGGCCTAAGCTGCAATCGCCCGGATACTCAAGTAAGCAACCTTGTGCCCGGACCTTCTATCCGTATAATTGTCATAAACTTGCCCTTAAAAGAGCCGTCCTTTTAAACAGGAGTGGATAGCGAAGGAAAAGCTGATCAGGTGTCCGGCTCCCCTTCCCGAAACTAGGCCGGATCCCGTGCTGGTCAGGATGCTGGAGATAATGCCTTTGGAGGGAAGCAAGGGGGAGGACAAGGAAACTATGGCCTCCTCGAAGGAGGCTGCTCCGAAGGGAGGAACCGACAATTCCTCTCCTAAGGGGAAGAAGAGAGCCGCCTCTGACGACCCGGAAACCATGGCCTTGAAGCTGGGGAGAAAATCCTCGTGAGAGGGTCCGACGCCGGGGAGTTCCTCGGCCGGACTACGCCCTCAAGGGGATCAGCCCTCCAGCGAGCCGTAAGTAGAGAAAGATTTTCCTTTTGAGGGATGAGGGAAATCCTTAATTTATATCTGAGAAGATTAACCAAACCTTTACCTTGTAGTTCGGACCTCAGCCCTTCTCAGCAGGGCTCGTCTTCACGGATCTCCTTCCGGAGATGATGGAGAGCGGGATGCCTCCCCCTACCGTGCCGCCTAGCGAGGCGGGCGACCCTGAGGTGTCGTCGCGGAGGGTTTCTCTGAATCCGGCAGGGGCGGAAGGTAGCTATGTGGCCCCCCGAGGTTCTCCGCGTTCGGCCTTCGAAAGAGGTCATGGGACGGGCCCGGCACCGTCTGGTGCTCGGCCGGAGGAGCTAAAGATTCTGCTGGGGCGAGCTTCTATCTCAGAGGAGCACCGTGCATTGATGGGCATGGTGATTGAAAGGATTTCATCCGCAGAGAGCGGATTGCATGAGGCCGTCAAAAGTTTGCTGACGGGTTTCGAGGTGCATTAGATAATGTATAGTTTTGTCAGTCGCGCATGAATAAGATGCACCCTGTGTAGATAGTAGCCCTTGAGACTCTGCGCGTCGTCAAGAAATGACGGCACGCGGAGGATCATAATCCCAGGTCTAAGATGTCACCTTTGAATGTAGGCGGCAGGGTGTCTGGAATCGAGCCGAACTGACGATTTTGCTGAACTAAAGCGGCAACTGGACGTGGCAGATGCCGACATCACGCTTGTCAACAAGCGGCTTGATGAGGCTCAAGGTATGTAATTCCTCGGGCGGCATCAGGTAAGAACAGTTTTATGTCTGTGTCTTATGATATGTGTGCTTGACGCAGATGGTGCGGCCGCCGTGGAGAGTCTTAGGGCAGAACTTGCCCGAGCTAAAGAACAAGCCGGAGAAAGTGATGCGGCCACCAAGAAAGCCCTTGAAGAGCTGAGAGCCGAACAGGCTGCTCATTGCCGAAGCAAGGAAGAGATGGCCGAGATGGCCGAAAAATTAAAAAGCGCTACCGACCATTGCAGACTTCTTGAGAAAGAAGACCAGGCGAAACAGACGGACTTAGAGAAGGCCGTTGCCAATGCCAAGGACGCGCGCTCTGCGATGAGAGCTGCAAAGGAGGAGCTGCGTCAGGCTGAACAGATTGCGGCTGGAAAGCCCTTTATGCTACGAAGGAAATTTTGCGATCCGAAGTTTGCTCCGTTGGACCGGATGTGGAGTGTGGAGGATACCTATTTGGACTTGGCAGCGAGTGCTGCTGATGCGACCGAACACTTTTGAGATCAGAAAGATCGGGAAGTGGAAAAGCTTTTCTGGTCGCAGTTTCACAATCCAGAGCGTCCACTGGCGGTGGACGATTGTTTGGCTCAATGGGCCGAACTGAATAGGTTGTCCAGACTCGCCATGAAGTACGTCATGGGTCACCTGTGGCCGGGGATATCGGAGCCGAAGAGTTATTTCAGCTTGGTGCAGCAATTCCTTGACGCGGTGCCGTGTATAAATGCAATGAAGAGGTCAGCATGCATAGAGGGCGCTAGGATGGCTCTTTCCCGTGTTAAGACATACTGAGCAGAGATGGAGACCACCGTTGTTGCGTCCCGAGATTCAGACAAAAGCCGAGTACCCTCCGAGCACTATTTTCAGGAAGTTCTTGAAGGTGCTCGTGTAATAGAGACGCGGTGCTCGAAAGATGCTATGTTATTATAGCATATGTAATTATAAAGTAATATTTTGATAAACTATAGTGGCCTTTTTTATACTTATGCCTTCAAGTATTAGGAACACCTCCTGTGCGGCCGTTTTAAGATATATATATATATAATCTGAAAGATGGCAGTCGTTGGCTTCAGCCTCCACGCACATAGTGCGGGGGTGCTCGCAGAAGACGCATTTTCACACTTAACCCAACGTCTTGGTCCTACAAAGGAGGTGATAGCGCAGCGGGCCAGGCAACCGAACTATAATGCTTTAACACTTTCACTTAGCCATAGGAGTTTAACAGTGAGACTATTTAGGTAGCCCCTTGGTGGTGACTGCGCTCGTCCGAGTTCGGGCGCGTATGTGCCTGACCGGGAAGCGGCCCTTCGTTAAAGCGGAGGAATCCGATAGATTCCGATAGGTCATCGAGTGGCTGACCAGTCTCACGCTACATCATGACAATCAGTTTTCGGCTTTCTCTACTGAGGTGCTCGCCCGGCCGAATCGGGGCACAATCGATAGTTCTCCTGGTGCTACCTTAGCCGATAGAGCGGAACATAAGGTAGCCGAACTCAGGAGCCGGGCAACCCAACATTTGACCAAAGACATGATTCCAAGCTGATGCATATAATGCCAAAACTCGCGACACCGAACACTCCCGAAGGTGTGCGGTCTTTATGAGTGCGGGCGAAACAACACTCTTTTTAAAAAAAAAGAGCCCCTAGTGTCCAGGTACGTGTAGAAATTTTGACGTGGCCACATGCCAAGACGCCAGCCTCCTCCTTGGTTATATCAGAAAAAACCAGGGGATGTGTAGCAACGAGAGACAGTAAAAAAAGGTTTACGCAGGGTCTTAATCTAAAAAGAATCCTTTAGGACGGGTCCCTACTGCACGTCTGCGCCTGTGTCTCCATTGTGCCGTATCCTGGACGGGCGCCGTACGACGTTCATCTGTAAAAGAGAGGAACTGAGTTGAAAACGGGTCGTGCGGAACAAAAGTTTAAAATAAACAAAGTATAAAGTAAAATATATAAGATTGAGCTTTATTGTATCTTATGGTATATGCGTGGAGCCCCTAGTGCGGGGGTATATGGCCACTAAGCCTGCATCAATGATGATTTTGTACCGAACTCGTCTATCCGCGTTCGTGGTCTTGAATGACCTATTTCGAAGTTTTTTGGCCGGTGAGGCCATTTTGCTGTGGGGCTGTCAAACCGGCCGCACAGTCCTCCGCTTGGGGAGGCGCACTTTAGTGCTTCCCCTTCAAAGAGATGATGCCTCGTGGACCGGGCATCTTAAGCGTAAGAGATGCATAATGCGGTATTGCGTTAAATCGAGCGAAAGCTTCGCGTCCCAGTAGTGCTTGATAGCGACCTGAGAACGGGGCGATATGGAAGGTCAGCTTTTCGCGGCGGAAGTTATCGGCAGAGCCGAATATGACTTCAAGCCGGAGAAAACCCATACAATGGGTGTCCGGACCAGGTATTACCCCTTGAAAGGCGGTTTTGCTGCGGCGGATTCTTGCTGGGTTTATCCCCATGTGATGGATTGTATCCTGATATATCAGGTTTAGTCCACTACCGCCGTCCATAAGGACATTTGAAAACTGTAGTCCGCCAATTATTGGATCGAGTATCAAGGCAGTCCAGCCTGCATTCTTGATATTTCTAGAATAATCTAGCTGATCGAAGATGATCGGTTTTGACAACCAGTGGCAGGACCCTTTGGGGATGGGTCGTGTGGTGCGTACCTTTACAGGCGCCGCATGTTTTGTTATGTGAAGTAAGTTCACTGTTTTTACTTCTTGTGGGAAGTTCTTTTGTTTCCTGGTGCTCTGCTTTTGGGGTTCATCCTCGTCTTCGCTTGGTGTGTCGAGCCCCTTGTGTTCGGCATTGAGTCTTCCGGATTGTTTGAAAACCGAATAGTGTCTATGGGTATGGTTAGCAGGCTTCCCGGGAGTACTGTGTATCTGACATATCCTGTCCAGGATTTTATTTAGGTTGGATGGATCGTCCCTATTATCCTGGGGGGGGGGCGATTTTGCCTGATTTTGTCGTGAGCCTTTGAATCCGGCATTGACTGCCGTGCTCTTCGGACTTTTTTCCTTAGTCCAGCGACGGTCCTTGTTGCGTCGCGGTTTTCCATTTCTATCCCTAGTTTCGGATGTACTTGGGTCGCTGGGGCTGCACCTTGCCAACCAGCTGTCCTCCCCTGCACAAAAGCGGGTCATGAGGCTTGTTAGTGCGGCCATTGTTCTTGGTTTTTCTTGGCCGAGGTGTCTGGTGAGCCATTCGTCTCGAACGTTATGCCTGAAAGCTGCCAAGGCTTCGGCGTCCGGACAGTCGACTATCTGATTCTTTTTAGTGAGGAATCTATTCCAGAACTGCCGAGCTGATTCTCCGGGTTGTTGAGTTATGTGACTAAGATCGTCTGCATCCGGAGGGCGGACATAGGTCCCTTGAAAGTTTGCTCGGAAAGCATCCTCGAGCTCTTCCTAGCTTCCAATTGTGTTTTCGGGAAGGCTTTTAAGCCAATGCTGGGCTGGCCCTTTAAGCTTAAGGGGTAAATATTTTATGGCGTGGAGATCATCTCCTCTAGCCATGTGCATGTGGAGGATATAATCCTCGATCCAAACTCCAGGGTATGTTGTTCCATCATATGCCTCTATGTTTACGGGTTTGAATCCCTCTGGAAATTCATAGCCCAGGACCTCATCGGTGAAACATAGGGGGTGTGCGGCGCCCCTGTATTTGGGCGTGCCGGATTCTGATTATGGCTTCATAGCGTTGCTTACGAGAGCTTGCTTTCTTGGCCCATAAATGGACCTGTCTGGGCCATGATGCGAATCCTTAAGTGGGTCGCATGCCGATTTAAGTGAGGCACCGCTTGCCGCTTTATGTGGCCGTCTATCCGACCATGTGGCTTTCTCATTTTTTGAATGCGAGGGCTCTAGGGCCTCTTCGTCGAATTCAGGCAGTAGCTTTCTTTTCGGATAGCTTTTAGTGCGGCGACCGTCGCCGTATTTATCTGCGGTATTGATTACTTTGCTCCATCTAATTCAGAGTGCATGTTACGCTATTTTTAGCTTCCGCTTCTGCTTTTTTAGGCTGCGTGTAGTTGCAACGAGCCTCTCGTGGAGATTCTTCTGCCCTGTGGGTTTGTCCGGCGTGAGGTCGTCCGGAATGCCGTTTTCGCCGGAGAAGGGATGTTCGGTTTCTATATCCGTGTTGCCCTGTTCGGACGGTTGCTCTAAGGCCTGCTCGTCGTCTACCGGCTCGTCCTGCTCTATGGCTGGGTTTTTATCGAGGCGGGGCTTGGGTCGGCGTTTACGCCGATGCTTTGATTGGTTTTCGGGGGGTCGATCTCCCGTTCCATCCCCTTTTTCCTTGTTGTTGCTTCCTTTAGGGGTATCCACCATGTACACATCGTGAGATGAGGTGGCTATCCAATGCCCTATGGGCCTTGGTTCGTCGGTATCTCCTGCATCGTCATCCATGCTGCCGATGTCTCCGGAGTCGAAGTTGAGCACGTCGTTTAAATTGTCGACAGTGGCTACCAAGTGGGTGGTGGGTGGGTTTTGAATTTCTTCATCGTCCATATCCCATCCTCGCTGACCGTAGTTCGGCCAGCGCTCTCCTGATAAGGAGAGAGACTTGAGAGCATTCAGGATATCGCCAAAAGCCGAGTGCTGAAAGATGTCCGCGGAGGTGAACTCCATTATTGGCGCCCAATCGGATTCGGTCGGCAGGGGCAGGGGGGGGGGTTCGGAGTTCGGAAAGGAGTCCGGATCCTCGGAGTCACGGATCATGCAGAGTGTGGGGCTAGCGTTCGGCTCGATCGCCTTTGAGATCGCAGCCCCTGAGGTGGCGTCCAACCGCTCATCCTCGATTGGCGCAATAGGCTCCGAGTTAGGGGTCGGCGCCGATGCGTGTGCGGCCTCCAGGACACTGTCCGGAGGCAGAGCTAGATCATGCCCCTCGAGATAGTGCGGCGCGCTTGGCCGTGGCTCGAACCCGTCGAAGATCAAGTCTCCGCGGATGTCAGTCATATAGTTTAAGCTTCCAAACCTGACTTGATGGCTAGGGGCGTATCTTTCGATCTGCTCCAGGTGGCCAAGCGAATTGGCCCGCAGAGCAAAGCCGCCGAAGACGAAGATCTGTCCGGGGAGAAATGTCTCACCCTGGACCGCATCATTGTTGATGATCAAAGGAGCCACCGGGCCTAAAGGCGACGACACAGAGGAACTCTTAATGAAAGCACCAATGTCGGTGTCAAAACTGGCGGATCTCGGGTAGGGGGTCCCGAACTGTGCGTCTAGGTCGGATGGTAACAAGAGGCAGGGAACACGATGTTTTACCCAGGTTCGGGCCCTCTTGATGGAGGTAAAACCCTACCTCCTGCTTGATTAATATTGATGATATGGGTAGTACAAGAGTAGATCTACCACGAGATCAAGGAGGCTAAACCCTAGAAGCTAGCCTATGGTATGATTGTTGTATATGGAGTTGATGTCCTACGGACTACAACCCTCCGGTTTATATAGACACCGGATAGGGTTAGGGTTACATAGAGTCGGTTACAATGGTAGGAGATCTTGAATATCCGCATCGCCAAGCTTGCCTTCCACGCTAAGGAAAGTCCCCTCCGGACACGGGACAGAGTCTTCAATCTTGTATCTTCACAGTCCAGGAGTCCGGCTAAAGGTATAGTCCGGCTACCCGAACACCCCCTAATCCAGGACTCGCTCAGTCGTCATCAAGAACCTCATGACCCGCAAGGCCGAGCTAGAGGAGGAGCTCCAGGACGCTCGCATTGAGCACAAGGGAGAGCTGGACGCACTGCAGGAGAAGATAGACGACCTGAAGCTTGAGATCGAGGAGGCCGAGGAGAAGCTGGATGAGGGAGAAAACATCCAGGAGGATCATCGTATGGTGCCTATGTCAGCCAGGAGAGGGACCAAAATGATGAGCTCGGAGATGACGACATGGAGAGCGATGCAAGGACACCCGATGTCGACATGGTTGACTGGTCCTCATCTGATGAGAGTTAGATTTTGTACCACCATGAGAGTTTAGAAATTTGATTTCGTTATCTGATTAGTTTTATTTCATTTGTAAGACCTTGTCAAATCTTGTGACATGGCTTACCTTAGGTTTGATTATTCATGTGAACCTCTTTGTTTGAAATGGAATTGGAGTGATTTGAAGTTTTATTGCTATCATGTGCAAATGGGTAGTGTGATTTTACTCGCTAGGCCTTGTTCTATTCTAACTCCTCATCCACTCTGAAACCCATCAGATGCCTCCAAGACATGACCCCGGATTCAACTTTCCGCCAGAGCTTACGCAATTGATCCAGCAACAGAATGCTCTTATGCAGATGCTCATTCAGAACCAGAACCAGAACAACAACAACAACAACAACAACAACAACAACAACAACAACAACAACAACAACAACAACCCACCGCCGCCACCCCGGTTGACAGTCTTACCCGTTTTCTAAGGCTGAACCCACCCGTGTTCTCCAGCAGCACGGAGCCGATCATCGCAGATGACTGGCTCCGCAAGATAGGAAGGGAGCTAGCCACGGCAGGACGCAATGATGCGGAGAAGGTGAAGTTTGTTGCCCACCAGCTGGATGGACCGACAGCTGCTTGGTGGGAGAACTACACCACCACATACCCCATGGAGAATGTGACTTGGGCTCAGTTCCAGCGGGCGTTCCGCACTGCTCATGTTTCAGATGGAGCCATGAGTCTGAAGAAGAAGGAGTTTCGCAGCTTGCGCCAGGGAGGACGCACGGTATCTCAGTATGTTGATGAGTTCAGTAAGTTGGCCCGTTACGCCCCAGAGGACGTGGCCACCGATGCAGCCAAGTAGGAGAAGTTTCTGGAGGGACTGAACGATGAGTTGGGAGTTCAGTTGACTGTGGCAACATTTGCGAACTATCAGGAGCTGGTTGATAAGGCTACCATTCTTGAAGGCAAGCACCAGCAGATGGAGAATTGTAAGAGGAAGTACGGTCACAGGAAGTATAACTCGGGAGTTCAACAGAAACCCCGCTACAGCCCGTACTCAGGGAGTTCTGGATCAGGCACTAGCAAGTTTGGAGGGAATCACCATAACCATGGGGGCCACATTCTTCATGGAGGGAATGGACACAACCACCATGGTCACAAGCAGGGCAATGGTAATGAAGGAAATGGCAATCAGCAGCATTTCAATTCTTCCACACCGATGAAGAAGGACCTGAGTCACATCACCTGCTTCAAGTGCAAGAAGACAGGTCAGTACTCCAATGAGTGCCCTGAGGCGCAGAATGGAAATGGAAATCACAATGGGAATTCTGGAGGCAAGAAGCCCAATCCTTTCAGTAAGGGACATGTGAATCATGTCAATGTGGAAGAGGTTTATGAGCAGCCTGACGCAGTGATTAGTAAGTTCTTGGTTAATTCATTTCCAGCACTCATTCTTTCTGACACTGGTGCATTGCATTCATTCATATCAAGGGGATGTGTGGATAAACATAAGTTGCCTACCATAGCTCTTAAGGCACCCATTCTAGTGAGTTCCCCAGGAGCCGAGTCTATGGCTAGTCAGGGATGTTTCCAATTGCCTTTGAGCATAGGGGGACATGTTTTTCCCACAGATATGATTATACTAGAATCGCAAGGGTTGGATGTGATCCTAGGGATGGATTGGATGTCCAAGTATGAGGGAAACATTGATTGTGCTAGTAGATCGATTTTTCTCACCACCCCAAAGAAGAAGAGGATCAAGTACGTATCCAGGCTTAAGCCTAAGAGGACTCAGGTGAACTCTCTTACGGGTGTTGTCCAGGAAGAAGTACCAGTGGTGAAGGATTATCCCGATGTATTTCCGAATGAGTTACCGGGTATGCCGCCAGATCGGGAGATTGAGTTTTTGATTGAGTTGCTGCCAGGCACAGGGCCTATCTCCAAGAGGCCATATCAAATGCCTGCTAATGATTTGGAGGAAGTCAAGAAACAGATTAAGGAGTTGCTAGAGAAGGGGTATATTCGCCCGAGTTCATCACCCTGGGGAGCCCTGATACTCTTAGTGGAGAAGAAGGATGGAACCTTGAGAATGTGTGTGGATTACCGCTCTTTGAATGAGGTGACCATCAAGAAAAAGTATCCCCTACCGATGATCAATGACTTGTTTGACCAGCTAGAAGGAGTTAGTGTTTTCTCCAAGATCGATCTTCGATCGGGTTATCACCACTTGATGATTCGTGAGAAGGATATACCCAAGACAGCTTTTACCACAAGGTATGGGCTTTATGAGTATATAGTCATGTCCTTTGGTTTGACTAATGCCCCTGCCTATTTCATGAACATGATGAACAAAGTATTCATGGAGTTCTTGGATAAGTTTGCTGTGGTATTCATTGATGACATATTGGTTTACTCCAAGAATGAGGAGGAACATGCTGAACATCTGCGCTTAGTTTTGGAGAAGCTCAGAGAACATCAACTTTATGCCAAATTCAGCAAGTGTGAGTTTTGGCTCAAGGAAGTCGGATTTCTAGGACATGTAGTGTCAGGTGAAGGGATTGCAGTGGACCCTACCAAGGTAGAGTCAGTCACGGAATGGAATGCGCCCACCTCAGTTGGCGAGATTCGTAGTTTCCTTGGACTTGCAGGATATTACCGGAGATTTATTGAAAATTTCTCCAAGATTGCCAGGCCCATGACAGCATTGTTGAAAAAGGAAACCAAGTTCGTTTGGACTGAAGAGTGTGAAGCCAGCTTTCAAGAGTTGAAGAAGCGTTTGGTTACTGCCCTAGTGTTAGTCCTGCCTGACGTACACAAGGACTTTCAGGTGTATTGTGATGCTTCACGTCAGGGACTTGGAGGTGTTCTTATGCAAGAGGGGAAGGTTGAGCTTATGGTTCACGACAGCTTCGACCTCATGAGTTGAACTATGCCACGCATGATTTGGAGTTGGCGACTGTAGTGCCTGCACTCAAGACATGGAGACACTATCTTATTGGGAATCGTTGTGATGTTTACACAGATCACAAGAGTTTGAAGTATATCTTCACGCAGAAGGAGTTGAATCTCAGGCAAAGGAGATGGTTGGAACTTATAAAGGATTATGACATGAGTCTGCATTATCATCCAGGAAAAGCCAATGTTGTGGCAGATGCTTTGAGCCATAAGAGTTATGTTAATACCCTTACAGCAGGAGGTTTACCTCAAGAGTTATGTGATGAGCTTAGAGACCTTCAATTGGAAATAGTTCCAAGAGGTTATGTTGCCGCACTCGAGGTGCAGTCCACCTTGTTGGGAAGAATCAGGGAAGCCCAGAAGTTGGACCAAGGTATTTCTGAGATCAAAGAAATGATGAGCAAAGGGAAAGCAGAAGGATTCCATGAGGATGAACATGGAACCATATGGTTTGAGCAATGGATTTGTGTACCCAATGACCCGGAGATCAGGAAGTTGATTCTTCAGGAGGCTCACGACTCACCATATTCGATACACCCAGGCAATACCAAGATGTATTTGGACTTGAAGGAAAGTTTTTGGTGGGCCGGTATGAAGAGAGAAATTGCCGAGTATGTGGCAATATGTGATGTATGTCAGAGAGTAAAGGCAGAACATCAGAAACCAGCAGGATTACTTCAGCCGTTGCCGATACCTGATTGGAAATGGGATAAACTTGGTATGGACTTTATCACGGGGTTACCCAGGACCCGTTCAGGTTATGATTCCATTTGGGTGATAATGGATCATTTGACCAAGGTTGCTCACTTCATTCCAGTGAAGACCACCTATACAAGTGCTAAGCTGGCAAAGATATATATGACCTGGATCGTATGTCTGCATGGAGTTCCAAGGAGCATCGTATTGGATAGAGGAACACAGTTTACCTCCAAGTTTTGGAAACAGTTACATGATACTTTGGGTACCAGGCTAGAGTTCAGTACAGCCTTCCACCCACAGACTGATGGGCAGACAGAGAGAGTCAATCAAATTCTAGAGGACATGTTGAGAGCATGTGCGCTAGACTATGGGTCTAGTTGGGATGATAACTTACCCTATGCAGAGTTCTCATACAACAACAGCTACCAAGATAGTTTGCAGATGGCCCCTTTCGAGGCATTGTATGGAAGGAAATGCAGGACACCTTTGATGTGGGATGGAGTTGGAGATCGCAAGTTTTTTGGACCTGATTTGATCAGGGATTCTGAGGAGAAGGTAAAATTGATTCGTGACAGACTTAATATAGCCCAGTCAAGGCAGAAAAGTTATGCTGATGCTAAACGCAAGGAAGTGATCTATGAAGTGGGAGATAGAGCATATCTTCGAGTGTCTCCACTTCGAGGTATTAAAAGATTTGGAGTCAAAGGAAAGTTAGCACCACGATTTGTGGGACCATACAAAGTTCTGGAACGTAGAGGAGGGTTTGCATACCTGTTGGAATTACCAGAGGCGTTGTCGGGAGTTCATGATGTGTTTCATGTTTCCCAGCTGAAGAAGTGTCATGCAGAGATGGCGGACATTCCTTTGAGAGATACAGTGCCAATCGATGCAATTCAGTTGGAGAATGATCTGACTTACGAGGAGAAGCCTATGAAGATTCTTGAGACTGCAGAGAGAATCACTCGTACCAAGATCATCAAGTTCTGCAAGGTTCAGTGGAGTCACCACACCGAGGAGGAAGCCACTTGGGAACGAGAGGAAGATCTTAGGCAGGACCATCCGCACCTTTTTGCTGGCCAACCCGAATCTCGAGGACGAGATTCATCTTAAGGGGGTAGGTTTGTAACATCCCAATTTTATTAAATTTGGATGTTAATAGAATCATTCAATGCATCTCATATTTCTTTGCATTTTGGAGTTTTTGAAATATTCAAATAATAGTTTTCCACTCGAGAAAAACAAATGAGAGGGGACAAGATGACTTCCTCAAAATATAAAAAGAGTGGGAAATTTTATTTTGAATATTACTTTAAGTTTTGGAGTTGATTGGTATTTATTTTATTTGCAAAAAGTGCATTAGTTGCATTAGGAAAATTATTTTCCATATGTTTTGTGCTTAAGTTAATGTTCATTAGAATATTATGTAGTTATTTTAGAAATTTATTTGGTGTTTTTAGAAATTCTTTTGAATTAGTTATGAGCACTTGGGTCTCCTGTTAAAAAAACACACACATAGACACACGCACGCAGCCTGGACCGAAACTGGGTTCGGCCCAGGAGCGCCCGACGGGCCCAGCTCGCCATTTTGGCCCAAGGCCTGCGCCCTAGCGCCCGCGCGCCCATAACTCTCTCGCACTGGTCGACCGCCCGCGCCCCCTCTCGCTCACCTGCTCTCGCTGCCGCTGTTAGGCGGGCCTCGCTCGTCAGCTCGTCCCCAACCTCCTGCATCGCACGGGATAAACACGCGCGCCTCGCCGCCCGCAACCGCCGGCCGCCTCGCGCCCGGATAGAGCTTATCCGCGACACCCGCACGCCCTCCCCTCGCCTATAAATGCCCCGGGCTCCCCTCTGTCGACCTCGCCGTCCCGCTTCTCCCCACGCCGCCCATAGCCATCGCTGTCGCCGTTTGCATCTCGCCGGAGCCGTGCCACTCCGTCGTCCCTTCCGTCGCCAGTAAGCCACCATGGCCTCCCCTTCTTCATCAAATGGCTTTCCGCGGCAAAGCGCACCCATTTGACACCTTTTCCTCGCCTAGGTCCCGCCGGAGACGACGCCCGACCTCGCCGGAGCTCCGAGCCTCGCTGTCTTCGCCTCGCCCCGTCCCGCCACCGCCGACGAACGCCGACACCACCTTCGCGACACCCTCGACGCGCCGCACCTCCCCGTCTTCTTCTCCATCGACGAGGACCACTGCAGCCGCCGCCCCCTTCGTCACCGACGTCGCGCCGCCGTCTTCATCGTCGCCGGCCATCACCACCACCCACTGTGAGCCACCACCCCCACCCTCGCCCGTTTGATCTACCATGGACAGCCCAGATTAGATTAGGTCCATTTTTTTATTTTGCAAAGAGGTACGCGATTAACCGCGGTTCCCTTAGACCGTGCGGTTTATTTAAACTGAGCGTCGGTTTTCTTTAATTAGCCACCGCCGTTGTTTTTTTCTTATTTAGCGGCCGTTCGCCGTATAGCCTCCGCAGCGGACGCTGCTCGGCCAGCCAGGAGCCGCCACGTGGCCAGGGACCTGTTTGCGGTAGTTTTTCTTCACCATTTAGTCCCTCTAAATAGCAGATTAGTCCCTGATCTTAGATTAGCCATAACTTTTAAACTGTAGATCTAAACTCGATGAAACCAGCGGCAAATTCTTCGTATTGTTTAGATCTATCCAGAAAGTATAGTTTTTGCAAACTTTTGTCAGATTCAAATTTGAATTTATTCAGATTCAAATTCGAATTTCAAATGGCCATATCTCCCAAACCGTAGCTCCGATTAAGTTGATTCCTTTTTGCATGCTGTCGCCGTAGTAAAGCCCTATCACCTGGACCTTTGTCACAATAATTTTCACACACTAGAATCATCCCTTTAATATTTTTACTAGTATGCATAGTATGCACTATATTGCACATCACTCTTTGAACCTATGATGTTTTGCACTTAGAGTTTTTGTAGTAGCTTAGTGTGTTGTATGTTCATTTGGTTTTTCCGAGACTTTTTGCTATGCATGTTCTTTTGGTTCTCTGGAATGTTTGCTTATGTTTGTTATATTCTTTTTGATAGATTGCCCGGAGTGCGAAGCAGAATCTTATAAGTCTTTAGAATTCAACCAGCAGTACCAAGGCAAGTTGCATCTTGATCATGTTTCATTACCTATGTTTTTATTATGCACTTAGTTCTTTGCGGTAGGACTACATGGTAGGAAACTGGTGCCGCATGACTTTCCTTTTCACCCAGTAGTTCATTGATGTAGGTCTGAACCATATAACTTTGTCACCATCATTTTACTTTATGTTGCTATGCTAAGTAGATGTGGATTGGGGAGTGATCATATTAAATTTTGAGTGACAATGTAGTAAATAGGACCTAAGTTAATTAATGAACTACCTGGGCGGAAACTTGTGGGAATGGTGGCGAAGTACAGTGGGGCACGCATGGGAAATCCATGGTGGTGCACCAGTAGTGGACTGTCCGCTCAGGCTCAAATAGATCAATCGTATTACCATGTCTAGAAGCTTACATGTGCAGCAACAAGCCAATATGGGCTCTGGCTTAGTTGAGTAGTTAGTGTGACCCCTTCCGAGGTGGGCTAGCAGATGTAGAATGATGTAGGTGTACCAGCCTATCCGTGGGTTAAGGGTGGACATTTTCGAAAGGCTATGTCTCGATCTTCTGATCATGGAGGTGGTCGAGTCTTGTGGGGAAAAGTGCACAACCTCTGCAGAGTTTCAACCTAATCGATTAGCCGTGTCCCCGGTTACGGACAACTTGAGCATCTCGTAGTGGAAATGCCGGGAGATCTCCTCACCTTTAATTAAACAGTTGGGTTTTAAATGAAACTTGGGAACAGATGGAGTTGGGTTTGCCAACTCATCCTATGCAAATGTGTAGTAGTAGAATAACATCTTTTCTAATAGGGAAAAACTAGCTTTATGCAAAAAACTAAACTTAGAGCTTTCCACCAGCCAAATTGCATGTAACAGTAGGTTCATTACACTATGATGTGACTTGCCAGTACATTTAATGTACTGACCCATTTGGCTGCAACTTATCACGTTGCAGATATATCCGACGAGGATTAAGGTGCGATAGGTCGATGTTCTACACTCAACCTTGCTCGTGGAGTTGGACTCATTTACTTCTTTGCTTCCGCAGTATTTGCTTATTGGCTCTATGCCCTATTTTGTAATAAATGTATTGCTCCTGGACTATCGATGTAAAAAAGAGATGTGTGTTATTTCTGTTATTTCATCGAGTACTGTGTGTGCTAGCAAGTCGATCCAGGGACTAGCACGGTAAGCACATAGACTTCGACTCTTACCGAGTCGGGTCGCTACACCAATTGGGACGATCGGGGATCTAGCAATTGGGGTTGTCTTCTTTTATTTTGGTTCCGTAATCAGACCTTGATTGTATTCTGGATGATGTATGTTTAACTTGTATTTGTGTGAAGTGGCGATTGTAGGCCAACTCTTTATCTCTTTCTTATTCAGTACATGGGATGTATAAAGATTACCCCTCTTGCGACATGCCTACCATGCAGCTATGCCTCTAAGTCGTGCCTCGACACGTGGGAGATATAGCCGCATTGTGGGTGTTAGAAGTTGGTATCAGAGCCATCCCCAACTTAGGAGCCCCCTACTTGATCAAATCGCTAACATTGTTGAGTCTAGAACAAAATGTTTTGAGTCTTAGGATTATATATATCGGAGAGTAGGGTTCTTTTTACTCCCCAGTCCCTTCGTCGCACCGGTGAGGCTTCCTGGCGTAGAAGTTTTGTCTTTTCTTTTAGGATCACGCGGGTATCTTGGAATCGTTCCGATAGTCTTGTGACGAGAACATTGTTCTTGGTGCCTCCTGACATTTAGGGGTTGTGGCAGTGTCCCAGGGAGTTGAGCTCCGAGGTGTTGTCGTCACAATTTTATCATTGCAGTTCTGGAATACTTGAGTTCGCCGACATCAAAAATCTCTTTTATGCAGTTGTTGGTGAGATAACCTCGACGCCACCCAGTACTGGGGCGGGAGTTCGGGAGTATTTCCATAACTCATATAACAGATGCTTTTCGAAGGTTGAGGTACATGATTTCCGAAGGTTTCTTGGTTATGTGTTGAAGGATGGATACAACTGGATGTAGGGATTGTTAGAATTGGGTGAGATATTATGCTTCCCATGTATCCCCAACACCTGATTGCAAAACCAGAAAGTTTTGGGAGTTTATAAGTGGGAATTCAAGTACATCGTAGGATATCTTTCCAACAGACACATGATACGATATGGGATCTATCATATGTTTGTTTTCGTCTTATTTTGCAAGCCAATCCTTGTTTTGTTTTGTTGCGGTATTCAAGTTGCTTCGAAGTCAAGTGTTGAATCCATAGCTTTTCCTAAGCAGGGTTCTCACATTTCTATGTGAATACTAATCCTTCATGATAATCGAGATTGTCATGTCAATTCTTTTCAACCTGCGTGTTTCTCTTCAAGTGGATCCGATCATTTCAACATTCGCAAGATCAACTCTAAGTATTCTCAACGGTGTTTGTTTCATTCGTCCCAAGTTTTCTTTTTTTCCCGCCCTCCCACCCTTTTTCTTCAAGGACTCAGATTTCTTAATCAAATATCATTTTATTGATGTGAAGTCTCTTCATCCTTTTCCTTCAATGTTCTTATCCGGTGATTCTCATGAAGATACTAAGGAAGCCTCAAGTTCGTCATTCTTCATTCTTTTTCTTCTTTGATGGTTTCAATTCAAGCTTTGTTGATCACATCCTTTTCCTCGTTTCAAATGCTTTTCCCATGCCGGGGCACCTCATAATCATTCCCCGCTTCCTATTCAATTGTTCCGGAGTGCTGAAGATATCTCAGAAGATTCATGTTTCCATTCTCGATCCGTTCAAGTTATTCCGAGGTTGTTATCTCATTTAAGCCATTTAATTAAACCGTTGCAATCTCTCTTCAAAATCGTTCAACGGTGTATTTTTGAGTGGGCCCTAACCCACAGGTTTTTTCCCAGGATCTTACCCGACTCATCTAAATTTCCCGGAGCTTTTCAAATTCATTTCAAAGTTTGATGTAAGAATGAATTGTCATCAGTCAAATGTCTTTCTCCAAGATCTTTCAAATTCTTTTCATTGTTGGTTCAACCATTCTAATTTTCATCCCGGAGTATCTCAACAATTCATGGTGGTCTTTTTCAACATCATTCTATGTATTTGAAGACCAAAGAAGAGTTTCTCTTCAATCTTATCCGTTCTCTCGAAGATTCGTGGTTCTAGCTTCATGATATCCTCTCATAATTATATTCGATTGTGAGAATTCTTTTCACCCATCCGGAGCATTTCAGGAGTCTTTTCAGTTTGATTCTCCGAAGGCCATCAATTCAGGTTTATTCATTCTCAGCTTTCAACTATTGTTCTCCAAATCTTACCGGTGCATCATTCAAATATTCTCTAATCAGTTCGTGATCTATTCGTTCTCATGTATCAAATTCCCTCAAGTATCTTCATTCGTTCTCTAATTCTTCCTGGTGTTTCTTTATCTTTTCTTCAATCGTTTTCAATTCTACCGGTGGTTCCATCAAGATTTCTCTTCATACGTTATCACATCAATTTATTCGTTGTTTCAATCCTACCGGTGGTTCGTTGAAGACCTTCCCAAGTTTGCGCATATCTATCTTAATCCGTTCAATGAGAATGAGTAGTATCTCTAATCCATTGCTTGCCATCAATTTAATTGATGAAGGATACGCATAATGTAATTCTTATTATTGTTTCATCCAAGTGATCTAGTTTCTTCTTTCCGGAGATTGTTCGTGATATCAATTTCTCGGTTCGAGGTGCTTCATCTTTTCTTATCCGGAGTTCCAAGTTTTCTGCATTATATCATCACGAAGATTCATCTAAATCATTGCAAGGATTCACCTTGTGTTTTCAACTTCTCTTTCTTTCTATCATCCTTTTATTACCGGAGTTCTTCATGGAGGTTCTACATGATGGTTCAACAAGGATTTAATTCCTTCTCGAAGTGCTCATCAAGATTCTTTTCAGAGGATCTCAAGTATTCTTCATCATGCATTCCGAAGTGCAATTCCTTCTACCTTATCTTTCCAGGTGGTGTTATGTCATTATTCTTAATTTCCCTTCATGTTTCATGATTCGCAAGTTGTTAAGAATGAGATATTTAAACCCACCAATCTCTTCATTGGAGTTATCTTGGGTTATATTTCACCTAAAGCTTTCCCTAAGGATTGTTGCTATTTATGGTGCTTGTAAATAACCCAAGTTCTTCATTTATCCTCCCGGTGAAATAAGTTTCTCGTCTCCTTGTTGATATCAATAAATCATTGTTTTCGTTAGTGGCAGAATTTCACCCTAAGTTTTGGGATGTTTTCCATAAGCCCACAACAAGTTTATTCGTTTCGTTGCTGGTTCCAACAACTCCGTTATAATCTTCTAGGAAGGGTGCTTTCCAAACTCATTTGTGGTAGAAGTTGTCAGTTTCTTCTCCGTTCTTTTATTCCGACAATCTACCTTCTATTCCTTCATCTGGAGGCATTGTGATGTTGCTCTTTTCTCTCATCATCTCGAATGGTGAGGATCGTGTTCTTTTCGTGCTTATCCATTTAATCGAAGTGTTGTGCCCTCTGCTCAAGTTTCATCTTTGTTGTATTCTTTCTTTCAATTTGTTCAACCTCTCAAGGTTCATGGTCTCACTCGTTTGTCGAAGAAGAAACTTAGTTTACCTCTTATCTTCCTCTTACTTTTTCCCTCCGGTGCCATGCTAGATCTCGGGATGAGATCCTCTCGTAGTGGTAGAGTGTTGTAACGCCCCGGATACAACTTTCCATATTTGTAACTCCGACTCTTGCCTTTTCCGGAGATGCGATAAAATATTCCCTTCGTGGTTGGATTTTTGTCTTTCGTTTTGCTTTTTGTTCATGTCATGCATTTCATATCATGTCATCATGTGCATCACATTTGCATACGTGCTCGTCTCATGCATCCGAGCATTTTCCCCGTTGTCCGTTTTGCAATCCGACACTCCTACATGCACCGGCGCACCCCTCTTGCCTCTTTTCATGATCGGTTGTTAAACATTCTCGGAATGGACCGAGATTTGACAAGTGGCCTTGGTACACCACTGGTAGACCACCTGTCAAATATCGTTCCATTTGGAGTCCCTTTGATGCTCCAACGGTTAACCGGGGAACCACAAAGGCCTCGTGTGTGTTGCAGCCCAACACCCCTCCAAAACAGCCCAATAACCCATCTAAACCACTTCCATGTCCTCCGTCGTCGGATCACGATCGTGTGGGACAAAACTACACCTCATTTGGACACCCCAAACTCCCTCTGCCTATAAATATATGATCCCCTCCGAATTTTCATGGATGAACCCTAACCTCCTCCTCCTCCGCACGTCCGGACGCGTCTACGCCGCGCCGAACATGTCCGCTGCCCTCAGCCACATCACTCCAGCCAATCCGGAGCCGCCACCTCAGCACCGCTGCCTCCCCCCTCCACTCGCGCACCGCCATGTGTCGTTGCCGTCCTCCTCCACCGCGCGGGCCCGCGAGCCCATCCGCGGCCCAACAGGCCCGGTCGCCGCCGACGCACGCCCGCGGGTGCGTGCCTGCACCCGCAACCTCGCCGACCCCGACCGCCGCAACCTCCCCTTCCCGCCGGCGACCTCGAGTCCAAATGCCGTCGTCCTTCCGCCGCCGCTCGAGCGCCCCACCGCCAACGAGCTCGTCCGCCGCCTCCATTGTCTCCCTGCCGGCCGCGCCAAGCCTCCCCGCCGCCGAGTTGCCTCCTGCCCTACCGCCCGCCTCCGGCGACCGGAGCTCGCCGGAGAGCGCTGCCTCGCCCTGCCATTGTCCAGATCCGGCACCCCGACGACCGGATCAGCCGTCTCGCGCCCTCCTCGCCTCCCTCCGCTCGCCGTAGCCCCGCAACCTCGCCGGAGTTTGTTGACCTCCGACCGGGATCCCTCCGTCCATTCCCGTACCAGATCTACCACGACCCTCCAACCAAACGCCCCGGATGAACCGCTCTATCCCGTTGACTTCGGAGGTCCAAATTTTCTAGTAAGTCCTGAATCTCTGTTTTTTTCATGCATGCTTCAGCATCCCATATCTCCATGACCGTAGCTCTTTTTCATACATATGAGATATCAAAATGTTCATTGGGAGATGCTCTTCATTTCATTCCATTGTGGCATGTTTGTTTGAGTCTATCTCGATGCCCTAATCATTGATGCAAGAGAGCTATAAAATGTTTGCTACTGCTACTTATTAGTTTAGGGTGATTTGTAATTTTTGCCACATTTGATGTGTGCGCATATGGGCATGAGTTCTACATGTGTTTTAAGCTATGCCATGCCATCTCTACATAGGTGCTTGCGATGTATTTTTGTGATAAATGTGGTGACTAGCACAAGCATGGAAAGTAGCCTTCGTGATATTGCTGATTTCAGGGTCTTAGGATTTTGCCAAGTCTCGTGCCTGTTGTTTATTTGATGCAATGTAAACTTGATGCTACAGTGAGATCCATGCTTGTTTTGTGTATCTTCAGTAAGGGTGTTTTGGACATATGGTTATGCTCTATCCATCCATGCCCCTGTTTGCAATTATGGAGTGCCCTAGCATGTCTTAATCTTGCTCTACTTTTGCTATAAAATGTTCCTATTAGATTGTTTACATGTTAAACAATTTTGCCATGGTTGTTGCTAGTCATCCATGCATGCTATGAACTTGCTCTTGCCATGGTTAACTTCATGAACATGTCATCTTGCTGTTACCATACTTTTTTGTCATGAAATTCTTTGTGGTGAGCGATTTGAGCTCCCAAAGATGCCTTCATAATTCTGTTTATGCCATGCTCTGTTTTCTACCAAATCTGAAACTGTTAATAAAACTTGCTATGGTTACATGGGTGCCATCATATCTTCTGTGCCTTTTTGGATCATGATCAGTAAGGGAGTTTTGATCTATGCTGTGAGTATAATCATGCCATGCCTTTTTTTTTGCTATTTTATGTTCCTGTAGCATGTTGTTTGCTTGCTCTAAATATGGCTTCCTAATGTTATTCCTGGCATGTTAGTATTTTCACTAACTCTGTGATGCTGTTATCTTTCGCACTTTTGCCATGCTTGTTTGCACCTGCTCTTGTGTGATTTAGCCGTAGCTCAGGGTTCATGTTTTGTCAAGAATCTTGAGTACATCACTGGCATATGCTTTGTTGCTATGTTGGAGTGCAGTTGCTTAGTTTCTTGTTGCATACTAAGTGGCATCATGCTTAATCGCAGAATTGTGTCATTCTTGTTTTGTTTGCCATTTGCAAACCGTGCATCCATTTCCGATGATCCTTATATCGATTTCGACCGAAATCATCTCACATTTCCAGCGGCACACTTGGTTTGCCAAGTTGATGCCTTGATCATTCTTTCCCTTTTGGAGCATGCATATACATCACATATCATGTCTTGCATATCATGCCATGTATTGCATCATGTTGCTTGTGCATTGCACCGTGATTGATTGTCGTCCCATTACTTGTGTCCTTGCTTTGGTTAGAGCCGGGAGACGAGTATGTGACCGAGGAACCTATTGAGAATGCTAACAAGGATCAAGCTTTCGACAACTCTGAGAACTTTGCAGGCAAGATGACCATACCTTCGAAATCACTTCTATCTTTGCTTGCTAGTTGTTCGCTCTATTACTATGTCGCGCTACCTACCACTTGCTATATCATGCCTCCCATATTGCCATGTCAAGCCGCTAACCCTCCTTCCTAGCAAACCGTTGTTTGGCTAAGTTACCACTTTCGCTCAGCCCCTCTTATAGCCTTGTTAGTTGTAGGTGAAGCTGAAGTTTGTTCCATGTTGGAATATGGATATGTTGGGATATCACAATATCTCATATTTTAATTAATGCACCTATATACTTGGTAAAGGGTGGAAGGCTCGGCCTTATGCCTGGTGTTTTGTTCCACTCTTGCCACCCTAGTTTCCGTCATACCGGTTTTATGTTCCTTGATTTTGCGTTCCTAACGCGGTTGGGTGTTATGGGGACCCCTTTGACAGTTCGCTTTGAATAAAACTCCTCCAGCAAGGCCCAACCTTGGTTTTACTATTTGCCTCACCACCACCTATACTTTCCCTTGGGAGTCGTGCTCCCGAGGGTCATCTTTATTTTTAAACCCCCCGGGCCAGTGTTTCTCTAAGTGTTGGTCCAAACCGAGCTGCCTGCAGGGCCACCTCGGGGAAACTTGAGGGTTGGTTTTACTCGTAGCTAGTCTCAGCCGGTGTTGCCCTGAGAATGAGATACGTGCAACTCCTATCGGGATTGTCGGCACATCGGGTGGGTTTGCTGGTCTTGTTTTACCATTATCAAAATGTCTTGTAACCGGGATTCCGAGACTGATCGGGTCTTCCTGGGAGAAGGAATATCCTTCGTTAACCATGAGAGCTTGTGGTGGGCTAAGTTGGGACACCCCTGTAGGGTTTGAACTTTCAAAAGTCATGCCCGCGGTTATGGGCAGATGGGAATTTGTTAATATCCGGTTGTAGAGAACTTGACACTTGACTTAATTAAAATGCATCAACCGCGTGTGTAGCCGTGATGGTCTCTTTCCGGCGGAGTCCGGGAAGTGAACACAGTTCTTGTGTTATGCTTGAACGTAAGTAGTTTCAGGATCACTTCTTGATCACTTCTAGTTCACGACCGTTGCGTTGCTTCTCTTCTCGCTCTTATTTGTGTAAGTTAGCCACCATATATGTTTAGTGCTTGCTGCAGCTCCACCTCATTACCTTACCCTACCCATAAGCTTAAGTAGTCTTGATCTTGCGGGTGTGAGATTGCTGAGTCCTCGTGACTCACAGATACTTCCAAATAGTTGCAGGTGCCAATGATACCAGTGCAGGTGATGCAACCCAGCTCAAGTGGGAGCTCGATGAAGATCTTGATAGTTGTTTTGTTTTGTTTCCTATTGATCAGTAGTGGAGCCCAGTTGGGACGATCGGGGATCTAGCAATTGGGGTTGTCTTCTTTTATTTTGGTTCCGTAGTCAGACCTTGATTGTATTCTGGATGATGTATGTTTAACTTGTATTTGTGTGAAGTGGCGATTGTAAGCCAACTCTTTATCCCGTTCTTATTCAATACATGGGATGTGTAAAGATTACCCCTCTTGCGACATGCCAACCATGCGGCTATGCCTCTAAGTCGTGCCCCAACACGTGGGAGATATAGCCACATTGTGGGTGTTACACATGCAACGGGCCACCGCCTGAATTGGTATGATGGAACCACGGTGAGATTGAAGAAGATAGCACGAACCTTGCACATGGCGGTCAAAGATGGACCATGTTGTCTGTGGCCGATTTGTTGCCGTACGAGTACGAAGATGCTGTGCTCCTTTCTAATCGCATCTTCGTGGTGACAAACCAGGGGAATTGTCTCGTATGGGACACATCCTATGGTATACTCGCTCTCTCCCAGTTTATTTGTTTTGATTTTTTAGAATAATAGGAGGGTCAACGCCCCCTGGTTCCATTATTAATAATGAAACCAGAGTTTGTTTTGAATTTTTTTCGTTTTATAAGTTTCAAATTCAAATTTAGAGCTCCCCATGACATGTTGAGATTACAATGTCCATTAAATCGTTGCGTGCATGTATAGTAAAGAAACAAATCTCGAGTTTGGCATGAGTTCATGTAGCGGTAGCACCACAAGGCCTGGAGCAGGAGTTACATTTCCCTCTCGGGGCCCTCGGGACTAAGCTTGTGCGCCTTACTACACCTGCCTTTGAGTCAATAACATGTGGAACCGATAGGTGGCTGGTCCACATATAATGCTCCCGAAGGCAGAGGGGCAGTGGGGCCGAGAGGGGTGAGCCGCAGGTCGGGGGACATGTGGTGTCATGGGTTCGAGCGGCGTCGTGGGAATCGCGTGTGGCTGTGGTAGAAACTTGATGCTCGCCGCATTTCAGGTGGCCCACATGTCAAGTGATGACCCACAAGTATAGGGGATCTATCGTAGTCCTTTCGATAAGTAAGAGTGTCGAACCCAGCGAGGAGTAGAAGGAAATGATAAGCGGTTTCCAGCAAGGTATTCTCTGCAAGTACTGAAATAAGTGGTAACAGATAGTTTTGTGATAAGATAATTTGTAATGAGCAACAAGTAACAAAAGTAAATAAGGTGCAGCAAGGTGGCCCAATCCTTTTTGTAGCAAAGGATAAGCCTGGACAAACTCTTATATGATGTAAAGCGCTCCCGAGGACACATGGGAATATCATCAAGCTAGTTTTCATCACGTTCATATGATTCGCGTTCGGTACTTTGATAATTTGGTATGTGGGTGGACCAGTGCTTGGGTATTGTCCTTACTTGGACAAGCATCCCACTTATGATTAACCTCTATTGCAAGCATCCGCAACTACAACAAAAGTATTGAGGTAAACCTAACCATAGCATGAAACATATGGATCCAAATCAGCCCCTTACGAAGCAACGCATAAACTAGGGTTTAAGCTTCTGTCACTCTAGCAACCCATCATCTACTTATTACTTCCCAATGCCTTCCTCTAGGCCCAAATAATGGTGAAGTGTCATGTAGTCTACGTTCACATAACACCACTAGAGGAGAGACAACATACATCTCATCAAAATATTTAACGAATACCAAATTCACACGACTACTAATAGCAAGACTTCCCCCATGTCCTCAGGAACAAAAGTAACTACTCACAAAGCATAAACATGTTCATAATCAGAGGGGTATTAATATGCATATAGGATCTGAACATATGATCTTCCACCAATTAAACCAACTACATCAACTACAAGGATTAATTAACACTACTAGCAACCTACTAGCACAAATCCTGGACTTGGAGACAAGAATTGGATACAAGAGATGAACTAGGGTTTTGAGATGAGATGGTGCTGATGAAGATGTTGATGGAGATTGCCCTCTCCCGATGAGAGGAGCGTTGGTGATGACGATGGCGATGATTACCCCCTCCGGAAGGGAAGTTTCCCTGGCAGAACAGCTCCGCCGGAGCCCTAGATTGGATCCGCCAAGGTTCCGCCTCGTGGCGGCGGAGTTTTGTCCGAGAAGATTGCTTATGATTTTTTTCCATTGAAACACTCCATATAGCAGAAGATGGCCACCGGAGGGCCACCAGGGGGCCCACAGGGTAGGGGGCGCGCCCGGAGGGGTAGGGCGCGCCCCCACCCTCGTGGGCAGGGTGTGGCCCCCCTGGTGAAGTTCTTGCTCTTAGTATTTTTTTATATATTTGGAAAATGTCTTCCATGAAGTTTCAGGACTTTTGGAGCTGTGCGGAATAGGTCTCTAATATTTGCTCCTCTTCCAGCCCAGAATCCCAGCTGCCGGCATTCTCCCTCTTTATGTAAACCTTGTAAAATAAGAGAGAATAGGCATAAGTATTGTGACATAATGTGTAATAATAGCCCATAATGCAATAAATATCGATATAAAAGCATGATGCAAAATGGACGTATCAACTCCCCCAAGCTTAGACCTCGCTTGTCCTCAAGCGAAAAGCCGAAATCGAAAAATATGTCCACATGTTTAGAGATAGAGGTGTTGATAAAAATAAAATACGGACATGAGGGCATCCCGATCATTCTTAGAATAGCAACTCACATAATTCTTGTCATATAATCTCTTATGGTAGAGTAATAATTCGATCACAATATCAAGTATGAATCGTAAACTTCATTGAAAACTAACAAACTATAATCTCAGTCATTGAAGCAATTGCAATTTATCATAACATAGGAAAGAGTCAATGTATAAGAGCTTTTCAGCAAGTCCACATACTCAACTATCATATAGTCTTTCACAATTGCTGACACTCACGCAATACTTATGGGTATGGAGTTTTAATCGGACACAAAGAAAGATATGGGCTTATAGTTTTGCCTCCCAACGTTTTACCTCAAGGGTAATGTCAAAAGTAATAGTTCATGAAAACTCACATCCAATTAGCCATATATACCAGGATCTTTCGAACATATTGTGCTTGCCAAAGGATAAAATGTAAAAAGGAAGGGTGAAGATCACCATGACTCTTATGCAATGTAGGAGATAAAAGTAAAAGATTGGCCCTTCGCAGAGGGAAGCAGAGGTTGTCATGCGCTTTTATGGTTGGATGCACAAAATCCTAATGCGAAAGAACATCACTTTATATTGCCACTTGTGATATGGACCTTTATTATGCAGTCTGTCGCTTTTATTACTTCCATATCACACGATCGTATAAAGCTTATTTCCTCCACACCAATCAATCATACATATTTAGAGAGCAATTTTTTTATTGCTTGCACCGATGACAACTTACTTGAAGGATCTTACTCAATCCATAGGTAGATATGGTGGACTCTTATGGCAAGACTGGTTTAAGGGTATTTGGAAGCACAAGTAGTATCTCTACTTGGTGCAATGAATTTGGCTAGCATGAGGGGGAAAGGCAAGCTCATCATGTTGGAAGATCCAAGACAATATAATCTATCTCATATGTAAGAAAATATAACCCATTACGTCGTTGTCTTCCTTGTCCAATGTCAACTCTTTAGCATGTCATATTTTAACGAGTGCTCACAATCATAAAAGATGTCCAAGATAGTATATTTATATGTGAAGACCTCTCTTTCTTTATTACTTCCTATTAATTGCAACGATGACTAAAACTATGTTTGTCAACCCTCAATAACTTTTATTCATCATACTTTTTCTATGTGAGCTCATTACCCTCCATAAGACTCACATGATCTCTTTGTTTGTTTTTATTTCTTTCTCTTTTCTTTTATTCACTTAGGATCATGGCAAAATAATCAAGCCCTTGACTCAACACTAATCTTTATTATATAGCTTACAGACTCGATTACATAGAAGGATAATAAAGCAAAACTCACAACTAGATCACACTAAGAACTTTTATTCTACTAGATCAAGATATTACCAAAAGGATCAAATTAAGAAACGGTAAAGATAAAAGTGATGGTGATACGATACCGGGGCACTCCCCCAAGCTTGGCAGTTGCCAAGTGGAGTGCCCATACCCATTTGATTATGTCTCTCTTTTCGGGGATGGTGATGTCATGTTCTTGGCGATGATGCGCCTCAAGATATGATTCTCCTCCTCAAGCCTGTTGACTTGCTGCTTGAGGTCCATTATTTCCTTTCAGAGTGTTCCTGTAACAGCCAAAGCTCCCTGGACCCAAGGGTGCTGCATAGCTGCGGGAGAACCAGTGACACTCTTTTTCATATTCTCATAAGAAAGAAATCTAACATTGGAAGGGATAACCGAGTTTGGAATAGCTGAGCTCTGCAGTTCTCCCATTGTGAATCCATCTTGGAGGCGGGAAGTGACTTATTGATCCTCTTCCATGGCATCTATCCTCTTCAAATCAGCCTCCATCTCTTCCTCCGTTGCTGGCCCAAAGGGGTCAACATAATTGTTTGTCGTTGATCTCGGTGCCGGATTAGACACCCGGCTCTCCCCGACTGACTCTTGTGAAGACATCCTGCTCTAATCTACAGCAGCAACAGCTCGAAACACAAACAGGAGATTTTTGCGTGATACGTGAGTCAAAACCCCCGGGAGGTTATATAATGAATTTTTAGCGACCAAAATACGTGTCGTGTACGAAAACGGAGTCCGGAGAGCACACGAGGTGCCCACGAGGTAGGGGGCGCGCCCTCCACCCTCGTGGAGTCCTCGTGCCCTTCCTGGACTACTGCTTATTTTTCTATTTTTCTAAATATTCCAAAATGGAGAAATATTGCCTTAAAAACTGTTTCGGAGCCGGTTTACATACCGTGCCACATACCTATTCCTTTTCGGAGTCTGAAACGTTCCGGAAAGTGTCCCTTATGTATTCCTCCGGGGTTACGGTTTCATTAACATTGGTTTCAACATTTATGGGATTACCTGAGATATAGTTTTTGATTCTTTGACCGTTTACCACCTTCGGATTTGTGCCTTCGAAGTTGTTGATTTTTATGACACCGGAACGGTAGACCTCCTCGATAACGTAAGGACTTTCCCATTTAGAGAGAAGTTTTCATGCAAAAAATCTTAAATGAGAGTTGTATAGCAATACATAATCATCTAAATTAAACTCAAGCTTTTGTATCCTTTTGTCATGCCATCTTTTAACTTTTTCTTTAAACAACTTGGCATTTCCATAGGCTTGGGTTCTCCATTCATCAAGTGAGCTAATATCAAATAACCTCTTCTCACCGGCAAGTTTAAAATCATAATTAAGTTCTTTAATAGCCCAATAAGCCTTGTGTTCTAGTTCGAGAGGTAAGTGACATGCTTTTCCAGAAACCATTTTATACGGAGACATACCCATAGGATTTTTATATGCAGTTCTATAGGCCCATATGTTGGGGAACGTTGCAGAAAACAAAAATTTTCCTACGGTTTCACCAAGATCCATCTATGAGTTCATCTAGCAACGAGTTATCGGATGCATCTACATACCTTTGTAGATCGCGAGCGGAAGCGTTCAAAGAACGGGGATGAGGGAGTCGTACTCGACGTGATCCAAATCACCGGAGATCCTAGCGCCGAACGGACGGCACCTCTGCGTTCAACACACGTACGGTTAGTGTGATGTCTCCTCCTTCTTGATCCAGCAAGGGGGAAGGAGAGGTTGAGGAAGATGGCACCAGCAGCAGCACGACGGCGTAGTGGTGATGGAGCTGCAGTACTCCGGCAGGGCTTCACCAAGCTCTATGGAGGAGGAGGAGGTGTTGGAGAGGGAGAGGGAGGCACTAAAGGCGTAGGTGAGAGGTCCTCCATCCCCCCCCCCACTATATATAGGGGGCCTAGGGGGCGGCGGCCATAGGAGATGCAATCTCCTAGGGGGGCGGCGGCCAAGGGGTGGGGCTTGCCCCCCAAGCAAGGGGGCGCCCCCCTTTAGGGTTTCCCCCACCCTAGGCGCATGGGCCGTAGGGGAAGTGGCGCCCCAGCCCACTTTGGGCTGGATCCCTTCCCACTTCAGCCCATGGGCCCCCCCCGGATAGGTGGCCCCACCCAGTGGACCCCCGGGACCCTTCCGGTGGTTCCGGTACAATACCGGTGACCCCGAAACTTGTCCCGATAGCCGAAATAGCACTTCCTATATATAATTCTTTACCTTCGGACCATTCCGGAACTCCTCGTGACATCCGGGATCTCATCCGGGACTCCGAACAACATTCGGGTTACTGCATATACATATCCCTACAACCCTAGCGTCACCGAACCTTAAGTGTGTAGACCCTACGGGTTCGGGAGACATGTAGACATGACCGAGATTGCTCTCCGGTCAATAAACAACAGCGGGATCTGGATACCCATGTTGGCTCCCACATGCTCCTCGATGATCTCATCGGATGAACCACGATGTCGAGGATTCAAGCAACCCCGTATACAATTCCCTTTGTCAATCTGTACGTTACTTGCACGAGATTCGATCGTCGGTATCCCAATACCTTGTTCAATCTCGTTACCGGCAAGTCACTTTACTCGTACCGTAATGCATGATCCCGTGACCAGACACTTGGTCACTTTGAGCTCATAATGATGATGCATTACCGAGTGGGCCCAGAGATACCTCTCCATCATACGGAGTGACAAATCCCAGTCTTGATCCGTGTCAACCCAACAGACACTTTCGGAGATACCCGTAGTATACCTTTATAGTCACCCAGTTACGTTGTGACGTTTGGTACACCCAAAGCACTCCTACGGTATCCGGGAGTTACACGATCTCATGGTCTAAGGAAAGGATACTTGACATTGGAATAACTCTAGCAAACGAACTATACGATCTTATGCTATGTTTAGGATTGGGTCTTGTCCATCACATCATTCTCCTAATGGTGTGATCTCGTTATCAATGACATCCAATGTCCATAGTCAGGAAACCATGACTATCTGTTGATCAATGAGCTAGTCAACTAGAGGCTTACTAGGGACATGTTGATGTCTATTATTCACACATGTATTACGATTTCCGGATAACACAATTATAGCATGAATAAAGACAATTATCATGAACAAGGAAATATAATAATAATGCTTTTATTATTGCCTCTAGGGCATATTTCCAACAGTCTCCCACTTGCACTAGAGTCAATAATCTAGTTACATTGTGATTAATCGAGCACCCATGGAATTCTGGTGTTGATCATGTTTTGCTCTAGGGAGAGGTTTAGTCAACAGATCTGCTACATTCAGGTCCGCATGTACTTTACAAATATCTATGTCTCCATCTTGAACATTTTCACGAATGGAGTTGAAGCGACGCTTGATGTGCCTGGTCTTCTTGTGAAACCTGGGCTCCTTGGCAAGTGCAATAGCTCCAGTGTTGTCACAGAAGAGTTTGATTGGCCCCGACGCATTGGGTATGACTCCTAGGTCGGTGATGAACTCCTTCACCCAAATTGCTTCATGCGCTGCCTCCGAGGCTTCCATGTACTCCGCTTCACATGTAGATCCCGCCATGACGCTCTGCTTGCAACTGCACCAGCTTACTGCCCCACCATTCAAAATATACACGTATCCGGTTTGTGACTTAGAGTCATCCAGATCTATGTCGAAGCTAGCGTCGACGTAACCCTTTACGATGAGATCTTCGTCACCTCCATAAGGCTTTGTTCGGTTCCACTGGAACCAAACCTCTAGGGGATTAGACCCACACAGGGATTTGGTGATCCCCACTTCGTCACCCAATCCCCTAACCAACAAACCCTGCTAATCCCTGTACAACAATATGTGTTCGGTTAGTCCCCGGCAACCTCCCATCAATGGCCTTTGTACACTTCAGCACCAAATCAACTAAACCTCCAATCGTTGTTCTTTGCACCAAATCAAAAGAACATCACACACACAACAAACTTGCTATAAATTTCATACATCCAAGCACCAAATCTACATAACAGTATTTTTGTTGCGTCAGAACAAAACATTATATGAGAAGCTTGCTGCAAGTTGATATTTTAGAAGAAAAAATATCAAACTATAACATGAATTCTAAATGTTTAGAAGTCAAAAAACGACCCTAATCAACAATCACCGATGTACAATATTATTATATTTCCGACCATGATCAAATTATTGCTGTATAGAACAGACGACTCTAATCTCGCCGATGTCGCTTCCGTAGTGATTGATGCACTGCATTGGCAAAAAAGGGCGGTCAGTCCACATCAAAGGACTGATATCAAAGCATTGATGACCAGCTAGCAAAGAAAGATCATAAAATAATCGTGCATTGATTTCAAAATTTCACGGATGGGCAGCAACATCGCATCCATATCCACTAAACAAATGATCTTCCAATGGAAAGCTGCAAATAGAAGCACAGAATAATAATATTAGAAATGAACAACCAGGCATATATATCAATGATACAACGTTATACATCGTGTAAGAATACACTAAATTCGTATGACCACAAAAAACTATGGTCTACTTTTAGAGAACAGTACCAAAATCACAAGTTTATGAACAAAGATTTCTTTCTTTCTTTCCCCGCAAAAAAAAGATTTCTTTCTTTGGTACAAAATAATACTTGCAAAAGGAGGGCAAAGCAAAATTAAATGAAATGCGGAGATAGATCAATTCAGTTCCAATATGCACTGTATAAATAAGAGCTTCCATTACAGTCATAATCAGGGGAAAACAGGACAAAGAAAGGACAAGATAAGTACATAAAAAAGGACAAGATAAGATGATGTACATGAATGGATTCTCATCTCATAAGCATTTATCATGGTGCATTCTAGGGAAATCAAATTTCAGATAAAAAGTTATGAAATCTGGCGGATACCAATGGATGCACACACTACACATATTCTGGGTGTTCAAGACCAGTATGCATGAAAATAGCTACAAGGGGGATTCTTGCATATTCTAGATGATCTTGCAAGGAAATAAGAGAACAAGGGAGGTTCATGTGGGCTACTTGAGCCATCAGCTTCAGGTTACTAGATGAACAAGGGAGGTTCATGTGAGCTAGATGAAGATGCGAGTCCCGGTAGGGTACAAAGAAAACCAAGTATGTACATCAAGATTAATATACCTTAGTCTTCACGATGCTGCCCCAAGCGGGGTCTTGCTGCGGCTGTGAGGCGGTGAAGCTGGCCTACAGAAAATGGAGGCAAAATGCAGATTTAGACATCGAAAGTAGTATGAAACAGTTATCGTTCTAATGTAGCACATACAAGTCAGGTCAAGCAACATAAAGTAGTATGAAACAGTTATCGTTCTAATGGAGGCAATATATTTTTTTCTCTTATTACAAAAACATTTTATGTCTACACATCTCAATATATTCTATATGTTCTGACAAGTAAAACTTTCTGCATCTAAATTAGTAAAATGCACTGTCGTAGTTGCATGGCTTCAAGATGCCTTGATCTCAGAGCATTTTACCTAAATTTCTCTTCACCCCCACTGTCATAAAAAATTCATGTAGTTGATGTTCACCTCAGTTACATAAAATTTCTCTTCACCCCCACTATATAGCTACAATTGCATCTTGTTGATTCTCTACAGGTAGCTGCAAATATAGTACTGAATCTCAGGGACAAATAAATACTAGATTACTAGTAGCATATATGTGCATTGCTAATGACATTGACAAAAAGATTCGACTATGTAGCAGATTTGGTTAGATTCAACTAGGTACACCATTTGCACCAAATCACAGGTAGAGAAAGTACAGAGGAGGGTACTGGGAAGCTGTAGTAAGCAGAGAGGAGAGGTGGAGCCTCGCCGGCAAGACGGCCCTTGTCACCGGTGGAAAAGGGGACGGGAAACCCTAGAAATCAAAAGGGGGGAGAGGAAGGAAACAAGGGTGGGGGAGAAGATCTTACCGGCATAGAAACGTTGGGGAGGGCCACCGAAGTAGGTTGGTGCGGCCGCCGAGCTCGCGCCGGGGATGGAAGAAGAGGGTCGCAGATCGGCTGCTGACTTGGGGAGAGTGGGGCGAGGTAGAAGGATGGCGCAGCAGCCGGTCTTCAGTGGAGGAGAGAGATCGCCCGCTCCGGCCCCTCGTCGTCGCCTAGTTCTTCCCTGTCAACGTCGGCGCCGCCGCCGCTCTCGCCCGCTCCTCCTTTTTCTTTCGAGCCGAGAAGACTGGTTTTGTTCCACGGGTGGGGAGACGTGGGTGAAAACCCAGTGGAATCCCTGTGGTTTGGGGTGGATTTGGATGGGATATCAACCCGGCCGGGTTTAACCGAAGACGCATATAAGGTAGGTCGGGATCCTACCCCGACCGGGGTCAAAAGCACATGGATTAGGCCAAAACCCCGCCGATCCCGGCGGGGGCAGGGATTAAACGAACAAAGCCTAAACGAGAAACATTTCCTTAGTCTGTAGTAACATGGAAGTATAGTATACTTCTGTAACTCCAAAAATTCCAAAACAAATATGACAATTTAAGAAATTTGTGCAGAAGTAATTTGCAAAAAGTTTCAGACCCATTTGACTTTCCAGTAAAAAAGTTAAATTCACACACTACAGCCAAAGTTTCTGTTTTTGTACTGCACAAAGTAAACAAGCAATCTAATCATCCTAAAACCAAGGCTTGGCACATTATTTTTATAATACAATGGATATATACAAGGGGATAATTATTTTCAGAGAATCTTCCATGAAATTTTTTACATTGTTTCCATGAGCATGAACACAAGTGTTCAAGGTTGACCCTCACTTCTCCAATGCATAACCTTCCAATCACTTCTCTTATTGAAAAACTTTTAAGGTATGAGAGGCAAGTAAATTTTTTTGTATTTTCATTCTTTAAAAAAATTGTATGTTTCACCCACAACTAAAGAGAAACAAAAATGGAAAAATAAAATCTACTTAGTGAAGAACGCAAACAACCACACACGAGAATATCAACCCCACGCTATTGCTCCCCGGCAACGGCGCCAGAAAAGAGGTTGATAATCCCCAAGTGCAGGGAATCATCATAGCAATTCCCAAAGATGGAAGGGATAAGTATGGAATGTCGAACCCACAAGGAGCTAAAGGTAAGATCAATATTCTCTCAAGTCCTATCTGCCACAGATATGACTCTGCGTACACCGAACGTTTGCTTCCAACTAGAAACGAGAAATAAAACTACGTCATGGGTATGAAGAGGATAACTTTGCATGATATCTGAGAGCTAAAATATAAAAGTAGGTGTTGTTATCATAAAGTTAGAATATATTACTAAATATTATAAATAGTGAGTGTGGAATAATGATGGGTCGGTGTGCGGAATTATCCTAGGCAATCGTTAACAAGACCGGTGGTCGTCATTGCAATTTCATATGAGGGAGAAGCATAAGCTAACATACTTTCTCTTCTTGGATCATATGCACTTATGATTGGAACTCTAGCAAGCATCCGCAACTACTAAAGATCATTAAGGTAAAACCCAACCATAGCATTAAAGCATCAAGTCCCCTTTATCCCATACGCAACAACCCCCTTACTCGGGTTTATGCTTCTGTCACTCAAGCAACCCACTATAAGCGAATCATGAACGTATTGCAACACCCTACAGCGGGAATCCCTCATACTTGCACAATAGGACAGAACCAAAATAAAACATACAACTCATACCAATCTAGATCATCAATCAACCCAACGACAAAGGATATCTACTCAAAACATCATAGGATGGCAACACATCATTGGATCATAATATGTGGCATAAAGCACCATGTTCAAGTAGGGATTACAGCAGGGCGCGGGAGAGTGGACCGTGTAAAAGAGATGAGTATGGTGATGTTGATGAAGACGATCACTGCGGCGATGATTCCCCTTCCGATGGCACTCCGGTGCCACCAAGAGAGAGGAGGACATGTTCTCCCCTTGTGGTTCCTCCTCCATGGCCTCCCCTGGATGTGGAGAGGTTCTCTGAGGGAGTCCTAGATTAGGGGGTCTCTGGACAGCCGGACTATCGGACTATGAAGATACAAGATTGAAGACTTCGTCTTGTGTCCGGATGGGACTCTCCTTGGCGTGGAAGGCAAGCTAGGCAATACGGATATGGATATCTCCTCCTTTGTAACCGACCTTGTGTAACCCTAGCCCCTCTAGTGTCTATATAAACCGGAGGGTTTTAGTCCATAGGACAACATACAATCATACCATAGGCTAGCTTCTAGGGTTTAGCCTCTCCGATCTCGTGGTAGATCAACTCTTGTAGTACTCATATCATCAAGAATAAATCAAGCAGGACGTAGTGTTTTACCTCCATCAAGAGGGCCCGAACCTCGGTAAAACATCGTGTTCCCTACCTCCTGTTACCATTCGCCTAGACGCACAGTTCGGGACCCCCTACCCGAGATCCGCTGGTTTTGACACCGACATTGGTGCTTTCATTGAGAGTTCCTCTATGTCGTCGCCGTTAGGCTTGATGTCTCCCTCTATCATCGATAGCGATGCAGTCCGGGGTGAGACTTTTCTCCCCGGACAGATCTTTGTGTTTGGCGGCTTCGCACTGCGGGCCAACTCGCTTGGCCATCTGGAGCAGATCGAAAGTTACGCCCCTGGCCACCAGGTCAGGTTTGGAAGCTTAAACTACACAGCCGATATCCGTGGAGACTTGATCTTCGACGGATTCGAGCCTCTGCCTTGTGCGTCACGCGGTCACGATGAGTACGATTTAGCTCGACCATCAGACAGTGTTCAGGAGATCGCACTGGCAGCCGCTCCGAGCCTCAATTCGGAGCCAGTTACGCCATCCATGGACGGGTGGATAAACCCCGTCACGGAGGCCGTATCCTCAGCGGCGATCGAGCCGAATATCGACCTTACCCTTCACGAGAGCCGTGTTGCCAAACTGCCGGATCCTTCCCCGGCCACGATCTCCGAACCGCCTGCGCCCATGCCTATCAAATCCGACTGGGCACCGATCATGTAGTTTACCTCCATGGGTATTTTTCAGCACTCGCCCTTTGGCGACATACTGAACTCATTAAGGTCTCTCTCCTTGTCAGGAGGATCCTGGCCGAACTATGTCTGGCGGGATTGGGATGCGGATGACAAAGAAATTCGCTGCCCACCCACCACCCACTTAGTAGCCACTGTCGATGACTTAACCGACATGCTCGACTTCGACTCCGAAGACATCGACGGTATAGACGACGATGCGGGAGACGAAGAGGAACCACTGCCCACAGGCCACTGGACAGCCACCTCATCATACGATATATATACATGGTGGACACACCCAAAGAAGGCAATGGTGACGAGACAGTGGAGGATGACCCCTCCAAGAAGCAACCCAAGCGCCGACGTCAGCGGCGCCACTCTAAGTCCCGTCAAAGCAAAAGTGGTGATACCGGCACAGGAGATAATAACAGTCCGGATAGTGCCGAAGATGGCAACAATCCCCTCCAGCATGATCTAGGACAGGAGGATGGAGAGGCCAGCCCTCCAGAGAGAGCGGCAGATGGAGAGGCGGAGGATGATAATTACATGCCCCCTCTGAAGACGAGGCAAGCCTATGACAAATTCATCGTGCCAGAGGATCCTGTCGAACAAGAGCGCTTCAAGCACCGGATTATAGCCATGGCAAATAGGCTTAAGAAAAAGCAGCAGCAGCTTCAAGCTGATCAAGGTCTGCTAGCCAAGGAATATAAACTTGAATGCCCCTCCAAGAGTTACCCAAAATGCAGGTTGCTACCCCAACTGGAGGAAGAAGTGTATAACGCGGCTGATCGGCCACCTCGTGGCCGCGATAGAGAGGCATTCCAGCCAAAAGCTCAGCCTGCACCCCGACGCCATTCAAATAAAAAGGCATGGGGAAATACGCCAGACCTGCGAGACGTACTGGAGGACAAAGCAAAACATGCAAGATCGATCTACGGATCACAAGGGCGCGCCACTACGCGAGACGATAAACGTCACGCCGGATACAGTAAAAGTAAATCCGGCCGGGCCGAACACAGTGGGCAAGACTCATTGGAGTTGCTCGCGATATAGCCCAGTACAGAGGTGCCGCACACCACTTATGCTTCACAGATGAAGTAATGGATCATCAAATCCCAAAGGGTTTCAAACCCGTAAACATAGAATCATATGACGGCACGACAGATCCTGCGGTATGGATCGAGGATTTCCTCCTGCACATCCACATGGCCCGCGGTGATGATCTACACGCCATTCAATACCTCCCACTCAAACTAAAAGGACCAGCTTGGCATTGGCTTAATAGCCTGCCAGCAGAGTCCATTGGCTGTTGGGAAGATCTGGAAGCTGCATTCCTCGACAACTTTCAGGGCACTTATGTGCGACCACCAGATGCCGATGACTTGAGCCACATAATTCAGCATCCAGAGGAATCGGCCAGACAATTATGGACACGGTTCCTAACAAAGAAAAATCAAATCGTCGACTGCCCGAATGCAGAGGCCCTAGCAGCTTTCAAGCACAACATCCGCGACGAGTGGCTAGCCCGGCACCTTGGTCAGGAAAAGCCGAAATCTATGTCAGCCCTCACGACACTCATGACCTGCTTTTGTGCGGGAGAAGACAGCTGGCTGGCTCGCAGTAATAACATATCAAAGAACCATGGTACTTCGGATACCAAGGACGGCAATAGCAGGTCACGTCGCAACAAACATAAGCGCTGCATTAACAGCGATAATACTGAGGATACGACAGTCAATGCCGGATTCAAAGGCTCTAAACCCGGTCAGCGGAAAAAGCCATTCAAATGAAGCACTCTGGGCCCGTCCAGTTTGGACCGTATACTCGATCGCTCGTGTCAAATACACGGCACCCCAGACAAGCCAGCCAACCACACCAACAGGGATTGTTGGGTGTTCAAGCAGGCCGGCAAGTTAATTGCCGAAAACAAAGATAAGTGGCCACATAGCGATGACGAGGAAGAGCCCCGGCAGCCGAACACCGGAGGACAGAAGATGTTCCCCCCACAAGTGCGGACGGTGAACATGATATATGCAACCCACATCCCCAAGAGGGAGCGGAAGCGTGCGCTCAAGGACGTGTATGGGTTGGAGCCAGTCGCCCCAAAGTTCAACCCATGGTCCTCCTGTCCGATCACCTTCGATCGCAGGGACCACCCCACTAGTATCCGTCACGGCGGATTTGCCTCACTCGTCCTAGACCCAATCATTGATGGATTTCACCTCACTCGAGTCCTTATGGATGGCGGCAGTATCCTGAACCTGCTTTATCAGGACACAGTTTGCAAAATGGGTATAGACCCCTCAAGGATCAAACCCACAAAACGACCTTTAAAGGCGTCATACCAGGTGTAGAGGCCCATTGCACAGGCTCAGTCACACTGAAAGTGGTCTTCAGATCCCCGGATAACTTCCGAAGCGAAGAGTTAATCTTCGATATAGTCTCGTTCCGCAGTGGTTATCATGCACTGCTCGGGCGAACTGCATTTGCGAGATTCAATGCGGTACCGCATTATGCATACCTCAAGCTCAAGATGCCAGGACCTCGGGGGGTCATTACAGCTAATGGAAACACAGAGCGCTCTCTCCGAACAGAGGAGCACACTGCGGCCCTTGCAGCGGAAGCGCAAAGCAGCCTCTTAAGGCAATCCACTAGTTTGGCGTTTAAGGACCCGGACACCTTCAAGCGCGCCCGGAGTAATCGGCCACAGGACCACCTGGCATGTTCCGAGATCGCATAGCAATGCGGCCCCCACCCCGGTCCCAGCCAAACGGCGAAATCTGTGCCATGCGTACATAATTACGCATTAAAAATACCATGGGCACAGGCGGGGAGGGGGGCACGACAGTATCACGCCCCAAGTTGCGGCTTAAACCACACTAGGGGCTTCCCGCTTTGTTATTTTTCTCTTTCAGGACTTCAGTCTCTGGAAACCCTGTCCGGCAGCGTGATTGTCGAACACATGATGCAGCATCCAAGGAGGCAGAAAGCTATGTCACACCACGGAACTCCCAGGTGGATTACGATAACGAGTGAAATATTTGCTTTGCTACCATTCCTCAGCTTGCCCTTGGAAGGGACATGTCAAACAGTCCTACTTTTTGCTTTATCACACTACTTGTATCATTCTGCTTTAACGCACCCTTTTTGAATAAAAAATGCATAGCATTAAGACTATTATTGCATTCTTCTTTATATGTGTGTGTGTGTGTGTTCATTCATGACATCCAGCACCCGTACACTCTGGTACGGCCAATACGCTAGGGGCTTAAGCATACTCCACAATACGGCGTGAGAGGTCCGGACACTTTCAACAGTGCAGCACCCCGAACTTATAGCATTATATGCATCAGCTCCGAATCATGTCTTGGGTCAATAGTTGGGTTTGCCCGGCTCCCATGTTTTGGTACCTTACGTTCCGCTATATCGGCTAAGGTAGCACTGGGAGAACTACTGCGATTGTGCCCCGGTTCTGCTGGGCTAAGCACCTCAGTAGAGAAAGCTAAAACTGACTGCCATGATAAGGCGAGAGACTGGTCGCTGTTCGAGAGGTTTTCGAGTCCTTAAAGACTTATGCCGCTTAGAGCGAGGAGTCGGCCCTGTCCAGCTTAAGGTGTCTATCGCGCCCCGAGTTCGGCCTTCCGAACACTAGGGGCTTCGCCGAAATTTAAAATTATAGAATTCTATGGCTAAGTGAGAGTGATAACGCATTATAGTCCGATTGCCTTGTTCGTTGTGCTAAGCACCTCCCTCGAAGGACCCAAAAATGGGAACAAGAGTGCTCAGGTTTATCCCGAACACCCCAGCACTCGTGGCATGGGGGCAGAAGCCGACGACTAGCCATCTCTCAGATTTGATAAACAGCCGAATAGAAGGTAATATTTTAAATTCAAACAAGCGTTGCATAGCGCATATGAACAAGTTTTCATGAATACAGGATTACACGAACGGGTTTACTCAAATATTGTATCTTTGGCACACTCATCCGCTACGAGACGGGAACCCTTCAGGACACCCTCATAGTACATCTCAGGGTGGCGATGCTCCTTGCCCTCCGGCGGCCCTTCCTTGATCAGCTTCACGGTGTCTAGCTTGGCCCATTGCACCTTCACACGGGCGAAAGCCCGGCGTGCACCTTCGATGCAGACGGACTGCTTGACGACTTCCAGCCATGGGCAGGCATCCACAAGCCACCTCACCAGGCCGAAGTAGCTGTTTGGAAGGGCGTCGCCAGGCCACATCCAGACTATAAAGCCCTTCATGGCCTGTTCGGCCGCCTTGTGTAGCTCGACCAGCTGCTTTAGCTGGTCGCTCATAGGCACCGGGTGTTCGGTCCCAGTATATTGGTCCCAGAACAACTTCTCCGTTGAGCTTCCCTCCTCGGCCTGGTAAAACGTTGCGGCATTCGACACGCTGCGGGGAAAATCTGCAAATGCTCCTGGAGAGCTCCGGATTCGGGTAAGTAACAGGTAATTTACTTTCACATGCTTGCTTTGCATATGAAATGCCTTACCCGCCGCTATCTTCTTCATCGCATCAATCTCCTGGAGGGCCTTTTGGGCTTCGGCCTTGGCACTCTTTGCGCTCTCGAGGGTCGCGGCAAGCTCAGACTCTCGTGTCTTCAAGTCAAGCTCCAACGCCTCGTGCTTCGTCACGAGAGCGTGGAGCTCTTGCTGCACCTCATCCACCAGTGCCTCATGCCTCTCCCACTCGGTGCGCTCCTTGGCCGCTTTGTTTTCGGCCTCAGATAGTGCTTGCTTCAGGGTCTCCACCTCGGTCGTGGCCCCTGGCAAATTTACGATGATCCTGTCATTTTGCAATCGCATTCTTTTTATACATATCCATAGACTAGGTACTACTTACGTTTGTTCTCCTCGAGCTGCCTCTTGGCAAGGCCGAGCTATTCCTTGGACCCTTTAAGGTCCTGCTTTAGTGCGGCGACCTCCGCAGTCAGTGCGGCAAATGCTAGCAGCAAAGCCTGCATACGCATATTGACATACTTATATTAAACTCCTACGATATTGTTTGATCCTCTGTTCGGCTTTTCTGTGTGAACACCAAACAGAGCATCAGGGGCTACTGTCTATGCGGTAATATTTTTCCTGTATTTCAAAAACTTACCTCAAAGCCCGTTAGAAGGCTGGCACAGGCTTCAGTCAGTCCGCTCTTGGCGGACTGAACCTTCTGGACCACCGCACTCATAATAGTGCGGTGCTCCTCGTCGATGGAAGCGCTGCGAAGCGCTCCCATCAGATTGTCCGGTGCCTCTGGATGGACAGAGGTCACCGGCATAGGCGTCTTGCCCCTCTTGGAAGGAGGCCGCTTGCCCGAGTCCGGAACCACTGGAGGTTCCGGCGCGGTGTTCGGCTGAGGGCCGAACTCGGAGCCCTCGGGGGCTTTGCTCCCCCTGCTCCCGGAGTCCGGAAGGTCGCTTTGAGGTGCCTCCGGGACTGTCTCCCCTCGACCCAGTGCCTCTTGAGACAACACCTCAGCATTGTCCGTAGGGCAAGGGGAGATGGCGGTCGGAAGTGGATCGCTATCCATATCCGACGAGCCCAGGGAGCCGTCCGACGAGGATAAGTCGATACGGGTTCGGGGCAGTCTGCACAATCATAATTCGGTGTTAGGAGAAGCAGTGCGATAAAGGAATGCTATGAGTTACTCTGGTATCCGAATACTTACGACTTCGCCAGGGGCTTGGCCCTGAGCAGCCACTCGTCTTCGCCTTCGGCGGCGGTGGTGGAGTAGTCCGGAAGGAGAGTCCTTCCCTTCTTGGACCCTTTGGCCCCCCCAGTAGGGGCGGCCTTCCTTCTCTTGTCTCCCCCGACTGGAGGGGGAACATCTTCATCTTCCTCCTCGTCTTCAGGGGAGGAGTGTGTCGCGGAGTTATCGGACGATGAGCCCGATAACACCTGGCGCCGGGAGCTCTTTCGGGTTCCCTTGGCCTTCTTGGTCTACTCCGGCACCTTGTAAGGAGCCGGAGTTAGCATCTCCGTCAGGAGAGCGTCCGCAGTGTCTTCGGGCAGAGGGGCTGGACAGTTAATCTGCCCCGACGTCTCCACACAGCCCTATCAAAGGCAGGGAGATCAGACCCCGCACATGGTTAACCTAGGGCAAATAAATATCCTACCGGATGTATAGAACTCACCGAATGCGCTCGGCGCTTCGCGCTTAGCCCGCGGTCCTCGGTGAGAGAGGGAGGGACCTCGGCGCCCTTGAACAGCACCTTCCAGACGTCCTTGTGTGTCGTGTCGAAGAGCTCGCTTAGAGTCTGGTGCTGGGCCGGGTCGAACTCCCACAAGTTGAAGTCCCGTTGTTGGCACGGGAGGATCCGGCGGATGAGCATGACGTGGACTATGTTGACAAGCTTGAGCTTCTTGCTTGTCATGTTCAGGATACATTTCTGGAGTCCGTCCAGCTCCACCGATGAACCCGATGACAAGCCCTTCTCTTTCCAGGAAGTGAGCCGTGTAGGGAATCTGGATCAAAACTTGGGGGCAGCCACCCATTTGGTGTCGCGCGGCTCGGTGATGTAGAACCACGCCGATTTCCACCCCTTTATGGTCTCCACGAAGGAGCCTTCAAGCCATATAATATTGGGCATCTTGCCCACCATGGCTCCGCCGCATTCTGCTTGTTGGCCGCCCACCACCTTCGGCTTGATATTGAAGGTCTTTAGCCATAGGCCGAAGTGGGGGCGGATGCGGAGGAAAGCCTCACAGACGATGATGAATGCCGAAATGTTGAGGATGAAGTTCGGGGCCAGATCATGGAAGTCCAGCCCGTAGTAGAACATGAGACCGCGGACGAATGGATGAAGGGGAAACCCCAGTCCACGGAGGAAGTGGTGGAGGAAAACTACCCTCTCATGGGGTTCTGGGGTAGGGACGATCTACCCCACAGCGGGCAGCCGATGCGCGATATTCGCGGCTAAGTATCCGGCTCCATGCAGTTTTTTGATGTGTTCCTCCGTAACGGAGGAAAGCCATCCACTTGCCTCCCGCTCCGGACATGTTTGGAGGAGGTTGAGGAGAAAGATGTGGACTTGGGCGTTGGGGCTCGAGTGCGCAAGAATGGATGGGCAAGGAGGAAGAAGGCGTGGGTAGAGAAAGGTTAAACCTTATCCCTTTATAAGGGCGGCCAAAACTATGTGCCCCCACTAGCCTAGTAAAACTCGCTTGCCCCCCAAGCGCCGTAACCGATGGCGCGGTTGGGTTACCACGCCCGTATTGATGAGAATCTCGTAATAAGGGGGACATGATCCCTGCTTTGACAAGACGTGTCAGGAAACTGCCTCGCGTTATGTGCGGAGTTAGTTAAAGGAAACGGTTCGAATAATCATCGGGCCATGACATAACGTCATGTTGACAAAGCGTGTCAGCAGATTAAGATTTGTGGAAATATTATTCTCTCTATGGTGGTATGTGGAATTTATTTTGCAGGGCCGGACACTATCCTGGTATTCAAACTTTTTTGGGATGTGTTCGGAGGAGGAACCCGCCTTGCAATGTCTAAGACAACACTACGCGCCGGACTCATCGTCATTGCAGCCTGGTTCAGGGGCTACTGAGGGAGTCCTGGATTAGGGGGTCTCCGGACAGCCGGACTATATCCTTTGGCCGGACTATCGGACTATGAAGATACAAGATTGAAGACTTTGTCTCGTGTCCGGATGGGACTCTCCTTGGCGTGGAAGGCAAGCTAGGCAATACGGATATGGATATCTCCTCCTTTGTAGCCGACCTTGTGTAACCCTAGCCCCTCCGGTGTCTATATATACCGGAAGGTTTTAGTCCGTAGGACAACATACAATCATACCATAGGCTAGCTTCTAGGGTTTAGCCTCTCCGATCTCGTGGTAGATCAACTCTTGTAATACTCATATCATCAAGAATAAATCAAGTAGGACGTAGGGTTTTACCTCCATCAAGAGGGCCTGAACCTGGGTAAAACATCGTGTTCCCTGCCTCCTGTTACCATCCGCCTAGACACACAATTCGGGACCCCCTACCCGAGATCCGCCGGTTTTGACACCGACATTCTCCCTCTGGTCCTTGGCCTTCATAGTGTTGATGGCCCCTCCGGGATCCTCCTCCATAGCCTCCGGTGATGATGGCCCCCTCCGGCAGGGTGCCAGAGAGGGCCTAGATTGATTTCTCGTGGCTACAGAGGCTTGCGGCGGCGGAACTTCCGATCTAGGTTATTTTCTGGAGGTTTGGGCATTTATAGGAGAGGTTGGCGTCAAGAACAAGTCAGGGGGCCCACGGGAAGTCCACGGGGCACAGGGGCGCGCCCCCACCCTCGTGGGGCCCATGGGACTCCCCTTTGGTAGATTTTTGTTCCAGTATTTTTTATATTTTCCAGAAAAATTGTCCATTGATTTTCATCGCATTCCGAGAACTTTTATTTCTGCACAAAAACAACACCATAGTAGTTCTGCTGAAAACAACGTCGGTCCGAGTTAGTTCTAATCAAATCATACCAAAATCATATAAAACTATTGTAAACTTAGCAAAAATACTTCATAAAGTATAGATACGTTGGAGATGTATCAGCATCGTCACCTCATCCTTAGCCAATCTTCGCTTAATCCGTAGCCCCTATTTCGAGTTGCAAATATTAGCAACAGAACCAGTATCAAATACCCAGGCTCTACTACGAGCATTAGTAAGGTACACACCAATAACATGTAATATCAAATATACCTTTCACTTTTCCATCCTTCTTATCCGCCAAATACTTGGGGCAGTTCCGCTTCCAGTGACCATTCCCTTTGCAGTAGAAGCACTCAGTCTCAAGCTTAGGTCCTGACTTGGGCTTCTTCACTTGAGCAGCAACTTGCTTGCCGTTCTTCTTGAAGTTCCCCTTCTTCCCTTTGCCCTTTTTCTTGAAACTAGTGGTCTTGTTAACCATCAACACTTGATGCTCCTTCTTGATTTCTACCTCCGCAGCCTTTAGCTTTGCGAAGAGCTCGGGAATTGTCTTATCCATCCCTTGCATATTATAGTTCATCTTGAAGATTTTGTAGCTTGGTGGCAGTGATTGAAGAACTCTGTCAGTGACACTATCATCAGGAAGATTAACTCCCAGTTGAGTCAAGTGGTTGTGGTACCTAGACATTCTGAGTATATGTTCACTGACAGAACTATTCTCCTCCATTTTGCAACTGTAGAATTTATTGGAGACTTCATATCTCTCAATCCGGGCATTTGCTTGAAATATTAACTTCAACTCCTGGAACATCTCATATGCTCCATGACGTTCAAAACGTTGTTGAAGTCCCGATTCTAAGCCGTAAAGCATGGCACACTGAACTATCGAGTAGTCATCAGCTTTGCTTTGCCAGGTGTTCATAACATCTGGTGTTGCTCCTGTAGAGGATTTGGCACCCAGCGGTGCTTCCAGGATGTAATTCTTCTATGCGGCAATGAGGATAATCCTCAGGTTACAAACCAAGTCCGTGTAGTTTCTACCATCATCTTTCAACTTAGCTTTCTCTAGGAACGCATTAAAATTCAACGGAACAACAACATGGTCCATTTATCTACAACAACATAGACATGCAAAATACTGTCAGGTACTAAGTTCATGATACATTAGAGTTCAATTAATCATATTACTTAAGAACTACCACTTAGATAGACATCCCTCTAGTCATCTAAATGATCACGTGATCCATATCAACAAAACCATGTATGATCATCACGTGAGATGGAGAAGTTTTCAATGGTGAACATCACTATGTTGATCATATCTACCATATGATTCACGCTCGACCTTTCGGTCCCAGTGTTCTGAGGCCATATCTTCATATGCTAGGCTCGTCAAGTTTAACCTAAGTATTCTGCTTGTGCAAAACTGTCTTGCACCCGTTGTATGTGAACGTAGAGCTTATCACACCCAATCATCACGTGGTGTCTCGGCACGACGAACTGTAGCAACGGTGCATACTCAGGGAGAACACTTATACCTTGAAATTTAGTGAGAGATCATCTTACAATGCTACCCCCGTACTAAGAAAAATAAGATGCATAAAAGATAAACGTCACATGCAATCAATATAAGTGATACGATATGGCCATCATCATCTTGTGCCTTTGATCTCCTTCTTCAAAGCACCGTCATGATCACCATCGTCATCGGCTTAACACCTTGATCTCCATCATAGCATCGTTGTTGTCTCGCCAACTATTGCTTCCACGACTATCGCTACCGCTTAGTGATAAAGTAAAGCAATTACATGGCGATTGCATTTCATACAATAAAGTCACAACCATATGGCTCCTGCCAGTTGCCGATAACTTTGTTACAAAACATGATCATCTCATACAACAATATATATAATCACGTCTTGACCATATCACATCACAACATGTCCTGCAAAAACAAGTTAGACGTCCTCTACTTTGTTGTTGCAAGTTTTACGTGGCTGCTACGGGCTTAGCAAGAACCGTTCTTACTTATGCATAAAAAACCACAACAGTTTTTTGTCAAGTGTGCTATTTTAACCTTCGTCAAGGACCGGGCGTAGTCACACTGGATTCAACTAAAGTTGGAGAAAAAGACACCCACTAGCCACCTGTGTGTGAAGCACGTCGGTCGAACCAGTCTCATGAACGCATTCATGTAATGTTGGTCTGGGCCGCTTCATCCAACAATACCTCCGAATCAAAGTATGACATGCTGGTAAGCTGTATGACTATTATCGCCCACAACTGTTTGTGTTCTACTTGTGCATATAACATCTACGCATAGACCTGGCTCGGATGCCACTGTTGGCGAACACAGTATTTCAAAAAATTCTACGATCACGCAAGATCTATCTAGGAGATGCATAGCAACGAGCGGGGAGAGTGTGTCTCTATACCCTCGTAGACCGAAAGCGGAAGCGTTAAGTAACGCGGTTGATGTAGTCGAACGTCTTTGCGACCCAACCGATCAAGTATTAAACGCACGACACCTCCGCGATCTACATATGTTCAACTCGGTGACGTCCCTCGTACTCTTGATCCAGTTGAGGCCGAGGGTGAGTTGCATCAGCACGATAGCGTGTTGACTGTGATGGTGAAGTTACCAATGCAGGGCTTCGCCTAAGCACTACGACAATATGACCGAGGTGGAAAACTATGGAGGGGGCACCGCACACGGCTAAAGATCAACTTGTGTGTCTATGGTGTGCGCCCCTCCCCCGTATATAAAGGATAGAGGAGGGGAGGGTCGGCCGGCCCCTAGGGCGCGCCCCAAGAGGGGAATCCTACTCCTAGTAGGAGTAGGTTCCCCCTTTCCTAGACCAACTAGGAGAAGAAGGAAGGAGAGGGAGAGGGAGGGGAAAGAGGGATTGTGCCCCTTCCCCTTGTCCTATTAGGACTCACCTTGGGGGGCGCGCCACCTCCTGGTTGCGTCCCTCTCTCTCCCCTAAGGCCCACTAAGGCCCATAACTTCCCGGGGGGTTCCGGTAACCCTTCAGCACTCTGGTTTTATCCGAAACTATCTGGAACACTTCTGGTGTCTGAATAACATGGTCCCATATATCAATATTTATGTCTCAACCATTTCGAGACTCCTCGTCGTGCACGTGATCACATCCGGGATTCCAAACAACCTTCGGTACATCAAATCACATAACTCACAATACATATCGTCATCAAACGTTAAGCGTGCGTACCCTATGGGTTCGAGAACTATGTAGACATGACCGAGACACATCTCTGGTCAATAACCAATAGCAGAACCTGGATGCTCATATTGGTTTGCACATATTCTACAAAGATCTTTATCGGTCAAACCGCACAACAACATACGTTGTTCCCTTTGTCATTGGTATGTTACTTGCCCGAGATTCGATCATCGGTATCATCATACCTAGTTCAATCTCGTTACCGGCAAGTCTCTTTACTCGTTCCGTAATGCATTATCACGCAACTAACTCATTAGTCACATTGCTTTCAAGGCTCATAGTGATGTACATTGCCGAGAGGGATACCTCTCTGATACACAGAGTGAAAAATCCTAATCTCAATCTATGCCAACTCAACAAACACCATTGGAGACACCTGTAGAGCATCTTTATAATCACCCAGTTACATTGTGACGTTTGATAGCACACAAGGTGTTCCTCCGGTATTCGGGAGTTGCATAATCTCATAGTCGTAGGAACGTGTATAAGTCATGAAGAAAGCAATAGCAATAAACTAAACGATCATAGTGCTAAGCTAACGGATGGGTCTAGTCCATCACATCATTCTCTAATGATGTGATCCCATTCATCAAATGACAACACATGTCTATGGCTAGGAAACTTAATCATCTTTGATTAACGAGCTAGTCTAGTAGAGGCATACTAGAGACACTTTGTTTGTCTATGTATTCACACATGTACTAAGTTTTCGGTTAATACAATTCTAGCATGAATAATAAACATTTATCATGATATAAGGAAATTTAAATAACAACTTTATTATTGCCTCTAGGGCATATTTCCTTCATAAATTCCTTGGAAAGTGTTGGTACGGAGGGCACCCGTGGATACGGTAAGCCATGGAAAGTGAAAGTATGGTGGAAAAAGGAATAAAGTTTATTTTCTATTTGGGAACCGCCTATGATATATCTAAGCATGGAAAGTATTGGGAACTCCAATTCGTTTTCATTGGTGGGATGGATACACCTCCCAAAATGTTTTTATCTCTAAGTTTTTTGCTTTGAGCTCTGGCACCTCTACAAATCCCTACTTCCCTTTGCAAAGCACCTTTCTTTTACTTTATGCAATTTTTATTTTTGAATTTGAGTTTCCATCTTCTCTTATGAAAGCACCAACTAGGAGGCAATATGATCGCACTCAAGTATTGTGTGTAGCTAATATTCGAGCGTGTTTTATGAATGGATCACTGTTTGAGCATGATGGGCTAGGGATAACTCATTTTAGCGTTGATGTTTTGAAAGACATGGTTGCTTGTTGATATGCTTGAGTATCTAAATTATCATGTCAAAACTAGACTATTGCTTTGAACAATATAAAAGTCCAAATGTCCATGCTATAAAGAAAAGAAATATGATATGACATGTTAAGCAGCATTCCACATCAAAAATTCTGTTTTTATCACTTACCTACTCGAGGACGAGCAGGAGTTAAGCTTGGGGATGTTGATACATCTCCAACGTATCTATAATTTTTTATTGTTCCATGTTGTAATATTATCAATCTTGGATGTTTTATAATAATTTTATAGTCATTTTATATCATTTTTTGGTACTAACCTATTGACATAGTGCCAAGTGCCAGTTGCTATTTTTTCCCATGTTTTTTACATTGCAGAAAATCAATATCAAACGGAGTCCAAATGCCATGAAACTTTATGGAGAATTTTTATGGGCCAGAAGGAACACAACAGGCCCTGGCTGCGCCTAGGGGGTGCTTCGAGGGGGGCACAACCAACCAGGGTGCGCCAGGAGGCCTAGGCGCGCCCTGGTGGGTTGTGCCCACCTCGGGTGCCCCCCGGACCGCCTCTTTGCTCTATAAATACCCCAATATTCCAGAAACCCTAGGGGATTCGACAAAATATTCATCCAACCGCCGTAGAGTCCAGAACCACCATATCCAATCTAGACACCATCTCGAATGGGGTTCACCACCTCCATTGGTGCCTCTCCGATGATGCGTGAGTAGTTCTTTGTAGACCTTTGGGTCCGTAGTTAGTAGCTAGATGGATTCATCTCTCTCTTGATTCTCAATACAATGGTCTCTTGGAGATCCATATGTTGTAACTCTTTTGCGGTGTGTTTGTTGGGATCGATGAACTTTGAGTTTATGATCAGATCTATCTTTTTTATATCCATGAAAGTATTTGAGTTTTTTGATCTCTTTTATGCATAATCTCTTATAACCTCGTATTTCTTCTCCGATATTTGGGTTTTCTTTGGGCAACTTGATCTATTTATCTTTCAATGGGAAGAGGTGCTTTGTAGTGGGTTCAATCTTATGGTGCTTGATCCCAGTGATAGAAAGGGAAATGACACGTATGTATCGTTGCTACTAAGCATAAAACGACAGGGTCTATCTCTACATAGATAGATCTTGTCTACATCGTGTCATCGTTCTTATTGCATTACTTCGTTTCTCCATGAACTTAATACACTAGATGCATGTTGGATAGCAGTCGATGTGTGGAGTAATAGTAGTAGATGCAGGCAGGAGTCGGTCTACTAATCTTGGACGTGATTCCTATATAATGATCATTGCTGGGATATCTTCATAATTATTTGAAGTTTTTTCAATTTCCCAACAGTAATTTGTTCACCCACTGTTTGCTATTTTTCTCAAGAGAAGCCACTAGTAAAACCTACGGCCCCCGGGTCTTTCTTTCTCATATATTTGCCTTTGCGGTCTACTTTTCTCTTGCATTTATTTTCAGATCTATTAATCCAAAACCCAAAAATACCTTGCTGCACTTTATTTTATTTGCGATCTATTTATTTAATATATTACAACTTTCTCCCGTGCGCCCACCGTTTTTGGCGACGTTACCCGAAAGGGGTTGAGAACCTCTTTAACACGTCGGGTTGTGAGTGATTGTTATTTGTGTGCAGGGGCTGTTTATGTTGTGTTGCTTGGTTCTCCTACTGGTTCGATAACCTTGGTTTCATATCTGAGGGAAATACCTACCGTCGCTGTGCTGCATCATCCCGTCCTCTTTGGGGAAATACCGACATAGCTTCAAGCGACATCAGGCCATCCTCACCAGCATTCCCTCGGAGAGGCACTCTTTGGAAGATGCCGATCTCAATGTTTTTACGGTCTTCGAGACCTTTTCTTCCGACAAACGGCGCAAAAGGGTATTGCGTGACCTTGCCGAAGTCAACCAGGTAGCCGTGGTAAATCCTTGGAATGACATGGCGATAACCTTCACCGCCGATGATGAGCCAAGGGCCAGATCAGTCCGAGCACCAGCCGCTTTGGTCTTAAACCCAATAGTAGATGGCTTTTGGCTCACCAAAGTACTCATGGATGGTTGCAGCGGATATTACCTCATCTACGAAGATACGCTCCAAAAAATGCAGATGGACAAAAGTCGCATTGAGCAAAGCACCACCACTTTCCGAGGCATCATCCCCAGTCGAGAAGCAATAAGCTCGGGGAGGATCAAACTCGACGTCATATTCGGCACGCCGGAGAACTATAGGTCCGAAGAGTTGCTCTTCCACGTGGCACCTTTCCACATCGGATATCACGCCCTGTTAGGGCGAGAAGCATTCATATGCTTTCAAGCCATACCCCATTACGGGTACATGAAGCTCAAAATGCCAGGGCCCAATGGAGTTATCACTATCACCAGTGATCTAGATATAGCACTCCGCGCCGAAAACAAAACCGCATCCCTAGCCCTCGAGGCACTATCCGAGGACCTTACAGGCAAGGAACTGACCACTCTGCGCTCTACAGTGGACAAGGACGATGTAATCCTCGACAAGAGGCCCAAATCCATTTCCTTTAAACCAGCAGATGAAATAGTCAAATTCCAAGTACACGCAACAGATCCTAATAAGACTGCAGCCATTGGAGCACAACTGGATCCAACTATCATCGCCGCTTTAAGAGCGTTTTTGCGCGAAAATTGGGACATCTTTGCCTGGCATCCTTCAGATATGCCAGGAATCCCACACAGACTAGCCAAACACATCCTCAATATAATAAAAGGCTTTAAACCAGTCAAGCAAACATTGTCGTGATTTTCCGAACCCAAGCGGCAAGCCATGGGGGAGGAGCTAGACAAACTACTTGAAGTCGGGTTCATCAGAGAGATCAAACACCCGGACTGGCTATCAAACCTAGTCATGGTGCCAAAGAAGGATAAATCCTGGCACCTTTGTGTCGATTTCAAAGACCAAAACAAGGTCTGCCCTAAGGACCCCTTCCCACCGCCTCGCATTGACCAAATCATTGATGCAACTGCAGGACATGATTCATTGTGCTTCCTCGATGCATACTCCGGATACCATCAAATTAAGATGAGGGAATCCGATCAAGCTGCAATAGCATTCATCACCTCGTATGGGCCTTTCTGCTTCAACACTATGCCTTTTGGACTCAAAAACGCTGGAGCCACCTACCAATGCATGATTCAAACATGCCTGGAAAAACAAATTGGCAAGACAGTGGAGGCATATGTAGATGACGTAGTCATCAAAACTGAACATGTCGAATCATTAGTGGACGACTTGTGCCTCACATTCGACAACCTCCGAACATATGACATACGACTCAATCCAGATAAATGCGTTTTCAGCGTCCTGGCCGGAAAGCTGCTCAGGTTCATTGTTTCCAATAGAGGAATCGAACCAAATCTAGCCAAAATCCAAGCCTTGTCGCAATTGGCAACACCAACAGACCTAAAGCAGGTCCAAATACTAGCTGGGTGCGTGGCAGCCTTGAGCCGCTTTATCTCCAGATTGGGAGAAAAGGCACTACCACTTTATCGCCTGCTCCAACGTACCGATCACTTCGAGTGGACGGATGTGGCAACGACCGGGTTGGAAGAAATAAAAACTTTGTTAGCAAATAACTCAATCCTTGCTGCACCAAACATCGGCAAACCTATGCTACTGTACATATCAGCAACTCACCAGGTAGTGAGCATTGTGCTCGTTGTTGAACATGAGGAAAAGGGACACAAATTCCCACTCCAAAAACCAGTATACTATGTATGGCGGTCCTTACACCATGCAAATCCCGATACCCGCATTACCAAAAGATAGCGTATGCGGTCTTCATGGTATCTCGAAAACTAAGGCACTATTTTCAACAGTGCTCGATCACGGTGGCCTCTGAAGTGCCACTCAATGACATCATAAAAAATCAAGACACCACTGGCTGCATTGCCAAAAGGGCTATCAAGGTCTTACCATTTGAAATAACATACAAGCCACGCCGAGCTATTAAATCTCAGGTGTTGGCCGACTTTGTCGCCGAATGGACAAAAGCCGAACTCCCCAAAGAGTACACCACATACTCCAACTGGGTGATGTACTTCGACGGCTCCAAAATGTTATCCGGATTGGGAGCTGGTGACATCCTAACATCCCCTATAGGGGACACAATCCATTATGTATTACAAATCATGTATACGGACTCCAATAACACAGCTGAATATGATGCGCTCCTGCATGGACTCCGGATGGTCGTTTATATGGGCATACAACGCCTTAAGGTGCATGGGGATTCGATCCTCGTGATATCTCAAATAAATGGAGGATTCAACGCAAAAGATCCAAAGATGGCGGCCTACCGCAATGCCGTACTTAAAATAATAGCTTGATTTGAGGTGCTCGAGTTTCATCATGTGGCTCGAGATAGTAATCAAGCAGCAAGCATCCATGCTCGAATGGGTGCTAAATGCGACCCCATCCCGTCTAACACCTTTTTGGAAAGGATTTTCAAGTCATCTGTGGTATGGCAAGATGAGAGCGGAAATACCAGTCCGGCGCCGATCACACCCTCGGACGCCGAACACGATTCGGATATCATCGGGGGCTCGGGCACTGAGCCGGTGCCTTTCGCTCATGTAATCATGGCGGTTATTGCAGCATGGACCGAACCCTTCTTGGCCTACCTTAATAGGCAGGAGCTACCTAATGATCAGAACGAGGCCCCTCGCATAGTACGGCGCTCCAAGGCCTACAAAGTTCACGAAGGAGAACTCTACAAGAAAAGCACTACTGGAGTTCTTCAAGATGTATCTCCGAAATACATGTTGGCCTTGGTGGCCATCACGCCGCAGGTCGGGCCCTTATAAGCAAAGCCTTCCGTACATGCTTCTTCTGGCCCACGGCCCGAGCAGATGCACAGGCCCTTGTACAGCGCTGTGTAGGATGCCATCTCTTCGCCAATCAAAGTCGTATGCCTCCTACTGCCTTAAGAACTATCCCCATTACCTGGCCTTTTGCGGTCTAGGAGCTAGACATGGTCGAACCCCTTAAAGGGGGAAGCCACAAGAAGAAATATTTACTGGTCATGGTGGATAAATTCACTAAGTGGATAGATGCCAAACCAGTAAAAACTACTGAAGCCGGGCCGGTGATAGACTTTATATCCGGTGTCGTACGCCATTATGGTGTCCTACACAACATTATTACTCAAAACGGCTCTAACTTCATAGCCGATGAGGTAAAAAATTGGTGCGCTAACCTGGGCATCAAGCTCGATTACGCCTCCGTATATCACCCTCAAACACACGGTCAAGTCGAGCGGGCCAGTGGACTGATAATTAGCGGCATCAAACCGAGACTAGTGTGATCCCTAAAGGAGTCAGATAAACACTGGGTTGAGGAACTCGATTCCGTACTCTGGGGGCTGCGGACCACGCCCAACCGCACGACCGGATACACACCATTCTTCATGGTGTGCGGCGCAGAGGTTGTCTTGCCCTGTGACATTATTCATGATTCACCTCGAGTGCGCATGTATGAAGAGAAAGAGGCTGAGCTCGATCTGCAAGACGACTTAGATGGCCTGGAGGAGGAGCAGGATGTCGCAAAAGTGCGTTCCGCATTCTATCAACAACAAGCTCGAAGATACCAAAGCAGAGAAGTGCGGGCAAAGACTTACAACGTCAGCGAGCTCGTTTTACGCCTCCCAGAGAAGAAAAAGGACAAACTCAAACTAAAATGGGAGGGTCCCTTCATTATACATGAATTTCTGACGGGGGGAGCCTACCGCCTTCGCAATGCATTGGATAATCGCTTAGAACCGAACCCTTGGAACGTTGCCCGGCTCCGAAGATTCTACACATAAGTACGGCCATGCTTCTTATTCGTTCTTTTCTCTCCTTTTCAAATTTTCTTCTTTTTTCGTTTTTATACGTTTCCCATGGTGTGTTCGGATAGGCCGAACACTTGAGGGGTACACATCCTTAAATGTATACACCCTGCCACGACTGGGGGCTTCTGTAAGTAGAAGTTTATTGTCATATAAAGCCTAGAGCTCACAATACATGTGTCATTTTCGGATATACATACTTTCTTGCCATTATATGCACCTCTATGACTTAAGTTTTTTGCCAAGCTGGGTTGCCTTGCTCCTATGCTTATGCCCTACGTTCCCGATTGTTTGGCTAGGGCATAAAGGGAGCACCACTGCGATTGTTACAATCGGGTCATCCGGACATGTACCTCACATGGGTGAAGCCGAAAGCTAGCGTTCTTAAGGGAATAATTGGTCGACACTAAAACGACAGATTGTTGCTGTATTGCAATCATCTTTAAGCACTTCGAGATGGTTTTTCCATACTACGAACCACATGCCCCGGCACGTGTAATCATAATATGCCGACCCAAGGAAAGTAACCTTTAACGGAACTATTTTCCTTGGAAGATGTTTCTTACATACGTAACATAACCTACATCCCGAACTCGAATTTTTTGTCTGCTCGAGCACAATGACTGGGTTGCCTGGTTTCCGGAAGGATACTCCTTTTTGTCCTACGTATCCGGAAACACTCCACCATTATTGGTCTAGAGGTTAAAGCCGAAAGCCTATGATGACAAAATCATTTCACATGTTCGGATCAAACCATCGGTTGATCATAAATGTACATTGATACATTAAGTTAAAAACCTATTCCTTCTCTATGCCGTCTATAAGGTTGTCTAATCTGCAGTCTTCCTGCAAATATTTCGTAGCAATCATTACTTGATCATAGACTTTAAAGGGATTTCCTTCCCATCTGGTCCATGTGGTCCAACTCGGGCCATAAGATTCGGATCCAGTTTTGAGAAGCATGTATTCACCATGGCCCAGGCTTCTCGTGTGCCTTCACGGTAGGCAGACGTCTTCCATAGCTCAAACTGGCACCAGGAATCTTTGAACAGGTTCGCTAGGCCCTCCATACTTTCTGGAGGAATATCAGATGGCCATAATGCCTTCACCATACTCCTCATGGATTTCCGGGCCCGAGCATGCATGGCGGACAACTCCTTTAGCACGTCACCTTGAAACCCGGACACTTCCTCCTCTGGTCGACCAGTCAGTAGACCTGCCACAACAAATTCATGATATTCTGCATTATGGACTAAACATGAGTACCTATGGTGGTCCTGAATAAGAGGGGAAAACATACCGAACATGCCGCCTTTAAACTTTTCATTTTCCTTCCAAGCGGCTGATAGTTGAGCCTTCAAGCTCTTTATCTCTTTGGATTGTTTTTCCTTTTCCTCCTCAAGTTTTCTTTCCCTGGACGCGCCCATCATGGTCCCTTTCAACTCCACTAGTTCGGCTATGACCGCACTCAGTTGCGTCTGGTTTGTGTTCAGCTCCTGAGCTAGCATAGTGTTCTTTTCTTGCAGAACCTGCAAAAAATTATCAATCCTTAAATCGGTTTGCTTCACCGTTTCAAGTCTTGGGGGCTACTGGCATACGACCATGCAAAATTGCGTCAAATTTTACCTGTATATTCTTCGAGAACAGTCAAATAACTTGGGCAAGGACGTCTCGAGCGGCTCGGATATATGCATATGTCGAACTCAGTGCGACGACTTCTTGTTCGGTCAAGGCTGGAGCATGCATAGCTTCCTTTAATCGACGGTGATTCATCACGCTCTCCGCTTCAGAATTCATGACCGACATGTCATATGCATCCTCTTGAGGAGGCGGAACGGGTGTGGCGTCGGCTTGCGTCCTAGCTGACGAGTCCGGCACCGGATTAGGGGACATTTGGCTCATCGGGAGTTTTCCAACCGTTTGTCGCGTACTCCTCCTAAAGATTAATAGACAAAAACGGAAGACTCTCAACAATTTGGACTCATGCCTAGGCATGCATTAAAGCATACATACCTCTTGGAAGACTATGAGGTCTCCGCAGTACTCCCTGTCCCTTTTCGTTTCGAACGATGGCCTTGTGTGGGGGCCGCCCTCGAGGAGATACGGTACCTGGAGCACCGATCCTGTTAAAATCCAGATCGGTACAACAGGTAAGGATGCAGATGAGGATCTCTTCTTAGGAAGCCTCTAGATACTCACAATGCAGAATGGGTAAAGGTGAGGGTAGTCGGCGATGATGGCCACTTCCGAACCGTCAAAGCTCGCCTCATAGAATACCCCATCGTCGAATTCTATATATATACCCGGATCCTCACAAAGCCAGGATCTTCATCACAATTATGATCCTTCGGCTAGGGAGCAGGACAGTGGACGTCCTCGGCCATCCTCCTCTGTGACTAGTTGGTGCCAACAAAAAGTGCATTTGATTAGTGTCTTCAATGCAGTGAAATAAGCACAGACGAATCGAGATCTTACCCATTCAATAGGGGTGTACATGGAATAGGCCTCCCGGTAGTTTAACCGGAGAAAATCTTCTTTTTCTCCCTTGTACAGATCGGCCAAAATTGAAGCCAGTTCAGCTGAGGTATCCGGACCTTGCCATCTGTAACGGGACACGTCGTCTTCTCCGTTGTAACACCATAAGGGAGTTACTTTGGATTGAAGGGGCTGCATGCACCTCTTTATTGCAATTGCCATGACCTCAACTATTGAGAGTTCGGAGTGGGCAAGCAGCCTGACCTTGCTGACCAACCTCTGTATCTCCACACTGTCCTCTTCTTTGGGACTTCGGGGGCGCAAGTTGAGGTGCTTCTTTATAGGAGCGCTGGAAAATTCAGGGAGACCGCGCCTGACTAGATCCAGCAGCGGAACATCGTCCATATAGAACCACTCCAAAGACCACTGAAGGTATGCTTCTTTAGGCATTCCTACAGGGTATCCGGATCCGGCAATACGCCATACTTTGGCGCCACCCACTTCAAATATGGAACCCCCTTGGTGGCGGGGAACGAGGCAGAAGAATTTCCTCCATAATCCAAAATGGGCCTCGATACCTAGGAATAGCTCGCAGAGGGCGACAAAGCCTGAGATGTGCAGAATCGAACCTGGGGTGAGGCTATGCAGTTGGATGCCATAAAATTCCAATAACCCCCAGAGGAAGGGATGGATTGGAAATCCCAAGCCCCATAATAGAAACAGGACGAAGCACACCCTCTCCTCCTTATTGGGGTTGGGGGAAGTTCTCGGCCATCGCATCATTGCCTATTGAGTATAATCCCGCTCGAACAGGAACTAGATCTGCGAGGGGGGGGGGGGTAGCCCTGCATCTGGAGCCGGCTTAGTTGAAGATGAGGCACGGAGAAACTCTACCAATCACCCTCTTGAGGGCCATGGGCGCGAAGAGGAGCCTGGGGTGCCGACCATGATGGAAGGCTTGGTTTTGTGGCTAGGCATGGCCATTTTTTCTTCTGCGCGGTGAGAGATGACCTTTGGAGATCCATATCTCTTTATATAGGCGTCGTCCGAGCGTGGTGAAGGGCTTATTTGTGAAAAATCATGGACCATTCATATTCACCCAGAGCACAAAAATCAAAGTGTCGTTGAGGGGGGGGGGGGTTGTAAAAGACATTAAGGTTGTCACCGGATTATCATTGGTACGGATTATAATGAAAAACCCGCCTTGCAAAGCCGAAGACATGGGCCGAATATTGCATTGTCATTGAAGGCAAGTTTGGGGGCTACTGAGGGAGTCCTGGATTATGGGGTCCTCGGGTGTCCGAGTTGTGTAGCATGGGCCGGACTGATGGGCCATGAAGATACAAGATAGAAGACCTTCCCCCGTGTCCGGGTGGGACTCTCCTTTGCGTGGATGGCAAGCTTAACGCCCGAATGTGTAGTTTCCTTTTTCTGTAAACCGACTCTGTACAACCCTAGGCCCCTTCGTTGTCTATATAAACTAGAGGGTTTAGTCCATAGAGGCTAACACAAATCATATAGTCTAGACACCTAGGGTTTAGCTATTACGATCTCGAGGTAGATCAACTCTTGTAACCCCTATACTCATCAAATACAGCCAAGCAGGACGCAGGGTTTTACCTCCATTAAGAGGGCCCAAACCTGGGTAATCATCGTGTCTCCCTTGTCTCATGTTACCTTCGATCCTCAGACGCATAGTTCGGGACCCCCTACCCGAGATTGGCTAGTTTTGACACCGACAGATGTTGCTTCGGATTTGTTTATGAGGAAAGTCCTCCTTCTGGATGGTGTCCGATGGGGGGAGGGTTCAAATAGTCAGATCTGTTGGAGAAGAGGAGCGTCGGCCTGGGACGGGTGGATCCAGGCATGGTGGGGGGTAGTGGCGCTCGGTAGGGTTACTATGTCTAGAGAAGTCGAGGGAAGGAGGGTACATGTGAACACCGATCCGGGAGATGGAAGAGTAGCAATAGTTCTTTTTTACAAGTGGGGTACCAATTCGTGGGTGGCCTTATGAATCATTTTCTTTGGTTGTGGCAGGTTGTAAATATGGCTAACTCTTGCTACTCATTTTGGTGGCTTTCGTGACTTCTCTTTTTAACACCACGGGCGAGCTCAACTTCCCGAATTTGGCTTCATGGAGGTCAAGTGTTCGGGCCGACTCCAAGTGTGCAGTCAGTGGAGTTGTGAGTTGGAGAGGCTCTAACAGGCCCTTAGTTCATTAGTCTATGGTGGAGTAGTCAAAAACAGAGTCCATAGTCCTTCGTGAGTGACCCCCCTCATCCCTCTGGCATGATAGTGTTGGGGAACGTAGTAATTTCAAAAAAATCCTACGCACACACAAGATCATGGTGATGCATAGCAACGAGAGGGGAGAGTGTTGTCCACGTACCCTCGTAGACCGAAAGCGGAAGCGTTAGCACAACGCGGTTGATGTAGTTGTACGTCTTCACGATCCGACCGATCAAGTACCGAACGCACGGCACCTCCGAGTTCAGCACACGTTCAGCCTGATAACGTCCCTCGAACTCTGATCCAGCCGAGTGTTGAGGGAGAGTTTCGTCAGCACGACGGCGTGGTGACGATGATGATGTTCTACCGATGCAGGGCTTCGCCTAAGCACCGCTACGATATGATCGAGGTGGATTATGGTGGAGGGGGCACCGCACACGGCTAAGAGATCAAGAGACCAATTGTTGTGTCTATGGGGTGCCCCCTGGTCACGTATATAAATGAGTGGAGGAGGGGAGGGCCGACCCTCTCTATGGCGTGCCCTAGAGGAGTCTTACTCCCACCGGGAGTAGGATTCCCCCCTTTCCTAGTAGAACTAGGAGCCCTTCCAAGTAGTAGGAGTAGGAGAGAAGGAAAGGGAAAAGAGAAGAGAAGGAAGGAGGGGGCGCAGCCCTTCCCCCTAGTCTAATTCGGACTAGGCCTTGGGGGGGGGCCTGCCTCTCTCTCTTCCCCCTAAAGCCCAATAAGGCCCATACACTCCCCAGCGAATTCCCGTAACTCCCCGGTACTCTGATAAATACCCGAATCACTTGGAACCTTTTCGATGTCCGAATATAGTCGTCCAATATATCGATCTTTACGTCTCGACCTTTTCAAGACTCCTCGTCATATCCCCGATCTCATCCGGGACTCCGAACTACCTTAGGTACATCAAAACACATAAACTCATAATATAACCGTCATCGAACTTTAAGCGTGCGGACCCTACGGGTTCGAGAACTATGTAGACATGACCGAGACACATCTCTGGTCAATAACCAATAGCGGAACCTAGATGCTCATATTGGCTCCTACATATTCTACGAAGATCTTTATCGGTCAAACCGCATAACAACATACGTTGTTCCCTTTGTCATCGGTATGTTACTTGCCCGAGATTCGATCGTCGGTATCTCAATACCTAGTTCTATCTCATTACTGGCAAGTCTCTTTACTCGTTCCGCAATACATCATCCCGCAACTAACTCATTTGTTGCAATGCTTGCAAGGCTTAAGTGATGTGCTTACCGAGAGGGCCTAGAGATACCTCTCCGACAATCGGAGTGACAAATCCTAATCTCGAAATACGCCAACCCAGCATGTACCTTCGGAGACACCTGTAGAGCACCTTTATAATTAGCCAGTTACATTGTGATGTTTGGTAGCACACAAAGTGTTCCTCCGGTAAACGGGAGTTGCATAATCTCATAGTCATAGGAACATGTATAAGTCATGAAGAAAGCAATAGCAACATACTAAACGATCGTGTGCTAAGCTAACGGAATGGGTCATGTCAATCACATCATTCTTCTAATGATGTGATCCCGTTAATCAAATGACAACTCATGTCTATGGTTAGGAAACATAACTATCTTTGATCAACGAGCTAGTCAAGTAGAGGCATACTGGTGACACTCTGTTTGTCTATGTATTCACACATGTATTATGTTTACGGTTAATACAATTCTAGCATGAATAATACACATTTATCATGATATAAGGAAATAAGAAATAACTTTATTATTGCCTCTACGACATATTTCCTTCAGTCTCCCACTTGCACTAGAGTCAATAATCTAGTTCACATCGCCATGTGATTTAATACCAATAGTTCACATCACCATGTGATTAACACCCATAGTTCACATTGACATATGACCAACACCCAAAGGGTTTACTAGAGTCAATAATCTAGTTCACATCGCTATGTGATTAATACCCAAATAGTACTAAGGTGTGATCATGTTTTGCTTGTGAGAGAAGTTTAGTCAACGGGCCTGCCACATTCAGATCCGTAAGTATTTTGCAAATTTCTATGTCAACAATGCTCTGCGCGGAGCTACTCTAGCTAATTGCTCCCACTTTTAATATGTATCCAGATTGAGATTTAGAGTCATCTGGATCAGTGTCAAAATTTGCATCGACGTAACCCTTTACGACGAACCTTTTTTTGTCACCTCCATAATCGAGAAACATATCCTTATTCCACTAAGGATAATTTCGACTGCTGTCCAGTGATCTACTCCTAGATCACTATTGTACTCACTTGCCAAAAACAGTGTAGGGTATACAATAGATCTGGTACACAGCATGGCATATTTTATAGAACCTATGGCCAAGGCATAGGGAATGACTTTCATTCTCTTTCTATCTTCTGCCGTGGTCGGGCTTTGAGTCTTACTCAGTTTCACACCTTGTAACACAGGCAAGAACTCTTTCTTTGACTGTTCCATTTTGAACCACTTCAAAATCTTGTCAAGGTATGTACCTATTGAAAAACTTATCAAGCATCTAGATCTATCTCTATAGATCTTGATGCTCAATATGTATGCAGCTTCATCGAGGTCTTTCTTTGAAAAACTCCTTTCAAACATTCCTTTATGTTTTGCAGAATAATTCTACATTATCTCCGATCAACAATATGTCATTCACATATACTTATCAGAAATGTTGTAGTGCTCCTACTCACTTTCTTGTAAATACAGGGTTCACCGCAAGTTTGTATAAAACTATATGCTTTGATCAACTTATCAAAGCGTATATTCCAACTATGAGATGCTTGCACCAGTCCATAGATGGATCGCTGGAGCTTGCACATTTTGTTAGCTCCCTTTGGATCGACAAAACCTTCCGGTTGTATCATATACAACTCTTCTTCCAGAAATCCATTTAGGAATGCAGTTTTGACATCCATTTGCCAAATTTCATAAAATGCGGCAATTTGCTAACATGATTCGGACAGACTTAAGCATCGCTACGAGTGAGAAAATCTCATCATAGTCAACACCTTGAACTTTGTCAAAAACCTTTTCTGACAAGTCTAGCTTTATAGATAGTAACACTACTATCAGCGTCCGTCTTCCTCTTGAAAATCCATTTATTTTCTATGGCTTGCCGATCATCGGGCAAGTCAACCAAAGTCCGTACTTTGTTCTCATACATGGATCCCATCTCAAATTTCATGGCATCAAACCATTTCGCGGAATTTGGGCTCATCATCGCTTCCTCATAGTTCGTAGGTTCGTCATGGTCAAGTAACATGACCTCTAGAACAGGATTACCGTACCACTCTGGTGCAGATCTCACTCTGGTTTACCTACGAGGTTCGGTAGTAACTTGATCTGAAGTTACATGATCATCATCATTAGCTTCCTCACTAATTGGTGTAGTAGTCACAGGAACAGATTTCCGTGATGAACTACTTTCCAATAAGGGAGCGGGTACAATTACCTCATCAAGTTCTACTTTCCTCGCACTCACATCTTTCGAGAGAAACTCCTTCTCTAGAAAGGATCCATTCTAAGCAATGAATAACTTGCCTTCGGATCTGTGATAGAAGGTGTACCCAACATTTTCTTTTGGGTATCCTATGAAGACGCACTTCTCCGATTTGGGTTTGAGCTTATCAGGTTGAAACTTTTTCACATAAGCATCGCAACCTCAAACTTTAAGAAACGACAGCTTAGGTGTCTTGCCAAACCATAGTTCATACGATGTCATCTCAATGGATTTAGATGGTGCCCTATTTAATGTGAATGTAGCTATCTCTAATGCATAACCCCAAAATGATAGTGGTAAGTCGGTAAGAGACATCATAGATCGCACCATATCTAATAACGTATGGTTACGACGTTCGGACACACCATTACACTGTGGTGTTCCAGGTGGCGTGAGTAGTGAAACTATTTCACATTGTTTTAACTGAAGGCCAAACTCGTAACTCAAATATTTTACTTCTGCGATCATATTGCAGAAACTTTTATTTCTGTTACGATGATTCTCCACTTCACTCTGAAATTCTTTGAACTTTTCAAATGCTTCAGACTTGTGTTTCATCAAGTAGATATACTCATATCTGCTCAAATCATCTGTGAAGATCAGAAAATAACGATACCTGTCGTGAGCCTCAATATTCATCGGACCACATACATCAGTATGTATGATTTCCAACAAATCTGTTGCTCGCTCCATTGTTCCAGAGAACGGAGTCTTAGTCATCTTGCCCATGAGGCATGGTTTGCAAGCATCAACTGATTCATAATTAAGTGATTCCAAAAGCCCATCAGCATGGATTTTCTTCATGCGCTTTACACTAATATGACCTAAACGGCAGTGCCACAAATAAGTTGCACTATCATTATTAACTTTGCATCTTTTAGCCTCAATATTATGAAAATGTGTATCGCCACGATCGAGATCCAACAAACCATTTTCATTGGGTGAATGGCCATAGAAGGTTTTATTCATGTAAACAGAACAACAATTATTCTCTAACTTACATGAATAACCGTATTGCAATAAACATGATCCGATCATATTCATGCTTAACGCAAACACTAAATAACATTTATTCTAGGTTTAACACTAATCCTGAAAGTATAGGGAGTGTGTGATGATGATCATATCAATCTTGGAACCATTTCCAATACACATCGTCACTTCACCCTTAACTAATCTCCGTTCAATCTGCAACTCCCGTTTCGAGTTACTATTCTTTAGCAACTGAACCAGTATAAAATACCGAGGGGTTGCTATAAACACTAGTAAAGTACACATCAATAACATGTATATCAAATATAGCATTGTTCACTTTGCCATCCTTCTTATCCGCCAAATACTTGGGGCAGTTCCGCTTCCAGTGACTAGTCCCTTTGAAGTAGAAGCACTTAGTCTCAGGCTTAGGTCTAGACTTTGGCTTCTTCACTTGAGCAGCAAGTTGCTTGCCGTTCTTCTTGAAGTTACCTTTCTTCCTTTTGTCCCTTTACTTGAAACTAGGTTTTGTTTACCATCAACACTTGATGCTTTTCTTGATTTCTACCTTCGTCGATTTCAGCATCACAAAGAGCTTGGGAATCGTTTCCGTTATCCCTTGCATATTATAGTTCATCATGAAGTTCTACTAACTTGGTGATGGTGACTAGAGAATTCTATCAATCACTATTTTATCTGGAAGATTAACTCCCACTTGATTTAAGCGATTGTAGTACTCAGACAATCTGAGCACATGCTTACTGGTTGAGCTATTATCCTCCATCTTGTAGGCAAAGTAATATCAGAGGTCTCATACCTCTCGACACGGGCATGAGTATGAAATACTAATTTCAACTCTTGGAACATCTTATATGCTCTGTGGCATTCAAAACATTTTTGAAGTCCCGGTTTCTAAGCCGTAAAGCATGGTGCACTAAACTATCAAGTAGTCATCATACCGAGCTTTTCCAAACGTTCATAACGTCTCCATATGCTCCTGCAATAGGTCCGTCACCTAGCGGTGCATCAAGGACATAATTCTTCTGTGCAGCAATGAGGATAATCCTCAGATCACGGATCCAATCCGCATCATTGCTACTAACATCTTTTAACTTAGTTTTCTCTAGGAACATAACAAAATAAAACAGGGGAGCTAAATGTGAGCTATTGATCTACAACATAGATATGCTAATACTACCAGGACTAAGTTCATGATAAATTAAAGTTCAATTAATCATATTAGTTAAGAACTCCCACTTAGATAGACATCCCTCTAATCATCTAAGTGATCACGTGATCCAAATCAACTAAACCATAACCGATCATCACGTGAAATGGAGTAGTTTTCAATGGTGAACATCACTATGTTGATCATATCTACTATATGATTCACGCTCGACCTTTCGGTCTCAGTGTTCCGAGGCCATATCCGCATATGCTAGGCTCGTCAAGTTTAACCCGAGTATTCTGCGTGTGCAAAACTGGCTTGCACCCGTTGTAGATGGACGTAGAGCTTATCACACCCGATCATCACGTGGTGTCTGGGCACGATGAACTTTGGCAACGGTGCATACTCAGGGAGAACACGTTTTTCTTGAAATTTAGTGAGAGATCATCTTATAATGCTACCGTCAATCATAGCAAGATAAGATGCATAAAAGATAAACATCACATGCAATCAAATATAAGCGATATGATATGGCCATCATCATCTTGTGCTTGTAATCTCCATCTCCGGAGCACCGTCATGATCACCATCGTCATCGGCGCGACACCTTGATCTCCATCATAGCATCGTTGTCGTCTCGCCAATCTTATGCTTCTACGACTATCGCTACCGCTTAGTGATAAAGTAAAGCATTACAGGGCGATTGCATTGCATACAATAAAGCGACAACCATATGGCTCCTGCCAGTTGCCGATAACTCAGTTACAAAACATGATCATCTCATACAATAAAATTTAGCACCATGTCTTGACCATATCACATCACAACATGTCCTGCAAAAACAAGTTAGACGTCTTCTACTTTGTTGTTGCAAGTTTTACGTGGCTGCTACCGGCTTAGCAAGAACCGTTCTTACCTATGCATCAAAACCACAACGATAGTTTGTCAAGTTGATGCTGTTTTAAATTTCGCAAGGACCGGGCGTAGCCACACTCGGTTCAACTAAAGTTGGAGAAACTGACACCCGCCAGCCACCTATGTGTGAAGCACATCGGTAGAACCAGTCTCGTGTAAGTGTAAAAGTAATGTTGGTCCAGGCCGCTTCATCCAACAATACCGCCGAACCAAAGTATGACATGCTGGTAAGCAGTATGACTTATATCGCCCACAACTCACTTGTGTTCTACTCATGCATATAACATCAACGCATAAAACCTGGCTCGGATGCCACTGTTGGGGAACGTGGTAATTTCAAAAAAAATCCTACGCACACGCAAGATCATGGTGATGCATAGCAACGAGAGGGGAGAGTGTTCTCCACGTACCCTCGTAGACAGAAAGCGGAAGCGTTAGCACAACGTTGTTGATGTAGTCGTACGTCTTCACGATCCGACCGATCAAGTATCGAACGCACGGCACCTCCGAGTTCAGCACACGTTCAGCCCGATGACGTCCCTCGAACTCCGATCCAGCCGAATGTTGAGGGAGAGTTTCGTCAGCACGACGGCGTGGTGACGATAATGATGTTCTACCGACGCAGGGCTTCGCCTAAGCACCGCTATGATATGATCGAGGTGGATTATGATGGAGGGGGCACCGCACACGGCTAAGAGATCAAGAGACCAATTGTTGTGTCTATGGGGTGCCCCTGGCCACGTATATAAAGGAGTGGAGGAGGGGAGGGCCGACCCTCTCTATGGCACGCCCTAGGGGAGTTCTACTCCCACCGGGAGTAGGATTCTCCCTTTCCTGGTAGAACTAGGAGCCCTTCCAAGTAGTAGGAGTAGGAGAGAAGGAAAGGGAATTGAGAAGAGAAGGAAGGAGGGGGCGTAGCCCATCCCCCTAGTCCAATTTGGACTAGGCCTTGGGGGGGGGGGCGTGCCTCTCTCTCTTTCCCCTAAAGCCCAATAAGGCCCATACACTTCCCGGCGAATTCCCGTAACTCCCCGGTACTCCAATAAATACCCGAATCACTCGGAATCTTTCCGATGTCCAAATATAGTCGTCCAATATATCGATCTTTATGTCTCGACCATTTCGAGACTCCTCGTCATATCCCCGATCTCATCCGGGACTCTGAACTACCTTAGGTACATCAAAACACATAAACTCATAATATAATCATCATCGAACTTTAAGCATGCGGACCCTACGGTTTCCAGAACTATGTAGACATGACCGAGACACGTCTCCGATCAATAACCAATAGCGGAACCTGGATAGTCATATTGGCTCCTACATATTCTACGAAGATCTTTATCGGTCAAACCGCATAACAACATACGTTGTTCCCTTTGTCATCAGTATGTTACTTGCCCGAGACTCGATCGTCGGTATCTCAATACCTAGTTCAATCTCGTTACTGGCAAGTCTCTTTACTCGTTCCGTAATACATCATCCCGCAACTAACTTATTAGTTGCAATGCTTGCAAGGCTTAAGTGATGTGCATTACCGAGAGGGCCTAGAGATACCTCTCCGACAATCGGAGTGACAAATCCTAATCTCGAAATACGCCAACCCAACATGTACCTTCGGAGACACCTGTAGAGCACCTTTATAATCACCCAGTTACGTTGTGACGTTTGGTAGCACACAAAGTGTTCCTTCGATAAACGGGAGTTTCATAATCTCATAGTCATAGGAACATGTATAAGTCATGAAGAAAGCAATAGCAACATACTAAACGATCGTGTGCTAAGCTAACGGAATGGGTCATGTCAATCACATCATTCTCCTAATGATATGATCCCGTTAATCAAATGACAACTCATGTCTATGGTTAGGAAACATAACCATTTTTGATCAACGAGCTAGTCAAGTAGAGACATACTAGTGACACTCTGTTTGTCTATGTATTCACACATGTATTATGTTTCCGGTTAATACAATTCTAGCATGAATAATAAACATTTATCATGATATAAGGAAATAAACAATAACTTTATTATTGCCTCTAGTGCATATTTCCTTCTGATAGTTCATGGGCTTCTTGTTTGTCAAGTAGAACCTTTTATTTTCTCTTCTTGTATGACTTGATTCAACTTATGTTGATTGTCTTGATCTATTGTTGTCTGCTTTGGATTTTGTTAACTTGTCAAGTAGAGCTAGGTGGGACCCCCCTCTCCCCAATGACGTAAAATTAATTAATTGCACAATAATTGATATTACATCAGGGATCAAACCCCAAGTTTGATATTTGTGTGTCTCGTAAAGGGGGATATTCTTTCACTGAGAGGGAACGTTCCCATCAATAGATAGGAGCCTGTGGTGACGCCGTCGATCTCAAGACCAATCGACACATCTCTTAGAGGTGTTCATAGGGTAGGATTGGCATGCGAGTGTTCATAGTGATGAGTACTCCCTCCGCCCAAATTTTTTTGTCTCTTAAATGGATGTATCTAGAACCAAGTTAGTGTTAGATACATATATTTTGATGAGGACATGGCTAGCACAATTACACCCACAACCCGTGCTACTATACCTATTGGACCAATTACTAGAGATTGCGCACGCTAGTTAAATTATCAGGTACTTTCGTTTCTTGGAAATATTTCTAATGTTCATGAGAATGTGATGCTACCTAACTTAGATATATTTGTGTTGGTTACAGTTGAAGCACCTAGCATAGACAAGAAGAATGAACACTGGAGCATGATCAAGCACTATGATGAAGGCGCGCCCGAAGGGAACAAGAACGAACTTTCTGAAGGAGATTTCCGCACTTTGAAGCCACCATGATGACATACAAGAAGATGGACGAAATATACAGCATGTCTTTCATAAATTTCGTCCATAGCTTATTATTGGTGCTGCGCCACCTTATTTTTGGGCTAGGCCCATGTAATTTCGAAATATTACTTCATATGCCGTTTTTAGAATCCATATTGTAGGGGAAACGAACAAGGATGTATTTTAGTCCGACCTTGCCAAGGGTGGACGAAATCCACTCTCTTTCCCCCTATAAATATAGCCCTTAAGGCATCGTTTAGACTTGGGATTTGTTTAGTTAAAAGTTAGCCAACGCAACTTCGTGTATTTCGTTTGTGTCCAACGACCAGACCAAGATCGCTTCCGGATCTCCACCATTATCGATACTTCATCTATATTCGCAATATTCAGATTGCTTTATCATATTCTTGCTTGTTCTCCGATTGCTTGCAGAAATAGACCTTCGTGGTCAGGTTGATCATGCTCCCGCGTGGTCAATAACCTCTCGGGAGTTGGTTTAGCGATTACTAAGGCGCAATGTCGTGCACGTTTGTAGTCGGGTCGTCAAAGTCGTCTCCACCAAATCGATAGATATCATCTCATCGAAAGATCGGGACCCTCGCCTCTATCAAGTGGTATCAGTTTTCAGGTTGCTCGGTGAGATTTTACTGTTTTTCATAGTTTAGATCGCATCTGTCAGTCATATCTACAGTCCACAAAAAAGCCAAAAAATGTAGATTAGTTCAGCCGTGTCTTAGACAGTCTGAGCCTTTCGCTATTATCACTTAGTTTTTGCATTGTTGAATTTTCGGTTGCATCGTGTGTCGAGTTACTGGTTTTAGTATCTAGGCTTCTAGAGTTTCGAGTTCTAGCCATACTTTGTTCAGGCCGCATCTGCATATACCATCTTCCACTTCATTGTCATATTCCGCTGCCACATATAGTTTCAAAGGGCGGAGCCAGCGCCCGGCCACCCTGGGCACTTGACCGGGCTCGATGCGAACACGTACGCTGTACGATGTCCTGACAGCTGGGAAAATTGACGTACGCACCGTGATTTCCCGGGCAGAATTGTGTTGGGCCGCTTGGTAATGGGCTTTGTAAGAGGTAGGCCTAGTAAGCAACGTTCAGCTGTTGGTTAACGCTAGGCTTTGCCTCAAGAAGAAAAAAAGGTTAACGCTAGGCTGACGCACACGCATGTTTGGGCTGTTGGTTAATCGCTGTTTCTGTTCGCTGATCGCTCGCCTCCCCCTGCGCTGTTCGGCTGCCTATCGCGCGGAAACAGCCTAGCGGCGGCGGCCGAAGGCTGGCCTTGGCCTCGGCGCATGGCCAGCGGCGGGATGAGCAGATCTGTCCCGGGAGGCCGGGAAAGGCAGGAACGGCTTGCAACCTTGCCTACTCGTTCCTTCCTTCGTAATCAGATTAGGTAAGATTGCTAACTGATGTGCCTATCCACATCTAAGGAGCCTATCCACATCTAAGGATGGATAGATTAGGGCTTAGATTTTAAGTTCAGACGGTTGCAATTTATTCAAGTTAGATCATGATAAAAATATTATTCAAACATTCATCGCAACGAAGTATCACGAATTACATCTGCCTCGTGATTTTCTTTAACACACTATTCTATGTTCCATTTATTCCTACAAGCTCTCTATTTTGAATATATCAACAAATTACAATGATGAGTTTATGTGAACTCTGAATCTGTTTTTTTATCTTGTACTCCCTCCGTCCCATAGTGCAAGATGTTTTTTGAAACTACGCTAGTGTTAAAAAATGTCTTACATTATGGGACAGAGGGAGTAGTATTTTTTTAGGACATTTGGACCGTAATTTGGATAGCTATACTTTTCCTTGGAACAAGGTGAGTTTGGTTCCATGCATAGCCTTGTTCTATGACTTTTATTGTCAAGTCTCAAATTCATTTTGGTCTATGAAACTGAATATCGATATGTTACATATTAATCCACTTTAAAACCACATTGTATGACTTTGTTTTTAAATTGTTTTTTCGTTATTAATGTGGATTTGTGGTATGGGAGTTTGAGGCTATTTTATATATTGTATCTATCAGAACATCAAATTTTAATTTTGATATTAGACACTTAAGCTCAAGCTTGCGCAGGCTCGAAAAAAGTTCTGGCTCCGCCATTGGTTTCCATCGCCACTGTGGCCATCCATCCGCTCTTGTCGTGCGTCATCATCATCTATTTCTGTTTTGCCTGTTGCATCTGCTGAGTAAAGGAAAAACAAGGGTTCCATATCGATCGAACAGAGATAGTTTGGAGTAAAAAGGAAAAATATTGCACTACTATTGATTTGCTTTGGAAAGTGTTCAGCAATAAAATAGAATAAAACTTGACAAACCAAAAATTTTGCGTGAGAACAACTTTTGGTTGGGAAGATTCTGCCACAAAGTTTCCTTGTTTTCGGTGCATCTTGGAAGGAGAGATAAAAGAATACATCTTGGTCGGTTGTAGCTGTTTGAGCGTTGAAAAAAAAACATGCAAGGTTGAAAAGAGGAGGAGTCCAGATGCGTTGATGTACTGAAAAAAAAGGATAAGGTTCGGTTGGTGGTTTCCATACTCTGGAAGTTTCATTGATGAAAATAAAGGAGAAAGCCAAAAAAAAGAGAGGAAGATATCTATCGATTCGGTGGAGATGACTTTAATGATCCGACTACAAACGTGCACGACGTTGCGCCTTACCAACCGCTAAACCAACTCCGAGAGGTTATTGACCACGCCGGAGCACGATCAACCTGACCACGAAGGTTTATTCCTGCAAGCAATCGAAGAACGAGAAGAATATGATAAAACAATCTGAATATTGCGAATATAGATGAAGTATTGATAATGGTGGAGATCCGGAAGCGATCTTGGTCTGGTCGTTGAACACAAACAAAGTACACGAAGTTGCGTTGGCTAACTTTTAACTAAACAAATCCTAAGTCTAAACGATGCCTTAAGGGCTATATTTATAGGGAAAAAGAGAGTGGATTTCATCCACCCTTGACAAGGTGGGATTAAAACACCTCCCAATTCATTTCCCCTACAATATGGACTTTAAAAACAGCCTATGAAGTAATATTTTGAAATTACATGGGCCTTAAGGGCTATATTTATAGGGGAAAAGAGAGTGGATTTCGTCCACCCTTGGCAAGGTGGGACTAAAATACCTCCCGGTTCGTTTCCCCTACAATATGGACCCTAAAAACAGCCTATGAAGTAATATTTTGAAATTACATGGGCCTAGCCCGAAAATAAGGTGGCGCAGCACCAATAATAAGCTATGGACGAAATTTATGTCACAGTGCTTGATCATGCTCCAGTGTTCATTCTTCTTGTCCATGCTAGGTGCTTTAACTGTAACCAACACAAATATATCTAAGTTAGGTAGCATCACATTCTCATGAACATTAGAAATATTTTCAAGAAACGAAAGTACCTGATAATTTAACTGGCATGCGTGAGCTCTAGTAATTGGTCCAATATGTATAGTAGCAAGGGTTGTGGGTGTAATTGTGCTAGCCATGTCCTCATCACATTTAAGGGACAAACTTTTTCGGGCGGAGGGGGTATATGTGAGCGTTTGTGTGTGTCTGATGTTTCCCAGTAAACATCCTTTATTTTGGTATTTTGTTTTTTAGGCTTGGTTGCACATATTGCTGATCCTAACCTGTAACTAGGATATGGCAGGGGTAGTAAGTAGAGTACTTACTTATTTCATTTCCGTATCATTCTAAACTTGTGCTTTTTTTCGAAACAAGGGAAACCAGGCGGGAATCTCAAATTTTGAAATGTTGCTTTCATCTGAACAGCGAAGCCAACGTCACAAAAACCAGAGGGAGACCCACGTCGGTCTCCAGAACCCTCCGCCAACCGCACCAATGGCGCGGAAGAACAGAGGCAAGAAGACCAAATCCAGAAAAACCCCACCTTTCTCCACCCCGTTTCCTCCCCCACCGCCGATGGAGCCACAGGCCAAGGCGGCGAAGGCTTCGATCGATGTCCTCGCCGACTTCGACATCTGCAGCATTCTCCGCCGTCTCTCCCTCGCCGACCTCCTCCGTGCCGCCCTCGCCTGCCACCGCTGGCGCCGCCTGGCCGCCGGCTGCCTCCCTCGCGCCCCTCCTCTCCTCGGCTACTTCTTCCACCCAACCGAAACCCCTCCCCCGCCCCCCCTCCCGTATACCAAGAACGTCGACACCCCCGCCGTGTTCGTTCCCCTCGACGCCTCCTCCCCTCGCCTCTCCCTCGATTTCGCTCCGGACGCCTTCCGCTTCTTCCTCTTCGACTCGCATCAAGGCCTCCTGCTTTTCGAGCCGGCCGACGAGTTTCCCAAGAAGATGATCCCCCGCTTCCTCGTCCTCGACCCGTCCACCCGCCGCCGCATCCTCCTCCCGCCCCCGCCGCGCGACACGGTGCCCGATGACCGCCGCTGGCGCAACTCAAGGTACTACGTCGGCTGCGCGCTGCTCTCCCGCGCTCGCCCGGGAAAGCTCTGCTTCGAGGTTGTCTGCTTCGCCATCGACGGCGGGCACCCTCGCGCCTGGGTGGCGTCCGTCGACAACGGCGACTGCAGCTGGCGCGCGCTCCCGCGGGATGAGGAGGTCGTGGTCGAGTTCGATCCCTATTGGTTCGAGGGACGCTGCGTGCACGCCGGCGGCAAGATCTACTGGCACATCTGCAACTCTTGGCGCCTGCTCGTGCTGGACCCTGCCACACTCAAGTTTTCCTGCCTGCTGGTGCCGGACGCTATGGCATGCGGATCCTGCAAGTACCGCATCGGGGAGACGCCGGATGGGCGGCTTTGCTTGGTGACCGACGGCGAGAAACAGCTGCAGCTCTGGGTGCGCGGGGAGGGCAGGTCGAGTGACAACGGTTGGCTTCTGGAGAGGCGGATCGTGGATTTGAGCGTGGTGTGCGACATGGTTCCTGGCCTGCACAGGGACACGAAGCTGAGGACCCTTAGGGTCTGGCCCAGCGACATGGACGCCGGTCGCACAGGGAAGGTGTTCATCAAGACCTGGGGATACGGGTACTACTCGTTCGATATGGACACCGGCAAGATGGAGAGCCTGTGGACGAAGGGTGGCAAGGAATATGGGCACCCCATGTTCGCCTACTTCCTGGCATGGCCGCCTGCGTTCCTCGCTCCAGAGAACTGACTTCGGTAATTTAGAAGACATCCCACTCCTGTTAATGATGTTATTTTTTGTTCAGCGATGCTGCTTGCTCTTTTGCACACTCAGATCATTTTTTTTCATGTGTTTGCTTGGAGTAGTTTGTTCCATGTGTATAATACCATGAGTAAGTGCATTAGCTCTGAAGTAGGCTAGTACAACTTGGAGGCACCAATGTTCATCCTTTCCAGAGTATCAGGTTATGAACTTATGATCACAGGTCTTGTTGGCTGTAGCTTTGGGAGTTCTTCTTGCAAGTAATTAAGTCTGTTTTACAAGTTATATGATCACAAGTCTTGTTGACTGTAGACTATACATTATAGCTGGTATAAGAGATACTGTATGACACACTTGATACTTCCCTAATTCCTGCTGTATAGTCTCTAGTCTATCCACATGTTCATTACCCTATACTGTCGTTGTATTGTACATTCTGAAACTTTCCAAGTTACAACTTCTGAATTATTCTTACACATTAACTTCCTAGTACGCTCTGAATGAATTTTTGGCGTCCTGTATTACAGTCCCTTCATGTGACTTTCCTAGAACCTGTCATATTTTGGGAGTTTTGCTTTGGTACCCCGCCCCACACACGCACAAAAAAAAGTTCACACGAATCTTAAAGTTATTTAAAAAGGCTATCGCCATATTAGTTTGGTACACACTACGTGGTAGGTAATTTTGGCACTAGGGATAACAGAATTTTTATCTCGTTAACTAGGTTGCTTATGGATTGTAATGTTTCTTTTGACACGGCAGTTTTGTACATTAGGTTTGCGTTTTAACCGTCTGCTCACTCTGGTTGCCTTGCTCGTTTTGATTTGTTATAAAACAGCTTTTAGGTTACCTTCAGATTTCCAAAATGCAGGTTGTTTTATATGCTGGAGGTTTGAGTGAGCTTCTTTTGTAGGCCTGTTGCAAGTTTGAGACTGGATCTTTTAGCTTCTGTTTATGAATTGTATACCTGGGAAATCAGAATAATGTGTTTTTCTATCGGAGACATTTGTCTTGTGGGACTGGGTTGAGAGACGGTCCTTACTATTCACATGAAGTTCCTAGCTGTCACGTCCGATGTCACCTTTACATTATCTCATCTTTACAATTGATAAGGATACTCTTGACTGTATTTTCAGGTATTTAGCCATTTAGAAGATCAAAGAAATCTAGAAAGGATATTATAACATGCACATATGATTATATATGTGTCATTCACTCTGATCAGTTAAGTAATACCTTGTAATCCTCGCTGCATGGGGCCAATTGATGTTGTTGTTTGGGGAGTTATATTCTCTTATTCAGTTTTCTTTTCATAATACAGTGATTGTCAGTTTGTCTGAATCGGTGCAATCTTTTCGACAGCTCATAATACAGTAAAGAGAAAATCTTTCAGAATTTTAAAACAGTAAATAGCATAGACATGAGCTTGATGTTCTGGTTACGAGTCGGTTTGATCTTTTACTCCTTTCTCAACTTGTTTGCTTGTGAATTATATTGGTTGTTTCAGTGCAAATTTGGTAGTTGATGCTTCTGTCATTTCTATGATTTAGGCCGTGTGGGTGACTTGTCAGGAATTGGGCGCATCTTCGTTTGAAGTTAACTCTTCATTTATGGGTCACTACTTACCTACTGCACTGCCATCTCGAAGCTCAGATTACCTTTGCCTTGGATGAGACTATTTATCTATGTTTGGTGCTATATTTCCAAGTGTCATTTGGATTTGGTGATATTCAGCGAAGCATACTGTTAAAATTGTGTTTCTTTGGACGATCCATCATTTTGGTCGTATTCAGTAATATTCGTCGCATTTCTACTTTCACCTTGATCTGTCTTGCGTCGGTGATTTGCTGGTCCTACCACTGATCGACCGTTGAACATCTTGAATTTGAATAGTATAGTACCGGTGTATACGAGCATCTTGAACATCTGATTTGGCTATTTATCGCATTAAGCCCATCTTCTGCGGACAATTGGACACACACAATGTTTGAATTGTAAACCACTTGTGTAGGTAAATGGTTGTCAACGTGCAAAACATGACATTTGGTTGTGCGTGGCCTATGTTCTAGTCACCCCTTTTCACCAGTGGTGACCTTACCACACATTGACACTACATAGGCAGTACAAATTAAACATTGTTTCAGTCCTAACTAGTAAACAAATGACAGTTCTTCCTAGTTACTAACAAGTTGCAGTACAAAATAACAGTCATATGGCTCAATAGAAGAAAGATCATCGATGTCGAATTAGGGGGGAAGTCCATCCTCATATTCTTTTTCTTTAGATCCTTGTGTTACATATATTTGCCCACACGGCCTCAGCCCACTCTAGCCTTTTGCTCTTTTAAGCTTCATTGTCAAATGCCTACACACCATGACTAGAGATATCAACATCATCAGTCGTCACATCTGCCTCATCCGGCATAAATTCATCACAGCCCCATTCCAGGATCCGGTTACGGAGAATGGAACATGCAAGAACAAGCCTAACTTGGTGGGGAAAGGGTGGAATGATTTCTGACCTAGGATCTTAAATCTATTATTTAGAGCTTCAAATGCCCTATCAACCTAACTCTAAGGCTAAAGTGTATGAGATCGAACAATTCTGGTGCAGTCTTAGGATAGTTCCTATAAGAGAACTCGTTCAAATGGTACCTGGTTTTCCTTAAGGATGGAAGAACACCAGGCCGACATGCCTATCCAACATCTCCTAGGTAGAACATTCCATTGGGCATCTCCTAGGTAAGAATGTTAGTATCATGGGCTAGTCCTTCCCAGCCAGCTAACGCATATGTGAACTTCAGATCAAAGTCAACAACAAGCACATTCTAGTTTGTGCAGTGCTTTCTATCCCTATATGTTGCAATCTATAACCTCAACACTCTAACGTGTGATGGCGTCAAAACACACTGTTACGACTCTATGACAATATTAAAAGCATGTTATGGCATGAACTACGAGTAATTCTCACCTTGAAAATACGAATACCATCATGGACTCCTGCAAATCTTGTTTGGAGTTTACTCAGTTGGTGCCTTGATAACCTCTCCTCCGAGCTCCCCAATAGCATACAAGACTTGCTTGAAATACCTATAATGACCTCCACGGATCTCCTAGGTATGTTGTGAATAGCTTCGAACCTCTTATTATGACCTACGTAATGAAGGAACATGGCAACTTGCACTTCTACAAAGGTGTGGATGCTATCTTCTAGTAGCCCCTATTTGTAAACGTCTCCACAAGCTCGACAAAAGGTGATCTTTGCATTTGAAGCATGTTCACAACTTATATGTCATCGTCGTTGTGGATGTACTTCATGTTCGTCATCCTCTCCCTATCTTAGATTAACAGTGGATCATAACGGATGACAAACTTATCACTCCGGCGGACAACTCTCTTGTGGATCAACATGCCCAAAGCCTGAATCACAACCAAGAGTGTCGCTGCCGAACAACCGGCTTCATCCATTTGTCCATTATAACATCCCAAATTTTCAATTTGGAATGTTATACATAGGTCATTCATGCATATCATATTTTATTGCATTTCGTTTTGTGATCCTCGAAATCCTAAGCAACTCAAGGACCCTCGGAGAGAGTTGGGGATTTTCCCTCGTTCTCAAATTTGAGTTTTATCAAATATTGGAACAAGGATCACTTTGGTTTTAATAATTTTTCTCTCCAAAAATATTTCATATCAAAATATATGAGAGAAGATAATATGACTTCTCCAAAATAAATGAAATATTAGAGGAAAATATTAAAATCAAATAAGTTATTTTATTTGGGTTTTACCGCTATTTTATTTGAATTAGGAAAAATATGCATTTTTCAAAATTGCATTATAGGACCAAATAAATGTTCACCCCGTCCGAAGTATTTTTAGAGGACGGGGAAAATTTATTTCAGGATTTTTGGAGTCCGTTTAGTATTTCTTTTCTTTGTTTTTGGCATGGAATTATTTAAAAAAAGTTACCGCCTTACCGGGCCGTGTCCGCCAGGGACACCGACCCGACCGGCCCTTTAAGAGGCGAGGCCTCGAGCCGCCGCCAGCCCCAGCCCGCCCCGCCAAACCCTAAGCCGCCGCCGCCACTCGTCGCTGCCGTCCCGCCACCGCCGCCGGAGCCGCCGCCCGCCATTGCCGATCTCCACCGAGCCGCCGCCGTTGACTTCGGTCGGTTTTTTTAGAAACCCTAGAATGTTTTTTTCTTATTAGATTGGTTTTTGTTTCGGTTTTTTTTCGGTTCGGTTAAGTTGCGGACGTTCATCCGTACGTTCGTTTTAACGAACGCCGTTCACCCGTTAGTCACAGACAGCGAACGTTCGTTCGTTAGCCTGTTCGTCAGTTTTCTTTTTTCAGGGTTTTTCGCGATTATTTTCGATCGCGATTTCTGACCCGATTTTCATTTTAGTTTATCTTTTCGCTCGTTTATCGAAATCAGGCAATTCAAACTCCTAGATCTTCGTCTCGAAGCCCTCTTTCTATTTAATCAACTTGAACAAGATTTTGGTACTGTAAAATTTGACTTTAGTCCAGATTAGTAATTGGATCTTGTTTCTTTCACGGTTTGAGTTTCGTTGCTCCGTTTGATTTGATTCTTTTTGCTAACCGGAGTTCTTCAATTCAAATTTCTGGTTAAATCTCCTTATTTGAGATTTATCCGTGCATCTTTGCTTGATTGCTTATGTATGTTATTGTTTGTTTGCGATAGAACACCCTGAGTGCGAAGCGTGCTACTACGAGTCTCTAGGTTTTGCGGATCATCAGCAAGGCAAGTAACATTTTGATCATATCCCTTTATCACCTAGTTTTTATGCATTAGTTCAACCTTCACACATTGCATGAGTAGGATCTCTTAACATGTGGGTTTGGGAAGTAGATGATGAGGTAGAATCTATTACCTATTTTATTATCAAACCCCTGGGAGTTACTTCTACGTTATGCTTATATTGCCATGTTATGCTCGTAGATGTGGATTTGGGTTTGAGTGTATCCATGATAGATGTGAGATTGTTAATTTAATGGTTTAACTTAAGGTGGCAACTTTAATACATATCTGGGTGGATTTCTTGTTTTGGGCACCTGGGGAAATACCAGTGTTGTCCTAGGAGATCCCGGGGATATACCGGCGATCCTCCTACGGTCCGCCACCCAGGCTCAAAGTGATCATAAGATTATTCATGCTAGAAACGTTCGTGTGCAACCACAAGCCATTATGGGCTCTGACATAGTTGAGTATGTTGTGTGACCTCTTTTAGTGGTGGGCTAGCAGATGTAGAGGGAAAGTAGGTGTAACTGTCCATCCGGAGTAAAGAGTTAATGCTTCTGAAAGACTGTGTCTCGGTCATCAGTTTCTCAAACACCATGTAGTGCGAGAAATCCAACGGAGGAGATCGAGTCTTGTGGGGAAAAGTGTGCAAACCTCTGCAGAGTGTACAAACTAATCATGGTTAGCTGTGTCCCCGGTTATGGACATCTTGAGTATCTGGTTTATGGATTATCATATGGATCTCATCACTCTAATTTAATTTGTTGGGTTGATAATTACTTTTAATTGGGATTGAGTTGGAGGAACCTTCTCAATGTTGTTCAAGTACCATGATAGTTAAATAAAATATATTCCTTTGTTGTAGGGAAAAATTGGCTTTACGCAAAACATATTAACCATACAGCCTCCACCAGCCATATATGCATGTAGTGATAGCATTTATTTTCTTCATTACTCGCCTGTGTTACATTGCCAGCATATTCCATGTGTTGACCCGTTTTTGGGCTGCAACATATCATGTTGCAGACTTTTCAGACGAGGAGTAAGACGCAATAGGTCGTTTGTCATGCACTCAGCTATGTCGTTGGAGTTGATGGACTCACTTTATCTTCCAAGCCTTTTGTTGTTATCATATTAGATGACCTTAAGCCATATTTATTGTAATAAGTTCTCTCTTGAGACATTTGATGTAATAAGTGTGTGATTGCCACTCTGTTATAAATCCTTCCAGTACTGTGTGTGTCAGCATTACCGATCCAGGGATGACACTGAAGCACAGAGACTTGACCGTCTGAGGTCGGGTCGCTACAAGATGGTATCAGAGCACACGCTGAATGTAGGACACGACCACTAAGAAAAGCCATAGACCACTCTCCTCTACTTATTTCTGACTCCTCTCCATCTTCTACTCTTTAGGATGGCGGACTCGAGGAATAAGTTTGCACAACCGGATGAAGACACACCTTTTGGACGATACGTGAAGGAAGTCACTAGGTACCTGAACATTGGAATACCAAGCTTCACCAGGACCTACATCGCCACACTACCAGAAGAGGAACGTTGGTTGATTCGAGTTCAAGTTCCAGGAAGGACGTTCACGCCAGTCACTAAACCCATAGAGTTTTCCTTTGATGCACCCACCTGGAGTCTAGGCAAGAGTATGGCAGCTCACATTGCTATAGGACGTATTGGAGAAGTCTACAAACAGGAGCTGAATGACACTATCTACTAGATATGTGGATGCCGAGATGAGCAATGGGAGATGATCAACACCAGGAAGGACCGGTCCATTGCAGCATTCATCCAGGAATTAAACCATCACATTCGTCGCCAGGAGAACCAGATGTGCGCAAGCATGCTAGATTTGCAGAAGGCGATGATCAGGATCACGTAGCTAGAAGATGAGCTTAAGTCTACACGCGATGGATATGAGGAGGAAATGATGATACTTGTGGAGAGGAATGACGACATGACAAGGAAGCTAGGAGTTTTTATGGGAGACCCCGCGCCAGGAGGAGAAGACGACGAACCCCAGGAGATTCGTCCAAAGACTACATCATCATCGATGACACCAACTCCGACCCGGATAGTAGTGATGATGACTATGAAGATGAAGCTGGAGCGGATATCATGGAGTCTTCCACCGATCAAAATTTCTAGTAGACCACCAATACTATTAGTAGTACCCCCATGTAAATATTAGTAGTCCGAGCACTGTAACGATAGTTAGACCGATTATATGCCCTTGCTTGATTGATTGAGTGATATGATATGATTGTGTTTGTCTCATGTGCATATGGGTAGTGCTTTCTCATTATACCTCATTCTATTCTAAACTCTTCTCTCTAAAACCCATCAGATGCCTCCGAGACGTGACCCCAGATTTGCTTTCCCACCGGAGCTCACTCAATTGATCCAGCAGCAGAATGCCTTGATGCAGTTGTTAGTTCAGAACCAAGGCAACAACAACAACAACAACAACAACAACAACAACAACAACAACAACAACAACAACAACACACCTCCACCACCACCAGTTGACAACTTAGCCCGTTTTCTGAGGCTGCAGCCGCCGGTGTTTTCTAGTAGCACCGAGCCCATAGTTGCGGATGATTGGCTGCACAGGATTGGAAGGGAGTTGACCACCGCAGATTGCACTGATGTTGAGAAGGTGTGTTTTTCCGCACACCAATTGGACGGACCAGCAGCCGCATGGTGGGAGAATTACACAACCACTTTTCCTATAGCCAATGTCACTTGGGAGCAGTTTCAGAAAGCATTCCGCACAGCCCACTTATCCACTAGAGATATGAGCATGAAGAAGCGTGAGTTTCACAACTTACGCCAGGGGAACCGTACTGTAGGCCAATACGTGGAGTTTAGTAAGTTATCCGCTATGCTCCTGATGATGTGGCCATAGATGCCGCGAAGTAGGAGAAGTTTATGGAAGGGCTAAATGATGAGATGAGCAGGCAGTTGATGGTGGCAACATTCAACAACTACTAGGAGTTGGTAGAAAAGGCTCTTATGATTGAAGGGAAGCAACAACAGATTGAGAACCGGAAGAGGAAGTATGGACAAGGAAAGTACAATTCTGGAGCTCAGTAGAAGCCTCATTTCACCCAAGAACTCGGGAGGACTTATCCATAACCATGGAGGCCACTCTCACAATGGAGGAAGTTCCCATAACCACAGTGGCCCCAAGAATGGAAGCGGGAATGGAGCAGGCAGCAATCAGAACCGCTCTAACCTAGCCACACCCGCCAAGAAGGATCAAAGTCATATTACTTGTTTCAAGTGCAGGAAGACTTGGAACTACGCCAACGATTGTCCGGAATTGAAGAACGGTAATGGCAATGGAAGCGCTGGGAAGAAGCCCAACCCTTTTAACAGGGGACAAGTGAACCACGTGAACGTGGAGGAGGTTGAAGAACAACCAGGTAAGTTTTGGTTAAGTCTTTTACTGCAATCGTTCTTTTTGATACTAGTGCATCGCATTCATACATATCAAGTGGATTCGTGGATAAGTATAAGTTACCCACTAACGTACTTAGGACACCTATGTCTGTAAGCTCACCAGGAGGGGAGTATATGGCAAGTCAAGGATGTTTTCAGATGCGATTAACCATTGGGAGCCATTTTTTCCCTCAAACCTGATAATTTTGGAGTCACAAGGATTGGATGTGATATTAGGAATGGATTGACTATCGATGTATGGGGGAAACATCGATTGCGCGAGTAAGTCAATTTTTCTTACCACCCCGGAGGGAAAAAGGATCAAGTATGTATCCAGGCATTCGCCAAGGAGAACCCAAGTACATTCTCTCATGGGAGTTGTTCAGGAGGAAGTGCCTGTTGTGAAGGATTACCCAGATGTATTTCCAAAGGAGTTACTAGGCATGCCGCCAGATCGAGACATCAAGTTTTTGATAGAGCTATTGCCAGGCACCGGGCCTATATCAAAGAGACCATATAGGATGCCCGTGAATGATCTGGAGGAGATCAAGAAACATATTAAGGAGTTATTGGAGAAAGGTTACATTCGACGGAGTTCGTCACCATGGGGAGCCCCAGTGCTATTGGTTGAGAAGAAGGATAAATCCCTAAGAATGGTTGTTGATTATCAGGCATTGAATGAAGTGACAATCAAGAACAAGTACCCACTGCCAATGATCAATGATCTGTTTGACCAGCTGCAAGGAGCTAAAGTGCTTTTGAAGATCGATATGCGATCAGGCTACCACCAGCTGAAGATTCGAGAAAAGGATATACCTAAGACAGCGTTCACCACACCGTATGGGCTTTATGAGTATACGGTTATGTCATTTGGATTGACTAACGCCCCTGCCTATTTCATGAGTATGATGAATAAGGTGTTCATGGAGTTCTTGGATAAGTTTGTCGTGGTGTTCATTGATGATATTTTAGTATACTCAAAGGATGAAGAGGAACACAAGGAGCATTTGCGCTTAGTTCTCGAGAAACTTAGGGAGCATCAGTTGTATGCCAAGTTCAGCAAGTGTGAATTTTGGTTAAAGGAAGTTGGATTTCTTGGGCATGTTATATCGGGAGAAGGTATAGCAGTAGACCCCACCAAAGTTCAGTCGGTCACTGAATGGTTGGCACCCACCTCAGTTGGAGAGATCCACAGTTTTCTTGGACTCGCGGGATACTATCAATGATTCATTGAAAATTTCTCTAAGATTGCGAAGCCAATGACGACGTTGTTGAAGAAGGACACCAAGTTCCATTAGACCGAGGAATGTGAAGCTAGTTTCCAGGAGTTGAAGAAACGTTTGACTACAGCCCCAGTGATGATTCTGCCGGATATACGCAAGGATTTCCAAGTATATTGCGACGCCTCTTGCTTAGGACTTGGAGGAGTACTTATGCAAGACAGAAGAGTTGTTTCATATGCCTCACAACAGCTTTGACCGCATGAGTTGAATTATGCCACACACGATTTGGAGTTAGCAGCTATGGTGCATGCACTCAAGACCTGGAGACATTTTCTTATTGGGAACCATTGTGATGTGTACACGGATCATAAGAAGTTTGAAGTACATTTTCACACAGAAGGAGTTGAACCTCAGGCAAAGGAGATGGTTGGAGCTTATAAAGGATTATGATATGAAGTTGCACTATCATCCGGGAAAGGCCAATGTCATAGCAGACGCTTTGAGCCGAAAGAGTTATGCCAATACCTTAGTAACAGGAGGATTTCCAAAGGAGTTAGCAGGAGATTTCAGGGAGCTACGTTTAGAGATTGTTCCCAAAGGTTTTGTTACAACCATGGAAGTTCAGTCGACATTGTTGGGAAAGATTCGAGAAGCCCAGAAGGATGACAAATAAATTATCGAGATAAAGGAGAAGATGAGTGAAGGCAAAGCCAAAGGTTTTCGTGAGGATGAGCACGACACCTTGTGGTTTGAGGACCGTATTTTTGTGCCCAATAATGCCGAGATCAGGAAGTTGATATTACAGGAAGCTCATGACTCACCATACTCGATACACCCCGGAGACACCAAGATGTATTTGGATTTGAAGGAGCGTTTCTGGAGGACTGGAATGAAGAAGGATATTGCCGAGTATGTAGCCGTATGTGATGTATGTCAGAGAGTGAAGGTAGAACATCAGAAGCCAGCAGGATTACTACAGCCTATGCCGATACCCGAATGGAAGTGGGATAAGCTTGGCATGGATTTTATCACCGGATTACCCAGGACCCGATCGGGGTATGATTCTATCTGGGTAGTAGTGGACCGCTTGACCAAAGTAGCTCACTTTATCCCAGTGAAAACCACATATACAAGTGCAAAGTTAGCCAAGATATATACGACCAGGATCGTATGTCTGCATGGAGTTCCGAGGACCATTGTATCAGATAGAGGAACACAGTTTACTTCAAAGTTTTGGCACCAACAGCACCAGACTTTGGGAACCAGGCTGGAGTTCAGTACAACTTTTCACCCACAGACAGATGGACAGACTGAGAGAGTTAATCAGATTCTGGAGGACATGCTGAGAGCTTGTGCACTAGACTATGGGTCTAGTTGGGATGATAATTTACCCTACGCGGAGTTCTCGTACAATAACATCTACCAGGCCAGTTTGAAGATGGCACTGTTTGAAGCCCTATACGGAAGAAGATGCCGAACACCGTTGATGTGGGATGAAGTTAGAGACCGTCAGTTTTTTGGACCGGATTTGATCAAAGAGTCTGAAGAGAAGGTTAAGCTGATTCGAGATAGACTGAAAGTAGCTCAGTCCAGACAGAATAGTTATGCAGACTCGAAACACAAGGAGGTAGTCTATGAAATCGGAGACAGAGCATATCTGCGAGTGTCACCTCTGCGAGGAGTTAAGCATTTTGGAGTTAAAGGAAAGTTAGCCCCGAGATTTGTAGGACCGTACCGTGTTCTAGAGCGCATGGGAGAGGTTGCCTATAGGTTGGAGTTACCTGAAGGACTGTCAGGAGTTCATGATGTGTTTCACGTTTCCCAGTTGAAGAAGTTCTGTGCTGAGATGGCAAATATTCCTCTGAGAGATACAGTGCCCCTGGAAGCAATTCAGTTGGACAGTGATTTGACGTATGAGGAAAAACCAGCCAAGATTCTCGAGTTTGCCAGTCGAGTTACCCGCAGCAAGGTTATCAAGTTTTGCAAAGTTTAGTGGAGCCACCATACCGAGGATGAAGCCACCTGGGAAAGAGAGGCTGATCTACGCAAAGACCACCCACACCTATTTTCTAGCCAACCCAAATCTCGAGGGAGAGATTCATCTTAAGGGGGGTAGGTTTGTAACATCCCAAATTTTCAATTTGGAATGTTATACATAGGTCATTCATGCATATCATATTTTATTGCATTTCATTTTGTGATCCTCGAAATCCTAAGCAACTCAAGGACCCTCGGAGAGAGTTGGGGATTTTCCCCGTTCTCTAATTTGAGTTTTATCAAATATTGGAACAAGGATCACTTTGGTTTTAATTATTTTTCTCTTCGAAAATATTTCATATCAAAATATATGAGAGGAGATAATATGATTTCTCCAAAATAAATGAAATATTAGAGGAATTAGAGGACCGGAAAATTTATTTCAGGATTTTTGGAGTCAGTTTAGTATTTCTTTTCTTTGTTTTTCTGTGCAAAATTATTTAAAAAAAGTTACCGCCTTACCGGAACGTGTCCGCCTGGGACACCGACCCGGCCGACCCTTTAAGAGGAGAGGCCATGAGCCGCCGCTAGCCCCAGCCCGCTCCGCGAAACCCTAAGCACCGTCCCCACTCGCCGTCGTCCTGCCGCCGCCCGCCGTCGCCCGCCGTCGCTGATCTCCACCGAGCCGCCGCCGTTGACTTTCGTCCGGTCGGTTTTTTAGAAACCCTAGACCGTTTTTTTCTTATTAAATCGGTTTTTCGGTTCGGTTAAGTTGCGAACGTGCGTCCGTACATTCGTTTTAATGAACGCCATTCACCCGTTAGTCACAGACAGCGAACGTTCGTTCGTTAGCTTGTTCGTCAGTTTTCTTTTTTCAGGGTTTTTCGCGATTATTTTTGATAGCTAATTCTGACCCGATTTTCGTTTTAGTTTATCTTTTCTCTCGTTTATCGGAATCAGGTGATTCAAACACCTAGATCTTCGTCTCGAAGCCCTCTTTCTATTTAATCAACTTGAACAAGATTTTGGTAGTGTAAAATTTTATTTTAGTTCAAATTAGTAATCAGATCTTGTTTCTTTCACAGTTTGAGTTTCGTTGCTCCGTTTGATTTGATTCTTTTTGCTAACCGGAGTTCTTCAGTTGAACTTTCTGGTTAGATCTTCTTATTTGAGATTTATCCGTGCATCTTTTCTTGATGGCTTATGTATGTTATTGTTTGTTTGCGATAGAACACCCGGAGTGCGAAGCATGCTACTACGAGTCTCTAGGTTTTGCGAATCATCAGCAAGGCAAGTAACACTTTGATCATATCCCTTTATCACCCAGTTTTTATGCATTAGTTCAACCTTCACACATTGCATGAGTAGGATCTCTTAACATGTCGGTTTGGAAAGTAGACGATGAGGTAGAACCTATTACCTGTTTTATTATCAAACTCCTGGGAGTTACTTCTACGTTATGCTTATATTGCCATGTTATGCTCGTAGACATGGATTTGGGTTTGAGTGTATCCATGACAGATGTGAGATTGTTAATTTAATGGTTTAACTTAAGGTGGAAACTTTAATACACATCTGGGTGGATTGCTTGTTTTGGGCACCTAGGGAAATATCGATGTTGTCCTAAGAGAACCCGAGGATATACCGTGTGATCCTACTACGGTCCGCCACCCAGGCTCAAAGGGATCATAAGATTATTCATGCTAGAAACTTCCGTGTGTGGCCACAAGCCATTATGGGCTCTGGCATAGTTGATTATGTTGTGTGACCTCTTTCAGTGGTGGGCTAGCAGATGTAGAGGGAAAGTAGGTGTAACAGTCCACCCGGAGTAAAGAGTTAATGCTTCTGAAAGACTGTGTCTCGGTCATCAGTTTCTTAAACACCATGTAGTGCGAGAAATCCAATGGAGGAGATCGAGTCTTGTGATGAAAAGTGCGCAAACCTTTGCAGAGTGTACAAACTAATCTTGGTTAGCCGTGTCCCCGGTTATGGACATCTTGAGTATCTGGTTTATGGATTATCATATGGATCTCATCACTCTAATTTAATTTGTTGGGTTGATAATTACTTTTAATTGGGATTGAGTTGGAGGAACCTTCTCAATGTTGTTCAAGTACCATGATAGTTAAATAAAATATATTCCTTTGTTGTAGGGAAAAATTGGCTTTACGCAAAACATATTAACCATACAGCCTCCACCAGCCATATATGCATGTAGTGATAGCATTTATTTTGTTCATTACTCGCATGTGTTACATTGCCAGCATATTCCATGTACTGAGCCATTTTCGGGCTGCAACGTATCATGTTGCAGACTTTTCAGACGAGGAGTAAGACGCGATAGGTCGTTTGTCATGCACTCATCTATGCCTTTGGATTTGATGGACTCACTTTATCTTCCAAGCCTTCTGTTGTTATCGTATTAGATGGCCTTAAGCCATATTTATAGTAATAAGTTCTCTCTTGAGACATTCAATGTAATAAGTGTGTGATTGCCACTCTGTTATAAATCCTTCGAGTACTGTGTGTGACAGCATTACCGATCCAGGGATGACACTGAAGCATAGAGACTTGACCGTCCGAGGTCGGGTCGCTACATCCATATAATGACCTAATGGTGACACCGATATTGGGTAAGCAATGATGAAATCGACCCTACACCATACCCAATGTGTTGGGGAACGTAGTAATATCAAAAAAATTCCTACGCACACGCAAGATCATGGTGATGCATATCAACGAGAGGGGAGAGTGTCGTCTACGTACCCTGGTAGACCGTAAGTGGAAGCATTATGACAACACGGTTGATGTAGTCGTACGTCTTCACGATCGACCGATCCTCAGTACTGAACATACGACACCTCCGCGTTCAGCACAAGTTCAGCTCGGTGACGTCCCGCGAACTCATGATCCAGTAGAGCTTCAGGAAGAGCTTCGTCAGCACAACGGTGTGGTGACGGTGTTGATGAAGCTACTGACGCAGGGCTTCGCCTAAGCACCGCTACTATATGACCGAGGTGGATTATGGTGGAGGGGGGCACCGCACACGGCTAAAAGATCAATGGTCAATTGTTGTGTCTCCAAGGGGTGCCCCCCTCCCCATATATAAAGGAGTGGAGGAGGGAGAGGGGGCCGGCCTCCTATGCCGCCCCCCATGAGGAGTCCTACTCCCTCCGGGAGTAGGACTCCCCCTTTACAAGTAGGAGTAGGAGAAGAGAAGGAAGGGAGAGAAGGAGAGAAGGAAAGGGGGGCGCCGCCCCCCCTCCTTGTCCAATTCGGACTAGAGGGGGAGTGGGGCGCGGCTGCCCTTGCCGCCCCTCCTCTTCTCCCACTAGGGCCCATTAGGCCCAATATACTCCCCGGGGGGTTCCGGTAACCCCCTGGTACTCCGGTTTATGTCCGAAACCTACCAAAACACTTCCGGTGTCCGAACATAGTCGTCCAATATATCGATCTTTACGTCTCGACCATTTCGAGACTCCTCGTCATGTCCATGATTATATCCGGGAATCCAAACTACCTTTGGTACATCAAAACACAAAAACTCATAATACCGATCGTCACAGAACTTTAAGCGTGCGGACCCTACGGGTTTGAGAACTATGTAGACATGAACGAGACACGTCTCAGGTCAATAACCAATAGCGGAACCTGGATGCTCATATTGGTTCCTACATATTCTACCAAGATCTTTATCGGTCAAAACCGCATAACAACATACGTTGTTCCCTTTGTCATCGGTATGTTACTTGCCCGAGATTCGATCGTCGGTATCTCAATACCTAGTTCAATCTCGTTACTGGCAAGTCTCTTTACTCGTTCCATAATGCATCATCCTGTAACTAACTCATTAGTCATATTGCTTGCAAGGCTTATAGTGTTGTGCATTACCGAGAGGGCCCAGAGATAACTCTCCGACAATCATAGTGACAAATCCTATTCTCGATCTATGCCAACTCAACGAACACCATCGGAGACACCTTTAGAGCACCTTTATATATAATCACCCAGTTACATTGTGACGTTTGGTAGAACACAAAGTGTTCTTCCGGTAATCGGGAGTTGCATAATCTCATAGTCATAGGAACATGTATAAGTCATGAAGAAAGCAATAGCAGTAAACTAAACGATCAAGTGCTAAGCTAACGGAATGGGTCATGTCAATCACATCATTCTCCTAATGATATGATCCCGTTAATCAAATGACAACTCATGTCTATGGCTAGGAAACTCAACCATATTTGATCAACGAGCTAGTCAAGTAGAGGCATACTAGTGACACAATGTTTCTCTATGTATTCACACATGTATTATGTTTCTGATTAATACAATTCTAGCATCAATAATACACATTTATCATGATATGAGGAAATAAGAACTTTATTATTGCCTCTAGGGCATGTATTATGTTTCCGATTAATACAATTCTTGCACTAGAGTCAATAATCTAGATTACACAGTAATGATTCTAACACCCATGGAATCTTGGTGCAGATCATGTTTTGCTCGTGGAAGAGGCTTAGTCAACGGGTCTGCAACATTTAGATCCATATGTATCTTGCAAATCTCTATGTCTCCCACCTGGACTTGATCCCGGATGGAATTGAAGCGTCTCTTGATGTGCTTGGTTCTCTTGTGAAATCTGGATTCCTTTGCCAAGGCAATTGCACCAGTATTATCACAAAAGATTTTCATTTGACCCGATGCACTAGGTATGACACCTAGATTGGATATGAACTCCTTCATCCAGACTCCTTCATTTGCTGCTTCTGAAGCAGCTATGTACTCCGCTTCACACGTAGATCCCACCACGACGCTTTGTTTAGAACTGCTCCAACTAACAACTCCACCGTTCAGTATAAACACGTATCCGGTTTGCGATTTAGAACCGTCCAGATCAGTGTCGAAGCTTGCATCGACGTAACCATTTACGACGAGCTCTTTGTCACCTCCATAAACGAGAAACATATCCTTAGTCCTTTTCAGGTATTTCAGGATGTTCTTGACCGCTGTCCAGTGATCCACTCCTGGATTACTTTGGTACCTCCCTGCTAAACTAATAGCAAGGCACACATCAGGTCTGGTACATAGCATTGCATACATGATAGAGCCTATGGCTGAAGCATAGGGAACACTTTTCATTTTCTCTCTATCTTCTGCAGTGGTCGGGCATTGAGTCTTACTCAACTTCACACCTTGTAACACAGGCAATAACCCTTTCTTTGCTTGATCCATTTTGAACTTCTTCAAAACTTTATCAAGGTATGTAATTTGTGAAAGTCCAATTAAGCGTCTTGATCTATCTCTATAGATCTTGATGCCCAATATATAAGCAGCTTCTCCGAGGTCTTTCATTGCAAAACTCTTATTCAAGTATCCTTCTATGCTATTATAAATTCTATATCATTTCCAATCAACAATATGTCATCTACATATAATATTAGAAATGCTACAGAGCTCCCACTCACTTTCTTGTAAATACAGGCTTCTCCAAAAGTCTGTATAAAACCATATGCTTTGATCACACTATCAAAATGTTTATTCCAACTCCGAGAGGCTTGCACCAGTCCATAAATGGATCACTGGAGTTTGCACACTTTGTTAGCACCTTTGGGTCGACAAAACCTTCTGGTTGCATCATATACAACTCTTCTTCCAGAAATCCATTCAGGAATGCAGTTTTGACATCCATTTGCCAAATTTCATAATCATAAAATGCAGCAATTGCTAACATGATTTAGACAGACTTAAGCATCGCTACGGGTGAGAAAGTCTCATCGTAGTCAACCCCTTGAACTTGTCAAAAACCTTTTGCAACAAGTCGAGATTTGGAGACAGTAACATTACCGTCAGCGTCAGTCTTCTTCTTGAAGATCCTTTTATTCTCGATGGCTTGCCGATCATCGGGCAAGTCAACCAAAGTCCATACTTTGTTCTCATACATGGATCCCATCTCAGATTTCATGGCCTCAAGCCATTTTTGCAGAAACTGGGCTCACCATCGCTTCTTCATAGTTCGTAGGTTCATCATGGTCAAGTAACATGACTTCCAGAATAGGATTACCGTACCACTGTTGTGCGGATCTTACTCTGGTTGACCTATGAGGTTCGGTAGTAACTTGATCTGAAGTTTCATGATCATCATCATTAGCTTCCTCACTAATTGGTGTAGATGTCACAGGAACCGGTTTTTGTGATGAACTACTTTCCAATAAGGGAGCAGGTACAGTTACCTCATCAAGTTCTACTTTCCTCCCACTCACTTCTTCCGAGAGAAACTCCTTCTCTAGAAAGGATCCATTCTTAGCAACAAATCTCTTGCCTTCGGATCTGTGATAGAAGGTGTGCCCAATAGTTTCCTTCGGGTATCCTATGAAGACACATTTCTCCGATTTGGGTTCAAGCTTATCAGGTCGAAGTTTTTTCACATAAGCATCGCAACCCCAAACTTTAAGAAATGACAACTTTGGTTTCTTGCCAAACCATAGTTCAACAGGTGTCGTCTCAATGGATTTCGATGGTGCCCTATTTAACGTGAATGCGACCGTCTCTAAAGCATAACCCCAAAACGATAGCGGTAAATCAGTAAGAGACATCATAGATCGCACCATATCTAGTAAAGTACGATTACAACATTCGGACACACCATTACGCTATGGTGTTCTGGGTGGCGTGAGTTGTGAAACTATTCCGCATTGTTTCAAATGTAGACAAAACTCGTAACTCAAATATTCTCCTCCACGATCAGATCGTAGAAAATTTATTTTCTTGTTACGATGATTTTCCACTTCACTCTGAAATTCTTTGAACTTTTCAAATGTTTCAGACTTATGTTTCATTAAGTAGATATACCCATATCTGCTCAAATCATCTGTGAAGGTGAGAAAATAACGATACCCGCCGCGATCCTCTATATTCATTGGACCACATACATCAGTATGTATGATTTACAATAATATTTTGCTCGCTCCATTGTTCCGGAGAACGGCGTTTTAGTCATCTTGCCCATGAGGCATGGTTCGCAAGTACCAAGTGATTCATAATCAAGTGATTCCAGAAGTCCATCACTATGGAGTTTCTTGATGCGCTTTACACCAATATGACCTAAACGACAATGCCACAAATAAGTTGAACTATCATTACTAACTCTGCATCTTTTGGCTTCAACATTATGAATATGTGTATTACTAATATCGAGATTCAACACAAATAGACCACTCTTCAAGGGTGCATGACCATAAAAGATATTACTCATATAAATAGAACAACGATTATTCTCAGATTTAAATAAATAATCGTCTCGCATCAAACAAGATCCAGATATAATGTTCATGCTTAACGCTGACACCAAATAACAATTATTCAGGTCTAAAATTAATCCCAAAGGTAGATGCAGAGGTAGTGTGCCGACGGCGATCACATCGACTTTGGAACCATTTCCCACATGCATCGTCACCTCGTCCTTAGCTAATCTTCTCTCAATCCGTAGTTCTTGTTTCGAGTTGTAAATATTAGCAACAGAACCAGTATCAAATACCCAGGTGCTACTGCGAGCTCTAGTAAGGTACACATCAATAACATGTATATCACATATACCTTTGTTCACCTTGCCACCCTTCTTATCCGCCAAATACTTGGGGCAGTTCCGCTTCCAGTGACCAGTCTGTTTGCAGTAGAACCACTCAGTCTTAGGCTTAGGTCCAGACTTGGGTTTCTTCTCCTGAGCAGCAACTTGTTTGTCGTTCTTTTTGAAGTTCCCCTTCTTCTTCCCTTTACCCTTTTTCTTTAAACTAGTGGTCTTGTTGACCACCAACACTTGATGCTCCTTGATTTCTACCTCCGCAGCCTTTAGCATTGCGAAGAGCTCGGGAATTGTCTTATCCATCCCTTGCATATTATAGTTCATCACGAAGCTCTTGTAGTGTGACGCCCTCGATTCAATCGTACACTAATCATACACGCAAATGTGTACGATCAAGATCAAGGACTCACGGGAAGATATCACAACACAACTCTAGACACAAATTAAAATAATACAAGCTTTATATTACAAGCTAGGGGCCTCGAGAGCTCGAATACATAAGCTCGAAAACACAAAAGTCAGGGGAAGCAACAATATCTGAGTACAGACATAAGTTAGACAAGTTTTGCCTTAAGAAGGCTATCACAAAAGCAACATTGATCGAAAAGGCAAGGCCTCCTGCCTGGGAGCCTCCTAACTACTCCAAGTCGTCAGCGGTCTTCACGTAGTAGTAGCATACTCCGGGTAGTAGTAGTCATCAGTGGCGTCGTCGGGCTCATGGGATCCATCATCTGGTCGCAACAATCGGGTATGGGGGAAAAAGAAGTAGCAAAGCAACCGTGAGTACTCATCAAAAGTACTCGCAAGACTTACATCAGATCTAAACTAAATATGCATTTGTATCAAATGAATGGGTTGTATCTGTGGACTAAACTGCAGAATGCCAGAAGGGAAGGGGACAGCCTAGCCTATCGAAGACTAGCATCTTCTGGAAACCACCATCTTGCAGCAACAGGAGGGAGTAGAGTAACATAAAGTAAAGTAGTAGTAGTGTTATCAACCTCGGCCAGAGATCCTTTCTCGACTCCCTGCGAGAAAGCAATCCCAGAGCCATACTATCCAGTTATCATCACAATCCAATTCTCATCAGTATCCAGTTCTCATCACAAGTATCCAGTTCTAGTTGTATCGATTGGGATACAACTCCAAGTGTCCGTTACTGTAGGACAGACTATCGATAGATGTTTTCTTCCCTACAGGGGTGCACCAACTTACCCACCACGCTCGATTAACTCCGGATGGACACACTTTCCTGGGTCATGCCCGGCCTCGGCTAAACAATACGCCACAACCCGACCTAGGCTTAATAGAGAGGCTAGCACGCCGGACTAAACCTATGCCCCCAGGGGTCATGGGCCATCTCCCCGGGAACTCCTGCACGTTGCGAACACGACCGGTGACCAGACCTAGCTACCTCCTTCAACAAGGTAGGTGCTTTCCAGTCCAACCTGGCGCGCGCCGCTCAGTCACTGACGTCTATTAAGCTTCGGCTGATGTATACGACGCGGAACGCCCATACTATGCCCACGTGATGTTTAGTGCTATCAAGCCAGAGGCCCCTCGAATCAAATATCCAAATTGTAGTGGATTAGGAACGCGCGGTAACGAGCAGAGACTCACGATCGATGTGACCCCGTCGCCCCGTCTCGAGTACTTGCGACAAGGGCTAAGAATGCCCGGCCACGCCTCGTAGGTATCTCACGGGCACCTTCCAGGTCAACCCGACTCCACATCACTCGCAATTAAGCTCGTGCGGGTACCCCTCAGGGTCGACCCGTCTTTAGTAACATGGCTCAGTGTAAAGTCATAGTAACCATAGTAACTGTGTGTCTAACACCAAGGGGAAAACCTGAGGAATCACCCCCGGTGAATCCCACTCGATGTTATCATCAAGGTGAACGTAAGAGGATCCACCCTCGAGGTTCACACTTGAGGGGTTGCACGACAGAGCGGTAACGGAAGTGGTTAAGGAGGAAATCACCCTCGATGACCTCGACCATATAGCTACACTACAGAGATCTCATCAGGAGTGATGTATGAGGTTCACCCTCGGCACTCGATAGTAACTCTATAGTGTCGTACAACTAGGGGGGGGGTGATGTGCGGTGTCGGGGCCTGGACGTTGATCATGTTGATCGAGTCATCGAACATAAAGCGAGGCAACTGGGACAAGGTGGGGGTCACTGATGGATCACTAACCAACCTATACTAAGTAGTTTAGGATAAGCAGGTAAGGTATGAAAGCAGGTAACAACAGCAGGCTATGCAACAGAGTAGGATCATACAGAAAGCAGTAGCAGTTCTAATGCAAGCATGAGAGGAAAGAAATGGGCGATATCAGAATGCTCAAGGGGGGTTTGCTTGCCTGGTTGCTGTAGCAAGAGAGAGGGGTCGTCAACTCCGTAGTCGTACTGGGTAGCAGCGGCGTAGGTCTCGGTGTCTAGCGAGAGAAGAGGGGGAAGAAACAATAAATATAATGCAAACAAATGCATGACGATGCACGACATGACAAAGCGTGATGCTAGGTGTGCCCTAACGCGGTACGAGGTGGTACCGGTGAAGGGGGGAAACATCCGGGAAATTATCCCCGGTGTTTCGCGTTCTCGGACAAACGAACCGGAGGGGGAAAGTTGCGTGTTCGTTATGCTAGGGATGTGTGGTGAACGAACGGGCTGCGTATCCGGATTCGTCTCGTCATTCTGAGCAACTTTCATGTACAAAGTTTTTCTATCCGAGCTACGGATTATTTTATATGAATTTTTAAAGATTAAAGCATAGTCTAAAATTATTTAAATTAACATAAAAGGAATTATGACATCAGCATGATGTCATCATGATGTCAGCAGTCAACAGAGTTGACCAAAGTCAACCCTGACGTGTGGGGCCGTTCTGGCATTGTTTAACAACTAATTAACAGTTTTAATTAACTAATCAAGTTAATTAGGTACTAAACATAGTTAATTAAGTTAATTAAATACCTAATTAATTAATTATTTATTTAATTAACTAATTACTTATTTTTATTTTTATTTTTTAAAAAATACATTTTCTTTTTAAATGTTTTGGGGGTGGGCCCCACTGTCATAGGCCCAGGGGCCAGCAGGCGTGCGGTTAGCGAGCGGAACGGTTGCACGCGGGGCGTAGCCCGCCCGGGCGTGGGGCGAGGCCACCGGGCGGCAGGGAAGCCCGACGAGGGGAAGGGGCGGCCAGGGGCGCGGCCCTGTGCGACGACGAGCGCAGACGCGGCCGGTGGGGGCGCGGGCGCTGCGGCGCGGGGTAGCGGGGAGCTAGGCGGTGACGCGAGCAGCAACAACAACAAGGGGCAGCGGCGATGTCGGTGAGCACGGGAAAAGCGCGACCACAGGACGCAGCGGCGGCACGACCATGCGCGGGCGCACGCGCGCGAGGGACGGGAAGGAGGAGGACTGGGGTCCTCACCGTTCGTTGGAGGGAAGGGGGCGTCGAGGCGCGACGGCGACCGTTGAGGGGGAGGACGGGGATGATCCGGCGAGGGGGGGGAGGTCCGGCGACGGCGTGGCGTCAGTTGGCGGCGTCCTGGTGCCTGCAAGGGGGCTCTGAGCGGCGGCGGCGTTCCTGTGATGGGGGGTTCTGCGCGTCGAGGCGGTGGCGTCGTCGGGCGCCGCAGCTGGGGCAGCGCCGGGGTGGGCACCGGCGGCAGGGTGCGAGGCTGCGCGGTCGGCACCGAGGCGAGGTCGCCAGGCGACGGCGCGTCCAGATCGAGGGAGAGGGGGCGCCGCGGCGAGGTCTGGCGCGGTGGTGACGGTTGACGGGGCGCGGGCGATGGTGAGCTGCGATGCGGCGACGGGGGCGCTCGATCCCGTTCTGGATCATGAGGAGCGAGGGAGAGAGAGATCGAGGGGGAGTGGGGGGTTATGTGGGTGGTGGGCTAGGGTTCAGAGTGGATCGGGAGGGGGGGTTAAGGGGAGGCGGCTCGGCCGACCAGCTGAGTTGGGCCGGTTGGCTCGGGTGGGCCGAAGCCCAAGGGGAGGCCAGGGGCTGTAGCCCCGTTTCTCTCCTTTTGTTTTTGTTTTAACTTTATTTTTCAGCTTTTGCAATTTTCTTTTAGTCACTAATGACCTTGCAAAAATGATGGTCCACCACCAATATTAACAATTGATTATTTGCCACAAGATGGACATTTTAGATTTCATGTCTGACAAAAAGAACTTTTGACTTTAGATTGGATTTGAATTTGAATGGTGATTTGGATCAAGTGAAGATTAGCAACAGTAACCTAATGACATGGCACCATTAACAGGTGATTACTGTAGCATGACACTAGGGGTGTTACAAATCTCCTCCACTACGAGAAATCTCGTCCCGAGATTTAAGTGCGGAAGTAAAGAGTAACTTCGAAAGAACTGGCCCTTATAGGGTTAATTATCTGGTGAACAATTCAGGGAATGTGGCAGAAGTGTCTGTAGAGTTGAAACTTAAGAAAACATCGAGAGCAAAATATGAAGGTACAATAGGCAGTTTCAAGCGAATGGACAAACGATCGATACCTGAACAGAGTGTGAGAAGGGGGTTCAGAGCATCGGGAATAGATCATCTCTCAGAAGGTGGCTCGTGACATGATACAAAGTGAAGCGTGAGGAATAACCTTAGAAACAGGGGCGAGAGTCAGGTTTCATTCCTATGGAACCGTGGGTTATGGGCCCACCATGTGGGTTAAAAGTAGGAAGGGTGTTGGCATCTTGTACGGTCATGATAGCAAGGCAGGTCAGAGTGTATCATGTCAGTTATGTCGGCAACAACGTCGGTACCAAGGGCGAGGGACGAAGAGAACCATTTTCCTGCTCATTGAACGAGGCGGGCCATTAGGCAAAGTTCTCGTCCATCTGTTGCTATCGGAATGCCATCAACAATAGTAACAGGGTCTTACTGATAGAGTGATACAACGAGGTGCTTACCTAAGTAGGAAATTATCTCTTCTGAGATAAGTTAGTTTACCGGAAAGGTTAACCAGAAGAATGGAAAAGAAAATGTGTTTAAACACATATTTCAGGGGTATATCCTTCCCAAGGACAAGAAGAGCATGATATCCATGACAGGATAGAAGTATAAAACCATTTCGGTAAGGGGAAGGGAAATTCATGACATTACCCATACAACGGTGTTTGGATTGTAGATCAAGAAACATTCGACAATGTGCTCCCAATGTTCTTGTTGATATCCGGAATACCTCAGTCATGCTTCGAGTAGCATTAACATGGTGTTCCAAGTAGGGGTTGGAGTTGAAGATCACAAGAAATACTCAAGGAACAATTGCAGGAATAGCAAGGAGCTCAAGGTATAACCAATACATGATCAAACATGTCTTGGAAAGAAGGCAAGGGGGTTGTCAATGATAACTCAAATCATCGAAGGTCAAGGATGGTTTTCTCACCATGAATTCAATTGTCATCTCAACATAAGTCAAAATGTTGATGCTGATCACGACGCATTCGTCGCGAGGCTCTATGAAGATGCCATCGAGAGGCGATGTCGTCAAGCAACACGAAGGATGGAGTGAAAGGCTATTGGAACCATGGATACGACACAAGCTCAAAATCAAGCTTGTTGTTCGAGGTGAAATGATAAGATGAAGAAGATCGACGTAAGCTTAGCTCATCATCGGAAGTTGCTCCGGGCATAAGGATCAGGTAGCACAGTTAAAAATAGTTGAGATAATAAAAATATAGCCGATCAGGCTAGGAATGATGTGATGGGGTATAAAGCTTGCCAGTATCAAGTACTAGGTGTAATGTAGGAAGGAAAATCAGAGTAGAGGTTGGACGGGGGAATGATTTGCAGAGGATAAGTAATTGTAACTTACCCAGTAAATGGGACCAAGGAGGAAATATGGTCGGGACCATAACTGCAGGGGATCCAATTTACGGTATCGGGAGAATATTCAGCAGATTAAATATCCTTGCAAGAAGCTTTCATAATAAGTCCCACACCATGTCCGTGGGCATGAACACAAGGTCCAGGGTCGACTCCCACTTCTACAATGCATAACCTTTCATTTTACTTCTCGCTCTTGATGAAGCTGTAGTATTGAAATTTTATCTAACGAAAAGCCAGTAGAGTATAACCTGCATAACTTTCGAGTTCACACTGATTAGGGAAGGCATAGGTTCAACCCATCGGGCATCTTAGGAACCTACATCATAAATTCCAAGAATAAGTAACACAAGCTCGGTAATAGAGTATGCTTGAGAAAGCAGAGGATACTGTTTTCCAAAAGCATTATGTATCCGAGGAAAGGCTCACAAGCTTATTGAATATGCAGGACGTTGTCGGATAAAATCCGAAGGGGGGGGGGGGGGTTTGCTGGTCCACAAGGGATCTGATGTGAGCATCAGTACTCAACAAGAGGGAGAAAGAATGCAAGGAGATCATATTATAGAAACAACTGACTAACTCAAGCTCAATTGCAAAGGATTTATGAGTTCCATGACAAGGGATCAGAAGCAATGCTCTGATTAGGGATGGATAGTTAGAATAGCCTTAGGGGTACAATCGATGGCGATTTGATTGATCGAGATTCAGCACATGTTAAAATGACGTCTGAGCCGGAAGGATGAATTCTAGGACCTGATTGAGGGTTGCGAGAATTTGCAACATACTGTATCAATGGACTCAAAATGATAATGAAAAAGGTTGTCAATAAGATTACTAGACTTATGGTATTAACCATAATGCCAGCAAGCAGGAAATTCAAGAACAATAGGCTGTTGAGGATTTTCACAAGAACGAATGGTATTATGAAGAATTTTGTGAAGTATAAGAATCAACCGAGGGTAAGCGGATACTCGATAGGTGCACAAATTTATCCATAGGGGTATTCAGATGACAAGGAACTGCAAGGCAGTAAGCTCAAAGGATTCTCAGGAAAGGGGAGCAGTTCAGGGCCTCTTGTAATAACAAGATCAATGGGATAGAATGTAAGATTGGTAAGTGTGGGTAGTTATCCATAAGGATATTTCGGTGGCAGGGAATTGCAAAGGCAACAGGCACAAAGTCTCGAGAGAAAATCATCGAGTATCTTCGGAATCTTCTGATGCAGCAGGCGATCATCTGAAATAAGGGGCTCTCCGGGCGGATGTGGTCACGAGATCCTAATGTCCGAGTTAGTAAAACCATTTAACCTGAATAGAAGAGAGATTAGGTCCCAGAGTATAGACGAGGAGTAAAAGATCCTAATACCACCCATATGGCGACGTGGGCCCATAAGGCACATAGCCATGTTAGTAAATTTTTTGCAATGTCTAGACTCGACTTCGGCCAAGGAGTGTGGAAGGGGGATTCCTACAGGCAGTCGGCTCTGATACCAACTTGTGACGCCCTCGATTCAATCGTACACTAATCATACACGCAAATATGTACAATCAAGATCAAGGACTCACGGGAAGATATCACAACACAACTCTAGACACAAATTAAAATAATACAAGCTTTATATTACAAGCCAGGGGCCCCGAGAGCTCGAATACATAAGCTCAAAAACACTGAAGTCAGCGGAAGCAACAATATCTGAGTACAGACATAAGTTAGACAAGTTTTGCCTTAAGAAGGCCAGCACAAAAGCAACATTGATCGAAAAGGCAAGGCCTCCTGCCTGGGAGCCTCCTAACTACTCCAAGTCGTCAGCGGTCTTCACGTAGTAGTAGGCATACTCCAGGTAGTAGTAGTCATCAGTGGCGTCGCCGGGCTCCTGGGATCCATCACCTGGTCCCAACAATCGGGTATGGGGGAAAAAGAAGTAGCAAAGCAACCATGAGTACTCATCCAAAGTACTCACAAGACTTACATCAGATCTAAACTAAATATGCATCTATATCAAATGAATGGGTTGTATCTATGGACTAAACTATAGAATGCCAGAAGGGAAGGGGACAACCTAGCCTATCGAAGACTAGCATCTTCTGGAAACCACCATCTTGCAGCAACAGGAGGGAGTAGAGTAACATAAAGTAAAGTAGCAGTAGTGTTATCAACCTCGGCCAGAGATCCTTTCTCGACTCCCTGCGAGAAAGCAATCCCAGAGCCATACTATGCAGTTATCATCACAATCCAATTCTCATCAGTACCCAGTTCTCATCACAAGTATCTAGTTCTAGTTGTATCGATCAGGATACAACTCCAAGTGTCCGTTCCCGTAGGACAGGCTATCGATAGATGTTTTCTTCCCTGCAGGGGTTCACGAACTTACCCACCACGCTTGATTAACTCCGGACGGACACACTTTCCTAGGTCATGCTCGGCCTCGGCCAAACAATACGCCACAACCCGACCTAGGCTTAATAGAGAGGCCAGCACGCCGGACTAAACCTATGCCCCCAGGGGTCATGGGCCATCTCCCCGGGAACTCCTGCATGTTGCGAACGCGGACGGTGAGCAGACCTAGCTACCTCCTTCAACAAGGTAGGTGCTTTCTAGTCCAACCCGGCGCGCGCCGCTCAGTCGCTGACGTCTATTAAGCTTCGGCTAATGTATACGACGCAGAACGCCCATACTATGCCCACGTCATGGTTAGTGCTATCAGGCCAGGGGCCCCTCGGATCAAATATCCAAATTGTAGTGGATTAGGGACGCGCGGTAATGAGCAGAGACTCACGATCGATGTGACCCCGTCGCCCTGTCTCGAGTACTTGCGACAAGGGCTAAGAATGCCCGGCTACGCCTCGTAGGTATCTCGCGGGCACCTTCCAGGTCAACCCGACTCCACATCACTCGCAATTAAGCTCGCGTGGGTACCCCTCAGGGTCGACCCGTCTTTAGTAACATGGCTCAGTGTAAAGTCATAGTAACCATAGCAACTGTGTGTCTAACACCTAGGGGAAAACCCGAGGAATCACCCCCGGTGAATCCCACTCGATGTTATCATCAAGGTGAACGTAAGAGGATCCACCCTCGAGGTTCACACTTGAGGGGTTGCACGACAGAGCGGTAACGGAAGTGGTTAAGGAGGAAATCACCCTCGATGACCTCGACCGTATAGCTACACTACAGAGATCTCATCAGGAGTGATGTATGAGGTTCACCCTCGGCACTCGATAGTAACTCTGTAGTGTCGTACAACTAGGGGGGGTGATGTGCGGTGTCGGGGCCTGGACGTCGATCACGTTGATCGAGTCATCGAACATAAAGCGAGGCAACTGGGACAAGGTGGGGGTTACTGATGGATCACTAACCAACCTATACTAAGTAGTTTAGGATAAGCAGGTAAGGTATGAAAGCAGGTAACAACAACAGGCTATGCAACAGAGTAGGATCATATAGAAAGCAGTAGCAGTTCTAATGCAAGCATGAGAGGAAAGAAATGGGCGATATCGGAATGCTCAAGGGGGGTTTGCTTGCCTGGTTGCTCTGGCAAGAGAGAGGGGTCATCAACTCCGTAGTCGTACTGGGTAGCAACGGCATCGGTCTCGGTGTCTAGCGAGAGAAGAGGGGGAAGAAACAATAAATGTAATGCAAACAAATGCATGATGGTGTGCCCTAACGCGGTACGAGGTGGTACCGGTGAAGGCGGGAAACATCCGGGAAATTATCCCCGGTGTTTCGCGTTCTCGGACAGACGAACCAGAGGGGAAAGTTGTGTGTTTGTTATGCTAGGGATGTGTGGCAGACGAACGGGCTGCGTATCCGGATTCGTCTCGTCGTTCTGAGCAACTTTCATGTACAAAGTTTTTCCATCCGAGCTATGGATTATTTTATATGAATTTTTAAAGATTAAAGCATAGTCTGAAATTATTTAAATTAACATAAAAGGAATTATGACATCAGCATGATGTCATCATGACGTCAGCAGTCAACAGAGTTGACCAAAGTCAACCCTGACGTGTGGGGCCGTTCTGTCATTGTCTAACAACTAATTAATAGTTTTAATTAACTAATCAAGTTAATTAGGTACTAAACATAGTTAATTAAGTTAATTAAATACCTAATTATTTATTTATTTAATTAACTAATTACTTATTATTATTTATATTTTTTAAAAAATAAATTTTCTTTTTAAACGTTTTGTGGGCGGGCCCCACTGTCATAGGCCCAGGGGCCAGCAGGCGTGCGGTTAGCGGGCGGAACGGTTGCGGGCGGGGCGTAGCCTGCCCGGGCATGGGGCGAGGCCACCGGGTGGCAGGGAAGCCCGGTGAGGGGAAGGGGCGGCCAGGGGCGCGGCCCTGGGCGACGACGAGCGCAGACGCGGCCGGTGGGGGCGCGGGCGCTGCAGCGCGGGGTAGCGGGGAGCTAGGCGGCGAAGCAAGCGGCAGCAGCAACGGGTCGGCAGCGATGTTGGCGAGCACGGGAAAAGCGTGACCGCAGGACGCAGCGGCGACACGGCCATGCGTGGGCGCACGCGCGCGAGGGACGGGAAGGAGGAGGACCGGGGTCCTCACCGTCCGTTGGAGGTAAGGGGGGCGTCGAGGTGCGACGACGACCATTGAGGGGGAGGACGGGGACGATCCGGCGAGGAGGGGAGGTCCGGCGACGGCGTGGCGTCGGTTGGCGGTGTCCTGGTGCCTGCGAGGGGGCTCCGAGCGGCGGCGGCGTTCCTGTGATGGGGGGTTCTGCGCGTCGAGGCGGTGGCGTCATCGGGCGCCATTGCTGGGGGCGGCGCTGGGGTGGGCACCGGCGGCAGGGCGCGAGGCGGCGCGGTCGGCACCGAGGCAAGGTCGCCAGGCGATGGCGCATCCAGATCGAGGGAGAGGGGGCGCCGCGGCGAGGTCTGGCGCGGTGGTGACGGCTGGCGGGGCGCGGGCGATGTTGAGCTGCGATGCACCAATGGGGGCGCTCGATCCCGATCTGGATCGTGAGGAGCGAGGGAGAGAGAGATCGAGGGGGAGTGGGGGGTTATGCGGGTGGTGGGCTAGGGTTCGGAGTGGATCGGGAGGGGGGTTAAGGGGAGGCGGCTGGGCCGACCAGCTGAGTTGGGCCTGTTGGCTCGGGTGGGCCTAAGCCCAAGGGGAGGCCAGGGGCTGTAGCCCCATTTCTCTCCTTTTGTTTTTGTTTTAACTTTATTTTTCAGCTTTTGCAATTTTCTTTTAGTCACCAATGACCTTGCAAAAATATTGGTCCACCACTAATATTAACAATTGATTATTTGCCACAAGATGGACATTTTAGATTTCATGTCTGACAAAAAGAATTTTTGACTTTAGATTGGATTTGAATTTGAATGGTGATTTGGATCAAGTGAAGATTAGCAACAGTAACCTAATGACATGGCACCATTAACAGGTGATTACTGTAGCATGACACTGGGGGTGTTACATGTAGCTTGGTGGCAGTGATTGAAGAATTCTGTCAATGACACTATCATCCGGAAGATTAACTCCCAGTTGACTCAAGTGATTGCAGTACCCAGACATTCTGAGTATATGTTCACTGACAGAACTATTGTCCTCTATCTTGCAGGTGTAGAACTTATTGGAGACTTCATATCTCTCAATTCGGGCATTTGCTTGAAATATCAACTTCAACTCCTGGAACATCTCATATGCTCCATGACGTTCAAAACATCGTTGAAGTCCCGGTTCTAAGCCGTAAAGCATGGCACACTGAACTATCGAGTAGTCATCAGCTTTGCTCTGCCAGACGTTCTTAACGTCATTAGTAGCATCTGCAGCAGGCCTTGCACCCAGCGGTGCTTCCAGGACGTAATTCTTCTGTGCAGCAATGAGGATAATCCTCAAGTTACAGACCCAGTCCGTGTAACTTCTACCATCATCTTTCAACTTTGCTTTCTCAAGGAACGCATTAAAATTCATCGGAACAACAACACGGGCCATCTATCTACAACAACATAGATAAGCAAAATACTATCAGGTACTAAGTTCATGATAAATTTAAGTTCAATTAATCATATTACTTAAGAACTCCCACTTAGATAGACATCCCTCTAATCATCTACTCCCTCCATTCCAAATTACTTGTCGCAGAAATGGATGTATCTAGAACTAAAATAATCTAGATACATCCATACCTGCGACAAGTAATTTAGAATGGAGGGAGTAAGTGATCATGTGATCCAAATCAACTAAACCATAATCGATCATCACGTGAAATGGAGTAGTTTTCAATGGTGAACATCACTATGTTAATCATATCTACTATATGATTCACGCTCGACCTTTCGGTCTCAGTGTTTCGAGGCCATATCTGTATATGCTAGGCTCGTCAAGTTTAACCCGAGTATTCTGCGTGTGCGAAACTGGCTTGCACCCGTTGTATAAGAACGTTGAGCTTATCACACCCGATCATCACGTGGTGTCTCGGCACGGCGAATTTTTGCAACGGTGCATACTCAGGGAGAACACTTGTACCTTGAAATTTTTAGTGAGAGATCATCTTATAATGCTACCGTCAATCAAAGCAGAATAAGATGCATAAAGGATAAACATCACATGCAATCAATACAAGTGAATTGATATGACCATCATCATCTTGTGCCTTTGATCTCCATCTCCAAACACCGTCATGATCACCATCGTCACCGGCGCGACACCTTGATCTCCATCGTAGCATCGTTGTCGTCTCGCCAACTATCACTTCTACAACTATCGCTACCGCTTAGTGATAAAGTAAAGCAATTACATGGCGATTGCATTTCATACAATAAAGCGACAACCATATGGCTACCTCTTGAGCAATTACTTGGTATGTCTTGACTTGGCGTAGATCTCCTCGGCAACGGCACCAGAAATCCTTCTTGCTACCTCTTGAGCATTGCGTTGGTTTTCCCTTGAAGAGGAAAGGGTGATGCAGTGGAGCAGCGTAAGTATTTCCCTCAGTTTTTGAGAACCATGGTATCAATCCAGTAGGAGACCACACACGAGTCACCTCGTACCTACACAAACAAATAAGAACCTCGCAACCAACGCGATAAAGGGGTTGTCAATCCCTTCACGGCCACTTGCAAGAGTGAGATCTGATAGAGATGATAATAATAAGATAAATATTTTTGGTATTTCTATGATATAAATTGAAAGTAAATAAAGCAAAATAAACGGCACCAGAAATAGCTTGTTGACAGGAGATTAATATGATGGAAAATAGACCCGGGGGCCATAGGTTTCACTAGTGGCTTCTCTCAAGATATTATTAGTATTATGGTGGGTGAACAAATTACTGTCGAGCAATTGATAGAAAAGCGAATAATTAAGAGAATATCTAGGCATGATCATGTATATAGGCATCACGTCCGCGACAAGTAGACCGAAACGATTCTGCATCTACTACTATTACTCCACACATCGACCGATATCCAGCATGCATCTAGAGTATTAACTTCATAAGAGTAGAGTAACGCCTTAAGCAAGATGACATGATGTAGAGGGATAAACTCATGCAATATGATATAAACCGCATCTTTTTATCCTCGATGGCAACAATACAATGTGTGTCGTTTCCCTTTCTGTCACTGGGATCGAGCACCGCAAGATTGAACCCAAAGCTAAGCACTTCTCCCATTGCAAGAAAGATCAATCTAGTACTTAGTAGCAAAGTAATATGATAGTAGTGGTAAAGATAACACAAGTAACGGTAGCAAAGTAATGTTTTTGGTATTTTATAGTGATGATAGCAATAGAACCGAAAAAGTAAATTAGCGAAGAACAATATATGGAAAGCTCCTAGGCAATGGATCGGTGATGGAGAATTATGCCGGATGTGGTTCATCATGTAACAGTCATAACCTAGGGTGACACAGAACTAGCTCCAGTCCATCAATGTAATGTAGGCATGTATTCTGAATATAGTCATCCGTGCTTATGGAAAAGAACTTGCATGACATCTTTTGTCCTACCCTCCCGTGGCAACGGAGTCCTATTGGAAACTAAGGGATATTAAGGCCTCCTTTTAATAGAGTACCGGACCAAAGCATTAACACATAGTGAATACATGAACTCCTCAAACTATGGTCATCACCGGTAAGTATCCTCATTATTGTCACTTCGGGGTTAACGGATCATAACACATAATAGGTGACTATAGACTTGCAAGATAGGATCAAGAACTCTCATATATTGATGAAAACATAATAGGTTCAGATCTGAAATCATGGCACTCGGGCCCTAGTGATAAGCATTAAGCATAGCAAATTCATAGCAACATCAATCTCAGAACATAGGGGATACTAGGGATCAAACCCTAACAAAACTAACTCGATTACATGATAAATCTCATCCAACCCATCACCGTCCAGCAAGCCAACGATGGAATTACTCACACACGGCGGTGAGCATCACGAAATTGGTGATGGAGGATGGTTGATGATGACGATGGCGGCGGATTCCCCTCTCCGGAGCCCTGAATGGACTCCAGATCAGCCCTCCCGAGAGAGTTTAGGGCTTGGCGGCGGCTCCGTATCGTAAAACGCAATGAATCCTTCTCTTTTGGTTTTTTCTCCCCGAAAGTGAATATATGGAGTCCAGGTTGAGGTCGGTGGAGCGTCAAGGGGCCCACGAGGCAGGGGGCGCACCCAGGGGGGCAGGCGCGCCCCCCACCCTCGTGGACGGGTGGGACACCCTCTGACGTGGATCTTCCTTCCAATATTCATTATATATTCCAGAATAATTCTTCATTGATTTTCAGGTCATTCCGAGAACTTCTATTTCTCCACAAAAATAACACCATGGCAATTATGCTGAAAACAGCATCAGTCCAGGTTAGTTCCATTCAAATCATGCAAGTTAGAGTCCAAAACAAGGGCAAAAGTGTTTGGAAAAGTAGATACGACGGAGACGTATCACTAAGCAATCATGTCTTCTCAAAATAACATGGCCAAAGAAAGTTATCCCTACAAAATCATATAGTCTGGTTATGCTCTATCTTCATCACATCAAAATATTAAATCATGCACAACCCCGATGACAAGCCAAGCAATTGTTTCATACTTTTGATGTTCTCAAACTTTTTCAATCTTCACACAATATATGTGTTGGAAATATGCCCTAGAGGCAATAATAATATGGTTATTATTATATTTCCTTGTTCATGATAATTGTCTATTGTTCATGCTATAATTGTGTTATCTGGAAATCGTAATACATGTGTGAATACATAGACCACAACATGTCCCTAGTGAGCCTCTAGTTGACTAGCTCGTTGATCAATAGATGGTTACGGTTTCCTGACCATGGACATTGGATGTCATTGATAACGGGATCACATCATTAGGAGAATGATGTGATGGACAAGACCCAATCCTAAGCATAGCGCAAGATCGTGTAGTTCGTCTGCTAAAGCTTTTCTAATGTCAAGTATCTTTTCCTTAGACCATGAGATTGTGCAACTCCCGGGTACTGTAGGAATACTTTGGGTGTGCCAAACTTCACAACATAACTGGGTGACTATAAAGGTGCACTACGGGTATCTCCGAAAGTGTCTGTTGGTTTGGCACGAATCGAGACTGGGATTTGTCACTCCGTATGACGGAGAGGTATCTCTGGGCCCACTCGGTAAGACATCATCGTAATGAGCTCAATGTGACTAAGGGTTGGTCACGGGATGATGTGTTACGAAACGAGTAAAGTGACTTGCCGGTAACGAGATTGAACGAGGTATTGGGATACTGACGATCGAATCTCGGGCAAGTAACGTACTGATTGACAAAGGGAATTGTATACGGGATTGCTTGAATCCTCGACATCGTGGTTCATCCGATGAGATCATCGTGGAACATGTGGGAGCCAACATGGGTATCCAGATCCCGTTGTTGTTTATTGGCCAGATAGTTGTCTTGGTCATGTCTGCATGGTTCCCGAACCCGTAGGGTCTACACACTTAAGGTTCGACGATGCTAGGGTTATTAGGAAGACTTGTATGTGATTACCGAATGTTGTTCGGAGTACCAGATGAGATCTCGGACGTCACGAGGAGTTCCAGAATGGTCCGGAGGTGAAGATTTATATATGGGAAGTTGTCATACGGTCACCGGAAAAGTTCGGGGGCATATCAGTATTATATTGGGGCCACCGGAGGGGTTCCGAGAGTCCACCGGGAGGGGTCACCTCTCTCGGAGGGCCTCATGGGTCGTAGAGGAAAGGGAACCAGCCCTTGGAGGGCTGGGCGCATCCCCCTTTTGGGCCCATGCGCCTAGGGTTGGGGGGGAAACCCTAGAGGGGGCGCCCCCTTGCTTGGTGGGCAAGCCCCCTCCCCTTGGCCACCGCCCCCCTCTAGATCTCAACTAGAGGGGGCCGGCCCCCTCCTCCTTCCCCTATAAATAGAGGGACAAGGGGAGGGCTGCACACCACATCAAAGGCGCAGCCCCTCCCCTCCCCAACACCTCTCCTCCTCGGTTAAGAGCTTGGCGAAGCCCTGCTGGAGTACTGCCGCTCCACCACCACCACGCCATCGTGCTGCTGTTGGAGCTCTCTTCCTCAACCTCTCCCTCCTCCTTGCTGGATCAAGGTGCGGGAGACGTCTCCGCTCCGTGCGTGTGTTGAATGCGGAGGTGCCGTCCGTTCGGCGCTAGGATCATCGGTGATTTGGATCACGACGAGTACGACTCCATCAACCCCGTTCTCTTGAACGCTTCCGCTCGCGATCTACAAGGGTATGTAGATGCACTCCTCTCCCTCTCATTGCTAGATGACTCCATAGATTGATCTTGGTGATGCGTAGAAAATTTTAAATTTCTGCTACGATCCCCAAAAGTGGTATCAGAGCCAGGTTTATGCGTAGTTTCTATGCACGAGTAGAACACAAGTTGTTGTGGGCATTGATTTTGTCAATTTACTTGCCGTTACTAGTCTTATCTTGATTCGGCGACATCGTGGGATGAAGCGGCCGGACCGACCTTACACGTACGCTTACGTGAGACTGGTTCCACCGACTGACATGCACTAGTTGCATAAGGTGGCTAGCGGGTGTCTGTCTCTCCCACTTTAGTCAGATCAGATTCGATGAAAAGGGTCCTGATGAAGGGTAAATAGAAAGTGGCATATCATGTTGTGGTTTCGCGTAGGTAAGAAACGTTCTTGCTAGAAACCTATAGCAGCCACGTAAAAACTTGCAACAACAATTAGAGGACGTCTAACTTGTTTTTGCAGCATATGCCGTGTGATGTGATATGGCCAAAAGGATGTGATGAATGATATATGTGATGTATGAGATTGATCATGTTCTTGTAATAGGAATCACGACTTGCATGTCGATGAGTATGACAACCGGCAGGAGCCATAGGAGTTGTCTTAATTTATTTATGACCTACGTGTCAACATAAATGTCATGTAATTACTTTACTTTATTGCTAACCGTTAGCCATAGTAGCAGAAGTAATAGTTGGCGAGACAACTTCATGAAGACACGATGATGGAGATCATGATGATGGAGGTCATGGTGTCATGCCGGTGACAATGATGATCATGGCGCCCCGAAGATGGAGATCAAAAGGAGCAAAATGATATTCGCCATATCATGTAACTATTTGATTGCATGTGATGTTTATCATGTTTTACATCTTATTTTCTTAGAACGACGGTAGCATAAATAAGATGATCCCTCGCAATAATTTCAAGAAAGTGTTCCCCCTAACTTTGCACCATTGCTAAGGTTCGTTGTTCCGAAGCACCACGTGATGATCGGGTGTGATAGGTTCTAACGTTCGCATACAACGGGTGTAAGCCAGATTTACACACACAATACACTTAGGTTGACTTGACGAGCCTTGCATGTACACACATGGCCTCAGAACACGGAAGACCGAAAGGTCGAACATGAGTCGTATAGAAGATACAATCAACATGAAGATGTTCACCGTGATGACTAGTCCGTCTCACGTGATGATCGGACACGGCCTAGTTGACTCGGATCATGTATCACTTAGATGACTAGAGGGATGTCTATTTGAGTGGGAGTTCATTAAATAATTTGATTAGGTGAACTTAATTATCATGAACATAGTCTAAAAATATTTGCAATATGTTTTCTAGATCAAATGGCCCACGCTAATGTTCACTACAAAAAAATACACTTCCGTGATGATACGTGTTTGTCACAGTAGGTCGCTTTTTTGTCATGCATGTACATCCATGACAAATTTATAACAGAATCAAGATAGTCATACCTGTGATGTCGTAGAAGTGTTCCATGACATTACCAAAATTATCATCATGAAAGTGTCCACTTCCATGATGATAAATCGCGCGTCACAGAAGTGCTTTCGTCAAGGGTGACCGACACGTGGCATCCATCGTAATGGAACGCCGTTAAGCTATCGGGTCGGGTTTTGGATCCGATAACCCGTTAACAGCCCCGGCCAATGGGGATTTTCCACATGTAAAATCATCATTGGCTGGAGGAAACACGTGTCAGCTCATCGTTGGGACAGATGTCAACCACTCATTGGACGGAAGGCGCCTATGATACGTCGACACGTGGCACGGGCCAACAGAGGCCCATTCCTGTGAAAAGGCCGGCCCGTTTGACTTGGTCAAAAGCTGGCGGTCGGCCCATGTAAAGCCTGTTAACGGCCTGTTCGAATATAGCCAATTTACAGCCCGCTAACCCAAGGCCCGTTACGCCCTATCCGAATTAGGCCCAGTAGCGTCATCTGGGCCATCCAATATGATTCCAGCCCGTTTTCACTTTTGGCCCATGTATGGCCCATGACGTCTTTCGGCCCATAAGAGGCCCTATGTAACTCTTGGCCTACTAATGACCCGTGGTGAAACTGGCCCGTAATGAACAGTGTATCACTTTACACCCATTAACGGCCCGTGATGAAACTGGCCCGTAATGAACAGTGTATCACTTTGTACCCATTAACGGCCCGTTATTCTGTTGGGCCGTTTCCAGCCCATGTTATGTTTTGGCCTTCTCAGAGCCCATTTATTCTTGGGCTCATTTCCAACATTCGTTTACTTACGGCCTGTTACTGTCATTTTTTGCTTGTGGGCCAAATTCAGCCCATGGTTACAGTCGGCCCGTTTGTGGTCCGTTAATACATTGGGCCGATTTCATAGCGTCATCAAATACAGCCTATTAACGATGGCCTGTTATGGTCGGCCCATGAATGGATGATTCCAACTCTAGCCTGTTTACGGCCATAATGCGGTCTGTTTGGCCCATGTTTGGCCAATCGATTATACGGCCCGTATAAGGCCCATTGATAATACGGCCCGCAGAAGGCCCATTGTTTCTACGGCCCATAGAAGGCCCACTGTTTATACGACCCGTAGAAGGCCCACTGTTTATATGGCCCATAGAAGGCCCACTGTTTCTACGGCCCGTAGGAGGCCCAGTGTCACTACAGTAAATATTAGCCCATGGTTATTGTGGCCTAGTTTTAAAAAATAGGTTATTGCAGCCACTAGCAAACCACAGAAAAAGAATTGCACTGACTACAAGCAAACAAATAAACAAGACAACAAGGAAATAAATAAGCAAGCAACTAACGCTAGGCTATCACGGCTATTACACATATTACATCCACTGGGCATCAATGTTCGCCACCAGTGCAAATATAGGGAACACAACAGCATATAAATGCCGCAGCAAAACAAGTCCAGAACTGAAACCACTACAGAAGAGCTCAAGAAACAATATCATGGGTACCCATAATGCTGGCAAGATGCTTAGCAAGCTTATTAAGTTTCTCTTGTTTGGCTCTTAAGTCCTCTAGCGCTTGCTGTTGCACCAGAAAGTATGCATCTGAATTCTACAGGGACTTCCTCTGTCCCTCGGCTTCCTGTCGCATAACATCTGATCGATGTCTTTCAACTTGAAGTTGAGACTCAAGAAGCTGAACTGATTCAGGCAACAAGTTCGAAGAGCTGGTGCTAGCAGTGGTAGCCAGTAACTCGAACACTACATCAAGACAGGACTTTGGGGTTTTCTCAGTGTCTTCAATATAGTTTTTATCAGCTTTCTTGGAGACCAACAGGGATGTCTCACTGTCTTGAACCTTATCTGCATTACTTCCTTTACCATTGCATAACAGGGTACTCTTATCCAATATTTTATCCGCGTTCTAAAAGAGAAACAAACAAACACATCTCAGGTTTACAATGTAGTATATGAAACTCATTTTGGTAAACCAGTTCGGTAGTAAGGTGGACAGGATAACAACATGAAACAAACATATATCTATGTAGTATGGTCACTGTATGGTCTATATCATTCTAGTTTATGTTGCGAAATCAAGATAGATACAGTTCGAATCATATCTATTTAAGACAAAGCGGCATAGACAGAATATAAGTGTGTGAAACTACACAACAATAACAACACTTGTAATGTGCATGGCATGAGAACATGACTGTTTATTCAATTGAAACTGAAATCAACATAGAGCAAGTTACAACAGCAAACAGCCAAACACGTTGAAGAAACAGGTTTAAAACATACCTGTTGCGCCATTGGAGTTTCAATTGCATTCTTCAAATTTGAAATTAGTTGGTATCAGTAAATATAGTGATGCAAGAGCAAAGTAGTATGAACCATAGCTACGGAACCTGACCTGAGAACAATTCTTCTTCTGGTTTAAGCGTTGACTTTGGGTTCGGTGTGGTGGTCCTCGTGATTTGGGCACTGCAGTTGCCTTACTAACTGCTCGTGTTTGGGTGCTCTGTGGTGGAGACGGTGCTGTGTCAACGGGAACTGGGTGTCTGTCTGCTGGGGTTGGGGTTAGAAGGGGTGTAGCTGGTTCTCTGTCCAACTGGGTAGGGGTACAATCTGCATGAGTGTGGGTTATGTGTGGTGGGGCTGGTTCTTGGGCAAGTACAACCATGGTTCTATCTACATCGACAGGTAGCACAATCTTTTCTGAAGACCGTGTTTTTACTCCCACAGATATTGTCATCACTCCCTCCAATTGAAATGGCTGATAAACAAGAAAAGTAATTGAATGTACATACATTGTAAGATAGACATGTGCAATGGATAGTAGGGAAGAAAACAGGGCATGAAATAATTCACATTTATGTTGTCTAAGCAAACAGAATAGCAGTACATAATTTCACATATATGATGGCTAATTAAACATGATAGCATGACACAATTTCACATGTATGATGGCTAACTAAACAGGATAGAATGACATACTTCAAAATATGATGACTATGTAAACAGGATGACATGATATAACTATATGATGTGTCTATTAAAGTGGTTGGCATGCCATAAATCACAAACATGCCGTTGATGGAAACATGATGGCATGATATAATTCACGGATAGAATGACATAATTTAAATATGATGACTATGTAAACAGGATGAGATGATATAACTATATTATGTCTTTAGAAAATGGGTTGGCATGCCATAATTCAGATACATGCTGTCTATGTAAACATCATGACATGACATAATTCAAATATATGATTTATATACTAAGGAAGTGAGCAGAGGGTAATCGCATATATGATGTGTCAACTAAGGAGATGGCATTCAATATTGTGTATATGATGTAAAAACTAAGCATTGCAATACAACATATGCATTATATGAGTAATATAACCCTGCCAAGTTTGAGCATACACCTCAGGGGGATAATAGGACCGGTCATCTGCCTCTGAATCCTCCTCTGAAGAGCTATCTGTAACCAGCAAGATATCTGCTTCAGCAGGTAGCATTGTCTGCTCTGAAGACCTTGTTTTCACTCCAGATTTCTCCACCACCAATTCAAATGGCTGATGCACAGGAAGAGCAGTTGAATATACAAACATTGTTGACAAAAGCAATGAGAAATACAAAAAAAGGACGGCATGATATAATTCACATATATGACGCTTGCCTAAACAACATGGCATTGCATAATTCACATACATAATGCCTTGCAACAAGATAACATTGTATAATTCACATATATAATGTCTTGCAACAAGATGGCATTGCATAATTCACATATATGGTAATTAGACACTAAACATGTGGCATTCACAGAAAGCATGTCTAAACTAAGCAAATGACATACTAATGCAAGATACCATACGCACGATATGAGCAACATAATCCTGCCAAGTTAGGGCATGCACCTCGGGGGGGGGGGATATGACTGGTCATCTATCTCTGAATCCTCCTCTGAGGAGCTATCGGTAACCAGCAAGACATGTGCTTCGTCAGATAGCATTGTCTGCTCTGAAGACCTTGTTTCCACTCCAGATTTTTCCATGACCGTGCCAAATGGCTGATGCACAGGAAGAGTAATTAAATGTACTAAAATTGTTGACAAATTTAACACAGAATAAAAAATGATGGCATGATATAATTCACATATAAGATGACTGGCTAACCAGGGTGGCATTGCAAAATTCACATATATGATGCCTGGCTAGACAAGATGGCATTGCATGATTCACATATACGATAAAGAAACTAAACAGATGGCATTGACACAAAGCATGTCTAAACTAAGCAGATGACATCTTTAATGTATACAGTAAGCAATGCAAGGCACCATATGCATGATATTACCAACATCAGCATGCCAAGTTAGAGCGAAGACCTCATGGGGTAAATAGGAGTGGTCTTCTCCTTCTAAATCCCCCTCATAACAGTTATCTTCCTCTTGATTACAATCCGAAAATGGGTGGAGGGGGGCTGCCTTTGCGCCCACCATGGAACGACATTTGCATGAAATTTTATTGCCATGCAAGGCTCATCTCTTCTGCTCTACATGATCAGTTCCATTGTGTACAATAACTGGCATGCATAGGAATAAAACATAGTGAGATTATGGAAGGAGTGCATGCAAAAATCCAGAGTGATGGTAGCAAACTGTGGATAGACCCAAAACCAATGATAGCAGGCAGATAATAGCTTTAGTTAAAAAATAAAGATAATGGCTCCTTTAATGTTTGTTTGCACCCAACATGAAACTCATAGTAGACACCGGAGATTAACCAGATAGTAGACAGATAGTATTGATTGCTGCCCCAATATGTACCCCACAACCATTTAAAAACCCAAGTTTCAACATTAGTTTGGACCTGACTCGGAGTCTAATAGGTGAACACGACGATAATGTAGCATGTCATCATATTAAGCGACGCATAACGTAAGCAGACACGGAAGAGTGCAATCTCTCTTGCGGACCCGTGTAGTCCTCAAGGTCATCTGCTCAGTTGATGATGGTAATGCAGTTGCCGTGGCTGCCGGCAGCGGGGAAGAAGAACTGAGGCGGTGAAAGACAGTCTGGAGAGCGGATCCCTGCTGTGGTGAACCCTTCCGTCATTGGAGCAGCTGAGCTGGGGTGGAACACAGCGCCGCAGGAGCAGGACAAACCACACAAGGTTTTCTTTGACACATATCTGTAACAGAAGTAATTGAGTAAGGGCTTGATTGAATTTGAGGATTCTAACAATGTAGGGATAGGAAATAAACAGGAATAGGATAGGAATGTACATGCAAAACAGAGAATTTAAAAACACAGGATTTCTGCCAATCTGGGTGTTCGATTCACAACAATTGGAAGATCACAGGATGCAAAAAAGCATGGTGAGATTAAGTCAAACCACAAGAAAATGTACGGTTATAATGCTATTATGCTACTATCTCTTAGTCTTGTGCTTGATGAATAGGAATATGAAAAGGAGGAGAAGTGGAAATAGAATTCCTATGGTTTTTCTTTCAAGGAGACACTAAAGGAACAAATCCTACAGTTTTCCTTTGCTCCATTCCTTTGCACCAAATTCATGAAAAGTAGTACCATAGGAAACTTTCCAATTCCGATGTTTTTCATTCACTTTTCCTTTCAAGCACTGGCGATTCTAGTAGGCAGGCTTGAGCAAGGAAAATCCTACACTAAAAAATGTTTTTGTGCTACTTCTATTACTTTGGCCCAGGCCACTACCATACTAGCTCAACTCCCAGGCCCATCGACAAATGCACAGCTCAAACGCGCAGAGATAAATAATGATGGCATTCAAGAGAGTCCATCACGGATAGCTAAGTTGCCTGGTACCTCACTGCTTGTCATATACTAGGATAAAATAATCGTATTTCCTGTTACTACAAGTGCTCAGTGGACAATATATATAACATGTAGAGTAAAAAAGAGATGCAACAAGTGTACAACCTCTTGGGCGAAGCCATGTCGATCTCAGTGTGATTGGGTTGGCCGGTGAGGATGCTCTGGCTGACTTGGCTGTCGGAGGAGGGGAAGAAGATCTTAGGCGTCTGGAGATGGAGCCCGAGGTACTGCTCCGCCGTGATGGAGGGTTTCATCGTTGGAGCAGCTCCGGTGAGTTGTACGACGCCGAGGCTGAAGCGGGACAAGAGAGACAATGAACAACGTTAACCTAAGTGGAATTCTAATAGCATCTCCAATACATGATGTAAAATACATAAACACAAAGTGCTAGATGTAAAATACATCAGCCGCTCATCTCTGAACTTGACTGTCGAAACTGAATTTAACTGTCGAAACTGAACTTAACTGTCGAAACTGAACTTAACTGTTGAAACTGAATTTTGATGTCGAAACTGAACGCACTAGCAAGGTGAGGCTACACGTCGATCGACTGACTTTTTCATCTCTGGTCAGTCGATTTTGCAGCCGTTCGATACGAACTCAAGGGCCTGCGGTTCATCTTCAACCTCCACCCCCCTGAGCCGGCCAAACAGCAGCCCCCTGCCGCCCGCGGCCGGCGGTGCGCCGCCCCGAAAACACTCCCCACCGCCGGTCCGCCGCCGCCCCGGCCATCCCTCTAGCCCCCCCGCCCCCCATGCCGAGCGTTTTCTTCGGCGATCCCCACGCCACCGCCCCGCCAACGCCCCGCCACCACCAGTGACCACCGCCCCCATCGTGAACCCTAAGATAGATAGTGGGGTACCTCTCCGGCGAGCCCCCCTCCCCGCTGCGGCTGGTTCTTCCTTCACCCCGGCGACATCGGAGTGAAGTGTAGCTAAATCGGAGCAGCATCACAAGCAAGAGCAAGAGCGAGAGCATCAGCACGAGCAAGAGCAGACTAGGCAGGGGACCAAGAGCAAGAGCAGAGCAGCAGCGCAAGCGAGAGCTAAAGCAGTAGCATGTCCTACTGATGTGGACGTCGCCCCCGAGGGAGCGACGCCATGGAGGAAGTGGCCGGCGACGACGCCGTGTCGGCTCGGGACCGAGCGCTGGCAGCATCGTGGGATCGAATCAAGAAGAAAATGCGGCGATTAGTGTACAACCTCTTTGGTGGCGCCGATTAGGCCGCAGCTTCATCCGAGGAAACGGTGATGATGATGCTCTTCTGGTGGTGCAGGTGAAGACGGCGGTGTTGGAATGGAGGTGGCGCGAAAGACGAGGGGAGCGTCGGGGCAGTTCCTTGGAGGTGGAGGACGGGGTGGCTGAACCGGCGGGACGATGAGATCGACGACGGATCCTCATCCGGTACGGTGGATGAGGGAAGTTGAGGTGTTGCTATGGATGACGTCGTCGAGGAAGAGGCTCTGGCTGGGTGGCGGACGGAGCAGGGTGTGGGGTTTCGTCGCGGGTTTTTGCAGCCTCGGTGTACGAATGGGTGGGCGAATGGGATGGCAGTGGGGAACCATGGCTTAGAGACGCGCTTGTCCGAAATGTGGGGTAAGTTATGAAAGTACCCTCACCGATTTGAGGCGGTTCTTTCGGTTCAGGGGTACCACGGGCATTTCGCGTGTCGGGATTTCACAGGAGGTGGGAGTTTTCGCGCGCGTTGTAATTTCGGAATAGCAAGGCGCGGGTTGAGATGGAGGGAGTTGTCGGAGCACAATGAGACAAAGATATATCTTAAATATTTAGGGCTAACAAGGTGCGGGTTGAAGAGGCGGGAGTTTCGCAGCACGATAGACAGAGAAGCTAGCTTGAATTTTCGGCATAACAAGGCGCGGCTTGAAATTTCGGAAGAACAAGCTTAACGTGTACCAAAAAAGACAATTTGCACCTCAACACGCACAACACACACACAAACACCATTTAGACTAGAGTAAGGTACACGTGCATTGCACACATGAGATTTGGCAACCAAATTATGAATAAATACCACATTATAGCATGCAAGCTTTGAGTCATATATGCATGATGTAGATGTTCGTTTAATTCTTATAGTTCATTTCATTCAAAATCATCTAGTTTTTATAAGAAAGTAATCTATTTTAAGATTCATGGAATTATGCGTCGTAAGACATAAAGTAAAAACAAATAATGGCAAATCATGTAGAAAAATATTTGGGCAATTCTGATACGGAAGATTCTAGAACAAATAAGAAGTGCTTGTGTTTTGATGTTTGTGCATTATGCTTAAGTTCAACCATGGAGTCTTCTGGATTATACATGTGGTGAAATCTGGTGGAATCTAGATGATATCCAACGGTCAGTAGTGCTCAAATTTGCCATCTTTGGACCATCGGATTCGCCTCATCCAATGACCATCTTTCAAAGTTAAAGTTGCCCGCACACAATATAAAAAAAATATAATATATATAGGGGTATAGATATAGATATGTGATGCAAAACCCGCCCATCATCTCCAATTAGAATAGTGTGTCCATGCACAGATGCGATGTGGCCAAATGATGTCTGCCATCGGTATCTCAAATTCAAATCAGTCTGACCTTGTTCAATGTGTGTACATTACAACATGCTCGTTTCCAAACCACACAGCGCAGATCTCCGTTATATTCATGCATGCATGGGTTTCAAACATCAGGATCTCTTATTCAAATATTTGAATTCAACTTTACATTGATTGTGACCTCACCTATTCAGATATTCTTTTACACCCACACAGTAGTCTTATCTTTATAATTGTACCACTAACTTTCTCTTGTGCATGCATGCACACACACTACCAGTCAGCATTATCCATCGCACGCATGCAATCTTTTTCTTCAGGTCGGTCTCCCATGAAGGCACACACCAACACACATCCCCCTCTCCATCATATCGGGCATTCTTTATCTCTCACGCGTGCATGCGCAACGATCGATGTTCCTCTATGTATGTGTGTATATAGCTAGGTCTTTCATAGTTTTCCACACAAACTGATCAATCGATATATCCAGTGAGGTCTCACCCTCCTTCCCACGTCCACATCGATCAATCTATACCTCTCTATATAGGATGAACATATATAGCTAATACACCCACATTAATTATGTATCCAACGTCCCCCTCTCATCATCCATGCCTTCCGCTTCATCTCTCAGACGCGTGCACAATGGCGAAGACAGGGGGCAGTAAGGGCCCTGCCCCCTCCCCCCTAACATCACTATATATCAAGGCTAATATGAATGTGATCATTAGACAATTGCTGCTAAAAATGGTTTAAGTTCATGAATTGACCCTCCTCATAAAGGATTAGCAATGCTTGGCCCCCTAGCTCATTTATTTTTCATGGCCATGCCACTGCGCGCATCAGCGCACGTGTTCGCCCCCTCTCTCTAAATATCGATCTCACACTTGTGCATTCCTTCATAGTCTCCCACCACTTGGCCCCTCGCACCATCTTCTAGCCCCCACCGGATTTTGCCACATGTACAATCTAGCAGACTCCATGGTTGAACTTAAGCATAATGCACAAACCTCAAAACAACAGTGGTTCTCTCTTGTTCTAGAATCTTCTGTATCATAACTGCCCAAACTTTTTTCTAGTTGAATTGCCATTATTTGTATTTTACTTTATGCTTTACAACGCACAATTCCATGAATCATAAAATAGATTAAGGGCTTCTTTGATTCAAAGGATTCTCAAAGGAATTTTGGGGGATTTTAATCATTACGAATTTTTCCTATCTTGGTTGTTTGATTCGTAGGATTGTAAACCATAGGAATTTTTCCATATGATTCATTTGCACTAGATTTCATAGGAAACATCCCATCCACTCAAACCTCTTTGAAAGAATTCTGCGTTTTTTCTATGCACAATCAAACACTCGTACAATCCTGTAGGATTCAAGACGACATTCCACTATAATCCCATGTTTTTCCTATTCCCGCGTTCTTAGCTTTTTTATAAAAACTAATTGATTTTGAACGAGATGTACTATATGATCAGGCATATATGACTCAGAGCTTACATGCTATAGTGTGGTATTTATTCATAATTTGGTTGCAAAATCTGATGCATGCAATGCACGTGTACCTTACTAGTACTTCGAGTATGTGCAAAACACGTAAATTAGAATACCAATGGCACGCTACACAGTGTCTCTCTTACAGTTCATGAAGCCACGTGGCACATGTGTAGGCGTTGTCATAACCTCCTTGCGTGGATTGATCATAGTGACGTGCTGTTGGTTCCAGAAGAATGTACTCGTCCTCCCTGAGCCATACTGGCGGTACATGCACGAAGCGAAGATGTGCATGCACGCCCATTCATTCCTCGCACGCACACGCGGGTACACGGGCGGACGCAATTTTGTACCAAGATCCACCCCATGTGATAATTTGACGCGTGTAAAGTCGTTCACTTCATTGATGGTCAATTAATACAGCGCATGCAAATTGAGTGGACGTGAGGGTGAAAGAAAGACATTATTACTCCACTGCGCGCATGCGAGTAGTTAAATCGTGGGTTGCTAGTAGTACTTCCATTGGTCTCCTTCGTATTTTGTGCCAATTTTTGACAGTAACATAATATTTACGCATTTGAGCAGTGTAGTACTTGAAATTTATGTTCCGCTAAACTCATCGGGAGCCGTTTCGGGCCTCGAAACCAAAACCATCAATTAATCTTTACCTTGTTCCCATCACATTCGAAAGCCTGCTCACACCTTCTAGTAGTACGTACCAAACCTGAACGTGTTCCCACTATGCAGGTATTAGTACTAGTGCTAGTACTTAGGTTATAAAAAGGGGAACTACCTAACCTAAAATCACTCTACCTTTCCTCCTCATAAGTGCTTCTTCTTCGTCCGTCGTTGCCATGGTCGGTGAGCAGAGCTCTAGGTCAAGAACTACTCGTAACAAGGGAGCGGCAACCAAGGCTGCGGAAAAAAAGAGAGGGCTTGCCTCCATGCAGAGACCTCGAAAGATCTCTCACGGGCAGGCGATGGCGACCAGGAGCGCCCTAGCCACGGAGGCGAACATGCCGAGCCGGCGGAGCTGGAGTCGTTATCCCTCGACGGTATGCCCGATCAGCTCAATAAGCAGAAGGAGTTCATCCAAGGCTTGATGGAGTTGCTGAAGGAGTGCCTCGACGACATGCCCGCTGAGCTCAGTCAGCAGGGGGAGTTGACCGCCGGCTTGGTGATGCTGCTGAAGAAGAGCATTGCCTCGGAGAAGAAGGCGACCGGCGAAATCCTGCGACTTCGGGAGGACAATGCGAAGCTCTGCCACGAGATCGACCTGTTGAAGGAGAAGAACGCCGGCTGGAAGAAGCTGCATGAGAATAGTAGTTCCTCGATGAAGATGCCGCAGGCCCTCGCCATGGAACAAAAGGAAGAGTTGGCGAAGCTCCGCATCGAGCACCCGGCTGCTGTCAAGGTACGTAATATGGCCGTGGAACAGATGATGAAGGCTCGCGTCGAGAAATGTTGCGTCATGGACACAATGATGAAGATGGCGGAGGAGACGCGCAAGGAGATGGAGGTCGTGGAGGCAATGAAGAAGCAGTTACGACTCCGCAGCGAATTAGATCATTTGGGGTGATAATCTTCCTTCTTCTTTTGCTCCTGTGTTTCATCTTTTGCTTCGGGTGTTTCGCCGCACGTGTCACGTTCTCTGCGAGGCATGAATAGAACAATGTTTTTTTGAGGGAATGAATAGAACAATGCTAACAATGAGATGACTAGCAAATTAGATCATTTTTATCGCCATATGGCACTGGGCTGCCGTGTTTCGTGCTCCTCCGTCGCAGTACTACTCAAGTGGAAAACTTGAGTATACCGCATGGTTCTTTGCTCCTCCTCGATCAGGTCGTCGGTGCATTTATACGAGCAGTCAAATCACAAGGCCTCGCCTTCCAGCAGTAATGAGCCGTCAAATCACAAAGGCCCTCGCCTCTCGTGAAACCGACCAAGCTAGACTGCCCCGCCCTCTAGCCTTTTAAAAAATGTATACTTTTGTACAACAGTAGTATCGATGGGTTGCGCCATGGAGCAAAACTTGAAATTAAAAAAAGGTGGTACATATAGAGAGCGCTCGTCGCCAAATTATGCATATAGTACTATTAAAAAGGCTAGTCACAATAATGGTGTCCAGCACAACCCACCCCTCAAATAAAACTAAGAGGGTGCTTGGATACGTTTTAGTCCCATGACTAAAAGTAGTAGGACTAAAACATGCTAGCCTCACCCATGCTTGGATCCAAATACTAAAAAGGCTAAAATCAAGTTAATGAGCATTTATTATCCTCCAAACCCTCCAATCCAGAACTCGCCTATGTCAAAGGAGAGGAGTTAAATGAGTAGAGAGAGGACTAATCCACATTTTAGTAGGGGTACCCCTGACTAAATTTTTTTAGTCTCAAGACTGGTTTTAGCCCCTCTTTAGTCAGGGGTGCTTGGAACTTTAGCCTTTTAAAGAGACTATTTTTAGTCAGACTAAAATATGTCCCTTGGATCCAAGCACCCTCTAAGCATCCTGGAATTCTGACAAAACTAAGCACCCTAAAATTCTTTGACAACTAAACTGCTGGCTATATGATGTTGGCCATATATATTGTACGTATATAATGTGAAGAAACGAGTGGTAGTACTATACCAACTAAAAGATGAAATGTAAGAAATACTAGTATGTACGTACTGAAGAGTAAAAGTAACGAGAAGAAACATAACATAGTTCTGTCGGGGGCTCAGCACAACACAACCCTCAAATTAAATTAAGCACACCTGAAATTAAACTTTGCAACTATTCCGGTAGACATTGCATTAGAACGGATTAGAACCACCATGAGCAACGACACTGCCCCCTTACTCGGAGTCCTCGTCCACGTCCTCGACTTCGTCCTTGTCCCTCTTCCTCTTGGCCGATACTTCTTTGCTTGAACCGCACACTTGGCTGTTGCTCTTCATCCAACCCTTGTAGATATTGAAGCAAAGGTAGCTATCCATTGCAGCGTAGTGGATGTGGTCTATATCTAGTAAATTCCGCTGCCATGCATGATGATGAAACGTGTAATGAGGTTTCTCTAGTTTACCGTACGAAGGATGAACCATGGCTCCTGCCAGGGTCAGCATTGAAGGCTGACGAGAGGACACAAGCCGATTCTTCTGGAGGTCGAAGGTGTTGCCTACAACGAGGCCTATCCAATGCAGGACTTCTTTGTCATTACCAAAGTCTACAGTAACGAGCTTGACTAGCTTGCTCTCGAGGAAGTCCTTAATATCCTGGCACTCAACGTCGGCATGGCATATGTGGTAGACCAAGCATAAGTCATGCACGTAAACCTAGATCACAGCGGGCTTCTTCCTCTCTTTGTCCTTTAGATCCTTCTCTCGTCCCAGGACTGTGGTGTACTCAACATCTAGCCCAATGACCCACTCATCATCTGAGTCTTCGAACATGCGTCTGAAGTGAGAAAGGCATCCTTTCACCGTAGCGGAAGAACGGGTGTAGATGACGTCGAACTCATCGTCGGTGATGGTTCTAACCTTGTACTCACCACCGATCGTGGAGATTTGGGATGCCATGGATTTGGGAGGAGGGTTAGGATTAGTGGAACTGCTGTAATGTGAATGGACAGGACGACTAGGAGCGAACCGCCGTAGTATTGAAGGACGTGCGGGGACGAGTAGGAGCGAACTGCTAGCGTGCGAACGGCAGGGTAGTGGCTTTCCATTATCCCATGATATGGGATTCCGAGAGCCCTTGGATCTGAGATCAAACGGTTGCATGGCGTGATTCTAGACCTATGGGTGAATATCCTATCTTGGAGGGTTATTCTGCAAATTTTCAGCAACTTAGCATGCGACCATTTGATCTCAGATCCAAGGGCTGCCAGCAGCCCGTATCATGGTCGCGCCTACCACGACCGTCGTGTCGCTCGCGCGGTCGCGCCCTTGGAGATTTAACACGATGCGTTAGGCTATCTGATGTTGGCATGTCATACATAGTCATCACTTAGTCACTCATACTACAACAAGGTTGGCTATAAGTGTATTTTTTACTCCTCTCTATCTCTTTCTTCGTACTCAAGGAAGAAACGGTGCTAAGCGCGTGTATTTATTGCATTTGCCAAGGAGTGACCTCTTCCAATGAAATGGTGTTGCTAAGTTTGCTTCATTTAATTAGCTATAGACTCAAAATTGTCTTTTCACCTAGGTACACGCGCTTAGCACTGTTTCTTCCTTGGGTCACCAAACTAGTCTCTCTCTTCTTGATTAACTTGCCACATCAGACTTTATGCTTATGTGGCAAGCTTAAGCACCTGTAGGAGCAAGTAAAAGTAAGTACAATAGTGCACTTTACATGGCATTTTTGCATATGTGGAGGAAAGAGAGGCAAGGAAAAAGTGGAGAAGTGGGCTCTCATGCAAGAGCCAGCCTCTACTACATGGTGGAGCATTGGGAGAGGCACCTGTATGGAGGTGGTCAGGAATCTGGAGACTCACGTCGGTCATAGCGCCGCAGTTAAAATGATAATGGCAAGTCAAATCACAAGGCCCCACCTGTCCAACAGTAACTCGCTGTCAAATCACAAAGCCCTACGTTTGCAGCAGCCTACTCCCTCGTCTTCTCGCGTCTTTGTCGAACCGACTAGGCGGAACTGCCCCGCTGCCTACCGTGCAAGAAAATCCCCGCCCTCGACTTTTAAATAGTATACAATGTACTAATTTTGTATCCATGGATTGCGCCCGTGCCATGGAGCAAAGCGTCTAGAAAACGGAGGAGAGACGGTGGTCTTGCAATAGAGAAGAGGGAGAGGCGAGACGATGATTTTGGAATGGAGATGATGGAGAGGAGAGGAGGTGGTTTTGCAATGGAGAAGAGGGAGAGGAGCGTGCGACAGCGATTTAGGATTGGACGAGAGGGCCGGCGCGCTCTGACTCGATCAAAATCAAAATCAATTTACCCTTCAATTAAGAAAGCGACCCCACATTAACTAGTCTCCCTTTTATTCTGTGTCATAATTGACCATGATTTTCGCACATAAAATATATGTTATACGTAGTATACAAGGCCACTATCAAAATTACAATTTGCAACTATACAAGGCCACTAACATTAATCGAGGCAAAATTGATGGCGTTTGCCTCGTACTAGCACCCGAGGACATTAATATCCCTTGTGTGCATGCGGGAGTGAGAAGGTTAGCTTGCACTCCCAACATTAATCAACCAATGAGGAGTGAGAGGGTTGGCTTGTTGTGCTTGGGAGAGAAAAACCACATTAATTAACAAGACAATCAATGTGACAAGCTAGCTTGCAACATTGACTTAAACATAGCATTGATTTTTACCTTGGTACCTGTAATATGAGTTTGTGGCCTTGTATACAAAAATGGAGGGAGTATAATTTGAAAGTACATTCAGATACGAACAAAACGATACAATTTTTGGTGACATGCATTCACATTTTGCTTGTCAAATACAGTACTTGGTCAAACTTTGACCCAAAATACGCGAAACAACAAAAAATTACTTCCAAGACCAGTGCTGCTCTTCCGCTCTTCTCCTCTTAAACCACCACCGCTCCTCTCCTGTTCCAATCTAAATGCAGCGCCGCTCCTCTCCTCTTCCATTTCAAAACCACTTCCCCTCCTCTCCTGTTCCAGTCCAAAACCAGCATCGCTCCTCTCCCGTTCTAATCCAAAACCAGCGCTGCTCCTCTCCTCTTCCATTCAAAAACCACCGTCGGCGAGTGAATGTGCTATGGATAAGTAGATCGATGGAGGAGTACAACCGATACGTGAGGATCGCAGACGGCGGCCCTGTGAAGCTAGCTAGGATGTTGGAGATACAGTCTTGCTTTGACAACAATGACCAACTAGTGGTGACGGCGACATCCATGGCCAAATATCTGCAACAGAGCGAAAAGGCGGCGATACTCCCGGAGGGAGTCGCGCCGGAGTACATAGAGCTGCTCCTCTGGGCCATGGAGCAAATAGATTCACCGAATCCGATCGTGAGGGAGCGGTGGTGGGATTATCGATCCCAGATGGAGCATCCACCAGAGATTGAAGGATCGAGCATCTACAGGGTGCCATTTGTGAGGGTGTCTTGCCAGAGCGAGCCGGTGGAGTCTTCGTCGACCGAAACCAACTGCAAGAGGAGAAAAGCAGTTGGCCCGACGACGCTTCCCCGCCATCGTCTCCCTCGCCGTTCACATCGTCTCACGGGGCGGCTGTCTGCCGCCGAGGAATAGGAGGGGGCTGCCCCCCAACCCAATAGTCTGGCAGGTTGTGAATTGTCAGGAGGAGCTTAGGGTTGTCAGTATTTGCAGGTTGTGAATTGTGTTTTGTGTTGTGTATTTTGAGAGTACCTTCAGATATGAATGTCTTTTGAATTTCAGATTTGCAGTATTGAGCATATGAAGTATTTTATGAATTCTAGATATCTATTTTTAGCACTTAAAAAATGTAGTTTCATAGGAGTATAAAAGTGCAGACAATGTGATTCTCAGAGAGGAAACTGCAAGTTTCAGTTTCAGATAAGAAACTGCAAGTTCAGCTTCAGATAAGAAACTGCAACTTTCAGAGGCAGAGCATTTATATTAACACGGCCTTTTCAAACAGGGTTAACATCCTGTTGGAAATTTTATTCATGGTCGAAAATGGAACTACCAGCTAGTTAACATCATGCTGATCAACATTCATGCATAGCACATCTTCATATGATGCACAATCAAAATGCCCACACAATGTCGAGTGTGTGAAACACAGAGAAAACGAGGGACGAAGTTTTGGCAAGTGTTGGATGTGGTTTTGGGCTGCCCCGTCTAGGCTTTCATTTTTAACATGCGCAGCCCACGTCCTCGGATGGGAGGTCCATAGGCTTGTTTGTATTTTCTTAGGGTCGTCATGTATTGACCGGCCTATGGACCTCCCATCCGAAGTTTTATTTTTGGCAGCCCAATTTATGTTTTTTTTGAAGAAAACGCAGAGGTCTGTTCTATTTTTCTATATAAGAATAGGAACGCCAAGTCCAACTTATGTTTCCCTTCTGACTATATTATATATATTTAAATTATTTTATATGTTGACTGTTTAGTTCACATAATTGGCAAATAGATGACCGCTCTCGCGATCCCCTTCGCCCTCGCCACCACCTCCACCCTCGCCGCCGCCATATATCTCGCCGCCACCCCCCGCCTCCTGACTCCGGGCGCGCCTGCCCCCCTCAGCAAGTCCGCTCGCGCGCCCCATGGAGTCGCCGGCCATATCCACGGGGGAATGGCTGGAAGACAGGCAGATGTACAAGATGCATCTCCCACATGTCTACAAAGCCTTCCCGCGGATGATCCAGCCGCTCGACTCCGTCGCGCCGACGGTGCCGCGGGAGACTCGAGGGAGGAGATGGAGGGACCGGGCGATGCGGATCCGCGACGACGCTCTCTCCTGGACCCAGTGCACGCGTGAATGGAGGGAAGCAGAGGAGGAAGCTGCGAGGGAGGAAGCCGAGGAGGGACCGAATCCGTTCTCTCACTCGCGCAGGTATGCTCGGATGTGCAAGGATCATGTGGATTGGGAGCTGCTGAATCTAGCCCTGTGGATCTACTTCGAAGGAGATTTCTCGGAGAAGCACAGGATGCCCCACCCAAGTGAGCCGCCGATTGCGTTCGTTCGATGGGCGAAAGGAGAAGTGAATTCAGGAGATCCATGCCGTGCTGCGTGATGGGAATGCTTGACTGGACTCCTGCCCACCAGCACGCCACCGGAGCCGGAGCAGGTGGATCCCCTACCTTACCTCTCCCCAAAACCTGCAGAAGATTGAAATTAGGCTTGCAATATGATTCAATTGAGCTGTCTGGTGGTTATTTCTGCTTCCTGAGAGACAACATCTGGCTGGAGGATGAGAAGGAACTAGGAACTCCGATGAATTTCCCCTATCACAATGGGGGGGGGCGCCGGTTGGGCAGTGGTATGGCCCACCTTCGCCCCAAATGGAGGCACAATCTGGGCAGGCTCCTGTAATTGCCCAAGGTCAATCTGCTGGTGGTTCTGACTCTCATATCAGTGGGAAATCTCAAGGCAAGAATCAGCAAAAGAAGAGATAGGACATCCAGAAAACTACTCTTGCCCCTGCTTCGGGCCTTATGGCATACTCCGAGGTGATCTGCTACAATTGTGGGGAACCAAGGCATCATTTGGATAAATGTGTCAAGCCCAAGAGTTGTTCTATCTGCAAAATGGCTACCCATAAAGTTGAGGATTCCCCTGTCAGAAGGAAAACCCATAATTGTGCTAGATATGTTGGAAGTGCTGCTCCAGGATTATGTCCACCATTGACAGAATTTTCTGTGACACGGAATTAGATAGTTTCTTTCCCCTTTATAGTTGTAGAGCTCTGCCCAGATGTGGTAGTGACCACACTCCTTTGCTCTGGGACTCTTGTCTTAACCAAACTCCAAAGGGCAATAGTTTCAAATTTGAAAAGTGGTGGTTGCTTAGAGAAGATTTTACTAAGCTAGTCAGGAAAATCTGGAATGAGCCTACTGGGAGCAGCTGCCCCCTAGAAAATTGGCAGATCAAAATCAGGAGATTTAGAAGAACTACCAAAGGGTGGAACTCCAATGAGGAAGCTAATCTTAGAAGATACAAAAGGCTTCTCCTCCTTGAGTTTGAGTCTCTAGATATTAAGGCAGAAACCACTGACCTCTCTGAGGCTGAGACTAATAGATTAAACTTTGTCCATGGAGAGCTCAAGAAAATTTGGCTTCAAGAAGAAATCAAAGCCAAACAAAGGTCTAGATATAGGAACATTAAGGAGGGTGACAGAAATATTGCTTACTTCCATGCAGTAGCTAACCAGAGGAGGAGGAAAACCCTCATTCACTCCCTTGATGGCCCTAATGGCCCTGTTACTGAGGTAGATGAGATGCTGAAAGTGGCTAGTGACTTCTACAAAGACCTGTTTAAGAAAGAAAACCCTTCTGGGTTCTCTCTACAAAACAATTTTTTCTTTGCTTCTGAAAAAGTCTCTCCTACTGAAAATGAGTTGCTAGAAGCCCTTTTTTCAGAGACAGAGGTGAATGAAGCAATTTTTAGCTCTTATCCTGATGGGGCTCCTGGTCCTGATGGGATTCCCTTCTTGTTTTACCAACATTTTTGGGACTTGGTGAAAAATGATCTCTTAGATCTTTTCCAAGCCTTTCATAGAGGAGAGTTGGATCCAGCAACTTACTCATGGGGGGTCTGTTGGGGTCAAGTTAAATAACTGTGAAAGTGATTTTTTCCTTGCTGGTAAAGGCCTTAGGCAAGGTGACCCCATCTCCCTGCTTTTGTTTAATTTAGTAGTGGACATTCTTACTAAAATGCTGAGCAAAGCTGCTGATCATAGTCTGATTGCAGGGCTCGGTCCTGAGGTCTGCCCTGGTGGCATCATCTGCCTTCAATATGCAGATGATACCATCCTTTTCTTAGACAATGACTCCACACATGCTAGCAATCTGAAAACTGTTCTAACCTGATTTGAACAAGTCCCAGGCATGAGAATCAACTACTCTAAAAGTGAACTCATCCCTATCAACATGGATGATCAGGAGTTAGCTGACTTCCTCTCTATTCTAGTCTGTAATAAAGGTAACTTCCCCATTAAGTACCTAGGTATCCCTCTTCACTATGATAAACTGAGGAGAGAGGATATCCAACCCCTTCGGGATAAAATCATTAAAAGGATTGCTGGGTGGAGGGGCAAACTTCTCTCTTACAGAGGTAGATTGATCCTCATACAAGCTTGTTTGGCTAGCATTCCAGTGTATCTCCTCTCCTTCTTCAAGTTCCCTAAATGGGCAGTGAACCTCATCAATTCTCAGATGTCTCATTGCTTGTGGAATGATTTTGAGGGAAATAAGAAGCTACACCTTGCTAATTGGGCCCTAGTCTCTATGAAAAAATATTTTGGAGGCCTAGGCATACCTAACCTCCAAGAAATTAACATCTGTCTTCTAGGGTCTTGGATTAAAAGATTCTATGAGGAAGACCTGAAACCCTGGAAGCTTCTTATTGCCCATAAATACCTAGGAAATAAACCTAATATTTTTGTCCCTTCCTCCAACCCTAAGACCTCTAGATTCTGGAAAGGATTAAAATCTATTATGCATGCTGTGAAATTTGGCTACAGATGGAACATAGGGGATGGGAGTAGAACCAGGTTCTGGGAAGATACTTGGTTTGGCACATCCCCCCTAGCAGTCCAATTTTGGCCTATTTACTCTATCGGCAATGAGCTTAACAAAAGTGTTAATGAAGTTTGGGACGGTCAATGCCTAAAACTCTCTTTTGGAAGGAACTTTAGTGACAGTCTCGTGGAACAATGGTTCCAGTTGGAGGAAATTGCCAAAAGCATTACCTTTACTGCCGAGCCAGATGCCCTGATTTGGCAGCTGGACAATAAGGGGAAGTATTCCTCCAGCTCCCTCTATCATGTTATCAACTTTAGTGGGGTTCAACCCGTGTTTATCCCTGCTGTCTGGAAATTGAGAGTTCTCCCTAAAATCCATGTAATTCTCTGGCTTCTCTCCAAAAACAAATTGATGACTAGGGATAACCTTAGGAAGAGACACATCATCAAACCCCTGGATTGTGTTTACTGCTTGGAACCAGAGTCTTGTTCTCACCTATTTTTTGAATGTATAGTTGCTAAACATCTCTGGGCCCACATTGAGGAATATTTCTCTAGTCAGATTGGCTCATCCTTCGAATCTGTCGCCAGATTCTGGATTGCTACCAAAAATTGCTCTGTTTTAAACACTGTTAGCTTAGCTGTCCTTTGGTGCCTCTGGAAATATAGAAATGCTATGATTTTCAGAAACACCTCTTGGATTTCCATTCCGCAGGTCTTGAGGTTCATCAGGAACATGGTGAGGAACTAGGCGATTCTCTCCTCCGGATCGGACAAGGACGAGTTGATGAGCTTCGTGGAAACCCTAACAAGATCCCTCCAAAAACCGTTGGCGATCACTTGTGGCTGAACAAGGCTCGACCTGCTCTGGGGCTGGACCCGTGGGCTCGTCTCAAGATCTCTGATGAAGATGATGGGCACCTGGCGCCGAAAAAGAGGGACATCCACCATGCTACGCCTTCCAGCCCGGTGTCTCCGCTTGCTTACTGGTCGCCGCAGACTGACACGGCCCCTCGGCTGAAGACCATGAAGGCTTCGCTGGACCCTCCTTGTGTCATTTGAGTGCTCTATCCGCTCTTCCTTTGGCACCGCTCGGGTGATTTGTGTTATTCAGAGAACTTGTTCATCCATCCCCTAGTTTGTAGCTTTTCTACCTTTGCTTTCGAACTGCTCTTTGAGCTCATGTATCAGAATATGTTGTGGTTTCGTTCTCAGCAATGGAACCGGGGAGATGCTCCCTATTTTTCTAAAAAAAATATTTTATATGTTATTATATATTAATTTTATTGTCATCATATATTTAACAGATACTTACATATGTAAGAAAACAATATCCCACATCTTATTAACTTATAAAAATAATTTCTTAACAAATAAAATCCTGGATTGTTTTGGCACGAAAATCCTAGTGATTGTGTACAAAAGCTTGGTAAGATTTAAGGACGAATGTAATAATATCACTTATTATTTAAATATATTTATAACAAAATGCTCAGCCCCTTTTTATTTTTTGATAACATTGCTGGCCCAACCCAACATTATAATTAGAATCAGGCCAACAAAATCGTGTATTTCGAGAAAGTGCAAATGGGCTGTAATTTTTTAGGAAATAAAATAAATGGGCTGCATGGACGCTACATTATTTGTTCACCCATCCCAGCTAATGGTCGTCTCAAAAAAAAGCCCAGCTAATGGCGGTAATTCAAAAAAAGATCAAATTGACTGTAAATTCTACCGCGCAAAAAAAGACTGTAAATTCTGAAAAAATGGGTTGAATACGTGCCACATTTTTGGAGGCTGAAATGTGGGCCAATAGGTCGAGCCAATGCAAGTCGTTGTCAATTTAGTCAACAAATGATTCTGACATGTTAGCCGTTGGATTTACATCCAACAACCGGCATCCATCTTCAATCTCTTGTCTTCTTCCTCCAGCGCCGCCGGGACCACCTCCCGCCTCCTGCTGCTGGCAGCTCTGCTTAGCACGCTTCGCTATGAAGCGCTACTCCACCGTTGGCTAGGCCATCCCTCCACCCCTCCACACCTCCTGTTCTTCTCCACCGACTGCCGAACCACACCGCACTAGAACCAGTTAACCCTCGTACACCTCTCTGTCTACGACTCTACTCCGGCGTCTTCCCATCTCCGGCTTGTTGCTGTCCGGGGCCTCGCCATTGTCCACCACCTTGGATGCGCTCGGCGCGGCGTGGTCAACGTGGTCAACAAACGACACCGTCGGAAGTAGACTGTGCGTGGAGAGGCTGACAGCTGGGTCCACGGCCGCACACAAGGAAATGCCTCCTTATTACGCGCAAAATAATGATTCCACCACCTGACATCTGGGACCCACCGGAAGGGCCTCTGTATTTCGCGAAATAAAGTTCCCCCCGCTGACATGTCGGACCCACCAGCTATCTTCGCACGCAAGGAAGTGCCTCCTTATTACGCACAAAAAAATGAATATTCCCCCTGCCAGCTGGAACCCAGCATAGTGGGAGGCTGACTTGTGGGCCTACCAAGTTGACGGGGACGGAGGGCTTTCTCAACTTAGTCAATATGAACGATTCTAGCTCCTATTATCGTACGATCTTCATCCAATGGCCGTAGTGCTTCTTCAACCTCTGGTCTTCTTGCTCCAGCCGCCCAAACCAGCACCGGTCGTGCCGCGTGCTCCTGCCTCCCGTGGCCGGCTGTGATGCCACGGAGGCCTCACCGCCCCCTACTACTCCCACCGCTGGCCAGGCCATCCCTCTACTCACCCACACCCCCTGTTATTCTGCGACGACAGCAGCCTCACACCACAGCCGAACTAGTGAACCTTGTACTCCTCTTCGCGTGGGCATCCACTATTGCGTCTTCCCCAGCTCCGAGTCGTCCCCTTCCTAGTCCTCGCCGTTGTCCACCGCCCTGGTGCTCTCGGCGCGACGTGGTCAACGTGGTCAATGACCGACTTCCATCGGAAGAGTACTGTACGTGGAGAGGCTGACAGCTGGGTCCACGGCAGCCGGAAGGAAGTGCCTCATTATTACGCGGAAAATAATTATTCCTCCACCTGATAGCGGGGACCCACCGGACGGGCCACCAGTATTTTGCGAAAAAAATTGTTTCCCCCTGACTGTTGGGACCCACCGGACGGGCCACCATATTTCGTGAAAAAAAACGTTCCCCCAGCTGTCAGCTTGGACCCACCGGAAGTGCCTCCTTATTACGCACAAAAAAATGAATACTCCCCCGGCTAGATGGGACCCACCTTGCTGGGAGGCTGACTTTTGGGCCTACTAAGTTGACGGGGACGAAGGGCTTTGTCAACTTAGTCAATATGAACGATTCTAGCTCCAGTGACCGTACGATGTCCATCCAACGGCCGTAGTGCTTCTTCAACCTCTGGTCTTCTTGCTCCAGCCGCCCAAAGCAGCGTCGGTCGTGTCGCATGCTCCTGCCTCCCGTGGCTAGCTGTGCTGCCGCAGAGGCCTCACCGCGCCCTACTATTCCCACCGCTGGCCAGGCCCTGCGGCGACGGCAGCCTCACACCATAGCCGAACCAGTGAACCCTTGTAGTCCTCTCCGTGCGGGCTTCCACTATCACGTCGTCCCCTTCCTAGGCCTCGCCGTTGTCCACCGCCGTGGTGCTCTCCGCGCGGCGTGGTCAACATGGTCAAGGAACGACTTCCATCGGAAGAGTACTGTACGTGGAGAGGCTGACAGCTGGGTCCACGGCCACAACCCAGTTTTTTGTGATTTGCCAAGTAAGTCGCTTTGTCAGGCCTGTTGGGCTGCAAATCTTTCAAGATGAGGAGAGCTTTCATTCGGCTGACCGAGAAAATGGCCCATCAGTAATGAGAAATGGGTTATACATTTTTAAAACACATCAAACCGGCAATTAGTTTCAAATATCTTTTTTTATTTCAAGATTTTAAATTACATTAATTTTTATGCGTGGAGAATTTGTTGCATTTTATATTGATATACATTTATTTTTAAAATCAGTTTGAATGTGAGTCGAAATTTCAGGATTAAAAACAGTTCGGACCGCACCGAAATATGCAAAATTTCGTATAATTTTTTAACCGTTGCCACAATATGGGATGTAATGCTAACAAAAAGAATATGGGTTCCAAAAAAACCTTAAGAATTAGCAAATGGGCTGTAAATTATTAGAAATAATGGCAGATGGGTTGTATGTTGTATTCCACAGATTTGAGGCTTTGCTAAAAAAAGGTTGACGCACAAGCACTGACTGTTGGATGTCCATCCAACGGCCGTCGTGCTTCTTCAATCTCTGCTCTTCCTGCTCCAGCCGCTCAAACAAGCACCGGCGGGACTGCCTGCTCCCTCCTCCTCGCAGCCGACTGTGTTGCCGCGCAGGCCTCACCGCCCGACCGCACCCCCATCGCTGGCCTAGCCATCCCTCTAGTCACCCACACCTGCTGTTATTCTCCGGCGATGGAGATGAACCAGTAAACCCTCGTATAGTCGTACTCCCCTCCACGTGGGAAACAACTGCCGAGTCTTCCCTGCCACCGTGTCGTCCCCTTCCTAGGCCTCGCCGTCGTCCACCGCCCTGGTGCTCTCGGCGCGGCGTGGTCAACGTGGTCAAGGAACGACTTCCATCGGACGTGGACTGTACGTGGAGAGGCTGACAGCTGGGTCCATGGCCGCATCAAGGAAGTGCCTCCTTATTACGCAGAAAATAATGATTCCTCCACCTGACAGCTAGGACCCACCGGACGGGCCACTGTATTTCGTGAAAAAAACATTTCCCCCTGACTGCTGGGACCTACCAGCTACATCTTCGCACGCAAGGAAGTGCGTCCGGGCAAAAAAACGATTCGCCCCCTAACTGCTGGGACCGACCAGCTACATCTGCGCAGGCAAGGAAGTGCCTGACAGTCGGGACCCACCTGGTCGAAGCGTACGTAGCATTGTCATTCTGGTCAGGAACGTGTACATACATACTGGTCGATGTAGAGGCACACACGTGTCGTAGTAGAGGCACGCACGTGTCGTAGTAGAGGCGTGCACATAGCATTTACACGTACATACAACGGCCAGGGTGCAAGAAAGAAAATACGGCCACGTATGTGTACATACGGGCGGGGTCTCGAACGCCTACTCGCGCATACGTACGGCCATTGCTCGTGTACATGGCAGGGTCGGAACGGAGAAACATCGTCGTCATCGCGTCCATGGGGAGGCAACGGAATGCGTCGTGTTCATGGGGAGGCAACGGAATGCGTCGTGTTCATCGGGAGGGCTTGGACGGAACATGCGATGGAAACGAGGCCTGGCGTACCGCAGAACGGAGGAAACGGCCTTGTGTTCGACCGGCCACGTTCAAAACGGGATCCTGTTCATCGGGAGGGGTCTGGCGTACCGCAAAACGGAGGAACGGACCTCCTACGGTCGAAACGGGGGTCATGTTGATCGGGAGGGGTGTGGTGTACCGCAAAACAGACGAAACAGACTTGTGTTGGAGCGCTACGGTCGAAACAGGGGTCCTGTTCATCGGGAGGGGTGTGCCATACCGCAAAACGGGACTCCACGGGATACTGTTCATCTCCACCGTCGACCTCCTCCAGCCTCCACGGGCTCCTGTTCATCCAGCCTCCACCGCGCGCTACTCCACCGGCTACTGTTCAACCACCCCTCCACCGTCTATTGTTAATCCAGCCCTCCACACCACGGGGTCCTCTTCAACCACCCCTCCACCGTCTACTGTTCATCCAGCCCTCCACACCACGGGGTCCTGTTCAACCATCCCTCCACCGTCTACTGTTCATCCAGCCCTCCACACCACGGGGTCCTGTTCATCCACGCCTCCATGGGCACCCCTCCACCGTCTACTGTTTATCCAGCCCTCCACCACACCACAGGGTCCTGTTCATCCAGAGGCAACGCCACCTCTCACTGTTCATCCACCCCCCCGCAACGCTCACTGTTCATCCCATCGATCGGCTTCAGTTAGCAGCAGTAGCAAAGGAATCGCTCGATCGGGTTCAGTTAACAGCCATCGATCGATCGCTCGGGTTCAGTAACGCGTAGCCTGCAGTGCAATCACTCGGGTTCAGTTGGAGCCCAACGCCTCGCTCGGGTTCAGTTAGAGCCAATGCCTCGCACACACGCACGTACGTGTACGAGAGAAACGCGCATCGCTCGGCCCCTGACCTCCCACCGTAACCGGTAACTCCCCGAAATTTTCCTCCCCCTCGCTTCTACCACGGTTTTTTCCGTCATGGACGGCCCAAAGAATGTCATGCAGCTGCGTCTCCGGCCCGCCCAGGACGAAAAGCCCATTTTCTGTCATGATTTTTAGTCATAGAAGTAGGAGCCCACCACATCTATGATGATACCGGGTTTTGTCACAATTATCATCATAGAAGTGTCATATGTATGACAGAAAAAAAATTCGTTCGGCCCAAAATGTCACGGATGTGTCTTTTTTGTAGTGGTTGCCCTCAACTTCAATGCGTTCCTAGAGAAAACCAAGTTGAAAGACGATGGCAGCAACTACACGGACGGGGTCCGTAACCTGAGGATTATCCTCATAGCTGCCAAGAAAGCATATGTCCTTGATGCACCGCTAGGTGAAGCACCTGTTTTCCCAGCAGATCAAGAGGTTATGAACGCCTGGCAGACGCGTAGTGATGATTACTCCCTGGTTCAGTGCGGCATGCTTTACAGCTTAGAACAGGGGCTCCAAAAGCGTTTTGAGCAACACGGAGCATATGAGATGTTCCAAGAGCTGAAAATGGTTTTCCAAGCTCGTGCCCGGGTCGAGAGATATGAAGTCTCCGACAAGTTCTATAGTTGTAAGATGGAGGAGAATAATTCCGTTAGCGAGCACATACTCAAAATGTCTGGGTTACACAACCGCTTGTCTCAGCTGGGAGTTAATCTCCCAGATGATGCGGTCATTGACAGAATCCTTCGGTCACTCCCACCTAGCTACAAGAGCTTTGTGATGAACTTCAATATGCAGGGGATGGAAAAGACCATTCCTGAGGTATATTCAATGCTGAAATTAGCGGAGGTGGAAATCAAAAAGGAACATCAAGTGTTGATGGTGAATAAAACCACTAAGTTCAAGAAAGGCAAGGGTAAAAAGAACTTCAAGAAGGACGGCAAGGGAGTTGCCACGCCCGGTAAGCAAGCTGCCGGGAAGAAGCCAAAGAATGGACCCAAGCCTGAGATTGAGTGCTTTTATTGCAAGGGAAACGGTCACTCGAAGCGGAACTGCCCCAAGTACTTAGCGGATAAGAAGGCCGGCAATGCCAAAGGTATATGTGATATACATGTTATTGATGTGTACCTAACCAGCGCTCATAGTAGCTCCTGGGTATTTGATACCGGTGTAGTTGCTCCTATTTGTAACTCAAAATAGGAACTGCGGAATAAACGAAGACTGGCAAAGGACGAGGTGACGATGCGCGTCGGGAATGGTTCCAAGGTCGATGTGATCACCGTCGGCACGCTACCTCTACATTTACCTACGGGATTAGTTTTAAACCTCAATAATTGTTATTTAGTACCAGCTTTGAGCATGAACATTGTATCTGCATCTCGTTTAATGCGAGATGGCTACTCATTTAAATCTGAGAATAATGGTTGTTCTATTTATATGAGAGACATGTTTTATGGTCATGCCCCGCTGGTCAATGGTTTATTCTTATTTAATCTCGAATGTGATGTTACACATATTCATAGTGTGAATGCCCAAAGGTGTAAGGTTGATAATGACAGTCCCACATACTTGTGGCACTGCCGCCTTGGTCACATTGGTGTCAAACGCATGAAGAAACTCCATGCAGATGGACTTTTGGAGTCTCTTGATTATGAATCATTTGACAGATGCGAACCATGCCTCATGGGTAAAATGACCAAGACTCCGTTCTCCGGAACAATGGAGCGAGCAACCAACTTATTGGAAATCATACATACTGATGTGTGCGGTCCAATGAGTGTTGAGGCTCACGGTGGCTATCGTTATGTTCTCACCCTCACTGATGACTTGAGTAGATATGGGTATGTCTACTTAATGAAACACAAGTCTGAGACTTTTGAAAAGTTCAAGGAATTTCAGAGTGAGATTGAGAATCAACGTGACAGGAAAAATCAAGTTCTTATGATCAGATCATGGGGGAGAATATTTGAGTCACGAATTTGGCACGCACTTAAGGAAATGTGGAATTGTTTCACAACTCACGCTGCCTGGAACACCTCGGCGTAATGGTGTGTCCGAACATCGTTATCGCACTCTATTGGATATGGTACGATCTATGATGTCTCTTACCGATCTACCGCTGTCATTTTGAGGATATGCTATAGAGACTGCCGCATTCACTTTAAATAGGGCTCCGTCAAAATCAGTTAAAACGACACCGTATGAATTGTGGTTTGGTAAGAAACCTAAGCTGTCGTTTCTGAAAGTTTGGGGATGCGACGCTTATGTCAAGAAACTTCAACCTGAAAAGCTCAAACCGAAATCGGAAAAATGCGTCTTCATAGGATACCCTAAAGAAACTATTGGGTATACCTTCTACCTCAGATCCGAAGGAAAGATCTTTGTTGCCAAGAATGGATCCTTTCTAGAGAAATAGTTTCTCTCGAAAGAAGTAAGTGGGAGTGAGGGAGTCCTGGATTAGGGGGTCTCCGGACAGCCGGACTATATCCTTTGGCCGGACTGTTGGACTATGAAGATACAAGATTGAAGACTTCGTCCCGTGTCCGGATGGGACTCTACTTGGCATGGAAGGCAAGCTAGGCAATACGAATATGTATATCTCCTCCTTTGTTACCGACCTTGTGTAACCCTAGCCCTCTCCGGTGTCTATATAAACCGGAGGGTTTTAGTCCGTTGGACAAGATACAATCATACCATAGGTTAGCTTCTAGGGTTTAGCCTCTCTGATCTCGTGGTAGATCAACTCTTGTACTACTCATATTATCAAGAATAATCAAGTAGGACATAGGGTTTTACCTCCATCGAGAGGGCCCGAACCTGGGTAAAACATCGTTTCCCCTGCTTCCTGTTACCATCCGCCTTAGACGCATAGTCCGGGACCCCCTACTCGAGATCCGCCGGTTTTGACACCGACATTGGTGCTTTCATTGCGAGTTCCTCTGTGTCGTCGCCGTTAGGCTTGATGGCTCCTACGATCATTGATAGCGATGCAGTCCAGGGTGAGACTTTTCTCCCCAGACAGATCTTTGTATTCGGCAGATTCACACTGCGGGCCAACTCGCTTGGCCATCTAGAGCAGATCGAGAGTTACGCCCCTGGCCACCAGGTCAGGCTTGGAAGCTTAAACTACACGGCCGATATCCGCGGAGACTTGATCTTCAACGGATTCGAGCCCTGCCTTGTGCGCCACACGGTCATGATGAGTATGATTTAGCTCTACCATCGGACAGTGTTCAGGAGATCGCACCGGCAACCGCTCCGACCCTCAATTCGAGACTAGTTGCGCCATCCATGGACGGGTGGATAGACCCCGCCACGGAGGCAGCACTCTCATCGGCGATCGAGCCGAGTATCGACCTTATCCTTCACGAGAGTCGTGACGCCGAACTCCCGGATTCTTCCCCGGCCACGGACTCCGAACCGCCTGCGCCTGTGCCAATCGAATCCGATTGGGCACCGATCATGGAGTTTACCTCCGCTGATATTTTTCAGCACTTGCCCTTTGGTGACATACTGAACTCATTAAGGTCTCTTTCCTTGGCAGGAGAATCCTGGTCGAACTATATTCGGCAGGATTGGGATGCGGATGACAAAGAAATTCGCCGCCCACCCACCACCCACTTAGTAGCCACTGTCGAGGACTTAACCTACATGCTCGACTTCGACTCTGAAGACATCGACGGTATGGACGACGATGCGGGAGACAAAGAGGAACCACTGCCCACAAGGCACTGGATAGCCACCTCATCATACGATATATACATGGTGGACACACCCAAAGAAGGCAATGGCGACGAGACATCGGAGGATGACCCCTCCAAGAAGCAACCCAAGCGCCGACATCAGCAGTGCTGCTCTAAGTCTCGCCAAAGCAAAAGCGGTGACACCGGCACAGGAGACAATACCACTCTGGACAGTGCCGAAGACGATAACAATCCCCTCCAGCAAGATTTAGGGCAGGAGGATGGAGAAGCCAGCCCTCTCGAGAGAGCGGCAGACGGAGAGGCGGAGGATGATAATTGCATGCCTCCCTCCGAAGACGAGGCAAGCCTCAACGATGACGAATTCGTCGTGCCTGAGGATCCCAGTGAACAAGAGCGCTTCAAGCGCTGGCTTATAGCCACGACAAATAGCCTTAAGAAAAAGCAACACCAGCTCCAAGCTGATCAAGATATGCTAGCCGACAGATGGACTGAAGTCCTTGCGGCTGAGGAATATAAACTCGAACGTACCTCCAAGAGTTACCCAAAGCGCAAATTGCTACCCCGACTGGAGGAGGAAGCACCAAAACCTACATCTCCAACGTATGATGCGGCTGATCGGCCACCTCGTGGCCGCGACAGAGAGGCACTTCAGCCAAAAGCTCAACCCGCACTTTGACGCCACTCAAATAAAAATGTCAAGGCATGGGGAAATACGCCAGACCTGCAAGACGTATTGGAGGACAAAGCAAAACATGCAAGATCGATCTACGGATTGCGAGGGCGCGCCACTATGCGAGAGATAATCATCACGCCGAATACGGTGAAAGTAAGTCCGGCCGGGCCGAACACAGCGGGCAAGACTCATTTGAGATGCGTCATGATATAGCCCAGTACAGAGGCGCCGCACACCCACTATGCTTCATAGACGAAGTAATGGATCACCAAATCCCAGAGGGTTTCAAACCTGTAAATATCGAATCATACGACGGCACAACAAATCCTGCGGTATGGATCAAGGATTTCCTCCTGCACATCCACATGGCCCGCGGTGATGATCTACACGCCATCAAATACCTCCCACTCAAGCTCAAAGGACTAGCTCGGCATTGGCTCAACAGCCTGCCAGCAGAATTCATTGGCTGTTGGGAAGATCTAGAAGCCGCATTCCTCAACAACTTCCAGGGCACTTATGTGCGACCACCGGATGCCGATGACTTGAGCCACATAATTCAGCAGCTAGAAGAATCGGCCAGGCAATTCTGGACTCAGTTCCTAACAAAGAAAAATCAAATCGTCAACTATCCGAATGCAGAGGCCCTAGCAGCTTTTAAGCACAACATCCGCGACGAGTGGCTAGCCCGGCACCTTGGCCAGGAAAAGCCGAATTCTATGGCAGCCCTCACAACACTCATGACCCGCTTCTGCGCGGGAGAAGTCAGCTGGCTGGCTCGCAGCAATAACATATCAAAGAACCATGGTACTTCGGATACCAAGGATAGCAATGGCAGGTCACGTTGCAACAAACATAAGCGCCGCATTAACAGCGACAATACCGAGGATACGGCAGTCAATACCGGATTCAAAGGCTCTAAACCCGGTCAACGAAAAAAGCCATTCAAAAGAACCACTTCGGGCCTGTCCAGTTTGGACCGTATACTCGACCGCTCGTGTCAAATACACGGCACCCTGACAAGCCAGCCAACCACACCAACAGGGATTGTTGGGTGTTCAAGCAGGCCGGCAAGTTAATTGCCGAAAACAACGCTAAGGGGTCACATAGCGATGACGAAGAGGAGCCCCGGCAGCCGAACACTGGAGGACAGAACAGGTTTCCCCCACAAGTGCGGATGGTGAACATGATATACGCAACCCACATCGCAAGAGGGAGTGGATGCGTGCGCTAAGGGACGTATATGCGTTGGAGCCAGTCGCCCCAAAGTTCAACCCATGGTCCTCTTGTCCGATCACCTTCGATCGCAGGGACCACCCCACTAGTATCCATCATGGCGGATTCGCCGCACTGGTTCTAGACCCAATCATTGACGGATTTCACCTCACTCGAGTCCTTATGGATGGTGGCAGCAGCCTGAACCTGCTTTACCAGGACACAGTGCACAAAATGGGTATAGACCCCTCAAGGATCAAACCCCACAAAAACGACCTTCAAAGGTGTCATACCAGGTGTAGAGGCCCATTACACAGGCTCAGTCACACTCGAAGTGGTCTTCGTATCCCTGTATAACTTCCGAAGCGAAGAGTTAATCTTCGTAATAGTCCCGTTCCGCAGTGGCTATCATGCACTGCTCGGGTGAACCGCATTTGCGAGATTCAATGCGGTACCGCATTAGGCATACCTCAAGCTCAAGATGCCAGGACCTCGGGGGGTCATCACAGTTAATGGAAACACAGAGCGCTCTCTCTGCACGGAGGAGCACACTGCGGCCCTCGCAGCAGAAGCGCAAAGCAGCCTCTTAAGGCAATCCACTAGTTCGGCGATTAAGGACCCGGACACCTTCAAGCGCGCCTGGAGTAATCGGCAACAAGACCGCCTGGCACGCTCCGAGCTCGCATAGCAATGCAGCCCCCACCCTAGTCCAAGCCAAACGGCGAAACCCGGGCCGCGCATACATAATTACGCATTGAAAATACCATGGGCATAGGTGGGGAGGGGCACGACTACGGCACGCCCCAAGACGCGGCTCAACCGCACTAGGGGCTTCACGCTTTATTATTTTTCTCTCTTTCAGGACTTTAATCTCTGGAAACCCTATCCGGAAGTATGATTGCCGAACACATGATGCAGCAACCAAGGAGGCAGAAAGCTACGTCGCACACGGAACTCCCAGGTGGATTACTATAACGAGTGAAATATTTGCTTTAATGCCATTCCTCAGCTTGCCCTTGGAGGGGACACTTCAAATAGTCCTACTTTTTGCTTACCGCACTACTTGTATCATTTTGCTTTAACGCACCTTTTTAATAAACAATGCATAGCACTAGACTATTATCGCATTCTTTATTCCTCCTTTTTTATATACATATATATGTTCATTCATGACATCCAGCACCCGTACACTCTGGTACGGCTAATACGCTAGGGGCTTAAGCATACCCCTTATTACGACGTGAGAAGTCCGAACACTTTCAACAGTGCGGCACCCCGAACTTATATCATTATATGCATGAGCTCCGAATCATGTCTTAGGTCAATAGTTGGGTTTGCCCGGCTCCCATGTTTTGGTACCTTACGTTCCTCTATATCGGCTACGGTAGCATTGGGACACCTACTGTGATTGTGCCCCGGTTCTGCTGGGCTAAGCACCTCAGTAGAGAAAGCTAAAACTGACTGTCATGATAAGGCGAGAGACTGGTCGCTGTTCGAGAGGTTTCGAGTCCCTAAAGACTTATGCTGCTTAGAGCGAGGAGTCGGCTTTGTCCGGCTTAAGGCGTGTATAGCGTCCCGAATTCGGCCTTCCGAATACTAGGGGCTTCGCCAAAATTTAAAATTATAGAATTCTATGGCTAAGTGAGAGTGATAAAGCATTATAGTCCGATTGCCTTGTTCATTGTGCTGAGCAACTCCCTTGAAGGACCCAAAAATGGGAACAAGAGTGCTCAGGTTTATCCCGAACACCCCAGCACTCGTGGCATGCGGGCAGAAGCCGACGACTAGCCATCTCTCAGATTTGATAATAAGCCAAACAGAAGGTAATATTTTAAATTCAAACAAGCGTTGCATAGCGCATATGAACAAGTTTTCATACTACAGGATCACAAGAGCAAGTTCATTCAAATATTACATCTTTCGCTCACTCGTCCGCTACAAGACGGGCACCCTTCTGGACACCCTCATAACACATCTCGGGGTGGCGATGCTCTTTGCCCTGCGGCGGCCCCTCCTTCACCAGCTTTACGGCATCCAGCTTCGCCCAGTGCACCTTTGCACGGGCAAAATCCCGGCGTGCACCTTTGATGCAAACGGACCGCTTGATGACTTCCAGGCGTGGGCAGGCATCCACAAGCCGCCGCACCAGGCCGAAGTAGCTGTTGGGAAGGGTGTCGCCAGGCCACATCCGGACTGTAAGGCCCCTCATGGCCTGTTCGGTCGCCTTGTGCAGCTCGACCAGTTGCTTCAGCTGGTCGCTCATAGGCATCGGGTGTTCGGTCCCAGTATACTGAGACCAGAACAGCTTCTCCGTCGAGCTTCTCTCCTCGGCCTGGTAAAAATGTGCGGCATCCGACACGCTGCGGGGCAAATCTGCGAATGCTCCTGGAGAGCTCCAAACTCGGGTAAGTAACAAGTAATTTACTTTCACATGCTTGTTTTGCATATTGAATGCCTTACCCGCCGATATCTTCCTCATCGCCTCAATCTCCTGGAAGGCCTTTTGGGCTTCAGCCTTGGCATTCTTTGCGCTCTCAAGGGCCGCAGCAAGCTCAGACTCTCGCGTCTTCGAGTCAAGCTCCAACGCCTCGTGCTTCATCACGAGAGCTCGGAGCTCTTGCTGCACCTCGCCCACCCGTGCCTCTTGCTTTTCCCGCTCGGTGCGCTCCTGGGCCGCTTTGTTTTCGGCCTCGGACAGCGCTTGCTTTAGGGTTTCCACTTCGGTCGTGGCCCCTGGCAAATTCATGATGATCCTGTCATTTTGCAATCGCATCTTATATATATATATATACTAGGTATTACTTACCTTTGTTCTCCTTGAGCTGCCTCTTAGCAAGGCCGAGCTCTTTCTTGGACCCGTAAAGGTCCTGCTTCACTGCGGCGACCTCCGCAGTCAGTGTGGCAGAGGTCAGTAGCGAAGCCTGCATACGCATATAGACATACTTATATTAGACTCCTGCTGATTTTATTTGATCCTCTATTCGGCTTTTCTTTGTGAACACCAAACAAAGCATCAGGGGCTACTGTCTATGCGGTAACATTTTTTCTATATTTTAAATACTTACCTCAAAGCCTGTTAGAAGGCTGGCACAGGCTTCAGTCAGTCCGCTCTTGGCAGACTGAACCTTCTTGATCACCGCACTCATAATAGTGCGGTGCTCCTCGTTGATAGAAGCGCTGCGAAGCGCTCCCAGCAGGTTGTCCGGTGCCTCTGGATGGACAGAGGTCACCGGCACGGGCGTCTTGCCCCTTTGTGAAGGGAGCCGCCTGCCCGAGTCCGGAACCACTGGAGGTTCCGGCGTGCTGTTCGGAAGGAGACCCCGGGAGCCTTGCTCCCTTTGCTCATGGAGTCCGGAAGGTCACCTTGAGGCGCCTCCGGGACTGTCTCCCCCCGGCTCGGTGCCCCTTGAGACAATACCTCGGCATTGTCTGTAGGGCAGGGAAGGAGGCGGTCGGAAGTGGATCGCTATCCATATCCGACGGGTCCAAGGAACCGTCCGACGAAGATATGTCGATATGGGCCCGGGGCGGTCTGCATAATCATATTCGGCGTTAGGAAAAGCAGTGCAACAACGGTATGCTATGAGTTACTCTAGTATCCGAATACTTACGACTTCGCCAGGGGCTTGGCCCTGAGTAGCCACTCGTCTTCGCCTTCAGCGGCGGTGGTGGAACAGTCCGGAAGAAGAGTCCTTCCCTTCTTGGACCCTTCGGCCTCCCCAGTTGGGGCCGCCTTCCTTTTCTTGTATCCCCCGGCTGGAGGGGGAGCATCTTGATCTTCCTCCTCGTCTTCAGGGGAGGAATGCGTCGCGGAGTTATCGGACGATGAGTCCGATACCACCTGGTGCCGGGAACTCTTTCGGGTTCCCGTGGCCTTCTTCTCGGTCTTCTCCGGCACCTTATAAGGAGCCGGAGTCAGCATCTCCGTTAGAAGATCATCCGCGGTGTCTTCGGGCAGGGGGGCCGAACAGTTAATCTGCTCCGATGCCTCCACCCAGTCCTGTCAAGGGCATAGGAGCTCAGACCCCGCACATGGTTAAGCTATGGGAAATAAATATCCTACCAGATGTACAGAACTTACTGGATTCGCAGGGCGAGCTCTTCGCGCTTAGCCCGCGGTCCTCGGTAAGAGAGGGAGGGACCTCGGCGCCCTTGAACAGCACCCTCCAGACATCTTTATGCGTCGTGTCGAAGAGCTCGCTTAGAGTCTGGTGCTGGGCCGGGTCGAACTCCCATAAGTTGAAATCCCGTTGTTGGCATGGGAGGATCCGGCGGAAGAGCATAACCTGGACTATGTTGACAAGTTTGAGTTTCTTGCTTGTCATGTTCCGGATACATTTCTGGAGTCCTTCCAGCTCCACTGATGAACCCCAGGGCAGGCCCTTCTCCTTCCAGGAAGTGAGCCGCGTGGGGAATCCGGATCGAAACTCGGGGGGCCGCCACCCAGTTGGTGTCGCGCGGCTCAGTGATGTAGAACCACCCCGATTGCCACCCCTTTATGGTCTCCACGAAGGAGCCCTCGAGCCATGTAACGTTGGGCATCTTGCCCACCATGGCTCCTACACATTCTGCTTGTTGTATGCCCACTATCTTCGGCTTGATATTAAAGGTCTTCAGCCACAGGCCGAAGTGAGGTCGGATGCGGAGGAAAGCCTCGCACATGACGATGAACGCCGAGATGTTGAGGATGAAGTTCGGGGCCAGATCATGAAAGTCCAGTCCGTAATAGAACATGAGGCCGTGAATAAATGGATGAAGGGGAAACCCCAATCCATAGACGAAATGGGGGAGGAAGACCACCCTCTCGTGAGGTTCGGGGGTAGGGATGACCTGCCCCGCGGTTGGCAGCCGGTGCGCGATATCCGCGGCTAAGTATCCGGCTCCGCGTAACTTTTTGATGTGCCCCTCCGTGACGGAGGAGGCCATCCACTTGCCTCCCGCTCCAGACATGTTTTGGAGAGAGTTGAGGAGGAAGATGCGGACTTGGGCGCTGGAGCTCGAGTGCGCGAGAATGGATGAGCAAGGAGGAAGAAGGCGTGGGTAGAAAAAGGTGAGATCTTATCCCTTTATAAGGGCAGACTAAACTATGTGCCCCCACTAGCCTGGTAAAACTCGCTTATCCACCAAGCACCGTAATTGATGGCGCGGTTGGGTTACCCACGTCCGTATTGATGAGAATCCCATAATAAGGGGAACACGATCTTTGCTTTGACAAGACGTGTCAAGAAACTGCCTCGTGTTATGTGCGGGGCTGGTTAAGGAAAAACGGTTTGAATAATTACCGGGGCATGGCATGATGTCATGCTGCCAAAACGTGTCAGCGGATTGGATTTGTGGAAATATTACTCTCTCTAAGGTGGTATGTGAAACTTATTTTGTAGGGTCAGACACTATCCTTGTATTCAAATTCTCCTGTGGTGTATTCGGAGGAGGAACCCGCCTTGCAATGCCGAAGAAAACACTGCGCAACGGACTCATCGTAATTGAAGCCTGGTTCAGGGGCTACTGAGGGAGTCCTGGATTAGAGGGTCTCCGGACAGCCAGACTATATCCTTTGGCCGGACTGTTGGACTATGAACATACAAGATTGAAGACTTCGTCCCGTGTCCGAATGGGACTCTACTTGGCATGGAAGGCAAGCTAGGCAATACGGATATGTATATCTCCTCCTTTGTAACCGACCTTGTGTAACCCTAGCCCTCTCCGGTGTCTATATAAACCCGAGGGTTTTAGTCCGTAGGACAAGATACAATCATACCATAGGCTAGCTTCTAGGGTTTAGCCTCTCCGATCTCGTGGTAGATCAACTCTTGTACTACTCATATTATCAAGAATAATCAAGCAGGACATAGGGTTTTACCTCCATCGAGAGGGCCCGAACCTGGGCAAAACATCATGTCCCCTGCCTCCTGTTACCATCCGCCTTAGACGCACAGTTCGGGACCCCCTACCCGAGATCCGCCGGTTTTGACAAGCACCGAGATCCATCGGTTTTACCTCCATCGAGATGCAACGCTTGTTTGAATTTAAAATATTACCTTCTGTTCGGCTGTTTATCAAATCAGAGAGATGACCAGTCGTCGGCTTCTGCCCCCATGCCACGAGTGCTGGGGTGTTCGGGATAAACCTTAGCACTCTTGTTCCCATTTTTGGGTCCTTCGAGGGAGGTGCTCAGCACAACGAACAAGGCAATTGGACTATAATGCTTTATCACTCTCACTTAGCCATGTAATTCTATAATTTAAATTTCGGCGAAGCCCCTAGTATTCGGAAGGCCGAATTCGGGGCGCTATACACGCCTTAAGCCGGACAAAGCCGTCTCCTCGCTCTAGGCGGCATAAGTCTTTAGGGACTCGAAACCTCTCGAACAACGACCAGTCTCTCGCCTTATTAGGACAGTCAGTTTTAGCTTTCTCTACTGAGGTGCTTAACCCAGCAGAACCAGGGCACAATCGCAATAGTTCTCCCAGTGCTACCTTAGCCGATATAACGGAACGTAAGGTACCAAAACATGGGAGCCGGGCAAACCCAACTATTGACCCAAGACATGATTCGGAGCTGATGCATATAATGCTATAAGTTCGGGGTGCCGCACTGTCGAAAGTGTTCGGACTTCTCACGCTGTAATAAGGGGTATGCTTAAGCCCCTAGCGTATTAGCCGTACTAGAGTGTACGGGTGCTGGATGTCGTGAATGAACATATATATGTATATAAAAAGGAAGAATAAAGAATGCGATAATAGTCCATGCTATGCATTGTTTATTCAAAAAGGTGCGTTAAAGCAAAATGATACAAGTAGTGTGATAAGCAAAAAGTAGGACTATTTGAAGTGTCCCCTCCAAGGGCAAGCTGCGGAATGGCATTAAAGCAAATATTTCACTCGTTATCGTAATCCACCTGGGAGTTCCGTGGTGCGACGTAGCTTTCTGCCTCCTTGGTTGCTGCATCATGTGTTCGGCCATCATACTGTCGGACAGGGTTTCCAGAGATTAAAGTCCTGAAAGAGAGAAAAATAAAAAGGCGGGAAGCCCCTAGTGCGGTTGAGACGCGTCTTGGGGCGTACCGTAGTCGTGCCCCCTCCCCACCTATGCCCATGGTATTTTCAATGCGTAATTATGTACGCGCGGCATGGATTTCGCCATTTGGCTGGGACTGGGTGGGGGCCGCATTGCTATGAGAGCTCGGAACGTGCCACGCGGTCTTGTTGCCGATTACTCCGGGCGCGCTTGAAGGTGTCCGGGTCCTTAATCGCCGAACTAGTGGATTGCCTTAAGAGGCTGCTTTGAGCTTCTGCTGCGAGGGCCGCAGTGTGCTCCTCTGTGCGGAGAGAGCGCTCTGTGTTTCCATTAACTGTGATGACCCCCCAAGCTCCTGGCATCTTGAGCTTGAGGTATGCATAATGCGGTACCGCATTGAATCTCGCAAATGTGGTTCGCCCGAGCAGTGCATGATAGCCACTGCGGAACGGGACTATATCGAAGATTAACTCCTCGCTTCGGAAGTTATCTAGGGATCTGAAGACCACTTCTAGCATTAACAAACCTAAGTTGTTGTTTCTGAAAGTTTGGGGATGCGACGCTTATGTCAAGAAACTTCAACCTGAAAAGCTCGAACCCAAATCAGAAAAATGCGTCTTCATAGGATACCCTAAAGAAACTATTGGGTATACCTTCTACCTCATATCCGAAGGCAAGATCTTTGTTGCCAAGAATGGATCCTTTCTAGAGAAAGAGTTTCTCTCGAAAGAAGTAAGTGGGAGGAAAGTAGAACTTGATGAAGTATTGCCTCTTGAACCGGAGAGTGGCGCAGCTCCAGAAAATGTTTCTGAGGTGCCTGCACCGACTAGAGAGGATGTTAAGGATGATGATCATGAAACTTCAGATCAAGTTGCTACTGAACTTCATAGGTCCACAAGGACACGTTCCGCACCAGAGTGGTATGGCAACCCTGTCCTGGAAATCATGTTGTTAGACAATGGTGAACCTTCGAACTATGAAGAAGCAATGGCGGGCCCAGATTCCGACAAATGGCTGGAAGCCATGAAATCCGAGATAGGATCCATGTATGAAAACAAAGTATGGACTTTGACTCGCTTGCCTGATGATCGGCGAGCCATAGAAAATAAATGGATCTTTAAGAAGAAGACAGACGCGGATGGTAATGTGACCATATATAAGGCTCGGTTTGTCGCTAAGGGTTATCGACAAGTTCAAGGGGTTGACTATGATGAGACTTTCTCACTCGTAGTGAAGCTAAAGTCTGTCCGAATCATGTTAGCAATTGCCGCATTCTATGATTATGAGATATGGCAAATGTACGTCAAAACGGCATTCCTTAATGGTTTCCTTAAGGAAGAATTGTATATGATGCAGCCGGAAGGTTTTGTCGATCCTAAGAATGCTGACAAGGTGTGCAAGCTCCAACGCTCAATCTATGGGCTGGTGCAAGCCTCTCGGAGTTGGAACATTCGATTTGATGAGATGATCAAAGCGTTTGGGTTTACGCAGACCTATGGAGAAGCATGTGTTTACAAGAAAGTGAGTGGGAGCTTTGTAGCATTTCTCATATTATATGTGGATGACATACTATTGATGGGAAATGATATAGAATTCTTGGAAAGCATAAAGGCCTACTTGAATAAGTGTTTTTCAATGAAGGACCTTGGAGAAGCTGCTTATATATTAGGCATCAAGATCTATAGAGATAGATTGAGACGCCTCATTGGTCTTTCACAAAGTACGTACCTTGACAAGATATTGAAGAAGTTCAATTTGGATCAGTCCAAGAAGGGGTTCTTGCCTGTATTGCAAGATATGAGATTGAGCATGGCTCAATGCCCGACCACGGTAGAAGATAGAGAAAAGATGAGTGTCGTCCCCTATGCCTCGGCAATAGGGTCTATTATGTATGCCATGTTGTGTACCAGACCTGATGTAAACCTTGCCGTGAGTTTGGAAGGAAGGTACCAAAGTAATCCCGGCATGGAACACTGGATAGCAGTCAAGAATATCCTGAAGTACCTAAAAAGGACTAAGGATATGTTTCTTGTTTATGGAGGTGACGAAGAGCTCGTCGTAAAGGGTTATGTCGATGCTAGCTTCGATAGAGATCTGGATGACTCCAAGTCACAAACCGGATACGTGTATATTTTGAATAGTGGGGTATTAAGCTGGTGCAGTTGCAAGCAAAGTGTTGTGGCAGGATCTACATGTGAAGCGGAGTACATGGCAGCCTCGGAGGCAACACAAGAAGCAATCTGGATGAAGGAGTTCATTACCGACCTAGGAGTTATTCCCAATGCGTCAGGCCCGATGACTCTCTTCTATGACAACACTGGAGCTATTGCCCTTGTCAAGGAGCCCAGGTTTCACAAGAAGACCAGGCATATCAAGCGTCTCTTCAACTCCATTCGTGAAAATGTTCAAAATGGAGACATAGATATTTGTAAAATGCATACGGACCTGAATGTCGTAGATCCGTTGACTAAACCTCTTCCTCGAGCAAAACATGATCAACACCAAAACTCTATGGGTGTTCGATTCATCACAATGTAACTAGATTATTGACTCTAGTGCAAGTGGGAGACTATTGGAAATATGCCCTAGAGGCAATAATGATATGGTTATTATTATATTTCCTTGTTCATGATAATTGTCTATTGTTCATGCTATAATTGTGTTATCCGAAAATCGTAATACATGTGTGAATACATAGACCACAACATGTCCCTAGTGAGCCTCTAGTTGACTAGCTCGTTGATCAATAGATGGTTACGGTTTCCTGACCATGGACAATGGATGTCATTGATAACGGGATCACATCATTAGGAGAATGATGTAATGGACAAGACCCAATCCTAAGCATAGCGCAAGATCATGTAGTTCGTCTGCTAGAGCTTTTCTGAATGGCTAGTATCATTTCCTTAGACCATGAGATTGTGCAGATGTGGGAGCCAACATGGGTATCCAGATCCCGCTGTTGGTTATTGGCCGGATAGTTGTCTTGGTTATGTCTGCATGGTTCCCGAACCCGTAGGGTCTACACACTTAAGGTTCGATGACGCTAGGGTTATTAGGAAGACTTGTATGTAATTACTGAATGTTGTTCGGAGTCCCAGATGAGATCCCGAATGTCACGAGGAGTTCCGTAATGGTCCGGAGGTGAAGATTTATATATGGGAAGTTGTCATACGGTCACCGGAAAAGTTCGGGGGCATATCGGTATTATACCGGGGCCACCGGAGGGGTTCCGGGAGTCCACCGGGAGGGGCCACCTCTCTCGGAGGGCCTCATGGGCCGTAGAGGAAAGGGAACCAGCCCTTGGAGGGCTGGGCGCATCCCCCCTTTTGGGCCCATGCGCCTAGGGTTGGGGGGGACCCTAGAGGGGGCGACCCCCATGCTTGGGGGGCAAGCCCCCTCCCCTTGGCCACCGCCCCCGCTCTAGATCTCATCTAGAGGGGGCCGGCCCCCCTCCTCCTTCCCCTATAAATAGAGGGACAAGGGGAGGGCTGCACACCACTTCAAAGGCGCAGCCCCTCCCCTCCCCAACACCTCTCCTCCTCCATTAAGAGCTTGGTGAAGCCCTGCCGGAGTACTGCCGCTCCACCACCACCACGCCGTCGTGCTGCTGTTGGAGCTCTCTTCCTCAACCTCTCCCTCCTCCTTACTGGATCAAGGTGCAGGAGACATCTCCGCTCCGTACGTGTGTTGAACGCGGAGGTGCCGTCCGTTCGGTGCTAGGATCATCGGTGATTTGGATCATGACGAGTACGACTCCATCAACCCCGTTCTCCTGAACGCTTCCGCTCGCGATCTACAAGGATATGTAGATGCACTCCTCTCCCTCTCGTTGCTAGATGACTCCATAGATTGATCTTGGTGATGCGTAGAAAATTTTAAATTTCTGCTACGATCCCCAACAATATGAGCGTGAGCCATGGATATAACACTATAGTGGAATAGAATGGTGGTTGTGGAGAAGACAAAAAGGGAGAAGATAGTTTCACATCAACTAGGCGTATCAACGGGCTATGGAGATTCCCATTAATAGATATCAATGTGAATGAGTAGGGATTGCCATGAAACGGATGCACTAGAGCTATAAGTGTATGAAAGCTCAACAAAAGAAACTAAGTGGGTGTGCATCCAACTTGCTTGCTCACGAAGACCTAGGGCAATTTGAGGAAGCCCATCATTGGAATATACAAGCCAAGTTCTATAATGTAAAATTCCCACTAGTTTATGGAAGTGACAACATAGGAGACTCTCTATCATGAACATCATGGTGCTACTTTGAAGCACAAGTGTGGAAAAAGGATAGTAACATTGTCCCTTCTCTCTTTTTCTCTCATTTTTTTTATTTGTTTGGGCCTTCTTCTTCTTCTTCTTTTGGCCTCTTTTTTCGTCTGGAGTCTCATCCCGACTTGTGGGGGAATCATAGTCTCCATCATCCTTTCCTCACTGGGACAATGCTCTAATAATGATGATCATCACACTTCTTTTTACTTACAACTCAAGTATTACAACTCAATACTTAGAACAAAATATGACTCCATGTGGATGCCTCCGGCGGGGTACCGGGATAATGAATCAAGAGCGACATGTATGAAAGAATTATGAACGGTGGCTTTGCCACAAATATGATGTCGACTACATGATCATGCAAAGCAGTATGACAATGATGAAGCGTGTCATAGAAAACGGAACGGTGGAAGGTTGCATGGCAATATATCTTGGGATGGCTATGGAAATGCCATAATAGGTAGGTATGGTGGTTGTTTTGAGGAAGGTATATGGTGGGTTTATGGTACCGGCGAAAGTTGCGCGATACAAGAGAGGCTAGCAAATGTGGAAGGGTGAGGGTGCGTATAATCCATGGACTCAACATTAGTCATAAAGAACTCACATAATTGTTGCAAAAATCTATTAGTTATCGAAACAAAGTACTACATGCATGCTCCTAGGGGGGGTAGATTGGTAGGAAAAGACCATCACTCGTCCCCGATCGCCACTCATAAGGAAGGCAATCAATAAATAAATCATGCTCCGACTTCATCACATAACAGTTCACCATACGTGCATGCTACGGGAATCACAAACTTCAACATAAGTATTTCTCAAATTCACAACTACTCAACTAGCATGACTCTAATATCACCATCTCCATATCTCAAAACAATCATGAAGTATCAAACTTCTCTTAGCATTCAATGCACTTGTATGAATTTTTTTTATTATTGCCATGTTGGTCTAAAGGACTCTCAAAATAATATAAGTGAAGCATGAAATATCAATTATTTCTATAAAATAGAACCACCGCCGTGCTCTACAAGATATAAGTGAAGCACTAGAGCAAAAACTATATAGCTCAAAAGATATAAGTGAAGCACATAGAGTATTCTAATAAATTCCAACTCATGTGTGTCTCTCTCAAAAGGTGTGTACAGCAAGGATGATTGTGGTAAACTAAAAATCAAAGACTAAAATCATACAACACGCTCCAAGAAAAACACATATCATGTGGCGAATAAAAATAAAGCTCCAAGTAAAGTTACCGATAGACGAAGACAAAAGAGGGGATGCCTTCCGGGGCATCCCCAAGCTTAGGCTTTTTGGTGTCCTTGTATTTTACCTTGGGGTGCCATGGACATCTCCAAGCTTAGGCTCTTTCCACTCCTTGTTCCATAATCCGTCAAATCTTTACCCAAAACATGAAAACTTCACAACACAAAACTTAAATAGAAAATCTCGTGAGCTCCGTTAGCGAAAGAAAACAAAACACCACTTCAAGGTACTGTAATGAACTCATTATTTATTTATATTGGTGTTAAACCTACTGTATTCCAACTTCTCTATGGTTTATAAACTGTTTTACTAGCCATATATTCATCAAAATAAGCAAACAACACACGAAAAACAGAATCTGTCAAAAACAGAATAGTATGTAGTAATCTGTAGCTAACGCAAACTTATGGAACCCCAAAAATTCTAAAATAAATTGCAGGACGTGAGGAATTTATCTATTAATAATCTGCAAAAATAATTAACTAAATATCACTCTGCAATAAAAATGGCACCAATTCTTGTTAGTGCTAAAGTTTTTGTTTTTTACAGCAAGATCAAGAAGACTTTCCCCAAGTCTTCCCAACGGTTCTACTTGGCACAAACACTAATGAAATACAAAAAACACAACCAAAACAGAGTCTACATAAATAATTATTAATAAACAGGAGCAAAAAGCAAGTAATAAAAATAAAATTGGGTTGCCTCCCAACAAGCGCTATCGTTTAACGCCCCTAGCTAGGCATAAAAGCGAAGATAGATCTAGGTATTGCCATCTTTGGTAGGCAATCAATAAGTGGCTCTCATAATAGATTAATATGGTAATTTAACTTTATTTCTAGGGAAGTGTTCCATGCCTTTCCTTAATGGAAATTTGAATTTAATATTCCCTTCCTTCATATCAATAATTGCACCAATCGTTCTAAGACAAGGTCTACCAAGAATAATAGGACATGAAGGATTGCAATATATATCAAGAACAATGAAATCTACGGGCACATAATTCCTATTTGCAACAATAAGAACACCATTAATCTTTCCCATAGGTTTCTTAATAGTGGAATCTGCAAGGTGCAAGTTTAAAGAACAATCATCAAATTCACGGAAAACCTAGCAAATCACACAAAGTTTTTGGGATCGTGGAAACACTGGCACCCAAATCACACAAAGCATAGCATTCATGAGCTTTAATTTTAATCTTAATTGTAGGTTCCCACTCATCATAAAGTTTTCTAGGGATAGAAACTTCCAACTCAAGTTTTTCTTCATAAGATTGCATCAAAGCATCAACGATATGTTTAGTAAAAGCTTTATTTTGACTATAAGGATGAGGAGAATTTAGCACGGATTGCAACAAGGAAATACAATCTACCAAAGAGCAATTATCTTAATTAAATTCCTTGAAATCCAAGATAGTGGGTTCATTGCTATTTAAAGTTCTAACCTCTTCAATCCCACTTTTAACAATTTTTGCATCAAGATCTAAAAACTCCGAATTATTGGGACGCCTTCTAACTAAAGTTGACTCATCTATAGTCCCATCATTATGAAATTTCATATTGCAAAACAAAGATTTAATAGGGACACATCAATCACTTTTAGATCTTCATCCTTATTATCATGAAAACTAGAAGAACACGCTTTCACAAAGCAATCTTTCTTAGCACGCAACCTAGCGGTTCTTTCTTTGCACTCATCAATGGAAATTCTCATGACTTTGAGAGACTCATTGATATCATGCTTAGGTGCAATAGATCTAAGTTTCAAAGAATCAACATCAAGAGAAATTCTATCCACGTTCCTAGCCAACTCATCAATAGTAAGCAATTTTTCTTCAATCAAAGCATTGAAACTCTTTTGAGAACTAATAAATTCTTAATATTAGATTCAAAATCAGAGGGCATCTTATTATAATTTACATAAGAATTGTTGTAGGAATTACCATAATTATTAGAGGAATTACTAGGAAAATTACCTCTATACGCGTTATTACCAAAATTGTTCCTACCAACAAAATTCACATCCATAGATTCATTATTATTCTCAATCAAAGTAGACAAAGGCATATCATTAGAATCAGTAGGAGCACTCTTATTAGAAAACAATTTCATAAGTTCGTCCATCTTTCCACTCAAAACATTAATCTCTTCAATTGTGTGCACCTTTTTACTAGTTGATCTTTCAGTGTGCCATTGAGAATAATTAACCATAATATTATCTAGGAGTTTGTGAGCTTATCCTAAAGTGATTTCCATAAAAGTGCCTCCCGTGGCCGAATCTAAATGATTTCTAGAAGCAAAATTCAATTCGGCATAATTTTTTTGTATAATCATCCATAAATTCAATCCATGTGTAGGGCAATTACGTATCATTAATGTCATCCTCTCCCAAGCTTGTGCAACATGTTCATGATCAAGTTGCTTAAAATTCATAATATCGTTTCTAAGAGAGATGATATTAGCGGGAGGAAAATACTTAGAGATAAAAGCACCTTTGCACTTATTCCTTGAATCAATACTATTTTTAGGCAAAGACGAAAACCAAGCTTTAGCACGATCTCTAAGTGAAAACGGAAATAGCTTAAGTTTAACAATATCATTATCCACATCTTTCTTCTTTTGCATATCACACAAATCAACAAAGTTGTTTAGATGGGTAGCGGCATCTTCACTAGGAAGGCCAGAAAACGGATCTTTCATGACAAGATTCATCAAAGCAGTATTAATTTCACAAGATTCAGCATCGGTAAGAGGAGCAATCGGAGTGCTAATAAAATCATTATTGTTAGTATTGGCAAAGTCACACAATTTAGTATTATCTTGAGCCATCATGACAAGCATGAAATCTAGCACACAAGCGAACAAGAAACAGGCAGAAGAGGCAAATTGGGGAAGAGAAGGGGAACGAAGAAGAGAGGGCGAATAAAACGGCAAGGGTGAAGTGGGGGAGAGGAAAACGAGAGGCAAATGGCAAATAATGTAATGTGAAGGATAAGAGTTGTGATGGGTACTTAGTATATCTTGACTTGGCGTAGATCTCCCCGGCAACGGCGCCAGAAATCCTTCGTGCTACCTCTTGAGCACTGCATTGATTTTCCCTTGAAGAGGAAAGTGTGATGCAGTAGAGGAGCGTAAGTATTTCCCTCAGTTTTTGAGAACCAAGGTATCAATCCAGTAGGAGACCACGCGCGAGTCACCTCGTACCTACACAAATAAATAAGAACCTCGCAACCAACACGATAAAGGGGTTGTCAATCCCTTCACGGCCACTTGCGAGAGTGATATCTAATAGAGATGATAATGATAAGATAAATATTTTTGGTATTTTTATGATATAAATTGAAAGTAAATAAAGCAAAATAAATGGCGCCAGAAATAGCTTGTTGACAGGAGATTAATATGATGGAAAATAAACCCGGGGGCCATAGGTTTCACTAGTGGCTTCTCTCAAGATAGCATCAGTATTACGGTGGGTGAACAAATTACTGTCGAGCAATTGATAGAAAAGCGAATAATTATGAGAATATCTAGGCATGATCATGTATATAGGCATCATGTCCGTGACAAGTAAACCGAAACGATTATGCATCTACTACTATTACTCCACACATCGACCGCTATCCAGCATGCATCTAGAGTATTAACTTCATAAGAGTAGAGTAACGCCTTAAGCAAGATGACATGATATAGAGGGATAAACTCATGCAATATGATATAAACCCCATCTTTTTATCCTAGATGGCAACAATACAATACGTGTTGTTTCCCTTTCTGTCACTGGGATCGAGCACTGCAAGACTGAACCCAAAGCTAAGCACTTCTCCCATTGCAAGAAAGATCAATCTAGTAGGCCAAACCAAACTGATAATTCGAAGAGACTTGCAAAGATAAACCAATCATACATAAAAGAATTCAGAGAAGATTCAAATATTGTTCATAGATAGACTTGATCATAAACCCACAATTCATCGGATCTCAACAAACACACCGCAAAAGAAGATTACATCGAATAGATCTCCAAGAGAATTGAGGAGAACTTTGTATTGAGATCCAAAGAGAGAGAAGAAGCCATCTACCTACTAGCTGTGGACCCGAAGGTCTGAAGTAAACTACTCACACATCATCGGAGAGGCCATGGAGTTGATGTTGAGGCCCTCCGTGATCAATGCCCCCTCCGGCGGAGCTCCGGAAAAGGCCCAAAGATGGGATCTCTTGGGTACAGAAGGTTGCGGTGGTGGAATTAGGTTTTCATGGTGCTCCTGGATGTTTGGGGGGTACATGGATATATATAGGAGGAAGAAGTACGTCGGTGGAGCAACGAGGGGCCCACGAGGGTGGAGGGCGCGCCCAAGGGGCTAGGCGCGCCCCCTGCCTTGTGGCCTCCTTGATTGTTTCTTGACGCCCACTCCAAGTCTCCTAGATCACGTTCGTTGAGAAAATCACGTTCCCGAAGGTTTCATTCCTTTTGGACTCCGTTTGATATTCCTTTTCGGCGAAACACTGAAATAGCCAAAAAAAACAGCGATTTGGGCTGGGCCTCCGGTTAATAGGTTAGTCCCAAAAATAGTATAAAAGTGTAAAAATAAGCCGATAACATCCAAAATAGATAATATAATAGCATGGAGCAATCAAAAATTATAGATACGTTGGAGATGTATCAGCATCCCCAAGCTTAATTCCTGCTTGTCCTCGAGTAGGTAAATGATAAAAACAGAATTTTTGATGTGGAATGCTTCCTAACATATTTCGCAATGTAATTTTTCTTTATTATGGCATGAATGTTCAAATCCGAAAGATTCAAGATAAAAGTTTAATATTGACATAGAAATAATAATACTTCAAGCATACTAACTAAGTGATAACGCACAAGTATAGGAGATCGCAACAGTTTTAGAGGGTAGAGTATTCAACCCAAATTTATTGATTCGACACAAGGGGAGCCAAAGAATATTCTCAAGTATTAGCAGCTTAGTTGTCAATTCAACCACACATGGAAACTTAATATCTGCAGCAAAGTACTTAGTAGCAAAGTAATATGATAGTAGTGGTAAAGATAGCAAAAGTAATGGTAGCAAAAGTAATGTTTTTGGTATTTTATAGTGATGATAGCAATAGCAATGCAAAAGTAAATAAGCGAAGAACAATATGGAAAGCTTGTAGGTAATGGATCGATGATGGAGAATTATGCCGGATGCGGTTCATCATGTAACAGTCATAACCTAGGGTGACAAAGAACTAGCTCCAGTTCATCAATGTAATTTAGGCATGTATTCTGAATATAGTCCTAAGTGCTTATGGAAAAGAACTTGCATGACATCTTTTGTCCTACCCTCCCGTGGAGCGGGGTCCTACTGGAAACTAAGGGATATTAAGGCCTCCTTTTAATAGAGTACCGGACCAAAGCATTAACACATAGTGAATACATGAACTCATCAAACTACGGTCATCACCGGTAAGTATCCCGATTATTGTCACTTCGGGGTTAACGGATCATAACACATAATTGGTGACTATAGACTTGCAATATAGGATCAAGAACGGGCCCTAGTGACAAGCATTAAGCATAGCAAAGTCATAGCAACATCAATCTCAGAACATAGTGGATACTAGGGATCAAACCCTAACAAAACTAACTCGATTACATGATAAATCTCATCCAACCCATCACCGTCCACTAAGCCTACGATGGAATTACTCACACACGGCAGTGAGCATCATGAAATTGGTGATGGAGGATGGTTGATGATGACAATGGCGACGGATTCCCCTCTCCGGAGCCCCGAACAGACTCCAGATCAGCCCTCCCGAGAGAGTTTAGGGCTTGGCGGCGGCTCCGTATCATAAAACATGATGAATCCTTCTCTTTTGGTTTTTTCTACTTGAAAGTGAATATATGGAGTGCAGGTTGAGATCGGTGGAGCGTCAGGGGGGCACGAGGTAGGGGGCGCGCCCCCACCCTCGTGGACAGGTGGGACACCCCCTGACGTGGATCTTCCTTCCAATATTCATTATATATTCCAAAATAATTCTCCGTTGATTTTCAGGTCATTCCTAGAACTTTTATTTCTGCACAAAAATAACACCATGGCAATTCTACTGAAAACAGCGCCAGTCCGGGTTAGTTCCATTCAAATCATGCAAGTTAGAGTCCAAAACAAGGGAAAAAGTGTTTGGACAAGTATATATGACGGAGACGTATCAATTCCCCTAAGCTTAAACCTTTGCTTGTCCTCAAGCAATTCAGTTGATAAACTGGAAGTGATAAAGAAAAACTTTTACAAACTCTGTTTGCTCTTATTGTTGTAAATATGTAAAGCCAACATTCAAGTTTTCAGCAAAGATTATGAACTAACCATATTCACAATAACATTTAGGTCTCATGTTTAGACATATCAATGACATAATCAACTAGCGAGCTATAATAATAAATCTCGAATGACAACACTTTCTCAAAACAATCATGATATGATATAACGAGGTGGTATCTCGCTAGCCCTTTGTGAGACCGCAAAACATAAATGCAGAGCACCTTTAAAGATCAAGGAATGACTAGACATTGCAATTCATGGTAAAAGATATCCAGTCAAGTCATACTCAATGTAAACGAATAGTAATGGATGCAAATGACAGAGGCGCTCTCCAACTGGTGCTTTTTAATAAGAGGGTGATGACGCAACATAAAAGTAAATAGATAGGCCCTTCGCAGAGGGAAGCGGGGATTTGTAGAGGTGCCAGAGCTCGGTTTGAAATAGATATGAATAATATTTTGAGAAGTATACTTCAATTGTCAACATAACAACCAACAGATGGCGATATCTTCCATGCTACACACATTATAGGCGGTTCCCAAACAGAATGGTAAAGTTTATACCCCCCCCCCTCCACCAACAAGCATCAATCCATGGCTTGCTTGAAATAACGAGTGCCTCCAACTAACAAGAGTCCCGTGGGAGTTTTGTTTGCAGATATTTTGATTTGATTTGCATAAAGCATGGGACTGGGCATCCTGATGACCAGCCATTTTCTCGTGAGTGAGGAGCGCAGTCCACTCCTCTTGAGAATAACCCACCTAACATGGATGATACGGACAACTCTAGTTGATACATGAGTTATTCAAGCATACAAAACAGGATATTTATTTGAAGGTTTAGAGTTTGTCACATACAAATTTACTTGAAACGGCAAGTAGATACCGTAAATAAGTAGGTATGGTGGACTCATATGGAATAACTTTGGGGTTTATGGAATTGGATGCACAAGCAGTATTCCCGCTTAGTACAGGTGAAGGCTAGCAAAAGACTGGGAAGCGACCAGCTAGAGAGCGAAAACAGTCATGAACATGCATTAAAATTAATCAACACTGAATGCAAGCATGAGTAGGATATAATGCACCATGAACATAAATATCATAGAGGCTATGTTGATTTTGCTTCAACTACATGCGTGAACATGTGCCAAGTCAAGCCACTCGAATCGTTCAAAAGAGGATACCACCCTATCATACCACATCACAACCATTTTAATAGAATGTTGGCACGCAAGGTAAACCATTATAAGCTCCTAGCTAATTAAGCATGGCATAAGCAACTATAATCTCTAATTATCATTGCAAACATGTGTATTCATAATAGGCTGAATCAGGAACGATGAACTAATCATATTTACAAAAACAAGAGAGGTCGAGTTCATACCAGCTTTTCTCATCTCAACAAGTTCATCATATAATCATCATTATTGCCTTTCACTTGCACGACCGAATAGTGTGGATAATAATAATAGTGCACGTGCATTGGACTAAGCTGGAATCTGCGAGCATTCAATTCAAGAGAGAAGACAAGGTAATATGGGCTCTTTGTTAGATCAACAATAATGCATATAAGAGCCACTCAACATTTTCATTATGGTCTTCTCCTCTCGACCCTCAAAGAAAAGAAATAAAACTATTTACACGGGAAAGCTCCCAACAAGCAAAAGATGAACGAGAAATCTTTTTGGGTTTTCTTTTTAATTACTACTACTACAGGCATGGAAAGCAAACTATTTAAAAACTACAACTAATTTTTTTGTTTTTATCAAGGTTTATTAAACACACAAGAAGAAAGCATAAAAAGGAAAATAAACTAGCATGGATGATACAATGAAAAAGTATGAGCACCGACAACTGGCATGAGTGTGTGAACATGAATGTAATGTCGGTGAGAGTTACGTACCCCCCAAGCTTAGGCTTTTGGCCTAAGTTGGTCTATGGCCACGGCTGGCCTGGCGGATATCCAAAGTTGTAGCTGGGGTCGTACTGAGATGCAGCAGCAATTGGCTGATGAGCTGCAGCTTGGAGGCGAGCTGTCTCCGCCCTCCTCTTGTACTCGGTTGCCTCCTCCCTGGTTATAACATATCTCCCTTTTGCCTGAGTGTCAAAGAAAGCAGGAGCAGGGAGAGCGACGTGATAGGTGTGTCGTCTGTCAAATATTAGTCGGTACTGGAGGAATCGATCATTCCTCTCAACAATATGATGACGAACCATGGCCTCATAATCTAAATAAACATGAGGCAACTCAATATCATACCCACGTATGGGTATATCAAGACAATTAGCTAGACGGTTTGCATAAATTCCACCAAAGAAATCTGCATAAATTCCACCAAAGAATTCTACGTGCAATGATAGCCCCCAAGTTGTATTGTTTATCTCCTAAAACGGTGCTTCTGAGAACGCTAAGATCAGGCACACACATGTGACATGCTTCATCTTTACCATTAATGCATCTACCTATGAAGAGAGCAAAATAATGTATAGCAGGAAAATGAATGCTCCCTATGGTAGCTTGTGTTTTCAGTGCCAGATATTCTCAAATATTCTAGAAAAGATCATATTTAAATTTCGGCGCATTTGGAGAACTTTTATTTTTGGGGTATTTTTTATTGCATGGATAATTTAGAAGATAGACAGAAATTACTATTTTTGCTTTATTTAATATAAATAACAGAAAGTAAAAAGAGGTTACAGAGAGTTATGTTTTCTAAATTCATCCATCTCATTCTCATCAAAAGGAGTCCACTAACAAGGTTGATCAGGTCTTCTTAACAAACTCATTCCGAATAACATGGAAACGGAGAATTTTCGAATAACACTAGGTTACCTCAATGGGGATATGCACATACCCAACAATAATAATATCATATTTCTTCTTGACAATAGGAAGAGGGAATTCAAAACCTCCAATAGTAATAGTTGGAATTTTTCCAATAGAATTGATACTGTGGACTTGAGCTTGTTTCCTCGGAAAGTGTACCATATGCTCATTACCATTAACATGAAAAGTGACATTGCCTTTGGTGCAATCAATAACAGCCCATGCAGTATTCAAAAAGGGTCTTCCAAGAATAATAGACATACCATCGTCCTTGGGAATATCAAGAATAACAAAGTCCGTTAAAATAGTAACTTTTGCAACCACAACAGGCACATCCTCACAAATACCGACAGGTATAGCAGTTGATTTGTCAGCCATTTGCAAAGATATTTCAGTAGGTGTAAATTTATTCAAATCAAGTCTATGATATAAAGAGAGTGGCATAACACTAACACCGGCTCCAAGATCACATAAAGCAGTTTTAACATAGTTTCTTTTAATGGAGCATGGTATAGTGGGTACTCCTGGATCTCCTAGTTTCTTAGCTATTCCACCTTTAAAAGTATAATTAGCAAGCATGGTGGAAATTTCAGCTTCCGGTATCTTTCTTTTATTAGTAACAATATCTTTCATATATTTAGCATAAGGATTCATTTTAAGCATATCAGTCAAACGCATACGCAAAAAGATAGGTCTAATCATTTCAGCAAAGCGCTCAAAATCCTCATCATCCTTTTTCTTGGATGGTTTAGGAGGAAAAGGCATGGGTTTCTGAACCCATGGTTCTCTTTCCTTACCGTGCTTCCTAGCAATAAAGTCTCTTATCATAACATTGATTCTTTGATTGTGGGTTATCAAGATCAACAACAGGTTCAATCTCTACTTCATTGTCATTACTAGGTTGAGCATCAACATGATCATCATTATTAACATTATCACTAGGTTCATGTTCATTACCAGATTGTGTTTCAGCATCAGAAATAGAAATATCATTAGGATTCTCAGGTGTGTCAACAACAGGTTCACTAGTAGCACGCAAAGTCCTATCATTTTTCTCTGAGAATCTTGCTCAATAATATTTCTCTTAGAAGGACTAGGTGCATCAATAATATTTCTCTGAGAATCTTGCTCAATTCTCTTAGGATGGCCTTTAGGATACAAAGGTTCCTGAGTCCTTTTACCAGTTCTAGTAGCCTCTCTAACAGCAAAATCATTTTTATTATTTAGTTCATTGAGCAAATCATTCTGAGCCTTGAGTACTTGTTCTACTTGAGTGGTAACCATAGAAGCATGTTTACTAATAAGTTTAAGTTCACCTTTAACATTAGCCATATAATCACCCAAGTGTTCAAGCATATCAGCATTGCGTTTTAATTCTCTACCAAAATAAGCATTGAAGTTTTCTTGTTTAACCATAAAGTCATCAAACTCATCCAAGCATGGGCTAGCGAACTTAGTAAATGGTATTTCAACTTTATCATATCTATAGAGAAAATTTACCTTTACTACCTGTGTCAAGTTATCAAGACCATGTATTTCTTCAATAGGCGGTAAATTAAGACCATGTATTTCTTCAATAGGAGGTAAATTCTTAACATCTTCAGCTTTAATACCTTTTTCTTCATAGATTTCGTTGCCTCTTGCATATCTTCAGGACTGAGAAATAGAATATCCCTCTTCTTCAGAGTTGTCTTAGGAGTTGGTTCAGGAATTGGATCAGGAAGTGTCCAATTATTTTCATTAGTCAACATATTATTCAATAGAATTTCAGCTTCTTCTGGTCTTTTTCCCTGAAAACACAACCAGCACAACTATCCAGGTGGTCTCTGGAAGCATCGGTTAGTCCATTATAATTGAAGAGGGTGATCAGGCAAAGCATTAAGTAATTGGAGAAGCCTCCCCCATGCTCGTGGGAGACTCTCTTCTTCAATTTGCACAAAAATATATATTTCCCTTAAGGTAGCTCGTTTGTTATGGGCAGGGAAATATTTAGCAGAGAAGTAATAAATCATATCCTGGGGACTACGCACGCAACCAGGATCTAGAGAATTAAACCATATCTTAGCATCACCCTTTAATGAGAATGGAAATAATTTAAGGATGTAATAGTAGCAAGTTTTCTCATCGTTAGTGAACAGGGTGGCTATATCATTTAATTTAGTAAGATGTGCCACAACAGTTTCAGATTCATAGCCATAGAAAGGATCATATTCAACCAAAGTAATTATATCAGGGTCGACAGAGAATTCATAATCCTTATCAGTAACAAAGATAGGTGAAGTAGCATAAGTAGGATCATATTTCATTCTAGCATTCAGAGTTTTTGTTTCATCTTAGCTAATAATTTCTTAAGGTCACTCCTATCATTGCAAGCAAGAAAATCTCTAGCAGTTTCTTCATCCATAACATAGCCCTCATGCACAATAGCTAATTCATATCTAGGGGGAGAGTCTTCATCATCACTTTCATCAATATTATCAGTTTCAATAATTTCATTCTCTCTAGCCCTAGCAAGATGTTCATCAAGAAATTCACCAAGTGGCACAGTAGTATCATGCATAGAAGTAGTTTCATCAGAAGTATCATGCATAGCAGAAGTGGCATCAACAATAACATGCGACATACCAGAATGAATAGCAGAAGCAGGTATAGGTGTCGCAAGCTTACTCAAAACAGAAGGTGAATCAAGTGCAGAGCTAGATGGCAGTTCCTTACCTCCCCTCGTAGTTGAGGTATAATTTTTTGTTTTAGCGTCTTTCAAGTTTTTCAAAATGATAAGAAGATAAAAATCCCAAGTGACTCAAAGAATAGAGTTATGCTCCCCGGCAACGTCGCCAGAAAATAGTCTTGATAACCCACAAGTATAGGGGATCGCAACAGTTTTCGAGGGTAGAGTATTCAACCCAAATTTATTGATTCGACACAAGGGGAGCCAAAGAATATTCTTAAGTATTAGCAGCTGAGTTGTCAATTTAACCACACTCGGAAACTTAATATCTGCAGCAAAGTACTTAGTAGCAAAGTAATATGATAGTAGTGGTAAAGATAGCAAAAGTAATGGTAGCAAAAGTAATGTTTTTGGTATTTTATAGTGATGATAGCAATAGCAACGGAAAAGTAAATAAGCGAAGAACAATATATGGAAAGCACGTAGGCAATGGATCGGTGATGGAGAATTATGCCGGTTGTGGTTCATCATGTAACAGTCATAACCTAGGGTGACACAGAACTAGCTCCAGTCCATCAATGTAATGTAGGCATGTATTCCAAATATAGTCATATGGGCTTATGGAAAAGAACTTGCATGACATCTTTTGTCCTACCCTCCCGTGGAAGTGGAGTCCTATTAGAAACTAATGGATATTAAGGCCTCGTTTTAATAGAGTACCAGACCAAAGCATTAACACATAGTGAATACATGAACTCCTCAAACTACAGTCATCACCGGTAAGTATTCCAATTATTGTCGCTTTGGGGTTAGCGGATCATAACACATAATAGGTGACTATAGACTTGCAAGATAGGATCAAGAACTCTCATATATTGATGAAAACATAATAGGTTCAGATCTGAAATAATGGCACTCGGGCCCTAGTGACAAGCATTAAGCATAGCAAAGTCATAGCAACATCAATCTAAGAACATAGGGGATACTAGGGATCAAACCCTAACAAAACTAACTCGAATACATGATAAATCTCATGCAACCCATCACCGTCCAGCAAGCCTATGATGGAATAACTCTCACACGGCGGTGAGCATCACGAAATTGGTGATGGAGGATGGTTGATGATGACGATGGCGATGAATTCCCCTCTCCGGAGCCCCGAACGGACTCCAGATCAGCCCTCCCGAGAGAGTTTAGGGCTTGGCGGCGGCTCCGTATCGTAAAATGCGATGAATCCTTCTCTTTTGGTTTATTCTCCCCGAAAGTGAATATATGGAGTCCAGGTTGAGGTTGGTGGAGCGTTAGGGGGCACGCCCAGGGGGGCAGGCACGCCCCCACCCTCGTGGACAGGTGGGACACCCTCTGACGTGGATCTTCCTTCCAATATTCATTATATATTCCAAAATAATTCTCCGTTGATTTTTAGGTCATTCTGAGAACTTTTATTTCTGCACAAAAATAACACCATGGCAATTCTGCTGAAAACAGCGTTAGTCTGGGTTAGTTCCATTCAAACCATGCAAGTTAGAGTCCAAAACAAGGGCAAAAGTGTTTGGAAAAGTAGATACGATGGAGACGTATCACTAAGCAATCATGTCTTCTCAAAATAACATGGCCAAAGAAAGTTATCCCTACAAAATCATATAGTCTAGCTATGCTCTATCTTCATCACACAAAATATTAAATCATGCACAACCCCGATGACAAGCCAAGCAATTGTTTCATACTTTTGATGTTCTCAAACTTTTGCAATCTTCACGCAATATATGAGCGTCAGCCATGGATATAGCACTATGGTGGAATAGAATGGTGGTTGTGGAGAAGACAAAAAGGGAGAAGATAGGTTCACATCAACTAGGCGTATCAACGGGCTATGGAGATGCCCATTAATGGATATCAATGTGAATGAGTAGGGATTAACATGCAATGGATGCACTAGAGCTATAAGTGTATGAAAGCTCAACAAAAGAAACTAAGTGGGTGTGCATCCAATTTGCTTGCTCACGAAGACCTAGGGCAATTTGAGGAAGCCCATCATTGGAATATACAAGCCAAGTTCTATAATGTAAAATTCCTACTAGTTTATGAAAGTGACAACATAGGAGACTGTCTCATGAAGATCATGGTGCTACTTTGAAGCACAAGTGTGGAAAAAGGATAGTAACATTGTCCCTTCTCTCTTTTTCTCTCAATTTTTTATTTGTTTGGGCCTTCTTTTTTTTGGCCTCTTTTTTCGTCCGGATTCTCATCCCGACTTGTGGGGGAATCATAGTATCCATCATCCTTTCCTCACTAGGACAATGCTCTAATAATGATGATCAGCACACTTCTTTTTACTTAAACTCAAGAATTACAACTCAATACTTAGAAAAAAATATGACTCTATGTGGATGCCTCCGACGGGGTACCAGGATAATGAATCAAGAGCGACATGTATGAAAGAATTATGAACGGTGGCTTTGCCACAAATATGATGTCGACTACATGATCATGCAAAGCAATATGACAATGATGAATCGTGTCATAGCAAACGGAACGGTGGTAGGTTGCATGGAAATATATCTCGGGATGGCTATGGAAATGCCATAATAGGTAGGTATGGTGGCTGTTTTGAGGAAGGTATATGGTGGGTTTATGGTACCGACGAAAGTTGCGCGGTACTAGAGAGGCTAGCAAATGTGGAAGGGTGAGAGTGCGTATAATCCATGGACTCAACGTTAGTCATAAAGAACTCACATACTTATTGCAAAAATCTATTAGTTATCAAAACAAAGTACTACGCGCATGCTCCTAGGGGGATAGATTGGTAGGAAAAGACCATCACTCGTCCCCGACCGCCACTCATAAGGAAGGCAATCAATAAATAAATCATGCTACGACTTCATCACATAACGGTTCACCATACGTGCATGCTACGGGAATCACAAACTTCAACACAAGTATTTCTCAAATTCACAACTACTCAACTAGCATGACTCTAATATCACCATCTCCATATATCAAAACAATCATCAAGTATCAAACTTCTCTTAGCATTCAATGCACTTGTATGAATTTTTTTATTATTGCCATGATGGTCTAAAGGACTCTCAAAATAATATAAGTGAAGCATGAGGGATCAATTATTTCTATAAAATAGAACCACTATAACATCCCAAATTTTCAATTTGGAATGTTATACAATAGATCATCTTTGCATATCATATTTTATTGCATTTTGGCTGATCCAGAAATTCTACGCAACTCAAGGACCCATGGAGAGAGTTGGGGATTTCGTTATTTTCATATCTGAGTTTTCTCAAATTTCCCAAATAGGATCATTTGATTTGATTTATTTTATCTTCAATTATTTCTAATATAAAATATGAGAGAGGGAATAAAATGACTTTCCCAAAATAAATAAATATTGAGGATTTAATAATAAAATCAAATAAGATTTTATTTTGGTTTTATTTGCTATTTCATTTGAATTTAGGGGAAATTGCACGTTTTCAAAAATTGCATTTAGGGCCAAGAAAATGTTCATCCTATTCTAAATATTTTATTGAGACGATAAAATTTTTTTTTGGCATTTTTAGAATTTTATTTATTTTTGAAGAATTTTATTTAGTCGCAGCGGTATTGTCTTAAAAAAAGGATCAAGTATGTATCCGGGCACGTGCCGAAGAGGACTCAAGTAAATTGTTTAACAGGAGTTGTGCAGGAGGAGGTACCAGTAGTGAAGGATTTCCCTGATGTATTTCCAGAGGAGTTGCCCGGCATGCCACCAGATAGAGATATTGAGTTTTTGATTGAGCTTTTGCCAGGCACAGGGCCAATATGTAAGAGACCATATAGAATGCCCGCAAAGGAAAGGCTAACGTAGTAGCTGACGCGTTGAGGTGTAAAAGCCATGTCAACACCTTAATGACGGGAGATTTACCAAGAGAGTTAGCCGAAAATCTTCGTGAGCTATGTTTGGAGATAGTTCCGAGAGGCTATGTAGCAGCATTGGAGATTCAGTCTACTTTGATGGATAAGATCAGAGAAGCCCAGAAGACTGATAAGGAGATTGCTTCTATTAAGGAGAAAATAAGCAAAGGAAAAGCTAAAGGATTTCGTGAGGATGAGCACGATACCTTATGGTTTGAAGACAATGTTTATGTGCCTAATGATTCGGCGATCAGGAAATTGATTATGCAAGAGGCCCATGATTCACCATATTCGATTCACCCAGGAAATACCAAGATGTATTTGGATTTGAAGGATACTTTCTGGTGGACCGGAATGAAGAAGGATATTGCAGAGTATGTAGCAGTTTGTGATGTATGTCAGAGAGTAAAAGTAGAGCATCAGAAGCCAGCAGGATTGCTACAGCCATTGCCGATACCCGAATGGAAGTGGGATAAGCTAGGCATGGATTTTATTACAGGATTGCCCAGAACTCGTTCAGGCTATGACTCGATTTGGGTTGTAGTCGATCGTTTGACAAAGGTTGCTCATTTCATTCCAGTGAAGACTACCTATACTAGTGCTAAGTAAGCAAATATATACATGACCAGGATCGTATGTCTGCATGGAGTTCCAAGGAGCATCGTATCAGATAGAGGAACCCAGTTTACCTCAAAATTCTGGAATCAGTTGCATGAAACTTTGGGTACCAGGCTAGAGTTCAGTACAGCTTTCCATCCGCAAACGGATGGACAGACCGAGAGAGTCAATCGGATTCTGGAGGATATGCTAAGAGCTTGTGCACTAGATTATGGATCTAGTTGGGACAATAATTTGCCATACGCAGAATTCTCTTATAACAACAGTTATCAATCCAGTTTGAAGATGGCCCCTTTCGAAGCCTTGTACGGAAGGAGGTGTAGGACCCCGTTGTCATGGGATTAAGTTGGAGACCGACAGTTGTTTGGACCAGATCTGATTAAGGAGTCTGAACAGAAAGTAAACTTGATTCACGATAGGCTCAAGGTAGCCCAGTGTAGGCAGAAGAGCTACGCAGAGTCAAAACGCAAGGAGACAGTTTACGAATTCAGAGACCGAGTTTAGCTTCGAGTATCTTCACTTCGAGGAGTTAAGCATTTTGGAGTTAAGGGGAAGTTAGCGCCACGTTTTGTAGGACCATACAAAGTTTTGGAGCGTATGGGAGAAGTAGCTTATAAGTTGGAATTGCCCGAAGGATTGTCAGGAGTTCATGACGTGTTCCACATTTCCCAGTTGAAGAAGTGCCACGCAGAGATGGCTGATATACCGCTAAGAGATACAGTGCCACTGGAAGCGATTCAGTTGGACAATGATTTGACCTATGAGGAGAAACCAGTTAAGATTCTTGAGTATGCCAGCCGAGTCACCCGCAGCAAGGTTATCAAGTTTTGCAAAGTTCAGTGGAGCCACCACACGGAGGATGAAGCCACCCGGGAACAAGAGGAAGATCTGTTGAAGGACCACCTTCACCTATTTTCTAGCCAACCCGAATCTCGAGGGCGAGATTCATCTTAAGGGTGGTAGGTTTGTAACATCCCAAATTTTCAATTTGGAATGTTATACAATAGATCATCTTTGCATATCATATTTTATTGCATTTTGGCTGATCCAGAAATTCTACGCAACTCAAGGACCCACGGAGAGAGTTGGGGATTTCGTTATTTTCATATTTGAGTTTTCTCAAATTTTGAAAATAGGATCATTTGATTTTATTTATTTTATCTTCAATTATTTCTAATATAAAATATGAGAGAGGGAATAAAATGACTTTCCCAAAATAAAGAAATATTGAGGATTTAATAATAAAATCAAATAAGATTTTATTTTGGTTTTATTTGCTATTTTATTTGAATTTAGGGAAAATTGCACGTTTTCAAAAATTGCATTTAGGGCCAAAAAATGTTCATCCTATTCTAAATATTTTATTTAGACGGTGGAAATTTGTTTTGGCATTTTTAGAATTTTATTTATTTTTCTAGAAAAAAATAGTCGCAGCGGTATTGTCTTAAAAAAAAGAGACCCCGTGCCTGACTGGGCCAAGGGCCCAGCCGCCGCCGCCGAGTCCGGGGAGGACCCGCCTCTCGAGGCCGCCCCCTTCCCCAAGTCGCCGCCGCCCCCCCCCCTTATAACCCCGCTGGACCCCCCTGGAGCCACCTCACACAACCGTCGCCTCCTCACGCCGCCCGCGCCGCCGCAGTCGCAGCCGCCGCCCCGCGCCGCTTGCCGCCCCTTCCGCCGCCCGGAGCCGCCACCTCGCACCACCCGCCGCCGCCGGAGCACCGAGCCAAGGTAGCCGCCACCGCCGGTTTTCTGAGAAAAGTTGTTTCATTTTATTAGAAAACCCTAGTTTTTGTTTTTTTAAATAGATCGGTTTTTCCCCGGTTTATTTATTTAGCGAGCGTTTGCTCGTTCGTTCGTTTTAACGAACGCGTTCATCGTTTAGTTCCCGTTAACGAACGAACTTGTTCGTCGTTTTTCTTTTTCTCGGATTAAATCTGCGATTTTCTGATCATGATTTCTGATCCGATGTTCGTTTTAGCTTAAATTTTCGCTCGTTTGTCGAAATCAGGCGATTCAAGTGCCTGGAGTTTCGCCTCGAAACCCTCTTTCCGTTTAACCAACTCAAACAAGTTTTTCCTCAGTAAAAATTGCCCTAGATTCAGATTAGTAAACGAAACTTCTTTCTTTTGCCGTTTGTCTTTCGTTGCTTCGTTCGATTTGGTTCTTTTTGCCAACCGGAGTTCTTAAGTTGGACTTTCTGGTTAGATCTCTTATTCGAGTTTTACCTGTGCATTAGTTGAGTACTTATTGTATGCTTGTTTGTTTGCGATAGAGTACCCGGAGTGCGCAGCTTGCTACTTCGAATCGCTAGGCTTCACGGATCATCAGCAAGGCAAGTAACATTTTGATCATACTTCCTACTACCCAGTTTTTATTGCATTAGATCAATCCTCACACATTGCATGATTAGGATCTAATTAAATTGTGGGTTTGGGAAGTAGATAAGGTAGTACCTATTACCTTTTTATTATCAAACCTTTGGGAGTTACTTCTACGTTTGCTTTTATTGCCATGCTATGCTATTAGACGTGGATTGGGTGAGTGAAATCCATGAAAGATGTGAGATTGATAATTTAATGGTTTGTCTAAGGTGGCAACTTAAACACACATCTGGGTGGATTGAGGCACCTGGGTATTCCAGCGATTGCCTGTTTTCTTTTGGACCGCCACCCAGGCTCAAAGGGATCATGAGATTATTCATGCTAGAAACTTCCATGTGCAGCCACAAGCTACTATGGGCTCTAGCATAGTTGACTAAGTCGTGCGAACTCTTACAGTGGTAGACTAGCAGATGTAGGGGATGTAGGTTGGTACGGTCTACCCATCGTAAGGTGCTAGCGCTTCTGAAAGACTATGTCTCGGTCATCCGTTTCTCAAACACCATGTAGTGCGAGAATCCTAACGGAGGAGGTCGAGTCTTGTGGGGAAAAGTGCGCAAACCTCTGCAGAGTTTATAAATTAATCATGGTTAGCCGTGTCCCCGATTATGGACATCTTGAGTATCTAGAACTTGGATTATCATATGAATCTCATCATGTTACTCTAATTAATTTTGTTGGGTTTTAATGATGATTGCTTAATTGGGATTGAGAATGCTGTCAACCATTCTCAATGTTTAACAACTACCATGATAGTTAAATAAAATTTCTTTCATTTGCAGTAGGGAAAAATTGGCTTTACGCAACACTGTAACCATAGAGCTTTCCACCAGCCAAATATGCATGTAGTATAGTTTTATTCTTCCATCATTCTCTATGTGTTACCTTGCCAGCATATTCCATGTGCTGGCCCGTTTTTGGGCTGCAATGTTCATGTTGCAGACTTTTCAGACGACGAGTAAGGTGCTTTAAGGTCGTGGTTCTATACTCAGTGATGTCGTTGGAGTTGATGGACTCACTTATCTTCCAAGCCTTCCGCTGTTATCATTATTAGATGGCCTTAAGCCATATTTATTGTAATAAGTTCTCTTTTGAGACACTCGATGTAATAAGTGTGTGATTGCTATTCTGTTATAAATCCTTCAAGTACTGTGTGGTGTCAGCATTACTGATCCAGGGATGACACCTGAGCACAGAGATTGGACCGGTTGATGTCTGGTCGCTACAAGATGGTATCAGAGCACACGCTGACTGTTGGACACGACCACTAAGCTAAAGCCCTAGATCACTACTCTCTTCTCATTCTAACTCCTCATCTTTTCTACTCTTTTAGGATGGCGGATGCAAGGAACAAGTTCATGCAACCGAATGAAGATACACCCTTTGGACGCCACTTGAAGGAAGTCACTAGATATCTGAACATAGGAGTAGCAAGTTTCACCGGAACCTACAACGCCACTTTACCTGAAGAAGAGCGCTGGATGATTCAAGTTCAAGTTCCGGGAAGGACGTTCATGCCAGTCACTGAGCCCATAGAGTTTTCATTTGATGCACCAACGTGGAGTCTAGGAAGGAGCATGGCAGCTCACATCGTCATGGGACGCATTGGAGAAGTTTACAGCAATGATCTCAAGGATACTATCTACCAGATTTGTGGGCACCGAGATGAGCACTGGGAGATGATCAGCACCAAGAAGGATAGATCAATTGCAGCTTTTATCCAGGATTTAAACAAGCACATTCGACGTCAGGAGAATCAGATGTGCGCCGACCTGATAGATCTGAAGAAGGCAAGGACAACAATAAAGGAACTGGAGGAAGAACTCAAGGCTACACGTGAAGATTATGAAGAGGAAATCGAAGTATTAGTGGAGAAGAATGACGATCTGATCAAGAAGATTGGAATATTTATGGGAGACCCTACACCAGTAGAAGAAGACGAAGAACCCAAGGAGATTCGCCCGGAAGACTACATCATCATCGACGACACCGACTCGGATCCAGATGATAGCGATGATGACTATGTGGATGAAGCTGGAGCAGATATCATGGAGTCTGCAACCGAAGAATATTTCTAGTAGACCACCCCAACAGTAGTAGTAGTCCACCATGTAAATATAGTAGTCCGAGCACTTTTGCGATAGTTAGATAGATTGTATGCCCTTGTTTGATTGAATGAAGTGAATTGTTTGCTTTTGCCTCATGTGCATATGGGTAGTGTTTTCTCTTTAGATCCCCTCTCTACTCTTAAATCTCATCTTTTCTAAACCCTCAGATGCCTCCGAGACGTGACCCCGGATTTACCTTCCCATCGGAGCTCACTCAGTTGATCAAGCAGTAGAACATGTTGATGCAGTTGCTAGTCCAGAATCAGAATCAGGGGAATAACAACAACAACCCACCACCACCTGTTGATCACTTAGCCCGTTTTCTTAGGCTGAATCCGCCGGCGTTTTCCAGTAGCACTGAGCCGATAGTAGTAGATGATTGGCTCCGCAAGACAGCAAGGGAGTTGACCACGGCAGGATGCACAGATGCGGAAAAGGTGAAGTTTGCCGCACATCAGCTTGAAGGACCCGCGGCATCATGGTGGGAGAATTTCACAGCCACTTTCCCTGTCGACACTGTCACATGGGACCAGTTTCAGCAGGCTTTCCGTACTGCCCATGTTTTAGCAGGAGCTATGGCCATGAAGAAGCGAGAGTTTCGCAACTTGCGCCAAGGAGGACGGACAGTTGGCCAGTATGTGGAGGACTTTAGTAAGCTAGCACATTATGCCCCAGATGACGTTGCTACGGATGCAGCTAAGCAGGAGAAGTTTCTGGAAGGACTGAATGATGAGTTGAGCATGCAGTTGATGGTAGCAACCTTCAACAACTACCAGGAGTTGGTAGACCGTGCCCTCATGATTGAAGGGAAGCAGCAGCAAATTGAGAACCGCAAGAGGAAGTATGGACAAGGGAAGTATAATTCTGGAGCTCAGCAGAAACCACGTTTTACCCCTAGACCAGGAGGACATTTTCAGCATACCCATGGGGGAGGTAGCTCGCATAACCATAATGGCCCCAAGAATGGTAATGGGAATGGAGGAAGCAACGGCCAGAACCGCACCAACCCATCAACCCCAGCCAAGAGAGACCTGAGCCAAGTCACTTGCTTTAAGTGTCAAAAGACCAGACATTACGCTAATGAATGTCCTCAAGCCCAGAATGGACATGGCAATGGAAGCTCTGGGAAGAAGCCGAACCCTTTCAACAGGGGACAGATGAACCACATAAATGTGGAGGAAGTTGAAGCCCAGCCCGATGCAGTAATAGGTAAGTTTTTGGTTAAGTCATTTACTGCACTCATTCTTTTGATACTGGTGCATCACATTCATACATATCAAGGGGATTTGTGGATAAGTATAAACTGCCAACCCAAGCCCTTAGGTCACCCATGTTAGTAACCTCGCCTGGAGCAGAGTATATGGCTCGTCTATGGTGTGATCGGTTACCATTAAGGATTGGTAACTACGTATTTCCCTCAGACCTAATAGTATTGGAATCTCAAGGATTGGATGTGATATTAGGCATGGATTGGTTATCAAAGTATGAAGGGAACATTGAATGTGCCAGTAAGTCAATTTTGCTTACCACCCCAGAAGGAAGAAGGATCAAGTATGTATCCCGGCATGTGCCGAAGACGACTCAAGTAAATTTCTTAACATGAGTTGTGCAGGAGGAGGTGCCAGTAGTGAGGGATTTCCCTGATGTATTTCCAGAGGAGTTGCCCGGCATGCCACCGGATAGAGATATTGAGTTTTTGATTGAGCTTTTGCCAGGCACAGGGCCAATATCTAAGAGACCATATAGAATGCCCGCAAAGGAAAGGCTAACGTAGTAGCTGATGCATTGAGCCGTAAAAGCCATGTCAACACCTTAATGACGGGAGATTTGCCAAGAGAGTTAGCCGAAAATCTTCGTGAGCTATGTTTGGAGATAGTTCCGAGAGGCTATGTAGCAGCATTGGAGATTCAGTCTACTTTGATGGATAAGATCAGAGAAGCCCAGAAGACTGATAAGGAGATTCTTCTATTAAGGAGAAAATAATCAAAGGAAAATCTAAAGGATTTCGTGAGGATGAGCACGATACCTTATGGTTTGAAGACCGTGTTTATGTGCCTAATGATTCGGCGATCAGGAAATTGATTCTGTAGGAGGCCCATGATTCACCATATTCGATTCACCCAGGAAATACCAAGATGTATTTGGATATGAAGGATACTTTCTGGTGGACCTGAATGAAGAAGGATATTGTGGAGTATGTAGCAGTTTGTGATGTATGTCAGAGAGTAAAAGTAGAGCATCAGAAGCCAGCAGGATTGCTACAACCATTGCCGATACCCGAATGGAAGTGGGATAAGCTAGGCATGGATTTTATTACAGGATTTCCCAGAACTCGTTCAGGCTATGACTCGATTTGGGTTGTACTCGCTCATTTGACAAAGGTAGCTTATTTCATTCTAGTGAAGACTACCTATACCAGTGCAAAGTTAGCAAAGATATACATGACCAGGATCGTATGTCTGCATGGAGTTCCAAGGAGCATCGTATCAGATAGAGCAACCCAGTTTACCTCAGAATTCTGGAATCAGTTGCATGAAACTTTGGGTACCAGGCTAGAGTTCAGTACAGCTTTCCATCCGCAAACAGATGGACAGACCGAGAGAGTCAATCAGATTCTGGAGGATATGCTGAGAGCTTGTGCGCTAGATTATGGATCTAGTTGGGACGATAATTTTCCATACGCAGAATTCTCTTATAACAACAGTTATCAATCCAGTTTGAAGATGGCCCCTTTCGAAGCCTTGTACGGAAGGAGGTGTAGGACCCCGTTGTCATGGGATGAAGTTGGAGACCGATGGTTGTTTGGACCAGATCTGATTAAGGAGTCTGAACAAAAAGTAAAATTGATTCGTGATAGGCTCAAGGTAGCCCAGTCCAGGCAGAAGAGCTACGCAGATTCAAAATGCAAGGAGACAGTTTACGAATTCGGAGACCGAGTTTATCTTCGAGTATCTTCACTTCGAGGAGTTAAGCATTTTGGAGTTAAGGGGAAGTTAGCGCCACGTTTTGTAGGACCATACAAAGTTTTGGAGCGTATGGGAGAAGTAGCTTATAAGTTGGAATTGCCCGAAGGATTGTCAGGAGTTCATGACGTGTTCCATGTTTCCCAGTTGAAGAAGTGCCACGCAGAGATGGCTGATATACCGCTAAGAGATACAGTGCCACTGGAAGCGATTCAGTTGGACAGTGATTTGACCTATGAGGAGAAACCAGTTAAGATTCTTGAGTATGCCAGCCGAGTCACCCGCAGCAAGGTTATCAAGTTTTGCAAAGTTTAGTGGAGCCACCACACGGAGGATGAAGCCACCCGGGAATGAGAGGAAGATCTGTTGAAGGACCACCCTCACCTATTTTCTAGCCAACCCGAATCTCGAGGGTGAGATTCATCTTAAGGGGGGTAGGTTTGTAACATCCCAAATTTTCAATTTGGAATGTTATACAATAGATCATCTTTGCATATCATATTTTATTGCATTTTGGCTGATCCAGAAATTCTACGCAACTCAAGGACCCATGGAGAGAGTTGGGGATTTCGTTATTTTCATATTTGAGTTTTCTCAAATTTTGAAAATAGGATCATTTGATTTTATTTATTTTATCTTCAATTATTTCTAATATAAAATATGAGAGAGGGAATAAATTGACTTTCCCAAAATAAAGAAATATTGAGGATTTAATAATAAAATCAAATAAGATTTAATTTTGGTTTTATTTGCTATTTTATTTGAATTTAGGGAAAATTGCACGTTTTCAAAAATTGCATTTAGGGCCAAAAAAATGTTCATCATGTTCTAAATATTTTATTTAGACGGTGAATTTTTTTTGGCATTTTTAGAATTTTATTTATTTTTCTAGAAGAAAAAAATTTAGTCGCAGCGGTATTGTCTTAAAAAAAAGAGACCCCGCGCCCGACTGGGCCAAGGGCCCAGCTGAGCAGGCCGGCCCAGCCGCCGCCGCCTCTCGCCCGGGTCGGGATAGGAGTCCCGACCGTCACCGCCGCCGAGTCCGGGGAGGACCCGCCTCCCGAGGCCACCCCCTTCCCCAAGTCCCCCCCCCCTTTATAACCCCGCTGGACCCCCCTGGAGCCGCCCCACACCGCCGCCGCCGCCCACGCCACCTGCCACCGCCGCCGCACGCCGCAGCCGCCGCCCCGCACCACCCCCCGCCGCCGGAGCCCCACCGGAGCTTCGCCGGATCCCCGAGCCAAGGTAGCCATCGCCGGTTTTCTGAGAAAAGCCGTTTCGTTTTTTAGAAAACCCTAGTTTCGTTTTTTTAATAGATCGGTTTTTCTCCGGTTTATTTATTTAGGGAGCGTTCGCTCGTTCGTTCATTTTGACAAACGCGTTCATCGTTTAGTTCCAGTTAGCGAACATTCGTTCGTTAATCTGTTCATCGTTTTTCTTTTTCTCAGATTAAATCTGTGATTTTCTGATCGCGATTTCTAATCCGATGTTCGTTTTAGTTTAACTTTTCGCTCATTTGTCGGAATCAGGCGATTCAAGCGCCTGGAGTTTCGTCTCGAAACCCTCTTTCCGTTTAACCAACTCAAACAAGTTTTTGCCTCAGTAAATTGCCCTAGATTCAGATTAGTAAATGAAGCTTGTTTCTTTTGTCGTTTGTCTTTCGTTGCTTCGTTCGATTTGATTCTTTTTGCCAACCGGAGTTCTTAAGTTGGACTTTCTGGTTAGATCTCATATTCGAGTTTTACCTATGCATTAGTTGAGTACTTATTGTATGCTTGTTTGTTTGCGATAGAGTACCCGGAGTGCGCCGCCTGCTACTTCGAATCGCTAGGTTTCACAGATCATCAGCAAGGCAAGTAACACTTTGATCATACTTCCTATTACCAGTTTTTATTGCATTAGATCAATCCTCACACATTGCATGATTATGATCTAATTAAATTGTGGGTTTGGGAAGTAGATGAGGTAGTACCTATTACCTGTTTATTATCAAACCTTTGGGAGTTACTTCTACAATTGCTTTTATTGCCATGCTATGCTAGTAGACGTGGATTGGGTGAGTGAAATCCATGGCAGATGTGAGATTGATAATTTAATGGTTTGTCTAAAGTGGAAACTTAAACACACATCTGGGTGGATTGAGGCACCTGGGTATTCCAGCGATTGCCTGTTTTCTTTTGGACCGCCACCCAGGCTCAAAGGGATCATGAGATTATTCATGCTAGAAACTTCCGTGTGCAGCCACAAGCTACTATGGGCTCTAGCATAGTTGACTAAGTCGTGCGAACTCTTATAGTGGTAGACTAGCAGATGTAGGGGATGTAGGTTGGTATGGTCTACCCATCATAAGGTGCTAGCACTTCTGAAAGACTATGTCTCGGTCATTCGTTTCTCGAACACCATGTAGTGCGAGAATCCTAACGGAGGAGATCGAGTCTTGTGGGGAAAAGTGCGCAAACCTCTGCAGAGAGTATAAACTAATCATGGTTAGCCGTGTCCCCGGTTATGGACATCTTGAGTATCTAGAACTTGGATTATCATATGAATCTCATCATGTTACTCTAATTAATTTTGTTGGGTTTTAATGATGATTGCTTAATTGGGATTGAGAATGATGTCAACCATTCTCAATGTTTAACAACTACCATGATAGTTAAATAAAATTTATTTCCTTTGCAGTAGGGAAAATTGGCTTTATGCAAAACTGTAACCATATAGCTTTCCACCAGCCAAATATGCATGTTGTGTAGTTTTATTCTTCCATTATTCTCTATGTGTTACATTGCCAGGATATTCCATGTGCTGACCCATTTTCGGGCTGCAACGTTCATGTTGCAGACTTTTCAGACGACGAGTAAGGTGCTTTTAGGTCGTGGTTCTATACTCAGTGATGCCGTTGGAGTTGATGGACTCACTTATCTTCCAAGCCTTCCGCTGTTATCGTTATTAGATGGCCTTAAGCCATATTTATTGTAATAAGTTCTCTTTTGAGACACTCGATGTAATAAGTGTGTGATTACTACTCTGTTATAAATCCTTCAAGTACTGTGTGGTGTCAGCATTACTGATCCAGGGATGACACCTGAGCACAGAGATTGGACCGGTTGAGGTTTGGTCGCTACAACCACCGCCGTGCTCTAAAAGATATAAGTGAAGCACTAGAGCAAAAACTATATAGCTCAAAAGATATAAGTGAAGCACATACAGTATTCTAATAAATTCCAATTCATGTGTGTGTCTCTCAAAAGATGTGTACAGCAAGGATGATTGTGGTAAACTAAAAATCAAAGACTCAAATCATACAAAACGCTCCAAGCAAAACACATATCATGTGGCGAATAAAAATATAGCTCCAAGTAAAGTTACCGATAGACGAAGACAAAAGAGGGGATGCCTTCTGGGGCATCTCCAAGCTTAGGCTTTTTGGTGTCCTTGTATTTTAACTTGGGGTGCCATGGGCATCCCCAAGCTTAGGCTCTTGACACTCTTTGTTCCATAATCCATCAAATCTTTACCCAAAACTTGAAAACTTCACAACACAAAACTTAAATAGAAAATCTCGTGAGCTCTGTTAGCGAAAGAAAACAAAACACCACTTCAAGGTACTGTAATGAACTCATTCTTTATTTATATTGGTGATAAACCTACTGTATTCCAACTTCTCTATGGTTTATAAAGTCTTTTACTAGCCATAGATTCATCAAAATAAGCAAACAACACACGAAAAGCAGAATCTGTCAAAAACAGAAAAATCTGTAGTAATCTATAGCTAACGCAAACTTCTGGAACCCCAAAAATTCTAAAATAAATTGTTGTACGTGAGGAATTTATCTATTAATCATCTGCAAAAATAATTAACTAAATATCACTCTCCAATAAAAAAATGGCAGCAATTCTCGTGAGCGCTAAAGTTTCTGTTTTTTACAGCAAGATCAAGAAGACTTTCCCCAAGTCTTCCCAATGGTTCTACTTCGCACAACCACAATAAACACAAAAAACCACAACCAAAACAGAGGCTAGATAAATTATTTATTACTAAACAGGAGCAAAAAGCAAGGAATAAAAATAAAATTGGGTTGCCTCCCAACAAGCGCTATCGTTTAACGCCCCTAGATAGGCATAAAAGCGAAGATAGATCTAGGTATTGCCATCTTTGGTAGGCAATCCATAAGTGGATCTCATAATAGATTCATATGGTAATTTAACTTTATTTCTAGGGAAGTGTTCCATGCCTTTCCTTAATGGAAATTGGAATCTAATATTCCCTTCCTTCATATCAATAATTGCACCAATCGTTCTAAGACAAGGTCTACCAAGAATAATAGGACATGAAGAATTGCAATATATATCAAGAACAATGAAATCTACGGGCACATAATTCCTATTTGCAACAATAAGAACATCATTAATCTTTCCCATAGGTTTCTTAATAGTGGAATCTGCAAGGTGCAAGTTTAAAGAACAATCATCAAATTCACGGAAAACCTAGCAAATCACACAAAGTTTTTGGGATCGTGGAAACACTAGCACCCAAATCACACAAAGCATAGCATTCATGAGCTTTAATTTTAATTTTAATTTTAGGTTCCCACTCATCATAAAGATTTCTAGGGATAGAAACTTCCAACTCAAGTTTTTCTTCATAAGATTGCATCAAAGCATCATCGATATGTTTAGTAAAAGCTTTATTTTGACTATAAGCATGAGGAGAATTTAGCACGGATTGCAACAAGGAAATACAATCTATCAAAGAGCAATTATCATAATTAAATTCCTTGAAATCCAAGATAGTGGGTTCGTTGCTATTTAAAGTTTTAACCTCTTCAATCCCACTTTTAACAATTTTTGCATCAAGATCTAAAAACTCTGAATTATTGGGATGCCTTCTAACTAAAGTTGACTCATCTCCAGTCCCATCATTATCAAGATTCATATTGCAAAACAAAGATTTAATAGGGGACACATCAATCACTTTTACATATTCATCCTTATTATCATGAAAACTAGAAGAACACGCTTTCACAAAGCAATCTTTCTTAGCACGCATCCTAGCGGTTCTTTCTTTGCACTCATCAATGGAAATTCTCATGGCTTTGAGAGACTCATTGATATCATGCTTAGGTGGAATAGATCTAAGTTTCAAAGAATCAACATCAAGAGAAATTCTATCCACGTTCCTAGCCAATTCATCAATGTTAAGCAATTTTTCTTCAATCAAAGCATTGAAACTCTTTTGAGAACTAATAAATTATTTAATATTAGATTCAAAATCAGAGGGCATCTTATTATAATTTCAATAAGAATTGTTGTAGGAATTACCATAATTATTAGAGGAATTACTAGGAAAATTACCTCTATACGCATTATTACCAAAATTGTTCCTACCAACAAAATTCACATCCATAGATTCATTATTATTCTCAATCAAAGTAGACAAAGGCATATCATTAGGATCATTAGGATCACTCTTATTAGCAAACAATTTCATAAGTTCATCCATCTTTCCACTCAAAACATTAATCTCTTCAATTGCATGCACCTTTTTACTAGTAGATCTTTCAGTGTGGCATTGAGAATAATTAACCATAATATTATCTAGGAGTTTGGTAGCTTCTCCTAAAGTGATTTCCATAAAAGTGCCTCCCGCGGCCGAATCTAAAAGATTTCTAGAAGCAAAATTCAATCCGGCATAATTTTTTTGTATAATCATCCATAAATTCAATTCATGTGTAGGGTAATTACGTATCATTAATGTCATCCTCTCCCAGGCTTGTGCAACATGTTCATGATCAAGTTGCTTAAAATTCATAATATTGTTTCTAAGAGAGATGATCTTAGCGGGAGGAAAATACTTAGAGATAAAAGCACCTTTGCACTTATTTCATGAATCAATACTATTTATAGGCAAAGACGAAAACCAAGCTTTAGCACGATCTGTAAGTGAAAACGGAAATAGCTTAAGTTTAACAATATCATTATCCACATATTTCTTCTTTTGCATATCACACAAATCAACAAAGTTGTTTAGATGGGTAGCGACATCTTCATTAGGAAGGCCAGAAAACGGATCTTTCATGACAAGATTCAGCAAAGCAGTATTAATTTCACAAGATTTAGCATCGGTAAGAGGAGCAATCAGAGTGCTAATAAAATCATTATTTTTAGTATTGGCAAAGTCACACAATTTAGTATTATCTTGATCCATCGTGACAAGCAAGCAATCCAACACACAAGCGAACAAGAAATGGGCAAAAGAGGCAAATTGGGAAAGGGAAGGGGAACGGAGAAGAAAGGGCGAATAAAACGGTAAGGGTGAAGTGGGGGAGAGGAAAACGATAGGCAAATGGCAAATAATGTAATGCGAAGGATAAGAGTTGTGATGGGTACTTGGTATGTCTTGACTTGGCGTAGATCTCCCAGGCAACGGCGCCAGAAATCCTTCTTGCTACCTCTTGAGCACTGTGTTGGTTTTCCCTTGAAGAGGAAAGGGTGATGCAGTAGAGCAGCGTAAGTATTTCCCCCAGTTTTTGAGAACTAAGGTATCAATCTAGTAGGAGACCACGCTCAAGTCACCTCATACCTACACAAACAAATAAGAACCTCGCAACCAACGCGATAAAGGGGTTGTCAATCCCTTCACGATCACTTGCAAGAGTGAGATCTGATAGAGATGATTATAATACGATACATATTTTTTGGTATTTTTATGATATAAATTGAAAGTAGATAAAGCAAAATAAACGGTGCCAGAAATAGATTGTTGACAGGAGATTAATATGATGGAAATTAGACCCGGGGGCCATAGGTTTCACTAGTGGCTTCTCTCAAGATAGCATTAGTATTATGGTGGGTGAACAAATTACTGTCGAGCAATTGATAGAAAAGCGGATAATTATGAGAATATCTAGGCATGATCATGTATATAGGCATCACGTCCGCGACAAGTAGACCGAAACGATTCTGCATCTACTACTATTACTCCACACATCGACCGCTATCCAGCATCCATCTAGAGTATTAAGTTCATAAGAACAGAGTAACGCCTTAAGCAAGATGACATGATGTAGAGGGATAAACTCATGCGATATGATATAATCCCGATCTTTTTATCCTCGATGGCAACAATACAATATGTGTCGTTTCCCTTTCTGTCACTGGGATCGAGCACCGCAAGATTGAACCCAAAGCTAAGCACTTCTCCCATTGCAAGAAAGATCAATCTAGTAGGCCAAACCAAACTGATGATTCGAAGAGACTTGCAAAGATAAACCAATCATACATAAAAGAATTCAGAGAAGATTCAAATATTGTTCATAGATAGACTTGATCATAAACCCACAATTCATCGGATCTCGATAAACACACCGCAAAAGAAGATTACATCGAATAGATCTCCAAGAGAATCGAGGAGAACTTTGTATTGAGATCCAAAGAGAGAGAATAAGCCATCTAGCTACTAGCTATGGACCCGAAGGTCTGAAGTAAACTACTCACACATCATCGGAGAGGCCATGGAGTTGATGCAGAGGCCCTCCATGATCAATGCCCCCTCCGGTGGAGCTCCGGAAAAGGCCCCAAGATGGGATGTCTTGGGTACAGAAGGTTGCGGCGGTGGAATTAGGTTTTCGTGGTTCTCTTGGATGTTTGGGGGGTACGTGGATATATATAGGAGGAAGAAGTACGTCGGTGGGGCAACGAGGGGCCCACAAGGGTGGAGGGCGTGCCAAGGGGGGGGGTAGGCGTGCCCCCTGCCTCGTGGCCTCCTTGATTGTTTCTTGATGCCCACTCCAAGTCTCCTGGATCACGTTCATTGAGAAAATCACGTTCCCGAAGGTTTCATTCCCTTTGGACTCCGTTTGATATTCCTTTTCGGGGAAACACTGAAATAGGCAAAAAAATAGCAATTTGGGCTGGGCCTCCGGTTAATAGGTTAGTCCCAAAAATATATAAAAGTGTAAACATAAGCCCGGTAACATCCAAAATAGATAATATAATAGCATCGATCAATAAAAAATTATAGATACATTCGAGACGTATCAGGAACGTAGTAATTTCAAAAAAATTCCTATGCACACGCAAGATCATGGCGATGCATAGCAACGAGAGGGGAGAGTGTCATCTACGTACCCACATAGACCGTAAGCGGAAGCGTTATGAAAACGCGGTTGATGTAGTCGTAAGTCTTCACGATCAACCGATCCTCGGTACCGAACGTACGGCACCTCCGCGTTCAGCACACGTTTAGCTCGGTGACGTCCCGTGAACTCATGATCCAGTAGAGCTTCGGGAAGAGCTTCGTCGGCACGACAGCTTGGTGACGGTGTTGATAAAGTTACCGACGCAGGGCTTCGCCTAAGCACCGCTATGATATGATCGAGGTGGATTATGGTGGAGGGGGGCACCGCACACGGCTAAAAGATCAATGATCAACTGTTGTGTCTCCAAGGGGTGCCCCCCTCCCCGTATATAAAGGAGTGGAGGAGGGGGATGGGGCCGGCCTCCTATGGCGTGCCCCATGAGGAGTCCTACTCCCACCGAGAGTAGGACTCCCCCTTTCAAAGTAGGAGTAGGAGAGGAGAAGGAAGGGAGAGAAGGAAAGGGGGGCGCCGCCACCCCTCCTTGTCCAATTCGGACTAGAGGGGGAGGGGGCGCGCGGCTGCCCTTGCCGCCCCTCCTCTTCTTCCACTAGGGCCCATTAGGCCCAATATACTCCCCGGGGGGTTCCGGTAACCCCCCGGTACTCCAGTTTATGTCCGAAACCTCCCGAAACACTTCCGGTGTCCGAACATAGTCGTCCAATATATCGATCTTTACGTCTCGACCATTTAGAGACTCATCATCATGTCCGTGATCATATCTAGGACTCCAAACTACCTTCGGTACATCAAAACACAAAAACTCATAATACCGATCGTCACAGAACTTTAAGCATGCAGACCCTACGGGTTTGAGAACTATGTAGACATGACCGAGACACATCTCCGGTCAATAACCAATAGCGGAACCTGGATGCTCATATTGGTTCCTACATATTCTATGAAGATCTTTATCGATCAAAACCGCATAACAACATACGTTGTTCCCTTTGTAATCGGTATGTTACTTGACCGAGATTAGATCGTCGGCATCTCAATACCTTGTTCAATCTCGTTACCGGCAAGTCTCTTTAATCGTTCCGTAATGCATCATCCCGTAACTAACTCATTAGTCACATTGCTTGCAAGGCTTATAGTGATGTGCATTACTAAGAGGGCCCAGAGATACCTCTCTGACAATCGGAGTGACAAATCCTATTCTCGATCTATGCCAACTCAACGAACACCATCGGAGACACCTGTAGAGCACCTTTATAATCACCCAGTTATGTTGTGATGTTTGGTAGCACACAAAGTGTTCTTCCGGTAATCGGGAGTTGCATAATCTCATAGTCATACGAACATGTATAAGTCATGAAGAAAGAAATAGCAGTAAACTAAACGATCAAGTGCTAAGCTAACAGAATGGGTCATGTTAATCACATCATTCTCCTAATGATATGATCCCGTTAATCAAATGACAACCCATGTTTATGGCTAGGAAACTCAACCATCTTTGATCAACGAGCTAGTCAAGTAGAGGCATACTAGTGACACTATGTTTGTCTATGTATTCACACATGTATTATGTTTCCGATTAATACAATTCTAGCATGAATAATACACATTTATCATGATATGAGGAAATATATAATAACTTTATTATTGCCTCTAGGGCATATTTCCTTCACAACGACCTACATAGGATGGGGGGATGTTGCTTACCCCCTTTGGAGCCGATGAACCGCCTATGGTGGAGACAAGGAGGATGAGACGAATTCGAAGACGAAGGGGAGAAGCAAGTTCTGCTGCTAGATATTGAAGTTGTCGTCACTTCCACAGATCTGAATCGTTGTCACTGGTGCTGAGAACTAAGGTTGAGTTTGTCTTAGCACTAGAGGTGAGTGAGTAAATGGGGGAAGGGGTGATGATTTTTTTGAGGATTAATTGTGTCGCTTTATTCAACCAATAAATACCTAAACAACGTCCAGGATCTCATCAGAGACCACATCTAAAAAATAAAGTCTGGTGGCACCATCGGCCAAATCTTACATAGTTCTTCCCCTACACCAACGTTAGGTAATTTGTGCGCAACAGAATTCACAAACACCCTTACCCATGTCACCTTGCTCTTGTGGAACATGCTCATCATCGACTTGATTTCTTCAATCCAAGGCCCAGCCACCTGCTCATCATCGACTTGATTTATTCAATCCAAGGCCCAGCCACCGAGAGATTCTTTCTTCCGTCGCTTAACATGCTCGCCACAACCTTGTTGTCCGTCTCCAAGTAGAGCTTATGCACATGTATTTCAGACCCGAGTTTGACCGCCACCCTGCATGTAAGTATCTCGACCATCTCAGGCCCAGTTATGGGCCAAAAAAGTGGCAAGCTGTCACGAAAAAGTCACCAACATGCCCCTGACGGATCACTCCTCCAACTCCTTGATACGTTCATTTTGCATCATGTTTATTATTATTATTTATAATGCTTTTGGTCATTATTTAACTTTATGATGCAATTCTAATGTCTTTTCTCTCTTACTCCCTCCATTCCTTTATATAAGATGTATTTTTTTAGTGCGCCGACCAAGGCACAGAACGAAGGAGAATTTTGGACAAAAGTACCCTTAACTAATTAGGTAGTTAGCAACTTAATTTGCGGCAACTGATAACCCACAAGTATAGGGGATCAATTGTAGCCTCTTTTGATAAGTAAGAGTGTCGAACCCAACGAGGAGCTAAAGGTAGAACAAATATTCCCTCAAGTTCTATCGACCACCGATACAACTCTACGCACACTTGTCGTTCGCTTTACCGGAAACAAGTATGAAACTAGAAGTACTTTGTAGGTGTTTTTGGGTAAGCTTGCAAGAAAGTAAAGAACACGAAAATAAAAGCTAGGGGCTGTTTAGATAAATACACAACTAAATTATTTTTAGTAAAGAGCTTTTGTCAACAAGAAAGTTATTTGTCCCTAGGCAATCGATAACTAGACCGGTGATCATTATTGTAATTTTATTTGAGGGAGAGGCATAAGCTAACATTGTCACACCCTAGCTAGTTCATGCATTAGAGTGATTGCATCATCTTTAAATTTCCCAGAAAAATGAAATGGGGATGATAGAACCCCCAGCACCCCCCCTGGAACAACTAGGGTTTACTAAAAACTTTTTCAATGAACCTGAAATGCCCTTCTAAAAAGTCCACCCTTTTTGTTTTGGGTTAAAACCTTTGACAAAAATAGTGAACATTTTTCTAGGACATCTTAAGGTCATTGGATTAACTCATATAGTATTTGCATTTGGGCATTTAAATGCTATAAAATATTTTGAATGCTCAAATAATCATAAACTAAAATGTTTACTGTTGGATATGTTCTAAGCAGTAGCCATGATTAATTTTATGATTTTTGGAAATGCCCTGGCATTTTTAATAAAGCCCTAAAGTTACAGAAATAATAGAAAATAAATAAAAATAGAAAAACGGAGAGCGAGAGAGAGAGAGAGAGAGAAACCTACTTGGGCCTTCTTACCTGGCACGCATGTAGCCCAAGTGGCCGGCCCAGCACGGCCCAGTCCATCTGGCCGTGCCAGTCGTCCCCTTCCTTGGGACAGAAGGACGAAGGGCGCGTGCCCGACGCGCGCGCACAGCCGTAAGCCACCTCCTGCTTGCCGCTTAACCGCTGGACGAGTTGTATGACCTCCACGTCGCGCCCCGACCCCCTGGACACCTCACACTTCCCCCTCCTCTCTCCCTCGCTCCCCCGATGCCATGGCCAACGCAGCCGCCGCCGTCTCACCGCCGTAGCCGTAGCCACCATCGTCTCTGCGCCGCCCTACCGTGTCCACGAGCTCCGCCACCCTCCTCTCCGTCGAGCAGGCCGAGCCTCGAGTGCTCGCGTGCCCCGAAGCCACCGCATCGACCTTGCCCGACTCCGCCACCGCCGGAGACCCCCTTCACCGTCGCCATCGCAGCAGGCCGTCCCCGACCTCGTCGTCAGCTCCGTCACAACCGCCGTGAGCCTAGCTACCTCCCCACCCTCTCCGTTCCCTCTCTCGAGCCCCGTAGCGACTGCACGTAGCTCACCCGCACGCGCCGCCATGGAGTTCGTCGCCGATGAGGCTCCGGCCACCCAACGGCCACGCCACCTTCTCCACTAGCCCTACCGCACCCCTAGAAGCTCAACGCACTAACCCACGTGCCTCTCTGTGCCCCCTAGCGACGAGTCCGAGCTCACCCGAGCTCCGGCCGCTGCCAAACTCGTCGCCGGCGTCATCTTCGGCTACCCCGAGCTCAACCACTAGCACCACTCACTGCGGCTCGTTCCCAGCCGCCCGTAGAACCCAACGGCGCCTCGAATGCTGCCCTGTAGATGAAACCCGCACCTGCACCGCCGCGTTTGGCCTCGCCGTAGCCGCCGGGATTGACCCCAGTTTGACCCCTCCAGAGTCACTAACATGTGGGGCCGGCTCCTAACTAAATTAGATTAGTTTTTAATTAATGCTAATCACTTTGTTAGAGGTTAATGACCGCGTTAACTAACTCTCTCTCACTGACATGTGGGCCCAGGACCTAACTAACCTAGTTTAGTGCTAACTAAACACTACCTAACTCTGTTAGTTAGCTGAGACACTGACAGATGGGGCCCACCAGTCAGGTTTGACCTGGGCTGGCGCCTTTGACTCGCTGACATCACAGTGACGTAGTGCTGACGTAGTTATTTATTTTCTGGATTTATTCTTATATAGGTAATTCCAGAAAAGAGCCAAAACTTCTAAAAATCATAGAAAATCAACCATAGCTCCAAATCAAACAAATTATATATGAAAAATGATCAGAAAAATTCAATCTTTCCATCTGTAATGGTTTCATGCATGACAAAACACTTTAACCTTGCTGTTTAGGTGAAACAAGCAAATACACTTATAATGCATAAGAACTTAAGCTTCCATTTGAATCTTTGATTCAAATGGACCCATCTCAACTTGTTTCACATTGCATTAGGCAGGACACCTCATTTTGCCATGTCATAGCATGCATCATATTGTTGCATATTACCATGTGTTGATTTATTTTATGGTGTCTTTCGTGGTAGGTTCTGCCTCCGAGGATATCTCCGAGTATCCAACTGAAGGGCAGTACCCTACTACCACTCCATCAGGCAAGCAGCCCCATTGATCATATCGATACAATCCCATGTTCTCGCTTCTGCCCTCACTTACTGCATTAAGACAACAACGTTTCAAACTGCTGTGTGCTACGATAGTTGAACCCTTATCCTCTCCATGACCTGTCATTGCCACAGTAACTAGATGAAACCCACTAGCATGTGTACGAGTTGACTGAGCCATGTATGTGTTTCCTACCTTGCTATGCCTGCTATGCTTAGAGTTGTGTCAGGTCTGGTTCATCTGGCTGATGGGCTAGAGTGAAATGGTTATGTCGGTAATGTGAGGGATGTGTTGAACATGATTTGGTAAAGGTATCGATGAGAGGCCATGTAGGATTACATGGTGGGTTGTTTCATTGAGGCCGTCCCTAAGAACTGAGATCTGTATGTGTGATTTAAGATTCAGTTACTACCATGCATTGGGATCCTTAATTGACTCTCTCGGCTTCTTAATCACCCTAGTACTCTGTCCAGGAGTTGCAACTAGTTTCTGGTGTTTGTAGGTTATGTGTTGGCGGCCGTGCGTAGCGCTGACCCTAGGGGTGGGCCATGATGCGGTAGATACACCGTGGATGGTGTACCGAGTCACCCGTTTGGTGTCTCGGGAACCCTGTTCACATCGTTCGGGGCCGTATGTGGAAACCTCGGCCGGACTCCCTGCGGATGGAACCTGGATAGGCGATAAACCTGGACTAGAGACTTGAGTGTTTAGGTAGGCCGTGGCCGACACCCTCGTTGGGCTTCCGCTTGAAGGCTGCCGAGTACATATCGTGTAAACGACGGTAAGTGGTGAGAGCATGTATGAAGAAGTACACCCCTGCAGGGTTAACATCATCTATTCGAATAGCCGCGTCCGCGGTAAAGGACTACTTGGTTACCTATATAGTTCATAGACAAGTTAATGGTTACTACTAAAGGACTCAAGATAAGTGTGAGTACCGAGGATGGCTCTGTCGTAGGATGACGAGGGAGGATCCCCGGTGGAGTATTGTGTTGGTGATTAGTGGACTTGTGTGCGAAAAATATTTTACTAGTGGTGTCTCGTAGGATAGCTTAGCCAAGAGTCAAAGCTGGCTTGCTGCAATAACTCCACGACCTTCTTGAGAATGAGCATGTATAGTAGGTTCTGTTGTAAGACTTGCTGAGTACCTTTGTACTCATCTTGCTTTAATCACTGTTTTCAGACGACAACACCGCCCCCTCCGATGGGTTTTATGTATACCTCGACGTCAATGAGTAACTTGCGACCCAGGTGGTGATCCTAGCCATGGAGGGCCTATATAGATAAACAAGCTTCGACAAGCCTTCTTTCTTTCTAGTGTCTGTACTCAGACTATTTGCTTCCGCATGTGCTTGTATGCTTGTATGACTTGAGTGTCGGGTCATGTGACCCCTACCTGTATGAACATGTTATGTATGGCTCTCTGGAGCTTTTAAATAAAGTACTTGAGTTGTAGAGTTTTGTTGTGATGCCATGTTGTATTTGCACATATCGAGCATATTGTGTGTATGATTGAAATGCTTGGTATGTGTCGGATCCGACAATCTAGTTGTTTATCCTTGGCAGGCTCTCTTATGGGGAAATGTAGTCTAGTGATCCTCGAGCCATAGTAGTCCCCTACAGCCCGGTTCACCGGAGTCCTGCTAGCCCAGCACTACTGCTCAGGACACTTGACTGGCCGGCATGTGTTTCACTTCGTTCCTATGTCTGTCCCTTCGGGGAAATGTCACGCGGTGAAATCCGGAGTCCTGCCTAGACTGCTACAGCTCGGGTTACCTGGAGTCCTGTTAGCCCAGTGCTACAGCCCGGATTCACTCACTGATGACCGACATGCTTGATGTGATTCATGTATGCATGTCTCCATAGGTCTGTGCCACTTTGGTTTCATGACTAGCCATGTCGGCCCGGGTTCTCTGTCATATGGATGCTAGCAACACTATCATATACATGAGCCAAAAGGCGCAAACGGTCCCGGGCCATGGTAAGGCGACACCCATGGGGATACCATGCGTGAGGCCGTAATGTGATATGAGATAATACCGGCTAGATCGATGTGACTTGGAATCGGGGTCCTGACGGCGTTGGCATCAGAGCCGGACTGCCTGTAGGTTCGTTGAGCCAAACTGGTCGATGTCGAGTCTAGAAATGCTTTAGTTATATGTAGGGGAATTGATTGTCGGAGGGAACGTAAGGCTCTTTTACTCCTTTAACTTATGCCCTCTGATCTGAGTCATTCTCTTCTCATTCTACGTGGGTTAAGGACTAGGCTCTCTCCTTCTATCAGGTTCACATGTTACTATTCCGTAGTAGCTTATAGGATTGTTGTTACAAGCCTCAGTACAGTTTCTACTACTTTTAGTATGTTGCTAGTTGAATCAGAACCTTGATATGATGTTGTTGAGTGGTATTGCAAACTGTTGTGGATGTCTCAAATCTTTTTCTGAGCATTTCCAGCCGTTATGTTGTCCGATTTCCCCTAGAAAATTCTAATGCCTTTGCATTATTCTGTGCTTTCAGATGGCCGCCCGTTCCGAGAACCAAGTGGCTCGTCTAACCCGGTGCCTCGATGTGCCCGGCTACACGGCCATGTTGGTTCGAGTGATGGTCGAGTCAGGCTATCGGTGATATCCGAAATATACCGTCGAGGAGCAGTTCAGAGACTTCAACCAGAGCCAGTACCTTTGTACCATCAGGATATATCCCTCTTATCCTGGAGCCACTGAGCCCCTTCACTGTTCCTATGGACTTGGGGTCACTATTGAGATGTCTGTGCAGGATGCGGCTTACTCAATGATGACTATCATTCGAGCCAGGACTGCCTTGCTTCAGAACACCGATTTCCGTTACATGCCAGCCTCACTTCCTGGAGCACAAGGTTACTATCAGGCTTTGTACTATGACTCTACACATGAGGAGTCACTACTCAGCACCACTGCCGAGATGCTCGAGGATAAGGACCGCGAAAATCGGGCCTTGCTATGGAGTTTTTCCACACTCGTTCTAATCATTGGGGCACTTTGACGCGGTTTGCACCTTCGGTGCAGGAAGGATACATGGACATGAGGGACTTGTACCCTGTACGGTCTGGATTGCCAGATTGTATGGAGTGGCGCGATGTAGGAGGCATCACCCCTCCTCGTGGTCCCCGTCTGCCACCGCCTGTGGGACCAAGGCCACATCCGAGTCCCTATGGTCCGCAGGCTCCGCAGGACCATCTGTTCCCAGATGATCATGTTCCACTTCCAGGCTTTGGTGGTGACTTTTATGAGGATTACTACGGATCCGTCTGAGCTAGTAGTAGTTTCACTAGTACTGTAATAGTTGTAATCTCCACAGTACTGCGTGACCGTGGGATACGACTTGGTGTGTATCACGCTCCGGAGGTGTAGAAAAATAATGTATAGGAGCTTGGAATGCCTCCGATGAGATGTAATGTCTTTCACCGTAGTTGTACTCTAGCATGGGCTTGTACTAAACTATGTATGGTGTGTATGACCAATGGTATATATATGGCAGTTTCTATATTACCATGTCGTGCAATGAACATCTTAGCACTCCATGTTATCCATTACATTCTGCACTTCCTTGCTAAGTTTGTGCCATCCTTGTCTAAACCGTTGTCTTGTTTTTCCTAGGATGGTCAACACCCGCAGCAACCCTGCTGCCCCGGAGCAGGGGGAAGCCAGTGCAGCTAGGGGTGAAAATCTGCCTCACCCGCCTTCTCTGGCCAAAGTTAAGCTGGAGGCGGAAAGAAACAGGCGTGAAACTAACCGCTTGCTGGAGCGGATTGAGAAGAACACTGCACGCCATCAGCGAAATGACTTGGTGTCAATCAATGACTTTATCAAGTTGTACCCACCAAAGTTTAATCATTCCGTCGAGCCCCTCGACGCGGATGACTGGCTCCGCAGCATCACACAGAAGCTACATTCTGCCAACGTAGCCGAAGCTGATAAGGTTACCTATGCTTCCTATCACCTCGAAGGACCTGCTAGCCTTTGGTGGGAAAACTTTGAGGCTATGCGCCCGGTCAGCCAAATCATTACTTGGGCTGAATTCAGTGAGGCTTTCCGTGAGCATCGCATCCCGGAAGGTCTCATAGATCGCAAGAGGGAAGAGTTCTGCAATTTCACCCAAGGAAGACTGACTGTGGATGCATATAGTCATGAATTTGGGAATCTTGCACGATATGCTCCTGAAGAGGTATCCACCGACGCTAAGAAGCATGCAAGGTTCCGCAAGGGACATAGCCCTGAGCTTCGCCGTGATCTTCGTCTGCACGAGTGCACCTCCTTCCAGAAGCTTGTCAATAAAGCCATCAGTGCTGAGACAGGCCAGTCTGACTATGACGCTTCACGCAAGCACTCTCGTGATTTTGGTTCTTCATCCGACTCTAGATCTCAGAAGCGCCGGTGTGGATTCCAAGCACGGCACTGCCACCCAGGTTCATTCCGAGACCATCCTTTGAGGCGCCTCGCCCCAACCAGCAGTTTGCACTGTCTAAGCCCTATGGTGGCCCCACTGCTAATGTTGCTCCACGCCCCAATGTTGTGACATGTTTCAAGTGTGGAGAGCCGGGTCACTATAGTCGAGAGTGTCCCCAGAACAACAACCCCAATCAGTCTGGAAAGTCCGTTGGCCGTGGTAAACCAGCAGGAAAGACATTCTATGCCAAGCCAGTCACCACTGCACGTGACCATGTCAACTAGGTCTCAGCTGAGGAGGCTCATGATGATCCTAACGTCGTCCTTGGTACGCTCCTTGTTAATTTCCATCCGGCATCTGTTCTTTTCGATACTGGAGCATCTCATTCATTCATATCTGAGAACTATGCTCGATTGCATAACACGACATTCTGTGACATGCCCACTTCCATGGTAATTCAAACTCCAGGTTCCAAATGGCAAACTTCTAGAGTAAGCCATGGGAATGAAATTCTTGTCGATAGACTTGTCTTCCTTGCATCCTTAATAGCTCTCAAATCCTCGAACATAAACATCATCTTGGGTATGGACTGGATGTCAGCTCATTATGCTAAGATTGATTATGCCACTAGAACCGTTCAACTTACTCACCCATCGGGCAAGACAGTCAATGTCTTAACTCGAGTGGCCAAGCGCCAGCTTTACTCCCTAAATGCCAACCCCCTTCCAGACCTCGAAGATATTCTGGTAGTCCGAGACTTCCCAGATGTCTTTCCAGAAGAACTGCCAGGTGTTCCACCTGACAGGGTGGTCGAGTTTGTGATAGACCTTGTTCCAGGAACCGTTCCAATTTCTAGAAGACCCTATAAGATGGCACCCTTAGAACTAGCCGAGCTTAAGAACCAACTCGATGAGTCCTTGAAAAAGGGTTTCATCCGTCCTAGTTCCTCTCCTTGGGCTTGCCCCGTCCTCTTCGTCAAGAAGAAGTATGGAACGGATCGGATGGTTGTAGATTACCGACCTGTCAACTTGGTCACTATCAAGAACAAGTATCTGCTCCCCAGGATCAACGATCTGTATGATCAGCTCGCTGGATCCTCAGTCTTTTCCAAGATGGATTTGAGGTTGGGCTACCATCAAATCAAAATCAGAAACGGGGACATTCCCAAAATGGCCTTTGTTACTCGTTATGGCCAATACGAGTACACCGTTATGTCATTTGGTTTAACCAATGCCCCAGCCGCCTTCTCTCGGTTAATGAACTCGGTCTTCATGGAGTATTTGGATAAATTCATCGTAGTATACCTCGATGACATACTCATCTACTCTAAGAATGAAGAGGAACATGCCAAACATCTAAGGCTGGTATTTACGAAACTTCGAGAGCATCATCTTTATGCCAAATTCTCCAAGTGTGAATTTTGGTTGCCAGAAGTGACCTATCTAGGCCATGTAATCTCCGGTAAGGGTGTTGCTGTCAATCCCGAGAGAGTTCAAGCCGTCCTTGATTGGACTCCACCTGAGACGGTCAAGCAAGTTTGGAGCTTCCTTGGCTTAGCGAGTTATTACCGCCGCTTCATCGAGAATTTATCCAAGGTTGCTAAACCTCTAACTGAACTCCTCAAGAAAGATAAAAAGTTTGAGTGGACCCCACAGTGCGAGTTCAGCTTTCAGGAACTGAAAAGATGCCTGACATCTGCTCCCGTACTGGTACCACCAGATTTCTCCAAGGACTTTATTATCTATTGCGACGCCTCGCGACAAGGACTAGGTTGCATAGTCATGCAAGATCGTCAGGTAATTGCCTATGCTTCACGGCAATTACACCCCCATGAGGAAAACTATCCCACACATGATCTAGAGCTTACAGCTGTAGTCCATGCACTTAAAACTTGGCGACATTACCTTCTCGGTAATCGTTGCGAGATCTTCACCGATCACCAAAGTTTGAAATATATCTTCACACAACCGGATTTGAATCTCAGGCAAAGAGGTTGGGTCGAGTTGATCTCGGATTACGACTTAGGAATAACTTACACCCCGGGCAAAGCCAATGTCATGGCCGATGCGCTAAGTCGTAAATCTTATTGTAACAACCTAATGTTACAACAAAGTCAACCACTTCTCCACGAGGAATTTTGTAAGCTTAACCTTCACATTGTTCCTCAAGGATTCCTATCCACCCTGGTGGCGAAACCTACCCTTACGGATCAGATCATCAAGGCATAGAAGGTAGATCCGAGAATCTCCCATATTAAGAGAAACATTAAGAAAGGAGTCGCGAATTTTTTCTCCGTTGATGATCAAGGTGTCGTATACTTTGGAAACCGCTTAGTGGTTCCCAAAGCACAAAACTTGAGGCGGCTGATTCTTAAGGAAGCTCATGAATCCCCTCTCACCATTCATCAAGGTAGTACTAAAATGTATCAAGACCTACGCCAGAAGTTTTGGTGGACTAGGATGGAGAGAGAAATTGCTCAATACATTGCTAGTTGCGACATCTATCGTCGTGTTAAAGCAGAGCATCAACGGCCTGCTGGCACCCTTCAACCTTTGGCTATTCCTGAGTGGAAATGGGATAAAATCAGTATGGATTTCATTACTAGGTTTCCCAGGACCAAGAGAGGGAATAATGCTATATTCGTCGTGATCGATCGTCTTTCCAAAGTAGCCCATTTCCTACCTGTTCGTGAGAGTATCACCGCTAGCCAGCTAGCTGATTTATACATCTCCCAATAGTGTCTCTTCATGGTGTCCCATTGGAAATTAACTCAGACCGTGGGAGTCTCTTCACCTCTCGATTTTGGGAAAGTTTCCAAAATGCTATGGGAACTCATCTCTCTTTTAGCACCACCTTCCACCCCCAATCAAGTGGTCAAGTAGAGCGAGTAAATCAAATTTTGGAAGATATGCTCCGAGCTTCTGTCATCTTATTCGGAGTGGATTGGGAGAAATGCCTTCCATTCACGGAGTTTGCTTATAACAATAGTTATCAAGCTAGCTTGGGCAAAGCTCCTTTCGAAGTTCTATATGGACAAAAATGTGAAACGCCTCTTAACTGGTCAGAAACCGGGGAAAGACAACTCTTTGGCCCGGATATGATTCAGGAAGCAGAAGAGCAGGTTCGCGTTATTCATGAGAAATTGAAAACAGCTCAATCTCGTCAAAAGAGCCAATATGATCGTAAACATAAGCTCATGACTTATGAAGTCGGCGAGAAGGCTTACCTTCGGGTTACTCCGTTAAAAGGAACCCTTCGTTTCGGTATCAAAGGCAAATTGGCTCCTCGTTACATTGGACCCTTTCGCATTCTTACCAAACAAGGAGAAGTTGCCTACCAATTGGAACTACCTCCACATCTTTCCAGAGTTCACGATGTCTTCCACGTTTCTCAACTTAGGCGTTGCTTCGCGGATCCTATCCATGGAGTGGACCACGAAACGCTTGATCTACAAGATAATCTCTCATATTAGGAATATCCCGTTCGTATCCTTGATCAAGCCGAGCGTACCACTCGACGCCATAACATCAAGTTTCTCAAGGTTCAATGGTCACACCATTCCGAAAAAGAAGCCACTTGGGAAAGGGAGGATCATCTTCGACTCGAGTACCCCACTTTCTTCCCAACAGATCCTAAATCTCGGAACGAGATTCTTTTGAGTGGGGGTGAGTTGTCACACCCTAGCTAGTTCATGCATTAGAGTGATTGCATCATGTTTAAATTTCCTAGAAAAATGAAATGGGGATGATAGAACCCCCAGCACCCCCCTAGAACAACTAGGGTTTACTAAAAACTTTTTCAATGAACCTGAAATGCCCTTCTAAAAAGTCCACCCTTTTTGTTTTGGGTTAAAACCTTTGACAAAAATGGTGAACATTTTTTAGGACATCTTAAGGTCATTGTATTAACTCATATAGTATTTGCATTTGGGCATTTAAATGCTATAAAATATTTTGAATGCTCAAATAATCATAAACTAAAATGTTTACTGTTGGATATATTCTAAGCAGTAGCCATGATTAATTTTCTGATTTTTGGAAATGCCCTGGCATTTTTAACAAAGCCCTAAAGTTACAGAAATAATAGAAAATAAATAAAAACAGAAAAATAGAGAGAGAGAAACCCACCTGGGCCTTCTTACCTGGCGCGCCTGTAGCCCAAGTGGCCGGCCCAGCACGGCCCAGTCCATCTGGCCGTGCCAGTCGTCCCCTTCCTTGGGACAGAAGGACGACGGGCGCGTGCCCGACGCGCGCGCACCGCCGTGCACCACCTCCTACTTGCTGCTTCGCCGCTGGACGGGTTGTACGACCTCCACGTCGCGCCCCCGATCCCCTGGTCACTTCACACTTCCCCCCTGCTCTCCCCTCGCTCCCCCGACGCCATGGCCGACGCAGCCGCCGCCGTCTCACCGCCGTAGCCATAGCCACCGTTGTCTCTGCGCCGCCCTACCGTGTCCACGAGCTCCGCCACCCTACTCTCCGTCAAGCAGGCCGAGCCCCGAGCGCTCGCGTGCCCCGAATTCACCGCATGACCTCGCCCGACTCCGCCACCGCCGAAGACCCCCTTCGCCGTCACCGTCGCAGCAGGCCGTCCCCGACCTCATCGTCAGCTCTGTCGCAACTGCCGTGAGCCTAGATACCTCCCCACCCTCTCTATTCCCTCTCTCGAGCCCCGTAGAGACTGCACGTAGCTCACCCGCACGCGCCGCCGTGGAGCTCGTCTCCGACGAGGCTCCGGCCACCCAACGGCCGCGCCACCTTCTCCACTAGCCCTACCGCACCCCCAGGAGCTCAACTTCTAAAAATCATAGAAAATCAACCATAGCTCCAAATCAAACAAATTATATATGAAAAATGATCATAAAAATTCAATCTTTCCACCTGTAATGGTTTCATGCATGACAAAACACTTTAACCTTTGCTATTTAGGTGAAACAAGCTAATACACTTATAATGCATAAGAACTTAAGCTTCCATTTGAATCTTTGATTCAAATGGACCCATCTCAACTTGTTTCACATTGCATTAGGCAGGACACCTCATTTTGCCATGTCATAGCATGCATCATATTGTTGCATATTACCATGTGTTGATTTATTCGGTGGTGTCTTTCGTGGTAGGTTCTGCCTCCGAGGATATCTCCGAGTATCCAACTGAAGGGAAGTACCCTACTAGCACTCCATCAGGCAAGCAGCCCCATTGATCATATCGATAGAATCACATGTTCTTGCTTCTGCTCTCACTTACTGCATTAAGACAACAACGTTTCAAACTGCTGTGTGCTGCGGTAGTTGAACCCTTATCCTCTGCATGACCTGTCATTGCCACAGTAACTAGATGAAACCCACTAGCATGTGTAGGAGTTGATTGAGCCATGTATGTGTTTCCTACCTTGCTATGCCTGCTATGCTTAGAGTTGTGTCAAGTCTGGTTCATCTGGGTGATGGGCTAGAGTGAAATGATTATGTCGGTAATGTGAGGGATGTGTTGAACATGATTTGGTAAAGGTATCAATGAGAGGCCATGTAGGAGTACATGGTGGGTTGTTTCATTGAGGCCGTCCCTGAGAACTGAGATCTGTATGTGTGATTTAAGATTCAGTTACTACCATGCATTGGGATCCTTAATTGACCCTCTCGGCTTCTTAATCACCCTAGTACTCTGTCTAGGAGTTGCAACTAGTTTCTGGTGTTTGTAGGTTATGTGTTGGCGGCCGTGCGTAGCGCTGACCCTAGGGGTGGGCCATGATGCGGTAGATACACCATGGCACGGTGTACCGAGTCACCCGTTTGGTGTCTCGGGAACCCTGTTCACATCGTTTGGGGCCGTATGTGGAAACCTCGGCCGGACTCCCTGAGGATGGAACCTGGATAGGCGTTAAACCTGGACTAGAGACTTGAGTGTTTAGGTAGGCCGTGGCCGACACCCTCGTTGGGCTTTCGCTTGAAGGCTGTCGAGTACATATCGTGTGAACGGTAAGTGGTGAGAGCATGTATGAAGAAGTACACCCCTGCAGGGTTAACGTCATCTATTCGAATAGCCGCGTCCGCGGTAAAGGACTACTTGGTTGCCTATACAGTTCATAGACAAGTTAATGGTTACTACTAAAAGACTCAAGATAAGTGTGAGTACCGAGGATGGCTCTCTCGTAGGATGACAAGGGAGGATCCCCGGTGGAGTATTGTGTTGGTGATTAGTGGACTCGTGTGCGAAAACTATTTTACTAGTGGTGTCTCATAGGATAGCTTAGCCAAGAGTCAAAGCTGGCTTGCTGCAATAACTCCACCACCTTCTTGAGAATGAGCATGTATAGTAGGTTCTGTTGTAAGACTTGCTGAGTACCTTTGTACTCATGTTGCTTTAATTACTGTTTTCAGGCGACAACACCGCCCCCTCCGATGGGTTTTATGTAGACCTCGACGTCGATGAGTAACTTGCCACCCAGGTGGTGATCCTGGCCATGGAGGGCCTATGTAGATAGACAGGCTTCGACAAGCCTTCTTTCTTTCTAGTGTCTATACTCAGACTATTTGCTTCCGCATGTGCTTGTATGCTTGTATGACTTGAGTGTCGGGTCATGTGACCCCTACCTGTATGAACATGTTATGTATGGCTCTCCAGAGCCTTTAAATAAAGTACTTGAGTTTTAGAGTTTTGTTGTGATGCCATGTTGTATTTGCACATATCGAGCATATTGTGTGTATGATTGAAATGCTTGGTATGTGTGGGAACCGACAATCTAGTTGTTTATCCTTGGCAGCCTCTCTCATGGGGAAATGTAGTCTAGTGCTCCTCGAGCCATAGTAGTCCGCTACAGCCTGGTTCACCGGAGTCCTGCTAGCCCAGCACTACTGCTCAGGACACTTGACTGGCCAGCATGTGTTTCACTTCGTTCCTATGTCTATCCCTTCGGGGAAAAGTCACGCGGTGACATCCGGAGTCCTTCCTAGCTTGCTACAGCCCGGGTTACCCGGAGTCCTGTTAGCCCAGTGCTACAGCCCGGATTCACTCGCTGATGATCGACATGCTCGATGTGATTCATGTATGCCTGTCTCCATAGGTCTGTGCCGCTTTGGGTTCACGACTAGCCATGTCGGCCCGGGTTCTTTGTCATATGGATGCTAGCGACACTATCATATACATGAGCCAAAAGGCGCAAACGGTCCCGGGCCATGGTAAGGCGACACCCGTGGGGATACCGTGCGTGCAGCCGCAATGTGATATGAGATGTTACCGGCTAGATCGATGTGACTTGGAATTGGGGTCCTGACAAACATACTCTCTCTACTTGGATTATATGCACTTATGATTGGAACTCTAGCAAGCATCCGCAACTACTAAAGATTCATTAAGGTAAAACCCAACCATAGCATTAAAGTATCAAGTCCCCTTTATCCCATACGCAAACAACCTACTTACTCGGGTATGTGCTTCTGTCACTCACGCCACCCACCATAAGCAAATCATAAGCATATTGCAAACCCTACAGCGGGAATCCCTCACGCTTGCGCGACACGGAGAGCACCATAGGACAGCACCAATAATAAAACATACAACTCAAACCAATCACATCATCAAATAGCCATTAGGACAAAACAGATCTACTCCAACATCATAGGATAGCCATACATCATTGGGAAATAATATATAGCGTTGAGCACCAAGTTTAAGTAGAGATTATAGTGGTAAGAGAGAGGTTACACCGCTGCATAGAGGGGGAGAGTTGGTGATGATGGCGGTGAAGTTGTTGGTGAAGATGGCGGTGATGGTGATGGCCCCGGCAGCGCTCCGGCGCCACCGGAAGCAAGGGGGAGAGGGGCCCCTTCTTCTTCTTCTTCCTTGACCTCCTCCTTAGATGGGAGAAGGGTTTCCCCTCTGGTCCTTGGCTCCCATGGCATGGGAGGGGCGAGAGCCCCTCCGAGATTGGATCTATCTCTCTGTCTCTCTTTGTTTCTGCGTTCTCTCCTAGCTCTGTTTCACCGTTTCGTATATATATGGAGATCCGTAACTCTGATTGGCCTGAAACCTTCGCCGTGATTTTTTTCCGAATATTAGCTTTCTTACGGCAAAAGAAGAGCGTCAACCGCCTTACGGTGGGCTCACGAGGGTAGGGGCGCGCCCTAAGGGGGGCGCCCCCCTGCCTCGTGACCACCTCGGGCACTGGTTCGCGTTGATTTGCCTTCCAAATTTTCCATATTTTCCAAAAATAAGCTCCATCCGTTTTTATCCCATTTGGATGCCGTTTGATATGGATATTCTGCGAAACCAAAAACATGCAACAGACAGGAACTGGCACTGGGCACTGGATCAATATGTTAGTCCCAAAAATAGTATAAAAAGTTGCCAAAAAGTATATGGAAGTTGAATAATATTGGCATGGAACAATAAAAAATTATAGATATGACGAAGACGTATCAGCAACTAAATCACTAGCGGCCTAATAAAAGGCAACTAAATCTCATTGTACCAAAATAAAATCAATCAGTGGGATGGGAGAGAGAGAAATGTGAGTGCATGCAACAAGGGATAGAGATTTCTTTTACTACCTTCCTATTGAGAACTATGTACTACTTTTTATCTAAGGCAGATAATGCATGGTGGAAGGGCATGCACAGAGAACTGCAAGGAAAAGATAAATACACATTACATTGTGGAATATTTAGAAAAAACAAATACACCTTATATAAAGGAATGGAGGGAGTAATTTGTAAGATCCATATGAAGAGGGGAAATTCTGGTAGCTGGAATTCTAGACCTAAAAGAGCTACAACAGAGATAGCTACTCTACGAAGATCCAAATGACCTGAAATTTCACAGAGATTTTTATTGAATATAAAAATACTAGAACAAAGAACCACTATAGGGGGGGGGCACCTGTTGTCCACAAGGCAGCAGGGCTCACAACAGCCCTCTGCTGCCCTCCTTCTGCTATATGAAACCTTTTGCCCTAAAAAAGAGGAAGACTTTTGGGAAGAAACGTCGTCGTCTCGAGGCGGAACCTAGGCAGGAGCACTTTTCCTCTCCGACGAAGCGATTCTATCGGGCAGTGATGGATCCAGAATTTGAAGTTACCAGGGGCGGGCTTCTAAAGGAAATAAAAAATCAAATCCACAATACAATCAAATAATACAATCAAGAAAAAAATTGGCCAAGAGTATGCATGCAGGCAAGACGGTCAACACAATAAATTTATCAAAGTAGTTTACGTCTCAAGAACTAGGCAAAAATGTAACGCAAAAAATCACATGAAGTATAACTTGGACTCGTGAGCTGGCTAAATCTTCCATGCTTTATCCCAAAAATTTTATCTTCTAGTCCATTAGGTGCCTGAAACATGTAAAAACAATTAGATTAATCCAAATCACAACATAGTATTCCATTTGTTCAAACAACAGATAAAACAAATGTTTGCCATTAAGTTGTGGTTATACGTGGAGGATTTGGAAGATTGCTTCTATGATTCCTTAGGCCATGAAAATGTTTGATAATCTTCTTGTCTTCAATCCCAACAAATATATCTCTCTCAACATAGCAAACCATCATATCATTCAACCATTCATCATGTATCTTGTTTCTCAAATCTGTCTTTATTATATTCATGGCTGAGAAAGCCCTTTCAACTGATGTTGTTGCTACCGGCAATATCAATGCGAGTTTGATGAGTCGATAAACAAATAGGAAACGCAAATACTCCTTAGTTTGAACTAACTTGTCGGAAATACTTGATAGGCTATCACAACCACAAAAAGGTGATATTTTCATCACATCAATGTATATGTCAAGCTGGCCACTCAAAAATTTCCGTTCTTCTAGATCAAAGTCTGTTGAGTAAATGCTTGCAAGCTCAATTATCTTGTCATGGTTAAAGCTACTGAACGAGTCTCTAGGATCTAGACATGAAATGCAAATCAACAATCGGGTTGTTGTTTCACTAAATCCATTGTTCATCTCGGCTATGTTTCTATCAATCACCTCATTGAATATTTCTACCTTATAGTGATGGATGCGAGTGACTGACTTATGTGAACTCCTTGGATAACCCCTGGCTGAAATATTATCATTCATATTTGGCACTGGTATATCTCTCTAAACACAAAATGCAGTTGTAGCCTCCAAAAGTGGCTCCCACCCTTCATCCCTCAAATGCTGCAATAACCTTTTCACGGAGACAATCATGTTCATTCCACTACTATGTTTTGGTCCTTTTGTTGCAATGCTTGTGACAAATCATTAGTCAAACCAAGAACTTTAATCATCAAGTGCAATATGAGTATGAATTCAAATACTTCCATTTGTTTCATCAAACCTGATGCTTTGCCTTTGTCGTCATCATTTTCCCCATCTAAACAAATAGCATGTAGCACTTGGATCACCGTGTTCCACAAATAGCATGTAGCACTTAGATGTTCGCCCCTTCCCTTCATAATCTCCCCATTCTTCAATTGGATTACAATCTTGTCATGATGTTTCTGTAGCGATGCATCTTTTCTTCTACAAGATGCACTTACCATGGTCAGAGTGATATTTGTATAGCCAAAGAAATCACTAATAGCAAGAACTCCTTTCACAACAGCCACAACTACTAGATGAAGGTGATGGGCAAAATAATGCACATAAAATGCATGAGGATTATCATCTAGCACTAGTTTCTTTAGGCTGTTGAGTTGCCCACGCATATTTGAGGCTTCATCATATCCTTGCCCTCTCAGCCTAGACATGCTCAAGTTATGGGTAGCAAACACTTTATCCAAAGATCGTTTGAGAGAAGCAGATGTGGTGTCAACAACATGCTTAACACAAAGCAGCCTTTCTAAACTCTATCCTTGCTTATTCCAAAACATCAAAATCACAGCCATTTGCTCCTTGATTGACACATCACGGGACTCATCAACAAGAAGTGAGAATTGACCACCCCCAAGCTCATTCATCATGACTTCAATAGTTTTTTCAGCACAAGCTTGCACAAGTTGCTTTTGAATTTCATGACAAGTCATCTGATGATTTCCAAGAGCATTATCAAAGAGAACATCAGCTGCATCCATACATCTCTAAGCACACCACTCTAATTGTTGGGGAACATAGCAATAATTCAAAAAAAATTCCTACGTGTCACCAAGATCAATCTAGGAGATGCTAGCAATGAGAGAGAGGGAGTGCATCTTCATACCCTTGAAGATCGCTAAGCAGAAGCATTGCACGAACGCGGTTGTTGGAGTCATACACGCGGCGATTCAGATCGCGGTCAATTCCGATCTAAGCACCGAACAACAGCGCCTCTGTCGTAGTTTTGTCACGGCAGATGTCCTCGTGAAAGGACTTAGTCGTGGAGCCATCGCAATGGGTTAGCTTGAAGGGGTTAAAGCGGACACAGGGACACAAGAGAGTTTATACTAGTTCGGCCCCTTCGGTGAAGGTAAAAGCCTACGTCTAGTTGTGATGGAATTGATGGGGTTTTGATGACTAGGGAGCAAATAAGCTTCGCCTAAGTCTCGAGTTGTTGTCTGTCGTCCTTGAACCGCCGCCGGGTCGTCCCCTTATATACACGGGTGACGCCCGTCGGTTCACAGAGTCCCAATACCGGCTCATAGATGTGTCCGGTTTGGTCTCTACTTATTCCTAACTTACAATACAAGTTACATATCAACGCCGGTTTACGGCTACAGGCCTTGAACCGACTATGGGCCTTGAGCCCTCATCTGCCTTCTTGGGCTTTAACATAGTTAACTACTGATGAAGTTAACCCGGCCCAGATAGGCCGGTTTACGCTCAGTAGTGATATCCCCAACATTAGGCCCCAGATTGATTTGAACAGGTTCATGTCAATCCTTAGCAAAAATCTTCATCTTCAACATCTTCTTGTAGTTTGTTGAACCGCCGTGATGTCATTTCTCTGGTTGTTGTAAACCGACGTGACGTCACCTGTTATAAAGAAACTTATCCATGATACCTTTTTTGTTTAATAGGTCTGCGACAATTGAGGCAACAGCTTTGTTTCCAAACCCACGGTCCCTTGATTTTCGCGCCTGACACATGTCCCTTGCCTTATAAATAGGACCGAAGGGTCATTTCTTTTTCCCCTTCGTGCCCTTCTGCTTCGTCTTCCCCGTGTCGTCCAGCTTCGGAGCTCCGCTGCCGTCGACGACCTCTGCTCCAACCTTGGCTGCTGCATCACCCTGATTGTACCAGAGCATCGCGGCGACCTTCTGTTTCCTCCTCGGCTCCGGTGAGTTCTTCACCTTTTCCTCTGTAGATCCGTTCTAGGGTTTCCAAGTTCTTCAGTGTTCATCGTCTGCTTCGTACTCATATGATAGATCTTAAATGAACCTGTGAACCTTTGCTCTGTGTAGCGGTAGTTTTTAGCATCCGCCTTCACTTACATGCCTCAAGACCATAGATCTACTTGTATCTCTGCCCATTGATTCGGTACTGTTCTTTTTTGAACCTTGAATATTTTCCTTCTTTTCTAAACTTGCTTCAGATCTGTCGACGTAGAGAAATCTTGTGAAATCTGTTTCTATACACTTACCCATCCGCAATCTCAACGGTTTCAATGCTTAGATCCGGCGGTTTAACTTTGTAGAACAATTACCAAACCAGTATATACCATTAGTCCCCTTGTTGAACCGCCAGATGTTGTTTGCTTCATAAAACTCCGATTTAGATAGAGCTGTCTCCGGTTTAACATTGTACATACCAGTGTACTTTAATCAATGCCTTCTTGAACCGGAATCACCTATTTTGTAGATTCCATCATGGCTAAGCAAGTATATGAGTGCAACTGGGTTCCTTCTCGCATCACAGAGACTGAACTGAACAATTTAGTCCTGATCGGTGCTTTAGGCAGCAAAAACACCATCCATTGGAGGGTCCCTGGTGAAGAATGCCCTCCCACACCTCAAAAAGGAGAGGTCATCGTTTTCGTAGATCACTTAGCCCGGGGCTTTAAGCCGCCCGGTTCTAAATTTTACCGGGATGTTTTAGCCAATTTTCAACTCCACCCACAAGACATTGGCCCCAACTCTGTTACAAACATGTGTCACTTCCAAGTACTCTGTGAGGCGTTCTTTCAAGAGGAGCCCACCATTGAGATGTTCAGAGACTGCTTCCATCTAAACCACTGTACTGAGTTTATTGATGGTTCCAATACAGAATTGGGTGGTGTGGCGATTCAGAAAAGGAAAGAGGTCACATACCCTCACGCCAAACTGCACAGCCACCCCAAAGAGTGGAATCAAACATGGTTCTATTATTAAGACTCCTCCCCTGCTGGTGAAAATCCTTTGCCTGACTTCCGTCCGGAGCGGCTTAGAAATACACACCCCTTTCCGCAAAGGTTGACTGCCAAGGAGAGAAGCAAATACGCTCCTCAACTGTCCAAGCTTAGAGCCTTTATGGCCAATGGTTTAACAGGAGTTGATCTCGCTCGCTGTTGGATATCATGGAGCATACTGCCCCTTAGTCATCGCTCCGGTTTGATGTGCGAGTATACTGGCAGTGTTGATGATCCACTATGACATGCTAACATCCAGCTCACCGACGAAGAAATCACAGAGGCTGTGAATAAAATGCTGAATGAACCGGAACACGTCTGTGCTCGAACCGGCCTGCTTCCCTTCTGTGCCACCAACAAACCGCCAGCTGTAAGAGTTTGATCTTTCTTTTTGCTGAACCTATTATTGATATATATGGTCATTGTTTAATATCAATGTATGTTTAAACAGGGTAATGATCCGTTTTGGAGCAAGAAACTTCCACAGGAGAAGCCAGAAAAAGCAGACAAACCGGAAAGACCAACGTGAAACGGCCTGCTCATAAGAAGAAACCCACCGCATCTTCTGATCCGGCCCCTGATGATGATGTGGGTAATCCGGACCTTGAGGTAGAGCTTGACTCACTTGGCTTATTTTTCATGCGCCTTATTGATGATGATATTTGTCAGGATGATGCCGAAGCCAGCCATGCTGATGCTACAGAGGTAATTATTCTTTCTTCCGATTCAGACCCTTTGCCTTCACTAAAAATCCGTCAGGCAAACCGGAAGGTTAAATTTTCTCATCCTCTTGCTTACTTGGATCCCAAATTTCTTATGAAGACCCAACAGCACGAAGCTCGCCGCACAACCCGGCATAGCGGCCAGGTAGTTACCTTCGCCGGTTTACCGAACAGTCCGGTTCGGAAACGCCGTTCAGAGGTCTCTAATTTGCTTGTCAGTGCTTGTCCTAAAGCGGGCTGTTTTCGTCAACCTCTTAATCCATCTGACTCCGATTATCAGGTTACTTCCCACTCATCCTCTGGCGAGTCATCGGCTACTCAGCTGCCACTGCTCAAAACGGTGCTTGGGTAAGCTATACTTATCATAATATTTCTGGTACATCACCTTGTATCATATGCTGTATTTGACTTTGTTATTCCTTTCAGGGCCAAGCCTAGGCCGAGCAAGAAGGCTTGCCTGGATAAAGCGGCTGAGGAGGATACCATCCCTGAACCGGGTAAAACATCGGATCTTGAAGCGGCTATTCATGAAGATACACCCAATGATCCACACAGCAGGATGACGATTTTATTGCTGAAGAAAGGCTTATTGACACCTCAGGCCCTGTCAACCAGCCCACAAGCCCCATCCGGTTTGGGAAATCCACCAGTCCATCCCGGCCTGCTGACAAACCGACCGCGCCAGTGCAAACCGGTGATGCTAAGGATGATGAAGTTGTAATTACTGGTGTTGGCCATACAAAGCCCAGCAATCCTGTTGCTTTATCCAAGCATACCGCCAAAGAAGAATTTGCTGCCATGGGCAAAGGCAAGTGGAATGTTGACTTGGTGACCTATGCTGCTCTGAATGCCCAAGATCTTCATTCTGGCTACCTGAACCGGCTGTATACAAGCCGTGATTATGAAGCTGGTCTGGTGAATATGATGAAAGAGAAATTTGAGGTAACTTCCATGTGCTTTCCCCTGCTTGGATATTTCAATCTTGTTAAGTCTCCTAGCCCCCAAGGGCCGGTTTAGAATCTTCATTCAAACCGGGACTTGCTAATATAAATCTCAATACTTCGGAATTCGCTGATGTAGCCCCCAAGGGCCGGTTCAACTTAGTGTAGTTAAACCGGGACTTTAAGTAATTTTCATCTTTATTTGAGCAAATAGCCATTAGCCCCCAAGTGCCAAGTTGAATACTTGTATTGATCTTGGGACTTTAGAATCTATTGAAAGATTAAGATCAAATATACATTAGCCCCCAAGCGCCAAGTGCATAACTTGTTATGTGGTTGGTGCTTCAATTCTTGCACTGCTTGCTGAATCATATAACTGTCGGTATGCAGGCTGAGCTGAAGACAAAAGAAAACCAAGTCGCCGATCTCCAAGAAAATCTGAAGTCCCAACAAGCTGAAACCTCCAAAGCAAAAGAGGAATTAACCAGCGCTTTAAGCGCCATGGAACAGCTTAAGGCGGGCTTCAAGAAAGAGCAGGCGGAATGGGCCACTGAAAAATCCGCTTTAACCAAACGGGCAGAAGATGCCGAGGCTGCATTAAAACCGGTGGTGGACGAACTGAACAGCATAAAGGGGCATGTGCATGCCATGACCACTGCTATCTTTGGTAAGCTGGTTTGATTTCTAGATTGATTCGGCCGTCTTATATAGCTACCGGTTTGTTAACCCTTTGTAATATTTCAGGGACACGCATTGGTCACTTGGGGTCAGATGTGTGGAAGAAATTGAAAGCCGCCTACACATTGATCGAGCAACTGTACACTGGTGCATAGCGGATCATCTGTACTGCATCCCACAACAATCCGGCGCCCACTTTGATTCAGGCCACTCTGAAGAGACTGACGATGCTTCCTGCCCGGGTTGAAGAGCTGAAGAAATCTGCTGCTCGAACCGGTGCGATCAATGCCTTAATCCGGGCAAAAGCTTGGGTGCCGGATTTTGATCCTGTTGAAGCGGCTCAGGGCTATCCCAGCTTGAAGGAAGACGGGTCAGAGTTTAGTGAAGCGGATCTGCGAGCGATAAACCAGGAGGTACGTCCGCTAGCTTGTCAATTGGTTGAAGAAGCATACTTGTCTCATTATCAAGCCCAATATGACAACCAAAACAAGCGAGTAGCTGCACCAATTCCTGAAGCGTAAAATCTTATCCCTCCAATCCGTAAGCATACTTACGCTCCCGATATTGAACCGTCGTTGCTGATCCATGATGAAGCTGTCTTTCGAGCATTAATGGGAATCGACTGGACAACTGTTGATTTCCAGCCGCTGGGTAGAGAAGCTGAAGTTGAAGCGGCGCAGGATGACCCACAACCATCAGGCCAGGCTGGTGACCAAGCTTGAACCAGAAGCCGGTTTAAACTGCCTCTCCTTTGAAAAAACAGTGATCTTATTTTGGGCACCGTGTTGCCTTGTAATAGGCTAGCCGATACTCTTGATTTTGATATGCCTTCGTGCATAATTACTGCAACTTGTGCTCCCTTTGGGTGATGAACTTTCCAAAGTATTTTCTGCAATATAAAAAATCTTAAAGTGCCACCGCGGTTGTACCGTCAGGCGGAGTATGATATCTGCATATATGAAATCAAAATATCTAAAATTTAAGCATATGATCAAATCTTTGAGATACATAATACCTGCCAAACCGGAAAATCACTTTTTTGATGAACTGAACCGCCGTGGCCGCATCACACTTGCTAACAGGTTCTGCCTCCACCCACTTTGTAAACTTGTCAACCGCCACCAGGAGGTGGGTCTTCTTATCTTTGGACCTTTTGAAAGGCCCAACCATATCCAGCCCCCAAGTCGCAAGCGGCCAAGTAATTGGAATCATTCTCAATTCTTGAGCCGTCACATGAGCACGTCTTGAAAACTTTTGGCAACCATCACATCGTTTGACCAGATCCTCCACATCAGCATGAGCAGTTAACCAATAGAAGCCATGGCGGAACGCTTTAGCCACCAAAGATTTTGAACCGGCGTGGTGACCACAATCCCCTTCGTGGATCTCATGCAAAATTTCACAGCCTTCTTCAGGAGACACACAGCGTTGAAACGCCCCTGATACACTGCAATGATGCAACTCGCCATTGACAATAATCATGGACTTGGACCGCCGGATTATCTGTCGGGCCAGAGTCTCATCCTCTGGTAACTCGCCCCGGTTCATGTATGCCAGGTAAGGAAGCGTCCAATCCGGAATGACATGAAGAGCTGCTACCAATTGAGCCTCCGGATCAGGAATAGCCAAATCCGCTTCACCAGGGAGCTTGACCGACGTGTTGTGCAGCACATCTAGAAAAACATTGGGCGTGACCGGTTTGCGCTGAGAGCCCAGCCGGCTTAAAGCGCCCGCCGCTTCATTCTTCCGTCGGTCCACGTGGTCCACCTGATAGCCTTTAAAGTGACCTGCAACAGTATCCACCTCACGACGATATGCTGCCATGAGTGGGTCCTCGGAATCCCAAGTGCCAGAGACTTGTTGAGCCACGAGGTCCGAGTCACCAAAGCACTTAACTCGACTTAGATTCATCTCCTTAGCCATCTGGAGACCATGGAGCAAGGCTTCATACTCAGCTGCATTGTTAGTACAAGGGAACATTAAGCGGAGAACATAACAAAACTTATCACCTCATGGGGAAGTTAATACGACTCCAGCCCCCAAGCCTTCCAATTGCTTGGATCCGTCGAAATGAATGGTCCAATATGTGTGATCCAGCTTTTCTTCAGGTGCTTGCAGTTCCGTCCAATCATTGATGAAATCAACAAGTGCTTGAGGCTTAACCGCCGTCTGAGGCACATACTTCAACCCGTGTGGCCCAAGCTCTATAGCCCACTTGGCAATCCGGCCAGTCGCTTCCCGGTTCTGGATGATATCCCCCAAGGGAGCAGAACTGACCACCGTAATGGGGTGCCCTTGGAAGTATTGCTTGAGCTTCTGGCTTGCCATAAAAACTCCATATACCAGCTTCTACCAATGCGGATACCTTTGCTTGGACTCAATGAGTACCTCGCTAATATAATAGACCGGACGCTGAACCGGATGCTCCTTGCCTGCCTCTTTTCGCTCCACCACAATAGCCACACTGACCGCACGAGCATTAGCAGCAACATATAGCAGCAGCGGCTCCTTGTCCATGGGAGCGGCGAGTACCGGTGGATTGGCCAATTGCCGCTTCAAGTCCTCAAATGCTTTGTCAGCAGCAGAACTCCAGACGAATTGATCCGTCTTCTTCAACATCTGATACAAAGGGATTGCCTTCTCACCAAGGCGGCTGATAAACCGGCTTAACGCGGCAATCCGACCTGCTAGGCGTTGAACATCATTGATACACTTCGGTTTAGCCAGGGAGGTGATGGCTGTGATCTTCTCCGGATTAGCCTCAATTCCCTTGTTGGACACCAGAAAACCCAATAACTTGCCTGCCGGTACACCAAAGACACACTTGGCCGGATTAAGCATCATCTCGTACGTCCTCAGATTATCAAAGGTTTCCTTCAAGTCGTCAACCAGAGTCTCCTTCTCCCTTGACTTAACCACGATATCATCCACGTAAGCATGTACATTACGGCCAATCTGCTTGTGAAGAAAATTTTGTACACACCGTTGATAAGTTGCCTGGGCACTCTTGAGCCCAAAGGGCATGGACACATAGCAGAAGGCTCCTAAGGGAGTTATGAATGCCGTCTTCTCCTGGTCCTTAACTGCCATTTTGATATGATGATAGCCAGAATATGCATCCAAAAAACTCAAACGCTCACAACCCGCCGTAGCATCAATAATGTGATCAATACGGGGGAGGGCAAAAGGATCTGCCGGACAAGCCTTATTAAGATCTGTGTAATCCACACACATGCGCCAGGTGCCGTTTTTCTTAAGGACCAGCACCGGATTGGCAAGCCACTCAGGGTGGAATACTTCAATAATAAAGCCAACTGCTAAGAGCCTGGCTACCTCTTCTCCAATCGCCTTGCGTCTTTCTTTGTTAAACCAGCGGAGGAACTGCTTCACCGGTTTGTATTTAGGATCCACATTAAGGGTGTGCTCAGCGAGTTGCCTCGGTACACCTGGCATGTTAGAGGGCTTCCATGCAAAAATGTCCCGATTCTCACGGATGAACTCGATGAGCGCGCTTTCCTATTTTGGATCCAAGTTGGCACTGATGCTGAACTGCTTGGACGAATCACCAGGCACGAAGTCAACAAGCTTAGTTTCAGCTGCCAATTTGAACTTCAGGTCCGGATCATGCTCCGTAGTTGGCTTCTTTAGTGGAGTCATGTCCGCCGGATCAACATTGTCCTTGTAATACTTCAGCTCCTCGGTGACACAAACCAACTCTGCATAGGCCGCATCTCCTTCCTCGCACTCCAAAGCAATTTTATGGCTTCCGTGAACCGTTATTGTCCCCTTGTGACCCGGCATCTTGAGCTACAAATACACATAACAGGGCCATGCCATAAACTTGGCGTAGGCCAGTCGCCCAAACAGGGTGTGATATGGACTTTGGATTTTCACCACTTCAAACGTCAATGTTTCCGACCTGGAATCATGATCATCTCCAAATGCCACTTCCAGGGCTATCTTACCAACAGGATAGGCTGACTTGCCAGGTACCACACCATGGAACACTGTATTGGACGGTTTGAGATTTTTATCTGTTAGTCCCATACGACGGAAGGTCTCATAGTATAAGATATTAATGCTGCTCCCTCCATCCATGAGTACCTTGGTGAACTTATAACCTCCCACCTGAGGCGCCACCACCAATGCTAGCTGACCCGGATTATCAACCTGGAGAGGGTGATCCTCTCTGCTCCATATGATTGGCTATTCAGACCAGCGTAGATAACGGGGCACGGCCGGCTCAACAGAGTTGACTGCCTGCCTCTGAACCTTCCGGTCTCGCTTGTCCAAGCTAGTGGTGAAAACATGGTACTACCCACTATTCAACTACTTTGGGTTGCTCTGGTAACCCGACTGTTGTTGCTGCTGGTTGTAACCACCCTGGTTGTTCTGATTATTTTGATTGTTATGTCTGCCCGGATTACCATTAAATCCTGAACCAGAATTTCCTCCACCGTATCCCGGCTCGGATCCTGAGCCACCGCCGGAGCCGTGATCATACCAGAAAGCATTAGAATTCTTGAACTCCTGCATAATGAAGCAATCCTTCCAAAGGTGGTTTGCTGGCACCTCCTTCGTCCCATGCTTTGGACAGGGCTGGTTGAATAGATAATTTAAGCGGTCCGGGTTAGGGTTAGGCGCTCCACCGCGATTCGGCGGTTTACCCTTGCGTCGCTGACCCTTGTCCTGCGCGTTGGTATTAGCCACGAAGTCCATGTTGCCATCTGCTTTACGCTTGCCTCCGCTACCGTTACCTGCTGGGTGATGATGCTGGCCTTTGGTGTTGCTGTTCTTCTTTCCCTTCCCTGTCTTGTCATCATCAGACTCGGGATCCTTGGTACTATCAAAATCAGCATACTTTACCAAGGCAGCCATGAGGGTCCCCATGTCAGTGCAATGGCGCTTCATCCGTCCCAACTTCAGCTTTAGGGGCCCAAACCGGCAGTTGCCTTCTAGGGTTATGACTGCAATGTCAGTGTTGATGCGGTCTGATGAATGCAACACTTGTGAGACCCGGTGCACCCAATGAGTTGTCGATTCTCCTTCCTCCTGGACGCAGGCAGCTAAGTCCACTATCGACATAGGCTGCTTACATGTATCCTTGAAATTACTGATAAACCGGGCTCGTAATTGGGCCCATGAACTGATAGAATTGGCCGGTAAGCTTTTTAACCAAGTACGGGTCGTTCCTTCAAGCATCATGGTGAAGTATTTCGCACATGCCGCATCATCCACATCGAGCATCTCCATGGCCATCTCATAGCTCTCCACCCATGTCTCTGGAGGTTGATCCGCCGTGTAATTTGGTACCTTGCGCGGGCCTTTGAAGTCCTTGGGCAGGCGCACATTGCGTAAAGCGGGGACAAGGCAAGGCACCCCCAAAGAACTAGAAGTAACACCAGGTTCGATCGAGATAGTTGGACGAACCGGCATAAGCTGCCGAGCCTGATACTGTGCGGCTAACTCGGCTTCCCTGCGCGCTCGGGCCCGGTCCACCACTTCCTGAGCGTTATCAGCACCACCCGCCGGGTAGTTGCCGCGGGGTGCTCCACGTTGTTCATTACTTGACACTGCCGGTCCGTCCATATGCCTGCTATAGCTCCGGCTTGGATGAGGGGTCGAGTGGATCCGGTTGCGGCTGTACGAGTATGCTTCCTGTTGGACCAAAGCTGTCCTAAGAAGCTCCTTGACCCGTCGCGTCTCTACTACCTGCGGCGAGTCACCTTTAATTGGAATGGCCTCCAGCCGTGCAGCAGCGGCAACGAGATTGTCCATCGGGTTGGAGTAGTGACCCGGAGGTGTTGAAACAGCCTGAGGTATAATAGTGTTTTGACGAGGCAGATCCATCAGACAGGGCTGAACCCGCGCACCGGTCGCAGGAGATTCCGCCTGGTTTACCTCCAGCGGATTATTGGTTCCTGCTCCTGGTGTATTGAAAAGGTCTCTGGCCTCGAAAACCGAAGGCAAACGGGATCGGTACTTCCTCTTCATGACTTCATGCGATGCGTTCTGGTCCAACATGAGCCTGTAGGCTTGTGCATCTAAAGCGGCCCGCTCTGCGGTCATCCTGGCATTCTCAACTGCCAGGTCCGCCTTGGCCTGGGTGATCTGTTCCTTCACCTTTGCTATCTCCGCGTTGTGGACGTCCTGATCCACCGGGTTAGCTTCTGCCATAAGCACAGCCAATGCATCAAATAGATCTGATAGGACATGAGCCGGCGGGCGTACAGAGCCTCCTACCCCGGCAGCCATCGCCGCTACTGAACCGGAGTTTATTGGCACAGCGGTCGAAGAATGAAGCACTGCTTGTGTGCCGGCCATGAATATTCCAACTCGGTTGGGTAGATCAGAGGGGTCCGGAATATTCCAACTCGGTGGGCGCCAACTGTCATGGTTTTGTCACGGCAGATGTCCTCGTGAAAGGACTTAGTCGTGGAGCCATCGCAATGGGTTAGCTTGAAGGGGTTAAAGCGGACACAGGGACGCAAGAGAGTTTATACTAGTTCGGCCCCTTCGGTGAAGGTAAAAGCCTACATCTAGTTGTGATGCAATTGATGGGGTTTCGATTACTAGGGAGCAAATAAGCTTCGCCTAAGTCTCGAGTTGTTGTCTGTCGTCCTTGAACCGCCGCCGGGTCGTCCCCTTATATACACGGGTGACGCCCGTCGGTTCACAGAGTCCCAATACCGGCTCATAGATGTGTCCAGTTTGGTCTCTACTTATTCCTAACTTACAATACAAGTTACATATCAACGCTGGTTTACGGCTATAGGCCTTGAACCGACTATGGGCCTTGAGCCCTCATCTGCCTTCTTGGGCTTTAACATAGTTAACTACTGATGAAGTTAACCCGGCCCAGATAGGCCAGTTTACGCTCAGTAGTGATATCCCCAACAGCCTCCGACCTCCGTGTTCAACATACATACAGCCCAAGGACGTCTCCTCCTTCTTGATCCAGCAAGGGGAGAGGAGAAGTTGAGGAAGAACTCTGACAGCACGATGGTGTGGTGGTGATGGACCTCGTGGTTCTCCGGCAGAGCTTCGCCAAGCGTGACGGAGGAGGAGGTGTTTGAGAGGGGAAGGGCTGCGCCAAGGGAAGGGTGTGGCAGCCCTTCCACCCCCCACTAATTATAGGGGAAGGGGAGAGGGGGCCGCTCCCCAGATCCTGTCGGTGTTCTGGGAACGGGGGTCCCCAGACTTGCCTGCCTGCGGCCTGCGGCGTGGCTCAAGTGGGGGCCCAGCGCGGCCCATCTTCATCAACACGAGGCTCAAGACCCTCGCGAGGGGCTATGCCTCACGAGGCGGACGACACGGCGCATCCTGAGGCACAGCCTCGTTAGGCTGGCTCGCGAGGAGGCGGAGAGTTCAAGGCGGGGTACCTCGCGAGGTACCTATGACGCAAGCCATGACAACACGGGGCACCAGGCGGGTGCCAGCGCGCGCAGCGTCCCTCTTTCCTCTTTGGTGCAAAGGGGGCAAGCGTATCAGCGGAGTACCGAGGCATCAGGCAAAGGTTGCCACTTCAGTGCAATGAGACCAGGACCAGGAGGACTACGAGACGGAGGTCACCATGGAGCCCGGCGCGGCGTCATCACCAGAGCCTTTGGCAGGCGAAGACTGCTTTTGTCAGGATAGATGTACTCGTTGTCCCCCTTCAAATTAGCCCGCCATTGTTGGATCCCTTCCCGCTCAATATTTGGGGAGAGGACCAGGGCCTCTATAAATAGGACTAGCCACCCACATAGCGGGGGGTTCGGTTTTCGGTGGGTCGGTTCGTTGGTTCGTTCGGTTCGCAAGAGAGAGAGAGAGAGAGAGAGAGAGAGAGAGAAAGAGAGAGAGAGAGAGAGAGAGAGAGAGAGAGAGGGTGACTGAGCTCTTCACAACAGTTCATCACCAGCCAAGAACAGACCCTTGCGAGGTTGTTCTTCCTTGTATTGTTCGTCCACACCAGCCCCAGGAGGCAATCCATCCACCACACACTGGAGTAGGATATTACACCACATCGGTGGCCCGAACCAGTATAAATCTTGCGTCTTTCATGCAGTTCTTTTAGTAGTTTAGGTCCCCTCGAGAGGGAGAGGTTGAAGGCGAGATTTCCGCGTGCACCCCAGTGTTCGAACCTTAAGGGTCTGCCGGAACCTGAAATCCGACATTTGGCGCGCCAGGTAGGGCTGCGCCGGAATTCGTCTTCCACCGCTCTGCTCTCCTCCGACCGTCGCATCCATGTCAGACGCTCGTCGAGCCCGCGCCGAGCGCTGGGCCGCCATCGCTTCTCACGTCGCCCAGACAGCCCCCGTCGGTGGGCGTCCTCGTCGTTCCCCGTCGCCCGCCGTCAACGCCGCCACCGGCCCGGCGGGGGCGAGCAGCAGGCATCGTCCCAGCACCCGTCCGTGTGGCAAGACGGCCGCACCGCCACTCCGTCACTCGCACCAGCTGGCTCTTCGTCCCGCATGCTCCGCGCACCCTTGGAGGCTCGAACTGCGCTCCTCGCGGCAAACGAGCTCCTGCGCTACCGTCCCGTCGACGACGTCTACGAAGAATGGCTCGACCGCGTCGCCGAGCTTGTCCGCGCCGCAGGGGGCTCTTTCGCGCTGTCCGTCCCTCTGCGTCGCACTCCACCCCGCGCGGGCGACGAAGCTCCGGAGGCGCACCAGCCGCCTCCTCTCCAAGAAGATGCCGTGGCTCCAAGGTGCTTGGTCCCTGGGCGGAACCCGCTCCGTCAGGCGCCAGCGCAGCAAGAGCGAAGCTGCCAAGAAATCCCTTGCCCGCAGGGGGCTGCCCGGGCGCTCCCTGCTCCGGCAGGCCGCGACCCTGCTCCAGCTCCGGCGCGTCAAGACCCCGCCCTGCTCCTAGCTGCAGCGCGTGGGGACCCTCAAGACCAAGCTCTCCACCAACCGAGGCCTTTCGTAGCCACCGCGGGCTGCCACGCCTACACCACTGAGCTGCGCAGCGTCGCGTGGCCCGGCAAGTTCAAGCCCGACCTGCCTCCTCGCTACGACGGCACAACTGACCCCGCGGAATTCCTCCAGCTCTATGAGCTGGGCATTGAGGCTGCCGGCAGGGATAAAAAGGTCATGGCGAACTGGTTCCCCATGGCGCTCAAGGATGGAGCTCGAACCTGGCTCCTGAATCTGGCTCCAGGCACGATCTCTTCCTGGGACCAAATGCACGCCCGCTTCATCGCCAACTTCCAAGGTACTCGCGACCGGCCGCCTGCCGTGAGCGACATGCGCCGCATCAAGCAACAACCCGGAGAGACCCTGCAAAAGTACATCCAGCACTTCAACAGCGCGCGCCTCAAGATCCCCAGGGTGTCAGAGGAGGCCATCATCTCCGCCTTCTCTGACGGCGTGCGTGACGTCAAGATGAAGGAGGAGCTGGCGATGCACGAAGACCTCTGCACCTCCCTGGAGTTGTTCAAGTTGGCGAACAAGTGCGCCAGGGCTGAGGAGGGACGTCTCTCCCTCCTCGAGCTGCCTGCCGCGGACCCAGAAGAGAAGAAGCCCAAGGCCAAGGACGTGAAGCGCAAGGGGGCTGCCGTGCTCGCAGCCGAACCAGACACCAAGCGGGGCAAGGATCTGCCCGAACCCTCCAGAGGCAGCCGGTACTGTGTACCATGACCTCCACACCCACAACACCAACGAATGCCAAGAACTCCATGCCGTACAAGAAGGAAGGATCGGCCGTCGCCCTGACCGTGCTGACCGGGGCTATGGCCGGGGAGGAGGAAGAAACCCAGGGCGCTGGGAAGACCGCGGCCCGCGCCAGGGGTGGCGCGACCAGCCTCGCGAGGACCGCTGGCGGGACCTGCCTCGCGAGGGGGACTGGAGAGACCAGCCTCGTGAGGACCGCCCTCATGGCAATGCAGGCCTACCTCCGCTGCCGCCTCCACCAAGAAGGAACGAAGACCGCCATCAAGACGAGGGGGCTGGGGGCTTCCAGGAGCCGCGCGCGATCGCCTGCATCCTGGGCGGAGCTCAAGCCCCAGCCTCCCAACGTATCTTCAAGCAGTTTGCGCGCGAAGTGAATGCAGTTCTCCCTAAGCTCGAAGCAACGCGCCCCCTCAGGTGGTCAGCGTGCCCCATCACGTTCAGCTCGGCAGACCAGCTCAAGTGCGCAGCCACTGCGGGAGTCCTCCCGATGCTCTGCTCCCCAGTCATCAGCAACGTGCAGGTCACCAAGACCCTCATCGATGGCGGGGCAGGGCTCAACGTCCTGTCCGTGGAAACATTCAACAACCTCCAAGTGCCCTATGACCAGCTTCAGCCAACCAGGCCTTTCTCCGGGATCACCGACGGTTCCACAATCCCGATCGGGCAGGTCCGCCTCCCTGTCACCTTTGGGGCCCGCAGCAACTACCGCACCGAGCTCATCGACTTCGATGTCGCCCACATCCTCCTGCCGTACAACGCCATCCTCGAGTACCCAGCGCTGGCCAAGTTCATGGTTGTGACCCACCACGGCTACAACGTCCTCAAGATGCCAGGAAGCGGCGGCGTCATCATGGTGCCCTGTGAAGAGAGAGATGCAGTGTGTTCCCTGGAGCGAGCCTTTCAGGCCGCGTCGCTAGAAGACCCAGATCGTGGAAGTAGGAGGCTTCCTGAGGCCACCCCCAAGAAGAAGAAGACATCGTTAGGCTCAGCCCCTCAGGAGGCAGGCCCCTCAGGGCCCGTGCCCCCTCAGGAGGGCCCTCTATCCATCGCATAGGAAAGCGCGCCCGGCGCCCTCCTCGGGCAGGGCTCGGGGGCTCTCACCTGGAGGGCCACCTACCTAGCCAGGGTCATGAGGGAGGCACTTGGGCACCATGTGGAGGCGTGCTTCGTAGCACGTTTCCCTCGAGAGGGAGCCAGGCGAGGAAGATCAGACCGGCAAGAGTTCATTGACGAGGCCATTCAAGAGCTACAGGAGACAAGGATCATGAGAGGTTGCCGCCGCTTGCCAGCTATGGCCCCACATCCAGGCGAGGATGGTGGGCTGCGCGTCTGCGTCGATGTACCAGGGCTCAATCAGATCGCCACAACGGAGCGCCTCTGGCCCTCGCGAGTGGGGCGCTGCGAAGGTCCGTCCCACAGCTATGTTCGCATGCCTTACGGCCTGCCAAGCCTGGCTGCGGCGTACCAGCACCTCATGAGGGGCATCGCGGAGGCTCGGGAAGACAGGCATTCCGCGGCTCTGGCGGAAGTGGAGGCAGCTCGCGAGGGGTCACCAGCACCTCCGGAGCCTCCCGAGGCCCCGGGGTCTGGGGGCTCATGAGGATCGGCTTCTGCAGCCCGCCAAGTCTACCGCACCGACGCCACTACGCCGACGACATCCTCAGGTGACATCTTTCAAGTTCCGTTCTCAGCTGGGAGCACCCCCCCAGGGTTGCATCACTCCCAGGCCGCGTGGGTCCGTCCCCGCGGCATGTATCTGCATTTACCTTTCCGTCGTTAGTTTGCCTTGTTGGAGGCGCCCCTCGGGTTGCATCATCCCCAAGCCGTTCGGGCCAGACCCAGCGGCGTGTATCCCCCTAGCATTTATTTCCAACTATGCATTGCCTATCATGCTTAGCTGCATGGTGCCCGTCCGCGGCATTTTCTCTTCTCATGTCGGCCACTTGCACGTTAAAAGGGGGGTGCCTGAGCATCGCGACTCAGGGCTCTTACTGGCTCTCCAGCCCTCACCCTCTGGCCTTGTCCATGGCATCGCGACCTGGCATACCAGCGATGGCTGAGACAAGCTCGAGGGCCGGGACCCGAGGACGTAGAGTACCGGCATCTAACCAAATTTTCCAGGAACACATCTCAAGATATGGCCCAGTGCCGGGCGCAACCCGCCCAGAGGTAGGGCCTCGTGAGTCCCGCGCTGGCTCACGGGTGCCCAGATACACCTCACCCAGCTCTACCGTGCTGGTCATGTGTCAGGGCGGGGCTGTATACGCCCCGGGGGCTCCTCCCGGAGGGGAGCCCCCTCCCACGTACAAGTGGAAGCACCATGCTCCGCGCTGGCTGACGACACTGCCGAGGAGCGGCTATGCCCGTACAACTACGGAAGCGCTATGCTCCGCGCTGGTGATAAACAACTGAGGGTGGCCTCCGGGCCGCGTTAACCTCAGGGAGCCCAGACTCAGTGGTTGGCCTCATCGCAACGCCTCCCCTCGGGAGCGCCGCGCGAGGGGGCTGGGCACGGGGGTACGGCTGGGTCATGCCCAGACGTACGCCGCCCAGCCAGGCCCCTTGGGCCAGGTTTGCCGCGCGTCTCTCCCCGAGCGAAGCCAAGGTATGAAGGCCGTTTGCGCGTCAAGGGGGACCCCTGGGCATCGCGACCCAGGGGCCTAACTGGTCCCGTAGCCCCTCACTCCTTAGTTCCGAAAGGCTATGCTGGGTGAGGTACGCGCGGGGCCGGGCTCTGCAGACGTAGAATGGTAGCCACGCTTACATCTCGCCTCATCACCCGCTGTTCGCGCGTCAAGGGGGACTCCTGAGCATCATGACTCAGGAGCCTAACTGGCTCCGTATCCCCTCACTCCTTAGTTCCGAAAGGCTATGCTGGGTGAGGTACGCGTGGGGTCGGGCTCTGCAGACGTAGAACGGAAAACACGCCTACATCACGCTTCCCTACTTGTTGTTCGAGCGCCAAAGGGGACTCCTGAGCATCGCGACTCAGGAGCCTAACTTGTCACGTGGCCCCTCACTCCTTTGGTCCCGTCCTGGTTTCCAGTCGGGGCCAATGCTGGGTGAGGCATGCACGGGGCCGGGCCCTGCCGGCGTAGAACACAAGCAAGTAGGGAAGAAAAGTATAAAATCCAAGGAACTTAAAAGCAAACATTACAGTCCATACTTTCAATCTCGATGCCAAACGCAAGTTTAAATACCTCCCCGAGGCGTGATGCATGTGCAGGAACCTAAAGAAGAGCAGGGACGGGACGGAGTCACTCGTCGGCGCTGGCTTCGCCTTGTGGAACAGCAGGGTCGGCAGCGCCTTGCTTCGGCCTGGTGCTGAAGGCCCGGAACTTCTCCAGCAGCGCCTCCGCTCGCCCCTTCACGGCTTCGACAGAGGCAGCAGCACCCTCGCCGCTCACCGGTTCCAGCAGGGTGTCGAGGTCGGTGTTGGGATCACGGAGGTAGACGTGGGCGAAGACCCATGTCAGCGCGGCAGAAGACAAGACGTGCGCCTCGGCCTCGGCCGCGGGGCCGATGCCGAGGACGACGTCCTCAAGAGCCTTGACCAGGAAGGGAAGCAGCTTGGCGGGGCCATCCTCGTCACCAACAAGCGGGCTGTCCAAGCCGCTCTCGTAAAGCATCTTCAGCGAAGCGCGAGCGTCCTTCTCCATGTCTGCGAAGGCCACGCGATCTTCGGCGAGGACCTGAGCCTTGGCGTCCAGCTCGGCCTTCGTCGCCTCCAGCTCCTGCTTCCACACGCCTAGACGCTCGCGGCGCTTCTTGAGCTTGGCCTCCGAGTCCACGAGCGCCGCCTCACGTGCCTTCGCCCCCTTCTCCTGCTCTTGGCGAAGGCGAACCTCCTCCGCAAGTTGGCCCCGCAGGCCTTGCAGCTCGTCCTCCAGCGCCTTGCAGCGGTCGCGGGCCTTGACCGCTTCCCCCAGGGCCGCGTCACGAGCAATCTTTGCCTCAAGGATGGCCCGCTTCTCCTCGTCACAGGTCGTCGAAGCCTGAACCAGCGCCGCCCGGATCGAAGCATCAGAGCGAATCCACCCTGAAGCCAGTTCCAGACGCCCGGCCACCTGGCGAGGGTCGGCGCCGAGAAGGTCCTGGCGCAGCCGGTCCAGTTCAACAGCAGCATGCTCCAAGACGGAGGAAGAAGACGGAGGAGCCTCGGCGCACTCCAGGACGACAGGAGGAGCTGAGAGAGCAGTGGCCAGCAAAACGGGAGGAGAAGGTGGCGGCGGCAAGGCCACCGAATCCCGAGCCAGCATTCGCTGCGTCTCCCCAGCCGTGGCAGTGGCGCTAGACGAGGACACCTCAGGAGTCACCTGGGCCATGGGGGCTGAGCTCGCCCCCGCCAGAATGGCCAGACCTCCTGAGGGCGACCGACCAGGAGAAGCCCGCGCACTGCGATCGCCCCCTTTCACAGGCGGGGGCGCTGCCGCGGATGGAGCCTCAGGAGCCTGCTTCGGTTTCTTCGCCGAAGGCGCCCGCCTACTCAAGAGAAGCAATCATCAGGCCTCATTGGCAGAATGAGAAACAAGAGAATAAGGATCAAGCGCTTACGGGTCATCGCCGGTGAGCTCAGGCAGCTTTCGGCCCAACTTCAAGCCAAACAGCCGGCTGGAAGGGTCGGCCTTGGGAGCGGAAGGCGTGGCAGCGGACTGTCCCGGGGTAGGGGCAGGCCCGCGGGGGACCAGCCCAGTCCTGTCCTTCTTCGGGATCGGAGGCGAGCTCCCGCTACCCAGCACATCATCGTCATCATCATCATCATCATCGCTCGGTGATAGGCGGAGAGTACGGGGCGAGCGCCAAGGGAAGGGAGCCCTCGACTCTCCATCAGTCGCCCCGGAGTCGGGCCCCTCTCCCCGCTCCTCTTTGCCCTCCTCCTCGCTGGAGTCGCTGGAGGGCACGTCCACCAGTCCTTCAGAAGGCGCCACGCACACAAGCCCGACCCCATTGAAAACGGGCATGGACTTCACCACCTGCTCCCAGTCGCTGCGAAGAAACAAGGGCTCGGGAGCGCCCTCCAACCTTGCCACCGTGCCCCCGACCAGAGATTGAAGAACCGCGTCCACGTCCTCTTCGTCCACAGGCACGGGGCTCAGATGAGGCCTCCACATCGGAGAAGAGTACTGCCGGAGTGGAGCCAGATGCTGCTCCAAGAACTCCCTCAACAGTGACACGCCAGTCAACTTCGCCGTCGCCATGTTGGCAGGCCTCAAGTCCGCATCCATCTTCTCCAACACCGGCTTCGCGCGGGGATCCGCGAGATCCTCCCGGCACCAGTCACTGGCGCTCACGGCCTGCTCCATGGGCGGGATCAGCCGAGGGTGGACGCGCCCGGCGTCAACCAAGACCCACTTGCTCCGGAACCCATCAGCCCTCTTCCCAGGATTCGAGATGGTAATGGTGCTGCCATGCGCGACGAAGCTCGCGCACGCGGAAGGAGAACCGCCAGTAGTCCGGAGGTAGAAGTAGTGGCGCAGCAAGGCCACCGAGGGCTGCACCCCCACGTGGGCCTCGCGGTAGTAAGCGAAGATCGCCAGGAGAAGGACAGAGTTGGGGTGGAGATGCAGAGCCAGCAAGTTGTAATGGCGGAGGACAGAGAAGAAGAACTCGGAGAAGGGAGGCACCAAGCCCGCTGCGATGGCGCCCACAAAGAAAGGGTAATAGGTGCTCCCTCGACCTTCAGGGGAGGCGGAGCCGACCTTGAGCACCTCCGTCCCAATGACGCCCTGCGCCGCCCCACAGCCGGGCAAAGGTGGCCTTGGACACAGTCGGCGGGTCCAGAGCAGGGGAATACCAAGCTTCGGCCGGAGGCTTGCGAGGCGCCATGGCTTCCTAGGTCGCGCAACCGGAGTAGATCTGGAAATTTGGAGGAAGAAAGGGGAGGCACAAGAAAGGGGATCTGAGCAGCAACCGGAGAAAGCAAGGGCGAAGTCTGGGAAGATGCCTCTCCCCTGTCAACCCGCGCGGTTGCTAAGGCACCCACGCCCAATCAACCGCCACGCGGCGTCCAAGGCCGCAGGCTGTTGGGGCCCGCGGCGCTTCGCCCTTGCCCTTTCGCCTCTCGGCACGGCCAAGTCCATGCGCGCCTTGGGCCCGGGGGCTACTGTCGGCGTTCTCGGAACGGGGGTCCCCAGACTTGCCTGCCTGCAGCCTGCGGCATGGCTCAAGTGGGGGCCCAGCGCGGCCCATCTTCATCAACACGAGGCTCAAGACCCTCGCGAGGGGCCAAGCCTCACGAGGCGGATGACACGGCGCATCCTCAGGCACAGCCTCATCAGGCTGGCTCGCGAGGAGGCGGAGAGTTCAAGGCAGGGTACCTCGCGAGGTACCTATGACGCAAGCCATGACGACACAGGGCACCAGGCGGGTGCCAGCGCGCGCAGCGTCCCTCTTTCCTCTTTGGTGCAAAGGGGGCAAGCGTATCAGCGGAGTACCGAGGCATCAGGCAAAGGTTGCCACTTCGGTGCAACGAGACCAGGACCAGGAGGACTACGAGATGGAGGTCACCATGGAGCCCAGCGCAGCGTCATCACCAGAGCCTTTGGCAGGCGAAGACTGCTTTTGTCAGGATAGATGTACTCGTTGTCCCCCTTCAAATTAGCCCGCCATTGTTGGATCCCTTCCCGCTCAATATTTGGGGAGAGGACCAGGGCCTCTATAAATAGGACTAGCCACCCACATAGCGGGGGGTTCGGTTTTTGGTGGGTCGGTTCGTTGGTTCGTTCGGTTCGCAAGAGGGAGAGAGAGAGAGGGTGACTGAGCTCTTCACAACAGTTCATCACCACAGCCAAGAACAGACCCTCGCGAGGCTGTTCTTCCTTGTATTTTTCGTCCACACCATCCCCAGGAGGCAATCCATCCACCACACACTGGAGTAGGGTATTACACCACATCGGTGGCCCGAACCAGTATAAATCTTGCGTCTTTTGTGCAGTTCTTTTAGTAGTTTAGGTCCCCTCGAGACGGAGAGGTTGAAGGCGAGATTTCCGCGCGCACCCCAGTATTCGAACCTTAAGGGTCTGCTGGAACCCGAAATCCGACAGATCCCATCTACAAGGGGGGGGACTTGTCCCCCAAGTCGGGTGGAGGCGCCCCCACCCCTAGGGTTACTAACCCTAGGCGCCTTGGGCCCCTTGGGGGGCGCGCACTGATACGTCTCCAACGTATCTATAATTTTTGATTGCTCCATGCTATATTATCTTCTGTTTTGGATGTTTATGGGCTTTATTATACACATTTATATTGTTTTTGGGACTAACCTATTAACCCAGAGCCTAGTGCCAGTTGATATTTTTTTTGCCTATTTTAGGGTTTCGATGAAAAGGAAAATCAAACGGAGTCTAATGGACCTGAAACTTCACGGAACTCATTTTTGGAAGGAAAGCAACCCGGGAGACTTAGAGTCTATGTCAAGGAAGTTTCGAGGAGGCCACGAGGTAGGGGGCGCGGCCTCCACCCTCGTGGGCCCCTCGTGGCCTCCGTGACGTACTTATTCCGCCTATATATATCTCCATATACCCTAAAAACATCCGGGAGCACAATAGATCAGGAGTTCCGCCACCAGAAGCCTCCGTAGCCACCGAAAGCCAATCTAGACCTGTTCCGGCACCCTGCCGGAGGGGGGAATCCCTCTCCGGTGGCCATCTTCATCATCCTGGTGCTCTCCATGATGAGGAGGGAGTAGTTCTCCCTCGGGGCTGAGGGTATGTACCAGTAGCTATGTGTTTGATCTCTCTCTCTCTCTCATGTTCTTGATTTGGCACGATTTTGATGTATCGCGAGCTTTGCTATTATAGTTGGATCTTATGTTTCTTATCCCCCTCCACTCTCTTGTAATGAATTGAGTTTCCCCTTCGAAGTTATCTTATCGGATTGAGTCTTTAAAGATTTGAGAACACTTGATGTATGTCTTGCCATGCGTATCTGGTATCTGTGGTGACAATGGGATACCACGTGATTCACTTGATGTATTTTTTTGTGATCAACTTGCGGGTTCCGCCCATGAACCTATGCATAGGGGTTGGCACATGTTTTCGTCGTGATTCTCCGGTAGAAACTTTGGGGCACTCTTTGAGGTCCTTTGTGTTGGTTGAATAGATGAATCTGAGATTGTGTGATGCATACCGTATAATCATACCCACGGATACTTGAGGTGACATTGGAGTATCTAGGTGACATTAGGGTTTTGGTTGATTTGTGTCTTAAGGTGTTATTCTAGTACGAACTCTAGGACTGTTTGTGACACTTATAGGAATAGCCCAACGGATTGATTGGACAGAATAACTTTGAGGTGGTTTCATACCCTACCATAATCTCTTCGTTCGTTCTCCGCTATTAGTGAATTTGGAGTGACTCTTTGTTGCATGTTGAGGGATATTTATGTGATCCAATTATGTTAGTATTGTTGAGGGAACTTGCACTAGCGAAAGTATGAACCCTAGGCCTTGTTTCAACGCATTGCAATACTGTTTATGCTCACTTTTATCTTTAGTTACCTTTCTGTTTTTATATTTTCAGATTACAAAAACTATTATCTACTATCCATATACCACTTGTATCACCATCTCTTCGCCGAACTAGTGCACCTATACAATTTACCATTGTATTGGGTGTGTTGAGGACACAAGAGACTCTTTGTTATTTGGTTGCAGGGTTGCTTGAGAGAGACCATCTTCATCCTACGCCTCCTACGGATTGATAAACCTTAGGTCATCCACTTGAGGGAAATTTGCTACTGTCCTACAAACCTCTACACTTGGAGGCCCAACAACGTCTACAAGAAGAAGGTTGTGTAGTAGACATCAAGCTCTTTTCTGGCGCCGTTGCCGGGGAGGTGAGTGCTTGAAGGTATATCTTTAGATCTTGCAATCGAATCTTTTTGTTTCTTGTTTTAGCACTAGTTTAGTTTATAAAAGAAAACTACAAAAAATTGGAATTGAGGATACCTCATATGCTTCATCTTTTTAATATCTTTCATGAGAATAAGGATTCCGATAATTGTGCTCAAGTGCTAGAAGAATAATGCATTAGAATGTTTGGCACTAAATATTTGAATGATGAGCATGATTGCAATGTTGTTAGTATGAATTCCTTGAATATCCATGATGCTAATGATATGCAAAGCCACAAGCTTGGGGATGCTATGTTTGATGAAGTTGATGTTTTTGAGAATATATTTGATGTAATTAATGTTTGTCCCAAGCTTGGGGATGCTACGTTTAATGAAGATGATATTTTTAGTCTCCCAAGTTTTGATATGCAAATTTATAATGATGATAGCATGCCTCCTACTTATGATGATTATTGTGATGATACTTATGCTATAAAAACTAGTGATTATATTTATAAAAATTGTCATGATTATGATTACCCCTTTTTTGAACATTACTCTTTTAATGTGGAAACAATTTATAGTGTTCGAGTCTCTTATGATACTCCCACTATTCCGAATGAGAAGAATTTTGCTTATGTGGAGAGAAATAAAAATTCTATGCTTATGCATCATGAAAATAATGCTTTAGGTTCTGGCTATATTGTTGAATTCATTCATGATGCTACTGAAAATTATTATGAGGGAGGAATATATGCTTGTAGGAATTGCAATAATATCAAGTTTCCCCTCTATGTGCTTAAAATTTTGAAGTTATGCTTGTTTTGCCTTCTTATGCTAGTTGATTCTTGTTCCCACAAGTTGTTTGCTCACAAAATCCCTATGCATAGGAAGTGGGTTAGACTTAAATGTGCTAGTCATATTCTTCATGATGCTCTCTTTATTATTCAATTCTTATTCTTTATGCGAGCATCATTGAAATCATCATGCCTAGCTAGGGGCATTAAACGATAGCGCTTGTTGGGAGGCAACCCAATTTTATTCTTGTTATTTGCTTTTTTGTTCCTGTTTAGTAATAAATAATTCATCTAGCCTCTGTTATGTTTGAGTTTTATGTTTTAATTAGTGTTTGTGCCAAGTAGAACCGTTGGGAAGACTTGGGGAAAGTCTTGTCGATCATGCTGTAAAAAAACAGAAACTTTAGCGCTCACGAGAATTGCTGCCATTTTTTATTGGAGAGTGCTATTTAGTTAATTATTTTTTTCTGATTATTAAAAGACAAATTACTCAGGTCCACCAATTTATGTGAGAATTTTATGAGTTCCATAAGTATACGTTTGACACAGATTACTACAGACTGTTCTGTTTTTGACAGATTCTGTTTATCGTGTGTTGTTTGCTTATTTTGATGAATCTATGGCCAGTAAAAGAGTTTATAAACCATAGAGAAGTTGGAATACAATATGTTTAACACCAATATAAATAAATAATGAGTTCATTACAGTACTTTTAAGTGGTGTTTTGTTTTCTTATACTAACGGAGCTTACGAGTTTTCTGTTAAGTTTTGTGTTGTGAAGTTTTCAAGTTTTGGGTAAAGATTCGATGGACTATGGAATAAGGAGTGGAAAGAGCCTAATCTTGGGGATGCCCAAGGCACCCCAAGGAAATATTCAAGGACAACCAAGAGCCTAATCTTGGGGATGCCCCAGAAGGCATCCCCTCTTTCGTCTTCGTTCATCGATAACTTTACTTGGAGCTATATGTTTATTCACCACATGATGTGTGTTTTGCTTGGAGCGTCATTTTATTTTATTTAGTTTTTCTTTTTGTTTGAATAAAATACCAACATCTGAAATTATTAAATGTTAGAGAGTCTTCACATAGTTGCATAATTATTCGACTACTCATTGATCTTCACTTATATCTTTCGGAGTAGTTTGTCATTTGCTCTAGTACTTCACTTATATCTTTTAGATCATGGTGGTAGTTTTATTTTGAAGAAATAGATGAACTCTCATGATTCACTTAGATTATTTTGAGAGGCTTAAATAGCATGGTAGTTTGCTTTGGTTATGAAACTAGTCCTAATATGATGGGCATCCAAGAGGGATATAATAAAAACTTTCATATAGAGTGCATTGAATACTAAGAGAAGTTTGATACTTGATGATTGTTTTGAGATATGGACGTAATAATATCAAAGTCGTGCTAGTTGAGTAGTTGTGAAATTTAGAAATTCTTGTGTTGAAGTTTGCAAGTCCCGTAGCATGCACATATGGTAAACATTATGTAACGCCCCATATGTAACCTTCCCCAATTGTACTCCAACTCTTGCCGTTTCCGGCATTAAGTTATATTTAATTCTCGGGTTCGGGTCTTTGTCTCCGTGTGTTGTTTTTTGTTTTTCGTGCATCTCATATCATGTCATCACGTGCAATGCATTTGCATACATGTTCGTCTCATGCATTCGAGCATTTTCCCCGTTGTCCGTTTTGCATTCCGGCACTTCGTTCTCCTCCGGATGGCGCGTTCGAGCTGAAGTGGGAGTACGACGAGGACTCTCAGCGATACTATGTTTCTTTTCCGGATGATTAGTAGTGGTGCCTATTCGGGGTTCGATTCAGGGTTTAGTCGCTTGTTGGGGGTCTTTTCTATTTTGGCGCCGTAGTCGGGCCATGAGTGTTTGTATGATGGATGTTATTTATGTACTTTGATGTGACGTGGCGAGTGTAAGCCAACTATTATTATTTTATCCCCCCTTTATATTATATATGTACTTGGGTTGTGTAATGATTCCCGACTTGCGACATTGCTTTCAATGCGCCTATGTCTCTAAGTCGTGCCTCGACACGTGGGAAACATAGCCGCATCGAGGGCGTTACCCAATTTTTTTTTAGGATCACGCGAGTATCTTGGTTTTGTTCCGATGGCTTATGATGAGAATACTGTCTTGGTGCCTCCTGTCAGGGGTTTAGTGGAAGTGTCCCGGGGAGTTGAGCTCTGAGGTGTTGTCATCATAATTCTATCGTTGCAATTCTGGTATACTTGAGATATGTGCGCGACATCGAAAATCTCCTTTATGCAGTTCGTTGGTGAGATAACCTCGACGCCACCCAGTACTGGGGCGGGAGTTCGGGAGTATCACCATAACTTGTATAACGGATGCTTTTCGAAGGTTGAGGTAGATGGTTTCCGAAGGTTTCTTGGTTATGTGTTGAAGGATGGATGCAGCTGGATGTAGGATTTGCTAGCTTGGGTGAGATATTATGCTTCCCCTGTATCCTCAACACCTGATTGCATAACCGGGAAAATTTTGGGAGTTTCATAGGTGGGAATTCAAGTAGCTCTTAGGATATCTTTTCCGACAGATGTATGATATGAAATTGGGGTTCGACGTCTAGTGGTTCGCCTATTCACGGTCGATTTTACAGTGGTCTCGTTGTGTCTTAAAGAGTCCTTGGCTATGCTGACTCGGGGACGCTTTGTATGTCATGTGCACTGCCTTGTACATGATGGTGCCGTACGATCGAGCCCGTGTAGGTCCCACCACGAAAACTTCATACGAAATTTCTATCATGTGTTTGTTCTGGCTTATTTCGCAAGCCAACCCTTTGTTTTTGTTTTGAGTTGTGGTATTCGAGTTGCTTCAATGTCAAGTGTTGATTCCATACCTTTTCTAAGTGGTGTTCTCATACTCCGATGCGAATACTAATCCTTCTCGGTCATCGAGACTATCATGTCAATCCCTTTAATCGGTGTGCTTCTCTTCAAGTGGATCCGATCATTTCAACTCCCGCAAGATCAAATATCAGTTTCTTCTGAACGGTGTTTGTTTCATCAGTCTCCAAGTTGCCTTTGTTTTTCCCGCCCTCCCTCCCTTGTTTTTCTTCAAGGACTCGGATTTCTTAATCGAGTATAAATCTTATTGATGTGAAGTCTCTCCATTCTTTTCTATCAATATTATTATCCGGTTATTCTCATGAAGATTCTAACGGAGCTTTAAGTTCATCATCTTCCGTTCTTTTCTTCTCCGGTGGTTCCAAGTCTAGCTTTGTTGATCATGCATTTTCCTCATTTCAATGCCTTCTCATGCCGGTGCACCTCATAATAGTTCACTTCTCGCTATTCTATTGTTCCGGAGTGCTCAAGATATCTCGAAGATTCGTGTTTCCACTCTACATTCGTTCAAGCTCTTTCGAGATTGGTATCTCATTCAAGTCATTTAATTCAACCGGTGCTTTCTCTCTTTTAAATCATTGCAACGGTGTTTCTCTTGAGTGGGCCCTAACCCACAGGTCTTTTCCCAGGATCTTACCTGACTCTTCCATTCTTTCCGGAGTTACTCCCAAATTTCTTTTCAAACTTTGACGTAAGAATGATTTATCATCAGTCTAATGCTTTTCTCCAAGATCTGTCAAATTTTTTTCATCATGGGCTCAACTTTTCCATTCTTCATTCCGGCGTGCCTCAATAATTCTTGATGGTGTTTATCATCGTCATTCTCATATTTTGAAGACCGAAGAAGAGTTTCTCTTTAATCTTGCTCCATTCTCTTCAAGATTCGGGATTCTAGCTTGTTGCCATCCTCTCATAATTATTTTGCGATTGTGAGATATTCTTTTCAACCATTCGGAGTAATTCAGGAGCCTTTTCAGTCTGTTCATCCGGAGCCCATCATCTAAGATTATTAATTCTCAGCTTTCAGTTGTCATCCTCAAATCTCACCGGTGCATCATTCAATATTCTTTAATCAGCGCGTGATCTCTTCGTTTCAGTTGGGTCTAAATTCTCTCAAGCATCTTCGTTCAATTGCTAATTCTTCCCGGTGTGCCTTCATGTTTTAATCGTTCTTTTCAATTCTTACGGTGGTGCTTTCAAGATTTCTCTTCTGTATAAATTCATTCGTTGTTTCGATTCCACCGGTGTTTCGTTGAAGACCTTCTCAGTTGGCGCGGTATCTATCTTAATCTTTTCTACAAGAATAAGTAATATGCCAAATCCGTTGATGGTCATCAATTTAAATTGGTGAAGGATAAGCATAATGTAATTCTTATTCTTGTTTCATCGAGTTTATTCTATTCCTGTTTTTTCCGGAGTGGCTCATCATACTAATTCTTGATTCCAATTGTTCATCTTCTCTTTTCCCGGAGTTCCAACCTCTCTCAATTATTTCATCACGGAGACCTCTATCTAAATCATTACGGGGCTTCAATCCTATTCTTTACATCATTCAATTATTTTGGGTCTTTCTTTTGTTTACCGGAGTTTCTTCATGAAGGTTCTACATGATGGTTCATCAAGGATTTAATTCATTCTCTAAATGTTCATCAAGTTTCTTTTCACAGAAACTCAAGCTTTCTTCATCTTGCAATCCGGGGTGCATTTCCTTCTACCGTATCATTGAAGATGGTATTGTGTCATTCTTGATAATTTGAGTTCATGTTTTCATGATTCACATGCTGTCAAGATTGGGATATTTTTAAATCCATCAACCTATTCGTTGGTATTGTCTTGGGTTATATTTCACCTAAAGCCTTCCCTAAGGATGGTTGTTATTATGGTGCTTATATATGATCCAAGTTTTCCATTTATCCTCCCGGTGAAATAGTTTCTCGTCTCCTTGTTCATTCCAACCCAATTCTCTTCCTGTGAGTGGCAGGTTGTCACCTCATAATTTGAGTTGTATTCCATAAGACCACATATCATGATTACTCTTTTCATTGTTGTTTTTACAACAATTCCGTTCGACTTTTCTCCTAAAGATGCCTTGTCAAGCTCTTTTGTGGCAGAAGTTGGCATTTTTCTTCTCCATTCTCCTATTTCAATTATCTATCTTCTATTCTTTTGTTCCGGAGGCATTGTGATGTTCATCTTTTCAACCCATCATCTCGTTTTGTCAAAGGTCATGATCTGTCCATGCCTATACTTTTATCTGAGTGTTGTGTCCTCTTTACAAGTATCCTCTCATCTTGTCAAGTTCAATTCCTCCCATTTACAGACGGAGTGCTGTCCAAATTATATCACTCTTATTCCTTCCCTATCTTGCTTAACCGGAGTATTGTGCCCCTTTGTTCAAGTTCTTTTCGCCTTATCAAGTCTTGCATCCTTTCTCAATCGGGGTGCTGCCCGAATTTGGTCTTCCTTGATCCCCTTCCTTAACCGGAGTGTTTTCAATATATATCTTCCCTTCAACCTCAAGGGTTTCGCAATGCTCGTTGTCCCCCTTTTCTAACGAGTGTTTTCGACTTTGTTCACCTTCGTTGTATCCTTTTTCTCGAATTTGTTCAACCTCGCAAGGTTCTTTGGTTTCACTCTTTGGTAAGAAGCAATTTGTTTTACCTCTTCTCTTTCTCTTCCTTTTTTCCCCCGGTGCCATTCTAGATCTCGGGACGAGATCCTCTCGTAGTGGTGGAGTGTTGTAACGCCCCGAGACCGATGTGCCAGGTGTCGTGCAGTTATTCGATGTTGTTGCGTTGTATTTTGCTTGCGTGTTGCATTCATCATTGCATCATGTGCATTGCATCATGTTTTTCTTTTCTTACTCAACTAAATAATTCGTATGGATCTTCGATCCATTTAAATCGAGGGAAGGATGACTTCTCTTTATAACATATCCTCCCGATATTAGGGAGCTCTATAAATATTCCATTCTTTTGAAATTAACCGGAGCACACTTGCAAAAATCCCAATGCCTTTTCTCGCTTCGAGTTTGGTCCCCAAACGTTGCTTTTATCCTTTCTCCATTTTCCGGAGCTCCACCAATATCCCGAACATTTTTGGACTCTCCAAAAATGTTTTCCTTTTTTCAAACTCATTTGAATCACATTCAAATGTGTTCGAATGCAATCCTTCCAAACGGTGTCAAATGTATTTTTCTTGGATCAAGCTCATTTTTATGAGTCCAAGAAAATTGGCGCCCTGCTCAAATTCTTCTCCTATCTCTCTCTACATTTTTATTCCTCGGTTTATTTGTTAAATCAGGAAATAAAGAAGTGAAAGAGAATTAGAGAGAGGGAAGAAGCCCAGCAACCAGGGGCCTCCCAACCCCACCGCGCCGGCCCACCCCAGCGCCGGCCTCTAAGGCCCAGGCACGCCCCGCTGTAAACCCTAGCCCGATTCCCCTTTTCCCTCGACCCAACTCCAGCGCCGCCACCCTTCGTCCTCGTCCCGATCCCCTCTCCTCGCCCTTCCTCGCCCCGCATCGCACCAGTCCTCCCCGATCCCCCCTCGCTCGCCCCGCGCTCGGTTCCCCTGCGTCGCCAGCGCGCCCCTTCGCCCTCGCCGGAGCACAAGGCCCCCTCTGCCGCCGCGCCATGGATGTGCAGCTCAAGCCGCGGCCTCGCCGGGCCTCTCGCGCGCCGAGCTCCAACCTGCGTCGCCCCCTTTCCTCCTCAGGCAGCCATGGTGCCCCGCCGCCGGCGCCCGCGGCCGCCACCAGTGAGCAGCTCCGCCGGAACCAGGGCCCGTGAGGCCATCAACATCGCCATGCCCCTGCGCCAATCCTTCCCCAAGCCGGAGCCCTGTGCAGCATGGTCGCTGCCTGCCCGCGAGCCTCCTCCGCGCGTCTCCTTCCTCCTACCGCACCACGACCAAGCCGCGCCGCCCGCCTCTGGCCATGTCTCCGACCTCGTCGGGATTCGTCAAGCTCCGCCGCCACTGCCGTGCACCGCCGCCCCCATGCGCCAAGTTCGCCGGAGTTCCACCAGGCTGCTGTGTGGCTTCTGTTGCTGCATCTCCGACCGAGCCCGTTGGCTCCTGCGGTGCTTGCTGCTGCCGCTGTTTTCCTAGTGCAACGAACACACCTCCATCGAAGGCCACCAAGACTGTCCAGGATTCGTCAAGATCGCCAAGTTCTACGAGAACGTCTTCATGGAACGACGAGTACCACGACGACCGTTGTACGTCAAGTACCCCTTCGAGTTGACGAGATCGGCAAGTTCGAGGACCCCAAGTACCCCGTCGAAACGTGTTCCTCTACCATCGTCTTCGGAAACGCCAAGTACCCCTACGCACGAAGACGCCAAGTCCGTTTCGGGATTCATCAAGTACCGCTACCGATATGGCTCGAACGTCTACGAAACGTGTACCACCACCGTCGCAAGTACCACTCCGAACCATGTACGACGACCGTCGCCGAAGACCCGTGAAACGTGAACGTGAACGACTACCGTCGCGAGAACCTCTACCGTCGACCCTAGAGCGTGCGATAACGACTACTTCGACTACCGTCGCGTGAACCACTACTTCCCTCGACGCCCGAGAACGTCTACTTCCACTACTTCCTCTACCCCGCTTGAACCGAAGCGCTTCGATAGCGCACGCTTTGAAGGTATAACCCCCGAGACGACCGCCATGAACGAATGCATGTGTGATGTATGAAATGCTCGTGTTTGCCCCGTGTCGGAGTTGTTCGGTGCATGTTGCCCCTCTTTTTGCCTTGCCACCATCTTGTGGGAACCCGGTATCCGGGATCACCCCACCTTCTATCGCTTGTCACGCTCTCGTCATTTTTCCTTTTGCACCGGTACCTCTATGAGCTATCGGAACCGATATGTTGCCGTGGCATCACTTTCGGATTCGTTGCCGTGGCACCCCTTTCGTTTCCGCCACGATGACAAATGCCTCGTATCTTTTCGTGATTACATTTTCTTAAAAACTTGCATAACTTGTTCGTGTCATCCGCATCATGATAACAACAATTAAAATATTTAAAATATTGTTTGCATTAAATTTGCTCTATGCCATGCTAAAATGATTTAATTCATAGCTAAATAACCGTAGCTCCGATTTTAATAAACTTTATATGTAAATGGGGTAGAATTTTGCCTAGTTTAACATGGTGGCCTCACTTTGCATGTTAAACAACTCTAAAATTGTGTTTAGGACAGATCAGGTCCAAACCTAATAATTGCATATGAGGTTTTTCCGGAATTGTTGTTCGTTGCTTCCGGCCTCATTTAACCTTGACTAGATAGGTAGTTTTTTTATTTGCTTCACCCTCTTGCCATGTTAATCAACATTTAATATTGTTGGGTACATAAACGAGAGAGAACTAAATAATTGACGTGGTGTTTCGTCAATATGCAACTCGTTGCATATTGAGCTCCACTTAATTTGTAGGATTGTTTGTGCATTTTGCCATGCCATGCCTCTTTAAACCGGACATGCATCATTCTCGATTGTGCATCATGCCATGTTGATGTCGTGGTTGTTTACTATGTTGTGTGTTCTTCTTTTCCGGTGATTGCTTCTTTGGGTTGGTTCCGATAACGTCGAGTTTGTGAGGACCCGTTCGTCTACGTTCGTTTGTCTTCTTCATGGACTCGTTCTTCTTCCTTGCGGGATTTCAGGCAAGATGACCATACCCTCGAAATCACTACTATCTTTGCTATGCTAGTTTGCTCGCTCTTTTGCTATGCCATTGCTACGATGCCTACCACTTGCTTGTCAGCCTCCCAAATTGCCATGTTCAGCCTCTAACCCACCATTGTCCTAGCAAACCGTTGATTGGCTATGTTACCGCTTTGCTCAGCCCCTCTTATAGCGTTGTTAGTTGCAGGTGAAGATTGAAGTTTTGTTCCTTGTTGGAACATGGAGACCGTTCCTTGTTGGAACATTGTTTTCTTGTTGGGATATCACTATATATCGTATTTAATTAATGCATCTATATACTTGGTAAAGGGTGGAAGGCTCGGCCTTATGCCTGGTGTTTTGTTCCACTCTTGCCGCCCTAGTTTCCGTCTTATCGGTGTTATGTTCCCGGATTTTGCGTCCCTTACGCGGTTGGGCTATAATGGGAACCCCTTGACAGTTCGCCTTAAGTAAAGCTTTGCCAGCAATGCCCAAACTTGTAACGCCCTCGATGCGGCTATGTCTCCCACGTGTCGAGGCACGACTTAGAGACATAGGCGCATTGAAAGCAATGTCGCAAGTCGGGAATCATTACACAACCCAAGTACATATATAATATAAAGGGGGGATAAAATAATAATAGTTGGCTTACACTCGCCACGTCACATCAAAGTACATAAATAACATCCATCATACAAACACTCATGGCCCGACTACGGCGCCAAAATAGAAAAGACCCCCAACAAGCGACTAAACCCTGAATCGAACCCCGAATAGGCACCACTACTGATCATCAGGAAAAGAAACATAGTATCGCTGAGAGTCCTCGTCGTACTCCCACTTCAGCTCGAGCGCGCCATCCGGAGGAGTATCATCGGTCCCTGCATCTGGTGTAATAGTAATCTGTGAGCCACAAAGGACTCAGCAATCTCGCACCCTCGCGATCAAGACTATTTAAGCTAAATAGGTAGGAAAGGGGTAATGTATGTGGAGCTGCAGCAAGCGACTAGCATATATGGTGGCTAACTTATTCGCGAAGGAGAGCGAGAAGAGAAGGCAAAGCACGAGCGGAAACTAAATAGAGCAGACTACGCGAACATAACTCCAACGTCGTGTCCACTTCCTGGACTCCGCCGAGAAGAGGCCATCACGGCAACACACGCAGTTGATTCATTTTAATTAATTAAGTTCAAGTTATCTACAACCGGACATTAACAAATTCCCATCTGCCCATAACCGCGGGCACGGCTTTCGAAAGATCAATTGCTGCAGGGGGGTCACAACTTAGCCCATAACAAGCTCTCACGGTCAACGAAGGAATAGACCTTCACCCAGGACCCACCGATCAGACTCGGTATCCCGGTACAACAAGATGATTCGACAGGTCAAAACTAGTCCAGCAACACCGCCCGAATGCGCCGACAAATCCCGATAGGAACTGCACATATCTCTTTCTCAGGGCACACTCAGATTTTCTAAACTTCCGGTAGGCCAGCCCAGAGTTGCCCCTGGTGGCCACCGGCGGCTGACGTTCCGGACCAACACTCAGAGGAGCACTGGCCCGTGGGGGGGCTAAAATAAAGATGACCCTCGGGCTCCGGAAACCCAAGGGAAAGAAAAGGGTAGGTGGCAAATGGTAAAACCAATGTTGGGCATTGCTGGAAAAGCTTTAATCAAGGCGAACTATCAAGGGGTTCCCATTATAGCCCAACCGCGTAAGGGACGCAACAATCCGGGAACATAACACCGATATGACGGAAACTAGGGCGGCAAGAGTGGAACAAAACACTAGGCGAGAGGCCGAGCCTTCCACCCTTTACCAAGTATATAGATGAATAAAGATAACATAGCAATATAATGATATCCCAACAAGTAAATAAATGTTCCAATAAGGAACGGCTCCAATCTTCACCTGCAACTAGCAACGCTATAAGAAGGGGCTTGAGCAAAGCGGTAACATAGCCAATCAATGGTTTGCTAGGAAAAAGGTGGGTTAGAGGCTCAATCATGGCAATTGGGAGGCTGACAAGCAAGTGGTAGGCATCGTAGCATTGGCAAAGCAAAAGAGCGAGCATACTAGCATAGCAAAGATAGTAGTGATTTCAAGGGTGTGATCATCTTGCCTGCACAGTTGTCAGAATTGACTGGATCCTCAAAAGCAAACTCAACGGGCTCCTCGTTAGTGAACTCGTCTCCTGGCTCTACCCAACAACACAAACAAGCAACAAGGATACAATCAACCACGTGCAAGGGCAAGCAATAATATGCAAAGATGATATGCTATGCGGGATGCGATGCGGGATGCAAAATGCAAGATGTAACAGGAAATGCATGAACCTGGCCTCAACTTGGAAATCCAAGTGTGCCACTGGATAGAGGGGAAGAAATCCCCTGAAAACGATATAAAGATCATGGCAATCGGAGCTACGGTTAAGAAATGGCAAGTGATTTACTAAACGAACCGATCTGCGATTTATAGCAAGTAGGCTCCTAAATGCAACAAAATGAACATGCTACAGCCACCCAATATGAAAACAAATTGCATGGCAGTGATGTACTCATCAAGCTTAAAAAATCATCAGGACTGAGGCATAGGCAAATTCATCCATTAAGGACTTCAAACAAGCATGGCAAAACTGAATAAGCAAAACAGATTTCAGACTTAGCGAAATTAACGCTAGCCTGAAATTTCAGACCACGATGCTCTCTTCGGAGTAGAAAAACAACATGAAGGAAACCCTGAACATGGCAAGTAAGAGCATGGCATGGAGCTACTCAACAAGCTTAACAAAACACCCAAAATGACCTGGGGCCAAAAGGGTTCACAAAATACTCTACCGAGCACACGAACATCGATGAAACACAATCAGTTTTCAGACTTAGTGAAAACTGGGACATGTTGAAATAATAACTCACGGAGGCATGTAAACGAGCTCGATGCTCTCACTACGGTGCAAGTCATGGCAAGGCAAGCATATATCCATTAAGAAGGCACAAAATTCTAGCTATACATGGCAAGAACAATGGCATATCATGCATGGATCACTAGCAATCACTCCGGCAAAATCGCAAAAGAGTTCACGATCTGCCCAAAACAGCAACTATCCAAAAGTTGAGCTCGATTGAGTCAACCTAGGATGCTCCAACATAACAAGTAAAGACATGGATGGATTAAGCACAACAAGCATAACAAATCACTCTTACTGATCATCCTCAAAAGAGGCACGGATCACTAGGAAACAAGCCGGACATATAGCATCGCGAACTAAAACGGCCCTGACTTAGTGAAAATCACTAAGTCCCTGAAATCGGTAATCTCAGGCAGCCCTCTTCGCAAGCTTGCACAAGACAACACACACATCCTAAAAATACATGGAAGGCATCTCTGGAAAGAAGACAACATGCTAAACACTTCATCCCAAAGGGGCACAGGCATATCATGCACGGATTAAACATGGCAAAAATGACAAAAGTGCATGTAGGGCTAACGGATCTGCAATTTAACTCAACATGCCTCCTTCCAACAGCATTTTGGGCAACCAGATGACCTCAAATGCAAATGATGCAATGGAATGAAATGATGTACTCGTCGAGACGAAGATTTTGACATATCATATGCCCAAAACGGAGCTACGAATGAGGAGATATGAGCGGTCAAAGTAACAAGAAAAGTTAGGGTTTGGAGGGAAAATCAACCGAGATCTAGATCCAGATCTCGGGGTACTGTAGCAACCGCGCCGACACTGTAGCAGACCGGCCCCGAGGTCTCCGGCGAGGCGGGACCCGGCTCCGGCGAGTCGCCGGCGAGGGCGCGGGGCGCCGGGCGACGAGGGGAGGCCGGAGGGCGGCGGCGGCGCGCGGCGAGGCCGGGCGCAGACGCCGAGGCGAGGGCGGCGACGGCGCGGAGCCTGGGGCGGCCGGCGGCGAGGTGGCGGCCGGAGCGGTTGCCGGAAGCGGCGGCCGGCGACGAGGTGGCGGGAGGCGGCGGTGGCCGGACACGGGGAAGACGAAGGCGGCGCGGGCGGCGGGGAGTGGCCCGGTCGGGCGAGGTAGCGGGCTCCCCGCGGGCTCGGGCGGGCCGGCGCGGCGGCGGCGATGTGGGCTCCCGCCCGGGACACGTGGCGCGGCGTGGCTGGCTAGCGGCGGCGGGCGGACGCGTCCGGCTCCGTCCGAACGTGTCCGATGGCGGCGGAGACGATTTTTTTTTAGGGTTAGAGGAAGGGATCCGCGAAATTTTGGAGGGGGGATGTATATATAGGCATAGAGGGAGCTAGGAGAGTCCAAATGAGGTGCGGTTTTTGCCCACACGATCGTGATCGAACGACCGATACGATGGAGCTGAGTTTGGTGGGTTTTGGGCCAAAATGGAGGGGTGTTGGGCTGCACACACACGAGGCCTTTTCGGTCCCTCGGTTAACCGTTGGAGTATCAAACGAAGTCCAAATGACCCGAAACTTGACAGGCGGTCTACCGGTAGTAAACCAAGGCCGCATGGCAAGTCTCGGTCCAATCCGGAAATGTTTAATCCGCACACATGAAAAAAAGCTAGAAATGGCCACCGGAGGAGAACGAAGCGCCAGAATGCAAAACGGACAACGGGGAAAATGCTCGAATGCATCAGACGAACATGTATGCAAATGCAATGCACGTGATGACATGATATGAGATGTACGAAAACAAAAACAACACACGGAGACAAAGACCCGAACCCGAGAATTAAATATAACTTAATGCCGGAAACGGCAAGAGTCGGAGTACAATTGGGGAAGGTTACATATGGGGCGTTACAACACTCCACCACTACGAAAAGATCTCGTCCCGAGATCTAGGACTGAAAGAACTCCGGGTACTCAGAACGGAGGTGATCCTCGCGTTCCCAGGTAGCTTCACGGTCGGAATGGTGTGACCACTTGACTTTGAGAAACTTGATTGACTTGTTGCGAGTTTTGTGTTCAGTCTCTTCAAGGATTGCAACTGGGTGCTCACGGTAGGAGAGATCTTCTTGGAGCTCAATGTCCTCTAAGTTGACGGTGCGCTCAGGCGTCTTGAAGCACTTACGGAGTTGCGAGACGTGGAACACATCATGAACATTAGCAAAGGTTGCAGGAAGCTCGAGTTGATAGGCGAGGTCGCCTCTCTTGCTGACGATCTTGAAAGGCCCGACGTATCTGGGGGCAAGCTTCCCTTTGATACCGAAGTGACGAGTCCCTTTCATTGGAGAGACGCGGAGGTAGACATGATCTCCGATCTCGAAGGCCAAATCACGGTGCTTGCTGTCGTAGTAGCTCTTCTGACGAGATTGGGCTGCTTTGAGGTTATCACGAATGACCTTGCACATTTCTTCTGCCTCTGTGATCAGATCATTACCCAGCAGCTGACGTTCACCGGTTTCAGACCAGTTGAGAGGTGTACGGCACTTCCTACCATACAGAATTTCAAACGGGGCCTTGCCGGAACTTGCTTGGAAACTGTTGTTGTACGAGAATTCAGCATAAGGAAGGCAATCCTCCCACTTCATGCCGAAGGAGATCACACAAGCCCTGAGCATATCTTCAAGAATCTGGTTGACATGCTCGACTTGACCGCTTGTTTGAGGGTGGAAAGCAGTGCTGAAGTGAATGCTGGTGCCCATGGCCTTCTGAAAAGAATCCCAAAACTTGGAGGTAAAGATGCTGCCACGTTTTGGGATTCTTTTCAGAAGGCCATGGGCACCAACATTCGCTTCAGCACTGCTTTCCACCCTCAAACAAGCGGTCAAGTCGAGCGTGTCAACCAGATTCTTGAAGATATGCTCAGGGCTTGTGTGATCTCCTTCGGCATGAAGTGGGAGGATTGCCTTCCTTATGCTGAATTCTCGTACAACAACAGTTTCCAAGCAAGTTCCGGCAAGGCCCCGTTTGAAATTCTGTATGGTAGGAAGTGCCGTACACCTCTCAACTGGTCTGAAACCGGTGAACGTCAGCTGCTGGGTAATGATCTGATCACAGAGGCAGAAGAAATGTGCAAGGTCATTCGTGATAACCTCAAAGCAGCCCAATCTCGTCAGAAGAGCTACTACGACAGCAAGCACCGTGATTTGGCCTTCGAGATCGGAGATCATGTCTACCTCCGCGTCTCTCCAATGAAAGGGACTCGTCGCTTCGGTATCAAAGGGAAGCTTGCCCCCAGATACGTCGGGCCTTTCAAGATCGTCAGCAAGAGAGGCGACCTCGCCTATCAACTCGAGCTTCCTGCAACCTTTGCCAATGTTCATGATGTGTTCCACATCTCGCAACTCCGTAAGTGCTTCAAGACGCCTGAGCGCACCGTCAACTTCGAGGACATTGAGCTCCAAGAAGATCTCTCCTACCGTGAGCACCCAGTTGCAATCCTTGAAGAGACTGAACGCAAAACTCGCAACAAGTCAATCAAGTTTCTCAAAGTCAAGTGGTCACACCATTCCGACCGTGAAGCTACCTGGGAACGCGAGGATCACCTCCGTTCTGAGTACCCGGAGTTCTTTCAGTCCTAGATCTCGGGACGAGATCTTTTCGTAGTGGTGGAGTGTTGTAACGCCCCATATGTAACCTTCCCCAATTATACTCCGACTCTTGCCGTTTCCGGCATTAAGTTATATTTAATTCTCGGGTTCGGGTCTTTGTCTCCGTGTGTTGTTTTTGTTTTTCGTGCATCTCATATCATGTCATCACGTGCATTGCATTTGCATACATGTTCGTCTCATGCATTCGAGCATTTTCCCCGTTGTCCGTTTTGCATTCCGGCGCTTCGTTCTCCTCCGGATGGCGCGTTCGAGCTGAAGTGGGAGTACGACGAGGACTCTCAGCGATACTATGTTTCTTTTCCGGATGATCAGTAGTGGTGCCTATTCGGGGTTCGATTCAGGGTTTAGTCGCTTGTTGGGGGTCTTTTCTATTTTGGCGCCGTAGTCGGGCCATGAGTGTTTGTATGATGGATGTTATTTATGTACTTTGATGTGACGTGGCGAGTGTAAGCCAACTATTATTATTTTATCCCCCCTTTATATTATATATGTACTTGGGTTGTGTAATGATTCCCGACTTGCGACATTGCTTTCAATGCGCCTATGTCTCTAAGTCGTGCCTCGACACGTGGGAGACATAGCCGCATCGAGGGCGTTACACATTATGTAACAAATTTGAAACATGAGGTGTTATTTGATTGTCCTCCTTATGAGTGGCGGTCGGGGACGAGCGATCGTATTTTCCTACCAATATACCCCCCTAGGAGCATGCGCGTAGTGCCGAGGTTTTTGATGACTTGTAGATTTTTGCAATAAGTATGTGAGTTCTTTATGACTAATGTTGAGTCCATGGATTATACACACTCTCACCCTTCCATCCTTGCTAGCCTCTTCGGTACCGTGCATTGCCCTTTCTCACATTGAGAGTTGGTGCAAACTTCGCCGGTGCATCCAAACCCCGTGATATGATACACTCTATCACACAGAAACCTCCTTATATCTTCTTCAAAACAGTCACCATACCTACCTATTATGGCATTTCCATAGCCATTCCGAGATATATTGCCATGCAACTTTCCACCGTTCCGTTTATTATGACATGCATCATCATTGTCATATTGCTTTGCGTGATCATGTAGTTGACATCGTATTTGTGGCAAAGCCACCGTTCATAATTTTTCATACATGTCACACTTGCTTCATCGCAATCCCGGTACACGGCCGGAGGCATTCATATAGAGTCATATCTTGTTCTAGTATCGAGTTGTAATCATTGAGTTGTAAATAAATAGAAGTGTGATGATCATCATTTTTAGAGCATTGTCCCAAGTGAGGAAAAAAGGAAGGCCATAAAAAAGAGAAGGCCCAAAAAAAGAGAAAGGCCATAAAAAAGAGAGAGAGAAGGCCAAAAAATAAAAAATAAAAAAATAAAAAAAATGAGAGAAAAAGAGAGAAGTGACAATGCTACTATCCTTTTCCACACTTGTGCTTCAAAGTAGCACCATGATCTTCATGATAGAGAGTCTCTTGTTTTGTCACTTTCATATACTAGTGGGAATTTTTCATTATAGAACTTGACTTGTATATTCCAACAATGGGCCTCCTCAAGTGCCCTAGGTATTCATGAGCAAGCAAGTTGGATGCACACCCACTTAGTTTCTTTTGTTGAGCTTTCATACATTTATAGCTCTAGTGCATCCGTTGCATGGAAATCCCTACTCCTTGCATTAACATCAATCGATGGGCATCTCCATAGCCCATCGATTAGCCTCGTTGATGTGAGACTTTCTCCTTTTTTGTCTTCTCCACATAACCCCCTCATTATTATATTCCACCCATAGTGCTATATCCATGGCTCACGCTCATGTACTGCGTGAAAGTTTATAGGTTTGAGATTACTAAAGTATGAAACAATTGCTTGGGTTGTCATCGGGGTTGTGCATGATGAGAGCATTCTTGTGTGACGAAAATGGAGCATGACCAAACTATATGATTTTGTAGGGATGAACTTTCTTTGGCCATGTTATTTTGAGAAGACATAATTGCTTAGTTGGTATGCTTGAAGTATTATTATTTCTATGTCAATATGAACTTTTATATTGAATCTTACGGATCTGAATATTCATGCCATAATTAAGAAGAATTACATTGAAATTATGCCAAGTAGCACTCCACATCAAAAATTCTGTTTTTATCATTTACCTACTCGAGGACGAGCAGGAATTAAGCTTGGGGATGCTGATATGTCTCCAACGTATCTATAATTTTTTATTGCTCCATGTTATATTATCTTCTATTTTGGATGTTTATGGGCTTTATTATACACTTTTATATTATTTTTGGGACTAACCTATTAACCCAGAGCCCAGTGCCAATTTCTGTTTTTTTTGCCTATTTTAGGGTTTCGAAGAAAAGGAAAATCAAACGGAGTCCAATTGACCTGAAACTTCGCGGAACTCGTTTTTGGAAGGAAAGCAACCCGGGAGACTTGGAGTCTACGTCAAGGAAGCTTCGAGGAGGCCATGAGGTAGGGGGCGCGCCCTCCACCCTCGTGGGCCCCTCGTGGCCCCCCTGACGTACTTCTTCCGCCTATATATCTCCATATACCCTAAAAACATTCGTGAGCACAATAGATTGGGAGTTCCGCCGTCAGAAGCCTCTGTAGCCACCGAAAGCCAATCTAGACCCATTTCGGCACCCTGCCGGAGGGGGGAATCCCTCTCCGGTGGCCATCTTCATCATCCCGGTGCTCTCCATGACGAGGAGGGAGTAGTTCTCCCTCGGGGCTGAGGGTATGTACCAGTAGCTATGTGTTTGATCTCTCTCTCTCTCTCTCGTGTTCTTGATTTGGCATGATCTTGATGTATCGCGAGCTTTGCTATTATAGTTGGAACTTATGTTTCTTCTCCCCCTCTACTCTCTTGTAATGAATTGAGTTTCCCCTTCGAAGTTATCTTATCGGATTGAGTCTTTAAAGATTTGAGAACACTTGATGTATGTCTTGTCGTGCGTATCTGTGGTGACAATGGGATACCACGTGATTCACTTGATGTATGTTTTGGTGATCAACTCGCGGGTTCCGCCCATGAACCTATGCATAGGGGTTGGCACACATTTTCGTCGTGATTCTCCGATAGAAACTTTGGGGCACTCTTTGAGGTCCTTTGTGTTGGTTGAATAGATGAATCTGAGATTGTGTGATGCATATCGTATAATCATACCCACGGATACTTGAGGTGACATTGGAGTATCTAGGTGACATTAGGGTTTTGGTTGATTTGTGTCTTAAGGTGTTATTCTAGTACGAACTCTAGGGATGTTTGTGACACTTATAGGAATAGCCCAACGGATTGATTGGAAAGAATAACTTTTAGGTGGTTTCGTACCCTACCATAATCTCTTCGTTCGTTCTCCGCTATTAGCGACTTTGGAGTGACTCTTTGTTGCATGTTGAGGGGTAGTTATGTGATCCAATTATGTTAGTATTATTGAGGGAACTTGCACTAGCGAAAGTATGAACCCTGGGCCTTGTTTCAACGCATTGCAATACCGTTTACGCTCACTTTTATCATTAGTTACCTTGCTGTTTTTATATTTTCAGATTACTAAAACTATTATCTACTATCCATATACCACTTGTATGACCATCTCTTCGCCGAACTAGTGCACCTATACAATTTACCATTGTATTGGGTGTGTTGGGGGCACAAGAGACTCTTTGTTATTTGCTTGCAGGGTTGCTTGAGAGAGACCATCTTCATCCTACGCCTCCTACGGATTGATAAACCTTAGGTCATCCACTTGAGGGAAATTTGCTACTGTCGTACAAACCTCTGCACTTGGAGGCCCAACAACGTCTACAAGAAGAAGGTTGTGTAGTAGACATCACGCACCAGCCCACCAGGGACTGGTTCCCTCCCTTGTTCAGCCCACTAGGCCCACTGGGGCAGGTGGCCCCACCCGGTGGTCCCGGCACAATACTGATAACCCCCGAAACCATTCCAGCGACTGAAACTGGACTTCCCATATATAAATCTTCACCTTCAGACCATTCCGGAACTCGCTCCATTGTTCCGAAGAACGGAATCTTGGTCATTTTACCCATGAGGCATGGTTCGCACGTGTCAAATGATTCATAATCAAGAGACTCCAAAAGTCCATCTGCATGGAGTTTCTTCATGCGTTTGACACCAATGTGACCAAGGCGGCAGTGCCACAAGTATGCGGGACTATCATTATCAACCTTACATCTTTTGGCATTCACACTATGAATATGTGTAACATCATGTTTGAGATTAAACAAAAATAAACCATTGACCAACGGGGCATGACCATAAAACATATCTCTCATATAAATGGAACAACCATTATTCTCGGATTTAAATGAGTAGCCATCTCGCATTAAACGATATCCATATACAATGTTCATGCTCAAAGCTGGTACTAAATAACAATTATTGAGGTTTAAAACTAACCCCGTAGGTAGATGTAGAGGTAGTGTGCCGACGGCGATCACATCGACCCTGGAACCATTCCCGACGCGCTCGTCACCTCATCCTTCGCCAGTCTCCGCTTATTCCGCAGCTCCTGTTTTGAGTTACAAATATGAGAAACCGCACCGGTATCAAATACCCAGGAGCTACTACGAGGGCTAGTAAGGTACACATCAATAACATGTATATCACATATACCTTTGACGTTGCCGGCCTTCTTATCCGCTAAGTACTTGGGGCAGTTCCGCTTCCAGTGACCATTTCCCTTACAATAAAAGCACTGAGTCTCGGGCTTGGGTCCATTCTTTGGCTTCTTCCCGGCAATTGATTTACCGGGCACGGCAACTCCCTTGTTGTCCTTATTGAAGTTCTTCTTACCCTTGCCTTTCTTGAAACTAGTGGTTTTATTCACCATCAACACTTGATGTTCGTTTTTGATTTCCACTTTCGCTGATTTCAACATTGAATATAACTCAGGAATGGACTTATCCATCCCTTGCATATTGTAGTTCATCACAAAGCTCTTGTAGCTAAGTGGAAGCAGCTGGAGGATCCTGTCAATGACCGAGTCATCTAGAAGATTAACTCCCAACTGAGACAAGCGGTTGTGCAAACCAAACATTTTGAGTATATGCTCGCTGACAAAACTGTTTTCCTCCATCTTACAACTGTAGAACTTATCGGAGACTTCATATCTCTCGACCCGGGCATGAGCTTGGAAAACCATTTTCAGCTCTTGGAACATCTCATATGCTTCGTGCTGCTCAAAACGCTTTTGGAGCCCCGGTTCTAAGCTATAAAGCATGCCGCACTAAACTAGGGAGTAATCATTACTACACGACTGCCAGGCATTCATAACGTCTTGAGTTGCTGGGAAAATGGGTGCGTCACCGAGCGGTGCTTCAAGGACATATGCTTTCTTGGCAGCTATGAGGATGATCCTCAAGTTACTGACCCAGTCCGTATAGTTGGTACCATCGTCTTTCAGCTTGGTTTTCTCTAGGAACGCGTTGAAGTTGAGGGCAACATTAGCGTGGGCCATTTGATCTACAAGACATATTGTAAAGGCATTTTAGACTAAGTTCATCTAATCAAATTATTGAGTGAACTCCCACTCAGACAGACATCCCTCTAGTCATCCAAGTGATACATGATCCGAATCGACTAGGCCGTGTCCGAACATCACGTGAGACGGACTAGTCATCAACGGTGAACATCTCCATGTTGACCGTATCTACTATACGACTCATGTTCGACCTTTCGGTCTCCCGTGTTCCGAGGCCATGTCTGTACATGCTAGGCTCGTCAAGTCAACCTAAGAGTTTTGCATGTGTAAATCTGGCTTACACCCGTTGTATGCGAACGTTAGAATCTATCACACCCGATCATCACGTGGTGCTTCGAAACAACGAACCTTCACAACGGTGCACAGTTAGGGGGGACACTTTTCTTGAAATTTTAGCGAGGGATCATCTTATTTATGCTACCGTCGTTCTAAGCAAATAAGATGTAAACATGACAAACATCACATGCAAATCATAAAGTGACATGATATGGCCAATATCATCTTGCGCCTTTGATCTCCATCTTCGAGGCGCGACATGAACACCACCGGCATGACACCATGATCGCCATCATCGTGTCTTCATGAAGTTGTCTCGCCAACTATTACTTCTACTACTATGGCCCACGACTGGCAATAAAGTAAAGTAATTACATGGCGTTTTCATTGACACGCAGGTCATAAATAAATTAAGACAACTCCTATGGCTCCTGCCGGTTGTCATACTCATCGATATGCAAGTCGTGATTCCTATTACAAGAACATGATCAATCTCATACATCACATATATCATTCATCACATCCTTTTGGCCATATCACATCACATAGCATACCCTGCAAAAAACAAGTTAGACGTCCTCTCATTGTTGTTGCTTGTTTTACGTGGCTGCTATGGGTTTCTAGCAAGAACATTTCTTACCTACGCAAAACCGCAATGGTGATATGCCAATTGCTATTTACCCTTCATAAGGACCCTTTTCATCGATTTCGATCCGCCTAAAGTGGGAGAGACAGCCACACGCCAGCCACCTTATGCATCAAGTGCATGTCAGTCGGTGGAACCAGTCTCACGTAAGCGTACGTGTAAGGTCGGTCCGGGCCGCTTCATCCCACAATGTCGCCGAATCAATATATATAAGACTAGTAACGGTAAGCAAATTGAACAAATCATTGCCCACAACTACTTTGTGTTCTACTCGTGCATAGAATCTATGCATAGACCTATCTCATGATGCCACTGTTGGGGAATGTAGCAATAATTCAAAAAAATTCCTACGTGTCACCAAGATCAATCTAGGAGATGCTAGCAACGAGAGAGAGGGAGTGCATCTTCATGCCCTTGAATATCGCTAAGCAGAAGCGTTGCAAGAACGCGGTTGGTGGAGTCGTACACGCAGCGATTCAGATCGCGGTCGATTCCGATCTAAGCGCTGAACAACGGCGCCTCCGCGTTCAACACATGTACAGCCCGGGGACGTCTCCTCCTTCTTAATCCAGCAAGGTGAGAGGAGAAGTTGAGGGAGAACTCTGACAGCACGACGGCGTGGTGGTGATGTAGCTCGTGGTTCTCCGGCAAAGCTTCGCCAAGCGTGACAGATGAGGAGGTGTTGGAGAGGGGAAGGGCTGCGCCAAGGGAAGGGCATGGCAGCCCTCCCCCCCCCCCCCACTATTTATAGGGGAAGGGAGAGGGGGCCGCCCCCTAGATCCCATCTATAAGGGAGGGCGACGGCTAAGGGGGGAAACTTGCCCCCCCCCCAGGTCAGGTGGAGGCGCCCCCACCCCTAGGGTTTCTAACCCTAGGCGCCTTGGGCCCCTTGGGGGGCGCACCAGCCCACCGGGGGCTGGTTCCCTCCCTTGTTCAGCCCACTAAGCCCACCGGGGCAGGTGGCCCCACCCGGTGGACCCCCGGACACCTTCTGGTGGTCCCGGTACAATACCAATAACCCCCAAAACCATTCCGACAATTGAAACTGGACTTCCCATATATAAATCTTCACCTCCAGACCATTCTGGAACTCCTCATGATGGCCCGGATCTCATCCGGGACTCTGAACAACCTTCGGTAACCACATACTATTTCCCATAACAACTCTAGCGTCACCGAACCTTAAGTGTGTAGACCCTACGGGTTCGGGAACCATGCAGACATGACCGAGACATCTCTCCGACCAATAACCAACAACGGGATCTGGATACCCATGTTGGCTCCCACATGTTCCACGATGACCTCATTGGATGAACCATGATGTTTGGGATTCAATCAATCCCATATGCAATTCCCTTTGTCCATCGGTATGTTACTTGCCCGAGATTTGATCGTCGGTATCTCTATGCCTCGTTCAATCTCGTTACTGGCAAGTCTCTTTACTCGTTCTGTAACGCATGATCCCATGGCTAACTCCTTAGTCACATTGAGCTCGTTATGATGATCCATTACCGAGCGGGCCCAGAGATACCTCTCCCTCATACGGAGTGACAAATCCCAGTCTTGATTCGTGCCAACCCAACATATACTTTCGGAGATACCTGTAGTGCACCTTTATAGCCACCCAGTTACGTTGTGACGTTTGGTACACCCAAAGCATTCCTGCGGTATCCGGGAGTTGCACAATCTCATGGTCTAAGGAAATGATACTTGACATTAGAAAAGCTTTAGCAAACGAACTGCACGATCTTGTGCTATGCTTAGGATTGGGTCTTGTCCATCACATCATTCTCCTAATGATGTGATCCCGTTATCAATGGCATCCAATGTCCATGGTCAGGAAACCATGACCATCTATTGATCAACGAGCTAGTCAACTAGAGGCTTACTAGGGACATATTGCGATCTATTTATTCACACATGTATTACGGATTCCGGTTAATACAAGTATAGCATGAACAATAGACAATTATCATGAACACGGAAATATAATAATAACCACTTTATTATTGCCTCTAGGGCATATTTCCAACACTAACATCTCAAGAAAGTTACCCTTGCTTCTTGAATTCTTAGACTCATCATGACCACGAAAAGCAAGACCTTGCCTAAGCAGAAACCTTGTAACACCAACAACAGCCATCAAATCGGTTATGGTATTCAATATGCGCCTTTTCAATTTGAGTAGTGATTGCATATGCCACACTTTGCTTCTGATTTTTTAAATCTTCACAATGCGTTCTTGAATTGTTGTGAGAGCATCTCCAACAGCCGCCGAACGTGCCGCGCGCCCATCGCCTGGTTTGGCGCGGCGGGCAGCGCTGGCTCCAGCAGCGGTGCTAAAATGCAGCGCACGTGCAGCTCCAGCAGCGCGCGCAACTCTCGCACAAACAACATATATGCATTCCAAATATAAGCAAAAAGATCAAACACAAACAAAATAAATCAACAATAAATAGTTCAATTTCGTTATTACAACTCAAACAAATAGTTTATCATTCAATACAATAAATAGTGCAATAACACAACAAATAGTTCAACAATACAACATTGAACGCACAAATCATAATGCTCTTTGTCGTCCATTCCATGCCCACCACTCCTCAATGAGATCCTTCTGAAGATGATCATGCGCTGCAGGACGTTGAATGACATGATATGAGGCAACAAAATGGGCCACCCTTTCAGCCCTCCGTCACACTCGTACGGGATGTCCCAAGAGCTCATACTAAGAGTAATCTATATCTTGGCCATGCTCATTCTCGATGATCATGTTGTGCATGATCACACAAGAGTGCATGATGTACCAAAACATTTTTTTAACCCCAAAATCTAGTCGGCCCTCTCACAATAGCAAATTGGGCTTGCAAAATTCCAAAATCTCTCTCCACATCTTTTCTAGACGCCGCTTGCGCATTGTGGAAATCAAGATTTTTCTTATCTTCCGGTTTTTTCAACGGCTTCACAAATATTTGCCACTTTGGGTAGATGCCATCCGCAAGACAATAGTCATAGTTGTATGTACGGCCATTTGCTACAAACTGCACCGATGGCAAATCACCATTTGCAATCTTATTCATCAGTGGTGACCGGTTGACAACATTGATGTCATTCAAAGATCCAGGCATTCTAAAGAATGCATGCCAAATCCAAGTCTCTTGATCGGCCACCGCTTCAAGGATTATAGTGGAACCCTTTTTTTGACCGTGGAATTGCCCATGCCATGCCTTTGGACGATTCTTCCAACTTCAATGCATGCAATCTATTGAGCCAAGCATATCTTGGAAGTCACGAGCTTTGTTCATCTCCAACAGCCTTGTGGCGTCTTCAACATTGGGAGATCTCAAATACTCCTAGCCAAACACTTGGACAATTCTGACTGCGAAGCGCTTGACACACATGATGGCTTGGCTCTCACCCATAGCCAAGTGATCATCAACTAGATCAGCCGGGATACCGTACGCCAACATACGCAAAGCGGTTGTCACCTTCTGAAAGGTGTTATGCCTGAGCTCTCTGGCGGCATTCCTCCTTTGCTAAAGAAAACCGGTCATGGCTCGCTAGTTTCTCTGCAATGCGCATGAACAACTCGGTGCTCATGTAACACCCCCAGTGTCATGGTACAGTAACCTCACCCTAATGATGCCATGTCACCACCAATTTACTAAGCCGTTTGTCACTTGTTTAAAATCAAAGTCAAATTATTATTTATCCAAATGGTAAATTAAAAATGTTCATTAGGCTGAAATATTCACCACATAATTTCCTTGCATTAACAAACAATTTTGGAGATGTTTAAAATGCCCCTCGGAATTATAACAGTGGGCCAACAACCAATTAGTTAACCTTTTCAATTTCTAAAATTAGTTAAACAATCCCAAACGGTTTGAAACCTTTTGTGCAGCCCCAGGGTGTTTCCCTGTATTTGTGTGACACGTTTCATATTAAACCAAAAATCAATTGCTATCTAAACTAAATAGGAAACAATAGCAGTTTTTGTTACAGAAATGTAAAATAGGAAAATGGCACTATGCACTTGTGCCTAGCAATGCACAGACTTTGGCCCAGCCCAACAACCCCCTCTATATCTCCTTCCTACTGCTCACAGGAGCACGTTGGACGCCTGTGCGCCGTCCATGGCGCGGCTTGCGCACACGTCCGTCATCCGGCGACCCTCCTCACGGGTTAAGAGCATCCCCCCCCCCCCCCTCCCCCCCCCCCCCCCCCCCCCCCCCCCCGGAGACAAACCCTAACCCACTTGCCCATCTCCCCCTCGGTTCCTCCCCTTCCCCACAGCCCGCAACATCGTCGCGGCCATGGTCGTCGTCATCGTCGCGGCCACCGACTTCCCCGGCGCCTGAGAAGATGTCCGGAGCTGCGCCATGGACGTCTCCTTCGACTACTGCTAACGGTTCGAGCGGGGAAGCACTACATCGCCGGGATCGACGCGTCTTCCTCGCCTACGGCCGCCGCTACCCCGTGCCCGATCTACCTCACCGGAGCTCCTCTGCCTCCCCCATGAGCTCGTCTCCCCATTCTCCCTATTTGCCCCTTGATTTGATCGCCGTAGGTCGCCGTTCCACCGCTGTGGCCGCTTGCTCTTGTTGAGGCCGCCATGGCCCGAGCTCCGCGCTCACCTGCACGCGTATGCCTGCCCGTGTCCAGTCCCACGCGCCCCGCGCCTGCCCTCATGTGCCCAGCCGCGCCCGGCGCGCCCCTGCCCGTCCGTCCGTTGCCGCTCACGCGCGCCCGTGCTGACTGCTGCTCGTGCTGCTCTGTTGCTGCTCCTTCTGCTGCTCCCGCTCGCTGCTCTCGATGCATTCTGCTGCTGCCGCTACTTGGCCGCAGCTGCGTCTGCTCCCTGTTCCTTGTAACGCTGCTGCTTGCTGTTGCTAATGCCTACTGCTGTTGCTCCTATTTGTACTGCTCATGCCGCTGCTGTTGCTGGTTGCCATGGCCGTGAGTGTGTGTTCGTGTGTGTGCACGGCTGTGCCACGGCCGGCCCTTATTAGATTAGTCTAGGAATAGTTAGGTTAATTATAATTAAATCACTTGATTAGTAATGTGTAGATGACATGTGGGTCTCTTTCAATAAGATTAGTTTTATTTAATTGTTTAGGTACAACCAATGACATGTGGGCCACTCCCTGCCCTTTTGACTAGTCAAAGTTGACTTGGTCAACTCGGATTAAAACAAATTAAAATAAACCTGAAATTTTAGAAAATTGTTTAAAACTTTAGATAATCATATAAAATAAACCGTAACTCAGATGAAAATACTTTATACATGAAAGTTGCTCAGAACGACGAGACGAGTCCGAATACGCACCCCGTTCGTCTGCCACACATCCCTAGCATAGCGAACACGCAACTTTCCTCCTCCGGTCCGTCTGTCCAAAAATGCAAAACACTTGGAATATTCTTCAGGATGTTTCCCCCCTTTGTCGGTATCACCTAGTACTGCATTAGGTCACCTCTAGCACCGCGTATTGCCATGTTATGCTTTGTGATGTTTTGATTGCTCTGTTATTTATTGTGTTCCCCTTCGTTACTTCTTTCCGGTAGACCCCGAGACCGCTATCGGTACCCCTGTAATCTACTACATCGATGACGAACCTTTCTTGCCAGAGCAACCAGGCAAGCCCCCCCTTGATCACTAGATATCGCCTATTCTTCTCTCTAATGCTTGCATTAGAGTAGTGTAGCATGTTACTGCTTTCCGTTAATCCTATTATGTTGCATAGCATGTCATTATTGCTACAGTTGTTGATACCTTACCTGCATTCCTAAATGATTAGTATAGGATGCTAGTTTATCATCAGTGGCCCTACATTCTTGTTCGTCTGCCGTGCTACACTATCGGGCCGTGATCACTAGGGAGGTGATCACGGGTATATACTTATATACATATACATGATACATGTGATGACTAAAGTTGGGTCGGCTCGTAGAGTACTGTAAGTGCATCTAGTGCCACCCTAGTTGATTTTGGAGTATTGACGACAAACCTAGTTGAGGGACTAATGTGTTTGTGAGAATTGCAGGATAACACAGATAGAAGTCCCTCATTGATTCGGTTTTCCTACCAGAGATGACCCCTAAAAATGTATGAAGACATTGAAGTCAAAGGTGGTATGTGAAGACATTCACATTGAAGACTATGACAAGAGAATACATCGCATGAAGACTATGGAGCACGAAGACTTAGATCTTTCGTAGTTCTTTTTCTTCTTTGTTGAGTCATAGGAACCACCGTACTGTTAAGTGGGGTCCAAGAGAACCACTCAGAATGACTGAAGTGATGCTTAACCAAAATCCTATGTCTTCGAGTGAAGACTATGAGAGCGAATCTTGTCCAGAGTTGGACAAGTCGGCTTTGCTTGTAGCCCAAGTAAAGTTGTCGTGTGTGTTTGAAATCTGACTGTTGGAACACGTGTCAGTTCCTTAGTGACCCAGAGTCATTTCAGACAAATCAGGTCGGGTTGCCTAGTGGCTATAAATAGCCCACCCCCTACAACCATAAACGGTTGGCTGCTCGGAGTTAAAGTACGGCTGTTGTCGTTTGAGAGCAACCCACCTCGAAGCCTTGAGAGAGAATTCCTTGCGAGGATAAAGTCCTAACCACCCAGAGCCAAAGAGTGTTAGGCATCACTTAAGTCGTCCTGTCTGTGTGATCTGAAGACTTATTACACTTGAGGATTGTGAATCCTCCAGTCGGTTAGGCGTCGCGTTCTGAGCATCCAATAGTCATTGTGGATTGCCGGTGAACGAAGTCTGTGAAGGTTTGGGAGTCTACCTTGAAGACTTACCAGAGTGATTGGGCGAGGTCTGCGTGACCTTAGCTCAAGGGGAATACGGTGAGGACTAAGGGTTCTGTGAAGGAAATATGCCCTAGAGGCAATAATAAAGTTATTATTTATTTCCTTATATCATGATAAATGTTTATTATTCATGCTAGAATTGTATTAACCGGAAACATAATACATGTGTGAATACATAGACAAACAGAGTGTCACTAGTATGCCTCTACTTGACTAGCTCGTTAATCAAAGATGGTTATGTTTCCTAACCATGGATAAAAGAGTTGTTATTTGATTAACGAGATCACATCATTAGTTGAATGATCTGATTGATATGACCCATTTCATTAGCTTAGCACCCGATCGTTTAGTATGTTGCTATTGCTTTCTTCATGACTTATACATGTTCCTATGACTATGAGATTATGCAACTCCCGTTTACCGGAGGAACACTTTGGGTGCTACCAAACGTCACAACGTAACTGGGTGATTATAAAGGAGTACTACAGGTGTCTCCAAAGGTAGATGTTGGGTTGGCGTATTTCGAGATTAGGATTTGTCACTCCGATTGTCGAAGAGGTATCTCTGGGCCCTCTCGGTAATGCACATCACATAAGCCTTGCAAGCATTGTGACTAATAAGTTAGTTGTGAGATGATGTATTACAGAACGAGTAAAAGAGACTTACCGGTAACGAGATTGAACTAGGTATTGGATACCGACGATCGAATCTCGGGCAAGTAACATACCGATGACAAAAGGAACAACGTATGTTGTTATGCGGTCTGACCGATAAAGATCTTCGTAGAATATGTAGGAGCCAATATGGGCATCCAGGTCCCGCTATTGGTTATTGACCGGAGATGTGTCTCAGTCATGTCCACATTGTTCTCGAACCGTAGGGTCCGCACGCTTAACGTTACGATGACAGTTATTATGAGTTTATGCATTTTGATGTACCGAAGTTAGTTCGGAGTCCCGGATGTGATCACGGACATGACGAGGAGTCTCGAAATGGTCGAGACATAAAGATTGATATATTGGATGACTATATTCGGACACCGGAAGTGTTTCGGGTGATTTCGGAGAAAACCGGAGAGCCGGAGGGTTACCGGAACCCTACCGGGAGAAGTAATGGGCCTTATGGGCTTTAGTGGAGAGAGAGAAGGGCTGCCAGAGGTGGGCCGCGCGCCACCTCCTCCCTGGTCCGAATTGGACTAGGGGAGGGGGGCGGTGCCCCCCTTTCCTTCTCCCACTCCACCTCTTTCCCCCTCCTAGTAGGAGTCCTACTCCTACTAGGAGGAGGATTCCTCCTTGGCGCGCCACACCTGGCCGGACGGCCTCCCCCCCTTGATCCTTTATATACGGGGGCAGGGGGCACCCCAAGACACACAAGTTGATCATTGAGATCGTTCATTAGCCGTGTGCGGTGCCCCCTGCCACCATATTCCACCTCGATCATATCGTTACAATGCTTAGGCGAAGCCATGCGTCGGTAGAACATCAAGATCGTCACCACCCCGTCGTGCTGACGGAACTCCTCCCCGAAGCTTTGATGGATCGGAGCCCGGGGATCGTCATCGAGTTGTACGTGTGCTAAGAACTCGGAGGTGCCGGAGTAACGGTGCTTGGATCGGTCGGATCTGAAAGAAGACGTACGACTACTTCCTCTACGTTGTGTCAACGCTTCCGTTGCGATCTACAAGGGTACGTAGATCAGACTCTCCCCCTTGTTGCTATGCATCACCATGATCTTGCATGTGCGTAGGAAATTTTTTGAAATTACTACGTTCCCCAACAGTAGCATCCGAGCCTAGGTTTTATGGTTTGATGTTATATGCACGAGTAGAACACAAGTGAGTTGTGGGCGATACAAGTCATACTGCCTACCAGCATGTCATACTTTGGTTCGGCGGTATTGTTGGACGAGACAACCCGGACCAACCTTACGCGTACGCTTACGCGAGGCCGGTTCCCCCGACGTGCTTTGCACACATGTGGCTTGCGGGCGACTGTCTCTCCAACTTTAGTTGAACCAAGTGTGGCTACGCCCGGTCCTTGCGAAGGTTAAAACGGAGTCTATTTGACAAACTATCATTGTGGTTTTGATGCGTAGGTGAGATTGGTTCTTGCTTAAGCCCGTAGCAGCCACGTAAAACTTGCAACAACAAAGTAGAGGACGTCTAACTTGTTTTTGCAGGGCATGTTGTGATGTGATATGGTCAAGACGTGATGCTAAATTTTATTGTATGAGATGATCATGTTTTGTAACCGAGTTATCGGCAACTGGCAGGAGCCCTATGGTTGTCGCTTTATTGTATGCAATGCAATCGCGATGTAATGCTTTACTTTATCACTAAGCGGTAGCGATAGTCGTGAAAGCATAAGATTGGCGAGACGACAACGATGCTACGATGGAGATCAAGGTGCCGCGCTGGTGACGATGGTGATCATGACGGTGCTTCAGAGATGGAGATCAAAAGCACAAGATGATGATGGCCATATCATATCACTTATATTGATTGCATGTGATGTTTATCTTTTTATGCATCTTATCTTGCTTTGATTGACGGTAGCATTATAAGATGATCTCTCACTAATTATCAAGAAGTGTTCTCCCTGAGTATGCACCATTGCGAAAGTTCTTCGTGCTGAGACACCACGTGATGATCGGGTGTGATAGGCTCTACGTTCAAATACAACGGGTGCAAAACAGTTGCACACGCAGAATACTCAGGTTATACTTGACGAGCCAAGCATATACAGATATGGCCTCGGAACACGGAGACCGAAAGGTCGAGCGTGAATCATATAGTAGATATGATCAACATAGTGATGTTCACCAATGAAACTACTCCATCTCACGTGATGATCGGACATGGTTTAGTTGATTTGGATCATGTGATCACTTAGAGGATTAGAGGGATGTCTATCTAAGTGGGAGTTCTTAAGTAATATGATTAAATTGAACTTAAATTTATCATGAACTTAGTCCTGGTAGTATTTTGCAAATTATGTTGTAGATCAATAGCTCGCGTTGTTGCTTCCCTGTGTTTATTTTGATATGTTCCTAGAGAAAATTGTGTTGAAAGATGTTAGTAGCAATGATGCGGATTGGATCCGTGATCTGAGGTTTATCCTCATTGCTGCACAGAAGAATTATGTCCTTAATGCACCGCTAGGTGACAGACCTATTGCAGGAGCAGATGCAGACGTTATGAACGTTTGGCTAGCTCAATATGATGACTACTTGATAGTTTAGTGCACCATGCTTAACGGCTTAGAATCGGGACTTCAAATACGTTTTGAACGTCATGGACCATATGAGATGTTCCAGGAGTTGAAGTTAATATTTCAAGCAAATACCCGAGTTGAGAGATATGAAGTCTCCAACAAGTTCTATAGCTAAAAGAAGGAGGAGAATCGCTCAACTAGTGAGCATGTGCTCAGATTGTCTGGGTACTACAATCACTTGAATCAAGTGGGAGTTAATCTTCCAGATAAAATAGTGATTGACAGAATTCTCTAGTCACCATCACCAAGTTAGTAGAACTTCGTGATGAACTATAATATGCAAGGGATAACGGAAACAACTCCCGAGCTTTTCATGATGATGAAATCGATGAAGATAGAAATCAAGAAAGACATCAAGTGTTGATGGTTGACAAGACCACTAGTTTCAAGAAAAGGGCAAAGGGAAGAAGGGGAACTTCAAGAAGAACGGCAAGCAAGTTGCTGCTCAAGTGAAGAAACCCAAGTCTGATCCTAAGCCTGAGACTAAGTGCTTCTACTGCAAAGGGACTGGTCACTGGAAGCGGAACTACCCCAAGTGATTGGCGGATAAGAAGGATGGCAAAGTGAACATAAGTATATTTGATATACATGTTATTAATGTGTACTTTAATAGTGTTTATAGCAACCCCTAGTTCAGTTGCTAAGATTAGTAACTCGAAATGGGAGTTGCAGAATGAACAGAGACTAGTTAAGGGTGAAGTGACGATGTGTGTTGGAAGTGGTTCCAAGATTGATATGATCATCATCGCACACTCCCTATACTTTCGGGATTAGTGTTGAACCTGAATAAGTGTTATTTGGTGTTTGCGTTGAGCATGAATATGATTTGATCATGTTTATTGTAATACGGTTATTCATTTAAGTAAGAGAATAAATTGTTGTTCTGTTTATATGAATAAAACCTTATATGGTTACACACCCAATGAAAATAGTTCGTTGGATCTCGATCATAGTGATACACATAATCATAATATTGAAACCAAAAGATGCAAAGTTAATAATGATAGTGCAACTTATTTGTAGCACTGCCGTTTAGGTCATATTGGTGTAAAGCGCATGAAGAAACTCCATGCTGATGGGCTTTTGGAATCACTTGATTATGAATCAGTTGATGCTTGTGAACCATGCCTCATGGGCAAGATGACTAAGACTCTGTTCTTCGGAACAATGGAGCGAGCAACAGATTTGTTGGAAATCATACATACTGATGTATGTGGTCCGATAAATATTGAGGCTCGCGACAGGTATCAATATTTTCTGATCTTCACAGATGATTTGAGCAGATATGAGTATATCTACTTGATGAAACATAAGTCTGAAACATTTGAAAAGTTCAAAGAATTTCAGAGTGAAGTGAAAAATCATCGTAACAAGAAAATAAAGTTTCTACGATCTGATCGTAGAGAAGAGTATTTGAGTTACGAGTTGGGCCTTCAGTTAAAAACAATGTGAAATAGTTTCACTACTCACGCCACCTGGAACACCACAATGTAATGGTGTGTCCGAACGTCATAACCGTACTTTATTAGATATGGTGCAATCTATGATGTCTCTCACCGATATACCACTATCGTTTTGGGGGTATGCATTAGAGACAGTTGCATTCACGTTAAATAGGGCACCATCTAAATCCGTTGAGACGACACTGTATGAACTATGGTTTGGCAAGAAACCAAAGTTGTCGTTTCTTAAAGTTTGGGGTTGTGATGCTTATGTGAAAAAGCTTCAACCTGATAAGCTCGAACCCAAATCGGAGAAATGTGTCTTCATAGGATATCCAAAAGAAACTATTGGATACACCTTCTATCACAAGACCGAAGGCAAGACTTTTGTTGCTAAATTCGGAAACTTTCTAGAGAAGGAGTTTCTCTCGAAAGAAGTGAGTGGGAGGAAAGTAGAACTTAATAAGGTAATTGTACCTTCTCCCTTATTGGAAAGTAGTTCATCACAGAAATCTGTTCCTGTGACTACTACACCAATTAATGAGGAAGCTAATGATGATGATCATGTAACTTTAGATCAAGTTACTACCGAATCTCGTAGGTAAACCAGAGTGAGATCCGCACCAGAGTGGTACGGTAATCCTGTTCTGGAGGTCATGTTACTTGACCATGACGAACCTATGAACTATGAGGAAGCGATGATGAGCCCAGATTCCGCGAAATGGTTTAAGGCCATGAAATCTGAGATATGATCCATGTATGAGAACAAAGTTTGGACTTTGGTTGACTTGCCCGATGATCGGCAAGCAATTGAGAATAAATGGATCTTCAAGAGGAAGACGGACGCTGATAGTAGTGTTACTATCTACAAAGCTAGAATTGTCGCAAAAAGTTTTCGACAAGTTCAAGGTGTTGACTACGATGAGAGCTTCTCACTCGTATCTATGCTTAAGTCTGTTCGAATCATGTTAGCAATTGCCACATTTTATGAAATCTGGCAAATGGATAAACAAAACTGCATTAATGGATTTATTAAAGAAGAGTTGTATACGATGCAACTAGTAGGTTTTGTCAATCCTAAAGGTGCTAACGAAATATGCAAGCTCCAGCGATTCATCTATGGACTGGTGCAAGCATCTCAGAGTTGGAATACACGCTTTGATAAGTTGATCAAAGCATATAGTTTTATACAGACTTGTGGTGAAGCCTGTATTTACAAGAAAGTGAGTGGGAGCACTACAGCATCTCTGATAAGTATATGTGAATGACATATTGTTGATCAGAAATAATGTAGAATTATTCTGTAAAGCATAAAGGAGTATTTGAAAGGAGTTTTTTCAAAGAAAGACCTCGGTGAAGCTGCTTACATATTGGGCATTAAGATCTATAAAGATAGATCAAGACGCTTGATAAGTTTTTTCAATGAGTACATACCTTGACAAGATTTTGAAGTAGTTCAAAAATGGAGCAGTCAAAGAAAGAGTTCTTGCCTGTATTACAAGGTGTGAAGTTGAGTAAGACTCAAAGCCCGACCACGACAGAAGATAGAAAGAGAATGAAAATCATTCCCTATGCCTCAGTCATAGGTTCTATAGAGTATGCCATATTGTGTACCAGATCTATTGTATACCCTGCACTGATTTGGCAAGGGAGTACAATAGTGATCTAGGAGTAGATCACTGGACAGCGGTCAAAATTATCCTTAGTAGAATAAGGAAATATTTCTCGATTATGGAGGTGACAAAAGGTTTGTCGTAAAAAGTTACGTCGATGCAAGTTTTGACACGGATCTGGATGACTCTAAGTCTCGATCTAGATACATATTGAAAGTGGGAGCAATTAGCTAGAGTAGCTCCGTGTAGAGCATTGTAGACATAGAAAATTGCAAAATACATAACGGATCTGAATGTGAAAGACCGCTGACTAAGATTCTCTCACAAGCAAAACATGATCACACCTTAGTACTCTTTGGGTGTTAATCACATAGCGATGTTAACTAGATTACCGAATCTAGTAAACCCTTTGGGTGTTGGTCACATGACAATGTGAACTATGGGTGTTAATCACATGATGATGTGAACTATCGATGTTAATCACATGGTGATGTGATCTAGATTATTGACTCTAGTGCAAGTGGGAGACTGAAGGAAATATGCCCTAGAGGCAATAATAAAGTTATTATTTATTTCCTTATATCATGATAAATGTTTATTATTCATGCGAGAATTGTATTAACCGGAAACATAATACATGTGTGAATACATAGACAAACAGAGTGTCACTAGTATGCCTCTACTTGACTAGCTCGTTAATCAAAGATGGTTATGTTTCCTAACCATCGACAAAAGAGTTGTTATTTGATTAACGAGATCACATCATTAATTGAATGATCTGATTGATATGACCCATTTCATTAGCTTAGCACCCGATCGTTTAGTATGTTGCTATTGCTTTCTTCATGACTTATACATGTTCCTATGACTATGAGATTATGCAACTCCCGTTTACCGGAGGAACACTTTGGGTGCTACCAAACGTCACAACGTAACTGGGTGATTATAAAGGAGTACTACAGGTGTCTCCAAAGGTAGATGTTGGGTTGGCGTATTTCGAGATTAGGATTTGTCACTCCGATTGTCGGAGAGGTATCTCTGGGCCCTCTCGGTAATGCACATCACATAAGCCTTGCAAGCATTGTGACTAATAAGTTAGTTGCGAGATGATGTATTACGGAACGAGTAAAAGAGACTTACCGGTAACGAGATTGAACTAGGTATTGGATACCGACGGTCGAATCTCGGGCAAGTAACATACCGATGACAAAAGGAACAACATGTGTTGTTATGCGGTCTGACCGATAAAGATCTTCGTAGAATATGTAGGAGCCAATATGGGCATCCAGGTCCCGCTATTGGTTATTGACCGGAGATGTGTCTCAGTCATGTCTACATTGTTCTCGAACCGTAGGGTCCGCACACTTAACGTTACGATGACAGTTATTATGAGTTTATGCATTTTGATGTACCGAAGTTAGTTCGGAGTCCCGGATGTGATCATGGACATGACGAGGAGTCTCGAAATGGTCGAGACATAAAGATTGATATATTGGATGACTATATTCGGACACGGGAAGTGTTCCGGGTGATTTCGGAGAAAACCGGAGAGCCGGAGGGTTACCGGAACCCTACCGGGAGAAGTAATGGGCCTTATGGGCTTTAGTGGAGAGAGAGAAGGGCTGCCAGAGGTGGGCCGCGCGCCACCTCCTCCCTGGTCCGAATTGGACTAGGGGAGGGGGGCGGCGCCCCCCTTTCCTTCTCCCACTCCACCTCTTTCCCCCTCCTAGTAGGAGTCCTACTCCTACTAGGAGGAGGACTCCTCCTTGGCACGCCACACCTGGCCGGCCGGCCTCCTCCCCTTGATCCTTTATATACGGGGGCAGGGGGCACCCCAAGACACACAAGTTGATCATTGAGATTGTTCCTTAGCCGTGTGCGGTGCCCCCTGCCATCATATTCCACCTCGATCATATCGTTACAGTGCTTAGGCGAAGCCCTGCGTCGGTAGAACATCAAGATCGTCACCACGCCGTCGTGCTGACGGAACTCCTCCCCGAAGCTTTGCTGGATCGGAGCCCGGGGATCGTCATCGAGCTGTACGTGTGCTAAGAACTCGGAGGTGCCGGAGTAACGGTGCTTGGATCGGTCGGATCTGAAAGAAGACGTACGACTACTTCCTCTACGTTGTGTCAACGCTTCCGTTGCGATCTACAAGGGTACGTAGATCAGACTCTCCCCCTTGTTGCTATGCATCACCATGATCTTGCGTGTGCGTAGGAATTTTTTTGAGATTACTACGTTCCCCAACATTCTGAGCTACATGTTCAGGACTAGGTGTCCGGGACTGTGTCCTCAGGTTTAAATACCTAGCCGCCCTAACCAGACGTACAGTTGTCACAGCAACTGGAACTGGTCCAACAAATCATTGTCTTCAACGAGTCATTGGTTTCATCCTTCCCTTCCCTTTACTTACTGTTAGTCCTTGTGAAGTCATTGCATGATTGCATTATTTTTTGTCTTCAGTGAGTGACTGCTTGTTCCGATTGGCTTCACAATATCTTCCTACCTGATCCTTACTGCCTAGCTGCTATTAGTCATTGTGATTTCACTTCTTTGGTTACTTGACTAAGGTTGCCTAGTGTAGTCTACCTTCCGCTGCATGGTAATAGGTTTACTTCTATCGTTTGTCTTTGAAACTTCCATGTTTTGAAGACTTTCTTAAAAATCGTCTATTCACCCCCTAGTCGATCACTATCACTTTCAATTGGTATCAGAGCAAGGTACTCCCTTGTTCTGTGTGATTCGGTTTAACCACCTGGAGCTTTAGCTATGTCGACTGCAGGAATAATTAAAGTCTCCGCTGCGTGCCCCGTCTTCGATGGAACTGAATATCCCTACTGGAAGAATAAGATGCACATGCATCTTGAATCCATTGATGTCGACCTATGGTATGTCGTCAAGAACGGTGTTCCCAAGGCTGGAGAAGGTGTCACTGTTGCTAATGTCAAGAAGTTCGTTCAACTGGACTCTACTGCCAAGAATATCATCTGTGGTCATCTGACCAAAGAACAGTATGGCCGTGTGAGTGCGTTGGAGACTTCCAAGCTAGTCTGGGACTGGCTCTCCAAGGTCAACGAAGGCGTCTCCACCCAGAGAGATCAGAGAATCAGTGTCCTTCGCAACCTCTTCAACTGCTTCAAGAGAAATGACAATGAGAATGTCCAGCTCACGTTTGATCGACTCACTGACATCACAAATGAGCTTCAAGTCCTCGGGGCCACTGAGATCACCAAGCATGAAGTCGTCAAGATACTCCTGAGATCACTTGACAGTTCGTTTGACACTCTAGCCCTGATGATTCAAGAATGCCCTGATTTCAAGACACTCGATCCATCTGACATACTTGAGAGGCTCAACACACACGAGTTTCAGCTTCCTGAGAAAAGATACATCTACGGTCCCAGCTATGGGCGAACTCGTGCCTTGAAGGCAAAAGCTGTCTCCTCATCTGAAGAAGAATCTGACAGAAGTTCTGATGATCCTGAAGACATTGGAAAGGAACTTGCTATGCTTGTGAAGAAGTTCCAAAAATTCACCAAGAAGAAAGGGTTCAGAAAGTCTTCACGATCAAGCTCAAGGAATGATGAAGTTTCTGCTCATGACTACAAGAGAACATGTCAAAGTGCAAGAAACCTGGCCACTACATCTCTGAGTGTCCACAGTGGGACAATGAGAACAAGAAGAAGAAGAAGAGCAAGGAGTACGACTCTGACGACAAGAAGAAGAAGAAATACTCAAAGTCTTCTTCCAAGTCTTCCTCAAAGTCTTCATCACACAAGAAGAACTCATCTGGCAAGGCACGTGCATTTGTTGGTAAGGAAATGGATTCTGAGGAGGAGTCTGCTTCTGAGGAGGCGAAGGTGCAGTCTGAGGAGGAGTCCGATTCTGGTGTTGCGAGTCTGGCTACAGCATACGTTGCCAAGTCCATCTTCAACACTAAATACAATGACTTCATCACCGACACCGATGCGAATGACAAGGACTACTCCGCTCCTTCCTACTGCTTCATGGCACGCGGTGCCAAGGTAAACACATGCACTACTCACTATCAAACATCCAGTGACGATGAATCTGATTGTGATTCCAAACCTAGCTACAAAACACTTGCTAAAATTGCAACTGAAAAACAGAAAGCTATGGAACACATTCAAAAACTGTTAGACAAAAGCGATGATCTGTTAGATGCTGAAATGACTCGATCTCAGTCCTTAATTGAAGACATAAAAAAATCTTCACGTTAAGTATGAGGAACTTGAAAGTCGTCATGAAACGCTCTCAACAACTCATGAAAGGCTTTCCTATGATTATCTTCAAAGGAAACAGGACCTTGAGAAATTGAGAGCGGCTCATAAAGATCTTCAAAAGGAAAACGAGTCACTTCGCGCCAACAGATCAGTTCAGTCTCAGGAAGGATTTGAACCACCATGTCTTAAATGCATTGAGCGTGATAACACTACTTCTGTTGCTGAATGTTCTACTGCTGCTACTATTGCAATATCTTCACCTGTTGATGTGGTAACTAACCCCTCTGCTGAGGATACCACTGCTATTGCTGATGGGAATGCTAGGTTGAAGAAACTGCTTGAAACAGGGATGTACAAAAGTCTCAAAGGGCATCAGACACTATGTGATGTCCTCAAAAGGCAGATCCTGAACCGAAACCCTAGGAAAGAGGGTGTTGGGTTCGAAAGGAAAATGAATGCCGATGGCTCTTACTGGAAACCTGAGCAGTACCCCAAAACCACATGGGTTGCTGCAAAGGAACCTTCAGTGGATCCATCCACCCTATCTGGCTTCACTTGTGCTAATCCCGTTGTTATTGATGAATCCTTTGATGCAAACTACAAACTGTTTAAGAATCAGAATGGTGAAGTGTTTGCCAGGTATATTGGTACTAACTGCAGGAATGGACCGCCTATGAAGAAGATCTGGGTGCCGAAAAGGTGTTTGGAGAATCTTCCTGTGAATGTCATCATGACACCACAGGTGAAGAAGACAAGCCCCAGACCACGGGCTTCATACGATCCAAAGGCTTCATATAGACAGAGGACTCACCGGAGTCGCACTAACGCAAATGTTTTGCAGGGAAGCCATACTCAGGCCTATGAATATGAGCGCGGTTCATCAAACCGCCATGTTCATAAGACCAAGAACTATTCTGCTTATTCTTATGAGTACTATTGTCCACCTGCAAGACTTTTTGCTAGGGCTCCAAAGCCAAAGTTCTCAGATGCTGCACTTAGACTCATTGCTTCAAAGCCACCCTTGAAGATGTGGGTGGCTAAGAAAGCTTAACTCTCTTTTGCAGGGAAAGGTCTCCAACAGAAAACCAAAATCGTCTGACGCTATTGCTGGGGACCTTAAACATCTTGTAGGGCGCAAGATCAAATGCCCAAATGGTCTTATTATGTACTTTGTTCTTGAATCGCTTGCTACTCGCCCTATCAGTCCAAATCTCGATCTAAGCTTTCGTAACCCACTGGTTCGTCAAATGTTTTTGCTTCACAATTCTCTTCGTGAAGCCTATCCCCCTAACTGCACTGTAGGATACGACACCAGCAGCTTCAGAATGGATTATGGATAGTGGGTGTACCAATCACATGACTGGCAAGCGAAGCCTTCTTATGGACTCAACCTTACGTCCATCCGACAAAAGTCACATCACATTTGCTGACACTGGTAAAAGTAAGGTATTGGGTCTAGGTAGAGTTGCAATCTCGAAGGATCAACACATGGATAAAGTCATGCTTGTTGAATCCCTTGGTTTCAACTTAATGTCTGTCTCAATGCTTTGCGATTTAAACATGATTGTGATGTTTGGAAAATATCGTTGCCTTGTTCTAATGGAATCTGACAAGTCTCTAGTGTTTGAAGGGTATCAGAAAGATGATTTGTACGTGGTAGATTTCTCAGCAGGACCACAGCTTGCCGTATGTCTTCTAGCAAAAGCTTCAGAATGCTGGCTCTGGCATCGGAGGCTAGGGCATGCTGGCATGAGGAACCTGCACACCCTTGCAAAGAAGAAGCATGTCATAGGCATCGAGGGCGTCAAGTTCAAGAAAGATCACTTATGCGGTGCCTGTGAAGCAGGAAAGATGACGAGGGCCAAGCATCCCTCGAAGACAATCATGACAACGACTCGACCCTTCGAACTGCTTCACATGGATCTTTTCGGTCCCACTCATTACTCAACTCTTACTACTACTGCTTGTCTCTATGGCTTTGTCATCATTGATGATTATTCGAGATATACTTGGGTGCATATAATCCTCTACAAGACTGAAGTGCAGGATGTCTTCAGACGCTTCGCCAATCGAGCAATGAACAACTATGGCGCCAAGATAAAACACATCAGAAGTGACAATGGCACTGAATTCAAGAACACTGGCCTGGATACATATCTTGATACTTTGGGCATCACACATGAATTCTCAGCTCCATACACGCCACAGTAGAATGGTGTCGTCGAACACAAGAACAGAACACTCATTGAGATGGCCCAAACGATGCTTGATGAATACAAGACTCCAAGAAAATTATGGCCTGAAGCCATTGATACTGCATGCCATACAATCAACCGTGTTTATCTCCACAAGCTTCTGAACAAGACATCCTATGAGCTCCTTACTGGCAAGAAGCCAAATGTCAGTTACTTCAGAGTATTTGGCGCCAGGTGCTGGATCAAGGATCCACATCACACTTCAAAGTTTGCACCGAAAGCACATGAGGGTTTTATGCTTGGATATGGAAAGGATTCGCACTCCTACAGAGTCTTCAACCTTTTTCACTATAAAGTGGTAGAAACAGTGGATGTGCGGTTCGATGAGACTAACGGCTCACAAAGAGAGCACCTGCCAAATGTGCTAGATGAAGTTTCATCCAGTGAATCAATCAAACTTATGGGAACTGGAGAAATCATACCTTCTGAAGCTCAACCTGAAGAGGAACTTATCATCTCCGCACCAGGTCAACCTGAAGACAATGCTCAGCCTGAAGACAATCCCTCTAACAATGACAATGATCAGCAAGAGCAAAATCTTCGTCCTGTACATCCTCGTGTTGCAAATGAAGTGCAGATTGAGAGAATAATTGATAGCATCAATGCACCAGGTCCACTCACTCGTTCAAGGGCAACACAACTAGCAAATTTCTATGGGCACTTCGCATTTGTCTCAATAACAGAACCCAAGAAAGTGGAAGAAGCCTTCATGGAACCTGAATGGATTCAAGCTATGCAAGAAGAGCTTCAACAGTTTAAGCTGAATAATGTATGGGAACTGGTTAAGCGTCCTGATCCTCGGAAGCACAATATAATAGGCACCAAATGGATATATCACAACAAGCAAGATGAGCATGGTCAAGTTGTCAGAAACAAAGCTCGTCTCGTTGCTCAAGGATACACTCAAGTTGAAGGGATTGACTTCGATGAAACATTTGCTCCTGTGGCTAGACTTGAAGCTATCCGCATACTGCTGGCCTATGCAAATCATCATAATATTATTCTGTATCAAATGGATGTGAAGAGTGCCTTTCTCAATGGCAAGATTGAAGAAGAGGTGTATGTTGCACAACCGCCTGGTTTTGAAGATCCAAAACATTCTGACATGGTGTACAAGCTCAACAAGGCACTGTATGGCCTCAAGCAAGCCCCTCGGGCTTGGTATGACACACTCAAATACTTCCTGAAGAGCAAAGGCTTCACACCTGGTTCCCTCGACCCCACTCTCTTCACGAAGACATATGATGGTGAACTGTTTGTGTGCCAAATATATGTGGATGACATTATCTTCGGCTGCACCAATCAGAAATACAGTGAAGAGTTTGGATATATGATGCAAGAGCAATATCAGATGTCCATGATGGGTGAGCTGAAGTTCTTCCTTGGTCTTCAAATACGTCAGCAACGCAACGGCATCTTTATATCTCAAGAGAAGTATCTCAAAGATTGCCTGAAGAAGTTTGGTATGCAAGACTGCAAAGGCTTCACGATGCCAATGCCAGCCAAACATCATCTGGGTCCCGACGACAATGGTAAAGAGTTCGATCAAAAGGTATACCGCTCCATGATTGGTTCTTTACTTTATTTATGTGCATCTAGGCCAGATATTATGCTTAGTGTTTGCATGTGTGCTCGATTCCAAGCGGCACCAAAGGAATCGCATCACTTAGCTATGAAGCAAATTCTTCGATATTTGGCTTACACCCCAACTCTAGGATTATGGTATCCAAAGGGCTCAGAGTTTGATCTGGTTGGATTCTCGGATGCTGATTATGCTGGTGACAAGGTGGATCGCAAGTCTACATCAGGCACATGTCATTTTCTGGGACGATCACTTGTATGTTGGTCTTCGAAGAAGCAGAACTGTGTATCTCTCTCCACTGCTGGATCTTGCTGCACTCAGCTTCTGTGGATGAAGCAAACACTCAAAGACTATGGCATTCATCTGAAGCAAGTGCCACTCTACTGCGACAACGAAAGCACCATCAAGATTGCCAACAACCCAGTTCAGCACTCGAAGACAAAGCACATTGAAATTCGTCATCACTTTCTCAGAGATCATGTTGTGAAGGAAGATATTGATATCATACACATCAACACTGAAAAGCAATTGGTAGATATCTTCACCAAGCCCTTGGATGAGAAGAGATTTTGCAAGTTATGGTGTGAGCTAAATATCTTGGAATCCTCAAATGTCCTGTGATCAGGCACACATCCTAACACTTACGCATATTGATGACTTAGGTGTGCAACTCACGAAGTAAAGTATATCTTCAATCAATGAAGACATACATTCTAAGTGTGAATACATTAATGTGGAATTTGACTTCGGAGTGCCACGATAATTGTGCGCCGTGTCTGGGTCTAATACTTCCTATACGGTGGGTAACACCACCACCAAATTCTTCTGTTTGAAGTGTTTTACTCATGGCGTTACATTTGCTATGTCTTCACATTTGGTTTGGCTTCAACCTCAACATGTCTTCATGATTATCTATACTAGTGTTCTGTCCTCTACAACATTCACTTATAGCTATGTCTTCTTGTTGAATCTAATGAACTAAGTGAATGTGATCGAACCCTAACCTCTCTATGCTTTCTATCTCAAACTCTATCTCTTCCAAATCATATGCATTCTCTTGAAACTGTCAAATGTCTTCTCTGCGTCCTTGTCAGCAGAAGATACAGAGACAAACATTAAGTCTGCTTTCAATGCTAATTGCTTCACCTGAAACCCGGAGAAGTGGGAACGACCACCCGACAATCCAGGCGTGCGTGGGAACGTAGAACATTCTTCAATATGTTGCATGATGGCCACGTGTCCCTCAGATGTGAATTGCCAGGGGCACCTGTGTAATAACACTGTGCCATCCCTGTTCCAATAAATACACGCCTCACCACAGTCATTATCCTTTCTTCCACTCTCACACGAACCCTAGCGCCACCGCTAGCCCTCGACGACGCCGGCGATGAAGCGCTTAGCTGCCGCAACCTCTCCGACGCCGTCTTCACGCCGACCGCGGACAACATCTTCTCCGCCGTCGCCGTAGGTGTCCTCTGTCGCCAAGTTAGGGCACAGACGATCGAACTACTCGGCCTCCTCTTCCACTCTGTCTAGCAGTTCTTCGTGTGGTAAATAAAACTTCCTTTTTATGGCCCCTTTGATCCTATAGATTCATCACTTTCTACCACAAGCAGTTTCTGTTCACACAAGTTGGATCTATTTCATACTGCATCTCATAATATGCCTAGTATATTCACTTATGCTTCACAAAGTAGTTAGATTCCTCACTTGTACTGATCTGTGGATTCGTACAAATCTGGAACCAACTCCTTATCTATGAGTGAATGTCTCCGCACGATGAGGTCAATGTCTTCTAAACTGATTTATCTTCAAAATCTTCTGAGAATGCATATGACCTCTTCCCCTTCCCTCGCACCTTAATGCTGTCACAGGTACATGTCCGTGGGAGAATCCCTTTGTTCTCATAGTCTGCATTCATTTGCAGAATTCTTACAGCATCATATAAATTCTCCCGAAGCCAGTTCCTGTTTGTCCAGCAAGCGAAAGCCTTTGAACATATTGAAGCCATTCAGTTTAAAGTTCATGGCTGCAGAGAAGTCAGCAAGGAAGGGTGGCAGAAAGTGTCGAGGTGAAACATCAAGAGATCTACCCGATGACCTCTCAGAGCTGTAGAAGACAGATCCAGAAGAGGATTACAATCAGCGCAAGACATGAATCCAATGGATTCGACGATATTGGGCAGAACAGTGGTTCAAGTACAGGTTTGTGACAAAGGAATATGCTGAGAAGAATGCCATCAAGTGACCATGGGGAGACATCCTTGTAACACCCCGGATATAACTTTCCCAATTTGTACTCCAACTCTTGCCGTTTCCGGCGTTAAGTTATATTTATTTCTCGGGTTCGGGTATTTGTCTCCGTGTGTTGTTTTCGTTGTCATGCATCTCATATCATGTCATCATGTGCATTGCATTTGCATACATGTTCATCTCATGCATTCGAACATTTTCCCCGTTGTCCGTTTTGCATTCCGGCGCTTCGTTCCCCTCTGATGGTCATTTCGGCCTTTCTTTCGTGTGTGGGGATTAAACATTTCCGGATTGGACTGAGACTTGCCAAGCGGACTTGATTTACTACCGGTAGACCGCCTGTCAAGTTTCGTATCATTTGGACTTCGTTTGATACTCCAACGGTCAACCGAGGGACCGAAAAGGCCTCGTGTGTGTTGCAGCCCAACACCCCTCCAATTTGGCCCAAAACCCACCAAACTCTGCTCCATGATCTAGAGCGTTCGATCACGATCGCATGGCCGAAAACCGCACCTCATTTGGACTCTCCTAGCTCCTCCTATGCCTATACATAGCCCCTCCTTCGAAATCCCGGGTCTCTTCCTCCCCTAACCCTAGATCCAACCCACCGCGCCGCGCCGGACAAAAACCTGCCGACGGACACGTCCGCCGAGCCCGTCCGCCGCCACATGTCACCACGGGATTCGCCGCCGCCACCGCGCCCACATCACCGCCGCCTCGCCCGCGCCGGCCCGCCTGGCCCGCGCGCGGCCCTCCCGCCGCCGAGCCGGGCCAGAGGTAGCGCCCCGCCGCCCGCGCCTTCTCCTCCCGGAGGCCGCTCGCCGCGCCGCCCCTTGCCTCGCCGCCCCACGCTGCCGTGGCGCCATAGCCGCCCGAAGCTCCTCGCCGGCCCCGCCGCCCCGCGCCGCCAAGCTCGCCGCCACCTCGACCGCCGCCCCGCGCCGCCTTCTCCTCCATCGGATCCGGCCGCCTCCTCCTCCCCTCACCAAGCTTCGGCCGCCACACCGGCCATCGACGCCGGCAAGCTCGGATCCAGCCTCGGGCCGCGTGCCACCGGAACCCTAGATCTCGGGGTTGTTATTTCCCTATAAGTCCCTAAATTTTCAGTGCATATGCTCCTGTTCGAGGCCCCGTAACTTTGCATCCGTAGCTCCGATTCATGCATATAGCATATCAAAATGTTCGTCTCTGAGAGTACATCATTTCATTCCATTGCATCATTTTCATTTGAGCTCATCTTGATGCCCGAAATGCTGTTAGAAGAGGGCTACTTGAGTTAATTGTCAGATCTGCTACTCCATCTTAGACATTTGTCATTTTTGCCATGATTATTGTGTGCATGATATGCCCATGAGTTCTACATATGTTTTGTTAAGGGTTTTGTCATCTTTCCAGAGGTGCAACCCATGTATTTTTGTGATGTGTGTGGTGCCTAGTGCAAGCTTGCAAAGTGAGGCACCCGGTAACTCTGTTTTCAGGGACTTAGTAATTTCACTAAGTCCTGGGATTGCTTATCTCATGATGCCATATGTTCATGTTGTTTCCTAGTGATCCGTGCCTCTTTTGAGGATGATCAGTAAAGGATTTTTGTTAATATTGTAGTGCTCTATCCATCCATGTCTTTGTTTGCATATATGGAGCACCCTAGCTTGAGTCAATCGAGCTCTACTTTTGCTACTTTGCGAATCTAGGCAGATCGTCAACTTGTTTGCGATTTTGCCGATGTTGTTGTAGTTGATCCACGCATGCTATGCCATTGTTCTTGCCATGTCTAGCTTGCATTGTGTGCCTTCTTAATGGATGTATGCCTGTCTTGCCATGACTTGCACCGTGGTGAGTGCATCGAGCTCGTAAACATGCCTACTTGAGTTATGTTTCAGCATGTCCCAGTTTTCACTAAGTCTGAAAACTGATTATGTTTTTGCTATGTTCATGTGCTTGTTAGTATATTTTGTGATCCCTTTTGGCTCAAGGTCTCTAAGGGAATTTTGTTAAGCTCTTTGAGTAGCTCCATTCCATGTTTTACTTTGCCATGTTCAGATCCTATAGCATGTTGTTTTGTTGCTCCGAAGAGTGCTACTTGGTCTGAAATTCCAGACAAGTGTTAATTTCACTAAGTCTGAGATCTGTTTTCCCATTTGCATTTTTGTCATGCTTGTTTGAACCTCCTAATGAATGAATTGGCCATAGATCAGTGCTAGACTTTTGTTAAGCATCTTGAATGCATCCCTGCCATGTATTTTGTTGCCATGTTTGAGTGTTGTAGCATGTTCATCTCATTGCATTTAGATGACTACTTGCTGTATATCGCAGACCGGTGTCATATTTGAATCGCTTGCCATTTCCAAACCGTAACTCCGATTCTGATGATCTTTATATCGTTTTCAAGTGATTTCATCTCATCTTTCTAGTGGCACACTTGGATTCCCAAGTTGAGGCCAGGTTCTTTCATTCCCTGTCATGTCTTGCATTTGCATCCCGCATCGCATCCCGCATAGCATATCATCTTTGCATCGTGTTGTTTGAGTTTGCACGTGGTTGATTGTATCCTTGTTGCTTGTTTGTCTTGTTTGGGTAGAGCCGGGAGACGAGTTCGCTAACGAGGAGCCCGTTGAGTTTGCTTTCAAGGATCTAGTCAACTCTGACAACTTTGCAGGCAAGATGATCATGCCCTCGAAATCACTACTATCTTTGCTATGCTAGTTTGCTCGCTCTTTTGCTATGCCAATGCTATGATGCCTACCACTTGCTTTCAAGCCTCCCAAATTTCCATGTTCAGCCTCTAACCCACCTTTGTCCTAGCAAACCATTGATTGTCTATGTTACCGCTTTGCTCAGCCCCTCTTATAGCGTTGGTAGTTGCAGGTGAAGATTGGAGACCTTTCCTTGTTGGAACATTTATTTACTTGTTGGGATATCATTATATTGCCATGTTATCTTAATGCATCTATATACTTGGTAAAGGGTGGAAGGCTCGGCCTCTCGCCTAGTGTTTTGTTCCACTCTTGCCGCCCTAGTTTCCGTCATATCGGTGTTATGTTCCCGGATTTTGCGTTCCTTATGCGGTTGGGTTATAATGGGAACCCCTTGATAGTTCATCTTTATTAAAGCTTTTCCAGCAATGCCCAACCTTGGTTTTACCATTTGCCACCTAGCCTATTTTTCCCTTGGGTTTCTGGAGCCCGAGGGTCATCTTATTTTAACCCCCCCGGGCCAGTGCTCCTCTGAGTGTTGGTCCAAACAGAGCCACTTGCCGCGCCACCTCGGGGCAACTCGAGGGTTGGTTTTAGTTGTACGTAGTGTTCACCTGAGTGTGCCCTAAGAAAGAGATATGTGCAGCTCCTATCGGGATTTGTCGGCACATTCGGGCGGTGTTGCTGGATTAGTTTTAACCTGTCGAAGTGTCTTGAAGAACCGAGATACCGAGTCTGATCGGAATGTCTCGGAAGGAGGTATATTCCTTCGTTGACCGTGAGAGCTTGTCATGGGCTAAGTTGGGACTCCCCTGCAGGGATTTGAACTTTCGAAAGCCGTGCCCACGGTTATGGGCAGATGGGAATTTGTTCATGTCCGGTTGTAGATAACTTAAAGATAAACTTAATTAAAATGAATCAACTATGTGAGTTACCGTGATGGCCTCTTCTCGGCGTAGTCCGGGAAGTGGACACGGTGTTGGAGTAATGTTTGCGTAGGTTACTCTCTAGTTTCTCGCTCGCTCTTTGCCTCCTCTTCTCGCTCTCTTTTGCGAATAAGTTAGGCACCATATATGCTAGTCGCTTGCTGCAGCTCCACATATATTCACCTTACCCTATTAAGCTTAAATAGTCTTGATCGCGAGGGTGCGAGATTGCTGAGTCCCTGTGGCTCACAGATTACTATTACACCAGATGCAGGGCCTGATGATACAGCTCCAGATGGCGCGCTTGGGCTCAAGTGGGAGTACGACGAGGATTCTCAGCGTTATTATGTTTCTTTTCCGGATGATCAGTAGTGGTGCCCAGTTGGGGTGATCGGGACCGTGTCGCATGTTGGGTTGTCTTTTATTTTGGCGCCGTAGTCAGGCCATGAGTGTTTGGATGATGTATGTTATTTATGTACTTGATTGACGTGGCGAGTGTAAGCCAACTATGTTATCCCTTTTATTCATCTATATTACATGGGATGTTTGTGATGATTGCTTGACTTGCGACATATGCCTTCAATGCGATTATGCCTCTAAGTCGTGCCTCGACACGTGGGAGATATAGTCACATCGAGGGTGTTACAAGTTGGTAATCAGAGCCATCCCCGACCTTAGGAGCCCCATTGCTTGATCGTTTTTAGTGGCCGAGTTGTGTCTAGAAAAATGTTTTGAGTCATTTAGGAGTTATATATCGGAGAGTTTAGGAATTCTTTTTACTTCCCAGTCTCCTCATCGCTCTGGTAAGGCATCCTGACGTAGAGTTTTGACTCTTCTCTTCTCAAATTTCACAAAAAAAAATTTAGGATCACGCGGGTATCTTGGAATCGTTCCGATGGTTTTATGATGAGAACATTGTCTTGGTGCCTCCTGTCAGGGGTTTAGTGGAAGTGTCCCGGGGAGTTGAGCTCTGAGGTGTTGTCATCATAATTTTATCGTTGCAATTATGGAATATCTGAGTTTAGTACACCGACATCGAAAATCTCTTTTATGCAATTTGTTGGTGAGATAACCTCGACGCCACCCAGTACTGGGGTGGGAGTTTGGGAGTATCGCCATAACTTGTATAACGGATGCTTTTCAAAGGTTGAGGTAGATGGTTTCCGAAGTTTTTCTCGGTTATGTGTTGAAGGATGGATACAGCTGGATGTAGGATTTGCTAGTTTGGGTGAGATATTATGCTTCCCCTGTATCCCCAACACCTGATTGCATAACCGGAAAGGTTCGGGAGTTTCATAGGTGGGAACTCTTGTAGCTCTAGTTCTTCTTCCACAGATATTGGTTTGAGATTGGGATTTCTTACTGATTATTCGTTCTTGAGCCGTACCTTGTTGATTTAGTTCTCTACCTTTAATTCTACGTGGCTTCGCAATTTATGGATATGTGACCATTTCAAGAGGAATGCATTCGTTCATTTTGTTCGGATGTGAAGACTTTATGTTGCAATTTTCATTCCGTTGGTTTCAGCTTCATTTATCTGTCTATGTGCTAATGGTGGTCAACCTCTTCAGGATGGCTCCCGCTAAGAGCACCAGTCAGAACCAGAATCAAGATCCGCCACCACCTCCACCTCCTCCGGAGGCATGGCAAGCTGTGATGGCCGCAACCAATGCAAACACGCAGTTGATCATGCAAATTCTCCAAGAGCGCAATCAAGGCAACCAGGGGAATCAAGGCAACAATCAGAATCACTTTGCTACACTGAACCAGTTCCTTGCTAATGGGCCAAAGACGTTCAGCAATTGTGTTGAGGCAACCGATGCTGACGATTGGCTTGTGGATCTGTGTAAGCATTTTGAGTGCAGCAACGTCAGGCCTGAAGATTTCATCAAGTTCGCTTCCTTCCAGCTCAAAGATCAAGCTGCAGAGTGGTTCCGGCAGTACAAGGATTCTAGAGGTGGACGTGTGATCACTTGGGATGAATTTCGTCAAGATTTCCGAGCTCATCACATCCCTCAGAGTGTGACTGAAAGTAAGCATGAGGAATTCCGCAACCTGAAGCAAGGCTCTTTGTCTGTCTATGACTACAACAAGTTATTCCAGAAGCTCGCCCGCTTTGCCAAGCAGGACGTACCTGATGAGAAGAGCATGATATACCAGTTCAGGGGTGGTCTCAGAGAAGAAATTCAGCTCGCTCTTGTCCTCTTTGAGCCCTTGAGATACGATGAGTTCTACAACATGGCATTGAAGCAAGAGGCTGCTCAGTTGAGGTGTGATGCTTCCAAGAAGCGAGTCGGAGACACTACGCCTTCTTCCTCTACTCAAGTGGCCAAGCAGCAGAAGTATTGGCTTCCTCCTCCTCCGTTCCGTCAGCCGTATCAGCAGAAGAGCAAAGGTGGAAGTGGTTCTTCCCACCCACCCAACCCTGGCTTTCAGAACAAGACTTCGTCTCAAGCTCCAAGATCGAGTGCTCCGTACCACCGTCCGCTTTCAGAGGTCACGTGCAACAAGTGCCAACAGAAGGGTCACTATGCCAACACATGTTTCAACCAGAGGCGTCTTCCTCCTCCTCCTCCTGTCAGATCGGCAAGTACAGCCGTGGTCAAGCATAACCCCAAGCACGCCAAGGTCAATTTGCTGAATGCAGCTCAGGCAGAGGACTCGCCAGATGTGATTATGGGTAACCTTCCTGTTAATGACATTCCCGCAAAAGTTCTTTTTGACACTGGTGCATCTTTATCATTTTTATCGAAGCCTTTTGCATCAAGGCATGATGTGCATACTATTGATTTGCCTAAGCCGATAGCGGTTTCTTCTCCGGGTTTGTTCATGAACACCAAAATGATGGCTCCGGATGTTACTATCACCTTGGGCGATTACAAGTTCCTTTCTTCTCCTATGGTTCTTGGTAACTCGGATATTGATCTTATTCTCGGAATGGATTGGCTTACTAAGCACAAGGCACATCTTGATTGTGCAGCCAGGCAGATTCAATTGACTCATTCGTCTGAGGATGTAATTGTCTTTGCCGCTCGGGATAATACCATCCGTCTGTTTTCTCTCAATGAGAAGGGTGAACTCGATGCTATCTCGCAGATTCCTGTCATTTGCGAATATCAAGACGTCTTTCCAGAAGAGCTTCCAGGAATGCCTCCGCACTGGCCAGTTGAATTCATTATTGATCTTGAGCCCGGTACGGAACCTGTGTGCAAGCGTCCTTACAAGCTCGGACCTGAAGAGTTGAAGGAGCTGAAGAAGCAACTCGGTGTTCAAGAAAGAATGGGTCTCATCCGGCCTAGTTCTTCTCCGTGGGGTTGTGGTGTTCTTTTTGTGAAGAAGAAGGATGGAACGGACCGACTTTGTGTTGATTACCGTCCATTGAACAAGAAGACCATCAAGAACAAATACCCACTTCCCAACATCAACGAGCTGTTCGAACAACTCAAAGGTGCCCAAGTATTCTCCAAGCTTGATCTCTGTATGGGTTATCATCAGATTCAAATCCGTGAGCAAGATATTCCCAAGACGGCCTTCAGGACAAGCTATGGGTCATATGAATACACTGTCATGTCTTTTGGTCTCGTCAATGCTCCTCTGACGTTCTCTCGCATGATGAACTTCATCTTCAACACCTACACCAATGACTTCGTTTTGGTCTATCTCGATGGCATTCTGGTTTTCTCGAAGAACAAGGAAGATCATGCCAAGCACTTGCGTTTGGTTCTTGATAAGCTGAGGGAACACCAGTTCTACGCCAAGTTCTCCAAGTGTGAATTTTGGCTTGATGAGGTTCTTTATCTTGGTCATATCATCTCTGCCAAGGGCATTGCCATGAATCCTGAGAAGGTGTCGGCAATTGTGAATTGGGAACCTCCTCAGAACGTGAAGCAACTCCGTAGCTTCCTCGGTCCCGCAAGCTATTGCCGAAGATTCGTTGAAAACTTTTCTAAGATCGCGAAACCTCTCTCTAATCTTCTCCAGAAGCACGTCAAGTACGTTTGGTCTCTGGAGTGTGACATTGCTTTCAACACTTTGAAAGAGAAATTGATCACTGCTCCAGTTCTGACTCCGCCTGATGAATCCAAACCGTATGAGGTCTTTTGTGATGCCTCTCTCCAAGGTCTTGGCGCAGTATTGATGCAAGAGAAGAAAGTTGTTGCTTATACCTCTCGCCAGTTGAAGCCTAATGAGAAGAACTACCCCACTCATGATCTTGAGTTGGCGGCAGTTGTGCATGCTCTTTTGACTTGGAGACATCTTCTATTGGGAAGAAAAGTGGATATTGTCACTGATCACAAGAGTCTCAAGTACATCTTCACTCAGCCTAATCTCAACCTCAGGCAAACTCGATGGGTCGAAATGATTCAAGAGTATAATCCGAGTATCGAGTATACTCCAGGCAAGGCCAATGTGATTGCTGACGCATTGAGCAGAAAGGCTTATTGCAACAGTCTTATTCTCAAGCCTTATCAACCCGAGCTTTATGAAGCTTTCCGCAAACTTAATCTGCAAGTTGTTCCTCAAGGTTTCCTCGCCAACCTTCAAGTCTCTCCTACCTTGGAAGACCAGATACGCCAAGCCCAGCTTCTTGATACTATAGTGAAAAAGGTGAAGATTGGGATTGCCAAGAGTCAACCCAAGTACAAGTGCTACCGCCTCGATGACAAGGACACTCTCTTCTTCGAGGATCGTATTGTTGTGCCCAAAGGTGAACTTCGTAAAGTGATCATGAACGAGGCTCACAATTCTCTCCTCTCCATCCACCCTGAGAGCACGAAGATGTATCAGTACCTTAAGCAGGCTTATTGGTGGACTCAAATGAAGCGCGAGATTGCTCAATTCGTGAATGAATGTGATGTCTGCAGAAGAGTGAAGGCAGAACACCAAAGGCCAGCTGGTCTCCTCCAACCTCTTGCCATTCCAGAATGGAAGTTTGACCACATTGAAATGGACATCGTGACTGGGTTTCCAAAGTCCAAACGTGGCAATGATGCTATATTCGTTGTCATTGACAAACTCACTAAAGTGGCTCACTTTCTGCCTATCAAAGAGTCGATCACTGCAGCTCAATTGGCGGAACTCTATACCTCTCGAATTGTCTCTCTGCACGGTATTCCTCAAGTGATCTCTTCAGACCGTGGCAGCATCTTTACCTCCAAGTTTTGGGATTCTTTTCAGAAGGCCATGGGCACCAACATCCGCTTCGGCACAGCTTTCCATCCTCAAACAAGCGGTCAAGTCGAGCGTGTCAACCAGATTCTTGAAGATATGCTCAGGGCTTGTGTGATCTCCTTCGGCATGAAGTGGGAGGATTGTCTTCCTTATGCTGAATTATCCTACAACAACAGTTTTCAAGCAAGTTTGGGCAAGGCCCCATTTGAAATTCTGTATGGCAGGAAGTGCCGTACCGCTCTCAACTAGTCTGAAACTGGTGAACGTCAGCTTTTGGGAAATGACTTAATCATAGAGGCAGAAGAAATGTGCAAAGTCATTCGTGATAACCTCAAAGCGGCCCAATCCCGCCAGAAGAGCTACTATGATAGCAAGCACCGTGATTTGGCTTTCAAGATCGGAGATCATATTTACCTCCGCGTCTCTCCTATGAAAGGGACTCATCGCTTCGGTATCAAAGGGAAGCTTGCCCCTAGATACGTGGGACCTTTCAAGATTGTCAGCAAGAGAGGCGACCTCGCCTATCAACTCGAGCTTCCTTCAAACTTTGCAAATGTTCATGATGTGTTCCATGTCTCTCAGCTTCGAAAGTGCTTCAAGACTCCTGACCGCACCGTCAACTTCGAGGACATTGAGCTCCAAGAAGATCTCTCCTATCGTGAGCACCCCGTTGCTATCCTTGAAGAGACTGAACGCAAGACTCGCAGCAAGTCGATCAACTTCCTCAAAGTCAAGTGGTCACACCATTCCGACCGTGAAGCTACCTGGGAACACGAGGATCACCTCCGTTCTGAGTACCCGGCGTTCTTTCAGTCCTAGATCTCGGGACGAGATCTTTTCATAGTGGTGGAGTGTTGTAACACCCCAGATATAACTTTCCCAATTTGTACTCCAACTCTTGCCGTTTCTGGCGTTAAGTTATATTTATTTCTCGGGTTCGGGTCTTTGTCTCCGTGTGTTGTTTTCGTTGTCATGCATCTCATATCATGTCATCATGTGCATTGCATTTGCATACGTGTCCATCTCATGCATTCGAACATTTTCCCCGTTGTCCGTTTTGCATTCTGGCGCTTCGTTCTCCTCCGGTGGTCATTTCGGCCTTTCTTTCGTGTGTGGGGATTAAACATTTCCGGATTGGACCGAGACTTGCCAAGCAGCCTTGATTTACTACCGGTAGACCGCCTGTCAAGTTTCGTATCATTTGGACTTCGTTTGCTACTCCAACGGTCAACCGAGGGACCGAAAAGGCCTCGTGAGTGTTGCAGCCCAACACCCCTCCAATTTGGCCCAAAACCCACCAAACTCTACTCCATGATCTAGAGCGTTCGATCACGATCACGTGGCCGAAAACCGCACCTCATTTGGACTCTCCTAGCTCCTCCTATGCCTATAAATAGCCCCTCCTTCGAAATCCCGGGTCTCTTCCTCCCCCTAACCCTAGATCCAACCCACCGCGCCGCGCTGGACAAAAACCTGCCGACGGACACGTCCGCCGAGCCCGTCCGCCGCCACGTGTCACCATGGGATTCGCCGCCGCCGCCGCGCCCACATCACCGCCGCCTGGCCCGCGCCGGCCCGCCTGGCCCGCGCGCGGCCCTCCCGCCACCGAGCTGGGCCAGAGGCAGCGCCCCGCTGCCCGCGCCTTCTCCTCCCGGACGCCGCTCGCCGCGCCGCCCCTTGCCTCGCCGCCCTGCGCTGCCGTGGCGCCATAGCCGCCCGAAGCTCCTCGCCGGCCCCGCCGCCCCGCGCCGCCTTCTCCTCCACTGGATCCGGCCGCCTCCTCCTCCCCTCACCAAGCTCCGGCCGCCACACCGGCCATCGACCCCGGCGAGCTCGGATCCAACCTCGGGCCGCGTGCCACTGGAACCCTAGATCTCGGGGTTGTTATTTCCCTCTAAGTCCCTAAATTTTTCAGTCCATATGCTCCTGTTTGAGGCCCCGTAACTTTGCATCCGTAGCTCCGATTCATGCATATAGCATATCAAAATGTTCGCCTCTGAGAGTACATCATTTCATTCCATTGCATCATTTTCATTTGAGCTCATCTTGATGCCCGAAATGCTGTTAGAAGAGGGCTACTTGAGTTAATTGTCAGATCAGCTACTCCATCTTAGACATTTGTCATTTTTGCCATGATTATTGTGTGCATGATATGCCCATGAGTTCTAAATATGTTTTGTTAAGGGTTTTGTCATCTTTCCAGAGGTGCAACCCATGTATTTTTGTGATGTGTGTGGTGCCTAGTGCAAGCTTGCAAAGTGAGGCACCCGGTAACTCTGTTTTCAGGGACTTAGTAATTTCACTAAGTCCTGGGATTGCTTATCTCATGATGCCATATGTTCATGTTGTTTCCTAGTGATCCGTGCCTCTTTTGAGGATGATCAGTAAAGGAGTTTTGTTAATATTGTAGTGCTCTATCCATCCATGTCTTTGTTTGCATATATGGAGCACCCTAGCTTGAGTCAATCGAGCTCTACTTTTGCTACTTTGCGAATCTAGGCAGATCGTCAACTTGTTTGCGATTTTGCCGATGTTGTTGTAGTTGATCCACGCATGCTATGCCATTGTTCTTGCCATGTCAAGCTTGCATTGTGTGCCTTCTTAATGGATGTATGCTTGTCTTGCCATGACTTGCACCGTGGTGAGTGCATCGAGCTCGTAAACATGCCTACTTGAGTTATGTTTCAGCATGTCCCAGTTTTCACTAAGTCTGAAAACTGATTATGTTTTTGCTATGTTCATGTGCTTGTTAGTATATTTTGTGATCCCTTTTGGCTCAAGGTCTCTAAGGGAATTTTGTTAAGCTCTTTGAGTAGCTCCATTCCATGTTTTACTTTGCCATGTTCAGATCCTATAGCATGTTGTTTTGTAGCTCCGAAGAGTGCTACTTGGTCTGAAATTCCAGACAAGTGTTAATTTCACTAAGTCTGAGATCTGTTTTACCATTCGCATTTTTGTCATGCTTGTTTGAACCTCCTAATGAATGAATTGGCCATAGCTCAGTGCTAGACTTTTGTTAAGCATCTTGAATGCATCCCTACCATGTATTTTGTTGCCATGTTTGAGTGTTGTAGCATGTTCATCTCGTTGCATTTAGATGACTACTTGTTGTATATCACAGACCGGTGTCATATTTGAATCGCTTGCCATTTCCAAACCGTAACTCCGATTCCGATGATCTTTATATCGTTTTCAAGCGATTTCATCTCATCTTTCCAGTGGCACACTTGGATTACCAAGTTGAGGCCAGGTTCTTGCATTCCCTGTCATGTCTTGCATTTGCATCCCGCATCGCATCCCGCATAGCATATCATCTTTGCATCGTGTTGTTTGAGTTTGCACGTGGTTGATTGTATCCTTGTTGCTTGTTTGTCTTGTTTGGGTAGAGCCGGGAGACGAGTTCGCTAACGAGGAGCCCGTTGAGTTTGCTTTCGAGGATCCAGTCAACTCTGACAACTTTGCAGGCAAGATGATCATACCCTCGAAATCACTACTATCTTTGCTATGCTAGTTTGCTCGCTCTTTTGCTATGCCAACGCTACGATGCCTACCACTTGCTTTCAAGCCTCCCAAATTGCCATGTTCAGCCTCTAAACCACCTTTGTCCTAGCAAACCGTTGATTGGCTATGTTACCGCTTTGCTCAGCCCCTCTTATAGCGTTGCTAGTTGCAGGTGAAGATTGGAGACCGTTCCTTGTTGGAACATTTATTTACTTGTTGGGATATCATTATATTGCCATGTTATCTTAATGCATCTATATACTTGGTAAAGGGTGGAAGGCTCGGCCTCTCGCCTAGTGTTTTGTTCCACTCTTGCCGCCCTAGTTTCCGTCATATCGGTGTTATGTTCCCGGATTTTGCGTTCCTTACGCGGTTGGGTTATAATGGGAACCCCTTGATAGTTCATCTTTATTAAAGCTTTTCCAGCAATGCCCAACCTTGGTTTTACCATTTGCCACCTAGCCTATTTTTCCCTTGGGTTTCTGGAGCCCGAGGGTCATCTTATTTTAACCCCCCCGGGCCAGTGCTCCTCTGAGTGTTGGTCCAAACAGAGCCACTTGCCGCGCCACCTCGGGGCAACTCGAGGGTTGGTTTTAGTTGTACGTAGTGTTCATCTGAGTGTGCCCTAAGAAAGAGATATGTGCAGCTCCTATCGGGATTTGTCGGCACATTCGGGCGGTGTTGCTGGATTAGTTTTAACCTGTCGAAGTGTCTTGAAGAACCGAGATACCGAGTCTGATCGGAATGTCTCGGGAGGAGGTATATTCCTTCGTTGACCGTGAGAGCTTGTCATGGGCTAAGTTGGGACTCCCCTGCAGGGATTTGAACTTTCGAAAGCCGTGCCCACGGTTATGGGCAGATGGGAATTTGTTCATGTCCGGTTGTAGATAACTTAAAGATAAACTTAATTAAAATGAATCAACTATGTGAGTTACCGTGATGGCCTCTTCTCGGCGTAGTCCGGGAAGTGGACACGGTGTTGGAGTAATGTTTGCGTAGGTTACTCTCTAGTTTCTCGCTCGCTCTTTGCCTCCTCTTCTCGCTCTCTTTTGCGAATAAGTTAGGCACCATATATGCTAGTCGCTTGCTGCAGCTCCACATATATTCACCTTACCCTATTAAGCTTAAATAGTCTTGATCGCGAGGGTGCGAGATTGCTGAGTCCCTGTGGCTCACAGATTACTATTACACCAGATGCAGGGCCTGATGATACAGCTCCAGATGGCGCGCTTGGGCTCAAGTGGGAGTACGACGAGGATTCTCAGCGTTATTATGTTTCTTTTCCGGATGATCAGTAGTGGTGCCCAGTTGGGGTGATCGGGACCGTGTCGCATGTTGGGTTGTCTTTTATTTTGGCGCCGTAGTCAGGCCATGAGTGTTTGGATGATGTATGTTATTTATGTACTTGATTGACGTGGCGAGTGTAAGCCAACTATGTTATCCCTTTTATTCATCTATATTACATGGGATGTTTGTGATGATTGCTTGACTTGCGACATATGCCTTCAATGCGATTATGCCTCTAAGTCGTGCCTCGACACGTGGGAGATATAGTCACATCGAGGGTGTTACAAGTTGGTAATCAGAGCCATCCCCGACCTTAGGAGCCCCATTGCTTGATCGTTTTTAGTGGCCGAGTTGTGTCTAGAAAAATGTTTTGAGTCATTTAGGAGTTATATATCGGAGAGTTTAGGAATTCTTTTTACTTCCCAGTCTCCTCATCGCTCTGGTAAGGCATCCTGACGTAGAGTTTTGACTCTTCTCTTCTCAAATTTCACAAAAAAAAAATTTAGGATCACGCGGGTATCTTGGAATCGTTCCGATGGTTTTATGATGAGAACATTGTCTTGGTGCCTCCTGTCAGGGGTTTAGTGGAAGTGTCCCGGGGAGTTGAGCTCTGAGGTGTTGTCATCATAATTTTATCGTTGCAATTATGGAATACCTGAGTTTAGTACACCGACATCGAAAATCTCTTTTATGCAATTTGTTGGTGAGATAACCTCGACGCCACCCAGTACTGGGGTGGGAGTTTGGGAGTATCGCCATAACTTGTATAACGGATGCTTTTCAAAGGTTGAGGTAGATGGTTTCCGAAGTTTTTCTCGGTTATGTGTTGAAGGATGGATACAGCTGGATGTAGGATTTGCTAGTTTGGGTGAGATATTATGCTTCCCCTGTATCCCCAACACCTGATTGCATAACCGGAAAGGTTCGGGAGTTTCATAGGTGGGAACTCTTGTAGCTCTAGTTCTTCTTCCACAGATATTGGTTTGAGATTGGGATTTCTTACTGATTATTCGTTCTTGAGACGTACCTTGTTGATTTAGTTCTCTACCTTTAATTCTACGTGGCTTCGCAATTTATGGATATGTGACCATTTCAAGAGGAATGCATTCGTTCATTTTGTTCGGATGTGAAGACTTTATGTTGCAATTTTCATTCCGTTGGTTTCAGCTTCATTTATCTGTCTATGTGCTAATGGTGGTCAACCTCTTCAGGATGGCTCCCGCTAAGAGCACCAGTCAGAACCAGAATCAAGATCCGCCACCACCTCCACCTCCTCCGGAGGCATGGCAAGCTGTGATGGCCGCAACCAATGCAAACACGCAGTTGATCATGCAAATTCTCCAAGAGCGCAATCAAGGCAACCAGGGGAATCAAGGCAACAATCAGAATCACTTTGCTACACTGAACCAGTTCCTTGCTAATGGGCCAAAGACGTTCAGCAATTGTGTTGAGGCAACCGATGCTGACGATTGGCTTGTGGATCTGTGTAAGCATTTTGAGTGCAGCAACGTCAGGCCTGAAGATTTCGTCAAGTTCGCTTCCTTCCAGCTCAAAGATCAAGCTGCAGAGTGGTTCCGGCAGTACAAGGATTCTAGAGGTGGACGTGTGATCACTTGGGATGAATTTCGTCAAGATTTCCGAGCTCATCACATCCCTCAGAGTGTGACTGAAAGTAAGCATGAGGAATTCCGCAACCTGAAGCAAGGCTCTTTGTCTGTCTATGACTACAACAAGTTATTCCAGAAGCTCGCCCGCTTTGCCAAGCAGGACGTACCTGATGAGAAGAGCATGATATACCAGTTCAGGGGTGGTCTCAGAGAAGAAATTCAGCTCGCTCTTGTCCTCTTTGAGCCCTTGAGATACGATGAGTTCTACAACATGGCATTGAAGCAAGAGGCTGCTCAGTTGAGGTGTGATGCTTCCAAGAAGCGAGTCGGAGACACTACGCCTTCTTCCTCTACTCAAGTGGCCAAGCAGCAGAAGTATTGGCTTCCTCCTCCTCCGTTCCGTCAGCCGTATCAGCAGAAGAGCAAAGGTGGAAGTGGTTCTTCCCACCCACCCAACCCTGGCTTTCAGAACAAGACTTCGTCTCAAGCTCCAAGATCGAGTGCTCCGTACCACCGTCCGCTTTCAGAGGTCACGTGCAACAAGTGCCAACAGAAGGGTCACTATGCCAACACATGTTTCAACCAGAGGCGTCTTCCTCCTCCTCCTCCTGTCAGATCGGCAAGTACAGCCGTGGTCAAGCATAACCCCAAGCACGCCAAGGTCAATTTGCTGAATGCAGCTCAGGCAGAGGACTCGCCAGATGTGATTATGGGTAACCTTCCTGTTAATGACATTCCCGCAAAAGTTCTTTTTGACACTGGTGCATCTTTATCATTTTTATCGAAGCCTTTTGCATCAAGGCATGATGTGCATACTATTGATTTGCCTAAGCCGATAGCGGTTTCTTCTCCGGGTTTGTTCATGAACACCAAAATGATGGCTCCGGATGTTACTATCACCTTGGGCGATTACAAGTTCCTTTCTTCTCCTATGGTTCTTGGTAACTCGGATATTGATCTTATTCTCGGAATGGATTGGCTTACTAAGCACAAGGCACATCTTGATTGTGCAGCCAGGCAGATTCAATTGACTCATTCGTCTGAGGATGTAATTGTCTTTGCCGCTCGGGATAATACCATCCGTCTGTTTTCTCTCAATGAGAAGGGTGAACTCGATGCTATCTCGCAGATTCCTGTCATTTGCGAATATCAAGACGTCTTTCCAGAAGAGCTTCCAGGAATGCCTCCGCACTGGCCAGTTGAATTCGTTATTGATCTTGAGCCCGGTACGGAACCTGTGTGCAAGCGTCCTTACAAGCTCGGACCTGAAGAGTTGAAGGAGCTGAAGAAGCAACTCGGTGTTCAAGAAAGAATGGGTCTCATCCGGCCTAGTTCTTCTCCGTGGGGTTGTGGTGTTCTTTTTGTGAAGAAGAAGGATGGAACGGACCGACTTTGTGTTGATTACCGTCCATTGAACAAGAAGACCATCAAGAACAAATACCCACTTCCCAACATCAACGAGCTGTTCGAACAACTCAAAGGTGCCCAAGTATTCTCCAAGCTTGATCTCTGTATGGGTTATCATCAGATTCAAATCCGTGAGCAAGATATTCCCAAGACGGCCTTCAGGACAAGCTATGGGTCATATGAATACACTGTCATGTCTTTTGGTCTCGTCAATGCTCCTCTGACGTTCTCTCGCATGATGAACTTCATCTTCAACACCTACACCAATGACTTCGTTTTGGTCTATCTCGATGGCATTCTGGTTTTCTCGAAGAACAAGGAAGATCATGCCAAGCACTTGCGTTTGGTTCTTGATAAGCTGAGGGAACACCAGTTCTACGCCAAGTTCTCCAAGTGTGAATTTTGGCTTGATGAGGTTCTTTATCTTGGTCATATCATCTCTGCCAAGGGCATTGCCATGAATCCTGAGAAGGTGTCGGCAATTGTGAATTGGGAACCTCCTCAGAACGTGAAGCAACTCCGTAGCTTCCTCGGTCCCGCAAGCTATTGCCGAAGATTCGTTGAAAACTTTTCTAAGATCGCGAAACCTCTCTCTAATCTTCTCCAGAAGCACGTCAAGTACGTTTGGTCTCTGGAGTGTGACATTGCTTTCAACACTTTGAAAGAGAAATTGATCACTGCTCCAGTTCTGACTCCGCCTGATGAATCCAAACCGTATGAGGTCTTTTGTGATGCCTCTCTCCAAGGTCTTGGCGCAGTATTGATGCAAGAGAAGAAAGTTGTTGCTTATACCTCTCGCCAGTTGAAGCCTAATGAGAAGAACTACCCCACTCATGATCTTGAGTTGGCGGCAGTTGTGCATGCTCTTTTGACTTGGAGACATCTTCTATTGGGAAGAAAAGTGGATATTGTCACTGATCACAAGAGTCTCAAGTACATCTTCACTCAGCCTAATCTCAACCTCAGGCAAACTCGATGGGTCGAAATGATTCAAGAGTATAATCCGAGTATCGAGTATACTCCAGGCAAGGCCAATGTGATTGCTGACGCATTGAGCAGAAAGGCTTATTGCAACAGTCTTATTCTCAAGCCTTATCAACCCGAGCTTTATGAAGCTTTCCGCAAACTTAATCTGCAAGTTGTTCCTCAAGGTTTCCTCGCCAACCTTCAAGTCTCTCCTACCTTGGAAGACCAGATACGCCAAGCCCAGCTTCTTGATACTATAGTGAAAAAGGTGAAGATTGGGATTGCCAAGAGTCAACCCAAGTACAAGTGCTACCGCCTCGATGACAAGGACACTCTCTTCTTCGAGGATCGTATTGTTGTGCCCAAAGGTGAACTTCGTAAAGTGATCATGAACGAGGCTCACAATTCTCTCCTCTCCATCCACCCTGAGAGCACGAAGATGTATCAGTACCTTAAGCAGGCTTATTGGTGGACTCAAATGAAGCGCGAGATTGCTCAATTCGTGAATGAATGTGATGTCTGCAGAAGAGTGAAGGCAGAACACCAAAGGCCAGCTGGTCTCCTCCAACCTCTTGCCATTCCAGAATGGAAGTTTGACCACATTGAAATGGACATCGTGACTGGGTTTCCAAAGTCCAAACGTGGCAATGATGCTATATTCGTTGTCATTGACAAACTCACTAAAGTGGCTCACTTTCTGCCTATCAAAGAGTCGATCACTGCAGCTCAATTGGCGGAACTCTATACCTCTCGAATTGTCTCTCTGCACGGTATTCCTCAAGTGATCTCTTCAGACCGTGGCAGCATCTTTACCTCCAAGTTTTGGGATTCTTTTCAGAAGGCCATGGGCACCAACATCCGCTTCGGCACAGCTTTCCATCCTCAAACAAGCGGTCAAGTCGAGCGTGTCAACCAGATTCTTGAAGATATGCTCAGGGCTTGTGTGATCTCCTTCGGCATGAAGTGGGAGGATTGTCTTCCTTATGCTGAATTATCCTACAACAACAGTTTTCAAGCAAGTTTGGGCAAGGCCCCATTTGAAATTCTGTATGGCAGGAAGTGCCGTACCGCTCTCAACTAGTCTGAAACTGGTGAACGTCAGCTTTTGGGAAATGACTTAATCATAGAGGCAGAAGAAATGTGCAAAGTCATTCGTGATAACCTCAAAGCGGCCCAATCCCGCCAGAAGAGCTACTATGATAGCAAGCACCGTGATTTGGCTTTCAAGATCGGAGATCATATTTACCTCCGCGTCTCTCCTATGAAAGGGACTCATCGCTTCGGTATCAAAGGGAAGCTTGCCCCTAGATACGTGGGACCTTTCAAGATTGTCAGCAAGAGAGGCGACCTCGCCTATCAACTCGAGCTTCCTTCAAACTTTGCAAATGTTCATGATGTGTTCCATGTCTCTCAGCTTCGAAAGTGCTTCAAGACTCCTGACCGCACCGTCAACTTCGAGGACATTGAGCTCCAAGAAGATCTCTCCTATCGTGAGCACCCCGTTGCTATCCTTGAAGAGACTGAACGCAAGACTCGCAGCAAGTCGATCAACTTCCTCAAAGTCAAGTGGTCACACCATTCCGACCGTGAAGCTACCTGGGAACACGAGGATCACCTCCGTTCTGAGTACCCGGCGTTCTTTCAGTCCTAGATCTCGGGACGAGATCTTTTCATAGTGGTGGAGTGTTGTAACACCCCAGATATAACTTTCCCAATTTGTACTCCAACTCTTGCCGTTTCTGGCGTTAAGTTATATTTATTTCTCGGGTTCGGGTCTTTGTCTCCGTGTGTTGTTTTCGTTGTCATGCATCTCATATCATGTCATCATGTGCATTGCATTTGCATACGTGTCCATCTCATGCATTCGAACATTTTCCCCGTTGTCCGTTTTGCATTCTGGCGCTTCGTTCTCCTCCGGTGGTCATTTCGGCCTTTCTTTCGTGTGTGGGGATTAAACATTTCCGGATTGGACCGAGACTTGCCAAGCAGCCTTGATTTACTACCGGTAGACCGCCTGTCAAGTTTCGTATCATTTGGACTTCGTTTGCTACTCCAACGGTCAACCGAGGGACCGAAAAGGCCTCGTGAGTGTTGCAGCCCAACACCCCTCCAATTTGGCCCAAAACCCACCAAACTCTACTCCATGATCTAGAGCGTTCGATCACGATCACGTGGCCGAAAACCGCACCTCATTTGGACTCTCCTAGCTCCTCCTATGCCTATAAATAGCCCCTCCTTCGAAATCCCGGGTCTCTTCCTCCCCCTAACCCTAGATCCAACCCACCGCGCCGCGCTGGACAAAAACCTGCCGACGGACACGTCCGCCGAGCCCGTCCGCCGCCACGTGTCACCATGGGATTCGCCGCCGCCGCCGCGCCCACATCACCGCCGCCTCGCCCGCGCCGGCCCGCCTGGCCCGCGCGCGGCCCTCCCGCCACCGAGCTGGGCCAGAGGCAGCGCCCCGCTGCCCGCGCCTTCTCCTCCCGGACGCCGCTCGCCGCGCCGCCCCTTGCCTCGCCGCCCTGCGCTGCCGTGGCGCCATAGCCGCCCGAAGCTCCTCGCCGGCCCCGCCGCCCCGCGCCGCCTTCTCCTCCACTGGATCCGGCCGCCTCCTCCTCCCCTCACCAAGCTCCGGCCGCCACACCGGCCATCGACCCCGGCGAGCTCGGATCCAACCTCGGGCCGCGTGCCACTGGAACCCTAGATCTCGGGGTTGTTATTTCCCTCTAAGTCCCTAAATTTTTCAGTCCATATGCTCCTGTTTGAGGCCCCGTAACTTTGCATCCGTAGCTCCGATTCATGCATATAGCATATCAAAATGTTCGCCTCTGAGAGTACATCATTTCATTCCATTGCATCATTTTCATTTGAGCTCATCTTGATGCCCGAAATGCTGTTAGAAGAGGGCTACTTGAGTTAATTGTCAGATCAGCTACTCCATCTTAGACATTTGTCATTTTTGCCATGATTATTGTGTGCATGATATGCCCATGAGTTCTAAATATGTTTTGTTAAGGGTTTTGTCATCTTTCCAGAGGTGCAACCCATGTATTTTTGTGATGTGTGTGGTGCCTAGTGCAAGCTTGCAAAGTGAGGCACCCGGTAACTCTGTTTTCAGGGACTTAGTAATTTCACTAAGTCCTGGGATTGCTTATCTCATGATGCCATATGTTCATGTTGTTTCCTAGTGATCCGTGCCTCTTTTGAGGATGATCAGTAAAGGAGTTTTGTTAATATTGTAGTGCTCTATCCATCCATGTCTTTGTTTGCATATATGGAGCACCCTAGCTTGAGTCAATCGAGCTCTACTTTTGCTACTTTGCGAATCTAGGCAGATCGTCAACTTGTTTGCGATTTTGCCGATGTTGTTGTAGTTGATCCACGCATGCTATGCCATTGTTCTTGCCATGTCAAGCTTGCATTGTGTGCCTTCTTAATGGATGTATGCTTGTCTTGCCATGACTTGCACCGTGGTGAGTGCATCGAGCTCGTAAACATGCCTACTTGAGTTATGTTTCAGCATGTCCCAGTTTTCACTAAGTCTGAAAACTGATTATGTTTTTGCTATGTTCATGTGCTTGTTAGTATATTTTGTGATCCCTTTTGGCTCAAGGTCTCTAAGGGAATTTTGTTAAGCTCTTTGAGTAGCTCCATTCCATGTTTTACTTTGCCATGTTCAGATCCTATAGCATGTTGTTTTGTAGCTCCGAAGAGTGCTACTTGGTCTGAAATTCCAGACAAGTGTTAATTTCACTAAGTCTGAGATCTGTTTTACCATTCGCATTTTTGTCATGCTTGTTTGAACCTCCTAATGAATGAATTGGCCATAGCTCAGTGCTAGACTTTTGTTAAGCATCTTGAATGCATCCCTACCATGTATTTTGTTGCCATGTTTGAGTGTTGTAGCATGTTCATCTCGTTGCATTTAGATGACTACTTGTTGTATATCACAGACCGGTGTCATATTTGAATCGCTTGCCATTTCCAAACCGTAACTCCGATTCCGATGATCTTTATATCGTTTTCAAGCGATTTCATCTCATCTTTCCAGTGGCACACTTGGATTACCAAGTTGAGGCCAGGTTCTTGCATTCCCTGTCATGTCTTGCATTTGCATCCCGCATCGCATCCCGCATAGCATATCATCTTTGCATCGTGTTGTTTGAGTTTGCACGTGGTTGATTGTATCCTTGTTGCTTGTTTGTCTTGTTTGGGTAGAGCCGGGAGACGAGTTCGCTAACGAGGAGCCCGTTGAGTTTGCTTTCGAGGATCCAGTCAACTCTGACAACTTTGCAGGCAAGATGATCATACCCTCGAAATCACTACTATCTTTGCTATGCTAGTTTGCTCGCTCTTTTGCTATGCCAACGCTACGATGCCTACCACTTGCTTTCAAGCCTCCCAAATTGCCATGTTCAGCCTCTAAACCACCTTTGTCCTAGCAAACCGTTGATTGGCTATGTTACCGCTTTGCTCAGCCCCTCTTATAGCGTTGCTAGTTGCAGGTGAAGATTGGAGACCGTTCCTTGTTGGAACATTTATTTACTTGTTGGGATATCATTATATTGCCATGTTATCTTAATGCATCTATATACTTGGTAAAGGGTGGAAGGCTCGGCCTCTCGCCTAGTGTTTTGTTCCACTCTTGCCGCCCTAGTTTCCGTCATATCGGTGTTATGTTCCCGGATTTTGCGTTCCTTACGCGGTTGGGTTATAATGGGAACCCCTTGATAGTTCATCTTTATTAAAGCTTTTCCAGCAATGCCCAACCTTGGTTTTACCATTTGCCACCTAGCCTATTTTTCCCTTGGGTTTCTGGAGCCCGAGGGTCATCTTATTTTAACCCCCCCGGGCCAGTGCTCCTCTGAGTGTTGGTCCAAACAGAGCCACTTGCCGCGCCACCTCGGGGCAACTCGAGGGTTGGTTTTAGTTGTACGTAGTGTTCATCTGAGTGTGCCCTAAGAAAGAGATATGTGCAGCTCCTATCGGGATTTGTCGGCACATTCGGGCGGTGTTGCTGGATTAGTTTTAACCTGTCGAAGTGTCTTGAAGAACCGAGATACCGAGTCTGATCGGAATGTCTCGGGAGGAGGTATATTCCTTCGTTGACCGTGAGAGCTTGTCATGGGCTAAGTTGGGACTCCCCTGCAGGGATTTGAACTTTCGAAAGCCGTGCCCACGGTTATGGGCAGATGGGAATTTGTTCATGTCCGGTTGTAGATAACTTAAAGATAAACTTAATTAAAATGAATCAACTATGTGAGTTACCGTGATGGCCTCTTCTCGGCGTAGTCCGGGAAGTGGACACGGTGTTGGAGTAATGTTTGCGTAGGTTACTCTCTAGTTTCTCGCTCGCTCTTTGCCTCCTCTTCTCGCTCTCTTTTGCGAATAAGTTAGGCACCATATATGCTAGTCGCTTGCTGCAGCTCCACATATATTCACCTTACCCTATTAAGCTTAAATAGTCTTGATCGCGAGGGTGCGAGATTGCTGAGTCCCTGTGGCTCACAGATTACTATTACACCAGATGCAGGGCCTGATGATACAGCTCCAGATGGCGCGCTTGGGCTCAAGTGGGAGTACGACGAGGATTCTCAGCGTTATTATGTTTCTTTTCCGGATGATCAGTAGTGGTGCCCAGTTGGGGTGATCGGGACCGTGTCGCATGTTGGGTTGTCTTTTATTTTGGCGCCGTAGTCAGGCCATGAGTGTTTGGATGATGTATGTTATTTATGTACTTGATTGACGTGGCGAGTGTAAGCCAACTATGTTATCCCTTTTATTCATCTATATTACATGGGATGTTTGTGATGATTGCTTGACTTGCGACATATGCCTTCAATGCGATTATGCCTCTAAGTCGTGCCTCGACACGTGGGAGATATAGTCACATCGAGGGTGTTACAAGTTGGTAATCAGAGCCATCCCCGACCTTAGGAGCCCCATTGCTTGATCGTTTTTAGTGGCCGAGTTGTGTCTAGAAAAATGTTTTGAGTCATTTAGGAGTTATATATCGGAGAGTTTAGGAATTCTTTTTACTTCCCAGTCTCCTCATCGCTTTGGTAAGGCATCCTGACGTAGAGTTTTGACTCTTCTCTTCTCAAATTTCACAAAAAAAAAATTTAGGATCACGCGGGTATCTTGGAATCGTTCCGATGGTTTTATGATGAGAACATTGTCTTGGTGCCTCCTGTCAGGGGTTTAGTGGAAGTGTCCCGGGGAGTTGAGCTCTGAGGTGTTGTCATCATAATTTTATCGTTGCAATTATGGAATACCTGAGTTTAGTACACCGACATCGAAAATCTCTTTTATGCAATTTGTTGGTGAGATAACCTCGACGCCACCCAGTACTGGGGTGGGAGTTTGGGAGTATCGCCATAACTTGTATAACGGATGCTTTTCAAAGGTTGAGGTAGATGGTTTCCGAAGTTTTTCTCGGTTATGTGTTGAAGGATGGATACAGCTGGATGTAGGATTTGCTAGTTTGGGTGAGATATTATGCTTCCCCTGTATCCCCAACACCTGATTGCATAACCGGAAAGGTTCGGGAGTTTCATAGGTGGGAACTCTTGTAGCTCTAGTTCTTCTTCCACAGATATTGGTTTGAGATTGGGATTTCTTACTGATTATTCGTTCTTGAGACGTACCTTGTTGATTTAGTTCTCTACCTTTAATTCTACGTGGCTTCGCAATTTATGGATATGTGACCATTTCAAGAGGAATGCATTCGTTCATTTTGTTCGGATGTGAAGACTTTATGTTGCAATTTTCATTCCGTTGGTTTCAGCTTCATTTATCTGTCTATGTGCTAATGGTGGTCAACCTCTTCAGGATGGCTCCCGCTAAGAGCACCAGTCAGAACCAGAATCAAGATCCGCCACCACCTCCACCTCCTCCGGAGGCATGGCAAGCTGTGATGGCCGCAACCAATGCAAACACGCAGTTGATCATGCAAATTCTCCAAGAGCGCAATCAAGGCAACCAGGGGAATCAAGGCAACAATCAGAATCACTTTGCTACACTGAACCAGTTCCTTGCTAATGGGCCAAAGACGTTCAGCAATTGTGTTGAGGCAACCGATGCTGACGATTGGCTTGTGGATCTGTGTAAGCATTTTGAGTGCAGCAACGTCAGGCCTGAAGATTTCGTCAAGTTCGCTTCCTTCCAGCTCAAAGATCAAGCTGCAGAGTGGTTCCGGCAGTACAAGGATTCTAGAGGTGGACGTGTGATCACTTGGGATGAATTTCGTCAAGATTTCCGAGCTCATCACATCCCTCAGAGTGTGACTGAAAGTAAGCATGAGGAATTCCGCAACCTGAAGCAAGGCTCTTTGTCTGTCTATGACTACAACAAGTTATTCCAGAAGCTCGCCCGCTTTGCCAAGCAGGACGTACCTGATGAGAAGAGCATGATATACCAGTTCAGGGGTGGTCTCAGAGAAGAAATTCAGCTCGCTCTTGTCCTCTTTGAGCCCTTGAGATACGATGAGTTCTACAACATGGCATTGAAGCAAGAGGCTGCTCAGTTGAGGTGTGATGCTTCCAAGAAGCGAGTCGGAGACACTACGCCTTCTTCCTCTACTCAAGTGGGAACACCAGTTCTACGCCAAGTTCTCCAAGTGTGAATTTTGGCTTGATGAGGTTCTTTATCTTGGTCATATCATCTCTGCCAAGGGCATTGCCATGAATCCTGAGAAGGTGTCGGCAATTGTGAATTGGGAACCTCCTCAGAACGTGAAGCAACTCCGTAGCTTCCTCGGTCCCGCAAGCTATTGCCGAAGATTCGTTGAAAACTTTTCTAAGATCGCGAAACCTCTCTCTAATCTTCTCCAGAAGCACGTCAAGTACGTTTGGTCTCTGGAGTGTGACATTGCTTTCAACACTTTGAAAGAGAAATTGATCACTGCTCCAGTTCTGACTCCGCCTGATGAATCCAAACCGTATGAGGTCTTTTGTGATGCCTCTCTCCAAGGTCTTGGCGCAGTATTGATGCAAGAGAAGAAAGTTGTTGCTTATACCTCTCGCCAGTTGAAGCCTAATGAGAAGAACTACCCCACTCATGATCTTGAGTTGGCGGCAGTTGTGCATGCTCTTTTGACTTGGAGACATCTTCTATTGGGAAGAAAAGTGGATATTGTCACTGATCACAAGAGTCTCAAGTACATCTTCACTCAGCCTAATCTCAACCTCAGGCAAACTCGATGGGTCGAAATGATTCAAGAGTATAATCCGAGTATCGAGTATACTCCAGGCAAGGCCAATGTGATTGCTGACGCATTGAGCAGAAAGGCTTATTGCAACAGTCTTATTCTCAAGCCTTATCAACCCGAGCTTTATGAAGCTTTCCGCAAACTTAATCTGCAAGTTGTTCCTCAAGGTTTCCTCGCCAACCTTCAAGTCTCTCCTACCTTGGAAGACCAGATACGCCAAGCCCAGCTTCTTGATACTATAGTGAAAAAGGTGAAGATTGGGATTGCCAAGAGTCAACCCAAGTACAAGTGCTACCGCCTCGATGACAAGGACACTCTCTTCTTCGAGGATCGTATTGTTGTGCCCAAAGGTGAACTTCGTAAAGTGATCATGAACGAGGCTCACAATTCTCTCCTCTCCATCCACCCTGAGAGCACGAAGATGTATCAGTACCTTAAGCAGGCTTATTGGTGGACTCAAATGAAGCGCGAGATTGCTCAATTCGTGAATGAATGTGATGTCTGCAGAAGAGTGAAGGCAGAACACCAAAGGCCAGCTGGTCTCCTCCAACCTCTTGCCATTCCAGAATGGAAGTTTGACCACATTGAAATGGACATCGTGACTGGGTTTCCAAAGTCCAAACGTGGCAATGATGCTATATTCGTTGTCATTGACAAACTCACTAAAGTGGCTCACTTTCTGCCTATCAAAGAGTCGATCACTGCAGCTCAATTGGCGGAACTCTATACCTCTCGAATTGTCTCTCTGCACGGTATTCCTCAAGTGATCTCTTCAGACCGTGGCAGCATCTTTACCTCCAAGTTTTGGGATTCTTTTCAGAAGGCCATGGGCACCAACATCCGCTTCGGCACAGCTTTCCATCCTCAAACAAGCGGTCAAGTCGAGCGTGTCAACCAGATTCTTGAAGATATGCTCAGGGCTTGTGTGATCTCCTTCGGCATGAAGTGGGAGGATTGTCTTCCTTATGCTGAATTATCCTACAACAACAGTTTTCAAGCAAGTTTGGGCAAGGCCCCATTTGAAATTCTGTATGGCAGGAAGTGCCGTACCGCTCTCAACTAGTCTGAAACTGGTGAACGTCAGCTTTTGGGAAATGACTTAATCATAGAGGCAGAAGAAATGTGCAAAGTCATTCGTGATAACCTCAAAGCGGCCCAATCCCGCCAGAAGAGCTACTATGATAGCAAGCACCGTGATTTGGCTTTCAAGATCGGAGATCATATTTACCTCCGCGTCTCTCCTATGAAAGGGACTCATCGCTTCGGTATCAAAGGGAAGCTTGCCCCTAGATACGTGGGACCTTTCAAGATTGTCAGCAAGAGAGGCGACCTCGCCTATCAACTCGAGCTTCCTTCAAACTTTGCAAATGTTCATGATGTGTTCCATGTCTCTCAGCTTCGAAAGTGCTTCAAGACTCCTGACCGCACCGTCAACTTCGAGGACATTGAGCTCCAAGAAGATCTCTCCTATCGTGAGCACCCCGTTGCTATCCTTGAAGAGACTGAACGCAAGACTCGCAGCAAGTCGATCAACTTCCTCAAAGTCAAGTGGTCACACCATTCCGACCGTGAAGCTACCTGGGAACACGAGGATCACCTCCGTTCTGAGTACCCGGCGTTCTTTCAGTCCTAGATCTCGGGACGAGATCTTTTCATAGTGGTGGAGTGTTGTAACACCCCAGATATAACTTTCCCAATTTGTACTCCAACTCTTGCCGTTTCTGGCGTTAAGTTATATTTATTTCTCGGGTTCGGGTCTTTGTCTCCGTGTGTTGTTTTCGTTGTCATGCATCTCATATCATGTCATCATGTGCATTGCATTTGCATACGTGTCCATCTCATGCATTCGAACATTTTCCCCGTTGTCCGTTTTGCATTCTGGCGCTTCGTTCTCCTCCGGTGGTCATTTCGGCCTTTCTTTCGTGTGTGGGGATTAAACATTTCCGGATTGGACCGAGACTTGCCAAGCAGCCTTGATTTACTACCGGTAGACCGCCTGTCAAGTTTCGTATCATTTGGACTTCGTTTGCTACTCCAACGGTCAACCGAGGGACCGAAAAGGCCTCGTGAGTGTTGCAGCCCAACACCCCTCCAATTTGGCCCAAAACCCACCAAACTCTACTCCATGATCTAGAGCGTTCGATCACGATCACGTGGCCGAAAACCGCACCTCATTTGGACTCTCCTAGCTCCTCCTATGCCTATAAATAGCCCCTCCTTCGAAATCCCGGGTCTCTTCCTCCCCCTAACCCTAGATCCAACCCACCGCGCCGCGCTGGACAAAAACCTGCCGACGGACACGTCCGCCGAGCCCGTCCGCCGCCACGTGTCACCATGGGATTCGCCGCCGCCGCCGCGCCCACATCACCGCCGCCTCGCCCGCGCCGGCCCGCCTGGCCCGCGCGCGGCCCTCCCGCCACCGAGCTGGGCCAGAGGCAGCGCCCCGCTGCCCGCGCCTTCTCCTCCCGGACGCCGCTCGCCGCGCCGCCCCTTGCCTCGCCGCCCTGCGCTGCCGTGGCGCCATAGCCGCCCGAAGCTCCTCGCCGGCCCCGCCGCCCCGCGCCGCCTTCTCCTCCACTGGATCCGGCCGCCTCCTCCTCCCCTCACCAAGCTCCGGCCGCCACACCGGCCATCGACCCCGGCGAGCTCGGATCCAACCTCGGGCCGCGTGCCACTGGAACCCTAGATCTCGGGGTTGTTATTTCCCTCTAAGTCCCTAAATTTTTCAGTCCATATGCTCCTGTTTGAGGCCCCGTAACTTTGCATCCGTAGCTCCGATTCATGCATATAGCATATCAAAATGTTCGCCTCTGAGAGTACATCATTTCATTCCATTGCATCATTTTCATTTGAGCTCATCTTGATGCCCGAAATGCTGTTAGAAGAGGGCTACTTGAGTTAATTGTCAGATCAGCTACTCCATCTTAGACATTTGTCATTTTTGCCATGATTATTGTGTGCATGATATGCCCATGAGTTCTAAATATGTTTTGTTAAGGGTTTTGTCATCTTTCCAGAGGTGCAACCCATGTATTTTTGTGATGTGTGTGGTGCCTAGTGCAAGCTTGCAAAGTGAGGCACCCGGTAACTCTGTTTTCAGGGACTTAGTAATTTCACTAAGTCCTGGGATTGCTTATCTCATGATGCCATATGTTCATGTTGTTTCCTAGTGATCCGTGCCTCTTTTGAGGATGATCAGTAAAGGAGTTTTGTTAATATTGTAGTGCTCTATCCATCCATGTCTTTGTTTGCATATATGGAGCACCCTAGCTTGAGTCAATCGAGCTCTACTTTTGCTACTTTGCGAATCTAGGCAGATCGTCAACTTGTTTGCGATTTTGCCGATGTTGTTGTAGTTGATCCACGCATGCTATGCCATTGTTCTTGCCATGTCAAGCTTGCATTGTGTGCCTTCTTAATGGATGTATGCTTGTCTTGCCATGACTTGCACCGTGGTGAGTGCATCGAGCTCGTAAACATGCCTACTTGAGTTATGTTTCAGCATGTCCCAGTTTTCACTAAGTCTGAAAACTGATTATGTTTTTGCTATGTTCATGTGCTTGTTAGTATATTTTGTGATCCCTTTTGGCTCAAGGTCTCTAAGGGAATTTTGTTAAGCTCTTTGAGTAGCTCCATTCCATGTTTTACTTTGCCATGTTCAGATCCTATAGCATGTTGTTTTGTAGCTCCGAAGAGTGCTACTTGGTCTGAAATTCCAGACAAGTGTTAATTTCACTAAGTCTGAGATCTGTTTTACCATTCGCATTTTTGTCATGCTTGTTTGAACCTCCTAATGAATGAATTGGCCATAGCTCAGTGCTAGACTTTTGTTAAGCATCTTGAATGCATCCCTACCATGTATTTTGTTGCCATGTTTGAGTGTTGTAGCATGTTCATCTCGTTGCATTTAGATGACTACTTGTTGTATATCACAGACCGGTGTCATATTTGAATCGCTTGCCATTTCCAAACCGTAACTCCGATTCCGATGATCTTTATATCGTTTTCAAGCGATTTCATCTCATCTTTCCAGTGGCACACTTGGATTACCAAGTTGAGGCCAGGTTCTTGCATTCCCTGTCATGTCTTGCATTTGCATCCCGCATCGCATCCCGCATAGCATATCATCTTTGCATCGTGTTGTTTGAGTTTGCACGTGGTTGATTGTATCCTTGTTGCTTGTTTGTCTTGTTTGGGTAGAGCCGGGAGACGAGTTCGCTAACGAGGAGCCCGTTGAGTTTGCTTTCGAGGATCCAGTCAACTCTGACAACTTTGCAGGCAAGATGATCATACCCTCGAAATCACTACTATCTTTGCTATGCTAGTTTGCTCGCTCTTTTGCTATGCCAACGCTACGATGCCTACCACTTGCTTTCAAGCCTCCCAAATTGCCATGTTCAGCCTCTAAACCACCTTTGTCCTAGCAAACCGTTGATTGGCTATGTTACCGCTTTGCTCAGCCCCTCTTATAGCGTTGCTAGTTGCAGGTGAAGATTGGAGACCGTTCCTTGTTGGAACATTTATTTACTTGTTGGGATATCATTATATTGCCATGTTATCTTAATGCATCTATATACTTGGTAAAGGGTGGAAGGCTCGGCCTCTCGCCTAGTGTTTTGTTCCACTCTTGCCGCCCTAGTTTCCGTCATATCGGTGTTATGTTCCCGGATTTTGCGTTCCTTACGCGGTTGGGTTATAATGGGAACCCCTTGATAGTTCATCTTTATTAAAGCTTTTCCAGCAATGCCCAACCTTGGTTTTACCATTTGCCACCTAGCCTATTTTTCCCTTGGGTTTCTGGAGCCCGAGGGTCATCTTATTTTAACCCCCCCGGGCCAGTGCTCCTCTGAGTGTTGGTCCAAACAGAGCCACTTGCCGCGCCACCTCGGGGCAACTCGAGGGTTGGTTTTAGTTGTACGTAGTGTTCATCTGAGTGTGCCCTAAGAAAGAGATATGTGCAGCTCCTATCGGGATTTGTCGGCACATTCGGGCGGTGTTGCTGGATTAGTTTTAACCTGTCGAAGTGTCTTGAAGAACCGAGATACCGAGTCTGATCGGAATGTCTCGGGAGGAGGTATATTCCTTCGTTGACCGTGAGAGCTTGTCATGGGCTAAGTTGGGACTCCCCTGCAGGGATTTGAACTTTCGAAAGCCGTGCCCACGGTTATGGGCAGATGGGAATTTGTTCATGTCCGGTTGTAGATAACTTAAAGATAAACTTAATTAAAATGAATCAACTATGTGAGTTACCGTGATGGCCTCTTCTCGGCGTAGTCCGGGAAGTGGACACGGTGTTGGAGTAATGTTTGCGTAGGTTACTCTCTAGTTTCTCGCTCGCTCTTTGCCTCCTCTTCTCGCTCTCTTTTGCGAATAAGTTAGGCACCATATATGCTAGTCGCTTGCTGCAGCTCCACATATATTCACCTTACCCTATTAAGCTTAAATAGTCTTGATCGCGAGGGTGCGAGATTGCTGAGTCCCTGTGGCTCACAGATTACTATTACACCAGATGCAGGGCCTGATGATACAGCTCCAGATGGCGCGCTTGGGCTCAAGTGGGAGTACGACGAGGATTCTCAGCGTTATTATGTTTCTTTTCCGGATGATCAGTAGTGGTGCCCAGTTGGGGTGATCGGGACCGTGTCGCATGTTGGGTTGTCTTTTATTTTGGCGCCGTAGTCAGGCCATGAGTGTTTGGATGATGTATGTTATTTATGTACTTGATTGACGTGGCGAGTGTAAGCCAACTATGTTATCCCTTTTATTCATCTATATTACATGGGATGTTTGTGATGATTGCTTGACTTGCGACATATGCCTTCAATGCGATTATGCCTCTAAGTCGTGCCTCGACACGTGGGAGATATAGTCACATCGAGGGTGTTACAAGTTGGTAATCAGAGCCATCCCCGACCTTAGGAGCCCCATTGCTTGATCGTTTTTAGTGGCCGAGTTGTGTCTAGAAAAATGTTTTGAGTCATTTAGGAGTTATATATCGGAGAGTTTAGGAATTCTTTTTACTTCCCAGTCTCCTCATCGCTCTGGTAAGGCATCCTGACGTAGAGTTTTGACTCTTCTCTTCTCAAATTTCACAAAAAAAAAAATTTAGGATCACGCGGGTATCTTGGAATCGTTCCGATGGTTTTATGATGAGAACATTGTCTTGGTGCCTCCTGTCAGGGGTTTAGTGGAAGTGTCCCGGGGAGTTGAGCTCTGAGGTGTTGTCATCATAATTTTATCGTTGCAATTATGGAATACCTGAGTTTAGTACACCGACATCGAAAATCTCTTTTATGCAATTTGTTGGTGAGATAACCTCGACGCCACCCAGTACTGGGGTGGGAGTTTGGGAGTATCGCCATAACTTGTATAACGGATGCTTTTCAAAGGTTGAGGTAGATGGTTTCCGAAGTTTTTCTCGGTTATGTGTTGAAGGATGGATACAGCTGGATGTAGGATTTGCTAGTTTGGGTGAGATATTATGCTTCCCCTGTATCCCCAACACCTGATTGCATAAACGGAAAGGTTCGGGAGTTTCATAGGTGGGAACTCTTGTAGCTCTAGTTCTTCTTCCACAGATATTGGTTTGAGATTGGGATTTCTTACTGATTATTCGTTCTTGAGACGTACCTTGTTGATTTAGTTCTCTACCTTTAATTCTACGTGGCTTCGCAATTTATGGATATGTGACCATTTCAAGAGGAATGCATTCGTTCATTTTGTTCGGATGTGAAGACTTTATGTTGCAATTTTCATTCCGTTGGTTTCAGCTTCATTTATCTGTCTATGTGCTAATGGTGGTCAACCTCTTCAGGATGGCTCCCGCTAAGAGCACCAGTCAGAACCAGAATCAAGATCCGCCACCACCTCCACCTCCTCCGGAGGCATGGCAAGCTGTGATGGCCGCAACCAATGCAAACACGCAGTTGATCATGCAAATTCTCCAAGAGCGCAATCAAGGCAACCAGGGGAATCAAGGCAACAATCAGAATCACTTTGCTACACTGAACCAGTTCCTTGCTAATGGGCCAAAGACGTTCAGCAATTGTGTTGAGGCAACCGATGCTGACGATTGGCTTGTGGATCTGTGTAAGCATTTTGAGTGCAGCAACGTCAGGCCTGAAGATTTCGTCAAGTTCGCTTCCTTCCAGCTCAAAGATCAAGCTGCAGAGTGGTTCCGGCAGTACAAGGATTCTAGAGGTGGACGTGTGATCACTTGGGATGAATTTCGTCAAGATTTCCGAGCTCATCACATCCCTCAGAGTGTGACTGAAAGTAAGCATGAGGAATTCCGCAACCTGAAGCAAGGCTCTTTGTCTGTCTATGACTACAACAAGTTATTCCAGAAGCTCGCCCGCTTTGCCAAGCAGGACGTACCTGATGAGAAGAGCATGATATACCAGTTCAGGGGTGGTCTCAGAGAAGAAATTCAGCTCGCTCTTGTCCTCTTTGAGCCCTTGAGATACGATGAGTTCTACAACATGGCATTGAAGCAAGAGGCTGCTCAGTTGAGGTGTGATGCTTCCAAGAAGCGAGTCGGAGACACTACGCCTTCTTCCTCTACTCAAGTGGCCAAGCAGCAGAAGTATTGGCTTCCTCCTCCTCCGTTCCGTCAGCCGTATCAGCAGAAGAGCAAAGGTGGAAGTGGTTCTTCCCACCCACCCAACCCTGGCTTTCAGAACAAGACTTCGTCTCAAGCTCCAAGATCGAGTGCTCCGTACCACCGTCCGCTTTCAGAGGTCACGTGCAACAAGTGCCAACAGAAGGGTCACTATGCCAACACATGTTTCAACCAGAGGCGTCTTCCTCCTCCTCCTCCTGTCAGATCGGCAAGTACAGCCGTGGTCAAGCATAACCCCAAGCACGCCAAGGTCAATTTGCTGAATGCAGCTCAGGCAGAGGACTCGCCAGATGTGATTATGGGTAACCTTCCTGTTAATGACATTCCCGCAAAAGTTCTTTTTGACACTGGTGCATCTTTATCATTTTTATCGAAGCCTTTTGCATCAAGGCATGATGTGCATACTATTGATTTGCCTAAGCCGATAGCGGTTTCTTCTCCGGGTTTGTTCATGAACACCAAAATGATGGCTCCGGATGTTACTATCACCTTGGGCGATTACAAGTTCCTTTCTTCTCCTATGGTTCTTGGTAACTCGGATATTGATCTTATTCTCGGAATGGATTGGCTTACTAAGCACAAGGCACATCTTGATTGTGCAGCCAGGCAGATTCAATTGACTCATTCGTCTGAGGATGTAATTGTCTTTGCCGCTCGGGATAATACCATCCGTCTGTTTTCTCTCAATGAGAAGGGTGAACTCGATGCTATCTCGCAGATTCCTGTCATTTGCGAATATCAAGACGTCTTTCCAGAAGAGCTTCCAGGAATGCCTCCGCACTGGCCAGTTGAATTCGTTATTGATCTTGAGCCCGGTACGGAACCTGTGTGCAAGCGTCCTTACAAGCTCGGACCTGAAGAGTTGAAGGAGCTGAAGAAGCAACTCGGTGTTCAAGAAAGAATGGGTCTCATCCGGCCTAGTTCTTCTCCGTGGGGTTGTGGTGTTCTTTTTGTGAAGAAGAAGGATGGAACGGACCGACTTTGTGTTGATTACCGTCCATTGAACAAGAAGACCATCAAGAACAAATACCCACTTCCCAACATCAACGAGCTGTTCGAACAACTCAAAGGTGCCCAAGTATTCTCCAAGCTTGATCTCTGTATGGGTTATCATCAGATTCAAATCCGTGAGCAAGATATTCCCAAGACGGCCTTCAGGACAAGCTATGGGTCATATGAATACACTGTCATGTCTTTTGGTCTCGTCAATGCTCCTCTGACGTTCTCTCGCATGATGAACTTCATCTTCAACACCTACACCAATGACTTCGTTTTGGTCTATCTCGATGGCATTCTGGTTTTCTCGAAGAACAAGGAAGATCATGCCAAGCACTTGCGTTTGGTTCTTGATAAGCTGAGGGAACACCAGTTCTACGCCAAGTTCTCCAAGTGTGAATTTTGGCTTGATGAGGTTCTTTATCTTGGTCATATCATCTCTGCCAAGGGCATTGCCATGAATCCTGAGAAGGTGTCGGCAATTGTGAATTGGGAACCTCCTCAGAACGTGAAGCAACTCCGTAGCTTCCTCGGTCCCGCAAGCTATTGCCGAAGATTCGTTGAAAACTTTTCTAAGATCGCGAAACCTCTCTCTAATCTTCTCCAGAAGCACGTCAAGTACGTTTGGTCTCTGGAGTGTGACATTGCTTTCAACACTTTGAAAGAGAAATTGATCACTGCTCCAGTTCTGACTCCGCCTGATGAATCCAAACCGTATGAGGTCTTTTGTGATGCCTCTCTCCAAGGTCTTGGCGCAGTATTGATGCAAGAGAAGAAAGTTGTTGCTTATACCTCTCGCCAGTTGAAGCCTAATGAGAAGAACTACCCCACTCATGATCTTGAGTTGGCGGCAGTTGTGCATGCTCTTTTGACTTGGAGACATCTTCTATTGGGAAGAAAAGTGGATATTGTCACTGATCACAAGAGTCTCAAGTACATCTTCACTCAGCCTAATCTCAACCTCAGGCAAACTCGATGGGTCGAAATGATTCAAGAGTATAATCCGAGTATCGAGTATACTCCAGGCAAGGCCAATGTGATTGCTGACGCATTGAGCAGAAAGGCTTATTGCAACAGTCTTATTCTCAAGCCTTATCAACCCGAGCTTTATGAAGCTTTCCGCAAACTTAATCTGCAAGTTGTTCCTCAAGGTTTCCTCGCCAACCTTCAAGTCTCTCCTACCTTGGAAGACCAGATACGCCAAGCCCAGCTTCTTGATACTATAGTGAAAAAGGTGAAGATTGGGATTGCCAAGAGTCAACCCAAGTACAAGTGCTACCGCCTCGATGACAAGGACACTCTCTTCTTCGAGGATCGTATTGTTGTGCCCAAAGGTGAACTTCGTAAAGTGATCATGAACGAGGCTCACAATTCTCTCCTCTCCATCCACCCTGAGAGCACGAAGATGTATCAGTACCTTAAGCAGGCTTATTGGTGGACTCAAATGAAGCGCGAGATTGCTCAATTCGTGAATGAATGTGATGTCTGCAGAAGAGTGAAGGCAGAACACCAAAGGCCAGCTGGTCTCCTCCAACCTCTTGCCATTCCAGAATGGAAGTTTGACCACATTGAAATGGACATCGTGACTGGGTTTCCAAAGTCCAAACGTGGCAATGATGCTATATTCGTTGTCATTGACAAACTCACTAAAGTGGCTCACTTTCTGCCTATCAAAGAGTCGATCACTGCAGCTCAATTGGCGGAACTCTATACCTCTCGAATTGTCTCTCTGCACGGTATTCCTCAAGTGATCTCTTCAGACCGTGGCAGCATCTTTACCTCCAAGTTTTGGGATTCTTTTCAGAAGGCCATGGGCACCAACATCCGCTTCGGCACAGCTTTCCATCCTCAAACAAGCGGTCAAGTCGAGCGTGTCAACCAGATTCTTGAAGATATGCTCAGGGCTTGTGTGATCTCCTTCGGCATGAAGTGGGAGGATTGTCTTCCTTATGCTGAATTATCCTACAACAACAGTTTTCAAGCAAGTTTGGGCAAGGCCCCATTTGAAATTCTGTATGGCAGGAAGTGCCGTACCGCTCTCAACTAGTCTGAAACTGGTGAACGTCAGCTTTTGGGAAATGACTTAATCATAGAGGCAGAAGAAATGTGCAAAGTCATTCGTGATAACCTCAAAGCGGCCCAATCCCGCCAGAAGAGCTACTATGATAGCAAGCACCGTGATTTGGCTTTCAAGATCGGAGATCATATTTACCTCCGCGTCTCTCCTATGAAAGGGACTCATCGCTTCGGTATCAAAGGGAAGCTTGCCCCTAGATACGTGGGACCTTTCAAGATTGTCAGCAAGAGAGGCGACCTCGCCTATCAACTCGAGCTTCCTTCAAACTTTGCAAATGTTCATGATGTGTTCCATGTCTCTCAGCTTCGAAAGTGCTTCAAGACTCCTGACCGCACCGTCAACTTCGAGGACATTGAGCTCCAAGAAGATCTCTCCTATCGTGAGCACCCCGTTGCTATCCTTGAAGAGACTGAACGCAAGACTCGCAGCAAGTCGATCAACTTCCTCAAAGTCAAGTGGTCACACCATTCCGACCGTGAAGCTACCTGGGAACACGAGGATCACCTCCGTTCTGAGTACCCGGCGTTCTTTCAGTCCTAGATCTCGGGACGAGATCTTTTCATAGTGGTGGAGTGTTGTAACACCCCAGATATAACTTTCCCAATTTGTACTCCAACTCTTGCCGTTTCTGGCGTTAAGTTATATTTATTTCTCGGGTTCGGGTCTTTGTCTCCGTGTGTTGTTTTCGTTGTCATGCATCTCATATCATGTCATCATGTGCATTGCATTTGCATACGTGTCCATCTCATGCATTCGAACATTTTCCCCGTTGTCCGTTTTGCATTCTGGCGCTTCGTTCTCCTCCGGTGGTCATTTCGGCCTTTCTTTCGTGTGTGGGGATTAAACATTTCCGGATTGGACCGAGACTTGCCAAGCAGCCTTGATTTACTACCGGTAGACCGCCTGTCAAGTTTCGTATCATTTGGACTTCGTTTGCTACTCCAACGGTCAACCGAGGGACCGAAAAGGCCTCGTGAGTGTTGCAGCCCAACACCCCTCCAATTTGGCCCAAAACCCACCAAACTCTACTCCATGATCTAGAGCGTTCGATCACGATCACGTGGCCGAAAACCGCACCTCATTTGGACTCTCCTAGCTCCTCCTATGCCTATAAATAGCCCCTCCTTCGAAATCCCGGGTCTCTTCCTCCCCCTAACCCTAGATCCAACCCACCGCGCCGCGCTGGACAAAAACCTGCCGACGGACACGTCCGCCGAGCCCGTCCGCCGCCACGTGTCACCATGGGATTCGCCGCCGCCGCCGCGCCCACATCACCGCCGCCTCGCCCGCGCCGGCCCGCCTGGCCCGCGCGCGGCCCTCCCGCCACCGAGCTGGGCCAGAGGCAGCGCCCCGCTGCCCGCGCCTTCTCCTCCCGGACGCCGCTCGCCGCGCCGCCCCTTGCCTCGCCGCCCTGCGCTGCCGTGGCGCCATAGCCGCCCGAAGCTCCTCGCCGGCCCCGCCGCCCCGCGCCGCCTTCTCCTCCACTGGATCCGGCCGCCTCCTCCTCCCCTCACCAAGCTCCGGCCGCCACACCGGCCATCGACCCCGGCGAGCTCGGATCCAACCTCGGGCCGCGTGCCACTGGAACCCTAGATCTCGGGGTTGTTATTTCCCTCTAAGTCCCTAAATTTTTCAGTCCATATGCTCCTGTTTGAGGCCCCGTAACTTTGCATCCGTAGCTCCGATTCATGCATATAGCATATCAAAATGTTCGCCTCTGAGAGTACATCATTTCATTCCATTGCATCATTTTCATTTGAGCTCATCTTGATGCCCGAAATGCTGTTAGAAGAGGGCTACTTGAGTTAATTGTCAGATCAGCTACTCCATCTTAGACATTTGTCATTTTTGCCATGATTATTGTGTGCATGATATGCCCATGAGTTCTAAATATGTTTTGTTAAGGGTTTTGTCATCTTTCCAGAGGTGCAACCCATGTATTTTTGTGATGTGTGTGGTGCCTAGTGCAAGCTTGCAAAGTGAGGCACCCGGTAACTCTGTTTTCAGGGACTTAGTAATTTCACTAAGTCCTGGGATTGCTTATCTCATGATGCCATATGTTCATGTTGTTTCCTAGTGATCCGTGCCTCTTTTGAGGATGATCAGTAAAGGAGTTTTGTTAATATTGTAGTGCTCTATCCATCCATGTCTTTGTTTGCATATATGGAGCACCCTAGCTTGAGTCAATCGAGCTCTACTTTTGCTACTTTGCGAATCTAGGCAGATCGTCAACTTGTTTGCGATTTTGCCGATGTTGTTGTAGTTGATCCACGCATGCTATGCCATTGTTCTTGCCATGTCAAGCTTGCATTGTGTGCCTTCTTAATGGATGTATGCTTGTCTTGCCATGACTTGCACCGTGGTGAGTGCATCGAGCTCGTAAACATGCCTACTTGAGTTATGTTTCAGCATGTCCCAGTTTTCACTAAGTCTGAAAACTGATTATGTTTTTGCTATGTTCATGTGCTTGTTAGTATATTTTGTGATCCCTTTTGGCTCAAGGTCTCTAAGGGAATTTTGTTAAGCTCTTTGAGTAGCTCCATTCCATGTTTTACTTTGCCATGTTCAGATCCTATAGCATGTTGTTTTGTAGCTCCGAAGAGTGCTACTTGGTCTGAAATTCCAGACAAGTGTTAATTTCACTAAGTCTGAGATCTGTTTTACCATTCGCATTTTTGTCATGCTTGTTTGAACCTCCTAATGAATGAATTGGCCATAGCTCAGTGCTAGACTTTTGTTAAGCATCTTGAATGCATCCCTACCATGTATTTTGTTGCCATGTTTGAGTGTTGTAGCATGTTCATCTCGTTGCATTTAGATGACTACTTGTTGTATATCACAGACCGGTGTCATATTTGAATCGCTTGCCATTTCCAAACCGTAACTCCGATTCCGATGATCTTTATATCGTTTTCAAGCGATTTCATCTCATCTTTCCAGTGGCACACTTGGATTCCCAAGTTGAGGCCAGGTTCTTGCATTCCCTGTCATGTCTTGCATTTGCATCCCGCATCGCATCCCGCATAGCATATCATCTTTGCATCGTGTTGTTTGAGTTTGCACGTGGTTGATTGTATCCTTGTTGCTTGTTTGTCTTGTTTGGGTAGAGCCGGGAGACGAGTTCGCTAACGAGGAGCCCGTTGAGTTTGCTTTCGAGGATCCAGTCAACTCTGACAACTTTGCAGGCAAGATGATCATACCCTCGAAATCACTACTATCTTTGCTATGCTAGTTTGCTCGCTCTTTTGCTATGCCAACGCTACGATGCCTACCACTTGCTTTCAAGCCTCCCAAATTGCCATGTTCAGCCTCTAAACCACCTTTGTCCTAGCAAACCGTTGATTGGCTATGTTACCGCTTTGCTCAGCCTCTCTTATAGCGTTGCTAGTTGCAGGTGAAGATTGGAGACCGTTCCTTGTTGGAACATTTATTTACTTGTTGGGATATCATTATATTGCCATGTTATCTTAATGCATCTATATACTTGGTAAAGGGTGGAAGGCTCGGCCTCTCGCCTAGTGTTTTGTTCCACTCTTGCCGCCCTAGTTTCCGTCATATCGGTGTTATGTTCCCGGATTTTGTGTTCCTTACGCGGTTGGGTTATAATGGGAACCCCTTGATAGTTCGTCTTGATTAAAGCTTTTCCAGCAATGCCCAACCTTGGTTTTACCATTTTCCACCTAGCCTCTTTTTCCCTTGGGTTTCTGGAGCCTGAGGGTCATCTTATTTTAACCCTCCCCCCCCCCCCCCGGGGCCAGTGCTCCTCTGAGTGTTGGTCCAAACAGAGCCACTTGCAGCGCCACCTCGGGGCAACTCGAGGGTTGGTTTTAGTTGTACGTAGTGTTCATCTGAGTGTGCCCTGAGAAAGAGATATGTGCAGCTCCTATCGGGATTTGTCGGCACATTCGGGCGGTGTTGCTGGATTAGTTTTAACCTGTCGAAGTGTCTTGAAGAACTGAGATACCGAGTCTGATCGGAATGTCTCGGGAGGATGTCTATTCCTTCGTTGACTGTGAGAGCTTGTCATGGGCTAAGTTGGGACTCCCCTGCAGGGATTTGAACTTTCGAAAGCCGTGCCCGCAGTTATGGGCAGATGGGAATTTGTTAATGTCCGATTGTAGATAACTTAAACATAAACTTAATTAAAATGAATCAACTATGTGAGTTACCGTGATGGCCTCTTCTCGGCGTAGTCCGGGAAGTGGACACGGTTTTGGAGTAATGTTTGCGCAGGTTACTCTCTAGTTTCTCGCTCGCGCTTTGCCTCCTCTTCTCGCTCTCTTTTGCGAATAAGTTAGCCACCATATATGCTAGTCGCTTGCTGCAGCTCCACATATATTCACCTTACCCTACCTATTAAGCTTAAATAGTCTTGATCGCGAGGGTGCGAGATTGCTGAGTCCCTGTGGCTCACAGATTACTATTACACCAGATGCAGGGCCTGATGATACAGCTCCATATGGTGCGCTTGAGCTCAAGTGGGAGTACGACGAGGATTCTCAGCGTTATTATGTTTCTTTTCCTGATGATCAGTAGTGGTGCCCAGTTGGGGTGATCGGGACCGTGTCGCATGTTGGGTTGTCTTTTATTTTGGCGGCGTAATCGGGCCATGAGTGTTTGGATGATGTATGTTATTTATGTACTTGATTGACGTGGCGAGTGTAAGCCAACTATGTTATCCCTTTTATTCATCTATATTACATGGGATGTTTGTGATGATTGCCTGACTTGCGACATATGCCTTCAATGCGATTATGCCTCTAAGTCGTGCCTCGACACGTGGGAGATATAGTCGCATCGAGGGTGTTACAATCCTATACAGAAATCTTCAACCCAAGTCCAGAGATGAAGCCATTGAACAAGGCTTCTATCCCTGCATGGTCCGTGGACCACAGCCTGCGGATGCTGACCCATCGTCACTGCTATGGTGTCGTGACGACAATCTGTTCAAGCGCAACTTCTAGTTTGCCTAGAATTTGGTGAAGCAGAACAAGAAGTCATTGGGACTAGACTTCAACCCTGGTCCCTCTGCTCCCCGTGCCGATGGCACCCACGAAGCTGAACCCAATCTTGTTGGACCCTTCTACAACCTGGAAGGTCTCATCACTCATATCATGGTTCAAGGGACAGCCGTGGATGAGCCTGCAGATGACGCTGAATCTGACGAAGCGCTTGCAGCGCCGAAGCCAAAGAAATTGAAGCAGCCTAAAGCTTCAAAGCCTGCCTCAGCACCAAAAATCTCACGGGCGAAGCCACTGACTACTGCACCTCCTGAAGACAGTGTGCAGTCTGAAGATTTGTCATGCATCTCCAAGCCCTCGAGAGTCAAGATGCCTCTGCAACACACCAGCCAAGAACTGACTGTTGCTGCCATTCTGCGCAACGACGCTATTGATCTGTCCAGCGATGAAGATCTTGCAGATGACGCTCTTGAGCAACTGATCAAGAGCAAAGAAGAAGCAGAAATCTTCAATGATCTGCCTCTCTTTGACGTGGAAATCATCCACAACTTCATTGATGAGTGGTTTCACACACCCAACCTCAGCTTTGACGATCTGCAACTTCCAATTGGCCTTAGTGTCGCCTTCCATGGCGCCATTGCTTCAGAGCTAGCTCTAGCTCAGCGCATCGTCGAACTGAAGCAAAAGATTGACTTTGAGAAAGCTCAGTTCAAGAAGCACATGGCCAAGCTCAGCGTGCAAGAGGTGAAAATTTTCAAGACTATGCTGCACGAGCTCAAAGAAGCCTTTCTCAAGAAACGTGCAGAAGCTCAAGGTTCTCGTGAGCGCATGAAGATCCTGGCTGACAAGAGTGTGCAAGCCTACAATGAGGCTGAGAAGCGCAAGGCTCTTGGTCGTCCTGGCATCGACCCCAGGATGGCTGCTAAGTAGAAGAAGAAGCCAGCTGTGGCCGCACCCGACGCACCGAGGCTGGAAGCACATCCCATTGTCTTCCTAGCTAGCATGGCTGGCTCGAAGCCAAAGGCCAGGTCAATCGCTTCAGAATTGAAGAAGACGAGGACTGCTGAGGCTCAAGCCAGAAAGAGGAAACATTCCGAAGCCTCTGATGCTGCTCCCTCCAAGAAGAAGCGGAAGACCAAGAAGGAACGGGCGGCTCCCACAGAGCCCCTGGTTGTTGAACCTATCTTAATGGTTCGCCCTGCATCTACACACCAAGAGCACCAACTGGTTGTCCATGAGCCTGCTTCCACAGAGGCTCATACAGCTGAAGACATTCCAGCAGTCGATCCCACCGCTGCTGAAGACATTGGTCACCATGACAATGTTGAAGATGATGTAGTTCTTTCTCAGATCGAGCACCAACAGGTATCACCGCCTGTGCTTACGCACAGCAAACTCATCAGCATTGGTCGTTCTCTGACTCCAACTGCTCAGGATGCATCACGGGCTGATCACCCACAACAACAAGAAGAAGATGACCTTGAGGCCCAGCCAACTCCATCTCCAAAGGCGTCGCCAGCGTTACGCAGGCTTCACAAAGGACCAAGGTCTCAAGTCTCCGAGTCTGAAGCTAAAGCTGCTGAAGACATTCCGGCTGCATCAGCCGATGACACCCACGAAGAAGAACATGTCCCTACTCCCCCAACTACTGAAGAAGCTGTTCTCGAGGAGAACGTGTCTGTGCCCGACCCTCCAGCTCATCAAGTGGAGGTAGAAAATCTTGAGGCTGTCACCACCAACATGAATGAAGCCACTGACGTTGTCATGGCTGAAGCAAATGTGGAGCCTACACCAACCCATGAACCAGATGTCAGCGAAGCCAATGATGCTACTGCTCCTGTTCCTACGCCTGCTGCTGGTCCTCAGTTTGACTATCATATTGAGCATAGGCCTCAGGTACAGAAGCCAATGCCAAGGTTGCCCAGGTTTCCAGGTCCTGCATCAGCACCTGGATCCTTTAATGTCAATGGCTTCAAAGCAGACAACACCTTCTTCAATAGCTCCAAGAACCCCTACTCAAGGGAACGAATATCTTCAGATCGGTTCTGGAGCTATCCGCAGTGAAGCTATTACTCATGCATTCTGTACAATCAAGGTCGCATCTTCCCACATATGCGTCTTGACACCGAAGCAATAGCTGGTCTGCCCTGCTTGGAAGAAGCTCTGGATTGCTTCAAAGAGGTTGGATTGTTACCTTTCATCACCGACTAAGAGCATTGGAACGAAGAGTTGCTGCTCCAATTTTATGCCACTCTTCACATACGTGGTTACAACAGAGATCCGAAGACTTGGGTCCTTGAGTGGATGACAGGAAATGTTCATCACGAAGCCAAAGCCTTTGATATCATTGAGCTCACTGGTCTGCCCACTCCTGGAGATCTCTATGAACCTGGCTGTCAGCTTCACAGTGAAGCTATGGAGAGTATCTTTCAGAAGCCTGAACCAAACATGAGTCAGATGCTCAGTATGATGAAGCCTTTGCCTCCAGATGCTGCCTATCCTAAGGAGTTCTTTGTTGAAGACCTTGAGTATCTACCACGGACTATCTATCACATAATAAGGCGAACTCTCTGGCCCATCAAAGGACATTCTCTACATGCAAAGCTGGAAGGTGCAATGAAAACTTTGGTCTTCTATATTCTTCACGGCAAATGCTTCAACGCACAAGACTTCTTCATCCGCCAACTTGCTGCATCAGGATCTGATCTTTTTGGCTTGAAGTTCTAAGCTCCATGGATAATGCTGTTGGGGAACGTAGTAATTTCGAAAATTTTCCTACGCACACGCAAGATCATGGTGATGCATAGCAACAAGAGGGGAGAGTGTTGTCTACGTACCAACGCAGACCGACTGCGGAAGCGATCACACAACATAGAGGAAGTAGTCGTACGTCTTCTTCCCGATCCGACCGATCCAAGCACCGTTACTCCGGCACCTCCGAGTTCTTAGCACACGTTCAGCTCGATGACGATCCTCGGGCTCCGATCCAGCAAAGCGTCAAGGAAGAGTTTCGTCAGCACGACGGCGTGGTGACGATCTTGATGTACTACCGACGCAGGGCTTCGCCTAAGCTCTACAACGATATGACCAAGGTGGAATTTGGTGGCAGGGGGCACCGCACACGGCTAAGGAACGATCAACAATGATCAACTTGTGTGTCTATGGGGTGCCCCCTGCCCCCGTATATAAAGGAGCAAGGGGAGGGGTTCGGCCGACCAAGGGAGAGGGGCGCAGGAGGAGTCCTACTCCTACCGGGAGTAGGACTCCCCCCCAATCCTATTCCTAATAGGAATCCTCAAGGGGGAAAGAGAGAAGGGGTGGCCGGCCACCTTCCCTAGTCCTATTAGGACTAGGAAAGGGGGGAGGTGCGCAGCCCTCTATGGCAGCCCCTTTTCACTTTTCCACTAAGGCCCAATAGGCCCATTTGCCTCCCGGGGGGTTCCGGTAACCCTCCCGGTATTCCGGTAAAATCCCGATTTCACCCGGAACACTTCCGATGTCCAAACATAGCCTTCCAATATATCAATCTTTACATCTCGACCATTTCGAGACTCCTCGTCATGTCCGTGATCACATCCGGGACTCCGAACAACCTTCGGTACATCAAAATGCATAAACTCATAATAACTGTCATCGTAACGTTAAGCGTGCGGACCCTACGGTTCGAGAACAATGTAGACATGACCGAGACACGTCTCCGGTCAATAACCAATAGCGGGACCTTTTTGCCCATATTGGCTCCTACATATTCTACGAAGATCTTTATCGGTCAGACCGCATAACAACATACGTTGTTCCCTTTGTCATCGGTATGTTACTTGCCCGAGATTCGATCATCGGTATCCAATACCTAGTTCAATCTCGTTACCGGAAAGTCTCTTTACTCGTTCCGTAATACAACATCCCGCAACTAACTTCTTAGTTGCAATGCTTGCAAGGCTTATGTGATGTGCATTACCGAGAGGGCCCAGAGATACCTCTCCGGCAATCGGAGTGACAAATCCTAATCTCGAAATACGCCAACCCAACATCTACCTTTGGAGACACCTGTAGTACTCCTTTATAATCACCCAGTTATGTTGTGACGTTTGGTAGTACCCAAAGTATTCCTCCGGTAAACGGGAGTTGCATAATCTCATAGTCATAGGAACATGTATAAGTCATGAAGAAAGCAATAGCAACATACTAAACGGTCGTTTGCTAAGCTAATGGAATGGGTCATGTCAATCAGATCATTCAACTAATGATGTGACCTCGTTAATCAAATAACAACTCTTTTGTCCATGGTTAGGAAACATAACCATCTTTGATTAACGAGCTAGTCAAGTAGAGGCATACTAGTGACACTCTGTTTGTCTATGTATTCACACATGTATTATGTTTCCGGTTAATACAATTCTAGCATGAATAATAAACATTTGTCATGATATAAGGAAATAAATAATAACTTTATTATTGCCTCTAGGGCATATTTCCTTCAGTCTCCCACTTGCACTAGAGTCAATAATCTAGTTCACATCGCCATGTGATTTAGCAGCAATAGTTCACATCACCATGTGATTAACACCCATAGTTCACATCGTCATGTGACCAACACTCAAAGGGTTTACTAGAGTCAGTAATCTAGTTCACATCTCTATGTGATTAACACCCAAAGAGTACTAAGGTGTGATCATGTTTTGCTTGTGAGATAATTTTAGTCAACGGGTCTGTCAGATTCAGATCCGTAAGTATTTTGCAAAATTCTTTGTCTATAATGCTCTGCACGGAGCTACTCTAGCTAATTGCTCCCACTTTCAATATGTATCCAGATTGTGACTTTAGATTCATCTGGATCAGTGTCAAAAACTTGCATCGACGTAACCCTTTACGACGAACCTTTTTGTCACGTCCATAATCGAGAAACACATCCTTATTTCACTAAGGATAATTTTGACCGCTGTCCAGTGATCTACTCCTAGATCACTATTGTACTCCCTTGCCAAATCAATGCAGGGTATACAATAGGTCTGGTATACAGCATGACATACTTTATAGAACCTATGGCCAAGGCATAGGGAATGACTTTCATTCTCTTTCTATCTTCTGCCGTGGTCGGGCTTTGAGTCTTACTCAACTTCACACCTTGTAATACAGGCAAGAACTCTTTCTTTGACTGCTCCATTTTGAACTACTTCAAAATCTTGTCAAGGTATGTACTCATTGAAAAAACTTATCAAGCGTCTTGATCTATCTCTATAGATCTTGAAGCTCAATGTGTAAGCAGCTTCACCGAAGTATTTCTTTGAAAAACTCCTTTCAAACACTCCTTTATGCTTTACAGAATAATTCTACATTATTTCTGATCAACAATATGTCATTCACATATACTTATCAGAAATGTTGTAGTGCTCCCACTCACTTTCTCGTAAATACAGGCTTCATCGCAAGTCTGTATAATACTATATGATTTGATCAACTTATCAAAGCGTATATTCCAACTCCGAGATGCTTGCACCAGTCCACAGATGGATCGCTGGAGCTTGCACATTTTGTTAGCACCTTTCGGATTGACAAAACCTTCTGGTTGCATCATATACAACTCTTCTTCCAGAAATCCATTCAGGAATGCAGTTTTGACATCCATCTGCCATATTTCATAATCATAAAATGCGGCAATTGCTAACATGATTCTGACGGACTTAAGCATCGCTACGGGTGAGAAGGTCTCATCGTAGCCAACCCCTTGAACTTGTCGAAAACCTTTTGCGACAAGTCGAGCTTTATAGACAGTAATATTACCGTCAGCGTCAGTCTTTTTCTTGAAGATCCATTTATTCTCAATTGCTTGCCGATCATCGGGCAAGTCAACCAAAGTCCATACTTTGTTCTCATACATGGATCCCATCTCAGATTTCATGGCCTCAAGCCACTTTGCGGAATCTGGGCTCACCATCGCTTCTTCATAGTTCGTAGGTTCATCATGATCTAGTAGCATGACTTCCAGAATTGGATTACCGTACCACTCTGGCGCGGATCTTACTCTGGTTGATCTATGAGGTTCAGTAGTGTCTTGTTCTGAAGTTTCATGATCATCATCATTAGCTTCCTCACTAACTGGTGTAGGTGTCACAGAAACATTTTTCTGTGATGTACTACTTTCCAATAAGGGAGCAGGTACAGTTACCTCATCAAGTTCTACTTTCCTCCCACTCACTTCTTTCGAGAGAAACTCCTTCTCTAGAAAGTTTCCGAATTTAGCAACAAAAGTCTTGCCTTCGGATCTGTGATAGAAGGTGTATCCAATAGTTTCCTTTGGATATCCTATGAAGATGCACTTCTCCGATTTGAGTTTTGAGCTTATCAGGATGAGACTTTTTCATATAAGCATCGCAACCCCAAACTTTAAGAAACGACAACTTTGGTTTCTTGCCAAACCATAGTTCATAAGGCGTCGTCTCGACGGATATAGATAGTGCCCCTTTTTAACGTGAATGCAGCTGTCTCTAATGCATGACCCCAAAAACAATAGTGGTAAATCGGTAAGAGACATCATAGATTGCACTATATCCAATAAAGTACGGTTATGACGTTCGGACACACCATTATGATGTGGTGTTCTAGGTGGCGTGAGTAGTGAAACTATTTCACATTGTTTTAACTGAAGACCAAACTCGTAACTCAAATATTTGTCTCCGTGATCAGATCGTAGAAACTTCATTTTCTTGTTACGATGTTTTTCACTTCACTCTGAAATTCTTTGAACTTTTCAAATGTTTCAGACTTATGTTTAATCAAGTAGATATACTCATATCTGCTCAAATCATTTGTGAAGATCAGAAAATAATGATACCTATCGCGAGCCTCAATATTCATTGGACCACATACATCAGTATGTATGATTTCCAACAAATCTTTTCTCGCTCCATTGTTCCGGAGAACGGCGTTTTAGTCATCTTGCCCAAAAGGCATGGTTCGCAAGCATCAAGTGATTTATAATCAAGTGATTCCGAAAGCCCATCAGCATGGAGTTTCTTCATGCGCTTTATACCAATATGACCTAAACAGCAGTGCCACAAATAAGTTGCACTATCATTATTAACTTTGCATCTTTTGGTTTCAATATGAATATGTGTATTATTAAGATCGAGATCCAATGAACTATTTTCATTGGGTGTGTAACCATATAAGGTTTTATTCATGTAAACAGAACAACAATTTATTCTTTTACTTAAATGAATAACTGTATTACAATAAACATGATCAAATCATATTCATGCTCAACACAAACACCAAATAACACTTATTTAGGTTCAACACTAATCCCGAAAGTATAGGGGATGTGCGATGATGATCAAATCAATCTTGGAACCACTTCCAAAACACATCGTCACTTCACCCTTAACTAGTCTCTGTTTATTCTGCAACTCCCGTTTCGAGTTACTAATCTTAGCAACTGAACTAGTATCAAATACTGAGGGTTTGCTATAAACACTAGTAAAGTACACATCAATAACATGTATATCAAATATACTTATGTTCACTTTGCCATCCTTCTTATCCGCCAATTACTTGGGGTAGTTCCGCTTCCAGTGACCAGTCCCTTTGCAGTAGAAGCACTCAGTCTCAGGCTTAGGTCCAGACTTGGGCTTCTTCACTTGAGCAGCAACTTGCTTGCCGTTCTTCTTGAAGTTCCCCTTCTTCCCTTTGCCCTTTTCTTGAAACTAGTGGTCTTGTCAACTATCAACACTTGATGTTTTTCTTGATTTCTACCTTCGTTGATTTCAGCATCACGAAGAGCTTAGGAATTACTTTTGTCATCCCTTGCATATTATAGTTCATCACAAAGTTCTACTAACTTGGTGATGGTGACTAGAGAATTCTGTCAATCACTATCTTATCTGGAAGATTAACTCCCACTTGATTCAAGCGATTGTAGTACTCAGACAATCTGGGCACATGCTCACTAGTTGAGCGATTCTCCTCCATCTTTTAGCTATAGAACTTGTTGGAGACTTCATATCTCTCAACTCGGGTATTTGCTTGAAATATTAACTTCAACTCCTGGAACATCTCATATGTTCCATGACGTTCAAAACGTCTTTGAAGTCCCGATTCTAAGCTATTAAGCATGGTTCACTAAACTATCAAGTAGTCATCATATTGAGCTAGCCAAATGTTCATAACGTCTGCATCTGCTCCTGCAATAGGTCTGTCACCTAGCGGTGCATCAATGACATAATTCTTCTGTGCAGCAATAAGGATAAACCTCAGATCACGGATCCAATCCGCATCATTGCTACTAACATCTTTCAACACAATTTTCTCTAGGAACATATCAAAATAAACACAGGGAAGCAACAACGCGAGCTATTGATCTACAACATAATTTGCAAAATACTACCAGGACTAAGTTCATGATAAATTTAAGTTCAATTAATCATATTACTTAAGAACTCCCACTTAGATAGATATCCCTCTAATCCTCTAAGTGATCACGTGATCCAAATCAACTAAACCATAACCGATCATCACGTGAGATGGAGTAGTTTTCAATGGTGAACATCGTTATGTTGATCATATCTACTATATGATTCATGCTCGACCTTTCGGTCTCCGTGTTCCGAGGCCATATCTGCATATGCTAGGCTCGTCAAGTTTAACCTAAGTATTCTGCGTGTGCAACTGTTTTGCACCCGTTGTATTTGGACATAAAGCTTATCACACCCGATCATCACGTGGTGTCTGGGCACGACGAACTTTGGCAACGGTGCATACTCAGGGAGAACACTTCTTGATAATTTAGTGAGAGATCATCTTATAATGCTACCGTCAATCAAAGCAAGATAAGATGCATAAAAGGATAAACATCACATGCAGTCAATATAAGTGATATGATATGGCCTTCATCATCTTGTGCTTGTGATCTCCATCTCCGAAGCACCGTCATGATCACCATCGTCACCGGCGTGACACGTTGATCTCCATCGCAGCATCGTTGTCGTCTCGCCAATCTTATGCTTCCACGACTATCACTACCGCTTAGCGATAAAGTAAAGCCTTACATCGCGATTGCATTGCATACAATAAAGCGACAACCATATGGCTCCTGCCAGTTGCCGATAACTCGGTTACAAAACATGATCATCTCATACAATAAAATTTGGCATCATGCCTTGACCATATCACATCACAACATGCCCTGCAAAAACAAGTTAGACGTCCTCTACTTTGTTGTTGCAAGTTTTACGTGGCTGCTACGGGCTTAAGTAAGAACTCATCTCACCTACGCATCAAAACCACAACGATAGTTTGTCAAATAGACTCCGTTTTAACCTTCGCAAGGACCGGGCGTAGCCATACTCGGTTCAACTAAAGTTGGAGAAACAGTCACCCGCAAGTCACCTATGTGCAAAGCACGTCGGGGAAACCGGTCTCGGGTAAGCGTACGCGTAATGTTGGTCCGGGCCGCTTCATCCAACAATACCGCTGAACCAAAGTATGACATGCTGGTAGGCAGTATGACTTATATCGCCCACAACTCACTTGTGTTCTACTCGTGCATATAACATCAAACCATAAAACCTAGGCTCGGATGCCACTGTTGGGGAACGTAGTAATTTCGAAAATTTTCCTACGCACACGCAAGATCATGGTGATGCATAGCAACGAGAGGGGAGAGTGTTGTCTACGTACCAACACAGACCGACTGCGGAAGCGATCACACAACGTAGAGGAAGTAGTCGTACATCTTCTTCCCGATCCGACCGATCCAAGCACCGTTACTCCGGCACCTCTGAGTTCTTAGCACACGTTCAGCTTGATGACGATCCTCGGGCTCCGATCCAGCAAAGCGTCGAGGAAGAGTTCCGTCAGCACGACGGCGTGGTGACGATCTTGATGTACTACCGACGCAGGGCTTCGCCTAAGCTCTACAACGATATGACCGAGGTGGAATTTGGTGGCAGGGGGCACCGCACACGGCTAAGGAACGATCAACAATGATCAACTTGTGTGTCTATGGGGTGCCCCCTGCCCCCGTATATAAAGGAGCAAGGGGAGGGGTTCGGCCGGCCAAGGGAGAGGGGCGCAGGAGGAGTCCTACTCCTACCGGGAGTAGGACTCCCCCCCAATCCTATTCCTAATAGGAATCCTCAAGGGGGAAAGAGAGAAGGGGTGGCCGGCCACCTTCCCTAGTCCTATTAGGACTAGGAAAGGGGGGAGGTGCGCAGCCCTCTATGGCAGCCCCTTTTCACTTTTCCACTAAGGCCCAATAGGCCCATTTGCCTCCCGGGGGGTTCCGGTAACCCTCCCGGTATTCCGATAAAATCCCGATTTCACCCGGAACACTTCCGATGTCCAAACATAGCCTTCCAATATATCAATCTTTACGTCTCGACCATTTCGAGACTCCTCGTCATGTCCGTGATCACATACGGGACTCCGAACAACCTTCGGTACATCAAAATGTCATAATAACTGTCATCGTAATGTTAAGCGTGCGGACCCTACGGTTCTAGAACAATGTAGACATGACCGAGACACGTCTCCGGTCAATAACCAATAGCGGGACCTGGATGCCCATATTGGCTCCTACATATTCTACGAAGATCTTTATCGGTCAGACCGCATAACAACATACATTGTTCCCTTTGTCATCGGTATGTTACTTGCCCGAGATTCGATCGTCGGTATCCAATACCTAGTTCAATCTCGTTACCGGCAAGTCTCTTTACTCGTTCCGTAATACAACATCCCGCAACTAACTTCTTAGTTGCAATGCTTGCAAGGCTTATGTGATGTGCATTACCAAGAGGGCCCAGAGATACCTCTCCGACAATCGGAGTGACAAATCCTAATCTCGAAATACGCCAACCCAACATCTACCTTTGGAGACACCTGTAGTACTCCTTTATAATCACCCAGTTACGTTGTGACGTTTGGTAGTACCCAAAGTATTCCTCCGGTAAACGGGAGTTGCATAATCTCATAGTCATAGGAACATGTATAAGTCATGAAGAAAGCAATAGCAACATACTAAACGATCGTGTGCTAAGCTAATGGAATGGGTCATGTCAATCAGATCATTCAACTAATGATGTGACCTCGTTAATCAAATAACAACTCTTTTGTCCATGGTTAGGAAACATAACCATCTTTGATTAACGAGCTAGTCAAGTAGAGGCATACTAGTGACACTCTGTTTGTCTATGTATTCACACATGTATTATGTTTCCGGTTAATACAATTCTAGCATGAATAATAAACATTTATCATGATATAAGGAAATAAATAATAACTTTATTATTGCCTCTAGGGCATATTTCCTTCAAATGCGGCTGATCAAACTCCACTCAGCTATCTCATATTAGCCCTCTTCTCACAATCATCAGATCTTTATGCCTCATGTGGATATGTCCGTTGAAGCCATCTATCCAGAGCCTGCCAAGGAGCCTCTTAGTCTTCAGAATGCGGAGCATCAAAGTTTCTCTCATAACATTGAAGGAGTTGAAGCAGTCACTCGTGTTTATCCTCTGGCTGGCACTACACGTGCACCTCATCGTGCCCTCACTGAAGCCACTGAAAGCACTATTGCCCAACGGCCCAAGAAGCGATCTCGTGTTCTCAATGACCGAGAGCTTCTGGTTGCTCTTCATCAGAAACAGGATAGGCATCATGACTAGCTGAAGCGCCAAATGCAAAGCCTCTTGGTGGATGTCAACCGCATTCGCAATCTTGCCACCAAGAATGCCTTTGTTGCCCATGAAACCTGATGGCGTACATGGAAAGGGCTGATGCTTATGTGCTCTGAGGATGATCTTCAAGAGGATGGCTTCTCTGAACGTTTCAAGTTTGACTCCACACCTCCCCGAAGGGCTGTGCTGCGACGAACTCCCTCTCTTGAAGACTCTGAGTTCTCTTCCTCTGCGGCAACTGTGAATGCCAGAGTGATCGAGGACAAAGACGATGCTACTTCACCGCCCCCTCCTTCAGCATGCATCCACACTGCCCCGAGCTCGTCTGCACCGCCTAACAACACCGACGACCTTGCTACTTCACCTACTCCTCATGGGAACGAGTAGATGCTCTATGTCTTCAAACCTTTTTGGTCCTTACTGACAAAAGGGGGAGAAGCATATGAGTTTGATAGTCTTCAAGCGGCTCCATATGGGCGGTTACTTTATGTTTTGCCTAGTGTTTACAAATCTCATTTTGATACATTTGGTTCTTTGAGTTGTAACACTTAAACTCGATGGTCGTCTGCTACTTATTTGCTATTTTGTGATGCGATGATAAATTCCGCATGTGCGACGATAAATTCCGCACTTAGATCATTTTGCAGAGGTCCATTTTCCATTATGCATGTCATTATCTTCACATACTTTTCATGCATGATGAATTGTCATCATAAGTTGAAGAGGATCTCCACAAGTACAACCTGCCATGTGCATTTGCATTCCAAAAGCAAATTACTTATATGCACGTCTTCAGGGGGAGCCCTTGCAACTTATGAAGACAATTCCTTATCCTTTACAATTTCACATATTATATTCCCCATTGAAAACTTCAACTAGTTTGTCATCAATCACCAAAAAGGGGGAGATTGTAAGTGCATCTAGTGCCACCCCTAGTTGGTTTTGGAGTATTGACGACAAACTTAGTTGAGGGACTAATGTGTTTGTGAGAATTGCAGGATAACACAGGTAGAAGTCCCTCATTGATTCGGTTTTCCTACCAGAGATGACCCCTAAAAATGTATGAAGACATTGAAGTCAAAGGTGGTATGTGAAGACATTCACATTGAAGCCTATGACAAGAGAATACATCGCATGAAGACTATGGAGCATGAAGACTTAGATCTTTCGTAGTTCTTTTTCTTCTTTGTTGAGTCATAGGAACCACCGTATTGTTAAGTGGGGTCCAAGAGAACCAGTCAAAATGACTGAAGTGATGCTTAACCAAAATCCTATGTCTTCGAGTGAAGACTATGAGAGCGAATCTTGTCCAGAGTTGGACAAGTCAGCTTTGCTTGTAGCCCAAGTAAAGTTGCCGTGTGTGTTTGAAATCTGACCGTTGGAACACATGTCAGTTCCTTAGTGACCCAGGGTCATTTCAGACAAATCAGGTCGGGTTGCCTAGTGGCTATAAATAGCCCACCCCCTACAACCATAAACGGTTGGCTGCTCAGAGTTAAAGTACGGCTATTGTCGTTTGAGAGCAACCCACCTCGAAGCCTTGAGAGAGAATTCCTTGCGAGGATAAAGTCCTAACCACCCAGAGCCAAAGAGTGTTAGGCACCACTTAAGTCGTCCTATCTGTGTGATCTGAAGACTTATTACACTTGAGGACTGTGAATCCTCCAGCCGGTTAGGCGTCGCGTTCTGAGCATCCAAGAGTCATTGTGGATCGCCGGTGAACGAAGTCTATGAAGGTTTGGGAGTCTACCTTGAAGACTTACCAGAGTGATTGGGCGAGGTCTGTGTGACCTTAGCTCAAGGGGAATACGGTGAGGACTAAGGGTTCTGAGCTGCGTGTTCAGGACTGGGTGTCCGGGACTGTGTGTCCTCAGGTTTAAATACCTAGCCGCCCTAACCAGATGTACAGTTGTCACAGTAACTGGAACTGGTCCAACAAATCATTGTCTTCAACGAGTCACAGGTTTCATCCTTCCCTTCCCTTTACTTACTGTTAGTCCTTGTGAAGTCATTGCATGATTGCATTATCTTTTGTCTTCACTGAGTGACTGCTTTTTCTGATTGGCTTCACAATATCTTCCTATCTGATCCTTACTGCCTAGCTGCTATTAGTCATTGTGATTTCACTTCTTTGGTTACTTGACTAAGGTTGCCTAGTGTAGTCTACCTTCCGCTGCATGGTAATAGGTTTACTTCTATTGTTTGTCTTCGAAACTTCCATGTTTTGAAGACTTTCTTAAAAACCGCCTATTCACCCCCCCCCTAGTCGATCACTAGCACTTTCAAGTACCCGCGAGTGATTCCGGTGTGAGGGCTGAAAGGACGGGTGGTCCCATCCCCGTAGTGGTGGGCCCGGGTTCCCGATGACCCCCGACTATTACTTTGTGGCGGAGCGACAGGGCAGGTTGAGACCACCTAGGTGAGAGGTGGGCCTGGCCCTGGTCGGCATCCGTGGTTACATCAATTAACATGCTTAACGAGATCTTGGTATTTGATCTGAGTCTAGCCACTGGCCTATACACACTAACCAACTATGCGGGAACGGTTATGGGCACTCGACGTCATGGTATCAGCCGAAGCCTTCGTGACATCAGTGACTGAGCGGCGCGTGCCGGGTTGGACCGCGTAATGCAACTTCCTTTGTAATGGAGGTTGCTAGGTCTGCTCACCGGCCGCGTACGCAACATGCAAGTGTGCAATGGGCGATGGGCCCAGACCCCTGCGCGCTTAGGATTTAGACCGGCGTGCTGACCTCTCTGCTGTGCCTAGGTGGGGCTGCGACGTGTTGATCTTCCGAGGCCGGGCATGACCCAGGAAAGTGTGTCCGGACAAAGGGGATCGAGCGTGTTGGGAAATGTGGTGCACCCCTGCAAGGAAGTTGATCTATTCGAATAGCCATGTCCCTCGGTAAAAGGACGACCTGGAGTTGTATCTTGACCTTATGACAACTAGAACCGGATACTTAATAAAACACACCCTTCCAAGTGCCAGATACAACTGGTGATCGCTCTCTCACAGGGCGACGAGGGGAGGATCGCCGGGTAGGATTATGCTATGCGGTGATACTTGGTTAACTTACCATCTACTCTCTTCTACATGCTGCAAGATGGAGGTTGCCAGAAGCGTAGTCTTTGATAGGACTAGCTACCCCCCTCTTATTCTGGCATTCTGCAGTTCATCCCACATATGCTACCCTTTTTCCATTTGATACCAATGCATACATATGTAGTGTAGCTCCTTGCTTGCGAGTACTTTGGATGAGTACTCGCAGTTGCTTTGCTCGCCCTTTTCCTCCTTTCTATACCCAATTGTTGCGACCGGACGTTGGAGTTCAGGAGCCAGATGCCACCGTCGATGACGACTCCTACTACACTGGAGGTGTCTACTACTACGTGCAGGCCGCTGACGATGACCAGGAGTAGTTTAGGGGGATCCCAGGTAGGAGGCCCGCGCCTCTTTCGATCTGTATCCCAGTTTGTGCTAGCCTTCTTAAGGAAAACTTGTTTAACTTATGTCTGTACTCAGATATTGTTGCTTCCGCTGACTCTTGTGTTTTCGAGCTTATGTATTCGAGCCCTCGAGGCCCCTGGCTTGTAATATAAAGCTTGTATTATTCTAAATTGTGTCTAGAGTTGTGTTGTGATATCTTCCCGTGAGTCCCTGATCTTGGTCGTACACATTTGCGTGCATGATTAGTGTACGGTCAAATCGAGGGCGTCACAGCTCATCCTAAACCGACGACGAAAGTATGACTCCGGGTATGTGGGATTCTCCATGAAATAGTGCCTCATCAATATGTTATGGGCATCGATCCTATCCCTCCAAATTTTCTGCCGACCCATAACCGAACCACCGTGCTTCGATTTTTTATTGATGTGCATAGCTAGGATCATTGCAAGATCCTCCTCCTCTTCCATATCAAATTCTTCTTCGGAAGAATCATACGACGAACTCATCTACAATGTTGAATACTAGGCTATAAAAACTACAATCAACATGCACCAAATTCATGAAGTTTGAGCAATACATACCTTGCAGGCGTTTTGTCGAACACCTTGCGGGCGCCGAGCGGCAGCGAGCGGCCGTGCGCTGTTCGTCGGAGGACCGCCGCGCGAGAGGGGCGGCGGTGACTAGAGGGAGGCGGAGGAAGCCGCCGCGGCGCGGGGATAGGCCGGGGAAGCGCTGGAACGGTCGCCGGGCGGCGTCGCGGATGGATGGGTGGGTGAAGTTGCGAGCGAGTGTTCGAGAGTCTAGCGCGTGGGAGCGGGCGCAGCAAATAAGCGGCGCGCAATGGCGTTTCGCCCCGCGCGCTGAACTAGATATGCCGTGCGTGTGATTTTTGCGCCTCCGCTGGAGTGCCCGGAGCGGTAGCGCGCGCAAAAAACGCGGATTTTTCAGCACGACGCTTATATAGTGCGGTTGTTGGAGATGCTCTGAGCACTCTTTGTCGAACCTACATGGATCCTGAAGTTTTCGACTGCTTTCTTCCAGTTTGTATACCCAGTCTTGGTGAAGACTTCAGCCCCAAACTTTGAACTGATTGTTGGTTTCTTGAAAAGAAGACAGTGAAAACAATAAGCAGATTTTTTTGGCCACACTATACTCTAGCCAATCAAACTCTTTATGCCATATTCTCTAAATGCCATGACATCTTCATTGCGTTCAAAATCGTGATTTTTAGGCTAGCATGCACCTTTCAAGATATTCGCCCTTCTCACTTCATCTCTGATTTCTGGGGTAGCATACTCTTCAATTTGTTTCCGAAGGCCTGGATCAAGTTCAATGTCAGTTGGATTAAATCTTTGAGGAACATCATCTTGCAAATTATTTCTATCAGCCTCTTGACTTAATACTCCAGGAACATTATCTTCTGAAATGGTTGCATTTACTTCAGATCCACAAACTTGGGGTCCAGAATGATTTACTAGTATAGGCTTGAAAAAAAATCAATCTGCTTCATCTCCTTAGGTCCTTGTAACATCATATTTTTATTTAATTTCAGTGTTCAACCCCCAAGAATTGGGCCAACATGACAACAAATTAAACATGATAGAACATAATAGAAGACTAGGGGAGAGCAGAAGAACCTGGTCTTTGTTGCCTCTGTTGGCTGCTCGTTTCTTGTTTTGAGCAGGGACCGTGGTGATGGAGATGAAGGCGGCGGCGACTCTGCTTGCCGTCTCGACAACATCGCGAATAGGCGGATTCGCTTCTCCTTCTCCATCTAGCACCATCGATTGAACAGACCTGGGCAGCGAGGGCGACTGCAAGATGATAGTGGAGGCGGCGCCGCGTCCGCATGGCGTGATCACTCTACGCGGGAATTCAGCACGATCAGTTCCACAATCGATAGAAAAGTAACTATGTACCTGAAAATCAGGCTGCGTACCATAACTAACGGGCTCATATAATTTTTATTGGGCTTACTTGATTGGCCCATCTATAGCTAGCGAGCAGTTACCTCGCAAATCATTTTCCTTTTCCCTTGTCGAAACCTTCGACCCGAGACCTTCGAGCGAACGTGCTCGCTTCCCATGGTGGCAGTGACGGTGCCAGAAATCAAATCATGTGTAGTCACTTCAAAATTGTGTAGTCAAATGTATATATCTCTATGTTTTTCTGTATGATTTATACTTGCTGTATTGCGTTTTTCCAAAGAGATGTGTAGTTAAGTGACTACACAGCCTATGTGTGGCTTCGCCACTGCATGGTGGCCGCCGACCAAAACCAGTAGGGGGTACCCTAGGTTCCGAAAATTTACCTGGGTCGGCCGCCCCTACACAACCCCATGGTGGAGCCACCCTACCACCGGCGACACTTTCCTCTGGGAAGGGAAAATTAAAGCCATCGACATCACCAGCGTTTCTCTTATCATGGAAGGACCATTCCTCCCTACATCACGGCATACGCCATGCCTCCTTTTTTACACTTAGATTTAACTTGGGCTCGCTGAAACGGTCGATTCGAGCGTTTCTATCGAGCCACTTTGGACTGCTTTAAGGTTCATGTGCGTGACCCTATACAATACTATCAAACGTGTTTTTCTTGCAGTCGATATGTTTTGGAACGATGCAACCTACCAAAGGCATGGTTCCTTTGTCTTTCCTGTATTCCAAACTGGCGTGAACCTTGAAATTCTAAGGGCATCTCCAACAGCTGTAAGATAGGTGTTGATAAATTTGCCACCTAGGACAAAGTGATGATGTGGCATATAATAAATGTGAAGAGAGAGCAAAGTTGTATGTAGAATAACCAACAACCTTTGCATAAGCTCCACAACCCATTGGAGTAGTTGTATGATAGCTTGTTTTTTTTTTGAGGTGAACTAGGGATTTATTGATCAACCAAAAGTGCAGGAATACAAATAATGTCTGGGAGGTTCCCTAGCCACACATGGCGCCCAAAAGGGAGAGATGAGGCTACCTTTGCCAAGGCATGAGCCTCACAGTTTGCCTCTCTACTTTCAAAACGAAAACTAACTCTAGCAAAGTTCGTAGCTCTATCTTTAATCTCCTGGATTACAAAAGCATATGATGAAGAAGGCGAATCTCCGTTGATATCCGTAACAACCTGCATGCAGTCCGAGGCTATTACCGCATGTGTCACGAACAGATCTTGAGCCAACGCAAGCGCCTCATTGCACGCTTGAGCTTCCAAGCTTGGGGAATTCACTAGTCCATCGAAAACCACCGCGGAAGCACCCAAATAGTTGCCCTCCTTGTCCCGACAAACCGCAGCGGCTGCACCAGTTCCACCTTGACGAGATATGGCACCGTCCACATTGATCTTCACTGCATCTTCCCCCGGCGGGATCCATCTTCTTGACTTCGGCACAGCTGCGTTTGTGGGTCTCGTTGAAACCCGCTTGGTAGCAATTTCCAGATCCTCCAGGTACCTGTTAACAAAGCACATGGTCGAAAGCGGACTTTGGAATTCTTTGTCATGAATTGCTCTCCTCCGTGCCCACCAGATTGCCCACATGGTGATCAGCACCCTGGCAAGATCATGTTGATTTAGTGTGTCAAAAAGCCAAAACAACCACAGCCTTGCATCTTCACTTCTGTTCGATATCACATGCTCCAAAATGTCCTCATCTCCCAACGCCCACACACATCTCGCCATCCCGCACTCGAACAAAGAATGTCTCCATGAGTCCACCTCCTCATCACGTAGTCCACATGCTGGTGTTGTAGCCATGTTGCGCTCGTTGCGAAGAACACCAGTAGGTAATGACATCTGTGCTAATCTCCACACAAATACTCTTATTTTGGACGGAACTTTCACCTTCCATAAATGAGTCCAGGCCTTGCTCTCAGCTTCAACGTTCGAGTGACCGGACCTGTGTTCCAGCCAATCCTCACGCTGATGTTTAATCGCACTGATCATCTTATATGCCGGCCGAACAGTAAACACCCCTCGCCTATCATAATGCCATGCCCAGAAATCATTTTGCACTCGAGAACTTAAGGGTATATTCAAGATAATATCCACGTCCGGCCTGACAAAATGTTGGATCAGTGTTTGTTTGTTCCAAGTATGTGTAGCAGCATCAATCAAGTGTGAGACCCTCTACGGCGGATCATTAGAGATAGAGCAGATTGGTCTAAGCTTGAAATCCCGGGGCAGCCAGTTATCATCCCAAATACGTGTGTCCGTGCCCGACCCGATCCTTCTGATTAGCCCCTGAACCAGTAGCTCTTTTCCCTCCATCAACGAGTGCCATACTTGGGAAGGGTGAGCTCCAAGTGTGTCCTTGATCACACTACTGTCCGGGTAGTAACGAGCTCGAAGAACTCGTGCACTGAGTGACTCCGGATCTTGCAAAAGTCTCCGGACTTGACGGGCAAGTAGAGCCAGGTTAAAAAGCTCTATGTCCCTAAAACCAATTCCTCCCATATTTTTTGGTATACACATAGTCTTCCAAGACACCCATGCTGGCTTTCTCTGACCCCTTTTACTGCCCCACCAAAACTTCCGAAGAAGGCCATTCAAGTGCTCAATTAGACCTTGGGGCAGCTTGAAGCATGACATCGAGTAAGTCGGAATGGATTGTGCCATCGATTTTATAAGCACTTCTTTACCTCCAGCTAAAAGGCATTTCTCCATCCATCCTTGGATATGTTTCCATATTCTATCCTTCAAATATTTGAAAGTTCCTTCCTTGTTCCTTCCTACATCCGTTGGTAGCCCCAGATACTTTTCTGAAAATGATTCATTGTGCACATCCAGCACAGCCTTTATCTCATCTCTTGTGGTCTCAGGCACTCCCTTACTAAAGAAGATCGATGATTTATCCGTATTAATACGTTGTCCCGATGCTTCACAGTACATTCGCAGCACCTTCTGTACTTGTGCAGCACTCTCAGTGTTGGCTTCAAAGAACAAAAGACTGTCATCTGCAAAAAGTAAATGATTGATAGCCGGGGCAGAATTCGCCACAGACAGTCCACGGATCCCGAAACCTTGGGCTTTTAATAGGCACGAGAGACCTTCAGCTGCTAACAAAAATAAGTAAGGGGGTATGGGGTCCCCTTGTCTCATCCCCCTAGTTGGCCTGAAATCATGTAAACTTCCACCATTAAATAGAACCGAAAACATTACTGATGACACGCACCTCATAACCGTCTCAGTGAATCGAGGGCTAATACCCAATTTCAACATTACTGCTTTCAAAAAAGGCCATTCAAGCCTAGCATATGCTTTCATCATGTCTAACTTCAAAGCCACAAAACGATTTGCTTTCACTCTCCTCGTCTTCATATAATGTAGACACTCATATGCCGTTATGAAGTTATCCGTGATAAGACGTGTTAGGGAACGTAGTAATTTCAAAATTTTCGTACGCACACGCAAGATCATGGTGATGCATAGCAACGAGGGGGAGAGTCTGATCTACGTACCCTTGTAGATCGCAACGGAAGCGTTGACACAACATAGAGGAAGTAGTCGTACGTCTTCTTCCCGATCCGACCGATCCAAGCACCGTTACTCCGGCACCTCCGAGTTCTTAGCACACGTTCAGCTCGATGACGATCCTCAGGCTCCGATCCAGCAAAGCGTCGAGGAAGAGTTCCGTTAGCACGACGGCGTGGTGACGATCTTGATGTACTATCGACGCAGGGCTTCGCCTAAGCACTACAACGATATGATCGAGGTGGAATTTGGTGGCAGGGGGCACCGCACACGGCTAAGGAACGATCTCAATGATCAACTTGTGTGTCTAGAGGTGCCCCCTGCCCCCGTATATAAAGGATCCAAGGGGGAGGGGTGCGCCGGCCAGGGAGAGGGCGCGGGAGGAGTCCTACTCCTACCGGGAGTAGGACCCCCCCCCCCTCAATCCTATTCCAACTAGGATTCCCAAGGGGGAAAAGAGAGAGAGGGGGGCCGGCCCCTTCTCCTAGTCCTAATAGGACTAAGGGAAGGGGGGCGCGCGGCCAGCTATGGGCTGCCCCTTTTCTCTTTTCCACTAAGGCCCATGAAGGCCCATATGGCTCCCGGGGGGTTCCGGTAACCTCCCGGTGATCCGGTAAAAACCCGATTTCACCCGGAACACTTCCGATGTCCAAACATAGGCTTCCAATATATCAATCTTTATGTCTCGACCATTTCGAGACTCCTCGTCATGTCCGTGATCACATCCGGGACTCCGAACAACCTTCGGTACATCAAAATGCATAAACTCATAATAACTGTCATTGTAACGTTAAGCGTGCGGACCCTACGGTTCGAGAACAATGTAGACATGACCGAGACACGTCTCCGGTCAATAACCAATAGCGGGACCTGGATGCCCATATTGGCTCCTACATATTCTAAGAAGATCTTTATCGGTCAGACCGTATAACAACATACATTGTTCCCTTTGTCATCGGTATGTTACTTGCCCGAGATTCGATCGTCGGTATCCAATACCTAGTTCAATCTCGTTACCGGCAAGTCTCTTTACTCGTTTTGTAATACATCATCCCGCAACTAACTCATTAGTTGCAATGCTTGCAAGGCTTGTGTAATGTGTATTACCAAGAGGGCCCAAAGATACCTCTCCGACAATCGGAGTGACAAATCCTAATCTCGAAATACGCCAACCCAACATCTACCATTGGAGACACCTGTAGTACTCCTTTATAATCACCCAGTTACGTTGTGACGTTTGGTAGCACCCAAAGTGTTCCTCCGGCAAACGGGAGTTGCATAATCTCATAGTCATAGGAACTTGTATAAGTCATGAAGAAAGCAATAGCAACATACTAAACGATCGAGTGCTAAGCTAATGAAATGGGTCATGTCAATCAGATCATTCAACTAATGATGTGACCTCGTTAATCAAATAACAACACATTGTTCATGGTCAGGAAACTTAACCATCTTTGATTAACGAGCTAGTCAAGTAGAGGCATACTAGTGACACTCTGTTTGTCTATGTATTCACACATGTATTATGTTTCCGGTTAATACAATTCTAGCATGAATAATAAACATTTATCATGATGTAAGGAAATAAATAATAACTTTATTATTGCCTCTAGGGCATATTTCCTTCAGTCTCCCACTTGCACTAGAGTCAATAATCTAGATTACATAGTAATGATTCTAACACCCATGGAGCCTTGGTGCTGATCATGTTTTGCTCGTGGAAGAGGCTTAGTCAACGGGTCTGCAACATTCAGATCCGTATGTATCTTGCAAATCTCTATGTCTCCCACCTGGACTAGATCCCGGATGGAATTGAAGCGTCTCTTGATGTGTTTGGTCCTTTTGTGAAATCTGGATTCCTTTGCCAAAGCAATTGCACCAGTATTGTCACAAAAGATTTTCATTGGACCCGATGCACTAGGTATGACACCTAGATCGGATATGAACTCCTTCATCCAGACTCCTTCGTTTGCTGCTTCCGAAGCAGCTATGTACTCCGCTTCACATGTAGATCCCGCTACAACGCTTTGTTTAGAACTGCACCAACTGACAGCTCCACCGTTTAAAGTAAACACGTATCCGGTTTGCGATTTAGAATCGTCCGAATCAGTGTCAAAGCTTGCATCAACGTAACCTCTTACGGTGAGCTCTTTGTCACCTCCATATACGAGAAACATTATCCTTAGTCCTTTTCAGGTATTTCAGGATGTTCTTGACCGCTGTCCAGTGATCCACTCCTGGATTACTTTGGTACCTCCCTGCTAAACTTATAGCAAGGCACACATCCGGTCTGGTACACAGCATTGCATACATGATAGAGCCTATGGCTGAAGCATAGGGAACATCTTTCATTTTCTCTCTATCTTCTGCAGTGGTCGGGCATTGAGTCTGACTCAACTTCACACCTTGTAACACAGGCAAGAACCCTTTCTTTGCTTGATCCATTTTGAACTTCTTCAAAATCTTGTCAAGGTATGTGCTTTGTGAAAGTCCAATTAAGCGTCTTGATCTATCTCTATAGATCTTAATGCCCAATATGTAAGCAGCTTCACCGAGGTCTTTCATTGAAAAACTCTTATTCAAGTATCCCTTTATGCTATCCAGAAATTCTATATCATTTCCAATCAGCAATATGTCATCCACATATAATATCAGAAATGCTACAGAGCTCCCACTCACTTTCTTGTAAATACAGGCTTCTCCAAAAGTCTGTATAAAACCAAATGCTTTGATCACACTATCAAAGCGTTTATTCCAACTCCGAGATGCTTGCACCAGTCCATAAATGGATCGCTGGAGTTTGCACACTTTGTTAGCTCCCTTTGGATCGACAAAACCTTCTGGTTGCATCATATACAACTCTTCTTCCAGAAATCCATTCAGGAATGCAGTTTTGACATCCATCTGCCATATTTCATAATCATAAAACGCGGCAATTGCTAACATGATTCGGACAGACTTAAGCATCGCTACGGGTGAGAAGGTCTCATCGTAGTCAACCCCTTGAACTTGTCGAAAACCTTTTGCAACAAGTTGAGCTTTATAGATAGTAACATTACCGTCAGCGTCAGTCTTTTTCTTGAAGATCCATTTATTCTCAATTGCTTGCCTATCATCGGGCAAGTCAACCAAAGTCCATACTTTGTTCTCATACATGGATCCCATCTCAGATTTCATGGCCTCAAGCCACTTTGCGGAATCTGGGCTCACCATCGCTTCTTCATAGTTCGTAGGTTCATTATGATCTAGTAGCATGACTTCCAGAACTGGATTACCGTACCACTCTGGCGCGGATCTTGCTTTGGTTGATCTACGAGGTTCAGTAGTATCTTGTTCTGAAGTTTCATGATCATTATCATTAACTTCCTCACTTATTGGTGTAGGTGTCGCAGAAACAGTTTTCTGTGATGTACTACTTTCTAATAAGGGAGCGGGTACAGTTACCTCATCAAGTTCTACTTTCCTCCCACTCACTTCTTTCGAGAGAAACTCCTTCTCAAGAAAGTTTCCGAATTTAGCAACAAAAGTCTTGCCTTCGGATCTGTGATAGAAGTTGTATCCAATAGTTTCCTTTGGATATCCTATGAAGACACATTTCTCCCATTTGGGTTCGAGCTTATCAGGTTGAAGCTTTTTCACATAAGCATCGCAACCCCAAACTTTAAGAAACGACAACTTTGGTTTCTTGCCAAACCACAGTTCATAAGGCGTCGTCTCAACGGATTTTGATGGTGCCCAACTTAACGTGAATGCGGCCGTCTTTAAAGCGTATCCCCAAAACGATAGCGGTAAATCAGTAAGAGACATCATAGATCATACCATATCTAGTAAAGTACGATTACGACGTTCGGACACACCATTACGCTGTGGTGTTCCGGGTGGCGTGAGTTGCGAAACTAGTCCACAATTTTTCAAATGTATACCAAACTCGTAACTCAAATATTCTCCTCCACGATCAGATCGTAGAAACTTTATTTTCTTGTTACGATGATTTTCAACTTCACTCTGAAATTCCTTGAACTTTTCAAATGTTTCAGACTTGTGTTTCATTAAGTAGATATACCCATATCTGCTTAAATCATCTGTGAAGGTGAGAAAATAACGATATCCGCCACGAGCCTCAATATTCACCGGACCACATACATCGGTATGTATGATTTCCAATAAATCAGTTGCTCTCTCCATAGTACCGGAGAACGGTGTTTTAGTCATCTTGCCCATGAGGCACGGTTCGCAAGTACCAAGTGATTCATAATCAAGTGGTTCCAAAAGTCCATCAGTATGGAGTTTCTTCATGCGCTTTACACCGATATGACCTAAACGGTAGTGCCACAAATAAGTTGCACTATCATTATCAACTCTGCATCTTTTGGCTTCTACATTATGAATATGTGTATCACTACTATCGAGATTTAACAAGAATAGACCACTCTTCAAGGGTGCATGACCATAAAAGATATTACTCATATAAATAGAACAACCATTATTCTCTGATTTAAATGAATAACCGTCTCGCATTAAACAAGATCCAGATATAATGTTCATGCTCAACGCTGGCACCAAATAACAATTATTTAGGTCTAATATTAATCCCGAAGGTAGATGTAGAGGTAGCGTGCCGACTGCGATCACATCGACTTTGGAACCGATTCCCACGCGCATCGTCACCTCGTCCTTAGCTAATCTTCGCTTAATCCGTAGTCCCTGTTTCGAGTTGCAAATATTAGCAACAGAACCAGTATCAAATACCCAGGTGCTACTGCGAGCATTAGTAAGGTACACATCAATAACATGTATATCACATATACCTTTGTTCACCTTGCCATCCTTCTTATCCGCCAAATACTTGGGGCAGTTACGCTTCTAGTGACCAGTCTGCTTGCAGTAGAAGCACTCAGTTTCAGGCTTAGGTCCAGACTTGAGCTTCTTTTCTTGAGCAGCAACTTGCTTGCCGTTCTTTTTTAAGTTCCCCTTCTTCTTCCCTTTTGCCCTTTTTCTTGAAACAAGTGGTCTTGTTAACCATTAACACTTGATGCTCCTTCTTGATTTCTACCTCCGCAGCTTTCAGCATTGCGAAGAGCTCGAGAATAGTCTTGTTCATCCCTTGCATATTATATTTCATCACGAAGCTCTTGTAGCTTGGTGGCAGTGATTGGAGAATTCTGTCAATGACGCAATCATCTGGAAGATTAACTCCCATCTGAATCAAGTTATTGTTATACCCAGACATTTTGAGTATATGCTCACTGACAGAACTGTTCTCCTCCATCTTGCAGCTATAGAACTTATTGGAGACTTCATATCGCTCAATCCGGGCATTTGCTTGAAATATTAACTTCAACTCCTGGAACATTTCATATGCTCCATGACGTTCAAAATGTCGTTGAAGTCCCGATTCTAAGCCGTAAAGCATGGCACACTGAACTATCGAGTAGTCATCAGCTTTGCTCTGCCAGACGTTCATAACATCTGGTGTTGCTCTAGCAGCAGGCCTGGCACCCAACGGTGCTTCCAGGACGTAATTCTTCTGTGCAGCAATGAGGATAATCCTCAAGTTACGGACCCAGTCCGTGTAATTGCTACCATCATCTTTCAACTTTGCTTTCTCAAGGAACGCATTAAAATTCAACGGAACAACAGCACGAGCCATCTATCTACAATCAACATAAACAAGAAAGATACTATCAGGTACTAAGTTCATGATAAATTTAAGTTCAATTAATCATATTACTTAAGAACTTCCACTTAGATAGACATCCCTCTAATCCTCTAAGTGATCACGTGATCCAAATCAACTAAACCATGTCCGATCATCACGTGAGATGGAGTAGTTTTATCGGTGAACATCATTATGTTGATCATATCTACTATATGATTCACGCTCGACCTTTCGGTCTCCGTGTTCCGAGGCCATATCTGTATATGCTTGGCTCGTCAAGTATAACCTGAGTATTCCGCGTGTGCAACTGTTTTGCACCCGTTGTATTTGAACGTAGAGCCTATCACACTCGATCATCACGTGGTGTCTCAGCACGAAGAACTTTCGCAACGGTGCATACTCAGGGAGAACACTTCTTGATAATTTAGTGAGAGATCATCTTATAATGCTACCGTTAATCAAAGCAAGATAAGATGCATAAAAGATAAACATAATATGCAATCAATATAAGTGATATGACATGGCCATCATCATCTTGTGCTTGTGATCTCCATCTCTGAAGCACCGTCATGATCACCATCGTCACCGGCGCGACACCTTGATCTCCATCGTAGCATCGTTGTCGTTTCACCAATCTTATGCTTCCACGACTATCGCTACCGCTTAGTGATAAAGTAAAGCATTACATCGCGATTGCATTGCATACAATAAAGCGACAACCATATGGCTCCTGCCAGTTGCCGATAACTCGGTTACAAAACATGATCATCTCATACAATAAAAATTAGCATCATGTATTGACCATATCACATCACAACATGCCCTGCAAAAACAAGTTAGACGTCCTCTACTTTGTTGTTGCAAGTTTTACGTGGCTGCTACGGGCTTAAGCAAGAACTCATCTCACCTACGCATCAAAACCATAACGATAGTTTGTCAAATAGACTCCGTTTTAACCTTCTCAAGGACCGGGCGTAGCCATACTCGGTTCAACTAAAGTTGGAGAGACAGTCGCCCGCAAGCCATCTATGTGCAAAGCACGTCGAGGGAACCGGTCTCGCGTAAGCATACGCGTAAGGTTGGTCCGGGTCGTCTCGTCCAACAATACCGCCGAACCAAAGTATGACATGCTGGTAGGCAGTATGACTTGTATCGCCCACAACTCACTTGTGTTCTACTCGTGCAAATAACATCAAACCATAAAACCTAGGCTCGGATGCCACTGTTGGGGAACGTAGTAATTTCAAAATTTTCCTACGCACACGCAAGATCATGGTGATGCATAGCAACGAGGGGGAGAGTCTGATCTACGTACCCTTGTAGATCGCAACGGAAGCATTGACACAACGTAGAGGAAGTAGTCGTACGTCTTCTTCCCGATCCGACCGATCCAAGCACCGTTACTCCGGCACCTCCGAGTTCTTAGCACACGTTCAGCTCGATGATGATCCTCGGGCTCCGATCCAGCAAAGCGTCGAGGAAGAGTTCCGTTAGCACGACGGCGTGGTGACGATCTTGATATACTATCGACGCAGGGCTTCGCCTAAGCACTACAACGATATGATCGAGGTGGAATTTGGTGGCAGGGGGCACCGCACACGGCTAAGGAACGATCTCAATGATCAACTTGTGTGTCTAGAGGTGCCCCTGCCCCCGTATATAAAGGATCCAAGGGGGAGGGGTGCGCCGGCCAGGGAGAGGGCGCGGGAGGAGTCCTACTCCTACCGGGAGTAGGACTCCCCCCCTCAATCCTATTCCAACTAGGATTCCCAAGGGGGAAAAGAGAGAGAGGGGGCCGGCCCCTTCTCCTAGTCCTAATAGGACTAAGGGAAGGGGGGCGCGCGGCCAGCTATGGGCTGCCCCTTTTCTCTTTTCCACTAAGGCCCATGAAGGCCCATATGGCTCCCGGGGGGTTCCGGTAACCTCCCGGTGATCCGGTAAAATCCCGATTTCACCCGGAACACTTCTGATGTCCAAACATAGGCTTCCAATATATCAATATTTATGTCTCGACCATTTCGAGACTCCTCGTCATGTCCGTGATCACATCCGGGACTCCGAACAACCTTCGGTACATCAAAATGCATAAACTCATAATAACTGTCATTGTAACGTTAAGCGTGCGGACCCTACGGTTCGAGAACAATGTAGACATGACCGAGACACGTCTCCGGTCAATAACCAATAGCGGGACCTGGATTCCCATATTGGCTCCTACATATTCTACGAAGATCTTTATCGGTCAGACCGTATAACAACATACATTGTTCCCTTTGTCATCGGTATGTTACTTGCCCGAGATTCGATCGTCGGTATCCAATACCTAGTTCAATCTCGTTACCGGCAAGTCTCTTTACTCGTTCTGTAATACATCATCCCGCAACTAACTCATTAGTTGCAATGCTTGCAAGGCTTGTGTAATGTGTATTACCGAGAGGGCCCAGAGATACCTCTTCGACAATCGGAGTGACAAATCCTAATCTCGAAATACGCCAACCCAACATCTACCATTGGAGACACCTGTAGTACTCCTTTATAATCACCCAGTTACGTTGTGACGTTTGGTAGCACCCAAAGTGTTCCTCCGGCAAACGGGAGTTGCATAATCTCATAGTCATAGGAACTTGTATAAGTCATGAAGAAAGCAATAGCAACATACTAAACGATCGAGTGCTAAGCTAATGAAATGGGTCATGTCAATCAGATCATTCAACTAATGATGTGACCTCGTTAATCAAATAACAACACATTGTTCATGGTCAGGAAACTTAACCATCTTTGATTAACGAGCTAGTCAAGTAGAGGCATACTAGTGACACTCTGTTTGTCTATGTATTCACACATGTATTATGTTTCCGGTTAATACAATTCTAGCATGAATAATAAACATTTATCGTGATGTAAGGAAATAAATAATAACTTTATTATTGCCTCTAGGGCATATTTCCTTCAAGACGCCCAGGCACGAAAGGTGGCTGCTCCTCAGAAATGACGTCGGGGAGAATAATCTTCAGCCTGTTGGCTAAGACCTTTGACGCAATCTTGTAGACCACGTTGCAAAGACTTATAGGCCGAAATTGTCCTAAGATTTTTGGACTTGCTATCTTGGGAATAAGAACGATGAACGTGCGGTTAATATCCTTCGGTGAATCCTCTCCATTGAGCAATCGTATGATCACGCCGTTTACCTCGTCACCACAAAGATCCCAGTGTCTCTGAAAGAAGTGCGCCGGAAAACCGTCAGGCCCCGGTGCTTTTGTTGGGAACATTTGGAAGAGTGCCTCTTTAACTTCTTCTTTTGTGTACATAGCGTTTAGCCTGACATTCATGTCACCATCTACCCTGACTGGTATATGTGACAACACTTCCTCGATGCCAATACACCCTTCAGATTTGTACAGATTACCGTAGAATTCGGTCGTCATCTCAGCCATTTCCTCTACGTCAGACGTGACCGTCCCATCCGGCTTCTGCAGTTGTGTTATGGTGTTCTTGGCCCTCCTAGCACTTGCCTTCCTCTGGAAGTATTGTGTGTTGTTGTCCCCCGCTGTTAGCCAATCCATACGGGATCTCTGCCTCATCATAACCTCTTCTCGATAAGATAGTTCAACAATCTGGTCCAAGACCTGCTTTTATTCCGCTCCCGGCCCGACATGGTTCGGCTCTGACCTGAGCTCAGTCAACTTCTGCCGAAGTCTTCGCAGCTCTTGTCTCACAGAGCCAAAAGTCAGCTTACTCCAGTGTTTCAGCGCGGTTCCGACCGACGCAAGCTTGTTTGATAGCTCAGCCAGTGTTGCCGCCGGCTGCTCCCGGTCCCAAGCCTGCTCAAGCGTTCCTCCAAACCTGGTATCACATTCCCACACACATTCATAACGAAAAGGCTTCTTCAGCGCTATCCTTTGGTTGCCAGCCTCCATCTCATTGATCAACAAGATAGGACTATGATCAGATTTCACTGCAGTTAGGTGCTCTACCGAAGCAAACGGGTACATAGCCGACCAACTGGCTGTTGCCAAAACTCGGTCCAGCCTCACCCTGCAATACTCCCCTCCCGCAACTCTTTTCTCAAAAGTCCAGTCCAGCCCTTTGTATCCGAGATCCGCTAATTCACATACGTCGACTGCCTCCCGAAAACCTTCTATTCGAGCACTATCTCGCTCATTTGGTCCCATTTGCTCCTCTGGCCTCAGGATCTCATTAAAGTCTCCCATGCAGACCCATGGAAGTGCATTCTCCCCACGCAGTATTTTCATCGTGTCCCAGGTTTTGTATCTCATCCTCCTGTCTGTTGCACCATAAAAACAAGTCAAACGCCACGGATCCTTCCCCACCATTTTCACCACTGAATCAATATGATAACGGGAATAAGTTTTTATTTCAATTTGAACATCGTTCTTCCAAAACAAATACAAACCTCCACTTCTACCACTACTATCTACTCCGAAACGACCTGAAAAACCTAAGAACCCGCCAAACCTTCCACCCGATACTTCGCCAGTTGTGTCTCCATAATACAAAGCACCATCGGCGCACACGCCTCCACGAGATCGCGGAGCTCCCGGACTGTCGCAGGGTCGCCAATCCCGCGATAGTTCCAACACAAGAGCTTCATTGGGCTCGGCGGTCCTCTTCGAGAGAGGCCGCCTTCTCAACATCTTCCATAACTTCCTCCTGAGACCTACCCTCCTGCTTCCTCCTCTTCACAATTTTACCAGGGGTTGAAGAGGATACTTGGGATGCATCCTCCCCTACATTTTCTAGACGTAGAACGGTTTCTGCAACCTTGCCAGAAAGATTAGGGAGGCCTCCTCCTCTCATATTGACTGAACCATCAGCTCGCACGAGCCTTTACGTGCATTTGGGTTCTCATCCGAATTGTTCTGCTGCGAAAAGTCCATGTTCTGCCAGCCTCCATCCTCCCCTCCAAACTCCCTTCTGTCTTCCTCATGATCTCCTCTCCCCTGTCTACCACCTCTCCCACTCCTCCCACCTAAACCTCCAGACCTACCTCCTCTACCTCTTCCCTCCATACCTCCTCTTCCTCCTGACGTGTAGGTCGGCTGTTCAGCGCTCCACAGGAGCCATTCTCCCCATTCACAAGTGCATGGATCATGGATTCCATCTCCACATTCCTCCACTGTATGACCCATCAAGCCACAGAAAAAACACAAGTCCGGCAACCTCTCATAATAAACAGGATATTTCTTCCTTTTTTGCAACGTGATCGGAACAAACCTCACCAGTGGTGTGTCAACATCAACAAAAACTCATGCTCGCAGCGTGCTAGAAGGGTTAATTTTGCCCTCATTGACTGTCACTGTAAAAGGTGGTTCTCCAATCTTGGCTGCTACCTTTTCTGCTAACTCCTTCTTAGCTGTCAAGCCATCAGGCAGACCCTTGATTCGAGCCCATAATGGAACTTTATTCAGCTTGTATTCAGACACATCAGTGAATCCATCATATTCCTGCACTATTACCGGAGCATAGCGAAAAATCCATGGCCCCCCATCCATGATCCGCTTCCAATCACCAAGGCAGTGGCACTGGAACAAAAAGAGGTTAGGACCCTTGACATTGAAGGTCACTCCCTGGGCTGCCGACCAAGCGTTCCGCATCTGCCTCAATAGCGCTGCATGACTAAAGGGCTTGGTGGTGTGAACACGAAACAAACCTAGCCACCTCACCCCCTTGATCAATTCCTCAACTTCCCCTGACAAATCAAGGTCTTCCTCCTCCTCTCCATGCAGCTTCATACCAGCAAACTTGTATGATAGCTTGTTGGTTGATGACATGGACATTTAACAACAAGACTAACATACAATCTATTGAAGATGCTCTAACAGACCTCAACGCGTTTTGCGACACGGTAGTTGTACAAACATTAATTAAAGTACAACACGGGCCCTACCTTCGGGAATAATCAGGGCCACTTGTAAGTTGACCTGTCGGCCCACCTCGCAGTCTCCTCGTTCTTTCCAGAGAGGAGGGCAGGTGCTCCCCCTGCCGTGTGCCGTCCCACGTTTCCCCGTCAGCAAGAAAAGCACACGCGCACTCCCGTCCGGCCGACACGTGGGACCCGTCCGTCACCCCCCCGTCAACAAAGCCGCCTCCAGCAACAACCGCCGAGATTTTGCAATCCGGTCCTCCGCTCCGTCCCTCCCCAGCCCAGAAACCCTAGGCCGTCGCTCGCCTGCTTTCCATCCCCGACGCGACAGGCGAATCTAAGGTGAGTTCCGCCGGATCCGACCTCTCCGCATCCGCTTCCCCGCGCTCCCCGCCTCACGACGCGCCGGCCGGTGCAGGTTTCGCGGCGGTCGCGGCCCTAGCACGCGCTGGATCTGACGCGGCAGCTCCCGGCGGCCGCGTACTACTGCCTGCTCTTCGCTGCGTCGGCGGCCGTCCTCGGGCTCCTCGGCGGCGTCGCGCGCTATATGCTTCCCCGGAAGCGGGAGATCGTCGCCGGCGAGGTCGAGGACTTGCAGAAGAAGACCCGCGCCGGGGAGGGGGAGGCCACTAGAGAGGAGGGGGACGCAGCCATGGCAGGGAGGGGGAACGAGATCGACGAGGACCTGCACAGCCGCCAGCTCGCCGTCTATGGCCGCGAGACCATGAAGCGCCTCTTCGGCTCCAACGTCCTCGTCTCTGGACTCCAGGGTCTCGGTGCTGAGATCGGTACGTGCAGTCCAGACGCTCTTCTAATGCAGATGGTCTTTTACTCTTTTTTGTTTTAGTATATATAATCTCTTTCCTTGATTTGTTTCCTTTTATATGTGGGACTAGGTTAGCTCCAAAAAAGTAAATTAGTAATTACTACCCCTTGCTCGATCTGATGTAGCTTAGCGACCTAGGAATTCCTATTATGTTTCTCGTCCACAAATTTACTGCTCGTAATTGCTATCTTGAGCTCTTGGTTTAGCTCTGGCTCAGCTGATGTTGCTGCTAGTTTGACCAAACACACTGATGGATATCGCCCTATTAGCTAGATGGGCTCTTGTCGTTGTGTCTTCCTTATGATTTTAGTTGAAACCACCAAGCCAAAACTTTTGTCTACCTACGTTTTGTAACTACTGTACTATCTAAACCATCAAACCAAAACTTTTATTTGTGTGGTGAAATGAGTGTCTTTTGTGTGACCCTATCAGTGCCCCTTACACACAATGCTAGCGTATGCATTATGATGGGTGAACTTCTGCACTGCACCACATTGCACATAGTTATTCACTGACATTTCACCAATTAGGCCACTGGTAGTTTTGGTCCGTGATACCAAGAGACATGACACCTTAAAGGTTAATAAAGGCGTACTTTTTTTGCTGCCGGCCAGTTGGATTATTGGATTCATCTGAGATGTCTGTTACTCATTATCACACCATACGAGTATTTGGGTGTAAAAACAAATCATAAGCTTGGTTAGGAGCTTGGCAGTCAGTAAAAACTGAACCTTTAAAACTTGTATGAGGTTTTGGCAGTCTGTAATTAAGCTTTAAGCTTACAATTGATTTAATACTTATGTATTCCTGCAGCAAAGAACCTTGTCCTTGCGGGTGTCAAGTCTGTAACCTTGCATGATGATGGTAATGTGGAGCTGTGGGACTTATCAAGCAACTTCTTCCTCTCGGAGAATGATGTTGGGCAAAACCGTGCTCAAGCTTGTGTACAGAAGCTACAAGAGCTGAACAACGCTGTCCTCGTCTCTGCCTTAACCGGTGATTTGACCAAGGAGCACCTTTCTAAATTCCAGGTGCACCAGCATGACATTGATCTGTGATCTTCTACCTTGCTATTTCAAATTTTTCTACATCTATGTGTCTTCCATTTAAGGTTTTACATTATGCTTGTACTTTCTGTCCATGTGACTTTAACAAGCAGGCTATCCATCTTTCTATTTGATTTTGGTATAGAAATTTCATGCCAGTTTTCCGAAGTACTACCATTTCAAAAGAAGTGATGTACCACAATTCTAGCATTTACAGAACATCACTTTTAACAAATACTCCCTCCGTCACATAATGTAAGACGTTTTTTGACATTTTTGACACTAGTCAAAAAACGTCTTACATTATGGGACGGAGGGAGTAATAAAGTAATGCAGTCAACTACTTGAAATATTTGGCCATGATCTCATCATAATCAAGGTGTGTTGAAGTGTGTGTGCTGTAAAATTGTATGAAGTATAAGATGAACCCTGCATATCGTGGATTGCTGCGAGATTCTAAAAGGTTTCATCTGCTTGACTGTTTGGACTAGGTTAGGTTTGTACAGTCTATGCTCCGTTCATTGCCTGATTTTACCTGCAATTTCGTTGTGTGATTTTGGTCCCGAAATTGAATTTTATTAAACTGTCGATTTTGTTCTGACATGTATTCTGGTAAGTAAATGTTGGCCTTGGTAATATTGTTGCCAACTAGCTAATTGCCCGTGTGTTGGAACGGATGCATACATATTTTAGTGGTTCACATTAATTGTGTCTCCCGTATACCTTCCACTCACTATATCCGCCTCCCCGATCCACATGTCAATGGCTCATTCGGTCACAGTCCCCCTTCCACTATCACCCGTACACTTTGGACAAATAAAATTGGAATTAAATCAGTGGGAGTACTACATTTCCAATTTACCAAACAAAAAATAATTTGTTTTCATATTGCTGGCGGAAGGAGATGTGATGTCGGACAAATTAGTTTGGAAATAAATCAGTGGGTGGGGATGTGAGTTGATAGGAGATGTGATGTTGTGCAAATAAAATTATAAATAAATCAGTGGTGTTACTGTGTTTTGAATTTGCCAAAAAGAAAAATGACTAGTTCCCATATTATGGAAGGAAGGAGATGTGATGCCAGACAACTAAAATAGGAGATAAATATGTGGGAAAGGGTGGAATCGGAGGAGAGAGAAAAAACCTGGAGACGAGGGAGCGAATGACCTATTCCCCTTTAATAATAGAGATGTGTATTCTGTTAACTGTGCTGTGTGAGCTGCTGAGAAGATAAATTGACTATAAAACTGCAAAAACATCATTGGCATCTTTATAGCGACACATAATTTGTTCACTATAATTTGTTTTCACATGCTATGTCGTGCCAGTCCCACAAACGGATCTGTTTGTCAAATGCAACTGAAATTCCAAATCCATGTTCTTCAGTTTGCAGTATATGAGTTTTTAGGAGGATTAGATGACTCCTCTCACATTTTATTTATATGCTTCTTGATTTACACTGGGTAAATTTGGTCATTTATCATCCTCAGAATAACTTCCATATGTACTTGCAGGCCGTTGTCTTCACTGATATCAGCTTAGATAAAGCAATTGAGTTTGATGATTACTGCCACAGCCACCAGCCACCCATTGCTTTCATCAAGTCTGAAGTTCGTGGTCTTTTTGGCAGTGTGTTTTGTGACTTTGGTCCTGAATTTACTGTTTTGGATGTGGATGGTGAGGAACCACATACAGGAATTGTTGCATCAATCAGCAATGACAATCCAGCACTTGTATCTTGTGTGGACGATGAGCGTCTGGAGTTCCAGGATGGTGATCTAGTTGTTTTCTCTGAAGTCCATGGAATGACTGAGCTGAATGATGGAAAACCAAGAAAAGTTAAGAATGCAAGGCCTTACTCTTTCTTCTTGGAAGAAGACACTTCCTCATTTGGCGCATACGTTAGAGGTGGTATCGTCACACAGGTCAAGCCACCGAAGGTTATTAAATTCAAACCCTTGAAAGAGGCCATGTCAGAGCCGGGAGAATTTCTCATGAGTGATTTCTCCAAATTTGAGCGGCCACCTCTTCTGCATTTGGCATTCCAAGCTTTGGATAAGTTTAGGACTGAGTTGAGCAGATTCCCTGTTGCTGGGTGCACTGATGATGTGCAAAGGGTGATAGAGTATGCTATTAGCATTAATGATACTCTGGGAGATAGGAAACTTGAAGAAATTGACAAAAAGCTCCTGCACCATTTTGCCAGTGGTTCCAGGGCTGTTCTGAATCCTATGGCTGCGATGTTTGGTGGTATTGTCGGTCAGGAGGTAGTGAAAGCTTGCTCAGGGAAATTTCATCCACTTTATCAGGTTAGGATCTACTGCCTCTTGTTTTCAGTATATAATAATTACATTTATTTGCAGCAATTTTTAACATTAGTTGTTTTGATTTTGTAGTTCTTCTATTTTGATTCTGTCGAGTCTCTCCCTGTTGACCCCTTGGAGCCTGGTGATTTGAAGCCAAAGAACAGTAGATATGATGCTCAAATCAGCGTATTTGGATCTACGCTTCAAAACAAACTGGAGGAAGCAAAAATCTTTATGGTCGGTTCTGGGGCACTTGGATGCGAGTTCTTGAAGAACCTGGCACTAATGGGTATTTCTTGCAGCCAGAATGGAAATCTGACTGTGACAGATGATGATGTTATTGAAAAGAGCAATCTGAGTCGCCAATTTCTTTTCCGTGACTGGAACATTGGGCAACCTAAGTCCACAGTTGCTGCTACAGCTGCTATGGTAATTAATCCTAAACTTCATGTCGAGGCCCTTCAGAACAGAGCAAGTCCTGAGACTGAAAATGTGTTTAATGATGCCTTCTGGGAGAACCTTGATGCTGTGGTCAATGCCCTTGACAATGTGACTGCAAGAATGTACATAGACTCCAGATGTGTATATTTCCAGAAGCCACTTTTGGAATCTGGGACTCTGGGTGCTAAATGCAATACACAGATGGTCATCCCTCACCTAACAGAGAACTATGGGGCTTCAAGGGATCCACCTGAAAAGCAGGCACCTATGTGCACTGTACATTCATTTCCTCATAACATTGATCATTGCCTAACCTGGGCTAGGTCTGAGTTTGAGGGTTTACTTGAGAAGACTCCCACTGAAGTAAATGCTTTCCTGTCAAATCCTACTACATACATAAGTGCAGCAAGAACTGCTGGTGATGCACAGGCTAGAGATCAGCTTGAACGTGTTATTGAGTGTCTTGACAGAGACAAGTGCGAGACGTTCCAGGATTCTATTACCTGGGCCCGGCTTAAGTAAGTTTAGCCCCTCTCCTCTTCACAATTAGGTCAATATTGCCTTGGTGCATCACGAGCTGTGTTACTGTGTACATGCTTTGTTTATATTTATTTCACTTGCTTCCGATGTTACTCACCCTACTGTTTTTCCTGGTGGTGTATCATAGGTTTGAGGATTACTTCTCCAACCGTGTGAAGCAGCTGACGTTCACTTTCCCAGAAGACTCGATGACCAGCTCTGGTGCTCCTTTCTGGTCTGCTCCAAAGCGGTTCCCACGACCTGTGGAGTTCTCGTCGAGTGATCCAAGTCAGCTTAGCTTTATTTTGGCTGCTGCAATATTGAGGGCAGAGACTTTTGGAATACCCATACCTGAGTGGGCCAAAACCCCAAACAAGCTGGCTGCTGAAGCTGTTGACAAGGTGATTGTGCCGGATTTCCAACCAAAGCAGGGGGTTAAGATAGTTACAGATGAGAAGGCCACTAGTCTATCCTCTGCATCTGTTGACGACGCTGCTGTCATTGAAGAGCTTATTGCCAAGTTAGAAGAAGTTTCCAAAACACTGCCATCAGGGTTCCACATGAACCCAATACAGTTTGAGAAGGTCAGCATGCCGTCACATTTTCTTTCTCTGAACTTTAGTGATTTGCTCTGAATTTTTCCTGTCGACCTATATATGGTACCTTTCCTGCGAAATGCTTAATTTCATTTCGAACACATGCCTGCTTTCGTCCCATTTTCCCCTTGGGTATGCAGCCTTGCATCTCTAGAAACAACACTTGTTAGCCTCCAAAAGTTTCGTACAAGAAGAATTGCTGAGCTGCTTTCTGTATTTGCAGGATGATGACACAAACTTCCATATGGATGTGATAGCTGGTTTTGCCAACATGAGGGCAAGGAACTACAGCATTCCTGAAGTGGACAAGCTAAAGGCCAAGTTTATAGCCGGCAGGATCATCCCAGCTATCGCCACCTCCACCGCGATGGCCACTGGCCTCGTCTGCCTCGAGCTTTACAAAGCCCTTGCTGGTGGACATAAGGTCGAAGACTACCGCAACACGTTTGCAAACCTTGCGATCCCTCTCTTCTCCATTGCTGAACCAGTTCCGCCCAAGACCATCAAGCACCAGGAGCTGTCGTGGACGGTCTGGGACCGGTGGACTGTGACAGGCAACATCACGCTGAGGGAGCTCCTGGAGTGGCTCAAGGAGAAGGGCCTGAACGCTTACAGCATATCCTGTGGCACCTCTCTGCTGTACAACTCCATGTTCCCCAGGCACAAGGAACGGCTTGACAGGAAGGTTGTTGATGTTGCCAGGGAGGTGGCTAAGATGGAGGTGCCCTCTTACCGGCGTCATCTCGACGTTGTGGTGGCCTGTGAGGATGACGACGACAACGATGTCGACATCCCACTTGTGTCGGTCTACTTCCGCTGAAGAAGCGCTCCTTCTGCGTTTACATGATCTTGTGGTTGGTCATGCTGGATCGACTGACATGTCATGAGTTGCATTAGTGATTGTAAGCTGAGTGGGGGCCTTAAGCCACATTACCGACTGATTTTTCCTTTCTACCATCTTGATGTCGATCGGATCATTGGGGGCTGATCTCGGGTTGTTACCAGACATCACTATTCACGAGACTAGGCACAACATCATCTTGATAATTGTTGCATGATGCTTTCACAACTAAAATTGGTCGTCGTGGGATTGAATGAATGTTTTAATCTGTTTGTCCTCTTTTGTGCGCCACTGTGCACTATTCGTAGCGTGTGTGTTGTCCAAGTGGGATCACTTTCGTTGCCTTCATTACTTGTTCAATTCAATCTCGTAAATCGGGGGAATCCTTTTCATCATCTATAGGAAACTTACCTTAGGGATTGCTGCTTGCACGCCTAATCGGATCTCCGGGTAAAGTTGCATCTTGGGCACATGAATGCCAGATGGACAACTATGTTACCTGTTCAATGCGGGGGTAACATGCACGGTTTGGTGTATGTTGCATCCCGTTCTGCGCGGGAGGATGACGCCAGTGGTACAAATGCTTAATAAATCTATTAATTAAACTCATGTTTCTATAATCAATTTGATCTCCCGGGCCAATCCGAGGACGCCTACAAAAAGGTGAAAGTTATGAGAGGCAAATGCCAAAAATGGAATGAATATTTTTGAACGACAACTCGAACAAAAATACTTCCTCCGTTTTCATATACAAGGCACCTCGCTTTTCGTGTTGAACTTTGACTCATAATTTTAGTCAATAAAACATGGGTTATATGTCATCAAACATACATTAAGGGAAAGTTCTTTGAAAAGCGCCTCCAATGAGATACTTATTTTCCACCGCAGAAAAAATCATATTCTTATTTTCTTCGTAAAATTAATGGTCAAAGTTAGGCATAAGAATAGTATGCTGTATCCTTGCACAAAGAAAAACAAACGACGATTTGAATTTGCAGGGGAGCATATTTGTTATTAGTTTTAAAAATAAAAAAAAGTTGGGGTGTTCCGAGAATCGAACTCGGGACCTCTCGCACCCGAAGCGAGAATCATACCACTAGACCAAACACCCTTTGTGTTGTGATAACTAAGGAAAAGTATATATACTTTGTATTTATGTCCAATCCAAGTTGGACGCTAATTTCCAACGATTTGAAAAGAAATTCTTGTGGGTGTCTGCATCAGAGATGTACTGCGAACGACTGAATAGTTGCACAGTTAGCATCATGAAGGCCGGTGTCTGTTAACATGGCCTATCCTGTCAACTGAAACCAGCGACGACGTTTCCCTCTAGCTAGGCTGGGACCAGCGGCATTACTCCTCATTCCTCAACAAGAAACCGCCCAAAGTTTAGTTTCAAATAATTTTTGATGATGTGCCGAATACTGTTCGGACACGTGACACACGCATCTCCTACTCGAGCAGCGGTTGCCTTGCACCTCGTTGGGCGAGGGCGAGGGCGACGGGTGGGTTCATCGTTGTAGAGAGAAAGCGAGTGCGCGGGGGACCAGCGTTCGGCGATTGAAATGTCGGAGAGGATATGGCATCGGCATCGACGACATGAGCACGACGGAGAAGATGGACGCGTCTCTCTAGATTAGGCGCGCGGCGTATGGCTGGAGGCCGCCTGGCTAAAAGACCGGGTGAGGGTCGTCTAGTTAACGTGCTTCCGCATCGGACGTCCAACACGCGGGCAGGACTAGCTACCAGCCACGCAAATTTTCTATGAATGACAGTTCCCGTTTTTTCTTTTCTTTTCTTTTCTTTTGAGAAGCAGTTTCTAGGACGACCTTGGCGAGTCACGACTACAACGGGCCACCGTACGTGAGGTCACGAAAGCCACGCCAACTCCTTTTCCGATACCTACAGCCTACAGGCCAGCCGGTGCTGCATGCATAGGCTTGGCTTCTCTCCCCGTTGTATGTGTCGTAGCACAAGTGGGCCGTAGATAGACAAGCTGGCAGTACGATGATCGATATATTGATCGGGTGCCGATGCACGTGTATATAAATATAGGGTAGGCCTTAACCTTAATTATACATAACTAGGAGATGGGCCGCAATACGAAATACATGCAACACAAATATATATTCAACATCCCCCGCAGTCGAAGCGTCACCGGTGACACAGAGATTGGACCGAACTCTTTGAAGACGGGAGTAGGCAATCCCTTAGTCATCACATCAACAAACTGTTGCGACGTCGGAACATGGAGAATCTGAACACGACCTACTCTCACACGAAGTGAATATCGAGCTACGTCGATGGTGCACCGCGTTGGCGGAGAGGTAGACCGTGCTGACATTATCGCAGTAGACAAGAGTGGCCTTGTGAACGTCACAAAGAAACTACTGGGGCAGCTGGTGGATCCAAGAGCACTCGGCCACGACGTTAGCCACGACCCGATACTCTGCCTTGGCGCCGGAGCGGGAGACCGTGGGCTGCCGCTTCGATGACCAAGAGATCAACGAGGGCCCAAGGTAGACGCAATAGCCGGACGTGGAGCGCCGGGTGTCGGGGCAGCCTGCCCAATCGGCATCCGAGTAGGCAACGAGGTCGGTGGAGGCGGAGGCCGCCAGGGTGAGTCCCAAGGACATGGTGCCGCGTATGTAACGGAGAATACGCTTCACCAAGGTCCAATGAGGGTCATGCGGGGCGTGCATGTGGAGGCACACCTGCTGGAAAACGTACTGCAGGTCGGGTCGAGTCAGCGTAGGTACTGTAAAGCATCAACAATGGAGTGATAGAACGCTGCATCGGACGCGAGAGACCCCTCCAGAGCAGAGACCTTCGCCTTCGTGTCGACGGGGGTGGGCGCCAGCTTGCAGTTAAGCATGCAGGTGTCGTGGGAACGAGTCTGACAGTAAAAGTAGGGGGTACGTAGGAGAGGGCAGAGTCCTAGCTACGGTGAGGTTGTACACACAAGTTTACGAGTTCAGGCCCCTCTCGGAGGAGGTAACAACCCTATGTCTCGGTGCCGCGGAGTCTTGTCGATTGAAGTGTGTGGTAGTTACAGGGGGTGCGAACCCTTGTGCCAGAGGAGAGGGGCGGGTTATATAGAGTGCGCCTGGCCCCTCGCAGCCCTCAGTTACACAAGGGTTCAATGAGAATTATGTCCTGAACGTTACTGGTAACGCCTGCAATAAATGGTCCTTATGACGACGGAGTGAATGCCTAACCGTTGACTTCTTGGGGTGACTCTAGGCCTTCTGTACTCCGAGTGAGTTCTTGTATGGTCGGGTGATTTAATCATGGTCGAGTGGAATTGGGATATCCGAGTGGAATCTTTCGTCGAGTGGATTGCACTTCATGAGAATTTCAGTCGGTATCTTCTGTTGAACCTTGTAGGCCTTGGACTCTAGGGTAGTGTCCTTTGGTAGGGCGTCTAGGTCAGGCCTAAGAACCTACCCTAGGTACATGTAATCGTCAACCGGCACGCTCCAGAAGCTCGTGGGCATACTTCTGCTGATGCGGAAAGAAGCCGTCATCCCGACGGACCACCTCGATGCTGAGGAAGTAGTGCAGAGGCCCCAAGTCCTTGAGGGTGAACTCATCACCAAGACGAGCTGTCAGCCATTGAAGGAGCTCGGGAGCGGACGCTGTGAGGATGATGTCGTCGACGTAGAGCAACAAATATGCAATGTCAGCTCCCTGATGATACACAAAGAGTGAGGCATCGGAGTGAGTGGACCGAAAGCCCAGAGACTACAGGAAGGCTGCGATACGCTGGTACAAAGCCCAAGGCGCCTACTTCAACCCGGAAATAGAATGGGAGAGCAAGCACACGAAGTCCGGATGCTCGGCGCCGACGAAACCAGTGGGCTGCTCACAGAACACCTGCTCAGCAAGATGTCTGTTCAATAAGGCGTTGGAGACATCCAGCTGATGCATAGGCCAGACTCGCGAGACCGCCAACTGGAGTGTAGCACGGATCGTGCCTGGTTTAACAATAGGAGCAAAGGTGTCGGTGAAGTCCATGTCTGCGCGCTGCCGAAATCAACGAACCATCCACCGAGCCTTGTAGCGCTCGAGAGAACTGTTCGGGCGGGTCTTGTGGCGGAACACCCACTTGCCAGTGATGATGTTGGCACGAGGGGGTCGTGGAACAAGATGCCACGTGCGGTTGAGCTACAAGGCGTCGAACTCCTCCTGCATCGCTGCAAGCCAGTGGGGATCCCGAAGGGCAACGCGAGCGAAGGCGGGTGTAACATCCCAAATTTTCAATTTGGAATGTTATACACTAGATCATCATGCATATCATATTTTCTTGCATTTTGGTCGATCCTAGAAATTTCACGCAACTCAAGGACCCTCGGAGAGAGTTGGAGATTTCATCATTTTCATATTTGAGCTTTCTCAAATTTTGAAAAGAGAATCATTGGATTTGTCGGAGTTTATTTGCCTTTTTATTTGGATTAGGGAAAAATGCGTGTTTTCAAAATTTGCATTTTAGGCCCGGAAAAAAGTTCATTTTGTTCGACTCATTTTTAGGAGTCGGGGAAAATTTACTTTGGGAGTTTTGGAGTTCGTTTAGATTCTCTTTTCTGTGTTTTTCCGCGCGCGAAACCCTTTAAAAAAAATTCGCAGCGCCTGGGCCAAGGCCCAGCCGCAGGCCGGCCGGCCAGGCTCCCTCGCGCGCGCGCCGCGCGCAGCCCAAGCCGCCGCCGCCCCAAGTGGAGTCCTAGTAGGACTCCTCTCCTCCTCTCTTTCTTGCCCCCTCCCCCAACTCTCCTCTCCCCCTCCCCTCTTTAAATACCCCCACACCCCCCTTATTCCCACACCAAGCCGCGCCGCCACCCGCACCCCTCAAGCCGCGCCGCCCCTAGCGCCGTGCCGCCCCTAACGCCGCCGCCTTACCCCGCCGTCGCCGGAGCCCCTCGCCGGAGCCTCGCCGGAGGTAGCCGCGCCGCGTTTCTCTTTTTCTCCTTGGTTCGGTTTTCTTATAAACCGTTCCGGTTTTCTTTTCGTTCTTTGTTTCGGTTTTCTTTTCCGAAACCCTAGATTGGTTTTCCGTTTTTTTTCGGTTTAGTTGCCTAGAGACCGTTCGCCGGACCGTTCGTCTTAACGAACGTGATCACCGGATTATTCCCGGTTAACGAACGTCCGTTCGTTTAACCGTTCTTCTTTTCTTTTCATCGGATTTATTCCGCGATTGTGATTTCAGATCCGATCTTCGTTCTAGTTTTTCTCCCCACTCGTTTATCGGAATCAGGTGATTCAAGCGCCTGGAGTTTCGTTTCGAAACCGCCGTTCCGACTAATCAACTTAAACAAGTTTTTGCTACGGTAAAATTTGACCTAGTTTCAACTTGCTAGAACCGAGTTGTTCTCTTCCGCCGTTTGTTTTTCGTTGCTTTGTTCGGTTCTTTCTTTCTTTGCAACCGGAGTTCTTAAGTTGAATTATCTGGTTCGATCTCTTGTTCGAGTTTTACCTGTGCATTAGATGAGTACTTATTGTATGCTTGTTGTTTGTCTGCGATAGATTACCCGGATTGCGCCGCCTGTTACTTCGAATCTCTAGGACTCGCGGATCATCAGCAAGGCAAGTAACACTTTGATCATACCTTTTCTACAACCCAGTTTTATTGCATTAGATCCATCCTCACACATTGCATGATTAGGATCTAATTAAATTGTGGGATGGGAAGTAGATGAGGTAGTACCTATTACCTGTTTATTATGAAACCTTTGGGAGTTACTTCTACGTTTGCTTATTATGCCATGCTATGCTAGTAGACGTGGATTGGGTGACTGATATCCATGATAGATGTGAGATTGATAATTTTAATGGTTTATCTAAGGTGGCAACTTAACCACACATCTGGGTGGATTGAGGCACCTGATGTCTATCAGGACTTGCCTGTTTTTCTTTGGACCGCCACCCAGGCTCAAAGGGATCATAAGATCTTTCATGCTAGAAACTACCGTGTGCAGCCACAAGCCAATATGGGCTCTGGCATAGTTGACTAAGTCGTGCGAACTCTTACAGGGTAGACTAGCAGATGTAGGGGAAAGTAGGTGTACCGGTCTATCCATCGTAAGGTGCTAGCGCTTTTGAAAGACTGTGTCTCGGTCATCCGTTTCTCAAACACCAGTAGTGCGAGAAATCCAACGGAGGCGATCGAATCTTGTGGGGAAAAGTGCGCAAACCTCTGCAGAGTGTAATAAACTAATCATGATTAGCCGTGTCCCCGGTTATGGACATCTTGAGTATCTAGTACTTGAATATCATGTGAATCTCATCATGTTACTTCTAATTAATATTGTTGGGTTTTAATTGTTCACTTAATTGGGATCGGAATGCTGTCAACCATTCTCGATGTTCAACCACCATGATAGTTAAATAAATTTATTCCTTTGAAGTAGGGAAAAACTGGCTTTACGCAAAACAGTAACCATAGAGCTTTCCACCAGCCAAATATGCATATAGTATAGCTGTTTCATTCCATCATTCTCTATGTGTTACCTTGCCAGCATATTCCATGTGCTGACCCGTTTCGGGCTGCAACTTTCATGTTGCAGACATTTAAGACGACAAGTAAGGTGCTTTTAGGTCGTGGTTCTATACTCAGTGATGCCGTTGGAGTTGATGGACCCATTTACCTTCCAAGTCTTCCGCTGTTATCGATTTTAGATGGCCTTAAGCCATATTTATTGTAATAAGTTCTCTTTTGAGACACCGATGTAATAAGTGTGTGATTGCTACTCTGCTATAAATCCTTCAAAGTACTGTGTGGTGTCAGCATTACTGATCCAGGGATGACACCGGAGCACAGAGACTTGATGCATTCGGGTCGGTCGCTACAGAGATGGTATCAAAGCACACGCTGACTGTAGGACACGACCACTAAGTTAAAGCCATAGATCACTATTCTCTCCTCATTTTCTAACTCCTCATCTTTTCTACTCTTTAGGATGAAGGACGCGAAGATTAAGTACGCTCAACCGGATGAAGGCACACCTTTTGGATTTCACTTGAAGGAAGTCACCAAGTACCTAAACATTGGATTACCAAGTTTCACGGGAACCTTCAACGCCACTCTGCCTGAAGAGGAGCGCTGGAAGATTCAAGCTCACGTACCGGGAAGGACATTCGCGCCAATCATGAAGCCCATAGATAGTGTTTTCAATGCACCAACCTGGAGTCTGGGAAAGAGCATGGCAGCCCATATCACCATAGGACGCATTGGAGAAGTTTATCAAGAAGACCTCAAGGACACTATCTACCAGATTTGCGGACGCCGAGATGAACAATGGGAGTTAGTCAGCACCAAGAAGGATAGATCCATTGCATCATTTATCCAGGAGTTAAACCAGCACATTCGACGCCACGAGAACCAGATGTGCAATGATATGATAGAGTTGAAGAATGCGAAGGCTAGGATCATCGAGCTAGAAGGAGAACTGAAGGCTACACGCAAGGACTACATGGACGAGATTGTAGCTCTAGCAAGACACAACGGCGATCTTAAGCAAGAGATTGAAGAACTCAAGAGGGAGTTAGCATCCAGGAAGGAAGACATGTACGTCGCATGTCCGGACAACTACATCATCATCGACGACACCGATTCGGATCCAAGTGAACCCGAATTTGAAGACGAAGCTGGAGCGGACATCATGGAGTCTTCCACCGGTTCAAATTTCTAGATGACCCCCAAATATTAGTAGTATTTCCCCCATGTAAACACTATAGTTCGAGCACTTTTGCGATAGCTAGATCGATTGTAAGCCCTTGTTTGAATTGAATGAAGTGATTTGTGTGCAATTGCTCATGTGCATTGGGGTAGTGTTTTCTCTTTAGACCTCACTCTATTCTTAAATCTCATCTTTTCTAAACCCTCAGATGCCTCCGAGACGTGACAATGGATTTCCACCGGAGCTCACTCAGTTGATCCAGCAGCAGAATCAATTGATGCAGATGTTAGTTCAGAATCAGCAGAACAACAAAAACAACAACCCACCACCACCACCGCCACCTGTTGACCACTTAGCCCATTTCCTTAGGCTGAATCCGCCGGTGTTTTCTAGTAGCACCGAGCCGATAGTAGCAGACGATTGGCTCTGCAAGATAGGAAGGGAGTTGACCACTGCAGGATGCACGGATGGTGAGAAAGTGAAGTTTGCCGCACATCAGTTAGAAGGACCCGCGGCAGCATGGTGGGAGAATTTCACAGCCACCTTCCCAGTTGACACCGTCACATGGGATCAGTTCCAGCAAGCTTTCCGCACTGCACATGTTTCAGCAGGAGCTATGGCCATGAAGAAGCGTGAGTTTCGCAACTTACGCCAAGGAGGAAGGACAGTTGGCCAGTATGTTGACAACTTCAGCAAGTTAGCACGTTATGCCCCAGATGACGTTGCTATGGATGCAAGCAAGTAGGAGAAGTTTCTGGAAGGATTGAATGATGAGTTAAGCATGCAGTTGATGGTAGCAAGTTTCAACAACTACCAGGAGTTGGTAGATCGTGCCATCATGATTGAAGGGAAGCAACAGCAAATTGAGAACCGCAAGAGGAAGTATGGATAGGGGAAGTATAACTCTGGAGCCCAGCAGAAGCCCCGTTTTACCCCTAAATCGGGATTTCAGTTTCAGCATACCCATGGAGGAGGTAGTTCGCACAACCATAATGGCCATAAGAATGGTAATGGGAATGGAGGAAGCAACGGCCAGAATCGGACCACCCCATCAACCACATCCAAGAGAGATCTGAGTCAAGTCACCTGTTTCAAGTGTTCCAAGACCAAACATTATGCCAATGAATGTCCTGAAGGCCAGAATGGAAATGGCAATGGGAGCTCAGGGAAGAAGCCGAACCCTTTCAATAGGGGACAGGTGAACCACGTTAACGTGGAGGAGGTTGAAGATCAGCCTGATGCAGTAATCGGTAAGTTTTTGGTTAAGTCATTCACCGCACTCGTTCTTTTCGATACTGGTGCATCACATTCATACATATCAAGGGGATTTGTGGAAAAATATAGCGTGCCCACTAGGATTCTTAAAACACCTCTGCTAGTAAGCTCGCCAGGAGCAGAATACATGGCCAGTTAAGGATGCTTTCAAGTGCCATTAAGCATAGGAAGGCATGTTTTCTCAACAGATTTAATTATTTTGGAATCCCAAGGTCTAGATGTAATTCTCGGTATGGATTGGTTGTCAATGTATGGAGGAAACATCGATTGTGCTAGTAAGTCAATTTTGCTCACAACACCAGAAGGAAGAAGGATCAAGTATGTATCCCGGCATGTGCCAAATAGGACACAAGTAAATTGCCTAACAGGAGTTGTGCAGGAGGAAGTACCAGTGGTAAAGGATTTTCCTGATGTATTTCCTGAAGAGTTGCCAGGCATGCCACCGGATAGAGACATTGAGTTTTTGATTGAGTTATTGCTAGGTACAGGCCCAATATCAAAGAGACCGTACAGGATGCCTGCAAAAGATTTGGTAGAAATTAAGAATCAGATTAAGGAGTTACTGGAGAAAGGTTACATACGCCCAAGTTCTTCGCCTTGGGGATCACCCGTACTTCTAGTGGAGAAGAAGGATGGATCATTACGGATGGTTGTTGATTACCGTGGATTGAACGAAGTAACCATCAAGAACAAGTACCCACTGCCAATGATTAATGATCTGTTTGATCGTTTGCAAGGAGCTAAAGTGTTTTCCAAGATCGATTTGCGATCAGGGTACCACCAGTTGAAGATTCGAGAACAGGACATACCTAAGACATCATTCACCACAAGATATGGACTGTATGAGTATACCGTTATGTCATTTGGATTGACTAATGCGCCTGCCTATTTTATGAACCTGATGAACAAGGTGTTTATGGAGTTTTTGGATAAGTTCATCGTAGTGTTCATTGATGATATCCTGGTTTATTCAAAGAATGAAGAAGAGCATAAGGAACATTTGTGTTTGGTTTTGGAGAAACTAAGGGAACATCAGTTATATGCCAAATTTAGCAAATGTGAGTTTTGGTTGAAGGAAGTAGGATTCCTTGGACACGTTATATCCGGAGAAGGGATAGCAGTTGACCCCACAAAGGTTGAGACCGTAACCGAATGGGAAGCACCAACGACAGTTGGAGAGATCCGGAGTTTTCTTGGACTCGCAGGATACTACCGGAGATTCATTGAGAACATTTCAAAGATTGCGAAGCCTATGACGGAGTTGTTGAAGAAGGATACCAAGTTCAAATGGACTGAGGAGTGTGAGGCTAGTTTCCAGGAGTTGAAGAAACGATTGGTTACCTCAGCCGTGTTGATTTTGCCAGATCAGACCAAGGATTATGAGGTATATTGCGACGCTTCATGTCGAGGACTTGGAGCAGTGCTTATGCAGGAAGGTAGAGTTGTGTCATATGCTTCACGACAACTGAAGCCTCATGAGTTGAATTATGCCACACATGATTTGGAGTTAGCAGCCGTAGTGCATGCATTGAAGACATGGAGACATTTCCTCATTGGAAATCATTGTGAGGTGTACACGGATCACAAGAGTTTGAAGTACATTTTCACGCAGAAGGAGTTGAATCTCAGACAAAGAAGATGGTTGGAGCTCATCAAGGATTATGATATGAGATTGCATTACCATCCCAGAAAAGCTAATGTAGTAGCTGACGCATTGAGCCGTAAGAGTCGTGTAAATACGTTAATGACGGAAGAAATACCCAAGGAGTTATCAGAAAACCTTCGTGAACTAAGTTTAGAGATAGTTCCGAAAGGATATGTGGCAGCATTGGAGATTCAGTCAACATTGATGGATAAAATCAGAGAAGCTCAGAAATCTGACAAGGAGATTGCTTCTATAAAGAAGAAAATGAGTGAAGGAAAAGCAAAGGGATTTCGTGAGGATGAGCACGATACCCTATGGTTTGAGGACCGTGTTTATGTGCCAAATGACCCGGAGATCAGGAAGTTGATTCTACAAGAGGCGCATGATTCACCCTATTCGATTCACCCAAGAAATACCAAGATGTATTTGGATTTGAAGGGAACATTCTGGTGGACCAGAATGAAGAAGGATATTGCAGCCTATGTAGCAGTTTGTGACGTATGTCATAGAGTGAAGGCAGAGCATCAGAAGCCAGCCGGATTGTTGCAACCATTGCCGGTACCCGAATGGAAGTGGGATAAGATAGGCATGGATTTTATCACAGGACTACCCAAGACGAAGGCTGGATATGACTCGATATGGGTAGTAGTTGATCGTTTGACGAAGGTAGCACATTTCATTCCAGTCAAGACCACTTACACCAGTGCTAAGTTGGCAAAGATATACATGACTAGGGTCATTTGTTTGCATGGAGTTCCGAGGAGTATTGTATCAGACAGAGGAACCCAATTTACCTCAAAGTTTTGGAATCAGTTGCATGAAACTTTGGGAACCAGGCTAGAGTTCAACACCGCTTTTCATTCGCAGACAGATGGACAGACTGAGAGAGTTAATCAGATTTTGGAAGATATGCTGAGAGCTTGTGCACTAGATTATGGATCTAGTTGGGACGATAACTTGCCGTATGCAGAGTTTTTATATAACAACAGCTACCAAACCAGTTTGAAAATGGCACCTTTCGAAGCTTTATACGGAAGGAGGTGCAGGACACTGTTGTCATGGGACGAAGTTGGAGACCGTCAGTTCTTTGGACCAGATTTGATTAAGGAGTCTGAACGGAAAGTTAAGTTGATTTGCGATAGGCTCAAGGTAGCCCAGTCCAGGCAGAAGAGCTACGCAGATTCTAAACGCAAGGAGACAGTTTACGAAACCGGAGACAGAGTGTATCTCCGAGTATCCCCACTACGAGGAGTTAAACGCTTTGGAGTTAAGGGAAAATTAACACCGCATTTCGTTGGACCATATAAGATCTTGCAACGTATGGGAGAAGTCGCTTATAAGTTGGAATTACCAGAGGGACTGTCAGGAGTTCATGACGTATTCCATGTTTCTCAGCTGAAGAAATGTCACGCCGAGATGGCGGAGGTACCGTTAAGAGATACAGTGCCGCTTGAAGCGATTCAGTTGAAGGACGACCTAACGTATGAAGAGAAACCAGTCAAGATTATCGAGTATGCGAGCAGAGTTACCCGCAGCAAGGTTATCAAGTTTTGCAAAGTTCAGTGGAACCACCACTCAGAGGATGAAGCCACCTGGGAGAGAGAAGAAGATTTGCTCAAGGACCACCCTCACCTATTTTCTAGCCAACCCGAATCTCGAGGGCGAGATTCATCTTAAGGGGGGGTAGGTTTGTAACATCCCAAATTTTCAATTTGGAATGTTATACACTAGATCATCATGCATATCATATTTTCTTGCATTTTGGCCGATCCTAGAAATTTCACGCAACTCAAGGACCCTCGGAGAGAGTTGGAGATTTCGTCATTTTCATATTTGAGCTTTCTAAAATTTTGAAAAGAGGATCATTGGATTTGTCGGAGTTTATTTGCCTTTTTATTTGGATTAGGGAAAAATGCGTGTTTTCAAATTTGCATTTTAGGCCCGGAGAAAAGTTCATTTTGTTCGACTCATTTTTAGGAGTCGGGGAAAATTTACTTTGGGAGTTTTGGAGTTCGTTTAGATTCTCTTTTCTGTGTTTTTCTGCGCGCGAAACCCTTTAAAAAAAATTCGCAGCGCCTGGGCCAAGGCCCAGCCGCAGGCTCCCTCGCGCGCGCGCCGCGCGCAGCCCAAGCCGCTGCCGCCCCAAGTGGAGTCCTAGTAGGACTCCTCTTCTCCTCTCTTTCTTGCCCCCTCCCCCAAGTCTCCTCTCCCCCTTCCCTCTTTAAATACCCCCACACCCCCCTTTTTCCCACACCAAATCGCGCCACCACCCGCGCCCCTCAAGCCACGCCACCCCTAGCGCCGCACCGCCCCTAACGCCGCCGCCTTACCCCGCCGTCGCCGGAGCCCCTCGCCGGAGCCTCGCCGGAGGTAGCCGCGCCGCGTCTCTCTTTTTCTCCTCGGTTCGGTTTTCTTATAAACCGTTCTGGTTTTCTTTTCGTTATTTGTTTCGGTTTTCTTTTCCGAAACCCTAGATCGGTTTTCCGTTTTCTTTTTCGGTTTAGTTGCCTAGAGACCGTTCGCCGGACCATTCGTCTTAACGAACGTGATCACCGGATTATTCCCGGTTAACGAACGTCCGTTCGTTTAACCGTTCTTCTTTTCTTTTCATCGGATTTATTCCGCGATTGCGATTTCAGATCCGATCTTCGTTCTAGTTTTTCTCCCCGCTCGTTTATCGGAATCAAGTGATTCAAGCGCCTGGAGTTTCGTTTCGAAACCGCCGTTCCGACTAATCAACTTAAACAAGTTTTTGCTACGGTAAAATTTGACCTAGTTTCAACTTGCTAGAACTGAGTTGTTCTCTTCCGCCGTTTGTTTTTCGTTGCTTTGTTCGGTTCTTTCTTTCTTTGCAACCGGAGTTCTTAAGTTGAATTATCTGGTTCGATCTCTTGTTCGAGTTTTACCTGTGCATTAGATGAGTACTTATTATATGCTTGTTGTTTGTCTGTGATAGATTACCCGGATTGCGCCGCCTGTTACTTCGAATCTCTAGGACTCACGGATCATCAGCAAGGCAAGTAACACTTTGATCATACCTTTTCTACAACCTAGTTTTATTGCATTAGATCCATCCTCACACATTGCATGATTAGGATCTAATTAAATTGTGGGATGGGAAGTAGATGAGGTAGTACCTATTACCTTTTTATTATGAAACCTTTGGGAGTTACTTCTACGTTTGCTTATTATGCCATGCTATGCTAGTAGACGTGGATTGGGTGAGCGATATCCATGACAGATGTGTGATTGATAATTTTAATGGTTTATCTAAGGTGGCAACTTAAACACACATCTGGGTGGACTGAGGCACCTGATGTCTATCAGGACTTGCCTGTTTTTCTTTGGACCGCCACCCAGGCTCAAAGGGATCATAAGATCTTTCATGCTAGAAACTTCCGTGTGCAGCCACAAGCCAATATGGGCTCTGGCATAGTTGACTAAGTCGTGCGAACTCTTACAGGGTAGACTAGCAGATGTAGGGGAAAGTAGGTGTACCGGTCTATCCATCGTAAGGTGCTAGCGCTTCTGAAAGACTGTGTCTCGGTCATCCGTTTCTCAAACACCAGTAGTGCGAGAAATCCAACGGAGGCGATCGAGTCTTGTGGGGAAAAGTGCGCAAACCTCTGCAGAGTGTAATAAACTAATCATGATTAGCCGTGTCCCCGATTATGGACATCTTGAGTATCTAGTACTTGAATATCATGTGAATCTCATCATGTTACTTCTAATTAATATTGTTGGGTTTTAATTGTTCACTTAATTGGGATCGGAATGCTGTCAACCATTCTCGATGTTCAACCACCATGATAGTTAAATAAATTTATTCCTTTGCAGTAGGGAAAAACTGGCTTTACGCAAAACAGTAACCATAGAGCTTTCCACCAGCCAAATATGCATATAGTATAGCTGTTTCATTCCATCATTCTCTATGTGTTACCTTGCCAGCATATTCCATGTGCTGACCCGTTTCGGGCTGCAACTTTCATGTTACAGACATTTCAGACGACGAGTAAGGTGCTTTTAGGTCGTGGTTCTATACTCAGTGATGCCGTTGGAGTTGATGGACCCATTTACCTTCCAAGTCTTCTGCTGTTATTGATCTTAGATGGTCTTAAGCCATATTTATTGTAATAAGTTCTCTTTTGAGACATCGATGTAATAAGTGTGTGATTGCTACTCTGCTATAAATCCTTCGAAGTATTGTGTGGTGTCAGCATTACTGATCCAGGGATGACACCGGAGCACAGAGACTTGATCCATTCGGGTCGGGTCGCTACAGCGGGGATGGGTGACGGTGTCGACGTCGAGGTGGCGCACACATACTCGTCGGAGGAGTAGCGCATGCTCGGCAGAAGCACACCGGCCCGAGCACGGGTCGCATGCCAAGAGGCGGGGCAGCGGGCGCAGCGGGGCCCGTGGCGGCCGGGCCAACAGCGGTGGCGGGTGCCGCGGCGGCGGTGGTGCCCACGGCAGCGGGGCCATGATGGCAGGCGAGTCGTCGGCGGCGTTCGAGCTGGTAGCTGGGGTGGCGACGGGCGAAGTCGAGCCCGTCGCTTGGGTGGCGACGCCAACCGGGGTGGAGGTCGGGGTGCCCGCCGGCTCAACCTCGGAGGAGGGAGACGGGGACCCGGGGGCCCGGTGAGACTCGACCTCGGGGGAGGGAGTCGAAAAACCGGAAGGCGGCAGCAGAAGGCGCCATGCTTGGGGGAGGGGGGGGGTCTTCAGGGGGTGCCGCCGCGTATCGCTCCAAGCAGGGGGCGCGGGGGTCGGCGCCGAAGGAGTCAAAGCCGGAGAAACTCGAAAAACACGGGAACATTGTCTCGACAAAATACATGTGCTTCGAGGTGTACACACGATGAGTGACATGATCATATCATCGATAACCTTTGGTGTTAGAGGGATAGCCAAGGAAGACACATGGTATGGAATGTGGTGCGAGTTTATGTGGCATGGTGGACGTGGTACTAGTATAACAAAGACACCCAAAGATGCGAAGACTGTCATAGGATGGCGGTGTACCGAAGAGAAGGTGGTGAGGGGAGTAGTTCCGCCGAGGACGACACAGACGAATGTTAACTAAAAGGCTGGCGGTGCCGAGAGTATCGGGCCAAAACCAAGCAGACACGTTATAGTGAAAGAGTAACGTGCGAACGCGGTCATTAAAAGTGCAGAACATACGCTCGGCGCGGCCGTTCTGCTGTGATGTGTAAGGACAAGTAAGACGGAAGATGGTACCGTGAGAGGCGAGAAGTGAAGGAAATATGCCCTAGAGGGCAATAATAAAGTTATTATTTATTTCCTTATATCATGATAAATGTTTATTATTCATGCTAGAATTGTATTAACCGGAAACATAATACATGTGTGAATACATAGACAAACAGATTGTCACTAGTATGCCTCTACTTGACTAGCTCGTTGATCAAAGATGGTCCTAACCATAGACATGAGTTGTCATTTGATTAACAGGGTCACATCATTAGGAGAATGATGTGATTGACATGACCCATTCCGTTAGCTTAGCACCCGATCGTTTAGTATGTTGCTATTGCTTTCTTCATGACTTATACATGTTCCTATGACTATGAGATTTTGCAACTCCCATTTAGCGGAGGAACACTTTGTGTGCTATCAAACGTCACAACGTAACTGGGTGATTATAAAGGTGCTATACAGGTGTCTCCAAAGGTACTTGTTGGGTTGGCGTATTTCGAGATTAGGATTTGTCACTCCGATTGTCGGAGAGGTATCTCTGGGCCCTCTCGGTAATGCACATCACTTAAGCCTTGCAAGCATTGCAACTAATGAGTTAGTTGCGGGATGATGCATTACAGAACGAGTAAAGAGACTTGCCGGTAACGAGATTGAACTAGGTATTGAGATACCGACGATCGAATCTCGAGCAAGTAACATACCGATGACAAAGGGAACAACGTATGTTGTTATGCGATTTGACCGATAAAGATCTTCGTAGAATATGTAGGAGCCAATATGAGCATCCAAGTTCCGCTATTGGCTATTGACCGGAGACGTGTCTCGGTCATGTCTACATAGTTCTCGAACCCGTAGGGTCCGCACGCTTAACGTTATGATGACAGTTATATTATGAGTTTATATGTTTTGATGTACCGAAGGTTGTTCGGAGTCCCGGATGTGACCACGAACATGACAAGGGGTCTCGAAATGGTCGAGACATGAAGATTGATATATTGGAAGCCTATGTTTGGATATCGGAAGTGTTCCGGGTGAAATCGGGATTTTACCAAAGTACCGGGAGGTTACCGGAACCCCCTAGGAGGTAAATGGGCCTTAGTGGGCCTTTACGGAGAAGAGAAGAGGTGGCCTGGGCTGGGCTGCACCCCCCTAGTCCGAATAGGACAAGGAGAGGGGGGCGGCGCCCCCCCTTTTCCCTCTCTCCCTTCTCTTTCCCCCTCCCGAATCCTATTCCAACTAGGAAAGAGGGGGGGGGGGGAGTCCTACTCCCGGTGGGAGTAGGACTCCTCCCGGCGCGCCCTCTCCCTGGCCGGCCACACCCCCTTGCTCCTTTATATACAGGGGTAGGGGGCACCCCATAGACACAACATTTGATCAAGTTGATTTTTTAGCCGTGTGTGGTGCCCCCCTCCACCATAGTCCACCTCGATAATACTGTAGCGGTGCTTAGGCGAAGCCCTGCGTTGGTAGAACATCAACATCGTCACCACGCCGTCGTGCTGACAAAACTCTCCCTCAACACTCGTCTGGATTGGAGTTCGAGGGACGTCATCGGGCTGAATGTGTGCTGAACTCGGAGGTGTCGTGCGTTCGATACTTACGACTACATCAACCGCGTTGTGCTAACGCTTCCGCTTTCGGTCTACGAGGGTACGTGGACAACACTCTTCCCTCTCGTTGCTGTGCATCACCATGATCTTGCGTGTGCGTAGGATTTTTTTTTTGAAATTACTACATTCCCAACAGTGGCATCCGAGCCAGGTTTTATGGTAGATGTCATATGCATGAGTAGAACACAAGTGAGTTGTGGGCAATATAAGTCATACTGCTTACCAACATGTTATACTTTAGTTCAGCGGCATTGTTGGCTGAAGCGGCCCGGACCGACATTACGCGTACGCTTACGCAAGACTGGTTCTACCGACGTGCTTTGCACATAGGTGGCTGATGGGTGTCAGTTTCTCCAACTTTAGTTGAACCGAGTGTGGCTACGCCCGGTCCTTGCGAAGGTTAAAACAACACCAACTTGACAAACTATCATCGTGGTTTTGATGCGTAGGTAAGAACGGTTCTTGCTAAGCCCGTAGCAGCCACGTAAAACTTGCAACAACAAAGTAGAGGACGTCTAACTTGTTTTTGCAGGGCATGTTGTGATGTGATATGGTCAAAACATGATGCTAAATTTTATTATATGAGATGATCATGTTTTGTAACCAAGTTATCGACAACTGGCAGGAGCCATATGGTTGTCGCTTTATTGTATGCAATGCAATTGCCCTGTAATACTTTACTTTATCACTAAGCGGTAGCGATAGTCGAGGAAGCATAAGTTTGGCGAGACGACAATGATGCTACGATGGAGATCAAGGTGTCGCGCCGGTGACGATGGTGATCATGACGGTGCTTCGGAGATGGAGATCACAAGCACAAAATGATGATGGCCATATCATATCACGTATATTGACTGCATGTGATGTTTATCTTTTATGCATCTTATCTTGCTTTGATTGAAGGTAGCATTATAAGATGATCTCTCACTAAATTTCAAGATAATAGTGTTCTCCCTGAGTATGCACCGTTGCCAAAGTTCGTCGTGCCCAGACACCACGTGATGATCGGGTGTGATAAGCTCTACGTCCATCTACAACGGGTGCAAGCCAGTTTTACACACGTAGAATACTCGGGTTAAACTTGACGAGCTTAGCATATGCAGATATGGCCTCGGAACACTGCGACTGAAAAGTCAAGCGTGAATCATATAGTAGATATGATCAACATAGTGATGTTCACCATTGAAAACTACTCCATTTCACGTGATGATCGGTTACGGTTTAGTTGATTTGGATCACGTGATCACTTAGAAGATTAGAGGGATGTCTTTCTAAGTGGGAGTTCTTAAGTAATATGATTAAATTGAACTTAAATTTATCATGAACTTAGTACCTGATAGTATCTTGCTTGTCTATGTTGATTGTAGATAGATGGCCCGTGCTATTGTTGCGTTGAATTTTAATGCCTTCCTTGAGAAAGCAAAGTTGAAAGATGATGGTAGCAATTACACGGACTGGGTCCGTAACTTGAGGATTATCCTCATTGCTGCCCAGAAGAATTACGTCCTGGAAGCACCGCTGAGTGCCAGGCTTGCTGCTGATGCAACTGACGACGTTAAGAACGTCTGGCAGAGCAAAGCTGATGACTACTCAATAGTTCAATGTGCCATGCTTTACGGCTTAGAACCGGGACTTCAAAGACGTTTTGAATGTCATGGAGCATATGAGATGTTCCAGGAGTTGAAGTTAATATTTCAAGCAAATGCCCGGATTGAGAGATATGAAGTCTCCAATAAGTTCTATAGCTGCAACATGGAGGAGAATAGTTCTGTCAGTGAACATATACTCAGAATGTCTGGGTACCATAATCACTTGACTCAGCTGGGAGTTAATCTTTCGATTGATAGTGTCATGGACAGAGTTCTTCAATCACTGCCACCAAGCTACAAGAGCTTCATGATGAACTATAATATGCAAGGGATGAATAAGACAATTCCCGAGCTCTTCGCAATGCTAAAAGCTGCGGAGGTAGAAATCAAGAAGGAGCACCAAGTGTTGATGGTCAGTAAGACCACCAGTTTCAAGAAGGGCGAAGGGAAGAAGAAGGGGAACTTCAAGAAGAACAGCAAGCAAGTTGCTGCTCAGGAGAAGAAACCCAAGTATGGACCTAAGCCTGAGACTGAGTGCTTCTACTACAAGCAGACTGGTCACTGGAAGCGGAACTGCCCCAAGTATTTGGCGGATAAGAAGCATGGCAAGGTGAACAAAGGTATATGTGATATACATGTTATTGATGTGTACCTTACTAGAGCTCGCAGTAGCACCTGGGTATTTGATACTGGTTCTGTTGCTAATATTTGCAACTCGAAACATTGACTATGGATTAAGCGAACACTGGCAAAGGACGAGGTGACGATGCGCATGGGAAATGGTTCCAAAGTCGATGTGATCGCGGTCGGCACGCTACCTCTACATCTACCTTCGAGATTAGTATTAGACCTAAATAATTGTTATTTGGTGCCAGCGTTGAGCATGAACATTATATCTGGATCTTATTTGATGCGAGACAGTTATTCATTTAAATTAGAGAATAATGGTTGTTCTATTTATATGAGTAATATCTTTTATGGTCATGCACCCTTGAAGAGTGGTCTATTTTTGATGAATCTTGATAGTAGTGACACACATATTCATAATGTTGAAGCCAAAAGATGCAGAGTTGATAATGATAGTGCAATTTATTTGTGGCACTGCCGTTTAGGTCATATCGGTGTAAAGCGCATGAACAAACTCCATACTAATGGACTTTTGGAACCACTTGATTATGAATCACTTGGTACTTGCGAACCGTGCCTCATGGGCAAGATGACTAAAACGCCATTCTCCGGAACTATGGAGAGAGCAATAGATTTGTTGGAAATCATACATACAGATGTATGTGGTCCGATGAATGTTGAGGCTCGTGGCGGATATCGTTATTTTCTCACCTTCACGGATGATTTAAGCAGATATGGGTATATCTACTTGATGAAGCATAAGTCTGAAACATTTGAAAAGTTCAAAGAATTTCAGAGTGAAGTTGAAAATCATCGTAATAAGAAAATAAAGTTTCTACGATCTGATCATGGAGGAGAATATTTGAGTTACGAGTTTGGTCTACATTTGAAACAATGCGGAATAGTTTCGCAACTCACGCCACCCGGAATACCACATCGTAATGGTGTGTCCAAACGTTGTAATCGTACTTTACTAGATATGGTACGATCTATGATGTCTCATACAGATTTACCGCTATCATTTTGGGGATATGCTTTAGAACGGCCGCATTCACATTAAATAGGGTACCATCGAAATCCGTTGAGACGACGCCTTATGAACTGTGGTTTGGCAAGAAACCAAAGTTGTCGTTTCTGAAAGTTTGGGACTGCGATGCTTATGTAAAAAAGCTTCAATCTGATAAGCTCGAACCCAAATCAGAGAAATGTGTCTTCATAGGATACCCAAAGGAAACTATTGGGTACACCTTCTATCACAGATCCGAAGGCAAGACATTCGATCAAGCAAAGAAAGGGTTCTTGCCTGTATTACCAGGTGTGAAGTTGAGTAAGACTCAATGCCCGACCACTACATAAGATAGAGAGAAAATGAAAGATGTTCCTTATGCTTCAGCCATAGGCTCTATCATGTATGCAATGTTGTGTACCAGACCTGATGTGTGCCTTGCTATAAGTCTAGCAGGGAGGTACCAAAGTAATCCAGGAGTAGATCACTGGACAACGGTCAAGAACATCCTAAAATACTTGAAAAGGACTAAGGATATGTTTCTCATATATGGAAGTGACAAAGAGCTCATCGTAAACGGTTAAGTTGATGCAAGCTTTGACACTGATCCGGACGATTCTAAATCGCAAACTGGATACGTGTTTACATTGAACAGTGGAGCTGTTAGTTGGTGCAGTTCTAAACAAAGCGTTGTGGCGGGATCTACATGTGAAGCGGAGTACATAGCTGCTTAGGAAGCAGCAAATGAAGGAGTCTGGATGAAGGAGTTCATATCCTATATAGGTGTCATACCTAGTGCATCGGGTCCAATGAAAATCTTTTGTGACAATACTGGTGCAATTGCCTTGGCGAAGGAATCCAGATTTCACAAGAGAACCAAGCACATCAAGAGACACTTCAATTCCATCCGGGATTTAGTCCAGGTGGGAGACATAGAAATTTGCAAGATACATACGGATCTGAATATTGCAGACCCGTCGACTAAACCTCTTCCACGAGCGAAACATGATCAACACCAAGTCTCCATGGGTGTTAGAATCATTACTGTGTAATCTAGATTATTGACTCTAGTGCAAGTGGGAGACTAAAGGAAATATGCCCTAGAGGCAATAATAAAGTTATTATTTATTTACTTATATCATGATAAATGTTTATTATTCATGCTAGAATTGTATTAACCGGAAACATAATACATGTGTGAATACATAAACAAACAGATTGTCACTAGTATGCCTCTACTTGACTAGCTCGTTGATCAAAGATGGTTATGTTTCCTAACCATAGACATGAGTTGTCATTTGATTAACAGGGTCACATCATTAGGAGAATGATGTGATTGACATGACCCATTCCGTTAGCTTAGCACCCGATCGTTTAGTATGTTGCTATTCCTTTCTTCATGACTTATACATGTTCCTATGACTACGAGATTATGCAACTCCCGTTTAGCGGAGGAACACTTTGCGTGCTGCCAAACGTCACAACGTAACTGGGTGATTATAAAGGTGCTCTACAGGTGTCTCCAAAGGTACTTGTTGGGTTGGCGTATTTCGAGATTAGGATTTGTCACTCCGATTGTCGGAGAGGTATCTTTGGGCCCTCTCGGTAATGCACATCACTTAAGCCTTGCAAGCATTGCAACTAATGAGTTAGTTGCGGGATGATGCATTACAGAACGAGTAAAGAGACTTGCCGGTAACGAGCTTGAACTAGGTATTGAGATACCGACGATCGAATCTCGGGCAAGTAACATACCGATGACAAAGGGAACAACGTATATTGTTATCCGGTTTGACCGATAAAGATCTTCGTAGAATATGTAGGAGCCAATACGAGCATCCAGGTTCTGCTATTGGCTATTGACCAGAGACGTGTCTCGGTCATGTCTACATAGTTCTCGAACCCATAGGGTCCGCGCGCTTAACGTTATGATGACACTTATATTATGAGTTTATATGTTTTGATGTACCGAAGGTTGTTCGGAGTCCCGGATGTGATCACGGACATGACGAGGAGTCTCGAAATGGTCGAGACATGAAGATTGATATATTGGAAGCCTAGGTTTGGATATCGGAAGTGTTCCGGGTGAAATCGGGATTTTACCGGAGTACCGGGAGGTTACCAGAACCCACCGGGAGGTAAATGGGCCTTAGTGGGCCTTTACGGAGAAGAGAAGAGGCGGCCAGGGCTGGGCTGCATGCCCCTCCCCCTAGTCCGAATAGGACAAGGAGAGGGGGGCGGCGCCTCCCCTTTTCCTTCTCTCCCTTCTCTTTCCCCCTCCCAATCCTATTCCAACTAGGAAAGGGGGGGAGTCCTACTCCCGGTGGGAGTAGGACTCCTCCTGGCGCGCCCTCTCCCTGGCCGGCCACCCCCCTTGCTCCTTTATATACGGGGGCAGGGGGCACCCCATAGACACACCAATTGATCAAGTTGTAGCGGTGCTTAGGCGAAGCCCTGCGTCGGTAGAACATCAACATCATCACCACACCGTCGTGCTGACGAAACTCTCCCTCAACACTCGGCTAGATCGGAGTTCGAGGGACGTCATTGGGCTGAACATGTGCTGAACTTGGAGGTGCCGTGCGTTCGGTACTTGATCGGTCGGATCGTGAAGACGTATGACTACATCAACCGCGTTGTGCTAACGCTTCCGCTTTCGGTCTACGAGGGTACGTGGACAACACTCTCCCCTCTCGTTGTTGTGCATCACCATGATCTTGCGTGTGCGTAGGATTTTTTTTGAAATTACTACGTTCCCCAGCAAGAAGGGTGCGGAGAGCGACGTTGTCAAACTCTTTTTCGTTATCAGTTTGGAGTGCAAGTATGGGGCGACCAGACTGGATGGTGATATAGGAATAAAAGGCGGTGAGTGTGGCTAAAGCATCAGATTTACGACGTAGAGGAAAAGTCCACATATAACGAGAATAATCATCTAAAATCACAAAATAGTATAGATAACCCGTGTTACTTGCAACTGGAGACGTACAAACATCACTAAGAAGTAATTGAAATGGAAAAGTGGAAATTTTGATAGATGTACTAAAGGGAAGACGAATGTGCTTGCTCAAACGACAAGCCTCATAAATATGCTCGTTGAGCTTATTACATGAGAAAGAAAACTCCTAAGAACCTGACGCAAAATGGTGGGGTTGGTGTTGGGAAACGTAGCAGAAATTCAAAATTTTCCTACGTGTCACCAAGATCTATCTATGGAGAAACTAGCAACGAGGGGAAGGTGAGTGCATCTACATACCCTTGTAGATCGCTAAGCGAAGCGTTCAAGAGAACGGGGTTGAAGGAGTCGTACTCGTCATGATCCAAATCACCGGAGATCCTAGTGCCGAACGGACGGCACCTCCGCGTTCAACACACGTACAGCCCGACGACGTCTCCCATGCCTTGATCCAGCAAGGGGAGAGGGAGAGGTTGAGGAAGACTCCATCCAGCAGAAGCACAACGGCGTGGTGGTGGTGGAGGAGTGTGGTGATCCAGCAGGGCTTCGCCAAGCACCGCGAGATATGAGGAGGAGAGAGGTAGGGCTGCGCCAGGGAGAGATCAAATCGTCTTCTGTTGGGCAGCCCCAAAACTCAACTATTTATAGGAGGAGGGGAGGAGGGTGCGCCCCCTCTAGGGTTCCCACCCCTAGAGGGGTGGCAGCCCTAGATGGAGGGGGGCGGCCAAGAGGGGGAGAGGGGGGCGCGCCCTAGGGTGGGCCTTAGGCCCATCTGCGCCTAGGGTTTCCCCCTTCTCCTCCTAGCTGCGCCTTGGGCTTTGTGGGAGGCGCACCAGCCCACTCAGGGGCTGGTCCCTTCCCACTCTTGGCCCATGCAAGCCTCCGGGGCTGGTGGCCCCACTTGGTGGACCCCCGGGACCCTCCTGGTGGTCCCGGTACGTTACCGATAAACCCCGAAACTTTTCCGGCGATCAAAACAGGACTTCCCATATATAAATCTTTACCTCCGGACCATTCCGGAACTCCTCGTGACGTTCGGGATCTCATCCGGGACTCCGAACAACATTCGGTAACCACATACAAACTTCCTTTATAACCCTAGCGTCATCGAACCTTAAGTGTGTAGACCCTACGGGTTCGGGAACCATGCAGACATGACCGAGACGATCTCCGGTCAATAACCAACAGCGGGATCTGGATACCCATGTTGGCTCCCACATGCTCCATGATGATCTCATTGGATGAACCAAGATGTCAAGGACTTAATCAATCCCGTATACAATTCCCTTTGTCTAGCGGTACGATACTTGCCCGAGATTCGATCGTCGGTATCCCGATACCTTGTTCAATCTCGTTACCGGCAAGTCTCTTTACTCGTTCCGTAACACATCATCCCGTGATCAACTCCTTGATCACATTGTGCACATTATGATGATGTCCTACCGAGTGGGCCCAGAGATACCTCTCCATTTACACGGAGTGACAAATCCCAGTCTCGATTCGTGCCAACCCAACAGACACTTTCGGAGATACCTGTAGTGTACCTTTATAGCCACCCAGTTACATTGTGACGTTTGGCACACCCAAAGTACTCCTACGGTATCCGGGAGTTGCACAATCTCATGGTCTAAGGAAATGATACTTGACATTAGAAAAGCTTCAGCATACGAACTACATGATCTTGTGCTAGGCTTAGGATTGGGTCTTGTCCATCACATCATTCTCCTAATGATGTGATCCCGTTATCAACGACATCCAATGTCCATGGTCAGGAAACCGTAACCATCTATTGATCAACGAGCTAGTCAACTAGAGACTTACTAGGGACATGGTGTTGTCTATGTATCCACACATGTATCTGAGTTTCCTATCAATACAATTCTAGCATGGATAATAAACGATTATCATGAACAAGGAAATATAATAATAATCAATTTATTATTGCCTCTAGGGCATATTTCCAACAGTCTCCCACTTGCACTAGAGTCAATAATCCAGTTCACATTGATATGTGATTAACACTCAAGGTCACATCCCCATGTGACTAACACCCAAAGAGTTTACTAGAGTCAATAATCTAGTGCACATTACCATGTGATTAACACTCGATGAGTTCTGGGTTTGATCATGTTATGCTTGTGAGAGATGTTATAGTCAACGGGTCTGAACCTTTTAGATCCGTGTGTGCTTTACAAATCTCTATGTCATCTCCTAGATGCAGCTACTACGTTCTATTTGGAGCTATTCCAAATAACTGTTCTACTATACGAATCCAGTTTACTACTCAGAATAGTCTGGATTAGTGTCAAAGTTTGCATCGGCGTAACCCTTTACGACGAACTCTTTTACTACCTCCATAATCGAGAAAATTTCTTAGTCCACTAGTTACTAAGGATAACTTTGACCGCTGTCCTGTGATCCATTCTTGGATCACTCTTGTACCCCTTGACTGACTCATGCCAAGGCACACTTCAGGTGCGGTACACAACATAGCATACTGTATAGAGCCTATGACAAAAGCATAGGGGACGACCTTCGTCCTTCCTCTTTCTTCTGCCGTGGTCGAGCTTTAAGTCTTAACTTCATACCTTACAACTCAGGCAAGAACTCCTTCTTTGACTGATCCATCTTGAACACCTTCAAGATCATGTCAAGGTATGTGCTTATTTGAAAGTACCATTAAGCGTTTTGATCTATCCTTATAGATCTTGATGCTCAATGTTCAAGTAGCTTAATCCAGGCTTTCCATCGTAAAACACTTTCCAAATAACCCTATATGCTTTCCAAAAATTCTACGTCATTTCTGATCAACAACATATATTCATCAGAAATTCTATAGTGCTCCCACTCACTTCTTTGGAAATACAAGTTTCTCATAAACTTTGTATACACCCAAAACTTTGATCATCTCATCAAAGCATACATTCCAACTCCGAGATGCTTACTCCAGTCCTTAGAAGGATTGCTGGAGCTTTGCATACTTGTTAGCATCTTTCAGGATTGACAAGACCTTCCGGTTGTATCACATACAACCTTTCCTCAAAATCGTCGAGGAAACAATGTTTTGACATCCTATCTGCAAGATTTCATAAATAATGCAGTAATTGCTAATATAATTCCAACAGACTCTTAGCATCGCTACGAGTGAGAAAGTCTCATCGTGGTCAACTTCTTGAACTTGTCGGAAAACATCTTAACGACAAGTCGAGCTTTCTTAATGGTGATACTTACCATCATTGTCCGTCTTCCTTTTAAAATCCATATGTACCTAACGGCCTTACGACCATCAAGTAGTTCTTCCGAAGTCTACACTTTGTTTTCAAATATGGATCATCTCTCGGATTATATGGCCTCGAGCCATTTTGGAATCCAGGCCCACCATCGCTTCTCCATAGCTCGTAGGTTCATTGTTGTCTAGCAACATGACTTCCAAGACAGGATTACGTACCATTCTGAAGTAGTACGCATCCTTGTCATCCCACGAGGTTTGGTAGTGACTTGATCTGAAGTTTCATGATTACTATCATAAGCTTCCACTTCAATTGGTGTAGGTGCCACAGGAACAACTCCCTGTGCCCTGCCACACACTAGTTGAAGAGACGGTTCAATAACCTCATCAAGTCTCCACCATCCTCCCACTCAATTCTTTCGAGAGAAACTTTTCCTTGAGAAAGGACCCGATTCTAGAAACAATCCCTTATTGCTTTCGAATCTGAGACAGGAGGTATACCCAACTGTTTTGGGTGTCCTATGAAGATGCATTTATCCGCTTTGGGTTCGAGCTTATCAGCCTGAAACTTTTTCACACAAGCGTCGCAGCCCCAAACTTTTAAGAAATGACAGCTTAGGTTTCTCTAAACCATAGTTCATACGGTGTCATCTCACCGGAATTACGTGGTGCTCCTTTTAAAATGAATGTGGTTGTCTCTAATGCCTAACCCATAAACTATCGTGGTAATTCGATAAGAGACATCATGGTATGCATCATATCCAATAGAGTGCAGTTATGATGTACGGACACACCATCACACCATGGTGTTCCTGGCTGTATTGGTTGTGAAACAATTTCTACAATGTCTTAATTCTGTGCCAAACTCGTAATTCAGATATTCATCTCCACGATTGTTGGGAAACGTAGTAATTTCAAAAAAATTCCTACGCACACGCAAGATCATGGTGATGCATAGCAACAAGAGGGGAGAGTGTTGTCTACGTACCCTCGTAGACCGAAGCGGAAGCGTTGACGCAACGTAGAGGAAGTAGTCGTACGTCTTCCCGGTCCAACCGATCCAAGCACCGTTACTCCGGCACCTCCGAGTTCTTGACACACGTACAACTCGATGACGCACTCCGGGCTCCGATCCAGCAAAGCTTCGGGGAGGATTTTCGTCAGCACGACGGCGTGGTGACGATCTTGATGTTTAACTGTCGCAGGGCTTCGCCTAAGCACCGCTACAATATGATCGAGGTGTAATATTGTGGAGGGGGGCACCGCACACGGCTAAGGAACGATCACGAAGATCAACTTGTGTGTCCTAGGGTGCCCCCTTGCCCCTGTATATAAAGGAGCCAAGGGGGGGGGGGGTGCGGCCGGCCCTAGTAGGAGGCGCGCAGGAGGAGTCCTACTCCTACCGGGAGTAGAACTCCTCTCCCTTTCCTTGTCCAAGTAGGAGAGGGGGAAGGAAGGGGGAGAGGAGAGGAAGGAAAGGGGGGGGGGCACCGCCCCTCCCTCCTTGTCCAATTCGGACTAGGGGGAGAGGGGGCGCGCGGCCTGCCCTGGCTGCCTTTCCTCTTCTCCACTTTAGGCCCATGAGGCCCATTAACCCCCCGGGGGGTTCCGGTAAACCCCCGGTTCTCCGGTTTTATCCGAAACTTCCCCGAAACACTTCTGGTGTCCGAATATAGCCATCCAATATATCAATCTTTATGTCTCGACCATTTCGAGACTCCTCATCATGTCCGTGATCACATCCGGGACTCCGAACAACCTTCAGTACATCAAAATACATAAACTCATAATGAAACTGTCATCGTAACTTTAAGCGTGCGGACCCTACGGTTCGAGAACAATGTAGACATGACCGAGACACGTCTCCGGTCAATAACCAACAGCGGGACCTGGATGCCCATATTGGCTCCTACATATTCTACGAAGATCTTTATTGGTCAGACCGCATAACAACATACGTTGTTCCCTTTTTCATCGGTATGTTACTTGCCCGAGATTCGATCGTCGGTATCCAATACCTAGTTCAATCTCGTTACCGGCAAGTCTCTTTACTCGTTCCGTAATACATCATCTTGCAACTAACTCATTAGTTGCAATGCTTGCAAGGCTTAAGTGATGTGCATTACCAAGAGGGCCCAGAGATACCTCTCCGACGATCGGAGTGACAAATCCTAATCTCGAAATACGTCAACCCAACATGTACCTTTGGAGACACCTGTAGAGCACCTTTATAATCACCCAGTTACGTTGTGACGTTTGGTAGCACACAAAGTGTTCCGCCGGCACATGGGAGTTACATAATCTCATAGTCATAGGAACATGTATAAGTCATGAAGAAAGCAATAGCAACATACTAAGCGATCGGGTGCTAAGCTAGTAGAATGGGTCATGTCAATCAGATCATTCAACTAATGATGTGATCCCGTTAATCAAATGACAACTCTTTGTCCATGGTTAGGAAACATAACCATCTTTGATCAACGAGCTAGTCAAGTAGAGGCATACTAGTGACAATCTGTTTTTCTATGTATTCACACATGTATTATGTTTCTGGTTAATACAATTCTAGCATGAATAATAAACATTTATCATGATATAAGGAAATAAATAATATCTTTATTATTGCCTCTAGGGCATATTTCCTTCAGTCTCCCACTTGCACTAGAGTCAAAAATCTAGATTACACAGTAATGATTCTAACACCCATGGAGCCTTGGTGCGGATCATGTTTTACTCGTGGAAGAGGCTTAGTCAACGGGTCTGCCACATTCAGATCCGTATGTATCTTGCAAATCTCTATGTCTCCCACCTGGACTAGATCCCGGATGGAATTGAAGCGTCTCTTGATGTGTTTGGTTCTTTTGTGAAATCTGGATTCCTTTGCCAAGGCAATTGCACCAGTATTGTCACAAAAGATTTTCATTGGACCCGATGCACTAGGTATGACACCTAGATCGGATATGAACTCCTTCATCCAGACTCCTTCGTTTGCTGCTTCCGAAGTAGCTATGTACTCCGCTTCACATGTAGATCCCGCCACGACACTTTGTTTAGAACTGCACCAACTGACAGCTCCACCGTTTAATATAAACACGTATCCGGTTTGCGATTTAGAATCGTCCGGATCAGTGTCAAAGCTTGCATCAATGTAACCGTTTACGATGAGCTCTTTGTCACCTCCATATACGAGAAACATATCCTTAGTCCTTTTCAGGTATTTCAGGATGTTCTTGACCGCTGTCCAGTGATCCACTCCTGGATTACTTTGGTACCTCCCTGCTAAACTTATAGCAAGGCACACATCAGGTCTGGTACACAGCATTGCATACATGATAGAGGCTATGGCTGAAGCATAGGGAACATCTTTCATTTTCTCTCTATCTTCTGCAGTGGTCGGGTATTGAGTCTGACTCAACTTCACACCTTGTAACACAGGCAAGAACCCTTTCTTTGCTTGATCCATTTTGAACTTCTTCAAAATATTGTCAAGGTATGTGCTTTGTGAAAGTCCAATTAAGCATCTTGATCTATCTCTATAGATCTTTATTCCTAATATGTAAGCAGCTTCACCGAGGTCTTTCATTGAAAAACTCTTATTCAAGTATCCCTTTAGGCTATCCAGAAATTCTATATCATTTCCAATCAGTAATATGTCATCCACATATAATATCAGAAATGCTACAGAGCTCCCACTCAATTTCTTGTAAATGCAGGCTTCTCCAAAAGTCTGTATAAAACCAAATGCTTTGATCACACTATCAAAGCGTTTATTCCAACTCCGAGAGGCTTGCACCAGTCCATAAATGGATCGTTGGAGCTTGCACACTTTGTTAGCTCCCTTTGGATCGACAAAACCTTCCGGTTGCATCATATACAACTCTTCTTCTAGAAATCCATTCAGGAATGCAGTTTTGACATCCATCTGCCAAATTTCATAATCATAAAATGCGGCAATTGCTAACATGATTCCGACAGACTTAAGCATCGCTACGGGTGAGAAGGTCTCATCGTAGTCAACCCCTTGAACTTGTTGAAAACCTTTTGTGACAATTCAAGCTTTGTAGACAGTAACATTACCGTCAGCGTCAGTCTTCTTCTTGAAGATCCATTTATTCTCAATTGCTTGCCGATCATCGGGCAAGTCAACCAAAGTCCATACTTTGTTTTCATACATGGATCCCATCTTAGATTTCATGGCTTCAAGCCATTTCACGGAATCTGGGCTCACCATCGCGTCTTCATAGTTCGTAGGTTCATCATGATCTAGTAGCATGATTTCCAGAACAGGATTACCGTACCACTCTGGTGCGGATCTTACTCTGGTTGACCTACGAGGCTTAGTAGTAACTTGATCTGAAATTTCATGATCATCATCATTAAATTCCTCACCAATTGGTGTAGGTGTCGCAGAAACCGATTTCTGTGTTGAACTACTTTCCAATAAGGGAGCAGGTACAGTTACCTCATCAAGTTCTACTTTCCTCCCACTCACTTCTTTCGAGAGAAACTCCTTCTCTAGAAAGGATCCATTCTTATCAACGAATGTCTTGCCTTCGGATCTGTGATAGAAGGTGTACCCAACAGTCTCCTTTGGGTATCTATGAAGACACATTTCTCCGATTTGGGTTCGAGCTTATCAGGTTGAAGCTTTTTCACGTAAGTATCGCAGCCCCAAACTTTAAGAAACGACAACTTTGGTTTCTTGCCAAACCATAGTTCATAAGGCGCCGTCTCAACGGATTTTGATGGTGCCCTATTTAACGTGAATGCGGCCGTCTCTAAAGCATAACCCCAAAATGATAGCGGTAAATCAGTAAGAGACATCATAGATCGCACCATATCTAGTAAAGTATGATTACGACGTTCGGACACACCATTACGCTGTGGTGTTCCGGGTGGCGTGAGTTGCGAAACTATTCCGCATTGTTTCAAATGTACACTAAACTCGTAACTCAAATATTCTCCTCCATGATCAGATCGTAGAAACTTTATTTTCTTGTTACGATGATTTTCAACTTCACTTTGAAATTCTTTGAACTTTTCAAATGTTTCAGACTTATGTTTCATTAAGTAGATATACCCATATCTGCTTAAATCATCTGTGAAGGTAATAAAATAACGAGATCCGCCACGAGCCTCAATATTCATCGGACCACATACATCTGTATGTATGATTTCCATCAAATCTGTTGCTCTCTCCATAGTACCAGAGAACGGTGTTTTAGTCATCTTGCCCATGAGGCACGGTTCGCAAGTACGAAGTGATTCATAATCAAGTGGTTCCAAAAGTCCATCAGTATGGAGTTTCTTCATGCGCTTTACACCGATATGACCTAAACGACAGTGCCACAAATAAGTTGCACTATCATTATCAAGTCTGCATCTTTTGGTTTCGACATTATGAATATGTGTATCACTACTATCGAGATTCATCAGAAATAGACCACTCTTCAAGGGTGCATGACCATAAAAGATATTACTCATATAAATAGAACAACCATTATTCTCTGATTTAAATGAATAACCGTCTCGCATCAAACAAGATCCAGATATAATGTTCATGCTCAACGCTGGCACCAAATAACAATTATTTAGGTCTAATACTAATCCCGAAGGTAGATGTAGAGGTAGCGTGCCGACTGCGATCACATCGACTTTGGAACCATTTCCCACGCGCATCGTCACCTCGTCCTTTGCCAGTGTTCGCTTAATCCGTAGTCCCTGTTTCGAGTTGCAAATATCAGCAACAGAACCAGTATCAAATACCAGGTGCTACTGTGAGCTCTAGTAAGGTACACATCAATAACATGTATATCACATATACCTTTGTTCACCTTCCATCCTTCTTATCCGCCAAATACTTGGGGCAGTTCCGCTTAGAGTGACCAGTCTGCTTGCAGTAGAAGCACTCAGTTTCAGGCTTAGGTCCAGACTTGGGTTTCTTCTCTTGAGCAGCAACTTGCTTGGTATTCTTCTTGAAGTTCCCCTTCTTCTTCCCTTTGCCCTTTTTCTTGAAACTAGTGGTCTTGTTGACCATCAACACTTGATGCTCCTTTTTGATTTCTACCTCCGCAGCTTTCAGCATTGCGAAGAGCTCAGGAATAGTCTTATTCATCCCTTGCATATTATAGTTCACCACTAAGCTCTTGTAGCTTGGTGGCAGTGATTGGAGAATTCTGTCAATGACGCAATCATCTGGAAGATTGACTCCCATCTGAATCAAGTGATTATTATACCCAGACATTTTGAGTATATGCTCACTGACAGAACTGTTCTCCTCCATCTTGCAGCTATAGAACTTATTGGAGACTTCATATCTCTCAATCCGGGCATTTGCTTGAAATATTAACTTCAACTCCTGTAACATCTCATATGCTCCATGACGTTCAAAATGTCGTTGAAGTCCCGATTCTAAACCGTAAAGCATGGCACACTGAACTATCGAGTAGTCATCAGCTTTGCTCTGCCAGACGTTCATAACATCTGGTGTTGCTCCAGCAGCAGGCCTGGCACCCAGCGGTGCTTTCAGGACGTAATTCTTCTGTGCAGCAATGAGGATAATCCTCAAGTTACGGACCCAGTCCGTGTAATTGCTACCATCATCTTTCAACTTTGCTTTCTCAAGGAACGCATTAAAATTCAACGGAACAACAGCACGGGCCATCTATCTACAATCAAACATACATAAGCAAGATACTATCAGGTACTAAGTTCATGATAAATTTAAGTTCAATTAATCATATTACTTAAGAACTCCCACTTAGATAGACATCCCTCTAATCCTCTAAGTGATCACGTGATCCAAATCAACTAAACCATAACCGATCATCACGTGAAATGGATTAGATTTCAATGGTGAACATCATTATGTTGATCATATCTACTATATGATTCATGCTCGACCTTTCGGTCTCCGTGTTCCGAGGCCATATCTGCATATGCTAGGCTCGTCAAGTTTAACCTGAGTATTCTGCGTGTGCAAAACTGGCTTGCACCCGTTGTAGATGGACGTAGAGCTTATCACACCCGATCATCACGTGGTGTCTGGGCACGACGAACTTTGGCAACGGTGGATACTCAGGGAGAACACTTCTTGATAATTTAGTGAGAGATCATCTTATAATGCTACCATCAATCAAAGCAAGATAAGATGCATAAAAGATAAACATCACATGCAATCAATATAAGTGATATGATATGGCCATCATCATCTTGTGCTTGTGATCTCCATCTCCGAAGCACCGTCATGATCAGCATCGTCACCGGCGCGACACCTTGATCTCCATCGTAGCATCGTTGTCGTCTCGCCAATCTTATGCTTCCATGACTATCGCTACCGCTTAGTGATAAAGTAAAGCATTACAGCGCGATTGCATTGCATACAATAAAGCGACAACCATATGGCTCCTGCCAGTTGCCGATAACTCAGTTACAAAACATGATCATCTCATACAATAAAATTTAGCATCATGTCTTGACCATATCACATCACAACATGCCCTGCAAAAACAAGTTAGACGTCCTCTACTTTGTTTGTTGCAAGTTTTACGTGGCTGCTACGGGCTTAAGCAAGAACCAATCTTACCTACGCAACAAAACCACAACGATAGTTTGTCAAGTTGATGCTGTTTTAACCTTCGCAAGGACCGGGCGTAGCCACACTCGGTTCAACTAAAGTTGGAGAAACTGATACCCGCCACCCACCTGTGTGCGAAGCACGGCGGTAGAACCAGTCTCGCGTAAGCGTATGCGTAATGTCGGTCTGGGCCACTTCATCCAACAATACTGCCGAACCAAAGTATGACATGCTGGTAGGCAGTATGACTTATATCGCCCACAACTCACTTGTGTTCTACTCATGCATATAACATCAAACCATAAAACCTAGGCTCGGATGCCACTGTTGGGAAACGTAGTAATTTCAAAAAATTTCCTACGCACACGCAAGATCATGGTGATGCATAGCAACGAGAGGGGAGAGTGTTGTCTACGTACCCTCGTAGACCGAAGCGGAAGCGTTGACGCAACGTAGAGGAAGTAGTCGTATGTCTTCCCGGTCCAACCGATCCAAGCACCGTTACTCCGGCACCTCCGAGTTCTTGACACACGTACAGCTCGATGACGCACTCCGGGCTCCGATCCAGCAAAGCTTCGGGGAGGAGTTTCGTCAGCACGACGGCGTGGTGATGATCTTGATGTTTAACCGTCGCAGGGCTTCGCCTAAGCACCGCTACAATATGATCGAGGTGTAATATCATGGAGGGGGGCACCGCACACGGCTAAGGAACGATCACGGAGATCAACTTGTGTGTCCTAGGGTGCCCCCTTGCCCCCGTATATAAAGGAGCCAAGGGGGGGGGTGCGGCCGGCCCTAGTAGGAGGCACGCAGGAGGAGTCCTACTCCTACCAGGAGTAGGACTCCTCTCCCTTTCCTTGTCCAAGTAGGAGAGGGGGAAGGAAGGGAGAGAGGAGAGGAAGGAAAGGGGGGCGCCGCCCCTCCCTCCTTGTCCAATTCGGACTAGGGGGAGAGGGGGCGCGCGGCCTGCCCTGGCTGCCTTTCCTCTTCTCCACTTTAGGCCCATGAGGCCCATTAACCCCCCGGGGGGTTCCGGTAACCCCCCGGTTCTCCGGTTTTATCCGAAACTTCCCCGGAACACTTCCGGTTTCCGAATATAGCCGTCCAATATATCAATCTTTATGTCTCGACCATTTTGAGACTCCTCGTCATGTCCGTGATCACATCCGGGACTCCGAACAACCTTCGGTACATCAAAATACATAAACTCATAATGAAACTGTCATCGTAACTTTAAGCGTGCGGACCCTATGGTTCGAGAACAATGTAGACATGACCGAGACACGTCTCCGGTGAATAACCAACAGCGGGACCTGGATGCCCATATTGGCTCCTACATATTCTATGAAGATCTTTATCAGTCAGACCGCATAACAACATACGTTGTTCCCTTTGTCATCGGTATGTTACTTGCCCGAGATTCGATCATCGGTATCCAATACCTAGTTCAATCTCGTTACCGGCAAGTCTCTTTACTCGTTCCGTAATACATCATCTCGCAACTAACTCATTAGTTGCAATGCTTGCATGGCTTAAGTGATGTGCATTACCGAGAGGGACCAGAGATACCTCTCCGACGATCGGAGTGACAAATCCTAATCTTGAAATACGTCAACCCAACATGTACCTTTGGAGACACCTGTAGAGCACCTTTATAATCACCCAGTTACGTTGTGACGTTTGGTAGCACACAAAGTGTTCCTCCGGCACACAGGAGTTACATAATCTCATAGTCATAGGAACATGTATAAGTCATGAAGAAAGCAATAGCAACATACTAAACGATCGGGTGCTAAGCTAGTGGAATGGGTCATGTCAATCAGATCATTCAACTAATGATGTGATCCCGTTAATCAAATGACAACTCTTTGTCCATGGTTAGGAAACATAACCATCTTTGATTAACGAGCTAGTCAAGTAGAGTCATACTAGTGATACTTTGTTTGTCTATGTATTCACACATGTATTATGTTTCCGGTTAATACAATTCTAGCATGAATAATAAACATTTATCATGATATAAGGAAATAAATAATATCTTTATTATTGCCTCTAGGGCATATTTCCTTCAACGATCATATCATAGGCATTTTATCCTCTTGTCACGACGATGTTCAACTTCACTCTGAAATTACTTGAACCTTTCAATAATTCAGACTTATGTTTCATCAAGTAAATATACTCAGTATCTACTCAAATCATCTGTGAAGTAAGAACATAATGAAATCCACTACATGCCTCAGCACTCACTGGACTGCGCACATCAAGATGTATTACTTCCAACAAGTTGCTTTCTTGTTCCATTTTACTGAAAACGAGGCTTTCAGTCATCTTGCCCATGTGGTATGATTTTGAAGGAAATATGCCCTAGAGGCAATAATAAAGTTATTATTTATTTCCTTATATCATGATAAATGTTTATTATTCATGCTAGAATTGTATTAACCGGAAACATAATACATGTGTGAATACATAGACAAACAGAGTGTCACTAGTATGCCTCTACTTGACTAGCTCGTTAATCAAAGATGAATATGTTTCCTAACCATGGACAAAGAGTTGTTATTTGATTAACGGGATCACATCATTAGTTGAATGATCTGATTGACATGACCCATTCCATTAGCTTAGCACCCGATCGTTTAGTATGTTGCTGTTGCTATTCTTCATGACTTATACATGTTCCTATGACTATGAGATTATGCAACTCCCGTTTACCGGAGGAACACTTTGGGTGCTACCAAACGTCACAACGTAACTGGGTGATTATAAAGGAGTACTACAGGTGTCTCCAAAGGTAGATGTTGGGTTGGCGTATTTCGAGATTAGGATTTGTCACTCCGATTGTCGGAGAGGTATCTCTGGGCCCTCTCGGTAATGCACATCACTTAAGCCTTGCAAGCATTGCAACTAATGAGTTAGTCGTGGGATGTTGTATTACGAAACGAGTAAAGAGACTTGCCGGTAACGAGATTGAACTAGGTATTGGATACCGACGATCGAATCTCGGGCAAGTAACATACCGATGACAAAGGGAACAACGTATGTTGTTATGCGGTCTGACCGATAAAGATCTTCGTAGAATATGTAGGAGCCAATATGGGCATCCAGGTCCCGCTATTGGTTATTGACCGGAGACGTGTCTCGGCCATGTCTACATTGTTCTCGAACCGTAGGGTCCGCACGCTTAAGGTTTCGATGACAGTTATATTATGAGTTTATGAGTTTTGATGTACCGAAGGAGTTCGGAGTCCCGGATGAGATCGGGGACATGACGAGGAGTCTTGAAATGGTCGAGACGTAAAGATCGATATATTGGACGACTATATTCGGACTTCGGAAAGGTTCCGAGTGATTCGGGTATTTTTCGGAGTACCGGAGAGTTACGAGAATTCGCCGGGGAGTATATGGGCCTTATTGGGCCATAAGGGAATAGAGGAAAGAGTCCAAAAGGAAGGAGGCGTGCGCCCCCCCTTTGGTCCGAATTGGACAAGGGGCGCAGCCCCCTTTTCCTTATTCCTCTCCCCCTCTTTCCCCCTTCTCCTACTCCAACAAGGAAGGAGGGAGTCCTACTCCCGGTGGGAGTAGGACTCCCCTTGGTGCGCCTCCTCCTAGGCCGGCCGGCCCCTCCCCCTTGCTCCTTTATATACGGAGGCAGGGGGCACCCCATGACACACAAGTTGATCCTTGGTGATCGTTCCTTAGCCGTGTGCGGTGCCCCCTTCCACCAAATTCCACCTCGGTCATATTGTTGTAGTGCTTAGGCGAAGCCCTGCGTCGGTAGTACATCAAGATCGTCATCACGCCGTCGTGCTGACGGAACTCTTCCTTGACGCTTTGCTGGATCGGAGCCCGAGGATCGTCATCGAGCTGAACGTGTGCTAAGAACTCGGAGGTGCCGGAGTAACGGTGCTTGAATCGGTCGGATCGGGAAGACGTACGACTACTTCCTCTACGTTGTGTGATCGCTTCCGCAGTCGGTCTGCGTTGGTACGTAGACAACACTCTCCCCTCTCGTTGCTATGCATCACCATGATCTTGCGTGTGCGTAGGAAATTTTTTGAAATTACTACGTTCCCCAACAGTGGTATCCGAGCCTAGGTTTTATGGTTTGATGTTATTTGCACGAGTAGAACACAAGTGAGTTGTGGGCGATACAAGTCATACTGCCTACCAGCATGTCATACTTTGGTTCGGCGGTATTGTTGGACGAGACGACCCGGACCAACCTTACGCGTACGCTTACGCGAGACCGGTTCCCTCGACGTGCTTAGCACATAGATGGCTTGCGGGCGACTGTCTCTCCAACATTAGTTGAACCGAGTATGGTTACGCCCGGTCCTTGAGAAGGTTAAAACGGAGTCTATTTGACAAACTATCGTTGTGGTTTTGATGCGTAGGTGAGATGAGTTCTTGCTTAAGCCTGTAGCAGCCACGTAAAACTTGCAACAACAAAGTAGAGGACGTCTAACTTGTTTTTGCAGGGCATGTTGTGATGTGATATGGTCAATACATGATGCTAAATTTTATTGTATGAGATGATCATGTTTTGTAACCGAGTTATCGGCAACTGGCAGGAGCCATATGGTTGTCGCTTTATTGTATGCAATGCAATCGCGATGTAATGCTTTACTTTATCACTAAGCGGTAGCGATAGTCATGGAAGCATAAGATTGGCGAGACGACAACGATGCTACGATGGAGATCAAGGTGTCGCGCCGGTGACGATGGTGATCATGACGGTGCTTCGGAGATGGAGATCACAAGCACAAGATGATGATGGCCATATCATATCACTTATATTGATTGCATGTGATGTTTATCTTTTTATGCATCTTATCTTGCTTTGATTGACGGTAGCATTATAAGATGATCTCTCACTAAATTATCAAGAAGTGTTCTCCCTGAGTACGCACCGTTGCGAAAGTTCTTCGTGCTGAGACACCATGTGATGATCGGGTGTGATAGGCTCTACGTTCAAATACAACGGGTGCAAAACAGTTGCACACGCGGAATACTCAGGTTATACTTGACGAGCCAAGCATATACAGATATGGCCTCGGAACACGGAGACCGAAAGGTCGAGCGTGAATCATATAGTAGATATGATCAACATAGTGATGTTCACCAATGAAACTACTCCATCTCACGTGATGATCGGACATGGTTTAGTTGATTTGGATCACGTGATCACTTAGAGGATTAGAGGGATGTCTATCTAAGTGGGAGTTCTTAAGTAATATGATTAAATTGAACTTATATTTATCATGAACTTAGTCCTGGTAGTATTTTGCAAATTATGTTGTAGATCAATAGCTCGCGTTGTTGCTTCCCTGTGTTTACTTTGATATGTTCCTAGAGAAAATTGTATTGAAAGATGTTAGTAGCAATGATGCGGATTGGATCCGTGATCTGAGGTTTATCCTCATTGCTGCACAGAAGAATTATGTCCTTGATGCACCGCTAGGTGACAGACCTATTGCAGGAGCAGATGCAGACGTTATGAACGTTTGGCTAGCTCAATATGATGACTACTTGATAGTTTAGTGCACCATGCTTAATGGCTTAGAATCGGGACTTCAAAGACGTTTTGAACATCATGGACCATATGAGATGTTCCAGGAGTTGAAGTTAATATTTCAAGCAAATACCCGAGTTGAGAGATATGAAGTCTCCAACAAGTTCTATAGCTAAAAGATGGAGGAGAATCGCTCAACTAGTGAGCATGTGCTCAGATTGTCTGGATACTACAATCGCTTGAATCAAGTGGGAGTTAATCTTCCAGATAAGATAGTGATTGACAGAATTCTCTAGTCACCATGACCAAGTTAGTAGAACTTCGTGATGAACTATAGTATGCAAGGGATGACGAAAACGACTCCCGAGTTTTTCATGATGATGAAATTGATGAAGGTAGAAATCAAGAAAAACATCAAGTGCTGATGGTAGACAAGACCACTAGTTTCAAGAAAAGGGCAGAGGGAAGAAGGGGAACTTCAAAAGGGAACAGCAAGCAAGTTGCTGCTCAAGTGAAGAAGCCCAAGTCTGGACCTAAGCCTGAGACTGAGTGCTTCTACTGCAAAGGGACTGGTCACTGGAAGCGGAACTACCCCAAGTGATTGGCGGATAAGAAGGATGGCAAAGTGAACATAAGTATATTTGATATACATGTTATTGATGTGTACTTTACTAGTGTTTATAGCAAACCCTCAGTATTTGATACTAGTTCAGTTGCTAAGATTAGTAACTCGAAACGGGAGTTGCAGAATAAACAGAGACTAGTTAAGGGTGAAGTGACGATGTGTGTTGGAAGTGGTTCCAAGATTGATATGATCATCATCGCACACTCCCCATAATTTCGGGATTAGTGTTGAACCTAAATAAGTGTTATTTGGTGTTTGCGTTGAGCATGAATATGATTTGATCATGTTTATTGTAATACGGTTATTCATTTAAGTAAGAGAATAAATTGTTGTTCTGTTTACATGAATAAAACCTTATATGGTTACACACCCAATGAAAATAGTTCATTGGATCTCGATCGTAGTGATACACATAATCATAATATTGAAACCAAAAGATGCAAAGTTAATAATGATAGTGCAACTTATTTGTAGCACTGCCGTTTAGGTCATATTGGTGTAAAGCGCATGAAGAAACTCCATACTGATGGGCTTTTGGAATCACTTGATTGTGAATCAGTTGATGCTTGCGAACCATGCCTCATGGGCAAGATGACTAAGACTCTGTTCTTCGGAACAATGGAGCAAGCAACAGATTTGTTGGAAATCATACATACTAATGTATGTGGTCCGATGAATATTGAGGCTCGCGACAGGTATCATTATTTTTTATCTTCACAAATGATTTGAGCAGATATGAGTATATCTACTTGATGAAACATAAGTCTGAAACATTTGGAAAGTTCAAAGAATTTCAGAATGAAGTGAAAAATCATCGTAACAAGAAAATAAAGTTTCTATGATCTGATCGTAGAGAAGAGTATTTGAGTTACGAGTTTGGCCTTCAGTTAAAAACAATGTGAAATAGTTTCACTACTCACGCCACATGGAACACCATAGTGTAATGGTGTGTCCGAACGTCATAACCGTACTTTATTAGATATAGTGCGATCTATGATGTCTCTTACCGATCTACCACTATCGTTTTGGGGTTATGCATTAGAGACAGCTGCATTCACGTTAAAAAGGGGCACCATCTAAGTCCGTTGAGACGACACAATCTGAACTGTGGTTTAGCAAGAAACCAAAGTAGTCGTTTCTTAAAGTTTGGGGTTGCGATGCTTATGTGAAAAAGCTTCAACCTGATAAGCTCGAACCCAAATCGGAGAAATGTGTCTTCATAGGATATCCAAAGGAAACTATTGGATACACCTTCTATCACAGATCCGAAGGCAAGAGTTTTGTTGCTAAATTCGGAAACTTTCTTGAGAAGGAGTTTCTCTCGAAAGAAGTGAGTGGGAGGAAAGTAGAACTTGACGAGGTAACTGTACTCGCTCCCTTATTAGAAAGTAGTACATCACAGAAAACTGTTTTTGCGACACCTACACCAATAAGTGAGGAAGTTAATGATAATGATCATGAAACTTCAGAACAAGATACTACTGAACCTCGTAGACCAACCAGAGCAAGATCCGCGCCAGAGTGGTACGGTAATCCAGTTCTGGAAGTCATGCTACTAGATCATGATGAACCTACGAACTATGAAGAAGCGATGGTGAGCCCAGATTCCGCAAAGTGGCTTGAGGCCATGAAATCTGAGATGGGATCCATGTATGAGAACAAAGTATGGACTTTGGTTGACTTGCCCGATGATCGGCAAGCAATTGAGAATAAATGGATCTTCAAGAAAAAGACTGACGCTGACGGTAATGTTACTGTCTATAAAGCTCGACTTGTTGCAAAAGGTTTTCGACAAGTTCAAGGGGTTGACTACGATGAGACCTTCTCACCCGTAGCGATGCTTAAGTCTGTCCGAATCATGTTAGCAATTGCCGCATTTTATGATTATGAAATATGGCAGATGGATGTCAAAACTGCATTCCTGAATGGATTTCTGGAAGAAGAGTTGTATATGATGCAACCGGAAGGTTTTGTCGATCCAAAGGGAGCTAACAAAGTGTGCAAACTCCAGCGATCCATTTATGGACTGGTGCAAGCCTCTCGGAGTTGGAATAAACACTTTGATAGTGTGATCAAAGCATTTGGTTTTATACAGACTTTTGGAGAAGCCTGTATTTACAAGAAAGTGAGTGGGAGCTCTGTAGCATTTTTGATATTATATGTGGATGACATATTGCTGATTGGAAATGATATAGAATTTCTGGATAGCATAAAGGGATACTTGAATAAGAGTTTTTCAATGAAAGACCTCGGTGAAGCTGCTTACATATTGAGCTTCAAGAATTATAGAGATAGATCAAGACGCTTGATAAGTTTTTTCAATGAGTACATACCTTGACAAGATTTTGAAGTAGTTCAAACTGGAGCAGTCAAAGAAAGAGTTCTTGCCTGTATTACAAGGTGTGAAGTTGAGTAAGACTCAAAGCCCGACCACGGCAGAAGATAGAAAGAGAATGAAAGTCATTCCCTATGCCTTGGCCATAGGTTCTATAAAGTATGTCATGCTGTATACCAGATCTATTGTATACCCTGCATTGATTTGGCAAGGGAGTACAATAGTGATCTAGGAGTAGATCACTAGACAGCGGTCAGAATTATCCTTAGTGAAATAAGGATATGTTTCTCGATTATGGACGTGACAAAAAGGTTCGTCGTAAAGGGTGACGTCGATGCAAGTTTTTGACACTGATCCAGATGAATCTAAAATCTCAATTTGGATACATATTGAAAGTGGGAGCAATTAGCTAGAGTAGCTCCGTGTAGAGCATTGTAGACATAGAACTTGCAAAATACTTACGGATTTGAATGTAACAGACCCGTTGACTAAAATTATCTCACAAGCAAAACATGATCACACCTTAGTACTCTTTGGATGTTAATCACATAGATATGTGAACTAGATTACTGACTCTAGTAAACCCTTTGAGTGTTGGTCACATGACGATGTGAACTATGGGTGTTAATCACATGGTGATGTGAACTATGGCTGTTAAATCACATGGCGATGTGAACTAGATTATTGACTCTAGTGCAAGTGGGAGACTGAAGGAAATATGCCATAGAGGCAATAATAAAGTTAATATTTATTTCCTTATATCATGATAAATGTTTATTATTCATGCTAGAATTGTATTAACCGGAAACATAATACATGTGTGAATACATAGACAAACAGAGTGTCACTAGTATGCCTCTACTTGACTAGCTCGTTAATCAAAGATGGTTATGTTTCCTAACCATGGACAAAGAGTTGTTATTTGATTAACGGGATCACATCATTAGTTGAATGATCTGATTGACATGACCCATTCCATTAGCTTAGCACCCGATCGTTTAGTATGTTGCTGTTGCTATTCTTCATGACTTATACATATTCCTATGACTATGAGATTATGCAACTCCCGTTTACCGGAGGAACACTTTGGGTGCTACCAAACGTCACAACGTAACTGGGTGATTATAAAGGAGTACTACAGGTGTCTCCAAAGGTAGATGTTGGGTTGGCATATTTCGAGATTAGGATTTGTCACCCCGATTGTCGGAGAGGTATCTCTGGGCCCTCTCGGTAATGCACATCACTTAAGCCTTGCAAGCATTGCAACTAATGAGTTAGTTGTGGGATGTTGTATTACGGAACGAGTAAAGAGACTTGCCGGTAACGAGATTGAACTAGGTATTGGATACCGACGATCGAATCTCGGGCAAGTAACATACCGATGACAAAGGGAACAACGTATGTTGTTATGCGGTCTGACCGATAAAGATCTTCGTAGAATATGTAGGAGCCAATATGGGCATCCAGGTCCCGCTATTGGTTATTGACCGGAGACGTGTCTCGGTCATGTCTACATTATTCTCGAACCGTAGGGTCCGCACGCTTAAGGTTTCGATGACAGTTATATTATGAGTTTATGAGTTTTGATGTACCGAAGGAGTTCGGAGTCCCGGATGAGATCGGGGACATGACGAGGAGTCTCGAAATGGTCGAAACGTAAAGATCGATATATTGGACGACTATATTCGGACTTCGGAAAGGTTCCGAGTGATTCGGGTATTTTTCGGAGTACCGAAGAGTTACGAGAATTCGCCGGGGAGTATATGGGCCTTATTGGGCCATACGGGAATAGAGGAAAGAGTCCAAAAGGAAGGAGGCGTGCACCCCCCCTTTGGTCCGAATTGGACAAGGGGCGCAGCCCCCTTTTCCTTATTCCTCTCCCCCTCTTTCCCCCTTCTCCTACTCCAACAAGGAAGGAGGGAGTCCTACTCCCGGTGGGAGTAGGACTCCCCTTGGCGCGCCTCCTCCTAGGCCGGCCGGCCCCTCCCCCTTGCTCCTTTATATACGGAGGCAGGGGGCACCCCATGACACACAAGTTGATCCTTGGTGATCGTTCCTTAGCCGTGTGCGGTGCCCCCTTCCACCAAATTCCACCTCGGTCATATTGTTGCAGTGCTTAGGCGAAGCCCTGCGTCGGTAGTACATCAAGATCGTCATCACGCCGTCGTGCTGACGGAACTCTTCCTCGACGCTTTGCTGGATCGGAGCCCGAGGATCGTCATCGAGCTGAACGTGTGCTAAGAACTCGGAGGTGCCGGAGTAACGGTGCTTGGATCGGTCGGATCGGGAAGACGTACGACTACTTCCTCTATGTTGTGTGATCGCTTCCGCAGTCGGTCTGCGTTGGTACGTAGACAACACTCTCCCCTCTCGTTGCTATGCATCACCATGATCTTGCGTGTGCGTAGGAAATTTTTTGAAATTACTACGTTCCCCAACAGATTTGCATGTCTCAAGTGATTCAAAATCAAGTGAGTCCAAACGATCCATCTGTATAGAGTTTCTTCATGCATATCTACCAACAAACATGGTTCGATGTCTCAATCCTTTCAAAAATGAGTGAGTCCAAAGATCCATCAACATGGAGCTTCTTCATGCGTTTTATACCGATATGACTTAAGTGGCAGTGCCACTAGTAGGTGGTACTATCATTACTATCTTATATCTTTTGGCATGAACATGTGTATCACTACGATCGAGATTCAATAAACCATTCATTTTAGGTGTAAGACCATTGAAGGTATTATTCAAATAAACAGAGTAACTATTATTCTCCTTAAATGAATAACCGTATTGCGATAGACGTAATCCATGATGGGGAACGTAGCAGAAATTCAAAAAAAATTCCTACGTGTCACCAAGATCTATCTACGGAGAGACTAGCAACGAGGGGAAGGAGAGTTGCATCTACATACCCTTGTAGATCGCTAAGCGGAAGCATTCAAGTGAACGGGGTTGATGGATTCATACTCGTCGTGATCCAAATCACCGATGACCAAGTGCCGAACGGACGGCACCACCGCGTTCAACACACGTACAGCCCGGTGGCGTCTCCCACGCCTTGATCCAGCAAGGAGAGAGGGAGAGGTTGAGGAAGACTTTATCCAACAGCAGCACAACGGCGTGGTGGTGGTGGAGGAGCGTGGCTATCCTGCAGGGCTTCGCCAAGCACCACAGAAGAGGAGGAAGAAGAGACGCAGGGCTGCACCAAGAGAGATTGAATCGCGTGTTGTGGGCAGCCCCCTAGGCCTCATATATATAGGGGAAGGGGAGGGATGCGCCCCCTCTAGGGTTCCCACCCCTAGGGGGGCGGCAGCCCTAGATGGGGTCAAGGGTGGCGGCCAAGAGGGGGAGGGGAGAGGGAGGCGCCCCAATATGGGCCCTAAGGCCCATATGCCATTAGGGTTTGCCCCCTTTCCACCTCTTGGGCACCTTGGGCCCTTGTGGGAGGCGCACCAGCCCACTAAGGGGCTGGTCCCTCACCACTCTTAGCCCACGCAAGCCTCCGGGGCAGGTGGCCCCACTTGGTGGACCCCCGGGACCCTCCCGGTGGTCCCGGTACGTTACCGATAAACCCTGAAACTCTTCCGGTGACCAAAACAGGACTTCCCATATATAAATCTTTACCTCCGGACCATTCCGGAACTCCTCGTGACGTCCGGGATCTCATCCGGGACTCCGAACAACATTCGTTAACCACATACAAACTTCCTTTATAACCCTAGCGTCATCGAACCTTAAGTGTGTAGACCCTACGGGTTCGGGAACCATGCAGACATGACCGAGACGTTCTCCGGTCAATAACCAACAGCGGGATCTGGATACCCATGTTGGCTCCCACATGTTCCACGATGATCTCATAGGATGAACCACGATGTCAAGGACTTAATCAATCCCGTATACAATTCCCTTTGTCTATCGGTACGATACTTGCCCGAGATTCGATCGTCGGTATCCCGATACCTTGTTCAATCTCGTTACCGGCAAGTCTCTTTACTCGTTCCGTAACACATCATCCCGTGATCAACTCCTTGATCACATTGTGCACATTATGATGATGTCCTACCGAGTGGGCCCAGAGATACCTCTCCGTTTACACGGAGTGACAAATCCCAGTCTCGATTCGTGCCAACCCAACAGACACTTTCGGAGATACCTGTAGTGCACCTTTATAGTCACCCAGTTACGTTGTGACGTTTGGTACACCCAAAGCATTCCTACGGTATCCGGGAGTTGCACAATCTCATGGTCTAAGGAAATGATACTTGACATTAGCAAAGCTTTAGCATACGAACTACACGATCTAGTGCTATGCTTAGGATTGGGTCTTGTCCATCACATCATTCTCCCAATGATGTGATCCCGTTATCAACGACATCCAATGTCCATGGTCAGGAAACCGTAACCATCTATTGATCAACGAGCTAGTCAACTAGAGGCTTACTAGGGACATGGTGTTGTCTATGTATCCACACATGTATCTGAGTTTCCTATCAATACAATTATAGCATGGATAATAAACGATTATCATGAACAAGGAAATATAATAATAACTTATTTATTATTGCCTCTAGGGCATATTTCCAACAGTCTCCCACTTGCACTAGAGTCAATAATCTAGTTCACATCGCCATGTGATTAACACTCACAGGTCATATCGCCATGTGACTAACACCCAAGAGTTTACTAGAGTCAGCAGTCCAGTTCACATCACTATGTGATTAACACTCAATGAGTTCTGGGTTTGATCATGTTGCTTGTGAGAGAGGTTTTAGTCAATGGGTCTGAACCCTTCAGATCCGTGTGTGCTTTACAAATCTCTATGTCATCTCCTAGATGTAGCTACCACGTTCTATTTGGAGCTATTCCAAATAACTGTTCTACTTGGAGCTATTCTAAATTGTTGCTCCATTATACGTATCCGGTATCTCTACTCAGAGCTATCCGGATAGGTGTTAAGCTTGCATCGACGTAACCCTTTACGACGAACTCTTTTACCACCTCCATAACCGAGAAAATTCCTTAGTCCACTAGTTACTAAGGATGACTTTGACCGCTGTCTTGTGATCCATTCTTGGATCACTCTTATACCCCTTGACTGACTCATGGCAAGGCACACTTCAGGTGCGGTACACAGCATAGCATACTGTAGAGCCTACGTCTTAAGCATAGGGGACGACCTTCGTCCTTTCTCTCTATTCTGCCGTGGTCGAGCTTTAAGTCTTAACTTCATACCTTACAACTCAGGCAAGAACTTCTTCTTTGACTGATCCATCTTGAACACCTTCAAGATCATGTCAAGGTATGTGCTCATTTGAAAGTACATTTAAGCGTTTTGATCTATCCTTTATAGATCTTGATGCTCAATGTTCAAGTAGCTTAATTCAGGCTTTCAATTGAAAAACACTTTTCAAATAACCCTATATGCTTTCTTAGAAATTCTACATCATTTCTGATCAACAACATATACTCATCAGAAATTCTATAGTGCTCCCACTCACTTCTTTGGAAATACAAGTTTCTCATAAACTTTGTATACACCCAAATCTTTGATCATCTCATCAAAGCATACATTCCAACTCCGAGATGCTTACTCCATTCCTTAGAAGGATTGCTGGAGCTTTGCATACTTATTAGCATCTTTCAGGATTGACAAAACCTTCCGGCTGTATCACATACAACCTTTCCTCAAGAAAATCGTCGAGGAAACAATGTTTTGACATCCCATCTGCAAGATTTCATAAATAATGCAGTGATCGCTAATATAATTCCAACAGACTCTTAGCATCGCGACGAGTGAGAAAGTCTCATCGTAGTCAACTCCTTGAACTTGTCGGAAAACATCTTAACGACAAGTCGAGCTTTCTTAATGGTGATACTTACCATCATTGTCCGTCTTCCTTTTAAAATCCATATGTACCTAACAGCCTTACGACCATCAAGTAGTTCTTCCAAAGTCTACACTTTGTTTCCATACATGGATCCTCTCTCGGATTTTATGGCCTCGAGCCATCTATCGGAATCCAGGCCCACCATCGCTTCTCCATAGCTCGTAGGTTCATTGTTGTCTAGCAACATGACTTCCAAGACAGGATTACGTACCACTCAGAAGTAGTACGCATCCTTGTCATCCTACGAGGTTTGGGAGTGACTTGATCCGAAGTCTTGTGATCAATATCATAAGCTTCCACATCAATTGGTGTAGGTGCCACAGGAACAATTTCCTGTGCCCTGCCACACACTAGTTGAAGGGCTGGTTCAATAACCTCATCAAGTTTCCACCATCCTCCCACTCAATTCTTTCGAGAGAAACTTTTCCTCGAGAAAGGAACCGATTCAGGAAACAATCCCTTATTGCTTTCGAATCTGAGACAGGAGGTATACCCAACTGTTTTTGGATTGTCCTATGAAGATGCATTTATCCGCTTTGGGTTCGAGCTTATCGGCCTGAAACTTTTCCACATAAGCGTCGCAGCCCCAAACTTTTAAGAAATGACAGCTTAGGTTTCTCTAAACCATAGTTCATACAGTGTCATCTCATCGGAATTACGTGGTGCCCTATTTAAAGTGAATGTGGTTGTCTCTAATGCCTAACCCATAAACTATCGTGGTAATTCGATAAGAGACATCATGATATGCATCATATCCAATAGGGTGCAGTTATGATGTTCGGACACACCATCACACTATGGTGTTCCAGGCTGTATTAGTTGTGAAACAATTTCCACAATGTCTTAATTTTGTGCCAAACTCGTAATTCAGATATTCATCTCTATAATCATATCATAGATCATTTATCCTCTTGTCACGACGATCTTTCAACTTCACACTGAAATTACTTGAACCTTTCAATAATTCAGACTCGTGATTCATCAAGTAAATATACTCAACATCTACTCAAATCATCTATGAAGTAAGAACATAACGATATCCACTACATGCCTCAGCACCTATTGGACTGCACACATCAAAATGTATTACTTCCAACAAGTTGCTTTCTAGTTCCATTTTACTGAAAACGAGGCTTTCAGTCATCTTGCCCATGTGGTATGATTTGCACGTCTCAACTGATTCAAAGTCAAGTGAGTCCAAACGGTCCATTTGCATGGAGTTTCTTCATGCACATACACCAATAGACATGGTTCGCGTGTCTCAAACTTTTCAAAAATGAGTGAGCCCAAAGATCCATCAACATGGAGCTTCCTCATGCGTTTTATACCGATATGACTTAAGTGGCAGCGCCACAAGTAGGTGGTACTATCATTACTATCTTATATCTTTTGGCATGAACATGTGTATCACTACGATCGAGATTCAATAAACCATTCATTTTAGGTGCAAGACCATTGAAGGTATTATTCAAATAAACAGAGTAACCATTATTCTCCTTAAATGAATAATCGTATTGCGATAGACATAATCCAATCATGTCTATGCTCAACGCAAACACCAAATAACAATTATTTAAGTTTAACACAAATCTCGATGGTAGAGGGAGCGTGCGATGCTTGATCATATCAACATTGGAAACACTTCCAACACATATCGTCAGCTCACCTTTAGCTAGTCTCCGTTTATTCCGTAGCTTTTATTTCGAGTTACTAACACTTAGCAACCGAACCGGTATCTAATACCCTGGTGCTACTAGGAGTACTAGTAAAGTACACATTAACATAATGTATATCCAATATACTTATATCGACCTTGCCAGCCTTCTTATCTACCAAGTATCCAGGGTAATTCTGCTCCAGTGGCTGTTCCTCTTATTACAGAAGCACTTAGTCTCGGGTTTGGGTTCAACCTTGGGTTTCTTCACCAGAGCAGCAGCTGATTTGCCGTTTCATGAAGTATCCCTTCTTGCCCTTGCCCTTCTTGAAACTAGTGGTTTCACTAACCATCAACAATTGATGCTCCTTCTTGATATCTACTTTTGCAGTGTCAAACATCGCGAATATCTCAAGGATCATCATATATGTCCCTGATATATCATAGTTCATCACGAAGCTCTAGCAGCTTGGTGGTAATGACTTCGGAGAAACATCACTATCTCATCTTGGAAGATCAGCTCCCACTTGATTCAAATGATTGTTGTACTCAGACAATCTGAGCACAAGCTCAACAATTGAGCTTTTCTCCCTTAGTTTGCAGGCTAAGAAAATCGTCGGAGGTCTTATACCTCTTGACGTGGGCACGAGCCTGAAATCCCAATTTCAGCCCTCGAAACATCTCATATGTTTCGCGACGTTTCAAAACCCGTCTTTGGTGCCTCAACTCTAAACCGTTTAACTGAACTATCACGTAGTTATCAAAATGTGTATGTCAGATGTTCGCAACATCCTCAGACAACGTTCGAGGTTCAGCACACTGAGCGGTGCATTAAGGACATAAGCCTTCTATGAAGCAATGAGGACAATCCTCAGTTTACGGACCTAGTCCGCATAATTGCTACGATCAACTTTCAACTAATTTTTCTCTAGGAACATATCTAAACAGTAGAACTAAAGCGCGAGCTACGACATAATTTGTAAAATCCTTTTGACTATGTTCAGGATAATTAAGTTCATCTTATGAACTCCCACTCAGATAGACATCCCTCTAGTCATCTAAGTGATTACATGATCCGAGTCAACTAGGCCGTGTCCGATCATCACGTGAGACGGACTAGTCAACATCGGTGAACATCTTCATGTTGATCGTATCTTCTATACAACTCATGCTCGACCTTTCGGTCTTCTGTGTTTTGAGGCCATGTCTGTACATGCTAGGCTCGTCAAGTCAACCTAAGTGTTTGCATGTGTTCCGAGGCCATGTCTGTACATGCTAGGCTCGTCAACACCCGTTGTATGTGAACTTTAGAATCTATCACACCCGATCATCACGTGGTGCTTCGAAACGACGAACTTTCGCAACGGTGCACATTTAGGGGAGAACACTTTCTTGAAATTTAAATGAGGGATCATCTTATTTACTACCGTCGTTCTAAGCAAATAAGATGTATAAACATGATAAACATCACATGCAATCAAATAGTGACATGATATGGCCAATATCATTTTGCTCCTTTTGATCTCCATCTTCGGGCTCCATGATCATCTTCGTCACCGGCATGACACCATGATCTCCATCATTGTGTCTTCTTGAAGTTGTCACGTCATCTATTACTTCTACTACTACAGCTAACGGTTAGCAATAAAGTAAAGTAATTACATGACGTTTATGTTGACACGCAGGTCATAAATAAATTAAGACAACTCCTATGGCTCCTGCCGGTTGTCATACTCATCGACATGCAAGTCGTGATTCCTATTACAAGAACATGATCAATCTCATACATCACATATATCATTCATCACATCCTTTGGCCATATCACATCACATAGCATACCCCGCAAAAACAAGTTAGACGTCCTCTAATTGTTGTTTGCATGTTTTATGTGGCTGCTATGGGTTTCTAGCAAGAACGTTTCTTACCTACGCAAAGACCACAACGTGATATGCCAATTGCTATTTACCCTTCATAAGGACCCTTTTCATCGAATCCGATCCGACTAAAGTGGGAGAGACAGACACCCGCTAGCCACCTTATGCAACTAGTGCATGTCAGTCGGTGGAACCAGTCTCACGTAAGAGTACGTGTAAGGTCGGTCCGGGCCGCTTCATCCCACAATGCCGCCGAATCAAGATAAGACTAGTAACGGCAAGCATATTGAACAAAATCAACGCCCACAACTACTTTGTGTTCTACTCGTGCATAGAATCTACGCAATAAACCTAGCTCATGATGCCACTGATGGGGAACGTAGCAGAAATTCAAAAAAAATTCCTACGTGTCACCAAGATCTATCTATGGAGAGACTAGCAACGAGGGGAAGGAGAGTTGCATCTACATACCCTTGTAGATCGCTAAGCAGAAGCGTTCAAGTGAACGGGGTTGATGGAGTCGTACTCGTCGTGATCCAAATCACCGATGACCAAGTGCCGAACGGACGGCACCTCCGCGTTCAACACACGTACAGCCCGGTGACGTCTCCCACGCCTTGATCCAGGAAGGAGAGAGGGAGAGGTTGAGGAAGACTTCATCCAACAGCAGCACAACGGCGTGGTGGTGGTGGAGGAGCGTGGCTATCCTGCAGGGCTTCACCAAGCACCACAGAAGAGGAGGAAGAAGAGACGCAGGGCTGTACCAAGAGAGATTGAATCGCGTGTTGTGGGCAGCCCCCTAGGCCTCATATATATAGGGGAAGGGGAGGGCTGCGCCCCCTCTAGGGTTCCCACCCCTAGGGGGGGCGGCAGCCCTAGATGGGGTCAAGGGTGGCGGCCAAGAGGGGGAGGGGAGAGGGAGGCGCCCCAATATGGGCCCTAAGGCCCATATCCCATTAGGGTTTGCCCCCTTTCCACCTCTTGGGCACCTTGGGCCCTTGTGGGAGGCGCACCAGCCCACTAAGGGGCTGGTCCCTCACCACTCTTAGCCCACGCAAGCCTCCGGGGCAGGTGGCCCCACTTGGTGGACCCCCGGGACCCTCCCGGTGGTCCCGGTACGTTATCGATAAACCCCGAAACTCTTCCGGTGACCAAAACAGGACTTCCCATATATAAATCTTTACCTCCGGACCATTCCAGAACTCCTCGTGACGTCCGGGATCTCATCCGGGACTCCGAACAACATTCGGTAACCACATACAAACTTCCTTTATAACCCTAGCGTCATCGAACCTTAAGTGTGTAGACCCTACGGGTTCGGGAACCATGCAGACATGACCGAGACGTTCTCCGGTCAATAACCAACAGCGGGATCTGGATACCCATGTTGGCTCCCACATGTTCCACGATGATCTCATCGGATGAACCACGATGTCAAGGACTTAATCAATCCCGTATACAATTCCCTTTGTCTATCGGTACGATACTTGCCCGAGATTCGATCGTCGGTATCCCGATACCTTGTTCAATCTCGTTACCGGCAAGTCTCTTTACTCGTTCCGTAACACATCATCCTGTGATCAACTCCTTGATCACATTGTGCACATTATGATGATGTCCTACCGAGTGGGCCCAGAGATACCTCTCCGTTTACACGGAGTGACAAATCCCAGTCTCGATTCGTGCCAACCCAACAGACACTTTCGGAGATACCTGTAGTGCACCTTTATAGTCACCCAGTTACGTTGTGACGTTTGGTACACCCAAAGCATTCCTACGGTATCCGGGAGTTGCACAATCTCATGGTCTAAGGAAATGATACTTGACATTAGCAAAGCTTTATCATACGAACTACACGATCTAGTGCTATGCTTAGGATTGGGTCTTGTCCATCACATCATTCTCCCAATGATGTCATCCCATTATCAACGACATCCAATGTCCATGGTCCGGAAACCGTAACCATCTATTGATCAACGAGCTAGTCAACTAGAGGCTTACTAGGGACATGGTGTTGTCTATGTATCCACACATGTATCTGAGTTTCCTATCAATACAATTATAGCATGGATAATAAACGATTATCATGAACAAGGAAATATAGTAATAACTTATTTATTATTGCCTCTACGGCATATTTCCAACAATCCAATCATGTCTATGCTCAACGCAAACACCAAATAACAATTATTTAGGTTTTAATACCAATCTCGATGGTAGAGGGAGCGTACGATATTTGATCAACCTTGGAAATACTTCCAACACATATCGTCATATCACCTTTTAGCTAGTCTCCGTTTATTCCGCAGCCTTTTGTTTCGAGTTACTAACACTTAGCAACCGAACCGGTATCTAATACCCTGGTGCTACCAGGAGTACTAGTACAGTACACATTAACACAATGTATATCCAATATACTTCTATCGACCCTGCCAGCCTTCTCATCTACCAAGTATCTAGGGTAATTCTACTTCAGTGGTTGTTCCCCTTATTACAGAAGCACTTAGTCTCGGGTTTGGGTTCAACCTTGGGTTTCTTCACTAGAGCAGCAGCTGAATTGCCGTTTCATGAAGTATCCCTTCTTGCCCTTGCCCTTCTTGAAACTAGTGGTTTCACCAACCATCAACAATTGATGCTCCTTCTTGATTTCTACTTTTGTGGTGTCAAACATCGCGAATAACTCAAGGATCATCATATATGTCCCTGATATATTATAGTTCATCACGAAGCTCTAGCAGCTTGGTGGTAATGACTTCGGAGAACTATCACTATTTCATCTGGAAGATCAACTCCCACTTGATTCAAGCGATTGTTGTACTCAGACACTCTGAGCACAAGCTCAACAATTGAGCTTTTCTCCCTTAGTTTGCAGGCTAAGAAAATCGTCGGAGGTCTTATACCTCTTGACGTGGGCACGAGCCTGAAATCCCAATTTCAGCCCTTGAAACATCTCATATGTTCCGCGACGTTTCAAAACGTCTTCGGTGCCTCAACTCTAAATCGTTTAACTGAACTATCACATAGTTATCAAAACGTGTATGTCAAATGTTCGCAACATTCACAGACGACGTTCGAGGTTCAGCACACTGAGCGGTGCATTAAGGACATAAGCGTTCTATGAAGCAATGAGGACAATCCTAGTCCGCATAATTGCTACTATCAACTTTCAACTAATTTTTCTCTAGGAACATATCTAAATAGTAGAACTAAAGCACGAGCTACGACATAATTTGCAAAATCCTTTTGACTATGTTTAGGATAAACAAGTTCATCTTATGAACTCCCACTTAGATAGACATCCCTCTAGTCATCTTAAGTGATTACATGATCTGAGTCAACTAGGTCGTGTCCGATCATCACGTGAGACGGACTAGTCATCATCGGTGAACATCTTCATTTTGATCATATCTACCATACGACTCATGCTCAACCTTTCGGTCTCTTGTGTTCCGAGGCCATGTCTGTACATGCTAGTCTCGTCAAGTCAACCTAAGTGTTTTGCGTGTGTAAATCTGGCTTACACCCGTTGTATGTGAACGTAAGAATCTATCACACCCGATCATCACATGGTGCTTCGAAACAACGAACTTTCGCAACGGTGCACAGTTAGGGGGAACACTTTCTTGAAATTTTAATGAGGGATCATCTTATTTACTACCGTCGTTCTAAGCAAATAAGATGTATAAACATGATAAACATCACATGCAATCAAATAATAGTGACATGATATGGCCAATATCATATAGCTCCTTTGATCTCCATCTTGGGCTCCATGATCATCTTGTCACCGGCATGACACCATGATCTCCATCATCGTGTCTTCGTGAAGTTGTCTCGCCAACTATTACTTCTACTACTACAGCTAACGGTTAGCAATAAAGTAAAGTAATTACATGACGTTTATGTTGACACACAGGTCATAAATAAATTAAGACAACTCCTATGGCTCTTGCCAGTTGTCATACTCATCGACATGCAAGTCGTGATTCCTATTACAAGAACATGATCAATCTCATACATCACATATCATTCATCACATTCTTCTTGGCCATATCACATCATATAGCATACCCTGCAAAAACAAGTTAGACGTCCTCTAATTGTTGTTTGCATGTTTTACGTGGCTGCTATGGGTTTCTAGCAAGAACGTTTCTTACCTACGCAAAAACCACAATGTGATATGCCAATTGCTATTTACCCTTCATAAGGACCCTTTTCATCGAATCCGATCCGACTAAAGTGGGAGAGACAGACACCCGCTAGCCACCTTATGCAACTAGTGCATGTCAGTCGGTGGAACCAGTCTCACATAAGAGTACGTGTAAGGTCGGTCCGGGCCGCTTCATCCCACAATGCCGCCAAATCAAGATTGGACTAGTAACGATAAGCATATTGAACAAAATAAACGCCCACAACTACTTTGTGTTCTACTCGTGCATAGTAACTACGCATAGACCTAGCTCATGATGCCACTGTTGGGGAACGTAGCAGAAATTCAAAATTTTCCTACGTGTCACCAAGATCTATCTATGGAGAAACCAGCAACGAGGGGAAGGAGAGTGCATCTACATACCCTTGTAGATCGCTAAGCGAAGCGTTCAAGAGAACGGGGTTGAAGGAGCCGTACTCGTCGTGATCCAAATCACCGGAGATCCTAGTGCCGAACGGACGGCACCTCCGCGTTCAACACACGTACAGCCCGACGACGTCTCCCATGCCTTGATCCAGCAAGGAGAGAGGGAGAGGTTGAGGAAGACTCCATCCAGCAGCAGCACAACGGCGTGGTGGTGGTGGAGGAGCGTGGTGATCCAGCAGGGCTTCGCCAAGCACCACGAGATATGAGGAGGAGAGAGGTAGGGCTGCGCCAGGGAGAGATCAAATCGCCTTCTGTTGGGCAGCCCCAAAACTCAACTATTTATAGGAGGAGGGGAGGAGGGTGCGCCCCCTCTAGGGTTCCCACCCCTAGAGGGGCGGCAGCCCTAGATGGAGGGGGCGGCCAAGAGGGGGAGAGGGGGGCGCGCCCTAGGGTGGGCCTTAGGCCCATCTGCGCCTAGGGTTTCCCCCTTCTCCTCCTAGCTGCGCCTTGGGCTTTGTGGGAGGCGCACCAGCCCACTCAGGGGCTGGTCCCTTCCCACTCTTGGCCCATGCAAACCTCCGGGGCTGGTGGCCCCACTTGGTGGACCCCCGGGACCCTCCCGGTGGTCCCGGTACGTTACCGATAAACCCCGAAACTTTTCCGGCGATCAAAACAGGACTTTCCATATATAAATCTTTACCTCCGGACCATTCCGAAACTCCTCGTGACGTCCGGGATCTCATCCGGGACTCCGAACAACATTCGGTAACCACATACAAACTTCCTTTATAACGCTAGCGTCATCGAACCTTAAGTGTGTAGACCCTACGGGTTCGGGAACCATGCAGACATGACCGAGACGTTCTCCGGTCAATAACCAACAGCGGGATCTGGATACCCATGTTGGCTCCCATATGCTCCACGATGATCTCATCGGATGAACCACGATGTCAAGGACTTAATCAATCCCGTATACAATTCCCTTTGTCTAGCGGTACGATACTTGCCCGAGATTCGATCGTCGGTATCCCGATACCTTGTTCAATCTCGTTACCGGCAAGTCTCTTTACTCGTTCCGTAACACATCATCCCGTGATCAACTCCTTGATCACATTGTGCACATTATGATGATGTCCTACCGAGTGGGCCCAGAGATACCTCTCCATTTACACGGAGTGACAAATCCCAGTCTCGATTCGTGCCAACCCAACAGAAACTTTCGAAGATACCTGTAGTGTACCTTTATAGCCACCCAGTTACGTTGTGACGTTTGGCACACCCAAAGTACTCCTACGGTATCCGAGAGTTGCACAATCTCATGGTCTAAGGAAATGATACTTGACATTAGAAAAGCTTCAGCATATGAACTACATGATCTTGTGCTAGGCTTAGGATTGGGTCTTGTCCATCACATCATTCTCCTAATGATGTGATCCCGTTATCAACGACATCCAATGTCCATGGTCAGGAAACCGTAACCATCTATTGATCAACGAGCTAGTCAACTAGAGGCTTACTAGGGACATGGTGTTGTCTATGTATCCACACATGTATCTGAGTTTCCTATCAATACAATTCTAGCATGGATAATAAACGATTATCATGAACAAGGAAATATAATAATAATAATCAATTTATTATTGCCTCTAGGGGATATTTCCAATAGTTGGGGTGGCCCCAAGCGAGCATGCCAAAGATCGATGCCAGCGGCGAGGGCGACGGGTGTGGAGGTGGAGGCGCCGGCTTGCACGGGATAGAGCTCATCAAGGCTGTCACATCAATGGAGTACCATCCGGGTACGGGCGTCCTTCACAGAAAAACCAATACTATCAAATTCAACAATAAGTGGGTTCTCACGAGTAAGACGACGAACGGAAACTAAGGTCGTGACTAAGGCCCCGTTCGGATCCTCTCCATGATCCAGCTTCTGGAAATATGCATGAGGATCTAGCCGAACGGTCCAGCTTCGAGAAGCTCTCGCCTGGAGAAAGAGCAGCCCCTATTGCAAGTTTCTGGAGCAGTGGAAGCGCAGCTTCAAGAAAAGGAGAAGGGGAGTTGCTCAGAATTACATAGAAATGCCCTTCTGAAGTGAATCCTCGAACCGTTTTTCTCTTACCGAACAGTTTTCCTCACGCTAGGAGCAATCAAACTGGGTCCAAAGCTCCCTCCATGGGCTGCCAGTCCATGCTGAGGTAGAGTTGGGAAAATCTGGAGCTGCCGAACACATCCTGCTTCCGTAGGAAGCTGGCGGCGGCTAGCTTCTCGGGAAGCTAGTTATTTGCTGAAGCTAGCGACGATATGAACGGGACCTAAGTCAGGTGAAACACAAGGACATTAGACATAGTGATAGGTGTGGAACTAGAAGAAAAACTAGTATTACCGACATGAGTGATAGGTAAAGAAGAACCGTTGCCAACGGTGATACGAGTGGATGTGTTAATGAGAGTGGAGGAGGTTAGGTTACTAGGATGAGCTGTCATGTGCGTAGTAGCACCTGATTCCATGTACCAGTCGCCTCCACCGCATTAGTTACTCGGCGACGACGCAGAGTGCAGGGCACCCAGGAGGGCGGGGTCCCACGGTACAGGTACTGGCGGCGGCGGCGTGCCTCCACAGGGTGGCACTTGGGCAGGCGCACGATAGCCACCGAGGGGTGGCGGTGCGAGGGGAGCACCGTAACCCTGGTAGGGGCGCCAAAGAACGGCTGGTAGCCCGCGGGGCGAGGACCAAGAAGACCCGGTGCAGGAGCCCGCGGGACGAGCATGTGATAGGCATGCACGACGCCCGTCCACAGGTTCTGCTCTATGGCCCATGGCGGAGGAGGCTGCTGGTAGCGGGGCCCCCACGCACCCTGTGCCTGTTGCTGGCGGCGGCCCCCGTCGCCCCGCCGGTTGCGCTGGCCCCAGCACCTTGCGGCTACTGGGGAGGCGCGCGCACCGGGGGGGGGGGGGGGCGGGTTGGTGCGAGCGGCAGCGGGAAGTTGCCGGCGAGCGCGGGTGGCGTGTGCGGACTTTGTGGCTGGTGGAGCAGGGCTGCCGCGGGTGGTGCCAGCGGCAAGGGCGGTGTGATGGACCCGCTGCTTCACCTTCATCATCCGGCACTCCTCAAGCTTGAGGTACGCGACGACGTGCTGGAAGGTGGGCCGTGGCAGCAGGGTAAGGTGGGACGCCCCGTTACCGAAGTCCATGTTCAGACCGACGGTGAGGGTGCTAGCATGAGGTCATCGGAGACCTTGACGCCGATGTCGCGAAGCTTGTTGGCGAACATCTTGAGCCTCATGTAGTACTCATAGATGATGGAGTTGTCCTGGTGACAACCGAAGAACTCCCGCTGCAAGAAAACAAGGCGCTGAAGTTTGTTGTCGGTGAAGGGCGCATTGATCTTGGTCCACACGGCGCAGGCGTCGTCGTGCTCAGCGACAACCACGTGGAAGATGTCCTTCGAGACGGTTTGGTAGAACCATCTAATGAGCGTGGTCTCAATGACGGACCACTTCGGATCGCCCCTCATGTAGTCACCATCCACGGAGCCGTCGATGTGCTCGGTGAGATAGTACTCGTGGAAGACGAGGTTGAAGTAGGTCTTCCACATGTAGTACGATGTGTTGGAGCTGTCGAGACGGATGGGGACTCGGGCCTCAATGTTAAGGTCACGGATGGCGGCGGCAGAGGGCTCGGGGCCGGTGAAGGGGTTCGACGAGCGGGTTATTGAAGAGCCCGGGAAGGAGTCCATTGGTGCGGCGGGTAGGGTTAGGGTTTTGGTGGCCGTTGGGGCGCGGCGGCGGGGAAGTGCAGCGGCTGCGGGAAGGGGGAAGGCAACGGCTTTAGTGCGGAGAAGCAGCGCAACGGGGCGGCGGCGGCCTGAGCGGGAGGCGCGCGACAGCGGCGGTTCAGCGCGGCATTGGGCGGAAGCGGGGCGGCGGTGACGCGACTGAGGAAGGGAAGAGCACGGTGGCGGCAAGGTGCGGCGGCGGTGGGGTGCGGCGGCGGCGGCGAACCCTAGGGTAAGACCGAAAAAGTTGATACCATGTAAGATAAACAAGTTGGCAATACAATGATCGATATATTGATGGGATGCCGATACACATATATATAAATGCAGAATAAATCTTAATCTTAATTATACACAACTAAAAGATGAGCCATAATACGAAATACATGCAAATAAATATATACTCAACATGGGCGAAGCGACGATCGAGGAGAAGGCATCGACCGGAAAAGAACAACGCAACGCAATGGAAGAGCGTACAGGTGCACGTGTGCACGCGTGCCCGGTCGATCGGCCCATGGAGCAAGAAGCGACCGATTCCGAACTACAAGTAGCTACCTAAAGCGTGCCCACCCACATGCGAGCCACGCCCGGATGCTATGAATTCCACGTGCTCTGTCTTCCCGTACCTGTTGCTCGGGCCACTGGGATATACTGTAGTACAGAGTACTATGCACCAGCACGCACGTTCTCTAAACAAACATACATGTACGCATCTAACCAGAAAGAAATCATCCTTGAAATCAAGAAAGAAATCATCCTTGAAACCTCGCAAGCTTAGAGCATCTACACCCGGACTTGCCAAATCCAATCCTTCAAACCCATACAGACGTGCCCAGACATGTCCGCAGGCATTGTCCGGGCACCCCTCATATTTGCTATTCTACATCCACACATCTCATATCCGACGCCTTAAAACCATACTATCCATGTACATGTTGATTTATCCTATGTGATCAAATGACGGACAACAAAATTAAACTATAAAAGAACACAAGATCAGCTGCAAACGAACATAACATACTTCACCACATCCAAAAGATTATAATTCGTTCACGGACAAGTTCATAAACTTCTACAACTAAAAAGGTAGAAACATAGTTATAAAGAAAAACCGATATAAACATTGAGGAGGAGGGACGGCCGGAATCACCACTTTCTCGTCGGGCCTTTGTCTTTCTGGTCATCGGCGCAGTTGTAGGCGTCCGTGGCTGGTTGAGGGTCTTGGTCGTTGGACGACGAGGTGCAGCTGTCCCCGTCGTCGGAATCGGAGAGGACGATGAGCCCCTTCATTCGACAGACCGCCCTGTCCTGCTCCCGCTTCAGCCTTGCCACCGAGCCTTCTCCGCCGCTGCCTCCTTCGCCTCGTGCTTCGACTGCTCAATAGCTAGCCGGAGTGCCTTGACGTTCTTCCATGGGAGGCGGCGAGCGTCCATCTCCGCCGTCATGAGGGAGCGACGGTACACCCAGGTAAGGAGACGCGCGTCCTCGTCGGCGTTCGGCTCTGTCCCGCGACGACGGCGCGCGGACAGCTTCGCCACCTACCTCTCCTGCGCACGCTGCCTCTTGTGGCGCGCGGCGCGCGCCTCCGACTCCGGAGTGCGGATGCGGGCCTGAGGCGCTGGCACAAGCACCCAGTGCTGGCCGCGTGTAGGAGCGGTCGGCGGGAGAAGGAGACGAGGCGGGGCCGGCGCGGACTGTGCTAACCGGCCGTCGCTGCACGCGGGACGGGAGGGTCCAGCTCTGGCGTCCGCGTTGTGTCAGCACGGGAGGTGCGGCGACGCTCTAGATCCAGAGCTGCCGCCGGTCTCCACCTTGGACCGCTCCAGCGCAATGCGGAGGGCCACCTCCTCCTCGTAGTCGAGCTCAGAGCCGGAGTCGCTGCCGAAACTTCTTATCGTGGTGGATGGGATCGGAAAGGGCGAGGGAGGAGTGGACGAAGCAAGGGAGGAGGATATAGTGAGCTAGGGTTTGAGCTCGCCGCCCAGATAGAGTGAGCTAGGGTTTGAGCTCGCCGCCCGGTTTGAGCTAGGGTTTGAGCTCGCCGCCCGGATTGAGGTTCGGTTGGATCGATTTTTTGTGACCGGTCACTGACCGGACGACCTGCTCGGACGTTTGAGACGAGTATAAGAGAACCGGTTGTAGATGATCTTTGGGCCTGTTGGGTTCCAAATAAGTCACCAACTTATAAGTCGAAAAGTGAAAAAAAAAGACTTATTTTACCAAATAGACCCAACTTATAAGTTATCCCAACTTATAAGTCATAAGTTGCTCCACTCTAACTTAAAACTTATAAGTCATCATCTTTTGCGTGGATTCCATCACCTTTACATAAAAAAACAAAATAGAAAAATATGGTCAAATGACTTATAAGTCAAATGACAACCAAACAGACGTGATTTATAAGTCACTGATGACTTATTGAAACCAAACATGCCGTTACATAACTAGGATTCGAATTCCTCCATGTATATGTCAAGCCTGAGCACTGGTATTTGAATTCTGGGTCGATGAAATGTCACACGTCCATGACTTCACTGCTCCTGATTGTTTCCGCAAGTCGTGTGCTAAACTACGAAGCAGTCTCATCCGATACACCTGTCACCGTTGTAGTTGTTGGGACCATACGTTACAGGACAAGGGCAAGCTACCAGAGGGGAGTATACTGTAGTATAATCAAACAAACAAGGAGAGCCAAACACGCACGCCATTTAGGTGGCGATGGCACGCGGGTTGAACTTAACACGACACGAGACCTGTGTCCAGTACCTCCTCCTGTCCTGTGGCAGGACGGCCTTTGATGCGGATGCTCCATAAATTTCTTCCACCGACTAGAAATTGAAAATACAAGTAGTGCATGACCCAACATGAAATGGCTAGACCTTGCTTGTCTGGGCCTCTGGGGTTTTGGAGCAACTTTTTCTATAGAAATAAGGAATTAAACCATCTATGCACAGGATAAACGACAGCACAGCCACCGGATGTTGTGTCCTATCCAGGTCGGACAGCAAGTAAGTGTCGTGTGCATAGTAGATAGTAGTTTCGTAATAAGGGACTCTTTAGACGGAAAATACACAAGAGCACCTGGGTGCTCCATCCCTTTATATGAAAATTAAATTCAGAAAATACCGGGGAAATTCAAAAGAATCTGAAATCTTGCTATCTCAAACTTGGGTGCCCCACGTTTGAAGTTTCATAGAAAATTACCAGGATGGGCTCCTAGCTCAATGGCCAGCGAGTAGTGGTGTGACCTACTCTTTAATAAAAATCAGTAGGGGCTTCTTCTCTTACTGGTCTAGTTTTTTTTGTCATGGATACATTTCATGGTGTTTTTTCACAAAATTTCACACGAAGATAGACCAGACACCAGGTTTCATATCTCAAAACTCTAGTTTTTTTTTAAATTTCCCGGTATTTTGTTGAACATAATGTTCATATAGGGGAGTGGAGCACCCATGTGCTACAAATCCTCTTCCCCCTTTAGACCCACTATACAGGGGTGAAGCCAGAAAATCGAGTTAACGGGTTCACTCGTTGATTTATTGTGAAAATTTACTATGACTTAATTAAGTACGATGTTCGATTTCACACAATAATATAACAAGTCCATAGCATCCAGAGACAGCATACCAAATAGAAATATGAGTGAACCCCTACTGGTCTAGTTTTTTTGTCACGGATACATTTCATGGTGTTTTTTCACAAAATTTCACACGAAGGTAGACCAGACATCAGGTTTCATATCTCAAAACCCTAGTTATTTTTTAAAATTTCCCGGTATTTTGTTGAACATAATGTTCATATAGGGGAGTGGAGCACCCATGTGCTACAAATCCTCTTCCCCCTTTAGACCCACTATACAAGGGTGAAGCCAGAAAATCTAGTTAACGGGTTCACTCGTTGATTTATTGTGAAAATTTACTATGACTTAATTAAGTATGATGTTCGATTTCACACAATCATATAACAAGTCCATAGCACCCAAAGACAGCATACCAAATAGAAATATGACAGCGATGGCTTCGACGTCGGAGCAGTCTATGATCTGGTTCTCTTTAGTAAGGAACCCGTTCCAGAACTTTCGGGCTGATTCACCTGGCTGCTGGGTGACACGGCTGAGGTCGTCGGCGTCCGGAGGTCAGACGTAAGTGCCTTGGAAATTTGGCTGAAAAGCGTCTTCAAGGGCTTCATAGCTACCAATAGAATGAGGAGGCAGGCTATTGAGCCAATGCCTAGTCGTCCCCTTTAGCTTGAGCGGCAAGTATTTGATGGCATGGAGGTCATCTCTGTTGGCCATATGTATGTGAAGAAGGAAATTTTCAATCCACACTGCTGGGTCTGTGGTACCATCGTATGATTCTATATTGATGGCTTTAAACCCTTCTGGAAACTGGTGTTCCATGACCCTATCTGTGAAACAGGTGGGGTGAGTTGGACCTCAGAATCAGGTGGTATCCCGTCGGAGGTCAGGGGAGAGCCGTGTGTAGGTTTGATCTCGGGCGCGGCTGTTCCTGTCCATCCAGGCGTCGTAGCCGTCCATCCCGGCGGGCACGCATTCTCTTGATCCGTAGATGGGTCGAGGAGCTGCCCTGTTTACCTCAATGTGACGTCGAACGTCGTGAGTGTCTAGGTAGTCCACGGGGTCCTTGCCATAACGGTGTGGAGCCGGCTGAGTGTTGAGATTTCCCCGCATTGGCCTGTCCCGACCTCTAGGGGTTCGGTCAGGCTCATCAGCGGCTAGCTCTTCCTCGAACTCCGGCAGCAGATGATACGCCCATTTTGCATCATGTTTTTCTACTGTTATTTATAATGTGTTTATGCATAATAATGCTTTATGGAGTAATTCTAATGTCTTTTCTCTCATTATATGCAAGGTTACACAAAGAGGGAGAATACCGGCAGCTGAAATTCTAGACCTGAAAATGTACGTCATGACACCTATTCTGCACATCTCCAAATAAGCTGAAAATTTACGGAGAATTATTTTGGAATATATGAAAAATATTGGAGCAAATAACTACCGGAGGGGGGCACCTAGTGACCACAAGACACCAGGACGAGCCAGGCCCCCCAGGCGCGCCCTGGTAGGTCATGGCCAGCCCAGCCCACCTCTGGTGCCCATCTTCTGGTATATAAGTCATTTTGACCAATAAAAAAATAAAGAGAGGACTTTCGGGATAGAGTGCCGCCGTCTCGAGGCGGAACTTGAGCAGGAGCACTTTTGCCCTCCGGCGGAGCGATTCCGGCGGGGGAACTTCCGTCCCGGAGGGGGAAATCGAAGCCATCGTCATGACTAACAACCCTCTCATCTTTGGGAGGCCAATCTCCATAAATATATTCAACAACACCATCTCCTCTGAAACCCTAGTTCATCTCTTGTGTTTAATCTTTGTACCGGAACCTCAGATTGGTACCTGTGGGTGACTAGTAGTGTTAGTTACATCTTGTAGTTGATTACTATATGGTTTATTTGGGGGTTATATGTCCAGATCCATTATGCTATTTAATACCCCTATGATCTTGAGCATGAATATTATTTGTGAGTAGTTACTTTTGTTCTTGAGGTCACGGGAGAAGTCATGTTGCAAGTAATCATGTGAACTTGATATGTGTTAGATATTTTGATGATATGTATGTTGTGATTCCCTTAGTGGTGTCATGTGAATGTGGACTACATGGCACTTCACCATCCTTGGGCCTAAGGAAATGCATTCTGGAGTAGTTATTAGATGATGGGTTGCTAGAGTGACAGAAGTTTAAACCACAGTTTATGCGCTACTTCGTAAGGGACCGATTTGGATCCAAATGTTTAATGCTATGGTTAGATTTTATCTTAATACTTTTCTCGTAGTTGCGGATGCTTGCGAGGGGGTTAATAATAAGTGTGAGGTTTGTTCAAGTAAGAACATCATCCAAGCACCGGTCCACCCACATATCAAATTATCAAAGTAGCGAACGCGAATCAAACCAACATGATGAAAGTGACCAGATGAAATTCCCGTGTGCCCTCAACAACACTTTGCTTATTATAAGAGATTGTTCCTTTGCCACAAAAGGATTAGGCTACCTTGCTGCACTTTATCTACTGTTACCGTTACTTGTCCATTACAAATTATCTTGCTATCAAACTACCTGTTACCGACTATTTCAGTGCTTGCAGAAAATACCTTGCTGAAAACCACTTGTCATTTCCTCCTGCTCCTCATTGGGTTCGACACTCTTACTTATCAAAAGGACTATGATTGACCCCCAATACTTGTGGGTCATCAAGACTCTTTTTTGGCGCTGTTGCCGGGGAGTGAAGCGCAATTGGTAAGGAAAAATTTATACTACGTGCTAAAATTTATTGTCACTTGCTACTATGGAAAACCATCCTTTGAGGGGTTTGTTCGGGGTATCTACACCTCGACCGGAAACACAAAGAGTTGCCCCTCAACCTACCGCACCTACTGAAAATATTGTTATGAAATTCCTTCGGGTATGATAGAACAACTGCTAGCTAATCCTTATGCATGAGATGGAATAGAACATCCTGATATGCATCTAATACATGTGGATGAAATTTGTGGATTATTTAAGCTTGCAGGTTTACCTGGAGATGAAGTTAAGAAGAAGGTTTTCCCTTTATCTTTAAAGGGAAAAACATTGACATGGTATAGGCTATGCGATGATATTGGATCTTGGAACTGGAATCGACTAAAATTGGAATTTCACCCAAAAAAATATCCTATGCATCTAGTTCACCATGATCGGAATTATATATATAATTTTTGGACTCATGAAGGAGAAAGTATCGTTCTATTTTAGGGGAGGCTTAATTCAATGTTATATTCATGCCCCAATCATGAGCCCTCAAAAGAAATTATTGTTCAGAACTTTTATGCTCGGCTTTCTTGTGATGATCAATCCATGCTTGATACTTCTTGTACTTGTCCTTTTATGAAGAAGACTATTGAATTCAGGTGGGATCTTTTAGAAAGAATTAAACGCAACTCTGAAGATTGGGAACTCGATGAAGGTAAAGAGTCAGGTATTAAGCTTTGATACGTCCATTTCGCATCATGCTTTTATATCAATATTTATTGCATTATGGGCTATTATTACACATTATATCACAATACTTATGTCTTTTCTCTCTTATTTTATAAGGTTTACCTGAAGAGGGAGAATCCCGGCAGCTGGAATTCTGGACTGGAAAAAGGAGAAAATATTAGAGACCTATTCTGCATAACTCCAAAAGTCCTGAAACTTCACGGAGAATATTTTTGGAATATATAAAAAATATTGGGCGAAGAAAGCACCAGAGGGGGGCCACCAGCTAGCCACAAGGGTGGACGGCGCGCCCTCCGTCCTTGTGGCCCCCCTGGCAGTCCCCCGACGCCCACCTTCTACTATATGGTGTGTTTTGACCTAGACAAAATCATAAGGAAGCTTTCGGGATGAAGCGTCGCCGTCTCGAGGCGGAACTTGGGCAGAACCAATCTAGGGCTCCGGCGGAGCTGTTCTACCGGGGAAACTTCCCTCCGGGAGGGGGAAATCGAGGCCATAGTCATCACCAACAATCCTCTCATCGAGAGGGGGTCAATCTCCATCAACATCTTCACCAACACCATCTCCTCATCTCTTGTATCCGATCTCTGTCTCAAAACCTTAGACTGGTACCTGTGGGTTGCTAGTAGTGTTGATTACTCCTTGTAGTTGATGCTAGTTGGTTTATCTGGTGGAAGATTATATTTTCAGATCCTTAATGATAATTAATACTCGATCATAAATATGCTTTGTGAGTAGTTACGTTTGTTCCTGAGGACATGGGAGAAGTCTTGTTATAAGTAATCATGTGAATTTGGTATTCGTTCGATATTTTGATGAGATGTATGTTGTTTCTCCTGTAGTGGTGTTATGTGAATGTCGACTATATGACACTTCACCATTATTTGGGCCTAGGGGAAGGCATTGGGAAGTAATAAGTAGATGATGGGTTGCTAGAGTGACAGAGGTTTAAACCCTGGTTTATGCGTTGCTTCATAAGGGGCTGATTTGGATCCATATGTTTCATGCTATGGTTAGATTTATCTTAATTATTCTTTCTTATTTGCGAATGCTTGCGAGAGGGGTCAATCATAAGTGGGAGGCTTGTCCAAGGAAGGCAGCACCCAAGCACCGCTCCACCCACATATCAAATTATCAAAGTAACGAACACGAATCATATGAGCATGATGAAAACTAACTTGACAATAATTCCCATGTGTCATCGAGAGCGCTTTGCTTTATATAAGAGTTTGTCTAGGCTTGTCCTTTGCTACAAAAGGATTGGTCCACCTTGGTGCGCCTTGTTTACTTTTGTTACTTGCTACTCGTTACGAATTATCTTATCACACAACCATCTGTTACCGATAATTTTAGTGCTGGTAGAGAATACCTTGCTGAAAACCGCTTGTCATTTCCTTCTGCTCCTCGTTGGGTTCAACACTCTTACTTATCAAAAGGACTACGATAGATCCCCTGTACTTCTGGGTCATCAAGACTCTTTTTTGGTGCCGTTGCTGGGGAGTGAAGTGCCTTTGACAAGTGGAATTTGGTAAGGAAGCATTTATATAGTATGCTGAAATTTACTGTCAGTTGTTACTATGGAAAGTAATCCTTTGAGGGGCTTGTTCGGGGTATCTTCACCTTGACCGGAAGAGCAAAGCGTTTCTCCTCAACATACTGCACCTACTGAAAATATTTATTATGAAATTCCTCCGGGTATGATAGAGAAACTGCTAGCTAATCCTTATCTAGGAGATGAAACATTACACCCTCATATGCACCTAATCTATGTGGATGAAGTTTGTTGATTATTTTAGCTTGCAGGTATGCCCGAGGATGTTGTCAAGAAGAAGGTCTTCCGTTTATCTTTGGAGGGAAAGGAATTGGCATGGTATAGGCTATGTGATGATATTGGATCATGGAACTACAACCGATTGAAATTGGAATTTCATCAGAATTTTATCCTATGCATCTGGTTCATCGTGATCGGAATTATATACATATATATATATATATATATATAATTTTTGGCCTCGTGAAGGAGAAACTATTGCTCAAGCTTGGGGGAGGCTTAATTCAATGTTATATTCATGCCCCAATCATGAGATCTCAAGAGAAATTATTATTCAGAATTTTTATGCTCGGCTTTCTCATAATGATTGATCCATGCTCGATACTTCTTGTACTGGTTCTTTTATGAAGAAGGATATTGAATTCAAATGAGATTTATTGGAAAGAATTAAACGCAACTCTGAAGACTGGGAACTTGACGAAGGTAAGGAGTCAGGTATAAACCTTAAGTTTGATTGTGTTAAATCTTTTATGGATACCGATGCTTTTCGTGATTTTAGCACTAAATATGGACTTGACTCTGAGATAGTAGCTTCTTTCTATGAATCTTTTGCTACTCATGTTGAGCTCCCTAAGGAGAAGTGGTTTAAATATCATCCTCCCATTGAAGTGAAAGTAGTAGAACATATTAAAGTTGAAGAAGACACTATTACTTATAATGTTGATCCTATTGTTCTACTCCTGATATTGAGAAACCACCTTTTCCTGTTAGAATAAAGGATCATGCTAAAGCTTCAACTATGGTTTGTAAGAGTTATACTAGAACACCTACACCCCCTGAGCAAATTAAAGTCGAACCTAGTATTTCTATGGTTAAAGATCTCTTGGTTGATAATATTGAAGGGCATGCTATTTATTTCTGTGATGAAGCTGCTAGAATTGCTAAACCTGGTATTAAAGATAAACATAGACCTGTGGTTGGCATGCCTGTTGTTTTTGTTAAAATAGTATATCATTGTTATCATGGCTTATGTGATGTGGGTTCTAGTGTGAGTGCAGTTCCTTATTCCTTATATAAAGAAATTATGAATTATATTGCACCTGCTGAGATAGAAGATATTGATGTTACTATTAAGCTTGCCAATGGAGATACTATATCACCAATTGGTATTGTTAGAGATGTTGAAGTCTTGTGTGGGAAAATAAAATACCCTACCGATTTTCTTGTTCTTGGTTCCCCACAAGATAATTTTTGTCCCATTATATTTGGTAGACCTTTATTGAATAGTGTTAATGCTTAGATAGACCGCGAGAAAGATATTGTTACTATTGGTTTAGGGGATATGGCTCATGATTTTAATTTATCTAAATTTCATAGACAACCCCATGATAAAGAATTGCCTAGTAAGGAAGATATTATTGGTCTTCCTTCTATTGTCGTGCCTCCTACTGATCCTTTAGAACAATATTCGCTAGATCATGAAAATGATATGTTTATGAATGAAAGAAGGGAAATAGATGAAATTTTATTTAATCAAGGGCCTGTTTTGAACCACAATTTGCCTGTTGAAATCGTTGGGATCCTCCTCCACCCAAGGGTGATCCCGTGTTTGAGCTTAAAAAAATACCTGATACTTTGAAATATGCTTATCTTGATGAAAATAAGATATATCCTATTATTATTAGTGCTAACCTTTCAAAGCATGAAGAAAAGAAATTATTGAAAACTCTGAAGAAGCACCGTGCCGCTATTGGATATACTCTTGATGATCTTAAGGGCATTAGTCCCACTCTATGCTAGCACAAAATTAATTTGGAGAAAGATGCTAAACCAGTTTTTGATCACCAACGACGGTTAAATCCCAACTGAAAAAGTGGTAAGAAATGAAATATTAAAGCTTCCGGAGGCAGGTATAATTTATCCTATTGCTGATAGTAGATGGGTAAGTCCTTTTCATTGTGCCCCTAAGAAGGGAGGTATTACTGTTGTTCCTAATGATAAGAATGAATTGATTCCGCAAAGCATTGTTACAGGTTATAGAATGGTAATTGATTTTCACAAATTGAACAAAGCTACTAGAAAAGATCATTACCCTCTACCTTTTATTGATCAAATGCTAGAAATATTATCCAAACATACACATTTTTGCTTTCTAGATGGTCATTCTGGTTTTTCTCAAATACATGTGTCAAAAGATGATCAGGAGAAGACCACTTTTACTTGCCCTTTCGGTAATTTTGCTTATAGACGTATGCCTTTGGGTTTATGCAATGCACCTGCTACCTTTCAAAGATGTATGACTGCTATATTCTATGACTTTTGTGAAAAGATTGTTGAGGTTTTCATGGATGATTTCTCTGTTTACCGAACTTCTTTTGATGATTGCTTAAGCAACCTTGATCGAGTTTTGCAGAGATGTGAAGAAACTAACCTTGTCTTGAATTGGGAGAAGTGACACTTTATGGTTAATGAAGGTATTGTCTTGGGGCATAAAATTTCTGAAAGAGGTATTGAAGTTGATAAAGCTAAAGTAGATGCTATTGAAAAGATATCGTGTCCTAAAGATATCAAAGGTATAAGAAGTTTCCTTGGTCATGCTGGTTTCTACATGAGGGTTATTAAAGACTTCTATAAAATTTCTAGGCCTTTCACTAATCTCTTGCAAAAAGATGTTCCTTTTATTTTTGATGATGATTGTGTAGAAGCATTTGAAATACTTAAGAAAGCCTTGATTTCTGCACCTATTGCTCAGCCACCTGATTGGAATTTACTCTTCAAAATTATGTGTGACGCTAGTGATTATGCTGTTGGTGCTGTTCTAGGACAAAGAGTTGATAAGAAATTGAATGTTATTCATTATGCTAGTAAAATTCTAGACATTTCCCAAAGAAATTATGCTACTACTGAAAAAGAATTTTTAGCAGCTGTTTTTGCTTGTGATAACTTCAGATCTTATATTGTTGATTCCAAAGTAACTGTTCACACTGATCATGCTTCTATTAAGTACCTCATGGAAAAGAAAGATGCTAAACCTAGACTTATTAGATGGGTTCTCTTGTTAGAAGAATTTGATTTGCATATTATTGATAGAAAGGGAGCCGAGAACCCCGTTGCCGACAACTTGTCTAGGTTAGAAAATGTTCTTGATGACCCACTGCCTATTGATGTTAGCTTTCCTGATGAGCAATTAGTTGTCATAAATGCTTCTCGTAATACTCCATGGTATGCTAATTACATTGTTGCTAAATTTATACCACCTAGTTTCACATACCAGCAAAAGAAAAAGTTTTTCTATGATTTAAGACATTACTTTTGGGATGATCCACACCTTTATAAAGAAGGAGCAGATGGTGTTATTAGATGTTGTGTACCTGAGAATGAACAGTGATAGATCCTACACAAGTGCCACTCCGAGTCTTACGGAGGACACCGTGCTGGAGATAGAACTGCACACAAGGTATTGCAATCTAGTTTTTATTGGCCTACTCTCTTCAAGGATGCTCGTAAGTTTGTCTTGTCTTGTGATGAATGACAGAGAATTGGCAATATTAGTAGACGTCAGGAAATGCCTATGAATTATTCACTTGTTATTGAACCATTTGATGTTTGGATCTTTGATTATATGGGACCTTTTCCTTCCTCTAATGGGTACACACATATTTTAGTTGCTGTTGATTACGTTACTAAGTGGGTAGAAGCTATTCCAACTAGTAGTGCTGATCATAACACTTCTATTAAGATGCTTAAAGAAGTTATTTTTCCAAGGTTTGGAGTCCCTATATATTTAATGACTGGTGGTGGTTCACATTTTATTCATGGTGCTTTCCGTAAAATGCTTGCTAAATATGATGTCAACCATAGAATTGCATCTCAATATCATCCTCTATCTAGTGGTCAAGTAGAATTGAGCAATAGAGAGATTAAATTGATTTTGCAAAATAGTGTTAATGGATATAGAAAGAATTGGTATAAGAAACTTGATGATGCATTATGGGCTTATAGAACTGCTTATAAAAATCCTATGGGTATGTCTCCGTATAAAATGGTTTTTGGAAAGACATGTCACTTGCCTCTTGAACTAGAACATAAGGCATATTGGGCTATTAAAGATCTCAATTATGATTTCAAACTTGCCGGTGAGAAGAGGTTATTTGACATTAGCTCGCTCGATGAATGGAGAACCCAAGCCTATGAAAATGCCAAGTTGTATAAAGAAAAAGTTAAAAGATGGCATGGCAAGAGAATCCAAAAGCGTGAGTTTAATGTAGGTGATCGTGTTTTGCTATACAACTCTCGTTTAAGATTTTTTTCCAGGAAAGCTTCTCTCTAAATGGGAAGGTCCTTACATTATCGAGGAGGTCTATCGTTCCGGTGCCATAAAAATAAACAACGCCGAAGGCACAAATCTGAAGGTGGTAAACGGTCAAAGAATCAAACATTATATCTCACGTACTCCCATAAATGTTGAGGCCAATATAATTAATACTGTAACACCGGAGGGGTACATAAGGGACACTTTCCAAAACGTTTCAGACTCCGAAAAGGAATAGGTATGAGGTATGATAAGTAAACCGACTCCAAAACTGTTCTAATAGCAATTTTTGTCTGTTTTGGAATATTAAAAAATTAGGAAAATTAAAAGTAGTCTGAAAGATACACGAGGCCACCGCAAGGGTGGAGGGCGCGCCCCCCATTCTTGTGGCCACCTCGTGTGCCCTCCGGACTTTGTTTTCTTGCACAATACTTCTTTTGGTCGATAAAACTTCATTATATAATTTCCTGAAACTTTTGACCACCGTACCATGACAAAATCCTCTGTTTTTGTTTTGAGTTGTTTCTGTAGCAGATTTAGAGTAAGATGTCGTCCCAAGACTCGGAGGGGGAGAGCTATGTAGCTGATTGCATTGTAGACCCCAAGGTCTATGGGGATTTAGAGCATTATGGCTGGACCACGGAGGAAGAAGAAGACTATGATCTGAAAGGAAAGGAAGAGACAAGTTCCGATGAAGAGGAAGTCCCACTACCCCAACCCGGGCACATGCACGTGGAGTTCAAAAAGTCAAGTCTCCAGAACAAAGCAAAGAAACCAAAGATCGAGTTTATCCCTTTTAGTCTTTTGCAGGAGAACAAGCAAGAATTATGTAGAAGGATATCAACACTTGGACAGGAGATCGGTGAGATGAAGGAGGAAAATTCCATCCTCAAGCGTAAGCTGAGGAAAAAAGGGCAAGCCTACTACATCAACAACTCCATCATCACCACCTCCGAAGAAAGAGACATAAATACATGGGTATGGGCACTCCCCTTGGCAACTGCCAAGCTAGGGGGAGGTGCCCCGGTATCGTATCACCATCATATCTTTATCTTTATCGCTTTTCTTAGTTCGATCCTTTTGGTTATATCTTGATCTAGTAGAATAAAGTTTTTAGTATGATCTAGCTTTGAGTTTTGTTTCAATCTCTATCTATGTAATCGAGTCCTTGAGTTATATATAATAAAGAGTAGTTTTGAGCTGAGGGCTTTGCTTTCTTGCTATGATCTTGAGGGAATTAAATTAAAGAAAAAAAATAAAAAGATCATATATTGATCTTATGGAGAGTAATGACTTCACATATAAAGAGTATGATGAATTAATTTTTTTGAGAGTTGGCAAACACAGTTTTGGTCATTGTTGCAATTAATAGGAAGTAATAAAGAAAGCGAGGCTTCACATATAAACATACTATCTTGGAAATCTTTCGTAATTGTGAGCACTCATTAAAATATGACATGCTAAAAAGTTGATGTTGGACAAGGAAGACAACATAATGGTTTATGTTTCTTATATGCGAATAGAAGTTATATTGTCATGGATCCTCCAACATGTTGAGCTTGCTTTACCCTCTCATGCTAGCCAAATTCTTTGCACCAAGTAGAGATACTACTTGTGCTTCCAAACATCCCTTAAACCGGTTTTGTCATGAGAGTCCACCATACCTACCTATGGATTGAGTAAGATCCTTCAAGTAAGTTTTCATCGGTGCAATCAATAAAAATTCCTCTCTAAATATGCATGATCTATTAGTGTGAAGAAAATAAGCTTTATACGAACTTGTGATATAGAAGAAATAAAAGTGACGGACAACATAATAAAGGTCTTTATCACAAGCGGCAATATAAAGTGACGTTCTTTTGCATTAAGATTTTGTGCATCCAACCATAAAAGCGCATGAAAACCTCTTCTTCCCTCTGCGAAGGGCCTATATTTTACTTTTATCATCTCCCTTATACAAGAGTCATGGTCATCTTCACCTTTCCTTTTTACACTTTTTCCTTTGGCAAGCACTATGTGTTGGAGAGATCCATATATGTGTGTATATATATATCCACTCGGATGTAGGTTTTCATAAAGTATTATTGTTGACATTACCCTTGAGGTAAAAGATTGGGAGGCGAAACTATAAGCCCCTATCTTTCTCTGTGTCCAACTGAAGCTTTGAACCCATAAGTACCGCATGAGTGTTAGCAATTGTGAAATATTAAATGATAGTTGAGTATGTGGACTTGCTGAAAAGCTCTTATATTGACTCTTTCCGATGTTATAATAAATTGCAATTGCTTCGATGACTAAGATCATATTTGTTAGTTTCCAATGAAGTTTCCAATTCATACTTTACCTTGTGAATGAATTGCTACTTTACCATAAGAAATTATATGACAATATATGTTGTTGTCCTAAAGATGATCATGATGCCCTCATGTCCATATTTTATTTTTATCAACACCTCTATCTCTAAACATGTGGACATATTTTTCGATATTGGCTTTCGCTTGAGGACAAGCGAGGTCTAAGCTTGGGGGAGTTGATACGTCCATTTTGTATCATGCTTTTATATCAATACTTATTGCATTATGGGTTGTTATTACATATTATATCACAATACTTATGCCTTTTCTCTCTTATTTTATAAGGTTTACATGAAGAGGGAGAATGCCGGCAGCTGGAATTCTGGACTAGAAAAAGGAGCAAATACTAGAGACCTATTCTGCACAACTCGAAAAGTCATGAAAATTCATGGAGAATATTTTTGGAATATATAAAAAATATTGGGCGAAGAAAGCACCAGAGGGGGGCCACCAGCCAGCCACAAGGGTGGAGGGCGCGCCCTCCGTCCTTGTGGGCCCCTGGCAGTCCCCCGACACCCATCTTCTGCTATATGGTGTGTTTTGACTTGGACAAAAACATAAGGAAGCTTTCGGGATGAAGCGTCGCCGTCTCGAGGCAGAACCTGGGCATAACCAATCTAGGGCTCCAACGGAGCTGTTCTACCAGGGAAACTTCGCTCCGGGAGGGGAAAATCGAAGCCATAGTCATCACCAGTGATCCTCTCATCGAGAGGGGGTCAATCTCCATCAACATCTTCACCAGCACCATCTCCCCATCTCTTGTATCCGATCTCTGTCTCAAAACCTTAGATTGGTACCTATGGGTTGCTAGTAGTCTTGATTACTCCTTGTAGTTGATGCTAATTGGTTTATCTAGTGGAAGATTATATTTTCAGATTCTTAATGATAATTAATACTCCTATGATCTTGATCATAAATATGCTTTGTGAGTAGTTATGTTTGTTCCCGAGGACATGGGAGAAGTCTTGTTATAAGTAATCATGTGAATTTGGTATTCGTTCGATATTTTAATGAGATGTATGTTGTTTCTCCTCTAGTGGTGTTATGTGAACATGGACTACATGACACTTCACCATTATTTGGTCCTAGGGGAAGGCATTGGGAAGTAATAAGTAGATGATGGGTTGCTAGAGTGACAGAAGTTTAAACCCTAGTTTATGCGTTGCTTCGTAAGGGGCTGATTTGGATCCATATGTTTCATGCTATGGTTAGATTTATCTTAATTCTTCTTTCGTAGTTGCGGATGCTTGTGAGAGGGGTCAATCATAAGTGGGAGGCTTGTCCAAGGAAGGGCAGCACCCAAGCACCGGTCCACCCACATATATCAAATTATCAAAGTAATGAATGCGAATCATATGAGCATGATGAAAACTAACTTGACAATAATTCCCATGTGTCCCAGGGAGCGCTTTGCTTTATATAAGAGTTTGTCCAGGCTTGTCCTTTGCTACAAAAGGATTGGGCCACCTTGCCGCACCTTGTTTACTTTTGTTACTTGCTACTCGTTATTAATTATCTCATCACACAATTATCTATTACCGATAATTTTAGTGCTTGCAGAGAATACCTTGCTGAAAACCGCTTGTCATTTCCTTCTGCTCCTCGTTGGGTTCGACACTCTTACTTATCGAAAGGACCACGATAGATCCCCTATACTTGTGGGTCATCAAGCTTAAGTATGATTGTGTTAAATCTTTTATGAATACTGATGCTTTTCACAAGTTTAGCACTAAATATGGACTTGACTCTAAGATAGTAGCCTCATTTTGTGAATCATTTGCTGCTCATGTTGATCTCCCCAAGGAGAAGTGGTTTAAATATCGTCCCCCTATTAAATAAGAAATTAAAGAACCAGTTAAAGCTAAATATGAAACTATTATTTACAATGTTGACCTAGTTATGCCTACTGTTTATATTGAAAACCCACCTTTTCGTGTTAGGATGAAGGAACAAGCTAAGGTATCAACTGTGGTTTGCAAAATTAATATTAAAGCACCTAAATCCTTTGAGCAAATCAAAGTAGAACCTAGTGTTTCTATGGTTAAAGATCTCCTGGTAGAAAATATTGATGGGCATGTTATTTATTTCTGTGATGAAGCTGCTAGAATTGCCAAACCCAATGAAAAATATAAACATAGACCTGTTGTTGGCATGCCTGTTGTCTTAGTTAAAATATGAGATCATTGTTATCATGGTTTGTGTGATGTGGGTGCTAGTGTGAGTGCTATTACTTTTACCTTATACCACAAAAATATGAATGACATATCACCCGCTGAGATAGAAGATATAAATCGCACTATTAAACTTGCTAATAGAGACACCATCACACCACTTGGGATTGTTAGAGATGTTGAAGTATTGTGTGGGAAAATAAAATACCCTACTGATTTTCTAGTTCTTGGTTCCCCACAAGATGACTTTTGTCCCATTGTCTTTGACAGACCTTTCTTCTACACTGTTAATGCTAAAATATATTGTGAGAAGGAAAGTGTCAGTGTTAGCTTTGGTGATGAGTCTCATGAGTTTAATTTCTCTAAGTTTTGTAGATAACCTCGCAATAAATAATTACCTAGTAAGGATGAAATAATTGGTCTTGCTTCTATTGCTAGGCCTCCTACTGATCCACTAGAACAATATTTGCTAGACCATGAAAATGATATGCACTTGCATGAAATAAATGAAATAGATAAAATATTCTTTGAACAGCAACCTCTACTTAAACACACTTTGCGTATTGAAACTCTAAGAGGTCCTCCTCCGCCTAAAGGTGATCCCGTGTTTGAATTAAAACAATTGCTAGACACTTTTAAGTATGCTTATCTTGATGAGAAAAAGATATATCCTGCTATTATTAGTGCTAAACTTTCAGAACATGAAGAAGAAATATTATTAAAAATTCTGAATAAGCACCGTGCTGCTATTGGATATACTCTTGATGATCTTAAGGGCATTAGTCCCACTCTATGTTAGCATAAGATTAATATGGAGCCTGATGCTAAACTCGTTGTCGATCACCAACGACGTTTGAATCCTAAGATGAAGGAAGTGGTAAGAACTGAAATACTAAAGCTTCTGGAAGCATGTATAATCTATCCCATAGCTGATAGTAGATGGGTAAGTCCTGTTCATTGTGTCCCTAAGAAGGGATGTATTACTGTTGTTCCTAATGATAAAAATGAACTCATTCCAAAAAGGATTGTTACTGGCTATAGAATGGTAATAGATTTTAGAAAATTGAATAAAGCTACTAGAAAGTATCATTACCCTCTGCCTGTTATTGATCAAATGCTAGAAAGATTGTCTAAGCAGACACACTTTTTTTTCTTGATGGATATTCTGTTTTTTCTCAAATACCTGTTTCACAACCCGATCAAGAGAAAACCACCTTTACTTGTCCTTTTGGAACTTATGCTTATAGACGTATGCCTTTTGGTTTATGCAATGCACCTGATAGCTTTCAAAGATGTATGACCGCTATATTCTCTGCTTTTTGTGAAAAGATTATTGAAGTTTTCATGGATGATTTTTCCGTTTACGGAACTTCTTTTGATGATTTCTTAAGCAACCTTGATCGAGTTTTGTAGAGATGTGAACAAACTAATCTTGTCTTGAATTGGGAGAAGTGTCTCTTTATGGTTAATGAAGGTATTGTCTTGGGGCATAAAATTTCTGAACGAGGTATTGAGGTGGATGATACGTGTCCAACGTATCTATAATTTTTTATTGTTCCATGCTGTTATATTATCAATCTTGGATGTTTTATAATCATTTTGTAGTCATTTTATATCATTGTTTGGTACTAACCTATATCTATAATTTTTTATTGTTCCATGCTGTTATATTATCAATCTTGGATGTTTTATAATCATTTTGTAGTCATTTTATATCATTGTTTGGTACTAACCTATTGACATAGTGCCAAGTGTTGTTTTCTGCATGTTTTTTACATCGCAGGAAATCAATACCAAACGGAGTCCAAATGCCACCAAACTTTACGGAGATTTTTTATGGACCAGAAGACACCTAATGGGCCAAGGCGGCGCCTGGGGGGGGGGGGGGCTCCGAGGGGAGCACAACCCACCATGGCGCGCCATGAGGCCCAGGCGCGCCCTGGTGGGTTGTGCCCACCTCGGGTGCCCCCCAAACCGCCTCTTTGCTCTATAAATACCCCAATATTCCAGAAACCCTAGGGGAGTCGACGAAAATCAATTCCAACCGCCACAGAGTCCAGAACCACCAGATCCAATCTAGACGCCATCATAGAGGGGTTCACCACTTCCATTGGTGCCTCTCCGATGATGCGTGAGTAGTTATTTGTAGACCTTCGGGTCCGTAGTTAATAGCTAGATGGCTTCCTATCTCTCATTTCATTCTCAATACAATGGTCTCTTGGAGATCCATATGATGTAACTCTTTTTGCGGTGTGTTTGTTGGGATCAGATGAACTTTGAGTTTATGATCAGATCTTTTTATATCCATGAAAGTTATTTGAGTTTCTTTGATCTCTTATATGCATGATTGCTCATAGCCTCATATTTCTTCTCCGACATTTGGGTTTTGTTTGGCCAACTTGATCTATTTATCTTGCAATGGGAAGAGGTGCTTTGTAGTGGGTTCGATCTTCCGGTGCTTGATCCCTGTGACAGAAGGGGAACCGACACGTATGTATCATTGCTATTAAGGATAAAACGAGGGGGTCTATCTCTACATAGATAGATCTTGTCTACATCATGCCATCGTTCTTATTGCATTACTCCGTTTCCCCATGAACTTAATACACTAGATGCATGCTGGATAGCGGTGGATGTGTGGAGTAATAGTAGTAGATGCAGGCAGGAGTCAGTCTACAAATCTTGGACGTGATGCCTATATAATGATCATTTCCTGGATATCGTCATGATTATTTGAAGTTCTATCAATTGCCCAACAGTAATTTGTTTACCCACCATTTGCTATTTTTTTTCTTGAGAGAAGCCACTAGTGAAACCTACGGCCCTCGGGTCGCTTTCTCGTATTATTTGCCTTTGCGATATACTTTTCCTTTGCTTTTATTTTCAGATCTATTAAATCAAAAATACAAAAATAACTTGTTGCAATTTATTCTTATTTATTTTATTTGGCTTTCGATCTATCAATATACTACAATTTATTTCACGTCCTTTTGCCTATCTTGAGGCGCCGCTACCTGAAAGGGATTGACAACCCCTTTTACACGTTGGGTTGCGAGTATTTGTTATTTGTGTGCAGGGGCTGTTTATGTTGTGTTGCTTGGTTCTCCTACTGGTTCGATAACCTTAGTTTCATATCTGAGGGAAATACTTACCTCTGTTGTGCTGCATGATCCCTTCCTCTTTAGGGAAGTACCGACGTAGCTTCAAGTCGCATCAAAAGGAATTTCTGGCGCCGTTGCCGGGGAGGATCTTCAACATGTACCAGGTTCCTAATCACAAATCTCATCTCCTTGCAATTTACATTATTTTTCATTTGCCTCTCGTTTTCCTCTCCCCCATTGTCGTTTTATTCGCCCTCTTTTTCGTTCGCCATTTTCTTGCCGGATCTATTTTTGAGTGCAATCTTGTTGTGTAGTCATCATGACTCAAGAGAACACCAATTTGTGTGATTTCTCAAATACCAACAACAATGATTTTATTTGCACTCCGATTGCTCCTCCCGCCACTAGTGCGGAGTCTTGTGATATTAATACTGCTTTGCTGAATCTTGTTATGAAAGATCAATTTTCCGGTACTCCTAATGAGGATGCCACGCCCTATCTTAATACCTTTGTGGAATTATGCAATATGCAAAAGAAAAAAAGATGTGGTGAAGATGAAATTATTTCCGTTTTCTTTGTGTGATTCTGCAAAAATTTGGTTTTCTTCTTTGCCCCGCAATAGTATCGATTCTTGTAATAAGTGCAAAGATGCTTTTTATCACTAAGTATTTTCCGCCCGCAAAAATTATTTCCCTTGGAACCCAGATCATGAATTTCAAGCAACTTGAACATGAGCATGTTGCACAATCTTGGGAAAGGATGAAAATGATGCTAAGGAATTGCCCAACTCATGGGTTAAATCTTTGGATGATCATACAAATTTTTTATGCGGGATTGAATTTTGTTTCTCATTATCTTTTAGATTCCGCCGCGGGTGGTACTTTTATGGAAATTACTTTGGGTGAAGCCACCAAATTTCTTGATAATATAATGGCAAATTATTCACAATGGCATACCGAAGAGCTCCTACTAGTAGAAACGTTCATTCGATTGAAGAAATTTCTTCTTTGAGTGAAAAAGTTGATGCTCTTATGAAATTGGTTGCTAGTAGAAGTGCTCCTATTGATTTCAATGATATGAGTTGTGTGCTTATTTTGATGGCTCTATGGTTTTCTTTGATGAGTTTTTGCCATAGAAAAGTTGGAATACAATAGATATAATGCAAGAACAAAATATGAATTGGTTTGCTACACTTATAGTAGTGATTTTTTTTCTTATACTAACGGATTTCACGAGGGCTTTGTTGAGTTTTGTGTGATTGAAGTTTTCAAATTTTGGGTTATCTTATGATATATGAAGGAATAAGGAGTAAGAAGAGCCTAAGCTTGGGGATGCCCCGACATCCCAAGCTATTATCCAAAAGAGAGCAAGCAACTAAGCTTGGGGATGCCCCAGAGTGGCATCCCCTCTTTCTTCTAACGACCATCGGTATTTTACTCGAAGCTATATTTTTATTCGTCACACACTATGTGTTTTGCTTGGAGCGTCTTGTATGATATGAGTCTTTGCTTGTTTTATTTTGTGTTTTAAGTCTTGATTCCTTGCTGGACACACCTATTTGAGAGAGCCAAAATTATGTCATGACTTGTTAGAATTGCTCCCTTTGCTTCACTTAAAATTTTATGAGCTATGGACTTGCTCTAGTGCTTCACTTATATCTTTTTGAGCATGGTGTGCTTTAGTATTTTTGAATAAATTCTCTTTTGCTTCACTTAAATTAATTTGAGAGAAAGAAATATTATGCTCATGATCTTCACTTATATTTGTTTGAGCTTATCAAAAGCAACATATGAAAATTAGTTCAAAAGTGATAGATATCCAAGAAGGATATAATAAAAACTTTCATGAAGACCATCGGACAAAATAAACTTGATTCTTAGTAATAGTTTTGAGATATGATGATGTGATACTTGAGTCATGTTGTAATTATGCTTTAGTAAGAATATTGGTGTTAAGGTTTGTGATTCCCTATGCACGCACGAAATTCAATAGTTATGCAATGAAATTATATCCTACTTGTGATGCATTATTCGGTGTTAATTATGCTTAATGCTTGCTTATGAGATTATTCGTTTCTTGGTTGGTCGCTTCTCAATCTTTTGCTAGCCTTCATTTTGCACTAAGTATGATCACTACTTGTGCATCCAAAATCCTTTAAACTAGTTTTGCCACATGAGTCCACTATATCTACCTATATGCGGTATTCTTTTGCCGTTCTAAGCAAATTTGTATGTGCCATCTCTAATTGTCAAAATAAACTTCTCTTCTGTGTGTTTGTACCGCTCGTGAAGCGGTGAAGGGTGGCTAATATTTTCCATGCTAGATGTGTTATTCCCATGATGAGTGTTTATTCACTTGTCATTGCACGAGAGTAAGGCAAAGGTATTAGGGATGCCCAGTCCCGAAATGAAAAATTAATTTACTTTATGTTGTCAAATAATAAATTCCTTGGAAAGTGTTGGTATGGAGGGCAACTGTGGATACGGCTAGCCATGGAAAGTGAAAGTATGGTTGAAAAAGGAATAAACTTTATTTTCTATTTGGGAACCGCCTATGATATATCTAGCATGGAAAGTGTTGGGAACTCTAAGTCGTTTTCGTTAGTGGGAAAGGCACACCTCCCAAAATGTTTTTATCTCTAAGTTTTTCGCTTTGAGCTCTAGCACCTCGACAAATCCCTACTTCCCTCTGCGAAGGGCCTTTCTTTTACTTCATGCAATTTTTATTTTTGAATTTGAGTCTCCATCTTCTCTTATAAAGAACCAACTAGGAGGCACTATGACCGTACTTGAGCATTGGGTGTAGTTAATATCCGAGTGTGTTTCATGAATGGATCAATGACTGAGCATGATGGGCTAGGGATAGCTTATTTTAGCGTTGATATTTTGAAAGACATGGTTGCTTGTTGGTATGCTTGAGTATCTAAATTATCATGTCAAAACTGGACTATTGCTTTGAACAATATAAAAGTCCAAATGTCCATGCTATAAAGAAAATAATATGATATGACATGTTAGGTAACATTCCACATCAAAAATTCTGTTTTTATCACTTACCTACTCAAGGACGAGTAGGAGTTAAGCTTGGGGATGCTGATGCATCTCCAACATATCTATAATTTTTTTATTGTTCCATGCTGTTATATTATCAATCTTGGATGTTTTATAATCATTTTATAGTCATTTTATATCATTTTTGGTACTAACCTATTGACATAGTGCTAAGTGCCAGTTGTTGTTTTCTGCATGTTTTTTACATCACAGGAAATCAATACCAAACGGAGTCCAAATGCCATGAAACTTTACAGAGATTTTTTTATGGACCAGAAGACACCTAATGGGCCAAGGCAATGCCTGGGGGGTGCTCCAAGGGGAACACAACCCACCAGGGCACGCCAGGAGGCCCAGGCGCGCCCTGGTGGGTTGTGCCCACCTCGGTAGCCCCCGGACCGCCTCTTTGCTCTATAAATACTCCAATATTCCAGAAACCCTAGGGGAGTCGACGAAAATCAATTCCAGCTGCCGTAGAGTCCAAAACCACCAGATCCAATCTAGACACCATCACGGAGGGGTTCACCACTTCCATTGGTACCTCTCCGATGATGCGTCAGTAGTTCTTTGTAGACCTTCGGGTCCGTAGTTAGTAGCTATATGGCTTCCTCTCTCTTGTTTGATACTCAATACAATGGTCTCTTGGAGATCCATATGATGTAACTCTTTTTGCGGTGTGTTTGTTGGGTTCAGATGAACTTTGAGTTTATGATCAGATCTATCTTTTTATATCCATGAAAGTTATTTGAGTTTCTTTGATCTCTTATATGCATGATTGCTTATAGCCTGATGTCTACTACACAACCTTCTTCTTGTAGACGTTGTTGGGCCTCCAAGTGCAGAGGTTTGTAGGACAGTAGCAAACTCCCCTCAAGTGGATGACCTAAGGTTTATCAATCCGTGGGAGGCGTAGGATGAAGATGGTCTCTCTCAAACAACCCTGCAACCAAATAACAAAGAGTCTCTTGTGTCCCCAACACACCCAATACAACGGTAAATTGTATAGGTGCACTAGTTCGGCGAAGAGATGGTGATACAAGTGCAATATGGATGGTAGATATAGGTTTTTGTAATCTGGAAATATAAAAACAACAAGGTAACTAATGATAAAAGTGAGCGAAAACGGTATTTCAATGCTAGGAAACAAGGCCCAGGGTTCATAGTTTCACTAGTGCAAGTTCTCTCAACAATAATAACATAATTGGATCATATAACTATCCCTCAACATGCAACAAAGAGTCACTCCAAAGTCACTAATAGCGGAGAACAAACGGAGAGATTATTGTAGGGTACGAAACCACCTCAAAGTTATTCTTTCTGATCGATCTATTCAAGAGTCCGTAGTAAAATAACACGAAGCTATTCTTTCCGTTCAATCTATCCTAGAGTTCGTACTAGAATAACACCTTAAGACACAAATCAACCAAAACCTTAATGTCACCTAGATACTCCAATGTCACCTCAAGTATCCGTGGGTATGATTATACGATATGCATCACACAATCTCAGATTCATCTATTCAACCAACACAAAGAACTTCCAAGAGTGCCCCAAAGTTAATACCGGAGAGTCAAGATGAAAACGTGTGCCAACCCCTATGCATAAGTTTACGAGGTCACGGAACTCGCAAGTTGATCACCAAAACATACATCAAGTGGATCACGTGAATATCCCATTGTCACCACAGATAAGCACATGCAAGACATACATCAAGTGTTCTTAAATCCTTAAAGACTCAATCTGATAAGATAACTAAAAGGGAAAACTTAATCCATTACAAGAGAGTAGAGGGGGAGAAACATCATAAGATCCAACTATAGTAGCAAAGCTCGCGATACGTCAAGAAAGCCACGAGGCGGTCACGAGGGTGGAGGGCGCCCCCCTAGGGTGCGCCCCCTGCCTCGTGGGCCCCTCGAAGCTCCACCGACGTACTTCTTCCTCCTATATATATCCACGTACCCCCAAACGATCGGGGACGGAGCCAAAAACCTAATTCCACCGCCGCAACTTTCTGTATCCACGAGATCTCATCTTGGGGCCTGTTTCGGAGCTCCGTCGGAGGGGGCATCGATCACGGAGGGCTTCTACATCATCATCCAAGCCCCTCCGATGAAGTGTGAGTAGTTTACTTCAGACCTACGGGTCCATAGTTAGTAGCTAGATGGCTTCTTCTCTCTTTTTGTATCTCAATACAATGTTCTCCTCCTCTCTCGTGGAGATCTATTCGATGTAATCTTCTTTTTGCGGTGTGTTTGTTGAGACCAATGAATTGTGGGTTTATGATCAAGTCTATCTATGAATAATATTTGAATCTTCTCTGAATTCTTTTATGTATGATTGGTTATCTTTGCAAGTCTATTCAAATCATCAGTTTGGTTTGGCCTACTAGATTGGTTGTTCTTGCCATGGGAGAAGTGCTTAGCTTTGGGTTCGATCTTGCGGTGTCCTTTCCCAGTGACAGAAGGGGCAACAAGGCACGTATTGTATCGTTGCCATCGAGGATAACAAGATGGGGGTTTTATCATATTGCATGAAACTATCCCTCTACATCATGTCATCTTTCTTAAGGCGTTACTCTGTTTTTAACTTAATACTCTAGATGCATGCTGGATAGCGGTCGATGAGTGGAGTAATAGTAGTAGATGCAGGCAGGAGTCGGTCTACTTGTCTCGGATGTGATTCCTATATACATGATCATACCTAGATATTCTCATAACTATGCTCAATTCTGTCAATTGCTCAACAGTAATTTGTTCACCCATTGTAGAATACTTATGCTCTTGAGAGAAGCCACTAGTGAAACCTGTGGCCCCCGGGTCTCTTTCTCATCATATCAATCGCCATCACTTTATTATTGCTTTGCTTTTACCTTGCTTTTACTTTTTACTTTGCATCTCTATACCAAAAATACCAAAAATATTATTTATCATCTCTATCAGATCTCACTTTCGTAAGTGACCGTGAAGGGATTGACAACCCCTAAGCGTGTTGCTTGCGTTGAGCTATTGTTTTGTGTAGGTACAAGGGACTTGCGCGTAGCCTCCTACTGGATTGATACCTTGGTTCTCAAAAACTGAGGGAAATACTTACGCTACTTTGCTGCATCATCCTCTCCTCTTCGGGGAAATCCAACGCAGTGCTCAAGAGGTAGCAAGAAGAATTTCTGACGCCGTTGCCGGGGAGGCTCACGCGAAGTCAAGTTAAAATTTTATCTCCCGTCAACGAGCCATTTTTGGCGCCGTTGCCGGGGAGTCTGCGCAAAAGTCAACATACCAAGTACCCATCACAATCCCTATCTCCCGCATTACATTATTTGCCATTTGCCTCTCGTTTTCCTCTCCCCCACTTCACCCTTGCCGTTTTATTCGCCATCTCTGTCTCTCTCTATCCTCCCTCTCTTTCTCTATTTGCCTCTTTTGCCCGTTTGCTTTTTGTTTGCTCGTGTGTTGGATTGCTTGTTTGTCGCGATGGCTCAAGATAATACTAAATTGTGTGACTTCACCAATACCAACAAAAATGATTTCCTTAGCACTCCGGGGGCCATAGGTTGATTTTCACCAATACCAACAAAAGATCCATTTTTGTTGATTTCCTTAGCACTCCGGGTGGTTGACTTCACCAATACCCTAAACCCTATCACACCCTCTTGGGGTGGGACGCCTTTGCATGCTTCCAAGCCATACCCCATTATGGGTACATGAAGCTTAAAATGCCAGGGCCCAACAGAGTGATCACTATCACCAATGATCCGGATATAGCACTCTGTGCCAAAAACAAAACTGCATCCTTGGCCCTCAAGGCACTATCTGCGGCCCTCGCGGTCGAAGAACTAACCACCCTGCGTTCCACAATGGACAAAGACGATGTGATCCTCGACAAGAGGCCCAAATCCACCTCCTTCAAATGAGCAGATGAAATAGTCAAATTCCAAGTGCACCCGACGAATCCGAACAAAACAGCATCCATTGGAGCACAGCTGGATTCGGCGGTCGACGCCGCCCTACGAGCGTTCCTGCGCGAAAATTGGGACATCTTTGCCTGGCACCCTTTGGACATGCCCGAGATCCCACGCAGACTGGCCAAACATAGCCTCAATATAATAAAGGGGTTCAAACCAGCCAAGCGAACGCTGCGGCGATTTTCCGAACCCAGACGACAAGCTATGGGAGAGGAGCTAGCCAAACTACTCGAGACCGGGTTCATTAGAGAAATCAACCACCCGGACTGGCTAGCCAACCTGGTCATGCTGCCGAAGAAGGATAAATCCTGGCGACTTTGTGTCGATTTCAAAGACCTCAATAAGGCTTGTCCTAAGGACCCCTTCCCACTGCCCCGCATTGACCAAATTATTGACGCAACCGCGGGACACGACTCATTATGTTTCCTTGATGCCTACTCCGGACCATCAGATTAAGATGAAGGAGTCTGACCAGGCCGCAACAACATTTATTACCCTGTATGGGCCCTTTTGCTTCAACACTATGCCCTTCGGGCTAAAAAACGATGGTGCCACTTACCAACGCATGATCCAAACATGTTTGGAAAAATAAATCGGCAAGACAGTGGAGGCATATGTGGATGACGTGGTCATCAAGACCAAACACGTCGAATCATTGGTGGATGATCTACGCCTCACATTTGACAACCTCCAAACATATGACATACGGCTCAATCCGGAAAAATGTGTTTTCGGCGTTCCAGCCAGGAAACTGCTCCGGTTCATTGTTTCCAATAGAGGAATCGAAGCGAACCCAACCAAAATCTGAGCCCTGTCACAATTGGTAACGCCAACAGATTTAAAGCAGGTCCAAAAACTAGCTGGGTGCGTGGCAGCCTTAAGCCGCTTCATCTCTAGATTAGGAGAAAAGGCATTACCACTCTATCGACTACTCCAACTCACCGATCACTTCGAATGGACGGATGCAGCTACAGCCGAATTGGAAGAAATAAAAACATTGTTAGCAAGTAACCCAATCCTAGCCACCCCAGGTGTTGGCGAGCCTATGTTGCTCTACATATCCGCGGCTCACCAAGTTGTGAGCGTTGTGCTCGTCGTCGAGCGAGAGAAAGAGGGACACAAATTCCCCATCCAGAAACCAGTATACTATGCATCGGCAGTCCTTACACCATGCAAATCTCGATACCCTCACTATTAGAAGATAGCTTATGCGGTCTTTATGGCATCCCAAAAGCTGCGACACTACTTTCAAGAGTGTTCGATCACGGTGGCATCCAAAGTACCACTCAATGACATCATAAATAATCGGGATGCCACCAGCCGCATAGCCAAATGCCATCAAGCTCCTACCATTTGAAATAACATACAAGCCACACCGAGCTATTAAATCTCAGGTACTAGCCAACTTTGTCGCTGAGTGGACAGAAGCCGAGCTCCCTAAAGAATACATCACATACTCCAACTGGGTCATGTACTCTGACGGCTCTAAAATGTTAGCCGTACTAGGGGTTGGTGTCATCTTGACATCCCCTACGGGAGACACAGTCCGCTACATGTTACAAATCATGTATAGACTCCAACAATGCAGCCGAATACGAGGCACATCTACATGGTCTCTGAATGGATGTATCCATGGGCATACAACGCCTAGAGGTGCGTGGGGATTCAAACCTCGCAATATCCCAAATAAATGTAGAATTCGATGCAAAAGATCCAAAAATGGCGGCATACCAAAACGCCTTCCTCAAAATATCGGCTCGGTTCGAGGGGCTCGAGTTCCATCACGTTGCTCGGGACAGTAATCAGGCAGCAGACATCCTCACTCGAATGGGCGCTAAACGTGATCCTGTCCTGCCTAACACCTTTGTGGAAAGACTCCTTAAGCCATATGTGGTATGGCAGGACGAGAGCGGAAATACTAGCCTAGAACCGATCATACCCCCAGCAGCTGAACACAATTCAGATATCGGGGGCTCGGGCACCGGAATAACACCCTCCGCCCATGTAATCATGGCCTTTATTTCTCCATGGACCGAACCCTTCCCGGCCTACCTTAATAGGCAGGAACTTCTTGATGATCAAAATGAGGCCCGTCGCATAGTTCGACGCTCTAAAGCCTATAAAGTTTACGAAGGTGCACTATACAAGAAAAGTACCACTGGAGTCCTTCAAAGGTGCATCTCTGAAGAGGAGGGACGACAACTCCTGGCTAAAATACACGCTAGTCTAGGAGGCCATCACACCACGGCTCGGGCCCTGATAAGCAAGGCCTTCCATACAGGTTTATTTTGGCCAACGGCCTAAGCAGACGCACATGCCCTTGTGCAACGCTGTGTGGGTTGTGAGCTTTTCGCCAATCAAAGTCATATGCCGCCCACTGCCTTAAGAACAATCCCCATCACTTGGACTTTTGTGGTCTGGGGGCTAGATATGGTCGGACCCCTTAAAGGGGGAAGCCACAAGAAGAAATATTTACTGGTTATGGTAGATCAATTCACTAAGTGGATAAAGGCCAAACCAGTAAAAACGGCTGAAGCAGGGCCAGTGATCGATTTTATATCCGGCATGGTACACCGTTATGGTGTCCCGCACAGCATCATCACTGATAATGGCTCAAATTTCACAGCCGATGAGGTGAAAAATTGGTTCACTAACTTGGGCATTAAGCTCAATTATGCATCTGTATACCACCCTCAAACAAATAGTCTGGTCAAACGGGCTAATGGCCTGATAATGAGTGGCATCAAACCCAGACTGGTGTGATCCCTACGGGAGTCAAATAAGCACTAGGTTGAGGAACTCGATTCCGTGCTCTGGGGACTGCGGACTACGCCTAATCGCACGACCGAATACACACCTTTTTTCATGGTTTACGACGCAGAGGTTGTCTTGCCCTGCGATATTATTCATGACTCACCTCAAGTGCGCATGTATGAAGAGAGAGAAGCTGAGCTCGATCGGCAGGACGACCTAGACGACCTTGAGGAGGAGCGTGATATTGCACGAGCCTGTTCCGCATTTTATCAACAACAGGCTCGGAGATACCAAAGCAAACAAGTGTGGGCCAAGACTTATAATGTCGGCAAACTCGTCTTACGCCTCCTGGAGAAGAAGGACAAGCTCAAACAAAAATGGGAGGGCCCCTTCATTATAGATGAAGTTCTCACATGAGGAGCCTATAGCCTTCGTAATGCATCGGATAATCGCCTCGAGCTGAATCCATGGAACATTGTGATAACCCACAAGTATAGGGGATTAATTGTAGCCTCTTTCGATAAGTAAGAGTGTCGAACCCAACAAGGAGCTAAAGGTAGAACAAATATTCCCTCAAGTTCTATCGACCACTGATACAACTCTATGCACGCTTAACGTTCGCTTTACCTAGAACAAGTATGAAACAGAAATACTTTGTAGGTGTTTTTGGATAGGTTTGCAAGATAACAAAGAGCACATAAATAAAAAGTAGGGGCTGTTTAGATAAAGAAGCAATAAATTTAGTATAGTGAGTGTGGAAAAGTGGTGGTAGGAGTTGCGGAATTGTCCCCAGGCAACTGACTACTTTACTAGACCGATAGCAAGTTTTATGTGGGAGAGGCCACTGCTAGCATGTCATCCCTGACTTGGAATTCTATGCACTTATGATTGGAACTATTAGAAAGCATCCGCCACTACTAATGTTCATTAAGGTAAAACCCAACCATAGCATTAAGATATATTGGTCCCCCTTCAATCCCGTATGCATCAATTTCTATGCTAGGTTGAAGCTTCTGTCACTCTTGCCCTCCAATACATAGTCCTATCAACATACAACTAACCCTATGGTGTGATCCACGCGCGCGCTCATATGATGGGGACCAAAGGACAGCAACATAACCACAATCAAACTAAATCAATCATAGCAATTCATCAACCACCGATAGGACAATGAAAATCTACTCAGACATCATAGGATGGCAACACATCATTGGATAATAATATGAAGCATAAAGCACCATGTTTAAGTAGAGGGTACAGCGGGTTGTGGGAGAGTGTACCACTGTAGATAGATGGGGGAAGGTGATGGAGATGTTGGTGAAGATGACGGAGGTGTTGGTGTAGATCGCCGTCACACGATGATAGCCCCGGCGGCGTTCCGGCGCCACTAGGAGAGAGGGGGAGAGAGCCCCCCTTCTTCTTGTTCTTCCTTGACCTTCACCCTAGATGGGAGAAGGGTTTCCCCTATGGTCCATGGCCTCCATGGTGGCGGATCTCGCCCCTCCGAGATTGGATCTCTCTCTTTGTCTCTCTCTGTTTCTGCGTTCCCTGATTCTTCCCTTTCACCGTTTCTTAAATTCCCGGAGATCCGTAACTCCGATTGGGCTGAAATTTTAACACAATATCTATCCGGATATAAGCTTTCTTGAAGCAAAGGAAGGGCATCAACCTCCTTATGGGGTGGCCACGAGGGCCCAAGGCGCGCCTGCCCCGTGGCCCCCTCGGGCATCGTCTCGCGTTGATTTTTCTTCCCAAAAATCACATATATTCCAAAAAAAATCTCTGTCAGCTTTTATCCTGTTTGGACTCCGTTTGATATGGATTTACTGCGAAACAAAAAACATGCAATAAACAGGAACTAGCACTGGGCACTGGATCAATATGTTAGTCCCCAAAAATAGTATAAAAAGTTGCCAAAAGTATATGAAAGTTGTATAATATTGGCATGGAACAATCGAAAATTATAGATATGACGGAGACGTATCACACTACTCGGCTCCGAAGATTCTACGCATAAGTTCTACCGTGTGTTTTATTTCCCGTCCCTTTTTTCTCCTCTTCATTTTTTCTCTCGCTTTTATAAATTTCCCAGGATATGTTCGGATAAGCCGAACTCTAAAGGGGGTCACATTTTAAATGTGTACACCCCACTATGACTAGGGGCTTCTTCGATGAAGCTTATTATCAAAGGCTTAGAGCTTGCACTAAACACGTCATTTTGTTTATATACACCCTTTTGCCATTATATGCACCTCTACGACTTAAGTTTTTACCAAGTTGGGTTGCCTCGCTCCTGTGTTTATGCCCTACGTTCCCGATTGTTCGGCTAGGGCGTAAAGGGAGCACCTCTGCGATTGTTACAATCGGGTAATCCGGCCTTATACCTCAGACGGGTGAAGCCAAAAGCTAGCGTTCTTAAGAGAATATTTGGCCGGCAATCAAACGATGGATTGTTACTTTCCTGTAACTCTTCGAAAAAAATAATGCGGGACAGTTTCCCCGTAATTCAGATCAAAGCCTAGGCGCACACAATTAAAGCATGCCAACCCAAGGAAAGGAACCCTTAACGGAACTATTCTCCTTGGAAGATGTTTCTTACATATGTAATATAACATATCTACCGAACTAAATTTTTGTCTGTTCGAGCACAATGACTGGGTTGCCTGGTTTCCAAAGATAATGAATGTTCCTTACATTCCACAATAGTATCCGGAAACACTCCACCATCTTGGTTTGGAGGTTAAAGCCGAAGTCCTGCAATGACAATTTTTCCACATGTTCGGCTAAAGATATATGATGATCATAGAGTCCATTGATACATTGAATCAAATGCCTACTCCTTATCTATTCCACCTATAAGACTGTCTAAATTATAGTCTTCTTGCGAATATTTTGCAGCTATCATTACTTGGTCATACACCAAGTTCAACGGAATTTCTTTCCCGTCTGGTCCCTGCGGTCCCACTCGGGCCATATGATTCAGATCTAACTTGGTAAAGCGTGTTTTCACCATCGCCCAGGCTTCTCGTGCGCTCTCACGGCAGGTGGACGTCTTCCATAGCTCAAAGCAGCACCGGGCACCTTTGAACAGACTCGCCTAACTCTCCACACTTTCTGGAGGGGTATCATATGGCCATAAATCCTTGGCCATATTCTTCGTGGCTTTCCGGGCCTGCTCATGCACCACTGACAACTCCTTAAGCATGTCGCCTCGAAATCCAGATACTTCTTTTTCCGGGTGACCAGTTAAAAGACCTGCAGCAATAGGGTTATGATATTTAAAATTGTGGAATAATATGAGTTTCTCTGATGGTTTTAAAATTCATACCAAACATGCCGCCTTTCAACTTCTCATTCTCTTTTCGAGAGGCCGATAACTGAGCCTTTAAGCTCTCTATCTCTTCGTATTTTTGGTCTTTTTCCTCCTCGTGTTTCTTCTTCTCGGAAGTGGTTACTGCGGCCTTTTTCACTTCCGCAAGTTCGGCGGTGATGACATTAAGCTGTGACTGCTTCGTTTTCATCTCCTGGGATAGTGCGGTATTCTTCTCCTTGAGAACCTGCAGGTCATATCGATCCTTAAATCAGTTAGCCTCACTTCTTCAAGTCTCGGGGGCTACTGGCACATGTATATTAAAATTACACAAACTCTTGCCTATATATCCTTTGACAACAATTGAGTATCTCCGGCAAGTCCGTCTCGAGCGGCTTGGATATATGCATCCACTGAGTTGAGTGCGGTAAATTCATGCTCAAAAAAGGCTGGAGCACGCATGGCCTCTTTCAGTCGACGGTGATTCATTACGCTCTCCACCTCGGAGTTCATGACGGATACGTCATCTGAATCCTCAGGAGGGGGCGAAACTGACATTGCATCAGCCCTCGTCCTAGTCGACGAGTCCGACGCCGGATTGGCTGACATTCGGCTAGCAGGGTATTTTCCCACTGTTTGCCATGTGCTCCTCCTGAATCAAAGATAGGAGGGAACGTTAATAATCCGGACTCATGCCCAGGCACATACCAAATAGACATACCTCTTTGAAGATTGTGGGGGCTCTATGGCGCTCCCGATCTCCTTCCGTTTTGAATGGTTACCCTGCGGAGGGGCCACCCTCGAGGGGGTGCGGCCTGCCGAGCACCGATCCTATGAAGTACGGTTTAGTATAATGGATAAAGGCGCAAGAAGGGACTTATTTTTGAGAAAGGATCTTTGAATACTTACAATGGAGAAGGGGTAGAGGCGGGGATAGTCGGCTGTAATAGCCACTTCCGACCCGTCAAGGCTCGCCTGATAAAATACCCCATCATCGAACTCTATGTATAGATTCGAATCCTCGCAGAAGCCAGGGTCTTTGTCGCGGTTGTGATCCTCTGGCTGTGGGGCAGGACAGTGAACGTCCTCGATCATCTTCCTCCATGACTGTTTTTATGACAACAAAGAACAACTTGATTAGCATGTCATGAAAACAGTAAAAAGCAACACGGACAATCGAAATCTTACCCATTCAATGGGGTTGTACATGGAATAACCTTCTCAGCAGTTTGAGCGGAGGAAGTCTTCTTTTTCACCCTTGTACAGAACGACCTAAATCATGTCCAGTTCGGACGGGGTATCCGGACCCTGGCGTCTGTAACGAGATGCATCGTCTTCCCCGTTGTAGCATCATAAAGGAGTTACTCTGGACTGGAGAGGCTGGATACATCTTTTTATTGCAATGGCCATGACTTCAATTATCGATAGCTCGGTATGAGCTAATAATCTGACCTTGCTGACCAACCTTTTTATTCCGCACTGTCCTCCTCATTGGGACTTCGGGGACGCCAGTTGAGGCATTTCTTCAGAGGAGCGCTGGAAAATACATGGAGACCGTGCCGAACTGGATCCGGCAGTGGGACATCATCGATATAAGACCACTTTGAAGACCACTCTGGATATACCTCTTTCGGAGTTCCAATGTGGTAGCCTGATCAGGCTATATGCCATACTTTGGCGCCGCCCACTTCGAATATAGAACCTCTCCAACGGCGGGGGACGAGGCAGAAGAATTTTCTCCATAGTTTGAAATGGGCCTCGTAGCCCAGGAACAGTTCGTAGAGGGCAACGAAACCTGTGCATAATCGAACCTGGGGTGAGGTTGTGCAGCTGGATGCCGTAAAATTCCAATAAACCCCTGAGAAAGGGATGGATCAGAAATCCTAAGCCCCACAAAAGGAACGGAATGAAGCACACCCTCTCCTCCATATTGGGGTTGGGGAAATTTTCTGCCAGCACGTCGCTGCCAATTGAGGCGAATCCTGCTCGTATAGAGACTATATCCACGAGGGGAAGATATCCCTGCATATGGAGTTGACTCAACTGAAGATGAGACACTGAGCAACTCTACCAAGCACCCTCTTGAGGGCCATGGGGTCGCGAAGAAGAGCCTGGGGCCCTGGCCATGTTTTGAAGCTTTTTCATGGCTAGTCTTGGTGTTTTCTACACGATGTGGATGGCACTTAGGGGATCTGACCTCTTTATATAGGTGTCCTCCCTGTGTGGACAGGCATTTTCTTTTTGATAAAAAATTATGGACCGTTCGCATTCTCCCAATGCGTGGAAATCGAGGCGACATGGAAGGAGCCATAGAGGCGGAACGAGGAAGCCAGGGTCGAACTATAGTCCGCCCAATATATAGCAAAGAACCAACCTTGCAAAATCCAAAGACATAAGCCGGATACTGCATTGTCATTTGAAGGCCAGTTCGGGGGCTACTGAGGAATTCCTGGATTGCGGGTCCTTAGGTGTCCGGGCTATTCGATATGGGCCGGACTAATGGGCCGTGAAGATACAAGGTAGATGTGACGCCCTCGATTCAATCATACACTAATCATACACGCAAATGTGTACGATCAAGATCAAGGACTCACGGGAAGATATCACAACACAACTCTAGACACAAATTAAAATAATACAAGCTTTATATTACAAGCCAGGGGCCTCAAGGGCTCGAATACATAAGCTCGAAAACACAAGAGTCAGCGGAAGCAACAATATTTGAGTACAGACATAAGTTAGACAACTTTGCCTTAAGAAGGCTAGCACAAAAGTAGCAACGATCGAAAAGGCAAGGCCTCCTACCTAGGAGCCTCCTAACTACTCCAGGCCGTTGATGGTCTCCATGTAGCAGCAGGCATCGGCGGTGGCATCGGGCTCCTGGGCTCTGACATCTGGTTGCATCAACCGGAAAGAAGAAAGGGGAAAAAGGGGGAGCAAAGCAACCGTGAGTACTCATCCAAAGTACTCACAAGCAAGGGTCTAGGCTACATATGCAACATTATCAAAGGAAGGCTGTATATGTGGACTGGGCTGCAGAAATGCCAGAATAGAGGGGAGAACCTAGTCCTATCAAAGACTGGCATCTTCGGGAAACCACCATCTTGCAGCAACAGGAGGGAGTGGAGTAGCATAAAGTAAAGTAGTAGTAGTGTTATCAACCTCGGCCAGAGATCCTTTCTCGACTGCCTGCGAGAAAGCAATCCCAGAGCCATACTATCCAGTTCTCATCTCCATTTCTCATCTCAGGTATCCAGTTCTAATTGTATCGATCGGGATACAACTCCAAGTATCCGTTACCATAGGATAGGCTATCGATAGATGTTTTCTTCCCTGCAGGGGTGCACCAACTTACCCACCACGCTCGATTAACTCCGGCCGGACACACTTTCCTGGGTCATGCCCAGCCTCGGCCAAACAATATGCCGCAACCCGACCTAGGCTTAATAGAGAGGCCAGCACGCTGGACTAAACCTATGCCCCCAAGGGTCATGGGCCATCTCCCCGGGAACTCCTGCACGTTGCGAACGCGGCCGATGAGCAGACCTAGCTACCTCCTTCAACAAGGCAGGCGCTTACGCAGTCTAACCCGGTGCGCGCCGCTCAGTTGCTGACGTCTATTAAGCTTCGGCTGATGCATACGACGCAGAACACCCATACAATGCCCACGTGATGGTTAGTGCTATCAGGCCATAGGCCCCTCGGATAAAATATCCAAATCGTAGTGGATTAGGAACGCGCAGTAACAAGCAGAGACTCACGAAAGATGTGACCCCGTTGCCCCGTCTCGAGGACTTGAGGCAAGGGCTAGGAATGCCCGGCCATGCCTTGTAATTATCTCGCGGGCACCCTCCATGTCAACCCGTCTCCACATCACTCGCTACTAAGCTCGCGCGGGTACCCCTGAGGGGCGACCTGTCTTTAGTAACATGGTTCAGTGTAAAGTCATAGTAACCATAGTAATTGTGTGTCCAAACATCAAGGGGAAAACCCGAGGAATCACCCCGGTGAATTCCACTCGATGTAATCTTCATGGTGAATGTAAGTGGGACCACCCTCGAGGTTCACACTTGAGGGGTTGCACGACAGAGTCGTATCAGAAGTGGTTAAGGCGGAATCACCCTCGATGACCACGACCGAATAACTACACTAGCGGGTTATCATCAGAAGTGCTGATGAGGCCTCACCCTCGGCACTCGATAGTAACCCAGTAGTGTCGAGCAACTAAGGGGAAGTGATGTGCGGTGTCGGGGCCTGGTCTTCGATCCCGTTGATCGGGTCTTCAATGATGAAGCAGGGGCAACAAGGACAAGGTGGGGGGTCACTGATGGATCACTAACCAACCTATACTAAGCAGTTTAGGATAAGCAGGTAGGTAACAATGAGCAGGTTACAAAAGCAGGCTATGCATCAGAATAGCAGCAAACAATAAGAGTAGCAAAATCTAATGCAACTATGAGAGAATGGAATGGGAGATATCGGGATGATCAAAGGGGGGGCTTGCCTGGTTGTTCAGACAAGAAGGAGGGGTCGTCGGTGACGTAGTCGATCACAGCGGCATCGACATCCACCACGGGGTCTACAGAAGAGAAGAGGAGGGAGAAACAGTAAATACATAGCAAGCAAGTGCATAACAGGACAACAGGCATAGCTAGACATGTTCTGACGCGGTCCTAGACGTTATAGGTGAAGGGGGAATTCAACTGGGAAGGTGTTCCCGATTCCGGACCTATGTCAGACAGATGACCGGAGGGAGAAAGTTCCATGTTCAGCATGCTAGGGGCATGTGACAAATGAACGGACCGCATATTCGGATTCGTTGGATTTTTCTGAGCAACTTCCATATAGAAAACATTTTCATCGGAGTTAGGATTTAATTTCTATGATTTTTCAAAGTTTAAACGATTTCTTGAATTTAATTTTTTTAATCGAAAACAAAAGCAATGAATACCTTTTGTATACAACAACACCTACCCACTATGTATGACCGATGGGGCTAGAGGCTGGGTTTTTCAGTCAACAATTGACCGGCCAACCAATGAATAGTATAGGTGGGGCCTACTTGACATTGAAATAGACTTTTAATTAGGCTTTTTTTAAGAAATAAGATCGGCCCACATGACATAGACTACATCTAGACCAAAACAAACAATTTAGTTAACTTAGGGGGATTAGCACTAATGGGGATTAGTTTCCTAATCTCAACAGGGGCCGACCCAGGTAGTAGTGGCCTAGCGGCTACACACACGAACACACACCACACATAGAACGCACGCACACACGCGCAGGGAGCCGACGGTGCCATCGGCCATGGCCGTGGCCAAGGCCAGCAGCCGTGGCGGGCGAGGTATTGGCGGGCGCGGCCAGCGGCGGCGCGCGGGGCTACAGGCGTGGCCAGGGAGCGGAGCTCCAGGCGCTGCGGACGGGAGCCCGCGAGCGGCGAGCGCAGCGGCAGCGGTGGGCGCCGGCGACTGCAGTAGGGGCGACGAGCAGTTGGGTTGTGGCCAGGTGCGCGGACGAGAGAGGAGTCGGCGCAGGGCGGGCGCGGGCTAGGCGCGAGGCCAGGCGCACGGGGGAGCACGGCCATGGGTGCGGCGAGCATGTATGGGGGCGAACCCGGTGCGGTTGCGGCAGGGCTTCAGCCGCGGCGGGCGCGAGCTCGCGGGGTGACTCTACGGCGACGGATCGATGGGGGCAAGGCCGGGAGTCGGAGGAGGAGCTCACAGGGGGGTTCATAGGAACTCAGGGGAGCCGGAGGTAGTTGGAGTTGAGGGGATCGACGACGAGGCAGAGGCGATGTCCGTCGAAGGGGATTGACGTGGACGACGACGGTGTTGCCCCCCGGCTCTGATCCAGGGGCGTAGATGATGAAGACGACGACTGCGGCTCTTCGGGACAACTCCACAGGCATCGGGGAGCTCATAGGCCGCATGAACGGCGGCGACAGCGCAGTCATCGCTCGAGCTCTTGTGTCGTTTTCGAGCAGACGAGGAGAGGCACGATGGGGGAAAGAGAGGGGATCGGTCGAGAGTGGACTAGGATTCGCGTTGGTGCAGTTATAAGCTGAGGGAGTCGACGTGGAGGCCATCCATGGCCATGGCAGCCGTGGATGTGCAACACACACGCCTCCCGCCTCCTGTACCTGAGGATGGAAGGAGAAGGCCCATTGAGTGGGCTGGGCCGCACTGTAGAACCAGGCTTAAAGTAAACAGTAGATTTTGTGTATTTTCCCTTTCTTTTCTGTAAATCAAACAACTATAGATTTGCAATTATTTGGGCTACCAAATGATTTTTGCGAAGTTTGAAACTTGGCACATAATTCAAGCACGATATTACCAGGTTGCACAAAAAGTTTGGGGCCTTTTGGAGTTGTCTAATCATTTTTAGAAATTGAAAAGGACAATTTTAAATGCTGCTGGACCACTAAATAATTTCAGGGGCACTTTGGGAATCCAAAATAGGTTGGTTCCAACATGAAAAATATCCAGGAATTGTTTGCCACACTTTGGACATTTTAGTTTTCATGTTTGACAAATTTGAATTTTGACTTTATATTTGAATTTGAGTTTGAACAGTGATTTGGATCAAGTGAAGATCAGCAACAGTAACATGGTGACATGGCACCATTAACAGGGATTACTGTAGCATGACACTGGGGGTGTTACAGTAGAAGACCTTCTCCCGTGTCTGGGTAGGACTATCCTATGCGTGGATGACAAGATTGATGTCCGGATATGTAATTTCCTTCTTCCACAAACCGAGTCTGTACGACCCTAGGCCCCTCCGGTGTGTATATAAACCGAAGGGTTTAGTCCGTAGAGGCTATTAGAATTCTGATAGGCTAGACATCTAGGGTTTAGCCATTATGATCTTGAGGTAGATCAACTCTTGTAACCCCTATACTCATCAAAAACAATCAAGTAGGACGTAGGGTTTTACCTCCATTAAGAGGGCCCAAACCTGGGTAAACATTGTGTCCCACTTGTCCCTTGTTACCTTCAATCCACATACACATAGTTCGGGACCCCCTACCCGAGATTGGCCGGTTTTGACACACACACACCCCCTTCCTTGTATGCCTACCAGGGGGGGGGGTAGGAGGAGGTGGAGCCCCCTTACCTTTCTCCTAGGTGGAGGGAAGGAAAGAGGGGCTAGCCCTCCCTCCTTTCCATCCCTAGGGCCGATGGCTAAGGGAAGGGGTGCGCCAGCCGCTTGTGGGCTGGTGTGTTCCCCCCTCTTGGCCCATACAACACATTAACCTCCCGGGGCTTCCCGGAACCCCTTCCGGTGATCCGATGACTACCCAATGACTTCGAAACCTTTCCATTAACCAAATAGCATCATCCTATATATTAATCTTTACCTCCGGACCATTCCAAAGCTCCCCGCCATGTTCGCGATCTCATCCGGGACTCCGAACAGCATTTGCTCACCAAATCACATAACTCATATATGAAGGAAATATGCCCTAGAGGCAATAATAAAGTTCTTATTTATATTTCCTTATATCATGATAAATTTTTATTATTCATGATAGAATTGTATTAACCGGAAACTTGATACATGTGTGAATACATAGACAAAACAAAGTGCCCTAGTATGCCTCTACTAGACTAGCTCGTTAATCAAAGATGGTTAAGTTTCCTGACCATAGACATGTGTTATCATTTGATGAATGGGATCACATCATTAGGAGAATGATGTGATGGACAATACCCATCCGTTAGCTTACCATAATGATCATTAAGTTTTATTGCTATTGCTTTCTTCATGACTTATACATATTCCTCTAACTATGAGATTATGCAACTCCCGAATACCGGAGGAACACCTTGTGTGCTATCGAACATCACAACATAACTAGGTGATCATAAAGATGCTCTACAGGTGTCTCTGAAGGTGTTTGTTGGGTTGGCATAGATCAAGATTAGGATTTGTCACTCCGAGTATCGGAGAGGTATCTCTGGGCCCTCTCGGTAATGCACATCACTATAAGCCTTGCAAGCAATGTGACTAATGAGTTAGTTATGGGATGATGCATTATGGACCGAGTAAAGAGACTTGCCAGTAATGAGATTGAACTAGGTATGAGGATACCAATGATCGAATCTCTAGCAAATAACATACCGATGACAAAGAGAATGACGTATGTTGTCATTGCGGTTTGACCGATAAAGATGTTCATAGAATATGTAGGAACCAATATGAGCATCCAGGTTCCGCTATTGGTTATTGAACATATTTCTTGAACTCGTAGGGTCCGCACGCTTAACGTTCGATGATGATTTGTATTATGAGTTATGTGTTTTGGTGACCGAAGGTTGTTTGGAGTCCTGGATGAGATCACGGACATGACGAGGAGTCTCAAAATAGTCGAGAGGTAAAGATTGATATATTGGACGATAGTATTTGGACACCCGAATGGTTTCGGGACGTTTCATATATTTATCATAGTACCGAGGGGTTACTGGAACCCCCCGAGGAAAGTAATGGGCCTACATGGGCCATAGGGGAGAGGGGAGGCAGCCCATAAGGGGTGACTGCGCCCTCCCTCCCATGGGGAGTTTGAATTGGACTAGGGGAGGGGGCGCGTCCCCTTTCCTTCTTCTCTTCCCTCTCCCTTCCCTCTTTCCCCCTCCATGAGAAGGAAAAGGGGGGGGCAGATCCTACTAGGACTGGAGTCCTAGTAGGACTCCCCTCTCCGTGGCGCGCCCCTGGTGGCCGGCCTCCTCCTCTCCTCCTTTATATACGGGGGCAGGGGCACCCCAAAGAACAACAGTTATTATCTTAGCTGTGTGTGGTGCCCCCTCCACAGTTTACTCTTTCGGTCATAGCGTCGTAGTGCTTAGGCGAAGCCCTACGCGGATCACATCACCATCACCGTCACCACGCCATCGTGCTGACGAAACTCTCCCTCGACCCTCTGCTGGATCAAGAGTTCGAGGGACGCCATCGAGCTGAACGTGTGCTGAACTCGGAGGTGTCGTACATTCGGTACTAGATCGGTTGGATCACGAAGACGTTCGACTACATCAACCGCGTTAACTTAACGCTTCCGCTTTCGGTCTACAAGGGTACATGGACACACTCTCCCCCTTTTGTTGCTACGCATCTCCTAGATAGATCTTGCGTGATCGTTGGAATTTTTTTGAAATTGCATGCTACGTTCCCCAACAGTGGTATCAGAGCCAGGTCTATGCGTAGATGATATGTACGAGTAGAACACAAAGAGTTGTGGGCGATAATAGTCATACTGGTTACCAGCAACGTCTTACTTTGATTCGGCGATATTGTTGGATGAAGCGGCTCGGACCAACCTTACATGACCACGTTCATGAGACCGGTTCCACCGACAGACATGCAACTTCTTTTGCATAAAGGTGGTTGGCGAGTGTCTGTTTCTACAACTTTAGTTGAATCGAATTTGACTACGGTCAATCCTTGTTGAAGGTTAAAACAACACACTTGACAAAAAATCATTGTGGTTTTGATGCGTAGGTAAGGACGGTTCTTGCTAGAAGCCCGTAGCAGCCACGTCAAACTTGCAACAACAAAGTACATGACGTCTAACTTAATTTTGCAGGGCTTGTTGTGATATGATATGGTCAAGACATGATGTGATATAAGTTACTGTATGAGATGTCCATGTTTTGTAAAAGTTATCGGCAACTGGCAGGAGCCTTATGGTTGTTGCTTCATCGTATGTAATGCAATCACCATGTAATTGCTTTACTCTATCACTATGCGATAGCGATAGTTGTAGAAGCAATAGCTGGCGGGACGACAACAACGCTATGATGAAGATCAAGGTGTCAAGCCGGTGACGATGGAGATCATGACGGTGCTTTGGAGATGGAGATCAAAGGCACAAGATGATGATGGCCATATCATGTCACATATTTTAATTGCATGTGATGTTTATCTTTTATGCATCTTATTTTGCTTAGTATAGTGGTAGCATTATAAGATGATCCCTCACTAAATTTCAAGGTATAAGTGCTCTCCCTGAGTATGCACCATTGCTACAGTTCGTCGTGCCGAGACACCACGTGATGATCGGGTGTGATAAGCTCTACGTTCAAATACAATGGGTGTAAGACAGTTTTGCGTGTGCAGAATACTCAGGTTAAACTAGACGAGCCTAGCATATACAGATATGGCCTCGGAACACTGAGACCGAAAGGTCGAACGTGAATCATATAGTAGATATGATCAACATAGAGATGTTCACCATTGAAAACTACTCCATCTCACATGATGATCGGACATGGTTTAGTTGATATGGATCACGTGATCATTTAGATGACTAGAGGGATGTCTATCTAAGCGGGAGTTCTTAAGTAATATGATAAATTGAACTTTAATTTATCATGAACTTACTCATGATAGTTTTTGCATATCTATGTTGTTGTAGATCAATGGCCCGTGCTACCGTTCCCTTGAATTTTAATGCGTTCCTAGAGAAAGCTAAGTTGAAAGATGATGGTAGCAACTACACGGACTAGGTCCATAGCTTGAGGATTATCCTCATTGCTGCACAGAAGAATTACGCCCTGGAAGCACCGCTAGGTGCAAGGCCTGTTGCAGGAGCAACTCCAGACGTTATGAACGTTTGGCAAGCTAAAGATGATGACTACTCGATAGTTCAGTGTGCCATGCTTTACGGCTTAGAATCGGGACTTCAAACACATTTTGAACATCATGGAGCATATGAGATGTTCGAAGAGTTGAAGTTAATATTTCAAGCAAATGCCCGAGTTGAGAGATATGAAGTCTCCAAAGAGTTCTATAGTTGTAAGATGGAGGAGAACAGTTCTGTCAGTGAACACATACTCAGAATGTCTGGGTACCATAACAACTTGACTCAGCTGGGAGTTAATCTTTCGGATGATAGTGTTATCGACAGAGTTCTTCAATCACTGCCACCAAGCTATAAAGTCTTCATGATGAACTATCATATGCAAGGGATGGAGAAGACAATTCTGGAGCTCTTCGCAATGCTTAAGGTTGCGGAGGTAGAAATCAACAAGGAGCATCAAGTGTTGATGGTTAGCAAGACCACTAGTTTCAAGAAAAAAAGGGCAAAGGGAAGAAAGGGAACTTCAAGAAGAATAGCAAGCAAGTTGCTACTCCAGGGAAGAAGCCCAAGTCTGGACCTAAGCCTGAAACTGACTGCTTCTACTGCAAAGGGGCTGGTCATTGGAAGTGGAACTGCCTCACATATTTGGTGGATAAGAAGGATGGCAAAGTGAAAGGTATATTTGATATACATGTTATTGATGTGTACTCCCTCTGTAAACTAATATAAGAGAGTTTATATCATTAAAATAGTAATCTAAACGCTCTTATATTAGTTTATGGAGGGAGTACCTTACTAATGCTCGTAGTAGCGCCTGGGTATTTGATACTGGTTATGTTGCTCTTATTTGCAACTCAAAACAGGGCTACATATTAAATGAAGATTGGCTAAGGACGAGGTGACGATGCGCGTCGAAAATGGTTCCAAGGTCGATGTGATCGCCGTCGGCACGCTACCTCTACATCTACCTTCGGGATTAGTTCTAGACCTGAATAACTGTTATTTGGTGCCAGCGTTGAACATGAACATTATATCTAGACCTTGTTTGATGTGATATGGTTATTCATTTAAGTGAGAGAATAATGGTTGTTCTATTTATATGAGTAATATCTTTTATGGTCATGCACCCTTGATGAGTGGTCTATTTTTGTTGTATCTCGATCGTAGTGATACACATATTCATAATATTGAAGCCAAAAGATGCGAAGTTAATAATGATAGCGCAACATATTTGTGGCACTGCCGTTTAGGTCATATTGGTGTAAAGTGCATGAAGAAACTCCATGCTGTTGGGCTTTTGGAATCACTTGATGCTTGCGAACGATGCCTCATGGGCAAGATGAATAAGACTCCATTCTTCGGAACAATGGAGCGAGCCACTGACTTATTGGAAATAATACATACTGATGTATGTGGTCCGATGAGTGTTGAGGCTCGCTACGGGTATCATTATTTTCTGATCTTCATAGATGATTTGAGCAGATATGGGTATATCTACTTAATGAAACATAAGTCTGCAACATTTTAAAAGTTCAAAGAATTTCAGAGTGAAGTTGAAAATCATCATAACAAGAAAAATAAAGTTTCTAAGATCTGATCATGGAGGTGAATATTTGAGTTACGAGTTTGGTCTTCATTTGAAACAATGTGGAATAGTTTCGCAACTCACGCCACCTGGAACACCACAGCGTAATGGTGTGTCCGAACATCGTAACCGTACTTTATTAGATATGGTGCGATCTATGATGTCTCTTGCCGATTTACCACTATCGTTTTGGGGTTATGCTTTAGAGACAACTGCATTCATGTTAAATAGGGCACCATCTAAATCCGTTGAGACGACACCATATGAACTGTGGTTTGGCAAGAAACCTAAGCTGTCCTTTCTTAATGTTTGGGGTTGCGATGCTTATGTGAAAAAGCTTCAGCCTGATAAGTTCGAACCTAAATCAGAGAAATGCGTCTTCATAGGATACCCAAAGGAAACTATTGGGTACACCTTCTATCACATATCCGAAGGCAAGATATTTGTTGCTAAAACTGGATCCTTTCTAGAGAAGGAGTTTCTCTTGAAAGAAGTGAGTGGGAGGAAAGTAGAACTTGATGAGGTAGTTGTACCTTCTCTCGAATTGGAAAGTAGTTCATCGCAGAAATCAGTTCCAACGATGCCTACACAAATTAGTGAGGAAGTTAATGATGATGATCATGAAACTTTAGATCAAGTTACTGCCGAACCTCGTAGGTCAACCGGAGTACGTTTTGCACCAGAGTGGTACGGTAATCCTGTTCTGGAAATCATGTTACTAGACCATGACGAACCTACAAACTATGAGGAAGCGATGATGAGCCCAGGTTCCGCAAAATGGCTTGAGGCCAGGAAATCTGAGATGGGATCCATGTATGAGAACAAAGTGTGGACTTTGGTTGACTTGCCCGATGATCGGCAAGCCATAGAAGATAAATGGATCTTCAAGAAGAAGACCGACGCTGACGGTAATGTTACTGTCTACAAAGCTCGACTTGTTCCGAAAGGTTTTCGACAAGTTCAAGGAATTGACTACGATGAGACTTTCTCACCCGTAGCGATGCTTAAGTCTGTCCGAATCATGTTAGCAATTGCCGCATTTTATGATTCTGAAATTTGGCAAACAGATGTCAAAACTGCATTCCTTAATGGATTTCTTAAAGAAGAGTTGTATATGATGCAACCAGAAGGTTTTGTTGATCCTAAAGGTGCTAACAAAGTGTGCAAGCTCCAGCGATCCATTTATGGACTGGTGCAAGCCTCTCAGAGTTGGAATATACGCTTTGATAGTGTGATCAAAGCATATGGTTTTATACAGACTTTTGGAGAAGCCTGTATTTACAATAAAGTGAGTGGGAGCTCTATAGCATTTCTAATATTATATGTGGATGACATATTGTTGATTGGAAATGATATAAAATTTCTAGATAGCATAAAATTATACTTGAATAAGAATTTTTCAATGAAAGACCTCGGTGAAGCTGCTTATATATTGGGCATCAAGATATATAGAGATAGATCAAGGCGCTTGATAATCCACAAGTATAGGGGATCTATCGTAGTCCTTTCGATAAGTAAGAGTCTCGAACCCAACGAGGAGCAGAAGGAAATGACAAGTAGTTTTCAGTAAGGTATTCTCTGCAAGCACTGAAATTATCGGTAGCAAATAGTTTTTTGATAAGGTAATTCATAACGGGTAACAAGTAACAAAAGTAAACAAGGTGCAACAAGGTGGGCCAATCCTTTTTGTAGCAAAGGACAAGCCTGGGCAAACTCTTATATAAAGGGAAGCGCTCCCGAGGACACATGGGAATTATTGTCAAGCTAGTTTTCATCATGCTCATATGATTCGTGTTTCTTACTTTGATAATTTGTTATGTGGGTGGACCGGTGCTTGGGTAGTGCCCTTCCTTGGACAAGCATCCCACTTATGATTAACCCCCCTCGCAAGCATCTGCAACTATGAAAGAAGAATTAAGGTAAACCTAACCATAGCATGAAACATATTGGTCCAAATCAGCCCTTACGAAGCAATGCATAAACTGGGGTTTAAGCTTCTATCACTCTAGCAATCCATCATCTACTTATTACTTCCCAATGCCTTCCCCTAGGCCCAAACAATGGTGAAGTGTCATGTAGTCGACGTTCACATAACACCACTAGAGGAAAGACAACATACATCTCATCAAAAAATCAAATGAATACCAAATTCACATGACTACTTATAACAAGACTTCTCCCATGTTCTCAGGAACAAACGTAACTACTCACAAATCATATTCATGTTCATAATAAGAGGGGTATTAATGTGCATAAAGGATTTGAACACATAATCTTCCACCAAATAAACCAACTAGCATCAACTACAAGGAGTAATCAACACTACTAGCAAACCACAGGTACAAATCTGAGGTTTTGAGACAAAGATCGGATACAAGAGATGAACTAGGGTTTGGGAGGAGATGGTGTTGGTGAAGATGTTGATGGAGATTGACCCCCTCCCAACGAGAGGATCGATAGTGATGACGATGGTGATGATTTCCCCCTCCCGGAGGGATGTTTCCCCAGTAGAACAGCTCCGCCGGAGCCCTAGATTGGTTCCGCCAAGGTTCCGCCTTGAGACGGCAATGCTTCATCCCAAAAGCTTCCTTCTGACTTTTTTCAGGGCAAAATACATCTTATACCAGAAGATGGGCATCGGGGGGCTTCCAGGGTGCCCACGAGGCAGGGGCGCGCGCCTAGGGGTTAGGGCATGCCCTCCACCCTCATGGACAGTGGGTGGGCCCCCTCTAGTGCTTTCTTCGCCCAATATTTTTGATATATTCCAAAACTGACTTTCGTGGAGTTTCAGGACTTTTGGAGTTGTGCAGAATAGGTCTCCAATATTTGCTCCTTTTCTAGCCCAGAATTCTAGCTGTCGACATTCTCCCTCTTCATGTAAACCTTGTAAAATAAAAGAGAAAAGGCATAAGTATTGTGACATAATGTGTAATAACAGCCCATAATGCAATAAATATCGATATAAAAGCATGATGCAAGATGGACGTATCAACTCCCCCAAGCTTAGACCTCGCTTGTCCTCAAGCGGAAGCCGATATCGAAAAATATGTCCACATATTTAGAGATAGAGGTGTCGATAAAATAAAATACGGACATGAGGGCAACATGATCATTCTTATGTTGAAGTAATAATCTATTCACAATGTAAAGTATGGATCAGAAACTTAATTGAAAAACTAGAAAACTATAATCTTAGTCATTGAAGCAATTGCAATTTATCATAACATCGGAAAGAGTCAATATAAGAGCTTTTTAGCAAGTCCACATACTCAACTATCAGTTAGTCTTTCACAATTTCTAACACTCACGCAATACTTATGGGTATGAAGTTTTAATCAGACACAGAGAAAGATAGGGCCTTATAGTTTTGCCTCCCAACCTTTTACCTCAAGGGTAACGGCAATAATGCTTTATGAAAACCCACATCCATTTGGATATATATATATATATATATATATATATATATATATATATATATATATATCAGGATCTTTCCAACACATAGTGCTTGCCAAAGGATAAAGTGTAAAAAGGAAAGGTGAAGATCACCATGACTCTTGTATAAGGTATAAGACAAAAATAAAAGATAGGCCCTTCGCAGAGGGAAGTAGAGGTTGTCATGTGCTTTTATGGTTGGATGCACAAAATCTTAATGCAAAAGAACATCACTTTATATTGCCACTTGTGATAGGGAGCTTTATTATGCAGTCTGTCGCTTTTATTTCTTCCATATCACAAGCTCGTATAAAGCTTGTTTTCTCCGCACTAATATATCATGCATATTTAGAGAGCAATTTTTATTGCTTGCAACAATAACAACTTACTTGAAGGATCTTACTCAATCCATAAGTAGATATGGTGGACTCTCATGGAAAAGCTAGGTTTAAGAATATTTGGAAGCACAAGTAGTATCTCTACTTGGTGCAAAGAATTTGGCTATAATGAGGGAGAAAGGAAAGCTCAATATGTTGGATGATCCATGAAAATATAATTTATTTCGGATATAAGAAAACATAACCCATTACATTGTCTTCCTTGTCCAACATCAACTTTTTAGCATGTCATATTTTAATGAGTGCTCACAATCATAAAAGATGTCCAAGATAGTATATTTATATGTGAAAACCTATCTTTCTTTATTAGTTCCTATTAATTGCATCAATGACCAAAACTATGTTTGTCAACTCTCAACAAATTTTATTCATCATACTCTTTATATGTGAAGTCATTACTCTCCATAAGATCAATATGATCTCTTTATTTCTTTTTATTCTTTCTTTTTCCTTTTATTCCCTCAAGATCATAGCAAGATAACCAAGCCCTCGACTCAAGACTAATCTTTATTATATATAGCTCACGGACTCGATTACATAGATAAGGATCAACACAAAAACTCAAAGCTAGATCATACTAAACTTTGTTCTACTAGATCAAGATATAACCAAACAGATCGAACTAAGAAAAACGGTAAAGATAGAAGTGTGATGGTGATACGATACCGGGGCACCCCCCACCCCAAGCTTGGCAGTTGCCAAGGGGAGTGCCCATACCCATGTATTTATGTCTCTTTCTTCGGAGGTGGTGATGATGGAGTTTTCGATGATGTAGGCTTGTCGTCCATCTTCCAAGGCATAGGCTCACCATCATAGAAGGATGATCGAGTCTTCGGGATCCTCAAATCGGCAGCCAAACTCATCCTCTTGAATCTATATTCATACTCACAGTTTTGGTTTTGCAGGTCATAGATCTGGGCTTGGAGGTGCTCGATTTTCTCGTGAAGCTTGAAGATGGTCTCCCCAATGTTCTTGGCATCCATCTTGTGGTTGTTGGAGAACTCCACGATCATCATGTGGTTGGCATTTAGTCCGCGTTCCACCATCCGCTAGCACTTGAAAACTTGTTGCTCCATTGCTTCGAGTCTTGTCTCCACGCTTCCGGTCCTCCTTGGTCCCTCAACATCATGGATGTGCAGCACCCCCTCACACATCTCAATGGTTTGAGGGTGTTGCGGCACCTCCACAAGGTAGGGGTTGATGACCTTCTCGAAAAATTTGTCCTTGGGGGCGCTTCAAGACGTCATGGTGATCTAGATCTGTCAGAAAAATAGCTCGAAACAAAAGCAGAGGGATTTGTCGTGGTACCGTGGTTGATACGTCTCCATCGTATCTATAATTTTTGATTGTTCCATGCCAATATTATTCAACTTTCATATACTTTTGGCAACTTTTTATACTATTTTTGGGACTAACATATTGATCCAGTGCCTAGTGCCAGTTCCTATTTGTTGCATGTTTTTTGTTTCGCAAAATATCCATAGAAAACGGAGTCCAAATGGGACAAAAACTGACAGAGATTTTTTTGGAATATATATGATTTTTGGGAAGAAAAATCCACGCGAGACGGTGCCCGAGGTGGCCACGAGGCAGGGGCGTGCCTGCCCCCCCCCCCCCGCCCCTGACCATCGTGGGCCACCCGTAAGGCGGTTGATGCCCTTCTTGCACCGCAAGAAAGCTAATATCCGGATAGGGATCGTGTCAAAATTTCAGCCCAATCGGAGTTACGGATCTCCGGGAATATAAGAAACGGTGAAAGGGAAGAATTTGAGAACGCAGAAACAGAGAGAGACAGAGAGACAGAGAGACAGGTCCAATCTTGGAGGGGCTCTTGACCCTCCCGTGCCATGGAGGCCATGGACCAGAGGGGAAACCCTTCTCCCATCTAGGGAGGAGGTCAAGGAAGAAGAAGAAGAAGAAGAAGGAGGGGGCTCTCTCCCCCTTGCTTCCGGTGGCACCGGAGTGCCACCGGGGGCCATCATCATCACCGCGATCTACACCAACACCTCCGCCATCTTCACCAACATCTCCATCACCTTCCCCCCTCTATCTACAGCGGTCCACTCTCCCGCAACCCGCTGTACCCTCTACTTGAACATGGTGCTTTATGCTTCATATTATTATCCAATGATGTGTTGCCATCCTATGATGTCTGAGTAGATTTTCGTTATCCTATCGATGGTTGATGAATTGCTATGATTGATTTAATTTGATTGTGGTTATGTTGCTGTCCTTTGGTGTCCATCATATGATTGCGCGCGTGGATCACACCCTAGGGTTAGTTGTATATTGATAGGACTATGTATTGGAGGGCAAGAGTGACAGAAGCTTCAATGTAGCATAGAAATTGATGCATACGGGATTGAAGGGGGACCAATATATCTTAATGCTATCACTACAAAAAAATACACTTCCATGCTGATACGTGTTTGTCACAGTAGGTTGCTTTTTTTTGTCATGCATGTACATCCATGACAAATTTATGACAGAATCAAGATAGTCATACCTGTGCTGTCGTAGAAGTGTTCCATGGCATTACCAAAATTATCATCACAGAAGTGTCCACTTCCATGACGATAAATCGTGCGTCACAGACGTGCTTTCGTCAAGGGTGACCGACACCTGGCATCCACCCGTAACGGAATGCCGTTAAGCTATCAGGTCGGGTTTTGGATCCGATAACCCGTTAACAACCCCGACCAATGGGGATTTTCCACGTGTAAAATCATCATTGTCTAGAGGAAACACGTGTCGGCTCATCGTCGGGACAGATGTCATCCACTCACTGGAGAGAAGGCGCGTATGATACGTCGACACGTGGGACGGCCCAACAAGTTTAAATGGGTCGGCCCAACTAAAGGCCCACAAGATTTTGCGGACCATAATGGGCCGGCCCAGCTAAAGGCCCACGAGATTTTGTGGACCATAATGGTCTGGCCCAGCTAAAGGCCCACAAGATTTTGCGGGCCATAATGGGCCAGCCCAGGTAAAGGCCCACAAGATTTTTGTGTGCCATAATGGGCCGGCCCAGGTAAAGGCCCACAAGATTCTTGCGGGTCATAATGGGCCAGCCCAGCTAAAGGCCCACAAGATTTCACCGACATTAATGGGCCGGCCCAGCTGTAGGCCCACAAGATTTTGAGGACCCTAGTAGGCCGGCCCATTAACTGTTTGCCATGTTTTGGGCCAAATGTCAGCCCATATTTGATCCGATCCATTAACGGCTTGCCACGCTCCGGGCCAAATAGTGGCCCATATGAGATCCGGCCCGTTAAAAGGCTATCACGTTCTGGGCCAAATTATAGCCCAGATCAGGTCCGTCCCTTTAAGAGGCTTTAGGCACAATTATGGCCCATATCAGATTCAGCCCATCAACTAGACACTATGCTTTTGGGCCCACTTGCTAAAGGCCCACTTAGTAATTCGACCTGATATTAGTTTTGGCCTGTTAAGGGCCCGTTTAACATTTCGGCCCTATATTAATTTCGGCCTGTTAAAAGCCTGTCATATAGTTGGGCCTAACTACGGCCCGGTTTGCATCCGGCCTACTCGCAGCCGATATCTGATTGGGCCAAACAAGGACCCAAACAATTTTGGCCTGTTAAAAGCCAGTGATTTGATTCGCACAATCATGGGCCGGGGTTCATTTCGGGCTGCTGCGTAACTAGTAGGAATTAAGAACAAACATACTCTATACAATAAAGAAATTACGGGATAGTAACTAAGAATAAACCTACACTACACAATAAATGATTTAAGGTATATTACATCCACTGGGCATCAAAGTTCGCCACCAGTGATCATAAAATGCAACGAAGAAGCAGATTACAAAAACTGGGCACCATTGCAGTGTAACAAAATAATACTGAACCGAGACCACTTCCAAGACAGTTCAAGAAAGGTTAGCCTTGCGGGGAAACTGCTGCGCAAGCTTCTGAGCAAGGCTGTGATACCGGCCTAGCATGTCGGTCATAGCTTCCAGGTGTAGCTGTTTAGCAATGAGGTTCTCATTGGTGTTCTCCGCAATCTTTCTTAGAGATAGGTCTTCAAGTCCAAGTTGAGTTGCAGAATGCCTTTCTGCTAGAACTTGGGACTGAAGAAGTCGAACTGATTCAGACAACGAATTCTGTGAGCTTGTCTGACTGTTAGTCTCAAGTAACTTGAACACTGCATCAAGACAAGACTTTGGGGTTGTCTCGCTATCTTCAAGATGTTTTGCCTTCTTTGTTGCAATATATGTTGGGTTTGTCTCACAGCCTTCAGCAGACTTGTGCATGCCATCAGGCATATCACCCTGAAACAAAGCAGAGAGATGACAGGTTTTGCACGTGTATAAACAAAGATGATAACTATTCTGTCAATTCTATCCAATTTCAAATTATAAAATAAAGAGTATGTTCAAAATATCAATAGCATAATTTGGCATTGTTCATAATGCGGGGAGCTTCACCACACTACTGGATTACCATGTCAACATAACAAGCATAGATGAAGGGCAAAGAAAATCATTGTATCTATTTTGGATAATGTGCATGGCATGTTGTTCATATCATCAGCCACATCAGTAAGATAAAACAGGAGATGACAAGGTGCAAACGTGGGCTGCTTCACCACACACTGGATTATAGATCCACAAAAACAAGCATACATATAGGAAGTATTAAGTAATATGCATGGTATGAATAAGGAATTTGGTTTTACAAGTAAAACTTAGAACTTACGGTTCTTACTGTTGGGGAACGTAGTAATTTCAAAATTTTCCTACGCACACGCAAGATCATGGTGATGCATAGCAAAGAGGGGGAGAGTCTGATCTATGTACCCTTGTAGATCGCAACGGAAGCGTTGACACAACGTAGAGGAAGTAGTCGTACGTCTTCTTCCCGATCCGACCGATCCAAGCACCGTTACTCCGGCACCTCCGAGTTCTTAGCACACGTATAGCTCGATGACGATCCCCGGGCTCCGATCCAGCAAAGCTTGGGGGAGGAGTTCAGTCAGCACGACGGCGTGGTGACAATCTTGATGTATTACCGACGCAGGGCTTCGCCTAAGCACTACAACGATATAATCGAGGTGGAATTTGGTGGCAGGGGGCACCGCACACGGCTATGCAATGATCACCAAGGATCAACTTGTGTGTCTAGAGGTGCCCCCCTGCCCCCGTATATAAAGGAGCAAGGGGGAGGAGGCCGGCCATAGGAGAGGCGCGCCAGGTGTGGAGTCCTACTAGGACTCCAAGTCCTAGTAGGAGTCCACCAAGAGGGGAGGAAGGGAGAAGGAAGTGGAGGAGTAGGAAAGGTGGCCGGCCCCCTTTTCCCTAGTCCAATTCGGACTAGAGGGGAGGGGGGGGCGCAGCAGCCTTTTTTCCTCTTCCCACTAAAGCCCATCAAGGCCCATTAATTCTCCCGTAACTACCCGGTACTCCAAAAAATACCCGAATCACTCGGAACCTTTCCGATGTCCGAATATAGTCGTCCAATATATCGATCTTTACGTCTCGACCATTTCGAGACTCCTCGTCAGGTCCCTGATCTCATCCGGGACTCCGAACTCCTTCGGTACATCAAAACTCATAAACTCATAATATAACGGTCAATGAAACCTTAAGCGTGCGGACCCTATGGTTCGAGAACAATGTAGACATGACCGAGACATGTCTACGGTCAATAACCAATAGCGGGACCTGGATGCCCATATTGGCTCCTACATATTCTACGAAGATCTTTTATCGGTCAGACCGCATAACAACATACGTTGTTCCCTTTGTCATCGGTATGTTACTTGCCCGAGATTCGATCGTCGGTATCCAATACCTAGTTCAATCTCGTTACCGGCAAGTCTCTTTACTCGTTCCGTAATACATCATCCCACAACTAACATATTAGTTGCAGTGCTTGCAAGGCTTATGTGATGTGCATTACCGAGAGGGCCCAGAGATACGTCTCCGACAATCGGAGTGACAAATCCTAATCTCGAAATACGCCAACCCAACATCTACCTTTGGAAACACCTGTAGTACTCCTTTATAATCACCCAGTTACGTTGTGACATTTGGTAGTACCCAAAGTGTTCCTCCGGCAAACGGGAGTTGCATAATCTCATAGTCATAGGAACATGTATAAGTTATGAAGAAAGCAATAGCAACATACTAAACGATCGGGTGCTAAGCTAATGGAATGGGTCATGTCAATCAGATCATTCAACTAATGATGTGATCCCGTTAATCAAATAACAACTCTTTGTCCATGGTTAGGAAACATAACCATCTTTGATTAACGAGCTAGTCAAGTAGAGGCATACTAGTGACACTCTGTTTGTCTATGTATTCACACATGTATTATGTTTCCGGTTAATACAATTCTAGCATGAATAATAAACATTTATCATGCTATAAGGAAATAAATAATAACTTTACTATTGCCTCTAGGGCATATTTCCTTCACTGACGAATATGCATTTTGGTAGAAACAGCAAACTAAACAGAAGTAAACGATAGGGAGTATGAGCAAATTAAACAGCAGTTGAGGATAAAGGCTTTAGAAGGACTGACTTACGTTAACAGTTAACACCGGCTTTATAATGCCCTTCTCCATGGCAAGGGAAGGATAACTCAAGAATTTCAGCACATAATCTTCTTCATAAGCATTGCATGTACTCTACATTTTGTAGAGAGTAATTATAGATATGACAATACTGGAAGGGATAGAGGATAATGAAGATAAGATGCAGATTGATGCTACATAATCAACTACCAATCCCTGGAAGTACAAGCGTTACAGGACAAAATGTACTGACAAGAGCAATGGGCTACACTTCTGCACTGGCATTGTCTGTGTATTCTTCTTGTTGGTAAGATTAAATATAGATCTGATCTTTTTTAGTAAATGGTGGGCGAGGGAGATAAGATGCGAATGCTACAAAATGAACCAATCCCTCTTCCCATAATACAAGAGTGTTTTGAACACCGGTGTACTGTAAAAAACGTTCTTATATTATGGGACGGAGGGAGTAGCTGTTAATGTAAGTACAGTGATAGACCATGTTCAGTCCTTACAAGAGGACTGCAGAGCTAAACCTCTTCAAAAGCATTGGGTTGATTCTAAATTTATGTAAGAGTCCATATGGATCTTATAATGTCCACCAAATGGGCGATTACGAGGCTAACATGTGCAGTGATGCTACATAATCAAACAGCTATGAAAGTAAGTATGGTCATACAGGGCAAGAGGTACTCACAAGAGCAATGCAGTGTGCAGTATAGTTGCGAGATTCTGTGGTCCCTTGAGAACGAATGTTCTTCTGCTAACAGTTTTCGTACAAGTGAGACATTAAGGAAAATGCAGAAATGTAGTTCAAACTGTGATGTGATATCATAGACAGTACCTTACGCTGCAGCCGAGACCAATGTGTAACAAGATTATTCCAGTCACCGTCGGATAAATGTAGCACGGAGACTTTATAGAAATTTCGTTCAGACGCTTGCCATCGAAGTGCGCTTGCCTTAGGTAGGAACGATACTTCATCAATGAGTGCTTGATAAGCGCAACCAACCCTTGCTCGTCATCACAATCCAGTTTGTGCCTCGCCTATTTAAAAGAATGAAATCTTGTGTCTTCTGTCAGCAGAAACATATGCAGTAATGACCATGAATAACATTTGTACATTACTTACGCGTAAGTTGTGGAGGAAGACTGGAAATTGTTCTGTGTTTGCGGTATAATATTTCCATGAAGGAAGGATGCGCACAAAGTTCCTGACAACAACATAAGTTTGTCTTCTAAACTGGGAAGAAATGGAACAGGGGTCCTATTTGCTGCAATTGGGGCTCTCTCTGGTTCGAAAAGGGATTTGGCAACTGGATTTGGTGTACACTTTGCTGGAATGGGGTCTTTGCTGGTGCTATGTCAACTGGCATAATCATACTGTTTGTTGTAGTTGGGGTCTGCTGAGTTGGGGCATCAGAAATGACCAGTGTAGTAGGGCTAGAGTCTGCTAGAGTTGGGGTATTTTGTGGGTCAGGTGATATTGCAACTATACCTAATGGGCTATTTGATTTATCAGGTGCCACTACCTTTTCCAAATACTTTGCTTGTGCTCCTCCATGATCAGCAATCGCCCTCTTCCTTTTGAACGTATGATACACAAGAACAACATTTGAATGGATAAATATGGAATGATGACAGATGGAATATGTACTGAAAATGGATAGGCAGGGCGTATTCACATACACGATGTGTAAACTAAGCTAATGGCAGTTCAACAATGTAGAAGCAATGCAAAGCATCAGTTGCAAGATATGTGCGAGCAATGTAACCTTGGAAAGTTAGAGCAAGTACCTTGATGGGTGAATAAGATAGGGCATCTTCCTCTGACTCCTCCACTAGGGAGCTACATTGACTTAGGTATCCCTCTAGCTCAGAATCACTGTTAGGATCATATTCTGAGCTTGAATCTGTAGGTGGAGAGTGTTTGCATTGCATTGCATCCAGACTAGATTTCAATCCCTTAATGCCAAGTTTGACAGCCATGGCATTGTTCTGCTTTATTCTTTTCATGCGCGCAAGCTCATAATCATTATGATGCTGTTCAGAATCTGAGATTCATGAAAATATAAAAAGTAGTCAGATTATCTATGGAATGCATTGCGGTTTCAACTCGGAGAGTGTCTCCCTATAAACCCCTGCATATGCAAAGTTCACCTCCCCAACCGTGCTGACCAGACCACACACAGAGATACACACCCGAGCGGTGAACATGCATTTTCGAAACTAATTTAGGAGCATTTAGCTGACCAATCAAACAACTCTGTTTTAATAATATCAGATTTGTATTTGAACAACTAAGCTTGTTTAGCTTGATGGGTGGAGCAGTGTTATTATGACACGAAGCATGTATTCTGATCGTATAGTGATCATAAAAGGGGGAAACTCTAGGCATATATTTTCTAGCAAAAGAGGGTCTCCCCTCTGATTTCTATTAAAGAAACCACCACAGAACCAACACGATCAATTAAACCCTAAGCATGATCAATTAAACCGTATTATGGTTGTGCCATGGAAGATTTGAAGCTGCAAACCGGAGAAATGATATTTAGCATCCATTGTTTGCTTCGAACTAAGAACTAAATTCTAAGAGCTGAAAAGAAAGTAGAGTAACCAAGTTAAGATCTATTTTCTGGTTGAGATCAAAAAGTTGAGGAGATAAGAAGTACCACCTCTCTTGCGGCGCCGTGTAGGCATCGGGGGTGCGATGGCTATCAGTGACGTTGAATCAGATCTGCGATGGTAGACGGGTGCATCAGGGGATAAGTCCCGTTGTGGTGGAAGAGAAGGTCGTGTGAGCGGCCCCGGCAAAGAGGACGACGGTGCCGATGAAGCGAGAGGACGTGATGCAAGGCTATTGGTCCGTCGTCGTGGATGAGAAACGTCCATCTCTAGCAGTGGACGACGCGGTCTTGGTAGGCGCTCCGGCATGGTGGAGGACGGTGGCGATGGATGTGGTGGAGGACGGCGGCGATGGATGGGGTGGCGGACGAAGGCTGGTGTGGGAATGGGGTGTTCTAGCGCGCACGGTGTATGAATGGGAAAATGGAGGGAGGGGTACGGGGAACCATGTTTTTGGGACGCGCCTGTCCGAAATATGGGAAAGTTACAAACTTATCCCCCGTTTCAAATTTGGACGTCTCGTCTGTTGGGGATATGACGGTAATCTCGCATCTCCCAAATATTTGCCGGTAACTATTTCGGGCGAGGAGAGGGTGTTTTGCCACCCACGGTGTATGAACGGGGCTGACAGGTAGGGCGGTTGTGTCACGTCTGATGGAAGTTACACATCTGCCCCTATTTAAAATATTAGCCTACATCTATTTCGGACGAGGAGAGGGTGTTTTGCCGCCCACCGTGTATGAATGGGAAATGGAGGGAGAAACAGAGCTCTTTCGGACGAGCTTGAATCAAATGAGTTTTGCCATCCATGTTTGACACCCACCGTGTCGGAATGGGCTCATAGGCAGTCGTGTCACGTCTAATTGAAGTTACTAACCTACCCCTATTTAGAGCAGTGGAAATCGGGCCGATGGATTGTCCGTGTAATGGGTAGACAGTAATTTCCATCTCCCAAACACTTGGCTTCGGGCAGCCGATGTGGGAGTGGACATTTTGCTGTTTCTTTCGAATTTTGGGACAATAAGCATCCACGTTTACCCTGGCAACTAAATTTGAATCCATTTTGTATTCCTATATGAATCTTTATAAATCATTCTATGTGTTTTTATATATCTTCAAAAGGACAACAAAGATGTATTCCACTGTCATATATGAATATGGTTTACAAATGCCGATACTCAAATTCAGAAACTATAATCCAGTTTAAGGTGAATTCGAATATTTGGAACACTTCATGTCCAACTCAAATGTCACACGCAACATAATGTGTACTCCCATTTAGATATGTACACAAGCGATGTATCAAGATTCAAATACCGAGTCAATCAACCAAAAATGTACGGAACTAACAGACATATAAACACTTATAGAGTATATGGATCAATAATATCAACTAACATACATAAGCCATGCCGCTATACTTTTTTTGGCTACAACAACATCCTTTTTTTAGCCAGCATCTTGGCCCTTTCCGATGCGTGCCACTTATGGTCCATCTATACTACTATTGTTGAATGCACATTCAGCCCGATTGGCATATTTGTAGGTCTGGCACAACAATCCAAATGAAATGTCTCCGAGTCTTATCAATTAATACAGACTTGTGCTCAAATAAAATTACAAACAAAAAACAAAAAACAATTATTACATGATCTCTAAAACAAATGGTTTGATTGATTACATGAATAGACAACACAAAGGTTGTTCAACTATGGAAAGAACATTTCACCTATGATTTACCAAGTAGGAATTTAATTTCCTTTTTTCCTTCAGGACCTTAACAATCTGGTCAGTCTCAGCTTGCTTCGTTTTGAAATCCACCAAATATTTAATGGTTGTCTTGAGTACTGCTTGTTATTGTGTTGTTTGCTTCCTCAATATGTCAACTTCATCTCTAAGTGTAGAAGCAGAATCTCTTTCTACCACTAGTTTAGCCTCTAGAGCATCAGCAGTTCGCAATTCATAATGCACGATTGGGCCGGTGCCACTGCTGTGGGATGATGCAACGTCCATGGGGACCTCGCTCTTTGATCTTGGGCTAACCTGTTTTGCCATTAAAGTTCCGATTGGATTCAGAAAAGTTGAAGTTAGCAAAACATCTCAACTGGGAGTTATAACAGCAAACCAATTAAACAAACAAGGAATTAAAGAGTTTCAATTGGATGCTGAAAAGTAGTTATTAACATCATTGTAACCCGATGTTGCAGCAGGAAAGTAGTTAAACAAACAAGTAGATATTTAAGTTAAGGCAAATAGGTAATTCTTAACAGTAAGTATCAAAAAACATAGATAGGCGCAGTCTACAATATGATTAATAGGCTGTGCCATTATGTAATCAGTAGCAAACTAAATTAAGCCAAGCAACATAATTGAACAATTTTGCAATAAGTGGCTAACTAAAATTCCGAGAAGCAGGTAACTGAACTTACGCTAGTTCTTTGTACATGCACACTTCAACTTCTTTTTCGCTTACAAGGTTGTACGAAGGAGTCCATGGCATCAATTGCTTAGATACGCAGTCCCAATACCTCTTTCTTCCCACACTGCATGGGTAAGTCGAATGGTTAATCTGGTAAGATGGTGCGTCCTTGATATGTTATACGAGGACGTGTAGTCAGACTAGTTGTAGCCAAACACATCACACTGGCTTTTACTGTATATTTCATGCGATTACTTTTGGCATATCGAGATCTAAGAAATCTACAATAGGATGAAAAGACTGACATCCTTCACATTATTGGCGAACTCAGTTCATAGAAACAAGCAATTCAACCATTCTGTGGGTAAATCAAAAGCGCCACTGGAATATTTTTCACTATCCAATCATACACGCAAAAAGGGGCGACACCACCATAGGGGCTGGTATGGGCGGCTGCCTCAGGTGGTTGGAAAGTGTGCACCTAGTTTGAGTCGTCCAGGTTGGCCCACGCTAGTTTTGTTCGTCCCAACGCACGAGCAGGCAATGTAAAAAATGAAGAAAAATGTTTCAATTTGGATGGGCCATTAACATAAGTGCAAGGCAGGCCCTATAGCAGGCTCGCGGCCCAAACGAGCGCCTCCCATATCGATCGACAGCAGGAAATATCCCAATTCATTCCCTCCAGCCTACAATATGGTTTGCTCCTAACCTAGCCGCCGCTGGACAGACTGACACAGCACTTCCTCGCGCCCTCGTTGGAGGGCAGTCGCTGGGCTTCAAGCGAACGGAAGGACAAGAAGATGAAGATCAACCCTGGGTGTAGCCTGCGTGGGAGGCAGCGGCGGCAGCACGGGCATGGCATCGAGCTTGCGCAAACGGACAGTCGTAGCTTGCAAGAGTAGCATGCGCAACGAGCAGGTACATCACATCCTTGATTATACCTAATTTAACTCTTCAATTTCTGGCCAATAGTTAAACCTGACGGTGTTGTAAAACTGCTTGTATGTAGGGAATCTATGAGAAAATGAAACCAATTTCTACTTATTTTATAACTCCCCCAATCAATACTGAACTGACTGAATCTGATGTATGTAATCAAGTTTCCGGTGCAAACATACAAGCTCATGTTGTTCTTGAGCCTGAAGTGTCTAATGAACAGACTGCTAATGAAGGATTTGATGCAAACATTTTACATGCTCCTAGTGATGAACATATAGTGTCTAATGAGGGATCTAATGCAAGCATTTTCCAAGCTCATTGAAGGATTTAGTGTCTAATGATGATCTACTATGTTGAGAGAGACAGAGATTTGCAGGCATTGATGACAAGCAAATTATAGTCCATTTTCATAGCTTGAGGAAACGTCGAGGCCATCTACCAGAAAGTCCCCGTATCATGACAACATAGCATAAATACTTTTCTAATATGTTGTTTGAAACTATTGGCATACTTGTGCGGGATAGATATATTGATATGCAGTTTGCGCACTGGTTATACATGCAATTACACTTTGATATTTTCAACCAGAGAACGAATAATTCAAGCAGGTATAGACCATGTTTGTAGTCCTTGTACACCATGTTGCATTTTGTGTTTTTTGGTGCTTGCATCATTTAGTGTTTATAATCTGAACTACTTTGGATCATTAGCTAGTTTTCAAAGTGCATGTAGCTTCACATTTCTCAAGTTATGTTGATTTCCGGAGTGCAAGTGCCTTCGTATTTTTTAAGTTAAATGTTCGCCCCTGGTAACTTGAATTCGTGGATCAGCCACTGCACACAAATCATACACGAATGCCAGTACGAATTAAATGAAATGCAGGGACTTACGCTAGCTCATTGTACAGGCTCACTGCAGCTCTGCTTGCGCTTGGGATGTTCCATGTACAAGTCCATGTTACCACTTGCTTGGATGTGCAGGCCTTGTGCTCCTTGCATCCCCCTCTGCATTTTTGACACGGCGAATGGTTGATCAAATAAGAGGAATCGACCTTGATGTTGTACCGGAGGACAGATAATTACAAGGTTATACGGGTGTGCAGGATGTGTACCAGATCCCATAGCGCCGTCATGCTTCGCTAAAATATGGATTTGCTTGTTTCAGATGATATCTCCATAAGAAATAAGAGTTAAGGTCAGAGTTGCATAGGCGTGTAAGCTAAGAGAGTAGTGCAAGGATATCCAAACACGTCGGAACAGTGCACAAGGGAGTGATGTGTGGATACCTAGTTCGGGCCAGCGTTTGGGCATGCTCGCCTAGCTAGAGTGCGGGTCACTTCAGAGCCGTTGAGGGTGATGTGCTGGCGTTGGCTGGCCGCGCACGGATGCAGATCTTGAGTGGCACCGGAGCACTACGATGCGGTGGACGAGACCGTTGGTGAAGCCCCAACGGCCTCGGGGGGTGGAGGTGCGATGATGTGCTCGGTGAAGTAGCCCAGGTGAGCTGGGAAACGGCGTCGGTGAAGCGCACCTGATGCGGTGGAACTCGGTGTCTGTGAGGCACGTCGGTTGCGGCGGCCGACGTTGTCGGTGGACTACCCGGTGCGGTGGACGAGGGCATAGATGAGGTAGCTCCGGTGCGGTGGTGAAGAGCGACTGTCGTCTTCGTCGTCGTCGTCCGGCACAGAGGTGGGAACGGTGGGGAAAGAGACGAGACGAGGGGCGATTCGAGGGTTGGCGGTGAATTAGGGATTTGAGCAATCTAGGCGCGGAAGGGGACGGTGGAGAAGAGAGATTTTGCAGGGCTGGAATTGGGGCCGCCAGATATTTCAATCCGAAACGTGGAAGCGCGAACTTATATTGTCGTCGTCCTTTTGGGGGGGTGGGTGGTTGGGTGCTACGCGTCCGTCCGACACACGTGACCACCCTGATAGGACTATGCTTCGGTGCCTTAAGGCACCTGCCTTTGCGTCCATGACATATGGGCCCAACAGGTGGCTGGCCCACATATCAGTGACCCAAAGGCAGTTGCCTTTAAGGCACCAAAGTAGCATCGACCCCGACATGACCCTGGTTTGCCTGGTGCGCCTACATTTGAGAATGCAAACGAATCTTCTTTCATTTGCAAACGAATCTGTATGTATTACCATGCCCGTGTTTTCCTTGCAATAATTAGTCATTCGAAACGAGATACTCCATCCGTTCACTTTTGTAAGTCGTTTCAGACAACTTAAAATGAATTATTTTGCACATTGTCTGAAATTTCTTCAAGGTCTTATAAAAGTGAACAAAGGGAGTACTATAAATTAATTAATGAGGAGTTATTTGAAAAAAATCGAAACGGTACCCACGCTAACGTGGATTAGAGTGTGTGTCACATAATTAGTTATTTGAATTAGAGTGTGTGTCACGTAGTTAGTTATTTGAATTAGAGTGTGTGTCACGTAGCGATCTCCAATTCTAACGTGGATTTCGCATTTCACTGTATCCACGCTACTTTTTTAATACAAATTCATATGTATATGATGAACACCATGGTAGTGAGAAAACTTTTGGATGGATTCAAACATATGACCTACAAAATAGCACAACAAACTGAGTCAATGTCAACTTTTCGAAACTTAGTATGGCACGAATTCGAAATAATTACCCGTATGCCTGGTCCTCGGTTCAAATCTTACAATGTACACCGAATTGAAACATCGATATTAAGTCTCGTACTATGTACATTCAAATGTTGTTTTTAGCCCCCCCCCCCCCCCGCACAAACGGTACATACTTCCTGTATCGGTCAATCTTCCTCTCCTAACCACCTTAGGAAGCTATCAGTTTCCAACACACGTTCATTCTTTCTCTCCATGTTTCGATCTCTAAGTCTCTCAACTACACAACCCCTTTTTCCACTCTGTTACCAAATGTATTTACCTCACACACCCGCCATTGCACCCCATGCCGAGCTCTCTCTCTCTCCCCTCTCCCTCTCACCCTCTCGCGCTAAATACATGCATTGCCTATCTAGCCCCCCAACCTCTCGTGCATGCGTATGCACGCACGTTGTATATCTAGGTCACTCCCTTAATACTGTCTCACTCTTTCTTCCGCACGGCGGGCCACACTCGCTCAATCTCGCTCTCTTTATCTGAGTCTCGTTTAACCTCATTTTCTTTCACACACAAATGATATATCTCCCTTTCGGGCCTCGATCGACACACTCTATACTCTCTCACGCAGATTGTCTATCTAGGTCAGTCCATCCAAGCCGCCACCACTCTTTCGACCTCATGGTGGACCACGCTCACTCAATCTCTCTCTCTCCGTATGTCTCGATTGACCTTGCTCTTTCTCGGACAAAAACGATATATCACCATGTTTGAGCCCAATTCGACCTATTCACATTGTATACTCTCTCACGCACATCCTCTATCTAGGTCACTCTCTCCAACCCGTCTCACTCTTTCGATCGCACGACGACCCTATGTGATTGGTTGACCTTGCTTCCTCCCGCGCACAAAATATATCTACACGTCTGTGACTGGATCATCTCTCAAGCTCTATCTTACAGCCCTCACCCTTGCCAAAAAGCTCAATCGGACAATATCTCTCCAGAGCATATATATTTGTTCAATGAATGTCGGACCACACTCACTTTGTCTCTCTATCTATATGTCTCTCGATTGACCTCGCTTTCTCACACTGTATCTTCCACGCGCTGAAGCTACTACCTCTCCATCCCTCGCAAAGCCGGAGCTATTTACATTGCAAGGGGCACTCCAACCTTGGATTAATTTGTGTAGGAATTTATTCCGGTCGGTTTAGGTTATATTTTCGTAGCATTCGGCCCACAACTACTCCAAACACCGTAGCGGGTAATTAAGCTACGGGGAGCACCTAATATGAGCACCGGGGAGCCATTGGATCGAAGATGCAGCGGCACACACGAGGCCTGAATGTTTTATTTGCAAAAAAAACCTTTGGAGAGTTTGGAAATTGCGCATAATTACAAAGACTACTCCCAAGCCATTGGATCTCACTTCCAACGGTGTAAAAACTCGTATCACCATAGTATCTAAGTTGCGGGGTGGATGTGATATTCTATGCCGCTGTCATTTTTGTTCGTAAACTTGCATCGTGTCGTTACTTGTCTAACGGCGCAAAGTGTTTGTTCAAAAAAACCATCCTAGACTGAAATATCGGAACAACACACGGGGGTCCCACTTGTCATTAATCAAATTTGGACCTAAAACTAACAAATATGAAAGACGAGATTCGAACTGGCAACCTGGACTACAAAGCGTAAGTCGATAGCCTGAAAAAACGAACGGTTGTTGGCTTTGTCCCATAACTTGATTTTATACAGTACTTGCATTCAGTAGAGTAGAGGGAGTGCCTCGTCAACACGTGCATGACCGTTATCTCACTTACTGGTGGGTCCCAGGTCTGCGATCTCAATCTCTCTTCTCTCCATCGTCTAACCTTTGCACGGGTACACACGAAGAGTGGCGCTAGCTTGCCGGGGTGTTATTACAACTAAAAAAACTTGGAAAATAGAAGAATCGCCTAGAATAAGAGACATTGTGGCTGGTCGAGACGGAGCTAACCACATCTATCCTCCGTGCCACATTTGCATGATGAAGCTGTGTGGCTAGTGGGGTGTTTTCAACCGACTGGCTGGGTCCTGAGGCCGAACCATAGGTACTACGTCTGATACAGTATATTTTGACACGCACATTTTTCCTCCGTGCTGACACGTGGCACACCCTACCGCGCGGTTTCGGGGTCCTCCCGGGTGGTGCACGCATATATTCTTCCTGACGTCGGACGCCCTACCACGTGTTTTCTGGGTCCTCCTCGGTCGTAGCGCCGAAGCAAGTAAATGAGTCGTCAAATCATGAAAGACCACCTTTCCCGCCGAGTACATCAGTGAAGCACGGTGGCTAGCTAGTTGGGCTAGTTCGACCGATGAACTAGGCCGCCGCCACATTTGTTTTTTCACCCCATTTTTTATCTACTTGCCGGCAGGTAAATTTAAATATCCACCGCGGTGTTGCTCTGGTGTTTGGATGCGGCAGGATTTTTAATTTTTTGATTGATGGGAGCAGGCGCGACAGGATTTTTAATTTTTTGATTGACGGGAGCAGGCGCGGCAGCAATTAGTCATGATGACTCCGCCTGTACCCACTGCTCCCTGATGTGAGAAGTCGTCGACTGGTGTTTTATCATGGTGAAAACCAAAATATTCCCCGCTCCCTCCGCCTTCCCGTAGATTGCATTGCCTTTCAGCCGTTTCGCCCCCTTTGCTTCCTCTCCCCATTGCTTCTACCTGGTGCCATGACGGCGCAGCAGATCACGGAGTCCGAGGTGAGGCTCCTGACACAGGAGCTCCATGCCAAGGATGCGGAGCTCAGGGCCAAGGACGTGGAGCTCCATGAGCTCAAGGAGGAGAGGAGTGCCATGCTCCTCCGCTATGTGCGGGAGTTCACGGAGCTTCAAAAGCGGCAGGCGTCCACCACAAAGATGCTCGAGGCGTCAGCGAAGTTGCTGCAGAAAGCGGGAGATATGATAGGCCGTCAGGGGAGCCGGCTGGAGCGCGAGCGGGCCGATCATGATGAGGTCCAGAATCGCCTCAGCCACTTGGTGAACCAAGTTGCCACACATGTGTTGCGGCTGCGCGATGTCTACCGCCGTGCCAACGCGACGATGCTGGCCGTCGGGCTAAACCCGTTCGACCACCCGGTCGACTTCAACGAGCTGCGGCTTCCCGGCCTGGTCTCCTTCTTCGCCTATATCTCCGAGGAGCTGAGTCGTCTCCGCGCGATGGTGGGGGCTGAACTAGAAAAGGAGGGGTTGCGGGCTGCCATCGTCGTTGCCAGGCGAATCCTTTCAGGGCTCCGTCACCGGAATCCATTCGTGCCATTGGACGCCATCTTTGACGAGATGGCTCCCGTCGACCGGGAGCGGGCTCTACGGGCGGTTGCACCCTGCATCACCAATGTCGAGCGCCTCGAGAAGCAGAGGGACTTCAGTGGTGTTTAGGCGCCCTCTGCATGGGCATGTCCATGTCTCGGCGCAACATGACCGTTGGATCAAACTCAGACGGTGCAGATCAGTCACTATAGCACAAAGCGTGTGGGTGTGTTTGGTTGCATTCTCATCTCAATATAGTTGTTTCCTCTTCGTGTATTTTTGTCAACCTACTAGTGTGGACTCATGCACCCTTCATGCACTCTGCCAAACACCCAAAAGTGGGTCGAGAAGGGAACTTTTGCTCCCATCCCGTGCACCCTTCATACACCCTGCCTAACACTATTCGTGCTTCATATGGTTCATGTTTCGTGGAGTACTGTAGCACCATACTCTCTATGCGCTGTGGACCTAGTTCTGTTAACATTGATCTCACCGTCCATTCTCGACCGGACAGTCGAAAAAGCGGTACTATGTTACATATAGGAGTAGTTCACATGCGCACAACATCATTTGTTATCGTCATATCTTACTACACTAGCAACAAGATTGTGTAGTACTGATGTATGAACCACTGCACATGCCTAGTAGTAGGAGCACTGTGTATGTTCAAGTGGCTGCCGTGTTTCGCACTCCTCCGTCGTAAGAGTGGAAACACTTGCTGTAATAATTTTTTTTCTTCTGAAAAACAGTGGACACGCTCTACCGTGCGGATCCTCCTCCAGCCATGCACTAAATTACTCACTTTCGCCGACGTGTGGGACAGCCAGCATCAAGGTCTACCAGCCATGCACTAAATTACTCCGTAGTAGAGTGACGGTAGACTACCCCGATCGAAGCACTGCAGTAATGCCCAATGAGCCATCAAATCACAAAACCCCCTCCTTTCCAGCAGTAAGTTGGACGGATGAAGCAACCATCATTTCACTCTTCTCTCTCAGCTTCCTCTCTACCCAACCCTCGCTTCTGCCTCATCTTGTTCCTCATTTCTTCAAGAAAACCCCGACCTGCTTCTGCCATTGTTCTTCTCTCCCAAAGAAGGAAAGGTGAGCGCATCAATGGTGTTGATTTTGGCCAAGGCCCGGTCTTGCAACCCCGAGACTGATCCTATAACCCCCTCTCTTTTCTTCTTTTGGGTTTGTGATTATGGTTTCTTTTCTTTTATTTCTATTTGACAGTTTCTTGATGGACGCTGGAGCACCGGCCGAAGTGATGTCTATGGCTCCGGCCAAAACCATCGAGGCTAATGGTACGAAGAAGCGCAAGCAACCCGCCGAGACTACCGCAGACAAGCTCAAAGCCATCGCCCTGTCCAAGCCCCCCTCTCCGGGATCCCTCATTAAGCAAGTCCAGGTAATATCTCTTCTTGACGATCCTTTTCTTGATCTTGATCGTGTTTTTTCATCTAACACGCAGTACTAGTACTAGTAGTACAACTTTCTGGGTGATCTTGCATGTGATTTTTGTGTGCCAAATGACGGTTCTAAATTCCTCTTTTGACCAAAACATGCGAGAGGTTGACACTGATTTCTTATAGATTACTTTCAACTACTCCCTCTGTCCCAAATTTCTTGTCTTAGATTTGTCTAGATACGGATGTATCTAATACTAAAATGTGACTTGATACATCTGTATCTAGACAAATCTAAGACAAGAATTTTGGGACGGGGGGAGTACTTTATGAACATCAATGCTACCTTTTAAGAGGGTATATTTGCCTCAGTAACTTGTGTTATGGATATTGCATGTAATCCCTCTGCTCTCATGCCTTTGAAGACATGTCCTAGTGTCTTTGTTAACTCATTTCTGTGCGTATATGTAGTCATATATGGAGTATAATATCGAAAAGCATCTTATATTTCTGAACGGAGGTAGTAATAAAATATGGTTTCTATTTGAATTAGAACCAGGTCCGCGGTGTAGATGAAGTTCTCAAAGTCATGCCATGTGAACTGGAAGACCTGATGATGAGTTCTACTGCTGAACTATCCAGCTGGTGTGTCCTTGTCGCCACGTGTCCTGAACTAGTGTTTTACTGTAGCATTGTTGTCAGGCGTGTTCTCGAGGCTGTACTTGACCACAACAATTTCCTGGCTATGCCTGTCTTCATCATCATGTTTATGAGTGGAAAGACCACTCTGTTAGGTTCTCCAAGGTTGACAAGATGGTGATGGTGCATGTAGACATCTCACACGAAGTCCATGGCCTAGTCAGTTATGCGGGGTTCATCCCGTAGGTCGGTGGCAAAAAATAGTCTGCAGAGTTTAGTTAGTGCAACTTTGCTTGTCTGTAGTAAGTAATATTGTTCAGTACTTGATTTGTGTTTGTGAACCCTGTATTGTTTATTAGTACTGCCGCTTTTGGTGTGTGGTCAGTCTTGAGAACGGTCTATATTAATGTCTGTCCACTCAATTCAGTATGTATATTTTGAAGTATCCATATCATATTTTTGTGAGGACGGTCTATCAATTATGGTTACACTCCAATATCTATATGCATTGCAAGGTTTATCGCACCCACCAGGATTTCCAGCCCCATGGATGTTCGGTCCATACAATTTGTCACGACCTTTGGACTGTCCTGCTTGTGGGAGTAGGCGGGGTCCCTGCATGCCACGCGTAGTTGGACGATCAATCTTCTGTTTAGTACTTCAACATAGTGATTTCCTGGTAAGGATTCACTCGTGTCACATCAAGTAAATCTTATTGATTTACTGTCTAAATCTTATTGATTTAATGTCATGTTTTCTTTCTTTTCCTACAATTTAACGATGCAGGTTTTGCCATGTGACATTCATCACAGAATAAACCGTTTGGTTTGCTCTACGGTGTCTATTTTTGCAGGTTTCACTTCTTATGTCGTGTCAGTAACAAAGGCACTGTCCATCACTTATATTACTGGAAAAAATTGGATCAGTCTGTTGTCTGGGTACAAGCTGAATCCCTATGATGAACTGCAGTTTGGTTTAACAAAAACGCCACAATTAGTCCTTCTCGCATTGAAAAGAAATGAAGAAAAAACTGGATCACCGTCACGGATCCTAGTCAAGTTAGAAAGCTGATCATAGCAGACCAGACACAATCGCCGCTGTCTCGCACAGATCGAGCACCGACAGTTGCTCTAGCACTGACAACGACAGCAGCTCAGTCTGATCCAGCTGAGGATTTGGCACCGACCGCGTCAGCGGATCAGTCTGATCTACCGGAGGATCGAGCATCGACACCGGCACCTGCTCCGACACCGGCACCAGCTCTACAAGGAGCACCATCTCCGGCAGCAGCGGCGGCTTCGGCACCTGCACCAACACTTCCACTTGCATCTACTCCAGCCCATGCAGTTGCACCGGCAATAGACTGGGCTGCAGTTCGCACTTCATATACCAAAGTCCTTACAAAAAACTGACATCTCCATCTTCTTGGTAAGTATTGGCCGCCCAAGTGCTTCGTTCTTTTTTCTTTCCATGTTGTTTCACATGATTCACTGTGTTGATCTAACTATTTGGGTATGTCTTCTTGTTTGCAAACAAAGAATTCCTAGAGCAACGAGGGAGTCGTTCAACAATCCGGGCGACCGTGACCAAGTTTCTCTTACCATGCATAGCCTTGGTGTGAATGAACCTGCTCAATATATCGTAAGTACAAAGGATGGTCGCATGATGATTGATGCTAAAGGATGGTCAAGGTTCAAATCTAAATCATATCTTGCGGTAGGGGATGATGTCAAAATCGAACTTTCTCGGCAAGGAGAGCTGGTCCAAATCAACTTTGAAATTCTTCAGTAGCAACATGCAACTACCTAACTGATCTATCCTCCAAGAGATTTTGATGTAATAATCTGGCATGGTGAAACAAGTGTCTTGTGTGTATAAGTAGTACGATAGTATTATTTATCACATGGTATATCGTTGATAGAATTGCAACTCTGATTGCTGGTTAGGAACTGTCATTCGATTTCATTCCAACAGCTGTCGTGCTTTATTCAATTTTGTGTATTCGCCTTGCGACAACATCTAAAACCAGCATCGTACCGATCGCTTGCAATATGAAAAGCGCTGAGGTAGAACACATGGGCCCCCAAACATGCAGGCTCGGCCTGCGGCCCAAAGTCCAGAACCTGGTTTCGAGAAGCACTAGCTCAGTGCAGAAGTGGCGTCCTCCTCTTGCTGTGGGTTGGTCGAAGATGAATGTTGATGCTGCATTATCTCGCAATGGTGAAAGGGGAGCCCTGGCAGTTGTGAGTCGGGATCATACAGGCTTCTTCCTTGGAGCATCGGCACTGGTGTGCGAAAGTGTTACTGATCCAGAGATCCTAGAGGCAATGGCATGTTGCGAGGGGCTATCTATAGCTCTTGACTTAAACCTGCAACAAGTTCAGATTAGCACCGATTGTTCAGCAACAGTTAAGCATATCGGAGAGGCATACTTGGGGCCCAACAAAGTTATTATGGACGAGAACAAGATGAAGAAGAATATGTTCCAAACCATGGAGATCATACATGAAAAACACGAGTGTAATGTTGAAGCGCATGTGCTCGCAAAAGCTGCTACTTCTTTGCCATGTGGACACCATCTTTGGCTCACAGGAACCCCCGAAATTATTTGTATACCTATGACTGTTAATCTTCAATAAAGCAGCTTTTATCCCTCAAAAAATCTGAGTATTATATTCTCAACTGAACCCCCATAATGCCCATGCGTTGCAGAGGGAGTATATTTCTCGGCAAGGTGAGCCTGTGATATAAAAGATTTGTATATTTCTTTACAGAGGGAGTATCTCTCTGTCAAAATATATATTTATGTGTAACTAGTTACTCCTGTCTTTCTACTTCCTTTCGCTGATATGTGGGGCAACCGACAATGGGGTCCACGTGCCATATGCACAAATTAGAGTGCACAACTTCATGGTAGACACACCCCGGTCATAGCGCCGCAGTAATGCCCAATGAGCCATCAAATCACAACCCCCCTTTCCAGCTTTAGCAGTAAGCTGGACGGACGAAGCAGCAATATTTCACTGGGCCTGAATCCCCTTCTCCCTCGTCTGCTTGTTCAAACAAAACCCCCTCTCGGTGATTGCATAGGGTTTTCTCATGGAGAACCAGGTACGAATTCTTCATCCATCCCTGATAAACCCAAGTCCCTTGGTCGCAGGTAATCCTAGGATGGCAGCCGCCGCCGTTGATGCATTTTTCTTCCTACTGAATCTAGTGTGTTTCATTTGCAGTGCCCAAAGTGCGAGTACCCTACATGTTTCTGCGCCCTCGGCGAGACGCCACACTTGTTCCTTCTCATCCTAACACAGCATTTTGAAACACGCACCGTATGTTCCTAGAATCCTCTTTTCTATCCGGGAGGGTGGGGTTTTTTTTAACATGTTGTGTTCTTATATTATTTTTCCTGCAGTGTATTATTTGCTCTGCCAGAACACATGTACTCAAGATGCTCGGCCTTGCCATATCTGAATACACTAGTTTAATGGTCACAGTGAAGACAAGCCATGGATATAAGTTCCGAGTTGGGTTCATGAACCAAGAAGATCGCTGCTTTTTTTATGGCCGAACTTGGATAAACTTTCTCAAGTGTTACGGACTGAAAGTTGGTGCACGAATGTTGATGGAAATAGCAGAACCTGGTCTCATCTTCACTGCGATCTTCCACCCTGACGTCGTTCCAATTGTTCATCCATGTTAGTTTTGTATCTGGTTCTTGCTTGTTGCCTTGATTACTTCTTAATCCACATATTCTGTCTAACTAATCACAATTTAACTTTATAAGTAGCAACGAATCTCTCATGAAGATGCTACTTCTAACTAATATTTTCTTATAATTGGTGGCACGTGTAGGTTTTTTCAGAGTTAAGCAGTCTGCTCGTTTGTTACTCTGTAATAACTCGGCTGTTACTAATGGCACTGAAGTTGACTGGATCGACATCCACAAGTTCCTACACTTTATTGATCATCTTGAGGTCCTTGTGGGACGTTTCAATGGTGGAAGGCCACATGGGATATGTGTGCCACTGCTGCACTCGTTGAACAGGTCCAACTGTGTCGAGAAACTTATGGTACAAGCTGTTTTCTGTTATATATGTTGTTCATAAACTATTGCTTATACATAGTTTTACAGCTGTGATCTTCTTGAAACAGGAACTGCCGAGTTCTATTGTTCCTATACAGATGCCTGACCATGGTCGGGTCAGACTTGCGCTTGGTCACAACATGATGTTTATGTTGACCTACTCAACTCCCCTTGGAGGTGAAAAGATACTTATTCATGGGTGGTCTCAAATAATGAAGGCCCGTCCATCTTGGAGAATAGGACAGAAGATTATGTTCATGCTTTTCCATGGCTCTAAAGCGAATATCATGTTTATTGACCACGTTGCGAGATGAAGCCGCTTTCAGAAGGTTGTGGATGCGCGGGGTGGCGCCTGGGCCTTGTCCTGGGGCTTGGCGGCCTCACCCTTGGTTAACTGTAGGCAAAGTAGCACTGTTCGAGGCGTGCTTTGTACGGTTGAACCTGTATAAGTACTCATACTGCTTTCAACTTTGGTTGTTAAGTGCCCCTGCTGGTTTCAGTTAAGGTTGTTAAGTACTCCTGCTGCTTTTACAGTCTGTCGTGTTTCTTCAGTCCTGTCTTCCTCCAGCCGCCAAAACCAAACCAGCGCCGGCGGGGCCGCCTGCTTCCGCCTCCCACGTCTGGCTGCGCCTCAGCGCACGCATCGCCGCAAACCGTCTCCTAAATCATTAACGCCGACGTCCTCCGCGCGCTTTGGTGCGCTCGCCGCGGCGCCGCCCTCTCGCATTGTCAACATGGTCAACAAACAACAGGAAGCGACAGAAGTACGTGGAGAGGATGACAGTAGGGGCCCACCACGTCAGCGTATGGAAAAATAAAATGCTTCCTCCTAGTGTTTTCCTGACATCTGGGACCCACGACATTGTGAGCGTATATAGTCAATAGACAAGAGAACAGCACAAGATCGGCTGACACCTGGGACGTAGGTACTCGAGCAGTATTTTTTTGTTTGGTATTGTTGAGACGGAGCAGGGTTTGAATTGGGCTGTGGCCCGTCTAGACCAGGCTTATATTTTATGTTCACCATGTGACCAGCCCAGCTATTTTTTCTTTGTGAAAATGAGCCCAGTTTTTTTTTTCTGAAGAATACCCAATCCAGGCCTACTTACTTTTCTACGCCCTGATGGGCTGCAACTCTTTCAAGACGCCTGCAAATCTTGAAAGTAATAAGGAATGGGTTGTAATATAAAAACAGATGAAAAATTGGCAATTAATTTATAATTTCTAAATTTTATTACATTTTCAGATTCCTATTTCACTGGGCATTAACCTAATTTAAATATATCTTCAAAGTACTTTAAATCTGGTTGGACATTTCGGTATTAAAAATAGTTTGGAACCCATAGAAATATGCGAAATTGGCCCTGGCCAACCAAAAAAACGACTGCAATAAATTGCATAAGAAGTTGCCATGAGCTATATATAAATTATTAAAAAAGAGGGAGTGGTCTAACTTGTGGGCCTATTTAGTTGACGCGTATGCAAGATTTTTTTAGTTATTATATACGTCAACAAACGATTCTAGCAGACGTGACCGTTGGATGTCAATCCAACAGCCGTCGTGTTTCTTCAATCTCTGATCTTCTTGCTCCAGCCGCCAAAGTAGCGCCGGCGGGACCGCCTACTCCCGCCTCCCGTGGCCGGCTGTGCTGCCGCGCAGGCCTCAGCACCCCATACTACTCCCACCGCTGGCCAGGGCATCCCTCTACTCACCCACACCCCCTGTTATTCCGCGGTGACGACAGCCTCACACAGCAGCCGAACCGGTGAACGCTCGTACTCCTCTCCGCGTGGGCATCCACTGCCGCGTCTTCCCCGGCTCCGTGTCGTCCCCTTCCTATGCCTCGCCGTCGTCCACCATCATGGTGCTCTCGGCGCGGCGTGGTCAATGTGGTCAACGACCGACTTCCATCGGAAGAGTACTGTACGTGGACAGGCTGACAGTTGGGTCCACGGCAGCCGCAAGGAAGTGCATCCTTATTACGCAGAAAATAATTATTCCTCCACCTGACAGCGGGGACCCACCGGACGGGCCACCAGTATTTTTGCGAAAAAAATCGTTTCCCCCTGACTGCTGGGACCCACCGGACGGGCCACCGTATTTCGCGAAAAAACGTTCCCCCCGCTATCAGCTCGTACCCACCAGAAGTGCCTCCTTATTACGCACAAAAAATGAATACTCCCCCAGCTAGTTGGGACCCACCTTGGTGGGAGGCTGACTTGTGGGCGTACTAAGTTGACAGGGACAAAGGGCTTTGTCAACTTAGTCAATATGAACGATTCTAGCACCGGTGACCGTACGATGTCCATCCAACGGCCGTAGTGCATCTTCAACCTCTGGTCTTCTTGCTCCAGCCGCCCAAAGCAGCACCGGTCGTGCCGCATGCTGCTGCCTCCCGTGGCCGGCTGTGCTACCGCGGAGGCCTCACCGTCCCCTACTATTCCCATCGCTGGCCAGGCCCTGCGGCGACGGCAGCCTCACACCGCAGCCGAACCAGTGAACCCTCGTACTCCTCTTCGCGCGGGCTTCCACTGCCGCGTCTTCCCTGGCTCCGCATCGTCCCCTTCCTAGGCCTCGCCGTCGTCCACCGCCGTGGTGCTCTTGGCGCGGCATGGTCAATGTGGTCAACGACCGACTTCCATCGGAAGAGTACTGTGCGTGGAGACGCTGACAGCTGGGTCCATGGCCGCAACAAGGAAGTGCCTCCTTATTATGCGCAAAATAATTATTCCTCCTCCTGACAGCGGGTGTAGCGACCAGACCTCAAACAGTCTGATCTCTGTGCTCCGGTGTCATCCCTGGATCAGTAATGCTGACACCGCAGAGTACTCGGAGGATTTATAGCAGAGTAGCAATCACACGCCTATTACATCGAGTGTCTCAAAAGAGAACTTATTACAATAAATATGGCTTAAGGCCATCTAATAACGATAACAGCGGAAGGCTTGGAAGATAAGTGAGTCCATTAACTCCAACGGCATCACTGAGTATAGAACCATGACCTAAAAACTCCTTAATCGTCGTCTGAAAAGTCTACAACATTAACGTTGCAGCCCGAAAACGGGTCAGCACATGGAATATGCTGGCAAGGTAACAGATAGAGAATAATGGAATGAAATAGCTATACTATATGCATATTTGGCTGGTGGAAAGCTCTATGGTTACATTTTTGCGTAAAGCCAATTTTTCCCTACTTCAAAGGAATAAAATTTAATTACTATCATTGTAGTTGTTAAACATTGAGAATGGTTGACAGCATTCTCAATCCCAATTAAGCATCTTCATTAAACATTCCCAATAAAATTAATTTAGAGTAACATGTTGAGATTCACATGATAATCCAGGTACTAGATACTCAAGATGTCCATAACCGGGAACACGGCTAATCATAATTAGTTTGTTACACTCTACAGAGGTTTGCGCACTTTTTCCCACAAGACTCGATCGCCTCCATTTGGTTTCTCGCACTACATGGTGTTTGAGAAAACGGATGACCGAGACATAGTCTTTCAGAAGCGCTGGCACCTTACGATCGGGTAGACCGTACCACCTACATCCCCTACATCTACTAGTCTATCACTGTAAGAGTTCGCACAACTTAGTCAACTATGCTAGAGCCCATAATAGCTTGTGGCTGCACACGGAAGTTTCTAGTATGAATAGTCTCATGATCCCTTTGAGCCTGGGTGGCGGTCCAAAAGAAAACAGGCAAGTCCTGAAATACCCAGGTGCCTCAATCCACCCAGATGTGTGTTTAAGTTGCCACCTTAGATAAACCATTAATTAACAAACTCACATCTGTCATGGATTTCACTCACCCAATCCACGTCTACTAGCATAGCATGGCATCATAAGCAAACGTAGTAGTAACTCCCAAAGGTTTGATAATAAACAGGTAATAGGTACTACCTCATCTACTTCCCATCCCACAATTTAATTAGATCCTATTCATGCAATGTGTGAGGATTGATCTAATGGAATAAAACTGGGTAGTAGAAAAGGTATGATCAAAGTGTTACTTGCCTTGCTGATGATCCGGGAAACCTAACGACTCGAAGTAATAGGCGGCGCACTCCGGGTATTCTATCGCAGACAAACAAACAAGCATACAATAAGTACTCATCTAATGCACAGGTAAAACTCAAATAAGAGATCTAACCAGAAGGTTCAACTTAAGAACTCCGGTTGGCAAAAAGAATCAGATCGAACAAAGCAACGAAAGTCAAACGACGAAAGAAAACAACTTCGTTCTAGAAATCTGGATCTAGGGCAAATTTTACAGTAGCAAAATCTTGTTTAAGTTGGTTAACGGATAGAGGGTTTCGAGACGAAACTCTAGGCGCTTGAATCGCCTGATTCCGATAAACGAGCGAAAAGATAAACTAAAACGAAAATCGGATCAGGAATTGCGATCAGAAAAAAATCGCGGATTTAATCCGAGAAAAAGAAAACTGACGAACAGTTAATCGAACGGACGTTCGTTAACAGAAACTAACCGGTGAACACGTTCGCTAAAACAAACGGATCGGTGAACGTTCACTAATTAAATAAACCAGAAGAGAAAAAAACCCGATCTAGGGTTTCGAAAAAAAATAAACCGAGGCGATTTTTAAAAAAAATGAACGGCGAACGGCGGCGGCTATACCTCCAGTGTGGCACTCCGGTGGGCGGGGCGGGGTTCCGGCGGGTCGGCGGGGTGCAGCGCGGCGACGGGAGGTGGCGGGCGGCGGCGCGCGGCTCGACGGGCGGCTTGGGGCGGGGCGGGGTGAGGTGAGGGGCGGCGGGGCCCGGTATATAAGGAGGGGGGTGTGCTGCCTTGGGGAAGGGGGCACGACGGGGCGGCTCTGAGCCGGACTTGGGGCGGCGGGGTGGGCCGTCGGCTGGGCCTTGGCCCAGTCGGCGCGCGGCGCGTTTTTTTAATTATTCCGCTCGGAAGAAAAATAAAAAGAAATACTAAACGGACTCCAAAAATTCTGAAATAAATTTTCACGGGCTTCTAAAATTAAGCCTCACAAGGTGAACATTTATTTGGGACCTAAATGAAATTTTGAAAAATGCATTTTTTTTCCTAAATTCAAATAAAACACCGAAAAACTCCGGAATAAAATCCTATTTGATTTTAGTATTAAATGCTCAATATTTCTTTATTTTGGGAAAGTCATTTTATTCCCTCTCTCATATTTTTGTAATAGAAATAATTGATGATGAAATAAATAAAATCAAATGATCCTATTCTCAAAATTTGAGAAAACTCAAATGTGAAAATAACGAAATCCCCAACTCTCTCCGTGGGTCATTGAGTTGCGTAGAATTTCTTGGATCAACCAAAAATGCAAATAAAATATGATATGCATTGATGATCTAATGTATAACATTCCAAATTGAAAACTTGGGATGTTACAAACCTACCCCCCTTAAGATGAATCTCGCCCTCGAGATTCGGGTTGGCTAGAAAATAGGTGAGGGTGGTCCTGGAACAAAACTTCCTCTCGCTCCCAGGTGGCTTCATCCTCTAAGTGGTGGCTCCATTGAACTTTGCAAAACTTGATAACCTTGCTACGAGTAACTCGGTTGGCAAACTCGAGAATCTTGACTGGCTTCTCCTCATAGGTCAAATCGTTATCCAACTGAATAGTTTCCAAAGGCACTATATCTCTCAATGGTATGTCCGCCATCTCCGTGTGACACTTCTTCAACCGGGAAATGTGGAACACATCATGAACTCCTGACAATCCCTCGGGCAATTCCAACTTGTAGGCCACTTCTCCCATACGCTCCAAAACTCGATATGGTCCTACAAATCGTGGCGCTAACTTCCCTTTAACTCCAAAACACTTTGTTCCTCGAAGTGGAGATACTCAAAGATAAGCTCTATCTCCAACTTCGTAAACTGTCTCCTTGCATTTAGAATCTGCATAACTTTTCTGTCTGGACTGGGCTACCTTGAGCCTATCGCGAATCAACTTCACCTTCTGTTCAGACTCTTTAATCAAGTCAGGTCCAAACAACTGGCGGTCTCCAACTTCGTCCCACGACAACGGTGTCCTGCACCTCCTTCCGTACAAGGCTTCGAAAGGGGCCATTTTTAAACTGGTTTGATAACTGTTGTTTTAAGAAAATTTTGCATATGGCAAATTGTCGTCCCAACTAGATTCATAATCCAGCGCACAAGCTCTCAGCATATCCTCCAAAATCTAATCGACTCTCTCGGTGTGTCCATCTGTCTGTGGATGAAAAGTTGTGCTGAATTCTAGCCTGGTACCCAAAGTTTCATGCAACTGCTTCCAGAACTTTGAGGAAAACTGGGTTCCCCTATCTGATACGATACTCCTTGGAACTCCATGCAGACATACGATCCTGGTCATGTATATCTTTGCCAACTTAGCACTGGTGTAAGTGGTCTTTACTGGGATGAAATGAGCTACTTTCGTCAATCGATCAACTACAACCCAAATTGAGTCATAGCCTGAACGAGTCCTGGGCAATCTCGTGATAAAATCCATGCCTTGCTTATCCCACTTCCATTCGGGTATCGGCAATGGTTGTAACAATCCTGCTGGCTTCTGATGCTCTGCCTTTACTCTCTGGCATACATCACAAACTGCTACATACTCCGCAATATCCTTCTTCATTCCGGTCCACCGGAAAATATCCTTCAAATCCAAATACATCTTGGTATTTCCTGAGTGAATTGAATATGGTGAATCGTGTGCCTCTTGCAAAATCAACTTCCTGATCTCCGGGTCATTGGGCACGTAAACACGGTCTTCAAACCATAGGGTGTCGTGCTCATCTTCACGAAATCCCTTAGCTTTTCCTTTGCTCAGTTTCTCCTTTATAGTGGCAATCTCTTTGTCAGCTTTCTGAGCTTCTCTGATTCTATCCATCAAAGTTGACTGAATCTCCAATGCCGCTACATAGCCTCTCGGAACTATTTCCAAACATAGTTCACGAATATTTTCTGCTAACTCCTTGGGTATTTCTCCCACCATTAACGTATTGACATGGCTCTTACGGCTTAATGGGTCAGCTACTACATTAGCCTTTCCGGGGTGATAATGCAATTTCATATCATAATCCTTGATAAGCTCCAACCATCTCCTTTGTCTGAGATTCAACTCCTTCTGTGTGTAAATGTACTTCAAACTCTTATGATCCGTGTACACCTCACAATGATTCCCAATGAGGAAATGTCTCCATGTTTTCAATGCATGCACTACGGCTGCTAACTCCAAATCATGCGTAGCATAATTCAACTCATGGGGCTTCAGTTGTCTTGAGGCATATGAAACAACTCTCCCTTCCTGCATAAGCACTGCTCTGAGTCCTCGACGTGAAGTGTCGCAATACACCTCATAATCTTTGGTCTGGTCTGGCAAAATCAACACTGGTGAGGTAACTAAGCGTTTCTTCAACTCCTGGAAACTAGCCTCACATTCCTCCGTCCATATGAACTTGGTATCCTTCTTCAACAACTCAGTCATAGGCTTCGCAATCTTTGAGAAATTCTCAATAAATCTCCGGTAGTATCCTGCGAGTCCAAGAAAACTCCGAATCTCTCCAACTATTGTTGGGGCTTCCCACTTGGTCACGATTTCAACTTTAGCGGGATCTATAGCTATACCTTCTCCAGATATAACATGTCCGAGGAATCCTACTTCCTTCAACCAAAACTCACATTTGCTGAATTTGGCATATAATTGATGTTCTCTGAGCATTCCAAGTACCAAACGCAAATGCTCCTTATGCTCCTCTTCATTCTTCGAGTAAACCAGGATATCATCAATGAACACTACGACGAACTTATCCAAAAACTCCATAAACACTTTGTTCATCATGTTCATAAAATAGGCAGGTGCGTTAGTCAGACCAAATGATATAACGGTGTACTCATATAGCCCATATCTGGTAGTAAAAGCTGTCTTCGGAATATCCTGTTCTCGAATCTTCAACTGGTGGTATCCTGATCGCAGATCAATCTTTGAAAATACCTTAGCTCCTTGCAATCGATCAAACAGATCGTTGATCATTGGTAGTGGGTACTTGTTCTTGATCGTTACTTCATTCAATCCTCGATAATCAACAACCATCCTTAACGATCCATCCTTCTTCTCCACTAGATGTACTGGCGATCCCCAAGGTGAAGAACTTGGGCGAATATATCCCTTATCCAGTAACTCCTTAATCTGCTTCTTAATTTCCACCAAATCCTTTGCTGGCATCCTATATGGTCTCTTTGATATTGGCCCTATGCCTGGCAATAGCTCAATCAAAAACTCAATATCTCTATCCGGTGGCATGCCTGGCAACTCTTCTAGAAATACATCAGGGAAATCCCTTACCACTGGTACTTCCTCCTGCACAACTCCTGTTAGGCAATTTACTTGAGTCCTCTTTGGCACATGCCGAGAAACATACTTGATCCTTCTCCCTTCTGGGGTAGTAAGCAAAATTGACTTACTAGCACACTCAATATTCCCTTCATACTTTGATAACCAATCCATGCCTAATATCACATCCAATCCTTGAGATTCCAATACTATTAGGTCTGAGGGAAAAACATAGTTACCAATCCTTAATGGTAACCGATCACACCATAGACTAGCAACATACTCTGCTCCGGGCGAGGTTACTAACATGGGTGACCTAAGGGCTTGGGTTGGTAGGTTATACTTATCCACAAATACCCTTGAGATGTATGAATGCGATGCACCAGTATCAAAAAGAATGAGTGCAGTAAATGACTTAACCAAAAACTTACCTATTACTGCATCGGGCTGAGCTTCAACCTCCTCCACGCTAACGTGGTTCACATGTCCCCTGTTGAAAGGGTTCGGCTTCTTCCCAGAACTTCCATTGCCATTTTGGCCTTCAGGACATTCATTGGCATAATGTCCGGTCTTCTGACACTTAAAGCAAGTGACTTGGCTCAAGTCCTTCTTGGCAGGGGTTGAGGGGTTGGTGCGGTTCTGGCCGTTGCTTCCTCCATTGCCATTACTATTCTTGGTGCCATTGTGATTGTGCGAGCTACCTCCTCCATGGGTATGCTGAAAATGTCCTCCCGGTCTAGGGGTAAAATGTGGCTTCTGCTGAGCTCCTGAATTGTACTTTCCTTGTCCATATTTCCTCATGTGATTCTCAATTTGCTGTTGCTTCCCTTCAATCATAAGAGCACGATCTATCAACTCCTGCTAGTTGTTGAAGGTGGCTACCATCAACTGCATGCTCAACTCATCATTCAGTCCTTCCAGAAACTTCTCCTGCTTAGCTGCATCCGTAGCGACGTCATCTGGGGCATAACGTGCTAGCTTACTAAATTCCTCCACATACTGGCCAACTGTCCGTCCTCCTTGGTGCAAGTTGCAAAACTCACGCTTCTTCATGGCCATAGCTCTTGCTGAAACATGTGCAGTAAGAAAGGCTTGCTGAAACTGGTCCCATGTGACAGTGTCGACTGGGAAAGTGGCTGTGAAATTCTCCCACCATGATGCTGCGGGTCCTTCTAATTGATGTGCGGCAAACTTCACCTTCTCCGCATCTGTGCATCATGCTGTGGTCAACTCCCTAGCTGTCTTGCAGAGCCAATCATCTGCTACTATCGGCTCGGTGCTACTGGAAAACACCGGCGGATTTAGCCTAAGAAAACGGGCTAAGTGGTCAACAGGTGGTGGTTGTGGTGGGTTGTTGTTGTTGTTTCCCTGATTCTGATTTTGGACTAGCAACTGCATCAATGTGTTCTGCTGCTGGATCAACTGGGTGAGCTCCGGTGGGAAGGCAAATCCGGGGTCACGTCTCGGAGGCATCTGAGGGTTTAGAAAAGATGAGATATAAGAATAGAGTGGGGTCTAAAGAGAAAACACTACCCATATGCACATGAGGCAAAAACAAACAATTCACTTCAATCAATCAAACAAGGGCATACAATCGATCTATCTATCGCAAAAGTGCTCGGACTACTATATTTACATGGTGGACTACTACTACTGATGAGGTGGTCTACTAGAAATATTCTATGATCATTGACTCCATGATATCTGCTCTAGCTTCATCAACATAGTCATCATCGCTACTATCTGGTTCCGAGTCGGTGCCGTCGATGATGATGTAGTCTTCCGGGCTAATCTCCTTGGGTTCTTCGTCTTCATCTACTGGCGTAGGGCCTCCCAGAAATATTCCAATCTTCTTGATCAAGTCATCATTCTTCTCCACCAATACTTCAATTTCTTCTTCATAATCTTCACATGTAGCCTTGAGTTCTTCCTCCAGTTCCTTGATTCTAGTCTTAGCCTTCTTCAGATCTATCATGTCGGCGCACATCTGATTCTCCTGTCGCCGAATGTGTTGGTTTAGCTCCTGGATAAAAGCTGCGATTGATCTGTTCTTCCTGGTGCTGATCATCTCCCAGTGCTCATCTCGGTGCCCACAAATATGGTAGATAGTATCTTTGAGATCCTTGCGGTAGACTTCTCCAATGCGACCCATGGCGACGTGAGCTTCCATGCTCTTTCCTAGACTCCAAGTTGGTGCATCAAAAGAAAATTCTATGGGCTCAGTGACTGGTATGAACGTCCTTCCTGGAACTTGAACTTGAATCATCCAGCGCTCTTCTTCAGGTAAAGTGGCGTTGTAGGTTCCCGTGAAGCTTGGTACTCCTATGTACAGGTATCTAGTGACTTCCTTCAAGTGTCGTCCAAAGGGTGTATCTTCATCCGGTTGTGTGAACTTGTTCCTTGCATCCGCCATCCTAAAGAGTAGAAAAGAGGAGGAGTCAGAAGAGAAGAGAGTGAATAGTGATCTAGGTCTTTTAGCTTAGTGGTCATGTCCTACAGTCAGCGTGTGCTCTGATACCATCTCTGTAGCGACCAGACCTCAAACAGTCTGATCTCTGTGCTCCGGTGTCATCCCTGGATCAGTAATGCTGACACCACACAGTACTCGGAGGATTTATAGCAGAGTAGCAATCACACACTTATTACATCGAGTGTCTCAAAAGAGAACTTATTACAATAAATATGGCTTAAGGCCATCTAATAACGATAACAGCGGAAGGCTTGGAAGATAAGTGAGTCCATCAACTCCAACGGCATCACTGAGTATAGAACCATGACCTAAAAACTCCTTAATCGTCGTCTGAAAAGTCTGCAACATTAACGTTGCAGCCCGAAAACGGGTCAGCACATGGAATATGCTGGCAAGGTAACACATAGAGAATAATGGAATGAAACAGCTATACTATATGCATATTTGGCTGGTGGAAAGCTCTATGGTTACAGTTTCGCGTAAAGCCAATTTTTCCCTACTTCAAAGGAATAAAATTTAATTACTATCATTGTAGTTGTTAAACATTGAGAATGGTTGACAGCATTCTCAATCCCAATTAAGCATCTTCATTAAACATTCCCAACAAAATTAATTTAGAGTAACATGTTGAGATTCACATGATAATCCAGGTACTAGATACTCAAGATGTCCATAACCGGGGACACGACTAATCATGATTAGTTTGTTACACTCTGGAGAGGTTTGCGCACTTTTCCCCACAAGACTCGATCGCCTCCGTTTGGTTTCTCGCACTACATGGTGTTTGAGAAGACGGATGACCGAGACATAGTCTTTCAGAAGCGCTAGCACCTTACGATCGGGTAGACCGTACCACCTACATCCCCTACATCTGCTAGTCTACCACTGTAAGAGTTCGCACAACTTAGTCAACTATGCTAGAGCCCATAATAGCTTGTGGCTGCACATGGAAGTTTCTAGTATGAATAGTCTCATGATCCCTTTGAGCCTGGGTGGCGGTCCAAAAGAAAACATGCAAGTTCTGGAATACTCAGGTGCCTCATCCACCCAGATGTGTGTTTAAGTTGCCACCTTAGATAAACCATTAATTAACAAACTCACATCTGTCATGGATTTCACTCACCCAATCCACGTCTACTAGCATAGCATGGCATTATAAGCAAACGTAGAAGTAACTCCCAAAGGTTTGATAATAAATAGGTAATAGGTACTACCTCAACTACTTCCCATCCCACAATTTAATTAGATCCTATTCATGAAATGTGTGAGGATTGATCTAATGCAATAAAACTGGATAGTAGAAAAGGTATGATCAAAGTGTTACTTGCCTTGCTGATGATCCGGGAAACCTAACGATTCGAAGTAACAGGCGGCGCACTCCGGGTATTCTATCGCAGACAAACAACAAGCATACAATAAGTACTCATCTAATGCACAGGTAAAACTCAAATAAGAGATCTAACCAGAAGGTTCAACTTAAGAACTCCGGTTGGCAAAAAGAATCAAATCGAACAAAGCAACGAAAGTCAGACGGCGAAAGAAAACAACTTCGTTCTAGAAATCTGGATCTAGGGCAAATTTTACAGTAGCAAAATCTTGTTTAAGTTGGTTAAACGGATAGAGGGTTTCGAGACAAAACTCTAGGCGCTTGAATCGCCTGATTCCGATAAACGAGCGAAAAGATAAACTAAAACGAAAATCGGATCAGGAATCGCAATCAGAAAAAAATCGCGGATTTAATCCGAGAAAAAGAAAACTGACGAACAGTTAATCGAACGGACGTTCGTTAACAGAAACTAACCGGTGAACACATTCGCTAAAACGAATGGATCGGTGAACATTCACTAATTAAATAAACCAGAAGAGAAAAAAACCGATCTAGGGTTTCGAAAAAAATAAACCGAGGCGGTTTTAAAAAAAATGAACGGCGAACGGCGGCGGCTATACCTCCAGTGAGGCACTCCGGCGGGCGGGGCGGGGCTCCGGCGGGTCGGCGGGGGTGCGGCGGGGTGTTGCGCGGCGACCGGAGGCGGCGGGCGGCGGCGCGCGGCTCGGCGTCGAGCGGCGGCGCGGCTCGGCGTCGAGCGGCGGCGCGGCTCGGCGGGCGGCTCGGGGCGGGGCGGGGTGAGGTGAGGGGCGGCGGGGCCCAGTATATAAGGAGGGGGGTGTGCTGCCTTGGGGAAGGGGGCACGGCGGGGCGGCTCCGAGCCGGACTCGGGGCGGCGGGGTGGGCCGTCGGCTGGGCCTTGGCGTTTTTTTTAATTATTCCGCTCAGAAGAAAAATAAAAAGAAATACTAAACGGAGTCCAAAAATTCCTAAATAAATTTTCACGGGCTTCTAAAATCAAGCCTCACAAGGTGAACATTTATTTGGAACCTAAATGAAATTTTGAAAAACGCATTTTTTCCTAAATTCAAATAAAACACTGAAAAACTCCGGAATAAAATCCTATTTGATATTATTATTAAGTCCTCAATATTTCTTTATTTTGGGAAAGTCATTTTATTCCCTCTCTCATATTTTTGTAATAGAAATAATTGATGATAAAATAAATAAAATCAAATGATCCTATTCTCAAAATTTGAGAAAACTCAAATATGAAAATAACGAAATACCCAACTCTCTCCGTGGGTCATTGAGTTGCGTAGAATTTCTAGGATCAACCAAAAATGCAAATAAAATATGATATGCATTGATGATCTAATGTATAACATTCCAAATTGAAAATTTGGGATGTTACAGCGGGGACCCACCGGACGGGCCACCATATTTCGTGAAAAAAACATTTGCCCCTGACTACTGGGACCCACCAGCTACATTTTCGCACGCAAGGAAGTGCCTGATAGTCGGGACCCGCCTGGTCGAAGCGTACGTAGCGTTCTCATTCTGGTCGCGAACGTGTATGTACATACTGGTCGATGTAGAGGTGCGCACGTGTCGTAGTAGAGGCGCGCACGTGTCGTAGTAGAGGCGCGCACGTAGCATGTACACGTACGTACAGCGGCCAGGGTGCAAGAAAGAAAATACGGCCACGTATGTGTACATACGGGCAGGGTCTCGAACGCCTACTCGCGCATACGTACGGCCAGGGCTCGTGTACATGGCTGGGTCGGAATGGAGAAACAGCGTCGTCGTCGTGTTCATGGGGAGGCAACATAATGCGTCGTGTTCATGGGGAGGCAACGGAATGCGTCGTGTTCATGGGGAGGCAATGGAACGCGTCGGAGCCAACCGGCTGGGTCGGAACGGAATGCGTGGTCATGTTCATCGGGAGGGCTTGGACGGAACAGGCGATGGAAACGAGGCTTGGCGTACCGCAAAACGGAGGAAACGACCTTGTGTTCGACCGACCACGTTCAAAACGGGATCCTGTTCATCGGGAGGGGCCTGGTGTACCGTAAAACGGAGGAAACGGACCACCTATGGTCGAAACGGGGTCCTGTTGATCGGGAGGGGTGTGGCGTACCGCAAAAGGGACGAAACGGACTTGTGTTGGAGCGCTACGGTCGAAACGGGGGTCCTGTTCACCGGGAGGGGTGTGGCCTACCGCAAAATGGGACTCCACGGGATACTGTTCATCTCCACCATCGACCCCCTCCAGCCTCCACGGGCTAATATTCATCCACCGTCGACCTCCTCCAGGCTCCACCTACGACTGTTCATCCATGGGCTCCTGTTCATCCAGCCTCCACCGCGCGCTACTCCACCGGCTACTGTTCAACGAGCCCTCTCCACGGGCTCCTATTCAACCACCCCTCCACGGGCTACTGTTCATCCTGCCCTCCACCGTCTACTGTTCATCCTGCCCTCCATGGGGTGGTCCTGTTCATCCAGCCCTCCACGGGGTCCTGTTCATCCAGCCCCAACCGGCTCGATCGATCGGGGTCCTGTTCATCCAGAGGCAAGACCACGGGGTCCTGTTCATCCACCCCCATCGGGAACTGTTCATCCACCCCCCCCCCCCCCCGCAACACTCATTGTTCATCCAGAGGCAGCATCGATCGGCTTCAATTAGCAGCCGTAGCGAAGGAATCGCTCGATCGGGTTCAGTTAACACCCATCGATCGATCGCTCGGGTTCAGTAACGCGTAGCCTGCAGTGCAATCGCTCGGATTCAGTTAGAGCCCAAAGCCTCGCTCGGGTTTAGTTAGAGCCAACACCTCGCACACACGCGCGTACATGTACGAGAGAAGCGCGCATCACTCGGCCCCCGACCTCTCACCGTGACCGAGAACTCCCCGAAATTTTCCTCGCCCTCGCTTCTACCACAGTTTTTTCCGTCATGGGCGGCCCAAAGAATGTCATGCAGCTGCGTCTCCGGCCCGCCTAGGACGAAAAGCCCATTTTCTGTCATGATTTTTTGTCATAGAAGTAGGATCCCACCACATCTATGATGATACCGGGTTTTGTCACAATTATCGTCATAGAAGTGTCATATGTATGACAGGAAAAAATTTCGTTCGGCCCGAAATGTCACGGATGTGTCTTTTTTTGTAGTGTATGGTTGGGTTTTACCTTAATGAACATTAGTAGTTGCGGATGCTTGCTAATAGTTCCAATCATAAGTGCATAGAATTCCAAGTCAGGGATGACATGCTAGCAGTGGCCTCTCCCACATAATACTTGCTATCGGTCTAGTAAAGTAGTCAATTGCTTAGGGGAAAATTTCGCAACTCCTACCACCACTTTTCCACACACGCTATATTTACTTTATTGCTTCTTTACTTACAACAGCCTCTACTTTTTATTTACTTGCTCTTTATTATCTTGCAAACCTATCCAACAACACCTACAAAGTACCTCTAGTTTCATACTTGTTCTAGGTAAAGCGAACGTCAAGCGTGCGTAGAGTTGTATCGGTGGTCGATAGAACTTGAGGGAATATTTGTTCTACCTTTAGCTCCTCGTTGGGTTAGACACTCTTACTTATCAAAAACCCTTGCGATCCCCTATACTTGTGGGTTATCAAGACCTTTTTCTGGCGCCGTTGTCGGGGAGCAATAGCGTGGGGTGAATATTCTTGTGTGTGCTTGTTTACTTTATCACTAAGTAATTTTTATTTGCTGTTCTCAGTTGTTCTTTATCTTTAGTTATGGATATGGAACACGAAATACCAAAAAAATTAGGTGTACTTGCTACTCATGGAGATGGGGAACCTCCTAAAACCCTCGATGCTGGTTATGTGAAAAATATTATGTACTACTTTAATAATCCTGAGAAAACCCCATTCAATTATGTAATGGGTGTAACGTTGGATCAACGTGAATACTTTAGGGATTACCGCTTGACACAAAAAAGGAAACTATTATGGGATCAAATTCATATATTGAATTGGTATGCTAGGCAACTATGCTTGAGATATGATTATACTTGTTGCTCTAAGGTGAAGGCTCCACACCTTCCCTTATGTGAATTTAATGATAATGAAACCTTAGCTTCTTATGCTAATGGTATATATGATTACTATGATGTGGAACAAATAGAAGAATTTGTTGCTTTTAAGGGTGCTTATGAGATTGAATCTTTGTCTTGAAGCTTATGATGATGATGTTTATAGGCCTAAAAATTTAGCTATCTTAAAATATTGCGATGATAATTATGAATATAATTTCTATATTAATGCGCTTATTGAGAAAGTCTCCGCTGTCCAAGAAGAGACTAATATTTTGCAGGAGTCTATGGAAGAAGAAATTGATGAAACTGTGAGCTCATTGGATGAAAAAGATGAGGAGGAGAGCGAATAACAAAAGGAAGAAGAGCGGATTAGCTACCTGTGCCTACCTTCTAATGAGAGTAACTCTTCAACTCATACATTGTTTAATTTCCCTTTGTGCTTACCGAAGGATGATTTCTATGATGATTGTTATGATCCCGTTGATTCTTTTGAAATATCCATTTTTGATGATGCTTGCTATGCTTGTGGCCAAGATGCCAATATGAATTATGCTTATGGAGATGAACTTGCTATAGTTCCTTATGTTAAACATGAAATTGTTGCTATTGCACCCACACATGATAGTCCTATTATCTTTTTGAATTCTCCAAACTACACTATATCGGAGAAGTTTGCTCTTATTAAGGAATATATTGATGGGTTGCATTTTACCGTTGCACATGATGATTTCGATGAATATAATATGCATGTGCTTTCTGCTCCTACTTGCAATTATTATGAGGGAGGAACTATATCTCCACCTCTCTATGTTTCCAATATGATAAAATTGCAAGAAACTGTTTATACTATGCATTTGGCCTTTACTTTGTGTGCATGAATTGTTCTTTTTATGACATGCCGATGCATAGGAAGAGAGTTAGACTTTGTTATTGCATGATATATGTTACTTTGTGCTCACTACTAAATTATAAATCATTGTTAATTAAAATTGGCTTTGATATACCTTGGGATCCGGGTGGATTCATTACTTGAGCATTATATGCCTAGCTTAATGGCTTTAAAGAAAGCGCTGCCAGGTAGACAACCTGGAAGTTTTAGGGAGTCGTTTATTTCTGTTTAGTGCTTTCATATAGTTTAAAAACAACAAAAATAAAGAGGGGAACCCAAAACTTTTTCAAAAAGGAAAGCGAAAGTGAGAAAGACAAGCATTGTTGAAGTGGGAGCTAGCCTTGAACTTTGTTCATGCTCACGGAAACTTTGTGAATCTCTATTACAGAAAATTTTAAATAAAATTAATTATCACCTTGTACAATTCCTTGTATTATAAAAATAATGTGCCAATGTTTGCCTTTAGGATGTTTACATTTGCTTGATGGTTTGTACGGTGCAGGACAGAAACTTTGGCTGTAGTGCGCGATTTTACATTTTTTGCTGGACTGTCAAATGGTTCTGATTCTTTTTGCACTGTCTTCCTATACAAAATTTTAATTTTCCTAATTTTGGTAGAATTTTTCAAGTATCAGAAGTATGGTGAATGTTCATATTATTATAGACTGTTCTGTTTTAGACAGATTCTGTTTTTGATGCATAGTTTGCTTGTTTTGATGAAACTATCGATTCATATCAGTGGATTAAGCCATGAAAAAGTTATATTACAGTAGACACAATGCAAAAACAAATTATGAATTGGTTTGCAACAGTACTTAGAGTAGTGATTTGCTTCATTATACTAGCGGATCTTACCGAGTTTTCTGTTGAAGTTTTGTGTGGATGAAGTGTTCGATGATCGAGAAAGTCTTGATGTGAGAAGAAGGAAGAGAGGCAGGAGCTCAAGCTTGGGGATGCCCAAGGCATCCCAAGTAAATATTCAAGGAGACTCAAGCGTCTAAGCTTGGGGATGCCCCGGAAGGCATCCCCTCTTTCTTCAACAAGTATCGGTATATTTTCGGATTCATTTCGTTCATGCGATATGTGCAATCTTGGAGCGTCTTTTGCATTTAGTTTTCATTTTTCTTTTATGCACCATGCTGGTATGAGACAATCCTTGGTTGATTTATAGAATTCTCATTGCACTTCACTTATATGTTTTGAGTATGGCTTTATAGAATGCTTCATGTGCTTCACGTATATCATTTGAAGTTTGGATTGCCTGTTTCTCTTTACATAGACAACTGCCATTTGTAGAATGCTCTTTTGCTTCACTTATATTTGTTAGAGCGTGGGCATATTGATACGTCTCCAAAGTATCTATAATTTTTGATTGCTCCATGCTATATTATCTACTGTTTTAGACATTATTGGGCTTTATTTTCCACTTTTATATTATTTTTGGGACTAAACTATTAACTGGAGGCCCAGCCCAAAATTGTTGTTTTTTGCCTGTGTTGAGGTTTGTGATTCCCGTAGCATGCACATATGGTGAACCATTATGTAACGAAGTTGGAGCATGAGGTATTTATTGATTGTCTTCCTTATGAGTGGCGGTCGGGGACGAGCGATGGTCTTTTCCTACCAATCTATCCCCCTAGGGGCATGCGTAGTAGTACTTTTCTTTGAGGGCTAATAAAATTTTGCAACAAGTATGTGAGTTATTTATGACTAATGTTGAGTCCATGTATTATACGCACTCTCACCCTTTCACCATTGCTAGCCTCTCTAGTATCGCGCAACTTTCGCCGGTACCGTAAACCCACCATATACCTTCCTCAAAACAGCCACCATACCTACCTATTATGGCATTTCCATAGCCATTCCGAGTATATTGCCATGCAACTTTCATAATCATCATATGCATGACTTGAGCATTCATTGTCATATTGCTTTGCATGATCGTAAGATAGCTAGCATGATCGTAAAATTAACTGCTGAAATTTCGTATATGCAAGCTACCCTAGTCAATAAGATGGCCGCTAAACCGGATTCCTATGAAAATAACAATGAAGATCTAAAAGTTATTGATGTGTCCCCTATTAAATCTTTGTTTTGCAATATGAATCTTGATAATGATGGGACTGAATATGATCCACCTTTACCTAGAAGGTGTTCTAAGAATTCGGAATTTGTTGATCTTGATGCTAAATTTGATAAAAGTGGGATTGAAGAAATTAAAACCCTAGATGTTGCTAAACCCACTATTATGGATTTCAAGGAATTTAACTATGAAAATTGCTCTTTAATTGATTGTATTTCCTTGTTGCAATCCGTGCTAAAATCTCCTCACGCTTATAGTCAAAATAAAGCATTTACTAAACATATCGTTGATGCGTTGATGCAATCTTATGAAGAAAAACTTGAATTGGAAGTTTATATCCCTAGAAAACTTTATGATGAGTGGGAACCAAATATTAAAACTAAAATTAAAAATTATGAGTTTTATGCTTTGTGTGATTTGGGTGCTAGTGTCTCTCCTATTCCCAAAACTTTGTGTGATTTACTAGATTTCCGTGATTTTGATGATTGCTCTCTAAACTTGCATCTTGCAGATTCCACTATTAAGAAACCTATGGGAAGAATTAATGATGTTCTTATTGTTTCTAATAGGAATTGTGTGCCCGTAGATTTTATCGTTCTTGGTATAGATTGCAATCCTTCTTGCCTTATTATTCTTGGTAGACCTTTCCTTAGAACGTTTGGTGCAATTATTGATATGAAGGAAGGGAATATTAGATTTCAATTTCCATTAAAAAAGGGCATGGAACACTTTCCTAGAAAGAAAATAAAATTACCATATGAATCTATCATGAGAGCCACTTATGGATTGCCTACCAAAGATGGCAATACCTAGATCTATTCTTGCTTGCTATGCCTAGCTAGGGGCGTTAAACGATAGCGCTTGTTGGGAGGCAACCCAATTTTATTTTTATTACTTAATTTTTTCTCCTGTTTAGTAATAAATAAATTATCTAGCCTCTGTTTTCGTTGTGTTTTTTGTGTTTAATTAGTGTTTGTGCCAAGTAGAACCATTGGGAAGACTTGGGGAAAGTCTTGATTGAACTTGCTGTCATTTTTAATTGGAAAGTTATATTTAGTTAATTCTTTTTGAAGATGATTAATAGATAAATTACGCACTTCCATAAATTTATTTTAGAATTTTTAGGGTTCCGGATCTTGCGCTAGCTACAGATTACTACAGACTGTTCTGTTTTTGACAGATTCTATTTTTCGTGTGTTGTTTGCTTATTTTGATGAATCTATGGCTAGTAAAATAGTTTATAATCCATAGAGAAGTTGGAATACAGTAGGTATAACACCAATATAAATAAAGAATGAGTTCATTACAGTACCTTCAAGTGGTCTTTTGTTTTCTTTCGCTAACGGAGCTCACGAGTTTTCTACTTTAAGTTTTGTGTTGTGAAGTTTTCAAGTTTTGGGTAAAGATTTGATGGATTATGGAACAAGGAGTGGCAAGAGCCTAATCTTGGGGATATCCATGGCACCCCCAAGATAATCTAAGGACACCTAAAAGCCAAAGCTTGGGGATGCCCCGGAAGGCATCCCCTTTTTCATCTACTTCTATCGGTAACTTTACTTGGAGCTATATTTTTATTCACCACATGATATGTGTTTTGCTTGGAGCGTCTTTTATGATTTGAGTCTTTGCTTATTAGTTTACCACAATCATCCTTGTTTTACACACCTATTGAGAGAGCCATACATGATTTGGAATTTGATAGAATACTCTATGTGCTTCACTTATATCTTTTGAGCTTTATAATTTTGCTCTAGTGCTTCACTTATATATTCTAGAGCACGATGGTGGATTTGTTTTATAGAAACTATTGTTCTCTCATGCTTCACTTAGATTATTTTGAGAGTCTTAATAGCATGGTAATTTGCTTAAAATCCTAATATGCTTGGTATGCAAGATTAATAATAAAACTTTCTTATGAGTGTGTTGAATACTAAGAAAAGTTTGATGCTTTATGATTGTTTTGAGATATGGAGGTAATAATATCAAAGTCATGCTAGTTGAGTAGTTGTGAAATTGAGAAATACTTGTGTTGAGGTTTGCAAGTCCCGTAGCATGCACGTATGGTAAACGTTATGCAAGAAATTTGAAACATGAGGCGTTATTTGATTGTCTTCCTTATGAGTGGCGGTCGGGGACGAGCGATGGTCTTTTCCTACCAATCTATCCCCCTAGGAGCATGCACGTAGTACCGAGGTTTTTGATGACTTTTAGATTTTTGCAATAAGTATGTGAGTTCTTTATGACTAATGTTGAGTCCATGGATTATACGCACTCTCACCTTCCACCCTTGCTAGCCTCTTCGGTACCGTGCATTGCCCTTTCTCACATTGAGAGTTGGCGCAAACTTCGCCGGTGCATCTAAACCCTGTGATATGATACGCTCTTTCACACATAAACCTCCTTATATCTTCCTCAAAACAGCCACCATACCTACCTATTATGGCATTTCCATAGCCATTCCGAGATATATTGCCATGCGACTTTCCATCATTCCGTTCAACATGACACATTCATCATTGTCATATTGCTTAGCATGATCATGTAGGTGACATAGTATTTGTGGCAAAGCCACCGTTTCATAATTCTTTCATACATGTCACTCTTGGTTCATTGCATATCCCGGTACACCGCCGGAGGCATTCACATAGAGTCATCTTTGTTCTAGTATCGAGTTGTAATCATTGAGTTGTAAATAAATAGAAGTGTGATGATCATCATTATTAGAGCATTGTCCCAAGTGAGGAATAAATTAAAAAAAAGGCCATAAAAAGAGAAGGCCCAAAAAAGAGAGAAAGGCCATAAAAAGAGAGAAGGCCCAAAAAAATGAGAGAAAAAGAGAGAAGGGACAATGTTACTATCCTTTTACCACACTTGTGCTTCAAATTAGCACCATGATCTTCATAGTAGAGAGTCTCTCATGTCATCACTTTCATATACTAGTGGGAATTTTTCATTATAGAACTTGGCTTGTATATTCCAACAATGGGCCTCCTCAAGTGCCCTAGGTCTTCATGAGCAAGCAAGTTGGATGCACACCCACTAGTTTCTTTTGTTGAGCTTTCATACATTTATAGCTCTAGTGCATCCGTTGCATGGCAATCCCTACTCCTTGCATTAACATCAATCGGTGGGCATCTCCATAGCCCATTGATTAGCCTCGTTGATGTGAGACTTTCTCCTTTTTTGTCTTCCCCACATAACCCCCTTCATTATATTCTATTCCACCCATAGTGCTATGTCCATGGCTCGCGCTCATATATTGCGTGAAAGTTTATAGGTTTGAGATTACTAAAGTATGAAACAATTGCTTGGCTTGTCATCGGGGTTTTGCATGATGATAGCATTCTTATGTGACAAAAATGAAACATGACTAAACTATATGATTTTGTAGGGATGAGCTTTCTTTGGCCATGTTATTTTGAGAAGACATAATTGCTTAGTTAGTATGCTTGAAGTATTATCATTTTTATGTCAATATGAACTTTTGTCTCGAATCTTTTGGATCTGAATATTCGTACCACAATTAAGAAGAATTACATTAAAATTATGCCAAGTAGCACTCCGCATAAAAAATTCTGTTTTTATCATTTACCTACTCGAGGACGAGCATGAATTAAGCTTGGGGATGCTTGATACATCTCCAATGTATCTATAATTTTTGATTGATCCATGCTATATTATCTACTATTTTAGACATTATTGGGCCTTATTTTCCACTTTTATATTGTTTTTTGGACTAACCTATTAACCGGAGGCCCGGCCCAGAATTGTTGTTTTTTGCCTGTTTTAGGGTTTCAAAGAAAATGAATATCAAATGGAGTCCAAACGGAATGAAACCTTAGGAAACATGATTTTCTCATCAGATAAGATCCAGGAGACTTGGACCCTCCGTCAAGAAAGCCACGAGGTGCTCACGAGGGTAGGGGGCGCGCCCCCTGCCTCGTGGGCCCCTCGAAGCTCCACCGGCGTACTTCTTCCTCCTATATATATCCACGTACCCCCAAACGATCGGGGACGGAGCCAAAAACCTAATTCCACCGCCGCAACTTTCTGTATCCACGAGATCCCATCTTGTGGCCTATTCCAGAGCTCCGCCGGAGGGGGCATCGATCACGGAGGGCTTCTACATCATCATCCAAGCCCCTCCGATGAAGTGTGAGTAGTTTACTTCAGACCTACGGGTCCATAGCTACTAGCTAGATGGCTTCTTCTCTCTTTTTGGATCTCAATACAATGTTCTCCCCAGATCTATTCGATGTAATCTTATTTTTGTGGTGTGTTTGTTGAGACCGATGAATTGTGGGTTTATGATCAAGTCTATCTATGAATAATATTAGAATCTTCTCTGAATTCTTTTATGTATGATTGGTTATCTTCGCAAGTCTCTTTGAATTATCAGTTTGGTTTGGCCTACTAGATTGGTTGTTCTTGCCATGGGAGAAGTGCTTAGCTTTGGGTTCAATCTTGCGGTGTCATTTCCCAGTGACAGAAGGGGCAGCAAGGCACGTATTGTATTGTTGCCATCGAGGATAACAAGATGGGTTTTTTTTATCATATTGCATGAAATTATCCCTCTACATCATGTCATCTTGCTTAAGGCGTTACTCTGTTTTTAACTTAATACTCTAGATGCATGCTGGATAGCGGTCGATGAGTGGAGTAATAGTAGTAGATGCAGAATCGTTTCGGTCTACTTGTCTCAGACGTGATGCCTATATACATGATCATACCTAGATATTCTCATAACTATGCTCAATTCTGTCAATTGCTCAACAGTAATTTGTTCACCCACTATAGAATACTTATGCTCTTGAGATAAGCCACTAGTGAAACCTATGGCCCCCGGGTCTCTTTCTCATCATATCAATCTCCATCACTTTATTATTGCTTTGCTTTTACTTTACTTATTTTGCATCTCTATACCAAAAATACCAAAAATATTATTTATCATTTCTATCAGATCTCACTTTCGTAAGTGACCGTGAAGGGATTGACAACCCCTAAGCGCGTTGGTTGCGTTGAGATATTGTTTTTGTGTAGGTACGAGGGACTCGAGCGTAGCCTCCTACTGGATTGATACCTTGGTTCTCAAAAACCGAGGGAAATACTTACACTACTTTGTTGCATCATCCCTTCCTCTTCAGGGAAATCCAACGTAGTGCTCAAGAGGTAGCACATATCTTTTGTAGAAAGAATTAAACTCTCTTGCTTCACTTATATCTGTTTAGAGAGATGACAGGAATTGGTCATTCACATGGTTAGTCATAAAATCCTACATAAAACTTGTAGATCAATGAATATGATATGTTTGATTCCTTGCAATAGTTTTGCGGTATAAAGATGGTGATATTAGAGTCATGCTAGTGGGTAGTTGTGGATTAGTAGAAATACTTGTGTTGAGGTTAGTGATTCCCGTAGCATGCACATATGGTGAACCGTTATGTAACGAAGTTGGAGCATGAGGTATTTATTGATTGTCTTCCTTATGAGTGGCGGTCAGGGATGAGCGATGGTCTTTTCCTACCAATCTATCCCCCTAGGGGCATGCATAGTAGTACTTTTCTTCGAGGGCTAATAAACTTTTGCAATAAGTATGTGAGTTCTTTATGACTAATGTTGAGTCCATGGATTATACGCACTCTCACCCTTCCACCATTGCTAGCCTCTCTAGTATCGCGCAACTTTCGCCGGTACCGTAAACCCACCATATACCTTTGAGGGAGTCCTGGATTAGTGGGTCTCCGGACAGTCGGACTATCTCCATTGGCCGGACTGTTAGACTATGAAGATACAAGATTGAAGACTTCGTCTCGTGTCCGGATGGGACTCCACTTGGCGTGGAAGGAAGCTAGGCAGTATGGATATGGATATCTCCTCCTTTGTAACCAGCCTTGTGTAACCCTAACCCTCTCCGGTGTCTATATAAACCGAAGGGTTTTAGTCCGTAGGACAACAACCATAACATACAATCATACCGTAGGCAAGCTTCTAGGGTTTAGCCTCTTTGATCTCATGGTAGATCTACTCTTGTACTACCCATATCATCAATATTAATCAAGCAGGACGTAGGGTTTTACCTCCATCAAGAGGGCCCGAACCTGGGTAAAACGTCATGTCCCCTGCCTCCTGTTATCATACGGCCTAGACGCACAGCTCAGGACCCCCTACCCGAGATCCGCCAGTTTTGACACCGACATTGGTGCTTTCATTGAGAGTTCCTCTGTGTCGTCGCCATTAGGCTTGATGGCTCCTACTATCATCGATAGCGATGCGGTCTAGGGTGAGACTTTTCTTCCGGGACAGATCATCGTATTCGGCGGCTTTGCACTGCGGGCTAATTCGCTTGGCCATCTGGAGCAGATTGAAATCTACGCCCCTGGCCATCAGGTCAGATTTGGAAGTTTGAACTACACGGCCGACATCCGCGGAGACTTGATCTTCGACGGATTCGAGCCACAGCCGGGCGCGCCGCACTGTCGTGATGGGTATGACCTAGCTCTGCCGCCGAACAGTACCCTAGAGGCCGCACCCGCATCAGCTCCGACCCTTAGCTCGGAGCCAACTGCGCCAATCAAGGACGGGTGGTTAGACACCACCTCAGGGGCTGCAGTCTCAACGGCGATCGAGCCAAACACCAGCATAATCCTCTGCGCAGCCCGTGACTCCAAGGTGTCGGACTCTTTTTCTGACTCCGAACCATCCGTGCCCCTGCCAATCGAATCCGATTGGGCGCCGGTCATGGAATTCACCGCCGCGGATATCTTTCAGCACTCGCCCTTCGACGACATTCTGAATTCACTAAGGTCTCTCTCTTTGTCAGGAGAGCCCTGGCCGGATTATGGCCAACAGTGGGATGCGGATGACGAAGAAATTCGATGCCCACCCACCACCCACTTCGTAGCCACTGTCGATGATTTAATCGACATGCTCAACTTCGACTCCAAAGACATCGACGGTATGGATGACGATGTAGGAGACGAACATGAACCAGCACCTATAGGGCACTGGAAAGCCACCTTGTCATATGACATATACATGGTGGATACACCCACAGAAGGCAATGGCGACGGGATAGCAGAGGATGACCCCTCCAAGAAGCAACCCAAACGCCGACGTCAGCGGCGCCGCTCTAAGTCCTGCCAAAGCAAAAGTGGTGATACTAGCACAGGAGATAATAACACTCTGGGTAGTGCCGAAGAAAACAACCAACCCCTCCAGCAAGATTTAGAGCAGGAGGATGGAGGAGCCAGCTCTCCTAAGAGAGCGGCAGACAGAGAGGAGGATGACAATCACATGCCCCCCTCCGAAGACGAGGCAAGCCTCGGCGACGATGAATTCGTCGTACCAGAGGATCCCGTCGAACAAGAGCGCTTCAAGCCGGCTTATGGCCACGACAAATAGCCTGAAGAAAAAGCAGCAACAGCTTCAAGCTGATCAAGATCTGCTAGCTGACAAATGGACTGAAGTCCTCGCGGCCAAGGAATATAAACTTGAGCGCCCCTCCAAGAGTTACCCAAGGCGCAGGTTACTACCCTGACTGGAGGAAGAAGCATATGATACGGCTGATCGGCCACCTCGTGGCCGTGATAGAGAGGCATTCCAGCCAAAAGCTCAGCCTCTGCCCCAACGCCATTCAAATAAAAAGGCATGGGGAGATACACCAGACCTGCGAGACATATTGGAGGACAAGGCAAAGCATTCAAGATCGATCTATGGATCACGAGGGCGCACCACTCTACGAGACGACAAACGTCACGCCAGATACAGTAAAAGCAAATCCGGCTGGGCCGAACACAATGGGCAAGACCCATTCAAGCTGCATCGCGATATAGCCCAATACAGAGGCGTCGCACACCCCTTATGCTTCACAGACGAAGTAATGGAACATCAATTCCCAGAAGGTTTCAAACCTGTAAATATTGAATCATACGACGGCACAACAGATCCCGCGATATGGATTGAGGACTTCCTCCTCCACATCCACATGGCCCGCGGCGATGACTTACACGCCATCAAATACCTCCCACTAAAGCTCAAGGGATCAGTGCGGCATTGGCTTAACAGCTTGCCAGCGGACTCCATTAGCTATTGGGAAGATCTGGAAGCCGCATTCCTCGACAACTTTCAGGGCACTTATGTGCGACCACCAGACGCCGATGACTTGAGCCACATAATTCAGCAGCCAGAAGAGTCGGCTAGGCAATTCTGGACTCGGTTCCTTACAAAGAAAAATCAAATCGTCGACTTTCCGGATGCGGAGGCCTTAGCGGCTTTCAAGCACAACATCCGAGACGAGTGGCTAGCCCGGCACCTTGGTCAGGAAAAGCCAAAATCTATGGAAGCTCTCACGACGCTCATGACCTGCTTTTGTGCGGGAGAAGACAGCTGGCTGGCTCGCAGTAATAACATATCAAAGAACCATGGTACCTCAGATACCAAGGACGGCAACAGTAGGTCACGTCGCAACAAGCATAAGCGCCGCATTAACAGCAACAATACTGAGGATACGTCAGTCAATGCCGGATTCAAAGGCTTTGAACTCGGTCAGCGGAAAAATCCATTCAAACAAAGTATGCCGGGTCCGTCCAGCTTGGACCATATACTCGATCGCTCGTGTCAAATACATGGCACCCCAGACAAGCCACCAATCACACCAACAGGGATTGTTGGGTGTTCAAGTAGGCCGGCAAGTTAATTGCCGAAAACAAGGACAAGGGGCCGCATAGCGATGACGAGGAGGAGCCCTGGCAGCCGCACACTGGAGGACAAAAGAGGTTTCCCCCGCAAGTGCGGACGGTAAACATGATATACGCAACCCACATCCCCAAGAGGGAGCGGAAGCGTGCGCTCAGGGACGTATATGCGTTGGAGCCAGTCACCCCAAAGTTCAACCCTTGGTCCTCCTATTCGATCACCTTCGATCGCAGGGACCACCCCACTAGTATCCGTCATGGTGGATTCGCCGCACTGGTCCTAAACCCAATCATCGACGGATTTCACCTCACTCGAGTCCTTATGGACGGCGGCAGCAGCCTGAACCTGCTTTATCAGGATACAGTGCGCAAAATGGGTATAGACCCCTCAAGGATCAAACCCACAAAAACGACCTTTAAGGGCGTCATTCCAGGCGTAGAGGCCCATTGCACATGCTCAATTACACTGGAAGTGGTGTTTGGATCCTCGGATAACTTCCGAAGCGAAGAGTTAATCTTTGATATAGTCCCGTTCCGCAGTGGTTATCACGCGCTACTCGGGCGAACCGCATTTGCTAGATTCAATGTGGTACCGCATTATGCATACCTCAAGCTCAAGATGCCAGGACCTCGCGGAGTTATTACAGTCAATGGAAACACAGAGCGCTCTCTCCGAACAGATGAGCACACCGCGGCCCTCGCAGCAGAAGTGCAAAGCAGCCTCTCAAGGCAATCAACCAGTTCGGCACTTCAAAGCCCGGACACCTTCAAGCGCGCTCAGGGAAATCAGCGAATAGACCGCCTGGCGATCTGAGCTCGCGTAGCAATACGGCGGCCACCCCAATCCCAGCCCAACGGCGATATTCGTGCCGCGCGTACATAATTACGCATTAAAAATACCATGGGCACAGGTGGGGAGGGGGCACAACTACGGCACGCCCCAAAACGCGGCCTAAACCGCACTAGGGCCTTCCCGTTTGGTTATTTTTCTTTTTCTTTCAGGACCTTAATCTCTGGAAACACTGTCCGGCAGCACTATTGCCGAACACATGATGCAGCAACCAAGGAGGCAGACATCTATGTTATACCACGGAACTCCCAGGTTGATTACAGTAACGAGCAAAAATTGGATTTAATATCATTCCTCAGCTCGCCCTTGGAAGGGACATAGTCCTACTCTTTGCTTATCACACTATCTATATCACTCTGCTTTAAACGCAATTTTTTAATAAACAATGCATGACATTACGACTATTATTGCATTCTTGTTATATATATATATGTGTGTGTGTGTGTGTGTGTTCATTAATGACGCCTTGCAACCGTACACTATGGTACGGCCAATACACCAGGGGCTTACGTACCCCACAATGTGGTGTGAAAAGTCCGAACACTTTCACAAGTGCGGCACCCCGAACTTATAGCATTATATGCATCAGCTCTGGATCATGTCTATCGGCTAAGGTAGCGCTAGGAGAACTACTACGATTGTGCCCCGGTTCTGCTGGGTTCAGCACCTCAGTAGAGAAAGCTAAAAATGACTGTCATGATAAGGCGAGAGACTGGTCGCTGTTTGGCGAGGTTTTTCGAGTCCCTAAAGACTTATGCCGCTTAGGGCAAGGGGTCGACCCTGTCCGGCTTATAGGCGTGTATCGCGCCCCGAATTCGGCCTTCCGAATACCCAGGGCTTCGCCGAAATTTAAAATTATAGAATTCTATGGCTAAGTGAGAGTGATAAAGCACTATTAGTCCGGTTGCCTTGTTCGTTGTGCTGAGCACCTCCCTCGAAGGACCCAAATATGGGAACAAGAGTGCTCAGGTTTATCCCAAACACCCCAGCACTCGTGGCATGGGGGCAGAAGCCGAGGACTAGCCATCTCTCAGATTGGATAAACGGCCAAACAGAAGATAATATTTTAAATTCACACAAGTGTTGCATAGCGCATATGAAACAAGTTTTCATCATACAGGATCACACGAGCAAGTCTCATTCAAATATTACATCTTTTGAACACTCGTCCGCGATGAGACGGGCGCCCGGCAGAACACCCTCGTAGTACATCTCGGGGTGGCAGTGCTCCTTGCCCTCTGGCGGCCCCTCCTTGATCAGCTTCACGGCGTCTAGCTTGACCCACTGCAATTTCACACGGGCGAAAGCCCGGCATGCACCTTCAATGCAGACAAATCGTTTGACGACCTCCAGACGCGGGCAGGCATCCACAAGCCGCCTCACCAGGCCAAAGAAGCTGTTCGGAAGGGCGTCGCCAGGCCAAAACCGGACTATAAAGCTCTTCATGGCCTGATCGGCCGCCTTATGTAGCTCGACCATCTGCTTCAGCTGGTCGCTCATTGGCACCGGATGTTCGGCCTCAGCATACTGAGACCAGAACAGCTTCTCCGTCGAGCTTCCGTCCTCGGCCTGGTAAAATTGTGCGGCATCGGACACACTGCGGGGTAAATCTGCGAATGCTCCTGAGGAGCTCCGGATCCGGGTAAGTGATCGGTAATTTACTTTTACATGCTTGCTTTGCATATAGAAAGCCTTACCCGCCGCTATCTTCTTCATTGCATCGATCTCTTGGAGGACCTTTTGGGCTTCGGCCTTGGAACTTTTTACACTCTCTCCAACGCCTCGTGCTTCGCCACAAGAGCCTGGAGCTCTTGCTGCACCTCGCCCACTCGAGCCTCGTGCTTCTCTCGCTCGGTGCGCTCCTTGGCCGCTGTATCTTCGGCCTTGGTTAGCGCTTGCTTCAGGGTCGCCACCTCGGTCGTGGCCCCTGGAAAACATACGATGATCCTGTCATTTTGCAATCGCGTCCTCTTTTATATATATACATAAGATAGGGTATTACTTACCCTTGTTCTCCTCGAGCTGCCTCTTGGCAAGGCCGAGCTCTTTCCTGGACCCCTCGAGGTCCTGCTTCAGTACGGCGACCTCCGCAGTCAGTGCGGCGGACGCCAGCAGCGAAGCCTGCATACGCATATTGACATACTTATATTAGACTCATGCGATATTATTTGATCCTCTGTTCGGCTTTTCTTTGTGAACACCGAACAAAGCATCAGGGGCTATTGTCTATGCGGTAATATTTCTACTACATATTAAAACACTTACCTCAAAGCCTGTTAGAAGGCTGGCACAGGCTTCAGTCAATCCGTTCTTGGCGGACTGAACCTTCTGGATCACCGCACTCATGATAGTGCGGTGCTCCTCGTCGATGGAAGCGCTGTGAAGCGCTTCCAGTAGATTGTCCGGTGCCTCTGGATGGATAGAGGTCACCGGCACAGGCGTCTTGCCCCTCTTAGAAGGAGGCCGCCTGCCCGAGCCCAGAACCGCTGGAGGGTCCGGCACGGTGTTCGGCTGAGGGCCAAACTCGGAGCTCTCGGGGGCCCCGTCCCCGCGGCTCCTGGAGTCCAGAAGGTCGCCTTGAGGCACCTCCAGGACTGTCTCCCTCGATCCGGTACCTCTTGAGACAACACCTCGGCGTCGTTGGCAGGATGAGGGGAGGTGGCGGTCGGGACTGGATCGCTATCCATGTCCGACAAGCCCAAGGAGTCGTCCGATGATACATCGATACTGGCTCGTGGCGGCCTGCATAATTGCGTTCGGCGTTAGGGAAAGCAGTGCGACAAAGGAATCCTAGGAGTTACTCTGGTATCTGAATACTTACGATCTCCCCAGGGGCTTGACCCTGGGCAACCACTCGCCTTCGCCTTCGTCGGCGGCGGTGGAACTGTCCGGAAGGAGAGTCCTTCCCTTCTTGGACCCTCCGGCCTCCTCGGTTGGGGCGGCCTTCCTTTTATTGTCTCCCCTAGTCGGTGGGGGAGCATCTTCTTCTTCTTCTTCCTCATCTTCGGGGGAAGAGAGCGCCGCAGAGTCATCGGACGGTGAGTCCAACGACGCCTGGCGTCGGGAACTCTTTCGGGTTCCCTTGGCCTTCTTGGTCTTCTCCGGCACCTTATAAGGGGCCGGAGTCAGCATCTTTGCCAGAAGAGCGTCTGCGGGGCCTTCGGGCAAAGGAGCTGGACAGTCGATCTGTCCGGCCATCTTCTGCCAGTCCTGTCAAAGGTACGAGAGTTTAGATCCCGCATAGAGTCAATCTATATAAAAAATAATTTTCCTGTGAAAGGTAAAACAGCTTACCGCACTGGCTTGGCGCTTCGCGCTGAATCCGCGATCCTCTGTAATAGGGGGCGGGGACCTCGACACTTTTGAACAGCACCCTCCAGGCGTCTTCATGGGTTGTGTCGAAGAGCCTGTTCAGAGTTCGGTGATGCGCCGGATTGAACTCCCACAAGTTGAACTCCCGTTGTTGGCACGGGAGTATCTGGCAGATGAGCATAACTTGGACTATGTTGACAAGCTTGGGCTTCTTGTCCACCATGTTTTGAATACATGTTTGGAGTCCGGTCAGCTCTTTCAAACTACCCCAGGACAGGTCCTTCTCTTTCCAGGAGGTGAGCCGCGTGGGGATGCCAGATCGAAACTCGGGGGCCGCTGCCCATGCAGGGTCGCGCGGCTCGGTGATATAGAACCACCGCGATTGCCACCCCTTTATGGTTTCCACAAAGGAGCCCTCGAGCCATGTTATGTTGGGCATCTTGCCCACCATGGCACCTCCGCACTCCGCCTGGCGGCCGCCCACCACCTTCGACTTCACATTGAAGGTCTTCAGCCATAAGCCGAAGTGGGGCTTGATGCGGAGGAAGGCCTCGCACATGACGATAAACGCCGAGATGTTGAGGATGAAGTTCGGGGCCAGATCATGGAAATCCAGGCCGTAATAAAACATGAGCCCCTGGACGAAGGAATGGAGAGGGAACCCTAGTCCACGGAGGAAATGGGTGAGGAATACTACCCTCTCATGGGGCCTGGGGGTGGGGATGAGCTGCCCCTCATCTGGGAGCCGGTGCGCGACATCGTCGGGCACGTATCCGGCTCTCCTCAGTTTCTTGATGTCTCCCTCCGTGACGGAGGAGACCATCCACTTGCCTCCCGCTCCGGGCATGATTGGAGAAGGTCGAGGTGGGAAGTGTGGACTTGGGCGCTAGAGCTCGAGTGTGCGAAAACGGATGGGTAAGGGAGGAAGAAGGCGTGGATAGAAAGGTGAATCCTTATCCCTTTATATGGGCGGACGAAACTAAGCGTCCCCACTTGCCTGGTAAAACTCGCTTATCCCCCAAGTGCCGCAATTGATGGTGCGGTTGGGTTACCCACACATGTATTGATGAGAATCCCGTAACAAGGGGACATGATCTCTGCTTTGACAAGACGCGTCGAAAAACTGCCTCGCTTATGTGCGGGGCTGGTTAAAAGAAACGGTTCGAATAATCACCGGGCCATGACGTGACGTCATGCTACCAAAACAAGCCAGCAAATTAGATCTGGGAAAATATTATTCTCTCTACGGTGGAATGTGGAACTTATTTTGCAGGGTCGGACACTATCGTCGTATTCAAATTCTTCTGCGGTGTATTCGGAGAAGGAACCCGCCTTGCAATGCTAAAGACAATACTGCGTGCCGGACTCATCGTCATTGAAGCCTGGTTCAAGGGCTACTGAGGGAGTCCTGGATTAGGGGGTCTCCGGACAGCTGGACTATCTCCATTGGCCGGACTGTTAGACTATGAAGATACAAGATTGAAGACTTCGTCTCGTGTCCGGATGGGACTCTACTTGGCGTGGAAGGCAAGCTAGGCAGTACGGATATGGATATCTCCTCCTTTGTAACCGACCTTGTGTAACCCTAACGCTCTCTGGTGTCTATATAAATCGAAGGGTTTTAGTCCGTAGGACAACAACCATAACATACAATCATACCGCAGGCTAGCTTCTAGGGTTTAGCCTCTCTGATCTCATGGTAGATCTACTCTTGTACTACCCATATCATCAATATTAATCAAGCAGGACATAGGGTTTTACCTCCATCAAGAGGGCCCGAACCTGGGTAAAACGTCGTGTCCCCTGCCTCCTGTTACCATCCGGCCTAGACGCACAGTTCGGGACCCCTACCCGAGATCCACCGGTTTTGACACCGACAACCTTCCTCAAAACAGCCACCGTACCTACCTATTATGGCATTTCCATAGCCATTTCGAGTATATTGCCATGCAACTTTCATCATCATCATATACATGACTTGAGCATTCATTGTCATATTGCTTTGCATGATTGTAAGATAGCTAGCATGATGTTTTCATGGCTTGTCCGTTTTTTGATGTCATTGCTACACTAGATCATTGCTCATCCCGGTACACCACCGGAGGCATTCATATAGAGTCATATCTTTGTTCTAGATATCGAGTTGTAATATTGAGTTGTAAGTAAATAAAAGTGTGATGATCATCATTGTTAGAACATTGTCCCATGTGAGGTTATCAAAATAAAAGTGGCCAAAGAAGCCCCCCCCCCAAAAAGAGAGAGGCCAAAGAAGCCTACAAAAAAAGAAAAAAAAAGAAAAAAGAAAGAAAAAAGTGAGAGAAAAAGTGAGAGAAAAAGAGAGAAGGGGCAATGTTACTATCCTTTTACCACACTTGTGCTTCAAAGTAGCACCATGTTCTTCATATAGAGAGTCTCTTGAGTTATCACTTTCATATACTAGTGGGGATTTTCATTATAGAACTTGGCTTGTATATTCCAACGATGGGCTTCCTCAAATGCCCTAGGTATTCATGAGCAAGCAAGTTGGATGCACACCCACTTAGTTTCAGTTTGAGCTTTCATATACTTATAGCTCTAGTGCACCCGTTGCATGGCAATCCCTACTCACTCACATTGATATCTATTGATGGGCATCTCCATAGCCCGTTGATACGCCTAGTTGATGTGAGACTATCTTCTCCTTTTTGTCTTCTCCACAACCACCATTCAATTCCACCTATAGTGCTATGTCCATGGCTCATGCTCATGTATTGCGTGAAGGTTGAAAATGCTGAAGCGCGTTAAAAAGTATGAACCAATTGCTCGGCTTGTCATCGGGGTTGTGCATGATGTGAGTATTTTGTGTGGTGAAGATGGAGCATAGCCAGACTATATGATTTTGTAGGGATAACTTTCTTTGGCCATGTTATTTTGAAAAGACATGATTGCTTTATTAGTAGGCTTGAAGTATTATTGTTTTTATGTCAAATGATAGACTATTGCTTTGAATCACTCGTGTCTTAATATTCATGCCATGATAAGACATATGATCAAGATTATGCTAGGTAGCATTCCACATCAAAAATTATCTTTTTTATCATTTACCTACTCGAGGACGAGCAGGAATTAAGCTTGGGGATACTGATACGTCTCCGTCGTATCTATAATTTTTGATTGTTCCATGCCAATAGTATTCAACTTTCATATACTTTTGGCAACTTTTTATACTATTTTTGGGACTAACATGTTGATCCAGTGCCCAGTGCTAGTTCCTGTTTGTTGCATGTTTTCTGTTTCGCGGAATATCCATATCAAACGGAGTCCAAACGGGATAAAAACTGACAGATATTTTTTTGGAATATATATGATTTTTGGGAAGAAAAATCCACGCGAGACGGTGCCCGAGGTGGCCACGAGGCAGGGCGGCGCGCCTGCCCCCCTGGGCGCGCCCCTGACCATCGTGGGCCACCCATAAGGCGGTTGATGCCCTTATTTCACCGCAAGAAAGCTAATATCCAGATAGAGATCGTGTCAATATTTCAGCCCAATCGGAGTTACGGATCTCCGGGAATATAAAAAACGGTGAAAGGGAAGAATCTGAGAACGCAGAAACAGAGAGAGACGGAGAGACAGATCCAATCTCGGAGGGGCTCTCGCCCCTCCCATGCCATGGAGCCCATGGACCAAAGGGGAAACCCTTCTCCCATCTAGGGAGGAGGTCAAGGAAGAAGAAGGAGGGGGGCTCTCTCCCCCTTGCTTCCGGTGGCACCGAAGTGCCACCGGGGGCCATCATCATCACCGCGATCTACACCAACATATCCATCACCTTCCCCCCTCTATCTACAACAGTCCACTCTCCCGCAACCCGCTGTACCCTCTACTTGAACATGGTGCTTTATGCTTCATATTATTATCCAATGATGTGTTGTCATCCTATGATGTCGGAGTAGATTTTCGTTGTCCTATCGGTGGTTGATGAATTGCTATGATTGATTTAATTTGCTTGTGGTTATGTTGCTGTCCTTTGGTGCCCATCATATGATTGCGCGCGTGGATCACACCCTAGGGTTAGTTGTATGTTGATAGGACTATGTATTGGAGGGCAAGAGTGACAGAAGCTTCAACCTAGCATAGAAATTGATGCATACGGGATTGAAGGGGGACCAATATATCTTAATGCTATGGTTGGGTTTTACCTTAATGAACATTAGTAGTTGCGTATGCTTGCTAATAGTTCCAATCATAAGTGCATAGAATTCCAAGTCAGGGATGACATGCTAGCAGTGGCCTCTCCCACATAATACTTGTTATCGGTCTAGTAAAGTAGTCAATTGCTTAGGGGCAATTTCGCAACTCCTACCACCACTTTTCCACACTCGCTATATTTACTTTATTGCTTCTTTACTTACAACAGCCCCTACTTTTTATTATCTTGCAAACCTATCCAACAACACCTACAAAGTACCTCTAGTTTCATACTTGTTCTAGGTAAAGCGAACGTCAAGCGTGCGTAGAGTTGTATCGGTTATCGATAGAACTTGAGGGAATATTTGTTCTACCTTTAGCTCCTCGTTGGGTTCGACACTCTTACTTATTGAAAACTGTTGCGATCCCCTATACTTGTGGGTTATCAGTGGTCAAAACCTTCGGGAGATTATATAATGAATTTTTACCAACCAAAAGAAGTATCGTGCAAGAGAACGGAGTTCGGAGGGCACACGAGGTGCCCACGAGGTAGGGGGCGTGCCCTCCACCCTCGTGGATGCCTTGTTTCCCTTTCAGACTACTTCTCATTTTCCTATTTTTTAAATATTCCAAAACAGAGAAAAACTGCTATTAGAACTGTTTTGGAGTCGGTTTACTTACCATACCACATACCTATTCCTTTTCGGAGTATGAAACGTTCTGTAGAGTGTCCATTATGTACTCCTCCGGGGTTATGGTGTCAATAACATTGGTTTCAATATTTATGGGATTACCTGAGATATAATTTTTGATTCTTTGACCGTTCACCACCTTCGGATTTGTGCCTTCGAAGTTGTTGATTTTTATGGCATTGGAACGATAGACCTCCTCGATACGTAAGGACCTTCCCATTTAGAGAGGAGTTTTCCTGCAAAAAAATCTTAAACGAGAGTTGTATAACAGAACATAATCACCTACATTAAACTCACGCTTTTGCATCCTTTTGTCATGCCATCTTTTAACTTTTTCTTTAAACAGTTTGGCATTCTCATAGGCCTGGGTTCTCGACTCATCAAGTGAGCTAATGTAAAATAGTCTCTTCTCACCAGTAAGTTTGAAATCATAATTGAGCTCTTTTATGGCCCAATATGCCTTATGTTCTAGTTCGAGAGGTAAGTGACATTATTTTCCATAAACCATTTTATACGGAGACATACCCATAGGATTTTTATATGCAGTTCTATAGGCCCATAATGCATCATCAAGTTTCTTGGACCAATTCTTTCTAGATCTATTAACAGTCTTTTGCAAAATTAATTTAATCTCTCTATTACTCAGTTGTACTTGACCACTGGACAGTGGGTGGTATGGAGATGCAATTCTATGATTAACATCATACTTAGCAAGCATTTTACGAAAAGCACCATGAATAAAATGTGAACCACCATCAGTCATTAAGTATCTAGGGACTCCAAACCTCGGAAAAATAACTTCTTTTAGCATCTTAATAGAGGTGTTATGATCAGCACTACTAGTTGGAATAGCTTCTACCCACTTAGTAACGTAATCAACATCAACTAAAATATGTGTATACCCATTAGAGGAAGGAAACGATCCCATATAATCAAAGACCCAAACATCAAATGGTTCAATAACAAGTGAATAGTTCATAGGCATTTCTTGACGTCTACTAATATTACCAATTCTTTGACATTCATCACAAGACAAGACAAACTTACAAACATCCTTGAAAAGAGTAGGCCAATAAAAACCGGATTGCAATACCTTATGTGCAGTTCTACCTCCAGCGTGGTGTCCTCCATAAGCCTCGAAGTGACACTTGCGTAGGATCCGTTCATGTTCATGCCCAGGTACACAATGTCTAATAACACCATATACTCCTTTATAAAGGTGTGGGTCATTCCAGAAGTAATGTCTCAAATCATAGAAAAAACTTTTTCTTTTGCTGGTATGCGAAACTAGGTGGTATAAATTTAGCAACAATGTAATTAGCATAATCAGCATACCATGGAGCAGTACGAGAAGCATTTATGACAGCTAATTGTTCATCAGGAAAACTATCATCAATAGGGAGTGGGTCATAAAGAACATTTTATAACCTAGACAAGTTGTCTGCAACGGGGTTCTCAGCTCCCTTCCTATCAATAATATGCAAATCAAATTATTGTAGAAAGAGAACCCATCTAATAAGTCTAGGTTTAACATCTTTCTTTTCCATAAGGTATTTAATAGTAGCATGATCAGTGAGAACAGTTACTTTAGAATCAAAAATATAAGGTCTGAACTTATCACAAGCAAATACAACTGCGAAAAATTCTTTTTCAGTAGTAGCATAATTTCTCTCGGCATTGTTTAGAGTTTTACTAGCATATTGGATAACATTTAATTTCTTATCAACTCTTTATCCTAGAACAACACCTACATCATAATCAGTAGCATCAAACATAATTTCAAAGGGTAAATTCCAATCAGGTGTCTGAACAATAGGTGTAGAAATCAAGGCTTTCTTAAGTATTTCAAATGCTTCTACACAATCATCATCAAAGACAAAAGGAACATCTTTTTTGTAAGAGATTAGTCAGAGGCCTAGAAATTTTTGAGAAGTCTTTAATGAACCTCCTCTAAAAACCGGCATGACCAAGGAAACTTCTTATACCTTTAATGTCCTTAGGACACGGCATCTTTTCAATAGCATCAATTTTAGCTTTATCAACTTCAATACCTCTATCAGAAATTTTATGCCCCAAGACAATACTTTCATTAACCATAAAGTGGCACTTCTCCCAATTCAAGACAAGATTAGTTTCTTCACATCTCTACAGAACTCGACCAAGGTTGCTTAAGCAATCATCAAAAGAAGTTCCATACACGGAGAAATCATCCATGAAAACCTCAACAATCTTTTCACAAAAGTCAGAAAATATAGCAGTCATACATCTTTGAAAGGTAGCAGGTGCATTACATAAACCAAAAGGCATATGTCTATAAGCAAAGGTACCGAAAGGGCAAGTAAAAGTGGTCTTTTCCTGATCCTCTTTCGACATAGGTATTTGAGAGAAACCAGAATAACCGTCTAGAAAGCAAAAATGTGTATGTTTGGATAACTGTTCTAGCATTTGATCAATAAGAGGTAAAGGGTAATGATCCTTTCTAGTAGCTTTATTTAATTTGCGGAAATCAATTACTATTCTATAACCTGCAACAGTTCTTTGTGGGATCAATTCGTCTTTATCATTAGGAACAACAGTAATACCTCCCTTCTTAGGGACACAATGGACATGACTTACCCACTGACTATCAGCAACAAGATAAATTATACCTGCCTCCAGAAGCTTTAGTATTTCATTTCTTACCACTTCTTTCATCTTAGGATTTAACCGTCGTTGGTGATCAACAACCGGTTTAGCGTCTTTCTCCAATTTTATTTTGTGCTGGCATAGAGTGGGACTAATGCCGTTAAGATCATCAAGAGTATATCCAATGGCAGCGCGGTGCTTCTTCAGAGTTTTCAATAATTTCTCTTCTTCCTGCTCTGAAAGGTTAGCACTAATAATAATAGGATATATCTTCTTTTCACCAAGATAAGCATATTTAAGAGTATCAGGTAATGATTTAAGCTCAAACACGGGATCACCCTTGGGTGGAGGAGTATCCCCTAGAATTTCAACAGGCAAGTTGTGCTTCAAAATAGGTCCCTGTTTAAAGAATACTTCATCTATTTCCCTTCTTTCATTCATAAACATATCATTTTCATTGTCTAGCAAATATTGTTCTAAAGGATCATTAGGAGGCAGGACAATAGAAGCAAGACCAATATTTTCATCTTTACTAGGCAATTCTTTATCATGGGGTTGTCTATGAAATTTAGCAAAATTAAAATCATGAGACATATCCCCTAAACCAACAGTAACAATATCCTTTTTGCAGTCTATCTTAGCATTAACAGTATTCAAGAAGGGTCTACCAAATATAATGGGGCAGAAGTCATCTTGTGGGGAAGCAAGAACAAGAAAATCAGTAGGATATTTAATTTTCCCACACAAGACTTCAACATCTCTAACAATCCCAACTGGTGAAATAGTATCTCTATTGGCAAGCTTAATAGTAACATCAATATTTTCTATCTGAGCAGGTGCAAACCATGCATAATTTCTTTATATAAAGTATAAGGTATTGCACTAACACTAGCACCCATATCACAGAAGCCATGATAACAGTGATCTCCTATTTTAACAGAAACAACAGGCATGCCAACAACAGGTCTATGTATATTTTTAGTATCGGGTCTAGCAATTCTAGCAGCTTCATCACAGAAGTAAATAGCATGCCCATCAATATTATCGACCAAGAGATCCTTAACCATAGCAATACTAGGTTCAACTTTAATTTGCTCAGAGGGTGTAGGTGTTCTAGCATTAATCTTACAAACCACAGTTGAAGCTTTAGCATGATCCTTTATTGTAACAGGGAAAGGTGGTTTCTCAATATAAGAGGTAGGAACAATAGGATCAACATTATAAGTGGTAGTCTTTTCTTCAACTTTAATAGGTTCGACTACCTTTACTTCAATGGGAGGATGATATTTAAACCACTTCTTCTTAGGGAGATCAACATGAGTAGCAAATGATTCACAGAAAGAAGCTACTATCTCAGAGTCAAGTCCATATTTAGTGCTAAATTCACGAAAAGCATCGGCAACCATAAAATATATAACACAATCAAACTTAGGTGTTATACCTGACTCGTTACCTTCATCGAGTTCCCAATCTTCAGAGTTGCATTTAATTCTTTCCAATAAATCCCATCTGAATTCAATAGTCTTCATCATGAATGAACCAGTACAAGAAGTATCGAGCATGGAGCGATTATTGAGAGAAATCCGAGCATAATTTTTTTGAATAATAATTTCTCTTGAGAGCTCATGATTGGGGCATGAATATAAAATTGAATTAAGCCTCCCCAAGCTTGAGCGATACTTTCTCCTTCGCGAGGCCACAAATTATATATATAATTACGATCACGATGAACCAGATGCATGGGATAAAACTTCTGATGAAATTCCAATTTCAATCGGCTGTAGTTCCACGATTCAATATCATCACATAGCCTAAACCATGTCAATGCCTTTCCCTTCAAAGATAAAGGGAAGACCTTCTTCTTGATAACATCCTTGGGCATACCTGCAAGCTTAAATAATCCACAAACTTCATCCACATAGATTAGGTGCATATCGGGATGTAATATTCCATCTCCTATAAAAGGTTTAGCTAGAAGTTCCTCTAACATACCCGAAGGAATTTCAAAGTAAACATTTTCAGTAGGTTCAGTAGGTTGAGGAGCAACTCTTTGCTCTACTGGTCAGTGTGAAGATACCCCGAACAAGCCCCTCAAAGGATCATTTTCCATAGTAACAAGTGACAGTAAATTTTAGCACACTATATAAATTTTTCCTTACCAAATTCCACCTACCAAAGGTGCTTCACTCCCCGGCAGCGGCGCCAGAAAAGAGTCTTGATAACCCACAAGTATTGGGGATCTATCATAGTCCTTTTGATAAGTAAGAGTGTCGAACCCAACGAGGAGCAGAAGGAAATGACAAGCAGTTTTCAGTAAGGTATTCTCTGGAAGCACTGAAATTATTGGTAATAGATAGTTTTATGATAAGGTAATTCGTAACAGGTAACAAGTAACAAAAGTAAACAAGGTGCAGCAAGGTGGCCCAATCCTTTTTGTAGCAAAGGAGAAGCCTGGACAAACTCTTATATAAAGGAAAGCACCCACGAGGACACATGGGAATTATCGTCATGCTAGTTTTCATCATGCTCATATGATTCGCGTTCATTACTTTAATAATTTGTTATGTGGGTGGACTGGTGCTTGGGTACTGCCTTTCCTTGTACAAGCATCCCACTTATGATTAACCCCTCTCACGAGCATCTGCAACTACGAAAGAAGAATTAAGGTAAACCTAACCATAGCATGGAACATATGGATCCAAATCAGCTCCTTATGAAGCAACGCATAAACTAGGTTTAATCTTCTGTCACTCTAGCAACCCATCATCTACTTATTACTTCCCAATGCCTTACCCTAGGCCCAAACAATGGTGAAGTATCATGTAGTCGACGTTCACATAACATCACTAGAGGAAAGACAACATACATCTCATCAAAATATCGAACGAATACCAAATTCACATGACTACTTATAACAAGACTTCTCCCATGTCCTCAGGAACAAACATAACTACTCACGAATCATATTCATGTTCATAATCAGAGGGGTATTAATGTGCATAAAGGATCTGAACATATAATCTTCCACCAAATAAACCAACTAGCATCAACTACAAGGAGTAATCAACACTACTAGCAACCCACAGGTACCAATCTAAGGTTTTGAGACAAAGATCGGATACAAGAGATGAACTAGGGTTTGAGAGGAGATGGTGCTGGTGAAGATGTTGATGGAGATTAACCCCCTCCCGATGAGAGGATCGATGGTGATGACGATGGTGACGATTTCCCCCCCCCCGGGAGGGATGTTTCCCCAGTAGAACAGCTCCACTAGAGCCCTAGATTGGTTCCGCCAAGGTTCCGCCTCGAGACGGTGCTTCATCCCGAAAGCTTCCTTCTGATTTTTTAGGGCAAAAGACAACTTATACCAGAAGATGGGCATCGGGGGGCTTCCAGGTGGCCCATGAGGCAGGGACGCGCACCCAGGGGGTAGGGCGTGCCCTCCACCCTCGTGGACAGTGGATGGCCCCCCTCTGGTGCTTTCTTCGCCTAATATTTTTAATATATTCCAAAACTGACTTTCGTGGAGTTTCAGGACTTTTGGAGTTGTGCAGAATAGGTCTCCAATATTTGCTCCTTTTCCAACCCAGAATTCCAGCTGCCGGCATTCTCCCTCTTCATGTAAACCTTGTAAAATAAGAGAGAAAAGGCATAATCATTGTGACATAATGTTTAATAACAGCCCATAATGCAATAAATATTGATATAAAAGCATGATGCAAAATGGACGTATCAACGCTTAATTGGACTTTGACAAAGCACATACCTTGATAAAGTTTTGAAGAAGTTCAAAATCTATCAGTCAAAGAAAGGGTTCTTGCCTATGTTACAAGGTGTGAAATTGAGTCAGGCTCAATGCCCGACCACTGTAGAAGATAGAGAGAAAATGAAAGTCATTCCCTATGCCTCAGCTATAGGTTCTATCATGTATGCAATGCTGTGTACCAGACCTGATGTGTGCCTTGCTATAAATTTAGCAGGGAGGTACCAAAGTAATCCAGGAGTGGATCACTGGACAGCGGTCAAGAACATCCTGAAATACCTGAAAAGGACTAAGGATATTTTTTCGTTTATGGAGGTGACAAAGAGCTTGTCGTAAATGGTTACGTCGATGCTAGCTTTGACACTGACCCGGATGACTCTAAGTCACAAACCGGATAGGTATTTATATTGAATGGTGGAGCTGTCAATTGGTGCACTTCCAAGTAGAGCGTCGTGGCGGGATCTACGTGTGAAGCAGAGTACATAGCTTCTTCAGAAGCAGCAAGTGAAAGAGTCTGGATGAAGGAGTTCATATCCGATCTAGGTGTAATACCTAGTGCATCGGGTCCAATGAAAATCTTTTGTGATAATACTGGATCAATTGCCTTAGCGAAGGAATCCACATTTCACAAGAGAACCAAACACATCAAGAGACGCTTCAACTCCATCCGCGATCAAGTGAAGGAGGGAGACATAGAGATTTGCAAAATACATACGGATCTGAATGTTACAGACCCGTTGACTAAGCCTCTTCCATGAGCAAAACATGATCAACACCAAGACTCCATGGGTGTTAGAATCATTACAATGTAATCTAGATTATTGACTCTAGTGCAAGTGGGAGACTAAAGGAAATATGCCCTAGAGGCAATAATAAAGTTGTTATTTATATTTCCTTATATCATGATAAATGTTTATTATTCATGCTAGAATTGTATTAACCGGAAACTTGATACATGTGTGAATACATAGACAAAACAAAGTGTCCCTAGTATGCCTCTACTAGACTAGCTTGTTAATCAAAGATGGTTAAGTTTCCTGACCATAGACATGTGTTGTCATTTGATGAACGGGATCACATCATTAGAAGAATGATGTGATGGACAAGACCCATCCGTTAGCTTAGCATAATGATTGTTAAGTTTTATTGCTATTGCTTTCTTCATGACTTATACATATTCCTCGGACTATGAGATTATGCAACACCCGAATACCGGAGGAACACCTTGCATGCTATCAAACGTCACAATGTAACTGGGTGATCATGAAGATGCCCTACAGGTGTCTCCAAAGGTGTTTGTTGGGTTAGCATAGATCAAGATTAGGATTTGTCACTCTGAGTATCGGAGAGGTATCTCTGGGCCCTCTCGGTAATGCACATCACTCTAAGCCTTGCAAGCAATGTGACTAATGAGTTAGTTACAGGATGATGCATTACAGAAAGAGTAAAGAGACTTGCCGGTAACGAGATTGAACTAGGTATGAGGATATCGACGATCGAATCTCGGGCAAGTAACATACCAATGACAAAGGGAATGACGTATGTTGTCATTGCAGTTTGACCGATAAAGATCTTCATAGAATAGGTAGGAACCAATATGAGTATCCAGGTTCTGTTGTTGGTTATTGATCGGAGATATGTCTCGGTCATGTCTACATATTTCTAGAACCCGTAGGGTCCGCACGCTTAACGCTCGATGACGATTTGTATTATGAGTTATCTGTTTTGGTGACCGAAGGTTGTTCAGAGTCCCAGATGAGATCACGAACATGACAAGGAGTCTCGAAATAGTCGAGAGGTAAAGATTGATATATTGGACGGTACTATATGGACACCAGAATGGTTTCAGGATGTTTCGGATATTTATCAGAGTACCGAGGGGTTACCGGAACCCCTCGGGGAAAGTAATGGGCATACATGGGCCATAGGGGAGAGGGGAGGAACCCCACAAGGGGTGGCCGCGCCCCCCTCCTATAGGGAGTCCGAATTGGACTAGGGGAGGGGGTGCGCCCCCCTTTCCTTATCCTCTTCCCTCTCCCTTCCCTCTTTCCCCCTCCATGAGAAGGAAAAAAGGGGGAGAATCCTACTAGGACTGGAGTCCTAGTAGGACTCCCCTCTCCTTGGCGCGCCCCTGGTGGCCGGCCTCCTCCTTCCTCCTTTATATACGGGGGTAGGGGCACCCCAAAGAACAAAATTTATTCTCTTAGCCGTGTGTGGTGCCTCCCTCCACAGTTTACTCCTCTGATCATAGCGTCGTAGTGCTTAGGCGAAGCCCTACGTGGATCACATCACCATCACCGTCACCATGATGTCGTGCTAACGAAACTCTCCCTCGACCCTCTGCGGGATCAAGAGTTCGAGGGACGTCATCGAGCTGAACATGTGCTGAACTTGGAGGTGTCATACGTTCGGTACTAGATCGGTTGGATCGCGAAGACGTTTGACTACATCAACCGCGTTAACTTACTTCCGCTTTTGGTCTACGAGGGTACGTGGACACACTCTCCCCCTTTCGTTGCTATGCATCTCCTAGGTAGATTTTGCGTGATCATAGGAATTTTTTTGAAATTGCATGCTATGTTCCCCAACAATATAATACTATATCGTCAACGAATGTTAAGCGTGCAGACCCTACGGGTTTGAGAATGATGTAGACATGACCGAGACGCCTCTCCGGTCAATAACCAATAGTGGAACCTGGATGCCCATATTGGTTCCTACATATTCTATGAAGATCTTTATCGGTCAAACCTTATGACAACATATTTAATTCCCATTGTCTGTTTGTATGTTACTTGCCCGAGATTCGATCGTCGGTATCTTCATACCTAGTTCAATCTCTTTACCGGTAAGTCTCTTTACTCGTTCCGTAATACATCATCTCGTAACTAACTCCTTAGTCACATTGCTTGCAAGCTTCTTGTGATGTGTATTACCGAGAGGGCCCAGAGATACCTCTCCGATACACGGAGTGACAAATCCTAATAGCGATCTATGCCAACTCAATAGACACCTTCGGAGATATCGGTAGAGCATCTTTATGATCACCCAGTTACATTGTGACGTTTGATAGCACACAAGGTATTCCTCCGGTATTCGGTAGTTGCATGATCTCATAGTCGAAGGAATATGTATTTGACATTCAGAAAGCAATAACAATAAACTAAACGATCATATGCTAAGCTAACGGATGGGTATTTTCCATCACATCTTTCTCCTAATGATGTGATCCCATTATCAAGTGACAACACATGTCTATGGTTAGGAAACCTTAACCATCTTTGATCAATGAGCTAGTCTAGTAGAGGCTCACTAGGGCCACGGTATTTTGTTTATGTATCCACACATGTATTTAAGTTTCCAATCAATACAATTCTAGCATGAATAATAAACCTTTATCATGAATAAGGAAATATAGTAATAACAACTTTATTATTGTCTCTAGGGCATATTTCCATCACGACGTCCTCGAAGGAGGTCGGCTCCAGAGTCGAGCCTTCGGAGCTGGGCGGGTCTTTGATCCAGTCGGACGTCTAGCCTGACAGAACAAGTTCACCATGGGAATCCGTGGTGTACTCGAGGCCGTCAAAGGTCACGATTTGATCTCGGGCGTAGTTTTCGACAGAGGCCAGATGGCCCGTTGAGCCGGTGCAGAAGATCATGTTGCTGAACACAAAAGCTGGACGGAGCGTAAACGCTCCCACGACCATTGCTGCAGTTGATCTGTGAATGAGCCATTGATCCTTCTGTTGATCCCACAACGAAACTCTCAATGAAAGCACCAATGTCGGTGTGAAAACCGACAGATATCGGGGTAGGGGCTCTCGAGCTGTGGATCTCGGACATATGGTAACAGAAACACGGAGACGATGTTTTACCCAAGTTCGGACCCTCTTGATGGAGGTAAAACCCTATTTCATGCTCTTGTTTATATTGATATAGATGTATCGAGTATAGAGTTGATCTACCTCGAGATCGTAAAATATAGTCTAGCTCTAGGGCTAGGTGAATGATATTGCGTTGATCTCCCCTCTAAGGGCTAAACCCTACGACTTATATACACGCCAGGTAGGGTATCTAGGGTTACAAGGTCGATATCTAGGCGCTACTGCTAAGTGGGGCCCGCCATGTGGCCAGGTTCAAAATTAGTAGTAGCGCCCTGCACAAAAAAGCGCGCTACTACTATTACAGTAGCAGTAGCGCGGTTAATGTGGGCGTGCTACTGCTAAACCTAGTGTGGCGGGAACGGTCAGGCAATTTTAGTAGTAGCGTGGTTCTACCGAGCCGCGCTACTGCTAAGTCGGTAGCAGTAGCGCATGTTTATGGACCCCGCTACTGCTTACTGCTAATTAGCAGTAGCGCCCCTTCTTGTCCAGCGCTACTGCTAAGATTCTGTGTATAAGGTTTTCCCTAGTAGTGATGGCAGGAGAAGTCTTGGAGTATACGACAAGTCTTCTATAGATGTAGTCTTGACCACGCCCCCCCCTGCGTACAGCCTTCAGAATCCTTCTTGAGAATGAATGAGGGCCCATCGGCCCAATCCGAGGAACATGGGCCGACTGGATTAGTACCCTTTAATCCAGGACACCATTAAACACTGACCTTCAAACCACCCACATCCGCCCAAACCAGTCTGTCATGACGTGTTTTGGCATCCAGCGCGATACCCCATCCGTCCGCGGACCAGTCCAGACGTCCGTTTTCTCACAAACCGGGAGCATTACATCAAACACGACATAATTCATCAAAGTTCAGGCATAATTTACATAAAACAAATGATATTTCATTTATTTAACTAAACCAAGCCCGTAACACTCAAAGTAATTATAGAAAATAGCATAATTCATCCATAAGTAGCATGCAAATATCTCTAGTACAACAATAGTTCAAATTCAACAATATAACCAGATGTTCAACAAGTTGTTCGAATTCACCAACTCCAAATTCATTGATACTATAATCAGAGCCGATACATGTCGTCCCACACAAGTTGACCCTTAAGCTTCATCCAACAATGTATGTGTGTGCATGGCCTGCCCACGGTCCTCCAGTACTTCACGACAGAGCGTCCAACCTATACAATGTGTAGAGAAACATTGAGTGAATGAATGAATTAACCAACATGTAGAGCAAGAAGAAGCAAACTTACGATCTCCATGGTTGACACACCCAATGGCAACATCGTCTCCACACGTTCAACTGCATCGCAGAACTTCATGACGGAGTTGCAAATGGTGTACCATCGGTGTGATATTGACCTCACATTCTGTTTATGGATGATGTGTATGTTGTAGAGTGCTTTCGCGCATGAAACAAATCATGCACACGCCGCCAAAAGATCGCGCATGAAACAATCATGAACCGCGATGTAGTCCAAGTAGGGCAAGCGCGTTAGTGGCGGCTGCGGACGTCCTACGGTGCCTTGACGGCGGCCGGAGAGGTACAGTGACGACATCGAAAGAGGAGGATGCAAATGCAAAGCAAGGGCGGAGTAAAAGAAAAGCGGACCGGAATGGGTATTTGAGTCAGCCGGGGATGTCAATGTACTATATGGCGGCGACGATCCGTACTCCCGTAAAGTTTATCACTGTTCGCGGACTGATCTCCACCTATCTAGGGACGAATAGGCTGTCTGATTTGGGATCAACTTTGGAAATGCCCGAGATGACGAGTACAACCATGTCATGTTCCCGTGGACAACGACTTGATTCCGGTGAAATTCCCGCAAAATCACTGCGCAATTTCAGGCATAACAAGAATAGTTAATAAGGGAAAGAAAAGGGAGGGAAATGTCCAGCTGCCATGTGTGCACGGTACCTGGCTGGCCTGAAACAGACAGGCAGGCAGGCAGACATCCACGCCTGCCTCCGATCCACCCAAAAGTACACTCCAGTTCCAATATTCCGCGTCCTGGACTGACTTGTGCTCCGAGCTCTTCTTTCTCCTCTGCCTTCTCGGCCTCTCCCAGCTCATCCCGTTCCCAGCACACTGCCAGCGCCCTGCCTCCTCTTCTCTCAATTCCCCCCTCTAACCTTCTTTGCATCCTAGCCTTTTCCTGCCACTCCTCTCCTTCTCCACATTCTGCGAGCGCGTTTTCCCCTCTTGAATTTCCGGCTCTCGAGACACAGATCCGCGGGGGGTGGTGGATTCTTTACTTGCTCTTTCCAAAAATCCCACTCTGCTCCGCTGTTCCACTTACCTTGTAGACTTGTAGTAGCGGAGACACTTTACCCGATTCGTTTCTTCAGGCGGCATGGAACGGCGTGTGCTTCCACCGTGCCCAAGATTTCAGCAGCTTTAGGTGGTGGTATATAGGAAGCTGGAATCTTTGTCTTCCTTTTATCGTCTCCCCTTCTGCTCTTCACTGTCTTTTATTTACTGCCATCTTGCAGAGCTGCCTGTACTCCATTGGGGGCGGAATGGAGGTCTGGAGCATCAGAGCGGCGCAGCTCTTGCTCTTCTTCTTCCTCTTGTCCGAGAGGCATGGGTCTTGTGCCGCCCTCGGTGAAGAAGGTGAGATGGATTTCCCATGGGTTGCGATTAGGAAGTGGCCATGGTTGTGTTGGTTCAAGTGGAACAGTCGTTGACCATCTGTGTGTCTATCTTGGTGCTTCAGGGCGAGCCATGGGTTTCAGAGAAGAGCACCCAAGTGGATGGTTATGGAATTTGGGAGAAAAGAAGGTTTTCAGCGCAGCGGCGACGCCGTAAGTCAGCCTGATCTGTTCTTGTTCTTGTAGGATCAAATTCATGGTGAAATGATTGCTACCTTTTCTTTTCCTGTGAAGATGTCAAATCATTTGCAAGTTGTTATCTTGTATGTATCGCTTAGTCATGATTAAAGTTACTCAACGAACAAGTCCTATTTTGATTTCAAGGGGTACATGATATTGTCCGCCGTTGTCTTTTTTTATTTGTAGCGTCATGGATTTACAAGTCAAAGGGGTCTAGAAGAAGCCATGACTATTAAGTAGAGAATATGCAGGACAGCTAGATGTCTTTCTAGAGGAAGCTATGATTTTGTCTCTGGAATATTTAGGATACGTGTGTGAAACAAGGCTTTGACTCTTAAGCATTTCTTGATGCGTCCCTCTTTTTTTTTTTGACAATATCCAAAAATATTACCTTCATGGATCAATTCCTCCAGGTCTAGGGAAAACAGTATTTCTGTGAGTAAATTGCATCTGGAGCATTACAGAATTAAATTTCTGCAGTGCTTGATGCACAATCTTTATTTTTGACATTATGGGCTTGATACATAATCTAAAGCCATGTGATGATCTTTGCAGCTTAGTCAAGGGAAACAAACTATCAATTGAAATTCCTAACGAGTTACAAGAGCGTATCATGATTTCAGAGGTTCTAACTGATGGAAGGCAACAATCGTGCAGAAAATGTTTAACAAAGTCAGTCTTCTTCTTTATATACCAGCTTCCCTTTCGTAAGAATTTTTGAGTAAGATGGGCATAACTTCTAAAGTAAAACTGACATGACACAAGCAGTTGAAAACCAAAATACCCTGTTTCAGTTTAACCGGCATTCTTGACTTTGACTAGTTAAACTTTACAATCTTTTCCCCACAAAATAAAATAAATAGAACCCACACTCTTTGAATCTTTCGGTAAATGTCCGTTCTTTATCAAAAAATTTATTGTGGCCCCTTGAAAATACATGCTCATTTTCACTAAAAATAGGTTAAAGGCAAATGCCAAAGATAAGTATACATGACAGCTGTTGTACAAGGGATGTGTAGCCTGTCTCTTACATTAGTAAAGCTTAAGCATTGATATGTTAAAGCTTGAAGCGTGGAGAATACTGATATGCTAACTGTGGACTATACAAGTTTAACAATCAGACTCTTCAATTTATATTGATGTTTTATATGCAGAACCATACAGAGTAACACCCTGAGGCAACTCCTACAGGCAAGGGAGCTGCAAGAATCAGCACCTTCCTCTCATAAAAGCCAGGCTCCCATGTCTTTGCCGCCATCGTATTCGCAATCTGAAAGCAACGAGTCTTCTTCTGTGCCTCACTGGGCTATCTACGCGGTGTGCATCAGTGGAGCACTTGGCCTTGTGGTTATAGCCTCCATTGTGTATCTACTCGTCTCCCGTAGAAAGAAGGATAACACCGTCAATCCATGGGCTACCGGGCTGAGTGGACAGCTAAGGAAAGCCTTCGTGACAGGTCAGTCTCCTATTACCTGAAGCTAAAATACCATATTACATCATCTGAAATGTGTGCCACAGATTGAACTTGGAGATGTTGAGTGTGCTTTACCTTGTGGGCAGGTGTTCCTTCTTTAGGAAGGGCCGAACTTGAGGCGGCGTGTGAGAATTTCAGCAATGTGATTGGTACTGTATCTGACAGTGCATTGTACAAGGGAACCCTGTCAAGTGGAGTTGAAATAGCTGTTGCCTCCAGTCCAGTTAAGTCTGCCAAAGAATGGTCGGATCGGTCCGAGGAGCAATTTAGGAACAAGGTAAGAAGTAATAGGTGAAACTACAACAGTGCTCAGATTTTCTCAACTAGCGTAGTACTGCTCTATCCCCGTTGTCTGTGCCTGACCAACTCTTCCTCTTTCAGATCTCTGAGTTATCCAAGGTGAACCACAAGAACTTCATGAACCTACTTGGTTACTGCACATGCGACGCTCCGTTCACCAGGATGATGGTGTTTGAGTACGCTCCATGCGGTTCCCTCTTCGAGCATCTGCACGGTGAGCTGCACATCAGTATCTGAATATCTTCCATATGCTGTTCTTGCTTCTGCTACTTCTCTCTCAGAAACAGTGAGGCTCATCCGATCCATGTTTTTCGATGCAGTGAGGGAAGCAGAGCACCTGGACTGGCCTACCCGGCTGCGCATCATCATGGGAGTGACATACTGCCTGGAGCACATGAACCAGCTAGACCCTCCTGTCGCCCCAAGAACCCTAAACTCCTCATCCATCTACCTCACCGAGGACTACGCGGCCAAGTTCTCGGACACCGAGTTCTGGAAGGACGACGACGCAGACGCGTCGGCGCCGACGCGATCCGCAGGCCAGGACAGCATCGTCTACAAGTTCGGGATACTGCTGCTCGAGGTGATCTCCGGCCGGCTGCCCTTCTCCGAGGACCACGGCCTGCTCGTCCTCTGGGCCTCCAGCTACCTGGACGGCAAGCGGCCGATCGGCTCGATGGCCGACCCGGTGCTCAGGGCGTCGTCGCCTGTGCCCGAAGAGGACCTGGCGGCGCTGTGTGATGTCGTGAGGCTGTGCATCAACCGCGAGGCGGCGAAGAGGCCGTCCATGGGCGAGGTCGCCGGGCTGATGAAAGGCGCCGTCAGACTGTCGCCGGAGCAGACGACCCCGAGGAATAACCCGCTGTGGTGGGCTGAGCTCGAGATCATGTCCACGGCATCCACCTGAAATGACATACAGTATAAAGGGAAGGATAATTATACTGTACGTACTTACTAGATTTTGCGTTTTAGTTTCTTCTTCGTTACTTTTTTGTATGATATGGTACACTCCTTTTGGCCCCAATTTGTTTTTGTCCTTGGATCACTGTGATCCTGCATATTTCTTAAAGTTGAAAGGAATAGTAATTATTACTGTTGACGTATATGGAGTATTTGTTAAAATTGTGTTGAATATGTGTACTAGGCTACAATTATACTTATGTGATTTGGTAGATGGGAAGGTGAGCCCGTAATCATGCCTTGGGATTAGCCATGAAGGTGAATTTCGTTAACAAAACATCACGTGTCCTGTCTACTTTTCTGCAATGAAAATTCACGCTTTTCTAACCGTATTTGCATTTCTATTATTTCTCATGTATCCCTAGGAAACCATCTAATTAATACATGTAGCATACTATTCGCAATAAATAAATAAATACATGTAGCATACATAGACAGTGCTCCATATTCCACCACCGTAAAAGTTGATAGCGAAAGTTTTATTAGCTCGCTCTCTGCATCATGAGATGCATATGGCTTAAGTTATTACATCGCTGAGTACAAAGTTTGCAAACAATGGTCTTGCCAAAAATGAGGGAAAGAACAAAACTATCAAACTACTCGAACGAACATGCTAAACAAAACCACTCTAAATATTGAGAAGCCTATCACTAGCACACCACTCAAACTTAATCCTATGGAAAAAAAATCCTTGGAATGCAATCCTACAAATCAAATAATGAATGTAGAGAAAACTCGTAAGGATTATAATTCTTCAAAAATCACACATAGGATAGACAGCAAGAGCCCTGCGATAGAAATATTTACAAGAACCTAACTAGTACTCCCTCCATTCACGAATATAAGGTGTTCTAAGTTTTTTATGAATTGGACGTATATAGACACGTTTTAGTGTGTTTGTTCACTTGTTTGAGTACGTATGTAGTCCATATTGAAATATCCAAAACATTTTATATTTGTGCACGGAGGGAGTAACAATTGTTTTCTCTTAATTTCTTACAACCAACATAAACTGTACATGGCATGTAGTCATGCAAAAATGAAACACCATACAAATGATGTATTGCAAACATTCTTTAGTTAAAACGAAGAAAAAAATGTCTTGAGCATATTCACGACCAGGTGGAAGGGATGACAATGTCAGTTTGCAGATAATCAAGCTGATCATCAGGTCTTTCAGTTGTAGAGAACACCTTGATTGCTTGTTGCATCGTTGGACGGTATGATGGATTTGGTTCTATGCAACAAACAGCAAACGCAATCACTTTGAATATTTCACTTGCCATCTCAGTTTCAGGGAATGGGAGCCGGATGTCCAACAAATCCTTAAGTGGTGTACTTTCGTTGGCCATGGAAGAAACAAAATCACCTGGATGATGTCCCATGAACAACTCGAGCACGAGTACTCCAAAGCTATAGACATCACACTTCTCTGTCACCCTTGTTGAGTATGCAAGCTCTGCTATGCCAATATTGAGGAGTTAGCTTTTTGTGAATGCGTATGTATAGATGCAAAAAGTACTATATATGTATCGATGAAGCTACTGTTTTTAGACAAATGGAAATCACTTGGAATCTTCCCTAGACGCGCACACGGCCAATGTCCATCATTAGAAATTGCTAACAGCAAGTAGTTAGTGAAACAAATGGGCTCAATGATTGATGTGGCTAATGTGTATTGCACAGATTAGATACAAAATGTGTACTGTCGACGCTTTTATTTAGTTTTTCAGATAATGAACGCTTTTATTCCCCCCGGCCTCATCATTATAGATGCATAAAAACTAACCTGTTACAACGTTTTATTACAAATTCACCAAATAATGACCTCATTGAAACGTTTATGAGATGGAGAAAACATGACAACACAAAGATTTAACCAATAGGTATAATTTTACCTGGGGCAAGATATCCGTTCGTCCCAGCAAGCCTTGTACAGTTTGATGCATCTCCATCTAGTACTTTTGCTAGACCAAAATCTGATATACAGGCACCGAAATCCATATCAAGCAAAATGTTGCTGCTAGTTATATCTCTATGGACTATCGGTGCAAAGCAATCATGATGCATGTAGGACAGAGCATTTGCAACATCCTTAGTGATATTTAATCTTCTTGTCCAATCCAACTCAATTGCAGTTTCCTTGCTCTGCAAAGATTTTGCTAAGCTTCCCATATCCATATATTCATACACAAGAAATCTCTGATGAGCAGCAGAACAGTAGCCAAATAACTTCACAATGTTGCGATGCCGAATATGAATCAAAGCATCTATTTCACGATGGAATAGCTTGTCATCTTCCATCGTGTGAATCTTCTTTACTGCAAATATTTCACCTGTTGGTAACTGGGCTCTATAGACGGATCCACTCCCTCCAGTTCCAATGCAGTGAGCATCGCTGAATCTTTTTGTGGCATCAATAATTTGCTTGTACACATCTTCCCCGTCAAAGTTCCAGATGGCGAACATCTTGACCTGTTCCAGTCCCTTTCCACTTTCAGCCTTGGATTTCTTCCTTTTACATTGCCATGTTGCTAGTGCAGTAATGAACAAAAGAGTCACAGTGGCAGGTATTGTAGCTAGTAAAATAGCTCTAGACTTCCTTCCTTTTTGATAGCTTGAAGTGTGGTCACAAGGGGGCAGACTTTTCACACCATCACCGCATAAATGTGTATTATGCACGAACCATTCGGTTGGAGCTTCTTTGAAGAGCCTGCTTTGTGGCACTGGCCCTTCTAGTTTGTTATAAGACACATCCATGTATAAGAGGCTGTTCATGCATTGAAATGATGACGGAATTTTGCCGCTTAATGCATTATGTGAAAGATTCAAGGCTTCAAGCATGCTAAGATCACCCAACTGGGTCGGTATCATGCTACTAAATGAATTGTCACTCAGATCTAATAATCCTTGTAGGTTTACCAACATCCCTAGTTCCATAGGAATGCTACCATTGAGTTGATTATGGCTCAAATTCAGAAGGCGAAGCTTTAAGCACTGCCCAACTGATCCTCCCAACTGCCCGCTTAGGTTGTTCGAAGATAAATCCAAATACTCCAGATTTTTTAGAGACGCAATTTCCTGCGGTATACTTCCCCTGAGCAAGTTGTTGCCAAGGCTCAAATTGAACAATGTCATTACATTGCCAATTTCTGGAGGAATATGTCCTTTGAGTTTATTTGATGAAACATCAAGTATCCTCAACTGAGACAATTTCCCTATGCTTGGTGGCATGACTCCAGTGATACCATTTTCTGAGGCACGCAACATGGAAAGTCCGTGGCATTCACCCCAGCGATGAGATAGTTGACCAAATAGTTTGTTTGAGCTGATATCTATGTAGACAAGATTTGGATAAAACCCCATCTCAGAGATATCTCCTTGGAGCTGATTTCGTTCAAGACGAAATCTGACCAGGCTTGTGCATCTTAGCAAGCTTGTTGGCAAGGGTCCAACCAACATGTTGTTATAAGCGGTGAAATTTTGTAGCCGGACTCCCGAACAAAGACCAGATGGCAGGGGACCAGAGAGTTTGTTAGAACTTAGCGTCAACCAAACAAGATTTCTTAAGTTTCCAATTTCCTGTGGAATGGATCCAGACAATTGGTTATAGCAAAGGTATAGAGTAGTGAGCTTAGTCAAGTTCCCTATGCTACTTGGGATGGAGCCGCTTAGTGTGTTGTTGTAAATGTTCAGTTCCTCCAAGTTCACTAAATAACCTAGCTCTCGAGGGATGTTTCCAGAAAGTTGGTTATCGTGAAGGTCCAATGTGGTGAGTTTTGTCAAATTTCCCAAACTGTTTGGAATGGACCCTATAAGTTTGTTCTGCCCTAGCCCCAACCGCTCTAAGTTAACTAAATTCCTTATTTCTTTAGGGATGGGTCCGATGAGCTCGTTAGTCGAAAGATTTAGAGTTGCTAACTGTGTTAAGTTTCCTACACTAGTTGGAATATAGCCTTCAAGATGGCTTGCACTAAGGTTAAGCTGCTTCAGCCTCACTAAGTTTCCGATTTCCGGAGGAACTGGTCCCGAAAGCTGATTATCTGAAAGATACAGGAATGTGAGTTTGTTCAGGTCACTTATACCGCCGGGGATCGAGCCTGAAAAGTTGTTTTGGCTCATGTCTAGGTGCTGGAGGCTGGATAAACTCACAATATCTTTGGAAATTGGACCTGCTAGGTTATTCCTGGATAATGACAGCCTATTCAGATTTTCCAAAATTACTGTGGAGTTATTAACTGGACAGAATGAAACTGGACCTGAAAGCTTGTTGTCAGACAAATCCAACGTGACCAGGTGATTTAGGTGGCCTATTTCACAGGGGATGCTACCAACCAGCCGATTGCCTGACAAGTCTAGGCTCACAAGGGTACCCAGTTCTCCTATCTGTCCTGGTATTTCGCCGGAGATTTGGTTGTCATGGAGCATCAGGAGATGCAGTTTCCTGAGGTTTGCCAGAGAAGGTGGGATGGAGCCGCTTATCTGGTTGCCTTGGAGTTGCAGGGCATGGAGCTCGCCGAGGGCCGCGATGCTCGGAGGAATGGTCCCGGCGAGCCTGTTGCGCGAGAGGTCGAGGCTCGTCAGGTCCCTCAGGGCCGCGAAGTCGAGGGACTCGAGAGTGCCTCCGAGCCGCACCCCGCTCAGGTGGATGCCGGTGATCACCGGCCGGCGCCGCGTGCCGCACCTGACGCCGCGCCAGCTGCAGAGCGTCGACGTGTTTCCCCAGGACCGCAGGGCGTGCTGGCTTTGGCCGCCGAGGGTGGCTCTCCAGGCCAGGAGCGCTCCTGCTTGCTCTCCGACTCCGAGGGATGGCGGCAGGGCGGCGATGGGCGAGACGAGCGCCATGAGTATGACGAGAGAGGCCAGTAGTGTTCTCCAAGGAGATGAGTCCATGGCCGGGTGTAGCTCCACGATTCTGAGTGGCTGACTATGGATGAGAGCTCGTTGCGGCGCCTTAAATCGTCGCGATTCTGCGGCGGATTTCTTCTTCCTCCTGTCCCTGTACTGTACCTACCGCGGGCAAATCGCGCCGTGGAAGGTATGCGTTTCTGTTTCTTCTGATTCTGAATGAACGAGCGTCTGAAGTCTGAACGTGCGCGATTAAAAAGGACGCCGAAACGGCGGCGTGGAATTGTATGAGATTTGAATTTTGAGTGCTTGATGGAGATGGTCAAAGGTATGGTCAGGTTAAACTCTGACTAGACAGGCGAGATCAAAACCGCGCGACGAAATGAATGTGATACATCACTTTTCTCTTTTAGTTTCTTTCGCAATTTTCAATAAAATGTGAACTTTATTGACTTAAAATGATGATATAAACACAATGAACACACATCCGGCTTCTGCATAGGTAAAATGCACACAACCAACATAAACACACACAAATGGACATTTTTTTTCCGAATCCGTGAGATTGAGTATCATTTCATTGATAGGTTGGGAGGTGAGTACAAAGGTTGATGCCCTGGACATCGTACGCAAGATGGCGGTGCCCAGACGCGCATGGTGAGCAGGGAGGGGTGAGGATGCTCAGCCTCGTTAGTTACACGTTTATGTTACAAGAATAATCCAGCCAAGCCCTTTTGCGCCGGCTCTGGCCCATAGTTTCGCCTCCTGCTTGATATCATCGAGGATGGTGTGGAGGTTGGGAGATGCGTTGTCGAAGAGGACGGCGTTGCGATGCTTCCATATGGCCCAGGAGGTGATGGCGACCAGGGAGTTGATGCCCTTGCGTAAGCATGTCGGGACGTTGGTAGCGGTCCACCACTCGAAGAAGCTGGTGGTGCCGTCAGAGGGGGGGGGGGTGCTGCTGCGCGGCACCAAGCCAAAGTGTCGTGTCAAGCCATGCGTGAGAAGACCGGGTACTTAAGAAGCACCATCAAATAAGAGCAACCATGTGTTATCACCACTACTTTCCATAATCCCAACAGCTATATGCGCTGGGTTAGAAATTTCACCGTTGTAGCTGCATAACCATAGCCTCTGCGTCAAATCGCCATCCATAGATTGCATCTCATCACTGAAGGCAAACTGGTTGGAGTAAGAGCTACTAAAAACCACAAAGGAACCATCTGGCTACAAACCACAAACTCGCTAGTATGCGCCACCAACAGCAGCCATTGGACATGGAGACACTAGGCCATACCGCCTCATCTGGGAGAGCGCTGAGGGCGGAGGAGGGCTAGGAACCCACCTCCCTCCACGTCCCTGGGCACCCCTGCCCCACGCCATAGACGGATCTAGGGAAAACCAATCACTCTGGCCAGCCCCGCTGGATCTGTGCAGATGCAGCAACGGTGGTTGCACCGACCAATGACAGGAGTGGGATGGTTACATCCCCTTGAGGCACGACTGACGGACTTGATTCCGACAAATCTTGAGTAAGGGGTCCAAGCTAGTAGCCTACATTTAGGGTAAAAGGACACGAGGTTTTACCTAGGTCCGGGCTGTCTCAAAGAGATAATACCCTACGTTCTGGTTGGGTTTGTATTGATTTGGGATGGAGTACAATGTACAGATTGATCTACCATGAGATTGTTTCGTGTGGTCTACGTGCCTTATGAAGGAAATATGCCCTAGAGGCAATAATAAAGTTGTTATTTTATATTTTCTTATATCATGATAAATGTTTATTATTCATGCTAGAGTTGTATTAACCGGAAACTTGATACATGTGTGGATACATAGACAAAGCACAAGTGTCCCTAGTAAGCCTCTACTAGACTAGCTCGTTAATAAAAAATGGTTAAGTTTTCTAACCATAGACATGTGTTGTCATTTGATGAACGAGATCACGTCATTAGGAGAATGATGTGATGGACAAGACCCATCCGTTAGCTTAGCATGTTGATCATTCAGTTTTATTGCTATTGCTTTCTTCATGTCATATACATATTCCTTTGACTATGAGATTATGCAACTCCCAGATACCGGAGGAATACCTTGTGTGCTATAAAACGTCACAACGTAACTGGGTGATTATAAAGATGCTCTACAGGTATCTCCGAAGGTGTTTGTTGGGTTGGCATAGGCCGAGATTAGGATTTGTCACTCCGAGTATCGAAGATGTATCTCTTGGCCCTCTCGGTAATGCACATCATAATAAGCCTTGCAAGCAATGTGACTAATGAGTTAGTTGCAGGATGATGCATTACTGAACGAGTAAAGAGACTTGCCGGTAACGAGATTGAACTAGGCATGTAGATACCGACAATCGAATCTCGGGAAAGTAACATACTAATGACAAAGGGAATAACGTATGTTGTCATAACGGTTCGACCGATAAAGATCTTCGTAGAATATGTAGGAACCAATATGAGCATCCAGGTTCCGTTGTTGGTTATTGACCGGAGAGGGGAAAGAGAGAAGGAAGGGAAGGGATTCGGGGCCAAATGTGACGCCCCCGATTCAATCGTACACTAATCATGCACGCAAACGTGTACGGTCAAGATCAGGGACTCACGGGAAGATATCACAACACAATTGTAAAAATAAAATAAGTCATACAAGCATCATATTACAAGCTAGGGGTCTCGAGGGCTCGAATACAAGAGCTCGATCATAGATGAGTTAGCGAAAGCAACAATATCTGAGTACAGACATAAGTTAAACAAGTTGCCATAAGATGGCTAGCACAAACTGGGATACATATCAAAAGAGGCGCAGGCCTCCTGCCTGGGATCTTTCTAAACTACTCCTGGTCCGCGGCGGCGGCCTGCACGTAGTAGTAGGCACCTCCAGTGTAGTAGGAGTCGTCGTCGACAGTGGCGTCTGGCTCCTAGGCTCCAACATCTGGTTGCGACAACCAGGTATAGAAAGGGGGAAAAGGGGGAGCAAAGCGACCGTGAGTACTCATCCAAAGTACTCGCAAGCAAGGAACTACACTACATATGCATTGGTATCAATGAAAGGGATAGTATCTGTGGACCGAACTGCAGAATGCCGGAATAAGAGGGGATAGTTAGCCCTATCGAAGACTACGCTTCTGGCAGCCTCCATCTTGAAGCAGTAGAAGAGAGTAGATGGTAAGTTAACCAAGTATCATCGCATAGCATAAATCCTACCCGGCGATCCTCTCCTCATCACCCTGTTAGGGAACGCACCGGGTTGTATCTGGCACTTGAAAGGGTGTGTTTTATTTAGTATCCGGTTCTAGTTGTCATAAGGTTAAGGTACAACTCTGGGTCGTCCTTTTACCGAGGGACACGGCTATTCGAATATATAAACTTCCCCGTAGGGGTCACCACATAACCCAACACGCTCGATCCCCTTTGGCCGGACACACTTTCCTGGGTCATGCCCGGCCTTGGAAGATCAACACGTCGCAGCCCCACCTAGGCAGAACAGAGAGGTCAACACGCCGGTCTATATCCTAAGCGCGCAGGGGTCTGGGCCCATCGCCCATTGCACACCTGCATGTTGCGTATGCAGCCGGTGAGCAGACCTAGCAACCTCCATTACAAAGGAAGTTGCGTTACGCGGTCCAACCCGGCGCGCACCGCTCAGTCGCTGACGTCAAGAAGGCTTCGGCTGATACCATGACGTCGAGTGCCCATAACTGCTCCCGCGTAGTTGGTTAGTGCGTATAGGCCAGTGGCCAGACTAAGATCAAATACCAAGATCTCGTTAAGCGTGTTATTTTGAAGTAACCGTGGACGTCGACCAGGGCCAGGCCCACCTCTCTCCTAGGTGGTCTCAATCTGCCATGTCGCTCCACCACAAAGTAACAGTCGGGGCCGTCGGGAACCTAGGCCCACCACTACCGGGATGGAACCACCTGTCCTTTCAGCCCCCACACCGGAATCACTCGCGGGTACTCTACGAGCCGACCCGACTTTAGTCACCAAGTATCACATATTTTGTATATAAGTATATACCCATGATCACCTCCCGAGTGATCACGGCCTGATAGTCTAGCATGGCAGACTGACAAGAATGTAGGGCCACTGATGCAATACTAGCATCCTATACTAAGCATTTAGGATTGCAGGTAAAGGTAACAACAGTAGTAGCAAAGACATGCTATGCATTAGGATAGGATTAACGGAAAGCAGTAACATGCTACACACTACTCTAATGCAAGCAATAGAGAGAATAATAGGAGATATCTCGTGATCAAGGGGGGAGGGGGCTTGCCTGGTTGCTCTGCAGACAGAAACAGACCCTCGAAGGTGAAGTAGTCGATCACTGGTTCAACCGCGGTCTCGGGGTCTACCGGAAACAAGTAACGGAGGGGGAACACATTAAATAACAGAGCAATCAATACATCACAAAATATAACATGGAAATACGCGGTGCTAGGTGTGCCCTAACGCAGTAGGAGGTGATACCGGCGAAGGGGGAAAACATCCGGGGAAGTATTCCTGGTGTTTGACGTTTTCGGACAGATGAACTGGAGGGGGAAAGTTGCATGTTCACTATGATAGCGATGTGTGGCTGACAAACGGACTGCGTACTCAGATTCGTCTCGTTGTTCTGAGAAACTTTCATGTACAAAGTATTTTCATCCGAGTTATGGATTATTTTACATTATTTTTTAAAGATTTAAACAATTTCTGGAATTATAGTATTTCGAAATTAAAAATATCTAAACTGCTACTGGTACCCGGAGAAGTGCATCCAACAGTGTGCAAAGAGGCTGACAGGTGGGGTCCAGTTGACTGCCAAGCCAGCAGTCAACTAGGACCGTTGACTGGTCAAAGGGGTCAACAAGACCCACATGTCAGTGGCTGGTAGCTTAAATTAACCTTATTTATCTAAATAGTGCACATGGTCCACACGTAATTGACTAACCACTTAATTAGAGTTAGTTTTAAATCCAGGGGTTAATTAGGTGCGGGGACCCGCTATCAGGGAGGGTTAGGGGCTAATTAGGTGGGGCTAATTATATGGTTAGCGGCCGGGCCCCACATGTCATAGGGCCAACTCGTTGGGGCTGTGGCCAGGTATGTGTGCACGCAGAGGAGAGAGCCGGCGGGCGCGGCATCCAGCGACAGGCGCGGCGGCCACGTTGCAGCGGTTGCAGTAGGCGGAGCACCGGCAGGCTCGTAGCTAGCTTCCCCAGTTTAAAGCTCCTATCACTAAGTGAAAGTTATAAAGCCCGCATATCTGATTGCCTCGTTTCTGCTAACACAACCGCCTTCGGGCACCGAGACATCGGCTAAGGGTTGTCTTGTTATTGCGGAAACACCCCGCGTAGCATCTACAAGGGGGTGGAAGCCGACGATGGGCCACTTTCAAGTGATAAATGGTCGCAACGGAGTCAAAATAAACATATCATCGGCGTTTGTATTTTATATACGAGGGCTACCTTCCGTAATCATCATTATAAAGCCATAAATATGCATCAATTTGACTTAAGATTTTGGCCAAGCTGGGTTGCCTGGCTCCTGTGCTTACCCCTATGTTCCCGATTGTTCGGCTAGGCGATAAAGGGAGCACCTCTGTGATTGTTACTACCAAGTCATCTAAGTTAGTACCTCAGACTGGGTGAAGCCGAAAGCTAGCGATCTTAAAGGATATAATTGGTCGGCAACGACGGAAGTGAAAAGTTTGGTTCATTAATACCATAGAGTTCAGGAAATTTCCCCGAACTAAATCCTCAATATTTTCCTCCCACATTGATTGGAAGTGAGGTTTCATGATCATGATCAGCATGACAACCCAAAGAATGGAACCGATAGCGGGATTATTTTCTTTGAAAGATGTTTCATATCTCTCTGCGTACCTTTGTTTATAAAACCGTATGGCCGGATTGCCTTGTTTTCCATAAATCTTTGCCCTTATAACGGCTTTATAAAGTAGGACAAACACTCCCCGGCTTCTGGCCGAGGAGGTTGAAGCTGATGGTCGGTCAACAAAGTTTTGTACAATGCGGATCCGAGTATTAATGATGTAAAGTACTTGGATACGTAGAATCATTACACGTAATTTGTGATTTTACTCTGGATATCGATCCTTAATTTGGCCACCCGTGCCCACATTAAGGCTCGGGGGCTACTGGGCTTTGGGCTTATCATTCACTAATATTAAAGGTGCACATCGATCCCCCGATCCGGTGTTGCCACCCGACCAGTGGCTCGGGGGCTACTGCATTGCCTATTCAACGCAAAAAATTCAAAGTGCTTAGTGTTCGGCATGACCAAACTAGGACAAGCGCGTCTTGGGACAACAATAAGTACCATCTGGGACTTATCCGACATCAAGCTAATATATCACGGTGACTTCTCACGACCCTCTCTCAGGGGCCTGTTCACCGATCACTATTTCCTCTACTATATTACACCGCATTTCTATTCCTAAGTATGCTGCCGAGCTGGGAATGGATCCTTAGACTGATTTTACAAATCGACCTAAGTCTCAGGGGCTACTAGGGTCAGCGGTTTGATTTTATCCTTCAGGTGCATCCCGGACATTAGGCCAACACGCACCTTGAGGGCTACTCGCTATACATCTCGGCAGAGAATAAATTGCACAATTCGGAATCGAATCCACAAACAATCAGCCCATGACTGAGGTGCTGAACCACCTCGAAAGCATTTCGGGATATAGCTCGGATGCAAGTGGCTGGCTCCATAGAGGGCTTTTCCGGCATTAAGCTCGGCTAAACTCCTTCAGTTTTTTCTTTTAACCAAGGTGATCTATGACACCCCGGATACAGTCCGGCGTTGGAGCTTGGACATAGTCCGACGTTGGAGCTTGGATACATTCCGGCGTTGGAGCTTAGAAGCGGTCCAGTGTTGGTGCTCGACTGCAAAAGATACCTTGAATGCAGTCCGGTGTTGGAGCTCGGATGCGAGAGGACACTGTTGCACGACAAACACTTCAAACCCGAGGTGTGGCATAAAAATAATAAGGCATTGATAAAGGCCGAAGACTTAAAGGGCTCCTCGGATACCCGATGTGTGAGATCTTCAGATTTAGCTCGGCAATCCTCAAGATAGAAGATGGGAAAATTTGTTGAACCGGTTTTCAAGACCGACGACCGAAGACGAAGAACAGTTCGGAAGAACCGAGGAGCGTCCCCAACTTGTAGACCGGTTCAGGGGGCTACTGACGGTGTCCTGGACCAGGGGGTACTCACCACGTCGTCTCCCGATCAGTTGGATTGGGCCAAGGACCCCCAGGGCCGTTTACTCATGGGCCAGTTCGGACAGCCGATGTATACACGAGGAAGATTGTAACACCCACAGTACTTAGCTATACTGACCACATGCTAATCATGCCATGCCATCATTTTTCCTAAGCCAAGATGCCACTTGTCACAAATCAAACTCAAATTTAAATTCAAAACGCCATTAAAATATTTATTTCTTCATACTGAAAAATAGAAGTGTTTACAATATTTCAAATAATCCACTGATATTTTACATGAAGAAACCCCACTTGATAGAATTTCAAAAATGCCCTGACTAATTTTAGAGTGTACCAACAACATTTAAAGCGGTCCATTTAAATGCAAACACATTTATAAACCTTTCTAGTTGGCCTCAAACTTTTTGAGCAACCTTAGAATTTTCCAAGGAATTTATGTGCCAACTTTTATTTTTTGCAAAAATCGTTTGGACACTCAATAAATTAGAAAACAGTGGCTAACATAAAAAAAATGAAACTAAAGAAGAGGAAAGGCTAAAACCTAACTGTGTACTCTAGCCCAGTGGTTGCAACAGCCGGCCCAGCCCACGCCAATGTTTTCTTCAACCTATTGTCCACCCAGGCGCGCTGGATGCCGGGCGTCCGTCCACGACGCCGATGGCCATGGGGCAGCCATCCGGTGGTGCCCCAGCGTCCTACAAGGACGCCCCTGTCTCTCTCGACGAACCCTAGATCCCCATTCCCCCCTCTCCTCGCTCTGTGCCCTCGATCTGGTTGAACCCGAACGCTCTCGCCGCCATGGCCGACCTCACCTACACGCTCCCCGTCACTGTCGTGCCCTGAGCTCGTGTCCAGCATCTCTGCCGTGCTCCGCTCCTTCACCTACAAGACCGGATCGATGACAAGGACCGCCAACGCCGTCGCCTACGCCGTCTTCTTCCTCGGAAGCCGCCGGTCATCGCCGTTCGATTCGCCTCCACCGAGCCTCTGTCGAGCCCACTGACCTGCTTGTCGACCCCGCTGTGAGCCTCTGCTTCTTTCCCCGCTCTTTGTTGCCTCGCGCGTGTTCTCGAGCGGTAGCTTTTCTCTGTAGCCGAAGCTCTGTTTCCGTCGTCGTTGCCTTTGTCAGTCGGTAGCTAGCCCCGGAGCAAACCGAGGCCACCGTTGCATTCCAGTCACGCCCTACCCGCCGCCCTCATGCCCACGTCCGCTCCAGGACGCGCCCTGCCGCGCGCGCCCGCGCTCGGCTGCTCGTCACGTCTGCGGTTCGGCCGTTGCGCTCCTCGGCCACGCCCGCTTGCCATCGCTGCCCGCTGCTGCTTGTTCGCCGCCGGCGACCTGCGCCCGCGTCCCTCGCTCAACGGCCGAACCCCGCACCTGCGCGACGCAACCGCCGGCGGCCGCCCGTGCCCACACGCCGTTCGCGCCCGCCCGCATCACCCCGTGACTGCTCCACCGCACCAGGCCGGGTCCGCTGTTGCTCTCCGCCGCGCTCCGGCCAGGCCCCAGCCTGCGTGTGTGGCCTCGTCCATGTTAGATGCTGCCGCTAGTCCCGCCGGCGCTCACAGCCTGCACCCCACGCACGCCCGCGCCGCCTCCCGCTCGTCACTACAGCCGCCCCGCTGTTGCCGTGCCGCGCCGCCCGCACTGGCCTCCCCAAGCCGCCTGCCACTGACCGCGGCCCGTCCGCGCCCGTGCCGGCCTGTTGCGCTGGCCACGCAGCTCGGCCCCGTTGCAGCCGCGCCTCGCTACCGGGCGGGCTGCGGTTCGCCCGCAGTCGCGCTCGCTCGCCCAGCGCCTACTAACGCCCCTGTCCCACTGACCTATGGACCCCACCTTAATAAACGGAATAAATAAAAAGAATAATTAGTTAATTAAAGCCCTAATCTCTCACTGACTACTGGGCCCCACTCGCTAATTAGGTTAGTTAGGTTAAAATAACTCTATTAGTTAGCACTGTCACTGACATGTGAGTCCGAGTGGACCCTCCTATCTGGTTTGACTGGTCAGCCGACCAGTTGACCTGCTGACATCACTCTGATGTCATGCTTGCATCATCGTCCACTATTCTGGATAATGTTGAATTTAAATAAATAAATAAATCCAGGAAATTAATAAAACTTTAGAAAACTCATATCTTTTAAACCGTAACTCGGATTAAAATAATTTATACATGAAAGTTGCTTAGAATGACGAGACGAATCTGAATACGCAGCCCATTCGTCCGCCACACATCCCTAGCATAGAGAACATGCAACTTCCCCTCTCCGGTCCGTTTGTCCGAAAACGCGGAACATCAAGAATACTTTCCCGGATGTTTCCCCCCTTTGCCGGTATCATCGAGTACCGCGTTAGGTCACACCTAGCACTACGTATTGCCATGTTATACTTTATGATGCTTTGATTGCTCTGTTATTTATTGTGTTCCCCCTTTGTTACTTCTTTTCGATAGACCCCGAGATTGCCGGAGACCTTAGTTCGACTACGGTGTTGGCGACCCCTCCTTGCCAGAGCAACCAGGCAAGCCCCCCCCCCTTGATCACCAGATATCGCCTATTCTTCTCTCTACTGCTTGCATTAGAGTAGTGTAGCATGATACTGCTTTCCGTTAATCCTATTCTGATGCATAGCTTGTCATTGTTGCTTCAGTTGTTGATACCTTACCTACAATCCTAAATGCTTAGTATAGGATGCTAGTTTATCATCAGTGGCCCTACATTCTTGTCCGTCTGCCATGCTATACTATCGGGTCGTGGTCACTTGGGAGGTGATCACGGGTATATACTTATGCATAATATGTGATACATGTTGTGACTAAAGTCGGGTCGACTCATTGAGTACCTACAAGTGATTCCGATGTTGGGGGCTGAAGGGGAGGTGGTTCCACCCAGGTAGTGGTGGGCCTGGGTTCCCGACGGCCCCCGACTGTTACTTTGTGGCGGAGCGACAGGGTAGGTTGAGACCGCCTAGGAGAGAGGTGGGCCTGGCCCTGGTCGGCGTCCGCGGTTATTTCAAAATAACACGCTTAACGAGATCTGGGTATTTGATCTGAGTTTGGCCACTGGCATGCACGCACTAACCAACTACGCGGGAACAATTATGGGCACTCGACGTCGTGGTATCAGCCGAAGCCTTCGTGACGTCAGTGACTGAGCGGCGCATGCCGGGTTGGACTAGAACGCCTGCTCTTGTATAAGGGAGGCTAGGTCAGCTCGCCGGCCGCGTTCGCAACGTGCAGGTGTGCAATGGGCGATGGGCCCAGACCCCTGCGGCATAGGATTTAGACCGGGGTGCTCACCTCTCTGTTGTGCCTAGGTAGGGCTGCGACGTGTTGATCTTCCGAGACCGGGCATGACCCAGAAAAGTGTGTCCGAACAAATGGGATCGAGCGTGTTGGGAAATGTGGTGCACCCCTGCAGGGAAGTTTATCTATTCGAATAGCCGTGTCCCTCGGTAAAAGGAGGACCCGGAGTTGTGCCTTGACCTTACGAGAACTAGAACCGGATACTTAATAAAACGCACCCTTCCAAGTGCCAGATACAACCAGTGATCGCTCTCTCACAGGGCGATGAGGGGAGGATCACCGGGTAGGATTATACTATGCGATGATACTTGGTTAACTTACCACCTAATCTCTTCTACTGCTTCAAGATGGAGGCTGCTAGATGCGTAGTCTTCGATAGGACTAGCTATCCCCCTCTTATTCTGGCATTCTGTAGTTTAGTCCACAGATACTACCCATTTCATTGATACCAATGCATATGTAGTGTAGATCCTTGCTTGCGAGTACTTTGGATGAGTACTCACGGTTGCTTTGCTCCCTCTTTTCCCCCTTTTCCATTCTTCTCAGATGTCGCAACCAGATGATGTCGTCCAAGAGCCAGAGGATCCCGAGGATGGTTCTACATGGAGTTCGGCTTCGAGGAGTAGTTAGGAGTTCCCAGGCAGGAGGCCTTGCCTTTTCGATCGTTGCTACTTTTGTGCTAGCCTTCTAAAGGCAAACTTGTTTAACTTATGTCTGTACTCATATATGGTTGCTTCCGCTGACTTGTATATGATCGAGCTCTTGTATTCGAGCCCTCGAGGCCCCTGGCTTGTAATATGATGCTTGTATGACTTATTTTTATTTGTAGAGTTGTGTTGTGATATCTTCCCGTGAGTCCCTGATCTTGATCGTACACGTTTGCGTGTATGATTAGTGTACGATCAAAATGGGGGCGTCACAAAGATTCCACAAGACTTGGTGATCAAGACAAGGACTCCTCTCCACCAACGTATTCGACTAGGACTCTTATTATCCCAGGCCTCTGGTACATTATATAAGCCGAGGCCAGGCTAGTCGATAGATTATTAGGACATTATTCATCACACCCTCAGGTTTTAGACCACAACATATGATCTCGAGGTAGATCAACTTTGTACTTGATACTCCATCAATATAAAGAAGAGCAGGACGTAGGGTTTTACCTCCATCAAGAGGACCCGAACCTGGGTAAAACATCGTCTCCTTCGTTCCTGTTACCATTGATCCGAGAATCCACAGCTCGGGACCTCCTACCCCGGGATCTGCTGGTTTTGACACCGATAGTGGCCACTACGAGCAGTGATGTGGCGCGGATGTGGCCGGGTGCAGCACCGCACAGCCGGGCGCGCGGGCGGTAGTAGCTGTGGGTCGCGGCACCGGCGGGCTTCAGTTGCAGGCGGAGCTGACGAGCAACTGCAGCGGTGCAGCAGTGCAGAGCAAGCAGGCAGCGTCGGTGGCTAGTAACAACAACAGCGCAACAGTGGCAGCGGCGCAGGAGCAGTAGCTACTGCGGGCGCGGGGCCGCTCGGCTGCAGCGACTACAGGCGGGGCGAGGCGCGCGACGAGGGGATGCGTTGGCCGTGGTGGACAGGGGTTAGGGTGGGTCGCACGCGGGGGCTGAGCAGGGGTGGCTGAGGCATGCAGGAGCGTGCCCATGGGCGTGTACGGTCGCGGTGAGTGCGAGCTCCAGTGAGCTCACCCAAGGGGAAGTACGATGGCAATCGACAATGGGAGCAGAGGGAAACCGAGGGGGAAGCGGAGGGGATTGACGGGGAGCTCACAGGGCCCTGTAAGGTGCACAACGGGCTTTGGGAGGGGTCGGCGACGATGTTTTCCGGCGATGATGACGGCGATGCGAAGGAGGAAGACAGCTCGATCCCGACGCGGTGATTGCTCCCGGGTTGAGTTCGTTGGCGTAGAGGACGTAGTCAAGCACTGCGGAGCGGCTGGACACGATGGCTAGGTGCGGGGACGACGGTGGCTACGCATATGATGGATCCACGACGACGGGGGTGTTCGGGTGTGTGCGGGAAGGGGGATCTGGGGCGAGAGGGGGAGAGTGGGGGCGTCTAGGGTTGTCGGGGGCGTCGAGGACGGTCTTAACCAGCGAGAGGAGTTAGCAGATGACCGATGTGTGGCTGATCCATGGCACGGACGTCGCACGGGCATCCACTGAGCCTCCTGTGAACAGGGGGTTGAAGGAGGGAGGTCATTTTGCTAGATGGGCCAAGTGCCCAGTAGATTAGGTAAATGATTTTAGTTAAAGTAAAACTCCTCACATAATCACCTCCTGATATTTTGGGTGTTGTCCAAAAATTTGGGGGTCATTTGGAAATGTTTGAAATTAAGTTCATATTTTAATGGGCATAATAAGTGTTGCTTGTCCATTATAATTATTTCTAGGGGAAATTTAAAAATCCACTTAATGTTGGTTCGTACATGTTAATTACTTAGTGAATATTTGCAACCCAACGAACATTTTTATTTGACATTTGAAGAAATAAGAATTTGACTTGTTATTTGAAATTTGAATTCGACTCTGATTTTCATCAAGTGGAAAATTGGCTTAATAAAACATGATGACATGGTACATTAGTGTGGGGTTACTGTAGCATAATTATCCGGGCGTTACAATTCTCCTCCACTACAAGAAATCTCGTCCCGAGATTTTAAGAGGCAGAGTAAGGGGGAAGGGATTTGGTTACAAAATTCTAACAGATCTTCTTGGTCATTGGTGGCTCTTCTCGAAGAGGTCGATCCATCACATTGATGTCTTCATTTATCTGCTTTAGGTCATCATGATGAAGTCATCATCCTTTCTTCGAGAACTCCATCGTACTTATGAAAAGGATAAGGGTATCTTCTTCGAGAACTCTATAAGGTTGTTTATCCAGAGAATAATGATACGTCTCCGTCGTATCTACTTTTCCAAACACTTTTGCCCTTGTTTTGGACTCTATCTTGTATGATTTGAATGGAACTAACCCGGACTGACGCTGTTTTCAGCAGAATTACCATGGTGTTGTTTTATGTGCAGAAAAAAAATATTCTCGGAATGACTTGAAACTTCACGGGAGGTCTTAGAAAAAATAATAAGAAATCCTCGCCAAATATGAAGACCAGGGGGCCCACACCCTTTCCACGAGGGTGGGGGCGCGCCCCCCCCCTAAGGCGCCCCCTAGGGCGCGCCCCCCTACCTCGTGGGCCCCCTGTTGACCCTCCGACGCCAACTCCAACTCTATATATTTGCTTTCGGAGAGAAAAATCAGAGAGAAGAAATCATCGCGTTTTACGATACAGAGCTGCTGCCAAGCCCTAAAACATCTCGGGAGGGCTGATCTGGAGTCCGTTCGGGGCTCCGGAGAGGGGGATTCATCGCTGTCGTCATCATCAACCATCCTCCATCACCAATTTCATGATGCTCACCGTCGTGCGTGAGTAATTCCATCGTAGGCTTGCTGGACGGTGATGGGTTGGATGAGATTTATCATGTAATTGAGTTAGTTTTGTTAGGGTTTGATCCCTAGTATCCACTATGTTCTGAGATTGATGTTGCTATGACTTTGCTATGCTTAATGCTTGTCACTAGGGCCCGAGTGCCATGATTTCAGATCTGAACCTATTATGTTTTCATGAATATATGTGAGTTCTAGATCCTACCTTGCAAGTCTATAGTCACCTACTATGTGTTATGATCCGGCAACCCCGAAGTGACAATAATCAGGACCACTCCCGGTGATGACCATAGTTTGAGGAGTTCATGTATTCACTATGTGCTAATGCTTTGTTCCGGTTCTCTATTAAAAGGAGGCCTTAATATCCCTTAGTTTCCAATAGGACCCCGCTGCCACGGGAGGGTAGGACAAAAGATGTCATGCAAGTTCTTTTCCATAAGCACGTATGACTATATACGGAATACATGCCTACATTACATTGATGAATTGGAGCTAGTTCTGTGTCACCCTATGTTATGACTGTTACATGATGAACCGCATCCGGCATAATTATCCATCATTGATCCGGTGCCTACGAGTTTTCCATATACTGGTTTACGCTTATTTACTTTCCCGCTGCTACTGTTACAATCACTACAAAATACCAAAAACATTACTTTTGCTGTCTTTACTTTTGTTGCCGCTACCACCACTATCATATTACTTTGCTACTAAACACTTTGCTGCAGATACTAAGTTTCCAGGTGTGGTTGAATTGTCAACTCAGCTGCTAATACTTGAGAATATTCTTTGGCTCTCCTTGTGTCGAATCAATAAATTTGGGTTGAATACTCTACCCTCAAAAGTTGTTGCGATCCCCTATACTTGTGGGTTATCAAGACTAATTTTTGGCGCCGTTGCCGGGGAGCATAGCTCTATTCTTTGAGTCACTTGGGATTTATATCTGCTGGACACTATGAAGAACTTGAGAGATCCAAAAACCAAGATTTATCCCTCAACTACAAGGGGAGGTAAGGAACTGCCATCTAGCTCTGCACTTGATTCACCTTCTGTTATGAGTAAGTTTGCGACACCTACACCTGCTTCTGCTATTCGTTCTGATATGTCGCATGTTATTGATGATGCCACTTCTGCTATGGATGATACTTATGATGAAACTGCTTCTATGCCTGATACTACTATGCCCCTTTGTGAATTTCTTGATGAACAAATTGCTAGGGCTAGAGAAACAGAAATTATTGAATCTGAATACGATGATGATAGTGATGATGAAAACATGCATGTTCTTCCTAAAGGTTATCTTTTTGATAGGGATGCTTCCTTAGCTATTTTAGCTTGCAGAGATAGATATGAGCTTAAGAGATTATTAATTAAATGGAACAAAGAATCACTTAGAGATAAAATAAAACCCGACCCTGCTTTTGCTACTTCACCTATATGTGTTCCTGATAAGGATTATGAATTCTCTGTTGATCTTGATAACCCACAATCAAAGAATCAACGTTATGATAAAAGAGAATTTGTTGCTAGGAAACATGGTAAAGAAAGGGAACCTTGGGTTCAGAAACCCATGCCTTTTCCTCCAAAACCATCCAAGAAAAAGGATGACGAGGATTTTGAGCGCTTTGCTGAAATGATTAGGCCTATCTTTTTGCGTATGAGATTAACTGATGTGCTCAAAACAAATCCTTATGCTAAATATATGAAAGACATCATTACTAATAAAAGAAAGATACCGGAAGCTGAGATTTCCACCATGCTTGCTAATTATACTTTTAAGGGTGGAATACCAAAGAAACTTGGAGACCCCGGAGTACCTACTTGTAACACCCCGGATGTAACTTTCCCTATTTGTACTCCAACTCTTGCCGTTTCCGGCGTTAAGTTATTTTATTTTCTCGGGTTCGGGTCTTTGTCTCCGTGTGTTGTTATCATTGCCATGCATCTCATATCATGTCATCTTGTGCATTGCATTTGCATACGTGTTCGTCTCTTGCATTCGAGCATTTTCCCCGTTGTCCGTTTTGCATTCCGGCGCTTCGTTCTCCTCCGGTGGTCATTTGTACCTTTCTTTCGTGTGTGGGGATTAAACATTTTCGGATTGGACCAAGACTTGCCAAGCGGCCTTGGTTTACTACCGGTAGACCGCCTGTCAAGTTTTGTATCATTTGGACTTCGTTTGATACTCCAACGGTTAACCGAGGGACCGAAAAGGCCTCGTGTGTGTTGCAGCCCAACACCTCTCCAATTTGGCCCAAAACCCACCTAAACCCTCTCCATCATTTAGAGCGTTCGATCACGATCGCGTGGCCGAAAACCGCACCTCATTCTGAGTCTCCTAGCTTCCTCTACCTATAATAAGTGCCTCCCCGTCCAAATCCGGACGAAACCCTAGTCCCCTACCTTCTTTCGCGCCGCTGGACACCTTCCCGCAGGCCGGACGTGTCCGACCCGCCGCTCGCCGACACGTGGCCGCCGCCCATTCGCCCGCGCGCCGCGCCCACATCCCCGCGCCGCCACCCACGCTCCGGCCCGCCGGGCCCAGGCGGGGCCCTCCCCGGCCCGGAGCGCAGCGCCGCCCGCGCGCGCCTCTTCCCGACCCGGCCGCCGTCGGCCGCCTTCGCCTCGCCGCGCCGCCGTGGGCGCCATCGCCGCCCGGCACCGCCTCCTCGTCCCGACCGCCTCGCCGCGCCGCTTCCGCTGCCCAACGCCGCCGCGCCGCCGTGGGCGCCATCGCCGCCCGGCGCCGCCTCCTCGTCCCGGCCGCCTCGCCGCGCCGCTTCCGCCGTCCAACGCCGCCGCGCGCCGGCGACCGTGCCGCCCGGCGCCGCCTCCTCCACGCCCCAAGCCCGGCTGGCTCCCTCTCCTCCTACCGGCGTCCTCGACAAATCCGGCCGCCGCGGCCATCTCTGGCGTTGAACCTCGTTTTCCGCGCCGACCAGATCTGAGATCTAATCTTGAGGGTTGATTTTTTCTCCCGAAACCCTAATCCATGTGCCCATCTTCATCATGCTATATCTCCTCATCCGTAACTCCGTTTTGTCATATAGCATATCAAATTGTTCGTCTCAGAGAGTACATCATTTCATTCCATTGCATCATTTTCATTTGAGTTCATCTTGATGCCCGAAATGCTGTTAGAAGGGGGCTACTTGAGATATTTGTCAGATCTGCTACTCCATTTAGACTTTTGTCATTTTTGCCATGATTATTGTGTGCATGATATGCCCATGAGCTCTACATATGTTTTGTTAAGGGTTTTGTCATCTTTCCAGAGGTGCAACCCATGTATTTTTGTGATATGTGTGGTGACTAGCACAAGATTGCAAAGTGAGGCACTTGGTATTTCTGTTTTCAGGGACTTAGCATTTCCACTAAGTCCTCGAGCTGTCTAGTTCATGATGCCACATGTTCATGTTGTTTCCTAGTGATCCGTGCCTCTTTTGAGGATGATCAGTAAGGATGTTTTGTTAATCTTGTAGTGCTCTATCCATCCATGTCTTTGTTTGCATATATGGAGCACCCTAGCTTGAGTCAATCAAGCTCTACTTTTGCTACTTTGTGAATCTGGGCAGATTGTCAACTTGTTTGCAATTTTGCCGATGATGTTATAGTTGATCCGTGCATGCTATGCTATTGTTATTGCCATGTCTAGCTTGCATTTTGTGTATTCTTGATGGATGTATGCTTAGCTTATCATGACTTGCACCGTAGTGAGTGCATCGAGCTCGTAAACATGCCTACTTGATATCTGTTTTCAGCATGTCCTAGTTTTCACTAAGTCTAGAAACTGATTATGTTTTTGCTATGTTCACATGCTTGCAAATGCATTTTGTGATCCCTTTTGGCTCAAGGTCACTAAGGGACTTTTGTTAAGCTCTTTGAGTAGCTCCATGCCATGCTTTACTTTGTCATGTTCAGCTCCTGTAGCATATAGTTTTGTTGCTCCGAAGAGTGCTATCTGATCTGAAATTCCAGACAAGTGTTAATTTCACTAAGTCTGAGATTTGTTTACCATATGCATTTTTGCCATGCTTGTTTGAACCTGTTAATAGATGAACTGGCCGTAGCTCAGTGCTAGACTTATGTTAAGCATCTTGAATGCATCCCTGCCATGTATTTTGTTGCCATGTTTGGGTGCTATAGCATGTTCATCTCATTGCATTTAGATGGGTACTTGCTGTAAATCGCAGATCGTGGTCATATTTGAATCGCTTGCCATTTCCAAACCGTAACTCCGATTCCGGTGATCTTTATATCGTTTTCGAGCGATTTCATCTCATCTTTCCAGTGGCACACTTGGTTTTACAAGTTGAGGCCAGGTTCTTGCTTTTCCTGTCACATCTTGCATATGCATCCCGCATAGCATACCATGTTTGCATCATCTTGTTTGATCCTTGCACGTGGTTGATTGTGTTTTGTTTACTTGTTTGTCTTGTTTGGGTAGAGTTGGGAGACGAGTTCGCTAATGAGGAGCCCGTTGAGTTTGCTTTCGAGGATCCAGTCAACTCTGACAACTTTGCAGGCAAGATGATCATACCCTCGAAATCACTACTATCTTTGCTTTGCTAGATGCTCGCTCTTTTTCTATGCCAATGCTACGATGCCTACCACTTGCTTTCAAGCCTCCCAAATTGCCATGTTCAGCCTCTAACCCACCTTGTCCTAGCAAACCGTTGATTGGCTATGTTACCGCTTTGCTCAGCCCCTCTTATAGCGTTGCTAGTTGCAGGTGAAGATTGGAGACCGTTCCTTGTTGGAACATTATTTACTTGTTGGGATATCATTATATTGCCATGTTATCTTAATGCATCTATATACTTGGTAAAGGGTGGAAGGCTCGGCCTCTCTCCTAGTGTGTTTTTTCCACTCTTGCCGCCCTAGTTTCCGTCATATCGGTGTTATGTTCCCGGATTTTGCGTTCCTTACACGGTTGGGTTATAATGGGAACCCCTTGATAGTTCGTCTTGATTAAAGCTTTTCCAGCAATGCCCAACCTTGGTTTTACCATTTGCCACCTAGCCTCTTTTTCCCTTGGGTTTCCGGAGCCCGAGGGTCATCTTATTTTAAGCCCCCCCGGGCCAGTGCTCCTTTGAGTGTTGGTCCAACCGAGCGATGTCCGGGGCTACCAGGGGCAACTCTGGGCTGGCCTACCCGGCGTCTTGCTCATCCGGTGTGCTCTGAGAACGAGATATGTGCAGCTCCTATCGGGATTTGTCGGCACATCTAGGTGGTGTTGCTGGTCTAGTTTTAACCTGTCGAGGTGTCTTGAAGAACCGAGGTACCGAGTTGTAACGCCCCATATGTAACCTTCCCCAATTGTACTCCAACTCTTGCCGTTTCCGGCATTAAGTTATATTTAATTCTCGGGTTCGAGTCTTTGTCTCCGTGTGTTGTTTTGTTTTTTCGTGCATCTCATATCATGTCATCACGTGCATTGCATTTGCATACATGTTCGTCTCATGCATTCGAGCATTTTCCCCGTTGTCCGTTTTGCATTCCGGCGCTTCGTCCTCCTCCGGTGGCCATTTCTAGCTTTCTTTCGTGTGTGGGGATTAAACATTTCCGGATTGGGCCGAGACTTGCCATGCGGCCTTGGTTTACTACCGGTAGACCGCCTGTCAAGTTTCGGGTCATTTGGACTTCGTTCGATACTCCAACGGTTAACCGAGGGACCGAAAAGGCCTCGTGTGTGTGCAGCCCAACACCCCTTCATTTTGGCCCAAAACCCACCAAACTCAGCTCCATCGTCTCGGTCGTTCGATCACGATCGTGTGGGCGAAAACCGCACCTCATTTGGACACTCCTAGCTCCCTCTATGTCTATAAATACCCCTCCATTTCGGATCTCTTCTTCTCCCCCCGTCCAAACCCTAATCCAAAAAAAAGGCATCGGATCCCGCGCGCCGCCGGACAGTTCGCCCACCGACGGACGTGTCCGACTTCGCGCCCTGCCGCCACGTGGCACGCCACGATTCGCCGCCGCCACCGGACCACTTCGCCGCCGCGCCAGGCCCGTGGGGCCCGCGTCTGGCCCGCGGGGCCCGATCCCCTGCGCCTCCCGGGTGCTCCTCTCGCCGCCGTCGTCCCGGGCTCAGGGAGCCCGCAACCGCCAGCCGCCGCGGCTCCCGGCTCCGGCGACCTCGCCGGCCACCTCCACCGGAGCTCCTCGCCGCCGCCTCCTCTCCCCGGTCGCCGCCCCCTCGTCCTCCGCCGCCGCCGCTCCACCTCGCCGCCCGGATCCGGCCGGTGAGCTCCTTCACGCGCCAGTCCGGCGAGCTCCGGCCACCTCCGTGACATTTCCGGCGACCCAAGCTACTGTTCCGGCCGTCCTCGTAATCCGTGCCAACCCTAGATCCAGATCTGGGGAGGTTGACTTTTGCCTCTCTCAGTATTTTTTATGCCTACTTTGACCTGCCATAACTTTGCATCCGTAGCTCTGTTTTGGGCGTATGATATGTCAAAATCTTCGTCTCGACGAGTACATCATTCCATTCCATTGCATCATTTGCATTTGAGGTCATCTTGTTGCCCAAAATGCTGTTGGAAGGAGGCATGTTGAGTTAAATTGCAGATCCGTTAGTTCAACATGCACTTTTGTCATTTTTGCCATATTTAATCCGTGCATGATATGCCTGTGCCCCTTTGGGATGAATTGTTAAGCATGTTGTCTTCTTTCCAGAGGTGCCTCCCATGTATTTTTAGGATGTGTGTGTTGTCTTGTGCAAGCTTGCGAAGAGGGCTACCTGAGTTTCCTGATTTCAGGGACTTAGTGAAAATCACTAAGTCTGGGATGTTTTAGTTCACGATGTTATATGTCCGGCTTGTTTCCTAGTGATCCGTGCCTCTTTTGGGGATGATCAGTAAGAGTGGTTTGTTATGCTTGTTGTGCTTAATCCATCCATGTCTTTACTTGTTATGTTGGAGCACCATAGGTTGACTCAATCGAGCTCAACTTTTGCATAGTTGTTGTTTTGGGCAGATCGTGAACTCTTTTGCGATTTTGCCGGAGCTATTGCTAGTGATCCATGCATGCTATGCCATTGTTCTTGCCATGTCTAGCTAGCATTTTGTGCCTTCTTAATGTATATATGCTTGCCTTGCCATGACTTGCACCGTAGTGAGTGCATCGAGCTCGTCTACATGCCTCCGTGAGTTATATTTCAGCATGTCCCAGTTTTCACCAAGTCTGAAAACTGATTGTGTTTCATCAATGTTCGTGTACTCGGTAGAGTATTTTGTGAACCCTTTTGGCCCCAGGTCATTTTGGGTGTTTTGATAAGATTGTTGAGTAGCTCCATGCCATTCTCTTACTTGCCATGTTCAGGTTTTCCTTCATGTTGTTTTGCTGCTCCGAAGAGAGCATCGTGGTCTGAAATTTCAGACTAGCGTTAATTTCGCTAAGTCTGAAATCTGTTTTGCTTATTCAGTTTTGCCATGCTTGTTTGAAGCCCTTAATGGATGAATTTGCCTATGCCTCAGTCCTGATGATTTGTTAAGCTTGATGAGTACATCACTGCCATGCAATTTTTTTTCATGTTGGGTGGCTGTAGCATGCTCATTTTGTTGCATTTAGGAGCCTACTTGCTGTAAATCGCAGATCGGTTCGTTTAGTAAAACGCTTGCCATTTCTAAACCATAGCTCCGATTGCCATGATCTTTATATCGTTTTCAGGGGATTTCTTCCCCTCTATCCAGTGGCACACTTGGATTTCCAAGTTGAGGCCAGGTTCATGCATTTCCTGTTACATCTTGCATTTTGCATCCCGCATCGCATCCCGCATAGCATATCATCTTTGCATCTTTTAGGTTGCCTTTGCACGTGGTTGATTGTATCCTTGTTGCTTGTTTGTGTTGTTGGGTAGAGCTGGGAGACGAGTTCGCTAACGAGGAGCCCGTTGAGTTTGCTTTTGAGGATCCAGTCAATTCTGACAACTGTGCAGGCAAGATGATCACACCCTTGAAATCACTACTATCTTTGCTATGCTAGTTTGCTCGCTCTTTTGCTTTGCCAATGCTACGATGCCTACCACTTGCTTGTCAGCCTCCCAATTACCATGATTGAGCCTCTAACCCACCTTTGTCCTAGCAAACCATTGATTGGCTATGTTACCGCTTTGCTCAGCCCTTCTTATAGCGTTGTTAGTTGCAGGTGAAGATTGGAGCCGTTCCTTGTTGGAACATTTATTTACTTGTTGGGATATCATTATATTGCTATGTTATCTTTACTCATCTATATACTTGGTAAAGGGTGGAAGGCTCGGCCTCTCGCCTAGTGTTTTGTTCCACTCTTGCCGCCCTAGTTTCCGTCATATCGGTGTTATGTTCCCGGATTGTTGCGTCCCTTACGCGGTTGGGCTATAATGGGAACCCCTTGATAGTTCGTCTTGATTAAAGCTTTTCCAGCAATGCCCAACATTGGTTTTACCATTTGCCACCTACCCCTTTTCTTTCCCTTGGGTTTCCGGAGCCCGAGGGTCATCTTTATTTTAGCCCCCCACGGGCCAGTGCTCCTCTGAGTGTTGGTCCGACCGAGTAGACTGCGGGGCCACCTCGGGGAAACTTGAGGGTTGGTTTTACTCGTAGGATGTCTCATCTGAGTGTGCCCTGAGAACGAGATATGTGCAGCTCCTATCGGGATTTGTCGGCGCATTCGGGCGGTGTTGCTGGACTAGTTTTGACCTGTCGAATCATCTTGTTGTACCGGGATACCGAGTCTGATCGGTGGGTCCTGGGTGGAGGTCTATTCCTTCGTTGACCGTGAGAGCTTGTTATGGGCTAAGTTGGGACCCCCCTGCAGGGATTGATCTTTCGAAAGCCGTGCCCGCGGTTATGGGCAGATGGGAATTTGTTAATGTCCGGTTGTAGATAACTTGAACTTAATTAATTAAAATGAATCAACTGCGTGTGTTGCCGTGATGGCCTCTTCTCGGCAGAGTCCGGGAAGTGGACACGGCGTTGGAGTTATGTTTGCGTAGTCTGCTCCATTTAGTTTCCGCTCGTGCTTTGCCTTCTCTTCTCGCTCTACTTTGCGAACAAGTTAGCCACCATATATGCTAGTCGCTTGCTGCAGCTCCACATACATTACCCCTTTCCTACCTATTAGCTTAAATAGTCTTGATCGCGAGGGTGCGAGATTGCTGAGTCCTTTGTGGCTCACAGATTACTATTACACCAGATGCAGGGACCGATGATACTCCTCCGGATGGCGCGCTCGAGCTGAAGTGGGAGTACGACGAGGACTCTCAGCGATACTATGTTTCTTTTCCTGATGATCAGTAGTGGTGCCTATTCGGGGTTAGATTTAGGGCCTAGTCGCTTGTTGGGGGTCTTTTCCATTTTGGTGCCGTAGTCGGGCCATGAGTGATTGTATGATGGATGTTATTTATGTACTTTGATGTGACGTGGCGAGTGTAAGCCAACTATTATTATTATCCCCCCTTTATATTATATATGTACTTGGGTTGTGTAATGATTCCCGACTTGCGACATTGCTTTCAATGCGCCTATGTCTCTAAGTCGTGCCTCAACACGTGGGAGACATAGCCGCATCGAGGGCGTTACACGAGTCTGATCGGAACGCCTCGGGAGGAGGTCTATTGCTTCGTTGACCGTGAGAGCTTGTCATGGGCTAAGTTGGGACTCCCCTGCAGGGATTTGAACTTTCGAAAGCCGTGCCCGCGGTTATGGGCAGATGGGAATTTGTTAATGTCCAGTTGTAGATAACTTGAACCTTAACTTAATTAAAATGAATCAACTGTGTGAGTTACCGTGATGGCCTCTTCTCGGCGGAGTCCGGGAAGTGGACACGGTGTTGGAGTAATGTTTGCCGCAGGATTGCCCTCTTTAGTTATGCGTTCGCGCTTTGCCTTCTCTTCTCGCTCTCTTTTGCGAATAGGTTAGCCACCATATATGCTAGTTGCTTGCTGCAGCTCCACATATATTTACCCTGCCTTACCTATTAAGCTTAAATAGTCTTGATCGCAAGGGTGCGAGATTGCTGAGTCCCTGTGGCTCACGGATTACTATTACACCAGATGCAGGGCCTGATGATACAGCTCCAGATGGCGCGCTTGAGCTCAAGTGGGAATTCGACAAGGACTCTCAGCGTTACTATGTTTCTTTTCCTGATGATCAGTAGTGGTGCCTAGTTGGGGTGATCGGGACCGTGTCGCATGTTGGGTTGTCTTTTATTTTGGCGCCGTAGTCGGGCCATGAGTGTTTGAATGATGTAATGCTATTTATGTACTTGATTGAAGTGACGAGTGTAAGCCAACTATGTTATCTCCCCTTTTATTAATTATATTACATGGGATGTTGTGAAGATTGCCTAACTTGCGACATATGCCTTCAATGCGATTATGCCTCTAAGTCGTGCCTCGACACGTGGGAGATATAGTCGCATCGAGGGTGTTACACTACTATACCTTGCTCCATTAAAAGAAATTATATTAAAACTGCTTTATGTGATCTTGGAGCCGGTGTTAGTGTTATGCCTCTCTCTTTATATCGTAGACTTGACTTGAATAAGTTGACACCTACTGAAATATCTTTGCAAATGGCTGATAAATCAACTGCTATACCTGTCGGCATCTGTGAGGATGTGCCTGTCGTGGTTGCAAACTATACTATTTTAACGGACTTTGTTATACTTGATATTCCCGAGGATGATAGTTTGTCTATTATTCTTGGAAGACCTTTTCTTAATACTGCAGGGGTTGTTATTGATTGCAACAAAGGCAATGTCAGTTTTCATGTTAATGGTAATGAGCATATGGTTCACTTTTCGAGGAAACAACCTCAAGTTTATAGTATCAATTCTATTGGAAAAATTCCATCGATTATATTTGGAGGTTTTGAATTCCCTCTTCCTACTGTCAAGAAGAAATATGATATACTTATTATTGGGGATGTGCATATCCCCGTTGAGGTAACTTAGTGTTATTCGAAATTTCTCCGATTTTATGATTATCGGAATGAGTTTGTTAACAAGACTTGATCAACCTTGTTAGTGGATTCTTTTTGATGAGCATGAGATGGATGAAACTAGAAGCACAAACTTCTGCAACCTCTTTATACTTTCTGTTATTTATATTAAATAAAGTAAAAAAGGTATTTTTCTGTCTGTTTCCTGACTTATCCGTGCAATATAAAAATATCCCGTAAATAAAAGTCCTCAGAATGCCATGCCAATTTAATATGATTTTTTCGGGAATATTTGAGGATTTACTGTGCAAAAATTACCGCGGGAGGAGCTGCCACCTGGTCACGAGGGTGGTGGGCGCCCCCCCCCTATAGGGCGCGCCCCCTGCCTCATGGGCCCACGGTGGCCCTCCTCCACTTATCCCAGCACCCATCTTCTTCCTCTATCTCACAAAAACCCGAAAAACCAACTCAAGCACGAGTTCCAACCACTTTTGCTGTGATTTTCGATCTCCTTGCTCAAAGCACCTCTCGCAAAACTGCTTGGGGAGATTGTTCCTTGGTATGTGACTCCTCCATTGGTCCAATTAGTTTTTGTTCTAGCGCTTTATTCTTTGCAAATTTGTGCTACATAGGTGACCATGTTCTTGAGCTTGCATGTCAAAATTATATGGTTCCAAGTAGTTCTAATGCTTGATATAGGCTCTAGGCACTTGTAGGAGTAGTTGCTATCAATATTATTGAGTTTGGTTTACTTTTATTTTGAAGTTACTAAAAATTTCAGAATTTTTCAGGGAAAAACAATATGTTTAGGAAGATGTTCCAAGGTGGTTCCTCTAAGAAGCAAGGACCTACGATTGCTATGCGCGGTGCTGACGAGGATCCACCAAGAGACGCTCCGGTACGGCCTTGTGAATGGCTGTCGGAAAATTTTATGGACCGTGCAGGAATTAAAGAAGAATTCAAAGCATATTTGCGCAATGCCGGTCTTGAGGATTTTGAGGATAACAAATGCCCCCAGTATCATGATCTCACAAGTTCATTTGTGAGGAGGTTTGAGTATTCATCTTCGCGTAATTCTCCTTTAGTCATGTTTGATCTTTATGACAAATCTTATACCATGGACCTAGAGGATTTCACTTCTGCTTGCGAACTTCCATCATGGGGCAGTATTAGGGATCCCCCTAAATCTGAATTTAGAAACTTTCTTGCTAGTATAATTGTGGGGGAATCCAGAGATATAACGCATGCCACCATAGGGAGCATTCACTTTCCTGCTATACATTATTTTGCTCTTTTCATTGGTAGATGCATAAATGCTAAGGATGGAGCATGTCACATGTGTGTTCCTGATCTTAGCATTCTTAGGAGTGCTGTGTTAGGAGACCAATCTTATCATATGGGAGCCATTGTAGCTCGTAAGTTGCATCATAATAGACATAATGGAGATTTCTTTGGAGGAATTTATGCAACCCGTTTAGCTAATTTTCTTGAGATAGATATTCGTGAGGGTGATATGGAGTTGCCTCCTGCATATTTAGATTATGACTCTATGGTTTCGCACTAGTTTGTCGAGAGGTCTGAATCACCACTCTTATACTGCTTAATTTTTTATAAACGACGTGTTTTCCGTATTACTCTCCCTGCTCCTGCCTTCTTTGATTCACAGGCAAAAGGAAGATGTGTTATTGCCAGAGAGGAGGCAGAAGAGTACAAGAGGAGAGCGGAGGCAGCTCGACTCCATGTTGCAGCTCAGCAGGCGATAACCGCCGCACATCAGTATGATCCCAACTATTCCTCTTCATCACAGTACGACCCCAACAACTATTATTATGGATATCCGCCAGGCCAGCCGTGGCCATAGACCAACTTAGGCCAAAAGCCTAAGCTTGGGGGAGTACGTATTTCTCACCGATATTACATTTATGTTCACACACACTCATTGCTAGATGTCGGTGCTCATACTTTTTCATTGTATCATCCATGCTAGTTTATTTCCTTTTATGCCTTCTTCTTGTGTGTTTGTTAAACCTTAAGAAAAAACCAAAAAAATTAGTAGTAGTTTATTTTCTGCTGTAGTAGTAATAATTAAAAAGAAAACCCAAAATATTTCCCGTTCTTATTTTGCTTGTTGGGAGCTTTCCCGTGTAAATAGTTTTATTTCTTTTCTTTTCTTTGGGGGTCAGTAGGAGAAGACCATAATTAAATTGTTGAAGTGGCTCTTATATGCATTATTGTTGATTTAACCGGAGCCCATATTGCCTTGTCTTCTCCTGTTTATTGAATGCTTGCAGATTCCAGCTTAGTCCAATGCACGTGCACTCTTATTATTATTCACACCGTTCGGTCATGCAAGTGAAAGGCAATTATAATGATATATGATGGACTGACTGAGATGAGAAAAACTGGTATGAACTCGACCTCTTTTGTTTTTGTAAATATGATGAGCCCGTCGTTCTTGATTCAGCGTATTATGAATAAACATGTTTGCAACGACAATTAGAGATCAGAGTTGCTTGTGCCATGCTTGATTAGCTATGGGTTATAATGATTTACCTTGTATGCCAACATGCTATTGAGATGATTATGATGTGGTATGATGGGGTGGTATCATCCTTTGAATGATTTAAGTGACTTGACTTGGCACATGTTCACGCATGTAGTTGAAACAAAATCAACATAGCCTTCACGATATTTATGTTCATGGTGGATTATATCCTACTCATGCTTGCATCCAATGTTTATTAATTTTAATGCATGTACATGGCTGTTGTCGCTCTCTAGTTGGTCGCTTCCCAGTCTTCTGCTAGCCTTCACTTGTACTAAGCGGGAATACTGCTTGTGCATCCAATCCCTTAAACCCCAAAGTTATTCCAGATGAGTCCACTATACCTGCCTATATGCGGTATCTACCTACCGTTCCAAGTAAATTTGTATGTGCCAAACTCTAAACCTTCAAATAAACATTCTGTTTTGTATGCTCGAATAGCTCATGTATCAACAAAGGCTGTCCTTATCTTCTGTGTTATGTGGGTTATTCTCAAGAGGAGTGGACTCCGCTCCTCACTCATGAGAAAATGGTTGGTCACCGGGATGCCCAGTCCCATGCTTTATGCAAACTAAATCAAAATTAATTGCAAACAAAACTCCCCCTGGGATCTGATGTATGTTGGAGGCACTCCTTGTTTCGAGCAAGCCATGGATTGATGCCTGTTGGTGGAGGGGAGTATAAACTTTCCCATTCTGTTTGGGAACCGCCTACAATGTGTGTAGCATGGAAGATATCGCCATCTCTTAGTTGTTACGTTGACAATGAAAGTATACCGCTCAAAATACAATTTATCTCTATTTCAAAACCGAGCTCTAGCATCTCTACAAATCCCTGCTTCCCTCTGTGAAGGGCCTATCCATTTACTTTTATGTTGAGTCATCACCCTCTTATTAAAAAGCACTAGCTGGAGAGCACAGCTGTCATTTGCATTCATCACTATTAATTTATATTGGGTATGACTATGATTGGATCTCTTTTACCATGAATTACAATGTCTAGTCAGTCCTTGATCTTTAAAGGTGCTCTGCATTTATGTTTTGCGATCTTAGAAAGGGCTAGCGAGATACCATCTTGTTATATCATATTATGATTGTTTTTGAGAAAGTGTTGACATCCGAGATTTATTATTATGACTTGCTAATTGATTGTGCTATTGATATGAGTAATGATGAGACCTGAGAATTATTGCAAATGTGGTTAGTTATGATCTATGCTGAAAACTTGAATGATGGCTTGACATAGTTACAACAACAAGAGAAAACAGAGTTTGTAAAAGTTTTTCTTTCTTTCTTTCAGTTTGTCAACTGAATTGCTTGAGGACAAGCAAGGGTTTAAACTTGGGGGAGTTGATACGTCTCCGTCGTATCTACTTTTCCAAACAGTTTTGCCCTTATTTTGGACTCTATCTTGTATGATTTGAATGGAACTAACCCGGACTGACGCTGTTTTCAGCAGAATTACCATGGTGTTGTTTTATGTGCAGAAAACAAATATTCTCGGAATGACCTGAAACTTCACGGGAGGTCTTAGAAAAAATAATAAATCCTCGCCAAATATGAAGACCAAGGGGCCCACACCCTTTCCACGAGGGTGGGGGGCGCGCCCCCCTAGGGCGTGCCCCTACCTCGTGGGCCCCCTGTTGACCCTCCGACGCCAACTCCAACTCTATATATTTGCTTTTGGAGAGAAAAAAAATCAGAGAGAAGAAATCATCACGTTTTACAATACGGAGCCGCCGCCAAGCCCTAAAACCTCTCGGGAGGGCTGATCTGGAGTCTGTTCGGGGCTCCGGAGAGGGCGATTCGTCGCCATCGTCATCATCAACCATCCTCCATCACCAATTTCATGATGCTCACCGCTGTGCATGAGTAATTCCATCGTAGGCTTGCTGGACGGTGATGGGTTGGATGAGATTTATCATGTAATTGAGTTAATTTTGTTAGGGTTTGATCCCTAGTATCTACTATGTTCTGAGATTGATGTTGCTATGACTTTGCTGTGCTTAATGCTTGTCATTAGGGCCCGAGTGCCATGATTTCAGATCTGAACCTATTATGTTTTCATGAATATATGTGAGTTCTAGATCCTATCTTGCAAGTCTATAGTCACCTACTATGTGTTATGATCCGGCAACCCCGAAGTGACAATAATCGGGACCACTCCCGGTGATGACCATAGTTTGAGGAGTTCATGTATTCACTATGTGCTAATGCTTTGTTCCGGTTCTCTATTAAAAGGAGGCCTTAATATCCCTTAGTTTCCAATAGGACCCCGCTGCCACAGGTGGGTAGGACAAAAGATGTTATGCAAGTTCTTTTCCATAAGCACGTATGACTATATACGGAATACATGCCTACATTACATTGATGAATTGGAGCTAGTTCTGTGTCACCCTATGTTATGACTGTTACATGATGAACCGCATCCGGCATAATTATCCATCACTGATCCGGTGCCTACGAGTTTTCCATATACTGGTTTACGCTTATTTACTTTCCCGCTGCTACTGTTACAATCACTACAAAATACCAAAAACATTACTTTTGTTGTCTTTACTTTTGTTGCCACTACCACCACTATCATATTACTTTGCTACTAAACACTTTGCTGCAGATACTAAGTTTCCAGGTGTGGTTGAATTGACAACTCAGCTGCTAATACTTGAGAATATTCTTTGGCTCCCCTTGTGTCGAATCAATAAATTTGGGTTGAATACTCTACCCTCGAAAGCTGTTGCGATCCCCTATACTTGTGGGTTATCAAATAACATCAGGGAAGGTGGTGGAAAGTAACTCTCGAATTTGAAACTTAAGAAAATATCGAGAGCAAGGTAAAAAGTGAAGGAAATATGCCCTAGAGGCAATAATAAAGTTATTATTTATTTCCTTATATCATGATAAATGTTTATTATTCATGCTAGAATTGTATTAACCGGAAACATAATACATGTGTGAATACATAGACAAACAGAGTGTCACTAGTATGCCTCTACTTGACTAGCTCATTAATCAAAGATGGTTATGTTTCCTAACCATGGACAAAAGAGTTGTTATTTGATTAACGAGGTCACATCATTAGTTGAATGATCTGATTGACATGACCCATTCCATTAGCTTAGCACCCGATCGTTTAGTATGTTGCTGTTGCTATTCTTCATGACTTATACATGTTCCTATGACTATGAGATTATGCAACTCCCGTTTACCGGAGGAACACTTTGGGTGCTACCAAACGTCACAACGTAACTGGGTGATTATAAAGGAGTACTACAGGTGTCTCCAAAGGTAGATGTTGGGTTGGCGTATTTCGAGATTAGGATTTGTCACTCCGAATGTCGGAGAGGTATCTCTGGGCCCTCTCGGTAATGCACATCACATAAGCCTTGCAAGCACTGCAACTAATATGTTAGTTGTGAGATGATGTATTACGGAACAAGTAAAGAGACTTGCCGGTAACGAGATTGAACTAGGTATTGGATACCGACGATCGAATCTCGGGCAAGTAACATACCGATGACAAAGGGAACAACGTATGTTGTTATGCGGTCTGACTGATAAAGATCTTCGTAGAATATGTAGGAGCCAATATGGGCATCCAGGTCCCGCTATTGGTTATTGACCGGAGACGTGTCTCGATCATGTCTACAATGTTCTCGAACCGTAGGGTCCGCACGCTTAACGTTATGATGACAGTTATTATGAGTTTATGCATTTTGATGTACCGAAGGTTGTTCGGAGTCCCGGATGAGATCACGGACATGACGAGGAGTCTCGAAATGGTCGAGACGTAAAGATTGATATATTGGAAACCTATGTTTGGACATCGGAAGTGTTCCGGGTGAAATCGGGATTTTACCGGATTACCGGGAGGGTTACCAGAACCCCCCGGGAGCCAAATGGGCCTACATGGGCCATTGTGGAAAGGTGAAAGGGGCTGCCAAGGAGGGCTGCGCGCCTCCCCCCTCCCCTAGTCCTATTAGGACTAGGAGAGGTGGCCGGCCACCTCTCTCTCTTTCCCTCTCCCTTTTTTCCAAGGAGTCCTAGTTGGAATAGGATTGGGGGGGGAGTCCTACTCCCGGTAGGAGTAGGACTCCTCCTGCGCCCTCCTCTTGGCCGGCCAGCCCCTCCCCCTTGGATACTTTATATACGGGGGCAAGGGGCACCTCTAGACACACAAGTTGATCATTGAGATCGTTCCTTAGCCGTGTGTGGTGCCCCCTGCCACCATATTCCACCTCGATCATATCGTTGTAGTGCTTAGGCGAAGCCCTGCATCGGTAGAACATCAAGATCGTCACCACGCCGTCGTGCTGACGGAACTCCTCCCCGAAGCTTTGCTAGATCGGAGCCCGGGGATCGTCATCGAGATGTATGTGTGCTAAGAACTCGGAGGTGCCGGAGTAACGGTGCTTGGATCGGTCGGATCGGGAAGAAGACATACGACTACTTCCTCTACGTTGTGTCAACGCTTCCGTTGCGATCTACAAGGGTACATAGATCAGACTCTCCCCCTCGTTGCTATGCATCACCATGATCTTGCGTGTGCGTAGGAAATTTTTTGAAATTACTACGTTCCCCAACAGTGGTATCAGAGCCTAAGTTTTTATGGTTTGATGTTATTTGCACGAGTAGAACACAAGTGAGTTGTGGGCGATACAAGTCATACTGCCTACCAGCATGTCATACTTTGGTTCGGCGGTATTGTTGGACGAGACGATCCGGACCAACCTTACGCGTACTCTTACGCGAGACCGGTTCCCTCGACGTGCTTTGCACATAGATGGCTTGCGGAAGACTGTCTCTCCAACTTTAGTTGAACCAAGTGTGGCTACGCCCGGTCCTTGAGAAGGTTAAAACGGAGTCTATTTGACGAACTATCGTTGTGGTTTTGATGCGTAGGTGAGATGACTTCTTACTTAAAACCCGTAGCAGCCACGTAAAACTTGCAACAACAAAGTAGAGGACGTCTAACTTGTTTTTGCAGGGCATGATGTGATGTGATATGGTCAAGGCATGATGCTGATTTTATTGTATGAGATGATCATGTTTTGTAACCGAGTTATCGGCAACTGGCAGGAGCCATATGGTTGTCGCTTTATTGTATGCAATGCAATCGCGATGTAATGCTTTACTTTATTACTAAGCGGTAGTGATAGTCGTGGAAGCATAAGATTGGCGAGACGGCAACGATGCTACGATGGAGATCAAGGTGTCGCGCCGGTGACGATGGTGATCATGACGGTGCTTCGGAGATGGAGATCACAAAGCACAAGATGATGATGGCCATATCATATCACTTATATTGATTGCATGTGATGTTTATCTTTTTTATGCATCTTATCTTGCTTTGATTGACGGTAGCATTATAAGATGATCTCTCACTAAATTATCAAGAAGTGTTCTCCCTGAGTATGCACCGTTGCAAAAGTTCTTCGTGCTGAGACACCACGTGATGATCGGGTGTGATAGGCTCTACGTTCAAATACAACGGGTGCAAAACAGTTGCACACGCGGAATACTCAGGTTATACTTGACGAGCCAAGCATATACAGATATGGCCTCGGAACACGGAGACCGAAAGGTCGAGCGTGAATCATATAGTAGATATGATCAACATAACGATGTTCACCATTGAAAACTACTCCATCTCACGTGATGATCGGTTATGGTTTAGTTGATTTGGATCACGTGATCACTTAGAGGATTAGAGGGATGTCTATCTAAGTGGGAGTTCTTAAGTAATATGATTAAATTGAACTTAAATTTATCATGAACTTAGTCCTGGTAGTATTTTGCAAATTATGTTGTAGATCAATAGCTCGCGTTGTTGCTTCCCTGTGTTTATTTTGATATGTTCCTAGAGAAAATTGTATTGAAAGATGTTAGTAGCAATGATGCGGATTGGATCCGTGATCTGAGGATTATCCTCATTGCTGCACAGAAGAATTATGTCCTTGATGCACCGCTAGGTGACAGACCTATTGCAGGAGCAGATGCAGACGTTATGAACGTTTGGCTAGCTCAATATGATGACTACTTGATAGTTTAGTACACCATACTTAACAGCTTAGAATCGGGACTTCAAAGACGTTTTGAACGTCATGGACCATATGAGATGTTCCAGGAGTTGAAGTTAATATTTCAAGCAAATACCCGAGTTGAGAGATATGAAGTCTCCAACAAGTTCTATAGCTAAAAGATGGAGGAGAATCGCTCAACTAGTGAGCATGTGCTCAGATTGTCTGGGTACTACAATCGCTTGAATCAAGTGGGAGTTAATCTTCCAGATAAGATAGTGATTGACAGAATTCTCTAGTCACCATCACTAAGTTAGTAGAACTTCGTGATGAACTATAATATGCAAGGGATAACGGAGACAACTCCCAAGCTCTTCGTGATGCTGAAATCAACGAAGGTAGAAATCAAAGAAAAACATCAAGTGTTGATGGTTGACAAGACCACTAGTTTCAAGAAAAAGGGCAAAGGAAACAAGGGGAACTTCAAGAAGAACGGCAAGCAAGTTGCTGCTCAAGTGAAGAAGCCCAAGTCTGATCATAAGCCTGAGACTAAGTGCTTCTACTGCAAAGGGACTGGTCACTGGAAGCGGAACTACCCCAAGTGATTGGCGGATAAGAAGGATGGCAAAGTGAACATAAGTATATTTGATATACATGTTATTGATGTGTACTTTACTAGTGTTTATAGCAAACCCTCAGTATTTGATACTAGTTCAGTTGCTAAGATTAGTAACTCGAAACGGGAGTTGCAGAATAAACAGAGACTAGTTAAGGGTGAAGTGACGATGTGTGTTGGAAGTAGTTCCAAGATTGATATGATCATCATCGCACACTCCCCTATACTTTCAGGATTAGTGTTGAAACTAAATAAGTGTTATTTGGTGTTTGTGTTTAGCATGAATATGATTTGATCATGTTTATTGTAATACGGTTATTCATTTAAGTAAAAGAATAAATTGTTGTTCTGTTTACATGAATAAAACCTTATATGGTTACACACCCAATGAAAATAGTTCATTGGATCTCGATCTTAATAATACACATATTCATAATATTGAAACCAAAAGATGCAAAGTTAATAATGATAGTGCAACTTATTTGTGGCACTGCTGTTTAGGTCATATTGGTATAAAGCGCATGAAGAAACTCCATGTTGATGGGCTTTCGGAATCACTTGATTATGAATCACTTGATGCTTGCGAACCATGCCTTTTGGGCAAGATGACTAAAACGCCGTTCTCCGGAACAATGGAGCGAGAAAAAATTTGTTGGAAATCATACATACTGATGTATGTGGTCCGATGAATATTGAGGCTCGCGACAGGTATCATTATTTTCTGATCTTCACAGATGATTTGAGAAGATATGAGTATATCTACTTGATGAAACATAAGTCTGAAACATTTGAAAAGTTCAAAGAATTTCAGAGTGAAGTGAAAAATCATCGTAACAAGAAAATAAAGTTTCTATGATCTGATCGTAGAGAAGAGTATTTGAGTTACGAGTTTGGCCTTCAGTTAAAAACAATGTGAAATAGTTTCACTACTCACGCCACAAGGAACACCATAGTGTAATGGTGTGTCCGAACGTCATAACCGTACTTTATTAGATATAGTGCGATCTATGATGTCTCTTACCGATCTACCACTATCGTTTTGGGGTTATGCATTAGAGACAGCTGCATTCACGTTAAAAAGGGGCACCATCTAAAGTCCGTTGAGACGACACAATCTGAACTGTGGTTTAGCAAGAAACCAAAGTAGTCGTTTCTTAAAGTTTGGGGTTGTGATGCTTATGTGAAAAAGTTTCATCCTGATAAGCTCAAAACCAAATCGGAGAAATATGTCTTCATAGGATACCCAAAAGGAGACTGTTGGGTACACCTTCTATCACAGATCCTAAGGCAAGACATTCATTGATTATAATGGATACTTTCTAGAGAAGGAGTTTCTCTCGAAAGAAGTGAGTGGGAGGAAAGTAGAACTTGATAAGGTAATTGTACCTTCTGCTTTATTGGAAAGTAGTTCATCACAGAAATCTGTTCTTGTGACTCCTACACCAATTAGTGAGGAAGCTAATGATAATGATCATGAAACTTCGGATCAAGTTACTACCGAATCTCGTAGGTAAACCAGAGTGAGATCCGCACTAGAATGGTACGGTAATCCTGTTCTGGAGGTCATGTTACTTGACCATGACGAACCTACGAACTATGAGGAAGCGATGATGAGCCCAGATTCCGCGAAATGGTTTGAGGCCATGAAATCTGAGATATGATCCATGTATGAGAACAAAGTTTGGACTTTGGTTGACTTGCCCGATGATCGGCAAGCAATTGAGAATAAATGGATCTTCAAGAGGAAGACGGACGCTGATAGTAATGTTATTATCTACAAAGCTAGAATTGTCGCAAAAGGTTTTCGACAAGTTCAAGGTGTTGACTACGATGAGATTCTCTCACTCGTATCTATGCTTAAGTCTGTCCGAATCATGTTAGTAATTGCCGCATTTTATGAAATCTGGCAAATGGATAAACAAAACTGCATTCCTTAATAGATTTATTAAAGAAGAGTTGTATATGATGCAACCGGAAGGTTTTGTCGATCCAAAGGGAGCTAACAAAGTGTGCAAGCTCCAGCGATCCATTTATGGACTGGTGCAAGCATCTCGGAGTTGGAATATACGCTTTGATGAGTTGATCAAAGCATATAGTTTTATACAGACTTGCGGTGAAGCCTGTATTTACAAGAAAGTGAGTGGGAGCACTACAGCATTTCTGATAAGTATATGTGAATGACATATTGTTGATCGGAAATAATGTAGAATTATTCTGTAAAGCATAAAGGAGTGTTTGAAAGGAGTTTTTCAAAGAAAGACTTCGGTGAAGTTGCTTACATATTGAGCTTCAAGATCTATAGAGATAGATCAAGACGCTTGATAAGTTTTTTCAATGAGTACATACCTTGACAAGATTTTGAAGTAGTTCAAAATGGAGCAGTCAAAGAAAGAGTTCTTGCCTGTATTACAAGGTGTGAAGTTGAGTAAGACTCAAAGCCCAACCACGGCAGAAGATAGAAAGAGAATGAAAGTCATTCCCTATGCCTTGGCCATAGGTTCTATAAAGTATGTCATGCTGTATACCAGATCTATTGTATACCCTGCATTGATTTGGCAAGGGGGTACAATAGTGATCTAGGAGTAGATCACTGGACAGCGGTCAGAATTATCCTTAGTGAAATAAGGATATGTTTCTCGATTATGGACGTGACAAAAAAGGTTCGTCGTAAAGGGTTACCTCGATGCAAGTTTTTGACACTGATCCAGATGAATCTAAAGTCTCAATCTGGATACATATTGAAAGTGGGAGCAATTAGCTAGAGTAGCTCCATGTAGAGCATTGTAGACATAGAACTTGCAAAATACTTACGGATCTGAATGTGACAGACCCGTTGACTAAAATTATCTCACAAGCAAAACATGATCACACCTTAGTACTCTTTGGGTGTTAATCACATAGATATGTGAACTAGATTACTGACTCTAGTAAACCCTTTGAGTGTTGGTCACATGACGATGTGAACTATGGGTGTTAATCACATGGTGATGTGAACTATTGCTGTTAAATCACATGGCGATGTGAACTAGATTATTGACTCTAGTGCAAGTGGGAGACTGAAGGAAATATGCCCTAGAGGCAATAATAAAGTTATTATTTATTTCCTTATATCATGATAAATGTTTATTATTCATGCTAGAATTGTATTAACCGGAAACATAATACATGTGTGAATACATAGACAAACAGAGTGTCACTAGTATGCCTCTACTTGACTAGCTCGTTAATCAAAGATGGTTATGTTTCCTAACCATGGACAAAAGAGTTGTTATTTGATTAACGAGGTCACATCATTAGTTGAATGATCTGATTGACATGACCCATTCCATTAGCTTAGCACCCGATCGTTTAGTATGTTGCTGTTGCTATTCTTCATGACTTATACATGTTCCTATGACTATGAGATTATGCAACTCCCGTTTACCGGAGGAACACTTTGGGTGCTACCAAACGTCACAATGTAACTGGGTGATTATAAAGGAGTACTACAGGTGTCTCCAAAGGTAGATGTTGGGTTGGCGTATTTCGAGATTAGGATTTGTCACTCCGAATGTCGGAGAGGTATCTCTGGGCCCTCTCGGTAATGCACATCACATAAGCCTTGCAAGCACTGCAACTAATATGTTAGTTGTGAGATGATGTATTACGGAACGAGTAAAGAGACTTGCCGGTAACGAGATTGAACTAGGTATTGGATACCGACGATCGAATCTCGGGCAAGTAACATACCGATGACAAAGGGAACAACGTATGTTGTTATGCGGTCTGACCGATAAAGATCTTCGTAGAATATGTAGGAGCCAATATGGGCATCCAGGTCCCGCTATTGGTTATTGACCGGAGACGTGTCTCGGTCATGTCTACAATGTTCTCGAACCGTAGGGTCCGCACGCTTAACGTTACGATGACAGTTATTATGAGTTTATGCATTTTGATGTACCGAAGGTTGTTCGGAGTCCCGGATGAGATCACGGACATGACGAGGAGTATCGAAATGGTCGAGACGTAAAGATTGATATATTGGAAACCTATGTTTGGACATCGGAAGTGTTCCGGGTGAAATCGGGATTTTACCGGATTACCGGGAGGGTTACCGGAACCCCCCGGGAGCCAAATGGGCCTACATGGGCCATTGTGGAAAGGTGAAAGGGGCTGCCAAGGAGGGCTGCGCGCCTCCCCCCCTCCCCTAGTCCTATTAGGACTAGGAGAGGTGGCCGGCCACCTCTCTCTCTTTCCCTCTCCCTTTTTTCCAAGGAGTCCTAGTTGGAATAGGATTGGGGGGGGGGGAGTCCTACTCCCGGTAGGAGTAGGACTCCTCCTGCGCCTCCCTCCTTTGGCCGGCCAGCCTCCTCCCTTCCATCCTTTATATACGGGGGCAGGGGACACCCCAAGACACACAAGTTGATCCTTGAGATCGTTCCTTAGCCGTGTGTGGTGCCCCCTGCCACCAAATTCCACCTCGATCATATCGTTGTAGTGCTTAGGCGAAGCCCTACGTCGGTAGTACATCAAGATCGTCACCACGCCGTTGTGCTGACGGAACTCTTCCTCGACGCTTTGCTGGATCGGAGCCCGAGGATCGTCATCGAGCTGAACATGTGCTAAGAACTCGGACGTGCCGGAGTAACGGTGCTTGGATCGGTCGGATCGGGAAGAAGACGTACGACTACTTCCTCTACGTTGTGTCAACGCTTCCGTTGCGATCTACAAGGGTACGTAGATCAGACTCTCCCCCTCGTTGCTATGCATCACCATGATCTTGCGTGTGCGTAGGAAATTTTTTGAAATTACTACGTTCCCCAACAGTGGTATCAGAGCCTAGGTTTTTATGGTTTGATGTTATTTGCACGAGTAGAACACAAGTGAGTTGTGGGCGATACAAGTCATACTGCCTACCAGCATGTCATACTTTGGTTCGGCGGTATTGTTGGACGAGACGATCCGGACCAACCTTACGCGTACTCTTACGCGAGACCGGTTCCCTCGACGTGCTTTGCACATAGATGGCTTGCGGAAGACTGTCTCTCCAACTTTAGTTGAACCAAGTGTGGCTACGCCCGGTCCTTGAGAAGGTTAAAATGGAGTCTATTTGACGAACTATCGTTGTGGTTTTGATGCGTAGGTGAGATGACTTCTTACTTAAAACCCGTAGCAGCCACGTAAAACTTGCAACAACAAAGTAGAGGACGTCTAACTTGTTTTTGCAGGGCATGATGTGATGTGATATGGTCAAGGCATGATGCTGATTTTATTGTATGAGATGATCATGTTTTGTAACCGAGTTATCGGCAACTGGCAGGAGCCATATGGTTGTCGCTTTATTGTATGCAATGCAATCGCGATGTAATGCTTTACTTTATTACTAAGCGGTAGTGATAGTCGTGGAAGCATAAGATTGGCGAGACGGCAACGATGCTACGATGGAGATCAAGGTGTCGCGCCGGTGACGATGGTGATCATGACGGTGCTTCGGAGATGGAGATCACAAAGCACAAGATGATGATGGCCATATCATATCACTTATATTGATTGCATGTGATGTTTATCTTTTTTATGCATCTTATCTTGCTTTGATTGACGGTAGCATTATAAGATGATCTCTCACTAAATTATCAAGAAGTGTTCTCCCTGAGTATGCACCGTTGCAAAAGTTCTTCGTGCTGAGACACCACGTGATGATCGGGTGTGATAGGCTCTACGTTCAAATACAACGGGTGCAAAACAGTTGCACACGCGGAATACTCAGGTTATACTTGACGAGCCAAGCATATACAGATATGGCCTCGGAACACGGAGACCGAAAGGTCGAGCGTGAATCATATAGTAGATATGATCAACATAACGATGTTCACCATTGAAAACTACTCCATCTCACGTGATGATCGGTTATGGTTTAGTTGATTTGGATCACGTGATCACTTAGAGGATTAGAGGGATGTCTATCTAAGTGGGAGTTCTTAAGTAATATGATTAAATTGAACTTAAATTTATCATGAACTTAGTCCTGGTAGTATTTTGCAAATTATGTTGTAGATCAATAGCTCGCGTTGTTGCTTCCTTGTGTTTATTTTGATATGTTCCTAGAGAAAATTGTATTGAAAGATGTTAGTAGCAATGATGCGGATTGGATCCGTGATCTGAGGATTATCCTCATTGCTGCACAGAAGAATTATGTCCTTGATGCATCGCTAGGTGACAGACCTATTGCAGGAGCAGATGCAGACGTTATGAACGTTTGGCTAGCTCAATATGATGACTACTTGATAGTTTAGTACACCATACTTAACAGCTTAGAATCGGGACTTCAAAGACGTTTTGAACGTCATGGACCATATGAGATGTTCCAGGAGTTGAAGTTAATATTTCAAGCAAATACCCGAGTTGAGAGATATGAAGTCTCCAACAAGTTCTATAGCTAAAAGATGGAGGAGAATCGCTCAACTAGTGAGCATGTGCTCAGATTGTCTGGGTACTACAATCGCTTGAATCAAGTGGGAGTTAATCTTCCAGATAAGATAGTGATTGACAGAATTCTCTAGTCACCATCACTAAGTTAGTAGAACTTCGTGATGAACTATAATATGCAAGGGATAACGGAGACAACTCCCAAGCTCTTCGTGATGCTGAAATCAACGAAGGTAGAAATCAAAGAAAAACATCAAGTGTTGATGGTTGACAAGACCACTAGTTTCAAGAAAAAGGGCAAAGGAAACAAGGGGAACTTCAAGAAGAACGGCAAGCAAGTTGCTGCTCAAGTGAAGAAGCCCAAGTCTGATCATAAGCCTGAGACTAAGTGCTTCTACTGCAAAGGGACTGGTCACTGGAAGCGGAACTACCCCAAGTGATTGGCGGATAAGAAGGATGGCAAAGTGAACATAAGTATATTTGATATACATGTTATTGATGTGTACTTTACTAGTGTTTATAGCAAACCCTCAGTATTTGATACTAGTTCAGTTGCTAAGATTAGTAACTCGAAACGGGAGTTGCAGAATAAACAGAGACTAGTTAAGGGTGAAGTGACGATGTGTGTTGGAAGTAGTTCCAAGATTGATATGATCATCATCGCACACTCCCCTATACTTTCGGGATTAGTGTTGAAACTAAATAAGTGTTATTTGGTGTTTGTGTTTAGCATGAATATGATTTGATCATGTTTATTGTAATACGGTTATTCATTTAAGTAAAAGAATAAATTGTTGTTCTGTTTACATGAATAAAACCTTATATGGTTACACACCCAATGAAAATAGTTCATTGGATCTCGATCTTAATAATACACATATTCATAATATTGAAACCAAAAGATGCAAAGTTAATAATGATAGTGCAACTTATTTGTGGCACTGCTGTTTAGGTCATATTGGTATAAAGCGCATGAAGAAACTCGATGTTGATGGGCTTTCGGAATCACTTGATTATGAATCACTTGATGCTTGCGAACCATGCCTTTTGGGCAAGATGACTAAAACGCCGTTCTCCGGAACAATGGAGCGAGAAAAGATTTGTTGGAAATCATACATACTGATGTATGTGGTCCGATGAATATTGAGGCTCGCGACAGGTATCATTATTTTCTGATCTTCACAGATGATTTGAGAAGATATGAGTATATCTACTTGATGAAACATAAGTCTGAAACATTTGAAAAGTTCAAAGAATTTCAGAGTGAAGTGAAAAATCATCGTAACAAGAAAATAAAGTTTCTATGATCTGATCGTAGAGAAGAGTATTTGAGTTACGAGTTTGGCCTTCAGTTAAAAACAATGTGAAATAGTTTCACTACTCACGCCACAAGGAACACCATAGTGTAATGGTGTGTCCGAACGTCATAACCGTACTTTATTAGATATAGTGCGATCTATGATGTCTCTTACCGATCTACCACTATCGTTTTGGGGTTATGCATTAGAGACAGCTGCATTCACGTTAAAAAGGGGCACCATCTAAAGTCCGTTGAGACGACACAATCTGAACTGTGGTTTAGCAAGAAACCAAAGTAGTCGTTTCTTAAAGTTTGGGGTTGTGATGCTTATGTGAAAAAGTTTCATCCTGATAAGCTCAAAACCAAATCGGAGAAATATGTCTTCATAGGATACCCAAAAGGAGACTGTTGGGTACACCTTCTATCACAGATCCTAAGGCAAGACATTCATTGCTTATAATGGATACTTTCTAGAGAAGGAGTTTCTCTCGAAAGAAGTGAGTGGGAGGAAAGTAGAACTTGATAAGGTAATTGTACCTTCTGCTTTATTGGAAAGTAGTTCATCACAGAAATCTGTTCTTGTGACTCCTACACCAATTAGTGAGGAAGCTAATGATAATGATCATGAAACTTCGGATCAAGTTACTACCGAATCTCGTAGGTAAACCAGAGTGAGATCCGCACTAGAATGGTACGGTAATCCTGTTCTGGAGGTCATGTTACTTGACCATGACGAACCTACGAACTATGAGGAAGCGATGATGAGCCCAGATTCCGCGAAATGGTTTGAGGCCATGAAATCTGAGATATGATCCATGTATGAGAACAAAGTTTGGACTTTGGTTGACTTGCCCGATGATCGGCAAGCAATTGAGAATAAATGGATCTTCAAGAGGAAGACGGACGCTGATAGTAATGTTATTATCTACAAAGCTAGAATTGTCGCAAAAGGTTTTCGACAAGTTCAAGGTGTTGACTACGATGAGATTCTCTCACTCGTATCTATGCTTAAGTCTGTCCGAATCATGTTAGTAATTGCCGCATTTTATGAAATCTGGCAAATGGATAAACAAAACTGCATTCCTTAATAGATTTATTAAAGAAGAGTTGTATATGATGCAACCGGAAGGTTTTGTCGATCCAAAGGGAGCTAACAAAGTGTGCAAGCTCCAGCGATCCATTTATGGACTGGTGCAAGCATCTCGGAGTTGGAATATACGCTTTGATGAGTTGATCAAAGCATATAGTTTTATACAGACTTGCGGTGAAGCCTGTATTTACAAGAAAGTGAGTGGGAGCACTACAGCATTTCTGATAAGTATATGTGAATGACATATTGTTGATCGGAAATAATGTAGAATTATTCTGTAAAGCATAAAGGAGTGTTTGAAAGGAGTTTTTCAAAGAAAGACTTCGGTGAAGCTGCTTACATATTGAGCTTCAAGATCTATAGAGATAGATCAAGACGCTTGATAAGTTTTTTCAATGAGTACATACCTTGACAAGATTTTGAAGTAGTTCAAAATGGAGCAGTCAAAGAAAGAGTTCTTGCCTGTATTACAAGGTGTGAAGTTGAGTAAGACTCAAAGCCCAACCACGGCAGAAGATAGAAAGAGAATGAAAGTCATTCCCTATGCCTTGGCCATAGGTTCTATAAAGTATGTCATGCTGTATACCAGATCTATTGTATACCCTGCATTGATTTGGCAAGGGAGTACAATAGTGATCTAGGAGTAGATCACTGGACAGCGGTCAGAATTATCCTTAGTGAAATAAGGATATGTTTCTCGATTATGGACGTGACAAAAAAGGTTCGTCGTAAAGGGTTACCTCGATGCAAGTTTTTGACACTGATCCAGATGAATCTAAAGTCTCAATCTGGATACATATTGAAAGTGGGAGCAATTAGCTAGAGTAGCTCCATGTAGAGCATTGTAGACATAGAACTTGCAAAATACTTACGGATCTGAATGTGACAGACCCGTTGACTAAAATTATCTCACAAGCAAAACATGATCACACCTTAGTACTCTTTGGGTGTTAATCACATAGATATGTGAACTAGATTACTGACTCTAGTAAACCCTTTGAGTGTTGGTCACATGACGATGTGAACTATGGGTGTTAATCACATGGTGATGTGAACTATTGCTGTTAAATCACATGGCGATGTGAACTAGATTATTGACTCTAGTGCAAGTGGGAGACTGAAGGAAATATGCCCTAGAGGCAATAATAAAGTTATTATTTATTTCCTTATATCATGATAAATGTTTATTATTCATGCTAGAATTGTATTAACCGGAAACATAATACATGTGTGAATACATAGACAAACAGAGTGTCACTAGTATGCCTCTACTTGACTAGCTCGTTAATCAAAGATGGTTATGTTTCCTAACCATGGACAAAAGAGTTGTTATTTGATTAACGAGGTCACATCATTAGTTGAATGATCTGATTGACATGACCCATTCCATTAGCTTAGCACCCGATCGTTTAGTATGTTGCTGTTGCTATTCTTCATGACTTATACATGTTCCTATGACTATGAGATTATGCAACTCCCGTTTACCGGAGGAACACTTTGGGTGCTACCAAACGTCACAATGTAACTGGGTGATTATAAAGGAGTACTACAGGTGTCTCCAAAGGTAGATGTTGGGTTGGCGTATTTCGAGATTAGGATTTGTCACTCCGAATGTCGGAGAGGTATCTCTGGGCCCTCTCGGTAATGCACATCACATAAGCCTTGCAAGCACTGCAACTAATATGTTAGTTGTGAGATGATGTATTACGGAACGAGTAAAGAGACTTGCCGGTAACGAGATTGAACTAGGTATTGGATACCGACGATCGAATCTCGGGCAAGTAACATACCGATGACAAAGGGAACAACGTATGTTGTTATGCGGTCTGACCGATAAAGATCTTCGTAGAATATGTAGGAGCCAATATGGGCATCCAGGTCCCGCTATTGGTTATTGACCGGAGACGTGTCTCGGTCATGTCTACAATGTTCTCGAACCGTAGGGTCCGCACGCTTAACGTTACGATGACAGTTATTATGAGTTTATGCATTTTGATGTACCGAAGGTTGTTCGGAGTCCCGGATGAGATCACGGACATGACGAGGAGTATCGAAATGGTCGAGACGTAAAGATTGATATATTGGAAACCTATGTTTGGACATCGGAAGTGTTCCGGGTGAAATCGGGATTTTACCGGATTACCGGGAGGGTTACCGGAACCCCCCGGGAGCCAAATGGGCCTACATGGGCCATTGTGGAAAGGTGAAAGGGGCTGCCAAGGAGGGCTGCGCGCCTCCCCCCCTCCCCTAGTCCTATTAGGACTAGGAGAGGTGGCCGGCCACCTCTCTCTCTTTCCCTCTCCCTTTTTTCCAAGGAGTCCTAGTTGGAATAGGATTGGGGGGGGGGAGTCCTACTCCCGGTAGGAGTAGGACTCCTCCTGCGCCTCCCTCCTTTGGCCGGCCAGCCTCCTCCCTTCCATCCTTTATATACGGGGGCAGGGGACACCCCAAGACACACAAGTTGATCCTTGAGATCGTTCCTTAGCCGTGTGTGGTGCCCCCTGCCACCAAATTCCACCTCGATCATATCGTTGTAGTGCTTAGGCGAAGCCCTACGTCGGTAGTACATAAAGATCGTCACCACGCCGTTGTGCTGACGGAACTCTTCCTCGACGCTTTGCTGGATCGGAGCCCGAGGATCGTCATCGAGCTGAACATGTGCTAAGAACTCGGAAGTGCCGGAGTAACGGTGCTTGGATCGGTCGGATCGGGAAGAAGACGTACGACTACTTCCTCTACGTTGTGTCAACGCTTCCGTTGCGATCTACAAGGGTACGTAGATCAGACTCTCCCCCTCGTTGCTATGCATCACCATGATCTTGCGTGTGCGTAGGAAATTTTTTGAAATTACTACGTTCCCCAACAGTGGTATCAGAGCCTAGGTTTTTATGGTTTGATGTTATTTGCACGAGTAGAACACAAGTGAGTTGTGGGCGATACAAGTCATACTGCCTACCAGCATGTCATACTTTGGTTCGGCGGTATTGTTGGACGAGACGATCCGGACCAACCTTACGCGTACTCTTACGCGAGACCGGTTCCCTCGACGTGCTTTGCACATAGATGGCTTGCGGAAGACTGTCTCTCCAACTTTAGTTGAACCAAGTGTGGCTACGCCCGGTCCTTGAGAAGGTTAAAATGGAGTCTATTTGACGAACTATCGTTGTGGTTTTGATGCGTAGGTGAGATGACTTCTTACTTAAAACCCGTAGCAGCCACGTAAAACTTGCAACAACAAAGTAGAGGACGTCTAACTTGTTTTTGCAGGGCATGATGTGATGTGATATGGTCAAGGCATGATGCTGATTTTATTGTATGAGATGATCATGTTTTGTAACCGAGTTATCGGCAACTGGCAGGAGCCATATGGTTGTCGCTTTATTGTATGCAATGCAATCGCGATGTAATGCTTTACTTTATTACTAAGCGGTAGTGATAGTCGTGGAAGCATAAGATTGGCGAGACGGCAACGATGCTACGATGGAGATCAAGGTGTCGTGCCGGTGACGATGGTGATCATGACGGTGCTTCGGAGATGGAGATCACAAAGCACAAGATGATGATGGCCATATCATATCACTTATATTGATTGCATGTGATGTTTATCTTTTTTATGCATCTTATCTTGCTTTGATTGACGGTAGCATTATAAGATGATCTCTCACTAAATTATCAAGAAGTGTTCTCCCTGAGTATGCACCGTTGCAAAAGTTCTTCGTGCTGAGACACCACGTGATGATCGGGTGTGATAGGCTCTACGTTCAAATACAACGGGTGCAAAACAGTTGCACACGCGGAATACTCAGGTTATACTTGACGAGCCAAGCATATACAGATATGGCCTCGGAACACGGAGACCGAAAGGTCGAGCGTGAATCATATAGTAGATATGATCAACATAACGATGTTCACCATTGAAAACTACTCCATCTCACGTGATGATCGGTTATGGTTTAGTTGATTTGGATCACGTGATCACTTAGAGGATTAGAGGGATGTCTATCTAAGTGGGAGTTCTTAAGTAATATGATTAAATTGAACTTAAATTTATCATGAACTTAGTCCTGGTAGTATTTTGCAAATTATGTTGTAGATCAATAGCTCGCGTTGTTGCTTCCTTGTGTTTATTTTGATATGTTCCTAGAGAAAATTGTATTGAAAGATGTTAGTAGCAATGATGCGGATTGGATCCGTGATCTGAGGATTATCCTCATTGCTGCACAGAAGAATTATGTCCTTGATGCATCGCTAGGTGACAGACCTATTGCAGGAGCAGATGCAGACGTTATGAACGTTTGGCTAGCTCAATATGATGACTACTTGATAGTTTAGTACACCATACTTAACAGCTTAGAATCGGGACTTCAAAGACGTTTTGAACGTCATGGACCATATGAGATGTTCCAGGAGTTGAAGTTAATATTTCAAGCAAATACCCGAGTTGAGAGATATGAAGTCTCCAACAAGTTCTATAGCTAAAAGATGGAGGAGAATCGCTCAACTAGTGAGCATGTGCTCAGATTGTCTGGGTACTACAATCGCTTGAATCAAGTGGGAGTTAATCTTCCAGATAAGATAGTGATTGACAGAATTCTCTAGTCACCATCACTAAGTTAGTAGAACTTCGTGATGAACTATAATATGCAAGGGATAACGGAGACAACTCCCAAGCTCTTCGTGATGCTGAAATCAACGAAGGTAGAAATCAAAGAAAAACATCAAGTGTTGATGGTTGACAAGACCACTAGTTTCAAGAAAAAGGGCAAAGGAAACAAGGGGAACTTCAAGAAGAACGGCAAGCAAGTTGCTGCTCAAGTGAAGAAGCCCAAGTCTGATCATAAGCCTGAGACTAAGTGCTTCTACTGCAAAGGGACTGGTCACTGGAAGCGGAACTACCCCAAGTGATTGGCGGATAAGAAGGATGGCAAAGTGAACATAAGTATATTTGATATACATGTTATTGATGTGTACTTTACTAGTGTTTATAGCAAACCCTCAGTATTTGATACTAGTTCAGTTGCTAAGATTAGTAACTCGAAACGGGAGTTGCAGAATAAACAGAGACTAGTTAAGGGTGAAGTGACGATGTGTGTTGGAAGTAGTTCCAAGATTGATATGATCATCATCGCACACTCCCCTATACTTTCGGGATTAGTGTTGAAACTAAATAAGTGTTATTTGGTGTTTGTGTTTAGCATGAATATGATTTGATCATGTTTATTGTAATACGGTTATTCATTTAAGTAAAAGAATAAATTGTTGTTCTGTTTACATGAATAAAACCTTATATGGTTACACACCCAATGAAAATAGTTCATTGGATCTCGATCTTAATAATACACATATTCATAATATTGAAACCAAAAGATGCAAAGTTAATAATGATAGTGCAACTTATTTGTGGCACTGCTGTTTAGGTCATATTGGTATAAAGCGCATGAAGAAACTCGATGTTGATGGGCTTTCGGAATCACTTGATTATGAATCACTTGATGCTTGCGAACCATGCCTTTTGGGCAAGATGACTAAAACGCCGTTCTCCGGAACAATGGAGCGAGAAAAGATTTGTTGGAAATCATACATACTGATGTATGTGGTCCGATGAATATTGAGGCTCGCGACAGGTATCATTATTTTCTGATCTTCACAGATGATTTGAGAAGATATGAGTATATCTACTTGATGAAACATAAGTCTGAAACATTTGAAAAGTTCAAAGAATTTCAGAGTGAAGTGAAAAATCATCGTAACAAGAAAATAAAGTTTCTATGATCTGATCGTAGAGAAGAGTATTTGAGTTACGAGTTTGGCCTTCAGTTAAAAACAATGTGAAATAGTTTCACTACTCACGCCACAAGGAACACCATAGTGTAATGGTGTGTCCGAACGTCATAACCGTACTTTATTAGATATAGTGCGATCTATGATGTCTCTTACCGATCTACCACTATCGTTTTGGGGTTATGCATTAGAGACAGCTGCATTCACGTTAAAAAGGGGCACCATCTAAAGTCCGTTGAGACGACACAATCTGAACTGTGGTTTAGCAAGAAACCAAAGTAGTCGTTTCTTAAAGTTTGGGGTTGTGATGCTTATGTGAAAAAGTTTCATCCTGATAAGCTCAAAACCAAATCGGAGAAATATGTCTTCATAGGATACCCAAAAGGAGACTGTTGGGTACACCTTCTATCACAGATCCTAAGGCAAGACATTCATTGCTTATAATGGATACTTTCTAGAGAAGGAGTTTCTCTCGAAAGAAGTGAGTGGGAGGAAAGTAGAACTTGATAAGGTAATTGTACCTTCTGCTTTATTGGAAAGTAGTTCATCACAGAAATCTGTTCTTGTGACTCCTACACCAATTAGTGAGGAAGCTAATGATAATGATCATGAAACTTCGGATCAAGTTACTACCGAATCTCGTAGGTAAACCAGAGTGAGATCCGCACTAGAATGGTACGGTAATCCTGTTCTGGAGGTCATGTTACTTGACCATGACGAACCTACGAACTATGAGGAAGCGATGATGAGCCCAGATTCCGCGAAATGGTTTGAGGCCATGAAATCTGAGATATGATCCATGTATGAGAACAAAGTTTGGACTTTGGTTGACTTGCCCGATGATCGGCAAGCAATTGAGAATAAATGGATCTTCAAGAGGAAGACGGACGCTGATAGTAATGTTATTATCTACAAAGCTAGAATTGTCGCAAAAGGTTTTCGACAAGTTCAAGGTGTTGACTACGATGAGATTCTCTCACTCGTATCTATGCTTAAGTCTGTCCGAATCATGTTAGTAATTGCCGCATTTTATGAAATCTGGCAAATGGATAAACAAAACTGCATTCCTTAATAGATTTATTAAAGAAGAGTTGTATATGATGCAACCGGAAGGTTTTGTCGATCCAAAGGGAGCTAACAAAGTGTGCAAGCTCCAGCGATCCATTTATGGACTGGTGCAAGCATCTCGGAGTTGGAATATACGCTTTGATGAGTTGATCAAAGCATATAGTTTTATACAGACTTGCGGTGAAGCCTGTATTTACAAGAAAGTGAGTGGGAGCACTACAGCATTTCTGATAAGTATATGTGAATGACATATTGTTGATCGGAAATAATGTAGAATTATTCTGTAAAGCATAAAGGAGTGTTTGAAAGGAGTTTTTCAAAGAAAGACTTCGGTGAAGCTGCTTACATATTGAGCTTCAAGATCTATAGAGATAGATCAAGACGCTTGATAAGTTTTTTCAATGAGTACATACCTTGACAAGATTTTGAAGTAGTTCAAAATGGAGCAGTCAAAGAAAGAGTTCTTGCCTGTATTACAAGGTGTGAAGTTGAGTAAGACTCAAAGCCCAACCACGGCAGAAGATAGAAAGAGAATGAAAGTCATTCCCTATGCCTTGGCCATAGGTTCTATAAAGTATGTCATGCTGTATACCAGATCTATTGTATACCCTGCATTGATTTGGCAAGGGAGTACAATAGTGATCTAGGAGTAGATCACTGGACAGCGGTCAGAATTATCCTTAGTGAAATAAGGATATGTTTCTCGATTATGGACGTGACAAAAAAGGTTCGTCGTAAAGGGTTACCTCGATGCAAGTTTTTGACACTGATCCAGATGAATCTAAAGTCTCAATCTGGATACATATTGAAAGTGGGAGCAATTAGCTAGAGTAGCTCCATGTAGAGCATTGTAGACATAGAACTTGCAAAATACTTACGGATCTGAATGTGACAGACCCGTTGACTAAAATTATCTCACAAGCAAAACATGATCACACCTTAGTACTCTTTGGGTGTTAATCACATAGATATGTGAACTAGATTACTGACTCTAGTAAACCCTTTGAGTGTTGGTCACATGACGATGTGAACTATGGGTGTTAATCACATGGTGATGTGAACTATTGCTGTTAAATCACATGGCGATGTGAACTAGATTATTGACTCTAGTGCAAGTGGGAGACTGAAGGAAATATGCCCTAGAGGCAATAATAAAGTTATTATTTATTTCCTTATATCATGATAAATGTTTATTATTCATGCTAGAATTGTATTAACCGGAAACATAATACATGTGTGAATACATAGACAAACAGAGTGTCACTAGTATGCCTCTACTTGACTAGCTCGTTAATCAAAGATGGTTATGTTTCCTAACCATGGACAAAAGAGTTGTTATTTGATTAACGAGGTCACATCATTAGTTGAATGATCTGATTGACATGACCCATTCCATTAGCTTAGCACCCGATCGTTTAGTATGTTGCTGTTGCTATTCTTCATGACTTATACATGTTCCTATGACTATGAGATTATGCAACTCCCGTTTACCGGAGGAACACTTTGGGTGCTACCAAACGTCACAATGTAACTGGGTGATTATAAAGGAGTACTACAGGTGTCTCCAAAGGTAGATGTTGGGTTGGCGTATTTCGAGATTAGGATTTGTCACTCCAAATGTCGGAGAGGTATCTCTGGGCCCTCTCGGTAATGCACATCACATAAGCCTTGCAAGCACTGCAACTAATATGTTAGTTGTGAGATGATGTATTACGGAACGAGTAAAGAGACTTGCCGGTAACGAGATTGAACTAGGTATTGGATACCGACGATCGAATCTCGGGCAAGTAACATACCGATGACAAAGGGAACAACGTATGTTGTTATGCGGTCTGACCGATAAAGATCTTCGTAGAATATGTAGGAGCCAATATGGGCATCCAGGTCCCGCTATTGGTTATTGACCGGAGACGTGTCTCGGTCATGTCTACAATGTTCTCGAACCGTAGGGTCCGCACGCTTAACGTTACGATGACAGTTATTATGAGTTTATGCATTTTGATGTACCGAAGGTTGTTCGGAGTCCCGGATGAGATCACGGACATGACGAGGAGTATCGAAATGGTCGAGACGTAAAGATTGATATATTGGAAACCTATGTTTGGACATCGGAAGTGTTCCGGGTGAAATCGGGATTTTACCGGATTACCGGGAGGGTTACCGGAACCCCCCGGGAGCCAAATGGGCCTACATGGGCCATTGTGGAAAGGTGAAAGGGGCTGCCAAGGAGGGCTGCGCGCCTCCCCCCCTCCCCTAGTCCTATTAGGACTAGGAGAGGTGGCCGGCCACCTCTCTCTCTTTCCCTCTCCCTTTTTTCCAAGGAGTCCTAGTTGGAATAGGATTGGGGGGGGGGAGTCCTACTCCCGGTAGGAGTAGGACTCCTCCTGCGCCTCCCTCCTTTGGCCGGCCAGCCTCCCCCCTTCCATCCTTTATATACGGGGGCAGGGGACACCCCAAGACACACAAGTTGATCCTTGAGATCGTTCCTTAGCCGTGTGTGGTGCCCCCTGCCACCAAATTCCACCTCGATCATATCGTTGTAGTGCTTAGGCGAAGCCCTACGTCGGTAGTACATCAAGATCGTCACCACGCCGTTGTGCTGACGGAACTCTTCCTCGACGCTTTGCTGGATCGGAGCCCGAGGATCGTCATCGAGCTGAACATGTGCTAAGAACTCGGAAGTGCCGGAGTAACGGTGCTTGGATCGGTCGGATCGGGAAGAAGACGTACGACTACTTCCTCTATGTTGTGTCAACGCTTCCGTTGCGATCTACAAGGGTACGTAGATCAGACTCTCCCCCTCGTTGCTATGCATCACCATGATCTTGCGTGTGCGTAGGAAATTTTTTGAAATTACTACGTTCCCCAACAGTGGTATCAGAGCCTAGGTTTTTATGGTTTGATGTTATTTGCACGAGTAGAACACAAGTGAGTTGTGGGCGATACAAGTCATACTGCCTACCAGCATGTCATACTTTGGTTCGGCGGTATTGTTGGACGAGACGATCCGGACCAACCTTACGCGTACTCTTACGCGAGACCGGTTCCCTCGACGTGCTTTGCACATAGATGGCTTGCGGAAGACTGTCTCTCCAACTTTAGTTGAACCAAGTGTGGCTACGCCCGGTCCTTGAGAAGGTTAAAATGGAGTCTATTTGACGAACTATCGTTGTGGTTTTGATGCGTAGGTGAGATGACTTCTTACTTAAAACCCGTAGCAGCCACGTAAAACTTGCAACAACAAAGTAGAGGACGTCTAACTTGTTTTTGCAGGGCATGATGTGATGTGATATGGTCAAGGCATGATGCTGATTTTATTGTATGAGATGATCATGTTTTGTAACCGAGTTATCGGCAACTGGCAGGAGCCATATGGTTGTCGCTTTATTGTATGCAATGCAATCGCGATGTAATGCTTTACTTTATTACTAAGCGGTAGTGATAGTCGTGGAAGCATAAGATTGGCGAGATGGCAACGATGCTACGATGGAGATCAAGGTGTCGCACCGGTGACGATGGTGATCATGACGGTGCTTCGGAGATGGAGATCACAAAGCACAAGATGATGATGGCCATATCATATCACTTATATTGATTGCATGTGATGTTTATCTTTTTTATATCAAGATCTTCACCACGCCGTTGTGCTGACGGAACTCTTCCTCGACGCTTTGCTGGATCGGAGCCCGAGGATCGTCATCGAGCTGAACGTGTGCTAAGAACTCGGAAGTGCCGGAGTAACGGTGCTTGGATCGGTCGGATCGGGAAGAAGACATATGACTACTTCCTCTACGTTGTGTCAACGCTTCCATTGCGATCTACAAGGGTACGTAGATCAGACTCTCCCCCTCGTTGCTATGCATCACCATGATCTTGCGTGTGCGTAGGAATTTTTTTGAAATTACTACGTTCCCCAACAAAAAGGTACCATGAGAAGTTTCGAACGGGCAGGCAGTCGTCTGATGCCTAATCAGAAAGTGAAAGGGGTTTAGAGCAACGAAAAGAAATACTGCGTCCGATACCAGAATAGATCACTAGGAAGGTGGACCGTGAATTACATATGGAGCCAAGCGCAAGGAATATCTTCGGCGACAGGGCTGTACAAGAGAGTCATGTTTCGATCCTGCAGCACTGTGGGTTATGGGCCCACCATGTGGGTTAAAATAAGGAAGGGCGTTGACATCTTCCACGGTCCTGATAGCATGGCATGTCAGAGAATAACCGGTTAGTTATGTTGGTTGCATCGTTGGTACCAAGGGCGAGGGACGAAGAGAACCATTTTCCTGCTTGTTGAAATGAGGCAGACAAATAGGAAAAGTTCTCATCCATCGATGGTTACCGAAATGTTATCAACAATAGTAACACAGTCTTATTGACAAGGTTATACACCAGGGTGTTTGCATAAGCAGCGAATCATTACTGCTTAGCTCATATAAACCACGAGAAAGGTTAAAACAAGACAATGGAAAGGAAAATGTGAATATCAGATTAAACAGAACAATGAAATGGAAAATGTGTTTAAACACATATTCCAGGGGTATATCCTTCCCAAGGACAAGCAGAACATGATATCCATGACAGGATAGAAAGTAGAGAACCATTTAGGTAAGGGGAGAGGAATTTCCTGACATTACCCAAACAACGGTGTTTGGATAATTGATAAGGAAAATTAAGTATTGTGCTTCAAATGTTCTTATTTAAATTCGGAGTACCACATACTTGCTTCGAGATAGCCTTGGCATTGGTCTTCAAGCACATGTCAGACTTCGGATATACGAAGGATCCATCAGGAACAACTTGTAGAATAAGTCTTACAATTTCCTCATGGAAGAATGGATATCCTTGCTAAAAAGGAAACTATAACAATAGGTCCTCCAACCAGGCGTGCTAGGCATGACATCACCTTACCGGGTCATCTAAGGACCAATGTTAAAGCTCTTGGAAATATGTTTAAACCATCATATTTGACCCGAGATTCGAATCTGATTGATGTCAGGATACCTTAGACTTAGGATGCCTGAGAAGAAAAGGTGCAACACAAATTGACGAGATGACAATGTAAGATTCTCGGGAAAGGAATTACGGGAGCGAGTTCCGACACAAGAGTTCATCATTAAACCAACGAGATGATGAGGATGTGGCTGATGGACTTAGCGACAATTCATTGAGAATTGAAAAAGATGGACTTTCACAATTAGTGAACAAGGAGATAACATTTGTTAGATCAGATGATATAATGATGTATGCTCGAGGAAAACATACACAATTAATCATTGGTTGAAAGGTGCACCCAAAATATGGGTCAGGTAGTATGATCAATGTTAGGATGGTAATTCATTAGATAGTCTAAGAATGAACTATTGACCATTAACTTCAAAGGAATAGGGTTGCTAGAAGTACAAAATCCAAGCAGCACCGTTCACTTGTTGGTATCTCGGTTAGAATCAACACAGGGACCAAGAAAGAATGGTGATGGTGAGAAGTATCACTATACCAATAACTCTTAAGATGTGGTGAAATTCTCACGACATTCTTGACATAAAAGATGGTAATACTCCAAGGTACAGAAGAACAAATGCTGGGATTAAGGAAGGGAATAAAGTGGTCGATGATAACAAAAATCATCAAGGGCAAGGATGGTATTTCTCATCCTGAATGCAATTGATATCTTGGAAGAGCTCAGAATGCTGATGATGATCACGACACAAGTGTCGAGAGATTTCATGAAGATATAATCGATCGGCGATGACATCAAGTTAAAGGAATGATGAAGCGAAAGGTTATTAGAACCATGGGTGCGAAACAAACTCGAAATCAAGTTTGTTGTTCAAGGAGAAATGATAGGACGAGGAAGATTGACGTAAGATTAGCTCACCGTCGAAATTTGTGCTCCGGGATTAAGGATCATGTTGCACAGTTAAAATCAGCACGATAATAATATAGTCGAGCAGGCTAGGAATGACGTAAATGAGTACAAACTCGTAAATAAAGAGGATTACTAAGAGTTGTTTAATCGTGGTGCGGACTCGATTCAGTTACCGGTGTCCTTGAGGGTCTAACCACTCAGAACCCGAGTAAAATTGGAATCGGTGAGAAATAATAGCTGATGAAGAACTCATAAGAAGTTATGTAGTTCTTTGGTATTCTCGAGATACTAGAGGGTAATACTCGAAGCTAGAGAAGAATGAAGGTTGAATTGGTGTAATTATCTGCAGAAGACGAGTGCGGAATCTTGTCTCAAAAAATGGAACCGGAGGAGAGAAATATGGCCGGAACCATATCTGTAAATGGTCAAACCAAAGATACAAAATGAACTTATATCAAGGGGGGATATTTTTACGAGAGTTTCAATGATAGGGTCTACATCGTGTCCATGGGCATGAACACAAAGTTCAAGGTCGACTCCCACTTCTCCAATGCAAGACCATTCATTTCCTTCTCGCTTTCAATGATGTTGCAGTGTTGAAATTTTATTTACTAAAACACTAGAAGAGTATGACTCGTGAAAAACTTTCGGGTTCACACGGATTAAGGAAGGCATAGGTTCAACCCATCGGGGCATCTTAGAAAAATACCACGAGCTTCGAGAGTAAATAACACAAGCTCAAAAGTAGAGCATGGTTGACAAAGCAGAGGATATAATTTACCAAAGGCATCATATACTCATGGAAAGGCTCACAAGGTTATTGAATATGAAGGACGATGTCGGATGAAATCCAACAATGTATCTGGTGATCCATAACGGAGCTGATGTGAGTATCGGTACTCGATCAGAGGAAGTAAGAATGCAAGGGCATCAAATTATAGAACATCTGAATAATTAGATGCTTAGATAACAAAGGAATTATGATTTACAAAACGAAGGATCAGAAGCAGACGCTCTCATCAAGGATGGATAAGTTGAATAGACCAAAGGCACAATCGATGACAAATAGTTTGGTTGAGAACCAACTCATGTTCAAAATGACGTCTGAGCTGGAAGGCTGAATATAAGGATTCGATGAGGATTCCAAGCATTCACAACATATTGAATCAATGGACTCAAAATGTTAATGACAAAGGTTGTCAATAAGATTACTATACTTATGGGATTAACCATAATGCAAGCAAGCAAGAATTTCAAGAACAACAAGCTGCTGAGGATTTTCGGGAGATCGAATAGTATTTTCGAAGATCCTTGTGAAACACATGAACAACTAGTGATGAGCGGATACTCGTTATGTGCGAGGAATTATCCGTAGGGGTATTAATGCGGAAAAGAGTTGCAAAGCGGTGGGCACAAAGGATTCTCGGAATATCGAAGAATTTTTCAAGGTATCAAGTAATAACAGGGGCAACTAGGAACGATGGTTGATACGTCTCCAATGTATCTATAATTTTTGACTATTCCATGCTATTATATTATCTGTTTTGGATGTTAACGGGCTTTATTTTACACTTTTATATTATTTTTGGGACTAACCTATTAATCGGAGGCCCAACCCAAATTGCTGTTTTTTGCCTATTTTAGTGTTTCGCAGAAAAAGAATATCAAACGGAGTCCAAATGGAATGAAACCTTCGGGAGCGTTATTTTTGGAACAAACGTGATCCAGGAGACTTGGAGTGGACATCAAGAAACAATCGAGGAGGCCATGAGGCAGGGGGCGCGCCTTCCACCCTCGTGGGCCCCTCTTTGCTCCACCGACCTACTTCTTCTTCCTATATATATCCACATACCCCGCAAACATCCAGGAGCACCACGAAACCCTATTTCCACCGCTGCAACCTTCTGTACCCAAGAGATCCCATCTTGGGGCCTTTTTCGGAGCTCCGCCGGAGGGGGCATTGATCACGGAGGGCCTCTACATCAACTCCATGGTCCCTCCGATGATGTGTGAGTAGTTTACTTCAGACCTTCGGGTCCATAGCTAGTAGCTAGATGGCTTCTTCTCTCTCTTTGGATCTCAATACAAAGTTCTCCTCGATTCTTGTGGAGATCTATTCGATGTAATCTTCTTTTGCGGTGTGTTTGTCAAGATCCAGGGTTTATGATAAATTTTATCTATGAACAATCTTTGAATCTTCTCTGAATTCTTATATGTATGATTGGTTTATCTTTGCAAGTCTCTTCGAATTATCAGTTTGGTTTGGCCTACTAGATTGATCTTTCTCGCAATGGGAGAAGTGCCTAGCTTTGGGTTCAATCTTGTTGTGCTCGATCCCAATGACAGAAAGGGAAACAACACGTATTGTATTGCTGCCATCGAGGATAACAAGATGGGGTTTACATCATATTGCATGAGTTTATCCCTCTACATCATGTCATCTTCCTTAAAGCATTACTCTGTTCTTATGAACTTAATACTCTAGATGCATGCTGGATAGCGGTCGATGTGTGGAGTAATAGTAGTAGATGGAGGCATGAGTCGATCTACTTGTCACGGACGTGATGCCTATATACATGATCATACCTAGATATTCTCATAATTATTCGCTTTTCTATCAATTGCTCGACAGTAATTTGTTCACCTACCGTAATACTTATGCTATCTTGAGAGAAACCACTAGTGAAACCTACCCCGAGTCTGTTCTCCATCATACAAGTTTTCAATCTATTTTATTTTGCAATCTTTACTTTCAATCTATATCATAAAAATACCAAAAATATTTATCTTATTATCATTATCTCTATCAGATCTCACTCTTGCAAGTGGCCGTGAAGGGATTGACAACCCCTATATCGCGTTGGTTACGAGATTCTTATTTGTTTGTGTAGGTACGAGGTGACTCGCGCGTGGTCTCCTACTGGATTGATACCTTGGTTCTCAAAAACTTAGGGAAATACTTACGTTGCTTTACTGCATCACCCTTTCCTCTTCAAGGGAAAACCAACGCAGTGCTCAAGAGGTAACAATGGTATGAACGACAAGTGTAAGCAGTTATCCATAAGGATTTATCGGTGGTCGGGAATAGCAAAAGTGGTGGGCACAAAGTCTTGAGAGAACATCATCGAGTATCCTCGGAATCTTCTGGTCAAGTAGACGATCATCTATAATAAGGTGCTCTCCGGGTGAAAGTGATCACGAGATCCTAATGTTAGATTTAGCAAATTTCATTTAACCCGAATAGAAGGGAGATTAGAGTCCCAGAGTATAGACGGGGAATAAAAGATCCTAATACCACCCAATGACGACGTGGGCCCATGGGACGCACAGCCATGTTAGTAAAACAGTTCTCATCGACTAGACTCAACTTTGGCCAAGGAGTGTGGAAGGGGATTCCTACAGCCAGTCGGCTCTGATACCAACTTGTGACGTCCCTGATTTAATTGTACACTAATCATGCACGCAAACGAGTACGGTCAAGATCAGGGACTCATGGGAAGATATCACAACACAATTCTAAAAAATAAAATAAGTCATACAAGTATCATATTACAAGCTAGGGGGCTCGAGGACTCGAATGCAAGAGCTCGATCATAGACGAGTCAGCGAAACCAACAATATCTGAGTATAGACATAAGTTAAACAAGTTGCCATAAGATGTCTAGCACAAATTGGGATACATATCGAAAGAGGCGCATGCCTCCTGCCTAGGATCCTCCTAAACTACTCCTGGTCGTCGGCGGTGGCCTGCACGTAGTAGTAGGCACCTCCAGTGTAGTAGGAGTCGTCGTCGACGGTGGCGTGTCGCTCCTGGGCTCCAACATCTAGTTGCGACAACCAGGTATAGAAAGGGGGAAAAGGGGGAGCAAAGCAACCATGAGTACTCATCCAAAGTATTCGCAAGCAAGGAACTACACTACATATGCATTGGTATCAATGAAAGGGATAGTATATGTGGACTGAACTACAGAATGCCGGAATAAGAGGAGGATAGCTAGTACTATCGAAGACTACGCTTCTGGCAGCCTCCATCTTGAAGCAGTAGAAGAGAGTAGATGGTAAGTTAACCAAGTATCATCGCATAGTATAAATCCTACCCGGCGATCCTCTCCTCGTCACCCTGTTAGAGAGCGATCACCGGGTTGTATCTGGCACTTGAAAGGGTGTGTTTTATTTAGTATCCGGTTCTAGTTGTCATAAGGTTAAGGTACAACTCTGGGTCATCCTTTTACCGAGGGACACAACTATTTGAATAGATAAACTTCCCTGCAGGGGTCACCACATAACCCAACACGCTCGATCCCCTTTGGCCGGACACACTTTCTTGGGTCAGGCCCGGCCTTAGAAGATCAACACGTCGCAACCCCACCTAGGCAGAACAGAGAGGTTAGCACGCCGGTCTAAATCCTAAGCGTGCAGGGGTCTGCGCCCATCGTCCATTGCACACCTGCATGTTGCGTACGTGGCCGGTGAGCAGACCTAGCAACCTCCATTACAAAGGAAGTTGCGTTATGTGGTCCAACCCAGCGCGCGCCGCTCAGTCGCTGACGTCAAGAAGGCTTCGACTGATACCATGACATTGAGTGCCCATAACTGTTCCCACGTAGTTGGTTAGTGCATATAGGCAAGTGGCCAGACTCAAATCAAATACCAAGATCTCGTTGTTAAGTGTGTTATTTTTAAGTAACCGCGGACGCCGACCAGGGCGAGGCCCACCTCTCTCCTAGGTGGTCTCAACCTGCCCTGTCGCCTAGCCACAAAGTAATAGTCGGGGGGCATCGGGAACCTAGGCCCACCACTACCAGGATGGAACCACATGTCATTTCAGCCCCCACACCGGAATCACTCACGGGTACTCTATGAGCCGACCCGACTTTAGTCACCAAGTATCACATATTATGTATATAAGTACATAGCCATGATCACCTCTCGGGTGATCACGACCCGATAATATAGCATGGCAGACGGGCAAGAATGTAGGGCCACTGATGGAATACTAGCATCCTATACTAAGCATTTAGGATTGCAGGTAAAGGTAACAATAGTAATAGCAAAGACAGGCTATGCATCAGGATAGGATTAACGGAAAACGGTAACATGCTACACTACTCTAATGCAAGGTGTAGAGAGAAGAATAGGCGATATCTGGTGATCAAGGGGGGGCTTGCCTGGTTGCTCTGCAGACAGAAACAGTCCCTCGAAGGTGAAGTAGTCGATCACTAGTTCAACCGCGGTCTCGGGGTCTACTGGAAACAAGTAACGGAGGGGGAACACAATAAATAACATAGCAATCAATACACCACAAAATATAACATGGCAATACGTGGTGCTAGGTGTGCCCTAACGCGGTAGGAGGTGATACCGGCGAAGGGGGAAAACATCCGGAAAAGTATTCCCGGTGTTTGACGTTTTTGGACAGACGGACCGGAGGGGGAAAGTTGCATGTTCACTATGCTAGCGACGTGTGGCTGACAAACAGACTGCGTATTCAGATTTAACTCGTCGTTTTGAGCAACTTTCATGTACAAAGTATTTTCATCTGAGTTACGGATTATTTTATATTAATTTTTAAAGATTTGAACAATTTCTAGAATTTCTGAAATTATAGTAATTCAAAATTAAAAATACCTAAACTGCTACGCGTACCCGGAGAAGTGCATCCAACAGTGTGCAAAGAGGCTGACAGGTGGGGTCCAGTTGACTGCCCAGCCAACAGTCAACTAGGACCGTTGACTGGTCAAAGGGGTCAACGGGACCCACATGTCAGTGGCTGGTAGCTTAAATTAACCTTATCTATCTAAATAGTGCACATGGTCCACATGTAATTGACTAACCACTTAATTAGAGTTAGTTTTAAATCCAGGGGTTAATTAGGTGCGGGGACCCACTGTCACAAAGGGTTAGGGGCCAATTAGGTGGGGCTAATTATATGGTTAGCGGCCGGGCCCCACATGTCATAGGGCGAGCCGGTTGGGGTTGTGGCAAGGTATGTGTGCACGCAGAGGAGAGCGCTGGCGGGCGCGGCAGCCAGCGACGGGCGCGGCAGCCACGTTGCAACGGCTGCAGTAGGCGGAGCACCGGCGGGGCGGCCACTGCGAGAAGTGGTGTGGCGCGGACGTGGCCGGGCGCAGCGCCGCACAGCCGGGCGCGCGGGCGATAGCAACAACGCAGCAGCGAGTCGCGGCACCGACGGGCTTCAGTGGCAGGCGGAGCCGACGAGCAACTACAGCGGTGCAGCAGCGCAGAGCAAGCAGGCGGTGGCGGTGGCTAGTAACAACAGCACCACAACAGTGGCAGCGGCGCAGGAGCAGTAGCTACTGCGGGCGCGGGGCCGCTCGGCTGTGGCGACTACAGGCGGCGCGAGGCGCGCGGCGAGGGGATGCGTTGGCCGCGGTGGACAGGGGTCAGGGGGGTCATGCGCGGGGGCTGAGCAGGGGTGGCCGAGGCGTGCAGGAGCGCGCCCATGGGCGCGTACGGTCGCGGTGAGCGAGAGCTCCAGTGAGCTTGGGCACGGCGACGTACGACGGCAATCGGCGACAGGAGCAGAGGGAAACCGAGGGGGAAGCGGAGGGGATTGACGGGGAGCTCACAGGGGGCCTATAGAGGTGCACAACGGGCTCCGGGAGGGGTCGACGACGACGTTTTCCGGCGATGATGATGGCGATGCAGAGGAGGAAGACAGCTCGATGCCGACGCAATGATGGCTCCCGGGTCGAGTTCGCTGGCATAGAGGACGTAGTCGAGCACTACAGAGCGGCTGGACACGACGGCCAGGCGCGGGGACGACGGTGGCTACGTGTATGACGGTTCCATGGTGACGGGGGCATTCGGGTGTGTGCGGGGGGGGGGGGGGGGGATCTGGGGCAAGAGGGGGAGAGTGGGGGCGTCTAGGGTTGTCGGGGGCGTCGAGGACGGTCTTAACCAGCGAGAGGAGTCGGCAGATGACCGGCGCGTGGCTGATCCATGGCACGGACGTCGCACAGGCGTCCATCGAGTCTCCTGTGAATATAGCTGGCCAAATGGGCCGGATTTTTCGGGCCGGCCCGTGAGCACGCCGGCACGGTCCGCCTTGGGCCAGGCACGGCACGGTCTAAACGGGCCGGGCCCGGCTCGTGGCACGCCCTGGGCCGTGCTTGGGCCTGGAGGCTGGGCACGCGGGCCGGCACGGCACGGCCCAATTACATTTTAATTTTTTTATACATCTATATATGGCCCAACATTTAAAAATAGGCTAAAAATGCTCAGTGCGTCAAATAACGGGCTAAAAATACGCGGCCCACCGTGCTAAACGGGCCAACGTGCCGGCCCGTTTACTAACTGGGCCGTGCCTGGGCCTGAGGGCGCAGCACGCGGGCTGGCACGGCACGGCCCGTATAGTAATCGTGCCCTGGCGGGCCGTGCCGGGCCAGGCACGATTACGATGGGCCGGGCCATGCCGTGCCGGGCCGGCCCGTTTGGCCAGGTATGCCTGTGAACACGAGGTTGAAGGAGGGAGGTGAGTTGGGCTGGGCCTGGTCATTTTGCTAGATGGGCCAAGTGCCCAGTAGATTAGGTATTATGTTTTTCATTTTTTTGTTTATTGTTTTCCTTATTTATCTACTATTTTGTATTTATTTTAGGTACTAAATGATTTTATTTAAAGTGAAAACTCCTCACATAATCACCTCCTGATATTTTGCGTGTTGTCCAAAAAGTTTGGGGGTCATTTGGAAATGTTTGAAATTAAGTTCATATTTTAATGGGCATAATAAGTGCTGCTTGTCCACTATAATTATTTCTAGGGGAAATTTAAAAATCCACTTAATGTTGGTTTGTACATGTTAATTACTTAGTGAATATTTGCAACCCAACGAACATTTTTATTTGATAGTTTGAAGAAATAAGAATTTGACTTGTTATTTGAAATTTGAATTCGACTCCGATTTTCATCAAGTGGCAAATTGGCTTAATAAAACATGATGACATGGTACATTAGGGTGGTGTTACTGTAGTATAATTATCCGGACGTTACACCAAATTGGGAGGCGCCCAAGTAGGAATCCTCCTACTTGGGGCGCCCCTTGGCTGCCCCTCCCCCCCTTCAACCTATATATATATATGGGGGGGCACTGCTAGAACACACAACAACATCTGTTAGCTGTGTGCAGCGCCCTGATGTCTACTACGCAACTTTATTCTTGTAGACACATGTTGGGCCTCCAAGCGCAGAGTTTTGTAGGACAGTAGCAATTTTCTCTCAAGTGGATGACATAAGATTTATCAATCCGTTAGAAATGTAGGATGAAGATGGTCTCTCTCAAATGACCCTGCAACAAAATACAAGAAATCTCTTGTGTCCCCAACACAAATACAATGGCAAATTGTATAGGTGCACTAGTTCGGTGAAGATATAGTGATAAAAGTGTAATATGGATGGTAGAAATATATTTTTATAATCTGAATAAATAAAAGCAGCAAGGTAGCAAATAGTAAATGGTCACAAAAACGGTATTGCAATGCTTAAAAACAAGGCCTAGTGTCCGTACTTTCACTAGTGCAATCTCTCAACAGTGCTAATATAATTGGATCATATAACCGTCCCTCAACGTGCAACGAAGAATCACTCAAAAGTTCTTATCTAGCGGAGAACATAAGACGGAACTATTTGTAGGGTACGAAACCACCTCAAAGCTATTCTTTCCGATCAATCTATCATATAGTTCGTACTAAAATAACACGAAGCTATTCTTTCCGATCGATCTAACCAAGATTTCGTACTAAAATAACACCAAAGCAAATTTAGATTCATAATATTCAATCCAACACAAAGAACTTTAAAGAGTGCCCCAAGATTTCTACTAGAGAAACAAAGACAAGAACGTGCATCAACCCCTATGCATAGATTACCCCAATGTCACCTCGAGAATCCGCGAGTTGAGTGCCAAAACATATATCAGTGAATCAATATGATACCCCATTGTCACCACGAGTATTCAATTGCAAGACATATCTCAAGTGTTCTCAAATCCATAAAAGTATTCAATCCGATAACAACGAAATCTCGAAGGGAAAAACTAAATTCATCACAACAAGATAGCGAGGGGAAAACACCATATGATCCGACTATATTAACAAAGCCTGCGATACATCAAGATCGTGACATCTCAAGAACATGAGAGAGAGAGAGAGAGATTAAACACATAGCTACTAATACAAACCCTCAGCCCCAAGGGTGTACTACTCCCTCCTCATCGTGGTGGCCGCCAGGATGACGAAGATGGCCATCGGATATGATTCCCCCTCCAATAGGGTGTCAGAAAGGGTCTAGATTGATTTTTGGTGGCTATAGAGGCTTGTGGCAACGAAACTTCTGATCTAGGTTCACCCCGAGGGTTTTTGGAATATTTGTGAATTTATAGGGTAAAGAGGGGGTGCGGGAGGCCACCGAGGTGGGCACAACCCACCTGGGCATGCCTGGGCCCCCAGGTGCGCCCTGGTGGGTTGTGCCCCCCTCGGGGCACCCCAGGTGCTGCTCTGGCCCATTGGATGTCTTCTGGTCCATAAAAAAATCCACAAAAAGTTTCGTGGTGTTTGGACTCCATTTGATATTGATTTTCTGCGATGTAAAAAACAAGCAAAAAACAACAACTGGCACTGGGCACTGGGTCAATAGGTTAGTCCCGAAAAATGATATAAAGTTGCTATAAAATGATTGTAAAACATCCAAGAATGACAATATAACAGCATGAATAATTCATAAATTAAAGATACGTTGGAGACGTATCAGCATCCCTAAGCTTAATTCCTACTCGTCCTTGAGTAGGTAAATGATAAAAGAAATAACTTATGAAGTGTGAATGCTAGCAAGGTGCACAAGTTTGATCAATATTAATTTCAACCACTTTTCCTAGCATCATAACAGCAATTCTTTCTTATAAAACCTCTCATGTTATAATAGCAACCAATTCACATGTTAAGGTTTGAACAATGAATTCTCTTTAAACTCAATAACCTATGTTCCCGGTCGCCAAGCAATTGTAATTCAAGTTATTCAACAGAGTTTAAGTAAGAGCTCCACATACTCAACCATCATATAGTCTTCTATGATTGATAACACTCACCGCATACACATGAGAAAAACGTTTCAACCGGACGCATAGAAAGATAGGGGCTTATAATTTCGCCTCCTAATGTATTCACCTCAAGGGTGATGTCAACAATAATAACTCATGCCACCCATATCCAACTGGATATATGTGCCTAGATCTTTCCTCACCACATGATACTTGCCAAAAGGGAAAACTAAAAAGGAATAGAGAGAAGAACTCTGACTATTTGCATAAAAGTAAATACATAAAAGTAAAAGATAGGCCCTTCGCAGAGGGAAGCAGAGGTTGCCATGCACTTATTTATTTGTTTGCTCAACCCCTTAGTGCATAAGAACGTCACGTTATATTGCCCCTTATGATAGCAACCTTTATTATGCAGTCTTTCGCATTTATTCTTTGCCATCACAAGTTCGTACAACACTCAATTTTCTCTTACACTAAATGATCTCAAACTTTTAGAAGCAATTTTTATTGCCTTATTTCACCGATGACAACTTACTTGAAGGATCTTGCTTAATCCTTAGGTAGGCATGGTGGACTCTTGAAGATAAGATTTGGGTTTAAGGGTTTTTGGATGCACAAGTATTATCTCTACTTGGTGCGGAATTTTTGGCTAGCAAAGATGGGGGGCAAGCACCACATGTTGAAGGATCTATGACAATATAACTTCTATGTGAATATGAACAGGCATAAACCATTACTTTGTCTTCCTTGTCCAACGCCAATAATTTTGGCATATAATATTTTGATGGGGGCTCACAATCACAAAAGATTGCCAAGATAGTGTATTTGTATGTGAAAGTTCTCTTCCTTATACTAATTATTCGTGAATTGCTTCTATGACCAATATTGTGATTGTCAAGCCTCAAAAGATTTAACTTTCTAAACCCAATGTGAAGCTACCACTAGGCATGATATGGACATAAAATTTTAGCTTCATTATATTCAATTCATTCAACAATTTACTCATAGGATATAAGTGAAGCACAAGAGTAAATGACAAGCTACTCCAAAAAGATACAAGTGAAGATCAAACGAGTAGTTAAGTAAATGGGTAGCTAATTGAGGACTCTCTTGAAAGGATCAATATAGTTGACTAGAGGGGGGGGGGTGAATAGGAAACTAACAATTTTAGCTTTTCTTTAACAATTTAAACTTTGCATCAAAGTAGGTTGTCTAGATATGCAACTATGTGAGAAACCTATATGATGCAACAACAACAAGCACTCAAGCAAGAAAGGGATGCAACACAAAGTAAGCTTGCATAAGTAAAGGAATGAGATAACCAAGAGTGGAGCCGGTGGAGACGAGGATGTGTTACCGAAGTTTCTTCCCTTTGAAAGGAAGTACGTCTCCATTGGAGTGGTGTAGATGCACAGTGCTCCCTAAGAAGCCACTAGGGCCACCGTATTCTCCTCACGCCCTCACACAATGCGAGATGCCGTGATTCCACTATTGGTGCCCTTGGAGGCGGCAACCGAACCCTTACAAACAAGGTTGGGGCAATCTCCACAACTTAATTGGAGGCTCCCAACGACACCATGATGCTTCACCACAATGGACTATGGCTCTGCGGTGACCTCAACCGTCTAGGGTGCTCAAACACCCAAGAGTAACAAGATCCGCAAGGGATTAGTGGGGGAATCAAAATTCTCATGGTGGAAGTGTAGATTGGAGCCTTCTCAACCAATCCCTAGAAAATTAAAAAGTTTGATTGGCTTGGGAGAGAGATCGAGCAAAAATGGAGCTTGGAGCAACAATGGAGCTTAGGGATGGAAGAGGCAGTCAACTCGGAGAAGAAGACTCCCGTTTTATAGTCATAGGACAAATCCAACCGTTATCCACTTACTCAGCCCACGACGCGCGGTACTACTGCACCAGGCAAGCGGTACTACCGCAATGGCCTGCGGTACTACCGTGGGGCACTGCGGTACTACCGCATGCGCGTCAGGAGGTAGACTAGCCCCGATGCGTTGAAGCAGAGAGCGGTAGAACCGTCGGAGTGGTACTGCCGCTCCCTCTTGCGGTACTACCGCAAGGCAGGGTTTGTCTCGGCTGGGAAGTGTTGGGGAACATAGTAATTTCAAAATTTTCCTACGCACACGCAAGATCATGGTGATGCATAGCAACGAGGGGGAGAGTTTGATCTACGTACCCTTGTAGATCGCAACGGAAGCGTTGACACAACGTAGAGGAAGTAGTCGTACGTCTTCTTCCTGATCCGACCGATCCAAGCACCGTTACTCCGGCACCTCCGAGTTCTTAGCACATGTACAACTCGCTGACGATCCCCGGGCTCCGATCCAGCAAAGCTTCGGGGAGGAGTTCCGTCAGCACGACGGCGTGGTGACGATCTTGATGTTCTACCGACGCAGGGCTTCGCCTAAGCACTACAACGATATGATCGAGGTGGAATATGGTGGCAGGGGGCACCGCACACGGCTAAGGAACGATCTCAATGATAAACTTGTGTGTCTAGAGGTGCCCCCTGCCCCCGTATATAAAGGATCCAAGGGGGAGGGGCTGGCCGGCCAAGAGGAGGGCGCAGGAGGAGTCCTACTCCTACCGGGAGTAGGACTCCCCCCCCCCAATCCTATTCCAAATAGGACTCCCAAGGGGGAAAGAGAGAGAGAGGTGGCTGGCCACCTCTCCTAGTCCTAATAGGACTAGGGGAGGGGGGGAGGCGCGCAGCCCACCATGGTAGCCCCTTTCACCTTTCCACTAAAGCCCAATAAGGCCCATATGGCTCCCGGGGGTTCCGGTAACCTCCCGGTAATCCGGTAAAATCCCGATTTTACCCAGAACACTTCCGATATCCAAATATAGGCTTCCAATATATCAATCTTTATGTCTCGGCCATTTCGAGACTCCTCGTCATGTCCGTGATCATATCCGGGACTCCGAACTACCTTCGGTACATCAAAATGCATAAACTCATAATAACTGTCATCGTAACGTTAAGCGTGCGGACCCTACGGTTCGAGAACAATGTAGACATGACCGAGACACGTCTCCGGTCAATAACCAATTGCGGGACCTGGATGCCCATATTGGCTCCTACATATTCTATGAAGATCTTCATCGGTCAGACCGCATAACAACATACGTTGTTCCCTTTGTCATCGGTATGTTACTTGCCCGAGATTCGATCGTCGGCATCCAATACCTAGTTCAATCTCGTTACCGGCAAGTCTCTTTACTCGTTCTGTAATACATCATCCCGCAACTAACTCATTAGTTGCAATGCTTGCAAGGCTTGTGTAATGTGCATTACCGAGAGGGCCCAGAGATACCTCTCCGACAATCGGAGTGACAAATCCTAATCTCGAAATACGCCAACCCAACATCTACCATTGGAGACACCTGTAGTACTCCTTTATAATCACCCAGTTACGTTGTGACGTTTGGTAGCACCCAAAGTGTTCCTCCGGCAAACGGGAGTTGCATAATCTCATAGTCATAGGAACATGTATAAGTCATGAAGAAAGCAATAGCAACATACTAAACGATCGGGTGCTAAGCTAATGAAATGGGTCATGTCAATCAAATCATTCAACTAATGATGTGACCCCGTTAATCAAATGACAACTCTTTGTCCATGGTTAGGAAACATAACCATCTTTGATTAACGAGCTAGTCAAGTAGAGGCATACTAGTGACACTCTGTTTGTCTATGTATTCACACATGTATTATGTTTCCGGTTAATACAATTCTAGCATGAATAATAAACATTTATCATGATATAAGGAAATAAATAATAACTTTATTATTGCCTCTAGGGCATATTTCCTTCAGTCTCCCACTTGCACTAGAGTCAATAATCTAGATCACATCACCATGTGATTAACATCGATAGTTCACATCATCATGTGATTAATACCCATAGTTCACATCGCCATGTGACTAACACCCAAAGGGTTTACTAGATTCAGTAATCTAGTTCACATCGCTATGTGATTAACACTCAAAGAGTACTAAGGTGTGATCATGTTTTTCTTGTGAGAGAACCTTAGTCAACGGGTCTTTCACATTCAGATTCGTTATGTATTTTGCAATTTTCTATGTCTACAATGCTCTGCACGGAGCTACTCTAGCTAATTGCTCCCACTTTCAATATGTATCTAGATCAAGACTTAGAGTCATCCAGATCTGTGTCAAAACTTGCATCGACGTAACTCTTTACGACGAACCTTTTGTCACCTCCATAACCGAGAAACATATCCTTATTCCAGTAAGGATAATTTTGAGCGTTGTCCATTGATCTACTCCTAGATCACTATTGTACTCCCTTGCCAAAACCAGTGTAGGGTATACAATAGATCTGGTACACAGCATGGCATACTTTATAGAACCTATGACTGAGGCATAGGGAATGACTTTCATTCTCTTTCTATCTTCTGCCGTGGCCGGGCTTTGAGTCTTACTCAACTTCACACCTTGTAACACAGGCAAGAAACTTTTTCTTTGACTGTTCCATTTTGAACTACTTCAAATTCTTGTCAAGGTATGTGCTTTGTGAAAGTCCAATTAAGCGTCTTGATCTATCTCTATAGATCTTAATGCCCAATATGTAAGAAGCTTCACCGAGGTCTTTCATTGAAAAACTCTTATTCAAGTATCCCTTTATGCTATCCAGAAATTCTATATCATTTCCAATCAGCAATATGTCATCCACATATAATATCAGAAATGCTACAGAGCTCCCACTCACTTTCTTGTAAATACAGGCTTCTCCAAAAGTCTGTATAAAGCTATATGCTTTGATCAACTTATCAAAGCATGTATTCCAACTTCGAGATGCTTGCACCAGTCCATAGATGATCGCTGGAGCTTGCATATTTTGTTAGCACCTTTAGGATTGACAAAACCTACTGGTTACATCATATACAACTCCTCTTTAAGAAATCCATTAAGGAATGCAATTTTGTTTATCCATTTGCCAGATTTCATAAAATGCGGCAATTGCTAACATGATTTGGACAGACTTAAGCATAGATACGAGTGAGAAACTCTCATTGTAGTCAACACTTTGAACTTGTCGAAAACCTTTTGCGAAAATTCTAGCTTTGTAGATAGTAACACTACTATCAACGTCCGTCTTCCTCTTGAAGATCCATTTATTTTCTATGGCTTGCCGATCATCGGGCAAGTCAACCAAAGTCCATACTTTGTTCTCATACATGAATCCCATCTCAGATTTCATGGCCTCAAGCCATTTTGCGGAATCTGGGCTCATCATCGCTTCCTCATAGTTCGCAAGTTCGTCATGGTCTAGTAACATGACTTCCAGAACAGGATTACCGTACCACTCTGGTGCGGATCTCACTCTGGTTTACCTACGAGATTCGGTAGTAACTTGATCTGAAGTTACATGATCATCATCATTAGCTTCCTCATTAATTGGTGTAGTAGTCACAAGAACAGATTTCTGTGATGAACTACTTTCCAATAAGGGAGAAGGTGCAATTACCTTATCAAGTTTTCTACTTTCCTCCTACTCACTTCTTTCGAGAGAAACTCCTTCTCTAGAAAGTTTCCGAATTTAGCAACAAAAGTCTTGCCTTCGGTCTTGTGATAGAAGGTGTATCCAATAGTTTCTTTTTGGATATCCTATGAAGACACATTTCTCCGATTTGGGTTCGAGCTTATCAGGTTGAAGCTTTTTCACATAAGCATCGCAGCCCCAAACTTTCAGAAACGACAACTTTGGTTTCTTGCCAAACCACAGTTTATAAGGCGTCATCTCAACGGATTTTGATGGTGCCCTATTTAACGTGAATGCAGCTGTCTCTAATGCATAACCCCAAAACGATAGTGGTAGATCGGTAAGAGACATCATAGATCGCACTATATCTAATAAAGTACGGTTATGACGTTCGGACACACCATTACACTATGGTGTTCCATGTGGCGTGAGTAGTGAAACTATTTCACATTGTTTTTAACTGAAGGCCAAACTCGTAGCTCAAATACTCTTCTCTACGATCAGATCATAGAAACTTTATTTTCTTGTTACGATGATTTTTCACTTCACTCTGAAATTCTTTGAACTATTCAAATGTTTCAGACTTATGTTTCATCAAGTAGATATCCCCATATCTGCTCAAATCATCTGTGAAGGTCAGAAAATAATGATACCTGCTGCAAGCCTTAATATTCATCGGACCACATACATCAGTATGTATGATTTCCAACAAATCTGTTGCCTGCTTCATTGTTCCGGAGAACGGCGTTTTAGTCATCTTGCCCATAAGGCATGGTTCGCAAGCATCAAGTGATTCATAATCAAGTGATTCCAAAAGCCCATCAGCATGGAGTTTCTTCATGCGCTTTACACCAATATGACTTAAACGGCAGTGCCACAAATAAGTTGCACTATCATTATTAACTTTGCATCTTTTGGTTTCAATATTATGAATATGTGTATCACTACGATCGAGATCCAACGAACTTGTTTCATTGGGTGTATGACCATCGAAGGTTTTATTCATGTAAATAGAACAACAATTATTCTCTGACTTTAATGAATAACCGTATTGCAATAAACATGATCAAATCATATTCATGCTCAACGCAAACACCAAATAACACTTATTTAGGTTCAACACTAATCCCGAAATTATAGGGAGTGTGCGATGATGATCATATCAATCTTGGAACCACTTCCAACACACATCGTCACTTCACCCTTAACTAGTCTCTGTTTATTCTGCAACTCCCGTTTCGAGTTACTAATCTTAGCAACTGAACTAGTATCAAATACTGAGGGTTTGCTATAAACACTAGTAAAGTACACATCAATAACATGTATATCAAATATACTTATGTTCACCTTGCCATCCTTCTTATCCGCCAATCACTTGGGGTAGTTCTGCTTCCAGTGACCAGTCCCTTTGCAGTAGAAGCACTTAGTCTCAGGCTTAGGACCAGACTTGGGCTTCTTCACTTGAGCAGAACTTGCTTGCTGTTCTTCTTGAAGTTCCCCTTTTTTTCCTCTGCCCTTTTCTTGAAACTAGTGATCTTGTCAACCATCAACACTTGATGTTTTTCTTGATTTCTACCTTCGTTGATTTCAGCATCACGAAGAGCTTGAGAGTTGTTTCCGTTATCCCTTACATATTATAGTTCATCACGAAGTTCTACTAACTTGGTGATGGTGACTAGAGAATTCTGTCAATCACTATCTTATCTGGAAGATTAACTCCCACTTAATTCAAGCGATTGTAGTACCCAGACAATCTGAGCACATGCTCACTAGTTGAGCGATTCTCCTACATCTTTTAGCTATAGAACTTGTTGGAGACTTCATATCTCTCAACTCGAGTGTTTGCTTGAAATATTAACTTCAACTCCTGGAACATCTCATATGGTCCATGACGTTCAAAACGTCTTTGAAGTCCCGATTCTAAGCCATTAAGCATGGTGCACTAAACTATCAATTAGTCATCATATTGAGCTAGCCAAACGTTCATAACGTCTGCATTTGCTCCTGCAATAGGTCTGTCACCTAGCGGTGCATCAAGGACATAATTTTTCTGTGCAGCAATGAGGATAAACCTCAGATCACGCATCCAATCCGCATCATTGCTACTAACATCTTTCAACACAATTTTCTCTAGGAACATATCAAAAGAAACACAGGGAAGCAACAACGCGAGCTATTGATCTACAACATAATTTGCAAAATACTACCAGGACTAAGTTCATGATAAATTTAAGTTCAATTTAATCATATTACTTAAGAACTCCCACTTAGATAGACATCCCTCTAATCCTCTAAGTGATCACGTGATCCAAATCAACTAAACCATGTCCGATCATCACGTGAGATGGAGTAGTTTCATTGGTGAACATCACTATGTTGATCATATCTACTATATGATTCACGCTCGACCTTTCGGTCTCCGTGTTCCGAGGCCATATCTGTATATGCTTGGCTCGTCAAGTATAACCTGAGTATTCCGCGTGTGCAACTGTTTTGCACCCGTTGTATTTGAACGTAGAGCCTATCACACCCGATCATCACGTGGTGTCTCAGCACGAAGAACTTTCGCAACGGTGCATACTCAGGGAGAACACTTCTTGATAATTTAGTGAGAGATCATCTTATAATGCTACCGTCAATCAAAGCAAGATAAGATGCATAAAAGATAAACATCACATGCAATCAATATAAGTGATATGATATGGCCACCATCATCTTGTGCTTGTGATCTCCATCTCCGAAGCACCGTCATGATCACCATCGTCACCGGCGTGACACCTTGATCTCCATCGTAGTATTGTTGTCGTCTTGCCAATCTTATGCTTCCACGATTATCGCTACCGTTTAGTGGTAAAGCATTACATCGCGATTGCATTGCATACAATAAAGCGACAACCATATGGCTCCTGCCAGTTGCCGGTAACTCGGTTACAAAACATGATCAGCTCATACAATAAAATTTAGCATCATGTCTTGACCATATCACATCATAACATGCCCTGCAAAAACAAGTTAGATGTCCTCTACTTTGTTGTTGCAAGTTTTACGTGGCTGCTACGGGCTTAAGCAAGAACCAATCTCACCTACGCATCAAAACCACAACGATAGTTTGTCAAATAGACTCCGTTTTAACCTTCGCAAGGACCGGGCGTAGCCACACTCGGTTCAACTAAAGTTGGAGAGACAGTCGCCCGCAAGCCACCTGTGTGCAAAGAACGTCGGGGGAACCGGTCTCGCGTAAGCGTACGCGTAAGGTTGGTCCGGGTCGTCTCGTCCAACAATACCGCCGAACCAAAGTATGACATGCTGGTAGGCAGTATGACTTGTATCGCCCACAACTCACTTGTGTTCTACTCGTGCAAATAACATCAAACCATAAAACCTAGGCTCTGATACCACTGTTGGGGAACGTAGTAATTTCAAAATTTTCCTACGCACACGCAAGATCATGGTGATGCATAGCAACGAGGGGGAGAGTCTGATCTATGTACCCTTGTAGATCGCAACGGAAGCGTTGACACAACGTAGAGGAAGTAGTCGTACGTCTTCTTCCCGATCCGACCGATCCAAGCACCGTTACTCCGGCACCTCCGAGTTCTTAGCACACATACATCTCGATGACAATCCCCGGGCTCCGATCTAGCAAAGCTTCGGGGAGGAGTTCCGTCAGCACGACGGCGTGGTGACGATCTTGATGTTCTACCGAGGCAGGGCTTCGCCTAAGCACTACAACGATATGATCGAGGTGGAATATGGTGGCAGGGGGCACCACACACGGCTAAGGAACGATCTCAATGATCAACTTGTGTGTCTAGAGGTGCCCCTTGCCCCCGTATATAAAGTATCCAAGGGGGAGGGGCTGGCCGGCCAAGAGGAGGGCGCAGGAGGAGTCCTACTCCTACCGGGAGTAGGACTCCCCCCCCAATCCTATTCCAAATAGGACTCCCAAGGGGGAAAGAGAGAGAGAGAGGTGGCCGGCCACCTCTCCTAGTCCTAATAGGACTAGGGGAGGGGGGAGGCACGCAGCCCACCATGGCAGCCCCTTTCACCTTTCCACTAAAGCCCAATAAGGCCCATATGGCTCCCGGGGGGTTCCGGTAACCTCCCGGTAATCCGGTAAAATCCCGATTTTACCCGGAACACTTCCGATATCCAAATATAGGCTTCCAATATATCAATCTTTATGTCTCGGCCATTTCGAGACTCCTCATCATGTCCGTGATCATATTCGGGACTCCGAACTACCTTCGGTACATCAAAATGCATAAACTCATAATAACTGTCATCGTAACGTTAAGCGTGCGGACCCTACGGTTCGAGAACAATGTAGACATGACCGAGACACGTCTCCGGTCAATAACCAATAGCGGGACCTGGATGCCCATATTGGCTCCTACATATTCTACGAAGATCTTTATCGGTCAGACCGCATAACAACATACGTTGTTCCCTTTGTCATCGGTATGTTACTTGCCCGAGATTCGATCGTCGGTATCCAATACCTAGTTCAATATCATTACCGGCAAGTCTCTTTACTCGTTCTATAATACATCATCCCGCAACTAACTCATTAGTTGCAATGCTTGCAAGGCTTGTGTAATGTGCATTACCGAGAGGGCCCAGAGATACCTCTCCGACAATCGGAGTGACAAATCCTAATCTCGAAATACGCCAACCCAACATCTACCATTGGAGACACCTGTAGTACTCCTTTATAATCACCCAGTTACGTTGTGACGTTTGGTAGCACCCAAAGTGTTCCTCCGGCAAACGGGAGTTGCATAATCTCATAGTCATAGGAACATGTATAAGTCATGAAGAAAGCAATAGCAACATACTAAACGATCGGGTGCTAAGCTAATGAAATGGGTCATGTCAATCAAATCATTCAACTAATGATGTGACCCCGTTAATCAAATGACAACTCTTTGTCCATGGTTAGGAAACATAACCATCTTTGATTAACGAGCTAGTCAAGTAGAGGCATACTAGTGTCACTCTGTTTGTCTATGTATTATGTTTCCGATTAATACAATTCTAGCATGAATAATAAACATTTATCATGATATAAGGAAATAAATAATAACTTTATTATTGCCTCTAGGGCATATTTCCTTCAGGAAGGCATGGACATTTAAAAATATATCCGTGGCTACTTCCGCTGAGTTCCTGTCTATGCAAAAATCCGATGCGGTACTACCGCGAACCTGGAGCGCTACTACCGCATAGGGCGCAGATGTTAAAAATTACATCTGCCCCTACTTCCGCTCGTGCTCTTGTGCCTGGCCGGAGGCCACGGCACTACTGCGCCATGGGAGCGATACTACTGCAGGTAACTGTGGTACTACCGCTACCGTGGCCGGTACTACCGTGAGCCTCTGTGGTACTACCGCTCCCATGAGCAGTACTACCGCATGCCCCAGCACAACCAACACTAGGAGTCCTTCATTTTGCAGAGATACGGATAAACGGAGGGTGATCCAAAGAGCCAAAGGAAAGGTGGTGCAAAAAGAATAGACGTGTACATGATGATTCCACCCAAACCTTTCCAGAGCGGACCCCCTCTTAATAGTACGGCTTTCCTACGACTCAAATCCACCGAAAAGAAACGTAGGGAAAACTCCATCTTCAACTCCGAGGGGAAACGAATCGTCTTATGCCTAAACATGAGATATCTGAAATACTCGACGCACACGATTAGTCCGCAAAAGCATTGTCATCAATCACCAAAACCACTTAGGGATAAATATGCCCTTACAATCTCCCCCTTTTTGGTGGATTGATGATAAATATGCCCTTACAATCTCCCCCTTTTTGGTGGATAGATGTGTGCTCTCTAGAGAAATGCTTTGGACTGCACGACACACATACTAGGATCAACACTCCCCCTATATTTTATAGAGGAGGCATATCTTGCAACAAAATAACTAACACTAAGCATGGGGGCAAGATAATAAATATGAGCATAAAGTAATGATAGCACAAGACAAACTAAGCTCACAAACTACTAAGCAAACTAGATAATATGATAAGACAATAAGATATGCTGACGACATATGTCTTACACCATATGATAGTCTCCTGGATCCAGACGAAACTAAAAACAAACCAACAAGCAAAAGCAAACGAGGTTCAACAGGATGAAAGCAAAGAGCAAGACACAACGACACACAACTCGCAAATCCTACACTCTCTCCCCCTTTGGCATCGAGACAGCAAAGAGGCAGAGAGGACACCTACGACACAGGTGGTAGCTCAAGCTGAAGCGATCACTCGTCATGCTCCTCGTTTGTCTCAGTGGGGGGGGTGGTCTCCTCCTCAGATTCAGTCCACTAGTAGCCCTGCTTCGCCATCCATTCAGCCTCTGGGGTGATGTGCTTCTCAGATCCGCTTGATACCTGCTCACCGAACATCCTCAAGATCCTCTTGTCGAGCCGACGACTCTCCTTCTGAGAGACATGATACCGGTACTGGCCCTTGGCCTGCATGCATAAAAGAGCCTTCATCTTGTTCTTCAGCCTCTTAGCCCAAGAGGGCTCAGACGATGGAGGTGAGTATCCATCAGAGCTGTCCTCATCCGCTTCCTCCTCCTCAATCTCATCCTCATCCACGTCCATCTTAGCAGCCTCTGCCTCAGCATGGGTAGTGGTGTTAGCCCACTTGTTCTTGATGTGCATCTTGATAGGCTCATGGAAAATCCAGTTGGGGGCTTCAAACTCTTCATTGGGAAAGAGTTGCTCCCAAGTCTTGGAGATCAAGAGATGCAGGTAAGGTCCATAGATGGGCATCTTATGGTTGAGCACGGCAAATTGCAGCTCACACCACATGATATGTGAGACATCAAGTGGTTTCGTCTGATGGAGACGCGCCTTCTCACAGATGAGCATCATATCCACAAGATAAGCATGCACCTTGTCCTTGTCACCAATGCGTGGAAAGAGGGAGTTGCGGAAGATCCGGTGCATGATGTCAAGGAATGGATTCAGCACCCAGGTCTTCTTGTCAGTGCCAAGCTTCTTCTCAACAAGATACGACTAAAGCTTGTCCTTGCTAGCCGACTCGGCATTGGCATGAGGGCGAACACCAACGGTCGAATTGAGCCCCTCATCACGAACATGGAGCAGTGCCATGAAGTCCTTCCACTTAGCAGTCATCCGTTGCCCATTAGTTATCCACGTCATGGTCTGTTCCTCATCGGGATGAAGTGGACCGACACAAAGAACTGAGCCAAAATCTCTGGGTCATAGTCCATGTGGAACATGAGCAATTCCTCAATGCCAAATTGCTCCACCAGGTCCAAAGCCTCACCAAAATATTCCCGGTGATTGTCCTTCCTCATATGAACCATGCCAACACTACAAAAAAAGACACATTCGTGACATTTTGGGTCAAACGAAATTTCTTTCTGTCATACATATGACACTTCTATCACGATAATTGTGACAAAACCCGATATCATCATAGATGTGGTGGGCTCCTACTTCTATGACAAAAAATCATGACAGAAAATGGGTTTTTCATCTTGGGCGGGCCGGAGACGCAGCTGCATGACATTCTTTGGGCCGTCCATGACGAAAAAAACCGTGGTAGAAGCGAGGGGGAGGAAAATTTCGGGGAGTTCCCGGTTACGGTGGGAGGTCGGGGGCCGAGCGATGCGCGTTTCTCTCGTACACGTACGCACGTGTGTGCGAGGCGTTGGCTCTAACTGAACCCGAGCGAGGCGTTGGGCTCTAACTGAACCCGAGTGATTGCACTGCAGGCTACGCATTACTGAACCCGAGAAATCGATCGATGGCTGTTAACTGAACCCGATCAAGCGATTCCTTCGCTACTGCTTCTAACTGAAGCTGATCGATGCTGCCTCTGGGATGAACAGTGAGCGTTGTGGGGGGGGGGGGTGGATGAACAATGAGTGGTGGCGTTGCCTCTGGATGAACAAGACCCTGTCGTGTGGTGGAGGGTTGGATGAACAGTAGACGGTGGAGGGGTGCCCGTGGAGGGGTGGTTGAACAGGACCCCATGGTGTGGAGGGCTGGATGAACAGTAGATGGTGGAGGGGTGGTTGAACAGTAGCCGGTGGAGTAGCGCGCGGTGGAGGCTGGATGAACAGGAGCCCGTGGAGGCTGGAGGAGGTCGACGGTAGCCCGTGGAGGCTGGAGGAGGTCGACGGTGGAGATGAACAGTATCCTGTGGAGTCCCGTTTTGTGGTACACCACACCCCTCCCGATGAACAAGACCCCCGTTTCGACCGTACGATGTCCGTTTCATCCGTTTTGCGGTACGGCACACCCCTCCCGATCAACATGACCCCCGTTTCGACCGTAGGAGGTCCGTTTCGTCCGTTTTGCGGTACGCCACACCCCTCCTGATCAACAGGACCCCCGTTTTGACCGTAGGAGGTCCATTTCCTCCGTTTTGCGGTACGCCAGACCCCTCCCGATCAACAGGACCCCGTTCAGGCCTCGTTTCCATCGCCTGTTCCGTCCAAGCCCTCTCGATGAACACGACCACGCATTCCATTCCGACCCAGCCGGTTGGCTCCCACGCGTTCCATTGCCTCTCGATGAACACGACGCATTCTGTTGCCTCCCCATGAACACAACGACGACGCTGCGTCCCCATGAACACGACGATGACGCTGTTTCTCCGTTCCGACCCAACCATGTACACGAGCCCTGGCCGTACGTATGCATGAGTAGGCGTTCGAGACCCTGCCCATATGTACGTATGTGGCCGTATTTTCTTTCTTGCACCCTGGCCGCTGTACGTACATGTAGATGCTACATGCGCGCCTCTACTACGACACATGCGCGCCTCTACATCGACCAGTATATATGTACGTACACGTTCGCAACCAGAATGACAACGCTACGTACGCTTCGACCAGGTGGGTCCTGATTGTCAGGCACTTCCTTGCGTGCGAAGATGTAGCTGGTGGGTCCTAGCAGTCAGAGGGGCGAATCGTTTTGTTCTTTTTTGCCCGGACGCACTTCCTTGCGTGCGAAGGTGTAGCTAGTGGGTCCCAGCATTCAGGGGGGAAACGTCTTTTTCATGAAATACGGTGGCCCGTCCGGTGGGTCCCCGCTGTCAGGTGGAGGAATAATTATTTTGCACGTAATAAGGAGGCACTTCCTTGCTGCGGCCATGGACCCAGCTGTCAGCCTCTCCACGTGCAGTCCACGTCCGATGGAAGCCGTTCCTTGACCACGTTGACCACGCCGCGCCGAGAGCACCAGGGCGGTGGACGACGGCGAGGCCTAGGAAGGGGACGACGCGGAGCCGGGGAAGACACGGCAGTGGATGCCCATGCGTAGAGGAGTACGAGGGTTCACTGGTTCGCTGCGGTGTGAGGCTGCCGTCGCCGCGGAATAACAATGGGTGTGGGTGAGTAGAGGGATGGCCTGGCCAGCGGTGGGAGTAGTAGGGGGCGGTGAGACCTCCGCCGCATCGCAGCCGGCCATGGGAGGCAGGAGCACGAGGCACGACCTGCGCTGGTTTGGGCGGTTGGAGCAAGAAGACCAGAGGTTGAAGAAGCACTACGGCCGTTGGATGGACATCGTACGGTTACTGGAGCTAGAATCGTGCATATATTGACTAAGTTGACAAAGCCCTCCGTCCCCGTCAACTTAGTAGGCCCACAAGTCAGCCTGCCACTATACTAGGTCCCAACTAACAGGGGGAGTATTCATTTTTTGTGCGTAACAAGGAGGCACTTCCTTGCGTGTGAAGATATAGCTGGTGAGTCCGAGCTGTCAGCGGCGGTAACATTTTTTTCACGAAATACAGAGGCCCTTTCGGTGGTTCCCTGATGTCAGGTGGAGGAATCATTATTTTGCGTGTAATAAGGAGGCATTTCCTTGCGTGCGGCCGTGGACCCAGCTGTCGGCCTCTCCACGTACAGTCCACTTCAGATGCATGTCAGTCGTTGACCACGTTGGCCAGGCCGCGCCGAGAGCACCAGGGCGGTGGACGACGGCAAGGCCAAGGAAGGGAACGACACGGAGGCAGGGAAGACTCGGCAGTTGTTTCCCACGCGGAGGGGAGTACGACTGTACGAGGGTTTACTGGTTCGTCTGCCGTCGCCGGAGAATAACAGCAGGTGTGAGTGAGTAGAGGGATGGCTAGGCCAGCGATGGGAGTACGGTGGGGCGGTGAGGCCTGCGCGGCAGCACAGCTGGCCGCGGGGAGGAGGGAGCAGGGAGTCCTCCTGTCGGCGCTTGTTTGAGCGGCTGGAGCAGGAAGAGCAGAGATTGAAGAAGCATGACGGCCGTTCGATGGACATCCAACAGTCACTGCTTGTGCGTAACCTTTTTTAGGAAAGCCTCAAATCTGTGGAAAACAGCATACAACCCATTTGCTAATTCTTTAGGTTTTTTTGAGCCCATATTATTTTTGTTAGCATTACAGCCCATATTGTGGCCACGGTTAAAAAATTATACAAAATTTTAAATATTTCGGTGCGGTCCGAACTGTTTTTAATCCCGAAATTTCGACTCACATTCAAACTGATTTTAAAAATAAATGTATATCAATATAAAATCCAACAAATTCTCCACGCATAAAAATTAATGTAATTTAAAATCTCAAAATGAAAAAAAGATATTTGAAACTAATTGCCGGTTTAATGTGTTTTAAAAATGTATAGCCCATTTCTCATTACTGATGGACCATTTTCTTGGGCAGTCGAATGAAAGCTCTCCTCGTCTTGAAAGATTTGCAGCCCAACAGGCCTGACAAAGCGACTTACTTGGCAAATCACAAAAAAACTGGGCTGTGGCCATGGACCCAGCTGTCAGTCCATTTGTTTTTTAGTCCATTTGGTGGGCTGGGTGAAACAATGATGTAGCATCTATGCAGCCCGTTTAAATCACATATGCATTTTTCTCGAAATCTGCGGACTTGCTGGGCTGGGTGAAAATATCATGTTGGGCTAGACGGAGAAATGTTATGAAAACATAAACACATGATTGCACGTCAGTAAAATCTTTGCAAGCTTATGTACACAATCACTAGGAGTTAACTTGCCAAGTTATATATAAACAATTATTATTATTATTATTATTATTTTGTAAGAACTTTCAACTTACAAAATAAAATATCATTTTAATTTGATGAGTTAATAGTACGTGGGGTATTATTATTTTTTAGGCTAGACGTGGGACAGTTGAGTTGGTTCTAGGGGAAAGTACTGGGAGAAAACTCAGTTTACATCGAAAAAGAAACTGGGAGAAAATTCAGAGACCTGCTGGGTCCACCTGAGGAGGGGAATATGTTGGGAGGAAGGAGATTCAAAGCACGGCAGCCGAGTGAACTAGTTTTTTTTACGGACAAGTGAACTAGTTTACATACATAAGCAAATAGCCACTAAAAAAGCAATCAGGTTAATGGGTTCTTAAAAGAAATACTTCGGACAAAATAGATAATTACGACACATAGGCTAATGCATGAAACACTCAGATGATAAAGGTGCTTATAAACAGATAAAGTACAACATCTAGACCTTTTCTGGCACGCTTGATCATGACGTTGCGGCTGTCCGTGTACTCGTCGGTTACGGGAAGCAGACACGCCCTCATGTACAAGATCTGCATGTACATGTCGTAGCATGCGTATGCATCCTTGGCCGCGTAGGTTATGTAGGCTAGATTCAGAGGTACCTCCCACGTGTCCAGGTCGTCTTCTTTCATGTTGGCATATCATGGGTCGATGATGGTCTCAACGAGGTCAACCACGGAGTCCTTCTCTTGCCCGCTGCTGATGATCTTGTATTGCTTCTAGATGTCGACAAGCTTGTTGCACCAGATGGCCGAATCATCGCGTTCTTCCTTCTCTCCACCGTAGCGAAGGTGCAGTCGGCGCTACCGATGAAACGGGCGAATGCTCCAGAACCTGGTGCGGCCATAGGACTGAGGCGAGGCAGAGCTTCACTGAGTCTGTATCGTTGGTGTACATCACACTCAACTTTGTGCAGCCATAGGACTGAACGGCGAACTTAAAGGGGAACTCCTTGCTGAAGTCCATATCCAGCAGGCTCACCCCTCGGATCACCATTGGAGTCTCTTTGAGTGAACGAGTGTGTAGGCGGCGGCAGTAGTTCGTTTTTCAGCTCTTGGGGAACTGGATTCAACAGTAAGCTGAGTGTATACAGGCGACAACCATTACTACCCCTCCCTCGTCCGCTGCACGCCCGGTAGAAGATGCACCCTCGGCCACACGTCGGTTCACGAGCGGGTCTGTATTGGTACTGTAATAACAGGAGTTAGTGGTCACTTTACTTAAATTTAATTAGCTTTAATAGAAATTTGTACTTAAAACAAGCAATGCATTCGCTCGTTCTATCAGTGCCACATGATCAACATGCACAACAATTAGAATTATTATTCTCAGGACGCACACGATCAGCACATTTGTCGCACTTTCACAAAGATAATACTACCAAGTTTGAACTGTTTGTTATGGTTGTTGTCCTCCGCATCATCATGCCGTGTTTCCTAGCTTGCAAGATTCAGAACCAACAAATAAGATCCAAATAATAAGTACAACAAAGATGCCTACACATCTCATTGGTTCCCAGCTTGCAAGATTTAGAACCAACAAATAAGATCCAAATAATAAGTACAACAAAGATGCCTACACATCTCACTGATTCCCAACTTGCAAGATTCAGAACCAACCCGTTAGAGCCTTTTGATAAAGTGAATATCGGGATTAAATCCATCTTGGCTAGCCATGTCATACAATCGAAGAACTTGGCGAATGATCTTGACCATCACAACATCTGTAGTTGAGTATTCCTGTTTGCACAACATGTTTGCACAGCACAAATAAGGAGACAGGAGAGCATGATTTCGCTTTAATAGCGGCCTCCTTGAACTCAACCTCCAGCTCTACTTGGATGAGGTATGCCTAGAGTTCCATGATTCAATTCATGCGCCTTTTTCTGCAGTTCACCTGAAATGAAGCAAAGATTGCATCATTCAGCTAGCAAGAAGTACTTGCTCTTGTGAGCTGGCAGGTTCTTCTTTAGTAGTTGCACTAAAATTGAGGAACATTAAGGTTGGCTGTCCGGCTCATGTAAGGTGCAACTATAATTTTCTTATCCTTTTGTGCAGTTCCACTAAAATAAAGTGCCATTGTGGTGACAGTGACGACTCCATCTTGCAAAGGCTAATAAAATGTTGCATGAGATTACCAGCAAAACTTGACGGAGATTTTGGAAACTCCAATCACCATTTTGTGCAGTTCCACCAAAATTGAGAGATGTTGCCCACGTGGCATTTTAGTTGAACTGCACAAGACACTCATTCCAAAAAAAGTGTTTTGTGCAGTTCACCAAAAGGTCACAATAGCAACAAGGTGAAATGGATATCCCTATCTGCACAAAAAGATAGAAAGTAAACAGTTGCTGGTCAATAAGAATATACGAAACATATACAAAATGAAAAGAAGCGTCTTAATTATGTTCATGGCAATCACGCAAGGACAGTAGAAATTTTAAAACGTCAGCAATGCTTCATGTTACCAGAAGCATTACGATCAACAATGAGATTCCTCAAATACGGGATTACTTTAATGGTGGCATTGCTTGTTTACCAGACACCGTAAATCAACAGCAGCTAAAGAGTTGGTTTAAGGGCATGGGGACACCAGGACACTCAGCAGCGTAAAGGAGCAACTTACTTATCATACTGGGGAAAATAGCAGGAGTGCCATTGTACTATGTGAGGGCAGCAAATCTAATCCTAGAGACCTTTTACTATGTGAGGGCAGCAAATCTAATCCTGGAGACCTTTTACTATGTGAGGGTAGCAAATCTAATCCTAGAGACCTTTTACTATGCGAGGGCAGCAAATCTAATCCTGAGACCTTTTACTATGTGAGGGCAGCAAATCTAATCTTGGAGACCTTTTACTATGTGATGGCAGCAAATCTAATCCTGGACATACTCTTGACTTGTCCACCAGCCGCCACTTTCTATCCTTTTTTCAACCAATAATAGATCTGTTCCTTATCCAGTTTGTACTGCGTTTTCCCATTATTTGCCTTTTCAACCAAGAGACCGGTTGGGTATCTGGTCTCTACTACTTTCATCATATTATTTCCTCTTTGAATCAAGTCCTAGATTCATGCTACAACTTTCCCCCCTTTCTTCGTTGTTTGAACAAATCCCTAGATTCGAATGCATGAAGTAGCTTTACCTCTAATAATACTAAAAATTTAGGTGGCTTTGGAAGAGCTGATGGGAGTAGAAAAGATGCACATGCAGACATGTGGGGAGCTGGGGCAGTAGAGCAAGGCCGCTTTCGAAGAACTTATACCTGAGGGTCGTCGGGATGTCAGCGGCGGCAGGTCGGATCTGCGGACAATACGGCAGGGAGGAAGAAGGGTCGGAGGACCTCCCGAGCCGGCCATGTGTCAGAGAGAACGGCACAGGTAGAGGATCGGGCCCCTCCGGCAGCTGTGGGTTTCCTCCCTCGGCGGCGATGACCGCGTGAACGATGCACCTTTTAGTCCTCTACACACACCGGCCGAAGGGATCTGGCGGATTTGTGACCAGCGGTGAGCAGAGAGAAAATGTCGCTACCGTTGTCTTGTTTATATCTGGAGAGGATGAGAGAATGAAGAGAGCAACCCTAGTAAAGCAAGCGCTCAGGCCCCTGCGTCCATATATAGTGGAGTGATTATCTTTTTTCTCTCCACAACAAGCGTTTCAATTTGTTTATGTGGCATTAAAGAAAAGAAACTCTCTATTTAAGGTGACTACTATACGACTCCTACTTACCACTAGTAGTACTACAGTATTGTTCACTTGTGCTCCCCGCCCCTCCATTCATTGAACAACCCCACGGGTGAATAAACATATAGTAAGTACTGTATTTATATAGAACGAACAAGCTCGAACTATTTTCGCGTAGTTAAAAGTTGAGGGCGGGGCTTTTCCCGGATAGTACGCGCGGCAGTTTTCGGGTAGAGCCAGAAGACTATTTTGATTTTTTTTAAATACTTCGAGACGGCCACATAGCATGGAGCCAACCCCAACGATTTTAAGCTTATAGGAATGGTACACGCTATCCTAGACTACTATACACATGAAACTGCCACACGAGCGTCCGGGCTGCGCTTGGCTCTTCGCCCCTTCGGGAAGTCGAACAATGATGGAATACTACTGCACTGGAGGAGTACTACAATATGCTTCTGGCCATCTGACACCGATTGAACTACTACATGTCCATCGCGTGCGGGAGGGAGAGTGTGTAGCAAAAGCTTCTCCTAGTCTTGCCAGCCACCGCGCTCATGGGCGAGGGAGGGACGCTCCTGCCTTTGCGTGTATGACAGGTGGGCCCTACAGGTGTGTGGCCAACCTGTCATATAGCCAAAGGCAGGTGCAGTTAAGTCCGCGAGGGAGAGGATAATCAAACTTCTCGTTGATGTATGAGTTGACGCGACACATCAAAGCACTGCACTCAATATATTTCAATAATTTGCGTGTGTGACTCCCAGATGCAGAGGCCGGGGGTCATCATCCTCCTTTTCGAGAAAAAATAGACGCGCGTATGAGAGGATGAGTGCGTGCGTGCACCTCTTCTCTTCCTGTATAACGTACTACTAAACTCAGAGTACAAGTTTTTGTGGGTGGCACGATGGTGCATGCGAGAAGTCCCGAGAGATAGGTTTAATGCATTAATTGCAATGCATGCATGCATAAAGTAGATGCATTGGTCAATTTTCTCTTAATACTTGCATGCAATGATTTAATGCACCTTCGAATCTGAACATGTGTTGGGGACAACCAAATTGAGCCTTATAAAATGGAAAAACTAAAATTTTGAGATAAGCCCTATAAAACCGGAAAGGAGGGAGTAGAAAAAGAAGTACTCCATCCGGGAATAGTGCCGCACTTCGAAACTAGAACCGTCAATAAATTTTGAGCTTGCGTCTCGTCACATTCCAAATTAATCCACGCTATATTGAATTGCAAACCTGTTCACACCGATCACAACCTAAACGGTTTCCCACTTAGGAGCGTATTAGTACTCGGTTATAAATACTAGCATGCCAAGATGACTGCACATTCCTGCTCAACTCCTCATCCACAAAAACAAACAAGTCATTCAGCATCCTTCCCTTGCGTCTGCCATGGCCAGCATGAGTTCTGGGTCAAGAGATTGCCACCAGGGAGAGGCGAGCATGGAAGCGGAAGCACGAGAGATGTCCCGCCTCGCTGCGAGAGCACCCGACATGTCCCGCCGCGCGGAAGTAGTAGCACAGAGGTCCCGCCGCGCCGCTGAAGCAGCACGGAGGTCCCGCCGCGCCGTCGATGCAGCATACTGGTCCGGCCGCGCCGCGGAAGCAGCAGAGATGTCCCGTCATGCCACGAATGCAGCAGAGATGTCCCGCCGCACCGCAGCGGCCTAGGAAAATTTCTCATGGGCAGGCGACGACTGTTGCAAGCGCATGCATGCGATCGTCCATAGCCAGATGGATCAGATCTCCGGCTCGGCGAGGTTGCAGGACGACATGATAGCCTTGTTTGAACAGGCTACCGGTGTCATCCGGCAACTAAGGGAGGGCAATGAGAGGCTCCGGGCCGAGCGCGACCTGCTAAGGGAGAAGATCGTCCGAAGTGCAGACCTGCAGGAGGAGACCAGTGCCTTGTTGAAGAAACTTATGGACGAGAATGACATGCTCCGCAATGAGCACCAAAGGCTGGTGGAGGAATCCGTGGATGTTCTCAAGCAGCGTCTTGAGGACACGAAAGAGCTCATCGCCGCTCACCGTGGAGACTAGTTTCCTGGTTTCTTTTGATGTAATAATCGGTTTAGGATGTGGATTGTGTCGTCGGTTGTGAAATGTTGGGTTCTAGCACGGATGTTTGGCCTTTGTTGGCCTCTTGGGATGTTGCGATTTCAATCTGGTAGCTTTTAGTCCTTCGTGTTAGGCTGGAGTTGTGCTGAACTTCTTGTGAATTGTGGTGGTTTTCAGTAATGAAAATCGTAAGGGGTAAGCCCTTCTTTGATCCAAAAAAAATTAATCGTCCTTATATATTCATCAGTCTTGCTATAAGTCGCAGTAGATGCTATATAGGTCCGTCGGATCTTACATCAAGATCCGTGCTTTCAGATTTTCTTTGTTCTCTCTTAAATCTCAGTCGAGTGAGACATAGCCACGCCATTAAACAGAGGCTCGGGCGCCATTAATGGAGACCTTGGGAGAGAGGTGGACGGCAGATGGAGGTCAAAGGGCTCTCCTCCCGATAAGCATGCGTAGGGGTCTAATCGCACGCCTCTCATACTCAAATAGCTACCCTGCACGGCGCCTCCTAGCTAATAAAAAATGGGGACACGTGGCGGCACGTAAATGGTACTAGTAAGTAGAACGCCCACGGTTTCAATAATACTTGTGTTTCCGATTGTAACGTGACAGCACTTGTTCCAAAATGACTTTGTTGATTGTTAATGTGTGCGCCTTCGCAAATCGGACTGCAAATTTACCACAGCATGTTGGTGCCATGTCATGGCACCAAGACAAGTTTCATTATTTTCATGCGTGTTTTGGATTTACAGGAATTAAAAAACTAAGTTTCTCAATGTTTCCAACCCAGCCACGACGCCCGGAATTTTGAATTTCATTCCCATTTCTTGCATGGAACCTAGAAATTTACCCGAGGACACACATGTGATTTTTCAACCAACTTTGGTGCACTAGAACATGTGCTTGTATTTCAAATTTGAATTATGCACACAAAGGTGACACGTTCCCTCCCAGAACCACGAGCCTTCTTGAGAGAAGCTCCGATTTGCAGGAAGCTTATACCAAAATTTGTTCCTATTCGGCCAATTTTTTTACCACGGCATGGTACTACCATGACATGACACCATGCCAAGTTTCATGATTTTAAAACCAAGTTTCTCAATGTTCTCGACCGAGCCACGATGCCCAGATGTTTGAATTTTATTCTCATTTTTTGCATGGGACCTACTCCCTCCTTCCATCTATATAGGGCCTAATGTGTTTTTCAAGACAGCCTTTGACTATTGACAAGATTAATAGCACATGAGATGTATACTATGAAAATTATATTATTGGAAGCTCCTTTCACATACAAAATTGAAGGTATGCTTTGTGTAAGTTGCATGTCATATATTATTGCTCTAACGTTTGGTCAAAGTTAGCCTCGAAAAACCCATTAGGACCTATATAGATGGAAGGAGGGAGTAGAAATTCACCCGAGGACACAAATGTGATTTTTTAACCAACTTTGGTGCACGGGAGCATGTGCTTGTAGTTCAAATTTGAATTATGCACATTAAATGACCAAAAAATCAATTAATGTGTAAATAAGGCCAAACGAAGCCGGAATAATTCCAAAATTTAACAGGGCACTCATGTAGTTCTATGTTTCCTTTGTAAATAAACTCAAGGGGGACAATGCATATCGTTTCACACTCAAAGGTGGCACGTTCCCTCCCAGAACCACGAGCCTTCTTGAGAGAAGCTTCGGTTTGCAAAAGCTTATACCAAAATATGTTCCTATTTGGCCAATTTTTTTTACCACAACATGGTAGTACCATGACATGACATCAATGCCAAGTTTCATGATTTTCAGACGTGTTTTGGATTTACAAGAATTTTAAAACCAAGTTTCTCAATGTTCTCGGCTGAGCCACGATGCCCAGATGTTTTAATTTTATTCTCATTTCTTGCATGGGACCTAGAAATTCACCCGAGGATACAAATGTGATTTTTCAACCAACTTTGGTGCACGAGAGCATGTGCTTGTAGTTCAAATTTGACTTATGCACATTAAATGACCAGAAACTCAATTAATGTATAAAAATGACAAACGAACCCAGAATAATTCCAAAATTCAACAGGGGAGTAATGTAGTTCTATGTTGCCTTTGTTAAGAAACTCAAGGGGGGGGGGCAGCGTATATCGTTTCACACTCAAAGGTGGCACATTCCCTCTTGGAGCCACGAGCTTCCAAATCGGCCCAATTTTTTACCACAACATGTTAGTGCCATGACATGACACCATGCCAAGTTTCATGATTTCCAGGCGAGTTTTGTATTTACATGAATTTAAAATCAAAGTTTCTCGATGTTCTCGGCTGAGTCATGACGCCCAGATGTTTGAATTTCATTCTCATTTCTTCCATGGGACCTATAAATTCAACCAAGGACACACATGTGATTTTTCAACCCACTTTGGTGCACCGGAACATGTGCATGCAATTCATATTTAGATTATGCACATTAAAAGTCCAGAAAAAATTAATGTATAAAAGGCCAAATGAACCCAAAATAATTCCAAAATTTAACAGGGCACTCATATAGTTCTATGTTGCCTCTGTAAATAAAATCAGGGGGGAAGTAGCTTATATCGTTTCGCACACAAAGGTGACACGTTCCCTCTCGGAACCACAAGGCTTGTTGAGAGAATCTCCGGTTTTGCAAGAGGATTATACCAAAACTTGTCCCAATTCAGCCAAAAATTATACGTATGAAAACAGGGTTTAGATTATCCCAAACATCTCGCTACCTAGACCAATAATGTACTATGATTTGAATTCAACATAAAATGGATACAAATATTTGAATTGGAGAGCGTATGGTACATGTAGTTCATAGTGAAATATGATTAGTGCTATATGTATGTTTTTTGTTATCAAGATAATATTTAAATTATTGTATAACTTGACAACAGTCGTATTCAAATAAGGAAAATTGATTCAAATTTAGTCCATGGTAGACGACAATATATATGTTCACATGGTGGAGTAAAATGTTGATATATGATGGAAGATCAAAATGTACGACTACATCAATTATAAACCGCAAGGTCACCTAACGATATATTCGAAGTCAACATAACATGGATTCAAAAATTAAAATTCGAGATCATGGCATCTGTAATCATATAAAAAGGGACATTACTCTTTCTTTGGTGGGAATTGATTTGTTTTTTGTTGTTGTTGAGGGAAGTGCGAATCGATTTGGTACTGTGCAGGGTAATCTTGTTCTCCCGATTTTTTTTACATTTTTCTTGTAGTTTTTTCAACGGCATCTATAGCAATATAGTAAAAGGGGACATGACTCTCTTGTGTCTTGTATGAATTGTTTTTTTACACGTTAAGTTTGTTCTGCCGAACAAGGAATTCGCACCTTGTTATCCCGAAATTTTCAAGCTCGAGTATCTTTTGTCTCACCTGCTTTGAAACTCCCGCTTCTTCAACCCGCGCCGCGCCTTGTTATCCCGAAATTTGGATGGGCACGAGAACTCCCTCCTCATCCGAAATCGCTCCCGCAGCCCAGACACGCGAAATCCCCCTTCTTCCCCTCAGCCAAAAAAGAAGCTCCACGTCGCGGTGTCAAAACCGGTGGGGGTACGCCGGTAACTTACCCTACATTTCGGACAAGCGCGTCCCTAAGCTTGGCTCCCCCTCCCCCTTCGCCCCCCCCATTCGTACATCGAGGCCGCCAAAACCCACGAAACCCCACGCTCCTCCGTCGGCCTCCCGACCGCCGCCCAGCCGGACACTCTTCCCCGACTATGTCGTCCACCGCAACAGCTCGCCGTCCCTCATCCACCGCACCGGATGAGGATCCGTTGTCGATCTCGTCGTCCCGCCGGATCAGCCGCCCCGTCCTCCTCCTCCAAGGAGCTTCCCCGATGTTCGCCTCGTCTATCGCGCCACCTCAATCCCCATAGCATCGTCTTGACCTGCCCCACCGGAACCGCAGCACCCTCACCAATTCCTTTGATGAAGCCGAGGCCAACTCGGCGCCACCAAGGAGGTTCTGCACTCACCGCTGCATTTTATGTTTTATTCGATCTCACGGGGCTGCCGGTGCTCGATACCGAGCAGACATGGCGTGTCTCCATCGACGGCACCGTCGCCGGCCACATCATCCTCGGTGTCTCTCCCCCATGTCGTTGCTTCCTCGGCGGTGACTTCCACAACAGCACTAGCTGCAGCTGCTCCGGCTCTCGCTCATGTTGTGGCTCTGTTCTTGCTGTCGGTCGCGCTGCTGCACTGCTCCTGCTTTCGTTCGTGCTGCTGCTCTGCTCTTGCTCTCGCTTGTGCTGCTGCTGCTGCACGACCTCTAGCAGCTACAGGAGTTTCTGCTTTAGCACTCGCTCATGGTGCTACTGCACGACTTGCTCTCTGCTAGTGTGTTCCCTGCTCGAGCATCTGCTGATTTAGATCACTGCTTCTCTGCTACTAGTGCTCGAACGCCCTAAACATCTATTGCAATGCTTTATTACTAGTTCAATCAGTTTCGACTGTGAAGTTCATTTTCTTCAGTTAAGTTCAGAGTGAACAGTACTTACAGCATCTGTCGGAGTGGTCGTGGCGCGGCTGATGCGTTTTACATCTAGCACTTTTTGGTGATGTATTTTACATCATCTATTGTAGATGATATTAGGGTCCCACTTCAGATTAACATTGTCTGTCTTGTCATGCTTTAGCCTCGTCGCCGTACACCTTAGCGGAGCTGCTCCAACGACGGAACCGTCCATCACAGCGGAGCAGTACCCTCGGCGCCATTTCCAGAGGCCTCGGATCTTCTTCCCTGCCTCCGACAGTCACACCACCATCATCACCATCCTCCATGTCCAACCCAATGATGCTGAGGTCCACAAGGCTATGCCAAAGAGGTTGTACACTCGTCGCATCACTTTGTTTCTCCATTCCTCTGTTCTTCCAATTCATGTGAGCCAAACACCCAGGTTGACTGAAATCCTATGTTTCCAAATGCTCTGTTTTGCACGTGCATTCCTATCCTATTCCTGTGTTTTTCCTGTCCCCGCGTTTATAGAATCTTCCAATTCTAAGGAGCCCTTACAGATTTACTTCATTTTTAGATAGGCGTCAAAGAAAACTCTGTGTGTTATGTCCTGCTCCTACCGTGCCGTTATCCACCCCACATGAGGTGCACCATCCACAGAAGCGTTCACTACAGCAGAGATCCCCCCTACAGACTTCCTTTCGCTGCCTCAGGTCATCTTCCCCATTGTCGGCCGCCACGCCAACTGCATTACTATCATCGACTGAGCAGATGAACCTGAGGACTACACAGTTCCGGAAGAGAGGTTGCAGTCTTTCGTGTTTGCTTACGTTATACATCGGTTATTATTACCTGCTACTTTATCGTTCAATCTTGAGTTTTGAATTGCCCATGGGTCTCATATCGAGCCATCAACAAATAGTATTTGTCTACTATCTGGTTCATCTGGGGTCTTCTATGTGGTTCATGTTGGGTGGGCAACAAACAATAGATGATCCATTGTCTATCTTTTTAAACTGAAGCTATAATCTACCTGCTATCATTAGTTTTGGATCCATCCACTCGTTTGCTACCATCAGTCTTGATTTTTGCATGCATCCCTTAGGCCTTACAAAATCTAACTATTTTTTATTATGCATGTCAGATATTGTACACAATCGTACTGAACATGTAGAGAAAAAGAGAAGACTGTTGCGTGCGAATATAATGTCATGCAGACGCCGCTCCATGGTGGGCAAAGTGCCCCCCTCCTGCATTTCGAGATTGTATTCCAGAGGAAGATAACTATTCAGATGGAGATTCAGAAGGAGCTGACCATGCCTGTTTTACCACCTGAGGTGTTTGCCCTAACCTGGCATGCTGATGTTGGTCATATCATGCATATGGCGCCTCGCATTGCTTACATTATACATCTTATATGTCATCAGCTTAGTTTGGATTTGCTTTGTGTGAATGCCACCTGTTTGGTTTCTATATCATACTCCCACCATTCCTAAATATTTGTCTTTTTAGAGATTTTAACAAGTGACTACATACGAAACAAAATGAGTGAATCTACACTCTAAAATGTGTCTATATACATCCGTATGTGGTAGTCCATTTGAAATCTCTAAAAAGACAAATATTTGGGAACAAATGGAGTATATGGGAATTATGCAATGCCATCTTCTTTAGCCAGGCATCATATACGTGAATCATGCAATGCCATCCTATTTAGCCAGTCATCGTATATGTGAATTGTATCATGCCATATTTTTTCCATAATGTATTCCATTTGTCAACAATGTTTATACATTCATCTACTCTTCCTGTGCATCAGCCATTTGAGTCGGTTATGGGAAAATATGGAGTGAAAACAAGGTCTTCTGAGCAGTCAGTGCCTATTGATGCAGATTTCTTGTTGGTTACAGATAGCTCCTCAGAGGAGGATCCAGAGAGAGATGACCGGTCATATCCCCCCCCCCCCGAGGTGCATGCTCTAACTTGGCTGGGTTATATTGCTCATATCATGCATATGGTGTCTTGCATTGCCATGCCATCTGCTTAGATTAGACATGCTTTGTGTGAATGCCTCCTGTTTGCTTTCTATATCAGATATGTGAATTATGCAATGCCATGTTTTTCAGCTAGTTATCATATATGTGAATTATGCACCGCCATGGAGCCAGGCATCATATATGTGAATTATCTCATGCCATCTTTTTCTCATTACGTATTCCATTTGTCGACAATCTGTGTATATTGAACTACTCTTCATGTGTATCAACCATTTGAGCCGGTTATGGAAAAATCTGGAGTGAAAACAAGGTCTTCAGAGCAGGCAATGGTACCTGTTGAAGCATATATCTCGATGGTTACAGGGAGCTCCTCAGAGGAGGATTTAGAGACAGATGACCAGTCCTATATCCCACCTGAGGTGTATGCTCTAAGTTGCAATGTTTATATTTCTCATATGATGCATATGGTGTCTTGCATTGCTTAGTTTAGACATCATATGCACAATATTGAATTCTATTTGCTTAGTTTAGAGATCATACATGCGAGTGCCAACTGCTTAGTATATGAATCAATTATGTCAATTATATCATGCCATCCTGTATACTTAGACAACATGTTTGCGAATTATTTCATCCCAACCTATTTTAGAAAGACATCATATAGTTTTGTCATGTCATCCTGTTTAGGTACTCATCATATGTTGAATTATGCCATTATATCTTGTTAAGTTATCCATCATATATCTGAAACTGTGTCATGCTATCCTGTTTAGTTAGGCATCATATATGTGAAACTGTGTCATGTTGTCCTGTTTGGTTAGACAACATATATGTGAATTACCACATCTGTCTATCATACAATGTCTGTACGTTCAATTTCTTTTCTTGTTTACCAGCCATTTGAATTGGAGGGGGTGATGGCAGTATCTAAGGGAGCAAAAACCCGTCTTCACAAAAGATAGTGCTACCCGTCGATGCAGATAGAACCATAGTTGTACTGGCCCACAAACTAGCCCCACCACACATAATTGAGACTCTTCTAGATTGCACACTTACACCGTTGGGCAGAGAACCAGCTACAACCCATCTAACCGCAACCCCAACGGATAGCAACCCACTTATAGTTGACAAAGCACCATGTCCACCACAGAGTACCCCCACACGAGCAGTTTGTAAAGCTACTGCAGTGCCCAAAGCACGAAGACCACCATAGCTAACCCAAACTCCATGTTTAAAGCAGAAGAGCAACTGTTCTCAGGTCAGATTCCGTAGCTATGGTCCATACTCCTTTGCTGTTGCATCACTGTATTTACTCATACCAACTACTTTCGAATTTGAAGGATCCAATTGAAACTCCAATGGCGCAACAGGTATGTTTTAAACCTATTTCTTTAACTGGATTCCTGTTCTAACTTCTTGCTCTATGTTGATTTCAGTTTAAGTTGTATAAACAGTTATGTTCTCATGTGATGCACATTACAAGTGCTGCCAATGTTGTGTAGTTTCTCAAACTTATATTCTGTCTATGCTGCTGTGTCTTAAAAATACGAGTTTAATTGTGTCTCTATCTTGATTAGGGAACATGAACTAGAATGATATGGACAATACAGTGACCATAGTACATAGATATATGTTTGTTTCATGCTGTTATCCTGTCCACCTTACTACTGAACCAGTTTACCAAAATGAGTTTCGTATACTATAAGCTAAACATGTGATGTGTCTGCTTGTTTCTCTTGTAGTATGCAAACAGAATATTGGAGAAGAGTACCCCACTATGCAATGGTAGAGAAAGTAATGCAGATAAGGTTCAAGATAGTGAGACAACCCTGTTGGTCTGCAAGAAAGGTGATAAAAATGATCTTGTAGACGGTGAGAAAACCCCACAGTTCTGCGTTGATGTAGTGTTCGAGTTACTGGCCAGTACCGCTGGCACAAACTCTTCGAACTCGCTACCTGAATCACTTCGGCTTCTTCAGTCTCAGCTACAAGCTGAAAGGCATCAGTCAGCTGTGCTGCGGCAAGAAGCCGAAGGACCGAGGAAGTCCCTGCAGAATTCAAATGCGTACTTTCTTGTGCAACAGCAAGCGCTGGAGGATTTAAGCGCCAAACAAGAGAAAGTTAATAAGATTGCTAAGCATCTTGCCAGCATTATGGGTACCCAGGATATTGTTTCTTGAACTCTTCTGAAGTGGTTTCAGTTCTGGACTTGTTTTGCTGTGGTGTTTATATGCTGCTTTGTTCCCTATTTTTGCACTGGTGGCGAACTTTGATGCCCAGTGGATGTAATATGTGTAATAGCCGTGATAGCCTAGCATAAGTTGCTTGCTTATTTATTTCCTTGTTGTCTTGTTTATTTGTTTGCTTGTAGTCAGTGCAGTTCTTTTTCCGCAGTTTGCTAGTGGCTGCAATAACCTATTTTTTAAAACTAGGCCACAATAATCATGGGCTAATATTTACTGTAGTGACAGTGGGCCTCCTACGGGTCGTAGAAACAGTGGGCCTTCTACGGGCCGTAGAAACAGTAGGCCTTCTACGAGCCGTAGAAACAATGGGCTTTCTACGGGTCGTAGAAACAATGGGCCTTCTACGGGCCGTATCATCAATGGGCCTTATACGGGCCGTATGATCGTTTGGCCAAACATGGGCCAATAACATGCTGCATTATGGTCGTAAACGGGCTAGAGTTGGAATCGTCTGTTCATGGGCCGACCATAACGGGCCATCGTTAATAGGCTGTATTTGATGACGCTATGAAAACGACCCAACATATTAATGGACCACAAACGGGCCGACTATAACCACGGGCTGAATTTGGCCCACAAGCAGAAAATGACAGTAATGGGCCGTAAGTAAACGAATGCTGGAAATGAGCCCAAGAATAAATGGGCTCTGAGAAGGCCGAAAGATAACATGGGCTGGAAACGGCCCAACGGAATAACGGGCCATTAATGGGTATAAAGTGATACACTGTTCATTACAGGCCAGTTTCACCACGGGCCGTTAACGGGTGTAAAGTGATACACTGTTCATTATGGGCTAGTTTCACCACGGGCCGTTAATAGGCCAAGAGTTACATAGGGCCTCATATGGGCCGAAAGACGTCATGGGCCATACATGGGCCAGAAGTGAAAATGGGCTGGAATCATATTGGATGGCCCAAATGATGCTACTGGGCCTAATTCGGATAGGGTGTAACGGGCCTTGTGTTAGTGGGTTGTAAATGGGCTATATGCTAACATGTCGTTAACAGGCTTTCCATGGGCCGGCCCGCCACCTTTTGACCAAGTCAAACGGGCTGGCCTTTTCACAGGAATGGGCCTCTGTTGGGCCATGCCATGTGTCGACGTATCATAGGCGCCTTCTGTCCAATGAGTGGATGACATCTGTCCCAACGATGAGCTGACACATGTTTCCTCCAGCCAATGATGATTTTACACGTGGAAAATCCCCATTGGTCGGGGCTGTTAATGGGTTATCGGATCCAAAACCCGACCCGATAGCTTAACGGTGTTCCGTTACGGTGGATGCCATGTGTCGGTCACCCTTGACGAAAGCACTTCTGTGACGCGCGATTTATTGTCATGGAAGTGCACACTTCCGTGATGATAATTTTGGTAATGTCATGGAACACTTCTACGACAACACATGTATGACTATCTTGATTCTGTCATAAAATCGTCATGGATGTACATGCATGACAAAAAACGGGACCTACTGTGACAAACACGTATCATCATGGAAGTGTATTTTTTTGTAGTGCAATCCAGTGCACATCCACGCAGATGTTCTGCTTGGTCCGAAACAAATCATTCCCTCTGAAATTCTGACGGGGCTTCACATAGGGGTTGATCCTCCTGCGAGTGATAAACTCGCCAAGAGGAATCTCATCCATGCCCATTGTTAGCTCCTTGATCTTGGTGGCGGTTGACTTGGTCCTGCATTGGGGGGGCACTGGAACCCTCTGGAACCTCATCTTGGTTGCGCAGGCGCTTCGAACCCGTGTCACGGCTGGCATTCGAACGACGGATGTTGGAGCCACCACCTATGCCACACAACACAAACACGAGAGAAACCGAGAAGGATTATTGCAAAGACGAGGGCCAAAACCAAATGAAACAAGCAAACATGAGATTTGGATGGAGAAAACAGCAAAATTTGCAAATCTACAGTAGTACCGGATAGGTTAACGAAAGTAAAATATTACAGCCGCTCCAGCCATGGTAGTACAGTGCCGGAGTGGCACAGTAGTACCGTGCCTGGAGCGGAAGTAATTTTTTACTTCCACGCCCCGGGCGGTAGTACCGCGTCTGGAAGTAGTAGTACCACGCCGAGGTATGTTCATGGGAGAGAGTGCGGCAGTACCGCTCCAGGAGGAGCGGTAGTACCGCTCTAGGAGGAGCGGTAATACCGCACGGACTCGACAGCGACATGAACAACGGATCAGGACATGGATCCGGATCTAGAAACAACCGCAACACTAGATCGGTACTACCGTTGATCAAACTATATTGTTGTATCATTCCAAATAGCATGTCTACTGCACTAGCAATCTCCTACACCCCTCTCTTGCAAAGATTTAACCAAATATCACATGAACAACACATGCATCTCCCCAAGACCTAGAAGCTCAAGAACGGAACAAAAAGGGAAGGACTTGAGAAATACCGAGGTCCATGGCAAGAGGGCGAGGTGGGGAATGATCCCACCGGTCGGAATGCGAGGAGAGCAGCAAGAGACGGAGATCCAGCGAGGTCCTCCGGCGTCGTTCTTGGGCAGGAGAGAGAGAGAGAGATGTGGTGGGGGAAAGGATATGAATGGGTTTGGGGGAGTTGGAACTCCCCCTGCTGACGGTGTCCTGGACTAGGGGGTACTCACCACATCGTCTCCTGATCTGTTGGATTGGGCCGAGGACCCCCATGGCCATTTAATCATGGGCCAGTTTGGATAGCCGATGCATACACGACGAAGATTGCACAAGACTTGGTGATCAAGACAAAGACTCCTCTCCACCGACATATTTGACTAGGACCCTTGTTATCCTATGCCTCTGGTACATTATATAAGCTGAGGTCGGGCTAGTCGATAGATATATGCTAGATCATTATGACATTATTCATCGTACCCTTAGGTTTTAGACCACAACATATGATCTCGAGGTAGATCGACTCTGTACTTGATACTCCATCAATATAAACAAGAGCAGGAAATAGGGTTTTACCTCCTTCAAGAGGGCCCGAACCTAGGTAAACATCATGTCCGCTGTCTCCTGTTACCCATCGATCCATGACACACAGCTTGGGACCCCCTACCCGAGATATGTCGGTTTTGACACCGATAATGGTGCTTTCATTAAGAGTTCCACTGTGAGATTGACAAAGGATCAATGGCTTGCCTGCAGATCAACTGCGATGTCGGCATCTTCGTCGCCGGCTCGACTGGTCACCTGTGACGCCCCCAATTCAATCATACACTAATCATACACGCAAACGTGTACGATCAAGATCGGGGACTCACAGGAAGATATCACAACACAACTCTACAAAATAAAAAAAGTCATACCAGCATCATATTACAAGCCAGGGGCCTCGAGGGCTCGAATACAAGAGCTCGATCATAGACGAGTCAGCAGAAGCAACAATATCTGAGTACAGACATAAGTTAAACAAGTTGCCATAAGATGGCTAGCACAAACTGGGATACATATTGAAAGAGGCACATGCCTCCTTCCTGGGATCCTCCTAAACTACTCATGGTCGTCGTCAACGGCCTGCACGTAGTAGCAGGCACCTCTAGTGTAGTAGGAGTCGTCGTCACTGGTGGCGTCTTGCTCCTGGACTCCAACGTTTGGTCGCAGCAATCGGGTATAGATAGGGGGAAAAGGGGGAGCAAAGCAACCGTGAGTACTCATCCAAAGTACTCGCAAGCAAGGAGCTACACTACATATGTATGTATTGGTATCAAATGGAAAAGGGGTAGCATATGTGGACTGAACTGCAGAATGTCGGAATAAGAGGGGGATAGCTAGTCCTATCGAAGACTACGCTTCTGGTAACCTCCATCTTGCAGCAGAAGAAGAGAGTGGATGGTAAGTTCACCAAGTAAGGGATAGCTAGTCCTATCGAAGACTACGCTTCTGGTAACCTCCATCTTGCAGCGATCACCGGTTGTATCTAGCACTTGGAAGGGTGTGTTTTATTAAGTATCTGGTTCTAGTTGTCATATGGTCAAGGTACAACTCCGAGTCATCCTTTTACCAAGGGACACGGCTATTCGAATAGATCAACTTCCCTGCAGGGGTGCACCACATTTCCCAACACGCTCGATCCCCTTTGTCCGGACACACTTTTCTGGGTCATGCCCGGCCTCGGAAGATCAACACGTCGCAACCCTACCTAGGCACAACAGAGAGGTCAGCATGCCGGTCTAAATCCTATGGCGCAGGGGTCTGGGCCCATCGCCCATTGCACACCCGCACATTGCGTACGCGGCCGGCGAGCAGACCTTGCTTCCCTTATACAAGAGCAGGTGTTCCAGTCCAACCCGGCGTGCACCGCTCAGTCGCTGACATCAAGAAGGCTTCAGCTGATACCACGACGTCGAGTGCCCATAAGTGTTCCGCGTAGTTGGTTAGTGCGTATAGGCCGGTGGCCAAACTCAGATCAAATACCCAGATCTCGTTAAGCGTGTTATTTTGAAATAACCGCGGACGCCGACTAGGGCCAGACCCACCTCTCTCCTAGGTGGTTTCAACCTACCTTGTCGCCCCGCCACAAAGATTCACTTAGAGGGCCATCGGGACAAACGTCCTTTCGGACCCAATCCGTGAATCACTCGCGGCTACTCTACGAGCCGACCCGTCTTTAGTCACCACAAGTATCATATAATATGTATAAGTATATACCCGTGATCACCTCCCGAGTGATCACGACCTGATATTATAGCATGGCAGACAAACAAGAATGTAGGGCCACTGATGATAAACTAGTATCCTATACTAGGCATTTAGGATTGCAGGTAAGGTATCAATAACTGTAGCAACAATGACAGGCTATGCATCAGGATAGGATTAACGGAAAGCGGTAACATGCTACACTACTCTAATGCAAGCAGTATAGAGAAGAGTAGGCGATATCTGGTGATCAGGGGGGGGGGCTTGACTGGTTGCTCTGGCAAGTAGGGGTCGTCAACAACATAGTCGGACGGGGCACCAGCAGTGGTGTCAGTCTCGTAGTCTACCGGAGAGAAGAGGGGGAAGAAACAATGAATACAATGCAAACAGATGCATAACGATGCATGACATGACAAGTAGCGTTGCTAGGTGTGCCCTAACACGGTATGAGGTGATACCGGCGAAGGGGGGAAAACATCTGGGAAAATATCCCCGGTGTTTCGCGTTTTCGGACAGATGAATCTGAGGGGGAAAGTTGCGTGTTTGCTATGCTAGGGATGCGTGGCGGACGAACGGGCTGCGTATCCGGATTCGTCTTGTTGTTCTGAGCAACTTTCGTGTACAAAGTTTTTCCATCCGAGCTATGATTTATTTTATATTAATTTTAACAGATTTAAATCATTTTTAGGATTTATTTAATTATTTTAAATCAACATTATCCAGAACAGTGCACGCTGACGTCAGCATGATGTCAGTAGTCAACAGGGGTGTTGACTAGTCAACTGACGTGTGGGTCCCGTTCATCATTGACTAGACTAACTAATCATGATTAATTAGTTTAATTAGTTGTTTGGTTTAATTAATCAAAATTAATTAAGTTAATTAATTCTTTAATTAATTGATTGATTGTTTTTATTATTGTTTTTATTCTTTTTTTAATCATTCTTAGGGGCGTGGGGCCCCCATGTCATTGGCCCTAGGGGCCAAATGGGCGCGGGCGACAGGCGCTGGGCGCCAGCCCGATACGACGCTCGCCCAGCCAGCCGAGGGGCGCGGCGCCGGCGGCCAAGTGCCCGGCCGGAGGCGGCGACCGGACCGGCGAGCAGGAGGCGCGTTGGCCGGGGGGGGCGCGGCGGCGAACTGCATGGCTGTGGGCAGCGGCGCTAGCGGGAGCAGCATGCAGAGCGGGTTAGAGGGAGGAGTAGAGCAGGAGCAACCGGCGGCTGCAACGCGGGGGCGAGAGCGTGCGCGCTCGAGCGGGGGCAGCTGGGCGCGGCATGGTGGCGCGGATAGAGCCGCGCCGGAGCTGCGGCGAGCAGGGGAAGGGGTTCGCGGGCGCGGAGCTGCAGCGCTAGGCGACGACAGGACTGGTAGAGCAGCGGGGGCGAGCGGGAGCCGGAGTTGTGGGAGCGCGCGGCGAGAGCGGTGAGCACACAGCGCGATGGCGCGGGGAGCAGGGACGAAGCCCTGACGCGGCGCGGGCGACGGCCTCGCGCGGGTGTGCACGCCTGCTGAAGGGGGAGCATGGGAGCAGAGCGGCGGCAAGCCGGGCGGAGCCGAGCGGGGGAAGCAGGGGCGGGCGAGTCGCGGGCGAAGCGCGACGGGAAGCAGGCGCGGGGAGGGGCTGCGGTGCGCAGGCAGCGTGCGGCCGTGAGCGCAAGCGCTAGGAGACAGGAGGAGAGGAGAGGAGGGGCGCGTGCTCACTGGGCCGGTAGGGAAAGGGCAGCGGGGGTCGGGGTGGTTGATGGGGACGACGACATCAGAGGAGGCAGACTAGCGGGGAGGAGGAGGCAGGCCGGCGAGATCCAGGCGGGACGAGGCGGCGACGGCGTTCAGGGGCGGCGTAGTTTCGCGGGGAGGACAGCATTCCAGGCAGCGGCGGCAGCGTGCGGGTGAGCCCTGATCCCGATTGGATCGGGGGAGAGGGAGAGTGGGGGGAGTGGGTATCGGTGGGGGGTTGACCGTGGGGTGGGGGGTTATGGAGAGGGAGTGGGGGTGGGCCGGCCCATTCGGGCGGCCGGGGTCCATGTGGACGGCCAGCTGGGCCAAAAGGCCCAGCGGGGGGGAGGGTTTTCTCATTTTCTTATTTTTTTTGTTTTTAATTTTTATTTATTTTTCTTTTGTGTTTTAATTCAATTTAAAGTATTTATGCATTTTCTAAACATGTGTTTATTATACCATATTTACATATGCAAAATATGGCACCTCCCGAACATTTTTGTTTTAACTTTAGAAAAGTTTGATGTCTGACATTTATTTAAATTTTGAATTTGAAAAGTTTTGATCCAACGCGAGATTAGCAAGAGTAACCAGGGTGATGTGGCAGTGTTAACGTGGGATTACTATAGCATGATTGTTCAGGCGTTACATCACCTTGGCTTGACCGAGGACTGTGCCCTGCCTCCGATCGTCATGTTCGGATGAGGCCTTCATCAAATATCAACTCCGATCTCTACCATGATCATGGAGAAATTATCCTTGGAGCTCGGGGGCTCAACGTCAACATTGAGCTTGGGCGACCGTGTTGTTCTTCCGGATAGCAAACTTGTATCCACTGCCACCACCTCCTCGAGCATCGCTTTGACGATTCTTTCCGTGGAATTGTGCGGAATTGAGTCTACAACAACCTTGTAAAATTTTGTCGCGTTCCGATGGAGCAATCTCCACCGATCTCCAATATACCGGAGCCCTGTCGAGTCTGGACGGGAATCAGGATGAGTTTAGGGCGTGGTCTCCAGAGCCCAGCTCGGAGGTTATTTGGAAGTTCCAATCATTCATCTGCTGTGGAATTTCCATATCTATCACCTCTCAAAATTTTAGCTCGATCCGAGCAATCAAACTCCGGGAACCTTCCGATTAGTGCATCACTTTTCGGATCTGTTTTCTGCCCGAATACGAATCCGACCTGAGTTCATTTCTTTTCACGAACGAGATATTGGACAACCTTTTTGGAAGAACCTCTTTCTAGGATATTGTGTTTTGTTTCCGAAACACATGCTCAGAAATTTTGCTCCTTTTTGGAGGTAATCTTCACCGTCACGCTGGTGTTAAACCAGTCCGGCAATATTGCTTCACGGCTGCCGACCTACACTAGACACATCTTTGCTTTGTTGAGCCGAGCTCAACTTCTTCGAATCATCATCTCGGCGAGCCGAACCAAAGTTCGGAATCGCAAAGGATAAATCATCACCAACATCGCCACCCCACGGATCACACGGAGCGGGCACACTGGCATCGGCGCATGGTCACTTCATCAAGTCGGCATTGATCGCGTCACAAGTTACGACCTGCATTGGCATGGCTGCACTATTGCTTCTTCAAGCCGGTGTCCGTCATGCAGAACTGTTTCAACACCTCGGCTGACACGACAGCTGCAACGTCTCCTTACCGGCCTGCTCCGTCACCTCGGCTGGACCAGGGGCTTCGCCATATCTTCATCAAACTTACTCTCGTGACTTCGGTGTCACCAGCCGACATGCTTCGACTGATCGGCTGACATGGAGTCTTCGACACCTCGGCTGGACCGGGGACTTTGCTATTTCTTCATCAACACACCTCGATGACTTCGGCGTCGCCAGCCGACCAGCTTTGTCACGTTAGCTGGACCAGGGGCTTTGCCTCGGCGAACCAACCTTTGCCAGCATCGCCATGCCGTCTCTTTATCGCCCATCAGGCAGTGGGTGTGCGGTTCGAGTCCCAATTTCAGGAGTCACATTTCTTCGGATTACTACAACAAATAAACCAGGTGCTATTAATCCTGTAATTTTTTCTTGTTTGGGTTTATTTGTCCCTTGGAATTATTACTCTGGTTTGTTCCATCATCTGTACATAGGTCTATCAAATGGTGACCGCATTAATGACAGTCGGGTGGTGGTTCGGTCAGTTTCCGTACATAGTTCAGTGAACGCCGCATCCGGAACTTGGACTGGCCTATGAATTCAGGCTTTGCCGCATCACGCCGACGCCCTGCTTCGACATTGACTTTGGCGCCAGGCCGCATATGTTTAAATAAATTATTTTGCGTAAATTAATTACCCGAGGATTTTTATATATTTATATTATTATTGTTGGACTGCACTATTTTACATGTGTAGGTAATCGACTTGGACTACATCACGCGGTCACTTCGGCAAGCTGACGTCGTCGTCTCAATCGGCCTAAATCGGCTCGCGTGATCACCTTGTTGGTCGAATTGCCATACCGACATGTTCGGTTGCCTCAGGGACTTCAGCATCGCTGAGGGAGCTCTACCTCATCGAGTGTTCGGCACACATGCCATATTTCTTTTATACTCACTTTGCATAAATTATTAATTATGCAACATTTTTTAAATAATTATTATTACTATTATCTCCGGTTTGCACTATTTCCTATGAACAGGTAAATGATCCGGGTCGGGCAGTGTTTTGTCACGTTAGCGTACAGACATTACCACGTCACCTCGGCTGGACTGGGGCCTTCGTCCTCACTTCATTAAACCACGCCGGGGACTTCGGCGTCACTTTGCCGTCCTGCATTACCCGTGCTATGTCATCACTCCGGAGTGTCGAGCTCTTCGCTCTGCCATCTCGGGACCGACTTGGGGGATGGAACCTTGTCCCACATCAAGCTCGGACCGCGTCATCAATGCCGAACACATTAACCAGCTAAGTCGCTTTCATGCTCAAAGTCTTAAATTTTTAACTTGTGTTCGGTTCGACCAAGCATTATACTTTTTTTGGCAAATAGTTGTTTGTGAAAAAATTCCTTGTCAAAACTTTGTTTGTGACACACAAATTCAAATACCCCGTTTACTTGGGGGCTTCATTTTTTAAGCCTTCCCTCTTGCATATGATTATACTTGTACGGATTCGTTCCTTGTTCGTGTATTACGCCACAATATGCACCATGTTGACTTAAGTGTTCTGCAAGCTGGGTTGCCTTGCTCCTGTGTTTACCCCTACGTTCCCGATTGTTCGGCTAGTGAGTAAAGGGAGCAACTCTGCGATTGTCACAATCGGGTCATCCGAGCTCGGACCTCAGACTGGGTGAAGCCAAAAGCTAGCGCTCTTATTGTTTTCAATCATGATCGGCACACAACGGAACTCGTGAGTACAAAAAATCTATTGCACAAGTCTCATAGTAACAATGAGCAACCCAAGAAAGGTATCGGTGGGGGTACTATTTTCTTCGAAGATGCTTCTTACACTTCATTAGTAATTTAGCATAAGTCCCCTGAGCGTGCTTTGTCTGTTACAGCCTTATGGTCTGATTGCTTGGTTATCGGAAACATCGTCGATATTCTCGATAGATGGAGCACATAACACTTTTTGGCCCTTGACCAAAGAGGGAGAAGCCGACGGTCGGTTAAGACGCGTTTAAACTTCGGGTGAACACATATATGATATAAGTACTTCAGTACATACAATCATTATACATAAAATTCTTTTAACCAAATCACTTGGGGGCTCTTAAATTTATGTGAGCTGTTTTATAATAAGTGTTCTTCTTCTTAGTCGTTGCAAAGTCTTTTTCTATCACTCCTTTTTTTCGACGCGAGTGTGTGGTCAATAGTCGTGGAGCCTAATTTCTCTCTCAAAGCCGCTAGGGTTTAGTTTGCCAAACTGGCCTAACAAGAAGTACTCCGCCTTCGGGACAGGAGGTGGAAGCCGTAGGCTGACCCGCTTGAAGTCTTGAGATAGGAGTGTCATGTTAAAGCACGACAGAAGCACATTTTTAAGACCAATTTCCGGATTGGCACCGAACACTCGATCTAGTTCGGACCGTCAAGTTTTTACTGATATTTTTGGTTTTCCAAGCCTATGGCACTTTTAAACTAGTTGTGTGTTTCTAGCATAAGTCATGCAGTGCAACGCCGGACACCTTTAGAGGTTCGGCAAAAACATTCTCGGATATTGCTATATATGCATCGGTTTCGAATTGTGTCTTCAGTCAATAGTTGGGTTGCCCGGCTCCTGTGCTTGCCTCCTACGTTCCGCTTTGTTTGGCTAGGTGCGCAAAGGGAGAACCACTGTGATTGTGCTTCCAGCTAGCATGGTTAAGCGCCTCAGTGAAGAAAGCTGAAAACTGACTGTCACAATAAGCATAAACTGGTCAGGGATCCGATGACTGTATTAAACTATAAGATCGATACAGGTCAACCAGTGTTAAATGACGGCGTTCATAACATTGGCCAAAGTGTCTATGGCTTGACCTCAACTGTCGCTGAACACTAACCAGGGGCTAGTTACCGGCCTCCCAACTTAAAGCTCCTATGACTAAGTTAAAGTTATAAAGCCCGCATATCTGATTGCCTCATTTCTGCTAAAACCACCACCTTCGAGCACCGAGACATCGGCTAAGGGTTGTTTTGTTATTGCGGAAACACCCTGCATAGCATCAACTGATAAACTGTGACAACAGAGTCAAAGTAAACATATCATCGGCGTTCGTATTTAATATACAAGGGCTGCCTTCCGTAATCATCATTATAAAGCCATAAATATGCATCAATTTGACTTAAGATTTTGGCCAAGCTGGGTTGCCTGGCTCCTGTGCTTACCCCTACGTTCCCGATTATTCGGTTAGGCAGTAAAGGGAGCACCTCCGTGATTGTTACTACCGGGTCATCTGAGTTAGTACCTCAGACTGGGTGAAGCCGAAAGCTAGCGATCTTAAGGGATATAATTGGTCGGCAACGACAGAAGTGAAAATTTTGGTTCATTAATACTATAGAGTTCGGGAACTTTCCCCGAACTAAATCCTCGATATTTTGCTCCCACATTGATCGGAGCTGAGGTTTCATGATCATGCTTAGCATGACAACCCAAAGAAAGGAACCGATAGCGGGACTATTTTCTTTGGAAGACATTTCTTATGTTAAACAGTAATATAACATATCTCTTTGCGTACCTTTGTTTATAAAGTCGTATGGCCAGATTGCCTTGTTTGTCGTAAATCTTTGCCCTCATAAAGGCTTTATAAAGTAGGACAAACACTCCTCGACTACTGGCCGAGGAGGTGGAAGCCGATGGCCGGTCAACAAAGTTTTGTATAATGCGGATCCGAGCATTAATGATGTAAAGTACTTGGATACATAGAATCATTACACATAATTTGTGACTTTACTTCGAATATCGATCCTTAATCCAGCCACTCGTGCCCACATTAAGGCTCGGGGGCTACTGGGCTTCGGGCTTATCATTCACTAATAATAAAGGGGCACATCGATCCCCTGATCTGGTGTTGCCACCCGACCAGTGGCTCGGGGGCTATTGCATTGCCTATTCAATGCAGAAAGTTCAAAGTGCTCAGTGTTCGGCGTAACTGAACTATGGACAAGCGCATCTTCGGACGACAATAAGTACCATATGGGACTTATCCGACATCAAGCTGATATATCACGACGACTTCTCATGACCCTCTCTCAGGGGCCCGTCCGCCGATCACTATTACCTCTAATATATTACACTGCGTTTCTATTCCTACGTATGCTGCCGAGCTAGGAGTTGATCCTCAGGCTGATTTCGCAAATCGACCTGAGTCTCAGGGGCTACTAGGATCAACGGTTTCAAGTTTTCCTTCAGGTGCATCTCGGGTTTTAGACCGATACACACCTTGAGGGCTACTGGTTATACATATTGACATCAAATAAATTTAGACGCATTGGAAATAAAATCCGCAAACAATTATCCCATGACCGAGGTGATGAACCACCTTGAAAGCATTTCGGGATTTAGCTCGGATGCAAGTGGCTGGCTCCATAGTGGGCATTTCTGGCATTAAGCTCGGCTAAACTCCTTCAACTTTTTCGAACCAAGGTGATCTATGACACCTCGGATACGGTCCGGCGCTGGAGCTCGGATGCAGGCCGGCACTGGAACTCGGTGTAACAAGACCCTTCCGATACAATCCGACGTTGAAGCTCGGAAGCGGTCCGGCGTTGGTGCTCGGCTGCAAAAAGATACCTCGAATGGAGTCCGGCGTTGGAGCTCGGATGCAAGAGGACACTGCCGCACGGCAAATACTTCAAACCCTAGGTGTGGTATGAAAATAACAAGCCATTGATAAAGGCCGAAGACTTAAAGGGCTCCTCGGATACCCGACGTGTGAGATCTTCAGATTTAGCTCGGCAATCCTCAAGATTGAAGATGGGAATATTTGTTGAACCAGTTTTCAAGACCGACGACCGAAGACGAAGAACAGTTCGGAAGAACCGAGGAGCGTCCCCAACTTGAAGAGCGGTTCAGGGGGCTACTGACGGTGTCTTGGACTAGGGGGTACTCACCACATCATCTCCTGATCAGTTGGATTGGGCCGAGGACCCCCATGGCCGTTTACTCATGGGCCAGTTCGGACAGCCGATGCATACACGAGGAAGATTGCACAAGACTTGGTGATCAAGATAAGGACTCCTCTCCACCGACGTATTCGACTAGGACTCTTATTATCCTAAGCCTGTGGTACATTATATAAGCCGAGGCCGAGCTAGTCGATAGATATATGCTAGATCATTATGACATTATTCATCGTACCTGTCGGTGTTCTGGGAACGGGGGTCCCCAGACTTGCCTGCCTGCGGCCTGCGGCGTGGCTCAAAGGGGGGGGGGGCAGCACGGCCCATCTTCACCAACACAAACCCAAGACCCTCGCGAGGGGCCAAGCCTCGCAGGGCGAACGACGCGGAGCTTCCTCAGGCACGGCCTCATCAGGCTGGCTCACGAGGAGGCGGAGAGATCAAGGCGGGGCACCTCACGAGGTGCCCATGACACAAGCCATGATGACTCAGGGTGCCAGGCGGGTGCCAGCCGCGCAGCATCCTCCTTTCCTCTTTGGTGCAAAGGGGGCAAGCGCAGCCGCGGAGTACCGAGGCATCAGGCAAAGGTTGCCATTTAGGTGCAACGAGACCAAGACCAGGAGGACTACGAGACGGAGGTCACCGTGGAGCCCAAGACGGCGTCATCACCAGAGCTTTGCGCAGACGAAGACTACTTTTGTCAGGATAGCTGATACTTGCTGTCCCCCTTCAAATTAGCCCGCCATTGTTGGCTCCCTTCCCGCTCGATATTTGGGAAGAGGACCAGGGCCTCTATAAATAGGACCAGCCACCCACATAGCAAGGGGGTCGTTCGGTCGGTTGGTTGGGAAGAGAGAGAGAGAGAGAGAGGAAGGGGACTGAACTCCTCCCAGCGGTTCATCGCCCCAGCCAAGAACACACCCTCGCGAGGCTGTTCTTCCTTGTATTGTTCATCATCATCAGCCCAAGAGGCAATCCACCACACCACACACTAGAGTAGGGTATTACACCACTATGGTGGCCCGAACCAGTATAAACCCTGTGTCTCTTGCGTTATTCTTTTGATAGTTTAGATCCTGGCAAGGCGGAGGGGTGCAGGCAGGTAGGAGGCGAAATCTTCGCGCACACCCCAGTGTTCGAACCTCAAGGGTCTGCCGGAACCCGGAATCCGACATTTGGCGCGCCAGGTAGGGGTGCGCCGGAATCCACCTTCTACCACCCCGTTCTCCTCCGACCATCGCGCCCATGTCAGACGCTCGTCGGGCCCGCGCGGAGCGCCGGGCCGCCCTCGCTTCCTGCGTCGCCCAGACGGCCCCTGTCGGCGGGCGTCCTCGCCGTTCCCCGTCACCTACCGTCAACGCCGCTACCGGCCCGGCGGGGGACGAACAGCAAGCATCGTCTCAGCATCCTTCTGTGCGGCAAGACGGCCGTACCGCAACTCCCTCGTTCACCCCAGCTGGATCTTCGTCCCGCGCGCTCCGCGCGCCCATGGAGGCTCGAGCTGCACTCATCGCGGCAAACGAGCTCCTGCGCTACCGTCCCGTTGACAACGTCTACGAAGAATGGCTCGACCGCATTGCCGAGCTCGTCCGCGCCGCAGGGGGCTCTTCCGCGCCGTCCGTTCCACTGCACCACACCCCGCCCCGCGCGGGCGAGGAGGCTCTGGCGGCGCCCCGGCCGCCTCCTCCTCAAGAAGACGCCATGGCTCCAAGGCACGTGGCCCCTGGGCGGAACCCGCTCCGTCAGGTGCCAGCGCGGCAAGAACAGAGCTGCCAAGAAGTCCCTCGACCGCAAGAAGCTGCCCGGGCGCTCCCTGCTCCAGCACATCGCGACCATGCTCTTGCTCCCGCGCGTCAAGACCCCGCACTGCTCTCAGCTGCAGCGCGTGGGGACATGCAAGACTAGGCTCTCCGTCACCCAAGGCCTCCCATGGCCACAGCAGGCTGCCGCGCCTACACCACCGAACTATGCAACGTCGTGTGGCCCAGCAAGTTCAAGCCAGACCTGCCCCCTCGCTACGACGGCACGGCCAACCCTACGGAGTTCCTCCAGCTCTACGAGCTGGGCATCGAAGCTACCAACGGAGACGAGAAGGTCATGGCGAACTGGTTTCCCATGGCGCTCAAGGACGGGGCCCGCACCTGGCTCCTAAACCTGGCTCTAGGCACAATCTCCTCTTGGGAAGAGATGCGGACGCGCTTCATCGCCAACTTCCAAGGCACACGCGACCGGCCACCCGCCGTGAGCGACATGCGCCGCATCAAGCAACAGCCCGGGGAGACCCTGCATAAGTACATCCAGCGCTTCAACAACGCACGCCTCAAGATTCCCAAGGTGACTGAGGAGGCCATCATCTCTGCCTTCTCCGATGGCGTGCGCGATGTCAAGATGAAGGAGGAGCTGGCGATGCATGAAGACCGGTGCACTTCCTTGGAGCTGTTCAACTTGGCGAACAAGTGCGCCAGGGCTGAGGAAGGGCGTCTCTCCCTCCTCGAGCTGCCTGCCGCAGACCCAGAAGAGAAGAAGCTCAAGGCCAAGGATGTGGAGCGCAAGGGGGCTGCCGTGCTCGCGGCAGAACCAGACACCAAGCGGGGCATAGATCAGCCCGAACCTTCCAAGGGCAGCCGGTACTGTGTGTACCACGACCTCCACACCCACAACACCAACGAATGTTAAGAACTCCGAGCCGTGCGAGAAGGAAGGATCGGCCGACACCCTGACCGCGGTGGCCGGGGCTATGGTCGAGGAGGAGGAAGGAACGCAGGACGCTGGGAAGACCGTGGCCCACGCCAAGGGTGGCGCGATCAACCTCGCGAGGATCGCTGGCAAGCCCCGCCTTGCGAGGGAGCCTGGAGGGATCAGCCTCGCGAGGATCGCCCGCAAGGCAACGCAGGCCTCCCACCGCTACCGCCGCAGCCAAGGAGAAACAAGGACCGCCACCAGGACGAGGAGGCTGGGGGGCTTCCAGGAGCCGCGGGCAATCGCCTGCATCCTGGGTGGAGCACAAGCCCCAGCCTCTCAATGCATCTTCAAGCAGTTCGCCCGCGAAGTGAACGCAGTCCTCCCCAGGCTCGAAGCCACACGCCCTCTCAGGTGGTCGGCGTGCGCCATCACGTTCAGCTCAGCAGATCAGCTCAATTGTGCGGCTACAGCCGGAGTCCTCCCGATGCTTTGTTCCCCTATCATCAGCAACGTGGTGGTCACCAAGACCCTCATCGATGGCGGGGCAGGGCTCAACGTCCTGTCCGTGGAAACATTCAACAACCTCCAAGTGCCCTACAACCAGCTTCAGCCAACCAAGCCTTTCTCCGATATCACCGACGGCTCCACGGTCCCGATTGGGCAGGCCCGCCTCTCTGTCACCTTCGGGGCACGCGACAACTACCGCACCGAGCTCATCGACTTCGACGTTGCTCACATTCACCTGCCGTACAATGCCATCCTTGGGTACCCGGCGCTGGCCAAGTTCATGGCAGTAACTCACCACGGATACAACGTCCTCAAGATGCCAGGAAGCGGCGGAGTCATCACGGTGCCCTGTGAAGAGAAGGACGCGGTGTGTTCCCTGGAACGAGCCTTTTAGGCCGCATCACTGGAAGACCCGGATCGTGGAAGCAGGAGGCTTCTCGAGACCGCCCCCAAGAAGAAGAAGACATCGTCCGGCCCGGCCCCTCAGGAGGCAGGCCCCTCTGGGCCCATGCCTGCCCAGGGGGAACCTCCCTCCATCGCATAGGAAAGCGCACCCGGCGCCCTCCTCAGGCAGGGCTCGAGGGCTCTCCCCTGGAGGGCCACTGACCTAGCTAGGGTCACGAGGGAGGCGCTTGGGCACCACATGGAGGCGTGTTTCGAAGCGCGTTTCCTTCAAGAAGGAGCAAGGCAAGGAGGCCCAGACCCTCAGGAGTTCATCAGCAAGGCCATTCAGGAGCTACACGAGGCAAGAGTCATGAGAGGCGGCCGCCGCCTACCAGCAGTGGCTCCCCATCCAGGCGAGGATGGCGGGCTACGCGTCTGCATCGACGTACCAGGGCTCAACCGAGTCGCCTCCCTGGAGCGCCTCTGGCCCTCGCGACTGGGGCGCTGCGGAGGTCCACCCCACAGCTACGTTTGCATGCCTTACGGCTTGCCGAGCGCGGCTGACATGTACCATCGCCTCATGAGGGGCACCACGGAGGCACAAGAAGCCAGGCGTTCCTCAGCCCTGGCGGAGATGGAGATGGTCCGCGAAGAGCTGCCAGCGCCTCCGGAGCCTCCCGAGGCCCCTGGGCCTGGGGGCTCATGAGGATCGGCTTCCGCAGCCCACAGAGCCTGCTACGCCAACACCCCTTTGTCTTCAGCGTCATCAGGTGACATCTTTCAAGTTTCACTTCCAGCTGGGAGCGCTCCCAGGGCTGCATTATCCCCAGGCCGCGTGGGTCCATCCCTGCGGCGTGTGTCCCTTTTTATTTCGCGTTGTTAGCTTACCTTGTTGGGGGCGCCCCTCGGGCTGCATGATCCCCAAGCCGCTGAGGCCAGGCCCAGCGGCACGTATCCCATTTGCGTTTATTTCCGATTATGCATTAGACCCACCATGCTTGATTATTTGATGCCGGTCCACGGCACCTCTTCTTCTCCATGCCGACCACTTGTACGTTAAAGGGGGGAGGGGTACCTGAGCATCGCGACTCAGGGATCTTACTGGCTCTCCAGCCCTCACCCTCTGGCCTTGACCACGGCATCGCGACCTGGCATACCAGCGACGGCTGAGACCAGCTCGAAGGCCGGGACCCGAGGACGTAGAGTGCAGGCATCTAACCCAATTTGCAGGGACACATCACAAGATAAGGCCCAGTGCCAGGTGCAACCCGCCTAGAGGTAGGCCCCCGTGAGTCCCGCGCTGGCTCACGGGTGCCCAGATACACCTCGCCAGGCCCTACCGTGCCAACCACGTGTCAGGGCGGGGCTGTACACACCCCGGGGGCTCCTCCCGAAGGGGGGGGGCTCCCACGTACCAGTGGAAGCACCATGCTCCGCGTTGGCTGACGACACTGCCGAGGAGCGGCTATGCCCGTACACATACGGAAGCGCTATGCTCCGCGCTGGTGATAAACAACTAAGGGTGGCCCCCGGGCCGCATCAACCTCAGGGAGCCCAGAGCTCAGTGTCTAGCCTCATCATAACGCCTCCCCTTGGGAGTGCCGCGCGAGGGGGCTGGGCACGGGGGCTGCGCCTGGGTCACGCCCAGACGCACGCCGCCCAGCCAGGCCCCCCGGGCCTGGTTCGTCGCGCGCCTCTCCCCGAGCGGAGCCAAGGTATGAAGGCCGTTTGGGCGTCAAGGGGGACTCCTGAGCATCGCGACTCAGGAGGCTAACTGGTCACATAGCCCCTCACTCCTTGGTCCCGTCCTGGTTTCTGGTCGGGACTATTGCTGGGTGAGGTACGCGCGGGGCCGGGCTCTGCAGACGTAGAACGGTGGATCCACCCACATCATACCTCCCTACTTGTTGTTCGTGCACCAAGGGAGACTCCTGAGCATCGCGACTCAGGAGCCTAACTTGTCACGTAGCCCCTCACTCCTTGGTCCCGTCCTGGTTTCCATTCGGGACTATTGCTGGGTGAGGTACGCGCGGGGCCGGGCTCTGCCGGCGTAGAACATAAGCAAGTAGGAAGGAAAAGCGCAAATTTCAAAGGAATTCGAAAGCAAGTATTACAGTCCACACTGTTATCCCAATACCAAACGCAGGTTTAAATGCCTCCCCGAGGCATGATACATGTGCAGGAATTAAAAGCAGGACAGGAGCCACGACGGAGTCACTTGGCGGCGGAGGAGCAACGCTGAGTGGGTTCGCCTCACGGAGCAGTGGGGTCGGCAGCGCCTTGCTCCGGCTTGGTGCTGAAGGCCCGGAACTTCCCCAGCAGAGCCTCTGCGTGACCCTTCACGGCCTCGGCAGTAGCAGCGGCACGCTCGCCGCTTGCTGGCTCCAGCAGGCTGTCAAGGTCGACGCCGGGATCGCGAAGGTAGATGTGGGTGAGGACCCGCGTCAGTGCTGCAGAAGACAGGACACGCGCCTCGTCCTCGGCCGTGGGGCCAAGGCCAAGGGCGACATCTTCAAGAGCGTGAACCAGGAAGGGAAGCAGCTTGGCGGGGCCGTCCTCGGCGCCAGCCAGCGGGCTCTCCAGGCCGCTGTCATAAAGCATCCTCAGCGAGGAGCGCGCCTTCTCCTCCAACTCCATGAAGGCCGCGCGGTCCTCGGCAAGAACCAGGGCCTTCTCGTCCAGCTCGGCCTTCCTCACCCCAACTCCTGCTCTAGCACGCCCAGGCGGTCGCAGAGCTTCTTGAGCTTGGCCTCCCGGCCCTCGACGGCCGCCTCGTGAGCCTTTACGCCTTCTTCCTGCTCTTGGCGAAGGTGGGCCTATTTCGCGAGCTGATCCCACTGGCCTTGCAGCTCGTCCTCCAGCGCCTTGCAGCGACCACGGACGTCGACCACCTCCCCCAGGACTGCATCACGAGCAGCCTTCGCCTCAAGGACGGCCTACTTCTCCTCATCGCATGCCGTCGAGGCCTGGACCAGCGCCGCCCGAATCGAAGCGTCGGAGCGAACCCATCCAGAAGCCAGCTCCAAGCGCCCGGCCACCAAGCGAGGGTCGGCACCAAGAAGATCCTACCGCAGTCGGTCCAGCTCGGCAACAACACGATCCAGAACGGCAGAAGGAGTTGGAGAGACAGCAGCCGGTGGAGTAGGAGGAGAAGGCGGCAGCGCGTCCGCAGCATCCTGAGACGGAGTCTGCCGCGCCCCGACAACTGTAGTGGCGGCGGCAGACGAGAGCACCTCGGGAGCCACTTGGGCCGTGGGGGCTGAGCTCGCCCCAACCGGCTCAGCCAGGCCTCGCGAGGACGACCGGGCAGGAGAAGCCTCTGCGTCGCGGTCACCCTCCTTCGCAGGCAGGGGCGCTACCACGGATGGAACCTCAGGAGCCCCCTTTGACTTCTTTGCTGTGGGCGCCAGCCTATCCAAGGGATGTGAACGTCAAGCCTCAGAAGCAGAGCAAGAATTAAAGACAAGAATCGAACGCTTATGGGTCGCTGCCTGTGAGCTCAAGCGGCCTCCGGCCAAATCTGAAGCCTGAAAGCCGGCTGTAAGGGTCAACCTCGGGAAGCTTGGAGGCGGAAGGTGCGTCTGCGGTCCGCCCTGAGGCCGGGGCAGACCCGCGGGAGATCAGCCCGGTCCTGTCCTTCTTCGGGATCGGGGGCGAGCTTCCGCCGTCCTGCTCGTCGTCGTCCACGCTGTCGTCTTCGTCGTCATCCTCGTCGTCATCACTCGGAGGGAGGCGGAGGGCGCGGGACCTGCGCCGGGGGAGGGGAGCCCTCGACTCTCCATCAGTCGCCTCGGAGTCAGGCCCTTTTCCCCGCACCCCTCCTTCTTCCTCTTCGCTGGAGTCGTCGGAGGGCACGTCCACCGGTTCCTCGGGAGTCTCCATGGGCACGAGCCCATCCCCGTTGAAGACGGGCATGGACTTCACTACCCGCTCCCAGTCATCGCGGAGGAACAAGGGCGTAGGAGCGCCCTCCAACCTCGCCACATTGCCCCCGACCAGGAACTGGAGAACCACAGCCAGGTCTCCGTCGGCCAAGGCCGCGGGGCTCGGGCGGGGCCTCCACATTGGAAGTGAGTACTGCCGAAGCGGAGCCAGCTGGTGCTCCAGGAACTCCCTCAGCAGCGACGCGCCGGTCAGCTTCGCTGCCGCCATGTCGGTCGGCCTCAGATCCGCGTCCATGTTCTCCAACACCATCTTCACGCGGGGATCCGTGAGCTCCGCTCGATCCCAGTCGCTGGAGCTCATGGGCTGCTCCGTGGGCAAGATCAGCCGAGGGTGGATGCGCTCGGCATCCACCAAGATCCACTTGCTCCTGAAGCCCTCAATCCTCTTCCCAGGGTTCGAGATGGCAATGGCGCCACCGTACGCGATGAAGCTCGCGCACGCGGAAGCAGGACCGCGAGAGGTCCGGAGGTAGAAGTAGTGGTGCAGTAAGGCCACTAAGGGCTGCACCCCAACGTGGGCCTCGCAATAATAAGCAAAGATTGCTAGGAGAAGGACGGAGTTGGGATGGAGATGCAGAGCCTGTAGCTTGTAATGGCGGAGGACAGAGAAGAAGAACTCGGAGAAGGGAGGCACCAGGCCAGCAATAATGGCACTTACGAAGAGCAGATAGAAGGTGCTCCTTTGACCCTCAGGGGTGGCGGAGCCGGCCTTGAACACCTTCGCCCCGTCGATGCCTTGCGCCGTCGCCATCCGGCGCAACCGGGCAAGGCTTGCCTCCGACACGTTCGGCGGGTCCAGGGCAGACGAGTACCAAGCTACGGCCGGGGGCTGGCGAGGCGCCATGGCTTCCTAGGTCGCACGGTCAGAGCAGATCTGGAAATTTCGGAGGAAGGAAGGAGAGGCGCAAGAAAGGGGATCTGAGCAGTAACCGGGGAAAGCAAGAAGCAGGGCCTAGGCGGATACCACTCCTTTATCAACTCGCGCGGTTGCTAAGGCGCCCACGTCCAGTCAACCGCCATGCGGCGCCCAAGGCCGCAGGCTGTTAGGGCCCGCGGCGCTTCGCTCTTGCCCTTCCGCCTCCCTACATGGCCAAGTCCGGGCGCGCCTTGGGCCCGGGGGCTACTGTCGGCATTCTGGGAACGGGGGTCCCCAGACTTGCCTGCCTGCGGCCTGCGGCGTGGCTCAAAGGGGGGGCCCAGCACGGCCCATCTTCACCAACACAAACCCAAGACCCTCGCGAGGGGCCAAGCCTCGCGGGGCGGACGACGCGGAGCTTCCTCAGGCACGGCCTCATTAGGCTGGCTCACGAGGAGGCGGAGAGATCAAGGCGGGGTACCACACGAGGTGCCCATGACGCAAGCCATGACGACTCAGGGCGCCAGGTGGGTGCCAGCCGTGCAGCGTCCTCCTTTCCTCTTTGGTGCAAAGGGGGCAAGCGCAGCCACGGAGTACCGAGGCATCAGGCAAAGGTTGCCATTTCGATGCAACGAGACCAAGACCAGGAGGACTACGAGACGGAGGTCACCGTGGAGCCCAAGACGGCGTCATCACCAGAGCTTTGCACAGACGAAGACTACTTTTGTCAGGATAGCTGATACTTGCTGTCCCCCTTCAAATTAGCCCGCCATTGTTGGCTCCCTTCCCACTCGATATTTGGGAAGAGGACCAGGGCCTCTATAAATAGGACCAGCCACCCACATAGCAAGGGGGTTGTTCGGTCGGTTGGTTGGGAAGAGAGAGAGAGAGAGAGAGAGAGAGAGAGAGAGAGGAAGGGGACTGAACTCCTCCCAGCGGTTCATCGCCCCAGCCAAGAATAGACCCTCGCAAGGCTGTTCTTCCTTGTATTGTTCATCATCATCAGCCCAAGAGGCAATCCACCACACCACACACTGGAGTAGGGTATTACACCACTACGGTGGCCCGAACCAGTATAAACCCTGTGTCTCTTGCGTTGTTCTTTTGATAGTTTAGATCCTGGCAAGGCGGAGGGGTGCAGGCAGGTAGGAGGCGAAATCTCCGCGCGCACCCCAGTGTTCGAACCTCAAGGGTCTGCCGGAACCCGAAATCCGACAGTACCATCAGGTTTTATACCACAACATATGATCTTGAGGTAGATCGACTTTGTACTTGATATTCCATCAATATAAACAAGAGCAGGACGTAGGGTTTTACCTCCATCAAGAGGACCCGAACCTGAGTAAACATTGTGTCCCCTGTCTCCTATTACCCATCGATCCATGACACACCGCTTGGGACCCCCTACCCGAGATCTGCCGGTTTTGACACCAACACCTGCCCCGCTCTTAACCCCCACCCGCTCGCGGTGGCGCGGTAGTACCGCGGGTCCTCGTGGTAGTACCGCTCGGGCGGAAGTACCGCTCACTGGGTGGTAGTACCGCTCTTCCAGCGGCAGTAAAAAATTACTACCGTGATGGAAGCGGTAGTACCGTGCCAAGGATGCATCTGTGCACGCACAAAGCAGTCTTCCTCCGGCGGTAGTACCGTGGCTTGCCACGGTAGTACCATACCCCCAAGAAAGTGCAAGTTTCGCAAACAAGAGAGGAAAACAGCCTTTGCAATGCAACCTTCAAGCAACCGAACACACAAAAGAAGTTAACACAAGAGGCAACTCAAACACAAACTCGGCTCGAAGAGAAGAAAGGCAAGAGACAACAAGGACCAAACATGAGACACGGCCTCTCCAAAGAGAGGGCGGTGGCTAGAGCCACCTATGCTTGAGTTAATTGGTATGGCACCACGAAGAATTATCCTTGGGCCCATGACCAAAACTCATCTTTGAAGCACACGTACCATCAAAAATGGCTAATGTGAAATAGTTGATCAATTTATGCATAATGGGGGGAGGGAGAGTTCATTGAGAGAACAACACTCCACCCATGTACATGCCTAGACCTAAACAAGATATCAAGAGAAGTATGGTGGGGTGTGCAAGGGTTCAAGCCACATTGCTCAAATCAATGATATTTAGCTCATGCCTTAACTCGCGAAATCTTGCTTCATCCAAGGGCTTCATGAAGATATCTGCAAGGTTATCATGAGTGTTGACATAGTTGAGCTCAATCTCCCCTCGCCTAATATGATCCCGGATGAAGTGATACCGAATCTCAATATGCTTCGTCTTGAAGTGTTGCACCGAGTTGAGAGAAATCTTGATGGAACTTTCATTGTCACACCAAAGAGGCACTTTGTCACAAATGACACAGTAATCCTTTAAAGTTTGCATCATCCATAGAAGTTGTGCACAACAACTACTGGCGGCCACATACTCCGCTTTGATGGATGAGAGAGACACACAACTTTGCTTCTTAGAAGACCAACTCACCAAAGAGCAACCAAGGAATTGGCACCCTCCAGAAGTTGACTTCCTATCCACTTTGTCTCCCGCCCAATCAGAGTCCGAGTAGCCTACAAGGTTGAAGTTTGCTCCTCTTGGGTACCATAGGCCAAAGTATGGGGTATGAGCCAAATATTGAAAGATTCGCTTGACCGCCACAAAGTGGCTTTCCTTAGGTGTGGCTTGAAACTGTGCACAAATTCCCACACTCAACATGATATCCGGTCTAGATGCACAAAGGTAAAGCAAGGAGCCAATCATGGAGCGATATACCTTTTGATCCACTGCTTTACCATTGGGATCTTTGATGGGCATTGGAGTGTAAGCCGACTTGACATCACTTAGCTTGAATCTCTTGAGCTTGTGTTGAGTGTATTTGGCTTGGTTGATGAAGGTTTCTTCTCTTCTTTGCTTGATTTCGAACCCGAGAAAGAACTTCAACTCTCCCATCATGGACATCTTGAACTTTGAGGTCATGAGAGCGGCAAACTCCTCATTGAAAGCTTTGTTAGGGGAACCAAAGATAATATCATCAACATATAGTTGGCATACAAACAACTCCCCTTTGACCTTCTTGGCAAAAAGAGAGGGGTCGATTTTCCCAATTTCAAAACCACGATATTGCAACAACTCGGTAAGGTGCTCATACCACGCACGTGGGGCTTGTTTAAGGCCATAGAGTGCCTTATCGAGTTGGTACACGTGATCGGGGAAATAGGGATCCTCGAACCCGGGGGGTTGTTTGACATACACCAACTCATTAATGGGACCATTAAGAAAAGCACTCTTCACATCCATTTGTTGCAACTTAAAGTTATGATGAGAAGCATAAGCAATCAACAAATGAATGGATTCAAGGCAAGCAACAGGAGCAAAGGTTTCACCATAGTTGATACCCTCGACTTGGGAGTAGCCTTGTGCTACCAACCGAGCCTTGTTGCGAACGATAATCCCATGAGCATCTTGCTTGTTCTTGAATATCCATTTGGTTCCAATGACATTACGATTCCCCGTTGGCCTTGGCACCAATCTCCACACCTTGTTGTGCTCGAAGTTGTTGAGTTCTTCATGCATGGCATTAAGCCAATCCGGATCCTTGAGCGCCTCATAGACCTTTTGGGGTTCAACACAAGAAACAAACGCGTGATGTTCACAATAGTTTGCCAATTGTCTACGAGTTCTTACCCCCTTTTTATGCTTCCAAGCACATTCGTCATGAGTTGACCCTTGGTAGTGAGCTTGGAAGCAATCTTGGCGGCACGACGCTCCAATTCCTCCTCAGAAGTGAGTTGAGGAGCGGTAACTTGATCATCTTGAGCGTCGTCTTGAGCTTGTTCTTGATCTTGAACTCGCTCGGAAGAGAGAACTTGACCTTGGGAATCACTTGGTTGTTCAACACCATCTTGAGGTTGATCTTGCCTTTGATCTTGTTCATTGGGTTGAGGGCCTTCACTTTGTTCTTCGGAAGCGTGTGGGTCTTGGGTTGATGATGCTTCCACTTGAGTGGAACATTGTCCTTCTCCTTCGGCCACAAGGGGTTCCTCAATGGGTAGGATAAAACCAATACCCATTCTTCTTATGGCTTGGGTAGGAATTTCATCACCTACATCACAAGTACCACTTTGCTCCACATGGGACCTATTATTCTCATCAAACTCCATGTTACACGTCTCCTCAATAAGTCTCGTGGATTTATTGAGGACACAATAAGCATGAGAGTTTGTAGCATAACCAACAAATATGCCCTCATAAGCTCTAGCCTCAAACTTAGACAAACGAACACATTTCTTGAGAATGAAACACTTACACCCGAATACCCGAAAGTACTTGAGGTTGGGCTTGTTACTGATGAGTATCTCATATTGAGTTCTGTTCAAGCCTTTACGGAGATAGAGCCGATTGTATACATGACATCCGGTGTTGATGGCTTCGGCCCAAAGGTTGTATGGAGACTTGAACTTCGCCATCATGGTCCTTGCCGCATCCATCAACGCCCGGTTCTTCCTGTTCGCTACACCATTTTGTTGAGGGGTGTAAGGTGCGGAATGTTGATGCTTGATCCCCTCATCACTAAGAAACTCATCCAAGGTGTAGTTCTTGAACTCGGTGCCGTTGTCACTTCTGATCGTCAAGATCTTTGCATTGTGTTGGCGTTGAGCTTCATTTGCAAAGTCAATGATGGTTTGTTGGGTCTCACTCTTCCTCTTAAAGAAGTATACCCAAGTGTATCTTTAATAATCATCCACAATCACCAAGCAATACTTTCTACCCCCAAGACTATCAAAGGATGGAGGCCCAAAGAGATCCAAGTGAAGGAGCTCCAAAGGCCTCTTCGAGTAAATGATAGTCGTGGGAGGGTGATCCTTCTCATGTAGCTTTCCTTCGACACAAGCACTGCAAGCACGATCTTTGGCAAAACTAACATTTGTTAGTCCACAAACATGGTACCCTTGAGAAGACTTTGCAAAGATCTCATATTGACATGGGCTAAGAGGCGATGCTAAAGCCATCCCCCATCAACTTTAGCCATTAGGCATGTTGCGGTCTTAGTGGGTCGCTCTGAAAAGTTAATCACATAGAGACCGTTCTCGACATGCCCAACGGAGGCTACTTTAAGAGTCTTGCTCCACAAGAGGGTCACGGTATCAATATCAAAGAAAGTGGCAAAGCCCATGAGTGCAAGTTGACGAACGGAAAGTAAATTGTATGCAAGGGACTGAACAAGCATGGCTTTCTCGATCGTGAGATCATGAGAAATGACAACCTTGCCAAGCCCCAATACCTTAGAAGACGAGGCATCACCCCACTTGACATTGGTGGGCATAGATGGAATCTTGTGCACGTCCACCACCAAGTCCTTGCTTCCGGTCATATGATTAGTGCCTCCACTATCAAGCAACCATGATCCCCCATCGGAAGCAAACACCTACAAGAGATCAATGCTTGATTTAGGTACCCATTTTGTAATGGGTCCTTTGATGTTAGTAACAAGGGTCTTAGGAACCCAAATAGACCATTCAATGTACTCATAAGGAGAACCAACAAATTTAGCATAAACATGCCCATCACTAGCACGGCACAACACATAAGAAGGGTTAAAGTCATCGGCTTTGTTGGAAGGGGTGGCATTGCCCTTCTTGATACCACCACCCTTCTCATTGTTCTTCTTCTCCTTAGAACCTCCCTCTACCCCCTTCACAAAATTTTGCTTGAGAGGAGGAGGTCATTTTGCCTTGTCATTCTTCTTCTTATTCTTGGGCTTGTAAGCAAACCCAATTCCCTCCACAAGATGCACATGCTCACAACACGGATTAGTAGCATTTGCATTATCAATTAAGACCATATGAGGAAAAGTGGCCTTTTCCTTAGTTAGCTTCACTTGGAGTTGATAATGAGACTCTTTGAGGATAGCATGAGCACCCTTCAAGGCTTTGTGAGCCTTGTCGAGTAAATCAAACTCCTTCTTGAGTCTAGCAAGATCAAACCCAAGTTTGGCCTTCTCGGAATTGAGCACACGAGATACAACAAGCGCATGATCAAGATCTTTCTCTAATTTAGCATGATCATCATTTTGTGACTCCTCAAGAGCCAAACAATGACCACGCTCTTCCTCAAGAGCATTAGAGAGATCCGATATCTCATCGGCATAGTCACGACTATGTCCCTCCATCTTAGAGATGGTGTCTTTGTGAGCCTCGATCATGTCATTGGCTTCACCAAGTTGTTTCAAGAGAGCAACAAAGTATTCTTGGATTTACCCTTGAGCTTACTCATAAAAGACTCAAATTCATTTTCTTCCTCATTATACCCCTCACTTTCATCAATGCAATCCGTCAAAGAGGGATTAGTAGTGATGGTAGTTTTGATGTTGGGGGTTACCTTGTTGGTGGCTTTGGCCATGAGGAACTTGGCGGTGATGTTCTCGTTGGGTGAGTCGAAGAGGGACACCCGTGGAGTTGTTGCAATGGCAACAGATGCCATGGCCATCGTCTCACCGTCTTCATCATCATCCTCATTATACTCTTCTTGTGCCACCAACTACTTGGGAGGAGTCTTATTGGTGAAGTTGCTCTTGTTGGGGAAGGACTTGGCCTTGTATTTTTGGATGAGCTTACCACCATTGTCTTCTCTCTTCTCATATGGGCACTCCACAACAAAATGGCTCACATTGCCATAATCATAGCAAGTCCTCACATGTTGCTTGCCCTTCGTTCCACTTGAGTTGTTCTTGTTGAAGTTGGGCCTTGTGTTCTTCTTGCTCCAAAATTGCCTTGAAGTGAGAGCCATGTGCTCATGATAAGCATATTTTGTATCTTTAGGGTTGCTCTCCACTTCTTCCTCTTCATCCTCTTCTTCCACACTAGCCTTGGCCTGCAAGGCAAGATTGGTCTTCTTTGCTCTTTGAGAGTGCAACACTGCATTGTCGGCGGTCTTGTCCAAGATACTCATTGCCACAAACTCATCCAACACTTCACTTGAGGACAAGGTGTGGAAGTCCGGCCTTTGACGGATGACATGGTCTTATGGTAAGGCATCATGGCTTTGAGAAACTTGCGCTTGATCCAATTGTCATTTTTGTCCTTGCTCCCATGATCTCGGAGTGAGACAGCGAGAGTGGTTAATCTTCGGTAAAGCTAATGAGGTTCTTCAGCTTCATTCATTGCAAATTCATCGGCTTCATCTTGCACCACTTCATAGTCGGAGCGTTGAATGCTTGCACTTCCCTTGTAAAGGGAGACAACATTGTGACATGCTTCCTTTGCCATGGTGAAAGGTCGGAGATGCGCAATATCTTCGGATGGAATTGCATCTTGGATGACGAAGAGAGCATTCTCATTGAATTGATGATCCGTGACTTCTCGAGGGGTGAAGTTGCTTGGGTCATGCGGATAGAAACCTTGCTCAATGATTCTCCAAAGATTAGTATTGACATGATTTAAATGACATTTCAAGCGATAGACCCAAGAGTCAAACTCCTCATTTTTCACAATCTTAGGAGGAGAACCCGCATGATTTAAATGAGTGGAGGGAACCGGTCCTCCATAAGTGAGAGGAGGTTCAACATGGGCAAAGATGTCGTTTCTACTTTTACCACTAGACAAAGGAACTTTATCACTAGTAGCTTCCCCCTTGTCGGAGTTAGCATCCGTCACCTTGTTAGTGGGATCGACCACTTCCAACGGTGCGGTGGATAATTTAAGACCATCAAGAAAGTTCTTAAGCATGCCTTTGACCTCGGCCATCATAGAGGTTTTTAATGTGTCCAAGGCCACATTGAACTCCTCACGTGAGACCGAGGTTCCCCGATCAGCCGTAGACAAGGACGGAATCACATCGGGGTGCTCCTCCTCACCGTCTATGATGTCAACCATACTCTTTGGACTGCCAAGTCCTTACTAAAGAGATGAGGCTCTGATACCAATTGAAAGGATCGATATAGTTGACTAGAGGGGGGTGAATAGGCAACTAACAATTTTTAGCTTTTCTTTAACAATTTAAACTTTGCATCAAAGTAGGTTGTCTAGATATGCAACTAGGTGAGCAACCTATATGATGCAACAACAACAAGCACTCAAGGAAGCAAGGGATGCAACACAAAGTAAGCTTGCATAACGAAAGGTAAGAGACAACCAAGAGTGGAGTCGGTGGAGATGAGGATGTGTTACCGAAGTTCCTTCCCTTTGAGAGGAACCACGTCTCCGTTGGAGCGGTGTGGAGGCACAATGCTCCCCAAGAAGCCACTAGGGCCATCGTGTTATCCTCACGCCCTCACACAATGCGAGATGCCGTGATTCCACTATTGGTGCCCCTGGAGGCGGAGACCAAACCTTTACAAACAAGGTTGGGGCAATCTCCACAACTTAATTGGAGGCTCCCAAAGACACCACGAAGCTTCACCACAATGGACTATGGCTCCGCGGTGACCTCAACCATCTAGGGTGCTCAAACACCCAAGAGTAACAAGATCCACAAGGGATTAGTGGGGGAATCAAATTTCTCTTGGTGGAAGTGTAGATCGGAGCCTTGTCAACCAATCCCTAGAAAATCAACAAGTTTGATTGGCTAGGGAGAGAGATCAGGCGAAAATGGAGCTTGGAGCAACAATGGAGCTTAGGGATGGAAGAAGCAGTCAACTCGGAGAAGAAGACTCCCCTTTTATAGTGATAGGACAAATCCAACCGTTATCCACTTACTCAGCCCGCGGCGTGCGGTACTATCGCACCAGGCAAGCGGTATTACCGCAATGGCCTGCGGTACTACCGCGAGGCACTGCGGTACTACCGCATGCGTGGCAGGAGCTAGACCAGCCCTGATGCGTTGAAGCAGAGAGTGGTAGAACCGCCGGAGCAGTACTACTGCAAGGCAGGGTTTGTCTAGGCTGGGAAGGCACGGACATATAAAATACATCCGTGGGTACTTCTGCTGAGTTCCGATCTATGCAAAAATCCGACGCGGTACTGCCACGAACCTGGAGCGGTACTACCGCATAGGGCGCGGATGTAAAAAAATTACATCCGCCCTTACTTCCGCTCATGTTGTTGGGCCTGTCCAGAGGCCACAGTACTACTGCGCCCTGGGAGCGGTACTACCGCAAGGGACTGCGGTACTACCACTACCGCGGCCGGTACTACCGTGAGCCTCTACGGTACTACCGCTACCATGAGCAGTACTACCACATGCCCCAGCACAACCAACACTAGGAGTCCTTCATTTTTTAGAGATACGGATAAACGGAGCATGCTCCAAAGAGCCAAAGGAAAGGTGGTGCAAAAAGAATAGACGTGTATGTGATGATTCCACCCAAACCTTTCCAGAGCGGACCCCCTCATAAGAGTAGGTCTTTCCTACGACTCAAATCCACCGAAAAGAAATGTAGGGAAAACTCCGTCTTTACTAGACTCCGAGGGGCAATGAATCGTCTTGTGCCTAAACATGAGATATCTGAAATACTCAATGCACACGATTAGTCTACAAAAGCATTGTCATCAATCACCAAAACCACCTAGGGATAAATATGCCCTTACAACTTATTTAAAAACTTTCATATCTAAGTATTTTATTAAAACAACAAACAAAACAAAACAAAATAACATTCCAAGAATAGCACAACTCATGTGAAGAAGTAAAAACTTGGGCGCAACCGATACTAACCGATAATTGTTGAAGAAGAAAGGTGGGATGCCTACCGGGGCATCCCCAAGCTTAGATGCTTGAGACCTCTTGAAATATTATCTTGGGATGCCTCGGGCATCCCCAAGCTTGAGCTTTTGCGTCTCCTTAATTCTTCTCATATCATGGTTTTCCTAAATCTCAAAAGCTTCATCCACACAAAACTCAACAAGGACTCGTGAGATATGTTAGTATAAACCAATGAAAAAACCTTATCATTCTCTACTATAGAAAATAATTAAAATTATTATTCAACATTGCACACTAAATGCCTCTGCATATTTAATACTCCTATCCTCAAATAAAATAATTGAACAAGCAAACATATGCAAACATAATAGCAATCTGCCAAAACAGTACAGTCTGTAAAGAATGCAAGAGTATAAATACTTCCCTAACTCCAAAAGTTATGAAAAATTGCCACACTGTAGAAAATTTGTCAGGGCCCGTTATGCAAAAAGTTTCAACATTTTATCACATTCTGACCTTTCTAGGGAATTTTTGCAACAGTAAACTTTCTATTTTCAAACAGCAACATGTATACTTGCAAAATAAGCATGGCAAAGGCTATCATTGCCACTTTTATTGAAATAAAAGATGCAAAACATTATTCGAAATAACAGAAAGAAAGTCCTAACAAAATAAATTGACGCTCCAAGCAAAACACATATCATGTGACGAATGAAAACATAGCTCCAAGTGAGGTTACCGATAATGTTGAAGACGAAAGAGGGGATGCCTTCCGGGGCATCCCCAAGCTTAGTTGTTTGGATACTTGAATATTACCTTGGGGGTGCCTTGTGAATCCCCAAGCTTAGGGTCTTGTCACTCCTTATTCTCCTCATATCGGTATCTCACCCAAAACTTGAAAACTTCAATCACACAAAACTTAACGGAACTTTGCGAGATAGGTTAGTATGATAAACAGCAAACCATTTCACTTCTGGTACTGTCAAAGACAAGATTCATAATTGTTCTCACACAATGCCTACTGTAGCATATCATTTCCATAATTTATAGTGAGCAATATAAGCCATGGAAACTAGAAAAGAAGCAAACTATGCATTGAAAACAGAATCTGTCAAAAACAGAATAGTCTGTAGTAATCTGTACTCCAACCATACTTCTGTTACTCCGAAAATTCTTAAAAATTTAGGAAAACCTGGGAAATTTTTCTATTAATCTTCTGCAAAAAGAATCAGTGTTTTATCATGCTTCTTTTAAAAATGAGAATTGTTTTCCTGAGCGCAAAAGTTTCTGTTTTTCAGCAAGATCAAATCAACTATCACCGTAAGCCATCCCAAAGGTCTTACTTGGCACTTTATTGAAACAAAAGCAATAAAACATGATTATTACAGTAGCCTAATCATGTGAACACACAAAAACAGTAGGTAAAAGTGTTGGGTTGTCATGATGATTTCAATGATGCTCGCATAAAAGATAAGAATTGAAACACAAAGGGAGCATCATGAAGCACATGGCAAGCACATTTAAGTCCAACCCACTTCCTATGCATAGGGATTTTGTGATCAAACAATTTATGGGAACAAGAATCAACTAGCATAGGAAGGCAAAACAAGGACAACTTCAAGATTTTCAACACATAGAGAGGAAACTTGATGTTATTGTAATTCCTACAAGCATAAGTTCCCCCTCATAATAATTTTCAGTAGCATCATGAATGATTTCAACAATATAACTATCACATAAAGCACTCTTTTCATGATGCATAATCATGGAAATTTTCTTACTCTCCACATAAGCAAATTTATTCTCATTCATAGTAGTGGGAGCAAACTCAACAAAATAACTATCATGAGAGTGAAAGTTAAAATCACGATGACAAGTTCCATGGTTATCATTATTCTTTATAGCATACATGTCATCGCCATAATCATCATAGATAGCAACTTTGTTATCATAGTCAATTGAAGCCTCATCCAAACTGGTGGATTCATCACTAAATAAAGTCATGACCTCTCCAAATCCACTTTCATCATTATAATCATCATAAATAGGAGGTGTGCAATCATCATAACAAATTTCCTCATCAAAACTTGGGGGACTAAAAATATCATCTTCATCAAATATAGCATCCCCAAGCTTATGGCTTTGCATATCATTAGCATCATGGATGTTCAAAGAATTCATACTAGCAATATTGCAATCATGCTCATCATTCAAATATTTTGTGCCAAACACTTTATTGACTTCTTCTTCTAACAACTGAGCACAATTTTCCAAACCATCATTTTCAAGAAAGATATTATAAAGATGATCAATAATATGATGCAACCTCAATTCCATTTTTATGTAGTTTTCTTTTATAAACCAAACTAGTGATAAAACAAGAAACTAAAAGATTCAGTTGCAAGATCTAAAGATATACCTTCAAGCACTCACCTACCTAGCAACGGCGCCAGAAAATAGCTTCGTTGACAGGATGTGAGTGCCACTTTCCTAACCTCCCCGGCAACGGCGCCAGAAAAGAGCTTGATGTCTACTACGCAACTTTATGCTTGTAGACATGTGTTGGGCCTCGAAGCGCAGAGTTTTGTAGGACAATAGTACTTTTACCTCAAGTGGATGACCTAAGGTTTATCAGTCCATGAGAGGTGTAGGATGAAGATGGTCTCTCTCAAATGACCCTGCAACCAAATACAAGAAATTTCTTGTGTCCCCAACACACTCAATACAATGGAAAATTGTATAGGTGCACTAGTTCGGCGAAGAGATGGTGATAAAAGTGTAATATGGATGGTAGAAATATATTTTTATAATCTGAATAAATAAAAGCAGCAAGGTAGCAAATAGTAAACGGGCACAAAAACGGTATTGCAATGCTTAAAAACAAGGCCTAGGGTCCGTACTTTCACTAGTGCAATCTCTCAATAGTGCTAATATAATTGGATCATATAACCGTCCCTCAACGTGCAACGAAGAATCACTCTAAAGTTCCTATCTAGCGGAGAACGTAAGACGGAATTGTTTGTAGGGTACGAAACCACCTCAAAGCTATTCTTTCCGATCAGTCTATCCTAGAGTTCATATTAAAATAACATGAAGCTATTCTTTCCGATCGATCTAACCAAGAGTTCGTACTAAAATAACACCAAAAAAATTCATATTCATAATATTCAATCCAACACAAAGAACTTCAAAGAGTGCCCCAAGATTTCTATCGGAGAAACAAAGACAAGAACGTGCATCAACCCCTATGCATAGATTACCCCAATGTCACCTCGGGAATCTGCAAGTTGAGTGTCAAAACATATATCAAGTGAATCAATACGATACCCCATTGTCACCACGAGTATTCAATTGCAAGACATATATCAAGTGTTCTCAAATCCATAAAAGTATTCAATCCAATAACAACGAAATCTCAAAGGGAAAAACTCAATTCATCACAACAAGATAGAGAGGGGAAAACACCATATGATCGGACTATATTAACAAAGCCCGCAATACATCAAGATCGTGACATCTCAAGAACACAAGAGAGAGAGATTAAACACATAGCTACTGGTACAAACCCTCAGCCCCGAGGGTGGACTACTCCCTCCTCATCGTGGTGGCCGCCGGGATGATGAAGATGGCCACCGGAGATGACCCCCCCCCCTCCGGCACGGTGCCGGGAAGGGTCTAGATTGGTTTTCGGTGGCTACAGAGGCATGCGGCGACTGAATTTCTGATCTAGGTTCAACCCGAGGGTTTTTGGAATATTTGTGAATTTATAGGGTAAAGAGGGGGTGTAGGAGGCCACCAAGGTGGGCACAACCCACCTAGGCGCGACTGGGCCCCCAGGCATGCCCTGGTGGGTTGTGCCCCCCTCAGGGCACCCCCAGGTGGTGCTCTGGCCCATTGGATGTCTTCTGGTCCATAAAAAATCCACAAAAAGTTTCGTAGTGTTTGGAGTCCGTTTGATATTGATTTTATGCGATGTAAAAAACAAGCAAAAACAGCAACTGGCACTGGGCACTGGATCAATAGGTTAGTCCCAAAAAATGATATACAGTTGCTATAAAATGATTGTAAAACATCCAAGAATGATAATATAACAACATGAATACTTTATAAATTATAGAGACGTTGGAGACGTATCAGGTCCCCTCCACAGTTTACGCCTCCGGTCATATTCATGTAGTGCTTAGGCGAAGCCCTGTGCGGATCACTTCACCATCACCGTCACCACACCGCCGTGCTGACGGAACTCTCCCTCGACACTTTGCTGGATCAAGAGTTCGAGGGGCGTCATTGAGCTAAACGTGTGCAGAACTCGAAGGTGCCATACGTTCGGTGCTTGATCGGTCAGAACAAGAAGAAGTCCGACTACATCAACTGCGTTGTCAAACGGTTCCGCTTTCGGTCTACGAGGGTACGTGGACACACTATCCCCCTCTCGTTTCTATGCATCTCCTAGATAGATCCTGTGTGAGTGTAGGAATTTTTTTGAAATTGCATGCTACGTTTCCCAACAGTGGCATCCAAGCCAGGTCTATGCGTAGATGATATGCATGAGTAGAACACAAAGTCTTGTGGGCGGTGATCGTCATACTGCTTACCACCAATGTCTTATTTTGATTCGGCGGTATTGTTGGATGAAGCGGCCCGGACCAACCTTACATGAACACATTCATGAGACCGGTTCCACCGACATACATGCAACTAGTTTTGCATAAAGGTGGCTGGCGGGTGTCTGTTTCTCCAACTTTAGTTGAATCAAATTTGACTGCGGCCGGTCCTTGTTGAAGGTTAAAACAACAAACTTGATAAATCATCGTTTTGGTTTTGATGCGTATGTAAGAACAGTTCTTGCTAGAAGCCCGTAGCAGCCACATAAAACTTGCAACAACAAAGTAGAGGACGTCTAACTTGTTTTTGCAGGGAATGTTGTGATGTGATATGGTCAAAGACATGATGTGATATATGTTATTGTATGAGATGATCATGTTTTGTAAAAGTTATCAGCAACTGGTAGGATCCTTATGGTTGTCGCTTTATTGTATGAAATGCAAACGCCATGTAATTGCTTTACTTTATCACTATGCATTAGCAATAGTTGTAGAAGCAATAGTTGGCAAGACGACCATGATGCTACGATGGAGATCAAGGTGTCAAGCTGGTGATGATGGAGATCATGACAGTGCTTTGGAGATTGAGATCAAAGGCACAAGATGATGATGGCCATATCATGTTACATATTTTGATTGCATGTGATGTTTATCTTTTATGGATCTTATTTTGCTTAGTACGGCGGTAGCATTATAAAATGATCCCTTACTAAAATTTCAAGGTATAAGTGTTCTCCCAGAGTGTGCACCGTTGCGACAGTTCATCATGCTGAGACACCACGTGATGCTCGGGTGTGATAGGCTCTACGTTCACATACAACGGGTGCAAGACGGTTTTGCACATGCAGAATACTCGGGTTAAACTTGACGAGCCTAGCATGTATAGACATGGCCTCGGAACACTGGAGACCGAAAGATCGAACGTGAATCATATAGTAGATATGATCAACATAGAGATATTCACTATTGAAGACTACTCCATCTCACATGATGATCGGACATGGTTTAGTTGATTTGGATCACGTAATCATTTAGATGACTCGAGGGATGTCTATCTAAGTGGGAGTTCTTAATTAATATGATTAATTGAACTTAACTTATCATTAACTTAGTCCTGATAGTTTTTGCATATCTATGTTGTAGATCAATGGCCGGTGCTACCGTTCCCTTGAATTTTAATGCTTTCCTAGAGAAAGCTAAGTTGAAAGATGATGGTAGCAACTACACGGACTGGGTCCGTAACTTGAGCATTATCCTCATTGCTGCACAGAAGAATTATGTCCTTGATGCACCGCTAGGTGAAAGCCCTGCTGCAGGAGCAGATGCTGATGATATGAACACATGGCAAGCTCGATCTGATGACTACTCGATAGTTCAGTGTGCCATGCTTTATGGCTTAGAATCGGGACTTCAAAGACGTTTTGAACATCATGGACCATATGAGATGTTCCAAGAGTTGAAGTTAATATTTCAAGCAAATGTCTGAGTTGAGAGATATGAAGTCTCCAACAAGTTCTATAGCTGCAAGATGGAGGAGAACAGTTCTGTCAGTGAACACATAATCAGAATGTCTGGATATCATAACCACTTGACTCAGCTGGGAGTTAATCTTCTAGATAATAGTGTTATTGACAGAGTTCTCCAATCACTGCCACCAAGCTACAAAGGCTTTGTGATGAACTATAATATGCAAGGGATGGATAAGACAATTCCCGAGCTCTTCACTATGCTCAAAGTTGCGGAGGTAGAAATCAAGAAGGAGCATCAAGTGTTGATGGTTAACAAGACCACTAGTTTCAATAAAAAGGGCAAAGGAAAGAAGGGGAACTTCAAGAAGAATGGCAAGCAAGTTGCCACTCCAGAGAAGAAGCCCAAGACTGAAACTGAGTGCTTCTACTGCAAAAGGATTAGTCACCGGAAGCGGAATTGCCCCAAGTATTTGGCGGATAAGAAGGATGGCAAAGTGAACAAAGGTATATTAGATATACATGTTATTGGTGTGTACCTTACTAACGCTTGTAGTAGTGCTTGGGTATTTCATACCGGTTCGGTTGCTCATATTTGTAACTCGAAATAGGGGCTACGGATTAAATGAACATTGGCTAAGGACGAGGTGATGATGCGCGTCGAGAATGGTTGCAAGGTCGAGGTGATTGTCGTCGGCACGCTACCTCTACATATACCTTTGGGATTAGTTTTAGACCTGAATAATTGTTATTTGGTGCCAGCATTGAGCATGAACATTATATTTGGATCTTGTTTAATGCGAGACGGTTATTCATTTAAATCAGAGAATAATCGTTGTTCTATTTATATGAGTAATATCTTTTATGGTCATGCACCCTTGAAGAGTGGTCTATTTTTGTTGAATCTCGATCGTGGTGATACACATATTCATAATATTGATGCCAAAAGATGCAAAGTTGATAATGATAGTGCAAAATATTTGTGGCACTGCCGTTTAGGTCATATTGGTGTAAAGCGCATAAAGAAACTCCATGCGGATGGACTTTTGGAATCACTTGATTATGAATCATTTGATGCTTGCGAACCATGCCTCATGGGCAAGATGACTAAAACTCCATTCTCCGGAACAACGGAGCGAGCCACAGACTTATTGGAAATAATACATACCGATGTATGCGGTCCGATGAGTGTTGAGGCTCGCGGTGGGTATCGTTATTTTCTGACCTTCACAGATGATTTGAGCAGATACGGGTATATCTACTTGATGAAACACAAGTCTGAAACATTTGAAGAGTTCAAAGAATTTCAGAGTGAACTGGAAATCATCGTGACAAGAAAATAAAGTTTCGACGATCTGTTCACGGAGGCAAATATTTGAGTTACGAGTTTGGCCTTCATTTAAAACAATGTGGAATTGTTTCACAACTCGCGCCACCTAGAACACCATAGCGTAATGGTGTGTCTGAAGATCATAACCGTACTTTATTGGATATGGTGCGTTCTATGATGTCTCTTACCGATTTACCATTATCATTTTGGGGTTATGCATTAGAGACATATGCATTCATGGTAAATAGGGCACCGTCTAAATCCATTGAGACGACAACATATGAACTATGGTTTGGCAAGAAACCTAAGCTGTCGTTTCTTAAAGTTTGGGATTGTGACACTTATGTCAAAAGGCTTCAGCCTGATAAGCTTGAACCCAAATCGGAGAAGTGCGTCTTCATAGGATACCCAAAAGAAACTGTTGGGTACACCTTCTATCACAGATCCGAAGACAAGATTTTTGTTGCTAAGAATGGATCCTTTCTAGAGAAGGAGTTTCTCTCGAAAGAAGTGAGTGGGAGGAAAGTAGAACTTGATGAGGTAATTGTACCTTCTCTCGAATTGGACAGTAGCTCATCACAGAAAACTGTTCCTTTGATGCCTACACCAACTAGAGAGGAAGCTAATGATAATGATCATGAAACTTCGAAACAAGTTACTACCGAACCTTGTAGGTCAACCAGAGAATGTTCCACACCAAAGTGGTACGGTAATCCTGTTCTGGAAGTCATGTTACTAGACCATGACGAACCTACGAACTATGAGGAAGCGATGATGAGCCCAGATCCCGCAAAATGGCTTGAGGCCATGAAATCTGAGATACGATCCATGTATGAGAACAAAGTATGGACTTTGGTTGACTTGCCCGATGATTGACAAGTGTAAGTGCATCTAGTGCCCATTAGTGATTTTGGTGTATTGAAGACTTATAGGTTAAGGTACTAATGCGTTTGTGAGTGTACACAGGTCTATGAGTCTATGAGGAGTTTATATGTACAGAGAAAGTCGACCCCTAAAAATGAATGTCTTCAACTGAAGACTTTGGATTTCTGAAGACTTCTTGAAGACTTTGAAAGTGAAGAAATTGGTGTGACCGTGAAGACTTGATATTCATGCGAGGAACATGAAGCATGAAGACTTTTGTTTTTGTAGTTTCATTTTCTCCTTCTTGAGTCATAGGAAACACCATACTGTTAAAGGGGGTCGAGGTAAAACTAAGGAAAAGTTTCCAGGTGATGCTCATCTCAAAATCCTACACCTACCAATCCCTTCGAGTGAAGCCATTGGAAATCTCATACAGTTCGGTCAATTTCTTTAGTCATAGAGACAAAGTTCTTCTGTTCTTTGAGGAATTTGTTCTGACTGAGGAGTTAGGAATTCGCCAGTGCGGATTGCCTACAAGTGAGGAACATGATAGCCCTGAGGAAGTTGAACCTCAAATTTCCGACCATTGTTGTGCTATGCGCCAGCTGTCCTAAAATACCTTATCCACCTAACGGTCATATCATTGAAGGGCATTTATGTCTTATCATGCCGGGCTGCTCCCTAGGCTATAAATAGCCGCCCCCTACAACCACTAGCTAGTTGGCTGCTCCGCGAGAAACTGGCACGTGTCATTGAGAGCATCCCATCCTCCGAGGACTTTGAGCGAAAATCATCAAGTGAGGAAAAAACCCAAAAACCCAAACACCTACAAACCCAAAGTGATTGAGCATCACTAAAGAGATTGTTCCTGTGTGGAACCGACGCTTATTACCTTTGAGGACTACGCATCCTTCAGACGGTTAGGCATCATGGTCTAGAGCATCCAAGAGGAAATTGTGGATCGCCGGGTGACCGAGTTTGTGAAGGTTTGGAATTCACCTGAAGACTTACCACGAGTGATTGGACGAGGTCTGTGTGACCTTAGTTCAAGGAGAATATGGTGAGGACTGTGTGTCCTCAGGTTTAAATACCTAGCCGCTCCAACCAGACGTACAACTGTCACAGCAGTTGGAACTGGTCTACCAAATCATTGTCTTCACCGAGCTAACTGGTTTTATTTCCTCAACCCTTCCATTTTCCTCATTGTTGTGTTGTGTACATGTCCATATCTATTTGAAGACTTTGACTGAAGACTTTCTCAATTTCCTTAGTTCAATTTCTTCAGTCTGTTTGTCTTCATCCTGTTTTATCCCATGCTTACGCTTTCTATACTCTATGTTTGTTTCCTATTCATCATGATGTCCATGCTTATGTTATGTCATGTCTGCATCTGAGTACTTATTCCACTGCAAGTAGTTCTTTGCTTAGGAATTTCCTCACCCTGAAATTCCTCAGTGAAGAATTCATAAAAATGGCCTATTCACCCCCACTAGGTGACTTAACGCACTTTCAATTGGTATCAGAGCAAGGTACTCCCTTGTTCTGTGTGATTTTGTTTAACCGCCTGGAGTTTTAGTTATGTCGACCGCATGAATGAAGACAGTGACATGCCCCATCTTTGATGGTCATGATTATCCCAAGTGGAAGGCCATGATGAAGAAACGCCTCATGGCGATAAACAGCGAACTCTGGACCGTCACTGAGATTGGTCTTCCTGACCTATGCAAGATGGTCGAGGCTGATGATATTCGCAAGTACACTCTACTTAACCTCACAGCGAAGGACATCATATGCTCCGGCTTGTTGCAAAATCTGTTCAGGAACTTTATGCATCTCTGCCATGCGAAGCTCATCTGGGACCGTCTATCTAAGGTCTATGAAGGTCATCGAACTCATCATGATCCATGGTTTGGGGATTTCATAGAATCGCGCAAGGCTATAAATTTCATTCCAGAATCATCATCCTCTTCACCATGCCTTATGGCAAAAGGTGCCTAGGTAACTGGATGCTACCTATCTGAGTCCAGTGATGATGAATCTAGTGATGAATTTGGACCCAGCTATACCAAACTTGCTTCCCTTGCCACTAAACAACAAAGAGCTTTGGAAAAAATTCAAAACATGCTGAATGAGAGCGATGATATGTTGGTTGAAGAAATGGAACATTCAAAAGCTTTGGATGAAGGTCTTCAGAGACTTTAGACTAAGTTTCATAATCTCCAGAGTCATCATAACACTCTCTTATCTGATCATGAGAAGCTTTCTTATGAATTTGTTCAAGGAAAGCAAGATCTTGAGAAGCTAAGGTGGAGTTATGAAGATCTTCAGAAGGAGCGCGATTCATTACTTGCTCAACAAATTAGCGCAGCTCAAGAAGAATTTATTCCTCCATGTTTGAAGTGCATTGAACGTGAATCTGCTAATTCTTCACCTGAAAGTTCAAATGCTTCTATTGCTGCAAATTCTTCAATTGTCTCTGCTATCACTAATTCCTCATCTGAGGATGCTTCTAGTATCACTGGCCATGCAGGGCTGAAGGAATTGTATGTGATAGGCATGTACAAAAGCCTCGAAGGGCATCAGGCTCTTTGTGATGTGCTTAAGAAGTAGATCCTCAACAGGAACCCTAGGAAAGAGGGTATTGCCTTTGAGAGGAAACTCAATGCTGATGGGACCTACTGGAAGCCTGAGCAGTATCCGAAAACCTCATGGGTTGCTGCAAATGGACCTTCAATGGATCCATCTACTTTATCTGGCTTTACATGTGAATCTTCATATTCTTCTGATGAGTCATTTAACTCCAATTATAAACTGTTCAAAAATCAGAATGGTGAAGTATTTGCTAGATATGTGGGCACTAACTACATGAACGGTCCTCCTATGAAGAAAATCTGGGTTCCCAAAAGGTGCCTTGAAAGTCTTCAAGTGAATTTCATCATGACACCGTCGGTGAAGAATAGGAACCCCAGATCATATTCTTCATATGGATCCAAGTCCTCATATGGACCATACTGCTCACATAGATCAAAGTCCTCATATGAACATCATCGTGCTAACACTTCTGTTCCGCAGGGAAAGACTAAGGATTATGGATATGTGCATTATTCTTCAAACCATCATGTTCATAAATCCTCGAAGAATTTCTCTGCTCACTCATATGCTTACCATAACCCCTATTATGTAAAACGAAGTCGATTGGCATCTATGCCACCTTTCTCTTATGGAGCTCGCAGAATGATGAACTCTTTAACACCCCTTCAATGTGGGTGGTGAAGAAAAAGAACTAATCTCTTATGCAGGGTCAGGTCTCCAGACGAACCTAATCGTCTGAAGAATTTGCTGGAGACCTGAATATGCTTGAAATGACGCAAGCTAATCATGAAGAAATGAATTTTCATTTCTCACGTCCTCATACTACTTTACCTATTCAATCGCTTGATGAAATTGATCTAATGAATTTGATGTCATATTCTTCACCGATGAAGTATATGAGTTCGTAAGCTGCACTAATTCATCTGCAGGATGATCAACCCAAAGCCACTGAGTGGGTCCTTGACAGTGGATGTACAAATCACATGACTGGTGACAGAGCTTATTGATGGACACTGCTTTATCTCCATCGCATCTGAAGCATATCACCTATGCAGACAAAGGTAAAAGCAAGGTATTGGGTCTAGGTAAGGTTGCAATCTCAAAGGATCGACACATGGACAAAGTCATGCTTGTCGAGTCTTTAGGGTTCAACCTCATGTCTGTCTCAATGCATTGTGATCTTGATATGGTTGTTGTCTTTGGCAAGTATCGTTGTGTTGTGATCATGGAAGCTGACAATTCCAAAGTCTTCGAAGGCTTTAGGAGAGGAGATTTGTATATTGTTGATTTCTCTACAGGACCACAACCTGCCACATTCTACTTGCAAAAGCTTCAGAAGGCTGGCTATGGCATCGACGACTTGGTCATGCTAGCATGAGGAACTTGCACATGCTCGCGAATAAGAAGCATGTCATTGGCATCGAGGGTGTCAAACTCCTCAAGGACCATTTGTGTGGAGCTTGTGAAGCTGGAAAGATAACCAAGGCCAAGCATCCCTCAAAGACCATCATGACAGCCACTCGTCCATTTGAATTGCTTCACATGGATCTCTTTGGCCCTACTCATGATGCCACATTTACCAATGTTGCATCTTTATATGGCTTTGTCATTATTGATGACTATTCTCGTTATACATGGGTGCATATCATCACTTACAAAACTGAAGTGCAGGAAGTCTTCAAACGATTTTCCTCGAGGGCTTCAGCCAACTTTGATGTGAAGATCAAGCACATCAGAAGTGACAATGGAACTGAGTTCAAGAACACTGGTCTTGATGACTATCTTGAAGAACTTGGTATTACTCATGAGTTATATGCTCCTTATACTCCTCAGCAGAATGGCGTCGTGGAGCGCAAGAACAAGACTCTTGTTGAGATGGCTCACACTATGCTTGATGAGTACAAGACGCCTTCTCGCTTCTGGCCTGAGGCTATTGATATTGCGTGCCACATCATCAACAGGGTATATCTTCACATATTCTTCAGAAAGACCTCATATGAACTCCTCATGGACAAGAAACCCAATGTGAGTTATTTCAAAGCCTTCGGTGCTAAATGTTGGATTAGAGATCCTCATCACAATTCTAAATTTGCACTAAAAGCACATGAAGGTTTTATGCTTGGTTATGGTAAGGACTCGCACACCTATAGAGTCTTCAACACCTATCACCACAAGGTTGTTGAAACTATAGATGTGCGGTTTGATGTAACTAATGGCTCACAAAGAGAGCACCTACCTCCTATGCTAGATGAAATACCACCTGAGGAATCCATTAAGTTCAATGCTACCGAGGATGTCATTCCTACCGAAGAATCTACTAAACAAGTCATTCCAGAACGTGAAGAACATCATGCTGGTGCACCTGAAGAAAATGACTCTGAAGAAAATGTTGAGCAAATTCCTCATTGTCAACCAGCTCATCCTCGCGTTGCTAATGAAGTGCAGATTGAGAGAATCATCAACGACATCAAAGCACTAGGTCCTCTAACACGCTCAAAAGCTTCACATTTGTCTAAATTTTGTGGGCACTTTGCTTTCGTCTCTATCACAGAGCCCACTAAGGTAGATGAAGCATTTCTGGAGCCTGAGTGGATTCAAGCTATGCAAGAAGAATTACATCAGTTCGAGCTCAACAATGTCTAGGAACTTGTCAAGCAACCAGACCCTCGCAAGCACAATATCATCGGCACAAAATGGATCTACCGCAACAAGCAAGATGAAAATGGCCTTGTGGTAAGGAATAAGGCACGACTGGTAGCTCAAGGCTACACACAGGTTGAAAGAATTGATTTTGATGAAACTTTTGCACATGTTGCTAGACTTGAGGCTATTCGCATATTACTTACTTATGCTAACCATCATAATATCATCTTATATCAAATGGATGTGAAAAGTGCAATCCTCAATGGTAAGCTTGAGGAAGAAGTATATGTTGCTCAACCCCCAGGTTTTGAGGATCCAAAGCATCCTGACGAAGTCTTCAGACTCATTAAGGCCCTCTATGGCCTCAAGCAGGCCCCTCGGGCGTGGTATGATACTTTGAGGGAATTCCTCATGAAGAAAGGCTTCAAACCCGGTTCACTTGACCCAACTCTCTTCACCAAAACCTATGATGATGAATTATTCATATGCCAAATATATGTTAATGATATCATATTTGGATGTACTCACCAATGTTACAGTGATGAATTTGCCTATATGATGAGTGAAGAATATCAAATGTCTATGATGGGAGAATTGAAATTCTTCTTAGGTCTTCAAATTCATCAACAACGAAACGGCATCTTCATATCTCAGGAGAAATACCTCAAGGATGTATTGAGGAAATTTGGCATGCAAGATTGCAAAGGCGTCAAAATCCCTATGCCCACAAATGGCCATCTATCCACTGATGAAAATGGCATTGACTTCGATCAAAAGATATACCGCTCCATGATTGGCTCTTTATTGTACTTATGTGCATCTAGGCCAGATATTATGGTTAGTTTTTGCATGTGTGCCCGTTTTCAAGCTACACCGAAGGATTCACACCATAAGGCTGTGAAGCATATTCTTCGATATCTAGCTCACACTCCAACACTTGGATTATGGTATCCCAAGGGCTTGGCTTTTGATCTCATTGGATATTCATATTCTGACTATGCTAGTGATTGTGTGGACCGCAAGTTAACATTAGGCACATGCCATTTCCTCGGTCGATCCTTGGTCTGTTGGTCTTCGAAGAAACAGAACTGCGTATCACTTTCTACTGCTGAAGCTAAGTACATTGTTGCTGGTTCGTGCTGTGCTCAATTGCTATGGATGATGCAAACTCTCAAGGACTATGACATCAATGTGAAGAATGTGCCACTCTATTGTGACAATGAGAGTGCGATAAAGATTGCTCATAACCCAGTTTAGCACTCGAAGACAAAGCACATTCAGATTCGTCATCATTTTCTTCGTGATCGTGTGTTGAAGGGCGATATATCCATCGAGCATGTGAAGACTGAAGAACAGCTAGCCGATATCTTCTCAAAGCCCTTGGATGAGAAGAGATTTAGCAAGTTGCGGTGTGAGCTAAATATCTTAGAATCTTCGAATGTCCTTTGAAAAGGACACACATCCTAACACTTATGAAAATTGATGACTTAGATGTGCAACACACGAAGTAACATTTTTCTTCAATCAATGAAGACTAACCCTCTAAGTGTGAAGAAATTAATCAAGAATTTGATTCTTAGAGCCCTAAGACAATTGTACGCGGCGTCTGAAATCAGCATTCTTATACGGTGGGTCACACCACCAACAAAAGTTGAAAAATCTTCAATTTGATTTTTTCTTCAGTCTTGAAATTCCTCAGTTGATTTATTCAACTTTGCAATGTCTTCACTCTCTCCGTCGTTTTCTTCTTTGACTATACATATTATATATGAGTTTATGTCCTCTATAGCATTCACTTATAGCTATTTCTTCAAGTTGATCTTTCTGCTAAGTGAATGTGATCGGACCCTTCCCCCTCTATGCTATACTCAACCCAATCTGTTCACAAATTCTTCATGTGCGTTCTATTTGGAACCCGTTCAAAATCTTCACCGTGTCCTTGTCAGTTGAAGAATTTGCGAACAAAACTTTAAAATATTCTAATATAAATTTTTGGTCGTTGCCGCCTAAACCGTTCCACATCCCACGATAATACTTATCTATTCACCCATGATCTCACATGATCTCCACCTCTCTATACGTGGGTGACACATGTCACAAGGATGAGAAAGGTCAGGGGCACGTTCGTCCATTTTCCTCAGACGAGCAGTTTTTCACCGTGGCTATATATACCCCTTCCCTTCCTCAATCTATTTTTACTCCACTCGAGCTCTCAAAACCTAGCACCACCGCTACTTCCATCGTCGTTGGTGAGGAAGAGCTTCGCTTCCTCGACATCGTCGTCGTCGTACTCGCACCAGCCATGGATTTCTTCACTCCGCCGTCGTCGTAGATGTCTTCCTCTGCCAAGTTAGGGCGTGGAAGATCTGGACTGACAAACTTCCAATCTACATTCCTAGTTCGTCGTGTTTTTCGTCAAGGGTAATTAAAAGCTACTTTTACTACCCTTATTGATTCCAGTGATTTCTTCAAAATCTTCAAAAGGTGTTTATTCTTCAAACTTCACTCTAAACACCTCACACAAACATCTGTTGTTGATCTGTTTCCCTAAGCCATGTTTTTCTTCAAGATTCCTCAATTGTGTGGATTTTGAATCTATACAACTCTGGAATCTAAGACCAAGAACACTTAGTGAAATTCCTCAAGACTCATCTGGTCAAATTCCTCAAACTTGTTCTTATTTGCAAAAACTTCTGAGAACGCATATGACCTCTCCAAATTCTTCGCACATATACTTTGTTCACTGGTACTCATGTCCGCTACTGACACTAGGTTCTCATCAACTGAACTCACTTGCAGCGTTCCTTGAAGAAAAACTGCATACCTCTTCAGAGAACTCAATAGTTCAAAATCCTCAGCTGAAGAAAATGGCAGATGGCAAGAAACCTCAGAAGGGAGGCAAGAGACTGGAAGTCAACACAACTTTTGAAATCCCTGAAGATATCTATGATGGGTACTGCACACCCCCTTAAGAAACCAAGAATGAGCGCAAAGTGCGCATTCAGAAAATTGAGAGGAGATGGGCCAGAGAATGGAGGGACTGCCGATATGTCACTCCAAAGTACATGAAGAAATTCACTCTTCACCCTCCTTGTCCAAGACCTCCATTGGCACCTGGCCAAATTGCAGATCCCGCCAGCCTCAAGCGCGGTGAGGATTATCCTGATGAATGGGCAAAGCGTCAAGCTAAACTGGCCAAGATGGCAAAAGAAGCAGTGAGGAAATTCAATGAAGACTCTGCTGCTGATGCTGCCACTTCTGAGGCCTCCGCTAGCAAACCCAAGAAGGCCATGCCAAAGAAACCCGCACATAAGCCTAGTGCTTCTTCTTCAATGCCCTCACAACCAAGCTCCTCAGCTATGCCCTCAGGGCCCAGTTCTGCAAAGCCCTCATGGCCAATTCCTCAAACTGCCCATGTTCCTCAAGTTTCAAAGTCCTCAACTCCTCCGGCAAAGTCCTCAGCACCTGCACATCTCGCCTCGTGTGAAAGGACCAAAGGCATCTCAATTGCCTCAGGAGCCTCTGCAAGTTCTTCAGTGTTGCCGCAACCATCAACATGCCCCACTCTGCTGAAGACAAAGGCCACTGCTGGACAAGGCACTAGACCAAGTCCTCATAAGAAGCAGGTTGCCTTCCAAGTACCGTCCAGTGATGACAAAGCTGATGATGAGGAACTCGCCGAAATCATCAGAGACAGATAGTAAAGGGCCGCTAGAGCCAAAGGCACTAATGTGCCATTGATGCTGGATCCAAAGTTGATCCTCAATTTCATTAATCTCTGGCACAAGGATCCCAACACTCCTATGCCTGACTTCAACCTCACTCCCGGCCAAAGTCACATGTTGACCGCCTTCATTGGCGAAGAAAAATGGAAATTTGAAAAGGCCTAGAAGTTGAAGAAAGCGTAGTACAAGAAGGAGCATTATCTGAAGAAGAACGTTGTCAAGACAACTGATGAACTTGTGGTTGTTCAATCTAAAATCAAAAACCTCAGTGATGAATTTGACATGTACCATGCTGATTGGCTAGGAGCCAAAGTCAGATTTGTCAAGTTGGCTGAAGGATTCACCACCAATGTTGCAGCCCCAATGCAACATGAATCTCCTCAAGATGAAGCTTCTGCTCAGTCGACTAAAGAACATGCTAGCACCGTAGATGAAAATCAGGCTGCTTATGAAACTGCTAGTACCAGGGCTTATGACTCCATTCCAGCCGCTGATGACACTGCCAGGGCAACCACTAGTGTTGCGCCTGAGGAACAAGTCAGGCCAATTGAAGCATCTATCACTATGCCTGAAGAAACTAACAATGCCAGGGCAACTGCATCAGTTGCGCCTGAGGTTACTGAACCAATTTCCTCTGCTCCTCCTGCACCAACGCCAAGTCAAGTTCTTCCTTCTGCATCAGAAGCGAAGAAAACCAAGGCTGCGGAGCGAGTAGTAGTGAAGAAAAGGAAAGATCTGCTTCATCAGATTCTTCATCACCGAAGAAGATGAAGAAATTGACAAGATCTTTTGATAATCCAATTGATGCTATTCCAGTTTCAAGCATGCCATCAAAGGAACCCATTCCCTTTGGTGAAGATTATGAGATCCCAAGCGGATCTGATGAAGATGTTCCTTCTGCTGCTTCTTTAGAGCAGTTGGACGAAGAAATTAAAGTGGATAATATCCCTTCAACCCCAGTCATCTCATCGCCTATGCCTCAGTTCACAGTTGAAGAGGCGGGCATTGAAGAATTGAATGGAGAAGATGAAGATGTGGACATTGGGTGCTCCACTCTAGTGCTGAATGATGACTATTGGGATAGTCAACACCCCAACTCTCCGCTCTTCATGCCATTGCAACAAATTCCCCGGTCCCCAGTGCACACTGAAGTTCAAATGGGTTCTGAAGATCATCACTCCACTCCTTCCATCCATGAAGAAATTCCAGCCACTAGTGTTGATGTCAATGTTGATGAAGAATTGAAGACCCAGGCTGCTACTGAAGTAAAAACTGAAATTCCTTAGCCTATGGTTCCCGAGAATGTGATTCATGAGGCTGTGATGACTTTGACTGACACTCCTCAGCCAAAGTCGAAGAATCCCTTCTCCAAGAAGCAAAAATTCAAGGATGACGACTTCTTCCATGAGCATGTATTCTTCACAGATTACAATCCATATGGCTCTGCTCGTCTGAGAAGGAAGCGTTTCTGCACCGCAAGCCAAGCCAACTTCTATTATTCACTGATTTTCGATAAGGACAAAGTATTCGATCATGCACATAATCCTCATGTGGACATGGAATCACTGCGTTGCTTCGCACCAGTCCTCAGTGTGCTTCATGAAGCTGGGCTGCTCAACTTCTGCACCAACATCGTAGACTGGAATAAATAACTAACTCTTCAGTTCTACGTGATGCTGCACACCACAGGAAATTGAAGATGTGAATTCTTGGGTGTTGGACTGGATGACCGATAACACTCACTTCAAAGCACCGGCCTCTGAATTGCTTCATGCCTTGCCTGTCAGTCCTCCCCTTGAAGGTGTGTCGCTGATCTGAACCTGAGCTTTCAGATCACTACATGCAAGTGTTGATGAAACCGCTGAAGCCTGGTCAAGGCCCAAGGACCAAATTCCTTGTGAAGGAATTGTTGTATGTGCCTCGGACCATCTATCGCATTTTGACCAAAACATTGAGTCCAATCAAAGGCCACGACTCGAATGAAGAAGAGGTTGTTGGCATCATGAAGAATTTGCTTTTCAATGTCATCCATGGAGTTCCAATCAACTACCATGACTTCTTCATGAGGACTCTGGAAAATGTTGCTTTGTTGCCTTTTGAATTGAAGCCTTACGCTCCTTGGATTATGAGATTCCTCAGATCAAGGTCTTCAATCAATTCCAAGGCTGATTTGCAGAATCACGTCAGCTATTTGCCCCCAATTGAAGTCTTCAAGCGACCTATTTCCTCATCTGATGAGAAGGGTAAGGCACCTGCTTTTATCGATGAAGGCATTCGTCCATTGGATGGTCAGTTCCGCAAAGCTGCATCTTACTCCACCAATGATGACTCTGCCACTCATGACTCTGCCACCAATGCTTCAAAGAAAAATCCTCAAGCCATAGCTCCAAGGGTGTTGACTGATCGTGAGATTCTCCTCATTCTTCATTAGAAGGTCGATCGCAATCATAAATGGGTCAAGCGTCTGTTTGGTTCAATTCTTCGGAACATGACCATCACTCAGAATTCAGTGAAGAAGAACCATTACTACCTCCATGAAGTATTTGATCGCACCTGGGTTGTTCTATCTTATATCTACGGTGAAGATGATCTCAACAAGATGGGCTTCAAGCAGGACTTTGACTGGTCTCAGCCACCTTCGAAGAAATTCAAGAAGGTCAAAGTTCCTCACTTGGTGGCCAGCTCTTATTCTTCATCACGCGAGACAGATGAGCATTAAGATTTGGATGACACTGCGGCAAGCCCTATTTCAACAACCGACCCCAACAATGTTGGTGCTCCTCCATCGACTCAGTGATGATATTCTTCAGGGGCGTTAGTCCTCACTTTTCATCCCTTTTGGTCATTCGATGACAAAGGGAGGTAAATTTGAGTTAGTCTTCAAGCGGGTCTATATATATGGGCATTTTTTGCTAAGTTACAACTCTCGTTCTTTTTCAAGACTTTGTTGGATCGAGTTGTAATCTTAAGTCCGATGGTGGTCTGATACTTTTTGCTATGTTCTTCTGCATGCTATTTCCTCATGTATGATAATGCACGCATGCTGAATTACATCCGTCACCATATTTCATCATGCATTTCAAATTCTTCATATCATATGTTAAATGCATGTATGAATTACAAGATGTAAGGGGAGATCTCCATGATTCTACTCTTCAAATGTGCATTGCTTCAAAAGAAAATTCTTCACTATGCACATCTTCAGGGGAGATCTTCTATATCCCGCAATCAAATTGCTCAATATCAGTATTTACACTGCATATGTTTATCCCCGTTGAAAACTTAACATATATTGTCATCAATCACCAAAAGGGGGAGATTGTAAGTGCATCTAGTGCCCCTTAGTAATTTTGGTGTATTGAAGACTTATAAGTTAAGGTACTAATGCGTTTGTGAGTGTACACAGGTCTATAAGTCTATGAGGAGTTTATATGTACAGAGAAAGTTGACACCTAAAAATGAATGTCTTCAACTGAAGACTTTGGATTTCTGAAGACTTCTTGAAGACTTTGAAAGTGAAGAAATTGGTGTGGCCGCGAAGACTTGATATTCATGCGCGGAACATGAAGCATGAAGACTTTTGTTTTTGTAGTTTCATTTTCTCCTTCTTGAGTCATAGGAAACACCATACTGTTAAAGGGGTTCGAGGTAAAACTAAGGAAAAGTTTCCAGGTGATGCTCATCTCAAAATCCTACACCTACCAATCCCTTCGAGTGAAGCCATTGGAAATCTCATATAGTTCGGTCAATTTCTTTAGTGATAGAGACAAAGTTCTTCTGTTCTCTGAGGAATTTGTTCTGACTGAGGAGTTAGGAATTCGCCACTGCGGATTGCCTACAAGTGAGGAACATGATAGCCTTGAGGAAGTTGAACCTCAAATTTCTGACCGTTGATGTGCTATGCACCAGCTGTCCCAAAATATCTTATCCACCTAACGGTCATATCATTGAAGGGCATTTATGTCTTATCATGCCGGGATGCTCCCTAGGCTATAAATAGCCGCCCCCTACAACCACTAGCTGGTTGGCTGCTCCGTGAGAAACTGATACGTGTCATTGAGATCATCCCATCCTTCGAGGACTTTGAGCGAAAATCATCAAGTGAGGAAAACCCCCAAAACCCAAACACCTACAAACCCAAAGCGATTGAGCATCACTCAAGAGATTGTTCCTGTGTGGAATCGACGCTTGTTACCTTTGAGGACTGTGCATCCTTCAGACGGTTAGGCTTATGGTCTAGAGCATCCAAGAGGAAATTGTGGATCGCCGGGTGACCGAGTTTGTGAAGGTTTGGAAGTCACCTGAAGACTTACCACGAGTGATTGGACGAGGTCTGTGTGACCTTAGTTCAAGTAGAATACGGTGAGGACTGTGTGTCCGGGACTATGTGTCCTCGGGTTTAAATACCTAGCCGCTCCAACCAGACGTACAACTGTCACAACAGTTGGAACTGGTCTACCAAATCATTGTCTTCACCGAGCTAACTGGTTCTATTTCCTCAACCCTCCATTTCCTCATTGTTGTGTTGTGTACCTGTTTATATCTGTTTGAAGACTTTGACTGAAGACTTTCTCAATTTCCTCAGTTCAATTTCTTCAGTCTGTTTGTCTTCATCCTATTTTATCTTGTGCTTACGCTTTCTGTACTCTGTGTTTGTTTCCTATTCATCATGATGTCCATGCTTATGTCATGTCATGTCTACATCTGAGTACTTGTTCCACTTCAAGTAATTCTTCGCTTAGGAATTTCCTCATCCTGAAATTCCTCAGTGAAGAATTCATAAAAATCACCTATTCACCCCCCTCTAGTCGACTTAACGCACTTTCAACAAGCCATAGAGAATAAATGGATCTTCAAGAAGAAGACTGACACTGATGGTAATGTCATTGTCTACAAAGGTCGACTTGTTGAGAAAGGTTTTCGACAAGTTCAAAGAGTTGACTACGATGAGACTTTCTCACCCATAGCGATTCTTAAGTCTGTCCGTATCATGTTAGCAATTGCCGCATTTTATGATTATGAAATTTGGCAAATGGACGTCAAAACTGAATTCCTTAATGGATTTCTTAAAAAAGAGTTTTTTATGATGCAACCAGAAGGTTTTGTCGATCCTAAAGGTGCTAACATAGTGTGCAAGCTCCAGCGATCCATTTATGGACTGGTGCAAGCATCTCGGAGTTGGAATATATGCTTTGATGAGGTGATCAAAGCATATGGTTTTATACAGACTTTTGGAGAAGCCTGTATTTACAAGAAAGTGAGGGGGAACTCTGTAGTATTTCTGATATTATATGTGGATGACATATTGTTGATTGGAAATGATACATGATTTCCAGATAGCATAAAAGGATACTTGAATAAGAAATGAAAGACCTCGGCAAAGCTGCTTATATATTAGGCATCAAGATCTATAAAGATAGATCAAGACGCTTGATAAGATTTTTCAATGAGTACTTACCTTGACAAGATTTTGAAGGAATTCAAAATGGATCAGTCAAAGAAGGAGTTCTTGCCTGTATTGTAAGGTGTGAAGTTGAGTAAGACTCAAAGCCCAACCACGGCATAAGATAGAGAGAGAATGAAAGTCACTCCCTATGCCTCAGCCACAGGTTCTATAAAGTAGGCCATGCCGTGTACCAGACCTATTGTGTACTTTGCCATGAGTTTGTCAAGGGGGTACAATAGTGATCCAAGAGTAGATCACTAGACAACGGTCAAAATTATCCTTAGAGGACTAAGGAAATATTACTCGGTTATGGAGGTGATAAAGAGTTTGTCGTAAAGAGTTACGTCGATGCAAGCTTTGACACCGATCTGGATGACTCTGAGTCTCGATCTGGATACATATTGAAAGTGGGAGCAATTAGCTAGAGTAGCTCCATGCAGAGCATTGTAAACATAGAAATTTGCAAAATACATACAGATCTGAATGTGGCAGACCCGTTGACTAAACTTCTCTCACAAGCAAAACATGATCACACCTTATTACTCTTTAAGTGTTAATCACATGACGATGTGAACTAGATTATTGACTCTAGTAAACCCTTTGAGTGTTGATCACATGGCGATGTGAACTATAGGTGTTAATCACATGGCGATGTGAACTATAGGTGTTATTCACATGGCGATGTGAACTAGATTATTGACTCTAGTGCAAGTGGGAGACTAAGGAAATATGCCCTAGAGGCAATAATAAAGTTGTTATTTTATATTTCCTTATATCATGATCAATGTTTATTATTCATGCTAGAATTCTATTAACCGGAAACTTGATACATGTGTGGATACATAGACAAAACACAAGTGTCCCTAGTAAGCCCCTACTAGACTAACTCATTAATCGAAGATGGTTAAGTTTCCTAACCATAGACATGTGTTGTCATTTGATGAACAAGATCACATCATTAGGAGAATGATGTGATGGACAAGACCCATCTATTAGCTTAGCATCTTGATCGTTCAATTTTATTGCTATTGCTTTCTTCATGTCATATACATATTCCTTTGACTATGAGATTATGCAACTCCCGAATACCGGAGGAATACCTTGTGTTCTGTCAAACATCACAACGTAACTGGGTGATTATAAAGATGCTCTACAAGTATCTCCGGAGGTGTTTGTTGGGTTGGCATAGATCGAGATTAGGATTTGTCACTCCGAGTATCGGAGAGGTATCTCTTGGCCCTCTCAGTAATGCACATCACAATAAGCCTTGCAAAAAATGTGACTAATGAGTTAGTTGCAGGATGATGCACTACGGAATGAGTAAAGAGACTTGCCAGTAATGAGATTGAACTAGGTATGTAGACACCTATGATCGAATCTTGGGCAAATAACATACCGATGACAAAGGGAATAACGTACGTTGTCATAACGGTTCGACCGATAAAGATCTTCATATAATATGTAGGAACCAATATGAGCATCCATGTTCCGCTATTGGTTATTGACCGGAGAGGTGTCTCAGTCATGTCTACATAGTTCTCGAACCCGTAGGGTCCACACGCTTAATGTTCGGTGATGATTTTGTATTATATGAGCTACTATGATTTGGTGAGAGGATGTTGTTCAGAATCCCAGATGAGATCACGGACATGACGAGGAGTCTCGAAATGGTCGAGAGTAAATATTCATATATAGGACGATGATATTCAGACACTAGAAGTGTTCTGGGGGTACCGGGTACATATCGGGTCATCGGAAGGGGTTCCGAGCACCCCCTCGGCAACTATATGGGCCTAATGGGCCAAGAGGGGAAACGCAACAGCCAGCAGGGGCTGCTGCACCCCCCATATGGGCCGCACCTTAGGAGGAAGGAAAGGGGAAAGAGAGAAGGAAAGGGAGGGATTTGGCCTCCCCCTTCCTTCCCTCCTCCCTCCTCTTTCCTTCCCCCTCCGGTGGATATGGTAAGGGGGGGGCGAATTGGGAGGCGCCCAAGTAGGATTCCTCCTACTTGGGGCGCCCCCTTGGCTGCCTCTCCTCCCCTCCAACATATATATATATATATATATATATATATATATATATATATATATATATATATATATATATATATATATATGCGGGGGCACCGCTAGAACACACAACAACATCTGTTAGCTGTGTGCGACGCCTCCTCCACAGTTTACACCTCCTATCATATTCACGTAGTGCTTAGGCGAAGCCCTGTGCGGATCACTTCACCATCACCGTCACCACGTCGTCATACTGACGGAACTCTCCCTCGACACTTTGCTGGATCAAGAGTTCTAGGGATGTCATCAAGCTGAACGTGTGCAGAACTCGGAGGTGTCGTACATTCGGTGCTTGATCGGTCGGAACAAGAAGAAGTTCGACTACATCAACCGCGTTGTCAAACGCTTTCGATTTTGGTCTACGAGGGTGCGTGGACACACTCTCCCCCTCTCGTTGCTATGCTTCTCCTACATACATCTTGCATGAGCGTAGGATTTTTTTAAAATTGCATGCTACGTTTCCCAACACCCCACCCCTTAATTTATATAGATACCAGAGGTTTGATACGTCTCCAACGTATCTATAATTTTTTGATTGGCTATTATATTATTTGTTTTGGACATTTTATATGCATTAATATGCTATTTTATATGATTTTGGGGACTAACCTATTAACCTAGAGCCCAGTGCTAGTTTATATTTTTCCTTGTTTTAGAGTTTCGCAAAAAAGGAATACCAAACAAAGTCCAAACGGAATTAAACTTTCACGATGAGTTTCTTGGACCAAAAGACACCCAGGAGACATGGAGTGCAAGTCAGAAGAGCCACGAGGCGGCCACAAGGGTGGAGGGCGCGGCCAGAGGGTGGGGCGCCCCCCCCAACCTTGTGAGACCCTCGATGACCTCCTGGCCTAGATCTTCCTCCTATACACACTCTTATACCCCAAAAACTTCCAGGGGAGCCATGAAACCACTTTCCCACCGCCGCAACCTTCTGTACTAAAAGTGCGTTATATCGACTAGAGGGGGGGTGAATAGGTGATTTTTATGAATTCTTCACTAAGGAATTCCAGGGTGAGGAAATTCCTGAGTGAAGAACTACTTGCAGTGGAATAAGTACTCAGATGTAAACATAACAGAACATAAGCATGGTCTTCATGATGAAATGAAAACAAGCACATAGTACAGAAAGCGTAAACACAGGATAAACAGAATGAAGACTAACAGACTGAGGAAATTGAGCTGAGGAAATAGAGAAAGTCTTCAGTCAAAGTCTTCAAACAAATACGAACAAGCACACAACACAGAAATGAGGAAATGGAAGGGTTGAGGAAATAGAACCAGGTAGCTTGGTGAAGACAATGATTTGGTAGACCAGTTCCAATTGATGTGACAGTTGTACGTCTGGTTAGGGCAGCTAGGTATTTAAACCTGATGACACATAGCCTCGGACACCCAGTCCTAAACACGCAGCTCAGGACACTCAGTCCTCACCATATTCACCTTGAGCTAAGGTCACACAGACCTCGCCCAATCACTCATGGTAAGTCTTCAGGTGACTTCCAAACCTTCACAGACTCGGTCACTCGGCAATCCACAATTTCCTCTTGGATGCTCTAGACCATGATGCCTAACCATCTGGAAGATGCACAGTATTCAAAGGTAACAAGCGTCGGATCCATGCAGAATCAATCTCTCCAGTGATGCTCAATCACTTTGGGTTTGTAGGTGTTTGGGTTTGGGTTTTCCTCACTTGATGATTTTCACTCAAAGTCCTCGGAGGACGAGATGCTCTCAAATGACAAGTGTCAGTTTCTCTCGGAGCAGCCAACCAGCTAGTGGTTGTAGGGGGCGGCTATTTATAGCCTAAGGAGCAGCCCGAGATGATAAGACATAAATGCCCTTCAATGATATGACCGTTAGGTGGGTAGATATTTTGCGACAGCTGGCGCATAGCACAACAACGATCGGAATTTTGAGTAGCAAATTCCTCAGGGCTATCATGTTCCTCACTGTGTAGGCAATCCGCACTGGCGAATTCCTAACTCCTCAGTCAGAACAAATTCCTCAGAGACCAGAAGAACTTCGTCTCTGTCACTTAAGAAATTTGACTGAACTGTATGAGATTTCTAATGGCTTCACTCGAATGGATTGGTAGACGTAGGATTTGAGTCGAGCATCACTTGGAAATTTTTCCTTAGTATTTCTCGACCCCCTTTAACAGTACGGTGTTTCCTATGACTCAAGAAAGAGAAAATGAAACTACGAAAACAAAATTCTTCATGCTTCATGTTCCTCGAATGAATACCAAGTCTTCAGGATTACACCAATTTCTTCACTTTCAAAGTCTACAGAAAGTCTTCAGAAATCCAAAGTCTTCAGTCGAAGAACTTCATTTTTAGGGGTCGACTTTCTCTGTAAATATCAAGCTCCTCATAGACTTATAGACCTGTGTACACTCACAAACGCATTAGTCCCTTAACCTATAAGTCTTCAATACACCAAAATCACTAAGGGGCACTAGATGCACTTACATGTACCCGTGAGATCCCATCTAGGGGCGTTTTTCGGCATCCTGCCGGAGGGGGATTCGATCATGGAGAGCTTCTACATCAACACCATTGCCTCTCCGATGAAGCATGAGTAGTGTACCACAGACCTACGGGTCCATAGCTAGTAGCTAGATGGCTTTTTCTCTCTCTTTGATTCTCAATACAAAGTTCTCCTTGATGTTCATGGAGATCTATTCGATGTAATAATCTTTTGCGGTGTGTTTACTGAGATCCGATGAATTGTGGATTTATGATCAACTTATCTATGAATATTATTTGAATCCTCTCTGAATTCTTATATGCATGATTTGATATCTTTGCAAGTCTCTTCGAACTATCGATTTGGTTTGGCCAACTAAATTGGTTTTTCTTGCAATGGGAGAAGTGCTTAGCTTTGGGTTCAATCTTTCCATGTTCGATCCTAGTGACAGAAGGGGAACCGACATGTATTGTATTGTTGCCATCAAGGATAAAAAGATGGGGTTTTCGTCATATTGTTTGAGTTAATTCCTCTACATCATGTCATCTTGCTTATGGTGTTACTCTGTTCTTATGAACTTAATACTCTAGATGCATGCTAGATAGCGGTCGATGTGTGGAGTAATAGTAGTAGATGCAGAATCATTTCGGTCTACTTGACACGGACGTGATGCCTATGTTCATGATCATTGCCTTAGATATCGTCATAACTTTTCGCTTTTCTATCAATTGCTCGACAGTAATTTGTTCACCCACCGTAATAATTTCTTTCTTGAGAGAAGCCTCTAGTGAAACCTATGCCCCCCGGGTCTATTTTCCATCATATAAGTTTCCGATCTACACTTTTAGTTTCCTATTTACTTTCTTTGCAATCTTTTACTTTCCGTTCCATGAACCCAAAAATACCAAAAACATTACTTTGCCGTTTATCCATCTCTATCAGATCTCACGTTGCAAATAACCGTGAAGGGATTGACAACCCCTTTTATCGCGTTGGGTGCAAGTTGGTGTTTGTTTGTGCAGGTATGGCTTGCGCGTTGTCTCCTACTAGATTGATACCTTGGTTCTCAAAACTGAGGGAAATACTTACTCTACTTTGCTGCATCATCCTTTCCTTTCCAAGGGAAAAACCAACGCAAGCTCAAGAGGTAGCAGGAAGGATTTCTAGCGCCGTTGCTGGGGAGATCTACGCCAAGCTGAGACATACCAAGTACCCATCATAAACTCTCATCCCTCGCATTACATTATTCACCATTCACCTCTCGTTTTCCTCTCCCCCACGTCTAAAGCGATTTTCGAAAAGATTTGCCTTTTCTTCGCCCTTCTTTCCGTTCATCTTTTTCGTTTCCTTTATGTCTTACTTGGCTCGTTTGCTTGTTTGGTTGGAATAATTGTGTATTTATTGCAAATCAGAGAACCTAAGGTTTATGGATCTTCATCCACTTGCTAATTTTATTAAGAGATCCAATTATGATGAACCAATTGCTAGTGAGTTGAGTGCACTAGATTATCTTTATGAGGTTTTGCTTGAAATTCATTAATATGAAAATTGTGATGAAGTGTTGAAAGAAGAAAATTATAAAGTGATTCATGATAGCTTGTTGAATGAAAAGCATGATTGCAATGATATTATTATAAATTCTATTAATGTCAATTGTGTTAATGATATGCAAAACGCTAAGCTTGGGGATGCTAGTTTTGCTATGTCCACTATTTGTTGCAATGATCATGATTGGGGTGATTCTTCTTATGATCTTGAAAATTTATTCAAGCCCCATGATGACTATGAGATTGATAATAATATTTGCAATAATATTGAAAGTGGGTTTGGAAGAGTGTCAACTTTAGATCCCACATATTTGGAGAATATTCAATCTTATGAAATTTTTGATAAAAGTGGGTTTGTAGAGGTCATGACTTTAGTTAATGTTAATCCCACTATTTTGGAAGAGTGTCAACTTCGCATGCATGTGAATCATGTTGAGAATATGTTATGTGACAGCTATATTGTTGAATTTGCTTATGATCCTACATGTAATTATTATGAGAGAGGAAAAATATGGTTTTAGAAATTTTTATGTTACTAAATTACCTCTCTTCATGTTGAGATTGTTATCGTCTCTTTCTTCTTCCTTGCATATGCTAGTTTTTGCTTGCCTTGATAATTTGTTTGCTTATAGAATACCTATGCATAGGAAGTATGTTAGACTTAAGTGTGTTTTTCACATGTTTTATGATGCTCTCTTTGTGCTTCAATTCTCGTCTTTCATGTGAGCATCATTGAAACCTCAATGCCTAGCTAAAAAGGCTTTAAAGAAAAGCGCTTGTTGGGAGACAACCAAATATTTTTCCTTGCTGTTTTCCAATAAATATTTCATCCGGCCTCTGTTTAGATGTTGTTTGTGTTTTATTTAGTATTTGTGCCAAGTAAGACCTATGGGATAACCTACTGTGATAGTTGATTTGATCTTCCTGAAAAACAGAAACTTTTGTGCTAACGAAACCAATTATCATTTTTAACAGGAACGTGATAAAATACTGATTCGTTTTGCAGAAGATTAATAAACAAATTGCCTAGGAATTCCTATTTTCTCAGGATTTCTAGAGTTACAGAAGTATTAGAAGTATCCAGATTGCTATAGACTGTTCTGTTTTTGACAGATTCTGTTTTTCGCGTGTTGTTTGCTTATTTTGATGCATCTATGGCTAGTATCGGGGGGTATGAACCATGAAAAAGTTGGAATACAGTAGATATTACACCAATATCAATAAAGAATGCGTTATTTATTAATAAAAATTGCTGTGGGGTTTTACCCTATAGTTTATAGTAAAAAAATATCAATAAAGAATGAGTTCCCAGCAGTACCAAAAGTGGTGATTTATTTTCTTATACTAACGAAGCTTACGAGATTTTCTGTTGGAGTTTTGTGTTGTGAAGTTTTTAAGTTTTGGATAAGGATTTGATGGATCATGGAATAAGGAGTGGCAAGAGCCCAAGGCACCCCAAGGTAATATTCAAGGAGGCCAAAGAGCCTAAGCTTGGGGATGCCCCGGGAGGGCACCTCCTCTTTCGTCTTCGTCTATCGGTAACTTTACTTGAGGCTATATTTTTAGTCACCACATAATATGTGTTTTGCTTGGAGTGTCTTGTATGACTTGAGTCTTTTCCTTTTAGTTTGCCACAATCATCCTTGCTGTACACACCTTTTGGGAGAGACACACATGAATCATGATTTATTAGAATGCTCTATGTGCTTCACTTATATCTTTTGAGCTAGGCAAATTTGCTCTAGTGCTTCACTTATATCTTTTTAGAGCACGACGGTGATTTTATTTTGTAGAAATTGATGAACTCTCGTACTTCACTTATATTATTTTGAGAGTCTCTAAGCAGCATGGTAATTTTCTTTGGTTATAAAATTAGTCCTAATATGATAGGCATCCAAGAGGGATATAATAAAAACTTTCATATAAAGTGCATTGACTATGAGAAGTTTGATTCCTTATGATTGTTTTGAGATATGAAGATGATGATATTAGATTCATGCTAGTATGTAGTTGTGAATTTGAGAAATACTTGTGTTAAGGTTTGTGAGTCTCGTAGCATGCACGTATGGTGAACCGTTATGTGATGAAGTTGGAGCATCATTTATTTATTGATTGTCTTCCTTATGAGTGGTGGTCGGGGACGAGCGATGGTCGTTTCCTACCAATCTATCCGCCTAGGAGCATGTGCGTAGTACTTTGTTTCGATGACTAGTAGATTTTTGAAATAAGTATGTGAGTTCTTTATGACTAATGTTGAGTTCGTGGATTATACGCACTCTCACCTTTCCGCCATTACTAGCCTCTCTAGTACCGCGCAACTTTCACCGGTACCATAAACCCACCACACATCCTTCCTAAAAACAGCCACCATACCTACCTATTATGGCATTTCCATAGCTATTCCAAGGTATATTTGAAGGAAATATGCCCTAGAGGCCATAATAAAGTTGTTATTTATATTTCCTTATATCATGATAAATGTTTATTATTCATGCTAGAATTGTATTAACCGGAAACTTAGTACATGTGTGAATACATAGACAAAATGAGTGTCACTAGTATGCCTCTACTTGACTAGCTCGTTAATCAAAGATGGTTAAGTTTCCTAGACATGGACAAGAGTTGTCATTTGATGAACGAGATCACATCATTAGAGAATGATGTGATTGGCTTGACCCATCCGTTAGCTTAGCACTTTGATCGTTTACTTTATTGCTATTGCTTTCTCCATAACTTATACATGTTCCTATGACTATGAGATTATGCAACTCCTGAATACCGAAGGAACACTTAGTGTGCTATCAAACGTCACAACATAACTGGCTGACTATAAAGATGCTCTACGGGTGTCTTTGATTGTGTTTGTTGAGTTGGCATAGATCGAGATTAGGATTTGTCACTCGGTGTATCGGAGAGGTATCTCTGGGCCCTCTCGGTAATCCACATCACTATAAGCCTTGCAAGCAATGTGACTAATGATTTAGTTAGGGGATGTTGCATTACGGAACGAGTAAAGAGACTTGCTCGTAACGAGATTGAACTAGGTAATGAGATACCGACGATCGAATCGCGGGCAAGTAACATACCGATGACAAAGGGAACAATGTATGTTGTTATGCGGTTTGACCGATAAAGATCTTTGTAAAATATGAAGGAACCAATATGAGTATCCCGGTTCCTATATTGGTTATTGACCAGAAATGAGTCTCGATCATGTCTACATAGTTCTGAAACCCATAGGGTCCGCACGCTTAACGTTCGGTGACGATCGATGTTATGAGTTTATGTGTTTTGATGTACCGAAGGTAGTTCGGAGTCCCGGATGTGATCACGGACATGACGAGGAGTCTTGAAATGGTCGATACATAAAGATTGATATATTGGACGGCTATGTTCGGACACCAGAAGTGTTTCGTGAGGTTTCGAATAAAACCGGAGTGTTGGAGGGTTACCGGAACCCCCCGGAAGTTATTGGGCCCTTAGTGGGCTTTAGGGGAGAGAGAGCATCAGCCAGGAGGTGCCCCCCACCCCAAGGGAGTCCAAATTGGACTAGGGGAGGGGCGCGGCCCCTCTTTCCCTCTCCCTCCCCTCTCCTTCCTCTCCCCTCCTAGTAGGACTAGGAAAGGAGGAATCCTACTCCTACTAGGAGGAGGATTCCTCCCCCCTTGGTGCACCCTCTAGGGTCGGCCGGCCTCCTCCTCCCCTCCTTTATATATGGGGGAGGGGGCACCCCATAGACACACAAGTTGATTGTATAGCCGTGTGCGGTGCCCCCTCCATAGATTTCCACCTCGGTCATATCGTTGTAGTGCTTAGGCAAAGCCCTGCTTCGATAACTTCATAATCACTGTCATCACGCCATCATGCTGACGAAACTCTCCCTCGACCTCAGCTAGATCTAGAGTTTGTGGGATGTCACCGAGCTGAACGTGTGCAGATCATGGAGGTGCCGTACCTTCGGTGCTAGGATCGGTCGGATCGTGAAGACGTACAACTACATCAACCGCGTTGTCATAACGCTTCCGCTTATGGTCTACGAGAGTACGTGGACAACACTCTCCCCTCTCGTTGCTATGCATCACCTAGATGGATCTTGCATGTGCGTAGGATTTTTTTTTGAAATTACTGCATTCCCCAACAATGGCATCCGAGCCAGGTCTATGCGTAGATGTTATATGCACGAGTAGAACACAAAGGAGTTGTGGGCGTGGGTATATACATATTGCTTGCTGTCATTAGTTGATTCTTGCTTCGGCGGTATTGTTGGATGAAGCGGCTCAGACTGACATTACACGTACGCTTACGTGAGACTGGTTCTACCGACGTGCTTCGCACACAGGTGGCTAGTGGGTGTCAGTTTCTCCGACTTTAGTTGAATCGGATTCAATGAACGGCGTACTTTCTGAAGATCAAAAGCAATCACTATACCACGTTGTGGTTTTCGATGCGCAGGTAAGAACAGTTCTTGCTAGAAGCCCGTAGCAGCCACATAAAACTTGCAACGACAAAGTAGAGGACGTCTAACTTGTTTTTGTAGGGCATGTTGTGATGTGATATGGTCAAGACATGATGCTAAATTTTATTGTATAAGATGATCATGTTTTGTAACAGAGTTATCGGCAACTGGCAGGAGCCATATGGTTGTCACTTTATTGTATGAAATGCAATCGCCATGTAATTGCTTACTTTATCACTAAGCGGTAGCGATAGTCGTACAAGCAATAGTTGGCGAGACGACAACGATGCTTCGATGGAGATCAAGGTGTCAAGCCGGTGACGATGGTGATCATGACGGTGCTTTGGAGATGGGGATCAAAGGCACAAGATGATGATGGCCATATCATATCACTTATATTGATTGCATGTGATGTTTATCCTTTATGCATCTTATTTTTCTTAGTTCGACGGTAGCATTATAAGATGATTGTCGGTGTCAAAACCGGCGGATCTCGGGTAGGGGGTCCCGAACTGTGCGTCTAGGCCGGATGGTAACAGGAGGCAGGGAACACGATGTTTTACCTAGGTTCAGGCCCTCTTGATGGAGGTAAAACCCTACGTCCTGCTTGATTAATATTGATGATATGGGTAGTACAAGAGTAGATCTACCACGAGATCAAGGAGGCTAAACCCTAGAAGCTAGCCTATGGTATGATTGTTGTATATGGAGTTGATGTCCTACGGACTACAACCCTCCGGTTTATATATACACCGGATAGGGTTAGGGTTACATAGAGTCGGTTACAATGGTAGGAGATCTTGAATATCCGCATCGCCAAGCTTGCCTTCCACGCCAAGGAAAGTCCCATCCGGACACGGGACAGAGTCTTCAATCTTGTATCTTCATAGTCCAGGAGTCCGACTGAAGGTATAGTCCGGTTACCCGAACACCCCCTAATCCAGAACTCCCTCAGTAGCCCCTGAACCAAGATTCAATGACGACGAGTCCGGCGCACAAATTGTCTTCGGCATTGCAAGGCGGGTTCCTCCTCCAAGTCCTTCATAGAAGATTGTAAACACCAAGAGTAGTGTCCGGCTCTACAAAATAAGCTTCCACATATTGCCATAGAGAGAATAATATTAACACAAATCAAATCTGCTGACGTATTCTGCAGTGTGTCGTCACACTACGGCCAAGTCCTTTACTCGAATCGTTTTTACTTTTCCACCTCAGCGTGTTTTGCGAGGCAGTTTCCTTGGCACGTCTTGTCAAAGCAGAGATCGTGTACCCCCCTTTTGCGGGATTCTCATCAATACGAACATGGGTAACCCAACCGCGCCACTTATCACGACGCTTGGGAGGCAAGCGAGTTTTACTAGGCAGGCGGGGACGCACAACCGCATCCACCCATATAAGGGGATAAGGATCCACCTTTTTACCTACGCCTTCTTCCTCCTTTGCCTATCCATCTCCTGCGCACTCGAGCTCCAGCGCCCAAGCCCGCACTTCCCACCTCAACCTTCTCCAACAATGTCCGGAGCGGGAGGCAAGTGGATGGTCTCCTCCGCCACGGAGGGCCAAGTCAAGAAGCTAAGGAAGGCCGGATACCTGTCCAAGGACATCGCGCACCGGCTTCCCAAAAAGGGGCTGCTTCTCCCCACCCCAAGGCCCCATGAGAGGGTAGTATTTCTCCCCCACTTCCTCCGCGGACTGGGTTTTCCACTCCACCCATTTGTCCGGGGGCTCATGTTCTACTACGGCCTGGATTTCCACGATCTGGCCCCGAACTTCATCCTCAATATCTCGGCGTTTATCGTCGTGTGCGAGGCTTTTCTCCGCGTCCGCCCTCATTTCGGCCTCTGGCTCAAGACCTTCAACGTCAAGCCCAAGGTGGTGCGTGGCAGCCAGATGGAGTGCGGAGGTGCCATGGCGGGCAAGATGGCCAACGTCCTATGGTTCGAGGGATCTTTTGTGGAGACCCTAAAGGGATGGCAATCCGGGTAGTTTTACATCACCGAGCCACGCGATCCGAAATGGACCGCAGCCCCCGAGTTCTGATCTGGACCCCCCATGCGACTTATGTCCTGGAAAGAGACGAGCCTGTCGTGGGGTGACGAAAAAGAGGTGACCGGATTGCAAACCTGCATCCAGTCCCTGGTGAACAAGCCAATCCGGCTTGTTAATGTAATCCAGGTTATGCTCGTCCGCCGGATCCTCCCGTGCCAACAACGGGATTTCAATCTGTGGGAGTTCGACCTGGCGCAGCATCAAACCCTCAGCAGGCTCTTCGACACGACGTACGAAGACGCCTGGAAGATGCTATTCAAGGGTGTCGAGGCTCCCGCATCCGCTTCCGAGGACCGCGGATACAGCTCGCAGCGTCACGCTAGTGAGGTAGGCCAATTACACCTTTTACATGATGTTAAGCTTTTTTTTCATAGTTTGACTCCATGCGGGATCTAAACTCCCTTACCTTTGACAGGCTTGGTGGGCGATATCCGGACCGATTAACTGTCCGGCTCCGCTGCCCGAAGACCCGGCCCCAGCTCTACTAGTGAAGCTGCTGGCTCCGGTGCCTTATGTGGTGCCGGAGAAGAAGGCCAAGAAGAAGAAGACCACGGGGACTCGAAAGAGTGCCCGCAACATGGTGGTGTTGGACTCGTCATCTGACGAGTCCAAGACGCCCTCCTCCCGTGAAAACGAGGAGGAGGAAGAAGAAAACTCTCCCCCCCCCAGCGGAGGGAGGAGAGAAGAGGAAGGCCGCCCCAACGGGGGAGGCCGAGGGGTCTAGGAAAAGGAAGACCCCTCCGCCGAACTACGCCCCCGACGCCGAAGAGGGCAAAGAGGAGTGGCCAAACAAGGCCAAGCGTCCGGCGAAATCGTAAGTTCGGATATCAGAGTAACTCATGACGTTCCTTCGTTGCGCAGCTTTCCCTAATGTCGAATGTAATTATGCAGTCCGCCCCGGGCCGATTTCGACGAATCGTCGGGCGGCTCCCTGGACTCATCGGACGTGAACTCAGTTCCTCCCGCTGTCTCCCCCCGCACTGTGGATGATGCCGAAGTGGCGTCGCGACAAGCCCCGGGGCAGGAGGAGGTGGTCCCGGAGGAGCCGCAAGGCAACCTCCCGGACTGGAGTGAAGGGGATAAGGCTCCCCAGGGCTCCAAGTCTGGCTTTGTGCCGGACACCGCGCCGGAATCTTCCACAGTTCCGGACCGCGGTAGGCGAACTCCCTCCAAGAGGAGCAAGCCTTCTGAGCCGGCGGCCTTCGTCCAACCGGAGGTGCCGGACAATCTGCTGGAGGTGCTTGACGATGCCTCCATTGACGAGGGGCACCGTACTATTATGAGTACGGTGATCCAGAAGGTTCAGTCCGCCAGAGCGGACTGACTGAAGCTCGCGCTAGCCTTCTAACAGGCTTCGAGGTAAGTAAAAATATGTAAAATATTACCGCATAGACAGTAGCCCCTAATGCTCTGTTTGGCGTTCGGAAAGAAAAGCCGAATAGAGGATCTATTAAATTTCGCAGGAGTCTAAAAAAGAGTCAATATGCGTATGCAGGCATCGCTGCTATCCACCGCCGCACTGACTGCGGAGGTGGGCATCCTGAAGCAGGACCTCGAGCGGACCGAGCAAGAGCTCGGTCTTGCCAAGCGGCGGCTCGAGGAGAAAGAAGGTAAGAAATACCTTACAGAAAAAGTGCCTATAAAAAGGCTTGATTGCAAAAAGAATAACAGGATTGTACTGCTTATTGTAGGGGCCACGACTGAGGTGGCGACCCTTAAGCAGGTGCTGTCTGAGGCCGAAGAGAAAACGGCCATGGAGCGCACCGAGCGAGACAGACTTGGGGCTCAGGTCGGCGAGGTGCAGCAAGAGCTTCAGGCTCTCATGAAAAAACATGAGAGTTTGGAGCTTGAGTCGAAGGCGCAAGCATCCGAGCTTGCGACGGCCCTAGAGGCTGCCAAGTCTGCCAAGGCCGAAGCCCAAAAGGCCCTCCAAGAGTTGGAGGAGATGAGGAAGATAGCAGCGGGTAAGGCATTCTTTATGCAAAGCAGAAATATAAAAGTGAACTACTTGTTACTTACCCGACTCCGGAGCTCTCCAGGGGCATTCGCAGATCTTCCCCGCAGCGTATCCGACGCCGCCACATTCTACCAAGTTGAAGAGGGTAGCTCGATGGAGAAGGTGTTCTGGTCTCAGTATTCTGAGGCCGGACACCCTGTGCCCTTGATTGACCAGCTGAAACAGCTGGTCGAGCTCCACAAGGCGGCCGAACAGGCCATGAAGGGCTTCATTCGGCTGTGGCCCGGAGAGGCCCTGCCTGGGAGCTATTTCGGCCTGGTGCGGCGGCTAGTGGAGGCCTGTCCGAGGCTCGAGGTCATCAAGCGCTCCGTCTGCATCGAAGGTGCCCGTCGAGCCCTTGCCCGTGCAAAGGTGCACTGGGGTAAGCTGGATGGTGAGAAGCTTGTGAAGGACGGGCCACCGCCGGGGAAGGAGCATCGCAAGCCCGAGAACTACTACAAGGATGTTCTTGCAGGTGCCCGCCTTGTGGCGGATGAATGTACCAATGATGTGATTTTTGAATGAACTCGCTCGTGTTTATCCTATGCGCTGAAAACTTGTTCATATGCGCTAAGCAATGCTTATTGAATTTAAAATATTACTTTCTGTGCGGCCATTTATCAAAAATTGAGAGATGGCCAGTCGTCGGCTTTTGCCCCCATGCCACTAGTGCTGGGGTGTTTGGGATAAACCCGAGCACTCTTTTTCCCATAGTTGGGTCCTTCGAGGGAGGCGCTCAGCACAACGAACCAGGCAATCGGACTATAATGCTTGAACACTCTCACTTAGCCATAGAACTCTATAATTTTAAATTTCGGCGAAGCCCCTAGTTCAGAAGACCGAGTTCGGGGCGCTATCCATGCCTTGGCTGGACAAAGCCAGCTCCTCGCTCGAAGCGGCATAAGCCTTTAGGGACTCGAAAAACCTCTCGAACAGCGACCGGTCTCTCGCCACATCATGACAGTCAGTTTTAGCTTTCTCCACTGAGGTGCTTAACCTAGCTGAACCGGGGCACAATCGCAGTGGTTCTCCTAGTGCTACCTTAGCCGATATAGCGGAACGTAAGGCACCAAAACATAGGAGCCGGGCAAACCCAACTATTGACCCAAATTATGATTCGGAGCCAATGCATATAGTGCTATAAGTTCGGGGCGCCGCACTTGTGAAAGTGTACGGACTTCTCACACCATTATGAGGGGTACTGAAGCCCCTGGCGTGTTTGCCGTACCATGGTGTACGGGTGCAATCATGTCATTTAATAAACATATATGTGAAAAGAAGATAATGCAAAAAATAGATAGAAAGCTATGCATTGTTTTATAGAGAGGCTATTTATCAAAACCGAATGATACAAATAGTGCGGTAAGCAAAAGATATTGGACTATTTAGTATGTCCTGACCAGGGGCAGGCCGCGGAATTGTATTTAAAACAGGTATACCGCTGGTAACAGAGACCACCTGGTAGTTCCATAATGCGGCATGGCTTGTCTGCCTCCCTGGATCTTGCATCGTTTGTGCGGCAGTCGAATTGCCGAACAGGTCGTCCGAAGTATGGAGTCCTGAAAGTAAGAAAAAATTAAAAAAATAATCCGGCAGCCCCTAGTACGTTTTAAGCCGTATTTTGGGCACGCCGTTATTGTGCCCCTTCCCCTGTGCCCATGGTATTTCAAGGGTGTAGTTATGTACGCGAGGTACTGGTTTCGCTATGTCGCGAGAGCTGGGGTTGGGGCCGCATTGCTACGCTTGCTCAGAGTGTGCCAGGCGGTCCTGCTGTGGGTTACTCTGGGCGCGCTTGGCGGTGTCTGGCTTTCTAACGGCCGGACTGGAGAATTGCCTGAGAAGGCTACTTTGTACCTCCGCTGCGAGAGCCACTGTGTGCTCCTCCGCACGGAGGCAGCGTTCGGTGTTTCCGTTGACCGTGATTACTCCTCGAGGGCCTAGCATCTTGAGCTTGAGATATGCATAGTGCGGCACCGCATTGAACTTTGCGAATGCGGTTCATCCGAGCAGGGCGTGATAGCCACTGCGAAACGGGACTATATCGAAGATTAACTCTTCGCTTCGGAAATTGTCCGGGGATCCGAAGACCACGTCAAGTGTTACTGAGCCTGTACAATTGGCTTCTACACCTGGTATAACGCCTTTAAAGGTCGTTTTTGTGGGCTTAATCCTTGAGGGATCTATGCCCATTTTCCACACTGTGTCCTGATAAAGCAGGTTCAGGCTACTGCCGCCGTCGATGAGGACTCTTGTGAGATGAAATCCGTCGATGATTGGGTCGAGAACCAATGCGGCAAAGCCGCCATGATGGATGCTAGTGGGATGGTCCCTTCGATCAAAAGCGATCGGGCAGGAGGACCATGGGTTGAACTTTGGGGCGACTGGCTCTATCGTGTATACGTCCCGTAGCGCATGCTTCTGCTCCCGCTTGGGAATGTGGGTTGCGTATATCATGTTCACCGTCCGCACTTGTGGGGGAAAGCCCTTCTGTCCATTGTTGTTCGGCGGCTTGGGCTCCTCCTCGTCGTTGCTGTGCAGCCCCTTGTCTTTGTTTTCGGCTCTTAACTTGCCTGCCTGCTTGAATACCCAACAATCTCTGTTAGTGTGATTGGCTGGCCTTTCGGGGGTGCCATGTATCTGGCATAAGCGGTCGAGTATTCTGTCCAAACTGGACAGGCCCTGAGTATTCTTTTTGAATGGCTTTTTCCGCTGACCGGATTTATAGCCTTTGAATCCGGCATTGACTGTCGTGTCTTCATTGCTGTCACTGCTAACGCGGCATTTTTGCTTATTCCGACGTGTCCTGCCACTTTTGTCCTTGGTATCCGAATTACCAGGGTTCTTTGATAAGTTGTTACTGCGAGCTAGCCAGCTGTCTTCTCCCGCGCAAAAGCGGGTCATGAGTGCCGTGAGGGCTGCCATAGATTTTGGCTTTTCCTGTCCCAGGTGCCGGGCAAGCCATTCATCGCGGATGTTATGCTTGAAGGCTGCTAGGGCCTCTGCGTTCGGACAGTCGACTATCTGGTTTTTCTTTGTTAGGAACCGTGTCCAGAATTGTCTGGTCGATTCCTCTGGCTGCTGAATTATGTGGCTTAAGTCGTTGGCATCCGGTGGTCGCACGTAAGTGCCCTGGAAGTTGTCGAGGAATGCGGCTTCCAGGTCCTCCCAAGAACCGATTGAGTCTGCTGGCAAGCTGTTAAGCCAATGCCAGGCCGGTCCTTTAAGTTTGAGCGGGAGGTATTTGATGGCGTGTAGATCATCGCCGCGTGCCATGTGGATGTGAAGGAGATAATCCTCGATCCATACCGCCGGATCTGTTGTGCCATCATATGATTTGATGTTTACGGGTTTGAAACCCTCTGGGATTTTATGATCCATTACTTCATTCGTGAAGCATAGCGGGTGTGCGGCCTCTGTACTGGGCTATATCACGACGCAGCTCGGAAGAGCTATGTCTGTTGTGTTCGGCCCGGTCGGATTTGTTGTATCCGGAGTGAAGATCATCGTCACGTGCCGTAGGGCGCCTGCGCGAACCGTAGATCGATCTTGTTTGTTTTGCCTTATCCTCCAGTACGTCTCGCAGGTCTGGCGCATTTTCCCGTGCCTTAGTTGAGCGGCGTCGGGGCATGGCTTGGGTGGAGGGCCGAGAGGCCTCTCTGTCGCGGCCGCGAGGTGGCCGGTCTGCCATGTCATGCGCTAGTGATGTAGGTGCTTCCTCCTCTGATCGGGGTAGCAGCCTGCGCTTTGGGTAACTCTTGGAGGGGCGTTCGAGTTCATACTCTTCGGCCGCAAGGACTTCAGTCCATCTGTCAGCTAGCAAATCTTGGGCAGCTTTAAGCTGTTGCTGCTTTTTCTTGAAGCTGCTTGCCGTGGCTAAAAGCCTACGTTTAAAACGCTCTTGTTCGGCGGGGTCTGATGGTATGACGAATTCGTCGTCATCGAGGCTTGCCTCGTCTTCGGAGGGAGGCGTATAGTTATCATCCTCGACCTCTTGGTCTGCCGCTCTCTCATGAGGGCTGGCTTCTCCATCTTCCTGTGCCGAATCTTGCTGAGGTGGGTGTTCTTCGGCGCTATCTGGGGTAGTATTATCTCCCGTGCCGGAATCACCGTTTTTGCTTTGGCGGGATTTAGAGCGGCGCCGCTGGCGCCGGCGCTTTGGCTGTTTCTTGGAGGTGTCATCCCCCACTGTTCCATCGCCATCTCCATCTTTTGGAGTATCCACCATATATATGTCATATGACGAGGTGGCCTTCCAGCGCCCTACAGGTGCTGGTTCCTGTTCGTCTCCTACATCGTCGTCCATACCGTCGATGTCTTCGGAGCCAAAGTCAAGCATGTCGGTTAAATCGTCGACAGTGGCTACGAAGTGGGTGGTGGGTGGGCTTTGAATTTCTTCATCGTTCGTATCCCACCCTCGCTGACCGTAATCCGGCCAGGGCTCTCCTGATAAAGAGAGAGACTTAAGAGAATTCAGGATGTCGCCAAAAGGCGAGTGCTGAAAGATGTCTATGGCGGTGAACTCCATTATTGGCACCCAATCGGATTCGATCGGCAGGGGCGCGGGGGGTTCGGAGTTCGGAAAGGAGTCCGGATCCTCAGAGTCACGGATCATGCAGAGTGCAGGGCTAGTGTTCGGCTCGATCGCCTTTGAGATCGAAGCCCCCGAGGTGACGTCCAACCGCTCATCCTCGATTGGCGCAATAGGCTTCGAGTTAGGGGTCGGAACCGATGTGTGTGCGGTCTCCAGGACACTATCCGGAGGCAGAGCTAGATCATGCCCCTCGAGATAGTGCGGCGCGCTTGGCCGTGGCTTGAACCCGTCGAAGATCAAGTCTCCGCGAATGTCAGCCGTGTAGTTTAAGCTTCCAAACCTGACTTGATGGCCAGGGGCGTAGCTTTTGATCTGCTCCAGGTGGCCAAGCGAATTGGCCCGCAGAGTGAAGCCGCCAAAGACGAAGATCTGTCCGGGGAGAAAAGTCTCACCCTGGACCGCATCGTTGTTGATGATCAAAGGAGCCATCGGGTCTAAAGGCGACGACATAGAGGAACTCTCAATGAAAGCACCAATGTCGGTGTCAAAACCGGCGGATCTCGGGTAGGGGGTCCCGAACTGTGTGTCTAGGCCGGATGGTAACAGGAGGTAGGGAACACGATGTTTTACCCAGGTTCGGGCCCTCTTGATGGAGGTAAAACCCTACGTCCTGCTTGATTAATATTGATGATATGGGTAGTACAAGAGTAGATCTACCACGAGATCAAGGAGGCTAAACCCTAGAAGCTAGCCTATGGTATGATTGTTGTATATGGAGTTGATGTCCTACGGACTACAACCCTCCGGTTTATATAGACACCGGATAGGGTTAGGGTTACATAGAGTCGGTTACAATGGTAGGAGATCCTGAATATCCGCATCGCCAAGCTTGCCTTCCACGCCAAGGAAAGTCCCATCCGGACACGGGACAGAGTCTTCAATCTTGTATCTTCACAGTCCAGGAGTCCGGCTGAAGGTATAGTCCGGCTATCCGAACACCCCCTAATCCAGAACTCCCTCAATGATCTCTCACTAAATTTCAAGGTATAAGTGTTCTCCCTGAGTATGCACCATTGCTACAGTTCATCGTGCTGAGACACCACGTGATGATCGGGTGTGATAAGCTCTACGTTCACATACAACGAGTGCAAGCCAGTTTTGCACACGAGGAATACTCAGGTTAAACTTGACGAGCCTAGCATATGCAGATATGGCCTCGGAACACTGAGACCGAAAGGTCGAGCATGAATCATATAGTAGATATGATCAACATAGTGATGTTCACCATTGAAAACTACTCCATCTCACATGATGATCAGACATGTTTTAGTTGATATGGATCACGTGATCACTTAGATGATTATAGGGATGTCTATCTAAGTAGGAGTTCTTAAGTAATATGATTAATTGAACTTTAATTTATCATGAACTTAGTACCTGATAGTATTTTGCATGTCTATGTTTTTGTAGATAGATGGCCCGTGTTGTTGTTCCGTTGAATTTTAATGCATTCCTAGAGAAAGCTAAGTTGAAAGATAATGGTAGCAATTACATGGACTGGTTCCGTAACTTGAGGATTATCCTCATTACTACACAGAACAATTACGTCCTGGAAGCACCACTAGGTGACAAAACCGCTGCAGGAGCAACACCAGATGTTATGAACGTCTGGCAGAGCAAAGCTGATGACTACTTAATAGTTCAATGTGCCATGCTTTACGGCTTAGAACCGGGACTTCAACGATGTTTTGAACGTCATGGAGCATATGAGATGTTCCAGGAGTTGAAGTTAATATTTCAAGCAAATGCCCAGATTGAGAGATATGAAGTCTCCAATAAGTTCTACAGCTGTAAAATGGAGGAAAATAGTTCTGTCAATGAACATATACTCAGAATGTCTGGGTACCACAACCACTTGACTCATCTGGGAGTTAATCTTCCTGATGATAGTGTCATTGACAGAGTTCTTCAATCACTGCCAGCAAGCTACAAGAGCTTTGTGATGAACTATAATATGCAAGGGGTGGATAAGACGATTCCCGAGCTCTTCGCAATGCTAAAGGCTGCGGAGGTAGAAATCAAGAAGGAGCATCAAGTGTTGATGGTCAACAAGACCACCAGTTTCAAGAAAAAGGGTAAAGGGAAGAAGGGGAACTTCAAGAAGAACGGCAAGCAAGTTGCTGCTCAAGTGAAGAAGCCCAATCCTGGACCTAAGCCTGAGACTGAGTGCTTCTACTGCAAAGGGAATGGTCACTGGAAGCGGAACCGCCCCAAGTATTTGGCAGAGAATAAGGATGGCAAAGTGAAATGTATATTTGATATACATGTTATTGATGTATAACTTACTAATGCTCGCAGTAGCGCCTGGGTATTTGATACTGGTTCTGTTGCTAATATTTGCAACTCGAAACAGGGGCTACGAATTAAGCGAAGATTGGCTAAGGACGAGGTGACGATGCGCGTGGGAAATGGTTCCAAAGTCGATGTGATCGCCGTCGGCATGCTACCTCTACATCTACCTTCGGGATTAGTTTTAGACCTAGATATTGTTTGATGCGAGACGGTTATTCATTTAAATCAGAGAATAATGGTTGTTCTATTTATATGAGTAATATCTTTTATGGTCATGGACCCTTGATGAGTGGTCTATTTTTACTAAATCTTGATAGTAGTGATACACATGTTCATAGTATTGAAGCCAAAAGATATAAGTTTAATGATGATTGTGCAACTTATTTGTGGCACTGCCGTTTAGGTCAGATTGGTGTAAAGCGCATGAAGAAACTCCATGCTGATGGGCTTTTGGAATCACTTGATTATGAATCACTTGATGCTTGTGAACCATGCCTCATGGGCAAGATGACTAAGACTCCGTTCTCTGTAACAATGGAGCGAGTAACAGACTTGTTGGAAATAATACATACTGATGTATGCGGTCCGATGAGTGTTGATGCTCACGGCAGGTATCGTTATTTTCTTACCTTCACAGATGATTTGAGCAGATATGGGTATATCTACTTGATGAAACATAAGTCTGAAAGTGAAAAATCATCATAACAAGAAAATTAAGTTTCTACAATCTGATCGTGGAGGTGAATATTTGAGTTATGAGTTTGGTCTTCATTTGAAACAATGCAGAATAGTTTGTTACTCGCACCACTCAATTTCAAACAAGGGCATACGATCGATCTAGCTACTGTTACAAAATACTCGGACTACTACTATATACATGGGGGAAATACTACTAATAATATGGCGGTCATCTAGAAATTTTGATTGGTGGAAGACTCCATGATATCTGCTCCAGCTTCGTCTTCATAGTCATCATCACTACTGTCGGGGTCGGAGTCGGTGTCGTTGATGATGATGTAGTCCTCGGGATGGTCGTCATCTCCTCCTGGCACGGGGTCTCCCATGAATACTCCTAGCTTCCTCGTCAAGTCGTCACTCTTTTCTACTAGTATTGCGAGTTCCTCCTCATATCCATCGCGTGTAGACTTGAGTTCCTCTTCAAGCTCCATGTTCCTTGCCATCACCTTCTTTAGATCTATCATGCTTGCGCACATTTGGTTCTCCTAGCGACGAATGTGTTGGTTTAACTCCTGGATGAAGGTTGCAATAGATTTGTCCATCCTAGTGTTGATCATCTCCCATTGCTCATCTCGGCGCCTACATATCTGGTAGATGGTGTCCTTAAGATCGTTGTGATAAACTTGGCCGATGCGTCCCATGGTGATGTGAGCTGCCATGCTCTTACCTAGACTCCAGGTTGGTGCATCAAAGGAAAACTCTATGGGCTCATGAAAGTGCAACTATCCCTATGTGGTTTTGGTAATTCCTAACAACATATAGCTCATTGAGCTAATGCTATTTCAAGATAAATAATTCAGGAAAGCTCAATGATTGGCATGGCATGGATTAGAAAGTGGACCCCTCAAAATGCTAAGGACAAAAGATTGGCTCAAGCTCAAAGCACAAGACTCTACATTTTATTTTTAGTGATCCAAGACCACATTGAGTCCATAGGAAAAGCCAATACTATTAAAAGGGGATGAGGTGTTGCTTAATGAGTTACTTGGTCAAAATGCTTAGTGATATGCTCCAAAAACCCTCAACTACTTTCTCATATCCACATATGTCCCAAACCAAAAGCCAAACTCGGCCCCATCGAAATCTTCTATCCGGCGCCACCGAGTTCACTTGACATAGCCACTGCCACAAACCCTAGTCACTTTGGTCGCACCGATAGGGATCTTGGTCTCACCGAGATGGGATTGTAATATCTTTGTTTCCCTTCGTAACATTCCGGTCTAACCGAGATGAGCAATCGGTCCCACCGAGATTGCAATGCAAGCTCTCTGTTTCCCCTTCGTAATGTTTCGGTCCAACTAAGATGAACGAATCGGTCCCACCGAGTTTGCCTGACCAACTCTCTATTTATCCATTACCAAAATCGGTCCCACCAAGTTTGTGTAATCGGTCTCACCGAGATTACGTTATGCCCTAACCTAATGGAATCGGTCCAACCGAGTTGACATGTCGGTCCCACCGAAAATCCTAACGTTCACATTTTGAACTGAATCGGTCTGACCGAGTTTTATAATTTGGTCCCACTGAGTTTGGTGATTTGTGTGTAATAGTTAGAATTTGTGTGGAGGATATATATATATATATACCCCTCCACCCACTCTTCATTAAAGAAGAGAGCCATCAGAGTATGCCTACACTTCCAACACACATTTTCTGAGAGAGAACCACCTGCACTTGTGTTGAGGTCAAGATATTCCATTCCAACCACATAAATTTTGATCTCTAGCCTTTCCCAAGTTGCTTTCCACTCAAATCATCTTTCTACCAAATCCTATCCTATGAGAGAGAGCAGAGTGTTGGGGAGACTATCATTTGAAACACAAGAGCAAGGAGTTCATCATTAACACACCATCTGTTACCTTTCGGAGAGTGGTGTCTCCTATATTAGTTAGGTGTCACTTGGGAGCCTCCGTCAAGATTGTGGAGTTGAACCAAGGAGTTTGTACGGGCAAGGAGATCGCCTACTTCGTGAAGATCTACCCTAGTGAGGCAAGTCCTTCGTGGGCGATGGCCATGGTGGGATAGACAAGGTTGCTTCTTCGTGGACCCTTCGTGGGTGGAGCCCTCCGTGGACTCGCGCAACTGTTACCCTTCGTGGGTTGAAGTCTCCATCAACGTGGATGTACGATGGAACCACCTATCGGAACCACGTCAAAAATCTCTGTGTCTACATTGCGTTTGCTCCCTCCAAACTCCTCCCTTTACCTTCATATGCAATTGTTTTACATTTCGCTGCTATACTTTAAGAATTGCATGTGTAGGTTGTTTACTTGATTTGTGCTAAGTTGCTAAAATCTGCCAAGACTTAAAATTGGGAAAAGGCTAGATTTTTATCTGGTCAAGTAGTCTAATCACCCCCCCCCCCTCTAGACATACTTTCAATCCTACAAGTGGTATCAGAGCTTTTGTCTCATTTTGCCTTGATTTCCATAGCTTTTGGTGATCACAACCTTGGTTTCACAACCTAGGAGATTATGGCGTCTAGTGAGGGAAATTACCACTGTAGAGGTCCTTACTTTGATGGTACAAATTTTGCTAGTTGAAAGCATAAGATGAAAATGCATATTCTTGGACATAACCCCGCCGTTTGGGCTATTGTGTGTATTCGCTTGCAAGGTGAATTCTTTGATGGGAGAGAACCGAACCGTGAAGCTAGCGTGGAAGAGTTGAAGATGCTGCAATACAATGCTCAAGCTTGTGATATTCTCTTCAACGGATTGTGCCCAAAGAAGTCAACAAAATCAGCCGTCTTGAGAATGCAAAGGAAATTTGGGATAATTTGATTGATATGCATGAAGGTACCGACTCCGTCAAGGAATCCAAATTGGATGTGCTTCAAAGTCAACTTGACAAGCTAAAAATGAAGGATGGTGAAGATGTCGCTGGAATGTACTCTAGGCTTGCTCTCATCACAAATGAGATTGCCAGCTTAGGAAGTGAAGAGATGACCGATAGATTCATCATCAAGAAGATCCTAAGAGCCTTGGATGGAAAATATGATACCGTGTGCACATTCATCCAAATGATGCCCAAGTACAAAGATCTCAAGCCAACGGAAGTCATTGGAAGAATTGTTGCTCATGAGATGTCACTCAAGGATAAGGAAGAGCTTCACAACAAGTCAAGTGGTGCTTACAAAGCCTCATGTGATGCTCCCACATCATCAAGTGAGAAACAAACCTTCAATGAAGAATTGAGCCTAATGGTGAAGAACTTCAACAAGTTTTACAAGAGTAGAAGCAAGGAAAGAAGTTCCAAGTCAAGGTCCTACAATGACAAAAGATCTTCTAGTCGTGAGCAAAATTGCTACAATTGTGGAAGACCCGGACACTATTCCAATGAGTGTACGGCTCCCTACAAAAGAAGAGAAGATTCTCCTAAAAGAAGAAGTAGAAGATAAGAATCACCACCAAGAGAGAGAAGGAGTAGAGATGACCGTTATGAACGAAGAACATCACGGAGAAGCAAGGATTCGGGAAGGAAGGACAAGTCATCAAAGAGCTACACAAAACGAAGACATCAAGCTCATGTTGGTGAATGGGTATCCGGCTCCGACTCCGACGATCACTCCGAGAGAAGTTATCACTCCGACTCCGAATATACTCAAGATGAAGGTATTGCCGGTCTAGCACTTGTGTCAACCAACTCCTACGACATATTTGACTCACCAAATGAAGGGATTGGAAGATGCTTCATGGCTAAAGGCTCAAATATATCACACCCCGACTATGTTGATTTCAATAGTGATGAAGATGATTTGCTAGGTGATGATGATTTACTTGTTGACAACTCTAGTTATGAGAACTATGATGAACTTGCTATTAATCATGCTAATCAAGATAAAACGAATGACAATGATAAGAAGGAGATTGACCGTATAATAAAGAACTAAACACTCTTAAGTTAGCTCATGAAACTACCTTAGAAGATCATCGAGAACTTTTAAAGACTCATGAGAAACTACGTTTTGAAAATCTCAACCTTGAGCAAGAGCATGAGTTCTTGAAAGCAATCAATGATGATCTTTGCAAGAAAAGTTCTTCTTACATTGCCAAGCGTTTACTCTTGTCTACTTACATGCCACAAGTTAAATCTAGCAACAAGAACAAGAAATATTCTTCTTCTAGTAGTAACAACAATCATGCTAAGTCCAATGTTGTTGCATCTAGTAGTTCTCTTGATTCCACTAATGATTCTCTTAGCCAAGTTGCACTTGAGCAAGAAAATAGCTTATTGAAGGGAATTATAGAGAAAGGTGTTTACAAGAGTCTTGCCGGAAGTAAGCAATTTGAGGAAATTGTAAGCAAGCAAGGAATACACCGGAAGAATCAAGGTGTTGGTTTTGAATGAAAGTTCAATGCCAATGGAGTTGAGTGGGAAGAAGATCAATACCCCAAGACGAAGTTTGTTCCTCAACAATATAAGTATGATCCTACTTCCTTCCAAGGAACACATGCTCAAGATGATCTTCCACCACAAGACCACAAGCTAAAAGGCAAGGACAAGCTTCAAGAGGAGATTGATGCATTTGAAGAAGCACCTAAGGCCTTGGTCAAGTGGGTTACCAAGACTACATCAAGTTCCACTTCATCAAGTACGACTACAACTCCAAGGATTCCCATCAAGATGGTGTGGATCCCTAACAAGAAGAACTAGAGAGTTCTTGAGGGTGACTCCGCCAACATACTTCACTCTTATCATCTTGGCAAGAGCAAGTGCAAAACAACTTCCATATCTTGCACTAGTTCAAGGAGTCACAAACCCTCTTATTGGTAAGACAAGGGACAAGGTAACCTAATGCTTCATTGACATCATCCAATGTGAACATCACTCTATGTCTATGGATATCCTTGTTTGTTCTTTGTGGGACTAACCCGTGTAGGTATTGAAAAGTGCAACTCACTCCAAAGGATTGCTCCGAATGATCTACATAAACATTAAGCATCTACATCTTCAACACCTACATGAAGTCATCATCGACAAAACCCAAGGTTTGTTCATCCCTCTTAGGGGGGATATCACATCTAGGGGGAGCTTTACTCTAATCAATTGAGCTAAAGCAACTCTAATGATGTGAGCACAACTATGCTTTATGTAAAAGTGGCAACCCCACTTGTGCTTAAACGATGAGTATGACCTATGATCAAATGTTCTCATTTGACTCCTAAGTCAATATACTCATATATAGATGACCTAGTCATCGCCAAACTGCTTGATACATGCTAGAGTGATTGTGCATGCTTTGTCACATATTTCATTTGCCATTTTATTGTGTGAGCATGTTGGATGCATATTTTACTCATTCGAGGACATCCATTTGTTGCTTTGATTGTTTGTCTTTTTCCCTTTTGCCAAATGGATGGACAAGAATGCCTAAGAACTCCATCTAGCTATCTATGTTTTTCTCATCTCAAACTCTATTCATGCTATATCACAAAGTTTGATCAAGTCAGATTCGAACCACTCTGTGTGAGGAGCACTTGGAGTCCCCGATTCGTCATAGACTTAAACTTCCAAAACCTCTTTGTGCATTTCAGTATGATCGAGTCATCCATTTCGGTCACACCGAGTTCACTAAGTTGATCTAGGTTTTCAATCTCGGTGCAACCGATTAGAACTTTTCGGTCACACCGAGTTGCAGCAACCGCTTGCGATTCTGCATCTCGGTGCCACCGAGTTGTTCCACTCAGTCACACCAACAAGGTCGGGATATATAAACCCATGGGTGAGATTTTGGAAATTTCTTCGAAACTTCTCAGCCCGCGCATATCCTGCTCTGCCGCCTCGGGTCTCCGAATCGTCCTCTCATCGCCAGCGACCTCCTGTCGCTGGTTTCCAACACGGTCAACAGATTTCTGCCCCTCCGTTGCCGTCGTAGCGAACTCCGCGGAATTAGGGTACGAGTTCGATCCTTTGTGCTATTCTTTTAACTCCGATTCATAGCACATTACTTTGCCATGATCATGACCACGTATGCAATCAATCTATCCACTGAAAACATCCTTTAGATTAGATTGGATTTGAAAATTTAGGGTTATGTCTCCGCCGAATTCATCTCGGACCGACCAAATTGTAGAAATTGGTCTCACCGATTTGGCCTAGGCCATTGCAGTTGCACTTTCGGTCTGACCGAAAACTGCAAATTGGTGTGACCGAGTTCGATTCTTTGTGAAACCCTAGCAGTCTCGATGCCACCGAACTATGACTCAGTCTGACCGAGTTCACTAGTTTAGGTTCCAAAAGCTGCTTCAGTATCACCGAGTTTACAAATCGATAGCTCCGAAATGCTTTCTGTGAAGAACTAAAACTAAGTTTTTAGGTCATCTTTTTGCAAAAACTCTGCACTTTGTGATGCTCATCCACTCTACCTCATCTATATCTATTCACAGGGGCTGTTGTCAGTAAGTTTGCAGAGATGTCTGACCAGAGCGACAGCCAGAACAAGTCAGAGGAATAGGTGCAATTGAGTGAGGGCACTAGTCCCTCTAGCACGTCTGATGATGGCAGCAGGAGCACACCAAGCAACTTGCCCAAAGTAGCCACCAGGTCAAGGAAGAAGAAAACCTCAGATTCTAAAGATGAGGACTATGTGGCTGTTGAGGAGGAAGTCAGCTCCAAGAAGAAGGTGCTGAAGAAGGAGTATGGCACAGTTGCATCAACTACGCCTAACTTGCACAAGAAGGCCCCTGCCAAGAGGGTGCCAACCTTAAAGGTGAGAGCCTCAACTGCTGAAACCTCCAAGCCAGCTGAAGAGGTTGTTGGAGAAGGAAAGAAGAGGAAGGAAAGGGTCACAAAGACCACTGCCAGAGTGCTTGGTAGATCCTCCATTATGAGAGATCCAGAGGAAGAGGAGGAGGAAGAGGATGCTGCACCAGCTCCCAAGTCTCAGAAGCTTATGGGAGATGCAATTAAGTCAGGGGCTGCTTCATCTAAGCCCAAATCTGCTCCCAAGGCTACTGCTTAGAAACCCCCAAAACCCAAGAGGAACACCAGGAGTATACTTGCTAAGGAGAAGAATAAGGCCCCATTGCCTGAAACTCAAGAAGAGGAAGATGATTCTCTTGTTTTGAGGAAGTTGAAGCCCAAAATTCCTGACCACAATGATGCTCATCCAGTCGCTGAGGACACGCACATCTAGAAAGATGCAGTACTGAGATTATGGAGACAGTCTGATCCCTATGTTGTTAGGAGGAGGACTACAGTTGACTACAGGTTCCATACAAAGGAACAGCAAGACTTCTATGAGACAATTTTACTTGACAAGAACCCCATTGTGTGTGACATGAAATGGGTGGATTGGGAATACATCCAGTAGAATGAAGATCACTTCCTGGGAGTATATGACAGCTTTAAGGCATGTGGAGTCAATGAGTTTGTTGGACGAAAGCTCACTAAATGGAATGATGAGCTGATCATGCAGTTTTACTCCATTGCCCACTTCTATCCAGATGGGAGGATATTATGGATGTCTGAGGGTACTAGGTACCAATCCATAGTTGAGGAGTGGGCCAAGCTAATCAATGCCCCCGAAGAACATGAAGATGACTTGGATGTGTATGCCACCAAGAAGAAAGACCACAACTCCATGGCAAACATGTACAAAGAGATCCCTGATAAGGCTTTGGAAACACACAAGCTTGGATCTGTACACTTCTTATTGTCTGGTCTGCCTACCATTAATTGGATCTTAAGGCACACATTGCTACCCAAGTCAGGAGATCACAAGATGATCAGAGGATACTCCACCAACATGCTGCAAATCTTTGATGTCCCTCAGAAGTTCAAAGTTATGAGTTTGATTGTAGAAACGATCAAGAGGGTTGTTGCTGATCAAAAGAGGAGTTGTGGGTATGCTCCACATATTCATGAGCTCATAAATTCTAAGATGGGCACAGGAATTTATTTGCTGGACAAGGAGCATCTACCCTTACGTCCTGAATTTTAAGACAACACTGTTGTGATGAATGAGGAGGAACCATCATCAGCTCAAGTCCAGGAGAAGAGAGCCAAGGCAAAGGCTGAGAAAGCTGCCAAGATGCCCAGTGCTGAAGAAGCACCTCAAGTTTTCCTGAAGAGCAAGCAAGATCAATTAGGCTATCTAATTCAAGCTACACTGAGGATTGAGAAGGGCTTGGCCACCCTGACTCAGAATCAGGAGAGCCTGGAGAGGATTGTGGAGACAAAATTCTATGATCTTGATCTGAAGGTGACTGAGATTCACACTGCAGTTGAGCAGCTTCAGGAGGAAGCAGAGGAGAGGAAAGGAAAGGCAACTACTGATGCTTTTCAGCGTGTGCCACGAGGTCCAAGGTCTGCTGCAGTGCCAGTTTTAGATGCTAGAGCTATAGTGTCAGCACCAGCAGCTACAACTCCAGTGCCACCTCCAGCACCGACTCCACCTCCATCAATTCCAACTACATCATCGGAAGCCTTCGTCCTTGGAGTTCTCTCTACACCACCTCCTGAAGACCAAGCCTGAGAGACGTATAGCACTATGCATTTTCGAACTTTTTGGTAACTTGTTGCCAAAGGGGGAGAAATATGTATAGATCATAGGCTTCGAGAGAGAGTGTCTTGGTTTTTATCTCTCTTGCTTTTGGTTGAACTTCTTGTTTTTGTGTGAGATACTTTATGTCCTTATGTCCTTGTGAGATACTTATGTGATCATCTGGTTGATCATATGCTACCTTAATGCTTGGTTGAATGATGCTATCTTTTATATCTCATATATGATCATTCACTTGCTTGGTGATGAGTGCATGCTTTTAATTTCTATCATTTTGAGCGCTCCACCAAGATGTATGTGACATGGAAGAGTAACCCATGAACCTAATCGATTGTGCATTTGCATTCAAAAGCAAATTTTAAATAATGTACAAATTTAGGGCGATCTCTTTCTTATCACATACTTCTCAAAGCAATGATGTATTTCAATCTTATTATCATTTGTCGAAGCTTTGATATATATGTTGTCATCAATTACCAAAAAGGGGGAGAATGAAAGTGCAACTATCCCTGGGTGGTTTTGGTAATTCCTAACAACATATAGCTCATTGAGCTAATGCCATTCAAGATAAATATTTCAGGAAAGCTCAATGATTGTCATGGCATGGATTAGAAGGTGGACCCCTCAAAATGCTAAGGACAAAAGATTGGCTCAAGCTCAAAGCTCAAGACTCTACATTTTATTTTGAGTGATCCAAGATCACATTGAGTCCATAGGAAAAGCCAATACTATTAAAAGGGGATGAGGTGTTGCTTAATGAGTTACTTGCTCAAAATGCTTAGTGATATGCTCCAAAAACCCTCAACTACTTTCTCACATCCACATATGTCCCAAACCAAAAGTCAAACTCGGCCCCATCGAAATCTTCTATCCGGCGCCACCGAGTTCACTTGGCATAGCCACTGCCACAAACCCTAGTCACTTCGATCTCACCGATAGGGATCTCAGTCTCACCGTTCGCAAACTCTCTGTTTCCCTTCATAACGTTTTGGTCTAACCGAGATGAGCGATCGGTCCCATCGAGATTGCAATGCAAACTCCCTGTTTCCCCTTTGTAACGTTTCGGTCTAACCGAGATGAGCGAATCGGTCCCACCGAGTTTGCCTGACCAACTCTCTGTTTATCCATTACCAAAATTGGTCCCACCAAGTTTGTGTAATCGGTCTCACCGAGATTACGTTATGCCCTAACCCTAATGGAATCATTCCAACCGAGTTGACATGTCGGTCCCACCGAAAATCCTAACATTCACATTTTGAACTGAATCAGTCTGACCGAGTTTTACAATTCGGTCCCACTGAGTTTGGTGATTTGTGTGTAACAGTTAGAATTTGTGTGGAGGCTATATATACCCCTCCACCCACTCTTCATTAAAGAAGAGAGCCATCAGAATATGCATACACTTCCAACACACATTTTCTAAGAGAGAACCACCTACACTTGTGTTGAGGTCAAGATATTCCATTCCAACCACATAAATCTTGATCTCTTGCCTTTCCCAAGTTGTTTTCCACTCAAATCATCATTCTACCAAATCCTATCCTATGAGAGAGAGCTGAGTGTTGGGGAGACTATCATTTGAAGCATAAGAGCAAGGAGTTCATCATCAACACACCATCTATTACCTTTTGGAGAGTGGTGTCTCCTAGATTGGTTAGGTGTCACTTGGGAGCCTCCGTCAAGATTGTGGAGTTGAACCAAGGAGTTTGTACGACAAGAAGATCGCCTACTTCATGAAGATCTACCCTAGTGAGGCAAGTCCTTCGTGGGCGATGGCCATGGTGGGATAGGCAAGGTTGCTTCTTCGTGGACCCTTCGTGGGTGGAGCCCTCCGTGGACTCATGCAACCGTTACCCTTCGTGGGTTGAAGTCTCCATCAATGTGGATGTACGATAGCACCACCTATCGGAACCATGCCAAAAATCTCCGTGTCTACATTGCGTTTGCTCCCTCCAAACTCCTCCCTTTACGTTCATATGCAATTGTTTTACATTCTGCTACTATACTTTTAGAATTGCATGTGTAGGTTGTTTACTTGATTTGTGCTAAGTTGCTAAAATCTACTAAGACTTAAAATTGGGAAAAGGCTAGATTTTTATTTGGTCAAGTAGTCTAATCACCCCCCTCTAGAGATACTTTCGATCCTACAGCTTAGTAACTGGCGTGAATGTCCTTCCTGGAACTTGAACTCGAATCACCCAACGCTCTTCTTCTGGTAAAGTGGCGGTGTAGGTCCCGGTGAAGCTTGGTATTCTGATGTTCGGGTACTTAGTGACTTCCTTCATGTGTCGTCCAAAAGGTGTATCTTCATTCAGTTGGGCAAACTTGTTCCTGGGGTCTGCCATCTATAGAGTGGAAAATGGAGAGGAGTCAGAAATGAGTAGAGAAGAGTGACCTATGGCTTATCTTAGTGGCCGTGTCCTACAATCAGCATGTGCTCTGATACCATCTTGTAGCGATTCGACGTCAAACGGTCAAATCTCTGTGCATAAGTGTCATCCCTGGATCGGTAATGCTGACACACACAGTACTTCGAAGGATTTATAACAGAGTAGCAATCACACACTTATTACATCGATAGTCTCAAGAGAGAACTTAATAAAAAAATTGTCTTAAGGCCATCTAAATAAGATAACAGCGGAAGGCTTGGAAGATAAAGTGAGTCCATCAACTCCAACGGCATAGCTGAGTGCACGACAACGACCTAGCGCACCTTACTCTTCGTCTGAAAAGTCTGCAACATAATACTTTGCAGCCCGAAAATGGGTCAGCACATGGAATATGCTGGCAATATAACACTGTAGAGCAATGAACAGGTAAAAGCTATAACTATATGCATATTTGGCTGATGGAGGCTCTACGGTTATAATGTTTTTGCGAAAAGCCAATTTTTCCCTACAACAAAGGAATATATTTTGTTTAACTATCATGGTAGTTGATAAACATTGAGAAGGTTCCTCCAACTCAATCCCAATTTAAGTAGTATTAATAACCCAACAAATTAATTTAGAGTGATGAGATCAACATGATAATCCAAGAACCAGATACTCAAGATGTCCATAACCGGGGACACGGCTAACCATGATTAGTTTATACACTCTGCAGAGGTTTGCGCACTTTTCCTCACAAGACTCGATCTCCTCTGTTAGTTTTCTCACACTACAAGGTGTTTGAGAAACGGATGACCGAGACATAGTCTTTCAAAAGCATTAACTCTTTACTCTGGGTAGACAGTTACACCTACTTTCCCCTACATCTGCTAGCCTACCACTGAAAGAGGTCACGCAACATACTCAACTATGCCAGAGCCCATAATGGCTTGTGGCTGCACACGGAAGTTTCTAGCATGAATAATCTTATGATCCTTTTGAGCCTGGGTCGCGAACCATAGGATGATCACACGGGTACTCCGGGATATCCTAGGACAACACTGGATTCTCCAGGTGCCTGCAACCAATCCACCCAGATGTGTATTTAAGTAGCCACCTTAATTTAACCATTAATTAACATCTCTCACATCTGTCATGGATCACTCAAACCAAACCACATCTACGAGCATAGCATAGCAGTATAAGCATAACGTAGAAGTAACTCCCAGGGTTTGATAATAAAAGGGCAATAGGTTCTACCTCAGCATCTACTTCCCAATACCCACATGTTAAGAGATCCTACTCATGCAATGTTTGAGGATTGGAACTAATGCATAAAAAATGGGTGATAAAGGGATATGATCAAAGTGTTACTTGCCTTGCTGACGATCTGCCAACCCTAGAGACTCGTAGTAGCATGCTTCGCACTCTGGAAACTCTATCACAACCAAACAGTAGCATACATAAGCAATCAAGCAAAGATGCAAGGGTAAAACTCAGATATGAAAGTCCAAACTGAAAGTTCAACTAAAGAGCTTTGATTTGCAAAAGGAATCAATCGAATCGGAGCTACGGAACTGAAACTGCGATCAAAAGAACTTCAAATTCAAATCTACTTGAAACCAAATTTTAAATTGTCAAAATCATGTTCACGTTGATTAACTGGAAAGAGGGCTTCGAGACGAAGATTTTGGCGTTGGTTTCACTGGATTTGGACGAATGGTTGAAAAGTTGCAAGGGTTTGAAGATCAAGGGCTAATCTGCGGCAAAAGTAATCGCGGATATGTCCCTGGTGAAAATAAAACAGAAAAAGAAAAATCTACCGGACGAACGTCCACTAACAGAGGCAAACGAACCAATTCGTTCATTATAAGAACTAAACGAACGAACGTTCGCGGAAAATATCTAAACCGAGAAAAACCGGTCTAACCAGCGGAAAACCGAGAAAACCGATCAAGATCTAGGATTTACCAAAATAAACCGACGAGAACAGGGAAAAACCTGACGGTGGCGGATCCGAACGGCGGCGGCTTCTGGCGAGGCAGGGCGGCGGCGCGGCGACAGCAGCAGGCGGTGCGGGGCGGCGGCGGCGACAACGCTGGTGGCGGGCTGTGGGTAGCGGGGTGGGACGAGGTGGAGAGGGGCGGCGGCGGGCGACTTATAAAGGCCTTGAGGGGGGCGGCTGCTTGGGCAAAGGGGTGCAGCGACAAAGTCCAAGCCGGACTCCTCGCGGAGTCCGCCGACGGCACGACGCGGGCGGCGCGGAGGCGGTGGCGCGAGCGGGCCGGCTGGGCTTCGGCCCAGTTCGGTCCAGGAGTTTTTTTTAAATAAAATTCCGCCGAAGAAAATCCTAAATAAGTAAAAAAAATCAAAAAATGCCAAAAACAATTTTTGCCGTCTAAATAAATATTTAGAACAAAGTAAACATTTTTCTGGCCTAAAAAAGCAATTTTGAAAAAAATGCATTTTTTTAATTCAAATAAAATAGCAGAAAAATCCAAATAAAATATTTATTTAATTTTAACATTTTTCCTCCAATATTTTCCTTTATTTTGGAGAAGTCCTTTTTATCTCCTCTCTTTTATTTTTATATTGAAAATATTTCGGAGAGAAAATATTAAAACAAAAGTGACCCTCTTTTTAAATTTGAGAAAAATTCAAATATAAAAATAGTGAAATCCCCAACTCTCTCCGTGGGTCCTTGAGTTGCTTAGGATCTCTAGGATCGCAAACGAGATGAAAATAAAATATGATATGCATATGATGACCTATGTATAACATTTCAAGATGTTACATATTTTCCACTGTAACGATGCATTGAAGGCGAAGATTCATGCACTCATGCAAGAGATAACCCTGGCTATCCACATACAACACTTTCAGCTATGGTTCAGTTGGATTCTTCTAAAGCACAATCAGTTCTATCAAATAATGCATGGGTTTGTTCCACACATGGGCATTTAGTTCAAGAATTTAGAGTTGATGTGTAATAGGGAGTTTTGTCCACAAAAGATTCAGCGTAGTCAGAATAAAGTTGCAGATCGGTTGGTCAACTATAGCTGGTCCAAATTTACCAGTGATGTCGATTCCACCTTGTATTGGGGATTGTGGCCTCTCGACTGTGACACTACTACAATGTAATAAAACTCCCTTTACCCCCACCCGCCACGCACACAAAAAAACATACACCAAAATACAAATACTCATGATTATGTTTTTCATTTTTTCCAACTTGTTTGAAAAGGAGGCAAAAAAGGGAATGCGAATCAATCCAGGTTGGAGTTAAACATTTTTGTCCTTTGCTTTAGGTAGTTGACAGGCGTGTGAGTGCCCCCCTAGATTTGTTCTCCCTCTCCTCCAATGGCCACCACCGCATCCAAGTACCCCCAACACTACGACGACGAAGAGGATGACGACGATGAATTCGAGGATGACGAGCCCCCCCCCCCCCCCCCCGTCCGCTGCCCGCCGGCAGCGCGGAGGATCGCCTCGAGGTCGTTCTTCGCCGGCTCACGACGGACGAGGTCCGGATCCAGGTGCACGACGTCGCGATCCGGCGGACGAGGTCTGGATCCGGATCCAGATTTCACAAGAGAACCAAGCACATCAAGAGACGCTTCAATTCCATCCGTGATCAAGTCAAGGAGGGAGACATAGAGATTTGCAAGATACATACAGATATGAATGTTGCAGACCCGTTAACTAAGCCTCTCTCACGAGCAAAACATGATCAACACCAAGACTCCATGGATATTAGAATCATTACAATGTAATCTAGATTATTGACTCTAGTGCAAGTGGGAGACTGAAGGAAATATGCCCTAGAGGCAATAATAAAGTTGTTATTTATATTTCCTTATATCATGATAAATGTTTATTATTCATGCTAGAATTGTATTAACCGGAAACTTAGTACATGTGTGAATACATAGACAATCAGAGTGTCACTAGTATGCCTCTACTTGACTAGCTCGTTGATCAAAGATGGTTAAGTTTCCTAGCCATGGACAAAGAGCTGTCATTTGATGAATGGGATCACATCATTAGAGAATGATGTGATTGACTTGACCCATCCATTAGCTTAGCACGATGATCGTTTAGTTTACTGCTATTGCTTTCTCCATAACTTATACATGTTCCTATGACTATGAGAGTATGCAACTCCCGAATACCGAAGGAACACTTAGTGTGCTATCAAACATCACAACGTAACTGGGTGACTATAAAGATGCTCTACAGGTGTCTCTGATGGTGTTTGTTGAGTTGACATAGATTGAGATTAGGATTTGTCACTCCGATTGTCGGAGAGGTATCTCTGGGCCCTCTCGGTAATGCACATCACTATAAGCCTTGTAGGAAATGTGACTAATGAGTTAGTTACGTGATGTAGCATTACGGAACGAGTAAAGAGACTTGCCAGTAACGAGATTGAACTAGGTATGATGATACCACGATCGAATCTCGGGCAAGTAACATACCGATGACAAAGGGAACAACGTATGTTGTTATGCGGTTTGACCGATAAAGATCTTCGTAGAATATGTAGAAACCAATATGAGCATCCAGGTTCCGCTATTGGTTATTGACCAGAGATGAGTCTCGGTCATGTCTACATAGTTCTCGAACCCGTAGGGTCCGCACGCTTAATGTTCGGTGACGATCGGTATTACGAGTTTATGTGTTTTGATGTACCTAAGGTAGTTCGGAGTCCCAGATGTGATCACAGGCATGATCACATGTCTCTAAATGGTCGAGACATAAAGATTGATATATTGGAAGCCTATGTTTGGACATCGGAATGGTTTCGGGTGAAATCGGGAATATACCGGAGTACCGGGAGGTTACCGGAACCCCCGGGGAAGTATATGGGCCTTATTGGGCCATAGTGGGAGAGAGGAGAATGGATCCTAGAAGGGGGTGCGCCCCCAAGCCCAATCCGAATTGGGTGGCCCCCCCCTTTCCTTCCTCCTTCCTCCCCATTCCTCTCCTAGTCCAACTTGGGAAGGGGAGGAATCCTACTCCCGGTGGGAGTAGGACTCCTCAAGGGCGCGCCATAGAGGGCCGGCCCTCCCCCCTCCACTCCTTTATATACGGGGGAGGGGGGCACCCCATAGACACACAAGTTGAGAATTGTCTTAGCCGTGTGCGGTGCCCCCCTCCACCATAATCGACCTCGATCATATCGTAGCGGTGCTTAGGCGAAGCCCGGTTCTGATAGCTTCATCATCACCGTCAGCATGCCGTCATGCTGACAAAACTCTCCCTCGACACTCAGCTGGATCTAGAGTTCGTGGTACGTCACCGAGCTGAACGTGTGCAGATCACGAAGGTGTCGTACCTTCAGTGCTAGGATCGGTTGGATCGTGAAGACGTTCGACTACATCAACCACGTTGTCATAACGCTTCCGCTTACGGTCTACGAGGGTACGTGGACAACACTCTTCCCCTCTCCTTGCTATGCATCACCATAACAGATCTTGCATGTGCGTAGGATTTTTTTTTGAAATTACTGTGTTCCCCAACACCCTGGTGGGTTGTGCTCCCCTCGGGGCACCCCCTAGGTGCAGACAGGGCCCATTATGTTCCTTCTGGTCCATAAAAAATCTCCATAAAATTTCGTGGCATTTGGACTCCGTTTGATATTGATTTTCTGCGACATAAAAAACATGGAAAAAACAACAACTGGCACTTGGCACTATGTCAATAGGTTAGTACCAAAAAATGATATAAAATGATTATAAAACATTCAAGATTGATAATAACAGCATGGAATAATAAATAATTATAGATACGTTGGAGACACATCAGTAACTTATTATTAGAAACACATTATAGAAGCAAGACAAGCAACACTCACATACAACGGGACTAGCAAGGGCCATGGCTTCTCTAAACATGATGAATTCATTTGACGACCCAAGAATCAATTTATAAAGAGCTATGTGATCTGCAGAAGTTTAACAAGCAAAGAGTCTGAGATAAACCTTAAATTTGTAATTTGAACCTGAATCGAACCATGTCTTCAAATTTATAAAGATGGATATGACACGCAGGCCAGTGAGAGAAGCATATGATCCTGACCAGGATTGACCTTTTCCCAGTTCGACAACTAAGTATTTAGCAGAAATCAACCAGAGATAAACCATGATTGGAAAATATAGGGTGACAATATTAGGGATTTTGACCTTAGAGTTTGATTCAGACTCAACGAATTCAAGGTTTATTTCATACTTTTTGACTTCATTACAAAACGAACTACATGTATTGCCCACAAAAGATCCCACCGAAAATTGAGATGCATTTTTTAAAACGTACTTGTAGCTACTTAAGCCCTTCTTCTAGGCAGTCTTTGACTGATTACAGATTGCCCTATTTAACTATATGACCTCTATTGTTGAATCATGCAGAGTATATGTCCAATGGGGCAGTTGGCTCTATTTACAGTATGGATTGTCTGGTCCAGATATTTCTTGAGGCAATGTCATTATATTTGATGTTTGCTTGTAAGCATGCTGAATTGAACAATCAATAGAAATCATAAACAATTTTGATATACTTTTGTTTCATATGAATTATTTTGGTATACTAGTGTGATAAATCTTCATAATGAAGAAATTTGATAGTCTGCTAATTCCCATTTCATGGAGTTAGTAGTAACAGTAGAAGTGGCAGCTTGGCTCTTTTCTGGGACGAATACCTAACAGTGACAATGCTAGACGCCTACAACCGGTATATTGATGAAGTGGGTGCAGGAAATTCATGGAGAGGCACCTTTATATATGGTGAGCCTTGGGTGGAAAATAGACAAAACATGTGGGATCATATGACTAGACTCAGAGCAATCACGTAGGATCCATGGCTTGTATGCAGAGATTATAATGAAGCAATGTGGCAGTACAAACACTTGTCAAGGACCTTGTGATCAGAGACGCAAATGTCAGCCTTCAAGGATTTCCTTTTGCTATGTGAGCTAGAGGACTTGGGATTCGTTGGGAATCCGTATGCATACAGTAACAAGAAGGAAGGAGATGGGAATGTACAAGCCTGGTTGGACCGTGCATGCGCTGATGAAGGTTGGCGCGATATGTTTTCGGCGACCAGAGTGATACATTTGACGTTGCCTTATTCTGATCATTGCCGTTTTTCGATGCAACTTGGGGGTGTTCTTATATAAAAAACAGGGATATATGCCTCGATATGAGATCATGTGGGAGCGTCACCCATCGCTTCCGGAGGTGGTAGCCAGTTCTTGGGAAAAAATAAATTGGATGATCATTTAGATTTGGTTGACATTGCCTTGAAAGAACTAATGAAAAATATGAAGGAATGAAGCAAAGCAAATTTTGGCAATGTCTTGAAAGAAATAGAAGTACTCATGAATCAACTATCCGAGTTGCAGCTTGAAAGGGCCGACCGATCTCATATACGCGACAAGATGAACTAACTAGATGAGCTTCTATATATAGAGGAGATGATGTGGCTTCAACACTTGCACATTATATGGCTTAAGGAAGGTGAACGCAATACAACATATTCGCACCGCATAGTGGTTTCGAGGGCACATAGAAACCTTATTCAACGGCTAAGCAAGGTGGATGGTTCTTGGTGCCATACACCGACAGATATGGAAGGGATGGCTACATCATATTTCAGAGGTGTACACCAAGGATCTGCCCCTAGTCCCAGATGTGGTCTTGGATTGTATACATCCCAAAGTCACTGCCGCGATGAATGAATCTTTGAGCCAGTCTTATTCGGAGAAGGAGATTTCCAATATGTTGTTTCAGATTGGCCCATTGAAGGCGCCGGGTAATGATGGGTTCCCTGCCCAGTTCTACCAGCGGAACTGGGATGTATTAAAAGCAGAAATAATTGCGGCAATCCAAGAATTTTTCATAACAGTAGTGATGCCAGATGGTGTTAATGACACGGCCATTGTGTTGATTCGTAAGGTTCCCCATCCAAAGGAATTGAAGGATTTTCGACCAATTAGCTTGTATAACGTGGTATACAAAATTGTTTCAAAATGCATAGTGAACAGGTTACCATTACTCACAGAGCTTATTTCTTAAAATCAAAGTACCTTCATCCCAAGAAGGCTTATTTCAGATAATTCTATAATTGCTTTTTAATGTATTCATCATATACAGTCTTTAAAGGACAACTCACCAGTTTTTTGTGCTTACAAGCTTGATTTATCAAAATCTTATGACAGTGTTGACTATTTTTTTGGAGAAGGCTCTTTTGAAATGGGGTTTCTCTTGGCACTGGATATCCTGGGTTATGTCATGTGCTCTTCTAATGTTTTTTGGCCAGCGCCTGCTCCGGGCTTGGTGGTCCTGTCCGTTGATGGATCTTTTAAAGAGTCGGTTGGTTTAGCTGCTACAGTGATGATGCTCAGAGATAGTGCAGGCAAGATCATCTCGGCAACTAATCGGGATATTTTCCACTGTAACGATGCATTGAAGGCGAAGATTCATGCACTCATGCAAAAGATGACCCTGGCTATCCACATACAACACTTTCAGTTATGGTTCAGTTGGATTCTTCTGAAGCACAATCAGTTCTATCAAATAATGCATGGGTTCGTTCCACACATGGGCATTTAGTTCAATAAATTAAAGAGTTGATGTGTAATAGGGAGTTTTGTCCACAGAAGATTTAGTTTAGTCAGAATAGAGTTGCAGATCGGTTGATCAACTATAGTCGGTCCAAATTTACTACTGATGTCGGTTCCACCTTGTATTGGGAATTTGTGGCCTTTCGACTGTGACACTACTGCAATGCAATAAAACTCCCTTTACCCCACCACGCATAAAAAAAAACATACTCCCTCCATTCCTAAATATAAGCCTTTTTAGACATTTCAAATGGATTACAACATACGGATGCATGTAGACATACTTTAGAGTGTAGATTCACTCATTTTGCCCCTTATGTAGTCACTTGTTAGAATCTCTTAAAAGACTTATATTTAGGAACGGAGGGAGTACATCAGAATACAAATACCCATGATTATGTTTTTCATTTTTTTGCAACTTGTTAGAAAAAGAGGAAAAAAAAAGGGAATGCGAATCAATCCAGGTTGGAGTTAAACATTTTTGTCCTTTGCTTCAGGTAGTTGACAGGCGTGTGAGTGCTCCCCTAGCTTTGTTCTCCCTCTCCTCCAATGGCCACCACCGCATCCAAGTACCCCCAACACTACGACGACGATGAGGATGACGACGATGAATTCGAGGACGACGACGACGATGACGAGCCCTCCCGTCCGCTGCCCGCTGGCAGCGCGGAGAATCGCCTCGAGGCCGTTCTTCGCCGGCTCACGGCGGACGAGGTCCGGATCCGGGTGCACGACGTCGCGATCCGGGGCTGCGCCCGCACGCGCCGGGCCGCCGCGGAGGCAGCGGTGGGACAGGACCTCGCGCGCGCCGCTACCGTGCCGGAGCTCCTGCGTGCCGCCGCAGCGGCCGGCGAGCGGCTCCGTCGCCTCGGCGCCTTCGAATCCGTCTCCATCACCCTAGACACCGCGCCACCGGGGGTCCCTGCGGACGCGAGAGGCGGCGCCGTCGTCGTCCTTGTCGACGTCACGGAGGCTCGGGGCCGCGCTGCCGGCGGGCTCGGCGTATTCGCCAACACGGAGGTCCACACCGATCTCAATGAAAATGTCTTCCTTCTGTTGAACTGGGCTGACTTGCACGATTGATTGATTTATTAACATCAGATCAATACAACCTTAATTCAATTTAGGGACGAGAATCTAATATAGCCAGTTGAGGCATTCAGCTAAAACATTAGAGAATGGAGCACTTGAAACTGATTTGTATCTAGCTTCTTTTTTTCCACAACGACTAGATGATGCTTTCCCTTGGTATGTAGCCTTTATCTAGAAGGTATATGCAATGCCTGGGGTGATGGATAGGAATGAGACAAGTTGAGGTGTATGTGTAAATGTGTTTTGTTTCAAAAGAATGGAGCATGCAGTTCTTGCATTTACTTTGGAAAAACGAGAAATTGTTCTTACTTAGCAAAGGAATGGACTGTTATTGTTCTTGCGTCGACCTGCTACATGCACTTTGTAGTGTCACACTGTAGTTTTGCTAACATTTCCTAGTTTTTCTACACACAAATTATAGGTTCCTTTTAATGATTTCCTGTTCTAGCCCTTCGTGTGGAAGCCGTGTTAGTACAGCCATGGCCCACTGCATAACTGGGTGTAGGTTTGTGTGGGTCCGGGGTGGCGGTTGTGTTAATCATGCACGGGTATTTCTAACTATCTCTTCTGGTAGGGAGTAGGATGCCATGGTGGTTATTATCAGCTGTACTATCCCAATGCATCCTTGAAGTTACTCATGCTAATCCCCCCCCCCCTTCAAATCTCTTGCAGACTAGATCATGCTCAGTTGAAGGTTCACTGAGGTTCAAGAATCTATTTGGATACTGTGAGACCTGGGATGCATCTGGTCTTCTTGGTTTAGATCAGACAATGGAGTTCAGTGTTGGAGCCTTAATACCGAGAATTGGACCAATACCCACTCCACTGATGGCTCGAGTGTCATTTCTCTCTGAGGACTGGTTAAAGTCCTCACTCAGAGAACACCTGATGGGGGTTTCTGTTGGGTTGCTCTCCACGATGAACCATGACCTTGCTTACAATCTCTCATGGAAAACTATAATTGACCCAGCGCGGTTGTCCTCCAGTTCCATAAGGGACCAGTTAGAGCATAGCCTACTATCCTCTATCAAATATAGATACAAAATTGACCAGAGAGACTCAAGCATAAGACCAACACGTGGATATGCTTTTCTTTCATCTTCTCAAGTCGGAGGTCTTGCCCCAGACAGCAAAAACACGCGTTTTGTTAGACAGGTATGTCGAAAATCTTTATGTTTGTAGTCATACTTTGTATTCCATTTCAGGATGTAGATTTTTTGTCCTTCCTTTTCAATATTCTCTCCTGCTTGACAAAATCAGCAACTTTGACTTTGAATGGAATAGTCTCCATCGTTATTTTCTAGAATATAATGTGGTATACCGTATACATTAGGGGAAATATTATCTTTAGCAACTGAACCTATTCAAACAGAAACATCTAGAAGTAGCAGAAAACATACATTTTCATTTGTCATTAGCTTAACTCATTTTTATTCACCCTGCATTAGGAATTTGATCTTCGGGTAGCTATGCCACTGGGTGTGTGGAATGGTGCTCTGAATGCCGGAGTGGCTGCAGGGTTCATCCATCCATTGGCCACAGGATCAGCAGGCTCTATCTCATCACTTCGAGAACGCTTTTACTTGGGTGGCAATAAGTCTCTTGTTTGCCGCTTGGGTGGACCATCATCACTATTGGGCTTCAAGTCAAGGGGGCTAGGACCAACAGACTCACAAGCCTGTGCCCCCAAGAATTCTGAAAATGCTGCTCCCAGTTCTCCTGAGCTAGATGCACTGGGAGGTGACATAGCAGTCACAGCCTTTGCTGATCTTTCATTTGATCTACCTCTGAAGCCACTCAGGGAGTTTGGGATTCATGGCCATGCATTTGTCTCAGCTGGGAACCATGCTAAGTTCACAGAGCGTGATATCAGAAGATTTTCTGTTACCGAGTTCCTAAAAACGTTCAGGAGTTCTGCAGGATTTGGTGTGGTTGTGCCAACCAGATTGTTTCACATAGAGGTTTGTACTTGGCATCCCTCATCTGCATCATTGAAGTAACTGGTGAATTACATTATTTTGTCAATGATACACAGTATAACATATTAGTTTTTTGTACTGAAAAAGTGTTTTCCTTTTTTTTCCAGATGAACTACTGCCACATCCTAAAACAGTTTGATAATGACAGGGCGAAGACAGGCATACAGTTCAACTTCTCTTCGCCCTAATTTATTTTGCTACACCTTTCTATAAAGATGAATATTTGTATTAATTTTTCTTAATATGGCCCCACTTGTCATTTTTTTCCCAAGAATTTGCGAGCCTCTCTAGGAATTCACAAACTGTAGGTGACGATGAATTCTTGTCCTGGCTTGTTGATTAATTGTTGTGGCCTGTAAAGTCTCGAATCTGAATGAAAATAAGAGATAGAGGGATTCAGTTTTCAATGCTTATCAACATGCTTCTGGAAGTGAGAGAAATAGTGATGTGTACGGAGAAAGATTGTACAGTGCATTGTGTAAATATTTTCCTGGAATCATGTCTTGGAAATTCTTATGAATTGACTGCTGGCTGTCTTACCGTTGTGATTGCATAGGTAGAAATAGACATCTAGTATGATCTTGGTCATCTTGCCGTGTAAAACATTAGCCGATTTTCTTTTTTGGTGTAGAGTAGAGGAGAAACACAGGTCATTTTCAGCTGTTACGGAACAACTTTATTGCTGATCTCAGATGGAAGAACATATACATGTGTATCCAGACGGAACAGCAGATTCAGATTTCTAAGAGGACGGCGACATCTCTATCCAGGTGCTACGTACATCTCTCTTTTTCTGCAGTTGCAGGTAAGGCAGCTGCCACCCTGTTTGACATAATATGCCACGGGTTTGGTGAACCTAGACATTGCTGATTATGTTTGGCGTACTGTTGATCGAATTCTTCTTTTTGTCACAGTCAGCACCTGCACCCTTAACTAATTTCTTATTGCTACCATATATATTATTTCTTTGTGGAGATTCGCTTACAGTTTCTGTTTCAGTCTACCTCTTCTAAGCTTCCTGTTTCTTTGCAATATCAGCCTGCATGAAACAGATAAAATTATGATTCTGTTTGATGATCTAATTAATTACAAAGTAAATTGGACAGATTAAGTAAATGCACTATTATTGCAGCTAGGACGATTAGCTGTCCAAGTTAGCTGGTCTTTGAAACTGGCATGATGGCGAAAAAAGAGGATTCTTCAATGTAGATCGAAAAGGCTAGTTCCGATTTGCTTTGAAAAGAATTTAGCATGGAATGGAATTAAGGATTCGCTTTGTACCATGCAAGTGTCAATAATGACAATAATGCAAAACGGAAAATTGGACATGCTTTGTTATGTCGTTCATTCATATAAAGCTATATTGTCGTTCTCTCTGGAAAAAAGCACACAGCTCTATATGCTCTACACGTGCATGTTTGCTGAGATTTTCTCCTTTCATTTTCTTTCTTGAAATGATGTCGTCTGGTAGTCAATAAGTTTTGTTTACTTAGAGATCGAAATGCATAAAATGTAGGAGAAAATCTAAAGGAGTTTAATCAAGGAGCACGAGGACACCTATTGGACTATCTGTACTATTTGCACTGCCAAGTAGTTGTATATCTGCCGGAGATGTCACTTTATAAAATCTTGTTGGGGAAAAATGAAAAAAAAGTGTCAAAAAGAAGAATTTAATTGTGTACAAGTACCCAAAAGGTAAAAGTGCTATGGGCTTATTGAACATCATTCAACAAAAAGTTTGATTAAGTTGTCCAATGCATGTCAGGGTTACTACTAGATGTACACAGCATTGCCCTTTCATTATGCTTATAATACAGTACATCTGGAGTGTGTACGTGCACTTGGTTTGATTTGTGCCCACAGGACTTGGGGAAAATTGTTACTCTGGTGCCAGATGCAAATACACTAATTTGTTCAAACCACGGCACTTTGTCAGGGTTGTTTATGGGTTGATTGTGAATGTTACATTCAATCTTCGTTTAAAAAATACGGAAATGCTAGAATTCCGACGTCAGAGTTTTAAGCATGGCAAATCAAACATTTTTTGACAAAATATGTTGTTGCGAGGATAGCAATTTTCTTTAGCGAGCAAGGCAATTCCTTACAAAAAACTGAACATGGCAAGGATTTGTCATGCTTGCTAAAGGAATCTGCCATCTTCGTGACAACATAATTTGCCATCTCGGACGTTTGATTTGGCATGCTTAAAAATCCGGCATTCAATTTGTAGCGAAATCCAAAAGATAAGAAAAGTTGATGATTATTGTCAACTACTTCCTTCATTCCATAATATAAGAGTGTCTTTTACACTACACTAGTGTCAAAAACTCTTATGTTATGGGAGGGAGGGAGTAGCAGTATGCATGTCCAAGCTGCAGCATGGAAATATGAGATGTGGATGTTTACGTGCATGGCATCGCCTGTAGTTCTCTAGTTGGTCAATTGGAGAACCCACCTATCTAGCTTCTATATAGAGCTCCTTGTTCTCTGGTCCATGTTATATTATTGCCTAAACAAAGTTGGTATGAAAGGCTATATTCTTACAAGTGCTTTGGCTATTTCCTACTAGTATAGCTTCCTAGTAGTGACCAAACTGCATGCAGTACATGTACTGCTGGTCCAATATATATGATGATGCCAACTACATCCATGGGTCATGGTGTAGGCGTACGTTCAACCTCAAAAGGCATGTAGCTTCCCTTTTTGTTTGTTTGATTGAAAGGTCTCTCCTCTCCAACCTTAGTTAGTTGTACGTCCTATTCCAGTTCTGAAATGTATGTCTTGATTGGATGAGAGGTCAAGCTTTTGGAAGTTTGACTACCAGGATCTGCCGAATCGCATCGATAAAATCCTCTCTTTGAAAATAGTATCGCATTAGACTCGTCTCACAAAATCCTTCTGCGCTACGCAAATTTTGTTGCTTATCAAAACGTACTGCAGCAGTCAGAGGTTGTAACCAAGTCTTGCATTTTGAGGACATACATGAAAGTCAGAAAGCGATCGACATACATTTCTAAATACAGGGAAACAAGAGTACATGTGCTTCATCAATTCTTCTCAGAACATGGTGTACAGCTGACATTGTTACTCAGCTGAACATGGTGTACACGTATAGATCAGTATCAGGTTTGATGGACACATGTACGCCAAAGATAGCAGCGAGTGCATGCATGGAAACCCATGGGCATGCACTCGCACGTACACATATGTGCAGTGACTTTGTTGGACATGCTAGAAGTTTGTTAGTCTTGGCTCTTGGGGGTACTTGTCTCCTCCTCTCATTTTCACACCTACTGGCTAGCTGGAGACCGCAGAAAGCTACAGGCCAAAATGCAAGTTAGGAGCCCAAGACTTTGGGCAGTACTTAACTTTAATCACTAGCCTCTTAGCCGTGCCTCCTTTTTTCTCAAGGAATCATTGTCCCCTCTCCTCTCCTTGGCTAGCAGCTAGCATCAGTGATCGACCAGCACGGCATCACGTACTGGTTAGTTTTCCTTTTTCCCTTTTCCGATCGACAGGAGCCGGCAGTACTGGCCAGTACTGTAAAGTTTTTGGGCGGTTATAACTGCATCTTTCACCTTCTCCAGATCGATCTATCTGCTATGTATCTATCTGCCCTTGCAGATGTAAACATGCTTCCTTCCAAGGGCCAGCCACCCGCATAAATATGAGTGAGATCATCATCGACTGCTATATCGTCCCGCACACGCCAGCTTAAATTCTCATATGCATCTTGACAAACCTTTCTAGATAGATAGGCAGATAGAACTGAGCCGTGACCTCACCCTTAATTTGGCCCCTCTCTTTCTCCACACCACTGATCACTGCGATATCACCACTGACCAGATGGAGGCAGCGGCACCAAGGTCCTCGTCAACTAGCTACTAGATCGTCCGGTCATCCATTGATCGATCTCCCATGGAGGCGAGCAAGGGAGGCGACGGGAGCTCGGGCGCCTCGGCGAGCAACGATGACAGCACGGTGGAAGAGGAGGGAGCGGGCCGTGAAGAGCAGGAGGACGCCTGCAGGGGGAACTCTCTGTCGTCGTCGTCGGTGCGCCCCTACGTCCGCTCCAAGAACCCGCGCCTCCGCTGGACGCCGGAGCTCCACCACTGCTTCGTCCGCGCCATTCACAGGCTCGGCGGCCAAGACCGTAAGGCTTCGTTCTGTTTCCATCATCTTGTTCCTAGCTAGGTAAACCCCTCGTCGATGTTAACTACCGTGTTCTGTGTGTGTATGTATAGGTGCAACTCCGAAGCTCGTTCTTCAGTTGATGAACGTCAGAGGGCTTAGCATAGGCCATGTCAAGAGCCACCTCCAGGTTCACGTTAATCAATTATTAAAACATCCATGTGCAACTTAGGTTTTCTTTCTTTTCTGATGAAGATCTTTCCCTGCCTCCTTTGTTTATTAATTAATTAACATATGTCTCCTCTTGCATGGGGTTATACATTCAATCATCTTCAGATGTATAGGAGCAAGAAGATCGATGACTCGGGCCAGGGTATGTCGTGAGAGTAAAAATGAACGGATTTTCTTTCCTTATTGCTTTGGTGTTTTCTGATCGATCTGATAGAATTGATCTGTGCAGTCATAGGTCATCTCCCCTTGCCCCATGCCTTCCATCATCGCCAGAGTGGTGCCGGCACCATGTTGTCAAGGTAGTTGGATCCATTAATTTTGTCTACACACCTTCAATCTGTTGCGTGGCTAGCAAATCATGCAAGTAAGCAGTCCTTAGCTAGCTTCTTGATCTGACTGATCTCCTTGGTAATTATGAACTAGGTTTGGTGCTGCCGCATGGCCTCCATGGAGAAGCTTCCATGAACCATACTGGGCCCATGGGCGCCCCTTTCTTGCAACTGGATCGAGGACCTACAACTCTTTAGAAGCTGAAGCCGAGGCGGCTTTCCTTCGGTCCCGAGCTCAACATGTAGCTCGAGCTGCATCTAGCAATCCGGGACTGATGATGCAGTCAGGCTGTCCATCTCGGAACGATCATCATACCATGAACCACCAGCATAAACGATTGCTGCAACCGACAGTGTGCAACGCTGATGATATTCATATTTCTCTTGATCTTGATCTCGATCTCTCGCTCGGTCTCCCCGTGCCGAGGAGGGAGGCGAAGCGGAAGAGATCGGGCTGCGGCTGGGTGAAAGAAGGCCCTGATGAGAATGGAGCCGATGAAGAACAAGTGGATGAGACCAGCAGTGCCACTATGCTATCTCTGTCCTTGTTCTCTCCTGGGGATGCTCCTCGGAAGATGAGTAGCACTAGTGCTAGTGATCGTGCAGTAGATGAGCATGCTACAAGGAGGGCAAGTACTCTTGATCTCACCATATGATCTACACAATGTGGTGATATCTCGTGGTACTTATCCATGCATACATATGTTATATATTATGTAGAGCGAACATATATACCTATGTTTTACCACACATATTATGTTATCTTCTAATTAATGTTTGTTGGTTTATAGGTGCATCTAAATTAATGAAGATATGTCCTCAGGAAAAAAGTCGTATGTTATTACGCTGCCTTTTTGGAAGATTTTTTGTTACATTTTAGATCTAACAGTTAGTTTGAAAAGCTAAACAAAATCGTCCTAACCTAGGGGGAGGATCCACCGTCGATGCACAAGGATTACCCCGTGCCTCCGCACTACCGCTACTTTCAGCCTTTGCCACGTTGGTGGATATAGGTAACCTGTATTCACATAACGTCGTAGGCCAGTATGTATACACATACAGGTGCAACAATGAGTTTAGAGAGATAACACCCCCACTCCACCACACAGAAAGGAAGCATCATTATCAATATGCAATTATGCACGATGATCTCATGCTTCACCATGTATAGTATAACAAGACAAAAGTGATTGTACTGATATAAATATAAAAAAGTTCAAGCAGCCACCATAGCCAAGTCACCTATGTTGTAAAGAGAGCCATAACTCACAACTCATATCCTCCCACTCGAACATAAAACTGTAATTTATTTTGTTGTCTTCCAGACAATTAGATAACCACCAATTAAAACACAGTAAGCAGAAAATGACCGATGACTCGAAGGATCGTTAGCCCAAGTAGCATATGAATAAGCCTAAAGTTGTAATGAACTGGAGCATGAGTAGAAAAGACAATGAGAGAGAGAGAGAGAGAGAGAGAGAGAGAGAGAGAGTTCTACGAAGATATCGTAGAATGCGAAGGAGGTGGCTGTAGTGAACCTAATTGGGGGTAGAGGTGTAATGTGGACAAGGTAAAAAAATCCAGACTAGTATAGCAACATAGACAAGACTCCCAACAAAATGACGATAGGTCGCCAGATCTGACAAATTTCATAAGCCTAGAGGTGGAGAACAAGCTCCATTGAAGTCTCAACAATGCACTCATCAATAAGATCGGCACAAGCAAGAAGATTCTAAATGTAATTAGTAGTGATCGTGGTTAGAATATAGGTAACCTGTATTCACATAACGTCGTAGGCCAGTATGCATACATATACAGGTGCAACAATGAGTTTAGAGAGGTAACACCCCCTCCCCCCCCCACACACACACAGAAAGGAAGCATCATCATCAATATGCAATTATGCACGATGATCTCATGCCATGTATAGTATAACAAGACAAAAGTGATTGTACTGATATAAATACAAAAAATTCAAGCAGCCACCATAGCCAAGTCACCTATGTTGTCAAGAGAGCCATAACTCACAACTCATCCTCCCACTCGAACGTGAAACTGTAATTTATTTGCCATCTTCCAGACAATTAGATAACCACCAAGTAAAACACAGTAAGCCGAAAATGACCAATGATTTGAACTTTTGAAGGATCGGTAGCCCAAGTAGCATCTAAATAAGCCTAAAGTTGTAATGAACTGGAGCATGGGTAGAAAAGATGATGAGAGAGAGAGAGTACCTAATTGGGGGCAGAGGTGTAATGTGGACAAGGTAAAGTATATCTAGACTAGTGATAGCAACATAGACAAGACTCCCAACAAGATGACGATAGCTCGTCGGAGCTGACAAATTTCATAAGCCCGGAGGTGGACAATGAGCTCCATTGGAGTCTTAACAATGCACTCATGAATAAGATCGACACAAGCAAGAAGATTCTAAATGTATTTTCTCTTGAGAAATAAAGAAGCCATCAGACATAAGAAAAACCTCAATCCCAAGTAGAGAAGAAAACAAAGATTGGACAGAATAAATTGTTCATTAAGATGATACGTCAGAAAGGCAATGTGCTCGGAGTCATCTCTAGTGATGATCAAGCCAACGACATTAAGAAGAAGAAGAGTCTAACCACATGATGATCGATGTACAAAGAGTGCAGAGTCGTGATCACTCGCTGAAAAACCAACAATAGTGACCACTACAGAGGAGCTATCAAACCAGACACGAGGGGCTTGTTTAAGTCCATATAGAGAGCAGCAAAGATGAAATATCATGACACGAGGAACATAATACCAAGATGGAGGGATGCATGTAGACCTCCTTGCACAATTCGCCTTTAAGAACTACGTTCTTGATATCAAGCTGAGAGGAAAACTAGTAACAAATGTAAACTACAACAAGAAGGGTGTGAAAAGTGGTCATGTGGGCCATATGATGAGATTTCTCATCGCAGTCATAACCATGTCCCATAAGATGAGCATTGCAATGCTTAATAAAACCATCAGAGCAAGTCTTAACCATGTAGATCCACTTACAAATGATAGGACAAATAGAAACAAAACAAGTACAACCCTTCAAAGCACATTCCTGATGCAGTCTTTGGGTGCCCCTGACCTCATTTTGTTTTCCACACTGTCTCTCGACTTTTGCATGACCAATGCAGTCTTCTTGAGGTGAAACATTGAGATCAACAATGGGGTCGCCTGCGGGTGTCATTCTCCTTCCTAGAGGCTTTGTGCAAGAATGCATGATGTGGGCTTCTAGGTGCAATGTGGCACCAGTCAAAATCTCTGCATTGACTTGCGTCAATGCCGCTGCCGCCTCCTAGGGGCATTGTTTTTTTCTTTCTTGGAAGCATCACCACGACAACCCATCCTCCCTCCAACATTGTTGTGTTCGACAATGGTGCATGCGCTTGGCGAGTTCCGGTCTTTGTGTTGTTCTATAAAACTCCGTTTCAAGCTAAGTACTATGCTCCACCCACCCTATTGGTTGACCCACTTTCATGTTGGGGGTGAGGTATTGGTTGAACGGGGGGGGGGGTGTCCTTGGATGGCTTTTGAGGTTTACAACGCTTATATAGTGATCATGTTTTCTCCTGCGGTGATGGTTGCAAGATCAGAAGGTGTGGTGATCATCTTGATGCAACATCTTTGTTTAGCAACATCGACAGCTTTTGGTGTCCCAGTGTGACCTTAGTTGCAGGGTACCCTTCGATGAATTTTGTCACTCTCCTAGTTCTGTAAGATGTAGAGTGATCACTGGCAAACATGTGATGTTCCTTTTGGAGTCTCAACAACATATTCCTTTTGACTGATCCAAAGTCTCTCTGTCGGTGTCAAAACCGGCGGATCTCGGGTAGGGGGTCCCGAACTGTGCGTCTAAGGCGGATGGTAACAGGAGGCAGGGGACACGATGTTTTACCCAGGTTCGGGCCCTCTTAATGGAGGTAAAACCCTACGTCCTGCTTGATTTATTCTTGATGATATGAGTATTACAAGAGTTGATCTACCACGAGATCGGAGAGGCTAAACCCTAGAAGCTAGCCTATGGTATGATTGTATGTTGTCCTACGGACTAAAACCCTCCGGTTTATATAGACACCGGAGGGGGTTAGGGTTACACAAGGTCGGTTACAAAGGAGGAGATATCCATATCCGTACTTCCTAGCTTGCCTTCCACGCCAAGTAGAGTCCTATCCGGACACAGGACGAAGTCTTCAATCTTGTATCTTCATAGTCCAACAGTCCGGCCAAAGGATATAATCCGGCTGTCCGGATACCCACTAATCCAGGACTCCCTCAGTACCCCCGAACCAGGCTTCAATGACGATGAGTCCGGCGCGCAGTGTTGTCTTCGGCATTGCAAGGCGGGTTCTTCTCCATATTTCGAACGTTTGTAAAGCAGTGTTGTAAGTGCATCTAGTGCCACCCCTAGTTGGTTTTGGAGTATTGACGACAAACCTAGTTGAGGGACTAATGTGTTTGTGAGAATTGCAGGATAACACATGTAGAAGTCCCTCATTGATTCGGTTTTCCCACCAGAGATGACCCCTAAAAATGTATGAAGACATTGATGTCAAAGGTGGCATATGAAGATATTCACATCGAAGACTATGACAAGAGAAGACACCGCATGAAGCCTATGGAGCTCGAAGACTTAGATCTTTCGTAGCTCTTTTTTCTTCTGTGTTGAGTCATAGGAACCACCGTACTGTTAAGTGGGGTCCAAGAGAACCAGTCAGAATGACTGAAGTGATGCTTAAACATAAACCTATGTCTTCGAGTGAAGACTATGAGAGCAAATCTTGTCCAGAGTCGGACAAGTCAGCTTTGCTTGTAGCCCAAGAAAAGTTCCGTGTGATTTTGAAATCTGACCGTTGGAACACGTGTAAGTTCCTTAGTGACCCAGGGTCATTTCGGACAAATCAGGTCGGGTTTCCTAGTGGCTATAAATAGCCCACCCCCTACAACCATAAATGGTTGGCTGCTCAGATTCAGAGTACGGCTTTTGTCGTTTGAGAGCAACCCACCTCGAAGCCTTTGAGAGAGAATTCCTTGCGAGGATAAAGCCCTAACCAGCCAGAGCCAAAGAGAATTAGGCATCACTTAAGTCTTCTTGTCTGAGTGATCTGAAGACTTATTACACTTGAGGACTGTGCATCCTCCAGCCGGTTAGGCGTCGCGTTCTGAGCATCCAAGAGACATTGTGGATTGCCGGTGAACGAAGTCTGTGAAGGTTTGGGAGTCTACCTTGAAGACTTACTAGAGTGATTGGGCGAGGTCTGTGTGACCTTAGCTCAAGGGGAATACGGTGAGGACTGGGTGTCCTGAGCTGCGTGTTCAGGACTGGGTGTCCGGGACTGTGTGTCCTTTGGTTTAAATACCTAGCCGCCCTAACCAGACGTATAGTTGTCACAGCAACTGGAACTGGTCCAACAAATCTTTGTCTTCAACGAGTCACTGGTTTCATCCTTCCCTTCTCTTTACTTACTGTTACTCTGTGTGAAGTCATTGTATGTTTGCTCAATCTTTTGTCTTCACTGAGTGACTGTGTGATCTGTTTGGCTTCTTAATATCTTCCTGCCTGATCCTTACTACCTAGCTACTATCAGTCATTGTCCTTTCACTTCATTGAATACATGACTATGGTTTATCTAGTGTAGTCTAACTTCCGCCGCATGGTAATAGGTTTATTTCTATCGTTTGTCTTCGAAACTTCCATGTTTTGAAGACTTTCATAAAAATCGCCTATTCACCCCCCCTCTAGTCGATATAACACACTTTCAATTGGTATCAAAGCTAGGTGCTCCCTTGTTCTGTGTGATTCGGTTTAACCACCTGGAGTTTTAGCTATATCGACTGCAGGGATAATTAAAGTCTCCGCTGCGTGCCCCGTCTTTTATGGAACTGAATATCCCTACTGGAAGAATAAGATGCCCATGCATCTTGAAGCCATTGACATCGACCTATGGTATGTCGTCAAGAACGGCGTTCCCAAGGCTGGAGAAGGTGTCACTGCTGCTGATGTCAAGAAGTTCGTTCAACTGGACTCTACTGCCAAGAACATTATCTGTGGTCATCTGACCAAAGGACAGTATGGCCGTGTGAGCGCTTTGGAAACATCTAAGCTTATCTGGGACTGGCTCTCCAAGGTCAACGAAGGCGTCTCAACCCAGAGAGATCAGAGAATCAGCGTTTTTCGCAACCTCTTCAACCGCTTCAAGAGAAATGACAATGAGAATGTCCAGCTCACATTTGACCGACTCACTGACATCACAAATGAGCTTCAAGCCCTCGGCGCCACTGAGATCACCAAGCATGAAGTCGTCAAGACACTACTGAGGTCACTTGACAGTTCGTTTGACACCCTAGCCCTGATGATTCAAGAACGGCCTAATTTCAAGACACTCGATCCGTCCGACATACTTGAGAGGCTCAACACACATGAGTTTCAGCTGTCTGAGAAAAGAGATATCTACGGTCCAAACTATGGGCGAACTCGTGCCCTGAAGGCAAAAGTTGTCTCCTCATTTGAAGAAGAATCTGACAGCAGTTCTGATGATCCTGAAGACATTGGAAAGGAACTTGCTATGCTTGTAAAGAAGTTCCAAAGATTCACCAAGAAGAAAGGCTTCATAAAGTCTTCACGATCAAGCTCAAGGAATGATGAAGCTTCTGCTCATGACTACAAGAAGAAAACATGTCACAAGTGCAAGAAAACTGGCCACTTCATCTCTGAGTGTCCGCAGTGGGACAATGAGAACAAGAAGAAGAAGAAGAAGAGCAAGGAATATGACTCTGACGACAAGAAGAAGAAGAAATTCTCAAAGTCCTCATCCAAGTCTTCCTCAAAGTCTTCATCACACAAGAAGAGTTCATCTGGCAAGGCACGTGCGTTTGTTGGCAAGGAAATGGATTCACAGGATGAGTCTGCTTCTGAGGAGGTGGAGGTGGAGTCTGAGGAGGAGTCCGATTCTGGCGTGGCAAGTCTGGCTACAGCATACGTTGCCAAGTCCATCTTCAACACTGAAGACAATGACTTCACCACCGACGCCGATGCAAATGACAAGGACGACTCTGCTCCTACCTACTGCTTCATGGCATGCGGTGCCAAGGTAAACACACGCACTACTCACTATCAAACATCTAGTGACGATGACTCTGATTGTGATTCAATACCCAGCTACAAAACACTTGCTAAAATTGCAACTGAACAACAGAAAGCCATGGAACATATTCAAAAACTGTTAGACAAAAGCGATGATCTATTGGGCGCTGAAATGACTCGATCTGAATCCTTAATTGAAGACATAAAGAATCTTCACGTTAAGTATGAGGAACTTGAAAGTCGTCATGAAACACTCTCAACAACTCATGAAAAGCTTTCCTATGATTATCTTCAAAGGAAGCAAGATCTTGAGAAATTGAGAGCGGCTCATGAAGATCTTCAAAAGGAAAACAAGTCACTTTGCGCCGAACAGATCAGTTCCGCTCAGGAAGGATTTGAACCACCATGTCTTAAATGCATTGAGCGTGATAATGCTGCTTCTGTTGCTGAATGTTCTACTGTTGCTACTGTTGCAATATCTTCAACTGTTGATGTGGTAACTAACCCCTCTACTGAGGATACTACTGCGATTGCTGATGAGAATGCTAGGTTGAAGACATTGCTTGAAATAGGGATGTACAAAAGTCTTAAAGGGCATCAGACACTATGTGATGTCCTCAAAAGGCAGATTTTGAACCGAAACCTAAGGAAAGAGGGTGTCGGGTTCATAAGGAAAATGAATGCTGATGGCTCTTACTGGAAACCCGAGCAGTATCCCAAAACCACATGGGTTGCTGCAAAGGAACCTTCAGCAGATCCATCCAGTCTATCTGGCTTCACTTGTGCTAACCCCATTGTGATTGATGAATCCTTTGATGCAAACTATAAACTATTTAAGAATCAGAATGGTGAAGTGTTTGCCAGGTACATTGGTACTAACTGCAGGAATGGACCGCCTATGAAGAAGATCTGGGTGCCCAAAAAGTGTTTGGAAAATCTTCCTGTGAATGTCATCATGACACCACAGATGAAGAAGACAAACCCCAGACCACAGGCTTCATATGGCCCAAAGGCTTCATACAGACAGAGGACTCATCTGAGTCGCACTAATGCAAATGTTTTACAGGGAAATCATACTCAGGCCTATGAATATGAGCGCGGTTCATCGAACCGCCATGTTCATAAGACCAAAAACTATTCTGCTTATTCTTATGAGTATTATTGTCCACCCGCGAGACTTTTTGCTAAAGCCCCAAAGCCAAAGTTTTCAGACGCTGCACTTAGACTTATTGCTTCTAAGCCACCCTTGAAGATGTGGGTGGTTAAGAAGGCTTAACTCTCTTTTGCAGGGAAAGGTCTCCCGCAGAAAACCAAAATCTTCTGACGCTATCGCTGGGGACCTTAAACATCTTGTAGGGCGCAAGATCAAATGCCCGAATGGTCTTACTATGTACTTCGTTCCTGAATCGCTTGCTACTCTCCCTATCAGTCCTAATCTGGATCTAAGCTTTCATAACCCACTGGTTCGTCAAATGTTTTTGCTTCATAACTCTCTTCGTGAAGCCTACCCCCCTAACTGCACTGTAGGGGTATGACACCAGCGTCTACAGAATGGATTATTGATAGTGGGTGTACAAATCACATGACTGGCAAAAGAAGTCTTCTGATGGACTCAACCTTACGTCCATCCGACAAGAGCCACGTCACATTTGCTGACACTGGTAAAAGTAAGGTATTCGGTCTAGGTAGAGTTGCAATCTCAAAGGATCAACACATGGATAAAGTCATGCTTGTTGAATCCCTTGGTTTCAACTTAATGTCTGTCTCAATGCTATGCGATTTGAACATGATCGTAATATTTGCAAAATATCGTTGCCTTGTTCTAATGGAATCTGACAAGTCTCTAGTGTTTGAAGGGTATCGGAAAGATGATCTATACGTGGTAGATTTCTCAGCAGGACCACAGCTTGCCGTATGTCTTCTAGCAAAAGCTTCTGAATGCTGGCTCTGGCATCGAAGGCTTGGGCATGCTAGCATGAGGAACCTCCACACCCTTGCAAAGAAGAAGCATGTCATAGGCATTGAGGGCGTCAAGTTCAAGAAAGATCACTTATGTGGTGCCTGTGAAGCAGGAAAGATGACGAGGGCCAAACATCCCTCGAAGACAATCATGACTACTACTCGACCCTTCGAGCTGCTTCACATGGATCTTTTCGGTCCCACTCATTACTCAAATCTTACTACTACTGCTTGTCTCTATGGCTTTGTCATTGTTGATGATTATTCTAGATACACTTGGGTGCATATAATCCTTTACAAGACTGAAGTGCAGGATGTCTTCAGACGCTTCGCCAATCGAGCAATGAACAACTATGGCGCCAAGATAAAGCACATCAGAAGTGACAATGGCACTGAATTCAAGAACACTGGCCTTGATACATATCTTGATACCTTGGGCATCACACATGAATTTTCAGCCCCGTACACGCCACAGCAGAATGGCGTCGTCGAACGCAAGAACAGAACACTCATTGAGATGGCCAGAACAATGCTAGATGAATACAAGGCTCCAAGAAAATTCTGGCCTGAAGCCATTGATACTGCATGCCACATAATCAATCGTGTTTATCTTCACAAGCTTCTGAACAAGACATCGTATGAGCTCCTCACTGGCAAGAAGCCAAATGTCAGTTACTTCAGAGTATTTGGCGCAAGGTGCTGGATCAAGGACCCACATCACACTTCAAAGTTTGCCCCAAAAGCACATGAGGGTTTTATGCTTGGATATGGAAAGGATTCGCACTCCTACAGAGTCTTCAACCTCTTTGATTATAAAGTGGTTGAAACAGTGGATATGCGGTTCGATGAGACTAACGGTTCACAAAGAGAGCACCTGCCAAATGTGCTAGATGAAGTTCCATCCAGTGAATCAATCAAGCTAACGGGAACTGGAGAAATCATACCTTCTGAAGCTCATCCTGAAGAGGAACTCATCATCTCCGCACCAGATCAACCTGAAGACAATGCTCAACCTGAAGACAATCCCTCCAACAACGACAATGATCAGCAAGAGCAAAGTCTTCGCCCTGTACATCCCCGTGTTGCCAATGAAGTGCAGATTGAGAGAATAATTGACAGCATCAATGCACCTGGTCCGCTCACTCGATCAAGGGCAACTCAGCTGGCAAATTTCTGTGGGCATTTCGCATTCGTCTCAATAACAGAACCCAAGAAAGTGGAAGAAGCCTTTATGGAACCTGAATGGATTCAAGCTATGCAAGAAGAGCTTCAACAGTTTGAGCTGAACAATGTATGGGAACTGGTTAAGTGTCCCGATCCTCGGAAGCACAACATAATAGGCACAAAATGGATATACCGCAACAAGCAAGATGAGCATGGTCAAGTTGTCAGAAACAAAGCTCGTCTAGTTGCTCAAGGATATACTCAAGTGGAAGGCATTGACTTCGATGAAACATTTGCTCCTGTAGCTAGACTTGAAGCCATACACATACTGCTGGCCTATGCAAATCATCATAACATACTTCTTTATCAAATGGATGTGAAGAGCGCCTTTCTCAATGGCAAGATTGAAGAAGAAGTGTATGTTGCACAACCACCTGGCTTTGAAGATCCAAAACATCCTGATATGGTATACAAGCTCAAGAAGGCACTGTATGGCCTCAAACAAGCCCCTCGGGCCTGGTATGACACACTCAAATACTTCCTGAAGAGCAAAGGCTTCATACCTGTTCCCTCGACCCCACTCTCTTCACGAAGACATATGATGGTGAACTATTTGTGTGCCAAATATATGTGGATGACATTATCTTCGGCTGCACCAATCAGAAGTACAGTGAAGAGTTTGGATACATGATGCAAGAGCAATATCAGATGTCCATGATGGGAGAGCTGAAGTTCTTCCTCGGTCTTCAAATATGACAACAACGCAACGGCATCTTCATATCACAAGAAAAGTATCTCAAAGATTGCCTGAAGAAGTTTGGTATGCAAGACTGCAAAGGCTTCACAACACCAATGCCAGCCAAACATCATCTGGGTCCTGACGACAATGGTAAAGAGTTCGATCAAAAGGTATACCGCTCCATGATTGGTTCTTTACTTTATCTATTTGCATCTAGGCCAGATATTATGCTTAGTGTTTGCGTGTGTGCTCGATTTCAAGCGGCACCAAAGGAGTCGCATCACTTAGCTGTGAAGCGAATTCTTCGATATTTGGCTCACACCCCAACTCTAGGATTATGGTATCCAAAGGGCTCAGAGTTTGATCTGGTTGGATTCTCGGATGCTGATTATGTTGGTGACAAAGTTGATCGCAAGTCTACATCAGGCACATGTCACTTTCTGGGACGATCACTTGTATGTTGGTCTTCAAAGAAGCAGAACGGTGTATCTCTCTCCACTGCTGAATCTGAATACATTGCTGCTGGATCTTGCTGCGCTCAGCTTCTATGGATGAAGCAAACCCTCAAGGACTATGGCATTCATCTGAAGCAAGTGCCACTCTACTGCGACAACGAAAGCGCCATCAAGATTGCCAACAACCCTGTTCAGCACTCGAAGACAAAGCACATTGAAATTCGTCATCACTTTCTCAGAGATCATGTTGTGAAGGAAGATATTGATATCATACACGTCAACACTGAAGAGCAATTGGCAGATATGTTCACCAAGCCCTTGGATGAGAAGAGATTTTGCAAGTTACGGTGTGAGCTAATTATCCTGGAATCCTCAAATGTCCTATGATCAGGCACACATCCTAACCCTTATGCATATTGATGACTTAGATGTGCAACACACGAAGTAAAGTATATCTTCAATTAATGAAGACATACATTCTAAGTGTGAATACATTAAAGTGGAATTTGACTTCGGAGCGCCACGATAATTGTGCGCCGTGTCTGGGTCTAATACTTCCTATACGGTGGGTAACGCCACCACCAAATGTTCTATTTGAAGTGTTTCACTCAAGGCGTTACCTTGCTATGTCTTCACATTTGGTCTGGTTTCAATCTCAACACGTTTTCATGATTATCTTCACTATGTTGATTATATATATATATATATATATATATATACTAGTGTTCTGTCCTCTACAACATTCACTTATAGCTATGTCTTCTTGTTGAATCTTTTGATCTAAGTGAATGTGATCGGACCCTAACCTCTTTGTGCTTTCTATCTCAAACTCTATCTCTCCAAGTCATATGCATTATATTGAAACTGTTGAATGTCTTCTCTGCGTCCTTGTCAACTGAAGATATAGAGACAAACATTAAGTTCGTTTTCAATGCTCATTCCTCCACATGAAACCCGGAGAAGTAGGAACGACCACCCGACAATCCAGGCGTGCGTGGGACGTGGAGCAAACTACATGATGGCCACGTGTTCCTCAGATGTGAATCACCAGGGGCACCTGTGTAATAACGCAGTGCCGCCCCTGTACCTATAAATACACCCTTCACAGCGGTCATTATCTCTTCTTCCACTCTCGTACGAACCCTAGCGCCACCGCTAGCCCTCGACGACGCCGGCGACGAAGCGCTTCACTGCTGCAACCTCTCCGACGCCGTCTTCACACCGACCGCGAACATCGTCCTCTCCGCCGTCGTTGTAGTGTCCTCCGTTGCCAAGTTAGGGCACGGAAGATCAAACTGCTCGGCCTTCTCTTCCACTCCGTCTAGCAGTTCCCAGTGTGGTAAATAAAACTTCTTTTTACGGCCCCTTTTGATCCTATGACTTTGTCACTTTCTACCATAAGAAGTTTCTATTCACACAAGCTAGATCTCTTTCCTACTGCATCTCAAAACATGCCTAGTATATTCACTTATGCTCACAAGTAGTTAGATTCCTCACTTGTACTGATCTCTGGATTCGTACAAATCTGGAACCAACTCCTTATCTATGAGTGAATGTCTTCGCACGATGAGGTCAATGTCTTCTAAACTGATTTATCTTCAAAATCTTCTGAGAATGCATATGACCTCTTCCCCTTCCCTCGCACCTTAACGTTGTCATAGGTACATGTCCGTGGGAGAATCCCTTGGTTCTCATAGTCTGCATTCATTTGCAGAATTCTTACAGCATCATATAAATTCTCCCGAAGCTAGTTCCTGTTTGTCCAGCAAGAGAAAACCTTTGAAGCCTTTGAACGTTTTGAAGCCTTTCAGTTTGAAGTTCATGGCTGCAGAGAAGTCAGTAAGGAAGGGTGGCAGACATCATCGTGGGGGAACATCAAGAGATTTTCCTGATGACCTCTCAGAGCTGTACAAAACAGATCCTGAAGAGGATTATAATCAGCGCAAGACCCGAATCCAATGGATTCGAAGATATTGGGCAGAACAGTGGTTCAAATACCGGTTTGTGACCCAGGAATATGCTGAGAAAATGCCATCAAGAGACCATGGGGAGATATCCTGTACAAGAATCTTCAACCCAGGTCCAGAGAAGAAGCCATTGAGCAATGCTTCTATCCCTGCATGGTCCGTGGGCCACAGCCTGCAGATGCACACCCATCGTCACTACTCTGGTGTCATGACGACAATCTGTTCAAGCACAACTTCCAATTTGCCAAGAACTCAGCGAAGCAGAACAAGAAGTCTTTTGGGTTAGACTTCAACCCTGGTCCTTCTGCTCCAAGGGCTGACGGCACACACGATGCAGAACCCAATGTCGTCGGTCCTTTCTACAATCTGGCAGGTCTCATCACCCATATCTTGGTTCAAGGGATAGCCGTGAACGAGCCTGTTGCTGATGCTGAATCAGATGAAGCGCCTGCAGCGCCAACGCCAAAGAAGTTGTAGAAGCCCAAAGCTTCAAAGCCTGCCCCTTCACCGAAAATCTCAAGGGCGAAGCCACTGGCAACTGCACGTCCTGAAGACAGTGTGCAGTCTGAAGACTTGTCACGCGTCTCCAAGCCCCAGAAGGTCAAGATGCCTCTGACACACACCAGCCAAGAGCTAACAGCTGCTGCCATTCTGCACAATGAAGCCATTGATCTATCAAGTGATGAAGATCTTGCAGATGATGCACTTGAGCAACTCATCAAGAGCAAAGAAGAAGCAGAAATCTTCAATAATCTGCCGCTCTTTGATGTATCAATCATCCATAACTTCATTGATGAATGGTTTGACACGCCAAACATCAGCTTCGACGATCTCCAACTACCCATTGGCCTTAGTGTCGCCTTCCATGGCGCCATTGCTTCAGAGTTGGCCATCGCCCAACGCGTTGTTGAACTGAAGCAGAAGATTGACTATGAAAAGGCTCAGTTCAAGAAGCATATGGGTAAGCTCAGTGTGCAAGAAGTGAAGAACTTCAAGATCATGCCGCACGAGCTCAAGGAAGCCTTTCTGAAGAAATGTGCAGAAGCTCAGGGTTCGCATGAGCACATGAAGACTCTGGCTGACAGATGTGTGCAAGCCTACAACGAGGCTGAGAAGCGCAAGGCCCTTGGGCGTCCTGGCATTGACCCTAGGATGGCCGCAAAGAAGAAGAAGAAGCCTGCTATGGCTGAACCTGAAGCACCAAGGCAGGAAGCAGATCCCATAGTCTTCCCAACTAGCATGACCGGCCCGAAGCCAAAGGCCAGGTCAACCGCTTCAGAACTGAAGAAGACCAGGACTGCTGAGGCTGAAGCAAGGAAGAGAAAACATCCTGAAGCCTCTGCTACTGCCCCCGCCAAGAAGAAAAGAAAGACCAAGAAGGAACGGGCTGCTCCCACAGAGCCCTTGATTGTTGAACCCATTTCCATGGTTCACCCCGATGCTAATCCAGAAGAACGTCAACTGACTGTCCATGAGCCTGCTTTTACAGAGGCTCATGAAGCCGAAGACATTGGTCATCATGACCGTGTTGAAGATGATGCAGCCCTTCCTCAACTAGAGCACCAACAGGTATCATCGCTTGTGCTAACGCACATCGAGCTCATCAGCATTGGTCGTCCACTAACGCCAATTGCACAGGATGCTTCATGGGCAGATCGCCCACAAGAGGAAGAAGACTATGAGGCCCAGCCCACTCCGGCTCCACAGGCGTCGCCCGCGTTGCGCAGGCTTCGCAAAGGTCCAAGGCCTCAAGTCTCTGCTGAAGACAATCCGGCTGCATCAGCCGCGGAAGAAGAAGTTCCACAAGCTGCTACTCACCTGCCCCACCAAGAAGCGGTTCTCGAGGAGAACGTGATCGTGACCGACCCTCCAGCTCGTCAAGTGGAGGTTGAAAATCTAGAGGCTGCCACCACCAACACCACTGAAGCCACTGACTCCATCATGGCTGAAGCTAATGTGGAGTCCTCACCCCCAATAGCTCCAGAAGTCAGCGAAGCCACTGATCCTGCTGCCTCTGTTCCGGCGTCTGCTGCCGGTCCCCAATTCGACTATCATGTTGAGCACAAGCCTCAGGTCCAGAAGCCAATCCCACGATTGCCCCGGTTCCCAGGTCCTGCATCAGCACCTGGCTCCTTCAACATCAATGGCTTCAGAGTAGACAACACATTCTTCAATAGCTCCAGGAACCCCTACTCTAGGGAAAGAATATCATCTGATCGGTTCTGGAGCTATCAGCAGCGAAGCTATTACTCATGCATTCTTTACAACCAAGGTCGTATCTTCCCACACAAGCGCCTTGACATTGAAGCTATAGTTGGTCTGCCCTGTCTGAAGAAGCTTTGGATTGCTTCAAGGAAGTTGGACTGCTGCCATTTGTCACTGACCAAGAGCATTGGAATGAAGAGTTGCTGCTCCAGTTCTATGCCACACTTCACATCCGCGGATATAACAGAGATCCGAAGACTTGGGTCCTGGAGTGGATGACTGGCAACGTTCATCACGAAGCCAAAGCCTTTGACATCATTGAGCTTACTAGCTTGCCCACTCCCAGCGATCTCTATGAGCATGGCTGTCAGCTTCACAGTGAAGCTGTTGAGAGCATCTTTCAGAAGCCTGAACCGAATATGAGTCAGATGCTGAGTATGATGAAGCCATTGCCCCAAGATGCTGCTTATCCCACGGAGTTCCTTGTTGAAGACCTTGAGTATCTGCCAAGGACCATTTATCATATCATAAGGCGAACTCTCTGGCCAATCAAAGGACATTCTCCCCATGCCAATCTGGAAGGTGCAATGAAGACTTTGGTCTTCTATATTCTTCATGGAAAATGCTTCAATACCCAGGATTTCTTCATTCGCCAACTTGCTGCATCTGGCTCTGATCTGTTCAAGCTGAAGTTCTATGCCCCTTGGGTGATGCGGCTGATCAAAGTTCACTCTGCTATCTCATATCAGCCATCTGCCCGCAACCATAGGATCTTCTTGCTTGATGTGGATATATCTACTGAAGCCATCTATCCTGAGCCTGCCAAGGAACCTCTAAGTCTTCAGAATGCAGAGCATCAAAGTTTCACTCAGAATATTGAAGGTGTTGAAGCAGTCGCTCGGGTGTATCCTTTGGCTGGCATTACACGTGCACCACACTCAGCTCTCACTGAAGCCACTGATAGCACAATTGCTCCACGACCCAAGAAGCGCACTCGTGTTCTCAACGACCGAGAGCTTCTTGTGGCTCTTCATCAGAAACAGGACATGCATCATGACTGGCTGAAGCATCAGATGCAAAGCCTCTTGGTGGATGTTAATCGCATTCGCAATCTTGCCACCAAGAATGCTTTCGTTGCCGATGAAACCTCTCGACGCACATGGAAAGGGCTGACACTGCTGTGTTCTGAAGATGATCTGCAAGAGGATGGCTTCACTGAGCGCTTCAAGTTTGACTCCACACCTCCTCGAAGGGCTGTGCTGCGACGAACTCCATCACTTGAAGACTCTGAGTTCTCGTCCCCTGTCGCAACCGTGAATGCCAGAGTGATCGAGGATGAAGACGACGCTACTTCATCGCCGCCTCCTTCGACACACATCGATACTGCTCCAAGTTCATCTGCACCGCCAAACACCATCAACGACCCTGCTGCTTCACCTACTCCCCATGGGAACGAGTAGAGGCTCTATGTCTTCAAACCTTTTTGGTCCTTACTGACAAAAGGGGGAGAAGCATATGAGTTTGATAGTCTTCAAGCGGGTCCATATGGGCGGGTGCTTTATATTTTGCTTCGTGCTTACAACTCTCGTTTTGAAACATTTGGGTCTTTGAGTTGTAACACTTAAACTTGATGGTCGTCTGCTACCTATTTGCTACCTTGTGTTGCGATGATAAATTCCGCATGTGCGACGATAAATTCCGCACTTAGATCATTTTGCAGACGTCCATTTTCCATTATGCATGTCATTATCTTCACATACTTTCACATGCATAGTGGATTGTCATCATAAGTTGAAGTGGATCTCCACAAGCACAACCTGCCATGTGCATTTGCATTCCAAACGCAAATTACTTATATGCACATCTTTAGGGGGAGCCCTTGCAACTTATGAAGACAATTCCCTATCCTTAACAATTTCACACATTATATTCCCCGTTGAAAACTTGAACTAGTTTGTCATCAATCACCAAAAAGGGGGAGATTGTAAGTGCATCTAGTGCCACCCCTAGTTGGTTTTGGAGTATTAACGACAAACCTAGTTGAGGGACTAATGTGTTTGTGAGAATTGCAGGATAACACAAGTAGAAGTCCCTCATTGATTCGGTTTTCCCACCAGAGATGACCCCTAAAAATGTATGAAGACATTAATGTCAAAGGTGGTATATGAAGATATTCACATCGAAGACTATGACAAGAGAAGACACCGCATGAAGCCTATGGAGCTCGAAGACTTAGATCTTTCATAGCTCTTTTTTCTTCTGTGTTGAGTCATAGGAACCACCGTACTGTTAAGTGGGGTCCAAGAGAACCAGTCAGAATGACTGAAGTGATGCTTAAACATAAACCTATGTCTTCGAGTGAAGACTATGAGAGCAATTCTTGTCCAGAGTCGGACAAGTCAGCTTTGCTTGTAGCCCAAGTAAAGTTGCCGTGTGAGTTTGAAATCTGACCGTTGGAACACGTGTCAGTTCCTTAGTGACCTAGGGTCATTTCGAACAAATCAGGTCGGGTTGCCTAGTGGCTATAAATAGCCCACCCCCTACAACCATAAACGGTTGGTTGCTCAGATTCAGAGTACGGCTTTTGTCATTTGAGAGCAACCCACCTCGAAGCCTTTGAGAGAGAGTTCCTTGCGAGGATAAAGCCCTAACCACCCAGAGCTAAAGAGAATTAGGCATCACTTAAGTCTTCTTGTCTGAGTGATCTGAAGACTTATTACACTTGAGGACTGTGCATCCTCCAGCCGGTTAGGCGTCGTGTTCTGAGCATCCAAGAGACATTGTGGATTGCCGGTGAATGAAGTCTGTGAAGGTTTGGGAGTCTACCTTGAAGACTTACCAGAGTGATTGGGCGAGGTCTGTGTGACCTTAGCTCAAGGGGAATACGGTGAGGACTGGGTGTCCTGAGCTGCATGTTCAGGACTAGGTGTCCGGGACTGTGTGTCCTTTGGTTTAAATACCTAGCCGCCCTAACTATACGTACAGTTGTCACAGCAACTGGAACTAGTCCAACAAATCTTTGTCTTCAACGAGTCACTGGTTTCATCCTTCCCTTCTCTTTACTTACTGTTACTCTGTGTGAAGTCATTGTATGTTTGCTCAATCTTTTGTCTTCACTAAGTGACTGTGTGATCTGTTTGGCTTCTTAATATCTTCCTGCCTGATCCTTACTACCTAGCTACTATCAGTCATTGTCCTTTCTTTTCATTGAATACATGACTATGGTTTATCTAGTCTAGTCTAACTTCCGCTGCATGGTAATAGGTTTATTTCTATCGTTTGTCTTCGAAACTTCCATGTTTTGAAGACTTTCATAAAAATCGCCTATTCACCTCCCTCTAGTCGATATAACACACTTTCAAGTGTCCGGTCCCATAAATGTTTGGACCTCTTGGCTTCTGTGCCCAATAAGGGCTATCTCCCACGCGTTGAATGAATACGAGGCGCCAGGGCATTTTTACATTCGCCCCCCTAGCCAGACAAATAAATTGTTTATTAAAAGGATGTGGATTCTCATATCCGATCCATACCATTCTCCCCCAGCGAGAATCCATCAGAGCACGCTCTGGAAAGATCCATTTCAGCATGGCCGACCTCCGCAGCTCCTCCTCCCGCCCCCGTAGCCCTAAGCCCGGTGATTGGGAGAGGTGTTCAGTCCCACATAGTCGATTAATCGAACTGCAGACTAAGGGATTTCTCCCTCCAGCATACATGGTGTCCGTTTGAGCCGGGCTTGCCACCTACAATGGTGGGGTGCAAGCGGAGAGCTTTCCCAGTCCCTCTATGGGGGAGCGGGTCTGCCTTGTTCCTTATTTATTAAGGGGACTCGGATTTCCAATTCATCTGTTCCTCCGTGGGCTCCTGGAGTTCTACGGTCTCCAATTACACAATTTCACCCCTGCCTCCATTCTACATATTGCCGGCTATGTTGCTCTCTGCGAGTTGTTCCTGGGCTGCGAGGCTCACTTTGAGCTGTGGAAAAGGCTATTTTGCCTCGTCCCTCGCACATAGAGGGGGTCACTTTATCAAGTGTGCGGAGCCTAAATATGGCGCATCGCCGGTACCAGATACCTGTCCGGTACCCCGAAGAAGTCATCCAAAGACTAGCCTTCGGAATGGTTTTATATGGAGGACGTTCCCCTTCCGGACCCTGTTCGGCGAGGTCTTCTTGAGTTCAGCAATGCTCCTCTGAAGAAATGCCGAAGTTGGCGCCCACGGAGCCCCCAGGTGGAAGACAATGGAGAAGTCCTCTACCTGATGCTGGATTAAAGCACTGGCTCAATCAGGATTGACAGTAATCGAAGTTATGTCGATTTGCATAATGCGGGGAGTGCAACCACTTCAATATCGTGGGCACCCCTTGTGGTGTTTTAACGGGGCGGATGATGCCACCCGCTGTGGGCGTAAGGGTTCGCACAATGCTGCCGCTTTAGCAAAAATTCTGTCCGAATTGTTCAAGGAACAGGAAGAGGAGTTCATCCGCATCAAGCCATGGGATGGATTCTCCATGTACAATCCTCCAAGCTGGGTAAGTTATATCTCCTTACTCCCATTTTTCCCATATTCTTTGTCGTAAGTATTCACCTTGCCATTTTGTGGCAGGAACTGCGAAAAGGCATAAAGGAGGTCAGCAGCCCTTCTCCACAACCAGAGGACCCTGACCGGGCCCTCGACTCCAGACTTGAAGAAGATCCGGTTATATTCGTGGAGCTGATAGACCGACAGTTCTATCAGTTAAGCTGCGATGATGCCATGGTGGCCATTACGGCCGACTATCCCGGACTGCTTCCTGCATCGCACGTAAGAAAACCAAAAAAATCCCAACTCCAAAAACTAGGATCCCTTGTTAGACACTTCACCTACCATATACATATGGCATTTTTACAGGGAAGGCACTCGGGACGCCCTGCCGAACCTGCAGCAACTTGCCAACAAGAGGCACCGAGGCCGGGCAGGCCAAAAAGGAAGGCGGTTAGGACGGAGACGCCGGCGCAAAGGTATAATAGAAACCCCGCTCCGTGGTTGTTGTCTTTCTCGAAATGTAACAACGCCCGTGTTTCTTTAACAGAAAAAAAGGCTCGCCGGAATATGTCCGGTGATGTTGCTAATCACGCTTCCACCAGTCGGACGCCAGGACTGGACATAGAGGCGGAAGCCGATATGGGGCGAGCGCCGGATAATCCCCCTACAGAGGATGCGGATAGATTATCCGCTACAAACTCATAAGTGGAAAGCGCCATGAATCATAGGCGCCGCCGGGCCGTACTCCGTGACGCTTGTTTCTCACCAGAGGCATTTGATGCCTTCAATTCTAGAGAGGCGTACCTCCGTGCTGAAGGAAATATGCCCTAGAGGCAATAATAAAGTTATTATTTATTTCCTTATTTCATGATAAATGTTTATTATTCATGCTAGAATTGTATTATCCGGAAACATAATACTTGTGTGAATACATAGACAAACTAAAAGTCACTAGTATGCCTCTACTTAACTAGCTCGTTAATCAAAGATGGTTATGTTTCCTAACCATAGACATGTGTTGTTATTTGATTAACGTGATCACATCATTAGGAGAATGATATGATTGACATGACCCATTCCATTAGCTTAGCACCCGATCGTTTAGTATGTTGCTATTGCTTTCTTCATGACTTATACATGTTCCTATGACTATGAGATTATGCAACTCCCGTTTGCCGGAGGAACACTTTGTGTGCTACCAAACGTCACAACGTAACTGGGTGATTATAAAGGAGCTCTACAGGTGTCTCCAAAGGTACATGTTGGGTTGGCGTATTTTGAGATTAGGATTTGTCACTCCGATTGTCGGAGAGGTATCTCTGGGCCCTCTCGGTAATGCACATCACATAAGCCTTGCAAGCATTGCAACTACTGAGTTGGTTGCGAGATGATGTATTACGAAACGAGTAAAGAGACTTGCTGGTAACGAGATTGAACTAGGTATTGAGATACCGACGATCGAATCTCGGGCAAGTAACATACCGATGACAAAGGGAACAACGTATGTTGTTATGCGGTCTGACCGATAAAGATCTTTGTAGAATATGTGGGAGCCAATATGAGCATCCAGGTTCCGCTATTGGTTATTGACCGGAGACGTGTCTCTGTCATGTCTACATTGTTCTCGAACCCGTAGGGTCCGTATGCTTAAGGTTTCGATGACAGTTATATTATGAGTTTATGAGTTTTGATGTACCGAAGGAGTTCGGAGTCCCGGATGAGATCGGGGACATGACGAGGAGTCTCGAAATGGTCGAGATGTAAAAATCGATATATTGGACGACTATATTCGGACATCGGAAAGGTTCCGAGTGATTCAAGTATTTTTCGGAGTACCGGAGAGTTACGGGAATTCGCCCGGGAGTATATGGGCCTTATTGGGCTTTAGGGGAAAGAGATAGGAGAGGTTGGGCACCCCCAAGGCCTAGTCCGAATTGGACTAGGGGGAAGGGCTGCGCCCCCTCCTTCCTTCTCTCCTCTTTTCCCTTGCCTTGACTCCTACTCCTACTACATGGAAGGACTCCTAGTTGGACTAGGAAAGGGGGAATACTACTCCCGGTGGGAGTAGGACTCCCCTAGGGCGCGCCATAGAGAGGGCCGGCCCTCCCCTCCTCCACTCCTTTATATACGGGGGCAGGGGGCACCCCATAGACACAAGTTGATCCACGTGATCATATTCTTAGCCGTGTGTGGTGCCCCCTTCCACCATAATCCTCGATAATATTGTAGCGGTGCTTAGGCGAAGCCCTGTGACGGTAGTACATCAAGATCGTCACCACGCTGTCGTGCTGACGGAACTCTTCCCCGACACTTTGCTGGATCGGAGTCCGTGGATCGTCATCGAGCTGAACGTGTGCTAGAACTCGGAGGTGCCGTAGTTTCGGTGCTTGATCGGTCGGGCCGTGAAGACGTACGACTACATCAACCGCGTTGTGCTAATGCTTCCGCTGTCGGTCTACAAGGGTACGTAGATCACACTCTCCCCTCTCGTTGCTATGCATCACCATGATCTTGCGTGTGCGTAGGAATTTTTTTGAAATTACTACGTTCCCCAACACGTGCTGCTCAAGATGGTCTAGCCAGAGCCACGGATCAGTATGTAAAGGATGTACGGGTAAGTAAATCTGACGATTTATATGTATCAGTAGCCCCTGAGACTTGAAACAGTTAGCAGAACTGATTTAAGGATCATCTTTACTGTGCAGGTTCTTATAGAGAAGAATACTAGGCTGTCACAAGAGCTGGAGGAATGCAAGACCCAACTGCGGGCCACTGTTGCCGCATTGAAGGAACCGAAAAAGTCTCATGCTGGTAACATTTATTTTAAAGAATGATGGTTACCATATAGTGTGCGACGTGGATGCAGATCTAACAATAGATGTTCCAGATGAATCCAGAGAAAATCCGGAGGACCAGCATGTCGTGCGACAGCTAGAGGCTAGCAAACGCGTGCTGACTGAGGTTAGGCGGGAGAAAAACAATCTCCAAGACGCCAATATCAAGCTGAGCATGGAACTAAAAGACGTTCAAGCCCAGCTTGCAGACTCCGAGAAGGAGAATAAGCGGCTTCGGCGCGGCATTTTCAGTAAGTGCTTGAACGAATCCTTTTGAAGGAGTTCGGCGAAGAAGCCGACTAACAGCGTTATGTTTGTAGGTATGCTGACGGGTCGTCCCGCGGAGGAAATGCCCGGGTCTGCGGGTGATCTTCTATCCGAGCTCTCACATCTGCACGAACAAGTTCGGCAGGTGATGCAAGGTGTTGCCCAGGCCTTGTGGCCATCCGTCTCCCTGCCAGAAGGCGTTGCAGAGCTTACGGAGAAGCTCAAGAGAGCACGGAGGCGCTTCCGATTATGGAAGATATCGGCATGCCGTCAAGGTGCCAGAGAAGCCTGGGCCATGGTGAAGATGCGGTATACCAAGGCTGACCCAAATCACATGGCCGAGGTCGGGCCTGTGGGGCCCGACGGAAAAGAGATCCCCATTAGCTTAGTTTATGGGCAAGTAGAATTAGCTGCAAAGTATTCCCAATAGGATTGTAGGCTAGACCGCCTGTTGGATGGTATAGAAGAGGAATTTAGTCAGTCTGCATGACTATGTAATTAAAGTGACATGCATAATGCCTTCTAGCCGGATTGTAGATCATTTGTCTTGGTGGACCTTTTCGCTTCAACCTCGGGACCCGATAGTCCGGAGTGTATCCGAATACCCGCTCAGTTATATAAGAACCGGGGTATGCGTGGATACCAGGCGTAGGGGTCATTAGTGCTTGAACAGACAAGTGCCCAACTAGTTATGTTATATTACATGGGTAGTAAGAAACATCTTCCAGGAAGAATAGTTACGTTAAGGGTTCCTTTCCCTGGGTATGCATGCCCTAAGGTGCATGTCCGAAGTGCGATAAGAAACGCAGGAAAAAACATCTAGGGAAGATATGGAAAATAAATAAAAATCATCTTTTGTTCACCGACCGAATATTCCCTTAAGAACGCTAGCTTTCGGCTTCACCCAGTCTGAGGTACACATCCGGCTGACCCGGCAGTAACAATCGTAGAGGTGCTCCCCTTATGCCCTAGCCGAATTAACAGGAACGTAGGGCATAAATACAAGAGCCAGGCAACCCAGCTTGGCCAAAACTTAAGTCATATCGATGCATATAATGGTGAAAAAGGTACATGCGGAAGTATAACACATGTGCGGGGCATGAGGCCCAGATAAATAATTAAGCTTCTGTGAAAGAAGCCCCCAGGTATGATGAGCGCGGCTAGCGCATCTATAATGTGCAAGCAAGGCACAAGTTGGCCTTTGAAGGCCTAGAGAAGGAATAAAAGAAAGAGAGAAAGAAAAACAAGGCAGATAATTTATATGCAAAAAATGGACAGAGGAAGGGGACGAACATAGAGTCCGGCGCTAGGCGTAGAATCTTCAGAGCCTGGCCGCATTCCATGGGTTCGGCTCGAGTCAATTAGTCGATGCATCCCGCAGTCGGTACGCTCCACCGGTCAGAACTTGGTCAATAATGAAGGGACCTTCCCATTTGGGCTCGAGCTTGTTCTTTTTCTTATCCGGCAGGCGTAGAACTAGTTCGCCAACGTTATAAGTTTTGGCCCGTACTTCTCTGCTTTGGTATCTGTGAGCCTGTTGCTGATAAAATGCGGAACGGGCTTTTTCTACGTCGCGCTCCTCCTCCAGGGTGTCCAGACTATCCCGCCGATCAGGCTCGGCTTCTCTTTCTTTGTACATGCGCACTCGAGGTGAGTCATGAATTATGTCGCAAGGCAAGACTGCCTCTGTGCCGTACACCATAAAGAAGGGTGTATATCCGGTACTACGATTTGGCGTGGTCCGCAGCCCCCAGAGTACGGAGTCGAGCTCCTCTACCCAGTGCGTGTTAGACTCCATTAAGGAACGCACTAATCTGGATTTAATGCCTCTCATTATAAGACCGTTTGCTCGCTCAACTTGGCCGTTGGTTTGTGGGTGATAGACTGAAGCATAATCGAGCTTGATGCCCATTTTGCTGCACCAGAGTTTTACCTCATCGGCCGTGAAGTTCGTGCCGTTGTCAGTGATGATGCTGTGGTGGACGCCATAACAGTGTACGACCCCGGATATGAAGTCTATCACTGGCCCGGATTCGGCTGTTTTAACAGGTTTGGCCTCTATCCATTTGGTGAATTTATCCACCATGACCAGTAAGTATTTTTTCTTGTGGGTTCCTGATACGTCTCCAACGTATCTATAATTTTTGATTGCTCCATGCTATATTATCTACTGTTTTGAGCAATATTGGGCTTTATTATCCACTTCTATATTACTTTTGGGACTAACCTATTAACCGGAGGCCCAGCCCAGATTTGTTGTTTTATGCCTATTTCAGTGTTTTGAAGAAAAGGAATATCAGACGGAGTCGAAACGGAACGAAATCAACTGGAGAAGTTATTTTTTGAAGGAAACACACCTGATGGACTTGGACCCCACGTCAGAAGATACGGGAGCTGCCCACGAGGGTGGGGGGCGCGCCCACCCCCCTAGGGCGCGCCCCCTGCCTCGTGGGCCCCCCGTGGCTCCCCTAACGTGCTTCTTCTGCCTATATAACTCCATATACCCTAAAACTTCTAGAACGCAACATAGATCGGGAGTTCCGCCGCCAGAAGCCTCTGTAGCCACCAAAAACCAATCAGGACCCTGTTCCGGCACCCTGCCGGAGGGGGCAATCCCTCTCCGGTGGCCATCTTCATCATCCCGGTGCTCTCCATGTCGAGGAGGGAGTAGTTCTCCCTCGGGGCTGAGGGTATGTACCAGTAGCTATTTGTTTGATCTCTCTCTCTCTCGTGTTCTTGATTTGGCACGATCTTGATGTATCGCGAGCTTTGCTATTATAGTTGGATCTTATGTTTCTCCTTCCCCTCTTCTCTCTTGTAATGAATTGAGTTTCCCCTTTGAAGTAATCTTATCGGATTGAGTCTTTAAAGACTTGAGAACACTTGTTGTATGTCTTGCCGTGGATATCTGTGGTGACAATGGGATACCATGTGCCACTTGATGTATGTCTTGGTGACCAACTTGCGGGTTTCATGACATTGGGAACCTATGCATAGGGGTTGGCACACGTTTTCGTCGTGATTCTCCAGTAGGAACTTTGGGGCACTCTTTGAGGTTCTATGCGTTGGTTGAATAGATGAATTGAGATTGTGTGATGCATATCGTATAATCATACCCACGGATACTTGAGGTGACATTGGAGTATCTAGGTGACATTAGGGTTTTGGTTGATTTGTATCTTAAGGTGTTATTCTAGTACGAACTCTAGGGCTGTTTGTGACACTTATAGGAATAGCCTAACGGATTGATTGGAAAGAATAACTTTGAGGTGGTTTCGTACCCTACCATAATCTCTTCGTTCGTTCTCCGCTATTAGTGACTTTGGAGTGACTCTTTATTGCATGTTGAGGGATAGTTATGTGATCCAATTATGTTAGTATTGTTGAGGGAACTTACACTAGCGAAAGTATGAACCCTAGGCCTTTTTTCCTAGCATTGCAATACCATTTACACTCACTTTTATCATTAGTTACCTTGCTGTTTTTATATTTTCAGATTACAAATACCTTTATCTACCATCCATATTGCACTTGTATCACCATCTCTTCGCCGAACTAGTGCACCTATACAATTTACCATTGTATTGGGTGTGTTGGGGACACAAGAGACTCTTTGTTATTTGGTTGCATGGTTGCTTGAGAGAGACCATCTTCATCCTACGCCTCCTACGGATTGATAAACCTTAGGTCATCCACTTGAGGGAAATTTGCTACTGTCCTACAAACCTTTGCACTTGGAGGCCCAACAACGTCTACAAGAAGAAGGTTGTGTAGTAGACATCAAGCTCTTTTCTGGCGCCGTTGCCGGGGAGTGTAGCGCCTTTGGTAGGTGGAATTTGGTAAGGAAAAATTTATATAGTGTGCTGAAATTTACTGTCACTTGTTACTATGGAAAGTAATTCTCTGAGGGGCTTGTTCGGGGTATCTTCACCCCGTCCAGTAGAGCAAAGAGTTGTTCCTCAACCTACTGAACCTATTGAAAATGAAATTCCTTATGAGTATCCTTCGGGTATGATAGAAAAACTGCTAGATAACCCTTTTATAGGAGATGGAACAAAGCATCCTGATGAGCACTTAATATATGTGGATGAAGTTTGTGGATTATTTAAGCTTGCAGGTATACCCGATGATGTTGCTAAGAAGAAGGTCTTCCCTTTATATTTAAAGGGAGACACATTGATATGGTATAGGCTATGTGATGGCATGAGATTCTGGGACTATAAAAGATTGAAGCTGGAATTTCATCAAAAGTATTACCCTATGCATCTTGTTCATCGTGATCGCAATTATATATATAATTTCTGGCCTCACGAAGGAGAAAGCATCGCTCAAGCTTGGGGGAGGCTTAAATCAATGTTATATTCATGCCCCAATCATGAGCTCCCGAGAGAAATAATTATGCAAAGTTTTTATGCTCGGCTTTTTGAAAACAATCGCAACATGCTCGATACTTCTTGGGCTGGCTCTTTTATGATGAATACTATTGAATTTAGATGGAATTTATTGGATAGAATTAAACGCAACTCTGAAGATTGGGACCTCGACGAAGGTAAGGAGTCAGGTATGACACCTAAGTTTGATTGTGTTAAATCTTTTATGGACACCGATATTTTCCGTAAGTTTAGCACTAAATATGGACTTGACTCTGAGATAGTAGCTTCTTTCTATGAATCTTTTGCTACTTATGTTGATCTCCCTAAGGAGAAGTGGTTTAAATATCATCCTCCCATAGAAGTAAAAGTAGCTGCACCTATTAAAGTTGAAGAAAAGACTGTCACTTATAATGATCCTATTGTTCCTACTTCTTACATTGAGAAACCACCTTTCCCTGTTAGAATAAAGGATCATGCTAAAGCTTCAACTGTTGTTCGTAAAAGCAATATTAGAACTTATACACCTCCTGAGCAAGTTAAAGTAGAACCTAATATTGCTATTGTTAAAGATCTCTTGTTTGATAATATTGATGGGCATGTTATTCAGTTCGAAGGTGAAACTGCTAGAATTGCTAAACCTTGTGATAAGGATAAACATAGACCTGTGGTAGGCGTGCCTGTTATTTCTGTTAAAATAGGAGATCACTGTTATCATGGCTTATGTGATATGGGTGCTAGTGCTAGTGTTGTACCTCGTGACTTATACAAAGAAATTAAGAATGAAATTGGACCTGTTGAGTTAGAAGATATTGATGTTACTATTAAACTTGCCAATAGAGATACTATTTCAACAATGGGAATTGTTAGAGATGTTGAAGTCTTGTGTGGGAAAACTAAATATCCTGCTGATTTTCTTGTTCTTGGTTCCCCACAAGATAGCTTTTGTCCCATTATATTTGGTAGACCCTTCTTAAATACTGTCAATGCTACCATAGACTGCACTAAGAATATCGTTACTGTTGGTTTGGATGATATGGTTCATAAGTTTAATTTCTCTAAATTTAGTAAACAACATCATGAGGAAGAATTGCCTAGTAAGGATGAAATTATTGGTCTTGCTTCTATTGCCGTATCTCCTAGTGATCCTTTAGAACACTATTTGCTAGATCATGAAAATGATATGTTCATGAATGAAAGAAGGGAAATAGATGAAGTATTCTTTAAACAGGAACCTATTCTGAAACACAATTTTCCTGTTGAAATTTTAGGGGATCCTCCTCCACCCAAGGGTGATCCCGTGTTTGAGCTTAAACCTTTGCTTGATAATCTTAAATATGCTTATCTTGATGAAAAGAAGATATATCCTGTTATTATTAGTGCTAACCTTTCAGAGCATGAAGAAGAAAGATTATTGAAAACTCTGAAGAAGCATCGTGCTGCTATTGGATATACTCTTGATGATCTTAAGGGCATTAGTCCCACTCTATGTCAACATAAAATAAATTTGGAAGCAGATGCCAAACCAGTTCGTGATCCTCAATGACGTCTAAATCCTAAAATGAAAGAAGTGGTAAGAAAAGAAATACTAAAGCTTCTGGAGGCAGGTATAATCTATCCCGTTGCTGATAGTGAGTGGGTAAGTCCTATCCATTGTGTCCCTAAGAAGGGAGGTATTACTGTTGTCCCTAATTGTAACGCCCTCGATGCGGCTATGTCTCCCACGTGTCGAGGCACGACTTAGAGACATAGGCGCATTGAAAGCAATGTCGCAAGTCGGGAATCATTACACAACCCAAGTACATATATAATATAGAAGGGGGGAATAATAATAATAATAGTTGGCTTACACTCGCCACGTCACATCAAAGTACATAAATAGCATCCATCATACAAACACTCATGGCCCGACTACGGCGCCAAAATAGAAAAGACCCCCAACAAGCGACTAATCCCTGAATCGAACCCCGAATAGGCACCACTACTGATCATCAGGAAAAGAAACATAGTATCGCTGAGAGTCCTCGTCGTACTCCCACTTCAGCTCGAGCGCGCCGTCCGGAGAAGTGTCATCGGTCCATGCATCTGGTGTAATAGTAATCTATGAGCCACAAAGGACTCAGCAATCTCGCACCCTCGCGATCAAGACTATTTAAGCTTAATAGGTAGGAAAGGGGTAATGTGAGTGGAGCTGCAGCAAGCGACTAGCATATATGGTGGCTAACTTATGCGCAAAGGAGAGCGAGAAGAGAAGGCAAAGCACGAGCGGAAAACTACATAGAGCAGACTACGCAAACATAACTCCAACGCCGTGTCCACTTCCCGGACTCCGCCGAGAAGAGGCCATCACGGCAACACACGCAGTTGATTCATTTTAATTAATTAAGTTCAAGTTATCTACAACCGGACATTAACAAATTCCCATCTGCCCATAACCGCGGGCACGGCTTTCGAAAGATCAATCCCTGCAGGGGGTCCCAACTTAGCCCATAACAAGCTCTCACGGTCAACGAAGGAATAGACCTCCACCCAGGACCCACCGATCAGGCTCGGTATCCCGGTACAACAAGATGATTCGACAGGTCAAAACTAGTCCAGCAACACCGCCCGAATGCGCCGACAAATCCCGATGGGAGCTGCACATATCTCTTTCTTAGGGCACACTCAGATTGTCCAAACTTCCGGTAGGCCAGCCCAGAGTTGCCCCTGGTGGCCACCGGCGGCTGACGTTCCGGACCAACACTCAGAGGAGCACTGGCCCGTGGGGGGCTAAAATAAAGATGACCCTCGGGCTCCGGAAACCCAAGGGAAAAAAGGGGGTAGGTGACAAATGGTAAAACCAATGTTGGGCATTGCTGGAAGAGCTTTGATCAAGGCGAACTATCAAGGGGTTCCCATTATAGCCCAACCGCGTAAGGGACGCAACAATCCGGGAACATAATACCGATATGACGGAAACTAGGGCGGCAAGAGTGGAACAAAACACTAGGCGAGAGGCCGAGCCTTCCACCCTTTACCAAGTATATAGATGAATAAAGATAACATAGCAATATAATGATATCCCAACAAGTAAATAAATGTTCCAACAAGGAACGGCTCCAATCTTCACCTGCAACTAACAATGCTATAAGAAGGGCTGAGCAAAGCGGTAGCATAGCCAATCAATGGTTTGCTAGGACAAAGGTGGGTTAGAGGCTCAATCATGGCAATTGGGAGGCTGACAAGCAAGTGGTAGGCATCGTAGCATTGGCAAAGCAAAAGAGCGGGCAAACTAGCATAGCAAAGATAGTAGTGATTTCAAGGGTGTGATCATCTTGCCTGCACAGTTGTCAGAATTGACTGGATCCTCAAAAGCAAACTCAACGGGCTCCTCGTTAGCGAACTCGTCTCCCGGCTCTACCCAACAACACAAACAAGCAACAAGGATACAATCAACCACGTGCAAAGGCAACCAATAAGATGCAAAGATGATATGCTATGCGGGATGCGATGCGGGATGCAAAATGCAAGATGTAACAGGAAATGCATGAACCTGGCCTCAACTTGGAAATCCAAGTGTGCCACTGGATAGAGGGGAAGAAATCCCCTGAAAACGATATAAGATCATGGCAATCGGAGCTACGGTTTAGAAATGGCAAGCGTTTTACTAAACGAACCGATCTGCGATTTACAGCAAGTAGGCTCCTAAATGCAACAAAATGAACATGCTACAGCCACCCAACATGAAAACAAATTGCATGGCAGTGATGTACTCATCAAGCTTAACAAATCATCAGGACTGAGGCATAGGCAAATTCATCCATCAAGGGCTTCAAACAAGCATGGCAAAACTGAATAAGCAAAACAGATTTCAGACTTAGCGAAATTAACGCTAGTCTGAAATTTCAGACCACGATGCTCTCTTCGGAGCAGCAAAACAACATGAAGGAAAACCTGAACATGGCAAGTAAGAGCATGGAATGGAGCTACTCAACAAGCTTATCAAAACACCCAAAATGACCTAGGGCCAAAAGGGTTCACAAAATACTCTACCGAGCACACGAACATTGATGAAACACAATCAGTTTTCAGACTTAGTGAAAACTGGGACATGCTGAAATAATAACTCACGGAGGCATGTAAACGAGCTCGATGCTCTCACTACGGTGCAAGTCATGGCAAGGCAAGCATATATCCATTAAGAAGGCACAAAATGCTAGCTAGACATGGCAAGAACAATGGCATAGCATGCATGGAACACTAGCAATCACTCCGGCAAAATCGCAAAAGAGTTCACGATCTGCCCAAAACAGCAACTATCCAAAAGTTGAGCTCGATTGAGTCAACCTATAGTGCTCCAACATAACAAGTAAAGACATGGATGGATTAAGCACAACAAGCATAACAAATCACTCTTACTGATCATCCTCAAAAGAGGCACGGATCACTAGGAAACAAGCCGGACATATAGCATCGTGAACTAAAACGGCCCAGACTTAGTGAAATTCACTAAGTCCCTGAAATCGATAATCTCAGGCAGCCCTCTTCGCAAGCTTGCACAAGACAACACACACATCCTAAAAATGCATGGGAGGCACCTCTGGAAACAAGACAACATGCTTAACAATTCATCCCAAAGGGGCACAGGCATATCATGCACGGATTAAACATGGCAAAAATGACAAAAGTGCATGTTGAACTAACGGATCTGCAATTTAACTCAACATGCCTCCTTCCAACAGCATTTTGGGCACCAAGATGACCTCAAATGCAAATGATGGAATGGAATGAAATGATGTACTCGTCGAGGCGAAGATTTTGACATATCATATGCCCAAATCGGAGCTACGGATGCAAAGATATGGCAGGTCAAAGTAGCAAGAAAAATTAGGGTTCGGAGGGAAAGTCAACCGAGATCTAGATCCAGATCGGGATCCAGCACTGTAGCAGCTACTGTAGCAGCTCGAAAAACGAGGTTCGTCAGCCGGAGATGGCGGTGGTGGCCAGAGATGGAGGTCTCCGAGGGGAGGAGAGGCTGGGCGGCGCCGGCGTGCAGGAGGAAGGCGCGGGGCGGCGCGCACGGCGGCGCGGGACGGTGGCGTGGAGGCGGCGGTGGATCGGCGAGGAGCTCCGGCGGCTCGGGCGACCGGAAATGGCGACGCGGCGGCGCCGGGTGGCCGGCCTCGGGAAGAGAGGCGGCGGGGTGCGGGCGACCGGGCGGCGGAGGAACGGGCCAGGGGGGCTCCCCGCGGGCCTCGGCGGGCCTCGGGTGGCGCGGCGAACTGGGGACCCGCCCGGGACACGTGGCGCGCCCTGGTTCGTCGCGGGCGGCGGCGGCGACTTGTCCGGCCGACACAGACGTGTCCGGCGCGGCGCGGTGGGAGAGGAGCTAGGTTAGGGTTGTTTTGGATCCGAGAATTTTGAGGGAGATGCTATTTTATAGGTAGAGGGAGCTAGGAAGCTCCAAATGAGGTGCGGTTTTCGCCCACACGATCGTGATCGAACGACCGAGACGATGGAGCAGAGTTTGGTGGGTTTTGGGCCAAAATAGAGGGGTGTTGGGCTGCACACACACGAGGCCTTTTTGGTCCCTCAGTTAACCGTTGGAGTATCAAACGAAGTCCAAATGACCCGAAACTTGACAAGCGGTCTACCGGTAGTAAACCAAGGCCGCATGGCAAGTCTCGGCCCAATCCAGAAATGTTTAATCCCCACACACGAAAGAAAGCTAGAAATGGCCACCGGAGGAGAACGAAGCGCCGGAATGCGAAACGGACAACGGGGAAAATGCTCGAATGCATGAGACGAACATGTACGCAAATGCAATGCACGTGATGACATGATATGAGATGCACGAAAAACAAAACAACACACGGAGACAAAGACCCGAACCCGAGAATTAAATATAACTTAATGCCGGAAACAGCAAGAGTCGGAGTACAATTGGGGAAGGTTACATATGGGGCGTTACACTAATGATAAAGATGAATTGATTCCACAACGAATTATCACAGGTTATATGATGGTAATTGATTTCCGCAAATTAAATAAAGCTACTAAGAAAGATCATTACCCCTTACCTTTTATTGATCAAATGCTAGAAAGATTATGCAAACACACACACACTGTTGCTTTCTAGATGGTTATTCTGGTTTCTCTCAAATACCTGTGTCGGCTAAAGATCAATCAAAGACTACTTTTACATGCCCTTTTGGTATTTTTGCTTATAGACGTATGCCTTTTGGTTTATGTAATGCACCTGCTACCTTTCAAAGATGCATGATGGCTATATTCTCTGACTTTTGTGAAAAGATTTGTGAGGTTTTCATGGACGACTTTTCCGCCTATGGTTCCTCTTTTGACGATTGCTTGAGCAATCTTGATCGAGTTTTGCAGAGATGTTAAGAAACTAATCTTGTCTTGAATTGGGAAAAGTGCCACTTTATGGTTAATGAAGGTATTGTCTTGGGGCATAAAGTTTCTGAAAGAGGTATTGAAGTTGATAAAGCCAAGGTTGATGCTATTGAAAAGATGCCATGTCCCAAGGACATCGAAGGTATAAGAAGTTTCCTTGGTCACGCCGGATTTTACAGGAGGTTCATTAAGGACTTATCAAAATTTCTCGGCCTCTGACTAATTTATTGCAAAAAGATATACCATTTGTCTTTGATGATGATTGTGTAGAAGCATTTGAAATACTTAAGAAAGCATTAGTCTCTGCACCTGTTGTTCAGCCACCTGATTGGAACTTACCCTTTGAAATTATGTGTGATGCTAGTGATTACGCTGTAGGTGCTGTTCTAGGGTAAAGAGTTGATAAGAAATTAAATGTTATTCATTATGCTAGTAAGACTCTAGACAATGCTCAAAGAAATTATGCTACTACTGAAAAAGAGCTTTTAGCAGTTGTATTTGCTTGTGATAAGTTCAGATCTTATATTGTTGATTCTAAAGTAACTATTCAAACTGATCATGCTACTATTAAATATCTTATGGAAAAGAACGATGCTAAGCCTAGACTTATTAGATGGGTTCTCTTGCTACAAGAATTTGATTTGCATATTGTTGATAGAAAGGGAGCTGAGAACCCCGTTGCAGACAACCTGTCTAGGTTAGAAAATATTCTTGATGACCCACTACCTATTAATGATGACTTTCCTGATGAACAATTAAATGTTATAAGTACTTCTCGTAGTACTCCATGGTATGCTGATTATGTTAATTATATTGTTGCTAAGTTTATACCACCTAGCTTCACATACCAACAAAAGAAAAAGTTTTTCTATGACTTGAGACATTACTTTTGGGATGACCCACATCTTTATAAAGAAGGAGTAGATGGTGTTATTAGGCGTTGTGTACCTGAGCATGAACAGGAACAGATCCTACACAAGTGTCATTCCGAATCTTATGGAGGACACCACGCTGGAGATAGAACTGCACATAAGATATTGCAATCTGGTTTTTATTGGCCTACTCTCTTCAAGGATGCCCGTAAGTTTGTCTTGTCTTGTGATGAATGCAAAAGAATTGGTAATATTAATAGACGTCAAGAAATGCCTATGAATTATCCACTTGTTATTGAACCGTTTGATGTTTGGGGCTTTGATTATATGGGACCTTTTCTTGTTTCTAATGGATACACACATATTCTAGTTGATGTTGATTACGTTACTAATTGGGTAGAAACTATTCCAACTAGTAGTGCTGATCATAACACTTCTATGAAAATGCTTAAGGAAGTTATTTTCCCGAGGTTTGGAGTCCCTAGATATTTAATGACTGATGGTGGTTCACACTTTATTCATGGTGCTTTCCGTAAAATGCTTGCTAAATATGATGTTAATCATAGAATTGCATCATGGTCAAGTAGAATTGAGCAATAGAGAGCTCAAATTAATTTTGCAAAAGATTGTTAATAGGTCTAGAAAGAATTGGTCTAAGAAACTTGATGATGCATTATGGGCTTATAGAACTGCATACAAAAATCCTATGGGTATGTGTCTGTATAAAATGGTTTATGGAAAAGCATGTCACTTACCTCTCGAACTAGAACACAAGGCATATTGGGCTATTAAAGAGCTTAACTATGATTTTAAACTTGCCGGTGAGAAGAGGTTATTTGATATTAGCTCACTTGATGAATGGAGAACCCAAGCTTATGAAAATGCCAAGTTGTTTAAAGAAAAAGTTAAAAGATGGCATGACAAAAGGATACAAAAGCGTGAGTTTAATGTAGGTGATTATGTATTTCTATACAACTCTCGTTGAAGATTTTTTGCAGGAAAACTTCTCTCTAAATGGGAAGGTCCCTATGTTATCGAAGAGGTCTATCGTTCCGGTGCCATAAAAATCAACAACTTCGAGGGCACAAATCCGAAGGTGGTAAACGGTCAAAGAATTAAACATTATATCTCAGGTAATTCCATAAATGTTGAAACTAATATTATTGAAACCATAACCCCGGAGGAATACATAAGGGACACTTTCCGGAATGTTTCAGACTCCGAAAAGGAATAGGTATGTGGTACAGTAAGTAAACCGACTCCAAAACAATTTTTAACGCAATATTTCTCCGTTTTGGAATATTTAGAAAAATAGAAAAATAAGTAGCAGTCCGGAAAGGACATGAGGGCCTCACGAGGGTGGTGGGCGCGCCCTACCCCCCTGGGCGCGCCCCCTACCTTGTGAGCACCTCGTGTGCCTTCCAGACTCCGTTTTCTTGCACGTTACATATTTTGGTCGGTAAAAATTCATTATATAATCTCCTGGAGGTTTTGACTCCCGTATCACGCAAACCTCCTTTGTTTTCGTTTCGAGCTATTTTCTGTCAAGGTTTTCCAGGCTAGGCATCATGTCGTCTCCCTCCTCCAACAATGGTGACAACGATGCTTCGCTAATGAAGATAGATCTGAAGAGGGAAGAACCCACGAAGGTCAACAAGGATGAAAGGATTAAGAAGGCCACGGAGGATCAAGCTCCAGCAGCAGAAGACACCCTTCAAATTGATCATAACCTTCTTACGCCAACTGAGATCGAAGCTTTCAAGATGATTGAGTTGGCTCGTGTTCAAAACAAGTATCTCACACAAGAAAATATTTTGTTGAAGGATCATATTGTCGCACTCAAGGGCATTATTCGCAAGCTGGAGGACCTCTTACGCTCGATGTGCGATTATCTGTCACCTCCGCCGTCTCCTCCAACAAAGAAGAATTGAGTATCTGGGTATGGGCACTCCCCTTGGCAACTGGCAAGCTTGGGGGAGGTGCCCCGGTATCGTATCACAATCACAACTCCTACTTTTACCGTTTTTCTTAGTTCGATCCTATTAGTAGTATCTTGATCTAGTAGAATAAAGTTTATGGCATGATCTAGTTTTGAGTTTTGCTTTATGATCTCTCTATGTAATCGAGTCCGTGAGCTATATATAATAAAGATTAGTGTTGAGTCAAGGGCTTGATTATTTTGCCATGATCTTGGGTGAATAAAAGAAAAGAGAAAAAGAATAAAAAGAAACAAAAAAGTTCATATTGATCTTATTGAGAGTAATGACTTCACATAGAAAGAGTATGATGATTAAAAGTTGTTGGGAGTTGGTAGACATAGCTTTGGTCATTGTTGCAATTAATAGGAAGTAATAAGGAAAGAGATGTTTTCACATATAGATATATTATCATTGACATCTTTTATGATTGGGAGCACTCATTAAAATATGACATGCTAAAGACTTGATGTTGGACAAGGAAGACAACGTAATGAGTTATGCATTTCTTATATCTGAGATAAAGTATGTTGTCATGGATCCTCTAACTTGTTGAACTTGCCTTTCCCCCTCATGCTAGCCAAATTCTCAGCACCAAGTAGAAATACTACTTGTGCTTCCAAATATCCTTAAACCAGTTTTGCCATGAGAGTCCACCATATCTACCTATGGATTAAGTAAGATCCTTCAAGTAAGTTGTCATCGGTGCAAAGCAATAAAAATTGCTCTAAATATGTATGATTGATTGGTGTGGGAGAAATAAGCTTTATACGATCTTGTGATGTGAAAGTAATAAAAGCGACGGACTGCATAATAAAGTTTCATATCACAAGGGGCAATATAAAGTGACGTTCTTTTGCATTGAGATTTTATATATCCAACCATAAAAGCGCATGGCAACCTCTGCTTCCCTCTGCGAAGGGCCTATCCTTTATTACTATCTTCTACCTTATGCAAGAGTCACGGTGATCTTCACCTTTCCTTTTTCATTTTATCCTTTGGCAAGCTGAGCATGTTGGAAAGAACATGATATATATATATATATATATATATATATATATATATATATATATATATATATAATTGGATGTAGGGGAGCATGAACCATTATTGTTGACATTACCCTTGAGGTAAAAGGTTGTGGGGCAAAACTATAAGCCCCTATCTTTCTTTGTGTCCGATTAAAACTCTGTAACCACAAGTATCGCGTGAGTGTTAACAATTATGGAGGACTAAATGATAGTTGAGTATGTGGACTTGCTTTTTAGCTCTGACATAGACTCTTTCTGATGTTATGATAAATTGCAATTGCTTCAATGACTGAGATTATAGTTTGTTGGAGCCCAATAAGGTTTATGATTTATACTTTTCCATTGTGAATAGATCATCACTTGAACATAAGTAATCATATGACAAAATCTATATATGTTGCTGTTATGAGAATAATCATGATGCCTTCATGTCCGTATTTTATTTTTATTGACGCCTCTACCTCTAAACATGAGGACATATTTATTGTTATCGGCTTTTCGCTTGAGGACAAGCGAGGTCTAAGCTTGGGGAAGTCGATATGTCCATTTTGCATCATGCTTTTATATCGATATTTATCACATTATAGACTGTTATTTCACTGTATGTCATAATACTTATGGCTATTTTCTCTTATTTTACAAGGTTTACATAAAGAGGGAGAATGCCGGCAACTGGAATTCTGGTCTAGAAAAGGAGCAAATATTAGAGACCTATTCTGCGCAACTCCAAAAGTCCCGAAACTCCACGGAATGTCTTAAAAGAAATAAAGAAAAATCCAAGTCAAAGATGAAGGCCAGGGGGCCCACACCCTGCTCACGAGGGTGGGGGCGCCCCCCCAGGGCGCGCCCCCTACCTCGTGGGCCCCCTGGTGGCTCTCCGATGCCCATCTTCTCCTATATGAGGTCTTTCGATGAGAAAAAATAGGGGGGGGGGACTTTTTGGGACGAGACTCCGCCGCCACGAGGCGGAACCTTGGCGAATCCAATCTAGAGCTCCGGCAGAGCTGTTCTGCCGGGGATACTTCCCTCCCGGAGGGGGAAATCATCACCATCGTCATCACCAACGCTCCTCTCATCGGGAGATGGCAATCTCCATCAACATCTTCACCAGCACCATCTCATCTCCAAACCCTAGTTCATCTCTTGTATCCAATGTTGGGGAACGTAGTAATTTCAAAAAAAATCCTACGCACACGCAAGATCATGGTGATGCATAGCAACGAGAGGGGAGAGTGTTGTCTACGTACCAACGCAGACCGACTACGGAAGCGATCACACAACATAGAGGAAGTAGTCGTACGTCTTCCCGATCCGACCGATCCAAGCACCGTTACTCCGGCACCTCTGAGTTCTTAGCACACGTTCAGCTCGATGACGATCCTCAGGCTCCGATCCAGCAAAGCGTCGAGGAAGAGTTCCGTCAGCACGACGGCGTGGTGACGATCTTGATGTACTACCGACGCAGGGCTTCGCCTAAGCACTACAACGGTATGATTGAGGTGGAATTTGGTGGCATGGGGCACCACACACCGCTAAGAAACGATCTCAAGGATCAACTTGTGTGTCTAGAGGTGCCCCCTGCCCCCGTATATAAAGGATAGAGGAGGAGGAGGCCGGCCAAGGCCATTGGTGCGGCCAGGATGGGAGTCCTACTAGGACTCCAAGTCCTAGTAGGAGTCCATCAAGAGGGGAGGAAGGGAGAAGGAAGTGGGGGAGTAGGAAAGGTGGCCGGCCCCCTTTTCCCTAGTCCAATTCGGACTAGAGGGGAGGGGGGCGCAGCAGGCCTTTTCTCCTCTTCCCACTAAAGCCCATCAAGGCCCAATACTTCTCCCAGCGAATTCCCGTAACTCTCCGGTACTCCGAAAAATACCCGAATCACTCGGAACCTTTCCGAAGTCCGAATATAGTCGTCCAATATATCGATCTTTGCGTCTCGACCATTTCGAGACTCCTCGTCATGTCCCCGATCTCATCCGGGACTCCAAACTCCTTCGGTACATCAAAACTCATAAACTCATAATATAACTGTCATCGAAACCTTAAGCGTGCGGACCCTACGGTTCGAGAACAATGTAGACATGACCGAGACACGTCTCCGGTCAATAACCAATAGCGGGACCTGGATGCCCATATTGGCTCCTACATATTCTACGAAGATCTTTATCGGTCAGACCGCATAACAACATATGTTGTTCCCTTTGTCATCGGTATGTTACTTGCCCGAGATTCGATCGTCGGTATCCAATACCTAGTTCAATCTCGTTACCGGCAAGTCTCTTTACTCGTTCCGTAATACAACATCCCACAACTAACTCATTAGTTGCAATGCTTACAAGGCTTAAGTGATGTGCATTACCGAGAGGGCCCAGAGATACCTCTCCGACAATCGGAGTGACAAATTCTAATCTCGAAATACGCCAACCCAACATCTACCTTTGGAGCCACCTGTTGTACTCCTTTATAATCACCCAGTTACGTTGTGACGTTTGGTAGCACCCAAAGTGTTCCTCCGGCAAACGGGAGTTGCATAATCTCATAGTCATAGGAACATGTATAAGTCATGAAGAAAGCAATAGCAACATACTAAACGATCGGGTGCTAAGCTAATGGAATGGGTCATGTCAATCAGATCATTCAACTAATGATGTGATCCCGTTAATCAAATAACAACTCTTTGTTCATGGTTAGGAAACATAACCATCTTTGATTAACGAGCTAGTCAAGTAGAGGCATACTAGTGACACTCTGTTTGTCTATGTGTTCACACATGTATTATGTTTCCGGTTAATACAATTCTAGCATGAATAATAAACATTTATCATGATATAAGGAAATAAATAATAACTTTATTATTGCCTCTAGGGCATATTTCCTTCATCCAATTCTTGTCTCAAAGTCCGGGATTGGTGCTAGTAGGTTGCTTGTAGTGTTGATTACTCCTTGTAGTTGATGCTAGTTGGTTTAATTGGTGGAAGATCATATGTTCAGATCCTATTACCCCTCTGATTATGAACATGAATATGCTTTGTGAGTAATTACGTTCGTTCCTGAGGACAAGGGAGAAGCTTTCTATGAGTAGTCATGTGAATTTGGTATTCGTTTGATATTTTGATAAGATGTATGTTGTCTAGCCTCTAGTGGTGTTATGTGAATGTCGACTACATAACACTTCACCATTATTTGGGCCTAGAGGAAGGCATTGGGAAGTAATAAGTAGATGATGGGTTGCTAGAGTGACAGAAGCTTAAACCCTAGTTTATGCGTTGCTTCGTAAGGGGCTGATTTGGATCCATATGTTTCATGCTATGGTTAGGTTTACCTTAATACTTTTGTTGTAGTTGCGGATGCTTGCAATAGAGGTTAATCATAAGTGGGATGCTTGTTCAAGTAAGAACAGCACCCAAGCACCGGTCCACCCACATATCAAATTATCAAAGTATTGACTTCCACATCTTGCACTAGTTCAAGGAGTCACAAACCCTCTTGTTGGTAAGACAAGGGACAAGGTAACCTAAAGTTTTCATGGACATCATCTTGTGTGTGCATCACTCTATGTCTATGGATATCCTTGTTTGTTCCTTGTGGGACTAACCCATGTAGGTATTGAAAGTGCAATTCACTCAAATGGATAGCTCCAAGTGATCTACATCAACATTGAGCATCCACATCTTCAACATCTACATGAAGTCATCATCGACAAAACCCAAGGTTAGTTCATCCCTCTTAGGGGGGATATCACATCTAGGGGGAGCTTTACTTTAAGACTTGAGCTAAAGCAACTCTAAAGATGTGAATACAACAATGCTTTATGTAAAAGTGGTAACCCCACTTGAGCTTAAACGATGAGTATGACCTACGATCAAGTGTTCTCACTTGACTCCTAAGTCAATATACTCATATATAGATGACCTAGTCATCGCAAATTGCTTGATAAGATGCTAGAATTGGTTGTGCATGCTTTGCCACATATTTCATTTGCCATCTTATTGTGTGAGCATGTTGGTTGCATATTTTACTCATTCGAGGACATCCACTTGTTGTTTTGATTGTTTGGCTTTCTTCTTTTGCCAAGTGGATGGACAAGAATGCCTAAGAACCTCCTCTAGCTATCTATGTTGTTCTCGTCTCAAACTCTATTCATGCTGCATCACAAAACTTGATCAAGTCAGATTCGAACCACTCTGTGTGAGGAGCGCTCGGAGTCCCCGATTCGTCATAGACTTAAACTTCCAAAACCTCTTTATGAATCTCGGTCTGACCGATACTCCATTTTCGGTCCTACCGAGTTCATTAAGTTGATCTAGGTTTTCGATCTCGGTGCAACCGATTTGAACTTTTCGGTCACACCGAGCTGCAATAACTGCACACAGTTTTGCATCTCGGTGCCACCGAGTTGTTCCACTCGGTCACACTGACAGGGTCGGGCTATATATAGTGACGGGCAAAATTTTGGAAATTTCTCCGAAACCTCTTCGCCCGCGCGATAGCCTGCTCTGCCTTCGTGGTCTCCGGATCGTCTTCTCGTCGCCAGCAGCCTCTAGTCGCTGGTCTCCGCCGCCGTCAACGGAATTCTGCCCCGCCGTTGCCGCCGTAGCGAGTCTCCGCCGTACTAGGGTATGGACTCGATCTTTGTGCTATTCCCCACTCCGATTCCTAGCACATTGTGATCATTATGATTCTTGCCACGATTGAAACACTCCTATCTAGTCAATGATCTCGTAGAATAGGTTTAATTCGAAAATTTTAGGGTTAGGTTTCTGCCGAAACCATCTCGGACCCACCGAGTTGAAAAACTCGGTCCCACCGATCTGGCTTTTGCCATTGCACAAGTGAAACTCGATCTGACCGAGAATAACTTATCAGTGCGACCGATTTTGGAATTCTGTGAAACCCTAGCAGTCTCGGTGCCACCGAACTGTGACTCGGTCTGACCGAGTTCACCAGTTCTGGTGCCAAAACTGCTTCGGTGTCACCGAGTTTGAAAATCGGTAGATCCGAGATGCTTTCTATGGAAAACTAGAACTAAGTTTTTGAATTAATCTTTTGCAAAAATCTCTGCTTTTTGTGATGCTCATCCACTCTATCTTATCCATAATCTATTCACAGGGTCAACAGTCAGTGTGCAACATGTCTGATCAAAGTGACAGTTAGAATGTATCTGAGCAGCAAGTTGTGATGAGTGAGGGCACTAGCCCCTCAAGCTCTTCTGATGATGGCAGCAGGAGCACCCCCAGCAATCTGCCCAAGGCTGCCACACGTCAAAGGAAGAAGAGAACGTCTGATTCTGAGGATGAAGACTATGTGGCAGAGGAAGAGGCCACATCAAAGAGAGCTGAACCAGCTCAAGGAACCAAGCCAAGGCTGAAGATCAAAAAGCCAGCAGGCAGGCAGCCCATGTCAAAGGCTAGGGCTTGAACTATGAAACCTGCTCCCACTGAGCCCATTGCTGCTGAGGGCAAGAAAAGAAAAGAGAGGGTGAAAAAGACTGTAGCCAGAGTGCTTGGGAAGGCCTCCATCATGGTCGATGAGGAGGAAGAAGAAGAAGAGGTTGCTGCACCAGCACCCAAGGCAGCCAAACTCATGGGAGATGCTATAAGGTCAGGAACAGCTGCATCCAAGCCCAAGGAAGCACCTAAGGCTGCATCTAAGCCTATGAGTGCACCCAAGAGAAACACACGAAGCATCCCAGCTGCAGAAAAGAACAAGGCCCCAATGCCAGAAGCAATCGAAGAAGAGGAAGAAAGTATCCTTAGGAATCTCAAGCCCAAGATCCCAGACCAAAACGATGCTCATCCTGTGGCTGAGGATATGAAGCTCAGGAGAGATTCGGGGCTGAGGAAATGGAGAGAAGCAGATCCGTATGCTTCTAGGAGAAGGACTGCCGTGGATTACAGATTCCATACCAAGGAGCAACAAGATTTCTATGAGACCGTTTTGCTTGACAAGAAGCCAATCGTTTGTGACATGAGATGGGTCGACTGGACCTACATCAAGGACAATGAAGAGCACTACCCCAGTGTATTTGACAGCTTTAGTGCTTGTGGAGTTGCAGACTTTGTTGGGCAGAAGCTCACAAAGTGGAACGAGGAGCTGGTCATGCAATTCTACTCCACAGCACACTTTTATCCGGATGGCAGGATCACATGGATGTCTGAGGGTACAAGGTACCAATCCACTGTGGAAGAATGGGCGAAGTTGATCAATGCCCCAGAGGAGCAAGCTGATGACTTGGACATTTATGCCAAGAAAAGGATGGATCACAACTCCATGTCCAACATGTACAAGGAGATCCCGAATGAAGCGCTTGACACGTTCAAGTTTGGCTCCGTGCACTATCTGCTCTCAGGATTGCCTACGATCAACTTGATCCTTAGGCACACCCTTCTGCCCAAATCTGGAGATCACAAGATGATCAAAGGTCACGCGATCAACCTGCTTCATGTCTTTGACGTGCCTCGGAAATTCAAGGTCATGAGTCTCACTGTGGAAACAATCAAGAGGACGGCTGCAGACCAGAAGAGGAGTTGTGGGTATGCCCCACAGATTCAGGAGCTCATCAACTCCAAGATGGGCACGGGCGTGTATTTATTGGATAAGGAACACCTGCCCATCCGTCCAGATTTTGAGGATAACCAAGTGGTTATGACTGAAAATGAACCCTCATCTGCACATGCACAAGCTCAGAAGGAGAAGGCGAGGAAGGAAAAAGCTGCCAGGATGCCTACTCAAGCAGAGGCATCTGATTACTTCTTGAAGACCAAACAAGAGCAGCTCGGTTACCTGATAGAGTCCACCCTGCGTTTGAGAAAGGACTTGCCAATCTGACTCAGAACCAGGCGAGCCTAGAGAGGATCATGGAACAGAGGTTCTATGACATGGACATCAAGGTGACAGAAATACAGACCGCCGTGGAGCATCTTCAGGAGGACATGAATGAGAGGAGAGGCAGGACCACAACTGATGCTTTTGCCAGGGTGCCACGAGGTCCGAGGTCGTCTGCACTGCCAGTTGCTGACACCAGAGCCACAACGTCTGCACCAGCTACAGCCTCCGTTCCACCAGCTCCGGCATCCACTTCAGCCTCGACTCCGACCACTTCTACTGAAGGCTTCATCCTTGGCGTGCTCCGGACTCCACCACCACCTGAAGATCAAGCCTGAGCGTCGACTTAGCACTATGCATTTTCTAGGAACTTTTTGGTAACTTGTTGCCAAAGGGGGAGAAGATGTATAGATCATAGGCTTCGAGAGAGAGAGAGAGAGAGTGTTGCTTTTCTCTCTTGTTTTATTTGGTGGTTTTTCGAACTTTGTTTGCTTGTGTGTGAGATAGTACGTTCTTATGTTCGTGAGACATCGATGATCATGTGTTTGATCATAAGCTACACTTAATGCTTGCTTAAATATTATCATTCTATCTATTGTCTATGATCATTCACTATTCTTGGTGATGAGTGCATGTATTTCAATCTTATCATTTTTGAGCGCTCCACCAAGATGTATGTGACATGGAAGAGTAACCCATGATTCTAACTCCATGTGCATTTGCAGTCCAAAGCAAATTTTAAATATGCACAAATTTAGGGGGGAGCTCTTATTTGTCACATACTTCTCAAAGCGACGATATATTTCATGCTTATTATCATTTGTCGAAGCTTTGATCTATATGTTGTCATCAATTACCAAAAAGGGGGAGATTGAAAGTGCAACTATCCCTAGGTGGTTTTGGTAATTCATAACAACATATAGCTCATTGAGCTAATGTTATTCCAAGATGACTATTTCAGGAAAGCTCAATGATTGGCATGGCATGGATGTGAAAGTGGAACCCTCAAAATGCTAAGGACAAAGAATTGGCTCAAGCTCAAAAGTTCAAGACTCTTCATTTTATATTTTAGTGATCCAAGATCACATTGAGTCTTTAGGAAAAGCCAATACTATTAAGGAGGGATGAGGTGTTGCTTAATGAGCCTCTTGCTTTATGTGCTTAGTGATATGCTCCAAAATCCTCAACCACCTTTCCATATCCACAAATGACCTAAACCCTAAGCCAAACTCGGTCATACCGATTCTGTCAATCCGGCGCCACCGAGTTTCACTTGTCATTTGCCACTGCCAAACCCTAGCAATTCGGTCCTACCGATAAGGTTCTCGATCCCACCGAGATGGGCTTGCAAACTCTCTGTTTCCCTTTCGTAACTTTTCGGTCTCACCGAAAAAGCGAATCGGTCCCACCAAGAATGCAAGGTAAACTCTATGTTTCCTTCTTGTAACTTTTCGGTCTCACCGAAAGAGCAAGATGGTCCCACCGAGTTTGCCTGACCAACTCTCTGGTTAGCTAATTGCCGAACTCGGTCTCACCGAGTTTGTGCGATCGGTCTCACCGAGATTACGTTATGCCCAAACCCTAACCGAATCGGTCCTACCGAGTTGCATCTCAGTCCCACCGAGATTCCTAACGATCACTAGGTTTACCATTTCGGTTCGACCGAGTTTGATGATTCGGTCCCACCGAGATTGGAAAACTGTGTGTAACGGTTGGATTTTGTGTGGAGGCTATAAATACCCCTCCACCACCTCTTCATTTGAAGAGAGAGCCATCAGAACACATATTCCATTCCTACTCATATGTTCTGAGAAAGAACCACCTACTCATGTGTTGAGACCAAGATATTCCATTCCTACCATATGAATCTTGATCTCTAGCCTTCCCCAAGTTGCCTTCCACTCAAATCTTCTTTCCACCAGATCCAAATCCTATGAGAGAGAGTTGAGTGTTGGGGAGACTATCATTTGAAGCACAAGAGCAAGGAGTTCATCATCAACACACCATTTGTTACTTCTTGGAGAGTGGTGTCTCCTAGATTGGCTAGGTGTCACTTGGGAGCCTCCGACAAGATTGTGGAGTTGAACCAAGGAGTTTGTAAGGGCAAGGAGATCGCCTACTTCGTGAAGATCTACCGCTAGTGAGGCAAGTCCTTCGTGGGCGATGGCCATGGTGGAATAGACAAGGTTGCTCCTTCGTGGACCCTTCGTGGGTGGTTGCTTCTTCGTGGACCCTTCGTGGGTGGAGCCCTCCGTGGACTCGCGCAACCATTACCCTTCGTGGGTGGAGCCCTCCGTGGACTCGCGCAACCGTTACCCTCCATGGGTTGAAGTCTCCATCAACGTGGATGTAGGATAGCACCACCTATCCGAACCACGGGAAAACATCCGTGTCTCCAATTGCGTTTGAATCCTCCAAACCCTTACCTTTACATTCTTGCAAGTTTCATGCTTTACTTTCTGCTGCCAATAAACTCTTTGCATGCTTGCTTGAATTGTGTGATGATTGCTTGACTTGCTCTAAGATAGCTAAAATCTGCCAAGAACTAAAATTGGGAAAAGGCTAAGTTTTTAATTGGTCAAGTAGTCTAATCACCCCCCCTCTAGACATACTTTCGATCCTACAAGTGGTATCAGAGCTTTGGTCTCCATTTGGCTTGATCTGCATAGCTTTTGGTGGTCATAGCCTTGGTTTCACAACCTAGGAGAGTATGGCGTCTAGTGAGGGAAGTTATCACCGTAGAGGTCCTTACTTTGATGGCACTGATTTTGCTAGTTGGAAGCATAAAATGAAAATGCATATTCTTGGACATAACCCCGCCGCATGGGCTATTGTTTGTGTTGGTTTGCAAGGTGAGTTCTTTGATGGGAGAGAACCAAACCGTGAAGCTACCGCGGATGAGTTGAAGATGTTGCAATACAATGCTCAAGCTTGTGATATTCTCTTCAACGGATTGTGCCCCGAAGAATTCAACAAAATCAGCCGCCTTGAGAATGCAAAGGAAATTTGGGATACTTTGATTGATATGCACGAAGGTACCGACTCCGTCAAGGAATCCAAGTTGGATGTGCTCCAAAGTCAACTTTACAAGTTCAAGATGAAGGATGGTGAAGGTGTCGCTGAAATGTGCTCTAGGCTTGCTCTCATCACAAATGAGATTGCCGGCTTAGGAAGTGAAGAGATGACCGATAGATTCATCATCAAGAAGATCCTAAGAGCCTTGGATGGGAAATATGATATCGTGTGCACATTAATCCAAATGATGCCCAACTACAAAGATCTCAAGCCAACGGAAGTAATTGGAAGGATTGTTGCTCATGAGATGTCACTCAAGGATAAAGAGGAACTTCACAATAAATCAAGTGGTGCCTACAAAGCGTCATGTGAAGCCCCCACATCATCAAGTGAAAAACAAAACTTCAATGAAGAATTGAGCTTAATGGTGAAGAACTTCAACAAGTTCTACAAGAGTAGAAGCAAAGATAGAAGCTTCAAGTCAAGGTCCTACAATGACAAAAGATCTTGTAGTCGAGAACGAAACTGCTATAATTGTGGAAGACCCGGACACTATTCCAATGAGTGTATGGCTCCCTACAAGAGAAGAGAAGATTCTCCAAAAAGAAGAAGCAAAGAATCTCCACCAAGAGAGAGAAGGAGTAGAGATGATCGTTATGAACGAAGATACTCACGGAGAAGCAAGGACTCGGAAAGGAAGGAAAAATCATCAAGAAGCTATACAAAACGAAGACATCAAGCTCATGTTGGTGAATGGGTATCCGGCTCCGACTCCGGCAGCCACTCCGAGAGAAGTTATCACTCCGACTCCGAAAATACTCAAGATGAAGGTGTTGCCGGTCTAGCACTTGTGTCAACCAACTCCTACGACATATTTGACTCACCAAATGAAGGAATTGGAAGATGCTTCATGGCCAAAGGTCCTAAGGTAACACACCCCGAGTACGTTGATTTTAATAGTGATGAAGATGACTTGTTAGGTGATGATGATTTGCTTGTTGACAACTCTAGTGAGGAATATTATGGTGAAACATCAATTAATCATGCTAAAACGAATGACAATGATAAGGAGAAGATTGAGGCTCTAACTAAAGAACTAAACACTCTTACGTTAGCTCATGAAACTATCTTCGAAGATCATCGAGAACTTTTAAGAGCTCATGAGAAATTACGCTTTGAAAAGCTCAATCTTGAGCAAGAGCATGAGTTCTTAAAAGCAATCAATGATGATCTCCGCAAGAATAGTTCTTCTTACATTGCCAAGCGTTTACTTTTATCCACCTACATGCCTCAAGTCAAGACTAGTAACAAGAATAAGAAAGATTCTTCCTCTAGTAGTAACAATGATCATGCTAAATCCAATATTGTTGCTTCTAGTAGTTCTCTTGATTCCACTAATGATTCTCTTAGCCAAGTTACACTTGAGCAAGAAAATAGCTTATTGAAGGGAATTATAGAGAAAGGTGTTTACAAGAGCCTTGCCGGAAGTAAGCAATTCGAGGAAATTGTGCGCAAGCAAGGAATGCACCGGAAGAATCAAGGTGTTGGTTTTGAACGAAAGTTCAATGCCAATGGAGTTGAATGGGAAGAAGATCAATACCCCAAGACAATGTTTGTTCCTCAACAAGAGAAGTATGACACTTCTTTCAAGGGGACACAAGCTCAAGATGATCTTCCACCACAAGACTACAAGCAAAAAGGCCAGGACAAGCTTCAAGAGGAGATTGATGCATTTGAAGAAGCCCCTAAGACCTTAGTCAAGTGGATTCCCAAGACTACTTCAAGTTCCACTACATCAAGTACGACTACAACTCCAAGGATTCCCATCAAGATGGTGTGGATCCAAAAGAAGAAGAACTAGAGAGTTCTTGAGGGTGACTCCGCCAACATACTTCACTCTTATCATTTTGGCAAGAACAAGTGCAATCAACTTCCACATCTTGCACTAGTTCAAGGAGTCACAAACCCTCTTGTTGGTAAGACAAGGGACAAGGTAACCTAAAGTTTTCATGGACATCATCTTGTGTGAGCATCACTCTATGTCTATGGATATCCTTGTTTGTTCCTTGTGGGACTAACCCATGTAGGTATTGAAAGTGCAATTCACTCAAATGGATAGCTCCAAGTGATCTACATCAACATTGAGCATCCACATCTTCAACATCTACATGAAGTCATCATCGACAAAAGCCAAGGTTAGTTCATCCCTCTTAGGGGGGATATCACATCTTGGGGGAGCTTTACTCTAAGACTTGAGCTAAAGCAACTCTAAAGATGTGAATACAACAATGCTTTATGTAAAAGTGGTAACCCCACTTGAGCTTAAACGATGAGTATGACCTACGATCAAGTGTTCTCACTTGACTCCTAAGTCAATATACTCATATATAGATGACCTAGTCATCGCAAATTGCTTGATAAGATGCTAGAATTGGTTGTGCATGCTTTGCCACATATTTCATTTGCCATCTTATTGTGTGAGCATGTTGGTTGCATATTTTACTCATTCGAGGACATCCACTTGTTGTTTTGATTGTTTGGCTTTCTTCTTTTGCCAAGTGGATGGACAAGAATGCCTAAGAACCTCCTCTAGCTATCTATGCTGTTCTCGTCTCAAACTCTATTCATGCTGCATCACAAAACTTGATCAAGTCAGATTCGAACCACTCTGTGTGAGGAGCGCTCGGAGTCCCCGATTCGTCATAGACTTAAACTTCCAAAACCTCTTTATGAATCTCGGTCTGACCGATACTCCATTTTCGGTCCTACCGAGTTCATTAAGTTGATCTAGGTTTTCAATCTCGGTGCAACCGATTTGAACTTTTCGGTCACACCGAGTTGCAATAACTGCACACAGTTTTGCATCTCGGTGCCACCGAGTTGTTCCACTCGGTCACACCGACAGGGTCGGGCTATATATAGTGACGGGCAAAATTTTGGAAATTTCTCCGAAACCTCTTCGCCCGCGCGATAGCCTGCTCTGCCTTCGTGGTCTCCGGATCGTCTTCTCGTCGCCAACAGCCTCCAGTCGTTGGTCTCCGCCACCGTCAACGGAATTCTGCCCCGCCGTTGCCGCCGTAGCGAGTCTCCGCCGAACTAGGGTATGGACTCGATCTTTGTGCTATTCCCCACTCCGATTCCTAGCACATTGTGATCATTATGATTCTTGCCATGATTGAAACACTCCTATCCAGTCAATGATCTCGTAGAATAGGTTTAATTCGAAAATTTTAGGGTTAGGTTTCTGCCGAAACCATCTCGGACCCACCGAGTTGAAAAACTCGGTCCCACCGATCTGGCTTTTGCCATTGCACAAGTGAAACTCGGTCTGACCGAGAATAACTTATCGGTGCGACCGATTTTGGAATTCTGTGAAACCCTAGCAGTCTCGGTGCCACCGAACTGTGACTCGGTCTGACCGAGTTCACCAGTTCTGGTGCCAAAACTGCTTCGGTGTCACCGAGTTTGAAAATCGGTAGATCCGAGATGCTTTCTGTGGAAAACTAAAACTATGTTTTTGAATTAATCTTTTGCAAAAATCTCTGCTTTTTGTGATGCTCATCCACTCTATCTTATCCATAATCTATTCACAGGGTCAGCAGTCCGTGTGCAACATGTCTGATGAAAGTGACAGTCAGAATGTGTCTGAGCAGCAAGTTGTGATGAGTGAGGGCACTAGCCCCTCAAGCTCTTCTGATGATGGTAGCAGGAGCACCCCCAGCAATCTGCCCAAGGCTGCCACACGTCAAAGGAAGAAGAGAACGTCTGATTCTGAGGATGAAGACTATGTGGCAGAGGAAGAGGCCACATCAAAGAGAGCTGAACCAGCTCAAGGAACCAAGCCAGGGCTGAAGATCAAAAGGCCAGCAGGCAGGCAACCCATGTCAAAGGCTAGGGCTTCAACTATGAAACCTGCTCCCACTGAGCCCATTGCTGCTGAGGGCAAGAAAAGAAAAGAGAAGGTGAAAAAGACTGTAGCCAGAGTGCTTGGGAAGGCCTCCATCATGGTCGATGAGGAGGAAGAAGAAGAAGAGGTTGCTGCACCAGCACCCAAGGCAGCCAAACTCATGGGAGATGCTATAAGGTCAGGAACAGCTGCATCCAAGCCCAAGGAAGCACCTAACGCTGCATCTAAGCCTATGAGTGCACCCAAGAGAAACACACGAAGCATCCCAGCTGCAGAAAAGAACAAGGCCCCAATGCCAGAAGCAATCGAAGAAGAGGAAGAAAGTATCCTTAGGAAGCTCAAGCCCAAGATCCCAGACCACAACGATGCTCATCATGTGGCTGAGGATATGAAGCTCAGGAGAGATTCGGGGCTGAGGAAATGGAGAGAAGCAGATCCGTATGCTTCTAGGAGAAGGACTGCCGTGGATTACAGATTCCATACCAAGGAGCAACAAGATTTCTATGAGACCGTTTTGCTTGACAAGAAGCCAATCATTTGTGACATGAGATGGGTCGACTGGACCTACATCAAGGACAATGAAGAGCACTACCCCGGTGTATTTGACAGCTTTAGTGCTTGTGGAGTTGCAGACTTTGTTGGGCAGAAGCTCACAAAGTGGAACGAGGAGCTGGTCATGCAATTCTACTCCACAGCACACTTTTATCCGGATGGCAGGATCACATGGATGTCTGAGGGTACAAGGTACCAATCCACTGTGGAAGAATGGGCGAAGTTGATCAATGCCCCAGAGGAGCAAGCTGATGACTTGGACATTTATGCCAAGAAAAGGATGGATCACAACTCCATGTCCAACATGTACAAGGAGATCCCGAATGAAGCGCTTGACACGTTCAAGTTTGGCTCCGTGCACTATCTGCTCTCAGGATTGCCTACGATCAACTTGATCCTTAGGCACACCCTTCTGCCCAAATCTGGAGATCACAAGATGATCAAAGGTCACGCGATCAACCTGCTTCATGTCTTTGACGTGCCTCAGAAATTCAAGGTCATGAGTCTCACTGTGGAAACAATCAAGAGGACGGCTGCAGACCAGAAGAGGAGTTGTGGGTATGCCCCACAGATTCAGGAGCTCATCAACTCCAAGATGGGCACGGGCGTGTATTTATTGGATAAGGAACACCTGCCCATCCGTCCAGATTTTGAGGATAACCAAGTGGTTATGACTGAAAATGAACCCTCATCTGCACATGCACAAGCTCAGAAGGAGAAGGCGAGGAAGGAAAAAGCTGCCAGGATGCCTACTCAAGCAGAGGCATCTGATTACTTCTTGAAGACCAAACAAGAGCAGCTCGATTACCTGATAGCGTCCACCCTGCGTATTGAGCAAGGACTTGCCACTCTGACTCAGAACCAGGCGAGCCTAGAGAGGATCATGGAACAGAGGTTCTATGACATGGACATCAAGGTGACAGAAATACAGACCGCCGTGGAGCATCTTCAGGAGGACATGAATGAGAGGAGAGGCAGGACCACAACTGATGCTTTTGCCAGGGTGCCACGAGGTCCGAGGTCGTCTGCACTGCCAGTTGCTGACACCAGAGCCACAACGTCTGCACCAGCTACAGCCTCCGTTCCACCAGCTCCAGCATCCACTTCAGCCTCGACTCCGACCACTTCTACTGAAGGCTTCGTCCTTGGCGTGCTCCGGACTCCACCACCACCTGAAGATCAAGCCTGAGCGTCGACTTAGCACTATGCATTTTCTAGGAACTTTTTGGTAACTTGTTGCCAAAGGGGGAGAAGATGTATAGATCATAGGCTTCGAGAGAGAGAGAGAGTGTGTGTTGCTTTTCTCTCTTGTTTTATTTGGTGGTTTTTTGAACTTTGTTTGCTTGTGTGTGAGATACTACGTTCTTATGTTCATGAGACATCGATGATCATGTGTTTGATCATAAGCTACACTTAATGGTTGCTTAATGCTTGCTTAAATATTATCATTCTATCTATTGTCTGTGATCATTCACTATTCTTGGTGATGAGTGCATGTATTTCAATCTTATCATTTTTGAGCGCTCCACCAAGATGTATGTGACATGGAAGAGTAACCCATGATTCTAACTCCATGTGCATTTGCAGTCCAAAGCAAATTCTAAATATGCACAAATTTAGGGGGGAGCTCTTATTTGTCACATACTTCTCAAAGCGACGATATATTTCATGCTTATTATCATTTGTCGAAGCTTTGATCTATATGTTGTCATCAATTACCAAAAAGGGGAGATTGAAAGTGCAACTATCCCTAGGTGGTTTTGGTAATTCATAACAACATATAGCTCATTGAGCTAAAGCTATTCCAAGATGACTATTTCAGGAAAGCTCAATGATTGGCATGGCATGGATGTGAAAGTGGAACCCTCAAAATGCTAAGGACAAAGAATTGGCTCCAGCTCAAAAGTTCAAGACTCTTCATTTTATATTTTAGTGATCCAAGATCACATTGAGTCTTTAGGAAAAGCCAATACTATTAAGGAGGGATGAGGTGTTGCTTAATGAGCCTCTTGCTTTATGTGCTTAGTGATATGCTCCAAAATCCTCAACCACCTTTCCATATCCACAAATGACCTAAACCCTAAGCCAAACTCGGTCATACCGATTCTGTCAATCCGGCGCCACCGAGTTTCACTTGTCATTTGCCACTGCCAAACCCTAGCAATTCGGTCCTACCGATAAGGTTCTCGGTCCCACCAAGATGGGCTTGCAAACTCTCTGTTTCCCTTTGGTAACTTTTCGGTCTCACCGAAAGAGCGAATCGGTCCCACCGAGAATGCAAGGTAAACTCTATGTTTCCTTCTTGTAACTTTTCGGTCTCACCGAAAGAGCAAGATGGTCCCACCGAGTTTGCCTGACCAACTCTCTGGTTAGCTAATTGCCGAACTCGGTCTCACCGAGTTTGTGCGATCGGTCTCACCGAGATTACATTATGCCCAAACCCTAATCGAATCGGTCCTACCGAGTTGCATCTCAGTCCCACCGAGATTCCTAACGGTCACTAGGTTTACCATTTCGGTCCGACCGAGTTTGATGATTCGGTCCCACCGAGATTGGAAAACTGTGTGTAACGGTTGGATTTTGTGTGGAGGCTATAAATACCCCTCCACCACCTCTTCATTCAAAGAGAGAGCCATCAGAACACATATTCCATTCCTACTCATATGTTCTGAGAAAGAACCACCTACTCATGTGTTGAGACCAAGATATTCCATTCCTACCATATGAATCTTGATCTCTAGCCTTCCCCAAGTTGCTTTCCACTGAAATCTTCTTTCCACCAGATCCAAATCCTATGAGAGAGAGTTGAGTGTTGGGGAGACTATCATTTGAAGCACAAGAGCAAGGAGTTCATCATCAACACACCATTTGTTACTTCTTGGAGAGTGGTGTCTCCTAGATTGGCTAGGTGTCACTTGGGAGCCTCCGACAAGATTGTGGAGTTGAACCAAGGAGTTTGTAAGGGCAAGGAGATCGCCTACTTCGTGAAGATCTACCGCTAGTGAGGCAAGTCCTTCGTGGGCGATGGCCATGGTGGAATAGACAAGGTTGCTTCTTCGTGGACCCTTCGTGGGTGGTTGCTTCTTCGTGGACCCTTTGTGGGTGGAGCCCTCCGTGGACTCGCGCAACCATTACCCTTCGTGGGTGGAGCCCTCCGTGGACTCGCGCAACCGTTACCCTTCGTGGCTTGAAGTCTCCATCAACGTGGATGTAGGATAGCACCACCTATCCGAACCACGGGAAAACATCCGTGTCTCCAATTGCGTTTGAATCCTCCAAACCCTTACCTTTACATTCTTGCAAGTTGCATGCTTTACTTTCCGCTGCCAATAAACTCTTTGCATGCTTGCTTGAATTGTGTGATGATTGCTTGACTTGCTCTAAGATAGCTAAAATCTGCCAAGAACTAAAATTGGGAAAAGGCTAAGTTTTTAATTGGTCAAGTAGTCTAATCACCCCCCTCTAGACATACTTTCGATCCTACAAATGGTTCTGTCCACGGGGCAATGATGTCCATTATTACGTGGGTTGAAGGTGTTATTTCGGTGGCGGAGCCTCCGATTGTGTCAGAGTGTTCGGTATCGGGTATTTTGGCCGGGTCTGGACTATTGTTACAGGTGTCCCCTTCCCATACTACGGATGGCTTGAACAGCCTCTCCAAAAATATGTTGGGGGAGGGGGGGACCGCATCGTGTTTTGCGCCGATGCGGGCGAGGATATCCGCCGCTTGATTGTTTTCCCGAGCCACATGGTGAAATTCGAGCCCCTCGAACCGAGCTGACATTTTTAGGACGGCGTTTCGATAGGTCGCCATCTTCGGATCCTTGGCATCAAAGTCTCCATTTATTTGGGATATTGCGAGGTTCGAATCCCCAGGCACCTCCAGGCGCTGAATGCCCATGGAAACTGCCATCCGAAGACCATGTAACAGGGCTTCATATGCGGCTGCATTGTTGGAGTCTGTATACAGTATCTGCAGTACGTATTGAACTATATCTCCGGTTGGGGATGTCAGGACAACGCCAGCCCCCAGTCCAGCCAGCATTTTGGTGCCGTCGAAGTGCATAATCCAATTGGAGTATGCGCCGTACTCTTTAGGGAGTTCGGCTTCCGTCCATTCGGCGACAAAGTCGGCCAATACTTGTGATTTAATGGCTCGCCGAGGTTTGTATGTTATGTCGAACGGGATGAGATTAATGGCCCATTTGGCAATCCGCTCCGTGGCATTGCGGTTGTTAATAATATCATTGAGTGGCACCTCCGAAGCTACTGTAATCGAACACTCTTGAAAGTAGTGTCGCAGTTTCCGGGATGCCATGAATACCGCATAGTCTATCTTTTGATAATGTGGGTACCGTGATTTGCATGGAGTGAGGACGGTGGATACATAATATACCGGCTTTTGAAGAGGGAATTTATGTCCGTCCGCTTCTCGTTCGACGACGAGCACTGCGCTTACAACTTGATGGGTTGCCGCAATGTATAATAGCATTGGTTCACCAATGTTTGGTGCGGCTAGGATTGGGTTGGTTGCCAGTATGGCTTTTATTTCTTCCAATCCGGCTGTGGCAGCGTCCGTCCACTCGAAGTGTTCGGTGCACCGAAGGAGGCGATAAAGGGGTAATGCCTTTTCTCCTAAGAGGGAGATAAAGCGGCTTAGAGCCTCCACACATCTAGTTAACTTCTGAATTTGTTTGAGGTCTGTTGGGGTAGCCAACTGTGACAAAGCTTGGATTTTGGCCGGATTAGCTTCAATACCTCTACTAGAGACGATGAAACCCAGGAGCTTTCCGGCTGGTACGCCGAAAACGCATTTTTCCGGATTGAGCTTGATGTCGTATGTTCGGAGGTTGTCGAATGTGAGCCTCAAGTCGTCTATCAAAGAGTTGACATGTTTGGTTTTGATGACCACATCGTCTACGTATGCCTCTACTCTTTTGACGATTTGTTTCTCCAGACATGTCTGAATCATGCGCTGATATGTTCCGCCGGCGTTTTTAAGCCCAAAAGGCATTGTATTGAAACAGAAGGGACCGTATGGTGTGATAAATGTCATTGCGGCTTGGTCGGACTCCCATCTTGATTTGGTGGTAACCGGAGTATGCGTCGAGGAAACACAATGACTCGTGTCCTGCGGTAGCATCAATAATTTGATCAATGCGGGGGAGGGGGAAGGGATCCTTTGGGCAAGCTTTATTGAGGTCCTTGAAATCAACACAAAGGCGCCAGGATTTATCCTTCTTTGGTACCATCACCAGGTTTGCTAGCCAGTCCGGGTGTTTTATTTCTCTGATGAATCCGGCCTCCAGTAACTTGGCTAGTTCCTCTCCCATGGCTTGTCTCTTAGGTTCGGAGAAACGCCGAAGAGCTTGCTTGACCGGCTTGAATCCCTTTAGGATATTGAGGCTATGCTCGGCCAGCTTGTGTGGGATTCCTGGCATGTCTGAGGGGTGCCAGGCGAATATGTCCCAATTCTCGCGCAGGAACTCTCATAGTGCGGCGTCCACGGCGGGGTTTAACAGTGCCCCGATGGAGGCTGTTTTTGTAGGGTCCGTTGGGTGGACTTGGAATTTGACTATCTCATCCGCTGGTTTAAAAGAGGTGGACTTGGATCTCTTGTCGAGTATCACGTCATCCCTGTCCACTGTGGAGCATAGCATGGTTAATTCCTCGGCCGAGAGGGCTTCGGATAATGCCTCGAGGGCCAGTGCGGCTATTTTGTTTTCAGCGTGGAGTGCTATGTCCGGATCACTGGCGAGGGTGATGATTCTGTTGGGCCCAGGCATTTTGAGCTTCATGTACCCATAATGGGGTACGGCTTGGAAAATCGTGAATGCCTCACGTCCTAAAAGGGCGTGGTATCCACTGCTGAACGGGGCCACTTGAAATGTAATTTCTTCGGACCTATAGTTCTTTGGCGTACCGAATACCACATCTAGTGTGATTTTCCCAGCGCATCGTGCCTCCCGACTGGGTATGATTCCCCTGAAGGTTGTGCTACTTTGCTCAATGCGGTTCTAGTCTATTTCCATTTTTTGAAGAGTTTCCTCGTAGATGAGGTTTAATCCGCTGCCGCCATCCATGAGTACTTTGGTGAGTTGAAAGCCATCCACGATTGGACTGAGGACCAGTGCGGCTGGTGCTCGGGCTGTTCGGAATTTAGGTTCGTCACTGGCATTGAAGGTAATAGTCGTGTCACTCCATGGATTTATTGCTGCTACGTGGCATATTTCGGCCATGCTGCGGAGTGTTCGCTTGCGCCTATTATTTGACGCAGAGGTCTCAAAGACTGTTAACACCGTATTGTTATCCACGGGATGGTGCTCTGTGGCATTTGGGATAAGAAGATCCTCACCACTTTTGGCCACCTGCCGGAGTATCCAACATGCTCTAAGGTTGTGCGTTGGTATTGTATCCGCTGTGCTATGAATTTTGCAGGGTCCGTTAAGCCATCTCTCCAATACGGTTTCGTGCCCTGTAGAGGGTTTTTGCTTCTTTGTAATGAACTCGGGTGTCTTATGATAGTGCACCCTTTTACTTCGGACTGGGTGCATATACGGAGCCGGATTATCCCAAAATTTCGTTTCGATTTTCCAGGCACTTTCCATCGCACAGTACTTTCGTACTATGGATGCCAAGTCGGCGAAGCGTGATATGTCACGGCGACTTATGGCGTTAAGGATTCCCTTGTCCATCCAGTTATTGCAGAAAAGTGAGACTGCGTCTTCCTCGCAGCAGTCCTTAACCTTGTTCATCACAAGGAGGAATCTGGCCCAATAATGATGTACTGTTTCATGGGGCTCTTGCCTGATGTGGGAAAGATCATTTATGTCTGGGTGGGTGGGTGGATTTGAATCCGGACCCCTACCCGATCTGAGACCCAGGGGCCGAGGGGTTTCCGATCTTGGAAGTTCGGATTCCGGTATGTTGCCCGATGAGTCTGGCCCGCTGCCTGACTCTAGGTTCAGGGATTGGGTGATGTCCTCCCGTAAATGGGTATCTGGCTCAGAGAGCTCAGGAATTCAGACATAGTTAGTCTTCAAGATAGAAGGAGGATCGCCGCATTGTTCCTCCACCACCGCAACATGATGGGTGACCAGTGGAGAGTTAATCTCCCTTCGATCGGGTTTAAGCCCAATCCGATCATAGTCCGTAGCAACTCCCAAGGCGGCGATGCGATCCAAGAGTTCGTTTAGGGAGGAGAGCTCCATTGGATCCATCTGCTCGGTGAATTCCGAGCCGACGTGGAGGCTGTTTTTGATGACCTGAGAAGTCATCGTCGGTGCAGCGGTCGAACAGGCAGTCATGACGAAACTGCCTAGCCGGAGAGTTTGGCCGACAGCCAGAGCTCCCCCGAAGGTAATGTTGTTTTTAACAACGAGATGAGGTATCCTTCCTTACGGCGACATCACAGAGGAATTCTGAATGAAAGCACCAATGTCGGTGTCAAAACCGGCGGATCTCGGGTAGGGGGTCCCGAACTGTGCGTCTAAGGCGGATGGTAACAGGAGGCAGGGGACACGATGTTTTACCCAGGTTCGGGCCCTCTTAATGGAGGTAAAACCCTATGTCCTGCTTGATTTATTCTTGATGATATGAGTATTACAAGAGTTGATCTACCACGAGATCGGAGAGGCTAAACCCTAGAAGCTAGCCTATTGTATGATTGTATGTTGTCCTACGGACTAAAACCCTCCGGTTTATATAGACACCGGAGGGGGCTAGGGTTACACAAGGTCGGTTACAAAGGAGGAGATATCCATATCCGTACTGCCTAGCTTGCCTTCCACGCTAAGTAGAGTCCTATCCGGACATGGGACGAAGTCTTTAGTCTTGTATCTTCATAGTCCAACAGTCCGGCCAAAGGATATAATCCGGCTATCCGGATACCCCCTAATCCAGGACTCCCTCACTCTCCTTGCCGCTCTTCTCGGTAGGTTCATGTGGTGTTGAGTGATAAGTATAAGTCTTGGTGGTGTTTTCCTAGGAGATAACTTGTTTCAGAATTTCTTTCTCTGTCCCCATGTATTTTTTCTTGTGTAAGTGTGGTGTACTACAATTGATAGCCCTGGTGTTTGCATCCTTGTTTTATTTAATTTTAATTATTTTATGCTCGCTAAAACTTGCATAAGAAAGAAAACCACACTAAACTGAGTGAATATTCCATGGCAAGAACATGCCCTTGAATGTAAATATGTATTATAGGGATCAACTGCAATTCTATGTGTAAGCTGTGGGATCAGCTAACGCCATAACTTCTCTTATTACAAGCTTAATTCTATTCATATTTGAGCAAAATTTTAGGAAATTTTAGAGATATTAGTGTACTTGAACCCACAACTTTTGGGTGTTGGCACCGCCACTAGCAGGGATGTGGTCTAATCACACTTCGACCCTCTACGAAATATTCCATTTAGGGAATTAACACCCATGTAACCCCTCCCACAAACATTTAATACATAAAAATATAGCTTTTGATCCCTCAACCGCCCTGGCCCAAATTTGCTCTGAAAATAATAACCCACAACAAATATAGCTTTTACTTGCTCCGCTCCATCACTCCCAACTAGACTAGTGTCATTGTTGCCCCAATCGCTGTCAACAAGCACCGCCCCACCGTGCCTCTCCCCTTTATCCGTCCTGCCCCCGTAGCCATGCCTTCCCTCACTGCCTCCTCCCTCATCGTTGCTGGAATCCACCAAAAACCTTCGTTTCTATCACCGTCGCAAAATTCACTGCCAAACCCCAATGTTGTAGGGAATGGACCCGCAGGAGCATCATGATGTCATAGGATACCAACACGCATGCCCATGCCGGTTGACAAATGCTATAATCAGTTGGGCTCACCGTCGCCGTCGTTGAGATTGTCGCCGCTTCCTTCGTCTTGTATGTGTCATCACCGACACTGGGAATCATTGCTACGGGATGCTAGGGACCATTGCCGGCCTCCTTCAAGTTGTTCGGTCATCGCCGGAGCTACATCGCCAACCATTGTGGCTTGGACCTCCTCCGTACGCAAGATACTCCGCTAATTGCCCCCAACAGTTATTTTGTTTCCTTTTTCTGTGTGTTTTCATCATTTATGGTCCCCAATTGATCATGGAACACTCCAATGTGAGATTGTAGGAGAATTACTTTGACGATTCATCATCAGAGTAGAAAGAAGAAGATGATGATTTCGAGATGGCCTTTGCCGCGATCATTTGAGAGGAGGATTTTAGAAGAATGTGGCTTGGTTCTCAGAGTGGACACATCTGGATTCATGTACATAGGGTAAAGGCTCATGATGATCTAGTAGGAATTGCTTTGCACCGAATGCAACATATCTGGAGAAGTGTTTTCATCTGTGATTTTGGATGCACAACATATATTCAACACCATTGCAAGAGTTGTTGAGAAGACCATGATCCTTGGTTCAAACTAAAAAGAAATGTTGTGGCAGAACTCACTGCAAGTCCATTCTTGAAGATTACCACGGGCATGCAAGTGCTTGCACACGGATGCCCGACTGACACCAATGATGATTATGTCCGCATTGGGGAAGTATCATCCTTGACTATGTGGAGTGATTAACCCAAGCTGTGCTCGAGGTTTTTGGACATGAGTACTTGAGGGCACCCATAAATGAAGATACAAAAAGGCTTTTGGCAGAAAGTGAAGATAGAGGTTGGCCAGGGATGTTGGGATCCATTGATTGTATGCATTAGACATGGAAGAATTGTCATGTGGCATGGCAAGGTTAGTTCAAAGGGCATTGTCATGATCCAATCATCATTCTTGATGCAGTTGCATTACAAGATATGTGGATTTAACGTTCATACTTAAGGATGCCTGGATCACATAGTGACCTTAGTGTTCACTAGACATCTCCTCTATTTGCAGGACTTGTTGTTGGTGAAGTTCCACCTTGTAACTATGTTGTCAATTGCCATGAGTACAACATGAGCTACTACATTGTCGATGATATCTATACTCCATGAGCCACATGTTTGAAGACAATGTTCCCAAGGCAACAAGAGATCTCCCTTCACTACGTGTCAAGAATATGTGAGGAAGTATGTTGGGAGAGCTTTTTGTGTGCTTAAAAGATGCTTTAAAATTGTCTGTGGCCCTGCTGAGTATTGGAAGCCTTAGAGACTATGGAAGATCATGAAAACATGTGTTATATTGCAAAATGTTATCATCGAGGGCGAGAGGAAGGACCAAGAACTTGGGGTTCATCTACAATTGTGGCATGGTGGAACCGTAGCATCACCCAAACATGATCTAAGCATTCCTCGAAGTAGACGAAGGATCGAGAACCAATAAACTCACAACTAATTCTAAGATGATCTTGTTGAGCAACATTGGCAACTTTATAACACTTGATTCTTGTGCTTTGATCATTTTTATTTAGATTATTAGTTCATTCAGACCGTATGGTGTGTTGGAATTTAAAAACATTGAATTTGGTATGTATATGAATTGTGTGTATTTGAAATCCCAAGTTTTGGATTAATATGATGTGAAAATATATGTTCAAATGGAGTTTGTATGCGAAAGCTTGGAAAAAAATACTCTCTCCATTCCTAAATATATGTCTTTATAGATATTTCAATATGGACTACATACATACATATATATATATAGGGTGGGTCTATTCTCATAACACCCTTAAGACCTTATTCTCATAACAAAAACCATATTCTGATAACACCTCCCACCACTGATTCCACCACGATCCGAAAACAAAAAGAGTCAACGCACCTACCCCTCTTGTCCCACGTTCTGTTCGTGCCCGATCCCCTCTTTCCCACCTTCTTCCTCCTACACAACCTCCTCCTACCTCCCCTCCACCTTCCACTGCCGGCGACGCCAGGGGGTCGTGCCTCCGATGCCAGAGCCTTGCCGCCGCCTGCAATCTCTTCTGCCCTGCCAACCCCCGCCCCGGAGCGACACGCGTGCGGCTCCCCCGTGACTGGCGACCTTCCCCCGCCAGCGCCGCCCTCACCCGTTCCACTTTCTTTCCCCGCCGGCGCCGCCCTCCCCCAATCCACCTTCTTCCCTCGCCGGTGCCGCTCTCCCCTGATCCATCTTCTTCCCCTTCCCCAGGTATCACCGAACTTCCCCTCGCCTCGATCTGTAGCGACACGGACGACCGGCAGTAGGGCGCGCCGCCCTCCCCCAATCCACCAGCAGTCCCACCCCATCTCCATCTCCACCGGCAGCCGCACCCCATCCCCACCGGATCGAGCCCTCTTATGCAGTTCATGTCGCCCCATGGATCGAGATCGAGTCCTGCTCCAACTGCGGCTGTCTCATCGTGCGGTGGTTGGGACTGCCGGTGACGAACACCTAGATCCACCACTACCTAGCCCCCTCCAAGCTCCCTCCTCCCCTACATCACAAGAGGGGCGCGGCGTTCCCTCTACATCCTGTGGGATACTCCTATTCTCTGCTCGCCATGGGAGACGAGGAACATGGGGAATCGACACCCATCTTCAACTCACTTTTATCAATTTTTGGTTTGTTGCAAGCGACCCCGATTCGTTCCATGTGTCTTCTTTGCAGTTCACTGTTTTGCTTTTTTTTTTCAGGCGACCCCGATTCATTCAACGCTAGCTGTCTGGTCGAAGCTCCTCCACTGTTCACCTCCTCCTCTGCATCCCCTGCAGTTTGCTCCGGTGGTTAATGATGATGCATTGGCAGCGGGCAGATGTAGTGCGGCAGGGCAACGCATGTAGTGCGGTAGCGCCGCACATGCAGTGCGGTGCTCACGGCCATGCGTGGCAGCTACGGTGGCCGCGCGAGCCACTCCCCGGGACTTGATTGCTTTCTTTATTTTTTTGGTTGAGGGGAGTTCCACAAAATTTAGTTTGCGGCAACATGGTTCGGCACACAATGCAGTTCGCTGGTGCGGGCGGCGTTTTTGTCTTTTATTTGTATAGAAAAATGTGCGGCGCTAATGCTGATGAAAAAATGAAACATGAAAAAAAATGCACTTTCAGAAGGTTTGGTGCAGTGCAAAATCCACTACGAATTTGGAACATCAAAGAAAAATGCTAATGCTGATGGTGCGACCTCTAAGGTTGGCGATAAAGGAGGAGCGGGAGTTTGTCGTGGATGCGAACTGCAATGGTGCCCATCCAGCCTGTAGCCGCAAGGACCCCTTTGTGGTTCACTTGGTGATCCAAAAACAAAAACACATCAGAAAGCAGCTCACTTCTCAACACTTCTCAACGCGCGTAAAAAATTAATTAGTACGAAAAAAAGACAAACAACAAATCATGAGGTTCACTTTTGGTAGTGTTTCCGCTTCACTTTCGGGAGTGTTGCGGTCCACTTTCCTTCGAAAAAAAGTTGGAAAAAAGTAAACAAAACCCCTCTGAGAAAAATCTACGTCCAACAAGAGAAATCATGAAGGTCACTTCATTGTCTGATGCAGTGCGTTCTTCAGTTTGAAGCAGTGCGCTTTGTGTCCAATGCAGTGCAGGCGTCGATTTTGTTGTCGCGAAAAACAGAGTTTCTGCGTTTTTGTAATTTCAAAACTGCTCTTAAACCGCAAGGACCCCTTTGTGGTTCACTTGGTGATCCAAAAACAAAAACACATCAGAAAAGCAGCTCACTTCTCAACACTTCTCAACGCGCGTAAAAAATTAATTAGTACGAAAAAAAGACAAACAGCAAATCATGAGGTTCACTTTTGGTAGTGTTCCGCTTCACTTTCGGGAGTGTTGCGGTCCACTTTCCTTCGAAAAAAAAGTTGGAAAAAAGTAAACAAAACTCCTCTGAGAAAAATCTACGTCCAACAAGAGAAATCATGAAGTTCACTTCATTGTCTAATGCACTGCGTTCTTCAGTTTGAAGCAGTGCGCTTTCTGTCCGATGCAGTGCAGGCGTCGATTTTGTTGTCGCGAAAAACAGAGTTTCCGCGTTTTTGTAATTTCAAAACTGCTCTTAAACCGTAATGAATTAGAGGGAGTGTTCTATATGAGAAAGTAGCGTCTCGACGATATCTTTCCAACGGTGTATCAGTTGGATCATTTCGACCAACGTTTTGTAAAAATTTCACGAAAAAACGGCCGCTGCCCTTCGTAGTCAGACGCACGATTTTCAAATTTAACTAAAAACCGTAAGGAATCTCAAAAACATTCCAACATATGAAAGTTGCATCTCGTTCGTAGCTTTCCAACGGTATATTACACGCCTTGTTTCGACAAACGGTTAGGAAACTGGAGTGTAAACAGTACCGAAAAATTGAAAAAATTCAAAAAACACAATTCCGTGATTTAGTAAATTCAAAACTGCTCTTAAACCGTAGCGAATTAGAAAAAATAATAGATATGAAAAAGATGCGCGCCAATGATATCTTTCCAACGGTGTATCATATGTTTCATTCCGACGAGCGGTTTAGAAAAAGGCAAAAAAACGCTCGCCGCCATTCGTTGTGAGACGCACGATTTTCGAAACTGCTCTTAAACTATGATGAATTTTGAAAAGTGTTCAACATGGCGAAATTGCGTCTACTCCATAGTTTTTTAACGGTATATTACACGCATAATTCCGATAAACGGTTAAAAACTAGAGAAAAAAGGTACCGAAAAAACCACACGTACAGTTTTTTCAAATATGAAGTTCGCTGGTCTCTGTGGTGCAGTGCGTTTAGCTTTCCAATGCAGTATTACAATGCAGTTCAGAAGTGTTATGAGAATATTATTCTCATAATGTTATGAGAATAGACCGGCTATATATATATATATATATATATATATATATATATATAGACGTAGTTTAGAGTGTAGATTCATTTATTTTGCTCCGAATGTAGTCTATATTGAAATCTCTAGAAAGACTTATATTTAGAAACGGAGGGAGTATATCTTAGAGGATTAAGTTTCAGGGCTAAGTGCAAAAAAAAAATCAATCTCTCAAATTTTAGGAGGAATTTACTGGATGAAATATAAGGGACGGTTAGAGAAGCTCTTGTATAACCTGTGTTTTCGGATACCATACTTAGGGCATAGCCAACTCTGACCCCTAAATTTCCTCCCGCATCCATCCACGGGCAGGGGACCAGTCTACGGACACGGATGCGGGAGTTGGCCATCCAACACTACATGCATACACGTTTAAACAAACCGGATGAAATTTAAACAAACTCGACGGATTTCATTCAAGTTTAGAAATAATTTACATAAAAAGTCGATATTTCGACCATTTAACTAAAAACTTTTAAAATAACTAAACCCTATACCGGACGACTATCTCGTAGGCGTGGCCGCCCTGCCTTGCCGCACCATCGTCACCATCCGTGTCGTCCCTCCAACCGCGAAAGCGCGGCGGGGATGGTGGCTCCTCCTTGACGCGCACCGGCGATGGTTGCGCCGGACCCATGTGACGGAGCGAACACTCCATCATCATCCGCCAGGGTGGCCTCACGCGAGAAGGCGGGGCTACTGCTCGGGCTGTTGTTGCGGCATCTGGTCCTCCTCCTCGTCGGAAGAGATGACAATCTCATCCTTGCTGGAGGAGCCAGCCGCCATGGATGCCGAGGTGCCAGGAGAGCGACGACGGCGGCGCCAAAATCTGCCCGAAGAAGAACTACCACGACCACGGCCTCCGCCTGCCGGCGCGGAGAACCACGACTTTGGCATCGGCACTGGAATTTTGGGGGCTCGGAGAGGAGTGGCACAAGAGGAGGAGGTGTGGATGTGCATCACCGGCGCGCGTCTTAAATAGCCGCGCCACGACCACGCGAACGGGCGGTCAACCCGCTTCAATGCGGCGCAACGGCTAGAGTTAGTTTCTCAGAACGCGGTGTCGCATTAAAGCGACGGCGCCCTAGAGGTCGCATCCGTCAGCGTCACCCTCACGTCCGGTTACGTCGCGCAACATCAATGCCGGCCGGTGCATACTCTGGGCCGGTATGAATGCGGCGCGGCAAGCGGCGCCGACGTTCGATGAAAAATGCGGGTGAGGCGGGTGGGTTTCTTTGGTGGGCCAGTGTAGTTAGAAGCGGGCGTGGCAGCGTTTCGGACGCCCGCAAAGCCACCCAATTTATCTTCGGTTTGAACATTTGTGACCAGCTTACGGACCGATACAGGTCCGTTTTGAATGATAAAATGCGTCTGAAAAGCGTAGTCGAGGAGGTTGCGAGTAGTTTAAGGGTCCGCGTAGGAGATGCCCTTATATACGACCTTCTTTTAGCGGGGCTCATATCACCTTGATAGAGGACAGTATGCCATGTTTACTTTCAAATAGAGTATGCTCACGTCCTCATGAAGACATGCACGCAGTCAAATTTACTACAGTATGCATGTTTGACAAACAATATATTTACGACAGACTTTCTACGGAACATGACCCTGATGTCCAAGATATGAAATTATCTACAAGTCCGACCACATGAAACTAATGAGCACGGTTAGGTGTAGAACTGACTATGCGCAGTCCATGTTCTTCTTGCCAGCTTTTCCATGCTTCTCATGCATGGAGAAGTTTTCAGAAAACGACAGTTCGGATTCAACTATAAACGTCTGGTTCGGTTCGGTGACCAGTTTTTTCTTTTCGTTCAATTATCGGAGAAAATGGCATTTGTTTTGTCATGTTGGTACCCATCGCAAGGTAGTCGATCATTATGTTCTTGTTATGTAATTTGTCTTCCCTTCATTTGCATTTTTTCTTCAACCAAATTGCAGTCCTGAACTTTGTTCAGTCTTTTTTTAGAGAAAAGGCATGGGTCGAGCCTGAGAAAAAGTTTGAATCTAGCCTGCTTTGAATTAATAAACAACTTACAAAAGAAAACAGTAGACAAGAAATGGCAAGATACAAGGTGTTGACGCAGCTTATAGCCTAACGATGATACACACAAAAGAAATATAGAAAAATGAGCCCAGTCTAAATCACCGAGGCCAAAGGTCAAGAACAACAACCACACTAGCACCGGTAGCCAACACCTCTTTGTCTACTCCCGCAGAGCTTCTCAACAAGCCATCTACTTCTACCTCCGAAGAGGATCACAATCCTCTCGCTCTGGCTCAAAGGGCCCCGTACCGTCGGAAGGCAGAAAGCTAACCATAGGGCAGCATGGACAATGCCAACCAAGCATCCTGGGCATGAGGGACCGGAGAGCTAACCACAATCGCAGGGCTCCTGTGATCTTACCACCGACCACAGGCCAACCACACATGCAAACGCAAACTGAAGAATGTTACCACATAACAAATAATGGCGGTAGAAGAAGTAGATCGATGCATAAGAAGCCGCCACCGACCGCCCGCAATCCAGCAAAAGATGGCCAACCTTGCTTCCACGAACCCTGGACAATGCCTTCAGGAAGAGGCGCAACAAGGGCACGCCGCCGCCCATTCGCAAGGGGAACTAGAGCTTTTGCCAAAGGGAGAGCAAGAAGGAGAACATGAGGGCACCTCGACAAGCCCTCTGCCGACGACCAAGGGTTTCCCCCGGCCCCACTCCCCATCCCAACCAACTAGCCACAAAACTGAATAGGGGAGCACAAACCACCGTTGAAGGGTGGTGGACATCGTCGGAAGCATGCATGCCGGGTGACGGGGCACCCCAACACACCATAGTGCATGCCCGTCGCAACCTCGCCGTCCACATGGATGAAGTCATGGACAAGCACCCACGATCTTCGCTCGTTGAAGAGATGACACCATCCGCTCTGCCCAGGGACATCACCTTGGTATCTGGCCCCCACACACATCCCATCGAAACAAGAAGAGGGTCACATGCCACAACCATCAAGGAGCACATATTGGCCACGTCGGCCAGATCCGGATGAATCCGGTGCATCCGAGACCAACAACGACATATCAGAGACAGAGAGAAGGGGTAGCTGGGGGCACCTAGAGGGGAGGAGGTACAGGGCCCCAACCCTGGTCTATGCCGACCGGAGCTGGCAGCCAGAGTCGTCAAGGACTGTCCCTACACTAGATCCGGGTAGAAGAGGGTCTCGACCCAAGACCAACGTGCGACGACGGCTCCCACAGCTAGGACCCCACCAGTTACGTATCGCTCCCTTGCTTGTGACCCAAACCCCATCTGATGGACGGAACGTCAGGGCAACACGTTCTCCGAAGGTCGAGGGGACTCCCATTCCTGTGCCGTTGAGAGTGACGACCTCTCTCGTGACGTCTAAGAGGTTAAGCAACCAACTATCCAAGTTGATGACCGCGGGGGGGGGGGGGGGGGGGCTCAACCCCAGCATGCTCCTGTGCCTCGGCTTGGCGAGAAGTCTTGGACACTCTGACAGATGCAACTCCGCCTCCATGGTAGTAGCCATTTGCTCCCAAGGCATCCTCGTTGGTGGTGGTATGGCGATCGGCGTTCAGTCCTGGCGCAATGACGATGCGAGGGCTAGGGATGTGCAATAGCATGGGGGTCGTTGCGAGGTCTAAAGCGTGCAACAGAGTGGGTGGTGGGTGTGCGAGGAGAGAGGTGTGTGAAGAGATCTTGGAGCCGGGCTGGGAGAACGCTTGTCTCCGAAATTGAGTGATTGATCCTGTGTGCAAACGTTGTGCCACTGCCGAGTTGTTCCGCTGTCCTGTCCCGCCATCATTGGGCCCCACAGCAGAATCTACGATAAAAAAACGTCTCCCCCCAGTTGACATGACAAATGATCTCTTCCATAGAGGTGTGGTTGACGTGGCGAAACTGCAAAGGAAATTGTTGCTCCGAAGAAGAAAACATCGAGAAGGGCTTGTAGAAACTCCGAAGACCATGAAAGACAGCCGAATCCAGACAAATCCACCAAAAACCTAAACTGAGCATATCCTGGAAGACCGTTAGGACACAACTCTGCACATCCTTCACCGACGATGAATACACCAACAGAACGGGGTAGGATAGGGAGAAACTTGTTCCTACAAAGAGACGGCGTCACCGTCTCACATCCCTAAGCAAAACCCTAATACAACCTAAGCCCATCACCGCCCAAGATCCTTTCGTGAAACACCCTTCTCTCATTACTAGGCTAGGTCGGGCCGCCGCTAAAGGTAGCCAATGCACAGAGGTGAGCCGCCAGCCAGGACCAGTCGCCGCTCCATGCGTAGCAACTGGCCCTTTCCACAATATTGTGTGCCCCACCGGGCACCACATCTGTGAAGGACCTCTTCCGCCGCTGCCGGCTCTACGCGGGCTTTGTCCGACGGCGCATCTGTTAGTGGCTGGCTAGAGGAGAAGAGGCGATCTAGGTTTTTTGTGGTGGCAGGTGCGGGGAGAGAATGTTTCCGTGTAAACTAATTTTGTCCGAATATGCCCTCGAAGTCACCGATAACAACCTGTACTGAAAATGTATGAAAGAATCCGAAAGCCATAGCGTTGCCATGTTCTCTAGCAAATTAAGAAACTGGGGATCTCACTTAGTCCACCACTCAGAGCCACATGGAAAAGTTAATCATGGAGCAAAAATTAATCGATAGGTTCAGTTATTATACACAATTTGACCTTGGCGAGGACGATAGCAGCTAGAGATTGGCGATAGCGTATTTATGATAGTACAACTGTCTCGGTCTTCCTGCCTGCAGGAGCCACAAATCTGTGAAGAAAGGGTTGAGCTTTGCGAATCTGTCTGCGAGTTGCGTCGGGCTAGCGTTGGTGGATCCATGTGGCCGGAGAGCCCGCTTCTCCGGGACGCCGGCGCTGCCGTGCTCACCGGATGCGTCGCCCTGGCGGTGCTCCGCTTCTGGGAGGAGGTCGGCAACCGCGCCCTCTTGGACCAAGTAAGCTCTGCTCGCCACCAAAACAATTCCCTTTTTCTTGTTGTTGGGCATCGATGCTTGTTTCAATTTGCACGGAGAAATTCTGGAGTAAATCGCACAAGCCAAGTAGAAATCATCTCTCAATTAATGTACTCCTAGAAAGGTTATCTCTCTGCTCCTAGTTCTACTCCTTTTGCCCCACTGACCAATCCTGTAATTAAAAGGCGAAATTAAGCTACCAAAATTACTTAGCATGGCCGAAAAGTTTGGAATATTACTAACCTGGTCGTTTAGTTACCAAGACAATGGAGATTCACATGCAAATTATTGATGGGAGATTGATTGGGGTCCTTTGCTCTGCATTTTCAGAAACTCTGCAGGAAGCTGGTGCACATCAGTGTTGGGCTGGTATATTTCCTGATGTGGCCTTTATTCAGGTAAACCAGAGCACCAACGAACAAAGCTCTTCATTTCATTTGGCATAAACTCTGCGCATTACCTTTCTAACATCTCTTCCCCATTGCAGTGCAGATGATGTCTATGCTCCATTTCTTGCTTCAATTGTCATTGCGCTCAATATCATAAAGGTAATCTTGATTGGATCTGGTGTAGTTAAAGATGACGGCGTGGTTAACTCGATGACAAGAAATGGAGACTACAGGTAGCCTCTGTTTTCCCCCATCTGTGTTACTGTATTGCCGCGACAGTATGAACTGACTATCTTCATCGTTTCTCCATTGTTTCTAGAGAGCTTCTCAAAGGCCCACTCTATTACGCGTGTACTATAACCCTCACTACCGTAATCTTTTGGAGGACGTCTCCCATTTCGATTGCTGTGATTTGCAACTTGTGCGCGGGGGACGGTACTAGTTCTTTCTCATGCAATTACAGTTTTTGTCCGGCACTACTACGCTCTCCTTTGATTCTTCGAGCGAAGGTTTCAGAAAACAGCATGACACTATGCATGCTGCTTCTTTCAGGTGTGGCTGACATAGCCGGGAGGCGGTTCGGGCATGTGAAGCTCCCTCACAACCCCGACAAATCCTATGCCGGAAGCATCGCAATGTTCTTCGCCGGCTTCGTCGCATCGATCCTGTAAGCAACAAGATATGCACACATCCTACTTGACCCTGAAGCCTGAAGTCATCTCTTGTTTTACAGTCTGAAAGACCGAGACTAATACTGAATGTGGTATGCCTGCAGTTTCATGTGCTACTTCCACCTTTTCGGATTCGTGGAGCAGAGCTGGACCATGGTCGCTGCCTTTGGCGTCACGTCGCTTGCAGCGGCGATTGTCGAGTCACTCCCGGTCAGCACGCTCTTGGACGATAACCTGACGACTCCAATCGCGTCTGCGCTCGTCGGCAGCCTGGTTTTCTACTATGTTGGTGGTGGTGGCGGTGCCGGAAGCGGCGACGAGAGCAGCATCTCGGCGACTGCTGCGATGGTCTTTGCAGGCAGTAGCTAGTACAATGAGGGCTAAGGAGAAGTTGCAGTGAATTGGAAGGCTTTGGTGGTGTGATGATACTGCAATGAGTTGCAGTTGTTGAGATGGTTTTTGCAGGCTGTTACTGGGTGTTGGTTAATCCGGTTTGTGTCTCTGTTAAATTTGGTTTAACAGTGTCATTGTGTGAGCAGCATTGTTCGAAGTTCTGAATAACATTTGTAGACAGGGTAAAATGTGACACTCCGGGAGCGGCACTATACCGTAGATACCTCCGCTAGCAAATGTACGGCAGGTATTATAAAATTGGGTGACCAATGGGCTTTTCGGGATGAACGACCAATCCCACCGTTCCACCCCGCCGCCAGCCAGCACATAGCGACCCCACCGACGAAGATGCCCACTGGTCTCCCTTCAAAAAAAAAAAAAGATGCCCACTGGTCATACACGCGTGAAAGAAACAACAAGATGAAACAGACAATAAATATCCAACGGAGGAGGAGAGCCAAGGTGGGATTTTTACCACGGTCTGACGGCTACGAACGGCCCAATCGGGTGAGCATGCTAGAGGCAAGTTGATTAGAGTCCTTATAGGTTAGAATAGCACTACAAAATAACTGCAAAAATGTATATACAACAAGTCTTGAAAAATCAAATTAACAAAATAATGCAATAAAAGGGTTTTATGATCAAATTGCAACTCTCACAACAGAAGCAAAATGTATTCCTTACACAAGTAAAATTTAACAAATATCTTAAGAAGGCTAAGGAAAAGCAGATGGCGTCTATAACCCTTTTAAACCGAGTGTGTGAGAGAACCATAGCAAATGCCTTAAGAAGGCCAGGGAAAAGCACATACACTCGTACCAAGGCCGTCTTTCGGACTCCAGCACAATTCTACACCAGTACGAGCGACCACGCTTGTACCAGAGGCCGTCTTTCTCTTTGGACTCCGAAGAACATCGGTTCAGTACGAGCTTCGGTACGAACCTCCATGCTCGTACCGCACACCGTCTTTTCTCCTGGACTCAGCGATCTGCTGCGGAGGTATTGTACGACCCCAGGTAAGAGTGCCTCGCTCATACCCGAGGCCGTCTTTTTTTATAACCTTTGGTCATTTCGTGTTAGTAGCTTTTGAAAAAATGCTCGCATTTAGGCAGCGGCATGACCACGTGCTCATACAAAGCCATGTCTTTTTCTCGGATTCTTCTATGATCATCCAATTTAGTTCCGATTTGTTTTGATCTCCTCCTAACGTCCTCCTCAAGCCTAATATCCGGAATTCTAGGGTTTGTAGCCCTTTATAAGAGCAAGGGAGTCACACCCTTGACTCATTATCCATCTAATCGCCACCTCTTTATTCATCTTGTCCAGCAGACATTACTTTTACAAGATCAAGAAGGCATCGGTTTCCATAGCTTCCAAGGATGCTCAAGGCACATCCATCAGCGATAAGGGATCTTCCTCGAGCTCTTCATCAAGCAAGATCATACCGCTCAAAGATTAGGAGGACATGACCCAAGGAGCTGGGAAGAACTCCGAAGGATGGGTGCCCAAGAGGAGAAGCCAGAGGAGGTGAAGCTCGAGGAAGAAGAGGAAAGAATAGAAGAGAAGAAAGACAGGCACCCTTCGAACACCTACAAGTACAACAAACAAGGATCTCTTCGTAAATCTCCGCAGGGCTCGCACCTCGCGAACGCAAGAAAGAAATATCGACCCCTGATGTGATTAAGGAAAAGATTGTTGAAGTTGAGAAGGTTTCTAAATCGTGTGTCAATACAATCGGAGAAGGGATAGATGCCTATTGGATTATGAGAAAAGAACTTGAAAACTAGGTTGATGGTATGTACAAATGCCCTTCTTGATGTCACCACTAAGCATTCTGCAGAGAATAACTTCCTTTTGAAGGTGGTCTCCGAACAACAAAAACAAATATTAGGGATGACATCCTGCTTCCATTGTATTGCTCTTGCTTGCAGCATGAAGAAGCCTGAGAAGGGAAAGAATGAGGATGCGCCCATTGAACCAAATCAAAATTAGGTATTAGGGTCCCGCCAACTTGATTGTAAGCTTAGGGAGATTTGGGAATACCTTGTATCTTTACTTTTTTCAGCTTGTTTATCTTTTTCGTAAAGATGAGACTACTCGTCTTAGTTCGTGGAATAAAAGTTGATCTAGCAAGTTCCTTAGGAGCATGGGAGGAATTTTTTCCAATGACTAGTGGATATTTACGATGTGAAATTTTATTGTATCCTAAAAACAACTATATTAGATGCAAAATCAAACTTGAGTACTACTACATTTCTACTAATAGATAATCACAAGCCTTTCACATCTTAAGTGACGATTGGTTAGTGAAAGTTGGCAACTGTATGGAATAGATGATCTTGGTTTCAGTTGTCTTAATAAAAGTGTCGGGCAAAAATAAAGAATAATTTCTTGAGACATGTTTCCAAATAAAAACAAATTATCAAGAAGCTAGAAAGCTTGAACTCTCAACTGCTAAAATATGATTGTTGAAATTTGAGAGACTGGTTTTTCATTGATCTTGCTAAGCATGCTTAGTTTGCATGTCATAAGTTAAATAATAAATGATTGTGACATGGGAAAATAAGCCTCCTACCTAGGAGAAGGTGACAAATAAAAGCACATGAATTAGAAGAAAACAAGTGTAGAGACGCTTCTCGAAAGAAAATCATTGCCCCTCGCAACTTGCTCGACTGAAGCACATACGACTTATTGCATAAAAGTTGTCAAACATATGCTAATGAATTGATCACTAAAGGTGTGGAAGCCTTCATAGTTATCTTGGTGGTAAATTGTAACGCCCACGATGCAGCTATATCTCCCACGTGTCGAAGCACGACTTAGAGGCATAACCGCATTGTAAGCAATGTCGCAAGTGAGGTAATCTTCACAACAACCCATGTAATGACTAAGGAAAAGAGGTACATAGTTGGCTTACACTCGCCACGTCACACAATAGCATAAATATCATTACATTCATCCAGATACACTCAAGGTCCGACTATGGAACCAAAGTAAAGAACAACCCCAAATGCGACAAAGTCCCCGATCACCCCAACTGGGCACCACTATTGATCGTGTGGAAAAGAAACGTAGTATCGTCCTGAGTCCTCATCGAACTCCCACTTGAGCTCAGTTGAATCTCCTGGAATGGTATCATCGGTCCCTGCATCTGGTTTTGGAAGTAATCTGTGAGTCACGGGGACTCGGCAATCTCACACCCTCGCGATCAAGACTATTTAAGCTTATAGGTGGGGCAAAAGGTATGAGGTGGAGCTGCAGCAAGCACTAGCATATATGGTGGCAAACATACGCAAATGAGAGCGAGAAGAGAAAGGCAAAGCACAGTCGAGAAACTATGATCAAGAAGTGATCCTGAAACTACTTACGTTCAAGCATAACTCCAACACCGTGTTCACTTCCCGGATCCCGACGAGAAGAGGCCATCACGGCTACACACTCTGTTGATTCATTTTAATTAAGTTAAGTTTCAGGTTTTCTACAACTAGACATTAACAAATTCCCATCTGCCCATAACCGCAGGCACGGCTTTCGAAAAGTTCAAATCCTGCAGGGGAGTCCCAACTTAGCCCATCACAAGCTCTCACGGTCAACAAAGGATATTCCTTCCCCCAAGACAATCCGATCAGACTCGGAATCCCGGTTACAAGACATCTCGACAATGATAAAACAAGTCCAGCAAAGCCGCCCGAATGTGCCGACAAATCCCGATAGGAGCTGCACATATCTCGTTCTCAGGGCACACTCATATAGGTCAAGCTACGAGTAAAACTAACCCTCGAGTTGCCTCGAGGTGGCCCCGCAGGCTGCCCATTTCGGACCAACACTCAAAGGAGCACTGGCCCCGGGGGAGGGAGGGGTTAAAATAAAGATGACCCTTGAGTCTGCAGAACCCAAGGGAAAGAAAATGCTAGGTGGCAAATGGTAAAGCCAAGGTTGGGCCTTACTGGAGGAGTTTTATTCAAGGCAAATTGTCAAGGGGTTCCCATTATAACCCAACCGTGTAAGGAACGCAAAATCAAGGAACATAACACCGGTATGACGGAAACTAGGGCGGCAAGAGTGGAACAAAACACCAGGCATAAGGCCGAGCCTTCCACCTTTTACCAAGTATGTAGATGCATTAAAGTAAACAAGATATATTATGATATCCCAACAAATCCATGTTCCAACATGGAACAAACTCCAATCATCACCTGCAACTAACAACACTATAAGAGGGGCTAAGCAAAGCAGTAACATAGCCAAACAATGGTTTGCTAGGAAAGGTGGGTTAGAGGCTTGGCTTAGCAATATGGAAGGCATGATATAGCAAGTGGTAGGTATCACAGCATAGGCATAGCAAAAGAGCGAGCATCTAGCAAGCAAAGATAGAAGTGATTTCGAGGGTATGGTCATCTTGCCTGCAAAGTTCTCCGAGAAGACGAAAGCTTGAACCTCGTAAACGTACTCAATGGGTCCTCGAACATGAACTCGTCTCCCGGCTCTACCCAAGCAAGAACACAAGCAAAGGGAGACACAATCAACCCCGGGCAATGCACAAGCAACATGATGCAAGACATGGCGTGATATGCGGGATGAGATATGCAATGCATATGCATGTTTCGGAAAGGAAAGATTGAACCTACCCTCAACTTGGAAAACCAAGAGTGCCACTGGAAAGAGGAGTTTATTTCGGTCGAAATCGATATAAAGATCACCGGAATCGGATGCACGGTTTGGAAATGGCAAGCAAAACAATTATGGCACAAAACTGCGATTAACAACACGAGGCCACCTAAATGCATCAAGAACAACAAGCTACTACACTCTAACATAGCAACAAAACACATGGCAGGGACCACTCAAAATGCTTGACAAAATATGAACACTGAGCTACGGCTAATTCACTCAATATCAGGTTCAAACAAGCATGACAAAAGTGCAAAAGATATCAGGTTACAGACTTAGTGAAAATAACAACAAGTCAGGATTTTAACATCAGGAAGCAATATTTAGAGCAAGGTAACAAAATGCTACAGGAACAAATCATGGCAAAGCAAGGCATGGCATGAAGCTACTCAAAGCATACAACAAAAGTCCCTTACTGACCATAAGCCAAAAGGGATCAGAAAATACAGTGGCAACCATGTGAACATACCAATTATCGTTAACAGATTCCGATTTAGTAGAAAACTGGAGCATGGTAAAGCAGATATTAAGTAGGCATGTTTGCGAGCTCGATGCACTCACCAAAAGGCATTGCATGACAAACTAAGCATACACCCAGCAAGTAGACATGGCATAGAAGCTAAACATGGCAAGAACAACAACATAGCATGCACGGATCAACTACAACAAGCTCGACAAAAATGTTTAACATGTAAACATTCTGCCAGGAACATTTTATAGCAAAAGTAGAGCTCGATTGACTCAAGCTAGGGTGCTCCATAAATGCAAACAAATACATGGATGGAAAGAGCACAACAATATCTACAAAACATCCTTACTGATCATGCTCAAAAGAGGCATGGATCGCTCGGTAGCAACATGAATACATGACATAAAAATAATGACAGGGCAAAGACTTAGAATATTTCTAAGTCCCTGAAATAAGCATCATTACGAGAGCTACTTTGCATGCTTGTGCTAGTCACCACATAGATCACAAAAATACATGGCATACACCCCTATAAAGATGGCATGGCATACTTCAAAACTCAAGTAGGGCTCAAGTTCATAGGAGGCACACAACAATCATGGCAAAAATGACAAATGAGCAATTGCTGATAAGAAACTGAAACTAACAGAAACTAGCACTCCTCCAACAACATTTAGGACATCAAGATGAGCTCAAATGAACATGATGCAATGATATGAAATGAAGTACTCGTCGAGACGAACAATTTGATATGCTACATGCCCAAAATGGAGCCACGGTTGCAGAGATATAGCATGTCAAAGTGGGCATAAAATGCAAGAATTAAGGGACTTAGAGAAATTTCGAGGGGGGGAAAGTCAACCTCTCAGATCCAGATCGGGGCGGCACGCGAATCGAGGTTTGCCGGCTGGGCTCGCCGGATAGGAGGACGAGGAGGACGCCGACGACGAGGGGGGAGACCGGAGAGGATGGGGAGGAACTCCGGTGGCCGGATCTGGAGCAGCCGAGGCGTGGGGAGGCCATGGCGGCGGGCGGCGTGGTGGGGAGCGGCGCTAGGGCGGTGGTGCTCCGGCGGGAGCTCGCGGCGGCGCGGCGCGGCGCGGGGGAGATCCGGGTGGCGCGGGCGGCGAGGTTGCCTGGCGGCGGCGGTGGCGGGCGGCTGCGGGTGGCTCGGGCGGCCACGCGGGCCTCGGCGGGCCGCGCCTGGGCCACGGCGGCGGGGAGGAGGCAGGAGGCCAGGTGGCACGCGGGGAGGGGACGAGGGCGGCGGCACGATGACGTGGCATCTCCTGATTCGCCGGAGTGATGTGGAGGCTGGACGCGTCCGGCGGACGCGGACATGTCCGACGTCATGGAGGAGCGGGGCTAGGGTTTCATCCGCGCGAAAAATCCGGGAGGCACACACACATATATATATATATAGGTAGAGGGAGCTAGGAGACTCCAAATGAGGTGCGGTTTTCGGCTACGCGATCGTGATCGAACGACCGAGATGATGGAGGGGGGTTTTGGTGGGTTTTGGGCCACCTTGGAAGGGTGTTGGGCTGCAACACCCACAAGGCCTTTACGGTTCCATGGTTAACCGTTGGAGTATCAAACGAAGTCCAAATGGCACAAAACTTGACAACTGGTCTACGGTAGTAAACCAATGCCGCTTGGCAAGTCTCGGTCCAATCCGAGAACGTTTAACACCCGCACATGAAAAGAGGTTAAAAGGGACACCGGGTGACATAGGAGCGCCGGATTGCAAAACGGACAACGGGGAAAATGCTCGGATGCATGAGGCGAACATGTATGCAAATGAAATGCACATGATGACATGATAAGAAATGCATGACATGCAAGGAAATGACAAGGCAACAACAGCGAATAACTGGAAGACACCTGGCACCTCGGTCTCGGGGCGTTACATAAATTTGTGCTAGCATTCATCTTGATCATGTATATGATGTGGATATTCACTTGACGCAATAGACTCTTCCATTTACATTTATCCCCACCTCATGAACCTAATGATTGTATTCTTCAAGCTGTAGTATTTGCTCGGGGACAAGAAAAAAAATCTAAGTTTGGGTGAGTTGATGAGTCCAAAATTACATGAACTTTATCTTTGGGGCATCTTTAGTTTTCGTGTCTTGTCATAGGATTGTCAGAATTTTTTTTGTGTTCCACCCTTTTGTTTGAAATCACCGGGATCATAACTGAGGAGGAGATCTAGAGCATTAAAGAGGAGACCAAAAGTATATGAGCGAAAATCATGTTTATTTGTGTGATGGGAACCTGCCATAAAGAGCAGCGATTAAATGAAGCAATTTCCAGTGGCAACATAGCCTCCAAGAGAGAAGACGACGCCTAGTACGAGTGCGCCCACTCATACCAGGACTCATACCAGGTGTGGCGTCGCCTCCCTCTTGTTGGCTATTTCACCCAGGTAGTTTCGGACAGCGAATCAAAGTTACAGAGACACGAGAAACTTTGCTAGAACCAAGAACCCTAGCCTCCAGAAGGGATCTGGAAGGGGAATTGAAAGCACAAGTGCTCCCTAGGTGGTTTTGATAATTGATGACAACATATCTCTTGTTGGACTAACGTTTTCATCTAGTATGTTTCAGATAAGTTCAACAATGAAGTGGCATGGACTAAAGGTTGTGGGAAGGTCTCCAAGATGCTAAGGACAAAGGATTGGCTAAAGCTTGAAGCTCAAGACTCTTCATTTTATATTTTAGTGATCCAAGATCACATTGAGTCTTTAGGAAAAGCCAATACTATCAAGGAGGGATGAGGTGTTGCTTAATGAGCCTCTTGCTTCATGTGCTTAATGATATGCTCCAAAATCCTCAGCTACTTTCCCATATCCACAAATGACCTAAACCCTAAGCCAAACTCGGTCATACCGATTATTCCTATCCGGCACCACCGAGTTTCACTTGTCATAGCCACTGCTAGAAACCCTAATCAGCTCGGTCTCACCGATGGGATCTCGGTCTCACCGAGATGGGCTTGCAAACTCTCTGTTATCTATTGCATTATTCTCAGTCTCACCGAGATATGCAATCGGTCCGACCGAGTTTGCTTGGCCAACTCTCTGTTTCACCTATTACCAAAATCGGTCCCACCGAATTTGAGTAATCGGTCAAACCGAGTTTTGGATTTACCCTAACCCTAGCACGTCGGTCCCACCGAGTTGATTCAGTCGGTCCCACCGAAATCTCTAACGGTCACTAGGTTTACCTTTTCGGTCCGACCGAGTTTGTTGATTCGGTCCCACCGAGATTGGAAAACTGTGTGTAACGGTTAGATTTTGTGTGGAGGCTATATATACCCCTCCACCTCCTCTTCATTCGAAGAGAGAGCCATCAGACGAAGCCTACACTTCCAGCATCCTATTTCTGAGAGAGAACTACCTACTCATGTGTTGAGGCCAAGATATTCCATTCCTACCATATGAATCTTGATCTCTAGCCTTCCCCAAGCCGCTTTCCACTCAAATCTTCTTTCCACTAGATCCAAATCCTATGAGAGAGAGAGTTGAGTGTTGGGGAGACTATCATTTGAAGCACAAGAGCAAGGAATTCATCATCAACACACCGTTTGTTACTTCTTGGAGAGTGGTGTCTCCTAGATTGGCTAGGTGTCACTTGGGAGCCTCCGACAAGATTGTGGAGTTGAACCAAGGAGTTTGTAAGGGCAAGGAGATCGCCTACTTCGTGAAGATCTACCGCTAGTGAGGCAAGTCCTTCGTGGGCGATGGCCATGGTGGGATAGACAAGGTTGCTACTTCGTGGACCCTTCGTGGGTGGAGCCCTCCGTGGACTCGCGCAACCATTACCCTTCGTGGGTTGAAGTCTCCATCAACGTGGATGTAGGATAGCACCACCTATCCGAACCACGGGAAAAACATTCGTGTCTCCAATTGCGTTTGATTTCTCCAAGCCCTTTCCTTTACATTCTTGCAAGTTGCATGCTTTACTTTCCGCTGCCTATATACTCTTTGCATACTTGCTTGATATGTATTGTGATTTTTGAAATAATGCTTAAACTCCACTCAAACCGAAAAAGCTAAAAATTGCAACTTTGGCATGAAGTGTCTAATCACCCCCCTCTAGACACATATACTTCAAGGTCCTACAAGTGGTATCAGAGCTTTGGTCTCCATTGCCTTGGTTTAATCACCGTTGGAGGAAGATGGATGTGTCTACTTTAGGGAGTCTTAGACATAGAGTGCCTATTCTTGATGGAGAGTATTTTCATGAGTGAAAAAATGAGATGCTTGTAATCTTCAACCAATATCATTTGAACAAGTATATTGCTAGCCCTTGTGCACCTTACATTGATCCTTTGCATCCTACCCTAGATGAAGATATTGACATGATTCGCAATCTTAGAACTATTGAGCTCATCACTAGAGGATTGCCCAAAAATTTGATTGCTAGTTTGCCTACTCTTAATTGTGCCTATACTATATGGAAATTTCTTGAGGAACGATTTCCCGACCATTCCTTGAAAAATTTGGATGAAATTCTCCATAAATCTATTGCCTTGAGTAAGATGAACTCTAGTGATCTTAGTTTTGGTAATTGTCTATTTGAGCTTGCCAATCTCAAGCGAGCTAAAGGAGATGTTGGAATCATTAGTGATATTATATTCGAAGCTATAAGAATTCATAAAAGCGACCACTTTGATGATCATTTATCTAATGAATTACCCTCTCTAGGAAATGATGAGTCACAAGATCATGGTGAACATGGATACTATGATGATGATGATGATGATGATGATGATAGTGACTTCGATCTTGATGATGCAATGAGACACTTCGGTCTTACAACAAATCTTCGGGGATATGCGTCAGGAGGAAAGGAATGGGTTCTCGATAGTGGATGTACTGATCATATGACCGGAGATGAAGAGATGTTTCGTGAGCTTGCTGAAAATGACGAACCTCGAAAATATGTCACTTTTGGTGATAACTCAAAGGGTAAAGTGGTTGGCCTTGGTAAGGTGGCCATCTCACATGATAGTTCCATTCAAAATGTCATGCTCGTTGAATCACTCGGCTACAACTTACTTTCAGTATCTAGACTTGCTGATTTCGGTTTGAATGTCCTATTTACTGAGGTAGATTGCCAAGTATTTCGTCGAGACAATCATAAAATGGTCTTTACCGGTATGCGTAGAGGTGATCTTTACATTGTTGATTTCTCTAAAAAGGCACAACCTAAAACTTGCTTTATTGCTAAATCCTCAAAAGATTGGTTGTGGCATAGACGACTAGGTCACGTTGGCATGAGAAACCTTGACAAGCTTATTAAAGGAAATCATATCCTTGGAGTTAACGATGTCATATTTGATAAGGATAGACTTTGCAGTGCTTGTCAAGCAAGTAAACAGGTTGGAGGAAGGCATCCCGTGAAGAACATCATGACTACAAGGAGGCCACTCGAGCTACTTCATATGGATCTCTTTGGTCCCAATGCCTACAAGAGTCTCGGTGGAAATTCTCTTGGTCTAGTTATAGTTGATGATTTTTCAAGATTTACGTGGGTGTTCTTTCTTAATGACAAGTCGCAGGTCCAGAAGATCTTCAAAAACTTCGCTAGGAAGGCCCAAAATCAGTTTGATGTGAAGATCAAGAAGGTTCGGAGTGACAACGGAACGGAGTTCAAGAACGCAAATGTGGACACCTTTCTTGACGAAGAAGGGATTTCACACGAGTTCTCGGCTACGTACACACCTCAACAAAATGGAGTTGTTAAGAGGAAGAACCGGACGCTCGTCGAAATGGCAAGAACAATGCTTGATGAATACAAGACGCCGAAGCACTTTTGGGCAGAAGCAGTTGAGACAGCTTGTCACGCAACAAATCGCTTGTATCTTCACAAGCTACTCGGCAAGACGGCATACGAGCTCCTCACCGATAACAAACCCCAAGTTGGATACTATCGAGTATTCGGCTCAAAGTGCTACATTCTTGATAAGCATCGTCGTTCAAAGTTTGCTCCTAAATCTCATGAAGGTTTCCTACTTGGTTATGGCTCAAACTCTCACACTTACCGTGTCTACAACAATTTCACCCGAAAGGTTGAAGAGACGGTAGATGTGAAGTTTGATGAATCTAATGGCTCGCAAGTAGAGCAATTGCCAATTGATGTAGGAGACAAAGACCCTTCAGAAGCAATCCAAGACTTGTCCATAGGCAAAGTTCGTCCAACGGAGGTGAAGGAGAGTACTTCATCCGTCCAAGTGGAGGCTTCTACTTCACAACAAGGTGAACCAAGAATTGATACGGAAGCATCCACAAGTGGGACACACCAAGATGAAGAAGACAAGGAAATGCATCAAGACGAACATCAACAACCTCCTTCTCCACCACGACAAGACAATGACAACGTCAACAATGAAGAAGGCCAAGAAGAAGAACAAGACGAAGAAAATGTTCAACAAAGACCCAAGCAAAAGCTCTCACGAGTTCGAGCAAGAATTGCCAAAGATCATCCCGTCGAGCAAATCTTCAATGATATACAAACGGGGAGAATCACTCGCTCAAAAACTCGTTTAGCTAACTTTTGTGAAAACTATTCATTCATCTCTAGCATTGAACCTATGAAGGTTGAAGAAGCATTGGAGGATCCGGATTGGATAAACTCCATGCACGAAGAGCTACACAACTTTGAGAGAAACCAAGTTTGGACATTGGTTGAGAAGCCCGACGACAACCACAACATCATTGGTACCAAATGGGTGTTTCGCAACAAGCAAGATGAAGATGGACAAGTGGTTCGCAACAAAGCACGTCTCGTCACCCACGGGTACAGACAACTCGAAGGTATGGACTATGGTGAGACATATGCTCCCGTTGCTAGACTTGAGTCCATTCGCATCTTACTTGCCTATGCTAATCACCATAACATCACCTTTTACCAAATGGACATTAAAAATGCTTTTCTAAATGGTGAAATAGAGGAGGAAGTTTATGTCAAACAACCTCCCGGCTTTGTCAATCCTAAGAAACCTAATCATGTTTACAAACTTCACAAAGCTCTTTACGGTCTTAAACAAGCTCCTAGAGCATGGTATAAATGCTTGACTAAGTTCCTTATTGCAAGTGGTTTTGAAATTGGTAAAATTGATTCTACTCTTTTTACTAAAAGGGTTAATGGAGAACTATTTGTATGCCAAATTTATGTTGATGATATCATATTTGGTTCAACTAACCCTCTCTTTAGTGAAAAGTTTGGAAAGCTAATGTCAGAGAAGTTTGAGATGTCTATGATGAGTGAACTCAAATTCTTTCTAGGTTTGCAAATCAAGCAAACTAAGGAAGGTACATTTGTCTCTCAAACGAAGTACACCAAGGACTTATTCAAGAAGTTCAATATGCAAGAATGCAAAGGTATGTCTACACCCATGCCTACTAGTGGACATAATGATTTGACCAAAGATGGTGAACCGGTTGATCAAAAGGTTTATTGCTCTATGATCGGTTCATTGTTATACCTATGTGCTTCACGTCCCGATATTATGCTAAGTGTGTGCATGTGTGCGCGATATCAAGCTGCTCCTAAAGAATGTCATCTTAAGGCCGTGAAAAGGATAGTTAGATACTTAATTCATACGGCAAACTTTGGCATTTGGTATCCTAAGAGGTCTTCTTTTGATCTTGTTGGCTATTCCGACTCGGATTATGCCGGAGAAAAGGTTGATAGAAAGTCAACTTCGGGTACTTGTCAATTTCTTGGTAGATCTCTTGTGTCTTGGTCTTCCAAGAAACAAAACTCCGTATCCTTATCCACTGCCGAAGCGGAATACATTGCCGCTGGTTCATGTTGTGCTCAATTACTTTGGATGACCCAAACTCTTAAAGATTATGGGATCTATGTGAAACATGTTCCATTGCTTTGTGACAATGAAAGTGCTATTAAAATTGGTCATAATCCTGTACAACATTCTCGAACTAAGCACATTGAAGTTCGTCATCATTTCATTCGAGATCATGTTGCTAAGGGTGACATTGATCTTAAGCATGTTCGCACCGATAAGCAATTAGCGGATATATTCACTAAACCACTTGATGAGAAAGTGTTTTGCAGGTTGAGAGGAGAATTGAACATCATTGATGCTTCGAACTTGGAGTAGGAACTCCATTGGGTACATGCAAGACATGAGCTTATGACTAATCCATGATATATCTCTTATGATGACTATCTTATGTCTTGGATATATTTGTACCTTGCATGTTGTCTAACCCATGTAGGTGCTTGGTTGAATCTAATTCCATGAGATTGCGACTCACTCACATCTTGAGCAATCTCTACATCACCAAGTCTCTACACGATGGTGGTTGAAGACAAGGACGCACAAAATCATTCAAACATATCCTTTGACAAATTCTATGTTGAGCTTCATGAATGTCATTTTTTTGGATACACAAGTGCTTTTCCTTGCAAGAACTAATCCATGTAGGTAGGTGAACTCACACTCCAAGTGGTGCTCCCAACTCTTGATGAGCTACATCAACCTTGAGCACCCACACAAGTTCAACTACATGAGCAAGAACCACACCACCACCCAAGGTATGTTATTCCATCTTAGAGAAGCTTTACTCCAAGACATGAAGTCAAAGAAACTCAACAAGATGTGAATACATCAAGATGCTTAAACGAAAAATGGTAACCCCATTTTGAGCTTAAACGATGAGTATGACCTATGATCCAGTGTTCTCACTTGACTCCTAAGTCAATATACTCTAACATAGGTGACTATGTCACCGCCCAACTCAAGATGAAGTTCTCTTGTGTTCCTTATTTGTGTTATTGCATTTGTGTCATGCATGTTTAATTTCTTTCTCTTTTTCAAAAACAAAAAAAACTTCATCTAGATCTTTTAGTTTCTTCTTTTTTTTCTTTGCTTTTGTTCTGCATTTTCTGCATTCAATTCCTTGCAAATCTTTCAGGTAATTCATTGCAAATCTTTGTGAGATCCTACATGTCTAGTGAGCTGAGGTGACAAGTGTTTTTCTCTGTGTAAACTCGGTTTCACCGACTTGCAATTTTCGGTCCAACCGAATCTTTTCGGTACCACCGAAATATGCCACTCGGTGCCACCGACTTTGCAATCAGAAAAACAGTTTGCCACTTGTTCTACATTTCTTCTCATCCAGCTCCACTCAATGAATCTTGTCCTCTACAAGCATCACAATTTTATCCATTGCTTTGTGCTGAGTCTCAAGGACCAAACCTATATGACGGATTCTAGAAAGCCCTTCTTGGAAATTGATGTCAAAGGGGGAGAGAGAGATCACATCAAAGCTTGTAGGAGAGAGAGAGATCACATCAAGGGAGAGAAAAAGTCGCAAGGACCAAACACACAAGAGATAAAGTATTAAGGGGAGAAAGAGATTTCCAGGGGGAGAGAAAATACTCAAGGATCCCAGATGCTTGATGTTCAAGAGGAGAGATGTCACATGTCTTTTTAGGGGGAAAGACATGTTCATATGTATCTGTCAGCTCTGATCTTCTGTTCCCTATCTTCTCCCAATATCCCATGTAAGATTCAGGGGGAGCAAGACACCTAAGGGAAAGAAATTAGTCAAATTCATTGCATATCTTTATTCTTGGGGACATGTTGAATTCAATGTAGTACCTAGTACTTACTCTCTACATGTCATCCCAGTCTTGGTACTCTTGTGGTTTCTTTTGCTTGCCCTGGCTAGTGGATGTACCTGTGTTATCTAACTTTGTTTGTGCAGGTTCATTTTATCCTAAGCCAACTCAAAAACTACAAGGTAAGTGTATGCATCAAAATCATGAGTATGAGGAGTTCTTGCTTATGTACATACTGTTTGCAAGAAGGACTCATGAGCATGAAGGTATTTTCCTTGATAATCTTTTACTCTGATGCATATGGCCAAGATACATGTAACACATTGCCTACTCTATCATGATTATGCTCTCACATGCTGCTATATTTTATATTCATATGATTGCATACATGTGGGGGAGCCTATGTCTGTTACATGTCCTTCCAAAGCTTTACTTGCTGTTCTTTATATCTTTATCTAAAGCTTTGATCTATGTTGCCATCAATTACCAAAAAGGCGGAGATTGAAAGCACAAGTGCTCCCTAGGTGGTTTTGATAATTGATGACAACATATCTCTTGTTGGACTAACGTTTTCATCTAGTATGTTTCAGATAAGTTCAACAATGAAGTGGCATGGACTAAAGGTTGTGGGAAGGTCTCCAAGAGGCTAAGGACAAAGGATTGGCTAAAGCTTGAAGCTCAAGACTCTTCATTTTATATTTTAGTGATCCAAGATCACATTGAGTCTTTAGGAAAATCCAATACTATCAAGGAGGGATGAGGTGTTGCTTAATGAGCCTCTTGCTTCATGTGCTTAATGATATGCTCCAAAATCCTCAGCTACTTTCCCATATCCACAAATGACCTAAACCCTAAGCCAAACTCGGTCATACCGATTATTCCTATCCGGCGCCACCGAGTTTCACTTGTCATCGCCACTGCCAGAAACCCTAATCAGCTCGGTCTCACCGATGGGATCTCGGTCTCACCGAGATGGGCTTGCAAACTCTCTGCTATCTATTGCATTATTCTCAGTCTCACCGAGATATGCAATCGGTCCCACCGAGTTTGCTTGGCCAACTCTCTGTTTCGCCTATTACCCAAATCGGTCCCACCGAGTTTGAGTAATCGGTCAAACCGAGTTTTGGATTTACCCTAACCCTAGCACGTCGGTCCCACCGAGTTGATTCAGTCGGTCCCACCGAAATCTCTAACTGTCACTAGGTTTACCTTTTCGGTCCGACCGAGTTTGTTGATTCGGTCCCACCGAGATTGGAAAACTGTGTGTAACGGTTGGATTTTGTGTGGAGGCTATATATACCCCTCCACCTCCTCTTCATTCGAATAGAGAGCCATCAGACGAAGCCTACACTTCTAGCATCCTATTTCTGAGAGAGAACTACCTACTCATGTGTTGAGGCCAAGATATTCCATATGAATCTTGATCTCTAGCCTTCCCCAAGCTGCTTTCCACTCAAATCTTCTTTCCACTAGATCCAAATCCTATGAGAGAGAGAGTTGAGTGTTGGGGAGACTATCATTTGAAGCACAAGAGCAAGGAGTTCATCATCAACACACCGTTTGTTACTTCTTGGAGAGTGGTGTCTCCTAGATTGGCTAGGTGTCACTTGGGAGCCTCCGTCAAGATTGTGGAGTTGAACCAAGGAGTTTGTAAGGGCAAGGAGATCGCCTACTTCGTGAAGATCTACCGCTAGTGAGGCAAGTCCTTCATGGGCGATGGCCATGGTGGGATAGACAAGGTTGCTACTTCGTGGACCCTTCGTGGGTGGAGCCCTCCGTGGACTCGCGCAACCTTTGCCCTTTGTGGGTTGAAGTTTCCATCAACGTGGATGTAGGATAGCACCACCTATCCGAACCACGGGAAAAACATTCGTGTCTCCAATTGCGTTTGATTTCTCCAAACCCTTTCCTTTACATTCTTGCAAGTTGCATGCTTTACTTTCCGCTGCCTATATACTCTTTGCATACTTGCTTGATATGTATTGTGATTGTTGAAATAATGCTTAAACTCCACTCAAACCGAAAAAGCTAAAAATTGCAACTTTGGCATGAAGTGTCTAATCACCCCCCTCTAGACACATCTACTTCAAGGTCCTACAGGAATCGATAGCAGGGCTCTGCCACGCCGTCATCCTAACCAAGGAGACTTTGGCATCAATGTTCATCATGACCATGCCCTATTCATCTCTTTGTTATACGAAACTCTAGGTGGATACCTACGTGCATTAGTTTGATCGTTCATCCATGATTTCCATGATTATCCTTCTAATGCTTGTCTCAATGTCCGAGGAAAATCCCTAGTTCTCGGGGATATGGAGGAACACTAGTATGTCTAGGTGTTGACGCTGATAGGATATAGAATCATCCTTTGCATGTTTAAGTTAATGTTCTCCATGAATGTTGTGTAAGGTTGGCCACTCAAAAATTTTCCTTTATGGCCACGAAGAACATTATGGTTGTTGCAATTGTGAGATGCAGATGTAAAGAGGTGACTCTATCCTCCCATCCTTCCCAGAGCAATTGATAGGGGAATAGCGGAGAACCGACCATTGACTTTGTGCATGGGGTAACCCTTAATCATCATTGTCGTAGCCTGCTATGGGAAGGAATAATGGTGGCGTGTGTGATATGGATCTATGTAAGTAACATGTATGCTTTACGAGGCTCTGACCACTTATAAAAGGATGCAAGGTGGCTTAGTTATCCGAACCTAGAACTATGTTTACACATATGATACATTAGACACATACTAGTGGGGACGAAACTCCATGAGAATGCATTATCCCTAATAATTCCATCGCTCTCATTTATTCTTTCTTGATTTTTCATTTTATTCCGCACCCAATTTTCAGTTGCCAAATATTTAAAACTTCTTCCTCTGCTTTGCTTTGGACCTCAACTAACTTGTAGGCCCAGCTCCATAAACCTCAAGAAGAGGCAAATACCATTTCCTATGCTCCATGTGGTATCAATACTCTTACTTTGAAAAGCGACAACTAAACTCTATGCACTTGCAGATCATCAAGCACCACACTACCGGTAAATGCACCATGATGCACAAATAATCACCGACGAGTGGGGTAATGTGACCTCTAACCACTCACCCACTAATGTCGCACCCGCTCCCTTGGATTTCTGAGACGGTCATTTGGATGACCACCACTAGACATCATCACCAGCTATAAAAACCCAACAGCATGGCGCCCTGTCACCTAAGCCCAATCCATCGTCTCCCCCTTCCTCACCATCTCCTCCCCTCTCTACAACAATGTCATCGCGATGGGAGGATGCAACCTATTGATAGAACCTCATGTCCTAGACGCGGACCATCGACAGTGTGAACTCCTCCCCCCCGAAGTGCACTAGCTGCGGCAGCCGCTGCTTCCTCCTCCTATGGAGGCTCCCATGAGGACGGATGCACATGATCCGCCGTCTTCCATTACGGCGAGCGGCATCGCTGGTGAAGGAAATATGCCCTAGATGCAATAATAAAGTTGTTATTTATATTTCGTTATATCATCATAAATGATTATTAGTCATGCTAGAATTGTATTAACCGGAAACTTGATACATGTGTGAATACATAGACAAAACAAAGTGTCCCTAGTATGCCTCCACTTGACTAGCTCGTTAATCAAAGATGGTTAAGTTTCCTGACCATAGACATGTGTTGTCATTTGTTGAACGGGATCACATCATTAGGAGAATGATGTGATGGACAAGACCCACCCATTAGCTTAGCACAATGATCGTAAAGTTTTATTGCTATTGCTTTCTTCGTGACTTATACATATTCCTTTGACTATGAGATTATGCAACTCCCAAATACCGGAGGAACACCTTGTGCTATCAAATGTCACAACGTAACTGGGTGATTATAAAGATGCTCTACATGTGTCTCCGAAGGTGTTTGTTGGGTTGGCATAGATCGAGATTAGGATTTGTCACTCCGAGTATCGGAGAGGTATCTCTGGGCACTCTTGGTAATACACATCAGGATAGGCCTTGCAAGCAATGTGACTAATGAGTTGGTTGCGGGATAATGTATTACGGAACGAGTAAAGAGACTGGCCGGTAATGATATTGAACTAGGTATGGAGATATCGACGACCGAATCTCGGGCAAGTAACACACCGATGACAAAGGGAATGTCGTATGTTGTCATTGCGGTTTCACCGATAAAGATCTTCGTAGAATATTTAGGAACAAATATGAGCATCCAGGTTCCTTTGTTGGTTATTGATCGCAGATGTGTCTCGGTCTTGTCTACATAGTTCTCGAACCCGTAGGGTCCGCACGCATAACGTTTGATGACGATTTGTATTATGAGTTATGTGTTTTGGTGACCGAAGATTGTTCGGAGTCCAGGATGAGATCAAGGACATGACTAGGAGTCTCGAAATGGTCGAGAGGTAAAGATTGATATATTGGACGATGGTATTCGGACACCAGAATGGTTCTAGAATGTTTCGGGTATTTTTCGGAGTACTGGGTGGTTACCGGAACCCCTCAGAAAAGTAATGGGCCTAGATGGGCCATAGGGGAGAGAGAGAGGGGAGCCCGCAAGGGGTGGCACGCGCCCCCTTGGGCTATTCGAATTAGACAAGAGGAGGGGGCACGGCCCCCCTTTCCGTCCCCCTCTCCCTCTCCTTCCCTTTCCCCCTCTGAAAGAAAGGAAGGGGGCGACTAGGACTCCTAGTTGGTTCCCCCCCATGGCACGCCCCCTATGGCCGGCCTCCTCCCTCTCCTCCTTTATATAGGGGGCGAGGGGAACCCCAAGGCACATCAATTGTTCTCTAACCGTGTGCGGTGCCCCCCTCCACAGTTTACTCCTCCGGTCATATTGTCGTAGTGCTTAGGAGAAGCCCTGCGTGGATCACATCATCATCACCATCACCACACCATCATGCTGACAAAACTCTCCCTCGACACTTTGCTGGATCAAGAGTTCGAGGAACATTATCGAGCTAAATGTGTGTTGAACTCGGAGGTGTCATACGTTCGGTGCTGTAGCGACCCGACCTTAGACGGTCAAGCCTCTGTGTATCTGTGCCATCCCTGGATCAGTATGCTGGCACACACAGTACATCAATGTATATATCAAAGGGCAATCACATGTATAAATAACGTAAAACTGATATATACCTTATAAGTCTTAGCGGAAACAATCAACGGGTGTGGAGTCCCATCAACGCCATCGGCAAGTTGAGTGTAGACCGTAACCCTGTACCGTACTCTTACTCGTCGAAAGAAACATATCTGCAACATGAGACATTGCATCTGTGTAGGTCAGTACATTGAATGTACCGGCAAGATCACAACATGAGAAAGCAGATGATAATACTATTCTATATGCAATATGATTTTGTGGCTCTGTGTCTGACGTTTTTGGGTAAAAGCTGGTTTTATTTTCCCTACAACAAAGGAATATCAGGAGTCTGTACTATAGAGTTTTCTATCATGACATGGTTCCGCCAACCGATGTCTCATACCCAAATCATCATAAGTTGCCCACAATTAAATTATCAGTTCGGTGTTGAGAGTTCTGAGATAGATCCAAGTCCAGAGGCTCAATTTGTCCATAACCGGGGACACGGCTAATCGATTAGGTTCTAACCCTCTGCAGAGGTTTGTACACTTTACCCGCAAAATTCGATCCCTCTTTTTTTCGTTCTCGAACTTCACGGTGTTTGAGAACAAGACGACCGAAACATGGTCTTCCGAAGAGTTACCCTGACCACAGTCCGGTGCTCATCCAATCCTACCGTAGTTCTACATCTGCAAGCACCGTCCCAGCCAGAGTCACCACTAGGGTCAACCAAGCCAGAGCCCATAGTGACTTGCGGTTGCACAGGTAAGCTTCCGGGCATGAAGTATTCTTCCGTCTCTTTGAGTCTGGGTGAAGCTTTCCGCAAGATGTCATGGCGCTTCTCCATGCATCCCGGCCATCCACTGGTTCCTCCAGGGTGCCCGTCAACCGTCCTTCACCCAGTAGTGTGTATTGAATTCTTGTCTCGAATCTTGAAATCTTGAGGCCTTGGAGTCCTGAAGATGCAGTCCTTGCCGATGCCATCATGAAGTTGTCGCCATTGACGTAGAGTCCTCCTTCTTCACACCACTCTCGTGCACTCATACCAAACCCGTCTACTATAGCATAGCATTAAAACTATATAACGTCCCGAGCTTGGTAACAGGGAGATGGGTTTCTACCTCATGCATTCTACTCAACTACAAGATTCAATAACACTACTGGAGGGATTGTTGAAAGGGTGCTACTACATGCAAATAAAACATAGGTATGGAAAACATGGTCAAAGTGAACTTGCCTGGTATTACTTGATGAAGATAATAACGCTCTCGGAATCTTTGATAAACTATTCGTCACTCCGAGAAAATCTATATAGTCAAACATTATACTCACATAAGCAATAATCTTAGCAAACAATACTAGCAATCAAAATAACAATCTAAAAGCCATAAATAAAACAATAATGAAGTCAAAGAAAACCAAATAGAATTCCAAAGAAAACTTCATGAAAACAAGGGAGAAAACAACTCACACAATAATAGTCAATACTTTCTTATTAAAACTAAATTAATCTAATAACTTTTCTACAGCATAGAAAATATAATTCTAATAAAACAACAACAAAATAATTTACTAAAGCATTTACCAGCAAAAAGAACTAGTATGAAAACTATTGTAACTGACTAGTTAACACCAGAACAACTATAACAACTAGCAAAACACCAAGACAATAGTAAACAATACTAAAATAATTATCAAACTAATTTACTCCAAAATAAAAGAATAAATGACAACATATAATGAAGTGGCAAAAAGAATTACTTTTGAAACATAATGAAACTACTTTTATCAACTATCACTATGAACTAAACAAATAATGCTAAAACAGTACATAAACGCTAATAATTAACTACAAAAAATTATCTACTACAGTCTAACATAAACATATGACAACATGTAAAAATTTACAAAAATAATTAACTAAAAATAATTAAAAAACACTAATTATATGACTAAAACAACTACATAAGCAAAACAGTATTGTTTTCGCAATAAACCTAATTAAAAAAACAAAAACAAACTATAAGCTATTGGATAGACAAAACAATAACAAAACCGTAGCAAAAAGAATCAATCAAAAATACTTTGTAAAACTCAAAATATGACCAAATTAGTGATTTGAACAAATTTCATCAAATCCAAATTTAAACTACTCAAATTTGAAAACCAATGGCACAAACAGAAACTTCAACAAATTTGTGACACAGAGCAAAAAGAATCACTCAATTTGGCTATAAAACCTAAAAGATATAAGCAATCTAAAAAACAGAAACTATTCTGTTTTTGAAACAGAAACGAAAAAAACTAAACGGGCAAGTGCACGTGTCAGGCTGCTAGTGGGCTAAACGGTGGGTGATCGGTAGCTAAACTGCGCTCAGCCGAAACTTAACAAAAACATGCATGTGTGTTTGAAAAAATAAACCGGCGAGCCGCTTCGATCTAAACCGAAAAAACCGGTTCACTAAACAAAAACCTACCACTTCGTTAGATCTAATCTAGCGCGTTAAAAACAGATCGGACGACGGCGATGGCTTACAAAGGAGGAAGAGCAGCTCCGGTGAGGCTCTGGCGACGGCCGCGGCTCAGGGTCGATGCAGGCGACGTCTCCCGTGGGTCTCCGGCGCCGGGGAGAGCTCCGTTCGACGCGGAAGACGGCGGCGATCACGGGGGTGGTCGGTGGAGAGCTCGGGGACGACGGAGTCGAGCAGGGCGAGATCGACGACGGCGGTGGCAACTCGGGTGTCGTCGGGGATGGGGCTCCGGTGGGTTTAGGTCTCGGGAGAGTGCACGGGGAGATGCGGTGGAGTGAAGGGGATGCGGTGGTGGGTTCAGGCGGCGATGAGGTGGTCATAGTGGAGAGCTAGGGCGATAATGGCACGGTGGCAGAGGCGGAGCTCCGGCGAGGAATTTTCGGCGATGGAGAGGGCTAGGCTTAGGGCTTTATGGCGGAATCGTTCGAGGGCGAGGGGTATTTATAGGGAAGGGTCGACTTGGAGGAGGGGGCAGATCGGGGAGAGGATCCCGAGGATCACAGGATTCGGCGGCGGCGGCGTTGCCCTGCGTGGCTTGCGGGGGCAGGAAGAAGAAGACGCGGGCGGGGCGATCAGGCAGTGGGACCCAGCGGTCAGCTGCGCAGGGCGAGCGAGGAGGGAGCAGGCGACCGAGGCGAAGGGGCTCCAGGCGTGCGCGTGGCTGCTGGGCCTGCCTGGCGCGTAGATGGGCCGAGGGAGAGAGAGAGGTGGGCCTGGTGGCAACAGAGGGCTTCGGCCATTTTTTTTAAATAAGCACAGACAAGAAAACTAAATAAAGGAAAACAATAAGACTTTTATATAGACATATTATATACCAAAATTTTCAGAAAACTAAATCCTAAAACATGTACATATTTTCATAGGCAAGAAAAATCCTCAAAAAAATTAAATAAAGGAAACAATACTACTGTTGCAATAAAACCCAACAAAAATCATTTTTAAAATACCAAAATGATTTCAAATTTATTTTCTCCTAATTTTTCGTCGAAGGGAATCATTTTACCCATAGTTCCATTTATTTATTTTTAGGAGAAAATAATTGAATAAAAGGCAAATAACTCCTAAATTGAAAGTGGGTTCCAAAATAATTCCAAATGACTTTCAATTTGATTCTTTGTAATTTCCAACTCATATTTCATATAATTGAAGAAGTCATTTTATCTTCTCTCATGAAAATCATTGAGTTGCATAAAGTTTGGAATTTGAAATATTTTCAGATGGAATTCAAATCTTTTCAAACCCCTTTTTATTTCTTTGAATGGAAGAAGTCATATCATCTTCACTCTAGGGTTTTTGTGATGAAATGAATTTGAATTCCTAGGGATCAAAATGCAAGGTGAAAGTTTTGGGAAAGTCATTTCATTCCCTCTCATTAAACACTCAAAAGTTTCAAATTTCACTCACTTTCAGTCAATCAATCAAGCATTCAATCAAACAAACAAACACAAATATTTATTTAATATAACATTCCAAAATTTAGAATTTTGGGATGTTACAAACCTACCACACTTAAAATGAATCTCGTCCTCGAGATTTGAGGAGGCTAGAAAGAAAAGGTTAGGGTTTGGGGGTCTTCCAGCAAATCCATTGATCGGTATGGTCTAGTGTGTACCACACTTGAAAGCAATGCTATGGTTCTGAGAAAATTCATGTACTCCATCCTTTCGGTTGACGGTGTCGGTCTTCTCATATTCTCTGGAATAACTCTTTCACTGGTGCTCTCCCAGTAGGGGCATGACCTTTTTCTCAAAATCTTGTGTCCTCTCAATCCTGGTGAGGTTCTTCCGAAGAGTGGGTCTTCATATCTGACATGTCTGTCGTCAATACTAAGAAACTATCGGAACCTCCTGGCGGTCAACAATTTATGGCTTCTCCTGCAGGAAAAATGGCCGGGGTTGAATCTCACTGTATATCCTACGATTTGCATCGGTTGCCTGTAAAGGGTTCCATCGTCCTACCATTCTATGGTTTTATGGCTTGACGCATCGACCCACTTCTAAGGTTTTCAAGGCTCTCTGGTTTTCCATCAACATATGATAGTTCATGATAGAAGTCTCCGGTATGGGAGCCAAACAATCCCGTACTTGAACCATTACTACATATGCAGACATCGAATCACGTATTCTAAGACTTGGGCATACTCAGAAGCATTGCAAAATTTCTCTTGTCGATGAACTGAGTTCGAATAAATCCATTGTTTCTACAAGCCGAACAAGACATCTAACGTTTCTTCACAACTCTGGGTTTTCGTATCCTCCTAAAAATGTCGGCTGATTAACTCAGAGTTTTCTTCCAAAATATCTGCCTTCAGCAAGAGTGTGCTTGCTTCTTATTAACTCCTGGGCCTATGGGTTATGGCCCGCTTCAACTCTTGTACAAATTTAACTCATCCTTTCGAGGATTATCATTCCGTATTCCAACATTACATCTCCTTTAAATCCAATAGTACTTCTTCCTTCATACCCTTGTGGTGATGATCATACAAAACTCCAACTTATTTGGTCCAGCTCCCTTCTATGGACCGCCATGAATAACACATTTCTTTCTTCATTAATCCTGTGGCTTTACGGAGTACTACCACACCTAAAATGAAATGCACTAGTTTATCCATAAATCATATTATTTTCATATCAAAACTTTTATTACATCCTTAACCATTTTTCGTAAATCCAAATTCCAAAAAGTACTTTATTACAAATGCTGCCACCCACATGGTTTGGTATGGTCAGGCATTACTTCCAACTTTATTCATTTCTCCTCCTTGAGGATTCTTCAGTCCCACTGGAATTGTGCGACATGCGCCTTGAAATCTTCAATCTTCTGTTTCATCTGGTGGCCTTGAGCTTCATCTCCATCATCTCTGCATGCACTTCTCTTAGGTATTCCCGAGTATAACAGAGTCTTGCTTCAAGTATTTCTCCGATCTGGCGTATGGCTTCCATGGCTGCTTCATGAACAGCGTCGAAGAAATTTGCTTGTGGTACATGTGAGATGAAAAAGTATTGCCCCATCGTCTTTGGGCAAACTCCTCTCATACGGTGGAGGTGTACCTCCACATACCAAAGTTCCACTCCCTTTTGCATGAAGGGGTAGCCTTTGTAGACTGCATCTCCTTCAAGGTGAATATGCTTCATCATGTCCTTCAGGATCTTCGGGTAATCATGATCACTTGTTAGGGTCATGATCATTTCTGGGCCCTTAAGGAAAGACTCATAAAGGGTTGTCATCTGCATGTGTAGGATAATAGGGGTACTCAGAACAAAGAATGTATCTCCATGGGGAAATTTGAATTGTCTCCAGAAAAGTTTGGTGTTCAGTTGTCCATGGGTTCAAGGTTTCGGGGTCTGGTTGAGATAGAAAGAGAAAGCAAATACCCACCCATCAACAAACAAATCCTAGATCAAAAGAAAAAATTACCATTTGTAATGGACCGTTCTACTATGGTTTCGTTTCTACGTCTTCATTTCTTCAGGTCGTCAATGCTTGGGAGTTTCCAATTCCTGATGCTTTTCCCATGTGAAGGCCTTCTACCATTCTTCCGTAACTTACGTCTCTCAAGGTTGAAATAAATACAAGCCTACGGATATCGCATCTATCCAACCATTCAATAAACACAGAAAATAATAGCAACCAAGCATTCATTTATTCAATCAATTCTACAGTATCGCCATCCACATAAGTTGGTATGGTCAGATACTTAAATCGAGAAAGCATTCATCTTTATTTCTCTCATGGTGGGCTACTACTAAGCTGATTTATCGAGAACTTGATCATTGTCCCCACTGGGGCTTCTTCTATGTGGACTTGATCTCCTCCAATTTTTCTGCTAGATTTTCCCTGTCGACGCGAAGTTTCTTGTGACGACCCTGTATGTCCTGAAGTTGTTCCTTGAGCTTCTGGATCTCAACGTCCTTGGCATGAGACATTGTCCTGCTGCTTTTCAGTTCCTGACGCATTCTCGGGATCTTGAGGTTCTCCTCCTCCAGCTTGTCTACCTTCAGTCTCTGAGTCTCAACCTCTTCTCGTAGTGCTTCGTTGTCAAATAGGGCTTCTAGGAGGTCCATCTGAAGATTCTTGACGTATTGTTCTAGATCCTGATTGTACACTAACAGTGGGGAGAACTTCATCTTTTGTGCTTTCGTCAAGGCAATAGTTGCTCCATCAAACTTCTGCCATCCAATCCTTCTAAAGAAGTGCGGGTTTAATGCAACACGATGACGATATCATAAGCGTGCAATAGCATCATGGACGGCAGTATTGATGCCCATATCACAGTCACCATTTATAGTTCCAAAGCTGATGTCTGCAGTCTTGGGGTCTTCTTTATGGCCAAAAACTTGCATCTTGACTCCCCATGATGTAGTCGCCCTCTTAGTTGCCTTGATCTCAGGTATCGGTAGCTTCAGCAGCCTGACTAGCTCCACATGGAAGGGGCCTCCAAGAACCTTCTCGTAGTGTTCTCTTTTGTTCAGAATGTAGCTCTCCATCTATAGTTTGAAATAGGGAAGGTTCAGTAAAAGAAATCAGGTGTTACGAGAGTAGTACAAAACAAAGGTCATTCCGATTGGGGTCTTCATATTACTAAGTCATTTCGTAGGGTCACGTCCTACAGCCAACATGTGCTCTGATACCATATCTGTAGCGACCCGACCTCAGACGGTCAAGCCTCTGTGTATTTGTGCCATCCCCGGATCAGTATGCTGGCACACACAGTACATCAATGTATATATCAAAGGGCAATCACATGTATAAATAACGTAAAATTGATATATACCTTATAAGTCTCAGCGGAAACAATCAACGGGTGTGGAGTCCCATCAACGCCATCGGCAAGTTGAGTGTAGACCATAACCCTGTACCGTACTCTTACTTGTCGAAAGAAACTTATCTGCAACATGAGACGTTGCAGCCATGTAGGTTAGTACATTGAATGTATCGGCAAGATCACAACATGAGAAAGCAAATAATAATACTATTCTATATGCAATATGGCTTTGTGGCCCTGTGTCTGATGTTTTGCGTAGAAGCTGGTTTTATTTTCCCTACAATAAAGGAATATCAGGAGTCTGTACTACGGAGTTTTCTATCATGACATGGTTCCGCCAACCGATGTCTCATACCCAAATCATCATAAGTTGCCCACAATTAAATTATCAGTCCGGTGTTGAGAGTTCCGAGATAGATCCAAGTTCACAGGCTCAATTTGTCCGTAATCAGGGACACGGCTAATCGATTAGGTTTTAACCCTCTGTAGAGGTTTGTACACTTTACCCGCAAGATTCAATCCCTCTTTTTTCTGTTCTCGCACTTCACAGTATTTGAGAACAAGACGACCGAAACATGGTCTTCCGAAGAGTTCCCCTGACCACTGTCCGGTGCTCATCCAATCCTACCGTAGTTCTACATTTGCTAGCACTGTCCCAGCCAGAGTCACCACTAGGGTCAATCAAGCCAGAGCCCATAGTGACTTGCGGTTGCACAGGTAAGCTTCCGGGCATGAAGTATTCTTCCGTCTCTTTGAGTCTGGGTGAAGCTTTCCGCAAGATGTCATGGCGTTTCTCCATGCATCCCGGCCATCCACTGGTTCCTCCAGGGTGCCCGTCAACCGTCCTTCACCCAGTAGTGTGTATTGAATTCTTCTCTCGAGTCTCGAAATCTTGAGGCCTTGGAGTCCTGAAGATGCAGTCCTTGCTGATGCCATCATGAAGTTGTCGCCATTGACGTAGAGTCCTTCTTCACACCACTATGTGCACAAATACCAAACCCCGTCTACTATAGCGTAGCATTAAAACTATATAACGTCCCGGGCTTGGTAACAGGGAGATGAGTTTCTACCTCATGCATTCTACTCAACTACAAGATTCAATAACACTACTGGAGGGATTGTTGAAAGGGTGCTACTACATGCAAATAAAACATAGGTATGGAAAACATGGTCAAAGTGAACTTGCCTGGTATTACTTGATGAAGATAATAACACTCTCGGAATCTTTGATAAACTATTCGTCACTCTGAGAAAATCTATATAGTCAAACATTATACTCACATAAGCAATAATCCTAGCAAACAATACTAGAAATCAAAATAACAATCAAAAAGCCATAAATAAAACAATAATGAAGTCAAAGAAAACCAAATAGAATTCCAAAGAAAACTTCACGAAAACAAGGGAGAAACCAACTCATACAATAATAGTCAATACTTTCTTATTAAAACTAAATTACTCTAATAACTTTTCTACATCATAGAAAATATAATTCTAATAAAACAACAACAAAATAATTTACTAAAGCATTTACTAGCAAAAAGAACTAGTATGAAAACTATTGTAACTGACTAGTTAACACCAAAACAACTATAACAACTAGCAAAACACCAAGACAATAGTAAACAATACTAAAATAATTATCAAACTAATTTACTCCTAAATAACAGAATAAATGACAACATATAATGAAGTGGCACAAAGAATTACTTTTGAAACATAATGGAACAACTTTTATCAACTATCACTATGAACCAAAAAAATAATGCTAAAACAGTACATAAACACTAATAAATAACTACAAAAAATTATCTACTACGGTCTAACATAAACATATGACAACATGTAAAAATTTACAAAAGGAATTAACTAAAAATAATTAAAAACACTAATTATAGGACTAAAACAACTACATAAGCAAAACAGTACTGTTTTTGTAATAAACCTAATTAAAATAAACAAAAAAATAACTATAAGCTACTGGATAGACAAAACAATAACAAAACCATAGCAAAAAGAATCAATCAAAAATACTTTGTAAAACTCAAAATATGACCAAATTAGTGATTTGAACAAATTTCATCAAATCCAAATTTAAACTACTCAAATTCGAAAACCAATGGCACAAACAGAAACTTCAACAAATTTGTGATGCAGAGCAAAAAGAATCACTCAATTTGGCTCTAAAACCTAAAAGATATGAGCAATCTAAAAAACAGAAACTATTCTATTTTTGAAACAGAAATGAAAATAAAACTAAACGGGCAAGTGCACGTGTCAGGCTGCTAGTGGGCTAAACGGTGGGCGATCGGTAGCTAAACTACGCTCAGCTGAAACTTAACAAAAGCATGCATGTGTGTTTTAAAAAATAAACCGGCGAGCCGGTTCGATCTAAACCGAAAAAAACCGGTTCACTAAACAAAAACCTACCGCTTCGTTAGATCTAATCTAGCGCGTTAAAAACAGATCGGACGGCGGCGATGGCTTACAAAGGAGGAAGAGCAGCTCCAGCGAGGCTCCGGCGGTGGCCGCGGCTCAGGGTCGATGCAGGAGACGTCTCCCGTGGGTCTCCGGCGCCGGGGAGAGCTCCGTTCGACGCGAAAGACGGTGGCGATCACGGGGGTGGTCGGTGGAGAGTGTTGGGGAATGTTGCAGAAAACAAAAAATTTCCTACGGTTTCACCAAGATCCATCTATGAGTTCATCTAGCAACGAGTGATCGGATTGCATCTACATACCTTTGTAGATCGCGAGCGGAAGCGTTTAAGAGAACGGGGATGAGGGAGTCGTACTCGACGTGATCCAAATCACCGGAGATCCTAATGCCGAACGGACGGCACCTCCGCGTTCAACACACGTACGGTCAGCGTGACGTCTCCTCTTTCTTGATCCAGCAAGGGGGAAGGAGAGGTTGATGAAGATCCAGCAGCACGACGGCGTGGTGGTGGATGCAGCAGTCACCGCAGCAGGGCTTCGCCGTTCTTCTGCGAGAGGGAAAGATGTAGCAGGGGAGAGGGAGGCGCCAAGAGTCATGGGTGCGGCTGCCCCTCCCTCCCCCCTTTATATAGGTTCCCCAAGGGGGGGGGGCGCCGGCCCTAGGAGATGGGATCTCCTAGGGGGCGGCGGCCAAGGGTGGAGTGGCCCCCAAGGCAAGTGGGGCGCCCCCACCCTAGGGTTTCCAACCCTAGGCGCAGGGGGTGGGCCAAGGGGGGCGCACCAGCCCACTATGGGCTGGTTCCCCTCCCCACTTCAGCCCATGGGGCCCTCCGGGATGGGTGGCCCCACCCGGTGGACCCCCGGGACCCATCCAGTGGTCCCGGTACGATACCGGTGACCCCCGAAACTCTCCCGATGGCTGAAACTGCACTTCCTATATATAATTCTTCACCTCCGGACCATTCCGGAACTCCTCGTGACGTCCAGGATCTCATCCGGGACTCCGAACAACTTTCGGGTTACTGCATATTCATATCTCTACAACCCTAGCATCACCGAACCTTAAGTCTGTAGACCCTACGGGTTCGGGAGACATGTAGACATGACGGAGACGGCTCTCCGGTCAATAACCAACAGCGGGATCTGGATACCCATGTTGGCTCACACATGCTCCTCGATGATCTCATCGGATGAACCATGATGTCGAGGATTCAAGCAACCCCGTATACAATTCCCTTTGTCAATCGGTACGTTACTTGCCCGAGATTCGATCGTGGGTATCCCAATACCTCATTCAATCTTGTTACCAGCAAGTCACTTTACTCGTACCGTAATGCATGATCCCGTGACCAGACACTTGGTCACTTTGATCTCATTATGATGATGCATTACCGAGTGGGCCCAGAGATACCTCTCCGTCATACGGAGTGACAAATCCCAGTCTTGATCCGTGTCAACCCAACAGACACTTTTGGAGATACCCGTAGTATACCTTTATAGTCACCCAGTTACGTTGTGACGTTTGGCACACCCAAAGCACTCCTACAGTATCTGGGAGTTACATGATCTCATGGTCTAAGAAAAAGATACTTGACATTGGAAAAACTCTAGCAAACGAACTATACGATCTTGTGCTATGTTTAGGATTGGGTCTTGTCCATCACATCATTCTCCTAATGATGTGATCTCATTATCAATGACATCCAATGTCCATAGTCAGGAAACCATGACTATCTGTTGATCAACGAGCTAGTCAACTAGAGGCTTACTAGGGACATGTTGGTGTCTATGTATTCACACATGTATTACGATTTCCGGATAACACAATTATAGCATGAATAAAAGACAATTATCATGAACAAGGAAATATAAGAATAATCTTTTTATTATTGCCTCTAGGGCATATTTCCAACAGTCTCCCACTTGCACTAGAGTCAATAATCTAGTTACATTGTGATGAATCGAACACCCATGGAATTCTGGTGATGATCATGTTTTGCTCTAGGGAGAGGTTTAGTCAATGGATCTGCTACATTCAGATCCGTATGTACTTTACAAATATCTATATCTCCATCTTGAACATTTTCACGAATGGAGTTGAAGCGACGCTTGATGTGCCTGGTCTTCTTGTGAAACCTGGGCTCCTTGTCAAGTGCAATAGCTCCAGTGTTGTCATAGAAGAGTTTGATCGGCCCGACGCATTGGTTATGACTCCTAGGTCGGTGATGAACTCCTTCACCCAAATTGCTTCATGTGCTGCCTCTGAGGCTGCCATGTACTCTGCTTCACATGTAGATCCCGCCACGACGCTCTGCTTGCAACTGCACGAGCTTACTGCCCCACCAGTCAAAATATACACGTATCTGGTTTGTGACTTAGAGTCATCCAGATCTGTGTCGAAGCTAGCGTCGATGTAACCCTTTACGACGAGCTCTTCGTCACCTCCATAAACGAGAAACATGTCCTTTGTCCTTTTCAGGTACTTCAGGATATTCTTGACCGCTGTCCAGTGTTCCTTGCCGGGATTACTTTGGTACCTTCCTACCAAACTTACGGCAAGGTTTACATCAGGTCTGGTACACAGCATGGCATACATAATAGACCCTATGGCTGAGGCATAGGGGATGACACTCATCTCTTCTATATCTTCTGCCGTGGTCGGACATTGAGCTGAGCTCAATTTCACACCTTGCAAAACAGGCAAGAACCCCTTCTTAGACTGATCCATATTGAACTTCTTCAATATCTTATCAAGGTATGTGCTTTGTGAAAGACCTATGAGGCGTCTTGATCTATCTCTATAGATCTTGATGCCTAATATATAAGCAGCTTCTCCAAGGTACTTCATTGAAAAACTCTTATTCAAGTAGGCCTTAATGCTGTCCAAGAGTTCTATATCATTTCCCATAAAAAGTATGTCATCTACATATAATATGAGAAATGCTACAGAGCTCCCACTCACTTTCTTGTAAACGCAGGCTTCTCCATAAGTCTGCGTAAACCCAAACGCTTTGATCATCTCATCAAAGCGAATGTTCCAACTCCGAGATGCTTGCACCAGCCCGTAAATCGAGCGTTGGAGCTTACACACCTTGTCAGCATTCTTAGGATCGACAAAACCTTCCAGCTGCATCATATACAATTCTTCCTTAAGGAAACCATTAAGGAATGCCATTTTGATGTCCATTTGCCATATCTCATAATCATAGAATGCGGCAATTGCTAACATGATTCGGACGGACTTCAGCTTCGCTACGGGTGAGAAAGTCTCATCGTAGTCAACCCCTTGAACTTGTCGATAACCCTTAGCGACAAGCCTAGCTTTATAGATGGTCACATTACCATCCGCGTCTGTCTTCTTCTTAAAGATCCATTTATTTTCTATGGCTCGCCGATCATCGGGCAAGTCAATCAAAGTCCATACTTCGTTTTCATACATGGATCCTATCTCGGATTTCATGGCTTCCAGCCATTTGTCGGAATCCGGGCCCGCCATCGCTTCTTCATAGTTCGAAGGTCACCGTTGTCTAACAACATGATTTCCAAGACAGGGTTGTCGTACCACTCTGGTGTGGAACGTGTCCTTGTGGACCTACGAAGTTCAGTAGCAACTTGATCTGAAGTTTCATGATCATCATCATTAACTTCCTCTCTAGTTGGTGCAGGCACCTCAGGAACATTTTCTTGAGTTGCGCCATTTTCCGGTTCAAGAGGTAATACTTCATCAAGTTCTACTTTCCTCCCACTTACTTCTTTCGAGAGAAACTCTTTCTCTAGAAAGGATCCATTCTTGGCAACAAAGATCTTGCCTTCGGATCTGAGGTAGAAGGTATACCCAATAGTTTCTTTAGGGTATCCTATGAAGACGCATTTTTCCGACTTGGGTTCGAGCTTTTCAGGTTGAAGTTTCTTGACATAAGCATCGCATCCCCAAACTTTTAGAAACGACAGCTTAGGTTTCTTCCCAAACCATAATTCATACGGTGTCGTCCCAATGGATTTTGACGGAGCCCTATTTAAAGTGAATGCAGCAGTCTCTAAAGCATAGCCCCAAAATGATAGCGGTAAATCGGTAAGAGACATCATAGATCGCACCATATCTAATAGAGTGCGATTACGACGCTCGGACACACCATTACGCTGAGGTGTTCCAGGCGGCATGAGTTGTGAAACTATTCCACATTTTCTTAAGTGTGTGCCAAATTCGTGACTCAAGTATTCTCCCCCATGATCTAATCGCAAGAACCTGATTTTCCTGTCACGTTGATTCTCAACCTCACTCTGAAATTCCTTGAACTTTTCAAAGGTCTCAGACTTGTGTTTCATTAAATAGATATACCCATATCTACTCAAGTCATCAGTGAGGGTGAGAACATAACGATAGCCACCGCGAGCCTCAACACTCATTGGACCGCACACATCAGTATGTATGATTTCCGATAAGTTGGTTGCTCGCTCCATTGTTCCTGAGAACGGAGTCTTGGTCATTTTACCCATGAGGCATGGTTCGCACATGTCAAATGATTCGTAATCAAGAGAATCTAAAAGTCCATCTGCATGGAGCTTCTTCATGCGTTTAACACCTATGTGACCAAGGCGGCAGTGCCACAAGTATGTGGGACTATCATTATGAACTTTACATATTTTGGTATTCACACTATGAATATGTGTAGCATTACACTCGAGATTCATTAAGAATAAACCATTCACCATTGGAGCATGACCATAAAACATATCTCTCATATAAATAGAACAACCATTATTCTCGGATTTAAATGAGTAGTCATCTCGAATTGAACGAGATCCTGATACAATGTTCATGCTCAAAGCTGGCACTAAATAACAATTATTGAGGTTTAAAACTAATCCCGTAGGTAAATGTAGAGGTAGCGTGCCGACGGCGATCACATCGACCTTGGAACCATTCCTGACGCACATCGTCACCTCGTCCTTCGCCAGTCTCCGCTTATTCCGTAGCTCCTGCTTTGAGTTACAAATGTGAGCAACTGCACCGGTATCAAATACCCAGGAGCTACTACGAGTACTGGTAAGGTACACATCAATTACATGTATATCACATATACCTTTCGTGATGCCGGCCTTCTTGTCCGCTAAGTATTTGGGGCATTTCCGCGTCCAATGACCACTTCCCCTTGCAATAAAAGCACTCAGTCTCGGGCTTGGGTCCATTCTTTGGCTTCTTCCCGGCAGCTTGCTTACCGGGCGCGGCAACTCCCTTGCCATCCTTCTTGAAGTTCTTCTTACCCTTGCCTTTCTTGAACTTAGTGGTTTTATTCACCATCAACACTTGATGTTCCTTTTTGACTTCTACCTCTGCTGATTTCAGCATTGCAAATACTTCAGGAATGGTCTTTTCCATCCCCTGCATATTGAAGTTCATCACAAAGCTCTTGTAGCTCGGTGGTAGCGACTGAAGGATTCTGTCAATGACCGCGTCATCCGGGAGATTAACTCCCAGCTGAGTCAAGCGGTTATGTAACCCAGACATAGTGAGTATGTGCTCACTAACGGAACTGTTTTCCTCCATCTTACAGCTGCAGAACTTGTTGGAGACTTCACATCTCTCGACCCGGGCATGAGCTTGAAAAACCATTTTCAGCTCTTCGAACATCTCATATGCTCCGTGTCTCTCAAAACGCTTTTGGAGCCCCGGTTCTAAGCTGTAAAGCATGCCGCACTGAACGAGGGAGTAATCATCGGAACGTGTCTGCCAAGCGTTCATAACATCTTGTTCTGCAGGGAGAACAGGTGCTTCACCTAGCGGTGCTTGTAGGACATAATCTTTCTTGGCAGCTATGAGGATGATCCTTAGGTTCCGGACCGAGTCCGTATAGTTGCTGCCATCGTCTTTCAGCTTGGTTTTCTCTAGGAACACGTTGAAGTTGAGGACAACGTTGGACATTTGATCTACAAGACATGTTGTAAAGGTTTTAGACTAAGTTCATGATAATTAAGTTCATCTAATCAAATTATTCAATGAACTCCCACTCAAATAGACATCCCTCCAGTCATCTAAGTATAACATGATCCGAGTTAACTAGGCCGTGTCCGATCATCATGTGAGATGGACTAGTCAACGTCGGTGAACATCTTCATGTTGATCGTATCTTCTATACGACTCATGCTCGACCTTTCGGTCTTCTGTGTTCCGAGGCCATGTCTGTACATGCTAGGCTCGTCAAGTCAACCTGAGTGTTTGCATGTGTAAATCTGTCTTACACCCGTTGTATGTGAACGTTGGAATCTATCACACCCGATCATCACGTGGTGCTTCGAAACAACGAACTGTCGCAACGGTGCACAGTTAGGGGGAACACTTTCTTGAAATTATTATGAGGGATCATCTTATTTACTACCGTCTTTCTAAGTAAAAAAGATGTAAAAACATGATAAACATCACATGCAATCAAATAATAATAGTGACATGATATGGCCAATATCACATAGCTCCTTTGATCTCCATCTTGGGGCTCCATGATCATCTTGTCACCGGCATGACACCATGATCTCCATCATCGTGTCTCCATGAAGTTGCTCGCCAACTATTACTTATACTACTATGGCTAACACGTTTAGCAATAAAGTAAAGTAATTTACATGGCGTTTCTCAATGACACACAGGTCATACAAAAAATAAAGACAACTCCTATGGCTCCTGCCGGTTGTCATACTCATCGACATGCAAGTCGTGATTCCTATTACAAGAACATGATCTCATACATCACATATATCATTCATCATTCATCACAACTTTGGCCATATCACATCACAAAACACTTGCTGCAAAAACAAGTTAGACGTCCTCTAATTGTTGTTGCAAGTTTTACGTGGCTGCAATAGGGTTCTAGCAAGAACGTTTTCTTACCTACGTGAAAGCCACAACGTGATTTGTCAACTTCTATTTACCCTTCATAAGGACCCTTTTCATCGAATCCGCTCCAACTAAAGTGGGAGAGACAGACACCCGCCAGCCACCTTATGCAACTAGTGCATGTTAGTCGGTGGAACCGGTCTCACGTAATCGTACGTGTAAGGTTGGTCCGGACCGCTTCATCCCACAATACCATTGAAGCAAAATAAGACTAGTAGCGGCAAGAAATTTGACAACATCTACGCCCACAACAAATTGTGTTCTACTCGTGCAAAGAGAACTACGCATAGACCTAGCTCATGATGCCACTCTTGGGGAACGTTGCAGAAAACAAAAAATTTCCTACGGTTTCACCAAGATCCATCTATGAGTTCATCTAGCAACGAGTGATCGGATTGCATCTACATACCTTTGTAGATCGCGAGCGGAAGCGTTCAAGAGAACGGGGATGAGGGAGTCGTACTCGACGTGATCCAAATCACCGGAGATCCTAGCGCCGTACGGACGGCACCTCCGCGTTAAACACACGTACGGTCAGTGTGACGTCTCCTCCTTCTTGATCCATTAAGGGGGAAGGAGAGGTTGATGAAGATCCAGCAGCACGACAGCGTGGTGGTGGATGCAGCAGTCACCGCAGCAGGGCTTCGCCGTTCTTCTGCGAGAGGGAGAGGTGTATCAGGGGAGAAGGAGGCGCCAAGAGTCAAGGGTGCGGCTGCCCCTCCCCCCTTTATATAGGCTCCCCAAGGGGGGGGGGGCCCTAGGAGATGGGATCTCCTAGGGGGGCGGCGTCCAAGGGTGGAGTGGCCCCTAAGGCAAGTGGGGCGCCCCCACCCTAGGGTTTCCAACCCTAGGCGCAGGGGGTGGGCCAAGGGGGGCGCACCAGCCCACTATGGGCTGGTTCCCCTCCCCACTTCAGCCCATGGGGCCCTCCTGGATGGGTGGCCCCACCCGGTGGACCCCCGGGACCCATCCGGTGGTCCCGGTACAATACCGGTGACCCCCGAAACTCTCCCGATGGCTGAAATTGCACTTCATATATATAATTCTTCACCTTCGGACCATTCCAGAACTCCTCGTGACGTCCGGGATCTCATCTAGGACTCCGAACAACTTTCAGGTTACTGCATATTCATATCTCTACAACCCTAGCATCACCGAACCTTAAGTGTGTAGACCCTACGGGTTCGGGAGACATGTAGACATGACCGAGACGGCTCTCCGGTCAATAACCAACAGCAGGATCTGGATACCCATGTTGGCTCCCACATGCTCCTCGATGATCTCATCGGATGAACCACGATGTCGAGGATTCAAGCAACCCTGTATACAATTCCCTTTGTCAATCGGTATGTTACTTGCCCGAGACTCGATCGTCGGTATCCCAATACCTCGTTCAATCTTGTTACCGGCAAGTCACTTTACTCGTACCATAATGCACGATCCCATGACCAGACACTTGGTCACTTTGAGCTCATTATGATGATGCATTACCGAGTGGGCCCAGAGATACCTCTCCGTCATACGGAGTGACAAATCCCAGTCTTGATCCGTGTCAACCCAACAGATACTTTTAGAGATACCCGTAGTATACCTTTATAGTCACCCAGTTACGTTGTGACGTTTGGCACACCCAAAGCACTCCTACGGTATCCGAGAGTTACACGATCTCATGGTCTAAGGAAAAGATACTTGACATTGGAAAAACTCTAGCAAACGAACTATATGATCTTGTGCTATGTTTAGGATTGGGTCTTGTCCATCACATCATTCTCCTAATGATGTGATCTCGTTATCAATGACATCCAATGTCCATAGTCAAGAAACCATGACTATCTATTGATCAACGAGCTAGTCAACTAGAGGCTTACTAGGGACATGTTGGTGTCTATGTATTCACACATGTATTACTATTTCCGGATAACACAATTATAGCTTGAATAAAAGACAATTATCATGAACAAGGAAATATAATAATAATCCTTTTATTATTGCCTCTAGGGCATATTTCCAACAGAGTGCTCGGGGACGACGGAGTCGAGCAGAGCGAGATCGACGGCGGCGGTGGCAGCTCGGGTGTCGTCGAGGAGGGGGCTCCAGTGGGTTTAGGGTTCGGGAGAGTGCACGGGGAGATGCAGTGGAGTGAAGGGGATGCGGTGGTGGGTTCAGGCGGCAATGAGGTGGTCGTAGTGGAGAGCTAGGGTGAGGGAGTCCTGGATTAGGGGGTGTTCGGATAGCCGAACTATACCTTCAGCCGGACTCCTGGACTACAAAGATACAAGATTGAAGACTCCGTCCCGCGTCCGGAGGGGACTTTCCTTGGCATGGAAGGCAAGCTTGGCGATACGGATATGAAGATCTCCTACCATTGTAACCGACTCTATGTAACCCTAACCCTACCCGGTGTCTATATAAACCGGAGGGTTTTAGTCTGTAGGACAACATACACATCAACGATCATACCATAGGCTAGCTTCTAGGGTTTAGCCTCCTCGATCTCGTGGTAGATCTACTCTTGTACTACCCATACCATCAATATTAATCAAGGAGGACGTAGGGTTTTACCTCCATCGAGAGGGCCTGAACCTGGGTAAAACTTCGTGTCCCTTGTCTCCTGTTACCATCTGGCCTAGACGCACAGTTCGGGACCCCCTACCCGAGATCCGCCGGTTTTGACACCGACATTGGTGCTTTCATTGAGAGTTCCTCTGTGTTGTCGCCATTAGGAAGGATGCCTCGCCCCGTCTTTAAAGACGGCACCGTTGCTAATGGAGCTTTGGCTGTCAGCCAAACCCTCCGGTTAGGTGGCTTTCTTATGACCGCCTGTTCGGCTTCTGCGCCGACGATGACCTCTCGAGCCATCGAAAACAATCTTGATGTCAACTCGGAACTCGCCAAGCAGTTAGATCCAATAGAGCTTTCCTCCATAAACGAGCTCTTGGATTGCTTCGCCGCCCTGGGAGTCACTACGGATTATGACCAGATTGGGCCTAAAACCAATCTGAGAGAGATTAACTCTCCCCAAGTCACCCATCACGTTGCCGTGGTAGAGGGACAGTGCGGCGACCCTTCATCTATCTTAAGGACTCGCTATGTCCGGATTCCCGATCCCTCCAAGCCGGATACCTGCGGAGGGGAGGATATCACTCAAGACCTGAACTTAGAGTCAGGCGACGGGCTGGATTCATTAGACAACATCCAGGAATCCAAATTGTCGAGTTCAGAAATTCCTCGGCCTCTGAGCCTTAGATGGGGTGAGGCTTCGGATTTAATTCCACCCACCCACCCCAACATATGCGATCTATCCAAAATCAGGCAAGACCCCGACGAAACAGTACATCATTATTGGGCCAGATTCCTCTTAGTTAAGAACAGGCTAAGGGACTGCCGTGAGGAAGATGCAATCTCAAGATTCTGCGAAAATTGCACGGACAAGGGAATACTCAACGCCATAAGTCGCCGTGATATTACACGCTTCGCCGACTTGGCATCCATCATACGAAAGTACTGTGCGATGGAAAGCGCCTGGAAAACCGAAATAAAATTTTGGGACAATCCGGCCCTGATTACAAACCCAGTCCGAAATAAAAGGGTGCATCATCACTGTCGGTGTCAAAACCGGTGGATCTCAGGTAGGGGGTCTGTAAGTGCATCTAGTGCCACCCCTAGTTGGTTTTGGAGTATTGACGACAAACCTAGTTGAGGGACTAATGTGTTTGTGAGAATTGCAGGATAACACAGGTAGAAGTCCCTCATTGATTCGGTTTAGCTACCAGAGATGACCCCCAAAAATGTACGAAGACATTGAAGACAATGGTGGTTCATGAAGACATTCATGTCGAAGACAATGACATGTGAAGACTCCCCATGAAGCCTATGGAACTCGAAGACTTAGATCCTTCGTAGTTTTACTTTATTCATGTTGTGTCATAGGAACCACCGTACTGTTAAGTGGGGTCCAAGAGAACCAGTCAGGATGACTGAAGTGATGCCTAATTCAAATCCTATGTCTTCGAGTGAAGACAATGAGAGAAAATCTTGTCCAGAGTCAGACAAGTCAGCTTTACTTGCAGCCCAAATAAAGTTGCCGTGAGAGTTCGAAATCCGACCGTTAGTACACGTGTCAGTTCCTTAGTGACCCAGGGTCATTTCGGACAAATTAGGTCAGGGTTGCCAAGCGGCTATAAATAGTCCACCCCTACAACCATAAACGGTTGGCTGCTCAGATTTCAGTGCACGGCTTTTGTCGTTTGAGAGCAACCCACCTCGAAGCCTTTGAGAGAAAATCCTTAGTGAGGAGAAAAGCCCTAACCACCCAGAGCCAGAGTAATTGGGCATCACTTAAGTCTTCTTGTTTGAGTGATCTGAAGACTTATTACACTTGAGGACTGTGCATCCTCCAGACGGTTAGGCGTCGCGTTCTGAGCATCCAAGAGGAATTGTGGATTGCCGGTGAACGAAGTCTGTGAAGGTTTGGGAGTCTACCTTGAAGACTTACCAGAGTGATTGGGCGGGGTCTGTGTGACCTTAGCTCAAGGAGAAAACGGTGAGGACTGGGTGTCCTGAGCTGCGTGTTCAGGACTGGGTGTCCGGGACTGTGTGTCCTTTGGTTTAAATACCTAGCCGCTCCAACCAGACGTACAGTTGTCACAGCAACTGGAACTGGTCCAACATATCATTGTCTTCAACGTGTCACTGGTTTCATCTTCACCTCCCTTCACTTACCTGTACACATTGTGAAGCTATTGCATGCTTGCTTTATCTTCTGTCTTCACAACTTGACTGTATGATCTGTTTGGCTTCATAACTTCTTCCAACCTGATCCTCATTACACTGAAGCTATTTGTCACTGTGCTTTCACTATATTGTATACTTGACCATGGCTTGTGTTGTGTAATCTACCTTCCGCTGCATAGTGATAGGCTTGTTCACTCTGTTTGTCTTCATAACTTCCACGTTTTGAAGACTTTCATAAAAATCGCCTATTCACCCCCCTCTAGTCGATATAACGCACTTTCAATTGGTATCAGAGCAAGGTGCTCCCTTGTTCTGTGTGATTCGGTTAAACCACCTGGAGTTTTAGCTATGTCGACTGCAGGGATAATTAAAGTCTCCGCTGTGTGCCCCGTCTTCGATGGAACTGAATATCCCTACTGGAAGAATAAGATGCGCATGCATCTTGAAGCCATTGACATCGACCTATGGTATGTCGTCGAAAACGGTGTTCCCAAGGCTGGAGAAGGTGTCACTGCGGCTGATGTCAAGAAGTTCACTCAACTGGACTCCACTGCCAAGAATATTATCTGTGGTCATCTGACCAAGGGACAGTACAGCCGTGTGAGTGCCTTGAAGACATCCAAGCTGGTCTGGGACTGGCTCTCCAAGGTCAATGAAGGCATCTCAACCCAGAGAGATCAGAGAATCAGTGTTCTTCGCAATCTCTTCAACCGCTTCAAGCGAAATGACAATGAGAATGTCCAGCACACATTTGACCGGCTCACTGACATCACAAATGAGCTTCAAGCCCTCGGCGCCACTGAGATCACCAAACATGAAATCATCAAGACGCTGCTAAGATCACTTGACAGTTCATTTGACATCCTAGCCCTGATGATTCAAGAACGTCCAGACTTCAAGACACTCGATCCGTCTGACATACTTGAGAGGCTCAACACACATGAGTTTCAGCTTTCTGAGAAAAGAGATATCTACGGTCCAAACTATGGGCGAACTCGTGCCTTGAAGGAAAAAGCTATGTCATCATCTGAAGAAGAATCTGACAGCAGTTCTGATGATCCTGAAGACATTGGAAGGGAACTTGCAATGCTAGTGAAGAAGTTCCAGAAATTCACCAAGAATAAAGGCTTCAGAAAGTCTTCACGATCAAGCTCAAGGAATGATAAAGCTTCTGCGCATGACTACAAGAGGAAAACTTGTCACAAGTGCAAGAAAACTGGACACTTCATCTCTGAATGCCCACAGTGGGACAATGAGAACAGAAAGAAGAAGAAGAGCAAGGAATATGACTCTGACGATAAGAAGACGAAGAAATACTCAAAGTCTTCGTCCAAGTCTTCCTCAAAGTCTTCATCACACAAGAAGAGTTCATCTGGCAAGGCTCGTGCGTTTGTTGGCAAGGAAATGGATTCAGAGGAAGAGTCCGCTTCTAAGGAGGCAGAGGTGGAGTCTGAGGAGGAGTCTGATTCAGGCATTGCGAGTTTGGCTACAGCCTATGTCGCCAAGTCCATCTTCAACACTGAAGACAATGACTCCATCACCATCACCGATGCAAATGACAAGGACGACTCTACTCCCACCTACTGCTTCATGGCACGTGGTGCCAAGGTAAACACACGCACTACTCACTATCGAACATCTAGTGACGATGACTCTGATTGTGATTCAAAACCCAGTTACAAAACACTTGCTAAAATTGCAACTGAACAACAAAAGGCCATGGAACATATTCAAAAGCTGTTAGACAGAAGCGATGATCTGTTGGGTGCTGAAATGACTCGTTCTGAATCCTTAATTGAAGACATAAAAAATCTTCATGTTAAGTATCAGGAACTCGAAGATCATCTTGAGACTCTCTCAACTACTCATGAAAAGCTTTCCTATGATTATCTTCAAAAGAAGCAAGATCTTGAGAAGTTGAGAGCGGATCATGAAGATCTTCAAAAGGAAAACGAGTCACTTCGAGCCGAACAGATCAGTTCTGCTCAGGAAGGATTTGAACCACCATGCCTTAAATGCATTGAGCGTGATAATGCTATTTCTGTTGCTGAATGTTCCACTGCTACTACTGTTGCAATATCTTCAACTGTTGAAGTGGTAACTAACCCCTCTGTTGAGGATACCACTGCTATTGCTGATGAAAATGCTAGGTTGAAGACATTGCTTGAAACAAGGATGTACAAAAGTCTCAAAGGACATCAGACATTATGTGATGTCCTCAAGAAGCAGATTCTGAACCGAAACCCTAGGAAAGAGGGTGTTGGGTTCATGAGGAAAATTAATGCAGATGGCTCTTACTGGAAACCTGAGCAGTACCCCAAAACCTCATGGGTTGCTACAAAGGAATCCTCAGCAGATCCATCCAATCTATCTGGCTTCACTTGTGCTAATCCAATTATCATTGATGAATCCTTTGATGCAAACTATAAACTGTTTAGGAATCAGAATGGTGAAGTATTTGCCAGGTACATTGGTACTAACTGCAGGAATGGACCGCCTATGAAGAAGATCTGGGTTCCAAAAATGTGTCTTGAGAATCTTCCTGTGAATGTCCTCATGACTCCTCACATGAAGAAGACAAACCTCAGACCAAAGGCTTCATATGGTCCAAAGGCTTCATACAGGCAGAGGACTCATCTGAGTCGCACTAACACAAATGTTTTGCAGGGAAACCATGCTGAAGCATATGAGAGCGGTTCTTCAAACCATCATTCTCATATGACCAAAAACTATTCTGCCTATTCTTATGAGTACTATTGCCCACCTGCTAGACTGTTTGCTAGGGCTCCAAAGCCAAAATTCTCAGATGCTGCACTTAGACTTATTGCTTCTAAGCCACCCTTGAAGATGTGGGTGGTTAAGAAAGCTTAACTCTCTTTTGCAGGGAAAGGTCTCCAGCACAAAACCAAAATCTTCTGATGCTATTGCTGGGGACCTCAAAAATCTTGTGGGGCGCAAGATCAAATGCCCGAATGGCATCACTATGTATTTGATACCTGAATCGCATGCTACTCTCCCTACTTGTCCTAACCTGGATCTAAGTTTTCATAATCCACTGGTTCGTCAAATGTTTTTGCTTCACAACACTCTTCGTGAAGCCTATCCCCCTAACTGCACTGTAGGGTACGACACCAGTGACTTCAGAGTCTTCATAATGGATTATTGACAGTGGGTGTACAAATCACATGACTGGCAAGAGGAGTCTCTTTATGGACTCAACCTTACGTCCATCTGACAAGAGCCACATCACATTCGCTGACACTGGTAAAAGTAAGGTACTGGGTCTAGGTAGAGTTGCAATCTCAAAGGATCAACACATGGATAAAGTTATGTTTGTTGAATCCCTTGGCTTCAACTTAATGTCTGTCTCAATGCTTTGCGATTTAAACATGATTGTAATCTTTGGAAAATATCGTTGTCTGGTACTAATGGAATCTGACAAGTCTCTAGTGTTTGAAGGGTATCGTAAAGATGATTTGTACGTGGTAGATTTCTCAGCAGGGCCACAACTTGCAGTTTGTCTTCTCGCAAAGGCTTCAGAATGCTGGCTTTGGCATTGAAGACTTGGGCATGCTGGCATGAGGAACCTCCACACCCTTGCGAAGAAGAAGCATGTCATAGGCATCGAGGGCGTCAAGTTCAAGAAAGATCACTTATGCGGTGCCTGTGAAGCTGGGAAGATGACAAGGGCAAAACATCCTTCGAAGACAATCATGACCACTACTCAACCCTTCGAACTGCTTCACATGGATCTCTTCGGTCCTACCCACTACTCAACTTTCTCCACTACTGCTTGCCTCTATGGCTTCGTCATTGTTGATGATTACTCTAGATATACTTGGGTGCACATAATCCTTTACAAGACTGAAGTGCAGGATGTCTTCAGACGCTTCGCAAATCGGGCAATGAACAATTATGGCACCAAGATAAAGCACATCAGAAGTGACAATGGCACATAATTCAAGAACACCGGCCTTGACACATATCTTAATACATTGGGCATCACTCATGAATTCTCAGCTCCATACACGCCACAACAGAATGGCATCGTCGAACGCAAGAACAGAACACTCATTGAGATGGCCAGAACAATGTTAGATGAGTACAAGACACCAAGAAAATTCTGGACTGAAGCCATTGACACTGCATGCCATACTATCAACCGTGTATATCTTCACAAGCTGCTGAACAAGACATCTTATGAACTTCTGACTGGCAAGAAGCCAAATGTAAGTTACTTCAGAGTATTTGGATCAAGATGCTGGATCAAGGACCCTCACCACACCTCAAAATTTGCTCCAAAAGCACATGAGGGCTTCATGCTTGGATATGGAAAGGATTCGCACTCCTACAGAGTCTTCAATCTCTTTCACTACAAAGTGGCTGAAACAGTGGATGTGCGGTTTGATGAGACCAATGGGTCACAAAGAGAGCACCTACCAGATGTGCTAGATGAAGTTCCAGCTAGTGAATCAATCAAGCTAATGGGAACTGGAGAGATTATACCTACTGAAGCCCGTCCTGAAGAAGAACTTATCATCTCCGCACCTGATCCACATGAAGACAATGCTCAGCCTGAAGACATTCCTCCCCATGACAACGTAGATCAGCAAGAGCAAAGTCTTCGACCCCTACATCCTCGTGTTGCCAATGAAGTGCAGATTGACAGGATAATTGATAGCATCAATGCACCTGGTCCACTGACTCATTCAAGGGCAACTCAACTGACAAACTTCTGCGGACACTTCGCATTCGTTTCAATCACTGAACCCAAGAAAATTGATGAAGCCTTTATGGAACCTGAATGGATTCAAGCTATGCAAGAAGAGCTTCAACAATTTGAGCTGAACAATGTATGGGAGTTGGTTAAGCGTCCTGATCCATGGAAGCATAACATAATAGGCACCAAATGGATATACCACAACAAGCAAGATGAGCATGGCCAAGTCGTCAGAAACAAGGCTCGTCTCGTTGCTCAAGGATATACTCAAGTGGAAGGCATTGACTTCGATGAAACATTTGCTCCTGTTGCCAGACTTGAAGCCATCCGTATACTGCTGGCCTATGCAAATCATCACAACATAATCCTGTATCAAATGGATGTAAAAAGTGCCTTCCTCAATGGCAAAATTGAAGAAGAAGTGTATGTTGCACAACCACCTGGGTTTGAAGATCCAAAACATCCTGACATGGTGTACAAGCTCAAAAAGGCACTATATGGCCTCAAACAAGCCCCTCGGGCCTGGTATGATACGCTCAAATACTTCCTGAAGAGCAAAGGCTTCATACCTGGTTCCCTGGATCCCACTCTCTTCACAAAGACATATGATGGTGAACTGTTTGTGTGCCAAATTTACGTGGATGACATTATCTTCGGCTGCACCAATCAGAAGTACAGTGAGGAGTTCGGATATATGATGCAAGAGCAATATCAGATGTCTATGATGGGGGAGCTGAAATTCTTCCTCGGTCTTCAGATACGGCAACAACGCAATGGCATCTTCATATCTCAAGAGAAATATCTCAAAGACTGCCTGAAGAAGTTCGGTATGCAAGATTGCAAAGGCTTCACAACACCAATGCCAGCCAAACATCATCTGGGTCCTGACGACAATGGTAAAGAGTTCGATCAAAAGGTATACCGCTCCATGATTGGTTCTTTTCTTTATTTATGTGCATCTAGGCCAGATATTATGCTTAGTGTTTGCATGTGTGCTCGGTTTCAAGCGGCACCAAAGGAGTCGCATCACTTAGCAGTGAAGCAAATTCTTCGATATTTGGCTCACACACCAACTCTAGGGTTATGGTATCCAAAGGGCTCAGAGTTTGATCTGGTTGGATTTTCGGACGCTGATTACGCTGGTGACAAGGTTGATCGGAAGTCCACATCAGACACATGTCACTTTCTGGGCCGATCACTTGTCTGTTGGTCTTCACAGAAGCAGAACTGTGTATCTCTCTCCACTACTGAATCTGAATACATTGCTGCTGGATCCTGCTGTGCTCAGCTTCTATGGATGAAGCAAACCCTCAAGGATTATGGCATTCATCTGAAGCAAGTGCCACTTTACTGCGACAACGAAAGCGCCATCAAGATCGCCAACAACCCAATTCAGCACTCGAAGACAAAGCACATTGAAATTCGTCATCATTTTCTCAGAGATCATGTTGCAAAGGAAGACATTGATATCATACACGTCAACACTGAAGAGCAATTGGCAGATATCTTCACCAAGCCCTTGGATGAGAAGAGATTTTGCAAGTTACGGTGTGAGCTAAATATCTTGGAATCCTCAAATGTCCTGTGATCAGGCACACATCCTAACACTTATGCATGATGATGACTTAGATGTGCAACACACAAAGTAACATATATCTTCAATCAATGAAGACATACATTCTAAGTGTGAATACATTAACGTGGAATTTGACCTCGGAGCGCCACGATAATTGTGCGCCGTGTCTGGGTCCAATACTTCCTATACGGTGGGTAGCGCCACCACCAAAAATTTTCTGCTTGAAGTGTTTCACTCATGGCATTACATTTGTTATGTCTTCACATTTGGTTTGGCTTCAATCTCAACATGTCTTCATGATTATCTTCACTATGTTGATTATATATGTACTGGTGTTCTGTCCTCTACAGCATTCACTTATAGCTATGGCGTCTTGTTTGAATCTTTTGAACTAAGTGAATGTGATCGGACCCTAACCTCTCCATGCTTCCTACCTCAAACTCTATCTCTCCAAGTCATATGCACTCTATTGAAACTGTCGAATGTCTTCACTGCATCCTTGTCAGAAGAAGACACAGAGACAAACTTTAAAACAGCTTTCAATGTTTTTCCATCAACTAGAATTCCGGAGAAGTAGGAACGACTCCCGACAAACCAGGCGTGCGTGGGGTGAAACTGCCCCCACAATTCCGCATGCTGGCCACGTACTGATCAGATGCGAATCGCCAGGGGCACCTGAGTAATAGCGCAGTGCCACCCATATATCTATAAATACACGTTTCACTGCAGTCATTATCTCTTCTTCCACCCTCGCACAAACCCTAGCGCCACCGCTAACTCTCAACGACGCCGGCGACGAAGTGCTTCACTGCCGCGACCTCTCCGACGCCGTTCTCACGCCGACAGCGGACATCAGTCTTTCCGCCATTGCCCTAGGTGTCTTCCGTTGCCAAGTTAGGGCACGGAGGATCGAACTGCTCGGCCTCACCTCTCATCTCATCTAGCAGTTCCAAGTCTGGTAAATAACAAGCCTTTTTACAGCCTCTTTTGATCCTATTGCTCCATCACTTTCTGCCAAAAGAGGTTTCCATTCACTCAAGTTTCATTCCTCTCATCTGAATCTCATAACTTGCCTAGCATATTCACTTGTTCTTCATGAAGTAGTTAGATTCCTCACTTGTACTGATCTATGGGTTCGTACAAATCTGGAACCAACTTCTTTTCTATAAAGTGAATGTCTTCGCATGATGAGGTCAATGTCTTCTAAACTGATTTATCTTCAAAATCTTTTGAGAATGCATATGACCTCTTCCCCTTCCCTCGCACCTTAATGCTGTCACAGGTACATGTCCGTGGGAGAATCTTTTGGTTCTCATAGTCTGCATTCATTTGCAGAGTTCCTACAGCGTCATATTAATTCACCCGAAGCAAGTTCCTGTTGGTCAAGCAAAAGGAAGCCTTTGAAGCCTTTGAATCTCTTGAAGCCTTCCAAGTTAAGCTTCATGGCAACCGAGAAACAATCAAGGAAGGGAGGCAGACAAAGACGTGGTGACACATCTAAAGATCTGCCTGAAGATTTGGCAGAAATGTACCAAACTGATCCTGAAGAGAGTTATGGTCAGCGAAAGACACGAATCCAATGGATTCGAAGATATTGAGCAGAGCAGTGGTTCCATTACCGCTTCGTCACCAAAGGATATGCAGAGAAGTACGCCCTCAAGAGGCCATGGGGAGATGCCTTGTACAAAAATCTCATACCCCGAACCAGAGACGAAGCCATTGCTCAAGGCTTCTTTCCATGCATGGTCAGGGGACAACAGCCAGCTGACGCACATCCGTCATCCCTTCTCTGGTGTCGCGATGACACTCTGTTCAAGCGCAACTTCCAATTTTCCCAGAACTCTGCGAAGCAAAACAAGAAGGAGTTTGGGTTGGACTTCAACCCTGGTCCCTCCAAACCAAGGGCAGATGGCACACGCGACGCAAATCCCAATGTCATCGGGCCGTTTGCCAATCTTGAAGGCCTCATCACTCGCATTATAGTCCAAGGGACTGCCGTGAACGACCCTCCAGCAGACACTGAGTCTGATGACGCTCCTGCTGCCCCGGAGCCGAAGCAGATGAACAAGAAGCCAAAAGCTTCCAAGCCAGCCGCTTCTCCCAAGATCTCCAGAGCGAAGCCATTGGCCACTGCACCTCCTGAAGCAAGTGTGCAGTCTGAAGACTTATCAAGAGTCTCCAAGCCTCAAGACGCCAAGAAGCCACAGCCACACACTGGCAAAGAGCTCACTGCCGCTGCCGTTCTGCGCTGCGAGGCCATTGATCTGTCAAGTGATGACGATCTTGCCGATGACGCTCTTGAGCAGCTAATCAAGAGCAAGGAGGAGGCTGAAATCTTCAACAATCTGCCTCTGTTCGATGCAGCAATCATCCACAACTTCATTGATGAGTGGTTTGATACTCCCAACATCAGCTTCAATGATCTGCAGCTGCCCATTGGCCTCAGCGTAGCCTTCCAAGGAGCTATTGCTTCAGAACTCGCAATTGCCCAGCGCATAGTGGAACTGAAGCAGAAAATAGATTTTGAAAAGGCTCAGTTCAAGCAGAACATGGCCACGCTTAGCGTCCAAGAAGTCAAAGACTTCAAAGTCATGCTGCACGAGTTGAAGGAAAACTTTATGCAGAAACGTGCAGAGGCTCAGGGTTCACGCGAGCGCATGAAGAATTTGGCTGATCTCTGTGTGCAGGCCTACAATGAGGCCGAGAAGCGAAAGGCACTTGGGCGTCCCGGCATCGACCCCAGGATGGCCGCCAAGAAAAAGAAGAAGCCCACTGTGGCTGAAGAAGAGGCCCCACAACAAGAAGCTGTTCCGATTGTCTTCCCCACCGCCAAGCGTAGCTCGAAGCCAAAGCAGCGCTCAACCGCTTCAGAGCTTAAGAAGACAAGGATAGCCGAAGCTAAAGCAAGGAAGAGGAAACACCCTGAAGCCTCTCCTTCAGACCCCACCATCAAGAAGCGCAAGACCAAGAAGTCTCGGGCTGCTCCCACAGAGCCCTTGATAGTCGAACCCCTTTCCATTCGCTTTCCTCATGAAGATCGTCAGATGACCGTGCATGAGCCTGCTCTCATAGAGGCTCCGCATGCTGAAGACATTCCAGCAGCCGACCCCACCGCTGCTGAAGACATTGGTCTCCAAGACAATGTACAAGATGATGCAGTCCTTCCTCAGCTCGAAACGAGTGAACTGCTCAGCATTGGTCGTCCCTTGACGCCAATCACACAAGATGCATCGTGGGCAGATCGCCCACAGGAGGAAGAGGATGAGCCCCAGCCCACTGCAACTCCACCGGCGTCGCCTGCATTCCGTAGGCTTCACAAAGGGCCCAGGGCTCAGACTGCTGACAACATTCCGGCTGCATCAGCCGAAGAACATGCAGAAGAGCATAAAGAACCTCAAGCTCCATCTCCCCCACACCAGCAAGAAGAAGTTCTCAAGGAGGCTGACACCACTGCGGCTGCCACACATAATACTGAAGCATTTGTGGAGCCCGACCAACCAACAGCTTCAAGAGATACTGAAGCTACTGCCTCTGACCCTTCTGTGCCTGTGTCTGCTGCCGGACCACAGTTCAACTATCATGTTGCGCACAGGCCCCAGGTACAGAAGCCAATCCCACGACTGCCAAGGTTCCCAGGTCCAGCCACTGCTCCTGGCTCCTTCAATGTCAATAGCTTCAGGGCAGATAACACCTTCTTCAACCGCTCCAAGAACCCCTACTCAAGGGAAAAGATTGTGTCAGATAGGTTCTGGAGCTACCCACAGCGCAGCTACTACTCCTGCGTTCTCTACAACCAGAGCCGCATCTTTCCACATCAGCGCCTTGAAGTTGAAGCTTTTAATGGTCTGCCTGGTCTGGAAGAAGCCCTGGACTGCTTCAACCAAGTTGGCCTGCTGCCGTTTGTCACAGATGAAGAGCACTGGAACGAAGAGCTTCTGCTCCAGTTCTATGCCACATTGCACATCAAGGGCTACAACAGAGATCCGAAGACTTGGGTCCTGGAGTGGATGACCGGCAACGTCCATCATGAAGCCAATGCATTTGATATCATTGAGCTCACCGGCCTACCCTCTCCAAGCGAACTCTTCGAAGAAGGCTGTCAACTCCATGCTAAAGCTGTTGAGAGCATATTTCAGCGACCTGAGCCAAATATGAGTCAGATGCTCTCAATGATGAAGCCATTGCCTTCTGACGCACCTTATCCGATGGAGTTCTTCGTTGAAGACTTAGAGTACCTGCCTAGAACTATCTATCACATAATCAGGCGGACTCTATGGCCCATTAAGGGGCACTCTCGATATGCCAAGGTTGAAGGTGCCATGAAGACTCTCATCTTCTGCATCCTGCACGGCAAATGCTTCAATGCCCAGGATCTCTTCATACGTCAACTTGCTGCGTCTGGCTCAGATCTCTTTGGTCTGAAGATTTATGCTCCATGGGTTATGAGACTCATCAAGCTCCACTCTGCCATATCCTATCAACCCTCAGCCCGCAACCACAGAATCTTCTTACCTGATGTGGACACCTCTGCTGAAGCTATTTATCCTGAGCCTGCCAAACAGCCACTAAGTCTTCAGAATGCAGAACACCAAAGCTTCACTCAACATGATGAAGGTGTTGAAGCCATTTCCAGAGTCTATCCAATGGCTGGCACCACACGTGCCCCTGCATCCACTGAAGCCACTGACAGGAAGCTGCACAGAGACCCAAGAAACGCGCTCGTACACTCACTGATCGTGAACTTCTTGTGGCTCTGCACCAAAAGCAAGATAGGCATCACGACTAGCTCAAGAGGCAGATGCGCAGTATCATGCAAGACGTCAATCGCATCAGAAATCTGGCCACCAAGAACGCCTTCGTCGCACATGAAACCTGTCACCGCACTTGGAAAGGCCTCACAATGATGTGCACTGAAGCCGAACTGCAAGAGGACGGCTTCAAAGAGAGATTCAAGTTTGACTCCACACCCCCCAGACGAGTTGTGTTGCGTGGGACTCCGTCTCTTGAAGAATCCGAGTTCTCTTCCTCTGCTGCCACAGTGACGGGAAAAATCATTGAGGAAGAAGACGACGCTACATCACCACCCCCTTCTTCGGCGCGCGTCGTCACTGCACCAAGCTCGCCAGCTTCACCAAACGCCTCCACCGACCCTGCTGCGCCTGCGAACGCATAGAAAACTCTATGTCTTCACACCTTTTTGGTCATCACTGACAAAAGGGGGAGAAGCATATGATGTTTATAGTCTTCAAGCGGGTCAATAATATGGGCGGGTGCTTTATATTTTTGCATTTTGCTTCATGCTTACAACTCTCGTTTTGCTACATTTGGTTCTTTGAGTTGTAACGCTTAAACTTGATGGTCGTCTGCTACTATGTTTGCCACTGTGTTTTTGCGAAGATAAATTCCGCATGTACGACGATAATTTCCGCACTCTTATCATTTCGCAGACGTGCATTTTTCATTATGCATATCATTATCTTCAGATATCTTTACGTGCATGATGGATTGTCATCATAAGTTGAAGTGGATTCCCACAAATACAACCTGCTATGTGCATTTGCATTCCTGAAGCAAATCACTTATATGCACATCTTCAGGGGGAGCCCTTGCAGCTTATGAAGACAATTCCTTTACAATTTCACAAATTATATTCCCCGTTGAAAACTTCAACTAGTTTGTCATCAATCACCAAAAAGGGGGAGATTGTAAGTGCATCTAGTGCCACCCCTAGTTGGTTTTGGAGTATTGACGACAAACCTAGTTGAGGGACTAATGTGTTTGTGAGAATTGCAGGATAACACAGGTAGAAGTCCCTCATTGATTCGGTTTAGCTACCAGAGATGACCCCCAAAAATGTACGAAGACATTGAAGACAATGGTGGTTCATGAAGACATTCATGTCGAAGACAATGACATGTGAAGACTCCCCATGAAGCCTATGGAACTCGAAGACTTAGATCCTTCGTAGTTTTACTTTATTCATGTTGTGTCATAGGAACCACCGTACTGTTAAGCGGGGTCCAAGAGAACCAGTCAGGATGACTGAAGTGATGCCTAATTCAAATCCTATGTCTTCGAGTGAAGACAATGGGAGAAAATCTTGTCCAGAGTCAGACAAGTCAGCTTTACTTGCAGCCCAAGTAAAGTTGCCGTGAGAGTTCGAAATCCGACCGTTAGTACACGTGTCAGTTCCTTAGTGACCCAGGGTCATTTCAGACAAATCAGGTCAGGGTTGCCAAGCGGCTATAAATAGTCCACCCCTACAACCATAAACGGTTGGCTGCTCAGATTTCAGTGCACGGCTTTTGTCGTTTGAGAGCAACCCACCTCGAAGCCTTTGAGAGAAAATCCTTAGTGAGGAGAAAAGCCCTAACCACCCAGAGCCAGAGTAATTGGGCATCACTTAAGTCTTCTTGTCTGAGTGATCTGAAGACTTATTACACTTGAGGACTGTGCATCCTCCAGACAGTTAGGCGTCGCGTTCTGAGCATCCAAGAGGAATTGTGGATTGCCGGTGAACGAAGTCTGTGAAGGTTTGGGAGTCTACCTTGAAGACTTACCAGAGTGATTGGGTGGGGTCTGTGTGACCTTAGCTCAAGGAGAAAACGGTGAGGACTGGGTGTCCTCAGCTGCGTGTTCAGGACTGGGTGTCCGGGACTGTGTGTGCTTTGGTTTAAATACCTAGCCACTCCAACCAGACGTACAGTTGTCACAGCAACTGGAACTGGTCCAACATATCATTGTCTTCAACGTGTCACTGGTTTCATATTCACCTCCCTTCACTTACCAGTACACATTGTGAAGCTATTGCATGCTTGCTTTATCTTCTGTCTTCACAACTTGACTGTATGATCTGTTTGGCTTCATAACTTCTTCCAACCTGATCCTCATTACACTGAAGCTATTTGTCACTGTGCTTTCACTATATTGTATACTTGACCATGGCTTGTGTTGTGTAATCTACCTTCCGCTGCATAGTGATAGGCTTGTTCACTCTGTTTGTCTTCATAACTTCCACGTTTTGAAGACTTTCATAAAAATCGCCTATTCACCCCCCCTGTAGTCGATATAACGCACTTTTAGGGTCCCGAACTATGCGTCTAGGCCGGATGGTAACAGGAGGCAGGGAACACGATGTTTTACCCAGGTTCGGTCCCTCTCGATGGAGGTAAAACCCTACGTCCTGCTTGATTAATATTGATGATATGGGTAGTACAAGAGTAGATCTACCACGAGATCGAGGAGGCTAAACCCTAGAAGCTAGCCTATGGTATGATTGTTGTCTATGGAGTTGATGAAGTAGTCCTACGGACTAAAACCCTCCGGTTTATATAGACACCGGATAGGGTTAGGGTTACATAGAGTCGGTTACAATGGTAGGAGATCTTGAATATCCGCATCGCCAAGCTTGCCTTCCACGCCAAGGAAAGTCCCATCCAGACACATGACGTAGTCTTCAATCTTGTATCTTCATAGTCCTGGAGTCCGGCTGAAGGTATAGTCTGGCTACCCGAACACCCCCTAATCCAGGACTCCCTCAGTAGCCCCTGAACCAGGCTTCAATGACGACGAGTCCGGCGCGCAAATTGTCTTCGGCATTGCAAGGCGGGTTCCTCCTCCAAGTCCTTCATAGAAAATCGTAAACACCAAGTGTAGTGTCCGGCTCTGCAAAATAGGCTTCCACATATTGCCATAGAGAGAATAATATTAACACAAATCAAATCTGCTGACCCGCTGTGCGCCATCACACTATGGCCAAGTCCTCATTTTTACTTTTTCACCTGAGCGTGTTGTGCGAGGCGGTTTCCTTGGCACGTCTTGTCAAAGCAGAGATCGTGTACCCCCCTATTACGGGATTCTCATCAATACGGACATGGGTAATCCAACCGCGCCACTTATCACGGCGCTTGGGAGGCAAGTGAGCTTTACTAGGCAGGTGGGGACGCACAACCGCATCCGCCCATATAAGGGGATAAGGATCCACCTTTTTACCTATGCCTTCTTCCTCCTCTGCCTATCCATCTCCTGCGCACTCGAGCTCCAGCGCCCAAGCCCGCACTTCCCACCTCAACCTTCTCCAGCAATGTCCGGAGTGGGAGGCAAGTGGATGGTCTCCACCGTCACGGAGGGCCAAGTGAAAAAGCTAAGGAAGGCCGAATACTTGTCCAAGGACATCGCGCACCGGCTTCACGAGGAGCGGCAGCTTCTCCCCACCCCAAGGCCCCATGAGAGTGTAATATTCCTTCCCCACTTCCTTCGCGAACTAGGCTTTCCACCCCACCCATTTGTCCGGGGCCTCATGTTCTACTACGGCCTGGATTTCCACGATCTGGCCCCAAACTTCATCCTCAACATCTCGGCATTTATCGTCGTGTGCGAGGCTTTTCTCTGCGTCCGCCCCCATTTTGGCCTCTGGCTCAAGACCTTCAACGTCAAGCCTAAGGTGGTGCGTGGTAGCCAGGCGGAGTGCGGAGGCGCTATGGCGGGCAGGACGGCCAACGTCCTATGGTTCGAGGGCTCTTTTGTGGAGACCCTAAAGGGATGGCAAGCCGGGTGGTTTTATATCACCGAGCCGCGCGATCCGAAATGGACCGCAGCCCCCGTGTTCCGATCCGGACCCCCACGCGGCTTATGTCCTGGAAGGAGACGGGCCTGTCGTGGGGTAACGAAAAAGAGGTGACCGGATTGCAAACATGCATCTAGTCCCTGGTGAACAAGCCAGTCCGGCTTGTTAATGTAATCCAGGTTATGCTCGTCCGTCGGATCCTCCCGTGCCAACAACGGGATTTTAATCTGTGGGAGTTCAACCCGGCGCAGCATCAAACCCTCAGCAGGCTCTTCGACACGACGTACGAAGACGCCTGGAGGATGCTATTCAAGGGCGCCGAGGCTCCTGCATCCGCTTCCGAGGACCGCGGATATAGCTCGCAGCGTCACGCTAACGAGGTAAGCCATCTACACCTTTTACAGGATGTTAAGCTTTTTCCATAGTTTGACTCTATGCGGGATCTAAACTCCCTTACCTTTGACAGGCTTGGCGGGCAATATCCGGACTGATTAACTATCCGGCTCCGCTGCCCGAAGACCCAGCCCCGGCTCTACTAGCGAAGCTGCTGGTCCCGGTGCCTTATGTGGTGCCGGAGAAGAAGGCCAAGAAGAAGAAGGCCACGGGGACTCGAAAGAGTTCCCATAATATGGTGGTGTCGGACTCGTCATCCAACGAGTCTGAGACGCACTCCTCTCGTGAAAACGAGGAGGAGGAAGAAGAAACCTCTCCCCCTCCAGCGGGGGAAGGAAAGAAGAGGAAGGCCGCCCCAACGGGGGAGGCCGAAGGGTCCAGGAAGAGGAAGACCCCTCCGTCGGACTACTCCCCCGATGCCGAAGAGGACGAAGAGGAGTGGCCAGACAGGGCCAAGCGTCCTGCGAAATCGTAAGTTCGGATATCAGAGTAACTCATGACGTTCCTTTGTTGCACAGCTCTCCCTAATGTCGAATATAATTATGCAGCCCGCCCCGGACCGGACTCGAAGAATCGTCGGGCGGCTCCCTGGACTCATCGGACGTGAACTCGGTTCTGCCCGCTGCCTCCCCCGCAGTGCAGACGACGCCGAAGTGGTGTCGCGACAAGCTCTGGGGCAGGAGGAGGTGGTCCCGAAGGAGCCTAAAGGCAACCTCCCGGACTCCAGGAGTGAAAGGGACAAGACCCCCCAGGGCTCCAAGTCCGGCTTTGAGCCGGACACCGCATCGGAATCTACAGCAGTTCCAGGCCGCGGTAGGCGAACTCCTTCCAAGAGGAGTAAGCCTTCTGAGCCGGCAGCCTCCGTCCAACCGGAGGTGCCGGACAATCTGCTGGAGGTGCTTGACGGCGCCTCCATCGATGAGGAGCACCGTACTATTATGAGTACGGTGATCCAGAAGGTTCAGTCCGCCAAGGGCGGACTGACTGAAGCTTGCGCTAGCCTTCTAACAGGCTTCGAGGTAAGTAAAAATATAACCGCATAGATAGTAGCCCCTGATGCTCTATTTGGCGTTCGGAAAGAAAAGCCGAATAGAGGATCTATTAAATTTCGCAGGAGTCTAACAACAAAGAGTCAATATGCGTATGCAGGCTTCGCTGCTAGCCACTGCCGCACTGACTGCGGAGGTGGGTGCCCTAAAACAGGGCCTCGAGCGGACCGAGGAAGAGCTCGGCCTTGCCAAATGGCAGCTCGAGGAGAAAGAAGGTAAGAAATACCTTACAGAAAAAGTGCCTATAAAAAGACGTGATTGCAAAAAAAAACAGGATTGTACTGCTTATTGTAGGGGCCACGACTGAGGTGGCGACCCTCAAGCAGGCGCTGTCCGAGGCCGAAAAGAAAACGGCCGCGGAGTGCACCGAGCGAGAGAAACTTGAGGCCCAGGTCGGCGAGGTGCAGCAGGAGCTTCAAGTTCTCATGAAAAAACATGAGGGTTTGGAGCTGGAGTCCAAGACGCAAGCGTCCGGGCTCGCGGCGGCCCTTGAGACTGCCAAGTCTGCCAAGGCCGAAGCCCAAAGGGCCCTCCAAGAGTTGGAGGAGATGAAAAAGATAGCGGCGGGTAAGGCATTCTTTATGCAAAGCAGAAGTATAAAAGTAAAGTACTTGTTACTTACCCGAAACCGAAGCTCTCCAGGGGCATTCGCAGATCTTCCCCGCAGCGTATCCGACGCCGCCGCATTCTACCAAGCCGAAGAGGGCAGCTCGACGGAGAAGGTGTTCTGGTCTTAGTATGCTGAGGCTGGACACCCTGTGCCCTTGAGCGACCAGCTGAAACAGCTGGTCGAGCTCCACAAGGCGGCCGAATAGGCCATGAAGGGCTTCATAGTTTGGCTGTGGCCCTGCCTGGGAGCTACTTCGGACTGGTGCGACGACTAGTGGAGGCCTGTCCAAGGCTTGAGGTCGTCAAGCGCTCCGTCTGCATCGAAGGTGCACGTAGGGCCCTTGCTCGTGCAAAGGTGCACTGGGGTAAGCTGGACGGTGAGAAGCTTGTGAGGGACGGGCCGCCGCCGGGGAAGGAGCATCGCAAGCCGGAGAACTACTATAAGGATGTTCTTGCGGGTGCCCGCCTAGTGGCGGATGAATGTACCAAGGATGTAATTTTTGAATGAACTCGCTCATGTTTATCCTGTGCGCCGAAAACTTGTTCGTATGCGCTAAGCAATGCTTATTGAATTTAAAATATTACTTTCTGTGCGGCCGTTTATCAAAAATTGAGAGATGGCCAGTCGTCGGCTTCTGCCCCCGTGCCACTAGTGCTGGGGTGTTCGGGATAAACCCGAGCGCTCTTTTTCCCATAGTTGGGTCCTTCGAGGGAGGCGCTCAGCACAACGAACCTGGCAATCGGAGTATAATGCTTGAACACTCTCACTTAGCCATAGAACTCTATAATTTTAAATTTCTGCGAAGCCCCTAGTTCGGAAGACCGAGTTCGGGGCGCTATCCACGCCTTGGCCGGACAAAGCCAGCTCCTCGCTCGAAGCGGCATAAGCCTTTAAGGATTCGAAAAACCTCTCGAACAGCGACTGGTCTCTCACCGCATCATGACAGTCAGTTTTAGCTTTCTCCACTGAGGTGCTTAGCCCAGCTCAACCGGGGCACAATCGCAGTGGTTCTCCTAGTGCTACCTTAGCCGATATAGCGGAACGTAAGGCACCAAAACATAGGAGCTGGGCAAACCCAACTATTGACCTAAATCATGATTCGGAGCCGATGCATATAGTGCTATAAGTTCGGGGTGCCGCACTTCTGAAAGTGTACGGACTTCTCACACCATATTAATGGGTACTAAAGCCCCTGGCGTATTTTGCCGTACCACAGTGTACAGGTGCAGCATGTCATAAACATATATATGAAAAGATGATAATGCAAAAAATAGACAGAAAGCTATGCATTGTTTATAAAGAGGCTATTTATCAAAGCCGAACGATACAAGTGGTGCGATAAGCAAAAAGATATTGGACTTTTTAGTATGTCCTAGCCAGGGGCAGGCCGCGGAGTTGTATTTAAAACAGGTATACCGCTCATAACAGAGACCACCTGGGAGTTCCATAATGCAGCATGGCTTGTCTGCCTCCTGGATCTTGCATCATTTGTGCGGCAGTCGGATTTTCCGAACAGGTCGTCCGAAGTATGGAGTCCTGAAAGTAAGAAAAAGTTGAAAAAAGAATCCAGCAGCCCCTAGTACGTTTTAAGCCATATTTTGGGCATGCCGTTATTGTGCCCCTTCCCCTGTGCCCATGGTATCTCAAGGGCATAATTATGTACGCGAGGTACTAGTTTCGCTATGTCGCGAGAGCTGGGGTTGGGGACGCATTGCTACGCTTGCTCATAGTGTGCCAGGCAGTGCTGCTGTGGGTTACTCCGGGCGTGTTTGGCAGTGTCTGGCTTTTTAACGGCCGGACTGGAGAATTGCCTAAGAAGGCTACTTTGTACTTCCGCTGCGAGAGCCGCCGTGTGCTCCTCCGTACGGAGGGAGCGTTCGGTGTTTCCGTTGACCGTGATTACTCCTCGAGGGCCTGGCATCTTGGGCTTGAGATATGCGTAGTGCGGCACCACATTGAACTTTGCGAATGCGGTTCGTCCGAGTAGGGCGTGATAGCCACTGCGAAACGGGACTATATCGAAGATTAACTCTTCGCTTCGGAAATTATCCGAGGATCCGAAGACCATGTCAAGTGTTACTGAGCCTGTACAGTTGGCTTCTACACCTGGTATAACGCCTTTAAAGGTCATTTTTGTGGGCTTAATCCTTGAGGGATCTATGCCCATTTTCTGCACTGTATCTTGATAAAGCGGGTTCAGGCTACTGCCGCCGTCCATGAGGACTCTTGTGAGATGAAATCCGTCAATGATTGGGTCGAGAACCAATGCGGCGAAGCCGCCGTGACGGATGCTAGTGGGATGGTCCCTTCGATCAAAAGTGATCGGGCAGGAGGACCATGGGTTGAACTTTGGGGCGACTGGCTCCATCGTGTATACGTCCCATAGCGCACGCTTCCGCTCCCGCTTGGGAATGTGGGTTGCATATATCATGTTCACCATCTGCACTTGTGGGGGAAAGCCCTTCTGTCCATTGTTGTTCGGCGGCTTGGGCTCCTCCTCGTCGTCGTTGTGCAGCCCCTTGTCTTTGTTTTCGGCTCTTAACTTGCCTGCCTGGTTGAACACCCAACAATCCCTGTTAGTGTGATTAGCTAGCCTTTCGGGGGTGCCATGTATCTGGCACAAGCGATCGAGTATTCGGTCCAAACTGGACGGGCCCTGAGTATTCTTTTTGAATGGCTTTTTCCGCTGACCGGATTTATAGCCTTTGAATCCCGCATTGACTGCCGTGTCTTCATTGCTATCGCTGCTAACGTGGCGTTTTTGCTTATGCCGACGTGTCCTGCCACTTTTGTCCTTGGTATCCGAGTTACTAGGGTTCTTTGATAAGTTGTTACTGCGAGCTAGCTAGCTGTCTTCTCCCGTGCAAAAGCGGGACATGAGTGTCGTGAGGGCTGCTATAGACTTCGGCTTTTCCTGTCCCAGGTGTCGGGCAAGCCACTCGTCGCGGATGTTATGCTTGAAGGTTGCTAAGGCCTCTGCGTCCGGATAGTCGACTATCTGGTTTTTCTTTGTTAGGAACCATGTCCAGAATTGTCTGGCCGATTCCTCTGGCTGCTGAATTATGTGGCTTAAGTCGTCGGCATCCGGTGGTCGCACGTAAGTGCCTTGGAAGTTGTCGAGGAATGCGGCTTCAAGGTCCTCCCAAGAACCGATTGAGTCTGCTAGCAAGCTGTTAAGCCAATGCCGGGCCGGTCCTTTAAGTTTGAGCGGGAGGTATTTGATGGCGTGTAGATCATCGCCACATGCCATGTGGATGTGAAGGAGATAATCCTTGATCCATACCGCCGGATCTGTTGTGCCATCGTATGATTCGATGTTTACGGGTTTGAAACCCTCTGGGATTTTATGCTCCATTACTTCATTTGTGAAGCATAGCGGGTGTGCGGCGCCTCTGTACTGGGCTATATCACGACGCAGCTCGGAAGAGCTATGTCTGTTGTGTTCGGCCCGACCGGATTTGTTGTATTCGGAGTGAAGATCATCGTCACGTGCGGTAGGGCGTCTGCGCGATCCGTAGATCGATCTTGTTTGGCTTGCCTTGTCCTCCAGTACGTCTCGCAGGTCTGGCGCATTTTCCCGTGCCTTAGTTGAGCGGCGTCGGGGCATGGCTTGGGTGGAGGACCGAGAGGCCTCTCTGTCGCGGCCGCGAGGTGGCCGGTCTGCCATGTCGTGCGCTGGTGATGTAGGTGCTTCCTCCTCTGATCGGGGTAGCGGCCTGCGCTTTGGGTAACTCTTGGAAGGGCGTTCGAGTTCATACTCTTCGGCCGCAAGGACTTCAGTCCATCTGTCAGCTAGCAAATCTTGGGCAGCTCTAAGCTGTTGTTGCTTTTTCTTGAGGCTTCTTGCCGTTGCTAAAAGCCTGCGTTTGAAACGCTCTTGCTCGGCGGGGTCTGATGGTATGACGAATTCGTCGTCATCAAGGCTTGCCTCGTCTTCGGAGGGAGGCATATAGTTATCATCCTCAACCTCTTGGTCTGCCGCTCTCTCATGAGGGCTGGCTTCTCCATCTTCCTGTGCCGAATCTTGCTGAGGTGGGTGTTCTTCGGCGCTATCTGGGGTAGTATTATCTCCCATGCCAGAATCACCGTTTTTGTTTTGGCGGGATTTAGAGCGGCGCCGCTGACGCCCGCGCTTTGGCTGTTTCTTGGGGGTGTCCTCCCCCACTGTTCCATCTCCATCTCCATCTTTTGGAGTATCCACCATATATATATGTCATATGACGAGGTGGCATTCCAGCGCCCTACAGGTGCTGGTTCCTGTTCGTCTCCTACATCGTCGTCCATACCGTCGATGTCTTCGGAGCCGAAGTCAAGCATGTCGGTTAAATTGTCGACAGTGGCTACAAAGTGGGTGGTGGGTGGGTTTTGAATTTCTTCGTCTTCCGCATCCCATCCTTGCTGACCGTAATCCGGCCAGGGCTCTCCTGATAAAGAGAGAGACTTAAGATAATTCAGGATGACGCCAAAAGGCGAGTGCTGAAAGATGTCTGCGGTGGTGAACTCCATTATCGGCGCCCAGTCGGATTCGATTGGCAGGGGGGCGGGGGGTTCGGAGTCTGGGGAGGAGTCCGTATCCTCGGAGTCACGGATCATGCAGAGTGCGAGGCTAGCGTTCGGCTCGATCGCCTTTAAGATCGCAGCCCCTGAGGTGGCGTCCAACCGCTCGTCCTCAATTGGCGCAATAGGCTCCGAGTTAGAGGTCAGAACCGATGCGTGTGCGGCCTCCAGGACACTACCCGGAGGCAGAGCTAGATCATGCCCCTCGAGATAGCGCGGCGCACTTGGCCGTGGCTCGAACCCATCGAAGATCAAGTCTCCGCGGATGTCAGCCGTGTAGTTTAAGCTTCCAAACCTGACTTGATGGCCAGGGGCGTAGCTTTCGATCTGCTCCAAGTGGCCAAGAGAATTGGCCCGCAGAGCGAAGCTGCCGAAGACGAAGATCTGTCCAGGGAGAAAAGTCTCACCCTGGACCGCATCGTTGTTGATGATCAAAGGAGCCATCGGGCCTAAAGGCGACGACACAGAGGAACTCTCAATGAAAGCACCAATGTCTGTGTCAAAACCGGCGGATCTCGGGTAGGGGGTCCCGAATTGCGCGTCTAGGCCGGATGGTAACAGGAGGCAGGGAACACGATGTTTTACCCAGGTTCGGGCCCTCTCGATGGAGGTAAAACCCTACGTCCTGCTTGATTAATATTGATGATATGTGTAGTACAAGAGTAGATCTACCACGAGATCAAGGAGGCTAAACCCTAGAAGCTAGCCTATGGTATGATTATTATCTATGGAGTTGATTATGATCGCCTACAGACTACAACCCTCCGGTTTATATAGACACCGGATAGGGTTAGGGTTACATAGAGTCGGTTACAATGGTAGGAGATCTTGAATATCCGTATCGCCAAGCTTGCCTTCCACGCCAAGGAAAGTCCCATCCGGACATGGGACATAGTCTTCAATCTTGTATCTTCATAGTCCTGGAGTCCGGCTGAAGGTATAGTCCGGCTACCCGAACACCCCCTAATCTAGGAATCCCTCAGTAGCCCCTGAACCAGGCTTCAATGACGACGAGTCCGGCGCGCAAATTATTTTCGGCATTGCAAGGCGGGTTCCTCCTCCAAGTCCTTCAGAGAAGATTGTAAACACCAAGAGTAGTGTCCGGCTCTGTAAAATAAGTTTCCACATATTGCCATAGAGAGAATAATATTAACAAAAATCAAATCTGCTGACATATTCCGCAGTGCGTTATCACACTACGGCCAAGTCTTTTACGAATCGTTTTTACTTTTTCACCTCGGCGTGTTTTGCGAGGCGGTTTCCTTGGCACGTCTTGTCAAAGCAGAGATCGTGTACCCCCCTTTTACGGGATTCTCATCAATACGGACATGGGTAACCCAATCATGCCCGTTAGCATATTTTCTCGATTAAAGGCGAGTCCCAAACGGTTACGGGGAGGGCTCCTGGTATTCAGCCTCTTATAAAGAGATCAGGGCCTTATCTTTTCTTCAACAAGTTCGCCCGTCGCCTCGAGTTCCAACACCCCAGGCTCCAGATTCAGAGCGCCTCGGACCTTCGACGATGTCCGGTTCCGACCTTCAAGGCCGATGGATGCCCTCCTCCGTCACGGAGGAGGACATGCTAAAGTTGAGAAAGGCTAAGTTCCTGACCGGCGAAATTTGGCATAGGTTGCCTGCTCAAGGGCAGGTCATCCCCAGTCCCCAGCCTGGTGAGAGCGTGGTGTTCATGTCTCACTTCCTTCAGGGGTTGGGCTTCCCAATGGATCCCTTCATGAGGGGACTGCTGTTTTATTATGGGCTGGAATTCCACGACTTAGCTCCGGAGTTCGTCCTCCATATCTCCTCGTTTATCATTGTGTGCGAAGCGTTCCTCCGTGTTAACCCTCACTTCGGACTATGGCTCAAGACCTTCAAAGTGGAGCCGAAGATGATCGAGGGACGGCAGCAGAGTGCGGAGGCGCTGTTATAAGCAAAAATGCTGATGCTCCATGGAACGAGGGCTCTTTTCAAGAGGAGCTAGGCTTGTGGCAACAAGAGTGGTTTTATATCACCGCGCCCTAGAGCACCAAATGGGTGGCGCCTCCTGCCTTTCGCTCGGGTCCCCCACCACGTCTGGCATCATGGGTCAACAGAGGGTTGGATTGGGGTTTGCCCAAAGACGTGCCCTTGTTACAAGGCCGCATTAAAGATCTCTTGGAAGGAGACCTCAGCCTGGTCAAGGTGACGCAGGTCATGCTGATTCGCCGAATACTGCCCGGCAAACGTCGCCCCCTTCGCCTGTGAGAGTTTAATCCAGAGGGACCGTGAGCTCTCCAGAACTTCATGGGCGCAACACCCGCGGAGATGTATAAACTGTTCTTCGGATCACAAGAGATGTGTACGGATTCGACCGAGGATGCAGGCCTAAGCCGCAATCGTCTGGATACTCAAGTAAGAAACCTTGTGCCCGGACCTTCTATCCGTATAATTGTCATAAACTTGCCCCTAAGAGAGCCGTCCTTTTAAACAGGAGTGGATAGCGAAGGCAAAGCTGATCAGGTGTCCGGCTCCCCTTCCTGAAACCAGGCTGAATCCCGTGCTAGTCAGGATGCTGGAGATAATGCCCTTGGAGGGGGAGGACAAGGAAGCTATGGCCTCCTCGAAGGAGGCTGCTCCGAAGGGAGGAACCGACGATTCCTCTCCTAAGGGGAAGAAGAGATCCGCCTCTGATGACCCGGAAACAATGGCCGCGAAGCGGGGGAGAAAATCCTCATCAGAGGGTTCGACGCCGGGGAGTTCCTCGGACGGACTACACCCTCAAGGGGATCAGCCCTCCAGCGAGCCGTAAGTAGAGAAAGATTTTCCTTTTGAGGGATGAGGGAAATCCTTGATTTATGTCTGAGAAGATTAACCAAACTTTTACCTTGTAGCTCGGACCTCAGCCCTTCTCAGCAGAGCTCGTCTTCGGGGGATCTTCTTCCAAAGATGGTGGAGAGCGGGATGCCTCCCCCTACCGTGCCACCTAGCGGGGCGGGCGATCCTGAGGTGTCGTCGCGGAGGGTTCCTCCGAATCCGGCAGGGGCAGAAGATAGCTATGTGCCCCCCCGAGGTTCTCCGCATCCGGACTTCAAAAGAGGTCATGGGACGAGCCCGACACGGTTTGGTGCTCGGTCGGAGGAGCTAAAGATTCTGCTGGGGCGAGCTTGCATCTCAGAGGAGCACCGTGCATTGATGGGCACGGTGATTGAAAGGATTTCATCCGCAGAGAGCGGATTGCATGAGGCCGTCAAAAGTTCACTGGCGGGTTTCGAGGTACATTAGATAATGTACACTTTTGGCAGTTGCGCATGAATAAGATGCGCCCTGTGTAGATAGTAGCCCCTGAGACTCTGCGCGTCGTCAAGAAATGACGGCACGTGGAGGATCATAATCCTAGGTCTAAGATGTCGCCTTTGAATGTAGGCGGCAGGGTGTCCGGAATCGAGCCGAACTGACAATTTTGCCGAACTAAAGCGGCAACTGGACGTGGCAGAAGCTGACATCACGCTTGTCAACAAGCGGCTTGAGGAGGCTCAAGGTATGCAATTCCCCGGGCGGCATGAGGTAAGAACGGTTTGATGTCTGTGTTTTACAATCTGTGTGCTTGACGCAGATGGTGCGGCCGCCGTGGAGAGTCTTAGGGAAGAACTTGCCCGAGCTAAAGAACAAGCCAGAGAAAGTGATGCGGCTGCCAAGAAAGCCCTTGAAGAGTTGAGAGCCGAACAGGCTGCTCATTGCCGAAGCAAGGAAGAGATGGCCGAGATGGCCGAAAAGTTAAAAAGCGCTACAGACCATTGCAGACTTCTTGAAAAAGAAGATCAGGCGAAACAGACAGACTTAGAGAAGGCCGTTGCCAATGCCAAGGACGCGCGCTCTGCGATGAGAGCTACCAGGGAGGAGCTGCGTCAGGCCGAACAGATTGCGGCTGGAAAGCCCTTTATGCTGTGAAGGAAATTTTGCGATCTGAAGTTTGCTCCGTTGGACCGGATGTGGAGTGTGGAGGATACCTATCTAGATTTGGCAGCGAGTGCTGCTAATGCGACCGAACACTTTCGAGATCAGAAAGATCGCGAAGTGGAAAAGCTTTTCTGGTCGCAGTTTCATAATCCAGAGCGTCCACTGGCAGTGGACGATCGTTTGGCTCAATGGGCCGAAATGAATAGGTTGTCCGGACTTGCCATGAAGTACGTCATGGGTCATCTATGGCCGGGGAGATCGGAGCGGAAGAGTTATTCCAGCTTGGTGCAGCAATTCCTTGACGCGGTGCCACGTATAAATGCAATGAAAAGGTCAACATGCATAGAGGGCGCAAGGATGGCTCTTGCCCGTGTTAAGACATACTGGGCAGAGATGGAGACCAGCGTTGTTGCGTCCTGAGATTCGGACAAAAGCCGAGTATCCTCCGAGCACTATTTTCAGGAAGTCCTTTGAAGGCGCTCGTGTAATAGAGACGCAATGCTCGAAAGATGCTATGTTATGATAGCATATGTAATTATAAAGTAATATTTTGATAAACTGTAGTGGCCTTTTTATACTTGTGCCTTCAAGTATTGGGAACACCTCCTGTGCGGCCGTTTTAATATATATATATATATATAATCTGAAAGATGGCAGTCGTTGGCTTCAGCCCCCATGCACATAGTGCGGGGGTGCTCGCAGAAGACGCATTTTCACACTTAACCCAACGTCTTGGTCCTACAAAGGAGGTGATAGCGCAGCGGGCCAGGCAACCGGACTATAATGCTTTAACACTTTCACTTAGCCATAGGAGCTTGACAATGAGACTATTTAGGTAGCTCCTTGGTGGCGACTGCGCTCATCCGAGTTCGGGGCGCGTATGTGCCTGACCGGGAAGCGGCCCTTCGTTAAAGCGGAGGAATCCGATAGATTCCGATAGGTCATCAAGTGGCTGACCAGTCTCACGCTACATCATGACAGTCAATTTTCGGCTTTCTCTACTGAGGTGCTCGCCCGGCCGAACCGGGGCACAATCGCAGTAGTTCTCCTGGTGCTACCTTAGCCGATAGAGCGGAACGTAAGGTAGCCAAACTCAGGAGCCGGGCAACCCAACATTTAATCGAAGACATTATTCGGAGCTGATGCATATAATGCCAAAACTCGCGACGCCGTACACTCCCTAAGGTGTTCGGTCTTTATGAGTGCGGGCGAAACAACACTCTTTATTAAAAAAGCCCCTAGTGTCCAGGTACATGCAAAAATTCTGACGTGGCCACATGCCAAGACGCCAGCCTCCTCCTTAGTTATATCAGAAAAAACCAGGGGATGTCTAGCAACAAGAGACAGTAAAAAAGGTTTACGCAGGGTCTTAATCTAAAAAGAATCCTTTAGGACGGGTCCCTACTGCACGTCTGCGCCTGTGTCTCTGTTGTGCCGTATCCTGGACGGGTGCCGCACGACGTTCATCTGTAAAAGAGAGGAACTGAGTTGAAAATGGGTCGTGCCGAAAAAGTTGAAAATAAACAAAGTAAAAAGTAAAATGTATAAGATTGAGCTTTATTGTCTCTTATTGTATATGCATGGAGCCCCTAGTGCGGGGGTGTATGGCCACTAATCCTGCATCAATGATGATTTTGTACCGAACTCGTCTATCCGCGTTCGTGGTCTTTAATGACCTGTTTCGAAGTTTTTTGGCCGGTGAGGCCATTTTGCTATGGGGCTGTCAAGGCGGCCGCACAGTCCTCCGCTTGGGGAGGCGCACTTTAGTGCTTCCACTTCAAAGATATGATGCCTTGTGGACCGGGCATCTTAAGCGTAAGAGATGCATAATGCGGTATTGCGTTAAAGCGTGCGAAAGCTTCGCGTCCCAGTAGTGCTTGATAGCGACTTGAGAACGAGACGATATGGAAGGTCAGCTTTTCGCGGCGGAAGTTATCGGCAGAGCCGAATGTGACTTCGAGCCGGAGAAAACCCATACAACGGGTGTCCGGACCAGGTATTACCCCTTGAAAGGAGGTTTTGCTGCGGCGAATTTTTGCTGGGTTTATCCCCATGTGCTGGATTGTATCCTGATATATCAGGTTTAGTCCACTGCCGCCGTCCATAAGGACATTTGAAAAATGGAGTCCGCCAATTATTGGATCGAGTATCAAGGAATTCCAGCCTGCATTCTTGATATTTCTAGAATAATCTAGCTGATCGAAGATGATCGGTTTTGACAACCAGTGGCCGGACCCTTTGGGGATGGGCTGTGTGGTGCGTACCTTTACGGGCGCCGCATGTTTTGTTATGTGAACTGAGTTCACTGTTTTTACTTCTTGTGGGAAGTTCTTTTGTTTCCTGGTACTCTGCTTTTGGGGTTCGTCCTCGTCTTCGCTTGGTGTGTCGAGCCCCTTGTGTTCGGCATTGAGTCTGCCGGATTGTTTGAAAACCCAACAGTCTCTGTGGGTATGGTTAGCAGGCTTCCCGGGAGTACTGTGTATCTGACATATCCTGTCCAGGATTTTATTTAGGTTGGATGGATCGTCCCTGTTATCCTGGGGGGGGGGGCGATTTTGCCTGATTTTGTCGTGAGCCTTTGAATCTGGCATCGACTGTCGTGCTCTTCGGACTTTTGTCCTTAGTCCGGCAACGGTCCTTGTTGCGTCGCGGTTTTCCGTTTCCATCCCTAGTTTCGGATGTACTTGGGTCGCTGGGGCTGCACCGTGCCAACCAGCTGCCCTCCCCTGCATAAAAGCGGGTCATGAGGTTTGTTAGTGCGGCCATTGTCCTTGGCTTTTCTTGGCCGAGGTGTCTGGCGAGCCATTCGTCTTGGACGTTATGCCTGAAAGCTGCTAAGGCTTCGACGTCCGGATAGTCGACTATCTAATTCTTTTTAGTGAGGAATCTGTTCCAGAACTGCCGAGCTGATTCTCCGGGTTGTTGAGTTATGTGACTAAGATCGTCTGCATCCGGAGGGCGGACATCGGTCCCTTGAAAGTTTGCTCGGAAAGCATCCTCGAGCTCTTCCCAGCTTCCAATTGTGTTTTCGGGAAGGCTTTTAAGCCAATGCCGGGCTGGCCCTTTGAGCTTAAGGGGTAAATATTTTATGGCGTGGAGATCATCTCCTCTAGCCATGTGTATGTGGAGGATATAATCCTCTATCCAGACTCCAAGGTCTGTTGTTCCATCGTATGCCTCTATGTTTACGGGTTTGAATCCCTCTGGAAATTCATGGTCCAGGACCTCATCGGTGAAACATAGAGGGTGTGCGGCGCCCCTGTATTCGGGTGTGGTAGATTCTGATGATGGCTTCATAGCATTGCTTACGAGAGCTTGCTTTCTTGGCCCATAAATGGACCTGACTGGGCCATGGTACGAATCCTTAAGTGGGTCGCATGCCGATTTGAGTGCGGCGCTGCTTGCCGCTTTATGGGGTCGTCTATCCGACCGTGTGGCTTTCTCATTTTTTGAATGCGAGGGCTCTAGGGCCTCTTCGTCGAATTCAGGCATTAGCTTTCTTTTCAGATAGATTTTAGTGCGGCGACTGTCGCCGTATTTATCTGCGGTATTGATTACTTTGCTCCATCTAATCCGGAGTGCATCTTCCGCTGTTTTTAGCTTCCGCTTCTGCTTTTTTAGGCTGCGTGTAGTTGCAACGAGCCTCTCGTGGAGATTCTTCTGCTCCATAGGTTTATCCGGCGTGAGGTCGTCCGGAATGTCGTTTTCTCTAGAGGAGGGATGTTCGGTTTCTCCATCCGCGTTGCCATGTTCGGACGGTTGCTCTAAGGCCTGCTCGTCCTGCTCTATGGCTGGGTTTATATCGAGGCGGGGTTTGGGTCGGCGTTTACACCGACGCTTTGATTGCTTTTCGGGGGGTCTATCTCCCGTTCCTTCCCCTTTTTCCTCGTTGTCGCTTCCTTTAGGGGTATCCACCATGTACACATCGTGAGATGAGGTGGATGTCCAATGCCCTATGGGCGTTGGTTCGTCGGTATCTCCTGCATCGTCATCCATGCTGTCAATGTCTCCGGAGTCAAAGTTGAGCACGTCGTTTAAATTGTCGACAGTGGCTACCAAGTGGGTGGTGGGTGGGCTTTGAATTTCTTCATCGCCCGTATCCCATCCTCGCTGACCGTAATCCGGCCAGGGCTCTCCTGATAAAGAGAGAGACTTAAGAGAATTTAGGATGATGCCGAAAGGCGAGTGCTGAAAGATGTCTGTGGTGCTGAACTCCATTATCGGCGCCCGATCAGATTCGATTGGCAGGGGCGTGGGGGGTTCGGAGTCCGGGGAGGAGTCCGGATCCTCGGAGTCACGGGTCGTGCAGAGTGCGGGGCTAGCGTTTGGCTCGATGGCCTTTGAGATCGCAGCCCCCGAGGTGACGTCCAACCGCTCGTCCTCGATTAGCGCAATAGGCTCTGAGTTAGGGGTCAGAACCGATGCGTGTGCGGCCTCCAGGACACTGTCCGGAGGCAGAGCTAGATCATGCCCCTCGAGATAGTGCGGCACGCTTGGCCGTGGCTCGAATCCGTTGAATATCAAGTCTCCGCGGATGTCAACCGTGTAGTTTAAGCTTCCAAACCTGACTTGATGGCCAGGGGCGTAGCTTTCGATCTGCTCCAAGTGGCCAAGAGAATTGGCCCGCAGAGCAAAGCCGTCGAAGACGAAGATCTGTTCGGGGAGAAAAGTCTCACCCTGGACCGCATCATTGTTGATGATCAAAGGAGCCATCGGACCTAGCAACGACGATACAGAGGAACTCTCAATGAAAGCACCAATGTCGGTGTCAAAACCGGCGGATCTCGGGTAGGGGGTCCTGAACTGTGCATCTAGGCCGGATGGTAACAAGAGGCAGGGAACACGATGTTTACCCAGGTTCAGGCCCTCTCGATGGAGGTAAAACCCTACGTCCTGCTTGATTAATATTGATGATATGGGTAGTACAAGAGTAGATCTACCACGAGATCAAGGAGGCTAAACCCTAGAAGCTAGCCTATGGTATGATTGTTATCTATGGAGTTGATGAAGTTGTCCTATGGACTAAAACCCTCCAGTTTATATTGACATTGGATAGGGTTAGGGTTACATAGAGTCGGTTACAATGGTAGGAGATCTTGAATATCCGCATTGCCAAGCTTGCCTTCCACGCCAAGGAAAGTCCCATCCGGACACGTGACGTACTTCAATCTTGTATCTTCATAGTCCTGGAGTCCGGTTGAAGGTATAGTCCGGCTACCCGAACACCCCCTAATCCAGGACTCCCTCAATCACCAATCACCTGGGTCAAGTACTAAAAAGAAAAAACCCTCTACAGGGCATGGAACCGTACTGGAAGGATGGCTTAATGGACCCTGTAAAATTCAAAGTACAGAGGACGCCACACCAACTCACAGCCTCAGAGCATGTTGGATACTCCGGCAGGTGGCCAAAATTGGCGAAAATCTCCTAATTTCAGAGGCCACAGAAAGCCACCCCAGAGACACCAATACGGTATTAACAGTCTTCGAGACTTTCGCATCAAATAATATGCGAAAAAGGACACTCCACAGCCTTGCCGAAGTCTACCAAGTAGCAACAATAAACCCATGGAGTGACACGGCTATTACCTTTAACGCCAGTGATGAACCTAAATTCCGAACAGCCCGAGCACCAGCCACATTGGTCCTCAGTCCAATAGTGGACGGCTTTCGTCTTACCAAGGTACTCATGGACGGCGGCAGTGGATTGAACCTCATTTACGAGGAGACTCTTCAAAAAATGGAAATAGACTGGAACCGCATTGAGTGAAGCAGCACAACCTTTAGAGGAATAATCCCCAGTCGGGAAGCGCGCTGTATAGGAAAAATCACACTAGATGTGGTGTTCGGCACACTAGATAATTACAGGTCCGAAGAGGTCACGTTCTAGGTGGCTCCGTTCAGCAGCGGTTATCACGCTCTGCTAGGACGGGAAGCATTTACAATATTCCAAGCAATACCCCATTACGGGTACATGAAGCTCAAGATGCCCGGGCCTAATGGGATCATCACTCTCGCTAGTGATCCGGACATAGCACTCCACGCTGAAAACAAGACAGCCGCACTGGCCCTCGAGGCACTATCCGAAGCCCTAGCGGCTGAGGAGCTGACTGCGCTGCACTCTATGGTGAATAGGGACGATGTGGTACTTGACAAAAGATCCAAGTCCACCTCCTTTAAACTGGCGGACGAAATAGTCAAATTCCAAGTCCATCCAATCGACCCCAATAAAACAGCTTCCATCGGGGCACAGTTAAACCCTGATGTCGACGCCGCATTGCGAGAGTTCCTACGAGAGAACTAGGACATTTTCGCCTGGCATCCTTCAGACATGCCAGGAATCCCACGCAGGCTGGCCGAGCACAGCTTAAATATCTAAGCAGGATTGAAACCTGTCAAACAGGCTCTTCGGCGTTTTTCCGAACCTAAGAGACAGGCCATGGGAGAGGAGCTAGCAAAGCTATTGGAGGTCAGATTCATCAGAGACATAAAACATCCAGACTGGCTAGCAAACCTGGTGATGGTACGAAAGAAGGACAAATCCTGGCGCTTGTGTGTTGATTTTAAAGTCCTTAACAAGGCTTGCCCAAAGGATCCCTTCCCCCTCCCCCGCATCGACCAAATTATCGATGCTACCATAGGACACGATTCGTTGTGTTTCCTCGACGCATATTCTGGCTACCATCAAATCAAGATGGCAGAACCAGACCAAGCCGCAATGACATTTATCACACCATACGGGCCATTCTGCTTCAACACGATGCCCTTCGGGCTCAAAAACGCCAGCGCAACATATCAGCGCATGATTCAGACATGTCTGGCAAGCCAGATCGGCAAAACAGTGGAGGCATATGTAGATGATGTGGTCGTCAAAACAAGACATGTTGAATCTCTAGTAGACGACTTGAGGCTCACATTTGATAACCTCCGAACATACGACATCAAGCTCAACCCGGAAAAATGCGTTTTCGGCGTTCCAGCCGGAAAGCTCTTGGGCTTCATTGTATCCGGTAGAGGAATTGAAGCAAATCCAGCCAAGATCCGAGCTCTGTCGCAACTGGATATCCCAAAGGACCACAAACAAATACAAAAGTTAACCGGATGCGTGGCGGCTCTAAGCCGCTTCATCTCCCGCTTGGGAGAAAAGGCCCTACCCCTTTACCGCCTCCTTCGGCGCACCAAACACTTCAAATGGACGGATGCAGCCACGGCCGGACTCGACGAAATAAAAGCCATACTGGCAACAAACCCAGTCCTGGCCACGCCAAACATTGGCGAACCAATGCTACTATACATTGCAGCAACACATCAGGTTGTAAGTGCAGTGCTCGTCGTCGAACGAGAAGCGGGCGGACACAAATTCCCTCTTCAAAAGCCGGTCTATTATGTGTCCACCGTCTTGACTCCTTGCAAATCACGGTACCCGCATTATCAAAAGATTGCGTACGCGGTATTCATGGCGTCCCGGAAGCTACGACACTACTTTCAAGAGTGTTCAATAACAGCAGCCTCGGAAGTACCACTTAACGATATTATAAACAACCGTGACGCAACTGGCCGGATTGCAAAATGGGCCATTGAGCTCCTCCTGTTCGACATAACTTATAAGCCACGACGAGCCATCAAGTTGCAAGTCTTGGCCGACTTCGTCGCAGAATGGACGGAGGCCGAACTCCCTAAAGAGTATGACACATATTCCAATTGGATCATGCATTTCGACGGGTCCAAGATGTTGGCCGGACTGGGGGCTGGCGTCGTTTTGACGTCCCCCACAGGAGACATAGTTTAATACGTACTACAGATTATGTACAGGGACTCCAACAATGCAGCCGAATATGAGGCCCTTTTACATGGTCTCCGCATGGCAGTATCCATGGGCATCCAACGTCTAGAGGTGCGCGGGGACTCGAACCTCGCAATATCCCAAATAAATGGAGACTTCGATGCCAAGGATCCAAAAATGGAAGCTTACCGCAACGCCGTCCTAAAAATGTCAGCTCGGTTCGAGGGGCTTGAATTTCAACATATAGCCCGGGAAAATAATCAGGCGGCAGATGTCCTAGCACACATCGGCGCAAAACGCGATGTAGTCCCCCCCCCAACATCTTCTTGGAGAGGCTGTTCAAGCCATCCGTAGTATGGGAAGGGGAGCCGAACAATAACAGCCCGAACCCAACCACACTGCCCGACACCGAGCATTCTGACACAATCGGAGGCTCTGCCAATGAAATAACACCCTCAGCCCATGTAATAATGGCCGTCATCGCCCTGTGGACAGAACCATTCCTCGCCTACCTTACTAGGCAGGAACTCCCCGAGGACCAAAATGAGGGAGAGCTTTATAAGAAAAGCACTACCGGAGTCCTTCAAAGGTGCATCTCCGAAGAGGAGGGGCGGAACCTCCTGGCTGAAATTCACGCCGGACTCGGCGGCCATCACGTTGCAGCCCGGTCCCTTGTAAGCAAGGCCTTCCATATGGGCTTTTATTGGTCGCCGGCCCGGGCAGACGCTCAGGACTTAGTCCAACGATGCACCGGTTGCCAGCTCTTTGCAAACCAAAGCCACATGCCACCCACCGCCCTCCAAACTATCCCCATTACTTGTCCCTTCGCGGTCTGGGGGCTTGACATGGTCGGACCCCTTAAAGGCAGAACCCACAAGCAAAAATACTTACTGGTCATGGTGGATAAGTTCACCAAATGGATAGAAGCCAAGCCTGTTAAGACGGCCGAATCCGGACCAGTGATAGACTTTATATCCGGGGTTGTACACCGTTATGGCGTCCCCCACAGCATCCTCACTGATAACGGCACGAACTTCACGGCCGACGAGGTAAAACTCTGGTGCAAAAACATGGGCATCAAGCTCGATTATGCTTCCGTCTATCACCCACAAACTAACGGCCAGGTCGAATGTGCAAATGGTCTTATCATGAGCGGCATCAAACCTAGATTAGTGCGGTCCCTCAAGGAATCTAACACTCACTGGGTAGAGGAGCTCGACTCCGTACTCTAGGGGCTGCGGACCACGCCGAATCGCACAACCGGATACACACCATTCTTTATGGTGTATGGCGCAGAGGCAGTTTTGCCTTGCGACATAATTCATGACTCACCTCGAGTGCGCATGTACGAAGAAAGAGAAGCCGAGCTCGATCGGTAGGACAACTTGGATGCATTGGAGGAGGAGCGTGACGTGGCAAAAGCCCGTTCTGCAATCTATCAATAGCAGGCTCGAAGATACCAAAGCAGAGAAGTACGGGCCAAAAATTACAACGTTGGCGAATTAGTTCTACGACTACCGGACAAGAAAAAGGACAAACTCAAGCCCAAGTGGGAAGGTCCCTTCATAATTGACCAAGTCCTGACTGGTGGAGCGTACCTCCTGCGGAATGCATCGGATAACCGACTCGAGCCAAACCCATGGAACGCAGCCCGTCTCCGAAGATTCTATGCCTAGTGCCGGACTCTATGTTCCTCTCCTTCCTCTTTCCATTTTTTTATTTTATGTCTTACATTTCTCTTCTTCTCTCTCTCTTATAGCCTCTAAAGGCTCATAAAGTGACGCGCTATCCGCGCTCATTAAACCTGGGGGCTTCTTTAAACAGAAGCTTATTCATGCGGGCTTCATGCCCAACACATGTGTCACACTTCCACATGTACCTTTTATTCACCATTATATGCATCGATATGACTTAAGTTTTGGCCAAGCTGGGTTGCCTGGCTCCTGTGCTTACCCCTACGTCCCCGATTGTTCGGCTAGGTGGTAAAAGGAGCACCTCTGCGATTGTTACTGCCGGGCCAGCCGGACGTGTACCTCAGACTGGGTGAAGCCGAAAGCTAGCATTCTTAAGGGAATATTCGGTCGATGAACTAAAGATGATCTTTTTTTTATCTATACGCCCCAGATGTTTTTCCTGCATTTCTTTTCGCAGCATGGACATGCACCTTAGGGCATGCCTCCCAGGGAAAGGAACCCCTAACGGAACTATTCTCCCTGGAAGATGTTTCTTACTAACCATTTAATATAACATACCTAGTCGGGCACTTGTCTGTTCACGCCCTAATGACCCCTACGCCTGGTCTCCATGCATTCCCCGGTTCCTATATAACCGCATGGGAATTCGGACACACTCCGGACCGTTAGGTCCCGAGGCTAAAGCGAAAAGGTCGGCCATGACAAATGATCTACAATCTGGCTAGAAGGCATTATAAATGTCAATTAGATTACATAGTCATTTTGACTGGTTGTATTCCTCTTCAATACCATCTAACAGGCTGTCTAATTTACAGTCCTGCTAGGAATACTTTGCGGCCAACTCTACTTGGCCATATACTAAGCTTACAGGGATCTCCTTCCCATCGGGCCCTACATGACCGACCTCGGCCATGTGGTTGGGGTCAGCCTTTGCGTACCACGTCTTTACCATGGCCCAGGCCTCCCTAGCGCCTTGACGGCAGGCTGATATCTTCCACAATCGGAAGCGCCGCCGTGCTCCCTTTAGCTGCTCCGCAAGCTCTCCAAGACCTTCGGGCATGGAGACGGATGGCCATAGGGCCTGGGCGATGCCTCGCATCGCCTGCCGCACTCGATCGAGCAGTTGCGGGAGCTCGGGAAGAAGGTCACCCATAGAACCAGGCATCTCCTCTGTAGGACGACCTGTTAGCATACCTACAGACATTGCTCTGTTAGTCGACTTCCCCGCTGAACTTTCTTTCAAAAGGTTCGCTCAAGAACTTACTAAATATGCCACGCCGAAGCCGCTGATTCTCCTTCATGGAGTCTGACAGCTGGGCACGAACATCTTTCAGCTCGACGTCCAGCTTGGTGTTGGCAACTTGGAGATTGTTCTTCTCCCCCATCACCTTTAGCAGCACCCTCTCACTAGCCTTTAGCTGGCGTAGGAGGTGTTGCCTTTCCGGATTCAATCCGGCGCCATCTGCAATTTATTTGTCAGATTCGCACCAAAGCCGTGCTTTGCAAAATACTTATCTTTCAAAGTATATATTACCAGAGGGGGTCTCCTTAGGCTCCCCTACCGCGGCTAGTGCGGCCTCAAGTTGGGCTTTGCACTCTTCTAGCTCCTTGGACAGTAGGGAATTCTTTTCCGTAAGAACCTGCATCACAAATGATCCTTAAATCAGTTATTCTAACTGTTTCAAGTCTCGGGGGCTACTGGTATATATATATAATTACCAAAATTTCCTTACCCGTATGTCTTTTACATATTGCTCCGTGGCTCTGGCTAGACCATCTTGAGCGGCACGGAGGTACGCATCTCCCGACTTGAAGGCATCTAGCGCCTCTTGGGAGAAACATGCATCACGAAGAATTGTCCGGCGATGCCTGTGGTTCATGGCACTCTCCACCTCAGAGTTGGTGGCAGACAACCCGTCCACATCCTCCATCGGAGGAGCGTCCGGTGCGCGCCTTGTGTTTGGCCCCGCTTCCGGGCCAAGCTTTGGAGCCTGGCTGGTGGAGGCGCGATTGGCGGTCTCTCTGAATATAGTTTGGCAAGGTCTCTTTGTCCTGAAGAGAGCACAAATGTTAATATGCCTTGAAGGTATAACACCTGGAATAACGGGGTGCGCCATACCTTTGCGCTGACGCCCCGGTCCGGACTACCCCTCTTTTCTGCCCACGGGGCCCCGCGGCCCCTCGTTGGCTTGTCGCCGCAGATTCGGCCTCCCGTTTCTGGGAGGCCGGAATTAGCCCTGGATAATTAGCCGTAATGGCCACCAGGGCGTTGTCCTTAATCAATTGAAGGAACACTCCATCAATCAGATCCATCGAAAGGTCCGGATCCTCTTGAGAGTCCGGGTCGAAGGACCGTTCTGGGTCCTCGGGTTGTGGAGGAGGGCTGTTTATGTCTTTGACGGCCTGGCGCAGTTCCTGCGTCGAAATCACTAAGATTGAATATTTAACAATGGGGATATAAAACAGATGGGCAAGATGTGACCACTCACCCAGCTTGGAGGATTGTACATGGAAAATCCACCCTTTGGGTCGACGCAGAGAAAATCCTCCTCTTCTCCCTTGTACAAAGCAGACAAGGTCTTTATTAGAGCCGCAACCGAATCCGTCCCCTTACGGCCGTAGCAGGTGGTGTCGTCCTCCCCGTTGAAATCCCACATGGGGTGGCTTCTATACTGTAGCGGCTGCACCCCTCGCATGATGCATGCGGCCATGACTCCGATCATGGTTAGTCCGGAATGAGCTAACAATCTTATTCAGCCCATCAGGTAAATGATGTCCCTGTCACTTTCCCTCTAAGGGCTCTGTGGGCGCCAGCTTAGGCGCTTCTTTAAGGGAGCACCGTTGAATTAAGGGAGGCCGTTCCGTACAGGATCCGGCAGCGGGACATCTTCTATATAGAACCATTCCGAGGGCCAGTCTTCGGACGCCTTCTTTGGGGTTCCGGACAGATATCCTGTCCCGGCGATGTGCCACACTTCGGCTCCGCCCACTTGATACATCGACCCCTTCTTGGAACGGGGCACGAGGCAAAACAGCTCCTTCCACAGTCTGAAATGAGCTTCAACGCCCAAGAACAGCTCGCAGAGGGCCACAAAGCCCGCGATGTGCAATATTGAGGCAGGCGTGAGATGATGTAGCTGGAGGCCGTAGAACTCCAGCAGCCCCCGGAGAAATGGGTGGATTGGAAATCTGAGCCCCCTTATTAAGTAAGGGACAAGGCACACCCGCTCTCCTTTGGAGGGATTAGGGGCATTCTCTGCTTGCTCTCCGCCGTTGTAGACGGCAAGACCGGCTCGAACCAGGACCATATAGGCCGGGGGGAGAAATCCCTTGGTCTGGAGCGTCACTAGCTCGCTATGGGGGGTGGAACATCTCTCCCAATATCCAGGCTTAGGGCTGGAAGGGCGAGGGGAGGAGTTGCGACGGTTGGCCATGGTGGAATGGACCTTTGTCGGATGCGCTCTGATGAACACTCGCGGAAGGGAGGAGGTGTGGATTGGATCTAAATCCTCGTCCCCTTAAATAGGGTGGCTCATTTACGCGGCTAGGGGTGTGAATGTGAAAACACTCAGACTTTTCATATTCGTTTGACACGTGGGAAGCGGCCATTATTGGGCATAGAAGCCAAGGAGCGCAACATCTACAAGAAACCGGACTTTATTCAAACAGGTGCACGGAATTTGGAGGAGAACCCGCCTTGCAATGCCGAAGACAATCTGCGCGCCGGACTCATCATCATTGAAGCCTGGTTCAGGGGCTACTGAGGGAGTCCTGGATTAGGGGGTGTTCGGATAGCCGAACTATACCTTCAGCTGGACTCCTGGACTACGAAGATACAAGATTGAAGACTCCGTCCCGCGTCCGGAGGGGACTTTCCTTGGCGTGGAAGGCAAGCTTGGCGATATGGATATGAAGATCTCCTACCATTGTAACCGACTCTATGTAACCCTAACCCTACCCAGTGTCTATATAAACCGGAGGGTTTTAGTCTGTAGGACAACATACACATCAACGATCATACCATAGGCTAGCTTCTAGGGTTTAGCCTCCTCGATCTCATGGTAGATCTACTCTTGTACTACCCATACCATCAATATTAATCAAGCAGGACGTAGGGTTTTACCTCCATCGAGAGGGCCCAAACCTGGGTAAAACTTCGTGTCCCTTGTCTCCTGTTACCATCCGGCCTAGACGCACAGTTCGGGACCCCCTACCCGAGATCCGCCGGTTTTGACACTGACATAGGGCCATAATGGCGCGGTGGCAGAGGTGGAGCTCTGGCGAGGAATTGTCGGTGATGGAGAGGGCTAGGCTTAGGGATTTAGGGCAGAATCGTTCGAGGGCGAGGGGTATTTATAGGGAAGGGTCGACTTGGAGGAGGGGGCAGATCGGGGAGAGGATCACGGGATTCGGCGGCGGCGGCGTTGCCCTGCATGGCTTGCGGGGGGAGGAAGAAGAAGACGCGGGCAGGGCGATCGGGCAGTGGGACCCAGCGGTCAGCGAAGTAGGGCGAGCGAGGAGGGAGCGGGCGATCGAGGCGAAGGGGCTTCGGGCGTGCGCGTGGCTGCTGGGCCAGCCTGGCGCGTAGATGGGCTGAGGGAGAGAGAGAGGTGGGCCTGGTGGCAACAGACGGCTTCGGCCATTTTTTTAAATAAGCACAGACAAGAAAACTAAATAAAGGAAAAACAATAAGACTTTTATATAGACATATTAAATACCAAATTTTTCATAAAACTAAATGCTAAAACATGCACATATTTTCATAGGCAAGAAAAATCCTCAAAAAATTAAATAAAGGAAACAATACTACTGTTGCAATAAAACCCAACAAAAATCATTTTTCAAATACCAAAATGATTTCAAATTTATTTTCTCCTAATTTTTCATCAAGGGGAATCATTTTACCTATATTTCCATTTATTTATTTTTAGGATAAAAATAATTTGAATAAAAGGCAAATAACTCCTAAATTGAAAGCGGTTCCAAAATAATTCCAAATGACTTTCAATTTGATTCTTTGTAACTTCCAACTGATATTTCATATAATTGAAGAAGTCATTTTATCTTCTCTCATGAAAATCATTGAGTTGCATAAAGTTTCGAATTTGAAATATTTTCAGATGGAATTCAAATCTTTTCAAACCCCTTTTCATTTCGTTGAATGGAAGAAGTCATATCATCTTCACTCTAGGGTTTTTGTGATGAAATGAATTTGAATTCCTAGGGATCAAAATGCAAGGTGAAAGTTTTGGGAAAGTCATTTCATTCCCTCTCATTAAACACTCAAAAGTTTCAGATTTCACCCACTTTCAGTCAATCAATCAAGCATTCAATCAAACAAACAAACACAAATATTTATTTAATATAACATTCCAAAATTTAGAATTTTGGGATGTTACAGGTGCTTGATCGGTTGGATCGTGAAGACGCTCGACTACATCAACCGCGTTAACCTAATGCTTCCGCTTTCGGTCTATGAGGGTACGTGGACACACTCTCCCCCTCTCGTTGCTATGCATCTCCTAGATAGATCTTGCATGTTCATAGGATTTTTTTTGAAATTGCATGCTACATTCCCCAACAGCTGGCGCCTCAGGCGCCATCATACCCATAAGCGATGTTGTCCTCATCGACGACGCTGGCCCCATCCCACATACCGGCCCATTTGCCCCCTAGCCAAAGCCCGAGGACCTAGTCGTCATCATTTTGCGGCTCTCTGCTACTCCCCTAGGAGTTTTTGGATTTCCCTGAAGAGGAAGGGTGATGTAGAACAAAAACAGAAAGTATTACTCTTAGTTAAGAACCAAGTTAATCGAACTAGTAGGATTCAATAAGCTACCAACATAAACAACACCTACACATACACAAAATAAAAGCTTGCTCCCAACTGGGCAAGGGGGTTGTCAATCCCCTTATCCTGCTAGTTGCAAGATTAAAAGCAAATAGTGGATAGATAGTGGTATAGCAAAACGGCAAAACAATAAAAGGAAATAAAAGAACAGTTGTGTTAACGCAAGTATTAATAGAGAATGGACATGGGGGGCATGGGTTCACTCGTGGCATCTCTCGAAAGCATGTAGTGGCATGGTAGACAAATTACTGTTCGACAATTGATAGAAAAGCAACAATTTATAACTATGATCATTCTTAGCATAATCTTGTATAGGCATTATGTCTGTGATAAGTAGACTGTTATCCAAAGCAACTATTAGTAGAGCAATTAATGATTTTCCACGAAATAAAAAAGAAGCAAAAACATGAACTGGCATTTGGCACTAAGTTAATAGTTTAGTCCAGAAAAATAATATAAAAAGCTTATAAAAGTGATAATATAATAGCATGAAACAATCAAAAATTATAGATACATTTGAGATGTACCACTCTCCCAATTCGATACGTCCATCTGTGAGAGCTTCTGATACGTCCATTTTGCATCATGCTTTTATATTAATATTTATTGCATTATGGGCTATTATTACACATTATATCACAATACTTATGCCTTTTCTCTCTTATTTTATAAGGTTTACATGAAGAGGGAGAATGCCGGCAGCTGGAATTCTGGGCTAGAAAAGGAGATAATATTAGAGACCTATTTTGCACAACTCCAAAAGTCCCGAAACTTCACGGAGAATATTTTTGGAATATATAGAAAATATTGGGCGAAGAAAGCACTAGAGGGGGGCACCTGCCAGCCACAAGGGTGGAGAGCGCGCCCTACCCCCTGGGCGCGCCCCCTGTCCTTGTGGGCCCCTTGGCAGGCCCCCGACACCCATCTTCTGCTATATGGTGTGTTTTGACCTAGAAAAAATAAGAAGGAAACTTTCAGGACGAAGCCGCCATCTCGAGGTAGAACCAATCTAGGGCTCCGGCGGAGCTGTTCTGCCGGGGAAACATCCCTCCGGGAGGGGGAAATCAAAGCCATCATCATCACCAACGATCCTCTCATCGAGAGGGGCTCAATCTCCATCAACATCTTCACCAGCATCATCTCCTCTCAAACCCTAGTTCATCTCTCGTATCTGATCTTTGTCTCAAAACCTCGGATTGGTGCCTGTGGGTTGCTAGTAGTGTTGATTACTCCTTGTAGTTGATGCTAGTTGGTTTATCCGGTGGAAGAATATATTTTTAGATCCCTGATGATAATTAATACTCCTCTGATCTCGGTCATGAATATGCTTTGTGAGCAGTTACGTTTGTTCCTGAGGACAAGGGAGAAGTCTTGTTATAAGTAATCATGTGAATTTGGTATTTGTTCGATATTTTGATGAGATGTAGGTTGTCTTTCCACTATTGGTGTTATGTGAACATCGACTACATGACACGTCACCATTGTTTGGGCCCAGGGGAAGGCATTGGGAAGTAATAAGTAGATGATGGGTTGCTAGAGTGACAGAAGCTTAAACCCTAGTTTATGCGTTGCTTCGTAAGGGGATGATTTGGATCCATATGTTTCATGCTATGGTTAGATTTCTCATAATTCTTCTTTCGTAATTGCGGATGCTTGCAGGAGGGGTTAATCATAAGTGGGAGGCTTGTCCAAGGAAGGGCAGCACCCAAGGACCGGTTCACGCACATATCAAATTCTCAAAGTAACGAACACGAATCATATGAGCATGATGAAAACTAACTTGACAACAATTACTATGTGTCCTTGGGAGCACTTTGCTTTTATATAAGAGTTCGTCCAGGCTTGTCCTTTGCTACAAAAAGGATTGGGCCACCTTTCTGCACCGTGTTTACTTTTGTTACTTGTTACCCGTTATGAATTATCTTATCACACAACTATCTGTTACCGATAATTTTAGTGGTTGCAGAGAATACCTTGCTGAAAACCGCTTGTCATTTCCTTCTGCTCCTTGTTGGGTTCGACACTCATACCTATTGATACGTCTCCAACGTATCTATAATTTTTTATTGTTCCATGCTATTATATTATCAATTGGATGTTTTATATGAATTTATATGCTATTTTATATGATTTTTGGGACTAACCTATTAACCTAGAGCCCAATGCCAGTTTTTGTTTTTTTGTTGTTTTTGAGTATCGCAGAAAAGTAAAACCAAACAGAGTCCAATTGACCTGCAACTTCACGGAACTTATTTTTGGACCAGAAGAAGGCCATGGAGTAAAAGAGTTGGGCCAGAAGAGTCCCGGGTTGCCCATGAGGGTAGGGGGCGCGCCCACCCCCTGGGCGCGCCTCCCTACCTCGTGGACAGCCCGGAGACCCCCCTGACTTGTTCTCAACGCCAAAACCTCTTATATATACTGAAACTTCCAGAAAGAAACCTAGATCGGGAGTTTCGCCACCAGAAGCCTCCATAGCCACCGAAAACCAATCTAGAGCCATTTCGGCACCCTGCCGGAGGGGGGAATCCCTCTCCGGTGGCCATCTTCATCATCCCGGCACTCTCCATGATGAGGAGGGAGTAGTTCACTCTCGGGGCTGAGGGTATGTACCATTAGCTATGTGTTTGATCTCTCTCTCTCTCTCCCTCTCTCTCTCTCCCGTGTTCTTGATTCGGCACGATCTTGATGTATCGTGAGCTTTGCTATTATAGTTGGATCTTATGATGTTTCTCCCCCTGTACTCTCTTGTAATGGATTGAGTTCTCCCTTTGAAGGTATCTTATCGGATTGAGTCTTTAATGATTTGAGAACACTTGATGTATGTCTTGCATGTGCTTATCTGTGGTTGATGACCCAAAAGTGTAGGGGATCTATCGTTGCCTTTTCGATAAGTAAGAGTGTCGAACCCAACGAGGAGCAGAAGGAAATGATAAGCGGTTTTCAGCAAGGTATTTTCTGCAAGTACTGAAATTATCGGTAACAGATAGTTTTGTGATAAGGTAATTTGTAACGAGTAACAAGTAATAAAAGTAAATAAGGTGCAGCAAGATGGCCCAATCCTTTTTGTAGCAAAGGACAAGCCTGTACAAACTCTTATATAAAGGAAAGCACTCCCGAGGACATATGGGAATTATCGTCAAGCTAGTTTTCATCACGTTCATATGATTCACGTTCAGTACTTTGATAATTTGATATGTGGGTGGACTGGTGCTTGGGTTCTGTCCTTACTTGGACAAGCATCCCACTTATGATTAACCCCTATTGCAAGCATCCACAACTACAACAGAAGTATTAAGGTAAACCTAACCATAGCATGAAACATATGGATCCAAATCAGCCCCTTACGAAGCAACACATAAACTAGGGTTTAAGCTTCTGTCACTCTAGCAACCCATCATCTACTTATTACTTCCCAATTCCTTCCTCTAGGCCCAAACAATGGTGAAGTTTCATGTAGTCGACATTCACATGACACCACTAGAGGAAAGACAACATACTTCTCATCAAAATAACGAACAAATACCAACTTCACATGATTACTTATAGCAAGATTTCTCCCATGTCCTCAGGAACAAACGTAACTACTCACAAATCATATTCATGTTCATAATCAGAGGGGTATTAATATGCATAATGGATCTGAACATATGATCTTCCACCAAGTAAACCAACTAGCATCAACTACAAGGAGTAATCAACACTACTAGCAACCCACAGGCACCAATCGGAGGTTTGGATACAAAGATTGGATACAAGAGATGAACTAGGGTTTGAGATGAGATGATGTTGGTGAAGATGTTGATGGAGATTGACCCCCTCCCGATGAGAGGATTGTTGGTGATGATTTCCCCCTCCCGGAGGGAAGTTTCCCTGGCAGAACAGCTCCGCCGGAGCCCAAGAATGGTTCCGCCAAGGTTCCGCCTCGTGGCGGCGGAGTTTCGTCCCGTGAGCTTGCTTATGATTTTTTCCTGGACGAAAGACTCCATATAGCCAAATATGGGCATCGGAGGGCCACCAGGCGGCCCATGAGGCAGGGGGCGCGCCCAGGGGGGTAGGGCGCGCCCCCACCCTCGTGGACGGTGGGTGGCCCCCCTCTGGTACCTTTTTCGCCCAATGTTTTTATATATACTGAAAATAATTCACGTGGAGTTTCAATACTTTTGGAGATGTGCTGAATATGTCTCTAATATTTGCTCCTTTTCCAGCCCAGAGTTCCAGCTGCCGGCATTCCCCCTCTTCATGTAAACCTTGTAAAATAAGAGAGAAAAGGCATAAGTATTGTGACATAATGTGTAATAACATCCCATAATGCAATAAATATTGATATGAAAGCATGATGCAAAATGGATGTATCAACTCCCCCAAGCTTAGACCTCGCTTGTCCTCAAGCGAAGCCGAAATCAAAAAATATGTCCACATGTTTAGAGATAGAGGTGTCGATAAAATAAAATACGTACATGACAGCATCATGATCATTCTTAGAACAACAACAACATATATATATATATATATTGTCATATGATCTCTTATGCTAAAGTAACAATTCATTCACATACTCAAGTATGAATCAGAAACTTCATTGAAAATAACAAACTATAATCTCAGTCATCGAAGCAATTGCAATTTATCATAACATAGGAAAGAGTCAATATAAGAGCTTCTTAGCAAGTCCACATACTCAACCATCAATTAGCCTTTTTCACAATTGCTAACACTCATGCGATATTTATGGTTATGAAGTTTTAGTCGGACACAGAGAAAGATAGGTGCTTATAGTTTTGCCTCCCAACTTTTTACCTCAAGGGTAATGTCAACAATAATAGTTCATGAAAACTCACATCCAATTAGCTATATATACCTAGATCTTTCCAACACATTATGCTTGCCAAAGGATAAAATGTAAAAAGGAAAGGTGAAGATCACCGTGACTCTTGCATGAAGTATAAGACAAGAATAAAAGATAGTCCCTTCGCAAAGGGAAGCAAAGGTCGTCATGTGCTTTATGGTTGGACGCACTAAATCTTAACGCAAAAGAACATCACTTTATATTGCCACTTGTGATATGGACCTTTATTATGCAGTCTGTCGCTTTTATTTCTTCCACATCACAAGATCGTATAAAGCTTATTTTCTTCACGCTAATAAATCATACATATTTAGAGAGTAATTTTTATTGCTTGCATCGATGACAACTTACTTTAAGGATCTTACTCAATCCTTAGGTAGATATGGTGGACTTTCATGGCAAAACTAGGTTTAAGGTTATTTGGAAGCACAAGTAGTTTCTCTACTTGGTGCAAAGAAATTGGCTAGCAAGAGAGGGAAAGGCAAGCTCAACATGTTGGATGATACATGATAATATAATTTATTTCAGATGCAAGAAAACATAATGTAACACCCACGATGCGGCTATATCTCCCACGTGTCGGAGCACGACTTAGAGGCATAACCGCATTGTAGGCAATGTCACAAGAGGGGTAATTTTTACACATCCCATGTACTGAATAAGAAAGGAGGTACATAGTTGGCTTACAATCGCCATGTCACACAATACATAAATATAGCATTACAATCGCCATGTCACACAATACATAAATATAGCATTACAATCATCCAGATACAATCATGGTCCGACTACGAAACCAAAATAAAGACAACCCCAAATGCATAAGATCCCCGATCGCCCCAACTGGGCTCCACTACTGATTGTCTGGAAAGGAAACGTAGTATCGTCCTGAGTCCTCATCGAACTCCCACTTGAGTTCAGTTGCATCTCCTGGAATGGTATCATCGGCACCTGCATCTGGTTTTTGGAAGTAATCTGTGAGTCACGAGGACTCAACAATCTCACACCCTCGTGATCAAGACTATTTAAGCTTATAGGTAGGGAAAAGGTATGAGGTGGAGCTGCAGCAAGCACTAGCATATATGGTGGCTAACATACGCAAATGAGAGCGAGAAGAGAAGGAAAAGCACGTTCGAGAATCTATAATCAAGAAGTCATCCTAGAACTACTTATGTTCAAGCATAACACGAGACCGTGTTCTCTTCCCGGACTCCGCCGAAAAGAGACCATCACGGCTACACACGCTGTTGATCCATTTTACTTAAGTTAAGTTTCAGGTTTTCTACAACCGGACATTAACAAATTCCCATCTGCCCATAACCGCGGGCACGACTTTTGAAAGTTCAAAACCCTGCAGGGGTGTCCCAACTTAGCCCATCACAAGCTCTCACGGTCAACGAAGGATATTCCTTCTCCCAGGACGACCCGATCAGACTCGGAATCCCGGTTACAAGACATCTCGACAATGGTAAAACTAAACCAGCAAAGCCACCCGATGTGCCGACAAATCCTGATAGGAGTCGCACGTATCTCGTTCTCAGGGCAACACCAGATGAGACTAGCTACGAATAAAACCAACCCTCAAGTTTCCCCGAGGTGGCCCCGTAGGCAGCTCAGTTCGGACCAACACTCAGAGGAGCACTGGCCCAGGGGGGTTTAAAATAAAGATGACCCTTGAGTCCGCAAAACCCAAGGGAAAAAGGCTAGGTGGCAAAAGGTAAAACCAAGGTTGGGCCTTGCTGGAAGAGTTTTATTCAAGGCGAACTGTCAAGGGGTTCCCATTATAACCCAACCGTGTAAGGAACGCAAAATCAAGGAACATAACACCGGTATGACGGAAACTAGGGCGGCAAGAGTGGAACAAAACACCTGGCATAAGGCCGAGCCTTCACCCTTACCAAGTATATAGGTGCGTTAAAGTAAACAAGATATAATAATGATATCCCAACAATAAAAATGTTCCAACAAGGAACAAACTCCAATCTTCACCTGCAACTAGCAACGCTATAAGAGGGGCTGAGCAAAGTGGTAACATAGCCAAACAAAGGTTTGCTAGGACAAGGTGGGTTAGAGGTTTGACATGGCAATATGGGAGGAATGGTAAAGCATGTGGTAGGTATCGAGGGATAGGCATAGCAATAGAGCGAGCAACTAGCAAGCAAAGATAGAAGTGATTTCGAGGGTATGGTCATCTTGCCTGCAAAGTTCTCCGAGTTGACGTAAGCTTGATCCTCGTAAGCGTACTCAGCGGGTTCCTCGATCACGTAATCGTCTCCTGGCTCTACCCAAAGCAAGAAGACAAGCAAAGGGAGACACAATCAACCACGATGCAATGCGCAAGCAACATGATGCAAAACATGGCATGATATGCGGGATGTAATATGCAATGCATATGCGTGCTCCGGAAGGGAAAGATTGAACCAGGACTCAACTTGGAAAACCAAGAGTGCCGCTGGAAAGATGAATTGATTTCAGTCGAAATCGATATAAAGATCACCGGAATCGGATGCACAGTTTGCAAATGGCAAGCAAAAAAATAATGGCACAAAGCTGCGATTAACAACACAATGCCATCTAAATGCATCAAGAAAAATAAGCTACTGCACTCTAACATAGCAACAAATCACATGACAATGATCCACTCAAGATGCTTGACAAAAGATGAACACTGAGCTATGGCTAATTCACACACTAGCAGGTTCAAACAAGCATGGCAAAAGTGCAAAAGATATCAGGTTCACAGACTTAGTGAAAATAACAACATGCCAGGATTTAACATGAGGAAGCAATGTTTAGAGCAAGATAACAACATGCTACAGGAACATATTAGGGCAGAGAAAGGCATGGAATGAATCTACTCAAAGCATATAACAAAAGTCCCTTACTGACCATAAGCCAAAATGGATCAGAAAATACAATGGCACCCATGTAAACATAGCAAGTTTCGTTAACAGATTTAGACTTAGCAGAAAACTGGAACATGGCAAAAATAGAGTTACATAGGCATGTTTGCGAGCTCGATGCACTCACCACAAGGCATTGCATGACAAACTAAGCATACACCCAACAAGAAGACATGATCAATAAGCTAACCATGGCAAGAACAAACTCAAAGAATGCAAGGATAAACTACAACAACCTCGGCAAAATTGATTAGCACGTAAACAATCTGCCAGGAACATTTTATAGCAAAAGTAGAGCAAGATTGAGTCATGCTAGGGTACTCCATAATTGCAAACAAAGACATGGATGGATATAACATAACAATAACTCGAAATCATCCTTACTGAACATGCTCAAAAGAGGCATGGATCACTCTGTAGCAACATGAATACATGGCATAAAAATATCATCAGGGAAAATGACTTTGAAGAATTCTAAGTCCCCAAAATCAGCAACATCACGAGAGCTACTTTGCATGCTTGTGCTAGTCACCACATTGATCACAAAAATACATGGCATACACCCCTGTAAAGATGGCATGGCATAGCCCAAAACACATGTAGGGCTCAAGTTCATAGGAGGTACACATTAAAGATGGCAAAAATGACAAATGTCCATAATCTGTTAAGAATCAGAAACTAACATTACATAATACTCTTGCAACAGCATTTAGGGCATCAAGATGAACTCAAATGAACATGGTGCAATGGAATCAAATGAAGTACACATCCAGACGAACAACTTGATATGCTACACGCCCAAAATGGAGCTACAGATGCAAAGTCACGGCATGATGAAGATGTCTAGAAAATATGGAAAACTAGGGACTTAGAGAGAGGCAAAAGTCAACCCTAGGGTTTCTCTTAGATCTGGATCAGCACGGACTTCAAGGTTCGCCGGAATTGCTGCAACGGCCGGAGCTCGACGAAGACGGCGGCCAGAGACTCGCCAGAGTCGAGCGGAGGCGGTGGCCGGACTTGGGGGCGCCGGATCCGGTCGCTCCTCGACCGGATCTGGCTGGAGTCATGGAGGACAAGGCGGCGAGGTGGCCGGCGTCGGGCGGTGGCGGCGAGAAGGCGCGGCGGCCGGCGAGCGGCAAGAAGGCGGAGCGGCGAGCTCCCGGGCGGCGCGAGGCGGCAGGCAGACGCGGGCGGCGGGGCGCGCACGCGGGCTCGGGGGGGGGCCGACCCGGGCTCGGGCGGGCCGGCGGTGATGTGGGCGCGTGCTGCCCACATGGAGGACACTGGTTGGTTGGGCGGCGGCAGGCAGACGTGTCCGGCGGCGGGAGGAGGAAGAAGCTAGGGTTAGGGGGGTTTACCCAAAATTTTGGAGGGGAAGGCCTATTTATACATAGAAGGAGCTAGGAGACTTCAAATGGAGCATGGTTTTTAGCCACGCAATCGTGATCAAACGACCGAGATGATGGAGGGGGTTTAGGTGGGTTTTGGGCCACTTTGGAAAGGTGTTGGGCTGCAACACACACGAGGCGTTTATGGTTCCTCGGTTAACCATTGGAGTATCAAACGAAGTCCTAATGGCACGAAACTTGACAGGCGGTAGTGAACCAAGGCCGCTTGGCAAGTCTTCGTCCAATCCGAGAACGTTTAATACCCGCACACGAAAAGAGGCAAAAGGGGGCACCGGAGGACATAGGAGTGCCGGAATGCAAAACGGACAATGAGGAAAATGCTCGGATGCATGAGACGAACATGTATGCAAATGCGATGCACATGATGACATGATATGAGATGCATGACAAAGGACAAAAGAAAAACAAAGACAAAACCCAACCACGAGGAATATCATAACTTAGTGCCGAAAATGGTAAGAGTTGGAATACAAATATGGCAAATTACATACGGGTCATTACAACACTCCACCACTATGAAAGGATCTCGTCCCGAGATCTAGGACTGGAAAAACTCTGGATATTCAGAACGGAGGTGGTCCTCACGTTCCCAGGTGGCTTCACGGTCGGAATGATGTGACCACTTAATTTTCAGGAATTTGATAGACTTGTTGCGAGTCTTGCGCTCGGTTTCTTCAAGAATAGCAACGGGATGCTCATGATAAGATAGGTCTTCTTGGAGATCAATCTCTTTGAAGTTGATGGTGCGATTGAAGGAAATATGCCCTAGAGGCAATAATAAAGTTATTATTTATTTCCTTATTTCATGATAAATGTTTATTATTCATGCTAGAATTGTATTAACCAGAAACATAATACATGTGTGAATACATAGACAAACAGAGTGTCACTAGTATGCCTCTACTTGACTAGCTCGTTGATCAAAGATGGTTAAGTTTCCTAACCATAGACATGAGTTGTCATTTGATTAACGAGATCACATCATTAGGAGAATGATGTGATTGACTTGACCCATTCCGTTAGCTTAGCACTTGATCTTTAGTTTGTTGCTATTGCTTTCTTCATGACTTATACATGTTCCTATGACTATGAGATTATGCAACTCCCGTTTACCGGAGGAACACTTTGTGTGCCACCAAATGTCACAACGAAACTAGGTGATTATAAAGGTGCTCTACAGGTGTCTCCAAAGGAACTTGTTGGGTTGGCGTATTTCGAGATTAGGATTTGTCACTCCGATTGTCGGAGAGGTATCTCTGGGCCCACTCGGTAATGCACATCACTATAAGCCTTGCAAGCATTGCAACTAACGAGTTAGTTGTGGGATGATGTATTACGGAGCGAGTAAAGAGACTTGCCGGTAATGAGATTGAACTAGGTATTGAGATACCGACGATCGAATCTCGGGCAAGTAACATACCGATGACAAAGGGAACAACGTATGTTGTTATGCGGTCTGACCGATAAAGATCTTTGTCGAATATGTAGGAGCCAATATGGGCATCCAGGTCCCGCTATTGGTTATTGACCAGAGAGGTGTCTCGGTCATGTCTACATAGTTCTCGAACCCGTAGGGTCCGCACGCTTAATGTTCGTTGACGATATAGTACTATGTGAGTTATGTATGTTGATGACCGAATGTTGTTCGGAGTCCGGGATGAGATCACGGACATGACGAGGAACTCCGGAATGGTCCGGAGATAAAGTTTGATATATGGGATAGTAGTGTTTGATCTCCGGAAGGGTTCCGGAATTCACCGAAAGGGGTTCCGAATGTTTCCCAAAATGTTTGGGCACGAGAACACTTTATCTGGGCCAAAGGGTAAAGCCCACGAGGCTTTTGGAAAGTGCAAAAGGAAGTTTTGCGGAGACCAGAGGCTAGACGCCAGGAACCCTGCCGTCTAGGGGGTAGACGCCGGGAACCCTGGCGTCTAGCCCTGGAGTCTGAGAAGGACTCTTGCCTTTCGGGCGAAACCGACTTTGAGGAGGCTTTTACTCCAAGTTTCGACCCCAGGGCTCAACATATAAATAGAGGGGTAGGGCTAGCACCAAACACACATCAAGAAACACCAAGCCGTGTGCCGGCAATCCCGTCCCCTCTAGTTTATCCTCCGTCATAGTTTTCGTAGTGCTTAGGCGAAGTCCTACGGAGATTGTTCTTCACCAACACCGTCACCACGCCGTCGTGCTGCCGGAACTCATCTACTACCTCGCCCCTCTTGCTGGATCGAGAAGGCGAGGACGTCACCGAGCCGAACATGTGCAGAACTCGGAGGTGCCATGCTTTCGGTACTTGGATCGGTCAGACGTGAAGACGTATGACTACATCAACCACGTTGATATAACGCTTTCGTGAACGGTCTACAAGGGTACGTAGACAACACTCTCCCCTCTTGTTGCTATGCATCACCATGATCTTGCGTGTGCGTAGGATTTTTTTTTTGAAATTACTACGTTCCCCAACAGTGGCATCCGAGCCTAGGTTTTATGCGTTGATGTTATATGCATGAGTAGAACACAAGTGAGTTGTGGGCGATATAAGTCATACTGCTTACCAGCATGTCACACTTTGGTTCGGCGGTATTGTTGGATGAAGCGGCCCGGACCGACACTACGCGTACGCTTACACGAGACTGGTTCTACCGACGTGCTTTGCACACGGGTGGCTGGCGGGTGTCAGTTTCTCCAACTTTAGTTGAATCGAGTGTAGCTACGCCCGGTCCTTGCGAAGGTTAAAACAACACCAACTTGACAAACTATCGTTGTGGTTTTGATGCGTAGGTAAGAATGGTTCTTACTAAGCCTGTAGCAGCCACGTAAACTTGCAACAACAAAGTAGAGGACGTCTAACTTGTTTTTGCAGGGCATGTTGTGATGTGATATGGTCAAGACGTGATGAGATATAAGTTGTTGTATGAGATGATCATGTTTTGTAACCGAGTTATCGGCAACTGGCAGGAGCCATATGGTTGTCGCTTTATTGTATGCAATGCAATCGCCCTGTAATGCTTTACTTTATCAGTAAGCGGTAGCGATAGTCGTAGAAGCATAAGATTGGCAAGACGACAACGATGCTACGATGGAGATCAAGGTGTCGCACCGGTGACGATGGTGATCATGACGGTGCTTCGGAGATGGAGATCACAAGCACAAGAAGATGATGGCCATATCATATCACTTATATTGATTGCATGTGATGTTTATCTTTTATGCATCTTATCTTGCTTTTTTTGATGGTAGCATTATAAGATGATCTCTCACTAAATTTCAAGATAAAAGTGTTCTCCCTGAGTATGCACCGTTGCCAAAGTTCGTCGTGCCCAGACACCACATGATGATCGGGTGTGATAAGCTCTACGTCCATCTACAACGGGTGCAAGCCAGTTTTGCACATGCAGAATACTCAGGTTAAACTTGACGAGCCTAGCATATGCAGATATGGCCTCGGAACACTGAGACCAAAAGGTCGAGCGTGAATCATATAGTAGATATGATCAACATAGTGATGTTCACCATTGAAAACTACTCCATTTCGCGTGATGATCGGTTATTGTTTAGTTGATATGGATCACGTTATCACTTAGAGGATTAGAGGGATGTCTATCTAAGTGGGAGTTCTTAAGTAATATGATTAATTGAACTTAGTCCTGGTAGTATTAGCATATCTATGTTATAAATCAATAGCTCGCGTTTAGCTCCCTTGTTTTATTTTTGATATGTTCCTAGAGAAAACTAAGTTGAAAGATGTTAGTAGCAATGATGCGGATTGGATCCGTGATCTGAGGTTTATCCTCACTTTTGCACAGAAGAATTATGTCCTTGATGCATCGCTAGGTGACAAACCTATTGCAAGGAGCAGATGCAGATGTTATGAACATTTGGCTAGCTCAATATGATGACTACTTGATATTTTAGTGCACCATGCTTAAACGGCTTAGAATCGGGACTTCAAAGACGTTTTGAACGTCATGGACCATATGAGATGTTCCAGGAGTTGAAGTTAATATTTCAAGCAAATACCCGAGTTGAGAGATATGAAGTCTCCAACAAGTTCTATAGCTAAAAGATGGAGGAGAATAGCTCAAGCAGTGAGCATGTGCTCAGATTGTTTGGGTACTACAATCGCTTGAATCAAGTGGGAGTTAATCTTCCAGATAAAATAGTGATTGACAGAATTCTCTAGTAACCATCACCAAGTTAGTAGAACTTCGTGATGAACTATAATATGCAAGGGATGATGAAAACAATTCCCAAGCTCTTCGAGATGCAAAACTCGGCGAAGGTAGAAATCAAGAAAAACATCAAGTGTTGATGATTGACAAGACCACTAGTTTCAAGATAAAGGGTAAAGGGAAGAAGGGGAAATTCAAGAAGAATGGCAAACAAGTTGCTGCTCAAGTGAAGAAACCCAAGTATGGACCTAAGCCTGAAACTGAGTGCTTCTACTGCAAAGGGACTGGTCACTAGCAGCGGAACTACCCCAAGTATTTGGTGGATAGGAAGGATGGTAAAGTAAACAAAGATATATTTGATATACATGTTATTGATGTGTACTTTACTAGTGTTTATAGCAGCCCCTTGGTATTTGATACTGGTTTAGTTGCTAAAGAGTAGTAACTCGAAATGGGAGTTGCAAAATAAACAGAGACTAGTTAAGGGTGAAGTGATGATGTGTGTTGGAAGTGGTTCCAAGATTGATATGATGATCATCGCACACTCCCTATACTTTCGGGATTAGTGTTGAACCTAAATAAATGTTATTTGGTGTTTGCATTGAGCATAAATATGATTGGATCATGTTTATTGCAATACGGTTACTCATGTAAGTTAGAGAATAATTGTTGTTCTGTTTACATGAATAAAACCTTCTATGGTCATACACCCAATGAAAATGGTTTGTTGGATCTCGATCGTGGTGATACACATTTTCATAATATTGAAGCCAAAAGATGCAAAGTTAATAATGATAATGCGACTTATTTGTGGCACTGCCGTTTAGGTCATATTGGTGTAAAGTGCATGAAGAAAATCCATGCTGATGGGCTTTTGGAATCACTTGATTATGAATCAGTTGATGCTTGCGAACCATGCCTCATGGGCAAGATGACTAGAACTCTGTTCTCCAGAACAATGGAGCGAGCAATAGATTTGTTGGAAATCATACATACTGATGTATGTGGTCCGATGAATATTGAGGCTCGCGACAGGTATCATTATTTTCTGATCTTCACACATGATTTGAGCAGATATGAGTATATCTACTTGATGAAACACAAGTCTAAAATATTTGAAAAGTTCACAGAATTTTAGAGTGAAGTGGAGAATCATCGTAACAAAAATAAAAGTTTCTACGATATGATCGCAGAAGTAAAATATTTGAGTTACGAGTTTGGCTTTCAGTTAAAACAATGTGAAATAGTTTCACTACTCACGCCACCTGGAACACCACAGCGTAATGGTGTGTCCGAACATCATAACCATGCTTTATTTGATATAATGCAATCTATGATGTCTCTTACCGATTTACCACTATCGTTTTGGGCTTATGCATTAAAGACAACTGCATTCACATTAAAAAGGGCACCATCTAAATCCGTTGAGACGACACCGTATGAACTATGGTTTAGCGAGAAACCTAAGCTGTCGTTTCTTAAAGTTTGGGGTTGCAATGCTTATGTGAAAAAGTTTCATCTTGATATGCTCAAACCCAAGTCGGAGAAGTGCATCTTCATAGGATACCCAAAAGTAACTGTTGGGTACACCTTCTATCACACATCCGAAGGCAAGATATTTGTTGCTGAGAATGGATCTTTTCTAGAGAAGGAGTTTCTCTCGAAAGAAGTGAGTGGGAGGAAAGTAGAACTTGATGAGGTAACTGTACATGCTCCCTTATTGGAAAGTAGTTCATCACAGAAATCTGTTCCTGTGACTACTACACCAATTAGTGAGGAAGCTAATGATGATGATCATGTAACTTTAGATCAAGTTACTACCAAACCTCGTAGGTAAACCAGAGCGAGATCCGCACCAGAGTGGTCCACTAATCTTGTTCTGGAAGTCATGCTACTGGATCATGCTGAACCTACGACCTATGAAGAAGCGATGGTGAGCCCAGATTCCGCAAAATGGCTTGAAGCCATGAAATATGAGATGGAATCCATGTATGAGAACAAAGTGTGGCCTTTGGTTGACTTGCCCATTGATCAGCAAGCCATCGAGAATAAATGGATCTTCAAGAAGAAGACTGACGCTGATGGTAATGTTACTATCTACAAAGCTAGAATTGTCGCAAAAAAGGTTTTCGACAAGTTCAAGGTGTTGACTATGATGAGAGTTTCTCACTTGTATCTATGCTTAAGTATGTCCGAATCATGTTAGCAATTGCCGCATTTTATGAAATCTGGCAAATGGATAAACAAAACTGCATTCCTTAATGGATTTATTAAAGAAGAGTTGTATATGATGCAACCAGAAGGTTTTGTCAATCCTAAAGGTACTAACAAAATATGCAAGCTCCAGCGATCCATCTATGGACTGGTGCAAGCATCTCGGAGTTGGAATATACGTTTTGATAAGTTGATCAAAGCATATAGTTTTATACAAACTTGCGGTGAAGCCTGTATTTACAAGAAAGTGAGTGGGAGCACTACAACATTTTTGATAAATATATGTGTATGACATATTGTTGATCGGAGATAATGTAGATTTATTCTGCAAAGCATAAAGGAATGTTTGAAAGGAGTTTTTCAAAGAAAGACCTCGGTGAAGCTGCTTACATATCGTTATTTTCTGACCTTCATAGATGATTTGAGCAGATATGGGTATATCTACTTGAAGAAACATAAGTCTGAAACATTTGAAAAGTTCAAAGAATTTTAGAGTGAAGTGAAAAATCATCGTAACAAGAAAATAAAGTTTCTACGATCTGATCGTGGAGGAGAATATTTGAGTTGCGAGTTTGGTCTTCATTTGAAACAATGCGGAATAGTTTCGCAACTCACGCCACCCGGAACACCACAGCGTGATGGTGTGTCCGAACATCGTAATCGTACTTTACTAGATATGGTGCGATCTATGATGTCTCTTACGGATTTAGCGCTATCATTTTGGGGTTATGCTTTAGAGACGCTGCATTCACGTTAAATAGGGCACCATCAAAATCCATTGAGACGACGCCTTATGAACTGTGGTTTGGCAAGAAACCAAAGCTGTCATTTCTTAAAGTTAAGATTGGGGCCGCGATGCTTATGTGAAAAAACTTCAACCTGATAAGCTCGAACCCAAATTGGAGAAATGTGTCTTCATAGGATACCCAAAGGAAACTGTTGGGTACACCTTCTATAACAGATCTGAAGGCAAAACGTTTGTTGCTAAATTTGGATCCTTTCTAGAGAAGGAGTTTCTCTCGAAAGAAGTGAGTGGGAGGAAAGTAGAACTTGATGAGGTAACTGTACCTGCTCCCTTATTGGAAAGTATTTCATCACAGATACCGGTTCCTGTGACACCTACACCAATTAGTGAGGAAGTTAATGATGATGATCATGAAACTTCAGATCAAGTTGTTACTGAACCTCGTAGGTCAACCAAAGTGAGATCCGCATCAGAGTGGTACGGTAATCCTGTTCTAGAGGTTATGTTACTAGACCATGACGAGCATACGAACTATGAAGAAGCGATGGTGAGCCCAGATTCCGCAAAATGGCTTGATGCCATGAAATCTGAGATGTGATCCATGTATGAGAACAAAGTGTGGACTTTGGTTGACTTGCCCGATGATCGGCAAGCCATAGAAAATAAATGGATCTTCAAGAGGAAGACGAATGCTGATAGTATTGTTACTATCTACAAAGCTAGACTTGTCGAATTTTTTTTGACAAAGTTCAAGGTGTTGACTATGATGAGATTTTCTCACTCGTAGCGATGCTTAAGTCTGTCCAAATCATGTTAGCAAATTGCCGCATTTTATGAAATCTAGCAAATGGATAAACAAAACTGCATTCCTTAAAGGATTTATTAAAGAAAGAGTTGTATATGATGCAACCAGAAGGTATTGTCAATCCTAAAGGTGCTAACAAAATATGCAAGCTCCACTGATCCATCTATGGACTGGTGCAAGCATCTCGGAGTTGGAATATACGCTTTGATAAGTTGATCAAAGCATATAGTTTTATACAGACTTGCGGTGAAGCCTGTATTTACAAGAAAGTGAGTGGGAGCACTACAACATTTTTGATAAGTATATGTGAATGACATATCGTTGATCGGAAATAATGTAGAATTATTCTGCAAAGCATAAAGGAGTGTTTGAAAGGTGTTTTTCAAAGAAAAACCTCGGTGAAGCTGCTTACATATTGAGCATCAAGATCTATAGAGATAGATCAAGACGCTTGATAAGTTTTTTCAATGAGTATATACCTTGACAAGATTTTGAAGTAGCTCAAAATGGAACAGTCAAAGAAAGAGTTCTTGCCTGTGTTACAAGGTGAGAAATTGAGTAAGACTCAAAGCCTGACCACGGCAGAAGATAGAAAGAGAATGAAAGTCATTCCCTATGCCTCATCCATAGGTTCTATAAAGTATGCCATGTTGTGTACCAGATCTATTGTATACCCTACACTGTTTTTGGCAAGGGAGTACAATAGTGATCTAGGAGTAGATCACTGGACGGCGGTCAAAATTATCCTTAGAGGACTTAGGAAATATTTCTCAGTTATGGTGGTGATAAAAGAGTTCGTCGTAAAGAGTTACATCGATGCAAGATTTTTACATCGATCTAGATGACCCTAAGTCTCAATCTGGATACATATTGAAAGTGGGAGCAATTAGCTAGAGTAGCTCCCTGCAGAGCATTGTAGACATAGAAATTCGCGAAATGCATACGGATCTGAATGTTGCAGACCCGTAGACTATACTTCTCTCACAAGCAAAACATGACCACTTTTTGGGTGTTAATCACATAGCGATGTGAACTAAATTATAGAATCTAGCAAACCCTTTGGGTATTAGTCACATGGAGATGTGAAGTAATCACATAAAGATGTGAACTAGATTATTGACTCTAGTGCAAGTGGGAGACTGAAGGAAATATGCCCTAGAGGCAATAATAAAGTTATTATTTAGTTCCTTATATCATGATAAATGTTTATTATTCATGCTAGAATTGTATTAACCGGAAACATGATACATGTGTGAATACATAGACAAACAATGTGTCACTAGTATGCCTCTACTTGACTAGCTCGTTGATCAAAGATGGTTATGTTTCCGATCCAGAGACAAGGAGTTGTCATTTGATTAATAGGATCACATCATTAGGAGAATGATGTGATTGACTTGGCCCATTCCGTTAGCTTAGCACTTGATCGTTTAGTTTGTTGCTATTGCTTTCTTCATGACTTATACATGTTCCTATGACTATGAGATTATGCAACTCCCATTTACCGGAGGAACACTTTGTGTGCCACCAAACGTCACAACATAACTGGGTGATTATAAAGGTTCTCTACAGGTGTCTCCAAAGGTACTTGTTGGGTTGGCATATTTCGAGATTAGGGTTTTGTTGGCGTTCTGGGAACGGGGGTCCCCAGACTTGCCTGCCTACGGCCTGCGGCGTGGCTCAAGTGGGGGCCCAACATGGCCCATCTTCATCAACACAAGACTCAAGACCCTCGCGAGGGGCCAAGCCTCGCGAGGCGGACGACACGGCGCATCCTCAGGCATAGCCTCGTCAGGCTGGCTCGCAAGGAGGCGGAGAGTTCAAGGCGGGGTACCTCGCGAGGTGCCCGTGAGGCAAGCCATGACGACTCAGGGCACCAGGCGGGTGCCAGCGCGCGCAACATCCTTCTTTCCTCTTTGGTGCAAAGGGGGCAAGTGCAGCCGCGGAGTACCGAGGCATCAGGCAATGGTTGCCATTTCGGTGCAACGAGACCAGGACCAAGCGGACTACGAGACGGAGGTCATCATGGAGCCCAGCATGGCGTCACCGCAGAGTCTCTCGCAGGCGAAGACCACCTTTAGTCAGGGTAAGAGTACTTACTGTCCCCCTTCAAATTAGCCCGCCATTGTTGGCTCCCTTCCCGCTCAATATTTGGGAAGAGGACCAGGGCCTCTATAAATAGGGACCGGCCACCCATGTAACAAAGGGTTTGGTTCGGCGCGTGGATCCGGCCAACAAGAAGAGAGAGAGAGAGAGAGAGAGAGAGAGGTGACTGAACTCCTCCCAGTAGTTCGTCGCCCCAGCCAAGAACAGACCCTCGCGAGGCTGTTCTTCCTTGTAGTGTTCATCACCATCAGCCCCAAGAGGCAATCCATCCACCACACACTGGAGTAGGGTATTACACCACAATGGTGGCCCGAACCAGTATAAATCTTGTGTCTCCTGTGTGTTTCCTTTAGTAGTTTAGATCTTTGTGAGACGGGGAGGTTGAAGACGTGATTTCCGCGCACACCCCAGTGTTCGAACCTTAAGGGTCTGCTGGAACCCGAAATTCGACATTTGGCGCGCCAGGTAGGGGTGCGCCGGAATTCGTCTTCCACCGCTCCGTTCTCCTCCGACCGTCGCATCCATGTCTGACGCTCGTCGGGCCCGCGCCGAGCGCCGGGCCGCCATCGCTTCTCGCGTCGCCCAGATGGCCCCCATCAGTGGGCGTCCTCGTCGTTCCCCATCGCCCGCCGTCAACACCGCCACCGGCCCGGTGGGGGGCGAGCAGCAAGCATTGTCTTAGCACCCGTCCGTGCGGCAAGACGGCCGCACCGCCACTCCATCGCTCGCACCGGCCGGTTCTTCGTCCCGCGCGCTCCGGGCACCCTTGGAGGCTCGAGCTGTGCTCCTCACGGCAAACGAGCTCCTACGCTACTGCCCCGTCGACGACGTCTACGAGGAGTGGCTCGACCGCGTCGCCGAGCTTGTCCGCACCGCAGGGGGCTCTTCCACGCCATCCGTCCCTCTGCGCCACACTCCGCCCCGCACGGGCAACGAAGCTCCAGAGGCGCACCAGCCGCCTCCCCTCCAAGAAGATGCCATGGCCCCAAGGCACTTGGCCCCTGGGCGGAACCCGCTCCGTCAGGCGCCAGCGCAGCAAGAGCGGAGCTGCCAAGAAGTTCCTCGCCCGCAAGGGGCTGCCAGGGCGCTCCCTGCTCCGGCACGCCGCGACCCTGCTCCAACTCCGGCGCGCCAAGACCCCGCCCTGCTCCTAGCTGCAGCGCGTGGGGACCCTCAAGACCAAGCTCTCCACCAACCGAAGCCTTACGTGGCCACCGCGGGCTGCCACGCCTACACCACTGAGCTGCATAGCGTCGCGTGGCCCGGCAAGTTCAAGCCTGACCTGCCACCTCGCTACGACGGCACAACTGATCCCGCAGAGTTCCTCCAGCTCTATGAGCTGGGCATCGAGGCTGCCGGCGGGGATGAGAAGGTCATGGCGAACTGGTTCCTCATGGCGCTCAAGGAAGGAGCTCGAACCTAGCTCCTGAATCTGGCTCTAGGCACGATCTCCTCCTGGGACCAGATGCGCACCCGCTTCATCGCCAACTGCCAAGGTACTCGCGACCGGCCACCCGCCGTGAGCGACATGCGCCGCATCAAGCAACAACCCGGAGAGACCCTGCAAAAATACATCCAGCGCTTCAACAACGCGCGCCTCAAGATCCCCAAGGTGTCCGAAGAGGGCATCATCTCGGCCTTCTCCGACGGCGTGCGCGACGTCAAGATGAAGGAGGAGCTGGCGATGCACGAAGACCTCTGCACCTCCTTGGAGCTTTTCAACTTGGCGAACAGGTGCGCCAGGGCTGAGGAGGGACGCCTCTCCCTCCTCGAGCTGCCAGCCGCAGATCCAGAAGAGAAGAAGCCCAAGGCCAAGGACGTGAGGCGCAAGGGGGCTGCCGTACTCGCGGCAGAACCAGACACAAAACGGGGCAAGGATCTGCCCGAACCCTCCAGAGGCAGCCGGTACTGTGTGTACCATGACCTCCACACCCACAACACCAACGAATGTCATGAACTCCGCGCCGTGCGAGAAGGAAGGATCGGCCATCGCCCTGACCGTGCTGACCGGGGCTACGGCCGAGGAGGAGGAAGAAACCCAGGGCGCTGGGAAGATCGCGGCACGCGCTAGGGGTGGCGCGACCAGCCTCGCGAGGACCGCTGGCGGGACCTGCCTCGTGAGGGAGACTGGAGGGATCAGCCTCGTGAGGATCGCCCTCATGGCAACGTAGGCCTACCTCCTTTGCCGCCTCCACCAAGAAGGAACGAAGACCGCCATCAAGACGAGGGGGCTGGGGGCTTCCAGGAGCCGCGCGCAATCGCCTGCATCCTGGGTGGAGCTCAAGCCCCAGCCTCCCAACGCATCTTCAAGCAGTTTGCCCACGAAGTGAATGCAGTTCTCCCCAAGCTCGAAGCAATGCGCCCCCTTAGGTGGTCGGCGTGCGCCATCACGTTCAGCTCGGCAGACCAGCTCAAGTGCGCAGCCACAGCAGGAGTCCTCCCGATGCTTTGCTCCCCAGTCATCAGCAACGTGCAGGCCACCAAGACCCTCATCGATGGTGGGGCGGGGCGCAACGTCTTGTCCGTGGAGACCTTCAACAACCTCCAAGTGACCTATGACCAGCTTCAGCCAACCAATCCTTTCTCCGGGATCACCGACGGTTCCACAGTCCCGATCAGGCAGGTCCGCCTCCCTGTCACCTTCGGGGCTCGCAGCAACTACCGCACCGAGCTCATCGACTTCGACGTCGCCCACATCCGCCTGCCGTACAACGCCATCCTCGGGTACCCAGCGCTGGCCAAGTTCATGGCTGCGACTCACCACGGCTACAACGTCCTCAAGATGCCAGGAAGTGGCGGAGTCATCACGGTGCCCTATGAAGAGAAGGATGCAGTGTGTTCCCTGGAGAGAGCCTATCAGGCCGCGTCGCTAGAAGACCCAGATCGCGGAAGCAGGAGGCTTCCTGAGGCCATCCCCAAGAAGAAGAAGACATCGTCAGGCTCGGCCCCTCAGGAGGTAGGCCCCTTAGGGCCCGTGTCTTCCCAGGGGGACCCTCCTTCCATCGCATAGGGAAGCGCGCCTAGCGCCCTCCTCAGGCAGGGCTCGGGGGCTCTCACCTGGAGGGCCACCGACCTAGCTAGGGTCACGAGGGAGGCGCTTGGGCACCATGTGGAAGCGTGCTTCGCGACACGTTTCCCTCGGGAAGGAGCCAAGCAAGGAAGGTCAGACCAGCAGGGGCTCGTTGACAAGGCCATTCAAGAACCACAGGAGTCAAGGATCATGAGAGGTTGCCACCGCCTACCAGCTGTGGCCCCATATCCAGGCGAGGATGGCGGGCTGTGCGTCTGCGTCGACGTACCGGGGCTTAATCGGATCGCCACGACGGAGCGTCTCCGGCCCTCACGAGTGGGGCGCTGCGGGGGCCCACCCCACAGCTATGTTTGCATGCCCTACGGCCTGCCGAGCATGGCTGCGGCGTACCAGCGCCTCATGAGGGGCATCATGGAGGCTTAGGAAGACAGGCGTTCCGCGGCCATGGCGGAGATGAAGACAGCTCGCGAGGAGTCACCAGTGCCTCCGGAGCCTCCCGAGGCCCCGGGGCATGGGGGCTCGTGAGGATAGGCTTCCGCAGCTCGCCGAGCCTACTGCACCAACGCCACTTCGCCAACGACATTCTCAGGTGACATCTTCCGAGCCTCATTCCCAGCTAGGAGCGCCCTCCCAGGGTTACATCACTCCCAGGCCGCGTGGGTCCGTCCCCGCGGCATGTATCTGCATTTACTTTTCGTTCGTTAGTTTGCCTTGATTGGGGGTGCCCCTCGGGCTGCATCATGCCCAAGCCGCTGGAGCCAGGCCCAGCGGCGTGTATCTCCATCGCGTTTATTTCCAACTGTGCATTTGCCTATCATGCTTGATTGCATGATGCCGTCCATAGCATCCCTTCTTCTCCATGTCGACTACTTGCACGTTAAAGGGGGGGTGCCTGAGCATCGCGACTCAAGGCTCTTACTGGCTCTCCATCCCTCACCCTCTGGCCTTGTCCACGGCATCGCGACCTCGCATACCAGCGACGGCTGAGACAAGCTCGAGGGCCGGGACCCGAGGACGTAGAGTACCGGCATCTAACCAAATTTTGCAGGGACACATCTCAAGATGCCTTGGAGGCTGGGAGGGGTTGCACAAGCTCTCTCCCATGTGGGAGGGCCCGTTCAAGGTTGTTCATGTTTCCTGGCCCGGCTTCGCGCGCTTGGAGACTCAGGAGGGAGTGATGGTCCAGAACGCGTGGAACATCCAGCACCTCCGGAGGTTCTACCCCTAAAAAGGCCCGGAGCCTGTGAAGCAAGGCGAGTGCCTATGAAGATCATCTCTTTTTGAAAAGGCCCAGAGCCTGTGAAGCAAGGCGAATGCCTGTGAAGATCATCACTTTGGAAAAAGGCCCGGAGCCTGTGAAGCAAGGCGAATGCCTGTGAAGATCATCGCTTTGGAAAAAGGCCCGGAGCCTATGAAGCAAGGCGAATGCCTGTGAAGATCATCTCTTTTTGGAAAGGCCCGGAGCCTGTGAAGCAAGGCGAGTGCCTGTGAAGATCATCGCTTTGGAAAAAGGCCCGGAGCCTGTGAAGCAAGGTGAGTGCCTGTGAAGATCATCTCTTTTTGAAAAGGCCCAGAGCCTGTGAAGCAACGCGAGCACCTGTGAAGCTATCGCTTTGGAAAAGGCCCGGAGCCTGTGAAGCAAGGCCAATGCCTCTGAAGCTCGCCACCCCGTGACACTCTCACGTAATAATGAGTGGGGTTGTACACGCCCCGGAGTCTCAGGAGCGCCGGCCTCAGGCCCTGGGGCTCCCTCCCACGCCCAGTGGCAGCACTTAGCTCTGCGCTGGTGAGAAGACGTCGAAGACTAGATTAGGTGCCGGACGCGGCTTTTTCATTTGCTTTCCGCAGTTGACGTGTTTGTTTGCATTTGGAGTCTTATTGAAGTTGTCGCTGTTGCTGATTTGTGGTTCGTCGATTTTTGCTCCTCGCTTTGGTTTCTCTCGTAAACAACCTCGCGAGGGATGGTGCTTAGACGTCCTCGCGAGGGTTTCTGCCCTAGCCGCAGGAAGGTTTTCACGACCCTGGCACATTACAGGAGCACCCCTTCTAGTCCGTGCCCCTCGGGCACCGCGACGCGCACACAGGGCCTGGGTCGGTCGCCCCACCCCCCGGCAGGGGTCGAAAACTATCTACGCACAGGCAAGAAATCAAGAAGTGCAAAAAATGAGGTTAAGGTAATAGCTAAAACGGCAATGTTTCCCAACACGCCCCAAGGGGGCTCCATGCAGCTGTTCTGTATTACACAGGGAACAAAAGAGAAAGGAAAAAGACGAGCCCGGTGCAGCCCCCCTCACATTGGCCCGCGGAGGCGACACGGGCTGCCTCAGGGCCTCAGGCAGACTCCCTCTCGCGCTTCACCGGGGCACGACGGCGGGCGGACGAACCGCCACCTCCCAAGCAAGCTCGACGGCGCGGGGGAGGACTGCTGCCACCGCTGGAGGAGTCGCTTGAGGAAGAGCTGACGAAGCTTGGGGAGTCGCGGACGCCGCCATCCACGTGGGCGCTATCTCCTCCATCGCCATCAGAGCGGGGCCCGCGGACGCGGTCGTCGTCCTCAGGGCAGCACCCCGTGTGGCGACCATTTTCCCCAAACACCCTCACTTGGAGGGTGGCGTCGCTGTCGAACCTAAAGTGCAGAGTGCCCCGACGCTCCAGGCCGCGAGCGCGGGCGAACGCCTGCCAGCCACGAGTGAAGGCCAAGCCCCCGCCGGCGGAGACCTCCAGCACGACCCACGAGGACCTGCTGCAGCAGCCCTCCGCCTGGAGCCAGAGGCCACCAGGAGCGCCGGCCGGGAGTTCACCAAGGAGGAAGCGAGGGAGCGGGAGCCCAGCGCGAGTTGGCTTCGCCGACCAGACGACGAACTCCGGCAGCGCTTGCACAACGCGAAAGCGCGGCCTGGGAGAACGCGCGACCCAGGCGCGTCGTTCGGCTGCGGCGGCTCGCCCACCGCCGCGCTAGGAGCCGCCCCCATGGCCACCGAACGCGGCCGGGGCGGCCATCGGATGCTTCCGAGGGCACCCACGACCGCGCTTGGGCGGGGGAGAGGCAGGACCAACCTGGAGGGCCTTCCCCTTCTCTGCAGCCGAGTACCTCCTCGATGGAGCCATCACACCAAGACGGAGCGAGAACTGAGGCGAATGGGAGAGCAAGAAGAGAAGGATTGGAAGGGCACGCGCGGTGGCGTACTTATAGCCGGCGAAGGCCAACCGCTGGCCTCCACGATCGCAGGTAATCATAACACGATCTGCATGCAGGGACTTGTCCAACTCGCACGATCACCAAGGCATCGTGGGGAAGTGGAGTCGCCCACGTCCAATCAACCGCCACGCGGCGCCCAAGGCCGCAGGCTGTTAGGGCCCTCGGTGCTTCGCCCTTGCCCTTTCGCCTCTCGGCACGGCCAATTCCGTGCGTGCCTTGGGCCCGGGGGCTACTGTCGGTATTCTGGGAACGGGGGTCCCCAGACTTGCCTGCCTGCGACGTGGCTCAAGTGGGGGCCCAACATGGCCCATCTTCATCAACACAAGACTCAAGACCCTCGCAAGGGGCCAAGCCTCGCGAGGCAGACGACACGGCGCATCCTCAGGCATAGCCTCGTCAGGCTGGCTCGTGAGGAGGCGGAGAGTTCAAGGCGGGGTACCTCGCGAGGTGCCCGTGACGCAAGCCATGACGACTCAGGGCACCAGGCGGGTGCCAGCGCGCGCAGCGTCCTTCTTTCCTCTTTGGTGCAAAGGGGGCAAGCGCAGCCGCGGAGTATCGAGGCATCAGGCAAAGGTTGCCATTTCGGTGCAACGAGACCAGGACCAAGCGGACTACGAGATGGAGGTCATCATGGAGCCCAGCACGGCGTCATCGCAGAGTCTCTCGCAGGCGAAGACCACCTTTAGTCAGGGTAAGAGTACTTGCTGCCCCCCTTCAAATTAGCCCGCCATTGTTGGCTCCCTTCCCGCTCAATATTTGGGAAGAGGACCAGGGCCTCTATAAATAGGGACCGGCCACCCACGTGACAAAGGGTTCGGTTCGGTGCGTGGATCTGACCAGCAGGAAGAGAGAGAGAGAGAGAGAGAGAGAGAGAGAGAGAGAGAGGTGACTGAACTCCTCCCAGTAGTTCGTCGCCCCAGCCAAGAACAGACCCTCGCGAGGCTATTATTCCTTGTAGTGTTCATCATCATCAGCCCCAAGAGGAAATCCATCCACCACACACTGGAGTAGGGTATTACACCACAATGGTGGCCCGAACCAGTATAAATCTTGTGTCTCTTGTGTGTTTCCTTTAGTAGTTTAGATCTTTGTGAGACGGGGAGGTTGAAGACGTGATTTCCGCGTGCACCCAAGTGTTCGAACCTTAAGGGTCTGCTGGAACCCGAAATCCGACAGATTTTTGTCACTCCGATTGTCGGAGAGGTATCTCTGGGCCCACTCGGTAATGCACACCACTATAAGCCTTGCAAGCTTTGCAACTAGAGTTAGTTGCGGGATGATGTATTACTGAACGAGTAAAGAGAATTGCCGGTAACGAGATTGAACTAGGTATTGAGATACCGACGATCGAATCTCGGGCAAGTAACATACCGATGACAAAGGGAACAACGTATGTTGTTATGCGGTCTAACCGATAAAGATCTTCGTAGAATATGTAGGAGCCAATATGGGCATCCAGGTCCCGCTATTGGTTATTGACCAGAGAGGTGTCTCGGTCATGTCTACATAGTTCTCGAACCCGTAGGGTCCGCATGCTTAACGTTCGTTGACGATATAGTACTATGTGAGTTATGTATGTTGATGACTGAATGTTGTTCGGAGTCCGGGATGAGATCACGGACATGACGAGGAACTCTGGAATGGTCCGGAGATAAAGTTTGATATATGGGATAGTAGTGTTTGATCCCCGGAAGGGTTCCAGAATTCACCGGAAGGGGTTCCGGATGTTTCCCGAAATGTTTGGGCACGAGAACACTTTATCTGGGCCAAAGGGGAAAGCCCACGAGGTTTTTGGAAAGTGCAAAAGGAAGTTTTGCGGAGACCAGAGGCTAGACGCCAGGAACCCTGGCGTCTAGGGGGTAGACGCTGGGAACCCTGGCGTCTAGCCCTGGAGTCCGAGAAGGACTCTTGCCTTTCGGGAGAAACTGACTTTGAGGAGGCTTTTACTCCAAGTTTCGACCCCAGGGCTCAACATATAAATAGAGGGGTAGGGCTAGCACCAAAGACACATCAAGAAACACCAAGCTGTGTGCTGGCAACCCCATCCCCTCTAGTTTATCCTCCGTCAAAGTTTTCGTAGTGCTTCGGTGAAGCCCTGTGGAGATTGTTCTTCACCAACACCGTCACCACGCCGTCGTGCTGCCGGAACTCATCTACTACTTCGCCCCTCTTGCTGGATCGAGAAGGCGAGGACTTCACCGAGCCGAACGTGTGCAGAACTCGGAGGTGTCGTGCTTTCGGTACTTGGATCGGTCAGACGTGCAGACGTACGACTACATCAACCGTGTTGATATAACGCTTCCGTGAATGGTCTACGAGGGTACGTAGACAACACTCTCCCCTCTCATTGCTATGCATCACCATGATCTTGCGTGTGCGTAGGAATTTTTTTGAAATTACTATGTTCCCCAACAGCGATCGGGAGTCTTGAAACATTTGCGAAGCTGAGACACGTGAAACACGTCGTGCACATTTGCAAAGTTGGATGGAAGCTCAAGTTGATAGGCGAGATCGCCTCTTTTGCTAATGATCTTGGAAGGACCCACGTATCTCGGGGCAAGCTTTCCTTTGATACCGAAGCGACTAGTACCTTTCATTGGAGAGACGCAAAGGTAGACATGATCTCCGATCTCGATAGCCAAGTCATGATGCTTGCTATCATAGTAACTCTTCTGGCGCGATTGCGTGGCTTTGAGATTTTCACGAATGACTTTGCACATTTCTTCAGCCTCTGTGATCAAGTCATTGCCAAGAAGTTGGCGTTCACCAGTCTCTGACTAGTTAAGTGGAGTACGACACTTTTTGCCATAGAGAATCTCGAATGGGGCCTTGCCCGAACTGGCTTGGAAGCTGTTGTTGTAGGAGAACTTGGCATATTTCCCACTTCATACCGAAAGAAATGACACATGCCCTGAGCATATCTTCAAGAATTTGATTGACTCGCTCGACTTGGCCACTAGTTTGAGGATGAAAAGCTGTGCTGAAGCGAATGCTAGTGCACATGGCCTTCTGAAAAGAATCCCAAAACTTAGAAGTGAAAATGCTTCCACGATCTGAAGATATCAACTACGGAATGCTGTGCAGAGAGACAATCCTAGAGGTATATAGCTCTGCCAACTGAGCTTCTGTGATAGATTCTTTGATAGGGAGAAAATGAGCCACTTTAGTGAGCTTGTCGATGACAACGAAGATAGCATCATTGCCACGCTTGGACTTGGGAAATCCAGTCACGAAGTCCATCTCAATATGGTCAAACTTCCATTCTGGAATGGCAAGAGGTTGGAGGAGACTAGCTGGTCATTGGTGTTCTGCTTTCACTCTTCTGTAGACATCACATTCATTCACGAACTGAGCAATCTCGCGCTTCATTCGAGTCCACCAATATGACTGCTTGAGGTCATGGTACATCTTTGTACTTCCGGATGAATAGAGAGGAGTGAATTGTGAGCCTCGTTCAAAATGAGTTTAGGAAGGTCACCCTTAGGAACAACAATGCGATCCTCGAAGAATAGAGTATCCTTGTCATCAAGACGATAGCACTTGTACTTGGGTTGGCTCTTGGCAATCCCAATCTTCACCTTCTTCACCATAGCATCAAGAAGTTGAGCCTCTTGAATCTGATCTTCCAAAGTAGGAGTGACTTGGAGGTTGGCAAGGAATCCTTAAGGAACAACTTGTAGATCAAGTTTGCGGAAAGCTTCACAAAGCTCCGGTTGGTAGGGCTTGAGAATCAAACTGTTGCAGTAAGCCTTCCTGCTCAATGCGTCAGCAATGACATTGGCCTTACCTGGGGTATATTCAATACTCGGATTATACTCTTGAATCATCTCGACCCAACGAGTTTGCCTGAGGTTGAGGTTGGGCTGAGTGAAGATGTACTTGAGACTCTTATGATCAGTGAAGATGTCCACTTTCCTTCCCAACAAGAGATGTCTCCATGTTAAAAGAGCATGGACAACTGGCGCCAACTCGAGGTCATGAGTGGGGTAGTTCTTTTCGTTGGGCTTCAACTGGCGAGAGGTATAGGCCACAACTTTCTTCTCTTGCATCAACACAGCACCGAGACCTTGCAGGGAAGCATCACAGAAAACCTCAAATGGTTTGGATTCATCATGAGGAGTCGGAACTGGAGCTGTGACTAACTTCTCTTTGAGGGTGTTGAAAGCGATCTCACATTCAGGTGTCCAGACATACTTCACATGCTTCTGAAGGAGGTTGGAAAGAGGCTTTGCGATCTTAGAGAAATTCTCAACGAACCTTCGACAATAGCTTGCGAGCCCAAGGAAGCCGCGGAGTTGCTTCACATTCTGAGGCGGTTCCCAATTCACAATTGCAGACACCTTCTCAGGATTAATAGCTATGCCCTTGGCGGAGATAATATGCCCAAGGTAGGGAACCTCGTCGAGCCAAAACTCGCACTTTGAAAACTTCGCATGGAACTGATGTTCTCTGAGTTTGTCCAGCACCAATCTCAAATGTTTGGCATGATCCTCCTTGTTCTTGGAAAAGACCAAAATGTCATCGAGATAGACCAAGACGAAGTCATTTGTGTAGGGGTTGAAGATGAAGTTTATCATGTGAGAGAATGTTGGAGGAGCGTTGACAAGGCCGAAAGACATGACAGTGTATTCATAGGAACCATAGCTTGTTCTGAATGCTGTCTTGGGGATATCTTGTTCACGAATGCGAATCTGATGATAGCCCATACGGAGGTCAAGCTTCGAGAATACTTGAGCACCCTTGAGTTGCTCGAAAAGCTCGTTGATGTTGGGAAGTGGGTACTTGTTCTTTATGGTCTTCTTGTTCAATGGATGGTAGTCGACACAAAGTCGGTCCGTTCCATCCTTCTTCTTGACAAAAAGAACATCACAACCCCATGGAGAAGAACTTGGTCGGATGAGACCCATACGTTGAATATCAAGTTGTTTCTTCAGCTCCTTCAACTCTTCTGGTCCAAGCTTGTAAGGACGTTTGCAAACAGGTTCCGTGCCAGGCTCAAGATTGATGATGAATTCAACTGGCCGGTGAGGAGGCATTCCTGGAAGCTCTACTGGAAAGACGTCTTGATATTCACAAACGACTGGAATCTGAGAGATGGCTTCCAACTCGCCCTTCTCATTGAGAGAAAACAGTCGAATGGTATCATCACAAGCGGCAAAGACAATCAAATCCTCAGATGAGTGTGTCAATTGAATCTGCCTAGCAGCACAATCAAGTTGAGCCTTGTGCTTAGAAAGCCAGTCCATGCCGAGAATTAGATCAATATCCGAGTTACCAAGAACAATTGGAGAAGCCAGAAACTTGAAGTCACCCATCATGATAGAAACATCCAGAACCATCATGCTAGAACTCAAACGCTTAGCCGGAGAAACAACTTGCAATGCTTTAGGTAATGCCTTAGTGTCAAAGTTGTGCTCCGATGCAAATGGGAATGACATGAAAGAATGCGATGCACCAGAGTCAAAAAGAACTTTTGCAGGAATATTGTTAACATGAAGGTTACCCATGATCACTTCTGACGAGTCCTCTGCCTGAGCTACGTTCATCATGTTGACCTTTGCAAACTTGGGATTATGCTTGACCACTACATTGCTAGCAGATCTCACAGGAGGAGGAGGAAGACACCTCTGGTTGAAGCATTTGTTTGCATAGTGACCCTTCTGCTGACACTTGTTGCACGTAACCTCCGAGAGCGGACGGTGATATGGAGCACTTGACCTTGGAGCATGAGACGAAGTCTTGTTCTGAAAGCCTGGGTTGGTGGGCGGGAAGATCCATTGCCACCTTTGATCTTCTGCTGATAAGGCTGACAGAACGGAGGAGGAGGAGGCAACCAATACTTTTGCTGCTTAGTTGTCACTTGAGTTGAGGAAGAAGGAGTTGCATCCCTGACTCTCTTCTTGGAAGCATCGCACTTGAGCTGAGCAGTCTCTTGCTACAGTCCATGTTGTAGAATTCATCGTACTTTTTCGGCTCAAAAAGCACAAGAGCTAGTTGCAGATCTTCTCTGAGGCCACCTCTGAACTGATAAATCATGCTCTTCTCGTCAGGGATGCCTTGCTTAGTGAAACGAGCGAGTTTCTGGAACATGACACTACAAGAAAATACACTTCCGTGATGATACGTGTTTGTCACAGTAGGTTGCTTTTTTGTCATGCATGTACATCCATGACAAATTTATGACAGAATCAAGATAGTCATACCTGCGCTGTCGTAGAAGTGTTCCATGACATTACCAAAATAATCATCACGGAAGTGTCCACTTCCATGACGATAAATCGCGCGTCACAGAAGTGCTTTCGTCAAGGGTGACCGACACGTGGCATCCACCGTAACGAAACGCCGTTAAGCTATCGGGTCAGGTTTTGGATCCGATAACCCGTTAACAGCCCCGACCAATGGGGATTTTCCACATGTAAAATCATCATTGGCTAGAGGAAACACGTGTCGGCTCATCGTCGGGACAGATGTCATCCACTCACTGGACAGAAGGCGCCTATGATACGTCAACACGTGGCACGGCCCAAAAAGTTTAAATGGGCCGGCCCAACTAAAGGCCCACAAGATTTTGCGGACCATAATGGGTTGGCCCAGCTAAAGGCCCATGAGATTTTGCGGACTATAATGGGCTGGCCCAGCTAAAGGCCCACAAGATTTCGCGGGCCATAATGGGCCGGCCCAGGTAAAGGCCCACAAGATTTTTGTGTGCCATCATAGGCCGGCCCAGGTAAAGGCCCACAAAATTCTTGCGGATCATAATCGGCCGGCCCAGCTAAAGGCCCACGAGATTTCGCCGACATTAATGGGCCGGCCTAGCTGTAGGCCCATAAGATTTTGAGGACCCTAGTAGGCCGGCCCGTTAACTGGCTGCCATGTTTTGGGCCAAATGCCGACCCATATTTGATACGGTCTATTAATGGCCTACCACGCTCCGGGCCTAATAGTGGCCCGCATGAGATCCGTCCCGTTAAAAGCCTACCACGTTCTGGGCCAAATTACGGTCCAGATCAGGTCCGGCCCTTTAAGAGGTTTTGGGCCTAATTATGGCCCATATCAGATTCGGCCCATCAACTGGACACTATGCTTTTGGGCCCACTTGCTAAAGGCCCACTTAGTAATTCCGCCTGATATTAGTTTTGGCCTGTTAAGGGCCCGTTTAAAATTTCGGCCCTATATTAATTTCAGCTTGTTTAAAGCCCGTCATATAGTTGGGCCTAACTACGGCCCGGTTTGCATCCGGCCTGCTCGCAGCCGATATCTGATTGGGCCAAACAAGGACCGAGACAATTTTTCGGCCTGTTAAAAGCCCATGATTTGATTCGCACAATCATGGGCCGGGGTTCATTTCGGGCTGCTGCCGGCCCGTGAGCTGATCGGCATGTTTCAGGCCCAACCTACATCGTGATTGCATGACGGCCCGATTATGTACTGTAATTTTACGGTTTGGCCGGTTTACTGCGAAGACAGGATATATATACAGTAAAATAACTACAGCATCATGAATAAGAAAAAAACTATACTATACAATAAATAAATTACGGCATATTACATCCACTGGGCATCAAAGTTTGCCACTATGATAATAAAGCACAAGCAGACAGCAGATTACATACACTGGGCATCAAAGATCGCCACCAATGCAAATAAACACGCCGAAAAATAATATACAAAACCGACAGCACTTCAATAGAGTTCAAGAAAGGTTAGCCCTGCTGGGGAGCTGCAGCGCAAGCAGCTGAGCAAGATGATGAGACTATGCTTGTTCAACACTTATATCTTCCTCACTCTGAAAGATAAACAAGCAGATAGATGACATGTTTTGCACATAAAAGTATCAGTGCTGACAATTCATCACATTTCTTACTGACAAATAAAGTGACACAGTTTAAATTTGCACTAACACAATATGGTATTGTCCAGGTCAAGACATGGCAAGAAATGACATTGTGAAGGAGTTGGCAGCTTCACGACACCACTGGATTACAGATCAAGAACTCATAAGAATCAATGGTTAGTGTGCTGTCAATTTATACCATTTCAGATTGGCAAATAAAGAGACAGTTTAAATAATAGTAGAATGATATGACATTTTTCATAGTTAAGACATTGCAGAATATGACATTGTGCTGTAGTGGGTAGGTTCACCACACCACTGGATTACAGATGAAGAACAGAAGCATACATGCAGTGCAAAAGAAGATCACTTGCTCTGTATAGTTTAATTTACACGGTATGAAGAAGGAACTTGGTTGTACAACTGAAAACTTAAATTGAGAAAGGACGAACTTTTGTTTATGAACTACATATAATAAACTTTAAACAAGCAATTTGATGCAAACACCAAAAATAAACAGCTGTTGTAGTCATGCCTAACCAAATATATACAACAAAGTTTGAAGGCTTGAGATGTTCAAACTTACATTATTGGTGAAGACAGGCTCTATAAAGGCCGTGTCCATGCTGATGGGGGGGGGCAATTCAAGAAGTTTACCACAGAATCTTCTTCAAAAGCATTTCCTTTATTCTACATTTTTTAAGAGTAAATATAGATGTGATAATATACGAAAAATGGAGAATATTTAAGATAAGATGAAGAGTGATGCTACATAACCAAGTAGCTATAAATGTAAGTGCAGCGATACAGGCAAAAGGTACAGCGAAGAGCAATGCACAACTAAACTTCTTCAGTACCAACCTAATGGTAAGAGTAAATATAGATCTGATGTGTAGAAAATGGAGGGCAAAGGAAAATAAGCTGCAGAGTGATGGTACATGAACAACTACCTGTCATTATAAGTACACTGATAAAGGACAACATGTACTTACAAGAACAATGTAGAGCTAAAAAACATTGGCATTGGATATATTCTACACTAATGTAACCATTCATACAAATCAGATAATTTGGAGCGAACAATTGATAAGCAAGCTATCATGCATACTGCTGTCACATAATGAACCAGGTATGTATGCAAGTACAGTGATACAGGACAACACGTACTAACAAGAGCAAAGCAGCGGGCAGCATATTTGCGATATCCTATTGTTCTTGTCAAACCAGAATTCTTCTTCGAGCAGATTTCCTGCAAAAAAGATCCGTAAGGCACATGCGGAAAAGTAGAAGTTCAAATTGTCATGTGATTTCATAGACACTACCTCATCCTGGGAATGAGACCCGTGCATAACAAGGTTTTTCCATTCAATGTCTTCTAAATTTAGCACAGGAGACTTCACCGGAAATTCGTTTATAGACTTGCCATCAAAGTGTGATTTCCTCAGGTAACACCGATAGTGCTGCAATGCTTCCTTGAAAAGTACAAGCAAGCTTTTCTCGTCATGACTATCCAGATTGACCCTCGCCTAGTTACAACAATGTAATGTAAATCATTGATGTGTTCAATCAACAGAAAATAGGAAAATAATAGCCATGAATAATAGCACCTACACGTAAGTTGGACAGGAAGATGTGAAAATGGTGTTTGTCTTCACAATAATCTTCCCATGATGGGAATATATGCACGTAGTCCCTAACAACATTGAAAGCATTGTCTTTTAAACTGGGAATAAATGGAATGGGTTTCCAATCTACAGGAATTGGCCATCTCTGCAGTAGGGATAGGTCTTCGGCCGGTGGACTTGCTGTACTTTTTGCTGGAGTGGTAGTTTTCTGTGGTACAGCTGGTGCTATGGCAAATGAAATCGGTATACCTTTTTCTGGAGTGCAGGTCCTGTGTGGTGGGGCTAGTGGTGTGGCCAGTGAAGTATGGGTACAGTTTGCTGGAGTCGGTCCTACGTTTTGTGTCACTGGTTGTACATCCAATATAACTGGGGTGCTGCCTGATTTCTCCGGCACCACCATGTTTTTCAAGGACTTTGCTGGTGCTCCTTCAGGTTCGGCAATCACCCTCTTCCTTTTTGATGTCTGATGCACAAGAACAACATTTGAGTGGGAAAACATGGTATGATGACAGATGGAATATGTATTGATAATGGATGGGCATGGCATCTCGACATATCTGATGAGTAAACTAAGCAGATGGCGGTGCAACAAAGTAGAAGAAATGCAAGACAACATATGCAAGATACCCGCAATCAATAAAACATTGCCAAATTAGAACAGGCACCTTGATGGGTGAACATGACAGGCCATCTGCCTTTGACTCCTCGAGGTTAGAATAGTCATTAGGATCATATTCTGAACAAGAATCAATAGGTGGGGAGCGTATGAGTTTCATTGCATCCAGAATGGCACTCAATGCCTTGGTGCCAATTTTGTAAGTCATTGCAGTGTTTAGCTTCAAGAGTGGACTGCTGCTAGTGTGACACAAAGCAGCTACACAGATCATAGTGTAGATATAACGGAAAACCTTAAGCATCAGAGTAAAATCAGCAAAGTGGAACTTGCTGGAATATATGTGCTAGTATTGCCGGTACGGCTAGAAAGGCTTCGGATACCAGCTCTCTTCAAGTGAAGGTGCGGTATTGTTAATATCAATGTAACTCTCAAAGGCGACATAGCTCCCCGCATTTCCTTGCTATTCTTATAGGATTCAAGTGGGCAGGCCACTACAAATCCTATTCCTATGTTTACAAGATCCTACGAATCAAAGAGGCTCAAAGTGTCCATCACAACCGATCGTATAGACCTCTACACTGCAAATGTCCATGCTCATCTTCAGTACAAGGAACATACTATACTACTATCATACTCCCTCCGTTCCAAAATATAAGTCTTGGTATAGATTTCCACTATGGATCATATACAGATGTATCCAGGTACATTTTAGAGTGTAGATTCACTCATTTTGCTCCATATGTAGTCCATGGTGGAATCTATACAAAGACTTGTATTTAGGAACAGAGAGAGTACATATTAAAGAAGAACGGAAGAGGAACATGGTAAAGAAGAGCAAGCAGATTTTGGATAATAAAATGTTGGTTGTGCAGTGCCCACACATGATGAACCAGAGCGCATTAAGAATGCAACTCCTAGCTGTCTCTCGACCATTTCAGGCGGTTGGATGAAGATCCTACATCTCCTAACCCTTCTTCTTCCTCGTCTCTGATTCTTCCCATACAGAACACCGCACGGGCTGCCGGCCGGACCACCAGCCCCCACCGCATGTGTTCCTTCGCCACCCCCACCCGCATCGAGTTTTCTTCGTTCGGCGAGGCCCCAACCACCCGAGCCCCTTCGATCGCACCGGCGGACTCCAACGAGCTCTGAAAAATCGACTGACCCAATTTTGAAATTTAGTCTACTATGATTTAACTAGTGTGGAATATAAAAGGGGAAAACCATAAGCATTGCGAGTATGGTGTTGAGCGTGCCATGGCGGATCTGAAGATGCAAATCGGACAAAGGAAACTTTGCAACCAAGACAAGAAATTAGAGTAAAGCAGTGGCGATCTATTTTCTTGCTGCGATAAATAAGTTGAGCAGATACGAAAGAGTACAGCCTCTGGTGCGGCGCCGTGTACGCATCTGCTAAGAATTTGACGGTGCTGCGGTAGCGATGGCTGTCGGCGGCATGGAAGCAGATCTAGGAGGGTAGACGGTGGCGGTGGGGCGCGGTGGACGAGACGGTCGTAGGAGCGGCGCCGACAAGGTGGACGACGGCGGGGATGAAGCGAGAGGACGGGATGCAAGGATCCTGGTCCGAAGCCGTGGATGAGAGAGGTCGATCTCTTATAATGGATGGCGGCGTCGGGGTATCAACTCCGGCATGGTGTAGGAGGACGGCGGTGGATGGGGTGGCGGACGGCGGCGGACGGAGGAGGGTGGGGTGGAGAGGGTGTTTTGGCGCCCACGGAGTACGAATGGGGAAAAGGGAGGTAGAGAGGAAGGGGGGAACCATGTATTCAGGGCGCGCTTGTCTCAAATGCGAGGAAATTTACAAACTTAGCCCCCGTTTCAAATTTCTACTACATCACAGCAACACTAGTCGGTTGGGGATAGGACGGTAATCTTGCATACACCGAATATTTGCCGACGAGAGTTTGTTTTTGGCGCCCACCGTGTATGAATATGAATCAGGGGGGAGTCGATTTCGGCCGAGGACACACTGTGTTTTGGTGCCCACCGTGTATGAATCCGGGTGAGAGGCGGTTACGTCACGTTTGGATGAAATTACAAACCTACCCCTATCGAAACCTATAGAAATCCAGCATATAGGCTTTGCGTGGTAGGGATAGGCAGTAGTGATTTCCATCTCGCAGATTTTGGTTTCGGGCGGTTACTACGACTTTCCCCGCTTCGTTCAAATTTTGCAGAGTGCATGTTTACTATGCCAACTCAATTCGAATCCCGTTTGTATTCTCTTTTTTTCGGGCGGGTTCCATCTTCAATTGGAATTACATTCTATATACATCATTATATATATATATATATATACTTTCAAAAGCACAACAAACAATTCTGCTCCTTTATACGTATAATATGATTTACAAATACAACGATCTCGAAATCTTAAGGTTGAATTCGATTTTTTTAACCAAATTATGTTCTACTAAAATGTATGGATCAGTAATATTTACATATTAAATAACATAGATGTGCGTGAATTCATATGAGTATGCTTGTTTGATAGATCAATTTTGGTTCGAGTATGGATTACATGTATCATCATCTCGAATTCAAATATTTGAATCCCTTTTTTGTTCACTCCTTTCAGGCCCATGTCTCTCGCATGCATGCTCCTTCAGGTAGCTATCACTCTATTTTCTCCAGCTCACCCGCATGCTCACTTCATGTTGCTCCTATCCTCGCAAACATGGTCTCTCGACGTCTCCCTTGAGAAGTGTCACACTCTCCCTATCATTATAAATTACACGGTTTTCATTATCTCTCACGTCTCTACTGTTCTCTGGTATCACTCAGTACCTAAGGTTTCTTTTTCACCGCCAAACACACAGTCTCCACTCGTCTTTCACTTTGTCTTTCTCTCTATGGGATTCTCTCACACACCCTATATGTCTCTACATATGACTCATACTACGAAAATTACTCTCTCTATATCTCCTGTAGACACAACATTTGTTGCGGTCTCCTTTTCCTCTCCATCCCAGACTGACATTATTCATTTGTTTACCGATCAGACAACCCCGACTACCGTCTCCTCTCTCTCTCTCTCTCTCTCTCTCTCTCTCTCAGACACACACGCAAAACTCCAACCACTAAAATGTGAATGGAAAACGATATTTTGTTATACCCAAACAAAAAAGGACTGGAGGGAGTGATTGCTCTGACACGGACGCAACCTCTCATAGCGCAGGCATTGAACCGGCGCACCGGCCAAGAGGGCCGCACTCGCTGCAGGCCCGGCTGAGCACGCCTCCTCGCCGCGTGCAACCAGCTTAAGACTGCCCCGCCTGCCTTCATTGAATCCGCGCATGTGCCGGCAACATGTCCTTCCGCGAGCCGGCATGCATTTTAGAACACAAAAAATGACTAAAATATAATTAATTTACGGATGGTCTTGACTTGTTGTGCTCGCACTGGTAGCAGGAACTAGTAGAGGATTTTATTTATTTATAACTCTCCTCACATTTTTTGGCTTTGAAGTGAATCATGGTTGTGGACATTATGTATGAAGGGAAAACATTGTTTTTGCCACTCTAGTTTTTGCCAATTTTGCTTATGCCACCCTAGAATTTGACATCACACTTTTTCCACTCTTTGCTTTTGACAATACATCACAAATGCCATTCAGTGGCAAAACCAATAATTTTTTATTTCACTTTTGCCACTCTTAGCTTTTGACAATGTATCACAGTTGCCACTCTGAAAATTTTGCTTTTTCCACTGAATGGCGAAAGTGATATATTGTCAAAAGCTAAGAGTGACCAAAGTGAAATGTTAAATTATAGAGTGGCATAAGCAAAATTGGCAAAAACTAGAGTGGCAAAAACAAAGTTTTCCCATGTATGAATGTGCAGATATCTGTGAACATGAGTTTGATGTGGAAGTTGAACTCAGAATGTCGGGCTTGCGCGTGAACTATACCATGTCCAATGCTTCGTCTGTTTTGTTTGGAAAGTAATTGATGTTATTACATGACCCGGAAAAAACATTTTGTGCCACATCAGTAGATGCACGGACATCACAACAGGCATGCTGACTGGATAAACATTTGAACCTAGTTATTATGAAGGAAATTTTGTATTGACAACCTTTTTAGATAGAAGGAGACGCCTAGCCTATTCTGCCTCTGCTAGCTTATTTCTGGCTTCTTCCATCTCTTCTTTGGCTTGGGTGAAGAGAGCATCTGATTGCTCTTTTCGCTTCTTCAGGAACTCAACTACATTCTCAAGGGCTGCTGCATGCTTTCTTTCAGCCTTTACTAATGCCATGAGGACACGAACAGCTGACGACTCCACCTGGCTTGTGTGTAATCTAGCATCATCTAGGAATTTGCACCTTGTGTCTAATCCAGCATCATTAGGGAACTGGCACCTTGTGTGTAATCCAGCCTCATTTTGGAAACATGATCTCGAGGTTGACCATACTTCCCTCCTTGCAGGAACTGCATCCTGACATGAAGTTACTTCTTTTTTAGATCAATACTCAGAGCAACCTAGATCCATTTAGTAGAAGCCAGATAAACAGAACTCAGAGAAGTGAATTCAAAAGGAAAAAATAAACAAAAACAGACTACAAGGTGAGAACACCCACTTCCTACATCAAGCTAAAAACGAAAGCATTAGGACGATTAAGACTCTTCTTATTACACATCAAAGGACACCATGCTTAAGAGAAACAGAAACTACAACATATACACATCGAAGAACACGAGGCTACACGAAAATAATTGAAAGGGTGTTACTTACCAAAGCTCGTTTTACAGGTTCGGTGCAGCTCCTCTTTAACTTGCCACGCTCCTTGAAGATGTCCCGAATATCCCGTGTTTGATCTTCATTGCTCCTTTGCATGTTCGCACTCGTGGTTTTAAAATCTCAACATGGCAAGAAAAATATACTACTAGTAATACTTGTGCATCTTGTGGGCAACATTAAAGCACTCGTCTGCCATGTTAGAGCATCTCCAACAAGATAAACAACTCATACAAATGCATCTTGATGCGTGCAACACATGGGCATTTTGCTAGTTCTAAAAACCTTTCCATCATTTGCCACACTACTGGTTGCAGATGAAAAACCTACCCAAGCACAGCGCGATATAGGAGCGACGCACAATTACAAGCTGATATTCTGTTCGACAATGGAGAATTACTTTTATGGCAAAAATAGCACCCAGGAAATTTAAAGGGTAGGTATGAACAAAATTGGAACTGCACATGTACTGCTAAGTGATACCAATCGAGGAGGAGAACGATGGTCGCGGCGGCCTCTGTGAGTCATGGTCGGCAACGGGAGTCAGCTCATTGTCCACGACGGTGGTACTTCTGCACTTGGCGTCGGCTTCCGGGAAGCAGATACGAGACCGTGGAAGACGATGCCGGGGAAGAGGCTCCGTGTATGATGATGACGCGGCATACAAGGTCGTCGATGAGGCAGATGCGCTGCGGTGGACGAGTGCGCCGATGTAAAGGGGAGGAGCATGAAGGCTGCGGTGCCATGGAGAAGTCTATTTTGCGGTGGGGATAGAAATTGGGGAGTATTCAGGTGTACTACTCTGGGTGCCGGGGTGGGGTTGGTTGGGTAGGGTGAACCTGAAGTTACAAAAACAGCCCCCTACCAAGCGTCATCCGTAGGCCTATTCCGAAGGCTATGATGGTAACTTCCCACTGCTCGAATCAGGGTCACGGGAGATTTTCCCGCCGACCTCAAAATTTTGTGAGACTGGACTCCCCGTGTGGCGTGTTGAGTGATTCGGCTAAGCAACTAGCGAGTAGTAGTAGTAAACTCGGCATATTAGGTTTGACCGAAGTCAAACTTCCTAAAGTTTGACCAAGTTTACAGAAAAATATAAACATTTACCATAACAAATATGTATGATGTGAAAGTGCATTCAATAATGAATCTAATGGTATTTATTTGTTATTGTATATGTTAATATTTTTTGTTATAAGCTTTCTGGGAGTTTACAAAACTTGACTTTGACCAATGCTAATACGCGGACTTAAATAAAAACGGAGGGAGTACACATTTGTTTTCTTAGCTTGTAGTGAACTAATCATTTGTTGAAATTGTGAAATACATATATTAGGCTATTGACTTCGAATGTAATGGTCTATACAATTCAATAGTTACAATCATTGTCGAATCCCAAGATGTATACAAGGTCTATAGTACTTCACAACATGCTCAAACTCACATAATCCCAGTCAAATGAGAATATAAATGCATTTCAAAGTTATTATTTTGTAGGATGCAACAAGAACAACCATAACTCTACATCAGCCATTATAGAAGCAACATTTTGACATATCCCAATGTGTGAATGAAACGTGCAGAGAGAGCTTTTGAAGATGGAGCAGATAGGGCGGGAAAGATTGTATGTATGTGGACGAGAGAGTAGGAGACAAACCTAACGAGGCAGAGAGAGAGAGAGAGAGAGAGAGAGAGAGAGAAAGACAGAGGAAGAAGTTAGGTCTGTGAGAAAGATGCATACATGTAATATACATGAGTTCCGTGTGCCTCTGGATTCTGTATACGTGGAAGGAGAAGAGACAACATGTTTGATGAGAGAGCAGGAAAAAGATGGACGAGAGGGGAAGGATCTCGTGGGTTGAGGGATTGACAATTTTGTGCGGGGGAGAGAGGGATTGGTAATTTTGTGCAAGAGAGAGAGAGGGTGGGGGAGGAGTCAGTCAGTCGTCGTCACATCACCCTGCTTCCAAATGACCCCTCATTCTCTAGCGCGGTGTGGTTGCCGTCTTCGATCTGCTCGTTGCCCTCTTTGAAGATTGAGGTGTTGTGTATGTTGGGGTGCAAATAAGCACAAGCGAGAGTGGTCGCCGTATAACCTTGGATGGGGATGAATTGTGTGCTCGGGGGAGTGTGTGTGTGTGTGTGTTGTGCTGCGTTTCTCTCTCTGTGTGTGTGTGTGTGTGTCAGATATTGAGAGAAAACAAACCTAAGGAGAGAAATGGGTATTCACGAAGAGATTGTGCGGGCCTTGAGGTGGGCAGGGGCCGGGTGAGGGTGTCAAAATGTGCGCGTTGATGCATGTGTTGCATGCGACCGTGTGAGGGACGGACGAATCGAGAGAGATGGTTGTTGTGTTACAGATGCTCCTATCTCTATCTCTATCTCTCTCCCTCTCTCTCTCACACACACAAGTAAACTAGAAGACTGTTATCTCATGTATACACAACGTATCGGCATCTGTCTATGTCTCACTCATGCACGATCATTTGCACATTCACACCTCTCTATGTCTGTATCACACGCACACCGTCTCCACATTGCCCTTCCGCCACAACACACATATGGACACATACACACGTTCTCTCTTAGTCACACACACAAAATCAGTATTAAAAAAACTAGGGCGCACCTAAAACGTCCAAATCCAAATAAACACAAACTGGAGCTAAATTCAAATATATGGAAATATTGCAGCGTCAAGAACTTTCACAGGAAAAAAAGTTGAGTAATATTCGAGGATTGTTTTCACACACACAAAAAGGTTCGGTGGATGTCCTTCGAGCGCGACACGGTGATGCACCGTTCGATCGACCGCGCGGCCGCGGTTCACGCGCTTGCACAGGATTCCGTATCATGGCCGTGGTACTAAGGCTGGTCACAATGGGCAAGAACATAAGCTTGTAACTAATAAAAGCGCTGCCTAAGTCTAATGTTTACGTGTACTAGTACGGTTTTCTTTTAAGTTTGACCAACCTTATATATAAAACTAAAGTAAGCTCCCACACGTGCACTCCTCAATATGCCGCCGCCGCCGTTGCGCATGCCGGCGCCCGCCTGCTCCGGCCAACAATTTCTCGCCCATCACCATCGTGTTGCCGCCATCCATGTGCCATGAAGCTGAAGGCTCTCCCGCTCACGTTGTCTGCAGTCCCTCCTCGCGATGCCGCCGCGCTGCCAAGCATGCGAGCAGTTGGTGGAGACGCGTGTATGCACACAGCGTACAAAGAGTAGGACGAGCGCGTGCTCCAGCACGCCGGCGAGGAGGAACTAGCGTGTCATTCTCGTCTCCGCCCGTGCGGAGGAGGCGGGCATGGTGGCTGTCGCGGCGGAAGCCGGTCGCGCGCGCGTCGAGCCTGCAAACCGGGTGCGGACGCGGAATCTACCTTCAAGACCTTGAATGCCACGTGGATCCTGCAATCTGAAGGAGCAATTTGGGTCAGTCGACTCATGTGAGTCGTTTGATGCAACATGGATGGCTAGAAAGGGCTTCTTCCACCTCTTCTGCCGTCTTCTTCCTTCGCTCCGTCGAACTTCTTTCACAAATCGACTGACCCAAATTATACTACTAGTACGAACGTATTAAGTACAGTAGGAACACGAAGATATGAGCAGTAGTACCAACTGCAAGAAGAACAGTAGTAATACATAGTACTAGTACTACTATACGTACTAAAGAGTTCAAATAACGAGAAAGAACATAAACATAGTTCTGCTGGGGCCTCAACACAACTCACCCTTGAAAATAAACTAATAAGCTACTAGTCCACTTGACACTGCAGTAGAACCAGCATGAGCGACGGCACTGCCACCTATTTGGAGTCCGAGTCCACGTCCTCGACTTCGGCCTCGTCCCTCTTCCTCTTCCTCTTCGTCGACGCTTCTTTGCTTGAACCGGACACTGGGCTCTGCTTCTTCATCCAACCCGTGTATATATTTAAACAAAGGTAGGCATCCATTGCTGCGTACACGATGTGATCTTCATCTAATGTCTTCGACTCCCATGCATGACGAAACTCGTGATGAGGTTTCTTCAGATTAGGGTACGAAGGATCAATCATGGCTGCTGCCAGGGTCAGCATTGAAGGTTGAGAGGAGGACACCAGGCTTGCCTTCTGGAGATCGAAGGGCTGGGCTACAATGAGACCTATCCGACGCAGGACGTCACTGTCGTTCTTAAAGCCTATAGTAACGAATTTCACTCTTTTGTCCTTGAGGAAGTTCTTAAAATCCTGGCACTCAATGTCAGCATGGCATATGTGGTAGACCAAGCAAACATTATGTACGCAAACTTGGATCACGGCGGGCTTCTTCCTCTCTTCGTCCTTTAGATCCTTCTCTCGTCCCAGGACTATGGTGTACTCAACATCTAGCCCAGCGACCCACTCATTCGTTGAACTGTTAAACATGCGTAGGAAGCGAGCAAGCCATGCTTTCACCGTCTCGGATCCACGTGTGTAGATGACGATGAACTGATCGCCGGTGATGGCTCTAACCTGGTACTCAGCGGCGACCATGGAGATTTGGGAGGCCATGGATTTTGGAGGAGGGTTAGGAGAAGTTGAACTGTTATACCCCACAAAAAAACTGGGAGCGAACTAATGTGAAAGGACGGGGCGACTGGGAGCGAACTGTTGTAAGGTAGAAGACGGGGACGAGTAGGGCGTGCGAACGGCATGGGGTTGCTGGCTTGCCCAGTGGATAAACGGCTGTAGGCCCCCAAAGAGTTCTCGAGAACTATGCGGGACTCACTAGATGTCATGTCTACTAGACCCATATTGTAGGCCTGACGGTATAGCTTCTGCCTGTTTGCACGCCATGCCGGCGCGTGGATGTAACTTCACTTAATTCCATCAAACATCACGCCTCCCACGACCTTCGCCTCCCTCGCGCGGTCGCGCCCTTTGAGACTTCGACCGGCTATAAATGAGCAATTTTTTTGCCTTTTTTAGACAAGAAATTTTTTTGCCTACTCCGCATGCATGATACTCCCTCTGGTCCTTTTTACTCCCGTTAACCGTTTGCAAAGTGTTTGACCAAATTTATACTTTTTTTAATACCACCTTATATTAATTAACCAGCCACACCAGTACACTCATTCAATACAATATTCACCACACTTTGCAGTATGTTATCTACAAGAATACCATCTAATCTATTGTCAAAGCTATACTTAGCGATTAAGTGTGCCACCTTATTGGCCGAACGGCTAATCTTTGACAATTGAAGATTGTTGATCAACTTCGAGATGCTCAACACTTTCATCTTCAGGTCACGCATAGCAGACCTGTCAACGCTTTGACAGGCATCAATGAAATCCCACGACCAAATTTATACTAAAAATATCAATATGTACAATACTCCCAAAACACTTAGGCGCGGTGCATTAACTTCTACCTCGTTTCTTGTTTCTTGACATATCAACCAATAGGAGATGTGGGTGTGCATGCTTTTAATGACTTGAGACTACCAAACACGACATGCAGTGGTTAGTTTATTGCATGAAATTCTATTAATTAGCAAATAAACATTAAGATCTCTCGTTTCCCCTCCTCCTTGGTCACAGTGCACAATCTAAGATGACTTGCTCACCTAGACAGAGGGAGTACTGATTATAATGAGTACTCCCTCCTTCCATCTATATAGGGCCTAATGCGTTTTTCAAGACCGCCTTTGACTATTGATAAAATTAATACTACATGACATGCATAATGTGAAAATTATATCATTGAAAGCTCCTTTCACATACGAATTTGATGATGTGCTTTGTGTAAGTTGCATGTCATATATTATTGCTTTAACATTTGGTCAAAGTTAGCCTCGAAAAACGCATTAGGCCCTATATAGATGGAAGGAGGGAGTATAAGAACTACTTTTATAATGAGTGTAAAAATATTGATTTGACATTGTGAATGTTGACACATTGTGGAATAGTTTTTGAAGTCTGCAAAAGTACTCAACTAGTGTTGTCGTTCTCCACAAGAAAATGTGTTTACAAATGCATGCATGAACTCCAGTTACTCTAACCCCCCTCTCTTCTTTAATTCTTTGCCACATCAGCATGTTTGCTATTCCCGTGTGCACGATACCAGCTAAGACACCACCATTATGGCCAGCCTTAATCATCACAAGCAATAGTTTAGTGCACCTTGAAATATGAACATGTGTGGGGCGTGTTTGTTTTTAATGACTTGAGACTATACCTAGCCCGACATGCAAGATGACTTATTATGCACCGTTCCCCATACCTGCAGGAAGCCCATTCATCTCCAAATTTTTTCCTCTCCATGTGTGGAAACAATATGCCTGCCAAACTCTCCTTCTCCCTCCGGCGGTCCCACCACTCCACCCCGTGTGAAAAAATCTGCATGCATGACTCTCCTCCCCCACGCTCGTCCAATCCGTTGTGACTAGCAATATTTCCACCCCTTCGCTCCCCCGTAATTTACTCCAACAAATATGCCATTGTAGCTGTTACTTAACTGTAGGTGCATTCGGTCACTGACATATGGGCCCAACAGGGGTCTGGCCCACATGTCAGTGATGCAACTGGACCGGTAGTTAAGTCAGTGCAGCTCAGTCCATATCTTACGTAGTTGTGCCATTGCTCGCTATAAATATTGCGCCTCCCATGACATCGCTATCTCCTCCCCCTCACGTTCACGTTCATCGCTATCTCCCCCCTCCCTCTCACGTCGACCACCATGGCATCGCCCCTCCCAAGCCCTAGGAGCCCCCCGCTGCACCGCGCGGATGGTCACGCGTCACCGTTCCGTTCCTCGCCGCCACTAGTCGAGGAGGACGTGTCGGTGTTCCGCTCCTCGCCACTACGCGACGCGTCGCCGTTCCGTTCCTCGCCACCACTAGTTGAGGAGGACGCGTCGGCATTCCGCTCCTCGCCTCGACGCGTTAAAGGTGGACGTGTCGGCGTTCCCAATCTCACCAGCACGCGCGCCAGAGGATGCGTCGGCTCCCCGCTATGAGGAGAATGTCGCGCCGCCCGCCGAGCCCCCCCCCCAGCCTTGAGGAGCTTTGGAAAGAAATGGATGTCACCTTGTGGGAGGCTTTGCCTCCAGTAGAGCGCGCCAAAATAGAGGCGGAGAAGAAGGCCGAGGAAGAGAAGCGCACCACGGAACAAGCTGCCTGGGAGGCCTATGTCGCGTCCGAGAGAGTCAGGCAATTGGCTCTTTGGCAAAAGGCTCGTGCGAGGGCCGTGAGGGTGGCGGAGGATGCCCGTGCCGACGCCCTGAGTGCAGCCGGGCCCAAGCGCCTCATCTACGCTTGGCGGTATGTGGACCGGGTGCACGCTTCCAGCGAGGAGGAGTACCTGTTGGCGCCGGATGACCGCACCGGTGAGATCGCGCTCGCCCACCGGCAAGCCGCCAATCAGCACCTCGCGAGTTGCAAGGCTGAGGAAGAGGCGTTGTGTCGGTGCGCTGGGAAACAGCCGCGCACCAGGGCACTCGTGGCGCGCCACAAGCGCTCCTGCAAGCGTAGTGGCTTTTAGGAGGAGTATAATTTTTGTTTCGTAAGGCAATATCATTAGTTTTGGGACGCAGATGACAAATCCCGAATATTCAGGAATTTTTAGCGCCCTTAATTAAGTATGTAAAATGGAAAGTTTGGAAACCTTGTGTATTCGTACGCATTTTGCAAGTACGTGCATATAGCACAAACTTTACTATATACTATCGCAGGAAAAGAATTCTATGAGACCAGGTTGTCGGATTTCTAGTTCCGGCAGACCCTTGAGGTTCGAACACTGGGGTGCGCGCGGAGATTTTGCCTCCTACCTACTTGCGCCCCTCCGCTTCGCTAAGATCTGAGCTATGGAAAGAACAACTCGAGAGACACAGGGTTTATACTGGTTCGGGCCACCCTTGTGGTGTAATACCCTACTCCAGTGTGTGGTGTGGTGGATTGCCTCTTGGGCTGATGATGATGAACAATACAAGGAAGAACAGCCTCGCGAGGGTCTGTTCTTGGCTGGGGGATGAACTGCTGGGAGGAGTTCAGTCACCCTTCTCTCTCTCTCTCTCTCTCTCTTCTTGACTAATGATGCCTCCCCGCTGGCTGCCTCTCTCCCCCTTGCTTGCGGGTGGCTGGTCCTATTTATAGAGGCCCTGGTCCTCTTCCCAAATATCGAGCGGGAAGGGAGCCAACAATGGCGGGCTAATTTGAAAGGGGACAGCTAGTACCAACTATCCTGACAAAAATAGTCTTCGCCTGCATAAAGCTCTGGTGGTGACGCCGTCTTGGGCTCCACGATGACCTCCGTCTTGCAGTCCTTCTGGTCTTGGTCTTGTTGCACCGAAATGGCAACCTTTGCCAGATGCCTCGGTACTCCGCGGCTGTGCTTGCCCCCTTTACACCAAAGAGGAAAGGAGGACATTGCGCGGGCTGGCACCCGCTTGGCACCCTTGGTCGTCATGGCTTGCGTCACGGGCACCTCATGAGGTACCCCACCTTGATCTCTCCGCCTCCTCGTGAGCCAGCCTGACAAGGCCGTGCCTGAAGAAGCTCCGTGTCATCCGCCCCGCGAGGCTTGGCCCCTCGCGAGGGTCCAGGGTTAGTGTTGGTGAAGATGGGCCATGCTGGGCCCCCTTTCGAGCCACACCGCAGGCCGCAGGTAGGCAAGTATGGGGACCCCTGTTCCCAGAACGCCGACAGTAGCCCCCGGGCCCAGGGCGCGCCCGGACTTGGCCGTGCAGGAGGCGGAAGGGCAAGAGCGAAGCGCCGCGGGCCCTAACAGCCTGCGGCCTTGGGCGCCGCATGGCGGTTGATTGGACGTGGGCGCCTCCACTTCCCCATGGTGCCTTGGCAACTATGCGGACTAGACAAGTCCCTGCACGCGAAGTGGGTCATGATTACCTGCGATCATGGAGGTCGGCGGTTGGCCTTCGCCGACCATAAGTACGGAACAGCGCGCGCCCTTCCAGTCTATCCCTCCTTGCTTCTCCTTCCCGGTACTTGCTCCGTCTTGCTGCGATGGCTCCGATCCGCCGGTTCTCGATGGCAGAGAAGGGAAAGGCTCCCCGAGAGGAACTAGACCCGCTCCCGCTGAAGAAACGGCTCGTCCTCTGTGGCCCGGACGGGGGGACCCATTAGGTCGTGTCGAGGCCTTGGTGCGAGCAGGCACCGTCAGGGTTCCCGCTTCCCTTGTACGCCCACATCGAGGGCCCCGAAGGAGCTGATGCTGATCGCCATGGGCCGCGCCGCCGTCGGCGCCGACGAGTCACGAAGGCGTGGGTCGTCCTCCTGGGGTCCACATGGAGGGCTCCTCCCGAGAGTTCGTGCTCCATGTCGCCACGCATCCTCAGTCTTGGATTCGCCTTCCTCCCTTCTTCGCCTCCGTCATCCCGCAGGGAGAACTCCTGGAGCTTTGGCTGTAGCACGCCGGCTGCTGCACCCTTGCGACCGAGGCCGAGGTTGCGGTCATTGCCCCGGGCGAGGTCTTCATGACTCAGGGCTGGAGCGAAATCACCCGGGTTTGCAGGACAAGAGGCGCCCTCGCGATCCACTTGGAGTACGACGGTGCTTCGGTGATGTTCTTCAAGGTCTTCGACGCGGACGGGCGCCGGCTGGAGTGCTGCTCCGGGAGAGGTGGCCAGGGCCCTGCTGTGGCAAGGACTGGGCCCGCCAACCGCTCCCTTGGCGGCTCCTCAGGCGGTGGAGGTGTCGGAGGTTCCAGCGACTCCGGCGAGCTCTTCGCGACTCCGGAGACGAGCGATGACAGCTACGAGCCCCCGAGCCGGCGCCGCTCCTGGAGCAGGGTGGGCTCGTCAGGCCGTCGTCGACTCTGATCTGGATGGGGTTGGCGCCAGTGCTTGATGGCCCACTGTTGATGATGGCGTCTTTTGCAGGAGCGCGTGTAGTTAGTGTTCCTTTAGGATCTGTTCCCTGCGAGGAATCAAAGACGCGTCTCGTGGGGGCTTGTAAGGTGCCTGTGATCCTGTTTTGTTAATATAACTCTTGTTGTAGAATTGTGCGGGTTGCTCATTCCGTTTTAGCTCAGTCCTCCCTTTCGAGCCTCACGAGGGCTTGGTGCTCTGCGCTGACAGGTCCCAGTCCCAAGGCGGCTTCAGCCGTCGCTGGTATGCCAGGTCGCGATGCCATGGTCAAGGCCAGTAGGTGAGCGACCCGGAGTCCGGTAAGAGCCCCTGAGTCGCGATGCTCAGGAGGTCCCCTTTGGTGCTCAAGCAGCCGTCGTTCGGTGAGAAAGGAGAGCGGCGTCGCTAGCACGGGATTGCATTAGGTGCGGGGATGATGCCACGGTAACTGGCGCTTCCGGGTGGTGACTTATCTCGAGAATCAGGGGCCGCTCTCTGGTGTGTCGCCGGGTCCGTGCATCGGCAGGCATGAGGTTGCTTGGCAAGGTCCTCGCGTGACCCTCCCCTCTCGCCTTTGCTCCCCTTTCTGCTCTACGTCCTCGGGTCCCGGCCCTCGAGCGAGTCTCAATCGTCGCTGGTTTGCCAGGTCGCGATGCCATGGACAAGGCCAGAGGGTGAGGCCTGGAGAGCCAGTAGGAGCCCTGAGTCGCGATGCTCAGGCACCCCCCCACCCGTTAACGTGCAAGCGGTTCGCGCGGACGAGAGTGAAGGAGACACCGCAAGGGCCTCGCCTGACGCAGCTCCTTCAGGAGATCCTGTAGGTCCATCATAGGAAAAACAAGGGGGTTGCCATGACAATTGACAGTCAGCCGTTGGTTGCTTCCGAGGGGTAATGAGGCACTGAAGGCTTGACGAGGTGGTGCCATGCGGGGCTGCCGCGGCCAGAGCTGCGCCATTCAGGTTTGTCGGTGTTGCAGGGATGGACCCATGCGCAAGCGTCGTGCCGTTTGGGAGCAATTCCGTCAGTTGAGCGGGCAACTAGGTCAAGCACGTTAGCCGTGAAGGAGTGGATTCATTTAAACAGATGCTGGGAAGACGGACATCACTGGGTCAGGCCCGAGCGACTTGGGGATCATGCAACCCGAGGGGCGCCCCCAAGAAGGTAAGCTAACAACATGAAATGATAGGGATACATACCGCAGGGACGGACCCACGCGGCCTGGGAATAATGCAGCCCTGGGGGGCGCTCCCAGCTAGAAGTGAAACTTGAAAGATGTCACCTGATGACGTTGAGGATGAAGGGGTGTTGGTGTAGCAGACCCGGTGGGCTACGGAAGCCGATCCTCACGAGCCCCCAGGCCCAGGGGCCTCGGGAGGCTCCGGAGGCGCTGGCGGCTCCTTGTGGACCATCTCCATCTCCACCAGGGCTGCGCTACGCCCGGCCTCTTGTGCCTCCGTGGTGCACCTCATGAGGCGCTGGTACATGGCAACCGTGTTCGGCAAGCCGTAAGACATGCGAACGTAGCTGTGGGGTGGACCTCCGCAGCGCCCCACTCGCGAGGGCCAGAGGCGCTCCAGAGAGGCGACTCGGTTGAGCCCTGGTATGTCGATGCACACGCGCAGCCCACCATCCTCGCCTGGATGGGGAGCCACTGCCGGTAGGCGGCGGCCGCCTTTCATGACCCTTGACTCCTGCAGCTCCTGAATGGCCTTGCTGATGAACTCCTCAGGGTCTGGCTTTCCTTGCCTTGCTCCTTCTTGAGGGAAACGTGCTTCGAAACACGCCTCCATGTGGTGCCCAAGCGTCTCCCTCGTGACCCTAGCTAGGTCGGTGGCCCTCCATGGGAGAACCCCCGAGCCCTGCCTGAGGAGGGTGCTGGGCGCGCTTTCCTATGCGATGGAAGGAGGTTCCCCCTGGGTAGGCACGGGCTCAGAGGGGCCTTCTTCCTGAGTGGTCGGACCAGACGATGTCTTCTTCTTCTTAGGGGCGGTCTCGGGAGGCCTCCTGCTTCCGCGATTCGGGTATTCCAGTGACGCGGCCTGAAAGGCTCGTTCCAGGGAACACACCGCGTCCTTCTCTTCACAAGGCACCGTGATGACTCCGCCACTTCCTGGCATCTTGAGGACGTTGTAGCCATGGTGAGTTACGGCCATGAACTTGGCCAGCGCTAGGTACCCAAGGATTGTATTGTACGGCAGGCGAATGTGAGCGACGTCCAAGTCGATGAGCTCGGTGCGGTAGTTGTCGCGTGCCCCGAAGGTGACAGGGAGGCGGACCTGCCCAATCAGGACCGTGGAGCCGTCAGTGATTCCGAGGAAGGGCTTGGTTGGCTGAAGCTGGCTGTAGGGCACTTGGAGATTGTTGAATGTTTCCATGGATAGGACGTTGAGTCCTGCCCCGCCATCGATGAGGGTCTTGGTGACCACCACGTTGCTGATGATTGGGGAACAAAGCATCGGGAGGACTCCGGCTGTAGCCGCACACTTCAGCTGATCTGCTGAGCTGAACGTGATAGCGCATGCCGACCACCCGAGAGGGCGCGTGGCTTCGAGCTTGGGGAGGACTGCATTCACTTCCCGGGCGAACGGGTTGAAGATGCGTTGAGAGGCTGGGGCTTGTGCCCCGCCCAGGATGCAAGCGATCGCGCGCGGCTCCTGGAAGCCCCCAGCCCCCTCGTCCTGGTGGCGGTCCTCGTTTCTCCTTGGCTGCGGCGGCAATGGAGGGAGGCATGCGTTGCCTTACGGGCGATCCTCGCGAGGCTGATCCCTCCTGTCTCCCTCGCGAGGCGGGTCTTGCCAGCGATCCTCGCGAGGTTGATCGCGCCACCCTTGGCGCGGGCCACGGTCTTCCCAGCATCCTGCATTCCTTCCTCCTCCTCAACCATAGCCCCGGTCACCGCGGTTGGGGCGACGGCCGATCCTTCCTTCTCGCACGGCTCGGAGCTCTTGACATTCGTTGGTGTTGTGGGTGTGGAGGTCGTGGTACACACAGTACCGGCTGCCCTTGGAAGGTTTGGGTTGATCTCTGTCCCGCTTGGTGTCTGGTTCTACCGCGAGCACGGCAGCCCCCTTGCGCTTCACATCCTTGGCCTTGGGCTTCTTCTCTTCTGGGTCTGCGGCCGGCAGCTCGAGGAGGGAGAGAAGCCCTTCCTCAGCCCTGGCGCACTTGGTTGCCAAGTTGAACAGCTCCAAGGAAGTGCATAGGTCTTCATGCATCGCCAGCTCCTCCTTCATCTTGACATCGCGCACGCCATCGGAGAAGGCTGAGATGATGGCCTCCTCAGTCACCTTGGGAATCTTGAGGCGTGCGTTGTTGAAGCACTAGATGTACTTCTGCAGGGTCTCCCCGGGTTGTTGCTTGATGCGGCGCATGTCGCTCACGGCGGGTGGCCAGTCGCGAGTACCTTGGAAGTTGGCGATGAAGCGGGTGCGCATCTCGTCCCAGGAGGAGATCGTGCCTGGAGCCAGGTTCAGGAGCCAGGTGCGGGCCCCGTCCTTGAGCGCCATGAGGAACCAGTTCGCCATGACCTTCTCGCCTCCGTTGGCAGCTTCGATGCCCAGCTCGTAGAGCTGGAGGAACTCCGTAGGGTCAGCCGTGCCGTCGTAACGAGGAGGCAGGTCTGGCTTGAACTTGCCGGGCCACGCGACGCTGCGTAGCTCGGTGGTGAAGGCGCGACAGCCTGCTGTGGCCACGGGAGGCCTTGGGTGATGGAGAGCTTGGTCTTGCATGTCCCCACGCGCTGCAGCTGGGAGCAGCGCGGGGTCTTGACGCGCGGGAGCAGGAGCATGGTCGCGACGTGCTGGAGCAGGGAGCGCCCGGGCAGCTTCTTGCGGGTGAGGGACTTCTTGGCAGCTCTGCTCTTGCCGCGCTGGCACCTGACGGAGCGGGTTCTGCCTAGGGGCCACGCGCCTTGGAGGCATGGCGCCTTCCTAAGGAGGAGGCGGTCGGGGCGCCGCCGGTGCTTCGTCGCCCACGCGAGGCGGGGTGCGGTGCAGCGGAGCGGACGGCGCAGGTGTAACGCCCTCGATGCGGCTATAGCTCCCACGTGTCGAGGCACGACTTAGAGACATAGTTGGCTTACACTCGCCACGTCACATCAAAGTACATAAATAACATACATCATCCAAACACTCATGGCCCGACTATGGCGCCAAAATAAAAGATAACCCAACAAGCGACATAGGTCCCGATCACCCCAACTGGGTACCACTACTGATCATCAGGAAAAGAAACATAGTAACGCTGAGAATCCTCGTCGTACTCCCACTTGAGCTCAAGCGCGCCATCTGGAGCTGTATCATCTGTCCCTGCATCTGGTGTAATAGTAATCTGTGAGCCACATGGACTCAGCAATCTCGCACCCTCGCGATCAAGACTATTTAAGCTTAATAGGTAGGATGGGGTAAATATATGTGGAGCTGCAGCAAGCGACTAGCATATATGGTGGCTAACTTATTCGCAAAAGAGAGCGAGAAGAGGAGGCAAAGCGTGAGCGAGAAACTAGAGAGCAACCTGCGCAAACATAACTCCAACACAGTGTCCACTTCCCGGACTCCGCCGAGAAGAGGCCATCACGGCAACACACTCGGTTGATTCATTTTAATTAAATTAAGGTTCAAGTTATCTACAACCGGACATTAACAAATTCCCATCTACCCATAACCGCGGGCACGGCTTTCGAAAGTTCAACCCTGCAGGGGTCCCAACTTAGCCCATAACAAGCTCTCACGGTCAACGAAGGAATAGACCTCCACCCGAGACATTCCGATCAGACTCGGTATCCCGGTACAACAAGACATTTCGACAGGTTAAAACAAGACCAGCAACACCGCCCGAATGTGCCGACAAATCCCGATAGGAGCTGCACATATCTCTTTCTCAGGGCACACTCAGATTGTCTAAACTTCCGGTAGGCCAGCCCAGAGTTGCCCCTGGTAGCCACCGGCGGCTGACAGTTTGGACCAACACTCAGAGGAGCACTGGCCCGGGGGGGTTAAAATAAGATGACTCTCGGGCTCCGAAAACCCAAGGGAAAAAGAGGCTAGGTGGCAAATGGTAAAACCAATGTTGGGCATTGCTGGAAAAGCTTTAATCAAGGCGAACTATCAAGGGGTTCCCATTATAGCCCAACCGCGTAAGGGACGCAAAATCCGGGAACATAACACCGATGTGACGGAAACTAGGGCGGCAAGAGTGGAACAAAACACTAGGCGAGAGGCCGAGCCTTCCACCCTTTACCAAGTATATAGATGCATTAAGATAACATAGCAATATAATGATATCCCAACAAGTAAATAAATGGTCCGACAAGGAACGGCTCCAATCTTCACCTGCAACTAACAACGCTATAAGAGGGGCTGAGCAAAGCGGTAACATAGCCAATCAACGGTTTGCTAGGACAATGGTGGGTTAGAGGCTGAACATCGCAATTTGGGAGGCTGACAAGCAAGTGGTAGGCATCGTAGCATTGGCATAGCAAAAGAGCGAGCAAACTAGCATAACAAAGATAGTAGTGATTTCGAGGGTATGATCATCTTGCCTGCACAGTTGTCAGAGTTGACTGGATCCTCGAAAGCAAACTCAACGGGCTCCTCATTAGCGAACTCATCTCCCGGCTCTACCCAAACAAGACAAACAAGCAACAAGGATACAGTCGACCACGTGCAAGCTCAAACAATAAGATGCAAAGATGGCATGCTATGCGGGATGCGATGCGGTATGCAAAATGAAAGATATGACAGGAAATGCATGAACCTGGCCTCAGCTTGGAAAACCAAGTGTGCCACTGGAAAGATGGGATGAAATTGCTTGAAAACGATATAAAGAACGCCAGAATCGGAGTTACGGTTTGGAAATGGCAAGCGTTTTAAGATATGACACCGGTCTGCGATTTACAGCAAGTAGGCATCTAAATGTAATGACATGAACATGCTACAGCACCCAAATATGACAACAAAATACATGGCAGGGGTGCACACAAGATGCTTAACAAAAGACTAGCACTGAACCATGGCCAATTCATCCATTATGAGGTTCAAACAAGCATGGCAAAAACGCAAATGCACAAACAGATTCCAGACTTAGTGAAATTAACACTTGTCTGAAATTTCAGATCATGAAGCTCTCTTCGGAGCAGCAAAACAACATGATACATGACCTGATCATGATAAATAAGAATATGGCATGGAGCTACTCAACAAGCTTAACAAAAGTCCCCAAGTGACCTGGGGCCAAAAGGGATCGCAAAATATACTAACAAGCACACGAACATAGCTAAAACACAATCATTTTCAGACTTGGTGAAAACTGAGACATGCTGAAATATAACTCATGAAGGCATGTAAACGAGCTCGATGCACTCACTACGGTGCGAGTCATGGCAAGGCAAGCATACATCCATTAAGAAGGCACAAAATGCTATCTATACATGGCAAGAACAATGGTATAGCATGCACGGATCAACTACAATAACATCGGCAAAATCGCAAACAAGTTGACGATCTGCCCAGATTTACCATGAAGCAAAAGTAGAGCTTGATTGACTCAAGCTAGAGTACTCCACGTGTGCAAACAAAGACATGGATGGATATAGCATAACATGATTAACAAAACTCCTTTACCGATCATCCTGAAAAGAGGCACGGATCACTAGGAAACAAGCTGAACATATGGCATCATGAACTAAACAATCCCAGACTTGGTGAAATTACTAAGGCCCTGAAAACAGATTTACCGGGTGCCTCACTTTGCAAGCTTGCACAAGTCACCACACACATTCTAAAAATGCATGGGTTGCACCTCTGGAAATATGACAAGGTGCTTAACAAAACATATGAAGGACTCACAGGCATATCATGCACACAATAATCATGGCAAAAATGACAAAAGTCTAAGATGAACTAGCAGATCTGACAATTATCTCATGAAGCCTCCTTCTAACAGAATTTCGGGCATCAATATGAACTCAAATGGAAATGATGCAATGGAATGAAATGATGTACTCGTCGAGACGAACATTTTGATATACTATATGTCCAAATCGGAGCTACGGATGCGGAGATATGGCAGGTCAAAGTATGCTCGAAAAATTAGGGTTGGAGGGGAAAAGTCAACCGACAGGAGTAGATCTCAGATTTGGCACTGTGCATCACTGTTCATCGGCCCGTTCTCCGAGGTTGACCGGACTTGGATCTCCGGCGAGGTGGAGAGAGGAGGCGAGGCGCCGGCGTTGGAGGCGATGGCGGCGTCGGCCACGGGCGGTGAGGAGGCAGCGAGGGCGGCCGGGCGGCGGAGAGGCGGCGGCGAGCTCCGGTGGCGCGGGGCGGCTCGAGCGACGGCGGCCGGCGACCGGCGACGAGCTTGGGCGGCGGAGGAGCAGAGGCGGCGCGCGGGGCTCAGGCGGCGCGGGGAGACGGCGACTCGGGCCGGGAGGCGGCGCGGACGGCGGAGCGCCAAGTGGCGCGCTCTGATTGGGCGTGGGCGGCGGTGCAGGCGGAAACAGACACGTCCGTCGGTGGCGGCTTTGTCCGGCGGCGGCGGGCGAAGAATGGATCTGAGGTTAGGGATGGAGGTGATCCGAGATCCGAAAACAGGGGGGAACTATTTATAGGCATAAGTGGAGCTAGGAGAGTCCAAATGAGGTGCGGTTCTCGGCCACGCGATCATGATCGAACGCTCTAGATGATGGAGCAGAGTTTGGTGGGTTTTCGGCCAAATTGGAGGGGTGTTGGGCTGCAACACACACGAGGCCTTTTCGGTCCCTCGGTTAACCGTTGGAGCATCAAACGAAGTCCAAATGGTACGAAACTTGACAGGCGGTCTACCGGTAGTAAACCAAGGCCGCATGACAAGTCTTGGTCCAATCTGGAAATGTTTAATCCCCACACACGAAAGAAAGCTATAAATGACCACCGGAGGAGAACGAAGCGCCGGAATGCAAAACGGACAACGGGGAAAATGCTCGAATGCATGAGATGAAAACGTATGCGAATGCAATGCACATGATGACATGATATGAGATGCATGAAAACAAAAACAACACACGGAGACAAAGACCCGAACCCGAGAAATAAATATAACTTAACGCCGGAAACGGCAAGAATTGGAGTACAAATTGGGAAAGTTATATCTAGGGTGTTACAACACTCCACCACTACGAAAAGATCTCGTCCCGAGATATAGGACTGAAAGAACTCCGGGTACTCGGAACGGAGGTGATCCTCGCGTTCCCAGGTAGCTTCACGGTCGGAGTGATGTGACCACTTTACTTTGAGAAATTTAATTGACTTGTTGCGAGTCCTGCGTTCAGTCTCTTCAAGGATTGCAACTGGGTGCTCACGATAGGAGAGATCTTCTTGGAGCTCAATGTCCTCGAAGTTGACGGTGCGGTCAGGCGTCTTGAAGCACTTTCGGAGCTGAGAGACATGGAACACATCATGAACATTTGAAAAGTTTGACGGAAGCTCGAGTTGATAGGCGAGGTCGCCTCTCTTGCTGACAATCTTGAAAGGTCCGACGTATCTGGGGGCAAGCTTCCCTTTGATACCGAAGCGACGAGTCCCTTTCATAGGAGAGACGCGGAGGTAAACAAGATCTCTGATCTCGAAAGCCAAATCACGGTGCTTACTATCATAGTAGCTCTTCTGGCGGGATTGGGCTGCTTTGAGGTTATCAGGAATGACCTTGCACATTTCTTCTGCCTCTGTGATTAAGTCATTACCCAGCAGCTGACGTTCACCGGTTTCAGACCAGTTGAGAGGGGTACGACACTTCCTACCATACAGAATTTCAAATGGGGCCTTGCCCGAACTTGCTTGAAAACTGTTATTGTATGAGAATTCGGCATAACGAAGACAATCCTCCCACTTCATGCCGAAGGAGATCACACAAGCCCTGAGCATATCTTCAAGAATCTGGTTGACACGCTCGACTTGACCGCTTGTTTGAGGATGGAAAGCAGTGCTGAAGCGGATGTTGGTGCCCATGGCCTTCTGAAAAGAATCCCAAAACTTGGAGGTAAAGATGCTGCCATGGTCTGAAGATATCACTTGAGGAATACCGTGCAGAGAGACAATGCGGGAGGTATAGAGTTCCGCCAATTGAGCTGCAGTGATCGACTCTTTGATAGGCAGAAAGTGAGCCACTTTGGTGAGCTTGTCGATGACAACAAATATAGCATCATTGCCACGCTAGGACTTTGGAAACCCAGTCATGAAGTCCATTTCAATGTGTTCAAGCTTCCATTCTGGAATGGCAAGAGGTTGGAGGAGACCTGCTGGCCTTTGGTGTTCTACCTTCACTCTTCTGCAGACATCACATTCATTCACGAATTGAGCAATCTCGCGCTTCATTCGAGTCCACCAATAAGTTTGCTTGAGATCCTGATACATCTTCGTGCTCACAGGGTGGATGGAGAGGAGAGAGTTGTGAGCCTCGTTCATGATCACTTTACGAAGTTCACCTTTGGGCACAACAATTCGATCCTCGAAGAAGAGAGTGTCCTTGTCATCAAGGCGGTAGCACTTGTACTTGGACTGACTCTTGGCAATCCCAATCTTCACCTTTTTCACCATAGCATCAAGAAGCTGGGCTTGGCGAATCTGGTCTTCCAAGGTAGGAGAGACTTGAAGGTTGGCGAGGAAACCTTGAGGAACAATTTGTAGATTAAGTTTGCGGAAAGCTTCACAAAGCTCGGGTTGATAAGGCTTGAGAATTAGACTGTTGCAATACGCTTTCCTGCTCAAAGCATCAGCAATCACATTGGCCTTGCCTGGAGTATACTTGATACTCGGATTATACTCTTGAATCATTTCGACCCATCGAGTTTGCCTGAGGTTGAGATTAGGCTGAGTGAAGATGTACTTGAGACTCTTGTGACCAGTGAAAATGTCCACTTTTCTTCCCAATAGAAGATGTCTCCAAGTCAAAAGAGCATGCACAACTGCCGCCAACTCGAGATCATGAGTGGGGTAGTTCTTCTCATTAGGCTTCAACTGGCGAGATGTATAAGCAACAACTTTCTTCTCTTGTATCAATACAGCACCAAGACCTTGGAGAGAGGCATCACAAAAGACCTCGTACGGCTTGGATTCATCAGGCGGAGTCAGAACTGGAGCAGTGATCAAATTCTCTTTCAAAGTGTTGAAAGCAATAGCACACTCCGGAGACCAAACGTACTTGACGTGCTTCTAAAGAAGATTTGAGAGAGGCTTCGCGATCTTAGAAAAGTTTTCAAAGAATCTTCGGCAATAGCTTGCGAGACCAAGGAAGCTACGGAGTTGCTTCACGTTCTAAGGAGGTTCCCAATTAACAATTGCAGACACCTTCTCAGGATTCACGGCAATGCCCTTGGCAGAGATGATATGACCAAGATAAAGCACCTGATCGAGCCAAAATTCACACTTGGAGAACTTGGCGTAGAACTGATGTTCCCTCATCTTATCAAGAACCAAACGCAAGTGCTTGGCATGATCTTCCTTGTTCTTCGAGAAAACCAGAATGTCGTCAAGATAGACCAAAACAAAGTCATTGGTGTAGGGGTTGAAGATGAAGTTCATCATGCGAGAGAATGTCGGAGGAGCGTTGACGAGGCCAAAAGACATGACAGTGTATTCATATGACCCATAGCTTGTCCTGAAAGCCGTCTTGGGAATATCTTGCTCACGGATTCGAATCTGATGATAACCCATACTGAGATTAAGCTTGGAGAATACATGGGCACCCTTGAGTTGTTTGAACAGCTCATTGATGTTGGGAAGTGGGTATTTGTTCTTGATGGTCTTCTTGTTCAATGGACGGTAATCAACACAAAGTCGGTCCGTTCCATCCTTCTTCTTCACAAAAAGAACACCACAACCCCACGGAGAAGAACTAGGCCGAATGAGACCCATTCTTTCTTGCTCATCGAGTTGTTTCTTCAACTCCTTCAACTCTTCAGGTCCGAGCTTGTAAGGACGTTTGCACACAGGTTCCGTACCGGGCTCAAGATCAATAACAAATTCAACTGGCCGGTGCGGAGGCATTCCTGGGAGCTCTTCTGGGAAGACGTCTTGATACTCGCAAACCACTGGAATCTGCGAAATAGCATCCAATTCACCCTTCTCATTGAGAGAAAACAACCGGATTGTATCATCACGAGCGGCAAAGACAATGACATCCCCAGATGAATGAGTCAATTGAATCTGCCTGGCTGCACAATCGAGTTGAGCCTTGTGCTTAGAGAGCCAATCCATCTCGAGAATAAGATCGATATCCGAGTTACCAAGGATCATCGGGGAAGCCAGAAACTTGAAGTCACCCATTGAGATAGAAATATCCAGAACTTCATAGTTAGCAAGCAAGCATCTACTCGGAGAGACAACTGCTAATGGCTTATGCATAACTTGAGAAAACCACCCATGCTTGGATGCAAAAGGTCTCGAGATAAAACAATGCGATGCACCAGTGTCAAAAAGAACTTTGGCGGGAACATTGTTAACAGGAAGGTTACCCGTGATGACATCTGATGAATCCTCTACGTGAGCTACATTCACCATATTGACCTTGGCATACTTGGGGTTATGCTTGACCATAGCTGTACTTGCCGATCTGACAGGAGGAGGAGGAGGAAGATGCCTCTGGTTGAAACACTTATTGGCATAGTGACCCTTCTATTGGCACTTGTTGCACGTGACCTCTGAAAGCGGACGGTGGTACAGAGCACTCGATCTTGGAGGTTGAGACGAAGACTTGTTCTGAAAGCCACGGTTGGGTGGGTGGGAAGAACCACTACCACCTTTGCTCTTCTACTGATACGGCTGACGGAACGGAGGAGGAGGAAGCCAATACTTCTGCTGCTTGGCCACTTGAGTAGAGGAAGAAGGAGTAGCATCTCTGACTCGCTTCTTGGAAGCATCACACCTCAACTGAGCAGCCTCTTGCTTCAGTGCCATGTTGTAGAACTCATGTATCTCAACGGCTCAAAAAGGACAAGAGCGAGCTGAATTTCTTCTCTGAGACCACCCCTGAACTGGTATATCATGCTCTTCTCATCAGGTACATCATATTTGGCAAAGCGGGCGAGCTTCTGGAACAACTTGTTGTAGTCATAGACAGACAAAGAGCCTTGCTTCAGATTGCGGAATTCCTCACGTTTACTTTCAGTCACACTCTGAGGAATGTGATGAGCTCGGAAATCTCGACGGAAATCATCCCAAGTGATCAGACGTCCACCTCTGGAATCCTTGTACTGCTGGAACCACTCTGCAGCCTGATCTTTGAGTTGGAAGGAAGCGAACTTGACGAAATCTTCAGGCCTGACGTTGCTGCATTCAAAATGCTTACCCAGGTCCACTAGCCAATCGTCAGCATCGGAAGCCTCAACACAATTGCTGAACGTCTTCGGCCCATTAGCAAGGAACTGGTTCAGTGTAGCAAAATGGTTCTGATTGTTGCCTTGATTCCCTTGACTGCCTTGATTTCGCTCTTGGAGGATCTGCATGATCAACTGTGTGTTTGCATTGGTCGTGGCCATTACAGCTTGCCAAGCCTCCGGAGGAGGTGGAGGTGGTGGCGGATCAGGATTCGGAGTCATGCGCGTTGGAGGAGCCATCCTGAAGAGGTTGGCCACCATAAGCACATAGACAGACAAATAAAGCTGAATCCAACGGAATGAAAATTGCAACATAAAGTCTTCACATCCGAACAAAATGAACGAATGCACTTCTCTTGAAGTGGTCACATATCCCTAAATTGTGAAGCACATATCCCTAAATTGTGAAGCCACGTAGAATTAGGTAGAAGAGGTAAATCAACAAGGGATGGAATCAACATATGACTTCGAAGCCACTCGAATACCACAACTCAAAACAAAAACAAAGGATTGGCTTGCGGAATAAGCTGGAACAAACATATGATAGAGATTTCGTCCGAAGTTTTCGTGGTGGGACCTACACGGGCTCGATCGTACAGCACCATCATGTACAAGGCAGTGCACATGACATACGAAGTGTCCCCGAGTCAGCATAGCCAAGGGCTCTTTAAGACACAACGAGACCACTGTAAAATCGACCGTGAATAGGCGAACCACTAGACGTCGAACCCCAATTTCATATCATACATCTGTCGGAAAGGTATCCTAAGAGCTACTTGAATTCCCACCTATGAAACTCCCGATACTTTCCGGTTATGCAATCAGGTGTTGGGGATACATGGGAAGCATAATATCTCACCCAAGAAACCTTCGGAAACCATCTACCTCAACCTTCGAAAAGCATCCGTTATACAAGTTATGGCGATACTCCCGAACTCCCGCCCCAGTACTGGGTGGCGTCGAGGTTATCTCACCAACGAACTGCATAAAAGAGATTTTCGATGTCGGCGAACATATCTCAAGTATTCCAGAATTGCAACGATAAAATTATGATGACAACACCTCAGAGCTCAACTCCCCGGGACACTTCCACTAAACCCCTGACAGGAGGCACCAAGACAATGTTCTCATCATAAAACCATCGGAACGATTCCAAGATACTCGCGTGATCCTAAAAAAAATTTAGTGAAATTTGAGAAGAGAAGAGTCAAAACTCTACGTCAGGATGCCTTACCAGAGCGATGAGGATACTGGGAAGTAAAAAGAATTCCTAAGCTCTCCGATATAACTCTCTACGGGTTCGGGAACCATGCAGACATGACCGAGATAACTCTCCGGTCAATAACCAACAACGGGATCTGGATTCCCATGTTGGCTCCCACATGTTCCACGATGATCTCATCGTATGAACCACGATGTCAAGGACTTAATCAATCCCGTATGCAATTCCCTTTGTCCATCGGTACAATACTTGCCCGAGATTCGATCATCGGTATCCCGATACCTTTTCTCAATCTCGTTACCGGCAAGTCTCTTGTAACACCCTCGATGCGACTATATCTCCCACGTGTCGAGGCACGACTTAGAGGCATAATCCCATTGAAGGCATATGTCGCAAGTCGGGTAATCATCACAAACATCCCATGTAATATAGATAATGAAAAGGGACAACATAGTTGGCTTACACTCGCCACGTCAATCAAGTACATAAATAACATTCATCATCCAAACACTCATGGCCCGACTACGGCGCCAAAATAAAAGACAACCCAACAAGCGACATAGGTCCCGATCACCCCAACTGGGCACCACTACTGATCATCAGGAAAAGAAACATAGTAACGCTGAGAATCCTTGTCGTACTCCCACTTGAGCTCAAGCGCGCCATCTGGAGCTGTATCATCTATCCCTGCATCTGGTGTAATTGTAATCTGTGAGCCACAGGGACTCAGCAATCTCGCACCCTCGTGATCAAGACTATTTAAGCTTAATAGGTAGGATGGGGTAAATATATGTGGAGCTGCAGCAAGCGACTAGCATATATGGTGGCTAACTTATTCGCAAAAGAGAGCGAGAAGAGGAGGTAAAGCGCGAGCGAGAAACTAGAGAGCAACCTGCGCAAACATAACTCCAACACCGTGTCCACTTCCCGGACTCCGCCGAGAAGAGGCCATCACGGCAACACAGTTGGTTGATTCATTTTAATTAAATTAAGGTTCAAGTTATCTAAAACCGGACATTAACAAATTCCCATCTGCCCATAACCGCGGGCATGACTTTCGAAAGTTCAATCCCTGCAGGGGGGTCCCAACTTAGCCCATAACAAGCTCTCACGCTCAACGAAGGAATAGACCTCCACCCGAGACATTCCGATCAGACTCGGTATCCCAGTACAACAAGACATTTCGACAGGTTAAAACAAGACCAGCAACACCGCCCGAATGTGCCGACAAATCCCGATAGGAGCTGCACATATCTCTTTCTCAGGGCACACTCAGATTGTCTAAACTTCCGGTAGGCCAGCCCAGAGTTGCCCCTGGTAGCCACCGGCGGCTGACAGTTTGGACCAACACTCAGAGGAGCACTGGCCCGGGGGGGTTAAAATAAGATGACCCTCGGGCTCCGGAAACCCAAGGGAAAAAGAGGCTAGGTGGCAAATGGTAAAACCAGTGTTGGGCATTGCTGGAAAAGCTTTAATCAAGGCGAACTATTAAGGGGTTCCCATTATAGCCCAACCGCGTAAGGGACGCAAAATCCGAGAACATAACACCGATATGACGGAAACTAGGGCGGCAAGAGTGGAACAAAACACTAGGCGAGAGGCCGAGCCTTCCACCCTTTACCAAGTATATAGATGCATTAAGATAACATAGCAATATAATGATATCCCAACAAGTAAATAAATGTTCCAACAAGGAACGGCTCCAATCTTCACCTGCAACTAACAACGCTATAAGAGGGGCTGAGCAAAGCGGTAACATAGCCAATCAACAGTTTGCTAGGACAATGGTGGGTTAGAGGCTGAACATGGCAATTTGGGAGGCTGACAAGCAAGTGGTAGGCATCGTAGCATTGGCATAGCAAAAGAGCGAGCAAACTAGCATAGCAAAGATAGTAGTGATTTCGAGGGTATGATCATCTTGCCTACACAGTTGTCAGAGTTGACTGGATCCTCGAAAGCAAACTCAATAGGCTCCTCATTAGCGAACTCGTCTCCCGGCTCTACCCAAACAAGACAAGCAAGCAACAAGGATACAATCAACCACGTGCAAGCTCAAACAATAAGATGCAAAGATGGTATGCTATGCGAGATGCGATGTGGTATGCAAAATGCAAGATATGACAGGAAATGCATGAACCTGGCCTCAACTTGGAAAACCAAGTGTGCCACTGGAAATATGGGATGAAATCGCTTGAAAACGATATAAAGAATGCCGGAATCGGAGTTACGGTTTGGAAATGGCAAGCGTTTTAAGATATGACACCGGTCTGCGATTTACAGCAAGTAGGCATCTAAATGCAATGACATGAACATGCTACAGCACCCAAACATGACAACAAAATACATGGCAGGGGTGCACATAAGATGCTTAACAAAAGACTAGCACTGAACCACGGCCAATTCATCCATTATGAGGTTCAAATAAGCATGGCAAAAACGCAAATGCACAAACAGATTCCAGACTTAGTGAAATTAACACTTGTCTGAAATTTCAGGTTATTAAGCTCTCTTCGGAGCAGCAAAACAACATAATACATGGCCTGATCATGATAAATAAGAATATGGCATGTAGCTACTCAACAAGCTTAACAAAAGTCCCCAAGTGACCTGGAGCCAAAAGGGATCGTAAAATATACTAACAAGCACACGAACATAGCTAAAACACAATCAGTTTTCAAACTTGGTGAAAACTGAGACATGCTGAAATATAACTCACGAAGGCATGTAAACGAGCTCGATGCACTCACTACGGTGCGAGTCATGGCAAGGCAATCATACATCCATTAAGAAGGCACAAAATGCTAGCTAGACATGGCAAGAACAATGGTATAGCATGCACGGATCAACTACAATAACATCGGCAAAATCGCAAACAAGTTGACGATCTGCCCAGATTTACCACGAAGCAAAAGTAGAGCTCGATTGACTCAAGCTAGAGTACTCCACGTGTGCAAACAAAGACATGGATGGATATAGCATAACATTATTAACAAAACTCCTTTACCGATCATCCTCAAAAGAGGCACGGATCACTAGGAAACAAGCTGAACATATGGCATCATGAACTAAACAATCCGAGACTTGGTGAAATTACTAAGTCCCTGAAAACAGATTTACCGGGTGCCTCACTTTGCAAGCTTGCACAAGTCACCACACACATCCTAAAAATGCATGGGTTGCACCTCTGGAAATATAACAAGGTGCTTAACAAAACATATGAAGGACTCACAGGCATATCATGCACACAATAATCATGGCAAAAATGACAAAAGTCTAAGATGACCTAGCAGATCTGACAATTATCTCATGAAGCCTCCTGCTAACAGCATTTCGGGCATCAAGATGAACTAAAATGGAAATAATGCAATGGAATGAAATGATGTACTCATCGAGACGAACATTTTGATATACTATATGTCCAAATCGGAGCTACGGATGCGGAGATATGGCAGGTCAAAGTATGCTCGAAAATTAGGGTTGGAGGGGAAAAGTCAACCGAGAGGAGTAGATCTCAGATCTGGCACTGTTCATCGCTGTTCATCAGCGCTTTCTCCGAGGTTGACCGGACTTGGATCTCCGGTGAGGTGGAGAGAGGAGGCGAGCCGCCGGTGTTCGAGGCGATGGCGGCGTCGGCCGCGGGCGGTGAGGAGGCGGCGAGGGCGGCCGGGCGGCGGAGAGGCAGCGGCGAGCTCCGGTGGCGCGGGGCGGCCCGAGCAACGGCGGCCGGTGACCGGCAACGAGCTCGGGTGTCGGAGGAGCCGAGGCGGCGCGCGGGGCTCAGTCGGCACGGGGAGACGGCGACTCGGGCCGGGAGGCGGCGCGGGAGGGCTGGCCTCGGGCCGAGCGGGCCGGTGGGAGGCGCGGACGGCGGAGCGCCAAGTGGCGCGCTCTGATTGGGCGCGGGCGGCGGTGGAGGCAGAAACGGACACGTCCGTTGGTGGCGTCTTTGTCCGGCGGCGGCGGGCGAAGAATGGATCTGAGGTTAGAGATGGAGGTGATCTGAGATCCGAAAACGGGGGGAACTATTTATAGGCATAAGTGGAGCTAGGAGAGTCCAAATGAGGTGCGGTTTTCGGCCACGCGATCGTGATCGAACGCTCTAGATGATGGAGTAGAGTTTGGTGGGTTTTGGGCCAAATTGGAGGGGTGTTGGGCTGCAACACACACAAGGCCTTTTCGGTCCCTCGGTTAACCGTTGGAGCATCAAACGAAGTCCAAATGGTACGAAACTTGACAGGCGGTCTACCGGTAGTAAAGCAAGGCCGCATGACAAGTCTCGGTCCAATCCGGAAATGTTTAATCCCCACACACGAAAGAAAGCTATAAATGACCACCGGAGGAGAACGAAGCGCCGGAATGCAAAACGGACAACGGGGAAAATGCTCGAATGCATGAGATGAACACGTATGCGAATGCAATGCACATGATGACATGATATGAGATGCATGAAAACAAAAACAACACACGGAGACAAAGACCTGAACCCGAGAAATAAATATAACTTAACACCGGAAATAGCAAGAATTGGAGTACAAATTGGGAAAGTTATATCTGGGTTGTTACAGCAGGAGAGCCCCCTGCGGCGCGGACGAGCTCAGCGACGTGGTCGAGCCATTCTTCATAGACGTCGTCGATGGGACGGTAGCACAGGAGCTCGTTTGCCGCGATGAGCGCAGCTCGAGCCTCCATGGGCGCGCGGAGTGCGCGGGACGAAGAACCAGCTGGGGTGAGCGAGGGAGTTGCGGTGCGGCCGTCTTGCCGCACGGACGGATGCTAAGATGATGCCTGCTGCTCGTCCCCCGCCGGGCCGGTGGCGGAGTTGATGGCAGGTGACGGGGAACGGCGAGGGCGCCCGCCGACAGGGGCCGTCTGGGCGACGCGGGAAGCGAGAGCAGCCCGGCGCTTGGCGCGGGCCCGACGAGCGTCAGACATGGGCGTGATGGTCGGAGGATAACGGGGTGGTGGAAGACGAATTCCGGCCAACCCCTACCTGGCGCGCCAAATGTCGGATTTCGGGTTCTAGCAGACCCTCGAGGTTCGAACACTGGGGTGCACGCGGAGATTTCACCTCCTACCTACTTGCGCCCCTCCGCCTCGCTGAGATCTGAGCTAGGGAAAGAACAACTCGAGAGACACAGGGTTTATACTGGTTCGGGCCACCGTTGTGGTGTAATACCCTACTCAAGTGTGTGGTGTGGTGGATTGCCTCTTGGGCTAATGATGATGAACAATACAAGGAAGAACAGCCTCGCGAGGGTCTGTTCTTGGCTGGGGGGATGAACTGCTGGGAGGAGTTCAGTCACCCTTCTCTCTCTCTCTCTCTCTCTCTCTCTCTCTTCTTGACTGATGATGCCTCCCCGCTGGCTGCCTCTCTCCCCCCTTGCTTGCGGGTGGCTGGTCCTATTTATAGAGGCCCTGGTCGTCTTCCCAAATATCGAGCGGGAAGGGAGCCAACAATGGCAGGCTAATTTGACAGGGGACAGCTAGTACCAACTATCATGACAAAAGTAGTCTTCGCCTGCATAAAGCTCTGGTGGTGACGCCGTCTTGGGCTCAACGATGACCTCCGTCTTGCAGTCCTTCTGGTCTTGCTCTTGTTGCACCGAAATGGCAACCTTTGCCAGATGCCTCGGTACTCCGCGGCTGCGCTTGCCCCCTTTGCACCAAAGAGGAAAGGAGGACACTGCGCTGGCTGGCACCCGCCTGGCGCCCTTGGTCGTCATGGCTTGCGTCACGGGCACCTCATGAGGTACCCCGCCTTGATCTCTCGGCCTCCTCGTGAGCCAGCCTGACGAGGCCATGCCTGAGGAAGCTCCGTGTCGTCCGCCCCGCGAGGCTTGGCCCCTCGCGAGGGTCTTGGGTTAGTGTTGGTGAAGATGAGCCGTGCTGGACCCCCTTTTGAGCCACGCCGCAGGCCGCAGGCAGGCAAGTATGGGGACCCCCGTTCCCAGAATGCCGACACAGGTCTCACGCGAGACCCATCCTGATGGATGACACATGGCATTCACAAATCACAAAGCATCCCCCACCCCCACTTAAAATCAAGGAGGGAGAGATTAGATTCTTTGTGATTTGTGAATGCCACGTGTCGTCCATCAGGATGGGTCTCACCTGCTAACCGTGAGACCTAGTCTCATATAATTGTTTTCCACTATCGCACTACACGTCTCTCTCGATATATGCTTGCAGACTATGCTACTCCCTCCGTCCAGGTCAATAAGTCATCTTCGGTTGTGCACCGTGACCAAGAAGGAGGGAAGACTTATACACCTAGACAGAGGGAGTACTACTATTACTTATGTACATGCAAATGCACGTTTTAACATTACGATGCGGTTTTTGTAAAAGTAGAAAAACAACACTAGTCAAGCTTGTGAAACAATTCAATGCAAAACAAATGCAAAAATGCTCGTTTGATTGTTTACTTTTAGCTTCCTTCTCTGTGGTTATTTCTCTGTCGTACTTTGTATGGAGTATCTCACTGGTTGGAAAGGCATGCAAATTCCCAAACCGCTTCCTACACCCTGTATCTCACTGGTTGCCGGCGCTGACGTTGTCGCCCATGTCGTCGAGGATGAGGTTGCCGAGGTCGGGGAAGAAGTCGTCATTCGCAACTAATCATGTGGATTAGCATAGTAGTAGGATACAGAGTAGAAACATGAATTCTACCAGGATTTCGAACAGGAAGGACAGAAACACATACGGTGCAACGGGAGCAGCACCGTTGGCGTTGAGGTTGTCGCCCATGTCCAAACACCACGTAGACACGGTCTTTGAGCATGGTTCGTAGTCGTTCGGGTATTGAAGTTTGTAACTATTTTATATTAGAATATACTACTCCTCCGGTGCTAGTAGTAGAGCAGAGTCCTACTCTACTACTCTACTCAAGCAAGTTAGGGCATAGCATTGTAGGGAGTACCAGTACTGTGATCACTCAAGCAAGTTGTCTAGCATCGACATGACCCTACGATGTTGGTATGTGTCTCGTAAGTCAAGTGGCGTGTTGTAGTCATCATCACCTGTCCACTTCCCGCAGCACATATTCGCTTCTCCATCTTTGTCCGCACATAATCTCGTCCAATCTTCCATCCCCGCTAAGGCGCCTCCCCCCTCGTCCGAAACCCAAGCACTAACAATGGCAGAACCGAGCAGCGTCCGCCGAAAGAGTGGCTGGAATTCGCTCCCCACAGAGGTAATCAAGCTCATTGTTTCGCGTGTGGACAATCTCAGTACCATGCCGCTCGCCGCATGCTCGTCGGGGCTGTACCGTTTACTCAAAGCCCTCAGGCCAGAGCTTTTTAAGCCAGCTCCTTGCTTGCTGATGCCGCCTGATCTTCAGAAACGGCGTGTCATGCAGCATAACGATTGTAGGGTGGCGAGCATCAACCCCCTTGACTGCGATCCGATCCCCGTCAGCCTCAACTACATTAACGGTATGTACTGGGTCGGCATGAACACATCTTGGATGGTGCTCGTCGACGGTCGTGGCAGCTGGATGCTCGTGGAGGTCTACACCCGGTGATTGATCCCCCTTCCTTCGATTAACACTGCGATGCTTTGGCACCGCGGCCCAGAATACTCGGAATCTTATAGCAGCCAACTTATACCAAGTTTGATTTGCTCAAGGTTGTAATCTGCCAAGTGCCCACAAGATCTACGAATTATAAATACTTTAGGCTAACTGCGTTCTTCAACCGCGGTCTCGCCTATCTAACAGGTCACTTCGGTAAGTGGATAAATCTGCACGTCCATCACAGGATCATACATCCTCCATGGTTCTCTGATGCCATTGAACACAAGGGCTTCATTTACGTTGTCGACTCCTTCTATGGCTGGACGTATTGCTGGCCTACTCCAGTCATCGCTACAAACGGCTGTTACAGCAGTATGTTACTTTCCTATGATATCATGATGGCTTGCTTATATTACTGTCAACATTTGCTGAAAAAAGATCCATGCTCATAACATGTTGTTCTTAAGATTCACTAAACCAAGAACCCTTTTTTATTTGACTCCAACTTGATATGATGTTGTAGGCCGCATGGTGTCCCTACCCTTCCTAATCCCAGAACCTTTCAAAGAAAAGTGGCATGGCAGATGCAGGTGGTTCCTGGCTCGATCAGACGACGGCGAAAGATTGATGATTGTTCGCACGTACCGGACGTGTTGTTTCGCAGAATACAATCACAGTCACTGCAAGGTCTTTGAGCAGGATCCCAGCTTCTTTGGGCCTTCAGGAATTTTTGACTAGAGGCTGGTAAGTAGCCTTGGTACACGCTCTTTGTTTGTCGGACTGAATTATCCGATTAACCAGGAGATAACCGACGGCAAGGATCATGATGGCAGCGCGGTTTCATTCATCAGGCAAAACTGTGTGTACACAGTGTACCATGCGTCCTTGCATGCACCATACCCTGATATGTGTCGCCACGCTCTGCAGCCCAAAGTAGGAGAGAGAGTCGCAAGTATCATACTTCAACCTACTGGCTGGAGTTTCCCCCATCAGGCACCCATCTGGTTAAAGCCGTCAGCCAATCTCCACAGCTTAATAAATAGTAACGTCTAACTGAGCCAGTTAGTTAGATGCGTACACTTGGTGTAGTAGTATCTTTATTTAGTTTGATGCATACACTTGTTCTTTTTGGTAGCCCTTTTGTAATGATGGCTGATGTTTGGTTTGGAAGAGAGAGCTGCGTCTTCACTCTTTTGGCCTGCTTACTGCTTCTGTTGCACCCCCAGCCCTGCTTGCTGCTGCTATTGTTTTCAATGTACAATCAGTAGTATATTTTGTCTGTTGGTTGAATAAATGTGTTGTTAGAACGACAAACACAATGTTTTGGAAGTCGTTGCATGGTTCGATCCTTTAGTGCCCCGTACCGTACGTAGCGCATACTATTTATCGTACGGAACACATTTTTTTGAAACTCGGAACACATTTCCACTTGTTGATAACATGCAGCCCACTGATGAAGGCCCAATAGAGAAGCCCATAATTAACTGGAAGGGAGGCTCTCACATGAATCCGGCCCAGGTACATGCTCATGGTCCCCTAAACATAAATAAGTAAATAAATAAATAAAGCTAAATGCTCATGCACTAGTTCTTTGGGAAAATAGGTAGCCCAATATTTCTTTTTGAAGAATACCCAAGCTAGGCCTATTTGTTTTCTCCGAATTACTGGGCTGCAAATCTTTCAAGATAAGGAGGGATGCATTCCGGCCTGGCTTAAGAGTATGGTCAATGTCTGTTAAAACTAATATCAAAAGGGGTTGAAAATTCCAAAAAAATTATAGCAAATGGATATAAGTTTCTTTTTTTGTTTTTGTTCTTATATGTATTTCATTGGATTTAACATGACATAGTACTAATTTATTTTCAAATTTGTTTTAGTATGGCTTTTAGTTTTTGGATTAAGAATATTTCGTTCCCAAGCAAAAATTTGCGAATTTTCAAAATTTCCCACCTATTTAGTTAATTTTTTGACCCTGGTACTAACCAGAAAATGGCCAGCAATTCTAAAGATGGAAAACAGGCTACAATAAATTCCATATGAATTAGAAAATGAGTAAAAAATTATAAAAATAATAACAAATGGGCTGTACACGCCATAGATTCCGAGGCTGACTTGTTTACGCAAGGCTTTGTCAGTGAACATATGATTCTAGCAGCAGTTAGTGTTGGCTGTCCATCCAACGGCCGACGTGCTTCTTCAATCTCTGATCTTGTTGCTGCAGCCGCCTAAACTAGCGCCGGCGGGACTGCCTGCTCCCACCTCTTGTGGCCCGATGTGATGCCGCGGAGGCTTCCGCGGCCCACCCTACTCCCTCTGCTGGCCTGGCCGCACGCAATCAACTGCCTCCTTATTACGCGAAAAAATGATTCCTCCCACTCACATCTGGGGCGCACCGGTTGGGAGGATGACCTGTGGACCTACTAAGTTGACGCGTACACGGGGCTTGTCAACTTAGTCAACAAATGATTCTAGCAGCAGTAACCGTTGGATTTGAATCAAACGGTCCTGGTGCTTCTTCAATCGCTGCTCTTCTTGCACCAGCCGCCCAAACCAGCGCCGGGGACACCGCCTGCTCCTGCCTCCAGTGGCCGGCTGTGCTGCCGATGAGGCCTCATTGCCCCCTACTACTCCCATCGCTAGCCAGGCCCTGCGATGACGGCAGCCTCACACCGCAGCCGAACCAGCGAACCCTCGTACTCCTCTCCGCGTGGGCATCCACTGCCGCATCTTCCTCGGCTCCACGTCGTCCCCTTCCTAGGCCTCGCCGTCGTCCACTGCCTTGGTGCTCTCGTCGTGGCATGGTCAACGTGGTCAACGACATTCCATCAGAAGAGTACTGTACGTGGAGAGGCTGACAGCTGGGTCCACGGCCACAGCCCAGTTTTTTGTGATTTGCCAAGTAAATCACTTTGTCAGGCCTGTTGGGCTGCAAATCTTTCAAGACAAGGAGAGCTTTCATTCGGCTGGGCGAGAAAATGGCCCATCAGTAATGCTAACAAAAAGAATATGGGCTCCAAAAAAACCTTAATAATTAGCAAATGGGCTGTAAATTATTAGAAATAATGGCAGATGGGTTGTATGTTGTTTTCCACATATTTGAGGCTTTCCTAAAAAAAGGTTGACGCACAAGCAGTGACTATTGGATGGCCATCCAACGACTGTCGTGCTTCTTCAATCTCTGCTCTCCCTGCTCTAGCCGCTCAAACAGGCGCCGGTGGGACTGCCAGCTCCCTCCTCCCCGCGGCCGGCTCTGCTGCCGCGCAGGCCTCACCGCCCCACCGTACTCCCATCGCTGGCCTAGCCATCCCTCTACTCACCCACACCTGCTGTTATTCTCCGGCGATGGCAGACGAACCAGTAAACCCTCGTATAGTCGTACTCCCCTCCGCGTGGGTAACAACTGCCGAGTCTTCCCTGCCTCCGTGTCGTTCCCTTCCTAGGCCTCGTCGTCGTCCACCGCCCTGGTGCTCTCGGCGCCGCCTGGTCAACATGGTCAACGACCGACATGCATCTGAAGTGGACTTTACGTGGAGAGGCCGACAGTTGGGTCCATGGCTGCATGCAAGGAAATGCCTCCTTATTACGTGCAAAATAATGATTCCTCCACCTGACATCAGGGACCCACCGAGAGGGCCTCTGTATTTCGTGACAAAACGTTACCGCCGCTGACAGCTCAGACCCACCAGCTATATCTTCGCACGCAAGGAAGTGCCTCCTTATTACGCACAAAAAAATGAATACTCCCCCTGTTAGCTGGGACCCAGTATAGTGGCAGGCTGACTTGTGGGCCTCCTAAGTTGACGGGGACGGAGGGCTTTGTCAACTTAGTCAATATGCATGATTCTAGCTCCACTGACTGTACGATGTCCATCCAACGGCCGTAGTGCTTCATCAACCTCTGGTCTTCTTGCTCCAGCCGCCTAAACCAGCGCCGGTCGTGCCTCATGCTCCTGCCTCCCATGGCCGTCTACGATGCGGTGGAGGCGTCACCGCCCCCTACTACTCCCACTGCTAGCCAGGCCATCCCTCTACTCACCCACACCCCCTGTTATTCTGCGGCGACAACAGCCTCACACAGCAGCGAACCAGTGAACCCTCGTACTCCTCTACGTGTGGGCATCCACTGCCGCGTCATCCCCGGCTCCCCGTCATCCCCTTCCTAGGCCTCGCCGTCGTCCACCGCCCTGGTGCTCTTAGCGCGGCATGGTCAACGTGGTCAAGGAACGGCTTCCATCGGACGTGACTGTACGTGGAGAGGCTGACAGCTGGGTCCACGGCCGCAGCAAGGAAGTGCCTCCTTATTACGTGTAAAATAATTATTCCTCCACCCGACAGCGGGACCCACCGGACGGGCCACCGTATTTCGTGAAAAAAACATTTCCCCCTGACTGCTGGGACCCACCAGCTACATCTTTGCACGCAAGGAAGTGTGTCCGGGCAAAAAAACGATTTGCCCCCTGACTGCTGGGACCCACCAGCTACATCTTCGCAGGCAAGGAAGTGCCTGAGAGTCGGGTCCCACCCGGTCGAAGCGTACGTAGCGTTGTCATTCTGGTCGCGAACGTGTACGTACATACTGGTTGATGTAGAGGCGTGCACGTGTCGCAGTAGAGGAGCGCACGTGTTGTAGTAGAGGCGCGCACGTGTCATAGTAGAGGCGCGCACGTAGCATTTACACGTACGTATAGCGGCCATGGTGCAAGAAGGAAAATACAGCCACGTATGTGTACATACGGGCGGGGTCTTGAACGCCTACTCGCGCATACGTACGGCTAGGGCTCGTGTACATGGCTGGGTCGGAATAGAGAAATAGCGTCGTCGTCGTGTTCATGGGGAGGCAACAGAATGCGTCGTGTTCATGGGGAGGCAACGGAATGCGTCTTGTTCATCGAGAGGGCTTGGACGGAACAAGCGATGGAAACGAGGCCTAGCGTACCGCAGAACGGAGGAAACGACCTTGTGTTCGACCGGCCACGTTCGAAACGGGATCCTGTTCATCGGGAGGGGTCTGGCGTACCGCAAAACAGAGGAAACGGACCTCCTACGGTCGAAACGGGGGGTCCTGTTGATTGGGAGGGGTGTGGCGTACCGCAAAATGGAGGAAACAGACTTGTGTTGGAGCTCTACGGTCGAAACGGGGGTCCTGTTCATCGGGAGGGGTGTGGCATACCGCAAAAAGGGACTCCACGGGATACTGTTCATCTCCACCGTCGACCCCCTCCAGCCTCCACGAGCTACTGTTCATCCACCGTCGACCTCCTCCAGCCTCCACCTGCGACTGTTCATCCACGGGCTCCTGTTCATCCAGCCTCCACCGCGCGCTACTCCACCGGCTACTGTTCAACCAGCCCTCTCCACGGGCTCCTGTTCAACCACCCCTCCACGGGCTACTGTTCATCCTACCCTCCACCGTCTACTGTTCATCCTGCTCTCCACGGGGTGGTCCTGTTCATCCAGCCCTCCACGGGGTCCTGTTCATCCACCCCCAACCGACTAATCGATCCGGGTCCTGTTCATCCAGAGGCAACACCACGGGGTCCTGTTCATCCACCCCCACCGGGAACTGTTCATCCAACCCCCTAGCAACGCTCACTGTTCATCCAGAGGCAGCATCGACCGGCTTCAGTTAGCAGCAATAGCGAAGGAATCGCTTGATCGGGTTCAGTTAATAGCCATCGATCGATCGCTCGGGTTCAGTAACGCGTAGCCTGCAGTGCAATCGCTTGGGTTCAGTTAGAGCCAAGGCCTCACACACACGCGCGTACGTGTACGAGAGAAACGCACATTGCTCGGCCCCCGACCTCCCACCATGACTGGGAAGTCCCCGAAATTTTCCTCGCCCTCGCTTCTACCACGGTTTTTTCCATCATGGACGGCCCAAAGAATGTCATGCAGCTGCGTCTCCGGCCCGCCCAGGACGAAAAGCCCATTTTCTATCATGATTTTTTGTCATAGAAGTAGGAGCCCACCACATCTATGATGATACCGGGGTTTGTCACAATTATCGTCATAGAAGTGTCATATGTATGACAGGAAAAAAATTCGTTCGGCCCAAAATGTCACGGATGTGTCTTTTTTTGTAGTGTGATGCTGTATTGGTAAACAGACAAGCTGCCTTGCTTCAGATTGCGGAACTCCTCACGCTTGCTCTCAACAACACTCTGAGGAATGTGGTGAGCTCTGAAGTCTTGGCGGAAATCATCCCAGGTAATCACACGACCTCCTCTGGAATCTTTGTATTGTTGATACCACTCCGCAGCTTGGTATTTGAGTTGGAACGAAGCAAACTTGACAAAGTCCTCAGGCCTAATGTTGCTGCACTCAAAATGTTTGCAGATATCCACGAGCCAATCATCAGCGTCTGTGGCCTCTGCACAATTACTGAAGGTCTTTGGCTGGTTTGCGAGGAACTGGTTGAGGGTAGCAAACTGATTTTGATTGTTGCCATTGCCTTGATTTCCTTGGTTGCGCTCCTGCAAGAGTTGCATAAGCATCTGCATGTTGGCGTTGGTAGAGGCCATCATAGCTTGCCATGCCTCCGGACGTGGAGGTGGTGGCGGCGGATCCGGATTCAGACGCGTTGGAGGAGCCATCCTGAAGAGGGTGACATCTGTTAGCATCTTGAAAGACATATATTCAAGCTGAATCAAATGGATCGAAATTGCAACATATAGCCTTAACATTCGAACAAGAATGAACGAATGAATTCCAAATTAAATGGTCACACTTCCATAAATTGAGAAGCCACTTAGATAGAGGTAGATGAATAAAACAACAAGGTACGGATATGAACAAATACTTGGTAAGGATTACCCAATCACAAACCAAATATCCGCAGAAGAAATACTAGAGCTACATGAATTCCCACCTATGAAACTCCCGAAATTTTCCGGTTATGCAATCAGGTGTTGGGGATACAGGGGAAGCATAATATCTCACCCAAAACTAGCAAATCCTACATCTAGCTGTATCCATCCTTCAACACATAACCAAGAAACCTTCGGAAATCATTTACCTCAACCTTCAAAAAGAATCCATTATATGAGTTATGGCAATACTCCCGAACTCCCGCCCAAGTACTGGGTGGTGTCGAGGTTATCTCACCAACAACTGCATAAAAGAAATTTTCGATGCCGGCGAAACTCAGGTATTCCAGAACTGCAACGACAAAATTGTGACGACAACACCTCGGGGCTCAACTCCCCGGGACACTGCCACAACCCCTAAATGTCAGGAGGCACCAAGAACAATGTTCTCGTCACAAAACCATCGGAACGATTCCAAGATACCCGCGTGATCCTAAATTTTTTTGGGTGAAATTTGAGAAGAGAAGAGTCAAAACTCTACGTCAGGATGCCTCACCAGAGCGACAAAGGGACTGAGGAGTAAAAAGAATCCTACTCTCTGATATATATATATATATATATATAATCCTAAAAGACTCAAAACATTTTTTCTAGACTCAACAACGCCAGCGATTCGATCAAGCAGGGGGCTCCTAAGTCGGCGATGGCTATGATTACCAACTTGTAACACCCATGATGCGGCTATATCTCCCACGTGTTGGAGCACGACTTAGAGGCATAACCGCATTGTAGGCAATGTCGCAAGAGGGGTAATCTTTACACATCCCATGTACTGAATAAGAAAGGAGGAACATAGTTGGCTTACAATCGCCACATCACAGAATACAAAAATATAGCATTACAATCATCCAGATACAATCAAGGTTCGACTACGGAACCAAAATAAAGACAACCCCAAATGCATAAGATCCTCGATCGCCCCAACTGGGCTCCACTACTGATCGTCTAGAAAGGAAACGTAGTATTGTCCTGAGTCCTCATCGAACTCCCACTTGAGTTCAGTCGCATCTCCTGGAATGGTATCATCGGCACCTGCATCTGGTTTTTGGAAGTAATCTGTGAGTCATGGGGACTCATCAATCTCACACCCTCACGATCAAGACTATTTAGGCTTACAGGTGGGGAAAAGGTATGAGGTGGAGTTGCAGCAAGCACTAGCATATATGGTGGCTAACATTCACAAATGAGAGCGAGAAGAGAAGGCAAAGAACATTCGAGAATCTATGATCAAGACGTGATCCTAGAGCTACTTACGTTCAAGCATTACACAAGACCGTGTTCTCTTCCCGGACTCCGCCGAAAAGAGACCATCACGGCTACACACGCTGTTGATCCATTTTACTTAAGTTAAGTTTCAGGTTTTCTACAACCGGACATTAGCAAATTCCCATCTGCCCATAACCGCGGGCACGACTTTCAAAAGTTCAAAACCCTGCAGGGCTCTCCCAACTTAGCCCATCACAAGCTCTCACGGTCAACGAAGGATATTCCTTCTCCCAGGACGACCCGATCAGACTCGAAATCCCGGTTACAAGACATCTCGACAATGGTAAAACTAAACCAGCAAAGCCACCCGATGTGTCGAAAAATCCCGATAGGAGTCACACGTATCTCGTTCTCAGGGCAACACCAGATGAGACTAGCTATGAGTAAAACCAACCCTCAAGTTTCCCCGAGGCGGCCCCGCAGGTAGCTCAGTTCGGACCAACACTCAGAGGAGCACTGGCCCAGGGGGGTTTAAAATAAAGATGACCCTTGAGTCCATGGAACCCAAGGGAAAAGGCTAGGTGGCAAAACGTAAAACCAAGGTTGGGTCTTGCTGGAGGAGTTTTATTCAAGGCGAACTGTCAAGGGGTTCCCATTATAACCCAACCGAGTAAGGAACGCAAAATCAAGGAACATAACACCGGTATGACGGAAACTAGGGCGGCAAGAGTGGAACAAAACACCAGGCATAAGGCCGAGCCTTCCACCCTTACCAAGTATATAGGTGCGTTAAAGTAAACAAGATATAATAATGATATCCCAACAATAAACATGTTCCAACAAGGAACAAACTCCAATCTTCACCTGCAACTAGCAATGCTATAAGAGGGGCTGAGCAAAGCGGTAACATAGCCAAACAACAGTTTGCTAGGACAATGTGGGTTAGAGGTTTGACATGGCAATATGGGAGGCATGGTAAAGCATGTGGTAGGTATCGAGGCATAGGCATAGCAATAGAGCGAGCAACTAGCAAGCAAAGATAGAAGTTATTTCGAGGGTATGGTCATCTTGCCTGCAAAGTTCTCCGAGTTGACGTAAGCTTGATCCTCGTAAGCATACTCAACGGGTTCCTCGATCACGTACTCGTCTCCTGGCTCTACCCAAAGCAAGAACACAAGCAAAGGGAGACACAATCAACCACGGTGCAATGCGCAAGCAACATGATGCAAAACATGGCATGATATGCGGGATGTAATATGCAATGCATATGCGTGCTCCGGAAGGAAAAGATTGAACCAGGCCTCAACTTGGAAAACCAAGAGTGCCGCTGGAAAGATGAGTTGATTTCGGTCGAAATCGATATAAAGATCACTGGAATCGGATGCACGGTTTGCAAATGACAAGCAAAACAATAATGGCACAAAGCTGCGATTAACAACACAATGACATCTAAATGCATCAAGAAAAATAAGCTACTGCACTCTAACATAGCAACAAATCACATGGCAGTGATCCACTCAAGATGCTTGAAAAAAGATGAACGCTGAGCTACGGCTAATTCACACACTAGCAGGTTCAAACAAGCATGGAAAAAGTGCAAAAGATATGAGGTTCACAGACTTAGTGAAAATAACAACATGCCAGGATTTAACGTTAGGAAGCAATGTTTAGAGCAAGATAACAACATGCTACAAGAACATATCATGGTAAAGCAAGGCATGGCATGAATCTAATCAAAGCATATAATAAAAGTCCCTTACTGACCATAAGCCAAAAGGGATCAGAAAATACAATGGCACCCATGTAAACATAGCAAGTTTCGTTAACAGATTCAGACTTAGCAGAAAACTCGAACATGGCAAAAACAGAGTTACATAGGCATGTTTGCGAGATCGATGCACTCACCACAAGGCATTGCATGACAAACTAATCATACACCCAACAAGAAGACATGATCAATAAGCTCACCATGGCAAGAACAAACTCAAAGAATGCAAGGATAAACTACAACAACCTCGGCAAAATTGATTAACACGTAAACAATCTGCCAGGAATATTTTATAGCAAAAATAGAGCAAGATTGAGTCATGCTAGGGTACTCCATAATTGCAAACAAAGACATGGATGGATAGAACATAACAATAACTCAAAATCATCCTTACTGAACATGCTCAAAAGAGGCATGGATCACTCTATAGCAACATGAATACATGGCATAAAAATATCATCAGGGAAAATGACTTAGAAGAATTCTAAGTCCCTGAAATCAGCAACATCACGAGAGCTACTTTGCATGCTTGTGCTAGTCACCACATTGATCACAAAACTACATGGCATACAACCCTGTAAAGATGGCATGGCATAGCCCAAAACACATGTAGGGCTCAAGTTCATAGGAGGCACACATTAAACATGGCAAAAATGACAAATGTCTATAATCTGTTAAGAATCAGAAACTAACATTACATAGCACTCTTGCAACAGCATTTAGGGCATCAAGATGAATTCAAATGAACATGGTGCAATGGAATGAAATGAAGTACACATCCAGACGAACAATTTGATATGCTACACGCCCAAAACGGAGCTACAGATGCAAAGTTATGACATGATGAAGATGTCTAGAAAATATGGAAAACTAGGGACTTAGAGAGAGGCAAAAGTCAACCCTAGGGTTTCTCTTAGATCTGGATCGACACGGACTTTGAGGTTCGCCGAAAATGCTGCAACGGCCGGAGCTCGACGAAGACGGCGGCCAGAGACTCGCCAGAGTCGAGCGAAGGCGGTGGCCAGACTTGGGGGCGCCGGATCCGGTCGCTCCTCGACCGGATCTGGCCGGAGTCATGGAGGACGAGGCGGCGAGGTGGCTAGCGTCGGGCGGTGGCGGCGAGAAGGCGCGGCAGCCGGCGAGCGGCGAGGAGGCGGCGCGGTGAGCTCCCGGGCGGCGCGAGGCGGCGGGCAGACGTGAGCAGCGGGGCGCGCGCGGGGGCTGGGGGGGGGCGACCCGGGCTCGGGCGGGCCGGCGGCAATTTGGGCGCGGGCTGTCCACGTGGCGAACACCGGTTGGTTGGGCGGCGGCGGGCGGACGTGTCCGGACCGATCCGGACGCGTCCGGCGGCGGGAGGAGGAAGAGGCTAGGGTTAGGGGGGTGTTTGCCCGAAATTTTGGAGGGGAAGGCATATTTATACATAGAAGGAGCTAGGAGACTCCAAATGGAGCACGGTTTTCGGCCACGCGATCATGATCGAACGACCGAGATGATGGAGGGGGTTTTGGTGGGTTTTGGGGCACTTTGGAGAGGTGTTGGGCTGCAACACACACGAGGCCTTTACGGTTCCTCGGTTAACCGTTGGAGTATTAAACGAAGCCCAAATGGCACGAAACTTGACAGGCGGTCTACCGGTAGTGAACCAAGGCCGCGTGGCAAGTCTCGGTCCAATCTGAGAACGTTTAACACCCGCACATGAAAAGGGGCAAAAGGGGGCACCGGAGGACATAGGAGTGCCGGAATGCAAAACAGACAACGGGGAAAATGCTCGGATGCATGAGACGAACACGTATGCAAATGCGATGCACATGATGACATGATATGAGATGCATGACAAAGGACAAAATCAAAACAAAGACAAAACCCAACCATGAGGAATATCATAACTTAGTGCCGAAAATGGCAAGAGTTGGAATACAAATATGGCAAATTACATACAGGGCGTTACACATAACCCATTATGTTGTCTTCCTTGTCCAACATCAACTCTTTAGCATGTCATATTTTAATGAGTGCTCACAACCATAAAAGATGTCCAAGATAGTATATTTATATGTGAAAACCTCTCTTTCCTTATTACTTCCTATTAATTGCAACGATGACCAAAACTATGCTTGTCAACTCTCAACAACTTTTATTCATCATACTCTTTATATGTGAAGTCATTACTCTCCATAAGATCCATATGATCTCTTTATTTCTTTTTATTTCTTCTCTTTTATTTTATTCCCTCAAGATCATAGCAAGATAATCAAGCCCTTGACTCGACACTAATCTTTATTATATATAGCTCATGGACTCAATTACATAGAAGGATCGTAAAGCAAAACTCAAACTAGATCGTACTAAAACTTTTATTCTACTAGATCAGGATATTACCAAAAGGATCGAACTAAGAAAACGGTAAAGATAAAAGTGTGATGGTGATACGATACCGGGGCACTCCCCCAAGCTTGGCAGTTGCCAAGGGGAGTGCCCATACCCATGTGTTTATGTCTCATTCTCTGGGGGTGGTGATGTTGGAGTTGTTGATGACATGTGCTTCTTCCTTAATTTTCGCTTGAGGATAGAATTTTGATCCCTTAGGTCCTCGATCTCCCGCTCAAGGCTTAATACCTTTTGCATGATTCTTGTTTGTTCTCTTGCAAGAGACGAAAAGGGATAAACTCGATCTTAGGTTTATTTGCTCTATTCGGGAGGCTTGACTTTTTTAACTCCACATGCATGTCCCCAGGTTGAGGTAATGGGACTTCATCTTCGTCCGAGCTCGTCTCCTCCTTTCCCTTAGGCTCATAGTCTTCTTCTTGCTCCGTGGTCCAACCATAATGCTCCAAGTCCCCATAGACCTTATGATCTGCAAGGTAATCAGCCACATAGCTTTCTCCCTGCGAATCTTGGGATGACATATTGCTCTAATCTGCAGCAGAAACAACACGAAACAAAGACAGAGAATATTTGCCTGATACGGTGGTCAAAACCTTCGGGAGATTATATAATGATTTTTTACCGAACAAAAGAAGTATTGTGCAAGAAAACGGAGTCCGGAGGGCACACGTGGTGCCCACAAGGCAGGGGCGTGCCCAGGGGAGTAGGGCGCGCCCTCCACCCTCGTGGAAGCCTCGTGTCCTTTCCGGACTGCTTCTTATTTTCCTATTTTCTTAAATATTCCAAAATGCAGAAAAATTTCCATTAGAACTGTTTTGGAGTCGGTTTACTTACCGTACCACGTACCTATTCTTTTTCAGAGTCTGAAATGTTCTGGAAAGTGTCTCTTATGTATTCCTCTGAGGTTACGGTTTCAATAACATTGGTTTCAACATTTATGGGATTACCTGAGATATAATGTTTGATTCTTTGACCGTTCAACACCCTCGGATTTCTGCCTTCGAAGTTGTTGATTTTTATGGCACCGGAACGATAGACCTCCTCGATGATGTAAGGGCCTTCCCATTTAGAGAGGAGTTTGCCTGCAAAAAATCTTAAACGGGAGTTGTATAGCAATACATAATCACCTCATTAAACTCACGTTTCTGTATCCTTTTGTCATGCCATCTTTTAACTTTTTCTTTAAACAGTTTGGCATTCTCATAAGCCTGGGTTCTCCATTCATCAAGTGAGCTAATGTCAAAAAGCCTCTTCTCACCGGCAAGTTTGAAGTCATAGTTGAGCTCTTTAATGGCCCAATATGCCTTATGTTCTAGTTCGAGAGGTAAGTGACAAGCTTTACCATAAACCATTTTATACGGAGACATACGCATAGGATTCTTATATGCAGTTCTATAGGCCCATAATGCATCATCAAGTTTCTTGGACCAATTCTTCCTAGACCTATTAACAGTCTTTTGCAAAATTAATTTAAGCTCTCTATTACTCAATTCTACTTGACCACTAGACTGTGGATGATATGGAGATGCAATTCTATGATTAACATCATACTTAGCAAGCATCTTACGAAAAACACCATGAATAAAATGTGAACCACCATCAATCATTAGATATCTAGGGACTCCAAACCTTGGAAAAATAACTTCTTTAAGCATCTTAACAGAGGTGTTATGATTAGCACTACTAGTTAGAATAGCTTCTACCCACTTAGTGATGTAATCAACAGCAACTAAAACATGAGTATACCCATTAGAGGAAGGAAACGTTCCCATATAATCAAAGCCCCAAACGTCAAATGGTTCAATAACAAGTGAATAATTCATAGGCATTTCTTGACGTCTACTAATATTACCAATTCTTTGACATTCATCACAACACAAGACAAACTTACGGGCATCCTTGAAGAGAGTAGGCCAATAAAAACCGGATTGCAATACCTTATGTGCAGTTCTATCTCCAGCATGGTGTCCTCCATAATCCTCAGAGTGACACTTGCGTAGGATCTGTTCCTGTTCATGCTCAGGCACACAATGTCTAATAACACCATCTACTCCTTCTTTATAAAGGTGTGGGTCATCCCAAAAGTAATGTCTTAAATCATAGAAGAACTTTTTTTGCTGGTATGTGAAACTAGGTGGTATAAACTTAGCAACAATATAATTAGCATAATCAGCATACCATGGAGCAGTACGAGAAGCATTTATCATAGCTAATTGTTCATCAGGAAATCTATCATCAATAGGTAGTGGGTCATCAAGAACACACTACAAAAAATACACTTCCGTGATGATACGTGTTTGTCACAGTAGTTCATGTTTTCTGTCATGCATGTACATCCATGACAATTTTATGACAGAATCAAGATAGTCATACATGTGATGTCGTAGAAGTGTTACATGACATTAAAAAAATTATCATCGCGGAAGTGTCCACTTCCATGACGATAAATCGCATGTCACAGAAGTGCTTTCGTAAAGGTTGACCGACACGTGGAATCCACCATAACAGAATGCCGTTAAGCTATCGGGTCCGGTTTCGGATCCGATAACCCGTTAACAACCCGGACCAACGAGGATTTTCCACGTGTAAAATTCTGATTGGCTGATGGAAACACGTGTCAGCTCCGCGTTGGCACAGGTGTCACTCATCCAATGGGCGAGATGCGCCTATGATATGTTGACACGTTGACCGGCCCAAAAGTGGCCCATAAAGTTTAAATGGGCCAGCCCAACTAAAGGCCCGCAAGATTTTGTGGACCATAATGGGCCGGCCCAGCTAAAGGCCCACGAGATTTTGCGGACCATAATGGGCCGGCCCAGCTAAAGGCCCATGAGATTTTGCGGACCATAATGGGCTAGCCTAGCTAAAGGCCCACTAGATTTTGCGGGCCATAATGGGCCGGCCCAGGTAAAGGCCCACAAGATTTTTGTGGGCCATAATGGGCCTGCCCAGGTGAAGGCCCACAAGATTTTTGTGGACCATAATGGGCCGACCCAGCTAAAGACCCACGAGATTTCACCGACATTAATGGGTCAGCCCAGCTGTAGGCCCACAAGATTTTGAGGACCCTAGTAGGTTGGCACATAAAATTATCAGTGCTGACAATTCATCACATTCTAACCAATAAAGTGACACAGTTTGAAATTGCCTTAACACAATATGGTATTGTTCAGGTCAAGACATGGCAGGAAATGACATTGTGAAGGAGTTGGCAGCTTCACGACACCACTCGATTACAGATCAAGAACTCATAAGTATCAATGGTTAGTGTGTGATACGTCTCCAACGTATCTATAATTTTTGATTGTTCCATGCTATTATATTATCAACCTTGGATGTTTTATATGCATTAATATGCTATTTTATATGATTTTTGGGACTAACCTATTAACCTAGAGCCCAGTGCCAGTTTCTGTTTTTTCCTTGTTTTTAACTATTGCAGAAAAGGAAAATCAAACGAAGTCCAATTGACCTGAAACTTCACGGAGATCATTTTTGGACCAGAAGAAGCCCACAGAGTATCGGAGGTGGGCCATAAGAGTCCCGAGGCCACCACAAGGGTGGGGGCGCGCCCTACCCCCTGGGTGCGCCCCCTGCCTCGTGGTCGCCTCGGGAACCCCCTGACTTGTCCCCAACTCCAACACCGCTTATATAACCCAAAACTTCCAGAAAGAAACCTAGATCGAGAGTTTCACTGCCAGAAGCCTCCGTAGCCACCGAAAACCAGTCTGGACTAGTTCCGGCACCCTGCTGGAGGGGGGAATCCCTCTCCGGTGGCCATCTTCATCATCCCGGTGCTCTCCATGACGAGGAGGGAGTAGTTCCCCCTCGGGGCTGAGGGTATGTACCAGTAGCTACGTGTTTGATCTCTCTCTCTCTCTCTCATGTTCCTGAGGTGGTACGATCTTGATGTATCGCGAGCTTTGCTATTATAGTTGGATCTTATGATGTTTCTCCCCTCTACTCTCTTATAATGGATTGAGTTTTCCCTTTGAAGTTATCTTATCGGATTGTGTCTTTAAGGATTTGAGAACACTTGATGTATGTCTTGCATGTGCTTATCTGTGGTGTCAATGGGATATCATGTGATCCACTTGATGTATGTTTTGGTGATCAACTTGCGAGTTCCGTGACCTCATGAACTTATGCATAGGGGTTGGCACATGATGTCTACTACACAACCTTCTTCTTGTAGACGTTGTTGGGCCTCCAAGTGCAGAGGTTTGTAGGACAGTAGCAAATTTCCCTCAAGTGGATGACCTAAGGTATATCAATCCGTAGGAGGCGTAGGATGAAGATGGTCTCTCTCAAGCAACCATGCAACCAAATAACAAAGAGTCTCTTGCGTCCCCAACACACCCAATACAATGGTAAATTGTATAGGTGCACTAGTTCGGCGAAGAGATGGTGATACAAGTGCAATATGGATAGTAGATAAAGGTTTTTGTAATCTGAAATTATAAAAACAGCAAGGTAACTAATGATAAAAGTGAGCGGAAACGGTATTGCAATGCGTTGAAACAAGGCCTAGGGTTCATACTTTCGCTAGTGTAAGTTCCCTCAACAATACTAACATAATTGGATGACATAACTATCCCTCAACATGCAACAAAGAGTCACTCCAAAGTCACTAATAGCGGAGAACGAACGAAGAGATTATGGTAGGGTATGAAACCACCTCAAAGTTATTCTTTCCAATCAATCTGTTGGGCTATTCATATAGGTGTCACAAATAGCCCTAGAGTTCATACTAGAATAACACCTTAAGACACAAATCAACGAAAACCCTAATGTCACCTAGATACTCCAATGTCACCTCAAGTATTCGTGGGTATGATTATACGATATGCATCACACAATCTCAGATTCATCTATTCAACCAACACAAAGGACCTCAAAGAGTGCCTCAAAGTTCTACCGGAGAATCACGACGAAAACGTGTGCCAACCCCTATGCATAGGTTCATGGGCGGAACCCGCAAGTTGGTCACCAAAACATACATCAAGTGAATCACGTGGTATCCCATTGTCACCATAGATACGCACGACAAGACATACATCAAGTGTTCTCAAATCTTTAAAGACTCAATCCAATAAGATTACTTCAAAGGGGAAACTCAATTCATTACAAGAGAGTAGAGGGGGGAGAAAACATCATAGGGTCCAACTATAATAGCAAAGCTCGCGACACATCAAGATCGTATCACCTCAAGAACACGAGAGAGAGAGAGAGAGAGAGATCAAACACATCGCTACTGGTACATACCCTCAGCCCCGAGGGAGAACTACTCCCTCCTCGTCATGGAGAGCACCGGGATGATGAAGATGGCCGTTGGAGAAGGATTGCCCCCTCCGGCAGGGTGCCGGAACGGGTCTAGATTGGTTTTCGATGGCTATGGAGGCTTCTGGCAGCGGAACTCCCGATCTAATATCCGTTCTGGAAGTTAAGTACGACGATATATATGGGTGCAGGAAGTACGTCGAAGGAGCCACGGGGGCCCCACGAGGCAGGGGGCGCGCCCCCACCCTCGTGGGCAGCCCGTGTCTCCCCTCACGTGCACTCCAAGTTCCCTGGGTTGCTTTCCTTCCAAGAATAACTTCTCCAGTTGATTTCGTTCCGTTTTGACTTCGTTTGATATTCCTTTTCTTCGAAACACTGAAATAGGCAAAAAAAACAGCAAATCTGGGCTGGGCCTCCGGTTAATAGGTTAGTCCCAAAAGTAATATAAAAGTGGAAAATAAAGCCCAATATTGCCCAAAACAATAGATAATATAGCATGGAGCAATCAAAAATTATAGATACCTTGGAGACGTATCAGCACACATTTTCGTCTTGACTCTCCGGTAGAAACTTTGGGGCACACTTTGAAGTTCTTTGTGTTGGTTGAATAGATGAAACTAAGACTGTGTGATGCATATCGTATAATCATACCCACGGATACTTGAGGTGACATTGGAGTATCTAGGTGACATTGGGGTTTTGGTTGATTTGTGTCTTAAGGTGTTATTCTAGTACGAACTCTATGATAGATTGAATGGAAAGAATAGCTTCATGTTATTTTACTGCGGACTCTTGAATAGATCGATCAAAAAGGATAACTTTGAGGTGGTTTCGTACCCTACCATAATATTTTCGTTTGTTCTCCGCTGTTAGTGACTTTGGAGTGACTCTTTGTTGCATGTTGAGGGATAGTTATATGATCCAATTATGTTATTATTGTTGAGAGAACTTGCACTAGTGAAAGTATGAACCCTAGGCCTTGTTTCAACGCATTGCAATACCGTTTGTGCTCACATTTATCATTAGTTACCTTGCTGTTTTTATATTTTCAGATTACAAAAACCTTTATCTACCATCCATATTGCACTTGTATCACCATCTCTTCGCCGAACTAGTGCACCTATACAATTTACCATTGTATTGGGTGTGTTGGGGACACAAGAGACTCTTTGTTATTTGGTTGCAGGGTTGTTTGAGAGAGACCATCTTCATCCTACGCCTCCTACGGATTGATAAACCTTAGGTCATCCACTTGAGGGAAATTTGCTACTGTCCTACAAAGCTCTGCACTTGGAGGCCCAACAACGTCTACGAGAAGAAGGTTGTGTAGTAGACAGCAAGCTCTTTTCTGGCGCCGTTGCCGGGGAGGTTAGCGCTTGAAGGTATATCTTTAGATCTTGCAATCGAATCTTTTAGTTTCTTGTTTTAGCACCAGTTTAGTTTATAAAAGAAAATTACAAGAAAAAATGGAATTGAGGTTGCCTCATACGCTTCATCTTTTTAATATTTTTCATGAGAATGATGGAAAGGAAAATTGTTCTCAAGTGCTAGAAGAGGAAGTCTATAAAATGTTTGGCACTAAATCTTTGAATGATGAGCATGATTGCAATGTTGTTAGTATGAGCTCCTTGAATATCCATAGTACTAATGATGATTGCACTAGTCATAATGAAAATGTCTCTTATAAGCATGTCAATTTTTGTGGAGTGCATAGAGTTTGCAAGTACTCACCAAATAGGGAAGATAGATTTTGCAAGAGGCATAAGTATTTGGAAAGTAATGGTTGCAAGAAAGGCTAGATGTTTGTGCTGAAAATTTAAATTTTCTTGGCCATCCTTGTGAACTTTGCAATGAACGTGCTCATTTAAATATCCAATGCAAATTGTTTCATGATCGAATCATGTCCAAAAATTGTGATGATTTGATTTCCCTTGCACATCATAATGAACTTAGTTGCTTTTGGGTTATGAAGAAATGAAACGTATAACTAAGCATATTCCAGAATATAACCTTGAGAAATTCCTCGATATTGATCTAGAAGAAATTCTTATGTATTGTGCGGTGAATTGCATTGAAAATCCTTATATTGCCAATTACATAAAGAAAAGAAAACAAATAGAGGATGAAGAGAATACTAATGAAAGGAAAGAGGCTTCCCAATATCCTCCTATTATTTCTTATGATGAATCAGGTAACGAGGAGGAGCCTTCTATTCAACCAATCTCATCAATAAGGAGCTCCGAAAAGAGGATTAAACCCACACATGATGTGAAGAAGAAAAAGAAAAGACAGAGAAGCAAAGGTAAAAATGTATCCCTCCCAAATGATGTTGCTCCTATTACTCATTGTGAAGATGATAATTGTTATACTATTGGTGCTATCCATACTATTAATGATGACAGTGATTATGCTTATGATATGAAAAGGGCCAAGCTTGGGGATGCTATGTTTGATGAGAATGATATGTTTGACAATGTATTTGCTGCAATTAATGTTAGTCCCAAGCTTGGGGATGCTATGTTTAATGAAGATGATATTTGTAGTCTCCCAAGTTTTGATGAGCAAATTTATTTTGATGATAGCATGCCTCCTACTTATGATGATTATATTGATGAAAGCGGGTTTGGAAGAGTGTCAACTTTAGGAAGTAATGATCCCACTATTTTGGAGGATGTTGAATCTTATCGTGATAATTATGAAAGTGGATTTTGAGAGGTCATGACTTTAGTTAATGTTAATCCCACTATTTTGGAAGAGTGTCAACTTTGCATACAAGTAGATCATGAAAAGAATGCTTTATGTGATAGTTATATTGTTGAGTTCATTCACGATGCTACTGAAATTTTTTATGAGGGAGGAATATATGATTGGAGGAGTTGCAATAATATCAAGTTTCCTCTCTATGTGTTGAAAATCTTGAAGTTATCCTTCTTTTACTTTCCTATGCAAGTTCATTCTTGTTCCCACAAGTTGTTTGCTCACAAAATCCCTATGCATAGGAAGTGGGTTACGCTTAAATGTGCTAGTTATATTCTTCATGGTGCTCTCTTTATATTTCAATTCTTATCTTTTATATTTCAATTCTTATCTTTTATGTGAGCATCATTGAAATCATCACAAAATCCCTAGCTAGGGGCGTTAAACGATAGCGCTTGTTGGGAGGCAACCCAAATTTATTTTTGTTCCTTGATTTTTGCTCCAGTTTAGTAATAAATAATTCATCTAGCCTATGTTATGATTGAGTTTTTATGCTTTTAATTAGTGTTTGTGTCAAGTAGAACCTTTGGGAAGACTTGGGGAAAGTCTTTGCGATCATGCTGTAAAAAACAGAAACTTTAGTGATCACGAGATTTGCTGCCATTTCTTACTAGAGAGTGATATTTAATTAATTATTTTTGAAGATGATTAAAAGATAAATTCCTCATGTCCAGAAATTTATTTTAGAATTTTTGGGGTTCCAGAAGTACTCGAAACCTGCAGATTACTACAGACTGTTCTGTTTTTGACAGATTCTGTTTTCATTGTGTTGTTTGCTTATTTTGATGAATCTATGAGTAGTATCGTAGGGTATGAACCATATAGAAGTTGGAATACAGTAGATATTACACAAATATAAATAAATAATGAGTTCACAACAGTACCTAAGTGGTAATTTATTTTCTTATACTAACGGAGCTTATAGGTTTTCTGTTAAGTTTAGTGTTGTGAAGTTTTCAAGTTTTGGGTAAAGATTCGATGGACTATGGAATAAGTAGTGGCAAGAGCCTAAGCTTGGGGATTCCCAAGGAACCCCAAGGTAATATTCAAGGAAAACCAAGAGCCTAAGCTTGGGGATGCCCCGGAAGGCATCCCCTCTTTCGTCTTCGTTCATCGGCAACTTTACTTGGAGCTATATTTTTATTCACCACATGATATGTGTTTTGCTTGGAGCGTCATTTTATTTTCTTTTGTTTTTCTTGCTGTTTGAGTAAAATACCAAGATCTGAAATTATTAAATGTTAGAGAGTATTCACATAGTTGCATAATTATTCGACTACTCATTGATCTTCACTTATATCTTTTGGAGTAGTTTGTCATTTGCTCTAGTGCTTCACTTCTATCTTTTTGGAGCACGGCGGTGGTCTTATTATGAAGAAATAGATGAACTCTCTTAGTTCACTTATATCATTTTGAGAGTCTCTAAACAGCATGGTAGTTTGCTTTGGTTATGAATTTAGTCCTAATATGATAGGCATCCAAGAGGGCTATAATAAAAACTTTCATATAAAGTGCATTGAATAGTATGAGAAGTTTGATACTTGATGATTGTTTTGAGATATGAAGATGGTGATATTAGAGTCATGCTAGTTGAGTAGTTTTGAATTTGAGAAATACTTGTGTTGAAGTTTGTGATTCCCGTAACATTCACGTATGGTGAACCGTTATGTGATGAAGTCGGAGCATGATTTATTTATTGATTGTCTTCCTTATGAGTGGCGGTCGGGGACGAGCGATGGTCTTCTCCTACCAATCTATCCCCCTAGGAGCATGCGCGTAGTACTTCGTTTCGATAACTAATAGATTTTTGCAATAAGTATGTGAGTTCTTTATGACTAATGTTGAGTCCATGGATTATATGCACCCTCACCCTTCCACCATTGCTAGCCTCTCTAGTACCGCGCAATTTTCGTCGGTACCATAAACCCACCATATACCTTCCTCAAAACAGCCACCATACCTACCTATTATGGCATTTCCATAGCCATTCCGAGAAATATTGCCATGCAACTTTCCACCGTTCCGTTGTTATGACACGCTTCATCATTGTCATATTGCCATGCATGATCATGTAGTTGACATCGTATTTGTGGCAAAGCCACCGTTCATAATCTTTCATACATGTCACTCTTGATTCATCGCATATCCCGGTACACCGCTGGAGGCATTCACATAGAGTCATATTTTGTTCTAAGTATTGAGTTGTAATTCTTGAGTTGTAAGTAAAAAGAAGTGTGATGATCATCATTATTAGAGCATTGTCCCAGTGAGGAAAGGATGATGGAGACTATGATTCCCCCACAAGTCGGGATGAGACTCCGGATGAAAAAAAAGAGGCCATAAAAAAGAAGAGAAAAGGCTCAAATAAAAAAATGAGAGAAAAAGAGAGAAGGGGCAATGCTACTATCCTTTTACCACACTTGTGCTTCAAAGTAGCACCATGATCTTCATGATAGAGAGTCTCCTATGTTGTCACTTTCATATACTAGTGGGAATTTTTCATTATAGAACTTGGCTTGTATATTCCAATGACGGGCTTCCTCAAATTGCCCTAAGTCTTCGTGAGCAAGCAAGTTGTATGCACACCCACTTAGTTTCTTTTGTTGAGCTTTCATACACTTATAGATCTAGTGCATCTGTTGCATGGCAATTCCTACTCACTCACATTGATATCTATTGATGGGCATCTCCATAGCCCGTTGATACGCCTATTTGATGTGAGACTATCTTCTCCTTTTTGTCTTCTCCACAACCACCATTCTATTCCACCTATAGTGCTATGTCCATGGCTCACGCTCATGTATTGCGTGAAGATTGAAAAAGTTTGAGAACATCAAAAGTATGAAACAATTGCTTGGCTTGTCATCGGGGTTGTGCATGATTTAAATATTTTGTCTGATGAAGATAGAGCATATCCAAACTATATGGTTTTGTAGGGATAACTTTCTTTGGCCATGTTATTTTGAGAAGACATGATTGCTTAGTTAGTATTCTTGAGGTATTATTATTTTTATGTCAATATTAAACTTTTGTCTTGAATCTTTTGGATCTGAATATTCTTGCCACAATAAAGAGAATTACATGGATAAGTATGTTAGGTAGCATTCCATATCAAAAATTCTGTTTTCATCATTTACCTACTCGAGGACGAGCAGGAATTAAGCTTGGGGATGCTTGATACGTCTCTGTAGCGACCAGACCTCAAATAGTCTGATCTCTGTGCATCAGTGTCATCCCTGGATTGGTAATGCTGACACGCACAGTACTTGAGGATTTATAACAGAGTAGCAATCACACACTTATTACATCGAAGGTCTCAAAGGAGAACTTATTACAATAAATATGGCTTAAGGCCATCTAATACGATAACAGCAGAAGGCTTGGAAGATAAAGTGAGTCCATCAACTCCAACGGCATCACTGAGTGAAAGACCACGACCTAAGGCTCCTTACCCGTCGTCTGAAAAGTCTGCAACATGATATGTTGCAGCCCAAAATGGGTCAGCACATGGAATATGCTGGCAATGTAACACAAGAGAGTAATGAACAGAATAAAGCTATCACTATATGCATATATAGCTGGTGGAGGCTGTATGGTTAATATGTTTTGCGGAAAGCCAATTTTTTCCTACAATAAAGGAATATATTTTATTTAACTACAAAGTTTGTTGAAAAACATTGAGAATGGTAAACCCCATCTCAATCCCAATTAAAGTAACCATTAACCCAACCAGTTAATTAAATAAAGTGATGAGATCAACATGGTAATCCAAGAACTAGGTACTCAAGATGTCCATAACCGGGGACACGGCTCACCATGATTAGTTTGTACACTCTGCAGAGGTTTGTGCACTTTTCCCCACAAGACTCGATCTCCTCCGTTGGATTTCTCGCACTACATAATGTTTGAGAAACGGATGACCGAGACACGGTCTTTCCGAAGAGGTCCCTTTAACTGATAGATAGGCCTGCACACCTACAATTCCCCTACATCTACTAGCCCATCATGGAAAGGTTTCCCACAACTTACTCAACTATGCCAGCCCATAATGGCATGTGGCTGCACACGGAAGTTTCTGGCATGAATAATCTTATGATCCTAGTGAGCCTGGGTGGCAGTCCATAGGAGAATCACACGGTACCCTTGGATTTCCAAAAATACAGACAACACTGGATTCCCCATGTGCCTCAATCCACCTAGATGTGTATTAAAGCCTGTTGGGGAACGTAGCAGAAATTCAAAATTTTCCTACGTGTCACCAAGATCTATCTATGGAGAGACCAGCAACAAGGGGAAGGAGAGTGCATCTACATACCCTTGTAGATCGCTAAGCGGAAGCGTTCAAGTGAACGGGGTTGATGGAGTCGTACTCGTCGTGATCCAAATCACCGATGACCAAGTGCCGAACGGACGGCACCTCCGCGTTCAACACACGTACAGCCCGGTGACGTCTCCCACGCCTTGATCCAGCAAGGAGAGAGGGAGAGGTTGAGGAAGACTCCATCCAGCAGCAGCACAATGGCGTGGTGGTGGTGGAGGAGCGTGGCAATCCTGCAGGGCTTCGCCAAGCACCACGAGAGAGGAGGAAGAAGAGATGCAGGGCTGCACCAACGAGAGATCGAATCACGTGTTATGGGCAGCCCCTAGGCCTCATATATATAGGGAAAGGGGAGGAGGGTGCGCCCCCTCTAGGGTTCCCACCCCTAGAGGGGCGGCAGCCCCAAACCCATCTAAGGGTGGCGGCCACAAGGGGGGAGGAGAGGGAGGCGCAGGGAGTATGGGCCTTAGGGCCCATCTGCCCTTAGGGTTTGCCCCCTCTCCCCTTCTAGGAGCATGGGCCTTAGTGGGAGGCGCCCCAGCCCACCTAGGGGCTGGTGTCATCTCACACTTGGCCCATGTATGCCTCTGGGGCCCATGCCCCCCCGGTGGACCCCCGGACCCCTCCGGTGGTCCCGGTACATTACCGATAAACCCCGAAACCTTTCCGGTGACCAAAACAGGACTTCCCATATATAAATCTTTACCTCCGGACCATTCCGGAACTCCTCGTGACGTCCGGGATCTCATCCGGGAGTCCGAACAACATTTGGTAACCACATACAAACTTCCTTTATAACCCTAGCGTCATCGAACCTTAAGTGTGTAGACCCTACGGGTTCGGGAGACATGCAGACATGACCGAGACGTTCTCCGGTCAATAACCAACAGCGGGATCTAGATACCCATGTTGGCTCCCACATGTTCCACGATGATCTCATCGGATGAACCATGATGTCAAGGACTTAATCAATCCCGTATACAATTCCCTTTGTCTATCGGTACGATACTTGCCCGAGATTCGATCGTCGGTATCCCGATACCTTGTTCAATCTCGTTACCGGCAAGTCTCTTTACTCGTTCCGTAACACATCATCCCGTGATCAACTCCTTGATCACATTGTGCACATAATGATGATGTCCTACCGAGTGGGCCCAGAGATACCTCTCCGTCACACGGAGTGACAAATCCCAGTCTCGATTCGTGCCAACCCAACAGACACTTTCGGAGATACCCGTAGTGTAACTTTATAGCCACCCAGTTACGTTGTGACGTTTGGCACACCTAAAGAACTCCTACGGTATCCGGGAGTTGCACAATCTCATGGTCTAAGGAAATGATACTTGACATTAGAAAATCTTTAGCATACGAACTACACAATCTAGTGCTATGCTTAGGATTGGGTCTTGTCCATCACATCATTCTCCTAATGATGTGATCCCGTTATCAACAACATCCAATGTCCATGGTCAGGAAACCGTAACCAGCTATTGATCAACGAGCTAGTCAACTAGAGGCTTACTAGGGACATGGTGTTGTCTATGTATCCACACATGTATCTGAGTTTCCTATCAATACAATTCTAGCATGGATAATAAACGATTATCATGAACAAGGAAATATAATAATAACTAATTTATTATTACCTCTAGGGCATATTTCCAACACACCTTAAGTTAACCATTAATTAACAAACTCACATCTGTCATGGATTCACTCACCCAATCCACGTCTACAAGCATAGCATAGCAATATAAGCAACATAGAAGTAACTCCCATAGGTTTGATAATAAACAGGTGAATACGTACTACCTCATCTACTTCCCAACCCACAATTTATTCAGATCCTAACCATGCAATTGTTTGAGGATTGATCTAATGCAAGAAAACTAGGTAGTAAAAAGGTATGATCAAAGTGTTACTTGCCTTGCTGATGATCCGTGAAACCTACAGACTCGTAGTAGCACGCTTCGCACTCCAGGTACTCTATCGCAATCAAACAAGCATACAATAAGCAATCAAGCAAGATGCATGGGTAAAACTCAAATAAGAAGGTCCAACCAGAAAGTTCAACTTAAGAACTCCGGTTTGCAAAAAGAATCAAATCAAATGAAGCAACAAAACTCAAACTGCTAAAGAAACAAGCTTCGATTACTAATCTGAACTAAAGTCAAATTTTACAGTAGCAAAAACGTGTTTAAGTTGCTTAAACAGAAAGAGGGCTTCGAGACGAAACTCTAGGCGCTTGAATCGCCTGATTCCGATTAACGAGCGAAAAGATAAACTAAAACGAAAATCAGATCAGAAATCGTGATCGGAAATAAACGCGAAAAATCCGAGAAAAAGAAAAACTGACGAACAGACTAACGAATGAACGTTCGCTGTCTGCGGCTAACAAACGTACGGACGAACGTCCACTATATAACTAAACCAAAAAAAAATCAATCTAAATAAAAAAGGCATCTACGTTTTTACCGAAAAACCGAACCGGTCAAAGAAAACCGGCGGCGGCGGCGCCGAACTCCGGCGACGGCGGCAGGGTGGCGAGGCGGCGGCACGGCACCGGCGGGTCGGCGGCGGGGCGGCAGCAGGCGGCGGCGCTAGGGCAGTGCGGCGGCGGGAGGCAGGCTGGGGTGGGCTGCGGGGCTGCGGCCTCGGTGGCTTATAACCCCCCCCCCCCCCGGGCGGAGTCCCGGGCGGATACGACTCAAAGTCGGGTTTTTTAAAATTTTCTGCGCAGAAAAACAAATAAAAGAAATACTAAACGGACTCCAAAAATCCTAAAATAAATTTTCCCCGTCCTCTAAAAATCTACCGGACAAGGTGAACATTTATTTGGGACTGTAATGCAATTTTGAAAAAACTCATATTTTTCCTAATTCAAATAAAATAGCGATACAAAAATCCGAATAAAATGATTATTTATTTTCAACATTAAATCTCCAATATTTCTTTATTTTGAGGAAGTCATTTTATCCTCTCTTTTATTTTTGCTAAAAGAGATATTCGAAGAGAAAATAATTAAAATCAAACGATCCTCTTTTCAAAATTCGAGAAAACTCAAATATGAAAATAACGAAATTCCCAACTCTCTCCGTGGGTCCATGAGTTGCGTAGAATTTCTAGGATCAAGCCAATAATGCAATAAAATATGATATGCAATGATGATCTAATGTATAACATTCCAAATTGAAAATTTGGTATGTTACAAACCTACCACCTTAAGATGAATCTCGCCCTCGAGATTCGGGTTGGCTAGAAAATAGGTGAGGATGATCATTCCGTAGGTCTTCCTGTCGTTCCCTGGTAGCTTCATCTTCGGTTTGGTGGCTCCACTGAACCTTGCAAAACTTGATAACTTTGCTGCGTGTGACTCGGTTGGCAAACTCGAGAATCTTGACTGGCTTCTCCTCGTAGGTCAAATCACTGTCTAACTGAATTGCTTCCAGGGGCACTGTATCTCTCAGAGGAATATCAGCCATCTCAGCGTGGCACTTCTTCAACTGAGAAACATGGAACACATCGTGAACTCCTGACAATCCTTCGGACAATTCCAACTTGTAAGCAACTTCTCCCATACGTTCCAGAACTTTGTATGGTCCCACAAAATGTGGTGCTAACTTTCCCTTAACTCCAAAACGCTTCACTCCTCGGAGTGGGGATATACGAAGATACACTCTGTCTCCAACTTCGTAAACTATCTCCTTGCATTTAGAATCCGCATAGCTCTTCTGTCTGGATTGGGCTACCTTGAGTCCATCGCGAATCAGCTTAACCTTCTCTTCAAACTCTTTAATCAAATCTGGTCCAAACAACTATCGGTCTCCAACTTCATCCCACAACAACAGTGTTCTGCACCTCCTTCCGTACAATGCTTCGAAAGGGGCCATTTTCAAACTGGCTTGATAGTTGTTGTTGTAAGATAACTCTACGTAAGGCAAATTATCGTCCCAACTAGATCCATAATGTAGTGCACAAGATCTCAACATGTCCTCCAGAATCTAATTGACTCTCTCAGTTTGTCCATCTGTTGCGGGTGAAAAGCTGTACTGAACACTAGCCTGGTTCCCAAAGTTTCATGCAACGGATTCCAAAACTTTGAGGTAAACTGGGTTCCTCTATCTGATACATGTTGGAAATATGCCCTAGAGGCAATAATAAAATGGTTATTATTGTATTTCCATGTTCATGATAATTGTCTATTGTTCATGCTATAATTGTATTAACTGGAAACCGTAATACATGTGTGAATACATAGACCACAACATGTCCCTAGTATGCCTCTAGTTGACTAGATCGTTGATCAATAGATGGTCATGGTTTCCTAATCATGGACATTGGATGTCATTGATAACGGGATCACATCATTAGGAGAATGATGTGATGGACAAGACCCAATCCTAAGCGTAGCACAAGATCATGTAGTTCATTTGCTAAAGCTTTTCTAATGTCAAGTATCTTTTCCTTAGACCATGAGATTGTGCAACTCCCGGATACTGTAGGAATACTTTGGGTGTGCCAAATGTCACAACGTAACTGGGTGGCTATAAAGGTGCACAATGGGTATCTTCGAAACTGTCTGTTGGGTTGGCACGAATCGAGACTGGGATTTGTCACTCCGTATGACGGAGAGGTATCTCTGGGCCCACTCGGTAAGACATCATCGTAATGAGCTCAATGTGACTAAGGGTTGGTCACGGGATGATGTGTTACGGAACGAGTAAAGTGACTTGCCGGTAACGAGATTGAACGAGGTATTGGGATACCGATGATCGAATCTCAAGCAAGTAACATACTGATTGACAAAGGGAATTGTAAACGGGATTGATTGAATCCTCGACATCGTGGTTGATCCGATGAGATTATCGTGGAGCATGTGGGAGCCAGCATGGGTATCCAGATCCCGCTGTTGGTTATTGACCAGAGAGTTGTCTCGGTCATGTCTACGTGTCTCCCGAACCCGTAGGGTCTATACACTTAAGGTTCGGTGACGCTAGAGTTGTAGAGATATTAGTATGCGGTTAACCGAAAGTTGTTCTGAGTCCCGGATGAGATCCTGGATGTCACGAGGAGTTCCAGAATGGTCTGGAGGTAAAGATTTATATATATATGAAGTCCAGTTTCGACCACCGAGGAGTTTCGGGGGTCACTGGTATTGTACCGGCACCACCGAAAGGGTCCCGGGGGTCCACCGGGTGGGGCCACCAATCCCGGAGGGCCCCATGGGCTGAAGTGGCGTGGGAACCAGCCCCTGGTGGGTCGTTGCCCCCCAAGGGGGCATGCGCCCTCCTGGTTGGAAACCCTAGGGGGCATTGCCCCCCGAGGGGGCATGCGCCCTCTGGCTGGAAACCCTAAGGGGGCCGTTGCCCCCCGAGGGGCCGCCGCCCCCCCTCTAGATGGGACCTCCAAGGGGGCATGCGCCCCCCATGCCCCCTAGCCCCTATATATAGTGGAGGGAAGGGAGGGCAGCTGCACCCTAAGCCCTAGCGCCTCCCTCTCCCTCCCGTGACACCTCTTCCTCCTCCTGTAGCGCTTGGCGAAGCCCTGCTGGAATCCCGCTGCTTCCACCACCACGCAATCGTGCTACTGTATCTCCATCAACTTCTTCTTCCCCCTGCTGGATCAAGAAGGAGCAGACATCTCCGCTCTGTACGTGTGTTGAACGCGGAGGTGCCGTCCGTTCGGCGCTAGGATCATCGGTGATTTGGATCACGACGAGTACGACTCCATCAACCCCGTTCTCTTGAACGCTTCTGCTCGCGATCTACAAGGGTATGTAGATGCACTCCTCTCTCTCTCTCTATCGTTGCTAGATGACTCCATAGATTGATCTTGGTGATGCGTTGAAAATTTTAAATTTCTGCTACGACCCCCACGGTGACATCATGAGCTAGGTCTATGCGTAGTTTCTATGCACGAATAGAACACAAGTTGTTGTGGGCGTTGATTTAGTCAATTTACTTGCCATTACTAGTCTTATCTTGATTCGGCGGCATCGTGGGATGAAGCGGCCCGGACCGACCTTACACATACGCTTACGTGAGACTGGTTCCACTGACTGACATGCACTAGTTGCATAAGGTGGCTAGCGGGTGTCTGTCTCTCCCACTTTAGTCGAATCGGATTCAATGAAAAGGGTCCTTTTGAAGGGTAAATAGAAATTGGCATATCACATTGTGGTTTTGGTGTAGGTAAGAAACGTTCTTGCGAGAAACCTATAGCAGCCACATAAAAAACTTGCAACAACAATTAGAGGACGTCTAACTTGTTCTTGCAGCATATGTCGTGTGATGTGATATGGCCAAAAGGATGTGATGAATGATATATGTGATGTATGAGATTGATCATGTTCTTGTAATAGGAATCACGACTTGCATGTCGATGAGTATGACAACCGGTAGGAGCCATAGGAGTTGTCTTAATTTATTTATGACATGTGTGTCAACATAAACGTCATGTAATTACTTTATTTTATCGCTAACCGTTAGCCATAGTAGTAGAAGTAATAGTTGGCGAGACAACTTCATGAAGACATGATGATGGAGATCATATGATGATGGAGGTCATGGTGTCATGCCGGTGACAATGATGATCATGGCACCCCGAAGATGGAGATCAAAAGGAGCAAAATGATATTGGCCATATCATGTCACTATTTGATTGCATGTGATGTTTATCATGTTTTACATCTTATTTGCTTAGAACGACGGTAGCATAAATAAGATGATCCCTCGCAATAATTTCAAGAAACTGTTCCCCCTAACTATGCACCGTTGCTAAGGTTCGTTGTTCCGAAGCACCACGTGATGATTGGGTGTGATAGGTTCTTGTTGGGTAACGTAGTAATTTCAAAATTTTCCTACGCACATGCAAGATCATGGTGATGCATAGCAACGAGAGGGGAGAGTGTGATCTACATACCCTTGTAGATCGACAGCGGAAGCATTAGCACAACGCGGTTGATGTAGTCGTACGTCTTCACGGCCCGACCGATCAAGCACCGAAACTACGGCACCTCCAAGTTCTAGCACACGTTCAGCTCGATGACGATCCCCGGACTCCGATCTAGCAAAGTGTCGGGGAAGAGTTCCGTTAGCACGACGGCGTGGTGACGATCTTGATGTACTACCGTTGCAGGGCTTCGCCTAAGCACCGCTACAATAATATCGAGGATTATGGTGGAAGGGGGCACCGCACACGGCTAAGAATATGATCACGTGATCAAATTGTGTGTCTAGGGGTGCCCCCTGCCCCCGTGTATAAAGGATCAAGGGGGGGTGCGTCCGGCCAGGAGGACGGAGCGCCAGGAGGAGTCCTACTCCCACTGGGAGTAGGATTCCCCCCTTTCCTAGTTGGAATAGGATTCGGGAGGGGGAAAGAGGAGAGAGAGAAGGAAGGGGGGCGCCGCCCCCCTCTCCTTGTCCTATTCGGACTAAGGGGGGAGGGGTGCGCGGCCCAGCCCTGGCCACCTCTCCTCTCTTCCACTAAAGCCCACTAAGGCCCATATACCTCCCGGGGGGTTCCGGTAACCTCCCGGTACTCCGGTAAAATCCCGATTTCACCCGGAACACTTCCGATATCCAAATATAGGCTTCCAATATATCAATATTTATGTCTCGACCATTTCGAGACTCCTCTTCATGTCCGTGATCACATCCGGGACTCCGAACAAACTTCGGTACATCAAAATGCATAAACTCATAATATAACTGTCCTCGAAACCTTAAGCGTGCGGACCCTACGGGTTCGAGAACAATGTAGACATGACCGAGACACGTCTCTGGTCAATAACCAATAGCGGAACCTGGATGCTCATATTGGCTCCTACATATTCTACGAAGATCTTTGTCGGTCAGACCGCACAACAACATACGTTGTTCCCTTTGTCATCAGTATGTTACTTGCCCGAGATTCGATCGTCGGTATCTCAATACCTAGTTCAATCTCATTACCAGCAAGTCTCTTTACTCGTTTCTTAATACATCATCTTGCAACTAACTCATTAGTTGTAATGCTTGCAAGGCTTATGTGATGTGCATTACCGAGAGGGCCCAGAGATACCTCTTCGACAATCGGAGTGACAAATCCTAATCTCGAAATACGCCAACCCAACATTCACCTTTGGAGACACCTGTAGAGCTCCTTTATAATCACCCAGTTACGTTGTGACGTTTGGTAGCACACAAAGTGTTCCTCTGGTAAACGGGAGTTGCATAATCTCATAGTCATAGGAACATGTATAAGTCATGAAGAAAGCAATAACAACATACTAAACGATCGGGTGCTAAGCTAATGGAATGGGTCGTGTCAATCACATCATTCTCCTAATGATGTGATCCCATTAATCAAATGACAACACATGTCTATGGTTAGGAAACATAACCATCTTTGATTAACGAGCTAGTCAAGTAGAGGCATACTAGTGACGTTTAGTTTGTCTATGTATTCACACAAGTATTATGTTTCCGGATAATACAATTCTAGCATGAATAATAAACATTTATCATGAAATAAGGAAATAAATAATAACTTTATTATTGCCTCTAGGGCATATTTCCTTCAGTCTCCCACTTGCACTAGAGTCAGTAATCTAGATTACACAGTAATGATTCTAACACCCATGGAGCTTTGGTGCTGATCATGTTTTGCTTGTGGAAGAGGCTTAGTCAACGGGTCTGCTATATTCAGATCCGTATGTATCTTGCAAATCTCTATGTCTCCCTCCTGGACTAGATCCCGAATGGAATTGAAGCGTCTCTTGATGTGCTTGGTTCTCTTGTGAAATCTGGATTCCTTTGCCAAGGCAATTGCACCAGTATTGTCACAAAAGATTTTCATTGGACCCGATGCACTAGGTATGACACCTAGATCGGATATGAACTCCTTCATCCAGACTCCTTCGTTTGCTGCTTCCGAAGCAGCTATGTACTCCGCTTCACATGTAGATCCCGCCACAACGCTTTGTTTAGAACTGCACCAACTGACAGCTCAACCGTTTAATGTAAACACATATCCGGTTTGCGATTTAGAATCGTCCGGATCAGTGTCAAAGCTTGCATCAACGTAACCATTTACGATGAGCTCTTTGTCACCTCCATATATGAGAAACATATCCTTAGTCCTTTTTAGGTATTTCAGGATGTTCTTGACCGTTGTCCAGTGATCCACTCCTGGATTACTTTGGTACCTCCCTGCTAGACTTATAGCAAGACACACATCAGGTCTGGTACACAGCATTGCATACATGATAGAGCCTATGGCTGAAGCATAGGGAACATCTTTCATTTTCTCTCTATCTTCTGCATTGGTCGGGGATTGAGTCTTACTCAATTTCACACCTTGTAACACATGCAAGAATCCTTTCTTTGCTTGATCCATTTTGAATTTCCTCAAAATTTTGTCAAGGTATGTGCTTTGTGAAAGTCCAATTAAGCGTCTTGATCTATCTCTACAGATCTTAATGCCCAATATGTAAGCAGCTTCACTGAGGTCTTTCATTGAAAAACTCTTATTCAAGTATCCTTTTATGCTATCCAGAAATTCTATATCATTTCCGATTAGCAATATGTCATCTACATATAATATCAGAAATGCTACAGAGCTCCCACTCACTTTCTTGTAAATACAGGCTTCTCCAAAAGTCTGTATAAAACCAAATGCTTTGATCACACTATCAAAGCGTTTATTCCAACTCCGAGAGGCTTGCACCAGTCCATAAATGGATCGCTGGAGCTTGCACACTTTGTTAGCTCCCTTTGGATCGACAAAACCTTCCGGCTGCATCATATACAACTCTTCTTGCAGAAATCCATTCAGGAATGCAGTTTTTACATCCATTTGCCAAATTTCATAATCATAAAATGCGGCAATTGCTAACATGATTCGGACAGACTTAAGCATCGCTACGGGTGAGAACGTCTCATTGTAGTCAATCCCTTGAACTTGCCGAAAACCTTTTGCGACAAGTCGAGCTTTGTAGACAGTAATATTACCGTCAGCGTCAGTCTTCTTCTTGAAGATCCATTTATTCTCAATTGCTTGCCGATCATTGGGCAAGTCAACCAAAGTCTGTACTTTGTTCTCATACATGGATCCCATCTCAGTTTTCATGGCTTCAAGCCATTTTGCGGAATCTGGGCTCACCATCGCTTCTTCATAGTTCATAGGTTCATCATGATCTAGTAGCATGACTTCCAGAATAGGATTACCGTACCACTCTGGCGCGGATCTTACTCTGGTTGATCTACGAGGTTCAGTAGTATCTTGTTCTGAAGTTTGATGATCATTATCATTAGCTTCCTCACTAATTGGTGTATGTGTCACAGAAACAGGTTTCTGTGATGTACTACTTTCCAATAAGGGAGCAGGTACAGTTACCTCGTCAAGTTCTACTTTCCTCCCACTCACTTCTTTCGAGAGAAACTCCTTCTCCAGAAAGTTTCCGAATTTAGCAACAAAAGTCTTGCCTTCGGATCTGTGATAGAAGGTGTATCCAATAGTTTCCTTTGGATATCCTATGAAGACACATTTCTCCGATTTGGGTTCAAGCTTATCAGGTTGAAGATTTTTCACATAAGCATCACAGCCCCAAACTTTCAGAAACGACAGCTTTGGTTTCTTGCCAAACCACAGTTCATAAGGCGTCATCTCAACGGATTTTGATGGTGCCCTATTTAACGTGAATGCGGTCGTCTCTAGAGCATATCCCCAAAACGATAGCGGTAAATCAGTAAGAGACATCATAGATCGCACCATATCTAGTAAAGTATGATTATGATGTTCGGACACACCATTACGCTGTGGTGTTCCGGGTGGCGTGAGTTGCGAAACTATTCCACAATTTTTCAAATGTACACCAAACTTGTAACTCAAATATTCTCCTCCACGATCAGATTGTAGGAATTTTATTTTCTTGTTACGATGATTTTCAACTTCACTCTGAAATTCTTTGAACTTTTCAAATGTTTTAGACTTATGTTTCATTAAGTAGATATACCCATATCTGCTTAAGTCATCTGTGAAGGTGAGAAAATAACGATATCCGCCACGAGCCTCAACATTCATCGGACCACATACATCTATATGTATGATTTCCAATAAATCTGTTGCTCTCTCCATAGTACCGGAGAACAGTGTTTTTGTCATCTTACCCATAAGGCACGGTTCGCAAGTACCAAGTGATTCATAATCAAGTGGTTCCAAAAGCCCATCAGTATGGAGTTTCTTCATGCGCTTTATACCGATATGACCCAAACGGCAGTGCCACAAATAAGTTGCACTATCATTATCAACTCTGCATCTTTTGGCTTCAACACTATGAATATGTGTGTCACTACTATCGAGATTTAATAAGAATAGACCACTCTTTAAGGGCGCATGACCATAAAAGATATTACTCATGTAAATAGAACAACCATTCTTCTCTGATTTAAATGAATAACCGTCTCGCATCAAACAAGATCCAGATATAATGTTCATGCTTAACGCTGGCACCAAATAACAATTATTTAGGTCTAATACTAATCCCGAAGGTAGATGTAGAGGTAGCGTGCCGACTGCGATCACATCGACTTTGGAACCATTTCCCACGCGCATCGTCACCTCGTCCTTAGCCAATCTTTGCTTAATCAGTAGTCCCTGTTTCGAGTTGCAAATATTAGCAACAGAAACAGTATCAAATACCCAGGTGCTACTGCGAGCATTAGTAAGGTACACATCAATAACATGTATATCACATATACCTTCGTTCACCTTGCCATCCTTCTTATCCGGCAAATACTTGGGGCAGTTCCGCTTCCAGTGACCAGTCTGCTTGCAGTAGAAGCACTCAGTTTCAGGCTTAGGTCCAGGTTTGGGTTTCTTCTCTTGAGTAGCAACTTGCTTGCTGTTCTTTTTGAAGTTCCCCTTCTTCTTCCCTTTGCCTTTTTTCTTGAAACTAGTGGTCTTGTTGACCATCAACACTTGATGCTCCTTCTTGATTTCCACCTCCGCAGCTTTCAGCATTGCGAAGAGCTCGGGAATAGTCTTATTCATCCCTTGCATATTATAGTTCATCACGAAGCTCTTGTAGCTTGGTGGCAGTGATTGGAGAATTCTATCAATGACGCAATCATCTGGAAGATTAACTCCCAATTGAATCAAGTGATTATTATACCCAGACATTTTGAGTATATGCTCACTGACAAAACTGTTCTCCTCCATCTTGCAGCTATAGAACTTATTGGAGACTTCATATCTCTCAATCCGGGCATTTGCTTGAAATATTAACTTCAACTCCTGGAACATCTCATATGCTCCATGACGTTCAAAACGTCATTGAAGTCCCGATTCTAAGCCGTAAAGCATGGCACACTGAACTATCGAGTAGTCATCAGCTTTGCTCTGCCAGACGTTCATAACATCTGGTGTTGCTCCAGCAGCAGGCCTGGCACCCAGCGGTGCTTTCAGGACGTAATTCTTCTGTGCAGCAATGAGGATAATCCTCAAGTTATGGACCCAGTCCGTGTAATTGCTACCATCATCTTTCAACTTTGCTTTCTCAAGGAACGCATTAAAATTCAACGGAACAACAGCACGGGCCATCTATCTACAATCAAACATAAACAAAGCAAGATACTATCAGGTACTAAGTTCATGATAAATTTAGGTTCAATTAATCATATTACTTAAAGAACTCCCACTTAGATAGACATCCTTCTAATCATCTAAGTGATTACGTGATCCAAATCAACTAAACCATGTCCGATCATCACGTGAGATGGAGTAGTTTCATTGGTGAACATCACTATGTTGATCATATCTACTATATGATTCACGCTCAACCTTTCGGTCTCCGTGTTCCGGGGCCATATCTATATATGCTTGGCACCCGTTGTATTTGAACGTAGAGCCTATCACACCCGATCATCACGTGGTGTCTCAGCACGAAGAACTTTCGCAACAGTGCATACTCAGGGAGAACACTTCTTGATAATTAGTGAGAGATCATCTTATAATGCTACCGTCAATCAAAGCAAGATAAGATGCATAAAAGATAAACATCACATGCGATCAATATAAGTGATATGATATGGCCATCATCATCTTGTGCTTGTGATCTCCATCTTCGAAGCACCGTCATGATCACCATCGTCACCGGCGCAACACCTTGATCTCCATCGTAGCATCGTTGTCGTCTCGCCAATCTTATGCTTCGACGACTATCGCTACCGTTTAGTGATAAAGTAAAGCATTACAGCGCGATTGCATTGCATACAATAAAGCGACAACCATATGGCTCCTGCCAGTTGCCGATAACTCGGTTACAAAACATGATCATCTCATACAATAAAATTTAGCATCATGTCTTGACCATATCACATCACAACATGCCCTGCAAAAACAAGTTAGACGCCCTCTACTTTGTTGTTGCAAGTTTTACGTGGCTGCTACGGGCTTAAGCAAGAACCAATCTTACCTACGCATCAAAACCACAACGATAGTTTGTCAAGTTGGTGCTGTTTTAACCTTCGCAAGGACCAGGCGTAGCCACACTCGGTTCAACTAAAGTTGGAGAAACTGTCACCCGCAAGCCACCTATGTGCAAAGCACGTTGGGAGAACCGGTCTCGCGTAAGCGTACGCGTAATGTCGGTCCGGGCCGCTTCGTCCAACAATACCGCCGAACCAAAGTATGACATGCTGGTAAGCAGTATGACTTATATTGCCCACAACTCACTTGTGTTCTACTCGTGCATATAACATCAACACATAAAACCTAGGCTCGGATGCCACTGTTGGGTAATGTAGTAATTTCAAAATTTTCCTACGCACACGCAAGATCATGGTGATGCATAGCAACGAGAGGGGAGAGTGTGATCTACATACCCTTGTAGACCGATAGCGGAAGCGTTAGCACAACGCGATTGATGTAGTCGTACGTCTTCACGGCCCGACCGATCAAGCACCGAAACTACGGCACCTCCGAGTTCTAGCACACGTTCAGCTCGATGACGATCCCCGGACTCTGATCCAGCAAAGTGTCGGGGAAGAGTTCCGTCAGCACGATGGCGTGGTGACGATCTTGATGTACTACTGTTGCAGGGCTTCGCCTAAGCACCGCTACAATATTATCGAGGATTATGGTGGAAGGGGGCACCGCACACGGCTAAGAATATGATCATGTGGATCAACTTGTGTGTCTAGGGGTGCCCCCTGCCCCCGTATATAAAGGATCAAGGGGGGTGCGTCCGGCCAGGAGGAGGGCGCGCTAGGAGGAGTCCTACTCCCACTGGGAGTAGGGTTCCCGCCCTTTCCTAGTTGGAATAGGATTCGGGAGGGGGAAAGAGGAGAGAGAGAAGGAAGGGGTCCTTGTCCTATTCGGACTAAGGGGGGAGGGGCGCGCGGCCCAGCCCTGGCCACCTCTCCTCTCTTCCACTAAAGCCCACTAAGGCCCATATACCTCCCGGGGAGTTCTGGTAACCTCCCGGTACTCCGGTAAACTCTCGATTTCACCCGGAACACTTCCGATATCAAAATATAGGCTTCCAATATATCAATCTTTATGTATCGACCATTTCGAGACTCCTCGTCATGTCCGTGATCACATCCGGGACTCCGAACAAACTTCGGTACATCAAAATGCATAAACTCATAATATAACTGTCATCGAAACCTTAAGCGTGCGGACCCTATGGGTTCGAGAACAATGTAGACATGACCGAGACACGTCTCCGGTCAATAACCAATAGCGGAACCTGGATGCTCATATTGGCTCCTACACATTCTACGAAGATCTTTATCGGTCAGACCGCACAATAACATATGTTGTTCCCTCTGTCATCGGTATGTTACTTGCCCGAGATTCGATCGTCCGTATCTCAATACCTAGTTCAATCTCATTACCGGCAAGTCTCTTTACTCGTTTCGTAATACATCATCTTGCAACTAACTCATTAGTTGTAATGCTTGCAAGGCTTATGTGATGTGCATTACCGAGAGGGCCCAGAGATACCTCTCCGATAATCGGAGTGACAAATCCTAATCTCGAAATACGCCAACCCAATATTCACCTTTGGAGACACCTGTAGAGCTCCTTTATAATCACCCAGTTACGTTGTGACGTTTGGTAGCACACAAAGTGTTCCTCCGGTAAACGGGAGTTGCATAGTCTCATAGTCATAGGAACATGTATAAGTCATGAAGAAAGCAATAGCAACATACTAAACGATCGGGTGCTAAGCTAATGGAATGGGTCATGTCAATCACATCATTCTCCTAATGATGTGATCCCATTAATCAAATGACAACACATGTCTATGGTTAGGAAACATAACCATCTTTGATTAACGAGCTAGTCAAGTAGAGGCATACTAGTGACGTTTGGTGTGTCTATGTATTCACACAAGTATTATGTTTCCGGATAATACAATTCTAGCATGAATAATAAACATTTATCATGAAATAAGGAAATAAATAATAACTTTATTATTGCCTCTAGGGCATATTTCCTTCAGTTCTAACGTTCGCATACAACGGGTGTAAGCTAGATTTACACATGCAATACACTTAGGTTGACTTGACGAGCCTAGCATGTACAGACATGGACTCGGAACACGGAAGACCGAAAGGTCGAACATGAGTCGTATAGAAGATACGATCAACATGAAGATGTTCACCGATGATGACTAGTCCGTCTCACGTGATGATCGGACACGGCCTAGTTGAGTCAGATCATGTATCACTTAGATGACTAGAGGGATGTCTATCTAAGTGGGAGTTCACTAAATAATTTGGTTAGATGAAGTTAATTATCATGAACATAGTCAAAAGGTCTTTGCAATTATGTCGTAGCTCACGCTTTGGTTCTACTGTTTTAGATATGTTCCTAGAGAAAATTTAGTTGAGAGTTGACAGTAGCAATTATGCGGACTGGGTCCGTAAACTGAGGATTGTCCTCATTGCTGCACAGAAGAATTATGTCCTTAATGCACCGCTCAGTGTGCTGAACCTCGAGCGTCGTCTGTAGATGTTGGGAAACATCTGACATACACGTTTTGATGACTACGTGATAGTTCAGTGCGTAATGCTAATGGTTTAGAATTGTGGCACGAAAGACATTTTTGAAATGTCGCAGAACATATGAGATGTTCCAAAGATTGAAATTGTGATTTCAGACTAGTGCCCACGTCAAGAGGTATGAGACCACTGACAAGTTTCTTAAGCCCGCAAACTAAGGGAGAAAAGCTCAATCCTTGAGCATGTGCTCAGATTGTCGGAGTACTACAATCGCTTGAATCGAGTGGGAGTTGATCTTTCAGATGAGATAGTGATGGTTCTCCATAGTCACTGCCACCAAGCTATTGGAGCTTCGTGATGAACTATAACATATCAGGGATAGACATGATGATCCTTGAGCAACTCGCGATGTTTGACACCGCAAAAGTAGAAATCAAGTAGGAGCATCAATTGTTGATGGTTAAACCACTAGTTTCAAGAAGGGCAAGGGAAAGAAGGGATACTTCATGAAACGGCAAATTAGTTGCTGCTCTAGTGAAGAAACCCATGGTTGAACCCAAACCCGAGACTAAGTGCTTCTGTAATGAGGGGAACGGTCACTGAAGCAGAACTACCCTAGATACTTGGTAGATGAGAAGGCTGGCAAGGTCGACAGAAGTATTTTGAATATACGTTATATTATTTTGTACTTTACTAGTACTCCTAGTAGCACCAGGGTAATAAATACCGGTTCAGTTTCTAAGTGTTAGTAACTCAAAATAAAAGGCTGCGGAGACTATCTAAAGGTGAGATGACGTTATGTGTTGGAAGTGTTTCCAAGGTTGATGTGATCAAACATCGCACGTCCCTCTACCATCGGGATTGGCGTTAAACCGAATAATTGTTATTTGGTGTTTGCGTTGAGCATAGACATGATTGGATTATGTTTATCGTCATACAGTTATTCATGTAAGGAGAATAATGGTTACTCTGTTTATTTGAATAATACCTTCAATGGTCTTGCACCTAAAATGAATGGTTTATTGAATCTTGATCGTAGTGATCACATGTTCATGCCAAAAGATATACGATAGTAATGATAGTACCACATACTTGTGGCACTGCCATTTGAATCATGTTGGTATAAAACGCATGAAGAAGCTCCATGTTGATGGATCTTTGGACTCACTCGTTTTGAAAAGATTGAGACATGCGAACCATGTCTATTGGTAGATATGCATGAAGAAACTCCATATAGATGGATCGTTTGGACTCACTTGATTTTGAATCACTTGAGACATGCAAATCATACCACATGGGCAAGATGACTGAAAGACCTCGTTTTCAGTAAGATGGAGCAAGAATGCAACTTTTTGGAAGTAATACATTTTGATGTGTGCAGTCCAATGAGTGCTGAGGCACGCAGTGGATATCGTTATGTTCTTACTTCACAGATGATTTGAGTAGATGCTGAGTATATTTACTTGATGAAACACAAGTATGAATTATTGAAAGGTTTAAGTAATTTCAGAATGAAGATCGTCGTGACAAGAGGATAAAATGTCTATGATATGATCATAGAGATGAATATCTAAGTTACGAGTTTGGCACACAATTAAGACATTGTGGAAATTGTTTCACAACTAATACCGCCTGGAACACCATAGTGTGATGGTGTGTCCGAACATCATAACTGCACCCTATTGGATATGGTGCATACCATGATGTCTCTTATCGAATTACCACTATCGTTTATGGGTTAGGCATTAGAGACAACCGCATTCACTTTAAATAGGGCACCACGCAATTCCGTTGAGACGACACCGTATGAACTATGGGTTAGAGAAACCTAAGCTGTCATTTCTTAAAAGTTTGGGGCTGCGACGCTTATGTGAAAAAGTTTCAGGCTGATAAGCTTGAACCCAAAGCGGATAAATGCATCTTCATAGAATACCCAAAACAGTTGGCTATACCTCCTATTTGAGATCCGGAAGTAAAAGTGATTGTTTCTAGAAACGGTTCCTTTCTCGAGGAAAAGTTTCTCTCAAAAGAATTGAGTGGGAGGATGATGGAGACTTGATAAGGTTATTGAACCGTCACTTCAACTAGTTTGTAGCAGGGCACAGGAAGTTGTTCCTGTGGCACCTACACCAATTGAAGTGGAAGCTTATGATAGTGATCATGAAACTTCGGATCAAGTCACTACCAAACCTCATAGGTCAACAAGGATGCGTACTACTTCAGAGAGGTACATAATCCTATCTTGGAAGTCATGTTGCTAGACAAAAATGAACCTACGAGCTATGGAGAAGCGATGGTGGGCCCGGATTCCGACGAATGGCTCGAGGCCATAAAATCCGAGAGAGGATCCATGTATAAAACAAAGTATAGACTTTGAAAGAACTACTTGATGGTCGTAAGGCTGTTGGGTGCAGATGGATTTTAAAAGGAAGATGGACAATGATGGTAAGTGTCACCATTAAGAAAGCTCGACTTGTCGTTAAGATGTTTCCCAACAAGTTCAAGGAGTTGACTACGATGAGACTTTCTCACTCATAGTGATGCTAAGAGTCTGTTGGAATTATGTTAGCAGTTACTGCATTATTTATGAAATCTTGCAGATAGGACGTCAAAACATTGTTTCCTCAACGATTTTCTTGAGGAAAGGTTGTATGTGATACAACCAGAAGGTTTACTCAATCCTGAAAGATGGTGACAAGTATGCAAAGCTCCAGCAATCCTTCTAAGGACTGGAGTAAGCATTTCGGAGTTGGAATGTACGCTTTGATGAGATGATCAAAGATTTTGGGTTTATACAAAGTTTATGAGAAACTTGTATTTCCGAAGAAGTGAGTGGGAGCACTATAGAATTTTTGATGAGTATATGTTGTTAACATATTGTTGATCAGAAATGATGTAGAATTTCTGGAAAGCATATAGGGTTATTTGAAAAGTGTTTTTCAATGGAAACCCTGGATTAAGCTACTTGAACATTGAGCATCAAGATCTATAAAGATAGATAAAAAACGCTTAATAGTACTTTCAAATGAATACATACCATGACAAGATTTTGAAGGAGTTCAAAATAGATCAACAAAGGAGTTCTTAGCTGTGTTACAAGGTGTGAGCATTGAGTACAACTCAAGACCTGACCACGGCAGAAGAGAGAGAAAGGACGAAGGTCGTCCCCTATGCTTTAGACATAGGCTCTACACTATGCTATGTTGTGTACCGCACCTGAAGTGTGGCTTGCCATGAGTCAGTCAAGGGGTACAGGAGTGATCCAGGAATGGATCACATGATAGCGGGCGAACTTGTCCTTAGTAACTAGTGGACTAAGGAATTTTCTCGATTATGGAGGTGGTAAAAGAGTTCCTCATAAAGGGTTACGTCGATGCAAACTTTGACACTAATCCGGATGACTCTAAGTAGTAAACCGGATTCGTATAGTAGAGCAGTTATTTGGAATAGCTCAAAGAAGCGCGTGGTAGCTGCATCTACAAGATGACATAGAGATTTGTAAAGCACACATGGATCTGAAATGTTCAGACCCATTAACTAATAAACCTCTCTCACAAGCGAGATATGAACAAACCCCATGGGTGTTGGATTCATTACAATCACATAGTGATGTGAACTAGATTATTGACTCTAGTGCAAGTGGGAGACTGTTGGAAATATGCCCTAGAGGCAATAATAAAATGGTTATTATTGTATTTCCTTGTTCATGACAATTGTCTATTGTTCATGCTATAATTGTATTAACTGGAAACCGTAATACATGTGTGAATACATAGACCACAACATGTCCCTAGTAAGCCTCTAGTTGACTAGCTCGTTGATCAATAGATGGTCATGGTTTCCTGACCATGGACATTGGATGTCATTGATAACGGGATTACATCATTAGGAGAATGATGTGATGGACAAGACCCAATCCTAAGCGTAGCACAAGATCATGTAGTTCGTTTGCTAAAGCTTTTCTAATGTCAAGTAACTTTCCTTAGACCATGAGATTGTGCAACTCCCGGATACTGTAGGAATTCTTTGGGTGTGCCAAACATCACAACGTAACTGGGTGGCTATAAAGGTGCACTACCGGTATCTCCGAAAGTGTCTGTTGGGTTGGCACGAATCGAGACTGGGATTTGTCACTCCGTATGACGGAGAGGTATCTCTGGGCCCACTCGGTAAGACATCATCATAATGAGCTCAATGTGACTAAGGGTTGGTCACGGGATGATGTGTTACGGAACAAGTAAAGTGACTTGCCGGTAACAAGATTGAACTAGGTATTGGGATACGGATGATCGAATCTCAGGCAAGTAACATACCGATTGACAAAGGGAATTGTATACGGGATTGATTGAATCCTCAACATCGTGGTTCATCCGATGAGATTAACATGGAGCATGTGGGACACAACATGGGTATCCAGATCCCGTTGTTGGTTATTGACCGGAGAGTTGTCTCGGTCATGTCTACGTGTCTCCCGAATCCGTAGGGTCTACACACTTAAGGTTCGGTGACGCCAGAGTTGTAGAGATATTAGTATGCGGTTAATAGAAAGTTGTTCGGAGTCCCGGATGAGATCTTGGACGTCATGAGGAGTTCCGGAATGGTCCGGAGGTAAAGATTTGTATATAGGAAGTCCAGTTTTGACCACCAGGAGAGTATCGGGGGTCACCGGTATTGTACCGGGACCACCGGAAGGGTCCCGGGGGTCCACCGGGTGGGGCCACCTATCCCGGAGGGCCCCATGGGCTGAAGTGGCATGGGAACCAGCCCCTGGTGGGATGGTGTGCCCCACCCAAGGGCCCAAGGTGCCTAGGGTTGGAAACCCTAGGGGGCCGTTACCCCCCAAGGGGCATGTGCCCCCTGGTTGGAAACCCTAGGGGGCCATTGCCCCCCGAGGGGCATGCGCCCTGCTAGTTGGAAACGCTAAGGGGGGCGTTGCCCCCCGAGGGGCCGCCACCCCCTCTAGATGGGATCTCCAAGGGGGCATGCGCCCCCTAGCCCCTATATATAGTGGAGTGGAGGGAGGGCAGCCGCACCCTAAGCCCTGGCGCCTCCCTCTCCCTCCCGTGACACCTCTTCCTCCTCCAGTAGCGCTTGGCAAAGACCTGCTGGAATCCCGCTATTTCCACCACCATGCCATCGTGTTGCTAGATCTCCATCAACTTCTCCTTCCCCTTGCTGGATCAAGAAGGAGGAGACGTCTCTGCTCCGTACATGTGTTGAACGCGGAGGTGCCATCCGTTCGGCGCTAGGATCATCGGTGATTTGGATCACGACGAGTACGACTCCATCAACCCCGTTCTCTTGAACGCTTCTGCTCACGATCTACAAGGGTATGTAGATGCACTCCTCTCTCTCGTTGCTAGATGACTCCATAGATTGATCTTGGTGATGCGTAGAAAGTTTTAAATTTCTGCTACGATCCCCTACAATACATTGTTCCTCAGAACTCCATGCAAACATATGGTCCTGGTCATGTATATATTTGCCAACTTAGCACTGGTGTAAGTGGTCTTCACTAGGATGAAATGAGCTACTTTCGTCGAACGATCGACTACGACCCATATCGAGTCATAGCCTGAACGAGTCTTGGGTAATCCCGTGATAAAATCCATGCCTTGCTTATCCCACTTCCATTCGGATATTGGCAATGGCTGTAGCAGTCCTGCTGGCTTTAGATGCTCTGCCTTCACTCTCTGACATACATCACAAACTGCTACATACTCCGCAATATCCTTCTTCATTCCAGTCCACCAGAATCTATCCTTCAAATCCAGATACATCTTGGTATTTCCTAGGTGAATCGAATATGGTGAATCATGGGCCTCCTGCAAAATCAGCTTCCTGATCTCCTGATCATTTGGCACATATACGTGGTCCTCAAACCATAAGGTATCGTGCTCATCCTCACGAAATCCCTTGGCTTTTCCTTTTCTCATCCTTTCCTTAATCTCGGCTATCTCCTTGTCCATCTTTTGAGCTTCTCTGATCTTATCCATCAAAGTAGATTGAATCTCCAAAGCTGCTACATAACCTCTTAGAACTATCTCCAAACATAGCTCATGAAGGTCCTCTGCTAACTCCTTGGGTAACTCTCCGGTCATGAATGTATTGACATGACTCTTGCGGCTCAATGCATCGGCTACTACGTTAGCCTTTCCGGGATGATAATGCAACTTCATATCATAATCTTTAATGAGCTCCAACCATCTCCTCTGCATGAGATTCAACTTCTTCTGCGTGAAGATATACTTCAAACTCTTGTGATATGCGTATACCTCACAATGGTTTCCGATGAGAAAATGTCTCCAAGTCTTCAGTGCATGCACTACGGCTGCTAACTCCAAATCATGGGTAGCGTAATTCAACTCATGGGGTTTAAGCTGTCGTGAGGCATATGAAACAACTCTTCCTTCCTGCATAAGTACAGCTCCAAGTCCTCGACGAGAAGCATCGCAATACACTTCACAATCCTTGCGTTGATCTGGCAGAATCAACACTAGTGATGTAACCAAGCATTTCTTCAGTTCCTGGAAACTGGCCTCACATTCCTCAGTCCATTTGAACTTGGTGTCCTTCTTTAACAACTCCGTCATAGGCTTTGCAATCTTCGAGAAATTTTCAATGAAACTCCGGTAGTATCCTGCGAGTCCAAGAAAACTCCAAATCTCTCCAACTGACGTGGGTGCCTCCCAATTTGTCACAGTGACAACTTTGGTGGGGTCTATTGCTATTCCTTCTCTGGATATAACATGTCCAAGGAATCCAACTTCCTTCAACCAAAACTCACACTTGCTGAACCTGGCGTATAGCTGATGTTCTTTGAGCTTCCCAAGTACCAAACGCAAATGCTCTTTATGTTGGGGAACGTAGTAATTTCAAAAAAATTCCTATGCACATGCAAGACCATGGTGATGCATAGCAACGAGAGGGGAGAGTGTTGTCTACGTACCCTCGTAGACCGATAGCGGAAGCGTTATGACAACGCGGTTGATGTAGTCGTACGTCTTCACGGCCCGACCGATCAAGCACCGAAACTACGACACCTCCGAGTTCTAGCACACGTTCAGCTCGATGACGATCCCCGGACTCCGATCCAGAAAAGTGTCGGGGAAGAGTTCCGTCAGCACGATGGCGTGGTGACGATCTTGATATTCTACCGTCGCAGGGCTTCACCTAAGCACCGCTACAATATTATCGAGGATTATGGTGGAAGGGGGCACCGCACACGGCTAAGAATATGATCACGTGGATCAACTTGTGTGTCCATGGGGTGCCCCCTGCCCCCGTATATAAAGGAGTGGAGGAGGGGAGGGCCGGCCCTCTCTATGGCGCACCCTAGGGGAGTCCTACTCCCACCGGGAGTAGGATTCCCCCTTTCCTAGTCCAACTAGGAGTCCTTCCATGTAGTAGGAGTAGGAAACAAGGAAGGGGCCCAGCCCCTCCCCCTAGTCCAATTCGGACTAGGCCTTGGGGGGGCGCGCGGCCTGCCCTAGGCAGCCCCTCTCTCTTTCCCGTATGGCCCAATAAGGCCCAATACTTCTCCCGGCGAATTCCCGTAACTCTCCGGTACTCCGAAAAATACTCGAATCATTCGGAACCTTTCCGATGTCCGAATATAGTCATCCAATATATCGATTTTTACTGTCTCGACCATTTCGAGACTCCTCGTCATGTCCCCGATCTCATCCGGGACTCCAAACTCCTTCGGTACATCAAAACTCATAAACTCATAATATAACTGTCATCGAAACCTTAAGCGTGCGGACCCTACGGGTTCGAGAACAATGTAGACATGACCGAGACACGTCTCCGGTCAATAACCAATAGCGGGACCTGGATGCCCATATTGGCTCCTACATATTCTACGAAGATCTTTATCGGTCAGACCGCATAACAACATACGTTGTTCCCTTTGTCATCGGTATGTTACTTGCCCGAGATTCGATCATCGGTATCTTAATACCTAGTTCAATCTCGTTATCGGCAAGTCTCTTTACTCGTTCCGTAATACATCATCTCACAACTAACTCATTAGTTGCAATGCTTGCAAGGCTTATGTGATGTGCATTACCGAGAGGGCCCACAGATACCTCTCCGACATTCGGAGTGACAAATCCTAATCTCGAAATACGCCAACCCAACATGTACCTTTGGAGACACCTGTAGAGCTCCTTTATAATCACCCAGTTACGTTGTGACGTTTGGTAGCACACAAAGTGTTCCTCCGGCAAACGGGAGTTGCATAATCTCATAGTCATAGGAACATGTATAAGTCATGAAGAAAGCAATAGCAACATACTAAACGATCGGGTGCTAAGCTAATGGAATGGGTCATGTCAATCAGATCATTCAACTAATGATGTGATCCCGTTAATCAAATAACAACTCTTTGTCCATGGTTAGGAAACATAACCATCTTTGATTAACGAGCTAGTCAAGTAGAGGCATACTAGTGACACTCTGTTTGTCTATGTATTCACACATGTATTATGTTTTCAGTTAATACAATTCTAGCATGAATAATAAACATTTATCATGAAATAAGGAAATAAATAATAACTTTATTATTGCCTCTAGGGCATATTTCCTTCACTTTATGTTCCTCTTCATTCTTCAAGTAGACCAGAATATCATCAATGAACACCACGACGAACTTATCCAAAAACTCCATAAACACCTTGTTCATCATGTTCATAAAATAGGCAGGTGCGTTAGTCAGGCCAAATAACATAACGGTATACTCATATAGCCCATACCTTGTGGTAAAAGTTGTCTTAGGTATGTCCTGCTCTCGAATCTTCAGTTGGTGGTACCCTGATCACAGATCAATCTTGGAAAACACCTTAGCTCCTTGCAGCTGGTCAAACAAATCATTGATCATTGGCAGTGGGTACTTGTTTTTGATCGTCACCTCATTCAATTCTCGATAATCAACAACCATCCTTAACGATCCATCCTTCTTCTCCACTAGAAGTACTGGTGATCCCCAAGGTGACGAGCTTGGGCGAATATATCCTTTATCCAGTAACTCTTTAATCTGCTTCTTAATTTCCTCTAAATCCTGAGCGGGCATCCTGTATGGTCTCTTAGATATTGGCCATGTGCCTGGTAAAAGCTCAATCAAAATTCGATCTCTCTATCCGGTGGCATGCCTGGCAACCCTTTTGGAAATACATCCGCGAAATCCTTCACCACTGGTACTTCCCCCTATACAACTCCTGATAAGGAATTTACTTGAGTCCTAATCGGCACATGCCGGGATACATACTTGATCCTTCTTCCTTTTGGGGTGGTAGCAAAATCGACTTACTGGTGTAATCGATGTTTCCTCCATACATCGATAGCCAATCCATACCCAGAATCACATCCAAACCTTGCGACTCCAAAATTATCAGATTCGAGGGGAAAACATGCCTACCTATGGTCAATGGTATCTAAAAACATCCTTGGCTTGCCATATACCCGGCTCCTGGCGAGCTCACTAACATAGGTGTACTAAGAACTTTGGTGGGCAGTTTATACTTATCCACAAATCCCCTTGATATTTATGAATGCGATGCACCGGTATCGAAAAGTACGACTGCAGTAAATGAATTAACCAAAAACATACCTATTACTGCATCTGGCTGGGCTTCAACCTCCTCCATGTTAAGTGGTTCACTTGTCCCCTGTTGAAAGGGTTGGGCTTCTTCTGAGAGCTTCCATTGTCGTTTCCATTCTTAGCTTCAGGACATTCATTGGCGTACTGTCCAGTCTTCTGGCACTTGTAGCAAGTAACGTGCTTAGATCTTTCTTGGCGGGCGTGGCTGGGTTGGAACGGTTCTCTCCGTTGCTTCCTCCGTCACCACTACCATTGACCATAATAACATACATTGTGATAAATGTTTATTATTCATGCTAGAATTGTATTAACCGGAAACATAATACATGTGTGAATACATAGACAAACAGAGTGTCACTAGTATGCCTCTACTTGACTAGCTCGTTAATCAAAGATGGTTATGTTTCCTAACCATGAACAAAGAGTTGTTATTTGATTAACAACATCACATCATTAGTTGAATGATCTGATTGACATGACCCATTCCATTAGCTTAGCACCCGATCGTTTAGTATGTTGCTATTGATTTCTTCATGACTTATACATGTTCCTATGACTATGAGATTATGCAACTCCCGTTTGCCAAAGGAACACTTTGTGTGCTACCAAACGTCACAACGTAAATGGGTGATTATAAAGGTGCTCTACAGGTGTCTCCAAAGGTAGATGTTGGGTTGGCGTATTTCGAGATTAGGATTTGTCACTCCGATTGTCGGAGAGGAATCTCTGGGCCCTCTCGGTAATGCACATCACATAAGCCTTGCAAGCATTACAACTAATGAGTTAGTTGCGAGATGATGTATTACGGAACGAGTAAAGAGACTTGCCGGTAACGAGATTGAACTAGGTATTGGATACCGATGATCGAATCTCGGGCAAGTAACATACCGATGACAAAGGGAACAACGTATGTTGTTATGCGGTCTGACCGATAAAGATCTTCGTAGAATATGTAGGAGCCAATATGGGCATCCAGGTCCCGCTATTGGTTATTGACCAGAGAGGTGTCTCGGTCATGTCTACATAGTTCTCGAACCAGTAGGGTCCGCACGCTTAACGTTCGTTGACGATATAGTACTATGTGAGTTATGTATGTTGGTGACCGAATGTTGTTCGGAGTCCGGGATGAGATCACGGACATGACGAGGAACTCCAGAATGGTCCGGAGACAAAGTTTGATATATGGGATAATAGTGTTTGGTCACCGGAAGGGTTCCGGAAATCACCGGAAGGGGTTCCGGATGTTTCCCGAAATGTTTGGGTACGAGAACACTTTATTTGGGCCAAAGGGGAAAGCCCACAAGGTTTTTGGAAAGCGCAAAAGAAAGTTTTGCGGAGTCCAGGGGCCAGACGCCAGGGTCCCTGGCGTCTGGGTCCAGACGCCGGGAACCCTAGCGTCTGGCCCTGGAGTCCGAGAAGGACTCTTGCCTTTCGGGTGAAACCGACTTTGTGGAGGCTTTTACTCCAAGTTTCGACCCCAGGGCTCAACATATAAATAGAGGGGCAGGGCTAGCACCAAGGACACATCAAGAAACACCAAGCCGTGTGCCGGCAACCCCGTCTCCTCTAGTTTATCCTCCGTCATAGTTTTTGTAGTGCTTATGCGAAGCCCTGCGGAGATTGTTCTTCACCAACACCGTCACCACGCCGTCGTGCTGCCGGAACTCATCTACTACTTCGCCCCTCTTGCTGGATCGAGAAGGCGAGGACGTCACCGAGCCGAACGTGTGCAGAACTCGGAGGTGACGTGCTTTCGGTACATGGATCGGTCGGGTCGTGAAGACGTTCGACTACATCAACCACGTTGATATAATGCTTCCGCTTACGGTCTACGAGGGTACGTAGAAAACACTCTCCCCTCTCATTGCTATGCATCACCATGATCTTGCGTGTGCGTAGGAAAATTTTGAAATTACTACGTTCCCCAACAGTGGCATCCGAGCCTAGGTTTTATGGTTTGATGTTATATGCACGAGTAGAACACAAGTGAGTTGTGGGCGATATAAGTCATACTGCCTACTAGCATGCCATACTTTGGTTCAGCGGTATTGTTGGATGAAGCGGCCCGGACCGACATTACGCGTATGCTTACGCGAGACCGGTTTCTCCCGACGTGCTTTGCACAAAGGTGGCTTGCGGGTGACTGTTTCTCCAACTTTAGTTGAACCGAGTGTGGCTACGCCCAGTCCTTGCAAAGGTTAAAACGGCATCAACTTGACAAACTGTCGTTGTGGTTTTGATGCGTAGGTAAGATTGGTTCTTTCTTAAGCCCGTAGCAGCCACATAAAACATGCAACAACAAAGTAGAGGACGTCTAACTTGTTTTTGCAGGGCATGTTGTGATGTGATATGGTCAAGACATGATGCTAAATTTTATTATATGAGATGATCATGTTTTGTAACCAAGTTATCGGCAACTGGCAGGAGCCATATGGTTGTCGCTTTATTGTATGCAATGCAATCGCGCTATAATGCTTTACTTTATCACTAAGTGGCAACGATAGTCGTGGAAGCATAAGATTGGCGAGACGACAACGATGCTACGATGGAGATCAAGGTGTCGCGCCGGTGACGATGGTGATCATGACGGTGCTTCGGAGATGGAGATCACAAGCACAAGATGATGATGGCCATATCATATCACTTATATTGATTGCATGTGATGTTTATCTTTTATGCATCTTATCTTGCTTTGATTGACGGTAGCATTATAAGATGATCTCTCACTAAATTATCAAGAAGTGTTCTCCCTGAGTATGCATCATTGCCAAAGTTCGTCGTGACCAGACACCACGTGATGATCGGGTGTGATAAGCTCTACGTCCATCTACAACGGGTGCAAGCCAGTTTTGCACACGCAGAATACTCAGGTTAAACTTGACGAGCCTAGCATATGCAGATATGGCCTCGGAACACGGAAACCGAAAGGTCGAGCGTGAATCATATAGTAGATATGATCAACATAATGATGTTCACCATTGAAAACTAATCCATTTCACGTGATGATCAGTTATGGTTTAGTTGATTTGGATCACGTGATCACTTAGAAGATTAGAGGGATGTCTATCTAAGTGGGAGTTCTTTAAGTAATTTGATTAATTGAACTTAAATTTATCATGAACTTAGTACCTGATAGTATCTTGCATATGTATGTTTGATTGTAGATAGATGGCCCGTGTTGTTGTTCCGTTGAATTTTAATGCGTTCCTTGAGAAAGCAAAGTTGAAAGATGATTACATGGACTAGGTCCGTAACTTGAGGATTATCCTCATTGCTGCATAAAAGAATTACATCCTGCAAGCACCGCTGGGTGCCAGGCCTGCTGCTGGAGCAACACCAGATGTTATGAACGTCTGGCAGAGCAAAGCTGATGACTACTCGATAGTTCAGTGTACCATGCTTTACGGCTTAGAATCGGGACATCAACGACGTTTTGAACGTCATGGAGCATATGAGATGTTCCAGGAGTTGAAGTTAATATTTCAAGCAAATGCCCGGATTGAGAGATATGAAGTCTCCAATAAGTTCTATAGCTGCAAGATGGAGGAGAATAGTTCTGTCAGTGAGCATATACTCAAAATGTCTGGGTATAATAATCACTTGATTCAGATGGGAGTTAATCTTCCAGATGATTGCGTCATTGACAGAATTCTCCAATCACTGCCACCAAGCTACAAGAGCTTCGTGACGAACTATAATATGCAAGGGATGAATAAAACTATTCCCGAGCTCTTCGCAATGCTGAAAGCTGCGGAGGTAGAAATCAAGAAGGAGCATCAAGTGTTGATGGTCAACAAGACCACTAGTTTCAAGAAAAAGGGCAAAGGGAAGAAGAAGGGGAACTTCAAGAAGAACGGCAAGCAAGTTGCTGCTCAGGAGAAGAAACCCAAGTCTGGACCTAAGCCTGAAACTGAGTGCTTCTACTGCAAGCAGACTGGTCACTGGAAGCGGAACTACCCCAAGTATTTGGCGGATAAGAAGGATGGCAAGGTGAACAAAGGTATATGTGATATACATGTTATTGATGTGTACCTTACTAGAGCTCGCAGTAGCACCTGGGTATTTGATACTGGTTCTGTTGCTAATATTTGCAACTCGAAACAGGGACTATGGATTAGGCGAACACTGGCAAAGGACGAGGTGACGATGCGCGTGGGAAACGGTTCCAAAGTCGATGTGATCGCGGTCGGCACGCTACCTCTACATCTACCTTCGGGATTAGTATTAGACCTAAATAATTGTTATTTGGTGCCAGTAAGCATGAACATTATATCTGGATCTTGTTTGATGCGAGACGGTTATTCATTTAAATCAGAGAATAATGGTTGTTCTATTTATATGAGTAATATCTTTTATGGTCATGCACCCTTGAAGAGTGGTCTATTTCTGATGAATCTCGATAGTAGTGATACACATATTCATAATGTTGAAACCAAAAGATGCAGAGTTGATAATGATAGTGCAACTTATTTGTGGCACTGCCGTTTAGGTCATATTGGTGTAAAGCGCATGAAGAAACTCCATACTGATGGACTTTTGGAACCACTTGATTATGAATCACTTGGTACTTGCAAACCGTGCCTCATGGGCAAGATGACTAAAACACCGTTCTCCGGTACTATGGAGAGAGCAACAGATTTGTTGGAAATCATACATACCGATGTATGTGGTCCGATGAATATTGAGGCTCGTGGCGGATATCGTTATTTTCTCACCTTCATAGATGATTTAAGCAGATATGGGTATATCTACATAATGAAACACAAGTCTGAAACATTTGAAAAGTTCAAAGAATTTCAGAGTGAAGTTGAAAATCATCGTAACAAGAAAATAAAGTTTCTACGATCTGATCGTGGAGGAGAATATTTGAGTTACGAGTTTGGTGTACATTTGAAACAATGCGGAATAGTTTCGCAACTCACGCCACCCGGAACACCACAGCGTAATGGTGTGTCCGAACGTCGTAATCGTACTTTACTAGATATGGTGCGATCTATGATGTCTCTTACTGATTTACCACTATCGTTTTGGGGTTATGCTTTAGAGACGGCCGCATTCATGTTAAATAGGGCACCATCAAAATCCATTGAGACGACGCCTTATGAACTATGGTTTGGCAAGAAACCAAAGTTGTCGTTTCTTAAAGTTTGGGGCTGCGATGCTTATGTGAAAAAGCTTCAACCTGATAAGCTCGAACCCAAATCGGAGAAATGTGTCTTCATAGGATACCCAAAGGAGACTGTTGGGTACACCTTCTATCACAGATCCGAAGGCAAGACATTCGTTGCTAAGAATGGATCCTTTCTAGAGAAGGAGTTTCTCTCTAAAGAAGTGAGTGGGAGGAAAGTAGAACTTGACGAGGTAACTGTACCTGCTCCCTTATTGGAAAGTAGTACATCATAGAAAACTGTTTCTGCGACACCTACACCAATAAGTGAGGAAGCTAATGATGATGATCACGAAACTTCAGGACAAGATACTACTGAACCTCGTAGATCAACCAGAGTGAGATCCGCGCCAGAGTGGTACGGTAATCCTGTTCTGGAAATCATGCTGCTAGATCATGATGAACCTACGAACTATGAAGAAGCGATGGTGAGCCCAGATTCCGCAAAATGGCTTGAAGCCATGAAATCTGATATGGGATCCATGTATGAGAACAAAGTATGGACTTTGGTTGACTTGCCCGATGGTCGGCAAGGAATTGAGAATAAATGGATTTTCAAGAAGAAGACTGAAGCTGACGGTAATGTTACTGTCTACAAAGCTCGACTTGTTGCAAAAGGTTTTCGACAAGTTCAAGGGGTTGACTACGATGAGACCTTCTCACCCGTAGCGATGCTTAAGTCTGTCCGAATCATGTTAGCAATTGCCGCATTTTATGATTATGAAATTTGGCAGATGGATGTCAAAACTGCATTCCTGAATGAATTTCTGGAAGAAGGGTTGTATATGATGCAACCGGAAGGTTTTGTCGATCCAAAAGGAGCTAACAAAGTATGCAAGCTCCAGCGATCCATTTATGGACTGGTGCAAGCCTCTCGAAGTTGGAATAAACGCTTTGATAGTGTGATCAAAGCATTTGGTTTTATACAGACTTTCGGAGAAGCCTGTATTTACAAGAAAGTGAGTGGGAGCTCTGTAGCATTTCTGATATTATATGTGGATGACATATTACTGATTGGAAATGATATAGAATTTCTGGATAGCATAAAGGCATACTTGAATAAGAGTTTTTCAATGAAAGACCTCGGTGAAGCTGCTTACATATTAGGCATAAAGATCTATAGAGATAGATCAAGACGCTTAATTGGACTTTCACAAAGCACATACCTTGACAAGATTTTGAAGAAGTTCAAAATGGATCAAGCAAAGAAAGGGTTCCTGCCTGTGTTACAAGGTGTAAAGTTGAGTCAGACTCAATGCCCGACCACTGCAGAAGATAGAGAGAAAATGAAAGATGTTCCCTATGCTTCAGCCATAGGCTCTATCATGTATGCTATGCTGTGTACCAGACCTGATGTGTGCCTTGCTATAAGTTTGGCAGGGAGGTACCAAAGTAATCCAGGAGTGGATCACTGGACAGCGGTCAAGAACATCCTGAAATACCTAAAAAGGACTAAGGATATGTTTCTCATATATGGAGGTGACAAAGAGCTCATCGTAAACGGTTACGTTGATGCAAGCTTTGACACTGATCCGGACGATTCTAAATCGCTAACTGGATACGTGTTTATATTAAACGGTGGAGCTGTCAGTTGGTGCAGTTCTAAACAAAGCGTCGTGGCGGGATCTACATGTGAAGCGGAGTACATAGCTGCTTCGGAAGCAGCAAACGAAGGAGTCTGGATGAAGGAGTTCATATCCGATCTAGGTGTCATACCTAGTGCATCGGGTCCAATGAAAATCTTTTGTGACAATACTGGTGCAATTTCCTTGGAAATGGAATCCAGATTTCACAACAGAGCCAAGCACATCAAGAGACGCTTCAATTCCATCCGGGATCTAGTCCAGGCGGGAGACATAGAGATTTGCAAGATACATAAGGATCTGAATGTTGCAGACCCATTGACTAAGCCTCTTCCACGAGCAAAACATGATCAGCACCAAAGCTCCATGGGTGTTAGAATCATTACAGTGTAATCTAGATTATTGACTCTAGTGCAAGTGGGAGACTGAAGGAAATATTCCCTAGAGGCAATAATAAAGTTATTATTTATTTACTTACATCATGATAAATGTTTATTATTCATGCTAGAATTGTATTAACCGGAAACATAATACATGTGTGAATACATAGACAAACAGAGTGTCACTAGTATGCCTCTACTTGACTAGCTCGTTAATCAAAGATGTTTATGTTTCCTAACCATGAACAAAGAGTTGTTATTTGATTAACGAGATCACATCATTAGTTGAATGATGTGATTGACATGACCCATTCCATTAGCTTAGCACCCGATCGTTTAGTATGTTGCTATTGCTTTCTTCATGACTTATACATGTTCCTATGACTATGAGATTATGCAACTCCCGTTTGCCAGTGGAACACTTTGTGTGCTACCAAACGTCACAACGTAAATGGGTGATTATAAAGGTGCTCTACAGGTGTCTCCAAAGGTAGATGTTGGGTTGGCGTATTTCGAGATTAGGATTTGTCACTCCGATTGTCGGAGAGGTATCTCTAGGCCCTCTCGGTAATGCACATCACATAAGCCTTGCAAGCATTACAACTAATGAGTTAGTTACGAGATGATGTATTACGGAACGAGTAAAGAGACTTGCTGGTAACGATATTGAACTAGGTATTGGATACCGATGATCGAATCTCGGGCAAGTAACATACCGATGACAAAGGGAACAATGTATGTTGTTATGCGGTCTGACCGATAAAGATCTTCGTAGAATATGTAGGAGCCAATATGGGCATCCAGGTCCCGCTATTGGTTATTGACCAGAGAGGTGTCTCGGTCGTGTCTACATAGTTCTCGAACCCGTAGGGTCCGCACGCTTAACGTTCGTTGACGATATAGTACTATGTGAGTTATGTATGTTGGTGACTGAATGTTGTTCGGAGTCCGGGATGAGATCACGGACATGACGAGGAACTCCGGAATGGTCCGGAGACAAAGTTTGATATATGGTATAATAGTGTTTGGTCACCGGAAGGGTTCCGGAAATCACTGGAAGGGGTTCCGGATGTTTCCCGAAATGTTTGGGTACGAGAACACTTTATTTGGGCCAAAGGGGAAAGCCCACAAGGTTTTTGGAAAGAGCAAAAGAAAGTTTTGCGGAGTCCAGGGGCCAGACGCCAGGGTCCCTGGCGTCTGGGTCCAGACGCCGGGAACCCTGGCGTCTGGCCCTGGAGTCCGAGAAGGACTCTTGCCTTTCGGGTGAAACCGACTTTGTGGAGGCTTTTACTCCAAGTTTCGACCCCGGGGCTCAACATATAAATAGAGGGGGAGGGCTAGCACCAAGGACACATCAAGAAACACCAAGACGTGTGCCGGCAACCCCGTCTCCTCTAGTTTATCCTCCGTCATAGTTTTCGTAGTGCTTAGGCGAAGCCCTGCGGAGATTGTTCTTCACCAACACCGTCACCACGCCGTCGTGCTGCCGGAACTCATCTACTACTTCGCCCCTCTTGCTGGATCGAGAAGGCGAGGACGTCACCGAGCCGAACATGTGCAGAACTCGGAGGTGTTGTGCTTTCGGTACTTGGATCGGTCGGATCGTGAAGACGTTCGACTACATCAACCGCGTTGATATAACGCTTCCGCTTACGGTCTACGAGGGTACGTAGACAACACTCTCCCCTCTCGTTGCTATGCATCACCACGATCTTACGTGTGCGTAGGAAAATTTTGAAATTACTATGTTCCCCAACACTTTTCCCCACAAGACTCGATCTCCTTCGTTGGATTTCTCGCACTACATAATGTTTGAGAAACGGATGACCGAGACACGGTCTTTCCGAAGAGGTTCCCTTAATCGATAGATAGGCATGTACACCTGCAATTCCCCTACATCTGCTAGCCCATCATGGAAAGGTTTCCCACAACTTACTCAACTATGCCAGAGCCCATAATGGCATGTGGCTGCACACGGAAGTTTCCAGCATGAATAATCTTATGATCCCTTTGAGCCTGGGTAGCAGTCCATAGGAGAATCACACGATACCCCAGGATTTCCAAAAATACAGACAATAGTGGATTCCCCAGGTGCCTCAATCCACCCAGATGTGTATTAAATTTGCCACCTTAAGTTAACCATTAATTAACAAACTCACATGTGTCATGGATTCACTCAGCCAATCCACGTCTACAAGCATAGCATAGCAATATAAGCAACATAGAAGTAACTCCCATAGGTTTGATAATAAACAGGTGAATAGGTACTACCTCATATACTTACCAACCCACAATTTATTCAGATCCTAACCATGCAATTGTTTGAGGATTGATCTAATGCAATAAAACTGGGCAGTAAAAAGGTATGATCAAAGTGTTACTTGCCTTGCAGATGATCCGTGAAACCTAGAGACTCGTAGTAGCACGCTTCGCACTCTGGGTACTCTATCGCAATCAAACAAGCATACAATAAGCAATCAAGCAAGATGCACGGGCAAAACTCAAATAAGAAGGTCTAACTAGAAATTCAACTTAAGAACTCCGGTTTGCAAAAAGAATCAAATCAAACGAAGCAACAAAACTCAAACTGCAAAAGAAACAAGTTTCGATTACTAATTTGGACTAAAGTCAAATTTTACAGTAGCAAAAACTTGTTTAAGTTGATTAAACAGAAAGAGGGCTTCAAGACGAAACTCTAGGCGCTTGAATCGCCTAATTCCGATAAACGAGCAAAAAGATAAACTGAAACGAAAATCGGATCAAAAATCGCGATCAGAAATAATCGCGAAAAATCCGAGAAAAATAAAAACTGACGAACAGACTAACGAATGAATGTTCGCTATCCGCGGCTAACGAACGTACGGACGAACGTCTGCTATATAACTAAGCCGGAAAAAACTGATCTAAATAAAAAAAAACGCATCTAGATTTTTACCGAAAAGCCGAACCGGCCAAAGAAAACCGGCGACAGCGGCGGGGTGGCGAGGCGGAGGCGTGGCTCCGGCGGGTCGGCAGTGAGGCGGCGCTAGGGCACGGCGGCGGCGGGAGGCGGGCTGGAGTGGGTTGCGGGGCTGCGGCCTCAGCGGCTTATAAAGCCCCCCCCCCCCCCGGGCGGATACGGCCCAAAGTCGGTTTTTTTAAAAATATTCCCTGCAGAAAAACGAATAAAAGAAATACTAAACGGACTCCAAAAATCCTAAAATAAAATTTCCCCGTCCTCTAAAAATCTTCCGGACAAGGTGAACATTTATTTGGAACTCTAATGCAATTTTGAAAAACGAATATTGTTCCTAATTCAAATAAAATAGCGATGAAAATCCGAATAAAATACTTATTTGATTTTAACATTAAATCTCCAATATTTCTTTATTTTGAGGAAGTCATTTTATCCTCTCTCTTTTATTTTTGCTAAAAGAAATATTTGAAGAGAGAATAATTAAAATCAAATGGTCCTCTTTTCAAAATTCGAGAAAAATTCAAATATGAAAATAACGAAATTCTCAACTCTCTCCGTGGGTCCTTGAGTTGCGTAGAATTTCTAGGATCAAGCCAAAAATGCAATAAAATATGATATGCAATAATGATCTAATGTATAACATTCCAAATTGAAAATCTGGGATGTTACAAACCTACCCCCTTAAGATGAATCTCGCCCTCGAGATTCAGGTTGGCTAGAAAATAGGTGAGGGTGATCATTCCGTAGGTCTTCCTCTCGTTCCCTGGTAGCTTCATCTTCGGTTTGGTGGCTCCACTGAACCTTGCAAAACTTGATAACTTTGCTGCGTGTGACTCGATTGGCAAACTCGAGAATCTTGACTGGCTTCTCCTCGTAGGTCAAATCACTGTCTAACTGAATTGCTTCGAGGGGCACTGTATCTCTTAGAGGAATATCAGCCATCTCAGTGTGGCACTTCTTCAACTGAGAAACGTGGAACACATCGTGAACTCCTGACAATCCTTTGGGCAATTACAACTTGTAAGCAACTTCTCCCATACGTTCCAGAACTTTGTATGGTCCCACAAAATGTGGTGCTAACTTTCCCTTAACTCCAAAACGCTTCACTCCTCGGAGTGGGGATACACGAAGATACACTCTGTCTCCAACTTCGTAAACTGTCGCCTTGCATTTAGAATCCGCATAGCTCTTCTGTCTGGATTGGGCTACCTTGAGTCTATCGCGAATTAGCTTAACCTTCTCTTCACACTCTTTAATCAAAGCTGGTCCAAACAACTGTCAGTCTCCAACTTCATCCCACAACAATGGTGTTCTGCACCTCCTTCCGTACAATGCTTCGAAAGGGGCCATTTTCAAACTGGCTTGATAGTTGTTGTTGTAAGATAACTCTGCGTAAGGCAAATTATCGTCCCAACTAGATCCATAATCTAGTGCACAAGCTCTCAACATGTCCTCCAGAATCTGATTGACTCTCTCAGTCCATCCATCTGTCTACGGGTGAAAAGTTGTACTGAACTCTAGCCTGGTTTCCAAAGTTTCATGCAACTGATTCCAAAACTTTGAGGTAAACTGGGTTCCTCTATCTGACACAATGGTCCTCGGAACTCCATGCAAACATATGATCCTGGTGATGTATATCTTTACCAACTTAGCACTGGTATGAAATGAGCTACTTTCGTTGAACGATCGACTACAACCCATATCGAGTCATAGCCTGAACGAGTCCTAGGCAATCCCGTGATAAAATCCATGCCTAGTTTATCCCACTTCCATTCGGGTATCGACAATGGTTATAGCAATCCTGCTGGCTTTAGATGCTCTGCCTTCACTCTCTGACATACATCACAAACTGCTACATACTCCGCAATATACTTCTTCATTGTGTTGTTTGCTTATTTTGATGAATCTATGAGTAGTATCGGAGGGTATGAACCATAGAGAAGTTGGAATATAGTAGAAATTACACCAATATAAATAAATAATGAGTTCACAACAGTACCTAAGTGATGATTTATTTTCAAAAAAATTCCTACGCACACGCAAGATCATGGTGATGCATAGCAACGAGAGGGGAGAGTGTGATCTACATACCCTTGTAGACCGACAGCGGAAGCGTTAGCACAACGCGGTTGATGTAGTCGTACGTCTTCGCGGCCCGACCGATCAAGCACCGAAACTATGGCACCTCCGAGTTCTAGCACACGTTCAGCTCGATGACGATCCCCGGACTCCGATCCAGCAAAGTGTCGGGGAAGAGTTCCGTCAGCATGACGGCGTGGTGACGATCTTGATGTACTACCATTGCAGGGCTTCGCCTAAGCACCGCTACAATATTATCGAGGATTATGGTGGAAGGGGGCACCGCACACGGCTAAGAATATGATCACGTGGATCAACTTGTGTGTCTAGGGGTGCCCCCTGCCCCCGTATATAGAGGATCAACGGGGGGTGCGGCCGGCCAGGAGGAGGGCGCGCCAGGAGGAGTCCTACTCCCACTGGGAGTAGGATTCCCCCCTTTCCTAGTTGGAATAGGATTCGGGAGGGGGAAAGAGGAGAGAGAGAAGGAAGGGGGGGGGGGGGGCGTCGCCCCCCTCTCCTTGTCCTATTCGGACTAGGGGGAGGGGCGCGCGGCCCAGCCCTGGCCACCTCTCCTCTCTTCCACTAAAGCCCACTAAGGCCCATATACCTCCTGGGGGTTCCGGTAACCTCCCGGTACTCCAGTAAAATCCCGATTTCACCCGGAACACTTCCGATATCCAAATATAGGCTTCCAATATATCAATCTTTATGTCTCGACCATTTCGAGACTCCTCGTCATGTCCGTGATCACATCCGGGACTCCGAACAAACTTCGGTACATCAAAATGCATAAACTCATAATATAACTGTCATCGAAACCTTAAGCGTGCGGACCCTACGGGTTCAAGAACAATGTAGACATGACCGAGACACGTCTCCGGTCAATAACCAATAGCGGAACCTGGATGCTCATATTGGCTCCTACATATTCTACGAAGATCTTTATCGGTCAGGCCGCATAACAACATACGTTGTTCCCTTTGTCATCGGTATGTTACTTGCCCGGGATTCGATCATCGGTATCTCAATACCTAGTTCAATCTCGTTACCGGCAAGTCTCTTTACTCGTTTCGTAATACATCATCTTGCAACTAACTCATTAGTTGTAATGCTTGCAAGGCTTATGTGATGTGCATTACCGAGAGGGCCCAGAGATACCTCTCCGACAATCGGAGTGACAAATCCTAATCTCGAAATACGCCAACCCAACATTCACCTTTGGAGACACCTGTAGAGCTCCTTTATAATCACCCAGTTACGTTGTGACGTTTGGTAGCACACAAAGTGTTCCTCCGGTAAACGGGAGTTGCATAATCTCATAGTCATAGAAACATGTATAAGTCATGAAGAAAGCAATAGCAACATACTAAACGATCGGGTGCTAAGCTAATGGAATGGGTCATGTCAATCACATCATTCTCCTAATGATGTGATCCCATTAATCAAATGACAACACATGTCTATGGTTAGGAAACATAACCATCTTTGATTAACGAGCTAGTCAAGTACAGGCATACTAGTGACGTTTAGTTTGTCTATGTATTCACACAAGTATTATGTTTCCGGATAATACAATTCTAGCATGAATAATAAACATTTATCATGAAATAAGGAAATAAATAATAACTTTATTATTGCCTCTAGGGAATATTTCATTCAGGGTTTTCATTGATTTGTGTCTTAAGGTATTATTCTAGTACGAACTCTATGATAGATTGAATGGAAAGAATAGCTTCGTGTTATTTTTACTACGGACTCTTGAATAGATCGATCAAAAAGGATAACTTTGAGGTGGTTTCGTACCCTACAATAATCTCTTCGTTCGTTCTCCTCTATTAGTGACTTTGGAGTGACTCTTTGTTGCTTGTTGAGGGATAGTTATATGATCCAATTATTTTATTATTGTTGAGAGAACTTGCACTAGTGAAAGTATGAACCCTAGGCCTTGTTTCAACACATTGCAATACCGTTACGCTCACTTTTACCACTTGCTACCTTGTTGTTTTTATATTTTTAGATTACAAAAACCTATATCTACCATCCATATTGCACTTGTATCACCATCTCTTCGCCGAACTAGTGCACCTATACAATTTACCATTGTATTGGGTGTGTTGGGGACACAAGAGATTCTTTGTTATTTGGTTGCAGGGTTGCTTGAGAGAGACCATGCTCATCCTATGCCTCCCACGGATTGATAAATCTTAGGTCATCCACTTGAGGGAAATTTGCTACTGTCCTACAAACCTCTGCACTTTGAGGCCCAACAACGTCTACAAGAAGAAGGTTTTGTAGTAAACATCACTATCGAAAGGACTACGATAGATCCCCTATACTTGTGGGTCATCAGCTTCCGCCCCACAAGCATCGACGAGGAGGAGCAGTGGCAGCTTGCGGCAACCGCTCGTGAGTTCTGATGGCTCGAGAATTTGTGACTTTTTATAAGAGGCTTTGACTTGGTTTTCATTATTTTCGGTTATTTCTAATGCTAGACCTTCATGAGAGAATAAAACTCGTTTTTTCATTATTTGGCAGGAAAAATGATTTATGAAAGAAAACCAAGGAAAATTACACCAAATTAAACCAAATGGAGCAACTTCAATGTTGAGAGTTTCACCACCAGGCGCACCAGAACAAAAAAACGGCTAACCATATGAGCGCATGCGCCGTACCAGGCGCCAAGGACTTCTTCTCATCTATGGGAATTGGGAACAACTTCTATGAAGGCAACAGACGCATCAGAGAGATCTAGCCACCGCCACTTCATCCAGAACAAAGAGAGAAGCGATCCGGAGAAGAAGAACCGCCGAAGATTCTTCTTAGTTTGTTCTTCCACCCTCATACTCAATTCCATTTCATCATCACCATTGTAAGAGTAATTCCAAGTTGTAAGATCAAGGTGTATAATTCTATTTATACTCATGTGGAGATTGAGACTTGTCGAATCAGGATCTTCACGGTATTATTGATATGGTTTTCATGGATTTATTCTATATGATGATCGGTTATTCTCTTCCGGTGTGTGAGTAATTCCCCTAGGCGTGGGAGATGTATGTGAATGGTAAGACTCATTTGTGTCTATTCAATATGTCGTCATTTGTGTTCATATTCTTATAATTTGTCTACTACGTTGTTATACTATGGTGAATGCTGTGCATGTTGTCCAATTTAAGGGCCTAGACAACATGATCTAAAGACCTAAACAAGTAACACATATTGTTTAGGAAATATGCGACCTCTGACGTGATAGGTGGAGACATCTATGAGGATGGAAGAAAATATGAGATAATGTTGATCCATCAAACTTAATGCAAGGTTTCGGTTTAACAACCTTAATTGTGAAGGCGACCATGTTGTGGCAACGTCGAAGGAGGACCATGGTGTGGAATGTAATCCCACGACGAGGAGTTCCATAAGCCAATGGTGATCCGCCTACCGAATAAGCAAATCAAATACTAAACTCATGGTACAAGGTAACTGGAATTACCGTCGCACTACACACATTTGAGGTATACCTTGATCCGAAGTTTCTCCACACCTAATCTCTCTATTACAGACAAAACGCTTTTAATTTCCGTCTTTAATGTATGTTCTTTAAAGTCGTTATTATTCTCGATGCAACCATCTCATTATATTCACTACTCTGGTTCATTTGACTCTCAGAACACTAATAGCTTCTGTATGATCACAAGCAGTTACTTCACATAAGAACTGTGGCAACTTGTGTGTGACAGAAACTTTACTCATAAGTACTCTCCTCCGCTTTTTGTTGGGAGGACAACTATTTGTATACTTAAATGAAAGTGCTACATTACCCTGTGTGTCTTGCAGGCCATTATGTCCAACCCCTACACCTTTTCCACAATCTCTCAGATGAGGAGGACGGCGACTAGACGGCGCCGACGCTGGTGGTACTGTAGGTAGTAGTACGTAGCTATGTCGAATAGCAACATTGCATATTTTTAAGATGTCGCTTAACGATGTTTTGAGTCGCAAAAAATACATAATGTGACGACTTTATTGTGTCTGATTATTTGAACTCGTTTGGTTTGATTAAATGTACCTTAAACTAAACATGCAAAATTGAAGCAAACGAAAAAAGAGGCATCAATATGAAGACCGCATTACAACCACTCTTCTTGTGTGCATCACCTCCGCAACCTAAAAATGCATTGCACATACGGCAATTCTATTAGAGTTACTCTTATAAGTGAAACGTCGTACATTTGGAGTTTAGGACATTAGAGACATTTGGTTAGAAAATTTACTTTCATGCATCTTTTCCTTTCCCTCACACATAGGCGCTAGGGCATAGTTCTCTTCCCCTCCAAGCTCCACTGACGAGCCTGTAGATTTTCCTTCCCTTTGCCCGCTGTTCTGACGGATGGTGGCGGGAGAGGAATTCTGGTGCCTTGTGTCTGGTTAGTAGTTTTTTTAAAAAAAAAATAGGGGACATCCCACGGCATCTGCATTGAGTGATACACACAACCTTTTATTTATCATATCAAAGTTCATCATCCGACCATAATACAGCTCAGCAAATAAATTGTTGCACATGGCTACCCCAAATTAGACTTTTTTCAGTCCTCACAGGGATGATGCTTCATCTTCGAGCTGGTGTTTTAAACTTCGATTCTCCTCGGATTCGTACGTCAAGACAGAGTCGACGGAGCACCGACGTAAATTCATTTTGTCTCCTTAGAGTTTTGAGGCTATGGTTTCTTGTTGTACGTGACGGTGATAAGATCTTGTGTTAGACACTTCAGTTCGATTCAGGGGTTCAACGACAACGCGGCTCTATGGCACTGGTTCTTAGGGGCACGTGCACTAAGACTTCCCGAGTATCATCGAAAATGTCATGCTGACTCCGGTATGGCAGCGACGACAATTGCGTGTCAACATCGTTCTAGCCACGGCCGATGGTAGTGGTCATTCGGTGGTAAGGAATCTCGGTGTAATTTCTATTATCTTTGGTGTGCTTTGAACTTTCGATGCACTTTTCAATAGATCCGTGCTCTTTTGAAGAAAAAACAATACTCTTTGTTTGAGAATTCAAGAAAAATGCTAACTGGACAACGGTTGAAAATAACTTGACTGCGGTTTCTTAAATGGGGCGGCTTTAAGAAAAATGAGAGTATGTGGTAACGAACTCTGGCCTTTAACTTACAAACATGTTTTATTTTTCTGCGAATGAACTTGCACGCAAGTTGTATAAGTAGCCCATGTGTCTAGACGCAAGACCCTTCAAAATCATTGTTACGAATTAATGTCCAGGCCCAGCCTTGATTTTGATTAGAAAAAATAAAAAGGATCAAAATTTATTTTCTTAACAACCTATCAAACCCAGCAAGGCACCTTCCATTTGGTACATATACAGCTATATACGCGTAGCACAATCCATGTACTTCAAGGACACCAAGCTTGGAGCAATGGCAGAAGCAGAGATGGAGAGCTCGCCGAGATCTCAGCCCAAGCCATCAGACCAAGAAGAAGAAGGGCAAGCGAAAGGAGAGGCGAAGCAAGGAGGATGGATCACCCTCCCCTTCATAGCTGGTTCGTGATCTCTCCCTCATTTCCTCTCTTCCCCACACAATTAACTCTCTCCCGAGGGGAAAAAAAAACATGTGTACATGCGTGTGTTTTGTGTGAGCATGCGGCAGGGAGCATGGTTGGGCTGGGGCTGGCCATCAACGGTACTACCAGCAACCTGCAGATTTACCTCATCAAGGAGTACAACGTGGAGAGCATCGACGCGACGCAAATCGCCAACATCGTCCGCGGCTCGCTCAACCTCGTCCCCGTCGCCGGAGCCATCCTCTCCGACTCCTACTTGGGCTGCTTCCCTGTCATCCTCGCCGGCGCGGCCATCAACGTTCTGGTGCGTGCGTGCACGTGACGTGCTTCCTCTGTTCAAAGCTTGTGCAGACTGCAGTATACATTTTGGAATTTGAAGTAGTGCATAGGCTGGAGCAGATCCACTATAATCCTTTAGCAAATACTCCTCCCATCTCATAATATAAGGCGTTTTCGCAGTTCAATATAAACTGAAAAACATCTTAGATTATCGGACATAGGTAGTGCGTAGCAAACTACCTGTATGGATTAGGTTTGATATCATTTTGTCTAGGTGATTTATCTCATTGTTGATCAAATGACTAACATGCCTAAAAAGTAGCCTCGGAAGCATGAAAGAAACTCTTTAGCTGAATGATAAAAGAGTGAAATATCTCATTAATCCATTAACTCAAAGTATTTGCACAATTTAAGCTAAAAACTCAAAAAAAAAGATCAGATTTAGACTATAAACTCATTTATGTAACAATGAGGCCAAAAATGGTTTGGGAGGGGGAAAAAAGTCCATCCACATGGCTGCCAGGTGAGCGTACCTTTTACCACTCGCACTAGAGTTCATGTTTATAGGATATGTGAAGAAACAAAGTAGCTCGTAGCGGGTTTCAAAAAATTGAGAGCCTTAAGGAAAGGACCATCATGTTGGCGGTAGAACGCGATGTGGTTTATTTATAAAGCGGGTTACATAAATATTCTGGTGAGTAATAAAACTTAATGTTTGGAACTGCTTAACTTTCATTTCTCATGGTTTGAATGCACAATTCCAAAGCTCAACTTTTGTTTCTCATAAACGAGCAAAATTTGGTTGAGGGAGCAGGTTTTCATAATTTACGCCAATGCCAATATGGATGGGATTAGTTGCGTGAAATCACCACTCCTGTTTTTAGAAGAAGTATAGATATAGAGTATTGTTTGATGTGCAACACACATAATTAAAGCTTGAAATCAATACCAGTAGACATTATAGACTTATAGTTGTCATGTCTCACTCTCTTCACAAAACAACCACACGTAATTATACAAACAAGACCACTTGACATTGATGCGATGATGTTGACAACTAACAATATCAATTATGTTTCTGGCAAGAACGTCCATGGGTATGCTCCTTTCATTTCCAACAACCAATGATTTTTATTTATTTATTTTGCGGGGGAACAACCGACGATTTGTTACCAGTGCGACCATTTCAATCTAACACTACTTAGTACAATGGATCACGTGCACTGTTGGATTGCATCATCTTTATTACGATGTGTCAAAAACAATTGGTACGGATTTCATCGTGTGGCTCACAGTGGTGTCGTATCAAAATCAGACTTCAAACCATCATATGCACATCAGTTTTGTTCTACATAAAACAATTCTTGAGCATTGCCATTTATAGCGGATATGACATGGAAACGAAGTTTTGATGGAAACCAGTGAAAACCACGTGAAAGTGATATTTTGAAGTTTCAAAAAAATCTCAAAAAGGAAAAAGAAAAACAGAATGTTAAGAGCATGTGAAATTCCCAAACACATTATCATTTACATGGTACAAAAAAAAACAGCATTGAATAGCGTCGTGCAACAATTAAACATCGATATTCATTGCTGAATTTGCTCTTTTCATAGCTCCAGTAATGTGTTTGAACTTGGAATTTCGCATGCAATAGAACATCCACAACATCCTTTGTTTTCAAAATTTTCCAAAACTTTCCAAGTGGTTTTCCACAAAATTTTATCTCAGCTTGGTTTCAATGTGATATTCTCTCTTGAACAATTGTTTATTCTTGCCGCAAAAAAAAAGAACAATTGTTTATTCAATTAGTGCTTGTTTTTTAGAGCACTGTTAATAATTAATTACGTGCCCATCCAATGTCATTTTCCAGTCCTTCGTGCTGTTCACTCTCTCAGCGGCCCTGCCGTCCCTGCGGCCGCCGTACTGCCCGGCGCCGTCCGCCGTGTGCCAGCGCGGAACGGCCGGGCAGCTCGCCGTGCTGTACGCCGCGGTGTCCCTTCTAGCCATCGGCACCGGCGGGACGCGTTTCAACGTGGCCACGATGGGCGCGGACCAGTTCGGCGGCGCGCGCGACCAGGACACCTTCTTCAACTGGTACTTCGTCTTCCTCTACGCTTCCTTCCTGATCGGCGACACGGCCATCGTCTACATCCAGGACGGCGTGTCCTGGGCCCTGGGCTTCGCCGTCTGCCTCGCCGCGACGGCGTTCAGTCTGGTCCTGTTTCTCCTCGGCGCGCGGTACTACCGGATGCCCGCGCCAAACGGCAGCCCATACTCCGAGCTGGCCCGCGTAGTCGTGGCCGCCGTGCGCAAGGCTCGCGTCCATGTCGGCGCGCTAGGTCCCGTGCGGTACTACGTGGGAGACAATGCTGTCGTGGACTCGGCCGGCGAGGGCGCTCCAAGCAAACGATTAAGGTTGGCGCCATTCCCGTATTCCAATTTCTGGAAGAAAGATGAGTAGCGTTGGTACGTGCTGACCACTCGTGTTCATGGCATCTTGCTTGCAGCTTTCTTAATCGTGCCGCCATGGTCACCGCCACCGAGGACCCCATTGATGATGCGTCTGGCGGCCGTTGTGCAAGCGGCTGGCGGCTGTGCAGGGTGCAGCAAGTGGAGGATCTCAAGTCTCTGCTCGGCGTCTTCCCGCTGTGGTCGTCTGGTATAATGCTCAGCGTGTCCATCGGGGTGATGATCGGCATGATCATCCTGCAGGCTCTCGCCATGGACCGCTCGCTCGGACCGCGCTTCAAGATCCCAGCAGGATCCATCACCGTCTGCTCGCTCGTGGCCTTCATCGGCGTCACCCCGGTCCTTGACCGTGCCGTCTTCCCGCTCTGGCGCAGGATCACCGGCATGCCGCCGTCGCCGCTGCAGCGCGTGGGGCTCGGCCACGTCGTGAACATTGCGGGCATGGTGGTCGCGGCTCTGGTGGAGCGCCGAAGACTGAGCGTCGTGCACGCGCACGGCGGCGCCGATGCGCCGGCCGGCTGGGTCACCCCCATGTCCGTACTGTGGCTCCTGCTCCCTCTTGGTGTCGTGGGGATCGGGGAGGCCCTCCACTTCCCCGGAAACATGGCCTTCTACTATCTGGAGTTCCCCAAGACGTTGCGGAGCTTGGCGACGGCCATGGCGCCGCTGCTCATCGCCATGGGGTTCTACCTCAGCACGGTGTTCGTCGACGTGGTGAGGCATGTCACGCCGTGGCTGCCGGGGAACGTAAACCAGGCGAGGCTGGACAACGTGTACTGGACCGTGGCTGTGGCAGTGACTGTGAACTTTGGCTATTTCCTCATTTGTGCCAGCCGATATAAGTATCAAAACCAATCGACCACCGTGGTAATGTAAAAAGGATTTGCAGGCTGAGTCTTGAGCTATTATTTTCATGATGAAGTGCCTGATTTCCTTTTTCCTTTTGAGAAATTATGAGGGCTTTTTTCTTTGAGAAATTACTAGGTGCCTGGTTAGATTTGGTTTGTCTTCTTCTTGTCTTAGCCTGATGGGCTTCGTTTGTGGCGAAACACAGAAATCCATTTTTGAGCCCGAGCTCATCTGAGTTTTTTCTTTTTGCATGGAAGATGTTAGAGCGCGTGAGGTCCGTTTCAATTTTCAGCTGGTTCAGACAGACATTTGCGTAGCTCTCAGTAAAAAAAGAACGGTGTTAGTGAGTAAGTAGACATGCAGCGAATAGCAACTGCTGAGTTGGTACCTGCAGGCTGTTCACTGACTGCTGGTTTGATCATGTTTTTGTGTGTAATGGCTTGAAACAAATGAAAAAAAATTCCACATATGAGGTCGAAAATTGTGGCTAGAACATGCAGCAAAAAAATAATGGCCCATGCAGGTCTCGAACCTGCGACCTTCGCGTTATTAGCACAACGCTCTAACAAGCTGAGCTAATAGGCCAACGTGATAATGGAATGAAATTACACTTACTTTACTAACGTAAGAATAGTCCTAACTACAAACTATGCAAGGTTTAAATTTGTTTTTAGAGAGAGATTGCGCTCAAATTCAAATTAATAAAGCTCCAAACTGGTACGTACAAATTTGTGGCTGGATCTGGATGTAGTAAAAGTAAAAGATCTATCGGTCGCGCCACATGATCCACGAAGACACAACCATGAAGTCCTGAACCATCGTCTGGTCAGCGCCGGCGGTCCCTCCTTCGTCTCAACCAGAGGAAGAAGAAGACAGAAGCGAAGAGGAGCGCAAAGACGACGACGAATAGCAGCAGCATGAGCTCCCCATGCGACTTGTAGCTCCTCTCATCGTCCACCATCTGCGGCAGCGTGCTGCCGTACTCTGCCGCCGGAGCAGACGACGGCGCCTGGGCCTGGCCACCGCCGGAGACCATGGCTTCTACGCTAGCTAGTGCTCCTGATCCTGTGATATGAAGACATATCTTGTAAGTACATGAGCAGCTAGAGAGAGACCCATCACAAGTTGGACGGAGTTACGTGAACTGTTGGGATTGATGAGAGGAGAGCGAGTGAGTGGGCGACTGACCTGCGTGGTCGTTTCGTGTCGCCAAACACAGCCATATCTAGTCATCCATCTACATCAGGATGGCGACCCATCTCATGAGCCACTCCGCTCCATACAACATTAATTAATCTACTTTGTTTTGCGAATGAATTTACTATTAACCTTGGGCATTTTTATCTGGATCCGACCCACAAGCTAAAAAAAGCATACGGGGTTTCAGTGATTAACACTATGAAAAGGCATATATATACATTAAGCTAAGCTATCGTTTCTTTTTTTTGATCAACAATTGTTCTACGGTATTTTATATAATATAAACAAAGTACAAAGTACAAGACCACACAACAAATCACCCAATGCCTGTTTTAGGTATCGTAATAAAAAGAATTACAGAGTCTGTTCAATCCACTGGTCTATCTTTGCGGCCTTGGCTTCCTTTGATCTGAGTTTGATGTGTTGCATGCCTACCTGAACATAGAATTTCCAGGAGTTCAAACTAGGAGGTGAAGATGTGAAAATCTTATCATTCCTGACCATCCAGATGGCCCAGCGGCCCATGATAATGATCTCCATAGCCAAATCCTGGGGAAGAAGCGTAATCATCATTCCAATCTCATCGTAGGTCAAAATACCCCTCTGTCTGTTTGGGAGGATACAGTTCCAGCAGTTTAATGCAAAGTGGCAGTCCCAGAACAGGCGAATTAAAGTTTCTTGTGTCCTGTCCAAGCAAAGAGCACAGTTGTAGTCTGGCAAATACATGTTTTTTTCTGTGTAGCATGTTCCTTGTACTAACTCTGTCATAGAGTAGCATCCAGAAGAAAATCTTGTGTCTTAGTCTGCAATTCGATTTCCATAGCTGCCTGAAGATGAAGTGAGCCCCATTCTTGGCAAACAGATGTTTGTACATCTTCATTGCAGAGTAGTTTGGTGAGGCCCAAGTGTATGTCCATTTATCAGAGTCATCAGTGAGAGTCAGACCATGCAGTTGATCTTGAAGGATGTTGAATTGAGTAAACGCTTGTTGTGAGAGAGGTCGGTGGAAGCAGTTCTCCAGTGCCTGATGTTCATGCATCTGATTTCAGTGTGATATCTTTGTTGATGGCAAAAGAATAGAGCTCAGGCATCTTTAGATGAAGTGGTAGGTCCGACCAATTGTCGTCTGGAATACATCTAGAATGCTTCTTATATTCAGGCAATGTCTGCAGAATGCCTTTCCACCAGAATGAGCCCACCAATTTGTTACATGGTAGACCATCTTGATAATATGTTTCCCATACAATCCTGACCCAAGGTGTGTCATCTTTGTTGAAGAATTTGTGCAAGAATTTCATGAGCAGAGCCTGATTATGCTTATATAAATCAAGGACTCCCAGGCCACCATGAGATTTGGGCTGACAAACTTTATCCCAAGAAACCAAAACCATTCCTCTATCCTGGGTACCAAATTTTCTCCAAAAACAGTTCATGAGATAAGAATTGATCTGCTTGACCACTGTTTTAGGGATCCAAAGAGTGCACATGGAAAAAGTGGGCATACTGATGAAGACAGATTTGATGAGGGTCAATTTGTCACCAGTTGATAGCAAGGTAGAGCAGCTCAGTAGCCTTGATTCAATCCCTTGTAACATCGGGAGAAAATCCACAATCTTGGGCTTAGAATGACACAAAGGAAGACCCAGATATTTGTGTGGCAAAGTTCCAATTTGACAGCCCAATAACTGAGAAAGTGTGTCCATCTTGTCCATGGGGGTGTTGATAGCAATGAGAGTTGACTTTGAGTTGTTTACTTTGAGCCCAGTGTATGCAGCATAGTGGAGTAGGAGATTTTTGATATGTTCCAGCTGCCTGCTATCAGCATTGGCCACCAAAATAGTGTCATCAGCATACTGAATTATAGGGTAGTCAGGGCATGAATGATGTACCAATGGAGATTGTATTAAATTGTTGTGCATGGCTTCATTCATCATGGATTGAAGAAGATCAGTAACAATCACAAAGATGAGGGGTGATAATGGATCACCTTGTCTAACACCCTTCTTACAGAGAAACTGTTTACCTGGAACTCCATTGAGAAGTACAGAGGAAACCCAGACCCATAGATCATTTGTATCTAGTGAATCCACCTTGGACCAAAACCTTTAGCTCTCATGATCTGAATGATGGTCTCATGATTAAGCATGTCAAATGCCTTCTCAAAGTAGGACCAGTTCTTTTTTACTGTGGAAGCATTGGTGGATATATTCATAAGACCATGCAAGGCAATCCTGGATGCATCTATTGTTTAAGAAACCATACTGGTTGGTGTGGACCAAATTTAGGATAACTTTCTGCAATCTATTTGCCAGCAACTTGGTAATGATCTTGAGTGTGCAGTTGAGCAAAGAGATGGGTCTAAAATCAGATGGTCTAGCTGCAGCATCAATTTTGGGGATGAGAGTGATAAAGGAGTAATTGATGCTTTGTATATTGACATTGCCATTGTAGAAATCGTGAATGAGTCTGTAAAAATCCACAGTCACAATATCCCAACATGACTTAAGGAAAGCAGCATTAAAACCATCTGGCCCAAGTGACTTGTCTGATGGCATATGATTGACCACCTCATCAATCTCCTTGTTTGTAAATGGGAGTTCTAGCTCTGCTAGATCAACTGGAGGATGCAGCAGCTCATGAAGATTGAGGGGATTTTCAGAAGGTACTTTTGTTCCCAACTTATTTCTGAAAGCTCTGAACATGATGGCAGCCTTGGCCTGGTGATCATGAAATTCATTATCAGATTCATCTATGAGCATAGCAATACAATTATTTCTGTGTTTAATAGTGGCCTTGGCTTGAAAATATCTAGTATTTGCCTCCGCCATCTGAATTTGCCTAATGGTAGCTCTCTGCTTCCAATAAATTCTCTGATGATCCAGTACTGAGCAATATGATCCTTAAGGATTTTCCTCCCATTTGTTTCCTCTGTGGTGAGTGGTCTGAATTCTTCAAAATGATCATAGCAGAGTATAAGGAAATTAGTATCTGCAATAGTACTTTTCAGGTCAGAGAGTTGTCTGGCCCAAATCTTAAGCCCTTTCCTTAATCTCTTGAATTTGGCTGCAATAATTTTAGCACTACCCAACTCATTCACATCTTGTGACCAGATAGATTTGACCACCTCTTTAAACTGAGGATGTTTGATCCAGAAATTTTCAAATCTGAAGATGTTGGATCTAGGGATAGAGGAGCCAATTTTAATGTTGATGGGCACATGATCAGAGGTAGTCTTGGCCAATGGGTAAGCAAATGTGGAAGGATATTGTAAGGTCCATGATTCTGAAGTAAAACACCAATCCAACTTTTCCAACAGTGGAGCATCTTGCAAGCTACTCTAGGTATAGTTTCTGCCCTTAAGTGGAACTTCAATCAAAGCTTGTTTATTAATGGCCTCATTAAATGTGAGCATGTCCTCAATGCAACCATCCCCTCTATTCCTGTTATGAGGATATCTGATATAGTTAAAATCCCCCAAAATAATCCAACTCTTATCATCTGGAATGTGAAAGTTTTTGAACCAGTCAATGAAAAGCAGTCTCTCTTGAGATTCACATGGCCCATATACATTGGTGAGAATCCATTGTTCCCCATTGTGCTTAGAGGTGAATTGGATAGAGAGAGCATAGTTGTTACTGTGAATAACCTGCCCCCCAAAGATATGCTCATTCCATGCAACAAGCATACCACCTGCCGCTCCCACAGAGAAAAGATATTCAAATTTACCAATCCTCCTTGGACAGAAATTCTTGAGATATGAACTGTCAAAAGTCTCTCTTTTAGTTTCCTGAAGACATACAATAGCACATTGAGACTCTTCAATTTTGTTATTAATCGTAGTCCATTTCTTGGGGTCATTAATGCCTCTGATATTCCAATTTAGGATATTCCATTCTCTATTCATGATGGATAGAAGTGCAGAACTATAACAGAAATTTGCAGGGAGCCCATCAAACAGTCATACATAGGAGATAGTAGCATCTTATACAGATAAAAGCATGGCCCCTTTTCCATAGTCCCCCAAAAGAACATAACTGTTCCAAAGTTCATAATGATACACATAGCAGCAGATATGAGAAGTCTATTACAAAAATATTTCGTTAACACCACCCACTGGATACTAACTGTAGCAGCCAGTTCAGCACCCACAAGGCTACTACTGAGAAAAGGAGGGAATGGAGTTATATCCATTTCTTCACAGGCTCCTTGGAGTTCTTGCTTCCCTCTTGCAGTGAGCATGCACCCTTGGACTTCTTGGGCTTTTTGGACAGGATTTCTTTAGTGGTGTCTTTGTCAGTCACCTTGCAGAAAGAGGTATTCAGACTTTTAACCACTTTAGCAGAGATAGTGGGTGGCTTAGTGGAACAAGCAAGCCAATCTTTATCCAAACATACTGATTGTTTATAATCATTAGCTAGCTTTAGGAGTCTACAACTTCTCCTTACCTCTGTGTCAACTAGTGGGATTTTGTCCTTCCTCTTTTTCTTGTTCTGCAACCCTGAAGTGGAGGAGGCAGATGTCACTTCAGTTGGGTCAGCTTCTGTAGAGGTGGCCTGCTCAGACAGAAATGAAGAGCCTGTGAGATTGACAGGATCTGGGCATTTCTCAGGGATAACAAAAGGCAGAGAGGTAGGACAAGTGGATCCTTGCACAATGATAGTCCATACTTTGGAGGTAACAAAAGTCTTTGCCCAATCAAACTTTTCTGCTGATAAGAAATTAACTGCCAAAAAAATTACCCGGTCAGATGGAACCTGAATAGTTTCCTTGCTGTGAGGAGAAGGAGCAAAGTGGGTTCTCCAAATCTTAGCACATGTAGTTCCAAGAAGATCCACCTCTGTCTGAATTGCAGTGGCAATGTCCTGTGGTGCAGCTTGAACAGTCTTGTCAGTCCTATGGACTGTCCCTGAGCATATAGTATGAGCCTGGTTAATGTACTCAGGAATAGGGAAACCAGGTGGAGCAGATAGATCTTCAGAAATCTCACCTGCAGTTTCCAGGGGGGAATGACTCTCTCAAGTACATAATCCTGTGCCTAACTGATCATAGGTGCAATTGCATCAGCAGTAGCCAATTCTGAAGGAATGGGAATAGGAACAGTAGATGGTGCAGCCTGTTCTGAACCCTCAGGTGAATTTTCCTTGTTTATTGCCAACTTGACAGCAGTTTGAAATTCTAAATGCATAGGATCCAAAGATCTATCCTCTTGTACCTCCCTTTCTTGAATAAAGATAAGATCAGAGCTCTGGTCAATAAATAGGTGGCCTCAACAGAGCAGGTTGCTGAATTTCCACCACAAGCTCAGGTTGTTGGAGCAGAGCATGGAGAGCAAACACCTGTGGTAATGGGCCAGGCCCATTGGGCTCAATGGCCACATTCAAATCTGAAACTCCAAGTAAAACTGGCGCCAAGGGACCATTGGCTGATTCTGAAGAATTATCTGAGTGATCAACAGGACCATCTGAAACAGTAATACTGATGTTGACATTTCCTTCCTCTGCAGGTGCATCATCAAAGGGTTCCATAATGTCATTGAGAGCCAAAAATTCACCCTGGTGCAGTTCTTGGTCATGGGCATAGCCCAATGGCCCCAACCAGGCATGGGTGCCTCCTCTGCCTCATCAACTTCAGGATCTTCCACTGCTTGGTTTACAATAGCATTATTAAGTGCCAACTGCAGGTTAACCTCAGGCAGATCATTTTGGGGGTGAAGATCATCATGCTCATGCTGCTGGAGTGGGCCCATGAAGTGATTATGCTGATTGGGGTGAAAATTCACTTGAGGAGGGGCTGGATGTGGGTTCCCATGAGGTGGGATGAGATCTTCATCAGGTGGAATAGCTCCAAGAATCTGGTGATGCAGGATAACTATGGGAACAGTAAGTGAGCCAGAATGAAATCTATCTCCTTCCCCAAACACAATATTGACAGGAATGTCTGATAACTCCTCAACTCTGACCTGGACCATGAGATTGGCCCTAGTGCTTCTAACTCTGTCCCACATAAGAAATTTGCCAAATTTGTTGCATGCATTGCTAACTTCCTGAATAGATCTTCTATCAAAAGGATAACCACAGAGAAAAATCCAAACATCTCTATTTAGGACCAAACTTCTCCAATTTAGCCCTTGATTGTGTTTCTGGAAGATGACATGAACATCTGTGAAGAGATGTGGGCTATTCGTGACTTGAGCATCCCTATCGAAGACACTATTGAATCTAACATAAGCTTGTCCGAATGGCAAGGCTCAATCTCAGAAAACCCCAGTCCTCTCTCTATCAGAAAATCAGTGAGTACCTCACGAATGGTGTTGAAGGCGACCGGCAGATTTGGCATCGGCACAATGGTGGCAATCGCCTAGTCCTCATGCGTGGCAGGGGCCGCACTAGTAATGACACGAACCCTAGCGGGTTGGCCCGCCACTTGAATGCTCTGATGGTTAGGAGGAAGGAAAGGTGTCGGATCAAAGGGGTATGTGGCCATGGGTGAAGTGGTGTTGGTGGTCAGAACTGAAGGATCTGGTGGCGACAGAGGGAAGGGGTTGGGCGGCGCAGGCTGGATGACCGCAGCTAGGAGATGCTGGGATATGGAGTTTTGGGTAGTCCGGTGATGGTGGCTGTGTATCGGGGAAGGGCGCGGAGGAGCATTAACTGGAGGATCCTGGTTGGTCGGTTGATGCGATGGCTGTGTAGTCACAATCGCGGGAATAGTGTAATCTTGCCTTAGAAACTCAATCGTCCGGTGGGCTACCGGGCTGGGAGCATGTGGTGGGCTGTGATGAAGGGCCGAGGAGTCGCAATCCTTGGCAATGTGTCCCCAACGTTTATAAGACCGACACTTAATGCGATTCGTACAGCTGGGCCTGTTATGGCCCGAGAGGAGGCAACGGACGCAGAACAATTTTTGAACTTGCGAGGATCCCGCCTTTGTGGCATTAACGTGCCCATTGAAGGCATTGATGTCCGATGATTGAGCCGGCACCAAAGATGGCGCGCGGTTTGAAAAATTCTCATGGGTCCTAGGAGAACCAATGTTCCTGGGGACTGGATCCGAATAGATCGCCGGAGATCTAAGAGCTTGCAGATAAGATTTGCGGGGATGCTTGTGAAATATGTGAGTCCACTCATCCTCTTTTTCTTGGAGGTATTAATCAAGTTCCCAGCTCGAGTTCGGACCTCCATTGCCCCAAAGAAGGAAGTTGATATTGAGTAAGGCTATAGAGATGTTACCTCCTTTGATGATTGAAAAACCCACCTCTTTAGATGAGACCGAAAATTTGAACGACCAATTTTGCAAGCGCTTGACCTTAAAAAGAGATGCACGACCACCAAAGAAAGCAAGAAGGATGGTGCTTACGGATTCATTGGTGAGACGGATTTGGGATCTCTTAAATTCAGCCACTAGGAGGAATTCCTCATGATCTTTATCAGCTTCATAGTTGATTGGGACTCCCCATTTCCTCCAAACTTCAGCGGCAAAATCTTGCCCCACGTCGAAGTTTAGATCAGTGAGAGCCATGGCCAGATCGTGGGCGTCGTGGATGACACCGACAGGTGAGCAGGGAGGTGGACGCCGGGGCTGGAGCGGCCAGCGGCGGGGCTAGGAGCAGGGGCTAGGAGAAAGTTTACACTACTGTTCAAAGTCAAGCTATCGTTTCCCCCTTCTTTTGATATTTTTTACAGATCCCCGAAGATTTACGGTCGGTGGATGTCATCGGCAGCCAAGTTACTATTTGTACGCAGCCTGGGCAAGTTTCCATTATGACATTTTGTTGTAGGCTTTTTATGCCTCCTTCAATGGAAAGTGCATGGATGAACCCAGGTACATATGAGCCCACTTTGAAAAACATATTTCTAAATGCTAAAAAAATCTGAAAAGGGCGGCATGGCTGCGTATTCATGTTCTATGTGCGTGCATAAAGTTTCACGAAAAAATAACTTTTTTGTGGCCTGTGCAAAAAAGACAAAAAATTGTGTCGTGAAACGCTATTTAGAAGCACTGAAATTTATCTTTTTTGCGGAGACAAAACGAACAGACATTTTTCACAAAACTTTGCGCCGCGCACACACATTTGTGAACATGTATGCATGGAATTTTCTTTTGATTTTTTAGATTTTAAAACATACTTAAAATGCATTTTTTGAAAAGTGGGTGCAGATGCCCCTCAGTTCAGATCGTCTCCACTCCTCCTTCAATGCATCATTTAGCTTTGTCCATGATTACACAAGAAATGTTTTTCTTGCTCCCTTGGTTAGAGACTCCCGTCCGCCTCCCCTCCCCTCCGCCTCCTCTCCTGCCGCCGCTAGATCCCGACTGGGCAAAGCCTGTGCGGAGGGATGATGGCGGCGGTGGGGCGTCCCTCCGTGATGTGACCTCCTCTACCTTTAACTGTCTTCATAGTCGACCCAAAAGGATCTGGTCGATGGGTGTTGCCTAGTGGTGGATTTTTGGCAGCAAATCAAGTGGAGGAGGAGATGGTGACCTAACTGCCGAAGTGGGTGAGGATGCCACCATCATCGGCGACGCCCGTGGGTGTTGTTTTCCTCGTTGAAGGCGATAGTGGGGGCGTCCCTCGCTCCATTGCTTCCGGGGGAAACCATAGATCTAGAGGAGGATATCACTGACGGCAGCGGCCGTGGGCGTCATAGCCCTCGTTGGAGGCATTGAGGGGCCTCCTGGATTGGATGATGGTGACGTATTCATCGTCAATCCCGTGGAGGCATCAACTTTGGAGACATTAATCGGCTAGACGAACATGTGGACAGCTTGGTGGTTGGCCGTCACTAGATGGTGGAGTAGTGCTTCATCCTACACGTCGATGGTGGCGGATCTCGGCAGCATGATGCAGTGGAGACTCGGCGTCCGATGGTGGCGATGGACTCGTGCAGGAGGACGATGTTGTCTGGCATCGTGATGGCGTCGATGGCAGAGTGGCCTGGCAAGATCGATGCGTCAGTATCTGATCTAAGGATGGATCGATGGATGAAGGTGGTGATGGTCCTTGCAGCGTGTGCATGTGGTGCCCACTGAAAGTGCGCCGGATTGGTGTGTAACTCAGCTCAGCTATTGTGGCTTGGATGGGACATCCGGCATTAGATGTTAGGTGTTGGTGCGATGTCTGTTTGATATTAGGTTCGGACATTCGGCACCCCTTCATCATGGGATAGGGATAGTGACATGTGTTGCCAAGATGATGGCTTCCGACTTACTCATGTATTACCTTGCAAGGGCTTTGTGAATAATTAATAAAATAGTTACATGCATCGTCTAGATGCAGAGGTGATACATCCTCCTTTTCAAGAAAATAAAAAGAATTTTTTCTATATGTTTTTATTTGGTGTTACTCTAGACAATGTGTTAGCCATAAGATGCATCCAAACTTGAGTAGTTCTACCATGTCTGCATACGAAGAAACAAGAAAGCAGACAGGTTTCTGTTGTTTCTAACTGGTAGTTCTTAGAGTATCTCTAGTAGACCCCGCATCCTACCAGCCCGCAAAACGTGTTTGCAGTTTGCGGAAAAATGACTTTGCGGGCCGGCGTGGACGGCCGCAGAGGCAGACCCCCAAACGGACCATATAGAAGGATATTCGCGGAGTATACTTTTTTACGGGTTGGCTTCGCGGGGTCTGCTCTTGCGCCACTGCATCCCGTTGGTCTGTAAATATCAATACGACACCACAAAAATAAAACAAACATCCACACTACAAAATAATTATTCAAATCACTGAAGCAAACTAAATAATTATTCAATACCAACACAATACAACAACCTTGGCGGACATAGTTCGGCCAAGGTTCTTCTGAAGTTTTAACCTAAGATGCCTCTCCACCCACCCTCCCCACCCACGGCCTAGGTTTTCCGGCGATCTACACTTCTAGCCTGCGTTTTGTGGATCTCTTCCTCCCATCTTCTCCGGCGTCATTGGATCTACACGTCTATACCCATCTCATATGGGTACCTCTGGTGGATCAACGTTGGATTTAGATTTCTTGGTGGGCTCCATCTTTGCTGACAAAGTTCTCATTTCTTGCGGAAGATCTATTCACCCCTCGGATGATGCAAACTACTTCATCATGGTTGTGTCCTTTAGCCTACATATTTTCCATCTTAATGAGGATTCTGTGGCGGCTGCATTGGAATCAGCAATTGGAGGATCAGCCATTGATTTGTCGGTCCAACTCATCAAGGGTAAGGTATTTTCTTTCATTGTTTCCTGCAAGCAAGTTGGCCTTTGCATTCTCAAGTTGAGATCGTTTGCATGCCCGCATTTCAAATGTTATTTTCACCTTTGGGGAAATGGTGGTCCAAATTGGAGACGTGAGTTAGAGATCTGGAGAAAGGAATGTGACACTGAGTGGATTCTGGTTAGTCCCTCTAAAAAGCGTGCACCTTTGGGTTTGATTGCTATGCATAAACCTCCATCAAAGTCTTCTCTTAGATCGGGTTCTTTGATAAGGAAGAAAATCTCCTTTGCCACGTTCCATCAGTATCCTGCTTGTAAGGGTTATAGATACCCAGCTACTCAGCTCCTTGTTGACACAATTGCTGAGGCCGTCTATGAAATTAACCCTACTGAGAAGGTGATCTTGCCATCACCGTCGGCGAACAATCTCCAGTGGATGGTGGAGACGCCACCCGTCTCTTTCGGAACGATCAACATCCCTGCCAAGAATACTGCCGTCATTTCCGGAATGGCACCAATCTGTTTAGGCAATGTGTTGCAAGACACGCAAGATGTTGTGTCATCTGTTGGCGTTGCACCGGAACTTCAGGCCCAACATGGACCTCCGGCCCAACATGGACCTCCGGCCCAACATGGTGATCTGGCACCCTGCACGGCTTCTATGGCCCAAGTTGCGGCCCAACCATCAGTACCACTTTTGGATAAGGTGGTTTTTTCGTCTGGAAATTATTCTCAACTGATTATGGACTCTGCTGGGGATTCTGCTAGGGTTAATGATATTATTGATGATATTGTTTTCAACATTTGGAAGTGCCAGAACTGTTTATCTATGTTGCACCACACCAGTTCATGCACCAAGTAGGTCAGATGCCGTCGATGCTTTAGATCAGGCCACAGAGCCAAGGGGTGCTCCGGCTCTGCGCCTTCCCCAACTTACAGGTGGGTCCCACGAGCCAATTCGGTTTCTCCAGAACGGTCAGCGGAGATATACTCGTCCGGCGCCTCGGTTTCCCCCATGGGGTCTTTGCCCAGTCCTATCACGCCTGCCACCCCATCGCTTTCACCATTGCCCGCAGAGCCACCGCCCATCACGCCTCCGCCACCTACCTCAACGCCGCCGCCCACCACACCGCCAGCTCCATCGTCACCACCGCCCAGCTTGCTGCCATCCTCCAAGACTCCATCCTCGCCAACAGCGCTTGCTTCGAATCCAACAATGGCCACCTTTGCTCTCGACCCCATGCCGTTCGTCCTGCATGGTTTTGAGATCATCGATGGTGGTCCGCGGCGACTCCCGCGCACCTTCTACGCTCCTGCTGTGGCTCCTGATCGTCAGCATGAAGACTACGCCATTGCCATCGTCGAGCCTGCTCCTCTGCCTGAAGAAGCTCTCATCTTCAGAAATATGGTCAGTGATTTTGTAGTTAACAATCTTGGCCGCGCTGTTCTTGATGCTCAGCCTTGGATTCAAGGAGTTGGTCTCTTTCGTTTCAATAGCCCGTTTTCTAGGCAAGCTCTAGTAGATCATCCTCCATTCGATCTTGGCAATGATAGATTTGTTTGATTTGTGCCACACGATGAGGGTATTAACTACAGAGCTATCCAAGGTTCCCGCCGGGGCTGGGTTATGATTATTGGAATACCTCTGGATTATAGGCGCACACAGTTTATTTCAGATGCTATCAGCACTTTTGGCTGTTTTCATCACTGGCACCAGGATGATCCTCTGCTTGTTCGTACTCTGGCGTATGTTTCTTTTCCTGCAACCACCTTAGTGCCACAGGATGTTGTGTATCGGGAGTTTGCTGACTTTGGTGGTTCCCGCATATCTTGGTTTGCTCCAATATACATCTTTTCTGCAGACTTTGCTGATATTCTGCCAGCCGATGAGGACCCTATGCCCTTTGATGGCAACCCGCATCCTCTCCCTAGACACCTGCAGTTTCATAATCATAACTGGGTTATGCCTGAATTTCCTGAGATTGGCTGGGATGAGTTACCACCACCAGAGCATAACCATGCGCCACAACACAAGGATGCTCCACATGATGACCCGCATGATGTGCAACAGGAGCTTGTGGATGAGAATCAAGTTGTTGTGGATCAATCGCAAGAGTCGATGGTCCTGCAAGTTTCAGATGATTCAGTTAATAATCAGCCAGTGAATGATATGGTCATTTTTCAGCAACCTAGGGCTCCTTTGCAGCCTCCTCTGCATATTGGACAGGTGCTCACTGTCTTTGGGCCTGTCCTGCCACCTGACATGTTGTGGCAACGCTCATTTGAGAAGATGATGCCCTCTCTCTGCTTTGCTGAAATCCCAAAGCTCACGTTTAAGTCTGGTTTGGGGTCACTCTTGCTTTCTAACAAGTCTTGGGATGTTTGCTATAATGGATATGATCTCAGCATTGTTCTGCCACATGTGCCTGCTTCTTCCGGCGTCAGTTCTCGCCTTATTTCTCCAGCAAAAAGGCCAGTTGCTCGGGCCCTCTATTTTGATGATATTTATGAACCCATCACTGAATCTTTTGAGTTCACTGCTGCACCAAAGGTGACTCTGAAACGTGATCGCAAGAAAAATTCTGCAGCTTTGGTGGACACTAAGGTTCGTCGCAGTGCACGGCTCAGTGCTTTACGAGATGGCTACCGTAATTTACCATGCAGTGGCACCAGCAAATCTAAAGGTCTGAACAGGTCACCTCACACTCTGAAGAAGCGCAAGACCAAGTCGGCTCAGTCTGATGGACCTTCGACAGTACCACCACCAACTGCCATCGTCGACCTCCAGCGTATTGGGGCTCGCCTGCGCATCGCTCCAGAGAAGATCACCGTGGATAAGCTTGTTGCTAATCTGGCACAATCTACAGCAGCCAGAGTTCTGATGATTGATTGCATATGTCTTCTTTCTGGTCCATGGCGTACCACCTTAAACGTCATCTATCTTTATTTATGTCTTTATGTTACGAAATCTGTCATTTTGCTATGCTTAGCTGGACTATGTGATCATTGTGTGGTCTACTTTTGCTGCAATTTCCTATGGTTTGTAATGAGTCAGACTGGGTTTAAAGAATGGAAGGTTCTATGTTGGAACGTGTGTGGCCTTAATTTTGAAGTGCGACAGCTTGCTGTTAAACAGAAAATTGATGAAAGTGGTTGCTCTGTGGTTTGCCTACAAGAAACTAAGTGTATGCATATTAATCATAGGTTCATTAGAAAGTTCTGTCCTTGACGTTTTGACAATTTTGCTTATGTGCCTTCGGTCGGTGCATCAGCTGGTATGGTTGTTATTTGGAATTCTTCTTTTTTTGAGGGCAAGTTAATTGAGGCCAAACCTTTTGGTATTATTGTGGAGTTCCTTTCCAAACATACATCTGAAGTTTGGAAGTTAGTGACTGTCTATGGTCCTTGCCAGAGTCCTGCCCGTGATGAGTTCGTGCAGTGGTTATATAATCTGGACATTAATTGTGATGTCAAATGGCTTCTTTTGGGGGATTTTAACTTTATGAGATCGCTTGAAAACCGTAACCTGCCTAGTGGTAATGTCAACGACATCTTCCTGTTTAATGAAATCATAGGTCATTTAGGTCTTGTTGAGCTGCCAATTAAGGGAAGGCAATTTACTTGGTCTAATATGCAATCTTAGCCCCTTCTTGAACAACTTGACTGGTTTTTCACTTCGGTTGCTTGGACTTCGGATCATCCAAACACTTTGGTCTTGCCTCTTGTGCGATCGACATCGGATCATGTTCCTTGTGTGGTCACAATTGCCACGGCCATTCCTAAGGCTAAAGTTTTTCGTTTCAAAAATTATTGGGTTGACTTACCTGGCTTTAATGAGTGTGTTGCTCAGGTTTGGGGCAGGACGGTGCGTAAACCAATGGCTGCTTTAACGATATCCTCCAAGTTCAAAGCGCTCAGACATGCACTAAAGAAATGGCATTTAAAGCTGTCCACAGTTAAGGCGCTAATTTCTAATTGTAACAAAGTAATTCTGTTCTTTGATGAGATGGAGGAGATTTGGCCATTAAGTTGGCCTGAATTCAATTTCAAGCGAATAGTTAAGTTGCATCTACAGGATATTCTGCACTGGCAGTATGTTTATTGGAAACAATGCTGTACGATCAGAAGCATCAAGGTGGGGGAGGAAAATTCTAAAAAATTTCATGCTATGGCCACCGAAAGGTATCGAAGGAATACGATTTCTTCAATCAAGAATTCGACGGGTGAGGTGGTTTCTGATCATCAAATGTTGGCGGGCATGTTTTGGTCTGATTTCAATCAGCGTATGGGCCATGCAAAAGGAATACAAATGGGTTTTGATCTGCACAATTTAATTCAGAGAATTGATGGTCTGGAAGATTTATCTTTGCCGTTCATGGATTCTGAGGTTAATGCTGTAATTAAGAACATGCTGCGTGACCGTGGTCCAGGCCCCGATGGCTTTACAGGTCTTTTCTTAAAGAGGTGCTGGTCTATTCTCAAGGAGGATTTTATGCAACTTGTCAACGAGTTTTATGAGGGGAGGTGTAATTTGGAATGTCTTAATACTTTCTTAATCACCCTTGTCCCCAAGAAGCTAAGCCCAGAAGTGGTTGGAGATTTCAGGCCCATATCCTTGACCAACACGTGTTTGAAGTTTTTGACTAAGCTGCTAGCCAATCGGCTACAAAAAGTGATCCTGAGATGTATACATCGCAACCAGTACGGTTTTCTTCGTTGCCGCTCTATCTAGGATTGTCTAGCCTGGTGCTTCGAATATATTCATCAATGTAAAGCATCTAAATGGCCCATCATCCTCCTTAAGCTTGATTTCACGAAGGCCTTCGATATGATTGAGCATGAAGCCATCCTCAGAATCTTACAATGCAAGGGTTTTGATGCTCGTTGGACTGGCTAGATTGATAGCATTTTGTCCATGGGTTCTTCTTCTGTCCTCTTAAATGGAGTGCCAGGTAATCATTTTGTCTGCAGATCTGGAGTACGCCAAGGAGACCCACTCTCTCCATTATTATTTGTCATTGCGGTGGACTTGCTTCAGTCGGTAGTCAATGAGATGTGCTCGAGAAACATACTGACTCTACCAATACCAACAAACTCCAATGACCACCCGATCGTACAATATGCGGATGACACACTCATTGTTTTGCCTGCGATTGATGACCAGCTGATCGCCTTCAAGGACATGCTTAACACCTTTGCAGCATCAACTGGTTTATGTGTCAACTTCAGTAAGTCATCTCTTATTCCAATCAATATGAGTGATGAGGAGGGCGCTAGGGTCGCCAACCTACTAGGTTGTGATGTGGGATCTATGTCTTTCACATATATAGGGTTACCCATGGGTATTTCCAGGCCCACGATCTATGATCTACTACCTCTTGTTGATCGTATTGAACGCCGGTTATCTGCTTCCTCGTGTCTACTGAATCAAGGAAGCCGACTGCAACTGCTTCAGTCAGTGCTTTGCTCAATGCCAATCTACTTCCTGTGTACACTATCTCTCCCCAAGGGCATCTTGCAACAGATTGAGAGAATTATGCGTCAATGCCTGTGGAGAGGCAACACAGATAATTCTCGACAATCCTTAGCTGCATGGGATCTGGTCTACCGACCCAAGAAGTGTGGTGGTTTGGGTGTGCTTAATTTGGGACTTCAAAATGAAGCCTTGTTACTCAAACATCTTTTCAAGTTTTTAACAGATTGGACGTGCCTTGGGTCACATTAATTTGGGACACCTATTATGCTGCTTCGCCACCACAGGTCACTCAGAGCTGTGGCTCATTTTGGTGGAGGGCTGTCATGAGCTTGTACACCAACTTCTGCAAGTTAGCCGTCCCACAAGTACATGCTGGCAACACGGTGGTCTTTTGGCTTGATCGCTGGCAGCTGGGTAATAATGTGGTTCTTTTGAGCGCGCATTTCCCTAGGCTTCATTCTTTTGTCATTGATGACACGATCACAGTCAGAGAGTTTATGGAGCTTCTAGAGATCTCGGAACACTTCCATCTACCACTGTCACAAGAGGCCTATACTGAACTAGCTCAGCTTCAAGATTTGCTGTCTTTAGTCAGCTTGAACGGGGAGAGTAAGGACATATGGAAGTGGCCATCTAAAACCGGGGAGTTTAAATCAAAGATATATTATGAGTCTTGCTTCTCCCTTCTGGTGGTTGATCCCATCTTCAAATGGATTTGGAAGTGTGCTTGCACGCTCAACTTTAAAGTGTTTGGATGGCTTCTTCTAATGGACCGTTTGAACACTAGGGATATGATGCAACGCAGGAACTGGATCATCCAGGATGATACGTGTGTTCTTTGCCTCTGTGCTTCACATGAGGATCGTGCACATCTTTTCTTTGCTTGCAACTTTAGCCAAAGGGTTTGGAATTACCTTGGGATTTCTTGGAATGCTCAACCCAACCAGAATACATATGAGATGGCTCTTGCTACTAGGAGGGATTTTGGTCATCCTTTCTGAAGGAAATATGCCCTAGAGGCAATAATGAAGTTATTATTTATTTCCTTATATCATGATAAATGTTTATTATTCATGCTAGAATTGTATTAACCGGAAACATAATACATGTGTGAATACATCAACAAACTTAGTGTCACTAGTATGCCTCTACTAGACTAGCTCGTTAATCAAAGATGGTTATGTTTCCTAACCATGAACAATGTGTTGTTATTTGATTAACGAGGTCACATCATTAGTTGAATGATCTGATTGACATGACCCATTTCATTAGCTTAGCACCCGATCGTTTAGTATGTTGCTGTTGCTTTCTTCATGACTTATACATGTTCCTATGACTATGAGATTATGCAACTCCTGTTTGCCATAGGAACACTTTGGGTGCTACCAAACATCACAACGTAACTGGGTGATTATAAAGGAGCACTACAGGTGTCTCCAAAGGTAGATGTTGGGTTGGCGTATTTCGAGATTAGGATTTGTCACTCCGATTGTCGGAGAGGTATCTCTGGGCCCTCTTGGTAATACACATCACTTAAGCCTTGCAAGCATTGCAACTAATGAGTTAGTTGCGAGATGATGTATTATGGAACGAGTAAAGAGACTTGCCGGTAACGAGATTGAACTAGGTATTGGATACCGACGATCGAATCTCGGGCAAGTAACATAACGATGACAAAGGGAACAACGTATGTTGTTATGCGGTCTGACCGATAAAAGATCTTCGTAGAATATGTAGGAGCCAATATGGGCATCCAGGTCCCGCTATTGGTTATTGACCGGAGACGTGTCTCGGTCATGTCTACATTGTTCTTGAACCGTAGGGTCCGCACACTTAACGTTACGATGACAGTTATTATGAGTTTATGCATTTTGATGTACCGAAGGTAGTTCGGAGTCCCGGATATGATCACGGACATGACGAGGAGTCTCGAAATGGCCGAGACATAAAGATTGATATATTGGAAGCCTATATTTGGATATCGGAAGTGTTCCGGGTAAAATCGGGATTTTACCGGATTACCGGGAGGTTACCGGAACCCCCCGGGAGCCATATGGGCCTTATTGGGCTTTAGTGGAAAGGTGAAAGGGGCTGCCATGGTGGGCTGCGCGCCTCCCCCCTCCCCTAGTCCTATTAGGACTAGCAGAGGTGGCCGGCTACCTCTCTCTCTCTTTCCCCCTTGGGAGTCCTATTTGGAATAGGATTGGGGGGGGGGGGAGTCCTACTCCCGGTAGGAGTAGGAGTCCTCCTGCGCCCTCCTCTTGGCCGGCCAGCCCCTCCCCCTTGGATCCTTTATATACGGGGGCAGGGGGCACCTCTAGACACACAAGTTGATCATTGAGATCGTTCCTTAGCCGTGTGCGGTGCCCCCTGCCACCATATTCCACCTCGATCATATCGTTGTAGTGCTTAGGCGAAGCCCTGCGTCGGTAGAACATCAAGATCGTCACCACGCCGTCATGCTGACGGAACTCCTCCCCGAAGCTTTGCTGGATCGGAGCCCGGGGATCGTCGTCGAGCTGTACATGTGCTAAGAACTCGGAGGTACTGGAGTAACGGTGCTTGGATCGGTCGGATCGGGAAGAAGACGTACGACTACTTCCTCTACGTTGTGTCAACGCTTCCGTTGCGATCTACTAGGGTACGTAGATCAGACTCTCCCCCTCGTTGCTATGCATCACCATGATCTTGCGTGTGCGTAGGAAATTTTGAAATTACTACGTTCCCAACAGTGGCATCCTAGCCTAGGTTTTATGGTTTGATGTTATGTGCACGAGTAGAACACAAGTGAGTTGTGGACGATATAAGTCATACTGCCTACCAGCATGTCATACTTTGGTTCGGCGGTATTGTTGGACGAGACAACCCGGACCAACCTTACGCGTACGCTTACGCGAGACCGGTTCCCTCGTTGTGCTTTGCACATAGATGGCTTGCGGGCGACTGTCTCTCCAACTTTAGTTGAACCAAGTGTGGCTACGCCCGGTCCTTGAGAAGGTTAAAACGGAGTCTATTTGACAAACTATCGTTGTGGTTTTGATGCGTAGGTGAGATTGGTTCTTACTTAAAGCCCGTAGCAGCCACGTAAAACTTGCAACAACAAAGTAGAGGACGTCTAACTTGTTTTTGCAGGGCATGTTGTGATGTGATATGGTCAAGGCGCGATGCTAAATTTTATTGTATGAGATGATCATGTTTTGTAACCAAGTTATCGGCAACTGGCAGGAGCCATATGGTTGTCGCTTTATTATATGCAATGCAATCGCGATGTAATGCTTTACTTTATTACTAAGTGGTAGTGATAGTCGTGGAAGCATAAGATTGGCGAGACGACAACGATGCTACGATGGAGATCAAGGTGTCGCGCCGGTGACGATGGTGATCATGACGGTGCTTCGGAGATGGAGATCACAAGCACAAGATGATGATGGCCATATCATATCACTTATATTGATTGCATGTGATGTTTATCTTTTATGCATCTTATCTTGCTTTGATTGACGGTAGCATTATAAGATGATCTCTCACTAAATTATCAAGAAGTGTTCTCCCTGAGTATGCACCGTTGCGAAAGTTCTTCGTGCTGAGACACCACGTGATGATCGGGTGTGATAGGCTCTACGTTCAAATACAACGGGTGCAAAACAGTTGCACACGCAGAATACTCAGGTTATACTTGACGAGCCAAGCATATACAGATATGGCCTCGGAACACGGAGACCGAAAGGTCGAGCGTGAATCATATAGTAGATATGATCAACATAGTGATGTTCACCATTGAAACTACTCCATCTCACGTGATGATCGGACATGGTTTAGTTGATTTGGATCACGTGATCACTTAGAGGATTAGTGGGATGTCTATCTAAGTGGGAGTTCTTAAGTAATATGATTAATTGAACTTAAATTTATCATGAACTTAGTCCTGGTAGTATTTTGCAAATTATGTTGTAGATCAATAGCTCGCGTTGTTGCTTCCCTGTGTTTATTTTGATATGTTCCTAGAGAAAATTGTGTTGAAAGATGTTAGTAGCAATGATACAGATTGGATCCGTGATCTGAGGTTTATCCTCATTGCTGCACAGAAAAATTATGTCCTTGATGCACCGCTAGGTGACAGACCTATTGCAGGAGCAGATGCAGACGTTATGAACGTTTGGCTAGCTCAATATGATGACTACTTGATAGTTTAGTGCACCATGCTTAATGGCTTAGAATCGGGACTTCAAAGACGTTTTGAACGTCATGGACCATATGAGATGTTCCAAGAGTTGAAGTTAATATTTCAAGCAAATACCCGAGTTGACAGATATGAAGTCTCCAACAAGTTCTATAGCTAAAAGATGGAGGAGAATCACTCAACTAGTGAGCATGTGCTCAGATTGTCTAGGTACTACAATCGCTTGAATCAAGTGGGAGTTAATCTTCCAGATAAGATAGTGATTGACAGAATTCTCTAGTCACCATCACCAAGTTAGTAGAACTTCGTGATGAACTATAATATGCAAGGGATAACGGAAACAACTCCCAAGCTCTTCGTGATGCTGAAATTGATGAAGGTAGAAATCAAGAAAAACATCAAGTGTTGATGGTTGACAATACCACTAGTTTGAAGAAAAGGGCAAAAGGGAAGAAGGGGAACTTCAAGAAGAACGGCAAGCAAGTTGCTGCTCAAGTGAAGAAGCCCAAGTCTGGTCCTAAGCCTGAGACTAAGTGCTTCTACTGCAAAGGGACTGGTCACTGGAAGCAGAACTACCCCAAGTGATTGGCGGATAAGAAGGATGGCAAGGTGAACATAAGTATATTTGATATACATGTTATTGATGTGTACTTTACTAGTGTTTATAGCAAACCCTTAGTATTTGATACTAGTTTAGTTGCTAAGATTAGTAACTCGAAACGGGAGTTGCAGAATAAACAGAGACTAGTTAAGGGTGAAGTGACGATGTGTGTTGGAAGTGGTTCCAAGATTGATATGATCATCATCGCACACTCCCTATAATTTCGGGATTAGTGTTGAACCTAAATAAGTGTTATTTGGTGTTTGCGTTGAGCATGAATATGATTTGATCATGTTTATTGCAATACGGATATTCATTAAAGTCAGAGAATAATTGTTGTTCTGTTTACATGAATAAAACCTTCGATGGTCATACACCCAATGAAACAAGTTCGTTGGCCCCGACGCATTGGGTATGACTCCTAGGTCGGTGATGAACTCCTTCACCCAAATTGCTTCATGTGCTGCCTCCGAGGCTGCCATGTACTCCGCTTCACATGTAGATCCCGCCACGACGCTCTACGTGCAACTGCACCAGCTTACTGCCCCACCATTCAAAATATACACGTATCCGGTTTGTGACTTAGAGTCATCCAGATCTGTGTCGAAGCTAGCGTTGACGTAACCCTTTACGACGAGCTCTTCGTCACCTCCATAAACGAGAAACATTTCCTTAGTCCTTTTCAGGTACTTCAGGATATTCTTGACCGCTGTCCAGTGTTCCTTGCCGGGATTACTTTGGTACCTTCCTACCAAACTTACGGTAAGGTTTACATCAGGTCTGGTACACAGCATGGCATACATAATAGAACCTATGGCTGAGGCATAGGGGATGACATTCATCTCTTCTATATCTTCTGCCATGGTCGGACATTGAGCTGAGCTCAATTTCACACCTTGCAACACAGGCAAGAACGCCTTCTTGGACTGATCCATATTGAACTTCTTCAATATCTTATCAAGGTATGTGCTTTGTGAAAGACCTATGAGGCGTCTTGATCTATCTCTATAGATCTTGATGCCTAATATATATGCAGCTTCTCCAAGGTCCTTCATTGAAAAACTCTTATTCAAGTAGGCCTTAATGCTGTCCAAGAGTTCTATATCATTTCCCATCAAAAGTATGTCATCTACATATAATATGAGAAATGCTACAGAGCTCCCACTCACTTTCTTGTAAACGCAGACTTCTCCATAAGTCTGCGTAAACCCAAACGCTTTGATCATCTCATCAAAGCGAATGTTCCAACTCCGAGATGCTTGCACTAGCCCATAAATCGAGCGTTGGAGCTTGCACACCTTGTCAGCATTCTTAGGATCGACAAAACCTTCCGGCTGCATCATATACAATTCTTCCTTAAGGAAACCATTAAGGAATGTTGTTTTGACGTCCATTTGCCATATCTCATAATCATAGAATGCGGCAATTGCTAACATGATTCGGACGGACTTTACCTTCGCTACCGGTGAGAAAGTCTCATCGTAGTCAACCCCTTGAACTTGTCGATAACCCTTAGCGACAAGCCGAGCTTTATAGATGGTCACATTACCATCCGCGTCTGTCTTCTTCTTAAATATCCATTTAATTTCTATGGCTCGCCGCTCAATGGGCAAGTCAGTCAAAGTCCATACTTCGTTTTCATACATGGATCCTATCTCGGATTTCATGGCTTCTAGCCATTTGTCGGAATCCGGGCCCGCCATCGCTTCTTCATAGTTCGAAGGTTCATTGTTGTCTAACAACATGATTTCCAAGACAGGGTTGCCGTACCACTCTGGTGCGGAACGTGTCCTTGTGGACCTACGAAGTTCAGTAGCAACTTGATCTGAAGTTTCATGATCATCATCATTAATTTCCTCTCTAGTCGATGCAGGCACCTCAGGAACATTTTCTTGAGTTGCGCCATTTTCCAGTTAAGAGGTAATACTTCATCAAGTTCTACTTTCCTCCCACTTACTTCTTTTGAGAGAAACTCCTTCTCTAGAAAGGATCCATTCTTGGCAACAAAGATCTTGCCTTCGGATCTGAGGTAGAAGGTATACCCAATAGTTTCTTTAGGGTATCCTATGAAGACACATTTTTCCGACTTGGGTTTGAGCTTTTCAGGTTGAAGTTTCTTGACATAAGCATCGCATCCCCAAACTTTTAGAAACGACAACTTAGGTTTCTTCCCAAACCATAATTCAAACGGTGTCGTCTCAATGGATTTTGATGGAGCCCTATTTAAAGTGAATGCGACAGTCTCTAAAGCATAGCCCCAAAATGATAGCGGTAAATCGGTAAGAGACATCAAAGATCGCACCATATCTAATAGAGTGCGATTACGACGTTCGGACACACCATTACGCTGAGGTGTTCCAGGCGGCGTGAGCTGTGAAACTATTCCACATTTTCTTAAGTGTGTGCCAAATTCGTGACTCAAGTATTCTCCCCCACGATCTAATCGCAAGAACTTGGTTTTCCTGTCACGTTGATTCTCAACCTCACTCTGAAATTCCTTGAACTTTTCAAAGGTCTCAGCCTTGTGTTTCATTAAATAGATATGCCAATATGTACTCAAGTCATCAGTGAGGGTGAGAACATAAGGATAGCCACCGCGAGCCTCAATACTCATTGGACCGCACACATCAGTATGTATGATTTCCAATAAGTTGGTTGCTCGCTCCATTGTTCCTAAGAACGGAGTCTTGGTCATTTTTCCCATGAGGCATGGTTCGCACGTGTCAAATGATTCGTAATCAAGAGACTCTAAAAGTCCATCTGCATGGAGCTTCTTCATGCGTTTGACACCTATGTGACCAAGGCGGCAGTGCCATAAGTATGTGGGACTATCATTATCAATCTTACATCTTTTGGTATTCACACTATGAATATGTGTAGCATTACGCTCGAGATTCATTAAGAATAAACCATTCACCATCGGAGCATGACCATAAAACATATCTCTCATATAAATGGAACAACCATTATTCTCGGATTTAAATGAGTAGCCATCTCGTATTAAACAAGATCCTGATACATTGTTCATGCTCAAACTTGGCACTAAATAACAATTATTGAGGTTCAAAACTAATCCCGTAGGTAAATGTAGAGGTAGCGTGCCGACGGCGATCACATCGACCTTGGAACCATTCCCGACGCGCATTGTCACCTCGTCCTTCGCCAGTCTCCGCTTATTCCGCAGCTCCTGTTTTGAGTTACAAATATGAGCAACTGCACCGGTATCAAATACCCAAGAGCTACTACGAGTTCTGGTAAGGTACACATCAATTACATGTATATCACATATACCTTTCGTGATGTCGGCCTTCTTGTCCGCTAAGTATTTGGGGCAGTTCCGCTTCTAGTGACCACTTCCCTTGCAATAAAAACACTCAGTCTCAGGCTTGGGTCCATTCTTTGGCTTCTTCCCGGCAGCTTGCTTGCCAGGCGCGGCAACTCCCTTGCCGTCCTTCTTGAAGTTTTTCTTGCCCTTGACTTTCTTGAACTTAGTGGTTTTATTCACCATCAACACTTGATATTCCTTTTTGACTTCTACCTGTGCTGATTTCAGCATTGCAAATACTTCAGGAATGGTCTTTTCCATCCCTTGCATATTGAAGTTCATCACAAAGCTCTTGTAGCTCGGTGGAAGCGACTGGAGGATTCTGTCAATGACCGCGTCATCCAGGAGATTAACTCCCAGCTGAGTCAGGCGGTTATGTAACCCAGACATGGTGAGTATGTGCTCATTGACAGAACTATTTTCCTCCATCTTACAGCTGAAGAACTTGTCGGAGACTTCATATCTCTCGACCCGGGCATAAGCTTGAAAAACCATTTTCAGCTCTTCGGACATCTCATATGCTCCGTGTCTCTCAAAACGCTTTTGGGGCCCCGGCTCTAAGCTGTAAAGCATGCCGCACTGAACGAGCGAGTAATCATCGGAACGTGTCTGCCAAGCGTTCATAACGTCTTGTTCTGCAGGGAGAACGGTGCTTCACCTAGCGGTGCTTATAGGACATAATCTTTCTTGGCAGCTATGAGGATGATCCTCAGGTTCCGGACCCAGTCCGTATAGTTGCTGCCATCGTCTTTCAGCTTGGTTTTCTCTAGGAACGCATTGAAGTTGAGGTCAACGTTGGCCATTTGATCTACAAGACATATTGTAAATATTTTAGACTAAGTTCATGATAATTAAGTTCATCTAATCAAATTATTCAATGAACTCCCACTTAGATAGACATCCCTCCAGTCATCTAAGTATAACATGATCCAAGTTAACTAGGCCGTGTCCGATCATCATGTGAGACGGACTAGTCAACATCAGTGAACATCTTCATGTTGATCGTATCTTCTATACGACTCATGCTCGACCTTTCGGTCTTCTGTGTTCCGAGGCCATGTCTGTACATGCTAGGCTCGTCAAGTCAACCTAAGTGTTTGCATGTGTAAATCTGTCTTACACCCGTTGTATGTGAACGTTGGAATCTATCACACCCGATCATCACGTGGTGCTTCGAAACAACGAACTATCGCAACGGTGCACAGTTAGGGGGAACACTTTCTTGAAATTATTATGAGGGATCATCTTATTTACTACCATCGTTCTAAGTAAACAAGATGCAAAAACATGGTAAACATCTCATGCAATCAAATAATAATAGTGACATGATATGGCCAATATCATATAGCTCCTGTGATCTCCATCTTGGGGCTCCATGATCATCTTGTCACCGGCATGACACCATGATCTCCATCATCATGTCTCCATGAATTTGCTCACCAACTATTACTTCTAATACTATGGCTAACACGTTTAGCAATAAAGTAAAGTAATTTACATGGCGTTTCTCAATGACACGCAGGTCATACAAAAAATAAAGACAACTCCTATGGCTCCTGCCGGTTGTCATACTCATCAACATGCAAGTCGTGATTCCTATTACAATGGCATGAACATCTCATACATCACATATATATCATTCATCATTCATCACAACTTTGGCCATATCACATGACAAAACACTTTCTGCAAAAACAAGTTAGACGTCCTCTAATTGTTGTTGCAAGTTTTACGTGGCTGCAATAGGGTTCTAGCAAGAACGTTTTCTTACCTACATGAAAGCCACAACGTGATTTGTCAACTTCTATTTACCCTTCATAAGGACCCTTTTTGTCGAATCCGCTCCAACTAAAGTGGGAGAGACAGACACCCGCCAGCCACCTTATGCAACTAGTGCATATTAGTCGGTGGAACCGGTCTCACGTAAGCGTACGTGTAAGGTTGGTCCGGGCCGCTTCATCCCACAATACCGCTGAAGCAAAATAAGACTAGTAGCGGCAAGAAAGTTGACAACATCTACGCCCACAACAAATTGTGTTCTACTCGAGCAAAGAGAACTATGCACAGACCTAGCTCATGATGCCACTGTTGGGGAACGTTGCAGAAAACAAAAAATTTCCTACGGTTTCACCAAGATCCATCTATGAGTTCATCTAGCAACGAGTGATCGGATGCATCTACATACCTTGTAGATCGTGAGCGGAAGCATTCAAAGAACGGGGATGAGGGAGTCATACTCGACGTGATCCAAATCACCGGAGATCCTAGCGCCGAACGGACGGCACCTCCGCGTTCAACACACGTACGGTCAGCGTGACGTCTCCTCCTTCTTGATCCAGCAAGGGGGAAGGAGAGGTTGAGGAATATGGCTCCAGCAGCAGCACGACGGCGTGGTGGTGGTGGAGAAGCAGTACTCCGACAGGGCTTCGCCGAGCTCTACAGAGGAGGAGGAGGTGTTGGAGGGGAGAGGGAGGCGCCAAGGGCATGGGTGCGGCTGCCCTCCCCCCTCTATATATAGGGTCCCCAAGGGGGGGGTGCCGGCCCTGGAGATCCATCTCCCAAGGGGGCGGCGGCCAGGGGGGTTGGAGTGCCCCCCAAGGCAAGTGGGCGCACCCCCACCCTAGGGTTTCAACCCTAGGCGCAAGGGGTTGGGCCAAGGGGGCGCACTAGCCCACTAAGGGCTGGTTCCCCTCCCACTTCAGCCCATGGGCCCTCCGGGATGGGTGGCCCCACCCAGTGGACCCCCGGGACCCTTCCGGTGGTCCCGGTACAATACCGGTGACCCTGAAACTTGTCCCGATGGCCGAAATAGCACTTCCTATATATAATTCTTTACCTCCGGACCATTCCGGAACTCCTCGTGACGTCCGGGATCTCATCTAGGACTCCGAACAACTTTCGGGTTACTGCATATTCATATCCCTACAACCCTAGCGTCACCGAACCTTAAGTGTGTAGACCCTACAGGTTCGGGAGACATGTAGACATGACCGAGATTGCTCTCTGGTCAATAACCAACAACGGGATCTGGATACCCATGTTGGCTCCCACATGCTCCTTGATGATCTCATCGGATGAACCATGATGTCGAGGAATCAAGCAACCCCGTATACAATTCCCTTTGTCAATCGGTACGTTACTTGCCCGAGATTCGATCGTCGGTATCCCAATACCTCGTTCAATCTCGTTATCGGCAAGTCACTTTACTCGTACCGTAATGCATGATCCCGTGACCAGACACTTGGTCACTTTGAGCTCATTGTGATGATGCATTACCGAGTGGGCCCAGAGATACCTCTCCGTCATACGAAGTGACAAATCCCAGTCTTGATCCATGTCAACCCAACAGACACTTTCGGAGATACCCGTAGTATACCTTTATAGTCACCCAGTTACGCTGTGACGTTTGGTACACCCAAAGCACTCCTACGGTATCCGGGAGTTACACGATCTCATGGTCTAAGGAAAAGATACTTGACATTGGAAAAACTCTAGCAAACGAACTATACGATCTTGTGCTATGTTTAGGATTGGGTCTTGTCCATCACATCATTCTCCCAATGATGTGATCTCGTTATCAATGACATCCAATGTCCATAGTCAGGAAACCATGACTATCTGTTGATCATTGAGCTAGTCAACTAGAGGCTTACTAGGGACATGTTGGTGTCTATTTATTCACACATGTATTACGATTTCCGGATAACACAATTATAGCATGAATAAAAGACAATTATCATGAACAAGGAAATATAATAATAATGCTTTTATTATTGCCTCTAGGGCATATTTCCAACAGGATCCCATCTCAGATTTCATGGCCTCAAGCCATTTTACAGAATCTGGGCTCATCATCGCTTCCTCATAGTTCGTAGGTTCGTCATGGTCAAGTAACATGACTTCCAGAATAGGATTACCGTACCACTCTGGTGCGGATCTTACTCTGATTGACCTACGAGGTTCGGTAGTAACTTGATCAGAAGTTTCATGATCATCATCATTAGCTTCCTCACTGACTAGTGTAGGAATCACTGGAACTGATTTCAGTGATGAACTACTTTCCAATAAGGGAGAAGGTACAATTACCTCGTCAAGTTCTACTTTCCTCCCACTCACTTCTTTCGAGAGGAACTCCTTCTCTAGAAAGGATCCATTCTTAGCAATGAATATCTTGCCTTTGGATCTGTGATAGAAGGTGTACCCAACAGTCTCCTTTGGTTATCCTATGAAGACTCATTTCTCCGATCTGGGTTTGAGCTTATCAGGTTAAAGCTTCTTCACATAAGCATCGCAGCCCCAAACTTTAAGAAATGACAACTTGGGTTTCTTGCCAAACCACAGTTCATAAGGTGTCATCTCAACAGATTTAGATGGTGCCTATTTAACGTGAATGCAGCCGTCTCTAAAGCATAACCCCAAAACGATAGCGGTAAATCAGTTAGAGACATCATAGATCGCACCATATCTAATAAAGTGCGGTTACAACGTTCAGACACACCATTACGTTGTGGTGTTCCAGGTGGCGTGAGTTGCGAAACTATTCCACATTGTTTCAAATGAAGTCCAAACTCATAATTTAAATATTCACCTCCACGATCAGATCGTAGAAACTTGATTTTCTTGTTACAATGATTTTCCACTTCACTCTGAAATTCTTTGAACTTTTCAAATGTTTCAGACTTATGTTTCATTAAGTAGATATACCCATATCTACTCAAATCATATATGAAGGTGAGAAAATAACTATATCCGCCACGAGCTTCAATGTTCATTGGACCACATACATCAGTAAGTATGATTTCCAATAACTCTGTTGCTCGCTCCATTGTTCCGGAGAACGGAGTTTTAGTCATCTTGCCCATGAGGCATGGCTCCCAAGTACCAAGTGATTCATAATCAAGTGATTCCAGAAGTCCATCAGAATGGAGTTTCTTCATGCGCTTTACACCAATATGACCTAAACGACAGTGCCACAAATAATTTGCACTATCATTATGAACTATGCATCTTTTGGCTTCAATATTATGAACATGTGTATCACTACTATCAAGATTTAGTAAAAATAGACCACTCATCAAGGGTGCATGACCATAAAAGATATTACTCATATAAATAGAACAACCATTATTCTCTGATTTAAATGAATAACTATGCCACATCAAACAAAATCCAGATATAATGTTCATGCTCAATGTTGGCACGAAATAAAAATTATTTGGGTCTAAAACTAATCCCGAAGGTAGATGTAGAGGTAGCGTGTCGATGGCGATCACATCGACTTTGGAACCATTTCCCACGCGCATCGTCACCTCGCCCTTAGACAATCTTCGCATAATCTGTAGCCCCTGTTTCGATTTGCAAATGTTAGCAACTGAACCAGTATCAAATACCCAGGCACTACTGCGAGCATTAGTAAGGTACACATCAATAACATGTATATCAAATCTACCTTTCACTTTGCCATCCTTCTTCTTCGCCAAATACTTGGGGAGTTCCGCTTCCAGCGACCAGTTCCTTTGCAGTAGAAGCACTCAGTCTCAGGCTTAGGTCCAGACTTGGGTTTCTTCACTTGAGCAGCAACTGGCTTGCTGTTCTTCTTGAAGTTCCCCTTCTTCCCTTTACCCTTTTTCTTGAAACTGGTGGTCTTGTTAACCATCAACACTTGATGCTCCTTCTTGATTTCTACCTCCGCAGCCTTTAGCATTGCGAAAAGCTCAAGAATCGTCTTATCCATCCCTTGCATATTATAGTTCATCATGAATCTCTTGTAGCTTGGTGGCAGTGATTGAAGAACTCTGTCAATGGTACTATCATCAGGAAGATTAACTCCCAGTTGAGTCAAGTGATTGTGGTACCCAGACATTCTGAGTATATGTTCACCGACAGACCTATTCTCCTCCATCTTGCAGCCGTAGAAATTATTAGAGACTTCATATCTCTCAATCTCCTGGAACATCTCATACGCTGCATGAAGTTCAAATCGTCGTTGAAGCCCTGGTTCTAAGCCATAAAGCATGGCACACTGAACTATCGAGTAGTCATCAGCTTTGCTCTGTCAGGTGTTCGCAACATCTGGCGTTGCTCCTGCAGCGGGTTTGTCACCTAGCGGTGCTTCCAGGATGTAATTCTTCTGTGAAGCAATGAGGATAATCCTCAAGTTACGGACCCAGTCCGTGTAGTTGCTATCATCATCTTTCAACTTAGCTTTCTCTAGGAACGCATTAAAATTTAACGGAACAACAACACGGACCATCTATCTACAACAACATAGACATGCAAAATACTATCAGGTACTAAGTTCATGCTAAATTAAAGTTAAATTAATCAAATTACTTAATAACTCCCACTTAGATAGATATCCCTCTAATCTACTAAGTGATCACGTGATCCATATCAACTAAACCATGTCCGATCATCATGTGAGATGGAGTAGTTTTCAATGGTGAACATCGCTGTGTTGATCATATCTACTATATGATTCACGCTCGACCTTTCGGTCTCAGTATTCTGAGGCCATATCTGCATATGCTAGGCTCTTCAAGTTTAACCCGAGTATTCCGCGTGTGCAAAACTAGCTTGCACCCATTGTATGTGAACATAGAGCTTATCACACCCGATCATCACATGGTGTCTCGGCACGACAAACTGTAGCAACGGTTCATACTCAGGGAGAACACTTATACCTTGAAATTGAGTGAGATATCATCTTATAATGCTACCGTCGAACTAAGCAAAATAAGATGCATAAAGGATAAACATCACATGCAATCAATATAAGTGATATGGTATGGCCATCATTATCTTATGACTTTGATCTCCTTCTCCAAAGCACCGTCATGATCACAATTGTCACCAGCTTGACACCTTGATCTCCATCAAAGCATCGTTGCCGTCTTGCCAACTATTGCTTCTACGACTATCGTTACCGCTTAGTGATAAAGTAAAGCAATGATACGTCTCCAATGTATCTATAATTTTTGATTGCTCCATGCTATTATATATTCTGTTTTGGATGTTTAATGGGCTTATTTATACACTTCTATATTATTTTTGGGACTAACCTATTAACCGGAGGCTCAGCCCAAATTGCTATTTTTTTCCTATTTCAGTGTTTCGCAGAAAAAGAATATCAAACGGAGTCCAAACGGAATGAAACTTTCGGGAGCATGATTTTTGGAACAAACGTGATCCAGAGGACATGGAGTGGATGTCAACCAACCAACGAGGCGGCCACGAGGCAGGGGGCGCACCCTCCACCCTTGTGGGCCCCTCGTGGCTCCACCGACCTACTTCTTCCTCCTATATGTATTCACATACCCCGAAAACATCCAGGAGCACCACAAAACCCTATTTCCACTGCCGCAACCTTCTGTACCCAAGAGATCCCATCTTGGGGCCTTTTCTGGAGCTCCACCGGAGGGGGCATTGATCACGGAGGGCCTCTACATCTACTCCATGGCTCCTCCGATGATGTGTGAGTAGTTTACCTCAGACCTTCGGGTCCATAGTTATTAGCTAGATTGCTTCTTCTCTCTCTTTGGACCTCAATACAAAGTTCTCCTTGATTCTCTTGGAGATCTATTCGATGTAATCTTCTTTTGTGGTGTGTTTGTTGAGATTCGATGAATTGTGGGTTTATGATCAAGTTTATCTATGAAAAATATTTGAATCTTCTCTGAATTCTTTTATGTATGATTGGTTATCTTTGCAAGTCTCTTCAAATTATCAGTTTGGTTTGGCCTATTAGATTGATCTTTCTTGCAATGGGAGAAGTGCTTAGCTTTGGGTTCAATCTTGTGGTGCTCGATCCCAGTGACAGAAAGGGACACGTATTGTATTGTTGCCATCGAGGATAAAAAGATGGGGTTTATATCATATTGCATGAGTTTATCCCTCTACATCATGTCATCTTGCTTAAAGCGGTACTCCGTTCTTATGAACATAATACTCTAGATGCATGCTGGATAGCGGTCGATGTGTGGAGTAATAGTAGTTGATGTAGGCAGGAGTCGGTCTACTTGTCACGGACATGATGCCTATATACATGATCATACCTAGATATTCTCATAATTATTCGCTTTTCTATCAATTGCTCGACGGTAATTTGTTCACCCACCGTATTACTTATGCTATCTTGAGAGAAGCCACTAGTGAAACCTATGGCCCAGGGTCTATTTTCCATCATACAAGTTTCCAATCTATTTTATTTTGCAATCTTTACTTTCAATCTATATCATAAAAATACCAAAAATATTTATCTTATTATTATTATCTCTATCAGATCTCACTCTTGCAAGTGGACGTGAAGGGATTGACAACCCCTTTATCACGTTGGTTGCGAGGTTCTTATTTGTTTGTGTAGGTACGAGGTGATTTGCGCGTGGTCTCCTACTGGATTGATACCTTGGTTCTCAAAAACTAAGGGAAATACTTACGCTGCTTTGTTGCATCACCCTTTCCTCTTCAAGGGAAAACCAATGCATGCTCAAGAGGTAGCAAGAAGGATTTCTGGCGCCGTTGCCAGGGAGATCTACGCCAAGTCAAGACATACCAAGTACCCATCACAACTCTTATCCTTTGCATTACATTATTTCCATATGCCTCTCAATTTCCTCTCCCCCACTTCACCCTTGCCGTTTTATTCGCCCTCTCTTTCCATTCACTTTTGTTCGCTTGTTTTCTTGTGTGTTGGATTGCTTGCTTGTCACAATGGCTCAGCATAATACTAAATTGTGTGACTTTGCCAATACCAACAATAATGATCTCTACTCCTAATGGAGCAGTTGGTGAATAGTCTCCACGGTTTATTTTTGCTGGTTTTTTTCACTGTTTTTTGTCTCTCCTCCCACCACCCCTCCCACCCTGGTCCATCGGTTTATTTTTCTCTCCACTCTTTATTACAACAAGAACTTTCCTAACGTATAACAAATCACGGATCTAACTTCCTTAAATTATGCAAATCAACCGATTCCTTTTATTGGTTCAATTTCTCTTAGGAAACAAATAACAGATTTTTAGGAAATAAATAATATATTTTAATCTAACTTTTCTAACTTATCTAAATCAATCGATTTCTCTCATTAGTGAAATTTGTTTGAGGAAACAAATAACAGACACGTCACAAACTTTCCTCCCAATAATTAGTTTCTTAACATTTGCAAACTTTCCTAATCAGACACGTCACAAACGGGCAGGTAGTGATATCACATTACCAAATAATAAAACCCCATTTGCATAGAAATCAGTTCAAAATCCTAGCTTTCCCAAATTTTTACATTTCCTTGATAACAACCAATATTTCCTATGTTTTCCACCTATAGAAGTAAATCACCCCTCCATCGATATTAGCATTTTTTTGGAATGAGATCTCCAGCTTATGATTTTTTGCAATTCTTTCCAATTGTGACCTCTCCTTCCGCTCCGGCTCCTTCTCACAGAAACACCTCCACCACAGCCAGCTGATGCCACCCCAGACCTCCTGCCTCTCCACACCTTCTCCGCCATCTCCTCCTCGTACTCCATTGACAATCCCTCTACCATGTTTGTCCACGGTCGTGTCGAGGACATGTCGCAGCAGCGTATTGCTACCTCTTGAGCACCGTGTTGGATTTCCATGAAGAGCAGAGGATGATGCGGCAAAGTAGCGTAAGTATTTCCCTCAGCTTTTGAGAACCAAGGTATCAATCCAGTAGGAGGCTACGCACGAGTCCCTTGTACCTACACAAAAACAATAGCTCAACGCAACCAACACGCTTAGGGCTTGTCAATCCCTTCACGGTCACTTACGAAAGTGAGATCTGATAGAGATGATAAATAATATTTTTGGTATTTTTGGTATAGAGATGCAAAGTAAAAAGTAAAAGGCAAAGTAAAAGCAAAGCAATAATAAAGTGATGGAGATTGATATGATGAGAAAGAGACCCGGGGGCCATAGGTTTCACTAGTGGCTTCTCTCAAGAGCATAAGTATTCTACGGTGGGTGAACAAATTACTGTTGAGCAATTGACAGAATTGAGCATAGTTATGAGAATATCTAGGTATGATCATGTATATAGGCATCACGTCCGAGACAAGTAGACCGACTCCTGCCTGCATCTACTACTATTACTCCACTCATGGACCGCTATCCAGCATGCATCTAGAGAATTAAGTTAAAAACAGAGTAATGCCTTAAGCAAGATGACATGATGTAGAGGGATAGTTTCATGCAATATGATAAAAAAACCATCTTGTTATCCTCAATGGCAAAGATACAATACGCGCCTTGCTGCCCCTTCTGTCATTGGGAAAGGACACCGCAAGATCGAACCCAAAGCTAAGCACTTCTCCCATGGCAAGAACAACCAATCTAGTAGGCCAAACCAAACTGATAATTCGAAGAGACTTGCAAAGATAACCAATCATACATAAAAGAATTCAGAGAAGATTCAAATATTAATCATAGATAGATTTGATCATAAACCCACAATTCATCGGTCTCAACAAACACACCGCAAAAAGAAGGTTACATCGAATAGATCTCCACGAGAGAGGGGGAGAATATTGTATTGAGATCCAAAAAGAGAGAAGAAGCCATCTAGCTACTAACTATGGACCCGTAGGTCTGAAGTAAACTACTCACACTTCATCGGAGGGGCTTGGATGATGATGTAGAAGCCCTCCATGATAGATGCACCCTCCGACGGAGCTCTGGAACAGGCCCCAAGATGGGATCTCGTGGATACATAAAGTTGCGGCGGCGGAATTAGGTTTTTGGCTCCGTATCTGATCGTTTGGGGGTACATGGATATATATAGGAGGAAGAAGTACGTCGGTGGAGCTTCGAGGGGCCCACGAGGCTGGGGGCGCGCCTTAGGGGGGGGGGCGCCCTCCACCCTCGTGGCCGCCTCGTGCCTTTCTTGACGGAGGGTCCAAGTCTCCTGGGTCTTATCTGATGAGAAAATCGCGTTCCCGAAGGTTTCATTCCGTTTGATATTCTGTTTCTCCGAAACATTGAAATAGGCAAAAAAATAGCAATTCTGGGCTGGGCCTCCGGTTAATAGTTTAGTCCCAAAAATAATATAAAAGTGGAAAATAAAGCCCAATATAGTCCAAAACAGTAGATAATATAGCATGGAGCAATCAAAAATTATAGATACATTGGAGACGTATCACGTATCAGCGGTAGAGCAGCGCGTAGTAGCAGGAAGCAGCACGCAGTAGGCGAGGCAAGCGGCCGGCGTGGCTGAGGGGCGGCCGACACAAGATGGCCGTGACAGGAGGGGGCGCGAGGTAGGGGCGCGACTGCGGGGCGAGCAAAGGGATAGGTGGCAGCAGGCGGGGCGAGCGCAGCTAGCGAGAGTGTGGCGCGTGGCCAGGGTGTGCGTCGCGTGGGTGACAGTGGTGCGGTGGCTGCAGCGAGCGCAACGGCAGTGGCGGGCGCAATCGACGCGGTGTGGCACAGGTGTCCATATATACTTTAAGGGTGTTGAGGTCATTATAGGAGTATTTAGATTGATCAAGTTTCTATCTGCTCCTTCTTACTGTAAGGATTTCTCAAAATTGTCGATGAGTATTTAAATGATGAAGTTTCTATTTGGTATCACTTCCTGTGAGGATATCCCAAAATTACCATATCTAATATTATTTTAGCATGGCCTTTGGTAGTTCATGTGCACGTATTTTAGTGTATGACCCAATCTCATATTTTCTTCAAATTTATAGTGAAATGTTGTTTCAATCAAGGTTGTTCCATATTGAGCTACCTTGTGAAAAATATTTATAATGATTGTCTATGTTCCTGATGAGCTGGAGCAGATGCACGATTGTACATGTACCGAATAAATCATGACGCAGGACCACTTGTGGTTGTTTTTAGGGCAAATAGTGTTGGCGTGGGGACCTTTTCGTATGTTCTATACTAAGAATTTTTCATCTTATGCTTTGTACTAAGTTGGTTTTATAACTTGTGTGCTTATTTCACTAATGCATGCAGGAGTATCAAACAGTGATGGTGTGTTCTGTATATGATTTTGTTTACTCCAATTCTATATATTCTCACGCGTAGATGAGGTGTAAGCATGTGCAATGTAGTTCCTTTTTCTACATATGGTAATTGATTTCTTCTTTGGTAACCCAACTAACGGATGGTAATCAATCTTCAAATACCAAAACCAATGTCACTTGATATGTATGAGAATATTAAATGTAATATTAACATAACTGATATTGAACTCTTAAAGTTAATGTGGCCCCGTTGCAATGCACGGGCGTTCTTCTAGTTTTATTAGCACTCCGATTGCTCCTCTTACCGATGCTGAATCTTGTGAAATTAATACTGCTTTGCTGAATCTTGTTATGAAAGATTCGTTTTCTTGCCTACCTAGTGAAGATGCCACTACCCATCTAAACAACTTTGTTGATTTGTGTGATATGCAAAAGAAGAAAGATGTGGATAATGATATTGTTAAACTTAAGCTATTTCCGTTTTCGCTTAGAGATCGTGTTAAAGCTTGCGTCATTGCCTAAAAATAGTATTGATTCATGGAATAAGTGCAAAGATGCTTTTATCTCTAAGTATTTTCCTCCCGCTAAGATCATCTCTCTTAGAAACGATATTATGAATTTTAAGCAACTTGATCATCAGCATGTTGCACAATCTTGGGAGAGGATGAAATTAATGATACGTAATTGCCCTACACATGGTTTGAATTTAAGGATGATTATACAAAAAAATTACGCCGGATTGAATTTTTCTTCTAGAAATATTTTAGATTCGGCCACGGGAGACACTTTTATGGAAATCACTTTAGGTGAAGCTACCAAACTCCTAGTTAATATTATGGTTAATTATTCTCAATGGCACACTGAAAGATCTACTAGTAAAAAGGTGCATGCAATTGAAGAGATTAATGTTTTGAGTGAAAAGATGGATGAACCTATGAAATTGTTTGCTAATAAGAGTGCTCCTACTGATCCTAATGATATGCCTTTGTCTACTTTGATTGAGAATAATAATGAATCTATGGATGTGAATTTTGTTGGTAGGAACAATTTTGGTAAAAACGCATATAGAGGTAATTTAAATTCTAGGCTGTTTCCTAGTAATTCCTCTAATAATTATGGTAATTCCTACAACAATTCTTGTGGAAATTATAATAAGATGCCCTCTGATTTTGAATCTAGTATTAAAGAATTTATTAGTTCGCAAAAGAGTTTCAATGCTTTGATTGAAGAAAAATTGCTTAAGATTGATGAGTTGGCTAGGAACGTGGATAGAATTTCTCTTGATGTTGATTCTTTGAAACTTAGATCTATTACTCCTAAAAATGATATCAATGAGTCTCTCAAAGCCATGAGAATTTCCATTGATGAGTGCAAAGAAAGAACCGCTAGGATGCGTGCTAAGAAAGATTGCTTTGTGAAGGCGTGTTCTTCTAGTTTTCATGATAATAAATATGAAGATCTAAAAGTGATTGATGTGTCCCCTATTAAATCCTTATTTTGCAATATGAATCTTGATAATGATGGGACTGGATATGAGTCAACTTTAGTTAGAAGGCGTCCCAAAAATTCGGAGTTTTTAGATCTTGATGCTAAAATTGGTAAAAGTGGAATTAAAGAGGTTAAAACTTCAGATAGCAACGAACCCACTATCTTGGATTTCAAGGAATTTAATTATAATAATTTCTCTTTGATAGATTGTATTTCCTTTTTGCAATCTGTGCAAAATTCTCCTCATGCTTATAATCAAAATAAAGCTTTTACTAAACATGTCGTTGATGCTTTGATGCAATCCTACGAAGAAAAACTTGAGTTGGAAGTTTCTATCCCTAGAAAACTTTATAATGAGTGGGAACCTACTATTAAAATAAAAATTAAAGATCATGAATGATATGCTTTGTGTGATTTGGGTGCTAGTGTTTCCACGATCCCAAAAACTTTGTGTGATTTGCTAGGTTTCTGTGAATTTGATGATTGTTCTTTAAACTTGCACCTTGCGGATTCCACTATTAAGAAACCTATGGGAAATACTAATGATGTTCTTATTGTTGCAAATAGGAATTATGTGCCCATAGATTTCATCGTTCTTGATATAGATTACAATCTTTCATGTCCTATTATTCTTGATAGACCTTTCCTTAGAACGATTGGTGCAATTATTGATATGAAGGAAGGGAATATTAGATTCCAATTTCCGTCAAGGAAAGGCATGGAACACTTCCCTAGAAAGGAAATTAAATTACCATATGAATATATTATGGGAGCCACTTATAGATTGCCTACCAAAGATGACAATACCTAGATATATCTTCGCTTTTATGCCTAGGTAGGGGCGTTAAACGATAGCGCTTGTTGGGAGGCAACCCAATTTTATTTTTATTCCTGGATTTTTGTTCCTATTTAGTAATAAATAATTTGTCTATACTCTGTTTTGGTTGTGTTTTTTGTGTTTAATTATTGTTTGTGCCAAGTAGAACCATTGGGAAGACTTGGGGAAAGTCTTTTTGATCTTGCTGTAAAAAACAGAAACTTTAGCGCTCGCGAGAATTGCTGCCATTTTTTATTTGAGAGTGCTATTTAGTTAATTATTTTTTCATATGATTAATAGATAAATTCCTCACATCCAGAAATTTATTTTAGAATTTTTGGGGTTCAAGAAGTTTGCGTTAGTTACAGATTACTACAGACTATTCTGTTTTCGTGTGTTGTTTGTTTATTTTGATGAATCTATGGCTAGTAATGGAGTTTATAAACCAAAGAGAAGTTGGAATACAATAGGTTTAACACCAATATAAATAAAGAATGAGTTCATTACAGTACCTTGAAGTGGTGTTTTCTTTTCTTTCGCTAACGGAGCTCACGAGATTTTTTGTTAAGTTTTGTATTGTGAAGTTTTCAAGTTTTGGGTAAAATTTGATGGAGTATGGAACAAGGAGTGGCAAGAGCCTAAGATTTTGGATGCCCAAGGCACCCCAAGGTAAAATCCAAGGACACCAAAAAGCCTAAGCTTGGGGATGCCTATAACATCCCAAATTTTCAATTTGGAATGTTATACATAGTCATCCATGCATATCATATTTTATTCGCATTTCGTCTCGCGATCCTCAAAATCCTAAGCAACTCAAGGACCCTCGGAGAGAGTTGGGGATTTCCCGGTTTTCAAATTTGATTTTATCAAATTTTGAAACGAGGATTTTTGGTTTTAATTTTTTTTCTCTCCAAAAATATTTCATACTAAAATATATGAGAGGAGATAATATGACTTCTCCAAGATAATTGAAATATTGGAGGAAAAAAATTAAAATCAAATATTTGTTTTATTTGGATTTTATTGCAATTTTGTTTGCATTAGAAAAATTGCACGTTTTTCAAAATTGCATTTTAGGGCCAAGAAAATGTTCATCTCGTTCTAAATATTTTATTTAGACGGTGAAAATTTATTTTGGCATTTTTATATTTTTATTTATTTTTTAGGATTTTATTTCGGTCGGCGAAATTATTTAAAAAAAAGTTCCCGCGCCCGACTGGGCCTAAGGCCTAGCCGAGCCAGGCCGGCCCAGCCGCTGCCGCCGCCTCCTGCACGCGCGCGCCGCCTCCGCCGCCACTCGGACCGGAGTCCGAGTTGGACTCCGACTCCGTCGCGCCTTGGCCCCTCCTCGAAGCTGCCGCCCCGCCCCTTTATATACGCCGCCACCCCCGCCCCCAACACCACACCGCCACCGCTACCAGCCGAGCGCCGCCGCCACCGCTTGCCGCTGCAGCCCCGAGACGCCGCCATCAAGCCCCCCCCCCCCCCCCCCCGTGAGCCGCCGCCCCGCCGCTGCCCCGCCTCGCCGGAGGTAGCCACCGGACTCCGCCATTGGGTTTTTTAAAAAAACTGTTCGGTTCTTTTTTTTAAAACCCTACATCTGTTTTTTTCGGATTCGTCGGTTTTTCTCAGTTCTTCTAGTTAGCGGACGTTCGTCCGTACGTTCGTTTTAACGAACGGTTTTCACCTGTTAGTTATAGCTAACGAATGCTTGTTCGTTAGTCTGTTCGTGAGTTTTCTTTTATCGGATTTATTCTGCGATTTTTCTGATCGCGATTTCTGATCCGATATTAGTTTCTGTTTATCTTTTCGCTCGTTAGTCAGAATCAGGCGATTCAAGCGCCTAGAGTTTCATCCTGAAACCCTCTTTCCGTTTAACCAACTCAAACAAGTTTTTTCTACTGTAAAATTTGACCTAGTTTCAGATTAGTAAATGAAGCTTCTTTCTTTCGCCGTTTGAGTTTCATTGCTCCGTTTGATTTGATTCTTTTGCGGACCGGAGTTCTTAAGTTGAAACTTCTGGTCAACCCTCTTTTGTTTGAGTTTTGCTTGTGCATCATTGCTTGTTACTTATGTATGCTATTGTTTGCTTGCGATAGAACACCCGGAGTGCGAAGCGTGCTACTACGAGTCCCTAGGTTTCGCAGATCATCAGCAAGGCAAGTAACACTTTGATCGTACCCTTTTATCACCTAGTTTTTATGCATTAGTTCCAATCCTCAAACATTGCATGATTAGAATGTCTTTAACTTGTGGGTTAGGAAGTAGTTGATGAGGTAGAACCTATTGCCCTGTTACATTCAAAACCCTTGGGAGTTACTCTACGCGTTGCTTATATTACTATGCTATGCTATGCTCGTAGACATGGTTTGGGTTTGAGTGAAACCCACGACAGATGTGAGTTTGTTAAATTAACGGTTCAACTTAAGGTGGCAACTTAATCAAACAACTGGGCGGATTGAGGCACCTGGAGTACCCAGTGTTGCCTGTATTTTTTTGGAAATCCCGAAGTACCCGTGTGATCTTCCTATGGACCGCCACCCAGGCTCAAGGGGAACTGAGATGATTCATGCTAGAAACTTCCATGTGCAGCCACAAGCTATTATGGGCTCTAGCATAGTTGAGTAAGTTAAGTGAAGCTCTTGAAGAGGCAGATCAGCAGGTAGTGGGATGTAGGTTTGGTATGGTCTGTCCGGAGTAGAGAGTTAATGTTTCTGAAAGACTATGTCTCGGTCATCCATTTCTCAAACACCATGTAGTGCGAGAAATCCAATGGAGGCGATTGAGTCTTGTGGGGAAAAGTGCGCAAACCTCTGCAGAGTGTACAATCTAATCATGGTTAGCCGTGTCCCCGGTTATGGAAAATTCTTGAGTATCTAGTACTTGGGTTATCACAAGTATCTCATCATGTTTAACTAATATTGTTGGGTTGTTAATCACTTTAATTGGGATTGAGTTGGAGGAACCTTCTCAATGTTGTTCAACCACCATGATAGTTAAATTAAAAATACATTCCTTGCTGTAGGGAAAAATTGGCTTTTCGCAAAACTGTAACCATAGAGCTTTCCACCAGCCAAATATGCATGTAGTGATAGCATTATTCTGTTCTTGCTCTACTGTGTTACTTTACCAGCATATTCCATGTGCTGACCCGTTTTTGGGCTGCAACGTATTATGTTGCAGACTTTTCAGACGAGGAGTAAGGTTCGTTAGGTCATTGCCATGCAGCTCAGCTATGCCATTGGAGTTGATGGACTCACTTTATCTTCCAAGCCTTCCGATGTTATCGTATTAGATGGCCTTAAGCCATATTACTATAATAAGTTCTCTCTTGAGACATTCGATGTAATAAGTGTGTGATTGCTACTCTGTTATAAGTCCTTTGAGTACTGTGTGTGTCAGGATTACCGATCCAGGGATGACACTGAAGCGCAGAGACTTGACCATCTGCGGTCGGGTCGCTACAAGATGGTATCAGAGCACACGCTGAGTGTAGGACACGACCACTAAGATAAACCCTAGGTCACCCTTCTCTTCTCATTTCTGACTCCTCTCCATTTTCTACTCTTTAGGATGGCGGAGATGAAGAACAGGTTTGCACAACCGGATGAAGACACACCTTTTGGACGTCACTTGAAGGAAGTCACTAGGTACTTGAACATTGGAATACCAAGCTTCATCGGGACATACAACGCCACTTTACCTGAAGAGGAGCGCTGGATGATTCAAGTACAAGTTCCAGGAAGGACGTTCTTGCCAACTTCTAAACCCATAGAGTTTTCTTTCGAAGCACCCACCTGGAGTCTAGGCAAGAGCATGGCAGCCCACATTACCATGGGACGCATTGGAAAAGTTTACAACAGGGAGCTTAAGGACACTATTTACCAAATATGTGGGCGCCGAGACGAGCAATGGGAAGTAATCAGCACCAGGAAGGATAGATCCATTGCAGCTTTCATCCAGGAGTTAAACCAGCACATCCGACGTCAGGAAAACCAGATGTGCGCAGACATGATGGACTTGAAGAAGGCGAAGACTAGGATCATTGAGCTAGAGGAAGAACTCGAGTTTACACGCGATGGATATGAGGAGGAAATCAAGACACTACTGGAGAAGAATGATGACTTAGTCAAGAAGATCGGAGTATTCATGGGAGGACTAGCACCAATAGAAGAAGAAGAACCCAAGGAGATATGCCCCGAGGACTACATCATCATCGACGACACCGATTCCGATCCTAGTGATGATGACTTTGAAGACGAAGCTGGAGTAGACATCATGGAGTCTTCCACCGATCAAAATTTCTAGATGACTACCATATATCACTAGTATTCTCCCATGTATTTAGTAGTAGTTGAGCACTTGTGCGATAGTTCTAGATCGTTTGTATGCCCTTGCTTGATTGATTGAGTGAAATGATTGTGTTTGTCTCATGTGCATATGGGTAGTGTTTTCTCATTAGACCTCTTTTCTATTCTAAATCTCTTCCATCTAAACCCCTCAGATGCCTCCGAGATGTGACACTGGTTTTGTTTTCCCACCGGAGCTCACCCAGTTGATCCAGCAACAGAATACTTTGATGCAATTGCTAGTTCGGAACTAGGGCAACAACAACAACAATAACAACAACAACAACAACCCGCCGCCCATGGACAACCTAGCCTGTTTTCTAAGGTTACAACCGCCGGTGTTTTCCAGTAGCACCGAGCCCATAGTTGCAGACGATTGGCTACGCCGTATTGGAAGGGAGTTGACCACCGCAGGTTGCACAGATGCTGAGAGAGTGCGCTTTGCCGCACATCAATTGGATGGACCAGCAGCCTCATGGTGGGAGAATTACACAGCCACTGTTCCTATAGCCAATGTCACTTGGGACCAGTTTCAGCAAGCTTCCCGCACAACCCATGTCTCCACTGGAGCTATGCAAATGAAGAAGCGGGAGTTCCACAACTTACGCCAGGGGAACCGTACTGTGGCTCAGTACGTGGACGAGTTTAGCAAGTTATCTCGCTATGCCCCTGATGATGTGGCCACAGATGCCGCGAAGCAGGAGAAGTTTATGGAAGGGCTGAATGATGAGATGAGCATGCAGTTGATGGTAGCAACCTTCAACAACTACCAGGAGTTGGTAGATAAGGCTCTTATGATTGAAGGGAAGCAGCAGCAGATTGAGAGCCGCAAGAGGAAGTATGGACAGGGGAAGTATAACTCAAGAGCTCAGCAGAAACCTCGCCTAACCCCGAACCTGGGAGGACTTGTTCATAACCATGGAGGTCACAACCACACTGGAGGAGGATCGCATAACCACAATGGTTCTAAGAATGGGAATGGGAACGGAACCAACAATAATCATAACCGCCCCAACCCAGCCACACCCGCCAAAAGGGACTTAAGTCATGTTACATGTTTCAAGTGCGGGAAGACTGGACACTACGCCATGGAGTGCCCTGAAGGAAAGAATGGAAATGGAAATGGGAGCGCTGGGAAGAAGCCAAATCCATTCAACAAAGGCCAAGTGAACCACGTTAACATGGAGGAGGTTGAAGAGCAGTCGGACGCGGTAATAGGTAAGTTTTTGGTTAAGTCATTTACCGCTCTTGTTCTTTTCGATACTGGTGCATTGCATTCATACATATCAAGAGGATTCGTGGATAAGTTTAAACTACCAACCCAAACCCTTAGGACCCCTCTTTTAGTTAGTTCACCCGGAGCAGAGTATATGGCTAGCCGATGGTGTGACCAAATACCCTTAACCATTGGTACACACATTTTTCCGTTCGACCTAATTATCTTGGAATCACAAGGATTGGATGTGATATTGGGTATGGACTGGATGTCAAAATTTGGAGGAAGCATTGACTGTGCTAGTAAGTCGATTTATCTCACCACCCCAGAAGGAAAGAGGATTAAGTATGTATCTAGGCATATGCCTAGGAGGATTCAAGTGAATGCCCTTATGGGAGTTGTTCAGGAGGAAGTGCCTGTAGTGAAGGATTACCCAGATATTTTTCCAGAGGAGTTACCAGGCATGCCACCGGATAGAGACATTGAGTTTTTGATAGAGCTATTGCCAGGTACAGGACCAATATCCAAGAGACCCTATCAGATGCCCGCAAATGATCTGGAAGAAATTAAGAAACAGATCAAGGAGTTATTGGAGAAAGGATACATCCGAAGAAGTTCATCACCTTGGGGAGCCCCAGTACTTTTGGTTGAGAAGAAGGATAAATCCCTGAGGATGGTAGTTGATTATCGAGCATTAAATGAAGTGACTATTAAGAACAAGTACCCACTGTCGATGATCAATGATCTGTTTGATCAGTTGCAAGGAGCTAAAGTGTTTTCGAAGATCGATTTGCGATCGGGGTATCATCAGTTGAAGATACGATAGAAGGATATACAGAAGACAGCGTTCACAACACGATATGGATTATACGAGTACACGGTCATGTCATTTGGACTGACTAACGCCCCTGCCTATTTCATGAGCATGATGAACAAGGTGTTCATGGAGTATTTGGACAAGTTTGTTGTGGTGTTTATTGATGATATTATGGTATACTCGAAGAACGAGGAGGAGCACAAGGAGCATTTGCGCTTAGTTCTCGAGAAACTCAGGGAACACCAGTTGTATGCTAAGTTTAGCAAATGCGAGTGTTGGTTGAAGGAAGTCGGGTTCCTTGGACATGTTATATCGGGAGAAGGTATAGCAGTAGACCCCAGCAAAATTCAGTCAGTCACTGAATGGTTGGCACCCACTTCAGTTAGCGAGATACGCAATTTTCTTGGACTCGCAGGTTACTATCGGTGGTTCATTGAGAACTTTTCCAAGATTGCAAAGCCAATGACTGAACTGTTAAAGAAGGATACTAAGTTTAAATGGACAGAAGATTGCAAGGAAAGTTTTCAGGAGTTGAAGAAACGTTTGACTACAGCGCCAGTGCTAACACTGCCAGATATACATAAGGAGTTCCAAGTGTACTGCGATGCCTCACGCTTAGGACTTGGATGTGTGCTAATGCAGGAAGGGAGAGCTGTTTCGTATGCCTCACGACAACTGAAACCTCATAAGTTGAACTATGCCACGCATGATTTGGAGTTAGCAGCCATAGTGCATGCATTGAAGACCTGGAGACATTACCTTATTGGAAACCGTTGTGATGTGTACACGGACCATAAGAGTTTGAAGTACATTTTCACCCAGAAGGTGCTGAACCTTCGACAGAGGAGATGGTTGGAGCTTATAAAGGATTATGACATGAAGCTACACTATCATCCAGGAAAGGCCAATGTCGTAGCAGACGCTTTGAGCCGGAAGAGTTATGCTAATATCCTTGAAAGCAAGGGACTGCCGAAGCAATTAGCAGAGGACATCATGGAACTTCGATTGGAGATTGTTCCTAGAGGATTCATTGCAACAATGGAGGTCCAGTCGACATTGCTGGACAAAATTCGGGAAGCTCAGAAGGATGACAAAGAGATTGCCGAGATAAAGGAGAAGATGGGCAAAGGAAAGGCCAAAGGTTTTCATGAGGATGAGCATGATACCTTGTGGTTTGAGGACCGAGTTTATGTGCCCAATAACCAGGAGATCAGGAAGTTAATACTTTAAGAGGCCCATGACTCACCATACTCGATACACCCCAGAAACACCAAGATGTATTTGAATTTGAAGGAACGTTTCTGGTGGACCAGTATGAAGAAGGATATTGCCGAGTATGTAGCCGTATGTGATGTATGTCAGCGCGTGAAGGCAGAGCATCAAAAGCCAGCAGGACTGTTATAGCCTATGCCGATACCCGAATGGAAGTGGGATAAACTGGGCATGGACTTTATCACCGGATTGCCCAGGACCAAAGCAGGATATCATTCCATATGGGTAGTAGTTGATCGCTTGACCAAAGTAGCTCACTTCATCCCAGTGAAAACCACCTATACAAGTGCAAAGTTGGCCAAGATATATATGTCCAGGATTGTATGTCTGCATGGAGTTCCGAGGACCATCGTATCAGATCGAGGAACACAGTTTACCTCAAAGTTTTGGCATTAGTTGCACCAGACTTTGGGAACGAGATTGGAGTTTAGTACAACATTTCACCCGCAGACGGATGGACAAACAGAGAGAGTCAACCAAATTCTGGAGGACATGTTGAGAGCCTGTGCGCTAGATTATGGATCTAGTTGGGATGACAATTTGCCATACGCAGAGTTTTCATACAACAATAGCTATCAAGCCAGTTTGAAGATGACACCATTTGAAGCCATGTATGGATGAAGGTGCAGAACACCGTTAATGTGGGATGAGGTAGGAGACCGACAGTTGTTTGGACCAGACTTGATCAAGGAGTCTGAGGAGAAGGTTAAATTGATTCGTGACAGACTGAAGATTGCTCAGTCTAGGCAGAAGAGTTATGCTGACTCAAAACGCAAGGAGGTAACCTATGAAATTGGAGACCGAGCATATCTGCGAGTATCACCCGTGCGAGGAGTGAAACGTTTTGGAGTTAAGGGAAAGTTAGCCCCGAGATTTGTAGGACCGTATCGTATTTTGGAACGGATGGGAGAAGTTGCCTACAAGTTGGAGTTACCCGAGGGATTGTCAGGAGTTCATGACATGTTTCACGTTTCACAGCTAAAGAAATGTCATGCTGAGATGGCAGACATACCGCTAAGAGATACAGTACCCTTGGAGGCAATTCAGTTGGACAGTGATTTGACCTACGAGGAAAAACCAGTTAAGATTCTTGAGTTTGCCAGCAGAGTCACCCGCAGTAAGGTTATCAAGTTTTGTAAAGTTCAGTGGAGCCACCATACCGAGGATGAAGCCACATGGGAACGAGAGGATGATCTCCGCAAAGACCACCCACACCTATTTTCTAGCCAACCCGAATCTCGAGGGCGAGATTCATCTTAAGGGGGGTAGGTTTGCAAAATCCCAAATTTTCAATTTGGAATGTTATCCATAGTCATCCATGCATATCATATTTTATTCGCATTTCGTCTCGCAATCCTCAAAATCCTATGCAATTCAAGGACCCTCGGAGAGAGTTGGGGATTTCCCGGTTTTCAAATTTGATTTTATCAAATTTTGAAACGAGGATTTTTGGTTTTAATTTTTTTTCTCTCCAAAAATATTTCATACTAAAATATATGAGACGAGATAATATGACTTCTCCAAGATAATTAAAATATTGGAGGAAAAATATTAAAATCAAATATTTGTTTTATTTGGATTTTATTGCAATTTTGTTTGCATTAGAAACATTGCACGTTTTTCAAAATTGCATTTTAGGGCCAAGAAAATGTTCATCTCGTTCTAAATATTTTATTTAGACGGTGAAAATTTATTTTGGCATTTTTAGATATTTATTTATTTATTTAGGATTTTATTTCGATCGACAAAATTATTTTAAAAAAAGTTCCTGCGCCTGACTAGGCTTAAGGCCCAGCCGAGCCAGGCCGGCCCAGCCGCCGCCTCCTGCGCGAGCGCGCCGCCTCCGCCGCCACTCGGACCAAAGTCCGAGTTGGACTCCGCCTCCGCCGCGCCTTGCCCGCCTCCTCCAAGCCGCTGCCCCGCCCCCTTTATATACGCCGCCACCCCCACCCCCAACACCACACCGCCACCGCCGCCAGCCCCGCCGCCGCCCGCGCTACCCGCCGCCGCTGCCGCCGCAGCCGAGCGCTGCCGCCGCCGCCGAGCGCCGCCGCTCCCGCGAGCCGCTGCCCCACCTCACCAGAGCCCCTCACCGGAGGTAGCCACCGGACTCCGCCGCCGGTTTTAAAAAAACGTTCGGTTCTTTTTTTAAAACCCTAGATCCGTTTTTTCGGATTCGACGGTTTTTCTCTGTTCTTCTAGTTAGCGGACGTTCGTCCGTACGTTCATTTTAACGAACGGTTTTCGCCCGTTAGTTACAGCTAACGAACGCTCGTTCGTTAGTCTGTTCATGAGTTTTCTTTTATTGGATTTATTCCGCGATTTTTCTGATCGCGATTTCTGATCCGATCTTAGTTTCTGTTTATCTTTTCGCTCGTTAGTCGGAATCAGGCGATTCAAGCGCCTAGAGTTTTGTCCCGAAACCCTCTTTCCGTTTAACCAACTCAAACAAGTTTTTGCTACTGTAAAATTTGACCTAGTTTCAGATTAGTAAATGAAGCTTCTTTCTTTCGCCGTTTGAGTTTCGTTGCTCCGTTTGATTTGATTCTTTTTGCGGACCGGAGTTCTTAAGTTGAAACTTCTGGTCAACCCTCTTTTATTTGAGTTTTGCTTGTGCATCGTTGCTTGTTACTTATGTATGCTATTGTTTGCTTGCGATAGAACAACCGGAGTGCGAAGCATGCTACTACGAGTCCCTAGGTTTCACATATCGTCAGCAAGGCAAGTAACACTTTGATCATATGCTTTTATCAACCAGTTTTTATGCATTAGTTCAATCCTCAAACATTGCATGATTAGGATGTCATTAACTTGTGGGTTGTGAAGTAGTTGATGAGGTAGAACCTATTGCCCTGTTACATTCAAAACCCTTGGGAGTTACTCTACGCGTTGCTTATATTACTATGCTATGCTATGCTCGTAGACGTGGTTTGGGTTTGAGTGAAATCCATGACAGATGTGAGTTTGTTAAATTAACAGTTCAACTTAAGGTGGCAACTTAATCAAACAACTGGGTGGATTGTGGCACCTGGAGTACCCAGTGTTGCCTGTATTTTTTGGAACTCCCGGAGTACCCATGTGATCTTCCTATGGACCGCCACCCAGGCTCTAAGGGAACTGAGATGATTCATGCTAGAAACTTCCGTGTGCAGCCACAAGCTATTATGGGCTCTAGCATAGTAGAGTAAGTTACGTGAAGCTCGTGAAGAGGCAGATCAGCGGGTAGTGGGATGTAGGTTTGGTATGGTCTGTCCGGAGTGGAGAGTTAATGTTTCTGAAAGACTGTGTCTCGGTCATCCGTTTCTCAACACCCTGTAGTGCGAGAAATCCAACAGAGGCGATCGAGTCTTGTAGGGAAAAGTGGGCAAACCTCTGCAGAGTGTACAATCTAATCATGGTTAGCCGTGTCCCCGGTTATGGACAATTCTTGAGTATCTAGTACTTGGGTTATCACAAGTATCTTATCATGTTTAAGTTTAACTAATATTGTTGGGTTGTTAATCACTTTAATTGGGATTGAGTTGGAGGAACCTGCTCAATGTTGTTCAACCACCATGATAGTTAAATTAAAAATCTATTCCTTGTTGTAGGGAAAAATTGGCTTTTTGCAAAACTGTAACCATAGAGCTTTCCACCAGCCAAATATGCATGTAGTGATAGCATTATTTTGTTCTTGCTCTACTGTGTTACTTTGCCAGCGTATTCCATGTGCTGACCCGTTTTCGGGCTGCAACGTATTATGTTGCAGACTTTTTAGACGAGGAGTAAGGTTCGTTAGGTCGTTATCGTGCAACTCAGCTATGCCGTTGGAGTTGATGGACTCACTTTATCTTCCAAGCCTTCCGTTGTTATCGTATTAGATGGCCTTAAGCCATATTACTGTAATAAGTTCTCTCTTGAGACATTCGATGTAATAAGTGTGTGATTGCTACTCTGTTATAAGTCCTTCGAGTACTGTGTGTGTCAGCATTACCGATCCAGGGATGACACTGAAGCACAGAGACTTGACCATCTGAGGTCGGGTCGCTACAATGCCCCGGAAGGCATCCCCTCTTTTGTCTTCGTTTATCGGTAACTTTACTTGGAGCTATATTTTTATTCACCACATGATATGTCTTTTGCTTGGAGCGTCTTGTATGATTTGAGTCTTTGCTTTTTAGTTTACCACAATCATCCTTGCTGTACTCACCTTTTGAGAGAGACACACATGAATTGGAATTTATTAGAATAATCTATGTGCTTCACTTATATCTTTTGAGTTGGATAGTTTTTGCTCTAGTGCTTCACTTATGTCTTTTAGAGCATGGTGGTGGTTTCATTTTATAGAAATAATTGATCTCTCGTGCTTCACTTATATTATTTTGAGTCCTTTAGAACAACATGTCAATTTTCTTTTAGGCATAATAAAAAGCTTTTATATAAGTGCATTGAATACTAAGAGAAGTTTGATACTTGATGATTGTTTTGAGATATAGAGATAGTGATACGAAAGTTGTGCTAGTTGAGTAGTTGTGAATTTGAGAAATACTTGTGTTGAAGTTTGCAAGTCCCGTAGCATGCATGTATGGTAAGCGTTGTGTAACAAATTTGAAACATGATGTGTTATTTGATTGTCTTCCTTATGAGTGGCGGTCGGGGACGAGCGATGGTCTTTTCCTACCAATCTATCCCCCTAGGAGCATGTTGTAATACTTGGTTTTTGATGACTTGTAGATTTTTGCAATAAGTATGTGAGTTCTTTATGACTAATGTTGACTCCATGGATTATACACACTCTCACCCTTCCATAATTGCTAGCCTCTTCAGTACCGTGCATTGCCCTTTCTCACCTTGAGAGTTGGTGCAAATTTCGCCGGTGCATCCAAACCCCGTGATACGATACGCTCTATCACACATAAACCTCCTTATATCTTCCTGAAAACAGCCACCATACCTACCTATTATCGCATTTCCATATCCATTCCGAGATATATTGCCATGAAACTTTCCACCGTTCCGTTTATTATGACACGCATCATCATTGTCATATTGCATTGCATGATCATGTAGTTGACATCGTATTTGTGGCAAAGCCGTCGTTCATAATTCTTTCATACATGTCACTCATGAATCACTGCACATCCCGGTACACCGCCGGAGGCATTCATATAGAGTCATATCTTGTTCTAGTATCGAGTTGTAATCATTGAGTTGTAAATAAATAGAAGTGTGATGATCATCATTAAGAGAGCATTGTCCCAAAAAAGGCCAAATAAAAAAGGCCCAAAAGGGGGCAATGCTACTATCCTTTTTCCACACTTGTGCTTCAAAGTAGCACCATGATGTTTATGATAGAGAGTCTCTTGTTTTGTCATTTTCATATACTAGTGGGAATTTTTCATTATAGAACTTGGCTTGTATATTCCAACAATGGGCCTCCTCAAGTGCCCTAGGTCTTCATGAGCAAGCAAGTTGGATACACACCCACTTAGTTTCTTTTGTTGAGCTTTCATACATTTATAGCTCTAGCGCATCCGTTGCATGGCAATCCCTACTCCTTGCATTGACATCAATTGATGGGCATCTCCCTAGCCCATTGATTAGCCACGTAAATGTGAGACTTTCCCCTTTTGTCTTCTCCACATAACCCCCTTCATTATATTCTATTCCACCCATAGTGCTATATCCATGGCTCACGCTCATGTATTGCGTGAAAGTTAAAAAGAGTTTGAGATCACTAAAGTATGAAACTATTGCTTGGCTTGTCATCGGGGTTGTGTGCATGATGAGAGCATTCTTGTGTGACGAAAATGGAGCATGACCAAACTATATGATTTTGTAGGGATGAACTTTCTTTGGCCATGTTATTTTGAGAAGACATGATTGCTTAGTTAGTATGCTTGAAGTATTATTATTTTTATGTCAATATTAAACTTTTATCTTGAATCTTTCGGATCTGAACATTCAAGCCACAATAAAGAAAATTACATTGAGAAATATGTTAGGAAGCATTCCACATAAAAAATTCTATTTTTAACATTTACCTACTCGAGGACGAGCAGGAATTAAGCTTGGGGATGCTTGATACGTCTCCAATGTATCTATAATTTTTGATTGCTCCATGCTATTATATATTCTGTTTTGGATGTTTAATGGGCTTATTTATACACTTCTATATTATTTTTGGGACTAACCTATTAACCGGAGGCCCAACCCAAATTGTTGTTGTTTTTTGCCTATTTTAGTGTTTCGCAGAAAAAGAATATCAAACGGAGTCCAGACGGAATGAAACCTTCAGGAGCATGATTTTTGGAACAAACGTGATCCAGAGGACTTGGAGTGGACGTCAACCAACCAACGAGGCGCCCACGAGGCAGGGGGCCCGCCTACCTCCTTGGGCGCGCCCTCCACCCTCGTGGGCACCACGTGGCTCCACCGACCTACTTCTTCCTTCTATATATATTCACATACCCCGAAAACATCCAAGAGCACCACAAAACCCTATTTCCACCGCCGCAACCTTCTGTACCCAAGAGATCCCATCTTGTGGACTTTTCCGGAGCTCCGTCGGAGGGGGCATTGATCACAGAGGGCCTCTACATCAACTCCATGGCCCCTCCGATGATGTGTGAGTAGTTTACCTCAGACCTTCGGGTCCATAGTTATTAGCTAGATGGCTTCTTCTATCTCTTTGGATCTCAATACAAAGTTCTCCTCGATTCTCTTGGAGATCTATTCGATGTAATCTTCTTTTGCGGTGTGTTTGTCGAGATCTGATGAATTGTGGGTTTATGATCAAGTTTATCTATGAACAGTATTTGAATTTTCTCTGAATTCTTTTATGTATGATTGGATATATTTGCATGTCTCTTCGAGTTATCAGTTTGGTTTGGCCTACTAGATTGATCTTTCTTGCAATGAGAGAAGTGCTTATCTTTCGGTTCAATCTTGTGGTGCTCGATCCCAGTGACAGAAAGGGAAATGACACGTATTGCATTGTTGCCATCGAGGATAAAAAGATGGGGTTTATATCATATTGCATGAGTTTATCCCTCTACATTATGTCATCTTGCTTAAAGTGTTACCCCATTCTTATGAACTTAATACTCTATATGCATGCTGGATAGCGGTCGATGTGTGGAGTAATAGTAGTAGATGCAGGCAGGAGTCGGTCTACTTGTCATGGATGTGATGCCTATATACATGATCATACCTAGATATTCTCATAATTATTCGCTTTTCTATCAATTGCTCGACAGTAATTTGTTCACCCACCTATCTTGAGAGAAGCCACTAGTGAAACCTATGGCCCCCGGGTCTATTTTCCATCATACAAGTTTCCAATCTATTTTATTTTGCAATCTTTACTTTCAATCTATATCATAAAAATACCAAAAAATATTTATCTTATTATTATTATTATATATATATCAGATCTCACTCTTGCAAGTGGACGTGAAGGGATTGACAACCCCTTTATCGCATTGGTTGCAAGGTTCTTATTTGTTTGTGTAGGTACGAGGTGACTCGCGCGTGGTTTCCTACTGGATTGATACCTTGGTTCTCAAAAACTAGGGAAATACTTATGCTGCTTTGCTGCATCACACTTTCCTCTTCAAGGGAAAACCAACGCATGCTCTAGAGGTAGCAAGCAATTACATGGCGATTGCATTTCATACAATAAAGCGACAACCATATGGCTGATGCCAGTTGCCGATAACTGTGCTACAAAACATGATCATCTCATACAATTAAATTTAGCATCATGTCTTGACCATATCACATCACAACATGCAAATAAGTTAGACATCCTCTACATTATTGTTGCAAGTTTTATATGGCTACTATGGGCTGAGCAAGAATCATTCTTACCTACGCATCAAAAACCACAATGCACTATAGTGGTTGCTTTTTGATCTTCAGAAAGAACCTTGTTCATTGAATCCAATTCAACTAAAGTTGGAGAAACTGACACCCACCAGCCACCTATGTGCGAAGCACGTCGGTAGAACTAGTCTCGCGTATGCGTACGCGTAATGTCGGTCTGGGCCGCTTCATCCAACAATACCGCCGAATCAAGAAACAACTAGTGAAGGCAAGCAATATGTATATAACCACGCCCACAACTCCTTTGTGTTCTACTCGTGCATATAACATCTACGCATAGACCTGGCTCGGATGCCACTGTTGTGGAATGCAGTAATTTCAAAAAAAAATCCTATGCACACGCAAGATCATGGTGATGCATAGCAACAAGAGGGGAGAGTATCGTCTACGTACCCTCGTAGACTGTAAGCGGAAGCATTATGACAACGTGTGGGATCGAAAGTATGTCTAGAGGGGGGTGATTAGACTACTTGACCAATTAAAAATCTATCCTTTTCCCAATTTTAGTCTTTGGCAGATTTTAGCTATCTTAGCACAAGTCAAGCAATCTTAACACAATTCAAGCAAGCATGCAAAGAGTCTATGAGAAGTGGAAAGTAAAGCATGCAACTTGCAAGAATGTAAAGGGAAGGGTTTGGAGAATTCAAACGCAATTGGAGACACAGATGTTTTTGTCATGGTTCCGATAGGTGGTGCTATCGTACATCCACGTTGATGGAGACTTCAACCCACGAAGGGTAACGGTTGCGCGAGTCCATGGAGGGCTCCACCCACGAAGGGTCCACGAAGAAGCAACCTTGTCTATCCCATCATGGCCATTGCCCATGAAGGACTTGCCTCACTAGCGGTAGATCTTCACGAAGTAGGCGATCTCCTTGCCCTTACAAACTCCTTGGTTCAACTCCACAATCTTTGTCGGAGGCTCCCAAGTGACACCTAGCCAATCTAGGAGACACCACTCTCCAAGAAGTAACAAATGGTGTGTTGATGATGAACTCCTTGCTCTTGTGCTTCAAATGATAGTCTCCCCAACACTCAACTCTCTCTCACAGGATATGGATTTGGTGGAAAGAAGATTTGAGTGGAAAGCAACTTGGGAAGGCTAGAGATCAAGATTCATATGGTGGGAATGGAATATCTTGGCCTCAACACATGAGTAGGTGGTTCTCTCTCAGAAAATGTGTATTGGAAGTGTAGGTATGTTCTGATGGCTCTCTCCATGAATGAAGAGTGGGTGGAGGGGTATATATAGCCTCCACACAAAAACTAACTGTTACACACAATTTACCAATCTCGGTGAGACCGAATTGAGAAACTCGGTCGGACCGATTTTACCAAACCTAGTGACTATTAGGTTTTTCGGTGGGACGGAGATGCAACTCGGTGGGACTGATATGTTTAGGGTTAGGGCATAACACAATCTCGGTGTGACCGATTACACAAACTTGGTGGGACCAATTTTGGTCATTAGCTAACCAGAGAGTTGGTCAGGTAAACTCGGTGGGACCGATCGCTCATTTTGGTGGGACTGAAATGTTACAAAAGGGAAACAGAGAGTTTACATTGTAATCTCGGTGGGACCGATCGCTCATCTCGGTAGGACCAAAACGTTATGAAGGGAAACAGAGAGATTACAACCCCATCTCGGTGTGACCGAGATCCCTATTGGTGAGACCGATTTGCCTAGGGTTTGTGGCAGTGGCTATGACATCTGAACTCGGTGGCGCCGGATAGAATGGTTTAGGTCATATGTGGATGTGGGAAGGTAGTTGATGGTTTTGGAGCATATCACTGAGCACTATGAAGCAAGAACCTCATCAAGCAACACCTCATCCCTCCTTGATAGTATTGGCTTTTCCTATAGACTCAATGTGATCTTGGATCACTAAAATATAAAATGTAGAGTCTTGAGCTTTGAGCTTGAGCCAATCTTTTTGTCCTTAGTATTTTGAGGGGTCCACTTTCCTCATCCATGCATTGCCATTCATTGAGCTTTTCCTGAAATATTAATCTTGGGATAGCATTAGCTCAATGAGCTATATGTTGTTAGGAATTACCAAAACCACCTAGGGATAGTTGCACTTTCAATCTCCCCCCTTTTTGGTAATTGATGACAACATATAGATCAAAGCTTCGACGAATGATAATAAGAGTGAAAAACATTGTCGCTTTGAGACGTATGTGAAAAGCAAGAGCTCCCCCTAAATTTGTGCATAGTTTATGATTTGCTTTGGACTGCAAATGCATAGAGAATTAGGCTCATGGGTTACTCTTCCATGTCACATACATCTTGGTGGAGCGCTCAAAATGATAATAATTAAATACATGCACTCATCACCAAGCAAAGTGAATGATCATATAGGGATAAAATGATAGTGTCATCCAACAAGCATTAATGTAGCATATGATCAAACACACATGATCATCCAAGTATCACACAGACGGAAACTATCTCAGTCAAGCAAAGCAAATAAAGTTCAACCACCAAAGAAAGAGAGAATAAAAAAAGCAACGCTCTCTCTCGAAGCCTATGATCTATACATTTTTCTCCCCCTTTGGCAACAAGTTACCAAAAAGTTCCTAGAAAATGCATAGCATTAAATCGTCTCTCAGGCTTGGTCTTCAGGTGGAGGTGTCCGGATAACTCCAAGAACGAAGGCTTCAGTCGAAGTAGATGGAGCTGATGGAGTAGGTGCTGGAGCTGGTGGCACTGAAGCTATAGCTGGTGCAGATGAAGTGGCTCTGGTGTCTGGAACAGGCACTGCAGCAGATCTCTGAGCTCTAGGAACTCTGGCAAATGCATCAGTGGTTGTCTTCCCCTTCCTCTCCTGCATATCATCCTGAAGTTGCTCCACAACAGACTGGATCTCAGTTACCTTCACATCCATGTCATAGAACTTCTGCTCTATGATCCTTTCCAAGCTCTCCTGGTTTTGAGTCAGGGTGGCCATCCCTTTCTCAATCCTTAGAGTGGATGCAATCAAGTAGCCGAGCTGATCTTGCTTGCTCTTCAGAAGATACTGAGATGCCTCTTCCATGGTTGGCATCTTTGCAGCTTTCTCAGCCTTTGCCTTCTCCCTTTTTGCTTGAACATGCACAGAAGATGGTGCATCCTCATTCGTGATCACTTGGTTGTCCTCAAAGTCTGGATAGATAGGCATGTGCTCCTTTTCCAACAAGTATGTGCCAGTGCCCGTCTTGGAGTTAATCGGCTCCTGAATCTATGGGGCATATCCACAACTCCTCTTCTGATCTGCAGCTGTCCTCTTTATGGTTTCCACTATTAGGCTCATGACTTTGAACTTCTATGGGACATCAAAGATGTGAAGCAAGTTAATTGCATGGCCTCTGATCATCTTGTGATCACCTGACTTTGGCAAGAGAGTGTGCCTGAGGATCTAGTTGATAGTTGGCAACCTGACAGAAGGTAATGTACAGATCCAAACTTGTGTGTCTCAAGAGCAGCATCTGGGATCTCCTTGTACATGTGTGCCATGGTGTTGTGATCCTTCTTCTTGTTGGCATAGACATCCAAGTCATCTTCACTCTCTTCTCAGGCATTGATCAACTTAGCCCATTCTGTAACTGTGGACTGGTATCTAGTGCCTTCAGACATCCAGACTATCTTGCCATCTGGGTAGAAGTGAGCTGTGGAGTAGAACTGCATGATAAGCTCATCATTCCACTTTGTGAACTTCTGAGCCACAAACTCATCAAGTCCACAAGCCTTGAAACTGTCATATACTCCTGGATAATGTTCTTCATTTTCCTTGATGTACTCCTAGTTGACCCATCTCATGTTACATACTATTGGTTTCTTGTCAAGCAACACTGTCTCATAAAAATCCTATTGTTCTTTGGTATGGAACCTGTAGTCCACAGCAGTTCTCCTTCTGGTGGCATATGGATCCGACTCTCTCCATAGCCTCTAAGGGAGTCCTGGATTAGGGGGTGTCCGGATGGCCGGACTATACCTTCGACCGGACTCCTGGACTATGAAGATACAAGATTGAAGACTTCGTCCCGTGTCCGGAAGGGACTTTCCTTGGCGTGGAAGGCAAGCTTGGCGATACGTAGATCTCCTACCATTGTAACCGACTCTGTGTAACCCTAGCCCTCTCCGGTGTCTATATAAACCGGGGAGTTTTAGTCCGTAGGACGAACAACAATCATACAATAGGCTAGCTTCTAGGGTTTAGCCTCTCTGATCTCGTGGTAGATCTACTCTTGTACTACCCATATCATCAATATTAATCAAGCAGGACGTAGGGTTTTACCTCCATCAAGAGGGGCCGAACCTGGGTAAAACATCGTGTCCCCTGCCTCCTGTTACCATCCGACCTAGACGCACAATTCGGGACCCCCTACCCGAGATCCGCCAGTTTTGACACCGACATTGGTGCTTTCATTGAGAGTTCCTCTGTGTCGTCACTTTTAGGCCCGATGGCTTCTCCGATCATCAACAGCGATGCGATCCAGGGTAAGACTTTTCTCCCCAGAGAGATCTTCGTATTCAGTGGCTTTGCACCACGGGCCAATTCGCTTGGTCATCTGGAGCAGATCGAAAGCTACACCCCTGGCCATCAGGGCAGATTTGGAAGTTTGAACTACACGGCCGACATCCGCGGAGACTTGATCTTCGACAGATTCGAGCCACAGCCGAGCGCGCCGCACTGTCATGATGGGCATGATTTAGCTCTGCCACCGAACAGTGCCCTAGAGGCCGCACCTATGTCCGCTCCGACCCCTAGCTCGGAGCCGATCACACCAACCGAGGATAGGTGGTTAGACACCGCCTCGGGGGCTGCAATCTCTATGGCGATCGAGCCGAACACCAGCCCTATCTCTGTGAAGTCCGTGACTCCAAGGAGCCGGACTCCTCTCCGGACTCCAAGCCCTCTGCGCCCCGACCGATCGAACCCGATTGGGCGCCGATCATGGAGTTCACCGCCGCGGACATCTTTCAGCACTCGCCCTTCGACGATATTCTGAATTCACTAAAGTCTCTCTCTTTGTCAGGAGAGCCCTGGCCGGACTATGGTTGGCAAGGTTGGGATGCGGATGATGAAGAAATTCAAAGCCCACCCACCACCCACTTTGTAGCCACTGTCGATGATTTAACCGACATGCTCGACTTCGACTCCGAAGACATCGACGGTATGGACGCCGATGCAGAAGACGATCAAGAACCAGCGCCTATAGGGCACTGGAAAGCCGCCTCGTCGTATGATATATACATGGTGGACACCCCAAAAGAAGGCAATGGCGATGGAACAGCAGAGGATGACCCCTCCAAGAAGCAGCCTAAGTGCCGGTGTCAGCAGCGCCGCTCTAAATCCCGCCAAAACAAAAACGGTGATTCTGGCACGGGAGATAATAACACCCCGGACAGTGCTGAAGACAACCACCTCCAGCAAGATTCAGCACAGGAGGATAGAGAAGCCAACCCTCATGAGAGAGCGGCAGACAGAGAGGTCGAGGACAATAATTACATGCCTCCCTCCGAAGACGAGGCAAGCCTCGACGACGACGAATTTGTCGTGCTGGAGGATCCCGCCGAACAAGAGCATTTCAAACGCAGGCTTATGGCCACGACGAGCAGCCTCAAGAAAAAACAGCAACATCTTAGAGCTGATCAAGATTTGCTAGCCAACAGATGGACTGAAGTCCTTGCGGCCGAAGAGTATGAACTCGAACGCCCCTCCAAGAGCTACCCAAAGCGCAGGTTGCTACCCCAATTAGAGGAGGAAGCACCTAAATCACCAGCGTATGATGCGGCCGACCGGCCACCCCGTGGCCGCGACAGAGAGGCCTCTCGGCCCTCCACTCAAGCCGCACCCTGGTGCCACTCAAAAAATACCAAGGCATGGGAAAATGCGCCAGACCTGCGAGACATATTGGAGGACAAGGCAAGGCAAACAAGATCGATCTACGGATCACGCGGGCGCCCCATGGCACAAGACGGTACTCGTCATGCCGGATATAGTAAATCCGGCCGGGCCGAACACAATAGACAAAGCTCGTTTGAGCTGCATCATGATATTGCCCAGTATAGAGGCGCCGCACACCCACTATGCTTCATAGATGAAGTAATGGATCATCAAATCCCCGAGGGTTTCAAACTCATGAACATCGAATCATATGATGGCACAACAGATCCTGCGGTATGGATCGAGGACTATCTCCTTCATATCCACATGGCCCGCGGTGATGACTTACACGCCATCAAATACCTCCCACTCAAGCTTAAAGGACCAGCTCGGCATTGGCTTAACAGCTTGCCAGTAGAATCAATTGTTTGTTGGGAGGACCTGGAAGCCGCATTCCTCAACAATTTCCAGGGCACTTATGTGCGACCACCAGACGCCGATGACCTAAGCCACATAATTCAGTAGCCAGAGGAATCGGCCAGACAATTCTGGACACAGTTCCTAACCAAGAAAAATCAAATTGTCGAGTGTCCAGACGCAGAGGCCTTAGTAGCCTTCAAGCATAACATCCATGACGAGTGGCTTGCACGACACCTAGGACAGGAAAAGCCGAAATCTATGGCAGCCCTCACGACACCTATGACCCGCTTTTGCGTGGGAGAAGACAGCTGGCTAGCTCGCAGCAATAACATGACCAAGAACCCTGGTAATTCGGATACCAAGGACAACAGTGGCAGGTCACGTCGCAACAAGCAAAAGTGCCGCATTAACAGTGACAATGCTGAGGATACGGTAGTTAATGCCGGATTCAGAGGCTCTAAACCCGGTCAGCGGAAAAAGCCATTCAAAAGAAATACTCCGGGCACGTCCAGTTTGGACCGAATACTCGACCGCTCATGCCAGATACATGGCACCCCCAAAAACCAGCCAATCACACCAACAGGGATTGTTGGGTGTTCAAGCAGGCAAGCAAGTTAAATGCCGAAAGCAGAGACAAGGGGCTGCATAGCGATGACGAGGAGGAGCCCCGGCCGCCGAACAACAGTGGACAGAAAGGTTTTCCCCCACAAGTGCGGACGGTGAACATGATATACGCAACCCACGTCCCCAAGAGGGAGCGGAAGCGTGTGCTAAGGGACGTATACGCAATGGAGCCAGTCGCCCCAAAGTTCAACCCATGGTCTTCCTGCCCGATCACTTTTGATCGAAGGGACCACCCCACTAGCATCCGTCATGGCGGATTCGCCGCATTGGTTCTAGACCCAATTATTGACGGATTTCACCTCACTAGAGTCCTTATGGACAGTGGTAGTAGCCTGAACCTGCTTTATCAGGATACAGTGCGGAAAATGGGCATCGATCCCTCGAGGATTAAACCCACCAGAACGACCTTTAAAGGCGTCATACCAGGTGTAGAAGCCAACTGTACAGGCTCAGTTACACTTGAAGTGGTATTCGGATCTCCGGATAATTTCCGAAGCAAGGAGTTAATCTTCGACATAGTCCCGTTCTGCAGTGGCTATCACGCACTGCTCGGGCAAACCGCATTTGCCAAGTTCAATGCGGTGCCGCACTACGCATACCTCAAGCTCAAGATGCCAAGCCCTCGAGGCGTCATCACGGTCAATGGAAACACCGAACGCTCTCTCCAAACGGAGGAGCATATGGAGGCTATCGCAGCGCAAGTACAAAGCAGCCTCTCAAGGCAACTCTCTAGTCTAGCCATTAAATGTCCGGACACCATCAAGTGCGCCTGGAGTAACCTACACCAAGACCGCCTGGCATGTTCAGAGCAAGCGTAGCAACGCGGCCCCAACCCCAGCCCTCGCGAACTTGCAAAACCAGTGTAGCGCGTACATAACTATGCTCTGGAAATATCATGGGCACAGGGGGAGGGGCACCATCACGGCACGCCCAAAACGCGTCTTAAACCGCACTAGGGGCTGCCGATTTCTTAATTTTCTCTTATTTGCAGGATTCCATTCTTCGGAAGGCTTGTCCGGCAGTACAATTGCCGCACAAACGATACAGCCAGGGAAGCAGAAAGCTACGCCGCACTACGGAACTCTAAGGTGGTCTCTATAACAAGCAGTATACCTGTTTCGCATAACATTCTGCAGCTCGCCCCTGGAAAGGACATATTTGATAGTCCCATCTTTTGCTTATCGCACTATTTGTATCATTCTGCTTTAATCGCAGATTTTTTAAAATAAACAATGCATAGCTTCCGTCTATTATTGCATTACCTTTTTTACGAATATATGTTCATTAATGACATGTTGCACCCGTACACTTTGGTACGGCCAATACGCCAGGGGCTTAAGCACCCCACAATACGGCGTGAGAAGTTCGAACACTTTCACAAGTGCGGCACCCCGAACTTATAGCATTATATGCATCGGCTCCGAATCATGTCTTGGGTCAAATGTTGGGTTTTCTCGGCTCCTATGTTTTGGTACCTTACGTTCCATTATACCGGCTAAGGTAGCACTAGGAGAACTACTGCAATTGTGCCCCAGTTGAGCTGGGCTAAGCACCTTAGTAGAGAAAGCTAAAACTGACCGTCATGATGAGGCGAGAGCTGGTCGCTGTTCAAGAGGTTTTCGAGTCCCTAAAGACTTATGTCGCTTAGAGTGAGGAGTCGGCTTTGTCCGGCCTAGGCATGGATAGCGCCCCGAACTCGGTCTTCCGAACACTAGGGGCTTCGCTGAAATTTAAAATTATAGAACTCTATAGCTAAGTGAGAGTGTTCAAGCATTATAGTCTGATTGCCTTGTTTGTTGTGTTGAACGCCTCCCTCGAAGGACCCAAGAATGGGAAAAAGAGCGCTCATGTTTATCCCGAACACCCCAGCACTCGTGGCATGGGGGCAGAAGCCGACGACTCGCCATCTCTCAAATTTGATAAATGGCCGCACAGAAGGTAATATTTTAAATTCAAAAGCGTTGCTTAGCGCATATGAACAAGTTTTCAGCGTACAGGATCACAAATGTGAGTTTACTCAAAAATTACATCTTTGGAGCATTCATCCGCTATAAGGCGGGCACCCTTCAGGACGCCCTCATAATACGCTTCCGGGACGCGATGCTCCTTGCCCGGCGGCGGCCCGTCCTTCACCAGCTTCTCCGCATCCATCTTGCCCCAGTGCACTTTAGCATGGGCAAGCGCCCTATGGGCACCTTCGATGCAGACAGAGCGCTTGATTACCTCAAGCCGTGGACAGGCATCCACCAGCCGCCTCACCAGCCCGAAGTAGCTCCCAGGCAGAGCCTCTCCAGGCCACAGCCGAACTATGAGGCCCTTTATGGCTTGTTCGGCAACCTTGTGGAGCTCGACCATCTGCTTCAGCTGGTCGCTCAAAGGCACCAGGTGTCCCGCCACAGCATACTAAGACCAGAACACCTTCTTCGTCGAGCTCCCCTCCTTGGCTCGGTAGTAGGTGGCGGCATCAGACGCACTGCGGGGCAAATCTGCGAATGCTCCTGGAGAGCTCCGGACTCAGGTAAGTAACAAATAATTCACTTTCACGTGCTTGCTTTGCATAATGAATGCCTTACCCGCCACTACCTTCTTCATCGTGTCAATTTCTTTGAGGGCTTTCTAGGCTTCGGCCTTGGTAGACTTCGCGCTTTTGAGGGCTGCCGCAAGCTCGGACGCTTGTGTCTTTGAGTCAAGCTCCAAACTCTTGTGTTTTTTCACGAGAGCCTGGAGCTCTTTCTGCACCTCCTCCACCCACGCCTCCTGCTTCTCTCTCTCCGTGCGCTCCATGGCCGCCCTGTTTTCGGCCTCAGACAGCGCTTGCTTAAGGGTTGCCACCTCGGCCGTGGCCCCTATAATAGCACGTTGATCCTGTCATTTTTTGCAACCACATCTTCTATATATAATTGCGCAAGGTATTACTTACCTTCCCTCTCCTCGAGTTGCCTCTTGGCATGGCCGAGCTCGTTCTCGGACCGCACGAGGTTCTGCTTCAGCATATCCACCTCCCTAGTCAGTGCGGCGGAGGCCAGCAGCGAAGACTGCATACGCATATTGACTTGATTATGTTAGACTCCTGCGATTATTAGATCCTCTATTCGGCTTTTCTTTCCGAACGCCGAACAGAGCATCAAGGGCTACTGTCTATGCGGTAATATTTTTACATATTCTTTACCTACCTCAAAGCCTGTTAGAAGGCTGGCACAGGCTTCAGTCAGTCCGCCCTTGGCGGACTGAACCTTCTGGATCACCGCACTCATAATAGTGCGGTGCTCCTCGTCGATGCAGGCACTGTTAAGCGTCTCCAACAAATTGTCCGGTGCCTCCGGTTGGACGGAGGTCACCGGCTCGGTAGGCTCGCTCCTCTTGGAAGGAGGCCGCCTACTGGAGTCCGGAACCATTGAAGGTTTCGGCCCGGTGTCCGGCTCAAGGCTGGACTCGGAGCCCTTGGGGGTTTTATCCCCTTCGCGCCTGGAGTCTGGGAGGTCGCCTTGCGATGCCTCCAGGACCACCTCCTCCTGGCATGGAACCTGTTGGGACAGCACCTCGGCGTCGTCCGTAGGGTGGGGGCGGTAGCTGTTGGAAGCGAATCCACATCCGACGAATCCAGGGAACCGCTCGACGACACGCCGAGCCGGTCTTTGGGTGGACTGCACAAACATGTTCGACATAAGGAAAAGCTGTGCAATGAAAGAATACTATGAATCACTCTGGTATCCGGACACTTACGATCTCGCCAGGGGCTTGGCCCTATGTGGCCACTCCTCTTCGCCATCGTCGGCGTTGGTGGAGCCGTCCGGAGGAAGGGTTTTCCTCTTCTTGGACCCTTCGTCCTCCCCTGTTGGGGTGGCCTTCCTTTTCTTCTCTCCCCCCACTGGAGGGGGAGAGGTCTCTTCTTCCTCCTCCTCGTCTTCACGGGAGGAGTGCGTCTTGGAGTCGTCGGATGATGAATCCGACACCCCCAGGCGCCGGGCACTCTTCCGAGTCCCCGTGGCCTTCTTCTTGGCCTTCTTCTCCGGCACCACATAGGGTGCCGGAACCAGCAGCTTCGCCAAGCGAGCGTCCGTTGGGCCTTCGGGCAAAGGAGCCGGACAGTTGATCTGTCCGGGTGTCTCCTGCCAATCCTGTCAAAGGTAAGGGAGCTTAAGATCCCGCATGGAGTCAAACTATGAAAAACTAATACCCTGTAAAAGGTAAATATAGCTTACCGCACGAGCGCGACGATGCGTGTAGAATCCGCGATCCTCGGTAGCGGATGCGGGGGCCTCGGCACCCTTGAAAAGCACCTTCCAGGCATCTTCGTACGTTGTGTCAAAGAGCCTGCTTAGAGTTCGGTGCTGCGCCGGGTCAAACTCCCACAGGATGAAAGCCCGTTGTTGACACTAGAGGATCCGGCGGATGAGCATAACCTGGACTACGTTGACAAGTTTGAGCTTCTTGTCCACCAGGGTTTGGACGCATGTTTGGAGTCCGGTCAGCTCTCCTTTTTTACCCCACGACAGGCCCGTCTCTTTCCAGGAGGCGAGCCGTGTAGGGGGTCCAGATCGGAACTCGGGGGCTGCGACCCATTCAGGGTCGCGTGGCTCGGTGATATAAAACCACCCCGACTGCCACCCCTTTAGGGACTCCACGAAGGAGCCCTCGAACCATAGGACATGGGGCATCTTGCCCACCATGGCGCCTCCGCACTCCGCTTGGGTGCCGCGCACCACCTTCGGCTTGAATTGAAAGTCTTGAGCCATAGGCCGAAATGGGGGCGGATGCGGAAGAAAGCCTCGCACACGACGATAAACGCCAAGATGTTGAGGACAAAATTCGGGGCCAGATCATGGAAATCCAGGCCGTAGTACAACATGAGCCCCCGGACAAACGGGTGGAGAGGGAAGCCCATCCGCGGAGGAAATGGGGAAGGAACACCACCCTCTCATGGGGCCTAGGGGTGGGGATGAGCTGCCCCTCTTTGGGAAGCCGGTGCGCAATGTCATTAGACAAGTATCCGGCCTTCCTCAATCTTTTTATGTGTCCCTCCGTGACGGAGGAGACCATCCACTTGCCTCCCGCTCCGGACATGACTGGAGAAGGTTGAGGTGGGGTGTGCGGACTTGGGCGCAGGAGCTCGAGTGTGCGGAAATGGATAGGCAAAGGAGGAAGAAGGCGTGGATGAAAAGGTGGATCCTTATCCCCTTATATGGGCGGACGCGACTATGCGCCCCCATCAGCATGGTAAAACTCGCTTATCTCCCAAGCGCCATAGTCAATGGCGCGGTTGGGTTACCCACACCCGTATTGATGAGAATCCCAGAATAAGGGGACATGATCTCTGCTTTAACAAGACGTGCCAAGGAAACCGCCTCGCTAAACACGCTGAGGTGGGACAGTAAAATGATTCGAATAAAGACTTGGCCGTGGTGTGATGTCACGCTATGGAATACGTCAGCAGATTAGATTTGTGTAAATATTATTCTCTCTATGGCAATATGTGGAAACTTATTTTGCAGAGCCGGACACTACCTTTGTGTTCAAAATCTTCTATGAAGTACTTGGAGGAGGAACCCGCCTTGCAATGCCGAAGACAATCTGCGTGACGAACTCGTTGTCATTGAAGCCTGGTTCAGGGGCTAATGAGGGAGTCCTGGATTAGGGGGTGTCCGGATGGCCGGACTATACCTTCGACCAGACTCCTGGACTATGAAGATACAAGATTGAAGACTTCGTCCCGTGTCCGGAAGGGACTTTCTTGGCGTGGAAGGCAAGCTTGGCGATACGGATATGGAGATCTCCTACCATTGTAACCGACTCTGTGCCCTAGCCCTCTCCGGTGTCTATATAAACCGGGGAGTTTTAGTCCATAGGACGAACAACAATCATACCATAGGCTAGCTTCTAGCGTTTAGCCTCTCTGATCTCGTGGTAGATCTACTCTTGTACTACCCATATCATCAATATTAATGAAGCAGGATGTAGGGTTTTACCTCCATCAAGAGGGCCCGAACCTGGGTAAAACATCGTGTCCCCTGCCTCCTGTTACCATCCGACCTCGACACACAGTTCGGGACCCCCTACCCGAGATCCACCGGTTTTGACACCGACAACTTCAATCATGAGTCCTTCCTGATCTTCATGTTTTCTGCTACAGGATGAGCATCATTATGATCTGGAATTTTTGGCTTTAGCTTTCTCAAAACATGTGTCTCATCATCTTCTTCTTCAGCAACAGTTTCAGGCACCGGGGCCTTGTTTTTCTTAGCAGTTGGAATGTTCCTGGTACTCCTCTTTGGTGCAGATTTAGGTTTTGGAGCAGCTGGCTTAGAAGCTTCTTTGGGCTTAGATGAAGCAGCCCCTGACCTTGTGACATATCCCATAAGTTTATGTGCCTTAGGTGTTGGTGCAGCATCTTCTTCCTCTTCCTCTTCAGAGTCTCTCATGATTGAGGATCTCCCAAGCACTCCGGAAGTGGTCTTCTTGACCCTCTCTTTCCTCTTCTTCCCTTCTGTAGCAGCCTCTTTGGGTTCAGATTCCAAAGGTACTTGAGTAGAGGCTCTAGCTTTGGACATGGGAATTCTCTTTGTAGGTAATTTGGTCTTCATACCAGGCTTAGTTGCAGCAGCAGTGCTATATTCCTTCTTAACCATTTTCTTTTTGGAAGTGGCCTCATCCTCAACTGCCACATAGTCTTCATCCTCAGATTCAGAAGTTTTCTTCTTTCTGGCCCTGGTGGCAGCCTTTGGCATATTGTTTGGTGTGCTCCTGCTGCCATCATCTGAGCTGCTAGAGGGACTGGTGCCCTCACTCAAGTGAACCTGCTCCTCTGACTTGTTCTGGCTGTCACTTTGATCAGATATATTGCAATCTCTGACAACTGACCCTGTGAATAGATTATAGATGAGGTAGAGTGGATGAGCATCACAAAATACAGAGGTTTTTGCAAAAGAATGAATCAAAAACTTAGCTTTAGTTTTCCTCAGAAAGCATTTCGGATCAACCGATTTGTAAACTCGCTGATACCGAAGCAGCTTTTGGAACCTAAACTAGTGAACCCGGTCAGACCGAGTCACAGTTCGGTGGCACCGAGACTGCTAGGGTTTCACAAAGTCCTGAACTCGGTCACGCCGATTTGCAATTCTCGGTCAGACCGAGAATCGCATGTGCAATGGCCTGAGCCGAATCGGTGGTACCGAGTTTCACAACTCGGTTGGTCCGAGATGGTTTCAACGGAAACCTAACCCTAAATTTTCAAATCATCTCTAATCTACGGAGTGTTTTGACTGGATAAGATAGTTTCAATCGTGGCAAGATTCATGGTGAACACAATGTGCTAGGAATTAGATAAGGATAGCATAGTGATCAAGTTCATACCCTAGTTCGGCGATGAACTCGCTATGGCGGCAACGGCGAGGATGATTCCTGTTGACGGCGGCGGAGACCAGCGGCAGGAGGCAATTGGCGACGAGAAGGACGATCCGGACACCCTGGAGGCAGAGCGGGCTAAGCGCGGGCGAAAGAGTTCGGAGAAAAATTTCAAAAATTTTGCCCGTGGGTATATATAGCCCGACCCTGTCGGTGTGACCGAGTGGAACAACTCGGTGGCACCGAGATGCATAACTGCAAGCAGTTGCCGCAACTCGGTGTGACCGAAAAGTTCAAATCGGTTGCACCGAGATTGAAAACCTAGATCGACTTGGTGATCTCAGTATGACCGAAATGGGTGAATTGGTCAGACCGAAACGCACAAAGAAGTTTTGGAAGTTTAAGTCTATGATGAATCGGGGACTCCGAGTGCTCCTCACACAGAGTGGTTCGAATCTGACTTGATCAAATTTTGTGATGTAGCATGAATAGAGTTTGAGACGAGAAAAGCATAGATAGCTAGAGAAGGTTCTTAGGCATTCTTGTCCATCCACTTGGCCAAAAGAAAAGGAAACCAATCAATCAAAACAATAAGTGGATGTCCTCGAATGAGTAAATTATGCGACCAACATGCTCACACAATAAAATGACAAATGAAATATGTGGCAAAGCATGCACAAACAATTCTAGCATCTATCAAGCAATTGGCGATGACTAGGTCATCTATATATGAGTATATTGACTTAGGAGTCAAATGAGAACATTTGATCATAGGTCATACTCATCGTTTAAGCACAAGTGGGGTTACCACTTTTACATAAAGCGTTGTTGTGTTCACACCATTAGAGTTGCTTTAACTCAATTGTTAGAGTAAAGCTCCCCCTAGATGTGAGATCCCCCCTAAGAGGGATGAACTAACCTTGGGTTTTGTCGATGATGACTTCATGTACATGTTGAAGATGTGGATGCTCAATGTTGATGTAGATCATTTGGATCTATCCTTTGGAGTGAGTTGCACTTTCAATACCTACCCGGGTTAGTCCCACAAGGAACAAACAAGGCTATCCATAGACATAGAGTGATGCACACACAATATCATGTCTATGAAAGCTTTAGGTTACCTTGTCCCTTGTATTACCAACAAGAGGGTTTGTGACTCCTTGAACTAGTGCAAGATGTGGAAGTTGATTGCACTTGTTCTTGCCAAAATGATAAGAGTGAAGTATGTTGGCGGAGTCACCCTCAAGAACTCTCTAGTTCTTCTTCTTCGGGATCCACACCATCTTGATGGGAATCCTCGGAGTTGTAGTTGTACTTGATGAACTGGAACTTATGTAGTCTTGGGAACCCACTTGACCAAGGCCTTAGGAGCTTCTTCAAATGCATCAATTTCCTCTTGAAGCTTGTCCTTGCCTTTTTGCTTGTGGTGGAAGATTATCTTGAGCTTGTGTCCCTTTGAAAGAAGTAGGATCTTACTTCTCTTGTTGAGGAACAAACTTCGTCTTGGGATATTGATCTTCTTCCCACTCAACTCCATTGGCATTGAACCTTCGTTCAGAACCAATACCTTGATTCTTCTGGTGCCTTCCTTGCTTGCGTACAATTTCCTCGAATTGCTTACTCCCGGCAAGGCTATTGTAAACACCTTTCTCTATAATTCCCTTCAATAAGCTATTTTCTTGATCAAGTGTAACTTGGCTAAGAGAATCATTAGTGGAATCAAGAGAACTACTAGAAGCAACAACATTGGATTTAGCATGATTATTGTTACTACTAGAGGAAGAATCTTTCTTGTTCTTGTTACTAGTCTTGACTTGAGGCATGTAAGTGGATAAGAATAAATGCTTGGTAATGTAAGAAGAACTTTTCTTGTGAAGATCATCATTGATTTCCTTTAAGAACTCATGCTCTTGCTCAAGGTTGAGCTTTTCAAAACGTAATTTCTCATGAGTCCTTAAAAGTTCTCGATGATCTCCTAAGATAGTTTCATGAGCTAACTTAAGAGTGTTTAGTTCTTTAGTTAGAGACTCAATATTCTCCTTATCATTGTCATTCGTTTCATCATAGTATTCATCACTATAGTTGTCAACAAGTAAATCATCGTCACCTAACAAGTCATCTTCATCACTATTGAAATCAACATACTTGGGGTGTGATACCTTTGGACCTTTGGCCATGAAGCATCTTCCAATTCCTTCATTTGGTGAATCAAATATGTCATAGGAGTTGGTTGACACAAGTGCTAGACCGGCAACACCTTCATCTTGAGTATATTCGGAGTCGGAGTGATAGCTTCTCTCGGAGTCATTGTTGGAGTCGGAGCCGGATACCCATTCACCAACATGAGCTTGATGTCTTCATTTTGTGTAGCTCCTTGATGACTTGTCCTTCCTTTCCAAATCCTTGCTTCTCCGAGAGGGTCTTTGTTCATAAAGACAATCAATAAATAAATCATGCTCCGACTTCGTCACATAATGGTTCACCATACGTGCATGCTACGGGAATCACAAACTTCAACACAAGTATTTCTCAAATTCACAACTACTCAACTAGCATGACTCTAATATCACCATCTTCATATCTCAAAACAATCATCAAGTATCAAACTTCTCATAGTATTCAATGCACTTTATATGAAAGTTTTTATTATATCCCTCTCGGATGCCCATCATATTAGGACTAAATTCATAACCAAAGCAAATTACCATGCTGTTTAGGACTCCCAAAATAATATAAGTGACACATGATAGTTCATCTATTTCTATAAAATAAAACCACCACCGTGCTCTAAAAGGATATAAGTGAAGTACTAGAGCAAATGACAAATTACTCCAAAAGATATAAGTGAAGCTCAATGAGTAGTCAAATAATTATGCAACTATGTGAAGACTCTCTAACATTTAATAATTTCAGATCTTGGTATTTTATTCAAACAGCAAGCAAAACAAAATGAAATAAAATGACGCTCCAAGCAAAACACATATCATGTGGCGAATAAAAATATAGCTCCAAGTAAAGTTATCGATGAACGAAGACGAAAGAGGGGATGCCATCCGGGGCATCCCCAAGCTTAGGCTCTTGGTTATCCTTGAATATTACCTTGGGGTGCCTTGGGCATCCCCAATCTTAGGCTCTTGCCACTCCTTATTCCATAGTCCATCGAATCTTTACCCAAAACTTCAAAACTTCACAACACAAAACTTAACAGAAAACTCGTAAACTTCGTTAGTATAAGAAAATAAATCAGCACTTCAAGGTACTGTAATGAACTCATTCTTTATTTATATTGGTGTTAAACCTACTGTCGGATTTCGGGTTCCTGTAGACCCTTGAGGTTCGAACACTGGGGTGCGCGCGGAGATCTCGCTTCCAACCTACCTGCACCCCTCCGCCTCGCTAAGATCTAAACTATGGAAAGAACAACACAAGAGACTTGAGGTTTATACTGGTTCTGGCCACCGATGTGGTGTAATACCCTACTCCAGTGTGTGGTGTGGTGGATTGCCTCTTGGGCTGATGATGATGAATGATACAAGGAAGAACAGCCTCGCGAGGGTCTGTTCTTGGCAGGGGCGATGAACTGTTGGGAGGAGTTCAGTCACCTTTTTCTCTCTCTCTCTGATCGAACCCCTCTCTAGAGAACCTCCTGTCCAGAAAACCCTCTCCAGGAAAAACTCCCTCCCGGAAAACCCCCTTTGCTCTGTGGGTGGCTGGTCCTATTTATAGAGGCCCTGGTCCTCTTCCCAAATATCGAGCGGGAAGGGAGCCAACAATGACGGGCTAATTTGAAGGGGGACAGCTAGTACTAGCTACCCTGACAAAAGTAGTCTTCGCCTGCGCAAAGCTCTGGTGGTGACCCTGTCTTGGGCTCCACGATGACCTCCATCTTGCAGTCCTTCTGGTCTTGGTCTTGTTGCACCGAAATGGAAACCTTTGCCTGATGCCTCGGTACTCTGCGGCTGCGCTTGCCCCCTTTGCACCAAAGAGGAAAGGAGGACACTGCGCGGGCTGGCACCCGCCTGGCGCCCTTGGTCGTCATCGCTTGCGTCACGGGCACCTCGTGAGGTACCCCGCCTTGATCTCTCCGCCTCCTCGCGAGCCAGCCTGATGAGGCCGTGCCTAAGGAAGCTCCGTGTCGTCCGCCCCGCGAGGCTTGGCCCCTCACGAGGGTCTTGGGTCTGTGTTGATGAAGATGGGCCGTGCTGGGCCCCCCTTTGATCCACCCCGCAGGCCGCAGGCAGGCAAGTCTGGGGACCCCCGTTCCCAGAACACCGACAGTAGCCCCCGGGTCCAAGGCGCGCCCGGACTTGGCCATGCAGGGAGGCGGAAGGGCAAGAGCGAAGCGCCGTGGGCCCTAACAGCCTGCGGCCTTGGGCGCCGCGTGGCAGTTGATTGGACGTGGGCGCCTTAGCAAGTGCGCGAGTTGATAAAGGAGCGGCATCCACCTAGGCTTTGCTTCCTGCTTTCCCCAGTTGCTGCTCAGATCCCCTTTCTTGCGCCTCTCCTTCCTTCCTCCAAAATTTCCAGATCTACTCCGACCGTGTGACCTAGGAAGCCATGGCACCTCGTCAGCCCCCGGCCGTAGCTTGGTACTCGTCTGCCCTCGACCCGCCGAACGTGTCGGAGGCGAGCCTTGCCTGGTTGCGCCGGATGGCGACGGCACGGGGCATCAATGGGGCGAAGGTGTTCAAAGCCGGCTCCGCCACCCCTGAGGGTCAAGGGAGCACCTTCTATCCGTTCTTCGTAAGTGCCATTGCTGCTGGCCTGGTGCCTCCATTCTCCGAGTTTTTCTTCTCTGTCCTCCGCCATTATAAGCTACAGGCTCTGCATCTCCACCCCAACTCCATCCTTCTCCTGGCAATCTTCGCCTATTACTGCGAGGCTCACATAGGGGTGCAGCCCTCAGTGGCCTTGCTGCGCCATTACTTCTACCTCCGGACCTCTCGCGATACTACTTCCGCGTGCGCGAGCTTCGTTGCGTACGGTGGCGCCATTGCCATTTCGAACCTCGGGAAAAGGAATGAGGGCTTCAGGAGCAAGTGGGTCTTGGTGGATGCTGGGCGCATCCACCCTCGGCTGATCTTGCCCACGGAGCAGCCCATGAGCTCCAGCGATTGGGGTCGAGCAGAGCTCGCAGACCCCCGCGCGAAGCTGGTGTTGGAGAAGATGGACGCGGATCTGAGGCCGGCCAACATGGCGCGGCGAAGCTGACCGGCGCGTCGCTGCTAAGGGAATTCCTGGAGCACCAGCTGGCTCCGCTTCGGCAGTACTCACTTCCGATGTGGAGGCCCTGTCCGAGCCCCGCGGCCTTAGTCGACGGAGATCTGGCTGCGGTCCTCCAATCTCTGGTCGGGGGCGATGTGGCGAGGTTGGTGGGCGCTCCTACGCCCTTGTTCCTCCGCGACGACTGGGAGCAGGTAGTGGAGTCCACACCCGTCTTCAATGGGGATGGGCCCATGCCCATGGAAACTCCCGAGGAACCGGTGGACGTTCCCTCCGACGACTCCAGCGAAGAGGAGGAAGGAGGGGAGCGGGAAAAGGGGCCTAACTCCAAGGCGACTGACGGAGAGTCGAGGGCTCCCCTCCCTCGGCGCAGGTCCCGCGTTCTCCGCCTCTCTCCGAGCGATGACGACGAGGAGGACGGCGAGAATAACGACGAGCAGGATGGCGGGAGCTCGCCCCCGATCCCGAAGAAGGACAGGACCGGGCTGATCTCCCGCGGGCCTACCCCGGCCCCGAGGCGGACCGCAGACGCACCTTCCGCCTCCAAGCTTCCCAAGGTTGACCCTTCCAGCCGGCTTTCAGGCTTCAAATTTGGCCGGAGGCCGCTTGAGCTCACTGGCGACGACCCGTAAGCATTCGATTCTTGTCTTTATTTCTTGCTCTGCTTCTGAGGCTTGACGTCCGCATTTCTTGGATAGGCTGGCGCCCGCAGCAAAGAAGCCGAAGGGAGCTGCTGAGGTTCCATCCGTGGTAGAGCCTCTGCCCACGAAGGAGGGTGACCGCGACGCACAGGCTTCTCCTGCCCGGTCGTCCTCGCGAGGCCTGGCTGAGCCGGCCGGGGCGAGCTCAGCCCCCTCGGCCCAAGTGACTCCCGAGGTGTCCTTGCATGCCACCGCCACTTCAGCCGTTGGGGCGCGGCAGACCCCGCCTCAGGATGCTGTGGCCGTGCTGCTGCCTTCTCCTCCTACTCCACCGGCTGCTGTCTCTCCGACTCCTTCTGCCGTCCTGGATCGTGCTGTTGCTGAGCTCGACCGACTGCGGCAGGATCTTCTTGGCGCTGACCCCCGCTTGATGGCCGGGCGCTTGGAGCTGGCTTCAGGATGGGTTCGCTCCGACACTTTGATTCGGGAGGCGCTGGTCCAGGCCTCGACGGCTTGCGACGAAGAGAAGCAGGCCATCCTTGAGGTGAAGTCTGCTTGTCACGCACCCCTGGGGGAGGTGGTCGACGTCTGTGGACGTTTCAAGGCGCTGGAGGACGAGCTGCAAGGCCTGCGGGACCAGCTCATGAAAGAGGTCCGCCTTCGCCAAGAGCAGGAAGAAGGCGTGAAGGCTCACGAGGCGGCCGTCAAGGAGAGGGAGGTCAAGCTCAGGAAACGCCGCGACCGCCTAGGCGCGCTGGAGCAGGAGTTGGGGGCAAGGAAGGCCGAGCTGGACGGCAAGGCCCTGCTTCTTGCCAAGGACCGCGTGGCCTTCACGGAGATGGAGGCAAAGGCTCGCTCCTCGTTGAGGACGCTTTACGACAGCGGCCTGGAGAGCCCGCTGGCTGGCGCCGAGGACGGCCCCGCCAAGCTGCTTCCCTTCCTAGTTCGTGCTCTTGAAGATGTCGCCCTTGGCCTTCGCCCCACGGCCGAGGCCGAGGCGCGTGTCCTGTCTTCTGCAGCACTGATGCGGGTCCTCAACCACATCTACCTTCGCGATCCCGGCATCGACCTCGACAGCCTGCTGGAGCCAGTAAGCGGCGAGCGTGCCGCTGCTGCTGCCGAGGCCGTGAAGGGTCACGCGGAGGCTCTGCTGGGGAAGTTCTGGGCCTTCAGCACCAAGCCGAAGCAAGGCGCTGCCAACCCCGCTGCTCCATGAGGCGAACCCACTACGCTGCTCCACCGCCGACAAGTGACTCCGTCGTGGCTCCTGTCCTGCTTTTAATTCCTGCACATGTATCTTGCCTCGGGGAGGCGTTTAAACTTGCATTTGGCATTGAGATAATAGTGTGGACTGTAATATTTGCATTTGAATTTCTTGAAATTGGTGCTTTTCCTTCCTACTTGCTTATGTTCTACGCCAGCAGAGCCCGGGCCCGCGCATGCCTCACCCAGCATTGGTCCCGACTAGAAACCAGGACGGGGCCAAGGAGTGAGGGGCCACGTGACAAGTTAGGCTCCTGAGTCACGATGCTCAGGAGTCCCCCTTGGCGCACGAATAGCAAGTAGGGAGGTGTGATGCGGGTGGATCTACCGTTCTACGTCTACAGAGCCAGGCCGCGTGCATGCCTCACCCAGCGTTGGTCCCGACCGGAAACCAGGACGGGGCTACGGAGTGAGGGGCTACGTGACCAGTTAGGCTCCTGAGTCGCGATGCTCAGGAGTCTCCCTTGACGCTCAAACGGCCTTCGTAACTTGGCTCCGCTCGGGGAGAGACGCGCGACGAATCAGGCCCGGGGGGACCTGGCTGGGCGGCGTGCGTCTTGGTGTGACCCAGGTGCAGCCCCCGTGCCCAGCCCCCTCGCGCGGCACTCCCAAGGGGAGGCGTTACGATGAGGCTAGACACTGAGCTCTGGGCTCCCTGAGGTTGATGCGGCCCGGGGGCCACCCTCAGTTGTTTATCACCAGCGCGGAGCATAGCGCTTCCGTATGTGTACGGGCATAGCCGCTCCTCGGCAGTGTCATCAGCCAGCGTGGAGCTGAAGGAAATATGCCCTAGAGGAAATAATAAAGTTATTATTTATTTCCTTATATCATGATAAATTTTTATTATTCATGCTAGAATTGTATTAACCGGAAACATAATACATGTGTGAATACATAGACAAACAGAGTGTCACTAGTATGCCTCTACTTGACTAGCTCGTTAATCAAAGATGGTTATGTTTCCTAACCATGGTCAAAAGAGTTGTTATTTGATTAACGAGATCACATCATTAGTTTAATGATCTGATTGACATGACCCATTCCATTAGCTTAGCACCCGATCATTTAGTATGTTGCTATTGCTTTCTTCATGACTTATACATGTTCCTATGACTATGAGATTATGCAACTCCCGTTTGCCGGAGGAACACTTTGGGTGCTACCAAATGTCACAACGTAACTGGGTGATTATAAAGAAGCACTACAGGTGTCTCCAAAGGTAGATGTTGGGTTGGCGTATTTCGAGATTAGGATTTGTCACTCCGATTGTCGGAGAGGTATCTCTGGGCCCTCTCGGTAATACACATCACTTAAGCCTTGCAAGCATTGCAACTAATGAGTTAGTTGCGAGATGATGTATTACGGAACGAGTAAAGAGACTTGCCGGTAATGAGATTGAACTAGGTATTGGATACCGACGATCAAATCTCGGGCAAGTAACATACCGATGACAAAGGGAACAACGTATGTTGTTATGCGGTCTGACCGATAAAGATCTTCGTAGAATATGTAGGAGCCAATATGGGCATCCAGGTCCCGCTATTGGTTATTGACCGGAGACGTGTCTCGGTCATTCCTACATTGTTCTCGAACCGTAGGGTCCGCATGCTTAAGGTTTCGATGACAGTTATATTATGAGTTTATGAGTTTTGATGTACCGAAGGAGTTCGGAGTCCCGGATGAGATCGGGGACATGACGAGGAGTCTCGAAATGGTCGAGATGTAAAGATCGATATATTGGACGACTATATTCGGACATCGGAAAGGTTCCGAGTGATTCAGGTATTTTCGGAGGTACCGGGGAGTTACGGGAATACGGGAAAGAGTATTGGGCCTTAATGAGCTTTAGTGGGAAGGAGCCAGGAGGTGGCGCGCGCCCCTCCCAAGCCCAGTCCAAATTGGACAAGGGATTTGGGGCGCGGCCCACCTCTCCCTTCCTTCTCCACTTCCCTCCTTTCCCCCCTTCTCATAGTTGGACTAGGAAAGGAGTCCTACTCCCGGTGGGAGTAGGACTCCCCTTGGCGCGCCCACTCCTAGGCCGGCCGCCCCTCCTCCCTTGCTCCTTTATATACGGGGGCGGGGGGCACCCCATAGACACACAAGTTGATCCTCGTGATCGTTCCTTAGCCGTGTGCGGTGCCCCCTGCCACCATATTTCACCTCGGTCATATCGTTGTAGTTCTTAGGCGAAGCCCTGCGTCGGTAGAACATCATCATCGTCACCACGCCGTTGTGCTGACGGAACTCATCCCCGAAGCTTTGCTGGATCGGAGCCCGGGGATCGTCATCGAGCTGTACGTGTGCTAAGAACTCGGAGGTGCCGGAGTAACGGTGCTTGGATCGGTCGTATCGGGAAGAAGACGTACGACTACTTCCTCTACGTTGTGTCAACGCTTCTGTTGCGATCTACAAGGGTACGTAGATCATACTCTCCCCTCTCGTTGCTATGCATCACCATGATCTTGCGTGTGCATAGGAATTTTTTTTGAAATTACTACGTTCCCCAACAGTGGCATCAGAGCCTAGGTTTTATGGTTTGATGTTATTTGCACGAGTAGAACACAAGTGAGTTGTGGGCGATATAAGTCATACTGCCTACCAGCATGTCATACTTTGGTTCAGCGGTATTGTTGGACGAGATGACCCGGACCAACATTACGCGTACGCTTACGCGAGACCGGTTCCCCCGACGTGCTTTGCACACAGGTGGCTTGCGGGCGACTGTCTCTCCAACTTTAGTTGAACCAAGTGTGGCTACGCCCGGTCCTTGCGAAGGTTAAAACGGAGTCTATTTGACAAACTATCGTTGTGGTTTTGATGCGTAGGTGAGATTGGTTCTTGCTTAAGCCCGTAGCAGCCACGTAAAACTTGCAACAACAAAGTAGAGGACATCTAACTTGTTTTTGCAGGGCATGTTGTGATGTGATATGGTCAAGACATGATGCTAAATTTTATTGTATGAGATGATCATGTTTTGTAACCGAGTTATCGGCAACTGGCAGGAGCCATATGGTTGTCGCTTTATTGTATGCAATGCAATCGCGATGTAATGCTTTACTTTATCACTAAGCGGTAGCGATAGTCGTGGAAGCATAAGATTGGTGAGACGACAACGATGCTACGATGGAGATCAAGGTGTCGCGCCGGTGACGATGGTGATCATGACGGTGCTTTAGAGATGGAGATCACAAGCACAAGATGATGATGGCCATATCATATCACTTATATTGATTGCATGTGATGTTTAACTTTTTATGCATCTTATCTTGCTTTGATTGACGGTAGCATTATAAGATGATCTCTCACTAAATTATCAAGAAGTGTTCTCCCTGAGTATGCACCGTTGCGAAAGTTCTTCGTGCTGAGACACCACGTGATGATCGGGTGTGATAGGCTCTACGTTCAAATACAACGGGTGCAAAACAGTTGCACACGCGGAATACTCAGGTTATACTTGACGAGCCAAGCATATACAGATATTGCCTCGGAACACGGAGACCGAAAGGTCGAGCGTGAATCATATAGTAAATATGATCAACATAGTGATGTTCACCAATGAAACTACTCCATCTCACATGATGATCGGACATGGTTTAGTTGATTTGGATCACGTGATCACTTAGAGGAATAGAGGGATGTCTATCTAAGTGGGAGTTCTTAAGTAATATGATTAAATTGAACTTAAATTTATCATGAACTTAGTCCTGGTAGTATTTTGCAAATTATGTTGTAGATCAATAGCTCACGTTGTTTATTTTGATATGTTCCTAGAGAAAATTGTGTTGAAAGATGTTAGTAGCAATGATGCGGATTGGATCCGTGATCTGAGGTTTATCCTCATTGCTGCACAGAAGAATTATGTCCTTAATGCACCGCTAGGTGACAGACCTATTGCAGGAGCAGATGCAGACGTTATGAACATTTGGCTAGCTCAATATGATGACTACTTGATAGTTTAGTGCACCATGCTTAACGGCTTAGAATCGGGACTTCAAAGACGTTTTGAACGTCATGGACCATATGAGATGTTCCAGGAGTTGAAATTAATATTTCAAACAAATACCCGAGTTGAGAGATATGAAGTCCCCAACAAGTTCTATAGCTAAAAGATGGAGGAGAATCGCTCAACTAATGAGCATGTGCTCAGATTGTCTTGGTACTACAATCGCTTGAATCAAGTGGGAGTTAATCTTCCAGATAAGATAGTGATTGACAGAATTCTCTAGTCACCATCACCAAGTTAGTAGAACTTCGTGATGAACTATAATATGCAAGGGATAACGGAAACAACTCTCAAGCTCTTCGTGATGCTGAAATCAACGAAGGTAGAAATCAAAAAAAACATCAAGTGTTGATGGTTGATAAGATCACTAGTTTCAAGAAAAGGGCAGAGGAAAAAAAGGGGAACTTCAAGAAGAACAGCAAGCAAGTTGCTGCTCAAGTGAAGACGCCCAAGTCTGGTCCTAAGCCTGAGACTAAGTGCTTCTACTGTAAAGGGACTGGTCACTGGAAGCGGAACTACCCCAAGTGATTGGCGGATAAGAAGGATGGCAAAGTGAACATAAGTATATTTGATATACATGTTATTAATGTGTACTTTACTAGTGTTTATAGCAACCCCTCAGTATTTGATACTAGTTCAGTTGCTAAGATTAGTAACTCGAAACGGGAGTTGCAGAATGAACAGAGACTAGTTAAGGGTGAAGTGACGATGTGTGTTGGAAGTGGTTCCAAGATTGATATGATCATCATCGCACACTCCCTATACTTTCGGGATTAGTGTTGAACCTGAATAAGTGTTATTTGGTGTTTGCATTGAGCATGAATATGATTTGATCATGTTTATTGTAATACGGTTATTCATTTAAGAGAATAAATTGTTGTTCTGTTTATATGAACAAAACCTTATATGGTTACACACCCAATGAAAATAGTTCGTTGGATCTCGATCGTAGTGATACACATAATCATAATATTGAAACCAAAAGATGCAAAGTTAATAATGATAGTGCAACTTATTTGTAGCACTGCCATTTAGGTCATATTGGTGTAAAGCGCATGAAGAAACTCCATGCTGATGGGCTTTTGGAATCACTTGATTATGAATCAGTTGATGCTTGCGAACCATGCCTCATGGGCAAGATGACTAAGACTCTGTTCTTCGGAACAATGGAGCGAGCAACAGATTTGTTGGAAATCATACATACTGATGTATGTGGTCCGATGAATATTGAGGCTCGCGACAAGTATCATTATTTTCTGATCTTCACAGATGATTTGAGCAGATATGAGTATATCTACTTGATGAAACATAAGTCTGAAACATTTGAAAAGTTCAAAGAATTTCAGAGTGAAGTGAAAAATCATCGTAACAAGAAAATAAAGTTTCTACGATCTGATCGTAGAGAAAAGTATTTGAATTACGAGTTTGGCCTTCAGTTAAAAACAATGTGAAATAGTTTCACTACTCATGCCACCTGGAACACCACAATGTAATGGTGTGTCCGAACATCGTAACCGAACTTTATTAGATATGGTGCAATCTATGATGTCTCTTGCCGATTTACCACTATCGTTTTGGGGTTATGCATTAGAGATAGCTGCATTCACGTTAAATAGGGCACCATCAAAATCCGTTGAGACGACGCCTTATAAACTGTGGTTTGGCAAGAAACCAAAGTTGTCGTTTCTGAAAGTTTGGGGCTATGATGCTTATGTGAAAAAGCTTCAACCTGATAAGCTCGAACCCAAATCGGAGAAATGTGTCTTCATAGGATATCCAAAAGAAACTATTGGATACACCTTCTATCACAAGACCGAAGGCAAGACTTTTGTTGCTAAATTCGGAAACTTTCTAGAGAAGGAGTTTCTCTCGAAATAAGTGAGTTGGAGGAAAGTAGAACTTGATGAGGTAACTGTACCTCCTCCCTTATTGGAAAGTAGTACATCACAGAAACCGGTTTCTGTGACACCTACACCAATTAGTGAGGAAGCTAATGATGATGATCATGAAACTTCAGATCAAGTTACTACCGAATCTCGTAGGTAAACCAGAGTGAGATTCGCACCAGAGTGGTACGGTAATCCTGTTCTGGAAGTCATGTTACTAGACCATGATGAACTTGCGAACTATGAGGAAGCGATGATGAGCCCAGATTCCGCAAAATGGTTTGAGGCCATGAAATCTGAGATATGATCCATGTATGAGAACAAAGTATGGACTTTGATGGATTTGCCCGATGATCGGCAAGCCATAGCAAATAAATGGATCTTCAAGAGGAAGACAAACGCCGATAGTAGTGTTACTATCTACAAAGCTAGAATTGTCGCAAAAGGTTTTCGACAAGTTCAAGGTGTTGACTACGATGAGAGTTTCTCACTCGTATCTATGCTTAAGTCTGTTCGAATCATGTTAGCAATTGCCACATTTTATGAAATCTGGCAAATGGATAAACAAAACTGCATTCCTTAATGGATTTATTAAAGAAGAGTTGTATACGATGCAACTAGAAGGTTTTGTCGATCCTAAAGGTGTTAACAAAATATGCAAGCTCCACCAATCCATCTATGGACTGGTACAAGCATCTCGGAGTTGGAATATACACTTTGATGAGTTAATCAAAGCATATAGTTTTATACAGACTTGCGGTGAAGCCTGTATTTACAAGAAAGTGAGTGGGAGCACTACAGCATTTCTGATAAGTATATGTGAATGACATATTGTTGATCGGAAATAATGTAGAATTATTCTGTAAAGCATAAAGGAGTATTTGAAAGGAGTTTTTTCAAAGAAAGACTTCGGTGAAGCTGCTTACATATTGAGCTTCAAGATCTATAAAGATAGATCAAGACGCTTGATAAGTTTTTTCAATGAGTACATACCTTGACAAGATTTTGACGTAGTTCAAAAATGGAGCAGTCAAAGAAAGAGTTCTTGCCTTTATTACAAGGTGTGAAGTTGAGTAAGACTCAAAGCCCGACCATGGCAGAAGATAGAAAGAGAATGAAAGTCATTCCCTATGCCTCAGTCATAGGTTCTATAAAGTATGCCATATTGTGTACCAGATCTATTGTATACCCTGCACTAATTTGGCAAGGGAGTACAATAGTGATCTAGGAGTAGATCACTGGACAGCGGTCAAAATTATCCTTAGTAGAATAAGGAAATATTTCTCGATTATGGAGGTGACAAAAGGTTCGTCGTAAAAAGCTACGTCGATGCAAGTTTTGACACGGATCTGGATGACTCTAAGTCTCAATCTAGATACATATTGAAAGTGGGAGCAATTAGCTAGAGTAGCTCCGTGCAGAGCATTGTAGACATAGAAAATTGCAAAATACATAACGGATCTGAATGTGAAAGACCGTTGACTAAGATTCTCTCACAAGGAAAACATGATCACACCTTAGTACTCTTTGGGTGTTAATCACATAGCGATGTGAACTAGATTACCGAATCTAGTAAACCCTTTGGGTGTTGGTCACATGACAATGTGAACTATGGGTGTTAATCACATGATGATGTGAACTATCGGTGTTAATCACATGGTGATGTGATCTAGATTATTGACTCTAGTGCAAGTGGGAGACTGAAGGAAATATGCCCTAGAGGCAATAATAAAGTTATTATTTATTTCCTTATATCATGATAAATGTTTATTATTCATGCTAGAATTGTACTAACCGGAAACATAATACATGTGTGAATACATAGACAAACAGAGTGTCACTAGTATGCCTCTACTTGACTAGCTCGTTAATCAAAGATGGTTATGTTTCCTAACCATGGACAAAAGAGTTGTTATTTGATTAATGAGATCACATCATTAGTTGAATGATCTGATTGACATGACCCATTCCATTAGCTTAGCACCCGATCGTTTAGTATGTTGCTATTGCTTTCTTCATCACTTATACATGTTCCTATGACTATGAGATTATGCAACTTCCGTTTGCCGGAGGAACACTTTGGGTGCTACCAAACGTCACAACGTAACTGGGTGATTATAAAGGAGCACTACAGGTGTCTCCAAAGGTAGATGTTGGTTTGGCGTATTTTGAGATTAGGATTTGTCACTCCGATTGTCGGAGAGGTATCTCTGGGCCCTCTCGGTAATACACATCACTTAAGCCTTGCAAGCATTGCAACTAATGAGTTAGTTGCGAGATGATGTATTACGGAACGAGTAAAGAGACTTGCCGGTAACGAGATTGAACTAGGTATTGGATACCGACGATCGAATCTCGGGCAAGTAACATACCGATGACAAAGGGAACAACGTATGTTGTTATGTGGTCTGACCGATAAAGATCTTCGTAGAATATGTAGGAGCCAATATGGGCATCCAGGTCCCGCTATTGGTTATTGACCGGAGACGTGTCTCGGTCATGTCTACATTGTTCTCGAACCGTAGGGTCCGCACGCTTAAGGTTTCGATGACAGTTATATTATGAGTTCATGAGTTTTGATGTACCGAAGGAGTTCGGAGTCCCGGATGAGATCGGGGACATGATGAGGATTCTCGAAATGGTCGAGACGTAAAGATCGATATATTGGACGACTATATTCGGACATCGGAAAGGTTCCGAGTGATTCGGGTATTTTCGGAGGTATCGGGGAGTTACGGGAATACGGGAAAGAGTATTGGGCCTTAATGGGCTTTAGTGGGAAGGAGCTAGGAGGTGGCGCGCGCCCCTCCCAAGCCCAGTCCGAATTGGACAAGGGATTTGGGGCGCGGCCCACCTCTCCCTTCCTTCTCCACTTCCCTCCTTTCCCCCCTTCTCCTAGTTGGACTAGGAAAGAAGGAGTCCTACTCCCGGTCCCTTGGCGCGCCCACTCCTAGGCCTGCCGCCCCTCCTCCCTTGCTCCTTTATATACGGGGGCAGGGGGCACCTCATAGACACACAAGTTGATCCTCGTGATCGTTCCTTAGCCGTGTGCGGTGCCCCCTGCCACCATATTTCACCTCGGTCATATCGTTGTAGTTCTTAGGCGAAGCCCTGCGTCGGTAGAACATCATCATCGTCACCACGCCGTTGTGCTGACGGAACTCATCCCCGAAGCTTTGCTGGATCGGAGCCCGGGGATCGTCATCGAGCTGTACGTGTGCTAAGAACTCGAAGGTGCCGGAGTAACGGTGCTTGGATCGGTCGGATCAGGAAGAAGACGTACGACTACTTCCTCTACGTTGTGTCAACGCTTCCGTTGCGATCTACAAGGGTACGTAGATCATACTCTCCCCTCTCGTTGCTATGCATCACCATGATCTTGCGTGTGCGTAGGAATTTTTTTTGAAATTACTACGTTCCCCAACAGGAGCATGGTGCTTCCACTGGTACGTGGGAGGGGGGGGCCCCTCCGGGAGGAGCCCCCGGGGTGTGTACAGCCCCGCCCTGACACGTGGCTGGCACGGTAGGGCCTGGCGAGGTGTATCTGGGCACCCGTGAGCCAACGCGGGACTCACGGGGCCCTACCTCTAGGCGGGTTGCGCCTGGCACTGGGCCTTATCTTGTGATGTGTCCCTGCAAATTTGGTTAGATGTCGGCACTCTACGTCCTCGGGTCCCGGCCCTCGAGCTGGTCTCAGCCGTCGCTGGTATGCTAGGTCGCGATGCCATGGACAAGGCCAGAGGGTGAGGGCTGGAGAGCCAGTAAGAGCCCTGAGTCGCGATGCTCAGGTACCCCCCCCCTTTAACGTGCAAGTGGTCGGCATGGAGAAGAAGAGGTGCCGTGGACTGGCATCAAATAATCAAGCATGGTGGGTCTAACGCATAACCAGAAATAAACGCAAATGGGATACATGCCGCTGGGCCTGGCCCGAGCGGCTTGGGGATCATGCAGCCCGAGGGGCGCCCCCAACAAGGTAAGCTAACAATCATGAAATAAAAAGGGATACACGCCGCAGGGGCGGACCCACGTGGCCTGGGAATAATGTAGCCCTGGGGGGCACTCCCAGCTGGAAATGAAACTCGAAAGATGTCACTTGATGACGTTGTGGACGAAGGAGCATTGGTGTAGCAGACTCGGTGGGCTGCGGGAGCCGATCCTCATGAGCCCCCAGGCCCAGGGGCCTCGGGAAGCTCCGAAGGCGTTGGCGGCTCCTCGCGGACCATCTCCATCCCCGCCAGGGCTGCGGAACGCCTGGCCTCTCGTGCCTCCGTGATGCCCCTCGTGAGGCGCTGGTACGTGGCAGCCGCGTTCGGCAAACCGTAAGGCATGCGAACGTAGCTGTGGGGTGGGCCTCCGCAGTGCCCCACTCGCGAGGGCCAGAGGCGCTCCAGAGAGGCGACTCGGTTGAGCCCTGGTATGTTGATGCAGACGCGCAGCCCACCATCCTCGCCTGGATGGGGAGCCACTACTGGTAGGCGGTGGCCGCCTTTCATGACTCTTGACTCCTGTAGCTCCTGAATGGCCTTGCTGACGAACTCCTGAGGGTCTGGATGTCCTTGCCTTGCTCCTTCTTGAGGGAAACGTGCATCGAAACATGCCTCCATGTGGTGCCCAAGCGCCTCCCTCGTGACCCTAGCTAGGTCAGTGGCCCTCCAGGGGAGAGCCCCCGAGCCCTGCCTGAGGAGGGCGCCGGGCGCGCTTTCCTATGCAATGGAATGAGCTTCCCCCTGGGCAGGCGCGGGCCCAGAGGGGCCTGCCTCCTGAGTGGTTGGGTCGGACGATGTCTTCTTCTTCTTAGGGGCGGTCTCGGGAGGCCTTCTGCTTCCGCGATCCGGGTCTTCCAGTGATGCGGCCTGAGAGGCTCGTTCCAGGGAACACACCATGTCCTTCTCTTCACAGGGCACCGTGATGACTCTGCCGCTTCCTGGCATCTTGAGGACGTTGTAGCCGTGGTGAGTTACGGCCATGAACTTGGCTAGCGCTGGGTACCCAAGGATGGCGTTGTACGGCAGGCGAATGTGAGCGATGTCGAAGTCGATGAGCTCGGTGCGGTAGTTGTCGCGTGCCCTGAAGGTGACAGGGAGGCGGACCTGCCCAATCGGGGCCGTGGAGCCATCGACGATACCGGAGAAAGGCTTGGTTGGCTGAAGCTGGCTGTAGGGCACTTGGAGATTGTTGAATGTTTCCACGGACAGGACGTTGAGCCCTACCCCGCCGTCGATGAGGGTCTTGGTGACCACCACGTTGCTGACGATTGGGGAACAAAGCATCGGGAGGACTCCGGCTGTAGCCGCACACTTGAGCTGATCTGCTGAGCTGAACGTGATGGCGCACGCCGACCACCTGAGAGGGCGCATGGCTTCGAGCCTGGGGAGGACTGCGTTCACTTCGCGGGCGAACTGCTTGAAGATGCGCTGAGAGGCTGGGACTTGTGCCCCGCCTAGGATGCAGGCGATCGCGCGATGCTTCTGGAAGCCCCCAGCCCCCTCATCCTGGTGGCGGTCCTCGTTTCTCCTTGGCTGCGGCGGCAGCGGTGGGAGGCCTGCGTTGCCTTGCGGGCGATCCTTGCGAGGCTGATCCCTCCAGTCTCCCTCGCGAGGCGGGTCTTGCCAGCGATCCTCACGAGGTTGTTCGCGCCATCCTTGGCGCGGGCCATGGTCTTCCCAGCGTCCTACGTTCCTTCCTCCTCCTCGACCGTAGCCCCGGTCACCGCGGTCACGGCGACGGCCGATCCTTCCTTCTCGCACGGCTCGGAGCTCTTGGCATTCGTTGGTGTTGTGGGTGTGGAGGTCGTGGTACACACAGTACCAGCTGCCCTTGGAAGGTTCGGGCTGATCTCTGCCCCGCTTGGTGTCTGGTTCTGCCGCGAGCACGGCAGCCCCCTTGCGCTTCACATCCTTGGCCTTGGGCTTCTTCTCTTCTGGGTCTACGGCAGGCAGCTCGAGGAGGGAGAGACGCCCTTCCTCGGCCCTGGCACACTTGGTTGCCAGGTTGAACAGCTCCAAGGAAGTGCACAGGTCTTCATGCATCGCCAGCTCCTCCTTCATCTTGACGTCGCGCACGCCGTCGGAGAAGGCTGAGATGATGGCCTCCTCAGTCACCTTGGGAATCTTGAGGCGTGCGATGTTGAAGCGCTGGATGTACTTCTGCAGGGTCTCCCCGGCTGTTGCTTGATGCGGCGCATGTCGCTCACGGCGGGTGGCCGGTCGCGAGTGCCTTGGAAGTTGGCAATGAAGCGGGTGTGCTTCTCGTCCCAAGAGGAGATTGTGCCTGGAGCCAGGTTCAGGAGCCAGGTGCGGGCCCCGTCCTTGAGCGCCATGGGGAACCAGTTCACCATGACCTTCTCGTCTCCGTTGGCAGCTTCGATGCCCAGCTCATAGAGCTGGAGGAACTCCACAGGATCAGTCGTGCCGTCGTAGCGAGGAGGCAGGTCTGGCTTGAACTTGCCGGGCCACGCGACGCTGCATAGCTCGGCGGTGAAGGCGCTTCAGCCTGCTGTGGCCACGGGAGGCCTTGGGTGACGGGGAGCTTGGTCTTGCATGTCCCCACGCGCTGCAGCTGGGAGCAGCGCAGGGTCTTGACGCGCGGGAGTAGGAGCATGGTCGCGACGTGCTGGAGCAGGGAGTGCCCAGACAGCTTCTTGCGGGCGAGGGACTTCTTGACAGCTCTGCTCTTGCCGCGCTGGCACCTGACGGACTGGGTTCCGCCCAGGGGCCACGCACCTTGGATCCATGGCGCCTTCCTGAGAAGGAGGAGGCCAGGGCGCCGCCGGAGCTTCATCGCCCGCGTGGGGCGGGGTGCGGTGCAGCGGAACGGACGGCACAGGAGATCCCCCTACGGCGCGGATGAGCTCGGCGACGCGGTCGAGCCATTCTTCATAGACGTCGTTGACAAGATGGTAGCGCAGGAGCTCGTTTGCCATGATGAGTGCAGCCCAAGCCTCCATGGGCGCGCAGAGCGCGCGGGATGAAGAACCAGCTGGGGTGAGCGAGGGAGTTGCGGTGCGGCTGTCTTGCCGCACGGACGGATGCTGAGACGATGCTTGCTGCTCGTCCCCCGTCGGGCCGGTGGCGGCGTTGACGGTGAACGGCGTGGACGCCCGCCGACAGGGGCCGTCTGGGCGACGCGGGAAGCGATAGCGGCCCGGCGCTCGGCGCGGGCCTGACGAGCGTCAGACATGGGCGTGATGGTCGAAGGATAACGGGGTGGTGGAAGACGAATCCCGGCGCACCCCTACCTGGCGCGCCAAATGTCGGATTTCGGGTTCCGGCAGACCCTTGAGGTTCGAACACTGGGGTGCGCGCGGAGATCTCGCTTCCTACCTACTTGCACCCCTCCGCCTCGCTAAGATCTAAACTATGGAAAGAACAACACAAGAGACTCGAGGTTTATACTGATTCGGGCCACCGATGTGGTGTAATACCCTACTCCAGTGTGTGGTGTGGTGGATTGCCTCTTGGGCTGATGATGATGAATGATACAAGGAAGAACAGCCTCGTGAGGGTCTGTTCTTGGCAGGGGCAATGAACTGCTAGGAGGAGTTCAGTCACCTTTCTCTCTCTCTCTCTCTCTCTCTCTCTCTCTCTCTCTCTCTCTCTCTCTCTCTCTCTCTCTCTGATCGAACCCCTCTCTAAAGAACCTCCTGTCCAGAAAACCCTCTCCAGGAAAAACTCCCTCCCGGAAAACCCCCTTTGCTCTGTGGGTGGCTGGTCCTATTTATAGAGGCCCTGGTCCTCTTCCCAAATATCGAGCGGGAAGGGAGCCAACAATGGCGGGCTAATTTGGAGGGGGACAGCTAGTACTAGCTACCCTGACAAAAGTAGTCTTCGCCTGCGCAAAGCTCTAGTGGTGACGCTCCCTTGGGCTCCACAATGACCTCCGCCTTCCAGTCCTTCTGGTCTTGGTCTTGTTGCACCGAAATGGCAACCTTTGCCTGATGCCTCGGTACTCCGCGGCTGCGCTTGCCCCCTTTGCACCAAAGAGGAAAGGAGGACACTGCGCGGGCTGGCACCCGCCTGGCGCCCTTGGTCGTCATGGCTTGCATCACGGGCACCTCATGAGGTACCCCGCCTTGATCTCTCCACCTCCTTGCGAGCCAGCCTGATGAGGCCATGCCTGAGGAAGCTCTGTGTCGTCCTCCCCGTGAGGCTTGGCCCCTCGCGAGGGTCTTGGGTCTGTGTTGATGAAGATGGGCCATGCTGGGCCCCCCTTTGAGCCACGCCGCAGGCCACAGGCAGGCAAGTCTGGGGACCCCCATTCCCAGAACGCCAACACCTACTGTATTCCAACTTCTCTATGGTTTATAAACTCTTTTACTAGCCATAGATTCATCAAAATAAGTAACCAACACAATGAAAACAGAATCTGTCAAAAATAGAACAGTTTGTAGTAATCTGGATCAAACGTATACTTCTGGAACTCATAAAATTCTCAAATAAATTTCTGGACCTGAGGAATTTATCTATTAATCATCTTCAAAAATAATTAACTAAATATCACTCTCCAATAAAAAATGGCAATAATTCTCGTGAGCACTAAAGTTTCTGTTTTTTACAGCAAGATCAACAAGACTTTCCCCAAGTCTTCCCAACGGTTCTACTTGGCACAAACACTAATTAAAACATAAAAACTCAATAATAACATAGGCTAGATAAATTATTTATTTCTAAACAGGAGCAAAAAGCAAGGAACAAAAATAAAATTGGGTTGCCTCCCAACAAGCGTTGTCGTTTAACGCCCGTAGCTAGGCATGATGATTTTAATGATGCTCACATAAAAGATAAGAATTGTAACATAAAGAGAGCATCATGAAGAATATGACTAGCAGATGTAAGTCTAACCCATTTCCTATGCATAGGGATTTTTTGAGCAAACAACTTGTGACAACAAGAATCAACTTGCATAGGAAGGTAAAACAAACATAACTTCAAAATTTTAAGCACATAGAGAGGAAACTTGATATTATTGCAATTCCTACAAGCATATATTCCTCCCTAATAATAATTTTCAGTAGCATCATGAATGAATTCAACAATATAACCAGCACCTAAAGCATTCTTTTCATGATGTACAAGCATAGAAATTTTATTACTCTCCAGACAAGCAAAATTCTTCTCATTCGGGATAGTGGGAGTATCATAAGAGACTTGAATACTATAAATTGTTTCCACATTAAAAGAGTAATGTTCAGAAAAAGGGTAATCATAATCATGACAAGTTTTATAAATATAATCACTACTTTTTATAGCATAAGTATCGTCACAATAATCATCATAGGTAGGAGGCATGCTATCATCATTATAAATTTGCATATCAAAACTTGGAAGACTAAAAATATCATCGTCATTAAACATAGTGAAGGAAATATGCCCTAGAGGCAATAATAAAGTTATTATGTATTTCCTTATATCATGATAAATGTTTATTATTCATGCTAGAATTGTATTAACCAGAAACATAATACATGTGTGAATACATAGACAAACAGAGTGTCACTAGTATGCCTCTACTTGACTAGCTCGTTAATCAAAGATGGTTATGTTTCCTAACCATGGACAAAAGAGTTGTTATTTGATTAACGAGATCACATCATTAGTTGAATGATCTGATTGACATGACCCATTCCATTAGCTTAGCACCCGATCGTTTAGTATGTTGCTATTGCTTTCTTCATGACTTATACATGTTCCTATGACTATGAGATTATGCAACTCCCGTTTGCCGGAGGAACACTTTGGGTGCTACCAAACATCACAACGTAACTGGGTGATTATAAAGGAGCACTACAGGTGTCTCCAAAGGTAGATGATGGGTTGGCGTATTTCGAGATTATGATTTGTCACTCCGATTGTCGGAGAGAATCTCCGGGCCCTCTCGGTAATACACATCACTTAAGCCTTGCAAGCATTGCAACTAATGAGTTAGTTGCGAGATGATGTATTACGGAATGAGTAAAGAGACTTGCCGGTAACGAGATTGAACTAGGTATTGGATACCGACGATCGAATCTCGGGCAAGTAACATACCGATGACAAAGGGAACAATGTATGTTGTTATGCGGTCTGACCGATAAAGATCTTCACAGAATATGTAGGAGCCAATATGGGCATCCAGGTCCCACTATTGGTTACTGACCGGAGACGTGTCTCGGTCATGTCTACATTGTTCTCGAACCGTAGGGTCCGCACGCTTAAGATTTCGATGACAGTTATATTATGAGTTTATGAGTTTTGATTTACCAAAGGAGTTTGGAGTCTCGGATGAGATCGGGGACATGACGAGGAGTCTCAAAATGGTCGAGACGTAAAGATCGATATATTGGACGACTATATTCGGACATCGGAAAGGTTCCAAGTGATTCGGGTATTTTCGGAGGTACCAGGGAGTTACAGGAATGCGGGAAAGAGTATTGGGCCTTAATTGGCTTTAGTGGGAAGGAGCCAGGAGGTGGCGCGCGCCCCTCCCAAGCCCAGTCCGAATTGGACAAGGGATTTGGGGCGCGGCCCACCTCTCCCTTCCTTCTCCACTTCCCTCCTTTCCCCCCTTCTCCTAGTTGGACTAAGAAAGAAGGAGTCCTACTCCCGGTGCGAGTAGGACTCCCCTTGGCGCGCCCACTCCTAGGCCGGCCGCCCCTCCTCCCTTGCTCCTTTATATACGGGGGCAGAGGGCACCCCATAGACACACAAGTTGATCCTCGTGATCGTTCCTTAGCCGTGTGCGGTGCCCCCTGCCACCATATTCCACCTCGGTTATATCGTTGTAGTGCTTAGGCGAAGCCTTGCGTCGGTAGAACATCATCATCTTCACCACGCCGTTGTGCTGACGGAACTCATCCCCGAAGCTTTGCTGGATCGGAGCCCGGGGATCGTCATCGAGTTGTACATGTCCTAAGAACTCGGAGGTGCCGGAGTAACGGTGCTTGGATCGGTCGGATCGGGAAGAAGACGTTCGACTACTTTCTCTATGTTGTGTCAACGCTTCCATTGCGATCTACAAGGGTACGTAGATCATACTCTCCCCTCTCGTTGCTATGCATCACCATGATCTTGCGTGTGCGTAGGAATTTTTTTTGAAATTACTACGTTCCCCAACAGTGGCATCCGAGCCTAGGTTTTATGGTTTGATGTTATTTGCACGAGTAGAACACAAGTGAGTTGTGGGAGATATAAGTCATACTGCCTACTAGCATGTCATACTTTGGTTCGGCGGTATTGTTGGACGAGACGACCCGGACCAACCTTACGCGTACGCTTACGCGAGACCGGTTCCCCCGACGTGCTTTGCACACAGGTGGCTTGCGGCGACTGTCTCTCCAACTTTAGTTGAACCAAGTGTGGCTACGCCCGGTCCTTGCGAAGGTTAAAACGGAGTCTATTTGACAAACTATCGTTGTGGTTTTGATGCGTAGGTGAGATTGGTTCTTGCTTAAGCCCGTAGCAGCCACGTAAAACTTGCAACAACAAAGTAGAGGACGTCTAACTTGTTTTTGCAGGGCATGTTGTGATGTGATATGGTCAAGACATGATGCTAAATTTTATTGTATGAGATGATCATGTTTTGTAACCGAGTTATCGGCAACTAGCAGGAGCCATATGGTTGTCGCTTTATTGTATGCAATGCAATCGCGATGTAATGCTTTACTTTATCACTAAACGGTAGCGATAGTTGTGGAAGCATAAGATTTGCGAGACGACAACGATGCTACGATGGAGATCAAGGTGTCGCGCCGGTGACGATGGTGATCATGACGGTGCTTCAGAGATGGAGATCACAAGCACAAGATGATGATGGCCATATCATATCACTTATATTCATTGCATGTGATGTTTATCTTTTATGCATCTTATCTTGCTTTGATTGACGGTAGCATTATAAGATGATATCTCACTAAATTATCAAGAAGTGTTCTCCCTGAGTATGCACCGTTGTGAAAGTTCTTCGTGTTGAGACACCACGTGATGATCGGGTGTGATAGGCTCTACGTTCAAATACAACGGGTGCAAAACAGTTGCACACGCGGAATACTCAGGTTATACTTGACGAGCCAAGCATATACAGATATGGCCTGGGAACACGGAGACCGAAAGGTTGAGCGGGAATCATATAGTAGATATGATCAACATAATGATGTTCACCGATGAAACTACTCCATCTCACGTGATGATCGGACATGGTTTAGTTGATTTGGATCACGTAATCACTTAGAAGATTAGAGGGATGTCTATCTAAGTGGGAGTTCTTAAGTAATATGATTAATTGAACTTAAATTTATCATGAACTTAGTACCTGATAGTATCTTGCTTGTTTATGTTGATTGTAGATAGATGGCTCGTGCTGTTGTTCCATTGAATTTTAATGCGTTCCTTGAGAAAGCAAAGTTGAAAGATGATGGTAGCAATTACACGGACTGGGTCCGTAACTTGAGGATTATCCTCATTGCTGCACAGAAGAATTACTTCCTGGAAGCACCGCTGGGTGCCAGGCCTGCTACTGGAGCAACACCAGATGTTATGAACGTCTGGCAGAGCAAAGCTGATGACTACTCGATAGTTCAGTGTGCCATGCTTTACGGCTTAGAATCGGGACTTCAACGACGTTTTGAACGTCATGGAGCATATGAGATGTTTCAGGAGTTGAAGTTAATATTTCAAGCAAATGCCCGGACTGAGAGATATGAAGTCTCCAATAAGTTCTATAGCTGCAAGATGGAAGAGAACAGTTCTGTCAGTGAGCATATACTCAAAATGTCTGGGTATAATAATCACTTGATTCAATCGGGAGTTAATCTTCCAGATGATTGCGTCATTGACAGAATTCTTCAATCACTGCCACCAAGCTACAAAAGCTTCGTGATGAACTATAATATGCAAGGGATGAACAAGACTATTCCCGAGCTCTTCGCAATGCTGAAAGCTGCGGAGGTAGAAATCAAAAAGGAGCATCAAGTGTTGATGGTTAACAAAACCACTAGTTTCAAGAAAAAGGGCAAAGGGAAGAAGAAAGGGAACTTCAAGAAGAACGGCAAGCAAGTTGTTGCTCAGGAGAAGAAACCCAAGTCTGGACCTAAGCCTGAAACTGAGTGCTTCTACTGCAAGCAGACTGGTCACTGGAAGCGGAACTGCCCCAAGTATTTGGCGGATAAGAAGGATGGCAAGGTGAACAAAGGTATATGTGATATACATGTTATTGATGTGTACCTTACTAATGCTCGCAGTAGCACCTGGGTATTTGATACAGGTTCTGTTGCTAATATTTGCAACACGAAACAGGGACTACGGATTAAGCGAAGATTGGCTAAGGACGAGGTGACGATGCGCGTGGGAAACGGTTCCAAAGTCGATGTGATCGCGGTCGGCACGCTACCTCTACATCTACCTTCGGATTAATATTAGACCTAAATAATTGTTATTTGGTGCCAGCGTTGAGCATGAACATTATATCTAGATCTTGTTTAATGCGAGACGGTTATTCATTTAAATCGGAGAATAATGGTTGTTCTATTTATATGAGTAATATCTTTTATGGTCATGCACCCTTGAAGAGTGGTCTATTCTTGTTAAATCTCGATAGTAGTGATACACATATTCATAATGTGGAAGCCAAAAGATGCAGAGTTGATAATGATAGTGCAACTTATTTGTGGCACTGCCGTTTAGGTCATATCGGTGTAAAGCGCATGAAGAAACTCCATACTGATGGACTTTTGGAACCACTTGATTATGAATCACTTGGTACTTGCGAACCGTGCCTCATGGGCAAGATGACTAAAACACCGTTCTCCGGTACTATGGAGAGAGCAACAGATTTGTTGGAAATCATACATACAGATGTATGCGGTCTGATGAATATTGAGGCTCTTGGCGGATATCGTTATTTTCTCACCTTAACAGATGATTTAAGTAGATATGGGAATATCTACTTAATGAAACATAAGTCTGAAACATTAGAAAAGTTCAAAGAATTTCAGAGTGAAGTGGAAAATCATCGTAACAAGAAAATAAAGTTTCTACGATCTGATCATGGAGGAGAATATTTGAGTTACGAGTTTGGTGTACATTTGAAAAATTGTGGAATAGTTTCGCAACTCACGCCACCCGGAACACCACAGCGTAATGGTGTGTTCGAACGTCGTAATCGTACTTTACTAGATATGGTGCGATCTATGATGTCTCTTACTGATTTACCGCTATCGTTTTGGGGATACGCTCTAGAGACGGCCGCATTCACGTTAAATAGGGCACCATCAAAATCCGCTGAGATGACGCCTTATGAACTATGATTTGGCAAGAAACCAAAGTTGTCGTTTCTGAAAGTTTGGGGCTGCGATGCTTATGTGAAAAAGCTTCAACCTGATAAGCTCGAACCCAAATCGGAGAAATGTGTCTTCATAGGATATCCAAATGAAACTATTGGATACACCTTCTATCACAGATCCGAAGGCAAGACTTTTGTTGCTAAATTCGGAAACTTTCTTGAGAAGGAGTTTCTCTCGAAAGAAGTGAGTGGGAGGAAAGAAGAACTTGACGAGGTAACTGTACCCGCTCCCTTATTAGAAAGTAGTACATCACAAAAAACTGTTTCTGCGACACCTACACCAATAAGTGAGGAAGTTAATGATAATAATCATGAAACTTCAGAACAAGATACTACTGAACCTCGTAGATCAACCAGAGCAAGATCCGCGCCAGAGTGGTACGGTAATCCAGTTCTGGAAGTCATGCTGCTAGATCATGATGAACCTACGAACTATGAAGAAGCGATGGTGAGCCCAGATTCCGCAAAGTGGCTTGAAGCCATGAAATCTGAGATGGGATCCATGTATGAGAACAAAGTATGGACTTTGGTTGACTTGCCCGATGATCGGCAAGCAATTGAGAATAAATGGATCTTCAAGAAAAAGACTGATGCTGACGGTAATGTTACTGTCTATAAAGCTCGACTTGTCGCAAAAGGTTTTTGACAAGTTCAAGGGGTTGACTACGATGAGACCTTCTCACCCGTAGCGATGCTTAAGTCTGTCCGAATCATGTTAGCAATTGCCGCGTTTTATGATTATGAAATATGGCAGATGGATGTCAAAACTGCATTCCTGAATGGATTTTTGGAAGAAGAGTTGTATATGATGCAACCGGAAGGTTTTGTCGATCCAAAGGGAGCTAACAAAGTGTGCAAGCTCCAGCGATCCATTTATGGACTGGTGCAAGCATCTCGGAGTTGGAATAAACGCTTTGATAGTGTGATCAAAGCATATAGTTTTATACAGACTTGCGGTGAAGCCTGTATTTACAAGAAAGTGAGTGGGAGCACTACAGCATTTCTGATAAGTATATGTGAATGACATATTGTTGATCGGAAATAATGTAGAATTATTCTGTAAAGCATAAAGGAGTATTTGAAAGGAGTTTTTTCAAAGAAAGAGTTCGGTGAAGCTGCTTACATATTGAGCTTCAAGATCTATAAAGATAGATCAAGACGCTTGATAAGTTTTTTCAATGAGTACATACCTTGACAAGATTTTGAAGTAGTTCAAAAATGGAGCAGTCAAAGAAAGAGTTCTTGCCTGTATTACAAGGTGTGAAGTTGAGTAAGACTCAAAGCCCGACCACGGCAGAAGATAGAAAGAGAATGAAAGTCATTCCCTATGCCTCAGTCATAGGTTCTATAAAGTATGCCATATTGTGTACCAGATCTATTGTATGCCCTACACTAATTTGGCAAGGGAGTACAATAGTGATCTAGGAGTAGATCACTGGACAGCGGTCAAAATTATCCTTAGTAGAATAAGGAAATATTTCTCGATTATGGAGGTGACAAAAGGTTCGTCGTAAAAAGCTACGTCGATGCAAGTTTTGACACGGATCTGGATGACTCTAAGTCTCGATCTAGATACATATTGAAAGTGGGAGCAATTAGCTAGAGTAGCTCCGTGCAGAGCATTGTAGACATAGAAAATTGCAAAATACATAACGGATCTGAATGTGAAAGACCGTTGACTAAGATTCTCTCACAAGGAAAACATGATCACACCTTAGTACTCTTTGGGTGTTAATCACATAGCGATGTGAACTAGATTACCGAATCTAGTAAACCCTTTGGGTGTTGGTCACATGACAATGTGAACTATGGGTGTTAATCACATGATGATGTGAACTATCGATGTTAATCACATGGTGATGTGATCTAGATTATTGACTCTAGTGCAAGTGGGACACTGAAGGAAATATGCCCTAGAGGCAATAATAAAGTTATTATTTATTTCCTTATATTATAATAAATGTTTATTATTCATGCTAGAATTGTATTAACCGGAAACATAATACATGTGTGAATACATAGACAAACAGAGTGTCACTAGTATGCCTCTACTTGACTAGCTCGTTAATTAATGATGGTTATGTTTCCTAACCATGGACAAAAGAGTTGTTATTTGATTAACGAGATCACATCATTAGTTGAATGATCTGATTGACATGACCCATTCCGTTAGCTTAGCACCCGATCGTTTAGTATGTTGCTATTGCTTTCTTCATGACTTATACATGTTCCTATGACTATGAGATTATGCAACTCCCGTTTGCCGGAGGAACACTTTGGGTGCTACCAAATGTCACAACGTAACTGGGTGATTATAAAGGAGCACTACAAGTGTCTCCAAAGGTAGATGTTGAGTTGGCGTATTTCGGGATTAGGATTTGTCACTCCGATTGTCGGAGAGGTATCTCTGGGCCCTCTCGGTAATACACATCACTTAAGCCTTGCAAGCATTGCAACTAATGAGTTAGTTGCGAGATGATGTATTACGGAACGAGTAAAGAGACTTGCCGGTAACGAGATTGAACTAGGTATTGGATACCGACGATCGAATCTCGGGCAAGTAACATACCGATGACAAAGGGAACAACCTATGATGTTATGCGGTCTGACCGATAAAGATCTTCGCAGAATATGTAGGAGCCAATATGGGCATCCAGGTCCCGCTATTGGTTATTGACCGGAGACGTGTCTCGGTCATGTCTACATTGTTCTTGAACCGTAGGGTCCGCACGCTTAAGGTTTCGATGATAGTTATATTATGAGTTTATTAGTTTTGATGTACCGAAGGAGTTCGGAGTCCCGGATGAGATCGGGGGCATAACGAGGAGTCTCAAAATGGTCGAGACGTAAAGATCGATATATTGGACGACTATATTCGGACATCGGAAAGGTTCCGAGTGATTCGGGTATTTTTGGAGGTACCGGGGAGTTACGGGAATACGGGAAAGAATATTGGGCCTTAATGGGCTTTAGTGGGAAGGAGCCAGGAGGTGGCACGCGCCCCTCCCAAGCCCAGTCCGAATTGGACAAGGGATTTGGGGCGCGGCCCACCTCTCCCTTCCTTCTCCACTTCCCTCCTTTCCCCCCTTCTCCTAGTTGGACTAGGAAAGAAGGAGTCCTACTCCTGGTGGGAGTAGGACTCCCCTTGGCGCGCCCACTCCTAAGTCGGCCGCCCCTCCTCCCTTGCTCCTTTATATACGGGGGCAGGGGGCACCCCATAGACACACAAGTTGATCCTCGTGATCGTTCCTTAGCCGTGTGCGGTGCCCCCTGCCACCATATTCCACCTCGGTCATATCGTTGTAGTGCTTAGGCGAAGCCCTGCGTCGGTAGAACATCATCATCGTCACCACGCCGTTGTGCTGACGGAACTCATCCCTGAAGCTTTGCTGGATCGGAGCCCGGGGATCGTCATCGAGTTGTACGTGTGCTAAGAACTCGGAGGTGCCGGAGTAACGGTGCTTGGATCGGTCGGATCGGGAAGAAGACGTACGACTACTTCCTCTACGTTGTGTCAACGCTTCCGTTGCGATCTACAAGGGTACGTAGATCATACTCTCCCCTCTCGTTGCTATGCATCACCATGATCTTGCGTGTGCGTCGGAATTTTTTTTGAAATTACTACGTTCCCCAACACGTAGCATCCCCAAGCTTGGGACAAACATTAATTGCAGCAAATATATTCTCAAAAATATCATCTTCATCAAACATAGCATCCCCAAGCTTGGGCCTTTTCATATCTGTCGGTGTACTAAAGTAGGGGTACCTTAGTACCCCGAACTTGTGCACGGGCAGTCGCAACGACCCGCGGCAAGGCTTGCCGGGTGACCGCCAAGACCCTCCATGGTTCCTTTAGGAGCCATTCAAGAACATAGTATCCAAGGCCCCGGCAAGAGGAGCTTGCCAGGAAGGAGACAAGACCCCGACAAGAGGAGCTTGCCGGGAAGGAGACAAGACCCCGGCAAGAGGATCTTGCCAGGAAGACCAACCAAAGCATCTCAAGAAGCTCACTGCGGCGTGCTGCGCGCCCCGACAAGGCCCGGTGAGCGACAAGCTCCCGAACGCGACAAGACAGCATCCGCGGCAAGGCGCTTGCCGCGGCAAGCTACTACCACGCAGCCCGCGCTCCAGCTCACCCACCAACGTGTCGCCCTGGGACCGCTCCTGGCGTACGTGGCGGGAGGCTGTGCAGCCGGGGGCATGCGGTGGCAAGCAGACGCTGACAAGGAGCCATCGTGGCAAACGGTGGCGCCCCTGACGGTCCCTTTTCGCCCCGTCTAAGCGACACAGACAAGCATTTAATGCCTTTGTCCCCTGCCGTCAGGGTTAGGTAGGATACGACTGTAGCAGGCGGTGGCGCCAAATACCACCCCTTTTACATTTTTACCCTCACCTCTGTTGCCACGTGTCGGTGACCCCTTAGACATATAAAAGGAGGCCCATGCGCAACAGAGAGGGGGGGATAGCCATTCTCATGCTCGGTCTTGCCAGCTGCTCGAGTGTACTGTAGCATTCGTCGCTCCCGAGCAAGAACTCAATAAAACCACCAAAGCAGGAGTAGGGTTTTACGCATCCGTGCGGCCCGAACCTGGGTAAATCGATCGTCTCGCTCGTGTGTTTCGCCTCGATCTGCTCTTTGTGCATCCACCGCCCCCTGCCGAACCAAAAGGGACTCGGTCCGCCGATCCCCATAGGTGTGCGAGGGATCAGCAACCCCCGACATCTTTGCCCCTACCTGTCGGTTTACTAAAGTAGGGGTACCTTAGTACCCCGAACTTGTGCCCGAGCAGTCGCAGCGACCCGCGGCAAGGCTTGCCGGGTGACCGCCAAGACCCTCCATGGTTCCTTTAGGAGCCATTCAAGAACAAAGTATCCAAGGCCCCGGCAAGAGGAGCTTGCCGGGAAGGAGACAAGACCCCGGCAAGAGGAGCTTGCCGGGAAGGAGACAAGACCTCGGCAAGAGGAGCTTGCCGGGAAGACCAACCAAAGCATCTCAAGAAGCTCGCTGCGGCGTGCTGCGCGCCCCGACAAGGCCCGGTGAGCGACAAGCTCCCGAACGCGACAAGACAGCATCCGCGGCAAGGCGCTTGCCGCGGCAAGCTACTACCACGCAGCCCGCGCTCCAGCTCACCCACCAACGTGTCGCCCTGGGACCGCTCCTGGCGTACGTGGCGGGAGGCTGTGCAGCCGGGGGCATGCGGTGGCAAGCAGACGCTGACAAGGAGCCATCGTGGCAAACGGTGGCGCCCCTGACGGTCCCTTTTCGCCCCGTCTAAGCGACACAGACAAGCATTTAATGCCTTTGTCCCCTGCCGTCAGGGTTAGGTAGGATACGACTGTAGCAGGCGGTGGCGCCAAATACCACCCCTTTTACATTTTTACCCTCACCTCTGTTGCCACGTGTCGGTGACCCCTTAGACATATAAAAGGAGGCCCATGCGCAACAGAGAGGGGGGGATAGCCATTCTCATGCTCGGTCTTGCCAGCTGCTCGAGTGTACTGTAGCATTCGTCGCTCCCGAGCAAGAACTCAATAAAACCACCAAAGCAGGAGTAGGGTTTTACGCATCCGTGCGGCCCGAACCTGGGTAAATCGATCGTCTCGCTCGTGTGTTTCGCCTCGATCTGCTCTTTGTGCATCCACCGCCCCCTGCCGAACCAAAAGGGACTCGGTCCGCCGATCCCCATAGGTGTGCGAGGGATCAGCAACCCCCGACATCTTTGCCCCTACCTGTCGGTTTACTAAAGTAGGGGTACCTTAGTACCCCGAACTTGTGCCCGAGCAGTCGCAGCGACCCGCGGCAAGGCTTGCCGGGTGACCGCCAAGACCCTCCATGGTTCCTTTAGGAGCCATTCAAGAACAAAGTATCCAAGGCCCCGGCAAGAGGAGCTTGCCGGGAAGGAGACAAGACCCCGGCAAGAGGAGCTTGCCGGGAAGGAGACAAGACCTCGGCAAGAGGAGCTTGCCGGGAAGACCAACCAAAGCATCTCAAGAAGCTCGCTGCGGCGTGCTGCGCGCCCCGACAAGGCCCGGTGAGCGACAAGCTCCCGGACGCGACAAGACAGCATCCGCGGCAAGGTGCTTGCCGCGGCAAGCTACTACCCCGCAGCCCGCGCTCCAGCTCACCCACCAACGTGTCGCCCTGGGACTGCTCCTGGTGTACGTGGCGGGAGGCTGTGCAGCCGGGGGCATGCGGTGGCAAGCAGACGCTGACAAGGAGCCATCGTGGCAAACGGTGGCGCCCCTGACGGTCCCTTTCCGCCCCGTCTAAGTGACACAGACAGGCATTTAATGCCTTTGTCCCCTGCCGTCAGGGTTAGGTAGGATACGACTGTAGCAGGTGGTGGCGCCAACTACCACCCCTTTTACATTTTTACCCTCACCTCTGTTGCCACGTGTCGGTGACCCCTTAGACATATAAAAGGAGGCCCATGCGCAACAGAGAGGGGGGACAGCCATTCTCACGCTCGGTCTTGCCAGCTGCTCGAGTGTACTGTAGCATTCGTCGCTCCCGAGCAAGAACTCAATACAACCACCAAAGCAGGAGTAGGGTTTTACGCATCCGTGCGGCCCGAACCTGGGTAAATCGATCGTCTCGCTCGTGTGTTTCGCCTCGATCTGCTCTTTGTGCATCCACCGCCCCCTGCCGAACCAAAAGGGGCTCGGGCCGCCGATCCCCATAGGTGTGCGAGGGATCAGCAACCCCCGACATCTTTGGCGCGCCAGGTAGGGGGTGCGTCGAGGTTGTGCGAACCTGATCCAGCGTTCATGCGAGCCGAATCTTCATCGTCTTCATCAACATGCCGCCGAAGAAGAAGGCTTCGGAGGTAGCCGCTCCGTCTGCGCCGAGCCCGCCATCGCCGGAGAAGACGGCTGGTGGAGCAGGCGCCGGCGGAAGAGCGGGCGCCGACGGGGAGACTTGTGGTGCTGCCAGGTCCAGGGACCAGGCTGCGCCGCACGTCGGCGGCGCGGTCGCCTCCCACAACGACCGCGCGCACTCCAAGACCTCGGCGTCCGTACATGCACCGCGCCTGTCCCAGGAGGCGCGAGACCAGCAGCATCATGGTACCCACGGTACCATACGTCTGCTGGGCCAAGATCAAGCTGGCGGATCCCGAAGTGTTCAGGATCAGCATGCACGCCAACATGCTGGCGCGGGCGTGGCGCGATCGCTTGGACGAGATGTTGCTCCTTCTAACGCAGTTAGAAGTCCGAGCATATCTCGCTCCTCGCGCCGTTCGCTGCCGCCGCCCGCCTCTCCGGAAGAATCTTTGGCGCGGAGCTGCCAGTGGTTCTTTGGTCGATCAAAATGATGCCAAATCGAGCCGCTGGCCAGACACCCTTCGCTCTAGCCTATGGAGCGGAGGCAGTTATCCCCACGGAACTCGTACACGGGTCACATCGAGTGCTCGCTTATGATGAGCTTGAGCAAGGGCGGTTGCGGCAAGATGACGCGCTGCTCCTTGAGGAAGATCGTCTTCGGGCTGCTGTGCGAGCCGCTTGCTACCAGCAAGCTTTGCGCCGCTACCATAGCCGCAAAGTTAACGCCCAAAGTTTCGAGGAAGGCGACCTTGTTTCCTTGGCGCGATCAGTCCGCCAAGATTTCCAACAAGTTGACGCCGAAGTGGGAAGGCCCTTACCGGGTGAAGCGAGTCACTAGGCTTGGCGTTGTTCGCCTTGGGACCGAAGATGGCGTACCAGTGAGCAACTCCTGGAATATTACGCATCTTCGCAAGCGTTTCCCGTGAGGCGCGGTTGTCGGACCCTGTCCGGCAACCACCCATTTGTACAAGTCTTGCCGCTGTTGCATGTAATCCTTTGTACAAAGCCGGGCGCAGACCCCGTGCATAAAGATCATGTGCTCAGCACATGCCCCCGGGAAAGCAAACAATAGAGAAAGATAAGTGCCAAAGTTTGAGCAATCAAATTTCCTTTAGACTTTTAAGTTATTTTCCTTGAACGCCCGTGCTTTGTATGGGAAACCTAGGCGCGGAGGAGCCGACTCGTAGCTAGTTGCGCCCTTACTGTTGTTTCGAGTCCGCTCAACAACTTAAGTGAGCTGCAACTAGCTCCGTGACAAGGTTTCTTGTCGGCCGCAGCACCGCCCGCAGATCGCTGACGTTCCGCACTCAGCACTTGCGGCAAGCGTGCCCGCGCTGGCAAGTTCCCTATATGCGCAGGGTAAAAACATACAAAGGAAGGAGTCAAGTAAAGGAAATAACATAGCAATTAAATTTATAGAGTTATCTTCCTTCTTGCGATCGTCCCTTGTATGGAAAACCTGTGCGCGGAGGAACCAACTCGTATCTAGTCGCGCCCTTACTGTTGTTTCGAGTCCGCTCAACAACTTAAGTGAGTTGCGACTAGCTCTGCGGCAAGGTTTCTTGTCGGCTGCGGCACCGCCAGCAGGGAACCAACTCGTAGGTAGCTGCCTTACTATCGTTTTGAGTCCGCTCAACGACTTAAGTAAGCTGCGGCTAGCTCCGCGACAAGGTTTCCTGTCGGTTGCAGCACCGCCGGCAGGCTGTTGAAGTTCCGCTGCTGATGTTCCGCACTCAACACTCGCGGCAAAGGTGCCCGCACTGGCAAGTTCCCTAAAAGCGTAGGGTAAAAACATACAAGGGGAGGAAGCAAGTAGAGGAAATAACGTAGCAATTACTAGCCAAGGATAGAGTATATTACAGAATAACTTGTCGCAGCTCTAACAGACTGTTTTTCATAACATGATTGACAGCGACAAGGAAAGAAGAAGATAAATGGCCTAGTCTACACGGTCGCCTTCGACCCTCCTGATCCCGCTCACCTTGTCCACGATAGGCGCAACAAGGGCCTTGAGCTCCTCCAGATCAGCATCTGGCGGCAGGCTTCGGAGGACGTTGTTAAGGCGGAGGCCTGGGTTGTGGAAGGCCACCTTCATCAGCACCTTCTGGAGAGCTCCCGCGCAGATCTTGCGCGACTCGTCGGCAAGCTGCTTTGGGAACTGCTCCCGGATTCGCTGGAGCGCCGTCGCCACGCCTTTGAAGAACAGAGTAAGCTTGGCGCTGGGTTGGAGGTTCTCGTCAGAGGAGTACGCGAGATCCACCATCCCAACTACGCCAGCTCCTTGTCGACATCCGCGGCGACGTCCACCAGACCCTCCATCCAGTGCTCCATATCCTGTGACAAAGTCTTCCGGGCGGCCGCGGCCTTCGCCAGCAGCACCTTGCCGGCCTTGACCTCCTCCTTCAGGGCCGTCTCCCGCTCCTTGGCGCCGTCCAGAGATTTGGTCAGGGCCGCCAGCTTCGCTTCGAGATCGGCGTTGGAGTTCTTGGCAGCGTCCAGTTCCTTGCCCTTCTCGGCGAAAACGGCCTGCAGCTCCGAATAGCTATTGACGTCCCTCTCACGCTCGAGCTTGAGCACGGCAAGCTCATCGCCGCTCGCCTTGAGGTCCGCCTCCAGCTGCGTTACCTTCGGCTCCAGCTCAGCCTTGGCGGCCTCGGCAGCTGCGGCGGCGTCTTCGGCCTGCTTGACGGCTCCGCCAACTGCCCGCTCGCGCGCGGCAAGTTCCTCCTCGTGGATGACGAGGTTGACCTTCCGCTGCGCCAAGTTACCCTCCTGCGAAGATAGCTTCTCCACGGCAAGTCGCTGGCGCTCCTCGACGTCGGCCTTCTCGAGGAGGAAGGCCTGCTGCGCCTCGGCAAGTTGCTCCCGCTCCTTTGCTAGGGAACGGAGAGCTTCCTGATGGGCGCTTCGGAGCTCTTCTGCGTGCTTCTCGATATCAGCGCCAGCCTTCACCACGAGTGCTTCGCGGGACTCCAGCTTGGCCTGCCGGGCGCGGTAGAGCGCCACTAACTTCCGCAGCAGGCGCTCCTCTTCAGGATCGCCGCTGCTGCTGCTTGGCGCGTCAACCAGCTTCAGCCCGGCAGAGGCAAGCACCTCTCCGTCCAGCATCTCCCCCTCGATCGGCGCCCTGGAGCTTGACGCCCAGGGGAGGCTGATGAAGATGTTCTCGCCGGCCTTCAGGTAGACGCCAGGCTGGGGCTCTTCGGAGCCTGCCGCAGCGGCAGCGGCGGAGGAGTCGGTGGTCGGAGCAGCGCCTGGCGCTCCTGTGGCCTCCGGGTCATTAGTACGACCGCCAGACTCCCCGCCCGCCTCCGCGGCGGTAGCCCTGGCGGCCTCCTCGCCGGCGCCGGCTGCTTCCTCGGCGGCGGCCTCCGTCTCCATTGGCTCTGTAGCAGATGGATCTGATGGCCGGAAGAGGGGAGAAGATTCAAGCAAGATCCGAGCAAAATCCAAGAGGAGGATCAAGAAGCCAAAGAAGCCAAGGGGAGTTTGGAAGCAAGGAAGTTACCTGTGCCAGGGCCTGCTGATGTGGTCTCCGTCACCGGGGGATCGCTGGCGCGGTCCCTTGCCGGAGATCCTTGCCGTGCCGGGGGCTCCTCCCTTGCCGGAGTCTCCTCCCTCGCCGGGGGCTCCTCCCTTGCCGGAGTCCCTTCCCTTGCCGGGGGCTCCTCCCTTGTCGGAGCCTCCTCCCTTGCCGGAGTCGCCTCCCTTGCCGGGGACCTCTCCCTCGCCGAAGGACTCTCCCTTGGCGCTTCGGGAGCGGTCTCCAGGCTCCCCTGGTGAGGCTGCTCTACTCCTGCGCAAGTCAACAAACAAGTATCAGCATAGCAAGGATCTTCGTGCGCGCCCAACAGCGGGAAGTAAACAAAACACTTACGCTGGGGGCTGCTCTGAAGATCAGCCGCCGGGTCCGACAGGTTCGTCTCAGGCACGTCCCCTGTTGATGCAGTGGGTTCGTCCTCGATGACGATCACCGGCACCCTGGCCCTCTTCGCCGCCCTCTGCGCCAGAGTCCTGAAAAGGAAGAGATGCAGAGGAAGGCAAGTGAGAAACAAGACAAGACAAAAACAACGGAAATCAAAGAATTACAAGTACAATGGAGAGAACTTACTCCTCCTCTTCTTCCCCGTCGGAGCTAAATGCGGAGAAGTCGAAATCCAGCCTGCGGCTGGCGCGGCAAGGTGGAGGGGTAGGTTCCCTCGGCCGCTTGGCGGGAGCAGAAGCGGCAGCCCGGGAAGATCCCGCTCCGGTTGCAGCGACGGCATGGGGCGCTCCCGCGGCAACAGTGCTTGCCGCGGTGGAGTGCGTCGTGCGGTGCGGCGACTGCGGGCCCGCCTGCCGCCTCGCTACATCCCCGGCCTTGCGGAGACGCCTTCTCGGTGAAGACGGAGGCGCGGCCGGCGGCGGGCTGTCGGAAGACGAAGTGGAGGAAGAGTCGATCTCCAGTGAGTCGCTCGCATCCCCGACAGGCTCGCTCGGCTCGGCGCTGCCCCCGGCAAGATCTTCCTTGCCGGCAAGTTCCTCTTGCCGAGCGAGCTCTTTGTTGCCGAGGAACTCCTCTCGCTCGGCACGAGTTTTTGCCTCTTCTGCCGCCGCTTCCTCCAGAGTAAACCCAAATTCGCCTGCCGCTACGGCTGCCGCTGCCTCTTCCAACCTGGTGGCTATGTACGCCAGCTCCGCCTCGGTTGTATCGCGGATGAGGCCGTCCCTCTCGTCGACGCGGATTGGCACTTCTACCAGGTTGTTGAAGAACTGCTGCACGACCTCGTCTGCGGGCTCTTGCCAAGTTGGCTCGATTCCGTGCGAGTTGCACAATGGCATCATCGCCCAGATGCGGTCAAGCGCAGAGTTGTTGCACAAAGGGACGACGCCCTGCGGCAGCCTGAAGACTTCGGGGTGATCCGAGTCATATTTGAAGAGCTCCTGCAGCATGCTAGTGTGCTCGAGGACAATGAAATTATAGTAGAGGCCTGGGCGCAGCCTCATAATGTCCGCCGCGTTCTTGAACTCCCAGGCAGGCCTTCCCCGTTCCTGCAGAGGGGCAATGCGGCGGCGAAGAAAGTCTGCGCCAACAGCGCCTATGGTGAGTCCGGCGAGCCTAAGGCGCTGGATCCTGGTAATGGCAATCGTCAGCTTGCTGTCTTCCGGGGCCAAGTCGCTCCAGTCATTGCCGCGCACTACTGCTGCTTGGCGTCGGACGGTGAATGGCTGCGGGCTCTCCTCGATAATCCAGCACCAATCTGCTCGCCACTCCTCCCACTTGCCGCGGAACTCCCCCTCCAGATAAGATTCCTTCTTGCCGGCTCTTGAGACCCAAGCGATTCCGCCAGACAGAGTCTCTCCTCTCTCAACCCGAGGGATAAAGAAATGGCGGAAGAGAGCTACACTGGGGTGGACTCCGACAAAGTTTTCGCAAAGGTGTGCGAAAACTGCCATGGTGAGGACGGCGTTGGGGGTGAAGTCAAGGAGGTAGAAGCCATATGTGTTCATAATATCACAGAAGAACTCGGAAAAGGGCGGGCAGAGCCTGCAGCAGAAGAACACAGCAAAGAAAGGGTACCCGTCCGGAGCCTTCGTGTGGGCTGCAGCCGGGAGCATCCCTGGTCCGCGGGTGAGCTCGCGTCTCCGCCGACCAGAACAGGTAATACCGCTCCCGCAACGCCTTTGCGTTGAGCTTGGGGGGAAGATGGCTCGCTCCCTCCGCATCGCGGCGAGCCGCTGCGCCTCGGTCGACTTCACTGCCTTCCCCTTGTCGCCCTTCGGAGCCATGGCGAAGGTGATGGAGGAGGCCGACGGTGGTGGTGGTGCTGGTGGTAGTGGGGGGAGCAGGGCACTGCTCTCTTGTTGCTCTGAGAAGACGGGGAGCGGCGGAGGTTTTGAGATTGGAAGCAGCAACGGGCAGATGGCGCCGTACCCCTATTTCCTCTGCTTATAAAGAGGAAGGGGAGGGGGCGGACGTTTCGCCGTCACGAATAAACAACCACCCACGATTCCGCCCACCATGCCTCCACGCCTTCCTCCGTTCACGGGGGGAGGCGCGCCAACCGTCCCCTTTTACCACGACGTGACGCCTGCGCGTGGAGCGCAGCCCCGCGCACGCCGCCCACGTCACACACGGCGCCACGTTCAACGCGTGCCGTTTGGGGAGGGCGCGGTGGGTGCAGAATCAGTTATGGCGTGCCCTAGGCCGCGCGTGCCCGTGCACTGTTTTGGTCCTGGCCCAACAGCGCTCGGCACCGTGTATGGCCCAGGCCCCGGGGCTCCTGTCGGTGTACTAAAGTAGGGGTACCTTAGTACCCCGAACTTGTGCACGGGCAGTCGCAGCGACCCGCTGCAAGGCTTGCCGGGTGACCGCCAAGACCCTCCATGTTTCCTTTAGGAGCCATTCAAGAACAAAGTATCCAAGGCCCCAGCAAGAGGAGCGTGCCGGGAAGGAGACAAGACCCCGGCAAGAGGAGCTTGCCGGGAAGGAGACAAGACCCCGGCAAGAGGAGCTTGCTGGGAAGACCAACCAAAGCATCTCAAGAAGCTCGCTGCGGCGTGCTGCGCGCCCCAACAAGGCCCGGTGAGTGACAAGCTCCCGGACGCGACAAGACAGCATCCGCGGCAAGGTGCTTGCCGCGGCAAGCTACTACCCCGCAGCTCGCGCTCCAGCTCACCCACCAACGTGTCGCCCTGGGACCGCTCCTGGCGTACGTGGCGGAAGGCTGTGCAGCCGGGGGCATGCGGTGGCAAGCAGACGCTGACAAGGAGCCATCGTGGCAAACGGTGGCGCCCCTGACGGTCCCTTTCCGCCCCGTCTAAGCGACACAGACAGGCATTTAATGCCTTTGTCCCCTGCCATCAGGGTTAGGTAGGATACGACTGTAGCAGGCGGTGGCGCCAAATACCACCCCTTTTACATTTTTACCCTCACCTCTATTGCCACGTGTCGGTGACCCCTTAGACATATAAAAGGAGGCCCATGCGCAACAGAGAGGGGGGGATAGCCATTCTCATGCTCGGTCTTGCCAGCTGCTCGAGTGTACTGTAGCATTCGTCGCTCCCGAGCAAGAACTCAATACAACCACCAAAGCAGGAGTAGGGTTTTACGCATCCGTGCGGCCCGAACCTGGGTAAATCGATCGTCTCGCTCGTGTGTTTCGCCTCGATCTGCTCTTTGTGCATCCACCGCCCGCTGCCGAACCAAAAGGGGCTCGGTCCGCCGATCCCCATAGGTGTGCGAGGGATCAGCAACCCCCGACAATATCATAAGCATAATCACTCTCATAATTAATAGTATGGATGGCACCAATAGTATAGCAATTATCATATTCTTCCAAGCAAGTGCCAAAAGGATTTTCAAGATCATAAGAAGTACCATTATCTTCCACAATTATATTTTCATGAGGCACAATAGTAATAGGAGCAGCATTATTTGGGAGAGATATCTTTTTACCTCTCTTCCTTTTTTCTTTTCTTCTTCTTCACCACATCATGTGTGGGTTCAATCCTCTTTTTGGAGCTCCTTATTAATGAGATTGGTTGAATAGGAGGCTCCTCCTCGTTACCTGATTCATCATAAGAAATAATAGGAGGATATTGGGAAGTCTCTTCCCTTTCATTAGTATTCTCTTCATCTTCTATTTGTTTCCTTTTCTTTATGTAGTTGGCAATATAAGGATTTTCAATACAATTCACCGCACAATACATATAAATTTCTTCTAGATCAAAATGAAGCACTCTATCAAGGGAAAATTTTGAATATCCTTAGTTATATGTTTCATTTCTTCATAACCCAAGAGCAAACTAAGTTCATTATGATATGCAAGGGAAATCAAGTCATCACAATTTTTGGACACGATACGATCATGAAACAATTTGCATTGGGTATTGAAATGATCATGTTCATTGCAAAGCTCACAAGTATGGCCAAGATAATTTAAATTTTCAGCACATTCATCTAGCCTTTCTTGCAACAATTTAGTTTCTAAGTACTTATGCCTCTTGCAATATCTATCTTCCCTATTTGGTGTGTACTTACAAACCCAATGTACTCCGCAAAAATTGACATGTTCATAGGAGATATCATAACTAGTGCAATCATCATTAGTATCATGGATATTCAAAGAATTCGTACTAACAACATTGCAATCATGCTCATGATTGAAAGATTTAGTGCCAACCATTTTATGGACTTCTTCCTCTAGCACTTGAGCACAATTTTCCTTTCCATCATACCCACGAAAGATATTAAAAAGATGAAGCGTATGAGACAAACTCAAATCCATATTTTTGTAGTTTTCTTTTATAAACTAAACTAGTGATAAAACAAGAAACTAAAAGACTCGATTGCAAGATCTAAAGATATACCTTCAAGCGCTAACCTCCCCGGCAACGGCGCCAGAAAAGAGCTTGATGTCTACTACACAACCTTCTTCTTGTAGACGTTGTTGGGCCTCCAAGTGTAGTGCAGAGGTTTGTAGGACAGTAGCAAATTTCCCTCAAGTGGATGACCTAAGGTATATCAATCAGTAGGAGGCGTAGGATGAAGATGGTCTCTCTCAAGCAACCCTGCAACCAAATAACAAAGAGTCTTGCATCCCCAACACACCCAATACAATGTAAAATTGTATAGGTGCACTAGTTCGGCGAAGAGATGGTGATACAAGTGGTATATGGATAGTAGATAAAGGTTTTGTAATCTGAAATTATAAAAACAGCCAGGTAACTAATGATAAAAGTGAGCATAAACGGTATTGCAATGATAGGAAATAAGTCCTAGGGTTCATACTTTCGCTAGTGCAAGTTCCCTCAACAATAATAGCATAATTGGATCACATAACTATCCCTCAACATGCAACAAAGAGTCACTCCAAAGTCACTAATAGCGGAGAACGAACGAAGAGATTATGGTAGGGTACGAAACCACCTCGAAGTTATTCTTTCCAATCAATCTGTTGGGCTATTCCTATAAGTGTCACAAACAGCCCTAGAGTTCGTACTAGAATAACACCTTAAGACACAAATCAACCAAAACCCTAATGTCACCAGTCACCTAGATACTCCAATGTCACCTCAAGTATCCGTGGGCATGATTATATCATATGCATCACACAATCTCAGATTCATCTAATCAACCAACACATAGGACCTCAAAGAGTGCCCCAAAGTTTCTACCGGAGAATCACGACGAAAACGTGTGCCAACCCTTATGCATAGGTTCATGGCAGAACCCGCAAGTTGATCACCAAAACATACATCAAGTGAATCACGTGATATCCCATTGTCACCACAGATACGCACGGCAAGACATACATCAAGTGTTCTCAAATCTTTAAAGACTCAATCCGATAAGATAACTTCAAAGGGAAAACTCAATCCATTACAAGAGAGTAGAGGGGGGAAGAGACATCATAGGATCCAAATATAATAGCAAAGCTCGCGATACATCAAGATCGTATCACCTCAAGAACATGAGAGAGAGAAAGAGAGATCAAACACATAGCTACTGGTACATACCCTCAGCCCCGAGGGAGAACTACTCCCTCCTCGTCATGGAGAGCACCGGGATGATGAAGATGGCCATCGGAGAAGGATTCCCCCTCCGGCAGGGTGCCGGAACGGGTCTAGATTGGCTTTCAGTGGCTACGAAGGCTTCTTGCGGCGGAACGCCCGATCTATTGTGCTCTCAGATGTTTTTAGGGTATATGGAGATATATAGGCGGAAAAAGTACATCAGGGGGGGCCACGAGGGTGGAGGGCACGCCCAGGGGGTGGGCGCGCCCCCTACCTCGTGGCCTCCTCGAAGCTTCCCTTATGTGGACTCCAAGTATTCTGGGTTTCTTCTGGTCCAAAAATAAGTTCCGTGAAGTTTCAGGTCAATTGGACTCTGTTTGATTTTCCTTTTCTTCGAAACCCTAAAATAGGCAAAAAAACAGAAACTGGCACGAGGCTCTGGGTTAATAGGTTAGTCCCAAAAAATAATATAAAAGTGTATAATAAAGCCCATAAACATCCAAAACAGTAGGTAATATAGCATGGAGCAATCAAAAATTATAGATATGTTGGAGACGTATCAGTCGTCCAATATATCAATCTTTATGTCTCGACCATGTTGAGACTCCTCGTCATGTCCGTGATCACATCCGGGCTCCGAATTATCTTCGGTACATCAAAACACATAAACTTATAATATCAATTGTCACCGAGCGTTAAGCGTGTGGACCCTACGGGTTCGAGAACTATGTAGACATGACCGAGACACGTCTCCGGTTAATAACCAATAGCGGAACCTGGATGTTCATATTGTCTCCCACATATTATACAAAGATCTTTATCGGTCAAACCGCATAATGATATACGTTGTTCCCTTTGTCATCGGTATGTTAGTTGCCTGAGATTCGATCGTCGGTATCTCAATACCTAGTTCAATCTCATTACCGGCAAGTCTCCTTACTCATTCTGTAATGCTACATCCCGTAACTAACTCATTAGCTACATTGCTTGCAAGGCTTATAGTGATGTGCATTACCGAGAGGGCCCAGAGATACCTCTCCAACAATCGGAGTGATAAATCCTAATCTCGATCTATGCCAACTCAACAAACACCATCGGAGACACCTGTAGAGCACCTTTATAATCACCCAACTACGTTGTGACGTTTGGTAGCACACAAAGTGTTCCTCCGGTATTCGGTAGTTGCATGATCTCATAGTCATAGGAACACGTATAAGTTATGGAGAAAGCAATAGCAACAAACTAAACGATCATCGTGCTAAGCTAATGGATGGGTCAAGTCAATCACATCATTCTCTAATGGTGTGATCCCATTAATCAAATGACAACTCATGTCTATGGTTAGGAAACATAACCGTCATTGATTCAACGAGCTAGTCAAGTAGAGGCGTACTAGTGACATTCTGTTTGTCTATGTATTCACACATGTACTAAGTTTCCGATTAATATAGTTCAAGCATGAATAATAAACATTTATCATGATATAAGGATATATAAATAACAACTTTATTATTGCCTCTAGGGCATATTTCCTTCAACCGGAACCCCCTCTGGGAAGTTATTCGGCCTCATGGTCCTAATGGTGGAAGAGAGGAGGCACGCCAAGGAGTGGCGCACGCCCCTAGCCCAAACCGAATTGGGCTAGGGCTAGGGGGGCAGGCTCCCTTTCCTTCTCTTCTCCTATTCCTTCCCCCTTCTCCTTGTGGAAGTAGGAAAGGGGGCGAATCATAATTGGAGTAGGACTCCCCCCTTGGGCGCGCCACCCTTGGCCGGCCTCCTCCTCCCGCCCCCTTTTATATATGTGGGAGGGGGCACCCCATAAACACACAAGTTGATCTTTAGCCGTGTGTGGTGCCCCCCTCCATAGTTTTACACCTCGGTCATATTGTCGTAGTGCTTAGGCGAAGCTCTGCGTTGGTAACTTCATCATCACCGTCACCACGCCATCGTGCTGAAGGAACTCTCCCTCGGCCTCAACTGGATCAAGAGTTCGAGGGATGTCACTGAGATGAATGTGTGCAAATCGCGGAGGTGTCGTGCATTCGGTACTTGGATCGGTTGGATCGCGAAGACGTTTGACTACATCAATCGCGTTACTAAACGCTTCCGCTTTCGGTCTACGAGGGTATGTAGAAACACTCTCCCCTCTCGTTGCTATGCATCTCCTAGATAGATCTTGCGTGATCGTAGGTAAAATTTTGAAATACTGCGCTCCCCAACAGTGGTATCCGGGCTAGGTCTATGCGTAGATGTTATATGCACGAGTAGAACACAAAGAGTTGTGGGTGATAATAGTCATACTGCTTACCAGCATGTCATACTTTGATTCGGCGGTATTGTTGGATGAAGCGGCCCAGACCAACATTACATGACCGCGTTCATGAGACTGGTTCTACCGCCGTGCTTCGCACACAGGTGGCTAGTGGGTGTCTGTTTCTCCAACTTTAGTTGAATTGAGTTTGACTATGTTTGGTCCTTGTTGAAGGTTAAAATATCACACTTGACAAAAATCATTGTGGTATTGATGCGTAGGTAAGAACGGTTCTTGTTAGAAGCCTGTAGCAGCCATGTAAAACTTGCAACAACAAAGTAGAGGATGTCTAACTTGTTTTTGCAGGGCTTGTTGTGATGTGATATGGTCAAGACGTGATGAGGTATAAATTGTTGTATGAGATGATCATGTTTTGTTAAAGTTATCGGCAATTGGCAGGAGCCTTATGATTGTCTCTTTATTGCATAAGATGCAAGTGCCATATAATTGCTTTACTTTATTGCTATGTGATAGCAATAGTTGGAGAGACGACCATGTGACGACACGTTGATAGAGATCAGGATGATGGAGATCATGGTGTCATGCCGGTGACGATGGAGATCATGACAGTGCTTTGGAGATGGGATCAAAGGCACAAGATGATGATGGCCATATCATGTCACATATTTTGATTGCATGTGTTGTCTATCTTTTATGCTTATTTTGCTTAGTATAGCGGTAGCATTATAAGATGATCCCTCAAGGTATAAGTGTTCTCCCTGAGTGTGCACCATTGCGACAGTTCGTCGTGCCGAGACACCTTGTGATGATCGGGTGTGATAAGCTCTATGTTCACATACAACGGGTGCAAGCCAGTTTTGCACATGCAGAATACTCGGGTTAAACTTGACGAGCCTAGCATATGCAGATATGGCCTCGGAACACTGAGACCAAAAGGTCGTACATGAATCATATAGTAGATATGATCAACATAGTGATGTTCACCATTGAAAGCTACTCCATCTCACGTGATGATCGGACATGGTTTAGTTGATATGGATCACGTGATCATTTAGATGACTAGCGGGATGTCTATCTAAGTGGGAGTTCTTAAGTAATATGATTAATTGAACTTAAAATTATCATGAACTTAGTCTTGATAGTATTTGCATATCTATGTTGTAGATCAATTGCTTATGTATAGCTTCCTCGTTTTATCTATGATATGTTCCTAGAGAAACTAAGTTGAAAGTTGATAGTAGCAATGATGCGGACTAGGTCCGTGATCTAAGGATTATCCTCATTGCTGCATAGAAGAATTATGTCCTTGATGCACCGCTAGGTGACAGAACTATTGCAGGAGCAAATGCAGACATTATGAACGTTTGACAAGCTCGGTGTGATGACTACTTGATAGTTTAGTGCACCATGCTTTACGGCTTAGAACCGGGACTTCAAAAAAAATTTGAAATGCCATGGAGCATATGAGATGTTCCAAGAGTTGAAATTGGTATTTCAGACTCATGCCCGAGTCGAGAGGTATGAGACCTCTGACAAGTATTTTTGCCTACAAGATGGAGGAGAACAGCTCAACCAGTGAGCATGTGCTCAGAATGTCTGAGTACTGCATTTGCTTGAATCAAGTGGGAGTTAATCTTCCAGATAATATAGTGATTGACAGAGTTCTCTAGTCACTATCACCAAGTTACTAGAACTTCGTGATGAACTTTAATATGCAAGGGATGACGAAAATGATTCCCCGAGCTCTTCGCGATGCTGAAATCGGCGAAGGTAGAAATCAAGAAAAGCATCAAGTGTTGATGGTTTACAATACCACTAGTTTCAAGTAAAAGGGCAAGGGAAAGAAAGGGAACTTCAAGAAGAATGACAAGCAAGTTGCCACTCCCATGAAGAAGCCCAAAGCTAGACCCAAGCTTGAAACTGAGTGCTTCTACTTCAAAGGAAATGGTCACTGGAAGCGGAACTGCCCCAAATACTTGACGGATAAGAAGGATGGCAAAGTGAACAAAAGTATATATGATATACATGTTATTGATGTGTACTTTACTAGTATTCATAGTAGCCCCTGGGTATTTGATACTGGTTCAGTTGCTATGATTAGTTACTTGAAACAGGAGTTATAAAATGAACATAGACTAGTTGAGGGCAAGGTGATGATGTGTGTTGGAAGTGATTCCAAGGTTGATAAGATCACCATCGCACACTCCCTTTTACCTTCGGGATTAGTGTTGAACCTAAAATAAATGTTGTTTGGTGTTTGCATTGAGCATAATATGATTGGATCATGTTTATTGCGATACGGTTATTCATTAAAGTCAAAGAATAATTGCTATTCTGTTTACATGAATAAAACCTTCTATGGTCATACACCCAAGGTGAATGGTTTATTGAATCTCGATTGTAGTGATAAAAGATGAAAGGTTAATAGTGATAGTGCAACTTATTTGTGGCACTGTCATTTAGGTCATATTGGTGTAAACCGCATGAAGAAACTCCATGCTGGTGGGCTTTTGAAATCACTTGATTATGAATCACTTAATGCTTGCAAACCATGCCTCATGGGCAAGATGCCTAAGACTCTGTTCTCTAGAACAATGGAGCGAGCCACTAACTTATTGGAAATAATACATACCGATGTATGCGGTCCGATGAGTGTTGAGGCTCGCGGCGGGTATCGTTATTTTCTGACCTTCACAGATGATTTGAGCAGATATGGGTATATCTAAAGGAAATATGCCCTAGAGGCAATAATAAAGTTGTTATTTATATTTCCTTATATCAGGATAAATGTTTATTATTCATGCTAGAATTGTATTAACCAGAAACTTAGTACATGTGTGAATACATAGACGAATAGAGTGTCACTAGTATGCCTCTACTTGACTAGCTCGTTGAATCAATGATGGTTATGTTTCCTAACCATAGACATGAGTTGCCATTTGATTAACGGGATCACATCATTAGAGAATGATGTGATTGACTTAACCCACCCGTTAGCTTAGCACGATGATCGTTTAGTTTGTTGCTATTGCTTTCTCCATAACTTATACATGTTCCTATGACTATGAGATCATGCAACTCCCGAATTCCGGAGGAACACTTAGTGTGCTATCAAACGTCACAACGTAACTGGGTGACTATAAAGATGCTCTACAGGTGTCGCCGATGGTGTTTGTTGAGTTGGCATAGATCGAGATTAGGATTTGTCACTCCAAGTATCAAAGAGGTATCTCTGGGCCCTCTTGGTAATGCACATCACTATAAGCCTTCCAAGCAATGTGACTAATGAGTTAGTTACAGGATGATGCATTACGGAACGAGTAAAGAGACTTGTCGTTAACGAGATTGAACTAGGTATTGAGATACCGACGATCGAATCTCGGGCAAGTAACATACCAATGACAAAGGGAACAATGTATATCGTTATGCGGTTTGATCGATAAAGATCTTCGTAGAATATGTGGGAGCCAATATGAACATCCAGGTTCCGCTATTGGTTATTGACCGGAGATGTGTCCCGGTCATGTCTACATAGTTCTAAAAATCGTAGGGTCCGCACACTTAACATTCGGTGATGATCGGTATTATGAGTTTATGTGTTTTGATGTACCGAAGATACTTTGGAGTCCCGGATATGATCATGGACATGACGAGGAGTCTCAAAATGGTCGAGACATAAAGATTGATATATTGGATGACTATATTCGGACACCCGATGAGTTTCGAAGGTCATCGGATAATTATCGGAGTGCCGAGGGGTTATTGGAAACCCCGGGGGGAACTAATGAGCCGCATGGGCCTTAGTGGAGAGAGAGAGGGATGACCAAGCCAGGGCCGCGCGCCCCCTCCCCTCCAGTCCGAATTGGACTAGGGAAGGGGGGGCGCCCCCTTTCCTTCTCTTCTCTCCCTCTCCTTCATCCCCCCTTCCTCGTCCTAGTAGGACTAGGAAAGGGGAGTCATAGTCCTACTAGGAGGAGGACTCCTCCTCTCCTGGCGCGCCCCAAGGGTCGGCCGGCCTCCCCCTTGCTCCTTTATATACGGGGTCAAGGGGGCACCCTAGAACACACAAGTTGACCATTGATCCCTTAATCGTGTGCGGTGCCCCCTTCCACCATAATTCACCTCGGTCATATCATTGTAGTGCTTAGGCGAAGCCCTGCGATGGTAGCATCATCATCGCCGTCATGCTGACGAAGCTCTCTCTCGACACTCAGCTGGATCGAGAGTTCGTGGGACATCACCGAGCCGAACGCGTGTAGATCACGGAGGTGCCGTACTTCCGGTACTAGGATCGTGAAGACATACGACTACATCAACCGCGTTATCATAATGCTTCCGCTTACGGTCTATGAGGGTACATGGACAACACTCTTCCCCTCTCGTTGCTATGCATCACCATGATAGATCTTGCATGTGGGTAGGAACTTTTTTGAAATTACTGCGTTCCCCAACAGTGGCATCCGAGCCAGGTATACGCGTAGATGTTATATGCACGAGTAGAACACAAAGGAGTTATGGGAGTTGGTATATACATATTGCTTGCCATCACTAGTTGATTCGTGATTCGGCGGTATTGTTGGATGAAGCGGCCCAGACCGGCATTACGCGTACGCGAGACTGGTTCTACCGATATGCTTCGCACACAGGTGGCTGGTGGGTGTCAGTTCCTCCAACTTTACTTGAATTGGATTCAATGAACATGGTTCTTTCTGAAGATCAAAAAGCAATCACTATACCGCGTTGTGGTTTTTGACGCGTAGGTAAGAACGGTTCTTGCTCAGCCCGTAGCAACCACGTAAAACTTGCAACAACAAAGTAGAGGACGTCTAACTTGTCTTTGCAAGGCATGTTGTGATGTGATATGGTCAAGACATGATGCTAAATTTTATTGTATGAGATGATCATGTTTTGTAACACAGTTATCGGCAACTGGCAGGAGCCATATGGTTGTCGCTTTATTGTATGAAATGATATCGCCATGTAATTTCTTTACTTCATCACTAAGAAGTAGCGATAGTCATAGAAGCAATAGTTGGCGAGATGACAACGATGCTTCGATGGAGATCAAGGTGTCAAGCCGGTGACGATGGTGATCATGACGGTGCTTTGGATATGGAGATCAAAGGCACAAGATGATGATGGCCATATCATATCACTTATATTGATTGCATGTGATGTTTATCTTTTATGCATCTTATCTTGCTTTTTTTGATGGTAGCATTATAAGATGATCTCTCACTAAATTTCAAGATAAAAGTGTTCTCCCTGAGTATGCACCGTTGCCAAAGTTCGTCGTGCCCAGACACCATGTGATGATCGGGTGTGATAAGCTCTATGTTCACATACAACGGGTGCAAGCCAGTTTTGCACACGCAGAATACTCGGGTTAAACTTGACGAGCCTAGCATATGCAGATATGGCCTCGGAACACTGAGACCGAAAGGTCGAGCGTGAATCATATAGTAGATATGATCAACATAGTGATGTTCACCATTGAAAACTACTCCATCTCATGTGATGATCGGACATGGTTCAGTTGATATGGATCACGTGATCACTTAGATGATTAGAGAGACATCTATCTAAGTGGGAGTTCTTAAGTAATTTGATTAATTGAACTTTAATTTATCATGAACTTAGTACCTGATAGTATTTTGCATGTCCATGTTGTTGTAGAAAGATGGCCCGTGCTGTTGTTCTGTTAAATTTTAATACGTTCCTAGAGAAAGCTAAGTTGAAAGATGATGGTAGCAACTACATGGAGTGGGTCCATAACTTGAGGATTATCCTCATTGCTACACAAAAGAATTACGTCTTGGAAGCACCACTAGGTGACAAACTTGCTGCAGGAGCAATGCCAGATGTTGTGAACACCTAGCAGAGCAAAGCTGATGACTAATCGATAGTTCAGGGTGCCATGCTTTACGGCTTAGAATCGAGACTTCAAAGATGTTTTGAACGTCATGGAGCATATGAGATGTTCTAGGAGTTGAAGTTAATATTTCAAGAAAATGCCCGGATTGAGAGATATGAAGTCTCCAATAAATTCTACAGCTGCAAAATGGAGGAGAATAGTTCTGTCAGTGAACATATACTCAGAATGTCTGGGTACCACAACCACTTGACTCAGCTGGGAGTTAATCTTCCTGATGATAGTGTCATTGACAGAGTTCTTCAATCACTGCCACCAAGCTACAAGAGCTTCGTGATGAACTATAATATGCAAGGGGTGGATAAGACGATTCCTGAGCTCTTCGCAATGCTAAAGGCTACAGAGGTACAAATCAAGAAGGAGCAGCAAGTGTTGATGGTCAACAAGACCACCAGTTTCAAGAAAAAGGGTAAAGGGAAGAAGGGGAACTTCAAGAAGAATAGCAAGCCAGTTGTTTCTCAAGTGAAGAAACCCAAGTCTGGACCTAAGCCTGAGACTGAGTGCTTCTACTACAAAGGGATTGGTCACTAGAAGCGGAATTGCCCCAAGTATTTGGCGGAGAAGAAGGATGGCAAAGTGAAAGGTATATTTGATATACATGTTATTGATGTGTACCTTACTAATGCTCATAGTAGTGCCTGGGTATTTGACACTGGTTCAGTTGCTAACATTTGCAACTCGAAACAGGGGCTACGGATTAAGGGAAGATTGGCTAAGGACTAGGTGATTATGCGCGTGGGAAATGGCTCCAAACTCGATGTGATCGCTGTCGACAAGCTACTTCTACATCTACCTTCGGGATTAGTTTTAGACCTAAATAATTGTTATTTGGTGCCAGCGTTGAGCATGACCATTATATCTGGATCTTGTTTGATGCGAGATGGTTACCCATTTAAATCGGAGAATAATGGTTGTTCTATTTATATGAGTAATATCTTTTATGGTCATGCACCCTTGATGAGTGGTCTATTTTTACTAAATCTTGATAGTAGTCATACACATGTTCATAGTATTGAAGCCAAAAGATGCAGAGTTGATAATGATAGTGAAACTTATTTGTGGCACTACCGTTTGGCTCATATTGGTGTAAAGCGCATTATGAAACTCCATTCTGATGGACTTCTGGAATCACTTGATTACGAATCACTTGGTACTTGCGAACCATGCGTCATGGGGAAGATGACTAAAACTTCGTTCTCCGGAACAATGGAGCGAGCAACAGAGTTATTGGAAATCATACATACTGATGTATGTGGTCCAATGAACATTAAGGCTCGCGGCGGATATCGTTATTTTCTCACCTTCACAGATGATTTGAGCAGATATGGGTATATCTACTTAATGAAACATAAGTCTGAAACATTTGAAAAGTTCAAAGAATTTCAGAGTGAAGTGGAAAATCATCATAACACGAAAATAAAGTTTCTATGATCCGATCGTGGAGGAGAATATTTGAGTTATGAGTTTGGTCTTCATTTGAAACAATGCGGAATAGTTTCGCAACTCACGCCACCCGGAACACCATAGCGTAATGGTGTGTCCGAACGTCGTAATCGTACTTTACTAGATATGGTGCGATCTATGATGTCTCTTACTGATTTTCCGCTATTGTTTTGGGGTTATGCTTTAGAGATGGTTGCATTCATGTTAAATAGGGCACCATCTAAATCCGGTTAGATGACACCTTACAAACTGTGGTTTGGCAAGAAACCCAAGTTGTCGTTTCTTAAAGTTTGGGGCTGCGATGCTTCTGTGAAAAAGCTTCAACCTGATAAGCTCAAACCCAAAACGGGGAAATATGTCTTCATAGGATACCCAAAGGAGACTGTTGGGTACACCTTCTATCACAGATCCGAAGGCAAGAAATTTGTTGCTAAGAATGGATCTTTTCTAGAGAAGGAGTTTCTCACGAAAGAAGTGAGTGGGAGGAAAGTAGTGAAGGAAATATGCCCTAGAGGCAATAATAAAGTTACTATTTATTTCCTTATATCATGATGAATGTTTACTATTCATGCTAGAATTGTATTAACTGGAAACATAATACATGTGTGAATACATAGACAAACAGAGTATCACTAGTATGCATCTACTTGACTAGCTCGTTAGTCAAAGATGGTTATGTTTCCTAACCATAGACATGAGTTTTCAATTGATAAACGGGATCACATCATTAGGAGAATGATGTAATTGACTTGACCCATTCCGTTAGCTTAGCACTTGATCGTTTTAGTTTATTGCTATTGCTTTCTTCATGACTTATACATGTTTCTATGACTATGATATTATGCAACTCCCGATTACCGGAGGAACACTTTGTGTGCTACCAAACCTCACAACGTAATTGGGTGATTATAAAGGTGCTCTACAAGTGTCACCGATGGTACTTGTTGAGTTGGCATAGATCGAGATTAGGATTTGTCACTCCGATTGTTGGAGAGGTATCTCTGGGCCCTCTCGGTAATGCACATCACTATAAGCCTTGCAAGCATTGTGACTAATGAGTTAGTTGCGGGATGATGCATTACGGAACGAGTAAAGAGACTTGCCGGTAACGAGATTGAACTAGGTATGAGGATACCGATGATCGAATCTCGGGCAAGTAACATACCGATGAAAAAGGGAACAACGTATGTTGTTATGCGGTTTGAGTTTGACCTATAAAGATATTCGTAGAATGTGTAGGAGCCAATATGAGCATCCAGGTTCCACTATTGGTTATTGACTAGAGATGAGTCTCGGTCATGTCTACATAGTTCTCGAACCCGTAGGATCCGCATGCTTAACGTTCGGTGACGATCGGTATTATGAGTTTATGTGTGTTGATGTACCGAAGGTAGTTTGGAGTCCGGATGAGATCGGGGACATGAGGAGGAGTCTCGAAATGGTTGAGACATAAATATCGATATATTTTACGACTATAGTCGGACATCGAAAAGGTTCCGAGTGATTCGGGTATTTTTTCGGAGTGATTCGGGTATTCCGGGAGGGTCAATGGGCCTTCGTGGGCTTTAGTGGAAATAGAGGGCAGCAAGGAAGTGTGGGGTGCGCCCCCTAGGCCCAAACCAAATTGGTTTAGGGCTTTGGGGGGCGGCCCCCTCTTTCATTCTCCTCTCCTCCTCTTTCCTTCCCCTCCTAGTTGGACTAGGAAAGGGGGAACCTACTCCTATTAGGAGTAGGATTCCCCCCTTGGGGCACACCCTATGAGGCTGCCGGCCCCCTCCCCTTGCTCCTTTATATACGGGGGCAGGGGGCACCCTAGGACACACAAGTTGATTGTTCCAAGCCGTGTGCGTTGCACCCCTCCACCATAATCCAAGTCGATCATATCGTAGCGGTGCTTAGGCGAAGCCCTGCGTCGGTAGCAACATCATCACCATGATCACGCAGTCATGTTGACGGAACTCTCCCGCGAAGCTCTGCTGGATCGGAGTTCGTGGGACGTCATCGAGCTGAACGTGTGCTGAACTCGGAGGTGCCGTGTGTTCGGTACTTGGATCGGTCAAATCGTCAAGACGTACGACTACATCAACCGCGTTGTCATAACGCTTCCGCTTACGGTCTACGAGGGTACATGGACGATACTCTCCCCTCTCGTTGTTATGCATCACCATGATCTTGCGTGTGCGTAGGAAATTTTTTGAAATTACTTCATTCCCTAACAGTGGTATCAGAGCCAGGTTTATGTGTAGATGTTTTATGCACGAGTAGAACAAAAGTGAGTTGTGGGCGATACAAGCCATACTGCTTACCAGCAAGTCATACTTTGGTTCAGCGGTATTGTTGGAAGCAGCTCGGACCGACATTACGCGAGACTGGTTCTACCGACGTGCTTTGCACACAGGTGGCTGGCGGGTGTCAGTTTCTCCAACTTTAGTTGAACCGAGTGTGGCTACGCCCAGCCCTTGATAAGGTTAAAACAACACCAACTTGACAAACTATCGTTGTTGTTTTGATGCGTAGGTAAGAACGGTTCTTGTTAGAAGCCTGTAGCAGCCACGTAAAACTTGCAACAACAAAGTAGAGGACGTCTAACTTGTTTTTGCAGGGCATGTTGTGATGTGATATGGTCAAGACGTAATGCTATATTTTATTGTATGAGACGATCATCATTTGTAGCAAAGTTACCGGCAACTGGCAGAAGCCTTATGGTTGTCTCTTTATTGCATAAGATGCAAGCACCATACAATTGCTTTACTTTATCGCTATGCGATAGCAATAGTTGCAAAAGCAATAGTTGGCGAGACGACCATGTGACGACACGTTGATAGAGATCAAGATGATGGAGATCATGGTGTCATGCCGGTGACGATGGAGATCATGACGGTACTTTGGAGATGGATATCTGATGACCCACAAGTATAGGGGATCTATCGTAGTCCTTTCAATAAGTAAGAGTGTCGAACCCAACGAGGAGCAGAAGGAAATGATAAACAGTTTTCAGCAAGGTATTCTCTGCAAGTACTGAAATAAGTGGTAACAGATAGTTTTGTAATGAGATAATTTGTAACGAGCAACAATTAACAAAAGTAAATAAAGTGTAGCAAGGTGGCCCAATCCTTTTTGTAGCAAAGGACAAGCCTGGACAAACTCTTATATAAGGAAACGCGCTCCCGAGGACACATGGGAATATCGTCAAGCTAGTTTACATCACGTTCATATGATTCGCGTTCGGTACTTTGATAATTTGATATGTGGGTGGACCGGTGCTTGGCTGCTGTTCTTACTTGAACAAGCATCCCACTTATGATTAACCTCTATTGCAAGCATCCGCAACTACAACAAAAGTATTAAGGTAAACCTAACCATAGCATGAAACATAAGGATCCAAATCAGCCCCTTACGAAGCAACGCATAAACTAGGGTTTAAGATGCTATCACTCTAGCAACCCATCATCTACTTATTACTTCCCAAGGCCTTCCTCTAGGCCCAAATAATGGTGAAGTGTTATGTAGTCGACGTTCACATAACACCACTAGAGGCTAGACAACATACATCTCATCAAAATATCAAACGAATACCAAATTCACATGACTACTAATAGCAAGACTTCTCCCTTGTCCTCAGGAACAAATGTAACTACTCACAAAGCATAAACATGTTCGTAATCAGAGGGGTATTAATATGCATAAAGGATCTGAACATATGATCTTCCACCAATTAAACCAACTACCATCAACTACAAGGAGTAATTAACACTACTAGCAACCTACTAGCACCAATCCCGGACTTGAAGACAAGAATCGGATACAAGAGATGAACTAGGGTTTTGAGATGAGATGGTGCTGATGAAGATGTTGATGGAGATTGCCCTCTCCCGATGAGAGGAGCATTGGTGATGACGATGGCGATGATTCCCCCTCCGGGGGAAGTTTCCTTGGCAGAACAGCTCTGCCGGAGCTCTAGATTGGATCCGCCAAGGTTCCGTCTCGTGGCGGTGGAGTTTCGTCCCGAAAGGTTGCTTCTATTTTTTTCTCAACGAAAGACTTCATATAGGAGAAGACATCGGAGAGCCACCAGGGGGCCCACGAGGCAGGGGGCGCGCCCCCCACCCTCGTGAGAAGGGTGTGGGCCCCCTGGTCTTCATCTTTGGCGAGGATTTTTCATTATTTATTATAAGGTGTTCTGTGGAGTTTGAGGACTTTTGGAGTTGTGCAGAATAGGTCTCTAATATTTGCTTCTTTTCCAGCCCAGAATTCCAGCTGCCGGCATTCTCCCTCCTTATGTAAACCTTGTAAAATAAGATAGAATAGCCATAAGTATTGTGACATAATGTGAAATAACAGCCCATAATGCAATAAATATCGATATAAAAGCATGATGCAAAATGGACGTATCAACTACCCCAAGCTTAGACCTCGCTTGTCCTCAAGCGAAAAGCCGAAATCGAAAAATATGTCCACATGTTTAGAGATGAAGGTGTCGATAAAAATAAAATACGACATGAGGGCATCATGATCATTCATGGCAAAATAATCAAGCCCTTGACTCAACCCTAATCTTTATTATATAGCTCACGGACTCGATTACATAGAAGGATAATAAAGCAAAACTCACAACTAGATCATGCCACAAACTTTATTCTACTAGGTCAAAATACTACTAATAAGATCGTACTAAGGAAAACGGTAAAGATAGGAGTTGTGATATGATACCGGGGCACCTCCCCCAGCTTGGCGGTTGCCAAGGGGAGTGCCCATACCCATGTTATTATATCTCCTTGGTTGGTGAAGAAGGTGGAGGTGTTGTTGATGATGGATAGTCGCACATCGAGCGTAGGAGGTCTTCTAACTTGCGGATAATGCCCTTAAGTGCGAGGATATGCTCCTTCAACAAAAGCACTTTCACGTGTGAGATACTTATTTTGTATACGAGCCAACTCAATCATCTTGAAAGCTTCAATTTCTGTAGGGGTAAGAAGATTATGATCCAGTTGAAGGGTGTCTTCTGTTGTTGGGACTTGGTCCTCCACGGCCTTCTTGATCCCTTCATCCTTATTGATCTCCATAGGTTCTTCTCTTTTCAGCTCTATCTTCATTAGCCAAGCATCATTGCCCTCATGGTTGGAGGAGGAGGGAGACGACATAGTGTCTGGTCTTGAAAAACCCTGACAGCAAACAGCTCGAAACAAAGACAGGAGTTTTTTGCGTGATACGGGAGTCAAAACCCCTGAAAGATTATATAATGATTTTTTACCGACAAAAATACGTATCATGCAAGGAGTCCAGAAGGCACACGAGGAGCTCACGAGGTAGGGGGCGCGCCCTCCACCCTCGTGAGGCCCTCGTGTCCTTCCCGGACTGCTACTTAATTTTCTATTTTTCTAAATATTCCAAAACGGAGAAATATTGCCTTAAAAATTGTTTTGGAGTCGGTGTACTTACTGTACCACATACCTATTCCTTTTCGGAGTCTGAAACGTTCTGGAAAGTGTCCCTTATGTATTCCTCCGGGGTTACGGTTTCAATAATATTGGTTTCAACATTTATGGGATTACCTGAGATATAATGTTTGATTCTTTGACCGTTTACCACCTTCGGATTTGTGCCTTCAAAGTTGTTGATTTTTATGGCACCGGAACGATAGACCTCCTCGATAACATAGGGGCCTTCCCATTTAGAGAGAAGTTTCCCTGCAAAAAATCTTAAACGAGAGTTGTATAGCAATACATAATCACCTACATTAAACTCACGCTTTTGTATCCTTTTGTCATGCCATCTTTTAACCTTTTCTTTAAACAACTTGGCATTTTCATAACCTTGGGTTATCCATTCATCAAGTGAGCTAATATCAAATAACCTCTTTTCACCGGCAAGTTTGAAATCATAGTTGAGCTCTTTAATAGCCCAATATGATTTATGTTCTAGTTCGAGAGGTAAGTGACATGCTTTTCCATATACCATTTTATACGGAGACATACCCATAGGATTTTTATATGCAGTTCTATAGGCCCATAATGCATCATCAAGTTTGTTGGACCAATTCTTTCTAGACCTATTGACAGTCTTTTGCAAAATTAATTTGAGTTCTCTATTACTCAATTCCACTTGACCACTAGACTGTGGGTGATACGGAGATGCAATTCTATGATTGACGTCATATTTAGCAAGCATTTTACGGAAAGCACCATGAATAAAATGTGAACCACCATCAGTCATTAAATATCTAGGGACTCCAAACCTCAGAAAAATAACTTCTTTAAGCATTTTAATAGAAGTGTTATGATTAGCACTACTAGTTGGAATAGCTTCTACCCACTTAGTAACGTAATCAACAGCAACTAAAATATGTGTATATCCATTAGAGGCAGGAAAAGGTCCCATATAATCAAAGCCCCAAACATCAAACGGTTCAATAACAAGTGAATAATTCATAGGCATTTCTTGACGTCTACTAATACCAATTCTTTGACATTCATCACAAGATAGGACAAACTTACGGGCATCCTTGAAGAGAGTAGGCCAATAAAAACCGGATTGCAATACCTTATGTGCAGTTCTATCTCCCGCGTGGTGTCCTCCATAAATTTCGGAGTGGCACTTGCGTAGGATCTGTTCCTGTTCATGCTCAGGTACACAACATCTAATAACACCATCTACTCCTTCTTTATAAAGATGTGGGTCATCCCAAAAGTAATGTCTCAAATCATAGAAGAACTTTTTCTTTTGTTGGTATGTGAAGCTTGGTGGTATCAATTTAGCAACTATGTAATTAGCATAATCAGCATACCAAGGGGTACTACGAGAAGTACTTATGACATTTAGTTGTTCATCAGGAAAACTATCGTCAATAGGTAGTGGGTCATCAAGAACATTCTCTAACCTAGATAAGTTGTCTGCAATGGGGTTTTTAGCTCCTTTTCTATCAACAATATGCAAATCAAATTCTTGTAGCAAGAGAACCCAACTAATAAGTCTAGGTTTAGCATCTTTCTTTTCCATAAGACATTTAATAGCAGCATGATCAGTGTGGATAGTTACTTTAGAATCAACAATATAAGGTCTGAACTTATCACAAGCAAATACAACTGCTAAAAGTTCTTTTTCAGTAGTAGCATAATTTCTTTGAGCATTGTCTAGAGTCTTACTAGCATAATGGATAACATTTAGTTTCTTATCAACTCTTTGCCCTAGAACAACGCCTACAGCATAATCAGTAGCATCACACATAATTTCAAAGGGTAAATTCCAATCAGGTGGCTGAACAATAGGTGCAGAGACTAATGCTTTCTTAAGTATTTCAAATGCTTCTACACAATCATCATCAAAGACAAATGGTATATCTTTTTGTAATAAATTAGTCAGAGGCCGAGAAATTTTTGAGAAGTCCTTGATGAAAGTCCTATAAAATCCGGCGTGACCAAGGAAACTTCTTATACCTTTGATGTCCTTGGGACATGGCATCTTTTCAATAGCATCAACCTTGGCTTTATCAACTTCAATACCTCTTTCAGAAACTTTATGCCCCAAGACAATACCTTCATTAACCATAAAGTGGCACTTTTCCCAATTCAAGACAAGATTAGTTTCTTCATATCTTTGCAAAACTCGATCAAGATTGCTCAAGCAATCATCAAAAGAAGATCCATAGACGGAAAAGTCGTCCATGAAAACCTCACAAATCTTTTAACAAAAGTCAGAGAATATAGCCATCATGCATCTTTGAAAGGTAGCAGGTGCATTACATAAACCAAAAGGCATATGTCTATAAGCAAAAGTACCAAAAGGGCATGTAAAAGTAGTCTTTGATTGATCTTTAGCCGACACAGGTATTTGAAAGAAACCAGAATAACCATCTAGAAAGAAGTAATGTGTATGTTTGCATAATCTTTCTAGCATTTGATCGATAAAAGGTAAGGGGTAATGATCTTTCTTAGTAGCCTTATTTAATTTGCGGAAATCAATTACCATCCTAAAACCGGTAATAATTCTTTGTGGAATCAATTCATCTGTATCATTAGGAACAACAGTAATACCTCCCTTCTTAGGGACACAATGAATAGGACTTACCCACTGACTATCAGCAACAGATAAATTATACCTGCCTATAGAAGCTTTAGTATTTCTTTTCTTACCACTTCTTTCATTTTAGGATTCAGACGTCGTTGAGGATCATGAACTGGTTTGGCATCTGCTTCCAAATTTATTTTATGTTGACATAGAGTGGGACTAATGCCCTTAAGATCATCAAGAGTATATCCAATAGCAGCACGGTGCTTCTTCAGAGTTTTCAATAATCTTTCTTCTTCATGCTCTGAAAGGTTAGCACTAATAATAACAGGAATATCTTCTTTTCATCAAGATAAGCATATTTAAGATTATCAGGCAACGGTTTAAGCTCAAACACGGGATCACCCTTAGGTGGAGGAGGATCCCCTAGGATTTCAACAGGCAAATTGTGTTTTAGCATAGGTTCTTGTTTAAAGAATACTTCATCTATTTCCATTCTTTCATTCATAAACATATCATTCTCATGGTTTAGCAAATATTGTTCTAAAGGATCAATAGGAGGTACGGCAATAGAAGCAAGACCAATAATTTCATCCTTACTAGGCAATTCTTCTTCACGGTGTTGTTTACTAAATTTAGAGAAATTAAACTCATGAGTCATATCATCCAAGCCAATAGTAACAACATTCTTTTCGCAGTCTATCCTAGCATTAACTATATTCAAGAAGGGTCTACCAAATATAATGGGACAAAAGCTATCTTGTGGAGAACTAAGAACAAGAAAATCAGTAGGATATTTAGTTTTCCCGCACAAGACTTCAACATCTCTAACAATTCCCATTGCTGAAATAGTATCTCTATTAGCAACTTTAATTGTGACATCAATATCTTCTAACTCAGCAGGTGCAATTTCATGCTTGATTTCTTTATACAAGTCATAAGGTATAACACTAGCACTAGCACCCATATCACATAAGCCATGATAACAATGATCTCCTATTTTAACAGAAATAACAGGCACGGCTACCACAGGTCTATGTTTATCTTTAGCACAAGGTTTAGCAATTCTAGCAGTTTCACCACAGAACTGAATAACATGCCCATCAATATTATCAAACAAGAGCTCTTTAACAATAGCAATATTAGGTTCAACTTTAACTTGCTTAGGACGTGTATATGTTTTAATATTGCTTTTATGAACTACAGTTGAAGCTTTAGCATGATCCTTTATCCTAATAGGGAAAGGTGGTTTCTCAACATAAGAAGTAGGAACAATAGGATCATTATAAGTGATAGTCTTTTCTTCAACTTTAATAGGTGTAGCTACTTTTACTTCTATGGGAGGATGATATTTAAACCACTTCTCCTTAGGGAGATCAACATAAGTAGCAAAAGATTCACAGAAAGAAGCTACTATCTCAGAATCAAGTCCATATTTAGTGCTAAACTTATGGAAAACATCGGTATCCATGAAAGATTTAACACAATCAAACTTAGGTGTCATACCTGACTCCTTAACATTGTCGAGGTCCCAATCTTCAGAGTTGTGTTTAATTATATCCAATAAATCCCATTTGAATTCAATAGTCTTCATCATAAAAGAGCCAGCACAAGAAGTATCAAGCATGGTGTGATTGACATCAGAAAGCCGAGCATAAATTTTTTGAAGAATTGTTTCTCTTGGAAGCTCATGATTGGGGCATGAATATAACATTGACTTAAGCCTCCCCCAAGCTTGAGCGATGCTTTCTCCTTCGCGAGGCCAAAAATTATATATATAATTGCGATCACGATGAACAAGATGCATATGGTAATACTTTTGATGAAATTCCAATTTCAATCTTCTATAGTTCCATGATCCCATATCATCACATAGCCTATACCATGTCAATGCGTCTCCCTTCAAAGGTAAAGGGAAGACCTTCTTCTTAGCAACATCATTGGAAATACCTGCAAGCTTAAATAATCCACAAACTTCATCCACATATATTAGGTGTTCATCAGGATGCTTTGTTCCATCTCCTGTAAAAGGATTAGCTAGCAGTTTTTCTATTATACTCGAAGGATACTCATAAGGAATTTCATTTTCAATAGGTTCAGTGGGTTGAGGAGCAACTATTTGCTCTACTGGTCGGGGTGAAGATACCCCGAACAAGCCCCTCAGAGGATTACTTTCCATAGTAACAAGTGACAGTAAATTTCAGCACACTATATAAATTTTTCATTACCAAATTCCACCTACCAAAGGCGCTTCACTCCCCGGCAACGGCGCCAGAAAAGAGTCTTGATGACCCACAAGTATAAGGGATCTATCGTAGTCCTTTCGATAAGTAAGAGTGTCAAACCGAACGAGGAGCAGAAGGAAATGATAAACGGTTTTCAGCAAGGTATTCTCTGCAAGTACTGAAATAAGTGGTAATAGATAGTTTTGTAATGAGATGATTTGTAACGAGCAACAATTAACAAAAGTAAATAAAGTGCAGCAAGGTTGCCTAATACTTTTTGTAGCAAAGGACAAGCCTGGACAAACTCTTATATAAGGAAAAGCACTCCCGAGGACACATGGGAATATCGTCAAGCTAGTTTTCATCACGTTCATATGATTCGCGTTCGGTACTTTGATAATTTGATATGTGGGTGGACCAGTGCTTGGGTGTTGTTCTTACTTGAACAAGCATCCCAATTATGATTAACCTCTATTGCAAGCATCCGCAACTACAACAAAAGTATTAAGGTAAACCTAACCATAGCATGAAACATATGGATCCAAATCAGCCCCTTACGAAGCAACACATAAACTAGGGTTTAGGCTTCTGTCACTCTAGCAACCCATCATCTACTTATTACTTCCCAATGCCTTCCTCTAGGCCCAAATAATGGTGAAGTGTTATGTAGTCGACGTTCACATAACACCACTAGAGGCTAGACAACATACATCTCATCAAAATATCGAACGAATACCAAATTCACATGACTACTAATAGCAAGACTTCTCCCTTGTCCTTAGGAACAAACGTAACTACTCACAAAGCATAAACATGTTCATAATCAGAGGGGTATTAATATGCATAAAGGATCTGAACATATGATCTTCCACCAATTAAACCAACTAGCATCAACTACAAGGAGTAATTAACACTACTAGCAACCTACTAGCACCAATCTCGGACTTGAAGACAAGAATCGGATACAAGAGATGAACTAGGGTTTTGAGGTGAGATGGTGCTGATGAAGATGTTGATGGAGATTGCCCTCTCCCGATGAGAGGAGCATTGGTGATGACGATGGCGATGATTCCCCCCTCCGGGAGGGAAGTTTCCCCGGTAGAATAGCTCTGCCAGAGCTCTAGATTGGATCCGCCAAGGTTCCGCCTCGTGGCGGCAGAGTTTCGTCCCGAAAGGTTGCTTCTATTTTTTCTCGACGAAAGACTTCATATAGGAGAAGATGGTCATCGGAGAGCCACCAGGGGGCCCACGAGGCAGGGGGCGCACCCTAGGGGGCACCGCCCCCACCCTCGTGAGAAGGGTGTGGGCCCCCTGGTCTTCATCTTTGGCGAGTATTTTTCATTATTTATTATAAGGTGTTCCATGGAGTTTGAGGACTTTTGGAGTTGTGCAGAATAGGTCTCTAATATTTGCTCCTTTTCCAGCCCAGAATTCCAGCTGTCGGCATTCTCCCTCCTTATGTAAACCTTGTAAAATAATAGAGAATAGCCATAAGTATTGTGACATAATGTGAAATAACAGACCATAATGCAATAAATATCAATATAAAAGCATGATGCAAAATGGACATATCAATATCAAAGGCACAAGATGATGATGGCCATATCATGTCACATATTTTGATTACATGTGATGTTTATCTTTTGTGCTTCTTATTTTGCTTAGTACGACGATAGCATTATAAGATGATCTCTCACTAAATTTCAAGGTATAAGTGTTCTCCCTGAGTATGCACCGTTGCGACAGTTCGTCGTGCTGAGATGCCACGTGATGATCGGGTGTGATAAGCTCTACTTTCACATACAACAGGTGCAAGCCAGTTTTGCACACGCGGAATACTCGGGTTAAACTTGACGAGCCTAGCATATGCAGATATGGCCTCAGAACACTGGAGACCGAGAGGTCGAGCGTGAATCATATAGTAGATATGATCAACATAGCGATGTTCACCATTGAAAACTACTCAATCTCACGTAATGATCGGACATGGTTTAGTTGATATGGATCACGTGATCACTTAGATAACTAGAGGGATGTTGTAACACCCTCGATGCGGCTATATCTCCCACGTGTCGAAGCACGACTTAGAGGCATAACCGCATTGAAAGCTATGTCGCAAGTGAGGTAATCTTCACACAACCCATGTAATACATAAGGGAAAGAGATACATAGTTGGCTTATAATCGCCACGTCACACAATACACGAATAAAGCATTACATCATCCAGATACAATCAAGGTCCGACTACAGAACCAAAATAAAAGAAGACTACCCCAAATGCTACACAGATCCCCAATCGACCCCAACTGGGCTCCACTACTGATCGACTAGAACGAAACAACACAAAGGACAAGATCTTCATCGAGCTCCTCCTTGAGCTTGGTTGAGTCACCTGCATGGTATCATCGGCACCTGCAAACTATTTTTGGAAGTATCTGTGAGTCACGGGGACTCAGCAATCTCGCACCCTCGCGATTAAGACTATTTAAGCTTATGGGTAAGGTAAAGGTATGAGGTGGAGCTACAGCAAGCGACTAGCATATATGGTGGCTAACATACGCAAATGAGAGCGAGACGAGAAGGCAAAGCACGAACGAAGAACTATGATCAAGAAGTGATCCTATAACAACCTATGTCAAGCATTACTCCAACACCGTGTTCACTTCCCGAACTCCGTCGGGAAGAGAACATCACGGTCCCACACGCGGTTGATGTATTTTAATTAAGATCAACTTCAGGTTTTCTACAACCGGACATTAACAAATTCCCATCTGCCCATAACCGCGGGCACGGCTTTCAAAAGTTCAAAACCCTGCAGGGGAGTCCCAACTTAGCCCATGACAAGCTCTAACGGTCAACGAAGGATAAACCTTCTCCCGAGACGTTCCGATCAGACTCGGTATCCCGGTTCTACAAGACAATTTCGACAAGCTAAAACAAATCCAGCAACAGCGCCCGAATGTGCCGACAAATCCCGATAGGAGCTGCACATATCTCGTTCTCAGGGCACACTCAGATGAGCAATCCGTACAACTAAAACCAAACCTCGAGTTTCCCCGAGGGGGCGCTGCACAGGGCTTTAGTTTGGACCAACACTCAGAGGAGCACTGGCCCTGGGGGGTTTAAATAAGATGACCCTTGGGCTCCGGAAACCCAAGGGAAAAAGAGGCTAGGTGGCAAATGGTAAAACCAAGGTTGGGCATTGCTGGAAGAGTTTTTTATTCAAGGCGATTTGTCAAGGGGTTCCCATTATTACCCAACCGCGTAAGGAACGCAAAATCCGGGAACATAACACCGATATGACGGAAACTAGGGCGGCAAGAGTGGAATAAAACACTATGCAAAAGGCCGAGCCTTCCACCCTTTACCAAGTATATAGATGCATTAAGATAACAAGGTAATATAGTGATATCCCAACAATAAAACAAAGTTCCAATAAGGAACGATCTCCAATCTTCACCTGCAACTAGCAACGCTATAAGAGGGGCTGAGCAAAGCGGTAACATAGCCAATCAACGGTTTGCTAGGACAAGGTGGGTTAGAGGTTTGACATGGCAATTTGGGGAGGCATGATAAGCAAGTGGTAGGCATCGTAGCATAGGCATAGCAAAAGAGCGAGCATCTAGCAAGCAAAGATAGAAGTGATTTCGAGGGTATGATCATCTTGCATGAGATCCCGCAAGGAAGAAGAACGAGTCCATGAAGAAGACAAACGGACGTAGTCGAGCGGATCCTCACAAACACGATGTTGCCGGATTACCGAGAAGAAGTACATCGGAAAGAAGGCAAACAACATAGTAACCAAACCACACATGACATGGCATGATGCACAATCAAGTATGATGCATGTCCGGTTTAAAGAGGCATGGCATGGCAAAAATGCACAAACAATCCTACAAATTAAGTGGAGCTCAATGTGCATCGGGATGCATATTGACAAGACACCACATCCCATTATTTAGTTCGATCTCGTTTAGGTACTCAACAATATTAAATGTTGTTTAGCATGGCAAGGGGTGAAGCAAAAGAAAACTACCTATCTAGGCAAGTTTAAATGAGGCCGGAAACAACGAACAACAATTCCGGTAAATCCCCATATGCATATCTTAGGTTTGGTACTGTTCTGCCCTAAACCATATTTTATAGTTGTTAAACATGCAAAGTGATGCCACCATGTTAAACTAGGCAAAATTCTACCCCATTTACATATAAAGTTTATTTAAAACCGAGCTACGGTTATTTAGTTATGATTTAAAGCATTTTAGCATGGCATATGGACAAAAATTACACAAATAGCATGTTTAAACATTTCAAAGATGGATGAAAATGACATATTATGAAACTAGACAAGATTCTAAACAAGTTTCATTTATAAAACATTTTAATCCGGTGCACGGATGATGAGTTATTAAATGCACGAACATGGAGGGTTTTTTCTACAAATCTGTAAAACACTGGATAAAAGCTAAATTCGTGCCGAGAGAAAAAAATACTACATGGGCCGAATCCTGTTGGCCCAACTGGAAGAGGGGATCTAAAGGGCGGCTCACATCGGCCTTGAGGCCGGATCCGGCTGGCGCTGCGGAGTTGGGCCGGGGCGAACTGGGCCTTGGGCAGGTGGTCAACAACAGCAGAAGGCCGGCTCGGGCGGTCGCGGTCAACGAAGCAGGAGCGCTGCGCTCGTCTCGTTCGTGAAGCAGGGGACGGCGCTGCGGCTCCAGAGAAGCAGGACGCCGGCAGACGGCGGGGAAGGGGCGGATCCGGCAGGTGGGGCGATAGGGCGGCGAGGTACGGCACTCCGGCAGCGGTGCCTGTCCAAGGGCAGAGAGAGGGTCAGGGAGAGAGAGACAGGTGAGGAAGAGGAGCGACGGGGAGCGGTTGACCTGGCGGGGGGATTGGCAAGGCTCGGTGGCGGTGAGAGCTTCGGTGGCCGGGGCTACGAACTGGAGGAGGTACTCAGGCGGCTCGACGGCTCGGCGAGTGATGCGTGCAATGAGGAGGAGGGAGCTCATGCTCCTGCATCCAGGAACGAGGCGCGGTCGGGGACTCCGGTGCGAAATCCATGGAGGCCGGCGCATCGTGTTCTCACTATGAGAGAAAACAGAGAGGTGGAGGGAGTGAGAGGGAGAAGAACCAGAGGAGGAAGGGAAGGAAGAGGTGGCGTGACAGGGCCAGCCTGAGGATGGGGTCGCCGGCTGGCAGGTTCGCCGGGGCAGCGCGGCATTGGAGGAGCTCGGCCTCGGGAGCGCTCAAGCGCGGCTATGCTGGTTCGGTCCTTTGCTGCCCTAGAAGGAGGCTCGGGCGAGGAGGACGAGCACGAGGTGCTCAGGAGCTTGGGCTTGGGAGCGCCGACTGATTGGTGGCTCGGCTGCGAGGGGATCCAGGGATACTCGAAGGAGCTAGCTGGTTGGGTGAGAAGGGGATCTGGGAGGATCCCGATGAGAGAGTGGCGGCGGGTGAGGGAAAAGAGGAAGTTGGTCTAGGGTTAGGCTAATATATATAGCGAGTAGGATAGGTTGGGGGCTATATCATCCCTCCGATCGTAATCGGACGGACGGAAAAATTATGTTAGGAAGTCCAATTAACAAAACGGAGACATTCTGTAGATGTTTGGGGATGATCCGGATCCAACGGCGACGAAAGTTCGGTTCGGGTCCGGGACAACTTTCGGACGCGCGCGCGAGGAGGGCCACGGGCTGACAAGAGAGGTTAGGTTGGGTCTGGAGGATTGTGAAGAGCGGGTTGGTCTGAGAGAAGGGGGGAGAGATGCAGCCCAGCACAGTTTTCGGAGACCGAAAACGTCCGACGTTAGACCGGCTATACTGCCGCTATAGTTATTCGTTGGGGCTCCAAACGATCTCCGAATGCGATGAAACTTGACAGGCGGTCTATCTACACTATAATAAGACCACACGTCAACTCTCATCCCATTCCGAGGACATTTTCCGGCCACTTATAAAATACTATTTCAGACATGCCGCGGGCGCGTGCAAGTGTGTCTGGGCTCAGAACGGACAACGGACGGAACGAGGAGACCGGGATGGATGCAAGTTTTGAAAACATGATGATGCAATGCACATGATGACATGGCAAGATGCAACACGCAAGTGAATGACATGACAACGACAGCGAATAACTGGCAGACACCTGGCACATCGGTCTCGGGGCGTTACAAATGTCTATCTAAGTGGGAGTTCTTAAGTAATATGATTAATTGAACTTTTCCATGTTGTAGATCAATTCCTCGCGTATAGCTTCCCCGTTTTATTTTTGATATGTTCCTAGAGAAAAACTAAGTTGAAAGATGTTAGTAGCAACTAGCAATGATGCGGACTGGATCCATGATCTGAGGATTATCCTCATTGCTGCACAGAAGAATTATGTCCTTGATGCACCGCTAGGAGACGGACCTATTGCAAGAGCAGATGCAGACGTTATGAACGTTTGGCAAAACTCGATATGATGACTACTTGATAGTTTAGTGCACCATGCTTTACGGCTTAGAACCGGGACTTCAAAAATGTTTTGAATGCCACGGAACATATAAGATGTTCCAAGAGTTGAAACTAGTATTTCAAACTCATGCCCGTGTCAAGAGGTATGAGACCTCTGATAGTACTTTGCCTACAATATGGAGGAGAATAGCTCAACCAATGAGCATGTGCTCAGATTGTCTAGGTACTACAATTGCTTGAATCAAGTGAGAGTTAATCTTCCAGATAAGATAGTAATTGACAAAGTTCTCTAGTCACTATCAGCAAGTTACTAGAACTTCGTGATGAACTATAATATGCAAGGGATGATGAAAGTAATTCCCGAGCTCTTCGCAATGCTGAAATCGGCGAAGGTAGAAATCAAGAAAGAGCATCAAGTGTTGATGGTTGACAAGACCACTAGTTTCAAGAAAAGGGCAAAGGGATAGAAATGGAACTTCAATAAGAATGACAAGCAAGTTGTCACTCCCGTGAAGAAGCCCAAAGCTAGACCCAAGCCTGGAACTGAGTGCTTCTACTGCAAAGGAAATGGTCAGTGGAAGTGGAACTGCCCTAGATACTTGGCGGATAAGAAGGATGGCAAACTGAACAAAAGTATATTTGATATACATGTTATTGATGTATACTTTACTAGTGTTTATAGAAACCCCTCAGTATTTGATACTAGTTCAGTTGCTGAGATTAGTAACTCGAAACGGGAGTTGCAGAATGAACAGAGATTAGTTAAGGGTGAAGTGACGATGTGTGTTGGAAGTGGTTCCAAGAATGATATGATCATCATCGCACACTCCCTATACTTTCGAGATTAGTGTTCAACCTAAATAAATGTTATTTGGCGTTTGCATTGAGCATGAATATGATTTGATCATGTTTATTACAATAAGATTATTCATTTAAGTTAGAGAATAATTGTTGTTCTGTTTACATGAATAAAACCTTTTATGGTTATACACCCAATGAAAATGGTTTGTTGGATCTTGATCGTAGTGATACACATATTTCATAATATTGAAGCCAAAAGATGCAAAGTTGTAGCGACCCGACCCGAATGGGTCAAGTCTCTGTGCTTAAGTGTCATCCCTGGATCGGTATGCTGACACACACAGTACTTGAGGATTTATAACAGAGGTAAATCACATGTATAAAGTAACGTAAGTACTATTACCTCAATCCAAATAGTGGAAGTAACAAGGTTGTGGATTCCCATCAACACCAACGGCAAAGTTTGAGTGTAGAAATTGTAACCCTAACGTATCAGTTACTCGTCGTAAGAAGTCCTGCAACATGACACGTTGCAGCCACAAAGGGTCAGTACATTGAATGTACTGACAAATTCACACCATAGAGAATGATGAAAAAAGGCTATCGCTACATGCATAAATGGCTGGTGGAAAAGCTCTATGGTTATAAGGTTTTTGCGAAAAGCCAAATTTTCCCTACTGCAAAGGAATATATTTTATTTAACTATCATGGTGGTTGTTAAACATTGAGAGCGTAGACACCCTCTCAATCCCAATTAAGCATCATCATTAAAACCCAACAAAATTAATTAAAAGTAACATGACCAGATTCACATGATAATCCAAGTACTAGATACACAAGACGTCCATAACCGGGGACACGGCTAATCATGATTAGTTTATACACTCTGCAGAGGTGTTCGCACTTTTCCCCACAAGACTCGATCTCCTCCGTTGGATTTCTTGCACTACATGGTGTTTGAGAAACATATGACCGAGACATAGTCTTTCAGAAGGTTTTGCACCTTACGATGGGTAGACCGTACTACCTACTACCCCTACATCTTCTAGTCTACCACTGTAAGAGTTCACACGACTTAATCAACTATGCTAGAGCCCATAATAGCTTGTGGCTCCACACGGAAGTTTCTAGTATGAATAATATCATGATCCCTTTCAGCTTGGGTGGCGGTCCATAAAAAAACAGGCAATCGCTGGAATACCCAGGTGCCTAAACAGGCAATCGCTGGAATACCCAGGTGCCTCAATCCACCCAGATGTGTGTTAAGTTGCCACCTTAAGTAAACCATTAATTAACAATCTCACATCTGTCATGAATACTCTCAAACCCAATCCACGTCTACGAGCATAGCATGTCAATATAAGCATAACGTAATAGTGACTCCCAAGGTTTGAATGCAAGGCAATAGGTTCCTACCTTATCAACTACTTCCCAATACCCACATGTTATCAATCCTACTTATGCAATGTTTGAGGGTGAAACTAATGCATAAAAACTGGGTATGAAAGGGATATGATCAAAGTGTGAACTTTCCTACAATGTTGATGAAGATGATTCGCACTCATAACTCTTGATAGTTATACTCGTCACACTCTGGTCAATCTATCGAGCAAGCAATAGTAACCACACATAAGCAATCACTCAAAAGATCAGAAAGGTCGAAGAAGACGATTCAGAAAACTTCAAAACCAAGCAAATAACTCTTGCAACATAAAATAATTTCTAACAGTACCAAAATTATGTGAATTTGGCCTTATCAGAAAGTTTAGGTCAAGAGCTTCGATTTACAAAAAGAATCAACTCAAACGGAGCTACGAAACTCAAGTTATGATCAAACGAAGTTTGAATCTAAATCTGATCTAATTCAAATTTTAAAATTTCAAAAACATGTTTGAGTTAGATTACTGGATATAGGAGATCATAACAAAGAAGTGGGCGTTGGTTTCATTGGATTTGGACCAACGAGTAAAAAGATGTGGTCGTTTGAAGCAGAAGGACTAATCTGTAAGAAATATAATTACATCTAGGTCCCTGGCCGAATTTAAAATAGAAAAAGAAAAACCTATCTAACGAACGTTCGCAATAGAGACTATCCTAGCGAAAACTGATCGTTACAAATCTAAACTAGTGAGCGTTCGCTATATAATTAAACCTAGACTGGGCCGGCTTGCTGGGCTTCGGCCCAGTTGGCCCGGTATGGCTAAGAAGATTTTTTTTAATAAAACATTTTCTCACACAAATAAAAATAGAAAAGAAAAAATAAATTATATAGGCATATAATATATCAAAATTTTCAGAAAAAGATATTCTACAGCATGAACATTTTTATAATGCCAAATAAAATCCACGCAAATTCAGATAATTCAAAGAGTGCTACTGGTCTAATAAAATCCACCAAAAATCATTTTTAAAATACCGGAATTAATTCAAATTTATTCCTCTCCAATTTTTCTTATGTAGGGAATCATGTTACCCTATTTTCCATATTTTTGGAGAAAAATAATTTGAATAAAACTCAAATAATTCCAAATTGGAAATAATTTCCAAAAGCACTTTGAATTTGATCCTTTTAAACTCCCAACTCATATTTCATATAATTTGAAGAAGTCATTTTATCTTCTCTCGTGAAAATCATTGAGTTGCATAAAGTTTCAGAATTGGAAATATTTTCAAAAGAAATTCAAATATTTTCAACACCCCTTTTCATTTAAATAAATGGAAGAAGTTATGTCATTTTCTCTCCAGGGTTTTGTGATGAAAAGAATTTGAATTCACGGGGATCATAAAAGCAAAAACGAAAGTTTGGGAAAGTCCTTTTATTCCCTCTCATTTAACTTTCAAAAAGTTTCAAATTTCACTGAATCAATCACACAACAATCAAACAAACAATCTATCTATCTATTTATCGTAACATTCCAAAATTTAGAATTTTGGGATGTTACAAAAGTTAATAATGATAGTGCAATATATTTGTGGCACTGTCGTTTAGGTCATATTAGTGTAAAGCACATGAAGAAAATCCATGCTGATGGGCTTTTGGAATCACTTGATTATGAATCAGTTGATGCTTGCGAACCATGCCTCATGGGCAAGATGACTAAGACTCAGTTCTCCAGAACAATGGAGCGAGCAACAGACTTGTTGGAAATAATACATACTGATGTATGCAGTCCGATGAGTGTTGAGGCTCACGGCAGGTATCGTTATTTTCTGACCTTCACAGATGATTTGAGTAAGATATGGGTATATCTTCTTGATGAAACATAAATCTGGAACATTTGAAAAGTTTAAATAATTTCAGAGTGAAGTGGAAAATCATCGTAACAAGAAAAAGTTTTTACGATCTCATCGTGGAGGAGAATATTTGAGTTACGAGTTTGGTCTTCATTTGAAACAATGCGGAATAGTTTCGCGACTCACGCCACCTGGAACACCACAATGTAATGGTGTGTCCGAACATCGTAACCATACTTTATTAGATATGGTGCAATCTATGATGTCTCTTACCGATTTACCACTATCGTTTTGGGGTTATGCATTAGAGACAGTTGCATTCACGTTAAATAGGGCACCATCTAAATCCGTTGAGACGACGCCATATGAACTGTGGTTTGGCAAGAAACCAAAGTTATCGTTTCTTAAAGTTTGGGGTTGCGATGCTTATGTGAAAAAGTTTCATCCTGATAAGCTCAAACCCAAATCAGAGAAATGTGTCTTCATAGGATACCCAAAGGAGACAGTTGGGTACACCTTCTATCACAGATCCGAAGGCCATACATTCATTGCTAAGAATGGATCCTTTCTAGAGAAGGCGTTTCTCTCGAAAGAAGTGAGTAGGAGGAAAGTAGAACTTGATGAGGTAACTGTACCTGCTCCCTTATTAGAAAGTAGTTCATCACAGAAATATGTTCCTATGACTCCTACACCAATTAGTGACGAAGGTAATGATGATGATCATGTAACTTCAGATCAAGTTACTACCAAACCTTGTAGGTCAAACAGAGTGAGATCCGCACCAGGGTGGTACGGTAATCCTGTTCTGGATGTCATGTTACTTGACTATGATGAACCTACAAACTATGAGGAAGCGATGATGAGCCCAGATTCCGCGAAATGGCTTGAGGCCATGAAATCTGAGATGGGATCCATGTATGAGAACAAAGTATGGACTTTGATTGACTTACCCGATCATCGGTGAGTCATTAAGAATAAATGGATCTTCAAGAGGAAGACGGACGCTGATAGTAGTGTTACTATCTACAAAGCTCGAATTGTCGCAAAATGTTTTCGACAAGTTCAAGGTGTTGACTACGATGAGATTTTCTCACTCGTATCGATGCTTAAAAATCTGTCTGAATCATGTTAGCAGTTGCCGCATTTTATAAAATCTGGCAAATGGATGTCAAAACTGTATTCCTTCATGGATTTCTGAAAAGAAGAGTTGTATATGATGCAACCAGAAAGTTTTGTCGATCCTAAAGGTGCTAACAAAGTGAGCAAGCTCCAACGATCCATCTATGGACTGGTGCAAGCATCTCGGAGTTAGAATATATGCTTTGATAAAGTGATCAAAACATATGGTTTTATACAGACTTGTGGTGAAGCCTGAATTTACAATAAAGTGAGTGGGAGCACTACAACATTTCTGATAAGTTATGTGAATGACATATTGTTGATCGGAAATAATGTAGAATTTTCTGGAAAGCATAAAGGAGTGTTTGAAAAGAGTTTTTTAAAGAAAGACCTCGATGAAGCTGCTTACACATTGAGCATCAAGATCTATAGAGATAGATCAAGACGCTTGATAAGTTTTTTCAATGAGTACATACCTTGACAAGATTTTGAAGTAGTTCAAAATGGAACAGTCGAAGAAGGAGTTCTTTCCTGTGTTGCAAGGTGTGAAGTTGAGTAAAGACTCAAAACCCGACCACAACAGAAAATAGAAAGAGAATGAAAAGTCATTCCCTATGCCTCAGTCATAGGTTCTATAAAGTATGTTATGCTGTTTACCAGTCCTATTGTATACCTTAGCATCTTTCTGGCAAGGGAGTACAATAGTGATCTAGGAGTAGATCACTGGATAGCGGTCAAAATTATCCTTAGAGGACTAAGGAAATATTTTTCGGTCATGGAGATGATAAAAGAGTTCGTCGTAAAGAGTTACGTCTATGCAAGCTTTTTACATCGATCTAGATGACTCTAAGTCTCGATCTGGATACATATTAAAAGTGGGAGCAATTAGCTAGAATAGCTCCGTGTAGAGCATTGTAGACATAGAAATTTGCGAAACATATTCGGATCTGAATGTTGCAGACTCGTAGGCTAAACTTCTCTCACAAGAAAAACATGATCACTCTTTGGGTGTTAATCACATAGCGATGTGAACTAGATTATTAACTCTAGTAAACCTTTTGGTATTAGTCACATGGAGATGTGAACTAATCACATAAAGATGTGAACTAGATTATTAACTCTAGTGCAAGTGGGAGACTAAAGGAAATATGCCCTAGAGGCAATAATAAAGTTATTATTTATTTCCTTATATCATGATAAATGTTTATTATTCATGCTAGAATTGTATTAACCGAAAACATAATACATGTGTGAATACATAGACAAACAGAGTATCACTAGTATGCCTCTACTTGATTAGCTCGTTAGTCAAAGATGGTTATGTTTCCTAACCATAGACATGAGTTGCCATTTGATAAACGTGGTCACATCATTAGGAGAATGATGTGATTGACTTGACCCATTCTGTTAGCTTAGCACTTGATCATTTTAGTTTACTGCTATTGCTTTCTTCATGATTTATACATGTTCCTATGACTATGAGATTATGCAACTCCCGATTACCGGAGGAACACTTTGTGTGCTACCAAACATCACAATGTAACTGGGTGATTATAAAGGTGCTCTACAGGTGTCTTCGATGGTACTTGTTGAGTTGGCATAGATCCAGATTAGGATTTGTCACTCCGATTGTCGAAGAGGTATCTTTGGGCCCTCTCGGTAATGCACATCACTATAAGCCTTGCAAGCATTGTGACTATAGAGTTAGTTGCGGGATGATGCATTACGGAACGAGTAAAGAGACTTGCCGGTAACGAGATTGAACTAGGTATGAGGATACCGACGATCGAATCTCGGGCAAGTAACATACCGATGACAAAGGGAACAACGTATGTTGTTATGTGATTTGACCGATAAAGATCTTCGTAGAATATGTAGGAGCCAATATGAGCATCCAGGTTCCGGTATTGGTTATTGACCGGAGACGAGTCTCGGTCATGTCTACATAGTTCTCGAACCCGTAGTGATGAGGACATGACTACCTTGGATACGACCAAAAATATTGCATACATGCATATTTGTCAGGTGATTTCTAATGCAAACTATTCAATAATATATTTATGTTATCCAGAACAAAAATACTTCACACACTTTTGTGTTTTGTCTAATTGCTGGTGTATGGGACATTTGTACAATCCACATATGAAGATAAAGGAAAAGGAGAAGTTTAGGTTCTGTTCAAAAAGTCATCTCACGTCACTTTTGGGCCAAGAGAAGATAGAGTCCAAGTCTCTCATGTTCTGGATTTAGTTTCGGACTGCACAGACATACCTGACTCAAAACGTTAAAAACTTTTTCATACGGACTCCGAATTAGGTGATTCTTTTTTTGTTGAAAACTAGATTTCGTGCTCTTTCCAACCCAATTGAATTCACCTTCAAATTCGTCCGGAGCGTTGAGTTATGGACGAAACAATCTGGTGTTGTACCAGAATCCGAGTCAAACTACAAGCCCAAAGGTGTTGCATCACCTCCACTTGGGTCCATGAGCCTTGTACGACCTAGGGTTAGTTTTAGGCTGCCTTGGGACGTCCCCCCACCTCCTTGGCCGCCACCCCTTGCTCTTATATAAGTAGATCCATCTAGTAGCTTTTTCCTTTGGATTTGTTTAGTTAAAAGTTAGCCATTGCAACTTCGTGTACTTCGTTTGTGTCCAACAACCAGACCGAGACCGCTTACGGATCCACACCATTATCAATACTTCATATATATTTCGCAATATTCATATTGCTTTATCATATTCTTGCTCGTTCTTCGATTGCATGCAGGAATAGACCTTCGTGATCAGGCTGATCGTGCTTCCAGCATCATCAGTAACCTTGGGATATTGGTTTAGCGATTGCTAAGGCGCAACGTCGTGCACGCTTGTAGTCGGATCGTCAAAGTGTCTCCACCAAATCGATAGTTATCATCTCATCGAAAGATCGGGACACCCTCGCCTCTATCAAGTGGTATCAGTTTTCGGGTTGCTCGGTGAGAATTTCCAGTTTTTCCTAGATTAGATTTATTTTCTTACCTATTGTCCAAGAAAAAGCCATAAAAAAGTTAGATCTATTCATCCTTTGTCCAAGCCAGTCTGAGCCTTTGCAATTTTCTTTTCATTGCTTGCATAGTTGAATTATCGGTTGCATCATCGTGTCGAGTTGCTGGTCTTAGTGTCTAGTTCGTTTAGTGTTTCGAGTTCTGTTCACATTACTCACGCCGCCACTGCATCATTATCCCTTCCGTTGTCCACCACCCATCCATCAATTTCCTCCACGTGCTACCCACTGTTCATTGTCATAATCATAGTTGAGATTGTTCCCATCTTCGCTTGATCCAATCTACATCTTATCTAGTTTGTTTTGGAAAGAGGGAGAGAGAAAAAAACGAGAGAAAAAAAGAAAAAAAGTGTGAGGAAAAAAAAGAGAAGAAAAAAAACAAAATTCGGATCTATCTAGACTCAATCTCGTAGCTGAATTCGGTTGGAATCTGTTTTGTGCACTGTTCAGTAAAATAGACATAACTTCCTCATACAAAGTCTGTTTTGGCTCCGCGAGTACTCAAATTAAAGCTAGAGATGAGCCGCATCTATCACAAGCTAGTTCAATATTTGGCACCTCAAAATCGGCTTCTAAATAGATCTTTTTGTCCTCCGAAGTTTACGAACACAGCTTATTCCAGTTTTTCAAGCCAGTTTTAGAATTTTTTTTGACTCCTTATATCAACTCGGAATTGAGTGATTCTTTTTGCGTTTGAAAGCTTGAGTTAGTGCCATTCTTGAGGAAAATTGGCAGAAATTTTTCCAGAGAAAAGTTGGAGAGAAAGTTGTTGATATATCCTACTTGGCTGTTGTTTCACATCATTATCTTTACTGCTATTGTGATCTTCACTTATATCTTGCTGTCCAGAGCTACTTCATATCCTTTATTGATGCTTGTTGTGCTACGCTGTGACCTCATTAGTGTTCTAGGCTCGCGTCTCTAGCCGGTCTAGCCTAGGACCAGCACAGTACCGTCATTGAGCGTTTCTTCAAGATTGCATGTCTGAATTGATTATTGCTAATCTTTTGCTACCATATACTTAAGTCTTCCAAGCTCCACATATTTCTACACCGTGTTTATGCACTTTCCCCTGGCAATCGCTTTACTGAATCTTCAGAGTTATTTGACACCGCTGGTTGCCGATCACCACCTGCTGCATGGTAAGAATTTGTAAGATATTGAGATTTGCTATACTCTGAGCGTTTAACCACCACTTCTAAGTAGTTCATAGGAACATTTTTTGGATTCTTTTTCTTGTTTCTACTAATCATGACAGGATCCAGAGTTAATTCTAGGGCTTTGTCGATCGTGGGAGATGTGCCACCACCTTTGCAAATACCACAACCGTCACGAGAGGTGCACAAACATCCAAATGCACATGATCAGGTTAATGTATGTATACCACCATTTAATGGCCGTTTTAGACCTGCTTTATATATTGAATGGGAGTTCGACATAAAAATATATTTGCTTCCCATAATTTTGATGAGCATAAAAAAGTTAAGGTTGCGGTTGGTTCTTTCACTTGTTATGCTTTGGTTTGGTGGAGTGAATATTGTCGGTTACACCATGATTATATACCTACTACTTGGGATGATATGAAACTTGCCATGCAACATACATTCGTCCCCGCTTATTATACTCGTGACATGATTAAAAAGTTGCAACATTTAAAACAAGGTAGTGACACTGTAACGAAATATTATGATGATTTACAAACTACCTTGTTGCATTCCTCTTTAGAAGAAAGTGAAGATGATTTTATGTATAGATTTTGAGGAGGATTAAACCGTGATATTCAAGAGATACTAATTCATGAAGAGTGTTATCCTATGGACCATTTGTTTCGTCTTGCTTGCAAAGCTGAACAGAAAATAAACGACGTGTTGCCCACGAGGAGAACAAGCGCACGGTGCACATTCCAATAGTTGATACGATTGTTCCTTCAACTACTAGGCATACTATGATAACCACATCCGTTGTTGTGCGGACTACATCTCCTCCACCATGTGACACATCACCACCGAGAGTGCCTACATCATCTGAGTTGATCATAAAAGGTAATGACAAAGGTACTGATCTTCCACCTCCATATGAGTATGATGAATACCTTGTCAATTTCAGTTCACCATGTGATGACCTACCCACTACTTTGATCACACCACCTATTTTAGAGGACTATGTTGATGATTTGACTTTGGCATGTGATCAAACAAATGAAATATCAGTAATGTTGAGTGCACCCAGTGAATTAAATGTTGATGCAAAAGAACCCATGTTTAATCATTTTGATATGACCTCTAATCTTGGTGATGATTCTGTGTTAAATGACTTATTACATGTTTGCTTATTTAAGCATGTGGTAGCATGTAAATTTGATGCAAATAAGGTTTATTCCCCAATGTTGGGATGGTTTAATGATGAACATTGTCAATCTTTTGATACGAATAAGAGCTTCACTTATATGTGCAAATTGAGTATGTTTGCTTATTTAAGCATGTTGTCGCATGTAAATTTGATGCAAGTAAGATTTATTCACCAATGTTGGGATGGTTTAATGACGAATATTGCCAATCTTTTGAAATGAATAAGAGCTTCACTTATATGTGCAAACTGAGTTGCAATATTTTCATGCCTTCTACTTCTTGTGATATTTTTTTGGTTTTAGATTTTATGAACTATGAAAGTTACTCATGTATAGATGTGTCATATGTGCAAAAATCAAGGGAAGTAAAAATGGATGACATATACATATACAACATGTACACCTTGTCTCTTCTGTTAGCCACACTTCAGATTAAGCAACGCCGAGGACGGCTTTGTTTCCAAAAAGGGGAGGATGATGAGGACATGACTACCTTGGATACGACCAAAAATATTGCATACATGCATATTTGTCAGGTGATTTCTAATGCAAACTATTCAGTAATCTATTTATGTTATCTAGAACAAAAATACTTCACACACTTTTGTGTTTTGTCTAATTGCAGGTGTATGGGACATTTGTACAATCCAAATATGAAGATAAGGGAAAAGGAGAAGTTTAGGTTCTGTTCAAAAAGTCCTCTCACATCACTTTTGGGCCAAGAGAAGATAGAGTTCAAGTCTCTCACATTCTAGATTCAGATTCGGACTGCACAGACATACCTGACTCAAAACGTCAACAACTTTTTCATCCGGACTCCGAATTGGGTGATTCTTTTTTTTTGGAAACTAGATTTCATGCTCTTTCCAATCCAATTGGATTCACCTTCAAATTCGTGTGGAGCGTCGAGTTATGGACAAAACAATCTGACGTTGTAGCAGAATCCGAGTCAAACTACAAGCCCAAAGGTGTTGCATCACCTCCACTTGGGCCCATGAACCTTGTACGACCTAGTGTTAGTTTTCGCCTGCCTTGGGACGTCCTCCCACCTCCTTGGCCGCCACCCCTTGCTCCTATATAAGTAGATCCATCTAGTAGCTTTTTCCTTGGGATTTGTTTAGTTAAAAGTTAGCCATTGCAACTTCATGTACTTCGTTTGTGTCCAACGACTAGACCAAGACCGCTTACGGATCCCCACCATTATCAATACTTCATATATATTCGCAATATTCAGGTTGCTTTAACATATTATTGCTCGTTCTTCGATTGTGTGCGGGAATAGACCTTCGTGGTCAGGCTGATCGTGCTTCCAGCATCGTCAGTAACCTCGGGAGATTGGTATAGCGATTGCTAAGGCGCAACGTAATGCACGTTTGTAGTTAGATTGTCAAAGTCGTCTCCACCAAATCGATAGTTATCATCTCATCAAAGATCGGGAAACCCTCGCCTCTATCACGTAGGGTCCGCACGCTTAACGTTCGGTGACGATCGGTATTATGAGTTTATGTGTTTTGATGTACCGAAGGTAGTTTGGAGTCCCGGATGAGATCGGGGACATGACAAGGAGTCTCAAAATGGTCGAGACGTAAAGATCAATATATTGGATGACTATATTCGGACATCGGAAAGGTTCTGAGTGATTCGGGTATTTTTTGCAGTACCGGAGAGTTACGGGAATTCACCGGGAGGGTCAATGGTCCTTCGTGGGCTTTAGTGGAAATAGAGGGCAGCAAGGAAGTGTGGGGTGCGCCCCCTAGGCCCAAACCGAATTGGTTTAGGGCTTTGGGGGACACCCCCCCCCTCTTTCCTTCTCCTCTCCTTCTCTTTCCTTCCCCTCCTAGTTGGACTAGGAAAGGGGGAACCTACTCCTAGTAGGAGTAGGATTCCCCCCTTGGGGCACACCCTATGAGGCCGCCGGCCCCCTTCCCTTGCTCCTTTATATACGGGGGCAGGGGGCACCCTAGGACACACAAGTTTATTGTTCCAAGCCGTGTGTGGTGCCCCCTCCACCATAATCCACCTCGATTATATCATAGCAATGCTTAGGCGAAGCCCTGCGTCGGTAGCAAAATCATCATAGTCATCACGTCGTCGTGCTGACGGAACTCTCCCACGAAGCTCTGCTGGATCGGAGTTCATGGGACGTCATCGAGTTGAACGTGTGCTGAACTCGGAGGTGTTGTGCGTTCGGTACTTGGACCGGTCGGATCGTGAAGACGTACGACTACATCAACCGCATTGTCATAACGGTTCCGCTTACAGTCTACGAGGGTACGTGGACGATACTCTCCCCTCTCGTTGCTATGCATCTCCATGATCTTGCGTGTGCGTAGGAATTTTTTTGAAATTACTACGTTCCCTAACAAGTAGAATTTGATGAGGTAATTGTACCTGCTCCCTTATTGGAAAGTAGTTCATCACTGAAATCAGTTCCAGTGATTCCTACACTAGTAAGTGAGGAAGCTAATGATGATGATCATGAAACTTATGATCAAGTTACTACTAAACCTCGTAGGTCAACCAAAGTGAGATCAGCACCAGAGTGGTATGGTAGTCCTGTTCTGGAGGTCATGTTACTTGACCATGATGAACCTACAAACTATGAGGAAGCGATGATGAGCCCAGATTCCACAAAATGGCTAGAGGCCATGAAATCTGAGATGGGATCCATGTACGAGAACAAAGTGTGGACTTTGGTTGACTTGCCCGATGATAGGCAGATCATAGAGAATAAATGGATCTTCAAGAAGAAGACTGACACTGATGGTAATGTTACTGCCTACAAAGCTCGACTTGTTGCAAAAGGTTTTCAACAAGTTCAAGGAGTTGACTACGATGAGACCTTCTCACCCATAGCGATGCTTAAGTTCGTCCGAATCGTGTTAGCAATTACCGCATTTTATGATTATGAAATTTGGCAAATGGATGTCAAAACTGCATTCCTTAATGGATATCTTAAAGAAGAGTTGTATATGATGCAACCAGAAGGTTTTGTCGATTCAAAAGGTGCTAACAAAGTGTGCAAGCTCCAGCGATCCATTTGTGGACTCGTGCAAGCCTATCATAGTTGGAATTATACGCTTTGATAGTGTGATCAAAGCATATGGTTTTATACAGACTTTTGGAGAAGCTTGCATTTACAAGAAAGTGAGTGGGAGCTCTGTAGCATTTCTGATATTATATGTAGATGACATATTGGTGATCAGAAATGATTCTGAATTTCTGAATAGCATAAAAGGATACTTGAATAAGAATTTTTCAATGAAAGATCTCAGTGAAGCTATTTATATATTGGGCATCAAGATCTATAGAGATAGACCAAGATGCTTAATTGGACTTTCACAAAGCACATACCTTGATAAAGTTTTGAAGAAGTTCAAAATGGATCAGGCAAAGAAAGGGTTCTTGCCTGTGTTACAAGGTGTGAAGTTGAGTCAGACTCAATGCCCGACCACTGCAGAAGATAGAAAGAAAATGAAAGTCATTCCCTATGCTTCAACCACAGGTTCTATCATGTATGCAATGTTGTGTACCAGACTTGATGTGTGCCTTGCCATTAGTTTAGCAGGGAGGTACCAAAGTAATCCAGGAGTGGATCACTGGACAACGGTCAAGAACATCCTAAAATACCTGAAAAGGACTAAGGATATGTTTCTCATTTATGGAGGTGACAAAGAGCTCGTCGTAAATAGTTACGTCGATGCAAGCTTTGACACTGATCCGGATGACTCTAAGTTACAAACCGAATATGTTTTTATTAAATGGTGGAGCTGTCAGTTGGTGCAGTTGCAAGCAGAGCATCGTGGCGGGATCTACATGTGAAGCGGGGTACATAGTTGCTTCGGAAGCAGCAAATGAAGGAGTCTGGATGAAGGAGTTCATATCCGATCTAGGTGTCATACCTAGTGCATAGGGTCCAATGAAAATATTTTGTGACAATACTAGTGCAATTGCCTTGGCAAAGGAATCCAGATTTCACAAGAGAACCAAGCACATCAAGAAACGCTTCAATTCCATCCACAATCAAGTCAAGGAGGGAGACATAGAGATGTGCAAGATACTGATACGTCCATTTTGCATCATGCTTTTATATCAATATTTATTGCATTATGGGCTGTTATTACACATTGTGTCACAATACTTATGCATATTCTCTCTTATTTTACAAGGTTTACATAAAGAGGGAGAATGCCGGCAACTGGGATTTTGGGCTGGAAAAGGAGCAAATATTAGAGACCTATTCTGCATAGCTCCAAAAGTCCTGAAACTTCACGGAAGTCATTTTCAGAATATATAAACAATACCGAGCGCAAGAAGTTCTAGAGGGGGGGGGCACACCCTAGCCACGAGGGTGGGGGCGCGCTCTACCCCCTTGGGCGCGCCCCCCTGCCTCGTGGCCCCCCTGGTGGCCCTCCTATGCCCGTCTTCTGCTATATGGATTCTTTCGTTGAGGAAAAAATCATAAGCAAGCTTTCGGGACGAGACTCCGCCGCCACAAGGCGGAACCTTGGCGGAACCAATCTAGGGCTCTGGCGGAGCTGTTCTGCCGGGGAAACTTCCCTCCGGGAGGGGGAAATCATCACCATCGTCATCACCAACGCTCCTCTCATCGGGAGGGGGTCAATCTCCATCAACATATTCACTAGCACCATCTCCTCTCAAACTGTAGTTCATCTCTTGTATCCAATTCTTGTCTCCAAGTCTGGGATTGGTACATGTGGGTTGCTGGTAGTGTTGATTACTCCTTGTAGTTGATGCTAGTTGGTTTATTTGGTGGAAGATCATATGTTCAGATCCTATATGCATATTAATACCCCTCTTATTATGAACATGAATATGCTTAATGAGTAGTTACGTTTGTTCCTGAGGACATGGGAGAAGTCTTGCTATTAGTAGTCATGTGAATTTGGTATTCGTTCGATATTTTGATGATATGTATGTTGTCTCTCCTCTAGTGGTGTTATGTGAACGTCGACTACATGACACTTCACCATTATTTGGGACTAGAGGGAGGCATTGGGAAGTAATAAGTAGATGATGGGTTGCTAGAGTGACAGAAGCTTAAACCCTAGTTTATGCGTTGCTTCGTAAGGGGCTGATTTGGATCCATATGTTTCATGCTATGGTTAGGTTTACCTTAATACTTTTGTTGTAGTTGCGGATGCTTGCAATAGAGGTTAATCATAAGTGGGATGCTTGTCCAAGTAAGGACAGCACCCAAGCACCGGTCCACCCACATACCAAATTATCAAAGTACCGAACGTGAATCATATGAACGTGATGAAAAGTAGCTTGGCGATAATTCACATGTGTCCTCGGGAGCGCTTTCTTCTATATAAAAGTTTGTCCAGGCTTGTCCTTTGCTACAAAAAGGATTGGGCCATCTTGCTGCACTTTATTTACTTTTGTTACTTGTTGCTCGTTACAAATTATGTTATCACAAAACTATCTATTACCTATAATTTCAGTGCTTGCAGAGAATACCTTGCTGAAAACCGCTTATCATTTCCTTCTGCTCCTCGTTGGGTTCGACACTCTTACTTATCAAAAGGACTACGATAGATCCCCTATACTTGTGGGTCATCAAGACTCTTTTCTGGCGTCGTTGCCGGGGAGTGAAGCGCCTTTGGTAGGTGGAATTTGGTAAGGAAAAATTTATATAGTGTGCTGAAATTTACTGTCACTTGTTACTATGGAAAGTAATCCTCTGAGGGGCTTGTTCGGGGTATCTTCACCCCGACCAGTAGAGCAAAGAGTTGCTCCTCAACCTACAGAAAATGAAAATGTCTGCTTTGAAATTCCTTCTGGTATGATAAAAAAACTGCTAGCTAATCCTTTTGCAGGAGATGGAACATTACATCCTGATGAGCACCTAATATATGTGGATGAAGTTTGTGGATTATTTAAGCTTGCAGGTATGCCCGATGATGTTATCAAGAAGAAGGTCTTCCCTTTATCTTTGGAGGGAGACGCATTGACATGGTATAGGCTATGTGATGATATGGGAACGTGGAACTGCAAACGATTGAAATTGGAATTTCATCAGAAGTTTTATCCTATGCATCTTGTTCATCGTGATCGTAAGTATATATATAATTTTTTTCCTCGGAAGGAGAAAGCATCGATCAAGCTTTGGGGAGGCTTAAATCAATGTTATATTCATGCCCCAATCATGAGCACTCAAGAGAAATGATTATCCAAAAAAATTATGCTCGGCTTTCTAATAACAATCACACCATGCTCGATACTTCTTGTGCTGGCTCTTTTATGATGAAGACTATTGAATTGAAATGGGATCTATTGGAAAGAATTAAACGCAACTCTGAAGATTGGGATCTCGAAAAAGGTAAGAAGTGAGGTATGACACCTAAGTTTGATTATGTTCAATCTTTTATGGATACCGATGTTTTCCGTAAATTTAGCACTAAATGTGGACTTGACTCTGAGATAGTAGCTTCTTTCTGTGAATCTTTTGCTACTCATATTGATCTCCCTAAAGATAAGTGGTTTAAATATCATCCCCCCATTGAAGTAAAAGTAGTTGGACCTATTAAAGTTGAAGAAAAGACTGTCACTTATAATGATCCTATTATTCCTACTGCTTATGTTGACAAACCACCTTTTCCTGTTAGGATAAAAGATCATGCTAAAGCTTCAACTGTGGTTCGTAAAAGCAATATTAGAACCTATAAACCTCCTGAGAAAGTTAAAGTTGAACCTAATATTGCTATTGTTAAGGATCACTTGGCTGATAATATTGATGGGCATGTTATTTATTTCTGTGATGAAACTGCTAGAATTGCTAAACCTTGTGCTAAAGATAAACATATACATGTGGTAGGCATGCATGTTATTTATGTTAAAATAGGAGATCATTGTTATCATGGCTTGTGTGATATGGGTGCTAGTGCTAGTGCAATACCTATTGACTTATACAGAGAAATTATGCATGATATTGCACTTGCTGAGTTAGAAGATATTGATGTCACAATTAAACTTATCAATAGAGATATTATTTCACCAATTGGGATTGTTAGAGATGTTGAAGTCCTGTGTGGGAAAACTAAATATCCTACTGATTTTCTTGTTCTTGGTTCCCCACAAGATAGCTTTTGTCCCATTATATTTGGTAGACCCTTCTTAAACATTGTTAATGCTAGGATAGACTTCAAAAAGGATGTTGTTACTATTGGTTTAGGTGATATGTCTCATGAGTTCAACTTTTCTAAATTTCGTAGACAACACAATTAAGAGGAATTGCCTAGTAAAGATGAAATTATTGGTCTTGCTTCTATTGCCGTACCTCCTAGTGATCCTTTAGAACAATATTTGCTAGACCATGAAAATGATATGTTTATGAATGAAAGAAGGGAAATAGATGAGGTGTTCTTTAAGCAGGGACCTATTCTGAAACACAACTTGCGTGTTGAAATCTTAGGGGATCCTCCTCCACCCAAGGGTGATCCTGTGTTTGATCTTAAACCTTTGCCTGATAATCTTAAATATGCTTATCTTGATGAAAGAAGATATATCATGTTATTATTAATGCTAACCTTTCAGAGAAGGAGGAAGAAAAATTATTGAAAACTCTCAAGAAGCACCGTGTTGCTATTAGATATACTCTTGATGATCTTAAGGGCATTAGTCCCACTCTATGTCAACACAAAATAAATTTGGAGAAAGATGCCAAACCAGTTATTGATCACGAACGACGATTGAATCCTAAGATGAAAGAAGTGGCAAGAACAGAAATACTAAAGCTCCTTGAGGCAGGTATAATTTATCCCGTTGCTGATAGTCAGTGGGTAAGTCCTGTCCATTGTGTTCCTAAGAAGGGAGGTATTATTGTCGTTCCTAATGATAAAGATGAATTGATTCCGCAAAGAATTATTACAGGTTATAGGATGGTAATTGATTTCCGTAAATTAAATAAGGCTACTAAAAAATATCATTACCCCTTACCTTTTATTGATTAAATTCTAGAAAGATTTGTTGGGGAACGTAGTAATTTCAAAAAAATTCCTACGCACACGCTAGATCACGGTGATGCATAGCAACGAGAGGGGAGAGTATGATCTACGTACCCTTGTAGATCGCAACGGAAGCGGAAGCGTTAGCACAACGTGGTTGATGTAGTAATATGTCTTCACGATCTGATCGATAAAGTACCGAACACATGGTACCTCCGAGTTCAGCACATGTTCAGCCCGATGACATCCCTCGAACTCCGATCCAGCCGAGTGTTGAGGGAGAGTTTCGTCAGCACGACGATGTGGTGACGATGATGATGTTCTACCGACGCAGGGCTTCGCCTAAGCACCGCTACAGTATTATCGAGGTGGACTATGGTGGAGGGGGGCACCGCACATGGCTAAAAGATCAAATCAATTGTTGTGTCCTTGGGGTGCCCCCTGCCCCCGTATATAAAGGAGCAAGGGGGGAGGTGCGGCCGGCTAGGAGGAGGCGCGCCAGGGGGAGTCCTACTCCTGATGGGACTCCCTCCCTTCCTTGTTAGATTAGGAGAAGGGGGAAAGAGGAGGGAGAGAGGAAGGAAAGGCGGGATGTCGGTGTCAAAACCGGCGAATCTCGGGTAGGGGGTCCCGAACTGTGCGTCTAGGACAAATGGTAACAGGAGGCAGGGAACATGAAGTTTTACCTAGGTTCGGGCCCTCTTGATGGAGGTAAAACCCTACGTCCTACTTGATTAATATTGATGATATGGGTAGTACAAGAGTAGATCTACCACGAGATCAAGGAGGCTAAACCCTAGAAGCTAGCCTATGGTGTGATTGTTGTCTATGGAGTTGATGAAGTTGTCCTACGGACTAAAACCCTCCAGTTTATATAGACACCAGATAGGGTTAGGGTTACATAGAGTCGGTTACAATGGTAGGAGATCTTGAATATCCGCATCGCCAAGCTTGCCTTCCACGCCAAGGAAAGTCCCATCCAGACACGGGACGTAGTCTTCAATCTTGTATCTTCATAATCCAGGAGTCCAGCTGAAGGTATAGTCCGGCTACCCGAACACCCCCTAATCCAGGACTCCCTCAGTATCCCCTGAACTAGCCTTCAATGACGATGAGTCCGGCGCACAAATTGTCTTCGGCATTGCAAGGCGGGTTCCTCCTCCAAGTCCTTCATAGAAGATTATAAACACCAAGAGTAGTGTCCGGCTCTGTAAAATAAGCTTCCACATATTGCCATAGAGAGAATAATATTAACACAAATCAAATCTGCTGACGTATTCTGCAGTGCGCCATCACACCACAACCAAGCCCTTTACTCGAATCGTTTTTACTTTTCCTCCTCAGCATGTTTTGCGAGGCGGTTTCCTTGGCACGTCTTGTCAAAGCAGAGATCGTGTACCCTTTTTACGGGATTCTCATCAATACGGGTGTGGGTAACCCAACCGTGCCATTTATCACGGCGCTCGGGAGGCAAGTGAGTTTTATTAGGTAGGTGGGGACGCATAACCGCATCCGCCTATTTAAGGGGATAAGGATCTACCCTTTTTACCTATGCCTTCTTCCTCCCTTGCCTATCCAGCCCTCGCGCACCCGAGCTCCAGCGCCCAAGCCCGCACATCCCACCTCAACCTTCTCCAGCAATGTCCGGAGCGGGAGGCAAATGGATGGTCTCCTCCGCTATGGAGGGTAAAGTAAAAAAGCTAAGGAAGGCCAGATACCTGTCCAAGGACATCGCGCACCGGCTTCCCGAAGAGGGGCAGCTTATCCCCACCCCAAGGCCCCATGAGAGGGTTGTGTTTCTCCACCACTTCCTCCGTGGACTAGGTTTTCCACTCCACCCATTTGTCCGGGGGCTCATGTTCTACTACGGCCTGGATTTCCATGATCTGGCTCCAAACTTCATCCTCAACATCTCAGCGTTTATCGTCATGTGCGAGGCCTTTCTCCGCGTCCGCCCCCATTTCGGCCTTTGGCTCAAGACCTTCAACGTCAAGCCCAAGGTGGTGCGCGGCAGCCAGGCGGAGTGCGGAGGCGCTATGGCGGGCAAGATGGCCAACGTCCTATGGTTCGAGGGCTCTTTTGTGGAGACCCTAAAGGGATGGCAAGCCGGGTGGTTTTATATCACCGAGCCACACGATCCGGAATGGACTGCAGCCCCTGAGTTCCGATCCGGACCCCCCACGCGGCTTATGTCCTGGAAAGAGACGGGCCTGTCGTGGGGTGACGAAAAAGAGGTGACCGGATTGCAAACATGCTTCCAGTCCCTGGTGAACAAGCCAGTCTGGCTTGTTAATATAATCCAGGTTATGCTCGTCCGCCGGATCCTCCCGTGCCAACAACGGGATTTTAATTTGTGGGAGTTCGACCCGACGCAGCACCAAACTCTCAACAGGCTCTTCGACACGACGTATGAAGACGCCTGGAGGGTGCTATTCAAGGGCGCCGAGGCTCCCGCATCCGCTTCCGAGGACTGCGGATATAGCTCGCAGCGTCACGCTAGCAAGGTATGCCATCTACACCCTTCATAGGATGTTAAGCCTTTTTTCATAGTTTGACACTATGTGGGATCTAAACTCCCTTTCCTCTGACAGGCTTGGCGGGTGATAGCCGAGCCAATTAACTGTCCGGCTCCGCTGCCCGAAGATCCAGCCCCAGCTTTACTGGTGAAGCTGCTGGCCCCGGCGCCTTATGTGGTGCCGGAGAAGAAGGTCAAGAAGAAGAAGACCACGGGGACTCGAAAGAGTGCCCGCAACGTGGTGGTGTCGGACTCGTCATCTGACGAGTCCGAGGCGACCTCCTCCCGCGAGAACGAGGAAGAGGAAGAAGAAGACTCTCCCTCTGCAGTGGAGGGAGGAGAGAAGAGGAAGGTCGCCCCAACGGGGGAGGCCGAGGGGTCTAGAAAAAGGAAGACCCCTCCGCCGGACTACGCCCCTGACGCCGAAGAGGGCGAAGAGGAATGGCCGGACAGGGCCAAGCGTCCGGCGAAATCGTAAGTGTTCAGATACCGGAGTAACTCATGATATTCCTTTTGTTGCACAGCTTCCCCTAATGTCGAATATAATCATGCAGCCCGCCCCGGGCCGCACTCAACGAGTCGTCGAGCGGCTCCCTGGATTCATCGGACGTGAACTCTGTTCCACCCGCTGTCTCCCCCCGCACTGCGGATGACGCCGAAGTGGCGTCGCACTGAGCTCCGGGGCAGGAGGAGGTGGTCCTGGAGGAGCCGCAAGGCGACCTCCCGAACCCCAGGAGTGAAGGGGACAAGACCCCCCAGGGCTCCAAGTCCGGCCTTAAGCCGGACACCGTGCCGGAATCTTCAACGATTCCAGACCGCGGCAGGCGCACTCCTTCCAAGAGGAGCAAGCCTTCTGAGCCGGCAGCCTCCGTCCAACCGGAGGTGCCAGACAATCTGCTGGAGGTGCTTGAAGGTGCCTCCATCGACGAGGAACACCGTACTATTATGAGTGCGGTGATCCGGAAGGTTCAGTCCGCCAAGAGCGGGCTGAATGAAGCTTGCGCTGGCCTCCTAACAGGCTTCAAGGTAAGTAAAAATATTACCGCATAGACAGTAGCCCCTGATGCTCTGTTTGGCGTTCGGAAAGAAAATCCGAATAGAGGATCTATGAAATTTCGCAGGAGTCTGATAAAGAAGTCAATATGCGTATGCAGGCTTCGCTGCTAGCCACCGCCGCACTGACTGCGGAGGTGGATACCCTAAAACAGGGACTCGAGCGGTCCGAGCAAGAGCTCGGCCGTGCCAAGCAGCAGCTCGAGGAGAAAGAAGGTAAGAAATGCCTTATGAAAAGGTGCCTATAGAGAGGCGTGATTGCAAAAAATAACAGGATTGTGCTGCTTATTGTAGGGGCCACGACTGAGGTGAAGACCCTCAAGCAGGCGCTGTCCAAGGCCGAAAAGAAAACGGCTGCGGAGCGCACCGAGCGAGAGAAACTTGGGTCTCAGGTCGGCGAGGTGCAGCAAGAGCTTCAGGCTCTCATGAAGAAACATGAGAGTTTGGAGCTTGAGTCAAAGACCCAAGCGTCCGAGCTCCCGATAGCCCTTGAGACTGCCAAGTCTGCCAAGGCCAAAGCCCATAAGGCTCTCCGAGAGTTGGAGGATATGAAGAAGATAGCAGCAGGTAAGGCATTCTTTATGCAAAGCAGAAACATAAAAGTAAACTACTTGTTACTTACCCGAATCCGGAGTTCTCTAGGGGCCTTCGCAGATCTTCCCCGCAGCGTGTCCGATGCCGCCGCATTCTACCGAGCTGAAGAGGGTAGCTCGACGGAGAAGGTATTCTGGTCTCAGTATGCTGAGGCCGGACACCCTGTGCCCTTGAGCGACCAGCTGAAACAGCTGGTCGAACTCCACAAGGCGGCCGAACAGGCCATGAAGGGCTTCATAGTTCGGCTGTGGCCCGGAGAGGCCTTGCCTGGGAGCTACTTCAGGCTGGTGCGGCGGCTGGTGGAGGCCTGTCCAAGGCTCGAGGTCATCAAGCGCTCCACCTGCATCGAAGGTGCCCGTAGGGCCCTTGCCCGTGTAAAGGTGCACTAGGGTAAGCTGGACGGTGAGAAGCTTGTGACGGACGGGCCGCCGCCGGGGAAGGAGCATCGCAAGCCAGAGAACTACTATAAGGATGTTCTTGCGGGTGCCCGCCTTGTGGCAGATGAGTGCACCAAGGATGTAATTTTTGAATGAATTCGCTCATGTTTATCCTGTGCGCTGAAAACTTGTTCATATGCGCTAAGCAATGCTTATTGAATTTAAAATATTATTTTCTGTGCGGCCGTTTATCAAAAATTGAGAGATGGCCAGTCGTCGGCTTCTGCCCCCATGCCACTAGTGCTGGGGTGTTCGGTGATAATCCTGGGCGCTCTTTTTCCCATGGTTGGGTCCTTCGAGGGAGGCGCTCAGCACGACGAACCAGGCAATCGGACTATAATGCTTGAACACTCTCACTTAGCCATAGAACTTTATAATTTTAAATTTTGGCGAAGCCCCTAGTTCGGAGGACCGAGTTCGGGGCGCTATCCATGCCTTGGCTGGGGTTATCCAGCTCCTCGCTCGAAGCGGCATAAGCCTTTAGGGACTCGAAAAACCTCTCGAACAGCGACCGGTCTCTCGCCTCACCATGACAGTCATTTTTAGCTTTCTCCACTGAGGTGCTTAACCCAGCTCAACCGAGGCACAATCGCAGTGGTTCTCCTAGTGCTACCTTAGCCGATATAGCGGAACGTAAGGCACCAAAACATAGGAGCCGGGCAAACCCAACTATTGACCCAAATCATGATTCGGAGCCGATGCATATAGCGCTATAAGTTCGGGGTGCCGCACTTGTGAAAGTGTACGGACTCCTCACGTCATATTAATGGGTACTAAAGCCCCTGGCGTATTTTGCCGTACCACAGTGTACGGGTGCAACATGTCATAAACATATATATGAAAAGATGATAATGCAAAAAATAGGCAGAAAGCTATGCATTGTTTATAAAGAGGCTATTTATCAAAGCCGAACGATACAAGTGGTGCGATAAGCAAAAAGATATTGGACTATTTAGTATGTCCTGACCAGGGGCAGGCCGCGGAGTTGTATTCAAAGCAGGTATACCGCTCGTAACAGAGACCACCTGGTAGTTCCATAATGCGGCATGGCTTGTCTACCTCCTGGATCTTGCGTCGTTTGTGCGGCACTCAAATTGCCGAACAGGTCGTCCGAAGTATGGAGTCCTGAAAGTAAGAAAAAGTTGAAAAAAGAATCCGACAGCCCCTAGTACGTTTTAAGCCGTATTTTGGGCATGCCATTATTGTGCCCCTTCCCCTGTGCCCATGGTATTTCAAGGGCGTAGTTATGTACGCGAGGTACTAGTTTCACTAGGTCGCAAAGGCTGGGGTTGGGGCCGCATTGCTACGCTTGCTCGGAGTGTGCCAGGTGGTCTTGCTATAGGTTACTCCGGGCGCGCTTGGCAGTGTCTGGCTTTTTAATGGCCGGACTGGAGAATTGTCGAAGAAGGCTACTTTGTACCTCCGCTGCGAGGGCCGCCGTATGCTCCTCTGTACAGAGGGAGCGTTCAGTGTTTCCGTTGACCGTGATTACTCCTCGAGGGCCTGGCATCTTGATTTTGAGATATGCGTAGTGCCGCACCGCATTGAATTTAGCGAATGCGGTTCGCCCGAGCAGGGCGTGATAGCCACTGCGAAACGGGACTACATCGAAGATTAACTCTTCGCTTCGGAAATTATCCGGGGATCCGAAGACCACGTCAAGTGTTACTGAGCCTGTACAGTTGGTTTCTACACCTGGTATGACGCCTTTAAAGGTCGTTCTTGTGGGTTTGATCCTTGAGGGGTCTATGCCCATTTTCCGCACTGTGTCCTGATAAAGCGGGTTCAGGCTACTGCCGCCGTCCATGAGGACTCTTGTGAGGTGAAATCCTTCGATGATTGGGTCAAGAACCAATGCGGCAAAGCCGCCATGACGGATGCTAGTGGGATGGTCCCTCCGGTCAAAAGTGATCGGGCAGGAGGACCATGGGTTGAACTTTGGGGCGACTGGCTCCATCGTGTATACGTCCCGTAGCGCACGCTTCCGCTCCCGCTTTGGAATGTGGGTTGCGTATATCATGTTCACCGTCCGCACTTGTGGGGGAAAGCCCTTCTGTCCATTGTTGTTCGGCGGCTTGGGCTCCTCGTCGTTGCTGTGCAGCCCCTTGTTGTTTTTGGCTCTTAACTTGCCTGCCTGCTTGAACACCCAACAATCCCTGTTAGTGTGATTGACTGGCTTTTCGGGGGTGCCATGTATCTGGCACAAGCGATCGAGTATTCGGTCCAAACTGGACGGGCCCTGAGTATTCTTTTTGAAGGGCTTTTTCCGCTGACCGGATTTATAGCCTCTGAATCCGGCATTGACTACCGTGTCTTCATTGCTGTCGCTGTTAACGCGGCGTTTTTGTTTGTTCCGACGTGTCCTGCCACTTTTGTCCTTGGTGTCCGAATTACCAGGGTTCTTTGATAAGTTGTTACTGCGAGCTAGCCAGTTGTCTTCACCCGCGCAAAAGTGGGTCATGAGTGTCATGGGGGCTGCCACTGATTTCGGCTTTTCCTGTCCCAGGTGCCGGGCAAGCCACTCGTCGCGGATGTTATGCTTGAAGGCTGCTAGGGCCTCTGCATCCGGACAGTCGACTATCTAGTTTTTCTTTGTTAGGAACCGTGTCCAGAATTGTCTGGCCGATTCCTCTGGCTGTTGAATTATGTGGCTTAAGTCGTCGGCATCCGGTGGTCGCATGTAAGTGCCCTGGAAGTTGTCGAGGAATGCGGCTTCCAGGTCCTCCCAAGAACCGATTGAGTCTGCTAGCAAGCTGTTAAGCCAATGCCGGGCCGGTCCTTTAAGTTTGAGTGGGAGGTATTTGATGGCATGTAGATCATCGTCGCGTGCCATGTGGATGTGAAGGAGATAATCCTCGATCCATACCGCTGGATCTGTTATGCCATCGTATGATTCGATGTTTACGGGTTTGAAACCCTCTGGGATTTTATGCTCCATTACTTCATTCGTGAAGCATAGCGGGTGTGCGGCGCCTCTATACTGGGCTATATCACGACGTAGCTCGGAAGAGCTATGTCTGTTGTGTTCGGCCCGGCCGGATTTGTTGTATCCGGAGTAAGGATCATCGTCACGTGTCGTAGGGCGCCTGTGCGATCCGTAGATCGATCTTGTTTGTCTTGCCTTGTCCTCCAGTACGTCTCGTAGGTCTGGCGCATTTTCCCGAGCCTTAGTTGAGTGGCGTCGGGGCATGGCTTGGGTGGAGGGTCGAGAGACCTCTCTGTCGCGGCCGCGAGGTGGCCGGTCTGCCATGTCATGCGATGGTGATGTAGGTGCTTCCTCCTCTGATCGGGGTAGCGGCCTGCGCTTTGGGTAACTCTTGGAGGGGCTTTCGAGTTCATACTCTTCGGCCGCAAGGACTTCAGTCCATCTGTCAGCTAGCAAATCTTGGGCAGCTCTAAGCTGCTGCTGCTTTTTCTTGAGGCTGCTTGCCGTGGCTAAAAGCCTGCGTCTAAAACGCTCTTGTTCGGTGGGGTTTGATGGTATGACAAATTCGTCGTCATCGAGGCTTGCCTTGTCTTCGGAGGGAGGCATATAGTTATCATCCTCAACCTCTTGGTCTGCCGCTCTCTCATGAGGGTTGGCTTCTCCATCTTCCTGTGCCGAATCTTGCTGAGGTGGGTGTTCTTCGGCGCTGTCCGGGATAGTATTATCTCCCGTGCCGGAATCACCGTTTTTGCTTTGGCGGGATTTAGAGCGGCGCCGCTGACGCCGGCGCTTTGGCTGTTTCTTGGGGGTGTCCTCCCCCACTGTTCCATCTCCATATCCATCTTTTGGAGTATCCACCATATATATGTCATATGACGAGGTGGCCTTGCAGCGCCCTATAGGTGCTGGTTCCTCTTCGTCTCCTACATCGTCGTCCATACCGTCGATGTCTTCGGAGTCGAAGTCAAGCATGTCGGTTAAATCGTCGATAGTGGCTACAAAGTGGGTGGTGGGTGGGCTATGAATTTCTTTGCCGTCCGTATCCCATCCTCGCTGACCGTAATCCGGCCAGGGCTCTCCTGATAAAGAGAGAGACTTAAGAGAATTCAGGATGACCCCAAAAGGCGAGTGCTGAAAGATGTCTACGGCGGTGAACTCCATTATCGGCGCCCAATCGGATTCGATTGGCAGGGGCGCGGGGGGTTCGGAGTCCGGGGAGGAGTCCGGACCCTCGGAGTCACGGATCATGCAGAGTGCGGGACTAGCGTTCGGCTCGATCGCCTTTAAGATCGCAGCCCCCGAGGTGGCGTCCAACCGCTCGTCCTCCATTGGCGCAATAGGCTCCGAGTTAGAGGTCGGGACCGATGCGTGTGCGGCCTCCAGGACACTACCCGGAGGCAGAGCTAGATCATGCCCCTCGAGATAGTGCAGCGCGCTTGGCCGTGGCTCGAACCCATCGAAGATCAAGTCTCCGCGGATCTCAGCCGTGTAGTTTACGCTTCCAAACCTGACTTGATGGCCAAGGGCGTAGCTCTCGATCTGCTCCAAGTGGCCAAGAGAATTGGCCTGCAGAGCGAAGCCGTCGAAGACGAAGATCTGTCCGGGGAGAAAAGTCTCACCCTGGACCGCATCGTTGTTGATGATCAAAGGAGCCATCGGACCTAACGGCGACGACATAGAGGAACTCTCAATGAAAGCACCAATGTCGGTGTCAAAACCGGTGGATCTCGGGTAGGGGGTCCCGAACTGTGCGTCTAGGCCGGATGGTAACAGGAGGCAGGGAACACGATGTTTTACCCAGGTTCGGGCCCTCTTGATGGAGGTAAAACCCTACGTCCTGCTTGATTAATATTGATGATATGGGTAGTACAAGAGTAGATCTACCATGAGATCAAGGAGGCTAAACCCTAGAAGCTAGCCTATGGTATGATTGTTGTCTATGGAGTTGATGAAGTTGTCCTACGGACTAAAACCCTTCGGTTTATATAGACACCGGATAGGGTTAGGGTTACATAGAGTCAGTTACAATGGTAGGAGATCTTGAATATCCGCATCGCCAAGCTTTCCTTCCACGCCAAGGAAAGTCCCATCCGGACACGGGACGTAGTCTTCAATCTTGTATCTTCATAATCCAGGAGTCCGGCTGAAGGTATAGTCCGGCTACCCGAACACCCCCTAATCCAGGACTCCCTCAGGGGTGCTGCCCCCCTCTCCTTGTCCTATTCGGACTAGAGGGGGAGGGGCGTGCGGCCCTGCCCTAGCCGCCTCTCCTCTTCTCCACTAAGGCCCACTATGGCCCATTAAGCCCCGGGGGGTTCCGGTAACCCCTCTGTACTCCGGTAAAATCCCATTTTCACCCAGAACACTTCCCATATCCAAATATAGGCTTCCAATATATCAATCTTCATGTATCAACCATTTCGAGACTCCTCGTCATGTCCGTGATCACATCCAGGACTCCGAACAACCTTCGGTACATCAAAACTCATAAACTCATAATATAACCGTCATCGAAACTTTAAGCGTGCGGACCCTACGGGTTCGAGAACTATGTAGACATGACCGAGACACATCTCGGGTCAATAACCAATAACGGAACCCAGATGCTCATATTGGCTCCCACATATTCTACGAAGATCTTTATCGGTCAGACCGCATAACAACATACGTTGTTCCCTTTGTCATCAGTATGTTACTTGCCTGAGATTCGATCGTCGGTATCTCAATACCTAGTTCAATCTCGTTACCGGCAAGTCTCTTTACTCGTTTCGTAATACATCACCCCGCAACTAACTCATTAGTTGCAATGCTTGCAAGGCTTAAGTGATGTGCATTACCGAGTGGCCCCAGAGATACCTCTCCGACAATCGGAGTGACAAATCCTAATCTCGAAATACGCCAACCCAACAAGTACCTTCGGAGACACCTGTAGAGCACCTTTATAATCACCCAGTTACGTTGTGACATTTGGTAGCACACAAAGTGTTCCTCTGGTAAACGGGAGTTGCATAATCTCATAGTCATAGGAACATGTATAAGTCATGAAGAAAGCAATAGCAACATACTAAATGATCGAGTGCTAAGCTAACTGAATGGGTCAAGTCAATCACATCATTCTCCTAATGATGTGATCCCGTTAATCAAATGACAACTCATGTCTATGGCTAGGATGTCGGATTTCGGGTTCCGGCAGACCCTTGAGGTTCGAACACTGGGGTGCGCGCGGAGATCTCTCCCCTATCGATCTATGTCCAATCTCCTCGCGTGATCTAAGCTAGAAACAACGAACAACACAAGGGACATGAGGTTTATACTGGTTCGGGCCACCGTTATGGTGTAATACCCTATTCCAGTGTGTGGTGTGGTGGATTGCCTCAGGGGCTGATGATGAATAGTACAAGGGAAGAACAACCTCGCGATAGGTGTTCTTGAGCTGGTGCGATGAACTGCTTGAGTGAGTTCAGTCGCCTCTCTCTCTGCTATGGCTCTACCAGATCTCTAGCTGTCTCTCTCCTTTTTCTTCATGTGGTAGCTAGCTCTATTTATAGAGGCCCTGGGCCTCTCCCCAAATAATGAGCGGGAAGGGCGCCAACAATTGGCCATTTTGAAGGGGAACATCTAGTACAAGTTATCCTGACCAAAGGTGGTCTTCGGCTGCCAAAAGCTCTGGTGATGACGCCGTCTTGGGCTCCACGGTGACCTTCGTCCTGCTGCTCTGTTGGTCTTGGTCTTGTTGCACCAGAATGGTAACCTTTGCCCGATGCCTTGGCCTGTGCTTGCCCCCTTTGCACCAAAGGGGAAACACGGACACTGCATAGGCCGACACCCGCCGGGCACCCGCCTGGTCTCGATCGTCATGGCTTGCATCACGGGCTCCTCGCAAGGTACCCTTGCCTTGATCTCTCCGCCTCCTCGCGAGCCTGCCTGATGATGCTGCCTCTGAGGGAGCTTTCTGTCGTCCGCCCCGCGAGGCTTGGCCCCTCGCGAGGGTCTTGAGCATGAGCTGATGAAGATGGGCCGCGCTGGGCCCCCACTTGAGCCACGCCGCAGGCCGCAGGCAGGCAAGTCTGGGGATCCTCGTTCCCAGAACACCGACGGTAGCCCCCGGGCCCAAGGCACGCCCGGGCTTGGCCTAGCAGGGAAGCGAAGGGGCAAGCGCGAAGCGCCGTGGGTCCCGACAGCCTGCGGCCTTGGGCGCTGCGTGGCGATTGATTTGACGTGAGCGTCTGCGCTTCCCCACAACGCCTTGTTGTGCGCCCGGCTAAGCGGACCCGTAGTTGCACACAATTGTCCCCCCTTTCTGCTGCTCGCTTGCCTCCTACCTTTCCTTCTTCTTCGAGCTCCAGCCTCCGCCGCCAATCTGGCTCGAGTTCTTCCTCCTCTTCACCGCCATGGCGCCGACAAAGAAAGGAAGGGGAAAGAAGCACACGCCTTCGCCTCGCACACCTCCGGCGGCGACCCCCGCCGTTGCCCGGTCGATCATCCTCAATCCATAAGCTTTGAACAAGGTCCGTTCCGCCCTTGCCACTATCTTCAACGAGTGTGGCAGGACCACAGTCTGGCCTACGTCCCATGCCTCCCTTGATAGGATCGTCACGGAGGTCCGATTCTTTGCCGATGCCCTATGGGCGGGTCTGGTTCCCCCCTTTTCCGCCTTCTTCAACGCGGTGCTCTCCCATTATCAGATCCGCATGATGCACCTCGGGCCGGAGTCCATTACTCTTCTGGCTGTCTTTGCTTTTGTTTGCGAGGCAATGATAGGCATTCCTCCTTCTGTTGCCCTGCTGTGCCACTTCTTTTCCTTGCGCCTGAGCGATCCCACTCAGTGCTCAGGGTGTGTGAGCTTCTTCGCCGTGCCAGAGATGGCCGCTTCGGGGATCAACTTCGGCCTTCCTCCTCCTGAGGCCAGGTTCAAAGAGCGGTGGTTGTACGTGGACGTTGGAGTGCCCAATCCTCTGCTCTCACACCCGACCTCGCCTGCTATTCCTCACGTGGGTTGGGACCATGAGGTGCTTGCGAGCCCCCGGCTCGCCTTCGTCTGGCGTCGCTTCCAGAGTTTGAGGGCGCTCAATGTGACAGCACCCAAGGTGGTGAAGGAGTTCCTCCGATGTCGCATTGCTCCTCTTCAGCGCCACTCTCGCCGGATGTGGGACTTTGCGGGGCATAGAGACCGCATGCGGCTTCAGGAGGAGGACTTGGTGCCTGAAGTGCTGCGGACGGTGCTCAGGGTCTTGACTAGCGATCCTTCCCCAGGCAGCCTTCGGAGCAATGGTTCCCTCTTGTATCTTTGCTCCGGCAAGGCCGATTTTGTGAGGCGGATGCCCAGCTTCGACGAGTGGGGGCTACGCCCAACTGGCTGCACGGGGCCCCGCGAGAACCCAGCCGCAGTGGTGGCTCCCCCTGCCGCCCACAGCGGTCCTTCCTCGGGCAACAGGGCGGGGAGACGAGAACCGGCGGGAGTTGAGGCGACCGATGTCGAGGTGTCGATGCCGCGAGAAGCCTCGAAGGCGGCGTCTCCCGAGACCCGCCCTGGAGCGGCGGCAGGTGCGGTGTCGCGGCCTATGGATCCTAAGGCCGAGGCTCCCGAGCCCCTAGCCATTCCTCGAGAGGCGACGCCTGACGGTGCCCCCAGGCTGACTCCTCCAGCGCTGATCATCTTGACACTTCTTCCGCACCAGAGGCCGACCCCTGCGCCGAGCGCTTAGGTCGGTTCCGCGTAGACTTCGAGGCCCTTCGCAAGAGGAAGGAGGCCTTGAATGGCAATGACCGCCCTTGCCACTTGCTAAAGCACAGGAAATACTTTGCCATGGACGAGTAAGTCTTCTTATTTCTCTGCTCATTTACTTTTCTATCCCTGCGACTGATTGTGGCCTTTCAGGCCCTGCCCTGCGAAACTCGCCGAGTCAGCCCGGGAGCCATCCCCCCAAGCTTCGCCTTCTCCGCTGACCCTGGGTGCGCCGAGCTCGAGCGGCACCCCTGCTGCCAGACCGGTTGGTGGAGTGGTTCGTTCCATAGGGCACCTCGAGCCTGCGCGCCCGCTGTCCTTTCTTCATGAGTCCTCCTGGGGCACATCCGGCTTGCCCCGCGTTCCTCCTCTGATCATAGATGGTGAATGGCTGAAGTCTGTCTCTGGCTCCTCCTCCGTGGGTGGACCGATGCCAGGCCGGATTCCCAGAGAGGTCCGTTCAGCGATGGCTAGGGCGCCAGCCCCCAGCTCCGCGCCGGGAGGGGGCTTGCCGCCTCGAGGCCCTCTGCATGCTCTGGTGGAAGAGGGTGATGCGGATGACGTGCTTAGGCGCGTCCGGGAGCGACGCGCCCTTCGCGAAGAGTTCCTCCAGAGGGCGGCGGATGCGGTGAGCCGGATCGGGGCAGAGCTTGCTGACAAAGATGCGCGCCTCGAGGCCAAAGGTTTGCGCCTTGCTGAGGAGAGGTGCAAACTAAAGGTAGTCGTCGCCCTCGCGCGTCACCAACGTGATCTCAACAATGCGAAGGCTGAAGCGTCGCTGGTAGCTTCGCGGGAGGCCTGCTCCCAGGCCGTTGAGGAGGCTCGGGAAGCAGACCGACGGTGCAAGGATGCGGAGGAGCACGCATGGGAGCTCCAAGCCTGGAGCAGCAAGTGGAACTGCGCCAGGCGTCCCTTGAGTCGATGGAGGGGGCCTCTGTTGACCGGGCGGAGCTTCTGAAGCGCGAGGAGGTGCTGACGCTGGAGGCCGCCGAGCGCAATCTTGACCTTGAGCGGTTGGAGATGAGGGAGCGTCTGGTGGCTAGGGCGGAAGATGACATTGCCGCGCGCGAAGCCCGGGCCCAGGAAGAAGTCGATCGCCGTGTGGCGGAGGCTCGCTCGGCCTTCGAGCATGAATACGAGACAAGGTTGGGGCTGATCAGGGCTGAGGCTGAGGGAAGGACCGCAGCCCTCAGGACCAAACTGGCCGAAGCGACATGGCGTGCGGACTCCTCCGCAGCCGCCCTCAGCGCGGCACAGGCGGAGTTTTCCTCTTCCCGGGCCGAGCAGCTTCTTCTCCAACAGAGGTTTGATGACGCCGAGGCCGTCGCGCAGCGGAATGAGGACGAGATCGGTCGGCGGCGGGTTCTAGAGCGTGAGCATGCCCCCATGCTTCAAACGCTCAGAGAAAGGGCCAACACAGCTTTGGGCAACATCTGCGAGGTTGTCGCTGAGGAGCCGCACGAGGTCAACTACGCCGGCAACCTCTAGTTTTTCACCGACGTGGTGATGCTTCTGGAGAACCGCTCCGAAAGGTCCCGTTGGCTTGTCGAAGAGAGGAGCCGAGCCTTGCTCGGGCGTGCCTTCTCCCGCGTCTTCAGCTATCTACTGGGCAGGGACCCCCACTTCGACTTCGACGCTGCCGTCGCACCCGTGCCCATAGCCATCCGGGGCGACCTGGCATGATGGGTGGAGGACAATGTGGACGCCCTCATTAGGGCCTTTGCGTCTGATGATGATGGTGTGGTCATGGCCGCCAATGAAGGTGGTGTTGTGGACGAGCCTGGCGCTGACGGAGATGCTAGTGGCGGCGGCAATGTCAATGACGCCAGTGATGCCTCCGAGGATGCCCAAGAAGATGCGGTGAGTGATATGTCCGACTGACCGCATGTCACCGCTGTTTAACCTGCACGAAGAAGGTTCGGGCTTGGCCCTGAAGAATGTAAGAGCATTTTGGGAGGGGAAGCCCCTCATGTAAAGGTTTGCAATTAGTACCCTGGTAAGTATAACGTTGTGCGTGAACTTAGCCGCTGGCCCGGTGGTGGGTCAGTTGACTTGTGTACCTTCTGACCCCGACGAGTCCCGAGCGGGCCTGCGGGGGCCGTCGCACCTCGGGAGTCTTCTGATTAACTTGTAGATTCCGCGATGAAAACCTCCGGAAAGGGTGCGGTAACAGCGGTCCTGGTTGTAAACGTGCCTGGCCCGGCCCGGCTCGCGAGGGGCTCGCGAGGGGGGCAGCCGATGCTAACTTTGGACGCAAAGCCGAAACCAGAACGCGAGAGATTGCTCGAACGAGACTAAACACCCCTTCCCCCAAACACACGCAAGCATCGAGCTCAAATACAACTTAAATCCAAATCGAAGAACTTTGTCAACAAGGAAAGGCAAAAGCAAAAGGCCGTGTTCGGCACCTAGTCTAGTCTTCGATGTCTTCTCACCAGCGCGGAGCTAAGTGCTGCCACTAGGCGTGGGCGGGAGCCCCTGAGGCCCGAGGGCGGCTCTCCGAAGACTTCGGGGCGTGTACAACCCCACTCATTATTATGTGAGAGTGTCACGGGCGGCGAGCTTCACATGCACTGGGCCTTCTTCACAGGTACCGGCCTTGCTTCATATCGCCAGACGAGGGCCCCGCCTTGCGCCTCACTCTGCCGCCATCGACGACGACCGGAAACCAAGGACGACGCCAATGGGGCAGAGCGGTCGCCAGCGGTTCCCCCGACGACCACGGGTCCCCTGCCGGGGGCACGCCCTGGGGCACCTCCCCGACAGGGGGCCTACCTCCTGAGAACGCCTCGCTCCGACCACCGCGGGGACGAACCCGAATCTCGGCCCCTCTCCTGCAGCCCCCTACACCCTCCTTCTGAGGGGTATGAGGCTGCAGAATTGGGGTAGCCACCTCCTGCGGCGACCTATATCTTCTGCGACCCATGGTTAGCATAAGCTTGCTCCTGAGGGATGAGTGGTACCCGATAGTTGCCGCCACCGGTGCGGTTGTCGAGGCTCTCCTGGGGTTCTTGAAAGAGCTCAGCTCCTGGCGTCTCCTCGCCCCAGCCTGGTCCGAGGAATGAGCCATGATCTTCTTCCAGTGCGCACCCCTGATCCACCATGTGGGGCACATAAGCTTCAGGGGCCACCGCCCCGTGAGCCTTGCCTTAGCGCCCCGCATGCCACGCAGCCTGGCTTGGAGCGCCGTCTTGGGGGTGATTGCGCGACGGTCCGCCGGAGCCGAAGGCCACGGCGTGCACCCCTTCGCTGGCCTGAGAAGAGGCCGACGTGACTTGTCGCCCGGTGCCGGTGGAGGTGTTGACGCTGAACGGGCCCTGGAGTCCGCTGGAAGTTGCATGCACGCGCACGACGCCGCCATACGGCCCGCCTGGGGTCTGGGGTGGCAGCTGGACGCAGAAAGGAGGTGTTCCCGAGGCGGAGGCGTCCAGGAGCTCGGCTACTCACTCCAGCAACACGTCGAGGCCGCCCTCTAGCGGCCGGCACCGTAGCAGCTCTCGGGCCACCGTGAGTGCGCCTTGGAGTTCACTTGCTCCCGTCGGGTGTACGGCGCCATGGCCGTGGCGTGGTTCGAGGCCCTTGCTGCGGCTTGCACCTGCCGTGGTGTGAGGGCAGGCGGCATCTGGCCGCATTGCCCGCGCCCCGCAGCACCCTGCGGAGCGTGGGCTGCCTGAGGCGCAAGGTTGAGGTCGCCCTGGGTCGGTGACACGGCGTGGGCGGGCCACGCTGCCCAGCGGTCGGCATTGGCAGCCGGGTCGCTTGACACCTGAACGGCGAGGTGACGGAACGCGATGCGGAGGAAGAAGGATTCCGGCGCACCCCTAGCTGGCGCGCCAAATGTCGGATTTCAGGTTACAGCAGACCCTTGAGGTTCGAACACTGGGGTGCGTGCAGAGATCTCTCCCCTGCCGATCTACGTCCAATCTCCTCGTGTGATCTAAGCTGGAATCAACGAACAACACAAGGGACACGAGGTTTATACTGGTTTGGGCCACCGTTGTGGTGTAATACCCTACTCCAGTGTGTGGTGTGGTGGATTGCCTCAGGGGCTGATGATGAATAGTACAAGGGAAGAACAGCCTCGCGAGAGGTGTTCTTGAGCTGGTGTGATGAACTGCTTGAGTGAGTTCGGTCGCCTCTCTCTCTGCTATGGCTCTACCAGATCTCTAGCTGTCTCTCTCCTTTTTCTTCCTGTGGTAGCTAGCTCTATTTATAGAGGCCCTGGGCCTCTCCCCAAATAATGAGTGGGAAGGGCACCAACAATTGGCCATTTTGAAGGGGAACATCTAGTACAAGTTATCCTGACCAAAGGTGGTCTTCGGCTGCCAAAAGCTCTGGTGATGACACCGTCTTGGGCTCCACGGTGACCTTCGTCCTGCCGCTCTGCTGGTCTTGGTCTTGTTGCACCGGAATGGTAACCTTTGCCCGATGCCTTGGCCTGTGCTTGCCCCCTTTGCACCAAAGGTGAAACAAGGACACTGCATAGGCCGACACCCGCCTGGCGCCCGCCTGGTCTCGATCGTCATGGCTTGCGTCACGGGCTCCTCGCGTGGTACCCCTACCTTGAACTCTCTGCCTCCTTGTGAGCCTGCCTGATGAGGCTACCTCTGAGGGAGCTTTTTGTCGTCCGCCCCGCGAGGCTTGGCCCCTCGCGAGGGTCTTGAGCTTGAGCTGATGAAGATGGGCCATGCTGGGCCCCCACTTGAGCCATGCCGCAGGCTGCAGGCAGGCAAGTCTGGGGACCCCCATTCCCAGAACGCCGACTGAGGGAGTCCTAGATTACAGTGCACGGAGATATCAAGCACTCTCTGTGTGCCGAAGAGAGTGAGGCTGCCTTGGCAGCCGAACATTAAAGGCGTCCGGACCAGCGATCGAGTCCGGCGCTGCTATTTACACCGAATAAGTGACCACACCCCTATTTGTCAATACAAGGGGCTCAAAGCGCGCAGACAAGTGGCAATTTATTATCATCTTCAATTATACATGGTTTCTTTAAAAACCACCTTTTTGCACGACAAATTTCTCACTTAACTTCCTCTCTTTTACAGACGATCATCGTGCTACACCCGTCCAGGATACGGCACAACGGAGACACAAGTGCAGACGTGCAGCAGGGACCCGCTCAAAGGATTCTTTTTAGATTAAGACCCTGCATAAACCTTTTTTACTGTCTCTTGTTGATACATATCCACCGTTGTGAAGGATGCTGACGTCTTGGCATGTGGCCACGCCAGAACAATGTGAAGGAAATATGCCCTAGAGGCAATAATAAAGTTATTATTTATTTCCTTATATCATGATAAATGTTTATTATTCATGCTAGAATTGTATTAACCGGAAACATAATACATGTGTGAATACATAGACCAACAGAGTGTCACTAGTATGCCTCTACTTGACCAGCTCGTTAATCAAAGATGGTTATGTTTCCTAACCATGAACAAGGAGTTGTTATTTGATTAACGAGGTCACATCATTAGTAGAATGATCTGATTGACATGACCCATTCCATTATCTTAGCACCCGATCGTTTAGTATGTTGCTATTGCTTTCTTCATGACTTATACATGTTCCTATAACTATGAGATTATGCAACTCCCGTCTACCGGAGGAACACTTTGGGTACTACCAAACGTCACAACGTAACTGGGTGATTATAAAGGAGTATTACAGGTGTCTCCAATGGTAGATGTTGGGTTGGCGTATTTCGAGATTAGGGTTTGTCACTCCGATTGACGGAGAGGTATCTCTGGGCCCTCTCGGTAATGCACATCACATAAGCCTTGCAAGCACTGCAACTAATAAGTTAGTTGTGAGATGATGTATTACGGAACGAGTAAAGAGACTTGCCGGTAACGAGATTGAACTAGGTATTGGATACCGACGATCGAATCTCGGGCAAGTAACATACCGATGACAAAGGGAACAACGTATGTTGTTATGCGGTCTGACCGATAAAGATCTTCGTAGAATATGTAGGAGCCAATATGGGCATCCAGGTCCCGCTATTGGTTATTGACCGGAGACGTGTCTCGGTCATGTCTACATTGTTCTCGAACCGTAGGGTCCGCACGCTTAACGTTACGATGACAGTTATTATGAGTTTATGCATTTTGATGTACCGAAGGTTGTTCGGAGTCCCGGATGAGATCACGGACATGACGAGGAGTCTCGAAATGGTCGAGACGTAAAGATTGATATATTGGAAGCCTATGTTTGGGCACCGGAAGTGTTCCGGGTGAAATCGGGATTTTACCGGATTACCGGGAGGGTTACCGGAACCCCCCCGGGAGGTAAATGGGCCTATTGGGCCTTAGTGGAAAAGAGAGAAGAGGCAGCCCACACCTGGCCGGCGCCCCCCACCTTTCCCAAGTCCTAATAGGACTAGGAGAGGTGGGCCGGCCCCCTCTTTCTCCTTCTTCCCCAAGAATCCTAGTTGGAATAGGATTGGGGGGAAGGAGTCCTACTCCCGGTGGGAGTAGGACTCCTCCCTGCGCCTCCCTCCTAGCCGGCCGAACCCCCTGCCCCTGGCCTTTATATACGGGGGCAGGGGGCACCACAAGACACACAAGTTAATCGTTCCTTAGCCGTGTGCGGTGCCCCCTGCCACCAAATTCCACCTCGAACATACCGTTACAGTGCTTAGGCGAAGCCCTGCGTCGGTAGTACATCAAGATCGTCACCACGCCGTCGTGCTGACGGAACTCTTCCTCGACGCTTTGCTGGATCGGAGCCCGAGGAACGTCATCGAGCTGAACGTGTGCTAAGAACTCGGAGGTGCCGGAGTAACGGTGCTTGGATCGGTTGGATCGGGAAGAAGACGTACGACTACTTCCTCTATGTTGTGTGATCGCTTCCGCAGTCGGTCTGCGTTGGTACGTAGACATCACTCTCCCCTCTCGTTGCTGTGCATCACCATGATCTTGCGTGTGCGTAGGAAAATTTTTGAAATTACTGCGTTCCCCAACAGTGGCATCCGAGCCTAGGTTTTATGGTTTGATGTTATATGCACGAGTAGAACACAAGTGAGTTGTGGGCGATACAAGTCATACTGCCTACCAGCATGTCATACTTTGGTTCGGCGGTATTGTTGCTTGAGACGATCCGGACCAACCTTACGCGTACTCTTACGCGAGACCGGTTCCCTCGACGTGCTTTGCACATAGATGGCTTGCGGAAGACTGTCTCTCCAACTTTAGTTGAACCAAGTGTGACTACGCCCGGTCCTTGAGAAGGTTAAAACGGAGTCTATTTGACAAACTATCGTTGTGGTTTTGATGCGTAGGTGAGATGAGTTCTTACTTAAGCCCGTAGCAGCCACGTAAAACTTGCAACAACAAAGTAGAGGACGTCTAACTTGTTTTTGCAGGGTATGTTGTGATGTGATATGGTCAAGGCATGACGCTGATTTTATTGTATGAGATGATCATGTTTTGTAACTAAGTTATCGGCAACTGGCAGGAGCCATATGGTTGTCGCTTTATTGTATGCAATGCAATCGCGATGTAATGCTTTACTAGATTACTAAACGGTAGTAATAGTCGTGGAAGCATAAGATTGGCGAGACGACAACGATGCTACGATGGAGATCAAGGTGTCGCGCCGGTGACGATGGTGATCATGACGGTGCTTCGGAGATGGAGATCACAAGCACAAGATGATGATGGCCATATCATATCACTTATATTGATTGCATGTGATGTTTATCCTTTTATGCATCTTATCTTGCTTTGATTGACGGTAGCATTATAAGATGATCTCTCACTAAATTATCAAGAAGTGTTCTCCCTGAGTATGCACCGTTGCCAAAGTTCGTCGTGCCCAGACACCACGTGATGATCGGGTGTGATAAGCTCTACGTCCATCTACAACGGGTGCAAGCCAGTTTTGCACACGCAGAATACTCAGGTTATACTTGACGAGCCTAGCATATGCAGATATGGCCTCGGAACACAGAGACCGAAAGGTCGAGCGTGAATCATATAGTAGATATGATCAACATGACGATGTTCACCATTGAAAACTACTCCATCTCACGTGATGATCGGTTATGGTTTAGTTGATTTGGATCACGTGATCACTTAGAAGATTAGAGGGATGTCTATCTAAGTGGGAGTTCCTAAGTAATTTGATTAACTGAACTTAAACTTATCATGAACTTAGTACCTGATAGTATCTTGCTTGTTTATGTTGCTTGTAGATAGATGGCTCGTGCTATTGTTCCGTTGAATTTTAATGCGTTCCTTGAGAAAGCAAAGTTGAAAGATGATGGTAGCAATTACACGGACTGGGTCCGTAACCTGAGGATTATCCTCATTGCTGCACAGAAGAATTACGTCCTGGAAGCACCGCTGGGTGACAGGCCTGCTGCTGGAGCAACGCCAGATGTTATGAACGTCTGGTAGAGCAAAGCTGATGACTACTCGATAGTTCAGTGTGCCATGCTTTACGGCTTAGAATCGGGACTTCAACGACGTTTTGAACGTCATGGAGCATATGAGATGTTCCAGGAGTTGAAGTTAATATTTCAAGCAAATGCCCGAATTGAGAGATATGAAGTCTCCAATAAGTTCTATAGCTGTAAGATGGAGGAGAACAGTTCTGTCAGTGAGCATATACTCAAAATGTCTGGGTATAATAATCACTTGATTCAGATGGGAGTTAATCTTCCAGATGATTGCGTCATTGACAGAATTCTCCAATCACTACCACCAAGCTACAAGAGCTTCGTGATGAACTATAATATGCAAGGGATGAACAAGACTATTCCCGAGCTCTTCGCAATGCTGAAAGCTGCGGAGGTAGAAATCAAAAAGGAGCATCAAGTGTTGATGGTTAGCAAGACCACTAGTTTCAAGAAAAAGGGTAAAGGGAAGAAGAAGGGAAACTTCAAGAAGAACAGCAAGCAAGTTGCTGCTCAAGAGAAGAAACCCAAGTCTGGACCTAAGCCTGAAACTGAGTGCTTCTACTGCAAGCAGACTGGACACTGGAAGCGGAACTGCCCCAAGTATTTGGCGGATAAGAAGGATGGCAAAGTGAGCAAAGGTATATGTGATATACATGTTATTGATGTGTACCTTACTAGAGCTCACAGTAGCACCTGGGTATTTGATACTGGTTCTGTTGCTAATATTTGCAACTCGAAACAGGGACTACGGAATAAGCGGACTCTAGCAAAGGACGAGGTGACGATGCGCGTGGGAAACGGTTCCAAAGTCGATGTGATCGCGGTCGGCACGCTACCTCTACATCTACCTTCGGGATTAATATTAGACCTAAATAATTGTTATTTGGTGCCAGCGTTGAGCATGAACATTATATCTGGATCTTGTTTAATGCGAGACGGTTATTCATTTAAATCAGAGAATAATGGTTGTTCTATTTATATGAATAATATCTTTTATGGTCATGCACCTTTGAAGAGTGGTCTATTCTTGTTGAAATCTCGAAGATAGTGATACACATATTCATAATGTAGAAGCCAAAAGATGCAAAGTTAATAATGATAGTGCAACTTATTTGTGGCACTGCCGTTTAGGTCATATCGGTGTAAAGCGCATGAAGAAACTCCATACTGATGGGCTTTTGGAATCACTTGATTATGAATCACTTGGTACTTGCGAACCGTGCCTCATAGGCAAGATGACTAAAACACCGTTCTCCGGTACTATGGAGAGAGCAACAGATTTGTTGGAAATCATACATACCGATGTATGTGGTCCGATGAATATTGAGGCTCGCGGCGGATATCGTTATTTTCTCACCTTCACAGATGATTTAAGCAGATATGGGTATATCTACTTAATGAAACATAAGTCTGAAACATTTGAAAAGTTCAAGGAATTTCAGAGTGAAGTTGAAAATCATCGTAACAAGAAAATAAAATTTCTACGATCTGATCGTGGAGGAGAATATTTGAGTTACGAGTTTGGTGTACATTTGAAAAATTGTGGAATAGTTTCGCAACTCACGCCACCCGGAACACCACAGCGTAATGGTGTGTCCGAACGTCGTAATCGTACTTTACTAGATATGGTGCGATCTATGATGTCTCTTACTGATTTACCGCTATCGCTTTGGGGTTATGCTTTAGAGACGGCCGCATTCACGTTAAATAGGGCACCATCAAAATCCGTTGAGACGACGCCTTATGAACTATGGTTTGGCAAGAAACCAAAGTTGTCGTTTCTTAAAGTTTGGGGCTGCGATGCTTATGTGAAAAAGCTTCAACCTGATAAGCTCGAACCCAAAGCGGAGAAATGTGTCTTCATAGGATACCCAAAGGAAACTGTTGGGTATACCTTCTATCACAGATCCGAAGGCAAGACATTCGTTGCTAAGAATGGATCATTTCTAGAGAAGGAGTTTCTCTCGAAAGAAGTGAGTGGGAGGAAAGTAGAACTTGACGAGGTAACTGTACCTGCTCCCTTATTGGAAAATAGTACATCACAGAAAACTGTTTCTGCGACACCTATACCAATCAGTGAGGAAGCTAATGATGATGATCATGAAGCTTCAGAACAAGATACTACTGAACCACGTAGATCAACCAGAGTGAGATCCGCACCAGAGTGGTACGGTAATCCAGTTCTGGAAGTCATGATGCTAGATCATGATGAACCTACGAACTATGAAGAAGCGATGGTGAGCCCAGATTCCGCAAAGTGGCTTGAGGCCATGAAATCTGAGATGGGATCCATATATGAGAACAAAGTATGGACTTTGGTTGACTTGCCCGATGATCGGCAAGCAATTGAGAATAAATGGATCTTCAAGAAAAAGACTGACGCTGACGGTAATGTTACTGTCTATAAAGCTTGACTTGTCGCAAAAGGTTTTCGACAAGTTCAAGGGGTTGACTACGATGAGACCTTCTCACCCGTAGCGATGCTTAAGTCCGTCAGAATTATGTTAGCAATTGCCGCATTTTATGATTATGAAATATGGCAAATGGATGTCAAAACTGCATTCCTGAATGGATTTCTGGAAGAAGAGTTGTATATGGTACAACCAGAAGGTTTTGTCGATCCTAAAGGAGCTAACAAAGTATGCAAACTCCAGCGATCCATTTATGGACTGGTGCAAGCATCTCGGAGTTGGAATAAACGCTTTGATAGTGTGATCAAAGCATTTGGCTTTATACAGACTTTTGGAGAAGCCTGTATTTACAAGAAAGTGAGTGGGAGCTCTGTAGCATTTCTGATATTATATGTGGATGACATAATGCTAATCGGAAATGATATAGAATTTCTGGATAGCATAAAGGGATACTTGAATAGAAGTTTTTCGATGAAAGACCTCGGAGAAGCTGCTTACATATTAGGCATAAAGATCTATAGAGATAGATCAAAACACTTAATTGGACTTTCACAATGCACATACCTTGACAAAATTTTGAAGAAGTTCAAGATGGATCAAGCAAAGAAAGGGTTCTTGCCTGTGCTACAAGGTGTGAAATTGAGTAAGACTCAATGCCCGACCACTGCAGAAGATAGAGAGAAAATGAAAGATGTTCCCTATGCTTCAGCCATAGGCTCTATCATGTATGCAATGCTGTGTACCAGACCTGATGTGTGCCTTGCTATAAGTTTAGCAGGGAGGTACCAAAGTAATCCTGGAATGGATCACTGGACAGCGGTCAAGAACATCCCGAAATACCTGAAAAGGACTAAGGATAGGTTTCTCGTATATGGAGGTGACAAAGAGCTCACCGTAAGAGGTTACGTTGATGCAAGCTTTGACACTGATCCGGACGATTCTAAATCGCAAACCGGATACGTGTTTACTTTAAACGGTGGAGCTGTCAGTTGGTGCAGTTCTAAACAAAGCGTCGTAGCGGGATCTACATGTGAAGCGGAGTACATAGCTGCTTCGGAAGCAGCGAACGAAGGAGTCTGGATGAAGGAGTTCATATCCGATCTAGGTGTCATACCTAGTGCATCGGGTCCAATGAAAATCTTCTGTGACAATACTGGTGCAATTGCCTTGGCAAAGGAATCCAGATTTCACAAGAGGACCAAACACATCAAGAGACGCTTCAACTCCATCCGGGATTTAGTCCAGGTGGGAGACATAGAGATTTGCAAGATACATACGGATCTGAACGTTGCAGACCCGTTGACTAAGCCTCTTCCACGAGCAAAACATGATCAGCACCAAGGCTCCATGGGTGTTAGAATCATTACTGTGTAATCTAGATTATTGACTCTAGTGCAAGTGGGAGACTGAAGGAAATATGCCCTAGAGGCAATAATAAAGTTATTATTTATTTCCTTATATCATGATAAATGTTTATTATTCATGCTAGAATTGTATTAACCGGAAACATAATACATGTGTGAATACATAGACCAACAGAGTGTCACTAGTATGCCTCTACTTGACTAGCTCGTTAATCAAAGATGGTTATGTTTCCTAACCATGAACAAGGAGTTGTTATTTGATTAACGAGGTCACATCATTAGTAGAATGATCTGATTGACATGACCCATTCCATTAGCTTAGCACCCGATCGTTTAGTATGTTGCTATTGCTTTCTTCATGACTTATACATGTTCCTATAACTATGAGATTATGCAACTCCCGTCTACCGGAGGAACACTTTGGGTACTACCAAACGTCACAACGTAACTGGGTGATTATAAAGGAGTATTACAGGTGTCTCCAATGGTAGATGTTGGGTTGGCGTATTTCGAGATTAGGGTTTGTCACTCCGATTGACGGAGAGGTATCTCTGGGCCCTCTCGGTAATGCACATCACATAAGCCTTGCAAGCACTGCAACTAATAAGTTAGTTGTGAGATGATGTATTACGGAACGAGTAAAGAGACTTGCCGGTAATGAGATTGAACTAGGTGTTGGATACCGACGATCGAATCTCGGGCAAGTAACATACCGATGACAAAGGGAACAACGTATGTTGTTATGCGGTCTGACCGATAAAGATCTTCGTAGAATATGTAGGAGCCAATATGGGCATCCAGGTCCCGCTATTGGTTATTGACCGGAGACGTGTCTCGGTCATGTCTACATTGTTCTCGAACCGTAGGGTCCGCACGCTTAACGTTACGATGACAGTTATTATGAGTTTATGCATTTTGATGTACCGAAGGTTGTTCGGAGTCCCGGATGAGATCACGGACATGACGAGGAGTCTCGAAATGGTTGAGACATAAAGATTGATATATTGGAAGCCTATGTTTGGGCACCGGAAGTGTTCCGGGTGAAATCGGGATTTTACCGGATTACCGGGAGGGTTACCGGAACCCCCCCGGGAGGTAAATGGGCCTATTGGGCCTTAGTGGAAAAGAGAGAAGAGGCAGCCCACACCTGGCCGGCGCCCCCCACCTTTCCCAAGTCCTAATAGGACTAGGAGAGGTGGGCCGGCCCCCTCTTTCTCCTTCCCCAAGAATCCTAGTTGGAATAGGATTGGGGGGAAGGAGTCCTACTCCCGGTGGGAGTAGGACTCCTCCCTGCGCCTCCCTCCTAGCCGGCCGAACCCCCTGCCCCTGGCCTTTATATACGGGGGCAGGGGGCACCACAAGACACACAAGTTAATCGTTCCTTAGCCGTGTGCGGTGCCCCCTGCCACCAAATTCCACCTCGAACATACCGTTACAGTGCTTAGGCGAAGCCCTGCGTCGGTAGTACATCAAGATCGTCACCACGCCGTCGTGCTGACGGAACTCTTCCTCGACGCTTTGCTGGATCGGAGCCCGAGGAACGTCATCGAGCTGAACGTGTGCTAAGAACTCGGAGGTGCCGGAGTAACGGTGCTTGGATCGGTTGGATCGGGAAGAAGACGTACGACTACTTCCTCTACGTTGTGTGATCGCTTCCGCAGTCGGTCTGCGTTGGTACGTAGACATCACTCTCCCCTCTCGTTGCTGTGCATCACCATGATCTTGCGTGTGCGTAGGAAAAATTTTGAAATTACTGCGTTCCCCAACACAATGCACGTACCTGGACACAAGGGGCTTCTTACAAAGGCCATTATTTAGGCCCGGTTTATACCACAAAGACCGAATACCCTAGGGAGTGTTCGGCGTCGCGAGTTTGGCCCTATATGCATCAGCTCCGAATCATTGTCTTTGGTCAAATGTTGGGTTTGCCCGGCTCCTATGTTTTGGTGCCTTATGTTCCGCTTTATCGGCTAAGGTAGCACCAGGAGAACTACTGCGATTGTGCCCTGGTTCATCCGGACGAGCACCTTAGTAGAGAAAGCCGAAAACTGACTGTCATGATATAGCGTGAGACTGGTCAACCACTCGATGACCTACGGGAATGCTAGAATTCCTCCGCCTAAACGAAGGGTCGTTTTCCGGCCAGGCAGGTACGCACCCCGAGATCAGGAGAGTGCGGAGCCACCAGGGGCTATCTAGTAGCCCCACTGTCAAACTCCTATGGCTAAGTGAAAGTGTTAAAGCATTATAGTCCGGTTGCCTCGCTCGCTCCTCTATCACCTCCTTAATAGGACCAAGACGTTGGGTTAAGTGTGAACGCGTGTTTTTGCTAGCACCTTCGCATTATATGCGTGGGGGTTGAAGCCGAGGACTGCAATCTTTCAGGTTATACACACGTATACAAAAATGGCCGCCTAGGAGGCATCATATTACTTTCAGGCAAAAGTATAAAAATAGACTTATCAAACTCTATAAAAGCATTTCCCTTACAATGAGATTACATATCACTCAAACATAATATTTTTTGAGCACTGGGCCTCTACCAAACGGGCACCCTCAAGAACTTCTTCAAAGTAGTGCTCAGCAGCCTTTCGGCCTATGGCCGAATCCCACGCTGCAACATTGGTAGCATCCATCTCCGCCCAGTATGCCTTGACACGGGCAAAGGCCATCCGTGCGCCCTCTATGCACGCCGACCTCTTCATCGCATCAGTGCACGGCACCACATCAAGTAACTGATGCACCAAGCTAAAATAGCTGTTCGGTTTTGACCCTTCCGGTCATAACTGATCCACAACAGACCTCATGGAGTGTCCAGACAACCTATTTAGTTCGGCCCATTCGGCTAATTGGTCAGTCAATGATAGCGGGTGCTCGGGAGAATGGAATTGTCTCCAAAACAGCTGATCTACTTCACGGTTCGTCTGACCCTGGAAGTACTTGGCCGCATCGGCAGCGCTCGCCGCCAAATCCATATACACATCCTCCGAACTCCACAGCCGATCCAGAGGGGCATACCGTGGATCTCTGAACCTCCTCTGCAACATAAAGGATTTCCCAGCTACAATATCCCCGGCTTCCTGCAGCTCCTCCTTCTTTGCCCTCATAGCAGAGCGGTGGTCTTTTCTCGTCGCAACAGCCTTCTCAAGGTCCAATGCCTTCGCCTGGTTTTCGTTTTCAAGAACCCGACAACGGTCGGCGGCGGCTTTTAATTCTTTGGCCATCTTGTCTCGGCTCTCGCCATGTGCGGCCTTCTCGGCTTGCAACTCTTCGGCCGCCTTCAAAGCAGCCGCATTACCCAACCTCGCGTGTTCCTTGGCTCGGGCAAGTTCTGCCCGCAAGGCTTCAACAGTGGTAGCTCCATCTGCAGTCACAACATATTAAAGATGCTGGCATCATACTGCTCTTCCTATTGTGGTGTTTATCAGATAATGACACTTACCCTGTGCCTCGTCAAGCCTTTTGTTAACAAGCTCGATGTCGGCGTCTGCCGCATCCAACTGCTATTCTAAATGGGCAAACTCGCTAGTCCGGCTAGCCACCGGAGCTTCCATCACCTGCACATAGAGGCAGTATGGCTATTACCTGGAATATGATCCTTTGTCCGTCGTCGTTTCCGACGACAACCAGAGTCTCAGGGGCTACTATCTACACATGGCACACCTAGTATGTGCAGGACTATCATACATTCTTTTACGTACCTCAAAGCCTGTCAGTAGACTCATAAAAGCTTCATGCAATCCTCTTTCGGCGGATGATATTCTCTCCATCACCATATTCATCAGCACACGGTGTTCATCTGAGATGGCCGCTCGCCCCACCAACTCCCTCAGAACATCCGATCGCACACTAGACGGTGCCGGACTCTTTTGTCTGCTTTCTTCGGGAGACGGACACTGGGAGCTTCGGGGGTCAATGGGATTATCTTCTGGCCTCACCGGACTCGGAGAGGTCCTCCGCAATGACACTTCAGGGTCGCCCGCTTCCGGAGCGGAGGAGTCCGGAGGAGGCGTTTCGCTCTCCATCATCTTTGGAAGAAGATCCCCCAAAGACGAGCTCATTTGAGAGGGGCTAAGGCCCGAACTGCAAAAATATATGCGGTGGTTATCTTCTCAGAAGAAAAAGATGGCATATTTGTACTATTAAAGTATTTCGAGTCACTTATGACTCGCGGGAGAATTGATCCCCCCGCGGACTTTGTGCGGCAACAGCGCCCCCCAAGGCAGGACCCTTTGTGGGAGACTTTTTCTCCCGTTTGGAAGCTTCGGCTTCTGAATCCCCGCGCGCAGTCCTTTTCCTCTTCAGGTCGTCTTCCTTCATGGAGACGCTCGCTCTCTCGGTTAGAATGGGCAGCGTTGGGGGCCCGCGTCCGCCCGCATTATCCTCCACAGTATCTTCCATCAAGGGCTCCGGGCAAGGTGCGGTCTGGAGCATCTTTTCCAATACCGGGTTTTCCAAACCCTCAGGGAGGGGGGCCGAACACCGAATCAACTTCGCCTTTGTTAGCCAGTCCTAGTCAAAAAGCGAACTCTCAAAAAAATAACTTCATAACAAAAGAGAGATAGTATGTTCGGCTGGAGGATACCTTACCAGTTTGGCGGCGCGGTTACTACTCAGGCCCACATCCTCGATGATTTCCGAACACTCCACCTGAGGTCTGAAGAATGACTTGTACATCTCCTCGTGCGTCAGGCCGAGAAAATCTTGAATGACACGTGGTCCCTCGGGATTGAACTCCCATAGGCGAAGAGGCCGGCGTTTGCAAGGCTGGACTTGACGAACCAGCATAACTTGTATTACCGCAACCAAACTGAAATCTCCATTGAAGAGATCTCGAATGCGGCTTTGCAGTATGGCCACGTCCTTGGCCGGACCCCAGCTCAGACCTCTACTGATCCATGACATCAGTTGTGGTGGAGGGCCCTAGCAGAAAACAAGGGCGGCCGCCCACTTGGCACTTCTAGGAGCCGTGATATAGAACCACTCCCGTTGCCACAATTCAGACACCTCTGGGATGGAACCTTTGGGCCATGGGGCTCCCATCATCCTGCGTATTGAGGCACCTCCACACGCTGCATGTTGCCCCTTGATCATCTTCGGCTTCACTTCAAAGGTCTTGAGCCAGAGGCCAAAGTGAGGGGTAACCCGAAGGAAGGCCTCGCACACGACAATAAATGTCGTGATATGAAGAAAGGAGTCCGGAGCTAGATCATGGAAGTCTAGCCCGTAATAAAACATCAAACCCCTGACAAAAGGATCCAGAGCAAGGCCTAGACCTCGGAGGAAGTGGGAGACGAACACGATGTTCTCGTTGGGTTCGGGGGTGGGAACGGCCTGCCCTGGAGGAGGCAGCCGATGCAAAATCTTGGCGGTCAGATATCTAGCCTCCCTCAACTTTTTGATGTCCTCTTTCATGATGGAGGAAGGCACCCATTGGCCTTGAAAGCTAGATCCGGACATGACTGAAGGTTCGGAGCACCTGACCTGAACTTTGGGCGTTTGAGCTCGAGGTGGGGGAAGGATTTGATTGAGCACGGGAGGGAAAAATAAAAGCCTTGTCCCCTTTATAAAGAGGGTGAATATCAAGCGTCCTCTCCGTGTCCATTTGGACTTGCCTATAATCTAGGAGTCCTAGAAGTGGTTGGGTTACCCATGCCCGTATTGATGAGAATCCCGGAATAAGGGGACATGATCTCTGCTTTAACAAGACGTGTCAAGGAAACCGCCTCGCATAACGCGCTGAGATGGGACAGTAAAACGGTTTGAATAAAAGCTTGGCCGTGGTGTGATGTCACACTATGGAGTGCGTCAGCAGATTAGATTTGTGTAAATATTATTCTCTCTATGGCAATATGTGGAAATTTATTTTGCAGAGCCGGACACTACTTTTGTGTTCAAAATCTTCTATGAAGTACTTGGAGGAGGAACCCGCCTTGCAATGCCGAAGACAGTTTGCGCGCCGGACTCGTCGTCATTGAAGCCTGGTTCAGGGGCTACTGAGGGAGTCCTGGATTAGGGGGTGTGCGGATGGCCGGACTATACCTTCAGCCGGACTCCAGGACTATGAAGATACAAGATTGAAGACTTCATCCCGTGTCCGGAAGGGACTTTCCTTGGCATGGATGGCAAGCTTGGCGATACAGATATTCAGATCTCCTACAATTGTAACCGACTCTATGTAACCCTAACCCTATCTGGTGTCTATATAAACCGAAGGGTTTTAGTCCGTAGGACAACATACACATCAATAATCATACCATAGGCTAGCTTCTAGGGTTTAGCCTCTCTGATCTCGTGGTAGATCAACTCTTGTAATACCCATACCATCAATATTAATCAAGCAGGACGTAGGGTTTTACCTCCATCGAGAGGGCCCGAACCTGGGTAAAACTTAGTGTCCCCTGCCTCCTGTTACCATCCGGCCTAGACGCACAGTTCGGGACCCCCTACCCGAGATCCGCCGGTTTTGACACCGACACTAACATAGGAAACATAACCATCTTTGATCAACGAGCTAGTCAAGTAGAGGATTACTAGTGACATTTTGTTTGTCTATGTATTCACACAAGTATTATGTTTCCGGTTAATACAATTTCTAGCATGAATAATAAACATTTATCATGATATAAGGAAATAAGTAATAACTTTATTATTGCCTCTAGGGCATATTTCATTCAGTCTCCCACTTGCACTAGAGTCAATAATCTTGATTACATAGTAATGATTCTAACACCCATGGAGTCTTGGTGTTGATCATGTTTTGCTCGTGGAAGAGGCTTACTCAACGGGTCTACAACATTCAGACCCGTATGTATCTTGCAAATTTCTATGTCTCCCACCTGGACTAGATCCCGGATGGAATTGAAGCGTCTCTTGATGTGCTTGGTTCTCTTGTGAAATCTGGATTCCTTCGCCAAGGCAATTGCTCTAGTATTGTCATAAAAGATTTTCGTTGGACCCGATGCACTAGGTATGACACCTAGATCGGATGTGAACTCCTTCATCCAGTCTCCTTCATTTGCTACTTCCGAAGCAGCTATGTACTCCACTTCACACATAGATCCCGCCACGATGCTTTGCTTAGAACTGCACCAACTGACAGCTCCACCGTTCAATGTAAACACGTATCCGGTTTGCCATTTAGAATCGTCCAGATCAGTGTCAAAGCTTACATCAACGTAACCATTTACAATGAGCTCTTTGTCACCTCCATAAACGAGAAACATATCCTTAGTCCTTTTCAGGTATTTCAGGATGTTCTTGACCGCTGTCCAGTGATCCACTCCTGGATTACTTTGGTACCTCCCTGCTAGACTTATAGCAAGGCACACATCAGGTCTGGTACACAGCGTTGCATACATGATAGAGCCTATGGCTGAAGCATAGGGAATATCTCTCATCTTCTCTCTATCTTCTGCAGTGGTCGGGCATTGAGTCTTGCTCAACTTCACACCTTGTAATACAGGCAAGAACCCTTTCTTTGCTTGATCCATTTTGAACATTTTCAAAACTTTGTCAAGGTATGTGCTTTGTGAAAGTCCAATTAAGCGTCTTGATCTATCTCTATAGATCTTGATGCCCAATATATAAGCAGCTTCACCGAGGTGTTGCATTGAAAAACTCTTATTCAAGTATCCCTTTATGCTATCCAGAAATTCTATATCATTTCCAATCAGCAATATGCCATCCACATATAATATCATAAATGCTACACAGCTCCCACTCACTTTCTTGTAAATACAGGCTTCTCCAAAAGTCTGTACAAAACCAAATGCTTTGATCACACTATCAAAGCGCTTATTCCAACTCCGAGAGGCTTGCACCAGTCCATAAATGGATCGCTGGAGCTTGAACACTTTGCTAGCTCTCTTTGGATCGACAAAACCTTCCGGTTGCATCATATACAACTCTTCTTCCAGAAATCCATTTAGGAATGCAGTTTTTACATCCATTTGCCAAATTTCATAATCATAAAATGCGGCGATTGCTAACATGATTCAGACAGGCTTAAGCATCGCTACGGGTGAGAAGGTCTCATTGTAGTCAATCCCTTGAACTTGTCGAAAACCTTTCGCAACAAGTCGAGCTTTATAGACAGTAATATTACCGTCAGCGTCAGTCTTCTTCTTGAAGATCCATTTATTCTCAATGTCTTGCCGATCATCAGGCAAGTCAACCAAAGTCCACACTTTGTTCTCATACATGGATCCCATCTTAGATTTCATGGCCTCAAGCCATTTTGCGGAATCTGGGCTCGCCATCGCTTCTTCATAGTTCGTAGGTTCGTCATGGTCTAGTAACATAACCTCCAGAACAGGATTTCCGTACCACTCTGGTGCGGATCTTACTCTATTTGACCTACGAGGTTCAGTAACAACTTGATCTGAAGTTCCATGATCATCATCATTAACTTCCTCACTAATTGGTATAGACGTCACATGAACCGGTTTCTGTGATGAACTACTTTCCAATAAGGGAGCAGGTACGGTTACCTCATCAAGTTCTACTTTCCTCCCACTCACTTCTTTCGAGAGAAACTCCTTCTCTAGAAATGATCCATTCTTAGCAACAAATGTCTTGCCTTCGGATCTGTGATAGAAGGTGTACCCAACAGTATCCTTTGGGTATCCTATGAAGACACATTTCTCCGATTTGGGTTCGAGCTTATCAGGTTGAAACTTTTTCACATAAGCATCGCAGCCCCAAACTTTAAGAAACGACAAATTTGGTTTCTTGCCAAACCACAGTTCATAAGGCGTCATCTCAATGGATTTCGATGGTGCCCTATTTAACATGAATGCAACCGTCTCTAAAGCATAACCCCAAAACGATAGCGGTAAATCAGTAAGAGACATCATAGATCGCACCATATCTAGTAAAGTACGATTACGACGTTCGGACACACCATTACGCCGTGGTGTTCCGGGTGACGTGAGTTGCAAAACTATTCCGCATTGTTTCAAATGTAGACCAAACTCATAACTCAAATATTCTCCTCCACGATGAGATCATAGAAACTTTATTTTCTTGTTACGATGATTTTCAACTTCACTATGAAATTCTTTAAACTTTTCAAATGTTTCAGACTTATGTTTCATTAAGTAGATATACCCATATCTGCTTAAATCATCTGTGAAGGTGAGAAAATAACGATACCCGCCGCGAGCCTCAACATTCATCGGACCACATACATCTGTATGTATGATTTTCAACAAATATGTTGCTCGCTCCATAGTTTCGGAGAACGACGTTTTAGTCATCTTGCCCATGAGGCACGGTTCGCAAGTACCAAGTGATTCATACTCAAGTGGTTCTAAAAGTCCATCAGTATGGAGTTTCTTCATGCGCTTTACACCGATATGACCTAAACGGCAGTGCCAAAAATAAGTTGTAATATCAACTCTGCATCTTTTGGCTTCAACATTATGAACATGTGTATTACTACTATCGAGATTCATCAAAAATAGACCACTCTTCAAGGGTGCATGACCATAAAAGATATTATTCATATAAATAGAACAACCATTATTCTCTGATTTAAATGAATAACCATCTCGCATCAAACAAGATCCAGATATAATGTTCATGCTCAACGTTGGCACCAAATAACAAATATTTAGGTCTAATACTAATCCCAAAGGTAGATGTAGAGGTAGTGTGACGACGGCGATCACATCGACTTTGGAACCGTTTCCCACGCGCATCATCACCTCGTCCTTGGCAGTGTTCGCTTAATCTGTAGTCCCTGTTTTGAGTTGCAAATATTAGCAACAGAACCAGTATCAAATACCCAGGTGCTACTGCGAGCTCTGGTAAGGTACACATCAATAACATGTATATCACATATACCTTTCTTCACCTTGCCATCCTTCTTATCCGCCAAATACTTGGGGCAGTTCCGCTTCCATTGACAAGTCTATTTGTAGTAGAAGCACTCAGTCTCAGGCTTAGGTCCAGACTTGGGTTTCTTCTCTTGAGCAGCAACTTGCTTGTTGTTCTTCTTGAAGTTCCCCATCTTCTTCCCTTTGCCCTTTGAGGGAGTCCTGGATTAGGGGGTGTCCGGATGGCCAGACTATACCTTCAGCCGGACTCCAGGACTATGAAGATACAAGATTGAAGACTTTGTCCCGTGTCCGAAAAGGACTTTCCTTGGCGTGGAAGGCAAGCTTGGCGATACGGATATTCAGATCTCCTACCATTGTAACCGACTCTATGTAACCCTAACCCTATCCGGTGCCTATATAAACCGGAGGGTTTTAGTCCGTAGGACGACATACACATCAACAATCATACCATAGGCTAGCTTCTAGGGTTTAGCCTCTCTGATCTCGTGGTAGATCTACTCTTGTACTACCCATATCATCAATATTAATCAAGCAGGACGTAGGGTTTTACCTCCATCAAGAGGGCCCGAACCTGGGTAAAACTTCGTGTCCGTTGCCTCCTGTTACCATCCGGCCTAGACGCACAGTTCGGGACCCCCTACCCGAGATCCGCCGGTTTTGACACCGACATTGGTGCTTTCATTGAGAGTTCCTCTGTGTCGTCGCCATCAGGAAGGATGCCTCGCCCCGTCTTTAAAGACGGCACCGTTGCTAAGGGAGGTTTGGTTGTCGGCCAAACCCTTGGGCTAGGTGGTTCTCTTATGACCGCCTGTTCGGCTTCTACACCGACGATGACCTCTCGAGCCATCAAAAACAATCTTCATGTCAGTTTGGAACTCGCTGAGCAGTTAGATCCAATGGAGCTTTCCTCCATAAACAAGCTCTTGGATCGCTTCGCCGCCCTGGGGGTCACTACGGATTACGACCAGATTGGGCCTAAAACCGATCTGAGAGAGATTAACTCTCCCCAAGTCACTCATCACGTTGCTGTGGTAGAGGGACAGCGCGGCGACCCTTCGTCTATCTTAAGGACTCGCTACGTCCGGATTCCCGATCCCTCCAAGCCGGATACCAGCGGAGGGGAGGATATCACTCAAGACCTGAAATTAGAGTCAGGCGATGGGCTGGATTAATTGGACAACACCCAGGGATCCAAATTTTCGAGTTCAGAAATTCCTTGCCTCTAAGCCGCAAACGGGGTGAGGCTTCGGATTTAACTCCACCCACCCACCCCAACATATGCGGTCTATCCAAAATCAGGCAAGAGCCCGATGAAACAGTACATCATTACTTCACTCTGTGCGTTCGGTTTACGTGGTTCGGTAAATATGGTTTTTCCGTTTGTATGGTATTGATACTTCGGTAAATACGGTTTGAAATTAAAATACGGTTCGGTTTCGGTATATACCAAAATATTTCGGTATGGTTTCGATACATACCAAAATAACCAAAGTTGACGCGAATTGGAAAATAAGGCAACAATTTTTTAGTTCTGGTTACATATTTTGATGAGTAAATATTTTGTACATGTTCAAACTTGAGAGTAAATAGCATCAGCAATTCAACATTCAACCATCAGGGGCAGGGCCAATGGGCCATCACGGGTTCACATATACAAGACAAGTAGACAACCAAGCTCACAAGGCTGTACATGTTCAAACTTAGTACAGAGCAAAGAGCATCAACATTCATCCATCAGGCATCAACATTCATCCATCAGGGCCATCATATTCATCCCATCATGCATAGAACAGAACAAGCATAGTTTACCTTAGCATATCATAATTAGTACACAAGCATATATAGAAGATTTACACATTAGTCACTAGTTCAGTAGAGAACATGTGCATAACTACAGTTTTTCAGGTTGCGTAGTGCTGCCCTAGGGCAACTATTTCCCAAAATATTCACCAGCATTGTTTCAGGCTTCATCAACTACCATGCCAGCCGCCTAATTACCAAAAGTAGTTTCAACCTTCAACGATTCCCATCAGCCTAATTACCCAAAATAAAATAGCTTTGTTGCTTCGAGGACACATCAGTCAATGATAAAGAGGTCCTCGTTCTCACTTGAGGCTTGGAGATCTAGAACCCCTACATGAAGAACGCAATATGATGGTTAGTACTCAGTAATAGCAAGGTGTGCTTCATGGTTTATGTGTCTATAATTAGTACCTTCTTCTAGTTTAGACAACTCCTCTAGATCAGCCTCGATGTTGATACGCTTACGACGGAGCCAATCTTGTGTACAAATCAAGGCTTGGAGTGTCATCAGAGTCAAGGAGCTTCGAAAGCCATCAAGAATACGCCCACTAGTACTAAAAGCTGATTCAGAAGCAACGGTTGAAATAGGAATTGCTAATATGTCGCGAGCCATTCTTGAAAGAATAGGAAAGCGCAATGAGTTGCATTTCCACCAATTGAGAACGTTGAATTCATGACTATTTTCTTCTACATCTTCAGCTAAGTACTTGTCTAATTCAGTTCTACGACTACCATCACCAGTAGTTAGCTTCATCCTCTTGTTGTATAAATCTCTCATAAGCATGGAATCTGATTGTCGTGTTGAAGTCTCACTAGCACAATCACTAGATGCAGGTTGTGCTGTTGATTCGTTCACGCCATACAATATTTTGTATTCACCGAAAAGTGACACAAATGCAGTGTGTGCAGAACTCCATATCCTGTTACCTTTACTCACCCCATATGTCCGTTGGATCGTGTCCTTGAAAAAATCAGATTCCTTGGTCCTTGCAGAAAAGAGCAATCAAAGTTTGCATGTCATAAATCATAAGGGCAGGAACTATATATTGAATTATAAGAATGAACAAATGAGTATAAGATTTTTACCTAGGATCAAGAATAGCGGCAATAAATATGTATTTGTTCATTTTCTCTGGATCACCCCAATACTTATCATATTTGTCCTTCATCTTAACAGCCATGTTTTTGAACACTTCATCATCACCACAGATCACATGTTCACTCCACTTATCTAGCAAGTAATTAATAGCAGCAATCTCTTCAAAGAATGTGTTGGAAGTGATGTAATTAGTGCCAGAAACCTTATTTGCCAGCACAAAGAAGTGTTGGAGGAACAATTTGAACTCACTAGCGTAAACCCAATCGTCATGAGTTGGAGGGCATGTTTCTCCTTCAACCCCAAGCAAATCTAACTCTTCCTTATAAGAGGGATCTTGAAGTCGAAGTTGATCAAATGCCCTCTCAAATGTCACAGCTGTCTCCAACATTATAAATGTAGAGTTCCATCTAGTGCATACATCAAGAGAGAGGTGTCCTTTGCTAGTTACCTTACTGATTGTGACTCATTTTTTAAAGCTATTCATTCTTGCAGTTGAGCTTCTCACATATTTGACAGCATTTCGAATGCGTTGAACAGGATGAGACATTATGTTCAACCCATCTTGAACCACAAGATTAACAATATGAGCGACACACCTCATGTGAAGATGTAAACCTTTCGCAACAGCCCCACCCCGATTTTTTAGAGAACTCTTCATGTATTGTAAACAAGTATCATTTGATGATGCATTATCTACAGTAATACTGCACACTGTCTCAATTCCCCACTCAATCACTAACTTATCAAGTGCTTTCCCAATAGCCTCCCCTTTGTGACTATCTACCAAGACAAAGGTAATGATTTTCTTGTTAAGTTTCCAGTCAATATCAATGTAATGGGCAGTAAGAACCATGTAATTTTGAAGTTTAGCGGAGGTCCAAGTGTCGGTTGTGAGGCTCACTGTTTGATGCGAATCCATGAAGTATTTTTTAGCTTTTTTTTCTCTGCAACATAGAGGGCCATAATATCTCTATATAATGTAGTCCTAGATGGAATATGGAATCTAGGACAAGCTTTCATCATAAAATACCTAAACCCTTCCTTCTCAGAGAAAATGAATGGCAACTCATCCACAACAATCATCCAAGCAAAGGCTGCCCTTACCTCTTCCTCATTGTATTGCCATGGAACTAGACGACAGTGCTACCATCAGCACTAAGTTGGAAGCTCAGTTCAGTTTGATTGGCTCGACTCCCCGACTTGACAATATCATACTTCTTACAGATCTTAGCATGGTTTTCATACCAGACGTACCATTCCTTGTTGAATGGACGCCCACTGAAGTTCCACAATAGTTGCATGAAGCGCGGTCTGGCTCATTGGGAACCCTAGTGTAGTGGAGCCATATTGCTGCTCTCGAGGCTGCATGCTTCTTCACTTTCTTTCCAGTTTCAGTACAAGGATCCGGAGGAACCTCAAACATTTCGAACGGCTCACTGCTTGGTGGAAGGCTAGGACCTGATATGCCATGACTCTCAGCCATCTAATTATCTAAAGATGAACACAAAGAATAACACAACATCAATCAACAGACTAACACAACATCAATCATTTAATCGAACAGACCAACAAAACATCAATCAAGACTCGGCCATCTAAATATTTGTCTCAGTGATTGATTTCCTTATTACCTGCGGGGATGGAGGCTGCAGCGAGGGGCCGAACTGTAGAATCGCACAGGAGGGAGGAGCGGCGCTGGGGAGAGCCGGCGAGGGTACCGGAGGCAGGGACGAAGGCCGGAAGGCGTGGCATCGGAGAAGAGGTGTTGCGTGTTGTTCGCGCCGCCGCTGGCCGATGGAACTGGAGGGAGGCGGAGTGGTGGAGTCTGGAGCTCGTAGCAGCGCCGAGCGCGCCACCGGCCGTGGTAACCGCCGCTCGAGCGCTAGGGTTTGGCGCCAGCCGCCATCGCCGGTCGCCGCCACATAGTCTAGGTCGGGGACTCGGGGAGGGGAGGGAACTGGAAGGAATCGCTCGCACCTGGCGGCGACTGGATAGGTTAGGTCGTGGGAGTGCGGTCGTGCGGGGCCTGGATAGGTTAGGCTGTGGCGTTGGGCTGAAATGCTAATGGGCCAGGGCCACCTAGAACTAGAAGTGTTCTTACCCTCCTACTGGGCTTGGGGTGGGCAGAAACGATATTCGGTTTATTTGGTAAAAACCGAAATTTTTTGGTTTTATACCGAAAAAACCGACCTCCAAATGGTTTTTAAATCCCATACCATACCAAAAACCAAAAACCATATAAACCAAAATATCGGCTCGGTTCGGTATTTTTCGGTCCGGTTTTTCGGTTCGGTTTAAAAATGCACAGAGTGACGCATCGGCGCAAAACGCGATGTAGTCCCCCCCCCCAACATCTTTTTGGAAAGGTTGTTCAAGCCATCCGTAGTATGGGAAGGGGAGCCGAACAATAACACCCCGGACCCAACCGCACTACCCGACACCGAACATTCTGACACAATTGGAGGCTCTGACAATGAAATAACACCTTCAGCCCACGTAATAATGGCCGTCATCGCCCCATGGACAGAACCATTCCTCGCCTACCTCACTAGGCAGGAACTCCCCGAGGACCAAAACGAGGCATGCTGCATAGTGCGGTGATCCAAAGCCTACAGAGTCCACGAGGGAGAGCTTTATAAGAAAAGCACTATCGGAGTCCTTCAAACGTGCATCTCCGAAGAGGAGGGGCGGAACCTCCTGGCTGAATTCACGCCGGACTGGGCGGTCATCACCCTGCAGCTCGGTCCCTCATAGGCAAGGCCTTCCGTACAGGCTTTTATTGGCCGACGGCCCGGGCAGACGCTCAGGACTTAGTCCAACGATGCACCGGTTGCCAGCTCTTTGCAAACCAAAGCCATATTCCACCCACCGCCCTCCGAACTATCCCCATTACTTGGCCCTTCGCGGACTGGGGGCTTGACATGGTTGGACCCCTTAAAGGCGGAACCCACAAGCAAAAATATTTACTGGTCATGGTGGATAAATTCACCAAATGGATAGAAGCCAAGCCTGTTAAGACGGCCGAATCCGGACCGGTGATAGACTTTATATCCGGGGTCGTACACCATTACGGCGTCCCCCACAGCATCATCACTGACAACGGCACGAACTTCACGGCCGACGAGGTAAAACTCTGGTGCAAAAACATGGGTATCAAGCTCGACTATGCTTCCGTCTATCGCCCACAAACTAACGGCCAGGTCGAACGTGCAAACGGTCTTATCATGAGCGGCATTAAACCCAGATTAGTGCGGTCCCTCAAGGAATCTAACACGCACTGGGTAGAGGAGCTCGACTCCGTACTCTGGGGGCTGCGGACCACGCCGAATCGCACCAACGGATACACACCATTCTTTATGGTGTACAGCGCAGAGGCAGTTTTGCCCTACGACATAATTCATGACTCACCTCGAGTGCGTATGTACGAAGAAAGAGAATCCGAGCTCAATCGGCAGGACAGCTTAGACGCATTGGAGGAGGAGCATGACGTGGCAAAAGCCCATTCCGCATTCTATCAACAGCAGGCTCGAAGATACCAAAGCAGAGAAGTACGGGCCAAAACTTACAACATTGGCGAATTAGTTCTACGGCTACCGGACAAGAAAAAGGACAAACTCAAGCCCAAGTGGGAAGGTCCCTTCATAATTGACCAAGTCCTGACTGGTGGAGCGTACCGCCTGCGAGATGCATCGGATAACCGACTCGAGCCGAACCCATGGAACGCAGCCCGTCTCCAAAGATTCTATGCCTAGCGCCGGACTCTATGTTCGTCTCCTTCCCCTGTCCATTTTTTATATATTTTCTGTCTTGCATTTCTCTCCTTCCTCTTCTCTCTCCCTCTTATAGCCCTTAAAGGCTCATAAAGTGACGCGTCATCCACGCTCATTAAACCTGGGGGCTTCTTTAAATAGAAGCGTATTCATACGGGATTCATGCCCAACACATGTGTCACACTTCCGCATGTACCTTTTATTCACCATTATATGCATCAATATGACTTAAGTTTTGGCCAAGCTGGGTTGCCTGGCTCCTGTGCTTACCCCTACGTTCCCGATTGTTCGGCTAGGTGGTAAAGGGAGCACCTCTGCGATTGTTACTGTCAGGTCACCCGGACGTGTACCTCAGACTGGGTGAAGCCGAAAGCTAGTGTTCTTAAGGGAATATTCGGTCGGTGAATTAAAGATGATCTTTTTATTTTTATCTATATGCCCCTAGATGTTTTTCCTGCGTTTCTTTTCGCAGTATGGACATGCACTTTAGGGCATGCCTCCCAGGGAAAGGAACCCCTAACGGAACTATTCTCCCTGGAAGATGTTTCTTACTAACCATGTAATATAACACAACTAGTCGGGCACTTGTCTATTCACGCACTAATGATCCCTACGCCTGGTCTCCATGCATTCCCCGGTTCTTATATAACCGCATGGGAATTCGGACACACTCCGGACCGTCAGGTCCCGAGGCTAAAGCGAAAAGGTCGGCCATGGCAAACGATCTACAATCCGGCTAGAAGGCATCATAAATGTCAATTACATTACATAGTCATTTTGACTGATCGTATTCCTCTTCAATACCATCTAAAAGGTTGTCTAATTTACAGTCCTGCTGGGAATACTTTGCGGCCAACTCTACTTGGCCGTATACTAAGCTTACAGGGATCTCCTTCCCATCGGGCCCTATAGGACCGACCTCGGCCATGTGGTTGGGGTCAGCCTTTGCGTACCGCGTCTTCACCATGGCCCAGGCCTCCCTAGCGCCTTGACAGCAGGCTGATATCTTCCACAATCGGAAGCGCTGCCATGCTCCTTTTAGCTTCTCCGCAAGCTCTCCAAGACCTTCGGGCATGGAGACGGATGGCCACAGGGCCTGGCGACGCCTCGCATCGCCTGCCGAACTCGATCGAGCAGTTGCGAGAGCTCAGGAAGAAGGTCACCCGTAGAACCGGGCATCTCCTCTGCAGGACGACCTGTCAGCACACCTACAGACATTGCTCTGTTAGTCGACTTCCTCGCCGAACTTTCTTTCAAATGGTTCGTTCAAGCACTTACTAAATATGCCGTGCCGAAGTCGCTGATTCTCCTTCACGGAGTCTGACAGCTGGGCACGAACATCTTTCAGCTCGACGCCCAGCTTGGTGTTGGCATCTCGGAGATCGTTCTTCTCCCCCATCACCTTTAACAGCACCCTCTCACCAGCCTTTAGCTGGCGTAGGAAGTGTTGCCTTTCCGGATCCAATCCACCGCCATCTGCGATTTCATTTGTCAGAATTCGCACCAAATCCGTGCTTCGCAAAATACTTATCTTTCAAAGTGTATATTACCTGAGGGGGCCTCTTTACGCTCCCCTGCCGCGGCCAGTGCGGCCTCAAGTTGGGCTTTGCACTCTTCCAGCTCCTTGGACAGTAGGGAATTCTTTTCTGTAAGAATCTGCATAACAAATGATCCTTAAATCAGTTATTTTAACTGTTTCAAGTCTCGGGGGCTACTGGTATATATATAATTACCAAAAATTTCTTACCCTTATGTCTTTTACATATTGCTCCGTGGCTCTGGTTAGACCATTTTGAGCGGCACGGAGGTACGCATCTCCCGACTTAAAGGCATCTAACGCCTCTTGGGAGAAACAAGCGTCGCAAAGAATTGTCCGGTGACGCCTGTGCTTCATGGCACTCTCCACCTCAGAGTTGGTGGCAGACAACCTGTCCACATCCTCCGTCGGAGGAGCGTCCGGTGCATGCCTTGTGTTCGGCCCCGCTTCCGGGCCAGGCTTTGGAGCCTGGCTGGTGGAGGCGCGATTGGCGGTCTCTCCGAATATAGTTCGGCGAGGTCTCTTTGTCCTGAAGAGAGCTCAAGTGTTAATACACCCTGAAGGTACGACACCTGGGATAAGGGGATGCACCATACCTTTGCGCTGACGCCCCGGTCCGGACTACACCTCTTTTTTACCCACGGGGCCCTGCGGCCCCTCGTTGGCTTGTCGCCGCAGGTTCGGCCTCCCGTTTCTGGGAGGCCGGGATTAGCCCTGGATAATCGGCCGTAATGGCCACCAGGGCGTTGTCCTTGCTCAATTGATGGAACACTCCATCAATCAGATCCACTGATAGCTCCGGATCCTCTTGCGAGTCTGGGTCGAGGGACCATCCTTGGTCCTCGGGTTGTGGAGGAGGGCTGTTCATTTCTTTAACAGCCTGGCGCAGTTCCTGCATCCAAATCACTAAGATTAAATATTTAACAAAGGGGATATAAAACGGATGGGCAAAATGTGATCACTCACCCAGCTTGGAGGATTGCACATGGAAAATCCACCCTTTGGGTCAACGCGGAGAAAATCCTCCTCTTCTCCCTTGTACAAAGCGGACAAGGTCTTTATTAGAGCCGCAGCCGAATCCGGCCCCTTACGGCTGTAGCGGGTGGTGTCGTCCTCCCCGTTGAAATCCCACATGGGGTGGCCTCTATACTGTAGCGGCTGCACCCCTCGCATGATGCATGCGGCCATGACCCTGATCATGGTTAGTCCGGAATGAGCTAACAGTCTTATCCGGCCCATCAGGTAAACAACATCCCTGTCACTTTCCCTCTAAGGGCTCCGTGGGCGCCAGCTTAGGTGCTTCTTTAAGGGAGCATTGTTGAATTCAGGGAGGCCGATCCGGACAGGATCCGGCAGCGGGACGTCTTCTATGTAAAACCATTCCGAGGGCCAGTCTTCGGACGCCTTCTTTGGGGTTCCGGACAGATAGCCGGTCCCGGCAATGCGCCATACTTCGGCTCCTCCCACTTGATACATAGACCCCTTCTTGGAACGGTGCGCGAGGCAAAATAGCTCCCTCCACAGTCCGAAATGAGCTTCAGCACCCAAGAACAGCTCGCAGAGGGCTACAAAGCCCACAATATGCAGTACTGAGGCAGGCGTGAGATGATGTAGCTGGAGGCCGTAGAACTCCAGCAACCCTCGGAGAAATGGATGGATTGGAAATCCGAGCCCCCTTATTAAATAAGGGACGAGGCACACCCGCTCTCCTTTGGAGGGATTAGGGGCACTCTCCGCTTGCTCTCCGTCGTTGTAAACGGCAAGACCGGCTCGAACCGGGATCATATAGGCCGGGGGGAGAAATCCCTTGGTCTGGAGCGTCACTAACTCGCTATGCGGGATGGAGCATCTTTCCCAATATCCGGGCTTAGGGCTGGAAGGGCGAGAGGAGGAATCGCGACGGCTGGCCATGGTGGAATGGATCTTTGTCGAATGCGCTCTGATGAACACTCGCGAAGGGGGAGGTGTGGTTTGGATCTAAATCCTTGTCTCCTTAAATAGGTCAGCTTGTTAATGTGGCTGGGGGTGTGAATGTAAAAATACCCAGACCTTTCATATTCATTTGACATGTGGGGAGCGGCCATTATTGGGTGCAGAAGCCAAGGAGCGCAACATCTACAAGAAACCAGACTTTATTCAACAGGTACACAGAATTTGGAGGAGAACCCGCCTTGCAATGCCGAAGACAATCTGCGCGCCGGACTCATCGTCATTGAAGCCTGGTTCGGGGGCTACTGATGGAGTCCTGGATTAGGGGGTGTCCGGATGGCCGGACTATACCTTCAGCCGGACTCCAGGACTATGAAGATACAAGATTGAAGACTTCGTCCCGTGTCCGGAAAGGACTTTCCTTGGCGTGGAAGGCAAGCTTGGTGATACGGATATTCAGGTCTCCTACCATTGTAACCTACTCTATGTAACCCTAACCCTATCCGGTGCCTATATAAACCGGAGGGTTTTAGTCCGTAGGACGACATACACATCAACAATCATACCATAGGCTAGCTTCTAGGGTTTAGCCTCTCTGATCTCGTGGTAGATCTACTCTTGTACTACCCATATCATCAATATTAATCAAGCAGGACATAGGGTTTTACCTCCATTAAGAGGGCCCGAACCTAGGTAAAACTTCGTGTCCCTTGCCTCCTGTTACCATCCGGCCTAGACGCACAGTTCGGGACCCCCTACCCAAGATCCGCCGTTTTGACACCAACACCCTTTTTCTTGAAACTGGTGGTCTTATTGACCATCAACACTTGATGCTCCTTCTTGATTTCTACCTCCGTAGCCTTTAGCATTGTGAAGAGCTCGGGAATCGTCTTATCCATCCCTTGCATGTTATAGTTTGTCACGAAGCTTTTGTAGCTTGGTGGCAGTGATTGAAGAATTCTGTCAATGACGCTATCATCCGGAAGATTAACTCCCAGTTGAATCAAGTGATTGCAGTACCCAGACATCTTGAGTATATGCTCACTGACAGAACTATTCTCCTCCATCTTGCAGCTGTAGAACTTATTGAAGACTTCGTATCTCTCAATCCGGGCATTTGCTTGAAATATTAACTTCAACTCCTGGAACATCTCATATGCTCCATGACATTCAAAACGTCATTAAAGTCCCGGTTCTAAGCCGTAAAGCATGGCACACTGAACTATCGAGTAGTCATCAGCTTTGCTCTGCCAGATGTTCATAACATCTAGTGTTGCTCCTGCAACAGGTTTGGCACCTAGCGGTGCTTCCAGGACGTAATTCTTCTGTGCAGCAATGAGGATAATCCTTGTAAGTGCATCTAGTGCCACCCCTAGTTGGTTTTGGAGTATTGACGACAAACCTAGTTGAGGGACTAATGTGTTTGTGAGAATTGCAGGATAACACAGGTAGAAGTCCCTCATTGATTCGGTTTAGCTACCAGAGATGACCCCCAAAAATGTACGAAGACATTGAAGACAATGGTGGTTCATGAAGACATTCATGTCGAAGACAATGACATATGAAGACTCCCCATGAAGCCTTTGGAACTCGAAGACTTAGATCCTTCGTAGTTTTACTTTAATCATGTTGTGTCATAGGAACCATCGTACTGTTAAGTGGGGTCCAAGAGAACCAGTCAGGATGACTGAAGTGATGCCTAATTCAAATCCTATGTCTTTGAGTGAAGACAATGAGAGAAAATCTTGTCCAGAGTCAGACAAGTCAGCTTTACTTGCAGCCCAAGTAAAGTTGCCGTGAGAGTTCAAAATCCGACCGTTAGTACACGTGTCAGTTCCTTAGTGACCCAGGGTCATTTCGGACAAATCAGGTCAGGGTTGCCAAGCGGCTATAAATAGTCCACCCCTACAACCATAAACGGTTGGCTGCTCAGATTTCAGTGCACGGCTTTTGTCGTTTGAGAGCAACCCACCTCGAAGCCTTTGAGAGAAAATCCTTAGTGAGGAGAAAAGCCCTAACCACCCAGAGCCAGAGTAATTGGGCATCACTTAAGTCTTCTTGTCTGAGTGATCTGAAGACTTATCACACTTGAGGACTGTGCATCCTCCAGACGGTTAGGCGTCGCGTTCTGAGCATCCAAGAGGAATTGTGGATTGCCGGTGAACGAAGTCTGTGAAGGTTTGGGAGTCTACCTTGAAGACTTACCAGAGTGATTGGGCGGGGTCTGTGTGACCTTAGCTCAAGGAGAAAACGGTGAGGACTGGGTGTCCTGAGCTGCGTGTTCAGGACTGGGTGTCCGGGACTGTGTGTCCTTTGGTTTAAATACCTAGCCGCTTCAACCAGACGTACAGTTGTCACAGCAACTGGAACTGGTCCAACATATCATTGTCTTCAACGTGTCACTGGTTTCATCTTCACCTCCCTTTACTTACCAGTACACATTGTGAAGCTATTGCATGCTTGCTTTATCTTCTGTCTTCACAACCTGACTGTATGATCTGTTTCGCTTCATAACTTCTTCCAACCTGATCCTCATTACACTGAAGCTATTTGTCTCTGTGCTTTCACTGTATTGTATATTTGACTATGGCTTGCGTTGTGTAATCTACCTTCCGCTGCATAGTGATAGGCTTGTTCACTCTGTTTGTCTTCATAACTTCCATGTTTTGAAGACTTCCATAAAAATCGCCTATTCACCCCCCCTCTAGTCGATATAACGCACTTTCAATTGGTATCAGAGCAAGGTGCTCCCTTGTTCTGTGTGATTTGGTTTAACCACCTGGAGTTTTAGCTATGTCGACTGCAGGGATAATTAAAGTCTCCGCTGCGTGCCCCGTCTTCGATGGAACTGAATATCCCTACTGGAAGAATAAGATGCGCATGCATCTTGAAGCCATTGATGTCGACCTATGGTATGTCGTCGAAAACGGCATTCCCAAGGCTGGAGAAGGTGTCACTGCGGCTGATGTCAAGAAGTTCACTCAACTGGACTCCACTGCCAAGAATATTATCTGTGGTCATCTGACCAAGGGACAGTACGGCCGTGTGAGTGCCTTGAAGACATCCAAGCTGGTCTGGGACTGGCTCTCTAAGGTCAATGAAGGCATCTCAACCCAGAGAGATCAGAGAATCAGTGTTCTTCGCAATCTCTTCAACCGCTTCAAGCGAAATGACAATGAGAATGTCCAGCACACATTTGACAGGCTCACTGACATCACGAATGAGCTTCAAGCCCTCGGCGCCACTAAGATCACCAAACATGAAATCGTCAAGACGCTGCTAAGATCACTTGACAGTTCATTTGACATCCTAGCCCTGATGATTCAAGAACGTCCAGACTTCAAGACACTCGATCCGTCTGACATACTTGAGAGGCTCAACACACATGAGTTTCAGCTTTCTGAGAAAAGAGATATCTACGGTCCAAACTATGGGCGAACTCGTGCCTTGAAGGCAAAAGCTGTGTCATCATCTGAAAAAGAATCTGACAGCAGTTCTGATGATCCTGAAGACATTGGAAGGGAACTTGCAATGCTAGTGAAGAAGTTCCAGAAATTCACCAAGAAGAAAGGCTTTAGAAAGTCTTCACGATCAAGCTCAAGGAATGATGAAGCTTCTGCGCATGACTACAAGAGGAAAACTTGTCACAAATGCAAGAAAACTGGACACTTCATCTCTGAATGCCCACAGTGGGACAATGAGAACAGAAAGAAGAAGAAGAGCAAGGAATATGACTCTGACGATAAGAAGACGAAGAAATACTCAAAGTCTTCATCCAAGTCTTCCTCAAAGTCTTCATTACACAAGAAGAGTTCATCTGGCAAGGCTCGTGCGTTTGTTGGCAAGGAAATGGATTCAGAGGAGGAGTCCGCTTCTAAGGAGGCAGAGGTGGAGTCTGAGGAGGAGTCTGATTCAGGCATTGCAAGTTTGGCTACAGCCTATGTCGCCAAGTCCATCTTCAACACTGAAGATAATGACTCCATCACCATCACTGATGCAAATGACAAGGACGACTCTACTCCCACCTACTGCTTCATGGCACGTGGTGCCAAGGTAAACACACGCACTACTCACTATCGAACATCTAGTGACGATGACTCTGATTGTGATTCAAAACCCAGTTACAAAACACTTGCTAAAATTGCAACTGAACAACAAAAGGCCATGGAACATATTCAAAAACTGTTAGACAGAAGCGATGATCTGTTGGGTGCTGAAATGACTCGTTCTGAATCCTTAATTGAAGACATAAAAAATCTTCATGTTAAGTATCAGGAACTCGAAGATCGTCTTGAGACTCTCTCAACTACTCATGAAAAGCTTTCCTATGATTATCTTCAGAAGAAGCAAGATCTTGAGAAGTTGAGAGCGGATCATGAAGATCTTCAAAAGGAAAACGAGTCACTTCGAGCCGAACAGATCAGTTCTGCTCAGGAAGGATTTGAACCACCATGCCTTAAATGCATTGAGCGTGATAATGCTATTTCTATTGCTGAATGTTCCACTGTTACTGCTGTTGCAATATCTTCAACTGTTGAAGTGGTAACTAACCCCTCTGCTGAGGATACCACTGCTATTGCTGATGAAAATGCTAGGTTGAAGACATTGCTTGAAACAGGGATGTACAAAAGTCTCAAAGGACATCAGACACTATGTGATGTCCTCAAGAAGCAGATTCTGAACCGAAACCCTAGCAAAGAGGGTGTTGGGTTTGTGAGGAAAATTAATGCAGATGGCTCTTACTAGAAACCTGAGCAGTACCCCAAAACCACATGGGTTGCTGCAAAGGAATCCTCATCAGATCCATCCAATCTATCTGGCTTCACTTGTGCTAATCCAATTATCATTGATGAATCCTTTGATGCAAACTATAAACTATTTAGGAATCAGAATGGTGAAGTATTTGCCAGGTACATTGGTACTAACTGCAGGAATGGACCGCCTATGAAGAAGATCTGGGTTCCAAAAACGTGTCTTGAGAATCTTCCTGTGAATGTCCCCATGACACCTCACATGAAGAAGACAAACCTCAGACCAAAGACTTCATATGGTCCAAAGGCTTCATACAGGCAGAGAACTCATCTGAGCCGCACTAACGCAAATGTTTTGCAGGGAAACCATGCTCAGTCTTATGAGAACGGTTCTTCAAACCGTCATTCTCATATGACCAAAAACTATTCTGCCTATTCTTATGAGTACTATTGCCCACCTGCTAGACTGTTTGCTAGGGCTCCAAAGCCAAAATTCTCAGATGCTGCACTTAGACTTATTGCTTCTAAGCCACCCTTGAAGATGTGGGTGGTTAAGAAAGCTTAACTCTCTTTTGCAGGGAAAGGTCTCCAGCACAAAACCAAAATCTTCTGATGCTATTGCTGGGGACCTTAAAAAACTCGTGGGGCGCAAGATCAAATGCTTGAATGGCATCACTATGTATTTCGTATCTGAATCGCATGCTACTCTCCCTGCTTGTCCTAACCTGGATCTCAGTTTTCATAATTCACTGGTTCGTCAAATGTTTTTGCTTCACAACACTCTTGGTGAAGCCTATCCCTCTAACTGCACTGTAGGGTACGACACCAGTGACTTCAGAGTCTTCAGAATGGATTATTGACAGCGGGTGTACAAATCACATGACTGGCAAAAGAAGTCTCTTTATGGACTCAACCTTACGTCCATCTGACAAGAGCCACATCACATTCGCTGACACTGGTAAAAGTAAGGTACTGGGTCTAGGTAGAGTTGCAATCTCAAAGGATCAACACATGGATAAAGTCATGTTTGTTGAATCCCTTGGCTTCAACTTAATGTCTGTCTCAATGCTTTGCGATTTAAACATGATTGTAATCTTTGGAAAATATCGTTGTCTGGTACTAATGGAATCTGACAAGTCTCTAGTGTTTGAAGGGTATCGAAAAGATGATTTGTACGTGGTAGATTTCTCAGCAGGGCCATAGCTTGCAGTTTGTCTTCTCGCAAAGGCTTCAGAATGCTGGCTTTGGCATCGAAGACTTGGGCATGCTGGCATGAGGAACCTCCACACCCTTGCGAAGAAGAAGCATGTCATAGGCATCGAGGGCGTCAAGTTCAAGAAAGATCACTTATGCGGTGCCTGTGAAGCTGGGAAGATGACAAGGGCAAAACATCCTTCGAAGACAATCATGACCACTACTCAACCCTTCGAACTACTTCACATGGATCTCTTCGGTCCTACCCACTACTCAACTTTCTCCACTACTGCTTGCCTCTATGGCTTCGTCATTGTTGATGTTTACTCTAGATATACTTGGGTGCACATAATCCTTTACAAGACTGAAGTGCAAGATGTCTTCAGACGCTTCGCAAATCGGGCAATGAACAATTATGGCGCCAAGATAAAGCACATCAGAAGTGACAATGGCACAGAATTCAAGAACACCGGCCTTGACACATATCTTGATACATTGGGCATCACTCATGAATTCTCAGCTCCATACACGCCACAACAGAATGGCATCGTCGAACGCAAGAACAGAACACTCATTGAGATGGCCAGAACAATGTTAGATGAGTACAAGACACCAAGAAAATTCTGGACTGAAGCCATTGACACTGCATGCCATACTATCAACCGTGTATATCTTCACAAGCTGCTGAACAAGACATCTTATGAACTTCTGACTGGCAAGAAGCCAAATGTAAGTTACTTCAGAGTATTTGGATCAAGATGCTGGATCAAGGACCCTCACCACACCTCAAAATTTGCTCCAAAAGCACATGAGGGCTTCATGCTTGGATATGGAAAGGATTCGCACTCCTACAGAGTCTTCAATCTCTTTCACTACAAAGTGGTTGAAACAGTGGATGTGCGGTTTGATGAGACCAATGGGTCACAAAGAGAGCAACTACCAGATGTACTAGATGAAGTTCCAGCCAGTGAATCAATCAAGCTAATGGGAACTGGAGAAATTATACCTTCTGAAGCTCGTCCTGAAGAAGAACTTATCATCTCAGCACCTGATCCACATGAAGACAATGCTCAGCCTGAAGACATTCCTCCCCATGACAACGTAGATCAGCAAGAGCAAAGTCTTCGACCCCTACATCCTCGTGTTGCCAATGAAGTGCAAATTGATAGAATAATTGATAGCATCAATGCACCTGGTCCACTGACTCGTTCAAAGGCAACTCAACTGGCAAACTTTTGCGGACACTTCGCATTTGTTTCAATCACAGAACCCAAGAAAATTGATGAAGCCTTTATGGAACCTGAATGGATTCAAGCTATGCAAGAAGAGCTTCAACAATTTGAGCTGAACAATGTATGGGAGTTAGTTAAGCGTCCTGATCCACGGAAGCATAACATAATAGGCACCAAATGGATATACCGCAACAAGTAAGATGAGCATGGCCAAGTCGTCAGAAACAAGGCTCGTCTCGTTGCTCAAGGATATACTCAAGTGGAAGGCATCGACTTCGATGAAACATTTGCTCCTGTGGCCAGACTTGAAGCCATCCGTATACTGCTAGCCTACGCAAATCATCACAACATAATCCTGTATCAAATGGATGTAAAAAGTGCCTTCCTCAATGGCAAAATTGAAGAAGAAGTGTATGTTGCGCAACCACCTGGGTTTGAAGATCCAAAACATCCTGACATGGTGTACAAGCTCAAAAAGGCACTATATGGCCTCAAACAAGCCCCTCGGGCCTGGTATGATACACTCAAATACTTCCTGAAGAGCAAAGGTTTCATACCTGGTTCCCTGGATCCCACTCTCTTCACAAAGACATATGATGGTGAACTGTTTGTGTGCCAAATATACGTGGATGACATTATCTTCGGCTGCACCAATCAGAAGTACAGTGAGGAGTTCGGATATATGATGCAAGAGCAATATTAGATGTCTATGATGGGGGAGCTGAAATTCTTCCTCGGTCTTCAGATAAGGCAACAACGCAATGGCATCTTCATATCTCAAGAGAAATATCTCAAAGACTGCCTGAAGAAGTTCGGTATGCAAGACTGCAAAGGCTTCACAACACCAATGCCAGCCAAACATCATCTGGGTCCTGACGACAATGGTAAAGAGTTCGATCAAAAGGTATACCGCTCCATGATTGGTTCTTTGCTTTATTTATGTGCATCTAGGCCAGATATTATGCTTAGTGTTTGCATGTGTGCTCGGTTTCAAGCGGCACCAAAGGAGTCGCATCACTTAGCTGTGAAGCGAATTCTTCGATATTTGGCTCACACCCCAACTCTAGGGTTATGGTATCCAAAGGGCTCAGAGTTTGATCTGGTTGGATTTTCGGACGCTGATTACGCTGGTGACAAGGTTGATCGGAAGTCCACATCAGGCACATGTCACTTTCTGGGCCGATCTCTTGTCTGTTGGTCTTCAAAGAAGCAGAACTATGTATCTCTCTCCACTGCTGAATCTGAATACATTGCTGCTGGATCCTGCTGTGCTCAGCTTCTATGGATGAAGCAAACCCTCAAGGATTATGGCATTCATCTGAAGCAAGTGCCACTTTACTGCGACAACGAAAGCGCCATCAAGATCGCCAACAACCCAGTTCAGCACTCGAAGACAAAGCACATTGAAATTCGTCATCATTTTCTCAGAGATCATGTTGCAAAGGAAGACATTGATATCATACATGTCAACACTGAAGAGCAATTGGCGGATATCTTCACCAAGCCCTTGGATGAGAAGAGATTTTGCAAGTTACGGTGTGAGCTAAATGTCTTGGAATCCTCAAATGTCCTGTGATCAGGCACACATCCTAACACTTATGCATGATGATAACTTAGATGTGCAACACACAAAGTAACGTATATCTTCAATCAATGAAGACATGCATTCTAAGTGTGAATACATTAACGTGGAATTTGACCTCGGAGCGCCACGATAATTGTGCGCCGTGTCTGGGTCCAATACTTCCTATACGGTGGGTAGCGCCACCACCAAAAATTTTCTGCTTGAAGTGTTTCACTCATGGCATTACATTTGCTATGTCTTCACATTTGGTTTGGCTTCAATCTCAACATGTCTTCATGATTATCTTCACTATGTTGATTATATATGTACTGGTGTTCTGTCCTCTACAGCATTCACTTATAGCTATGTCTTCTTGTTTGAATCTTTTGAACTAAGTGAATGTGATCGGACCCTAACCTCTCCATGCTTCCTACCTCAAACTCTATCTCTCCAAGTCATATGCACTCTATTGAAACTGTCGAATGTCTTCACCGCATCCTTGTTAGAAGAAGACACAGAGACAAACTTTAAAACAGCTTTCAATGTTTTTCCATCAACTAGAATTCCGGAGAAGCAGGAACGACTCCCGACAAACCAGGCGTGCGTGGGGTGAAACTGCCCCCACAATTCCGCATGCTGGCCACGTACTGATCAGATGCGAATCGCCAGGGGCACCTGAGTAATAGCGCAGTGCCGCCCATATCCCTATAAATACACGTTTCACTGCGGTCATTATCTCTTCTTCCTCCCTCGCACAAACCCTAGCGCCACTGCTAACTCTCAACGACGCCGGTGACGAAGTGCTTCACTGCCGCGACCTCTCCGACGCCGTTCTCACGCCGACAGCGGACATCAGTCTCTCCGCCGTCGCCCTAGGTGTCTTCCGTCGCCAAGTTAGGGCACGGAGGATCGAACTGCTCGGCCTCAACTCTCACCTCATCTAGCAGTTCCAAGTCCGGTAAATAACAAGTCCTTTTTACTGCCTCTTTTGATCCTATGGCTCCATCACTTTCTGCCAAAAGAGGTTTCCATTCACACAAGTTTCATCCCCCTCATCTGTATCGCATAACTTGCCTTGTATATTCACTTATTCTTCATAAAGTAGTTAGATTCCTCACTTGTACTAATCTATTGGTTCGTACAAATCTGGAACCAACTTCTTTTCTATAAAGTGAATGTCTTCGCATGGTGAGGTCAATATCTTCTAAACTAATTTATCTTCAAAATCTTCTAAGGATGCATATGACCTCTTCCCCTTCCCTCGCACCTTAATGCCGTCACAGGTACATGTCCGTGGGAGAATCTTTTGGTTCTCATAGTCTGCATTCATTTGCAGAGTTCCTACAGCGTCACATCAATTCACCTGAAGCAAGTTCCTGTTGGTCAAGCAAAAGGAAGCCTTTGAAGCCTTTGAATCCTTTGAAGCCTCCGAATCTCTTGAAGCCTTCCAAGTTAAGCTTCATGGCAACCGAAAAACAATCAAGGAAGGGAGGCAGACAGAGACGTGGTGACACATCTAAAGATCTGCCTGAAGATTTGGCAGAAATGTACCAAACAGATCCTGAAGAAAGCTATGGTCAGCGCAAGACACGAATCCAATGGATTCGAAGATATTGGGCAGAGCAGTGGTTCCAATACCGCTTCGTCACCAAGGAATATGCAGAGAAGTGCGCCATCAAGAGGCCATGGGGAGATGCCTTGTACAAGAATCTCGTACCCCGAACCAGAGACGAAGCCATTGCTCAAGGCTTCTTTCCATGCATGGTCAGGGGACAACAGCCAGCTGACGCACATCCATCATCCCTTCTCTGGTGTCGCGATGACACTCTGTTCAAGCGCAACTTCCAATTTGCCCAGAACTCTGCGAAGCAAAACAAGAAGGAGTTTGGGTTGGACTTCAACCCTGGTCCCTCCAAACCAAGGGCAGATGGCACACGCGACGCAAATCCCAATGTCATCGGACCGTTTGCCAATCTTGAAGGCCTCATCACTCGCATTATAGTCCAAGGGACTGCCGTGAACGATCCTCCAGCAGACACTGAGTCTGATGATGCTCCTGCTGCCCCGGAGCCGAAGCAGATGAAGAAGAAGCCAAAAGCTTCCAAGCCAACCGCTTCTCCCAAGATCTCCAGAGTGAAGCCATTGGCCACTGCACCTCCTGAAGCAAGTGTGCAGTCTAAAGACTTGTCACGAGTCTCTAAGCCTCAAGAAGCCAAGAAGCCACAGCCACACACTAGCAAAGAACTCACTGCCGCTGTCGTTCTGCGTTGCGAAGCCATTGATCTGTCGAGTGACGACGATCTTGCCGATGACGCTCTTGAGCAGCTAATCAAGAGCAAGGAGGAGGCTGAAATCTTCAACAATCTGCCTCTGTTCGATGCAACAATCATCCACAACTTCATAGATGAGTGGTTTGACACACCCAACATCAGCTTCAATGATCTGCAGCTGCCCATTGGCCTCAGCGTAGCCTTTCAAGGAGCTATTGCTTCAGAACTCGCAATTGCCCAGCGCATAGTGGAACTGAAGCAAAAGATAGATTTTGAAAAGGCTCAGTTCAAGCAGAACATGGCCACGCTCAGCGTCCAAGAAGTCAAAGACTTCAAAGTCATGCTGCATGAGTTGAAGGAAAACTTTATGCAGAAACGTGCAGAGGCTCAGGGTTCACGCGAGCGCATGAAGAATTTGGCTGATCTCTGTGTGCAGGCCTACAATGAGGCCGAGAAGCGAAAGGCACTTGGGCGTCCCGGCATCGACCCCAGGATGGCCGCTAAGAAAAAGAAGACGCCCACTGTGGCTGAAGAAGAGGCCCCACGCCAAGAAGCTGTTCCGACTGTCTTCCCCACCGCCAAGCCTAGCTCGAAGCCAAAGCACCGCTCAACCGTTTCAGAGCTTAAGAAGACAAGGATCGCTGAAGCTAAAGCAAGGAAGAGGAAACACCCTGAAGCCTCTCCTTCAGACCCCACCATCAAGAAGCGCAAGACCAAGAAGTCTCGGGCTGCTCCCACAGAGCCCTTGATAGTCGAACCCCTTTCTGTTCGCTTTCCTCATGAAGATCGTCAGATGACCGTGCATGAGCCTGCTCTCACAGAGGCTCCGCATGCTGAAGACATTCCAGCAGCCGACCCCAACGCTGCTGAAGACATTGGTCTCCAAGACAATGTGCAAGGTGATGTAGTCCTTCCTCAGCTCGAAACGAGCGAAATGATCAGCATTGGTCGTCCCTTGACGCCAATCACCCAAGATGCATCGTGGGCAGATCGCCCGCAGGAGGAAGAGGATGAGCCCCAGCCCACTGCAACTCCACCTGCGTCGCCTGCATTCCGTAGGCTTCGCAAAGGACCAAGGGCTCAGACTGCTGACGACATTCCGGCTGCATCAGCCGAAGAACATGCAGAAGAGCATAAAGAACCTCAAGCTCCATCTCCCCCACACCAGCAAGAAGAAGTTCTCAAGGAGGCTGACACCACTGCGGCTGCCACACATAATACTGAAGCATTTGTGGAGCCCGACCAACCAACAGCTTCAAGAGATACTGAAGCTACTGCCTCTAACCCTTCTGTGCCTGTGTCTGCTGCCGGACCACAGTTCAACTATCATGTTGCGCACAGGCCCCAGGTACAGAAGCCAATCCCACGACTGCCAAGGTTCCCAGGTCCAGTCACTACTCCTGGCTCCTTCAATGTTAATAGCTTCAGGGCAGATAACACCTTCTTCAACCGCTCCAAGAACCCTTACTCAAGGGAAAAGATTGTGTCAGATAGGTTCTGGAGCTACCCACAGCGCAGCTACTACTCCTGCGTCCTCTACAACCAGAGCCGTATCTTTCCACATCAACGCCTTGAAGTTGAAGCTTTTGCTGGTCTGCCTGGTCTGGAAGAAGCCCTAGACTGCTTCAAGCAAGTTGGCCTGCTGCCGTTTGTCACGGATGAAGAGCACTGGAACGAAGAGCTTCTGCTTCAGTTCTATGCCACATTGCACATCAAGGGCTACAACAGAGATCCGAAGACTTGGGTCCTGGAGTGGATGACTGGCAACGTCCATCATGAAGCCAATGCATTTGATATCATTGAGCTCACCGGCCTACCCACTCCAGGCGAACTCTTCGAAGAAGGCTGCCAACTCCATGCTGACGCAGTTGAGAGCATATTCCAGCGACCTGAGCCAAATATGAGTCAGATGCTCTCAATGATGAAGCCATTGCCTTCTGACGCACCTTACCCAACGGAGTTCTTCGTTGAAGACTTAGAGTACCTGCCTAGAACTATCTATCACATCATCAGGCGGACTCTATGGCCCATTAAGGGGCACTCTCGATATGCCAAGGTTGAAGGTGCCATGAAGACTCTCATCTTCTGCATCCTGCACGGCAAATGCTTCAATGCCCAGGATCTCTTCATACGTCAACTTGCTGCGTCTGGCTCAGATCTCTTTGGTCTGAAGATTTATGCTCCATGGGTTATGAGGCTAATCAAGCTCCACTCTGCAATATCATATCAACCCTCAGCCCGCAACCACAGAATCTTCTTACCTGATGTGGACACCTCTGCTGAAGCTATTTATCCTGAGCCTGCCAAACAGCCACTAAGTCTTCAGAATGCAGAACACCAAAGCTTCACTCAACATGATGAAGGTGTTGACGCCATTTCCAGAGTCTATCCAATGGCTGGCACCACACGTGCCCCTGCATCCACTGAAGCCACTGACAGCGAAGCTACACAGAGACCCAAGAAACGCGCTCGTACACTCACTGATCGTGAACTTCTTGTGGCTCTGCACCAAAAGCAAGATAGGCATCACGACTGGCTCAAGAGGCAGATGCGCAGTATCATGCAAGACGTCAATCGCATCAGGAATCTGGCCACCAAGAACGCCTTCGTCGCACATGAAACCTGTCGCCGCACCTGGAAAGGCCTCACAATGATGTGCACTGAAGCCGAACTGCAAGAGGATGGCTTCAAAGAGAGATTCAAGTTTGACTCCACACCCCCCAGAAGAGCGGTGTTGCGTGGGACTCCGTCTCTTGAAGAATCCGAGTTCTCTTCCTCTGCTGCCACAGTGACGGGAAAAATCATTGAGGAAGAAGACGACGCTACATCACCACCACCTTCTTCGGCGCGCGTCGTCACTGCACCAAGCTCGCCAGCACCACCAAACGCCTCCACCGACCCTGCTGCGCCTGGGAACGCTTAGAAAACTCTATGTCTTCACACCTTTTTGGTCATCACTGACAAAAGGGGGAGAAGCATATGATGTTTATAGTCTTCAAGCGGGTCAATAATATGGGCGGGTGCTTTATATTTTGCATTTTGCTTCGTGCTTACAACTCTCGTTTTGCTACATTTGGTTCTTTGAGTTGTAACACTTAAACTTGATGGTCGTCTGCTACTATGTTTGCCACTGTGTTTTTGCGAAGATAAATTCCGCATGTACGACGATAATTTCTGCACTCTTATCATTTCGCAGACGTCCATTTTTCATTATGCATATCATTATCTTCATATATCTTTACGTGCATGATGGATTGTCATCATCAGTTGAAGTGGATTCCCACAAATACAACCTGCTATGTGCATTTGCATTCCAGAAGCAAATCACTTATATGCACATCTTCAGGGGGAGCCCTTGCAGCTTATGAAGACAATTCCTTTACAATTTCACAAATTATATTTCCCGTTGAAAACTTCAACTAGTTTGTCATCAATCACCAAAAAGGGGGAGATTGTAAGTGCATCTAGTGCCACCCCTAGTTGGTTTTGGAGTATTGACGACAAACCTAGTTGAGGGACTAATGTGTTTGTGAGAATTGCAGGATAACACAGGTAGAAGTCCCTCATTGATTCGGTTTAGCTACCAGAGATGACCCCCAAAAATGTACGAAGACATTGAAGACAATGGTGGTTCATGAAGACATTCATGTCGAAGACAATGACATATGAAGACTCCCCATGAAGCCTTTGGAACTCGAAGACTTAGATCCTTCGTAGTTTTACTTTAATCATGTTGTGTCATAGGAACCATCGTACTGTTAAGTGGGGTCCAAGAGAACCAGTCAGGATGACTGAAGTGATGCCTAATTCAAATCCTATGTCTTCGAGTGAAGACAATGAGAGAAAATCTTGTCCAGAGTCAGACAAGTCAGCTTTACTTGCAGCCCAAGTAAAGTTGCCGTGAGAGTTCAAAATCCGACCGTTAGTACACGTGTCAGTTCCTTAGTGACCCAGGGTCATTTCGGACAAATCATGTCAGGGTTGCCAAGCGGCTATAAATAGTCCACCCCTACAACCATAAACGGTTGGCTGCTCAGATTTTAGTGCACGGCTTTTGTCGTTTGAGAGCAACCCACCTCGAAGCCTTTGAGAGAAAATCCTTAGTGAGGAGAAAAGCCCTAACCACCCAGAGCCAGAGTAATTGGGCATCACTTAAGTCTTCTTGTCTGAGTGATCTGAAGACTTATTACACTTGAGGACTGTGCATCCTCCAGACGGTTAGGCGTCGCGTTCTGAGCATCCAAGAGGAATTGTGGATTGCCGGTGAACGAAGTCTGTGAAGGTTTGGGAGTCTACCTTGAAGACTTACCAGAGTGATTGGGCGGGGTCTGTGTGACCTTAGCTCAAGGAGAAAATGGTGAGGACTGGGTGTCCTGAGCTGCGTGTTCAGGACTGGGTGTCCGGGACTGTGTGTCCTTTGGTTTAAATACCTAGCCGCTCCAACCAGACGTACAGTTGTCACAGCAACTGGAACTGGTCCAACATATCATTGTCTTCAACGTGTCACTGGTTTCATCTTCACCTCCCTTTACTTACCAGTACACATTGTGAAGCTATTGCATGCTTGCTTTATCTTCTGTCTTCACAACCTGACTGTATGATCTATTTCGCTTCATAACTTCTTCCAACCTGATCCTCATTACACTGAAGCTATTTGTCTCTGTGCTTTCACTGTATTGTATATTTGACTATGGCTTGCGTTGTGTAATCTACCTTCCGCTGCATAGTGATAGGCTTGTTCACTCTGTTTGTCTTCATAACTTCCACGTTTTGAAGACTTTCATAAAAATCGCCTATTCACCCCCCCTCTAGTCGATATAACGCACTTTCAATCCTCAAGTTATGGACCCAGTCCATGTAATTGCTACCATCATCTTTCAACTTTGCTTTCTCAAGGAACGCATTAAAATTCAACGGAACAACAACATGGGCCATCTATCTACAATAAACATAGACAAGCAAGATACTACCAGGTACTAAGTTCATGATAAATTTAAGTTCAATTAATCATATTACTTAAGAACTCCCACTTAGATAGACATCCCTCTAATCCTCTATGTTATCACGTGATCCAAATCAACTAAACCATAACCAATCATCACGTGAAATGGAGTAGTTTTCAATGGTGAACATCACTATGTTGATCATATATACTATATGATTCACGCTCGACCTTTCGGTCTCAGGTGTTCTGAGGCCATATTTGCATATGCTAGGCTCGTCAAGTTTAACCTGAGTATTCTGCATGTGCAACACTGGCTTGCACCCGTTGTAGATGGACGTAGAGCTTATCACACCCGATCATCACGTGGTGTTTGGGCACGACGAACTTTGGCAACAGTGCATACTCAGGGAGAACATTTTTATCTTGAAATTTAGTGAGAGATCATCTTATAATGCTATCGTCAATCAAAGCAAGATAAGATGCATAAAAGATAAGGGACAATTGCATTTTTACCCCTAATTGGTTCCTACCCACGGGTTTTACCCTTACTTTTCGAGCTTGCTCAGTTTTGCCCTTACTTTTTCCGTCGAGGTCCCTCGAATGCCCTTTGACCGTTTGACCAAAACTTTGAAAATTCATAACTAATTCATATAAACTCAGAAAAATGCAAATAAGATATCAAAATGTTCACATAAACATTACATTTATGTGCATATCATTTGCATTCAGGACAAAAGCACCGTTTAAACTACCTGAGGTAATTAATGTTACTAACATTATTATAAATAAAAAGGTATAAACAATATTTTTTTCATGAATAAAAATTACATGCAAATGTAGGTGATGTTTTCTGAATATCCTGATATCTTATTTGCATTTTTGTGAGTTTGTATCAACTTGTTATGAAGTTTCCAAATAATGGTCAAAGTCGTTAGAACATTCTTAACAAGATGATACGAGCTCAGAAAAATGCAAATAAGATATCTGGATGTTCAGAAAAAATCACCTACATTTGCATGTAATTTTTATTCATGAAAAAAATATTGTTTATGTAACACCCCGAGACCGATGTGCCAGCTGTCATTCAGTTATTCGCTGGTGTTGCCATGTCATTGCTTGCGTGTCATGCATTGCATATCATGTCAGCATGTGCATTGCATCATCATGTTTTAAAAACTTGCATTCGTCCGGGTCTCCGAGTTCTCTCCGCTGTTCGTTCTGAGCCCAGACACACTTGCACGCGCCCGCGGCATGTCCGAAATAGTATTTTATAAGTGGCCAGAAAATGTTCTCGGATTGGGTTGAAATTTGGTGTGCGGTCTTATTATAGTGTAGACAAACCGCCTGTCAAGTTTCATCACAATCGGAGTTCGTTTGACGCCCCAACGGATAACTATAGCGACAATATAGTCGGTCAAAACGTCGGACGTTTTCGATCTCCGGAAACAGTTGCCGGGCTGCACTCCTCTCCTCTCATCTCAGCCCAACCTCTCTTCACAGCCCACTAGCCCACCTATGTAACCCCCCTCCGCTCCGAGTCGTCCGATCAAGATCGAACGGCTCCGAAACGGACTAAAACCCCCTAACCCTAACCCTTTTCCCTATATAAACACACCCTTCCAAATTTGGCATCCCTAGCCCCTCCACCCGCACCTAGCCTCCTTCCTCAGATCCGGCGCCGCCAGCCCATCGCCGCCACTTGGCGCTCTGCCACTGGCGGAGCCTCCACTAGCGCCGCCGCTCCCCTCCACTCTTAGCGCTCTACGTCGCCCCCAACTGGCTCCCATCGTCGCGGCCCGTGAAGCCCATGGGAGGCCCGTCCCTTGCCGCCCAGGGCCCGATCGCCCCCGCGCATCCCGTTTCACTCGCTCCCGATCTGGATCGAGGGGAGGAGCCCCTCGAGTCGACCATGTCGTCCGCTCCTACCCGCCGACTCGCTGGAGTCGCTGCCGGCGACCAACTCTGGTCAGGTCGCACCGCCCCCTGCCTCTCCTCCTTCCTTCCCTGTGCTACTCCCTCTCCCTCACGATCGCTCTCTCTCCCGCAGGTTCCCACCGCCAGGGACCGCCGCCGCCCGGAGCTTCCCGTCCTCGCCGTCGTCGGAAATTTACCCCTGGAGCCAGATCCGGTCTCCACCACTCCGGATCCGTCGGCTCCGCGTCCGTTCCGGCCAGAGCCCGCCGTGTGCCGCGCCGGAACGCTGCCCCCGCCGTTGACCTTGGACGCCACCGCCATTGCCTCCTGGGCCACCGCGTCGCCCTTCACCCGCATCCAGCGCCCGACTCCGGCCCATCCCTCCAGCTCCAGCCCAGCAGTCGGCCTGCCTGCCTCCTCCCCGCGTGGGCCGTGGCCTCCCAGGCCAGATCGCAGCGCCCGCCTTCGGCCCAACGCGCTGCCCCCGCCTCGGCCTGCTTCCCCTCCAGCCGGGCCATGGCCCATGGTGAGACCCCAGCGCCTCCCCTGTTCCTGTTGGGCCGGCCAGATTCAGCCTGTTGACGTTTTTTTTAAATCTGTGAATTTGTCCAATTATCCAGAGATTTACAGATTGCAGAAAACCCCCTATACATCATGCATTTAATAACTAATTAACCGTGCATCGGATTAAAATGCTTTATATATGAAACTTGCTCAGAATTTTGCGTAGATTAATAATATGCCACTTTCTTGCCATGTTAAAATGTCTAAAATGTTGTTTGCATTAATTTTGCTCTATGTCATGCTAAAATGATTTTATTCATAACTAAATAACCGTTACTCCGATTTTAATAAACTTTATATGTAAATGGGGTAGAATTTTGCCTAGTTTAACATGGTGACCTTACTTTGCATGTTAAACAACTCTAAAATTGTGTTTAGGACAGATCAGGACCAAACCTAATATTTGCACATGGGGATTTTCCGGACTTGTTGTTTTGTTGTTCCGGCCTCATTTAAACTTGACTAGATAGGTAGTTTTCGTTTGCTTCACCCTCTTGCCATGTTAATCAACATTTAATATTGTTGGGTACATAACCGAGAGAGAACTAAATAAGTCATGTGGTGTTCCGTCAATATGCAACCCGTTGCATATTGAGCTCCACTTAATTTGTAGGATTGCTTGTGCACTTTGCCATGCCATGCATCTTTTAAACCGGACATGCATCATACTTGCTTGTGCATCATGCCATGTTGATGTGTTGGTTATTGACTATGTTGTGTGCTTCTTTTCCGGTGATTGCTTCTTCGGGTTGGTTCCGATATCGTCGAGTTTGTGAGGACCCGTTCATCTACATCCGTTTGTCTTCTTCATGGACTCGTTCTTCTTCCTTGCGGGATTTCAGGCAAGATGATCATACCCTCGAAATCACTACTATCTTTGCTATGCTAGTTTGCTCACTCTTTTGCTATGCCATTGCTACGATGCCTACCACTTGCTTGTCAGCCTCCCAAATTGCCATGTTCAACCCCTAACCCACCATTGTCCTAGCAAACCGTTGATTGGCTATGTTACCGCTTTGCTCAGCCCCTCTTATAGCGTTGTTAGTTGCAGGTGAAGATTGAAGTTTGTTCCTTGTTGGAACATGGAGATGTTGTTCCTTGTTGGAACATGTTTACTTGTTGGGATATCACAATATATCTTATTTAATTAATGCATCTATATACTTGGTAAAGGGTGGAAGGCTCGGCCTTATGCCTGGTGTTTTGTTCCACTCTTGCCGCCCTAGTTTCCGTCATATCGGTGTTATGTTCCTGGATTTTGCGTCCCTTACGCGGTTGGGCTATAATGGGAACCCCTTGACAGTTCGCCTTAAGTAAAGCTTTGCCAGCAATGCCCAACATTGGTTTTACCATTTGCCACCTAGCCTTTTCCCTTGGGAGTCGCACATCCCGAGGGTCATCTTTATTTTAACCCCCCCGGGCCAGTGCTTGTCTAAGTGTTGGTCCAAACTGTCAGCCGCCGGTGGCTACCAGGGGCAACTCTGGGCTGGCCTACCGGAAGTTTGGACAATCCGGTGTTGCCCTGAGAACGAGATATGTGCAGCTCCCATCAGGATGTCGGCGCATCGGGCGGTGTTGCTGGTTTAGTTTTACCCTGTCGAAATGTCTTGTTGTACCGGGATACCGAGTCTGATCGGAACGTCTCGGGTGGAGGTCTATTCCTTCGTTGACCATGAGAGCTTGTTATGGGCTAAGTTGGGACACCCTGCAGGGATTTGAACTTTCGAAAGCCGTGCCTGCGGTTATGGGCAGATGGGAATTTGTTAACGTCCGGTTGTAGAAAACCTAAAGTTGACCTTAATTAAAATGAATCAACTGCGTGTGTAACCGTGATGGTCTCTTTCCGGTGGAGTCCGGGAAGTGAACACGGTTGTTGGAGTTATGCTTGATGTAGGTAGTCCAGGATCACTTCTTGATCATACTTTTATCGATCGTGCTTTGCCTTCTCTTCTCGCTCTCATTTGCGTTTGTTAGCCACCATATATGCTAGTCGCTTGCTGTAGCTCCACCTCATACCTTTACCTTACCCATAAGCTTAAATAGTCTTGATCGCGAGGGTGCGAGATTGCTGAGTCCCCGTGGCTCACAGATACTTCCAAAACCAGTTTGCAGGTGCCAATGAGACCGTGCAGATGACGCAACCCAGCTCAGGAGGAGCTCGTTGAAGACCTTGTTTATTTGTGTTGTTTCGTTCTAGTTGATCAGTAGTGGAGCCCAGTTGGGGTCGATCGGGGACCTTTGTCGCATTTGGGGTTCTTCTTTTATTTTGGTTCCGTAGTCGGACCATGAGTGTATTTGATTGATGTAATGCTTTATTCATGTAATTGTGTGAAGTGGCGATTATAAGCCAACTATGTAACTTTTTCCCCTATTATATTACATGGGTTGTGTGAAGATTACCTCACTTGCGACATTGCCTTCAATGCGATTATGCCTCTAAGTCGTGCCTCGACACGTGGGAGATATAGTCGCATCAAGGGTGTTATAAGTTGGTAATCAGAGCCTTCCCCGACCTTAGAAGCCCCCTCTGATTGATCGTTTTTAGCGGCCGAGTTGTGTCTAGAAAAATGTTTTGAGTCCTTAGGAATTATATATCGGAGAGCTTAGGAATTCTTTTTACTTCTCAGTCTCCTCATCGCTCTGGTAAGGCATCCTGATGTAGAGTTTTGACTCTTCTCTTCTCAAATTTCACTAAAAGAAATTTTAGGATCACGCGAGTATCTTGGTTTTGTTCCGATGGCTTATGATGAGAATACTGTCTTGGTGCCTCCTGTCAGGGGTTTAGTGGAAGTGTCCCGGGGAGTTGAGCTCTGAGGTGTTGTCATCATAATTTTATCGTTGCAATTCTGGTATACTTGAGATATGTTCGTGACATTGAAAATCTCGTTTATGCAGTTCGTTGGTGAGATAACCTCGACGCCACCCAGTACTAGGGCGGGAGTTCGGGAGTATCGCCATAACTTGTATAACGGATGCTTTTTGAAGGTTGAGGTAGATGGTTTCCGAAGGTTTCTTGGTTATGTGTTGAAGGATGGATACAGCTGGATGTAGGATTTGCTAGTTTGGGTGAGATATTATGCTTCCCCTGTATCCCCAACACCTGATTGCATAACCGGAAAGTTCCGGGAGTTTCATAGGTGGGAATTCAAGTAGCTCTTAGGATATCCTTCCGACAGATGTATGATATGAAATTGGGGTTCGACGTCTAGTGGTTCGCCTATTCACGGTCGGTTTTACAGTGGTCTCGCTGTGTCTTAAAGAGTCCTTGGCTATGCTGACTCAGGGACGCTTCGTATGTCATGTGCACTACCTTGTACATGATGGTGCTGTACGATCGAGCCCGTGTAGGTCCCACCACGAAAACTTTGGACGAAATCTCTATCATATGTTTGTTCCGGCTTATTCTGCAAGCCAATCCTTTTGTTTTTGTTTTGAGTTGTGGTATTCGAGTTGCTTCAATGTCAAGTGTTGATTCCATACCTTCCTCAAGTGGTGTTCTCATATTTCTATGTGAATACTAATCTTCCTTGATCATTGAGATTGTCTTGTCAATCCTTTTCACCGGCATGTTTTCTCTTCAAGCGGATCCGTCCATTTTCAACATCCGCAAGATCGAGTATCAGTCCTTCTCAACGATGTTCGTTCCATTCATTCCAAATTGTCTTTGTTTTTCCCACCCTCCCTCCCTTTGTTTTTCTCCAAGGACTCAAATTCCTTAATCAAGTATCCTTTTATTCTTGTGAAGTCTCTCCATTCTTTTCTATCAATATTCTTATCCGGTGATTCTCATAAAGATTCTAACGGAGTTTCTAGTTCGTCATTCTTCATTCTTTTTCTTCTCCGGTGGATTCAATTCAAGTTTTCTGTGTTGGTCACATCCTTTCCTTGTTTTAAATGTCTTCTCTTGCCGGCGTACCTCTTAATCATTCCTCGTTTGCTATTCAATTTTTCCGGAGTGCTCAAGATATCTCGAACATTCATGTTTTTCACTCTGCATTCATTCAATATATTTCGAGGTTGTTATCTTATTCAAGTCATTTAATTCAACAGGTGCAATCTCTCTTTTCAAGTAATCGTTCAACGGTGTTTTCTTTTGAGTGGGCCCTAACCCACAGGTCTTTTCCCAGGATCTTACCTGACTCTTCTAATTTTTTCGGAGTTATAATCAAGTTCTTTCGAAGTTTGACGTAAGAATGATTTATCATCAGTCAAATGTCTTCTCAAGATCTGTCAATTATTTTCATCGTTGGCTCAACCTCTTCGTTTTGATTCTTCCGAAGTGTCTAAATAATTCAAGGTGGTGTTTCTCGTCGTCATTCTCATCATTTGAAGACCGAAGAAGAGTTTCTCTTTAATCTTGCTCCATTCTCTTCAAGATTCGTGATTCCGTCTTGTTGCCATCCTCTCATAATTATTTGCGATTGTGAGATATTCTTTTCAACCATTCAGAGTATTTCAGGAGACTTTCTCAGTTAGTTATCCGGAGCCCATCATCGAAGATTTATTCATTCTCAGTTTGCAGTTATCATTCCCCAATTTTACCGGTGCTTCATTCAAGTAATCTTTAATCGCCCCGTGAGCTCTTCGTTCTCTTATATCTAAATTCTCCCAAGCATCTTCATTCATTTGCTAATTCCTCCCGGTGTTTTCTTTATCTTTACTTCAATCATTTTTAATTCTTACGATGGTTCTTTCAAGATCTCTCTGCCTTGTTCATCATATCAATTCATTTGTTGTTCCAATCATACCGGTGGTTCATTGAAGACGTTCTCAAGTTTGTGTTATAGCTCTTTTAATCTTTTCTACGAGGATAAGTAATATGCCAAATCCGTTGATTGTCATCAATTTAAATTGGTGAAGGATAAGCATAATGTAATTCTTATTTTTGTTCATCCAAGTGATTAATTCTTATTCCGGAGGCCCTTCAAACTCTCGGTTTCATTTGTTTCATCTTCTCTTTTTCCCGGAGTCCAACCTCTTTCAATTATATTCTCACGGAGATCTCTATCTAAATCATTACAAGGCTTCAATCTTGTTCTTTTCATCATTCAATTATTTTGGATCATTCTTTTTATTACCGGAGTTCTTCATGGAGGCCCTACATGATGGTTCATAAAGGATTTAATCCCTTCTCGAAGTTTTTCTTCGAGATTCTTTTCTAAGGAACTCAAGCTTTCTCCATATTGTAATCCAGAGTGCAATTCTTTCACGCATATCTTTTGAGGTGGTGTTATGTCAGTCTTGATAATGTGAGTTCGTGTTTCATGATTCACATGTTGTCATGAATGAGATATTTTAAATCCATCAATCTCATCGTTGGAGTTATTTTGGGTTATATTTCACCTTAAGCCTTCCCTAAGGATGGTTGTTATTATGGTGCTTATATATGATCCAAGTTTCTTCATTTATCCTCCCGGTGATATAAGTTCTCGTCTCCTTGTTCATTCTTTTCCCGTGAGTGGCAGGTTTCCACCTCATAATTTGAGTTGTATTCCATAAGACCATATCAAGCTTATTATTTTCGTTGTTGGTTTTACAACAACTCCGTTCGACCCTTCTCCTAGAGATGCCTTTTCAGGCTCTTTTGTAGCAGAAGTTGGCATTGTCTTCTACATTCGCTTGTCTCAATTATCTTTACTCTACTCTTTTGTTCCGGAGGCATGGTGATGTTGCTCTCTTCAACCCATCTTCTTGTTTTATCAGGATCGTGTTCTTGTCGTGCCTATCCTTTTAATTGGAGTGTTGTGTCCTCTTTTCAAGTATCCTCTCATCTTGTCTTGTTCAATCCCTTCCATTTACAGACGGAGTGCTGTCCAAATTATATCACTCTTATTCCTTCCCTATCTTGCTTAACCGGAGTATTGTGCCCCTTTGTTCAAGTTCTTTTCGCCTTATCAAGTCTTGCATCTTTTTTTTCTCAACCGGAGTGTCGTGTTTTCATTTGAGCTCTCTCATCTTATCAAATTTTGACTCCCTTCTCAACCGGAGTGCCGCCTGAAATCTTTCTTACCCTTTGTCCCATCCATTCAATAGTCCGAGTGGCAGTGTGTTGTGATCTCATCAAGTATTTTCTCATCCTTTCAAGACCTTATTCAATTCTTTTTCTTTCCAACCGGAGCGCTGCCCGAATTTGGTCTTCCTTGATCCCCTTTCGTAACCGGAGTGTTTTGTTCAATATATATCTTCCCTTCAACCTCAAGGTTTCGCAATGCTCTTTGTCCCTCGTTTCTAACGGAGTGTTTTTCGACCTAGTTCACCTTCGTGGTATTCTTTTCTCAAATTTGTTCAACCTTTTCAAGGTTCTTTGGTTTCACTTGTTTGTCAAAGAAGCAACTTAGTTTTACCTCTCCTCTTTTCTCTTCCGTTTTCCCTCCGGTGCCATTCTAGATCTCGGGACGATATCCTCTCATAGTGGTGGAGTGTTGTAACGCCCCGAGACCGATGTGCCAGCTGTCATTCAGTTATTCGCTGGTGTTGCCATGTCATTGCTTGCGTGTCATGCATTGCATATCATGTCATCATGTGCATTGCATCATCATGTTTTAAAAACTTGCATTCGTCCGGGTTCTCCGAGTTCTCTCCGTTGTTCGTTCTGAGCCCAGACACACTTGCACGCGCCCGCGGCATGTCCGAAATAGTATTTTATAAGTGGCCAGAAAATGTTCTCGGATTGGGTTGAAATTTGGTGTGCGGTCTTATTATAGTGTAGATAGACCGCCTGTCAAGTTTCATCACAATCGGAGTTCGTTTGACGCCCCAACGGATAACTATAGCGACAATATAGTCGGTCAAAACGTCGGACGTTTTCGGTCTCCGGAAACAGTTGCCGGGCTGCACTCCTCTCCTCTCATCTCAGCCCAACCTCTCTTCACAGCCCACTAGCCCACCTATGTAACCCCCCTCCGCTCCGGGTCGTCCGATCAAGATCGAACGGCTCCGAAACGGACTAAAACCCCCTAACCCTAACCCTTTTCCCTATATATACACACCCTTCCAAATTTGGCATCCCTAGCCCCTCCACCCGCACCTAGCCTCCTTCCTCAGATCCGGCGCCACCAGCCCATCGCCGCCACTTGGCGCTCTGCCACTGGCCGAGCCTCCACTAGCGCCGCCGCTCCCCTCCACTCTTAGCGCTCCATGTCGCCCCCAACCGGCTCCCACCGTCGCGGCCCGTGAAGTGGGAGGCCCGTCCCTTGCCGCCCAGGGCCCGATCGCCCCCGCGCATCCCGTTTCACTCGCTCCCGATATGGATCGAGGGGAGGAGCCCCTCGAGTCGACCATGTCGTCCGCTCCTACTCGCCGACTCGCTGGAGTCGCTGCCGGCGACCAACTCCGGTCAGGTCGCACCGCCCCCTGCCTCTCCTCCTTCCTTCCCTGTGCTACTCCCTCTCCCTCACGATCGCTCTCTCTCCCGCAGGTTCCCACCGCCAGGGACCGCCGCCGCCCGGAGCTTCCCGTCCTCGCCGTCATCGGAAATTTACCCCAGGAGCCAGATCCGGTCTCCACCACTCCGGATCCGTCGGCTCCGCGTCCGTTCTGGCCAGAGCCCGCCGTGTGCCGCGCCGGAACGCTGCCCCCGCCGTTGACCATGGACGCCACCGCCATTGCCTCCTGCTCGTGCGAATCAGACACGAGAACGTCGACCGCGCCGCCAGCGTGCCTGGGCCACCGCGTCGCCCTTCACCCGCATCCAGCGCCCGAGTCCGGCCCATCCCTCCAGCTCCAGCCCAGCAGTCGGCCTGCCTGCCTCCTCCCCGCATGGGCCGTGGCCTCCCAGGCCAGATCGCAGCGCCCGCCTTCAGCCCAACGCGCTGCCCCCGCCTCGGCCTGCTTCCCCTCCAGCCGGGCCATGGCCCATGGTGAGACCCCAATGCCTCCCCTGTTCCTGTTGGGCCGGCTAGATTCAGCCCGTTGACGTTTTTTTTGAGATCTGTGAATTTGTCCAATTATCCAGAGATTTACAGATTGCAGAAAACCCCCTATACATCATGCATTTAATAACTAATTAACCGTGCATCGGATTAAAATGCTTTATATATGAAACTTGCTCAGAATTTTGCGTAGATTAATAATATGCCACTTTCTTGCCATGTTAAAAATGTCTAAAATGGTGTTCGCATTAATTTTGCTCTATTCATGCTAAAATGATTTTATTCATAACTAAATAACCGTTACTCCGATTTTAATAAACTTTAGATGTAAATGGGGTAGAATTTTTCCTAGTTTAACATGGTGACCTTACTTTGCATGTTAAACAACTCTAAAATTGTGTTTAGGACAGATCAGGACCAAACCTAATATTTGCACATGGGGATTTTCCGGACTTGTTGTTTTGTTGTTCCGGCCTCATTTAAACTTGACTAGATAGGTAGTTTTCGTTTGCTTCACCCTCTTGCCATGTTAATCAACATTTAATATTGTTGGGTACATAACCGAGAGAGAACTAAATAAGTCATGTGGTGTTCCGTCAATATGCAACCCGTTGCATATTGAGCTCCACTTAATTTGTAGGATTGCTTGTGCACTTTGCCATGCCATGCATCTTTTAAACCGGACATGCATCATACTTGCTTGTGCATCATGCCATGTTGATGTGTTGGTTGTTGACTATGTTGTGTGCTTCTTTTCCGGTGATTGCTTCTTCGGGTTGGTTCCGATATCGTCGAGTTTGTGAGGACCCGTTCATCTACGTCCGTTTGTCTTCTTCATGGACTCGTTCTTCTTCCTTGCGGGATTTCAGGCAAGATGATCATACCCTCGAAATCACTACTATCTTTGCTATGCTAGTTTGCTCACTCTTTTGCTATGCCATTGCTACGATGCCTACCACTTGCTCGTCAGCCTCCCAAATTGCCATGTTCAACCCCTAACCCACCATTGTCCTAGCAAACCGTTGATTGGCTATGTTACCGCTTTGCTCAGCCCCTCTTATAGCGTTGTTAGTTGCAGGTGAAGATTGAAGTTTGTTCCTTGTTGGAACATGGAGATGTTGTTCCTTGTTGGAACATGTTTACTTGTTGGGATATCACAATATATCTTATTTAGTTAATGCATCTATATACTTGGTAAAGGGTGGAAGGCTCGGCCTTATGCCTGGTGTTTTGTTCCACTCTTGCCGCCCTAGTTTCCGTCATATCGGTGTTATGTTCCCGGATTTTGCGTCCCTTACGCGGTTGGGCTATAATGGGAACCCCTTGACAGTTCGCCTTAAGTAAAGCTTTGCCAGCAATGCCCAACATTGGTTTTACCATTTGCCACCTAGCCTTTTCCCTTGGGAGTCGTGCATCCTGAGGGTCATCTTTATTTTAACCCCCCCCGGGGCCAGTGCTTGTCTAAGTGTTGGTCCAAACTGTCAGCCGCCGGTGGCTACCAGGGGCAACTCTAGGCTGGCCTACCGGAAGTTTGGACAATCCGGTGTTGCCCTGAGAACGAGATATGTGCAGCTCCCATCAGGATGTCGGCGCATCGGGCGGTGTTGCTGGTTTAGTTTTACCCTGTCGAAATGTCTTATTGTACCGGGATACCGAGTCTGATCGGAACGTCTCGGGTGGAGGTCTATTCCTTCGTTGACCGTGAGAGCTTGTTATGGGCTAAGTTGGGACACCCTGCAGGGATTTGAACTTTCGAAAGCCGTGCCCGCGGTTATGGGCAGATGGGAATTTGTTAACGTCCAGTTGTAGAAAACCTAAAGTTGACCTTAACTAAAATGAATCAACTGCGTGTGTAACCGTGATGGTCTCTTTCCGGCGGAGTCCGGGAAGTGAACACGGTTGTTGGAGTTATGCTTGACGTAGGTAGTCCAGGATCACTTCTTGATCATACTTTTATCGATCGTGCTTTGCCTTCTCTTCTCGCTCTCATTTGCGTTTGTTAGCCACCATATATGCTAGTCGCTTGCTGCAGCTCCACCTCATACCTTTACCTTACCCATAAGCTTAAATAGTCTTGATCGCGAGGGTGCGAGATTGCTGAGTCCCCGTGGCTCACAGATACTTCCAAAACCAGTTTGCAGGTGCCGATGAGACCGTGCAGATGACGCAACCCAGCTCAGGAGGAGCTCGTTGAAGACCTTGTTTATTTGTGTTGTTTCGTTCTAGTTGATCAGTAGTGGAGCCCAGTTGGGGTCGATCGGGGACCTTTGTCGCATTTGGGGTTCTTCTTTTATTTTGGTTCCGTAGTCGGACCATGAGTGTATTTGATTGATGTAATGCTTTATTCATGTAATTGTGTGAAGTGGCGATTGTAAGCCAACTATGTAACTTTTTCCCCTGTTATATTACATGGGTTGTGTGAAGATTACCTCACTTGCGACATTGCCTTCAATGCGATTATGCCTCTAAGTCGTGCCTCGACACGTGGGAGATATAGTCGCATTGAGGGTGTTATAGTTTATACCTTTTTATTTTTAATAATATTAATAACATTAATTACCTCAGGTAGTTTAAAGAGTGCTTTTGTCCTGCATGCAAATGATATGCACATACAAGTAATGTTTATCTGAACATTTTGATATCTTATTTGCATTTCTCTGAGTTCATATGAATTAGTTATGAATTTTCAAAGTTTTGGTCAAACAGTCAAAGGGCATTCGAGGGGCCACAACCGAAAAAGTAAGTGCAAAACTGAGCAAGCTCGAAAAGTAAGGGCAAAACCCGTGGGTAGGAACCAACTAGGGGTAAAAATGCAATTGTCCCAAAAGATAAACATCACATGCAATCAATATAAGTGATATGATATGTTCATCATAATCTTGTGCTTGTGATCTCCATCTCTGAAGCACCGTCATGATCACCATCGTCACCGGCACGACACCTTGATCTCCATCGTAGCATCGTTGTTGTCTCGCCAATCTTATGCTTCTATGACTATCTCTACCGCTTAGTGGTAAAGTAAAGCATTACAGGGCGATTGCATTACATACAATAAAGCGACAACCATATGGCTCCTGCCAGTTGCCGATAACTTGGTTACTGAGGGAGTCCTGGGTTAGGGGGTGTCCGGATAGCCGGACTATACCTTCGGCCGGACTCCTGGACTATGAAGATACAAGATTGAAGACTTCGTCCCGTGTCCGGAAGGGACTTTCCTTGGCGTGGAAGGCAAGCATTGGCGATACGGATATGTAGATCTCCTACCATTGTAACCGACTCTGTGTAACCCTAGCCCTCTCCGGTGTCTATATAAACCGGAGAGTTTTAGTCCATAGGACGAAGAACAATCATACCATAGGCTAGCTTCTAGGGTTTAGCCTCCCTGATCTCGTGGTAGATCTACTCTTGTACTACCCATATCATCAATATTAATCAAGCAGGACGTAGGGTTTTACCTCCATCAAGAGGGCCCGAACCTGGGTAAAACATCGTGTCCCCTGCCTCCTGTTACCATCCGACCTAGATGCACAGTTCGGGACCCCCTACCTGAGATCCGCCGGTTTTGACACCGACATTGGTGCTTTCATTGAGAGTTCCTCTGTGTCGTCACTTTTAGGCCCGATGGCTTCTCCGATCATCAACAGCGATGCGATCCAGGGTGAGACCTTTCTCCCCGGACAGATCTTCGTATTCGGCGGCTTTGCACTACGGGCCAATTCGCTTGGTCATCTGGAGCAGATCGAAAGCTACGCCCCTGGCCATCAGGTCAGATTTGGAAGTTTGAACTACACGGCCGACATCCGCGGAGACTTGATCTTCGACGGATTCGAGCCACAGCCGAGCGCGCCGCACTGTCACGATGGGCATGATTTAGCTCTGCCGCCGAACAGTGCCTTGGAGGCCGCACCTGTGTCCGCTCCGACTCCTAGCTTGGAGCCGATCACACCAATCGAGGATAGGTGGTTAGACACCGCCTCGGGGGCTGCAATCTCTATGGCGATCGAGCCGAACACCTGCCCTATTCTCTGCAAAGCCCGTGACTCCAAGGAGCCGGACTCCTCTCCAGACTCCGAGCCCTCCGCGCCCCGACCGATCGAACCCGATTGGGCGCCGATCATGGAGTTCACCGCCGCGGACATCTTTCAGCACTCGCCCTTCGGCGATATTCTGAATTCACTAAAGTCTCTCTCTTTTTCAGGAGAGCCCTGGGCGGACTATGGTCAACAAGGTTGGGATGCGGATGATGAAGAAATTCAAAGCCCACCCACCACCCACTTCATAGCCACTGTCGATAATTTAAACGACGTGCTCGACTTCGACTCCAAAGACATCGACGGTATGGACGATGATGTAGGAGATGAACACGAACCAACGCCTATAAGGCACTGGACAGCCACCTCATCTCATGATGTATACATGGTGGACACACCCAAAGGAAGCGACGACGAGGAACACAGGGATGCAACGAGGGATCGTTCACTCGAAAAGCAATCAAAGCGGCGATGTAAGCACCGCTCCAAGCCCCGCCTCGACAGAGACAACAGTCATACAGTCCCAGCCATAGAGCAGGACAAGCCGGCGGATGACGAACATGCCTTCGAGCAAGCATCCGAACAGGGAAACTCGGATAAACAAACCGAACACCCCGTCCCCGGCGAAAACAACAGTCCGGACAACCTTGCACCGGATAAACTCATGGAGCAGAAGAACCTCCACAAAAGGCTCATCGCCACTACGCATAGCCTGAAAAAGTAGAAGCGGAAGCTCAAAACTGCGGAAGATGCACTCAGAATTAGAGGGAGCAAAGTACGCAACACCGCAGACAAATATGCCGGCAGTCGCCCCACAAAAAGCTATCCAAAGCGAAAACTACTGCCTGAATTTGATGAGGTGGCCGTAGAGCCCCTGCAGTCAAAAGATAGGAAAGCCATCCGGTCGGATGGACGACCGCATGGCCAGCATGGAGCGGCAAGCGGCGCCGCACACAAGCCGGCACGCGATCCACCAAAGGATCCGCATCAAAAAGACGGCCCAGCCAGATCTATATACGGGCCAAGAAAGCAAGCTCTAGTAAGCAATGCAACAAAACAAATATCCAAACATCACGACACACCCAAGTACAGGGGTGCCGCACACCCCCTATGTTTCACCGACGAGGTGCTGGACCATGAATTTCCAGCGGGATTCAAGCCCGTAAACATAGAGGCATATGACGGAACAATAGACCCTGGGGTCTGGATCGAGGATTATATCCTCCACATACACATGGCCAGAGGAGATGACCTCCACGCCATAAAATACTTACCCCTCAAGCTTAAAGGCCAGCCAGGCATTGGCTCCAAAGCCTTCCCGAAAACACCATTGGAAGTTGGGAAGAGCTTGAGGATGCTTTCCGAGCAAATTTTCAAGGGACTTATGTCCGCCCTCCGGATGCAGACGATCTCAGTCACATAACTCAACAGCCCGGAGAGTCAGCCCGGAAATTCTGGAACAGATTTCTTACTAAAAAGAATCAGATAGTCGACTGTCCGGACGCCGAAGCCCTAGCAGCTTTTAAGCACAACGTTCGAGACGAATGGCTCGCCAGACACCTCGGCCAAGAAAAGCCAAGAACAATGGCCGCATTGACAAGCCTCATGACCCGCTTTTGCGCAGGAGAGGACAGCTGGTTGGCAAGATGCAGCACCAGCGACCCAAGTACATCCGAAGTTAGGGATGGAAACGGAAAACCCCGACGCAGCAAGGACCAGCGTCGGAATAAGGGAAACAGCCCGAAGAGCACGGCGGTCAACACCGGATTCAAAAGCTCGCGACAGAATCAGAGAAAGCCGCCCCTCAAGGATAACATGGACGAGCTATCCAACTTAAACAAAATCTTGGACAAGGTATGTCAAATACACAGTACTCCCGGGAAGCCTGCGAACCATACCCACAGAGATTGTTGGGTTTTCAAGCAAGCCGGCAAGCTCAACGCCGAACATAAGGGGCTCAACACACCAAGTGAGGACAACGATGAACCCCACAAGCAGAGCACCAGGAAACAAAAGGATTTCCCACAAGAAGTCAAAATAGTAAACTTACTTCACGTGACGAACAGAACGGCGCCATAAGACATACGCGCCATACGGCCTATCCCAAAGGAGTCTCGCCAATGGTTGTTAAGACCAATCACCTTCGACCATTAGGATTACTCTAGAAGTATTTGGAACGCAGGCTGGACTGCCTTGGTATTAGATCCAATAATCGGCGGACTCCATTTTACAAATGTCCTGATGGACGGCGTCAGTGGTCTAAACTTGTTATACCAGGACACAATCCGCAACATGGGGATAGACCCAACAAAAATTCGCCATAGCAAAACCTCCTTTCAAGGGGTAACGCCAGGCCCGGATGCCCGTTGCATGGGTTCTCTCCGGCTAGAAGTTATGTTCGGCTCCCCCGATAACTTCCGTTGCGAATAGCTAAATTTCCACATCGCCCCATTCTCAAGTAGCTATCAAGCACTACTGGGACGCGAAGCTTTCGCCCGCTTTAACGCAATACTGCATTATGCATCTCTTACGCTTAAGATGCCCGGTCCACGAGGCATCATCTCATTAAAGGGAAAACATTGAGTGTTCCTCCCGCGTGGAAAACAGTGCGGCTGCCTTGACAGCCCCACAATAAAGCGGCTTCACCAGCCAAAGCATCTAAACAGGTCGTCAAGACCACAGACACGGCTAGACGAGTCCGGCATAAACATACAATTGATAAAGGCTTAATGGTCGTATACCCCTGTACTAGGGGCTCCGCGCATATAAAACAAGAGACAATATAGCTCAATTTTACCCATTTTGATTTATACTTTGTTTATTTAGTATAACTCATGTTCGGCATGATCTTTCTTTAACTAAGTTCCTCTTTTTTACAGATGAACACCGTGCTACGCCCGTCCAGGATACGGCACAACGGAGACACAGGCGCAGACATGCAGCAGGGACCCGTTCCAAGGATTCTTTTCAGATTAAGACCCTGCGTAAACCTTTTTTACTGTCTCTTGTTGATACACATCCCCTGGTTTCTTGGTATAACCAAGGAGGAGGCTGGCGTTTTGGCATGTGGCCACGTCAGAGTTTTGCGCGTACCTGGACACTAGGGGCTTATTACTAAGGGCGTTATCCCACCCGCCCTCATAAAGATCGAATACCTTAGGGAGTGTTCGGCGTCGCGAGTTTGGCCTTATATGCATCAGCTCCGAATCATGTCTTTGGTCAAATGTTGGGTTTGACCGGCTCCTGTGTTTTGCTGCCTTACGTTCTGCTCTATCGGCTAAGGCGGCACCAGGAGAACTACTGCGATTGTGCCCCGGTTCGGCCAGGCGAGCACCTCAGTAGAGAAAGCCAAAAACTGACTGTCATGATATAGTGTGAGACTGGTCAACCACTCGATGACATACCAAAATCTTTAGGATTCCTCCGCATTAACGAAGGGCCGTTTCCCGGCAAGGCACATACGCGCCCCGAGTTCGGGTGAGCGCAGGCGCCACCAGGGGCTATATAAGTAGCCTCAATGTCAAACTCCTATGGCTAAGTGAAAGTGATAAAGCATCATAGTCCGATTGCCTAGTTCGCTGCGCTATCACCTCCTTTGTAGGACCAATACATTGGATCAAGTGTGAAAATGCGCCTTCTGCGAACACCCCCGCATTATGTGCGTGGGGGCTGAAGCCGACGACTGCCATCTTTCAGATTATATATACATATATGTTAAATGGCCGCAGAGGAGGTATCATAATACTTGCAGGCACAAGTATAAAAAGCTTCTACAATTTATCAAAATATTGTCTTACAATAATACATGCTATTCGAATATAGTATCCTTTGAGAACTGCGCCTCTATTAAACGAGCGCCTTGTAGAACTTCCTCAAAATAGCGCTCGGCAGGTACTCGGCTTCCATCCGAGTTTGGGGATGCAACAGCGGTGGCCGCCATTTCCGCCTAGTATGTCTTGACATGGGCAAGATCCATCCGCGCACCCTCTATGCACGCTGACCTCTTCATCGCATTGATATGCAGCGCCGCACCAAGGAACTGCTGCACCAAGTTGAAATAACTTTTCGGCTCTAGTCTCTCTAGCCACAGATGACTCACGACATACTTCATGGCGAGTCCGGACAACCTATTTAGCTCGGCCCATTCGGCCAAACGATCAGCTAATGACAGTGGACGCTCTGGATTGTGGAACTGCGACCAGAAGAGCTTTTCCACTTCGTGATCTTCCTGATCTCGGAAGTGCTCGGCCGCATCTGCGGCACTCGCTGCTAAATCCATAGGTGTCCGCCGTACTCCACATCTGGTCTAGCGGAGCATGTTTAGGATCACAGAACTTCCTCCGCGGCATAAAGGGCTTTCCAACCGCGATTTCTCCGGCCTGACGCAGCTCCTCCTTCACAGCTCTCATCGCAGAGCGAGCATCCTTGGCATCGGCAACGGCCTTCTTCAGGCCCGTCTGTTCCGCCCGATCTTCTTTTTCAAGAAGCTTGCAATGGTCAGCAGCGTTCTTCAGCTTCACGGCCATCTCGACCATTTCCTTCTTGCTTCGGCAGTGAGCAGCCTGTTCGGCTTTCAGCTCTTCAATTGCCTTTCCGGCAGCCGCATCACTTTTCCTGGCTTGCTCCTTGGCTCGGGCAAGTTCCGCCCGAAGATTCTCCATGGCAGCAGCACCATCTGCATCAAGTGCACACATTGTAAGATACTGGCATAAAGCTCCTCTTACCAGGCGCCGCCGAAGGAATTACATACCTTGTGCCTCGTCAAGCCGCTTGTTGACAAGCCGATGTCGGCATCTGCCACGTCAAGTTGCCGCTTTAGCTCGGCAAATCCATCAGTCCGGCTGGCCACCGGACACTTCGCCACCTACGTATAAAGGCGGCATATTAGACCTGGGTTTATGATCCTCTATGCGCCGTCACTTTTGACAACACACAGAGTCTCAGGGGCTACTATCTACACAGGGCACATCTTATTTATGCGCAATTGTCCAAAAATGGTACATTATTTCACGTACCTCGAAACCTGTCAGTAAATTCCTGATGGCCTCGTGCAATCCGCTCTCTGCGGATGAAATCCTCTCAATCACTGTACCCATCAATGCACGGTGCTCCTTTGAGATAGATGCTCGCCCTAGCAGATCCTTCAGCTCCTTCGGCCGCGCACCAAACGGCGCTGGACTCGTCCGATGGCCCTTTTCGAAGGCCGGACGCGAAGGGCTTTGGGGGGCCATATGACTACCTTCCGGCCCCGCCGGATTCGGAGAAAACCTCCGCGACGATACCTTAGGGTCGCCTGCCTCGCAAGGCGGTACGGCATGGGGAGGCGTTCCGCTCTCCATCATCTTCGGAAGAAGATCCCCCGAAGACGAGCTCTGCTGAGAAGGGCTAAGGTCTGAGCTACAAGGTAAATTTTCGATTACTTTTCTCAGATATAAAGCGGGGATTTCTCTCATTTCTTAAAAAGAAAACTCCTCTCTACTTACGGCTCGGTGGAGGGTTGATCCCCTTGAGGGCATAATTCGGCCGAAGTATCCCCCAGCACAGGACCCTCTGGCAAAGATTTCTTCCCCCTCTTTAAGGCCATGGTCTCCGGGTCTTCAGAGGCGGTCCTCTTCTTCCCCTGAGGAGAGGAATTTTCGATTCCTCCCTTCCGGACAACCTCCTTTGAGGAGGCTGTAGCTCCCTTGTCCCCTCCCTCGCTTTCCTTTGAAGGCACAACCTCCAACATCCTGACTAGCACGGGACCCGGCGTGGTCTCGGGGAGGGGGCGGACACCTGATTAGCTTTGCTTTCGCTATCCACTCCTGTTTAAAGGACAACTCCTTTAGGGGCAATTTTATGATAAATATATGGATAGCGATTCCGGGCACAAGGCTACTTACTTGAGTATCCGGACGATTGCAGCTCAAACCTGCGTCCTCCGTAGAATCCGGACACACTACTTGTGGACCGAAGAACAATTTGTACATCTCCACGTGCGTCATGCCAAGAAAATGTTGGAGAACTCGTGGTCCCTCCGGGTTGAACTCCCATAGGCGGAGGGGGCGATGTTTGCAGGGCAGAACTCGGCGAATTAACATAACCTGTGTCACCATGACCAGACTGATGTCTCTTTCTAGGAGATCTCAGATGTGGCCCTGCAACTGGGGCACGTCCTTTGCCGGCCCCCAGTCCAGCCCCGTATTGACCCATGAAGCCAGTCGTGGCGGGGGACCCGAGCGAAAGGCAGGTGGCGCCACCCACTTAGGGGCCCTGAGAGCAGTAATATAAAACCACTCTCGCTGCCATAAGCTGGACTCCTCTTGAAAAGAGCCCTCGGGCCATGGAGTACCAGCATTTTTGCTTATAAAAGCACCTTCGCACTCCGCATGCCGTCCCTCGATCATCTTCGGCTCTACTTTGAAGGTCTTGAGCCATAGTCCAAAGTGAGGAGTGATACAGAGGAAGGCTTCACACACGACGATGAATGAGGAAATATGGAGGATGGACTCTAGGGCTAAGTCGTGAAATTCCAACCCATAATAATACATGAGCCCCCTCACGAAGGGATCCCTCGGGAAGCCTAGCCCCCGAAGGAAGTGAGACATGAACACCACACTCTCATCGGGCTTGGGAGTGGGAATGACTTGCCCTTGAGCAGGCAGCCTATGCGAGATTTCGCCGGTCAAGAACTTGGCCTCTCTCAACTTCAGCACGTCTTCCTCCGTGACGGAGGAAGGCATCCATCGGCCTCGAAGGTCGGAACCGGACATTGTCGAAGGTCCGAAGCACCTGAAACCTGGAGCCTTGGGTGTTGGAACTCGAGGCGAAGGGCGAACTCGTTTGAGATTGAAAGAAAGGAGTAAGGCCTTGGTCTCTTTATAAGAGGTTGAATACCAAGGGCCTTCCTCGTGACCGTTTGGGACTCGCCTTTGATCGAGGAAATATACCAATGGGTACGGTTGGGTTACCCACGCCCGTGTTGATGGGAATCCTGGAATAAGGGGACACGATCTCTGCTTTAACAAGACATGCCAAGGAAACCGCCTCGCTAAACGCGCTAAGGTTGGACAATAAAACCATTCGAATAAAGACTTGGCCATGGTGTGATGTCACGCCACGGAATACATCAGCAGATTAGATTTGTGTAAATATGATTCTCTCTATGGCAATATGTGGAAACTTATTTTGCAGAGCCGGACACTACCTTTGTGTTCAAAATTTTCTATGAAGTACACGGAGGAGGAACCCGCCTTGCAATGCCGAAGACAATCTGCGCGCCGGACTTGTCGTCATTGAAGCCTGGTTCAGGGGCTACTGAGGGAGTCCTGGGTTAGGGGGTGTCCGGATAGCCGGACTATACCTTCGGCCGGACTCCTGGACTATGAAGATACAAGATTGAAGACTTCGTCCCGTGCCCGGAAGGGACTTTCCTTGGTGTGGAAGGCAAGCATTGGTGATACGGATATGTAGATCTCCTACCATTGTAACTGACTCTGTGTAACCCTAGCCCTCTCCGGTGTCTATATAAACCGGAGAGTTTTAGTCCGTAGGACGAAGAACAATCATACAATAGGCTAGCTTCTAGGGTTTAGCCTCTCTGATCTCATGGTAGATCTACTCTTGTACTACCCATATCATCAATATTAATCAAGAGGACGTAGGGTTTTACCTCCATCAAGAGGGCCCGAACCTGGGTAAAACATCGTGTCCCCTGCCTCCTGTTACCATCCGACCTAGACGCACAGTTCGGGACCCCCTACCCGAGATCCGCCGGTTTTGACACCGACAGTTACAAAACATGATCATCTCATACAATAAAAATTAGCATCATGCTTTGACCATATCACATCACAACATGCCCTGCAAAAACAAGTTAGACGTCCTCTACTTTGTTGTCGCAAGTTTAACGTGGCTGCTACGGGCTGAGCAAGAACTGTTCTTACCTACGCATCAAAACCACAACGATAGTTCGTCAAGTTAGTGTTATTTTAACCTTCTCAAGGACCGGGTGTAGCCACACTCGGTTCAACTAAAGTTGGAGAAACTGACACCCGCCAGTCACCTGTGTGCAAAGCACGTCGGTAGAACCAGTCTCGCATAAGCGTACGCGTAATGTCAGTCCGGGCCGCTTCATCCAACAATACCGCCGAACCAAAGTATGACATGCTGGTAAGCAGTATGACTTATATCGCCCACAACTCACTTGTGTTCTACTCGTGCATATGACATCTACGCATAAAACCAGGCTCGGATGCCACTGTTGGGGAACGTAGTAATTTCAAAAAATTCCTATGCACACGCAAGATCATGGTGATGCATAGCAACGAGAGGGGAGAGTGTTGTCCACGTACCCTCATAGACCGAAAGCGGAAGCGTTAGCACAACGCGGTTGATGTAGTCGTGCGTCTTCATGATCCGATCGATCAAGTACCGAACGCACGGTACCTCCGAGTTCAGCACACGTTCAGCCTGATGACGTCCCTCGAACTCCGATCCAGCCGAGTGGTGAGGGAGAGTTTCGTCAGCGCGACGGCGTGGTGACGATGATGATGTTCTACCAACGCAGGGCTTCGCCTAAGCACCGCTACAGTATTATCGAGGTGGACTATGGTGGAGGGGGGCACCGCACACGGCTAAAAGATCAAATCAATTGTTGTGTCCTTGGGGTGCCCCCTGCCCCGTATATAAAGGAGCAAGGGGGGTGCGGCCGGCCAGGAGGAGGCGCGCCAGGAGGAGTCCTACTCCCATCAGGAGTAGGACTCCCTACATTCCTTGTTGGATTAGGAGAAGGGGGAAAGGGGAGGGAGAGAGGAAGGAAAGGGGGGGCACCACCCCCCTCTCCTTGTCTTATTCGGACTAGAGGGGGAGGGGCGCACGGCCCTTCCCTAGCCGCCTCTCCTCTTCTCCACTAAGGCCCACTATGGCCCATTAAGCCCCCCGGGGGGTTCCGGTAACCCCTCGGTACTCCGGTAAAATCCCATTTTCACCCGGAACACTTCCGATATCCAAATATAGGCTTCCAATATATCAATCTTCATGTATTGACCATTTCGAGACTCCTCGTCATGTCCGTGATCAGATCCGAGACTCCGAACAACCTTCGGTACATCAAAACTCATAAACTCGTAATATAACCGTCATCGAAACTTTAAGCGTGCGGACCCTACGGGTTCGAGAACTATGTAGACATGATCGAGACATGTCTCGGGTTAATAACAAATAGCGGAACCTGGATGCTCATATTGGCTCCCACATATTCTACGAAGATCTTTATCGGTCAGACCGCATAACAACATACGTTGTTCCCTTTGTCATCGGTATGTTACTTGCCCGAGATTCGATCGTCGGTATCTCAATACCTAGTTCAATCTTGTTACCGGCAAGTCTCTTTACTCATTTCGTAATACATCATCTCGCAACTAACTCATTAGTTGCAATGCTTGCAAGGCTTAAGTGATGTGCATTACCGAGTGGACCCAGAGATACCTCTCCGACAATCGGAGTGACAAATCCTAATCTCGAAATACGCCAACCCAACAAGTACCTTCGGAGACACATGTAGAGCACCTTTATAATCACCCAGTTACGTTGTGACGTTCGGTAGCACACAAAGTGTTCCTCTGGTAAACGGGAGTTGCATAATCTCATAGTCATGGGAACATGTATAAGTCATGAAGAAAGCAATAGCAACATACTAAACGATCGAGTGCTAAGCTAACGGAATGGGTCAAGTCAATCACATCATTCTCCTAATGATGTGATCCCGTTAATCAAATGACAACTCATGACTATGGCTAGGAAACATAACCATCTTTGATCAACGAGCTAGTCAAGTAGAGGCATACTAGTGACACTCTGTTTGTCTATGTATTCACATAAGTATTATGTTTCCGGTTAATACAATTCTAGCATGAATAATAAACATTCATCATGATATAAGGAAATAAATAATAACTTTATTATTGCCTCTAGGGCATATTTCCTTCAGTCTCCACTTAGTAACGTAATCAATAGCAAGTAAAATATGTGTATATCCATTAGAGGTAGGAAACGGTCCCATGTAATCAACGTTGTGTCAACGCTTCCGTTGCCGGTCTACGAGGGTACGTAGCCAACACTCTCCCCTCTCGTTGCTATGCATCACCATGATCTTGCGTGTGCGTAGGAAAATTTTGAAATTACTACGTTCCCCAATAGGTAGAGGCTATTCCAACTAGTAGTGTTGATCATAACACCTCTATTAAGATGCTTAAAGAAGTTATTTTTCTGAGGTTTGGAGTCCCTAGATATTTAATGGCTGATGGTGGTTCACATTTTATTCATGGTGCTTTCCGTAAAATGCTTTCTAAGTATGATGTTAATCATAGAATTGCATCTCCTTATCACCCACAGTCTAGTGGTCAAGTAGAATTGACCAATAGAGAACTCAAATTAATTTTGCAAAAGACTGTTAATAGATCTAGAAAGAATTGGTCCAACAAACTTGATGATGCATTATGGGCCTATAGAACTGCATATAAAAATCATATGGGTATGTCTCCGTATAAAATGGTTTATGGAAAAGCATGTCACTTACCTCTCGAACTAGAACATAAGGCTTATTGGGCTATCAAAGAGCTCAATTATGATTCAAACTTGCCGGTGAGAAAAGGTTATTTGACATTAGCTCACTTGATGAATGGAGAACCCAAGCCTATGAGAATGCCAAATTGTTTAAAGAAAAAGTTAAAAGATGGCATGACAAAAGGATACAAAAGCGTGAGTTTAATGTAGGTGATTATGTATTGCTATACAACTCTCATTTAAGATTTTTTGCAGGAAAACTTCTCTCTAAATGGGAAGGTCCTTACGTTATCGCCGAGGTCTATCATTCCGGTGCCATAAAAATCAACAACTTCGAAGGCACAAACCCGAAGGTGGTGAACGGTCAAAGAATCAAACATTATATCTCAAGTAATCCTATAAATGTTGAAACCAATGTTATTGAAACCATAACCCCGGAGGAATACATAAGGGACACTTTCCGGAACATTTCAGACTCAGAAAAGGAATAGGTACATGGTACGGTATGTAAACCGACTCCAAAACAGTTCTAATGGCAATTTTTCTATGTTTTGGAATATTTAGAAAAATAGAAAAATAAGAAGCAGTCCGGGAAGGACACGAGGGCTCCACGAGGGTGGAGGGCGCGCCCTACCCCCTAGGCGCGCCCCCTGCCTCGTGGGCACCTCGTGTGCTCTCCGGACTCCGTTTTCTTGCACGATGCGTATTTTGATCGGTAAAAATTCATTATATAATCTCCCGAAAGTTTTGACTCACGTATCACGCAAAAATCTCATGTTCTTGTTTCGAGATGTTTTCTGCCAGGGTTGTCAAAGCCAAGCATCATGTCGTCTCCCTCCTCCTCCAACAATGAGGGCAACGATGCTTGGCTAATGAAGATAGAGCTGAAGAGAGAAGAACCCATGGAGATCAACAAGGATGAAGGGATCAAGAAGAACACGGAGGACCAAGTTCCGGCAACAGAAGACATCCTTCAACTTGATCACAATATTCTTACCCCAACTGAGATCGAAGCTTTCAAGATGATTGAGTTAGCTCGTATACAAAATAAGTATCTCACACGTGAAAATATTTTGTTGAAGGAGCATATCACCGCACTCAAAGGCATCATCCGCAAGTTAGAAGACCTCCTATGCTCGATGTGCGACTATCCGTCATCACCCCCATCTTCTTCACCAACAAAAGAGATATAATCACATGGGTATGGGCACTCCCCTTGGCAACTGCCAAGCTTGGGGGAGTGCCCCTGTATCGTATCACCATCACTTCTATCTTTACCGTTTTTCTTAGTTCGATCCTTTTGGTAATATATTGATCTAGTAGCATAAAGTTTTAGTGTGATCTAGTTGTGAGTTTTGCTTTATGATACTTCTATGTAATCGAGTCCATGAGCTATATATAATAAAGATTAGTGTTGAGTCAAGGGCTTGATTATTTTGCCATAATCTTGAGTGAATAAAAGGAAAGAGAAAGAAATAAAAAGAAACAAAGAGATCATATGGATCTTATGGAGAGTAATGAGCTCACATAGAAAGAGTATGATGAATAAAAGTTGTTGAGAGTTGACAAACATAGTTTTGGTCATCGTTGTAATTAATAGGAAGTAATAAATAAAGAGAGGTCTTCACATATAAATACACTATCTTGGACATCTTTTATGATTGTGAGCACTCATTAAACTATGACATGCTAAAGAGTTGACGTTGGACAAGGAAGACAACGTAATGGGTTATGTTTCTTACATCTGAGATAAATTATATTGTCATGGATCATCCAACATGGTTGGCTTGCCTTTCCCCCTCATGCTAGCCAAATCCTTTGCACCAGTAGAGATACTACTTGTGCTTCCAAATATCCCTAAACCCTGTTTCGCCATGAGAGTCCACCACATCTACCTATGGATTGAGTAAGATCCTTCAAGTAAGTTGTCATCGGTGCAAGCAATAAAAAAATGCTCTCTAAATATGTATGACTTATTAGTGTGGGAGAAAATAAGCTTTATACGATTGTGTGATACGGAAGAAATAAAAGCGACGGACTGCATAATAAATGTCCATATCACAAGTGGCAATATAAAGTGACGTTCTTTCACATTAAGATTTTGTGCATCCAACCATAAAAGTGCATGACAACCTTTGCTTCCCTCTGCGAAGGGCCTATCTTTTACTTTTATCTCCTACCTTACATAAGAGTCATGGTGATCCTCACCTTTCCTTTTTACATTTTATCTTTTGGCAAGCACAACATGTTGGAAAGATCCTGGAATATATGGCTAATTGGATGTGAGTTTTCATGAATTATTATTGTTGACATTACCCTTGAGGTAAAATGTTGGGAGGCAAAGCTATAAGCCCCTATCTTTCTCTGTGTCCGATTAAAACTCCATACCCATAAGTATTGCGTGAGTGTTAGCAATTGTGAAAGACTATATGATAGTTGAGTATGTGGACTTGCTGAAAAGCTCTTATATTGACTCTTTCCTATGTTATGAGAAATTGCAATTGCTCCAATGACTGAGATTATAGTTTGTTAGTTTTCAATGAAGTTTATGATTCATACTTGAAATTATGATTGAATTGTTACTCTAGCACAAGAGATCATATGACAAGAATTATATAAGTAGTTGTTCTAAGAATGATCATGATGCCCTCATGTCCGTATTTTATTTTTATCGACACCTCTATCTCTAAACATGTGGACATATTTTTCGATTTCAGATTTCGCTTGAGGACAAGCAAGGTCTAAGCTTGGGGGAGTTGATATGTCCATTTTGCATCATGCTTTTATATCAATATTTATTGCATTATGGGCTGTTATTACACATTGTGTCACAATACTTATGCCTATTCTCTCTTATTTTACAAGGTTTACATAAAGAGGGAGAATGCCGGCAGCTGGGATTCCGGGCTGGAAAAGGAGCAAATATTAGAGACCTATTCTGCACAGCTCCAAAAGTTCTGAAACTTCACGGAAGTCATTTTCAGAATATATAAAAAATACTGAGCGCAAGAAGTTCCAGAGGGGGCCACACCCTGGCCACGAGGGTGGGGGCGCGCCCCCTACCTCGTGGCCCCCTGGTGGCCCTCTGATGCCCATCTTCTGCTATATGGAGTCTTTCGTTGAGGAAAAAAATCATAAGCAAGCTTTCGGGATGAGACTCCGCCGCCACGAGGCGAAACCTTGGCGGAACCTATCTAGGGCTCCGGCGGAGCTATTCTATCGGGAAACCTCCCTCCGGGAGGGGGAAATCATCACCATCGTCATCACCAACGCTCCTCTCATCGGGAGGGGGCAATCTCCATCAACATCTTCACCAGGACCATCTCCTCTCAAACCCTAGTTCATCTCTTGTATCCAATTCTTGTCTCCAAGTGTGGGATTGGTACCCGTGGGTTGCTAGTAGTGTTGATTACTCCTTGTAGTTGATGCTAGTTAGTTTATTTGGTGGAAGATCATATGTTCAGATCCTATATGCATACCAAATTATCAAAGTGCCGAACGCGAATCATATGAACGTGATGAAAACTAGCTTGACGATAATTCCCATGTGTCCTCGGGAGCGACTTCTTCTATATAAGAGTTTGTCCGGGCTTGTCCTTTGCTACAAAAAGGATTGGGCCATCTTGTTGCAGTTTATTTACTTTTGTTACTTGTTGCTCGTTACAAATTATCTTATCACAAAACTATCTATTACCTATAATTTCAGTGCCTGCAGAGAATACCTTGCTGAAAACCGCTTATCATTTCCTTCTGCTCCTCGTTGGGTTCGACACGCTTACTTATCGAAAGGACTACGATAGATCACCTATACTTGTGGGTCATCAGATACATACGGATCTAAATGTTGCAGACCCATCGACTAAGCCTCTCTCACAAGCAAAACATGATCAACACCAAGACTCTATGGGTGTTAGAATCATTACAATGTAATCTAGATTATTGACTCTAGTGCAAGTGGGAGACTGAAGGAAATATGCCCTAGAGGCAATAATAAAGTTGTTATTTATATTTCATTATATCATGATAAATGTTTATTATTCATGCTAGAATTGTATTAACTGGAAACTTAATACATGTGTGAATACATAGACAAACAGAGTGTCACTAGTATGCCTCTACTTGACTAGCTCATTGAATCAATGATGGTTATGTTTCCTAACCATAGACATGAGTTGTCATTTGATTAATGGGATCACATCATTAGAGAATGATGTGATTGACTTGACCCATCCGTTAGCTTAGCACGATGATCGTTTAGTTTGTTGATATTGCTTTCTCCATAACTTATACATGTTCCTATGACTGTGAGATCATGCAACTCCCGAATACCGGGGGAACACTTAGTGTGCTATCAAACGTCACAACGTAACTAGGTGACTATAAAGATGCTCTACAGGTGTCTCCGATGGTGTTTGTTGAGTTGGCATAGATCGAGATTAGGATTTGTCACTCCGAGTATCGGGGAGGTATCTCTGGGCCCTCTCGGTAATGCACAACACTATAAGCCTTGCAAGCAATGTGACTGATGAGTTAGTTACGGGATGATGCATTACGGAACGAGTAAAGAGACTTGACGGTAACGAGATTGAACTAGGTATTGAGATACCGACGATCGAATCTCGGGCAAGTAACCTACCGATGACAAAGGGAACAACGTATATCGTCATGCCGTTTGACCGATAAAGATCTTCGTAGAATATGTGGGAGCCAATATGAACATCCAGGTTCCGCTATTGGTTATTGACCGGAGATGTGTCTCGGTCATGTCTACATAGTTCTCGAACCCGTAGGGTCCGCACGCTTAACATTCGGGGACGATCGGTATTATGAGTTTATGTGTTTTGATGTACCGAAGATAGTTGGGAGACCCGGATATGATCACAGACATGACGAGGAGTCTCAAAATGGTCGAGACATAAAGATTGATATATTGGATGACTATATTCGGACACCCGATGAGTTCCGTACGTCACCGGATAATTATCGGAGTGCCGGGGGGTTATCGGAACCCCGGGGGAGAACTAATGGGCCACATGGGCCTTAGTGGAGAGAGAGAGAGGGCCGGCCAAGGCAGGGCCACGCGCTCCCTCCCCTCTAGTCCGAATTTGACTAGGGAAGGGGGGTGGCGCCCCCCTTTCCTTCTCTTCTCTCCCTCTCCTTCCTTCCCCCTTCCTCCTCCTAGTAGGACTAGGAAAGGGGAGTCCTACTCCTACTAGGAGGAGGACTCCTCCTCTCCTGGCGCGCCCCAAGGGCCGGCCGGCCTCCCCCTTGCTCCTTTATATACGGGGGCAAGGGGGCACCCTAGAACACACAAGTTGATCATTGTTCCCTTAGCCGTGTGCGGTGCCCCCTTCCACCATAACCCACCTCGGTCATATCATCGTAGTGCTTAGGCGAAGCCCTGCGACGGTAGCATCATCATCACCGTCATCACGCCGTTGTGCTGACGAAGCTCTCTCTCGAGACTCAGCTGGATCAAGAGTTCGTGGGACGTCACCGAGCCGAACATGTGCAGATCGCGGAGGTGCCGTACTTTTGGTACTAGGATCGGTCGGATCGTGAAGACATACGACTACATCAACCGCGTTATCATAACGCTTCCGCTTACGGTCTATGAGGGTACGTGGACAACACTCTTCCCCTCTCGTTGCTATGCATCACCATGATAGATTTGCGTGTGCGTAGGATTTTTTTGAAATTACCGCGTTCCCCAACAATATCTACTTAATGCAACACAAGTCTAAAACATTTGAAAAGTTCAAAGAATTTCAGAGTGAAGTTGAGAATCATCATAACAAGAAAATAAAGTTTCTACGATCTGATCACGGAGGCAAATATTTGAGTTACGAGTTTGGCCTTCATTTGAAACAATGTGGAATAGTTTTGCAACTCGCGCCACCTGGAACACCGCAACGTAATGGTGTGTCCGAACGTCGTAATCGTACTTTATTAGATATGGTGCGATCTATGAAGTCTCTTACCGATTTACCACTATCTTTTTGGGGTTATGCATTAGACACAGTTGCATTCACGTTAAATAGGGTACCGTCTAAAAATCCGTTGAGAAGACATCGTATGAACTGTGATTTAGCAATAAACCTAAACTGTCGTTTCTTCAAGTTTGGGGTTGCGATGTTTATGTGAAAAAGTTTCAGCTTGAAAAGCTCAAACCCAAATCGTAGAAGTGCGTCTTCATAGGATACCCAAAATAAAGTGCTGGGTACACCTTCTATCACAGATCCGAATGCAAGATCTTTGTTGCTAAGAGTGGATCCTTTCTAGAGAAGGAGTTTCTCTCAAAAGAAGTGAGTGGGAGGAATGTAGAACTTGATGACGTAATTGTACCTTCTCTCGAATTGAAAGTAGCTCATCACTAAAATCAGTTCCAGTGATGCCTACACCAATTAGTGAGGAAGTTAATGATGATGGTCATGAAACTTCAGAACAAGTTACTACAGAACCTCGTAGGTAAACCATAGTACGATCTGCACTAGAGTGGTACAGTAATCCTGTTCTGGAAGTCATGTTGCTAGACCATGATGAACCTACGAACTACGAGGAAGCGATGACGAGCCCAGATTCCGACAGATGGCTTGAGGCCATGAAATCTGAGATAGAATCCATGTATGAGAACAAAGTGTGGACTTTGGTGGACTTGCTCGATGATCGGCAAGCCATTGAGAATAAGTGGATCTTCAAGAGGAAGATGGACGCTGATAGTAGTGTTACTATCTACAAATCTCGACTTGTCGAAAAGGGTTTTTGACAAATTCAAGATGTTGACTATGATGAGATTTTCTCACTCGTATCGATGCTGAAAGTCTGTCCGAATCATGTTAGCAATTGCCACATTTTATGAAATCTGACAAATGGATATCAAAATTGTATTCCTTAATGGATTTATTAAAGAAGAGTTGTATATGATAAAACTAGAAGGTTTTTTCAATCCTAAAGGTGCTAACAAAATGTGCAAGCTCCAGCGATCAATCTATGGACTGGTGCAAGCATTTCAGAGTTGGAATATACGCTGTGATAAGTTGATCAAAGCATATAGTTTTATACAGACTTGCGGTGAAGTCTATATTTACAAGAAAGTGAGTGGGAGCACTACAGCCTTTCTGATAAGTATATGTGAATGACATATTGTTGATCAGAAATGATGTAGAATTTTCTAGAAAGCATAAAGGAGTGTTTAAAAGGAGTTTTTCAAAGAAAGACCTCGATGAAGCTGCTTACATATTGGGCATCAAGATTTATAGAGATAGATCAAGACACTTGATAAGATTTTTGAATGAGTACATACCTTGACAAGATTTTGAAGCAGTTCAAAATGGAACAGTCAAAGAAGGAGTTCTTGCCTGTATGGTGTAAAGTTGAGTAAGACTCAAAACACGACCATGACAGAAAATAGAAAGAGAATGAAAGTCATTCCCTATGCCTCAGCCATAGGTTCTATAAAGTATGCTATGTTGTGTATCAAATCTATTGTGTACCTTGCAATGAATTTGGCAAGGGGGTATGATATTGATTCAGGAGTGGATCACCGGACAGCGGTCAAAATTATCCTTAGAAGACTAAGGAGATATTTCTCGGTTATGGAGGTGATAAAGAGTTCGTCGTAAAGAGTTGCATCGATGCGAGCTTTTACACCAATCCGGATGACTCTGAGTCTCAATATGGATACATATTGAAAGTGGAGCAATTAGCTAGAGTAGCTCCATGCAGAGTATTGTAGACATAGAAAATTTGCAAAATACATACGGCTCTGAATGTGACAGACCCATTGACTAAGCTTCTCTCACAAGCAAAACATGATCACACCTTAGTACTCTTTGGGTGTTAATCACACAGTGATGTGAACTAGATTATTGACTCTAGTAAAACCCTTTGTGTATTAGTCACAACGCGATGTGAACTAATCACATAAAGATGTGAACTATTGGTATTAAATCACATGACGATGTGAACTAGATTATTGACTCTAGTGCAAGTGGGAGACTGAAGGAAATATGCCCTAGAGGCAATAATAAAGTTGTTATTATATTTCATTATATCATGATAAATGTTTATTATTCATGCTAGAATTGTAATAACCGGAAACTTAGTACATGTGTGAATGCATATACAAACAGAGTGTCCCTAGTATGCCTCTACTAGACTAGCTCGTTAATCAAAGATGGTTAAGTTTCCCGACCATAGACATGTGTTGTCATTTGAACAATGGGATCACATCATTAGAGAATGATGTGATGGACAAGACCCATCCGTTAGCTTAGCATAATGATCGTTTAGTTTTATTGCTATTTCTTTCATCATGACTTATACATGTTCCTCTGACTATGAGATTATGCAACTCCCGAATATCAGAGGAACACCTTGTGTGCTATCAAACGTCACAACATAAGTGGGTGATTATAAAGATGCTCTACATGTGTCTACGATGGTGTTTGTTGAGTTGGCATAGATCGAGATTAGGATTTGTCACTCCATGTATCAGAGAGGTATCTCTGGGCCCTCTCGGTAATTCCCATCACTATAAGCCTTGCAAGCAATGTGATTAATGAGTTAGTTGCGGGATGATGCATTACGGAACAAGTAAAGAGACTTGCCGGTAACGAGATTAAACTAGGTATGATGACACCGACGATCGAATCTCGGGCAAGTAACTGAAGGAAATATGCCCTAGAGGCAATAATAAAGTTATTATTTATTTCCTTATATCATGATAAATATTTATTATTCATGCTAGAATTGTATTAACCGGAAACATAATACATGTGTGAATACATAGACAAACAGAGTGTCACTAGTATGCCTCTACTTGACTAGCTCGTTAATCAAAGATGGTTATGTTTCCTAACCATGGACAAAGAGTTGTTATTTGATTAATGGGATCACATCATTAGATGAATGATCTGATTGACATGACCCATTCCATTAGCTTAGCACCCGATCGTTTAGTATGTTGCTATTGCTTTCTTCATGACTTATACATGTTCCTATAACTATGAGATTATGCAACCCCCATTTACCGGAGGAACACTTTGGGTACTACCAAACGTCACAACGTAACTGGGTGATTATAAAGGAGTACTACAGGTGTCTCCAATGGTAGATGTTGGGTTGGCGTATTTCGAGATTAGGGTTTGTCACTCCGATTGTCGGAGAGGTATCTCTGGGCCCTCTCGGTAATACACATCACATAAGCCTTGCAAGCATAATAACTAAGATGTTAGTTATGAGATGATGTATTATGGAATGAGTAAAGACACTTGCCAGTAACGAGATTGAACTAGGTATTGGATACCGACGATCGAATCTCGGGCAAGTAACATACCGATGACAAAGGGAACAACGTATGTTGTTATGCGGTCTGACCGATAAAGATCTTCGTAGAATATGTAGGAGCCAATATGGGCATCCAGGTCCCGCTATTGGTTATTGATCGGAGACGTGTCTCGGTCATGTCTACATTGTTCTCGAACCATAGGGTCCGCACGCTTAACGTTACGATGACAGTTATTATGAGTTTATGCATTTTGATGTACCGAAGGTTGTTCGGAGTCCCGGATGTGATCACGGACATGACGAGGAGTCTCGAAATGGTCGAGACGTAAAGATTGATATATTGGAAGGCTATGTTTGGACATCGGAAGTGTTCCGGGTGAAATCAGGATTTTACCGGAATACCGGGAGGGTTACCGGAACCCCCCGGGAGGCAAATGGGCCTATTGGGCCTTAGTGGAAAAGTGAAAAGGGGCTGCCATAGAGGGCTGCGCACCTCCCCCCTTTCCTAGTCCTAATAGGACTAGGGAAGGTGGACGGCCATCCCTTCTCTCTTTCCCCCTTGAGGATTCCTATTAGGAATAGGATTGGGGGGGAGTCCTACTCCCGGTAGGAGTAGGACTCCTCCTGCGCCCCTCTCCCTTGGCCGGCCAAACCCCTCCCCTTGCTCCTTTATATACGGGGGCAGGGGGCACCCCATAGACACACAAGTTGATCATTGTTGATTGTTCCTTAGCCGTGTGCGGTGCCCCCTGCCACCAAATTCCACCTCGGTCATATTGTTGTAGAGCTTAGGCGAAGCCCTGCGTCGGTAGTACATCAAGATCGTCACCACGCCGTTGTGCTGACGGAACTCTTCCTCGACGCTTTGCTGGATCGGAGCCCGAGGATCGTCATCGAGCTGAACGTGTGCTAAGAACTCGGAGGTGCCGGAGTAACGGTGCTTGGATCGGTCGGATCGGGAAGAAGACGTACGACTACTTCCTCTACGTTGTGTGATCGCTTCCGCAGTCGGTCTGCGTTGGTACGTAGACAACACTCTCCCCTCTCGTTGCATGCATCACCATGATCTTGCGTGTGCGTAGGAAAAATTTCGAAATTACTACGTTCCCCAACAGTGGCATCCGAGCCTAGGTTTTATGGTTTGATGTTATTTGCACGAGTAGAACACAAGTGAGTTGTGGGCGATACAAGTCATACTGCCTACCAGCATGTCATACTTTGGTTCGGCGGTATTGTTGGGCGAGACGATCCGGACCAACCTTACGTGTACTCTTACGCGAGACCGGTTCCCTCGACGTGCTTTGCACATAGATGGCTTGCGGAAGACTGTCTCTCCAACTTTAGTTGAACCAAGTGTGGCTACGCCCGGTCCTTGAGAAGGTTACAACGGAGTCTATTTGACAAACTATCATTGTGGTTTTGATGCGTAGGTGAGATGAGTTCTTACTTAAGCCCGTAGCAGCCACGTAAAACTTGCAACAACAAAGTAGAGGACGTCTAACTTGTTTTTGCAGGGCATGTTGTGATGTGATATGGTCAAGGCATGATGCTGATTTTATTGTATGAGATGATCATGTTTTGTAACCAAGTTATTGGCAACTGGCAGGAGCCATATGGTTGTCGGCTTATTGTATGCAATGCAATCGCGATGTAATGCTTTACTTTATTACTAAGCGGTAGTGATAGTCATGGAGGCATAAGATTGGCGAGACGACAATGATGCTACGATGGAGATCAAGGTGTCGCGCCGGTGACGATGGTGATCATGACGGTGCTTCGGAGATGGAGATCACAAGCACAAGATGATGATGGCCATATCATACCACTTATATTGATTGCATGTGATGTTTATCCTTTTATGCATCTTATCTTGCTTTGATTGACGGTAGCATTATAAGATGATCTCTCACTAAATTATCAAGAAGTGTTCTCCCTGAGTATGCACCGTTGCCAAAGTTCGTCGTGCCCAGACACCACGTGATGATCGGGTGTGATAAGCTCTACGTCCATCTACAACGGGTGCAAGCCAGTTTTGCACACGCAGAGTACTCAGGTTAAACTTGACGAGCCTAGCATATGCAGATATGGCCTCGGAACACGGAGACCGAAAGGTCGAGCGTGAATCATATAGTAGATATGATCAACATAACGATGTTCACCATTGAAAACTACTCCATCTCACGTGATGATCGGTTATGGTTTAGTTGATTTGGATCACGTGATCACTTAGAGGATTAGAGGGATGTCTATCTAAGTGGGAGTTCTTAAGTAATATGATTAATTGAACTTTAATTTATCATGAACTTAGTCCTGGTAGTATTATCATATCTATGTTGAAGATCAATAGCTCGTGTTGTTGCTTTCATATGTTTATTTTGATATGTTCCTAGAGAAAATTGTGTTGAAATATGTTAGTAGCAATGATACGGATTGGATCCGTGATCTGAGGTTTATCCTCATTGCTGCACAGAAAAATTATGTCCTTGATGCACCGCTAGGTGACAGACCTATTGCTGGAGCAGATGCAGACGTTATGAACGTTTGGCTAGCTCAATATGATGACTACTTGATAGTTTAGTGCACCATGCTTAATGGCTTAGAATCGGGACTTCAAAGACGTTTTGAACGTCATGGACCATATGAGATGTTCCAGGAGTTGAAGTTAATATTTCAAGCAAATACCCGAGTTGAGAGATATGAAGTCTCCAACAAGTTCTATAGCTAAAAGATGGAGGAGAATCGCTCAACTAGTGAGCATGTGCTCAGATTGTCTGGGTACTACAATCGCTTGAATCAAGTGGGAGTTAATCTTCCAGATAAGATAGTGATTGACAGAATTCTCTAGTCACCATCACCAAGTTAGTAGAACTTCGTGATGAACTATGATATGCAAGGGATAACGGAAACGATTCCCAAGCTCTTCGTGATGCTGAAATCGATGAAGGTAGAAATCAAGAAAAACATCAAGTGTTGATGGTTGACAAGACCACTAGTTTGAAGAAAAGGGCAAAAGGGAAGAAGGGGAACTTCAAGAAGAACGGCAAGCAAGTTGCTGCTCAAGTGAAGAAGCCCAAGTCTGGTCCTAAGCCTGAGACTAAGTGCTTCTACTGCAAAGGGACTGGTCACTGGAAGCGGAACTGCCCCAAGTATTTGGCGGATAAGAAGGATGGCAAAGTGAACAAAAGTATATTTGATATACATGTTATTGATGTGTGCTTTACTAGTGTCTATAGCAACCCCTCAGTATTTGATATTGGTTCAGTTGCTAAGAGTAGTAACTCGAAACAGGAGTTGCAGAATAAACAGAGACTAGTTAAGGGTGAAGTGACAATGTGTGTTGGAAGTAGTTCCAAGATCGATATGATCATCATCGCACACTCCCCTATACTTTCGGGATTAGTGTTGAACTTAAATAAGTGTTATTTGGTTTTTGCGTTGAGCATGAATATAATTTGATCATGTTTATTGCAATACGGTTATTCATTAAAGTAAGAGAATAATTGTTGTTCTGTTTACATGAATAAAACCTTCGATGGTCATACACCCAATGAAACAAGTTCGTTGGATCTCGATCGTAGTGATACACATATTCATAATATTGAAACCAAAAGATGCAAAGTTAATAATGATAGTGCAACTTATTTGTGGCACTGCCGTTTAGGTCATATTGGTATAAAGCGCATGAAGAAACTCCATGCTGATGGGCTTTCGGAATCACTTGATTATGAATCACTTGATGCTTGCGAACCATGCCTTTTGGGCAAGATGACTAAAACACCGTTCTCCAGAACAATGGAGCAAGCAACAGATTTGTTGGAAATCGTACATACTGATGTATGTGGTCCGATGAATATTTAAGGCTTGCAGCGGGTATCATTATTTTTGACCTTCACAGATGATTTGAGCAGATATGTGTATATCTACTTAATGAAATAGAAGTCTGATACATTTGAAAAGTTCATATAATTTCAGAGTGAAGTGGAAAATCATCGTAACAAGAAAATAAAGTTTCTACGATCTGATCGTGGAAAAGAGTATTTGAGTTACGAGTTTGGTCTTCAGTTAAAACAATGTGAAATAGTTTCACTACTCACGCCACCTGGAACACCACAGCATAATGGTGTGTCCGAACGTCATAACCGTACTTTATTGGATATAGTGCAATCTATGATGTTTCTTACCGATTTACCACTATCATTTTTGGGGTCATGCATTAGAGACAGCTGCATTCACGTTAAAAAAAGGGGCACCATCTATATCCGTCGAGACGACGCCTTATGAACTATGGTTTGGCAAGAAACCAAAGTTGTCGTTTCTTGAAGTTTGGGGTTGTGATGCTTATGAGAAAAAGTTTCATCCTGATAAGCTCAAACCCAAATCGGAGAAATATGTCTTCATAGGATACCCAAAGGAGACTGTTGGGTACACCTTCTATCACAGATCCTAAGGCAAGACATTCGTTGCTTATAATGGATCCTTTCTAGAGAAGGAGTTTCTCTTGAAAGAAGTAAGTGGGAGGTAAGTAGAAAACTTGATAAGGTAATTGTACCTTCTACCTTATTGGAAAGTAGTTCATCACAAAAATCTGTTCTTGTGACTACTACACCAATTAGTGAGGAAGCTAATGATGATGATCATGTAACTTCAGATCGAGTTACTACCGAATCTCGTAGGTAAACCAGAGTGAGATCCGCACCAGAGTGGTATGGTAATCCTGTTCTGGAGGTCATGTTACTTGACCATGACGAACCTATGAACTGTGAGGAAGCGATGATGAGCCCAGATTCCGCGAAATGGTTTGAGGCCATGAAATCTGAGATATGATCCATGTATGAGAACAAAGTTTGGACTTTGGTTGACTTGCCCGATGATCGGCTAGCAATTGAGAATAAATGGATCTTCAAGAGGAAGACGGACACTGATAGTAGTGTTACTATCTACAAAGGTAGAATTGTCGCAAAAGGTTTTCGACAAGTTCAAGGTGTTGACTACGATGAGAGCTTCTCATTCGTATCTATGCTTGAGTCTGTCCGAATCATGTTAGTAATTGTTGCATTTTATGAAATCTGGCAAATGGATAAACAAAACTGCATTCCTTAATGGATTTATTAAAGAAGAGTTGTATATGATACAACAGAAGGTTTTGTCAATCCGAAAGGTGCTAACAAAATGTGCAAGCTCCAGCGATCCATCTGTGGACTGGTGCAAGCATCTCGGAGTTGGAATATACGCTTTGATGAAGTTGATCAAAGCATATAGTTTTATACAGACTTGCGGTGAAGCCTGTATTTACAAGAAAGTGAGTGGGAGCACTACAACATTTCTGATAAGTATATGTGAATGACATATTGTTGATCGGAAATAATGTAGAATTATTCTGTAAAGCATAAAGGAGTGTTTGAAAGGAGTTTTTCAAAGAAAGACTTCGGTGAAGCTGCTTACATATTGAGCTTCAAGATCTATAGAGATAGATCAAGACGCTTGATAAGTTTTTTTTCAATGAGTACATACCTTGACAAGATTTTGAAGTAGTTCAAAATGGAGCAGTCAAAGAAAGAGTTCTTGCCTGTATTATAAGGTGTGAAGTTGAGTAAGACTCAAAGCCCGACCACGGCAGAAGATAGAAAGAGAATGAAAGTCATTCCCTATGCCTTAGCCATAGGTTCTATAAAGTATGTCATGCTGTATACCAGATCTATTGTATACCCTGCACTGATTTGGCAAGGGAGTACAATAGTGATCTAGGAGTAGATCACTGGACAGCGGTCAGAATTATCCTTAGTGAAATAAGGATATGTTTCTCGATTATGGACGTGATAAAAAGGTTCGTCGTAAAGGGTTACGCCGATGCAAGTTTTGACACTAATCTAGATGACTCTAAGTCTCGGTCTAGATACATATTGAAAGTGGGAGCAATTAGCTAGAGTAGCTCCATGCAGAGCATTGTTGACATAGAAATTTGCAAAATACATGTGGATCTGAATGTGGCAGACCCGTTGACTAAGATTCTCTCACAAGCAAAACATGATCACACCTTAGTACTCTTTGGGTGTTAATCACATAGCGATGTGAACAAGATTACTGAATCTAGTAAACCCTTTGGGTGTTGGTCACATGGCGATGTGAACTATGGGTGTTAATCACATGATGATGTGAACTATCGATGTTAATCACATGGTGATGTGATCTAGATTATTGACTCTAGTGCAAGTGGGAGATTGAAGGAAATATGCCCTAGAGGCAATAATAAAGTTATTATTTATTTCCTTATATCATGATAAATATTTATTATTCATGCTAGAATTGTATTAACCGGAAACATAATACATGTGTGAATACATAGACAAACAGAGTGTCACTAGTATGCCTCTACTTGACTAGCTCGTTAATCAAAGATGGTTATGTTTCCTAACCATGGACAAAGAGTTGTTATTTGATTAATGGGATCACATCATTAGATGAATGATCTGATTGACATGACCCATTCCATTAGCTTAGCACCCGATCGTTTAGTATGTTGCTATTGCTTTCTTCATGACTTATACATGTTCCTATAACTATGAGATTATGCAACTCCCGTTTACCGGAGGAACACTTTGGGTACTACCAAACGTCACAACGTAACTGGGTGATTATAAAGGAGTACTACAGGTGTCTCCAATGGTAGATGTTGGGTTGGCGTATTTCGAGATTAGGGTTTGTCACTCCGATTGTCGGAGAGGTATCTCTGGGCCCTCTCGGTAATACACATCACATAAGCCTTGCAAGCATAATAACTAAGATGTTAGTTATGAGATGATGTATTACGGAACAAGTAAAGAGACTTGCCAGTAACGAGATTGAACTAGGTATTGGATACCGACGATCGAATCTCAGGCAAGTAACATACCGATGACAAAGGGAACAATGTATGTTGTTATGCGGTCTGACCGATAAAGATCTTCATAGAATATGTAGGAGCCAATATGGGCATCCAGGTCCCGCTATTGGTTATTGACCGGAGACGTGTCTCGGTCATGTCTACATTGTTCTCGAACCGTAGGGTCCGCACGCTTAACGTTATGATGACAGTTATTATGAGTTTATGCATTTTGATGTACCGAAGGTTGTTCGGAGTCCCGGATGTGATCACGGACATGACGAGGAGTCTCGAAATGGTCGAGACGTAAAGATTGATATATTGGAAGGCTATGTTTGGACATCGGAAGTGTTCCGGATGAAATCGGGATTTTACCGGAATACCGGGAGGGTTACCGAAACCCCCCGGGAGGCAAATGGGCCTATTGGGCCTTAGTGGAAAAGTGAAAAGGGGCTGCCATAGAGGGCTGCGCACCTCCCCCCTTTCCTAGTCCTAATAGGACTAGGGAAGGTGGCCGGCCACCCCTTCTCTCTTTCCCCCTTGAGGATTCCTATTAGGAATAGGATTGGGGGGGAGTCCTACTCCCGGTAGGAGTAGGACTCCTCCTGCGCCCCTCTCCCTTGGCCGGCCGAACCCCTCCCCTTGCTCCTTTATATACGGGGGCAGGGGGCACCCCATAGACACACAAGTTGATCATTGTTGATCGTTCCTTAGCCGTGTGCGGTGCCCCCTGCCACCAAATTCCACCTCGGTCATATCGTTGTAGAGCTTAGGCGAAGCCCTGCGTCGGTAGTACATCAAGATCGTCACCACGCCGTCGTGCTGACGGAACTCTTCCTCGACGCTTTGCTGGATCGGAGCCCGAGGATCGTCATCGAGCTGAACGTGTGCTAAGAACTCGGAGGTGCCGGAGTAACGGTGCTTGGATCGGTCGGATCGGGAAGAAGACGTACGACTACTTCCTCTACGTTGTGTGATCACTTCCGCAGTCGGTCTGCGTTGGTACGTAGACAACACTCTCCCTCTCGTTGCTATGCATCACCATGATCTTGCGTGTGCGTAGGAAAATTTTCGAAATTACTACGTTCCCCAACAGTAACATACCGATGACAAAGGGAATGACGTATGTTGTTATGCGGTTTGACCGATAAAGATCTTCGTAGAATATGTAGGAACCAATATGAGCATCCAGGTTCCGCTATTGGTTATTGACCAGAGATGTGTCTCAGTCATGTCTACATAGTTCTCGAACCCGTAGGGTCCGCACGCTTAACGTTCGATGATGATTTATATTATGAGTTATGTGATTTGATGTACCGAAGGTTGTTCGGAGTCCCGGATGAGATCACGGGCGTGACGAGGAGTCTCAAAATGGTAGAGACATAAAGATTCATATATTGAAAGGTTACATTCGGACATCGGAATGGTTTGGATCGTTTCGGAAGTACCGGGGGTTACCGAAACCCCCTCTGGGAAGTTATTGGGCCTAATGGTGGAAGAGAGGAGGCAGTCCAAGGAGTGGCGCGCACCCCCTAGCCCAAACCGAATTGGACTAGGGCTAGGGGGGCCGGCCCCCCTTTCCTTCATTTCTCATATTCCTTCCCCTCTTCTCCTTGTGGAAGTATAAAGGGGGATCCTACTTGGAGTAGGATTCCCCCCTTGGGCGCGCCACCCTTGGCCGGCCTCCTCCTCCCTCCCCCGTTTATATACGTGGGAGGGGGCACCCCATAGACACACAATTTGATCTTTAGCCATGTGCGGTGCCCCCCTCCACAATTTTACACCTCGGTCATATTTGTCGTAGTGCTCAAGCGAAGCTCTGCGTCGGTAACTTTATCATCACAGTCACCACGTCGTCGTGCTAGCGGAATTCTCCCTCGGCCTCAATTGGATCAAGAGTTCGAAGGACGTCACCGAGCTGAACGTGTGCAAATCGCGGAGGTGCCGTACGTTCGGTACTTGGATCGGTTGGATCGCGAAGACGCTTGACTACATCAACCGCGTTACTAAACGTTTCCACTTTCGGTCTACGAGGGTACGTAGACACACTCTCCCCTCTCGTTGCTATGCATCTCCTATATAGATCATGCGTGATCGTAGGCAAAATTTTGAAATACTGCGTTCCCCAACAGGCGGGGGACGCCCCCGCGGCGCGATTCTGCCCGCAGATTTGGCCGGAATCGCCGACGGCGGACGGGCGGCAGAAGAAGGTGGAGAAAGGACGCGGGCTGAAATGTCCCTCCCGCCAACCGCTTCACTGCGGGGCACCATAGGGGCGAGGCGGAAACCCGCGTATTCATGGGTTGGAGCCGAGATTTTGCCCTGCCCCTCAAAAACATTTACGGACCAGCCACGTTTGCGGGATCTATTCGGGCGTGATTTTTCGCGCCGACCTGCATTTTGGCGGTTATTTCACAGGTCGGGGCTTTTTGTAGGGTCTTTTAGAGTTGCTCTTAGCAATCAACTGTACAAATGCTACTTGCCTTGCTTGGCTGTAGCTCCAAATCGATTAAAACAAACCATGATTAAATATTTTTTGAATACTCCCTTCGTCCCATAATATAAGAGCGTTTTTGACAAATGAAACGGAGGATGTACATGTTAAACATTTTCCAAACACACATTCATATTTTTTTCGAATGATACGGACATTTTTTTAAACTATACGACGCTTTTTTACATTGTATAAATATATTTATAAATTTAACAAACATATTTTTGAAAGTTGTCAACATTTTCTTAAATGTAACTTACACGCTGTTTGAATGGCATGAAACATTTTTAATTGCAAGATTTTTTACATTGTATACATTTTCTCAAAAATATTACATGCATTTTTTGAAATGTGTGACCATTTTTTGAATGTTGTATACAATTTATTTGAATGGTACAGACATTCTCTAAAATTTGGGAGAACATTTTTTACACTGCATTAATATTTTTTAGATGTAAATGAACGCTTTCAATAAATTAACCTTCGTAATATGTGTATTTAGTATTTTTCAAATTATAAAAACAATTGAATAAAAAACACTGGATTAATATTTGACGAGGTACTGTCTCGCAAGAAGCGAGACCAAGAAAATTTGTTCGTAAAAGATTAATGGGCCAGGCTAAGTGCGAATGGGATAGTCGGGCTCTCTAATAGGCCTGTTCTAGTCCAACTCAGGCCTGGCCTGCGGTCACTCTCCCCTTCGTCGCGCGGCGCAACACAAAACAAAAGCCGAGGCAGGACGAGAGAGCGAACCCTCTTTAAACCCTAGAACACTTAGGCACCGCCGCCGCCGCCGCTGCTCCCAGGACAGCAGCCAAGGAAGAAGAAACCAAGCCTCCGCCATGCCGAAATCCAAGCGCAATCGCTCAGGTCAGTTCGCCCGCTCCGTTCCGCTGCCCTCAATCCCCCCTCCCGCCTCTGCCCGCTTCCTTCTCCGTCTCCTGGATTCAAAAAAGTTTGGCTGTTCAAACTTGTGGCTCTGGATTAGTTCCAACAAGCAGTGGTGTTCATATGGAACCTAAATATGTGCTAAACTGCTAATCAAGAACTGAAACCCAAATTTCGGCGAGCAACGATGCCATTTTTCTGTCCTTGTTTTATCGTCTCATGCTCAAAATCTTGATGTTTGATGATGGTCGCAGTCACCTTGTCCAAGACCAAGAAGAAGCCTGGTCTAGAGCGTAAGGGCAAGGTGGTCACGGAGATCAAAGACGCGATTGAGCGCCACAGCAGCGCCTATGTCTTCACCTTCAACAATATGAGGAATCAGAAGCTCAAGGACCTCAGGGACCAACTTAAATCCTCTAGCCGGTAGGTTCCACTCTTTATTTATTACTAGTACTCCCTCTGTAAAGAAATATAAGAGTGTTTAGATTGCTACTTTAGTGACCTAAACGCTCTTGTATTTCTTTACGGAGGGAGTACTAGTTATCTGCTATGTTGTTTGCAAGTCCTCTGTCCAAGAGCAATTTACAATATGGTTGGTTTTGAACCTTTTCTTAAACAACAATGACATGTTTGCAAATGTTATTTTGGCTTGAATCAACACAATTTACTTGAGCTCGTTGATGCATGCTGCTTTGTTTTGCTGGACAATACCTTCAAACCCTGATAAAGTGACAAGTCACAACTATGGTGGTTAATGCTAAGCTTTACTGGCAGTTGATGCTGCAAAATTTGTAGACCAATTTTATAACTTCTAAGTATTGTTTTTTCTCAGGATATTCCTTGCTGGAAAGAAGGTCATGCAGATAGCATTGGGGCGGTCACCTGCTGATGAAGCTAAGACAGGCCTGCATAAACTCTCCAAGGTGATTCATCCTTTGCCAGTGTTTGGTAGATACTGTTAAGTGTAATCCACACCATTCTTGTGAGGTTTTTGCTGACAGCTACTTCTCTGTATCTAGTTCCTTCAAGGTGCTTCTGGATTGTTATTTACAAATCTCCCAAGGGATGATGTCGAGAGGTAGCACTATCTTATAGTTCTTTTGCATTTGCACAGTATTGCTAATGCTTGCTTACATATGTGGTGCGGCTCTGGTAAAGTTATGATCATAAATCATGTGTGCAGATTATTCCGAGAATTTGAGGCGAATGATTTTGCGAGGACAGGAAGTATTGCGACTCAAACGGTATTACTTCTGCTTCCATGTTCAAGTACTCATGGTCAAGCTTTTAGTTTGGTTAAAAAATGTTAAGCTTATTAGTAATTCTGGACATGTAATTAGTACTGGTAGTAGTCCCTCTGTTCTGATATAGAGAGTACTTATTTTGCAAAACCTGACCGGCCTAGGGTGCAATCGTTCCTTTCTTACTCCTAATTAAATGTTGGTCTTCCTAAAGCAGACACACGTGATGCTGGCCTTTCTTGCTGCAGATTGTGGGGAGATGGCAAATGTAGAAGTAACTGCATGATAATTTTGGGGATTAAGTTATTGCGCCAGTTTTCCTGACGCTGCATCGGTGCATGCAATAACTTTGTAACAGCTGTGGGTATTTTCGGTAGAATTGGCGTGAGATTGATGGGATGCCTTCTATTAGTAATTGCATGAAAAAAATTACATGCCCTATCCCCCATCAGTATTCGGAACAGATGGAGTATGACTTTGTGAAATGAAGGTCGACATCCTTCCTGTGTAGGTTCACTTTAGTGATTACCCATTGATAAAAACTGTTTTATGCCCTGGATAGGGTATAACAATGAGTGTTAGTCTGAAGTTGTGTTATTCTTCTATTAAATAGCACTTGTGGTTTCTTGTATGAGTTGGCTAACAAAACTCTGGAACTTTTTGATGCCTCAGGTTGAGCTAAAGGAAGGCCCTCTGGAACAGTTTTCACATGAAATGGAACCCTTTCTGCGCAAACAAGGACTGCCAGTTCGTCTAAACAAAGGTTTGTAGTTCCCTTGCACTCAGGTGCTTGAAGCTACCAAGCAAAATGGTTGGAACTAATAAAGTTGACCATTGTTGGTGCAGGTGTTGTTGAATTGGTTGCAGATCATGTAGTATGTGAAGAAGGGAAGCCCCTTTCACCAGAAGCAGCACACACTCTGGTATGAATGGGCATATTGTGCAGCGTTACCGACATATTAGTTTAAAAAAATAACAAGACAGATACTGATCAGCCATGGGAAGCAGCAGTATAGTTTCCCAGTAATAGCATGTTAATTAGCTAGGTTTGGCAAAACACATAGGCAGATGGGTGTTCCAGGCTTCTATCACCACATTTTTATCCTTAATAGCACTGGAAGCATGTCTCCCCTTGTTGTGCAAGCTGTTGATCTCTTTCTTTGCACTGAGACCCAATTGATTTCTTTGTGGCAGCGTGTGCTTGGGAGGAAGATGGCGACGTTCCGACTGTACCTTGTCTGCCGCTGGTCGTCCGATGACTTTGAAGTGTACAAGGAAGGCTTGGCGCACCTGGGAGGTGAGGAAGCTGACGAGTCTTCTTAAGGTTGTTGGATCATGGTTGTGTGCTTGTTGTCTAGCTGTGTTCAGACGGTTTTGTGCCATGCCTTTGTACCCTTAATTTGACAAGAATCTCAAATATATGATCTGACCCAGTTGGGCATATTGTCGAGTGCCAGTATTTTTGCGAGCTACTATTATAGGTTGATCTTCGTCCCTAGGATTCTTCTCTGTTGTTGTCGTCTCGTGTTCGTTGTGTTGGTTGGGAAACTGGTGTCTTTGGGTCGTCTGATCAGACAGTGGCTCCGTTAAATCTGGCGCATCTGCATCCGTCGGGCCATCTCTGGTCGGGGTGTGGATCTGATGGTTTGTCGTCGGTTGGTCGAGCCTCCAGTTCGTGGTTGGCTTCATCCTTGATGCTCGCATTGCCTGCTGCATCGCCTGTATTTTGCTTGTTCACCCCAATGCCTCCCTTCAATGGCCTGGGTGGAGGCAGATCCTGTGGAGTTGGGCAGGTGGTCTCGTCGCCAAGTGATGTTGCGCCTATACTCATCCAAGTAGTTTGATCAAGTGTGGTGTCGAATCCATCTGTGTGATGTTTTGTGCTGCAGTTGCGGTCGTCGCTATGGAAGTCGAGTTTGGGTCATGTTGTGTGACTGTGTTTCAAGTTTTGCAATGGACTTTGGGGCTAAACGGCTGAGTTCTCTTATGCCACGAGAGTAGGCTTATCAGTTTCGGGCCGTCTACGGGCGGTCGGTCATGTAATTCAAAACTCTTCTTAATTAATGAGATGAGGCAAATCTTTTGCCTCCGTTTTGAAAAAAAAAGTTTTGCAATGGACAGTTCTCGCTTTCATACCTCGTGTTGTATCTTTTGCTCTAGTCTGGGTTGGATTCAGTTTGTTTTCTTCTCATGGATCACCAACCATCAGGTTGATGATGATCCTTAATTCGTTCAGGTGTTTCATGGAGTGGCGTCTCTGGTGATGTATGGGTCGTGCCCTTTTTGACATTGTATCATCTACCCTCTTTGATTCATATTTTTTTTGAAACGGAGGCAAAAACTTTGCCTCATTTCATTAATAAAGAAGGAGTAAAAAACAAAGTCTCAACGAGGGTCATTACTCCTCAACAAATGCGAAAACAAAAAGAACTACTCTCGCAGCATCAAGGATCCCAAGTGTTTAGCCCGGGCCAAAACCCAATTTCTGGCCTCCACCTTGATGCCCTCTAGCACCGTGGTGGCATTGAGGATTTCTTCTAGAATACCCTCGCGTTTCTCTCTTTCCAAACCTACCAAGAGACTAGCATTATAAGCCAAGAGACCGCCTTCCTCTGGTGTTCGCGACCAAGGATCATTCTAGTCTACCACTCATGGACCAAAGAGATTTCAGGCCAGTCAGCGATGTTGAGCTCCGGCGTGTCAAGCCAACATCTCACCGCATTCCAAATGCGCATGGAGAACCTACGCTAGAACATAATGTGTGTCGCCGTCTCCGGCTCCCTTTTGCAGAGTTGGCATACATTGCAATTTGGCCACCCTCGCCGCTGTAGACCGTTCGAATCATGTTCTTGTTGATGAGCCACGCGAAAAACTTGCAGGGGGGGGGGGATTTTCCCCATACCACTTCGAATTGCGAGGCGGACGGGTATGTGCCATTGGTCGTGAGGTTCCACTTGATGTCATAGGCCAGGTCATCCCAAAGTTCAACCTGGCTGAGCTTCTCTCAAAGCGTACAGAACTGTGCAATATGTTGAACCGAAAGTGTTGGAAATATGCCCTAGAGGCAATAATAAATTGGTTATTATTATATTTCCTTGTTCATGATAATCGTTTATTATCCATGCTAGAATTGTATTGATAGGAAACTCAGATACATGTGTGGATACATAGACAACACCATCTCCCTAGTAAGCCTCTAGTTGACTGGCTCGTTGATCAATAGATGGTTACAGTTTCCTGACCATGGACATTGGATGTCGTTGATAACGGGATCACATCATTAGGAGAATGATGTGATGGACAAGACCCAATCCTAAGCCTAGCACAAGATCATGTAGTTCGTATGCTAAAGCTTTTCTAATGTCAAGTATCATTTCCTTAGACCATGAGATTGTGCAACTCCCGGATACCGTAGGAGTGCTTTGGGTGTGCCAAACGTCACAACGTAACTGGGTGGCTATAAAGGTACACTACAGGTATCTCTGAAAGTGTCTGTTGGGTTGGCACGAATCGAGACTGGGATTAGTCACTCCGTGTAAACGGAGAGGTATCTCTGGGCCCACTCGGTAGGACATCATCATAATGTGCACAATGTGATCAAGGAGTTGATCACGGGATGATGTGTTACGGAACGAGTAAGAGAGACTTGCCAGTAACGGGATTGAACAAGGTATCGGGATACCGACGATCGAATCTCGGGCAAGTATCGTACCACTAGACAAAGGGAATTGTATACGGGATTGATTAAGTCCTTGACATCGTGGTTCATCCGATGAGATCATCGTGGAACATGTGGGAGCCAACATGGGTATCCAGACCCCGCTGTTGGTTATTGACCGGAGAGTTATCTCGGTCATGTCTGCATGGTTCCCGAACCCGTAGGGTCTACACACATAAGGTTCGATGATGCTAGGGTTATAGGGAATAGATATACGTGGTTACCGAATGTTGTTCGGAGTCCCGGATGAGATCCCGGACGTCACGAGGAGTTCCGAAATGGTCCGGAGGTAAAGATTTATATATGGGAAGTCTTGTTTTGGTCACTGGAAAAGTTTCGGGTTTTATCGATAACGTACCGGGACCACCGGGAGGGTCCCGGGGGTCCACCAAGTGGGGCCACCAGCCCCGGAGGGCTGCATAGGCCAAGTGTGGGAGGGGACCAGCCCCAGGTGGGCTGGTGCGCCCCCCACCAAGGCCCAAGGCGCAAGGGAGAGTGGAAGGGGGCAAACCCTAGGCTCAGATTATGTTAGCAATTGCCGCATTTTATGATTATGAAATTTGGCAGATGGATGTCAAAACTGCATTCCTGAATGGATTTTTGGAAGAAGAGTTGTATATGATGCAACCGGAAGGTTTTGTCGATCCAAAGGGAGCTAACAAAGTGTGCAAGCTCCAGCGATCCATTTATGGACTGGTGCAAGCCTCTCGGAGTTGGAATAAACGCTTTGATAGTGTGATCAAAGCATTTGGTTTTATACAGACTTTCGGAGAAGCCTGTATTTACAAGAAAGTGAGTGGGAGCTCTGTAGCATTTCTGATATTATATGTGGATGACATATTACTGATTGGAAATGATATAGAATTTCTGGATAGCATAAAGGGATACTTGAATAAGAGTTTTTCAATGAAAGACCTTGGTGAAGCTGCTTACATATTAGGCATAAAGATCTATAGAGATAGATCAAGACGCTTAATTGGACTTTCACAAAGCACATACCTTGACAAGATTTTGAAGAAGTTCAAAATGGATCAAGCAAAGAAAGGGTTCTTGCCTGTGTTACAAGGTGTGAAGTTGAGTCAGACTCAATGACCGACCACTGCAGAAAATAGAGAGAAAATGAAAGATGTTCCCTATGCTTCAGCCATAGGCTCTATCATGTATGCAATGCTGTGTACCAGACCTGATGTGTGCCTTGCTATAAGTCTAGCAGGGAGGTACCAAAGTAATCCAGGAGTGGATCACTGGACAGCGGTCAAGAACATCCTGAAGTACCTGAAAAGGACTAAGGATATGTTTCTCGTATATGGAGGTGACAAAGAGCTCATCGTAAACGGTTACGTTAATGCAAGCTTTGACACTGATCCGGACGATTCTAAATCGCAAACCGGATACGTGTTTACATTAAACGGTGGAGCTGTCAGTTGGTGCAGTTCTAAACAAAGCGTCATGGCGGGATCTACATGTGAAGCGGAATACATAGCTGCTTCGGAAGCAGCAAACGAAGGAGTCTGGATGAAGGAGTTCATATCCGATCTAGGTGTCATACCTAGTGCATCGGGTCCAATGAAAATCTTTTGTGACAATACTGGTGCAATTGCCTTGGCGAAGGAATCCAGATTTCACAAAAGAACCAAGCACATCAAAAGATGCTTCAATTCCATCCGGGATCTAGTCCAGGTGGGAGACATAGAGATTTGCAAGATACCTACGGAGCTGAATGTAGCAGACCCGTTGACTAAGCCTCTTCCACGAGCAAAACATGATCAACACCAAAGCTCCATGGGTGTTAGAATCATTACTGTGTAATCTAGATTATTGACTCTAGTGCAAGTGGGAGACTGAAGGAAATATGCCCTAGAGGCAATAATAAAGTTATTATTTATTTCCTTATATCATGATGAAAGTTTATTATTCATGCTAGAATTGTATTAACCGGAAACATAATACATGTGTGAATACATAGACAAACATAGTGTCACTAGTATGCCTCTACTTGACTAGCTCGTTAATCAAAGATGGTTAAGTTTCCTAACCATGGACAAAGAGTTGTCATTTGATTAACGGGATCACATCATTAGTTGAATGATCTGATTGATATGACCCATTCCATTAGCTTAGCACCCGATCGTTTAGTATGTTGCTATTGCTTTCTTCATGACTTATACATGTTCCTATGACTACGAGATTATGTAACTCCCGTGTGCCGGAGGAACACTTTGTGTGCTACCAAACGTCACAACGTAACTGGGTGATTATAAAGGTGCTCTACAGGTGTCTCCAAAGGTACATGTTGGGTTGACGTATTTCGAGATTAGGATTTGTCACTCCGATCGTCGGAGAGGTATCTTTGTAGCGACCCGACCCGAATGGATCAAGTCTACTGTGCTCCGGTGTCATCCCTGGATCAGTAATGCTGACACCACACAATACATCGAAGGATTTATAGCAGAGTGGCAATCACACACTTATTACATCGGTGTCTCAAAAGAGAACTTATTACAATAATATGGCTTAAGGCCATCTAATATCGATAACAGCGGAAGACTTGGAAGATAAATGGGTCCATCAACTCCAACGGCATCACTGAGTATAGAACCACGACCTAAGCACCTTAATCGTCGTCTGAAAAGTCTGCAACATTAACGTTGCAGCCTGAAACGGGTCAGCACATGGAATATGCTGACAAGGTAACACATAGAGAGTAATGGAATGAAACAGCTATACTATATGCATATTTGGCTGGTGGAAAGCTCTATGGTTACTGTTTTGCGTAAAGCCAATTTTTCCCTACTGCAAAGAAATAAATTTATTTAACTATCATGGTGGTTGTTAAACATTGAGAATGGTTGACAACATTCTCAATCCCAATTAAAAGTAATCATTAATAACCCAACAACATTAATTTAGAAGTAACATGACGAGATTCACATGATATTCAAGTACTAGATACTCAAGATTGTCCATAACCGGGGACACGGCTAATCATGATTAGTTTATTACACTCTGCAGAGGTTTGCGCACTTTTCCCCACAAGACTCGATCGCCTCCGTTGGATTTCTCGCACTACTGGTGTTTGAGAAACGGATGACCGAGACACAGTCTTTCAGAAGCGCTAGCACCTTATGATGGATAGACCGGTACACCTACTTCCCCTACATCTGCTAGTCTACCCTGTAAGAGTTCGCACGACTTAGTCAACTATGCCAGAGCCCATAATGTCTTGTGGCTGCACACGTAAGTATTTAGCATGAAAGATCTTATGATCCCTTTGAGCCTGGGTGGCGGTCCAAAATAAAATAGGCAAGTCCTGATAGACATCAGGTGCCTCAATCCACCCAGATGTGTGTTTAAGTTGCCACCTTAGATAAACCTTTAAAATTATCAATCTCACATCTTTCATGGAGATATCACTCACCCAATCCACGTCTACTAGCATAGCATGACATAATAAGCAAACGTAGAAGTAACTCCCAAAGGTTTCATAATAAACAGGTAATAGGTACTACCTCATCTACTTCCCTTCCCACAATTTAATTAGATCCTAATCATGCAATGTGTGAGGATTGATCTAATGCAATAAAACTGGGTTGTAGAAAAGGTATGATCAAAGTGTTACTTGCCTTGCTGATGATCCGCGAGTCCTAGAGATTTGAAGTAACAGGCGGCGCAATCCGGGTAATCTATCGCAGACAAACAACAAGCATACAATAAGTACTCATCTAATGCACAGGTAAAACTCGAACAAGAGATCGAACCAGAAAGTTCAACTTAAGAACTCCGGTTGCAAAGAGAGAAAGAACCGAACAAAGAAACCGAAAACAAACGGCGGAAGAAAACAACTCGGTTCTAGCAAGTTGAAACTAGGTCAAATTTTACCATAGCAAAAACTGGTTAAAGTTGATTAGTCGGAACGACGGTTTCGAAATGAAATTCCAGGCGCTTGAATCACCTGATTCCGATAAATGAGCAAGAAGATAGACTAGAACGAAGATCGGATCTGAGATCGCGATCGCGGAATAAATCCAACGAAAAGAAAAAGAAGAACGGTTAAACGAACGGACGTTCGTTAACTTAAAAGAATCCGGTGATCACGTTCGTTAGGACGAACGGTCCGGCGAATGGTCGCTAGGCAACTAAACCGGAAAGAAAACGGATCCAATCTAGGGTTTCGGAAAAGAAATCGAAACGAAGAACCGATCTAGAAAACCGGAACGGAAGAGAAGAAAAGAATCGGAACGGTTTAGAAGAAAAACCGAACCGAGGGGAGAAAAAGAGACGTGGCGCGGTACCTCCGGCGAGGCTCCGGCGGCGGCGGCGTTGGGAGACGGCGGCGTGGGCAAGGGGCGGCGGCGGCGCGGCGCTAGGGGCGGCACGGCTTGGGTGGCGCGGGGTAAGGGCGGCGGCGGCGCGGGGCAAGGGGCGCGGCGCGGCGGCTTGGGGAGCTTGGGGCTTGGGGTTTGGTGTGGGGTTTAGAGGGGGGTGTGGGGGTATATAAAGAGGGGAGAGGAGAGGAGACTTGGGGGAGGGGGCAAGAAAAGAGAAGGAGAGGGAGATTGGAAACGGAGTAGGACTAGAGTCCTACTAGGACTCCTATAGGGCGGCGGCTCCCTCCTGCGCCAGGCGCGCGGCGCGGCTAAGGCCTGGCCGGCCGGCCTGCTGGCTGGGCCTTGGCCCAAGGCGCGCTGCTGGATTTTTTTTTAAATCGGTTTCGCGCACAGAAAAAACAAAAGAAAAGAGAACTAAACGAACTCCAAAACTTCTAAAGTAAATTTTTCCCGACTCCTAAAAATGAGTCGAACAAAACGAACTTTTCTCCGGGACCTAGAATGCAATTTTGAAAATATGCATTTTTCCCTATCCAAATAAAAGGCAAATAAAACTCCGACAAAACCAATGATCCTTTCTTCAAAATTTGGGAAGAACTCAAATATGAAAATGACGAAATCTCCAACTCTCTCCGTGGGTCCTTGAGTTGCGTGAAATTCCTAGGATCGGCAAAATGCAAGAAAATATGATATGCATGATGATCTAGTGTATAACATTCCAAATTGAAAATTTGGGATGTTACAAACCTACCCCCCTTAAGATGAATCTCGCCCTCGAGATTCGGGTTGGCTAGAAAATAGGTGAGGGTGGTCCTTGAGCAAATCTTCTTCTCTCTCCCAGGTGGCTTCATCCTCTGAGTGGTGGTTCCACTGAACTTTACAAAACTTGATAACCTTGCTGCGGGTAACTCTGCTGGCAAACTCGAGAATCTTGACTGGTTTCTCTTCATACATTAAGTCGTCCTTCAACTGAATCGCTTCAAGCGGCACTGTATCTCTTAACGGTACCTCCGCCATCTTGGCGTGACATTTCTTCAGCTGAGAAACATGGAATACGTCATGAACTCCTGACAGTCCCTCTGGTAATTCCAACTTATACGCGACTTCTCCCATACGTTGCAAGATCTTATATGGTCCAACGAAACGCGGTGCTAATTTTCCCTTAACTCCAAAGCGTTTAACTCCTCGTAGTGGGGATACTCGGAGATAAACTCTGTCTCCGGTTTCGAAAACTATCTCCTTGCATTTCGAATCTGCGTAGCTCTTCTGCCTGGACTGGGCTACCTTGCGCCTACCGCGAATCAACTTCACCTTCTGTTCAGACTCTTTAATCAAATCTGGTCCAAAGAATTGACGGTCTCCAACTTCGTCCCATGACAACGGTGTCCTGCACCTCCTTCCGTATAAAGCTTCGAAAGGTGCCATCTTCAAACTGGTTTGGTAACTGTTGTTATAAGAAAACTCCGCATACGGCAAGTTATCGTCCCAACTAGATCCATAATCTAGTGCACAAGCTCTCAGCATATCTTCCAAAATCTGATTGACCCTCTCGGTCTGTCCATCTGTCTGTGGATGAAAAGCGGTGCTGAACTCTAGCCTGGTTCCCAAAGTTTCATGTAACTGATTCCAAAACTTTGAGGTAAATTGGGTTCCTCTATCTGATACAATACTCCCCAGAACTCCATGCAAACAAATGATCCTAGTCAGGTATATCTTTGCCAACTTAGCACTGGTGTAAGTGGTCTTGACTGGAATGAAATGTGCTACCTTCGTCAAACGATCAACTACTACCCATATCGAGTCATATCCTGCTTTCGTCCTGGGTAGTCCTGTGATAAAATCCATGCCTATCTTATCCCACTTCCATTCGGGTATCGGCAATGGTTGCAACAATCCGGCTGGCTTTTGATATTCTGCCTTTACTCTATGACATACGTCACAAACTGCTACATATGCTGCAATATCCTTCTTCATTCCGGTCCACCAGAATGTCTCCTTCAAATCCAAATACATCTTGGTATTTCCTGGGTGAATCGAATATGGTGAATCATGTGCCTCTTGTAGAATCAACTTCCTGATCTCCGGATCATTTGGCACATAAACACGGTCCTCAAACCATAGGGTATCGTGCTCATCCTCACGAAATCCCTTTGCTTTTCCTTTGCTTAGTTTCTCCTTTATAGCAGCAATCTCCTTATCAGATTTCTGAGCTTCTCTGATTTTATCCATCAATGTTGACTGAATCTCCAATGCTGCTACATAGCCTTTCGGAACTATTTCTAAACTTAGTTCACGAAGGTTTTCTGCTAACTCCTTGGGTATTTCTCCCGTCATTAACGTATTGACATGGCTCTTACGGCTCAATGCGTCAGCTACTACATTAGCTTTACCGGGATGGTAATGCAATCTCATATCATAATCTTTGATGAGCTCCAACCATCTCCTTTGTCTGAGATTCAACTCCTTTTGCGTGAAAATGTACTTCAAACTCTTGTGATCCGTGTACACCTCACAATGATTTCCAATGAGGAAATGTCTCCATGTCTTCAATGCATGCACTACGGCTGCTAACTCCAAATCATGCGTAGCATAATTCAACTCATGAGGCTTCAGTTGTCGTGATGCATACGAAACAACTCTCCCTTCATGCATAAGCACTGCTCCAAGTCCTCGACATGAAGCGTCGCAATACACCTCATAATCCTTGGTCTGATCTGGCAAAATCAACACTGGTGAGGTAACCAATCGTTTCTTCAACTCCTGGAAACTAGCCTCACACTCCTCAGTCCAATTGAACTTAGTATCCTTCTTCAACAACTCCGTCATAGGCTTTGCAATCTTTGAAAAGTTCTCAATGAATCTCCGGTAGTATCCTGCGAGTCCAAGAAAACTCCGGATCTCTCCAACTGTCGTTGGTGCTTCCCATTCGGTTACGGTCTCAACCTTGGCGGGGTCAACTGCTATCCCTTCTCCGGATATAACGTGTCCGAGGAATCCTACTTCCTTCAACCAAAACTCACATTTGCTGAATTTGGCATATAGCTGATGTTCCCTTAGCTTCTCCAAAACCAAACGCAAATGTTCCTTATGCTCTTCTCCAGTCTTTGAATAAACCAGGATATCATCAATGAACACTACGACGAACTTATCCAGAAACTCCATAAACACTTTGTTCATCAGGTTCATAAAATAGGCAGGTGCGTTAGTCAATCCAAATGGCATAACGGTATACTCATACATTCCATATCTTGTGGTGAAAGCTGTCTTAGGTATGTCCTGCTCTCGAATCTTCAACTGGTGGTACCCTGATCGCAAATCGATCTTGGAAAACACTTTAGTTCCTTGCAAATGATCAAACAGATCATTAATCATTGGTAGTGGGTACTTGTTCTTGATGGTTACTTCATTCAATCCACGATAATCAACAACCATCCTTAATGATCCATCCTTCTTCTCTACTAGAAGTACGGGTGATCCCCAAGGCGAAGAACTTGGGCGTATGTAACCTTTCTCCAATAACTCCTTAATCTGATTCTTAATTCCTACCAAATCCTTTGCTGGCATCCGGTATGGTCTCTTTGATATTGGGCCTGTACCTGGCAATAACTCAATCAAAAACTCAGTGTCTCTATCCGGTGGCATGCCTGGCAACTCTTCAGGAAATACATCAGGAAAATCCTTTACCACTGGTACTTCCTCCTGCACTACTCCTATTAGGCAATTTACTTGTGTCCTTTTTGGCACATGCCGGGATACATACTTGATCCTTCTCCCTTCTGGTGTGGTAAGAAAAATTGACTTACTAGCACACTCAATATTCCCTTCATACTTTGATAACCAATCCATGCCTAATATCACATCCAATCCTTGAGATTCCAATACTATTAGGTCTGAGGAAAAACATAGTTACCAATCCTTAATGGTAAATCCGGGGTCACGTCTCAGAGGCATTTGATGGTTTAGAAAAGAAGAGATATAAGAATAGAATGAGGTCTAAAGAGAAAACACTACCCCAATGCACATGAGCAAATTCACACAAAATCACTTCATTCAATTCAAACAAGGGCATACAATCGATCTAGCTATCGCAAAAGTGCTCGAACTATAGTGTATACATGGGGGAAAATACTACTAATATTTGGTGGTCATCTAAAAATTTGAACCGGTGGAAGACTCCATGATGTCCGCTCCAGCTTCGTCTTCAAAGTCGGGTTCACTTGGATCCGAATCGGTGTCGTCGATGATGATGTAGTTGTCCGGACATGCGACGTACATGTCTTCCTTCCTGGATGCTAACTCCCTCTTGAGTTCTACAATCTCTTGCTTAAGATCGACGTTGTGTCTTGCTAGAGCTACGATCTCGTCCATGTAGTCCTTGCGTGTAGCCTTCAGATCTCCTTCTAGCTCGATGATCCTAGCCTTCACATTCTTCAACTCTATCATATCATTGCACAACTGGTTCTCGTGGCGTCGAATGTGCTGGTTTAACTCCTAGATGAATGCTGCAATGGATCTATCCTTCTTGGTGGTGACTAACTCCCATTGTTCATCTCGGCGTCCGCAAATCTGGTAGATAGTGTCCTTGAGGTCTTCTTGATAAACTTCTCCAATGCGTCCTATGGTGATATGGGCTGCCATGCTCTTTCCTAGGCTCCAAGTTGGTGCATTGAAAACACTATCTATGGGCTTCGTGACTGGCGCGAATGTCCTTCCCGGAACATGAGCTTGAATCTTCCAACGCTCCTCTTCAGGCAAAGTGGCGTTGAAGGTTCCCGTGAAGCTTGGTAATCCAATGTTTAGGTACTTGGTGACTTCCTTCAAGTGAAATCCAAAAGGTGTGCCTTCATCCGGGTGAGCGTACTTAATCTTCGCGTCCTTCATCCTAAAGACTAGAAAAGATGAGGAGTTAGAAAATGAGGAGAGAATAGTGATCTATGGCTTTAACTTAGTGGTCGTGTTCTACAGTCAGCGTGTGCTCTGATACCATCTCTGTGGCGACCCGACCCGAATGGATCAAGTCTACTGTGCTCCGGTGTCATCCCTGGATCAGTAATGCTGACACCACACAGTACATCGAAGGATTTATAGCAGAGTGGCAATCACACACTTATTACATCGGTGTCTCAAAAGAGAACTTATCACAATAATATGGATTAAGGCCATCTAATATCGATAACGGCGGAAGACTTGGAAAATAAATGGGTCCATCAACTCCAACGGCATCACTGAGTATAGAATCACGACCTAAGCACCTTAATCGTCATCTGAAAAGTCTGCAACATTAATGTTGCAGCCCGAAACGGGTCAGCACATGGAATATGCTGGCAAGGTAACACATAGAGAGTAATGGAATGAAATAGCTATACTATATGCATATTTGGCTGGTGGAAAGCTCTATGGTTACTGTTTTGCGCAAAGCCAAATTTTCCCTACTGTAAAGAAATAAATTTATTTAACTATCATGGTGGTTGTTAAACATTGAGAATGGTTGACAGCATTCTCAATCCCAATTAAAAGTAATCATTAATAACCCAACAACATTAATTTAGAAGTAACATGACGAGATTCACATGATATTCAAGTACTAGATACTCAAGATTGTCCATAACCGGGGACACGACTAATCATGATTAGTTTATTACACTCTGCAGAGGTTTGCACACTTTTCCCCACAAGACTCGATCGCCTCCATTGGATTTCTCGCACTACTGGTGTTTGAGAAACGGATGACCGAGACACAGTCTTTCAGAAGCGCTAGCACCTTACGATGGATAGACCGGTACACCTACTTCCCCTACATCTGCTAGTCTACCCTGTAAGAGTTCGCACGACTTAGTCAACTATGCCAGAGCCCATAATGGCTTGTGGCTGCACACGTAAGTATTTAGCATGAAAGATCTTATGATCCCTTTGAGCCTGGGTGGCGGTCCAAAATAAAATAGGCAAGTCTTGACAGACATCTGGTGCCTCAATCCACCCAGATGTGTGTTTAAGTTGCCACCTTAGATAAACCTTTAAAATTATCAATCTCACATCTGTCATGGATATCACTCACCCAATCCACGTGTACTAGCATAGCATGGCATAATAAGCAAACATAGAAGTAACTCCCAAAGGTTTCATAATAAACAGGTAATAGGTACTACCTCATCTACTTCCCATCCCACAATTTAATTAGATCCTAATCATGCAATGTGTGAGGATTGATCTAATGCAATAAAACTGGGTTGTAGAAAAGGTATGATCAAAGTGTTACTTGCCTTGCTGATGATCCGCGAGTCCTAGAGATTCGAAGTAACAGGCGGCGCAATCCAGGTAATCTATCGCAGACAAACAACAAGCATACAATAAGTACTCATCTAATGCACAGGTAAAACTCGAACAAGAGATCGAACCAGAAAGTTCAACTTAAGAACTCCGGTTGCAAAGAGAGAAAGAACCGAACAAAGAAACCGAAAACAAACGGCGGAAGAAAACAACTCGGTTCTAGCAAGTTGAAACTAGGTCAAATTTTACCGTAGCAAAAACTGGTTAAAGTTGATTAGTCGGAACGGTGGTTTCGAAACGAAACTCCAGGCGCTTGAATCACCTGATTCCGATAAACGAGCGAGAAGATAGACTAGAACGAAGATCGGATCTGAGATCGCGATCGCGGAATAAATCCGACGAAAAGAAAAAGAAGAACGGTTAAACGAACGGACGTTCATTAACTTAGAAGAATCCGGTGATCACGTTCGTTAGGACGAACGGTCCGGCGAACGGTCGCTAGGCAACTAAACCGGAAAGAAAACGGATCCAATCTAGGGTTTCGGAAAAGAAATCGAAACGAAGAACCGATCTAGAAAACCGGAACGGAAGAGAAGAAAAGAATCGGAAGGGTTTAGAAGAAAAACTGAACCGAGGGGAAAAAAAGAGACGTGGCGCGGTACCTTCGGCGAGGCTCTGGCGAACGGGGCTCCGGCGGCGGCGGCGTTGGGCGACGGCGGCGTGGGCAAGGGGTGGCGGCGGCGCGGCGCTAGGGGCGGCACGGCTTGGGTGGCGCGGGGTGAGGGCGGTGGCGGCGCGGGGCAAGGGGCGCGGCGCGGCGGCTTGGGGAGCTTGGGGCTTGGGGTTTGGTGTGGGGTTTAGAGGGGGGTGTGGGGGTATATAAAGAGGGGAGAGGAGAGGAGACTTGGGGGAGGGGGCAAGAAAAGAGAAGGAAAAAGAGAAGGAGAGGGAGATTGGAAACGGAGTAGGACTAGAGTCCTACTAGGACTCCTATAGGGCGGCCGCGGCTCCCTCCTGCGCCAGGCGCGCGGCGCGGCTAAGGCCTGGCCGGCCGGCCTGCTGGCTGGGCCTTGGCCCAAGGCGCGCTGCTGGATTTTTTTTAAATCGGTTTCGCGCGCAGAAAAAACAAAAGAAAAGAGAACTGAACGAACTCCAAAACTTCTAAAGTAAATTTTCCCCGACTCCTAAAAATGAGTTGAACAAAATGAACTTTTCTCCGGGACCTAGAATGCAATTTTGAAAATACGCATTTTTCCCTATCCAAATAAAAGGCAAATAAAACTCCGACAAAACCAATGATCCTTTCTTCAAAATTTGAGAAGAACTCAAATATGAAAATGACGAAATCTCCAACTCTCTCCATGGGTCCTTGAGTTGCGTGAAATTTCTAGGATCGGCAAAATGCAAGAAAATATGATATGCATGATGATCTAGTGTATAACATTCCAAATTGAAAATTTGGGATGTTACAATCTCTGGGCCCTCTCGGTAATGCACATCACTTAAGCCTTGCAAGCATTGCAACTAATGAGTTGGTTGCGGGATGATGTATTACGGAACGAGTAAAGAGACTTGCCGGTAACGAGATTGAACTAGGTATTGGATACCGACGATCGAATCTCGGACAAGTAACATACCGATGACAAAGGGAACAACATATGTTGTTATGCGGTCTGACCGATAAAAGATCTTCGTAGAATATGTAGGAACCAATATGGGCATCCAGGTCCCGTTATTGGTTATTGACCGGAGACGTGTCTCGGTCATGTCTACATTGTTCTCGAACCCGTAGGGTCCGCACGCTTAAGGTTTCAATGACAGTTATATTATGACTTTATACGTTTTGATGTACCGAAGGTTGTTCGGGGTCCCGGATGAGATCACGGACATGACGAGGAGTCTCGAAATGGTCGAGACATAAAGATTGATATATTGGAAGCCTATGTTTGGATATCGGAAGTGTTCCGGGTGAAATCGGGATTTTACCGGAGTACCGGGAGGTTACCGGAACCCCTCGGGAGCTATATGGGCCTTAGTGGGCCTTAGTGGAAGAAGAGGAGAGGCGGCCAGGGCTGGGCCGCGCGCCCCTCCCCCCTAGTCCAAATAGGACAAGGAGAGAGGGGGCCGATGCCCCCCTCCTGCTCTCTCTCTCTCTCTCTCTCTCTCTCTCTCTCTCTCTCTTTCCCACCTCGCGAATCCTATTCCAACTAGGAAAGGAGGGGAGTCCTACTCCCGGAGGGAGTAGGACTCCTCCTGGCACGCCCTATGATGGCCGGCCGGCCTCCCCCTCTTGAACCTTTATATACAGGCAGGGGCACCCCATAGAGACACAAGTTGATCCCCGTGATCATATTCTTAGCCGTGTGCGGTGCCCCCTTCCACCATAGTCCTCGATAATATTGTAGCGGTGCTTAGGCGAAGCCCTGCGACAGTAGTACATCAAGATCGTCACCACGCCGTCGTGCTAACGAAAATCTTCCCCAAAACTTTGCCGGATCGGAGTCCGGGATCATCATCGAGCTGAACGTGTGCTAGAACTCGGAGGTGCCGTAGTTTCGGTGCTTGATCAGTCGGGCCGTGAAGACGTACGACTACATCAACCGCATTGTCATAACGCTTCTGCTGTCGGTCTACGAGGGTACGTAGACAACACTCTCCCCTCTCGTTGCTATGCATCACCATGATCTTGCGTGTGCGTAGGAATTTTTTTTGAAATTACTACGTTCCCCAACACTTGGCCGCCCCCCTAGATTGGATCTAGGGCTGGCCGCCACCCCTAGGGGTGGAAACCTAGATGGGGGCGCAGCCCCTCCCCCCTATATATACTTGAGGTTTTGGGCTGCCAGAGACACGATTCAATCTCCTTCTTGGCGCAGCCCTACCCCTCTCCCTCCTCGTCTCTTGCGGTGCTTGGCGAAGCCCTCCTGGAGTACCACGCTCCTCCACCACCACCACGCCGTCGTGCTGCTGCTGGATGGAGTCTTCCCCAACCTCTCCTTCTCCCCTTGCTGGATCAAGGCGTAGGAGACGTCACCGGGCTGTACGTGTGTTGAACACGGAGGTGCCGTCCGTTCGGCACTAGGATCTTCGGTGATTTGGATCACGACGAGTACGACTCCATCAACCCCGTTCACTTGAACGCTTCCGCTTAGCGATCTACAAGAGTATATGTTGGAAATATGCCCTAGAGGCAATAATACATTGGTTATTATTATATTTCCTTGTTCATGATAATCGTTTATTATCCATGCTAGAATTGTATTGATAGGAAACTCAGATACATGTGTGGATACATAGACAACACCATGTCCCTAGTAAGCCTCTAGTTGATTAGCTCATCAATCAATAGATGGTTATAGTTTCCCGACCATGGACATTGGATGTCGTTGATAACGGGATCACATCATTAGGAGAATGATGTGATGGACAAGACCCAATCCTAAGCCTAGCACAAGATCATGTAGTTCGTATGCTAAAGCTTTTCTAATGTCAAGTATCATTTCCTTAGACCATGATATTGTGCAACTCCCGGATACCGTAGGAGTGCTTTGGGTGTGCCAAACGTCACAACGTAACTGGGTGGCTATAAAGGTACACTACAGGTATCTCCGAAAGTGTCTGTTGGGTTGGCACGAATCGAGACTGGGATTTGTCACTCCGTGTAAACGGAGAGGTATCTCTAGGCCCACTCGGTAGGACATCATCATAATGTGCACAATGTGATCAAGGAGTTGATCACGGGATGATGTGTTATGGAACGAGTAAAGAGACTTGCCGGTAACGAGATTGAACAAGGTATCGGGATATCGACGATTGAATCTCGGGCAAGTATCGTACTGCTAGACAAAGGGAATTGTATACGGGATTGATTAAGTCCTTGACATCGTGGTTCATCCGATGAGATCATCGTGGAACCTGTGGGAGCCAACATGGGTATCCAGATCCCACTGTTGGTTATTGACCGGAGAGGTGTCTCGGTCATGTCTGCATGTTTCCCGAACCCGTAGGGTCTACACACTTAAGGTTCGATGACGCTAGGGTTATAGGGAAAGTATGTACGCGGTTACCGAATGTTGTTCGGAGTCCCGGATGAGATCCCGGACGTCACGAGGAGTTCCGGAATGGTCCGGAGGTAAAGATTGATATATAGGAAGTATGGTTTTGGCCACCGGAAGTGTTCCGGGCATCACCGGTAGTGTACCGGGACCACCGGAGGGGTCCGGGGGTCCACCAGGTGGGGCGACCAGCCCCGGAGGCCTACATGGGTCAATAGTGGGAAGGGACCAGTGTTGGGGAACGTAGTAATTTCGAAAATTTTCCTACGCACACGCAAGATCATGGTGATGCATAGCAACGAGAGGTGAGAGTGTTGTCTACGTACCAACGCAGACCGACTGCGGAAGCGATCACACAACGTAGAGGAAGTAGTCGTACGTCTTCTTCCCGATCCGACCGATCTAAGCACCGTTACTCCGGCACCTCCGAGTTCTTAGCACACGTTCAGCTCGATGACGTTCCTCGGGCTCCGATCCAGCAAAGCGTCGAGGAAGAGTTCCGTCAGCACGACGGCGTGGTGACGATCTTGATGTACTACCGACGCAGGGCTTCGCCTAAGCACTGTAACGGTATGATCGAGGTGGAATTTGGTGGCAGGGGGCACCGCACACGGCTAAGGAACGATCTCAAGGATCAACTTGTGTGTCTTGGGGTGTCCCCTACTCCCGGTAGGAGTAGGACTCCTCCTGCGCCTCCCTCTCTCTGGCCGGCCAGCCTCCCTCCCTCGTCATGTCCAACTAGGAATCCTTAAACGGGAGAGAGAGAGAGGTGGCCGGCCCCTCTCCTAGTCCTAATAGGACTAGGGAGAGGGGGGAGGCGCAGCCCTATGTGGGCTGCCCTCTCACCTTTCCACTAAGGCCCATGTTGGCCCATTTGGCTCCCGGGGGGTTCCGGTAACCCTCCCGGTAATCCGGTAAAATCCCGATTTCACCCGGAACACTTCTGGTGTCCAAACATAGGCTTCCAATATATCAATCTTTACGTCTCGACTATTTCGAGACTCCTCGTCATGTCCGTGATCACATCCGGGACTCCGAACAACCTTCGGTACATCAAAATGCATAAACTCATAATAACTGTCATCGTAACGTTAAGCGTGCGGACCCTACGGTTCGAGAACAATGTAGACATGACCGAGACACGTTTCCGGTCAATAACCAATAGCGGGACCTGGATGCCCATATTGGCTCCTACATATTCTACGAAGATCTTTTATCGGTCAGACCGCATAACAACATACGTTGTTCCCTTTGTCATTGGTATGTTACTTGCTCGAGATTCGATCGTCGGTATCCAATACCTAGTTCAATCTCGTTACTGGCAAGTCTCTTTACTCGTTCCGTAATACATCATCTCATAACTAACATCTTAGTTATTATGCTTGCAAGGCTTATGTGATGTGTATTACCGAGAGGGCCCAGAGATACCTCTCCGACAATCGGAGTGACAAACCCTAATCTCGAAATACGCCAACCCAACATCTACCATTGGAGACACCTGTAGTACTCCTTTATAATCATCCAGTTACGTTGTGACGTTTGGTAGTACCCAAAGTGTTCCTCCGGTAAACGGGAGTTGCATAATCTCATAGTTATAGGAACATGTATAAGTCATGAAGAAAGCAATAGCAACATACTAAACGATCGGGTGCTAAGCTAATGGAATGGGTCATGTCAATCAGATCATTCAACTAATGATGTGACCTCGTTAATCAAATAACAACTCTTTGTTCATGGTTAGGAAACATAACCATCTTTGATTAACGAGCTAGTCAAAGTAGAGGCATACTAGTGACACTCTGTTGGTCTATGTATTCACACATGTATTATGTTTCCGGTTAATACAATTCTAGCATGAATAATAAACATTTATCATGATATAAGGAAATAAATAATAACTTTATTATTGCCTCTAGGGCATATTTCCTTCAGTCTCCCACTTGCACTAGAGTCAATAATCTAGTTCACATCGCCATGTGATTTAGCAGCAATGGTTCACATCACCATGTGATTAACACCCATAGTTCACATCGTCATGTGACCAACAATCAAAGGGTTTACTAGAGTCAGTAATCTAGTTCACATATCTATGTGATTAACACCCAAAGAGTACTAAGGTGTGATCATGTTTTGCTTGTGAGATAATTTTAGTCAACGGGTCTGTCACATTCAGATCCGTAAGTATTTTGCAAGTTCTATGTCTACAATGCTCTACACGGAGCTACTTTAGCTAATTGCTCCCACTTTCAATATGTATCCAGATTGATACTTAGAATCATCTGGATCAGTGTCAAAAACTTGCATCGACGTAACCCTTTACGACGAACCTTTTTGTCACGTCCATAATCGAGAAACATTTCCTTATTTCACTAAGGATAACCGCTGTCCAGTGATCTACTCCTAGATCACTATTGTACTCCCTTGCCAAATCAGTGCAGGGTATACAATAGATCTGGTACACAGCATGGCATGCTTTATAGAACCTATGAATGAGGCATAGGGAATGACTTTCATTCTCTTTCTATCTTCTGCCGTGGTCGGGCTTTGAGTCTTTACTCAACTTCACACCTTGTAACACAGGCAAGAAACTTTTTCTTTGACTGTTCCATTTTGAACTACTTCAAAATCTTGTCAAGGTATGTATTTATTGAAAAACTTATCAAGCGTCTTGATCTATCTCTATAGATCTTGAAGCTCAATATGTAAGCAGCTTTACCGAAGTCTTTCTTTGAAAAACTCCTTTCAAACACTCCTTTTATGCTTTACAGAATAATTCTACATTATTCTCGATCAACAATATGTCATTCACATATACTTATCAGAAATGCTGTAGTGCTCCCACTCACTTTCTCGTAAATACAGGCTTCACCGCAAGTCTGTATAAAACTATATGCTTTGATCAACTCATCAAAGCGTATATTCCAACTCCGAGATGTTTGCACCAGTCCACAGATAGATCGCTGGAGCTTGCATATTTAGTTAACACCTTTAGGATCGACAAAACCTTCTAGTTGCATCGTATACAACTCTTCTTTAGCAAATCCATTAAGGAATGCAGTTTTGTTTATCCATTTGCCAGATTTCATAAAATGCGGCAATTGCTAACATGATTCGGACAGACTTAAGCATAGATACGAGTGAGAAAATCTCATCGTAGTCAACACCTTGAACTTGTCGAAAACCTTTTGCGACAATTCTAGCTTTGTAGATAGTAACACTACTATCAGCGTCCGTCTTCCTCTTGAAGATCCATTTATTTTCTATGGCTTGCCGATCATCGGGCAAGTCAACTAAAGTCCATACTTTGTTCTCATACATGGATCATATCTCAGATTTCATGGCTTCAAGCCACTTTGCGGAATCTGGGCTCACCATCGCTTCTTCATAGTTCGTAGGATCATCATGATCTAGTAGCATGACTTCCAGAACAGGATTACCGTACCACTCTGGCGCGGATCTTACTCTGGTTGATCTACGAGGTTCAGTAGTGTCTTGTTCTGAAGTTTCATGATCATCATCATTAGCTTCCTCACTAACTGGTGTAGGTGTCACAGAAACATTTTTCTGTGATGTACTACTTTCCAATAAGGGAGCAGGTACAGTTACCTCGTCAAGTTCTACTTTCCTCCCACTCACTTCTTTCGAGAGAAACTCCTTCTCCAGAAAGTTTCCGAATTTAGCAATAAAAGTCTTGCCTTCGGATCTGTGATAGAAGGTGTATCCAATAGTTTCCTTTGGATATCCTATGAAGATGCACTTCTCCGATTTGAGTTTTTAGCTTATCAGGATGAAACTTTTTCATATAAGCATCGCAACCCCAAACTTTAAGAAACGACAACTTTGGTTTCTTGCCAAACCATAGTTCATAAGGCGTCGTCTCGACGGATATAGATGGTGCCCCTTTTTTTAATGTGAATGCAGCTGTCTCTAATGCATGACCCCAAAAACAATAGTGGTAAATCGGTAAGAGACATCATAGATTGCGCTATATCCAATAAAGTACGGTTATGATGTTCGGACACACCATTATGATGTGGTGTTCCAGGTGGCGTGAGTAGTAAAACTATTTCACATTGTTTTAACTGAAGACCAAACTCGTAACTCAAATATTTGTCTCCGCGATCAGATCGTAGAAACTTTATTTTCTTGTCATGATGTTTTTCACTTCACTCTGAAATTCTTTGAACTTTTCAAATGTTTCAGACTTATGTTTCATCAAGTAGATATACTCGTATCTGCTCAAATCATTTGTGAAGATCAGAAAATAATGATACCAGTCGCGAGCCTCAATATTCATCGGACCACATACATCAGTATGTATGATTTCCAATAAATCTTTTTCTCGCTCCATTGTTCCGGAGAACGGTGTTTTAGTCATCTTGCCAAAAAGGCATGGTTCGCAAGCATCAAGTGATTCATAATCAAGTGATTCCGAAAGCCCATCAGCATGGAGTTTCTTCATGCGCTTTATACCAGTATGACCTAAACAGCAGTGCCACAAATAAGTTGCACTATCATTATTAACTTTGCATCTTTTGGTTTCAATATTATGAATATGTGTATTATTAAGATCGAGATCCAATGAACTATTTTCATTGGGTGTGTAACCATATTAGGTTTTATTCATGTAAACAGAACAACAATTTATTCTCTTACTTAAATGAATAACCGTATTACAATAAACATGATCAAATCATATTCATGCTCAACGCAAACACCAAATAACACTTATTTAGGTTCAACACTAATCCCGAAATTATAGGGAGTGTGCGATGATGATCATATCAATCTTGGAACCACTTCCAACACACATCGTCACTTCACCCTTAACTAGTCTCTGTTTATTCTGCAACTCCCGTTTCGAGTTACTAATCTTAGCAACTGAACTAGTATCAAATACTGAGGGTTTGCTTATAAACACTAGTAAAGTACACATCAATAACATGTATATCAAATATACTTTTGTTCACTTTGCCATCCTTCTTATCCACCAATCACTTGGGGTAGTTCCGCTTCCAGTGACCAGTCCCTTTGCAGTAGAAGCACTTAGTCTCAGGCTTAGGATCAGACTTGGGCTTCTTCACTTGAGCAGCAACTTGCTTGCCATTCTTCTTGAAGTTCCCCTTCTTCCCTTTGCCCTTTTCTTGAAACTAGTGGTCTTGTCAACCATCAACACTTGATGTTTTTCTCGATTTCTACCTTCATTGATTTCAGCATCACGAAGAGCTTGGGAGTTGTTTCTGTTATCCCTAGCATATTATAGTTCATCACGAAGTTCTACTAACTTGGTGATGGTGACTAGAGAATTCTGTCAATCACTATCTTATCTGGAAGATTAACTCCCACTTGATTCAAGCGATTGTAGTACCCAGACAATCTGAGCACATGCTCACTAGTTGAGCGATTCTCCTCCATCTTTTAGCTATAGAACTTGTTGGAGACTTCATATCTCTCAACTCGGGTATTTTCTTGAAATATTAACTTCAACTCCTGGAACATCTCATATGGTCCATGACGTTCAAAACGTCTTTGAAGTCCCGATTCTAAGCCATTAAGCATGGTGCACTAAACTATCAAGTAGTCATCATATTGAGCTAGCCAAACGTTCATAATGTCTGCATCTGCTCCTGCAATAGGTCTGTCACCTAGCGGTGCATCAAGGACATAATTCTTCTGTGCAGCAATGAGGATAGACCTCAGATCACGGATCCAATCCGCATCATTGCTACTAACATTTTTCAATACAATTTTCTCTAGGAACATATCAAAAATAAACACAGGGAAGCAACAACGCGAGCTATTGATCTATAACATAATTTGCAAAATACTACCAGGACTAAGTTCATGATAAATTTAAGTTCAATTAATCATATTACTTAAGAACTCCCACTTAGATAGATATCCCTCTAATCCTCTAAGTGATCACGTGATCCAAATCAACTAAACCATAACCGATCATCACGTGAGATGGAGTAGTTTTCAATGGTGAACATCGTTATGTTGATCATATCTACTATATGATTCACGCTCGACCTTTCGGTCTCTGTGTTCCGAGGCCATATCTGTATATGCTTGGCTCGTCAAGTATAACCTAAGTATTCCGCGTGTGCAACTGTTTTGCACCCGTTGTATTTGAACGTAGAGCCTATCACACCCGATCATCACGTGGTGTCTCAGCACGAAGAACTTTTGCAACGGTGCATACTCAGGGAGAACACTTCTTGATAATTTAGTGAGAGATCATCTTATAATGCTACCGTCAATCAAAGCAAGATAAGATGCATAAAAGGATAAACATCACATGCAATCAATATAAGTGATATGATATGGCCATCATCATCTTGTGCTTTGTGATCTCCATCTCTGAAGCACCGTCATGATCACCATCGTCACCGGCGCGACACCTTGATCTCCATCGTAGCATCGTTGTCGTCTCGCCAATCTTATGCTTCCATGACTATCACTACCGCTTAGTAATAAAGTAAAGCATTACATCGCGATTGCATTGCATACAATAAAGCGACAACCATATGGCTCCTGCCAGTTGCCGATAACTTGGTTACAAAACATGATCATCTCATACAATAAAATCAGCATCATGCTTTGACCATATCACATCACAACATGCCCTGCAAAAACAAGTTAGACGTCCTCTACTTTGTTGTTGCAAGTTTTACGTGGCTGCTACGGGCTTTAAGTAAGAACTCATCTCATCTACGCATCAAAACCACAAAGATAGTTCGTCAAATAGACTCCGTTTTAACCTTCTCAAGGACCGGGCGTAGCCACACTTCGTTCAACTAAAGTTGGAGAGACAGTCTTCCGCAAGCCATCTATGTGCAAAGCACGTCGAGGGAACCGGTCTCGCGTAAGAGTACGCGTAAGGTTGGTCCGGATCGTCTCGTCCAACAATACCGCCGAACCAAAGTATGACATGCTGGTAGGCAGTATGACTTGTATCGCCCACAACTCACTTGTGTTCTACTCGTGCAAATAACATCAAACCATAAAACCTAGGCTCGGATGCCACTGTTGGGGAACGTAGTAATTTTGAAAATTTTCCTACGCACACGCAAGATCATGGTGATGCATAGCAACGAGAGGGGAGAGTGTTGTCTACGTACCAACGCAGACCGACTGCGGAAGCGATCACACAACATAGAGGAAGTAGTCGTACGTCTTCTTCCCGATCCGACCGATCTAAGCACCGTTACTCCGGCACCTCCGAGTTCTTAGCACACGTTCAGATCGATGACGTTCCTCGGGCTCCGATCCAGCAAAGCGTCGAGGAAGAGTTCCGTTAGCACGACGGCGTGGTGACGATCTTGATGTACTACCGACGCAGGGCTTCGCCTAAGCACTGTAACGGTATGATCGAGGTGGAATTTGGTGGCAGGGGGCACCGCACACGGCTAAGGAACGATCTCAAGGATCAACTTGTGTGTCTTGGGGTGTCCCCTGCCCCCGTATATAAGGGATGGAGGGAGGGAGGCTGGCCGGCCAGAGAGAGGGAGGCGCAGGAGGAGTCCTACTCCTACCGGGAGTAGGACTCCCCCCTCCAATCCTAGTCCAACTAGGAATCCTTAAACGGGAGAGAGAGAGAGAGGTGGCCGGCCCCTCTCCTAGTCCTAATAGGACTAGGGAGATGGGGGAGGCGCAGCCCTATGTGGGCTGCCCTCTCACCTTTCCACTAAGGCCCATGTTGGCCCATTTGGCTCCCGGGGGGTTCCGGTAACCCTCCCGGTAATCCGGTAAAATCCCGATTTCACCCGGAACACTTCCGGTGTCCAAACATAGGCTTCCAATATATCAATCTTTACGTCTCGACTATTTCGAGACTCCTCGTCATGTCCGTGATCACATCCGGGACTCCGAACAACCTTCGGTACATCAAAATGCATAAACTCATAATAACTTTCATCGTAACGTTAAGCGTGCGGACCCTACGGTTCGAGAACAATGTAGACATGACCGAGACACGTTTCCGGTCAATAACCAATAGCGGGACCTGGATGCCCATATTGGCTCCTACATATTCTACGAAGATCTTTTATCGGTCAGACCGCATAACAATATACGTTGTTCCCTTTGTCATTGGTATGTTACTTGCTCGAGATTCGATCGTTGGTATCCAATACCTAGTTCAATCTCGTTACTGGCAAGTCTCTTTACTCGTTCCGTAATACATCATCTCATAACTAACATCTTAGTTATTATGCTTGCAAGGCTTATGTGATGTGTATTACCGAGAGGGCCCAGAGATACCTCTCCGACAATCGGAGTGACAAACCCTAATCTCGAAATACGCCAACCCAACATCTACCATTGGAGACACCTGTAGTACTCCTTTATAATCACCCAGTTACGTTGTGATGTTTGGTAGTACCCAAAGTGTTCCTCCGGTAAACGGGAGTTGCATAATCTCATAGTTATAGGAACATGTATAAGTCATGAAGAAAGCAATAGCAACATACTAAACGATCGGGTGCTAAGCTAATGGAATGGGTCATGTCAATCAGATCATTCAACTAATGATGTGACCTCGTTAATCAAATAACAACTCTTTGTTCATGGTTAGGAAACATAACCATCTTTGATTAACGAGCTAGTCAAAGTAGAGGCATACTAGTGACACTCTGTTGGTCTATGTATTCACACATGTATTATGTTTCCGGTTAATACAATTCTAGCATGAATAATAAACATTTATCATGATATAAGGAAATAAATAATAACTTTATTATTGCCTCTAGGGCATATTTCCTTCAACCAGCCCCTAGGTGGGCTGGGGCGCCTCCCACCAAAGCCCAAGGTGCCTCCAAGAGGGGAAGGGGGAAAACCCTCGGGCAGATGGGCCCTAAGGCCCACCCTAGGTGCGCCTCCCCCTCTCCCCCTTGTGGCCGCCTCCCAGATGGGATCTAGGGGCTGCCGCCACCCCTAGGGAGGGAACCCTAGGTGGGGGTGCAGCCCCTCCCCTCCACCTATATATACTTGAGGTATGAGGGCTGCCCAACACACTAATTCTCTCCCTCTTGGCGCAGCCCTACCTCTCTTCCTCCTCGTCTCTCGTAGTGCTTGGCGAAGCCCTGCTGGAGTCCCGCGCTCCTCCACCACCACCACGCCGTCATGCTGCTGCAGGATGGAGTCTTCCCCAACCTCTCCTTCTCCCCTTGATGGATCAAGGCATAGGAGACGTCACCGGGCTGTACGTGTGTTGAACACGGAGGTGCCGTCTGTTCGGCACTAGGATCATCGGTGATTTGGATCACGACGAGTACGACTCCATCAACCCCGTTGACTTGAACGCTTCCGCTTAGCGATCTACAAGGGTATGTAGATGCACTCTCCTTCCCCTCGTTGCTAGATTACTCCATAGATTGATCTTGGTGATGCGTAGAAAATTTTGAATTTTTGCTATGTTCCCCAACAGTGGCATCATGAGCTAGGTCTATGCGTAGTTACTATGCACGAGTAGAACACAAAGTAGTTGTGGGCATTGATTTTGTCAATTTACTTGTCGTTACTAGTCTTATCTTGATTCGGCGGCATCGTGGGATGAAGCGGCCCGGACCGACCTTACACGTACTCTTACGTGAGACTGGTTCCACCGACTGACATGCACTAGTTGCATAAGGTGGCTAGCGGGTGTCTGTCTCAACCACTTTAGTCAGATCGGATTCGATGAACAGGGTCCTTATGAAGGGTAAATAGAAATTGCCAATTCACGTTGTGGTTATGGCGTAGGTAAGAAACGTTCTTGCTAGAAACCCATAGCAGCCACGTAAAACATGCAAACAACAATTAGAGGACGTCTAACTTGTTTTTGCAGGGTATGCTATGTGATGCGATATGGCCAAAGGATGTGATGAATGATATATGTGATGTATGAGATGATCATGTTCTTGTAATAGGAATCACGACTTGCATGTCGATGAGTATGACAACCGGCAGGAACCATAGGAGTTGTCTTAATTTATTTATGACCTGCGTGTCAACATAAACGTCATGTAATTACTTTACTTTATTGCTAACCGTTAGCTGTAGTGGTAGAAGTAATAGTTGGCGAGACAACTTCACGAAGACACGATGATGGAGATCATGGTGTCATGCCGGTGACGATGATGATCATGGAGCCCCGAAGATGGAGATCAAAAGGAGCAATATAATATTGGCCATATCATGTCACTATTTGATTGCATGTGATGTTTATCATGTTTATACATCTTATTTGCTTAGAACGACGGTAGTAAATAACATGATCCCTCATTAAAATTTCAAGAAAGTGTTCCCCCTAACTGTGCACCGTTGCGAAAGTTCGTCGTTTCGAAGCACCACATGATGATCGGGTGTGATAGATTCTTACATTCGAATACAATGGGTGTTGACGAGCCTAGCATGTACAGACATGGCCTCGGAACACATGCAAAACACTTAGGTTAACTTGACGAGCCTAGCATGTACTGACATGGCCCCGGAACACAAGAGACCGAAAGGTCGAGCATGAGTCGTATGGTAGATACGATCAACATGAAGATGTTCACCGATGATGACTAGTCCGTCTCACGTGATGATCGGACACGGCCTAGTTGACTCGGATCATGTAATCACTTAGATGACTAGAGGGATGTCTATCTGAGTGGGAGTTCATAAGATGAACTTAATTATCCTGAACATAGTCAAAAGGTCTTCGCGAATTATGTCATAGCTCGCGCTTCAGTTCTACTATTTAGATATGTTCCTAGAGAATATTTAGTTGAAAGATGTGAAGGAAATATGCCCTAGAGGCAATAATAAAGTTATTATTTATTTCCTTATATCATGATAAATGTTTATTATTCATGCTAGAATTGTATTAACCGGAAACATAATACATGTGTGAATACATAGACAAACAGAGTGTCACTAGTATGCCTCTACTAGACTAGCTCGTTAATCAAAGATGGTTAAGTTTCCTAACCATGAACAAGGAGTTGTTATTTGATTAACAAGGTCACATCATTAGTTGAATGATCTGATTGACATGACCCATTCCATTAGCTTAGCACCCGATCGTTTAGTATGTTGCTATTGCTTTCTTCATGACTTATACATGTTCCTATGACTATGAGATTATGCAACTCCCGTCTACCGGAGGAACACTTTGGGTACTACCAAACGTCACAACGTAACTGGGTGATTATAAAGGAGTACTACAGGTGTCTCCAAAGGTAGATGTTGGGTTGGCGTATTTCGAGATTAGGATTTGTCACTCCGATTGTCGGAGAGGTATCTCTGGGCCCTCTTGGTAATGCACATCACTTAAGCCTTGCAAGCATTGCAACTAATAAGTTAGTTGCGGGATGATGTATTACGGAACGAGTAAAGAGACTTGCCGGTAACGAGATTGAACTAGGTATTGGATACCGACGATCGAATCTCAGGAGAGTAACATACCGATGACAAAGGGAACAACGTATGTTGTTATGCGGTCTGACCGATAAAGATCTTCGTAGAATATGTAGGAGCCAATATGGGCATCCAGGTCCCGCTATTGGTTATTGACCGAAGACGTGTCTCGGTCATGTCTACATTGTTCTCGAACCGTAGGGTCCGCACGCTTAACGTTACGATGACAGTTATTATGAGTTTATGCATTTTGATGTACCGAAGGTTGTTCGGAGTCCCGGATGTGATCACGGACATGACGAGGAGTCTCGAAATGGTCGAGACATAAAGATTGATATATTGGAAGCCTATATTTGGATATCGGAAGTGTTCCGAGTGAAATCGGGATTTTACCGGAGTACCGAGAGGTTACCGGAACCCCCCGGGAACCATATGGGCCTTATTGGGCCTTAGTGGAAAGGTGAAAGGGGCAGCCCAAGGTGGGCTGCGCGCCTCCCCCCTCCCCTAGTCCTATTAGCACTAGGAGAGGTGGTCGGCCCCCTTCTCGCTCTCTCTCTCTCTCTCTCTCTCGGAATCCTATTAGGAATAGGATTGAGGGGGGAGTCCTACTCCCGGTAGGAGTAGGACTCCTCCTGGGCCCTCCTCCTTGGCCGGACAGCCCTCCCCCTTGGATCCTTTATGTACGGGGGTAGGGGGCACCTCTAGACACACAAGTTGATCATTGAGATCGTTCCTTAGCCGTGTGCGGTGCCCCCTGCCACCATATTCCACCTCGATCATATCGTTGTAGTGCTTAGGCGAAGCCCTGTGTCGGTAGAACATCAAGATCGTCACCACGCCGTCGTGCTGACGGAACTCCTCCCCGAAGCTTTGCTGGATCGGAGCCCGGGGATCGTCATCGAGCTGTACGTGTGCTAAGAACTCGGAGGTGCCGGAGCAACGGTGCTTGGATCGGTCGGATCGGGAAGAAGATGTACGACTACTTCCTCTACGTTGTGTCAACGCTTCCGTTGCGATCTACAAGGGTACGTAGATCAGACTCTCCCCCTCGTTGCTATGCATCACCATGATCTTGCGTGTGCATAGGAATTTTTTTGAAATTACTACATTCCCAACAGTGGCATCCGAGCCTAGGTTTTATGGTTTGATGTTATTTGCACGAGTAGAACACAAGTGAGTTGTGGGCGATACATGTCATACTGCCTACCAGCATGTCATACTTTGGTTCGGCGGTATTGTTGGACGAGACGACCCGGACCAACCTTACGCGTACGCTTACGCTAGACCGGTTCCCTCGACGTGCTTTGCACATAGATGGCTTGCGGGCGACTGTCTCTCCAACTTTAGTTGAACCAAGTGTGGCTACGCCCGGTCCTTGAGAAGGTTAAAACGGAGTCTATTTGACAAACTATCGTTGTGGTTTTGATGCGTAGGTGAGATGAGTTCTTGCTTAAGCCCGTAGCAGCCACGTAAAACTTGCAACAACAAAGTAGAGGACGTCTAACTTGTTTTTGCAGGGCATGTTGTGATGTGATATGGTCAAGGCATGATGCTAAATTTTATTGTATGAGATGATCATGTTTTGTAACCAAGTTATCGGCAACTGGCAGGAGCCATATGGTTGTCGCTTTATTGTATGCAATGCAATTGCGATGTAATGCTTTACTTTATTACTAAGCGGTAGTGATAGTCGTGGAAGCATAAGATTGGCGAGACGACAACAATGCTACGATGGAGATCAAGGTGTCGCGCCGGTGACGATGGTGATCATGACGGTGCTTCGGAGATGGAGATCACAAGCACAAGATGATGATGGCCATATCATATCACTTATATTGATTGCATGTGATGTTTATCCTTTTATGCATCTTATCTTGCTTTGATTGACGGTAGCATTATAAGATGATCTCTCACTAAATTATCAAGAAGTGTTCTCCCTGAGTATGCACCGTTGCCAAAGTTCGTCGTGCCCAGACACCACGTGATGATCGGGTGTGATAAGCTCTACGTCCATCTACAACGGGTGCAATCCAGTTTTGCACACGCAGAATACTCAGGTTAAACTTGACGAGCCTAGCATATGCAGATATGGCCTCGGAACACAGAGACCGAAAGGTTGAGCGTGAATCATATAGTAGATATGATCAACATAACGATGTTCACCATTGAAAACTACTCCATCTCACGTGATGATCGGTTATGGTTTAGTTGATTTGGATCACGTAATCACTTAGAGGATTAGAGGGATGTCTATCTAAGTGGGAGTTCTTAAGTAATTTGATTAACTGAACTTAAACTTATCATGAACTTAGTACCTGATAGTATCTTGCTTGTTTATGTTGATTGTAGATAGATGGCTCGTGCTGTTGTTCCGTTGAATTTTAATGCGTTCCTTGAGAAAGCAAAGTTGAAAGATGATGGTAGCAATTACACAGACTGGGTCCGTAACTTGAGGATTATCCTCATTGCTGCTCAGAAGAATTACGTCCTAGAAGCACCGCTGGGTGCCAGGCCTGCTGCTGGAGCAACACCAGATGTTGTGAACGTCTGGCAGAGCAAAGCTGATGACTACTCGATAGTTCAGTGTGCCATGCTTTACGGCTTAGAATCGGGACTTCAACGACGTTTTGAACGTCATGGAGCATATGAGATGTTCCAGGAGTTGAAGTTAATATTTCAAGCAAATGCCCGGATTGAGAGATATGAAGTCTCCAATAAGTTCTATAGCTGCAAGATGGAGGAGAACAGTTCTGACAGTGAGCATATACTCAAAATGTCTGGGTATAATAATCACTTGATTCGGATGGGAGTTAATCTTCCAGATGATTGCGTCATTGACAGAATTCTCCAATCACTGCCACCAAGCTATAAGAGCTTCGTGATGAACTATAATATGCAAGGGATGAACAAGACTATTCCCGAGCTCTTCGCGATGCTAAAAGCTGCGGAGGTAGAAATCAAGAAGGAGCATCAAGTGTTGATGGTCAACAAGACCACTAGTTTCAAGAAAAAGGGCAAAGGGAAGAAGAAGGGGAACTTCACGAAGAACAGCAAGCAAGTTGCTGCGCAGGAGAAGAAGCCCAAGTCTGGACCTAAGCCTGAAACTGAGTGCTTCTACTGCAAGCAGACTGGTCACTGGAAGCGGAACTGCCCCAAGTATTTGGCGGATAAGAAGGATGGCAAGGTGAACAAAGGTATATGTGATATACATGTTATTGATGTGTACCTTACTAGAGCTCGCAGTAGCACCTGGGTATTTGATACTGGTTCTGTTGCTAATATTTGCAACTCGAAATAGGGACTACGGATTAAGCGAACACTGGCAAAGGACAAGGTGACGAAGCGCGTGGGAAACGGTTCCAAAGTTGATGTGATCGCGGTCGGCACACTACCTCTACATCTACCTTCGGGATTAATATTAGACCTAAATAATTGTTATTTGGTGCCAGCGTTAAGCATGAACATTATATCTGGATCTTGTTTGATGCGAGACGGTTATTCATTTAAATCAGAGAATAATGGTTGTTCTATTTATATGAGTAATATATTTTATGGTCATGCACCTTTGAAGAGTGGTCTATTTTTATGAATCTCGATAGTAGTAATACACATATTCATAATGTTGAAACCAAAAGATGCAGAGTTGATAATGATAGTGCAACTTATTTGTGGCACTGCCATTTAGGTCATATCGGTATAAAAGTGCATGAAGAAACTCCACACTGATGGGCTTTTGGAACCACTTGATTATGAATCACTTGGTACTTGCGAACCGTGCCTCATGGGCAAGATGACTAAAACACCGTTCTCCGGTACTATGGAGAGAGCAACAGATTTGTTGGAAATCATACATACCGATGTATGTGGTCCGATGAATATTGAGGCTCGTGGCGGATATAATTATTTTCTCACTTTCACAGATGATTTAAGCAGATATGGATATATCTACTTAATAAACATAAGTCTGAAACATTTGAAAAGTTCAAAGAATTTCAGAGTGAAGTTGAAAATCATCGTAACAAGAAAATAAAGTTTCTACGATCTGATCGTGGAGGAGAATATTTGAGTTACGAGTTTGGTGTACATTTGAAAAATTGTGGAATAGTTTCGCAACTCACGCCACCCGGAACACCACAGCGTAATGGTGTGTCCGAACGTCGTAATCGTACTTTACTAGATATGGTGCGATCTATGATGTCTCTTACTGATTTACCGCTATCATTTTGGGGTTATGCTTTAGAGACGGCCGCATTCACATTAAATAGGGCACCATCAAAATCCGTTGAGACGACGCCTTATGAACTATGGTTTGGCAAGAAACCAAAGTTGTCGTTTCTTAAAGTTTGGGGCTGCGATGCTTATGTGAAAAAGCTTCAACCTGATAAGCTCGAACCCAAAGCAGAGAAATGTGTCTTCATAGGATACCCAAAGGAGACCGTTGGGTACACCTTCTATCACAGATCCGAAGGCAAGACATTCGTTGCTAAGAATGGATCATTTCTAGAGAAGGAGTTTCTCTTGAAAGAAGTGAGTGGGAGGAAAGTAGAACTTGACGAGGTAACTGTACCTGCTCCCTTATTGGAAAGTAGTACATCACAGAAAACTGTTTCTGCGACACCTATACCAATTAGTGAGGAAGCTAATGATGATGATCATAAAACTTCAGGACAAGATACTACTGAACCTCGTAGATCAACCAGAGTGAGATCCACACCAGAGTGGTACGGTAATCCAATTCTGGAAGTCATGCTACTAGATCATGATGAACCTACGAACTATGAAGAAGCGATGGTGAGCCCAGATTCCGCAAAGTGGCTTGAAGCCATGAAATCTGAGATGGGATCCATGTATGAGAACAAAGTATGGACTTTGGTTGACTTGCCCGATGATCGGCAAGCAATTGAGAACAAATGGATCTTCAAGAAAAAGACTGACGCTGACGGTAATATTACTGTCTATAAAGCTCGACTTGTCGCAAAAGGTTTTCGACAAGTTCAAGGGGCTGACTATGATGAGACCTTCTCACCCGTAGCGATGCTTAAGTCTGTCAGAATCATGTTAGCAATTGCCGAATTTTATGATTATGAAATTTGGCAGATGGATGTCAAAATTGCATTCCTGAATGGATTTCTGGAAGAAGAGTTGTATATGATGCAACCGGAAGGTTTTGTCGATCCAAAGGGAGCTAACAAAGTGTGCAAGCTCCAGCGATCCATTTATGGACTGGTGCAAGCCTCTCGGAGTTGGAATAAACGCTTTGATAGTGTGATCAAAGCATTTGGTTTTATACAGACTTTTGGAGAAGCCTGTATTTACAAGAAAGTGAGTGGGAGCTCTGTAGCATTTCTGATATTATATGTGGATGACATATTGCTGATTGGAAATGATATAGAATTTTTGGATAGCATAAAGGGATACTTGAATAAAAGTTTTTCGATGAAAGACCTCGGGGAAGCTGCTTACATATTAGGCATAAATATCTATAGAGATAGATCAAGACGCTTAATTGGACTTTCACAAAGCACATACCTTGACAAGATTTTGAAGAAGTTCAAAATGGATCAAGCAAAGAAAGGGTTCTTGCCTGTGTTACAAGGTGTGAGGTTGAGTCAGACTCAATGCCCGACCACTGCAGAAGATAGAGAAAAAATGAAAGATGTTCCCTATGCTTCAGCCATAGGCTCTATCATGTATGCAATGCTGTGTACCAGACCTGATGTGTGCCTTGCTATAAGTTTAGCAGGGAGGTACCAAAGTAATCTAGGAGTGGATCACTGGACAGCGGTCAAGAACATCCTGAAATACCTGAAAAGGACTAAGGATATGTTTCTCGTGTATGGAGGTGACAAAGAGCTCACCGTAAGAGGTTATGTTGATGCAAGCTTTGACACTGATCCGGACGATTCTAAATCGCAAACCGGATACGTGTTTACTTTAAACGGTGGAGCTGTCAGTTGGTGCAGTTCTAAACAAAGCGTCGTAGCGGGATCTACATGTGAAGCGGAGTACATAGCTGCTTCGGAAGCAGCGAACGAAGGAGTCTGGATGAAGGAGTTCATATCCGACCTAGGTGTCATACCTAGTGCATCGGGTCCAATGAAAATCTTTTGTGACAATACTAGTGCAATTGCTTTGGCAAAGGAATCCAGATTTCACAAGAGAACCAAACACATCAAGAGACGCTTCAATTCCATCCGGGATCTAGTCCAGGTGGCAGACATAGAGATTTGCAAGATACATACGGATCTGAATGTTGCAGACCCGTTGACTAAGCCTCTTCCACGAGCAAAACATGATCAGCACCAAGGCTCCATGGGTGTTAGAATCATTATTGTGTAATCTAGACTATTGACTCTAGTGCAAGTGGGAGACTGAAGGAAATATGCCCTAGAGGCAATAATAAAGTTATTATTTATTTCCTTATGTCATGATAAATGTTTATTATTCATGCTAGAATTGTATTAACCGGAAACATAATACATGTGTGAATACATAGACAAACAGAGTGTCACTAGTATGCCTCTACTAGACTAGCTCGTTAATCAAAGATGGTTAAGTTTCCTAACCATGAACAAGGAGTTGTTATTTGATTAACGAGGTCACATCATTAGTTGAATGATCTGATTGACATAACCCATTCCATTAGCTTAGCACCCGATCGTTTAGTATGTTGCTATTGCTTTCTTCATGACTTATACATGTTCCTATGACTATGAGATTATGCAACTCCCGTTTACCGGAGGAACACTTTGGGTACTACCAAACGTCACAACGTAACTGGGTGATTATAAAGGAGTACTACAGGTGTCTCCAAAGGTAGATGTTGGGTTGGCGTATTTCGAGATTAGGATTTGTCACTCCGATTGTCGGAGAGGTATCTCTGGGCCCTCTCGGTAATGCACATCACTTAAGCCTTGCAAGCATTGCAACTAATAAGTTAGTTGCGGGATGATGTATTACGGAACGAGTAAAGAGACTTGCCGGTAACGAGATTGAACTAGGTATTGGATACCGACGATCGAATCTCGGGCAAGTAACATACCGATGACAAAGGGAACAACGTATGTTGTTATGCGGTCTGACCGATAAAGATCTTCGTAGAATATGTAGGAGCCAATATGGGCATCCAGGTCCTGCTATTGGTTATTGACCGGAGACGTGTCTCGGTCATGTCTACATTGTTCTCGAACCGTAGGGTCCGCACGCTTAACGTTACGATGACAGTTATTATGAGTTTATGCATTTTGATGTACCGAAGGTTGTTCGGAGTCCCGGATGTGATCACGGACATGACGAGGAGTCTCGAAATGGTCGATACATAAAGATTGATATATTGGAAGCCTATATTTGGATATCGGAATTGTTCCGGGTGAAATCGGGATTTTACCGGAGTACCGAGAGGTTACCGGAACCCCCCGGGAACCATATGGGCCTTATTGGGCCTTAGTGGAAAGGTGAAAGGGGCAGCCCAAGGTGGGCTGTGCGCGTCCCCCTCCCCTAGTCCTATTAGGACTAGGAGAGGTGGCCGGCCCCCTTCTCTCTCTCTCTCTCTCTCTCTCTCTCTCTCTCGGAATCCTATTAGGAATAGGATTGAGGGGGGGAGTCCTACTCCCGGTAGGAGTAGGACTCCTCCTGCGCCCTCCTCCTTGGCTGGCCAGCCCTCCCCCTTGGATCCTTTATATACGGGGGCAGGGGGCACCTCTAGACACACAAGTTGATCATTGAGATCGTTCCTTAGCCGTGTGCGGTGCCCCTGCCACCATATTCCACCTTGATCATATCGTTGTAGTGCTTAGGCGAAGCCCTGTGTCGGTAGAACATCAAGATCGTCACCACGCCGTCGTGCTGACGGAACTCCTCCCTGAAGCTTTGCTGGATCGGAGCCCGGGGATCGTCATCGAGCTGTACGTGTGCTAAGAACTCGGAGGTGCCGGAGTAACGGTGCTTGGATCGGTCGGATCGGGAAGAAGACGTACGACTACTTCCTCTACGTTGTGCCAACGCTTCCATTGCGATCTACAAGGGTACGTTGATCAGACTCTCCCCCTCGTTGCTATGCATCACCATGATCTTGCGTGTGCGTAGGAAATTTTTAGAAATTACTACGTTCCCAACAAGATGATAGTAGCAATTATGCGGACTAGGTCCGTAAACTGAGGATTGTCCTCATTGCTTCATAGAAGGCTTATGTCCTTAATGCACCGCCGAGTGTGCTGAACCTCGAACGTCGTCTGTGGATGTTGCGAACATCTGACATACACATTTTGATAACTACGTGATAGTTCAGTTAAACGGTTTACAGTTGAGGCATCGAAGACGTTTTGAAACGTCGCGAAACATATGAGATGTTTCGAGGGCTGAAATTGGGATTTCGGGCTCGTGCCCACGTCAAGAGGTATAAGACCTCCGACAATTTTCTTAGCCTGCAAACTAAGGGAGAAAAGCTCAATTGTTGAGTTTGTGCTCAGATTGTCTGAGTACAACAGTCATTTGAATCGAGTGGGAGTTGATCTTCCAGATGAGATAGTGATGTTTCTTCGGGGTTATTACCACCAAGCTGCTAGAGCTTCGTGATGAACTATAATATATCAGGGACATATATGATGATCCTTGAGATATTCGCGATGTTTGACACCACAAAAGTAGAAATCAAGAAGGAGCATCAATTGTTGATGGTTGGTGAAACCACTAGTTTCAAGAAGGGCAAGGGCAAGAAGAGATACTTCATGAAACGACAAATCAGCTGCTGCTCTAGTGAAGAAACCCAAGGTTGAACCCAAACCCGAGACTAAGTGCTTCTGTAATAAGGGGAATAGCCACTGGAGCAGAATTACCCTAGATACTTGGTAGATGAGAAGGCTGGCAAGGTCGATAGAAGTATATTGGATATACATTGTGTACATTACTAGTACTCCTAGTAGCACCATGGTATTAGATACCGGTTCGGTTGCTAAGTGTTAGTAAACTCGAAATAAAAGGCTGCGGAGTAAACGGAGACTAGCTAAAGGTGAGCTGGCGATATGTGTTGGAGGTTTTTCCCAAGCTTGATGTGATCAAGCATCGCACGCTCCCTCTACCATCGAGATTGGTGTTTGCGTTGAGCATAGACATGATTGGATTATGTCTATCGCAATATGGTTATTCATTTAAGGAGAATAATGGTTACTCTGTTTATTTGAATAATACCTTCAATGGTCTTGCACCTAAAATGAATGGTTTATTGAATCTCGATCGTAGTGATACACATGTTCATGCCAAAAGATATAAGATAGTAATGATAGTACCACCTACTTGTGGCACTGCCACATAAGTCATATCGGTATAAAACGCATGAAGAAGCTCCATGTTGACGGATCTTTGGGCTCACTCGTTTTTGAAAAGTTTGAGACATGCGAACCATGTCTATTGGTGTATATGCATGAAGAAACTCCATGCAAATGGACCGTTTGGACTCACTTGATTTTGAATCACTTGAGACATGCAAATCATACCACATGGGCAAGATGACTGAAAGCCTCGTTTTCAGTAAAATGGAACTAGAAAGCAACTTGTTGGAAGTAATACATTTTGATGTGTGCAGTCCAATGAGTGCTGAGGCGTGTAGTGGATATCGTTATGTTCTTACTTTACAGATGATTTGAGTAGATGTTGAGTACATTTACTTGATGAATCACGAGTCTGAATTATTGAAAGGTTCAAGTAATTTCAGGGTGAAGTTGAAAGATCGTCGTGACAAGAGAATAAAATATCTATGATATGATCATAGAGATGAATATCTGAATTACGAGTTTGGCACAGAATTAAGACATTGTGGAAATTGTTTCACAACTAATACAGCCTGGAACACCATAGTGTGATGGTGTGTCCGAACATCATAACTGCACCCTATTGGATATGATGCATACCATGATGTCTCTTATCGAATTACCATGATAGTTTATGGGTTAGGCATTAGAGACAACCACATTCACTTTAAATAGGGTACCACGTAATTCCGATGAGATGACACCGTATGAACTATGGTTTAGAGAAACCTAAGCTGTCATTTCTTAAAAGTTTGGGGCTGCGACGCTTATGTGAAAAAGTTTCAGGCTGATAAGCTCGAACCCAAAGCGGATAAATGCATCTTCATAGGACACCCAAAACAGTTGGGTATACCTCCTGTCTCAGATCCGAAAGCAATAAGGGATTGTTTCTAGAATTGGGTCCTTTCTCGAGGAAAAGTTTCTCTCGAAAGAATTGAGTGGGAGGATGGTGGAGACTTGATGAGGTTATCGAACCGTCTCTTCAACTAGTGTGTGGCAGGGCACAGGGAGTTGTTCCTATGGCACCTACACCAATTGAAGTGGAAGCTTATGATAGTGATCATGAAACTTCAGATCAAGTCACTACCAAACCTCGTGGGATGACAAGGATGCATACTACTTCAGAGTGGTACGCAATCCTGTCTTGGAAGTCATGTTGCTAGACAACAATGAACCTACGAGCTATGGAGAAGCGATGGTGGGCCTGGATTCCAAAATGGCTCGAGGCCATATAATCCGAGAGAGGATCCATATATGAAAACAAAGTGTAGACTTTGGAAGAACTACTTGATGGTCGTAAGGCTGTTAGGTACATATGTATTTTAAAAGGAAGATGTACAATGATGGTAAGTATCACCATTAAGAAAGCTCGACTTGTCATTAAGATGTTTTCCGACAAGTTCAAGGAGTTGACTACGATGAGACTTTCTCACTCGTAGCGATGCTAAGAGTCTGTCGGAATTATATTAGCGATTACTGCATTATTTATGAAATCTTGCACATAGGATGTCAAAACATTGTTTCCTTGACGTTTTTCTTGAGGAAAGGTTGTATGTGATACAACCGGAAGGTTTTGTCAATCCTGAAAGATGCTAATAAGTATGCAAAGCTCCAGCAATCCTTCTAAGGACTGGATTAAGCATCTCGGAGTTGGAATGTATGCTTTGATGAGATGATCAAAGATTTTGGGTGTATACAAAGTTTATGAGAAACTTGTATTTCCAAAGAAGTGAGTGGGAGCACTATAGAATTTCTGTTGAATATATGTTGTTGACATATTGTTGATCAGAAATGACGTAGAATTTCTGGAAAGCATATAGGGTTATTTGGAAAGTGTTTTTCAATGGAAAGCCTGGATTAAGCTACTTGAACATTGAGCATCAAGATCTATAAGGATAGATCAAAATGCTTAATGGTACTTTCAAATGAGCACATACCTTGACATGATCTTGAAGGTGTTCAAGATGGATCAGTCAAAGAAGGAGTTCTTGCCTGAGTTGTACGGTATGAAGTTAAGACTTAAAGCTCGACCACGGCAGAAGAAAGAGGAAGGACGAAGGTCGTCCCCTATGCTTTTGTCATAGGCTCTATACGGTATGCCATGCTGAGTAACGCACCTGATGTGTGCCTTGCCACATATCTGGCAAGAGGGTACAAAGGTAATCTAGGAGTAGATCACCAGATAGCGGTCTAAATTATCCTTAGAGGAATAAGGATATGTTTCTCGGTTATGGAGGTGATAAAGAGTTCAACGTAAAGAGTTACGTCGATGCAAGCTTAACACCTATCCGGATAGCTCTGAGTAAAGATACCGGATACTATAATGGAGCAACAATTTGGAATAGCTCCAAGTAGAACAGTTATTTGAAATGGCTCCAAATGTAGCGTAGTAGTTGCATCTACAAGATGACATAGAAATTTGCAAAGTACATACGGATCTGAATGTTGCAGACCCGTTGACTGAAACCTCTCTCACAAGCATAACTTGATCAAACCCAGAACTGTTTGGGTGTTAGTCACATGGGGATGTGACCTTGAGTGTTAATCACATATGGATGTGAACTGGATTATTGACTCTAGTGCAAGTGGGAGACTGTTGGAAATATGCCCTAGAGGCAATAATAAATTGGTTATTATTATATTTCCTTGTTCATGATAATCGTTTATTATCCATGCTAGAATTTTATTGACAGGAAACTAAGATACATGTGTGGATACATAGACAACACCATGTCCCTAGTAAGCCTCCAGTTGACTGGCTCGTTGATCAATAGATGGTTACGGTTTCCTGACCATGGACATTGGATGTCGTTGATAACGGGATCACATCATTAGGAGAATGATGTGATGGACAAGACCCAATCCTAAGCCTAGCATAAGATCATGTAGTTCGTATGCTAAAGCTTTTCTAATGTCAAGTATCATTTCCTTAGACCATGAGATTGTGCAACTCCCGGATACCGTAGGAGTGCTTTGGGTGTGCCAAACATCACAACGTAACTGGGTGGCTATAAAGGTACACTACAGGTATCTCCAAAAGTGTCTGTTGGGTTGGCACGAATCGAGACTGGGATTTGTCACTCCGTGTAAACGGAGAGGTATCTCTAGGCCCACTCGGTAGGACATCATTATAATGTGCACAATGTGATCAAGGAGTTGATCACGGGATGATGTGTTACGGAACGAGTAAAAGAGACTTGCCAGTAACGGGATTGAACAAGGTATCGGGATACCGACGATCGAATCTCGGGCAAGTATCGTTCTGCTAGACAAAGGGAATTGTATACGGGATTGATTAAGTCCTTGACATCGTGGTTCATCCGATGAGATCATCGTGGAACATGTGGGAGCCAACATGGGTATCCAGATCCCGCTGTTGGTTATTGACCGGAGAGTTATCTCGGTCATGTCTGCATGGTTCCCGAACCCGTAGGGTCTACACACTTAAGGTTCGATGACGCTAGGGTTATAGGGAATAGATATACGTGGTTACCGAATGTTGTTCGGAGTCCCGGATGAGATACCGGACATCACGAGGAGTTCCGGAATGGTCCGGAGGTAAAGATTTATATATGAGAAGTCCTGTTTTGGTCACCAGAAAAGTTTCGGGTTTTATCGGTAACGTACCGGGACCACCGGGAGGGTCCCGGGGGTCCACCAAGTGAGGCCACCAGCCCCAGAGGGCTGCATAGGCCAAGTGTGGGAGGGTACCAGCCCCAGGTGGGCTGGTGCGCCCCCCCACCAAGGCCCAAGGCGCAAGGGAGAGTGGAAGGGGGCAAACCCTAGGCTCAGATGGGCCTAAGGCCCACCTAGTGGTGCGCCCCCCTCTCTCCCCCCTTGGCCGCCCCCCTAGATGGGATCTAGGGCTGGCCGCCACCCCTAGGGGTGGAAACCTAGATGGGGGTGCAGCCCCTCCCCTCCCCCTATATATACTTGAGGTTTTGGGCTGCCAGAGACACGATTCAATCTCCTTCTTGGCGCAGCCCTACCCCTCTCCCTCCTCGTCTCTTGCGGTGCTTGGCGAAGCCATGCTGGAGTACCACGCTCCTCCTCCACCACCACGCCGTTGTGCTGCTGCTGGATGGAGTCTTCCCCAACCTCTCCTTCTCCCCTTGCTGGATCAAGGCGTAGGAGACGTCACCGGGCTGTATGTGTGTTGAACACAGAGGTGCCGTTCGTTCGGCACTAGGATCTTCGGTGATTTGGATCACGACGAGTACGACTCCATCAACCCCGTTCACTTGAACGCTTCCGCTTAGCGATCTACAAGAGTATGTAGATGCACTCTCCTTCCCCTCGTTGCTAGATTACTCCATAGATTGATCTTGGTGATGCATAGAAAAATTTGAATTTCTGCTACGTTCCCCAACAGAAAGCCCACCCTCCATGTTAATCCAGTGTACCCAATTTTGATCCTGGGTGGCCTCCTTTACAGATTTGTTCTTGTTGGACGAGCTCGCGAACACGAGCGGGGCGATGTCCTTGGTCTTCTGTCCTTCCAGCCATGGGGAGTACCAAAATGTGTCGTCCGACCATCCCCCACGGTGATAGTCGTCGCCGCAAAAAAGAGCCCTCTGTTTGTGGAGTCGCATGGGTTTCCCATGCCCACCCAAGGTCTATGAGGTTCCTTCCATTCATACCATAGCCATCTCACACGCAAAGCTCTCGCATATAAATGAAGGTCGAGGATGAGAGTGGACGTCCTGCACGTAGCGGCAGCTGCACACAGTTATCTGGCCGGTCGCGTGTCGCGTGGGGATCCGTGCAATATGATTTGCGAATAGAGTAAAGTGGAGATACATCGCTCGATATAGAGAAATACACCGCCCACGTCGGTTGGTGGGCTTGGCCCGGGTACTGGTCTGACACACAAAAGGGACATGCTGTGCAGGGCGTGCAGCGTGGGACATTGTTTCTTTGCTACGCGGGCCCGCCGATGTGTCCATAAAGTTTTGTATTGACAACACTTTTAGGTCGAGGACTCCCAAACCACTCAGGCTCTTTGGTCTGCACATGGCCTTCCAGTTGACATTGCATTGCCCATCAGAGACCTTCTCAGCTCCCGCCCAAAGGAAGGGCCTCTCAAGCTTATTGAGATTGCACGGATATGATGGATCTAACCAACTGTTCGCCCAACCGCCGTGATGAACCGGCCCTGCCAAGGCACCAACTTCCCTGCAGCTTTGGAACCGGCCCTTTGTTCATATTAATTATCCCCGATTTAATAAAAAGTTACAACTTAGGGCTTGTTCGGATCGACTCCGCTCCCAGCTTTGCTCCAGGAGCGGACAGAGCGGTGCCGAACGGTACGATTCCATCCAAACAGTACGATTCCATCCGAACGGTACGATTCCGCGGAGTAAGGAGAGCGGAGCGGAGAAAACTGTAGCCCAATTCACGGAGTCGCTGAAACCGAGCTCTTAGTATGGATCAGAGGGAGTAGTATACTTTCTTAACGAGTACACATAGCATTTTTGGGCATAACGCGACGGAGCTACGCGCTCTCTCTACTGCGTGTACCCTTTATCACGCCGCCGTCATCGCCTCTCTCTGTCTCTATACCCTTATTAGATTTGTCACCACCTCTGACTCCGCCGGCGTGGAGCTAGGGAGCCGGCGATCAAGCTGGAGGTCATTGCCCGTCCGACCCGCGGCATAGACGCCGACCAGGGAGGCGAACGTCCGCCGAACAACACGCGTCGAGACTGGAGACAAACAGACAGGCACCCCGTAGGCGCACGCAACGGGGACGAGCCGGCCGCCGCCACATGACGAGTTGGACGGAATGTGTTGCAAAGCTGCACTATGCATGCACGACGACACGGCCGGATAGATTATGTTGTTGTAAAAGAGCCAGTAGACTTTGATGTGTGTGGCCTGAGATCAATCTGGCGGATTGATTACTTTCTTCTCTCGTAGCAAGTTTGTGGCTGTGCCCAGCTCTCACCTGCCTGTTTGACATGTAGGCAGCTTACCATTTCCACAGGAGCTAGAGTTGAAATCTTGGGCTAGCCATTTCGTCGTCCGACCCTTCCGTTTCTCTAGTTCTCGCGCGCCACCGTGTTTTTTCCTTCTTTATAGTAATTTTACCTGACGTGCTAGCATTTGACCCTCCTATTGCCATTGGTGATAATTCCTTCCCCCTTCTAACTTGACGTGATCAATTTATAGTTGACTAATACGGAGGAGGATATTACTACTAACATAGGCCGGCGCGGTTCACGCCGTCGCTGGCAATTGTCCATCACGCGTCGTGTCGTGCGTGCCATTTGCGTGTGTCCCGGTCAGTCCCAGGCATGGATCACCTGGCTTTCAATTCATTGGTCATATACAACCCTTTGGTGGACTGAATATTTCGTGTGTTTTAGTTCCTTTTTTAGTGTATGAGTTTAAGAAAATCATGTCCTCGCCCCTGCGAAAACCAACTAAATACTAAACAATACAATGTGCTTCCACAATTCCGTTGGGAAGCAATGTGGCGCAGGTGAGATGTAGAACCGGGCGCGCCATATGTTCAAAGCAAGAATATTCTGCTAGTCGGATAAACATTTCAGTTGACTTAATCCTAACCATATAGCAGCCACATAGTTAATTAAACGAGTAAAATGTTTGTGTTAGCCACATAGTTCACGTCTACTGAATCGTGCGCACCTCACCGCACACGTTGCGTCGGCGCCATTCGTGATGCCCGGGCGCCGGCCGGTCCATGAGAGGATTCACGATGTGTGGGTGTGTGTGGCCAACGTTTGTTGACGTCGGCGTTGCTCATGTTAATTGCCACATAAAATTCTCCTTTGATCATCATCACTAACACCTACTCCCTTCATTCGGAATTACTTGTCTCGGAAATGGATGTATTTAGAACTAAAATATGTCTAGATACATCTATTTCCGCGACAAGTAATTCCGAACGGAGGGAGTACGTATTAACACATATGTATGCCTGCTTAAATATATACTCCCTTCGTTTGAAAATAAGTGTCTTGAACTTAGTATAAATTTGTGCTAGAGCTAGTATAAAGTTGAGATACTTATTTTAGGACGGAGGGAGCACTTAGCTTTTATATATCACACATAGATAGCGCAAAAGTCAAGCCAAACAAACTTTGGTCAAGTTTGATCCTCGGTTAAGCCTATGCCCTTTATCAAAGGCTCCCGGCGGTTCCTATATGTTGAATATATGAGCAAATTACTACGAGATTTAATCTAAATAAACAGTAAATAAATCATGACGACGAAAATAAAGATTAAACTAATCATGCGGACTAGCATAGTAAATGAACAGATCAAATCTAGAGCATAGACTAGAACTAAGATTCTAACACGATCTCGAACAAGGAGGACAAGTCACATGCGCTGCAGCAGGAGTAGGTCCGCCAGCATTGATGTTGTCGCCCATGTCGTTGAGGAAGAGGTTCCCGAGGTCGGGGAAGAAGTCGTCGTCGGCGAAGTCATCGCTGCCAGCAGTCGCGCGAGTGCACTCCCCAAAAACCTGATCATCTCTCTCCCGTACATGATCATGAGAGGCGGGGTTCCGGAGGCTTGCTGTCCCTTCTTGCGGTGCACGCTGAAACAAGGGATGGAGAAGACTTGCATGGCGGCGCAATGACCTAGAATGGTGGTGCGAAACCATGCGATGCAACGGTGGCTAGGGTAGACGTCTACCTGACTATATAGTGCAGGCCGGGTAGGTCGTGGGAGTAAACCCCACGTCCGAGTCGTCGCAATCCAAAAGAGTCGGAAACGATTCAGTAATTAATGCGTCTGTTAATTATTAATTAATGACTCATTAATTTTTCCCGAGCAGCAAAACTATAGACAACGTGCATAGTTCTGTCCTTGGCTCAGCTCATTCCCGCAACCCGTGGCGCGTCGTGGCGAGCGAGAAGGAGGAGCGCATGTGTAGGTCTCCTCTTCTCATGCTCCTACAAGTGGTAGAAGAGCTCATCTTATAAAAATGTGCAAGTCTCACTCAACTTTCGGGGTGGGACTAAACTTTAGTCCCACTCACACCACTCACAAGCTATGCATGAATGGGTCAAGAGAATTTCAAAATTTTAGTTGGGCTTTGAGCCAAATGCCTACTAGCAAATTTCACCAGTCCCCCATAAAGTCTCATTGGCACATCTCATCACTTAGTTCCAAAACATTGTTTATATGCCGATACTTAGTGGAGACTGCAAAGTTGAACTTCCACTGAGAGGTTTATGTAGACTAGATCACAACTTGAATAGTGGACTATGCTTTGAACTACAAGTTTTCTGCGAGATAGTTTCACACAAATTCTCGACCGATACTGGGCTGCCGCAAGGCTTCCCCGCGGATGGAGCGTATACGTCATACTCCAGGGCCTTTCATGAATTTATTAGAGAACACCCAATTCTCATAGACTGCGACGTTAACAGTCAAATTCATATAGGTGTGTTCCTCATACGATGGTCTGCAGGACAACATCTCTCGTTACTCAAATAAGCCACTTGGAACATGATGACCCACAAATATAGGGTATCAATTGTAGTTTTTTTTGATAAGTAAGAGTATCGAACCCAACGAGGAACAGAAGGAAATGACAAGTGGTTTCTAGCAAGGTAATGTCTGCAAGTGCTGAAATTATAAGTAACAGAGTAGGTTGATAGCAAGGTAATTTGTAACGAGCAAATAAAGGTAGTAGTAACAAAAGTGCAGCAAGGTAGCCCAATCCTTTTGAGGCAAAGGACATGCCAAAATGGACTCTTATGATAAACAAAGCGTTCTTGAGGGTACACGGTGATTTCATCAGTCACTTTCACCATGTTGGTTCGATTTGTGTTCGCTACTTTGATAATTTAATATGTGGGTGGACCGGTGCTTAGGTGTAGTTCTTACTTGAACAAACCTCCTACTTATGATTAACCCTCCCGCAAGCATCCAATCGATCCATAGAATTAAACTTTTGGATCCAATCGACCCCTTACGAAATAGCGCATAAACTGGGGTTTAAGCTTCTGTCACTCTCGCAACCCATCATCTAATTGCTACTCCACAATGCATTCCCTTAGGCTCAAATATGGTGAACTGTCATGTAGTCGACGTTCACATGACACCACTATGGGAATCACAACATACATACTATCAAAATATCGAACACATATCAAGTTTACATGATTACTTGCAACATGATTTCTCTCGTGACCTCAAGAACAAAAGTAACTACCCACAAATGATAATCATGCTCAAGATCAGAGGTGTATTAAATATTATATTGGATCTGGACATATAATCTTCCACCAAATAAACCATATAGTAATCAACTACAAGATGTAATCAACACTACTAGTCACCCACAAGCACCAATCTATAGTTCCAGTAACAAGATTTAACACAAGAGATGGACTAGGGTTTGAGATGAGATGGTGATGTTGAAGATGTTGATGGAGATTGCCCTCCCCAATATGGGAGAGTTGTTGGTGATGATGATGACGATGATTTCCCTCCCGGGAGGGAAGTTCCCCTGGCGGAATCGCTCCGCCGGAGAGCAAAAGTGCTCCTATCCAAGTTTCGCCTCGAGACGGCAGCGCTCCATCCCGAAAGTTCTCCCCTTATTTTTTCTAGGTCGAAATGACTTATATACCAAAAGATGGGCACCCGAGGTGGGCATGGGTGAGCAGAACCCACCAGGGCGTGTCTGGGATCCCTGGCGCACCCAGGTGGGTTGTGCCTGACTAGGGGGTACTCACCATATTGTCTCCCAATCAGTTGGATTGGGCCAAGGACCCCCATGGCCGGTTACTCATGGGCCAGTTCGGACAGCCGAAGACATATACGAGGAAGATTCCACAAGACTTGGTGATCAAGACAAGGACTCCTCTCCACCGACGTATTCGACTAGGACTCTTGTTATCCTAAGCCTCTGGTATGTTATATAAGCCGAGGCCATGCTAGTCAATAGATTATTATGACATTACTCATCATACCTGTAGGGTTTAGACCACAACATACGATCTCGAGGTAGATCAACTCTTGTAACCCATATACTCATCAAAGTCAATCAAGCAGGAAGCAGGGTATTATCTCCATCAAGAGGGCTCGAACCTGGGTAAACATCGTGTCTCCTGTCTCCTGTTACCATTGATCCTTAGACGCACAGTTCGGGACCCCCTACCCGAGATCTGCCGGTTTATGACACCGACAATGGTGCTTTCACTGAGAGTTCCGTTGTGTGATCGGCAAAGGAACAATGGCTCGTCCGCAGATTAACTGCGACGTTGGCATCTTCATCGTCGACTCGACTGGTCACCTTGGTTCGACCGCGGACCGTGCTCCATCTCCGATCGTCATGTTCGGACGGGGGCCTTCATCAACATCAACTCCGATCTCTATCATGATCGTAGAGTAATCATCCATGGCTCGGGGGCTCAACGTCAACATTGCCCTCGGGCGGCCGTGCTGTTTTTCCGGATAACGAACTTGTATCCGCTGCCACCACCTCCTTGAGCATCGCTTTGACGATTCGTTCAGTGGAATTGTGCAGAATTAAGTCTACAACAGCCATGCAAAATTTTGTCGAGTTCCGATGGAGGAATCTCCGGCAATCTACGATATATCGGAGCCTTGTCAAATCTGGACGGGAATCCAAACGAGTTTAGGGCGTGGTCTCCAGAGCCAAGCTCAGAGGTCCTTTGGAAGATCCAACCGTTCATCCGCTGCGGAATTCCCATATCTACCACCCCTCCAAAGTTCAGCTCGATCCGACGGTTTAAACTCCGGGAACCTTCTGATGAGTGGACCACTTTTTCAGATCTGTTTTCTGCGTGAGAACGAATCTGACCCGAGTTTATCTTTTTTATGAACGCGATTTCGAACATCCTTTTTGAAGGAGATTTCGTATGAGCCCGTCAACATTGCTCCACGGCTGCCGACCTGCGCTAGACATGTCGTCGCTTTGTTGAGCCGATCTCAACTTCTTCGGATCATCATCTGGGCAAGCCGAACAAGAGTTCGGCATCGCGAAGGATAAATCATCACAAATATTGCCGCTCTACGGATTACATGGAGCGGACACACCGGCATCGCCGCACGGTCGCTTCATCAAGCCGGCATTGACCGCATCACAAGTTATGACCTGCGTTGGCATGGCCGCACTTTTCAAGCCAACGTCCATCACGCCGAACTACTTCAACACCTCGGCTGACATGGCAGCTGCAACGTCTCCTTACCGACCTACTCCGTCACCTCGGCTAGACCGGGGGCTTCGTCATCCCTTCTTCAACCTACTCCGGAGACTTCGGCGTCACCAGCCGACCAACTTCATCACGTTAGCTGGACCGGGGGCTTTGCCTCGGCGAGCCCACCTTTGCCAGCATCGCCATGCCGTTGCTTTATCGCCCATCAGGCAATGAGTGTGCGGATCGAGTCCCAATTTTGGGAGTAACCTTTTTTCAGATTGCTACAACAGATAAACCAGGTGCTATTAATCCTAGTATTTTTTTCTTGCTTGGGTTTATTTTTCCCAAGGAATTATTACTCTGTTTGTTTCATCATCTGTACATGGGTCTATCAAATGGTGGTCGCATTAACAACGGTCGCGTGGTGGTTCGGTCAGTTTCCGTATACAGTTCGGTAAATGCCGCATCCGGAACTCAGACCAGCCTGCGAATTCAGGCTTGGTCATGCCTTCACCGCGTCATGCCGATGCCCTGCATCGACATGACTTCGGCGCCAAGCCACATCTCTTTCAATAAATTATTTTTGTGAAAAATAATTATCCTTTTTGGACTGCACTATTTTATGTGTGTAGGTGATCGACTTCGACTGCGTCACGCGGTCACTTTGGCAAGCCGGCGTCGTTGTCCCAATCGGCTCGCGTGATCACCTTGTTGGTCGAATCGCCATACCGACATGTTCGGTTGCCTCGGGGACTTTTGCATCACTGAGAGAGCTCTACCTCATCGAGTGTTTGGCACATGGGCCATATTTTTTTATTACTCACTTTGCGTAAATTATTAATTATGCAACATTTTTTTATTATTATTCCTATTATCTCCGGCTTGCACTATTTTCCGTGCACATGTAAAGGATCCGGCTCGGGCAGCGCTGTTTCCTCGGCGTACCGACGTACCACGTCACCTCGGCTGGACCGAGGGCTTCGTCATTACTTCATTAAGCCACGTCAGGGACTTCGGCGACACATTGCTGGCCTGCATTGGCCGTGTTATGTCACCACTTCGGAGTGCCGAGCTCTTCGCTCCGCCACCTCGGGACCGGCTTGGGGGCTGGGACCTTGTCCCGCCGTAAGCTCGGGCCGTGCATCGACACTGAGCACATTAACCAGCTAAGTCGCTTCCATGCTTAAAAATGTTTAGTTTTAAATTTCGTTCGGTTCGACCAAGCATTATGCTTTTTTGACAAAAAGTCATTTGTGAAAAACTTTCTTTGTCAAAACCTTGTTTGTTGCAAGAAAATTCAAATACCCCGTTTACTTGGGGGCTTCCTTTATGAAGCATTTCCTCTTGCATATGATTATACTTGTACGGCTTCGTTCCTTGTTCGTGTATTACACCATAATATGCACCATGTTAACTTAAGTGTTTCGTAAGCTGGGTTGCCTGGCTCCTGTGCTTACCCCTACGTTCCCGATTGTTCGGCTAGGCGGTAAGGGAGCACCTCTGCGATTGTTACTACCGGGTCATTCGAGTTAGTACCTCAGACTGGGTGAAGCCGAAATCTAGTGCTCTTATTGTTTTCAATAATGGTCGGCACACGACGGAACTCATGAGTACAAAGAATCTATTGCACAAGTCTCATAGTAACAATGAGCAACCGAAGAAAGGTATCAGTGGAGGTACTATTTTCTTCAAAGATGCTTCTTACACTTCGTTAGTAATATAGCATAAGTTCCCTGAGCGTGCTTTGTCTATTACAGCCTTATGGCCTAATTGCCTGGTTATCGGAAACACCGTTGATGCTTTTGACAGGTGGAGTACATGACACTTTTTGGTCCTTGACCGAAGAGGGAGAAGCCGACGGTCAGTTAAGACGCGTTTAAAGTTCGGGTGAACACAGATATGATATAAGTACATCGGTACATACAATCATTATACATAAAATTCTTTTACCCAAGTCACTTGGGGGCTCTTAAAATTTATATGAGTTGTTTTATAGTAAATGTGTTTTCTCCTGGGTCGTTGCAAAGTCTCTTTCTACCGCTCCTTTTTCGACTCAAGTGCATGGTCAATAGCCGGATAGCATGTCTTCTCTTTAAAAAGCCACTCGAGTTTTGTTCGCTAAACGGGCCTCGAAGAAGTACTCCGCCTTTGGGATAAGGAGCTTGAAGCCGTAGGCTGGCCCACTTGAAGTGTTGAGATTGGGTGTGTCATGTTAAAGCACGGCAGAAGCACAATTTTTTTCTTCCAATTTTCGTATTGGCACCGAACACTTGATCTTGTTCGGACGTCAAGTTTTTACTGACGTTTTTTGGTTTTCCAAGATTATGGCACTTTTAAACTATTTGTGTGTTTCCAGCATAAGTCTCGCAGTGCAACGCCGGACACCTTGATTCGGCAAAAACATTCTCGGATATTGCTAAATATGCATCGGTTTCGAATTGTGTCTTCGGTCAATAGTTGGGTTGCTCGGCTCCTGCGCTTGCCTCCTACGTTCCGCTTTGTTTGGCTAGGTGTGCAAAGGGGGAACCACTGCGATTGTGCTTCCAGATCGCATGGTTAAGCACCTCAGTGGAGAAAGCCGAAAGCTGACTGTCACAATAAGCGTAAACTGGTCAGCGATCCGATGACTATGTTAAATGACGGGCCGTTCATAACATTGGCTGAAGTGTTTATGGCTTGGCCTCGGCTGTCGCCGAACACTAACCGGGGGCTCATAGCTAGCTTCCCCAGTTTAAAGCTCCTATGACTAAGTGAAAGTTATAAAGCCCGCATATCTGATTGCCTCGTTTCCACTAACACAACCGCCTTCGGGCACCAAGACGTCGGCTAAGGGTTGTCTTGTTATTGCGGAAACACCTTGCGCATTATCTACAAAGGGGTAGAAGCCGATGATGCGCCACTTTCAAGTGATAAACGGTCGCAACGGAGTCAAAATAAATATATCATCAGCGTTCATATTTTATATACGAGGGCTACTTTCCGTAATCATCATTATAGAGCCATAAATATGCATCAATTTGACTTAAGATTTTTGCCAAGCTGGGTTGCGTGGCTCCTGTGCTTACCCCTACGTTCCCGATTGTTCGGCTAGACGGTAAAGGGAGCACCTCTGTGATTGTTATTACCGGGTCATCCGAGTTGGTACCTCAGACTGGGTGAAGCCGAAAGCTAGCGATCTTAAAGGATCACATTGGTCAGCAATGGCAAAAGTAAAAAATTTGGTTCATTAATACCACAGAGTTCGAGAACTTTCCCCGAACTAAATCCTCAATATTTTCCTCCCACATTGATCGTAGGTGAGGTTTCATGATCATGATAAGCATGACGACCCAAAGAAAGGAACCGATAGCGGGACTATTTTCCTTCGAAGATGTTTCTTACATTAAGTAACACTAACATATCTCTCCGCGTACCTTTGTTTATAAAACTGTATGGCCAGATTGCCTTGTTTTCCATAAATCTTTGCCCTTATAACGGCTTTATAAAGTAGGACAAACACTCCTCGGCTACTGGCCGATGAGGTGGAAGCTGATGGTCGGTCAACAAAGTTTTGTACAATGCGGATCCGAGCATTAATGATGTAAAGTACTCGGATACATAGAATCATTACACATAATTTTGTGATTTTACTCTGGATATCGATCCTTAATTCGGCCACCCATGCCCGCATTAAGGCTCGGGGGCTACTAGGCTTCGGGCTTATCATTTACTAGTATTAAAGGGGTACATCGATCCCCTGATCTGGTGTTGCCACCCGACCAGTGTCTCGGGGGCTACTGCATTGGCAATCCAGTGCAGAAAATTTAAGTGCAATATAGTTTTCGAGTAGATTATGATCTCAGGTTGGTCGGCCGCACCCAACCTGAGTCTCGAGGACTTTGCACACCGCTTTTTGTGTCCCGAAGTATTCTGCTGAGCTAGGAGTTGATCCTCAGGCGAATTTTGCAAATGAACCTGAGTCTCAGCGGCTACTGGGATCAGCGGTCTTATGTCATCCTTCAAGTGCATCTCGGGTTTTAGACCGATACACACCTTGAGGGCTACTAGCTATATATCTCGGCAGAGAATAAATTGCACCAATCAAAAATATTGACAAAAAATTGGCCCACAGTCGGGGTGTGTTGGGGAACATAGTAATTTCAAAAAAATTCCTACGCACACGCAAGATCATGGTGATGCATAGCAACGAGAGGGGAGAGTGTGTCTACGTACCCTCGTAGAACGAAAGCGGAAGCGTTAGCACAACACGGTTGATGTAGTCGTACGTCTTCACGATCCGACCGATTAAGTACCGAACGCACAGCACCTTCGAGTTCTGCGCAAGTTCAACTCAATGACGTCCCTCGAACTCCGATCCAGCCAAGCTTTGATGGAGAGTTTCGTCAGCATGATGGCGTGGTGACGATGTTGATGTTCTACTTTTCTTATGGCTTCGCCTAAGCACCGCTACGATATTATCGAGGTGGACTATGGTGGAGAGGGGCACCGCACACGGCTAAAAGATCCAAGGGATCAATTGTTGTGTCTATGGGGTGCCCCCTCCTCTGTATATAAAGGGGGGAAGAGGAGGGGGCGGCCAAGGAGAGGAGGCGCGCCCAAGGGGGGGGGGCAATCCTACTCCAAGTAGGTTTTGCCCCCCTTTCCTATTCCAACTAGGAGAAGGGGGAAGGAGGAGGTGGAGAGAAGGAAGGAGAAGGGGGGCCTCCGCCCCCTTCCCTTTCCCAATTCAGATTGGGGCAGGGGGGGGGGGGGGCGCCACCTCTTGCGGCCTCTCCTCTTCCACCACTTTGGCCCATGAAGCCCAATAACACCCCCCCCTGGGGGGGGGGTCCGGTAACCCCCCAGTACTCCGGTATATATCCGATAACCCCCAGAACCATTCCGGTGTCCGAATATAGTCGTCCAATATATCAATCTTCATGTCTCAACCATTTTGAGACTCCTCGTCATGTCCGTGATCATATCTGGGACTCCGAACTACCTTCGGTACATCAAAACATAAACTCATAATATAACCATCATCGAACTTTAAGCGTGCGGACCCTACGGGTTCGAGAACTATGTAGACATGACCGATACACGTCTCCGGTCAATAACCAATAGCGGAACCTGGATGCTCATATTGGCTCCTACATATTCTACGAAGATCTTTATTGGTCAAACCGCATAACAACATGTGTTGTTCCCTTTGTCATCGGTATTTTACTTGCCCGAGATTCGATCATCGGTATCTCAATACCTAGTTCAATCTCGTTACCGGCAAGTCTCTTTAATCGTTCCGTAATACATCATCCCGCAACTAACTCATTAGTTACAATGCTTGCAAGGCTTGAGTGATGTGTATTACCGAGTGGGCCCAGAGATACCTCTCCGACAATCGGAGTGACAAATCCTAATCTCGAAATACGCCAACCCAACAAGTACCTTTGGATACACCTATACAGAACCTTTATAATCACCCAATTATGTTGTGACGTTTGGTAGCACAAAAAGTGTTCCTCCGGTAAACAGGAGTTGCATAATCTCATAGTCATAGGAACATGTATAAGTCATGAAGAAAGCAATAGCAACAAACTAAACGATCAAGTGCTAAGCTAACGGAATGGGCCAAGTCAATCACATCATTCTCCTAATGACGTGATCCTATTAATCAAATGACAACTCTTTGTCTCTGGATCGGAAACATAACCATCTTTGATCAACGAGCTAGTCAAGTAGAGGCATACTAGTGACACATTGTTTGTCTATGTATTCACACATGTATCATGTTTCCGGTTAATACAATTCTAGCATGAATAATAAACATTTATCATGATATAAGGAACTAAATAATAACTTTATTATTGCCTCTAGGGCATATTTCCTTCAGTCTCCCACTTGCACTAGAGTCAATAATCTAGTTCACATCTTTATGTGATTACTTCACATCTCCATGTGACTAATACCTAAAGGGTTTACTAGATTCTATAATCTAGTTCACATCGCTATGTGATTAACACCCAAAAAGTGGTCATGTTTTGCTTGTGAGAGAAGTATAGTCTATGGGTCTGCAACATTCAGAGCCGTATGCATTTCGTGAATTTCTATGTCTACAATGCTCTGCACGGAGCTACTCTAGCTAATTGCTCCCACTTTCAATATGTATCCAGATTGAGACTTAGGGTCATCTAGATCGATGTAAAAATCTTGCATCGACGTAACTCTTTACAACGAACTCTTTTATCACCTCCATAACTGAGAAATATTTCCTAACTCCTCTAAGGATAATTTTGACCACCGTCCAGTGATCTACTCCTAGATCACTATTGTACTCCCTTGCCAAAAACAGTGTAGGGTATACAATAGATCTGGTACACAACATGGCATACTTTATAGAACCTATGGATGAGGCATAGGGAATGACTTTCATTCTCTTTCTATCTTCTGCCGTGGTTGGGCTTTGAGTCTTACTCAATTTCTCACCTTGTAACACAGGCAATAACTCTTTCTTTGACTGTTCCATTTTGAGCTACTTCAAAATCTTGTCAAGGTATATACTCATTGAAAAAACTTATCAAGCGTCTTGATCTATCTCTATAGATCTTGATGCTCAATATGTAAGCAGCTTCACCGAGGTTTTTCTTTGAAAAACACCTTTCAAACACTCCTTTATGCTTTGCAAAATAATTCTACATTATTTCCGATCAACGATATGTCATTCACATATACTTATCAAAAATGTTGTAGTGCTCCCACTCACTTTCTGGTAAATACAGGCTTCACCGCAAGTCTGTATAAAACTATATGCTTTGATCAACTTATCAAAGCGTATATTCCAACTCCGAGATGCTTGCACCAGTCCATAGATGGATCACTGGAGCTTGCATATTTTGTTAGCACCTTTAGGATTGACAATACCTTCTGGTTGCATCATATACAACTCTTTCTTTAATAAATCCTTTAAGGAATGCAGTTTTGTTTATCCATTTGCTAGATTTCATAAAATGCGGCAATTTGCTAACATGATTCGGACAGACTTAAGCATCGCTACGAGTGAGAAAATCTCATCATAGTCAACACCTTGAACTTTGTCAAAAAAAAATTCGACAAGTCTAGCTTTGTAGATAGTAACAATACTATCAGCATCCGTCTTCCTCTTGAAGATCCATTTATTTTCTATGGCTTGCCGATCATCGGGCAAGTCAACCAAAGTCCACACTTTGTTCTCATACATGGATCCCATCTCAGATTTCATGGCGTCAAGCCATTTTGCGGAATCTGGGCTCACCATCGCTTCTTCATAGTTCGTATGCTCGTCATGGTCTAGTAACATAACCTCTAGAACAGGATTACCGTACCACTCTGATGCGGATCTCACTTTGGTTGACCTACGAGGTTCAGTAACAACTTGATCTGAAGTTTCATGATCATCATCATTAACTTCCTCACTAATTGGTGTAGGTGTCACAGGAACCGGTATCTGTGATGAAATACTTTCCAATAAGGGAGCAGGTACAGTTACCTCATCAAGTTCTACTTTCCTCCCACTCACTTCTTTCGAGAGAAACTCCTTCTCTAGAAAGGATCCAAATTTAGCAACAAACGTTTTGCCTTCAGATCTGTTATAGAAGGTGTACCCAACAGTTTCCTTTGGGTATCCTATGAAGACACATTTCTCCAATTTGGGTTCGAGCTTATCAGGTTGAAGTTTTTTCACATAAGCATCGCGGCCCCAATCTTAACTTTAAGAAATGACAGCTTTGGTTTCTTGCCAAACCACAGTTCATAAGGCGTCGTCTCAATGGATTTCGATGGTGCCCTATTTAACGTGAATGCAGCGTCTCTAAAGCATAACCCCAAAATGATAGCGCTAAATCCGTAAGAGACATCATAGATCGCACCATATCTAGTAAAGTACGATTACGATGTTCGGACACACCATCACGCTGTGGTGTTCCGGGTGGCGTGAGTTGCGAAACTATTCCGCATTGTTTCAAATGAAGACCAAACTCGCAAATCAAATATTCTCCTCCACGATCAGATCGTAGAAACTTTATTTTCTTGTTACGATGATTTTTCACTTCACACTGAAATTCTTTGAACTTTTCAAATGTTTCAGACTTATGTTTCTTCAAGTAGATATACCCATGTCTGCTCAAATCATCTGTGAAGGTCAGAAAATAACGATACCCGCCGCGAGCCTCAAGACTCATTGGACCTCATACATCAGTATGTATTATATCCAATAAGTCAGTTGCTCGCTCCATTGTTCCGGAGAACGGCGTTTTAGTCATCTTGCCCATGAGGCACGGTTCGCAAGTACCAAGTGATTCATAATCAAGTGGTTCCAAAAGTCCATCAGTATGGAGTTTCTTCATGCGCTTTACACCAATATGACCTAAACGACAGTGCCACAAATAAGTTGCACTATCATTATCAACTCTGCATCTTTTGGTTTCAATATTATGAATATGTGTACCACTACTATTGAGATTCAATAAGAATAGACCACTCTCCAAGGGTGCATGACCATAAAAGATATTACTCATATAAATAGAACAACCATTATTCTCTGATTTAAATGAATAACCGTCTCGCATCAAACAAGATCCAGATATAATGTTCATGCTTAACGCTGGCACCAAATAACAATTATTCAGGTCTAAATCTAATCCCGAAGGTAGATGTAGAGGTAGTGTGCCGATTGCGATCACATCGACTTTGGAACCATTTCCCACGCGCATCGTCACCTTGTCCTTAGCCAATCTGCGCTTAATCCATAGTCCCTGTTTCGAGTTGCAAATATTAGCAACAGAACCAGTATCAAATACCCAGGTGGTACTGCGAGCATTAGTAAGGTACACATAAATAACATGTATATCACATATACCTTTGTTCACCTTGCCATCCTTCTTATCCGCCAAATACTTGGGGCAGTTCCGCTTCCAGTGACTAGTCTGTTTGCAGTAGAAGCACTCAGTTTCAGGCTTAGGTCCAAACTTGGGTTTCTTCTCTTGAGCAGCAACTTGTTTGCCGTTCTTCTTGAAGCTCCCTTTCTTTTTCCCTTTACCCTTTCTCTTGAAACTAGTGGTCTTGTTGACCATCAACACTTGATGCTCCTTTTTGATTTCTACCTCCGTAGCCTTTAGCATCACGAAGAGCTCGGGAATTGTCTTATCCATCCCTTGCCTATTATAGTTCATCACAAAGCTTTTGTAGCTTGGTGTTAGTGATTGAAGAACTCTGTCAATGACACTATGAACAGGAAGATTAACTCCCAGTTGAGTCAAGTGATTATGATACCCAGACATTTTGAGTATATGTTCACTGACAGAACTATTCTCCTCCATCTTGCAGCTATAGAACTTATAGGAGACTTCATATCTCTCAATCCGGGCATTTGCTTGAAATATTAACTTCAACTCCTGGAACATCTCATATGCTCCATGACGTTCAAAACGTTGTTGAAGTCCCGGTTCTAAGCCATAAAGCATGGCACACTGAACTATCGAGTAGTCATCAGCTTTACTCTGCCAAACGTTCTTAACGTTATTAGCAGCATCTGCAGCAGGCCTGGCACCCAGCGGTGCTTCCAGGATGTAATTCTTCTGTGCAGCAATGAGGATGATCCTCAAGTTACGGACCCAATCCGTGTAATTGCTACCATCATCTTTCAACTTTGCTTTCTCAAGGAACACATTAAAATTCAACGGAACAACAGCACGAGCCATCTATCTACAATCAACATAGACAAGCAAAAAACTAGCAGGTACTAAGTTCATGATAAATTTAAGTTCAATTAATCATATTACTTAAGAACTCCCACTTAGATAGACATCCCTCTAATCCTCTAAGAGATCACGTGATCCAAATCAACTAAACCATGTCCGATCATCACGTGAGATGGAGTAGTTTCAATGGTGAACATCACTATGTTGATCATATCTACTATATGATTCACGCTCGACCTTTCGGTCTTAGTGTTCCGAGGCCATATCTGCATATGCTAGGCTCGTCAAGTTTAACCCAAGTATTCCGCGTGTGCAACTGATTTGCACCCGTTGTATTTGAACGTAGAGCCTATCACACCCGATCATCACGTGGTGTCTCAGCACGAAGAACTTTCGCAACGGTGCATACTCAGGGAGAACACTTATGCCTTGATAATTTAGTGAGAGATCATCTTATAATGCTACCGTCAATCAAAGCAAGATAAGATGCATAAAAGATAAACATCACATGCAATCAATATAAGTGATATGATATGGCCATCATCATCTTGTGCTTGTGATCTTCATCTCCGAAGCACCGTCATGATCACCATCGTTACCGGCGCGACACCTTGATCTCCATCGTAGCATCGTTGTCATCTCGCCAATCCTATGCTTCTACGACTATTGCTACCGCTTAGCGATAAAGTAAAGCATTACAGGGCGATTGCATTGCATACAATAAAGCGACAACCATATGGCTCCTGCCAGTTGCCGATAACTCGGTTACAAAACATGATCATCTCATACAATAAAAATTAGCATCATGTCTTGACCATATCACATCACAACATGCCCTGCAAAAACAAGTTAGACGTCCTCTACTATGTTGTTGCAAGTTTTACGTGGCTGCTACGGGCTGAGCAAGAACCGTTCTTACCTACACATCAAAACCACAACGATAGTTCGTCAAGTTAGTGATGTTTTAACCTTCTCAAGGACCGGGCATAGCCATACTCAGTTCAACTAAAGTTGGAGAAACTGACACCTGCCAGCCACCTATGTGCAAAGCACGTCGGTAGAACCAGTCTCGCGTAAGCGTACGCGTAATGTCGGTCTGGGCCGCTTCATCCAACAATACCGCCGAACCAAAGTATGACATGCTGGTAAGCAGTATGACTTGTATCGCCCACAACTCACTTGTGTTCTACTCGTGCATATAACATCAACGCATAAAACCTGGCTCGGATGCCACTGTTGGGGAACGTAGTAATTTCATAAAAATTCCTGCGCACACGCATGATCATGGTGATGCATAGCAACGAGAGGGGAGAGTGTGTGTCTACGTACCCTCGTAGACCAAAAGCGGAAGCGTTAGCACAACGCGGTTGATGTAGTCGTACGTCTTCACGATCCGACCGATCAAGTACCAGCGCAAGGCACCTCCGAGTTCTGCACACGTTCAACTCGATGACGTCCCTCGAAGTCCGATCAAGCTGAGCTTTGAGGGAGAGTTCCATCAGCACAACGGCGTGGTGACGATGTTGATGTTCTACCGTCACAGGGCTTCGCCTAAGCACCGCTACGATATTATCGAGGTGGACTATGGTGGAGAGGGGCACCGCACACGGCTAAAAGATCCAAGGGATCAATTGTTGTGTCTATGGGGTGCCCCCTCCTCCGTATATAAAGGGGGGGGGGTTGGAGGAGGAGGGGGCCGGCCAAGGAGAGGAGGCGCGCCCAAGGGGGGGGCAATCCTACTCCAAGTAGGTTTTGCCCCCTTTCCTATTAGAACTAGGAGAAGGGGGAAGGAGGAGGTGGAGAGAAGGAAGGAGAAGGGGGGCCGCCGCCCCCTTCCCTTTCCCAATTCGGATTGGGGCAAGGGGGGCCGCACGCGACCTCCTTCCGCCTCTCCTCTTCCACCACTTGGGCCCATGAGGCCCAATAACCCCCCCCCCCCGGGGGGGGGGGGGGTTCCGGTAACTCCCCGGTACTCCGGTATATATCCGATAACCCCCGGAACCATTCCGGTGTCCGAATATAGTCGTCCAATATATCAATCTTCATGTCTCGACCATTTAGGGACTCCTCGTCATGTCCGTAATCACATCCGGGACTCTAAACTACCTTCAGTACATCAAAACACATAAACTCATAATATAACCGTCATCGAACTTTAAGCGTGCGGACCCTATGGGTTCGAGAACTATGTAGACATGACCGAGACACGTCTCCGGTCAATAACCAATAGCGGAACCTGGATGCTCATATTGGCTCCTACATATTCTACGAAGATCTTTATCGGTCAAACCGCATAACAACATACGTTGTTCCCTTTGTCATCGGTATATTACTTGCCCGAGATTTGATCGTCGGTATCTCAATATTTAGTTCAATCTCGTTACCGGCAAGTCTCTTTACTCGTTCCGTAATACATCATCCCGCAACTAACTCATTAGTTACAATGCTTGCAAGGATTGAGTGATGTGTATTACCGAGTGGGCCCAGAGATACCTCTCCAACAATCGGAGTGACGAATCCTAATCTCGAAATACGCCAACCCAAGTACCTTCGAAGACACCTATAGAGCACCTTTATAATCACCCAGTTACATTGTGACGTTTGGTAGCACACAAAGTGTTCCTCCGGTAAACGGGAGTTGCATAATCTCATAGTCATAGGAACATGTATAAGTCATGAAGAAAGCAATAGCAACAAACTAAACGATCAAGTGCTAAGCTAACGGAATGGGTCAAGTCAATACATCATTCTCCTAATGATGTGATCCCGTTAATCAAATGACAACTCTTTGTCTATGGCTAGGAAAAATAACCATCTTTGATCAACGAGCTAGTCAAGTAGAGGCATACTAGTGACACTCTGTTTGTCTATGTATTCACACATGTATCATGCTTCCGGTTAATACAATTCTAGCATGAAAAGTAAACATTTATCATGATATAAGGAAATAAATAATAACTTTATTATTGCCTCTAGGTCATATTTCCCTCAAGGTGGTGCACCACCTCAGAAGCAGTCCGGCATAAAGCTCGGGCGCCAGTGGCTGGCTCCGTAGAGGACATTTCCGGCATTAAGCTCGGCTAAACTCATTTAACTTTTCCGAACCAAGGTGATCTATGACACCTCGGATATAGTCTGGCGTTGGAGCTTGGACATAGTCCGGTGTTGGAGCTTGGACATAGTCCGACGTTGGAGCTCGGATACATTCCGGTGTTGGAGCTCGGAAGCGGTTCTGCATTGGTGCTCGTCTACAAAAGATACCTTGAATATGGTATGGCGTTGGAGCTCGGAAGCAAGAGGACACTTCCACCCAGGAACGACTTCAAACCCGAGGTGTGGCATAAAAATAACAAGGCATTGCTAAAGGCTGAAGACTTAAAGGGCTCCTCGGATACCCGATGTGTGAGATCTTCAGATTTAGCTCGGCAATCCTCAAGATAGAAGATGGGAAGATTTGTTGAACCAGTTTTCAAGACCGACGACTAAAGACGAAGAACAGTTCTGAAGAACCGAGGAGCGTCCCCAACTTGAAGACTGGTTCAGGGGGCTACTGAAGGTGTCCTAGACTAGGGGGTACTCACCACATTGTCTCCCAATCAGTTGGATTGGGCCGAGGACCCCCATGGCCGGTTACTCATGGGCCAATTCGGACAGCCGAAGACATATACAAGGAAGATTCCACAAGACTTGGTGATCAAGACAAGGACTCCTCTCCACCGACATATTCGACTAGGACTCTTGTTATCCTAGGCCTCTGGTATGTTATATAAGCCGAGGCCAGGCTAGTCAATAGATTATTATGACATTACTCATCATACCTGTAGGGTTTAGACCACAACATACAATCTCGAGGTAGATCAACTCTTGTAACCCCTATACTCATCAAAGTCAATCAAGCAGGAAGTAGGGTATTACCTCCATCAAGAGGGCCTGAACCTGGGTAAACATCGTGTCCCCTGTCTCGTCTTACCATCGATCCTTAGACGCACAGTTCGGGATCCCCTACCCGAGATGTACCGATTTTGTCACCGACAATGCCTACCTGGTGGGCCCCTTATGGTAGTTATTTTCTCCAATAATCATCATATATTTGATAAAAAAATCTCCGTGAAGTTTCAGCTTGTTTGGAGTTGTGCAGAATAGGTGGCCTGACATAGCTTTTCTAGGTCCAGATTTCCGGCTGCCAGAATTCTCTCTCTTTGTGTGTACCTTGTAAATTATGAGATAAAAGGCATTAGAATTACTCCAAAAAGCATTATTATGGATAAAAACATCATAAATAACAGTAAGAAAACATGATGCAAAATGGACGTATCAACTCCCCCAAGCTTAGACCTCGCTTGTCCTCAAGCGAAAACCAAAACATAAAAACATGTCCACATGCTTGAAGAGAGAGGTGTCGATAAAAACAAAATACAAACATAGAAGCATCATGTTCATTATTATAACAACAACAAACTTAAACATAAGACTCTTATCATAGAACTTTTATCATAGACTTCTCATGAATAAGTGATAATTCATCACACTATTGAAGTATAAAGCAAAAACTCTATTAGAAACCAGCAAACTATGTTCTCAGCCAACTTTGCAACTATAATTCATCATCTTTTCATGAAGGGTCATGTATCAGAGCCTTTAGGAAAGTACACATACTCAACCATCATATAGTCTTCTATGATTGCTAACACTCACCGCATACACATGAGCAAAATGTTTCAACATGACACATAGAAAGATAGGGGCTTATAGTTTCGCCTTCCAACGTATTCACCACAAGGGTGATGTCAACAATAATAACTCATGCTATCTATATTCAACTGGACATATGTGCCTAGATCTTTCCTCACCACATGATGCTTGCCAAAGGAGAAAAATAAAAAGGAATAGAAGGAAAACTTTGACTCTTTGCATAAAAGTAAATACATAAAAGTAAAAGATAGGCCCTTTGCAGAGGGAAGCAGAGGTTGCCATGCGCTTATTTGTTTGTATGCTCAAACCCTTAGTGCAAAAGAATGGCATGTTGCATTGCCCCTTGTGATAGCGACCTTTATTATGCAGTCTATCGCTTTATTCTTCACCATCACAAGTTCGTGCAATGCTCAATTTTCTCTTACACTAAATGATCTTACACATTTAGAAGCAATTTTTATTGCCTTTTTGTACCGATGACAACTTACTTGAGGGATCTTGCTCAATCCCTATGTAGGTATGGTGGACACTTGAAAATAAGATTTGGGTTTAAGGGTTTTTGGATGCACAAGTAGTATCTCTACTTAGTGCGGAATTTTTGGCTAGCAAAGATAGGGACACGCACCACATGTCAAAGGATCTATGACAATATGACTTCTATGTGAATATAAACAAACATAAACCATTAAGTTGTCTTCCTTGTCCAACGTCAACAATTTTTGTATATAATATTTTGATGAGGGCTCACAATCACAAAAGATTTCTAGGATAGTATATTTATATGTTAATCTTCTCCTCCCTTATTAATTCTTTCATGAGTTGCATCATTGACTAATGCTATGTTTGTCAATCTCTAATAAAATTTTCTACTTATACTTTTCCTCGTGTGGTGTCATCACCTGCCATAAGATTAGTATATGATCTTTTTGATTTTTATTTCCTTTATTTTATTTATTTCCTTTCTATTTTTCTTTTATTTGCAACATGAAAGTGAAGAAAGCAAAAACTCAAACTAAACTTTATTATATATCTTGCACACGATAACAAGGATAGATCACTAAGCAAATTCTCGAAAGGAAAGGATCAAAATAAACTTTTATTCATCTAAAGCAAAAGATCAAACTAAAATAAGTAAAGGCAAAAAGATGGTGGGATGATACGATACCGGGGCACCTCCCCCAAGCTTGGCGGAAGCCAAGGGTGTTGGAAATATGCCCTAGAGGCAATAATAAAATGGTTATTATTATATTTCCTTGTTCATGATAATTGTCTATTGTTCATGCTATAATTTTATTAACCGGAAACCGTAATACATGTGTGAATACATAGATCACAACATGTCCCTAGTGAGCCTCTAGTTGACTAGCTCGTTTATCAATAGATGGTTGTGGTTTCCTAACCATGGACATTGGATGTCGTTGATAACGGGATCACATCATTAGGAGAATGATGTGATGGACAAGACCCAATCCTAAGCATAGCGCATGATCGTGTAGTTCGTTTGCTAGAGCTTTTCTAATGTCAAGTATCGTTTCCTTAGACCATGAGATTGTGCAACTCCCGGATACCGTTGGAGTGCTTTGGGTGTATCAAATGTCACAACATAACTAGGTGACTATAAAGGTGCACTACAGGTATCTCCTAAAGTGTCTGTTGGGTTGGCACGAATCGAGACTGGGATTTGTCACTCCGTATGACGAAGAGGTATCTCTAGGCCCACTTGGTAATGCATCATCATAACGAGCTCAATGTGACTAAGGAGTTGGTCACGGGATCATGCGTTATGGAACGAGTAAAGAGACTTGCTTGTAACGAGATTGAACGAGGTATGGGGATACTGACGATCGAATCTCGAGCAAGTAACATACCGATGGACAAAGGGAATTGTATACGGGATTGGTTGAATCCCCGGCATCGTGGTTCATCCGATGAGATCATCGTGGAACATATGGGAACCAACATGGGTATCTAGATCCTGCCGTTGGTTACTGGCCAGAGAGATGTCTCGGTCATGTCTGCATGGTTCCCGAACCCGTAGGGTTTACACACTTAAGGTTCGGTGAAGCTAGAGTTGTTATGGGAAATTGTATGTGGTTACTGAAGGTTGTTCGGAGTCCCGGATGAGATCCCAGACGTCACGAGGAGTTCCGAAATGGTCCGGAGGTGAAGATTTATATATGGGAAGTCCAGTTTGAATCGCCGGAATAGTTTCGAGGGTTACCGGGACCACCGAAAGGTGTCCGGGGGTCCACCGGATGGGGCCACCTGCCCTGGGGGACTTAATGGGCTGAATATGGGAGGGAACCAGCCCCTGGTGGGCTGGTGTACCCCCAAGGGCCCAAGGCACCTAGGGTTGGAAACCTTATGGGGAGGGGGCACCTCCCACCTTGCTTGGGGGGTGGGGGAAGCCTCCCCCTTGGCCGCCACCCCCCCTCTAGATGCATATAGGGGGGCGGCACCCTCTCCCCTTCACCCTATAAATAGAGGGGGGTGGGAGGGCAGCCGCACCCCTTCCCTGGCTCAGCCCCTCCCTCCTCCAACACCTCCTCCTCCTCTGTAGTTCTTAGTGAAGCTCTGCCGGAGAACCACGAGCTCCATCACCACCACGCCGTCGTGCTGCTGGAGTTCTCCATCAACTTCTCCTCTCCCCTTGTTGGATCTAGAAGGAGGAGACGTCCCCGGGTTGTACGTCTGTTGAACGCGGAGGCGTCGTCCGTTCGATGCTTGATCGGATCTACCGCAATTTGAATCGCCGCGAGTACGACTCCATCAACCACGTTCTTGCAACGCTTCCGCTTAGCGATCTTCAAGGGTATGAAGATGCACTCCCTCTCTCTCGTTGATAGCATCTCCTAGATTGATCTTGGTGACACGTAGGAAAATTTTGAATTATTACTACGTTCCCCAACAGTGGCATCATGAGCTAGGTCTATGCGTAGATTCTATGCACGAGTAGAACACAAAGTAGTTGTGGGTGATGATTTGTTCAATTTGCTTACCTTTACTAGTCTTATCTTGATTCGGTGGCATTGTGAGATGAAGCGGCCTGGACCGACCTTACATGTACGCTTACATGAGACTGGTTCCACCGACTGACATGCACTTGATGCATAAGGTGGCTAGTGGGTGTCTGTCTCTCCCACTTTAGTCGGATCGGATTCGATGAAGAGGGTCCTTATGAAGGGTAAATAGCAATTGGCATATCACCGTTGTAGCTTTTGCGTAGGTAAGAAATGTTCTTGCTAGAAACCCTTAGCGGCCACGTAAAACATGCAACAACAATTAGAGGACGTCTAACTTGTTTTTGCAGGCTATGTTATGTGATGTGATATGGCCAAAAGGATGTGATGAATTATATATGTGATGTATGAGATTGATCATGTTCTTGTAATAGGAATCACGACTTGCATGTTGATGAGTATGACAACCGGCAGGAGCCATAGGAGTTGTCTTAATTTATTGTATGACCTGCGTGTCAATGAAAACGCCAGGTAATTACTTTACTTTATTGCTGACCGTTAGCCATAGTAGTACAAGTAATAGTTGGTGAGACAACTTCATGAAGACACGATGAGGGAGATCATGGTGTCATGTCGGTGACGAAGGTGATCATGCCACACCTCGAAGATGGAGATCAAAGGCGCAAGATGATATGGGCCATATCATGTCACTTTATGATTTGCATGTGATGTTTGTCATGTTTACACCTTATTTTCTTAGAACGACGGTAGCATAAATAAGATGATCCCTCACTAAAATTTCAAGAAAAGTGTTCCCCCTAACGGTGCACCGTTGCGAAGGTTCATTGTTTCGAAGTACCACGTGATGATCGGGTGTGATAGATTCTAACGTTCGCATACAACGGGTGTAAGCCAGATTTACACATGCGAAACACTTAGGTTGACTTGACGAGCCTAGCATGTACAAACATGGCCTCAGAACATGAGAGACCGAAAGGTCGAACATGAGTCGTATAGTAGATACGATCAACATGGAGATGTTCACCGTTGATGACTGGTCCTTCTCACGTGATGATTGGACACGGTCTAGTCGATTCGGATCAAGTATCACTTAGATGACTAGAGGGATGTCTATCTGAGTGGGAGTTCATTAAATAATTTGATTAGACGAACTTAATTATCATGAACTTAGTCTAAAATATCTTTACAATATGTCTTGTAGATCAAATGGGCTACGCTAATTTTACCCTCAACTTCAACGCGTTCCTAGAGAAAACCAAGCTGAAAGACGATGGTAGTCATACGTCTCCAACGTATCTATAATTTTTGATTGTTTCATGCTATTATATTATCAACCTTGGATGTTTTATATGCATTTATATGCTATTTTATATGATTTTTGGGACTAACCTATTAACCTAGAGCCCAGTGCCAGTTTCTGTTTTTTCCCTTGTTTTAGAGTATCGCAGAAAAGGAAAATCAAACGGAGTCCAGTTGACTTGAAACTTCACGGAACTTATATTTGGACAAGAAGAAGCCCACGGAGTATCGGAGATGGACCAGGAGAGTCCCGGGCTGCCCACGAGGGTGGGGGGCGCGCCCCCTGCCTCGTGGACAACCCAGAGATCCACCGACATACTTCTTCCTCTTATATATACCCATATACCCTAAAAACTTTGGGGAGCAGAATAGATCGGGAGTTCCACCACCAGAAGCCTCCGTAGCCACCGAAAACCAATCTAGACCAGTTCCGGCACCCTGCCGGAGGGGAAACCCCTCACCGGTGGCCATCTTCATCATCCTGGCGCTCTGCATGACGAGGAGGGAGTAGTTCTCCCTCGGGGCTGAGGGTATGTACCAGTAGCTATGTGTTTGATCTCTCTCTCTCATGTTCTTGAGGTGATACGATCTTGATGTATCGCGAGCTTTGCTATTATAGTTGGATCTTATGATGTTTCTCCCCCTCTACTCTCTTGTAACGGATTGAGTTTTCCCTTTGAAGTTATCTTATCAGATTGAGTCTTTAAGGATTTGAGAACACTTGATGTATGTCTTGCGTGGGATACCCGTGGTGACAATGGGGTATTCTATTGATCCACACGAGACTCTTTGTTATTTGGTTGCAGGGTTGTTTGATAGACCATCTTCATCCTACGCCTCCTACGGATTGATAAACCTTAGGTCATCCACTTGAGGGAAATTTGCTACTGAAGGAAATATTCCCTAGAGGCAATTTGGTGGTCAACTTGCGGGTTCCGCCCTTGAACCTATGCATAGGGGTTGGCACACGTTTTCGTCTTGACTGTCCGGTAGAAACTTTGGGGCACTCTTTGAAGTACTTTGTGTTGGTTTGAATAGATGAATCTAAGATTGTGTGATGCATATCGTATAATCATACCCACGGATACTTGAGGTGACATTGGAGTATCTAGGTGACATTAGGGTTTTGGTTGATTTGTGTCTTAAGGTGTTATTCTAGTGCAAACTCTATGATAGATTGAACGGAAAGAATAGCTTCATGTTATTTTACTACAAACTCTTGAATGGATCGATCAGAAAGGATAACTTTGAGGTGGTTTCGTACCCTACCATAATCTCTTCGTTTGTTCTCCGCTATTAGTGACTTTGGAGTGACTCTTTGTTGCATGTTGAGGGATAGTTATATGATCCAATTATGTTATTATTGTTGAGAGAACTTGCACTGGTGAAAGTATGAACCCTAGGCCTTGTTTCAACGCATTGCAATACCGTTTACGCTCACTTTTATCATTAGTTACCTTGCTGTTTTTATATTTTTAGATTACAAAAACCATTATCTACTATCCATATTGCACTTGTATCACCATCTCTTCGCCGAACTAGTGCACCTATACAATTTACCATTGTATTGGGTGTGTAGGGGACACACGAGACTCTTTGTTATTTGGTTGCAGGGTTGTTTGATAGACCATCTTCATCCTACGCCTCCTACGGATTGATAAACCTTAGGTCATCCACTTGAGGGAAATTTGCTACTGAAGGAAATATTCCCTAGAGGCAATTTGGTGGTCAACTTGCGGGTTCCGCCCTTGAACCTATGCATAGGGGTTGGCACACGTATTCGTCTTGACTCTCCGGTAGAAACTTTGGGGCACTCTTTGAAGTACTTTGTGTTGGTTTGAATAGATGAATCTGAGATTGTGTGATGCATATCGTATAATCATACCCACGGATACTTGAGGTGACATTGGAGTATCTAGGTGACATTAGGGTTTTGGTTGATTTGTGTCTTAAGGTGTTATTCTAGTACGAACTCTATGATAGATTGAACGGAAAGAATAGCTTCATGTTATTTTACTATGAACTCTTGAAATGATCGATCAGAAAGGATAACTTTGAGGTGGTTTCGTACCCTACCATAATCTCTTCGTTTGTTCTCCGCTATTAGTGACTTTGGAGTGACTCTTTGTTGCATGTTGAGGGATAGTTATATGGTCCAATTATGTTATTATTGTTGAGAGAACTTGCACTAGTGAAAGTATGAACCCTAGGCCTTGTTTCAACGCATTGCAATATCGTTTACGCTCACTTTTATCATTAGTTAGCTTGCCGTTTTTATACTTTCAGATTACAAAAACCATTATCTCTTATCCATATTGCACTTGTATCACCATCTCTTCGCCAAACTAGTGCACCTATACAATTTACCATTGTATTGGGTGTGTTGGGGATACAAGAGACTCTTTTTATTTGGTTGTAGGGTTGTTTGAGAGAGACCATCTTCATCCTACGCCTCCTACGGATTGATAAACCTTAGGTCATCCACTTGAGGGAAATTTGCTACTATCCTACAAACCTCTGCACTTGGAGGCCCAACAACGTCTACAAGAAGAAGGTTGTGTAGTAGACATCAGGTAGCAACTATACGGATTGGGTCCGTAACTTGAGGATCATCCTCATAGCTGCCAAGAAAGCACATGTCCTTGAAGCACCACAAGGTGATGCACCCATTTTCCCAGCAACTCAAGACATTATGAACGCCTGGCAGTCGCGTAGTGATGATTACTCACTGGTTCAGTGCGGCATGCTTTACAGCTTAGAACCGGGGATCTAAAAGCGTTTTGAGCAGCACGGAGCATATGAGATGTTCCAAGAGCTGAAAATGGTTTTCCAAGCTCATGCCCGGGTCGAGAGATATGAAGTCTCTAACAAGTTCTACAGTTGTAAGATGGAGGAAAACAGTTCTGCCAGCGAGCATATACTCAAAATGTCTGGGTTGCACAACCGTTTGTCTCAGCTGGGAGTTAATCTTCGAGATGACTCGATTGTTGACAGGATCCTCCAGTCGCTTCCACCTAGCTACAACAGCTTTGTGATGAACTACAATATGCAAGGGATGAAGAAGTCCATTCCTGAGTTATATTCAATGCTGAAATCAGTGGAGGTGGAAATCAAAAAGGGAAATCAAGTGTTGATGGTGAATAAGACCACTAGTTTCAAGAAAGGAAAGGGTAAAAAGAACTTCAAGAAGGGCGGCAAGGGAGTTGCCGCGCCCGGTAAATCAGTTGCCGCACTCGGTAAATCAGTTGCCGGGAAGAAGCCAAAGAATGGAACCAAGCCCGAGACTCAGTGCTTTTATTGCAAGGGAAATGGTCACTGGAAACGGAACTGCCCTAAGTACTTAGCGGATAAGAAGTCCGACAACGCCAAAGGTATATGTGATATACATGTTATTGATCTGTACCCTACCAGCGCTCGTAGTAGCTCCTGGGTATTTGATACCTGTGCGGTTGCTCATATTTGTAACTCAAAATAGGAGCTGCGGAATAAGCGGAGACTGGCGAAGGACGAGGTGACGATGCACGTCGGAAATGGTTCTAAGGTCGATGTGATCGTCGTCGGCACGCTACCTCTACATCTACCTTCGGGATTAGTTTTAAACCTCAATAATTGTTATTTAGTGCCAGCTTTGAGCATGAACATTGTATCTGGATCTCATTTAATGCGAGATGGCTACTCATTTAAATCCAGGAATAATGGTTGTTTCTATTTATATGAGAGATATGTTTTATGGTCATGCCCCGCTGGTCAATAGTTTATTTTTATTGAATCTTGAACGTGATGTTACACATATTCATAGTGTGAATGCCAAAAGATGTAAGGTTGATAATGATAGTCCCACATACTTGTGGCACTGCCGCCTTGGTCACATTGGTGTCAAACGCATGAAGAAACTCCATGCGGATGGACTTTTGGAGTTTCTTGATGATGAATCATTTGACACATGCGAACCATGCCTCATGGGAAAAATGACCAAGACTCCATTCTCCAGAACAATGGAGCGAGCAACCAACTTATTGGAAATCATACATACTGATGTGTGCGGTCCAATGAGCGTTGAGGCTCGCGGTGGCTATCGTTATGTTCTCACCTTTACTGATGACTTAAGTAGATATGGGTATGTCTACTTAATTAAACACAAGTCTGAGCCCTTTGAAAAGTTCAAGGACTTTAAGAGTGAGGTGGAGAATCAACGTGACGGGAAAATAAAGTTCTTACGATCAGATCATGGAGGGGAATGCTTGAGTCACGAGTTTGGCACGCACTTAAGGAGATGTGTAATTGGTTCACAACTCACGCCGCCTGGAACACCTCACCGTAATGGTGTGTCCGAATGCCGTAATCGCACTCTATTGGATATGGTGCGATCTATGATGTCTCTTACCGATCTACCGCTATCATTTTGGGGTTATGCTTTAGAGACTGCCGCATTCACTTTAAATAGGGCTCCGTCAAAATCTGTTGAGACGACACCGTATGAATTATGGTTTGGGAAGAAACCTAAGCTGTTGTTTCTGAAAGTTTGGGGATGTGATGCTTATGTCAAGAAACTTCAACTTGAAAAGCTCGAACCCAAGTCGGAAAATGCGTCTTCATAGGATACCCTAAGGAAACTATTGGGTATACCTTCTACCTCAGATCCGAAAGCAAGATCTTTGTTGCCAAGAATGGATCCTTTCTGGAGAAAGAGTTTCTCTCGAAAGAAGTAAGTGGGAGGAAAGTAGAACTTGATGAGGTACTGCCTCTCGAATCAGAGAGTAGCGCAGCTCAGGAAGATGTTTCTGTGGTGCCTGCACCGACTAGAGAGGAAGTTAATGATGATGATCATGAAACTTCGGATCAAGTTGCTACTGAACTTTGTAGGCCCGCAAGGACATGTTCCGCACCAGAGTGGTACGGCAACCCTGTCCTGGAAATCATGTTGTTAGACAACGGTGAACCTTCAAACTATGAAGAAGCGATGGCGGGCCCGGATTCCAACAAATGGCTTGAGGCCATGAAATCCGAGATAGGATCCATGTATGAAAACGAAGTATGGACTTTGACAGACTTGCCCGATGATCGGCAAGCCATAGAGAATAAATGGATCTTTAAGAAGAAGAATGACGTGGATGGTAATGTGACCATCTATATGGCTCGGCTTCTCGCTAAGGGTTATCGACAAGTTCAAGGGGTTGACTATGATGAGACCGTCTCACCCGTAGCGAAGCTGAAGTCCGTCCGAATCATGTTAGCAATTGCCGCATTCTATGATTATGAGATATGGCAAATGCACGTTAAAACGGCATTCCTTAATGGTTTCATTAAGGAAGAATTTTATATGCTGCAGCCGGAAGGTTTTGTCGATCCTAAGAATGCTGACAAGGTATGCAAGCTCCAGCGCTCCCTCTATGGGCTGGTGCAAGCGTCTCGGAGTTGGAACATTCACTTTGATGAAATGATCAAAGCATTTGGGTTTATGCAGACTTATGGAGAAGCCTGTGTTTACAAGAAAGTGAGTGGGAGCTCTGTAGCATTTCTCATATTATATGTGGATGACATACTATTGATGGGAAATGATATTGAACTTTTGTAAAGCGTAAAGGCCTACTTGAATAAGTGTTTTCAATGAAGGACCTTGGAGAAGCTGCTTACGTATTAGGCATCAAAATCTATAGAGATAGATCGAGACGCCTCATTGGTCTTTCGCAAAGCACGTACCTTGACAAGATATTGAAGAAGCTCAATATGGATCAGTCCAAGAAGGGGTTCTTGCCTGTATTGCAAGGTGTGAGATTGAGCATGGCTCAATGCCCGACCTTGGCAGAAGATAGAGAAAAGATGAGTGCCATCCCCTATGCCTCAGCCATAGGCTCTATTATGTATGTCATGATGTGTACCAGACTAGATGTGAACCTTGTCGTAAGTTTGGTAGGGAGGTAACAAAGTGATCCCGATATGGAACACTGGACAACGCTCAAGAATATCCTGCAGTACCTGAAAAGGACTAAGGATATGTTTCTCATTTATGGAGGTGATGAAGAGCTCGTCGTAAAGGGTTACGTCGATGCTAGCTTCGACATAGATCTGGATGACTCCAAGTCACAAACCGGATACGTGTAAATTTTGAATGGTGGGGCAGTCAGCTAGTGCAGTTGCAAGCAAAGCATCATGGTGGGATCTAAATGTGAAGCAGAGTACATGGCTGCCTCGGAGGAAGCACAGGAAGCAGTCTGGATGAAGGACTTCATCACTGACCTAGGAGTCATTCCCAATGCGTCGGGCCCGATGACTCTCTTCTGTGACAACACTGGAGCTATTGCCCTTGCCAAGGAGCCTAGGTTTCACAAGAAGACCAGGCATATCAAGCGTCTCCTCAACTCCATTCTTGAATATATTCAAGATGGAGACATAGATATTTGTAAAGTGCATACGGATCTGAATGTCGCAGATCCGTTGACTAAACCTCTTCCATGAGCAAAACATGATCAACACCAGAACTCTATGGGTTTTTGATTCATCACAGTGTAACTAGATTATTGACTCTAGTGCAAGTGGGAGACTGTTAGAAATATGCCCTAGAGGCAATAATAAAATGGTTATTATCATATTTCCTTGTTCATGATAATTGTCTATTGTTCATGTTATAATTGTATTAACTGGAAACCGTAATACATGTGCGAATACATAGATCACAACATGTCCCTAGTGAGCCTTGAGTTGACTAGCTTGTTGATCAATAGATGGTTGTGGTTTCCTAACCATTCACATTGGATGTCGTTGATAACGGGATCACATCATTAGGAGAATGATGTGATGGACAAGACCCAAGCCTAAGCATAGCACAAGATCGCGTAGTTCATTTGCTAGAGCTTTTCTAATGTCAAGTATCGTTTCCTTAGACCATGAGATTGTGCAACTCCTGGATACCGCAGGAGTGCTTTGGGTGTATCAAACTTCACAACGTAACTGGGTGACTATAAAGTTGCACTACAGGTATCTCCGAAAGTGTTTGTCGGGTTGGCACGAATCGAGACTGGGATTTGTCACTCCGTATGACAGAGAGGTATCTCTGGGCCCACTAGGTAATGCATCATCATAACGAGCTCATTGTGACTAAGGAGTTGGTCACGGGATCATGCGTTACAGAATGAGTAAAGAGACTTGCCGATAACGATATTGAACGAGGTATGGGGATACCGACGATCGAATCTCGGGCAAGTAACATACCGATGGACAAAGGGAATTTTATACGGGATTGATTGAATCCCCGACATCGTGGTTCATCCGATGAGATCGTCGTGGAACATGTGGGAACCAACATGGGTATCTAGATCCCGCTGTTGGTTATTGGCCGGAGAGATGTCTCGGTCATGTCTGCATGGTTCCCGAACTCGCAGGGTCTACACACTTAAGGTTCGGTGACGCTAGAGTTGTTATGGGAAATTGTATGTGGTTACCGAAGGTTGTTCGGAGTCCTGGATAAGATCCCGGATGTCACGAGGAGTTTCTAAATGGTCCGGAGGTGAAGATTTATATATGGGAAGTCCGGTTTTAGTCGCCGGAATAGTTTCGGGGGTTATCGGTATTGTACCGGACCACCGAAAGGTGTTCGGGGGTCCACCGGGTGGGGCCACGTGCCCCGAGGGACTTAATGGGCTGAATATGGGAGGGAACCAGCCCCTGGTGGGCTGGTGCACCCCAAGGGCCCAAGGCGCCTAGGGTTGGAAACCCTAGGAGCAGGGGGCGCCTCTCACCTTGCTTGGGGGGCAAGCCTCCCCCCTTGGCCGCCCCCCTCTAGATGCATCTAGAGGGGCCGGCCCCCTCTCCCCTTCAGCTTATAAATAGAGGGGGTGGGAGGGCAGCCGCACCCCTTCCCTGGCGCAGCCCCTCCCTCCTCCAACACCTCCTCCTCCTCCTCCGTAGTGCTTAGTGAAGCTCTGTCGGAGAACCACAAGCTCCATCACCACCACGCCGTCGTGCTGCCGGAGTTCTCCCTCAACTTATCATCTCCCCGCGCTGGATCAAGAAGGAGACGTCCCTGGGATGTACGTGTGTTGAACGTGGAGGCGGCGTCCGTTCGGCGCTTGAAATCGCCGCGAGTATGACTCCATCAACCACGTTCTTGCAACGCTTCCGCTTAGCGATCTTCAAGGGTATGAAGATGCACTCCCTCTCTCTCGTTGCTAGCATGTCCTAGATTGATCTTGGTGACACGTAGGAAAATTTTGAATTATTACTACGTTCCCCAACAAAGGGGAGTGCCCATACCCAATACTCAATCCTCCTTTGGTTATGAAGAAGAAGGTGGTGGTGAAGAGATCTTGTCCTTAGATTTCCATGGAAGTGGTCCACCATCATAAGATGAGGAGTGAGTCTCACGGGTCCTACAACTAGAAGCCAAACTCATACCTTTAAACCTCGCCTCATATTCAAAGACTTTGTTTTGGAGATCATAGATGTAACACCCCCAGTACTTAGCTACAGTGACCACTTGCTAATCATGCCATGTCATCGTATTTCCTAATCCAAGATGCCACTAGTCACAAATCAAACTCAAAATTTAATTTCAAAAATGCCATTAAAATATTCATTTGTTCAAACTACAAAACAAACGTGTTCATAATATTTCAAATAATCCACTGATATTTTTCATGAAGAAACCCCACTTGAGAGAATTTCTAAGATGCCCCTAACTAATTTTAGAATGCACAAACAACATTTAAAGTGGTGCAATTAAATGCAAACATAATTATAAACTTTTCTAGTTGGCCTCAAATTTTTCGAGCGACCTTAGAATATTCCAAAGAATTAATGTACCAAGTTTAATATTTAGCATCGTTTAGACACTCATTTAATTAAAAAAGTGGCCAAAATTGAAATAACAGAAAACATAAATGAAATGTAAGTGGAAGCTTACCTACTGGACTGGGCCTTAAGTCAACAGTGCAGTTGAGGGACTGGGCGACATGCTTACCTATTGGACTGGGCCTTAGGTAAGCATGTGGCCGTCGTGCGCCCGTCCACGTCGCAGATCGGCCACGTGTCGACCATCCACCACCTACCCGATGAGCTACAAGTACCTCTCGACCCCCTCGGTCAAACCCTAGCCACGAGTCCCCCTCTCCTCCTCTCGTTTCATCATCACTGGATGCGACCACCACCGCACGTTCATCGATCCCGCGACCATCGTGTACCTCGAGCAGTGCAGAGATCCCGAAGCTCCGTCACGCTCGTCCGCATCGCCCTCCGCCACCGGTTCGAGCTGAAGCCTCTACAAGCAGTCGCAGTCGTTGCCTCCGTCGGTTACATCCGCCTCGGTCATCGCCGTGATCTGCGCTACCCCGTGCTCGATCTACCTCACCGGACCACTCCACCCTGTCAAACCTCGTCCCCGAGCACCCCCCTATGAGCACCACCCCATTCCCCTCGTCTCCCCCTTTGTATGTTGGTCCATTGCATCGCCATTGCCGTGCCAAGTCTTCCCTGGACGCGCCCGCTTGTCGCTTGCCGTGCCCCCCCCCGCGCGCCCCGGCCTCGCCCAGCCATGCGTTTGGCGGCACCATGCCTCTGCTACCCGCACCCTCCTCCACCGTGCGTGCCTTGGCCGCCCACCATAGCGCTCCCCTGTGGCACTAGTGTTTGCTGCTACCCGCGCCCAGCTCCGCGCCTGTCGCGCCCCGTTGCACGCCCAGCCTAGCGCTCAACTCTCGTGGCCGCCCCTCCCCTCTGGCCTTCACCCCGCTCGCCCCCTGGTCGTCGTAGCCTCACGACGCCCTCGCCGCATCCTCGGTCTCCCCTTTGGACGCGCCCGCGCCTCGATCCCGACCGGCCCGTGCGCCTCCACGGCCCCGCGCTCGCCTGCTCCCTCCACTCACCGCCGCTCCGGCCCTCGCCGTTCTGGCCGGCCGGCCACGCCCTGGCCAGGCCCCTGCCTGCAGACGCGCCCGCTTGACAGGCTCCCTCGTCGGCCGGTGGCCTGGCCCCGCGCTCGGGCGCAGTGCCCGCGCCCGATAACCCACCCCGTCGAGGCCCCCAGGGCCATTGACGTTGGGGCCCCACGCCCCATGTTTAAAAAAATAAAACAATAATTACTTGCTTAATTAATTAGTAATATAATTAATTAACTTAAATAAACTTGATTAATTAGCCTAATGATATTAATTAGCGTAAACTAATTTGCTTAACTACCTATTGTGTGTATGACAGGGGGCCCACCCCTGTTGACCAGTCAAACGTTGACTGGTCAGCTGGGTCCCCCTGGCCCACATGTCAGCCTCTGTGTACATTCTGTGTACACAGAGCTGGGTACCCGTAACATTTTAACGTTATTTTCAAATTAAAATAAATTCTAAAAATGTTATAAACTTCGAAAAATCATATAAAATAAATCGTAATTCGGATGAAAATACTTTGTACATGAAAGTTGCTTAGAACGAGTAGACGAATCCGGATACGCACTATGTTCGTCTGCCACACATCCCTAGCATAGCGAACATGCAACCGTCCCCCTCCATTTTATCTGTCCAAAAATGCCAAACACCGAGAACACTTTCTCGGATGTCCCCCCCCCTTCGCCGGTAGCACCTAGTACTGCGTTAGGTCACCCCTAGCACCCCGTATTGCCATGTTACGCTTTGTGATGCTTTGATTGCTTTGTTATTTATTGTATTCCCCCTCCATTACTTCTTTCCGGTAGACCCCAAGAACGCGGTTGAACAAGTGATCGACTACTTCACCTTCGAGGGTTCGCTTCTGTCTGCAGAGCAACCAGGCAAGTGTTAGGGAACGTAGTAATTTCAAAAAAAATCCTACGCACACACAGGATAATGGTGATGCGTAGCAACGCGAGGGGAGAGTGTGTCCATGTACCCTCATAGACCGAATGCGGAAGCCTTAGCACAACACGGTTGATGTAATCGTACGTCTTCACAATCCGACCGATCCTAGTACCAAACGCACGGCACCTCCGAGTTCTGCACACGTTCAACTCGATGACGTCCCGCGAGCTCCGATCTAGAAAAGCTTCACGGGAGAGTTTTGTCAGCACAACGGCATGATGACGGTGATGATGATGCCGCCGACGCAGGGCTTCGCCTAAACACCGCTACGATATAACCGAGGTGGAATATGGTGGAGGGGGGCAACGCACACGGCTGAAATAGATCAACTGATCAACTTGTGTGTCTATGGGTTGCCCTTGGCCACGTATATAAAGGAGTGGAGGAGGGGGAGGGCCGGACCTCTCTATGGCGCGCCCTAGGGGAGTCCTACTCCCACCAGGAGTAGGATTCCCCCTTTCCTAGTAGAACTAGGAGCCCTTCCAAGTAGTAGGAGTAGGAGAGAAGGAAAGGGAAAAGAGAAGAGAAGGAAGGAGGGCGCACCGCCCCTCCCCCTAGTCCAATTAAGAGTAAGCATTGGGGGGTGGGGCGCACAACCTCTCCTCTCTCTTTCCCCTAAACCCCAATAAGGCCCATATACTCCCCGGCGAATTCTCGTAACTCTCCGGTACTCCGAAAAATACCCGAATCACTCGGAACCTTTCTGATGTGCGAATATAGTCGTCCAATATATCGATCTTTATGTCTCGACCATTTCAAGACTCCTCATCATGTCCCTGATCTCATCCGGGACTCTGAACTACCTTTGGTACATCAAAACACATAAACTCATAATACAAATCGTCACCGAATGTTAAGCGTGCGGACCCTTCGGGTTCGAGAACTATGTAGACATGACCGAGACACGGCTTCGGCCAATAACCAATATCGGAAACTGGATGCTCATATTGGCTCCTACATATTATACAAAGATCTATATCGGCCAAACCACATAACAACATACGTTGTTCCCTTTGTCATCGGTATGTTACTTGCCCGAGATTCGATCGTCGGTATCTCAATACCTAGTTCAATCTCGTTACCGGCAAGTCTCTTTACTCATTCTGTAATACATCATCCCGCAACTAACTCATTAGTTACAATGCTTGCAAGGCTTATAGTGATGTGTATTACCGAGTGGGCCTAGAGATACCTCTTCGACGATCGGAGTGACAAATCCTAATCTCGAAATACGCCAACTCAACAAGTACCTTCGGAGACACCTGTAGAGCACCTTTATAATCACCCAGTTACATTGTGATGTTTGGTAGCACACAAAGTGTTCCTCCGGTAAACGGGAGTTGCATAATCTCATAGTAATAGGAACATGTATAAGTCATGAAGAAAGCAATAGCAACATACTAAACGATCAAGTGCTAAGCTTACCGAATGGGTCAAGTCAATCACATCATTCTCCTAATGATGTGATCCCGTTAATCAAATGACAACTCATGTCTATGGTTAGGAAACTTAACCATCTTTGATTAATGAGCTAGTCAAGTAGAGGCATACTAGTGACACTATGTTTGTCTATGTATTCACACATGTATTATGTTTCCGGTTAATACAATTCTAGCATGAATAATAAACATTTATCATGATATAAGGAAATAAATAATAACTTTATTATTGCCTATAGGGCATATTTCCTTCAGTCTCGCACTTGCACTAGAGTCAATAATCTAGTTCACATCGCCATGTGATTTAACACCAGTAGTTCACATCACCATGTGATTAACACCCATAGTTCACATCGTCATGTGACCAACACCCAAAGGGTTTACTAGAGTCAATAATCTAGTTCACATCGCTATGTGATTAACACCCAACGAGTACTATGGTGCGATCATGTTTTGCTTGTGAGAGAAGTTTAGTCTACGGGTCTGCCACATTCAGATCCGTATGTATTTTGCAAATTTCTATGTCAACAATGCTTTGCATGGAGCTACTCTAGCTAATTGCTCCCACTTTCAAAATGTATCCAGATTGAGACTTAGAGTCATCTGGATCAGTGTCAAAATTTGCATCGATGTAACCCTTTACGACGAACCTTTTGTCACCTCCATAATCGAGAAACATATCTTTATTCCACTAAGGATAATTTTTGACCGCTGTCCAGTGATCTACTCCTAGATCACTATTGTACTCCCTTGCCAAACTCAGTGTAGGGTATACAATAGATCTGGTATACAGCATGGCATAATTTATAGAAACTATGGCTGAGGCATAGGGAATGACTTTCATTCTCTTTCTATCTTCTACCGTGGTCGGTCTTTGAGTCTTACTTAATTTCACACCTTGTAATACAGGTAAGAACTCTTTCTTTGACTGTTCTATTTTGAATACTTCAAAATCTTGTCAAGGTATGTACTCATTGAAAAAAATTATCAAGCGTCTTGATCTATCTCTATAGATTTTGATGCTCAATATGTAAGTAGCTTCACCGAGGTCTTTATTTGAAAAACTCCTTTCAAATACTATTTTATGCTTTCCAGAGAATTCTACATTATTTCCAATCAACAATATGTCATTCACACATATTTATCAGAAATGATGTAGTGCTCCCACTCACTTTCTTGTAAATGCAGGGTTCAGCACAAGTCTGTATGAAACTATATGCTTTGATCAACTCTTCAAAGCGTATATTCCAACTCTGAGATGCTTGCACCAGTCCATAGATGGATCGATGGAGCTTGCACATTTTGTTAGCACCTTTAGGATTGACAAAACCTTCTGGTTGCATTATATACAACTCTTCTTTAAGAAATCCATTAAGGAATGTAGTTTTGACATCCATTTGCCAGATTTCATAAAATGTGGCAATTTGCTAACATGATTCGGACAGACTTAAGCATCGCTACGAGTGAGAAAATCTCATCGTAGTCAACACCTTGAACTTTGTCAAAACCTTTTTCGACAAGTCTAGCTTTGTAGATAGTAACACTACAGCGTATGTCTTCCTCTTGAAGATCCATTTATTTTCTATGGCTTGCCGATCATCGAGCAAGTCAACCAAAGTCCCCACTTTGTTCTCATACATGGATCCCACCTCAGATTTCATGGCCTCAAGCCATTTTGCGGAATCTAGGCTCATCATCACTTCCTCATAGTTCGTAGGTTCGTCATGGTCAATTAACATGACTTCCAGAACAGGATTACCGTACCACTATGGTGCGGATCTCACTCTGGTTGACCTACGAGGTTCGGTAGTAACTTGATCTGAAGTTACATGATCATCATCATTAGCTTCCTCACTAATTGGTGTAGGAGTCACAGAAACAGATTTCTGTGATGAACTTCTTTCCAAAAAGGGAGCAGGTATAGTTACCTCATCAAGTTCTACTTTCCTCCCACTCACTTCTTTCGAGAGAAACTCCTTCTCTATAAAGGATCCATTCTCAGCAACAAATATCTTGCCTTCAGATTTGTGATAGAAGGTGTACCCAACAGTTACTTTTGGGTATCCTATGAAGACACACTTCTCCAACTTGGGTTTGAGCTTATCAAGATGAAACTTTTTCACATAAGCATCGCAACCCCAAAACTTTAAGAAACGACATCTTAGGTTTCTTGCTAAACCACAGTTCATACGGTGTCGTCTTAACGGATTTAGATGGTGCCTTTTTAATGTGAATGCAGGTGTCTCTAATGCATAACCCCAAAACGATAGTGGTAAATCGGTAAGAGACATCATAGATTGCACTATATCAAATAAAGTACGGTTATGACGTTCGGACGCACCATTACGTTGTGGTGTTCCAGGTGGCATGAGTTTGTGAAACTATTCCACATTGTTTTAATTGAAGACCAAACTCGTAACTCAAATATTCGCCTCTGCGATCAGATTGTAGAACCTTTATTTTCTTGTTACGATGATTTTCCACTTCACTCTGAAATTCTCTAAACTTTTCAAATGTTTCGGAATTATGTTTCTTCAAGTAGATATACCCATATCTTCTCAAATCATCTGTGAAGGTCAGAAAATAACGATACCCGCCGCGAGCCTCAACACTCATCGGACCTCATACATCAGTATGTATTATATACAATAAGTAAGATGATCGCTCCATTGTTCTGGAGAACGAAGTCTTAGTCATCTTTGCCCATGAGGCATGGTTCACAAGCATCAACTGATTCATAATCAAGTGATTCCAAAAGCCCATCAGTATGGATTTTCTTCATCCGCTTTACACCAATATGACCTAAACGACAGTGCCACAAATAAGTTGCACTATCATTATTAACTTTGCATCTTTTGGCCTCAATATTATGAATATGTGTATCTCGAGATTCAACAAACCATTTTCATTGGGTGTATAGCCATAGAAGGTTTTATTCATGTAAACAGAATAACAATTATTCTCTTAACTTAAATGAATAGCCGTATTGCAATAAACATGATCAAATCATATTCATGCTCAACACAAACACCAAATAACACTTATTTAGGTTCAACACTAATCCCGAAAGTATAGGGAGTGTGTGATGATGATCATATCATTCTTGGAACTACTTCCAACACACATCGTTACTTCACCCTTAACTAGTCTCTGTTCATTCAGCAACTCCCGTTTCAAGTTACTACTCTTAGCAACTGAACTAGTATCAAATACCGAGGGGTTGCTATAAACACTAGTGAAGTACACATCAATAACATGTATATCCAATATACCTTTGTTCACTTTGCCATCCTTCTTATCCGCCAAATACTTGGGGCAGTTCCGCTTCCAGTGACTAGTCCCTTTGCAGTAAAAGCACTTAGTCTCAGGCTTAGGTTCAGACTTGGGCTTCTTCACTTGAGCATCAACTTGCTTGCCGTTCTTCTTGAAGTTCCCCTTCTTCCCTTTGCCATTTTCTTGAAACTAGTGGTCTTGTTAACCATCAACACTTGATGCTTTTCTTGATTTCTACCTTCGTCGATTTCAGCATCACGAAGAGCTTTGGAATCGTTTCTGTTATCCCTTGCATATTATAGTTCATCACGAAGTTCTAGCAACTTGGTGATAGTGACTAGAGAACTCTGTCAATCACTATCTTATTTGGAAGATTAACTCCCACTTGATTCAAGTGATTGTAGTACTCAGACAATCTGAGCACACGCTTACTGGTTGAGCTATTCTCCTCATCTTGTAGGCAAAGTAATGTCAGAGGTCTCATATCTCTCGACACTGGCATGAGTATGAAATACCAATTTCAACTCTTGGAACATCTTATATGCTCCGTGGCATTCAAAACATTTTTGAAGTCCTGGTTCTAAGCCGTAAAGCATGGTGCACTAAGCTATCAAGTAGTTATCATATCGAGCTTTTGTCAAAACATTCAAAACGTCTACATCTGCTCCTGCAATAGTTTTGTCACCTAGGGGTGCATGAAGGACATAATACTTCTGTGCAGCAATGAGGATAATCCTCATATCACGGAGCTAGTCCGCATCTTTGCCACTAACATCTTTCAACTTATTTTTCTCTAGGAACATATCAAAAATAAAACAGGGGAGCTAAACGCGAGCTATTGATCTACAACATAGATATGCTAATACTACCAGGACTAAGTTCATGATAAATTAAAGTTCAATTAATCATATTACTTAAGAACTCCCACTTAGATAGATATCCCTCTAATCATCTAAGTGATCACGTGATCCAAATCAACTAAACCATGTCCGATCATCATGTGAGATGGAGTAGTTTTCAATGGTGAACATCACTATGTTGATTATATCTACTATATGATTCACGCTCGACCTTTCGGTCTCAGTGTTCCGAGGCCATATCTGCATACACTAGGCTCGTAAAGTTTAACCCGAGTATTCTGCGTGTGTAAAACTGTCTTACACCCGTTGTAGATGAACGTTGAGCTTATCACACCCGATCATCACGTGGTGTCTCAGCACGACGAACTTTGGCAATGGTGCATACTCAGGGAGAACACTTTTACCTTGAAATGTAGTGAGAGATCATCTTATAATGCTACCGTCAAACAAAGCAAAATAAGATGCATAAAGGATAAACATCTCATGCAATCAAAATATGTGACATGATATGGCCATGATCATCTTGCGACTTTGATCTCCATATCCAAAGTACCGTCATGATCTCTATCATTACCGACATGACACTATGATCTCCATCATCTTGATCTTTTATCAACGTGTCGTCACATGGTCGTCTCACCAGCTATTGCTTTTGCAACTATTGCTCTCGCATAGCGATAAAGTAAAGCAATTACATAGCACTTGCATCTTATGCAAATAAAGAGACAACCATAAGGCTCCTGCCAGTAGCCGATAACTTTGACAAAACATGATCATCTCATACAACAATATATATTTCATCACGTCTTGACCATATCACATCACAACATGCCCTGCAAAAACAAGTTAGACGTCCTCTACTTTGTTGTTGCAAGTTTTACGTGGCTGCTCTGAGCTGAGCAAGAACTGTTCTTACCTACACATCAAAACCACAATGATAGTTCGTCAAGTTAGTGTTGTTTTAACCTTCACAAGGACCGGGCGTAGCCACACTCGGTTCAACTAAAGTTGGAGAAACTGACACCCGCCAGCCACCTGTGTGCAAAGCACGTCGGTAGAACCAGTCTCGCGTAAGCGTACGCGTAATGTCGGTCTGGGTCGCTTCATCCAACAATACCGCCGAATCAAAGTACGACATGCTGGTAAGCAGTATGACTTGTATCGCCCACAACTCACTTGTGTTCTACTTGTGCATATAACATCTACGTATAAAACCAGGCTCGGATGCCACTGTTGGGGAAAGTAGTAATTTTAAAAAAATTCCTACGCACACACAGGATCATGGTGATGCATAGCAACGAGAGGGGAGAGTGTGTCCACGTACCCTTGTAGACCGAATGAGGAAGCGTTAGCACAAGGCGGTTGATCTAGTCGTACATCTTCACGATCCGACTGATCCAACTACCGAACGCACGGCACCTCCGAGTTCTGCACACGTTCAACTTGATGACATCCCACCAGTTGCGATCCAGAAAAGCTTCACGGGAGAGTTTCATCAGCACGACAGCGTGATGATGGTGATGATGATGCTAGCGACGCAGGGCTTCGCCTAAGCATCGCTACGATATAACCGGTCTGGAATATGGTGGAGGGGGGCACCGCACACGGCTGGAATAGATCAACTGATCAACCTGTGTGTCTATGGGGTGCCCCTGGCCACGTATATAAAGGAGTGGAGGAGGGGGAGGGCCGGCCCTCTCTATGGCGCGCCCTAGGCGAGTCATACTCCCACCGGGAGTAGGACCCCTTTCCTAGTAGAACTAGGAGCCCTTCCAAGTAGTAGGAGTAGGATAGAAGGAAAAGGAAACGAGAAGTGAAGGAAGGAGGGGGCGCCGCCCCTCCCCCTAGTTCAATTCGTACTAAGCATGAGGGGGGCGCAGCCTCTCCTCTCTCTTTCCCCTAAAGCCCAATAAGGCCCACATACTCCCTGGCGAATTCCCGTAACTCTCCGGTACTCCGAAAAATACCCGAATCACTCGGAACCTTTCCGATGTTCGAATATAGTCGTCCAATATATCGATATTTACGTCTCGACCTTTCTGAGACTCCTCGTCATGTCCCTGATCTCATCCGGGACTCTGAACTACCTTCGGTACATCAAAACACATAAACTCATAATACAAATCGTCACCGAACGTTAAGCGTGCGGACTCTACGGGTTCGAGAACTATGTAGACATGACCGAGACACGTCTTCGGTCAATAACCAATATTGGAAACTGGATGCTCATACTGGCTCCTACATATTCTACGAAGATCTTTATCGGTCAAACCGCATAACAACATACGTTGTTCCCTTTGTCATCGGTATGTTACTTGCCCGAGATTCGATCGTCGGTATCTCAATACCTAGTTCAATCTCGTTACCGGCAAGTCTCTTTACTCGTCCTGTAATACATCATCCCGTAACTAACTCATTAGTTACAATGCTTGTAAGGCTTATAGTGATGTGTATTACCGAGTGGGCCCAGAGATACCTCTCCGACGATCGGAGTGACAAATCCTAATCTCGAAATACGCCAACTCAACAAGTACCTTCGGAGACACCTGTAGAGCACCTCTATAATCACCCAGTTACGTTGTGACGTTTGGTAGCACACAAAGTGTTCCTCCGATAAACGGGAGTTGCATAATCTCATAGTCATAGGAACATGTATAAGTCATGAAGAAAGCAATAACAACATACTAAATGATCAAGTGCTAAGCTAACGGAATGGGTCAAGTCAATCACATCATTCTCCTAATGATGTGATCCCATTAATCAAATGACAACTCATGTCTATGGTTAGGAAACTTAACCATCTTTGATTAACGAGCTAGCCAAGTAGAGGCATACTAGTGACACTATGTTTGTCTATGTATTCACACATGTATTATGTTTCCGGTTAATAGAATTCTAGCATGAATAATAAACATTTATCATGAAATAAGGAAATAAATAATAAATTTATTATTGCCTCTAGGGCATATTTCCTTCAGGAAGCCCCCCCTTGATCAACCCGATATCGCCTATTCCTTCTCTCTACTACTTGCTTTAGAGTAGTGTAGCATGTTACTGCTTTCGGTTAATCCTATTCTGTTACATAGCCTGTCTTTGCTACTACTGTTGTTACCTTCACCTGCAATCCTAAATGCTTAGTATAGGATGCTAGTTTATCATTAGTGGCCCTACATTCTTGTCTGTCTGCCATGCTATACTATCGGGTCGTGATCACTCGGGAGGTGATCATGGGTATATACTTATATACATAATATATGATGCATGTGGTGACTAAAGTTGGGTCAGCTCGTAGAGTACCCTCGAGTGATTCACGGATTGGGGGCTGAAAGGACATTTGCCCCGACGGCCCTCTGAGTGGATCTTTGTGGCGGAGCGACAGGGCAGGTTGAGACCACCTAGGAGAGAGGTGGGCCTGGCCCTGGTCGGCGTCCGCGGATACTTCAATTAACACGCTTAACGAGATCTTGGTATTTGATCTGAGTCTAGCCACTGGCCTATACGCACTAACCAACTACGCGGGAACAGTTATGGGCACTCGACATCGTGGTATCAGCCGAAGCCTTCTTGACGTCAGCGACTGAGCGACGTGCGCCGGATTGGACCATAAGCCTGCACTTGTATTAAGGGGGCTAGGTCTGCTTTCGGCCGCGTTTGCAATGTGCAGGTGTGCAATGGGAGATGGGCCCAGACCCCTGCGCGGATAGGATTTAGACCAGCGTACTGACCTCTTTGTTGTGCCTAGGTGGGGCTGCGACGTGTTGATCTTTTGAGGACGGGCATGACCCAGGAAAGTGTGTTCGGCCAAAGGGATCGAGCGTGTTGGGTAATGTGGTGCACCCCTGCAGGGAAGTTTATCTATTCGAATAGTCGTGTCCCTCGGTAAAAGGACGACCTGGAGTTGTACCTCGACCTTATGACAACCAGAACCGGATACTTAATAAAACACACCCTTTGAAGTGCCAGATACAACCCGGTGATCGCTCTCTCACAGGGCGACGAGGGGAGGATCATCGGGTAGGTTTATGCTATACAATGATACTTGGTTAACTTACCATCTACTCTCTCCTACTGCTTCAAGATGGAGGCTGTCAGAAGCGTAGTCTTTGATAGGACTAGCTATCCCCCTCTTATTCTGGCATTCTGTAGTTCAGTCCATAGATACTACCCATTTCATTGATACCAATGCATATGTAGTGTAGATCCTTCCTTGCGAGTACTTTGGATGAGTACTCACAGTTTCTTTGCTCCCCCTTTTCCCCTTTCTATACCCGGTTGTTGCGACCAAATGTTGGAGCCTAGGAGCCAGACGCCACCTCCGACGACTCCTACTACACTGGAGGTGCCTACTACTACGTGCAGGCCACCGCCGATGACTAGGAGTAGTTTAAGAGGATCCCAGGCAGGAGGCATGCGCCTCTTTCGATCTGTATCCCAGTTTGTGCTAGCCATCTTATGGCAACTTGTTAAACTTATGTCTGTGCTCAGATATTGTTGCTTCCGCTGACTCGTCTATGATCAAGCTCTTGTATTTGAGCCCTCGAGGCTCCTGGCTTGTAATATGATGCTTGTATGACTTATTTTATTTTTAGAGTTGTGTTGTGATATCTTCCCGTGTGTCCCTGATCTTGATCGTACACGTTTGTGTGTATGATTAGTGTACGGTCAAATCGGGGACGCCACAATAGACCTGGCTTTGGAGGAAGTTGATTTACTCGTTGAGGGTGAAGACGATGTCCTTCATGGGCTTGCCATCTACCATGAGATCACGGGAGAGGTCCGTGATCATGAGGTGATTGGCATTGAGTCCACGCTCCACCATCGACATCTTGTTCCACAGCTTCAAGTCTGGCCCCCATGGTTCCCGTCCCCTTGGGACATGGCACATCGCAAAGGTGAAGCACCCCCTCATGCATCTGGATGACCTGAGGGTGCTGCACCACCTCCCGCGGATATGGGTAGATGACGTTCTTGAAGAACTTGTCCTTGGAGGAGCTTGAGGTGGCCATGGTAGATGGGATCTGACAGAAAACAGCAAGAAAAGAGAACAGAGGATTTCTCTGCGATACAGTGGTCAACAGGTTCGGGAAGTATATATGGATTTTTTTATCTTGGGGGACAAGCAAACGAAAGAAAAACAGGGTCCGGAAGGTTTCCTAGGTGGGCACAACCCACCTGGGCGCGCCAGGTGCCTTGCACGCCCTGGTGTCTTGTGCCCACCAGGGTACGCTTCCCAGTAGTTTCTTATTTTCCTATTTTTCTAAATATACCAAAACTAATAAAAAAATATTTTTGCGGGTTTTTAGAGTTTGTTTACTTACTGTATCACGTACCTCCTTATTTTCACGATTCTGGAGTGTTCTAGAAGGACTCTTTTATGTGTTCTTCCGTTGTCAAAGTTTGGATAATATTACTTTCAACATTAATGGGCGTACCTGATATATAATATTTTATTCGTTGCTCGTTGACAACCTTCGGGTTAGTACCTTCGACATTATTTATTTTGATGGCTCCAGACCGACAAACCTCCTCGATAACATAGGGGCATTCCCATTTTGAGAGGAATTTTCCTATAAAGAATCTAAAATGAGAGTTGTACAAAAGAACATATTCTTCGACTTTAAACTCACGCTTTTGGATTCTTTTGTGATGCCATCTTTTAACTTTTTCTTTGAATAATTTTGCATTTTCATAAGCTTGGGTTCTCCATTCATCTAATGAGCTAATATCAAATAACCTCTTTTCACCAGCAAGTTTGAAATCATAATTGAGCTCTTTGATTGCCCAATATGCTTTATGTTCTAACTCAAGAGGCAAATGACAAGCTTTTCATAAACCATTTTATAAGGAGAGATACCCATATGATTTTTATATGCTGTTTTATAAGCCCAAAGTGCATCATCTAATTTCTTAGACCAATTCTTCTTGGACCTATTGACAGTCTTTTGAAAAAATAATTTTATTTCTCTATTGCTAAGTTCAACTTGACCACTAGACTGAGGATGATAAGGTGATGCAACTCTATGGTTAACATCATACTTGGCAAGAATTTTACGGAAAGCACCCTGAATAAAGTGTGAACCACCATCAATCATTAAATATCTAGGGACTCCAAACCTTGGGAAAATAACTTCCTTAAGCATTTTAACAGAGGTGTTGTGATCAGCGGTACTGGTTGGAACAACTTCTACCCATTTAGTAACATAATCAACAGCAACCAAAATGTGTGTATCCCATTAGAGGAAGGAAAAGGTCCCATGTAATCAAATCCCCAAATATCAAATGGTTCAATGGCAAGTGAATAATTCATAGGCATTTCTTGATGCTTACCGATATTACCTATTCTTTGACATTCATCACAAGATAGGACGAACTTACAAGCATCCTTGAAGAGAGTAGGCCAATAAAATCCAGATTGCAATACCTTGTGAGTATTTCTATATCCAGCATGATGCCCTCCATAAGCTTCAGAGTGACATTTCTGTAGGATTTGTCCATGTTCATGCTCAGGTACACAATGTCTAATAATACCATCTACTCCTTCCTTATAAAGATGTGGTTCATCCCAAAAGTAATGTCTTAAATCATAGAAGAATTTTTTTCTTTTGTTGGTATGTAAAGATAGGTGGTAAATATTTAGCAACAATGTAATTAGCATAATGAGCATACCAAGGAGTACTATGAGCAACATTTATTGCAGCTAACTGCTCATCGGGAAAACTATCATCAATAGGTAGTGGGTCATCAGGAAAATTTTCAAGCCTAGATAGATTATCAGCTATGGGGTTCTCAGCTCCTTTTCTATCAATGATATGTAAATCAAATTCTTGTAACAAGAGAACCCATCGAATAAGTCTAGATTTAGCATCTTTGTTTTCCATAAGATATTTAATAATAGCATGACCGGTGTGAACAATTACTTTGGCATCAACAACATAAGGTCTAAATTTATCACAAGCAAACACCACAGCTAAGAATTCTTTTTCAGTAGTAGCATAATTTCATTGAGCACTGTCTGGAGTTTTACTAGCATAATGAATAACATTCAGTTTCTTATCAACTCTTTGTCCTAGAACAACACCAACAGCATAATCGTTAGCATCACAAATAATTTCAAAAGGCAAGTTCCAATCGGGTGGTTGAACAATAGGTGCAGAAATTAAGGCTTTCTTGAGTGTTTCAAAGGTTTCTAAACAATCATCATCAACAACAAAAGGAATATCCTTTTGCAAAAGATTCGTAAGAGGCCTAGAAATTTTAGAGAAGTCTTTGATAAATCTCCTATATAAACCAGCATGACCTAAGAAACTATGAATACCTTTTATATCTTTAGGACATGGCATTTTCTCAATGGCATCAACCTTTGCTTTGTCCAATTCAATACCTCTTTCAGAAATTTTATGACCCAAGACAATGCCTTCATTAACCATAAAGTGGCACTTCTCCCAATTCAAGACAAGATTTGTTTGTTCAAATCTCTGCAAAACTCGATCAAGATTGCTTAAACAATCATCAAAAGACTTCCCATAAACAGAGAAGTCGTCCATGAAAACCTCAACAATCTTTTCACAAAAGACAGAGAATATAGCAGTCATACATCTTTGAAAAGTAGCAGGTGCATTACATAAAACGAAAGGCATACGTCTATAAGCATAGGTTCCAAAGGGACAAGTAAAAGTGGTCTTTTCTTGATCAGGTTGAGAAACAGGTATTTGTGAAAAAACAAAATATCCATCAAGGAAGCAAAAATGTGTGTTCTTAGATAATCTTTCAAGCATTTGATCAATAAAAGGCAGAGGGTGATGATCTTTTCTAGTTGCTTTGTTTAATTTTCTAAAATTACCATTTTATAGCCTGTAATAATTCTTTGTGGAATAAGTTCATTCTTATCATTAGGAACAACAGTTATAGCTCCTTTCTTAGGGACACAATGAACAGGACTTACCCATCTACTATCAGCTATAGGATAGATTATACCTGCTTCCAGAAGTTTTAAGATTTCCGTTCTTACCACTTCCTTCATTTTTGGATTTAACCGATGTTGGTGATCAACAAAGGGTTTAGCATCAGGTTCCATATTAATTTTGTGTTGACATAGAGTGGGACTAATGCTCTTTAAATCATCAAGAGTATATCCAATAGCAGCTCGGTGCTTCCTTAGAACTTTCAATCATCTTTCTTCTTCATGTTCTGAAAGGTTAGCACTAATAATAACAGGATATATCTTCATTTAATCAAGATAAGCATATTTCAAAGTGTATGGCAATTGTTTTAATTCGAACACAGGATCACCTTTAGGTGGAGGAGGACCTCCTAGAGTTTCAATAGGCAAGTTTTGTTTAAGCAGAGGACATTGTTCAAAGAAAATCTTATCTATTTCATTTCTTTCATGCATATTTAAATCATTTTCATGGTCTAGCAAATATTGTTCTAAAGGATCAGTAGGTGGTACAACAATAGAAGCAAGACCAATTAATGCATCCTTACTAGGCAATTCTTTTTCATGAAGCTTTCTACTAAACTTGGAAAAATTAAACTCATGAGACTCATCACCAAAACTAACACCGACAGTTTGTTTCTTACAATCTATTTTAGCATTAACGGTGTTCAAGAAAGGTCTACCAAAGATAATGGGACAAAAGTCATCTTCTGGGGAACCAAGAACAAGAAAATCAGTAGGGTATTTTATTTTCCCATACAAGACTTCAACATCTCTAACAATCCCAATTGGTGAGATAGTATCTCTATTAGGAAGTTTAATAGTAACATCTATGTCTTCTATCTTTGCAGGTGCTATGTCATTCATAATTTCTTGATATAAGGAATAAGGAATAGAACTAACACTAGCACCTATTTCACATAAACCATGATAACAGTGATCTCCTATTTTAACTGAGACAATGGACATGCCAGCAACAGGTCTATGTTTATCTTTTTTATCAGGTTTGGCAATTCTATCAGCTTCTTCACAGAAGTAAATAACATGCCCATCTACATTTCCTTCCAAGAGATCTTTAACCATATCAATACTAGGTTCCACTATAATTTGTTCATCGGGTTTAGATGTCCTAATATAGCTTTTGTTGACCACAGTTGAAACTTTAGCATGTTCCTTTATCCTAACAGGGAAAGGTGGTTTCTCAATATAAGCAGAAGGAACAACTGGATCAACATTGTAAAGTATAGTTTCTTCTTTAACTGGTACCGGTTCTTTGATTTCTTATTTAATTGGTGGGTGATATTTAAACCACTTCTCTTTGGGGAGATCAACATGAGTAGCAAATGATTCACAAAAGGAGGCTACTATCTCAGAGTCAAGTCCATATTTAGTGCTAAAATTTTGGAAAGCATCAGTATCCATAAAAGATTTAACACAAACATATTTAAGTTTAATACCTGACTCTTTACCTTCGTCGAGTTCCCAATCTTCAGAGTTGCGTTTAATTCTTTCCAAAACATCCCACTGGAATTCAATAGTTTTCTTCATAAAATAAACAGCACAAGAGGTATCTAGCATGGTTTGATCATTACGAGAAATCCGAGCATAAAAGTTTTGGATAATAATTTCTCTTGAGAGCTCATGATTGGGGCATGAATGTAACATTGACTTAAGCCTCCCCCAAGCTAGAGCGATACTTTCTCCTTCACGAGGCCACAAATTATATATATAATTCCGATCATGATGAACTAGATGCATAGGATAAAAAATTTGATGGAACTGCAATTTCAAATGATTCCAATTCCAAGATCCAATATCATCACATAGCCTATACCATGACAATGCTTTTCCCTTCAAAGATAAAGGGAAAACCTTTTTCATAACTTCATCTCCGGGTAAACCTGCAAGCTTGAACAATCCACAAATTTGTTCTACATATATCAAGTGCATATCAGGATGTTCGGTTCCGTCTCCTACATAAGGATTAGCTAGCAGTTGTTCTATCGTACCCGAAGGAATTTCATATTCAATATTTTCAGTAGGTGCAGTAGGTTGAGGGGTAGCTAATTGTGGTTCCGGTCAAGATGAAGATACCCCGAACAAACCCCTCAAAGGATTGTTTTCCATAGTAACAAGTGACAATAAATTTCAGCACACTATATAAATGTTTCCTTACCAAAGGCGCTTCACTCCTTGGCAACGGTGCTAGAAAATAGCCTTGATGACCAACAAGTATAGGGGATCAATTGTAGCTCTTTTCGATAAGTAAGAGTGTCGAACCCAACGAGGAGCAGAAGGAAATGACAAGTGGTTTCCAGCAAGGTAATGTCTGCAAGTGCTGAAATTATAAGTAGCAGAGTAGTTTGATAGCAAGGTAATTTGTAACGAGCAAGTAAAGATAGTAGTAACAAAAGTGCAGCAAGGTAGCCCAATCCTTTTGAGGCGAAGGACAGGCCAAAATGGTCTCTTATGATAAGCAAAGCGTTCTTGAGGGTACACGGGAATTTCATCTGGTCACTTTCACCATGTTGGTTCGATTTGTGTTCGCTACTTTGATAATTTGATATGTGGGTGGACCGGTGCTTAGGTGTTGTTCTTACTTGAACAAACCTCCTACTTATGATTAACCCTCCCGCAAGCATCCGCAACTACGAGAAAACTATTAAGAATAAATTATAACCATAGCATTAAACTTTTGGATCCAATCGGTCCCTTATGGAATAGCGCATAAACTAGGGTTTAAGCTTCTGTCACTCTCGCAACCCATCATCTAATTGCTACTCCACAATGCATTCCCTTAGTCCTAAATATGGTGAAGTCTCATGTAGTCGATGTTCACATGACACCACTAAGGGAATCACAACATACATACTATCAAAATATTGAACACATGTCAAGTTCACATGATTACTTGCAACATGATTTCTCCCGTGACCTCAAGAACAAAAGTAACTACTCACAAATGATAATCATGCTAAAGATCAGAGGGGTATTAAATAGCATATTGGATCTGAACATATAATATTCCACCAAATAAACCATATAGTAATCAACTACAAGATGTAATCAACACTACTAGTCACCCACAAGCACCAATCTATAGTTCCGGTAACAAGATTGAACACAAGAGATGAACTAGGGTTTGAGATGAGATGGTGTTGTTGAAGATGTTGATGGAGATTGCCCCCCCCCCCAAGATGGGAGTGTTGTTAGTGATGATGATGACGTTGATTTCCCCCTCTGGGATGGAAGTTCCCCCGGCAGAATCGCTCCGTCGGAGGGCAAAAGTGCTCCTGCCCAAGTTCCATCTTGAGACGGCGGCGCTCCGTCCCGAAAGTCCTCCCTTATTTTTTCTAGGTCAAAATTACTTATATACCAGAAGATGGGCACCGGAGGTGGGCCTGGGTGAGCACAACCCACCAGGGCACGCCTGGGCTCCCTGGCGCGCCCAGGTGGGTTGTGCCCACCTGGTGGGCCCCCTCTGGTAGTTATTTGCTCCAACATTCATCATATATTTGGTAAAAATCTCCGTGAAGTTTCAGCTTGTTTGGAGTTGTGCAGAATAGGTTGCCTGATGTAGCTTTTCCAGGTCCAGATTTCCAGCTGCCGGAATTCTCCCTCTTTGTGTGTACCTTGTAAATTATGAGAGAAAAAGCATTAGAATTACTCCAAAAAGCATTATTATGGATTAAAACACCCTAAATAACAGTAAGAAAACATGATGCAAAATGGACGTATCAGAACACATTAAGATAACTATCAACCTGCCATACAGATCAGGAGAGTATTGCACCTTCACGGAGCGGGATAATTGAAATAGGGATACTCTCCTCTCAGTTGACAAACAGCTTGTCTCCCACTTCTACTTCACGGGATCTCCGATCACATAGAGTGGGTTACCACTATGGACAACTCATGCGGTGGGTCTCAAACCCATCTCCATCGATGCATTATCTATCACATTACGTGATAAACCCTTTGTGAAGGGATCTGCCAAGTTTTTCAACGTTTGGATATAATCCAACGTAATAACTCCGGAGTTTCTCAATTTTCTAACAGATTTTAGTCTCCTCTTCACATGCCTTGAGAACTTCATATTATCCTTAGAATTGTGATCTTGATGATCACAGTTTGATTATCACAGTTCATTAGGATATGGGGTATTGGTTTTTCAACCATAGGTAAGTCCATCAAGAGCTCACGAAGCCTATTTCCTTCAACAGTGGCAGTGTCTAATGTTGTGAGTTCTGCTTCCATAGTTGACCTCATTAAGATGGTCTGCTTGCAAGACTTCCAAGAAACAGCGCCACCAAGTGTAAAAATATAACCACTTGTGGCTTTAATCTCATCAGCATCAGATATCCAGTTTGAGTCACTATAATCCTCTAGTACTCTTGGATACCCGGTGTAGTGAATTCCATAGCTCTGCAGTGCATTTCAAGTAGCGCATAACTCTCTCAAGCGCATGCCAATGACCATCTCCCGGTTTTGATACAAACTGACTCAGCTTGCTCACAGCAAAAGACATGTCAGGCCTCGTGGTACTCGCCAAATACATAAGCAAGCCAATAATCTGAGAATACCTCAGTTGATCTCTAGCAATCCGTTGATTCTTTTGAAGCAACACAATAGCATCATATGGAGTTGGAGAAGGAATGCAGTTGCTATACCCAAAACGACTCAAAATCTTTTTCACATAGTGAGACTGAAGCAGTGTGATCCCACCATTCTAATCTCTCAACAACTTGATGTTTCAGATAACATCAACTACTCCTAGATCCTTCATCTCAAAACAACGAGATAAGAAATCCTTAACCTCCTTGATTAGATCAAGTTTGGTTCCAAAGATTAGTATGTCATCGACATACAGACAAAAAATAACTCTTTCGCCCCCACCATGGCGATAGCACACACACTTGTCACCATCACTTACTACAAAGCCGGCTGTAGTTAATGTTCTTTCGAACTTCCCATGCCATTCCTTAGGAGCTTGTTTAAGGCCATATAAAGACTTTAATAACTTGCACATCTTTCCTTCTTAACCGGGTACTACAAAACCATCTGGCTGATCCATGTAAATTTCCTCCTTCAACTCTCCATTAAGGAAAGTCGTCTTAACGTCCATTTGATGAAAGAGAAGATCATGTGAGGCAGCCAGTGATAGTAGCACCCAAATAGTGGTCTGTCTAGCCATGGGTGAGTAAGTATCAAAGAAGTCTTCACCTTATTTCTGGGTATAACCCTTGGCCACAAGCCGTGCCTTGTACTTTTCAATCATACCATCAGGTCTAAGCTTCTTCTTGAACACCCACTTACATCCTACAGGTTTGCACCCATAAGGATGGTCAGTGATCTACCAGGTTCCGTTAGCTAAGATGGAATCCATCTCGCCACAGACAGTTTCCTTCCAGTAGTCAACATCAGGAGATGCATAGGCTTCTGAAATAGTCCTGGGTGTGTCATCCATGAGGTACACAATGAAATCATCACCAAAGGACTTTGCAGTCCTATGTTTCTTACTCCTTACAGGAGTTTCATTGTCACCCTCAATAGGATTCTCAACGTGTTCCATCACAATGGTGGGTTCAGGAATTACAGCGAATTCCTCACTAGATGGAGTAGGTATCTCCTGACTTGATGATCTGGACATACCTTCATAGGAAATATGTCCTCAAAGAAAGTTGCATCATTCGACTCCATAATCTATAGCTAATGATATGAAAAGCATGAAGGGAATATTCCCTAGAGGCAATAATAAAGTTGTTATTTATATTTCCTTATATCATGATAAATGTTTATTATTCATGCTAGAATTGTATTAATCGGAAACTTAGTACATGTGTGAATACATTGACAAATAGAGTGTCACTAGTATGCCTCTACTTAACTAGCTCGTTAATCAAAGATGGTTAAGTTTCCTAGCCATGGACAAAGAGTTGTCATTTGATGAATGGGATCACATCATTAGAGAATGATGTGATTGACTTGACCCATCCGTTAGCTTAGCACTTTGATCATTTAATTTATTGCTATTGATTTCTCCATAACTTATACATGTTCCTATGACTATGAGATTATGCTACTCCCGAATACCGGAGTGTCGTGGAATTGTCACGGTAGATGTCCTAGTGTGAGGACTTAATCGTGAGGCCAACGCATCTTTGTAGTAGCTTGAGAGGGGTTGAGCGGAATCGAGAAACGCAACACAAGACAAGGATTTAGACAGCTTCGGGCCCCGGGAAACATCATTAAGTAATAGCCCTACATGTTGTTTGTGGCTAGATCTCATTATGCTCATGAGAGAGTCGCCGCATAAGCCGGCTCCCCCTTTGTGTCTAGCCCTAGAGATTGTTTCTTGTCGCTTGTCCCTCTTTGGAGAGCCCTGCTCCTCCTTATATATGTTGAAGGGGCAGCTTACATGTAGAGTCCTATTAGGATTAGGGCTAGTCTATTACAAGTGGAGTCCTAGTCTTGCTTCCTATATAAGGGAATATCCCTTATTCCTTTCCTCGTAAACCGGCCCACCATTACATGAACCGGCCTTCTGGGCCTTGGGCCTTGTCATCTGTCTGACCCGCCCGCCGGGTCACCAGTGAGTCATAATGTTCAGGCGGGTTGCTTGTAAACCGCCACGTCCGGCCGGGTCATACTGCGGGGTATATCCCCGACATTAGCCCCCGGTTTAATTTGGATTTATCCATGTTAAACTGATCCTGTAAAATAAACCCAAGAACAAACTTGATAGGTTGTGCTCCGGGTTAAATATTCTCCTGAACCGGCACCTGATCATCTTTAAGTCCTTGTCATTTCCTCCTAGATGCATACTCAAAGATCTTATAGAAAATCTCTTTTAACAGATATGTCCAAACTTTGCCAATGCAAAAATCCAGGCACTTCGTCTAAAAAATCCGGGTCAATAGGCCAGCTTTAAAACCAATTTGCTGACATTGCCTCTTGTAGAGAAATATTATAAGAAATAATCCATTTGAGTCGCCCTTAAATGCTCTGAAAAAATATTGGTCTTGAAATATTCAACTGATATTCAGCCGGCTTAAAGATGTAGATCTTGCCGATTTATGATTGCCAAAATTGCCGGGTTATAAATAAATGATGTCGGGTCATGATTGTTGCAAACACCGGGTTAATCTGAGAATTTGCCAAACTGAGAATTTGAAGATTTTTTCTCCCTTATATGCATATCACCTGTAGCCCCCAAGTGCCAGGTTGTCATGCTTGCAGCAACCTGGGACTTGTAATTGCCTTATGCTTATGAAAACTTCAACCAATGTAGCCCCCAAGGGCCGGGTCATTATGCAATAATGAGCAGGAATTTTGTAGATATAACCATGTAAACTTGAACAACAACGTGTAGCCCCCAAGGGCCGGCTTAGTAAGATAATACCGAGCTGGGACTTTGTATATAATTTATTGATAATAACATCATATAATATGATCTCCACCATGGGGCTTGAACCCAAGCCCACAAGGTTAAGAGCTTTGTACTCTACCATTTGAATAGCGGACCGTTCAATATAATGGATTAATGCTTGTGTACCTTGAATTTTTGACAGGAGCAATTGGTAGCCCCCAAGTGTTTGCTCATTACAATGTGATGGGTCGAGTCTTCAATAAAGTGAGCAAAAAATGACTTTACATTAGCCCCCAAGTGCCATGGTGCATGCTAGCAGTGACATGGGACTTGCATATTTGATGTAATCTCAATTTGAATAATGTAGCCCCCAAGTGCCAGGTCGTAAGCCGGCAGCGACTCGGGACTATTCCTTCCATTGTACAATAAACCATATCCATTGATAAAATAATAGCCATTGCGCCAAAACGACTTTGAATACTTATCTGTTGACAAGTAAATCCGGAGTTTAAATACCCGGCGGCTCTTGGCCGATGACGATTTAATACACCTCCATTGTAAACCGGAATTTTTATAACCCGACGGCTTATAGCCTTTGAGAAACTCAAGAATTGATAACCCTTTTGAGACACCAATTTCAATCTTTGATGATGGGCTGGAACTTAATCATTTATGTAAGTCATAGCTCTGTAAATCCTGCACAGAGTTTAAACAACATATGCCCTGGCGACTTAATGTCAAAAGCCAGGGCGGGTAACCACCCAAATGTAGTCTTATCCTGCACATAAGTAAATCACAAGATCCATTGGCGGTTTACCGTAGGGCGGGTCATAATATCCCACATATAACCATTGTAATATTGAATTTGTATTGCCGGTTTACATGACCTGTGCAGTAAGGGTGATAACCCAATCCTTAGAAGTCAATACTTCCAAATATATGATGATTGTCACATGCTGGTGACTTATCGTCCAAAGCCAAGCCGGGTTTAAACGAAACCACACTTATACTTAGATCTAAACAAAAAAGTCTCAAGACAAAACCAAAGATTGTTTGCAAAAACTTAAACCAAATAAAAATCGAGGTTTCTGATTCAAATACGATCAGTAAACCGTTCCAAAGGGGTTAAGCTAGGATTCGAATACGATCATGTAGCCCCCAGTGGCTTTGGCAATGTGCCGATCAAGAGGGTACCGACAACTATGTTCTCTTTGGTTCAAATGCAACCTATGTTTGAATAGGAAGCCCCCAAATGACCTTGAGAGGTTTTTAACGACCCTGATTCGAATACGATCCAAGTTGGACCCAAAAGGGGTTAAGCTATGATTCGAATACGATCAAGAAGCCCCCTAGTGAGTTTCGCAGTGTGTCGATCAAGAGGGTACCGACAGCTATGTTCTCTTTGGTTCGAATATGACCTATGTTTGAACAGGAAGCCCCCAAGTGACCATATAAATTTTGGTATCACGCCGATCAAGAGGGTACCGACAGCTATGCTAATGAGCAGGAAGCCCCCAAGTGACCATAATAAAGTAAGCCGTAAGGCAGGATACCCATGTTTGAACCGCGCATCATGGCAGCAAGTTCTCTTTGACAACCTTTAATCTTCTAAGAACTCGAATCTTGCAAGAGATTAAATCTTTTTGAACCGGAACTTTAAACCAGATTTGAAAGTTTCAAAACTTTGTGGGATACAGATTTTCCTTGAGCCGGATGTTTGAACCGGATTTGAGAGCTTAAAGCTTTGTAAGAGACAAATTTACCTTGAGCCGGATGTTTGAGCCGGATTTGAGAGCTTCAAAGCTTTGTGGGAGAGAGATGTCTCTTGAACCGGATTTTAAACCGAAATCTTTATTTTGAATCGACAATTTTCTGACAGCCTTTTAAATTTTCATCAATATGGCGGTGTCCTCCGGAACCGGGTTATCATTCCCTCCAATGACCCGGAGTTCCCGAGCCATGTCATTGTAGCCCCCGAGTCTTAAGACTACTCGAGGAGTTGGCTTGAGACTCTCCATATTTGACCGTGATATAAACCGGTATGAGCCATTCAACGGCTCAATGATATAACTTGTCCTCTATTGGCAAACTTGCAAGCTGGAGTAATTGCTCTTTTAAAGAAAGCAATATATAATATAAAAATATATTGGATGGATCTCACCTGATATGCTAAGCTAGAAATTATCCATCGCGGTGAAGCTGAAATCAATCACGGCCAAGTCACTCGTGGGAACAGACAAATGAGCCAGCTACGGTGTTGTAAGCCAGTGTGGACGGGAGAGTCGGCCGTGGCATTGATGTAGAATGAAACGCTAGGGTAGCGACTCGCACGCGTGTCCGTCGAGCAGTGTATTATGCGCAGACACCAATACAGATGTCACCGGCTCACACTCCATACTCGGGGTCTTGACGTCACCTTTATAGTGAATAATCGTCCTGTGTATAATAACACTGGACAGAGTACTTGTTCTCACAAGAATTAATAAGTACCAATGAAAATAATTTAGACAAATATCACCTGATATATTTGGATGATAGATGATTTCCATGTGATGCATTGCCCATCAGAATGTCTGTGAGCGTGGAACATGAAGTTGGTACTGCATGGGAGTCTGACTTGACACATAATTCTTCGATGGGTAAAGCGGCCAGCACAACTCGTCCGACATGCATGCGGCAATTACTACTCCCTCCGTTCCTAAATATAAGTCTTTGTAGAGATTTCACTATGAACCACATACGGATGTATATAGATGCATTTTAAGTATAGATTCACTCATTTTGGTCCGTATGTGGTCCATAGTGGAATCACTCCAAAGACTTATATTTAAGAACGGAGGGAGTACTAAATAGCACAAATTGATGGCCACGTCTGTGGCATTTTTCTTTGATCCTTGCGTGAAGTAATGGCCAGTGCTTGACGGAGTTTACAGAGGAAACGTTTGACCATGGCTGCCGCCCTTTGACTCCGCTTGCAGTCTTGATCTTTGAGACAAAATATGATGAAAACCGGCTCTGTTGAATTTGATTAAGCTCTGCTTCTATGGCGTGCTGGAAGTGGCGACTTGGCCACTGTTGAACACTGAACCCTGCTGCACATTCCTTCAGTTAGCTAGGCGTTCTCTTTTTTTCAGTTTCGCCAGACTAAGCTTGTGGGCGCTAAGAGCATGTTCTCGTCCACGCCCATAGTTGCAGTGGAGTTTGTTTTAACATGTTGTATGGCTTTGGAAGTAGCACTAAAAACAACTCGAGATTTTACGTGAAGGCGAAATAGGTTGCAGGAGAAAACGACGGTCTCGCTTGCCAGGCACATTGGACGCTCAAACTCTCTTTTTTTTTGTACTCTTGCTAGTCTCGGTGATCTGATCCTTGCGCTGATCGATCTCGGACAGGTCTTCGACTTGTAGCAACGGCGGCGCATCTGATGCAACCCTAATTTTTCTTGAACTTAACCTTGTATATTCTGTTTCCACTGCTCATTGACGGTGAAAATCCTTCCATGCTAGCGGCAGAAAACTTCACAGTGAACACATGATATCTGTTGTTGATGTGAGGCTTTTAGCGCCGGTTCTTCATCATCCCGATGATTATGAGCTTCTCGAACCCTAGAAGAGATCCCTCCAAGAACTCAACTACACCGTGCGCGAGCCCCACGGTGGGCACCAACTGTCGTGGAATTGTCACGGCAGATGTCCTAGTGTGAGGACTTAGTCGTGAGGCCAACGCATCTTTGTAGTAGCTTGAGAGGGGTTGAGCGGAATCGAGAGACGCAACACATGACAAGGATTTAGACAGCTTTTGGCCCCGGGAAACATCATCCGGTAATAGCCCTACATGTTGTTTGTGGCTAGATCTCATTATGCTCATGAGAGAGTCGCCACATAAGCCGGCTCCCACTTTGTGTCTAGCCCTAGAGATTGTTTCTTGTCGCTTGTCCCTCTTTGGAGAGCCCTACCCCTCCTTATATATGTTGGTGGAGTCCTAGTCTTGCTTCCTATATAAGGGAATATCCATTATTTCTTTCCTCATAAACCGGCCCACCATTACATGAACCGGCCTTCTGGGCCTTGGGCCTTGTCATCCGTCTGACCCGCCCGCCTGGTCACTAGTGAGTCATAATGTTCAGGCGGGTTGCTTGTAAACTACCAGGTCAGGATGGGTCACCAGTGAATCGCCAAGTGTCAGTCGGGTCTCAAGTAAACCGCCAAGTCCGGCCGGGTCATATTTCCAGCCGGGTCATACCGCGGGGTATATCCCCGACATGGAGGAACACTTGGTGTGTTATCAAACGTCACAACGTAACTAGGTGACTATAAAGATGCTCTACAGGTGTCTCCGATGGTGTTTGTTGAGTTGGCATAAATCGAAATTAGGATTTGTCACTCCGTGTTTCGAAGAGGTATCTCTGGGCCCTCTCGGTAATGCACACCTTGCAAGCAATGTGACTAATGAGTTAGTTAGGGATGTTGCACTACAGAACGAGTAAAGAGACTTGCCGGTAAAACGAGATTGAACTAGGTATTGAGATACCAACGATCGAATCTCGGGCAAGTAACATACCGATGACACAGGGAACAACGTATGTTGTTATGCGGTTTGACCGATAAAGATCTTCGTAAAATATGTAGGAACCAATATGAGCATTCAGGTTTCGCTATTGGTTATTGACCGGCGATGAGTCTCGGTCATGTCTACATAGTTCTTGAACCCGTAGGGTCCGCACGCTTAACGTTCGGTGACGATCGGTATTATGAGTTTATGTGTTTTGATGTACCAAAGGTAGTTCGGAGTCCCGGGTATAATCACCGACATGACGAGGAGTCTCGGAATGGTCGATACATAAATATCAATATATTGGAAGGCTATGTTTGGACATTGAAATGATTCCGGGTGAGTTCAAGCATTTACTGAAGTGCCGGGGGGTTACCAGAACCTCCCGGGGAGCATATGGGCCTTAATGTGCCTTAGTGGAAGAGACGAGAGGGCAGCCTAGGAGGGCCCCCCACCCAAGCCCAATCCGAATTGGGTGGGGGGCCTTTCCTTTCTCCTTCCCTCTCTTTCTTCTATTCCTAGTTGGACTAGGAAAGGGGGGGAGTCCTACTCCTACTAGGAGGAGGACTCCTCCCCCTTGGCGCGCCCAGAGATGCCGGCCGGCCTCCCCTCTCCCTCCTTTATATACGTGGTGAGGGGGGCACCCTAGAACACACAAGTTGATCTCTTAGCCGTGTGCGGTGCCCCCCTCCACAGATTCCCACCTCGGTCATATCGTTGTAGTACTTAGGCGAAGCCCTGTGTCGGTAACTTCATCATCATGTCGTTGTGCTGACGAAGCTCTCCCCCGACACTCAGCTGGATATAGAGTTCGTGGGACGTCACCGAGCTGAACGTGTGCAGATCGCGGAGGTGCAGTACCTTTGGTGCTAGGATCGGTCGGATCATGAAGATGTACGACTACATCAACCCCATTTTCATAACGCTTCCGCTTACGGTCTACAAGGGTACATAGACAACACTCTCCCCTCTCGTTGCTATGCATCACCTACATGGATTTTGCGTGTGCGTAGGAAATTTTTGAACTTACTGTGTTCCCCAACAGTGGCATCCGAGCCGGGTCTATGCGTAGATGTTATATGCACGAGTAGAACACAAAGGAGTTATGGGTGTGGGTATATACATATTGCTTGTCGTCACTAGTTGATTCTTGATTCAACGGTATTGTTGGATGAAGCGGCTCAGACCGACATTACGCGTACGCTTACGCGAGACTGGTTCTACCATGTGCTTCGCACACAGGTGGATGGTGGGTGTCAGTTTCTCCAACTTTAGTTGAATCAGATTCAAGGAACAGGGTTCTTTCTGAAGATCAAAAAGCAATCACTATAGCGCGTTGTGGTTTTTGATGTGTAGGTAAGAACGGTTCTTGCTCAGCCCATAGCAGCCACGTAAAACTTGCAACAACAAAGTAGAGGACGTCTAACTTGTTTTTGCAGGGCATGTTGTGATGTGATATGGTCAAGACATGATGCTAAATTTTATTGTATGAGATGATCATGTTTTGTAACAGAGTTATCGGCAACTGGCAGGAGCCATATGGTTGTTGCTTTATTCTATGAAATGCAATCGCCATGTAATTGCTTTACTTTATCACTAAGCGGTAGCGATAGTCGTGGAAGCAATATTTGGCGAGACGGCACCGTTGCTACAGTTCGTCGTGCCGAGACACCACGTGATGATTGGGTGTGATAACCTCTACGTTCTGTTGGGGAACGTTGCAGAAAACAAAAAATTTCCTATGGTTTCACCAAGATCCATCTATGAGTTCATCTAGCAACGAATGATCGGATGCATCTACATACCTTTGTAGATCGCGAGCGGAAGCGTTCAAAGAACGGGGATGAGGGAGTCGTACTCGACGTGATCCAAATCATCGGAGATCCTAGCGCCGAACGGACGGCACCTCCGCGTTCAACACACGTACGGTCAGCGTGACATCTCCTCCTTCTTGATCCAGCAAGGGGGAAGGATAGGTTGATGAAGATCTAGCAGCACGATGGCGTGGTGGTGGATGCAGCAGTCACCGCAGCAGGGCTTTGCCGTTCTTCTGCAAGAGGGAGAGGTGTAGCAGGGGAGAGGGAGGCGCCAAGACTCAAGGTGCGGCTGCCCCTCCCTCCCCCCTTTTATATAGGCCCCTAGGGGGGTGCGCCGGCCCTAGGAGATGGGATCTCCTAGGGGGGCGGCGGCCAAGGGGTGGAGTGCCCACCAAGCCAGGTGGGGCGCCCCCCCCCTACCCTAGGGTTCCCAACCCTAGGCGCATGGGGTGGGCCAAGGGGGGCACACCAGCCCACTATGGGTTGGTTCCCCTCCCCACTTAAGACCATGGGGCCCTTCGGGATGGGTGGCCCCACCCGGTGGACCCTCGGGACCCTTCCGATGGTCCCGGTACAATACCGGTGACCCCCGAAACTCTCCCGATGGCCGAAACTGCACTTCCTATATATAATTCTTCACCTCTGGACCATTCCGAAACTCCTCGTGACGTCCGGGATCTCATCCGGGACTCCGAACAACTTTCGGGTTACTGCATATTCATATCTATACAACCCTAGCGTCACCGAACCTTAAGTGTGTAGACCCTACGGGTTCGGGAGACATGTAGACATGACCGAGATGGCTCTCCGGTCAATAACCAATAGCGGGATCTGGATACCCATGTTGGCTCCCACATGCTCCTCGATGATCTCATCGGATGAACCACGATGTCGAGGATTCAAGCAACCCCGTATACAATTCCCTTTGTCAATCGGTACGTTACTTGCCCGAGATTCGGTCGTCGGTATCCCAATACATCGTTCAATCTCGTTACCGGCAAGTCACTTTACTCGTACCGTAATGCATGATCCCGTGACCAGACACTTGGTCACTTTGAGCTCATTATGATGATGCATTACCGAGTGGGCCCAGAGATACCTCTCCGTCATACGGAGTGACAAATCCCAGTCTCGATTCATGCCAACCCAACAGACACTTTCAGAGATACCTGTAATGTACCTTTATAGGCACCCATTTATGTTGTGACGTTTGGCACACCCAAAGCACTCCTACGGTATCCGGGAGTTACACGATCTCATGGTCTAAGGAAAAGATACTTGACATTGGTAAAACTCTAGAAAACAAATTATACGATCTTGTGCTATGTTTAGGATTGGGTCTTGTCCATCACATCATTCTCCTAATGATGTGATCTCGTTATCAATGACATCCAATATCCATAGTCAGGAAACCATGACTATCTGTTGATCAACGAGCTAGTCAACTAGAGGCTTACTAGGGACATGTTGGTGTCTATGTATTCACACATGTATTACGATTTCCGGATAACACAATTATAGCATGAATAAAAGACAATTATCATGAACAAGGAAATATAATAATAATGCTTTTATTATTGCCTCTAGGGCATATTTCCAAGAGTCTCCCACTTGCACTAGAGTCAATAATCTAGTTACATTGTGATGAATCGAACACCCATGGAATTCTGGTGTTGATCATGTTTTGCTCTAGGGAGAGGTTTAGTCAATGGATCTGCTACATTCAGGTCCGTATGTACTTTACAAATATCTATGTCTCCATCTTGAACATTTTCACGAATGGAGTTGAAGCGATGCTTGATGTGCCTAGTCTTCTTGTGAAACCTAGGCTCATTGGCAAGTGCAATAGCTCCAGTGTTGTCACAGAAGAGTTTGATCGGCCCCGACGCATTGGGTATGACTCCTAGGTCGGTGATGAACTCCTTCACCCAAATTGCTTCATGTGCTGCCTCCGAGGCTGCCATGTACTCCGCTTCACATGTAGATCCCGCCACGACGCTCTGCTTGCAACTGCACCAGCTTACTGCCCCACCATTCAAAATATACACGTATCCAGTTTGTGACTTAGAATCATCCAGATCTGTATCGAAGCTAGCATCGACATATCCCTTTACGACGAGCTCTTCGTCACCTCCATAAACGAGAAACATTTCCTTAGTCCTTTTCAGGTACTTCAGGATATTCTTGACCGTTGTCCAGTGTTCCTTGCCGGGATTACTTTGGTACCTTCCTACCAAACTTACGGCAAGGTTTACATCAGGTCTGGTACACAGCATGGCATACATAATAGACCCTATGGCTGAGGCATAGGGGATGACACTCATCTCTTCTATATCTTCTGCCGTGGTCGGACATTGAGCTGAGCTCAATTTCACACCTTGCAACACAGGCAAGAACCCCTTCTTAGACTGATCCATATTGAACTTCTTCAATATCTTATCAAGGTATGTGCTTTGTGAAAGACCTATGAGGCGTCTTGATCTATCTCTATAGATCTTGATGCCTAATATATAAGCAGCTTCTCCAAGGTCCTTCATTGAAAAACTCTTATTCAAGTAGGCCTTAATGCTGTCCAAAAGTTCTATATCATTTCCCATCAAAAGTATGTCATCTACATATAATATGAGAAATGCTACAGAGCTCCCACTCACTTTCTTGTAAACGCAGGCTTCTCCATAAGTCTGCATAAACCCAAACGCTTTGATCATCTCATCAAAGCGAATGTTCCAACTCTGAGATGCTTGCACCAGCCCATAAATCGAGCGTTGGAGCTTGCACACCTTGTCAGCATTCTTAGGATCGACAAAACCTTTCGGCTGCATCATATACAATTCTTCCATAAGGAAACCATTAAGGAATGCCGTTTTGACATCCATTTGCCATATCTCATAATCATAGAATGCGGCAATTGCTAACATGATTCGGACGGACTTCAGCTTTGCTACGGGTGAGAAAGTCTCATCGTAGTCAACCCCTTGAACTTGTCGATAACCCTTAGCGACAAGCCTAGCTTTATAGATGGTCACATTACCATCCGCGTCTGTCTTCTTCTTCTTAAAGATCCATTTATTTTCTATGGCTCACCGATCATCGGGAAAGTCAGTCAAAGTCCATACTTCGTTTTCATACATGGATCCTATCTCGGATTTCATGGCTTCCAGCCATTTGTCGAAATCCAGGCCCGCCATCGCTTCTTCATAGTTCGAAGGTTCACCGTTGTCTAACAACATGCTTTCCAAGACAGGGTTGCCGTACCACTCTGGTGCAGAACGTGTCCTTGTGGACCTACGAAGTTCAGTAGCAACTTGATCTGAAGTTTCATGATCATCATCATTAACTTCCTCTCTAGTCGGTGCAGGCACCTCAGGAACATTTTCTTGAGTTGCGCCACTTTCCGGTTGAAGAGGTAATACTTCATCAAGTTCTACTTTCCTCCCACTTACTTCTTTCGAGAGAAACTCTTTCTCAAGAAAGGATCCATTCTTGGCAACAAAGATCTTGTCTTCGGATCTGAGGTAGAAGGTATACCCAATAGTTTCTTTAGGGTATCCTATGAAGACGCATTTTTCCGATTTGGGTTCGAGCTTTTCAGGTTGAAGTTTCTTGACATAAGCATCGCATCCCCAAACTTTTAGAAACGACAACTTAGGTTTCTTCCCAAACCATAGTTCATATGGTGTCGTCTCAACAGATTTCGATGGAGCCCTATTTAAAGTGAATGCGGCAGTCTCTAAAGCATAGCCCCAAAATGATAGCGGTAAATCGGTAAGAGACATCATAGATCGCACCATATCTAATAGAGTGCGATTACGATGTTCGGACACACCATTACGCTGAGGTGTTCCAGGCAGCGTGAGTTGTGAAACTATTCCACATTTTCTTAAGTGTGTGCCAAATTCGTGACTCAAGTATTCTCCCCCATGATCTGATCGCAAGAACTTGATTTTCCTATCACGTTGATTCTCAACCTCACTCTGAAATTCCTTGAACTTTTCAAAGGTCTCAGACTTGTGTTTCATTAAATAGATATACCCATATCTACTCAAGTCATCAGTGAGGGTGAAAACATAACGATAGCCACCGCGAGCCTCAACACTCATTGGACCGCACACATCAGTATGTATGATTTCCAATAAGTTGGTTGCTCGCTCCATTGTTCCTGAGAACGGAGTCTTGGTCATTTTACCCATGAGGCATGGTTCGCACGTGTCAAATGATTCGTAATCAAGAGACTCTAAAAGTCCACCTACATGGAGCTTCTTCATGCGTTTGACACCTATGTGACCAAGGCGGCAGTGCCACAAGTATGTGGGACTATCATTATCAACCTTACATCTTTTGGTATTCACACTATGAATATGTGTAGCATTATGCTCGAGATTCATTAAGAATAAACCATTCACCATCGGAGCATGACCATAAAACATATCTTTCATATAAATAGAACAACCATTATTCTCGGATTTAAATGAGTAGCCATCTCGTATTAAACGAGATCCTGATAAAATGTTCATGCTCAAACTTGGCACCAAATAACAATTATTGAGGTTTAAAACTAATCCCGTAGGTAAATGTAGAGGTAGCGTGCCGACGGCGATCACATCAACCTTGGAACCATTCCCGACGCGCATCGTCACCTCGTCCTTCGCCAGTCTCCGCTTATTCCGCAGCTCCTGCTTTGAGTTACAAATGTGAGCAACTGCACCAGTATCAAATACCAGGAGCTACTACGAGTACTGGTAAGGTACACATCAATTACATGTATATCACATATACCTTTCGTGATGCCGGCCTTCTTGTCCGCTAAGTATTTGGGGCAGTTCCGCTTCCAGTGACCACTTCCCTTGCAATAAAAACACTCAGTCTCGGGCTTGGGTCCATTCTTTGGCTTCTTCCCGGCAGCTTGCTTACCGGGTGCGGCAACTCCCTTGCCGTCCTTCTTGAAGTTCTTCTTACCCTTGCCTTTCTTGAACTTAGTGGTTTTATTCACCATCAACACTTGATGTTCCTTTTTGACTTCTACCTCTGCTGATTTCAGCATAGCAAATACTTCAGGAATGGTCTTTTCCATCCCGTGCATATTGAAGTTCATCACAAAGCTCTTGTAGCTCGGTGGAAGCGACTGAAGGATTCTGTCAATGACCGCGTCATCCGGGGGATTAACTCCCAGCTGAGTCAAGCGGTTATGTAACCCAGACATAGTGAGTATGTGCTCACTGACAGAACCGTTTTCCTCCATCTTACAGCTGAAGAACTTGTCGGGGACTTCATATCTCTCGACCCGGGCATGAGTTTGAAAAACCATTTTCAGCTCTTCAAACATCTCATATGCTCCGTGTCTCTCAAAACGCTTTTGGAGCCCCGGTTCTAAGCTGTAAAGCATGTCGCACTGAACGAGGGAGTAATCATCGGAATGTGTCTGCCAAGCGTTCATAACGTCTTGTTCTGCAGGGAGAACAGGTGCTTCACCTAGCGGTGCCTGTAGGACATAATCTTTCTTGGAAGCTATGAGGATGATCCTTAGGTTCCGGACCCAGTCCGTATAGTTGCTACCATCGTCTTTCAGCTTGGTTTTCTCTAGGAACACATTGAAGTTGAGGACAACGTTGGCCATTTAATCTACAAGACATATTGTAAATATTTTAGACTAAGTTCATGATAATTAAGTTCATCTAATCAAATTATTCAATGAACTCCCACTCAGATAGACATCCCTCTAGTCATCTAAGTATAACATGATCCGAGTTAACTAGGCCGTGTTCGATCATCACGTGAGACCGACTAGCCAACATCGGTGAACATCTTCATGTTGATTGTATCTTCTATGCGACTCATGCTCGACCTTTCGGTCTTCTGTGTTCTGAGGCCATGTCTGTACATGCTAGGCTCATCAAGTCAACCTAAGTGTTTGCATGTGTAAATCTGTCTTACACCCGTTGTATGTGAACGTTGGAATCTATCACACCCGATCATCACGTGGTGCTTCGAAACAACGAACTGTCGCAACGGTGCACAGTTAGGGGGAACACTTTCTTGAAATTATTATGAGGGATCATCTTATTTACTACCGTCGTTATAAGTAAACAAGATGTAAAAACATGATAAACATCTCATGCAATCAAATAATAATAGTGACATGATATGGCCAATATCATATAGCTCCTATGATCTCCATCTTGGGGCTCCATGATCATCTTGTCACCGGCATGACACCATGATCTCCATCATCATGATCTCCATCATCGTGTCTCCATGAAGTTTCTCGCCAACTATTACTTCTACTACTATGGCTAACACGTTTAGCAATAAAGTAAAGTAATTTACATGGCGTTTCTCAATGACATGCAGGTCATACAAAAATAAAGACAACTCCTATGGCTCCTGCCGGTTGTCATACTCATCGACATGCAAGTCGTGATTCCTATTACAATGGCATAAACATCTCATACATCACATATATATCATTCATCATTCATCACAACTTTGGCCATATCACATCACAAAACACTTGCTGCAAAAACAAGTTAGACGTCCTCTAATTGTTGTTGCAAGTTTTACGTGGCTGCAATAGGGTTCTAGCAAGAACGTTTTCTTACCTACGTGAAAGCCACAATGTGATTTGTCAACTTCTATTTACCCTTCATAAGGACCCTTTTCGTCGAATCCGTTCCAACTAAAGTGGGAGAGACAGACAGCCGCTAGCCACCTTATGCAACTGGTGCATGTTAGTCGGTGGAACCGGTCTCACGTAAGCGTACGTGTATGGTTGGTCCAGGCCGCTTCATCCCACAATACCACTGAAGCAAAATAAGACTAGTAGCGGCAAGAAAGTTGACAACATCTACGCCCACAACAAATTGTGTTCTACTCGTGCAAAGAGAACTACGCATAGACCTAGCTCATGATGCCACTATTGGGGAACGTTGCAGAAAACAAAAAATTTCCTACGGTTTCACCAAGATCCATCTATCAGTTCATCTAGCAATGAGTGATCGGATGCATCTACATACCTTTGTAGATCGCGAGCGGAAGCGTTCAAAGAACGGGGATGAGGGAGTCGTACTCGACGTGATCCAAATCACCGGAGATCCTAGCGCCGAACGGACGGCACCTCCGCGTTCAACACACGTACGGTCAGCGTGACGTCTCCTCCTTCTTGATCCAGCAAGGGGGAAGGAGAGGTTGATGAAGATCCAGCAGCACGACGGCGTGGTGGTGGATGCAGCAGTCACCGCAGCAGGGCTTCGCCGTTCTTCTGCGAGAGGGAGAGGTGTAGCAGGGGAGAGGGAGGCGCCAAGACTCAAGGTGCGGCTGCCCCTCCCTCCCCCCCTTTTATATAGGGCCCTAGGGGGGTGCACCGGCCCTAGGAGATGGGATCTCCTAGGGGGGCGGCGGCCAAGGGGTGGAGTGCCCACCAAGCCAGGTGGGGCGCCCCCCACCCTAGGGTTCCCAACCCTAGGCGCATGGGGTGGGACAAGGGGGGCGCACCAGCCCACTATGGGCTGGTTCCCATCCCCACTTAATCCCATGGGGCCCTCCGGGATGGGTGGCCCCACCCGGTGGACCCCCGGGACCCTTCCGATGGTCCCGGTACAATACCGGTGACCCCCGAAACTCTCCCGATGGCCGAAACTGCACTTCCTATATATAATTCTTCACCTCCGGACCATTCCGAAACTCCTCATGACGTCCGGGATCTCATCCGAGACTCCAAACAACTTTCGGGTTACTGCATATTCATATCTATACAACCCTAGCGTCACCGAACCTTAATTGTGTAGACCCTACGGGTTCGGGAGACATGTAGACATGACCGAGATGGCTCTCCGGTCAATAACCAACAGCGGGATCTGGATACCCATGTTGGCTCCCACATGCTCCTCAATGATCTCATCGGATGAACCACGATGTCGAGGATTCAAGCAACCCTGTATACAATTCCCTTTGTCAATCGGTACGTTACTTGCCCGAGATTCGATCGTCGGTATCCCAATACCTCGTTCAATCTCGTTATCGGCAAGTCACTTTACTCGTACCGTAATGCATGATCCCGTGACCAGACACTTGGTCACTTTGAGCTCATTATGATGATGCATTACCGAGTGGGCCCAGAGATACCTCTCCGTCATACGGAGTGACAAATCCCAGTCTCGATCCGTGCCAACCCAACAGACACTTTCGGAGATACATGTAATGTACCTTTATAGTCACACATTTACGTTGTGACGTTTGGCACACCCAAAGCACTCCTACGGTATCCGGGAGTTACACGATCTCATGGTCTAAGGAAAAGATACTTGACATTGGTAAAACTCTAGCAAACGAATTATACGATCTTGTGCTATGTTTAGGATTGGGTCTTGTCCATCACATCATTCTCCTAATGATGTGATCTTGTTATCAATGACATCCAATATCCATAGTCAGGAAACCATGACTATCTGTTGATCAACGAGCTAGTCAACTAGAGGCTTACTAGGGACATGTTGGTGTCTATGTATTCACACATGTATTACGATTTCCGGATAACACAATTATAGCATGAATAAAAGACAATTATCATGAACAAGGAAATATAATAATAATGCTTTTATTATTGCCTCTAGGGCATATTTCCAACACATTCACATACAATGGGTGCAAACCAGTTTTGCACATGCGGAATACTCGGGTTAAACTTGACGAGCCTAGCATATGCATATATGGCCTCGGAACACTGAGACCGAAAGGTCGAGCGTGAATCATATAGTAGATATGATCAACATAGTGATGTTCACCATTGAAAACTGCTCCATCTCACGTGATGATCGGACATGGTTTAGTTGATATGGATCACGTGATCACTTACATGATTAGAGGGATGTCTATCTAAGTGGGATTTTCTTAAGTAATTTGATTAATTGAACTTTAATTTATCATGAACTTAGTACCTGATAGTATTTTGCATGTCTATGTTGTAGATAGATGGCCCGTGTTGTTGTTCCATTGAATTTTAATGTGTTCCTAGAGAAAGCTAAGTTGAAAGATGACGGTAGCAACTACACGGACTGGGTCCATAACTTGAGGATTATCCTCATTGCTGCACAGAAGAAATACATCCTGGAAGCACCGCTAGGTGACAAACCTACTACAGGAGCAACACCAGATGTTATGAATGTCTGGCAGAGCAAAGCTGATGACTACTCGATAGTTCAGTGTGCCATGCCTTACGGCTTAGAACCGGGACTTCAACGACGTTTTGAATGTCATGGAGCATATGAGATGTTCCAGGTGTTGAAGTTAATATTTCGAGCAAATGCCTGGATTGAGATATATGAAGTCTCCAATAAGTTCTATAGCTGCAAAATGAAGGAGAATAGTTCTGTGAGTGAACATATACTCAGAATGTCTGGGTACCACAACCACTTGACTCAGCTGGGAGTTAATCTTCCTAATGATAGTGTCATTGACACAGTTCTTCAATCACTGCCACCAAGCTACAAGAGCTTCATGATGAACTATAATATGCAAGGGATGATTAAGACAATTCCCGAGCTCTTCGCAATGCTAAAGGCTGCAGAGGTAGAAATCAAGAAGGAGCATCAAGTGTTGATGGTCAACAAGACCACTAGTTTCAAGAAAAAGGGTAAAGGGAAGAAGGGGAACTTCAAGAAGAACGGCAAGCAAGGCGCTGCTCAAGTGAAGAAGCCCAAGTCTAGACCTAAGCCTGAGACTGAGTGCTTCTACTACAAAGGGACTGGTCACTGGAAGCGGAACTGCCCCAAGTATTTTGCGGATAAGAAGGATGGCAAAGTGAAAGGTATATTTGATAGACATGTTATTGATGTGTACCTTACTAATGGTCGTCGTAGCGCCTGGGTAGTTGATACTGGTTCCATTGCTAATATTTGCAACTCGAAACAGGGGCTACGGATTAAGCAAAGATTGGCTAAGGACGAGGTGACGATGCACGTGGGAAATGGTTCCAAAGTCAATGTGATCGTCGTCGGCACGCTACCTCTACATCTACCTTCGGGATTAGTTTTAGACCTAAATAATTGTTATTTGGTGCCAGCGTTGAGCATGAGCATTATATCTGGATCTTGTTTGATGCGAGACTGTTATTCATTTAAATCAAAGAATAATGGTTGTTCTATTTATATGAATAATAACTTTTATGGTCATGCACCCTTGATGAGTGGTCTGTTTTTACTGAATCTTGATAGTAGTGATACAGATGTTCATAGTATTGAAGCCAAAAGATATAAGTTTAATAATGATGGTGCAGCTTATTTTTGGCACTGCCGTTTAGGTCATATTGGTGTAAAGCGCATAAAGAAACTCCATGCTGATGGACTTTTGGAATCACCTGATTATCAATCACGTGATGCTTGCGACCATGCCTCATGGGCAAGATGACTAAGACTCCGTTCTCCGGAACAATGGAGCGAGCAACAGACTTGTTGGAAATAATAATACTGATGTATGTGGTCCGATGAGTGTTGATGTTCGCGGCGGGTATCATTATTTTCTTACCTTCACAGATGATTTGAGTAGATATGGGTATATCTACTTGATGAAACATAAGTCTGAAATATTTAAAAAGTTCAAAGAATTTTAGAGTGAAGTGGAAAATCATCGTAACAAGAAAATTAAATTTCTACGATCTGATCGTGGAGGTGAATATTTGAGTTATGAGTTTGGTCTTCATTTGAAACAATGCGGAATAGTTTCGCAACTCGCGCCACCTGGAACACGACAAGGTAATGGTGTGTCCGAACGTCGTAACCGCATTTTATTAGATATGGTGAGATCTATGATGTCTCTCACTGATTTACCGCTATCGTTTTGGGGTTATGCTTTAGAGACGGTTGCATTCACGTTAAATAGGGCACCATCAAATCCGTTGAGACGACACCTTATGAACTGTGGTTTGGCAAGAAACCCAAGTTGTCGTTTCTTAAAGTTTGGGGCTGTGATGCTTATGTGAAAAAGCTTCAACCTGATAAGCTCGAACCCAAATCAGAGAAATGTGTCTTCATAGGATACCCAAAGGAAACTGTTGGGTACACCTTCTATCACAGATCCGAAGGCAAGATATTCGTTGCTAAGAATGGAACCTTTCTAGAGAAGGAGTTTCTCTCGAAAGAAGTGAGTGGGAGGAAAGTAGAACTTGACGAGGTAATTGTACCTACTCCCTTATTGGTAAGTAGTTCATCACAGAAATCAGTTCCAGTGATTCCTACACCAGTAAGTGAGGAAGCTAATGATGATGATCATGAAACTTCCGATCAAGTTACTACCGAACCTTGTAGGTCAACCAGAGTAAGATCCACACCAGAGTGGTACGGTAATCTTGTTCTGGAGGTCATTTTACTTGACCATGACGAACCTACGAACTATGAGGAAGCGATGATGAGCCCAGATTCCGCAAAATGGCTTGAGGCCATGAAATCTGAGATAGGATCCATGTATGAGAACTAAGTGTGGACTTTGGTTGACTTGCCCTTTGATCGGCAGGCCATGGAGAATAAATGGATCTTCAAGAAGAAGACTGACGCTGATGGTAATGTTACTGTCTACAAAGCTCAACTTGTTGCAGAAGGTTTTCGACAAGTTCAAGGAGTTGACTACGATGAGACCTTCTCACCCGTAGCGATGCTTAAGTCCATCCGAATCATGTTAGCAATTGTCGCATTTTATGATTATGAAATTTGGCAAATGGATGTCAAAACTGCATTCCTTAATGGATATCTTAAAGAAGAGTTGTATATGATGCAACCAGAAGGTTTTGTCGATCCAAAAGGTGCTAACGAAGTGTGCAAGCTCGAGCGACCCATTTATGGATTGGTGCAAGCCTCTCGGAGTTGGAATATACGCTTTGATAGTGTGATCAAAGCATATGGTTTTATACAGACTTTTGGAGAAGCCTGTATTTACAAGAAGGTGAGTGGGAGCTCTGTAGCATTTCTGATATTATATGTAGATGACATATTGTTGATCGGAAAATATACTGAATTTCTGAATAGCATAAAAGGATACTTGAATAAGAATTTTTCAATGAAAGACCTCGGTGAAGCTGCTTATATATTGGGCATCAAGATCTATAGAGATAGATCAAGACGCTTAATTGTACTTTCACAAAGCACATACCTTAATAAAGTTTTGAAGAAGTTCAAAATGGATCAAGCAAAGAAAGGGTTCTTCCCTATGTTACAAGGTGTGAAGTTGAGTCAGACTTAATGCCTGACCACTGCAGAAGATAGAGAGAAAATGAAAGTCATTCCCTATGCTTCATCCATAGGTTCTATCATGTATGCAATGTTGTGTACCAGACCTGATGTGTGCCTTGCTATTAGTTTAACAGGGAGGTACCAAAGTAATCCAGGAGTGGATCACTGGACAGCGATCAAGAACATCCTGAAATACCTGAAAAGGATTAGGATATGTTTCTCGTTTATGGAGGTGACAAAGAGCTCGTCGTAAACGGTTACGTCGATGCAAGCTTTGACATTGATCCGGATGACTCTAAGTCACAAATCGGATACGTATTTTTATTGAATGGTGGAGCCATCAGTTGGTGTGGTTCCAAGCAGAGCGTCGTGGCAGGATCTACGTGTGAAGCGGAATACATAGCTGCTTCGGAAGCAGCAAATGAAGGAGTCTAGATGAAGGAGTTCATATCCGATCTAGGTGTCATACCTAGTGCATCGGGTCCAATGAAAATATTTTGTGACAATACTGGTGCAATTGCCATGGCAAAGGAATACAGATTTCACAAGAGAACCAAGCACATCAAGAGACGCTTCTATTCCATCTGTGATCAAGTCAAGGAGGGAGACATAGATATTTGCAAGATACATACGGATCTGAATGTTGCAGACCCATTGACTAAGCCTCTCTCACGAGCAAAACATGATCAGCACCAAGACTCCATGGGTGTTAGAATCATTACAATGTAATCTTTATTATTGACTATAGTGCAAGTGGGAGATTGAAGGAAATATGCCCTATAGGCAATAATAAAGTTGTTATTTATATTTCCTTATATCATGATAAATGTTTATTATCCATGCTAGAATTGTATTAATCGAAAACCATGTGTGAATACATAGACAAACAGAGTGTCACTAGTATGCCTCTACTTGACTAGCTCATTAATCAAAGATGGTTAAGTTTCCTAGCCATGGACAAAGAGTTATCATTTGATGAACAGGATCACATCATTAGAGAATGATGTGATTGACTTGACCCATCCATTAGCTTAGCACTTTGATCGTTTAGTTTATTTCTATTGCTTTCTCCATAACTTATACATGTTCCTATGACTATGAGATTATGCAACTCCCGAATACCGAAGGAACACTTAGTGTGCTATCAAACGTCACAACATAACTGGGTGACTATAAAGATGCTCTACAAGTGTCTCCAATGGTGTTTGTTGAGTTGGCATAAATCGAGATTACGATTTTTCACTCCATGTATCGGAGAGGTATCTCTGGGCCCTCTCGGTAATGCACATCACTATAAACCTTGCAAGCAATGTGACTAATGAGTTAGTTATGGGATGTTGCATTACAGAACGAGTAAGACTTGCCAGTAAAATGAGATAGAACTAGGTATTGAGATACCGACGATCGAATCTCGGGCAAGTAACATACCGATGACAAAGGGAACAACGTATGTTGTTATGTGGTTTGACCGATAAAGATCTTCGTAGAATAGTGTAGGAACCAATATGAGCATCTAGGTTCCGCTATTGGTTATTAACCGGAGATGAGTCTCGGTCATGTCTACATAGTTCTCGAACCCGTAGGGTCTGCACGCTTAACGTTCGGTGACGATCTATTTTATGAGTTTATGTGTTTTGATGTACCGAAGGTGGTTCAGAGTCCCAGATATGATCACGGACATGACGAGGAGTCTCGTAATGGTTGAGACATAAAGATCGATATATGGGAAGGCTATGTTTGGACATCGGAATGGTTTCGGGTGAGTTCGGGCATTTACCGGGGTACCGGGGGTTACCGGAACCCCCCCCCCCCAGGGAGCATATGAAGGAAATATGCCCTAGAGGCAATAATAAAGTTATTATTTATTTCCTTATTTCATGATAAATGTTTATTATTCATGTTAGAATTGTATTAATCGGAAACATAATACATGTGTGAATACATAGACAAACAGAGTGTCACTAGTATGCCTCTACTTGACTAGCTCGTTAATCAAAGATGGTTATGTTTCCTAACCATAGACATGAGTTGTCATTTGATAAACGGGATAACATCATTAGGAGAATGATGTGATTGACTTGACCCATTCCGTTAGCTTAGCACTTGATCGTTTTAGTTTACTGCTATTGCTTTCTTCATGACTTATACATGTTCCTATGACTATAAGATTATGCAACTCCTGATTACCGGAGGAACACTTTGTGTGCTACCAAACATCACAACATAACTGGATGATTATAAAGGTGCTCTACAGGTGTCTCCGATGGTACTTGTTGAGTTGGCATGAATCGAGATTAGGATTTGTCACTCTGACTGTCGGAGAGGTATCTCTGGGCCCTCTCGGTAATGCACATCACTATAAGCCTTGCAAGCAATGCAACTAATAAGTTAGTTGCGCGATAGTTCATTACGGAATGAGTAAAGAGACTTGCCGGTAATGAGATTGAACTAGGTATTGAGATACCGACGATCGAATCTCGGGCAAGTAACATACCGATGGCAAAGGGAACAACGTATGTTGTTATGCGGTTTGACCGATAAAGATCTTCGTAGAATATGTAGGAGCCAATATGAACATTGTAGGATCGAAAGTATGTCTAGAGGGGGGGTGGTTAGACTAATTGACCAAATAAAAACTTAACCTTTTCCCAATTTTAGTTCTTGGCAGATTTTAGCTATTTTAGGACAAGTCAAGCAATCATCACACAATTCAAGAAAGCATGCAAAGAGTATATTGGCAGCGGAAAGTAAAGCATGCAACTTGCAAGAATGTAAAGGGAAGGGTTTGGAGAATTCAAACGCAATTGGAGACATGGATGTTTTTCCCGTGGTTCGGATAGGTGGTGCTATCCTACATCCACGTTGATGGAGACTTCAACCCACGAAGGGTAACGGTTGCGCGAGTCCACGGAGGGCTCCACCCACAAAGGGTCCACGAAGAAGCAACCTTGTCTATCCCACCATGGCCATCGCCCACGAAGGACTTGCCTCACTAGCGGTAGATCTTCACGAAGTAGGCGATCTCCTTGCCCTTACAAACTCCTTGGTTCAACTCCACAATCTTGTCGGAGGCTCCCAAGTGACACCTAGCCAATCTAGGAGACACCACTCTCCAAGAAGTAACAAATGGTGTGTTGTTGATGAACTCCTTGCTCTTGTGCTTCAAATGATAGTCTCCCCAACACTCAACTCTCTCTCACAGGATTTGGATTTGGTGGAAAGAAGATTTGAGTGGAAAGCAACTTGGGGAAGGCTAGAGATCAAGATTCATATGGTAGGAATGGAATATCTTGGCCTCAACACATGAGTAGGTGGTTCTCTCTCAGAACATATGAGTTGGAAGTGTAGATGTGTTCTGATGGCTCTCTCCCATGAATGAAGAGGAGGTGGAGGGGTATATATAGCCTCCACACAAAATCAAACTGTTACACACAATTTACCAATCTCGGTGGGACCGAATCAACAAACTCGGTCGGACCGAAATGGTAAACCTAGTGAACGTTAGAGATTTTCAGTGGGACTGACATGCAACTCGGTAGGACCGATATGGTTAGGGTTAGGGCATAACGTAATCTCGGTGAGACCGATTACACAAACTCGGTGAGACCGATTTTGGTAATTAGCTTACCAGAGAGTTGGTCAGGCAAACTCGGTGGGACCGATTTGCTCTTTCGGTGAGACCGAAAAGTTACAAAAAGGAAACAGAGAGTTTGCATTGCAATCTCGGTGGGACCGATCCGCTCTTTCGGTGAGACCGAAAAGTTACGAAAAGGAAACAGAGAAATTGCAATCCCATCTCGGTGAGACCGAGATCCCTATCGGTAGAACCGATTTGCTTAGGGTTTGGCAATGGCTATGACAAGTGAAACTCGGTGGCGCCGGATTGAAAGAATCGGTATGACCGAGTTTGGCTTTGGGTTTAGGTCAAGAGTGGATATGAGAAAGTAGTTGAGGGTTTTGGAGCATATCATTAAGCACTTGAAGCAAGAGGCTCATTAAGCAACACCTCATCCCTCCTTGATAGTATTGGCTTTTCCTAAAGACTCAATGTGATCTTGGATCACTAAAATGTAAAATGAAGAGTCTTGAGCATATGAGCTAGAGCCAATCCTTTGTCCTTAGCATTTTGAGGGTTCCACTTTCACCATCCATGCCATGCCAATCATTGAGCTTTCCTAAAATGATCATCTTGGAATAGCATTAGCTCAATGAGCTATATGTTGTTATGAATTACCAAAACCACCTAGGGATAGTTGCACTTTCAATCTCCCCCTTTTTGGTAATTGATGACAACATATAGATCAAAGCTTCGACAAATAATAATAAGAGTGAAATATATCGTTGCTTTGAGAAGTATGTGATAAGTAAGAGCTCCCCCTAAATTTGTGCATATTTAAAATTTGCTTTGGACTGCAAATGCACAAAGAGTTAGAATCATGGGTTACTCTTCCATGTCACATACATCTTGGTGGAGCGCTCAAAATGATAAGAATTAAATACATGCACTCATCACCAAAGAAAGTGAATGATCACATAAGATAGATAGGATATATCAAGCATGCATAAGTGTAGCTTATGATCAAACACATGATCATCAATGTCTCACAAGCATATCAAAGTATCTCAACCAAAAGCAAACAAAGTTTGAAAAACCACCAAATAAAGCAAGAGAGAATAAAGCAACACTCTCTCTCGAAGCCTATGATCTATACATTTTTCTCCCCCTTTGGCAACAAGTTACCAAAAAGTTCCTAGAAATTGCATAGTGCTAGATCGACTCTCAGACTGGATCTTCTGGTGGTGGTGGAGTCTGGATCACTCCAAGGACGAAGCCTTCTGTAGACGTGGTTGGAGTTGAAGCTGAAGTAGATGCTGGAGCTGGTTGGGCTGGTGCTATAGCTGGAGCTGAGGTGGTGGCTCTGGTGTCAGGAACTGGCACTACAGTCGACCTCGGAGCTCGTGGCACTCTGGCAAATGCATCAGTTGTAGTCTTCCCTCTCCTCTCCTGCATGTCATCTTGAAGTTGCTCCACCGCAGACTGAATCTCTGTTACTTTGACATCCATGTCATAGAACTTTTGTTCTATGATCCTCTCCAAGCTCTGCTGATTCTGAGTGAGGGTGGCCAGTCCTTTCTCAATCCTCAGTGTGGATGCAATCAAGTAACCAAGGTGCTCTTGTTTGGTTTTCAAGAAATACTCAGATGCCTCCTCTTGAGTTGGCATCTTGGCAACTTTCTCCTTCCTTGCCTTCTCCTTCTTTGCTTGTGCTTGAACTGATGATGGTTCATTCTCGTTCATCACAACTTGATTGTCTTCAAAATCTGGATGAATAGGCAAATGTTCCTTGTCCAACAAGTATGTGCCTGTGCCCACTCAGCAACTGTTGATTGGTACCTCGTACCTTCAGACATCCACACAAACCTTCCATCTGGATAGAAGTGTGCTGTGGAGTAGGACTGCATGATCAGCTCTTCATTCCACTTTGTGAGCTTCTGCCCAACAAAGTCTGCTACTCCACAAGCTTTGAAGCTGTCTTGCACTCCAGGATAGTGCTCTTCATTGTCCTTGATGTACTCCCAATCAACCCATCTCATGTCACAAACAATGGGCTTCTTATCAAGAAAAACTGTCTCATAGAAGTCCTGCTGCTCCTTTGTGTGGAACCTGTAGTCAACAGCAGTTCTTCTCCTTGAAGCATATGGATCTGCTTCTCTCCACTTCCTGAGCCCTGAATCTCTTCTGATTTTCATGTCCTCATCCACAGGATGAGCATCATTGTGGTCTAGGATCTTGGGCTTAAGCTTCCTGAGCACTTGACCTTCTTCTTCCTCAGCAATGTCAGGCACTGGGGCCTTGTTCTTCTCAGCAGCTGGTATGCTCCTTGTATTCCTCTTTGGAGCTGACTTGGGCTTGGAGGCAGCTTTGGGTGCTTCTTTGGGCTTTGATGCAGCAGCCCATGTCCTGATAGCATCACCCATAAGCTTAGGTGCCTTAGGTGATGGTGTAGCAACCTCTTCTTCCTCTTCCTCTTCAGAATCTCTCATGATTGAGGATCTCCCAAGCACTGTAGCAGTGGTCTTTTTGATCCTCTCCTTCCTCTTCTTCCCTTCTGCAGCAGCCTCATTGGGTTCAGGCTTTTCAGGAATCTGAGTTGAGGCTCTGGCCTTTGGCATAGGCTGTCTACCTGCTGGCCTTTTGATTTTCATCCCTGGCTTTGTGCTCTGTGCTAGGCCATATTCCTTCTTGAGCACAACTCTCTTGGAAGTTGCTTCCTCTTCTGCCACATAGTCTTCATCCTCTGAGTCGGAGGTTCTCTTCTTCCTTTGTCTGGTGGCAGCTTTTGGCAGGTTGCTAGGGGTGCTCCTGCTGCCTTCATCTGAAGAACTAGAGGGACTAGTGCCCTCACTCATGTGCACTTGTTGTTCTGACACATTCTGGCTGTCACTTTGATCAGACATGATGTAAAAGCTGACTACTGACCCTGTAAAGAGTTTATAGATGAGGTAGAGTAGATGAGCATCACAAAATACAGAGATTTTTGCAAAAGAATGATTCAAAATCTTAGTTTTAGTTTCCCACAGAAATCATTTCAGATCTACCGATTTTTAAACTCGGTGATACCGAAGCAGTTTTGGAACCTAAACTAGTGAACTCGGTCAGACCGAGTCACAGTTCGGTGGCACCGAGACTGCTAGGGTTTCACAAAGTTCCAAAATCGGTCACACCGATTAGTAATTCTCGGTCAGACCGAGTCTCACTTGTGCAATGGCATGAGCCAAATCGGTGGGACCGAGTTTTTCAACTCGGCGGGTCCGAGATGGTTTCGGCGGAAACCTAACCCTAAAATTTTCGAATCAATCCTATTCTACGAACGTATTGACTGGATAGGAGTGTTTCAATCGTGGCTAGAAACAATAAGATCACAATGTGCTAGGAATCAGATTGGGGATAGCACAAAGATCGAGTCCATAGCCTAGTTCGGCGGAGACTCGCTACGGCGGCAACTGCGGGGTTGAATTCCCTTGACGGCGATGGAGACCAGCGACTGGAGGCGGCTGGCGGCGAGGAGACGATCCGGAGACCATGTTGGCAGAGCGAGCTATCGCGCGGGCGAAGGGGTTCGGAGAAATTTCCAAATTTTTGCCCGTGACTATATATAGCCCGACCCTGTCGGTGTGACCGAGTGGAACAACTCGGTGGCACCGAGATGCAAAACTGTATACAGTTATTGCAACTCGGTGTGACCGAATGGTTCAAATCAATTGCACCGAGATCGAAAATTCAGATCAACTTAATGATCTCGGTAGGACCGAAAGTAGGATATCGGTCAGACCGAGAATCACAAAGAGGTTTTGGAAGTTTAAGTCTATGACGAATCGGGGACTCCGAGTGCTCCTCACACAGAGTGGTTCGAATCTGACTTGATCAAATTTTGTGATGTAGCATGAATAGAGTTTGAGACAAGAAAAGCATAGATAGCTAGAGGAGGTTCTTAGGCATTCTTGTCCATCCACTTGGCAAAAGGAAATAAAACCAAACGATCAAAACAACAAGTGGATGTCCTCGAATGAGTAAAATATGCAACCAACATGCTCACACAATAAAATGGCAATTGAAATATGTGGCAAAGCATGCACAACCAATTCTAGCATCTATCAAGCAATTGGCGATGACTAGGTCATCTATATATGAGTATATTGACTTAGGAGTCAAGTGAGAACACTTGATCATAGGTCATACTCATCGTTTAAGCTCAAGTGGGGTTACCACTTTTACATAAAGCATTGTTGTGTTCACATCTTTAGAGTTGCTTTAGCTCAAGTCTTAGAGTAAAGCTCCCCCTAGATGTGATATCCCCCCTAAGAGGGATGAACTAACCTTGGGTTTTTCAATGATGACTTCATGCAGATGTTGAAGATGTGGATGCTCAATGTTGATGTAGATCACTTGGAGCTATCCATTTGAGTGAATTGCACTTTCAATACCTACATGGGTTAGTCCCACAAGGAACAAACAAGGATATCCATAGACATCGAGTGATGCACACACAAGATGATGTAGCGACCCGACCCGAATAGATCAAGTCTCTGTGCTCCGGTGTCATCCCTGGATCAGTAATGCTGACACCACACAGTACTTCGAAGGATTTATAGCAGAGTAGCAATCACACACTTATTACAACAATGTCTCAAAGAGAACTTATTACAATAAATATGGCGTAAGGCCATCTAAGATCGATAACAGCGGAAGACTTGGAAGATAAATGGGTCCATCAACTCCAACGGCATCACTGAGTATAGAACCACGACCTAAAAGCACCTTACTCGTCGTCTGAAAAGTCTGCAACATTTAAAGTTGCAGCCCGAAACGGGTCAGCACATGGAATATGCTGGCAATGTAACACATAGAGAGTAATGGAATGAAACAGCTATACTATATGCATATTTGGCTGGTGGAAAGCTCTATGGTTACTGTTTTGTGTAAAGCCAGTTTTTCCCTACTGCAAAGGAATAAATTTATTTAACTATCATGGTAGTTGTTAAACATCGAGAATGGTTGACAGCATTCCGATCCCAATTAAGTGAACAATTAAAACCCAACAATATTAATTAGAAGTAACATGACGAGATTCAGATGATATTCAAGTACTAGATACTCAAGATGTCCATAACCGGGGACACGACTAATCATGATTAGTTTATTACACTCTGCAGAGGTTTGTGCACTTTTCCCCACAAGACTCGATCGCCTCTGTTGGATTTCTCGCACTACTGGTGTTTGAGAAACGGATGACCGAGACACAGTCTTTCAGAAGCGCTAGCACCTTACGATGGATAGACCGGTACACCTACTTTCCCCTACATCTGCTAGTCTACCCTGTAAGAGTTCGCACGACTTAGTCAACTATGCCAGAGCCCATATTGGCTTGTGGCTGCACACGGAAGTATTTAGCATGAAAGATCTTATGATCCCTTTGAGCCTGGGTGGCGGTCCAAAAGAAAAACAGGCAAGTCCTGATAGACATCAGGTGCCTCAGTCCACCCAGATGTGTGTTTAAGTTGCCACCTTAGATAAACCATTAAAATTATCAATCTCACATCTTTCATGGATATCACTCACCCAATCAACGTCTACTAGCATAGCATGGCATAATAAGCAAACGTAGAAGTAACTCCCAAAGGTTTCATGATAAACAGGTAATAGGTACTACCTCATCTACTTCCCATCCCACAATTTAATTAGATCCTAATCATGCAATGTGTGAGGATTGATCTAATGCAATAAAACTGGGTTGTAGAAAAGGTATGATCAAAGTGTTACTTGCCTTGCTGATGATCCGCGAGTCCTAGAGATTCGAAGTAACAAGCGGCACAATCCGGGTAATCTATCGCAGACAAACAACAAGCATACAATAAGTACTCATCTAATGCACAGGTAAAACTCGAACAAGAGATTGAACCAGATAGTTCAACTTAAGAACTCCGGTTGCAAAGAGAGAAAGAACCGAACAAAGCAATGGAAAACAAACGGCGGAAGAAAACAACTCGGTTCTAGCAAGTTGAAACTAGGTCAAATTTTTACAGTAGCAAAACTTGTTTAAGTTGATTAGTCGGAACGGCGGTTTCGAAACGAAACTCCAGGCGCTTGAATCACCTGATTCTGATAAACGAGCAAGAAGAAAGAATAAAACGAAGATCGGATCTGAGATCGCGATCGCGGAATAAATCCGACGGAAAGAAAAAGAAGAACGAACGGATGTTCGTTAACCGGGAATAATCCAGTGATCACGTTCGTTAGGACGAACGGTCTCTAGGCAACTAAACCGGAAAAGAAAACGAAACCGATCTAGGGTTTCGAAAAAAAACCGAAACAAAGAATTGAAAAGAAAACCGGAACGGTTAAGAAAAGAACCGGAACAGTTATAAGAAAAACCGAACCGAGGGGAGAAAAAGAGAGGCGCGGCGTGGGGCTACCTCCGGCGAGGTTCCGGCGAGGGGCTCCAGCGGGCGGCGGGGTTGGGCGGCGGCGGCGGCGCTATAGGGCGGCGGCGGCGCGGGCAAAGGGCGGCGGTGGCGCGGCGCTAAGGGCGGCGCGGGCGGCGGCTTAGGGCGCGGGGTGGGGCGCGGTTTGGTGTGGGGTTTAGGGGGGGTGTTGGTATTTATATAGGTGAGAGGGAAAGGAGACTTGGGGGAGGGGGCAAGAAAAAAGGAGGGGGAGAGAGGACTAGAGTCCTACTAGGACTCGGGTGGGGCGGCGGCGGCGGCCACGCGCTGGCGCGCGCGCGGGCGAGGGGAGAGGCCGGCCTGGCCTACGGCTAGGCCTTGGCCCACGCGCTGCGGGAATTTTTTTTAAAGGTTTCGCGCGCAGAAAAAACACAGAAAAGAAAATCTAAACGAACTCCAAAACTCCCAAAGTAAATTTTCCCCGACTCCTAAAAATGAGTCGAACAAAATGAACTTTTCTCGGGACCTAGAATGCAAAATTTTGAAAACACGCATTTTTCCCTATCCAAATAAAAGGGCAAATAAACTCCGACAAATCCAATGATCCTCTTTTCAAAATTTGAGAAAGCTCAAATATGAAAATGACGAAATCTCCAACTCTCTCCGAAGGTCCTTGAGTTGCGTGAAATTTCTAGGATCAACCAAAATGCAAGAAAATATGATATGCATGATGATCTAGTGTATAACATTCCAAATTGAAAATTTGGGATGTTACAAACCTACCCCCCTTAAGATGAATCTCGCCCTCGAGATTCGGGTTGGCTAGAAAATAGGTGAGGGTGGTCCTTGAGCAAATCTTCTTCTCTCTCCCAGGTGGCTTCATCCTCTGAGTGGTGGTTCCACTGAACTTTGCAAAACTTGATAACTTTGCTACGGGTAACTCTGCTGGCATACTCGAGAATCTTGACTGCTTTCTCTTCATATGTTAGGCCGTCCTTCAATTGAATCGCTTCGAGCGGCACTGTATCTCTTAACGGTACCTCCGCCATCTCGGCGTGACATTTCTTCAGCTGAGAAACATGGAATACGTCATGAACTCCTGACAGTCCCTCTGGTAATTCCAACTTATACGCGACTTCTCCCATACGTTGCAAGATCTTATATGGTCCAACGAAACGCGGTGCTAATTTTCCCTTAACTCCAAAGCGCTTAACTCCTCGAAGTGGGGATACTCGGAGATACACCCTATCTCCGATTTCATAAACTGTCTCCTAGCGTTTAGAATTTGCGTAGCTCTTCTGCCTGGACTGGGCTACCTTGAGCCTATCGCGAATCAACTTAACTTTCCGTTCAGACTCCTTAATCAAATCTGGTCCAAAGAATTGACGGTCTCCAACTTCATCCCTGAAGGAAATATGCCCTAGAGGCAATAATAAAGTTATTATTTATTTCCTTATATCATGATAAATATTTATTATTCATGCTAGAATTGTATTAACCGGAAACATAATACATGTGTGAATACATAGACAAAAGAGTGTCACTAGTATGCCTCTACTTGACTAGCTCGTTAATAAAATATGGTTATGTTTCCTAACCATGGACAAGGAGTTGTTATTTGATTAATGGGATCACATCATTAGATGAATGATCTGATTGACATGACCCATTCCATTAGCTTAGCACCCGATCGTTTAGTATGTTGCTATTGCTTTCTTCATGACTTATACATGTTCCTATGACTATGAGATTATGCAACTCCCGTTTACCGGAGGAACACTTTGGGTACTACCAAACGTCACAACGTAACTGGGTGATTATAAAGGAGTACTACAGGTGTCTCCAAAGGTAGATGTTGGGTTGGCGTATTTCGAGATTAGGATTTGTCACTCCGATTGTCGGAGAGGTATCTCTGGGCCCTCTCGGTAATGCACATCACTTAAAGCCTTGCAAGCATTGCAACTAATGAGTTAGTTGCGGGATGATGTATTACGGAACGAGTAAAGAGACTTGCCGGTAATGAGATTGAACTAGGTATTGGATACCGACGATCGAATCTCGGGCAAGTAACATACCGATGACAAAGGGAACAACGTATGTTGTTATGCGGTCTGACCGATAAAGATCTTCGTAGAATATGTAGGAGCCAATATGGGCATCCAGGTCCCGCTATTGGTTATTGACCGGAGACGTGTCTCGGTCATGTCTACATTGTTCTCGAACCGTAGGGTCCGCATGCTTAAGGTTTCGATGACAGTTATATTATGAGTTTATGAGTTTTGATGTACCGAAGGAGTTCGGAGTCCCGGATGAGATCGGGGACATGACGAGGAGTCTCGAAATGGTCGAGACGTAAAGATCGATATATTGGACGACTATATTCGGACATCGGAAAGGTTCTGAGTGATTCGGGTATTTTTCAGAGTACCGGGTAGTTACGGGAGAAGTAATGGGCCTTGATGGCTTTAGTGGGAAGAGGAAAAAGGCTGCTGCGCCCCCCTCCCCTCTAGTCCGAATTGGACTAGGGAAAAGGGGGCCGTCCACCTTTCCTACTCCTCCACTTCCTTCTCCCTTCCTCCCCTCTTGGTGGACTCCTACTAGGACTTGGAGTCCTAGTAGGACTCCACATCTGGCGCGCCTAGCCTTGGCCGGCCTCCTCCTCCTCCATCCTTTATATACAGGGGCAGAGGGCACCCCATAGACACACAAGTTGATCCACGTGATCGTTCCTTAGCCGTGTGCGGTGCCCCCTGCCATCATATTCCACCTCGGTCGTATTGTAGCGGTGCTTAGGCGAAGCCCTGCGACAGTAGAACATCAAGATCGTCACCACGCCGTCGTGCTGGCGGAACTCCTCCCTGAAGCTTTGCTGGATCGGAGCCCGGGGATCGTCATCGAGCTGTACGTGTGCTAAGAACTCGGAGGTGCCGGAGTAACGGTGCTTGGATCGGTCGGATCGGGAAGAAGACGTACGACTACTTCCTCTACGTTGCGTCAATGCTTCCGTTGCGATCTACAAGGGTACGTAGATCAGACTCTCCCCCTCGTTGCTATGCATCACCATGATCTTGCGTGTGCGTAGGAAATTTTTTGAAATTACTACGTTCCCCAACAGTGGCATCCGAGCCTAGGTTTTATGGTTTGATGTTATATGCACGAGTAGAACACAAGTGAGTTGTGGGCGATATAAGTCATACTGCCTACCAGCATGTCATACTTCGGTTCGGCAGTATTGTTGGATGAAGCGGCCCGGACCGACATTATGCGTACGCTTACGCGAGACCGGTTTCCCCGACGTGCTTTGCACATAGGTGACTTGCGGGTGACTGTTTCTCCAACTTTAGTTGAACCAAGTGTGGCTACGCCCGGTCCTTGCGAAGGTTAAAACGGAGTCTATTTGACAAACTATCATTGTCGTTTTGGTGCGTAGGTAAGATTGGTTCTTGCTAAGCCCGTAGCAGCCACGTAAAATTTGCAACAACAAAGTAGAGGACGTCTAACTTGTTTTTGCAGGGCATGTTGTGATGTGATATGGTCAAAACGTGATGAGTTATAAGTTGTTGTATAAGATGATCATGTTTTGTTGAAGTTATCGGCAACTGGCAAAAGCCTTATGGTTGTCTGTCTATTGCATAAGATGCAAGCGCCCAATAATTGCTTTACTTTATCGCTATGCGATAGCAATAGTTGCAAGAGCAATAGTTGGCGAGACGACCATGTGACGACATATTGATATAGATCAAGATGATGGAGATCATGATGTCATGCCGGTGACGATGGAAATCATGACGATGCTTTGAAGATGGAGATCAAAGGCACAAGATGATGATGGCCATATCATGTCACATATTTTTATTGCATGTGATGTTTATCTTTTTATGCATCTTATCTTGCTTTGATTGACGGTAGCATTATAAGATGATCTCTCACTAAATTATCAAGAAGTGTTCTCCCTGAGTATGCACCGTTGCCAAAGTTCGTCGTGCCCAGACACCACGTGATGATCGGGTGTGATAAGCTCTACGTCCATCTACAACGGGTGCAAGCCAGTTTTGCACACGCAGAATACTCAGGTTAAACTTGACGAGCCTAGCATATGCAGATATGGCCTCGGAACACGGAGACCGAAAGGTCGAGCGTGAATCATATAGTAGATATGATCAACATAACGATGTTCACCATTGAAAACTACTCCATCTCACGTGATGATCAGTTATGGTTTAGTTGATTTGGATCACGTGATCACTTAGAGGATTAGAGGGATGTCTATCTAAGTGGGAGTTCTTAAGTAATATGATTAATTGAACTTTAATTTATCATGAACTTAGTCCTGGTAGTATTAGCATATCTATGTTGAAGATCAATAGCTCGCGTTGTTGCTTTCATATGTTTATTTTGATATGTTCCTAGAGAAAATTGTGTTGAAAGATGTTAGTAGCAATGATACGGATTGGATCCGTGATCTGAGGTTTATCCTCATTGCTGCACAGAAAAATTATGTCCTTGATGCACCGCTAGGTGACAGACCTATTGCAGGAGCAGATGCAGACGTTATGAACGTTTGGCTAGCTCAATATGATGACTACTTGATAGTTTAGTGCACCATGCTTAATGGCTTAGAATCGGGACTTCAAAGACGTTTTGAACGTCAAGGACCATATGAGATGTTCCAGGAGTTGAAGTTAATATTTCAAGCAAATACCCGAGTTGAGAGATATGAAGTCTCCAACAAGTTCTATAGCTAAAAGATGGAGGAGAATCGCTCAACTAGTGAGCATGTGCTCAGATTGTCTGGGTACTAAAATCGCTTGAATCAAGTGGGAGTTAATCTTCCAGATAAGATAGTGATTGACAGAATTCTCTAGTCACCATCACCAAGTTAGTAGAACTTCGTGATGAACTATGATATGCAAGGGATAACGGAAACGATTCCCAAGCTCTTCATGATGCTGAAATCGATGAAGGTAGAAATCAAGAAAAACATCAAGTGTTGATGGTTGACAAGACCACTAGTTTGAAGAAAAGGGCAAAAGGGAAGAAGGGGAACTTCAAGAAGAACGGCAAGCAAGTTGCTGCTCAAGTGAAGAAGCCCAAGTCTGGTCCTAAGCCTAAGACTAAGTGCTTCTACTGCAAAGGGACTGGTCACTGGAAGCGGAACTGCCCCAAGTATTTGGCGGATAAGAAGGATGGCACAATGAACAAAAGTATATTTGATATACATGTTATTGATGTGTGCTTTACTAGTGTTTATAGCAACCCCTCAGTATTTGATATTGGTTCAGTTGCTAAGAGTAGTAACTCGAAACAGGAGTTGCAGAATAAACAGAGACTAGTTAAGGGTGAAGTGACAACATGTGTTGGAAGTAGTTCCAAGATTGATATGATCATCATCGCACACTCCTCTATACTTTCGGGATTAGTGTTGAACTTAAATAAGTGTTATTTGGTTTTTGCGTTGAGCATGAATATGATTTGATCATGTTTATTGCAATACAGTTATTCATTAAAGTCAGAGAATAATTGTTGTTCTGTTTACATGAATAAAACCTTCGATGGTCATACACCCAATGAAACAAGTTCGTTGGATCTCGATCGTAGTGATACACATATTCATAATATTGAAACCAAAAGATGCAAAGTTAATAATGATAGTGCAACTTATTTGTGGCACTACCGTTTAGGTCATATTGGTATAAAGTGCATGAAGAAACTCCATGCTGATGGGCTTTCGAAATCACTTGATTATGAATCACTTGATGCTTGCAAACCATGCCTTTTGGGCAAGATGACTAAAACGCCGTTCTCCGGAACAATGGAGCAAGCAACAGATTTGTTGGAAATCATACATACTGATGTATGTGGTCCGATGAATATTTAAGGCTTGCAGCGGGTATCATTATTTTCTGACCTTCACAGATGATTTGAGCAGATATGGGTATATCTACTTAATGAAATAGAAGTCTGATACATTTGAAAAGTTCATATAATTTCAGAGTGAAGTGGAAAATCATCGTAACAAGAAAATAAAGTTTCTACGATCTGATCGTGGAAAAGAGTATTTGAGTTACGAGTTTGGTCTTCAGTTAAAACAATGTGAAATAGTTTCACTACTCACGCCACCTGGAACACCACAGCATAATGGTGTGTCCGAACGTCATAACTGTACTTTATTGGATATAGTGCAATCTATGATGTTTCTTACCGATTTACCACTATCGTTTTTGGGGTCATGCATTAGAGACAGCTGCATTCACGTTAAAAAAGGGGCACCATCTATATCCGTCGAGATGACGCCTTATAAACTATGGTTTGGCAAGAAACCAAAGTTGTCGTTTCTTGAAGTTTGGGGTTGCGATGCTTATGAGAAAAAGTTTCATCCTGATAAGCTCAAACCCAAATCGGAGAAATATGTCTTCATAGGATACCCAAAGGAGACTGTTGGGTACACCTTCTATCACAGATCCTAAGGCAAGACATTCGTTGCTTATAATGGATCCTTTCTAGAGAAGGAGTTTCTCTTGAAAGAAGTAAGTGGGAGGAAAGTAGAAAACTTGATAAGGTAATTGTACCTTCTACCTTATTGGAAAGTAGTTCATCACAAAAATCTGTTCTTGTGACTACTACACCAATTAGTGAGGAAGCTAATGATGATGATCATGTAACTTCAGATCAAGTTACTACCGAATCTCGTAGGTAAACCAGAGTGAGATCCGCACTAGAGTGGTACGGTAATCCTGTTCTGGAGGTCATGTTACTTGACCATGACGAACCTACGAACTATGATGAAGCGATGATGAGCCCAGATTCCGCGAAATGGTTTGAGGCCATGAAATCTGAGATATGACCCATGTATGAGAATAAAGTTTGGACTTTGGTTGACTTGCCCGATGATCGGCAAGCAATTGAGAATAAATGGATCTTCAAGAGGAAGACGGACGCTGATAGTAGTGTTACTATCTACAAAGCTAGAATTGTCGCAAAAGGTTTTCGACAAGTTCAAGGTGTTGACTACGATGAGAGCTTCTCACTCGTATCTATGCTTGAGTCTGTCCGAATCATGTTAGTAATTGCCGCATTTTATGAAATCTAGCAAATGGATAAACAAAACTGCATTCCTTAATGGATTTATTAAAGAAGAGTTGTATATGATGCAACAGAAGGTTTTGTCAATCCGAAAGGTGCTAACAAAATGTGCAAGCTCCAGCGATCCATCTGTGGACTGGTGCAAGCATCTCGGAGTTGGAATATACGCTTTGATGAGTTGATCAAAGCATATAGTTTTATATAGACTTGCGGTGAAGCCTGTATTTACAAGAAAGTGAGTGGGAGCACTACAACATTTCTGATAAGTATATGTGAATGACATATTGCTGATCGGAAATAATGTAGAATTATTCTGTAAAGCATAAAGGAGTGTTTGAAAGGAGTTTTTCAAAGAAAGACTTCGGTGAAGCTGCTTACATATTGAGCTTCAAGATCTATAGAGATAGATCAAGACGCTTGATAAGTTTTTTCAATGAGTACATACCTTGACAAGATTTTGAAGTAGTTCAAAATGGAGCAGTCAAAGAAATAGTTCTTGCCTGTATTATAAGGTGTGAAGTTGAGTAAGACTCAAAGCCCGACCACGGCAGAAGATAGAAAGAGAATGAAAGTCATTTCCTATGCCTTGGCCATAGGTTCTATAAAGTATGTCATGCTGTATACCAGATCTATTGTATACCCTGCACTGATTTGGCAAGGGAGTACAATAGTGATCTAGGAGTAGATCACTGGACAGCGGTCAGAATTATCCTTAGTGAAATAAGGATATGTTTCTCGATTATGGACGTGATAAAAAGGTTCGTCGTAAAGGGTTACGCCGATGCAAGTTTTGACACTAATCTAGATGAATCTAAGTCTCGGTCTAGATACATATTGAAAGTGGGAGCAATTAGCTAGAGTAGCTCCATGCAGAGCATTGTTGACATAGAAATTTGCAAAATACATGTGGATCTGAATGTGGCAGACCCGTTGACTAAGATTCTCTCACAAGAAAAACATGATCACACCTTAGTACTCTTTGGGTGTTAATCACATAGCGATGTGAACTAGATTACTGAATCTAGTAAACCCTTTGGGTGTTGGTCACATGGCGATGTGAACTATGGGTGTTAATCACATGATGATGTGAACTATCGATGTTAATCACATGGCGATGTGATCTAGATTATTGACTCTAGTGCAAGTGGGAGACTAAAGGAAATATGCCCTAGAGGCAATAATAAAGTTATTATTTATTTCCTTATATCATGATATATATTTATTATTCATGCTAGAATTGTATTAACCGGAAACATAATACATGTGTGAATACATAGACAAAAGAGTGTCACTAGTATGCCTCTACTTGACTAGCTCGTTAATCAAAGATGGTTATGTTTCCTAACCATGGACAAGGAGTTGTTATTTGATTAATGGGATCACATCATTAGATGAATGATCTGATTGACATGACCCATTCCGTTAGCTTGGCACCCGATCGTTTAGTATGTTGCTATTGCTTTCTTCATGACTTATACATGTTCCTATGACTATGAGATTATGCAACTCCCGTTTACCGGAGGAACACTTTGGGTACTACCAAACGTCACAACGTAACTGGGTGATTATAAAGGAGTACTACAGGTGTCTCCAAAGGTAGATGTTGGGTTGGCGTATTTCGAGATTAGGATTTGTCACTCCGATTGTCGGAGAGGTATCTCTGGGCCCTCTCGGTAATGCACATCACTTAAAGCCTTGCAAGCATTGCAACTAATGAGTTAGTTGTGGGATGATGTATTACGGAACGAGTAAAGATACTTGCCGGTAATGAGATTGAACTAGGTATTGGATACCGACGATTGAATCTCGGGCAAGTAACATACCGATGACAAAGGGAACAACGTATGTTGTTATGCGGTCTGACCGATAAAGATCTCCGTAGAATATGTAGGAGCCAATATGGGCATCCAGGTCCCGCTATTGGTTATTGACCAGAGACGTGTCTCGGTCATGTCTACATTGTTCTCGAACCGTAGGGTCCGCATGCTTAAGGTTTCGATGATAGTTATATTATGAGTTTATGAGTTTTGATGTACCGAAGGAGTTCGGAGTCCGGGATGAGATCGGGGACATGACGAGGAGTCTCGAAATGGTCGAGACGTAAAGATCGATATATTGGACGACTATATTCGGACATCGGAAAGGTTCCGAGTGATTCGGGTATTTTTCAGAGTATCGGGTAGTTACGGGAGAAGTAATGGGCCTTGATGGGCTTTAGTGGGAAGAGGAAAAAGGCTGCTGCGCCCCCCTCCCCTCTAGTCCGAATTGGACTAGGGAAAAGGGGGCCGGCCACCTTTCCTACTCCTCCACTTCCTTCTCCCTTCCTCCCCTCTTGGTGGACTCCTACTAGGACTTGGAGTCCTAGTAGGACTCCACACCTGGCGTGCCTAGCCTTGGCCGGCCCCCTCCTCCTCCATCCTTTATATACAGGGGCAGGGGGCACCCCATAGACACACAAGTTGATCCACGTGATCGTTCCTTAGCCGTGTGCGGTGCCCCCTGCCATCATATTCCACCTCGGTCGTATTGTAGCGGTGCTTAGGCGAAGCCCTGCGACAGTAGAACATCAAGATCGTCACCACGCCGTCGTGCTGGCAGAACTCCTCCCCAAAGCTTTGCTAGATCGGAGCCCGGGGATCGTCATCGAGCTATACGTGTGCTAAGAAATCGGAGGTGCCGGAGTAACGGTGCTTGGATCGGTCGGATCGGGAAGAAGACGTACGACTACTTCCTCTACGTTGTGTCAACGCTTCCGTTGCGATCTACAAGGGTACGTAGATCAGACTCTCCCCCTCGTTGCTATGCATCACCATGATCTTGCGTGTGCGTAGGAAATTTTTTGAAATTACTGCGTTCCCCAACAGTCCCATGACAACGGTGTCCTACACCTCCTTCCATATAAAGCTTCAAAAGGTGCCATCTTCAAACTGGTTTGGTAGCTGTTGTTATAAGAAAACTCCGCATACGGCAAGTTATCGTCCCAACTAGATCCATAATCTAGTGCACAGGCTCTCAGCATATCTTCCAAAATCTGATTGACTCTCTCGGTCTGTCCATCTGTCTGCGGATGAAAAGCGGTGCTGAACTCTAGCCTGGTTCCCAAAGTTTCATGCAACTGATTCCAAAACTTTGAGGTAAATTGGGTTCCTCTGTCTGATACAATACTCCTCGGAACTCGATGCAAACAAATGATCCTAGTCATGTATATCTTTGCCAACTTAGCACTGGTGTAAGTGGTCTTTACTGGAATGAAATGTGCTACCTTCGTCAAACGATCTACTACCCATATCGAGTCATAGCCTGCTTTCGTCCTGGGTAGTCCTGTGATAAAATCCATGCCTATCTTATCCCACTTCCATTCGGGTATTGGCAATGGTTGCAACAATCCGGCTGGCTTCTGATGCTCTGCCTTCACTCTATGACATACGTCACAAACTGCTACATATGCTGCAATATCCTTCTTCATTCCGGTCCACCAAAATGTTTCCTTTAAATCCAAATACATCTTGGTATTTCCCGGGTGAATCGAATATGGTGAATCATGTGCCTCTTGTAGAATCAACTTCCTGATCTCCGGGTCATTTGGCACATAAACATGGTCCTCAAACCATAGGGTATCGTGCTCATCCTCACGAAATCCCTTTGCTTTTCCTTCGCTCATTTTCTTCTTTATAGAAGCAATCTCCTTGTCAGATTTCTGAGCTTCTCTGATTTTATCCATGAATGTTGACTGAATCTCCAATGCTGCCACATAGCCTTTCGGAACTATCTCTAAACTTAGTCCACGAAGGTTTTCTGCTAATTCCTTTGGTATCTCTCCCGTCATCAACGTATTTACATGGCTCTTACGGCTCAATGCGTCTGCTACTACATTAGCTTTTCCGGGATGGTAATGCAATCTCATATCATAATCCTTGATGAGCTCCAACCATCTCCTTTGTCTGAGATTCAACTCCTTCTGCGTGAAAATGTACTTCAAACTCTTGTGATCCGTGTACACCTCACAATGATTTCCAATGAGGAAATGTCTCCATGTCTTCAATGCATGCACTACGGCTGCTAACTCCAAATCATGTGTGGCATAATTCAATTCATGAGGCTTCAATTGTCGTGAAGCATACGAAACAACTCTCCCTTCCTGCATAAGCACTGCTCCAAGTCCTCGACGTGAAGCGTCGCAATACACCTCATAATCCCTGGTCTGATCTGGCAAAATCAACACTAGTGAGGTAACCAAACGTTTCTTCAACTCCTGGAAACTAGCCTCACACTCCTCAGTCCATTTGAACTTAGTATCCTTCTTCAACAACTCCATCATAGGCTTTGCAATCTTTGAAAAGTTCTCAATGAATCTCCGGTAGTATCCTGCAAGTCCAAGAAAACTCCGGATCTCTCCAACTGTCGTTGGTGCTTCCCATTCGGTTACGGTCTCAACCTTTGTGGGGTCAACTGCTATCCCTTCTCCGGATATAACGTGTCCGAGGAATCCTACTTCCTTCAACCAAAACTCACATTTGCTAAATTTGGCATATAACTGATGTTCCCTTAGTTTCTCCAAAACCAAACGCAAATGTTCCTTATGCTCTTCTTCATTCTTTGAATAAACCAGGATATCATCAATGAACACTACGACGAACTTATCCAAAAACTCCATAAACACTTTGTTCATCAGGTTCATAAAATAGGCAGGTGCGTTAGTCAATCCAAATGACATAATGGTATACTCATACAGTCCATATCTTGTGGTGAATGTTGTCTTAGGTATGTCCTGCTCTCGGATCTTCAACTGGTGGTACCCTGATCGCAAATCGATCTTGGAAAACACTTTAGCTCCTTGTAAACGATCAAACAGATCATTAATCATTGGCAGTGGGTACTTGTTCTTGATGGTTACTTCGTTCAATCCACGATAATCAACAACCATCCGTAATGATCCATCCTTCTTCTCCACTAGAAGTACGGGTGATCCCCAAGGCGAAGAACTTGGGCGTATGTAACCTTTCTCCAATAACTCCTTAATCTGATTCTTAATTTCTACCAAATCCTTTGCTGGCATCCGGTATGCTCTCTTTGATATTGGGCTTGTTCCTGGCAATAACTCAATCAAAAACTCAATGTCTCTATCCGGTGGCATGCCTGGCAACTCTTCCGGAAATACATCAGGAAAACCCTTTACCACTGGTACTTCCTCCTGCACAACTCCTGTTAGGCAATTTACCTGTGTCCTATTTGGCACATGCCGGGATACATACTTGATCCTTCTTCCTTCCGGCGTTGTAAGCAAAATTGACTTACTAGCACAATCGATGTTTCCTCCATACATCGACAGCCAATCCATACCGAGAATTACATCCAGTCCCTGGGACTCCAGAATAATTAAATCTGTTGGGAAAACATGCCTTCCTATGCTTAATGGCACTTGAAAGCATCCTTGACTGGCCATGTATTCTGCTCCTGGCGAGCTTACTAGCATAGGTGTTTTAAGAATCCTAGTGGGCAGGCTATATTTTTCCACAAATCCCCTTGATATGTATGAATGTGATGCACCAGTATCGAAAAGAACGAGTGCGGTAAATGACTTAACCAAAAACTTACCGATTACTGCATCAGGCTGATCTTCAACCTCCTCCACGTTAACGTGGTTCACCTGTCCCCTATTGAAAGGGTTCGGCTTCTTCCCTGAGCTTCCATTGCCATTTCCATTTTGGCCTTCAGGACATTCATTGGCATAATGTCCGGTCTTGGAACACTTGAAACAGGTGACTTGACTCAGATCTCTCTTGGCTGGGGTTGATGGGGTGGTTCGATTCTGGCCGTTGCTTCCTCCATTCCCATTACCATTCTTGTGGCCATTGTGGTTGTGCGAACTACCTCCTCCATGGGTATGCTGAAACTGAAAATCCCGATTTAGGGGGAAAACGGGGCTTCTGCTGGGCTCCAGAGTTATACTTCCCCTGTCCATACTTCCTCTTGCGGTTCTCAATCTGTTGTTGCTTCCCTTCAATCATGATGGCACGATCTACCAACTCCTGGTAGTTGTTGAAACTTGCTACCATCAACTGCATGCTTAACTCATCATTCAACCCTTCCAGAAACTTCTCCTGCTTGGTTGCATCTGTAGCAACGCCATCTGGGGCATAACGTGCTAGCTTGCTGAAGTCGTCAACATACTGGCCAACTGTCCTTCCTCCTTGGCGTAAGTTGCGAAATTCACGCTTCTTCATGGCCATAGCTCCTGCTGAAACATGTGCAGTGCGGAAAGCTTGCTGAAACTGATCCCATGTGACTGTGTCAACTGGGAAGGTGGCTGTGAAATTCTCCCACCATGCTGCCGCGGGTCCTTCAAGCTGATGTGCGGCAAACTTCACTTTCTCACCATCCGTGCATCCGGCAGTGGTCAACTCCCTTCCTATCTTGCGGAGCCAATCGTCTGCTACTATCGGCTCGGTGCTACTAGAAAACACCGGCGGATTCAGCCTAAGGAAACGGGCTAGGTGGTCAACAGGTGGTGGTGGTGGTGGTGGGTTGTTGTTGTTGTTGTTCTGCTGATTCTGAACTAACATCTGCATCAATTGATTCTGCTGCTGGAGCAACTGAGTGAGCTCCGGTGGAAATCCATTGTCACGTCTCGGAGGCATCTGAGGGTTTAGAAAAGATGAGGAATAAGAATAGAGTGAGGTCTAAAGAGAAAACACTACCCCAATGCACATGAGCAAACGCACACAAATTCACTTCATTCAATTCAAACAAGGGCATACAATCGATCTAGCTAACGCAAAAGTGCTCGAACTATAGTGTTTACATGGGGAAATACTACTAATATTTGGTGGTCATCTAGAAATTTGAACCGGTGGAAGACTCCATGATGTCCGCTCCGGCTTCGTCTTCAAAGTCGGGTTCACTTGGATCCAAATCGGTGTCGTCGAGGATGATGTAGTTGTCCGGACATGCGACGTACATGTCTTCCTTCCTGGATGCTAACTCCATCTTGAGTTCTTCAATCTCTTGCTTAAGATCGCTGTTGTGTCTTGCTAGAGCTACGATCTTGTCCATGTAGTCCTTGCGTGTAACCTTCAGTTCTCCTTCTAACTCGATGATCCTTGCCTTCGCATTCTTTAACTCTATCATATCATTGCACATCTGGTTCTCGTGGCGTCGAATGTGCTGGTTTAACTCCTGGATGAGAGCTGCAATGGATATATCCTTCTTGGTGCTGACTAACTCCCATTGTTCATCTCGGCATCCGCAAATCTGGTAGATAGTGTCCTTGAGGTCTTCTTGATAAACTTCTCCAATGCGTCCTATGGTGATATGGGCTGCCATGCTCTTTCCTAGACTCCAGGTTGGTGCATTGAAAACACTATCTATGGGCTTCGTGGTTGGCGCGAATGTCCTTCCCGGAACGTGAGCTTGAATCTTCCAGCGCTCCTCTTCAGGCAGAGTGGCATTGAAGGTTCCCGTGAAACTTGGTAATCCAATGTTTAGGTACTTGGTGACTTCCTTCAAGTGAAATCCAAAAGGTGTGCCTTCATCTGGTTGAGCGTACTTGATCTTCGCGTCCTTCATCCTAAAATAGTAGAAAAGATGAGGAGTTAGAAAATGAGGAGAGAATAGTGATCTATGGCTTTAACTTAGTGGTCGTGTCCTACAGTCAGTGTGTGCTCTGATACCATTCTCTGTAGCGACCCGACCCGAATAGATCAAGTCTCTGTGCTCCGGTGTCATCCCTGGATTAGTAATGCTGACACCACACAGTACTTCGAAGGATTTATAGCAGAGTAGCAATCACACACTTATTACAACAATGTCTCAAAGAGAACTTATTACAATAAATATGGCGTAAGGCCATCTAAGATCGATAACAGCGGAAGACTTGGAAGATAAATGGGTCCATCAACTCCAACGGCATCACTGAGTATAGAACCACGACCTAAAAGCACCTTACTCGTCGTCTGAAAAGTCTGCAACATTTAAAGTTGCAGCCCGAAACGGGTCAGCACATGGAATATGCTGGCAATGTAACACATAGAGAGTAATGGAATGAAACAGCTATACTATATGCATATTTGGCTGGTGGAAAGCTCTATGGTTACTGTTTTGCGTAAAGCCAGTTTTTCCCTACTGCAAAGGAATAAATTTATTTAACTATCATGGTAGTTGTTAAACATCGAGAATGGTTGACAGCATTCCGATCCCAATTAAGTGAACAATTAAAACCCAACAATATTAATTAGAAGTAACATGACGAGATTCAGATGATATTCAAGTACTAGATACTCAAGATGTCCATAACCGGGGACACGACTAATCATGATTAGTTTATTACACTCTGCAGAGGTTTGTGCACTTTTCCCCACAAGACTCGATCGCCTCTGTTGGATTTCTCGCACTACTGGTGTTTGAGAAACGGATGACCGAGACACAGTCTTTCAGAAGCGCTAGCACCTTACGATGGATAGACCGGTACACCTACTTTCCCCTACATCTGCTAGTCTACCCTGTAAGAGTTCGCACGACTTAGTCAACTATGCCAGAGCCCATATTGGCTTGTGGCTGCACACGGAAGTATTTAGCATGAAAGATCTTATGATCCCTTTGAGCCTGGGTGGCGGTCCAAAAGAAAAACAGGCAAGTCCTGATAGACATCAGGTGCCTCAGTCCACCCAGATGTGTGTTTAAGTTGCCACCTTAGATAAACCATTAAAATTATCAATCTCACATCTTTCATGGATATCACTCACCCAATCAACGTCTACTAGCATAGCATGGCATAATAAGCAAACGTAGAAGTAACTCCCAAAGGTTTCATGATAAACAGGTAATAGGTACTACCTCATCTACTTCCCATCCCACAATTTAATTAGATCCTAATCATGCAATGTGTGAGGATTGATCTAATGCAATAAAACTGGGTTGTAGAAAAGGTATGATCAAAGTGTTACTTGCCTTGCTGATGATCCGCGAGTCCTAGAGATTCGAAGTAACAAGCAGCACAATCCGGGTAATCTATCGCAGACAAACAACAAGCATACAATAAGTACTCATCTAATGCACAGGTAAAACTCGAACAAGAGATCGAACCAGATAGTTGAACTTAAGAACTTCGGTTGCAAAGAGAGAAAGAACCGAACAAAGCAACGGAAAACAAACGGCAGAAGAAAACAACTCGGTTCTAGCAAGTTGAAACTAGGTCAAATTTTTACAGTAGCAAAACTTGTTTAAGTTGATTAGTCGGAACGGCGGTTTCGAAACGAAACTCCAGGCGCTTGAATCACCTGATTCCGATAAACGAGCGAGAAGAAAGACTAGAACGAAGATCGGATCTGAGATCGTGATCGTGGAATAAATCCGACGGAAAGAAAAAGAAGAACGAACGGACGTTCATTAACCGGGAATAATCCGGTGATCACGTTCGTTAGGACGAACGGTCCGGCGAACAGTCTCTAGGCAACTAAACCGGAAAAGAAAACGAAACCGATCTAGGGTTTCGAAAAAACCCGAAACAAAGAATCGAAAAGAAAACCAGAACGGTTAAGAAAAGAACCAGAACAGTTATAAGAAAAACCGAACCGAGGGGAGAAAAAGAGAGGCGCGGCGCGGGGCTACCTCCGGCGAGGGGCTCCGGCGGGCGGCGGGGTTGGGTGGCGGCGGCGGCGCTATAGGGCGGCGGCGGCGCGGGCAAAGGGCGGCGGCGGCGCGGCGCTAAGGGCGGCGGCTTAGGGCGCGGGGTGGGGCGTGGTTTGGTGTGGGGTTTAGGGGGGTGTTGGTATTTATATAGGTGAGGGGAGAGGAGACTTGGGGGAGGGGGCAAGAAAAAAGGAGGGGGAGAGAGGACTAGAGTCCTACTAGGACTCGGGTGGGGCGGCGGCGGCGGCCACGCGCTAGCGCGCGCGGGCGAGGGGAGAGGCCGGCCTGGCCTGCGGTTGGGCCTTGGCCCAGGCGCTGCGGGATTTTTTTTTAAGGTTTCGCGCGCAGGAAAAACACAGAAAAGAAAATCTAAACGAACTCCAAAACTCCCAAAGTAAATTTTCCTCGACTCCTAAAAATGAGTCGAACAAAATGAACTTTTCTCGGGACCTAGAATGCAAGATTTTGAAAACGCGCATTTTCCCTATCCAAATAAAAGGGCAAATAAACTCCAACAAATCCAATGATCCTCTTTTCAAAATTTGAGAAAGCTCAAATATGAAAATGACGAAATCTCCAACTCTCTCCGAAGGTCCTTGAGTTGCGTGAAATTTCTAGGATCAACCAAAATGCAAGAAAATATGATATGCATGATGATCTAGTGTATAACATTCCAAATTGAAAATTTGGGATGTTACAGATGCTGTCCATGAAAACTTTTAGGTTACCTTGTCCCTTGTCTTACCAACAAGAGGGTTTGTGACTCCTTGAACTAGTGCAAGATGTGGAAGTTGATTGCACTTGTTCTTGCCAAAATGGTAAGAGTGAAGTATGTTGGCGGAGTCACCCTCAAGAACTATCTAGTTCTTCTTCTTTTGGATCCACACCATCTTGATGGGAATCCTTGGAGTTGTAGTCGTACTTGATGAAGTGGAACTTGAAGTGGTCTTGGGAATCCACTTGACTAAGGTCTTAGGAGCTTCTTCAAATGCATCAATTTCCTCTTGAAGCTTGTCCTTGCCTTTTTTGCTTGTAGTCTTGTGGTGGAAGATCATCTTGAGCTTGTGTCCCCTTGAAGGAAGTATCATACTTCTCTTGTTGAGGAACAAACTCTGTCTTGGGTCATTGATCTTCTTCCCACTCAACTCCATTGGCATTGAACTTTCGTTCAAAACCAACACCTTGATTCTTCCGGTGCCTTCCTTGCTTGCGCACAATTTCCTCGAATTGCTTACTCCCAGCAAGGCTTTTGTACACTCCTTTCTCTATAATTCCCTTCAATAAGCTATTTTCTTGCTCAAGTGTAACTTGGCTAAGAGAATCATTAGTGGAATCAAGAGAACTACTAGGAGCAACAATATTGGATTTAGCATGATCATTGTTACTACTAGAGGAAGAATCTTTCTTGTTCTTGTTACTAGACTTGACTTGAGGCATGTAAGTGGATACGAGTAAACGCTTGGCAATGTAAGAAGAACTTTTCTTGCGGAGATCATCATTGATTGCCTTTAAAAACTCATGCTCTTGCTCAAGATTGAGCTTTTCAAAGCGTAACTTCTCATGAGCTCTTAAAAGTTCTCGATGATCTTCGAAGATAGTTTCATGAGCTAACTTAAGAGTGTTTAGTTCTTTAGTTAGAGCCTCAATCTTATCCTTATCATTGTCATTCATTTTATCTTGATTAGCATGATTAATTGACGTTTCATCATAGTATTCATCACTAGAGTTGTCAACAAGTAAATCATCATCACCTAACAAGTCATCTTCATCACTATTAAAATCAACATACTCGGGGTGTGTTACCTTAGGACCTTTGGCCATGAAGCATCATCCAATTCCTTCATTGGGTGAGTCAAATATGTCGTAGGAGTTGGTTGACACAAGTGCTAGCCCGGCAACACCTTCATCTTGAGTATATTCGGAATCGGAGTGATAACTTCTCTCGGAGTGGTTGTCGGAGTCGGAGCCGGATACCCATTCACCAACATGAGCTTGATGTCTTCGTCTTTTGTAGCTCCTTGATGATTTTTCCTTCCTTTCCGAATCCTTGCTTCTCCGTGAGTATCTTCGTTCATAACGATCATCTCTACTCCTTCTCTCTCTTGGTGGTGATTCTTCTCTTTTGCTTCTTCTTTTTGGAGAGTCTTCTCTTCTCTTGTAGGGAGCCGTACACTCATTGGAATAGTGTCCGGGTCTTCCACAATTGTAGCAGTTTCGCTCTCGACTAGAAGATCTTTTGTCATTGTAGGACCTTGACTTGGAGCTTCTATCTTTGCTTCTACTCTTGTAGAACTTGTTGAAGTTTTTCACCATTAAGCTCAATTCTTCATTGAAGTTTTGTTTCTCACTTGATGATGTAGGGGCTTCACATGAGGCTTTGTAGGCACCACTTGATTTGTTGTGAAGTTCCTCTTTATCCTTAAGTGACATCTCATGAGCAACAATTCTTCTAGTTACTTCCGTTGGCTTGACTTTGTAATTGGGCATCATTTGGATCAATGTGCACACGGTATCATATTTTCCATCCAAGGCTCTTAGAATCTTCTTGATGATGAATCTATCGGTCATCTCTTCACTTCCTAAGCCGGCAATCTCATTTGTGATGAGAGCAAGCCTAGAGTACATTTCAGCGACACCTTCACCATCCTTCATTTTGAACTTGTCAAGTTGACTTTGAAGCACATCCAATTTGGATTCCTTAACAGAGTCGGTACCTTCGTGCATATCAATCAAAGTGTCCCAAATTTCCTTTGCATTCTCAAGACGGCTAATTTTGTTGAATTCTTCTGGGCACAATCCGTTGAAGAGAATATCACAAGCTTGAGCATTGTATTGCAACATCTTCAACTCATCCGCGGTAGCTTCACGGTTTGGTTCTCTCCCATCAAAGAAGTCACCTTGCAAACCAACACACACAATAGCCCAAACGGCGGGGTTATGTCCAAGAATATGCATTCTCATTTTATGCTTCCAACTAGCAAAATTAGTACCATCAAAGTAAGGACCTCTACGGTGATAATTTCCCTCGCTAGACGCCATACTCTCCTAGGTTGTGAAACCAAGGCTATGACCACCAAAAGCTATGGAAATCAAAGCAAATGGAGACCAAAGCTCTAATACCACTTGTAGGATCGAAAGTATGTCTAGAGGGGGGGTGATTAGACTACTTGACCAAATAAAAACTTAACCTTTTCCCAATTTTAGTTCTTGGCAGATTTTAGCTATTTTAGGACAAGTCAAGCAATCATCACACAATTCAAGCAAGCATGCAAAGAGTATTTTGGCAGCGGAAAGTAAAGCATGCAACTTGCAAGAATGTAAAGGGAAGGGTTTGGAGAATTCAAACGCAATTGGAGACACGGATGTTTTTCCCGTGGTTCGGATAGGTGGTGCTATCCTACATCCACGTTGATGGAGACTTCAACCCATGAAGGGTAACGGTTGCGCGAGTCCACGGAGGGCTCCACCCACGAAGGGTCCACGAAGAAGCAACCTTGTCTATCCCACCATGGCCATCGCCCACGAAGGACTTGCCTCACTAGCGGTAGATCTTCACGAAGTAGGCGATCTCCTTGCCCTTACAAACTCCTTGGTTCAACTCCACAATCTTGTCGGAGGCTCCCAAGTGACACCTAGCCAATCTAGGAGACACCACTCTCCAAGAAGTAACAAATGGTGTGTTGATGATGAACTCCTTGCTCTTGTGCTTCAAATGATAGTCTCCCCAACACTCAACTCTCTCTCACGGGATTTGGATTTGGTGGAAAGAAGATTTGAGTGGAAAGCAACTTGGGGAAGGCTAGAGATCAAGATTCATATGGTAGGAATGGAATATCTTGGCCTCAACACATGAGTAGGTGGTTCTCTCTCAGAACATATGAGTTGGAAGTGTAGATGTGTTCTGATGGCTCTCTCCCATGAATGAAGAGGAGGTGGAGGGGTATATATAGCCTCCGCACAAAATCCAACCGTTACACACAATTTACCAATCTCGGTGGGACCGAATCAACAAACTCGGTCGGACCGAAATGGTAAACCTAGTGACCGTTAGAGATTTTCGGTGGGACTGACATGCAACTCGGTAGGACCGATATGGTTAGGGTTAGGGCATAACGTAATCTCGGTGAGACCGATTACACAAACTCGGTGAGACCGATTTTGGTAATTAGCTAACCAGAGAGTTGGTCAGGCAAACTCGGTGGGACCGATTTGCTCTTTCGGTGAGACCGAAAAGTTACAAAAAGGAAACAGAGAGTTTGCATTGCAATCTCGGTGGGACCGATCCGCTCTTTCGATGAGACCGAAAAGTTACGAAAAGGAAACAGAGAAATTGCAATCCCATCTCGGTGAGACCGAGATCCCTATCGGTAGAACCGATTTGCTTAGGGTTTGGCAATAGCTATGACAAGTGAAACTCGGTGGCGCCGGATTGAAAGAATCGGTATGACCTAGTTTGGCTTTGGGTTTAGGTCAAGAGTGGATATGAGAAAGTAGTTGAGGGTTTTGGAGCATATCATTAAGCACTTGAAGCAAGAGGCTCATTAAGCAACACCTCATCCCTCCTTGATAGTATTGGCTTTTCCTAAAGACTCAATGTGATCTTGGATCACTAAAATTTAAAATGAAGAGTCTTGAGCATATGATCTAGAGCCAATCATTTGTCCTTAGCATTTTGAGGGTTCCACTTTCACCATCCATGCCATGCCAATCATTGAGCTTTCCTGAAATGATCATCTTGGAATAGCATTAACTCAATGAGCTATATGTTGTTATGAATTACCAAAACCACCTAGGGATAGTTGCACTTTCAAACATCCAGGTTCCGCTATTGGTTATTCACCGGAGACATGTCTTGGTCATGTCTACATAGTTCTCGAACCCATAGGGTCCGCACGCTTAACGTTCGGTGACAATCAGTATTATGAGTTTATGTGATTTGATGTACCGAAGGTAGTTCGGAATCCCGGATGAGATCGGGGACATGTCGAGGAGTCTCGAAATGGTTGAGGTGTAAAGATCGATATATAGGACGACTATATTCGGACATCGGAAAGGTTCCGAGTGATTCGGGTATTTTTCGTAGTACCGGGGAGTTACGGGAATACGGGGAAGAAGTATTGGGCCTCATGGGCCAAGTGGTGGAAGAGAGGAGGCAGGAGCGCGGCCCCCCTAGCCCAAACCGAATTGGACTAGGGGGCCGGGCCCCCTTTCCTCCTTTCCTCCCTCTCCGTCCTTCTCCCCTTCCCCCTTCCTTTCCTCCTCCTAGTAGGAGAAGGAAAGGGGAGTCCTACTCCTACTAGGAGGAGGACTCCTCCTCCTGGCGCGCCCTAGGAGGGTCGGTCGGCCGTCCCCCTTGCTCCTTTATATACGGGGGCAGGGGGCACCCTAGAACACACAAGTCGATAATTGATCCCTTAGCCGTGTGCGGTGCCCCCCTCCACCATAATCCACCTCGATCATATTGTAGCGGTGCTTAGGCGAAGCCCTGCATCGCTAGCAACATCCTCACTATCATCACGCCGTCGTGCTGACAGAACTCTCCCGTGAAGCTTTGCTGGATCGGAGTTCGTGGGACGACATCGAGCTGAACGTGTGCTGAACTCGGAGGTGCCATGTGTTCGGTACTTGGATCGGTCGGATCATGAAGACGTTCGACTATATCAACCGCATTCTCATAATGCTTCTGCTTACGGTCTACGAGGGTACGTGGACAATACTCTTCCCTCTCGTTGCTATGCATCCCATGATCTTGCGTGTGCGTAGGATTTTTTTTTGAAATTACTACGTTCCCCAACAGTGGCATCCGAGGCAGGTTTATGCGTAGATGTTATATGCACGAGTAGAACACAAGTGAGTTGTGAGCAATACAAGTCATACTGCTTACCAGCATGTCATACTTTGGTTCGGCTGTATTGTTGGATGAAGCGGACCGGACCGACATTACGTGTACGCTTACGCGAGACTGGTTCTACCGACGTGCTTTGCACATAGGTGGATGACGGGTGTCAGTTTCTCCAACTTTAGTTGAACCGAGTGTGACTACGCCCGGTCCATGTTGAAGGTTAAAACAGCACTAACTTGACGAAATATCGTTGTGGTTTTGATGCGTAGGTAAGAACGGTTCTTGCTCAGCCCGTAGCAGCCACGTAAAACTTGCAACAACAAAGTAGAGGACGTCTAACTTGTTTTTGCAGGGTATGTTGTGATGTGATATGGTCAAGACATGATGCAAAATTTTATTGTATGAGATGATCATGTTTTGTAACACGGTTATCGGGAACTGGCAGGAGCCATATGGTTGTCGCTTTATTGTATGAAATGCAATCACCATGTAATTGCTTTACTTTATCACTAAGCGGTAGTGATGATCGTGGAGGCAATAGTTGGCATGATGACAATGATGCTTCAATGAAGATCAAGGTGTCAAGCCGGTGACGATGGTGATCATGACGGTGCTTTGGAGATGGAGATCACAGGCACAAGATGATGATGGCCATATCATATCACTTATATTGATTGCAAGTGATGTTTATCCTTTATGCATCTTATTATACTTGATTGACGGTAGCATTATAAGATGATCTCTCACTAAATTTCATGGTACAAGTGTTCTCCCTGAGTATGCACCATTGCCAAAGTTCGTTGTGCCGAGACACCACGTGATGATCAGGTGTGATAAGCTCTACGTTCATATAGAACGGGTACAAGCCAGTTTTGCACACGCAGAAATAATCGGGTTAAACTTGACGAGCCTAGCATATGCAGATATGGCCTCGAAACACCGAGACCAAAAGGTCGAGCGTGAATCATATAGTAGATATGATCAACATAGCGATGTTCAGCATTGAAAACTACTCCATTTCACGTGATGATCAGTCATGGTTTAGTTGATATGGATCACGTGATCACTTAGATGATTAGAGGGATGTCTATCTAAGTGGGAGTTCTTAAATATGATTAATTGAACTTCAATTTATCATGAACTTAGTACCTGATAGTATTTTTCTTGTCTATGTTGTTGTAGATAAATGGCCTGTGTTGTTGTTCCATTAAATTTTAATGTGTTCCTTGAGAAAGCAAAGTTGAAAGATGATGGTAGCAATTACACGGACTGGGTCCATAACTTGAGGATTATCCTCATTGCTACACAGAAGAATTATGCCCTGGAAGCACCGCTAGGTGCCAAACCCACTATAGGAGCAACCCCAGATGTTATGAACGTGGGCAGAGCAAAGCTGATGACTACTCAATAGTTCAGTGTGCCATGCTTTACGGCTTAGAACCGGGACTTCAACGACGTTTTGAACATCATGGAGCATATGAGATGTTCCAGGAGTTGAAGTTAATATTTCAAGCAAATGCCCGGATTGAGAGATATGAAGTCTCCAATAAGTTCTACAGCTGCTAGATGGAGGAGAATAGTTCTGTCAGTGAACATATACTCAGAATGTCTGGGTACCATAATCACTTGACTCAAGTGGGAGTTAATCTTCCTGTTGATAGTGTCATTGACAGAGTTCTTCAATCACTGCCACCAAGCTACAAGAGCTTTGTGATAAACTATAATATGCAAGGTATGGATAAGACGATTCCCAAGCTCTTCGTAATGCTAAAAGCTGCGGGGGTAGAAATCAAGAAGGAGCATCAAGTGTTGATGGTCAAATAGACCACCAGTTTCAAGAAAAAGGGTAAAGGAAAGAAGAAAGGGAACTTCAAAAAGAACAGAAAACAAGTTGCTGCTCAAGAGAAGAAACCCAAGTCTGGACCTAAGCCTGATACTGAGTGCTTCTACTGCAAAGGGACTGGTCACTAGAAGCGGAACTGCCCCAAGTATTTGGCGGATAAGAAGGATGGCAAGGTGAACAAAGGTATATGTGATATACATGTTATTGATGTGTACCTTACTAAAGCTCGTAGTAGCACCTGGGTATTTGATACTGGTTCTGTTGCTAATATTTGCAACTCGAAACGGGGACTACGGATTAAGCGAATATTGGCTAAGGATGAGGTGACAATGCGCGTGGGAAATCGTTCCGAAGTCGATGTGATCGCCATCAGCATGCTACCTCTCATCTACCTTCGGGATTAGTTTTAGACCTGAATAATTCTTATTTGGTGCCAGCGTTGAGCATGAACATTATATCTGCATCTTGTTTGGTGCGAGACGGTTATTCATTTAAATCAGAGAATAATGGTTGTTCTATTTATATGAGTAATATCTTTTACGGTCATGCACCCTTGAAGAGTGGTCTATTTTTGATGAATCTCGATAGTAGTGATACACATATTCATAATGTTGAGCCAAAAGATGCAGAGTTGATAATGATAGTGCAACTTATTTGTGGCATTGCCGTTTAGGTCATATTGGTGTAAAGCGCATGAAGAAACTCCATTCTGATGGACTTTTGGAATCACTTGATTATGAATCACTTGGTACTTGCGAACCATGCCTCATGGGCAAGATGACTAAAACACCATTCTCCGGAACTATGGCCCGAGCAACAGATTTGTTGGAAATCATACATACTGATGTATGTGGTCCGATGAATATTGAAGCTCGTGGCAGGTATCGTTATTTTCGCACCTTCACAGATGATTTGAGCAGATAGGGGTATATCTATTTGATGAAACATAAGTCTGAAACATTTGAAAAGTTCAAAGAATTTCATAGTGAACTGGAAAATCATCATAACAAGAAAATAAAGTTTCTACGATCTGATCGTGGAGGAGAATATTTGAGTTACGAGTTTGGTCTTCATTTGAAACAATGCGGAATAGTTTCGCAACTCACGCCACCCGAAACACCACGGCGTAATGGTGTGTCTGAGCGTCGTAATCGTACTTTACTAGATATGGTGCAATCTATGATGTCTCTTGCTGATTTACCGCTATCGTTTTCGGGTTACGCTTTAGAGACAACTGCATTCACGTTAAATAGGGCACCATCTAAATCCGTTGAGACGACGCATTATGAACTATGGTTTGGCAAGAAACCAAAGTTGTCGTTTCTTAAAGATTGGGGTTGCGATGCTTATGTGAAAAAACTTCAACCTGATAAGCTCGAACCCAAATCGGAGAAATGTGTCTTCATAGCCTCATAGTATACCCAAAGGAGATTGTTGGGTACAACCTTCTATCATAGATCCGAAGGCAAGACATTTGTTGCTAAGAATGGATCCTTTCTAGAGAGGGAGTTTCTCTCAAAAGAAGTGAGTGGGAGGAAAGTAGAACTTGATGAGGTAATTGTACCTGCTCTCTTATTGGAAAGTAGTCCATCACAGAAACCGGTTCCTGTAACAACTACACCAATTAGTGAGGAAGCCAATGATGATGATCATGAAACTTCAGATCAAGTTACTACCGAACCTCGTAGGTCAACCAAAGTAAGATCCGCACCAGAGTGGTACGGTAATCCTGTTCTGGAGGTCATGTTACTTAACCATGACGAATACGAACTATGAGGAAGCGATGATGAGCCCAGATTCCGCAAAATGGCTTGAGGCCATGAAATCTGAGATGGGATCCATGTATGAGAACAAAGTGTGGACTTTGGTTGACTTGCCCGATGGTCGTCAAGCCATCGAGAATAAATGGATCTTCAAGAAGAAGACTGACGTCGACGGTAATGTTACTGTCTACAAAGCTTGACTTGTTGCGAAAGGTTTTTGACAAGTTCAAGGAGTTGACTGCAACGAGGCCTTCTCACCTCTAGCGATGCTTAAGTCCGTCCGAGTCATGTTAGCAATTGCCGCATTTTATGATTATGAAATTTGGCAAATGGATGTAAAGACTGCATTCCTGAATGGATTTCTGGCAGAAGAGTTGTATATGATGCAACCTGAAGGTTTTATCGATCCAAAGGGTTCTAACAAAGTGTGCAAGCTCCAGCGATCCATTTATGGACTGGTGCAAGCCTCTCGGAGTTGGAATAAACGTTTTGATAGTGTAATCAAAGCATATGGTTTTATACAGACTTTTGGAGAAGCTTGTATTTACAAGAAACTAAGTGGGAGCTCTGTACCATTTCTAATATTATATGTGGATGACATATTGTTGATTGGAAATGATATAGAACTTCTGGATAGCATAAAAGGATATTTGAATAAAAGTTTTTCAATGAAAGACCTTGGTGAAGCTGCTTATATATTGGGCATCAAGATCTATAGAGATAGATCAAGACGCTTAATTGGACTTTCACAAAGCACATACCTTGTTAAAGTTTTGAAGAAATTCAAAATGGATCAAGCAAAGAAAGGGTTCTTGCCTGTGTTATAAGGTGTGAACTTGAGTAAGAATCAATGCCCGACCAATGTAGAAGATAGAGAGAAAATGAAAAATGTTCCCTATGCTTCAGCCATAGGCTCTATCATGTATGCAATGTTGTGTACCAGACCTGATGTGTGCCTTGCTATTAGTTTAGCAATGAGGTACCAAAGTAATCCAGGAGTGGATCATTGGGCAGCGGTCAAGAATGATACGTCTCCAACGTATCTATAATTTTTGATTGCTCCATGCTATATTATCTACTGTTTTGGACTATATTGGGCTTTATTTTCCACTTTTATATTATTTTTGGGACTAACCTATTAACCGGAGGCCCAGCCCAGAATTGATGTTTTTTTCCTATTTCAGTGTTTCAGATAAACGGAATATCAAATAGAGTCCAAACGGAATAAAATCTTCGGGAACGTGATTTTCTCACCGAACGTGATCCAGGAGACTTGGACCCTACTGCAAGGAAGCAAATAGGTGCTCATGAGGGTGGGCGCCCCCCTAGGGCGCGCCCCCCTACCTCGTGGGCCCCTCGGTGCTCCACCGACGTACTCCTTCCTCCTATATATACACACGTACCCCCAAACGATCAGAACAGGAGCCAAAAACCTAATTCCACCACCGCAACTTTCTGTATCCACGAGATCCCATCTTGGGGCCTGTTCCGGAGCTCCGCCGGAAGAGGGCCGTCATCACGAAAGGCTTCTACATCATCATAGTCTCTCCGATGAAGTGTGAGTAGTTTACCTCAGACCTTCGGGTCCATAGTTAGTAGCTAGATGGCTTCTTCTCTCTCTTTGAATCTCAATACAAAGTTCTCACCCTCTCTTGTGGAGATCTATTCAATGTAATCTTCTTTTGCGGTGTGTTTGTTGAGACTGATGAATTGTGGGTTTATGATCAAGTCTATCTATGAATAATATTTGAATCTTCTCTGAATTCTTTTATGCATGATTGGTTATCTTTGCAAGTCTCTTCGAATTATCCGTTTGGTTTGGCCAACTAGATTGGTAGTTCTTGCCATGGGAGATATGCTTAGCTTTGGGTTCGATCTTGCGGTGTCCTTACCCAGTGACAGAAGGGGCAGCAAGGCACGTAGTGTATCGTTGCCATCAAGGATAACAAGATGGGGTTTATTTCCTATTGCATGAATTTATCTCTCTACATCATGTCATCTTGCTTAAGGCGTTACTCTGTTTTTAACTTAATACTCTAGATGCATGCTGGATAGCGGTCGATGAGTGGAGTAATAGTAGTAGATGCAGAATCGTTTTGATCTACTTGTCACAGACGTGAATCCTATATACATGATCATGCCTAGATATTCTCATAATTATGCTCAATTCTATCAATTGCTCAATAGTAATTTGTTCACCCACCGTAGAATACTTATGCTCTTGAGAGAAGCCACTAGTGAAACCTATGGCCCCCGGGTCTATTCTCATCATATCAATCTCCATCACTTTTATATTGTTTTGCTATTTACTTTACTTTTACTTTTTACTTTGCATCTTTATATCAAAAATACCAAAAATATTCTATCTATCATATCTCACTCTTGTAAGTGACCGTGAAGGGCTTGACAACCCCTAATCGCGTTGGTTGGGAGTAGCTATCGCTTTGTGCAGGTACGAGGGACTTGGGCGTGGGCTCCTACTGGATTGATACCTTGGTTCTCAAAAATTGAGGGAAATACTTACGCTACTCTGCTGCATCATCCCTTCCTCTTCGGGGAAAACCAAAGCAAGCTCAAGACGTAGCAAGAAGGATATCTGACGCCATTGCCGGGGAGTCTACGCAAAAAGTCAACATACCAAGTACCCATCACAATCCCTATCTCTCGCATTACATTATTTGCCATTTTCCTCTCGTTTTCCTCTCCCCCACTTCACCCTTGCCGTTTTCTTCGCCCTCTCTCTCTATATATATCCTCCCTCTCTATTTGCCACTTTTTGCCCGCTTGCCTTTTGTTTGCTCGTATGGTTGGAATAGTCGTTTATTTATTACTAAACAGAGAACTTAAGATCTATGGATCCTCATCCGCTTGCCAATCTTTTTAAGAGATCCAATTATGATGAACCAATTCCTAGTGATTTGGATGCACTAGATTATCTTTATAAGCTTTTGCCTGAAATCCGTAAATCTGAAAATCGTGATGAAGTGCTTTATGAAGTAACTCATGATAGATCTTTGAATAAAAAGCATGATTGCAATGATTTTATTATAAATTCTCTTGATGTCAATTGTGCTAATAATATGCAAAACCCTAAGCTTGGGGATGCTAGTTTTACTATGTCTACTACTTGTTGCAATGATTATGATTGGGGTGATTCTTCTTATGATCTTGAAAATTTATTTAAGCCCCATGATGAATATAAGATTGATAATAGTGTTTGCAATAATATTGAAAGTGGGTTTGTAAGAGTGTCAACTTTAGATCCCACATATTTGGAGAATGTTCAATCTTATGAAGTTTTTGATAAAAGTCCGTTTGGAAAGGTCATGACTTTAGTTAATGTTAATCCCACTATTTTAGAAAAGTGCCAACTTTGCATGCACGTGGATCATGTTGAGAATATTTTATGTGATAGCTATATTGTTGAATTTGCTTATGATCCTACATGTAATTACTATGAGAGAGGAAAATATGGTTGTAGAAATTTTCATGTTACTAAATTACCTCTCGTTATGTTGAGATTGCTATTGTTTCTTTCCGCTTCCTTGCATATGCTAGTTTTTGCTTGCCTTGATAATTTGTTTGCCTATAAGATGCCTATGCATAGGAAGTATGTTAGACTTAGATGTGATTGTATCATGTTTTATGATGCTCTCTTTGTGCTTCAATTCTTATCTTTCTTGTGAGCATCGTTAAAATTGTATGCCTAGCTATAAGGCTTTAAAGAAAAGCGCTTGTTGGGAGGCAACCCAATGTTTATCCTTGATGTTATTTAATAAATAAATTATTTAGCCTCTGTTTTGGTTGTGTTTTTTGTGTTTAATTAGTGTTTGTTCCAAGTAGAACCGTTAGGAAGACTTGGGGAAAGTCTTGTTGAACTTGCTGTAAAAAACAGAAACTTTAGCGCTCACGAGAACTGCTGTCGTTTTTATTTGAAGAGTGCTATTTAGTTAATTATTTTTGCACATGATTAATAGATAAATTCCTCACGTCTAGAAATTTATTTTAGAATTTTTGAGGTTCCAGATCTTGCGCTAGCTACAGATTACTACAGACTGTTCTGTTTTTGACAGATTCTGTTTTTCGTGTGTTGATTGCTTATTTTGATGAATCTATGGCTAGTAAAATAGTTTATAATCCATAGAGAAGTTGGAATACAGTAGTTTTAACACCAATATAAATAAAGAATGAGTTCATTACAGTACCTTGAAGTGGTCTTTTGTTTTCTTTCGCTAACGGAGCTCACGAGTTTTCTATTTTGAGTTTTGTGTTGTGAAGTTTTCAAGTTTTGGGTGAATTCTTTTGATGGATCATGGAACAAGGAGTGGAAAGAGCCTAAGCTTGGGGATGCCCATGGCACACCCAAGATAATCCAAGGACACCAAAAAGTCAAAGCTTGGGGATGCCCCGGAAGGCATCCCCTCTTTCGTCCACTTCCATCGGTAATTTACTTGGAGCAATATTTTTATTCACCAACATGATATGTGTTTTGCTTGGAGCGTATTGTATTATTTGTGTATGTGTTTGTTAGTATGCCACAATCATCCTTGCTGTACATACCTTTTGAGAGAGCCATACATGAATTAAAATTTGATAGAATACTCTACGTGCTTCACTTATATCTTTTGAGCTAAGTAGTTTTGCTCTATGTGCTTCACTTATATCTTTTGAGCTAAGTAGTTTTGCTCTATGTGCTTCACTTATATATTTTGAGCTAAGTAGTTTTGATCTATGTGCTTCACTTATATCTTTTGAGCTAAGTAGTTTTGCTCTATGTGCTTCACTTATATATTTTGAGCTAGATAATTTTGCTCTATTTGCTTCACTTAGATCTTTTAGAGCACGGTGGTGGATATGTTTTAAAGAAACTATTGATCTCTCATGCTTCACTAAAATTAATTTGAGAGTCTCTTAATAGCATGGTAATTTGCCTCATAATAATATGCTTGGTATTCAAGATTTGTGGAACTTTCTTTTGAGTGTGTTGAATACTAAGAAAAGATTGAAGCATGATAATTGTTTTGAGATATGGAGGTGATAATATTAAAGTCATGCTAGTTGAGTAGTTGTGAATTTAAAGAATACTTGTGTTAAAGTTTGTGATTCCCGTAGCATGCACATATGGTGAACCGTTATGTGATGAAGTCGGAGCATGATTTATTTATTGATTGTCTTCCTTATGAGTGGCGGTCGGGAACGAACGATTGTCTTTTCCTACCAATCTATCCCCCTAGGAGCATGCGCGTAATACTTTGCTTTGATAACTTCTAAATTTTTGCAATAAGTATATAAGTTCTTTATGACTAATGTTGAGTCCATGGATTATACGCACTCTCACCCTTTCACCCTTGCTAGCCTCTCTAATACCGCGCAACTTTCGCTGGTATCATACACCTACCATATACCTTCCTCAAAACAGCCACCATACCTACCTATTATGGCATTTCCATAGCCATTCCAAGATATATTGCCATGCAACTTTCCACTGTTCCGTTCATGACACATTCATCATTGTCATATTGCATATCCCGGTACACCGCCGGATGCATTCACATAGAGTCATATTTTGTTCTAAGTATCGAGTTGTAATTGTTGAGTTATAAGAAAAATAAAAGTGTGATGATCATCATTATTAGAGCATTGTCCCAGTGAGGAAAGAATGATGGAGACTATGATTCCCCCATAATTCGGGATGAGACTCCGGACGAAAAAAAAGAGGCCAAACAAGCCCAAATAAAAAAAGAGGCCATAAAAAAAGAGGAAAAGGCACAAATAAAAAATAAAAAATGAGAGAAAAAGAGAGAAGGGACAATGCTACTATCCTTTTACCACACTTGTGCTTCAAAGTAGCACCATGATCTTCATAGTAGAGAGTCTCTCATGTTATCACTTTCATATACTAGTGGGAATCTTTTATTATAGAACTTGGCTTGTATATTCCAATGATGGGCTTCCTCAAATTGCCCTAGGTCTTCATGAGCAAGCAAGTCGGATGCACACCCACTTAGTTTCTTTTTGAGCTTTCATATACTTATAGCTCTAGTGCATCCGTTGCATGGAAATCCCTACTCACTCACATTGATATCTATTGATGGGAATCTCCATAGCCCGTTGATACGCCTAGTCGATGTGAGACTATCTTCTCCTTTTTGTCTTCTCCACAACCACCATTCTATTCCACCTATAGTGCTATATCCATGGCTCACGCTCATGTATTGCGTGAAGATTGAAAAAGTTTTGAAAAAGTTAGAGTATGAAACAATTGCTTGGCTTGTCATCGGGGTTGTGCATGATTTAAATACTTTGTGTGGGGAAGATGGAGCATAGCCAGACTATATGATTTTGAAGGGATAACTTTCTTTGGCCATGTTATTTTGAGAAGACATAATTGCTTTGTTAGTATGCTTAAAGTATTATTATTTTCTATGTCAATATAAACTTTTGTCTTGAATCTTTCTAATCTGAATATTCATACCACAATTAAGAAGATTTGCATTGAAATTATGCCAAGTAGCACTCCGCATCAAAAAATCTCTTTTTATCATTTACCTACTCGAGGATGAGAAGGAATTAAGCTTGGGGATGCCTGATACATCTCCAACGTATCTATAATTTTTGATTGCTCCATGCTATATTTTTTACTGTTTTGGACTATATTGGGCTTTATTTTCCACTTTTATATTATTTTTGGGACTAACCTATTAACCGGAGGCCCAGCCCAGAATTGCTGTTTTTGCCTATTTCGGTGTTTCAGATAAACGGAATATCAAACGGAGTCCAAACGGAATAAAATCTTCGGGAACGTGATTTTATCACCGAACGTGATCCAGGAGACTTGGACCCTACTGCAAGGAAGCAAAGAGGTGCTCACGAGGGTGGGGGCGCCCCCCCCCTAGGGCGCGCCCCTGCCTCGTGGGCCCCTTGGTGCTCCACCGACGTACTCCTTCCTCCTATATATACACACGTACCCCCAAACGATCAGAACAGGAGCCAAAACCTAATTCCACCGCCGCAACATTCTGTATCCACGAGATCCCATCTTGGGGCCTGTTCCGGAGCTCCGCCGGAAGAGGGCCGTTATCACGGAAGGCTTCTACATCATCATAGCCTCTCCGATGAAGTGTGAGTAGTTTACCTCAGACCTTCGGGTCCATAGTTAGTAGCTAGATGGCTTCTTCTCTCTCTTTGAATCTCAATACAAAGTTCTCCCCCTCTCTTGTGGAGATCTATTCGATATAATCTTCTTTTTGCGGTGTGTTTGTTGAGACCGATGAATTGTGGGTTTATGGTCAAGTCTATCTATGAATAATATTTGAATCTTCTCTGAATTATTTTATGCATGATTGGTTATCTTTGCAAGTCTCTTCGAATTATCCGTTTGGTTTGGCCAACTAGATTGGTAGTTCTTGCCATGGGAGATGTGCTTAGCTTTGGGTTCGATCTTGCGGTGTCCTTACCCAGTGACAGAAGGGGCAGCAAGGCACGTATTGTATTGTTGCCATCGAGGATAACAAGATGGGGTTTATTTCATATTGCATGAATTTATCTCTCTACATCATGTCATCTTGCTTAAGGCGGTACTCTGTTTTTAACTTAATACTCTAGATGCATGCTGGATAGCGGTCGATGAGTGGAGTAATAGTAGTAGATGCAGAACCGTTTCAATCTACTTGTCACGGACGTGATGCCTATATACATGATCATGCCTAGATATTCTCATAATTATGCTCAATTCTATCAATTGCTCAACAGTAATTTGTTCACCCACCGTAGAATACTTATGCTCTTGAGAGAAGCCACTAGTGAAACCTATGGCCCCCGGGTCTATTCTCATCATATCAATCTCCATCACTTTTATATTGTTTTGCTATTTACTTTGCTTTTACTTTTTACTTTGCATCTTTATATCAAAAATACCAAAAATATTCTATCTATCAGATCTCACTCTTGTAAGTGACCGTGAAGGGCTTGACAACCCCTAATCGCGTTGGTTGCGAGTAGCTATCGCTTTGTGCAGGTACGAGGGACTTGGGCGTGGGCTCCTACTGGATTAATACCTTGGTTCTCAAAAACTGAGGGAAATACTTATGCTACTCTGCTGCATCATCCCTTCCTCTTCGGGGAAAACCAACGCAAGCTCAAGATGTAGCAAAGAACATCCTGAAATACCTGAAAAGGACTAAGGATATGTTTATCATTTATGGAGGTGACAAAGAGCTCGCCGTAAAAGGTTACGTCGATGCAAGCTTTGACACTGATCCGGACAATTCTAAATCGCAAACCGGATACGTGTTTATATTGAATGGTGGAGCTGTCAGTTGGAGCGGTTCTAAACAAAGCGTCGTGGCGGGATCTACGTGTGAAGCGGAGTACATAGTTGCTTCCGAAGGAGCAAATGAAGGAGTCTGGATGAAGGAGTTCATATTCGATCTAGGTGTCATACCTAGTGCATCGGGTCCAATGAAAATCTTTTATGACAATACTGATGCAATTGCCTTGGCAAAGGAATCCAGATTTCACAAGAGAACCAAACACATCAAGAGACGCTTCAATTCCATCTGCGATCAAGTCCAGGTGGGAGACATAGAGATTTGCAAGATACATACGGATCTGAATGTTGCAGGCCCGTTGACTAAGCCTCTCTCACGAGCAAAACATGATCAGCACCAAGGCTCCATGGGTGTTAGAATCATTACTGTGTAATCTAGATTATTGACTCTAGTGCAAGTCGGAGACTGAAGGAAATATGCCCTAGAGGCAATAATAAAATTATTATTTATTTCTTATTTCATGATAAATATTTATTATTCATGCTAGAGTTGTATTAACCGGAAACATAATACATGTGTGAATACATAGACAAACAGAGTGTCACTAGTATGCCTCTACTTGACTAGCTCATTAATCAAAGATGGTTATGTTTCCTAACCATAGACATGAGTTGTCATTTGATAAACGGGATCACATCATTAGAATAATGATGTGATTGACTTGACCCATTCTATTAGCTTAGCACTTGATCGTTTTAGTTTACTGCTATTGCTTTCTTCATGACTTATACATGTTCATATGACTATGAGATTATGCAACTCCCGATTACCGGAGGAACACTTTGTGTACTACCAAATGTCACAACGTAACTGGGTGATTATGAAGGTGCTCTAAAGGTGTCTCCGATGGTACTTGTTGAGTTGGCTTGAATCGAGATTAGGATTTGTCACTCCAATTGTCGGAGAGGTATCTCTGGGCCCTCTCGGTAATGCACATCACTATAAGCCTTGCAAGGAATGCAAATAATGAGTTAGTTACGGGATAGTGCATTACGGAACGAGTAAAGAAACTTGTCGGTAACGAGATTGAACTAGGTATTGAGATATCGACGATCGAATCTCGGGCAAGTAACATACCGATGACAAAGGGAACAACGTATGTTGTTATGCGGTTTGACCAGTAAAGATCTTCGTAGAATATGTAGGAGCCAATATGAACATCCAGGTTACGCTACTGGTTATTCACCGGAGACGTGTCTCGGTCATGTCTACATAGTTCTCGAACCCGTAGGGTCCGCACGCTTAACGTTCGGTGACGATCGGTATTATGAGTTTATGTGATTTGATGTACCGAAGGTAGTTCGGAGTCCCGGATGAGATCGGCGACATGACGAGGAGTCTCGAAATGGTCGAGACGTAAAGATCGATATATTGGATGACTATATTCGTACATCGGAAAGGTTCCGAGTGATTCGGGTATTTTTCGGAGTACCGGCGAGTTACGGGAATACGGGGAAGAAGTATTGGGCCTCATGGGCCAAGTGGTGGAAGAGAGGAGGCAGGGCGCGTGGCCCCCCTAGCCCAAACCGAATTGGACTAGGGGGTCGGCCCCCCTTTCCTCCTTTCCTCCCTCTCCTTTCTTCTCCCCTTCCCCTTCCTTTCCTCCTCCTAGTAGGAGTAGGAAAGGGGAGTCCTACTCCTACTAGGACGAGGACTCCTCCTCCCGGCACGCCCTAGGAAGGCCGGCCGGCCTCCCCCCTTCTCCTTTATATACGGGGGCAGGGGGCACCCTAGAACACACAAGTCGATCATTGATCCCTTAGCCGTGTGCGGTGCCCCCCTCCACCGTAATCCACCTCCATCATATCGTAGTGGTGCTTAGGCGAATCCCAGCGTCGGTAGCAACATCATCACCGTCATCACGCCATCATGCTGACAGAACTCTCCCGTGAAGCTCTGCTGGATCGGAGTTCGTGGGACGTCATCAAGCTGAACGTGTGCTGAACTCGGAGGTGCCGTGCGTTCGGTACTTGGATCGGTCAGATTGTGAAGACGTTCGACTACATCAACCGCGTTCTCATAATGCTTCCGCTTACGGTCTATGAGGGTATGTGGACGATACTCTTCCCTCTCGTTGCTATGCATCACCATGATCTTGCGTGTGCGTAGGAATTTTTTTTAAATTACTACGTTCCCCAATAGCATATGGGACTTAATGGGCCTTAGTGGAAGAGAAGAGAAGGCAACCTAGGAGGGCCCCCCCCCCCGCCCCAAGCCCAATCCGAATTGGGTGGGGGGCTTGTCCCCCCTTTCCTTTCTCCTTTCCCCTCTTCCTTCTATTTCTAGTTGGACTAGGAAAGGGGGGAGTCCTACTCCTAGTAGGAGGAGGACTCCTCCCCCTTGGCGCTCCTAGAGAGGCCGGCCGGCCTCCCCTCTCCCTCCTTTATATACGTGGGGAGGGGGCACCCTAGAACACACAAGTTGATCTCTTAGCCGTGTGCGGTGCCCCCCTCCACAGATTTCCACCTTTGTCATATCGTTGTAGTGCTTAGGCGAAGCCCTGCGTTGGGAACTTCATCATCACCGTCATCATGCTGTCGTGCTGACGAAGCTCTCCCCTGACACTCAGCTGGATCTACAGTTCATGGGACGTCACCGAGCTGAATGTGTGCAGATCACGGAGGTGCCGTACCTTTGGTGCTAGGATCGGTCGGATCGTGAAGACGTACGACTACATCAACAGCGTTGTCATAATGCTTCTACTTACGGTCTACAAGGGTACGTAGACAACACTCTCCCCTCTCGTTGCTATGCATCACCTATATGGATCTTGCGTGTGCGTAGGAAATTTTTTTAAATTACTGCGGTCCCCAGCAAAGCATAGCCCAAAAGAACACAGTCCACGGTTTTTGGTCCAACCTTGCGCTTCTTGGGAATTGGTATATTAACTTTTGCCAAACAACCCCAAGAATGTAGGTAAGAGAGTTTCAACCTTTTCCTTTCTCATTCCTCAAATGGAGTCATGGTCTTATGCTTTGTGGGAACTCGGTTTAGGACATGACATGCAATCATTAGCGCCTCCCCCCACCATTCCTTGGAAAGACCTGATGTGTCTAACATGGTGTTAACCAAATCAGTTAGAGCTTGGTTCTTTCTTCCGGCCACCCCATTAGATTGAGGTGAGTAGGGAGGCATCCTCTCATGGATTATACCATGTTCCGCACAAAACAAATCAAATTCATTAGAAAAATACTCTCCACCACGATCGGACCTTAGTCGTTTAATTTTTCGATCAAGTCGGTTCTCCGCTTCAGCTTTATAGTTTTTGAAGAAAGTTAATGCCTCATCTTTTGATTTCAGAAGATACGCATAACAATATCTAATGCAGTCGTCAATCAACGTCATGAAGTATCTCTTTCCACCTTTTTTCAACACGCCATTCATCTCATAAAGATCAGAATGTATAAGCTCTAGTGGCGCCAAGTCTCTTGCCTCTGCAGTCTTATGGGACTTGCGAGGCTGCTTAGCTTGCACGCATACTTGGCACTTGGAGCCTTTGACGGTAGGGATTTTCAGAATTAATATGGCAAAGTCATGAATGCCAAATATCAAACTCATTATTGTGGCAAACATTATTAATAACTTTAGTGCAAATATATGACAAAGATAGGCGGAACAAGCCTCCGCACTCATAGCCTTTTCCAACAAATTGTCCACACTTGGAAATTACAACTTTATTGGACTAAAAAACCAACCTAAAAGCATCTAGACATAAACGGGAACTGCTGACAAGATTCTTATTGATGGACGGCACATGATGAACGTTCTTCAGACACACGGTCTTCCCCGAAGTAAACTTCAAATCAACTGTACCGACACCTCGAACAATGGCATGTGACTCATTCCCCATCAGCACGGGAGAAGTCCCTGTGGCCTAGTAAGAAGAAAACATGGAGGCGTCAGCACAAACATGTACATTGGCACCGGTGTCAATTAACCAATCAGGAGATTGAAATACTAAAAGGATGGTAGGAAGTATACTGTACCCAAATTCCTTCATATCAGTATCACCGATGACAACATTAGCGGACTTGCCGATCTTCTCATGTTCGCGCTCCTCAAAGAGGTTAGGACATTTTGGAGCCCAGTGATTAGGGTCACCATAGACATGGCAAAGTCCCTTCCCCTTCTTATGAGAATTCTTCTTGAAGTTGGTAGAATGTGACGGCTTGTTCTTTGCATCAAACTTGCTTTTGCCCTGAGTTTTGTTCTTGTTATTTTTGAACTTGTTGGGCTAGAAGTTCTTCTTTTGTACCATGTGGGCACTAGAAGCTCCCTCGGCAACTCGAGCACGTGTGTCTTTTGCTCTCACCTTCTCTTCAACATCAAGAGTACCAATGAGATCCGCAACGAAAAACTCATGTCTCTTGTGTTTCAGGGAAGTAGCATTGTTCCACGAAGGTGGAAGCTTGGCAATGATGCCTCCGGCAACACACACTTGAAATACTCAAGTTCCTTTGCGAATGATTGTATCTCATGAGCTTGCTGGACAACAGAGCGCTCATCAGTCATCTTGTAGTCATAGAATTGCTCCATGATGTACAGCTTGTTGTCGGCGTCCGAGGCCCCAAACTTGGCCTCGAGCGCAGCCCACATGTCCTTGCTGTTGTCAAATGACATATACGAATCCACAATGGAATCGTCAAGAACACTCAGAAGGGCGCCTTTAAAGAGGGTATCCATCTTCTCAAAATCTTCCTGCTGTGCAGGATTAAGATCGCCCTTGGGCTTGCCCTTGGTGGCGTCACGGCAGTACATGGTCTGGAACCAGTAAACTGCTCTCGTGCGCCACCTCTTATATTGCACCCCCTTAAAGGTAGGCGGCTTCAGATGTGCAGCAAAACCACTCGAAATAAATTGCCTATAATCAGGTTTTTGGATTGTTGAATATATGAGTAAATTACTATGAGATTTAATCCAAACAAACAGTAAATAAATCATGACGATGAAACAGAGATTAAACTAATCATGCGTACTAGCATAGTAGATGAACAGATCAAATCTAGGGCACAGTCTAGAACTAAGAATTCTAGCATGATCTCGAACAAGGAGGACAAGATCACATACGGTGCAGCAGGAGTAGGACCGCCAGTGTTGATGTTATCGCCCATGTCGTTGAGGAAGAGGTTCCCGAGGTCGGGGAAGAAGTCGACGGCGGCGAAGTCATCGCTACTAGCAGTCGCGCGAGTGCGCTCCCCAAAAATCTGATCGCCTCTCTCGTGTACATGATCACGAGAGGCGGGGTTCCGGAGGCCTGCTGTCCCTTCTCGCGGTGTATGCAGAAAGGAGGGATGGAGAAGACTTGCGTGGCGGCACAATGATCTGGAACGGTGGTGCGAAACCATGCGATACGGCGGCGGCTATGGTAGACGTCTGCCTGACTATATAGGGCGGGCCGGGTAGGTCATGAGGGTAAACCCCACGCCCGAGTCGTCGCGATCCAAAAGAATCAAAAACGGTTTAGTAATTAACACGTCCATTAATTATTAATTAATGGCTCATTAATTTTTCTCGAGCAGCAAAAATATAGACAACGTGCATAGCTCTGTCCTCGGCTCGGCTCATTCCCGCAACCCGCAACCCGCGGCAAGGCGAGGCGAGGCGAGGCGAGTGAGGGAGGAGGAGAGCACGTGTAGGTCTCCTCTTCTCATGATCTTACAAGTGGTAGAAGATCTCACCTTATAAAGAGGTACAAGTCTCACTCAACTTCTGGGGTGGGACTAAACTTTAGTCCCACTCACACCACTCATAAGCTATGCATGAATGGGCCAAGAGAATTTCAGAATTTTAGTTGGGCTTTGGGCCAAAGGCCTACTAGCAAATTCCAACACTATGCAGCTATATGCTAAGCCTCACGAATATTTAGTAACAGTCTACGAAGCGGATCATAAGGGAAAAGGCATTGCACTCAGGCCAGACCCAGCGCCGACGTCGATGGCTACGGCGGTCCTTATAAGTCTACCTGAGGAGGAAAAGGCTTGGGAGAAACCACAAGAAGGGAAGGTGAAGCTGAACATTGATGATGCTTTTCTAGAACCCACTAGAGCGGCAGGGGCTGGTATGATCTTGTGGGATGTGCAAGGACAAATTGTGTTCTCCTCATGTCACTCCTTGCGAAGTTGTGGTTCTGCACTAGAAGCCGAGTTGTGTGCCGGCCTGGAGCCAGCTGGGTGTGTTGGTGGAGACTTGGGACATCTGTGTGCCGATACATTATGATAGGAAGAAAGTTGCATTTACAAGTTTGAGGTTGTGCGCCACAAGACAGCAGTCCGGAAACCCTCCCAACCACCATTGAAAAGAAATTACGAGATCACTCGCCTAAGACTACCATTCCATGTCTTCCTTCATTCATATCAGTGGGCGTAGATCTTTTGAACACCCGCTCCAGTGAGAAGAGATGTATTTTTGAACAACTAGTTGTTTTGCTCAAGCCAGATGCTCCTGATCAGGGTGCATAGATCATTGAGTTTGATACTCGATTTCAGTCGTATTAAGTTTGATTGGATACACTATACTTCATGGCAATAGTGGGAAAGTGGTAAAAGTGAAAAAAGTTGTAGAGTAGCAATAGTGGATGAATGGAAATAATGTGTATGTGGGAATAATGGAAAAGTGGCAAGACAACGGATACCCCTCCCCCGATAAAGGGAAAGCGTAAGGTTTGAAGGTGAACTTGCAGTTGCTTCATCATTGAACCTTGAAACAAATTTCTACATTCAACATACACCAAAACATTATCCATGTCAAAATTGCATTATTCATGGTCCATTTGCTATTTATAAGGCATTAAATGAATTTCTAGGTATGATTCTTCCTGGGAAATGATTCAATTCCGAAGTGACCTCCATCACAACTTTCGTGTAACTCTCTCAAAGTTTTACCATAACTGGTAGAGGTCACATCATGACATCATGTGAAGTTTTATATTTTTCAGACTTAATGTACACTCTTTTAAAATTCAAAAACAATTCACCTTCATTAAATACCTAGAAATTCATTTAATATTCTAAGAATATTAAATTAACTCTAAAAAGTCCCAAAACTTTACATGGTATTTCTAATGATGTAACTTCAATGAAAAAAATTGCACCATAACCGTCAACCTAAAACACTAAAACCATACACACAAAAATGACCAAAAAAGGCAAGTAGTGGGCCAGTCAAAAGAGGCCATCATTGGTATTTGCCACCTATAGGTAAGTCAGATACTAGTGGCATGCAAAAATATGTGCCCACCACTGGTATTTTTGGCCCACATATATTCTGGGCTTGAAATACTAGTGGCGGGCGTGTATTTCTGCTAGCCCTGCTAACTCAACCAGCACTGGCGGGCCAAATTTTGTGCCCTCCACTGGTAATTTGGACCCACGACTAACCTAGGACAGTGCTACCAGTGGGGGTTGTAACATGGGGCCCAGCCGGTGTATGAAGTTTGGACCTACCATCGACCCCGAATGTGGAAGAATCTCGTGTTGGCATCACCCTCGCGAGTATTATTGATGCGAGTGCATTGCTTCTTTTGTGACCTCTCAATCACGACAAGTGCAATGGCACGCCAATTGAGCCCCGCTCTAAGATCGTGCTCCTCCGGTGAAAGCTGTCGGGTCCCCATGGCCAAGTCAAGGCAAAGGACGACCTCTAGGGCCATGTGGTGTTGAAGCTTGGTGTTGGAGAGAAGGGGCATGCTCCACATCCGGAGGCGCCTACTAGTGTCCTGCAGCTTGTTGAAAAGGATCCTATATGGATCAGAATGAGAGCAAGGTTCATTCCATGCCTGAAGGGCCACGTAGGAGAACCCTGTCATGCGCATCCAGAAGCACTCAAATTTGAACGATCTCGGCTTCCTCTGACCACGGCCGCTAGCAAGCAGGAGCGAATAATGGTCGGAGAGCGAGGAGGATAAGGCGTGGAAGATATGACCATCAAAGTAAACATCACAATTATCGTTGCAAAAGAAACTATCGACCTTGCTCATGGTAGAGTTATCTCTTTCATTACTCCACATGAATCAACTATTCTACAAGTGGAATTCTTTGAGATCACAATCTTCGAGGGTGTTGCCGGATGGGTTAAGATGACTTCTTTTAATATTGGTGTTGTCGTTTTTGTCACAGGCGTGATAAACCTGGTTAGAGTCGCCGAGCGCGAACCACCTGGAACTCGGTGTCGGCGAGACACCACGGAGTTCAGCAAAGAACTCATACTTCTTGGAGTATAGTCTGTAGGCCAGTAGACAATGGTCATGGTGAATTTCGGCATGGATGACGCTGAAAGGCAGTAGACCCCGAGATTTTGAGAGTTGAGAGTAAAGTTTTTCTATTTTCAGCGCTTAGGAATCAAAAGTAGATTCAGCCAGTAGTTTAGAGACAAAAGTTCTTTTTCTCATTGATACTTTCTTTGTGGGATTCTCATCAAAAAATTGGCACCGCTGACGGTTACAAGGGAACTAAACGATGGCGTATTCACAAAAATGAATAAATAAACGATGATGTATTGTTAGTTTGGGACACTCTATTCCCAATGGGAAACCACATTTTGCTGTCATATGTACTAGTAAGCTACAGGTGTGTTGCATGTGAGAAATCAGATAACCGGCTTATGAATGAATATTGGCATATGAAGTCATAATAGGTAAACATGCAAGTCTGGAGTAGACAAGTAGACTTTATAAAGTTGTTGCCAGCCTTTAAAAAGAATCATAAAGTAAGAGTAAATGACAAAAAAAGTTGATGAAATAAAGCGTGGCAAAGTCTAGAGCAACTGAGGAATGCCTTGGTTTGAGGTTTGTGCATATTATACATTGTAAATCATAAAGTTAAAACATAATGATAATTCCTTTAGTGAAAAAAGAAGGCTTGGAGAACTTAAGCATGGAATAATCTAAAACAAAGAAGAAGTGTTTGTGTTTTGAGATTTATACATTGTGCTTAAGCTCTCGATCTTCAAGATAATACATATGGCAGAATTCGATGGATGGAGATGATATTCAATGACTAATAGTGCTCCTGACTGGGTGTTTGAGGAAATCAACAAATGGATGAGATCATTTTTCTGGGCTGGGAAAGACAAGATCAACGGAGGGCAATGCTTGGTGGCGTGGGACACGATTTGCAGACCCAAATGCTATGGTGGATTGGGAGTGAAGAACATGAGGCTACAGGCATTGGCACTCAGAGTGCATTGGGGGTGGCTCAAGAGGATAGAGCCACAAAGGTCGTGGCAAGGGCTGCAAATGGTAGATGACCCGGAGGCGAGGGCAGTTTTTGATAGTCTCATTCGCATAAAAGTTGGATCGGGCACTAAGGTTCTGTTCTGGAGAGATCAATGGTTGCATGGTTTCGCGGTTGCTGACATTGCACCTTTGATCCTGGGCTTAGTCACGCCAAGAAACGTCAACAACAGGATGGTCCAGCTAGCCCTAGAAGATGACAGTTGGTTGCTGGATGTTTAGGAGAACCCATCGTTTATGGCGCAGATACAACTCATGCACCTTTGTCATGCGATTGCCACTATAGAGAGAAATCCCGAGGAACCGGACATCTTCACTTGGCAATGCGCTGCATCAGGCAAGTACTACGCAAGCTCGGTGTACGACAGACTCTGCATGGGGCTTGAGACATTCCAAACTGCCAAATGCATCTGGAGAAGCTGGACAACGCTAAAATGCAAGATTTTTATGTGGCTGGCGGTGCAATACAGAATCTGGACGTCAGACAGAAGAGCTAGGCATGGCTTGCAAGACCGGCCCTTGGCTTGCTTCGCCTACCTTCAAGATGAAGACAACATGAACCACATCTTTGCCCACTGTGTCTATGCCAAGGAAGTTTGGCACCTGATATGGGAACATCTGAGAATCAATGTGCAAGCACCCTCAACTACGGACACTTTAACTGATTGGTGGCTTAGGGAAAGGAGGAGCTTCCATGGGCAGGATAGAAGGGGTTTTGACACTTTGATCACGGCTACCACTTGGTCCATTTGGAAACAGAGAAATGCTCGGGTGTTCAACCGCATTGATCAACAAATGACACCTAGTGCATTGGCTGACAAGGTGCTCACCGAGGTAGAAGAAAATGGAGACTTGCGGGCGTCGGTGCGGGAGGTTTACAACGCTTTGTGAGAAGTTAGCTTTAGGCCCTTAGGTGTTGGTGTGCGTTTCGTGTTTGGCCTTGTGTTCGCACTACGCCAAACTTCTTGCACATACATTTCATCTTCTATAAAAATAGGGTACGCTATTGGCGTACTCAAAAAAAAATAGTGCTTGGCTTTGTCACATTTGTACCATCATACTGGCCTCATCCAATGATCAATATTCAAAGTTATTCGTGTTGGAAATATGCCCTAGAGGCAATAATAAATTGATTATTATTATATTTCCTTGTTCATGATAATCGTTTATTATCCATGCTATAATTGTATTGATAGGAAACTCAGATACATGTGTGGATACATAGACAACACCATGTCCCTAGTAAGCCTCTAGTTGACTAGCTCGTTGATCAATAGATGGTTACGGTTTCCTGACCATGGACATTGGATGTCGTTGATAACGGGATCACATCATTAGGAGAATCATGTGATGGACAAGACCCAATCATAAGCCTAGCACAAAGATCGTGTAGTTCGTATGCTAAAGCTTTTCTAATGTCAAGTATCATTTCCTTAGATCATGAGATTGTGCAACTCCCGGATACCGTAGGAATGCCTTGGGTGTGCCAAACGTCACAACGTAACTGGGTGGCTATAAAGGTACACTACGGGTATCTCCGAAAGTGTCTGTTGGGTTGGCACGAATCGAGACTGGGATTTGTCACTCCGTGTGACGGGGAGGTATCTCTGGGCCCACTCGGTAGGACATCATCATATGCGCAATGTGACCAAGGAGTTGATCACGGGATGATGTGTTACGGAACGAGTAAAGAGACTTGCCGGTAACGAGATTGAACAAGGTATCGGATACCGACGATCGAATCTCGGGCAAGTACAATACCGCTGGACAAAGGGAATTGTATACGGGATTGACTGAATCCTAAACATCGTGGTTCATCCAATGAGATCATCGTGGAACATGTGGGAGCCAACATGGGTATCCAGATCCCGCTGTTGGTTATTGGCCGGAGAGGTGTCTCGGTCATGTCTGGATGATTCCCGGACCCGTAGGGTCTACACACTTAAGGTTCGATGACGCTAGGGTTATAGAGAAAGTATGTACACGGTTACCAAATGTTGTTCGGAGTCCCGGATGAGATCCCGGACGTTACGAGGAGTTCCGGAATGGTCCGTTGGTAAAATATTGATATATTGGACAAAGGGTTTTGGAGTCCGGGAGTGTTCCGGAGGTACCGGGTGATGACCAGCATGACCGAAAGGTGCTTCGGGAGCCCCAGCAAGTGTTGGGGGGCTTCATGGGCCAAGGGAAGGGGGCAAACCAGCCCACTAAGGGGCTGTGCACCCCCCTCACCTATTCCCACATGACCAGGGGGTTTGGGGCGCCCCATCTAGGGTTCCCACCTCCTGGCTTGGGGGCCAAGTCACCCAAGGGGGAGATCCCATCTGCCCTGGCCGGCGCCCCCCCTAGGGGAAACCCTAGGGCGCCTTGTAACACCCTCGATGCGACTATATCTCCCACGTGTCGAGGCACGACTTAGAGGCATAATCGCATTGAAGGCAATGTCGCAAGTGAGGTAATCTTCACACAACCCATGTAATATAATAAGGAAAAAGTTACATAGTTGGCTTACAATCGCCACTTCACACAATTACATGAATAAAGCATTACATCAATCAAATACACTCATGGTCCGACTACGGAACCAAAATAAAAGAAGAACCCCAAATGCGACAAAGGTCCCCGATCGACCCCAACTGGACTCCACTACTGATCAACTAGCACGAAACAACATAAGGACAAGATCTTCATCGAGCTCCTCCTGAGCTTGGTTGCGTCATCTGCTCGGACTCATCGGCACCTGCAAGCTGGTTTTGGAAGTATCTGTGAGCCACGGGGACTCGGCAATCTCGCACCCTCGCGATCAAGACTATTTAAGCTTATGGGTAAGGTAAAAGTATGAGGTGGAGCTGCAGCAAGCGACTAGCATATATGGCGGCTAACCTATTCGCAAATGAGAGCGAGAAGAGAAGGCAAAGCACGGTCGATAAAAGTATGATCAAGAAGTGATCCTGGACTACCTACGTCAAGCATAACTCCAACAACCGTGTTCACTTCCCGGACTCCGCCGGAAAGAGACCATCACGGTTACACACGCTGTTGACTCATTTTAATTAGGGTCAAGTTCAGGTTTTCTACAACCGAACGTTAACAAATTCCCATCTGCCCATAAACGCGGGCACGGCTTTCTAAAGATCAAATCCCTGCAGGTGTCCCAACTTAGCCCATAACAAGCTCTCACGGTCAACGAAGGAATAGACCTCCACCCGAGACGTTCCGATCAGACTCGGTATCCCAGTACAACAAGACATTTCGACAGGGTAAAACTAAACCAGCAACACCGCCCGATGCACCGACATCCTGATGGGAGCTGCACATATCTCGTTCTTAGGGCAACACCGGATTGTCCAAACTTCCGGTAGGCCAGCCCAGAGTTGCCCCTGGTAGCCACCGGCGGCTGACAGTTTGGACCAACGCTTAGACAAGCACTGGCCCGGGGGGGTTAAAATAAAGATGACCCTCGGGATGCGCGACTCCCAAGGGAAAAAAGGCTAGGTGGCAAATGGTAAAACCAATGTTGGGCATTGCTGGCAAAGCTTTACTTAAGGCGAACTGTCAAGGGGTTCCCATTATAGCCCAACCGCGTAAGGCACGCAAAATCCGGGAACATAACACCGATATGACGGAAACTAGGGCGGCAAGAGTGGAACAAAACACCAGGCATAAGGCCGAGCCTTCCACCCTTTACCAAGTGTATAGATGCATTAATTAAATACGATATATAGTGATATCCCAACAAGTAAAACTTGTTCCAACAAGGAACAACATCTCCATGTTCCAACAAGGAACAAACTTCAATCTTCACCTGCAACTAACAATGCTATAAGAGGGGCTGAGCAAAGCGGTAACATAGCCAATCAACAGTTTGCTAGGACATTGGTGGGTTAGAGGCTGAACATGGCAATTTGGGAGGCTGACAAGCAAGTGGTAGGCATCGTAGCAATGGCATAGCAAAAGAGCGAGCAAACTAGCATAGCAAAGATAGTAGTGATTTCGAGGGTATGATCATCTTGCCTGAAATCCCGCAAGGAAGAAGAACGAGTCCATGAAGAAGACAAACGGACGAAGTTGAACGAATCCTCACAACACGACGTTATCGGAACCAACCCGAAGAAGCAATCACCGGAAAAGAAGCACACAACATAGTAAACAACCACGACATCAACATGGCATGATGCACAATCGAGTATGATGCATGTCCGGTTTAAAGAGGCATGGCATGGCAAAGTGCACAAGCAATCCTACAATTTAAGTGGAGCTCAATATGCAACGAGATGCATATTGACAAAACACCACATCAATTATTTAGTTCGATCTCGTTTATGTACCCAACAATGTTAAATGTTGTTAAACATGGCGAGAGGGGAAACATGATGAAACTATCTAATCTAGGCAAGTTTAAATGAGGCCGGAAGCAACGAACAACAATTCCGGAAAATCCTCATGTGCAAATATTAGGTTTGGTCCTGATCTGTCCTAAACACAATTTTAGAGTTGTTTAACATGCAAAGTGATGCCACCATGATAAACTAGGCAAAATTCTACCCCATTTACATATAAAGTTTATTTAAATCGGAGCTACGGTTATTTAGTTATGAATTAAAGCATTTTAGCATGGCATAGAGCAAATTTAATGCAAACAACATTTTAAACATTTTAAATATGGATGAAAGTTGCATATTGTTAATCTACACAAAATTCCGAGCAAGTTTCATATATAGTTCATTTTAATCCGATGCACCATTTGTGAGTTATTAAATGCATGAAGAACAGGGGCTATACTGCAAAACTGCCAATGCACTGGATAATGGGCAAATTCGCAGGACTGGGAAAAAAACATGGCACAGGCTGAATCGGGGCAGGCCCAACGGTAAGGGAAAAAGGAGAGGAGGGTGCTGCGGGTGCTGCTCACCATGGGCCAGGCCCAGCCGGGTGAGAGGGGCAGCTGGGCCGCGGTCAATCGGGCGAAGGGGAGGCGGGCCGCCAGGCGGATGAGGCCGCAGGAGTTGGTGCTAGGCCGAGCGGCGTGAGACATGGCCCGGCCGTGGTCAACGGAAGGCGAGCGAGCTGCTCCTTCTCGTCTGAAAACAGAGACAGTTGCAGGGTCATGGCGATGCAGGGGAGCTCGGTCATCCTCCTCGCTCATACAGGAAACGGAGGAAGAAGGGGAACGGCGGCGAGGGAGAGACGGAGGCGCAGGCGATGGAGGGGCGCGGGACGGCGGCCTCCGGCGATGGGCGTGCTGAAAGCGCCGAAATCGGGCGCGGGGAACGCATCTTGAAGACGAGGGTGGCCATGGCGGGTCCCTCCGCAGGTCGACGGCGATGACGCGAGGGAAGGCCCTGGGCGGTGGAGGTCGTTCCCGGCGGCGGCTTGGCGTGCTCCCTGTTGCAGCAGAACATAGAGAAAGAGAGACGCGTGAGAGAGAGAGAAGAGAAAGAGGGGAACGGGCGTGGCGGTGCTCATCTTCCGACGAGGTCGGAACTCCGGCGAGGCCTGGTGGCCGGAGCAGCGACGTGAGGCGGCGGGGTCGAGCGGCTCCAAGAGCTCGATCTGGAGCTCATCTCCTCGATCCCGCTCGGGACAGGAGGATGGCGAACGGTGGCGGCGCAACACTGGCGCCTCGGCCTAGATCAACCCAGACGGGCCGGTTATGGGCATGCGGCGGTGAGCATGGGGCTGGATCGCTGGAGGGATGGATTCGAAGGAAGCCATGGGAGTCTCTGGTTGGTGGGGATCTGAGGATTGGGCAGGGGAGAATGCGAGGATCCCGAGGTGGATCAAGACCGGGCGGCAGCGGCTGAAAGGAATGATGGGACAAGCCTACTTCATTTTAGGGTTAGACTAGGTCTATATATAGCAATAGGATATTTTGGATAGGGGCTATTAGGACCCTACGATTAAAATCAAACGGTCGAGATAAAATAGTTAGGGGCCCCAAATAAGAAAACGATGACGTTTTGTAGACGTTTGGGGATGATCCGGACCCAACGGTGGCAACAGATCGGGTCGGGTCCGGGACAACTTTCGGGCGCGCGAGGGGGGGCTGCGGGCTGACGAGAGGGGTTAGGTTGGACCTGGCGGTAGGTAGTGAGTTGTGTAGATGGTCCCGGGCTGAGAGAAGAGAAAGAGGGAAGCTCGGCATCTGTTTCCGGAGACCGAAAACGTCCGACGTTAGACCGGCTACTATTGCCGCTATAATTATCCGTTGGGGCGTCAAACGAACTCCGATTGCGATGAAACTTGACAGGCGGTCTGTCTACACTAAAATAAGACCGCACACCAAATTTCAACCCAATCCGAGAACATTTTCCGGCCACTTATAAAATAATATTTCGGACATGCCGTGGGCGCGTGCAAGTGTGTCTGGGCTCAGATCGGACAACGGAGAGAACGAGGAGGCCGGGACGGATGCAAGTTTTGAAAAAATATGATGATGCAATGCACATGATGACATGATGAAATGCAACACGCAAGCGAATGACATGGCAACGACAGCGAATCACTGGAGGACACCTGGCACATCGGTCTCGGGGCGTTACAACACTCCACCACTACGAGAGGATCTCGTCCCGAGATCTAGAATGGCACCGGGGGAAAACGGAAGAGAAAAGAGGAGAGGTAAAACTAAGTTGCTTCTTTGACCAATGAGTGAAACCACGAACCTTGAAGAGGTTAAGAAAATACGAGAAAAGAATACAACGAAGGTGAACAAAGTCAAAAACACTCCGTTAGAAAAGAGGGACAACGAGCATTGCGAAACCCTTGAGGTTGAAGGGCAAGATATTTATTAGAAACACTCCGGTTAAGGAAGGGGATCAAGGAAGACCAAATTCGGTCAGCACTCCGGTCGAAATGAAAAAGAATTGAATAAGGTCTTGATAAGATGAGAAGATACTTGATAAAATGATAACACACTGCCACCGGAACTATTTAAAGAATGGAATAAGGGGGTAAGAAAGATCTCAGACCGCACTCCGGTTAAGAAGGGAATCAGAATTGATAAGATGAGAGAGCTCAAATGAGAACACGACACTCCGGTTGGGAAAGGGATGCAAGACTTGATAAGGCGAAAAGAACTTGAACAAAGGGGCACCATACTCCGGTTAAGCAAGATAGGGAAGGAATAGGAGTGATATAATTTGGACAGCACTTTGACTGTAAATGGAAGAAATTGAACAAGACAAGATGAGAGGATACTTGAAAAGAGGACACAACACTCAGATTAAAAGGATAGGCATGGAAAGATCATGATCTTTGACAAAACGAGATGATGGGTTGAAAAGATGCACATCACAATGCCTCCGGAACAAAAGTAAGAATGGAATGGAGTGAACGAAGGAAAACAATATCTTGAGAGCACACGGTTACAACAGAAGCTAGAACGGAGTTGTTGGAAAACCCACAACGAAAATAATAAGCTTGATATGGTCTTATGGAATACCTCGCAAATTAAGAGATGAAAAACCTGCCACTCACGGGAAAAGAATTGGATTGATAAGAACAAAGAGACGAGAAACTTATTTCACTGGGAGGATAAAAGAAGAACTTGGGTCATTTATAAACACCATAGATAGCCACAATCCTTAGGGAAGTCTTTAGGTGAAATATAACCCAAGATAGCTCCAATGACGAGATTGATGGATTTACAATATCCCACTCTTGACAGCATGTGAATCATGAAAAACATGAACTCAAATTATCAAGAATGACACAATACCACCTCCGGTAATATGGTAGAAAGAAATTGCACTCCGGATTACAAGAAGAAGAAAGCTTGAGCTCCTTTGAAAAGAATCTCGATGAACACTTCGAGAAGGAATTAAATCCTTGATGAACCATCATGTAGAGCCTCCATGAAGAACTCCGGTAATAAAAGAATGATCCAAAATAATTGAATGCTGAAAAGAATAAGATTGAAGCCTCGTAATGATTTAGATAGAGATCTCTGTGATAATATAATTGAAAGAGGTTGGAACTCTTGGGAAAGAAAAGATAAAGCATCTCGAACCAAGAATGTGATATGATGCACCTCCGGAATAAGGAATCAATCATTTGGATGAAACAAGAGTAAGAATTACATTATGCTTATCCTTCACCAAATTAAATTGATGACAATCAACGGATTTGGCATATTACTTATTCTTGTAGAAAAGATTAAGAGAGATATAACCTCAGACTTGGGAAGGTATTAAACGAACCACCGGAAGGGTTGAAACAACGAATAAAAATTGATATGATAAGAAGGGAAGAGAAATCTTGAACGAACCACCGTAAGAATTAAAATGAACGAAGAAAAGATAAAGGAACACCGGGAAGGATTAGCAAATGAACGAAGATGCTTAAGAGAATTTAGATACATGAGAACGAAGGGGTCACGAACTGATTAGAGATCACTTGAATGAAACACCGGTAAGATTTAGAGTAAGAGAGCTGAAGGCTGGAATGAATAAGTCTTCTTAAATGATGGGCTTCGGGGAAAAGAAATGGAAAACAACTCATGAAATGCTCCGGATGGGTGAAAAGAATTCTCACAATCGAAAAAAATAATTATGAGAGGATGGCAACAAGCTAGAACCACGAATCTTGAAGAGAATAGAGCAAGATTAAAGAGAAACTCTTCTTTGGTCTTCAAAATCCAAGAATGACGATGAGAAACACCACCATGAATTATTTAGACACTCCGGAAGAATCAAAATGAAGAGGTTGAGCCAACGATGAAAAGATTTTGAAATATCTTGGAGAAAAGCATCTGACTGATGATAAATCATTCTTATGTCGAACTTCGAAAGGAATTTGAGAATACCTCCGGGAAATAAGAAGAGTCAGGTAAGATCCTGGAAAAGACCTGTGGGTTAGGGCCCACTCAAAAGAAAAACACCGTTGAAATGATTTAAAAGAGAGGTTGCACCGGTTGAGTTAAATGGCTTGAATGAGGGAACATCCTCGAAAGAACTTGAACGGATTAAGAGTGTAAACACAAATCTTTGAGATATCTTCAGCACTCCGGAACAATTAAATAGCGAGAAGTGAATGAATATGAGGTGCACCGGCATGAGAAGGTATTTGAAACGAGGAAAAGGATATGATCAACACCGAAAGCTTGAATTGGCAACACCGGAGAAGAAAAAGAATGAAGAATGATGAACTAGAAACTCCGTTAAAATATTTATGAGAATCACCGGATAAGAATATTGATAGAAAAGAATGGAGAGACTTCACATCAATAAGATGGATACTTGAATAAGACATCGGATTCCTTGAAGAAGAAAAAAGGGAGGGAGGGTGGGAAAAACAAAGACAATTTGGAATGGATGGAACGAACACCGTTGAGAAGAACTGATACTTGATCTTGCAAATGTTGAAGTGAACGGATCCACTTGAGGAGGGACACACCGGTTGAAACGAATTAACATGACAATCTCGATTATCATGAAGGATTGGTATTCACATCAAAATATGAGAACACCGCTTAGGAAAGATATGGAATCAACTCTTGACTTTGAAGCAACTCGAATACCACAACTCAAAACAAAAACAAAAGGATTGGCTTGCAAAATAAGCCAGAACAAACATATGATCGAAATTTCGTCCGAAGTTTTCGTGGTGGGAACTACACGGGCTCGATCGTACAGCACCATCATGTACAAGGCAGTGCACATGACATACGAAGCGTCCCCGAGTCAGCATAGCCAAGGACTCTTTAAGACACAACGAGACCACTGTAAAATCGACCGTGAATAGGCGAACCACTAGACGTCGAACCCTAATTTCATATCATACACCTGTCGGAAAGATATCCTAAGAGCTACTTGAATTCCCACCTATGAAACTCCCGAAACTTTCCGGTTATGCAATCAGGTGTTGGGGATACAGGGGAAGCATAATATCTCACCCAAACTAGCAAATCCTACATCCAGTTGTATCCATCCTTCAACACATAACCAAGAAACCTTCGGAAACCATCTACCTCAACCTTCGAAAAGCATCCGTTATACAAGTTATGGCGATACTCCCGAACTCCCGCCCCAGTACTGGGTGGCGTCGAGGTTATCTCACCAACGAACTGCATAAAAGAGATTTTCGATGTCGCGAACATATCTCAAGTATACCAGAATTGCAACGATAAAATTATGATGACAACACCTCAGAGCTCAACTCCCCGGGACACTTCCACTAAACCCCTGACAGGAGGCGCCAAGACAGTATTCTCATCATAAGCCATCGGAACAAAACCAAGATACTTGCGTGATCCTAAAAAAAATTTAGTGAAATTTGAGAAGAGAAGAGTCAAAACTCTACGTCAGGATGCCTTACCAGAGCGATGAGGAGACTGGGGAGTAAAAAGAATTCCTAAGCTCTCCGATATATAATTCCTAAAGGACTCAAAACATTTTACTAGACACAACTCGGCCGCTAAAAACGATCAAGCAATGGGGGCTCCTAAGGTCGGGGAAGGCTCTGATTACCAACTTGTAACACCCTCGATGTGACTATATCTCCCACGTGTCGAGGCACGACTTAGAGGCATAATCGCATTGAAGGCAATGTCGCAAGTGAGGTAATTGTAACACCCTCGATGCGACTATATCTCCCACGTGTCGAGGCACGACTTAGAGGCATAATCGCATTGAAGGCATATGTCGCAAGTGAGGTAATCTTCACACAACCCATGTAATATAATAAGGAAAGAGTTACATAGTTGGCTTACAATCGCCACTTCACACAATTACATGAATAAACATTACATCAACCAAATACACTCATGGTCCGACTACGGAACCAAAATAAAAGAAGAACCCCAAATGCGACAAAGGTCCCCGATCGACCCCAACTGGGCTCCACTACCGATCAACTAGAACAAAGCAACACAAAGGACAAGATCTTCATCGAGCTCCTCCTGAGCTTGGTTGCGTCATCTGCTCGGACTCATCGGCACCTGCAAGCTAGTTTTGGAAGTATCTGTGAGCCACAAGGACTCAGCAATCTCGCACCCTCGCGATCAAGACTATTTAAGCTTATGGGTAAGGTAAAGGTATGAGGTGGAGCTGCAGCAAGCGACTAGCATATATGGTGGCTAACCTATTCGCAAATGAGAGCGAGAAGAGAAGGCAAGGCACGGTCGATAAAAGTATGATCAAGAAGTGATCCTAGGCTACCTACGTCAAGCATAACTCCAACAACCGTGTTCACTTCCCGGACTCCGCCGGAAAGAGACCATCACGGTTACACACGTTGTTGATTCATTTTAATTAAGGTCAAGTTCAGGTTTTCTACAACCGGACGTTAACAAATTCCCATCTGCCCATAACCGCGGGCACGGCTTTCGAAAGATCAAATCCCTACAGGGTGTCCCAACTTAGCCCATGACAAGCTCTCACGGTCAACGAAGGAATAGACCTCCACCCGAGACGTTCCGATCAGACTCGGTATCCCAGTACAACAAGACATTTCGACAGGGTAAAACTAAACCAGCAACACCGCCCGATGCGCCGACATCCTGATGGGAGCTGCACATATCTCGTTCTCAGGGCAACACCGGATAGGTCAAGCTACGAGTAAAACCAGCCCTCAAGTTTCCCCGAGGTGGCCCCGCAGGCTGCCCTTTTCGGACCAACACTTAGACAAGCACTGGCCCGGGGGGGTTAAAATAAAGATGACCCTCGGGATGCGCGACTCCCAAGGGAAAAAAGGCTAGGTGGCAAATGGTAAAACCAATGTTGGGCATTGCTGGCAAAGCTTTACTTAAGGCAAACTGTCAAGGGGTTCCCATTATAGCCCAACCGCGTAAGGGACGCAAAATCCGGGAACATAACACCGATATGACGGAAACTAGGGCGGCAAGAGTGGAACAAAACACCAGGCATAAGGCAGAGCCTTCCACCCTTTACCAAGTATATAGATGCATTAATTAAATAAGATATATAGTGATATCCCAACAAGTAAACAAATGTTCCAACAAGGAACGGCCTCCAATCTTCACCTGCAACTAACAACGCTATAAGAGGGGCTGAGCAAAGCGGTAACATAGCCAATCAACGGTTTGCTAGGACAATGGTGGGTTAGGGGCTGAACATGGCAATTTGGGAGGATGACAAGCAAGTGGTAGGCATCGTAGCAATGGCATAGCAAAATAGCGAGCAAACTAGCATAGCAAAGATAGTAGTGATTGCGAGGGTATGATCATCTTGCCTGAAATCCCGCAAGGAAGAAGAACGAGTCCATGAAGAAGACAAACGGACGTAGATGAACGGGTCCTCACAAACTCGACGTTACCGGAACCAACCCGAGGAAGCAATCACCGGAAAAGAAGCACACAACATAGTAAACAACCAACACATGAACATGGTATGATATGCGAGATGCGGGATGCGATGCGGGATGCAAAATGCAAGACATGACAGGAAATGCATGAACCTGGCCTCAACTTGGAAAAACCAAGTGTGCCACTGGATAGAGGGGAAGAAATCCCCTGAAAACAATATAAAGATCATGGCAATCGGAGCTACGGTTTGGAAATGGCAAGCGTTTTACGAAACGAACCGATCTGCGAAATACAGCAAGTAGGCTCCTAAATGCAACGAAATGAACATGCTACAGCCACCAAACATGAAAACAAATTGCATGGCAGTGATGTACTCAAGAAGCTTAACAAATCACCAGGACTGAGGCATAGGCAAATTCATCCATTAAGGGCTTCAAACAAGCATGGCAAAACTGAATAAGCAAAACAGATTTCAGACTTAGCAAAATTAACGCTAGTCTGGAATTTCAGACCACGATGCTCTCTTCGGAGCAGCAAACAACATGAAGCAAAACCTGAAAATGGAAAGTAAGAGCATGGCATGGAGCTACTCAACAAGCTTAACAAAAAACCCAAAATGACCTGGGGCCAAAAGGGTTCACAAAATACTCTACCGAGCACACGAACATCGATGAAACACAATCAGTTTTCAGACAGTGAAAACTGGGACATGCTGAAATATAACTCACGGAGGCATGTAAACAAGCTCGATGCTCTCACTACGGTGCAAGTCATGGCAAGACAAGCATATATCCATTAAGAAGGCACAAAATTCTAGCTAGACATGGCAAGAACAAAGGCATAGCATGCATGGATCACTAGCAATAACTCCGGCAAAATCGCAAAAGAGTTCACGATCTGCCCAAAACAACAACTATGCAAAAGTTGAGCTCGATTGAGTCAACCTAGGGTGCTCCAACAGAATAAGTAAAGACATGGATGGATTAAGCACAACAAGCATAACAAATCACTCTTACTGATCATCCTCAAAAGAGGCACGGATCACTAGGAAACAAGCTGGACAAATAGCATCGTGAGCTAAAACATCCCAGACTTAGTGATTTTCACTAAGTCCCTGAAATCAGCAAACTCAGGTACCCCTCTTTGCAAGCTTGCACAAGACAACACACACCTCCTAAAAATGCATGGGAGGCACCTCTGGAAAGAAGACAACATGCTTAACAATTCATCCCAAAGGGGCACAGGCATATCATGCACGGATTAAACATGTCAAAAATGACAAAAGTGCATGATGAACTAACGGATCTGCAATTTAACTCATGATGCCTCCTTCCAACAGTATTTTGGGCACCAATATGAACTCAAATGCAAATGATGCAATGGAATGAAATGATTTACATGTCGAGACGAACATTTTGATATATCATATGCATGAATCGGAGCTACGGATGCAAAGATACGAGGCCTCGAACATGGCATCATGGATCTGGGAATTTCGGGGACTTAGCCAAATTTTACCTCCGCGAAAAGTCAACGCGGGACGGAGGGATCCGGGACGGAGCGGTACGGAACGGGGACAAGGTGTTTTGATGGACGCGCGGGTGGATCTGATCCCGTCTCGCGGATCTCGCCGGAGACGTTCGCCGGAGACGGAGGAGACGACCGGAGAAGGGCGCGGCCACCGGGGCGCGGCGCCGGCGAAGGGTGACGCAGGGCCGGCGCGGGCAGCGAGCAAGGCGGGGCGGCGGCGAGCCGTGCTGCGCCGGCGATGGGCGGCGCCGGCGGAACGCGAGGCCGGGCGGCGGGGAGCGGTCGGCGGCGGCGGATCCGCGCGGTGGCCGGCGTGCGAGCACAGGCGGCGGGGCGATGAGGCGGCGGGGCTGGAGCGGTCCGGTGATGGTGACCCGCGGCGGGGGCGGCGCGGGCGCGGGCGGATCCGGCCCGGACCTCGCCGGATCCGGGCGCGGCGACGGCGGCGGCGGCCGGAGCAGCTCCGGCAGGCCGGAAGCCGGGAAGACGACGGGGCGCGCGCGGGCTCTTCGCGGGCGGCGGCGGCGGCGGAACCGGGCCCCGCGGGCCAGATCTGGGCCGCGCGGGCCCGTGGCGGCGGAGGAGAGAGAAGGTGGCGGTGCGCTGACGTGGCGGCGGCGGATTCGTCGGAGGCGGCGGTCGGACATGTCCGGGGTGGCGGGGATCTTTGTCCGGTGCGCGAGGTAGGGGAAGGCTAGGGTTAGACCGCAAATTTCGGAGGGGATCACATATTTATAGATAGAGGGAGCTAGGAGAGTCCAAACGAGGTGCGGTTTTCGGCCACGCGATCGTGATCGAACGACCGAGACGATGGAGCAGAGTTTGGTAGGTTTTTGGGCCAAATTGAAGGGGTGTTGGGCTGCAACACACACGAGGCCTTTTCGGTCCCTCGGTTAACCGTAGGAGTATCAAACGAAGTCCAAATGACCCGAAACTTGACAGGCGGTCTACCGGTAGTAAACCAAGGCTGCATGGCAAGTCTCGGTCCAATCCAGAAATTTTTAATCCCCACACACGAAAGAAAGCTAGAAATGACCACCGGAGGAGAACGAAGCGCCGGAATGTAAAACGGACAACGGGGAAAAAGCTCGGATGCATGAGACGAACATGTATGCAAATGAAATGCACATGATGACATGATATGCAATGCATGACACGCAAGCAATGACAAGGCAACACCAGCGAATAACAGAACGACACCTGGCACATCGGTCTCGGGGCGTTACAGTAATCTTCACACAACCCATGTAATATAATAAGGAAAAAGTTACATAGTTGGCTTACAATCGCCACTTCACACAATTACATGAATAAAGCATTACATCAATCAAATACACTCATGGTCCGACTACGGAACCAAAATAAAAGAAGAACCCCAAATGCGACAAAGGTCCCCGATCGACCCCAACTGGACTCCACTACTGATCAACTAGCACGAAACAACATAAGGACAAGATATTCATCGAGCTCCTCCTGAGCTTGGTTGCGTCATCTGCTCGGACTCATCGGCACCTGCAAGCTGGTTTTGGAAGTATCTGTGAGCCACGGGGACTCAGCAATCTCGCACCCTCGCGATCAAGACTATTTAAGCTTATGGGTAAGGTAAAAGTATGAGGTGGAGCTGCAGCAAGCGACTAGCATATATGGTGGCCAACCTATTCGCAAATGAGAGCGAGAAGAGAAGGCAAAGCACCATGTTCAAACTTAACTCCAACAACCGTGTTCACTTCCCGGACTAGTATGATCAAGAAGTGATCCTGGACTACCTACGTCAAGCATAACTCCAACAACCGTGTTCACTTCCCGGACTCCGCCGGAAAGAGACCATCACGGTTACACACGCTGTTGACTCATTTTAATTAGGGTCAAGTTCAGGTTTTCTACAACCGGACGTTAACAAATTCCCATCTGCCCATAACCGCGGGCACGGCTTTCGAAAGATCAAATCCCTGCAGGGTGTCCCAACTTAGCCCATAACAAGCTCTCATGGTCAACGAAGGAATAGACCTCCACCTGAGACGTTCCGATCAGACTCGGTATCCCAGTACAACAAGACATTTCGACAGGGTAAAACTAAACTAGCAACACCGCCCGATGCGCCGACATCCTGATGGGAGCTGCACATATCTCGTTCTCAGGGCAACACCGGATTGTCCAAACTTCCGGTAGGCCAGCCCAGAGTTGCCCCTGGTAGCCACCGGCGGCTGACAGTTTGGACCAACGCTTAGACAAGCACTGGCCCGGGGGGGTTAAAATAAAGATGACCCTCGGGATGCGCGACTCCCAAGGGAAAAAAGGCTAGGTGGCAAATGGTAAAACCAATGTTGGGCATTGCTGGCAAAGCTTTACTTAAGGCGAACTGTCAAGGGGTTCCCATTATAGCCCAACCGCGTAAGGGACGCAAAATCCGGAAACATAACACCGATATGACGGAAACTAGGGCGGCAAGAGTGGAACAAAACACCAGGCATAAGGCCGAGCCTTCCACCCTTTACCAAGTGTATAGATGCATTAATTAAATACGATATATAGTGATATTCCAACAAGTAAAACTTGTTCCAACAAGGAACAACATCTCCATGTTCCAACAAGGAACAAACTTCAATCTTCACCTGCAACTAACAACGCTATAAGAGGGGCTGAGCAAAGCGGTAACATAGCCAATCAACGGTTTGCTAGGACATTGGTGGGTTAGAGGCTGAACATGGGAATTTGGGAGGCTGACAAGCAAGTGGTAGGCATCGTAGCAATGGCATAGCAAAAGAGCGAGCAAACTAGCATAGCAAAGATAGTAGTGATTTCGAGGGTATGATCATCTTGCCTGAAATCCCGCAAGGAAGAAGAACGAGTCTATGAAGAAGACAAACGGACAAAGTTGAACGAATCCTCACAACACGATGTTATCGGAACCAACCCGAAGAAGCAATCACCGGAAAAGAAGCACACAACATAGTAAACAACCACGACATCAACATGGCATGATGCACAATCGAGTATGATGCATGTCCGGTTTAAAGAGGCATGGTATGGCAAAGTGCACAAGCAATCCTACAATTTAAGTGGAGCTCAATATGCAACGAGATGCATATTGACAAAACACCACATCAATTATTTAGTTCGATCTCATTTATGTACCCAACAATGTTAAATGTTGTTAAACATGGCGAGAGGGGAAACATGATGAAACTATCTAATCTAGGCAAGTTTAAATGAGGCCGGAAGTAACGAACAACAATTCCGGAAAATCCTCATGTGCAAATATTAGGTTTGGTCCTGATCTGTCCTAAACACAATTTTAGAGTTGTTTAACATGCAAAGTGATGCCACCATGATAAACTAGGCAAAATTCTACCCCCATTTACATATAAAGTTTATTTAAATCGGAGCTACGGTTATTTAGTTATGAATTAAAGCATTTTAGCATGGCATAGAGCAAATTTAATGCAAACAACATTTTAAACATTTTAAATATGGATGAAAGTTGCATATTGTTAATCTACACAAAATTCCGAGCAAGTTTCATATATAGTTCATTTTAATCCGATGCACCATTTGTGAGTTATTAAATGCATGAAGAACAAGGGCTATACTGCAAAACTGCCAATGCACCGGATAATGGACAAATTCGCAGGACTGGGAAAAAAACATGGCACGGGCTGAATCGGGGCAGTCCCAACGGTAAGGGAAAAAAAGGAGAGGAGGGTGCTGCGGGTGCTGCTCACCATGGGCCAGGCCCAGCCGGGTGAGAGGGGCAGCTGGGCCGCGGTCAATCGGGCGAAGGGGAGGCGGGCCGCCAGGCGGATGAGGCCGCAGGAGTTGGCGCTAGGCCGAGCGGCGCGAGACATGGCCCGGCCGTGGTCAACGGAAGGCGAGCGAGCTGCTCCTTCTCGTCTGAAAACAGAGACAGTTGCAGGGTCATGGCGATGCAGGGGAGCTCGGTCATCCTCCTCGCTCGTACAGGAAACGGAAGAAGAAGGGGAACGGCGGCGAGGGAGAGGCGGAGGCGCAGGCGATGGAGGGGCGCGGGACGGCGGCCTCCGGCGATGGGCGTGCTGAAAGCGCCGAAATTGGGCGCGGGGAACGCATCTTGAAGACGAGGGTGGCCATGGCGGGTCCCTCCGTAGGTCGACAGCGATGACGCGAGGGAAGGCCCTGGGCGGTGGAGGTCGTTCCCGGCGGCGGCTTGGCGTGCTCCCTGTTGCAGCAGAACATAGAGAAAGAGAGACGTGTGAGAGAGAGAAGAGAAAGAGGGGAACGGGCGTGGCGGTGCTCATCTTCCGACGAGGTCGGAACTCCGGCGAGGCCTGGTGGCCGGAGCAGCGACGTGAGGCGGCGGGGTCGAGCGGCTCCAAGAGCTCGATCTGGAGCTCATCTCCTCGATCCCGCTCGGGGCAGGAGGATGGCGAACGGTGGCGGCGCAACACTGGCGCCTCGGCCTAGATCAACCCAGACGGGCCAGTTGCGGGCATGCGGCGGTGAGCATGGGGCTGGATCGCTGGAGGGATGGATTCGAAGGAAGCCATGGGAGTCTCTGGTTGGTGGGGATCTGAGGATTGGGCAGGGGAGAATGCGAGGATCCCGAGGTGGATCGAGACCGGGCGGCGGCGGCTGAAAGGAATGATGGGACAAGCCTACTTCATTTTAGGGTTAGACTAGGTCTATATATAGCAATAGGATATTTTGGATAGGGGCTATTAGGACCCTCCGATTAAAATCAAACGGTCGAGATAAAATAGTTAGGGGCCCCAAATAAGAAAACGATGACGTTTTGTAGACGTTTGGGGATGATCCGGACCCAACGGTGGCAACAGTCCGGGTCGGGTCCGGGACAACTTTCGGGCGCGCGCGAGGGGGGTTGCGGGCTGACGAGAGGGGTTAGGTTGGACCTGGCGGTAGGTAGTGAGTTGTGTAGACGGTCCCGGGCTGAGAGAAGAGAAGAGAGGGAAGCCCGGCATCTGTTTCCGGAGACCGAAAACGTCCGACGTTAGACCGGCTACTATTGCCGCTATAATTATCCGTTGGGGCGTCAAACGAACTCCGATTGCGATGACACTTGACAGGCGGTCTGTCTACACTAAAATAAGACCGCACAGCAAATTTCAACCCAATCCGAGAACATTTTCCGGCCACTTATAAAATAATATTTCGGACATGCCGCGGGCGCGTGCAAGTGTGTCTGGGCTCAGAACGGACAACGGAGAGAACGAGGAGGCCAGGACGGATGCAAGTTTTGAAAAAATATGATGATGCAATGCACATGATGACATGATGAAATGCAACACGCAAGCGAATGACATGGCAACGACAGCGAATCACTGGAGGACACCTGGCACATCGGTCTCGGGGCGTTACACGCCTCCCCCTCCCCCTTGCCCCTATATATAGTGGAGGTTTTGGGGCTGCCCAAGACACGAGATGAACTCTCCCAAGGCGCAGCCCTACCTCTCTCCCTCCTCGTCTCTCGTAGTGCTTGGCGAAGCCCTGCTAGAGTTCCGCGCTCCTCCACCACCACCATGTCGTCGTGCTGCTGCTGGACGGAGTCTTCCCCAACCTCTCCTTCTCCCCTTGCTGGATCAAGGCGTGGGAGACGTCACTGGGCTGCATGAGTGTTGAACGCGGAGGTGTCGTCCGTTCGGCACTAGGATCATCGGTGATTTGGATCACGACGAGTACGACTCCATCAACCCCGTTCACTTGAACGCTTCTACTTAGCGATCTACAAGGGTATGTAGATGCACTCTCCTTCCCTCGTTGCTAGATTACTCCATAGATTGATCTTGGTGTTGCGTAGAAAATTTTGAATTTCTGCTATGTTCCCCAACAGTGGCATCATGAGCTAGGTCTATGCGTAGTTTCTATGCACGAGTAGAACACAAAGCAGTTGTGGGCATCGATATTGTCAATTATCTTGCCGTTACTATTCTTATCTTGATTAGGCGGCATCGTGGGATGAAGCGGCCCGGACCGACCTTACACGTACTCTTACGTGAGACAGGTTCCACCGACTGACATGCACTAGTTGCATAAGGTGGCTAGCGGGTGTCTGTCTCTCCCACTTTAGTCAGATCGGCTTCGATGAATAGGGTCCTTATGAAGGGTAAATAGAAATTGGAAATTCACGTTGTGGTTTTGGCGTAGGTAAGAAACGTTCTTGCTAGAAACCTATAGCAGCCACGTAAAAAAAAACTTGCAACAATAATTAGAGGACGTCTAACTTGTTTTTTGCAGCATATGCCGTGTGATGTGATATGGCCAAAAGGATGTGATGAATGATATATGTGATGTATGAGATTGATCATGTTCTTGTAATAGGAATCATGACTTGCATGTCGATGAGTATGACAACCGGCAGGAGCCATAGGAGTTGTCTTAATTTATTTATGACCTGCATGCCAACATAAACATCATGTAATTACTTTACTTTATTGCTAACCGTTAGCTGTAGTAGTAGAAGTAATAGTTGGCGAGACAACTTCATGAAGACACGATGATGGAGATCATGATGATGGAGATCATGATGATGGAGATCATGATGATGGAGATCATGGTGTCATGCCGGTGACGATGATGATCATGGAGCCCCGAAGATGGAGATCAAAAGGAGCAAAATGATATTGGCCATATCATGTCACTATTTGATTGCATGTGATGTTTATCATGTTTTACATCTTATTTGCTTAGAACGACGGTAGCTTAAATAAGATGATCCCTCACTAAAATTTCAAGAAAAGTGTTCCCCCTAACTGTGCACCATTGCGAAGGTTCGTCGTTTCGAAGCACCACATGATGATCGGGTGTGATAGATTCTTACGTTCGAATACAACGGGTGTTGACGAGCCTAGCATGTACAGACATGGACTCAGAACACATGCGAAACACTTAGGTTGACTTGACGAGCCTAGCATGTACAGACATGGCCTCGGAACACGGAGGACCGAAAGGTCAAAGATGAGTCGTATAGAAGATACGATCAACATGAGATGTTCACCGATGATGACTAGTCCGTCTCACGTGATGATCGGACACGGCCTAGTTGATTCGGATCATGTATCACTTAGATGACTAGAGGGATGTCTATCTGAGTGGGAGTTCATGAAATAATCAGATGAACTCAATTATCATGAACATAGTCAAAAGGACTTTGCAAATTATGTCGTAGCTTACGCTTTAGTTCTACTGTTTGATATGTTCCTAGAGAAAATTTAGTTGAAAGTTGATAGTAGAAATTATGCGGACTGGGTCCGTATACTGAGGATTGTCCTCATTGCTGCGCAGAAGGATTATGTCCTTAATGCACCGCTCAGTGAGCTGAACCTCAAGCGTCAGTTGTGGATGTTGCGAACATCTGGCATACACGTTTTGATGACTACATGATAGTTCAGTGCGTAATGCTAAATGGTTTAGAATTGAGGCACCAAAGACGTTTTTGAAACATCGCAGAACATATGAGATGTTCCAAGGACTGAAATTGGGATTTCAGTTTAGTGCCCACGTCAAGAGGTATGAGACCTCTGACAAGTTTCCTAAGCTTGCAAACTAAGGAGAAAAGCTCAATCGTTGAGCATGTGCTCAGATTGTATGAGTACAACAATCGCTTGAATCGAGTGGGAGTTGATCTTCCAGATGAGATAGTGATGGTTCTCCAAAGTCACTGTCACCAAGCTACTGGAGCTTCATGATGAACTATAACATATCAGGGATAGATATGATCCTTGAGCTATTCGCGACACCACAAAAGTAGAAATCAAAAGGGAGCATCAATTGTTGATGGTTAGTAGAACCACTAAGTTTCAAGAAGGGCAAGGGCAAGAAAGGGATACTTCCTGAAACGACAAATCAGTTGCCGTTCTAGTAAAGAAACCCAAAGTTGAACCCAAGCCCGAGACTAAGTGCTTCTGTAATAAGGGGAACGGTCACTGAAGCAGAACCACCCTAGATACTTGGTAGATGAGAAGGCTGGCAAGGTTGAAAGAAGTATGTATTGGACATACATTATATTAAATGTGTACTTTACTAGTACTCCTAGTAGCAGCAGGGTATAAGATGCCGGTTCGGTTGCTAAGTGTTAGTAACTCGAAATAAAAGACTACAGAATAAACGGAGACTAGCCAAAGGTGACATGACGATGTGTGTTGGATGAGTTTCCAAGGTTGATGTGATCAAACATCGCACGCTCCGTCTACCATCGGGATTGGTGTTAAACCTAAATAATTGTTATTTGGTGTTTGCATTGAGCATAGACATGATTGGAGTATGTCTATCGCAATACGGTTATTCATTTAAGGAGAATAATGGTTGCTCTGTTTATTTGAATAATACCTTCAATGGTCTTGCGCCTAAAATGAATGGTTTATTGAATCCCGATCGTAGTGATACACATGTTCATGCCAAAAGATATAAGATAGTAATGATATTACCACATACTTATGGCACTGCAATTTGAGTCATATTGGTATAAAACGCATGAAAAAGCTCCATGTTGATGGATCTTTGGACTCACTTGATTTTGAATCACTTGAGACATGCAAATCATACCACATGGGCAAGATGACTGAAAGGCCTCGTTTTCTGTAAGATGGAACAAGAAAGCAACTTGTTGGAAGTAATACATCTTGATGTATACAGTCCAATGAGTGCTGAGGCATGTAGTGGACATCGTTATGTTCTTACTTCACAGATGATTTGAGTAGATGTTGTATATTTACTTGATGAATCACGAGTCTGAATTATTGAAAGGTTCAAGTAATTTCAGGGTGAAGTTGAAAGATCGTCGTGACAAGAGGATAAAATATCTATGATATGATCATAGAGATGAATATCTGAATTACAAGTTTGGCACAGAATTAAGACATTGTGGAAATGGTTTCACAACTGATACAGCCTGGAACACCATAGTGTGATGGTGTGTCCGAACATCATAATTGCACCCTGTTGGATATGATGCATACCATGATGTCTCTTATCGAATTACCACTATAGTTTATGGGTTTGGGCATTAGAGACAACCACATTCACTTTAAATAGGGCACCACGCAATTCCGTTTGAGTCGACACCGTATGAACTATGGTTCAAAGAAACCTAAGCTGTCGTTTCTTAAAAGTTTGGGGCTGCGACGCTTATGTGAAAAAGTTTCAGGCTCATAAGCTTGAACCCAAAGTGGATAAATGCATCTTCATAGGACACCCAAAACAGTTGGGTATACCTCCTGTCTCAGATCCGAAAGCAATAGGGATTGTTTCTAAAATCGGGTCCTTTCTCGAGGAAAAGTTCCTCTCAAAAGAATTGAGTGGGAGGATGGTGGAGACTTGATGAGGTTATTGAACCGTCACTTCAACTAGTGTATAGCAGGGCACAAGGAGTTGTTCCTGTGGCACCTACACCAATTGAAGTGGAAGCTTATGATAGTGATCATGAAACTTCGGATCAAGTCACTACCAAAACCTCGTAGGACGACAAGGATGCGTACTACTTCAGAGTGGTACGTAATCCTGTCTTGGAGGCCATGTTGCTAGACAACAATGAACCTACGAGTTATGGAGAAGCGATGGTCGGCCCGGATTCCGAAATATGGCTCGAGGCCATAAAATCCGAGAGAGGATCCATGTATGAAAACAAAGTGTAGACTTTGGAAGAACTACTTGATGGTCGTAAGGCTGTTAGGTACATGTGGATTTTAAGAAGAAGACGGGCGTGGACGGTAATGTCACCGTCTATGAAGCTCGACTTGTGGCGAAGAGTTTTTCACAAGTTCAAGTAGTTGACTACGATGAGATTTTCTCACCCGTAGCGATGCTTAAGTCCGTCGGAATCATGTTAGCATAAGCTGCATTTATGAAATCTGGCAGATGGATGCCAAAACAAGTTTCCTTACCAGTTTTCGTAAGGAAAGGTTGTATGTGATACAATCAAAAAGGTTTTGTCGATCCTAAGGATGCTAAAAGGTATGCTAGCTCCAGCGATCCTTCCATGGACTAGAGCAAGCATCTCGAAGTCAGAATATACACTTTGATGGAGTAATCAAAGTTTATGGGTTTATACAAAGTTTGTTAGAAACTTGTATTTACAATAAAGTGAGTGGGAGCACTACAACATTTCTGATAAGTATATGTGGATGACATATTGTTGATCCGAAATGATGTAGAATTTCTGGAAAGCATATAGGGTTATTTGAAAGGTGTTTTTCAATGGAAAACCTGGATTAAGCTACTTGAACATTGAGCATCAAGATCTATAAGGATAGATCAAAAAACGCTTAATGGTACTTTCAAATGAGCACATAGCTTGACATGATCTTGAAGGTGTTCAAGATGGATCAGCCAAAGAAGGAGTTCTTGCCTGAGTTGAAAGGTATGAAGTTAAGACTTAAAGCTCGACCACGACAGAAGAAAGAGGAAGGACGAAGGTCGTCCCCTATGCTCTTGTCATGGGCTCTATACGATATGCCATGCTGAGTACCGCACCTGATGTGTGCCTTGCCACATGTCTGGTAAGAGGGTACAAAGGTGATCTAGGAGTAGATCACCAGATAGCGGTCAAAATTATCCTTAGAGGAATAAGGATATATTTCTCGGTTATGGAGGTGATAAAGAGTTCGATGTAAAGAGTTACATCGATGCAAGCTTAACACCTATCTGGATAGCTCTGAGTAGAGATACCGGATATGTATAATGGAGAAACAATTTGGAATAGCTCCAAGTAGAACAGTTATTTGAAATGGCTCCAAATATAGCGTAGAGATTTGCGAAGTACATACCGATCTGAATGTTGCAGACCCGTTGACTAAAACCTCTCTCACAAGCAACATGATCAAACCCAGAACTCATTGAGTGTTAATCACATAGTGATGTGAACTAGATTGTGAACTCTAGTAAACTCTTTGGATGTTGGTCACATGGCGATGTGACCTGTGAATGTTAATCACATGGCGATGTGAACTAGATTATTGACTCTAGTGCAAGTGGGAAACTGTTGGAAATATGCCCTAGAGGCAATAATAAATTGATTATTATTATATTTCCTTGTTCATGATAATCGTTTATTATCCATGCTATAATTGTATTGATAGGAAACGCAGATACATGTGTGGATACATAGACAACACCATGTCCCTAGTAAGCCTCTAGTTGACTAGCTCGTTGATCAATAGATGGTTACGGTTTCCTGACCATGGACATTGGATGTCGTTGATAACGGGATCACATCATTAGGAGAATCATGTGATGGACAAGACCCAATCATAAGCCTAGCACAACGATCGTGTAGTTCGTATGCTAAAGCTTTTCTAATGTCAAGTATCATTTCCTTAGACCATGAGATTGTGCAACTCCCGGATACCGTAGGAATGCTTTGGGTGTGCCAAACGTCACAACGTAACTGGGTGGCTATAAAGGTACACTACGGGTATCTCCGAAAGTGTCTGTTGGGTTGGCACGAATCGAGACTGGGATTTGTCACTCCGTGTGACCGGGAGGTATCTCTGGGCCCACTCGGTAGGACATCATCATATGCGCAATGTGACCAAGGAGTTGATCATGGGATGATGTGTTACGGAACGAGTAAAGAGACTTGCCGGTAACGAGATTGAACAAGGTATCGGATACCGACGATCGAATCTCGGGCAAGTACAATACCGGTGGACAAAGGGAATTGTATACGGGATTGACTGAATCCTTGACATCGTGGTTCATCCGATGAGATCATCGTGGAACATGTGGGAGCCAACATGGGTATCCAGATCCCGCTGTTGGTTATTGGCCGGAGAGGTGTCTCGGTCATGTCTGGATGATTCCCGAACCCATAGGGTCTACACACTTAAGGTTCGATGACGCTAGGGTTATAGGGAAAGTATGTACGCGGTTACCGAATGTTGTTCGGAGTCCCGGATGAGATCCCGGACGTTACGAGGAGTTCCGGAATGGTCCAGAGGTAAAGATTGATATATTGAACGAAGGGTTTTGGAGTCCGGGAGTGTTCCGGAGGTACCGGGTGATGACCAGCATGACCGAAAGGTGCTTCGGGAGCCCCAGCAAGTGTTGGGGGGCTTCATGGGCCAAGGGAAGGGGGCAAACCAGCCCACTAAGGGGCTGTGCGCCCCCCTCACCTATTCCCACGTGACCAGGGGGTTTGGGGCGCCCCATCTAGGGTTCCCACCTCCTGGCTTGGGGGCCAAGTCACCCAAGGGGGAGATCCCATCTGCCCTGGCCGCCCCCCCCCCCCTAGGGGAAACCCTAGGGCGCCTCCCCCTCCCCCTTGCCCCTATATATAGTGGAGGTTTTGGGGCTGCCCAAGACACGAGATGAACTTTCCCAAGGCGCAGCCCTACCTCTCTCCCTCCTCGTCTCTCGTAGTGCTTGGCGAAGCCCTGCTAGAGTTCCGCGCTCCTCCACCACCACCATGTCGTCGTGCTGCTGCTGGACGGAGTCTTCCCCAACCTCTCCTTCTCCCCTTGCTGGATCAAGGCGTGGGAGTCGTCACTGGGTTGCATGTGTGTTGAACGCGGAGGTGTCGTCCGTTCGGCACTAGGATCATCGGTGATTTGGATCACGACGAGTACGACTCCATCAACCCCGTTCACTTGAACGCTTCCGCTTAGCGATCTACAAGGGTATGTAGATGCACTCTCCTTCCCTCATTGCTAGATTGCTCCATAGATTTATCTTGGTGTTGCGTAGAAAATTTTGAATTTCTGCTACGTTCCCCAACAATTCGTACACTATATAATGGTATAAAAGTGTTACCTTGAAATGGAACCATGGCAAAACAGAACAAACTTGAAAACTACTATCTCCGTTTCAGTTTATAAGTCCTACGCGTATACCTAGGTTGCCAATTTTATCACCTTAATATAAACTATATAACACAAAAATTATACGGTTTGAAAATAGAGCATCTAAAGTTTATATTGGTATATTTTTTATAATATATGATTTGTATTAAGTTGGTCAAATTAACGACCTAGGGGTACGCGCACGCCCTGCTGAGAGAGAGGTAGTACTAACCACATCCTCGAAATTTGGTCAAAATAATGATTTTTGACACGATCTTGAAAACAATGACCAACAGCATGGGAAAGCATGAAATGAGAGACTTTAACAAAAACTATGGAAATGCGAGGGTGTTGCCTCGAGTAAAGACCCAAAAAGATTTTTGTGAGTTTACACAAACCAATGGTATTGGGAATTTTCTTAATACCATGAAAAAATGATCTCTAAAAAATCCAAATCTATAGTATAGTATGGCAAAAATGAAGAAATCCGATACCAATGTTTGACATGAAATATTTCCTCAAAGTCAAGTAATGCAAAAATAATCATGTTTACTAAAGCTTAGTTGTGACACTTAATTAATTAATTAATGCACTGGGATGAAGGACGCACACAAAAAGCTGGTGATAACCCTACGGCTACACACAAAAGTGTTACCCTGGAATGGAACCATGGCAAAACAGAACAAACTTGAAAACTACTAACCATATAATTTGGTCAAAATAATGATTTTTGACACGTTCTTAAAAACAATGACCAACAGCATGGGAAAGCATGAAACGAGAGACTCTTAACAAAAACTACGACAATGCGTGGATGTTGCCTTAAGTGAAGACCCAAAAAGATCGTTGCGAGGTTACACAATCCAATGGAATTGGGAGTTTTCTCAATACCATGAAAAAAATATCTTGAAAAATTCAAATCTATGGTAGTATGGTATAGTAGAGCAAAAATGAAGAAATCCGATACCAATGTCTCACGTGAAATATTCCCTCAGAGTCAAGTAATGCATAAAATCATTTTTTACTAAAGCTTAGTTATGACGCTTACTATAATTAATTAATTGATGCACTGGGAATGAAGGACGCACGATGCATCGCAGCACACAGAAAGCTGGTGATAAACCCTACCGCTACGCGCATATCCACGGAGCCTGATAGTGCTGACGCGTCGCCACGGTCATGCAACCGGCCATTTTACCCGTACAGAGGCCGTACCAGTATATATAGCACCAGCACCCACGCGCCACACCATGTCCATCAACCATCGAGGCAATAATCCACGCACGGTTGTGAGCAGTTCACCAGCAAAACACGTAGAGGTTACAGAGAAGCCAGCCAGCAAGCAAGCAAGCAAGATTGAGCGTTCGCGGATGGTGGCCGAGGCCGTGGCGCAGGCGTCGTCGGTGTTCGCCGCCTTCGACAAGGACGGCGACGGCAAGGTGTCGGCCGCCGAGCTGCGCGGCTCCATGACGGCGGCGCTGGGCGAGGAGGTGTCCGAGGAGGAGGCCGCGGCGATCCTGGCCACCGTGGACGCCGACGGCGACGGGCTGCTGGACCAGGAGGAGTTCTCCCGGCTCGGCCTCCCCGCCGCCGGAGACGACGGCGGGGCGGCCGGAGGCGACGACGACGAGGTGAGGCGGCGGTGCCTGAGGGAGGCGTTCGCGATGTACGCGACGGGGGCCGGCGAGGAGGAGGGCGCCAGGATCACGCCGGCGAGCCTGAGGCGGATGCTGGGCAAGCTGCTGGGGGCCGAGAAGATGGGGCTGGAGGAGTGCAGGGCCATGATCTGCAGGTTCGACCTCAACGGCGACGGCGTCCTCTCCTTCGACGAGTTCAGGGTCATGATGATGGCCAATTTGTAAACGATGGTTGGTTTCATTTCATTCGTTCGCTTTTTTCTTCTGTGTTTTTGACATGTGGTTGCAGTTGTTCACATGATGGACGTTTTAATTGTATGCTGGGGTTTGGGTGTGATGCTTAAATTTCAAGTTTTCTTCTTTTTCTTTTCAGTTTTGATGATGAAGACAAGTTGAGGGTGTCATGTTGTAAATAAGCTCATACCTCTTCCTATTTGACCTCTAGTTCATTGATAAGAATCTTGTTCATGATTATCTTAAGCAAATGGTAAACCCTCGGTTGACATTCTGTTTTGAATAAATAATAAGTAAAGGATATTGGCGCCGCATGTTGGCCTTCTCATGGGGCGGCTCATTTCATTCTCTCCTTTGCATGCAACAATAACACATGAGCACGGCATCACCAAAAAATTCTTTAAAGTTTGAATTTAAAAAAAATATCTCTCAAACCGTTGGCCTGGTAGACGGTCCGATTTCGTTCGTCAAGGTGCAGAACCCACCGATGAAAGAAAGGTTGCTAATCGGATTAACGGTTTGCGAGATAAATCATTTTCAAAATTCCTGTTTAGCAACTAATATGATGATGTCAGCATGATGTGTAAGATTTCTTTTTTTAAACCAAGCCCATATACTTTCTCCGTTCCTAAATATTTGTCTTTCTAGAGATTTCAACAAATGACTACATACGAAGTAAAATGAATGAACCTACACTTTAAAATATGTCTACATACATCCGTATGTTGTAACCATTTGAAATGGCTAGAAAGACAAATATTTGGGAACGGAAGGAGTATTAACTAAATTAGAATCTTTATACAACCATTCATTACAGCATCTGCCACACAGGCCGAAACACTATTAATAAAAACACTGTCAAACCTATTATTAAAACTAAACTTAGCTATCTTGTGCGCCACCATATTAGCTTCCCTGCTAATATTGGAAATCTTTACATTCGCCAGCATCTTTGAAATACTCAATGCTTCCTTCTTAAGGTCAACAAGGGGAGATTTTTCAAAATTGTCCTTTCCTAGAACACCAACCACAAAAGAACAATCTGTTCCCAAAATGATGGGTTTGTGAAGGGTAATACCGATATACAATCCGGAGATTGCCGCTTTAAGTTCCGCTTCTTCAACGCTATAGTAGGCTCCAATATAATCCGAAGAGGAAATTACTACTTCTCCAACATGGTTTCTGACAACCACCCCCACACTCGCGGCGTTGATTGCCTTCACAAAACTTACATCAACATTAATCTTGAAAAACTCCGCGTTAGGAGGTTCCTCTCCACATTATTTGAAACCTGAATGCCCTCCTCCAATTCCTTGCCTTTTTTACTTATCACTCCCTGCGCTTTTGTTTGGCAAGACGAAATGGAAGCCAAGTAATTTTGTACAAAATTCACAGAGGCTTAGATGGATTCTTTACCTTTAGCAAAAATCAAATCATTCCTCAAATGCCAGGCTCTCCACAACATGAATATAGTCTGCTCAGCCGCTGCGGGACTTAATTGATCCAGTAAAATAAAAAAACCAATCTGGCCCTGTATTTTTAAAAATGCACTTCGGCCAGCAAATTCCACACCTTTATCAAAGCCAAACGAAGAGCACGCGCCTTTGGGCAACTCACCAACGCATGAAAAGTGCATTCATCTTCAACACCACAAATTGTACATATTCTCAGGATAGCTTGATGGTGTTTAACCTTGTTAACTTGAATCACCAAAATATTAGAAGCCACCCGCCAAGCAAGTATTCTGATCTTCTGAGGGACATTAGCTTTCCAAATAATATTTCAGATCCTCCTTTCTCCATTAACTGCTACACTAGAATGTAAGATTTCTGAGTGCATGTGTGTACTCTTTCTATATAGGCAAATATCACATTGGATAGCAGCCGCATGTGAAGACATGCATACGCGTTGCTACTTTGAGTTTGTCATAAAAGAATGTCGTGAAAAAACATCCGAGTGCCAACCGCGTTTTATCTCTGGAAGAGAAAAAAATGGAGCTCTCGGTTCCTTTTTTACGACCTTGGCCTAGTTTTAAGTGTGAAACCTTAGGTGATGCTTTCAAATTTGTCTCAACAAAAAAGGTGATGCTTTCAAAGATTTAAGACAATGAGCAAAGCTGAATAAAAGTAGATTCAGCGGGGGCCTTTCCAAGTGATTTCCCTATGTAGAGAAAACAAGGCAAAGGGCGCCTTCATGTGCAAGAAGGGAGAAGGAACCCACTCGTTTCCATATGCACAGTCGTCCTTCTCCGTCGTTTGACCCGTAATTGCCGACGACAAGACACAGAGTCGACGCTTCTTGCAACCTTGACGAATGTCGGGTAGAGGAGCCACAGGACAGGTATGGGTAACTGACCGGTCTTAACCAAGAGAAGCATGCATCGAGACATGTTGGGTGACAAAGGAAGGTTCACGAACAAGTAGATGGACCGTCTAAAGGTTACAAATGCTTGTCAACGCACGCAGCTGATGCAAAGAAACAGGAACCGCACGAAAACAAAGTGGTAGCAAGGGAAATCGTTATAGTCGCCGGCTTAGGCCATCTCCAGCCGTGCCTTAGGAAGGCCTTTTCAGACAATTTTTTCGCGTCGGCGTTAAAAAAACGGCACAGTCGTGTCTTCAGGAGTCCGATTTTCGCCGGCCTGGGCCGAAAACAGCGCCGGCGGACCCAGGCCGAACCCGGCGCGCTGGGGGGCGCCCGGGGGCGCCGGGGCGAGCTGTTTTGATGCGAAAAAGCCGCGGGCCAGCCGCGTCAGCGACACGACGCCTCGTCTTCCCCCAACGGCCTCGGTTCCCGCGGGGAATCAATGCCAAGGCTGCCGCCGGTCAGCCTTGCCATTGATTCACGGGCGGCGCGTCACGGCACGACGCGTCGACGCCTCCCCTCCCTCGTACGCGTACACACGGGTGCGGCGCGGCTATATAGCCGATGGCCTGCACTCGTCTGTACCCACACCAGCCCCGCCCCTCGCCGCCGCCCAGCCCCTCCCTCTCCCTACCTCTCCCGAGCGCCGCCGCCCAGCCCCTCCCTCTATCTCTCTACCTCTCCCGAGCTCGTCGCCATGGCGGAACACTTTCCCGGAGACGAGGCGGCGGCCAACGGCTTCCGCCGCCGTTCGCTCCGCGAACAGGAGTCCTGGCTCCTGTTCCAGGCGAACATCCCGGCGCCGCCGGACATGCGCGCCGGGCCGACGGGGTGGAGACTCAGCGTCGGGGGAGTGCCCATTCCCCCGTTGCCCGACGTCGTGGCGAAGCCGAAGTACTTCGCCAAGGAAGTTGAGGTCGTGCGCGCCTCCCTCACCGACGCCCAACTCTCCCTCCCCCAGTACGCCGCCGACAACCACGCGGCTTGGGTGGCATATTTCGAGCGCCGCCAGCAGCAGCGCTTGGCGTCCACCAACGGCGCGCCGGTGGTCGGCGGCCGGCAGAACAGCTAGGGGCGCCATCTGTGGTGGGGCGTCCCCGGCCGCACACTCGAGGGCGTGCTGACGTACCTCGAGGGCGGCAACGACCCGCCGTTGGCGTACCCGGCAAGGGCGGCCGCCCCGGCGCAGCACCGACGCGCCGGGCCATGGGCACCAAGGAGGTTCAGGTCCTCCTCCTCTCGATCTTCATCGCACTCCTCCGGCACTCCGGCCCTGCTCGGCGTCAAGGCCGAGCCCGCGGCGGAGACGCCGCTTGGCCGGCGCACTCGCAGCGCCGGCATCGTCATCAACAAGGGCGCCCGGCGCGCCTACTCGTCGGCTCCTCCTCCGCGCTTCGTCAAGCCAAAGACGGAGCCGGGGCTCGCGCCGGTGAAGGAGCCGGTCGCGCCGGTGACGACGGAGCTCGACGACGACGACGCGGCCCTGGAATGGGCGCGCAGGGACTCCATAGCGATGGAGAAGGAGCGCCTGGAGAAGGCGAAGGAGCGCCAGTGCGCCGCCCTGCTTCGCTTCGCGGAGCGTCGACGGGCCGCGACGAAGGCGGAGTCGTCGTCATCTACGACAGCGACGACAACGACAACGATGCGCCGCCACCAGTCCGCCATGGCGACGCCGGGCAGGGGTCCAGCAGGGGCGCCCGCATCAAGGAGAAGGTCGACGACGACAATAGCGGCGACGGCGGCGACTTCAACCAGTTTTTTTCTTTAGATTAGTTTATGTATATGTGCTATGTAATGAAAATCCGCGAACTTCGCCGAAATGTGCCGAAATATATCGTGTTTGGCCGAAATTTATCGTGTTTAAGCTGAACTTCTTTTATTTTAAAACGTGCCTGGGATGGCCCTGGGACCGACGGCTGGGGACCAACTCGCCCCAGGCCCAATTTTTGCGCCGGCTCACCTACAGGCGGCAATTTTAGGCGCCCCCTAGGGGGCCAACGGCTGAAGATGCCCTTAGTTGCAACTGGATGCACATTCTAGACCATTCTGGAGTGGTCCCTTCTTGGATACTTGACAGGAACGAGTCCTTCCAGGATAGACATAGTGGATTCAGACGTCTTGATGGCTAGAATGAAATAATCTTGCTAATCTTGCGTTACTGGGGCCACGCGCCTACGTAGTTTAAGATGTTACTGTCAGCGAACAACCATCTCCATAAATATGAAATTGACACGAGTAGTTTCGCGGAACTTCTGGTTCGGCTGGAGCATGACCAGTCACAAAACAACCATCAAGGAGCTGAGTACAGTCAGTTGTACATTCTATCGGATTTGAGCACAGCTAGTACGATGCACGGGAAAAACTAGACACATCAGCAATTCAGAAGTACAACAAAAGCGTTCATTCAGTTCCAAAAAAATCTAAGCACTGGACAAGAGATGGAAACCGGTAATTAACAACATACAGACAGTATTTGATGTGTTTATGGCTGGCAGCAACACCAACACCGACGAGTGTACATGCAGAATGTCTACAAACTTTCAATATAACACCTATACAAATGGTACCAGGGGCCTAACCACTCATGCTGCTGCTCATCCTATCCGACCGTAATATAATATATATAATATATAGCAGTCCTGTAATTAACTCAAACTCGGCTAGAGATTTCGCTTGCCAAAATTGTCCTGGTACCAAAAGAATATTAACTGGAACAACCGATGACGCAGATATACACCTTGGAAGATACCTCTCTGGGATAGATATTCATGATTCTTCCCTCCCTCTGCGTCAACTCAAATACTTCACATCATCTGTACTCATCAAATTCATACAACAGAGGCTGGTTGACTCAGTAGCTTCCCATTGGAGGCATCCCGTATGCTGGCATTGGACCAGGACCCATCGGCGGCATACCCATCCCGCCCATCGGCGGCATGCCCATCCCGCCCATCGGAGGTGGACCGCCCATCATGCCGGGCGGAGCAGGCAAGGCCAGAGGAAGCAATTGAGCGTACATGTTCTGTCAAACAGAATGCATATTTGTCATGTTGGCTCCTTAAGCATGAATAATACTCCCTCTGTAACGTAATATATGTCGCTGGAGTAGCTAAACTCCAGCTACTCCAGCGACAAATATTACGGTACAGAGAGAGTTGATAATACGTCGTTCAACCAAAACAAAGGTGCACTTCAAGATTACCTGCTGCGCAACTAGTTCCTTCTCCTCGTTCTCTTTAGCTTTCTCTTCCTTCTGCGATTCTATCCTGTCCTTCACCAAATCATCTACCTTGCTTGTGTACTCACGGATGAACTGCACAGGACAGCAACAACGCCATTAAAGCAAAATTGTACACAGGTGGATATTTCCAAACATTCACATAGAAAAATATATACCTGTAATAGATAGGGGAACGCAAAATCCAGCATGTTATTCGTCCATGCAAGCTCAAGAGCGACATCCGCACGAATCAAGTCGTAGCAAATGAAGAGGCAAGAAGCAAAGCATTCTTTCTTTCCCTGCATGAAAACCAGAGACCTTTAGTGATAAGAAAAGCAATATCACGTGCTGCCTACAGATACTGGAGGCAGATTTCATGCAATAGGACTAAAGTTCAAAAAAAAATTCACACTGCTAAACCAGCACAAGAAAAGGCATATAACTCAATTTGCATAGAATTCAGACCTGTTCGATGAAATAGACAAGCAAGTCCTCTGAGAGCTCACGGTCACCAGACTGTGAGCATGTCTCCATGCAATCCTTGTACATGTTGTCTTTCTTCGATAGGGCAATAGATTGCTTCCATCTGCCAGCCTTCTTGTAAATGTAGGCAGCAATCCTTCTCATCTCAAGCAACTCATGCTTCTCAAGCTGGTCAACAAGAGCAGGCACTTGTTATAATAAAAACAGTAATAACATCAAAAAGCATTTCATATTTGTCTAGTTCTCTTACCTTCTGGGCAAGACCTATCTGATCAAAGTTATCATGCATGTCAACAGATTCACGGAGCCTCTCGTAGTCCTCCTCTTCGACATATAGCTCATTCAAAGCTTCATTGACAGCAGAGACATTGTTGCTCTGAACTGCAACCATGTACGGTTTCACAAGATGCAACTGACCAGCCTGCATAAAAATAACAGAACAGTTCAAAGTTTTAGCATGGTATATACTCCCTCCATTCCAAATTACTCGTCGCAGAAATGGATGTATCTAGAACTAAAATGCATCTAGATGCATCCAATTCTGCGACGAGTAATTCGGAACGGAGGGAGTATAAGTCTAAGACACCAAAATCTTCAATTAGGTACAAACCTTGCGCATTATATCTACAACTCTGGTATGATCCAAACGAAGTGCAAGCACATTGAGAAGATCATTGATGAGATCAGGGTGCTCTTGCAAATAGAAATGCACTGCCTTGTAATAAATCTCAACATTTGCAACTTTAACACAAACATCCTTAAATTGCATGTGATCCCATGCATCTGGAGAATGGTTCATGATAGTGGTAGCAGCATTGTCAAATTCATCATATTGAATGTATAGGTATGTAAGCTCTTTCCAGTGCTGTTGTTCATCACAAGCACGGATAAGCTTAGGAATGTTGAGACGGGTGGAGAAGAGTTTGATGTGTTCCATGAGCTTCTCAGGGCGGTATCTAGCATAGAGAACTCCCAATTCAGTAAAGATGCCCATGTGTGCCCGCTCAAGTCCAAGACCACTCTCCATGAGGGAAATAAGTTCGCTGAAACAACCTCTGTTCTGGTAGTATTCACTCACTTCCTCCAAGTCATCAACCTAAACAAAAAAGAAGGCATGTCAGAAAGGATGAGATGAAAAAGGTCCTCGGAAAGGAACATATATTAAGCTCAAAAGAATGTCCCTGCTTATATACCTGAACGATAATGTTGAGACCACAGATTTGTGCTAGACGGAACTCCTCAGCGTCAACACAAGCAAAGCAGACCTCCTTCCATGTTTTAGCGCTGTTAGCCTTGCGAGCAGCATCTACAGCACCTTGGAACTGCTTCAGCTTGACCAAGGTGACAGCCAGCTTAGCCCAGTTTGAGATGAAGGCATAGATGATCTTTGCAGCTTCGTAGAGCTCTTCGTCATACAGACGGTCACCAACATTTTGGAGATTGGCAACATTCGGCATCAGAATAAACTCTTCAATGTCACTGAGTCTATCAATCTTAGCATATGCAAAGATGAGTTCGCTGTCGACTTTGGGCTCCCTTGCCTTTTGCCTTACCATCAGCAAGTACTTGACCAAATCATGGTATACATTGGCTTCCTCAGCAGCACGGATGACATCAAGGAAATGTGTCACATCATCTGCACGAATGAAGGACTCGATTGCTTCGCTGACTAGACCTTCACGCAACTGGGCCTTGGCAACCTGGCTCCAGACAGCATCTTCTTCGACACGGAATGCAAACTCTTCCGCCCTTTCTATGCTTCGGATGTTATCCAACAGAACATCAACAGCCTGCACATTTAAGTTGAACTTCTTGAATATGGCAAAAGCCTCCTCATAAAGTTGTGCTTCAACTGCTACTTCTCCGACGGCAGGACCATCAAAGTTGTCTAGTCTGTTAACATAGTCCATGACCCTAGATGAGTCTGCCTTGATGGCTGTCAAGATGAGCAGATTCTGAAGATTGAAGTTTCCACTGAACGCGGAATTCTGAAGGACAATCTTCTCAAGAAGTTCAATCAGTTCATGAGGGAGGTCAGCTGTCATGAAAGCCTTAACAGCAGCAGAAACTTGCTCAGGACTCTTGCTTTCGGGCAATGCAGTAGAAACCACTTGGTCAATGAACTGCCTTCTATATTCATTATCAGGCTGTAGAACTTTATCCCACAGATCACCGTCCATTCTTTCAACCACATACCTGAAAATTCAAATCACAAGATTTGAGCATGTAAGCAGACACCCAATGGATATAAAGATTCAGAACATCAGAAGGACAAAAAACTATTTACATACCTAGCTTGCAGCTTGAACAGCGAGTTTTTGTTGGTAACATTGATAAGTTCTTCATCGCACTGTCCACGTCTGTAAGCAACAACAGCAAGAGTAGGATCCCTCTTTTCACAGTATTTACCCACCACACGGGAGTCATAGAACGGGTTGGTAGTAAGGAAATGCTCAGGATTGTTGTTGCTGTCAATGATAATTTTCCCAAGAGCATTGTGGACATGCACATCTTGGCTACCCTCACTCACTAAGTGCTCCAGGAATTGTGTCAGTAAACGTAGACGGTTCCTGGTTAAAAATAGTGAACAAATAAGACCAAAAGAAAAGGCAGGTGTGCATGTGTGTACAGGATAAGAGCTAAGAATCAAACCTCTTCTCGCATTCATCAACCAGTGGCTCGACAGGAAGAAGAGATCGAACAGACAAAATCAAACCCTTAATGAAATCTTCCGGGCACTCGTCATCAAGTAACTGGCCCACTACCAACGGAGCATTTCCAGGGTTCACCTACAATACAGAGAAAAGGGTAAATAGCCATTCATATACTCGACATATTAGAAGAATGATACTCAAATAAAACTAAATTCATGAGAGTTATATATACCTTCTGTACATAGCCTTCAATGTACCGGAGCATATTGTTTGTGTACAGATAGTGAGTAAGATCTGGAACAAAACCAAAGCGATCACAGACATTTATGAGTGGACGGGCATCAGGTAGTTTTGCTTCCATCAGAAAGTTCTTTGTCTTCTCAGCATCGTAAAAGTTAGACTCTCTTGTGACTCGCTCAACTTCTTTAATCTGTCCAGTCCTTGCAGCTGATTCTATATATTTGAAATGGATATCTGGATCCTCACTGTTCCATGTGATGAAGTCAAATATTAAAGTGTGCCGCAGTAAGAAAAGGGCAAACAGAACATATCAAGTTACATCAGGCACAAGTACCTTGAGCTCAAATAGGACCCTAGGAAGAAGTAGAGCCCCTCGTATGATTTAAATTGTTCGAACAGTTTAATACAAGCGTCAACTCCAAGCTGCTCACAGTATTCCTTGGCGGCCTACAGATGAATTTGACAATTAGAACAAAGAGAGGGGGGAGGGGGGTGGGGGGAGCAGCAACGAGAAAGAGAAGGTAACTGTGCAGGTTACCTGCACAACAATTTGAAGATTTCCTCTCAGGTTGACCAGTAAAAGGTCCTTCATGCATTCCAGTGCCCATTCTTTAGAAAGGGTTCCAAAGAACTCAACGAGTGCCTGTGCAACAAAGTAGTCAGTGGACCGGAAAAAAATAGACTGCTGGCCAATTATAACTGAAGAGAACAAACCTGCGGCTCAATAGCATGGGTATTCACGATAACACGCTTGATATCAGGTAATTCTGCGTAGTGCTGCATTGCAGTATAAGAATAATTAGATAGCGAGCCAAAGAATCAACCCAAACTGAATCCGTGCAAAAATACTAACCTGGAGAGCCCGCAAGTACAAGCCAGCCTTTTCACACAGCTGAGCAATACGAGGGCGATCGTAGTGACTGAACATACCATTAGCAAGGATGGCATCGGCGACATTTGGGTAAGTTACCAAGTTGATCTCCAAAACCTGGAATTGATTCAGACAGAAGCTACTGAGTAATGAATGAAACATGTATGGTAGCCATCTATATTCAAAAAATGTAAATGCTAACCTTGGTTTGAAGAAAAGCATGCTCTTCCAAATTTGGTTTGAGAACATCCAACAGAAAAGCTGTTGCTTCTCGTATCATATTTCTCTGTCAACAAAAGATGCATAAGGCAAAGAATTACAGCCAAATTCGCAGCAAAAAGTGCAAAAAGAATATTACAAATCAACAAAGCATAATAAGCATTTATGTGAACAGAAAGGCTACCTGAAGGAAGAGATCAGTTATGGTATTATAATCCAGCGGGCAACCCCCCTCCATTTGTGACATCATGAGAGCAAAGTTGACAGCCCCCTGACCAGGAACACACAGGATATACAGTTAGGCGACTTATGCAGATCAAAGAACCACACAATCAAGTATAAAATGGTTCACCCTGGCACAGTTCTTAAACAAACTATTACCTGTGGATCCGTACGTAAGATGGTCTGGAGGAGGAAGAGGTAGTCCGGAGTGTATCCAACCTGGAATAGCAAGAGTGTTAGGTCAACAGTGAATGTCCAAAGTGAACACAGGTATACCAACTGAAAACAAGATTTAACAGTACCAAAGCACTATACCTGCTTTGAGTATATAAGGATCTTGTCAAACTCCCTCCTCTCAGCAAAAGCGGCGACGACTTTCGGGGTTGCCCTAGCCTTTATGTATATTTTTAGCGCAAGATCATTGTCTACCGTCTGCAATAACATACCACTGAGTGAACATTCCAGACACAATAGTGAACAAAATTAATGGAAGCACGGCTATATCTATGGCTCTATGCAATCAAGAAACATGGCAAAACACAATTTTACCTTTACAAGATCTCCAAGCTCTTCACTGCACTCCAACTTGTCTTCCGCCAACCAATTTTCCAAAAGGTTCTTCTTGTTCTGATTCACAACAAGTCGAGATAACTCAAGGGATTCATAAGCATTGAGCTTCCCTCGAGTAAGCAATGTGCCAAAGTACTGCAACAGTGGAGGTGTTTGTCCAGCTTGAACAGGAACACTCTGCATGTGAAGCACAAAAACAGCAAATGAGCCAAGCAGAAGAACCTACAATTAAAGCAGATTATACAAGGGTAACATCTAAAATAAGAAGAAACTTTTTGGCCGTTGTGTTTCGCTTAACAAATAATACCTTCAAATAAGGAATAGAGATGTCAACACTATAAGCAGATTAACTGTATATGTGAAAGAAGATAATATGTCTTTGTAGGTGTACATTTCTAGTCCTAACCCAATAATACTTCCAGGAAATGATAACTACCAAGAGTTTGTTTTTGTAAAAAAAATAGCAAAGCCCTAATTTTAATAATCCTTTTGATGAAAATTTATACGGTAAGCACACTTTATAAGTCACGCAGTTCAGTATGAAGAACGGCTGGCTCATTAAGAAGGAATACAATGGTGGCAACTGAGCAGCAGAAAGGAAATAAGTAAGCATTAAGAGCTTCATAGGCAGCATGAAAAGAAAGGGACCTGGAATTTGGCAACAGTCTCGGGAGTTCGTAGAAGACCCTGCGGGGACTCTGCAGCCAACTCTGCTGCTTCCTTGTATTTTGTCTGTGCGAACAGTTCCTGGAATCTTTGCACAACCTGCAATTCAGAAACTTCAAAACTTAGTATCTACAAATCAAAATGTGGCATGAAAGAAAAGATAAACATCTCAAACTCTACAGTGAGCATAGAACTCAACTACATGACTAGTTAACTGCAAGTGTAAGCACTCCAGTACCAACCAATAAGTACTCACAGAGAAAACAATAAGCACCCCATTTCCACTAAGACAAAACAGTTACTGTAACAAGTATAGGCGGAAAAAGATTAGTGCTATCTAGGGAACAATTAGTGATGACTGCCAAAATAATTCAACGAGCAAGCATGAAATTTCCAACTATGAAGGAGAACTGTGCTAAGTGATTACGTAAACAACTTGAGAAGACTGAAGTGCTCATTCAGCAAGAATGCAAGTGCTAAATGTAGAAGACTGAAACATGTCAGCTACACAATTTCCAATGGAATACGAAGAAATTAGCAACAAATAGCTCAACAATTTAGCAAGGAACTACTCACGAACAAAACGTGTACTAACTAATTATGCAAAAATACAAGCATAGGTAAAAAGAGCAGGTGCCACAAAATATAAATCATCATACACAGAAGAAAATTAGCTGCGGAGCTTACCAAGTTCTCCGCCCCAGGGAGATTGGCTCTTTTGGCAAGATTCACGGCAAGTTCAAGGTTGTTTAACTGCATGCACCAGAATGTATTAAAACTTTAAAAGGATTAACTAACATATACATGGCCAAGGGATCAAAGAAAGTAAAACAACATACTTGACCACTGACAAAAGGAACAACAGTTGCATCGTTAACTGTGGCATGCAAAACCTGCCCTCTTCTGTTAATGGCATAAAATCCACCGGTTGTTGAAGACTCTGCAGTCAAGAATATGGGGTCTGGACTGATTCTATTTCTATAAACTGCCGCAGCAGTTTCCAAGTCATATACAAACAGCAGCCCAAGCTTCGTAATTACATAGACAAGGCCATACTTTTGAGAGATCTGTAATCAAAAGAAGATAAAACGAATTAGATCTATGTGGTAGCTAATATAGGGTATACATCCTGTGGGACTTAAAATAATACCTGCATGGCTACAGGAAAATCATCCTGGAAATCTGGTGGGAAGAAGAGATCGGCTTGTTTCTTGGAAAAGCCAGGTTTCCCTGCATGAAATGAACCGACAACGAAAGTAAGAACAGAGGAACGAATCTAAACAAAATAAAAGCAAAATTCTAATGGCCATGCGGTAGACAAGTTTGCTCTACTAAGAATTTGAATTTGAATGCAGAAACAAAAATATTGATAAGTAGAACTTCAGGGTTCTAAACACAAACCTGGCTGCGCGCCCAGTTCAATAATATGCAACTTAGAAGTAAGTGTTCCAGCATTAGATGCCTTAGAAGCAAAACAGATGAGGGTGGATGGGTTCTCGTTGCCAGGAACCTGGTTAGGAAAACCAAGCACAGTTGTTAAACACTAGAAAATAAACAATTATATAAGCAGCACTAAATAACTGAACAGTACCTTGAATGTTGCAAAAGAAGCAGCATGGGCTTCAAGTGCTTGACTACGCTGCTGATCCACAGAAAAGAGTTGCATATTTCCCTTTACCAGCTGTGGCCTCTGATAGGTGAAAAGGAAAGCTCGTCAATATGAGAAGCACATATGACAAAGTATATCGTTTAATAAGTGCCTACAACAACTGCTTGCTGGCTCACTGTTGTAAATTTGCTTCGAATTTTGGAAAATTATAAGTTATATTCTTATACACCAAGAGGGGTCAAAAATCATCAAGATAGAAATGTCAGCAAGAGAGGCAAAAGCAATTGTGGTCTTTATATTGCGTTCAATTCTGAACACAGCAGTGCACTACGTTATGATGACACATATCAAGAATGTCTGTTAAGCATACCTCTGGAGCACCAGGTGCAATTCCAATAAGCACGAGCCACTTCTCCGCTGGATCACACCGATAGTTGATAATCTGATTATTAGCCAAATTAGCTGTCCTATCGAACATCTTAATGGGCTCAGAATCTCCTGCATCCCAACGAAAGCAAGCGATGATTATCTTGGTTTTGTATTCATAGCACCAAATCATGCAAAGCTGGAAGCACTTAAACCGACAATAACTATGATTTGTCAGAGGAGTAACCTTCAATTGACCAGTGATACACTGATGCCTGTGTTACCAAACCCAGCAACTTTGGGGTGATCCATTTCCAAAACACAACCTGCAATTGTAGAAGAGGAGATATGCAAGATAATGTATCGAGTAAGATTACATATTAGCATTTAAACAAAAGGAACAAGAACACTTGAAAATAATTTAAAACATTTACCTGCTCAGGCATCTGGTGCGACTTGATTTTAGTTTTAGCTTCAATATTAAAGATTTGCAGGTGATCCTGCGTGGTTCCAGGTATTTGAGCTGCAAAAATAATTAGGTGGAATGTTATCGTGTCTATTCCTAAACTCCTGAAATGCTATCGATGCATGAACCAGTCATTTCAACTTTATACGATTTAAGATAGACAATTCTGATTCTGCAAGAACATCACTTCGCAGCTATCTGTTTATTTGCAGAACTGATATCACTATTGTATTTGCATGTAGACAGCATCGTAAAAAAAAATCAAATTAAAGATAGACAATTCTGATTCTGCAAGTAGACAATTCTGATTCAGGAAGAACATCACCTGGCAGCTACCGTTTATTTGCAGAACTGATATCACTATTTGAACTTAGTGATCTAAACGTCACTAAGTAGTGATCTAAACGCGCTTACATTTCTTTACAGAGGGAATAGAAAACATCATAAAAAAATATCACATCAAATGGGTATTTTACATGCTAGTTCTACTTCATCACAAATAACTAGCCAAAACAAAGAGGTGATAAGGGAGCATTCGACTTTAAAACATATTGACAGAAAGCCCTTAAGCTTAAACGAGAAGATATGGAAGTTCTGTGCCTGGGATAATTCAATTGTATATTCCGTTGATGCCTAGCAATCAGTCTACGTAATTTGCATATTCCTCCACGTCCGTATCTTGTGCATATTTCGTTTTAGTTGTTAAATAACATGCATACTGCCGGATCCTACCCTACAGTTTTCCCTCAAAACAAAGGTAGCATTTTCCTTGACAAAAGTAGGCCGTAGACAATACAGGCAGATCCAGTTCGTGGAGAAGTCATTGATTCAAATGAGAACAACAGCATACAATGGCTTGCACAGGTTCATATATTAACTCTTACGGTGACCTATCCAAAGTCCAAGCTAAGATCAACTATAAGGAATCTAAGTCATGGTCATGGTCACAGTATAGGCAAAATAGACGTCATGCAATCCATGGAAACTCTGAACTCAATGCACAACCGATCAGCAGCTATCACACGCATTTAAAGTGTGGAATGTCAGTAGACATCAGCACAAGATAGAAAGGATGTATCTGACCTTTCATGGGAGCATTCATTTTTCAAAGTCAAGAACATATGTATTCATCGCAACTCAACGACAATTTTAAGATATTAGATCACCAAACTGTCTTTCTAACATGGGCATGATATCATAACGGAATTATCTATATATGCAAATAATGACAAGCGTATTCATCACTGAGATACTGTGCTATTTGTCATTGTAAGTGTGGAAATAATTGCCAATCGCCACTCTAAGCTAACAGATCCCCAGCTGAAACTTGATCACAGGTTTCTATGCAAATTAAAAGCCACTGAACCATTTGCACATTGTACTAAGTACGGAGCTACAGGATGAGATCACCGCCCGGCTCTGACAGATCCCACGGCGGGCTAGGATGGAGGCCGCAGCAAGTATGAAAACGAGATCCCAGGGGCAAGGGGTCGGCGAGATCTACCTTTCAGCGCGAGGATCCTGGTGTTGGGGTTCATGAGCGCGGAGTCGGCCGTAATGGGCCTGCGGAGGGGCTGGCTGGGCATGGCCATGTCGATGATGACGACGCTGTTCTGCGGCGAGGTCTCCCGGACGCAGATGTACCTGTCCGACTCCATGGTGACGTGGGTGAAGGTGATGAACTGCGGCGCGATCCCCAGGCTCGTCAGCTGCAAGCAACAACGCCATGGAGAACGAGTCAGTCAGTCAGTCGGTCAGTCGAGTCGGTCGGCCGCAAGCTCCGGCCCCTGCCGGGAGATCTGATCTGACTCCCGAAAGGGGGGCGGAGGCGGAGAGCATGATGCGCGCGCGTGTTACCGTGAGGGCCTCGCGCATGGCGATGGGGGCGTTGGCCGCCGCCATGGCGGCAGACGGCGGCGGCGAGAGGGCACAGTCGAGGGGAGGGGAGGGGGGTCGGTCGTGCGTCGCCTCGCCCGGCCGGTGCGAGCGAGCGAGCGAGAGATCGGATCTGATCTGAGGACGGGGGAGGAGGAACCAACGGGGCAGAGAAGATGATGGAATTTTTAGTAGTGGGGTGTCTGTTGGAAGTCTTTTTGCACGTTAGCCCTCCAGTGTCTCCATAATGACAGCGGTGCACGCTAAGCTTAGCTTTTCTTTAGCAAGTACAGTATGTTTGTTTGAGTATCTAATTACTACTACCAAAAGTGCAAAAGAATTTAGAATTAATATGCTTTTAGATCTCCTGTCAAAAAAATAGATATCGGTTAATCAACATTTAAGAGCTCGCAGTTCGTGCACCGCCTTATTATTATAGAACAATCAACACTAACTAAAACATTTCATAGTGTGTGGTCCTTCCGTTTCTTTTTACTCTGCATGCTATCTTTATCTACAATCAAACTTTATGAAGTTTTAACAAGTTTGTAAAAAAATACTCTCTCCGTACCATAATGTAAGACGTTTTTCGTCACTAGTGTAGTGTCAAAACACGTCTTACATTATAAGACGGAGGGAGTACCAACACTTAAACTATCAAATCAATGTCGTTAGGATTCATCATTGAATATACTTCCATGTTGTATGTATTTGATATTGTATATGTTGATATCTTTTAATATAAATTTGATCAAAATTTATAAACTCGACACGAATCTAATATGTGAAATAAATAAATGGAGTATCATAAATTATCTCCATAATGCATACTCCCTCCATTCCAGTGAATAAGGCGTGCAAGCATCTCAAAAATCAATTTTGACCAAAAATTATACTCCCTTCGTCCGAAATTATTTGTCGTATAAATGGATAAAAGTGAATGCATCTAGAACTAAAATAAATCTAGATATATCTATTTCTTTGACAAGTATTTCCGGACAAAAGGAGTACCAATCAAACGTATGTTATATGTGATAAAAGTTATACCATTGAATTCATATTCGAAAGAACTTTTCAATAGTATAATTTGTATGTCATAAAAATATATATTTTTTGTGTAATTTGTGGTGAAAGTTGAATTTAGAAAACAAAGTGTGTGCCTTATCCACTGAATGAAGGAAGTAGTATCATAGGTTAGCATCTTTAGCAAGTACAACATGTTTGTTTGAGTGTCTAATTACTACTATCAAAAGTGTGAAAGAATTTATAATTAATATGCTTTTAGATCTCCTGTCAAAAGAAATAGATATCAGTTAATCAACATTTAAGAGCTCGCAGTTCATGCATCGCCTTATTATTATAGAGCAAGAGAAATGCATATTTTAATTCCAAACTTTTGCCCTAGTCTAATTTACAACCCCGAACTCCAATACCGTCTAAACTACAACCTCCAACTCTCAAAACCGGTCAGGATTTAACCCTTCTTTCTCTACTGACCGGTTTTGACCCCTTGGCTAGCGAACAGTAAATTAAAAAATAAAAATAAAGTTGAAAAAAAGGTAAGTTTGTTTTTTCCACAAGGTGAACAATAAATTCAAAAAAAATAAGTGGAACAAAAGTAAAATTTCAAAAATATTTTTGATTTTTCACTCGCTGAACAGTAAATTCAGAAAAAATCGAAAAAAATTTGCATGGAAGATGTATCAATGCGTGAGGTCCATGCCAATTTTCATCGCGTTCAAACATCTGAGTAGCTCTCAGCCAAAAAGAACAAAATCAGCCCAAATAGTGCATGAACAGTTAAATGTTCACAGGCCCTACATTTGTCTTCATTTATCTTTTTTGCTGAGTGCTACTCAAATATCCAAACAAGCTAAAAAAATGTAACTTTTTTGAAATTACTGTATACCCGGTGAAAAGAAATAAAAGCATGATTTTTTTGGTTTACTGTTCATCTAGTCAACAGGTCAAACCCGGTCAAGAGGTAGAGAAGGGTTGAATCGTGATCGATTTTGAGAATTGAGGGTTGTAATTTAGACGGTATTGAAATTCGGGGTAAACCTTCATTAAGCAGAATGTATTCCTTAAGCAGGTGTTAACCTTCCCGGCTCCTTCTTCATATCCTATATGAACTACTTGGCAAAGATAGATGGCGTCATAGCCCAATTTCAATATCACGTCTACACTACAAACCTTGACATCACGCTCCCCCTATTTGTTTCGGCCATGGGTTGATCACTCAAAAACCAAACAGCGGTTAAGTTAAATTTCTACCTTTGATATTCCCTACACATCATCTTATCGTCCTCAACGAAGATAAATGTTGTCATCTCCTTTGCTTTTTTATGTACAAGAAATAGCTACGGTCACCTTAAAATTAATTGCCTCAAAACAGGTGCAGTGTAGTGTCCTTCATTATACCAATCGGTGTTTTTTTTAATATTATAACAAATTAAGGCGAACGGTCTCATATAAGATGACATGTAGGGAGAGAATGCTGGGGAATATACCAATTCAAAACAAATTCCTACGTGTCACCAAGATCAATGTAGGAGATGCTAGTAAGGAGAGAGAGGGAGTGCATCTTCATACCCTTGAAGATCGCTAAGCGGAAGTGTTGCAAGAACGCGGTTGGTGGAGTCGTACACGCAGCGATTTATATCGCGGTGTTGGGGAACGTAGTAATTACAAAATTTTCCTACGCACACGCAAGATCATGATGATGCATAACAACGAGAGGGGAGAGCATTGTCTACGTACCCTCGTAGACCGAAAGCCGAAGCGTTAGCACAACGCGGTTGATATAGTCGTACGTCTTCACGATCCGGCCGATCAAATACCGAACACATGGCACCTCCGAGTTCAGCACACGTTCAGCCCGATGACGTCCCTCGAACTCCGATTCAGCCGAGTGTTGAGGGAGAGTTTCGTCAGCACGACGGCGTGGTGACGATGTTGATGTTCTACCAACGCAGGGCTTCACCTAAGCACTGCTATAGTATTGTCGAGGTGGACTATGGTGGAGGGGGCACCTCACACGGCTAAAAGATCAACTTGATCAATTGTTGTGTCTGTGAGGAGCCCCCCTCCTCCGTATATAAAGGGGGGAGGAGGAGGGGGCCGGCCAAGAGGAGGAGGCGCGCCCAAGGGGGGGGGCAATCCTACTCCAAGTAGGTTTTGCCCCCCTTTCCTATTCCAACTAGGAGAAGGGGGAAGGAGGAGGTGGAGAGAAGGAAGGAGAAGGGGGCCCGCGCCCCCTCCCCTTTCCCAATTCGGATTGGGGCAAGGGGGGCCGCGCGCCACCTCCTGCTGCCTCTCCTCTTCCACCACTTTGGGCCCATGAGGCCCAATAACCCCCGGGGGTTCCGGTAACCCCCCGTACTCCGGTATTGTTGGGGAATGTAGTAATTTCAAAAAAATTCCTACGCACACGCAAGATTATGGTGATGCATAGCAACGAGAGGGGAGAGTGTGATCTATGTACCCTTGTAGATCGACAACGGAAGCGTTTGGTTGATGTAGTCGTACGTATCCATGGCCCGACCGATCAAGCACCGAAACTACGGCATCTCCGAGTTCTAGCACACGTTCAGCTCGATGACGATCCCCGGACTCCGATCCAGCAAAGTGTCGGGGAAGAGTTCCGTGAGCACGACGGCGTGGTGGCGATCTTGATGTACCACTGTCGCAGGGCTTCGCCTAAGCACCGCTACAATATTATCGAGGACTATGGTGGCAGGGGGCGCCGCACACGGCTAAGAATATGATCACGTGGATCAACTTGTGTCTATGGGGTGCCCCCTGCCCCCGTATATAAAGGATCAAGGGGGAGGCCGGCCGGCCCTTGAGGCGCGCCAAGGAGGAGTAGGATTCATACTCCTAGTTGGAGTAGGTTTCCACCTTTCCTAGTCCAACTAGGAGAAGGGGGGGAGGAAGGGAGAGAGGGGTCGCGCCCCAAACCCCTTGTCCAATTCGGACTAGGCTTGGGAGGGGCGCGCGCCACCTCCTGGTCCTTCCCACTAAGGCCCATTAAGGCCCATTGCTTCTTCCTCGTATTCCCGTAACTCCCTGGTACCTCCGAAAATACCCGAATCATTCGGAACCTTTTCGATGTCCGAATATAGTCGTCCAATATATCGATCTTTACGTCTCGACCATTTCGAGACTCCTCGTCATGTCCCCGATCTCATCCGGGACTCCGAACTCCTTCGGTACATCAAAACTCATAAACTCATAATATAACTGTCATCGAAACCTTAAGCGTGCGGACCCTACAGGTTCGAGAACAATGTAGACATGACCAAGACACGTCTCCGGTCAATAACCAATAACGCAACCTGGATGCTCATATTGGCTCCTACATATTCTACGAAGATCTTTATCAGTCAGACCGCATAACAACATACGTTGTTCCCTTTGTCATCGGTATGTTACTTGCCTGAGATTTGATCGTCGGTATCTCAATACCTAGTTCAATCTCGTTACCGGCAAGTCTCTTTACTCGTTCCGTAATACATCATCTCGCAACTAATTCATTAGTTGTAATGCTTGCAAGGCTTAAGTGATGTGCATTACCGAGAGGGCCCAGAGATACCTCTCCGACAATCGGAGTGACAAATCCTAATCTCGAAATACGCCAACCCAACATGTACCTTTGGAGACACCTGTAGAGCTCCTTTATAATCACCCAGTTACGTTGTGACGTTTGGTAGCACACAAAGTGTTCCTCCGGCAAACGGGAGTTGCATAATCTCATGGTCATAGGAACATGTATAAGTCATGAAGAAAGCAATAGCAACATACTAAACGATCGGGTGCTAAGCTAATGGAATGGGTCATGTCAATCAGATCATTCACCTAATTATGTGATCCCGTTAATCAAATAACAACTCTTTGTCCATGGTTAGGAAACATAACCATCTTTGATTAACGAGCTAGTCAAGTAGAGGCATACTAGTGACACTCTGTTTATCTATGTATTCACACATGTATTATGTTTCCGGTTAATACAATCCTAGCATGAATAATAAACATTTATCATGAAATAAGGAAATAAATAATAACTTTATTGTTGCCTCTAGGGCATATTTCCTTCAGTCTCCCACTTGCACTAGAGTCAATAATCTAGATCACATCACCATGTGATGAACATCGATAGTTCACATCATCATGTGATTAACACCCATAGTTCACATCGCCATGTGACCAACACCCAAAGGGTTTACTAGATTCAGTAATCTAGTTCACATCACTTATGTGATTAACACCCAAAGAGTACTAAGGTGTGATCATGTTTTGCTTGTGAGATAAGTTTAGCCAACGGGTCTGCCATATTCAGATCCGTATGTATTTTGCAAATTTCTATGTCAATAATGCTCTGCACGGAACTACTCTTAGCTAATTGCTCCCACTTTCAATATGTATCCAGATTTAGACTTAGAGTCATCTAGATCAGTGTCAAAATTTGCATCGACGTAACCCTTTACGACGAACCCTTTTTTGTTACGTCCATAATTGAGAAACATATCCTTATTCCACTAAGGATAATTTTGACCGCTGTCCAGTGATGTACTCCTAGATCACTATTGTACTCCCTTGCCAAAATCAGTGTAGGGTATACAATAGATCTGGTACACGGCATGGCATACTTTATAGAACCTATGGCCAAGGCATAGGGAATGACTTTCATTCTCTTTCTATCTTCTGTCGTGGTCATGTTTTGAGTCTTACTCAATTTCACACCTTGTAACACAGGCAAGAACTCTTTCTTTGACTGTTCCATTTTGAACTACTTCAAAATCTTGTCAAGGTATGTACTAATTGAAAAAACTTATCAAGCGTTTTGATCTATCTCTATAGATCTTGATGCTCAATATGTAAGTAGCTTCACCGATGTCTTTCTTTGAAAAACTCCTTTCAAATACTCCTTTATGCTTTGCAGAATAATTCTACATTATTTCCGATCAATAATATGTCATTCACATATACTTATCAGAAATGCTGTAGTGCTCCCACTCATTTTCTTGTAAATACAGGCTTCACCGCAAGTCTATATAAAACTATATGCCTTGATCAACTTATCAAAGTGTATATTCCAACTCCGAGATGCTTGCACCAGTCCATAAATGGATCGCTGGAGCTTGCATATTTTGTTAGCACCTTTAGGATTGACAAAACCATCTTGTTGCATCACATACAACTCTTCTTTAATAAATCCATTAAGGAATGCAATTTTGTTTATCCATTTGCCAGATTTTATAAAATGCGGCAATTGCTAACATGATTCGGACAGACTTAAGCATAGATACGAGTGAGAAACTCTCATCGTAGTCAACTCCTTGAACTTGTCGAAAACCTTTTGCGACAATTCTAGTTTTATAGATAGTAACACTACTATTAGCGTCCGTCTTCCTCTTGAAGATCCATTTAATCTCAATGACTCGCTGATCATTGGGCAAGTCAATCAAAGTCCATACTTTGTTCTCATACATGGATCTTATCTCAGATTTCATGGCCTCAAGCCATTTCGCGGAATCTAGGCTCATCATCGCTTCCTCATAGTTCGCAAGTTCGTCATGGTCTAGTAACATGACTTCCAGAACAGGATTACCGTACCACTCTGGTGCGGATCTCACTCTGGTTTACCTACGAGATTCGGTAGTAACTTGATATGAAGTTACATGATCATCATTATTAGCTTCCTCACTAATTGGTGTAGTAGTCACAAGAACAGATTTCTGTGATGAACTACTTTCCAATAAGGGAGAAGGTACAATTACCTTATCAAGTTTTCTACTTTCCTCCCACTCACTTCTTTCAAGAGAAACTCCTTCTCTAGAAAAACTCCGAATTCAGCAACAAAAAGTCTTGCCTTCGGATTTGTGATAGAAGGTGTACCCAAAAGTCTCCTTTGGGTATCCTATGAAGACATATTTCTCCGATTTGGGTTTGAGCTTATTAGGATGAAACTTTTTTCATATAAGTATCACAACCCCAAACTTTAAGAAACGACAACTTTGGTTTCTTGCCAAACCACAGTTCAGATTGTGTCATCTCAACGGACTTAGATGGTGCCCCTTTTTAATGTGAATGCAACTGTCTCTAATGCATGATCCCAAAACGATATTGGTAAATCGGTAAGAAACACCATAGATTGCACTATATCCAATAAAGTACGGTTATGACGATCGGACACACCATTATGCTGTGGTGTTCTAGGTGGCATGAGTTTGTGAAACTATTCCACAATGTTTTAATTGAAGACCAAACTCGTAACTCAAATATTTGTCTCCGCGATCAGATCGTAGAAGCCTTATTTTCTTGTCACGATGATTTTCCACTTCACCCTGAATTTATTTGAACTTTTCAAATGTTTGAGACTTATGTTTCATCAAGTAGATATACTCATATCTGCTGAAAACATCTATGAAGGTCAGAAAATAACGATACCCGCCGCGAGCCTCAACACTCATTGGACTGCATACATCAGTATGTATTATTTCCAATCAAGTTTGTTGCTCGCTCCATTGTTCCGGAGAACGGAGTCTTAGTCATCTTACCCATGAGGCATGGTTCGCAAGTACCAAGTGATTCATAATCAAGTGGTTCCAAAAGTCCATCAGTATGGAGTTTCTTCATGCGCTTTACACCGATATGACCTAAACGGCAGTGCCACAAATAAGTTGCACTATCATTATTAATTTTGCATCTTTTGGCTTCAATATTATGAATATGTGTAACACTACGATCGAGATCCAACGAACTATTTTCATTGGGTGTATGACCATCGAAGGTTTTATTTATGTAAACAGAACAACAATTATTCTCTGACTTTAATGAATAACCGTATTGCAATAAACATGATCAAATCATATTCATGCTCAATGCAAACACCAAATAACACTTATTTAGTTTCAACACTAATCCCGAAAGTATAGGGAGTGTGTGATGATGATCATATCAATCTTGGAACTACTTCCAACACACATCGTTACTTCACCCTTAACTATTTTCTGTTCATTCTGCAACTCCCGTTTTGAGTTACTACTCTTAGCAACTGAACCAGTATCAAATACCAAAGGGTTGCTATGAACACTAGTAAAATACATATCAATAATCTATATATCAAATATACCTTTGTTCACTTTGCCATCCTTCTTATCCGCCAATCACTTGGGGTAGTTCCGCTTCCAGTGACCAGTCCCTTTGCAGTAGAAGCACTTAGTCTCAGGCTTAGGACCAAACTTGGGCTTCTTCACTTGAGCAACAACTTGCTTGCCGTTCTTCTTGAAGTTCTCCTTCTTCCTTTTGCCCTTTTATTGAAACTAGTGGTCTTGTCTACCATCAACACTTGATGTTTTTCTTGATTTCTACCTTCGTCGATTTTAGCATCACGAAGAGCTTGGGAATCGTTTCCATTATCCCTTGCATATTATAGTTCATCACAAAGTTCTACTAACTTGGTGATGGTGACTAGAGAATTCTGTCAATCACTATCTTATCTGGAAGATTAACTCCCACTTGATTCAAGCGATTGTAGTACCCAGACAATCTGAGCACATGCTCACTAGTTGAGCAATTCTCCTCCATCTTTTTAGCTATAGAACTTGTTGGAGACTTCATATCTCACAACTCGGGTATTTGCTTGAAATATTAACTTCAACTCCTGGAACATCTCATATGGTCCATGACGTTCAAAACGTCTTTGAAGTCCCGATTCTAAGCCGTTAAGCATGATGCACTAAACTATCAAGTAGTCATCCTACTGAGCTTAGCCAAACGTTCATAACGTCTGCATCTGCTCCTACAATAGGTCTGTCACCTAGCGGTGCATCAAGGACATAATTCTTCTGTGCAGCAATGAGGATAAATCTCAGATCACGGATCCAATCCGCATCATTGCTACTAATATCTTTCAACACAATTTTCTCTAGGATCATATCAAAATAAACACAAGGAAGCAACAACGCGAGCTATTGATCTACAACATAATTTGCAAAATACTAGCAGGACTAAGTTCATGATAAATTTAAGTTCAATTAATCATATTACTTAAGAACTCCCACTTAGATAGACATCCCTCTAATCCTCTAAGTGATCACGTGATCCAAATCAACTATACCATGTCCGATCATCACGTGAGATGGAGCAGTTTCATTGGTGAACATCACTATGTTGATCATATCTACTATATGATTCACGCTCGACCTTTCGGTCTCTGTGTTCCGAGGCCATAACTGTATATGCTTGGCTCGTCAAGTATAAACTGAGTATTCCGCGTGTGCAATTGTTTTGCACCCGTTGTATTTGAACGTAGAGCCTATCACACCCGATCATCACGTGGTGTCTCAGCACGAAGAACTTTCGCAACGGTGCATACTCAGGGAGAACACTTCTTGATAATTAGTGAGAGATCATCTTAAAATGCTACCGTCAATCAAAGCAAGATAAGATGCATAAAAGATAAACATCACATGCAATCAATATAAGTGATATGATATGGCCATCATCATCTCATGCTTGTGATCTCCATCTCCGAAGCACCGTCGTGATCACCATCGTCACCGGCGCGACACCTTGATCTCCATCGTCACCGGCGCGACACCTTGATCTCCATCGTAGCATCGTTGTCATCTCGCCAATCTTATGCTTCCACGACTATCGCTACCGCTTAGTGATAAAGTAAAGCATTACAGCGCGATTGCATTGCATACAATAAAGCGACAACCATATGGCTCCTGCCAGTTGCCGATAACTCGGTTACAAAACATGATCATCTCATACAATAAAATTTATCATCATGTCTTGACCATATCACATCACAACATGCCCTGCAAAAACAAGTTAGACGTCCTCTACTTTGTTGTTGCAAGTTTTACGTGGCTGCTACGGGCTTTAAGCAAGAACCAATCTTACCTACGCATCAAAACCACAACGATAGTTTGTCAAATTGGTGCTGTTTTAACCTTCGCAAGGACCGGGCGTAGCCACACTTGGTTCAACTAAAGTTGGAGAAACTGTCACCCGCAAGCCACCTATGTGCAAAGCACGTCGGGAGAACCGGTCTCGCGTAAGCGTACGCGTAATGTCGGTCCGGGCCGCTTCGTCCAACAATACCGCCGAACCAAAGTATGACATGCTGGTAAGCAGTATGACTTATATCGCCAACAACTCACTTGTGTTCTACTCGTGCATATAACATCAACACATAAAACCTAGGCTCGGATGCCACTGTTGGGGAACGTAGTAATTTCAAAAAAATTCCTACGCACACGCAAGATCATGGTGATGCATAGCAACGAGAGGGGAGAGTGTGATCTACGTACCCTTGTAGATCGACAACGGAAGCGTTTGGTTGATGTAGTCGTACGTCTCCACGGCCCGGCCGATCAAGCACCGAAACTACGGCACCTCCGAGTTCTAGCACACGTTCAGCTCGATGACGATCCCCGGACTCCGATCCAGCAAAGTGTCGGGGAAGAGTTCCGTGAGCACAACGGCGTGGTGGCGATCTTGATGTACCACTGTCGCAGGGCTTCGCCTAAGCACCGCTACAATATTATCGAGGACTATGGTGGCAGGGGGCGCCGCACACGGCTAAGAATATGATCACGTGGATCAACTTGTGTCTATGGGGTGCCCCCTGCCCCCGTATATAAAGGAGCAAGGGGGAGGCCGGCCGGCCCTTGGGGCGCGCCAAGGAGGAGTAGGATTCCTACTCCTAGTTGGAGTAGGTTTCCACCTTTCCTAGTCCAACTAGGAGAAGGGGGGGGGGAGGGGGGAAGAGGGGGAGGAAGGGAGAGAGGGGCCGCGCCCCAAACCCCTTGTCCAATTCGGACTAGGCTTGGGAGGGGCGCGCGCCACCTCCTGGTCCTTCCCACTAAGGCCCATTAAGGCCCATTGCTTCTTCCTCGTATTCCCGTAACTCCGTGGTACCTCCGAAAATACCCGAATCATTCGGAACCTTTTCGATGTCCGAATATAGTCGTCCAATATATCGATCTTTACGTCTCGACCATTTCGAGACTCCTCGTCATGTCCCCGATCTCATCCGGGACTCCGAACTCCTTCGGTACATCAAAACTCATAAACTCATAATATAACTGTCATCGAAACCTTAAGCGTGCGGACCCTACAGGTTCGAGAACAATGTATACATGACCGAGACACGTCTCCGGTCAATAACCAATAACGCAACCTGGATGCTCATATTGGCTCCTACATATTCTACGAAGATCTTTATCGGTCAGACCGCATAACAACATACGTTGTTCCCTTTGTCATCGGTATGTTACTTGCCCGAGATTTGATCGTCGGTATCTCAATACCTAGTTCAATCTCGTTACCGGCAAGTCTCTTTACTCGTTCCGTAATACATCATCTCGCAACTAACTCATTAGTTGTAATGCTTGCAAGGCTTAAGTGATGTGCATTACCGAGAGGGCCCAGAGATACCTCTCCGACAATCGGAGTGACAAATCCTAATCTCGAAATACGCCAACCCAACATGTACCTTTGGAGACACCTGTAGAGCTCCTTTATAATCACCCAGTTACGTTGTGATGTTTGGTAGCACACAAAGTGTTCCTCCGGCAAACGGGAGTTGCATAATCTCATAGTCATAGGAACATGTATAAGTCATGAAGAAAGCAATAGCAACATACTAAACGATCGGGTGCTAAGCTAATGGAATGGGTCATGTCAATCAGATCATTCACCTAATGATGTGATCCCGTTAATCAAATAACAACTCTTTGTCCATGGTTAGGAAACATAACCATCTTTGATTAACGAGCTAGTCAAGTAGAGGCATACTAGTGACACTCTGTTTGTCTATGTATTCACACATGTATTATGTTTCCGGTTAATACAATTCTAGCATGAATAATAAACATTTATCATGAAATAAGGAAATAAATAATAACTTTATTATTGCCTCTAGGGCATATTTCCTTCAGGTATATATCCGATAACCTCCGAAACCATTCCGGTGTCCGAATATAGTCGTCCAATATATCAATCTTCATGTCTCGACCATTTCGAGACTCCTTGTCATGTCCATGATCACATCTGAGACTCCGAACAACCTTCGGTACATCAAAAATCATAAACTCATAATATAACCATCATCGAAACGTTAACCGTGCGGACCCTACGGGTTCGAGAACTATGTGGACATGACCGAGACACGTCTCCGGTCAATAACCAATAGCGGAACCTGGATGCTCATATTGGCTCCTACATATTCTACGAAGATCTTTATCGGTCAAACCACATAATAACATACGTTGTTCCCTTTGTCATCGGTATGTTACTTGCCCGAGATTCGATCGTCGGTATCTCAACACCTAGTTCAATCTCGTTACCGGCAAGTCTCTATACTCGTTCCGTAATACATCATCCCGCAACTAACTCATTAGTTGCAATGCTTGCAAGGCTTAAGTGATGTGCATTACCGAGAGGGCCCAGAGATACCTCCCCGACAATCGGAGTGACAAATCCTAATCTCGAAATACGCCAACCCAACAAGTACCTTTGGAGACACCTGTAGAGCACCTTTATAATCACCCAGTTACATTGTGACGTTTGGTAGCACACAAAGTGTTCCTCCGGTAAATGGGAGTTGCATAATCTCATAGTCATAGGAACATGTATAAGTCATGAAGAAGGCAATAGCAACAAACTAAACGATCAAGTGCTAAGCTAACAGAATGGGTCAAGTCAATCACATCATTCTCCTAATGATGTGATCCCGTTAATCAAATGACAACCCATGTCAATGTTGGAAATATGCCCTAGAGGCAATAATAAATTGGTTATTATTATATTTCCTTGTTCATGATAATCGTTTATTATCCATGCTAGAATTGTATTGATAAGAAACTCAGATACATGTGTGGATACATAGACAACACCATGTCCCTAGTAAGCCTCTAGTTGACTAGCTCGTTGATCAATAGATGGTTACGGTTTCCGGACCATGGACATTGGATGTCGTTGATAACGGGATCACATCATTAGGAGAATGATGTGATGGACAAGACCCAATCCTAAGCCTAGCACATAGATCGTGTAGTTCGTATGCTAAAGCTTTTCTAATGTCAAGTATCATTTCCTTAGACCATGAGATTGTGCAACTCCCGGATACCGTAGGAGTGCTTTGGGTGTGCCAAACGTCACAACGTAACTGGGTGGCTATAAAGGTTCACTACAGGTATGTCCGAAAGTGTCTGTTGGGTTGGCACGAATCGAGACTGGGATTTGTCACTCCGTGTAAACGAAGAGGTATCTCTGGGCCCACTCGGTAGGACATCATCATAATGTGCACAATGTGACCAAGGAGTTGATCACGGGATGATGTGTTACGGAACGAGTAAAGAGACTTGCCGGTAACGAGATTGAACAAGGTATCAGATACCGACGATCGAATCTCAGGCAAGTATCGTACCGATGGACAAAGGGAATTGTATACGGGATTGATTGAATCCTTGACATTGTGGTTCATCCGATGAAATCATCGTGGAGCATGTGGGAGCCAACATGGGTATCCAGATCCCGTTGTTGGTTATTGACTGAAGAGTTGTCTCGGCCATGTCTGCATGACTCCCGAGCCCGTAGGGTCTACACACTTAAGGTTCGATGACGCTAGGGTTATAGGGAATAGATGTACATGGTTACCGAATGTTGTTCGGAGTCCCGGATGAGACCCCAGACGTCACGAGGAGTTCCGGAATGGTCCGTAGGTAAAGATTTATATATGGGAAGTCATCATACGGTCACCGGAATAATTCGGGGGTTACCGGTATTGTACCGGGACCACCGGAGGGGTTACGGGGGTCCACCGGGAGGGTCCACCTGCCCCGGAGGGCCCTGTGGGCTGTATGTGGAGAGGGACCAGCCCCTTAGTGGGCTGGGCGCCTACCCCCTATGGCCCATGCGCCTAGGGTTTGGGGGAACCCTAAAGGGGGGGGCGCCCCCCCTTGCCTTGGGGGGCAAGGCAACCCCCCTTGGCCGCCGCCCCTCCTCAGATTGGATCTGAGGGGGCCGGACCCCCTCTCCCTTGCCCCTATATATATGTGGGGGTTGGGAGGGCAGCAGCACCCAAGTCTTGGCGCAGCCCTCCCCCTCTCCCAAGTCCTCCTCTTCTCCCGCGGTGCTTGGCGAAGCCCTACAGGATTGCCACGCTCCTCCTTCACCACCATGCCATCATGCTACTGCTGGATGGAGTCTTCACCAACTTCTCCTTCATCCCTTGCTGGATCAAGGCGTGGGAGACGTCACCGGACTGTACGTGTGTTGAACGCGGAGGTGCCGTCCGTTCGGCACTAGGATCATCGGTGATTTGGATCACGACGAGTACGACTCCATCAACCCCGTTCACTTGAACGCTTCCGCTTAGCGATCTACAAGGGTATGTAGATGCACTCTCCTTCCCCTCGTTGCTAGATTACTCCATAGATTGATTTTGGTGATGCGTAGAAAATTTTGAATTTCTGCTACGATCCCGAACATTGGTATCATGAGCTAGGTCTATGCGTAGTTTCTATGCACGAGTAGAACACAAAGCAGTTGTGGGCGTCGATATTGTCAATTTACTTGCCGTTAGTAGTCTTATCTTGATTCGGCGGCATCATGGGATGAAGCGGCCCGGACCGACCTTACACGTACTCTTACGTGAGACTGGTTCCACTGACTGACATGCACTAGTTGCATAAGGTGGCTAGCGGGTGTCTGTCTCTCCCACTTTAGTCGGATCGGATTTGATGAAAAGGGTCCTTATGAAGGGTAAATAGAAATTGGCATATCATGTTGTGGTTTTCGCGAAGGTAAGAAACGTTCTTGCTAGAAACCTATAGCAGCCACGTAAAAACTTGCAACAACAATTAGAGGACGTCTAACTTGTTTTTGCAGCATATGCCTTGTGATGTGATATGGCCAAAAGGATGTGATGAATGATATATGTGATGTGTGAGATTGATCATGTTCTTGTAATAGGAATCACGACTTCCATGTCGATGAGTATGACAACCGGCAGGAGCCATAGGAGTTGTCTTAATTTATTTATGACCTGCGTGTCAACATAAACGTCATGTAATTACTTTACTTTATTGCTAAAGCATTAGCCATAGTAGTAGAAGTAATGGATGACGAGACAACTTCAACAAGACACGATGATGGAGATCATGGTGTCATGCCGGTGACAACGATGATCATGGAGCCCCGAAGATGGAGATCAAAAGGAGCAAAATGACATTGGCCATATCATGTCCTATTTGATTGCATGTGATGTTTATCATGTTTTACATCTTATTTGCTTAGAACGACGGTAGCTTAAATAAGATGATCCCTCGTAATAATTTCAAGAAAGTGTTCCCCCTAACTGTGCACCATTGCGAAGGTTCGTTGTTTCGAAGCACCACGTGATGATCGGGTGTGATAGATTCTAACGTTCGAATACAACGGGTGTAAGCCAGATTTACACACGCAATACACTTAGGTTGACTTGACGAGCCTAGCATGTACAGACATGGCCTCGGAACACGGAAGACCGAAAGGTCGAACATGAGTCGTATAGAAGATACGATCAACATGAGATGTTCACCGTTGATGACTAGTCCGTCTCACGTGATGATCGGACACGGCCTAGTCGATTTGGATCATGTTTCACTTAGATGACTAGAGGGATGTCTATCTGAGTGGGAGTTCATTAAATAATTTGATTATATGAACTCAATTATCATGAACATAGTCTAAATTGTCTTTGCAAATATGTTGTAGATAAATAGCTCACGTTGTAGCTCCCTGTTTCAATACGTTCCTAGAGAAAGATTAAGTTGAAAGATATTGTAAGCAATGATGCGGACTAGGTCCGTAGTCCGAGGAGTGTCCTCACTGCTACACAGAAGGCTTACGTCTTTGATGCACCGCTCGATGTGCAAACCCCTACAACGTCGTCTGTGGATGTTGTGAACACCTGACGGACACATTCTGATGACTACTTGATAGTCTAGCGCACCATACTTTACGGCTTAGAATCGGGATTCCAATGACGTTTTGAACGCCAAAGAACATATGAGATGTTCCAAGAGCTTAAATCGGGATTTCAGGCTCATGCCCGTGTTGAGAGGTGTGAGACCTCTGACAAGTTTTTTTGCAAACAAGATGGAGGAGAATAGCTCAGCTAGTGAGCATGTGCTCAGAATGTCTGGGTGCTACAATCACTTAAATCAAGTGGGAGTTAAACTTCTAGATAAGATACTGATTGATAGAGTTCTCTAGCCACTATCACTAAGCTACTAGATCTTCGTGATGAACTATGACATGCAAGGGATGGAGTTGATCCCGGAGCTGTTCGCGGTGCTTAAGACCGCAAAAGGTAGAAATCAAGAAGGAGCATCAAGTGTTGATAGTTTAACAAGACCACTGGTTTCAAGAAGGGCAAGGGCTAGAAGGGAAACTTCATGGATGGCAAACCAGTTGCCGCTCCAGTGAAGGAACCCAAGGTTGAACCCAAACCCGAGACTAAGTGCTTCTATTGTGAGGGGAACGGTCACTGGTAGCGGAATTACCCCAAATGCATGGTAGATAAGAAGGCTGGAAACTTCAACAAAGTATATACGTGTTATTAATGTGTACCTTACTAGTACTCCTGGTAGCACCTGGGTATTGGATACCGGTTCAGTTACTATTATTGGTGACTTGAAGCAAAAGCTACGGACTAAACGGAGACTGGCTAAGGGCGAGGTGACGATGTGTGTTGGAAGTGTTTCCAAAATTGATGAGATCACCATCGCACGCTCCATCTGCCTTCGGGATTAGTATTGAACCTAGATAAATGTTATCAGGTGTCTACGTTGAGCATGAATATGATTAGATCATGTTCATTGCAATACGGTCATTCATTTAAGTTAGAGAATAATGGTTATCCTGTTTACATGAATGATACCTTTCATGGTCATGCACCCTATGTGAATGGTTCATTGAATCTCGGTCGTGGTAATACACACGTTCACGCCAAAAGATGTAGAGTTAATAATGATAGTACCACTTTCTCGTGGCACTGCCGCTTAGGTCATATTGGCGTAAGATGCATGAAGAAACTCCATGTCGATGGATGTTTGGAGTCACTTGATTTAGAATCACTTGACACATGCGAGCCATGCCTCATGGGCAGGATGACTAAGACCCCGTTTTCAGGTACAATGAAACGGGAAAGTGACTTGTTGGAAATCATGCATGCTGATGCGTGTGATCCAGTGAGAATTGAAGCGTGCGGTGGATATCGCTATTTTCTCATCTTCACTGACGATTTGGGTAGATATAGGTATATCTACTTAATGAAGCACAAGTCTGAAACGTATGAAAAATTCAAGTGATTTCAAAGTGAAGTTAAGAATCATCATAACAATAAGATCATGTTCCTACGATCTGATCAAAAGGGGATTTTCTAAGTTATGAGTTTGGCAATCACTTAAGACATTGTGGAATTGTTTCACAGTTGAAGCCACCTGGAACACCACAAGGTAATGGTGTGTCCGGACGTCGTAATCAAACCCTATGAGATATGGTGCGATCTATGATGCCTCTTACTAATCTACCGTTTTCATTTTGAGGTTATGCATTAGAGACAACTGCATTCACTTTAGATAGGACACCATCCAAGTCCTTTGAGACGACGTCATATGAACATTGGTTTGGCAAGAAACCAAAGTTGTCGTTTCTTAATGTTTGGGGATGCGATGCTTAGGGCTTCAGCCGAAGAAGCTCGAACCCAAAGCGGACAAACACATCTTCATAGGATACCCAAGGGTGATAGTTGGGTATACCTTCTATCTTAGATCCGAGGGCAAATTGTTTGTCGCTAAGAACGGGTCCTTTCTCAAGAAGGAGTTTCTCTCGAAAGAATTGGGTGGGAGGAAGATAGAACTTGATGAGGTTGTCGAACCTTTACTTCAACCAGAGAGTGATGCAACACAGAAAGATGTTTTCTGTGGCGCCTAAGTCTGTTGAAGAGGAAGTTAATGATAGTGATCATGAAGCTTCGGATCAAGTTGCTATCGAACCTCGTAGGTAGACAAGGATATGTACTACTCCTGAGTGGTATGGTAATCCTGTCTCAGATATCATGTTGTTGGACAACAATGAACCTACGAGCTATGGAGAAGCGATGGTGGGCCCATATTCTGACAAATAGTTAGAAGCCATGAAATCCGAGATAGGATCCATATATCAGAACAAAGTATGGACTTTGGTGGACTTGCCCAATGATCGGCAAGCCATAGAGATAAATGGATCTTTAAGAAGAAGACGGACGTGGGCGGTAATGTTACCGTCTATGAAGCTCGACTTGTGGGAAAGAATCTTTTCACAAGTTCAAGGAGTTGACTACGATGAGAATTTCTCACCCGTAGCGATGCTTAAGTCCGTCAGAATCATGATAGCATTAGCAGTATTTTTCGATTATGAAATCTTACAGATGGATGCCAAAACAAGTTTTCTTACCAGTTTTCGTAAGAAAAGTTGTATGTGATACAATAAAAGGTTTTGTCGATCCTAAGGATGCTAAAAGGTATGCTGGCTCCAGCAATCCTTCTATGGACTAGAGCAAGCATCTCGGAATCGGAATATATGTTTTGATGGAGTGATCAAAGCTTTTAGGTTTATACAATGTTTGCTAGAAACTTGTATTTACAAGAAAGTGAGTGGGAGCACTACAACATTTCTGATAAATATATGTGGATGACATATTGTTGATCCGAAATAATGTAGAATTTCTGGAAAGCATAAACGGTTGTTTGAAGAGTGTTTTTCAAAGGAAGACCTGGATAAAGCTGCTTACATATTGGGCATCAAGATCTATAGAGATGGATCAAGACGCCTGATGGTACTTTCAAAGAGCGCACACCTTGACATGTTTTTGAAGGAGTTCAAAATAGACCAGCCAAAGAAGGGGTTCTTACCTGAGTTGTAAGGTGTGAAGTTGAGTAAGACTCAAAGCTTGACCACGGCAGAAGGAAGAGAAAGGACGAAGGTCATCCCCTATGCTTTTGTCATAGGCTCTATACGGTATGCCATGCTGAAGTACCGCACCTGATGTGTGCCTTGCCACATGTCTGGCAAGAGGGTACAAAGGTGATCTAGGAGTAAATCACCAGATAGCGGTCAAAATTATCCTTAGAGGAATAAGGAAATGTTTCTCGGTTATGGAGGTGATAAAGAGTTTGACGTAAAGAGTTACGTTGATGCAAGCTTAATACCTATCCGGTTAGCTCTGAGTAGAGATACCGGATACGTATAATGAAGCAATAATTTGGAATAGCTCCAAGTGGAACGTGGTAGCAGCATCTATGATATAAAGTTTTGCGAAATACATAGGGATCTGAATATGGCAAGACCCGTTGACTACAACCTCTCTCACAAGCATAACATGATCAAACCTAGAACTCTTTGAGTGTTTATCACATAGTGATGTGAACTAGATCATTGAGTCTAGTAGACTCTTGGATGTTGGTCACATGGCGATGTGACATGTGAGTGTTAATCACATGGCGATGTGAACTAGATTATTGACTCTAGTGCAAGTCTGTTTGTCTTCATAACTTCCACGTTTTGAAGACTTTCTTAAAAATCGCCTATTCACCCCCCCCTCTAGTCGATATAACGCACTTTCAATTGGTATCAGAGCAAGGTGCTCCCTTGTTCTGTGTGATTCGGTTTAACCACCTGGAGTTTTAGCTATGTCGACTGCAGGGATAATTAAAGTCTCCGCTGCGTGCCTCGTCTTCGATGGAACTGAATATCCCTATTGGAAGAATAAGATGCGCATGCATCTTGAAGCCATTGATGTCGACCTATGGTATGTCGTCGAAAACGGCGTTCCCAAGGCTGGAGAAGGTGTCACTGCTGCTGATGTCAAGAAGTTCACTCAACTGGACTCCACTGCCAAGAATATTATCTGTGGTCATCTGACCAAGGGACAGTACGGCCGTGTGAGTGCCTTGAAGACATCCAAGCTGGTCTGGGACTGGCTCTCCAAGGTCAATGAAGGCATCTCAACCCAGAGAGATCAGAGTATCAGTGTTCTTCGAAATCTCTTCAACCGCTTCAAGCGAAATGACAATGAGAATGTCCAGCACACATTTGACCGGCTCACTGACATCACAAATGAGCTTCAAGCCCTTGGCGCCACTGAGATCACCAAACATGAAATCGTCAAGACGCTGCTAAGATCACTTGACAGTTCATTTGACATTCTAGCCCTGATGATTCAAGAACGTCCAGACTTCAAGACACTCGATCCGTCTGACATACTTGAGAGGCTCAACACACATGAGTTTCAGCTTTCTGAGAAAAGAGATATCTACGGTCCAAACTATGGGCGAACTCGTGCCTTGAAGGCAAAAGCTGTGTCATCATCTGAAGAGGAATCTGACAGCAGTTCTGATGATCCTGAAGACATTGGAAGGGAACTTGCAATGCTAGTGAAGAAGTTCCAGAAATTCACCAAGAAGAAAGGCTTCAGAAAGTCTTCACGATCAAGCTCAAGGAATGATGAAGCTTCTGCGCATGACTACAAGAGGAAAACTTGTCACAAATGCAAGAAAACTGGACACTTCATCTCTGAATGCCCACAGTGGGACAATGAGAACAGAAAGAAGAAGAAGAGCAAGGAATATGACTCTGACGATAAGAAGATGAAGAAATACTCAAAGTCTTCGTCCAAGTCTTCCTCAAAGTCTTCATCACACAAGAAGAGTTCATCTGGCAAGGCTCGTGCGTTTGTTGGCAAGGAAATGGATTCAGAGGAGGAGTCCGCTTCTGAGGAGGCAGAGGTGGAGTCTGAGGAGGAGTCTGATTCAGGCATTGCAAGTTTGGCTACAACCTATGTCGCCAAGTCCATCTTCAACACTGAAGACAATGACTCTATCACCATCACCGATGCAAATGACAAGGACGACTCTACTCCCACCTACTGCTTCATGGCACGTGGTGCCAAGGTAAACACACGCACCACTCACTATCAAACATCTAGTGACGATGACTCTGGTTGTGATTCAAAACCCAGTTACAAAATACTTGCTAAAATTGCAACTGAACAACAAAAGGCCATGGAACATATTCAAAAACTGTTAGACAGAAGCGATGATCTGTTGGGTGCTGAAATGACTCGTTCTGAATCCTTAATTGAAGACATAAAAAATCTTCACGTTAAGTATCAGGAACTCGAAGATCGTCTTGAGACTCTCTCAACTACTCATGAAAAGCTTTCCTATGATTATCTTCAGAAGAAGCAAGATCTTGAGAAGTTGAGAGCGGATCATGAAGATCTTCAAAAGGAAAACGAGTCACTTCGAGCCAAACAGATCAGTTCTGCTCAGGAAGGATTTGAACCACCATGCCTTAAATGCATTGAGCGTGATAATGCTATTTCTGTCGCTGAATGTTCCACTGCTACTGCTGTTGCAATATCTTCAACTGTTGAAGTGGTAACTAACCCCTCTGCTGAGGATACCACTGCTATTGCTGATGAAAATGCTAGGTTGAAGACATTGCTTGAAACAGGAATGTACAAAAGTCTCAAAGGACATCAGACACTATGTGATGTCCTCAAGAAGCAGATTCTGAACCGAAACCCTAGCAAAGAGGGTGTTGGGTTCGTGAGGAAAATTAATGCAGATGGCTCTTACTGGAAACCTGAGCAGTACCCCAAAACCACATGGGTTGCTGCAAAGGAATCCTCATTAGATCCATCCAATCTATCTGGCTACACTTGTGCTAATCCAATTATGATTGATGAATCCTTTGATGCAAACTATAAACTGTTTAGGAATCAGAATGGTGAAGTATTTGCCAGGTACATTGGTACTAACTGCAGGAATGGACCGCCTATGAAGAAGATCTGGGTTCCAAAAACGTGTCTTGAGAATCTTCCTGTGAATGTCCTCATGACACCTCACATGAAGAAGACAAACATCAGACCAAAGGCTTCATATGGTCCAAAGGGTTCATACAGGCAGAGGGCTCATCTGAGTTGCACTAACACAAATGCTTTGCAGGGAAACCATGCTCAGGCTCATGTGAGCAGTTCTTCAAACCGTCATTCTCATATAACCAAAAATTATTCTGCCTATTCTTATGAGTATTATTGCCCACCTGCTAGACTGTTTGCTAGGGCTCCAAAGCCAAAATTCTCAGATGCTGCACTTAGACTTATTGCTTCTAAGCCACCCTTGAAGATGTGGGTGGTTAAGAAAGCTTAACTCTCTTTTGCAGGGAAAGGTCTCCAGCTCAAAACCAAAATCTTCTGATGCTATTGCTGGAGACCTTAAAAAACTCGTGGGGCGCTCGATCAAATGCCCGAATGGCATCACTATGTATTTCATATCTGAATCGCATGCTACTCTCCCTGCTTGTCCTAACCTGGATCTCAGTTTTCATAATCCACTGGTTCGTCAAATGTTTTTGCTTCACAACACTCTTGGTGAAGCCTATCCCCCTAACTGCACTGTAGGGTACGACACCAGTAACTTCGGAGTCTTCAGTATGGATTATTGACAGCGGGTGTACAAATCACATGACTGGCAAGAAAAGTCTCTTTATGGACTCAACCTTACGTCCATCTGACAAGAGCCACATCACATTCGCTGACACTGGTAAAAGTAAAGTACTGGGTCTAGGTAGAGTTGCAATCTCAAGGGATCAACACATGGATAAAGTCATGTTTGTTGAATCCCTTGGCTTCAACTTAATGTCTGTCTCAATGCTTTGCGATTTAAACATGATTGTAATCTTTGGAAAATATCGCTGTCTGGTACTAATGGAATCTGACAAGTCTCTAGTGTTTGAAGGGTATCGAAAAGATGATTTGTACGTGGTAGATTTCTCAGCAGGACCACAGCTTGCAGTTTGTCTTCTCGCAAAGGCTTCAGAATGCTGGCTTTGGCATCGAAGACTTGGGCATGCTGGTATGAGGAACCTCCACACCCTTGCTAAGAAGAAGCATGTCATAGGCATCGAGGGCGTCAAGTTCAAGAAAGATCACTTATGCGGTGCCTGTGAAGCTGGGAAGATGACAAGGGCAAAACATCCTTCGAAGACAATCATGACCACTACTCAACCCTTCGAACTGCTTCACATGGATCTCTTCGGCCCTACCCACTACTCAACTTTCTCCACTACTGCTTGCCTCTATGGCTTCGTCATTGTTGATGATTACTCTAGATATACTTGGGTGCACATAATTCTTTACAAGACTGAAGTGCAGGATGTCTTCAGACGCTTCGCAAATCGGGCAATGAACAATTATGGCGCCAAGATAAAGCACATCAGAAGTGACAATGGCACAGAATTCAAGAACACCGGCCTTGACACATATCTTGATACATTGGGCATCACTCATGAATTCTCAGCTCCATACACACCACAACAGAATGGCATCGTCGAACGCAAGAACAGAACACTCATTGAGATGGCCAGAACAATGTTAGATGAGTACAAGACACCAAGAAAATTCTGGACTGAAGCCATTGACACTGCATGCCATACTATCAACCGTGTGTATCTTCACAAGCTGCTGAACAAGACATCTTATGAACTTCTGACTGGCAAGAAGCCAAATGTAAGTTACTTCAGAGTATTTGGATCGAGATGCTGGATCAAGGACCCTCAACACACAGCAAAATTTGCTCCAAAAGCACATGAGGGCTTCATGCTTGGATATGGAAAGGATTCGCACTCCTACAGAGTCTTCAATCTTTTTCACTACAAAGTGGTTGAAACAGTGGATGTGCGGTTTGATGAAACCAATGGATCTCAAAGAGAACAACTGCCAAATGTGCTAGATGAAGTTCCAGCTAGTGAAGCAATCAAGCTAATGGGAACTGGAGAAATTATACCTTCTGAAGCTCGTCCTGAAGAAGAACTTATCATCTCAGCACCTGATCCACTTGAAGATAATGCTCAGACTGAAGACATACCTCCCCATGATAATGTAGATCAGCAAGAGCAAAGTCTTCGACCCCTACATCCTCGTGTTGCCAATGAAGTGCAGATTGACAGAATAATTGATAGCATCAATGCACCTGGTCCACTGACTCGTTCAAGGGCAACTCAACTGGCAAATTTCTGTGGGCACTTCGCATTTGTCTCAATTTCAGAACCCAAGAAAGTTGAAGAAGCCTTTATGGAACCTGAATGGATTCAAGCTATGCAAGAAGAGCTTCAACAATTTGAGCTGAATAATGTATGGGAGTTGGTTAAGCGTCCTGATCCACGGAAGCATAACATAATAGGCACCAAATGGATATACCGCAACAAGCAAGATGAGCATGGCCAAGTCGTCAGAAACAAGGCTCGTCTTGTTGCTCAAGGATATACTCAAGTGGAAGGCATCGACTTCGACGAAACATTTGCTCCTGTGGCCAGACTTGAAGCCATCCGTATACTGCTGGCCTATGCAAATCATCACAACATAATCCTGTATCAAATGGATGTGAAAAGTGCCTTTCTCAATGGCAAAATTGAAGAAGAAGTGTATGTTGCACAACCACCAGGGTTTGAAGATCCAAAACATCCTGACATGGTATACAAGCTCAAAAAGGCACTATATGGCCTCAAACAAGCCCCTCGGGCCTGGTCTGACACACTCAAATACTTCCTGAAGAGCAAAGGCTTCATACCTGGTTCCCTGGATCCCACTCTCTTCACGAAGACATATGATGGTGAACTGTTTGTGTGCCAAATATATGTGGATGACATTATCTTCGGCTGCACAAATCAGAAGTACAGTGAAGAGTTTGGCTATATGATGCAAGAGCAATATCAGATGTCCATGATGGGGGAGCTGAAGTTCTTCCTCGGTCTTCAGATACGGCAACAACACAATGGCATCTTCATATCTCAAGAGAAGTATCTCAAAGACTGCCTGAAGAAGTTCGGTATGCAAGACTGCAAAGGCTTCACAACACCAATGCCAGCCAAACATCATCTGGGTCCTGACGACAATGGTAAAGAGTTCGATCAAAAGGTATACCGCTCCATGATTGGTTCTTTGCTTTATTTATGTGCATCTAGGCCAGATATTATGCTTAGTGTTTGCATGTGTGCTCGGTTTCAAGCGGCACCAAAGGAGTCGCATCACTTAGCAGTGAAGTGAATTCTTCGATATTTGGCTCACACACCAACTCTAGGGTTATGGTATCCAAAGGGCTCAGAGTTTGATCTGGTTGGATTTTCGGACGCTGATTACGCTGGTGACAAGGTTGATCGGAAATCCACATCAGGCACATGTCATTTCCTGGGCCGATCTCTTGTCTGTTGGTCTTCAAAGAAGCAGAACTGTGTATCTCTCTCCACTGCTGAATCTGAATACATTGCTGCTGGATCCTGCTGCGCTCAGCTTCTATGGATGAAGCAAACCCTCAAGGATTATGGCATTCATCTGAAGCAAGTGCCACTTTACTGCGACAACGAAAGCGCCATCAAGATCGCCAACAACCCAGTTCAGCACTCGAAGACAAAGCACATTGAAATTCGTCATCATTTTCTCAGAGATCATGTTACAAAGGAAGACATTGATATCATACACGTCAACACTGAAGAGCAATTGGCAGATATCTTCACCAAACCCTTGGATGAGAAGAGATTTTGCAAGTTACGGTGTGAGCTAAATATCTTGGAATCCTCAAATGTCCTGTGATCAGGCACACATCCTAACACTTATGCATGATGATGACTTAGATGTGCAACACACAAAGTAACGTATATCTTCAATCAATGAAGACATACATTCTAAGTGTGAATACATTAACATGGAATTTGACCTCGGAGCGCCACGATAATTGTGCGCCGTGTCTGGGTTCAATACTTCCTATACGGTGGGTAGCGCCACCACCAAAATTTTTCTGCGTGAAGTGTTTTACTCATGTCGTTACATTTGCTATGTCTTCACATTTGGTTTGGCTTCAATCTCAACATGTCTTCATGATTATCTTCACTATGTTGATTATATATGCACTGGTGTTCTGTCCTCTACAGCATTCACTTATAGCTATGTCTTCTTGGCTGAATCTTTTGAACTAAGTGAATGTGATCGGACCCTAACCTCTCCATGCTTCCTACCTCAAACTCTATCTCTCCAAGTCATATGCACTCTATTGAAACTGTCGAATGTCTTCACTGCATCCTTGTCAGAAGAAGACACAGAGACAAACTTTAAAACAGCTTTCAATGTCTATCCATCAACTAGAATTCCGGAGAAGTAGGAACCTCTCCCGACAAACCAGGCGTGCGTGGGGTGAAACTGCCCCCACAATTCCGCATGCTGGCCACGTACTGATCAGATGCGAATCGCCAGGGGCACCTGAGTAATAGCGCAGTGCCGCCCATATCCCTATAAGTACTCGTTTCACTGCGGTCATTATCTCTTCTTCCTCCCTCGCACAAACCCTAGCACCACCGCTAACTCGCAATGACGCCGGCGACGAAGTGCTTCACTACTGCGACCTCTCCGACGCCGTTCTCACGCCGACCGCGGCCACCAGTCTCTCCGCCGTCGTCCTAAGTGTCTTCCGTCGCCAAGTTCAGGCACGGAGGATCGAACTGCTCGGCCTCACCTCTCTTCTCGTCTAGCAGTTCCAAGTCTGGTAAATAACAAGCTTTTTACAGCCTCTTTTGATCCTATTGATCCATCACTTTCTGCCAAAAGAGGTTTCTATTCCTTCAAGCTTCATTCCTCTTGTCTGAATCTCATAACTTGCCTAGCATATTCACTTATTCTTCATGAAGTAGTTAGATTCCTCACTTGTACTGATCTATGGGTTCGTACAAATCTGGAACCAACTTCTTTTCTATAAAGTGAATGTCTTCGCATGATGAGGTCAATGTCTTCTACACTGATTTATCTTCAAAATCTTCTGAGAATGCATATGACCTCTTCCCCTTCCCTCGCACCTTAATGCTGTCACAGGTACATGTCCGTGGGAGAATCTTTTGGTTCTCATAGTCTGCATTCATTTGCAGAATTCCTACAGCGTCACATCAATTCACCCGAAGCAAGTTCCTGTTGGTCAAGCAAAAGGAAGTCTTTGAAGCCTTTGAAACCTTTGAAGCCTTTGAAACTTTTGAAGCCTTCCAAGTTAAGCTTCATGGCATCCGAGAAACCATCAAGGAAGGGAGGCAGGCAGAGACGGGGTGACACATCAAAGGATCTGCCTGCAGATTTGGCAGAAACGTACCAAACAGATCCTGAAGAAACCTATGCTCAGCGCAAGACACGAATCCAATGGATTCGCAGGTACTGGGCAGAGCAGTGGTTCCTATACCGCTTCGTCACCAAAGAATATGCAGAGAAGTGCGCCATCAAGCGGCCATGGGGAGATGCCTTGTACAAGAATCTTGTACCCCGAACCAGAGACGAAGCCATTGCTCAAGGTTTCTTTCCATGCATGGTCAGTTGACAACAGCCAGCTGATGCACATCCATCGTCCCTTCTCTGGTGTCGCGATGACACTCTGTTCAAGCGCAACTTCCAATTTGCCCAGAACTCTGCGAAGCAAAACAAGAAGGAGTTTGGATTGGACTTCAACCCTGGTCCCTCCAGACCAAGGGCAGATGGCACACGCGACGCTAATCCCAATGTCATCGGGCCATTTGCCAATCTCGACGGCCTCATCACTCACATCATAGTCCAAGGGACTGCCGTGAACGACCCTCCAGCAGACACTGAGTCTGATGATGCTCCTGTTGCCCTAGAGCCAAAGCAGATGAAGAAAAAGCCAAAAGCTTCCAAGCCGGTCGCCTCCCCCAAGATCTCCAAAGCGAAGCCATTGGCCACTGCACTTCCTGAAGCCAGTGTGCAGTCTGAAGGCTTATCAAGAGTCTCCAAGCCTCAAGAAGCAAAGAAACCACAGCCTCACACCAGCAAAGAGCTAACTGTCGCTGCCGTTCTTCGCTGCGAAGCCATTGATCTGTCCAGTGACGAAGATCTTGGTGATGACGCTCTTGAGCAGCTCATCAAAAGCAAGGAGGAGGCTGAAATCTTCAACAATCTGCCTCTGTTCGATGCAAAGATCATCCACAGCTTCATAGATGAGTGGTTTGACACACCCAACATCAGCTTTGATGATCTGCAGCTGCCCATTGGCCTCAGCGTGGCCTTCCAAGGAGCTATCGCTTCAGAACTCGCTATTGCCCAGCGCATCGTGGAACTGAAGCAAAAGATAGATTTTGAGAAGGCTCAGTTTAAGCAGAACATGGCCATGCTCAGCGTCCAAGAGATCAAAGACTTCAAGGTCATGCTGCATGAGCTGAAGGAAAACTTCATGCAGAAACATGCAGAGGCTCAGGGTTCACGTGAGCGCATGAAGCATTTGGCTGATCTCTGCGTACAGGCCTACAACGAGGCCGAGAAGCGAAAGGCACTTGGGCGTCCCGGCATCGACCCCAGGATGGCCGCCAAGAAAAAGAAGACGCCCACCGTGGCTGAAGAAGAGGCCCCACGCCAAGAAGCTATTCCAATTGTCTTCCCCTCCGCCAAGCCTAGCTCGAAGCCAAAGCGCTCACCCGCTTCAGAGCTTAAGAAGACAAGGATAGCCGAAGCTAAAGCCAGGAAGAGGAAACACTCTGAAGCCTCTCCTTCAGACCCCACCACCAAAAAGCGCAAGTCCAAGAAGTCTCGGGCTGCTCCCACAGAGCCCTTGATCGTTGAACCCCTTTCCGTTCGCCGTCCTAATGAAGATCGTCAGATGACCGTCCATGAGCCTGCTCTCACCGAGGCTCAGCGTGATGAAGACATTCCAGCAGCCGACCCCACCGCTGCTGAAGACATTGGTCTCAAAGACAATGTACAAGATGATGCAGTCCTTCCTCAGCTCGAATCGAGTGAATTGCTCAGCATTGGTCGTCCCTTGACGCCAATCATACAAGATGCATCGTGGGCAGATCGCCCACAGGAGGAAGAGGATGAGCCCCAGACCACTGCAACTCCACCAGCATCGCCTGCATTCTGTAGGCTTCGCAGAGGACCAAGGGCTCAAGCTGCTGACGACATTCCGGCTGCATCAGCCGAAGACAATGAGAAAGCACCACAGGAACCCCAAGCTCCAACTCCACCACCCCAACAAGAGGCCGTTCTCCAAGGGAACGTGCCTGAGTCTGTTCCTCTCACTGCACGTATTGAGGATGAAAACATTGAGGCTGCCACACACAATGCTGAAGACAATGTGGAGCCCTCTCCGACAATAGCTTCAGAACATACTGAAACTGCTGACCCTGAACCTTCTGCACCAGAGTCTGCTGCTGGCCCGCAATTCAACTATCACATTGCGCACAGGCCTCAGGTTCAGAAGCCAATTCCACGACTGCCAAGGTTCCCAGGTCCTGCATCAGCTCCTGGTTCCTTCAACATCAACAGCTTCAGGGCAGACAACACGTTCTTCAACAGCTCCGCGAACCCTTATTCAAGGGCACAGATTGCATCAGATAGGTTCTGGAGCCATCAACAGTGCAGCTACTATTCATGCATTCTATACAACCAAGGCCGCATCTTTCCCCACCAGCGCCTTGAGGTTGAAGCTGTTGCTGGTCTGCCTGGTTTGGAAGAAGCCATTGATTGCTTCAAGCAAGTAGGTCTACTGCCGTTCATCACTGACGAAGAGCACTGGAACGAAGAGCTTATGCTTCAATTCTATGCCACTCTGCATATAAAAGGCTACAACCGAGATCCGAAGACATGGGTCCTGGAGTGGATGACAGGAGATGTCCATCATGAAGCCAAAGCGTTCGACATCATTGAGCTTACTGGCCTTCCCACTCCTGGCGAATTCTTTGAAGAAGGATGCCAACTCCATGCTGAAGCAACTGAGAGCATATTTCAGCGTCCAGAACCAAATATGAGTCAGATGCTCTCCATGATGAAGCCATTGGCACATGATGCACCTTATCCAACTGAGTTCTTCGTTGAAGACTTAGAGTACCTGCCCAGAACCATATATCATATCATAAGGCAGACTCTCTGGCCCATTAAGGGACACTCTCGGTATGCCAAGCTTGAAGGTGCCATGAAGACTCTCATCTTCTGTATTATGCATGGCAAATGCTTCAACGCACAGGATCTCTTCATCCGTCAACTTGCAGCGTCAGCCACAGAATTGTTTGGATTGAAGATCTATGCTCCCTGGGTGATGAGGCTGATTAAGCTTCACTCTGCAATCTCCTATCAGCCCTCAGCCCGCAACCACAGGATCTTCTTACCAGATGTGGACACCTCAGCTGAAGCCATTTATCCCGAGCCTGCAAAATAGCCACTAAGTCTTCAGAATGCAGAACACCAGAGCTTCACTCAAAATGTTGAAGGTGTTGAAGCCATTTCCAGAGTCTATCCAATGGCTGGCACCACACGTGCCCCTGCATCCACTGAAGCCACTGACAGCGAAGCTGCACAGAGACCCAAGAAACGTGCCCGTACGCTCACTGATCGTGAACTTCTTGTGGCTCTCCACCAAAAACAAGATAGGCATCATGACTGGCTCAAGCGGCAGATGAAAAGCATCATGAAAGACGTCAATCGCATCCGAAATCTGGCAACCAAGAATGCATTCGTCGCACACGAAACCTGTCGCCGCACTTGGAAAGGCCTCACCATGATGTGCCCAGAAGCTGATCTTCACGAGGATGGCTTCAAAGAGCATTTCAAGTTTGATACCACACCTCCCAGAAGAGCTGTGATGCGAAGCACACCATCTCTTGAAGATTCGGATTTTTCTTCTTCTGCGGCCACAGTATCTGCCAAGATCATTGAAGAAGAAGACGACGCTACATCACCACAAATGTCTTCACCGCGCGTCGTCACTGCCCCAAGCTCGCCTGCACCACCAAACGTCTCCACCGACCCTGCTGCGCCTGGGAACGCATAGAAAACTCTATGTCTTCAAACCTTTTTGGTCATCACTGACAAAAGGGGGAGAAGCATATGATGTTATAGTCTTCAAGCGGGTCAATAATATGGGCGGGTGCTTTATTTTGCATTTTGCTTCGTGTTTACAACTCTCGTTTTGCTACTTTTGGTTCTTTGAGTTGTAACACTTAAACTTGATGGTCGTCTGCTACTATGTTTGCCACTGTGTTCTTGCGAAGATAAATTCCGCATGTACGACGATAATTTCCGCACTCTTATCATTTCGCAGACGTCCATTTTTCATTATGCATATCATTATCTTCATATATCTTTACGTGCATGATGGATTGTCATCATAAGTTGAAGCGGATTCCCACAAATACAACCTGCTCTGTGCATTTGCATTCCAGAAGCAAATCACTTAACATGCACATCTTCAGGGGGAGCCCTTGCTGCTTATGAAGACAATTCCTTTACAATTTCACAAATTGTATTCCCCATTGAAAACTTCAACTAGTTTGTCATCAATCACCAAAAAGGGGGAGATTGTAAGTGCATCTAGTGCCACCCCTAGTTGGTTTTGGAGTATTGACGACAAACCTAGTTGAGGGACTAATGTGTTTGTGAGAATTGCAGGATAACACAGGTAGAAGTCCCTCATTGATTCGGTTTAGCTACTAGAGATGACCCCCAAAAATGTACGAAGACATTGAAGACAATGGTGGTTCATGAAGACATTCGTGTCGAAGACAATGACATATGAAGACTCCCCATGAAGCTTTTGGAACTCAAAGACTTAGATCCTTCATAGCTTTACTTTATTCATGTTGTGTCATAGGAACCACTGTACTGTTAAGTGGGGTCCAAGAAAACCAGTCAGGATGACTGAAGTGATGCCTAATTCAAATCCTATGTCTTTGAGTGAAGACAATGAGAGAAAATCTTGTCTAGAGTCAGACAAGTCAGCTTTACTTGCAGCCCAAGTAAAGTTGCCGTGAGAGTTTAAAATCCGACCGTTAGTACACGTGTCAGTTCCTTAGTGACCCAGGGTCATTTCGGACAAATCAGGTCAGGGTTGCCAAGTGGCTATAAATAGCCCACCCCCACAACCATAAACGGTTGGCTGCTCAGATTTCAGTGCACGGCTTTTGTCGTTTGAGAGCAACCCACCTCGAAGCCTTTGAGAGAAAATCCTTAGTGAGGAGAAAAGCCCTAACCACCCAGAGCCAGAGTAATTGGGCATCACTTAAGTCTTCTTGTCTGAGTGATCTGAAGACTTATTACACTTGGGGACTGTGCATCCTCCAGACGGTTAGGCGTCGCGTTCTGAGCATCCAAGAGGAATTGTGGATTGCCGGTGAACGAAGTCTGTGAAGGTTTGGGAGTCTACCTTGAAGACTTACCAGAGTGATTGGGCGGGGTCTGTGTGACCTTAGCTCAAGGAGAAAACGGTGAGGACTGGGTGTCCTGAGCTGCGTGTTCAGGACTGGGTGTCCGGGACTGTGTGTCCTTTGGTTTAAATACCTAGCCGCTCCAACCAGACGTACAGTTGTCACAGCAACTGGAACTGGTCCAACATATCATTGTCTTCAACGTGTCACTGGTTTCATCTTCACCTCCCTTTACTTACCAGTACACATTGTGAAGCTATTGCATGCCTGCTTAATCTTCTGTCTTCACAACCTGACTGTATGATCTGATTGGCTTCATAAGTTCTTCCAACCTGATCCTCATTACACTGAAGCTATTTGTCTCTGTGCTTTCACTGTACTGTATATTTGACTATGGCTTGCGTTGTGTAATCTATCTTCCACTGCATAGTGATAGGCTTCAAGTCTGTTTGTCTTCATAACTTCCACGTTTTGAAGACTTTCTTAAAAATCACCTATTCACCCCCCCTCTAGTCGATATAACGCACTTTCAGCTTGAATCCTCGACATCGTGGTTCATCCGATGAGATCATCGAGGAGCATGTGGGAGCCAACATGGGTATCCAGATCCCGCTGTTGGTTATTGACCGGAGAGCCATCTCGGTCATGTCTACATGTCTCCCAAACCCGTAGGGTCTACACACTTAAGGTTCGGTGACGCTAGGGTTGTAGAGATATGAATATGCAGTAACCGGAAAGTTGTTCAGAGTCCCGGATGAGATCCCGGACGTCACGAGGAGTTCCAGAATGGTCCGGAGGTGAAGAATTATATATAGGAAGTGCAGTTTCGGCCATCGGGAGAGTTTCGGGGGTCACCGGTATTGTACCGGGACCACCGGAAGGGTCGCGGGGGTCCACCGGGTGGGGCCACCCATCCTGGAGGGCCCATGGGCTAAAGTGGGGAGGGGAACCAGCCCATAGTGGGCTGGTGCGCCCCCTTGGCCCACCCCATGCGCCTAGGGTTGGGAACCCTAGGGTGGGGGGAGCCCCACCTGGCTTGGGGGCACTCCACCCCTTGGCCGCCGCCCCCCCTAGGAGATCCCATCTCCTAGGGCCGGCGCACCCCCTAGGGGCCTATATAAGGGGGGGGAGGGGCAGCCGCACTTTTTGAGTCTTGGCGCCTCCCTCTCCCCTGCTACACCTCTCCCTCTCGCAGTAGAACGGCGAAGCCCTGCTGCGGTGACCCCTGCATCCACCACCACGCCGTCGTGCTACTGGATCTTCATCAACCTCTCCTTCCCCCTTGCTGGATCAAGAAGGAGGAGACGTCACGCTGACCATACGTGTGTTGAACGCGGAGGTGCCGTCCGTTCGGCGCTAGGATCTCCGGTGATTTAGATCACGTCGAGTACGACTCCCTCATCCCCGTTCTTTGAACGCTTCCGCTCGCGATCTACAAAGGTATGTAGATGCATCCGATCACTCGTTGCTAGATGAACTCATAGATGGATCTTGGTGAAACCGTAGGAAATTTTTTGTTTTCTGCAACGTTCCCCAACAGTGGCATCATGAGCTAGGTCTATGCGTAGTTCTCTTTGCACGAGTAGAACACAATTTGTTGTGGGCGTAGATGTTATCAACTTTCTTGCCGCTACTAGTCTTATTTTGCTTCAGCGGTATTGTGGGATGAAGCGGCCCGGACCAACCTTACACGTACGCTTACGTGAGACCGGTTCCACCGACTAACATGCACTAGTTTCATAAGGTGGCTGGCGGGTGTCTGTCTCTCCCACTTTAGTTGGAGCGGATTCAACGAAAAGGGTCCTTATGAAGGGTAAATAGAAGTTGACAAATCACGTTGTGGCTTTCACGTAGGTAAGAAAACGTTCTTGCTAGAACCCTATTGCAGCCACGTAAAACTTGCAACAACAATTAGAGGACGTCTAACTTGTTTTTGCAGCAAGTGTTTTGTGATGTGATATGGCCAAAGTTGTGATGAATGATGAATGATATATATGTGATGTATGACATGTTCATGCCATTGTAATAGGAATCATGACTTGCATGTCGATGAGTATGACAACCGGCAGGAGCCATAGGAGTTGTCTTTATTTTTGTATGACCTGCGTGTCATTGAGAAACGCCATGTAAACTACTTTACTTTATTGCTAAACGTGTTAGCCCTAGTAGTAGAAGTAATAGTTGGCGAGCAACTTCATGGAGACACGATGATGGAGATCATGGTGTCATGCCGGTGACAAGATGATCATGGAGCCCCAAGATGGAGATCACAGGAGCTATATGATATTGGCCATATCATGTCACTATTATTATTTGATTGCATGTGATGTTTATCATGTTTTACATCTTGTTTACTTAGAACGACGATAGTAAATAAGATGATCCCTCATAATAATTTCAAGAAAGTGTTCCCCCTAACTGTGCACCGTTGCGACAGTTCGTTGTTTCGAAGCACCACGTGATGATCGGGTGTGATAGATTCCAACGTTCACATACAACGGGTGTAAGACAGATTTACACATGCAAACACTTAGGTTGACTTGACGAGCCTAGCATGTACAGACATGGCCTCGGAACACAGAAGACCGAAAGGTCGAGCATGAGTCGTATAGAAGATACGATCAACATGAAGATGTTCACCGACGTTGACTAGTCCGTCTCACGTGATGATCGGACATGGCCTAGTTAACTCGGATCATGTTATACTTAGATGACTGGAGGGATGTCTATCTGAGTGGGAGTTCATTGAATAATTTGACTAGATGAACTTAATTATCATGAACTTAGTCTAAAACCTTTACAACATGTCTTGTAGATCAAATGGCCAACGTTGTCCTCAACTTCAACGCGTTCCTAGAGAAAACCAAGCTGAAAGACGATGGCAGCAACTGTACGGACTGGGTCCGGAACCTAAGGATCATCCTCATAGCTGCCAAGAAAGATTATGTCCTACAAGCACCGCTAGGTGAAGCACCCGTTCTCCCTGCAGAACAAGACGTTATGAACGCTTGGCAGACACATTCCGATGATTACTCCCTCGTTCAGTGCGGCATGCTTTACAGCTTAGAACCGGGGCTCCAAAAGCGTTTTGAGAGACACGGAGCATATGAGATGTTCGAAGAGCTGAAAATGGTTTTTCAAGCTCATGCCCGGGTCGAGAGATATGAAGTCTCCGACAAGTTCTTCAGCTGTAAGATGGAGGAAAATAGTTCTGTCAGTGAGCACATACTCACTATGTCTGGGTTACATAACCGCTTGACTCAGCTGGGAGTTAATCTCCCGGATGACGCGGTCATTGACATAATCCTTATGTCGCTTCCACCGAGCTACAAGAGCTTTGTGATGAACTTCAATATGCAGGGGATGGAAAAGACCATTCCTGAAGTATTTGCTATGCTGAAATCAGCAGAGGTAGAAGTCAAAAAGGAACATCAAGTGTTGATGGTGAATAAAACCACTAAGTTCAAGAAAGGCAAGGGTAAGAAGAACTTCAAGAAGGATGGCAAGGGAGTTGCCGCACCCGGTAAGCAAGCTACCGGGAAGAAGCCAAAGAATGGACCCAAGCCCGAGACTGAGTGTTTTTATTGCAAGGGAAGTGGTCATTGGAAGCGGAACTGCCCCAAATACTTAGCGGACAAGAAGGCCGGCATCACGAAAGGTATATGTGATATACATGTAATTGATGCGTACCTTACCAGTACTCGTAGTAGCTCCTGGGTATTTGATACCGGTGCAGTTGCTCACATTTGTAACTCAAAGCAGGAGCTGCGGAATAAGCGGAGACTGGTGAAGAATGAGGTGACGATGCGCGTCGGGAATGGTTCCAAGGTCGATGTGATCGCCGTCGGCACGCTACCTCTGCATTTACCTACGGGATTAGTTTTAAACCTCAATAATTGTTATTTAGTGCCAAGTTTGAGCATGAACATTGTATCAGGATCTTGTTTAATACGAGATGGCTACTCATTTAAATCCGAGAATAATGGTTGTTCTATTTATATGAGAGATATGTTTTATGGTCATGCTCCGATGGTGAATGGTTTATTCTTAATGAATCTCGAGCGTAATGCTACACATATTCATAGTGTGAATACCAAAAGATGTAAGGTTGATAATGATAGTCCCACATACTTGTGGCACTGCCGCCTTGGTCACATAGGTGTCAAATGCATGAAGAAGCTCCATGCAGATGGACTTTTAGAGTCTCTTGATTACGAATCATTTGACACGTGCGAACCATGCCTCATGGGTAAAATGACCAAGACTCCGTTCTCAGGAACAATGGAGCGAGCAACCAACTTATTGGAAATCATGCATACTGATGTGTGCGGTCCAATGAGTGTTGAGGCTCGCGGTGGCTATCGTTATGTTCTCACCCTCACTGATGACTTGAGTAGATATGGGTATATCTATTTAATGAAACAAAAGTCTGAGACCTTTGAAAAGTTCAAGGAATTTCAGAGTGAGGTTGAGAATCAACGTGATAGGAAAATTAAGTTCTTGTGATCAGATCGTGGGGGAGAATACTTGAGTCACGAATTTGGCACACACTGAAGAAAATGTGGAATAGTTTCACAACTCACGCCGCCTGGAACACCTCAGCGTAATGGTGTGTCCGAACATCGTAATCGCACTCTATTAGATATGGTGCGATCTATGATGTCTCTTACCGATTTACCGCTATCATTTTGGGGCTATGCTTTAGAGACTGCCGCATTCACTTTAAATAGGGTTCCGTCGAAATTCGTTGAGACGACACCGTATGAATTATGGTTTGGGAAGAAACCTAAGTTGTCGTTTCTAAAAGTTTGGGGATGCGATGCTTATGTCAAGAAACTTCAACCTGAAAAGCTCGAACCCAAATCGGAAAAATGCGTCTTCATAGGATACCCTAAAGAAACTATTGGGTATACCTTCTACCTCAGATCCGAAGGCAAGATCTTTGTTGCCAAGAATGGATCCTTTCTAGAGAAAGAGTTTCTCTCGAAAGAAGTAAGTGGGAGGAAAGTAGAACTTGATGAAATATTACCTCTTGAACCGGAAAGTGGCGCAACTCAAGAAAATGTTCTTGAGGTGCCTGCACCGACTAGAGAGGAAGTTAACGATGATGATCATGAAACTTCAGATCAAGTTGCTACTGAACTTCGTAGGTCCACAAGGACACGTTCTGCACCAGAGTGGTACGGCAACCCTGTCTTGGAAATCATGTTGTTAGACAACGGTGAACCTTCGAACTATGAAGAAGCGATGGCGGGCCCGGATTCCGACAAATGGCTGGAAGCCATGAAATCCGAGATAGGATCCATGTATGAAAACGAAGTATGGACTTTGACTGACTTGCCCGATGATCGGCGAGCCATAGAAAATAAATGGATCTTTAAGAAGAAGACAGACGCGGATGGTAATGTGACCATCTATAAAGCTAGGCTTGTCGCTAAGGGTTATCGACAAGTTCAAGGGGTTGACTACGATGAGACTTTCTCACCCGTAGCAAAGCTAAAGTCCGTCCGAATCATGTTAGCAATTGCTGCATTCTATGATTATGAGATATGGCAAATGGACGTCAAAACGGCATTCCTTAATGGTTTCCTTAAGGAAGAATTGTATATGATGCAGCCGGAAGGTTTTGTCGATCCTAAGAATGCTGACAAGGTGTGCAAGCTCCAACGCTCGATTTATGGGCTGGTGCAAGCATCTCGGAGTTGGAACATTTGCTTTGATGAGATGATCAAAGCGTTTGGGTTTATGCAGACTTATGGAGAAGCCTGCATTTACAAGAAAGTGAGTGGGAGCTCTGTAGCATTTCTCATATTATATGTAGATGACATACTTTTGATGGGAAATGATATAGAGCTTTTGGACAGCATTAAGGCCTACTTGAATAAGAGTTTTTCAATGAAGGACCTTGGAGAAGCTGCTTATATATCAGGCATCAAGATCTATAGAGATAGATCAAGACGCCTCATAGGTCTTTCACAAAGCACATACCTTGATAAGATATTGAAGAAGTTCAATATGGATCAGTCTAAGAAGGGGTTATTGCCTGTGTTGCAAGGTGTGAAATTGAGCTCAGCTCAATGTCCGACCACGGCAGAAGATATAGAAGAGATGAGTGTCATCCCCTATGCCTCAGCCATAGGGTCTATTATGTATGCCATGCTGTGTACCAGACCTGATGTAAACCTTGCCGTAAGTTTGGTAGGAAGGTACCAAAGTAATCCCGGCAAGGAACACTGGACAGCGGTCAAGAATATCCTGAAGTACCTGAAAAGGACTAAGGAAATGTTTCTCGTTTATGGAGGTGACGAAGAGCTCGTCGTAAAGGGTTATGTCGACGCTAGCTTCGACACAGATCTGGATGACTCTAAGTCACAAACCGGATACATGTATATTTTGAATGGTGGGGCAGTAAGCTGGTGCAGTTGCAAGCAGAGCATCGTGGCGGGATCTACATGTGAAGCGGAGTACATGGCAGCCTCGGAGGCAGCACATGAAGCAATTTGGGTGAAGGAGTTCATCACCGACCTAGGAGTCATACCCAATGCGTCGGGGCCGATCAAACTCTTCTGTGACAACACTGGAGCTATTGCACTTGCCAAGGAGCCCAGGTTTCACAAGAAGACCAGGCACATCAAGCGTCGCTTTAACTCCATTCGTGAAAATGTTCAAGATGGAGACATAGATATTTGTAAAGTACATACGGACCTGAATGTAGCAGATCCGTTGACTAAACCTCTCCCTAGAGCAAAACATGATCAACACCAGAATTCCATGGGTGTTCGATTCATCACAATGTAACTAGATTATTGACTCGAGTGCAAGTGGGAGACTGTTGGAAATATGCCCTAGAGGCAATAATAAAAGGATTATTATCATATTTCCTTGTTCATGATAATTGTCTTTTATTCATGCTATAATTGTGTTATCCGGAAATCGTAATACATGTGTGAATTCATAGACACCAACATGTCCCTAGTAAGCCTCTAGTTGACTAGCTCGTTGATCAACAGATAGTCATGGTTTCCTGACTATGGACATTGGATGTCATTGATAATGAGATCACATCATTAGGAGAATGATGTGATGGACAAGACCCAATCCTAAACATAGCACAAGATCGTATAGTTCGTTTGCTAGAGTTTTTCCAATGTCAAGTATCTTTTCCTTAGACCATGAGATCGTGTAACTCCCGGATACCGTAGGAGTGCTTTGGGTGTGCCAAACGTCACAACGTAACTGGGTGACTATAAAGGTACATTACAGGTATCTCCGAAAGTGTCTGTTGGGTTGGCACGGATCAAGACTGGGATTTGTCACTCCGTATGACGGAGAGGTATCTCTGGGCCCACTCGGTAATGCATCATCATAATGAGCTTAAAGTGACCAAGTGTCTAGTCACAGGATCATGCATTACGGTATGAGTAAAGTGACTTGCCGGTAACAAGATTGAACGAGGTATTGGGATACCGACAATCGAATCTCGGGCAAGTAACGTAGCGATTGACAAAGGGAATTGTATACGGGGTTGCTTGAATCCTCGACATCGTGGTTCATCGGATGAGATCATCGAGGAGCATGTGGGAGCCAACATGGGTATACAGATCCTGCTGTTGGTTATTGACCGGAGAGCCATCTCGGTCATGTCTACATGTCTCCCGAACCCGTAGGGTCTACACACTTAAGGTTCGGTGACGCTAGGGTTGTAGAGATACGAATATGCAGTAACCCGAAAGTTGTTCGGAGTCCCGGATGAGATCCCAGACGTCACGAGGAGTTCCGAAATGGTCTGGAGGTGAAGAATTATATATAGGAAGTGCAGTTTCGGCCATCGGGAGAGTTTCGGGGGTCACCGGTATTGTACCGGGACCACCGGAAGGGTCGCGGGGGTCCACCGGGTGGGGCCACCCATCCCGGAGGGCCCCATGGGCTAAAGTGGGGAGGGGAACTAGCCCATAGCGGGCTGGTGCGCCCCCTTGGCCCACCCCATGCGCCTAGGGTTGGGAACCCTAGGGTGGGGGGCGCCCCACCTGGCTTGGGGGGCACTCCACCCCTTGGCCGCCCCCCCTAGGAGATCCCATCTCCTAGGGCCGGCGCACCCCCCTAGGGGCCTATATAAAGGGGGGGGGGAGGGAGGGGCAGCCGCACTTTTTGAGTCTTGGCGCCTCCCTCTCCCCTGCTACACCTCTCCCTCTCGCAGTAGAACGGCGAAGCCCTGCTGCGGTGACCCCTGCATCCACCACCACGCCGTCGTGCTACTGGATCTTCATCAACCTCTCCTCCCCCCTTGCTGGATCAAGAAGGAGGAGACGTCACGCTGACCATACGTGTGTTGAACGCGGAGGTGCCGTCCGTTCGGCGCTAGGATCTCCGGTGATTTAGATCACGTCGAGTACGACTCCCTCATCCCCGTTCTTTGAACGCTTCCACTCGCGATCTACAAAGGTATGTAGATGCATCCGATCACTCGTTGCTAGATGAACTCATAGATGGATCTTGGTGAAACCGTAGGAAATTTTTTGTTTTCTGCAACGTTCCCCAACAATACGGTCACCGGAATAATTCGGGGGTTACCGTCATTGTACCGGGACCACCGGAGGGGTTCCGGGGGTCCACCGGGAGGGTCCACCTGCCCCGGAGGGCCCTATGGGCTGTATGTGGAGAGGGACCAGCCCCTTAGTGGGCTGGGCGCCTCCCCCCTAGGGCCCATGCGCCTAGGGTTTGGGGGAACCCTAAAGGGGGGGCGCCCCCCCTTGCCTTGGGGGGCAAGGCAACCCCCCTTGGCCGCCGCCCCCCTCCTCAGATTGGATCTGAGGGGGCCGGCCCCCCTCTCCCTTGCCCCTATATATATGTGGGGGTTGGGAGGGCAGCCGCACCCAAGTCTTGGCGCAGCCCTCCCCCTCTCCCAAGTCCTGCTCTTCTCCCGCGGTGCTTGGCGAAGCCCTGCAGGATTGCCACGCTCCTCCTTCACCACCATGCCATCATGCTGCTGTTGGATGGAGTCTTCCCCAACTTCTCCTTCATCCCTTACTGGATCAAGGTGTGGGAGACGTCACCAGACTGTACGTGTGTTGAACGCGGAGGTGCCGTCCGTTCGGCACTAGGATCATCGGTGATTTGGATCACGACGAGTATGACTCCATCAACCCCGTTCACTTGAACGCTTCCGCTTAGCGATCTACAAGGGTATGTAGATGCATTGTCCTTCCCCTCGTTGCTAGATTAATCCATAGATTGATTTTGGTGATGCGTAGAAAATTTTGAATTTCTGCTACGATCCCGAACAGTCAATGGTTAGGAAACTTAACTATCTTTGATCAACGAGCTAGTCAAGTAGAGGCATACTAGTGTCACTCTATTTGTCTATGTATTTACACATGTATTATGTTTCCGGTTAATACAATTCTAGCATGAATAATAAACATTTATCATGATATAAGGAAATAAATAATAACTTTATTATTGCCTCTAGGTCATATTTCCTTCAGTCTCCCACTTGCACTAGAGTCAATAATCTAGATTACACAGTAATGATTCTAACACCCATGGAGCCTTGGTGTTGATCATGTTTTCCCGTGGAAGAGGCTTAGTCAACGGGTCTGCAACATTTAGATCCGTATGTATCTTGCAAATTTCTATGTCTCCCACCTGGACTAAATCCCGGATGGAATTGAAGCGTTTCTTGATGTGCTTGGTTCTCTTGTGAAATCTGGATTCCTTCGCCAAGGCAATAGCTCCAGTATTGTCACAAAAGATTTTCATTGAACCCGATGCACTAGGTATGACACCTAGATCGGATATGAACTCCTTCATCCAGACTCCTTCATTTGCTGCTTCCGAAGCAGCTATGTACTCCGCTTCACATGTAGATCCCGTCACAACGCTTTGTTTAGAACTGCACCAACTGACAGCTCCACCGTTCAATGGAAACACGTGTCCGGTTTGTGATTTAGAATCGTCCGGATCAGTGTCAAAGCTTGCATCAACGTAACCATTTATGATGTGCTCTTTGTCACCTCCATAAACGAGAAACATATCCTTAGTCCTTTTCAGGTATTTCAGGATGTTTTTGACCGCTGTCAAGTGATCCACTCCTGGATTACTTTGGTACCTCCCTGCTAGACTTATAGCAAGGCACACATCAGGTCTGGTACACAGCATTGCATACATGATAGAGCCTATGGCTAAAGCATAGGGACCATCTTTCATTTTCTCTCTATCTTCTGCAGCGGTCGGGCATTGAGTCTTACTCAACTTCACACCTTTATCACAGGTAAGAACCCTTTCTTTGCTTGATACATTTTGAACTTCTTCAAAACTTTGTCAAGGTATGTGCTTTGTGAAAGTCAAATTAAGCGTCTTGATCTATCTCTATAGATCTTGATGCCCAATATGTAAGCAGCTGCACCGAGGTCTTTCATTGAAAAACTCTTATTCAAGTATCCCTTTATGCTATCCAGAAATTCTATATCATTTCCAATCAGCAATATGTCATCCACATATAATATTAGAAATGCTACAGAGCTCCCACTCACTTTCTTGTAAATACAGGCTTCTCCAAAAGTCTGTATAAAACCAAATGCTTTGATCACACTATCAAAGTGTTTATTCCAACTCCGAGAGGCTTGCACCAGTCCATAAATGGATCGCTGGAGCTTGCACACTTTGTTAGCTCCCTTTGGATTGACAAAACCTTCTGGTTGCATCATATACAACTCTTCTTCTAGAAATCCATTCAGGAATGCAGTTTTGACATCCATTTGCCAAATTTCATAATCATAAAATGCGGTAATTGCTAACATGATTCAGACAGACTTAAGCACCGCTACGGGTGAGAAGGTCTCATCGTAGTCAATCCCTTGAACTTGTCGAAAACCTTTTGCAACAAGTCGAGCTTTATAGATAGTAACATTACCATCAGCGTCAGTCTTCTTCTTGAAGATCCATTTATTCTCAATTGCTTGCCAATCAACGGGAAAGTCAACCAAAGTCCACACTTCGTTCTCATACATGGATCCCATCTCAGATTTCATGGCCTCAAGCCATTTTGCGGAATCTGGGCTCACCATCGCTTCTTCATAGTTCGTAGGTTCGTCATGGTCTAGTAACATAACTTCCAGAACAGGATTACCGTACCACTCTGGTGCGGATCTTACTCTGGTTGACCTACGAGGTTCAGTAACAACTTGATCTAAAGTTTCATGATCACAATCATTAACTTCCTCACTAATTGGTGTAGGTGTCGCAGAAACCGTTTTCTGTGATGAACTACTTTCCAATAAGGGAGCAGGTACAATTACCTAATCAAGTTCTACTTTCCTCCCACTCACTTCTTTCGAGAGAAACTCCTTCTCCAGAAATGTTCCGAATTTAGCAACAAAAGTCTTGCCTTCGGATCTGTGATAGAAGGTGTACCCAATAGTCTCCTTCGGGTATCTTATGAAGACACATTTCTCCGATTTGGGTTCGAGCTTATCAGGTTGAAGCTTTTTCACATAAGCATTGCAGCCCCAAACTTTAAGAAACGACAACTTTGGTTTCTTGCCAAACCACAATTCATAAGATGTCGTCTCAACGGATTTCGATGGTGCCATATTTAACGTGAATGCGGCCGTCTCTAAAGCATAACCCCAAAATGATAGCGGTAAATCAGTAAGAGACATCATAGATCACACCATATCTAGTAAAGTACGATTACGACGTTCGGACACACCATTACGTTGTAGTGTTCCGGGTGGCGTGAGTTGTGAAACTATTCCGCATTGTTTCAAATGAAGACCAAACTCATAACTCAAATATTCTCCTCCACGATCTGATCGTAGAAACTTTATTTTCTTGTTACGATGATTTTCTACTTCACTCTGAAATTCTTTGAACTTTTCAAATGTTTCCGACTTATGTTTCATTAAGTAGATATACCCATGTCTGCTTAAGTCATCTATAAAGGTGAGAAAATAACGATATCCGCCACGAGCCTCAATATTCATCGGACCACATACATCTGTATGGATGATCTCCAACAAATCTGTTGCTCTCTCCATAGTTCCGGAGAATGGCGTTTTAGTCATCTTGCCCATGAGGCACGGTTCACAAGTACCAAGTGATTCATAATCAAGTGGTTCCAAAAGTCCATCAGTATGGAGTTTCTTCATGCGCTTTACTCCGATATGACCTAAACGACAGTGCCACAAATAAGTTGCACTATCATTATCAACTCTGCATCTTTTGGCTTCAATATTATGAATATGTGTATCACTACCATCGAGATTCAACAAAAATAGACCATTCTTCAAGGGTGCATGACCATAAAAGATATTACTCATATAATTAGAACAACCATTATTCTCCGATTTAAATGAGTAGCCATCTCGCATCAAACAAGATCCAGATATAATGTTCATGCTCAACGCTGGCACCAAATAACAATTATTTGGGTCTAATACTAATCCTAAAGGTAGATGTAGAGGTAGCGTGCCGACCGCGATCACATCGACTTTGGAACCATTTCCCACGCGCATCGTCACCTCGTCCTTAGCCAATATTCGCTTAATCCGTAGCCCCTGTTTCGAGTTGCAAATGTTAGCAACAGAACCAGTATCAAATACCCAGGTGCTACTGCAAGCATTAGTAAGGTACACATCAATAACATGTATATCACATATACCTTTGTTCACTTTGCCATCCTTCTTATCCGCCAAATACTTGGGGCAGTTCCGCTTCCAATGACCAGTCTGCTTGCAGTAGAAGCACTCAGTCTCAGGCTTAGGTCCAGACTTGGGTTTCTTCTCCTGAGCAGCAACTTGTTTGCCGTTCTTCTTGAAGTCCCCCTTCTTCTTCCCTTTGCCCTTTTTCTTGAAACTGGTGGCCTTATTGACCATCAACACTTGATGCTCCTTCTTGATTTCTACCTCTGTGGCCTTTAGCATCGCGAAGAGCTCAGGAATAGTCTTATTCATCCCTTGCATGTTATAGTTCATCACGAAGCTTTTGTAGCTTGGTGGCAGTGATTGAAGAACTCTGTCAATGACACTATCAACAGGAAGATTAACTCCCAGTTGAGTCAAGTGATTATGATACCCAGACATTTTGAGTATATGTTCACTGACAAAACTATTCTCCTCCATCTTGCAGCTATAGAACTTACCGGAGACTTCATATCTCTCAATCCAGGCATTTGCTTGAAATATTAACTTCAACTCCTGGAACATCTCATATGCTCCATGATGTTCAAAACGTCGTTGAAGACCCGATTCTAAGCCGTAAAGCATGGCACACTGAACTATCGAGTAGTCATCAGCTTTGCTCTGCCAGACGTTCATAACATCTGGTGTTGCTCCTACAGCAGGCTTGGCACTTAGCGTTGCTTCTAGGACGTAATTCTTCTGTGCAACAATGAGGATAATCCTCAAGTTACGGACCAAGTCCGCGTAATTGCTACCATCATCTTTCAACTTTGCTTTCTCAAGGAACGCATTAAAATTCAACGGAAACACAACACGGGCCATCTATCTACAATCAACATAGACAAGCAAGATACTATCAGGTACTAAGTTCATGATAAATTTAAGTTCAATTAATCATATTACCTAAGAACTCCCACTTAGATAGACATCCCTCTAATTCTCTAAGTGATCACGTGATCCAAATCAACTAAACCATGTCTGATCATCACATGAGATGGAGTAGTTTCAATGGTGAACATCACTATGTTGATCATATCTACTATATGATTCACACTCGACCTTTCGGTCTCTGTGTTCTGAGGCCATATCTATTATATGCTAGGCTCATCAAGTTTAACCTGAGTATTCCGCGTGTGCAACTGTTTTGCACCTGTTGTATTTGAACGTAGAGCCTATCACACCCGATCATCACGTGGTGTCTCAGCACGAAGAAATTTCGCACGGCGCATACTCAGGGAAAACACTTATACTTTGATAATTTAGTGAGGGATCATCTTATAATGCTACCGTCAATCAAAGCAAGATAAGATGTATAAAAGATAAACATCACATGTAGTCAATATAAGTGATATGATATGGCCATCATCATCTTGTGCTTGTGATCTCCATCTCTGAAGCACCGTCATGATCACCATCGTCACCGGCGTGACACCTAGATCTCCATCGTAGCATCGTTGTCGTCTCGCCAATCTTATGCTTCCACGACTATCGCTACCGCTTAGTGATAAAGTAAAGCATTACAGGGCGATTGCATTGCATACAATAAAGCGACAACCATATGGCTCCTGCCAGTTGCCGATAACTCGTTACAAAACATGATCATCTCATACAATAAAATTTAGCATCATGTCTTGACCATATCACATCACAACATGCCCTGCAAAAACAAGTTAGGCGTCCTCTACTTTGTTGTTGCAAGTTTTACGTGGCTGCTACGGGCTTAGCAAGAACCGTTCTTACCTACGCATCAAAACCACAATGATAGTTTGTCAAGTTGGTGCTGTTTTAACCTTCACAAGGACCGGGCGTAGCCACACTCAGTTCAACTAAAGTTGGAGAAACTGACACCCGCCAGCGACCTATGTGCAAAGCACGTCGGTAGAACCAGTCTCGCGTAAGCGTATGCGTAATGTCGGTTCGGGCCGCTTCATCCAACAATACCGCCGAACCAAAGTATGACATGCTGGTAAGCAGTATGACTTATATCGCCCACAACTCACTTGTGTTCTACTCGTGCATATGACATCTACGCATAAAACCAGGCTCGGATGCCACTGTTGGGGAACGTAGTAATTTCAAAATTTTCCTACGCACACGCAAGATCATGGTGATGCATAGCAATGAGAGGGGAGAGTGTTGTCTACGTACCCTTGTAGACCAAAAGCGGAAGCGTTAGCACAATGCAGTTGATGTAGTCGTACATCTTCACGATCCAACTGATCAAGTACCGAACGCACGACACCTCCGAGTTCAGCACACGTTCAGCCCGATGACGTCCCTCGAACTCCGATCCAGCCGAGTGTTGAGGGGAGTTTGGTCAGCACAACGGCGTGGTGACGATGTTGATGTTCTACCAACGCAGGGCTTCGCCTAAGCACTGCTATAGTATTGTCGAGGTGGACTATGGTGGAGGGGGGCGCCGCACACGGCTAAAAGATCAACTTGATCAATTGTTGTGTCTATGGGGTGCCCCCTCCTCCGTATATAAAGGGGGGAGGAGGAGGGGCCGGCCAAGAGGAGGAGGCGTGCCCAAGGGGGGCAATCCTACTCCAAGTAGGTTTTGCCCCCCTTTCCTATTCCAACTAGGAGAAGGGGGAAGGAGGAGGTGGAGAGAAGGAAGGAGAATGGGGGCCGCGCCCCTCCCCTTTCCCAATTCGGATTGGGGCAAGGGGGGCCGCGCGCCACCTCCTGCTACCTCTCCTCTTCCACCACTTTGGGCCCATGAGGCCCAATAACCCCCGAGGGGGTTCCGGTAACCCCCCGGTACTCCGGTATATATCTGATAACCCCCGAAACCATTCCGGTGTCTGAATCACTACAAAAAAAAGACACATCCGTGGCATTTTGGGCCGAACAATTTTTTTTCTGTCATACATATGACACTTCTATGACGATAATTGTGACAAAACCCGGTATCATCATAGATGTGGTGGGCTCCTACTTCTATGACAAAAAATCATGATAGAAAATGGGATTTTCGTCCTGGGCGGGCCGGAGACGCAGCTGCATGACATTCTTTGGGCCATCCATGACGCAAAAAACCGTGGTAGAAGCGAGGGGGAGGAAAATTTCGGGTAGTTCCCGGTTACGGTGGGAGGTCGGGGGCCGAGCGAGCGACATCAGGCCGGTGGTGGCTTATGAGGATATGGCGAGTTGGGTCATGGTGGCACCTGAGAAGGCCGGGAAACAGTACTTATAGGCGGAAGGTAGCGCGACGATCATCGGAATTCAATGCATAATGGCTTAGCGTGCTAGCTTGCCGTGGAAAACTAGAGAAACTAAAATTATGATTGTGTCGTCCCGTCCCGTCTGGGTCGCACGCCGGCATGGCGGTCAAACGAGTGCACTCGAATCATCTCCCTCCTTGTCAATAATGATTCCACGGATTTAAAGCGTATCTTTTTTCGCATCAGTTAGTTGCCTTAATTACGGCCGGCTGCATGCAGGCACTCAGAATCGCTCGCAGGCAGTACGCGAAGCAGCATGCAACAAGTCGCAGCCGAGGGCATGCATGCATCCACTTAAAATTGCTGGAATTAATTAGGCTTAAACTTCTGCATGCCGTTAATTATTGCCATGCCTTGGTCTTGCTGCTTTGCTCACGGGACTAATAAATCCTGGACGGAGGGAGTACCTTGGTTGGTGAGAGGTTTGAATTAAGCCATGCAAACCAGAAAGGAGGTACTAGTACGTGCGTGATCCGCTATTTATTCGTGTAGGATCGAGTAGGTCATTTCTTGAATTGAGCCCTACAAACCGGAAAGGAGGTAGTACATGCGTGATCCGGTATTTATCCGTGTAGGATCGATAGTGTAGCTTGTCAGTTTCTTCAGAGATAGGCATTTTTATCCGTGTAGGATCGATAGTGTATCATGTCAGTTTCTTTAGAGGTAGGCATTTTTATTCAAAAAACTGCCACTTCGCATCTTGCGTCGCAAATAAAACTGCCAGGAGCGCATTTGTAGGCTAGCTAGTGATCGATCAGTAACTTGTAAACACTGAGCGAACAGAAATAAGTAACCGTTAATTCATCTTAATGATTCACATATCATATACAAATATGTAGCTCCAAAAGCAAAGATCAGCCACCTCGGATCTTGCGTCGCAACTAAAACTAACTAGTACAATTCCCATACATAAGATCAACATGTTAATGCATCTCAATGATTCACAGATCATATACAAATATGTAGCTCCAAAAGCAAAAATCTAGAAAAAACATCTGTTCTTCCTACTAACATGGATGCTTCTCTTGGCCAACATTCAGTACAGATTGAAAGACAAATTTGTTTGTGAAGTCTATGAAGGAAATATGCCCTAGAGGCAATAATAAAGTTATTATTTATTTCCTTATATCATGATAAATGTTTATTATTCATGCTAGAATTGTATTAACCTGAAACATAATACATGTGTGAATACATAGACAAACAGAGTGTCACTAGTATGCCTCTACTTGACTAGCTCGTTAATCAAAGATGGTTAAGTTTCATAACCATGAACAATGTGTTGTTATTTGATTAACAAGGTCACATCATTAGTTGAATGATCTGATTGACATGACCCATTTCATTAGCTTAGCACCCGATCGTTTAGTATGTTGCTATTGCTTTCTTCATGACTTATACATGTTCCTATGACTATGAGATTATGCAACTCCCGTTTGCCGGAGGAACACTTTGGGTGCTACCAAACGTCACAACGTAACTGGGTGATTATAAAGGAGTACTACAGGTGTCTCCAATGGTAGATGTTGGGTTGGCTTATTTCGAGATTAGGATTTGTCACTCCGATTGTCGGAGAGGTATCTCTGGGCCCTCTCGGTAATACACATTATACAAGCCTTGCAAGCATTGCAACTAATGAGTTAGTTGTGGGATGATGTATTACGGAACGAGTAAAGAGACTTGCCGGTAACGAGATTGAACTAGGTATTGGATACCGACGATCGAATCTCGGGCAAGTAACATACCGATGACAAAGGGAACGACGTATGTTGTTATGCGGTCTGACCGATAAAGATCTTCGTAGAATATGTAGGAGCCAATATGGGCATCCAGGTTCCGCTATTGGTTATTGACCGGAGACGTGTCTCGGTCATGTCTACATTGTTCTCGAACCGTAGGGTCTGCACGCTTAACGTTACGATGACAGTTATTATGAGTTTATGCATTTTGATGTACCGAAGGTTGTTCGGAGTCCCGGATGTGATCACGGACATGACGAGGAGTCTCGAAATGGTCGAGACATAAAGATTGATATATTGGAAGCCTATGTTTGGACATCGGAAGTGTTCCGGGTGAAATCAGGATTTTACTGGATCACCAGGAGGTTACCGGAACCCCCCGGGAGCCATATGGGCCTTATTGGGCTTTAGTGGAAAGGTGAAAGGGGCTGCCCATAGTGGGCTGCGCGCCTCCCCCCTCCCCTAGTCCTATTAGGACTAGGAGAGGTGGCCGGTCACCTCTCTCCCTCTCTTTCCCCTTGGGAGTCCTATTAGGAATAGGATTGGGGGGGGGGGGGGGGAGTCCTACTCCCGGTAGGAGTAGGACTCCTCCTGCGCCTCCATAGGCTTGGCCGGCCAGCCCTCCCCCTGGCAACCTTTATATACGGGGGCAGGGGGCACCTCTAGACACACAAGTTGATCATTGATATCGTTCCTTAGCCGTGTGCGGTGCCCCCTGCCACCAAATTCCACCTCGATCATATCGTTGTAGTGCTTAGGCGAAGCCCTGCGTCGGTAGTACATCAAGATCGTCACAACGCCGTCGTGCTGACGGAACTCCTCCCCGAAGCTTTGTTGGATCGGAGCCCGGGGATCGTCATCGAGCTGAACGTGTGCTAAGAACTCGGAGGTGCCGGAGTAACGGTGCTTGGATCGGTCGGATCGGGAAGAAGACGTACGACTACTTCCTCTACGTTGTGTCAACGCTTCCGTTGCGATCTACAAGGGTACGTAGATCAGACTCTCCCCCTCGTTGCTATGCATCACCGTGATCTTGCGTGTGCGTAGGAATTTTTTTGAAATTACTACGTTCCCCAACAGTCTACAATTCCTCTTGCAAACATAAGTGGTTTCACCAACAGCTGGAACCATGAGAATGAACCACACATGATGGAGGAACATCCACTGCAATATGATTTGGTCTTCTCCCGATCTCATGGCGAGACTATTTTCGGAATACAAACTTTAACTTAGGAAAAATGATGCTCATTGTATAATTAGACCAAAGCAATAAAGCACCTAGTGTTGGCCAATAAATAGTATAGTACTACTTTTCTGTAGTCCATGAAGTGACTATCCAATCTTTCTGTGTCTATTTTCAAATGGCACTGCATGCAGTGACTATACTATTCTCTTGTGCAGTTCAACCAAAATTGCGGGCACTTTCTTTGTTTGCCAAATAGCAACGGGCAGACATCTCTGTCTGCACAAATATCAAGAAGCTAGTAACATATACCACACCTTGTATTTTCGGTTTAAACATGTCTCTTTTGCTTAGCATCTATCATGTTCTGCACTGGACAATCTGATACAATTATGTTTTGCCCCGGACAATTTCATACTGAATTGATTTGCTGGTTCAGAGCAGAAATATAGCACCTATTCTTCATCAGACCAAGGATATCCATGTTCGCAGTGATGGAAGAGGTGAAATCGATACAACCGAAATTGAGCATCCAATCATTGAATCCTGTCCTGCACCTCCAATGTAGGTCCGCCCTGCCAATAAATTCACATGCAAACCACTAGTATTACTATCTAATGACAGTACAAAAGAGTAGCAAGATAGTAGCAAACCATGTACCTTCGTAATGAACAGCTCATAGTGCCACCAATTGGATATAAAGGTTTGGAAAAAAACATGCTCCTAATGTTGAACCAGTTGGACTTTTTGTGCAGTTCCACTAAAATCGAGCATCCATGTTTGCATAGATATTGAAAGTATGATTACTCTAAAAGTGGCACTAGTTGAAGCATAGACTCACAAATATAAGCATTCCAATTTCTTAATGGGAAAAGGTAGCAAGACTGTTTCTAACCACCTGTTTGAAGGAATAAATAAAGCAACAACGGTTGATGTCAGGAAGGCATACATAGTTTTTTCTGGAAAAGTGAGCCATTCCTGACCTTTCCTCTTCTTTTAAGCAAATTTTGTGCAGTTCTACTAAAATAAAATGCCATCACCGCCTTGACAATTCAGTGACACTGTACAAAAGGAAATGACTTAACATTACATCATGATGTCAGGTATGTAGTCGACAGGCATTAGAGACAAACATACATACCTCCTCAAGAGAACGGCCGGAGGAGGAGGTGCCCACTCTTAACCTTTCCTCTTGTCTTCATAATTGTCTGTGCAGTTTAACCAAAATAAAATGACATCAGCGCCTTGGCATTTTGGTGACACTGTACAAAAAAATTAACTTATCTCATGAAAGTGAGGTATGTAATCTATAAGCATTAACAGTTTAAAAATCTGAAGGTAGTAACAAGTTTCATCGTTGGTATACTGGCTGTGCAACAGCATTAGAATGCCTTAGCTGAAAAATCTTTAATACATCCACAATCAACAGCTAACCCTGAAATAATCCAGTGACATTAAATGACATTGCTTAAATTTATGGGTGGCATTAGACTGAGAGCGGCATTAGTTAAATGTGGCATCACTTTAGCAGTAGCATTGCTTGACTTGACTGCTGGCGTTATACTAACAGCAAAAAAAGTGACAATAAGAGCATGGGAGGCCCATTCGGACAGTGGGCGCACCAGTACGATGTACCTCCACGGACGCAGAGTGGTGAGGGAGGTATGGTTGCCTAGAGCAACAAATATCCAGGCAACATATGTGGATTACGTCCCATTTTTGTTCTCTTTAGCCACCTTTTTCCTATGCGAGGACAACAAACTGATCGACCTGGTCATTCTCTATTGTGTTGTCATGCCTTTCTACCCTTCTTCAACCAAGAGACACGAGACTCGTTCCTTAGCTACTGATTTCCCCCTTTTCAACCTAGATGCGGGTTCGATGCCTACTCTCTTGGACAGTACAGTCTCCCTTCCTTTCCTTATTCAACCCAGACATGGATTAGTTTGCATGAAGTAGGGTTTTCTTTAATAGTGCAAATTATGGTTTTCGTCTGCGTGGCCGGCAGAGTAGAGGATAGCAAATTGGAAAGATGGTGGAGTGGAAAAAGATCCACATGCAACGACGTAGCAGATGGGGCAATAGAACAAGGTTATGGCTCGAAAAGAGGTAGCATACCTGAGGGTCGGCGGGAAGTGGCTTCGCTCGTGGTCGTCGTCCTCCGCACACACTACGGCAGCGAGCTTGGGGACGGAGGCCATCCTGCGCGGGAGCTAGGTCTGAGAGGACGGCCTTGTCGTTAGTGCGTGACCTCGCTCGCCGACGACGAGTGCGTCAATGATGCACGTCCTTTTCTTCCCCGACGGATCTGTGACCACCGGTGAGGAGGGAGAGAGGGGCTGTCTTTTTTAGATCTGGAGAAAGGGTGGTAGTGTGAGAAGCAAGTGGGCAGCCCTTAGCAAGAAAGCGCTGAAGCTCCAGCATATATATCTTTTTTATACTACTAGTACTGGAGGTGGGGTTGTGGTAGAGTAGTTTATATTTTCTCTGCGTACAGTACCAGTTAGTCGTGCTTCAAAACTGATCGGCATGCCATTAAAAAAATAAAGGTCGATAACTAATGCGGCACCTCGGGCCAACGCGGCCAGATCGCATTTTGCACGAGAAATTACACACCATGTTTCGTTGACATGTGGTCCCGTTCCAACATATCAGTGAGACGACGACGAGTAGTAGGAGTATTTCCGAACGGACGTGTAGGCCGGGGCGCCTCTTCGTGAACCGTGGCAAACTCGCAACCGTCCACTGACTCTTCGCCTTTCCCTCTCGATTTGGAACTGCTGTCGCACGCTCTTCCTCTCCCTCCTCCATTTTCCTTCAGCCCTTCACCCTTTCTTCTGCCATTGTTCGATCGTCTTCTCCATGGAGGGAACATGCCGGAAATGATACCGTTATTCTTGCCGCGATCTGAAAGATGACGTGGTGGAGGAACTCATTGATCGGTGCGACGTCATCACCTCGGCTAGCATGGCAGGTTCGTTCAAGCCCATTCTCGACTCAACTAATAACATCATTACAAAGAACCCAAGAGTCAAGGAGCGGTTTGATCTCCCCTATCTTCTTCGCCGTGACCCTGATGACTGGCGCCGGCACGACGGAGGCCTCGTCCTGTGCCAGTTGATGCCGCTTGATAATGATACGTATGATGTTAAGATGCCATCGCTTGAGGGCAAGGCTTGGGCGGGCGCAAATGGAGATTGGGTTGTTTATATTGGGTCCAACTGCGAGTGGGAACTTGTGAATGTCTACACTCGTGACCGGGTTCCACTTCCAAAAATCTCAGCACACTGCCCAGAGGTTGAGCACACCGGTGTTGTACGCACGTTCAAATACGATCATTGTGACTGTCTTCTACGGAAGATAGCAATTTGTCGAGTTCCCAATCGCTCTTGGAATTACAACAACTATCAAGTTGTTGCTATCTTTGACAAGCTTGTTGCCGTCCTTTGTGGTTCGACTCGATGGACATTGCTCAAAAATCAGTTTCTGTACACAGATGAGTACTGTGATGCAATTCAATACGAGGGCCTTGTGATTGCTGCCACCACTAGTGGCACTATTTTTGCATGGGATCCTCATAGTTTCGGTACATTTGTCTTCCACCGTAATTATAATTGTTTCATCCACATGCATGCCGATTAGCAAGTTTCCCTTTACTAATTAACCTTCTTCTTGTGTTTCCAAGGTCCTGTGAACATCCCACCACCTATACTTGAAAATTTTTATAACCAAGGGGGAGATGACGATGGTGATGATCACGAGCATGAGGACGAGCAGCGCCCATATACTCTGTGGCGCCTGGCAACTAATTCCGATGGATCACCTCTTCTTGTGTGTATACAGCCCACTGATGATGTTGTTGCTAAGGAAGCAGGTGTAGTCTCCCATGGTCGCACTCTCCGGACCTATTCCAACACCCGTTGCATGGTATTCAGGATGGATACTAGTGTGCTAGCGCCAACTCCTTCTCCCTGGTACAGAATTGATAGTCTTGGAGAAAACTCGCTCTTCCTTGGACAAAACTATCCGATGATGGTGAAAGGCGATCCAACTGCTGTTGACACAATGTTAACAGTACCATTTATGAGAAGCAACTGTGTCTATACCTCGAACATTTGGGTGGTTCCCTACCCTGGTACTGATATAGTAGGCCGCTTCAGCCTGGATGATCAGTCCTGCGTTGGTTTCCAGATCGACAATCGATAGCCCGTCCCAGAGAATCACTTGTGGTTCAAAGCAAGCGTTTCCAACGCTGAGGAATGGTTGAGTTGAAGTTCATTTCATTGCTTGTTATTTGTTGTGTGGTGAAAAGTTTAGTATTTATAATGTATCCTCATTGTCGATGTGGGTTGATGACATGTTTGTATGTAATAAAATGATATGCATGGGATAAACTTACTAAATTTATGAATGGCTTTTGAGTCGCTTCTCTAAATTTGTACTAGCTTCACATGCTTCGCGCGTCGGGCGGGTGTTTTTACTGTAGCCATATGTTAATGTGTTCGCTGTACGTAACCAGCACCTCGAATCCTCGATACTAGTACTATATAGTAGGAGTAAGTAGTAGGAGTAAGTAGTAGGAGTAGTAGGGTGGCATGGGCCAGAACAAGCATTCACGTCCAGGAGTACGGCACACGCCACCACCACGACATCCATCTGACACCATATTATTTCTTGGAGTCCGTGCTAGAGCAATCTCTTCAGCCTCGTCGTTTCTCTAACTTCAGCCATCGCGCGGCGGGCGAGGTGGGGGTTTGCCGATAGTCGGTTTCCTTAACTGCGGTTCCACTTGTAAGGCCAACTCCAATGCACGACCCCAAACGCACCTCCGTTTTGCATGAACTCCAATGATAATTTTGACTAGAAAAGCAAGACCAAAGAAAACAAGAACCATAAGAATACATTTTACTACTCCTGTAAGTTGGATTAGTGCCTTCTCGATGCATTCATTGTTGATCTGCGGAGGCTTGATCTTGCGTCTGTGCTAGCTAAAAGTGATAGAACATCTACTAAATTGCGCTCTATCAATATATGGATGTACTCTTCTTCCCAATACAAAAACTTGCATCCATTCTACTCCCTCCATTGCACAATACATGCCTTCTATTTGTCAAAATATATATGTATCTAGACATGTCTTAGTATATAGGTACATCCATTTTTGGACAAATGGAAGTCAAGTATTTTGGAACAGAGAGAGTACACAATAAAAAATTTAAGTTAGCACAACTAGTCTAATCCGAGAGCAGAACCTAAGATTTGGTCGGGTTCTTCCTCCTTTTGCCGACACGTGGGACATCCAGCATCCAGGTCGTGTCATGAAAGAAAATAGAGTGGTAGTTGAAGCCACGAGATGTGCATCTTGGGTTAAACTGTAAATAGAATCTTACTACTCTTGAGTAACTCCAAAAGCGGCCACCGAAGATCTTTATTGGATTTGTTTTTCATCACCAGCACGTCGAGGTGAAAGATGTGTAGGTTCAGTGGGTCCTCTTGCGTTTTCACTGACATGTGGGGCCGCATGTGAGCAAACAAACAATGGGCTCCGCGCGTCCGCTGGCTGGCTGAGAAGAGAGATAGAGGAGGGCTGAGCACGGACTGCAGGAAATTTGTTCTACGTACCTCGATATAGGCTCGATATAGTGGGGTGGCATGGGCCATAACTAGCATTCACGTCTAGCAGTACGACACACGCCACCCACACGAGTCCCATCCGACACCAATTTTCTTGGAGTCCGTGCTACAACCATCTCTTCTCCCTCCTGTTTTCTCAGCCATCGCGCGGTGGGCGGGGTGGGGGTTTGCCGATAGTCGGTTTGCTCAACTGTGGTCCCACTTGTAAGTGAAAATGCAACACCGCACGCATTCCCTCTTAAGCGGCGTGCCAGACCAACCGTGTGGGGTGCGACGTGAACACAGCAGGCTTTTCCTTTTGAACTCGTAACTTATAAAATTTGGTTCTGCTCCATGGCGCGACCAATAGATAGAAAATAACGATTTTGCCTAGAGTAATGAGAAGTTTGGTTCTGGCGCCGTTCATGCATGGAGTACGTACGAAAATTATGAAGTTGATGCGAAAGGTAAGATAATTACTGTAGTATCATATACTACTACATGGATTTGACGGAAAGATAAAAATACATACGGATCCATCAACGTTCAATGACATCCTCACGCCCTAGTGCGCCGGGTCACCAACCGACGTGTGAGGAGCAGCAGCGTTGGCGGCGAGCTCAACGTGCTTCTGAACAGTGCCGTCCAAGGTTGCCCTGCGCTCCAAGAAGGCCAGCGTCCTATCGTCCTCCTCTTGCATGTAGTAGTCCTTATGGACGATTTGCGCGTAGACGTGGGTGATTATGTCGATGGTGTCTTATTGCGCCAGGCGCTGTGCGGCGAGCGCGACCTCGAGGTGGACATTCTCCGGCGCGACAGCGGGCAGTCGCAGGGCCACCAGTGCGTCGAAGAGGTTGTTACCATAGTGGCCGTTGAGGGTGGCGGGCATTGCAGAGCCTGGGCGCGTCGGATGGAGGCTTACGTCAAAGTCTTCCGCAAGCTTCTTGATGACGGTGAACTTGTCGAGGAAACCAACGAGGACCTCATCGAACAAGGAGACGAAGCTGTCGTCCAAGTGGCCCCTCGCCCTGGCGGCCTCAAGCAATACTACCTGGAGACGTTCCTCGGTGCCGGGCCGCAGGCCGGCGTCGTGGACCATCTGGCACAGCCAGCTGATGCTCGTGCTCATCGCCTCCATGGGTCTAGTGTAGCTTCTAGTCAAGTGATCTTGCGATTCGAGTGATCACTTAGCCCTTGGTTAGCATGCATAGGTGCGTAGGATTTCGTACTACTCCTGGGCCCTCTACTGCACCTGCCTTTGGCTGTATGATAGGTGGGCCAGCCACCCCTTGGGGCCACGTGTCATTCACCCAAAGGCAGTTGCCGTAAGTCAATGAAGCTGCGTCCCCCTCCATGCCGGTGCAGTATAGTCATCTCACCAGACCTCTAGTTGGGGCCAAACGAGAGAAGTTTGATGTTTACTAGTTTATTGGTCCCCTTTGCATTTTGCGCCAAGTTTTGACCTCTGATTTAACTAATAAAATGTTAATGCATGTAAACAAAAATGTTGTGTAAGTCACCTTACGAAAACCAAATAATCCCAAAATACTTAGGCACGGTGCATTAACTCCCTCCTTGTTTCTTATTTCGTGACATATCAACCAATGAGAGATGTGGGCCGTGCATGCTTTCAATGACTTGAGACTACCAAACATGACATGCAATGTTTAGTTCATTGCATGTAATCCTATTAGTACTCTAGTTAGCAAAAAAAAACATTAAGTTCTCTCGCCGATAGGAATAAAACACCATGTATTTATTTACAGAGGGAGTAGTACATTTTTGGTGACATGCATTACTAGATATTGCTAGTCAAATACTAAAATCCAGATGGACGTGGTAGTACTCCTAAATCCAGACGGTGGTGCTACTAGTACTAGTAGTAGTACTACCAATGTAGTAGTAGGAGTACTAGCACTGTACTACCCGTTGGTCAAATTATTACGTGTTGCTCCTCAAAGTGAAGTGACAAGACCCTGCGTCGGAGATGACACCTGAGTATAGGTGCCGTGTTCGGCATACCATAGTCAGCCTCACCGTCTGCAGTCACTATCATCATGGCTGTAGAGCTAACCTGCTTACAACTAGCCCTGTTCGACATAATTTCCCGTGCGTAGATGCCCGTGCATTGAACGGAACACCAAGATTGGGGGTGGACGGCTCCGGCAGCGGCCATCGCGCCATATTTTTCCACGGCCTTCTACTCCTAGATGTGGTGGGGAGGAGATGAGGCTGATTGTGAGAGACAAGGAGTTGTTTGTAAATAGGGAACAAGTGCGGGCATCTTTTTGCAAAAATGGAGAAGCTTGGTTTGTATGCGTCAGATCTAGATCTGACGGCTATTGGTGAAAGATGGGAGGCACAACATCATCACCAACTCAGGACCTGTTTGATTAGCAGGATTTTGAAAAATGCAAGAATAGGACACGACAATATTACAAGTTTCAAACTGATATTACAAATGTTAGGAGTAATGCTGCACCTACGAAGAGGGAATTACTAGGAAGTTTACGTAAGAACTTTCGTTACTTTAGGTGGATGCAGCATTATCGTACAAACTAAAATCCACCGCCCTGACAAGTCACTAATGGGCAAATAACTTTTTGAGTCTCTAGCCACTTGATGTTTCAAAAACAAATTCAGCTTCTGCAGAGACTTTGTCATTTAGGCTTAGACGCTTGTGGTGATCAGCACGCCATTCATTGTTGCGCCAGAGAATGCCAAACCTCATTACCTTGAGCACACTTGCCTCCAGAACAAAGAACCTGGCCAATTTAATCTTAGATGTGCTGCCTCAGTAGTCGATCAAATCAATTTCTGTAAGATGGAGATCAAGGCATTTGATGAGATTGTTATAGTGCAACACATTTTTCACTTTCGGGTCTTTTTTTATCTGCAAAAGAAGAGAACATATTAGAGCAGCTGGCTGCATAAGACTGTCATGTCATTAAGAGGTACCAATATCATTCGCTCATACGATAGGGTTGGCTGGCTAGTGATATTTTTTCGCTCTCTCTCTCTCTTTGTGTGTGTGTGTGTGTGTGTGTGTGTTTCCTCTCATTTAACTAGGAACACGTGAAGAGCTTGGACATTTGTTGCCTTCCACTATGTGGCCGATGCCATATTTCGCAAAAGTATGCCACATAACACGCATCGATGTCAAATCAAAAGATTTTGGCACCGCTCTCGCGATGTGAGAGAGTTGGCACCGCTGTGCACACAGACCCACATGTATAAACAAATCAATCAAACCAACTACACCAGCCTCTCACTCTCCCAAACAAGTGTTTTTTTATTGCCTCAGTCCTCTCTCTCTCCCACACAGTGTTTTGAGTTAATTTGGCACCGGTGCAAAGTAGGTGATCCAGATTGGTACACCAGGTGAGCAATGGAGGGGCATCGATGCAAAATGCATCACAAGGAATTTGGCACATGTTTTGGCCTACATAGCCCACTTTTGTAATACTACCTCATATTTAGTATAAAATTTTGACCATAGATTTACCTAAGAAAATGCCAATGCATGTCACCAAAAATTACACCATTTGAAATTATGTTCAAATACGAATCCAACGATATAGTTCTTAGTGACATGCATTAACATTTTGTCAGTTAAATCTATGGTCAAATTTTGATACTACAAAATTGGAAGAGTAAACCAGGATGGAGTTAGTACTTGCTCTTAGGGTAACCATAGAGTTACTGGAGTAGTCTAAGTTACTTTCCACCATGACTAGCCTAGGCTACTATAGTAGTATAGCATAAAAACGATGCAGGTGATCACGTGAGAAAAAATACTAAAAACATTTCTTTCGGTGCAATGCGTAGATGCAGTTTTGAACACTACACTTGTCATCGTAATTTGGGAAAATTACGAAAAAATTGAGCTACGTTGTGATTACCGTTTACTTATAAGAAAGAAGTTTCACCTCGATGAGTAGCTTCTCCGTGCACGGAAAGCATGTAAGGAATCCAACAACTTGATCCAGATTGGGGCCGATAGATTTTAGTGCTAAGATCTTCACTGTGCGCATGGACTGGGTCAAGCTTGTGGAAATCATTTTCTGGAAGACGGTCATAAATACATCAAGAAGAAATTTAAACATGTGAATTTTAAGAAGACGGAGAAGAAGATGAGTGTTGTACCTAAACGATTACGGATCCAATAAAGAGTTTGGAGAATTTGGCAGATGAGTACACGAACACTGTCAATTTCGGCGCGTCAATGACCCTGATTTTTGTTGGACCTTCTAGATCCGATACAAGCAATCTCTCAAGGAAAGGCGCATTCTCAATGACCATAACGTGGAACAGCTGGAGTGATCTCTTCCCAATTGATGTCTTGTTGTGGGGCCAGCAAGACACATAAATCAATCAGAGATTCGTTGAGGCGATGTGGAGGCTAATGAACCCATGGATCTGCTCAAGACAAAGGTACTCGAGCGCAGTACAGCTGCGGAGCAGGTGCTCCATAGCCTTCTTCGAGATGACAACATCGAAGAGGTCGAGCTGCTTGAGTTGAGGGAGAAGAAGAGCGGGTGCGACATTAATCTGGGGAAGATAGCAGGAGTTGAAGCTGGTGCGGCGCAGCGTTGGCGTGAGGCGGAGCGTGGACGGCGGCAGAGAGCGACATCGTCCAGCTTCAAAGCTGAGCTCCTCGAGCTGATCTAGGGCGGGGGATAAGAACCACTCGTCGAACTTGGGTTGGACCTTGCAGTTGGTACTGAACATGCAGATGTCAAGGCGTTTGGCTGACCCAGGGTGCGATGAAAGGATCTTCGAGACTGCGGCCATGCATTTGCAATCCCCATCACAGAGGCAGCTATCGACGGTGAGGTTGAGGGGGACGCAGCGCCAGAGGGGGCGCCACCACCGGGAGAGCGGTCCGCACGGCAGATTTGGTGGGGAGGAGGCCGATGATGATGAGCAGCGTGTCGTCGGGGAGGCTGCTGATGAAGTCCAGGCTCGCCGGATGCGGTTTTGGCTCGAGCCGCCTCTGCTTGTTGGCTGCCTCGCCGTCCATCTCAACCGGAGGCGACACTGGTGTACACATGTGCTGGTGTGTGTTGTGTGCTGGGTGTGCGCGAGTGCGTCCTTCTGTGCATGTCGCCGCGCAGTGGTGAATTGTGCGCGAGTGCGTCCTTCACGCGCAAGAAGTTTGTCCTCAACGCGCCCTCAATTTACTAGCGTGCGAGGTGCTACCCCGAGTGGTTTCAACTTTGTTTACTTCACCGCGAGTCAGATGGGCCTCTAGTTTACTTATTTTCACCCACTGCCACATGGGCCAGCACACAAAGATACATAACACGAGCTGACAAGGCAGCATGTGGATTGGTTGACCGGTCAACTAAACAATATACGGAGCTATACGCTGACACAGTGAGCGTATAATCTGTCGGTATAGGGAGTTCGAGTGAGAGGGGAGGCCCGTGAGAGATAGCAGAGAGAGAGAGAGAGAGAGAGAGAGAGAGAAAGAGCTACTCCCCCCCGTTTGATAATGTAGTTCCAACATTTTTTAAGTCAAACTTTTGAAACTTTGACCAAGTTTATAAAGAAATTACTTATGTCTACAATACCAAAGATAAATGATAGTATGAAGTAAGTACATGTTGTGATGAATCTGATGATCATTCCAGATGTAAATGTTTTTCTCCACATATACCTGGTCAAACATTTTTGAGGTTTGACTTTTCAAAACATCCACATGCTTATGGACGTGACAGAGTCCCTAACAAGAGAGAGAGAGAGAGAGAGAGTGAAAAAAGTGTGTGTGCGTGTGTGAAAGAGACATGGACAACACACGATAAAAGTAGAGAAAAAGCGTGCATGTCTTATGCAAACATATCACACATGCATCTTCGACAACGGAGGCAAGGTGAGGAGATAGTGTGTGATTGTTTGGAACCGAGAGAGCAAGACCCCTAGCACGTGGCCAAGAGGGGTCTGACAAACAAGGGAGAGAGGTCGAGAGAGACGTACGGAGAAAATGCAGACATGGGGAGGAGAGAGTGTATGTTTGTCATAGAGAGATCCCCTGGAGATCGTGATGGGACTACATGGGTGGGGGATCGAGTGACAAGGTGTGTGCACGATAGAAGATGCCCCGAGAGATATCGAGATAGACGTATGGATGGAAGGAGACAATACGTGTGTTCCTGTTGGCTAGTAAGAGATAATCATACTTAGGAGGGGGGAGTGCTTGCGCCTATGATGGATTGAGGGATTATGGTACTTAGGGGGATGCGTGTCACATGGAGAGAGAACAAGGGCGGAGAGTGTTGGATGGGTCTATATGTATAGCGCGAGCGAGACATGTGTATGTGTGAACCAGGGAGATATAAGGCCAGTTTGGCTTGTGTCCTGAGCATCTTTTGCCTGGCCTGGGTTTGTGGCTGGATTTGATGCACGCTTGTTTGGTTGCTACCCTGTGAAAAAGAAAGCCCGCCTGGCCTGGGTTCCCTTGCACTTTAATTAGCATGGCTGAACTCCAGACGCTGCAAGTAGCCTGGCCCAGGCGACCGATTTCGAACGCTTGGTCGTGCCTGGTCGTGTGGCCACGAGGCTAACAACAACATGGATGGATATTAGCATTAAATAATTGATGCATGGATTGATTGATGGGACGTTGATGCTTTGCCTGGCCCATGCATGAACCAAACGCTTCAGCACCACACAAGCCTGGCCAGGCAGAAATATTTTACATCTCACGTCCACACCAGGCAGTACCGACCATCAAGGCATGAGGGTAAGGTCACGAACCAAACTGACCAATAAATTTTGAGAGAGATTGAGGAGCCCCGATAAGGCTGAGTGGTGCGTTAGATAGCTGAGAGGGGGAAAGAGATATTCCATCTGCTCGATAATGCAGTGCATGTAAATTTTTTAGAAGTCAAACTTTGGAAACTTTGATCAGGTTTACACAAATGTTATTTATATCTACAATACCAAAGATACATCATACAAAACTACATCTCATGGTGAATCTAATGGTATATGTTTGCCGTACTAGATGTAATTCTTTTTTCCCACGTACATGGTCAAACTTTGTGATGTTTGACTTTTCAATAAATCTATATGCTATGGACCGAGGAGAGTGACTCAGTCGAGACAGATCAAGTGCGTCTGAAGGAGAATGAGTAAGTGTGCAAAAAGAGTATGTGTGTGAAAGAGAAAGTGACAACAAACGATAAATTAGAGAGAGTGTGTGTTTTTTCGTTTCTTATGCGAACATATCACGCATGCATCTCCGAGATGGAAAAGCGAGGCGAGGAGATACACGAAGATAGCTAGTGTGTGATTGTTTACAACGGAGAGAGACACCCCTGTAGCACATGTCCAATAGAGGTGTGGCCAACAAGGAACAAAGGTCGAGAGGGACACATGGATGGCATGGACGCATGGGGAGGGAGAGTGGGTGTGTTTGTGATAGAGAGATCCCGTCGAGATCGTGAGGGGACTATATGGGTGGGAGATCGAGGGAGTGCGTGCGCGATAGAAAGATGCCCCGAGAGAAATCGAGATAGACCATGCACATGTTTGTGATGGAGACTAAGATTAGCTAGTCATATACATATAGGGGGGACTGCGTGTGCCTACAATTGAGTGAGAGACCATCATACTTGGCTAGCTGGGCATGAGATTGTGTGTGTGCGCGTGTGAGATGGAGAGAGAACGAGGGGGAGAGATAGAGTTTTAGATGGGCCTATCGAGTGCGAGTGAGATATGCATGTGTATGTGTGACCCAGGTGGATGGAGAGTTTGAGAGAGGGGGGAAGAGCTCCGAGACGACATAGTGGTGTGTGAGAGAGTTACAGGCAAAGAGCCAAGGAATCTGTGTGCGTACGATGAGTGCACCCAAGATATCTAGCTTGGACTAGCTAGAGTATCGTACATAGTGTGCGAGAGAGACCTATAGATGGTGTATATATGCATGCGAACTAGAAAGACCCCCCCCCCCCCACAAACACACACAAAGAGAGAGAGAGAGATGGAGAGAAAGGGAGAGGGACGAACAAGGTTTTTGTGTCGGATGCGTGCGACAGAATTGAAGATTGTCGGAGAGAGAGAGAGAGAGAGAGAGAGAGAGAGAGAGAGAGAGAGAGAGAGAACAGGAGTCCGGGAGAGGGGGAGGTCGCGTTTTATGCATCAAAGACTGATATAAACCATGTTTCGATATAAACTTGCATTCAAATATTTAAATTGGAGAACATGTTGTCTGCAATCCACACATGAACGGATATATGCGTATATCAAACAAGTTCATTAATTTGACTTTCAACATGTTCATGGAGTACTATAATACTGTACAACATGCTACTCGATTGAGGTGTTCAATTTTGGATTTAGTTCACTATTTTCACCTACTGAACGAGCTATTTCATTGAATCGAGATATTTCATTTTGGGTTTGATTCGCGTTTTTGAGTGGGTCAACTATTTGTCATATAGTAAATCGCTAGCAACGAGCATGTAAAAACACATTACTCCCGAGCATCATCTCTCCATCTAAAAAAGAAGTGGCAAGCTAATATTTCAAAATTTGATCCGAATCGACTTGGTAAGGTAGACGTGGATGCTCATTCTCCCAAAATTTGAACGAATCGTTAAACATCCTCTCTGCTCGGTGGAATTCGCCCGAGCAAATAAATGGGAGACGCGAAATTACCGTCCTATGTGGGACACGCATCAATTGGCCCGTTGTACATCGAGGGTAGGTTCGTAACTTCATCCAAGCGCGCCTTCTCCTCGGCCGAATTGACACGTGCCAAATAATTCATAAACCATGGTCGGCAAAACATGCTCTCCTCACCCGAAATAGCTCGCGCCCACTATTTCAAAACACGCTCTGCTCGCCCAAAATCACTCGCGCCCACTATAGTTCAAAATACGCCCTCCTGGCCCGAAATCGCTCCCGCCCAGAGAAGCAAAGTTACTCTACTATCCCCGACCGTCAGTACACAGACCCAAGCCGAGAAGCCTATATGCAAGGGTAGAACTATAACTCCCCCTCACATTTCAGACAAATGCGTCCGTAAGACATGGTTCCACTCCCCTCCCAATTTCCCCCGCCTGCCCCCATTCATACCTTGTGGGTGCCAAATCACCTTCTCCCCACGAAGCTCCCTTCTCCTGAGCCGCAAAACCTCAGCCCCACCTCCATGGCGCCCCAACGACACCAATTTCACAGCCGCCCTCCTCCCTAATGCCGGAGACGCTGTCCATTTGCCATCGTGCACTGGGCCACATGCCTCTTACTCCGTGCTACTGGTGCTGCCTCGACGACAGCCGCGTGAACCGTACCAGAGCCGATTCACCCCCGCCATTGTTCACGGCGCCGGAGCGGCTCCAACTTCGGATCCATCCAGAGTCCTGGCGCTGCTTCGGTGTAGCCATCGACCGTTGTGACATCGCTCTTTCCCTGCCGCCGGTCACCACCGCAACCACGCCGGCCTCACCGACTCGGCAGCTGGACCTGCCTACTTCACCATGCCGCCAGGTAGGTCGCACCCTCTGTTGGAAATATGCCCTAGAGGCAATAATAAATTGGTTATTATTATATTTCCTTGTTCATGATAATCATTTATTATCCATGCTAGAATTGTATTGGTAGGAAACTCAGATACATGTGTGGATACATAGACAACACCATGTCCCTAGTAAGCCTCTAGTTGACTTGCTCGTTGATCAATAGATGGTTACGGTTTCCTAACCATGGACATTGGATGTCGTTGATAACGGGATCACATCATTAGGAGAATGATGTGATGGACAAGACCCAATCCTAAGCATAGCATAAGATCATGTAGTTCGTATGCTGAAGCTTTTCTAATGTCAAGTATCATTTCCTTAGACCATGAGATTGTGCAACTCCCGGATACCGTAGGAGTGCTTTGGGTGTGCCAAACGTCACAACGTAACTGGGTGTCTATAAAGGTACACTACAGGTATCTCCGAAAGTGTCTGTTGGGTTGGCATGAATCGAGACTGGGATTTGTCACTCCGTGTAAACGGAGAGGTATCTCTGGGCCCACTCGGTAGGACATCATCATAATGTGCACAATGTGATCAAGGAGTTGATCACGGGATGATGTGTTATGAAACGAGTAAAGAGACTTGTCGGTAACGAGATTGAACAAGGTATCGGGATACCGACGATCGAATCTCGGGCAAGTATCGTACCGCTAGACAAAGGGAATTGTATACGGGATTGATTGAATCCGTGACATCGTGGTTCATCCAATGAGATCATCGTGGAACATGTGGGAGCCAACATGGGTATCCAGATCCCGCTGTTGGTTATTGACCGGAGAGTTATCTCGGTCATGTCTGCATGGTTCCCGAACCCGTAGGGTCTACACACTTAAGGTTCGATGACGCTAGGGTTATAGGGATTAGATATACGTGGTTACCGAATGTTGTTCGGAGTCCCGGATGAGATCCCAGACGTCACGAGGAGTTCCGGAATGGTCCGAAGGTAAAGATTTATATATGGGAAGTCATCATACGGTCACCGGAATAATTCGGGGGTTACCGGTATTGTACCGGGACCACCGGAGGGGTTCCGGGGTCCACCGGGAGGGTCCACCTGCCCCGGAGGGCCCTATGGGCTGTATGTGGAGAGGGACCAGCCCCTTAGTGGGCTGGGCGCCTCCCCCCTAGGGCCCATGCGCCTAGGGTTTGGGGGAACCCTAAAGGGGGGCGCCCTCCTTGCCTTGGGGGGCAAGCCAACCCCCCTTGGCCGCCGCCCCCTCCTCAGATGGGATCTGAGGGGGCCGGGCCCCCTCTCCCTTGCCTCTATATATATGTGGGGGGTGGGAGGGCAGCCGGACCCAAGTCTTGGCGCAGCCCTCCCCTCTCCCTAGTTCTCCTCTTCTCCCGCAGTGCTTGGCGAAGCCCTGCGGGATTGCCACGCTCCTCCTTCACCACCATGCCGTCGTGCTGCTGCTGGATGGAGTCTTCCCCAACCTCTCCTTCACCCCTTGCTGGATCAAGGCGTAGGAGACGTCACCGGGCTGTACGTGTGTTGAACACGAAGGTGCCGTCCGTTCGGCACTAGGATCATCGGTGATTTGGATCACGACGAGTACGACTCCATCAACCCCGTTCACTTGAACGCTTCCGCTTAGCGATCTACAAGGGTATCTAGATGCACTCTCCTTCCCTCGTTGCTAGATTACTCCATAGATTGATCTTGGTGATGCGTAGAATTTTTTTGAATTTCTGCTACGTTCCCCAACAGTGGCATCATGAGCTAGGTCTATGCGTAGTTACTATGCACGAGTAGAACACAAAGTAGTTGTGGGCGTCGATATTGTCAATTATCTTGCCGTTACTAGTCTTATCTTGATTCGGCGGCATTGTGGGATGAAGCGGCCCGGACCAACCTTACACGTACGCTTACGTGAGACCGGTTCCACCGACTGACATGCACTAGTTGCATAAGGTGGCTGGCGGGTGTCTGTCTCTCCCACTTTAGTCAGATCGGATTCGATGAACAGGGTCCTTATGAAGGGTAAATAGAAATTGGCAATTCACGTTGTGGTTTTGGCGTAGGTAAGAAACATTCTTGCTAGAAACCTATAGCAGCCACGTAAAAACTTGCAACAACAATTAGAGGACGTCTAACTTGTTTTTGCAGCAAGTGTTTTGTGATGTGATATGGCCAAAGGATGTGATGAATGATATATGTGATGTATGAGATGATCATGTTCTTGTAATAGGAATCACGACTTGCATGTCGATGAGTATGACAACCGGCAGGAGCCATAGGAGTTGTCTTAATTTATTTATGACCCGCGTGTCAACTTAAACGTCATGTAATTGCTTTACTTTATTGCTAAAGCGTTAGCCATAGTAGTAGAAGTAATAGATGACGAGACAACTTCAAGAAGACACGATGATGGAGATCATGATGATGGAGATCATGGTGTCATGCCGGTGACAACGATGATCATGGAGCCCCAAAGATGGAGATCAAAAGGAGCAAAATGATATTGGCCATATCATGTCACTATTTGATTGCGTGTGATGTTTATCATGTTTATACATCTTATTTGCTTAGAACGACGGTAGCTTAAATAAGATGATCCCTCACTAAAATTTCAAGAGAAGTGTTCTCCCTAATTGTGCACCGTTGCGAAAGTTCGTCGTTTCGAAGGACCACGTGATGATCGGGTGTGATAGATTCTTACGTTCGAATACAACGGGTGTTGACGAGCCTAGCATGTACAGACATGGCCTCGGAACACATGCAAAACACTTAGATTAACTTGATGAGCCTAGCATGTACAGACATGGCCTCGGAACACAGAAGACCGAAAGGTCGAACATGAGTCGTATAGAAGATACGATCAACATGAAGATGTTCACCGATGTTGACTAGTCCGTCTCACGTGATGATCGGACACGGCCTAGTTGACTCAGATCATGTAATCACTTAGATGACTAGAGGGATGTCTATCTGAGTGGGAGTTCATAAGATGAACTTAATATATCCTGAACATAGTCAAAAGGTCTTCGCAAGTTATGTCGTGCTCGCGCTTCAGTTCTACTGTTTAGATATGTTCCTAGAGAAAATTTAGTTGAAAGTTGATAGTGGCAATTATGCGGACTAGGTCCGTAAAGTGAGGATTGTCCTCATTGCTTCATAGAAGGCTTATGTCCTTAATGCACCGCTCAGTGTGCTGAACCTCGAACGTTGTCTGTGGATGTTGCGAACATCTGACATACACATTTTGATAACTACGTGATAGTTCAGTTAAACGGTTTAGAGTTGAGGCACCGAAGACGTTTTGAAACGTCGCGAAACATATGAGATGTTTCGAGGGCTGAAATTGGGATTTCAGGCTCGTGCCCACGTCAAGAGGTATAAGACCTCCGACGATTTTCTTAGCCTGCAAACTAAGGGAGAAAAGCTCAATTGTTGAGCTTGTGCTCAGATTGTCTGAGTACAACAATCATTTGAATCGAGTGGGAGTTGATCTTCCAGATGAGATAGTGATGTTTCTCCGAAGTCATTACCACCAAGCTGCTAGAGCTTCGTGATGAACTATAATATATCAGGGACATATATGATGATCCTTGAGATATTCGCGATGTTTGACACCACAAAAGTAGAAATCAAGAAGGAGCATCAATTGTTGATGGTTGGTGAAACCACTAGTTTCAAGAAGGGCAAGGGAAAGAAGGGATACTTCATGAAACGGCAATTCAGCTGCTGCTCTAGTGAAGAAACCCAAGGTTGAACCCAAACCCGAGACTAAGTGCTTCTGTAATAAGAGGAACAGCCACTGGAGCAGAATTGCCCTAGATACTTGGTAGATGATAAGCCTGGCAAGGTCGATAGAAGTATATTGGATATACATCGTGTTAATGTGCACTTTACTAGTACTCCTAATAGCACCATGGTATTAGATACCGGTTGGGTTGCTAAGTGTTAGTAAACTCGAAATAAAAGGCTGTGGAGTAAACGGAGACTAGCTAAAGGTGAGCTGGAGATATGTGTTGGAAGTTTTTTTTCCCAAGCTTGATGTGATCAAGCATCGCACGCTCCCTCTACCATCGAGATTGGTGTTTGCGTTGAGCATAGACATGATTGGATTATGTCTATCGCAATACAATTATTCATTTAAGGAGAATAATGGTTACTCTGTTTATTTGAATAATACCTTCAATGGACTTGCACCTAAAATGAACGGTTTATTGAATCTCGGTCATAGTGATACACATGTTCATGCCAAAAGATATAAGATAGCAATGATAGTACCACCTACTTGTGGCACTACCACGTAAGTCATATCGGTATAAAATGCATGAAGAAGCTCCATGTTGATGGATCTTCGGGCTTACTCGTTTTTGAAAAGTTTGAGACATGCGAACCATGTCTATTGGTGTATATGCATGAAGAAACTCCATGCAAATGGACCATTTGGACTCACTTGATTTTGAATCACTTGAGACATGCAAATCATACCACATGGGCAAGATGACTGAAAGCCTCGTTTTCAGTAAAATGGAACTAGAAAGCAACTTGTTGGAAGTAATACATTTTGATGTGTGCAGTCCAATGAGTGCTGAGGCGTGTAGTGGATATCGTTATGCTCTTACTTCACCGATGATTTGAGTGTTGAGTATATTTACTTGATGAATCACGAGTCTGAATTATTGAAAGGTTCAAGTAATTTCAGGGTGAAGTTGAAAGATCGTCGTGACACGAGGATAAAATATCTATGATATGATCATAGAGATGAATATCTGAATTACGAGTTTGGCACAGAATTAAGACATTGTGGAAATTGTTTCACAACTAATACAGCCTGAAACACCATAGTATGATGGTGTGTCCGAACATCTAACTGCACTCTATTGGATATGATGCATACCATGATGTCTCTTATCGAATTACCACGATAGTTTATGGGTTAGGCATTAGAGACAACCACATTCACTTTAAATAGGGCACCACGTAATTCCGATGAGATGACACCGTATGAACTATGGTTTAGAGAAACCTAAGCTGTCATTTGTTAAAAGGTTTGGGGCTACGACGCTTATGTGAAAAAATTTCAGGCTGATAAGCTCAAAACCAAAGCGGATAAATGCATCTTCATAGGACACCCAAAACAATTGGGTATACCTCCTGTCTCAGATCCGAAAGCAATAAGGGATTGTTTCTAGAATTGGGTCCTTTCTCGAGGAAAAGTTTCTCTCGAAAGAATTGAGTGGGAGGATGGTGGAGACTTGATGAGGTTATTGAACCATCTCTTCAACTAGTGTGTGGCAGGGCACAGGGAGTTGTTCCTGTGGCACCTACACCAATTGAAGTGGAAGCTTATGATAGTGATCATGAAACTTCAGATCAAGTCACTACCAAACCTCGTGGGAAGACAAGGATGCGTACTACTTCAAAGTGGTACGTAATCCTGTCTTGGAAGTCATGTTGCTAGACAACAATGAACCTACGAGCTATGCAGAAGCGATGGTGGGCTTGGATTCCAAAATGGCTCGAGGCCATATAATCCGAGAGAGGATCCATATATGAAAACAAAGTGTAGACTTTGGAAGAACTACTTGATGGTCGTAAGGCTGTTAGGTACATATGGATTTTAAAAGGGAGACGGACAATGATGGTAAGTATCACCATTAAGAAATCTCGACTTGTCGTTAAGATGTTTTCCGACAAGTTCAAGGAGTTGACTACAATGAGACTTTCTCACTCGTAGCGATGCTAAGAGTCTGTTGGAATTATATTAGTGATTACTGCATTATTTATGAAATCTTGCAGATGGGATGTCAAAACATTGTTTCCTCGACGATTTTCTTGAGGAAAGGTTGTATGTGATACAACCGGAAGGTTTTGTCAATCCTGAAAGATGCTAACAAGTATGCAAAGCTCCAACAATCCTTCTAAGGACTGGAGTAAGCATCTCGGAGTTGGAATGTATGCTTTGATGAGATGATCAAAGATTTTGGGTTTATACAAAGTTTATGAGAAACTTGTATTTCCAAAGAAGTGAGTGGGAGCACTATAGAATTTCTGATGAATATATGTTGTTGACATATTGTTGATCAGAAATGACGTAGAATTTCTGGAAAGCATATAGGGTTATTTGGAAAGTGTTCTTCAATGGAAAACCTGAATTAAGCTACTTGAACATTGAGCATCAAGATCTATAAGGATAGATAAAAACCGCTTAATGGTACTTTCAAATGAGCACATACCTTGACATGATCTTGAAGGTGTTCAAGATGGATCAGCCAAAGAAGGAGTTCTTGCCTGAGTTGTAAGGTATGAAGTTAAGACTTAAAGCTCGACCACGGCAGAAGAAAGAGGAAGGACGAAGGTCGTCCCCTATGCTTTTGTCATAGGCTCTATATGGTATGCCATGCTGAGTACCGCACCTGATGTGTGCCTTGCCACATGTCTGGCAACAGGGTACAAAGGTGATCTAGGAGTAGATCACCAGATAGTGGTCAAAAATTATCCTTAGAGGAATAAGGATATGTTTCTCGGTTATGGAGGTGATAAAGAGTTCGACGTAAAGAGTTACGTCAATGCAAGCTTAACACCTATCCGGATAGCACTGAGTAGAGATACCGGATACGTATAATGGAGCAACAATTTAGAATAGCTCCAAGTAGAACAGTTATTTGAAATGGCTCCAAATGTAGTGTAGTAGTTGCATCTACAAGATGACATAGAAATTTGCGAAGTACATACGGATCTAAATGTTGCAGACCCATTGACTGAAACCTCTCTCACAAGCATAACATGATCAAACCCAGAACTCTTTGGGTGTTAGTCACATGGGGATGTGACCTTGAGTGTTAATCACATATCGATGTGAACTGGATTATTGACTCTAGTGCAAGTGGGAGACTGTTGGAAATATGCCCTAGAGGCAATAATAAATTGGTTATTATTATATTTCCTTGTTCATGATAATCGTTTATTATCCATGCTAGAATTGTATTGATAGGAAACTCAGATACATGTGTGGATACATAGACAACACCATGTCCCTAGTAAGCCTCTAGTTGACTAGCTCGTTGATCAATAGATGGTTACGGTTTCCTGACCATGGACATTGGATGTCGTTGATAACGGGATCACATCATTAGGAGAATGATGTGACGGACAAGACCCAATCCTAAGCCTAGCACAAGATCATGTAGTTCGTATGCTGAAGCTTTTCTAATGTCAAGCATCATTTCCTTAGACCATGAGATTGTGCAACTCCCGGATACCGTAGGAGTGCTTTGGGTGTGCCAAACGTCACAACGTAACTGGGTGGCTATAAAGGTACACTATAGGTATCTCCGAAAGTGTCTGTTGGGTTGGCACGAATCGAGACTGGGATTTGTCACTCCGTGTAAACGGAGAGGTATCTCTGGGCCCACTCGGTAGGACATCATCATAATGTGCACAATGTGATCAAGGAGTTGATCACGGGATGATGTGTTACGAAACGAGTAAAGAGACTTGCCGGTAATGAGATTAAACAAGGTATCGGGATACCAACGATCGAATCTCGGGCAAGTATCGTACTGCTAGACAAAGGGAATTGTATACGGGATTGATTGAATCCGCGACATCGTGGTTCATCCGATGAGATCATCATGGAACATGTGGGAGCAAACATGGGTATCTAGATTCCGCTGTTGGTTATTGACCGGAGAGTTATCTCGGTCATGTCTGCATGGTTCCCGAACCCGTAGGGTCTACACACTTAAGGTTCGATGACGCTAGGGTTATAGGGAATAGATATACGTGGTTAACGAATGTTGTTCGGAGTCCCGGATGAGATCCCAAACGTCACGAGGAGTTTCGGAATGGTCCGCAGGTAAAGATTCATATATGGGAAGTCATCATACGGTCACCAGAATAATTCGGGGGTTACCGGTATTGTACCGGGATCACCGGAGGGGTTCCGGGGTCCACCGGGAGGGTCCACCTGCCCCGGAGGGCCCTATGGGCTGTATGTGGAGAGGGACAACCCCTTAGTGGGCTGGGCGCCTCCCCCCTAGGGCCCATGCGCCTAGGGTTTGGGGGAACCCTAAAGGGGGGCGCCCCCCTTGCCTTGGGGGGCAAGGCAACCCCCCTTGGCCGCCGCCCCCTCCTCAGATTGGATCTGAGGGGGGCGCCCCCCCTCTCCCTTGCCCCTATATATATGTGGTGGGTGGGAGGGCAGCCGGACCCAAGTCTTGGCGCAGCCCTCCCCTCTCCCAAGTCCTCCTCTTCTCCCACGGTGCTTGGCGAAGCCCTGCTGGATTGCCATGCTCCTCCTTCACCACCATGCCGTCGTGCTGCTGCTGGATGGAGTCTTCCCCAACCTCTCCTTCACCCCTTGCTAGATCAAGGCGTAGGAGACGTCACCGGGCTGTACGTGTGTTGAACACGGAGGTGCCGTCCGTTTGGCACTAGGATCATCGGTGATTTGGATCACGACGAGTACGACTCCATCAACCCCGTTCACTTGAACGCTTCCGCTTAGCGATCTACAAGGGTATGTAGATGCACTCTCGTTCCCTCGTTGCTAGATTACTCCATAGATTGATCTTGGTGATGCGTAGAAATTTTTTAATTTCTGCTACGTTCCCCAACACCCTCATCTCAAATCACTTTATTTAGGCGTCAGTTGTCTGAATTGTTATTCTGGGCCAATCGATTTGCAATGGGAAGCAGCACCCCTCGAGGCGGCGGAGCTCCTAGGCTGTCGGTTGGCTGGTGTCTAACGTAAGGGTGCGGGGCCGCAAGTTCGCCGCGGAAGCAGCTTAGATGGCTATCTTTTAGAGTTGCGTGGGTTGAAGGTACTGCCGCCGCCGGATCTGGATGACGGGGAGTCTTTGTGAATTGGCCCGGGGGCGGCGCAACCACGGCAGTGCGGTGGGGCGGGGAGCGGGGTTTTGGCCAGGGCCACGGACGACGGAGGCAGGCTGCTCTGCCGTTGGTCGCTGGCTCTTCGGGGAAGATTCCGAACAGTGTCAGCCGGGAGGCACAAGACGGCCAGCCATCCGGCGTAGATCGGACAGTACCAAAATAAAATAAAATCGTGTGACCCCAATTTAGTCTTTAGTCAACAGACGTGTGACCACTCTCGTACCTTGCTGTTGATCTCTTAGTGCATTTCTTCAGATCAAAGAGATATGTCGTTCTTAACATTATGCGTTATCTGCATCTTCAGACACACCGTCTTCCGACTCACTGCAGCTGCTCCAACAAGGGAAGCATACACCAGAAGGGAGCTATAGTCCCCACTCAACAGTTCCCTGCATCGAATGCGCGTGCCCGACATGCACAACCACAACAACTGCAGGGCCATCGACAAGTCAGCACATGATGCTCACTCCTATGGATGGTAGCCAGATAGATTGTACCCTCATCTTACTTGTGTGCAACATTTATGGCTTTGTTATTCATCTAAGCATGGAAAATAGATCATCACATTTCACTGTATATTCATGCTGATCTCTTATGGGTCTTGTTCAGGAGTTAACGTTGTTCCATAGTTCAGCTAAGATACTTGTTCTTTAGGTAACACTATTCCATAGTTATTATCCATCAGCCAATGCTATCCCACAGACTAGTGATTATAGTATTATACCACTTCTAGTATTTCCTATGCTGTTCTTTAATACTTTCGTGTGCCATCTAGTTAATCTCGAGTACAAATGATACATATTCTGTAGCTTTCATCTGTGTTCTCCCTTTAGTTTATGAGACCTGTTGCTGCTAGTTAACCCCAGTCCTACTATTTATGTCGTCTCCTACAGTCACTCATTACATAAATCTAACTACTAGTTGTCTTCCATGCATGTCAGATATAATTGCACACACTGATATATCCACAAGAACCTCACAGAGCAATGTAAAGGCCAATAAACTTGATGTCAATGATACCCAATATGATGGAACATGTAAAGGCAGTTCTTCAGAAGACTTGTAGAAAGATGATGAATCCTCTTCACCCCACAAGGTCCTTGCTCTAACTTGGCCTGTGATATGGGTACAACATGCATATAATGTCCTGGAGTGTATCTACTCTGTTGCAATGCCATGTGCTTAGCATACTGATCATGCATGTAAATATGTCATGCCTTCCTGTTTTTCAGTACCTATTCCATTCATGATAACATGTTTTCAAATTCAAGTACTGTCATTCTACTCTATCTCAATGCCATCTGCTTAATTTGGACATCATGCTTCTGAATATCTTATGCATTGTTATTCATCAGTATGTACTTCATCTGTCTACCATACCATGTTTTTTTACATTGAAGTGTTGTTCTAGTGCTCTGTTGCAATGCCATCTTATTTTCCCAATCATACACGTGTATGTTGCCTTAGTTATTTCTGTACGTATTCCGCTAGCATATAGTTTTACATTCAACTAGTGTTTTTTTGCTGTGTTGTCCTCTCGTATCCCTAGCTCTTACACCATACTCCCTCCGTCCGGATTACATGTTGTCGAAATGGATAAAAAGGGATGTATCTAGAACTGAAATACGCCTAGACCCATCCATTTTTTTCCGGATGGAGGGAATACATGTCAATATGTCATGCCTTTCTATTCTTCGGTACCTATTCCATCTCTCTGCTGCCGCAGGTTTTATAATTAAAGCACCATTCTTCTATACAAGGCATGCAAGGGGAAGACAACTATGTTAGAATCTGAAGGGTTACAAATAAGGCCTTTGCAAAAGATCCAAACGCCAGGAGATAATAAACCAACTCCAGTTTTTATAGATACTGCTCCAGCATAGAGAAACCCAACTCCTACTGGTAATAAGCAGATTCCAGTGGCCAAAGAACTAGTCCGCTCCAGTCCAGCAAAAATATGTCAACTCAATTCTAAGAAGCGTGTGAGTATCCTTGCATCATGAAATTTTATAGCATGCTAATCATATTTTCTACATGTTTCTTACCCATCTCTCTTTTAGAAAATAAGCTTAACAGATAGAAGATTTTCTGCAATGGTATCGTTTATGAGGAAAGATTCTTGCAGGAATTCTCTGTGCTCTAATGTAGATGTAAGTACCTGTTGTATATCACTATATTTTTACATCAGCATGTATTTTGTTAATCGGCGTGAATCCAACCTTTATCTGATCTAAATTTAGTTGTAGCAAAATGTATCATTAAAGGCCACAATATTGACTTTTGCAAGGAAAACTGCCTGGTAGTTTTGCATCCTGAGCTGCATGAGTGTACTATCTCATATCAATGGGTTTGAATACTTTGGTTCTGCAGTGGGTTTTTCAGTGTTTTTTTACTGTGCTGTCCTGTCGTATCCCTAGCTCTTACATCATACTCCCTCTGTCCGGATTAAATGTCGCAGAAATGGATAAAACTGGATGTATCTAGAACTGAAATACGCCTAGACTCATCCATTTATTTCTGGATGGAGTGAATACATGTCAATATATCATGCCTTTCTATTCTTCAGTACCTATTCCATCTCTGCTGTAGCATGTTTTATAACTGAATCACCATTCTTCTATACAAGGCATGCAAGGGGAAGACGACTATGTTAGAATCTGAAGGGTTACAAACCAGGTCTATGCAAAAGATCCAAACGCCAGGAGATAATAAACCAACTCCATTTTTCATAGATACTGCTCTAGCATAGAGAAACCCAACTCCCACTGATAATAAGCAGATTCCAGTGGCCAAAGAACTAGTCCGCTCCAGTCCAGCAAAAGAATGTCAACTCCATTCTAAGAAGCGTGTGTGTATCCTCGCATCATGAAATTTTATAGCATTCTGATCATATTTTCTACATGTTTCTTACCCGTCTCTCTTTTATAAAATAAGGTTAAACGATACAAGACTTCCTCCATTGGGATCGTATTCAAGGAAAATATCTTGCGGGAATTCTCTGTGCTCCAGTGCTGATGTAAGTACCTGTTGTATATCACTATATTTTTACATTAGCATATATTTTGTTAATTGGCGTGAATCTAACCTTTATCTGATCTAAAATTAGTTGTAGCAAAATGTTAAAGGCACCAATGTTGATTTTTGTAAGGAAAACTGTCTGGTAGTTTTGCGTACTGAGCTGCATGAATGTGCTATCTCATATCACGCACATTACAGAATTGTAGTGCTTCTCTGGTTGCCCATTCATTCATTGTGTCAATGTTGCTTTCATATTACCTTACCTGGCTGATGATAGCTGTGCCATATTGTGTTAATTTGGTGTAGGCTAGTTGCCCAAACGTTCGTTGTGTCAATGTTGTTTTCCTATTATCTGACTTGGCCAATGATAGCAATGCTAGTGTGTTAATTTTGTGCAGGCTGCTGAAGATAAGAAGACAAACTCTGAAAACAGCAAGGCAACCCCATTGTTTCTTTCCAGTAAATCTAGGCCAGGTAATATGGCAATAACTCATGATTAATCTGTTTGGTTCCTGTCCTAATTTATGTTATGATGCAGTGGTCAAGACACTCTCCACTATCAATAATACAAGCCTGCCAAAATCGCCATCTGAATCTGTTCAGTATCCTCTGTCTCGAATGCAATGGAATAAATGTATGTTTGTGAACCAATTAATGGCTGAAGCAATGATGGAAATGGTGGATGAATCAGAGGTGCAGAGTCGTGCGACACAACAACTGGTCAATGTTTTCAGAGACAGTGTGGCAAAGCAGCAAGAACTTGCCCACATGCTTATGGGCGTCATCTGTGCTGAGGTTGCAGATTGTGACGTTGTAGATGGTTAGGTTTTGCTCATTTATTTGCACTGGCATCAATCTTTGATTGCCTAGTGGATGTAATTTCCTGTAATATATTCTGGATGTGCAATGTTATTCCCTGTATGTCGTACCTTTGCTCGTCGCAATGGGCTCAAATTATCTAATTTGGCCTAAAGACATGAATGAACTTTAGTGGGCCCATTAAGTTAATGGGCCGTTACTAGGCCGAAAGTTAATGGCCGGCCCTCTTACCTCCCGGGTCGTTAATAGGCCGACATCAAAGCGGGCAACAGGTGGCCCCAATTTATTTCACGGGCCGTTAACAGGCCGTTACTAAGTTTGGGCTACAGATGGCCCAACTATACTGTAGGCCTTTCACAGACCGAAAGAGGCAGCGGGCTTGTATTGGACCATGAAGAGCATGGGCCGCTAAGAGGCCGAAAGTCAGGTCGTATTGTAAATGGCCCAACTGTGTTGTGGGCCTTTAGCAGGCCGAAAGAGAAACCGGGCTGGTATTGGACCATGAAGGGCATGGGCCGTTAAGAGGCCAAAACTAAGGTCCGACTACAAATGGCCCAACTCATTTATGGTCCGTTAACAGGCCGAAAGGCACACATGGCCGGGAATTGGCCCAACACTTAAATGGGTCGCTAAAAGGCCAAAACTCAGGTCCGACTACAATTGGCCCACCTGATTTATGGGCCGTCAACAGGCTGAAAGTGACACCGGGCCAGAAATTGGCCCAACACTTAAATGGGCTGCTAAAAGGCCGAAACTTAGGTCCGACTACAAATGGCCCATCAGATTTATGGGCCGTCAACAGGCTGAAAGACACACCGAGCCGGAAATTAGCCCAACATTTAAATGGTTGCTAAAAGGCCGAAAGATGTACATCCTGAAAATTGGCCCATCCATTAAATGGGCCGTTAACAGGCCGAAATCTCATCGGGCCGATATTGAGCCCAAATATATAGCGGGCTATTAACAGGCTCGAACTGACGATTGGCTGCAATGGTGTCAAATCTTTAACGGGCCAAATTGGCACATCTCGTATGGGCCGTGGGCTTAAATGGACCTAACACAATTAGGCCTTATATGGGCCGGCCTGCTAATTTTTACTGGGCCGGCCTTTTTCACCGGAATGGGCCACTATTGGGCCGTGCCACGTGTTGACCTATCATAGGTGCCTCCTGTCCAATGAGTGGATGACATCTGTCCCAGCGATGAGCCGACACATGTTTCCTCTAGCCAATGATGATTTTACACGTGGAAAATCCCCATTGGTCGGGGCTATTAACGGGTTATCGGATCCAAAACCCGACCCGATAGCTTAACAGCGTTCCGTTACGGTGGATGCCACGTGTCGGTCACCCCTGACGAAAGCACTTCTGTGACGCGCGATTTATCGTCATGGAAGTGGACACTTCCGTGATGATAATTTTGGTAATGTCATGGAACACTTCTACGACAGCACATGTATGACTATCTTGATTCTGTCATAAATTTGTCATGGATGTACATGCATGACGAAAAACGCGACCTACTGTGACAAACACGTATCATCACGGAAGTGTATTTTTTGTAGTGAATATAGTCGTCCAATATATCAATCTTCATGTCTCGACCATTTCGAGACTCCTCGTCATGTACGTGATCACATCCGGGACTTCGAACAACCTTCGATAGATCAACACTCATAAACTCATAATATAGCCGTCATCGAAACGTTAAGCGTGAGGACCATACGGGTTCGAGAACTATGTAGACATGACCGAGACACGTCTCCGGTCAATAACCAATAGCGGAACCTGGATGCTCATATTGGCTCCTACATATTCTATGAAGATCTTTATCGGTCAAACCGCATAACAACATACGTTGTTCCCTTTGTCATCGATATGTTACTTGCCCGAGATTCGATTGTCGGTATCTCAACACCTAGTTCAATCTCATTACCAACAAGTCTCTTTACTCGTTCCGTAATACATCATCCCACAACTAACTCATTAGTTGCAATGCTTGCAAGGCTTAAGTGATGTGCATTACCGAGAGGGCCCAGAGATACCTCTCCGACAATCGGAGTGACAAATCCTAATCTCGAAATACGCCAACCCAACAAGTACCTTTGGAGACACCTGTAGAGCACCTTTATAATCACCCACTTACGTTGTGACGTTTGGTAGCACACAAAGTGTTCCTCCGGTAAACGGGAGTTGCATAATCTCATAGTGATAGGAACATGTATAAGTCATGAAGAGAGCAATAGCAACAAACTAAACGATCAAGTGCTAAGCTAACGGAATGGGTCAAGTCAATCGCATCATTATCCTAATGATGTGATCCCATTAATCAAATGACAACCCATGTCAATGTTTAGGAAACTTAACCATCTTTGATCAACGAGCTAGTCAAGTAGAGGCATACTAGTGACACTCTGTTTGTCTATGTATTCACACATGTATTATGTTTTCGGTTAATAAAATTCTAGCATGAATAATAAACATTTATCATGATATAAGGAAATAAATAATAACTTTATTATTGCCTCTAGGGCATATTTCCTTCACGCGGTCGATTCCGATCTAAGCGCCGAACAACGGCGCCTCCGCGTTCAACACACATACAGCCCGGGGACGTCTCCTCCTTCTTGATCCAGCAGGGGGAGAGGAGAAGTTGAGGGAGAACTCCGACAGCAGGACGGCGTGGTGGTGACGGAGCTCGTTGTTCTCCGGCAAGGCTTCGCCAAGCACTACGGAGGAGGAGGAAGTGTAGGAGAGGGGAGGGGTTGCGCCAGGGGAAGGGTGCGGCTGCCCTCTCTCTCCCTCACTATATATAGGGGGGAGGAGGAGGCGCCCTAGGGTTCCCTAGGGGAGGGGCGGCAGCCACAGGGGAAACCCTAGATGGGTTTGGGCACCCCCACCCCTAGGAAACTTGCCCCCCAAGCCGGGAGGGGTGGCTGCCCTAGGGGAGGTGCCCCCACCTCTCCAGGTTACATGAGATGGGGTGGGAGGGGCGCTCAGCCCCTTAGTGGGCTGATGTGCCCCCTCCCATTGGCCCATAAGGCCCCCAACGCTTGACGGGGCCTTCGAAACCCCTTTCGGACACGCTGGTCGTCACCCGGTACCCCCGGAACAATTCCGGACTCCAATATCCTTCGTCCAATATATCGATCTTCACCTCCGGACCATTCTGGAACTCCTCGTCATGTCTGGGGTCTCATCCGGACTCCTAACAACCTTCCGTAACCACATACTATTTCCCATAACAACTCTAGCGTCACCGAACCTTAAGTGTGTAGACCCTACGGGTTTGGGAACCATGCAGACATGACGGAGACATCTCTCCGGCCAATAACCAATAGCGGGATCTGGATACCCATACTGGCTCCCACATGTTCCACGATGATCTCATCGGATGAACCACGATGTCGGGGATTCAATCAAATCCTGTATACAATTCCCTTTGTCTATCGGTATGTTACTTGCCCGAGATTCGATCGTCGGTATCCCCATACCTCGTTCAATCTTGTTACTGGCAAGTCTCTTTACTCGTTCCATAATGCATGACCCCGTGGCTAACTCCTTAGTCACATTGAGCTCATTCTGATGATGCATTACCGAGTGGGCCCAGAGATACCTCTCCGTCATACAGAGTGACAAATCCCAGTCTCGATTCGTGCCAACCCAACAGACACTTTCGGAGATACCTGTAGTGCACCTTTATAGCCACCCAGTTACGTTGTGACGCTTGGTACACCCAAAGCATTCCTACGGTATCCGAAAGTTGCACAATCTCATGGTCTAAGGAAATGATACTTGACATTAGAAAAGCTTTAGCAAACGAACTACACAATCTTGTGCTACGCTTAAGATTTGGTCTTGTCCATCACATCATTCTCCTAATGATGTGATCCCGTTATCAATGACATCCAATGTGCATGGTCAGGAAACCATGACCATCTATTGATCAACGAGCTAGTCAACTAGAGGCTTACTAGGGACATATTACGATCTATGTATTCACACATGTATTACGGTTTCCGGTTAATACAATTATAGCATGAACAATAGACAATTATCATGAACAAGGAAATATAATAATAACCATTTTATTATTGCCTCTAGGGCATATTTCCAATAGTCTCCCACTTGCACTAGAGTCAATAATCTAGTTCACATCGTTATGTGATTAACACTCATAGTTCACATCGCCATGTGACTAACATCCGAAGAGTTTTAATGGAGTCAATAATCTAGTTCACATCACCATGTGATTAACACTCAATGAGTTCTAGGGTTTGATCATGTTATGCTTACGAGAGAAGTGTCAGTTAACGGGTCTGCAACATTCAGATCCGTGTGTTCTTTGCAAATCTCGATTTCATATTGTAGATGTTGCTACTATGCTCCACTTGGAGCTATTCCAAATGGTTGCTCCACTATACGTATCCAGTTTGCTACTCAGAGTCATCCGGATAGGTGTTAAAGCTTGCATCGACGTAACCCTTTACGCCGAACTCTTTATCACCTCCATAACCGAGAAACATTTCCTTATTCCTAAGGACAATTTTGACCATTGTCCAATGATCCACTCCTGGATCATTCTTGTACACTCTTGCCAGACATGTGGCAAGGCACATTGCGGTACACAATATGGCATATTGTATAGAGCCTATGGCTAAGGCACAGGGGATGACTTTCGTCCTTTCTCTTTCTTCTGACATGGTTGAGCTTCAAGTCTTAACTTCACACCTCACAACTCAGGCAAGAACTCCTTCTTTGACTGATCCATCTTGAACTCCTTCAAGATCACGTCAAGGTATGTGCTCTGTGAAAGTCTTATCAGGCATCTTGATCTATCTCTATAGATCTTGATACCCAACATGTAAGCAGTTTTACACAGGTCTTCCTTTGAAAAACTCCATTCAAACAACCCTTTATACCTATTAGAAATGTTGTAGTGCTCCCACTCACTTTCTTGCAAATACAAGTTTCTTGCAAACTTTGTATAAACCCAAATGCTTTGATCGCCTCATCAAAGCATATGTTCCAACTCCGAGATTCTTGCTCTAGTCCATAGAAGGATCGCTGGAGTTTGCATACCTTTTAGCATCCTTAGGATTAACAAAAACCTTTTGGTTGTATCACATACAACCTTTCCTCACGGAAACCGTCAAGGAAACTTTGTTGTTTGACATCTCTGCCTGATTTCGTAAATGAAAGTGCAGCAACTACTAACATAGTTCTAACAGACTTTAGCATCGCTATGATTGAGAGAGTTTCATCATAGTCAACTCCTTGAACTTGCCAGAAACTTCTTTGAGACAAGTCGAGCTTCACAAATGGTGACATTACCATCAGCATCTGTCTTCATCTTAAAGATCCATTTATTCTCAATGGCTTGCCGTTCATCGGGCAAGTCCACCAAAGTCCATACTTTGTTCTCATACATGGATCCTATCTCGGATTTCATGGCTTCTAGCCATTTGTTGGAATCCTGGCCCACCATCGCTTCTTCATAGCTCATAGGTTCATCGTTGTCCAACAACATGACTTTTAAGACATGGTTACCGCTGAGAAGTTGTACACACCCTTGTCGACCTACGAGGTTCGATAGTAATTTGATCTGAAGCTTCATGATCAGCATCATTAGCTTTCTCTTCAACTGATGTAGTTGCCATAGAAACATCTTTCTGTGATGTGCTACTCTCTCGTTGAAGTGAAGGTTCAACAACCTCATCAAGTTCTATCTTCCTCCCACTCAATTCTTTCGAGAGGAACTCTTTCTCGAGAAAGGACCTGTTCTTAGCGACAAACACTTTACCCTCAGATCTGAGATAAAAGGTATACCCAATCGTCTTGTTTGGGTATTCTCTGAAGATACAATTTTCCGCTTTGGGTTCGAGCTTTTCTGACTGAAGCATATCGACATAAGCATCATAGCCCCAAACCTTAAGAAACAACAACTTTGATTTCTTGCCAAACCATAGTTCATGCGGTGTCGTCTCCACGGACTTAGATGGTGCCCTATTTAAAGTGAATGTAATTGTCTTTAATGCACAACCCCCGAAAATAGCGCTAGATTGGTAAGAGACATCATACACCATATCCAATAAGGTTCGATTACGACGTTCGGACACACCATCATGCTATGGTGTTCCAGGCGGCGTCAACGGTGAAATGATTCCACCTTGTTTTTAGTGATTGCCAAACTCATCACTCAGATACTTTCCCTTTGATCAGATAGAAGGAACTTGATCTTCTTGTTACGATGATTCTCAACTTAACTCTGAAATTTCTTGAACTTTTCAAACATTTCAGACTTATGCTTCATTGAGTAAATATACCCATATCTACTCAATTCACCGGTGAAGGTGAGAAAATAACGATATCCACCGCGTGCGTCAACACTCATCGGACCGCACACATCAGCATGTATGATTTCCAACAAGTCACTTGTCCGTTCCATTGTTCCAAAGAACGAGGTTTTAGTCATCTTACCAAAGAGGCATGGTTCTGAAGGAAATATGCCCTAGAGGCAATAATAAAGTTATAATTTATTTCCTTATATCATGATAAATGTTTATTATTCATGCTAGAATTGTACTAACCGGAAACATAATACATGTGTGAATACATAGACAAACAGAGTGTCACTAGTATGCCTCTACTTGACTAGCTCGTTAATCGAAGATGGTTATGTTTCCTAACCATGAACAAAAGAGTTGTTATTTGATTAACGGGATCACATCATTAGAAGAATGATGTGATTGACATGACCCATTCCATTAGCTTAGCACCCGATCGTTTAGTATGTTGCTATTGCTTTCTTCATGACTTATACATGTTCCTATGACTATGAGATTATGCAACTCCCGTTTACCGGAGGAACACTTTGTGTGCTACCAAACATCACAACGTATCTGGGTGATTATAAAGGAGCTCTACAGGTGTCTCCAAAGGTACATGTTGGGTTGGCGTATTTCGAGATTAGGATTTGTCACTCCGATTGTCGGAGAGGTATCTCTGGGCCCTCTCGGTAATGCACATCACTTAAGCCTTGCAAGCATTGCAACTAATGAGTTAGTTGCGGGATGATGTATTACGGAACGAGTAAAGAGACTTGCCGGTAACGAGATTGAACTAGGTATTGGATACCGACGATCGAATCTCGGGCAAGTAACATACTGATGACAAAGGGAACAACGTATGTTGTTATGCGGTCTGACCGATAAAGATCTTCGTAGAATATGTAGGAGCCAATATGAGCATCCAGGTTCCACTATTGGTTATTGACCGGAGACGAGTCTCGGTCATGTCTACATTGTTCTCGAACCCGTAGGGTCCGCACGCTTAAGGTTTCGATGATAGTTATATTATGAGTTTATGAGTCTTGATGTACCGAAGGAGTTTGGAGTCCCGGATGTGATCACGGACATGACGAGGAGTCTCGAAATGGTCGAGACATAAAGATTGATATATTGGAAGCCTATGTTTGGATATCGGAAGTGTTCCGGGTGAAATCGGGATTTTACCGGAGTACCGGGAGGTTACCGGAACCCCCCGGGAGGTATATGGACCTTAGTGGGCCTTAGTGGAAGAGAGGAGAGGTGGCCAGAGATGGGCCGCGCGCCTCTCCCCCCCTTTGTCCGAATAGGACAAGGAGAGGGGGCCGCCCCCCTTCCTCCTCTCTCTCCTCTTTCCCCCTCCACGAATCCTATTCCAACTAGGAAAGGGGGGAGTCCTACTCCCGGAGGGAGTAGGAATCCTCCTGGCGCACCTCCTCTTGGCTGCCCCCCCTTTGAGCCTTTATATACGGAGGCAGGGGCACCCCCTAGAGACACAAGTTGATCCACGTGATCATATTCTTAGCCATGTGCGGTGCCCCCTTCCACCATAGTCCTCGATAATATTGTAGCAGTGCTTAGGCGAAGCCCTGCGACATTAGTACATCAAGATCGTCACCACGCCGTCGTGCTGATGGAACTCTTCCCCGACACTTTGCTGGATCAGAGTCCGGGGATCGTCATCGAGCTGAACGTGTGCTAGAACTCGGAGGTGCCGTAGTTTCGGTGCTTGATCGGTCGGGCCGTGATGACGTACGACTACATCAACCGCGTTTTCATAACGCTTCCGCTATCGGTCTACGAGGGTACGTAGACAACACTCTCCCCTCTCGTTGCTATGCATCACCATGATCTTCCGTGTGCGTAGGAATTTTTTTTAAATTACTACGTTCCCCAACAGTGGTATCAGAGCCAGGTTTTATGTGTTGATGTTATATGCACGAGTAGAACACAAGTGAGTTGTGGGCGATATAAGTCATACTGCTTACCAGCATGTCATACTTTGGTTCGGCGGTATTGTTGGACGAAGCGGCCCGGACCGACATTACGCGTACGCTTACGCGAGACCGGTTCTCCCGACGTGCTTTGCACAAAGGTGGCTAGCGGGTGACAGTTTCTCCAACTTTAGTTGAACCGAGTGTGGCTACGCCCGGTCCTTGCGAAGGTTAAAACAGCACCAACTTGACAAACTATCGTTGTGGTTTTGATGCATAGGTAAGATTGGTTCTTGCTTAAGCCCGTAGCAGCCACGTAAAACTTGCAACAACAAAGTAGAGGACGTCTAACTTGTTTTTGCAGGGCATGTTGTGATGTGATATGGTCAAGACATGATGCTAAATTTTATTGTATGAGATGATCATGTTTTGTAACCAAGTTATCGGCAACTGGCAGGAGCCATATGGTTGTCGCTTTATTATATGCAATGCAATTGTGCTGTAATGCTTTACTTTATCGCTAAGCGGTAGCGATAGTCGTGGAAGCATAAGATTGGCGAGACGACAACGATGCTACGATGGAGATCAAGGTGTCGCGCCGGTGACGATGGTGATCACGACGGTGCTTCGAAGATGGAGATCACAAGCACAAGATGATGATGGCCATATCATATCACTTATATTGATTGCATGTGATGTTTATCTTTTATGCATCTTATCTTGCTTTGATTGACCGTAGCATTTTAAGATGATCTCTCACTAATTATCAAGAAGTGTTCTCCCTGAGTATGCACCGTTGCGAAAGTTCTTCGTGCTGAGACACCACGTGATGATCGGGTGTGATAGGCTCTACGTTCAAATACAACGGGTGCAAAACAATTGCACACATGGAATACTCAGGTTATACTTGACGAGCCAAGCATATACAGATATGGCCTCGGAACACGGAGACCGAAAGGTCGAGCGTGAATCATATAGTAGATATGATCAACATAGTGATGTTCACCAATGAAACTGCTCCATCTCACGTGATGATCGGACATGGTTTAGTTGATTTGGATCACGTGATCACTTAGAGGATTAGAGGGATGTCTATCTAAGTGGGAGTTCTTTAGTAATATGATTAATTGAACTTAAATTTATCATGAACTTAGTACCTGATAGTGTCTTGCTTGTTTATGTTTGATTGTAGATAGATGGCCCGTGCTGTTGTTCCGTTGAATTTTAATGCGTTCCTTGAGAAAGCAAAGTTCTTAAGCAATATGATTAATTGAACTTAAATTTATCATGAACTTAGTCCTGGTAGTATTTTGCAAATTATGTTGTAGATCAATAGCTCGCGTTGTTGCTTCCCTGTGTTTATTTTGATATGTTCCTAGAGAAAATTGTGTTGAAAGATGTTAGTAGCAATGATGCGGATTGGATCCGTGATCTGAGGTTTATCCTCATTGCTGCACAGAAGAATTATGTCCTTGATGCACCGCTAGGTGACAGACCTATTGCAGGAGCAGATGCAGACGTTATGAATGTTTGGCTAGCTCAATATGATGACTACTTGATAGTTTAGTGCACCATGCTTAATGGCTTAGAATCGGGACTTCAAAGACGTTTTGAATGTCATGGACCATATGAGATGCTCCAGGAGTTGAAGTTAATATTTCAAGCAAATACCCAAATTGAGAGATATGAAGTCTCCAACAAGTTCTATAGCTAAAAGATGGAGGAGAATCACTCAACTAATGAGCATGTGCTCAGATTGTCTGGGTACTATAATCGCTTGAATCAAGTGGGAGTTAATCTTCCAGATAAGATAGTGATTGACAGAATTCTCTAGTCACCATCACCAAGTTAGTAGAACTTCGTGATGAACTATAATATGCAAGGGATAACGGAAACAACTCCCAAGCTCTTCGTGATGCTAAAATCAACGAAGGTAGAAATCAAGAAAAAACATCAAGTGTTGATGGTTGACAAGACCACTAGTTTCAAGAAAAGGGCAAAGGGAAGAAGGGGAACTTCAAGAAGAACGGCAAGCAAGTTGCTGCTCAAGTGAAGAAGCCCAAGTCTGATCCTAAGCCTGAGACTAAGTGCTTCTACTGCAAAGGGACTGGTCACTGGAAGTGGAACTGCCCCAAGCATTTGGCGGATAAGAAGGATGGCAAGGTAAACAAAGGTATATTGGATATACGTGTTATTGATGTGTACTTTACTATTTGTTTATAGCAACCCCTCGGCATTCGATATTGGTTCAGTTGCTAAGGGTAGTAACTCAAAACGGGAGTTGCAGAATAAACAGAAACTAGTAAAGGGTGAGGTGACGATGTGTGTTGGAAGTAGTTCCAAGATTGATATGATCATCATCGCACACTCCCTATACTTTGGGGATTAGTGTTGAAACTAAATAAGTGTTATTTGGTGTTTGCGTTGAGCATGAATACGATTTGATCATGTTTATTGCAATACGATTATTCATTAAAGTCAGAGAATAATTGTTGTTCTGTTTACATGAATAAAACCTTCGATGGTCATACACCCAATGAAAATAGTTCGTTGGATCTCGATCGTAGTGTTACACATATTCATAATATTGAAGCCAAAAGATGCAAAGTTAATAATGATAGTGCAACTTATTTGTGGCACTGTCGTTTAGGTCATATCGGTGTAAAGCGCATGAAGAAACTCCATACTGATGGACTTTTGGAACCACTTGATTATGAATCACTTGGTACTTGCGAACCATGCCTCATGGGCAAGATGACTAAGACTCCGTTCTCCGGAACAATGGAGCGAACAACAAACTTGATTGGAAATAATACATACTGATGTATGCAGTCCAATAAGTGTTGAGGCTCGCGGCGGGTATCGTTATTTTCTAACCTTCATAGATGATTTGAGCAGATATGAGTATATCTACTTGATGAAACATAAGTCTGAAACATTTGAAAAGTTCAAATAATTTCAGGGTGAAGTGGAAAATCATCGTGACAAGAAAATAAGGTTTCTACGATCTGATCGCAGAGACAAATATTTGAGTTACGAGTTTGGTCTTCAATTAAAACATTGTGGAAGAGTTTCACAAACTCATGCCACCTGGAACACCACATCATAATGGTGTGTCCGATCGTCATAACTGTACTTTATTGGATATAGTGCAATCTATGATGTCTCTTACCGGTCTACCACTATCGTTTTGGGGTTATGCATTAGAGACAGCTGCATTCGCGTTAAAAAGGGCACCATCTAAATCCGTTGAGACGACACAATCTGAATTATGGTTTGGCAAGAAACCAAAGTTGTCGTTTCTTAAAGTTTTGGGTTGTGATGCTTATGTGAAAAAGTTTCATTCTGATAAGCTCAAACCCAAATCGGAGAAATATGTCTTCATAGGATACCCAAAGGAGACTGTTGGGTATACCTTCTATCACAGATCCGAAGGCAAGACATTCGTTGCTAAGAATGGATCCTTTCTAGAGAAGGAGTTTCTCTCGAAAGAAGTGAGTGGGAGGAAAGTAGAAAACTTGATAAGGTAATTGTACCTTCTCCCTTATTGGAAAGTAGTTCATCACAAAAATCTGTTCTTATGACTACTACACCAATTAGTGAGAAAGATAATGATGATGATCATGTAACTTCAGATCAAGTTACTACCGAATCTCGTGGGTAAACCAGAGTGAGATCCGCACCAGAGTGGTACGGTAATCCTGTTCTGGAAGTCATGTTACTAGACCATGATGAACTTGCGAACTATGAGGAAGCGATGATGAGCCCAGATTCCGCGAAATGGTTTGAGGCCATGAAATCTGAGATATGATCCATGTATGAGAACAAAGTATGGACTTTGATGGATTTGCCCGATGATTGGCAAGCCATAGAAAATAAATGGATCTTCAGGAGGAAGACGGACGCTGATAGTAGTGTTACTATGTACAAAGCTAGACTTGTTGAAAAAGGTTTTTGACAAAGTTCAAGGTGTTGACTATGATGAAATTTTCTCACTCGTAGCGATGCTTAAGTCTGTCCAAATCATGTTAGCAATTGCTGCATTTTTATGAAATCTGGCAAATGGATAAATAAAACTACATTCTTTAATGGATTTAAAGAAGAGTTGTATATGATGCAACCAGAAGGTTTTGTCAATCCTAAAGGTGCTAACAAAATATGCAAGCTCCAGCGATCCATCTATGGACCGGTGCAAGCATCTCAGAGTTGGAATATACGCTTTGATAAGTTGATCAAAGCATATAGTTTTATACAGACTTGCGGTGAAGCCTGTATTTACAAGAAAGTGAGTGGGAGCACTACAACATTTCTGATAAGTATATGTGTATGACATATTGTTAATCGGAAATAATGTAGAATTATTCTGCAAAGCATAAAGGAGTGTTTGAAAGGATTTTTTTTCAAAGAAAACTTTGGTGAAGCTGCTTACATATTGAGCATCAAGATCTATAGAGATAGATCAAGACGCTTGATAAGTTTTTTTCAATGAGTACATACCTTGACAAGATTTTGAAGTAGTTCAAAATGGAACAGTCAAAGAAAGAATTCTTGCCTGTGTTACAAGGTGTGAAATTGAGTAAGACTCAAAGCCCAACCACGGCAGAAAATAGAATGAGAATGAAAGTCATTCCCTATGCCTTGGCCATAGGTTCTATAAAGTATGCCATGCTATGTACCAGACCTATTGTATACCCTACACTAATTTTGGCAAGGGAGTACAATAGTGATCTAGGAGTAGATCACTGCACATCGGTCAAAATTATCCTTAGTGGAATAAGGATATGTTTCTCGATTATGGAGGTGACAAAAGGTTCGTCGTAAAAGGGTTACGTCGATACAAGTTTTGGCACTGATCCGGATGACTCTTAGTCTTCATCTGGATACATATTGAAAGTGGGAGCAATTAGCTAAAGTAGCTCCGTGCAGAGCATTGTAGACATAGAAAATTGCAAAATACTTACGGATCTGAATATGGCAGACCCGTTGACTAAACTTCTCTCACAGGCAAAACATGATCACACCTTAGTACTCTTTGGGTGTTAATCACATAGCAATGTGAACTAGATTACTGACTCTAGTAAACCCTTTGGGTGTTGGTCACATATCAATGTGATCTATGGGTGTTAACCACATAAAGATGTGAACTATTGATGTTAGATCACATGGCGATGTGAACTAGATTATTGACTCTAGTGCAAGTGGTAGACTGAAGGAAATATGCCCTAGAGGCAATAATAAAGTTATTATTTATTTCCTTATATCATGATAAATGTTTATTATTCATGCTAGAATTGTATTAACCGGAAACATAATACATGTGTGAATACATAGACAAACAGAGTGTCACTAGTATGCCTCTACTTGACTAGCTCGTTAATCGAAGATGGTTATGTTTCCTAACCATGAACAAAAGAGTTGTTATTTGATTAACGGGATCACATCATTAGAAGAATGATGTGATTGACATGACCCATTCCATTAGCTTAGCACCCGATCGTTTAGTATGTTGCTATTGCTTTCTTCATGACTTATACATGTTCCTATGGCTGTGAGATTATGCAACTCCCGTTTACCGGAGGAACACTTTGTGTGCTACCAAACGTCACAACATATCTGGGTGATTATAAAGGAGCTCTATAGGTGTCTCCAAAGGTACATGTTGGGTTGGCGTATTTCGAGATTAGGATTTGTCACTCCGATTGTCGGAGAGGTATCTCTGGGCCCTCTCGGTAATGCACATCACTTAAGCCTTGCAAGCATTGCAACTAATGAGTTAGTTGCGGGATGATGTATTATGAAACGAGTAAAGAGACTTGCCGGTAACGAGATTGAACTAGGTATTGGATACCGATGATCGAATCTCGGGCAAGTAACATACCGATGACAAAGGGAACAGCGTATGTTGTTATGCGGTCTGACCGATAAAGATCTTCGTAGAATATGTAGGAGCCAATATGAGCATCCAGGTTCCGCTATTGGTTATTGACCGGAGACGAGTCTCGGTCATGTCTACATTGTTCTCGAACCCGTAGGGTCCGCACGCTTAAGGTTTCGATGATAGTTATATTATGAGTTTATGAGTTTTGATGTACCGAAGGAGTTCGGAGTCCCGGATGTGATCACGGACATGACGAGGAGTCTCGAAATGGTCGAGGCATAAAGATTGATATATTGGAAGCCTATGTTTGGATATGGAAGTGTTCCGGGTGAAATCGGGATTTTACCGGAGTACCGGGAGGTTACCGGAACCCCCCGGGTGGTATATGGGCCTTAGTGGGCCTTAGTGGAAGAGAGGAGAGGTGGCCAGAGATGGGCCGCGCGCCTCTCCCCCCTTGGTCCGAATAGGACAAGGAGAGGGGGCCGGCCCCCTTCCTCCTCTCTCTCCTCTTTCCCCCCTCCACGAATCCTATTCCAACTAGGAAAGGGGGGAGTCCTACTCCCGGAGGGAGTAGGACTCCTCCTGGTGCACCTCCTCTTGGCCGCCCCCCCCTTTGAGCCTTTATATACGGAGGCAGGGGCACCCCCTAGAGACACAAGTTGATCCACGTGATCATATTCTTAGCCGTGTGCGGTGCCCCCTTCCACCATAGTCCTCGATAATATTGTAGGAGTGCTTAGGCGAAGCCCTGCGACATTAGTACATCAAGATCGTCACCACGCCATCGTGCTGACGGAACTCTTCCCCGACACTTTGCTGGATCAGAGTCCAGGGATCGTCATCGAGCTGAACGTGTGCTAGAACTCGGAGGTGCCGTAGTTTCGGTGCTTGATCGGTCAGGCCGTGATGACGTACGACTACATCAACCGCGTTGTCATAATGCTTCCGCTATCGGTCTACGAGGGTGCGTAGACAACACTCTCCCCTCTCGTTGCTATGCATCACCATGATCTTGCGTGTGCGTAGGATTTTTTTGAAATTACTACGTTCCCCAACAGGTTCACATGTGTCAAGTGATTCAAAATCAAGTGACTTCAAAAGTCCATTAGCATGGAGGTTTTTCATGCGCTTTACACCAATATGACCTGAGCAACAGTGCCACATGAAAGTGGTACTATCATTATCAACTCTACATCTTTTGGCATCAATGTTATGAACATGTGTATAACTACGGCCGGGATTCAATAAACCATTCACATTGGGTGCATGACCATAGAAGGTATTATTCATGTAAACAGAATAACCATTATTCTCTGACTTAGATGAATAACCGTATTGCAATAAACATGATCTAATCATGTTCATGCTCAACGCAGACACCAATGCAAATAACATTTATCTAGGTTCAACACTAATCCCAAAGGTAGAGGGAGCGTGCGATGGTGATCACATCAACCTTGGAAACACTTCCAGCACACATCGTCACCTCGCCCTTAGCTAGTCTCCGTTAATTCCGTAGCTTTTGTTTCAAGTTACCAATATTAGTAACTGAACCGGTATCTAATACCCAGGTGCTACTAGGAGTACTAGTAAGGTACACATCAATAACACACATATATCAAATATACTTTTGTTGAAGTTGACAGCCTTCTTATCTACCAAGTATTTGAGGCAGTTCCGCTACCAGTGACCGTTCCCCTAATGGAAGCACTTTGTCTCGAGTTTGGGTTCTTGGGTTTCTTCACCGGAGCGGCAACTGGCTTGCCATTCAAGAAGTTTCCCTTCTTGCCCTTGACCTTCTTTGAAACTAGTGCTCTTGTTAACCATCAACACTTGATGCTCCTTCTTGATTTCTACCTTTACGGACTTAAGCACGACGAACAGCTCCGGGATTATATTCCCTTGCATGTTATAGTTCATCACGAAACTCTAGTAGCTTGGTGATAGCGACTGGAGAACTTTTGTCAATCACTCTCTTATCTAGAAGATTAACTCCCACTTGATTCAAGTGATTGAAGTACCCAGACATTCTGAGCACATGCTCACTGGCTGAGATATTCTCCTCCATCTTGTAGGCAAAGGTCTTGTCAGAGGTCTCAACCTCTCAACACAGGCATGAGCCTGAAATACCAATTTCAGCTCTTCGAACATCTCATATGTTCTATGGCGTTCAAAACGCTTTTGGAGCCCCGACTCTAAGCCGTAAAGCATGGCACACTAAACTATCAGGTAGTCATCAAAACGTGTCTACCAGATGTTCACAACATCCATAGACGATGCTAGAGGGGTTGGCACGCCGAGTGGTGCATCAAGGACAAAAGCCTTCTGTGTAGCAGTGAGGACAATCCTCAGACTACGGCCCTAGTCCGCACAATTGCTTACAATATCTTTCAACTTAGTGTTTCTCTAGGAATGTATTAAAACAAAGAGCTAAAGCGCGAGCTATTAATCCACGACATAATTTGCAAAGACAATTTAGACCATGTTCATGATAATTAAGTTCATCTAATCAAATTATTCAATGAACTCCCACTCAGATAGACATCCCTCTAGTCATCTAAGTGATACATGATCCGAATCGACTAGGCAGTGTCCAATCATCACGTGAGACGGACTAGTCATCAACGGTGAACATCTCCATGTTGATCGTATCTACTATACGACTCATGTTCGACCTTTTGGTCTCTCGTGTTCCGAGGCCATGTCTCTACATGCTAGCCTCGTCAAGTCAACCTATGTGTTTTGCATGTGTAAATCTGGCTTACACCCATTGTATTCGAACGTTAGAATCTATCACACCCGATCATCACGTGGTGCTTCGAAACAACGAGCCTTCGCAACGGTGCACAGTTAGGGGGAACACTTTCTTGAAATTTTAGTGAGGGATCATCTTATTTATGCTACCATCGTTCTAAGAAAATAAGATGTAAACATGACAAACATCACATGCAAATCATAAAGTGACATGATATGGCCAATATCATCTTGCGCCTTTGATCTCAATCTTCGAGGCGCGGCATGAACACCATCGTCACGGGCATGACACCATGATCTCCATCATCGTGTCTTCATGAAGTTGCCTCGCCAACTATTACTTGTACTACTATGGCTAACGGTTAGCAATAAAGTAAAGTAATTACTTGGCGTTTTCATTGACACGCAGGTCATAAATAAATTAAGACAACTCCTATGGCTCCTGCCGGTTGTCATACTCATCGACATGCAAGTCGTGATTCCTATTACAAGAGCATGATCAATCTCATACATCACATATATCATTCATCACATCCTTTTGGCCATATCACATCACATAGCATACCCTGCAAAAACAAGTTAGACGTCCTCTAATTGTTGTTGCATGTTTTACGTGACTGCTATGGGTTTCTAGAAAGAACGTTTCTTACCTACGCAAAACCACAACGGTGATATGCCAATTGCTATTTACCCTTCATAAGGACCCTTTTCATCAAATCCGACCCGACTAAAGTGGGAGAGACAGACACCCGCCAACCACCTTATGCATCAAGTGCATGTCAGGCGGTGGAACCAGTCTCACGTGAGCGTACGTGTAAGGTCGGTCCGGGCAGCTTCATCCCATAATGCCGCCGGATCAAGATAAGACTAGTAAAGGAAAGCAAATTGAACAAATCATTGCCCACAACTGCTCTATGTTCTACTCGTGCATAGAATCTACGCATAGACCTAGCTCATGATGCCATTGTTGGGGAACGTAGCAATAATTCAAAAAAAATTCCTACGTGTCACCAAGATCAATCTAGGAGATGCTAACAATGACAGAGAGGGAGTGCATCTTCATACCCTTGAAGATCGCTAAGCGGAAGCGTTGCAAGAACGTGGTTGGTGGAGTCGTACACGCAATGATTTAGATCACGGTCGATTCCGATCTAGGCGCTGAACAACGGCGCCTCTGCGTTCAACACACATACATCCCGGGGACGTATCCTCCTTCTTGATCCAGCAAGGGGAGAGGAGAGGTTGATGGAGAACTCCAACAACACAATGACGTGGTGGTGATGGAGCTCGTTGTTCGCCGACAGGGCTTCGCCAAGCGCTACGGAGGAGGAGGAAGTGTAGGAGAGGGGAGGGGCTGCGCCAGGGGAAGGGTGCGACTACCCTCTCGCTCCCTCACTATATATAGGGGGAAGGGGGGAGGAGGAGGCGCCCTAGGGTTCCCTAGGGGAGGGGCGGCGGCCACAGGGGAAACCCTAGATGGGTTTGGGCGCCCCCACCCCTAGGAAACTTGCCCCCCTGATACATCCATTTTGCATCATGCTTTTATATCGATATTTATTGCATTATGGGCTGTTAATTATTACACATTATGTCACAATACTTATACCTACTCTCTCTTATTTTACAAGGTTTACATAAAGAGGGAGAATGGCGACAGCTGGGATTCTGGGATGGAAAAGGAGAAAATATTAGAGACCTATTCTGCACATCTCCAAAAGTCCTCAAACTTCACGGGTGATGTTTTCCAAATATATAAAAAATACTCAGCGGAAGAAACTCGCCAGGAGGGCCACACCCTGCCCACGAGGGTGGGGGCGCGCCCCCTACCTCATGGGCCCCCTGGTGGCCCTCCAGTGACCATCTTCTGCTATATGGAGTCTTTCGATGGAAACAAAATCATATGCCATCTTCTCGGACGAAACTCTGCCGTCACGAGGCGGAACCTTGGCGGAACCAATCTAGGGCTCTAGCGGAGCTGTTCTGCCAGGGAAACTTCCCTCCCGAAGGGGGAAATCATCGCCATCATCATCACCAACACTCCTCTCATCGGGAGAGGGCAATCTCCATCAACATCCTCATCAGCACCATCTCATCTCAAAACCCTAGTTCATCTCTTGTATCCAATTCTTGTCTCCAAGTCCGGGATTGGTGCTAGTAGGTTGCTAGTAGTGTTAATTACTCCTTGTAGTTGATGCTAGTTGGTTTAATCGGTGGAAGATCGTATGTCCAGATCCTGTATGCATATTAATACCCCTCTGATTATGAACATGTTTATGCTTTGTGAGTAGTTACTTCTGTTCCTGGGGACATGGGAGAAGTCTTGCTATTAGTAGTCATGTGAATTTGGTATTCTTTAGATATTTTGATGAGATGTATGTTGTCTCTCCTCTAGTGGTGTTATGTGAACGTCGACTACATGACACTTCACCATTATTTGGGCCTAGAGGAAGGTTTTGGGAAGTAATAAGTAGATGTTGGGTTGCTAGAGTGACAGAAGCTTAAACCCTAGTTTATGCATTGCTTCATAAGGGGCTGATTTGGATCCATATGTTTCATGCTATGGTTAGGTTTACCTTAATACTTTTGTTGTAGTTGCAGATGCTTGCAATAGAGGTTAATCATAAGTGGGATGCTTGTCCAAGTAAGGGCAACACCCAAGCACCGGTCCACTCACATACCAAATTATCAAAGTACCGAACGCGAATCATATGAACGGGACGAAAACTAGCTTGACGATATTCCCATGTGTCCTCGGGAGCGCTTTACATCATATAAGAGTTTGTCCAGGCTTGTCCTTTGCTACAAAAAGGATTAGGCCTCCTTGCTGCACCTTATTTACTTTTGTTACTTGTTGCTCATTACAAATTATCCTATCACAAAACTATCTGTTACCACTTATTTCAGTACTTGCAGAGAATACCTTGTTGGAAACCGCTTATCATTTCCTTCTGCTCCTCGTTGGGTTCGACACTCTTACTTATCGAAAGGACTAGGATAGATACCCTATACTTGTGGGTCATCAAGACTCTTTCCTGGCACCGTTGCCGGGGAGTGAAGCGCCTTTGGTAGGTGGAATTTGGTAAGGAAAAATTTATATAGTGTGCTGAAATTTACTATCACTTATTACCATGGAAGGTAATCCTCTAAGGGGCTTGTTCGGGGTATCTTCAGCCCGACCAGTAGAGCAAAGAGTTTCTCCTCAACCTACTGAACCTACTGAATATGAATATGAAAATGAAAATGCTTGCTTTGAAGTTCCTTCGGGTATGTAGAAAAACTGCTAGCTAATCATTTTTTAGGAGATGGAACAAAACATCATGATGAACATCTGATATATGTGGATCAAGTTTGTGGATTATTTAAGCTTGCAGGTATACCCAAAGATGTTGTTAAGAAGAAGGTCTTCCCCTTATCTTTGAGGGGAGATGCATCGACATGGTATAGGCTATGTGATGATATGAGGTCTTGGAATTACAAACGATTGAAATTGGAATTTCATCAGAAGTTTTATCCTATGCATCTTGTTCATCGTGATCGCAATTATATATATAATTTTTGGCCTCGCGAAGGAGAAAGCATCGCTCAAGCTTGGGGGAGGCTTAAATCAATGTTATATTCATTCCCCAATCATGAGCTCTCAAGAGAAATGATTATTCAAAATTTTTATGCTCGGCTTTCTGGTAACAATCGCACCATGCTTGATACTTCTTGTGTTGGCTCTTCTATGATGAAAACTATTGAATTCAAATGGGATTTATTGGAAAGAATTAAACGCAACTCTGAAGATTAGGACCTCGACAATGGTAAGGAGTCAGGTATGACACCTAGTATTGATTGTGTTAAATCTTTTATGGATACCGATATTTTTCATAAATTTAGCACTAAATATGGACTTGACTCTAAGATAGTAGCTTCTTTCTGTGAATCTTTTGCTGCTTATGTTGATCTCCCCAAGGAGAAGTGGTTTAAATATCATCCTCCCATAGCAGTAAAAGTAGATGCACCTATTAAAGTTGAAGAAAAGACTATCACTTATAATGATCCTATTGTTCCTACTTCTTATGTTGAGAAACCACCTTTCCCTGTTAGGATAAAGGATCAAGCTAAAGCTTCAACTGTGGTTCGTAAAAGCAATATTAAAACATATACACCTCCTGAGCAAGTTATAGTTGAACCTAATATTGCAATTGTTAAAGATCTCTTATCTAATAATATTGATGGGCATGTTATTTATTTCTGTAACGAAACTGCTAGAAATGCTAATCCCCGTGATAAAGATAAACCTAGACCTGTGGTAGGCATGCCTGTTATTTCTGTTAAAATAGGAGATCATTGTTATCATGGCTTATGTGATATGGGTGCTAGTGCTAGTGCAATACCTTATTCCTTATACAAAGAAGTTATGCATGATATTGCACCTGCTGAGATGGAAGATATTGATGTCACAATTAAACTTGCCAATAGAGATACTATTTCACCAATGGGAATTGTTAGAGATGTTGAAGTCTTGTGTGTGAAAACTAAATATCCTGCTGATTTTCTTGTTCTTGGTTCACCACAAGATAGCTTTTGTCCCATTATATTTGGTAGACCCTTCTTAAACATTGTTAATGCTACCATAGATTGCAAAAGGGATGTTGTTACTATCGGTTTAGATGATATGACTCATGAATTTAATTTTTCTAAATTTAGTAGACAACACCGTGAAGAAGAATTACCTAGTAAGGATGAAATTATTGGTCTTGCTTCTATTGCCGTACCTCCTAGTGATCCTTTAGAACAATATTTGCTAGACCATGAAAATGATATGTTTATGAATGAAAGAAGGGAATTAGATGAAGTATTCTTTAAACAAGAACCTATTCTGAAAAATAATTTACCTGTTGAAATCCTAGGGGATCCTCCTCCACCCAAGGGTGATCCCGTGTTTGAGCTTAAACCGTTACCTGATACTCTTAAATATGCTTATCTTGATGAGAAAAAGACATGTCCTGTTATTATTAGCGCTAACCTTTCAGAACATGAAGAAGAGAGATTATTGAAAACTCTGAAGAAGCACCGTGCTGCTATTGGGTATACTCTTGATGATATTAAGGGCATTAGTCCCACTCTATGTCAACATAAAATTAATTTGGAAGAAGATGTTAAACCAGTTTGTGAACATCAACGTCGGCTGAATCCTAAAATGAAAGAAGTGGTAAGAAATGAGATACTAAAGCTCCTTGAGGCAGGTATAATTTATCCTGTTGCTGATAGTCAGTGGGTAAGCCCTGTCCATTGTGTCCCTAAGAAGGGAGGTATTACTGTTGTTCCTAATGATAAAGATGAATTGATTCCTCAAAGAATTATTACAGGTTATAGGATGGTAATTGATTTCCGAAAATTAAATAAGGCTACTAAAAAGGATCATTACCCCTTACCTTTTATCGATCAATTGCTAGAAAGATTATCAAAACATACACATTTTTGCTTTCTAGATGGTTATTCTGGTTTCTCTCAAATACCTATGTCAGCCAAAGATCAATCAAAGACTACTTTTACATGCCCTTTTGGTACTTTTGCTTATAGACGTATGCCTTTTGGTTTATGTAATGCACTTGCTACCTTTCAAAGATGCATGATGGCTATATTCTCTGACTTTTGTGAAAAGATTTGTGAGGTTTTCATGGACGACTTTTCCGTCTTTGGATCTTCTTTTGATGATTGCTTGAGCAACCTTGATCGAGTTTTGCAGAGATGTGAAGAAACTAATCTTGTCTTGAATTGGGAAAAGTGCCACTTTATGGTGAATGAAGGTATTGTCTTGGGGCATAAAGTTTCTGAAAGAGGTATTGAAGTTGATAAAGCCAAGGTTGATGCTATTGAAAAGATGCCATGTCCCAAGGACATCAAAGGTATAAGAAGTTTCCTTGGCCATGCGGTTTTTATAGGAGGTTCATTAAGGACTTCTCAAAAATTTCTCGACCTCTGACTAATTTATTACAAAAGGATATACCATTTGTCTTTGATGATGATTGTGTAGAAGCATTTGAATTACTTAAGAAAACATTGATGTCTGCACCTATTGTTCAGCCACCTGATTGGAATTTACCCTTTGAAATTATGTGTGATGCTAGTGATCATGTTGTAGGTGCTGTTCTAGGACAAAGAGTTGATAAGAAACTAAATGTTATTCAATATGGTAGTAAAACTTTAGACAATGCTCAAAGAAACTATGCTACTACTGAAAAAGAATTCTTAGCAGTTGTATTTGCTTGTGATAAGTATAGACCTTATATTGTTGATTCTAAAGTAAATATTCACAATGATCATGTTGCTATTAAATATCTTATGGAAAAGAAAGATGGTAAACCTAGACTTATTAGATGGGTTCTCTTGCTACAAGAATTTGATTTGCATATTGTTGATAGAAAAGGAGCTGAGAATGAAGGAAATATGCCCTAGAGGCAATAATAAAGTTATTATTTATTTCCTTATATCATGATAAATGTTTATTATTCATGCTAGAATTGTATTAACCGGAAACATAATACATGTGTGAATACATAGACAAACAGAGTGTCACTAGTATGCCTCTACTTGACTAGCTCGTTAATCAAAGATGGTTATGTTTCCTAACCATGAACAAAGAGTTGTTATTTGATTAACGAGGTCACATCATTAGTTGAATGATCTGATTGACATGACCCATTCCATTAGCTTAGCACCCGATCGTTTAGTATGTTGCTATTGCTTTCTTCATGACTTATACATGTTCCTATAACTATGAGATTATGCAACTCCCGTTTACCGGAGGAACACTTTGGGTACTACCAAACGTCACAACGTAACTGGGTGATTATAAAGGAGTACTACAGGTGTCTCCAATGGTGGATGTTGGGTTGGCGTATTTCGAGATTAGGGTTTGTCACTCCGATTGTCGGAGAGGTATCTCTGGGCCCTCTCGGTAATACACATCACATAAGCCTTGCAAGCATAATAACTAAGATGTTAGTTATGAGATGATGTATTACGGAACGAGTAAAGAGACTTGCCAGTAACGAGATTGAACTAGGTATTGGATACCGACGATCGAATCTCGGGCAAGTAACATACCGATGACAAAGGGAACAACGTATGTTGTTATGCGGTCTGACCGATAAAGATCTTCGTAGAATATGTAGGAGCCAATATGGGCATCCAGGTCCCGCTATTGGTTATTGACCGGAGACGTGTCTCGGTCATGTCTACATTGTTCTCGAACCGTAGGGTCCGCACGCTTAACGTTACGATGACAGTTATTATGAGTTTATGCATTTTGATGTACCGAAGGTTGTTCGGAGTCCCGGATGTGATCACGGACATGACGAGGAGTCTCGAAATGGTCGAGACGTAAAGATTGATATATTGGAAGCCTATGTTTGGACATCGGAAGTGTTCCGGGTGAAATCGGGATTTTACCGGATTACCGGGAGGGTTACCGGAACCCCCCGGGAGCCAAATGGGCCAACATGGGCCTTAGTGGAAAGGTGAGAGGGCAGCCCACATAGGGCTGCGCCTCCCCCCTCTCCCTAGTCCTATTAGGACTAGGAGAGGGGCCGGCCACCTCTCTCTCTCTCTCCCGTTTAAGGATTCCTAGTTGGACTAGGATTGGAGGGGGGAGTCCTACTCCCGGTAGGAGTAGGACTCCTCCTGCGCCTCCCTCTCTTTGGCCGGCCAGCCCCCCTCCCTCCATCCTTTATATACGGGGGCAGGGGACACCCCAAGACACACAAGTTGATCCTTGAGATCGTTCCTTAGCCGTGTGCGGTGCCCCCTGCCACCAAATTCCACCTCGATCATACCGTTACAGTGCTTAGGCGAAGCCCTGCGTCGGTAGTACATCAAGATCGTCACCATGCCGTCGTGCTGACGGAACTCTTCCTCGACGCTTTGCTGGATCGGAGTCCGAGGAACGTCATTGAGCTGAACGTGTGCTAAGAACTCGGAGGTGCCGGAGTAACGGTGCTTGGATCGGTCGGATCGGGAAGAAGACGTACGACTACTTCCTCTACGTTGTGAGATCGCTTCCGCAGTCGGTCTGCGTTGGTACGTAGACAATACTCTACCCCTCGTTGCTATGCATCACCATGATCTTGCGTGTGCGTAGGAAATTTTTCGAAATTACTACGTTCCCCAACAGTGGCATCCGAGCCTAGGTTTTTATGGTTTGATGTTATATGCACGAGTAGAACACAAGTGAGTTGTGGGCGATACAAGTCATACTGCCTACCAGCATGTCATACTTTGGTTCGGCGGTATTGTTGGACGAGACGATCCGGACCAACCTTACGCGTACTCTTACGCGAGACCGGTTCCCTCGACGTGCTTTGCACATAGATGGCTTGCGGAAGACTGTCTCTCCAACTTTAGTTGAACCAAGTGTGGCTACGCCCGGTCCTTGAGAAGGTTAAAACGGAGTCTATTTGACGAACTATCGTTGTGGTTTTGATGCATAGGTGAGATGAGTTCTTACTTAAGCCCGTAGCAGCCACGTAAAACTTGCAACAACAAAGTAGAGGACGTCTAACTTGTTTTTGCAGGGCATGTTGTGATGTGATATGGTCAAGGCATGATGCTGATTTTATTGTATGAGATGATCATGTTTTGTAACCGAGTTATCGGCAACTGGCAGGAGCCATATGGTTGTTGCTTTATTGTATGCAATGCAATCGCGATGTAATGCTTTACTTTATTACTAAGCGGTAGTGATAGTCGTGGAAGCATAAGATTGGCGAGACGACAACGATGCTACGATGGAGATCAAGGTGTCGCGCCGGTGACGATGGTGATCATGACGATGCTTCAGAGATGGAGATCACAAAGCACAAGATGATGATGGCCATATCATATCACTTATATTGATTGCATGTGATGTTTATCCTTTTATGCATCTTATCTTGCTTTGATTGACGGTAGCATTATAAGATGATCTCTCACTAAATTATCAAAAAGTGTTCTCCCTGAGTATGCACCGTTGCAAAAGTTCTTCGTGCTGAGACACCACGTGATGATCGGGTGTGATAGGCTCTACGTTCAAATACAACGGGTGCAAAACAGTTGCACATGTGGAATACTCAGGTTATACTTGACGAGCCAAGCATATACAGATATGGCCTCGGAACACGGAGACCGAAAGGTCGAGCGTGAATCATATAGTAGATATGATCAACATAACGATGTTCACCATTGAAAACTACTCCATCTCACGTGATGATCGGTTATGGTTTAGTTGATTTGGATCACGTGATCACTTAGAGGATTAGAGGGATGTCTATCTAAGTGGGAGTTCTTAAGTAATATGATTAAATTGAACTTAAATTTATCATGAACTTAGTCCTGGTAGTATTTTGCAAATCATGTTGTAGATCAATAGCTCGCGTTGTTGCTTCCCTATGTTTATTTTGATATGTTCCTAGAGAAAATTGTGTTGAAAGATGTTAGTAGCAATGATGCGGATTGGATCCGTGATCTGAGGTTTATCCTCATTGCTGCACAGAAGAATTATGTCCTTGATGCACCGCTAGGTGACAGACCTACTGCAGGAGCAGATGCAGACGTTATGAACGTTTGGCTAGCTCAATATGATGACTATTTGATAGTTTAGTGCACCATGCTTAACGGCTTAGAATCGGGACTTCAAAGACGTTTTGAACGTCATGGACCATATGAGATGTTCCAGGAGTTGATGTTAATATTTCAAGCAAATACCCGAGTTGAGAGACATGAAGTCTCCAGCAAGTTCTATAGCTAAAAGATGGAGGAGAATCGCTCAACTAGTGAGCATGTGCTCAGATTGTCTAGGTACTACAATCGCTTGAATCAAGTGGGAGTTAATCTTCCAGATAAGATAGTGATTGACAGAATTCTCTAGTCATCATCACTAAGTTAGTAGAACTTCGTGATGAACTATAATATGCAAGGGATAACGGAAACAACTCCCAAGCTCTTCGTGATGCTAAAATCAACGAAGGTAGAAATCAAGAAAAACATCAAGTGTTGATGGTTGACAAGACCACTAGTTTCAAGAAAAAGGCAAAGGGAAGAAGGGGAACTTCAAGAAGAACGGCAAGCAAGTTGCTGCTCAAGTGAAGAAGCCCAAGTCTGATCCTAAGCCTGAGACTAAGTGATTCTACTACAAAGGGACTGGTCACTGGAAGCGGAACTACCCCAAGTGATTGGCGGATAAGTAGGATGGCAAAGTGAACATAAGTATATTTGATATACATGTTATTGATGTCTACTATACTAGTGTTTATAGCAACCCCTCAGTATTTGATGCTAGTTCAGTTGCTAAGATTAGTAACTCGAAACGGGAGTTGCAGAATAAACAGAGACTAGTTAAGGGTGAAGTGACGATGTGTGTTGGAAGTAGTTCCAAGATTGATATGATCATCATCGCACACTCCCCTATACTTTCGGGATTAGTGTTGAACTTAAATAAGTGTTATTTGGTTTTTGCGTTGAGCGTGAATATGATTTGATCATGTTTATTGCAATATGGTTATTCATTAAAGTCAGAGAATAATTGTTGTTCTGTTTACATGAATAAAACCTTCGATGGTCATACACCCAATGAAACAAGTTCATTGGATCTCGATCATAGTGATACACATATTTATAATATTGAAACCAAAAAGATTCAAAGTTAATAATGATAGTGCAACTTATTTGTGGCACTGCCGTTTAGGTCATATTGGTATAAAGAGCATGAAGAAACTCCATGCTGATGGGATTTCGAAATCACTTGATTATGAATCACTTGATGCTTGCGAACCATGCCGTTTGGGCAAGATGACTAAAACTCCGTTCTTCGGAACAATGGAGCGAGCAACAGATTTGTTGGAAATCATACATACTGATGTATGTGGTCCGATGAATATTGAGGCTCGCGACAGGTATCATTATTTTCTGATCTTCATAGATGATTTGAGCAGATATGAGTATATCTACTTGATGAAACATAAGTCTGAAACATTTGAAAAGTTCAAAGAATTTCAGAGTGAAGTGGAAAATCATCGTGACAAGAAAATAAAAGTTTCTACGATATGATCGTAGAGGTAAAATATTTGAGTTACGAGTTTGGTCTTCAATTAAAACAATGTGGAATAGTTTCACAAAATCATGCCACATGGAACACCACAGCATAATGGCGTGTCCTAACGTCATAACCATACTTTATTGGATATAGTGCAATCTACGATGTATCTTACCGATCTACCACTATCGTTTTGGGGTTATGCATTAGAGACAGCTGCATTCACGTTAAATAGGGCACCATCTAAATCCGTTGAGACGACACCGTGTGAACTATGGTTTGGCAAGAAACCTAAGCTGTCGTTTCTTAAAATTTGGGGTTGCGATGCTTATATGAAAAAGTTTCGTCCTGATAAGCTCAAACTCAAATCGGAGAAGTGCGTCTTCATAGGATATCCAAAGGAAACTATTGGATACACCTTCTATCACAGATCCGAAGGCAAGACTTTTGTTGCTAAAATTCGGAAACTTTCTGGAGAAGGAGTTTCTCTCGAAAGAAGTGAGTGGGAGGAAAGTAGAACTTGACGACGTAACTGTACCTGCTCCCTTATTGGAAAGTAGTACATCACAGAAAACTGTTTTTGTGACACCTACACCAATTAGTGAGGAAGCTAATGATGATGATCATGTAACTTCAGATCAAGTTACTATCGAACCTTGTAGGTAACCCAGAGTAAGATCCGCGCCAGAGTGGTATGGTAATCCTTTTCTGGAAGTCATGCTACTAGATCATGATGAACCTACGAACTATGAGGAAGCGATGATGAGCCCAGATTCCGCAAAATGGCTTGAGGCCATGAAATCTGAGATGGGATCCATGTATGAGAACAAAGTATGGACTTTGGTTGACTTGCCCGATGATCGGCAAGCAATTGAGAATAAATGGATCTTCAAGAAAAAGACTGACACTGACGGTAATATTACTGTCTATAAAAGCTCGACTTGTCGCAAAAGGTTTTCGACAAGTTCAAGGGGTTGACTACAATGAGACCTTCTCACCCGTAGCGATGCTTAAGTCCGTCCGAATCATGTTAGCAATTGCCGCATTTTATGAAATCTGGCAAATGGATAAACAAAACTGCATTCCTTAATGGATTTATTAAAGAAGAGTTGTATGTGATGCAACTAGAAGGTTTTGTCAATCCAAAAGGTGCTAACAAAATGTGCAAGCACCAGCGATCCATCTGTGGACTGGTGCAAGCATCTCGGAGTTGGAATATACGCTTTGATAAGTTGATCAAAGCATATAGTTTTATACAGACTTGCGGTGAAGCCTGTATTTACAAGAAAGTGAGTGGGAGCACTACAGCATTTCTGATAAGTATATGTGAATGACATATTGTTGATCGGAAATAATGTAGAATTATTCTGTAAAGCATAAAGGAGTGTTTGAAAGGAGTTTTTCAAAGAAAGACTTCGGTAAAGCTGCTTACATATTGACCGTCAAGATCTATAGAGATAGATCAAGACACTTGATAAGTTCTTTCAATGAGTACATACCTTGACAAAGATTTTGAAGTAGTTCAAAATGGAGCAGTCAAAGAAAGAGTTCTTGCCTGTATTACAAGGTGTGAAGTTGAGTAAGACTCAAAGCCCGACCACGGCAGAAGATAGAAAGAGAATGAAAGTCATTGCCTATGCCTTGGCCATAGGTTCTATAAAGTATGTCATGTTGTATACCAAATCTATTGTATACCCTGCATTGATTTGGCAAGGGAGTACAATAGTGATCTAGGAGTAGATCACTGGACAGCGGTCAGAATTATCCTTAGTGAAATAAGGATATGTTTCTCGATTATGGACGTGACAAAAAGGTTCGTCGTAAAGGGTTACGTCGATGCAAGTTTTTGACACTGACCCAGATGATTCTAAGTCTCAATCTGGATACATATTGAAAATGGGAGCAATTAGCTAGAGTAGCTCCGTGTAGAGCATTGTAGACATAGAACTTGCAAAATACTTATGGATCTGAATGTGACAGACCCGTTGACTAAAATTATCTCACAAGCAAAACATGATCACACCTTATTACTCTTTGGGTGTTAATCACATAGCGATGTGAACTAGATTACTGAATCTAGTAAACCCTTTGGGTGTTGGTCACATGGCGATGTGAACTATGGGTGTTAATCACATGATGATATGAACTATCGATGTTAATCACATGGTGATGTGATCTAGATTATTGACTCTAGTGCAAGTGGGAGACTGAAGGAAATATGCCCTAGAGGCAATAATAAAGTTATTATTTATTTCCTTATATCACCGTAGGAGTAGGACTCCTCCTGCGCTTCCCTCTCTTTGGCCGGCCAGCCCCCCTCCCTCCATCCTTTATATACGGGGGCAGGGGACACCCAAGACACACAAGTTGATCCTTGAGATCGTTCCTTAGCCGTGTGCGGTGCCCCCTGCCACCAAATTCCACCTCGATCATACCGTTACAGTGCTTAGGCGAAGCCCTGCGTCGGTAGTACATCAAGATCGTCACCACGCCGTCGTGCTGACGGAACTCTTCCTCGACGCTTTGCTGGATCGGAGTCCGAGGAACGTCATCGAGCTGAACGTGTGCTAAGAACTCGGAGGTGCCAGAGTAACGGTGCTTGGATCGGTCGGATCGGGAAGAAGACGTACGACAACTTCCTCTACGTTGTGAGATCGCTTCCGCAATCGGTCTGCGTTGGTACGTAGACAATACTCTACCCCTCGTTGCTATGCATCACCATGATCTTGCGTGTGCGTAGGAAAATTTTCGAAATTACTTCGTTCCCCAACAGAGAACCCTGTTGCAGACAACTTGTCTAGGTTAGAAAATGTGCTTGATGACCCACTGTCTAGTGATGATAGCTTTCCAGATGAGCAATTAAGTGTCATAAATGCTTCTCATACTGCTCCAAGGTATGCTAATTATGCTAATTACATTGTTGTTAAGTTTATACCACCTAGTTTCTGTAGGATCGAAAGTATGTCTAGAGGGGGGGGTGATTAGACTACTTGACCAAATAAAAACTTAACCTTTTCCTAATTTTAGTTCTTGGCAATTTTTAGCTATCTTAGGACAAGTCAAGCAATCATTACACAATTCAAGCAAGCATGCAAAGAGTATATTGGCAGCGGAAAGTAAAGCATGCAACTTGCAAGAATATAAAGGGAAGGGTTTGGAGAATTCAAACGCTATTGGAGACACGGATGTTTTTCCCATGGTTCAGATAGGTGGTGCTATCCTACATCCACGTTGATGGAGACTTCAACCCACGAAGGGTAACGGTTGCGCGAGTCCACGGAGGGCTCCACCCACGAAGGGTCCACGAAGAAGCAACCTTGTCTATCCCACCATGGCCATCGCCCACGAAGGACTTGCCTCACTAGCGGTAGATCTTCACGAAGTAGGCGATCTCCTTGCCCTTACAAACTCCTTGGTTCAACTCCACAATCTTGTCGGAGGCTCCCAAGTGACACCTAGCCAATCTAGGAAACACCACTCTCCAAGAAGTAACAAATGGTGTGTTGATGATGAACTCCTTGCTCTTGTGCTTCAAATGATAGTCTCCCCAACACTCAACTCTCTCTCATAGGATTTGGATCTGGTGGAAAGAAGATTTGAGTGGAAAGCAACTTGGGGAAGGCTAGAGATCAAGATTCATATGGTTTGAATGGAATATCTTGGTCTCAACACATGAGTAGGTGGTTCTTTCTCAGAACATATGAGTTGGAATGGTGTATGTGTTCTGATGGCTCTCTCCACGAGTGAAGAGGAGGTGGAGGGGTATTTATAGCCTCCACACAAAATCCAACCGTTACACACAATTTATCAATCTCGGTGGGACCGAATCAGAAAACTCGGTCGGACCGAAATAGTAAACCTAGTGACCGTTAGGAATTTCGGTGGGACTGACATGCAACTCGGTAGGACCGATTCGGTTAGGGTTTGGGCATAACATAATCTCAGTGAGACCGATTGCACAAACTCGGTGAGACCGAGTTTGGCAATAAGCTAACTAGAGAGTTGGTCAGGCAAACTCGGTGGGACCGACTCGCTCTTTCGGTGAGACCGAAAAGTTACAAGAAGGAAACATAGAGTTTACCTTGCATTCTTGGTGGGACCAATTCGCTCTTTCGGTGAGACCGAAAAGTTACGAAAGGGAAACATAGAGTTTGCAAGCCCATCTCGGTGAGACCGAGATCCTTATCGGTAGGACCGAATTGCTAGGGTTTGGCAGTGGCAAATGACAAGTGAAACTCGGTGGTGCCAGAATGAAAGAATTGGTATGACCGAGTTTGTCTTAGTGTTTAGGTCATTTGTGGCTATGGAGAAGTGGTTGAGGATTTTGGAGCATATCACCAAGCACATAAAGCAAGAGGCTCATTAAGCAACACCTCATCCCTCCTTGATAGTATTGGCTTTTCCTAAAGACTCAATGTGATCTTGGATCACTAAAATATAAAATGAAGAGTCTTGAACTTTTGAGCTTGAGCCAATTCTTTGTCCTTAGCATTTTGAGGGTTCCACTTTCATATCCAAGCCATGCCAATCATTGAGCTTTCCTGAAATAATCATCTTGAAATATCATTAGCTCAATGAGCTATATGTTGTTATGAATTACCAAAACCACCTAGGGATAGTTGCACTTTCAATCTCCCCCTTTTTGGTAATTGATGACAACATATAGATCAAAGCTTCGACAAATGATAATAAGCATGAAATATATCGTCGCTTTGAGAAGTATGTGACAAATAAGAGCTCCCCCTAAATTTGTGCATATTTAAAATTTGCTTTGGACTGCAAATGCGCAAGGAGTTAGAATCATGGGTTACTCTTCCATGTCACATACATCTTGGTGGAGCGCTCAAAAATGATAAGATTGAAATACATGCACTCATCACCAAGAATAGTGAATGATCACAAAAGATAGATAGAATGATAAGATTTAAGCAAGCATTAAGCAAACATTAAGTGTAGCTTATGATCAAACACATGATCATCGATGTCTCACAAACATAAGGACGTAGTATCTCACACACAAGCAAATAAAGTTCGAAAAACCACCAAATAAAACAAGAGAGAATAAAAGCAACACTCTCTCTCGAAGCCTATGATCTATACATTTTCTCCCCCTTTGGCAACAAGTTACCAAAAAGTTCCTAGAAAATGCATAGTGCTAAGTCGACGCTCAGGCTTGATCTTCAGGTGGTGGTGGAGTCCGGAGCACTCCAAGGACGAAGCCTTCGGTAGACGTGGTCGGAGTTGAGGCTGAAGTGGATGCTGGAGCTGGTGGAACTGAGGCTGTGGCTGGCGCAGACGTTGTAGCTCTGGTGTCAGCAACTGGCAGTGCAGACGACCTCGGACCTCGTGGCACCCTGGCAAAAGCATCGGTCATGGTCCTGCCTCTCCTCTCATTCATGTCATCCTGGAGCTGCTCCACGGCAGTCTGTATCTCTGTCACCTTGATGTCCATGTCATAGAACCTCTGTTCCATGATCCTCTCTAAGCTTGTCTGGTTCTGAGTCAGGGTGGCAATTCCTTGCTCAATCCGCAGGGTGGACGCAATCAGGTAACCAAGCTGCTCTTGTTTGGTTTTCAGGAAGTAATCAGATGCCTCCGCTTGAGTAGGCATCCTGGCAGCTTTCTCCTTCTCCGCCTTCTCCTTCTGAGCTTGTGCATGGACAGATGATGGCTCATTCTCAGTCATGACCACTTGGTTATCTTCAAAATCTGGACGGATGGGCAGGTGTTCCTTATCCAAGAGGTATATGCCCGTGCCCATCTTGGAGTTGATGAGCTCCTGAATCTGTGGGGCATATCCACAGCTCCTCTTCTGGTCTGCTGTTGTCCTCTTGATTGTTTCCACTATGAGACTCATGACTTTGAATTTTTGAGGCACGTCAAAGACATGAAGCAAATTGATCGCGTGACCTCTGATCATCTTGTGATCTCCAGACTTGGGCAACATGGTGTGCCTTAGAATCCAGTTGATAGTGGGCAGTCCTGACAGAAGATGGTGCACTGAGCCAAACTTGAACGTGTCAAGTGCTTCATTCGGAATCTCCTTGTACATGTTGGACATAGTGTTGTGGTCCATCTTCTTCTTGGCATAAATGTCCAAGTCATCTGCTTGCTCCTCTGGGGCATTGATCAACTTCGCCCATTCCTCAACAGTTGATTGGTACCTTGTACCCTCTGACATCCAAGTGATCCTGCCATCCGGGTAGAAGTGTGCTGTGGAGTAGAATTGCATGATAAGCTCCTCGTTCCACTTTGTGAGCTTCTGCCCAACAAAGTCTGCCACTCCACACGCACTAAAGCTGTCATATACTCCAGGGTAGTGTTCCTCGTTTTCCTTCATGTAGGTCCAGTCGACCCATCTCATGTCACATACAATTGGCTTCTTGTCAAGCAAAACTGTCTCATAGAAATCCTGCTGCTCCTTGGTATGAAACCTATAGTCCACTGCAGTCCTTCTCCTAGAAGCATACGGATCTGCTTCTCTCCACTTCCTCAGCCCTGAATCTCTCCTGAGCTTCATATCCTCAGCCACAGGATGAGCATCCTTGTGGTCTGGGATCTTGGGCTTGAGCTTCCTAAGGACATGCTCTTCTTCTTCCTCTGCAACTTCAGGCACTGGGGCCTTGTTCTTCTCAGTGGCTGGGATGCTTCTTGTGTTTCTCTTCGGCTTTGGCTTTGGAGCTGACTTGGCCTTGGAAGCAGCTCCCCCTGACTTTATGGCATCTCCCATTAGCTTGGGAGCCTTGGGTGCTGGTGCAGCAACCTCTTCTTCTTCCTCCTCATCTTCCATGATGGAGGCCTTCCCAAGCACTCTGGCCACAGTCTTCTTCACTCTTTCTTTCCTCTTTTTTCCCTCAGCAGTAACGGGCTCAATGGGAGCAGGCTTCACATTTGAAGCTCTAGCCTTTGACATGGGCTGCCTGCCTGCTGGCCTTTTGATTTTCAGCCCTGGCTTTGTGCCTTGAGCTGGCTTAACTCTCTTTGATGTGGCCTCTTCCTCTGCCACATAGTCTTCATCTTCAGAATCAGAAGTCCTCTTCTTCCTTTGTCTAGTGGTAGCTTTAGGCAAGTTGCTGGGTGTGCTCCTGCTGCCATCATCTGAGGAACTTGAGAGGCTAGTGCCCTCACTCAACTGCACTTGCTGCTCTGAGAGGTTTTGGCTGTCACTTTGGTCTGACATGATGCAAACTGACTGCTGACCCTGTGAATAGATTATAGATGAGATAGAGTGGATGAGCATCAAAAAATGCAGAGATTTTTGCAAAAGAATAATTCAAAAACTTAGTTTTAGTTTCCCACTGAAATCATCTCGGATCTACCGATTTTCAAACTCGGTGAGACCGAAGCAGTTTTGGCACCAGAACTAGTGAACTCGGTCAGGCCGAGTCACAGTTCGGTGGCACCGAGACTGCTAGGGTTTCACAGAGTTCCAAAATCGGTCACACCGATAAGTAATTCTCGGTCAGACTGAGTTTTACTTGTGCAATGGCATAAGCCAAATCGATGGGACCGAGTTTTTCAACTCGGTGGGTCCGAGATGGTTTCGGCGGAAACCTAACCCTAAATTTTTTGAATTAAACCTAATCTATGAGTTCATTGACTGGATAGGAGTTTATCAAACGTGGCAAGAATCATGATGATCACAATGTGCTAGGAATCGGATTGGAGAATAGCACAAAGATCGAGTCCATACCCTAGTTTGGCGGAGACTCGCTACGGCGGCAACGGCGGGGCAGAATTCCCGTTGACGGCGACGGAGACCAGCGACTGGAGGCTGCTGGCGGCGAGGAGGACGATCCGGAGACCCAGGAGGCTGAGCGAGCTATGCGCGGGCGAAGAGGTTTCGGAGAAATTTCCAAAATTATGCCCGTCACTATATATAGCCCGACCCTGTCGGTGTGACCGAGTGGAACAACTCGGTGGCACCGAGATGCAAAACTGTATACAGTTATTGCAACTCGGTGTGACCGAGTGGTTCAAATTGATTGCACCGAGATCGAAAACCTAGATCAACTTAATGATCTCGGTAGGACCGAAAGTATGGTATCGGTCAGACCGAGAATCACAAAGAGGTTTTGGAAGTTTAAGTCTATGACGAATCGGGGACTCCGAGCGCTCCTCACACAGAGTGGTTCGAATCTGACTTGATCAAGTTTTGTGATGTAGCATGAATAGAGTTTGAGACGAGAAAAGCATAGATAGCTAGAGGAGGTTCTTAGGCATTCTTGTCCATCCACTTGGCAAAAGAAGATAAAGCCAAACAATCAAAACAACAAGTGGATGTCCTCGAATGAGTAAAATATGCAACCAACATGCTCACACAATAAGATGGCAAATGAAATATGTGGCAAAGCATGCACAAACAATTCTAGCATCTATCAAGCAATTTGCGATGACTAGGTCATCTATATATGAGTATATTGACTTAGGAGTCAAGTGAGAACACTTGGTCGTAGGTCATACTCATCGTTTAAGCTCAAGTGGGGTTACCACTTTTACATAAAGCATTGTTGTATTCACATCTTTAGAGTTGCTTTAGCTCAAGTCTTAGAGTAAAGCTCCCCCTAGATGTGATATTCCCCCTTAAGAGGGATGAACTAACCTTGGGTTTTGTCGATGATGACTTCATGTAGATGTTGAAGATGTGGATGCTCAATGTTGATGTAGATCACTTGGAGCTATCCATTTGAGTGAATTGCACTTTCAATACCTACATGGGTTAGTCCCACAAGGAACAAACAAGGATATCCATAGACATAGAGTGATGCATACACAACATGATGTCCATGAAAACTTTAGGTTACCTTGTCCCTTGTCTTACCAACAAGAGGGTTTGTGACTCCTTGAACTAGTGCATGATGTGGAAGTTGATTGCACTTGTTCTTGCCAAAATGATGAGAATGCAATATGTTGGCGGAGTCACCCTCAAGAACTCTCTAGTTCTTCTTCTTTTGGATCCACACCATCTTGATGGGAATCCTTGGAGTTGTAGTCGTACTTGATGAAGTGGAACTTGACGCGGTCTTGGGAATCCACTTGACTAAGGTCTTAGGAGCTTCTTCAAATGCATCAATCTCCTCTTGAAGCTTGTCCTTGCCTTTTTGCTTGTAGTCTTGTGGTGGAAGATCATCTTGAGCTTGTGTCCCCTTGAAAGAAGTATCATACTTCTCTTGTTGAGGAACAAACTTTTTCTTGGGGTATTGATCTTCTTCCCATTCAACTCCATTGGCATTGAACTTTCGTTCAAAACCAACACCTTGATTCTTCCGGTGCATTCCTTGCTTGCGCACAATTTCCTCGAATTGCTTACTCCCGGCAAGGCTTTTGTATACTCCTTTCTCTATAATCCCCTTCAATAAGCTATTTTCTTGCTCAAGTGTAACTTGGCTAAGAGAATCATTAGTGGAATCAAGAGAACTACTAGAAGCAACAATATTGGATTTAGCATGATCATTGTTACTACTAGAGGAAGAATCTTTCTTGTTCTTGTTACTAGACTTGACTTGAGGCATGTAAGTGGATAATAGTAAACGCTTGGCAATGTAAGAAGAACTTTTCTTGCGGAGATCATCATTGATTTCTTTTAAGAACTCATGCTCTTGCTCAAGATTGAGCTTTTCAAAGCATAATTTCTCATGAGCTCTTAAAAGTTCTCGATGATCTTCGAAGATAGTTTCATGAGCTAACTTAAGAGTGTTTAGTTCTTTAGTTAGAGCCTCAATCTTCTCCTTATCATTGTCATTCGTTTTAGCATGATTAATTGATGTTTCATCATAGTACTCATCACTAGAGTTGTCAACAAGCAAGTCATCATCACCTAACAAGTCATCTTCATCACTATTAAAATCAACATACTCGGGGTGTGTTACCTTAGGACCTTTGGCCATGAAGCATCTTCCAATTCCTTCATTTGGTGAGTCAAATATGTCGTAGGAGTTGGTTGACACAAGTGCTAGACCGGCAACACCTTCATCTTGAGTATCTTCGGAGTCGGAGTGATAACTTCTCTCGGAGTGGCTGTCGGAGTCGGAGCCGGATACCCATTCACCAACATGAGCTTGATGTCTTCGTTTTGTGTAGCTCCTTGATGATTTTTCCTTCCTTTCCGAATCCTTGCTTCTCCGTGAGTATCTCCGTTCATAACGATCATCTCTACTCCTCTCTCTTGGTGGTGATTCTTTGCTTCTTCTTTTTGGAGAATCTTCTCTTCTCTTGTAGGGAGCCGTACACTCATTGGAATAGTGTCCGGGTCTTCCACAATTATAGCAGTTTCGCTCTCGATTAGAAGATCTTTTGTCATTGTATGACCTTGACTTGAAGCTTCTATCTTTGCTTCTACTCTTGTAGAACTTGTTGAAGTTCTTCACCATTAAGCTCAATTCTTCATTGAAGGTTTGTTTCTCACTTGATGATGTGGGGACTTCACATGAGGCTTTGTAGGCACCACTTGATTTGTTGTGAAGTTCCTCTTTATCCTTGAGTGACATCTCATGAGCAACAATCCTTCCAATCACTTCCGTTGGCTTGAGATCTTTGTAATTGGGCATCATTTGAATCAATATGCACATGGTATCATATTTCCCATCCAAGGCTCTTAGGATCTTCTTGATGATGAATCTATCGGTCATCTCTTCACTTCCTAAGCCGGCAATCTCATTTGTGATGAGAGCAAGCCTAGAGTACATTTCGGCGACACCTTCACCATCCTTCATCTTGAACTTGTCAAGTTGACTTTGGAGCACATCCAACTTGGATTCCTTGACGGAGTCGGTACCTTCGTGCATATCAATCAAAGTGTCCCAAATTTCCTTTGCATTCTCAAGGCGGCTGATTTTGTTGAATTCTTCGGGGCACAATCCGTTGAAGAGAATATCACAAGCTTGAGCATTGTATTGCAACATCTTCAACTCATCCGCGGTAGCCTCACGGTTTGGTTCCCTCCCATCAAAGAACTCACCTTGCAAGCCAACACAAACAATAGCCCATACGGCGGGGTTATGTCCAAGAATATGCATTTTCATTTTATGCTTCCAACTAGCAAAATTAGTACCATCAAAGTAAGGACCTCTACGGTGATAATTTCCCTTGCTAGACGCCATACTCTCCTAGGTTGTGAAACCAAGGCTATGACCACTAAAAGCTATGGAGATCAAGGCAAATGGCGACCAAAGCTCTGATACCACTTGTAGGATCGAAAGTATGTCTAGAGGGGGGGGGGTGATTCGACTACTTGACCAAATAAAAACTTAACATTTTCCCAATTTTAGTTCTTGGCAGTTTTTAGCTATCTTAGGACAAGTCAAGCAATCATTACACAATTCAAGCAAGCATGCAAAGAGTATATTGGCAGCGGAAAGTAAAGCATGCAACTTGCAAGAATATAAAGTGAAGGGTTTGGAGAATTCAAACGCTATTGGAGACACGGATGTTTTTCCCGTGGTTCGGATAGGTGGTGCTATCCTACATCCACGTTGATGGAGACTTCAACCCACGAAGGGTAACGGTTGCGCGAGTCCGCGGAGGGCTCCACCCATGAAGGGTCCACGAAGAAGCAACCTTGTCTATCCCACCATGGCCATCGCCCACGAAGGACTTGCCTCACTAGCGGTAGATCTTCACGAAGTAGGCGATCTCCTTGCCCTTACAAACTCCTTGGTTCAACTCCACAATCTTGTCGGAGGCTCCCAAGTGACACCTAGCCAATCTAGGACACACCACTCTCCAAGAAGTAACAAATGGTGTGTTGATGATGAACTCCTTGCTCTTGTGCTTCAAATGATAGTCTCCCCAACACTCAACTCTCTCTCATAGGATTTGGATCTAGTGGAAAGAAGATTTGAGTGGAAAGCAACTTGGGGAAGGCTAGAGATCAAGATTCATGTGGTTTGAATGGAATATCTTGGTCTCAACACATGAGTAGGTGGTTCTTTCTCAGAACATATGAGTTGGAATGGTGTATGTGTTCTGATGGCTCTCTCCACGAGTGAAGAGGAGGTGGAGGGGTATTTATAGCCTCCACACAAAATCCAACCGTTACACACAATTTATCAATCTCGGTGGGACCGAATCAGAAAACTCGATCGGACCGAAATAGTAAACCTAGTGATCGTTAGGAATTTCGGTGGGACTGACATGCAACTCGGTAGGACCGATTCAGTTAGGGTTTGGGCATAACGTAATCTCGGTGAGACCGATTGCACAAACTCGGTGAGACCGAGTTTGGCAATAAGCTAACCAGAGAGTTGGTTAGGCAAACTCGGTGGGACCGACTCGCTCTTTCGGTGAGACCGAAAAGTTACAAGAAGGAAACATAGAGTTTACCTTGCATTCTCGGTGGGACCAATTCGCTCTTTCGGTGAGACCGAAAAGTTACGAAAGGGAAACAGAGAGTTTGCAAGCCCATCTCGGTGAGACCGAGATCCTTATCGGTAGGACCGAATTGCTAGGGTTTGGCAGTGGCAAATGACAAGTGAAACTCGGTGGCGCCGGAATGAAAGAATCGGTATGACCGAGTTTGGCTTAGTGTTTAGGTCATTTGTGGCTATGGAGAAGTGGTTGAGGATTTTGGAGCATATCACCAAGCACATAAAGCAAGAGGCTCATTAAGCAACACCTCATCCCTCTTTGATAGTATTGGCTTTTCCTAAAGGCTCAATGTGATCTTGGATCATGAAAATATAAAATGAAGAGTCTTGAACTTTTGAGCTTGAGCCAATTCTTTGTCCTTAGCATTTTGAGGGTTCCACTTTCATATCCATGCCATGCCAATCATTGAGCTTTCTTGAAATAATCATCTTGAAATATCATTAGCTCAATGAGCTATATGTTGTTATGAATTACCAAAACCACCTAGGGATAGTTGCACTTTCAGTTTCACATACCACGAAAAGAAAAAGTTCTTCTATGATTTGAGACATTACTTTTGGGATGACCCACATCTTTATAAAGAAGGAGTAGATGGTGTTATTAGACGTTGTGTACCTGAGCATGAACAGGAACAGATCCCACACAAGTGTCACTCCGAAGCTTATGGAGGACACCATGCTGGAGATAGGACTGCACATAAGGTACTGCAATCTGGTTTTTATTGGCCTACTCTCTTCAAGGATGCCCGTAAGTTTGTCTTATCTTGTGATGAATGTCAAAGAATTGGTAATATTAGTAGACGTCAAGAAATGCCTATGAATTATTCACTTGTTATTGAACCATTTGATGTTTGGGGCTTTGACTATATGGGACCTTTTCCTTCCTCTAATGGTTTTACACATATTTTAGTTGTTGTTGATTACGTTACTAAGTGGGTAGAAGCTATTCCAACTAGTAGTGCTGATCATAACACCTCTATTAAGATGCTTAAAGAAGTTATTTTTCCAAGATTTGGAGTCCCTAGATATTTAATGACTGATGGTGGTTCACATTTTACTCATGGTGCTTTCCGTAAAATGCTTGCTAAATATGATGTTAATCATAGAATTGCATCTCCTTATCACCCTCAGTCTAGTGGTCAAGTAGAATTGAGTAATAGAGAACTCAAATTAATTTTGCAAAAGACTGTTAATAGGTCTAGAAAGAATTGGTCCAAGAAACTTGATGATGCATTATGGGCCTATAGAACTGCATATAAAAATCCTATGGGTATGTCTCCGTATAAAATGGTCTATGGAAAAGCATGTCACTTGCCTCTCGAACTAGAACACAAGGCTTATTGGGCTATTAAAGAACTTAACTATGATTTAAACTTGCCGGTGAGAAGAGGTTATTTGATATTAGCTCACTTGATGAATGGAGAACCCAAGCCTACGAAAATGCCAAGTTGTTTAAACAAAAAGTTAAAAGATGGCATGACAAAAGGATACAAAAGCGTGAGTTTAATGTAGGTGATTATGTATTGCTATACAACTCTCGTTTAAGATTTTTTTGCAGGAAAACTTCTCTCTAAATGGGAAGGTCCTTACGTCATCGAGGAGGTCTACCGTTCCGGTGCCATAAAAATCAACAACTTCAAAGGCACAAATCCGAAGGTGGTGAACGGTCAAAGAATCAAACATTATATCTTAGGTAATCCCATAAATGTTGAAACCAATATTATTGAAACCGTAACCCCGGAGGAATACATAAAGGACACTTTCCGGAACATTTTAGACTCCAAAAATTAATAGGTATGTGGTACGGTAAGTAAACCGACTCCAAAATAGTTTTTAAGGCAATATTTCTCCATTTTGGAATATTTAGAAAAATAGAAAAATAAGTAGCAGTCTGGGAAGGACACGAGGCCTCCACGAGGGTGGAGGGCGCGCCCTACCCTACTGGGCGCGCCCCCTACCTCGTGGGCACCTCGTGTGCTCTCCGGACTCCGTTTTCGTACACGACACGTATTTTGGTCGGTAAAAAATCATTATATAATCTCCCGGGGGTTTTGACTCCCGTATCACGTAAAAATCTCCTGCCTTTGTTTCGAGCTTTTTTCTGACAGAACTAGGTTATCATGGCATCTCCAAGTGCTCCCAAGGACAAGTTCTTTGAGAAGGTCATCAACCCTTACCTCGCGGAGGTGCAGCGACACCCTCAAACCATTGAGTTGCGTGATGGGTTGCTGCACATCCGTGATGCTGAGGGGCCGAAGGGGACCGGAAGCGTGGAGATGAGGCTCGAAGCAATGGAGCAACAAGTTTTCAAGTGTCAGGGGATGGTGGAGCGTGGACTCAACTCCAACCACATGATGATCGCAGAATTCACCAACAAACACAAGCTAGATGCCGACAACATCGGGGAGACCATCTTCAAGCTTCACGAGAAAATTGAGCACCTTCAAGCTCAAATCTATGACCTGCAAAACCAAAACTGTGAGTATGAATATAGATTCAAAAGGATGAGTTTGGCTGCAGATTTGAGGACCCGGAGACCCGGTCATCTTTATACGATCGTGTAAACCAATCTAGGAAACCTAACCTTGGCGGAACCAATCTAGGGCTCTGGCGGAGCTGTTCTGCCGGGGAAACTTCCCTCCGGGAGGGAGAAATCACCGCCATCGTCATCACCAACGCTCCTCTCATCGGGAGAGGGCAATCTCCATCAACATCTTCACTAGCACCATCTCCTCTCAAAACCCTAGTTCATATCTTGTATCCAATTCTTGTCTCCAAGTCCAGGATTGGTACCTATGGGTTGCTAGTAGTGCTAATTACTGCTTGTAGTTGATGCTAGTTGGTTTATTTGGTGGAAGATCATATGTTCAGATCCTATATGCATATTAATACCCCTCTGATTATGAACATGAATATGCTTTGTGAGTAGTTACGTTTATTCCTGAGGACATGGGAGAAGTCTTGCTATTAGTAGTCATGTGAATTTGGTCTTCGTTCGATATTTTGATGAGATGTATGTTGTCTCTTCTCTAGTGGTGTCATGTGAACGTCGACTACATGACACTTCACCATTGTTTGGGCCTAGAGGAAGGCATTGGGAAGTAATAAGTAGATGATGGGTTGCTAGAGTGACAGAAGCTTAAACCCTAGTTTATGCGTTGCTTCGTAAGGGGCTGATTTGGATCCATATGTTTCATGCTAAGGTTAGGTTTACCTTAATACTTTTGTTGTAGTTGCGAATGCTTGCAATAGAGGTTAATCATAAGTGGGATGCTTGTCCAAGTAAGGGCAGCACCCAAGCACCGGTCCACCCACATACCAAATTATCAAAGTACCGAATGCGAATCATATGAACGTGATGAAAACTAGCTTGCGATATTCCCATGTGTCCTCGGGAGCGCTTTACATCATATAAGAGTTTGTCCAGGCTTGTCCTTTGCTACAAAAAGGATTGGGCCACCTTGCTGCACCTTATTTACGTTTGTTACTTGTTGCTCGTTACAAATTATCCTATCACAAAACTATCTGTTACCACTTATTTCAGTACTTGCAGAGAATACCTTGCTGGAAACCGCTTATCATTTCCTTCTGCTCCTCGTTGGGTTCGACACTCTTACTTATTGAAAGGACTATGATAGATCCCCTATACTTGTGGGTCATCACCCCCAAGCCGGGAGGGGTGGCTGCCCTACGGGAGGTGCCCCCACCTCTCCAGGTTACGTGAGATGGGTTGGGAGGGGCGCTCAGCCTCTTAGTGGGCTGATGTACCCCCTCCCCTTGGACCATTCCGGAACTCCTCGTCATGTCTGAGATATCATCCGGGACTCCGAACAACCTTCGGTAACCACATACTATTTCCCATAACAACTCTAGCGTCACAGAACCTTAAGTGTGTAGACCCTATGGGTTCGGGAACCATGCAGACATGATCGAGACATCTCTCCGTCCAATAACCAATAGCAGGATTTGGATACCCATATTGGCTCCCACATGTTCCACGATGATCTCATCGGATGAACCACGATGTCGGGGATTCAATCAATCATGTACACAATTCCCTTTGTCTATCGGTATGTTACTTGCCCGAGATTCGATCGTCGATATCCCCATACCTCGTTCAATCTTGTTACTGGCAAGTCTCTTTACTCGTTCCGTAACGTATGATCTCGTGGCTAACTCCTTAGTCACATTGAGCTCATTGTGATGATGCATTACCGAGTGGGCCCAGAGATACCTCTCCGTCATACAGAGTGACAAATCCAGTCTCGATTCGTGCCAACCCAACAGATACTTTTGGAGATACCTGTAGTGCACCTTTATAGCCACCCAGTTACGTTGTGACATTTGGTACACCCAAAGCATTCCTACGGTATCCAGGAGTTGCACGATCTCATGGTCTAAGGAAATGATACTTGACATTAGAAAAGCTTTAGCAAACGAACTACACGATCTTGTGCTACGCTTAAGATTTGGTCTTATCCATCACATCATTCTCCTAATGGCGTGATCCCATTATGAATGGCATCCAATGTCCATGGTTAGGAAACCATGACCATCTATTGATCAACAAGCTAGTCAACTAGAGACTTACTAGGGACATATTACGATCTATGTATTCACACATGTATTATGGTTTCCGGTTAATACAATTATAGCATGAACAATAGACAATTATCATGGACAAGGAAATATAATAATAACCATTTTATTATTGCCTCTAGGGCATATTTCCAACAGAGAAGGGGGAGGTGAGTTGGACGATGGCAAGCACCAACACCCCATTATAGTATAAATTTAAGAGCTCATATTTTAGGCATCGCCTTGTTGGGAAATAACAACACTAGTTTATGATACAAGTCATACTAAAGACTGTTAAGGACAGTGGACCAGAAAGGAAGCAATTGGTCAGTACGTATAGGTCTACCGAACCCCCGCCAAAGACATAATTTGGTTGATTCGACAGATCAGCCATCCAATAAGCCTTTCTAGTAATGTATGTCATCTTTCATGCTCACAATGTATATATATATATTTGTTTCTATTCACCTTTTGGCATCATGATGTATATACACATGTTTTTGTATCTACGTCCCTATATGAGTGACACTTATGTCCCTACGTTATTACAATATTTTGTTGTCTTTGCAAGTCGCAGTTGATCAACCTTATTTGCATGTGAATATCTTATGTCATGATTACGATAGACAAATATAGTGTAGCGACCCGACTCGGTAAGAGTCGAAGTCTCTGTGCTTACCGTGCTAGTCCCTGGATTGACTTGCTAGCATACACAGTACTCGATGAAATAACAGAAATAACACACATCTCTTTATTACATCGATAGTCCAGGAGTAATACATTTATTACAAAATAGGGCATAGAGCCAATAAGCAAATACTTCGGAAGCAAAGAAGTAATGAGTCCAACTCCACGAGCAAGGTTGAGTGTAGAACATCGACCTATCGCACCTTAATCCTCGTCGGATATATCTACAACATGATAAGTTGCAGCCAAATGGGTCAGTACATTGAATGTACTGGCAAGTCACATCATAGTGTAATGAACCTACTTTTACATGCAATTTGGCTGGTGGAAAGCTCTAAGTTTAGTTTTTGCACAAAGCTAGTTTTCCCTATTAGAAAAGATGTTATTCTACTACTACACATTTGCATTGGATGAGTTGGCAAACCCAACTCCATCTGTTCCCAAGTTTCATTTAAAACCCAACTGTTAATTTAAAGGTGAGGAGATCTCCCGGCATTTCCACTACTAGATACTCAAGTTGTCCGTAACCGGGGACACGGCTAATCAATTAGGTCGAAACTCTACAGAGGTTGTGCACTTTTCCCCACAAGAATCGACCACCTCCATGATCGGAAGATCGAGACATAGCCTTTTGAAAATGTTCCCCCTTAACCCACGGATAGGCCGGTACACCTACATCATTCTACATCTGCTAGCCCATCCCGGAAGGGGTCACACTAACTACTCAACTAAGCCAGAGCCCATATTGGCCTGTGGCTGCACACGTAAGCTTCTAGACATGGGAATATGATTGATCTCTTTGAGCCTGAGCGGACAGTCCACTAGTGGTGCACCACCATGGATTTCCCATGCGTGCCCCACTATACTTCGCCACTATTCCCACAAGTTTCCGCCTAGGTAGTTCATTAATTAACTTAGGTCCTATTTACTACATTGTCACTCAAACTTTACAATGGTCACTCCCCAATCCACGTCTACTTAGCATAGCAACATAAAGTAAAACGATGGTGACAAAGTTATATGGTTCAGACCTACCTCAATGAACTACTGGGTGAAAAGCAAAGTCATGCGGCACCAGTTTCCTACCATGCAGTCCTACCGCAAAGAACTAAGTGCATAATAAAAACATAGGTAATGAAACATGATCAAGATGCAACTTGCCTTGGTACTGCTGGTTGAATTCTAAAGACTGATAATATTTTGCTTCGCACTCCGGGCAATCTATCGCAAAGAAGATAACAAACATAAGCAAACATTCCAGAGAACCAAAAGAACATGCATAGCAAAAAGTCTCGGAAAAACCAAATGAACATACAACACACTAAGCTACTACAGAAATACTCTAAGTGCAAAACATCATAGGCCTATGGTTCAAAGAGTGATGTGAAATATAGTGCATACTAGTAAAAATATTAAATGGCAGATTCTAGTGTGTGAAAATTATTGTGACAAAGGTCCAGGTGATAGGGTTTTGCTACGGTGACAGCATGCAAAAGGAATCAACTTAATCGGAGCTACGGTTTGGGATATATGGCTATTTGAAGTTCGAATTCGAATCTGAATAAATTCAAATTTGAATCTGATAAAAGTTTGCGGAAACTATGCTACTGGATAGATCTAGACAATACGAAGAATTTGCCGCTGGTTTCATCGAGTTTGGATCTACGGTTAAAAAGTTATGGCTAATCTAAGATCAGGGACTAATCTGCTATTTACAGGGACTAAACAGAAAAAGAACTATCGCAAACAAGTCCCTGGCCACGTGGCAGCTCCTGATTGGCCGAGCAGCGTCCGCTGCGGAGGCTATACGGCGAACCGCCGCTAAATGAAAAAAACAACGGCGGTGGCTAATTAAGGAAAAACCGATGCTTGGTTTAAATAAACCGCACGGTCTAAGGGAACCGCGGTTAACCGCGTACCTCTTCGCAAAATAAAAAAACAGACCTAATCTAATCTGGGCCGTGGATCTTCGATCTAACGAACGAGGGGAGGTCCGGCGGCTTACAGCGGCGCGGCGTCGGTGACGGAGGGGGCGGCGGCTGCGGTGGTCCTCGTCGACGGGGAAGAAGACGGGGAGGTGCAGCGCGGCTTGGGCGTCCGGATGGCGTCGTCGGGGCTCCTCAGGGGCGTCAGGGTCGGCGAGGTGAAGGCGGAGGTGCTCCGTGGGCTCCAGCAAGGTCGGGCGTCGTCTCTGGCGGGACCTAGGCGAGGAAAAGGTGTCAAACAGGTGCGTTTTGCCGCAGGGAGCCATTTGACGAAGAAGGGGAGGCCATGGTGGCTTACAGGCGACGGAAGGGACGATGGAGCGGCGCGTCTCCGGCGAGATGTAAACGGCGACAACGGGGGTTATGGGCGGCGTGGGGAGAAGTGGGACGGCGAGGTCGACTGAGGGGAGCTCGGGGCATTTATAGGCGAGGGGAGGGCGTGTGGGTGCCACGGATATGCATTATCCGCGAGGGCCTCGCCCGGCGGTTGCGGGAGCGCGGCGGCGAGCTCACCCGAGCGGGGAAAGCAGGAGGTTGGGGGAGATGAGGTGGAGCGGGGCCCACCAGTCAGAGGCGGCGGCGGTAGCGAGCGAGGGGGGGGCTGCGGGCGGTCGACCGATGCGGGAGGTTTCGGGCGCGCGGGCGACCTTGGGCCGAAATGGCTAGCTGGGCCGGTCGGGCGCTCCTGGGCCGAATCTAGTTTCGGTCTAGGCTGCGTGTGTGTGTGTGTGTTTTTTTTAACAGGAGACCAAAATGCTCATAACTAATTCAATTGAATTAATAAAAACAACAAATTAATTTCTTAAATAACTACATAATATTTAGAGCCTAATGAACATTAACTTAAGCACAGAACATTTTGAAAATAATTTTCCTAATGCAACTAATGCACTTTTTGCAAATAAAATAAATACCAAACAACTCCAAAACTTAAAGTAATATTCAAAATAAAATTTCCCACTCTTTTTATATTTTGAGGAAGTCATCTTATCCCCTCTCATTTGTTTTTCTCGAGTGGAAAACTATTATTTGAATATTTCAAAAACTCCAAAATGCAAAGAAATATGATATGCATTGAATGATTCTATTAACATCCAAATTTAATATAATTGGGATGTTACAAACCTACCCCCGTTAAGATGAATCTCGTCCTCGAGATTCGGGTTAGCCAGCAAAAAGGTGCGGATGGTCCTGCCTAAGATCTTTCTCTCGTTCCCAAGTGGCTTCCTCCTCGGTGTGGTGACTCCACTGAACCTTGCAGAACTTGATGATCTTGGTACGAGTGATTCTCTCTGCAGTCTCAAGAATCTTACTAGGCTTCTCCTCATAAGTCAGATCATTCTCCAACTGAATTGCCTCGAGTGGCACTGTATCTCTCAAAGGAATGTCCGTCATCTCTGCATGACACTTCTTCAGCTGGGAAACATGAAACACATCATGAACTCCCGACAAAGCCTCTGGTAATTCCAACTGGTATGCAAACTCTCCTCTACGTTCCAGAACTTTGTATGGTCCCACTGTTGGGGAACGTAGTAATTTCGAAAATTTTCCTACGCACACGCAAGATCATGGTGATGCATAGCAACGAGGGGGAGAGTATTGTCTACGTACCAACGCAGACCGACTGCGGAAGCGATCTCACAACATAGAGGAAGTAGTCGTACGTCTTCTTCCCGATCCGACCGATCCAAGCACCGTTACTCCGGCACCTCCGAGTTCTTAGCACATGTTCAGCTCGATGACGATCCTCGGGCTCCGATCCAGCAAAGCGTCGAGGAAGAGTTCCGTTAGCACAACGGCGTGGTGACGATCTTGATGTACTACCGACGCAGGGCTTCGCCTAAGCTCTACAACGATATGACCGAGGTGGAATTTGGTGGCAGGGGGCACCGCACACGGCTAAGGAACGATCAACAATGATCAACTTGTGTGTCTATGGGGTGCCCCCTGCCCCCGTATATAAAGGAGCAGGGGGAGGGGTTCGGCCGGCTTGGGAGAGAGGCGCAGGGGGAGTCCCACTCCTACCGGGAGTAGGACTCCCCCCCAATCCTATTCCTAATAGGACTCTTCAAAGAGAAGAGAGAAGAGAGGGGGGCCGGCCCCTTCTCCTAGTCCTAATAGGACTAGGGAAGGGGGGAGGCGCGCAGCCCTTGTGGGCAGCCCCTTTTCACTTTTCCACTAAGGCCCAATAGGCCCATTTGCCTCCCGGGGGGTTCCGGTAACCCTCCCGGTATTCCGGTAAAATCCCGATTTCACCCGGAACACTTCCGGTGTCCAAACATAGGCTTCCAATATATCAATCTTTACGTCTCGACCATTTCGAGACTCCTCGTCATGTCCGTGATCACATCCGGGACTCCGAACAACCTTCGGTACATCAAAATGCATAAACTCATAATAACTGTCATCGTAACGTTAAGCATGCGGACCCTACGGTTCGAGAACAATGTAGACATGACCGAGACACGTCTCCGGTCAATAACCAATAGCGGGACCTGGATGCCCATATTGGCTCCTACATATTCTACGAAGATCTTTATCGGTCAGACTGCATAACAACATACGTTGTTCCCTTTGTCATCGGTATGTTACTTGCCCGAGATTCGATCGTCGGTATCCAATACCTAGTTCAATCTCGTTACCGGCAAGTCTCTTTACTCGTTCCGTAATACATCATCTCACAACTAACATATTAGTTGCAGTGCTTGCAAGGCTTATGTGATGTGCATTACCGAGAGGGCCCAGAGATACCTCTCCGACACTCGGAGTGACAAACCCTAATCTCGAAATACGCCAACCCAACATCTACCATTGGAGACACCTGTAGTACTCCTTTATAATCACCCAGTTACGTTGTGACGTTTGGTAGTACCCAAAGTATTCCTCCAGTAAACGGGAGTTGCATAATCTCATAGTTATAGGAACATGTATAAGTCATGAAGAAAGCAATAGCAACATACTAAACGATCGGGTGCTAAGCTAATGGAATGGGTCATGTCAATTAGATCATTCAACTAATGATGTGACCTCGTTAATCAAATAACAACTCTTTGTTCATGGTTAGGAAACATAACCATCTTTGATTAACGAGCTAGTCAAGTAGAGGCATACTAGTGACACTCTGTTGGTCTATGTATTCACACATGTATAATGTTTCCGGTTAATACAATTCTAGCATGAATAATAAACATTTATCATGATATAAGGAAATAAATAATAACTTTATTATTGCCTCTAGGGCATATTTCCTTCAGTCTCCCACTTGCACTAGAGTCAATAATCTAGATTACACAGTAATGATTCTAACACCCATGGAGCCTTGGTGCTGATCATGTTTTGCTCGTGGAAGAGGCTTAGTCAACGGGTCTGCAACATTCTGATCCATATGTATCTTGCAAATCTCTATGTCTCCCACCTGGACTAAATCCCGGATGGAGTTGAAGCGTCTCTTGATGTGTTTGGTCCTCTTGTGAAATCTGGATTCCTTTGCCAAAGCAATTGCACCAGTATTGTCACAAAAGATTTTCATTGGACCCGATGCACTAGGTATGACACCTAGATCGGATATGAACTCCTTCATCCAGACTCCTTCGTTTGCTGCTTCCGAAGCAGCTATGTACTCCGCTTCACATGTAGATCCCGCTATGACGCTTTGTTTAGAACTGCACCAACTGACAGCTCCACCGTTTAAAGTAAACACGTATCCGGTTTGCGATTTAGAATCGTCCAGATCAGTGTCAAAGCTTGCATCAACGTAACCGCTTACGGTGAGCTCTTTGTCACCTCCATATACGAGAAACATATCCTTAGTCCTTTTCAGGTATTTCAGGATGTTCTTGACCGCTGTCCAGTGATCCACTCCTGGATTACTTTGGTACCTCCCTGCTAAACTTATAGCAAGGCACACATCAGGTCTGGTACACAGCATTGCATACATGATAGAGCCTATGGCTGAAGCATAGGGAACATCTTTCATTTTCTCTCTATCTTCTGCAGTGGTCGGGCATTGAGTCCGACTCAACTTTACACCTTGTAAGACAGGCAAGAACCCTTTCTTTGCTTGATCCATTTTGAACTTCTTCAAAATCTTGTCAAGGTATGTGCTTTGTGAAGGTCCAATTAAGCGTTTTGATCTATCTCTATAGATCTTTATGCCTAATATGTAAGCATCTTCCCCGAGGTCTTTCATCGAAAAACTTTTATTCAAGTATCCCTTTATGCTATCCAGAAATTCTATATCATTTCCAATCAGCAATATGTCATCCACATATAATATCAGAAATGCTACAGAGCTCCCACTCACTTTCTTGTAAATACAGGCTTCTCCAAAAGTCTGTATAAAGCCAAATGCTTTGATCACACTATCAAAGCGTTTATTCCAACTCCGAGATGCTTGCACCAGTCCATAAATGGATCGCTGGAGTTTGCACACTTTGTTAGCTCCCTTTGGATCGACAAAACCTTCTGGTTGCATCATATACAACTCTTCTTCCAGAAATCCATTCAGGAATGCAGTTTTGACATCCATTTGCCATATTTCATAATCATAAAATGCGGCAATTGCTAACATGATTCTGACGGATTTAAGCATTGCTACGGGTGAGAAGGTCTCATCGTAGTCAACCCCTTGAACTTGTCGAAAACCTTTTGCGACAAGTCGAGCTTTATAGACAGTAATATTACCGTCAGCGTCAGTCTTTTTCTTGAAGATCCATTTATTCTCAATTGCTTGCCGATCATCGGGCAAGTCAACCAAAGTCCATACTTTGTTCTCATACATGGATCCCATCTCAGATTTCATGGCCTCAAGCCATTTTGCGGAATCTGGGCTCACCATCGCTTCTTCATAGTTCGTAGGTTCATCATGATCTAGTAGCATGACTTCCAGAACTGGATTACCGTACCACTCTGGTGCGGATCTCACTCTGGTTGATCTACGTGGTTCAGTAGTATCTTGCCCTGAAGTTTCATGATCATCATCATTAGCTTCCTTACTAATTGGTATAGGTGTCGCAGAAACAGTTTTCTGTGATGTACTATTTTCCAATAAGGGAGCAGGTACAGTTACCTCGTCAAGTTCTACTTTCCTCCCACTCACTTCTTTCGAGAGAAACTCCTTCTCTAGAAATGATCCATTCTTAGCAACGAATGTCTTGCCTTCGGATCTGTGATAGAAGGTATACCCAACAGTTTCCTTTGGGTATCCTATGAAGACACATTTCTCCGCTTTGGGTTCGAGCTTATCAGGTTGAAGTTTTTTCACATAAGCATCGCAGCCCCAAACTTTAAGAAACGACAACTTTGGTTTCTTGCCAAACCATAGTTCATAAGGCGTCGTCTCAACGGATTTTGATGGTGCCCTATTTAACGTGAATGCGGCCGTCTCTAAAGCATAACCCCAAAACGATAGCGGTAAATCAGTAAGAGACATCATAGATCGCACCATATCTAGTAAAGTACGATTACGACGTTCGGACACACCATTACGCTGTGGTGTTCCGGGTGGCGTGAGTTGCAAAACTATTCCACAATTTTTCAAATGTATACCAAACTCGTAACTCAAATATTCTCCTCCACGATCAGATCGTAGAAACTTTATTTTCTTGTTACGATGATTTTCAACTTCACTCTGAAATTCCTTGAACTTTTCAAATGTTTCAGACTTATGTTTCATTAAGTAGATATACCCATATCTGCTTAAATCATCTGTGAAGGTGAGAAAATAACGATATCCGCCACGAGCCTCAATATTCATCGGACCACATACATCGGTATGTATGATTTCCAATAAATCTGTTGCTCTCTCCATAGTACCGGAGAACGGTGTTTTAGTCATCTTGCCTATGAGGCACGGTTCGCAAGTACCAAGTGATTCATAATCAAGTGATTCCAAAAGCCCATCAGTATGGAGTTTCTTCATGCGCTTTACACCGATATGACCTAAACAGCAGTGCCACAAATAAGTTGCACTATCATTATCAACTCTGCATCTTTTGGCTTCTACATTATGAATACGTGTATCACTACTATCGAGATTCAATAAGAATAGACCACTCTTCAAGGGTGCATGACCATAAAAGATATTACTCATATAAATAGAACAACCATTATTCTCTGATTTAAATGAATAACCGTCTCGCATCAAACAAGATCCAAATATAATGTTCATGCTCAATGCTGGCACCAAATAACAATTATTTAGGTCTAATATTAATCCCGAAGGTAGATGTAGAGGTAGCGTGCCGACCGCGATCACATCGACTTTGGAACCGTTTCCCACGCGCATCGTCACCTCGTCCTTTGCTAGCGTCCGCTTATTCTGTAGTCCCTGTTTCGAGTTGCAAATATTAGCAACAGAACCAATATCAAATACCCAGGTGCTACTGCGAGCTCTAGTAAGGTACACATCAATAACATGTATATCACATATACCTTTGTTCACCTTGCCATCCTTCTTATCCGCCAAATACGTGGGGCAGTTCCGCTTCCAGTGACCAGTCTGCTTGCAGTAGAAGCACTCAGTTTCAGGCTTAGGTCTAGACTTGGGTTTCTTCTTCTGAGCAGCAACTTGCTTGCTGTTCTTCTTGAAGTTCCCCTTCTTCTTCCCTTTGCCCTTTTTCTTGAAACCAGTGGTTTTGTTAACCATCAACACTTGATGCTCCTTCTTGATTTCTACCTCCGCAGCTTTCAGCATTGCGAAGAGCTCGGGAATAGTCTTGTTCATCCCTTGCATATTATAGTTCATCACGAAGCTCTTGTAGCTTGGTGGCAGTGATTGGAGAATTCTGTCAATGACGCAATCATCTGGAAGATTAACTCCCATCTGAATCAAGTGATTATTATACCCAGACATTTTGAGTATATGCTCACTGACAGAACTGTTCTCCTCCATCTTGCAGCTATAGAACTTATTGGAGACTTCATATCTCTCAATTCGGGGATTTGCTTGAAATATTAACTTCAACTCCTGGAACATCTCATATGCTCCATGACGTTCAAAACGTCGTTGAAGTCCCGATTCTAAGCCGTAAAGCATGGCACACTGAACTATCGAGTAGTCATCAGCTTTGCTCTGCCAGACGTTCATAACATCTGGCGTTGCTCCAGCAGCAGGCCTGGCACCCAGCGGTGCTTCCAGGACGTAATTCTTCTGTGCAGCAATGAGGATAATCCTCAGGTTACGGATCCAGTCCGTGTAATTGCTACCATCATCTTTCAACTTTGCTTTCTCAAGGAACGCATTAAAATTCAACGGAACAACAGCACGAGCCATCTATCTACAATCAACATAAACAAGCAAGATACTATCAGGTACTAAGTTCATGATAAGTTTAAGTTCAGTTAATCAAATTACTTAGGAACTCCCACTTAGATAGACATCCCTCTAATCCTCTAAGTGATCACGTGATCCAAATCAACTAAACCATAACCGATCATCACGTGAGATGGAGTAGTTTTCAATGGTGAACATCGTCATGTTGATCATATCTACTATATGATTCACGCTCGACCTTTCGGTCTCTGTGTTTCGAGGCCATATCTGCATATGCTAGGCTCGTCAAGTTTAACCTGAGTATTCTGCGTGTGCAAAACTGGCTTGCACCCGTTGTAGATGGACGTAGAGCTTATCACACCCGATCATCACGTGGTGTCTGGGCACGACGAACTTTGGCAATGGTGCATACTCAAGGAGAACACTTCTTGATAATTTAGTGAGAGATCATCTTATAATGCTACCGTCAATCAAAGCAAGATAAGATGCATAAAAGGATAAACATCACATGCAATCAATATAAGTGATATGATATGGCCATCATCATCTTGTGCTTGTGATCTCCATCTCCGAAGCACCGTCATGATCACCATCGTCACCGGCGCGACACCTTGATCTCCATCGTAGCATCGTTGTCGTCTCGCCAATCTTATGCTTCCACGACTATCACTACCGCTTAGTAATAAAGTAAAGCATTACATCGCGATTTCATTGCATACAATAAAGCGACAACCATATGGCTCCTGCCAGTTGCCGATAACTCGGTTACAAAACATGATCATCTCATACAATAAAATCAGCATCATGCCTTGACCATATCACATCACAACATGCCCTGCAAAAACAAGTTAGACGTCCTCTACTTTGTTGTTGCAAGTTTTACGTGGCTGCTACGGGCTTAAGTAAGAACTCATCTCACCTAGGCATCAAAACCACAACGATAGTTCGTCAAATAGACTCCGTTTTAACCTTCTCAAGGACTGGGCGTAGTCACACTTGGTTCAACTAAAGTTGGAGAGACAGTCTTCCGCAAGCCATCTATGTGCAAAGCACGTCGAGGGAACCGGTCTCGCGTAAGAGTACGCGTAAGGTTGGTCCGGATCGTCTCGTCCAACAATACCGCCGAACCAAAGTATGACATGCTGGTAGGCAGTATGACTTGTATCGCCCACAACTCACTTGTGTTCTACTCGTGCAAATAACATCAAACCATAAAACCTAGGCTCGGATGCCACTGTTGGGGAACGTAGTAATTTCGAAAATTTTCCTACGCACACGCAAGATCATGGTGATGCATAGCAACGAGGGGGAGAGTATTGTCTACGTACCAACGCAAACCGACTGCGGAAGCGATCTCACAACGTAGAGGAAGTAGTCGTACGTCTTCTTCCCGATTCGACCGATCCAAGCACCGTTACTCCGGCACCTCCGAGTTCTTAGCACACGTTCAGCTCGAACGATCCTCGGGCTCCGATCTAGCAAAGCGTCGAGGAAGAGTTCCGTCAGCACAACGGCGTGGTGACGATCTTGATGTACTACCGACGCAGGGCTTCGCCTAAGCTCTACAACGATATGACCGAGGTGGAATTTGGTGGCAGGGGGCACCGCACACGGCTAAGGAACGATCAACAATGATCAACTTGTGTGTCTATGGGGTGCCCCCTACCCCCGTATATAAAGGAGCAGGGGGAGGGGTTCGGCCGGCTTCGGAGAGAGGCGCAGGGGGAGTCCCACTCCTACCGGGAGTAGGACTCCCCCCCAATCCTATTCCTAATAGGACTCTTCAAAGAGAAGAGAGAAGAGAGGGGGGCCGGCCCCTTCTCCTAGTCCTAATAGGACTAGGGAAGGGGGGAGGCGCGCAGCCCTTGTGGGCAGCCCCTTTTCACTTTTCCACTAAGGCCCAATAGGCCCATTTGCCTCCCGGGGGGTTCCGGTAACCCTCCCGGTATTCCGGTAAAATCCCGATTTCACCCGGAACACTTCCGGTGTCTAAACATAGGCTTCCAATATATCAATCTTTACGTCTCGACCATTTCGAGACTCCTCGTCATGTCCATGATCACATCCGGGACTCCGAACAACCTTTGGTACATCAAAATGCATAAACTCATAATAACTGTCATCGTAACGTTAAGCGTGCGGACCCTACGGTTCGAGAACAATGTAGACATGACCGAGACACGTCTCCGGTCAATAACCAATAGCGGGACCTGGATGCCCATATTGGCTCCTACATATTCTACGAAGATCTTTATCGGTCAGACCGCATAACAACATACGTTGTTCCCTTTGTCATCGGTATGTTACTTGCCCGAGATTCGATCGTCGGTATCCAATACCTAGTTCAATCTCGTTACCGGCAAGTCTCTTTACTCGTTCCGTAATACATCATCTCACAACTAACATATTAGTTGCAGTGCTTGCAAGGCTTATGTGATGTGCATTACCGAGAGGGCCCAGAGATACCTCTCCGACACTCGGAGTGACAAACCCTAATCTCAAAATACGCCAACCCAACATCTACCATTGGAGACACCTGTAGTACTCCTTTATAATCACCCAGTTATGTTGTGACGTTTGGTAGTACCCAAAGTATTCCTCCGGTAAATGGGAGTTGCATAATCTCATAGTTATAGGAACATGTATAAGTCATGAAGAAAGCAATAGCAACATACTAAACGATCGGGTGCTAAGCTAATGGAATGGGTCATGTCAATCAGATCATTCAACTAATGATGTGACCTCGTTAATCAAATAACAACTCTTTGTTCATGGTTAGGAAACATAACCATCTTTGATTAACGAGCTAGTCAAGTAGAGGCATACTAGTGACACTCTGTTGGTCTATGTATTCACACATGTATTATGTTTCCGGTTAATACAATTCTAGCATGAATAATAAACATTTATCATGATATAAGGAAATAAATAATAACTTTATTATTGCCTCTAGGGCATATTTCCTTCACCCACAAATCGTAGTGCTAACTTTCCTTTGACTCCAAATCTTTTAATACCTCGAAGTGGGGACACTCGAAGATATGCTCTATCTCACACTTCATAGATCACTTCCTTGCGTTTAGCATCGGCATAACTTTTCTGCCTTGACTGGGCTATCTTAAGTCTGTCTCGAATCAACTTGACCTTCTCCTCAGAATCCCTGATCAAATCAGGTCCAAACAATTTGCGATCTCCAACTCCATCCCACATCAAAGGTGTCCTGCATTTCCTTCCGTACAATGCCTCAAAAGGGGCCATCTGCAAACTGGCTTGGTAGCTGTTATTGTACGAGAACTCTGTGTAGGGTAAGTTATCATCCCAACTAGACCCATAGTCTAGCGCACACACTCTCAACATGTCCTCTAGAATCTGATTGACTCTCTCTGTCTGCCCATCAGTCTGTGGGTGGAAGGCTGTACTGAACTCTAGCCTGGTACCCAAAGTTTCGTGTAACTGTTTCCAAAACTTTGAGGTAAACTATGTCCCTCTATCTGATACGATGCTCCTTGGAACTCCATGCAGACATATGATCCTAGTCATATATATCTTTGCCAGCTTAGCACCTGTATAGGTGGTCTTCACTGGAATGAAGTGAGCAACCTTGGTCAAACGATCAACTATCACCCAAATGGAATCATAACCTGAATGGGTCCTGGGTAACCCCGTGATAAAGTCCATACCAAGTTTATCCCATTTCCAATCAGGTATCAGCAACGGCTGAAGTAATCCTGCTGGTTTCTGATGTTCTGCCTTTACTCTCTGACATACACCACATATTTCCACATACTCGGCAATTTCTCTCTTCATACCGGCCCACCAAAAACTTTCCTTCAAGTCCAAATACATCTTGGTATTGCCTGGGTGTATCGAATATGGTGAGTCGTGAGCCTCCTGAAGAATCAACTTCCTGATCTCCGGGTCATTGGGTGCACAAATCCGTTGCTCAAACCATATGGTTCCATGTTCATCCTCACGGAATCCTTCTGTTTTCCCTTTGCTCATCATTTCTTTGATCTCAGCAATACCTTGGTCCAACTTCTGGGCTTCTCTGATTCTTCCCAACAAGGTGGACTGCACCTCGAGTGCGGCAACATAACCTCTTGGAACTATTTCCAATTGAAGGTCTCTAAGCTCATCACATAACTCCTGAGGTAAACCTCCTGCTGTAAGGGTATTAACATAACTCTTATGGCTCAAAGCATCTGCCACAACATTGGCTTTTCCTAAATGATAATGCAGACTCATGTCATAATCCTTTATAAGTTCCAACCATCTCCTTTGCCTGAGATTCAACTCCTTCTGCGTGAAGATATACTTCAAACTCTTGTGATCTGTGTAAACATCACAACGATTCCCAATAAGACAGTGTCTCCATGTCTTGAGTGCATGCACTACAGCTGCCAACTCCAAATCATGCGTGGCATAGTTCAACTCATGAGGTCAAAGCTGTCGTGAAGCATAAGCTACAACCTTCCCCTCTTGCATAAGAACACCTCCAAGTCCCTGACGTGAAGCATCACAATACACCTGAAAGTCCTTGTGTACGTCAGGCAAGACTAACACTGGGGCTGTAACCAAACGCTTCTTCAACTCTTGAAAGCTGGCTTCACACTCTTCAGTCCAAACGAACTTGGTGTCCTTTTTCAACAATTCTGTCATGGGCCTGGCAATCTTGGAGAAATTTTCAATAAATCTCCGGTAATATCTTGCAAGTCCAAGAAAACTACGAATCTCGCCAACTGTGGTGGGTGCATTCCATTCCGTGACTGACTCTACCTTGGTAGGGTCCACTGCAATCCCTTCACCTGACACTACATGTCCCAGAAATCCGACTTCCTTGAGCCAAAACTCACACTTGTTGAATTTGGCATAAAGTTGATGTTCTCTGAGCTTCTCCAAAACTAAGCGCAGATGTTCAGCGTGTTCCTCCTCATTCTTGGAGTAAACCAATATGTCATCAATGAATACCACAACAAACTTATCCAAGAACTCCATGAATACTTTGTTCATCATGTTCATAAAATAGGCAAGGGCATTAGTCAAACCAAAGGACATGACTGTATACTCATAAAGCCCATACCTTGTGGTAAAAGCTGTCTTGGGTATATCCTTCTCACGGATCTTCAATTGATGATAACCCGATCGAAGATCGATCTTGGAGAAAACACTATCTCCTTCTAGCTGGTCAAACAAGTCATTGATCATCGGTAGGGGATACTTGTTCTTGATGGTCACCTCATTCAAAGAGCGGTAATCCACACACATTCTCAAGGTTCCATCCTTCTTCTCCACTAAAAGTATTGGGGCTCCCCAAGGTGATGAGCTCGGGCGAATATACCCTTTCTCTAGTAATTCCTTAATCTATTGCTTGACTTCCTCCAAATCATTAGCAGGCATTCGATACGGCCTCTTGGAGATAGGCCCTGTGCCTGGCAGCAACTCAATCAAAAACTCAATCTCCCGATCTGGCGGCATACCCGGTAACTCATCCGGAAATACATCGGGATAATCCTTCACCACTGGTACTTCTTCCTGGACAACTCCCGTAAGAGAGTTCACCTGAGTCCTCTTAGGCTTAAGCCTGGATACGTACTTGATCCTCTTCTTCTCTGGGGTGGTGAGAAAAATCGATCTACTAGCACAATCAATGTTTCCCTCATACTTGGACATCCAATCCATCCCCAGGATTACATCCAACCCTTGTGACTCTAGTATAATCATATCTGTGGGAAAAACATGTTCCCCTATGTTCAAAGGCAATTGGAAACATCCCTGACTAGCCATAGACTCGGCTCCTAGGGAACTCACTAGAATGGGTGCCTTAAGAGCTATGGTAGCCAACTTATGTTTATCCACAAATCCCCTTGATATGAATGAATGCGATGCACCAGTGTCAAAAAGAATGAGTGCTGGAAATGAATTAACCAAGAACTTACCAATCACTGTGTCAGGCTGCTCATAAACCTCTTCCACATTGACATGATTCACATGTCCCTTAGTGAAAGGATTGGGCTTCTTGCCTCCAGAATTCCCATCGCCATTTCCATTTCCATTCTGCGCCTCAGGGTACTCATTGGAGTAGTGACCTGTCTTCTTGCACTTGAAGCAGGTGATGTGACTCAGGTCCTTCATCGGTGTGGAAGAATTGAAATGTTGTCGATTGCCATTTCCTCCATTACCATTGCCCTGCTTGTGACCATGGTGGTTGTGTCCATTCCCTCCATGATGAATGTGACCCCCATGGTTATGGTGATTCCCTCCAAACTTGCTAGTGCCTGATCCAGAAATCCCTGAGTACGGGCTGTAGCGGGGTTTCTGTTGAACTCCCGAGTTATACTTCCCGTGACCGTACTTCCTCTTACGATTCTCCATCTCTGGTGCTTGCCTTCAAGAATGGTAGCCTTATCAACCAGCTCCTGATAGTCCACAAATGTTGCCACAGTCAACTGAACTCCCAACTCATCATTCAGTCCCTCCAGAAACTTCTCCTGCTTGGATGCATCGGTGGCCACGTCCTCTGGGGCGTAACGGGCCAACTTACTAAACTCATCAACATACTGAGATACCGTGCGTCCTCCCTGGTGCAAGCTGCGAAACTCCTTCTTCTTTAGACTCATGGATCCAGCTGAGACATGAGCAGTGTGGAACGCTCGCTGGAACTGAGCCCAAGTCACATTCTCCATGGGGTATGTGGTGGTGTAGTTCTCCCACCAAGCAGCTGCCGGTCCATCCAGCTGGTGGGCAGCAAACTTCACCTTCTCCGCATCATTGCATCCTGCCGTGGCCAGCTCCCTTCCTATCTTGCGGAGCTAATCATCTGCGACAATCGGCTCTGTGCTGCTGGAGAACACGGGTGGGTTCAGCCTCAGAAAACGAGTAAGACTGTCAACCGGGGGTGGCGGCGGTGGGTTGTTGTTTTGTTGTTGTTCTGGTTCTGGTTCTGGTTCTGAATGAGCATCTGCATAAGAGCATTCTGTTGCTGGATCAATTGCGTAAGCTCCGACGGAAAGTTGAATCCGGGGTCACGTCTTGGAGGCATCTGATGGGTTTCAGAGTGGATGAGGAGTTAGAATAGAACAAGGCCTAACGAGTAAAATCACACTACCCATATGCACATGATAGCAATAAAATTTCAAATCACTCCAATTCAATTTCAAAGAAAGAGGTTCACATGAATAATCAAACCTAAGGTAAGCCATGTCACAAGATTTGACAAGGTCTTACAAATGAAATAAAACTAATCGGATAACGAAATCGAATTTCTAAACTCTCATGGTGGTATAAAATCTAACTCTCATCAGATGAGGACCAGTCAACCATGTCGACATCGGGTGTCCTTGCATCGCTCTCCGTGTCGTCATCTCCGAGCTCATCATTTTGGTCCCTCTCCTGGCTGACATAGGCACCATACGAGTGATCCTCCTGGATGTTTTCTCCCTCATCCAGCTTCTCCTCGGCCTCCTCGAGCTCAAGCTTCAGGTCATCTATCTTCTCCTGTAGTGTGTCCAGCTCTCCCTCGTGCTCGATGCGAGCGTCCTGGAGCTCCTCCTCTAGCTCGGCCTTGCGGGTCATGAGGTTCTTGATGACGACCATGTTGTCGGACAGCTCCAGCTCCATCATACGAATGTGCTCCTCCATGTCCTGGATATGGGATGCAATCATCTCGTCCTCCAGGGTACGCACCACATCTCCATTTGCATCGCAGCGTCCGTACATCACGAAGGAGGTCCTCTTGAGGTCTTCGTCATACACCTCCCGAATGCGTCCGAGAGCAATGTGAGCAGCGATACCCCTGCCCAAGCCCCATGTTGCGGTATCCACATGGAAAACAATGGGCTTGGTGCGGTTTCCGAGGATGCGTCCGAGGATATGAGCATCAATCCTCCAACGTGTCTCCTCAGGCAGGGTGGCTATGAAGGTTCCAGTGAATGTGGGAAGCCCAATCTTCAGATGCTTCGTGATCTTCACCAGCTGCCTTCCAAAGGGCATGGTCTCATCGGGCTGCTTGAACTCAACAAGGGCGGACGACATCTACATTTTGAAAAAGAGAAGAAATTAGTATTGAAGCAGAGAAGGTACGAGACCAAAGGATATATATGGAAAATGAAAACTATAGTTTTTATCCTATGGCTTTTCTCCATTTCTAGGGGTCGCGTCCTACAGTCAACGTGTGCTCTGATACCATCTTGTAGTGACCCGACTCGGCAAGAGTCGAAGTCTCTGTGCTTACCGTGCTAGTCCCTGGATCGACTTGCTAGCACACACAGTACTCGATGAAATAACAAAAATAACACGCATCTCTTTATTACATCGATAGTCCAGGAGCAATACATTTATTACAAAATAGGGCATAGAGCCAATAAGCAAATACTGCGGAAGCAAAGAAGTAATGAGTCCAACTCCACAAGCAAGGTTGAGTGTAGAACATCGACCTATCGCACCTTAATCCTCGTCGGATATATCTGCAACGTGATAAGTTGCAGCCAAATGGGTCAGTACATTGAATGTATTGGCAGGTCACATCATAGTGTAATAAACCTACTTTTACATGCAATTTTGTTGGTGGAAAGCTCTAAGTTTAGTTTTTGCATAAAGCTAGTTTTTCCCTATAAGAAAAGATGTTATTCTACTACTACACATTTGCATAGGATGAGTTGGCAAACCCAACTCCATCTATTCCCAAGTTTCATTTAAAACCCAACTGTTTAATTTAAAGGTGAGGAGATCTCCCGGCATTTCCACTACTAGATGCTCAAGTTGTCCGTAACCGGGGACACGGCTAATCGATTAGGTCGAAACTCTGCAGAGGTTGTGCACTTTTCCCCACAAGAATCGACCACCTCCATGATCAGAAGATCGAGAGATAGCCTTTCGAAAATGTTCCCCCTTAACCCACGGATAGACCGGTACACCTACATCATTCTACATCTGCTAGCCCATCCCGGAAGGGATCACACTAACTACTCAACTAAGCCAGAGCCCATATTGGCCTGTGGCTGCACACGTAAGCTTCTAGACATGGGAATACGATTGATCTCTTTGAGCCTGAGCGGACGGTCCACTAGTGGTGCACCACCATGGATTTCCCATGCGTGCCCCACTGTACTTCGCCACCATTCCCACTAGTTTCCGCCCAGGTAGTTCATTAATTAACTTAGGTCCTATTTACTACATTGTCACTCAAACTTTACAATGGTCACTCCCCAATCCACATCTACTTAGCATAGCAACATAAAGTAAAACGATGGTTACAAAGGTATATGGTTCAGACCTACCTCAATGAACTACTGGGTGAAAAGCAAAGTCATGCGGCACCAGTTTCCTACCATGCAGTCCTACCGCAAAGAACTAAGTGCATAATAAAAACATAGGTAATGAAACATGATCAAGATGCAACTTGCCTTGGTACTGCTGGTTGAATTCTAAAGACTGATAATATTCTGCACTCCGGGCAATCTATCGCAAAGAAGATAACAAACATAAGCAAACATTCCAGAGAACCAAAAGAACAGGCATAGCAAAAAGTCTCGGAAAAACCAAATGAACATACAACACACTAAGCTACTACAGAAATACTCTAAGTGCAAAACATCATAGGCCTATGGTTCAAAGAGTGATGTGAAATATAGTGCATACTATGCATACTAGTAAAAAAATATTAAAGGGCAGATTCTAGTGTGTGAAAATTATTGTGACAAAGGTCTAGGTGATAGGGTTTTGCTACGGTGACAGCATGTAAAACGAATCAACTTAATCGGAGCTACAGTTTGGGAGATATGGCTATTTGAAGTTCAAATTCGAATCTGAATAAATTCAAATTTGAATCTGACAAAAGTTTTCAAAAACTATGCTACTGGATAGATCTAGACAATACGAAGAATTTGCCGCTGGTTTCATCGAGTTTGGATCTACGGTTAAAAAGTTATGGCTAATCTAAGATCAGGGACTAATCTGCTATTTACAGGGACTAAACAGAAAAAGAACTAGCGCAAAAAAGTCCTTGGCCACGTGGCAGCTCCTGACTGGCCGAGCAGCGTCCGCTGCGGAGGCTATACGGCGAACAGCCGCTAAATAAAAAACTACGGCGGTGGCTAATTAAAGAAAAACCGACGCTCGATTTAAATAAACCGCAGGGTCTAAGGGAACCGCGGTTAACCGCGTACCTCTTCGCGAAATAAAAAATGGACCTAATCTAATCTGGGTCGTGGATCTTCGATCTAACGAACGAGGGGAGGTGCGGCGGCTTACAGCGGCTGGCGACATCGGCGACAAGTAGAGGACGGCGGCGCGGCGTCGGTGATGGAGGGGGCGGCGGCTGCGGTGGTCCTCGTCGACGGGGAGGTGCGGCGCGGCTTGGGCGTCCGGATGGCAGCGGCGGGGCTCCTCAGGGGCGTCGGGGTCGGCGAGGTGAAGGCGGCAGCGCTCCATGGGCTCCGACGAGGTCGGGCATCGTCGGGGCGTCGTCTCCGGCGGGACCTAGGCGAGGAAAAGGTGTCAAACGGGTGTGTTTTGTCGCGGGGGGGCATGGTGGCTTACTGGCGACGGAAGGGACGACGGAGCGGCGCGACTCCGACAAGATGTAAATGGCGACAGCGGCGGCTATGGGCGGCGTGGGGAGAAGCGGGACGGCGAGGTCGACTGAGGGGAGCTCGGGGCATTTATAGGCGAGGGGAGGGCGTGCGGGTGCCGCGGATATACATTATCCGCGAGGGCCTCGCCCGGTGGTTGCAGGAGTGCGGCGGCAAGCTCACCCGAGCGGGGAAAGCGGGAGGTTGGGGGAGATGAGGTGGAGCGGGGGCCACCAGTCAGAGGCGGCGGCGGTAGCGAGCGAGGGGGGGGGCTGCGGGCGGTCGACCGGTGCGGGAGGTTTCGGGCGCGCGGACGACCTTGGGCCGAAATGGCCAGCTGGGCCGGTGTTGGGGAACGTTGCAGAAAACAAAAAATTTCCTACGGTTTCACCAAGATCCATCTATGAGTTCATCTAGCAACGAGTGATTGGATTGCATCTACATACCTTTGTAGATCGCGAGCGGAAGCGTTCACTAGAACGTGGATGACGGAGTCGTACTCGTCGTGATTCAAATCACCGATGACCAACCGCCGAATGGACGGCACCTCCGCGTTCAACACACGTACGGAGCGGATGACGTCTCCTCCTTCTTGATCCAGCAAGGGGGAAGGAGAAGTTGATGAAGAACCAGCAGCACGACGGCGTGGTGGTGGATGCAGGGCGTCACGGCAGCAGGGCTTCGCCGTGTACTACGAGAGAGAGGTGTAGCAGGGGAGAGGGAGGCGCCAAGGATGCAGGGTGCGGCTGCCCCCCTCCCCCCTCCCTTTATATAGGCCCCCTAGGGAGGGCGCTGGCCCTAGGAGATGGGATCTCCTAGGGGGCGGCGGCTAGGGCTGGAGTGGCCCCCAAGCCAAGGTGGGGCGCCCCCCCACCCCTAGGGTTTCAACCCTAGGCGCATGGGGTGGGCCTAGGGGGGCGCACCAGCCCACTATGGGCTGGTTCCCCTCCCCACTTTGGCCCATGGGGCCCTCCGGGATGGGTGGCCCCACCCGATGGACCTCCGGGACCCTTCCGGTGGTCCCGGTACAATACCGGTGACCCCGAAACTCGTCCCGATGGCCGAAACAGCACTTCCTATATATAATTCTTTACCTCCGGACTATTCCGAAACTCCTCGTGACGTCCGGGATCTCATCCGGGACTCCGAACAACATTCGGGTTACTGCATATACATATCTTCACAACCCTAGCGTCACCGAACCTTAAGTGTGTAGACCCTACGGGTTCGGGAGACAAGCACACATGACCGAGACAACTCTCCGGTCAATAACCAACAGCGGGATCTGGATACCCATGTTGGCTCCCACATGCTCCACGATGATCTCATCGGATGAACCACAATGTCGAGGATTCAAGCAACCCCGTATACAATTCCCTTTGTCAATCGGTATGTTACTTGCCCGAGATTCGATCGTCGGTATCCCAATACCTCGTTCAATCTCGTTACCGGCAAGTCACTTTACTCGTACCGTAATGCATGATCCCGTGACCAGACACTTAGTCAGTTTGAGCTCATTATGATGATGCATTACCGAGTGGGCCCAGTGATACCTCTCCGTCATACGGAGTGACAAATCCCAGTCTTGATCCGTGTCAACCCAACAGACACTTTCGGAGATACTCGTAGTCTACCTTTATAGTCACCTAGTTATGTTGTGATGTTTGGTATACCCAAAGCACTCCTACGGTATCCGGGAGTTACACGATCTCATGGTCTAAGGAAAGGATACTTGACATTGGAAAAACTCTAGCAAACGAACTATACGATCTTATGCTATGTTTAGGATTGGGTCTTGTCCATCACATCGTTATCCTAATGATGTGATCTCGTTATCAATGACATCCAATGTCCATAGTCAGGAAACCATGACTATCTGTTGATCAACGAGCTAGTCAACTAGAGGCTCACTAGGGACATGTTGGTGTCTGTTATTCACACATGTATTACGATCTCCGGACAACACAATTATAGCATGAATAAAGACAATTATCATGAACAAGGAAATATAATAATAATGCTTTTATTATTGCCTCTAGGGCATATTTCCAACAGCCGGTCGGGCGCTCCTGGGCCGAATCCAGTTTCGGTCCAGGCTCTGTGTGTGTGTGTGTGTGTGTGTGTGTGTGTGTGTGTGTGTGTGTGTGTGTTTTCTAACAGGAGACCAAAATGCTCATAACTAATTTAATTGAATTAATAAAAACACCAAATTAATTTCTAAAATAACTACATAATATTTAGAGCCTAATGAACATTAACTTAAGCACAGAACATTTTGAAAATAATTTTCCTAATGCAACTAATGCACCTTTTGCAAATAAAATAAATACCAAACAACTCCAAAACTTAAAGTAATATTCAAAATAAAATTTCCCACTCTTTTTATATTTTAAGGAAGTCATCTTATCCCCTCTCATTTGTTTTTCTCGAGTGGAAAACTATTATTTGAATATTTCAAAAACTCCAAAATGCAAAGAAATATGATATGCATTGAATGATTCTATTAACATCCAAATTTAATATAATTGGGATGTTACATATAGTAAATCAGTCCATATTATTTGACGCATTGGAATGTCATGACTCACGAGCATTTAGGCACTTGAGCGCACAACCAGGTGGCAAGAACATCTGATTACTTATGCGTGATATAGTATGTAGCCGTTTCCCATGACTATGCGAAACTATGCTAGATCAATGTTATATGAATGTGTTTGAAGCCATTGTATTCATTTCATATGCTACCACATACACCCAAAAAGAGGTTGTTACTTGACTCAAGATACCATCTTGTTGCCCTGTGCTCCACACTTATTGAGCATTGCTTTGGCACCCCCCTCCCCCCCCCCCCCCCTCACAAACTGTATAAGGGCAATATAGTCATTTCACCATGAGGTATACCCACCTCCATATGCAGCACGTCCTAGGTGTACGTGTACACGCCTCCGTCACACCCCCTCCGCCCTAGGTCTGTCCCATTGTATTTTTATTTTTTAACCTTTGAAAATTAGGTGCAAGAGGTAGGATTCAAACTCCCAACCTTCTAGTTTACTTTCATCCCCTATGGCCACCCGGGACGACTAACTTGTTGTGTCTAATTACTTCTTTTATTCTTCTTGGTGTGTATCTTCTTAGTCTAGTTTCTTCTTTTTTGGTTTTATAATCTTTATTTTCCTTTTTTCTTTTTCTATTTTTCTTCTTTTTTTGTATTTTTTTTGGATTTTTTCAAATGCATGAATTTTCCAAAAATTTAAAACCTTTTCAAAATTTGTGAATCTCTTTCAACTTCGCGATTTTTTTAAAATAATTCATGATTTTTTTTCCGAATCCACACTTTTTTTCATTTTTTGCTAATACTTTGGTGAACATTTTCAGTTTATTTACAACTTTTGTTTGCATAACCCATGAACCTTTTTCAAATCCAGGAAATATTTATCAAAATCATGAATATATTTTTAGATTATCAAATATTTTTCCAGAAAAGATGCATGTTTTTCCCTTTTTTGGTTCGTATTCTGTTTCCTTTTCATTATTTTGTTTATTTTTAATTTTCCTAAAATGCTCGCACTTTTTAATAATTTGTTCAAAAATTCAAAAAATGTTAGTTTTCCAAAAAAACAATTAAAAAATATTCTTATTTTAATAAATTTTACATAAATTCTAAATAAAATACCCATGCCTTAAAAAACTGCTAAGAATGTCGTCGCCTGGTTGGGCCAAGGCCTAAGCATTTTTCCTATTTTTTGTTTTTCTTCTATTTTTCCGTCAATTCATTATTCTTCTTTTTGAAATTTATTACTATTTTAAACCTGTCTAGAAATTTAAAATATTTTTTGGAATGCAATAACAATTTTAAGTAGTAAGTGTTTTCAAAAGCATGAATGGGCCGGCCCAGTGCGAGAGGGTGACCGTTCATGTACAGCGTATACGTAAATAGAACAATCATGCCCTTTCTTATGAAGAGGTATGGGCTAATTTGAGTCATCCTTGTGTTTAAGGGGGGTGTATTGAATCGGAAATGTTTGTATTTATGACAATAACAAACACTTGATCTAGCAAATGTTGCAAACGGCAACTGAAAAATAGACGCAAAAGCATATTGTTTTACTTATACATGAGTTCTATGCAGCATGCTAGTTTTTCCTTGAGCCAAAAAAAACGTTTTGTTCATTATTGTTGTACCAACCATGTATATACACATGTTTTTATATCTACGCTCCTATATTTGTTTGACACTTATGCCCCGACATCATTAACAGTATTTTATCGTCGCCTTTTTGTTCTCCTTGCACGTCGCAGTTGGTCAAACCATTATTTGCATCTGAAATATCTACGTCGTGACGAACGGTAGACAAATACAGTAAATCATTCCATATTATTTGACGCATTGGAATGCCACGAGCCTTTAGGCGCTTGAGCACACAACCATGTGGCAGGGGCATCTGATTACTTACGTGTGATATAGTATTGTAGCCTTTTTCCATGATTATGCGAAACTATGTTAGATCAATGTTATATGAATGTGTTTGAAGCCATTGTATTCATTTCATATGCTATCACATACACTCGAAAAGAGATTGGTTACTTGACTCGATACCATCTTGTTGCCCCGTGCTTATTATCCTTCTTTACGTCCAACTCACCGGTGCGGAGCCAAGATGTTGCGCACCTCAAGTTCTTTCGACATAACTTTGCCCGAGAAGATACATAGCCGCAAGACAAAAAAAATCATTACACCGTATAACTTTTTTTATTCATGACAATGACAAACACTTGATCCAACAAATGTTGCAAACGGCAACTGAAAAATAGACGCAAAAGGATATTGTTTTTCTTATACATGAGTTATACGCAGCATGGCAGTTTTTTCTTTTTTTTTGGAGGGGGGGGGTGGGGGGGGGGGGGGGGGGGGGGCATGATAGTTTTTCCTTGAGCCAAAAAAATGTGTTTTGTTCATTATTGCTGTACCAACCATGTACGTTGGACCGACATGCAAGAACCATCAGGCGTGTAGTACTTCCATATATGTAATTCCAAATTTCCTAAGGCACTCCTTTGTGAACATTACTTGAAGCTAAAGATGGCTGGCTACATGGACAGCACGAGATGAATGACTGGACCAAACATATTGGTTACCACTTCCCACTTGAGTATTATATAAAGTACTGACTCTTAGATCCCCGTAGCTAACTTCATGTGAGCTAGACCTGGGTCTGAGCTGGAAAGAAACATGCGTATATGCTGCTTGGGCTACGGTAGGTAGACAACGAGTCTTCGTCCATATTTTATTGGTAACAGGTGAAAATAGTGTCACTGGATCTGTCATCACATAATTTCATGGTATTATCGTTTTACATTTTTCTACCAACATTTTACCATCAGAGTAGAGTTTGCGACCAAACACCAACTATTTACACAAGGACATGTTAGTTCTGATTAATTAGTCAGGCGCACATCACCGGTATGTTAGGTGGCTTTTATTTCTCTGGACTTGATCATATTAGCACCTCTCTCTCTTCTCCTCCTGACAGCCCCCGCGCCGCTCCCTCCCTGGGGCGACACGGGCGGCGACCCCCGCTCCTCCCGTAGCCTCCCCTCACCAGCTCCTCTCCTCCTCGCCGTCGCCGGTGACCTCCGGCAGAGCCTGCGCGGAGCCGGCGGCGGCGGGGTGCTCTCTGGCCGCTGCTCACTCGGGAGGAGGGGATCTCGCGTGCGGGTGGCGGCTGTCCGGCGCTCGGCTCCGGGGGAGCGTCCTTGCTCGCGGCGGAGGCGGTCTTCGGCGTGCGTCGTGGCGTCTGGTCGCGGTGGTGGGCGCACCGTCGCGGTGCGCGAGGTCGCAGTCGTCGGGCCTGTTCGGTCCCGATCCGATCTGGGATCCGCAGGCGGCGGCTGGCGCGGGCGGTGGAGGGAGGCTCGGCTCCTTGTTGCGCGTCCTGGAGGCCTCCTGCAGCGTCTTCTTCAGCTAGGTGCCGTGGTGGTTTAGGCTGGGGCTTCGGTTGGTCGGCTGCCGATCTGGTAGGTCATCCGGCGAGTTGGGGTGGGGTGGCGGCCCTCCCTCCCTGCTCGGGGCTCTTCTGTGGCGCTGCAGCAGCTGTGGGTTGCTGGGTCTGGCCTGTTTCGACCGTGTTCGGCTCGTCGGCGTCTGGCCGGCGGCGAGGATTGTGGTGGCTCCTGCTTGGTCATGGCGCGATGGCTTCGTGGGAGGTGTGCGGGTCAGCGGAGGTGCTATGCGTGGGGGTGTGGGTGTGGGTGTTGCTCTGGGCGAAAGCTTGCCGCGCTCTTGCCGGCCGACGGCGTCGGCGTCTATGGACGTCGTTTCATCTTCTTGGAGGCGTCGTCGTGGAGTCCACCCTTCACGCACCCTTGGATCCAGTTCTTCGGGCGAAAGCCTAAGACCCAGTCGGGTCGGGCGACGGCGTCGGCATCGTCGCTTCCCTCTTTGGGGCATCGCCTGGAAGAACTTTGGATCCCGTTTGCACGCTCCATGGGTTGGTCGTGGTGGTGCGGCCTGCTCAGAACCGAGGGTGGTGTGTTCTTCTTCAGGTGTTTCTCTTCGGCTGTCCTACGTGTGGTCTCTGGCCTGCTCTATGCATGCTCATGCCCCTGCTCTGTTGAGGCGAGCCTCGGACTCTTGGTCTCGTCTTGGTTCACCTTTGCTTAATGACGACGCAATGACGCCTCCCGACTTGCTAATCGTCTTGAACTTCCGTGGCGGAGCGCTCAGTCAAGGTTCGTGTTAAGTTTTGGCACAATGTTCGTGTTAAGCTTTGGCATTCGTTGATTGTGGATACTCCTCCGTTATGCTGTGGGGTTTGATACGCACGCCGGTGCGGTGCGTTAGGCTGTTTGTAGAGTCTTGGTATTGTGATCCCTCGACGCACCCCTCATCTACCTGGTCCTGTTAGTATGCTAGTTAGGTCTTGCCTTATGTTGGGCGTCCTGTTCCTCTCCTTTTCTTGTAACACTCGTTACTTGTCTGATCCGGTTTTCCTTATAAACTGGATCACTCTTGTGGCATTATGGCCACTTTGAGCAATATATTCAGGTCGAGGAACAGGACGCCCTGATTATGGTCTCCCCTCCCCCCGCCCTCCCTGATTCTCAAAAAAAAAATATTAGCACCTCCCTGTTTTCTGAGCTTTTGAGTATTTAACAAAAAACTATCATAATTTGTGAAATTGTGCCTATAAACTATCACTTTACAAAATTTATGCAGAAAACTATCGTTTTTTTCACTAATCTTTGACAAAAAATTACCATGTATGAAAAGTGCCTGATTCAACTCGTTTAAACTCGATTATGACAGAGTTGACCCACATGTCAGTATCTATCTTATTGCTCCTTCTATATCTCTTTTAGACATTTCAACAAACACCCCGTCTTCGTGCCCCACGACAAGCAGTGGCATCGTCCATGTCGCACACTTAGAGGCTGCCGGAGCCGAGGATGACGGAGGCAGTGCCGAAGCAGGCGCGAGGAGGCGACCGCGAGCTCCTCGTCCGCCTTCTTCCCAGGCACACGAGGCGCCTCGCCGTGCCGGTCCAGCGCCTGGCCGTGGTCATGGTCCGCTGCCCCACAACGCCCGCGCGGTGGATCTCGTCGCCCACGGCGGCCGCCGCTCCTCGCGCCCTTGCTCCACCGCTGCTTCTCGTGCCTTCTCGCCGCAATCAGCCACCGCGTGCCCATGCGCCGTCGCCGCATCTGCCGCCCCGCGTGCTCGTGCACCGCCACCATGGCTGCTGCTTCTCGTGGCCGTACGTGCAGTAGGACCGCCGAGGAACATCAGGGTGGGGGCAGCAGTAGCTGCTCGTGGCTGTACGTGGCCTCTACTGCCGTTCGTTGCCGTGTGTGGCCGCGGCTATGCGTCGGCGGCGAAGACCAACCGTCGCCAGCCGCTCCGGCCACACCAGCTCCGCCATGAACTGCAGAGGAGGCATGCGGGTCACCGGAGAAAGAGATCGAGGCGGCGGCGGCCTTCACCGGAGGCGGAGAAGATGAAGTACTCCGGCAGCGCTGTCATAATCGAGTTTAATTTCGTCCAAATCAGTCACTAGTACTTTTTGTAAAGAATTAGTGAAAAAGTGATAGTTTTCAGCATAAAATTGTAAAGTGGTAGTTTATAGACACGGTTCTACGAATTATGGTAGTTTTTTGTTAAATACTCTGAGCCTTTACATTGATCATGATAGCTAATTGTACTTTTGGAAAGAAAAATATACTATTAGAGCATGGTTAATAATATGGCTAGCGGGTAGCCTGTGGCGGAGAAAGGGGGACCAGCAGGGGCCTGGCCCCCCTAACAACAGTAAGTTATGCCTAATATGTATGTATACAGATGATTTTGGGCTCTTAAACTAATGTAATTTAGTGGGCTACCCTCCTTAACAAGGATTAACAACACTCTGGCCCTCCTCACTCATATTTCCTGGCTCCGCCACTGCGGGTAGCTATAACAAGCTATCATGTCATCTATAGCCAGCTACGGTCATTCTATTTCCTCCCTTCTCTCTCTTTTTGTGGGTGGCACTACACATGAAATTTGATCCCCTCAAACAAAGAAAAAGAACCGTTTGAGATTTGACAAAACATGGAGGCGACACAAATTCAGGGAACACATACAGCACAAGTTGCAAAGAACCGGGAACTCTAAATATATAATTTTAGGTCTGGGAACTCTAAATATAATAAGTAAAAGTAAAACGTAATATCATCATTTTCTTGTCGCCACTGATGAAAACAGTACCTTTTGTGTATCATGTTTATCACTGGCATGATGTTGACCTTGAGCATGCAGTAAAATCACAAGAGAAACGACAGACAATATCTCAGTTCTGCTTGCAGTAAACAGTTCCGTAACGAATGCCACACTACATTCGCTTTGCAAACACGAATTCATCACGGAAGCTACACATTCAGACATTCTACCCCGGTATATAGAAACAGCAAAAAATGGACACCCCTTGCATCAGCAGTTACAATCTTTCTTTGTATACGACACAGTTTGTTGTTTGACGCCTCTTATATGGATCCAACACAAGTGCAGCTGTTTACTAGTATAACGAAGCCTGCTCAACTGGTTAGGTCAAAACTAATTTACAGTTCAATTGAACGATTTTACATGCCATCAGTAAACAGCTCACCACATTCTTCTCTACTAGCCTTTACCCGGACTACCACCAAAGAAAGAAAAGATTGGACAAGGACACACTTCCTATGGAGGGGCTCCCCGTCTCTCTCACTGGGGAGGCGGGAGGGCGAGAGCCGGCGGCGAAGAAGGGGGCGATTTGGAGAAGATCCTCGTGTAGAGCACCGTGTTCCAGACGTCGGGCACGCCGGGAAGGCACCAGTGGATGCAGTCGGCAAAGTTCTGAGGGTCGTTCTTCTGCTTCGGGGTGAGCAGGTAGCCCCGCCGGACCGAGTAGACGGACGTGTGGGCGTCCTTCCGGTAGTCCGACATCCTGGTGATGTCGATGAGCGTGACCGGCACTTTCTTCATGGACCTGGCCGTGCTCGCCACCATGTCGTACAACCGCATGTCGTGGTTCAGGTCCAGGGGCTCCGTGTAGTTGAGCACCGGGAGCGTCTCCTTGGCGCATTTGATCCCGTGGGGGTTTCCCCACTTATCTGGGCTGAGCATCACAAGAGAAAATTTTGTTAGTGAGAGATGCATAAGGAAATGTGTGTTGCCATCATCATGCTGATCTATCTATCTATGATTCAAAACCTGATAATGGTTAGCACAAACGAAAAATAAAAATATTAACAAAAAAAACATGACACTGTTGGGTCTGGTGGTGGGCCGCGCTATCTCTTCGGGGCCAGCAACCGACTCAATTCCAAGTTCCCTGAAAAAAGACTCAATTCCAAGCCGAGTCGGTAACTGAAACCGTCTTCTTCCCAGGGTCGGACCGGATCTAATCGATTTACCTACCCACCTCTCCCTCCCGTCCCCCACGAAAACCCCCACCTGCCTCTAAACCCCAGCAATGGCTGCCGCCGCCGCTGCCAACTCCGATGACGAGGACAACTACGAGGAGTACGTCCCCGTCGCCAAGCGCAGGGCCATGGAGGCTGATCGCTTCCGCCACCAGCGCCTCCCCAAGCCCGCCGTCCCCTCCCTCCCACCGCCTCCGCCCCCACCGACCAACAACTCCGCCCCCGCCGCCAAGCCCAGCCTCCTCGTCACGTCCACACTGCGCAAGCGCACCGCCCCGGAGATCACCCCCACCGAGCGGCTGATACAGGAGGAGCAGAAGATTGCCGAGGAGGCCTCCTACCGCACGACCCTCAAGCCCGTGGGGGAGATCGCCAAGGACATCACCTACACCGAGCCGCTCCGCACCGGCTGGAAGCCGCCGCTGCGTCTCCGCCGCATGCCGCGCGAGAAGGCCGACGAGCTCCGCCGCAAGTGGCACATCCTCGTCGAGGGCGAGGAGGTCCCGCCGCCCGCCCGCGACTTCTGCGACCTCCGGTTCCCCGAGCCCATCTCCCGCATGCTCCAGGAGAAGGGCATCGTGCAGCCCACGCCCATCCAGGTGCAGGGGCTCCCCGTCGCACTCTCCGGGCGCGACATGATCGGCATTGCCTTCACCGGCTCTGGGAAGACGCTGGTGTTCGTGCTGCCGCTCATCATGGTGGCGCTGCAGGAGGAGATGATGATGCCGATCATGCCTGGGGAGGGCCCCTTCGGGATGATCATCTGCCCATCACGGGAGCTGGCCAAGCAGACGTATGATGTTATTGATATGTTCCTCGCTCCCCTCAAGCAGGCTGGGTTCCCAGAAATACGACCCTTGCTCTGCATTGGGGGTGTAGACATGAGGACGCAGCTCGACGTGGTGAAGAAGGGCGTGCATATTGTGGTCGCCACGCCTGGACGGCTAAAGGATCTTCTCGCCAAAAAGAAGATGAACCTTGACAATTGCAGGTATGTATTGGATATTGTGATCAATGTGGTGTTTTCATATCTTGACCAAGATGGAGTAATATGAAAGCAACATCAGGATCTGCTTCTAAAGAAGAACCCTGTTTTCTAATAAGCTCAAGAAAATGCACTTACTGTCTTTTTTCTGATCTTCATGAAAAACGCGGGATACATTAGTGTGGGTGGGCCGGTGAGTGTATTTCTAATGGGTAAAACTTAAGAGCACGGTTATTGGTGTGTCTATAATTATCAAATGAATGTGATGTACACTTATACGTCAGAGTAGGGGTGACTTCCAGAAGATAGGGCTGATGGGGAGAGATGTAGGAGGAATATGAGACCATAGCCTGGGTAAAAAATAATTCAGATTAGATTAAGACTTTATTTTTCCTCTTGGTTAATGCCAAAGTTTACAATAGGCATTGTTATATTGCAGGCCCTCCTATCGAACACCAGCAAGATCCGAGATCAGTCTAAATGAAAAATTGCTACCATAGACTGGGTACAAAGATTTTAGATGAGACAATGACAATAGGCATCGTTATATGGACAGAGCAATTTAGATGTAAACTTGCCTAAGTTATATATTAAACAACTAATCCCCATCATTGGGAAGTAATCAAACTCTAGGAAAATAGGTAGATTGGCTTGGTAGAACCATCCTGCAGTACCAAGAGATATATATTAAATACCCCCCCCCCCCCCCCCCCAATATTACCTAGGAGATAACCACTTTTAAATGCAAGCAGAACCTCTCAGTGCCTTTAAAAAGCAGTGCATACAGTTTTCAAATTTCTTAATAGCGCTTTCTTGATTTGCACAGGTATGTAACATTAGATGAAGCTGACAGGCTTGTTGATCTTGGGTTTGAGGATGACATTCGGGAGATTCTTAACCATTTCAAGGTAAAAGATAATTTCAAGGCACCAAGGCAAACCCTTCTTTTTTCTGCCACTATGCCGAAGAAAATTCAGAACTTCGCAATGAGCGCCCTCGTGAAGCCAGTTGTTGTCAATGCTGGAGCAGCAAATCTTGATGTCATTCAAGAAGTTGAGTATGTCAAGGAAGATGCCAGAATTATATACCTCCTTGAGTGCCTTCAAAAGACTCCACCTCCAGCTCTTATATTTTGTGAAAACAAAGCTGATGTTGACTACATCCATGAGTATCTTCTTCTAAAGGGTGTTGAAGCAGTTGCAATCCATGGAGGAAAAGATCAGGAGGAAAGACAGAGTGCGATTGAGTTCTTCAAGAATGGAAAGAAGGATGTTTTGGTAGCTACTGATGTTGCCTCAAAGGGTCTTGATTTCCCTGATATCCAGCATGTGATTAACTATGATATGCCTGCCGAGATAGAGAACTATGTCCACAGGATTGGTCGAACTGGCCGATGTGGGAAAACTGGAATAGCAACTACATTCATCAACAAGAACCAGACAGAGACTACGCTTCTTGACCTGAAGCATCTGCTCAAGGAAGCGAAGCAAAGAATACCACCAGTGCTCGCTGAGCTCGTTGACCCACTGGAGGATGCTGAGGCTATCGCAAAGGCGAGTGGTGTAAAGGGATGTGCGTCATGTGGTGGCCTTGGGCACCGTATTGCTGACTGTCCTAAGCTGGAGCACCAGAGGTCCGCGGCGATGGCTGGTTCCAGAAGAGATTACTACGGTGGTGGAGGTTACCGAGGAGAGATATGATTGCCTCATGTTACTGTGTGTAATGCTGTTTCAAGAGCTAAAATGCTGCAACGTGAGTTCATCCATGCTTGACATACACCACACCTTACCTTACATGTGTAGACATCAATAAACAATGAGATGACAATCCAGATACAGTAGGGAACTCCTTTTTTCTTTTCTGGAGGGTATTCACAAGTCAAAACCTAGTAATGCATATTGCTTTGTTGTGGTGCACAAGGTGCCACCCACTTCCATCACACCCTGTACCACACACCCATGTGAAACAGTCCGCCTTTTGTTGTTGTACCAAATGATGCTTTTTAATCTTCTATTTGGTAGCCGGGCCCACAAAGAAATTTGTAGAGATCTTTAAAGGCATACTATGGGCGTTTCTTTCCCTTTATTAAATGGTTTCAGTTAGCATGTGAATCTCCAGAGGTATATCAAGACATTTCAAACTGAGCTTTCAAATCCATCTGGTTCATTACTAAGGTTTGGAAATTCTAGTAAATATTAAGTGCCGATACCAAGCGTATAACACCGTACGGAGGTTTCAAAGGTCCAGTGTGAAATTGACTTGCCAGTTGCCATGCTCACTATAAGAGCCAGAAATTAGGCCAGTTTTGTTCCTAGTGGGTCATGAGCAAACCTAACAGATGAGCTCCATTTGACCACATCTTGTGATGGACAATGACATTGTGACCTTCACACTAGAAAGAGGGTAGCTTGCTTCTCTAGAACGCGACTGGGACTTAACGAACATTTTTAATTATTAAGCTTAGGTTTGGTGTCCTATTGCACAGACAGTAGTCCAAAGCAATGAAGATTGTTGCATTGTCGTAAAATTGCTCTAGGACCTAAACTAGTTATCGGGGACCTTAATGAACCACCATTACTCATATGGCAGGAAAAAATCATCACAAATGCAACTTTTAATCACCTGATGTGAATAGGAGAAATTGTCATGAAGAAGACGGATGTCCGCGCCGGATCGACATTCTCATTCAGCCAGTCCGACCACGTTTTGAGCACCCGGCCATATGCCTCGATCCTCGGCACCTCGTCGTGCTCCGACCAAGACCTTGAATTTGGCCTCCTGCAGAAATTCAAACAGAAGAGCTACCTTTAGCATGCAGTTCAAGCAGATACAATAGTGTGGTTAAAATGTTTACAGAGATGGTCGACGGACTGACTGACCGAACTTTGATGTCGGCGGTGTTCATCCACCAGATGTAGGTGTCGAAGATGAGGTAGTCCACGCCCCTCCAATACTGGGCGTGTCCCTCGATCCTCTCGGGCCGTATGATCCGGTGCTCGATGCTGTGGATATTGGGGTCGTCAGAGTTGGACTCGACAAGGAATGGCGCCCAGTAGAACTCGAGCGTGGCGCGGTACTCCTTGGCGTGGAAGATGGTGTTTGATCCCCGTTTGACCACCTTCTTCCTCCCCTTGCTCAAGATGGACTGCACCATGCACACCAACGAGTAAAACTGGTTCCTGTTGAGCGAGTCCCCCACGAACATGAGCCGCTTCCCCCTCATCCTCTCCATGAACCTCCTGGCGTCGAACCTGATCGAATCCATCCACGATTCACCGACCAAACCATCTAATTGATCAGCCATGAAATATCTCCGAAGGAGGTGTTTGTTGCAGATCTGACGAAGAGGGAAAATGAAAGAAACGAAGCGAAGCGATCGAGAGTCGAGCATACGTGGGGAGGGAGCAGTTGTTGGGCTGCCATTGCCAGTACTGCCACAAATCGTCGTTGCGGCCGTTGGCGAGGCAGGTGAGCTGCTTGGTGAGGAAGTTGCACTCTTTCTCCCGGTAGAGGGGGAGGGACTCGTTGTCGAAGACCCAGCGGCCGTGGGCGAGGTCGCAGGTGGGCGGGGGCAGCTCGATGGGGGGAAGGCCGGAGACGTTGTAGATGTCGGCGTCCGGGTAGAGGTAGTCGTCGATGGAGAGCTCGGCGATGGTGCGCGCGTCCTCGCCGTACATGATGAGCGCGAGGAGGGCGATGGCGCAGGCGAGCGTGGCGACCGGGGACCGGCGGGCCGCGGCGAAGAGGGGCCGGCTGGTGGAGGCGAGGGAGTCCAGCCCCAGGGGGTGGCGCGGGCGCGGCTTGGTGGCCGCCGGGGCGGAGGGCGGCGGCGGGGCGGTGGAGGGCGGCGACATGGCGGCGGCTTGTGGTGTGACCGCCGCCGGGGACGCGCGGGGGCGCTGTGGCTGGTTCGTTGGTGGGTGGGTGTCGGCAGCGAGGAAGAGGGGATCTGGGGGTGGTGATGGTGGAGTGAGAACGGGGAGGTGCCCTGCCCTGCGAAGCTCCGACGACCCCGGCAGGGAGGTGGTGGTGTCCTGATTTGTAGGGTGCTTGTCGGCGTCCGGCCGTGTGGCGTCGGTCAAGATCTATCCGCCGCCCCCCACCACCACACCACCTCTCTTCACGCTGACAGTAGAAAAACTGAAGAAGCGGCTTCCCTTAACTAGACTAGCGTGTTCTGACTTTGGAAGATTCCAATTCATACGCCAAATTACACAGCACAATTCACGTGCCGAGAACAAAACGGACGAAACCTCATTTTCCCATCCATTTTTCGTGTATTATCTCTCTCTAGAGCATTTGCAATCGGATCCCCACTTTGCCCCTATATGTCCGCATGGACAGTCCAAATAGAAGAAAGAAGAAAAAAGGCATCCGACTGGACTCCTTATATATATGTCCGTCAATCCTCGTATATCTAGCTCAAATGTGTGTTTGTCAATCCTCGTATATCTAGCTCATATATGGAGGCGGCCGGGTGTTCCGGGCATTCGTCTTATAGGATTTGGCTCATCCAGTATCACTTTATTTTTATTTTTCTCTATCTATCCCTATCAATCACGAGGGAATGGTTGTATGCATGGGCAAATGAGGCTTGAATCAGACACGTCTCGACATGTGTGCAGACGTATAGAGGGTTAAATTTTCACAGTCCAGTTATAGATGCTCTTATTCCTTCAAGATGCATGTATTTGTTTTACCAAGTCATCCAAAAACGCCCTTGTAAATGTTCAAACTTTGTAGGAAACCATTACATCATTCAATCATTGTTATTTTCTTTCCTATGCTTTTTAGTTCATGCAATTCAAAAGACACTAAGAAATGGCATGCATAGCCATGTCATAATAGGGACAAACCTCCAAAACATACTAGCGTACTGAACTTAAAGTCTGCACCGCTAAGTAGAATAGAATCAGGTTTGACAATCAGGTCAGTTTGCCATATTGTATTTATGTTCAAATAGCAACAACTTGGTCTTGTCCTTCTCTTTCAAAGTAACATCTACAATTGAATATTGTGTCATGAGAATAATTAGTTCTACTCGAGAGTCTAGGGTGGCATCTAACATAGTGAATTATGAAAGTTAAGCCAATTCAACAAAAGGTCAATCAACAAGCCATGGCCAACAAGTTAAAGATGAGACAAGTTTAAAAACATAGTCAGAGGAAGGCCAAATATGAAAGAAATCCATTGGAGAGTAGAACCCAAATGAAGGAGTCCACTATAGTGGAGTGTTGAGAGGGTTTGGTCCACCATGAGGTATGACCCCCCCCCCCCCCCCTCTCAAAATCTATGATGAACTCATGAGCCAAATCTGACCAATATGGCCCCACCCCTACCTACTGTCACCAAAAATGGGCAAATTATGCTTTCATTACTAAGTATTGGTCCAAACATGGCCCACAAAAGATTACACACATTGGGAATATAACAGAGCATACAAAAATGAGAAATAGAAAGGAGATATCACCCTGGGGCATGACCTGGTAAGTTGTCCTCAAGAAAAACATCATGCGAAGAATAACGTCTTCTGGGGATGCTATGCCACACACGAGGTAGCACACGCTCGCCAGATGTCGCTTCAGTGCCGCCAAGGAGGAGTCGCCATGGCCGAGCTCGCACACCGGCTGCCACTAGCAAGTGAAGAGGAACATTAGGGAAAGGACCTCCAGTTGATCTCACAATATTGGATCTAGAGGTTGAGACTAAAGAAGTGACGGATGATGTTGGTGCACATGCTTCGGCATTAAAAGAACGCCCTTGGCCTGGCTGACAACTCCAGTCGTTGGCTGAGCAATGCCTCTACCGAAATCTGATGGTTGTTGAACCCCCAGACGCCTAGCGGACCTCCGGACTGGAGGTTAAAAAGGAAGAGCAAGAGCCAACCAAGCTCAACATTATTTGAGGAAGGCTTTCCTTTGATGCATAAAATTGGTGAGAAATACCACCAAAGGAGAAAAGAGACCCCGCATAAGAGGGGGATGACAACATGCATCACCTCAGAACCTACCCGTTTCGAACAACGGGGAGAAGAGGATAAAGCACCCAAAAATGAAACTCAACATAGAGGAAAGGATTATGGATATGATCCCTAGAGGATAGGAGGAGAAATCGGGCTTTTATTGGACTCAAAATGAAAGAATAAGCAGAACAGGAGGCCGAACAGGTCCATGACCACGTCTTCCATGGAAAGATGAGGAGAGGGAAGGGAGATCCGATCTGACAGAAACCAAGGAGGGATTATTTATGTGGGCACCCGTGGCCATGGCAGAGACAATATCGACGCTAAGGAGAACCACGATGAGGACAACGCCAAAGATGACCACTAATAGAGCTCGTCGGCTCCCCCAGTATGACGAGGGACACCCAATACTAGCCATGAAGGATGTGGTAGCTACCTATGACTATCAGGGGACAAAGGGGTGAGTCCCTTGCCTATCTTGTTGATAGTGGACGCCAGATGTGAGATAGGACATGTTGACAATGGAGAAATCTGGAGGCTAGGGGAGGTAGTTCAGTAGAGGAGGGGTGAATAGAATGAAGATGTAAAAGAGCCCTCCACCACTATCACTAACGGGGTATAAGTATTTCGAGAACTCACTAGTCTAGTTGAGGGAAGCCACTTCTTTAGTTTTTCTTCTTTGAGTCATAGGACCACCACACTATTAAGAGGGGTATAAGTATTTCGAGACTTATGTCTGTTGTGATGCTTAACCAAAACCTACCCTATTTAGAGTTGAGATAAATCTCTTTGTGTTTCGACACATTTTCTTCTGAGCCAGAGACGACGATCTTTCGGGTTGTGAGAGAAATGTTTCAAATGAAGGAGTCGGCTTTACTTGTTCCTCATTGGCAATCCCTACTACTTGCAATAATATGTATTGTAAGGTCTCTCCATTGTCTAACAACCAGCTGCATTGGTGTGAGACTTTCTTAGTTTTCTTCTTCTTATATAACCTCCATCGTCATTCTATTTGCCATCTAAGTGTGAGGATCAAGGCTTGTGGTTCGGAAATTAAGCGAAGTGTCGAGTAGTTAAAAAGGTCTCATCATGGATTTAGCTACTTGAATGATGCTCTAGGTTGTGTTATTATAAGATGTTTGGATGTGATTAGTGAAAAGCAAGAGTAATTTTGTTTGCACATTTTGATGTTACTTGCTTGTTATCACTTACACATTATCGCCTTGAATTAATTTTGTCGTGAGTTCACAAACACACTAAACCATTTGATAAAGTTTATGCTAGGTAGCATTGCACATCAAAAAATATCTTTGTTTATCATCTACATACTCGAGGACGAGAAGTGAATAAGATTGGGGATGCTGACACGTCTCAAATGTATCTATAATTTTTTATTGTTTCATGCTATTGTAATATCACTTTTGTATACTTTTTATAGCATTTAATATTATTTTTAGACTAACCTTTTAATCTAGTGCCGAATGTCACTTGTTATTTTCTACATGTTTTTGATTTTACAAAAGGTACATATCTACGGAGGTCAAAAACCCTGGAGATTCAATACGATTTTTCATGGTACGAAGGTTTGAAAGCGCAAGTCATCTCCTGGGGGTGAATGGGGGATTTTTAGAAATTCGTCAAACTCTGATGAATTTGACGAATACAAGTGTGAAGAGATATAAATAGAGGCAAAACTAAATCAACATGCATACAAGATAGATGCAGGTGAAAAACATGCAATCATATAGGCATTCAGGCATACATGAGATGAACTGGAGAAATGAAGGGCATCAAGATGAAAGTCTTCGGTCAAATTCTTCAGAATGTAGATCACAAATTCTTCACCAGCGGAAATACTGAAAGAAAAGGGTTGAGGATTTGAAACCAGGTTGGCTCGATGATGACACGATGCTTTGGTAGACCAGTTCCAGTTGCTGCATCAACTGGACGTCTGGTTGGAGCGGCTTGAGATTTAACCCAGAAGACACTTAGTCTTCATCGCATTCTCCTTGAGCTAAGGTCACTGTAGACCTCTCTCAATCATTCATGGTAAGTCTTCAAGGCTGACTTCCAAAACCTTCACAAACTTGTTCACCGGCAATCCCCAGTGACTCTTGGATGCTCAAAACATGACGCCTAACCATCTGGAAGAATGACATTCTTCAAAGATAACATGCGTCAGATCACACAGATCAATCTTTTTAGTGATGTTCAATCACTTTGACTCTGGTTGGGTTTTTCCTCACTTGGGTTTTCACAAAGTCATCAGAGGATGGGCTGCTCTCAAACGACGAGTGTAAATCTCTCTCTTGGAGCAGCCAACCAACAAATGGTTGTGGGGGCGGCTATTTATAGCCAGGGACAACCTAACATGAATTGTCATAAATGCCCCCTTCGTACAAGACCGTTGTCAGGATAAGGATCCACTCGACAACAGGCACTCGCACAACAATAGTCGGAAATTTGAACTCTCAAATTCGTTGGGGCTCTCAATTTCCTCACTGTAGGCAGATCGCACTAGCGAAATCGTAACTCCTCAGGTAGACCAATTTCGTCAATGACCAGAAGACTTCGTCTTTGTCGTTGATGAACTCGACTGCACCGCAGGAGATTTCCAAAGTCTTCAACTCGAAGAAATAGGTAGTTGTAGGTATTGAACATCACTTCGGAAATACGTCAATGTATTACCTAAACTCCCTTTAACAATTCGGTGTTTCCTATGACTCAAAATAAGAAGAAAGAAACTACGAAAAACAAAGTATTCAAGCTTCCAATTCTTCACATCAGTTTCTTCAAAGGACGCTCAAAATTCTTCACTTGAAGCAATACATTTTAGGGGTCATCTTTCATCGGTTAAACCAAATCTTCATGGACTATAACTCATGTGTACACTCACAAATAGATTAGTCCCTTCCCATCTGTCTTCAATACTTCAAAACCACTAAGGGGGCACTAGATGCACTTAAAATCTCCCCCTTTTTGGCGATTGATGACAAATTGGTTTAGTTTTTAACGAGGCTAAATAGTGGGAAGTGTAAGTATAGTGTATGAAGATTCGATTACATGATATAGAGGAACTACACCTGAAGATGTGCATATTGATGAATTTGCTTTGAATTGCAAATGCACATGGCAGGATGAATTTGTGGAGATATCCCCCTATATCTTGGAATCCAATCATGCACTAATCATATGATATGAAGAAATTGCGATGCACGATAAAGAAATGGTCTGTGATGAAATTCGGCATGCATGCATAAATATAATATTTATGGTAAAGCATGCATGTAAGGCAGTTCAAAAGCGTCAGACCACCAATGGACTTAAGATTACAACTCAACACAAATAAACACCACAGAAGATCGAGAGTTGTAACTTAAGCAAAAACATCACAAGCAAAACCCCGCTTAAAAACTAGCTCAAATCCCCCCTTTGTCATCAGATGACTAAAAGTAGACAAAATTGAGAACTGGCACCCCTGAAGTATCACTTAAAGTCTTCTGTGCAGCAATGAGGATAATCCTCAGATCACGGACCCAGTCCGCATCATTGCTACTATCATCTTTCAACTTAGTTTTCTCTGGGAACATATCAAAATAATAAGGGAGTTAAATCGCGAGCTATTGATCTACAATATAGATATGCAAAAACTATTAAGACTAAGTTCATGATAAATTTAAGTTCAATTTCAAGTTACTTATGAACTCCCACTTAAATTAAGATCCCTCAAGTTATTTAAGTGATACATGATCCAAATCAACTAACCCATGTCTGATCATCACGTGAGATGGGGTAGTCATCAATGGTGAACATCTCTATGTTGATCATATCTACTATATGATTCATGTTTGACCTTTCGGTCTCTAGTGTTCCGAGGCCATGTCTGTACATGCTAGGATCGTCAAGTTTAACCCAAGTATTCCGTGTGTGTAAATCTGGCTTACACCCGTTGTATGTGAACGTAGAGTCTATCACACCCGATCATCACGTGGTGTCTCAAAACGATGAACTTTCGCAATGGTGCATACTCGGGGAGAACACTTTTATCTTGAAATTTAGTGAAGGGATCATCTTATAATGCTACCGCCATACTAAGCAAAATAAGATGCATAAAAGATAAACATCAGATGCAATCAAAATATGTGACATGATATGGCCATCATCATCTCGTGCTTTTGATCTCCATCTCCAAAGCATCGTCATGATCTCCATCGTCACCAGCTTGACACCTTGATCTCCATCGTAGCGTCGTGGTCGTCTCGCCAACTATTGCTTCTACAACTATTGCTAACTCATAGCGATAAAATAAAGCAATTACATGGCGTATGCATCTCATACAATAAAGAGACAACCATAAGGCTCCTGCCGGTTGTCAGATATCTTACAAAACATGATCATCTCATACAATAACGTTTATCACATCATGTCTTGACCATATCACATCACAACATTCCCTGAAAAACAAGTTAGACGTCCTCTACTTTGTTGTCGCAAGTTTTATGTGGCTACTACGGGCTTCTAGTAAGAACCATTCTTACCTACGCATAAAACCACAGCGGTGTTTCGTCAAGTTTGCTGTTTTAACCTTCTTCAAGGACCGGCCACAATCAAATTCAATTCAAATAAAGTAGGAGAAACAGACACCTGCCAGCCACCTTATGCAAAACTAGTTGCATGTCAGTCGGTGGAACCGGTCTCATGTGCGTGGACATGTAAGGTTGGTCCGGGCCGCTTCATCCCACAATACCGCCAAATCAGAATAAGACGTTGCATGGACCTAGATCACTCTCCCCCTCTTGGTGGTAAGCAGTATGACTAACACTGCCCACAACTCTTTGTGTTCTACTCGTGCATATCATCTACGCATAGACCTGGCTCATGATGCCTGAGGGAGTCCTGGATTAGGGGGTCTCCGGACAGCCAGACTGTATCCTTTGGCCAGACTGTTGGACTATGAAGATACAAGATTGAAGACTTCGTCTCGTGTCCGGATGGGACTCTACTTGGCGTGGAAGGCAAGCTAGGCAATACGGATATGTATATCTCCTCCTTTGTAACCAACCTTGTGTAACCCTAGCCCCCTCTGGTATCTATATAAACCAGAGGGTTTTAGTCCGTAGGGTAACATACAATCATACCATAGGCTAGCTTCTAGGGTTTAGCCTCTCCGATCTCGTGGTAGATCAACTCTTGTAATACTCATATCATCAAGAATAAATCAAGCAGGACATAGGGTTTTACCTCCATCAAGAGGGCCCGAACCTGGGTAAAACATCGTGTCCCCTGCCTCCTGTTACCATCTGCCTTAGACGCACAGTTCGGGACCCCCTACCCGAGATCCGCTGGTTTTGACACCGACATTGGTGCTTTCATTGAGAGTTCCTCTGTGACGTCGCCATAAGGAAGGATGCCTCATCTCGTTGTTTAAAACAACATTACCGCTGGGAGAGCTCTGGCTGTCAGCCAAACTCTTCGGCTAGGTAGTTTCGTCATGACTGCCTGTTCGGCCACTGCACCGACGATGACTTCTCGGGTCATCAAAAACAGCCTCCACATCGGCTCTGAATTCGCTGAGCAGATGGATCCGATGGAGCTCTCTTCCCTAAACGAACTCTTGGATCGCATCGCCACCTTGGGAGTCGCTATGGACTATGATCGGATTGGGCTTAAACCCGATCAAAGGGAGATTAACTCTCCATCGGTCACCCATCACGTTGCGGTGGTGGAGGAACAATGCGGCAACTCTTCCTCTATTTTGAGGACTAACTATGTTCGGATTCCTGAGCTCTCCGAGCCGGATACCGGCTTACGGGAGGACATCACCCAAGCCCTGAACCTAGAATCAGGCAGTGGGCCAGACTTATCGGGCAGCACTCCGGAACTCGAACTTCCAAGATTGGAAACTCCTCGGCCCCTGGTCTCAGATCGGGTAGGGGTTCGGACTCAAATCCACCCACCCACCCAGACGTAAACGATCTTTCCCACATCAGGCAAGAGCCCCATGAAACAGTACATCATTATTGGGCCAGATTCCTCCTTGTGATGAACAAGGTTAAGGACTATCGCGAGGAAGATGCAATCTCACTTTTCTGCAATAATTGCACAGACAAGGGAATCATTAACGCCTAAAGTTGCCGTGACATATCACGCTTCGCTGACTTGGCGTCCATAGTACGAAAGTACTATGCGATGGAAAGCGCCTGGAAAACCGAAACGAAATTTTGGGATAATCCAGCTCCGAATATACACCCAGTCCGAAGTAAAAGGGTGCACTATCATAAGACACCCGAGATAGTTGCAAAGAAACAAAAACCCTCTACAAGGCATGGAACCGTACTGGAGGGATGGCTTAACGGGCCCTGCAAAATTCATAGTACAGCGGATACAATACCAACGCACGGCCTTAGAGCATGTTGGATACTCCGGCAGGTGGCCAAAAGTGGTGAGGATCTTCTTATCCCAAATGCCACAAAGCACCATCCCGTGGATAACAATACGATGTTAATAGTCTTTGAGACCTTCGCATCAAATAATAGGCGCAAGCGAACACTCCGCAGCATGGCCGAAATCTGCCACGTAGCAGCAATAAATCCATGGAGTGACATGACTATTACCTTTAATGCAAGTGACGAACCTAAATTTCGAACAGCCCGAGCACCAGCCGCATTGGTCCTCAGTCCAATTGTGGACGGCTTTCGACTCACCAAAGTACTCATGGACGGCGGCAGCGGATTAAACCTCATCTATGAGGAAACTCTTCAAAAAATGGAAATAGACTGGAACCGCATTGAGCAAAGTAGCACAACCTTCAGGGGAATCATACCCAGTCGGGAGGCACGATGCGCTGGGAAAATCACACTAGATGTGGTATTCGGCACGCCAGAGAACTATAGGTCCGAAGAAATTACATTTCAAGTGGCCCCGTTCAGCAGTGGATACCACACCCTTTTAGGACGTGAGGCGTTCACGATCTTCCAAGCCGTACCCCATTATGGGTACATGAAGCTCAAAATGCCCAGGCCCAACGGAATCATCACCCTCGCTAGTGATCCGAACATAGCACTCCGCGTCGAAAACAAAATAGTCGCACTGGCCCTCAAGGCATTATCCAAAGCCCTCTTGGCCGAGGAATTAACCATGCTACGCTCCACAGTGTACAGGGACGACGTGATCCTCGATAAGAGATCCAAGTCCACCTCTTTTAAACCAGCGGATGAAATAGTCAAATTCCAAGTCCACCCAATGGACCCTACAAAAATAGCCTCCATCGGGGCACAGTTAAACCCCTCTGTGGACGCCGCACTACGCGAATTCCTGCGCGAGAATTGGGACATATTCGCCTGGCATCCCTCAGACATGCCAGGAATCCCACGCAGGCTGGCCGAGCATAGTCTCAATATCCTAAAGGGATTCAAGCCGGTCAAGTAAGCTCTTCGGCGTTTCTCCGAACCTAAGAGACAGGCCATGGGAGAGGAACTAGCCAAGTTATTGGAGACCGGATTCATCAGAGAAATAGAACACCCGGAATGGCTAGCAAACCTGGTGATGGTACCAAAGAAGGATAAATCCTGGCGCCTTTGTGTCGATTTCAAGGACCTCAATAAAGCTTGCCCAAAGGATCCCTTCCCCCTCCCCCGCATCGATCAAATTATTGATGCCACCGCAGGACACGAGTCATTGTGTTTCCTCGACGCATACTCCGGTTACCACCAAATCAAGATGGCGGAGTCCGACCAAGCTGCAACGGCATTCATCACACCATACGGTCCCTTCTGTTTCAACACAATGCCTTTTGGGCTAAAAAACGCCGGTGCAACATATCAGCGCATGATTCAGATATGTCTGGAGAAACAAATCGGCAAAACAGTAGAGGCATATGTAGACGATGTGGTCGTCAAAACCAAACATGTCGACTCTTTGATAGACGACTTGAGGCTCACATTCGACAACCTCCGAACATACGACATCAAGCTCAATCCGGAAAAATGCATTTTCGGCGTACCAGTCGGAAAGCTCCTGGGTTTCATCGTCTCTAGTAGAGGTATTGAAGCTAATCCGGCCAAAATCCGAGCTTTATCACAGTTGGCTACCCCAACAGACCTCAAACAAATCCAGAAGTTAACTGGATGCGTGGTGGCTCTAAGCCGCTTTATCTCCCACTTAGGAGAAAAGGATTTACCCCTTTATCGCCTCCTTCGGTGCACCGAACACTTCGAGTGGACGGACGCTGCCACAGCCGGATTGGAAGAAATAAAGGCCATTTTGGCAACCAACCCAATCCTGGCCGCGCCAAATATCGGCGAACCAATGTTGTTGTACATTGCGACAACTCATCAAGTTGTAAGCGCGGTGCTCGTCGTCGAACGAGAAGTTGACGGACATAAATTCCCTCTTCAAAAGCCGGTATACTAAGTATCCACTGTCCTCACTCCATGCAAATCACGGTACCCACATTATCAAAAGATAGCCTATGTGGTATTCATGGCATCTCGGAAGCTGCGATACTACTTTCAAGAGTGTTCGATTACAGTAGCCTCAGAAGTGCCACTTAACGATATTATAAACAACCGCTACACTACGGGCCGGATTGCTAAATGGGCCATTGAGTCCTCCCATTCGACATAACATACAAACCTCGACGAGCCATTACGTCGCAAGTATTGGCCGACTTTGTCACCGAATGGACGGAGGCCGAACTCCTTAAATAGTACAACGCATACTCCAATTGGATCATGCACTTCGACGGTTCTCAAATGCTGGCTGGTCTAGGGGCTGGCGTCGTCCTGACGTCCCCAACCAGAGATACCGTTCAGTACGTACTGCAAATATTGTATACAGACTCCAACAACGCAACCGAATACGAAGCTCTGTTGCATGGTCTTCGGATGGCAGTCTCCATGGGAATTCAACGTCTGGAGGTGCGTGGGGATTCAAACCTTGCAATATCCCAAATAAATGGAGAATTTGACGCCAAGGATCCGAAAATGGCGGCCTACCAAAATGCCGTCCTAAAAATGTCAGCTCAGTTTGAGGGGCTCGAATTTCACCATGTGGCTCGGGAAAACAATCAGGCGGTGGATATCCTCGCCCGCACCGGCGCAAAACGCGATGCGGTCCCCCCAACATATTTCTGGAGAGGTTGTTCAAGCCATCCGTAGTATGGGAAGGGGACACCGGTAACAATAGTCCGGACCCGGCCAAAATGCCCGATACCGAACACTCTGACACAATCGGAGGCTCCGCCACCGAAATAACACCTTCAGCCCACGTCATAATGGCCATCATAGCCCCGTGGACAGAACCATTCCTGGCCTACCTAACTAGGCAGGAACTTCCGGAGGACCAAAATGAGGCACGCTGCATAGTGCGGCGATCTAAGGCCTACAGGGTCCATGAGGGAGAATTGTATAAAAAAAGCACTACCGGAGTCCTTCAAAGGTGCATCTCCGAAGAGGAAGGGCGGAACCTTTTGGCAGAAATCCATGCCGGACTCGGCGGTCACCACGCCGCAGCCCGGGCTCTTGTAAGCAAGGCCTTCCGTACATGATTCTATTGGCCAACGGCCCGGGCAGATGCACAGGACTTGGTCTAACGTTGCGCCGGTTGCTAACTCTTTGCAAATCAAAGCCACATGCCACCCACCGCCCTCCAAACAATCCCCATTACATGGCCCTTTGCAGTCTGGGGGCTTGACATGGTTGGACTGAAGGAAATATGCCCTAGAGGCAATAATAAAGTTATTATTTATTTCCTTATATCATGATAAATGTTTATTATTCATGCTAGAATTGTATTAACCGGAAACATAATACATGTGTGAATACATAGACAAACAAAGTGTCACTAGTATGCATCTACTTGACTAGCTCGTTAATCAAAGATGGTTATGTTTCCTAACCATGGACAAAGAGTTGTTATTTGATTAACGGGATCACATCATTAGGTGAATGATCTGATTGACATGACCCATTCCATTAGCTTAGCACCCGATCGTCTAGTATGTTGCTATTGCTTTCTTCATGACTTATACATGTTCCTATGACTATGAGATTATGCAACTCCCGTTTGCCGGAGGAACACTTTGTGTGCTACCAAACGTCACAACGTAACTGGGTGATTATAAAGGTGCTCTACAGGTGTCTCCAAAGGTACATGTTGGGTTGGCGTATTTCGAGATTAGGATTTGTCACTCCGATTGTCGGAGAGGTATCTCTGGGCCCTCTTGGTAATGCACATCACTTAAGCCTTGCAAGCATTGCAACTAATGAGTTAGTTGCGGGATGATGCATTACGGAATGAGTAAAGAGACTTGCCGATAACGAGATTGAACTAGGTATTGGATACCGACAATCGAATCTCGGGCAAGTAACATACCGATGACAAAGGGAACAACGTATGTTGTTATGCGGTCTGACCGATAAAGATCTTCGTAGAATATGTAGGAGCCAATATGGGCATCCAGGTCCCGCTATTGGTTATTGACCGGAGACGTATCTCGGTCATGTCTACATTGTTCTCGAACCGTAGGGTCCGCACGCTTAACGTTACGATGACAGTTATTATGAGTTTATGTATTTTGATGTACCGAAGGTTGTTCGGAGTCCCGGATGTGATCATGGACATGACGAGGAGTCTCGAAATGGTCGAGACATATCGATATATTGGACGACTATATTCGGACACCGGAATTGTTCCGGGTGATTTCGGATAAAACTGAAGTGCCGGAGGGGTTACCGGAACCCCCCGGGGAAGTAATGGGCCTTATTGGGCCTGAGGGGAGAGAGAGGGCAGCAGCCCAGGAGGTGGCGCCCCCCCCCTCATGGGGAGTCCGAATAGAACTAGGAGCGGGGGGGGGGGGCTTTCCCTCTCCCTCTCCCTCTCTTTCCTTCCCCCTCCCTATTCCTAGTTGGACTAGGAAAGGGGAGTCCTACTCCCACTAGGAGGAGGACTCCCCCCTCTCCTTGGCGCACCCAAGGGCCGGCCGGCCTCCCCCTTGCTCCTTTATATACGGGGGCAGGGGGGCACCCTAGAACACACAAGTTGATCTTCGTGATCGTTCCTTAGCCGTGTGCGGTGCCCACCTCCACCATATTCCACCTCGGTCATATTGTTGCAGTGCTTAGGCGAAGCCCTGCGATGGTAGAACTTCAAGATCGTCACCACGCCGTCGTGCTGACGGAACTCCTCCCCGACGCTTTGCTGGATCGGAGCCCGGGGATCATCATCGAGCTGAACGTGTGCCAAGAACTCGGAGGTGCCAGAGTAACGGTGCTTGGATCGGTTGGATCGGGAAGACGTACGACTACTTCCTTTATGTTGCGTCAACGCTTCCGGTTCGGTCTACGAGGGTACGTAGACAACACTCTCCCCTCTCGTTGCTATGCATCACCATGATCTTGCGTGTGCGTAGGATTTTTTTTGAAATTACTATGTTTCCCAACAGTGGCATCCGAGCCTAGGTTTTATGGTTTGATGTTATTTGCACGAGTAGAACACAAGTGAGTTGTGGGCGATATAAGTCATACTGCTTACCGGCGGTATTGTTGGACGAAGCGGCCCGGACCAACATTATGCGTACGCTTACGCGAGACCGGTTCTCCCGACGTGCTTTGCACAAAGGTGGCTAGCGGGTGATAGTTTCTCCAACTTTAGTTGAACCGAGTGTGGCTACGCCCGGTCCTTGCGAAGGTTAAAACAACACCAACTTGACAAACTATCGTTGTGGTTTTGATTCGTAGGTAAGATTGGTTCTTGCTTAAGCCCGTAGCAGCCACGTAAAACTTGCAACAACAAAGTAGAGGACGTCTAACTTGTTTTTGCAGGGCATGTTGTGATGTGATATGGTCAAGACATGATGCTAAATTTTATTGTATGAGATGATCATGTTTTGTAACTGAGTTATCGGCAACTGGAGGAGCCATATGGTTGTCGCTTTATTGTATGCAATGCAATCGCGCTGTAATGCTTTACTTTATCACTAAGCGGTAGTGATAGTCGTGGAAGCATAAGATTGGCGAGACGACAACGATGCTACGATGGAGATCAAGGTGTCGCGCTGGTGACGATGGTGATCACGACGGTGCTTCGGAGATGGAGATCACAAGCACAAGATGATGGCCATATCATATCACTTATATTGATTGCATGTGATGTTTATCTTTTATGCATCTTATCTTGCTTTGATTGACGGTAGCATTATAAGATGATCTCTCACTAATTATCAAGAAGTGTTCTCCCTGAGTATGCACTGTTGCGAAAGTTCTTCGTGCTGAGACACCACGTGATGATCGGGTGTGATAGGCTCTACGTTCAAATACGACGGGTGCAAAACAGTTGCACACGCGGAATACTCAGGTTATACTTGACGAGCCAAGCATATACAGATATGGCCTCGGAACACAGAGACCGAAAGGTCGAGCGTGAATCATATAGTAGATATGATCAACATAGTGATGTTCACCAATGAAACTACTCCATCTCACGTGATGATCGGACATGGTTTAGTTGATTTGGATCACGTAATCACTTAGAGGATTAGAGGGATGTCTATCTAAGTGGGAGTTCTTAAGTAATATGATTAATTGAACTTAAATTTATCATGAACTTAGTCCTGGTAGTATTTTGCAAATCATATTGTAGATCAATAGCTCGCGTTGTTGCTTCCCTGTGTTTATTTTGATATGTTCCTAGAGAAAATTGTGTTGAAAGATGTTAGTAGCAATGATACGGATTAGATCCGTGATCTGAGGTTTATCCTCATTGCTGCACAGAGGAATTATGTCCTTGATGCACCGCTAGGTGACGGACCTATTGCAGGACCAGATGCAGAAGTTATGAACGTTTGGCTAGCTCAATATGATGACTACTTGATAGTTTAGTGCACCATGCTTAACGGCTTAGAATCGGGACTTCAAAGACATTTTGAACGTCATGGACCATATGAGATGTTCCAGGAGTTGAAGGTAATATTTCAAGCAAATACCCGAGTTGAGAGATATGAAGTTTCCAACAAGTTCTATAGCTAAAAGATGGAGGAGAATCGCTCAACTAGTGAGTATGTGCTCAGATTGTCTTGGTACTACAATCGCTTGAATCAAGTGGGAGTTAATCTTCCAGATAAGATAGTGATTGACAGAATTCTCTAGTCACCATCACCAAGTTAGTAGAACTTCGTGATGAACTATAGTATGCAAGGGATGACGAAAACGACTCCTGAGCTTTTCATGATGATGAAATCGATGAAGGTAGAAATCAGTAAAGAGCATCAAGTGTTGATGGTTGACAAGAACACTAGTTTCAAGAAAAGGGCAAAGGAAAGAAGGGGAACTTCAAGAAGAACGGCAAGCAAGTTGCTACTCATGTGAAGAAGCCCAAATCTGATCCTAAAGCCTGAGACTAAGTGCTTCTACTGCAAAGGGACTAGTCACTGGAAGCGGAACTACTCCAAGTATTTGGCGGATAAGAAGGATGGCAAAGTGAACATAAGTATATTTGATATACATGTTATTGATGTATGCTTTACTAGTGTTTATAGCAACCCCTCAGTATTTGATACTAGTTTAGTTGCTAAGATTAGTAACTCGAAATGGGAGTTGCAGAATAAACAGAGACTAGTTAAGGGTGAAGTGACGATGTGTGTTGGAAATGGTTCCAAGATTGATATGATCATCGTCGCACACTCCCTATAATTTCGGGATTAGTGTTGAACCTAAATAAGTGTTATTTGGTGTTTGCGTTGAGCATGAATATGATTTGATCATGTTTATTGTAATACGGTTATTCATTTAAGTAAGAGAATAAATTGTTGTTCTGTTTACATGAATAAAACCTTATATGGTTACACACCCAGTGAAAATAGTTCGTTGGATCTCGATCGTAGTGATACACATAATCATAATATTGAAACCAAAAGATGCAAAGTTAATAATGATAGTGCAACTTATTTGTGGCACTGCCGTTTAGGTCATATTGGTGTAAAGCGCATAAAGAAACTCCATGCTGATGGGCTTTTGGAATCACTTGATTATGAATCAGTTGATGCTTGCGAACCATGCCTCATGGGCAAGATGACTAAGACTCCGTTCTTCGGAACAATGGAGCGAGCGATAGATTTGTTAGAAATCATACATACTGATGTATGTGGTCCGATGAATAGGCTCGTGGCAGGTATCATTATTTTCTGATCTTCACAGATGATTTGAGTAGATATGGTTATTGTTGGAAAACATTGCAGAAAACAAAAATTTTCCTACTTGTTTCACCAAGATCATCTAGGAGTTCATCTAGCAACGAGTCACGAGATGCATCTACATACCTTTGTAGATCGCGTGCTGAAGCGTTCAACGAACGGTGATGATGTAGTCGTACACAACGTGATCCAAATCACCGATGACCAGCGCCGAACGGACGGCACCTCCGCGTTCAGCACACGTACGGGACGGGAGACGTCTCCTCCTTCTTGATCCAGCAAGGGGGAAGGAGAGGTTGACGAAGATCCAGCAGCACGACGGCGTGGTGGTGGATGCAGGGCGTCGCAGTAGCAGGGCGTCGCCTATACTACGAGGAAGAGAGACGTAACGGGGAGAGAGGGAGGCGCCAGGGGCTGGTGTCTCAAGTCCCTCCTCTCCCCCACTATATATAGGGGTGCCATGGGGGGGGGCGCCGGCCCTAGTAGATGGAATCTACTAGGGGGGCGGCGGCCTAGGGTGGGGCTTGCTCCCCAAGGCAAGGGGGGCGCCCCCTCTAGGGTTTCCCCTTAGCCCTAGCCGCATGGGCCCCCTAGGGGCTGGCGCCCCAGCCCACTATGGGATGGGTTCCCTCCTATTTCAGCCCATGGGGCCCTCCGGGATAGGTGGCCCCACCCGGTGGACCCCCGGGACCCTTCCGGTGGTCCCGGTACAATAACGGGTACCCCGAAACTTGTCCCGATGGCCGAAACTGCACATCCTATATATAATTCTTTACCTCCGGACCATTCCGGAACTCCTCGTGACGTCCTGGATCTCATCCGGGACCCCGAACAACATTCGGGTTACTGCATATACTTATCTTCACAACCCTAGCGTCACCGAACCTTAAGTGTGTAGACCCTACGGGTTCGGGAGACAAGCAGACATGACCGAGACGACTCTCCGGTCAATAACCAACAGCGGGATCTGGATACCCATGTTGGCTCCCACATGCTCCACGATGATCTCATCGGATGAACCACGATGTCGAGGATTCAATCAACCCCGTATGCAATTCCCTTTGTCAATCGATATATTACTTGCCCGAGATTCGATCGTCGGTATCCCAATACCTCGTTCAATCTCGTCACCGGCAAGTCACTTTACTCGTACCGTAATGCATGATCCCGTGACCAGACACTTGGTCACTTTGAGCTCATTATGATGATGCATTACCAAGTGGGCCCAGTGATACCTCTCCGTCATACGGAGTGACAAATCCCAGTCTTGATCCGTGTCAACCCAACAGACACTTTCGGAGATACCCGTAGTATACCTTTATATCTACAAAGCTAGAATTGTCGCAAAAGGTTTTCGACAAGTTCAAGGTGTTGACTATGATGAGATTTTCTCACTCGTATCTATGCTTAAGTCTGTCCGAATCATGTTAGCAATTGCCGCATTTTATGAAACCTGGCAGATGGATAAACAAAACTGCATTCCTTAATGGATTTATTAAAGAAGAGTTGTATATGATGCAACCAGAAGGTTTTGTCAATCCTAAAGGTACTAACAAAATATGCAAGCTCCAACGATCCATCTATGGACTGGTGCAAACATCTCGGAGTTGGAATATACGCTTTGATAAGTTGATCAAAGCATATAGTTTTATACAGACTTGCGGTGAAGCCTATATTTACAAGAAAGTGAGTGGGAGCACTACAACATTTCTGATAAGTATATGTGAAAGACATATTGTTGATCGGAGATAATGTAGAATTATTCTACAAAGCATAAAGGAATGTTTGAAAGGAGTTTTTCAAAGAAAGACCTCAGTGAAGCTGCTTACATATTGAGCATCAATATCTATAGAGATAGATCAAGACGCTTGATAAGTTTTTGAATGAGTATATACCTTGACAAGATTTTGAAGTAGTTCAAAATGGAACAGTCAAAGAAGGAGTTCTTGCCTATGTTACAAAGGTGTGAAGTTGAGTAAGACTCAAAACCCGACCACGGCAGAAGATAGAGAGAGAATGAAAGTCATTCCCTATGCCTCAGCCATAGGTTCTATAAAGTATGCCATGCTGTGTACCAGACCTATTGTATACCCTGCCCTGAGTTTGGCAAGGGAGTACAATAGTGATCTAGGAGTAGATCGCTGGACATTGGTCAAAATTATCCTTAGTGGAATAAGGATATGTTTCTCGATTATGGAGGTGACAAAAGGTTCATCGTAAAAGGTTACGTTGATGCAAGTTTTGACACTGATCTAGATGACTCTAAGTCTCAATCTGGATACATATTGAAAGTGGGAGCAATTAGCTAGAGTAGCTCCATGCAGAGCATTGTTGACATAGAAATTTGCAAAATACTTACAGATCTGAATGTGGCAGACCCGTTGACTAAACTTCTCTCACAAGCAAAACATGATCACACCTCAGTACTCTTTGGGTGTTAATCACATAGCGATGTGAACTTGATTATTAACTCTAGTAAACCCTTTGGGTGTTGGTCACAAGTCGATGTGAACTATGGGTGTTAATCACATGGTGATGTGAACTATTGATGTTAAATCACATGGCGATGTGAACTAGATTATTGACTCTAGTGCAAGTGGGAGACTGAAGGAAATATGCCCTAGAGGCAATAATAAAGTTATTATTTATTTCCTTATATCATGATAAATGTTTATTATTCATGCTAGAATTGTATTAACCGGAAACATAATACATGTGTGAATACATAGACAAACAAAGTGTCACTAGTATGCCTCTACTTGACTAGCTCGTTAATCAAAGATGGTTATGTTTCCTAACCATGGACAAAGAGTTGTTATTTGATTAATGGGATCACATCATTAGGTGAATGATCTGATTGACATGACCCATTCCATTAGCTTAGCACCCGATCGTTTAGTATGTTGCTATTGCTTTCTTCATGACTTATACATGTTCCTATGACTATGAGATTATGCAACTCCCGTTTGCCGGAGGAACACTTTGTGTGCTACCAAACGTCACAACGTAACTGGGTGATTATAAAGGTGCTCTACAGGTGTATCCAAAGGTACATGTTGGGTTGGCGTATTTCAAGATTAGGATTTGTCACTCCGATTGGTATCTCTGGGCCCTCTTGGTAATGCACATCACTTAAGCCTTGCAAGCATTGCAACTAATGAGTTAGTTGCGGGATGATGCATTACGGAACGAGTAAAGAGACTTGCCGATAACGAGATTGAATGAGGTATTGGATACCGACGATCGAATCTCGGGCAAGTAACATACCGATGACAAAGGGAACAACGTATGTTGTTATGCGGTCTGACCGATAAAGATCTTCGTAGAATATGTAGGAGCCAATATGGCATCCAGGTCCCGCTATTGGTTATTGACCGGAGACGTATCTCGGTCATGTCTACATTGTTCTCGAACCGTAGGGTCCGCGCGCTTAACGTTACGATGACAGTTATTATGAGTTTATGTATTTTGATGTACCGAAGGTTGTTCAGAGTCCCGGATGTGATCATGGACATGACGAGGAGTCTCGAAATGGTCGAGACATAAAGATCGATATATTGGACGACTATATTCGGACACCGGAATTGTTCCGGGTGATTTCGGATAAAACCGAAGTGCTGGAGGGGTTACCGGAACCCCCCGGGGAAGTAATGGGCCTTATTGGGCCTGAGGGGAGAGAGAGGGCAGCAGCCCAGGAGGTGGCGCGCCCCCCCTCATGGGTCCGGATAGGACTAGGAGGGGGTGCGCGGCCCCCCTTTCCCTCTCCCTCTCCCTCTCTTTCCTTCCCCCTCCCTATTCCTAGTTGGACTAGGAAAGGGGAGTCCTACTCCCACTAGGAGGAGGACTCCCCCCTCTCCTTGGCGCACCCAAGGGCCGGCCGGCCTCCCCCTTGCTCCTTTATATACGGGGGCAGGGGGGCACCCTAGAACACACAAGTTGATCTTCATGATCGTTCCTTAGCCGTGTGCGGTGCCCCCCTCCACCATATTCCACCTCGGTCATATTGTTGCAGTGCTTAGGCGAAGCCCTGCGACGGTAGAACTTCAAGATCGTCACCACACCGTCGTGCTGACGGAACTCCTCCCCGACACTTTGCTGGATCGGAGCCCGGGGATCGTCATCGAGCTGAACGTGTGCCAAGAACTCGGAGGTGCCTGAGTAACGGTGCTTGGATCGGTTGGATCGGGAAGACGTATGACTACTTCCTCTACGTTGCGTCAACGCTTCCGCTTCGGTCTAGGAGGGTACATAGACAACACTCTCCCCTCTCGTTGCTATGCATCACCATGATCTTGCGTGTGCGTAGGAAATTTTTTGAAATTACTACGTTTCCCAACATGGACCCCTTAAAGGGGGAACCCTCAAGAAAAAATACTTACTGGTCATGGTGGATAAATTCACCAAATGGATAGAGGCCAAACCTGTTAAAACAGCCGAATCCGGACCAGTGATAGACTTCATATCCGGGGTCGTACACCATTATGGGGTCCCCCACAGCATCATCACTGACAACGGCACGAACTTCACTGCCGATGAGGTAAAACTCTGGTGCAGCAAAATGGGCATCAAGCTCGATTATGCTTCAGTCTATCACCCACAAACCAACAGCCAAGTTGAGCGAGCAAACGGTCTTATAATGAGCGGCATTAAACCCAAATTAGTGTGTTCCTTAACGGAGTCTAACACGCACTGGGTAGAGGAGCTCGACTCCGTACTCTGGGGGCTGCGGACCTGAAGGAAATATGCCCTAGAGGCAATAATAAAGTTATTATTTATTTCCTTATATCATGATAAACGTTTATTATTCATGCTAGAATTGTATTAACCGGAAACATAATACATGTGTGAATACACAGACCAACAGAGTGTCACTAGTATGCCTCTACTTGACTAGCTCGTTAATCAAAGATGGTTATGTTTCCTAACCATGAACAAAGAGTTGTTATTTGATTAACGAGGTCACATCATTAGTAGAATGATCTGATTGACATGACCCATTCCATTAGCTTAGCACCCGATCGTTTAGTATGTTGCTATTGCTTTCTTCATGACTTATACATGTTCCTATAACTATGAGATTATGCAACTCCCGTTTACCGGAGGAACACTTTGGGTACTACCAAACATCACAATGTAACTGGGTGATTATAAAGGAGTACTACAGGTGTCTCCAATGGTAGATGTTGGGTTGGCGTATTTCGAGCTTAGGGTTTGTCACTCCGATTGTCGGAGAGGTATCTCTGGGCCCTCTCGGTAATGCACATCACATAAGCCTTGCAAGCACTGTAACTAATATGTTAGTTGTGAGATGATGTATTACGGAACGAGTAAAGAGACTTGCCGGTAACGAGATTGAACTAGGTATTGGATACCGACGATCGAATCTCGGGCAAGAAACATACCGATGACAAAGGGAACAACGTATGTTGTTATGCGGTCTGACGGATAAAGATCTTCGTAGAATATGTAGGAGCCAATATGGGCATCCAGGTCCCGCTATTGGTTATTGACCGGAGACGTGTCTCGGTCATGTCTACATTGTTCTCGAACCGTAGGGTCCGCACGCTTAACGTTACGATGACAGTTATTATGAGTTTATGCATTTTGATGTACCGAAGGTTGTTCGGAGTCCCGGATGAGATCACGGACATGACGAGGAGTCTCGAAATGGTCGAGACGTAAAGATTGATATATTGGAAGCCTATGTTTGGACATCGGAAGTGTTCCGGGTGAAATCGGGATTTTACCGGATTACCGGGAGGGTTACCGGAACCCCCCGGGAGCCAAATGGGCCAACATGGGCCTTAGTGGAAAGGTGAGAGGGCAGCCCACATAGGGCTGCACCTCCCCCCCTCTCCCTAGTCCTATTAGGACTAGGAGAGGGGCCGGCCACCTCTCTCTCTCTCTCCTTTAAAGGATTCCTAGTTGGACTAGGATTGGAGGGGGGAGTCCTACTCCCGGTAGGAGTAGGACTCCTCCTGCGCCTCCCTCTCTTTGGCCGGCCAGCCCCCTCCCTCCAACCTTTATATACAGGGGCAGGGGACACCCCAAGACACACAAGTTGATCCTTGAGATCGTTCCTTAGCCGTGTGCGGTGCCCCCTGCCACCAAATTCCACCTCGATCGTACCGTTGTAGTGCTTAGGCGAAGCCCTGCGTCGGTAGTACATCAAGATCATCATCACGCCGTCGTGCTGACGGAACTCTTCCTCGACGCTTTGCTGGATTGGAGCCCGAGGAACGTCATCGAGCTGTACGTGTGCTAAGAACTCGGAGGTGCCGGAGTAACGGTGCTTGGATCGGTCGGATCGGGAAGAAGACGTACGACTACTTCCTCTACGTTGTGTGATCGCTTCCGCAGTCGGTCTGCGTTGGTACGTAGACAACACTCTCCCCTCTCGTTGCTGTGCATCACCATGATCTTGCGTGTGCGTAGGAAAATTTTCGAAATTACTGCGTTCCCCAACAGTGGCATCCGAGCCTAGGTTTTATGGTTTGATGTTATATGCACGAGTAGAACACAAGTGAGTTGTGGGCGATACAAGTCATACTGCCTACCAGCATGTCATACTTTGGTTCGGCGGTATTGTTGGGTGAGACGATCCGGACCAACCTTACGCGTACTCTTACGTGAGACCGGTTCCCTCGACGTGCTTTGCACATAGATGGCTTGCGGAAGACTGTCTCTCCAACTTTAGTTGAACCAAGTGTGACTACGCCCGGTCCTTGAGAAGGTTAAAACGGAGTCTATTTGAGGAACTATCGTTGTGGTTTTGATGCGTAGGTGAGATGAGTTCTGACTTAAGCCCGTAGCAGCCACGTAAAACTTGCAACAACAAAGTAGAGGACGTCTAACTTGTTTTTGCAGGGTATGTTGTGATGTGATATGGTCAAGGCATGATGCTGATTTTATTGTATGAGATGATCATGTTTTGTAACCGAGTTATCGGCAACTGGCAGGAGCCATATGGTTGTCGCTTTATTGTATGCAATGCAATCGCGATGTAATGCTTTACTTAATTACTAAGCGGTAGTGATAGTCGTGGAAGCATAAGATTGGCGAGACGACAACGATACTACGATGGAGATCAAGGTGTCGAGCCGGTGACGATGGTGATCATGACGGTGCTTCGGAGATGGAGATCACAAGCACAAGATGATGATGGCCATATCATATCACTTATATTGATTGCATGTGATGTTTATCCTTTTATGCATCTTATCTTGCTTTGATTGACGGTAGCATTATAAGATGATCTCTCACTAAATTATCAAGAAGTGTTCTCCCTGAGTATGCACCGTTGCCAAAGTTCGTCGTGCCCAGACACCACGTGATGATCGGGTGTGATAAGCTCTACGTCCAAATACAACGGGTGCAAAACAGTTGCACACGCAGAATACTCGGGTTATACTTGACGAGCCAAGCATATACAGATATGGCCTCGGAACACGGAGACCGAAAGGTCGAGCGTGAATCATATAATAGATATGATCAACATAACGATGTTCACCATTGAAAACTACTCCATCTCACGTGATGATCGGTTATGGTTTAGTTGATTTGGATCACGTGATCACTTAGAGGATTAGAGGGATGTCTATCTAAGTGGGAGTTCCTAAGTAATTTGATTAATTGAACTTAATTTATCATGAACTTAGTCATGGTAGTATTTTGCAAATCATGTTGTAGATCAATAGCTCGCGTTGTTGCTTCCCTATGTTTATTTTGATATGTTCCTAGAGAAAATTGTGTTGAAAGATGTTAGTAGCAATGATGCGGATTGGATCCGTGATCTGAGGTTTATCCTCATTGCTGCACAGAAGAATTATGTCCTTGATGCACCGCTAGGTGACAGACCTATTGCAGGAGCAGATGCAGACGTTATGAACGTTTGGCTAGCTCAATATGATGACTACTTGATAGTTTAGTGCACCATGCTTAACGGCTTAGAATCGGGACTTCAAAGACGTTTTGAACGTCATGGACCATATGAGATGTTCCAGGAGTTGAAGTTAATATTTCAAGCAAATACCCGAGTTGAGAGACATGAAGTCTCCAGCAAGTTCTATAGCTAAAAGATGGAGGAGAATCGCTCAACTAGTGAGCATGTGCTCAGATTGTCTGGGTACTACAATCGCTTGAATCAAGTGGGAGTTAATCTTCCAGATAAGATAGTGATTGACAGAATTCTCTAGTCATCATCACTAAGTTAGTAGAACTTCGTGATGAACTATAATATGCAAGGGATAACGGAAACAACTCCCAAGCTCTTCGTGATGCTGAAATCAACGAAGGTAGAAATCAAGAAAAACATCAAGTGTTGATTGTTGACAAGAACACTAGTTTCAAGAAAAGGGCAAAGGGAAGAAGGGGAACTTCAAGAAGAACGGCAAGCAAGTTGCTGCTCAAGTGAAGAAGCCCAAGTCTGATCCTAAGCCTGAGACTAAGTGATTCTACTGCAAAGGGACTGGTCACTGGAAGCGGAACTACCCCAAGTGATTGGCGGATAAGTAGGATGGCAAAGTGAACATAAGTATATTTGATATACATGTTATTGATGTGTACTATACTAGTGTTTATAGCAACCCCTCAGTATTTGATGCTAGTTCAGTTGCTAAGATTAGTAACTCGAAACGGGAGTTGCAGAATAAACAGAGACTAGTTAAGGGTGAAGTGACGATGTGTGTTGGAAGTAGTTCCAAGATTGATATGATCATCATCGCACACTCCCCTATACTTTCGGGATTAGTGTTGAACTTAAATAAGTGTTACTTGGTTTTTGCGTTGAGCATGAATATGATTTGATCATGTTTATTGTAACACGGTTATTCATTTAAGTAAAAGAATAAGTTGTTGTTCTGTTTACATGAATAAAACCTTATATGGTTACACACCCAATGAAAATAGTTCATTGGATCTCGATCTTAATAATACACAAATTCATAATATTGAAACCAAAAGATGCAAAGTTAATAATGATAGTGCAACTTATTTGTGGCACTGCTATTTAGGTCATATTGGTATAAAGCGCATGAAGAAACTCCATGCTGATGGGCTTTCGGAATCACTTGATGCTTGCGAACCATGCCTTTTGGGCAAGATGACTAAAACGCCGTTCTCCGGAACAATGGAGCGAGAAAAGATTTATTGGAAATCATACATACTGATGTATGTGGTCCGATGAATATTGAGGCTCGCGACAGGTATCATTATTTTCTGATCTTCACAGATGATTTGAGCAGATATGAGTATATCTACTTGATGAAACATAAGTCTGAAACATTTGAAAAGTTCAAAGAATTTCAGAGTGAAGTGGAAAATCATCATGACAAGAAAATAAAAGTTTCTACGATATGATCGCAGAGGTAAAATATTTGAGTTACGAGTTTGGTCTTCAATTAAAACAATGTGGAATAGTTTCACAAAATCATGCCACATGGAACACCACATCATAATGGTGTGTCCGAACGTCATAACCGTACTTTATTGGATATAGTGCAATCTATGATGTATCTTACCGATCTACCACTATCGTTTTGGGGTTATGCATTAGAGACAGCTGCATTCACGTTAAATAGGGCACCATCTAAATCCGTTGAGACGACACCGTGTGAACTATGGTTTGGCAAGAAACCTAAGCTGTCGTTTCTTAAAAAATTTGGGGTTGCGATGCTTATATGAAAAAGTTTCATCCTGATAAGCTCAAACTCAAATCGGAGAAGTGCGTCTTCATAGGATATCCAAAGGAAACTATTGGATACACCTTCTATCACAGATCCGAAGGCAAGACTTTTTGTTGCTAAAATTCGGAAACTTTCTGGAGAAGGAGTTTCTCTCGAAAGAAGTGAGTGGGAGGAAAGTAGAACTTGACGAGGTAACTGTACCTGCTCCCTTATTGGAAAGTAGTACATCACAGAAAAATGTTTCTGTGACACCTACACCAGTTAGTGAGGAAGCTAATGATGATGATCATGAAACTTCAGAACAAGACACTACTGAACCTCGTAGATCAACCAGAGTAAGATCCGCGCCAGAGTGGTACGGTAATCCTGTTCTGGAAGTCATGCTACTAGATCATGATGATCCTACGAACTATGAAGAAGCGATGGTGAGCCCAGATTCCGCAAAGTGGCTTGAAGCCATGAAATCTGAGATATGATCCATGTATGAGAACAAAGTATGGACTTTAGTTGACTTGCCCGATGATCGGCAAGCCATAGAAAATAAATGGATCTTCAAGAGGAAGACGGACGCTGATAGTAGTGTTACTATCTACAAAGCTAGAATTGTCGCAAAAGGTTTTCGACAAGTTCAAGGTGTTGACTACGATGAGATTTTCTCACTCGTATCTATGCTTAAGTCTGTCCGAATCATGTTAGTAATTGCCGCATTTTATGAAATCTGGCAAACGGATAAACAAAACGGCATTCCTTAATGGATTTATTAAAGAAGAGTTGTATATGATGCAACCAGAATGTTTTGTCAATCCAAAAGGTGCTAACAAAATGTGCAAGCACCAGCGATCCATCTGTGGACTGGTGCAAGCATCTCGGAGTTGGAATATACGCTTTGATGAGTTGATCAAAGCATATAGTTTTATACAGACTTGCGGTGAAGCCTGTATTTACGAGAAAGTGAGTGGGAGCACTACAGCATTTCTGATAAGAATATGTGAATGACATATTGTTGATCGGAAATAATGTAGAATTATTCTGTAAAGCATAAAAGGAGTGTTTGAAAGGAGTTTTTCAAAGAAAGACTTCGGTAAAGCTGCTTACATATTGAGCTTCAAGATCTATAGAGATAGATCAAGACGCTTGATAAGTTTTTCAATAAGTACATACCTTGACAAGATTTTGAAGTAGTTCAAAATGGAACAGTCAAAGAAAAAGTTTCTTGCCTGTGTTACAAGGTGTGAAGTTGAGTAAAGACTCAAAGCCCGACCACGGCAGAAGATAGAAAGAGAATGAAAGTCATTCCCTATGCCTCATTCATAGGTTCTATAAAGTATGCCATGCTGTGTACCGGATCTATTGTATACCCTGCACTGATTTGGCAAGGGAATACAATAGTGATCTAGGAGTAGATCACTGGACAGCGGTCAGAATTATCCTTAGTGAAATAAGGATATGTTTCTCGATTATGGACGTGACAAAAAGGTTCGTCGTAAAGGGTTACGTCGATGCAAGTTTTTTGACACTGATCTAGATGAATCTAAAGTCTCAATCTCGATACATATTGAAAGTGGGAGCAATTAGCTAGAGTAGCTCCATGTAGAGCATTGTAGACATAGAACTTGCAAAATACTTACGGATCTGAATATGACAGACCCGTTGACTAAGATTTTCTCACAAGCAAAACATGATCACACCTTAGTACTCTTTGGGGTTAATCACATAGCGATGTGAACTAGATTACTAAATCCAGTAAACCCTTTGGGTGTTGGTCACATGGCGATGTGAACTATGGGTGTTAATCACATGGTGATGTGAACTGTTGCTGTTAAATCACATGACAATGTGAACTAGATTATTGACTCTAGTGCAAGTGGGAGACTGAAGGAAATATGCCCTAGAGGCAATAATAAAGTTATTATTTATTTCCTTATATCATGATAAATGTTTATTATTCATGCTAGAATTGTATTAACCGGAAACATAATACATGTGTGAATACATAGACCAACAGAGTGTCACTAGTATGCCTCTACTTGACTAGCTCGTTAATCAAAGATGGTTATGTTTCCTAACCATGAACAAAGAGTTGTTATTTGATTAACGAGGTCACATCATTAGTAGAATGATCTGGTTGACATGACCCATTCCATTAGCTTAGCACCCGATCGTTTAGTATGTTGCTATTGCTTTCTTCATGACTTATACATGTTCCTATAACTATGAGATTATGCAACTCCCGTTTACCGGAGGAACACTTTGGGTACTACCAAACGTCACAACGTAACTGGGTGATTATAAAGGAGTACTACAGGTGTCTCCAATGGTAGATGTTGGGTTGGCGTATTTCGAGATTAGGGTTTGTCACTCCGATTGTCGGAGAGGTATCTCTGGGCCCTCTCGGTAATGCACATCACATAAGCCTTGCAAGCACTGTAACTAATATGTTAGTTGTGAGATGATGTATTATGGAACGAGTAAAGAGACTTGCCGGTAACGAGATTGAACTAGGTATTGGATACCGACGATTGAATCTCGGGCAAGTAACATACCGATGACAAAGGGAACAACGTATGTTGTTATGCGGTCTGACCGATAAAGATCTTCGTAGAATATGTAGGAGCCAATATGGGCATCCAGGTCCCGCTATTGGTTATTGACCGGAGACGTGTCTCGGTCATGTCTACATTGTTCTCGAACCGTAGGGTCCGCACGCTTAACGTTACGATGACAGTTATTATGAGTTTATGCATTTTGATGTACCGAAGGTTGTTCGGAGTCCCGGATGAGATCACGGACATGACGAGGAGTCTCGAAATGGTCGAGACGTAAAGATTGATATATTGGAAGCCTATGTTTGGACATCGGAAGTGTTCCGGGTGAAATCGGGATTTTACCGGATTACCGGGAGGGTTACCGGAACCCCCCGGGAGCCAAATGGGCCAACATGGGCCTTAGTGGAAAGGTGAGAGGGCAGCCCACATAGGGCTGCGCCTCCCCCCCTCTCCCTAGTCCTATTAGGACTAGGAGAGGGGCCGGCCACCTCTCTCTCTCTCTCTCCTTTAAAGGATTCCTAGTTGGACTAGGATTGGAGGGGGGAGTCCTACTCCCGGTAGGAGTAGGACTCCTCCTGCGCCTCCCTCTCTTTGGCCGGCCAGCCCCCTCCCTCCAACCTTTATATACGGGGGCAGGGGACACCCCAAGACACACAAGTTGATCCTTGAGATCGTTCCTTAGCCGTGTGCGGTGCCCCCTGCCACCAAATTCCACCTCGATCGTACCGTTGTAGTGCTTAGGCGAAGCCCTGCGTCGGTAGTACATCAAGATCGTCATCACGCCGTCGTGCTGACGGAACTCTTCCTCGACGCTTTGCTGGATCGGAGCCCGAGGAACGTCATCGAGCTGTACGTGTGCTAAGAACTCGGAGGTGCCGGAGTAACGGTGCTTGGATCGGTCGGATCGGGAAGAAGACGTACGACTACTTCCTCTACGTTGTGTGATCGCTTCCGCAGTCGGTCTGCGTTGGTACGTAGACAACACTCTCCCCTCTCGTTGCTGTGCATCACCATGATCTTGCGTGTGCGTAGGAAAATTTTCGAAATTACTGCGTTCCCCAACAGGACCATGCCGAATCGTAGTACCGGATATACACCCTTCTTTATGGTGTACGGCGCAGAGGCAGTCTTGCCCTGTGACATAATTCATGACTCACCTCGGGTGCACATGTACGAAGAAAGAGAAGCCGAGCTCGATCAGCAGGACAGTCTGGACACCCTGGAGGAGGAGCGCGTTGTAGCAAAAGCCCGTTCCGCATTTTATCAGCAACAGGCTCGCAGGTACCAAAGCAGAGAAGTACGGGCCAAAACTTATAACATTGGCGAACTAGTTCTACGCCTGCCGGATAAGAAAAAAGAACAAGCTCGAGCCCAAATGGGAAGGTCCCTTCATTATTGACCAAGTTCTGACTGGTGGAGTGTACCGACTGCGGGATGCATCAACTAATCGACTCGAGCCGAACCCATGGAACGCGGCCAGGCTCTGAAGATTCTACGCCTAGCGCCGGACTCTATGTTCGTCCTCTTCCTCTGTCCATTTTTTGCATATACATTATCTGTCTTGTTTTTCTTTCTTTCTTTTATTTTTTCTCTAGGCCTTCAAGGGCCAACTTGTGCCTTGCTTCCACATTATAGATGTGCTAGCCGCGCTCATCATACCTGGGGGCTTCTTTCACAGAAGCTTAATTATTTATCTGGGCCTCATGCCCCGCACATGTGTTATACTTCCGCATGTACCTTTTTTCGCCATTATATGCATCGATATGACTTAAGTTTTGGCCAAGCTAGGTTGCCTGGCTCTTGTATTTATGCCCTACGTTCCCGTTAATTCGGCTAGGGCATAAGGGGAGCACCTCTGCGATTGTTACTGCCTTGTCAGCCGGATGTGTACCTCAGACTGGGTGAAGCCGAAAGCTAGCGTTCTTAAGGGAATATTTGGTCGGTGCACAAAAGATGATTTTTTATTTTCCATATCTGCCCCTAGATGTTTTTTTCCTGCGTTTCTTATCGCAGTCCGGACATGCACTTTTAGGGCATGCATACCCAGGGAAAGGAACCCTTAACAGAACTATTCTCCCTAGAAGATGTTTCTTACTACCCATGTAATATAACATAACTAGTTGGGCACTTGTCCGTTCAAGCACTAATGACCCCTACGCCTGGTATCCACGCATACCCCGGTTCTTATATAACTGAGCGGCTATTCGGATACACTCCGGACTATCGGGTCCCGAGGTTGAAGCGAAAAGGTCCGCCAAGACAAATGATCTACAATCCGGCTAGAAGGCATTATACATGTCACTTTAATTACATAGTCATGCAGACTGACTAAATTCCTCTTCTATACCATCCAACAGGCGGTCTAGCCTACAATCCTGTTGGGAATACTTTGCGGCTAATTCTACTTGCCCATAAACTAAGCTAACATGGATCTCTTTTCCGTCGGTCCCCATAGGTCTGACCTCGGCCATGTGATTTGGGCCAGCCTTGGCATACCGCGTCTTCACCATGGCCCAGGCTTCTCTGGCACCTTGTCGGCAGGCCGATATCTTCCATAATCGGAAGCACCGCCATACTCCCTTGAGCTTCTCCGTAAGCTCTGCAACGCCCTCTGGCAGGGAGACGGATGGCCACAAGGCCTGGGCAACACCTTGCATCACCTGCCAAACTTGTTCGTGCAGATGTGAGAGATCGGATAGAAGATCACCCGCAGACCGAGGCATTTCCTCCGCGGGACGACCCGTCAGCATACCTACAGACATCACACTATTAGTCGGCTTCTTCACCGAACTCCTTAAAAAGGATTCGTTCAAGCACTTACTGAAAATGCCGCGCCGAAGCCGCTTATTCTCCTTCTTAGAGTCTGCAAGCTGGGCTTGAACGTCTTTTAGTTCCATGCTCAGCTTGATATTAGCATCTTGGAGATTGTTTTTCTCCCACCTAACCTCAGTCAGCACGCGTTTGCCAGCCTCTAGCTGTCGCACGACATGCTGGTCCTCTGGATTTTCTTCGGATTCATCTGCAACATCTACTGTTAGATCTGCAGCCACGCCACACACTATATGGTAAGCATCATTCTTTAAAGTAAATGTTACCAGCGGGTGACTTTTTCGGTTCCTGCAATGCGGCAACAACGGCCTGTAGTTGGGCCTTGCATTCCTCTAGCTCTTGTGACAGCCTAGTATTCTTCTCTGTAAGAACCTGCACAATAAAGATGATCCTTAAATCTGTTTTGCTAACTGTTTCAAGTCTCAGGGGCTACTGATACATATAAATCGTCAGATTTACTTACCCATACATCCTTTACATACTGATCTGTGGCTCTGGCTAGACTATCTTGAGCAGCACGGAGGTACGCCTCTCCGGAATTGAAGGCATCAAATGCCTCTGGTGAGAAACAAGCGTCACGGAGTACGGCCCGACGACGCCTATGATTCATGGCGCTTTCCACTTCTGAGTTTGTAGCGGATAATCTATCCGCATCCTCTGTAAGGGGATTATCCGGCGCCTGCCCCATATCGGCTTCCGCCTCTATGTCCGGTCCTGGCGCCCGACTGGTGGAAGCGTGATTAGTAACATCGCCGGACATATTCCGGCGAGCGTTTTTTCTGTTAAAGAAACCGGGCGTCGTTACATTTTGAGAAAGACGACAACCATGGAGCGGGGTTTTTGCTATACCTTTGCGTCGGCGTCTCCATCCTGACCGCCTTCCTTTTTGGCCTGCCCGGCCTCGGTACCTCTTGTTGGCGAGTTGCTGCGGGTTCGGCAGGGCATCCCGAATGCCTTCCCTGTAAAAACGTCATATGTATATGGTAGGTGAAGTGTCTAAAAGGGGATCCTAGTTTTTGGAGTTGGGATTTTTTGGTTTTCTTACGTGCGATGCAGGAAGCAGTCCGGGATAGTCGGCCGTAATGGCCACCATGGCATCATCACAACTTAACTGATAGAACTGCCGGTCTATCAACTCCACGAATATAACTGGATCTTCTTCAAGTCAGGAGTCGAGGGCCCGGTCAGGGTCCTCTGGTTGTGGAGAAGGGCTGCTGACCTCCTTTATGGCTTTTCGCAGTTCCTGCCGCAAAGTGGCAAGGTGAATACTTACGACAAATAATGCGGGAAAAATGCGAGTAAGGAGATATAACTTACCCAGCTTGGAGGATTGTACATGGAGAATCTGTCCCGTGGCTTGATGCAGATGAACTCCTCTTCCTCTCCCTTGAACAATTCAGACAGAATTTTTGCTAAAGCGGCAGCATTGTCCGGACCCTTGCGCCCGCAGCGGGTGGCATCATCTGCCCCGTTAAAACACCACAAGGGGTGCCCATGATATTGAAGTGGTTGCACTCCCTGCATTATGCAAATCGACATAACTTCGATTACTGTCAATCCTGATTGAGCCAGTGCTTTAATCCGGTTCATCAGGTAGAGGACTTCTCCATTGTCTTCCACCTGGGGGCTCCGTGGGCGCCAACTTCAGCGTTTCTTCAGAGGAGCATTGCTGAACTCAGGAAGACCCCGCCGAACAGGGTCCGGAAGGGGAACGTCCTCCATATAAAACCATTCTGAAGGCCAGTCTTCAGACGGCTTCTTCGGGGCACTGGATAGGTATCCGGTACCAGCGATGCGCCATATTTCAGCTCCGCCCACTTGATAAAGTGATCCCCTCTGTGTGCGAGGGACGAGGCAAAATAGCCTTTTCCACAGCTCGAAGTGAGCCTCGCAGCCCAGGAACAACTCGCAGAGAGCAACATAGCCGGCGATATGTAGAATGGAGGCAAGGGTGAAATTGCGTAATTGGAGGCCGTAGAACTCCAGGAGCCCGTGGAGGAACGGATGAATTGGAAATCCGAGTCCTCTCAATAGATAGGGGACAAGGCATACCCGCTCCCCCATAGAGGGGTTGGGGAAGCTCTCCGCTTGCTCCCCGCCATTGTAGGTGGCGAGCCCGGCTCGGACGGGCACCATATACGCCGAAGGGAGAAATCCCTTGGTCTGCAGTTCGACCAATCGACTGTGTGGGACTGAACACCTCTCCCAATCACCGGGCTTAGGGCTACGGGGGCGGGAGGAGGAGCTGCGGAGGTCGGCCATGCTGGAATGGATCCTTCCGAAACACGCTCTGATGGATTCTCGCTGGGGGAGGATGGTATGGATCAGATCTAAGAATCCCCATCCCTTTAATAGACAATTTATTTGTCTGGCTAGGGGGGCGAATGTAAAAACGCCCTGGCGCCTCATATTCATTCAACGCGTGGGAGATAGCCCTTATTGGGTACAGAAGCCAAGAGGTTTGAACATTTATGGGACGGACACTGCTTTACGAACACTCAAAAATTGGAGAAGAACCCGCCTTGCAATGTCGAAGACAACACTGCGCGCCGAACTCATCGTCATTGAAGCCTGGTTCAGGGGCTACTGAGGGAGTCCTGGATTAGGGGGTCTCCGGACAGCCGGACTATATCCTTTGGCCGGACTGTTGGACTATGAAGATACAAGATTGAAGACTTCATCTCGTGTCCGGATGGGACTCTACTTGGCATGGAAGGCAAGCTAGGCAATACGGATATGTATATCTCCTCCTTTGTAACCGACCTTGTGTAACCCTAGCCCCCTCTGGTGTCTATATAAACCGGAGGGTTTTAGTCCGTAGGGTAACATACAATCATACCATAGGCTAGCTTCTAGGGTTTAGCCTCTCCGATCTCGTGGTAGATCAACTCTTGTAATACTCATATCATCAAGAATAAATCAAGCAGGACGTAGGGTTTTACCTCCATCAAGAGGGCCCGAACCTGGGTAAAACATCGTGTCCCCTGCCTCTTGTTACCATCTGCCTTAGACGCACAGTTCGGGACCCCCTACCCGAGATCCACCGGTTTTGACACCGACAATGCCACTGTTGGGAAACCTTGCATGGAAAACAAAAAAATTCTATGCACACGCAATGATCTATCCATGGAGATGCATAGCGACGAGGGGGAGAGTGTGTATACGTACCCTCGAAGACCGTAAGCGGAAGCGTTTAACAATGTGGTTGATGTAGTCGAACTTCTTCTAGCTCTGACCGATCAAGTACCGAACGTACGACACCTCCGAGTTCGGCACACGTTCAACTCAGTGATGTCCCTCGCCTTCTTGATCCAGCAAGACATCGAGGTAGTAGATGAGTTCCGTCAACACGACGGCGTGGTGATGGTGAAGTGATTCTCGCAGGGCTTTGCCTAAGCACTACAAAAATATTGTTAGGGAACACAATATTTCAAAAAAATTACCTACAATCACGCAAGATCTATCTAGGAGATGCATACCAACAAGAGGGGAGAGTGTGTCTATGTACCCTCGTAGACCGAAAGCGGAAGCGTTTAGTAACGTGGTTGATGTTGTCGAACATATTCGTGATCCAACCGATCAAGTACCGAACGCACGACACCTCTGCGATCTGCACACGTTCAGCTCGGTGACGTCCCTCGAACTCGTGATCCAGTTGAGGACGAGGGAGAGTTTCGTCAGCACGACGGCGTGGTGATGGTGATGATGAAGTTACCGACGCATCGCTTCACCTAAGCACTATGACAATATGACCGAGGTGTAAAACTGTGGAGGGGGGCAACACACACGGCTAAAGATCAACTTGTGTGCCTATGGGGTGCCCCCTCCCCCGTATATAAAGGAGGGGAGGAGGAGGCCGACCCGCCCTAGGGGGTGCGCCCAAGGGGGGGAGTCCTACTCCAAGTAGGAATCGGCTCCCCCCTTTCCTAGTCCAAGTAGGAGAAGAAGGAAGGAGAGGGAGAGGGAGAGGGAGAGGGAAAGAGGGGCCGCGCCCCTTCCCCTAGTCCTATTCGGACTCCCCTTGGGAGGGAGGGGGGGGGGGCGCCACCTCCTGGCCGCTGCACTCTCTCTCCCCTAAAGCCCACTAAGGCCCATCACTTCCCCAGGGGGTTCCGGTAACCCTTCCGGCACTCTGGTTTTATCAAAACTATCCGGAACACTTCCGGTGTCCGAATAACATGGTCCAATATATCAATCTTTATGTCTTGACCATTTTGGGACTCCTCGTCATGTCTGTGATCTTATCTGGGACTCCAAACAACCTTCGGTTCATCAAATCACATAACTCATAATACAAATCGTCATCGAACGTTAAACATGCGGACCCTACGGGTTCGAGAACTATGTAGACATGACCGAGACACATTTCCGGTCAATAACCAATAGCGGAACATGGATGCTCATATTGGTTCCTAAATATTCTACGAAGATCTTTATCGGTCAAACTGCATAACAACATACGTTGTTCCCTTTGTCATCGGTATGTTACTTGCCCGAGATTCGATCGTTGGTATCATCATACCTAGTTCAATCTCGTTACCAGCAAGTCTCTTTACTCGTTTCGTAATGCATCATCTCGCAAGTAACTGATTAGTCACTTTACTTGGAAGGCTTATAGTGATGAGCATTACCGAGTGGTCCGAGAGATACCTCTCCGAAACACGGAGTGACAAATCCTATTCTCGATCTATGCCAACTCAACAAACACCATCGGAGACACCTGTAGAGCATCTTTATAATCACCCAGTTACGTTGTGATGTTTGATAGCACACTAAGTGTTCCTCCGGTATTCGGGAGTTGCATAATCTCATAGTCATCGGAACATGTATAAGTTATGAAGAAAGCAATAGCAATAAACTAAACGATCATAGTGCTAAGGTAACGGATGGGTCTTGTCCATCTCATCATTCTCTAATTATGTGATCCTGTTCATCAAATGATAACACATGTCCATGGTTAGGAAACTTAACCATCTTTGATTAACGAGCTAGTCAAGTAGAGGCATACTAGGGACACTTTGTTTGTCTATGTATTCACACATGTACTAAGTTTTGTTTGGAAATATGCCCTAGAGGCAATAATAAATTTGTTATTATTATATTTCCTTGTTCATGATAATCGTTTATTATCCATGCTAGAATTGTATTGATAGGAAACTCAGATACATGTGTGGATACATAGACAACACCATGTCCCTAGTAAGCCTCTAGTTGACTAGCTCGTTGATCAATAGATGGTTACGGTTTCCTGACCATGGACATTGGATGTCGTTGATAACGGGATCACATCATTAGGAGAATGATGTGATGGACAAGACCCAATCCTAAGCCTAGCACAAGATCGTGTAGTTCGTTTGCTAAAGCTTTTCTAATGTCAAGTATCATTTCCTTAGACCATGAGATTGTGCAACTCCCGGATACCGTAGGAGTGCTTTGGGTGTGCCAAACATCACAACGTAATTGGTTGGCTATAAAGGTACACTACAGGTATCTCCGAAAGTGTCTGTTGGGTTGGCACGAATCGAGACTGGGATTTGTCACTCCGTGTAAACGGAGAGGTATCTCTGGGCCCACTCGGTAGGACATCATCATAACTTGCACAATGTGATCAAGGAGTTGATCATGGGATGATGTGTTACAGAACGAGTAAAGAGACTTGCCGGTAGCGAGATTGAACAAGGTATCGGGATACCGACGATCGAATCTCGGGCAAGTATCGTACCGATAGACAAAGGGAATTGTATACGGGATTGATTGAATCCGCGACATCGTGGTTCATCCGATGAGATCATCGTGGATCATGTGGGAGCCAACATGGGTATCCAGATCCCGTTGTTGGTTATTGAACGAAGAGTTGTCTCGGCCATGTCTGCATGACTCCCGAACCCGTAAGGTCTACACACTTAAGGTTCGATGACGCTAGGGTTATAGGGAAAGTATGTACGCGGTTACCGAATGTTGTTCAGAGTCCCGGATGAGATCCCGGACGTCACGAGGAGTTACGGAATGGTCCAGAGGTAAAGATTGATATATAGGAAGTATTGTTTTGGCCACCGGAAGTGTTCCGGGCATCACCGGTAGTGTACCGGGACCATCGGAGGGGTCCGGGGGTCCACCAAGTGGGGCCACCAGCCCCGGAGGGCTGCATGGGCTAAGTGTGAGAGAAAACCAGCCCCTGGTGGACTGGTGCGCCCCCCACCAAGGCCCAAGGCGCCTCCAAGAGGGGAAGGGGGCAAACCCTAGGCTCAGATGGACCTAAGGCCCACCTAGTGGTGCGCCCCCCTCTCTCCCCCCTTGGCCGCCCCCTAGATGGGATCTAGGGCTGGCCGCCACCTAGATGGGATCTAGGGCTGGCCGCCACCCCTAGGGAGGGAACCCTATGTGGGGGCGCAACCCCTCCCCTCCCCTATATATACTTGAGGTTTGGGGCTGCCCAACACATGTGATTCAGTCTCCTTGTTGGCGCAGCCCTACCCCTCTCCCTCCTCGTCTCTCGTAGTGCTTGGCAAAGCCCTGCTGGAGTCCCGCGCTCCTCCACCACCACCACGCCGTCGTGCTGCTGCTGGACAGAGTCTTCCCCAACCTCTCCTTCTCCCCTTGCTGGATCAAGGCGTAGGAGACGTCACCAGGCTGTACGTGTGTTGAACACGGAGGTGCCATCCGTTCGGCACTAGGATCATCGGTGATTTGAATCACGACGAGTACGACTCCATCAACCCCGTTCACTTGAACGCTTCCGCTTAGCGATCTACAAGGGTATGTAGATGCACTCTCCTTCCCCTCGTTGCTAGATTACTCCATAGATTGTTCTTGGTGATGCGTAGAAAATTTTGAATTTCTGCTACGTTCCCCAACAGTGGCATCATGAGCTAGGTCTATGCGTAGTTACTATGCACGAGTAGAACACAAAGTAGTTGTGGGCGTCGGTATTGTCAATTATCTTGCTGTTACTAGTCTTATCTTGATTCGGTGGCATTGTGGGATGAAGCGGCCCGGACCAACCTTACACGTACGCTTACGTGAGACCGATTCCACCGACTGACATGCACTAGTTGCATAAGGTGGCTGGCGGGTGTCTATCTCTCCCACTTTAGTCAGATCGGATTCGATGAAAAGGGTCCTTATGAAGGGTAAATAGAAATTGGCATATCATGTTGTGGTTTTTTGCGTAGGTAAGAAACGTTCTTGCTAGCAACCTATAGCAGCCACGTAAAAAACTTGCAACAACAATTAGAGGACGTCTAACTTGTTTTTGCAGCATATGCCTTGTGATGTGATATGGCCAAAATGATGTGATGAATGATATATGTGATGTATGAGATTGATCATGTTCTTGTAATAGGAATCACGACTTGCATGTCGATGAATATGACAACCGGCAGGAGCCATAGGAGTTGTCTTAATTTATTTATGACCTGCGTGCCAACATAAACGTCATGTAATTACTTTACTTTATTGCTAAAGCATTAGCCATAGTGGTAGAAGTAATAGATGATGAGACAACTTCAAGAAGACACGATGATGGAGATCATGGTGTCATGCCGGTGACAACGATGATCATGGAGCCCCGAAGATGGAGATCAAGAGGAGCAAAATGATATTGGCCATATCATGTCACTATTTGATTGCATGTGATGTTTATCATGTTTTACATCTTATTTGCTTAGAACGACTGTAGCTTAAATAAGATGATCCCTCACTAAAATTTCAAGAAAGGTGTTCCCCCTAACTGTGCACCGTTGCGAAGGTTCGTTGTTTCGAAGCACCACGTGATGATCGGGTGTGATAGATTCTAACGTTCGAATACAACGGGTGTTGACGAGCCTAGCATGTACAGACATGGCCTCAGGACACATGCGAAACACTTAGATTGACTTGATGAGCCTAGCATGTACAGACATGGCCTCAGAACACGGAAGACCGAAAGGTCGAACATGAGTCGTATAGAAGATACAATCAACATGAAGATGTTCACCGATGGTGACTAGTCCGTCTCACGTGATGATCAGACACGGCCTAGTTGACTCGGATCATGTAATCACTTAGATGACTAGAGGGATGTCTATCTGAGTGGGAGTTCATAAGATGAACTTAATTATCCTGAACATAGTCAAAAGGCCTTCGCAAATTATGTCGTAGCTCGCGCTTCAGTTCTACTGTTTAGATATGTTCCTAGAGAAAATTTAGTTGAAAGATGATAGTAGCAATTATGCGGACTAGGTCCGTAAACTGAGGATTGTCCTCATTGCTTCATAGAAGGCTTATGTCCTTAATGCACCACTCAGTGTGCTGAACCTCGAACGTCGTCTGTGGATGTTGCGAACATCTGACATACACGTTTTGATAACTACGCGATAGTTCAGTTAAACGGTTTAGATTTGAGGCACCGAAGACATTTTGGAACGTCGCGAAACATATGAGATGTTTCGAGGGCTGAAATTGGGATTTCAGGCTCGTGCCCACGTCAATAGGTATAAGACCTCCGACGATTTCTTAGCCTGCAAACTAAGGGAGAAAAGCTCAATTGTTGAGCTTGTGCTTAGATTGTCTGAGTACAACAATCATTTGAATTGAGTGGGAGTTGATCTTCCAGATGAGATAGTGATGTTTCTCCGAAGTCATTACCACCAAGCTGCTAGAGCTTCGTGATGAACTATAATATATCAGGGACATATATGATGATCCTTGAGATATTCGCGATGTTTGACACCACAAAAGTAGAAATCAAGAAGGAGCATCAATTGTTGATGGTTGGTGGAACTACTAGTTTCAAGCAGGGCAAGGGCAACTGCAAGAAGGGATACTTCATGAAACGGCAATTCAGCTGCTGCTCTAGTGAAGAAACCCAAGGTTGAACCTAAACCCGAGACTAAGTGCTTCTGTAATAAGAGGAACAACCATTGGAGCAGAATTACCCTAGATACTTGGTAGATGAGAAGGCTGGCAAGGTCGATAGAAGTATATTGGATATACATTGTGTTAATGTGTACTTTACTAGTACTCCTAGTAGCACCATGGTATTAGATACCGGTTCGGTTGCTAAGTGTTAGTAAACTCGAAATAAAAGGCTGCGGAGTAAACAGAGACTAGCTAAAGGTGAGCTGGCGATATGTGTTGGAAGTTTTTCCAAGCTTGATGTGATCAAGGATCGCACGCTCCCTTTACCATCAAGATTGGTGTTTGCGTTGAGCATAGACATGATTGGATTATGTCTATCGCAATACGGTTATTCATTTATGGAGAATAATGGTTACTCTGTTTATTTGAATAATACCTTCAATGGTCTTGCACCTAAAATGAATGGTTTATTGAATCTCGATCGTAGTGATACACATGTTCATGCCAAAAGATATAAGATAGTAATGATAGTACCACCTACTTGTGGCACTGCCACGTAAGTCATATCGGTATAAAACACATGAAGAAGCTCCATGTTGATGGATCTTTGGGCTCACTCGTTTTTGAAAAGTTTGAGACATGCTAACCATGTCTATTGGTGTATATGCATGAAGAAACTCCATGCAAATGGACCGTTTGGACTCACTTGATTTTGAATCACTTGAGACATGCAAATCATACCACATGGGCAAGATGACTGAAAGCCTCGTTTTCAGTAAAATGGAACTAGAAAGCAACTTGTTGGAAGTAATACATTTTGATGTGTGCAGTCCAATGAGTGCTGAGGCATGTAGTGGATATCGTTATGTTCTTACTTCACAGATGATTTGAGTAGATGTTGAGTATATTTACTTGATGAATCACGAGTCTGAATTATTGAAAGGTTCAAGTAATTTCAGGGTGAAGTTGAAAGATCGTCGTGACAAGAGGATAAAATATCTATGATATGATCATAGAGATGAATATCTGAATTACGAGTTTGGCACAGAATTAAGACATTGTGGAAATTGTTTCACAACTAATACAGCCTGGAACACCATAGTGTGATGGTGTGTCCGAACATCATAACTGCACCCTATTGGATATGATGCATACCATGATGTCTCTTATCGAATTACCATGATAGTTTATGGGTTAGGCATTAGAGACAACCACATTCACTTTAAATAGGGCACCACATAATTCCGATGAGATGACACCGTATGAACTATGGTTTAGAGAAACCTAAGCTATCATTTCTTAAAAGTTTGGGGCTGCGACGCTTATGTGAAAAAGTTTCAGGCTGATAAGCTCGAACCCAAAGCGGATAAATGCATCTTCATAGGACACCCAAAACAGTTGGGTATACCTCCTGTCTCAGATCCGAAAGCAATAAGGGATTGTTTCTAGAATCGGGTCCTTTCTTGAGGAAAAGTTTCTCTCGAAATAATTGAGTGGGAGGATGGTGGAGACTTGATGAGGTTATTGAACCGTCTCTTCAACTAGTGTGTGGCAGGGCACAGGGAGTTGTTCCTGTGGCACCTACACCAATTGAAGTGGAAGCTTATGATAGTGATCATGAAACTTCAGATCAAGTCACTACCAAACCTCGTGGGATGACAAGGATGCGTACTACTTCAGAGTGGTACGTAATCCTGTCTTGGAAGTCATGTTGCTAGACAACAATGAACCTACGAGCTATGGAGAAACGATGGTGGGCCTGGATTCCAAAATGGCTCGAGGCCATATAATTCGAGAGAGGATCCATATATGAAAACAAAGTGTAGACTTTGGAAGAACTACTTGATGGTCGTAAGGCTGTTAGGTACATATGGATTTTAAAAGGAAGACGGGCAATGATGGTAAGTATCACCATTAAGAAAGCTTGACTTGTCGTTAAGATGTTTTCCGACAAGTTCAAGGAGTTGACTATGATGGGACTTTCTCACTCGTAGCGATGCTAAAAGTCTGTTGGAATTATATTAGCGATTACTGCATTATTTATGAAATCTTGCAGATAGGATGTCAAAACATTGTTTCCTCGACGATTTTCTTGAGGAAAGGTTGTATGTGATACAACTGGAAGGTTTTTTCAATCCTAAAAGATGCTAACAAGTATGCAAAGCTCCAGCAATCCTTCTAAGGACTGGAGTAAGCAACTCGGAGTTGGAATGTATGCTTTGATGAGATGATCAAAGATTTTGGGTGTATACAAAGTTTATGAGAAACTTGTATTTCCAAAGAAGTGAGTGGGAGCACTATAGAATTTCTGATGAGTATATGTTGTTGACATATTGTTGATCAGAAATGATGTAGAATTTCTGGAAAGCATATAGGGTTATTTGGAAAGTGTTTTTCAATGGAAAACCTGGATTAAGCTACTTGAACATTGTGCATCAAGATCTATAAGGATAGATCAAAACGCTTAATGGTACTTTAAAATGAGCACATACCTTGACATGATCTTGAAGGTGTTCAAGATGGATCAGTCAAAGAAGGAGTTCTTGCCTGAATTGTAAGGTATGAAGTTAAGACTTAAAGCTCGACCACGGTAGAAGAAAGAGGAAGGACGAAGGTCATCCCCTATGCTTTTGTCATAGGCTCTATATGGTATGCATGCTGTGTACCGCACCTGATGTGTGCCTTGCCCCATATCTGGCAAGAGGGTACAAAGGTAATCTAGGAGTAGATCACCAGATAGCGGTCTAAATTATCCTTAGAGGAATAAGGATATGTTTCTCGGTTATGGAGGTGATAAAGAGTTCGACGAAAAGAGTTACGTTGATGCAAGCTTAACACCTGTCCGGATAGCTCTGAGTAGAGATACCGGATACATATAATGGAGCAACAATTTAGAATAGCTCCAAGTAGAACAGTTATTTGAAATGGCTCCAAATGTAGCGTAGTAGTTGCATCTACAAGATGACATAGAAATTTGCGAAGTACATACGGATCTGAATGTTGCAGACCCGTTGACTGAAACCTCTCTCACAAGCATAACATGATCAAACCCAGAACTCTTTGGGTGTTAGTCACATGGGGATGTGACCTTGAGTGTTAATCACATATTGATGTGAACTAGATTATTGACTCTAGTGCAAGTGGGAGACTGTTGGAAATATGCCCTAGAGGCAATAATAAATTGGTTATTATTATATTTCCTTGTTCATGATAATCGTTTATTATCCATGCTAGAATTGTATTGATAGGAAACTCAGATACATGTGTGGATACATAGACAACACCATGTCCCTAGTAAGCCTCTAGTTGACTAGCTCGTTGATCAATAGATGGTTACGGTTTCCTGACCATGGACATTGGATGTCGTTGATAACGGGATCACATCATTAGGAGAATGATGTGATGGACAAGACCCAATCCTAAGCCTCGCACAAGATCGTGTAGTTCGTTTGCTAAAGCTTTTCTAATGTCAAGTATCATTTCCTTAGACCATGAGATTGTGCAACTCCTGGATACCGTAGGAGTGCTTTGGGTGTGCCAAACGTAACGACGTAACTGGGTGGCTATAAAGGTACACTATAGGTATCTCCGAAAGTGTCTGTTGGGTTGGCACGAATCGAGACTGAGATTTGTCACTCCGTGTAAACGGAGAGGTATCTCTGGGCCCACTCGGTAGGACATCATCATAATGTGCACAATGTGATCAAGGAGTGATCACGGGATGATGTGTTACAGAACGAGTAAAGAGACTTGCCGGTAACGAGATTGAACAAGGTATCAGGATACCGACGATTGAATCTCGGGCAAGTATCGTACCGATAGACAAAGGGAATTGTATACGGGATTGATTGAATCCGTGACATCATGGTTCATCCGATGAGATCATCGTGGAGCATGTGGGAGCCAACATGGGTATCCAGATCCCGCTGTTGGTTATTGACCAAAGAGTTGTCTCGGCCATGTCTGCATGACTCCCGAACCCATAAGGTCTACACACTTAAGGTTCAATGATGCTAGGGTTATAGGGAAAGTATGTACACAGTTACCGAATGTTGTTCGGAGTCCCGGATGAGATCCCGGACGTCACGAGGAGTTCCAGAATGGTCCGGAGGTAAATATTGATATATAGGAAGTATGGTTTTTTGGCCACCGAAAGTGTTCCGGGCATCACCGGTAGTGTACCGGGACCACTGGAGGGGTCCGGGGGTCCACCAAGTGGGGCCACCAGCCCCGGAGGGCTGCATGGGCCAAGTGTGAGAGGGGACCAGCCCCTGGTGGGCTGGTGCGCCCCCCACCAAGGCCCAAGGCGCCTCCAAGAGGGGAAGGGGGCAAACCCTAGGCTCAGATGGACCTAAGGCCCACCTAGTGGTGCTCCCCCTCTCTCCCCACTTGGCCGCCCCCTAGATGGGATCTAGGGCTGACCGCCACCCCTAGGGAGGGAACCCTATGTGGGGGCACAGCCCCTCCCCTCCCCCTATATATACTTGAGGTTTGGGGCTGCCCAACACATGTGATTCAGTCTCCCTGTTGGCGCAGCCCTACCCCTCTCCCTCCTCGTCTCTCATAGTGCTTGGCGAAGCCCTGCTGGAGTCCCGCGCTCCTCCACCACCACCACGCCGTCGTGCTGCTGTTGGACGGAGTCTTCCCCAACCTTTCCTTCTCCCCTTGCTGGATCAAGGCGTAGGAGACGTCACCGGGTTGTACGTGTGTTGAACACGGAGGTGCCGTCCTTCGGCACTAGGATCATCGGTGATTTGAATCACGACGAGTACGACTCCATCAACCCCGTTCACTTGAACGCTTCCGCTTAGCGATCTACAAGGGTATGTAGATGCACTCTCGTTCCCCTTGTTGCTAGATTACTCCATAGATTGATCTTGGTGATGCGAAGAAAATTTTGAATTTCTGCTACGTTCCCCAACAGTTTTCGGTTAATACAATTCTAGCATGAATAATAAACATTTATCATGATATAAGGAAATATAAATAAAAACTTTATTATTGCCTTTAGGGCATATTTCCTTCAGTCTCCCACTTGCACTAGAGTCAATAATCTAGATTACATAGTAATGATTCTAACACCCATGGAGTCTTGGTGCTGATCACGTTTTGTATCTTGCAAATCTCTATGTCTCCCTCCTTGACTTGATCGCAGATGGAATTGAAGCGTCTCTTGATGTGCTTGGTTCTGTTCTGAAATCTGGATTCCTTTGCCAAACTAATTTCACCAGTATTGTCACAAAAGATTTTCATTGGACCCGATGTACTAGGTATTACACCCAGATTGGATATGAACTCCTTCATCCAGACTCCTTCATTTGCTGCTTCCGAAGCAGCTATGTACTCCACTTCACATATAGATCCCGCCACGACGCTCTGCTTAGAACCGCACCAACTAACAACGCTACCATTCAATAAAAATACGTATCTGGTTTGTGACTTAGAGTCATCCGGATCAGTGTCAAAGGTTGCATCGACGTAAATGTTTATGAAGAGCTCTTTGTCACCTCCATAAATGAGAAACATATCCTTAGTCCTTTTCAGGTATTTCAGAATGTTCTTGACCGCTGTCCAGTGATCCACTCCTGGATTACTTTGGTACCTCCCTGCTAAACTAAGAGCAAGGCACACATCATGTCTGGTACACAACATTGCATACATGATAGAACCTATGGCTAACGCATAGGGAATGACTTTCATTTTCTCTCTATCTTCTGAAGTGGTCGGGCATTGAGTCTGAATCAACTTCACACCTTGTAACACATGCAAGAACCCTTTCTTTGACTGATCCATTTTGAACTTCTTCAAAACTTTGTCAAGGTATGTGCTCTGTGAAAGTCCAGTTAAGTGTTTTGATCTATCTCTATAGATCTTGATGCCCAATATATAAGCAGCTTCACTGAGGTCTTTCATTAGAAAATTCTTATTCAAGTATCCTTTTATGTTATTCAAAAATTTCGTATCATTTCCAATCAACAAAATGTCATCCACGTATAATATCAGAAATGCTATGGAGCTCCTACTCACTTTCTTGTAAATATAGGCTTCTCCAAGAAGTCTGCATAAACCATATGCTTTGATCACACTATCAAAGCATATATTCCAACTCCGAGAGGCTTGCACTAGTCCATAAATGGATCGCTGGAGCTTGCACACTTTGTTAGCACCTCTAGGATCGACAAAACCTTCTGGTTGCATCATATACAACTCCTCTTTGAGATATCCATTAAGGAATGCAATTTTGACATTCATTTGCCAAATTTCATAATCATAAAATGCGGCAATTGCTAACATGATTCAGACAGACTTAAGCATCACTACGAGTGAGAAGGTCTCATCGTAGTCAACTCCTTGAACTTCGAAAACCTTTCTCAACAAGCCGAGCTTTGTAGACAGTAATATTACCGTCAGCGTTAGTCTTTTTCTTGAAGATCCATTTATTCTCTCTGGCTTGTTGATCATCGGGCAAGTCAACCAAAGTCCACACTTTTTTCTCATACATGGATCCCATCTCAGATTTCATGGCCTCAAGCCATTTCACGGAATCAGGGCTCATCATCGCTTCCTCATAGTTCGTAGGTTCGTCATGGTCAAGTAACATGACTTCTAGAACAGGATTACCGTACCACTCTGGTGCGTATCTTACTCCGGTTGACCTACGAGGTTCGGTAGTAACTTGATCAGAAGTTTCATGATCATCATCATTAGCTTCCTCACTAATTGGTGTAGGAATCACTTGAGCTGATTTCTGTGATGAACTACTTTCCAATAAGGGAGAAGGTACAATTACCTCATCAAGTTCTACTTTCCTCCCACTCACTTCTTTCGAGAGAAACTCCTTCTCTAGAAAGGATCCATTCTTAGGAACGAATATCTTGCCTTCGTATCTGTGATAGAAGGTGTACCCAACAGTCTCCTTTGGGTATCCTATGAAGACACATTTCTCCGATTTGGATTCGAGCTTATCCGGTTGAAGCTTTTTCACATAAGTCGCAGCCCAAACTTTAAGAAACGACAATTTGGTTTTTCTTGCCAAACCAAAATTCATATGGTGTCATCTCAACGGATTTCGATGGTGCCCTATTTAACGTGAATGCAACCATCTCTAAAGCATAATGATAACCCACAAGTATAGGGGATCGCAACAGTTTTCGAGGGTAGAGTATTCAACCCAAATTTATTGATTCGACACAAGGGGAGCCAAAGAATATTCTCAAGTATTAGCAGCTGAGTTGTCAATTCAACCACACCTGGAAACTTAATATCTGCAGCAAGGTATTTAGTAGCAAAGTAATATGATAGTAGTGGTAACGGTGGCAAAAGGTAACAGTAGCAAAAGTAATATTTTTGGGTTTTTGTAGTGATTGTAACAATAGCACCGGAAAAGTAAATAAGCAAATAACAATATATGAAAAGCTCGTAGGCATTGGATCGGTGATGGAAAATTATGCCAGATGCGATCGATCATGTAACAGTCATAACCTAGGGTGACACAGAACTAGCTCCAGTTCATCAATATAATGTAGGCATGTATTCCGAATATAGTCATGCGTGCTTATGAAAAAGAACTTGCATGACATCTTTTGTCCTACCCTCCCATGGCAGCGGGGTCCTATTGGAAACTAAGAGATATCAACGCCTCCTTTTAATAGAGTACCGGACCAAAGCATTAACACATAGTGAATACATGAACTCCTCAAACTACGGTCATCACCGGGAATGGTCCCGATTATTGTCACTTCGGGGTTGCCGAATCATAACACATAGTAGGTGACTATAGACTTGCAAGATAGGATCAAGAACTCTCATATATTGATGAAAACATAATAGGTTCAGATCTGAAATCATGGCACTCGGGCCCTAGTGACAAGCATTAGGCATAGCAAAGTCATAGCAACATCAATCTCAGAACATACTGGATACTAGGGATCAAACCCTAACAAAACTAACTCGATTACATGATAAATCTCATCCAACCCATCACCGTCCAGCAAGCCTACAATGGAATTACTCACACACGGTGGTGAGTATCATGAAATTGGTGATGGAGGAAGGTTGATGATGACGATGGCGACGGATTCCCCTCTCCGGAGCCCCGAACGGACTCCAGATCAGCCCTCCCGAGAGAGTTTAGGGCTTGGCGGCGGCTCCGTATCATAAAACGCGATGAATCCTTCTCTCTGATTTTTCTCTCCCCGAAAGTGAATATATGGAGTCAAGGTTGAGGTCGGTGGAGCGTCAGGGGGCCCACGAGGCAGGGGCGCGCCCAGGAGGGTAGGGCGCGCCCCACCCTCGTGGACAGGTGGTGGGCCCCCTAACGTGGATCTTTCTTCCAGTATTTTTTATATATTCCAAAATAATTCTCCGCTGATTTTCAGGTCATTCCGAGAACTTTTATTTCTGCACAAAAATAACACCATGGCAATTCTGCTGAAAACAGCATCAGTTCAGGTTAGTTCCATTCAAATCATGCAAGTTAGAGTCCAAAATAAGGGCAAAAGTGTTTGGAAAAGTAGATACGACGAAGACATATCAACTCCCCCAAGCTTAAACCTTTGCTTGTCCTCAAGCAATTCAGTTGATAAATTGAAAGTGATAAAGAAAAACTTTTACAAACTCTGTTTGCTCTTCTTGTTGTAAATATGTTGTAACATCCCAAATTTCCAATTTGGAACGTTATGCATTAGATCATCACTGCATATCATATTTTATTGCATTTTGGTTTAATCTTATAAATTCTACGCAACTCAAGGACCCACAGAGAGAGAGTTGGGATTTCGTTATTTTCATATTTGAGTTTTCTTAAATTTTGAAAAGAGGATCGTTTGACTTTAATTATTTTCTCTTAAATATTTCTTTTAAGAAAATAAAAGGAGAGGGGATAAAATGACTTCCCCAAAATAAAGAAATATTGGAGATTTAATGTTAAAATCAAATAAGATTTTATTTGGAGTTTTTATCGCTATTTTATACGAATGAGGGAAAATATGCGTTTTTCAAAATTGCATTAGAGGCCCAAATAAATGTTCACCTTGTTCGGTAGATTTTTAGAGGACGGGGAAAATTTATTTCGAGATTTTTGGAGTCTGTTTAGTATTCTTTTTCTTTGTTTTTCTGCGCGTCGGAATTATTTAAAAAAAAGGGAACCGACCTACGGGCCGTATCTGGCCTGGACTCCTCCCCAGGCCCCTCCTGATAAGCCGCATCCCTGCCCCGCAGCCCACCGCCGCCGCCCAGCCCACCCCGCGCCCCAAACCCTAGCGCCACCGCCGCCCTAGCGCGCCGCCGCCGCCAGCCGCCACCGCCACCCCGTGCGCCGTGCCGCGCCGCCGCCGCCTCCCCCCATTGCCGGATCTCGTCGCCGTTGACCGCCGTTGACCGGTTGGTTTTCTTCGGTTAAAACCCTGGTTTTTTTATTTTTTGGTTTAAATTCGTTAGATCGGTTTTTTCGTCGGTTTATTTATTTTGCGGACGTTCGTCCGTCCGTCCGTTTAAACGAACGCCGTTCACCCGTTAGTCACAGACAGCGAACGTTCGTTCGTTAGCCCATTCGTGAGTTTTTCTTTCTCTCGGGTTTTTCGCGATTATTTCGATTGTGATTTCTGATCCAATTTTTGTTTTAGTATATCTTTTTGCTTGTTTATCGGAATCAGGCGATTCAAACGCCTAGATCTTCGTCTCGAAGCCCTCTTTCTGTTTAACCAACTTGAACAAGATTTTGAAACTGTAAAATTTGACTTTAGTTCAGATTAGTGATCGGATCTTGTTTCTTTCGCAGTTTGTGTTTTGTTGCTTCGTTCGATTTGATTCTTTTTGCAAACCGGAGTTCTTAAGTTGAACTTTCTAGTAAGATCTTCTTATTTGAGTTTTACCCGTGCTTCTAGTTGAATGCTTATTGTATGCTTGTTTTTTGCGATAGAGTACCCGAAGTGCGAAGCGTGCTACTACGAGTCTTTAGGTTTTGCGGATCATTAGCAAGGCAAGTAACACTTTGATCATACCTCTTTACTACCCAGTTTTATTGCATTAGATCAGTCCTCAAACAATTGCATGGTTAGGATCTGATTAAATTGTGGGTTTTGGGAAGTAGATGGGGTAGTACCTATTCACCAGTTTATTATCAAACCTATGGGAGTTACTTCTATGCTGCTTATATTTGCTATGCTATGCTATGCTCATAGACGTGGATTGGGTTTGAGAGTATCCATGACAGTGGTGAGTTTGTTAATTAATGGTTCAACTTAAGGTGGCAACATAAATACACATCTGGGTGGATTGCTTGTGGGCACCTGGAGTACCCAGTGTTGTCCTAGGATATCCCGGAGGACCCGTGTGATCATCCTACGGCCCGCCACCCAAGCTCAAAGGGATCATAAGATTATTCATGCTAGAAACTTCCGTGTGCAGCCACAAGCTATTATGGGCTCTAGCATAGTTGAGTAAGTTGTGTGAAGCTCTTGAAGAGGTATACTAGCAGATGTAGTGGGTTGTAGGTGGTATAGTCTACCCAGAGTAGAGAGTTAATGCTTCAGAAAGACTGTGTCTCGAATCTCCGACCATGGATGTATTCGAGTCTTGTGGGGAAAAGTGCGCAAGCCTCTACAGAGTGTATAAACTAATCATGGTTAGCCGTGTCCCCGGTTATGGACATCTTGAGTATCTAGTTCTTGGATTATCATGTGGATCCCATCACTCTTAATTTAAATTGATTGGGTTAATGATGATGTTTGATTGGGATTGAGTTGGAGGAACCTTCTCAATGCTTAACAACTACCATGATAGTTAAATAAAATTGATTCCTTTGTTGTAGGGAAAATTGGCTTTTCGCGAAACATATTAACCATATAGCCTGCACCAGCCATATATGCATGTAGTGATAGCAATTATTCTGTTCATTACTCTCTTGTGTTACATTGCCAGCATATTCCATGTGCTGACCCATTTCGGGGTGCAACGTATCATGTTGCAGACTTTTCAGACGACGAGTAAGGAGCCATAGGTCGTTGTCTTTCACTCAGTGATGCTGTTGGAGTTGATGGATTCACTTTATCTTCCAAGCCTTCCGTTGTTATCGATTTAGATAGCCTTAAGCCATATTTATTGTTTTATGTTCTCTTTTGAGACATTCGATGTAATAAGTGTGTGATTGCTACCCTGTTATAAATCCTCAAGTACTGTGCGTGTCAGCATTACCAATCCAGGGATGGCACTGATGCACAGAGATCGGACTGTTTGAGGTCTGGTCGCTACAAGATGGTATCAGAGCACATGCTGACTGTAGGACACGACCACTAAGCTAAAAACCCTAGATCACTACTCTCTTCTCATTTCAGACTCCTCTCCATTTTTACTCTTTAGGATGGCGGATGCAAGGAACAAGTTTGCACAACCAGATGAAGACACCCCCTTTGGACGACACTTGAAGGAAGTCACTAGGTACCTGAACATCAGAATACCAAGCTTCACCGGGACTTACAACGCTACTCTACCAGAAGTGGAGCGCTGGATGATCCAAGTTCAAGTTCCAGGAAGGACGTTCATGCCAGTCACCGAGCCCATAGAGTTTTCCTTTGACGCACCCACCCGGAGTCTAGGCAAGAGCATGGCCGCCCACATCACCATTGGACGCATTGGAGAATTTTACCACAAGGATCTCAAGGATACTATTTACTAGATTTGTGGGCGCCGAGATGATCCATGGGAGATGATCAACACCAGGAAGGATAGATCTATTGCATCTTTCATCTAGGAGTTAAACCAGCACATTCATCGCCAGGAGAATCAGATGTGCGTAGGCATGATAGATCTGAAGAAGGCAATGACAAGGATCATGGAGCTGGAGGAAGAACTCAAGGCTATTCGTGAAGATTTTGAGGAGGAAATCATCGTACTAGTGGAGAAGAATGACGACCTGACAAGGAAGCTGGGAGTATTCATGGGAGACCCCGCGCCAGGAGGAGAAGATGATGATTCCACCTGCCCGGAGAACTACATCATCATCAACGACACCGACTCGGACCCCGACGATAGCGATCATGACTTTGTTGATGAAGCTGGAGCAGATATTATGGAGTCTTCTACCGATCAATTTTTCTAGTCGACTACCATAATAGTAGTAGTATTCCCCCATGTAAATAGTATAGTCCGAGCACTTTTGTAACGATAGTTAGATCGATTGTATGCCCTTGTTTGAATTGATTGAAGTGATATGATTGTGTTTGTCTCATGTGCATATGGGTAGTGTTTTCCCCCTAGACCCCATTCTAATCGGTTTTCTCATCTTTTCTAAACCCATCAGATGCCTCCGAGACGCGATGATGGATTTGCTTTCCCACCGGAGCTCACCCAGTTGATCTAGCAGCAGAATACTTTGATGCAGATACTAGTCCAGAATCAGAATCAGGGGAACAACAACAATAACAACAACCCACCACCACCACCACCTGTTGATCACTTAGCCCATTTTCTAAGGCTGAATCCACCGGTGTTCTGCAGTAGCACCGAGCCGATAGTTGCAGATGATTGGCTCTGCAATATTGGAAGGGAGTTGACCACTGTAGGATGCACATATGCAGAAAGAGTGCGTTTTGCCTCACATCAGCTTGATGGACCCGCAGCAGCATGGTGGGAGAATTACACTGTCACCTATCCCATCAACGCTGTTACATGGGACCAGTTTCAGCAGGCCTTTCGCACTGCCCATGTATCAGCAGGAGCTATGGCCATGAAGAAGCATGAGTTTCGCAACTTACGCCAAGGAGGACACACCGTTGGCCAGTATGTGGATGACTTTAGCAAGCTAGCACGTTATGCCCTAGATGACGTTGCTACGGATGCAGCTAAACATGAGAAGTTTCTGGAAGGACTGAATGATGAGCTGAGCATGCAGTTGATGGTTGCAACTTTTAATAACTACCAACAGTTGGTAGATAGAGCTCTCATGATTGAAGGGAAGCAGTAGTAGATTGACAACCATAAGAGGAAGTATGGACACAGGAAGTATAATTCTGGAGCTCAGCAGAGACCCTGTTTTACCCCAAACTCGGGAGGACCCCTTCAACATAACCATGGAGGTCACAACCACAATGGAGGGATTACGCACAACCATAGTGGCCCCAGGAATGCAAATGGTAATGGAGGAAGCAACGGCCAAAACCGTATGTCGGTGTCAAAACCGGCGGATCTTGGGTAGGGGGTCCTGAACTATGCGTCTAAGGCGGATGGTAACAGGAGGCGGGGGACACGATGTTTACCCAGGTTTGGGCCCTCTTGATGGAGGTAATACCCTATGTCCTGCTTGATTGATCTTGATGATATGAGTATTACAAGAGTTGATCTACCACGAGATCGTAGAGGCTAAACCCTAGAAGCTAGCCTATGGTATGATTGTTGTTGTTCTATGGCTAAACCCTCCGGTTTATATAGACACCGGAGGGGGCTAGGGTTACACAGAGTCGGTTACAAGGGAGGAGATCTACATATCCATAGTGCCAAGCTTGCCTTCCACGCCAAGGAGAGTCCCGTCCGGACACGAGACGAAGTCTTCAATCTTGTATCTTCATAGTCCAATAGTCCGGCCAAAGGATATAGTCCGGCTGTCCGGAGACCCCCTAATCCAGGACTCCCTCAGTAGCCCCTGAACCAGGCTTCAATGACGATGAGTCCGACGCGCAAATTGTCTTCGGCATTGCAATGCGGGTTCTTCCTCCGAATACTCCATAGAAGATTTTGAACACAAGGATAGTGTCCGGCTCTGCAAAAAAAGTTCCACATACCACCGTAGAGAGAATAATATCTCCACAAATTTAATCTGCTGGCACATTTAGCAACATGACATCATGCCATGGCCCGGTCATTATTCGAACCGTTTTTTCTCAACCAGCACTACACATATCACGAGGCAGTTTTCTTGACACGTCTTGTCGAAGTAGAGAACGTGTCCCCTTATCACGGGATTCTCATCAATACGGGTATGGGTAACCCAACCGCACCATCAATTACGGCGTTCGAGGAATAAGCGATTTTACCAGGTAAGTGGGGAGGCGCATCGCCTCTTCCGCCCTTATAAAGGGACAAAGATTCACCCTTTTTACCCACGCCTTCTTCCTCCTTGATTATCCATTCTCGCACACTCAAGCTCCAGCGCCCAAGTTCGCGTCTTTCTCCTCAAGCCACTACAAGCATGTCCGGAGCGGGAGGCAAATAGATGGTCTCCTCCGTCACGGAGGAGAACATCACAAAGCTACGGGAAGCCGAATATCTGGCCACAGACATCGCACATCGGCTACCAGATGCGGGGAAGATCATCCCTACGCCCGAACCCCATGAGAGGGTAGTTTTCCTTACCCACTTTGTCCGCGGACTGGGATTTCCCCTTCACCCGTTTGTCCGCGGGCTCATGTTCTACTACGGGCTGGATTTTCATGACCTGGCCCCCAATTTCATCGTCAACATCTCGACATTTATCGTCGTGTGCGAGGCCTTCCTCCGCATCAGGCCCCACTTCGGCCTGTGGCTGAAGACCTTCAATGTTAAACCGAAGGTGGTGGTCGGCCAGCAAGCAGAGTGCGGAGGCGCCATGGTGGGCAAAGTGCCTAACGCCACCTAGCTCAAAGGCTCCTATGTGGAGACCATAAAGGGGTGGCAATTGGGGTGGTTCTACATCACCGAGCCGCGCGACACCAACTGGGTGGCGGCCTCCAAATTTCGATCCAGAATCCCCACACGGCTCACTTCCTGGAAAGAGAAGGTCCTGTCCTGGGGTTCCCCGGTAGAGCTGACCGGACTCCAGACCTGCATCAAGAACATGATGAGCAAGAAAATCAAGCTCTTCAACGTGGTCCAGGTCATGCTCTTCCACTGGATCCTCCCGTGTCAACGATGGGTATTCAATTTGTGGGAGTTCGACTCGGCCAAGCACCAGACGCTGCGAGAGCTCTTCGACACGACGCACAAGGACGTCTGGAAGGTGTTGTTCAAGGGCGCCGAGGTAACTCCTCCCCTTACCGAGGACTGTAGACTCAGCGCAAAGCGCCATGCCAATCCGGTAAGTTTTTTATATCTCACAGGATGTTTATTTGCCCCAGTTTAATCATGTGCGGGATCTAAGCTTCCATGCTATTAACAGGACTGGGTGGAGACACCAGAGCGGATCGATTGCCCAGCCCCCCTGCCTGAAGATCCTGCAGATGCTCTCCTAACGGAGATGCTGGTTCCGGTGCCTTACGAGGTGCCGGTGAAGAAGGCCAAGAAGAAGGCCATGGGGACCCGAAAGGGTCTCCGGCGCAAGGTTATATCAGACTCATTGTCCGATAACTCCAAAACGCACTCCTCCCACGAAAACAAGGAGGAGGAAGAGGAAAGTTCTCCCGCCCAGCCAGGGAGACAGGAAAAGGAAGGCCGCCCCAACTGGAGAGGCCGAAGGGTCCAAGAAGGGAAGGACCGTCCTTCCGGACTGCTCCACGACGGCCGCCTACAGCGGCGACGAGTGGTTACCTAGGGACAAGCCCCTAGTGAAGTCGTAAGTATCCGGATACCATAGTAATTCATGGTATGTTTTATTGCACTGCTTCTCCTTACGCCGAATATGATTATGAAGTCTGTCCCGAGCCCATCTCGACGTATCTTCGTTGGACGGTTCTTTGGACTCGTCGGATATGAATACCAATTCACTTCCGACCGCCTCCACCCCTTGCCCTACGGACAACATCAAGGTGTTGTCTCAAAAGGCACCGAGCCGAGGGGAGGTAGTCCTGGGGGCGCCTCGAGGCGACCTTCCGGACCCTGGGCGCAAAGGGAGCAAGACTCCCATGGGCTCCAAGTTCGGCCCCCAGCCGAACACTGCGCCCGAACCTTCAGTGGTTCCGGACTCCGGCAGGCGATCCCCCATTAAGAGGGGCAAGCCGCCCGTGCCGGTGGCCTCTGTCCATCCAGAGGCACCGGACAACTTGTTGGAAGCGCTTCGCGGCGCTTCCATCGATGAAGAGCACCACACTATCATGAGTGCGGTGATCGAGAAAGTTCAGTCCGCCAAAAACGGACTGACCGAAGCTTGTGCCAGCCTCCTAACAGGCTTTGAGGTAAGCAATCAAAATATAGGAAAATATTACCGCATAGACAGTAGCCCCTGATGCTTTGTTTGACGTTCGCGAAGAAGGGCCGAATAGAGGATCAAATAATGACTCAGGAGTCTAATCAAAATATGTCTATGTGCATATGCAGGCTTCACTGCTGGCCGCTGCCGCACATACTGTGGAGGTCGCCGCACTGAAGCAGGACCTTGAGCGGTCCGAGGAAGAGCTCGGCCTTACCAAGAGGCAGCTTGAGGAGAGCAAAGGTAAGCAATACCTTGTCTATATATTAAAAAGAAATTCGGTTGTAAAGTAATAGGATCATCATGAATTTTCCAGGGGCCACAACCGAGGTGGCGACCCTGAAGAAGGCGCTGTCCGAGGCCGAAGACAAAGTGGCCAAGGAGCGCATTGAGCGGGAAAAGCAAGAAGCCTGGGTAGGCGAGGTGCAGCAAGAGCTCGAGGCTCTCGCCAAAAAACACGAGTCCTTGGAGCTTGACTCTAAGACGCGAGAGTCCGAGCTTGCAAAGGCGCTCGAAAGCGCACGGATCGCCAAGGCTGAAGCCCACAAGGCCCTCCAGGAGATTGATGCGGTGAAGAAGATAGCAGCGGGTAGGGCATTCATTATGCAAAGAAAGAATGTGAAGGAAAATTTCCTTTTACTTACCCGAGTTTGGAGCTCTCCAGGAGCGTTCGCAGATCTTCCCCGCAGTGTACTGGATGATAGAAGAATTTGTTGCTTTTATGGGTGCTTATGAAATTGAATCTATGTTTAAGGAGTTTGAAGATATTGATGATTCGGTTTATAGACCTGAAAATTAGCTATCCTTAAATATTGCTATGAGAATTATGAATACAATTCCGATATTAATGCACTTATTGAGAAAGTCTCCGCTGTCCAGAAGAGACTAATATTTTGTAGGAGTCTATGGAAGAAGAAATTGATGAAACTGTGAGCTCATTGGATGAAAAAGATGAGGAGGGGAGCGAAGAACAAAAGGAGGAAGAGCGGATTAGCTACCCGTGCCCACCTTCTAATGAGAGTAACTCTTCAACTCATACATTGTTTAATTTCCCTTTGTGCTTACCGAAGGATGATTGCTATGATGATTGTTATGATCCCGTTGATTCCCTTGAAATATCCCTTTTTGATGATGTTTGTGTTGGGGAACGTAGTAATTTCAAAACAATTCCTAAGCACACGCAAGATCATGGTGATGCATAGCAACGAGAGGGGAGAGTGTTGTCTACGTATCCTCGTAGACCGACAGCGGAAGCGTTATGACAACGCGGTTGATGTAGTCGTCCGTCTTCAGGGCCCGACCGATCAAGCACCGAAACTACGGCACCTCCGAGTTCTAGCACACGTTCAGCTCGATGATGATCCCGGACTCCGATCCAGCAAAGTATCGGGGAAGAGTTCCATCAGCATGATGGCGTGGTGATGATCTTGATGTTCTACTGTTGCAGGGCTTCGCCTAAGCACCGCTACAATATTATCGAGGATTATGGTGGAGGGGGGCACCGCACACGGCTAAGAGAACGATCATGAAGATCAACTTGTGTGTCTAGAGGTGCCCCCCTGCCCCCGTATATAAAGGAGCAAGGGGGAGGAGGCCGGCCCTAGGAGGGCGCGCCAGGGAGTAGGATTCCTACTCCTAGTTGGAGTAGGTTTCCTCCTTTCCTAGTCCAACTAGGAGAAGGGGGGAAAGGGGGGAAGAGGGGAAGGAAGGGAGAGAGGGGCCATGCCCCAAACCCCTTGTCCAATTCGGACTGGGCTTGGGAGGGGCGCGCGCCACCTCCTGGTCCTTCCCACTAAGGCCCATTAAGGCCCATTGCTTCTTCCTCGTATTCCCGTAACTCTCCGGTACCTCCAAAAATACCCGAATCACTCGGAACCTTTCCGATGTCCGAATATAGTCGTCCAATATATCGATCTTTACGTCTCGACCATTTCGAGACTCCTCGTCATGTCCCCGATCTCATACGGGACTCTGAACTCCTTCGGTACATCAAAACTCATAAACTCATAATATAACTGTCATCGAAACCTTAAGCGTGCGGACCCTACAGGTTCGAGAACAATGTAGACATGACCGAGACACGTCTATGGTCAATAACCAATAGCGGAACCTGGATGCTCATATTGGCTCCTACATATTCTACGAAGATCTTTATCGGTCAGACCGCATAACAACATACGTTGTTCCCTTTGTCATCGGTATGTTACTTGCCCGAGATTCGATTGTCGGTATCTCAATACCTAGTTCAATCTTGTTGCCGACAAGTCTCTTTACTCGTTACGTAATACATCATCTTGCAACTAACTCATTAGTTGCATTGCTTGCAAGGCTTAGGTGATGTGCATTAACGAGAGGGGCCAGAGATACCTCTCCGACAATCGGAGTGACAAATCCTAATCTCGAAATACGCCAACCCAACATGTACCTTTGGAGACACCTGTAGAGTACCTTTATAATCACCCAGTTATGTTGTGACGTTTGGTAGCACACAAAGTGTTCCTCCGACAAACAGGAGTTGCATAATCTCATAGTCATAGGAACATGTATAAGTCATGAAGAAAGCAATAGCAACATACTAAAAGATCGGGTGCTAAGCTAATGGAATGGGTCATGTCAATCACATCATTCTCCTAATGATGTGATCCCGTTAATCAAATAACAACTCTTTGTCTGTGGTTAGGTAACATAACCATCTTTGATTAATGAGCTAGTCAAGTAGAGGCATACTAGTGACACTCTGTTTGTCTATGTATTCACACATGTATTATGTTTCCGGTTAATACAATTCTAGCATGAATAATAAAAATTTATCATGAAATAAGGAAATAAATAATAACTTTATTATTGCCTCTAGGGCATATTTCCTTCAGTCTCCCACTTGCACTAGAGTCAATAATCTAGTTCACATCGCCATGTGATTTAACATCAATAGTTCACATCTTTATGTGGTTAACACCCATAGTTCACATCCACATGTGACCAACACCCAAAGGATATACTAGAGTCAGTAATCTAGTTCACATCGTTATGTGATTAACACCCAAAGAGTACTAAGGTGTGATCAAGTTTTGTTTGTGAGATAATTTTAGTCAATGGGTCTGTCATATTCAGATCCATAAGTATTTTGCAAATTTCTATGTCTACAATGCTCTGCACGGAGCTACTTTAGCTAATTGCTCCCACTTTCAATATGTATCCAGATGAAGACTTAGAGTCATCTGGATCAATGCCAAAACTTGTATCGACGTAACCCTTTTACGACGAACCTTTTGTCACCTCCATAATCGAGAAACATATCCTTATTCCACTAAGGATAATTTTGACCATTGTCCAGTGATCTACTCCCAGATCACTATTGTACTCCCTTGCCAAAATCAGTGTAGGGTATACAATAGGTCTGGTACACAGCATGGCATACTTTATAGAACCTATGGCCAAGGCATAGGGAATGACTTTCATTCTCTTTCTATTTTCTGTCGTGGTCGTGCATTGAGTCTTACTCAATTTCACACCTTGTAACACAGGCAAGAATTCTTTCTTTGACTGTTCCATTTTGAACTAATTCAAAATCTTGTCAAGGTATGTACTCATTGAAAAAACTTATCAAGCGTCTTGATCGATCTCTATAGATCTTGATGCTCAATATGTAAGCAGCTTCACCGAGGTCTTTCTTTGGAAAAAAACTCCTTTCAAACATTCCTTTATGCTTTGCAAAATAATTCTACATCATCTCCGATCAACAATATGTCATACATATACTTATCAGAAATGCTGTAGTGCTCCCACTCACTTCCTTGTAAATACAGGCTTCACCGCAAGTCTGTATAAAACTATATGCTTTGATCAACTCATCAAAGCGTATATTCCAACTCTGAGATGCTTGCACCAGTCCATAGATGGATCGCTGGAGCTTGCACATTTTGTTAACACCTTTAGGATTGACAAAATCTTCTGGTTGCATCATGTACAACTCTTCTTTAATAAATCCATTAAGGAATGCAGTTTTGTTTATCCATTTGCCAGATTTCATAAAATGCGGCAATTCCTAACACGATTCGGACAGACTTAAGCATAGATACGAGTGAGAAACTCTTATCGTAGTCAACACCTTGAACTTGTCGAAAACCTTTTGTGACAATTCTAGCTTTGTAGATAGTAACACTACTACCAGCGTCCGTCTTCCTCTTGAAGATCCATTTAATCTCAATGACTTGCCGAACATCGGGCAAGTCAACCAAAGTCCATACTTTGTTCTCATACATGGATCTCATCTCAGATTTCATGGCCTCAAGCCATTTCGCGGAATTTGGGCTCATCATCGCTTCCTCGTAGTTCGTAGGCTCGTCATGGTCAAGTAAAATGACTTCCAGAACAGGATTACCGTACCACTCTAGTGCGGATCTCACTCTGGTTTACCTACGAGGTTTGGTAGTAACTTGATCTGAAGTTACATGATCATCATCATTATCTTCCTCACTAATTGGTGTAGTAGTCACAGGAACAGATTTCTGTGATGAACTACTTTCCAATAAGGGAGAAGGTACAATTACCTTATCAAGTTCTACTTTCCTCCCACTCACTTCTTTCGAGAGAAACTCCTTCTCTAGAAAGGATCCATTCCCAGCAATGAATAACTTGCCTTCGGATCTGTGATAGAAGGTGTACCCAACATTTTTTTGGTATCCTATGAAGATTTACTTCTCTGATTTGGGTTCGACCTTATCATGTCGAAACTTTTTCACATAAGCATCGCAGTCCCAAACTTTAAGAAACGACAACTTAGGTTTCTTGCCAAACCATAGTTCATACGGTGTCGTCTCAACGGATTTAGATGGTGCCCTATTTAACGTGAATGTAGCTGTCTCTAATGCATAACCCCAAAACAATAGCGGTAAATCTGTAAGAGACATCATAGATCGCACCATATCAAGTAAAGTACGATTATGACGTTCGGACACACCATTATACTGTGGTGTTCCAGGTGGCGTGAGTAGTGAAACTATTTCACATTGTTTTAACTGAAGGCCAAACTCGTAACTCAAATATTTTACTTCTGCAATCATATCGTAGAAACTTTTATTTTTGTTACGATGATTCTCCGCTTCACTATGAAATTCTTTGAACTTTTCAAATATTTCAGACTTGTGTTTCATCAAGTAGATATACTCATATCTGCTCAAATCATCTGTGAAGATCAGAAAATAATGATACCTGCTGCGAGCTTCAATATTCATTGGTCCACATACATCAGTATGCATGATTTCCAACAAATTTGTTGCTTGCTGCATTGTTCCGGAGAACGGAGTCTTAGTCATCTTGCCCATGAGGCATGGTTTGTAAGCATCAACTGATTCATAATCAAGTTATTCCAAAAGTCCATCAGCATGGAGTTTCTTCATGCGCTTTACACCAATATGACCTAAACGGCAGTGCCACAAATAAGTTGCACTATCATTAGTAACTTTGCATCTTTTGGTTTCAATATTATGAATATGTGTATCACTACGATCGAGATCCAATGAACCATTTTCATTGGGTGTGTAACCATATATGTAAACAGAACAACAATTTATTCTCTTACTTAAATGAATAACCGTATTGCAATAAACACGATCAAATCATATTCATGCTTAACGCAAACACCAAATAACACTTATTTAGGTTCAACACTAATCCCAAAAGTATAGGGAGTGTGAGATGATGATCATATCAATCTTGGAACCACTTCCAACACACATCATCACTTCACCCTTAGCTAGTCTCTGTTCATTCTGGAACTCCCGTTTCGAGTTACTACTCTTAGCAACTGAACTAGTATCAAATACTGAGGGGTTGCTATAAACACTAGTAAAGTACACATCAATAACATGTATATCAAATATACCTATGTTCACTTTGCCATCCTTCTTATCCGCCAAATACTTGGGGTAGTTCCGCTTCTAGTGACCAGTTCCTTTGCAGTAGAAGCACTTAGTCTCAGGCTTAGGACCAGATTTGGGCTTCTTCACTTGAGCAGCAACTCGCTTGCCATTCTTCTTGAAGTTCCCTTTCTTCCCTTTGCCCTTTTCTTGAAACTAGTGGTCTTGTCAACCATCAACACTTGATGTTTTTCTTGATTTCTACCTTCATCGATTTCAGCATTACGAAGAGCTTGGGAATCGTTTCCGTTATCCCTTCATATCATAGTTCATCACGAAGTTCTACTAACTTGGTGATGGTGACTAGAGAATTCTGTCAATCACTATTTTATCTGGAAGATTAACTCCCACTTGATTCAAGTGATTGTAGTACCTAGACAATCTAAGCACATGCTCACTAGTTGAGTGATTCTCCTCCATCTTTTAGCTATAGAACTTGTTGGAGACTTCATATCTCTCAACTCAGGTATTTGCTTGAAATATTAACTTCAACTCCTGGAACATCTCGTATGGTCCATGGCGTTCAAAACGTCTTTGAAGTCCCGATTCTAAGCCGTTAAGCATGGTGCACTAAACTATCAAGTAGTCATCATATTGAGCTAGCCAAATGTTCATAACGTCTGCATCTGCTCCCGCAATAGGTCTGTCACCTAGCGATGCATCAAGGACATAATTCTTCTGTGCAGCAATGAGGATAAACCTCAGATCACGGATCCAATCCGCATCATTGCTACTAACTTTTTCAACTTAGTTTTCTCTAGGAACATATAAAACTTAAACGGGGAGCAACATCACGAGCTATTGATCTACAACATAATTTGCAAAATACTACCAGGACTAAGTTCATAATAAATTTAAGTTCAATTAATCATATTACTTAAGAACTCCCACTTAGATAGACATCCCTCTAATCATCTAAGTGATCACGTGATCCAAATCAACTAAACCATAACCGATCATCACGTGAAATGGAATAGCTTTCAATGGTGAACATCATTATGTTGATCATATCTACTATATGATTCACGCTCAACCTTTCGGTCTCAGTGTTCCGAGGCCATATCTGCATATGCTAGGCTCGTCAAGTTTAACCCGAGTATTATGCGTGTGCAAAACTGGCTTGCACCCATTGTAGATGGACGTAGAGCTTATCACACCCGATCATCACGTGGTGTCTGGGCACGACGGACTTTGGCAACGGTGCATACTCAGGGAGAACACTTATACCTTGAAATTTTAGTAAGAGATCATCTTATAAAGCTATCCTCGAACTAAGCAAAATAAGATGCATAAAAGATAAACATCATATGTAATCATAATATGTGACATGATATGGCCATGATCATCTTGCGCCTTTGATCTCCATCACCAAAGTACTGTCATGATCTCCATCATCACCGGCATGGCACCATGATCTCCATCATCTTGATCTATATCAATGTGTCGTCACGTGGTTGTCTCGCCAACAATTGCTCTTGCAACTATTGCTATCGCATAGCGATAAAGTAAAGCAATTATTGGGCTCTTGCATCTTATGCAATAGAGAGACAACCATAAGGATTTTGCCAGTTGCCGATAACTTCAACAAACATGATCATCTCATACAACAACTTATATCTCATCACGTCTTGACCATATCACATCACAACATGCCCTGCAAAAACAAGTTAGACGTCCTCTACTTTGTTGTTGCAAGTTTTACGTGGCTGCTACGGGCTTAGCAAGAACCGTTCTTACCTACGCATCAAAAACCACAACGATAGTTTGTCAAGTTGGTGCTGTTTTAACCTTCGCAAGGACCGAGCGTAGCCACACTCGGTTCAACTAAAGTTGGAGAAACTGACACCCGCCAGCCACCTGTGTGCAAAGCACGTCGGTAGAACCAGTCTCGCGTAAGCGTACGCGTAATGTCGGTCTGGGCCGCTTCATCCAACAATACCGCCGAACCAAAGTATGACATACTAGTAAGCAGTATGACTTATATCGCCCACAACTCACTTGTGTTCTACTCGTGCATCTAACATCAACACATAAAACCTAGGCTCTGATGCCACTGTTGGGAATGTAGTAATTTCAAAAAATTTCCTACGCACACGCAAGATCATGGTGATGCATAGCAATGAGAGGGGAGAGTGTTGTCTACGTACCCTCGTAGACCGACAGCGGAAGCATTATGACAATGCGGTTGATGTAGTCGTACGTCTTCACGGCCCGACCGATCAAGCACCGAAACTACGGCACCTCCGAGTTCTAGCACACGTTCAGCTCGATGACGATCCCCGGACTCCGATCCAGCAAAGTATCGGGGAAGAGTTCCGTCAGCACGACGGCGTGGTGACGATCTTGATGTTCTACTGTCGCAGGTCTTCGCCTAAGCACCGCTACAATATTATCGAGGATTATGGTGGACGGGGGCACCCCACACGGCTAAGAGAACGATCCTGAAGATCAACTTGTGTGTCTAGAGGTGCCCCCTGACCCGTATATAAAGGAGCAAGGGGAGGAGGCCGACCCTAGGAGGGGCGCGCCAGGGAGTAGGATTCCTACTCCTAGTTGGAGTAGGTTTCCTCCTTTCCTAGTCCAACTAGGAGAAGGGGGAAAGGGGGGAAGAGGGGAAGGTAGGGAGAGAGGGGCCGCACCCCAAACCCCTTGTCCAATTCGGACTGGGCTTGGGAGGGGCGCGCGCCACCTCCTGGTCCTTCCCACTAAGGCCCATTAAGGCCCATTGCTTCTTCCTCGTATTCCCGTAACTCCCCGGTACCTCCGAAAATACCCGAATCACTCGGAACCTTTCCGATGTCCGAATATAGTCGTCCAATATATCGATCTTTACATCTCGACCATTTCAAGACTCCTCGTCATGTCCCCAATCTCATCCGGGACTCCGAACTCCTTCGGTACATCAAAACTCATAAACTCATAATATAACTATCATCGAAACCTTAAGCGTGCGGACCCTACGGGTTCGAGAACAATGTAGACATGACCGAGACACATCTCCGGTCAATAACCAATAGCGGAACCTGGATGCTCATATTGGCTCCTACATATTCTACGAAGATCTTTATCGGTCAGACCGCATAACAACATACGTTGTTCCCTTTGTCATCAGTATGTTATTTGCCCGAGATTCGATAGTCGGTATCTCAATACCTAGTTCAATCTCGTTGCCGGCAAGTCTCTTTACTCGTTCCGTAATACATCATCTCGCAACTAACTCATTAGCTGCATTGCTTGCAAGGCTTAGGTGATGTGCATTACGGAGAGGGCCCAGAGATACCTCTCCAACAATCGGAGTGACAAATCCTAATCTCGAAATACGCCAACCCAACATGTACCTTTGGAGACACCTGTAGAGCACCTTTATAATCACCCAGTTACGTTGTGACGTTTGGTAGCACAGAAAGTGTTCCTCCAGCAAACGGGAGTTGCATAATCTCATAGTCATAGGAACATGTATAAGTCATGAAGAAAGCAATAGCAACATACTAAACGATCGGGTGCTAAGCTAATGGAATGGGTCATGTCAATCACATCATTCTCCTAATGATGTGATCCCGTTAATCAAATAACAACTCTTTGTCTATGGTTAGGGAACGTAACCATCTTTGATTAACGAGCTAGTCAAGTAGAGGCATACTAGTGACACTCTGTTTGTCTATGTATTCACACATGTATTATGTTTCCGGTTAATACAATTCTAGCATGAATAATAAACATTTATCATGAAATAAGGAAATAAATAATAACTTTATTATTGCCTCTAGGGCATATTTTCCTTCAGTTTGCTATGCTTGTGGCCAAGATGCCAATATGAATTATGCTTATGGAGATGAACTTGCTATAGTTCCTTATGTTAAACATGAAATTGTTGCTATTGCACCCACACATGATAGTCCTATTATCTTTTTGAATTCTCCAAACTACACTACATCAGAGAACTTTGCCCTTATTAAGGATTATATTCATGGGTTGCCTTTTACTACTACACATGATGATTTTGATAGATATAATATGCATGTGCTTGCTGCTCCTACTTGCAATTATTATGAGAGAGGAACTATATCTCCACCTCTCTATGTTTCCCACATGATAAAATTGCAAGAAACTGTTTATACTATGCATTGGCCTTTACTATGTGTGCATGAATTGTTCTTTTATGACATGCCGATGCATAGGAAGAGAGTTAGACTTCGTAGTTACATGATATATGTTGCTTTTTGCTCACTACTAAATTACAAATCATTGTTAATTAAAATTGGCTTTGATATACCTAGGGATCCGGGTGGATTCATTACTTGAGCACTATATGCCTAGCTTAATGGCTTTAAAGAAAGCACTGCCAGGGAGACAACCCGGAAGTTTTAGAGAGTCATTTATTTATGTTGAGTGCTTTTATATAGTTTAAAAACAACAAAAATAAAGAGGGGAACCCAAAACTTTTTCAAAAAGCAAAGTGAAAGTGAGAAAGACAAGCATTGTTGAAGTGGGAGAGCTCCTTGAACTTTGTTCATGCTCACGACAACTTTGTGAATCTTGATTACAGAAACTTTCCAACAAAAATAATTATCCCCTTGTACAATTTCATTGTATTATAAAAATAATGTGCCAAGGTTTGCCTTCAGGATGTTTACATTTGCTTGATGGTTTGTACGGTGCAGGACAGAAACTTTGGCTGTAGTGCGCGATTTTACTTTTTAGTTGGAACGTCAAATGGTTCTGATTCTTTTTGCACTATCTTCCTATACAGATTGTTTATTTTTACTAATTTTGGTAGAATTTTTCAAGTATCAGAAGTATGGTGAATGTTCAGATTATTACAGACTGTTCTGTTTTAGACAGATTCTATTTTTGATGCATAGTTTGCTTGTTTTGATGAAACTATCAATTTATATTAGTGGATTAAGCCATGAAAAAGCTATATTACAGTATACAAAATTCAAAAACAAAATATGAATTGGTTTGAAACAGTACTTAGAGTAGTGATTTGCTTTATTATACTAATGGATCTTACCGAGTTTTCTGTTGAAGTTTTGTGTGGATGAAGTGTTCGATGATCGAGAAGGTCTCGATGTGAGAAGAAGGAAGAGAGGCAAGAGCTCAAGCTTGGGGATGCCCAAGGCACCCCAAGTAAATATTCAAGGAGACTCAAGCGTCTAAGCTTGGGGATGCCCCGGAAGGCATCCCCTCTTTCTTCAACAAGTATCGGTATGTTTTCGGATTCGTTTTGTTCATGTGATATGTGCAATCTTGGAACGTCTTTTGCATTTAGTTTTCATTTTTCTTTTATGCACCATGCTGGTATGAGATAGTCCTTGGTTGATTTATAGAATGCTCTATGCAAGTAGGAGCAGCAAGCACATGCATATTATATCTATCAAAATCATCATGTGTAGTAGTAAAAGGCAACCCATCAATATAATCCTTAATAAGGGCAAAGTTCTCTGATGTAGTGTAGTTTGGAGAATTCAAAAAGATAATAGGACTATCATGTGTGGGTGCAATAGCAACAATTTCATGTTTAACATAAGGAACTATAGCAAGTTCATCTCCATAAGCATAATTCATATTGGCATCTTGGCCACAAGCATAGCAAACTGAAGGAAAATATGCCCTAGAGGCAATAATAAAGTTATTATTTATTTCCTTATATCATGATAAATGTTTATTATTCATGCTAGAATTGTATTAACCGGAAACATAATACATGTGTGAATACATAGACAAACAGAGTGTCACTAGTATGCCTCTACTTGACTAGCTCGTTAATCAAAGATGGTTAAGTTTCCTAACCATGAACAAAGAGTTGTTATTTGATTAACGAGGTCACATCATTAGTTGAATGATCTGATTGACATGACCCATTCCATTAGCTTAGCACCCGATCGTTTAGTATGTTGCTATTGCATTCTTCATGACTTATACATGTTCCTATGACTATGAGATTATGCAACTTCCGTTTGCCGGAGGAACACTTTGGGTGCTACCAAACGTCACAACGTAACTGGGTGATTATAAAGGAGTACTACAGGTGTTTCCAATGGTAGATGTTGGGTTGGCGTATTTCGAGAATAGGATTTGTCACTCAAATTGTCGGAGAGGTACCTCTGGGCCCTCTCGGTAATACACATCACATAAGCCTTGCAAGCATTATAACTAAGATGTTAGTTGTGAGATGATGTATTACGGAACGAGTAAAGAGACTTGCCAGTAACGAGATTGAACTAGGTATTGGATACCGACGATCGAATCTCGGGCAAGTAACATACCGATGACAAAGGGAACAACGTATGTTGTTATGCGGTCTGACCGGTAAAGATTTTCGCAGAATATGTAGGAGCCAATATGGGAATCCAGGTCCCACTATTGGTTATTGACCGGAGACGTGTCTCGGTCATGTCTACATTGTTCTCGAACCGTAGGGTCCGCACGCCTAACGTTACGATGACAGTTATTATGAGTTTATGCATTTTGATGTACCGAAGGTTGTTCGGAGTCTCGGATGTGATCACGGACATGACGAGGAGTCTCGAAATGGTTGAGACATAAAGATTGATATATTGGAAGCCTATGTTTGGACATCAGAAGTGTTCCGGGTGAAATCGGGAATTTTACCGGAGTACCGGGAGGTTACCGGAACCCCCCGGGAACCAAATGGGCCTTATTGGGCCTTAGTGGAAAGGTGAAAGGGGCAGCCCAAGGTGGGCTGCGCGCCTCCCCCCTCCCCTAGTCCTATTAGGACTAGGAGAGGTGGCCGGCCCCCTTCTCCCTCTCTCTCTCTCTCGAGGAATCCTATTAGGAATAGGATTGGGGGGGGGGGGGGGGTCCTACTCCCGGTAGGAGTAGGACTCCTCCTGCGCCCTCCTCCTTTGGCCGGCCAGCCCTCCCCCTGGCAACCTTTATATACGGGGGCAGGGGGCACCTCTAGACACACAAGTTGATCATTGAGATCGTTCCTTAGCCGTGTGCGGTGCCCCCTGCCACCAAATTCCACCTCGATCATACCGTTGTAGTGCTTAGGCGAAGCCCTGCGTCGGTAGTACATCAAGATCGTCACCACGCCGTCGTGCTGACGGAACTCTTCCTCGACGCTTTGCTGGATCGGAGCCCGAGATCATCATCGAGCTGAACGTGTGCTAAGAACTCGGAGGTGCCGGAGTAACGGTGCTTGGATCGGTCGGATCGGGAAGAAGACGTACGACTACTTCCTCTACGTTGTGTCAACGCTTCTGTTGCGATCTACAAGGGTACATAGATCAGACTCTCCCCCTCGTTGCTATGCATCACCATGATCTTGCGTGTGCGTAGGATTTTTTTTGAAATTACTACGTTCCTCAACAGTGGTATCAGAGCCTAGGTTTTATGGTTTGATGTTATTTGCACGAGTAGAACACAAGTGAGTTGTGAGCGATACAAGTCATACTGCCTACCAGCATGTCATACTTTGGTTCAGCGGTATTGTTGGACGAGACGATCCGGACCAACCTTACGCGTACGCTTATGCGAGACCGGTTCCCTCGACGTGCTTTGCACATAGATGGCTTGCGGGTGACTGTCTCTCCAACTTTAGTTGAACCGAGTGTGGCTACGCCCAGTCCTTGAGAAGGTTAAAACGGAGTCTATTTGACAAACTATCGTTGTGGTTTTGATGCGTAGGTGAGATGAGTTCTTGCTTAAGCCCGTAGCAGCCACGTAAAACATGCAACAACAAAGTAGAGGACGTCTAACTTGTTTTTGCAGGGCATGATGTGATGTGATATGGTCGAGGCATGATGCTAAATTTTATTGTATGAGATGATCATGTTTTGTAACCAAGTTATCGGCAACTGGCAGGAGCCATATGGTTGTCGCTTTATTGTATGCAATGCAATCGCGATGTAATGCTTTACTTTATTACTAAGCGGTAGTGATAGTCGTGGAAGCATAAGATTGGTGAGACGACAACGATGCTATGATGGAGATCAAGGTGTCGTGCCGGTGACGATGGTGATCATGACGGTGCTTCGGAGATGGAGATCACAAGCACAAGATGATGATGGCCATATCATATCACTTATATTGATTGCATGTGATGTTTATCCTTTTATGCATCTTATCTTGCTTTGATTGACGATAGCATTATAAGATGATCTCTCACTAAATTATCAAGAAGTGTTCTCCCTGAGTATGCACCATTGCCAAAGTTCGTCGTGCCCAGACACCATGTGATGATCGGGTGTGATAAGCTCTACGTCCATCTACAACGGGTGCAAGCCAGTTTTGCACACGCAGAATACTCAGGTTAAACTTGACGAGCCTAGCATATGCAGATATGGCCTCGGAACACAGAGACCGAAAGGTCGAGCGTGAATCATATAGTAGATATGATCAACATAACGATGTTCACCATTGAAAACTACTCCATCTCACGTGATGATCGGTTATGGTTTAGTTGATTTGGATCACGTGATCACTTAGAGGATTAGAGGGATGTCTATCTAAGTGGGAGTTCTTAAGTAATTTGATTAACTGAACTTAAACTTATCATGAACTTAGTACCTGATAGTATCTTGCTTGTTTATGTTGATTGTAGATAGATGGCTCGTGCTGTTGTTCCGTTGAATTTTAATGCGTTCCTTGAGAAAGCAAAGTTGAAAGATGATGGTAGCAATTACACGGACTGGGTCCGTAACCTAAGGATTATCCTCATTGCTGCACAGAAGAATTACGTCCTGGAAGCACCGCTGGGTGCCAGGCCTGCTGCTGGAGCAACACCAGATGTTATGAACGTTTGGCAGAGCAAAGCTAATGACTACTCTATAGTTCAGTGTGCCATGCTTTACGGCTTAGAATCGGGACTTCAACGACGTTTTGAACGTCATGGAGCATATGAGAGGTTCCAGGAGTTGAAGTTAGTATTTCAAGCAAATGCCCGAATTGAGAGATATGAAGTCTCCAATAAGTTCTATAGCTGCAAGATGGAGGAGAACAGTTCTGTCAGTGAGCATATACTCAAAATGTCTGGCTATAATAATCACTTGATTCAGATGGGAGTTAATCTTCCAGATGATTGCGTCATTGACAGAATTCTCCAATCACTGCCACCAAGCTACAAGAGCTTCGTGATGAACTATAATATGCAAGGGATGAACAAGACTATTCCCGAGCTCTTCGCAATGCTGAAAGCTGCGGAGGTAGAAATCAAGAAGAAGCATCAAGTGTTGATGGTCAACAAGACCACTAGTTTCAAGAAAAAGGGCAAAGGGAAGAAGAAGGGGAACTTCAAGAAGAACAGCAAGCAAGTTGCTGCTCAGGAGAAGAAACCCAAGTCTGGACCTAAGCCTGAAACTGAGTGCTTCTACTGCAAGTAGACTGGTCACTGGAAGCGGAACTGCCCCAAGTATTTGGCGGATAAGAAGGATGGCAAGGTGAACAAAGGTATATGTGATATACATGTTATTGATGTGTACCTTACTAGAGCTTGCAGTAGCACCTGGGTATTTGATACTGGTTCTGTTGCTAATATTTGCAACTCAAAACAGGGACTACGGAATAAGCGGACACTAGCAAAGGACGAGGTGACGATGCGCGTGGGAAACGGTTCCAAAGTCGATGTGATCGCGGTCGGCACGCTACCTCTACATCTACCTTCGGGATTAATATTAGACCTAAATAATTGTTATTTGGTGCCAGCGTTGAGCATGAACATTATATCTGGATCTTGTTTAATGCGAGATGGTTATTCATTTAAATCAGAGAATAATGGTTGTTCTATTTATATGAGTAATATCTTTTATGGTCATGCACCTTTGAAGAGTGGTCCATTTTTGATGAATCTCGATAATAGTGATACACATATTCATAATGTTGAAACCAAGAGATGCAGAGTTGATAATGATAGTGCAACTTATTTGTGGCACTGCCGTTTAGGTCATATCGGTGTAAAGCGCATGAAGAAACTCCATACTGATGGGCTTTTGGAACCACTTGATTATGAATCACTTGGTACTTGCGAACCGTGCCTCATAGGCAAGATGACTAAAACACCGTTCTCCGGTACTATGGAGAGAGCAACAGATCTGTTGGAAATCATACATACCGATGTATGTGGTCCGATGAATATTGAGGCTCGTGGCGGATATCGTTATTTTCTCACCTTCACAGATGATTTAAGAAGATATGGGTATATCTACTTAATGAAACACAAGTCTGAAACATTTGAAAAGTTCAAAGAATTTCAGAGTGAAGTTGAAAATCATCGTAACAAGAAAATAAAGTTTTTACGATCTGATCGTGGAGGAGAATATTTGAGTTACGAGTTTGGTGTACATTTGAAAAATTGTGGAATAGTTTCGCAACTCACGCCACCCGGAACACCACAGCGTAATGGTGTGTCCGAACGTCGTAATCGTACTTTACTAGATATGGTGCGATCTATGATGTCTCTTACTGATTTACCGCTATCATTTTGGGGTTATGCTTTAGTGACGGCCGCATTCACGTTAAATAGGGCACCATCAAAATCCGTTGAGACGACGCCTTATGAACTATGGTTTGGCAAGAAACCAAAGTTGTCGTTTCTTAAAGTTTGGGGCTGCGATGCTTATGTGAAAAAGCTTCAACCTGATAAGCTCGAACCCAAAGCGGAGAAATGTGTCTTCATAGGATACCCAAAGGAGACTGTTGGGTACAGCTTCTATCACAGATTCGAAGGCAAGACATTCGTTGCTAAGAATGGATCATTTCTAGAGAAGGAGTTTCTCTCGAAAGAAGTGAGTGGGAGGAAAGTAGAACTTGACGAGGTAACTGTACCTGCTCCCTTATTGGAAAATAGTACATCACAGAAAACTGTTTCTGCGACACCTATACCAATTAGTGAGGAAGCTAATGATGATGATCATGAAACTTCAGGACAAGATACTACTGAACCACGTAGATCAACCAGAGTGAGATCCGCACCAGAGTGGTACGGTAATCCAATTCTGGAAGTCATGCTACTAGATCATGATGAACCTACGAACTATGAAGAAGCGATGGTGAGCCCAGATTCCGCAAAGTGGCTTGAAGCCATGAAATCTGAGATGGGATCCATGTATGAGAACAAAGTATGGACTTTGGTTGACTTGCCCGATGATCGGCAAGCAATTGAGAATAAATGGATCTTCAAGAAAAAGACTGACGCTGATGGTAATATTACTGTCTGTAAAGCTCGACTTGTCGCAAAAGGTTTTCGACAAGTTCAAGGGTTTGACTACGATGAGACCTTCTCACCCGTAGCGATGCTTAAGTCTGTCAGAATCATGTTAGCAATTGCCGCATTTTATGATTATGAAATTTGGCAGATGGATGTCAAAACTGCATTCCTGAATGGATTTCTGGAAGAAGAGTTGTATATGATGCAACCAGAAGGTTTTGTCGATCCAAAGGGAGCTAACAAAGTGTGCAAGCTCCAGCGATCCATTTATGGACTGGTGCAAGCCTCTTGGAGTTGGAATAAACGCTTTGATAGTGTGATCAAAGCATTTGGTTTTATACAGACGTTTGGAGAAGCCTGTATTTACAAGAAAGTGAGTGGGAGCTCTGTAGCATTTCTGATAATATATGTGGATGACATATTGCTGATTGGAAATGATATAGAATTTCTGGATAGCATAAAGGGATACTTGAATAAAAGTTTTTCGATGAAAGACCTCGGGGAAGCTGCTTACATATTAGGCATAAAGATCTATAGAGATAGATCAAGACGCTTAATTGGACTTTCACAAAGCACATACCTTGACAAGATTTTGAAGAAGTTCAAAATGGATCAAGCAAAGAAAGGGTTCTTGCCTGTGTTACAAGGTGTGAAGTTGAGTCAGACTCAATGCCCGACCACTGCAGAAGATAGAGAGAAAATGAAAGATCTTCCCTATGCTTCAGCCATAGGCTCTATCATGTATGCAATGCTGTGTACCAGACCTGATGTGTGCCTTGCTATAAGTTTAGCAGGGAGGTACCAAAGTAATCCAGGAGTGGATCACTGGACAGCGGTCAAGAACATCCTGAAATACCTGAAAAGGACTAAGGATATGTTTCTCGTATATGGAGGTGACAAAGAGCTCACCGTAAGAGGTTACGTTGATGCAAGCTTTGACACTGATCCGGACGATTCTAAATCGCAAACCGGATACGTGGTTACTTTAAACAGTGGAGCTGTCAGTTGGTGCAGTTCTAAACAAAGCGTCGTAGCGGGATCTACATGTGAAGCGGAATACATAGCTGCTTCGGAAGCAGTGAACGAAGGAGTCTGGATGAAGGAGTTCATATCCGATCTAGGTGTCATACCTAGTGCATCGGGTCCAATGAAAATCTTTTGTGACAATACTGGTGCAATTGCTTTGGCAAAGGAATCCAGATTTCACAAAAGGACCAAACACATCAAGAGATGCTTCAATTCCATCCGGGATCTAGTCCAGGTGGGAGACATAGAGATTTGCAAGATACATACGAATCTGAATGTTGCAGACCCGTTGACCAAGCCTCTTCCACGAGCAAAACATGATCAGCACCAAGGCTCCATGGGTGTTAGAATCATTACTATGTAATCTAGATTATTGACTCTAGTGCAAGTGGGAGACTGAAGGAAATATGCCCTAGAGGCAATAATAAAGTTGTTATTTATTTCCTTATATCATGATAAATGTTTATTATTCATGCTAGAATTGTATTAACCGGAAACATAATACATGTGTGAATACATAGACAAACAGAGTGTCACTAGTATGCCTCTACTTGACTAGCTCGTTAATCAAAGATGGTTAAGTTTCCTAACCATGAACAAAGAGTTGTTATTTGATTAACGAGGTCACATCATTAGTTGAATGATCTGATTGACATGACCCATTCCATTAGCTTAGCACCCGATCGTTTAGTATGTTGCTATTGCTTTCTTCATGACTTATACATGTTCCTATGACTATGAGATCATGCAACTTCCATTTGCCGGAGGAACACTTTGGGTGCTACCAAACGTCACAATGTAACTGGGTGATTATAAAGGAGTACTACAGGTGTTTCCAATGGTAGATGTTGGGTTGGCGTATTTCGAGAATAGGATTTGTCACTCCGATTGTCGGAGAGGTACCTCTGGGCCCTCTCGGTAATACACATCACATAAGCCTTGCAAGCATTATAACTAAGATGTTAGTTGTGAGATGATGTATTACAGAACGAGTAAAGAGACTTGCCAGTAACGAGATTGAACTAGGTATTGGATACCGACGATCGAATCTCGGGCAAGTAACATACCGATGACAAAGGGAACAACGTATGTTGTTATGCGGTCTGACCGATAAAGATCTTCGTAGAATATGTAGGAGCCAATATGGGCATCTAGGTCCCGCTATTGGTTATTGACCGGAGACGTGTCTTGGTCATGTCTACATTGTTCTCGAACCGTAGGGTCCGCACGCTTAACGTTACGATGACAGTTATTATGAGTTTATGCATTTTGATGTACCGAAGGTTGTTCGGAGTCCCGGATGTGATCACGGACATAACGAGGAGTCTCGAAATGGTCGAGACATAAATATTGATATATTGGAAGCCTATGTTTGGACATCAGAAGTGTTCCGGGTGAAATCGGGAATTTTACCGGAGTACCGGGAGGTTACCGGAACCCCCCGGGAACCAAATGGGCCTTATTGGGCCTTAGTGGAAAGGTGAAAGGGGCAGCCCAAGGTGGGCTGCGCGCCTCCCCCCCTCCCCTAGTACTATTAGGACTAGGAGAGGTGGCCGGCCCCCTTCTCCCTCTCTCTCTCTCTCTCGGAATCCTATTAGGAATAGGATTGGGGGGGGGAGTCCTACTCCCGGTAGGAGTAGGACTCCTCCTGCGCCCTCCTCCTTTGGCCGGCCAGCCCTCCCCCTGGCAACCTTTATATACGGGGGCAGGGGGCATCTCTAGACACACAAGTTGATCATTGAGATCATTCCTTAGCCGTGTGCGGTGCCCCCTGCCACCAAATTCCACCTCGATCATACCGTTGTAGTGCTTAGGCGAAGCCCTGCGTCGGTAGTACATCAAGATCGTCACCACGCCGTCGTGCTGACGGAACTCTTCCTCGACGCTTTGCTGGATCGGAGCCAGAGGATCGTCATTGAGCTGAACGTGTGCTAAGAACTCGGAGGTGCCGGAGTAACGGTGCTTGGATCGGTCGGATCGGGAAGAAGACGTACGACTACTTCCTCTATGTTGTGTCAACGCTTCCGTTGCGATCTACAAGGGTACGTAGATCAGACTCTCCCCCTCGTTGCTATGCATCACCATGATCTTGCGTGTGCGTAGGAATTTTTTTGAAATTACTTCGTTCCTCAACAAGTGCTATATCCCTGGCTCACGCTCATGTATTGCGTGAAAGTTGAAAAAGTTTGAGAACATCAAAAGTATGAAACAATTGCTTGGCTTGTCATTGGGGTTGTGCATGATTTGAATATTTTGTGTGGTGAAGATGGAGCATAGCCAGACTATATGATTTTGTAGGCATAATTTTCTTTGGCCTTGTTATTTTGAAAAGACATGATTGCTTTATTAGTAGGCTTGAAGTATTATTGTTTTTATGTCAGATGATAGACTATTGCTTTGAATCACTCGTGTCTTAATATTCATGCCATGATTAGATATGTGATCAAGATTATGCTAGGTAGCATTCCACATAAAAAATTATCATTTTTATCATTTACCTACTCGAGGATGAGCAGGAATTAAGCTTGGGGATGCCGATACGTCTCTGTAGTATCTATAATTTTTTATTGTTCCATGCCCATATTGTTCAACTTTCATATACTTTTGGCTACTTTTTATACTATTTTGGGACTAACATATTGATCTAGTGCCCAGTGCCAGTTCCTGTTTGTTGCATGTTTTTTGTTTCGCAGAATATCCAAATCAAACGGAGTCCAAACGGGATAAAAATGGATGGAGATTTTTTTTGGAATATATGTGATTTTTGGGAAGTGAAATCAACGTGAGACGATGCTCGAGGGGCCCACGAGGTAGGGGACGCGCCCCTGACCCTCATGGCTACCCCGTAAGGCGGTTGATGCCCTTCTTTCGATGCAAGAAAGCTAATATCTGAATAGAGATCGTGTTAAAATTTCAGCCCAATCGGAGTTACGGATCTCCAGGAATATAAGAAACGGTGAAAGGGTAGAATCTGAGAACGCAGAAACAGAGAGAGACAGAGAGACAGATCCAATCTCGGAGGGGCTCTCGCCCCTCCCGTGCCATGGAGGCCATGGACCAGAGGGGAAAACCTTCTCCCATCTAGGGAGGAGGTCAAGGAAGAAGAATAAGGAGGGGGTCTCTCTCCCCCTCGCTTTTGGTGGCACCGGAGTGCCACCTGGGGCCATCATCATCACCGCAGTCTTCACCAACAACTTCACCGCCAACATCACCAACTGTTCCCCCATTTATGCAGTGGTGTAACCTCTCTCTTACCCGCTGTAATCTCTATTTAAACTTGGTGCTCAACGCTATATATTATTTCCCAATGATGTATGGCTATCCTATGATGTTTGAGTAGATCCGTTTTGTCCTATGGGTTATTTGATGATCGTGATTGGTTTGAGTTGCATGTTTTATTATTGGTGCTGTCCTATGGTGCTCTCCATGTCACGCAAGCATGAGGGATTCCCGCTGTAGGGTGTTGCAATACGTTTATGATTCGCTTATAGTGGGTTGCGTGAGTGACTGAAACACAAACCCGAGTAAGGGGGTTGTTGCGTATGGGATAAAGAGGACTTGATGCTTTAATGCCATGGTTGGGTTTTACCTTAATGATCTTTAGTAGTTGCGGATGCTTTATAGAGTTCCAATCATAAGTGAATATGATCCAAGTAGAGAAAGTATGTTAGCTTATGCCTCTCCCTCATATAAAATTGCAATAATGTTTACCGGTCTAGTTATCGATTGCCTAGGGACAAATAACTTTCTCGTAACAAAACACTCTTTACTAAAACTAATTTAGGTGTGTCTTTATCTAAACAGCCCCTAGCTTTTATTTACGCGCTCTTTATTACCTTGCAAACCTATCCAACAACACCTACAAAGTACTTCTAGTTTCATACTTGTTCTAGGTAAAGCGAACATCAACGTGCGTAGAGTTGTATCGGTGGTTGATAGAACTTGAGGGAATATTTGTTCTGCCTTTAGCTCCTCGTTGGGTTCGACACTCTTACTTATCAAAAACTATTGCGATCCCCTATACTTGTGGGTTATCAGGCTCCACTATTGATCAACTGGAAACGAAACAACACAACGAACAAGATCTTCATCGAGCTCCCACTTGAGCTCAGTTGCATCATCTGCAGTGGTATCATCGGCACCTGCAACTATTTGGAAGTATCTGTGAGTCACGAGGACTCAGCAATCTCACACCTGCGAGATCAAGACTATTTAAGCTTATGGGTAGGAAAGGGTAGTGAGGTGGAGCTGCAGCAAGCACTAGCATATATGGTGGCTAACATACGCAAATAAGAGCGAGAAGAGAAGCAACGCAACGGTCATGAACTAGAAGTGATCAAGAAGTGATCCTGAAACTACTTACGTTCAAACATAACACAAGAACCGTGTTCACTTCCCGGACTCCGCCGAGAAGAGACCATCACGGCTACACACGCGGTTGATGCATTTTAATTAAGTTAAGTTTCAAGTTCTCTACAACCGGACATTAACAAATTCCCATCTTCCCATAACCGCGGGCACGGCTTTCGAAAGTTCAAAACCCTGCAGGGGTGTCCCAACCTAGCCCATCACAAGCTCTCACGGACAACGAAGGATATTCCTTCTCACGGGAAGACCCGATCAGTCTCGGAATCCCGCTTACAAGACATTTCGAAAATGGTTAAACAAGACCAGCAAGACCGCCCGATGCGCCGACATCCCGATAGGAGCTGCACATATCTCGTTCTCAGGGCAACACCGGATGAACACCACGTACAGCTAAAATCAGCCCTCCAGTTTCCTCGAGGTGGCGCCGCAAGTGGCTCTGGTTCGGACCAACACTTAGAGAAGCACTGGCCGGGGGGAGGGGTTAAAATAAAGATGACCCTCGGGAGCGCGACTCCCAAGGGAAAAGTAGGTGGTGGTGAGGCAAATGGTAAAACCAAGGTTGGGCCTTGCTGGAGGAGTTTTATTCAAAGCGAACTGTCAAGGGGTCCCCATAACACCCAACCGCGTAAGGAACGCAAAATCAAGGAACATAACACCGGTATGACGGAAACTAGGGTGGCAAGAGTGGAACAAAACACCAGGCATAAGGCCGAGCATTCCACCCTTTACCAAGTATATAGATGCATTAATTAAAATAAGAGATATTGTGATATCCCAACATATCCATGTTCCAACATGGAACAAACTTAAGCTTCACCCGCAACTTGCAACGCTATAAGAGGGGCTGAGCAAAAGCGGTAACATAGCCAAATAACGGTTTGCTAGGAAAGGTGGGTTAGAGGCTTGACATGGCAACATGCGAGGCATGATATAGCAAGTGGTAGGTATCGCGGCATAGAAATAGAGCGAACAACTAGCAAGCAAAGATAGAAGTGATTTCGAGGGTATGGTCATCTTGCCTGAGATCCCGCAAGGAAGAAGAACGAGTCCATGAAGAATACAAACGGACGTAGTCGAACGGATCCTCCAAACGTGACGTTATCGGAACTAACCTGAAGAAGCAACTGTTGGGGAACGTAGTAATTTCAAAAAAATTCCTACGCACACGCAAGATCATGGTGATGCATAGCAACGAGAGGGGAGAGTGTTGTCTACGTACCCTCGTAGACCGGCAACGGAAGCGTTGACACAACGTAGAGGAAGTAGTCGTACGTCTTCCCAATCCGACCGATCCAAGTACCGAACGTACGGCACCTTCGAGTTCTGCACACGTTCAACTCGATGATGTCCCTCGAGCTCCGATCCAGCAAAATGTTGAGGGAGAGTTTCATCAGCACGACGGCGTGATGACGGTGATGATGTTCTACCGACGCAGGGCTTCACCTAAGCACCGCTACGATATGACCGAGGTGGAATATGGTGGAAGGGGGCACCGCACACGGCTAAGGAACGATCACGAAGATCAACTTGTGTGTCATGGGGTGCCCCCTTGCCCCCGTATATAAAGGAGGGAGAGGAGGAGGTGCGGCCGGCCCTAGGGGTGCGCCTGGAGGAGTCCTACTCCCACCGGGAGTAGGACTCCCCCTTCTTGCCTTGTTGGAAAAGGAAGGGGGAAGGGAGAAAGAGGAAAGGGGGGCGCCGCCCCCCTTCCTTGTCCTATTCGGACTAGGGGGGAGGGGGCACGCGGCCTGCCCTGGCCGGCCCTCCTCTTCTCCCTTATGGCCCATGTAGGCCCAATAACCCCCGGGGGGTTCCGGTAACCCCCCGGTACTCCGGTAAAATCCCAATTTCACCCGGAACATTTCCGATATCCAAATATAGGCTTCCAATATATCAATCTTTATGTCTCGACCATTTCGAGACTCCTCGTCATGTCCGTGATCACATCCGGGACTCCGAACAACCTTCAGTACATCAAAACACAAAAACCCTAATTACGATCGTCACCAAACTTTAAGCGTGCGGACCCTACGGGTTCGAGAACTATGTAGACATGACCGAGACATGTCTCCGGTCGATAACCAATAGCGGAACCTGGATGCTCATATTGGCTCCTACATATTCTACGAAGATCTTTATCGGTCAGACCGCATAACAACATACGTTGTTCCCTTTGTCATCGGTATGTTACTTGCCCGAGATTCGATCGTTGGTATCTTAATACCTAGTTCAATCTCGTTACCGGCAAGTCTCTTTACTCGTTCCGTAATACATCATCCTGCAACTAACTTATTAGTTGCAATGCTTGCAAGGCTTGAGTGATGTGCATTACCGAGAGGGCCCAGAGATACCTCTCCGACAATCGGAGTGACAAATCCTAATCTCGAAATATGCCAACCCAACAAGTACCTTTGGAGACACCTGTAGAGCACCTTTATAATCACCCAGTTACGTTGTGACGTTTGGTAGCACACAAAGTGTTCCTCCGGTAAACGGGAGTTGCATAATCTCATAGTCATAGGAACATGTATAAGTTATGAAGAAAGCAATAACAACAAACTAAACGATCAAGTGCTAAGCTAACGGAATGGGTCAAGTCAATCACATCATTCTCCTAATGATGTGATCCCATTAATCAAATGACAACTCATGTCTATGGTTAGGAAACATAACCATCTTCGATCAACGAGCTAGTCAAGTAGAGGCATACTAGTGACACTATGTTTGTCTATGTATTCACACATGTATTATGTTTCCGGTTAATACAATTTTAGCATGAATAATAAACATTTATCATGATATAAGGAAATAAATAATAACTTTATTATTGCCTCTAGGGCATATTTCCTGCAGCAACACCGGAAAGAATCAAACAACATAGTAAACAACCATCACATCAACATGGCATGATGCACAACCAAGTATGATGCATGTCTGGTTTAATGAAGCATGGCATGGCAAAGTGCACAAGCAATCCTACAAATTAAGTGGAGCTCAATATGCAACTCCGTTGCATATTGACGAAACACCACGTGACTTATTTAGTTCTCTCCCGTTTAGGTACCCAACAATATTAAAAGTTGTTAAATATGGCAAGAGGTGAAGCATAACAAAACTATACCATCTGAAAAATTTAAATGGGGCCAGATATAACAAACAACAAATCCGGTAAATCCCCATATGCATTTAGCAAATTAATGCAAACAACAATTTAAACATTCGTGATGTTGTTATCATGATGCAGATGACATTTTCAAGTTTTATGCAATTTTTATTAAAAGTTGACATGAGCGTGATGAGAGCATTTGTCACCGTGGTAGAAAGAAAGGGGTGCCACGGCGACGAAACGGAAATGGCCGCGGCAACATTCCGATGATCCGGTAGCTCACGGGGATACCGGTGCAAATGGAAGTGGGTGTGAGTGTGTCATGCAAGAAGATGGGGTGCTCCCGGATACCGGGTTCCCACATGTCGACGGCAAGGCAACGAGAAACTCGCAAAGAACAACTCGGACACGGTGTAACCACGAGCATCTCATACATCACACAACATTCGTTCACGGGCGTTGTCTCGGTAGTTATACCTTCCAAGGGAGCATTCTCGAGCGGTTCGAGTTCGTAGAGGAAGTAGTTGTTCTCGTGATGGTAGTGGAAGTAGGGGTACATGACGACGGTAGAGGTACTCGTGATGGTAGTGGTACACGTTTCTTGTCAAAATCACAGTGGCGGTAGTTGTTCTTGGCGTCGGGCGTCGAGATACTTGGTGTTCATGGGATTCCGAAGACGGCGGTAGAGGTACTTGACACAAAACTTTGTAGTAGTACGGGCGTCTTTGTGGTCCTGCTGGTCTCGGTCTCGGCAATGTAGTTTTACAAGGGCATAGTCGGACTTGTCAAATCCAAATTCTCCGAGGGCCGTGGGTAGTGGTACACACATCATCAGGGTACTTGTCGGATCCGAAAGGTACTCGGCGAAAATCTGGGAGAAGATCTTTGACGATCCACGTATGAGTCTTAGCGGTTCGAGCAGGGCCACCCGGACTCGGCAGGAGGCAGCAGGTCCACAGAGTGGTGGACGACCGAACAGGTCCAGGCGGTGGAGTCGAGCAGGGCGACAATGCAGCGCTCACCGGTGAGGGTCCGGTTGCCGGGTCATAGGGGATGGGAGGCTGATGCCTCGGGAGCTCGCAGGATCGACGGTCAACGGCACTGGAGTTCCTGTTGTGGTGGCGGTCTTGGCTTCGGCGGAACTTGGCGCGGCGGAAGGGGTCAGATGGGGGCCCGAGACTTGGACGCTGGTTGCAGGGAAGCTCAGGGCAGGGGGAAGCAGCAACCATGGGGACTGGGAGGAGCTCGGCTCCCCTTGAGCGTTGCAGGCTGCTGGTGGAGGAGACGGTGTCGCGGGCGCGTCATGGTGGCAGAGGAGAAAGGAGGAGGTCGGAGGTCGCGCGAGGAAGATGGACGGTGGCCGGAGCTTGAGGGTGCAGGGCCGCGATGGTCGTGATGGCGGCGGCGGGCCTGGCGTGCGGTGGGGAGGCATGGCCTCGCTGGAGTCAGCGAGGCTTCGCGGCAGGGGCATCGAGCGCGGAGGAAGATGAGGAGCGAGGCCCCTGGCGGCACTAGAGGGAAGGGAAACGAGGGAAGGGGAGAGGTATCGAGGGAGGAGATCGAGAGGAGAGGGTGGCTGCGGGGACGAGAGGGAGATGGGATCGGGAGAGAGCGAAGCTCTCCTGTGGCGGCGCGAGGGGGGAAGTGGGGATCGAGAGAGAAGCTCCCTGGCGCTAGGTTAAGGAGGAGTGGGCCGGTCCAGTGGGCTGCAGATGGGCCAGCCAGCTGGGCTCTTTCTCTCTCCCTCATATTTCTTTAGTAGAAAAGAAAATAAAGAGAGGAAAATAGAGAAGGTTTGGGATTGAAGTAGGGATGGAGGGACATATTTCTGGAAACCATGAAATATGCCCGATTTAATCAAATTAGTTTGGGAATTTTTACAGACTATAAATTTAAACATGTTCAAATTTAATTCAAACTTGAATGAATTTATAACCTAACCAAACTGAATCCAAATGGGTTTAAATTTTATAGGATGACCCTACATAATAAATATGATTTATCGGCAAAAGATGAACATTTATTTGAGCAATTCTATTTGCAACTCAAATAAATAGAGAAAAGGGAAAGAAGGAAGTGGCATAGGGATTTGAAACTTGGGTGAAACCAAGTTGGAAGTGAGCATGGGGTTGATGGAAAGATCAAGAGAAGAAAAGAAGTTGCAGTGCACATGAGCAACTAAATTAAACAAACACAACAACGGTATGGAGAAGATGCAGGATCCAAAATAAAATAAAACAAACATCACAAGCGAGCAAGCACGCATGAACATGATGGATGCAAATGCACATGATGCAAAAAAGAGAAAGCAACGAACCAAACAAATCACACGATGAAAACTCAGAAAACAAGGAAGACATCTGAAGCTCCGGTCTTGGGGCGCCACATACGGGCTATATGTGTTGGGGAACGTTGCAGAAAACAAAAAATTTCTTACGGTTTCACCAAGATCCATCTATGAGTTCATCTAGCAACGAGTGATCGGATGCATCTACATACCTTTGTAGATCGCGAGCGGAAGCGTTCAAAGAACGGGGATGAGGTAGTTGTACACGACGTGATCCAAATCACCGGAGATCCTAGCGCCGAACGGACGGCACCTCCGCGTTCAACACACGTACGGTCAGCGTAACGTCTCCTTCTTCTTGATCCAGCAAGGGGAAAGGAGAGGTTGAGAAAGATGGCTCCAGCAGCAGCACGACGGCGTGGTGGTGATGGAGCTGCAATACTCCGTCAGGGCTTCGCCAAGCACTATGGAGGAGGAGGAGGAGGTGTTGGAGAGGGAGAAGGAGGCAACCAAAGGTGTGTCTCAAGAGGCCCTCCTTCCCTCACTATATATAGGGGTCCTAGGGGGGGGGAGGCCCTAGGAGATCCAATCTCCTAGGGGGGCGGCGGCCAAGGGAGGATTCCCTCCCCCCAAGGCACCCAGGGGGTGCCTTCCCCTTGCGGGACTCTTCCCCTTTGAAACCCTAGGCGCATGGGCCTAATGGGGCTGGTGCCCTTGGCCCATGTAGGCCAAGGCGCACCCCCTACAGCCCATGTGGCCCCCCGGGGCAGGTGGCCCCACCCGGTGGACCCCCGGGACCCTTCCGGTGGTCCCGGTACAATACCGGTGACCCCGAAACTTGTCTCGATGGCCAAAACAGCACTTCCTATATATAATTCTTTACCTCCGGACCATTCCGGAACTCCTCGTGACGTCCGGGATCTCATCCGGGACTCCGAACAACATTCGGGTTACTGCATATACATATCCCTACAACCCTAGCGTCACCGAACCTTAAGTGTGTAGACCCTACGGGTTCGGGAGACATGTAGACATGACCGAGACGACTCTCCGGTGAATAACCAACAGCGGGATCTGGATACCCATGTTGGCTCCCACATGCTCCTCGATGATCTCATCGGATGAACCACGATGTCGAGGATTCAAGCAACCCCGTATACAATTCCCTTTGCCAGTCGGTATGTTACTTGCCCGAGATTCGATCGTCGTTATCCCAATACCTCATTCAATCTCGTTACCGGCAAGTCACTTTACTCGTACCGTAATGCATGATCCCGTGACCAGACACTTGGTCACTTTGAGCTCATTATGATGATGCATTACCGAGTGGGCCCAGTGATACCTCTCCGTCCTACGGAGTGACAAATCCCAGTCTTGATCCGTGTCAACCCAATAGATACTTTTGGAGATACCCGTAGTCTACCTTTATGGTCACCCAGTTACGTTGTGACGTTTGGTATACCCAAAGCACTCCTACGGTATCCGGGAGTTACACGATCTCATGGTCTAAGGAAAAGATACTTGACATTGGAAAAACTCTAGCAAACGAACTATACGATCTTTATGCTATGTTTAGGATTGGGTCTTGTCCATCACATCATTCTCCTAATGATGTGATCTCGTTATCAATGACATCCAATGTCCATAGTCAGGAAACCATGACTATCTGTCGATCAATGAGCTAGTCAACTAGAGGCTTACTAGGGACATGTTGGTGTCTGTTATTCACATATGTATTACGATTTCCGGATAACACAATTATAGCATGAATAAAGACAATTATCATGAACAAGGAAATATATTAATAATGCTTTTATTATTGCCTCTAGGGCATATTTCCAACAGTCTCCCACTTGCACTAGAGTCAATAATCTTGTTACATTGTGATGAATCGAACACCCATGGAATTCTGGTGTTGATCATGTTTTGCTCTGGGGAGAGGTTTAGTCAACGGATCTGCTACATTCAGGTCCGTATGTACTTTACAAATATCTATGTCTCCATCTTGAACATTTTCACGAATGGAGTTGAAGCGACGCTTGATGTGCCTTGTCTTCTTGTGAAACCTGGGCTCCTTTGCAAGTGCAATAGCTCCAGTGTTGTCACAGAAGAGCTTGATCGGCCCCGACGCATTGGGTATGACTCCGAGGTCGGTGATGAACTCCTTCACCCAAATTGCTTCATGTGCTGCCTCCGAGGCTGCCATGTACTCCGCTTCACATGTAGATCCCGCCACGACGCTCTGCTTGCAACTGCACCAGCTTACTGCCCCACCATTCAAAATATACACGTATCCGGTTTGTGACTTGGAGTCATCCAGATCTGTGTCGAAGCTAGCGTCGACGTAACCCTTTACGACGAGCTCTTCGTCACCTCCATAAACAAGAAACATTTCCTTAGTCCTTTTCAGGTACTTCAGGATATTCTTGACCGCTGTCCAGTGTTCCTTGCCGGGATTACTTTGGTACCTTCCTACCAAACTTACGGCAAGGTTTACATTAGGTCTGGTACACAGCATGGCATACATAATAGAACCTATGGCTGAGGCATAGGGGATGACACTCATCTCTTCTATATCTTCTGCTGTGGTCGGACATTGAGCTGAGCTCAATTTCATACCTTGTAACACAGGCAAGAGCCCCTTCTTAGATTGATCCATATTGAACTTCTTCAATATCTTATCAAGGTATGTGTTTTGTGAAAGACCTATGAGGCGTCTTGATCTATCTCTATAGATCTTGATGCCTAATATATAAGCAGCTTCTCCAAGGTCCTTCATTGAAAAACTCTTATTCAAGTAGGCCTTGATGCTGTCCAAGAGTTCTATATCATTTCCCATCAAAAGTATGTCATCTACATATAATATGAGAAATGCTACAGAGCTCCCACTCACTTTCTTGTAAACGCAGGCTTCTCCATAAGTCTGTGTAAACCCAAACGCTTTGATCATCTCATCAAAGTGAATGTTCCAACTCCGAGATGCTTGCACCAGCCCATAAATCGAGCGTTGGAGCTTGCACACCTTGTCAGCATTCTTAGGACCGACAAAACCTTCCGGCTGCATCATATACAATTCTTCCTTAAGGAAACCATTAAGGAATGCCGTTTTGACGTCCATTTGCCATATCTCATAATCGTAGAATGCGGCAATTGCTAACATGATTCGGATGGACTTTAGCTTCGCTACCGGTGAGAAAGTCTCATCGTAGTCAACCCCTTGAACTTGTCCATAACCCTTAGCGACAAGCCGAGCTTTATAGATGGTCACATTACCATCCGCGTCTGTCTTCTTCTTAAAGATCCATTTATTTTCTATGGCTCGCCGTTCAACGGGCAAGTCAGTCAAAGTCCATACTTCATTTTCATACATGGATCCTATCTCAGATTTCATGGCTTCTAGCCATTTGTCGGAATCCGTGCCCGCCATCGCTTCTTCATAGTTCGAAGGTTCACCGTTGTCTAATAACATGATTTCCAAGATAGGGTTGCCGTACCACTCTGGTGCGGAACGTGTCCTTGTGGACCTTCGAATTTCAGTAGGAGCTTGATCAGAAGTATCTTGATCATCATCAATAACTTCCTCTCCAGTCGGTGCAGGCACCTCAGGAACATTTTCTTGAGTTGCGCCATTTTCCGGTTCAAGAGGTAATACTTCATCAAGTTCTACTTTCCTCCCACTTACTTCTTTCGAGAGAAACTCTTTCTCTAGAAAGGATCCATTCTTGGCTACAAAGATCTTGCCTTCGGATCTGAGGTAGAAGGTATACCCAATAGTTTCTTTAGGGTATCCTATGAAGACGCATTTTTCCGACTTGGGTTCGAGCTTTTCGGGTTGAAGTTTCTTGACATAAGCATCGCATCCCCAAACTTTTAGAAACGACAGCTTAGGTTTCTTCCCAAATCATAATTCATACGGTGTCGTCTCAACGGATTTCGACGGAGCCCTATTTAAAGTGAATGCGGCAGTCTCTAAAGCATAGCCCCAAAAAGATAGCGGTAAATCGGTAAGAGACATCATAGATCGTACCATATCTAATAGAGTGCGATTACGATGTTCAGACACACCATTACACTGAGGTGTTCCAGGCGGCGTGAGTTGTGAAACTATTCCACATTTTCTTAAGTGTGTGCCAAATTCGTGACTCAAGTATTCTCCTCCACGACCTGATAGTAGAAACTTGATTTTCCTGTCACGTTGATTCTCAACCTCACTCTAAAATTCCTTGAACTTTTCAAAGGTTTCAGACTTGTGTTTCATTAAGTAGACATACCCATATCTACTCAAGTCATCAGTGAGGGTGAGAACATAACGATAGCCACCGCGAGCCTCAACACTCATTGGATCGCACACATCAGTATGTATGATTTCCAATAAGTTGGTTGCTCGCTCCATTGTTCCTGAGAACGGAGTCTTGGTCATTTTTCTCATGAGGCATGGCTCGCACGTGTCAAATGATTCGTAATCAAGAGACTCTAAAAGTCCATCTTCATGGAGCTTCTTCATGTGTTTGATACCTATGTGACCAAGGCGGTAGTGCCACAAGTATGCGGGACTATCATTATCAACCTTACATCTTTTGGTACTCACACTATGAATATGTGTAGTATTACGCTCGAGATTCATTAAGAATAAACCATTCACCATAGGAGCATGAGCATAAAACATATCTCTCATATAAATAGAACAACCATTATTCTCGGATTTAAATGAGTAGCCATCTCAAATTAAACGAGATCCTGATACAATGTTCATGCTCAAAGCTGGCACTAAATAACAATTATTGAGGTTTAAAACTAATCCCGTAGGTAAATGTAGAGGCAGCGTGCCGACGGCGATCACATCGACCTTGGAACCATTCCCGACGCGCATCGTCACCTCGTCCTTCGCCAGTCTCCGCTTATTCCACAGCTCCTGCTTTGAGTTACAAATGTGAGCAACTGCACCGGTATCAAATACCCAAGAGCTACTACGAGTACTGGTAAGGTACACATCAATTACATGTATATCACATATACCTTTCGTTTTGCCGGCCTTCTTGTCCGCTAAGTATTTGGGGCAGTTCCGCTTCCAGTGACCACTTCCCTTGCAATAAAAGCACTCAGTCTCGGGCTTGGGTCCATTCTTTGGCTTCTTCCCGGCAGCTTTCTTGCCAGGCGCGGCAACTTCCTTGCCGTCCTTCTTGAAGTTCTTTTTACCCTTGCCCTTCTTGAACTTAGTGGTTTTATTTACCATCAACACTTGATGTTCCTTCTTGACTTCTACCTCTGCTGATTTCAGCATTGCAAATACCTCAGGAATGGTATTTTCCATCCCCTGCATATTGAAGTTCATCACAAAGCTCTTGTAGCTTGGTGGAAGTGACTGGAGGATTCTGTCAGTGACCACGTCATCCGGGAGATTAACTCCCAGCTGAGTCAAGCGGTTATGTAACCCAGACATAGTGAGTATGTGCTCACTGATAGAACTATTTTCCTCCATCTTACAGCTGAAGAACTTGTCGGAGACTTCATATCTCTCGATCCGGGCATGAGCTTGAAAAACCATTTTTAGCTCTTCGAACATCTCATATGCTCCATGTCTCTCAAAACGCTTTTGGAGCCCCGGCTCTAAGCTGTAAAGCATGCCGCACTGAACGAGGGAGTAGTCATCAGCACGTGTCTGCCAAGCGTTCAGAACGTCTTGGTTCTGTGGGACGGGTGGATCACCTAGCGGTGCTTGTAGGACATAATCTTTCTTGGCAGCTATGAGGATGATCCTCAGGTTTTGGACCCAGTCCGTATAGTTGCTGCCATCGTCTTTCAGCTTGGTTTTCTCTAGGAACGCGTTGAAGTTGAGGACTACGTTGGCCATTTGATCTACAAGACATATTGTAAATATTTTAGACTATGTTCATGATAATTAAGTTCATCTAATCAAATTATTCAATGAACTCCCACTTAGATAGACATCCCTCTTCTAGTCATCTAAGTATAACATGATCCGAGTCAACTAGGCCGTGTCCGATCATCACGTGAGACGGACTAGTCAACGTCGGTGAACATCTTCATGTTGATCGTATCTTCTATACGACTCATGCTCGACCTTTCGGTCTTCTGTGTTCCGAGGCCATGTCTATACACATGCTAGGCTCGTCAAGTCAACCTAAGTGTTTGCATGTGTAAATCTGTCTTACACCCGTTGTATGTGAACGTTAGAATCTATCACACCCGATCATCACGTGGTGCTTCGAAACAACGAACTGTCGCAACGGTGCACAGTTAGGGGGAACACTTTCTTGAAATTATTATGAGGGATCATCTTATTTACTACTATCGTTCTAAGTAAACAAGATGCTAAACATGATAAACATCACATGCAATCAAATAATAATAGTGACATGATATGGCCAATATCACATAGCTCCTTTGATCTCTATCTTGGGGCTCCATGATCATCTTGTCACCGGCTTGACACCATGATCTCCATCATCATGATCTCCATCATCGTGTCTCCATGAAGTTGCTCGCCAACTATTACTTCTACTACTATGGCTAACGCGTTTAGCTACAAAGTAAAGTAATTTACATGGCGTTTCTCAATGACACGTAGGTCATACAAAAATAAAGACAACTCCTATGGCTCCTGCCGGTTGACATACTCATCGACATGTAAGTCGTGATTCCTATTACAATAGCATGAACATCTCATACATCACATATATGTCATTCATCATTCATCACAACTTTGGCCATATCATATCACAAAGCACTTGCTGCAAAAACAAGTTAGACGTCCTCTAATTGTTGTTGCAAGTTTTACGTGGCTGAAATAGGGTTCTAGCAAGAACGTTTTCTTACCTATGTGAAAGCCACAACGTGATTTGTCAACTTCTATTTACCCATCATAAGGACCCTTTTCATCGAATCCGCTCCAACTAAAGTAGGAGAGACAGTCACCCGCCAGCCACCTTATGCAACTAGTGCATGTTAGTCGGTGGAACCGGTTTTACGTAAGCGTACGTGTAAGGTTGGTCCGGGCCGCTTCATCCCACAATACCGCTGAAGCAAGATAAGACTAGTAGCGGCAAGAAAGTTGACAACATCTACGCCCACAACAAATTGTGTTCTACTCGTGCAAAGAGAACTACGCATAGACCTAGCTCATGATGCCACTGTTGGGGAACGTTGCAGAAAACAAAAAATTTCCTACGGTTTCACCAAGATCCATCTATGAGTTCATCTAGCAACGAGTGATCGGATGCATCTACATACCTTTGTAGATCGCGAGCGGAAGCGTTCAAAGAACGGGGATGAGGTAGTCGTACACGACGTGATCCAAATCACCGGAGATCCTAGCGCCAAACGGACGGCACCTCCGCGTTCAACACATGTACGGTTAGCGTAACGTCTCCTTCTTCTTGATCCAGCAAGGGGAAAGGAGAGGTTGAGGAAGATGGCTCCAGCAGCAGCACGACGGCGTGGTGGTGATGGAGCTGCAATACTCCGTCAGGGCTTCGCCAAGCACTATGGAGGAGGAGGTGTTGGAGAGGGAGAAGGAGGCAACCAAAGGCGTGTCTCAAGAGGCCCTCCTTCCCTCACTATATATAGGGGGCCTAGGGGGGGGGCGCCGGCCCTAGGAGATCCAATCTCCTAGGGGGGCGGCGGCCAAGGGAGGATTCCCTCCCCCCCCAAGGCACCTAGGGGGTGCCTTCCCCTTGTGGGACTCTTCCCCTTTGAAACCCTAGGCGCATGGGCCTAATGGGGCTGGTTCCCTTGGCCTATGTAGGCCAAGGCGCACCCCCTACAGCCCATGTGCCCCCCCAGGGCAGGTGGCCCCACCCGGTGGACCCCCGGGACCCTTCCGGTGGTCCCGGTACAATACCGGTGACCCCGAAACTTGTCCCAATGGCCGAAACAGCACTTCCTATATATAATTCTTTACCTCTGGACCATTCCGGAACTCCTCGTGACGTCCAGGATCTCATCCGGGACTCCGAACAACATTCGGGTTACTGCATATACATATCCCTACAACCCTAGCGTCACCGAACCTTAAGTGTGTAGACCCTACGGGTTCGGGAGACATGTAGACATGACCGAGACGACTCTCCAGTGAATAACCAACAGCGGGATCTGGATACCCATGTTGGCTCCCACATGCTCCTCGATGATCTCATCGGATGAACCACGATGCCGAGGATTCAAGCAACCCCGTATACAATTCCCTTTGCCAGTCGGTATGTTACTTGCCCGAGATTCGATCGTCGGTATCCCAATACCTCGTTCAATCTCGTTACTGGCAAGTCACTTTACTCGTACCATAATGCATGATCCCGTGACCAGACACTTGGTCACTTTGAGCTCATTATGATGATGCATTACCGAGTGGGCCCAGTGATACCTCTCCGTCCTACGGAGTGACAAATCCCAGTCTTGATCCGTGTCAACCCAACAGATACTTTCGAAGATACCCGTAGTCTACCTTTATGGTCACCCAGTTACGTTGTGACGTTTGGTATACCCAAAGCACTCCTACGGTATCCGGGAGTTACACGATCTCATGGTCTAAGGAAAAGATACTTGACATTGGAAAAACTCTAGCAAACGAACTATACGATCTTTATGCTATGTTTAGGATTGGGTCTTGTCCATCACATCATTCTCCTAATGATGTGATCTTGTTATCAATGACATCCAATGTCCATAGTCAGGAAACCATGACTATCTGTCGATCAACGAGCTAGTCAACTAGAGGCTTACTAGGGACATGTTGGTGTCTGTTATTCACACATGTATTATGATTTCCGGATAACACAATTATAGCATGAATAAAGACAATTATCATGAACAAGGAAATATAATAATAATGCTTTTATTATTGCCTCTAGGGCATATTTCCAACAATATGAGTATACCGTTATGTCATTTGGTCTGACTAACGCACCTACCTATTTCATGAGCATGATGAACAAGGTGTTTATGGAGTTTTTGGATAAGTTCGTTGTGGTGTCCATTGATGATATTCTGGCTACTCGAAGAATGAAGAGGAACATAAGGAGCATTTGCGTTTGGTATTTGGGAAGCTCAGAGAACACCAGCTATATGCCAAGTTCAACAAGTGTGAGTTTTGATTGAAGGAAGTTGGATTCCTCGGACATGTTATATCCGGAGAAGGAATAGCAGTAGACCCTACCAAGGTTGTCACTGTGACAAATTGGGAAGCACCCACGTCGATTGGAGAGATCCGGAGTTTTCTTGGACTCACAGGATACTACGGGAGGTTTATTGAGAATTTCTCGAAGATTGCAAAGCCCATGACGGAGTTGTTGAAGAAGGACACCAAGTTCAAATGGACTAAGGAATGTGAGGCCAGTTTCCAGGAGTTGAAGAAATGCTAGGTTACAGCTCCAGTGTTGATTCTTCCAGATCAACGCAAGGATTACCAGGTGTATTGCGACGCTTCTCGTCAAGTACTTGGAGAGTGCTTATGCAGGAGGGAAGTGTTGTTTCATATGCCTCACGACAGCTCAAACCCCATGAGTTGAATTATGTTACCCATGATTTGGAGTTAGCAGCCGTAGTGCATGCGTTTGAAGACATGGAGACATTTTCTCATCGGAAACCATTGTGAGGTGTACACGGATCACAAGAGTTTGAAGTATATCTTCAGTATATCTTCACACAGAAGGAGTTGAATCTCATACAGAGGAGATGGTTGGAGCTCATTAAGGATTATGATATGAAGTTGCATTATCATCCCGGAAAGGCTAACGTAGTAGCCGATGCGTTGAGACGCAAGAGCCATGTCAATACACTCATGACCGGAGAGTTACCCAAGGAGTTAGCGGAGGATCTTCGTGAGCTATGTTTGGAAATAGTTCCGAGAGGTTATGTAGCAGCATTGGAGATTCAGTCTACCTTGATGGATAAGATCAGGGAAGCCCAGAAGACAGACAAGGATATTGCTGAGATAAAGGAAAGAATGAGCAAAGGAAAAGCTAAGGGATTTCGTGAGGATGAGCATGATACCCTATGGTTTGAGGATCGCGTTTATGTGCCTAATGATCTGGAGATCAGGAAGTTGATTCTACAAGAGGCCCATGATTCGCCGTATTCGATTCACCCAGGAAATACCAAGATGTATCTGGATTTGAAGGATAGATTCTGGTGGACCAAAATGAAGAAGGATATTGTGAAGTATCTAGCAGTTTGTGATGTATGTCAGAGAGTGAAGGTAGAACATCAGAAGCCAACTGGATTGCTACAGCCATTGCCGATACCCGAATGGAAGTGGGATAAACTAGGCATCGACTTTATCACGGGATTGCCCAGGACCCGTTCAGGCTATGACTCGATATGGGTTGTAGTCGATCATTTGACGAAGGTAGCTCATTTCATTCCAGTCAAGACCAGGTACACCAGTGCTAAGTTGGCAAAGATATACATGACCAGGATCGTATGTCTGCATGGAGTTCCGAGGACCATTGTATCAGATAGAGGAACTCAGTTTACCTCAAAGTTTTGGAATCAGTTGCATGAGACTTTGGGAACCATGCTAGAGTTCAGTACAACCTTTCACCCGCAGATAGATGGACAGACTGAGAGAGTCAATCAGATTTTGGAGGACATGTTGAGAGCTTGTGCGCTAGACTATGGATCTAGTTGGGACGACAATTTTCCTTACGCAGAGTTCTCTTACAACAACAGCTATCAAGCCAGTTTGAAGATGGCCTCTTTTGAAGCAATGTATGAAAGGAGGTGCACGACACCATTGTTGTGGGATGAAGTTGGAGACCGTCAGTTATTTGGACCAGATTTGATTAAAGAGTCTGAAGAGAAGGTTAAGCTGATTCCCAATAGACTCAAGGTAGCCTAGTCCAGGCAGAAGAGTTATGCGGATGCTAAACGCAAGGAGACAGTTTACGAAGTTGGAGACAGAGTGTATCTTCATGTATCACCACTCCGAGGAGTGAAGCGCTTTAGAGTTAAGGAAAAGTTAGCACCATGTTTTGTGGGACCATACCGTGTTTTGGAACGTATGGGAGAAGTTGCTTACAAGTTGGAATTGCCCGAAGGATTGTCAGGAGTTCGCGATGTGTTCCACGTTTCCCAGTTGAATAAGTGCCACGTAGAGATGGCTGATATTCCTCTGGGAGATACAGTGCCATTAGAAGCGATTCAGTTGGATAGCGACTTGACCTACGAGGAGAAAAGAGTCAAGATTCTTGATTTTTCCAGCCGAGTCACACGCAGCAAGGTTATCAAGTTCTGTAAAGTTCAGTGGAGCCACCATACTGAGGATGAAGCCACCTGGGAACGAGAGGAGGACCTATGGAAAGATCACCCTCACCTATTTTCTAGCCAACCTGAATCTCGAGGGCAAGATTCATCTTAAGGGGGGTAGGTTTGTAACATCCCAAATTTCCAATTTGGAATGTTATGCATTAGATCATCATTGCATATCATATTTTATTGCATTTTGGTTTGATCCTAGAAATTCTACGCAACTCAAGGACCCACGGAGAGAGTTGGGGATTTCGTTATTTTCATATTTGAGTTTTCTTAAGTTTTGAAAAGAGGATCGTTTGATTTTAATTATTTTCTCTTCGAATATTTCTTTTATGAAAATAAAAGGAGAGGGGATAAAATGACTTCCCCAAAATAAAGAAATATTGGAGATTTAATGTTAAAATCAAATAAGATTTTATTCGGAGTTTTTATCGCTATTTTATATGAATTAGGAAAAATATGCGTTTTTCAAAATTGCATTAGAGGCCCAAAAAAATGTTCACCTTGTCCGGTAGATTTTTAGAGGATGGGGAAAATTTATTTTGAGATTTTTGGAGTCCGTTTAGTATTCTTTTTCTTCGTTTTTCTGCTCGTCGGAACTATTTAAAAAAAGGGAACCGACCTACGAGCCGTATCCGGCCTGGACTCCTCCCCAGGCCCCTTCTTATAAGCCGTCCCCCTGCCCCGCAGCCCACCGCCGCCGCCCAGCCCACCCCGCGCCCCAAACCCTAGCGCCGCCGCCGCCAGCCGCTGCCGCCCCAAGCGCCGCCGCCGCCTCCCGCCGCCTCCCGCTGTCACTGGATCTCTTCGCCGTTGACCGGTCGGTTTTCTTCGGTTAAAACCCCGTTTTTTATTTTTCGGTTTAAATTCGTTAGATCGGTTTTTCCGTCGGTTTATTTATTTTGCGGACGTTCGTCCGTTTGTTCGTTTAAACGAACGCCGTTCACCTGTTAGTCACAGACAGCGAACGTTCGTTCGTTAGCCTGTTCGTCAGTTTTTCTTTTTCTCGGGTTTTTCGCGATTATTTCGATCGCGATTTTTGATCCGATTTTCGTTTTAGTATATCTTTTTGCTCATTTATCGGAATCAGGCGATTCAAATGCCTAGATCTTCGTCTCGAAGCCCTCTTTCTGTTTAGCCAACTTGAACAAGATTTTGAAACTGTAAAATTCGACTTTCATTCAGATTAGTAATCGGATCTTGTTTCTTTCGTAGTTTGTGTTTTATTGCTTCGTTCGATTTGATTCTTTTTGCAAACCGGCATTCTTAAGTTGAACTTTCTGGTTAGATCTTCTTATTTGAGTTTTACACGTGCTTCTAGTTGAGTGCTTATTGTATGCTTGTTTGTTGCGATATAGTACCCAGAGTGCGAAGCGTTGCGGATCATCAGCAAGGCAAGTAACACTTTGATCATACCTCTTTACTACCCAGTTTTATTGCATTAGATGAGTCCTCAAACAATTGCATGGTTAGGATCTGATTAAATTGTGGGTTTTGGGAAGTAGATGAGGTGGTACCTATTCACCTGTTTATTATCAAACCTATGGGAGTTACTTCTACGTTGCTTATATTTGCTATGCTATGCTCGTAGACGTGGATTGGGTTTGAGAGTATCCATGACAGTGGTGAGTTTGTTAATTAATGGTTCAACTTAAGGTGGCAACTTAAATACACATTTGGGTGGATTGCTTGTGGGCACCTGGAGTACCCAGTGTTGTCCTAGGATATCCCGGAGGACCCGTGTGATCATCCTACGGCCCGCTACCCAGGCTCAAAGGGATCAAAAGATTATTGATGCTAGAAACTTCCGTGTGCAGCCACAAGCTATTATGGGCTCTAGCATAGTTGAGTAAGTTGCATGAAGCTCTTGAAGATGTATACTAGTAGATGTAGTGGGTTGTAGGTGGTATAGTCTACCCAGAGTAGAGAGTTAATGCTTCAGAAAGACTGTGTCTCGAATCTCCGACCATGGATGTATTTGAGTCTTGTGGGGAGAAGTGCGCAAACCTCTACTGAGTGTATGAACTAATCATGGTTAGTCATGTCCCCGGTTACGGAAACCTTGAGTATCTAGTTCTTGGATTATCATGTGGATCTCATCACTCTTAATTTAAATTGATTGGGTTAATGATGATGTTTAATTGGGATTGAGTTGGAGGAACCTTCTCAATGCTTAACAACTACCATGATAGTTAAATAAAATTTATTCCTTTGTTGTAGGAAAAAATTGGCTTTTCGCAAAACATATTAACCATACAGCCTCCACTAGCCATATATGCATGTAGTGATAGCAATTATTCTGTTCATTACTCTCTTGTGTTACATTGCCAGCATATTCCATGTGCTGATCCGTTTCGGGCTGCAACGTATCATGTTGCAGACTTTTCAGACGACGAGTAAGGAGGCATTGGTCATTGTCTTTCACTCAGCGATGCCGTTGGAGTTGATGGAGTCACTTTATCTTCCAAGCCTTCCGCTGTTATTGATTTAGATGGCCTTAAGCCATATTTATTGTTTTATGTTCTCTTTTGAGACATTCGATGTAATAAGTGTGTGATTGCTACTCTGTTATAAATCCTCAAGTACTGTGCGTGTCAGCATTACCAATCCAGGGATGACACTGATGCATAGAGATCGGACTGTTTGAGGTCTGGTCGCTACATATGTAAAGCCAACATTCAAGTTTTCAGCAAAGACTATGAACTAACCATATTCACAATAACATTTAGGTCTCATGTTTACTCATGTCAATAGCATAATCAACTAGCGAGCAATAATTATAAATCTCGGATGACGACACTTTCTCAAAACAATCATGGTATGATATGACAAGATGGTATCTCGCTAGCCCTTTCTGAGACCGCAAAACATAAATGTAGTCAAGTCATACTCAATGTCATACTAGACATTGTAATTCATGGTAAAAGAGATCCAGTCAAGTCATACTCAATGTAAACTAACAGTAATGGATGCAAATGACAGCGGTGCCCTCCAACTGGTGCTTTTTAATAAGAGGATGATGACTCAACATAAAAGTAAATGGGTAGGCCCTTCGCAGAGGGAAGCAGGGATTTGTAGAGGTGCCAGAGCTCGGTTTTGAAATAGATATGAATAATATTTTGAGCGCTATACTTTCATTGTCAACATAACAACCGAGAGATCTCGATATCTTCCATGCTACACACATTATAGGCGGTTCCCAAACAGAATGGTAAAGTTTATACTCCCCCTCCACCAACAAGCATCAATCCATGGCTTGCTCGAAATAATGAGTGCCTCAACTAACAAGAGTCCTGGGGGAGTTTTGTTTGCAGTTATTTTGATTTGATTTGCATAAAGCATGGGACTGGGCATCCCAGTGACGAGCCATTTTCTCATGCATGAGGAGCGGAGTCCACTCCTCTTGAGAATAACCCGCCTAACATGGAAGATACAGACAACCCTAGTTGATACATGAGCTATTCAAGCAGACAAAACAGAATGTTTATTTGAAGGTTTAGAGTTTGGCACATAAAAATTTACTTGTAACGGTAGGTAGATACCATATATAGGTAGGTATGGTGGACTCATATGGAACAACTTTGGGGTTTAGGGAATTGGATGCACAAGCAGTATTCCCGCTTAGTACAAGTGAAGGCTAGAAAAAGATTGGGAAGTGGCCAGCTAGAGGGCGACAACAATCATGAACATGCACTAAAGTTAATCAACACCGAATGCAAGCATGAGTAGGATATAATGCACCATGAACATAAATATCGTAGAGGCTATGTTGATTTTATTTCAACTACATGCATGAACATGTGCCAAGTCAAGCCACTCGAATCATTCAAAAGAGGATACCACCCTATCATACCACATCACAACCATTTTAATAGCATGTTGGCACGCAAGGTAAACCATTATAAGCTCCCAGCTAATTAAGCATGGCATAAGCAACTATAATCTCTAATTGTCATTGCAAACATGTTTATTCATAATAGGCTGAATCAGGAACGATGAACTAATCATATTTACAAAAACAAGAGAGGTCAAGTTTGTACGAGCTTTTCTCATCTCAATAAGTTCATCATATAATCATCATTATTGCCTTTCACTTGCACGACCGAATAGTGTGGAAAATAATAATAGTGCACATGCATTGGACTAAGCTGGAATCTGCAAGCATTCAATTCAAGAGAGAAGACACGGTAATATGGGCTCTTTATTAGATCAACAATAATGCATATAAGAGCCACTCAACATTTTAATCATGGTCTTCTCCTCTCAACCCCCAAAGAACAAGAAAAGAAATAAAACTATTTACACGGGAAAGCTCCCAACAAGCAAAAGAAGAACGAGAAATCTTTTGGGGTTTTCTTTTTAATTATTACTACTACAGGCATGGAAAGTAAACTAGCTGAAAGCTACACCTATTTTTTTGTTTTTCTTAAGGTTTATCAAACACACAAGAAGAAAATATAAAAAGGAAAATAAACTAGTATGGATATTACAGTGAAAAAGTATGAGCACCGACAACTAGCATGAATGTGTGAACATGAATGTAATGTCGGTGAGAAATACGTACTCCCCCAAGCTTAGGCTTTTGGCCTAAGTTGGTCTATGGCCACAGTTGGCCTGGCGGATATCCAAAGTTGTAGCTGGGGTCGTACTGAGATGCAGCGGCAATTGCCTGATGAGCTGCAGCTTGGAGGCGAGCTGTCTCCGCCCTCCTCTCGTACTCGGTCGCCTCCTCCCTGGTTATAACATATCTCCCCTTTGCCTGGAAGTCAAAGAAAGTAGGAGTAGGGAGAGCAACGTGATAGGTGCGTCGTCTGTCAAAGATTAGTCGGTACTGGAGGAACTGATCGTTCCTCTCAACAAACTGATGACGAACCATAGCATCATAATCTAGACAAGAAGGAGGCAATTCAATATCATGTCCACGTATGGGTATCTCAAGAAAGTCAGCTATACGGGTTGCATAAATTCCACCAAAGAAATCTCCATGAATACGATTATTATGCAACCTACGTGCACCGATAGCCCCCAAGTTGTATTGTTTATCTCCTAAAACAACGCTTCTGAGAACTCTAAGATCAGGCACACACATGTGACATGCTTCATCTTTACCATTAATGCATCTACCTATGAAGAGAGCAAAACAATGTATAGCAGGAAAATGAATGCTCCCATGGTAGCTTGCATCACATCCCTAGATTCCCCCACAGTTATACTAGTAAGAAAATCTCTAAATTCAGACTTTCTAGGTTCACTAACATCACCCCACTGTGGGAGTTTACAAGTAGTGTTAAAATTTCTAACTCCATGGTATAAGATTTATCATAAAGATCGAACAGGACAGTTTGAGAATTGTGTGATGATGAAAATTTAAACCTTCTCACAAATGAATCAGTTAAATAGAGGTATTGACGGCACTTATCTGCCTCGAAGCTCTCAACATCAACATTACACACATAAGCTTCAAATTCCTCATTGATTCCCACTCGAACCATGAAGTCCTCTGACGGCCATTCACAGGGCCGCACTTGAGCATCCCTTGGTGGTTCCTCGTCCGCATCACATATTGTGAGTCTGGGTGCTTGCTTCCTTGAAGAACCACCTTGGTACATTTTCCTATACATATTTCTTCCTCGAAAAAATTTCTGAAATTTTTAGTAACTTCAAAATAAAAGTGAACCAAACTCAACAAAATTGATAGCAACTACTCCTACAAGTGCCTAGAGACAATATCATGCATCAAAACTACTTTTGACCACATAAATTTGACATGCAAGCTCAAGAACAGGGTCACCTAAGCAGCAAAATTTTGCAATGAATAAAGCACTAGAACAAAAACTAATTAGACCATTGGAGGAGTCACATACCAAAGAACAATCCCCCAAAGCAGTTTTGTGAATGGAGCTTTGAGTAAGGAGATCGAAAATGGCAGCAAGATGAGCTTGGACTCGGGTTTGAGCTGGCTAGTGATGTTTTTGGGAGGAAGAAGGAATGTGTGGTAGCTGGGATAAGTGGAGGGGAGCCACCGTGGGCCCACGAGGCAGGGGGGCGCGCCCAGGGGGTAGGGCGCGCCCTCCACCCTCGTGGCCAGGTGCTTGCTCCCTCTGCCGTGTTCTTAGTGCCAGATATTCTCAACTATTCTAAAAAAATCATATTTAAATTTCAGGGCATTTGGAGAACTTTTATTTTCGGGGTATTTTTTATTGCATTGATAATTCTGAAAACAGACAGAAATTACTATTTTTGCTTTATTTAATACAAGTAATAGAAAGTAAAAAGATGGTACAGAGAGTTGTGTTTTCTAAATTCATGCATCTCATGCTCATTAAAAGGAATCCACTAACAAGGTTGATCAGGTCTTGTTAACAAACTCATTCCGAATAACATGAAACCGGAGAATTTTCGAATAACACTAGGTTACCTCAATGGGGATATGCATGTCCCCAACAATAAGAATATCATATTTCTTCTTGACAGTAGGAAGAGGAAATTCAAAACCTCCAATAGTAATTGTTGAAATTTTTCCAATAGAATTGATAATGTGGACTTGAGGTTGTTTCCTCAGAAAGTGTACCGTATGCTCATTACCATTAACATGAAAAGTGACATTGCCTTTGTTGCAATCAATAATAGCCCCTGCAGTATTCAAAAAGGGTCTTCCAAGAATAATACACATACTATCGTCCTCAGGAATATCAAGAATAACAAAGTCCATTAAAATAGTAACGTTCGCAACTACAACAGGCACATCCTCACAAATACCGACATGTATAGCAGTTGATTTATCAGCCATTTGCAAAGATATTTCAGTAGGTGTCAACTTATTCAAATCAAGTCTACGATATAAAGAGAGAGGCATAACACTAACACCGACTCCAAGATCACATAAAGCAGTTTTAACATAGTTTCTTTTAATGGAGCATGGTATAGTGGGTACTCTTGGATCTCCTAACTTCTTTGGTATTCCACCCATAAAAGTATAATTAGCAAGCATGGTGGAAATTTTAGCTTCCGGTATCTTTCTCTTATTAGTAACAATATCTTTCATATACTTAGCATAAGGATTCATTTTAAGCATATCGGTCAAACACATACGCAAAAAGATAGGTCTAATCATTTCAGCAAAGCGCTCAAAATCGTCATCATCCTTTTTATTGGATGATTTAGGAGGAAAAGACATGGGTTTCTAAACCCATGGTTCTCTTTCTTTACCGTGCTTCCTAGCAACAAAGTCTCTCTTATCATAACGTTGATTCTTTGATTGTGGGTTATCAAGATCAACAGTAGGTTCAACTTCTACATCATTATTATTTCTAGGTTGAGCATCAACATGAACATCATCATTAACATTATCACTAGGTTCATGTTCATTACCAGATTGTGTTTCAGCATCAGAAATAGAAATATCATTGGGATTCTCAGATGTGTCTACAACAGGTTCACTAGAAGCATGCAAAGTCCTATCATTTTTCTTTTTCTTCCTCTTAGAAGGACTAGGTGCATCAATAGTAGTTATCTGAGAATCTTGCTCAATTCTATGAGGATGGCCCTCGGGATACAAAGGTTCCTGAGTCATTTTACTACCTCTAGTCATAATTCTAACATCATTATCACTCTTATTATTTAATTCATTGAGCAAATCATTCTGAGCTTTAAGCACTTGTTCTACTTGAGTGGTAACCATAGAAGCATGTTTACTAATAAGTTTAAGTTCACCTTTAACACTAGCCATATAATCACTCAAGTGTTCAATCATGTAAGCATTATGTTTCAATTGTCTACTAACATAAGCATTAAAATCTTCTTGCTTAACCATAAAGTTATCAAATTCATCCAAACACTAGCTAGCAAACTTAGCAGGAGAGATTTCACCTTTATCATACCTATAGAGAGAACTTACCTTTACTACCTGTGTCGGGTTATCAAGACCATGTGTTTCTTCATTAGGTGATGAATTAAGACCATGTATTTCTTCAATAGGAGGTAAATTCTTAACATCTTCAGCTTTTATACCTTTATCTTTCATAGATTTATTTACCTCTTGCATATCTTCATGACTGAGAAATAGAATACCCCTTTTCTTCGGAGTTGGCTTAAGAGTTGGTTCAGGAAGTGTCCAATTATTTTCATTAGTCAACATATTATTCAATAGCAATTCAGCTTGATCAACAGTTCTTTCCCTGAAAGCACAACCAACACAACTATCCAGGTAATCTCTGGAAGCATCGGTTAGTACTTATAAAAGATATCAAGTATTTCATTTTTCTTCAAAGGATAATCAGGCAAAGCATTAAGTAATTGGAGAAGCCTTCCCTAAGCTTGTGGGAGACTCTCTTCTTCAATTTGCACAAAAATATATATTTCCCTTAAAGTAGCTTGTTTCTAATGAGCCGGGAAATATTTAGCACAGAAGTAGTAAATCATATCCTAGGAACTACGCACACAACCAGGATCAAGAGAATTAAACCATATCTTAGCATCACCCTTTAATGAGAATGGAAATAATTTAAGGATATAATAGTAGCAAATTTTCTCATCTTAGTGAACAGGGTAGCTATATCATTTAATTTAGTAAGATGTGCCACAACAGCTTCAGATTCATAGCCATAGAAAGGATCAGATTCAACCAAAGTAATTAACTCAGGATCAACAGAGAAATCACAATCCTTATCAGTAACAAAGATAGGTGAAGTAGCATAAGCAGGATCATATTTCATTCTAGCATTTAGAGATTTTTGTTTCAGCTTAGCTAATAGTTTCTTAAGATCACTTCTATCATTGCAGGCAAGAAAGTCTCTAGCAGTTTCTTCATCCATAACATAACCCTTAGGAACAACAGACAATTCATATCTAGGGGAGAATCTTCATCATCACTTTCATCAATATTATCAGTTTCAATAATTTCATTATCTCTAGCCCCAGCAAGTTGTTCATCAAGAAATCCACCAAGTGGCACAGTAGTATCAAGCATAGAAGTAGTTTCATCATAAGTATCATGCATAGCAGAAGTGGCATCATCAATAACATGCGACATATCAGAATTAATAGCAGAAGCAGGTTTAGATGTCGCAAGCTTACTCAAAACAGAAGGTGAATCAAGTGCATAGCTAGATGGAAGTTCCTTACCTCCCCTCGTAGTTGAGGGATAGATCTTGGTTCTTGGATCTTCCAAATTCTTCATAATGATAAGCAGATATAAATCCCAAGTGACTCAAAGAATAGAGCTATGCTCCCCGGCAACGGCGCCAGAAAATATTCTTGATAACCCACAAGTATAGGGGATCGCAACAGTTTTCGAGGGTAGAGTATTCAACCCAAATTTATTGATTTGACACAAGGGGAGCCAAAGAACATTCTCAAGTATTAGTAGATGAGTTGTCAATTCAACCACACCTGGAAACTTAATATCTGCAGCAAGGTATTTAGTAGCAAAGTAATATGATAGTAGTGGTAACGGTGGCAAAAGGTAACGGTAGCAAAAGTAATATTTTTGGGTTTTTGTAGTGATTGTAACAATAGCAATGGAAAAGTAAATAAGCGAAGAACAATATATGAAAAGCTCGTAGGCATTGGATCGGTGATGGAAAATTATGCCAGATGCGATCGATCATGTAACAGTCATAACCTAGGGTGACACAGAACTAGCTCTAGTTCATCAATGTAATGTAGGCATGTATTCCGAATATAGTCATACGTGCTTATGGAAAAGAACTTGCATGACATCTTTTGTCCTACCCTCCCGTGGCAGCGGGGTCCTATTAGAAACTAAGGGATATTAACGCCTCCTTTTAATAGAGTACCGGACCAAAGCATTAACACATAGTGAATACATGAACTCCTCAAACTACGGTCATCACCCGGAGTGGTCCCGATTATTGTTACTTCGGGGTTGCCAGATCATAACACATAGTAGGTGACTATAGACTTGCAAGATAGGATCAAGAACGCTCATATATTGATGAAAACATAATAGGTTCAGATCTGAAATCATGGCACTGACAAGCATTAGGCATAGCAAAGTCATAAGAACATCAATCTCAGAACATAGTGGATACTAGGGATCAAACGCTAACAACACTAACTCGATTACATGCTAAATCTCATCCAACCCATCACCGTCCAGCAAGCCTACGATGGAATTACTCACACACGGCGGTGAGCATCATGAAATTGGTGATGGAGGAAGGTTGATGATGACGATGGTGATGGATTCCCCTCTCCAGAGCCCTGAACGGACTCGAGATCAGCCTTCCCGAGAGAGTTTAGGGCTTGGCGGCGGCTCCGTATCGTAAAACGCGATGAATCCTTCTCTCTGATTTTTTTCTCCCCGAAAGTGAATATATGGAGTCAAGGTTGAGGTTGGTGGAGTGTCAGGGGGCCCACGAGGCAGGGGGCGCGCCCAGGGAGGTAGGGCGTGCCCCCACCCTCGTGGACAGGTGGTGGGCCCCCTGACGTGGATCTTTTTCCAGTATTTTTTATATATTCCAAAATAATTCTCCGTTGATTTTCAGGTCATTCTGAGAACTTTTATTTCTGCACAAAAATAACACCATGGCAATTCTGCTAAAAACAACGTCAGTCCGGGTTAATTCCATTCAAATCCTGCAAGTTAGAGTCCAAAACAAGGGTAAAAGTGTTTGGAAAAGTAGATACGACAGAGACGTATCACATAACCCCAAAAACGGTAGCGGTAAATCAGTAAGAGACATCATAGATCGCACCATATCTAATAAAGTGCGGTTACGACGTTCGGACACACCATTACACTGTGGTGTTCCAGGTGGCGTGAGTTGCGAAACTATTCCGCATTGTTTCAAATGAAGACCAAACTCATAACTCAAATATTCACCTCCACGATCAGATCGTAGAAACTTAATTTTCTTGTTACGATGATTTTCCACTTCTCTCTGAAATTCTTTGAACTTTTCAAATGTTTTAGACTTATGCTTCATCAAGTAGATATACCCATATATGCTCAAATCATCTATAAAGGTCAGAAAATAACGATACCCGTCGCGAGCATCAACACTCATCAGACCGCATACATCAATATGTATTATTTCCAATAAGTCTCTTGCTCGCTTCATTGTTCCGGAGTACGGAGTCTTACTCATCTTGCCCATGAGGCATGGTTCGCAAGCATCAAGTGATTCATAATAAAGTGATTCCAAAAGCCCATCAGCATGGAGTTTCTTCATGCGCTTTACACCAATATGACCTAAATGGCGGTGCCACATATAAGTTGCACTATCATTATTAAACTTATATCTTTTGGCTTCAATACTATGAAAATGTGTATCACTACTATCGAGATTCAATAAAAATAGACCACTCATCAAGGGTGCATGACCATAAAATATATTACTCATATAAATAAAACAACCATTATTCCCCGACTTAAATAAATAACTATCTCGCATCAAACAAGATCCAGATATAATGTTCATGCTTAACACTGGCACCAAATAACAATTATTCAGGTCTAGAACTAATCCCGAAGGTAGATATAGATGTAGCGTGCCGACCGTGATCACATCGACTTTGGAACCATTTCTCACGCGCATCATCCGAGGGAGTCCTAGACTAAGGGGTCCTCGGGTGTCCGGCCTGTCATCCATGGGCCGGACTGATGGGTTATGAAGATATGAAGACCGAAGATTGTACCTGTGTCCGGATTGGACTCTCCTTGGCGTGGAAGGCAAGCTTGGAAACCGATTATAAAGATTCCTTCTTATGTAACCGACCCTATGTAAACCCTAGATCCCCCCCGGTGTCTATATAAACCGAAGGGGTTAGTCCGGAAAGCAAATATTCATTACCATAGTCATATAGGCTAGGCTTCTAGGGTTTAGCCATCTCGATCTCGTGGTAGATCAACTCTTGTAACACTCATACTCATCAATATCAATCAAGCATGACCTAGGGTATTACCTCCATACAGAGGGCTCGAACCTGGGTAAAAATCGTGTCGCCTATCTCCTGCTACCATCGATCCTAGACGCACAGTTCGGGACCCCCTACCCGAGATCCACCGGTTTTGACACTGACATTGGTGCTTTCCATTGAGAGTTCCACTGTGCCATCAACAAAAGGTTCGATGGCCCCTTCAATCATCTACAGCGACGCCGTCCAAGGAGAAACCCTCCTCCCCGGACATATTTTCGTGTTCGACGGCTTCGTACTATAGGCCAACTCGCATGGCCATCTAGAGCAGATCGATAGCTATGCCCCTGGCCACCAGGTCAGATTTGGAAGCTTGAACTACGTCACAGATATCCACGGAGACTTGATCTTCAATGGATTCGAGACCGCAGCGAGCGCTCCCCCTCGCTTTGATGAAAGTGACTTAGATCTGCCATCGGACCAGATTCAGGAGATGGCTCCTGTTGCTGCAATGGCCTTCGAACCAGAGCAGGTCGTGCCATTAGAGGCCACAGAGTTCGCGGCGCTAGAGCCACATGCAGACTCGATACCCTGCAATATTTGCGCCAATGGAACTCCGGACTCGTCTCCGGCTATAAGTTTCGAATCACATACGCTTGCGGGCACCGAGCTAGATCGGTTATCGATCTTTGAATTCAGCGCCACAGACGTTTTTCAGTACTCACCTTTGGGCGATGTGCTAAACTCTTTAAAGAATTTGTCCTTGGAGAAAGACTCACAGCCAAACTATGTTCGGTTCGAGCTAGAGACTGATCATGGGGAATGTTACTTCCCACCCGCCACCCACTTCATAGCCACTGTCGATGACTTAACCGACGTGCTTGATTACAGCTCCGAAGACATCGCCGATATGGACGACGATGCCAACATGGAGCAGGACCAAGACCCGCCATTTACTGGACATCGGACAACCACCTCTTCATACGATGTGTACATGGTCGACACACCAAAAGAAGCTAGCGACGATGACAAAGGGGATCTAGTCGCGGATAAACCTTCTGAGACACAGTCCAAGCACCGGTGCCCTAAGCGTCGTTCTAAGCCTCGTCGCTCAAAAGATGACAAGACTGGCATCGGAGAAAATGGTACTCCGGGCGACGCCGAAAACAATAAAGACCCTGTTGGAACTGCGTCCGAACAGGAGGAACAAGACGATGGGCAAGATGACCCAGATAAACAGGCCACGCCCAATAACTCGGATGATGATAGTTATCGTCGAGTTTCCGAAGATTAGGAGAGCCCTGGTAGAGAAGATTTCATCATGCCTGAGGCACCCGTAGAGCAGGAACGCTTCAAGCGCCAGCTAATAGCTACGGCTAGAAGCCTGAAAAAGAAGCAGCAGCAGCTCCAGGCTGATCAAGACCTGCTCATCGATAGGTGGACTGATGTCTTGGCAACCGAAGAATACGGCCTCGAGCGTCCAGCCAAGAGTTATCCAAAGCGTAGACTGCTTCCTCAGTTTGATGAGGAGGCACCAAACCCCATACCTCCCTCACGCAATGCGGACCGACCACCACGTGGTCGGGATAGTGCAGCGGACCGACCTCCTCGCGATCGGGATAAAGTGACAACTCAGGCCGAACAACAGCCCGCCCCACCACCTCGCAAAAACAGGGACAGAACATCTCGGAACCATACATACGACCTTCGCCAGGAGCTGGTCAGTAGAGCAGAACACAGCAGATCAATCTACGGATCGCAAGAACGCTTCCTGACTCGGGATGACGGCTACCTATTCAGGCATGACAAACCTAGTCAAACCCGGGCCGATAACCGCAGACTGATAACCCACAAGTATAGGGGATCGCAACAGCTTTCGAGGGTAGAGTATTCAACCCAAATTTATTGATTCAACACAAGGGGAGCCAAAGAATATTCTCAAGTATTAGCAGCTGAGCTGTCAATTCAACCACACCTGGAAACTTAGTATCTGCAACAAAGTGTTTAGTAGCAAAGTAATATGATAGTGGTGGTAGCAGCAACAAAAGTAAAGACATCAAAAGTAATGTTTTTGGTATTTTGTAGTGATTGTAACAGTAACAGCGGGAAAGTAAATAAGCGAGAACCAGTATATGGAAAACTCGTAGGCACCGGATCAGTGATGGATAATTATGCCGGATGCGGTTCATCATGTAACAGTCATAACATAGGGTGACACAGAACTAGCTCCAATTCATCAATGTAATGTAGGCATGTATTCCGTATATAGTCATACGTGCTTATGGAAAAGAACTTGCATGACATCTTTTGTCCTACCCTCCCGTGGCAGCGGGGTCCTATTGGAAACTAAGGGATATTAAGGCCTCCTTTTAATAGAGAACCGGAACAAAGCATTAGCACATAGTGAATACATGAACTCCTCAAACTATGGTCATCACCGGGAGTGGTCCTGATTATTGTCACTTCGGGGTTGCCGGATCATAACACATAGTAGGTGACTATAGACTTGCAAGATAGGATCTAGAACTCACATATATTCATGAAAACATAATAGGTTCAGATCTCAAATCATGGCACTCGGGCCCTAGTGACAAGCATTAAGCATAGCAAAGTCATAGCAACATCAATCTCAGAACATAATGGATACTAGGGATCAAACCCTAACAAAACTAATTCGATTACATGATAAATCTCATCCAACCCATCACCGTCCAGCAAGCCTACGATGCAATTACTCACGCACAGCGGTGAGCATCATGAAATTGGTGATGGAGGATGGTTGATGATGACGACGGCGACAAATCCCCCTCTCCGGAGCCCCGAACGGACTCCAGATCAGCCCTCCCGAGAGGTTTTAGGGCTTGGCGGCGGCTCCGTATCGTAAAACGCGATGATTTCTTCTCTCTGATTTTTTTCTCATCAAAACTCAATATATTGAGGTGGAGTTGGAGTCGGCGACGCAACAGGGGGCCCACGAGGTAGGGGGGCGCGCCCTGGGGGGGGGGGGTGCCCCCACCCTCATGAGAAGGGTGTGGGCCCCCTGATCTTCATCTTTGGCAAGGATTTTTTTATTGATTTTCCTAAGATGTTCCGTGGAGTTTCAGGTCATTCCGAGAATATTTGTTTTCTACACATAAAACAACACCATGGTAATTCTGCTGAAAACAGCGTCAGTCCGGGTTAGTTCCATTCAAATCATACAAGTTAGAGTCCAAAACAAGGGCAAAAGTGATTAGAAAAGTCGATACCACGGAGACGTATCAACTCCCCAAAGCTTAAACCCTTGCTTGTCCTCAAGCAATTCAGTTGACAAACTGAAAGAAAGAAAGAAAAACTTTTACAAACTCTGTTTGCTCTTGTTGTTGTAACTATGTCAAGCCAGCATTCAAGTTTTCAGCATAGATCATAACTAACCATACTTGCAATAATTCTCGGGTCTCACAATTACTCGTATCAATAGCATAATCAACTAGCAAGTCATAATAATAAATCTCGGATGACAACACTTTCTCAAAACAATCATAATATGATATAACAAGATGGTATCTCGCTAGACCTTTCTGAGACCGCAAAACATAAATGCAGAGCACCTTTAAAGATCAAGGACTGACTAGACATTGTAATTCATGGTAAAAGAGATCCAATCATAGTCATACCCAATATAAATTAACAGTGATGAATGCAAACGACGGCTGTGCTCTCCAGCTAGTGCTTTTTAATAAGAGGGTGATGAATCAACATAAAAGTAAATGGATAGGCCCTTCGCGGAGGGAAGCAGGGATTTGTAGAGGTGCCAGAGCTCGGTTTTGGAATAGAGATAAATTGAATTTTGAGCGTTATACTTTCATTGTCAACGTAACAACTAAGAGATGGCGATATCTTCCATTCTACACACATTATAGGCGGTTCCCAAACAGAATGGTAAAGTTTATACTCCCCCTCCACCAACAAGCATCAATCCATGGCTTGCTCGAAACAACGAGTGCCTCCAACATACATCAAGTCCTAGGGGCAGTTTTGTTTGCAATTAATTTTGATTTAGTTTGCATAAAGCATGGGACTGGGCATCCCGGTGACCAGCCATTTTCTCGTGAGTGAGGAGCGGAGTCCACTCCTCTTGAGAATAACCTGCCTAACACGGAAGATAAGGACAACCTTTGTTGATACATGAGCTATTCGAGCATACAAAATAGAATGTTTATTTGAAGGTTTAGAGTTTGTCACATACAAATTTAGTTGGAACGGCAGGTAGATACCGCATATAGGAAAGTATGGTGGACTCATCTGGAATAACTTTGGGGTTTAAGGGATTGGATGCACAAGCAGTATTCCCGCTTAGTACAAGTGAAGGCTAGCAAAAGACTGGGAAGCGACCAACTAGAGAGCGACAACAGCCATGTACATGCATTGAAATTAATAAATATTGGATGCAAGCATGAGTAGGATATAATCCACCATGAACATAAATATCGTGAAGGCTATGTTGATTTTGTTTCAACTACATGCGTGAACATGTGCCAAGTCAAGTCACTTAAATCATTCAAAGGAGGATACCACCCCATCATACCACATCATAATCATCTTAATAACATGATGGCACACAAGTAAACCATTATAACTCATAGCTAATCAAGCATGGCACAAGCAACTATAATCTCTAATTGTCATTGCAAACATGTTTATTCATAATAAGCTGAATCAAGAACGACGGGCTCATCATATTTACAAAAACAAAAGAGATCGAGTTCATACCAGCTTTTCTCATCTCAGTCAGTCCATCATATATCATCATAATTGCCTTTCACTTGCACTACCGAACAGTGTGAATAATAATAAGAGTGCACGTGCATTGGACTAAGCTGGAATCTGCGAGCATTCAATAAACAAGAGAAGACAAAGCAATATGGGCTCCGGGTTAAATCAACAATAATGCATATAAGAGCCACTTCAACAATTTAATTATGGTCTTCTCCTACTGACCCCCAAAGAAAAGAAAAGAAATAAAATTATTTACACGGGAAAGCTCCCAACAAGCAAAAGAAGAATGGGAAATATTTTTGGGTTTTCTTTTTAATTATTACTACTATAGCAGAAAAATAACTACTGCTAATTTTTTTTGTTTTTCTTAAGGTTTAACAAGAAAACAAGAAGAAAGCAGGAAAAGGAAAATAAACTGGCATGGATATTACAGTGAAAAAGTATGAGCACTGACATCTAGCAATGAGTGTGTGTGAACATAAATGTAATGTCGGTGGGAAATATGTACTCCCCCAAGCTTAGGCTTTTGGCCTAAGTTGGTCTATGGCCACGACTGGCCTGGCAGATATCCATAATAATAGTTGTTCGGGTCGTACTGTGATGAGGAAGAATAGTTGGGATCATATTGATGTGCAGCGGTTATCGCCTGTTGTGCTGCAGCGTGGAGTCGAGCTGCCTCCGCTCTCCTCTCGTACTCTTCTGCCTCCTCTCTGGTGATAACATATCTTCCTTTTGTCTGTGAATCAAAGAAGGCAGGAGCAGGGAGAGTAATACGGAAAACACGTCGTTTATCAAAAATTAAGCGATATAAGAGAGGTGTTTCAGGCCTCTCGACAAACTGGTGCGAAGCCATAGAGTCATAATGTAAATATGCAGGAGGCAACTCCATATCACCCTCACAAATGTCTATTTCAAGAAAATGAGCTAAGCTGGTTGCATAAATTCCTCCAAAGAAATCTCCATTATGTCTATTATGATGCAACCTACGAGCTACAATGGCTCCCATATGATAAGATTGGTCTCCTAACACAGCACTCCTAAGAATGCTAAGATCAGGGACACACATGTGACATGCTTCATCCTTAGCATTTATGCATCTACCGATGAAGAGAGCAAAATAATGTATAGCAGGAAAGTGAATGCTCCCTATGGTAGCCTGCATTATATCTCTAGATTCCCCCACAGTTATACTAGCAAGAAAGTTTCTAAATTCAGATTTAGGGGGATCCCTAACACTACCCTATGATGAAAGTTTGCATGCAAGAGTGAAATCCTCTAGGTCCATGGTATAAGATTTGTCATAAAGATCAAACATGACTGAAGGAGAATTACGCGAAGATGAATACTCAAACCTCCTCACAAATGAACTTGTGAGATCATGATACTGGGGGCATTTTTTAGCCTCAAAATCTTGAAGACCGGCATTGCACAAATATGCTTTGAATTCTTCTTTAATTCCCGCACGGTCCATAAAATTTTCCGACGGCCATTCGCAAGGCCGTACTGGAGCGTCTCTTGGTGGATCCTCGTCAGCATCGCGCATAGCAATCCTGGGTCCTTGCTTCTTAGAGGAACCACCTTGGAACATCTTCCTAAGCATATTGTTTTTCTCTGAAAAATTCTGAAATTTTTAGTAACTTCAAAATAAAAGTAAACCAAACTCAATAAAACTGATAGCAACTACTCCTACAAGTGCCTAGAGCCTAAACCAAGCATTAGAACTACTTGGAACCATATAAATTTGACATGCAAGCTCAAGAACATGGTCACCTATGCAGCACAAATTTGCAAAGAATAAAGCACTAGAACAAAAACTAATTGGACCAATGGAGGAGTCACATACCAAGGAACAATCTCCCCAAGCAGTTTTGCGAGAGGTGCTTTGAGCAAGGAGATCGAAAATCATAGCAAAAGTGGCTGGAACTCGTGCTTGAGTTGGTTTTTCGGGGTTGTGTGAGATCGAGGAAGAAGATGGGTGCTGGGATAAGTAGAGGAGGGCCATCGTGGGCCCACGAGGCAGGGGGCGCACCCTATAGGGGGGGGGGGGCGCCCACCACCCTCGTGGCCAGGTGGCAGCTCCTCCCGCGGTAATTTTTGCACAGAAAATCCTCAAATATTCCCGAAAAAATCATATTAAATTGGCATGGCATTCTGAGGACTTTTATTTTCGGGATATTTTTATATTGCACGGATAAGTGAGGAAACAGACTAAAAATACTATTTTTACTTTATTTAATAATTAATATAAATAATAGAAAGTAAAAGTGGGGTACAGAAGTTTGTGCTTCTAGTTTCATCCATCTCATGCTCATCAAAAAGAATCCACTAACAAGGTTGATCAAGTCTTGTTAACAAACTCATTCCGATAATCATGAAACCGGAGAAATTTCGAATAACACTAAGTTACCTCAACAAGGATATGCACATCCCCTATAATAAGAATATCATATTTTTTCTTGACAGTAGGAAGAGGAAATTCAAAACCTCCAAATATAATCGATGGAATTTTCCCAATAGAATTGATACTATGAACTTGAGGTTGTTTCCTCGGAAAGTGTACCGTATGCTCATTACCATTAACATGAAAAGTGACATTGCCTTTGTTGCAATCAATAACAGCCCCTGTAGTATTAAGAAAAGGTCTTCTAAGAATAATAGACATACTATCATCCTCGGGAATATCAAGTATAACAAAGTCCGTTAAAATAGTAACATTTGCAACCACAGCAGGCACATCCTCACAAATACTGACAAGTATAGCAGTTGATTTATCAGCCATTTGCAAAGATATTTCAGTAGGTGTCAACTTATTCAAGTCAAGTCTATGATATAAAGAGAGAGGCATAACACTAACACCGGCTCCAAGATCACATAAAGCAGTTTTAATATAATTTCTTTTAATGGAGCAAGGTATAGTAGGTACTCCGGGGTCTCCAAGTTTCTTTGGTATTCCACCCTTAAAAGTATAGTTAGCAAGCATGGTGGAAATCTCAGCTTCCGGTATCTTTCTTTTATTAGTAATGCTATCTTTCATATATTTAGCATAAGGATTTGTTTTGAGCACATCAGTTAATCTCATACGCAAAAAGATAGGCCTAATCATTTCAGCAAAACGCTCAAAATCCTCATCATCCTTTTTCTTGGATGGTTTTGGAGGAAAAGGCATGGGTTTCTGAACCCAAGGTTCCCTTTCTTTACCATCTTTCCTAGCAACAAAGTCTCTTTTATTATAACGTTGATTCTTTGATTGTGGGTTATCAAGATCAAGAGCAGGTTCAATTTCTACATCATTATCATTACTAGGTTGAGCATCATTATGAACATCATCATTAATATTTTTACTAGGTTCATGTTCATTACCAGATTGTGTTTCTGCATCAGAAATAGAAATATTGTTTGGATTATCAGGTGGTTCAGCAATAGGTTCACTAGAAGTTTGCACAGTTCTATCATTTTTCTTCTTCTTCTTTTTAGAAGAACTAGGAACATCAATATTATTTCTTTGAGAATCTTGTTCGATTCTCTTAGGGTGGCCTTCAGGATACAAAGGTTCCTGAGTCATTCTACCAGTTCTAGTAGCCACTCTAACACAATAATCATTTTTCTTACTTTTCATTTCATCAAGCACTTCTTTTTGAGCCTTAAGTACTTGTTCTACTTGAGTACTAACCATAGAAGCATGTTTGCTAACAAGTTTAAGTTCACCTTTAATATCAGCCATATAATCACCCAAGCGTCTAATCATATAAGCATTTTCTTTTAAATGTCTACCAAAATAAGCATTGAAGTCATCTTGCTTAAACATAAAGTTATCAAACTCATCCAAGCACTGACTAGCAATTTTAGTAGGAGGGACTTCAGCTTTATCATATCTATAGAGAGAATTTACCTTTACTACCTGTGTCGGGATATCGGGATCAGGAGGTTCTTCAGTAAATAAATAATTAAGATCATATGCTTCTTCAACAGGCAGTATATTAAGACGATGTATTTCTTCAATAGGAGGTAAATTCTTAACGTCTTTAGCTTTAATACCTTTTTCTTTCATAGATTTCTTTGCCTCTTGCATATCTTCGGGACTGAGAAATAGAACACCTCTCTTCTTCGGAGTTGGTTTAGGAATAGGTTCAGTAATCGGAGCAGGAGCTGGCTCAGGAGGTGCCCAATTATTTTCATTTGTCAACATTTTATTTAATAGAATTTCAGCTTCATCCGGTGTTCTTTCCCTGAAAAGAGAACCAGCACAACTATCCAGGTAATCTCTGGAAGCATCGGTTAGTCCATTATAAAAGATATCAAGTATTTCAGGTTTCTTAAGAGGATGATCAGGCAAAGCATTAAGTAACTTGAGAAGCCTCCCCCAAGCTTGTGGGAGACTCTCTTCTTTAATTTGCATGAAGTTGTATATTTCCCTCAAAGCAGCTTGTTTCTTATGAGCAGGGAAATATTTAGCAGAGAAGTAATAAATCATATCCTGGGGACTACGCACACAACCAGGATCAAGAGAATTAAACCATATCTTAGCATCACCCTTTAATGAGAACGGAAATATTTTGAGTATATAAAAGTAACGCGATCTCTCATCATTAGTAAATAGGGCAGCTATATCATTTAACTTAGTAAGATGTGCCACAATAGTTTCAGATTCATAGTCATAAAACGGATCAGATTCAACCAAAGTAATTATACCAGGATCAACAGAGAATTCATAATCCTTATCAGGAACACATATAGGTGAAGTAGCAAAGGCAGGGTTGGGTTTCATTTTATCTCTAAGTGATTCTTTGTTCCTTTTAATGAATAGCCTCTTAAGCTCATATCTATCTTTGCAAGCTAAAATAGCGGCAGAAGATTCCATATCTAAAAGATAACCCTCAGGAATAACAGGCATATTTTCATCATCGTATTCAGATTCAATAATTTCTTTTTCTCTAGCCCTAGCAATTTTTTCATCAAGAAATTCACTAAGGGGCACAGTAGTATCAGGCATAGAAGCAGTTTCATCATAAGTATCATGCATAGTGGAAGTGGCATCATCAATAACATGTGACATATCAGAACGAATAGCAAAAGCAGATGTAGGTGTCGCAAACGTACTCATAACAGAAGGTGAATCAAGTGCAGAGCTGGATGGCAGTTCCTTACCTCTCCTCGTAGTTGAGGGATAGATCTTGGTTTTCGGATCTCTCAAGTTCTTCATAGTGTCCAGCATATATAAATCCCAAGTGACTCAAAGAATAGAGCTATGCTCCCCGGCAACGATGCCAAAAATTAGTCTTGATAACCCACAAGTATATGGGATCGCAACAGCTTTCCAGGGTAGAGTATTCAACCCAAATTTATTGATTCGACACAAGTGGAGCCAAAGAATATTCTCAAGTATTAGTAGCCGTGTTGTCAATTCAACCACACCTGGAAACTTAGTATCTGTAGCAAAGTGTTTAGTAGCAAAGTAATATGATAGTGGCGGTAGCGGCAACAAAAGTAAAGACAACAAATGTAATGTTTTTGGTATTTTGTAGTGATTGTAACAGTAGCAGCGGGAAAGTAAATAAGCGAGAACCAGTATATGGAAAACTCGTAGGCACCGGATCAGTGATGGATAATTATGCCGGATGCGGTTCATCATGTAACAGTCATAACATAGGGTGACACAGAACTAAGCTCCAATTCATCAATGTAATGTAGGCATCTATTCCGTATATAGTCATACGTGCTTATGGAAAAGAACTTGCATGGCATCTTTTGTCCTACCCTCCCGTGGCAGCGGGGTCCTATTGGAAACTAAGGGATATTAAGGCCTCCTTTTAATAGAGAACCGAAACAAAGCATTAGCACATAGTGAATACATGAACTCCTCAAACTATGGTCATCACCGGGAGTGGTCCCGATTATTGTCACTTCGGGGTTGCCAGATCATAACACATAGTAGGTGACTATAGACTTGCAAGATAGGATCTAGAACTCACATATATTCATGAGAACATAATAGGTTCATATCTGAAATCATGGCACTCGGGCCCTAGTGACAAGCATTAAGCATAGCAAAGTCATAGCAACATCAATCTCAGAACATAATGGATACTAGGGATCAAACCCTAACAAAACTAACTCGATTACATGATAAATCTCATCCAACCCATCACCGTCCAGCAAGCCTACGATGCAATTACTCACGCACGGCGGTGAGCATCATGAAATTGGTGATGGAGGATGGTTGATGATGACGACGACGACGAATCCCCCTCTCCGGAGCCCCGAACAGACTCCAGATCAGCCCTCCCGAGAGGTTTTAGGGCTTGGTGGCGGCTCCATATCGTAAAACGCGATGATTTCTTCTCTCTAATTTTTTCTCATCGAAACTCAATATATGGAGGTGGAGTTGGAGTCGGAGACGCAACAGGGGGCCCATGAGGTAGGGGGGCGCGCCCCCCACCCTCGTGAGAAGGGTGTGGGCCCCCTGGTCTTCATCTTTGGCGAGGATTTTTTATTGATTTTCCTATGATGTTCCGTGGAGTTTCAGGTCATTCTGAGAATATTTGTTTTCTGCACATACAACACCATGGTAATTCTACCGAAAACAGCGTCAGTCCGGGTTAGTTCCATTCAAATCATACAAGTTAGAGTCCAAAACAAGGGCAAAAATGTTTGGAAAAGTAGATATGACAGAGACGTATCACAGACGCACTCCATCAGAGGTGTGCCGTGATGCGGCCCGATATAGAGGCGCCGCACACCCTCTCTGCTTCACAGATGAGGTGCTGGATCACGAATTCCCCGTGGGGTTCAAGCCCGTCAATATTGAATCAGACGACAGAACAACCGATCCCGCAGTATGGATTGAAGATTTTATTCTCCACATCCACATGGCCCGAGGAGATGACCTCCACGCTATCAAATACCTTCCATTAAAACTCAAAGGACCAGGTCGCCACTGGCTAAATAGCCTGCTTGAAAACTCCATTGGCAGCTGGGAGGACTTGGAAGAAGCCTTCCTCGACAACTTCCAAGGTACATATGTCCGACCACCCGATGCCGATGACCTAAGCCACATAGTTCAACAACCCGGAGAATCAGCCAGAAAATTCTAGACTAGGTTCCTAACCGAAAAGAACCAGATTGCTAACTGTCCGGATGCCGAAGCCCTAACAGGCTTTAAACACAGCATCCGTGACGAATGGCTAGCCCGCCACCTCAGCCAAGAAAAGCCAAGGTCCATGGCAGCCCTCACGACAGTTATGACGTGCTTCTGCGCGGGAGAGGATAGTTGGCTGGCTCGCTGCACAAACACAGCCAACGAAGCAGGCCCCTCCGAGGCCAAAAACAGCACCAGCAAGCTCCGGCTCAATAGACACAAACGCCGAAGCAATGGCGATAACACCGATGACACCACAGTTCACGCCGGATTCAGCGGCTCCAAATCCGGCCAGCGAAAGAAGCCCTATAAAAGGAACGACGGAGGACCATCCAGCTTGGACCGCATACTCGATCATCCGTGCCAGATACATGGCACCCCAGACAAACTGGCCAACCATAATAACAGAGATTGCCGGGTCTTTAAGCAAGCCAACAAGGTAAATAGCGGAAACAAGGAAGGGGAATCACAGAGCAAGGACGAAGACGAGGAGCCCCGACAGCCGAACACTGGGGGGTAGAAGAAATTCCCACCTCAAGTCAAAACGGTGAACATGATATATGCTACACACATCCGCAAAAGGGAGCGCGGGCGCACACTTAGGGACGTTTACGCGGTGGAGCTAGTCGCCCCAAAGTTCAACCCATGGTCATCATTCCCGATCACCTTTGATCATCGTGATCATCCAACTAGCATCCGTCATGGCGGTTCGGCCGCATTGGTACTCGACCCAATCATCGACGGATTTCACATGACACGAGTCCTAATGGACGGTGGTAGCAGCCTCAACCTACTCAGGATACAGTATGCAAAATGGGCATTAATCCCTCACGAATCAAGCCCACGATAACTACCTTTAAAGAGGTTATACCAGGTGTACAAGCCCATTGTACGGGCTCGATCACGTTGGAGGTGGTCTTCGGTTCCCCGGATAACTTCTAAAGTGAAGAGCTAATCTTCGATATCGTCCCCTTTCGCAGCGGCTACCACGCACTGCTCGGACGAACCGCGTTCGCTAAATTCAACACGGTGCTGCATTATTCTTATCTCAAGCTCAAAATGCTCCATCCACATGGCGTCATTACAGTAAATGGAAACACAGAACGTTCCCTCCGCACAGCGGAGCACACCGCAGCCCTCGCAGCAGAAGTATCGAGCGGCCTTCTCAAGCGGCACCATAATCCGGCTGCTGCACCCCTGGACATCGTCAAGAAGGTCCGGACTACACTTCAACAAGGCTACTCGGTTCGTCAAGAGATGAACTAGTAAATTCGGCCTCCATCCCAGCCCCGGTGAGGAAAGGGCATCCGTACCGCGCGCACATAATTACGCACTCAAAACCCCATAGGTACCGACAGAGGCATAACGCGCTCACAATCCACAGTGCGGCTTGACCGACCCTGGGATTCGCACACCTGTATTTTTTTCTTTTTATTATTATCACGGGTCTTCTCTCTTTTCGAGGTCCATGCAGACGACCCGCTTGCAGAACGCACCAAGGAGGCAAGAAGCTCGGGCATACAGGGGAATCCCCAGGTGGTTTCTCCTAAACGATTGCCATACTTGTTTTACATAACTGCACGTAGCTCACCCTTGGTTGCGACATGTTAAATAGATCTACTTGCTTATCACATTACTCGCACAAAGTACGCCTCGACATACTACTTACATCACAATGGTGAATAAATGGTGGCGTCAGCTTATTACTTAATTTTTCCTGTTCCCTCACCTTTGTGTATATTACTTATTACACGCGTACACTACGGTACGTATTACCGCGCCATGGGCTTCATTACACCCCGTATTACGGCAATAAAAGTCCGAACACTTTTTCAGTATAGTTCGGCACCCCAAACTTATAGCATTATATGCATCGGCTCCGAATCATGTCTTTGGTCAATAGTTGGGTTGCCCGGCTCCTGTGCTTACTACCTTACGTTCCGCTATATCGGCTAGGGTAGTAAAGGGAGAACTACTGCGATTGTGTCCCGGTTCTTCCGGATGAGCACCTTAGTAGAGAAAGCCGAAAACTGACTGTCATGATGCGGCGAGAGCTGGTCAGCTCTTCAAGAGGTTCCAAATCGTTAGAGATTATTTCCGCTTCTTGTGAAGAATCGGTCCCTCCGATTAGGCGTGTATAACGCCCCTAGTTCGGCTTTCCGAATACCAGGGGCTTCGCCAACCTTTTTAATTGTCAAACTCCTATGGCTAAGTGAGGGTGGTAAAGGCCGCATAGTCTAATTGCCTTGTTCGATGTGTTAAACACCTCCTTTAAGGACCAGAATGTGGAGTAAAGAGTGTTTAGATTTATCCCTAACACCCCCGTACTACCTACGTGGGGGAAGAAGCCGACAACTGGTCAACCCTCAAATTTCATAAACGGTCGCACAGGAGGTAAAATGTAAATCACAAAGCATTATAATACATAACATCATTGTTCCATATCACAGGACAGGATAATACAATTGTTCTCATGGGAATATAATATCCTTCGAACATTGTTCCGCCCCAAGGCGGGACCCCTCCAGGACGCCATCAAAACACAGCTCGAGTCGACGATGCTCCTTGCCCTCCGGCGGCCCCTCGGTCATCAGCTTCTTGGCATCCAGCTTTGCCCAATGCGTCTTGACGTGGGCAAAGGCCATACCAGCACCTTCAATACAGACCGACTGCTTCATAGTTTCGAGCCGGGGACATGCATTTACAAGCCGCTTAACAAGTCCGAAATAGCTTCTAGGTACATGCTCGGCAGGCCACAGCCAGACTATCAGGTCCTTCATGGCTAGCTCCGCTGACTTGTGCAGCTCGACCACTAGTTTTAGCTGGTCGATGAAGGGCAACAGATGTTCGGGTCCAAGATACTAGGACCAGAATAGGTTCTTCGTAGACATCCCTTCTTCGGCTCTGTAATGCTCGGCATCATCCGATATACTGCGCGGCAGATCGGTAAACGCCCCTGCAAAACTCGAATTCGGATAAGCACAAGGAACATTTCTTCTACATACTTGCTTTGCACGGTGAAAGAATTACTCGCCGCAATCTCCTTGGCTGCCTGAATTTCCTGGAGGGCGTTCTGGGCATCGGCTCGTGCATCCTGTGCGCTTCGTGGGCCCTCGTCAGTTCGGACTCCTGCGCCTTATAATCGCGCTCCAAGGACTCAAATCTCTTGATCGTGCCCTGGAGCTGTTGCTGCGCCTCTCCGACCTGGGTCTCGTGCTTCTCGCGCGCGACATGTTCCTTGGCCGCTTTGTCCTCGGCCTCGCCCAACGCCTTCTTGAGGGCCGCCACCTCGATCGTGGCCCCTAATAAAGTTCATGACAACTCTGTCGGGACGGACTATTCATTTTTTCTCAAAAGGTACCAGCAGATCACCACATACCTTGGCTATCCTCTAGCTGCTTCTTTACGAGGCCGAGCTCTTCCTCGGCCCGCTCCAGTTTCCGCTTCAGTCCGGAGACCTCTGTAGCGTGAGCGGTGGCTGCTTATTCACAAAAACAACTTATGTTAGACTCCTGCGATATTTATTTTCGATCCTCTGTTCGCCTTTTTCTTTCCGAACACCAAACAGAGCATCATGGGCTACTGTCTATACGGTGATATTCTTCCTACAAACGCATTACTTACCTCAAAGCCTAATAGAAGGCTAGTGCAGGCTTCGCTCAGTCCGCTTTTCACGAACTGGACCTTCTTTATTACCGCGCCCATAAGGGCGTGGTGCGCATCCACAATAGAGGCGCCTCGTAGCGCCTCCAGCAGGTTATCCGGCGCCTCTAGTTGGATAGAGGTCACTGACGGAACATGCACATTCCCTCCTTTCGGGGCATGCTGTTCGCTGGACTCCGGAGCCGCATAGGTCTCTGGAATGGTATCCGGCTCAGGTCCGAAGGGAACCCGGCCCCCGTCGCTCGTCCCTGCAGGGGCTCTTTCCCCCATGCGTCCGGTAATTGAGGAATTGTCCTGGGGCACCACCCCGATGATCTCCAAAAGCCCCCCGGTCGGGGAAGGTCTTTTGCGACACCACCTCGTCGTCACCCTTGGGAGAGACGGAATGAGCAGGTCGCGGAGACAAGCTAGCCATCTCCTTTGAGTCTAGCAACCCCTCTGACGAGGATCGCGGGGAGCCATCGTGTGCTGGACTGCAATAACCAGGTTTAAGGTATATCAATATCACAAACCAGGAAAGTTAGATGTTTTCGGATCCTGGTACTTACGAGGCGGCCTGAGGCTTGGTATGGCGAGGTCTCTTTGGACTGCTGTCAACATCCCACACGGAGTTATCCGCGTGGGAGCCTCTAACCCTCTTAGGTGTTTTTGTCTCCAGATTTGTGGAGGCCGCTCTCTTCTTCCTCCCCACTTCAGGTGGGGAGTCGCTTTCTTCCTCTTCGTCATCATCGTCAGCGAACGAAGAGGAAGTCTCATCTTTGGACATAATGTCTGGAGCGCCTTTTCGGCGAGGGCCCTTCTTGGCCCCTTTGGCCGCTTTCTTGGGTGTTTTCTCTGGTACCTCATAAGGTGCTGGAAAAAGCATTTTCGTCAACAATGGGAATTCTTGGTCTTCGAGCAGCGGAGCCGGACTCTTAATCCCCTCTGCTATCTTGACCCAGGCCTGAAAACATGGGTAGGAAGGCTTAGGTTTTTTCTCAAAACATGCTAGTAAAGGGTACGCCTTGAAAACATTAAAAGAGCTTACCGGGTTAGCCTGGCGTTTTAAGCTAAGCCCGCGATCTTCGGTCGTGGGCGGTGGCGTCTCGCCGGCCTTGAAGAGCACGTTCCAGATTTCTTCGTGCGTGATGCCAAAGAGCTCTTGTAGCGTCTGATGCTTGGCCGGATCGTACTCCCACAGATAGCAAGTCCGATGTTGGCACGGAAGGACCCGACGAATGAGCATGACCTGGACCACGTTGATGAGCTTGATCTTCCTATCCATCATATTCTGGACACACGTGTGGATCCCAGTCAGCTCATTCGAGGGACCCCAGGTTAGGCCCCTCTCTTGCCAGGAGGTGAGCCGCATCGGGAATCCAGATCTGAATTCGGGGGCCACCACCCAGTTGCCGTCGCGTGGCTCAGTGATATAGTACCACCCTGATTGCCACCCTTTCACCGTCTCCGTGAACGAGCATTCGGGCCAGGTAATGTTGGGCATCTTGCCCACCATGGCGCCTCCGCACTCTGCTTGTTGGCCGCTCACCACCTTTGGCTTCACGTTGAAGGTCTTCAACCATAGGCCAAAATGAGGCGGGATGCGGAGGAAGGCCTCGCACACAACAATGAATGCCGTAATATTGAGGATGAATTTGGGGGCTGGGTCATGGAAGTCTAGCCCGTAGTAAAACATCAGTCCATGGACGAAGGGGTGGAGAGGGAAACCCAACCCGCAGACAAAATGTGTGAGAAAAACAACCCTCTCGTGGGGCTCTGGAGTAGGGACGATCTGTCCCTTATCCAGGAGTCAGTGAGCGATCTCCTTGGCTAGATATCTGGCCTCCCGGAGCGCCTTGATATCCTTCTTCTTGACGGAGGAGGCCATCCACTTACCCCCAGCTCCGGATCCGGACATTTTTGGAGTGCTTTCTCGGTTGAGGGAAAAGCTAGAAGCTTGGGCGCTGGAGCTCAGGGACGGAAGGAGTGAGGACGGGCTGAGGTGTGGGTGAAGGTAGGGAGTCTTTATCCCCTTATAAAGGCCACGAATATCAAGCGTCTGCCCACTCACCTTGAACTCACCTATTCCCAAGGGCCGTGCAAAACAGCGCGGTTGGGTCACCCACGCCCGTATTGATGAGAATCCCGTAATAGGGGGGGGCATGATCTGTGCTTCGACAAGACATGTCAAGGGCAACTGCGTCTCGAAACATGGAGCTGCAGACGATAAACGGTTCGAAATTATGACCGGACAGACGTGATGTCATATTGTAAAAACTGTCAGCAGATTAGACTCGTGTAAAAATATATATTCTCTCTACGGTTATGTGTGGTGTGTATGACATGTCCGAATACTATCATCACATCCGAAGACTATCTTGAAATACGGATAGAGGGGAACCCACCTTGCAATGCTGAAGACAATCTATGCGCCGGCCTCCTCGTCATTGAGGCCAGGTTCAGGGGCTACTGAGGGAGTCCTGGACTAAGGGGTCCTCGGGCGTCCGACCTGTTATCCATGGGCCGGACTGATGGGCTGTGAAGATATGAAGGCCGAAGACTGTACCTGTGTCTGGATTGGACTCTCCTTGGCGTGAAAGGCAAGCTTGGCAACCGATTATAAAGATTCCTTCTTATGTAACTGATCCTATGTAAACCCTAGATCCCCCCGGTGTCTATATAAACCGGAGGGGTTAGGAAAGCAGATATTCATTACCATAGTCATATAGGCTAGGCTTTGTAGCGACCCAACCTCAGATGGTCAAGTCTTTGTGCTTCAGTGTCATCCCTGGATCGGTAATGCTGACACACACAGTACTCGAAGGATTTATAACAGAGTGGCAATCACACACTTATTACATCGAATGTCTCAAGAGAGAACTTATTACAATAATATGGCTTAAGGCCATCTAATGCGATAACAGCGGAAGGCTTGGAATATAAAGTGAGTCCATCAACTCCAACGGCATAGCTGAGCTACATGGCAACGACCTAATGAACCTTACTCCTCGTCTGAAAAGTCTACAACATAATACGTTGCAGCCCGAAAATGGGTCAGCACATGGAATATGCTGGCAAAGTAACACAGTAGAGCAAGAACAGAATAAACCTATCAGTACATGCATATTTGGCTGGTGGAAAGCTCTATGGTTACAGTTTTGCGAAAAGCCAATTTTTTCCAACAACAAAGGAATAGATTTAAATTTAACTATCATTGTAGTTGAAACATCATTGAGAAGGTTCCTCCAACTCAATCCCAATTAAAGTGGTTAACAACCCAACAGTATTAATTAAGAGTGATGAGATACATGTGATAACCCAATTACTAGATATTCAAGATTTGTCCATAACTGGGGACGCGGCTAACCATGATTAGTTTATACACTCTGCAAAGGTTTGCGCACGTTTCCCCACAAGACTCGATCTCCTCCGTTGGATTTCTTGCAGTACATGGTGTTTGAGAAACGGATGACCGAGACACAGTCTTTCAGAAACATTAACTCTGTACTCCGGACAGACCATACCAAACCTACATCCCACTACCTGCTGATCTGCCTCTTCAAGAGCTTCACGTAACTTACTCAACTATGCTAGAGCCCATAATAGCTTGTGGCTGCACACGGAAGTTTCTAGCATGAATCATCTTTGTTCCCTTTGGGCATGGGTGGCGGTCCATAGGAAGATCACACGGTTACTCCAGGATTTCCAAAAAAATACAGGCAACACTAGGTACTCCAGGTGCCTCAATCCACCCAGATGTGTATTTAAGTTGCCACCTTAAGTTGAACCATTAATTAACAAACTCACATCTGTCATGGATTTCACTCAAACCCAAACCACGTCTACGAGCATAGCATAGCATAGCATAGTAATATAAGCAAGCGTAGAAGTAACTCCCATGGGTTTGAATATATCAGGGCAATAGGTTCTACCTCAACAACTACTTCCCATCCCACATGTTAAAGACACCCTAATCATGCAATGTTTGGGGGTGAAACTAATGCATAAAAACTAGGTATGAAAAGAGTATGATCAATGTGTTACTTGCCTTGCTGACGATTTGCAAAACCTAGGAATTCGTAGTAGCACGCTTTGCACTCCGGGTGTTCTATCGCAAACAAACAATAACATACATAAGCAACAAGCAAACATGCACATGCAAAACTCAAATAAAAGAGGTTGACCGGAAAGTTCAACTTAAGAACTCCGGTTAGCACAAGAAATCAAATCAAACGGAGCAACAAAACTCAAACGGCAAAAGAAACAAGATTCGTTTACTAGTCTGGACCTAGGTAAAATTTTACAGTAGCAAAAACTTGTTCAAGTTGATTAAACAGAAAGAGGATCTCGAGACGAAGATCTAGGCGCTTGAATCACCTGATTCCGACTAACGAGCGAAAAGATAAACAGAAACTAAGATCGGATCAGAAATCGCGATCGAGAATAATCGCAGATAAATCCGATAAAAGAAAACTGACGAACAGACTAACGAACAAGCGTTCGTTAGCTGTAACTAACGGGCGATGAACTGCTCGTTAAACGAACATACGGACGAACGTCCGCTAAACAAAAAAACCGAGAAAAATCGGCGATCCAAAAAAAATGAATCTTGGGTTTTCTAAAAAAACCGAACGGTTCAAAAAAAACGGCGGCTCGGATTCCGGCATGGTACCTCTAGCGAGGGGCTCCGGCGAGGCGGGGGCTGTGGGGTGGTGGCTTGCGGGGCGGTGGCGGCAAGCGGCGGCGCTAGGCGCGGCAAGCAGGGGCGGCGGCGGCGGCTGCGGGGCGACGGGGTTTGCGGCAGTGGTGGTGTTGTGTTGGGGCTCGGGGGGGGGGGGGGGGGCGTATATAAAGGGGCAGGGCGGCGACTTGGAGGAGGGGGCAAGGCGCGGCGGAGGCGGAGTCGGACTCGGACTCCGGTCCGACCGGCGGCGGCGGCGCGCACGCGCAGGAGGAGGCGGCGGCGGCCTGGCTCGGCTGGGCCTTAGGCCCAGTCGGGCGCGGGAACTTTTTTTAAAAATAATTTCGCCGACGAAAATAAAATCCTAGAAATAAATAAATAAAAATCTAAAAATGCCAAAATAAATTTTCACCGTCTAAATAAAATATTTAGAACGAGATGAACATTTTCTTGGCCCTAAAATGCAATTTTGAAAACGTGCAATTTTTCTAATGCAAACAAAATTGCAATAAAATCCAAATAAAACAAATATTTGATTTTAATATTTTTCCTCCAATATTTCAATTATCTTGGAGAAGTCATATTATCTCCTCTCATATATTTTAGTATGAAATATTTTTAGAGAGAAAAATAATTAAAACCAAAATCCTCATTTCAAAATTTGATGAAATCAAATTTGAAAACCGGGGAAATCCCCAACTCTCTCCGAGGGTCCTTGAGTTGCTTAGGTTTTCGAGGATCACGAGACGAAAAGCAAATAAAATATGATATGCAAGAATGATCTATGTATAACATTCCAAATTGAAAATTTGGGATGCTACAAACCTACCCCCTTAAGATGAATCTCGCCCTCGAGATTCGGGTTGGCTAGAAAATAGGTGCGGGTGGTCTTTGCGAAGATCATCCTCTCATTCCCAGGTGGCTTCATCCTCGGTATGGTGGTTCCACTGAACTTTGCAGAACTTGATAACCTTACTGCGAGTGACTCTGCTGGCAAAATCTAGAATCTTAACTGGCTTCTCCTCGTAAGTCAAATCACTATCCAACTGAATCGCTTCCAAGGGTACTGTATCCCTTAACGGTATATCGGCCATCTCAGCATGACACTTCTTCAGCTGTGAAATGTGGAACACATCGTGAACTCCTGACAATCCCTCGGGTAATTCCAATTTGTAGGCAACTTCTCCCATCCGTTCCGAAACACGATACGGTCCTACAAATCTCAGAGCTAACTTTCCCTTAACTCCAAAACGTTTCACTCCTCGCAAGGGCGATACTCGCAGATATGCTCTATCTCCAATTTCGTAAGTTACCTCCTTGCGTTTTGAGTCTGCATAACTCTTCTGTCTGGACTGAGCAATCTTCAGTCTATCGCGAATCAATTTAACCTTTTCCTCAGACTCATTAATCAAGTCTGGTCCAAACAATTGTTGGTCTCCTTTCTCATCCCACATCAATGGTGTTCCGCACCTTCGTCCATACAGGGCTTCAAACGGTGCCATCTTCAAACTGGCTTGGTAGCTATTGTTGTATGAGAACTCCGCGTAAGGAAAATTGTCATCCCAACTAGATCCATAATCTAGCGCACAGGCTCTCAACATGTGCTCCAGAATTTGGTTGACTCTCTCGGTCTGCCCATCTATCTGCGGGTGAAATGCTGTACTGAACTCCAATCTCGTTCCCAAAGTCTGGTGTAACTGATGCCAAAACTTTGAAGTAAACTGTGTTCCTCTATCTGATACGATGGTCCTCGGAACTCCATGCAAACATACGATCCGCGACATGTATATCTTGGCCAACTTTGCACTGGTATAAGTGATTTTCACTAGGATGAAGTGGGCCACTTTGGTCAAGCGATCAACTACTACCCATATGGAATCATATCCCGCTTTGGGCCTGGGCAATCCAGTGATAAAGTCCATGCCCAGTTTATCCCACTTCCATTCGGGTATCGGCATAGGCTGTGACAGTCCTGCTGGCTTCTGATGCTCTGCCTTCACTCTCTGGCATACATCACATACGGCTACGTACTCAGCAATAATCTTCTTCATACCAGTCCACCAGAAACGTTCCTTCAAATCCAGATACATCTTGGTGTTTCCGGGGTGTATCGAGTAGGGTGAGTCATGAGCCTCTTGAAGTATTAACTTCCTGATCTCTGGGTTATTGGGCACATAAACTTAGTCCTCAAACCATAAGGTATCGTGCTCATCCTCACGAAAGCCTCTGGCCTTTCCTTTGCCCATCTTCTCCTTTATCTCGGCAATCTCTTTGTCATCCTTCTGAGCTTCTCGAATCTTGCCCAACAATGTAGACTGAACCTCCATTGTTGTAACGAAACCTCTTGGAACAATCTTCGATCGAAGTTCCATGATATCCTCTGCTAACTCCTTTGGCAATCCCTTACTTTCAAGGATATTAGCATAACTCTTTCGGCTCAAAGCGTCTGCTACGACATTGGCCTTTCCTGGATGATAGTGTAGCTTCATACCGTAATCCTTTATAAGTTCCAACCATCTCCTCTGTCTAAGGTTTAGTTCCTTCTAGGTGAAAATGTACTTCAAACTCTTATGATCTGTGTACACATCACAACGGTTTCCTATGAGATAATGTCTCCAGGTCTTCAATGCATGCACTACGGCTGCTAACTCCAAATCATGCGTGGCATAATTCAACTCATGAGGTTTTAGTTGTCGTGAGGCATACAAAACAACTCTTCCGTCCTGCATAAGCACACATCCAAGTCCTAATCGAGAGGCGCCACAATACACTTGGAACTCCTTATGTATATCTGGTAGTGTTAGCACTGGCGCTGTAGTTAAACGTTTCTTCAACTCCTGGAAACTTGCCTTGCAGTCGTCTGTCCATTTAAACTTAGTATCCTTCTTCAATAGTTCAGTCATTGGCTTCGCAATCTTGGAAAAGTTCTCAATGAATCTCCGATAGTACCCTGCGAGTCCAAGGAAACTACGGATCTCGCTAACTGAAGTGGGTGCCAATCATTCAGTGACTAACTGAACCTTGCTGGGGTCTACTGCTATACCTTCTCCTGATATAACATGTCCAAGGAATCCGATTTCCTTCAAACAAAATTCGCATTTGCTGAACTTGGCATACAACTGGTGTTCCCTGAGTTTCTCGAGAACTAGGCGCAAATGCTCTTTGTGCTCCTCTTCATTCTTCGAGTATACCATAATATCATCAATAAACACCACAACAAACCTGTCCAAATATTCCATGAACACCTTGTTCATCATGCTCATGAAATAAGTAGGGGCATTAGTCAGTCCAAATGACATGACCGTGTACTCGTATAATCCATACCGCGTTGTGAACATTGTCTTTGGTATATCCTTCTCTCGAATCTTCAACTGATGGTATCCTGATCGCAGATCGATCTTCGAGAACACTTTAGCTCCTTGCAGCTGATTGAACAGATCATTGATCATCGGCAGTGGGTACTTGTTCTTAATCGTTACCTCATTCAAGGCTCGATAATCAACAACCATCCTTAGGGATTTATCCTTATTCTCAACCCAAAGCATAGGGGCTCCCCAAGGTGATGAACTTATTCGAATGTATCCTTTCTCCAATAACTCCTTGATCTGTTTCTTAATTTCCTCTAGATCATTCGCGGGCATCCGATAGGGTCTCCTGGATATTGGCCCGGTACCTGGCAATAGCTCTATCGAAAACTCAATGTCTCTATCCGGTGGAATGCCTGGTAACTCCTCTGGAAGAACATCCGGAAAATCCTTCACCACAGGTACTTCCTCCTGAACAACTCCCGTAAGGGCATTCACTTGGCTCCTCCTAGGCACATGCCTAGATACATACTTAATCATTTTTCCCTCCGGGGTGGTGAGATAAATCGACTTACTAGCATATTCAATGGTTCCTCCATACTTTGACATCCAGTCCATACCTAATATCACATCTAATCCTTGTGACTCCAAGATAATTAGGTCGGACGGAAAGACATGGGTGCCAATGGTTAGGGGTATTTGGTCGCACCATCGGCTAGCCATGTACTCTGCTCCAGGTGAACTCACTAGGAGAGGGGTCCTAAGGGTTTGGGTTGGTAGTTTAAACTTATCCATGAATCCCCTTGATATGTATGAATGCGATGCACCAGTATCGAAAAGAACAAGACAGTAAATGACTTAACCAAAAACATACCTATTACCGCGTCCGGCTGCTCTTCAACCTCCTCCATGTTAACGTGGTTAACTTGTCCTTTGTTGAATGGATTAGGCTTCTTCCCAGCGCTCCCATTTCCGTTTCCATTCTTTCCTTCAGGGCACTCCATGGCATAGTGTCCAGTCTTCCCGCACTTGAAGCAAGTAACATGACTTAAGTCCCTTTTGCAGGGTGTGGCTGTATTGGGGCGGTTCTGATTGTTGTTAGCTCCGTTCCCATTCCCATTCTTAGAACCATTGTGGTTATGCGATCCTCCTCCAGTGTGATTGTGACCTCCATGGTTATGAACAAGTCATCCCGAGTTCGGGGTTAGGCGAGGCTTCTGCTGAGCTCCTGAGTTATACTTCCCTTGTCCATACTTCCTTTTGCGGCTCTCAATCTGCTGCTGCTTCCCTTCAGTCATAAGAGCCTTATCTACCAACTCCTGGTAGTTGTTGAAGGTTGCTACGATCAACTGCATGCTCATCTCATCATTCAGCCCTTCCATAAACTTCTCCTGCTTCGCGGCATCGGTGGCTACATCATCAGGGGCATAGCATGATAACTTGCTAAAATCATCCACGTACTGAGCCACGGTACGGTTCCCCTGACGTAGGTTGCAGAACTACCGCTTCTTCATCTGCATAGGTCCAGTTGAGACATGGGCTGTGCGGAAAGCTTGCTGAAACTGGTCCCAAGTGACATTGGCTATAGGAAAAGTTGCCATGTAATTCTCCCACCATGAGGCTAGATGTCCATCCAATTGGTGTGTGGCAAAGCGCACTCTTTCAGCATCTGTGCAACCTGCGGTGGTCAACTCCCTTCCAATTCGGCGTAGCCAATCATCAGCAACTATAGGCTCGGTGCTACTGGAGAACACCGGCGGCTGTAACCTTAGAAAACGGGCTAGGTTGTCCACTGGCGGCGGGTTGTTGTTGTTGTTGTTGTTGTTGTTGTTGTTGTTGTTGTTGCCATGGTTCTGAACTAGCAATTGCATCAAAGTATTCTGCTGCTGGATCAACTGGGTGAGCTCCGGTGGGAAAACAAAACCGGGGTCACGTCTCAGAGGCATCTGATGGGTTTAGATGGAAGAGATCAGAATAGAAAAAGGGGTCTAATGAGAAAGCACTACCCATATGCACATGAGACAAACACAAACATTTCACTCAATCAATCAAGCAAGGGCATACAATGGTCTAGGACTATCACAAGGTGCTCATCTACTACTAATTACATGGGGGGAAAATACTGCTAATATTTGGTGGTCATCTAAAAATTTTGATCGGTGGAAGACTCCATGATGTCTGCTGCAACTTCGTCTTCAAAGTCATCCTCACTAGGATCTGAATCGGTGTCGTCGATGATGATGTAGTTGTCCGGGCAAGTGGGGTCATCGTCTTCTTCTCCCGGTGCCGGTCCTCCCATGAATACTCTGATCTTCTTAACCAGGTCGTCATTCTTCTCCAGTAATGTCTTGATTTCCTCCTCATATCCATCGCGGGTAAACTTGAGTTCTTCCTCCAGTTCGATGATCCTAGTCTTTGCCTTCTTCAAGTCCATCATGTCCGTGCACATCTGGTTCTCCTGGTGTCGAATGTGCTGGTTTAACTCCTGGATGAAAGCTGCAGTGGATCTATCCTTGTTGGTGCTGATTACTTCCCATTGCTCGTCTCGGCGCCCACATATCTGGTAGATAGTGTCCTTAAGTTCCTTGTGGTAGGCTTCTCCAATGCGTCCCATGGTAATGTGGGCTGCCATGCTCTTGCCTAGGCTCCAGGTGGGTGCTTCGAAAGAAAATTCTATGGGTTTAGAAGTTGGCAAGAACGTCCTTCCTGGAACTTGTACTTGAATCATCCAGCGCTCCTCTTCGGGTAAAATGGCGTTGTACGTCCCGGTGAAGCTTGGTATTCCAATGTTCAAGTACCTAGTGACTTCCTTCAGGTGGCGTCCAAATGGTGTGTCTTCATCCGGTTGTGCAAACTTGTTCTTCATCTCCGCCATCCTAAAGAGTAGAAAATGGAGAGGAGTCAGAAATGAGTAGAGAAGTGTGGCCCATGGTTTATCTTAGTGGCAGTGTCCTACACTCAGCGTGTGCTCTGATACCATCTTGTAACGACCCGACCTCAGATGGTCAAGTCTCTGTGCTTCAGTGTCATCCCTGGATCGGTAATGCTGACACACCGTACTCGAAGGATTTATAACAGAGTGGAAATCACACACTTATTACATCGAATGTCTCAAGACAGAACTTATTACAATAATATGGCTTAAGGCCATCTAATGTGATAACAGCGGAAGCCTTGGAATATAAAGTGAGTCCATCAACTCCAACGGCATAGCTGAGCTGCACGGCAACGACCTAACGAACCTTACTCCTCGTCTGAAAAGTCTGCAACATAATATGTTGCAGCCCGAAAATGGGTCAGCACATGGAATATGCTGGCAAAGTAACACAGTAGAGCAAGAACAGAATAATTCTATCACTACATGCATATTTGGCTGGTGGAAAGCTCTATGGTTACAGTTTTGCGGAAAGCCAATTTTTCCCTACAACAAAGGAATAGATTTTAATTTAACTATCATGGTAGTTGAAACATCATTGAGAAGGTTCCTCCAACTCAATCCCAATTAAAGTGGTTAACAAACCAACAGTATTAATTAAGAGTGATGAGATACATGTGATAACCCAAGTACTAGATACTCAAGATTTGTCCATAACCGGGGACATGGCTAACCATGATTAGTTTATACACTCTGCAGAGGTTTGCGCACTTTCCCCCACAAGACTCGATCTCCTTCGTTGGATTTCTTGCACTACATGGTGTTTGAGAAACGGATGACCGAGACACAGTCTTTCAAAAACATTAACTCTCTACTCCGGACAGACCATACCAAACCTACATCCCACTACCTGCTGATCTGCCTCTTCAAGAGCTTCACGTAACTTACTCAACTATGCTAGAGCCCATAATAGCTTGTGGCTGCACACGGAAGTTTCTAGCATGAATCATCTCAGTTCCCTTTGAGCCTGGGTGGCGGTCCATAGGAAGATCACACGGTTACTCTGGGATTTCCAAAAAAATACAGGCAACAGTAGGTACTCCAGGTGCCTCAATCCACCCAGATGTGTATTTAAGTTGCCACCTTAAGTTTAACCATTAATTAACAAACTCACATCTGTCATGGATTTCACTCAAACCCAAACCACGTCTACGAGCATAGCATAGCACAGTAATATAAGCAAGCGTAGAAGTAACTCCCATGGGTTTGAATATAATATGGCAATAGGTTCTACCTCAACAGCTACTTCCCATCCCACATGTTAAAGACACCCTAATCATGCAATGTTTGGGGGGTGAAACTAATGCATAAAAACTGGGTATGAAAAGAGTATGATCAATGTGTTACTTGCCTTGCTGACGATCTACAAAACTTAGGGACTCGTAGTAGCGCGCTTCACACTCCGGGTGTTCTATCGCAAACAAACAATAACATACATAAGCAACAAGAAAAGACGCGGAAGCAAAACTCAAATAAAAGAGGTTGAACTAAAAGTTCAACTTAAGAACTCCAGTTAGCACAAGAAATCAAATCAAGCGGAGCAACAAAACTCAAACGGCGAAAGAAACAAGATTCATTTACTAGTCTGGACCTAGGTCAAATTTTACAGTAGCAAACACTTGTTCAAGTTGATTAAACAGAAAGAGGATCTCGAGATGAAGATCTAGGCATTGAATTGCCTAATTCCGACTAACGAGCGAAAAGATAAACAGAAACTAAGATCGGATCAGAAATCGCGATCGAGAATAATCACAGATAAATCCAATAAAAGAAAACTGACGAATAGAGTAATGAACGAGCGTTCGTTAGCTGTAACTAACGGGCGATGAACCGTTCGTTAAATGAACGTACGGATGAACGTCCGCTAAACAGAAAAACTGGGGATCCGAAAAAAACGAATCTAGGGTTTTCTAAAAAAACCGAACGGTTCAAAAAAACTGGCGGTTCGGATTCTGGCACGGTACCTCCGGCGAGGGGCTCTGGCGAGGCGGGGGCTGCGGGGCGTTGGCTTGCGGGGCGGCGGGGTTCCCCTTCTTCCCTTTGCCCTTCTTCTTGAAACTAGTGGTCTTGTTGACCATCAACATTTGACGCTCCTTCTTGATTTCTACCTCCGCAGCCTTTAGCATTGCGAAGAGCTCGGGAATTGTCTTATCCATCCCTTGCATATAATAGTTCATCACAAAGCATTTGTAGCTTGGTGGCAGTAATTGAAGAACTCTGTCAATGACACTATCATCAGGAAGAATAACTCCCAGTTGAGTTAAGTGGTTGTGGTACCCAGACATTCTGAGTATATGTTCACTGACAGAACTATTCTCCTCCATCTTGCAGCTATAGAACTTATTGGAGACTTCATATTTCTCAATCCGGGCATTTTCTTGAAATATTAGCTTCAACTCCTGGAACATCTCATATGATCCATGACGTTCAAAACGTCGTTGATCATATCTACTATATGATTCACGCTCGACCTTTCGGTCTCAGTGTTCCGAGGCCATGTCTGCATATGCTAGGCTCGTTAAGTTTAACCTGAGTATTCTGCTTGTGCAAAACTGGCTTGCACCCATTGTATGTGAACGCAGAGCTTATCACACCCGATCATCACGTGGTGTCTCGGCATGATGAACTGTAGCAACGATGCATACTCAGGGAGAACACTTATACCTTGAAATTTAGTGAGTGATCATCTTATAATGCTACCGCCGAACAAAGCAAAATAAGATGCATAAAAAAGATAAACATCACATGCAATCAAATAAGTGATATGATATGGCCATCATCATCTTGTGCCTTTGATCTCCATCTCCAAAGCACCGTCATGATCACCATCATCACCGGCTTGAAACCTTGATCTCCATCGAAGCATCATTGTCGTCTCGCCAACTATTGCTTCTACGACTATCACTACCACTTAGTGATAAAGTAAAGCAATTACATGGTGATTGCATTTCATACAATAAAGCGACAACCATATGGCTCCTGCCAGTTGCCGATAACTGTTACAAAACATGATCATCTCATACAACAATTTATATATCATCACTTCTTGACCATATCACATCACAACAAGCCCTGCAAAAACAAGTTAGACGTCCTCTACTTTGTTGTTGCAAGTTTTATGTGGCTGCTACAGGCTTCTAGCAAGAACCGTTCTTACCTTCGCATCAAAACAACAACGATTTTTCATCAAGTGTGTTGTTTTAACCTTCAACAAGGACCGGGCGTAGTCACACTCGATTCAATTAAAGTTGGAGAAACAGACACCCACTAGCCACCTTTGTGCGAAGCACGGCGGTAGAACCAGTCTCGTGAACGCGGTCATGTAATGTCAGTCTGGTCTGCTTCATCCAACAATACCGCCAAATCAAAGTATGACATGCTGGTAAGCAGTATGACTATTATCGCCGACAACTCTTTGTGTTCTACTCGTGCATATAACATCTAGGCATAGACCTGGCTCAGATGCCACTGTTGGGTAACCCAGTATTTCAATTTTTTTTACCTATGATCATGCAAGATCTATCTAGGAGATGCATAACAAGGAGAGGGGAGAGTGTGTCTACGTACTCTCGTAGAGCGAAAGAGGAAGCGTTTAGTAACGCGGTTGATGTAATCGAACGTCTTCGTGATCCTATCGATCAAGTACCAAACGCACGGCACCTCCACGATCTGCACATGTTCAGCTCGGCGACGTCCCTCGAACTCTTGATCCAGTTGAGGCCGAGGGAGAGTTTCGTCAGCACGACGACGTGGTGACGGTGATGATGAAGTTACCGACGCAGGGCTTCGCCTAAGCACTACGACAATATGACCGAGGTGTAAAACTGTGGATGGGGGCACCGCACACGGCTAAAGATCAACTTTTGTGTCTATTGGGTGCCCCCCTCCCCCGTATATAAAGGAGGGGAGGAGGAGCCCGGCCGGCCCTAGGGGGCGCGCCCAAGGGGGGGGAGTCCTACTCCAAGTAGGAATCGGCTCCCCCTTTCCTAGTCCAAGTAGGAGAAGAAGGAAGGAGAGGGAGAGGGAGAAGGAAAGAGGGGTCGTGCCCCCTTCCCCTTGTCCTATTCGGACTCCACATTGGGGGGGGGGCGCCACCTCCTGGCTGGTGCCCTCTCTCTCCCCTAAAGCCCACTAAGGCCCATTACTTCCCCGGGGGGTTCCGGTAACCCTTCTGGCACTCCAGTTTTATCCGAAACTATCCGGAACACTTCCGGTGTCTGAATAACATGGTCCAATATATCAATCTTTATGTCTCGATCATTTCGAGACTCCTCGTCATGTCCGTGATCTTATCCGGGACTCCGAACAACCTTCGATACATCGAATTAGATAACTCATAATACAAATCGTCATCGAACGTTAAGCGTGCGTACCCTACGGGTTCGAGAACTATGTAGACATGACTGAGACACATCTCCGGTCAATAACCAATAGGGGGACCTGGACGCTCATATTGGTTCCTACATATTCTACGAAGATCTTTACTGGTCAAACCGCATAACAGCATACGTTATTCCCTTTGTCATCGGTATGTTACTTGCCCGAGATTCGATCGTCGGTATCATCATACCTAGTTCAATATCATTACCGGCAAGTCTCTTTACTCGTTCCGTAATGCATCATCCTGCAACTAACTCATTAGTCACTTTTCTTGCAAGGCTTATTGTGATGAGCATTACCGAGAGGCCCCAGAGATACCTCTCCGAAACACGGAGTGACAAATCCTATTCTCGATCTATGCAAACTCAACAAACACCATCGGAGACACCTGTAGAGCATCTTTATAATCACCCAGTTACGTTGTGACGTTTGATAGCACACTAAGTGTTCCTCCGGTATTCGGGATTTGCATAATCTCATAGTCATAGGAACATGTATAAGTTATGAAGAAAGCAATATCAATAAACTAAACAATCATAGTGCTAAGCTAACGGATGGGTCTTGTCCATCACATCATTCTCTAGTGATGTGATCCCATTCATCAAATGACAACACATGTCTATGGCTAGGAAACATAACCATCTTTGATTAACGAGCTAGTCAAGTAGAGGCATACTAGGGACACTTTGTTTGTCTATGTATTCACACATGTACTAAGTTTACGGTTAATACAATTCTAGCATGAATAATAAACATTTATCATGATATAAGGAAATATAAATAACAAGTTTATTATTGCCTCTAGGGCATATTTCCTTCAAATATGACCGGGGGAGTAAACGGTGGAGGGGGGCGCCGCATGTTGGGGAAGGTAGTATTTCAAAAAAAATCCTACGATCACGCAAGATCTATCTAGGAGAAGCATAGCAATAAGCGCGGAGAGTGTGTCCATGTACCCTCGTAGACCGAAGCAGAAGCATTTAGTAACGCGGTTGATGTAGTCGAACGTCTTCGTGACCCAACCGACCCAAGCACCAAACGTACGGCACCTCCGCGTTCAGCACACGTTCAGCTCGATGATGTCCCTCGATCTCTTGATCCAGTTGAGGATGAGGGAGAGTTCCGTCAGCACGGCGGCGTGGCGACGGTGATGATGAAGTTACCGGCGCAGGGCTTCGCCTAAGCACTATGACGATATGACCGAGGTGTGCAACTGTGGAGGGGGGCACCGCACACGGCTAAGAAAAGACTTGGTGTCCCTTTGGGGTGCCCCCTACCCACGTATATGAAGGAGAGAGGGAGAGAGGCTGGCTCTCCTAGTGGCGCGCCAAGTGTACGGAGTCCTACTAGGACTCCCAAGTCCTAGTAGGATTCGCTTTCCTTTTTGGAGTAGGAAAGAAGGAAAGGAGGGAGAGGAAGAAGGAAGGGGGGCCGCGCCCCCACCCCTTGTCCAATTCGGTTTGGGCAGGGGGGAGGCGCGCGCCACCTAGTGGCCGTTCCTCCCTCTCTCCACTAAAGCCCAATAGGGCCCATTAACTTCCCCCGACAAATTCCCGTAACTCTCCGGTACTCCGGAAAATACCCAAATTACACGGAACCATTCCGATGTCCTAACATAGCCTTCTAATATATCGATCTTTACCTCTCTAACATTTCGAGACTCCTCATCATGGCTGTGATCTCATGCGGGACTCCGAACAAACTTCGGTCATCAAATCACATAAATCATAATATAAATCGTCATCGAACATTAAGCGTGCGGACCCTACGGGTTTGAGAACTATGTAGACATGACCGAGACACATCTCCGGTCAATAACCAATATCAGAACCTAGATGCTCATATTGGCTCCTACATATTCTATGAAGATCATTATCGGTCAAACCGCATAACAACATACGTTGTGCCCTTTGTTATCGGTATGTTACTTGCCCGAGATTTGATCATCGATATCATCATACCTAGTTCAATATCATTACCGGAAAGTCTCTTTACTCGTTCCGTAATACATCATCCCGTAACTAACTCATTAGTCACATTGCTTGCAAGGCTTGTTATGATGTGCATTATCGAGAGGGCCCAGAGATACCTCTCCGATACTTGGAGTGACAAATCCTAATCATGATCTATGCCAACCCAACAAACACCTTCGGGGATACCTGTAGAGCATCTTTATAATCACCCAGTTACATTGTGACATTTGATAGCACACAAGGTGTTCCTCCGGTATTCTGGAGTTGCATAATCTCATAGTCAGAGGAACATATGTATAAGTCATGAAGAAAGCAATAGCAATAAAACTAAACGATCATTATGCTAAGCTAACGGATGGGTCTTGTCCATCACATCATTCTCCTAATGATGTGACCCCGTTCATCAAATGACAACACATGTCTATGGTCAAGAAACTTAACCATCTTTGATTAACAAGCTAGTCAAGTACATGCATACTAGGGACACTCAGTTTTGTCTATGTATTCACACATGTACTAAGTTTCCGGTTAATACAATTCTAGCATGAATAATAAACATTTATCATGATATAAGGAAATATAAATAACAAACTTTATTATTGTCTCTAGGGCATGTTTCCTTCAGTCTCCCACTTGCACTAGAGTCAGTAATCTAGTTCACATCGTCATGTGATTTAATACCAATACTTCACATCTTTATGTGATTTGTTCACATCTCCACGTGAGTAACACCCAAACGGTTTACTAGAGTCAATAATCTAGTTCACATCACAATGTGATTAACACCCAAAGAGTACTAAGGTGTGATCATGTTTAGCTTGTGAGAGAAGTGCAGTCAAGCGGGTCTGCCTGATAACCCACAAGTATAGGGGATCACAACAGTTTTCGAGGGTAGAGTATTCAACCCAAATTTATACATTCGACACAAGGGGAGCCAAAGAATATTTGAAGGTATTAGCAGCTAAGTTGTCAATTCAACCACACCTGGAGATGAATTATCTGCAGCAAAGTGATCAGTAGCAAAGTAGTTTGATAGTTCTCATAGTAGTGGCAGCAGCAATAGTAACAATAACAGTGATAGTAGTAATTTTGTAGCAAGTGTAACAGTGATGATAGCAGTAGTAACTTAGCAGAAACAATATGGAAAAGCTCGTAGGCATTGGATCGGTGACTTTTTGGATAATATTCATCATGAGACAGGTATAACCTAGGGCGATACGGCACTAGCTCCAGTTCATCGATATAATGTAGGAATTTATTCCATAAATAGTCATATGTGCTTTATTAAAAGAACTTGCATGACATATTTTGTTCTACCCTCCCGTGGCAGTGGGGTCCATATTGGAAACTAAGGGATATTAAGGCCTCCTTTTAATAGAGAACCAGAACAAAGCATTGGGCCCAGTTGTTGTCACTCCGAGGTTGCTGGATCATAACACGTAGTAGGTGACTATAACTTGCAAGATCGGATCTAGAACATGGATATAATGATGATAACATAAACGGTTCAGGATCTGACATCATGGCACCCGGGCCCAAAGTGACAAGCATTAAGCATGGCAAAGTCATAACAACATCAATCTAAGAACATAGTGGATACTAGGGATCAGGCCCTAAAAAAACTAACTCGATTACATGATGAATCTCATCCAACTCCTCACCGACCAGCGAGCCTACAAAGGAATTACTCACTCCCGGTGGGGAGCATCATGGAATTGGCGATGCAGAAGGGTTGGTGATGATGAAGAACGAAGATCCCCCTCCCGAGCCCCAAACGGACTCCAAATATGCCCTCCCGAGGAAGAACAGGGCTCGGCGGCGGCTCCGTCTCGTCCATCGCGATAATTCTTTCTCCCAAATTTTTTTCTCCAAAAATAGGATTTTATAGCGTTGGTTTCAGGGTCAGCGGGGCCACCTGGTGGGGACAACCCACCTGGGCGCGCCAGGAGAGGGGCGCGCGCTCTGGTGGGTTGTGCCCACCCAGGTGCCCCTCTCCGGCAGGTCTTGGCTCCAGAAATTCTCATTATTGATATAAAAATCCCCGCAAAGTTTCGTTCCATTCCGAGAACTTTTATTTCTGCACAAAAACAACACCATGGTAGTTCTGCTGAAAACATCGTCAGACCAGGATTAGTTTTATTCAAATCATGCAAATTAGATTCCAAAACAAGAGGAAAAGCATTAGGAAAAGTAGATACGTTGGAGACGTATCAACTCCCCCAAGCTTAAACCTTTGCTTGTTCTCAAGCAATTCAGTTGATAAACTTAAAGTGAAAAAGAAAAACTTTTATGAACTCTTTTACTCTTGTTTGCATAAATAAGCTTAAACAGCACCCAGGTTTTCAGCCAACATTATAACTAACCATGTCGACAATTACTCTTAAAGATTATAATGACTCATATCAATGACATAATCAACTAGTGAGCAATAATAAGGTATCTCAAACAGCAGCACGTTGTCAAAACAACCATGATATAATATGACAATAGTGGTATCTCGCTAGCCCTTTCTAAGACCGCAAAACATAAATGCAGAGCACCTCCAAAGTTCAAGTTGCGACTAAACATTATAATTCATGGTAGAAAAGATCCAGTCATGATGCACCCAACATTAGCTGCACACAATGCATAAATCATGACAACTGTGCTCTTCTCAGTTTCTGGCACTTGTTTTAGAAGGTGATCACACAACATAAAAGTAAATAGATAGTCCCTTCGCAGAGGGAACCAGTGATTTGCAGAGGTGCTAGAGCTCAATTTTTCAAATAGAGGTAAATGATATTTTGAGGCATGCACCCTTCTCATTTACTTCACAACCATCAGTTATCAATATCTCCCATGCTAAACAGGCTAGTGGCGGTTCCCAAGCGATAAAAGTAAAGGTTTCGACTTCATTGGGAGTTTTTGTCTGATTATTCGAGCGATTAACTCTTTTTGTATTTTGCAGTTTGGGACTGGGCATCCCTATTACCGCCCTTTTCTTGTGTGATGGCGAGTGAATAAACACTCGACCTGAGAATAACCCGCTTAGCATTGAAGATACCGACCACCTCCTGTCGTTCCATGAACGATCCAGGCACACAAAACAGAAAATTTTTAGGAGTTTTTAGAGGTGGCACATGCAAATTTACTTAGGATGGCAGGGTAATACCATATATAGGTAGGTATGGTGGACTCATCTGGAATAACTTTGGGTTCAAGGTTTTTGATGTACAAGCAGAATTCCCACTTAGTACGGGCGAAGGGTAGCAATTGGATTGAGAAGCGGCCAGCTAGAGAGCAACAACGATCATAACCATGCATTATGCATAAGTAACATTGGACACTAGCATGAGTAGGATATGAACACCATGAACGTAAATATCATAGAGGCTATGTTGGTTTTGATTCAACTACATGCATGAACATGTACCAAGTCAAGCCACTTGAACAATCAGAGGAGGATACCATATCGTCATACTACATCACAATCTTGTTAAAACTATGTTGATATCCAAGATAAATCATCATCAACTCCCAGCTACTTTTGCATGGCATGAGAAACTATAATCTCTAATTGTCATTGCAAACATGTTTAATCATAATGGGCCGAATCATGGATACTAGGTTAAACATATTTACACAGACAGAACAAGTCGAGTTCATACCAGTTTCACTCTGCCACGGCCATTTCATCGAATGCCGTCATTATTGCCTTTCACTTGCACGACCGAATGATATGAAAATAATAATAGTGCAATAGTGTCGTGGACTAAGCTAAAATCTGCAAACATTTTATTCAACAGGAGAAGACAAGGTAAAATGTGATCTTTATTAGTTCAACAATTATTAAAATGAGAGCCACTCCACATTTTCATCGTGGTCTTCTCTTTGGTACAACTCGAATAAAAAGAAAAGAAATTCAGAGAAACACACTAAAATATTTTTTGGAGTTTTTGGTTTTCTTGAACAAGCAAATAATGGAAAAAGAAAAACAAGAAAAACTATTTACACGGGAAAGCTCCCAACAAGCAAAAGAAGAACAAGGAAATCTTTTTGGGTTTTATTTTTAATAATACCACTAAGCATGCATAGAAAGTAAATTAACTATAACTAAATTTTTTGTTTTTTCTAAAGTTTTTCAAACACACGAGAAGAAAGCAAGAAAATAAATCTAAACATGGATGATACAATGAAAGAGTGTGAGCACCGACAAATGGAACAAGTGGACATGAATGTAAAGTTGGTGGAAACACGTACACCCCAAGCTTAGGCTTTTGGCCTAACTTTTTAGTTGATTAGTAGCGTGGAGGGTAGTAGGTGTTGCAAATATGCCCTAGAGGCAATAATAAAAGGATTATTATTATATTTCCTTGTTCATGATGATTGTCTTTTATTCATGCTATAATTGTGTTATCCGAAAATCGTAATACATGTGTGAATACATAGACACCAACATGTCCCTAGTAAGCCTCTAGTTGACTAGCTCGTTGATCAACAGATAGTCATGGTTTCCTGACTATGGACATTGGATGTCATTAATAATGAGATCACATCATTAGGAGAAAGATGTGATGGACAAGACCCAATCCTAAACATAGCACAAGATCGTATAGTTCGTTTGCTAGAGTTTTTCCAATGTTAAGTATCTTTTTCTTAGACCATGAGATCGTGTAACTCCCGGATACCGTAGGAATGCTTTGGGTGTACAAAACATCACAACATAACTGGGTGACTATAAAGGTATACTACGGGTATCTCCGAAAGTGTCTGTTGGGTTGACACGGATCAAGACTGGGATTTGTCACTCCGTATGATGGAGAGGTATCTCTGGGCCCACTCGGTAATGCATCATCATAATGAGCTCAAAGTGACCAAGTGTCTGGTCGCGGGATCATGCATTACAGTATGAGTAAAGTGACTTGCCGGTAACGAGATTGAACGAGGTATTGGGATACCGACGATCGAATCTCGGGCAAGTAACGTACCGATTGACAAAGGGAATTGTATACGGGGTTGCTTGAATCCTCGACATCGTGGTTCATCCGATGAGATCATCGAGGAGCATGTGGGATCGAACATGGGTATCCAGATCCCGCTGTTGGTTATTGACCGTGAGCCGTCTCGGTCATGTCTACATGTCTCCTGAACCCGTAGGGTCTACACACTTAAGGTTCGATGACGCTAGGGTTGTGGAGATATGAATATGCAGTAACCCGAAAGTTGTTCGGAGTCCCGGATGAGATCCCAGACGTCATGAGGAGTTCCGGAATGGTGCGGAGGTGAAGAATTATATATATAGGAAGTTGTAGCGACCTGACCCGAATGGATCAAGTCTCTGTGCTTAAGTGTCATCCCTGGATCAGTATGCTGACACACATAGTACTCGAAGGATATATAAGAGAGGTAAATCACATGTATAAAGTAACGTAAATACTATTACCTCAATCCATATAGCGGAAGCAACAAGGTTGTGGATTCCCATCAACACCAACGGCAAAGTTGAGTGTAGAAATCGTAACCCTAACGTATCACTTACTCGTCGTAAGAAATCCTGCAACATGAGACGTCGCAGCCCGAAATGGGTCAGTACATTGAATGTACTGGCAAATTCACACCATACAGAATGATGAACAATGGCTATCACTATATGCATATATGGCTGGTGGAAAAGCTCTATGGTTATATGTTTTTGCGAAAAGCCAATTTTTCCCTACTGCAAAGGAATAAATTTTATTTAACTATCATGGTGGTGGTTGAACATTGAGAATGTTTGACAGCATTCTCAATCCCAATTAAGAATCATCATTAAAACCCAACAAATTAATTAAAGTAACATGATGAGATCAACAGGATAATCCAAGAACTAGATACTCAAGACGTCCATAACCGGGGACACGGCTAATCATGATTAGTTTATACACTCTGCAGAGGTTTGCGCACTTTTCCCCACAAGACTCGATCTCCTCCGTTGGATATCTCGCACTGCATGGTGTTTGAGAAACGGATGACCGAGACATAGTCTTTCAGAAGCGCTAGCACCTTACGATCGGGTAGACCGTACCACCTACATCCCCTACATCTGCTAGTCTACCACTGTAAGAGTTCGCACGACTTAGTCAACTATGCTAGAGCCCATAATAGCTTGTGGCTGCACACGGAAGTTTCTAGTATGAATAGTCTCATGATCCCTTTGAGCCTGGGTGGCGGTCCAAAAGAAAACAGGCAAGTCCTGGATTACCCAGGTGCCTAGACAGGCAATCCTAGAATAACCAGGTGCCTCAATCCACCCAGATGTGTGTTTAAGTTGCCACCTTAAGTAAACCATTAATTAACAATCTCACATCTGTCATGGATACCCTCAAAACCCAATCCACGTCTACGAGCATAGCATGGCCATGTAAGCATAACGTAAAACTAACTCCCAAGGTTTGAATGCAGGGCAATAGGTTCCTACCTCTTCAACTACTTCCCAATAACCACAATTTAATTAGATCCTAATCATGCAATGTTGGAGGTTTGATCTAATGCAATAAAAACTGGATATGAAAGAGGTATGATCAAAGTGTGAACTTGCCTGCAATGTTGATGAAGATGATTTGCACTCAAAACTCTTGATAGATCTACTCGTCACACTCCGGTCAATCTATCGTAAGCAAGCAATGGTAACCACACATAAGCAATCACTCCAAAGATCGGAAAGAACGAAGAAGACGATTCGGAAACATTAAAACCAAGAAAATAACTCTTGCAACATAAAACAATTCCTAATAGTACCAAAATTATGTGAATTTGGCCTTATTAGAATGTTTAGGTCAAGAGCTTCGATATGCAAAAAGAATCAACTCAAACGGAGCTACGAAACTCAAGTTATGATCAAACGAAGTTTGAATTCAAATTTGAAACTTTTCAAAAACATGTTTAAGTTGTTTATCCAGATAGAGGGGATCATAATGAAGATGTGAGCGTTGGTTTCGTTGGATTTGGACTAACGAGTAAAAAGTTATGAGGGTTTGGAGTACATGGACTAATCTGTGAAGAAATTTATCATGAATAGGTCCCTGGCCGAAAATAACAGAAAAAGAAAATAAATAAAAAGTGAACGTTCGCTAACTAGTTCTTAAACAGAGAACGTTCTCTAAATAGATCTAATTAAAAAAACTAAACCGTTTTTTTAAACGAGAACCGAACCCTAAAATAAACCAGCTAAACCGAGAATAAACCGGGGTGGTTACCGGTTCGGGGCGGTTTTCCATCGAAAAACCGCCGGCGACAGTTAGCGACGGACTCCGGCGAGGGTGTCGCGGCTCCAGCGACTGCGAGGAGCGGCGACAGCGGCAGGTGGCGGCGCGGCTAAGGCGGCAGGTGGCAGCGCACGGCGGCGGGGCGAAGTGCGGCGAGGCAGCAGCAGCGGGCGGCGGCGCGATGGATCTGGCGGCGGCGGCGGCGCAACGCGGCGAGGAGGCGAGGTTGAGGGCGCGGCGTCGGGGCCCCAGGGCTCCCTATTTAAGGGAGGGGCGGGGAGGCGCGGAGCTTGCGGGAGGTGGCACGGCGGCGGTGTCCTAGCGGCGTACGACGCTGGCGATGGCGTGCGGGAGCAGGGCTCCCGTCGTCCGGTCGGGGACGACGCAGCGGTGGGCCGGCACGGTTGGCTGGGCCTGGGGCCGGCCCAGTCGGCGGAAGGAAGATCCTCTTGTTTTTAAACTTTTTAACAGACAAAGAAAAATAAACAAAACAAAATAAATAAAAATTTACATAGGCATATAATATATCAAAATTTTCAGAAAAAGAATATCTACAACATGAACATTTTTGTAAAATCAAATAAAATCCAGAAAAATTCAAATAAGTCAAAGAGTGCTACTGGTCAAATAAAAATTCAATAAAATCATTTTAAAAATACCAAAATGATTTCAAATTAAATTTTCTCCAATTTTCTAGTGTAGGGAATCATGTTACCCTATTTTCCATTTATTTTATTTTTGGAGAAAAATAATTTGAATAAAACTCAAATAACTCCAAATTGAAAATAAATTCAAAATAACTTTGAATTTAATTCTTTGAAACTCCCAACTCATATTTCATATGTTTTGAAGAAGTCCTTTTATCTTCTCTCGTGAAAATCATTGAGCTGCATGAAGTTTATGAATTGAAATATTTCCAAATGAAATTCAATTATTTTCAATTACCCTTTCATTTAATTTAAATGGAAGAAGTCATATCATCTTCGCACAAGGGTTTTGTATTTGAAAAGAATTTGAATTCATGGAGATCATAAAAGCAAAATGAAAGTTCGGGAAAGTCCTTTTATTCCCTCTCATTTAACTTTCAAAAAGTTTTCGAATTCACTCACTTTCAGTCAATCAATCACACAATCAATCAAATCTATCTATTTATTATAACATTCCAAAATTTAGACTTTTGGGATGTTACAGAAGTGCGGTTTCAGCCATCGGGAGAGTTTCGGGGGTCACCGGTATTGTACCGGGACCACCGGATGGGTCCCGGGGGTCCACCGGGTGGGGCCACCCATCCTGGAGGGCCCCATGGGCTGAAGTGGGGAGGGGAACCAGCCCATAGTGGGCTGGTGCGCCCCCTTGGCCCACCCCCTGCGCCTAGGGTTGGAAACCCTAGGGTGGGGGGCGCCCCACTTGCCTTGGGGGCCACTCCACCCTTGGCCGCCGCCCCCCTAGGAGATCCCATCTCCTAGGGCCGGCGCGCCCCCTTGGGGAGCCTATATAAAGGGGGGGAGGGGCAGTGGCACCCTTGACTCTTGGCGCCTCCCTCTCCCCTGCTACACATCTCCCTCTCGCAGAAGAACGGCGAAGTCCTGCTGCGGTGACTGCTGCATCCACCACCACGCCGTCGTGTTGCTGGATCTTCATCAACCTCTCCTTCCCCCTTGCTGGATCAAGAAGGAGGAGACGTCACGCTGACCGTACGTGTGTTGAACGCGGAGGTGCCGTCCGTTCGGCGCTAGGATCTCCGGTGATTTGGATCATGTCGAGTACGACTCCCTCATCCCCGTTCTCTTGAACGCTTCCGCTCGCGATCTACAAAGGTATGTAGATGCAATCCGATCACTCGTTGCTAGATGAACTCATAGATGGATGTTGGTGAAACCGTAGGAAATTTTTGTTTTCTGCAATGTTCCCCAACAGTGGCATCATGAGCTAGGTCTATGCGTAGTTCTCTTTGCACGAGTAGAACACAATTTGTTGTGGGCGTAGATGTTGTCAACTTTCTTGCCGCTACTAGTCTTATTTTGCTTCAGCGGTATTGTGGGATGAAGCGGACCGGACCAACCTTACACGTACGCTTACGTGAGACCGGTTCCACCGACTAACATGCACTAGTTGCATAAGGTGGCTGGCGGGTGTCTGTCTCTCCCACTTTAGTTGGAGCGGATTCGACGAAAAGGGACCTTATGAAGGGTAAATAGAAGTTGACAAATCACGTTGTGGCTTTAAAGTAGGTAAGAAAACGTTCTTGCTAGAACCCTCTTGCAGCCACGTAAAACTTGCAACAACAATTAGAGGACGTCTAACTTGTTTTTGCAGTAAGTGTTTTGTGATGTGATATGGCCAAAGTTGTGATGAATGATGAATGATATATGTGATGTATGAGATCATGTTCTTGTAATAGGAATCACGACTTGCATGTCGATGAGTATGACAACCGGCAGGAGCCATAGGAGTTGTCTTTATTTTTTGTATGACCTGCGTGTCATTGAGAAACGCCATGTAAATTACTTTACTTTATTGCTAAACGTGTTAGCCATAGTAGTAGAAGTAATAGTTGGTGAGCAACTTCATGGAGACACGATGATGGAGATCATGGTGTCATGCCGGTGACAAGATGATCATGGAGCCCCAAGATGGAGATCAAAGGAGCTATGTGATATTGGCCATATCATGTCACTATTATTATTTGATTGCATGTGATGTTTATCATGTCTTACATCTTGTTTACTTAGAATGACGGTAGTAAATAAGATGATCCCTCATAATAATTTCAAGAAAGTGTTCCCCCTAACTGTGCGCCGTTGCGACAGTTCGTTGTTTCGAAGCACCACGTGATGATCGGGTGTGATAGATTCCAACGTTCACATACAACGGGTGTAAGACAGATTTACACATGCAAACACTTAGGTTGACTTGATGAGCCTAGCATGTATAGACATGGCCTCGGAACACAGAAGACCGAAAGGTCGAGCATGAGTCGTATAGAAGATACGATCAACATGAAGATGTTCACCGATGTTGACTAGTCCGTCTCACGTGATGATCGGACACGGCCTAGTTGACTCGGATCATGTTATACTTAGATGACTAGAGGGATGTCTATCTGAGTGGGAGTTCATTGAATAATTTGATTAGATGAACTTAATTATCATGAACTTAGTCTAAAACCTTTACAACATGTCTTGTAGATCAAATGGCCAACGTTGTACTCAACTTCAACGCGTTCCTAGAGAAAACCAAGCTGAAAGACGATGGCAGCAACTATACGGACTGGGTCCGGAACCTGAGGATCATCCTCATAGCTGCCAAGAAAGATTATGTCCTACAAGCACCGCTAGGTGAAGCACCTGCTCTCCCTGCAGAACAAGACGTTATGAACGCTTGGCAGACACGTTCCGATGATTACTCCCTCGTTCAGTGCGGCATGCTTTACAGCTTAGAACCGGGGCTCCAAAAGCGTTTTGAGAGACACGGAGCATATGAGATGTTCGAAGAGCTAAAAATGGTTTTTCAAGCTCATGCCCGGGTCGAGAGATATGATGTCTCCGACAAGTTCTTCAGCTGTAAGATGGAGGAAAACAGTTCTGTCAGTGAGCACATACTCACTATGTCTGGATTACATAACTGCTTGACTCAGCTGGGAGTTAATATCCCGGATGACGCGGTCATTGACAGAATCCTTCAGTCGCTTCCACCGAGCTACAAGAGCTTTGTGATGAACTTCAATATGCAGGGGATGGAAAAGACCATTCCTGAAGTATTTGCAATGCTGAAATCAGCAGAGGTAGAAGTCAAAAAGGAACATCAACTGTTGATGGTGAATAAAACCACTAAGTTCAAGAAAGGCAAGGGTAAGAAGAACTTCAAGAAGGACGGCAAGGGAGTTGCCGCGCCCGGTAAGCAAGCTGCCGGGAAGAAGCCAAAGAATGGACCCAAGCCCGAGACTGAGTGTTTTTATTGCAAGGGAAGTGGTCACTAGAAGCGGAACTGCCCCAAATACTTAGCGGACAAGAAGGCCGGCATCACGAAAGGTATATGTGATATACATGTAATTGATGTGTACCTTACTAGTACTCGTAGTAGCTCCTGGGTATTTGATACCGATGCGGTTGCTCACATTTGTAACTCAAAGCAGGAGCTGCGGAATAAGTGGAGACTGGCGAAGGACGAGGTGACGATGTGCGTCGGGAATGGTTCCAAGGTCGATGTGATCGCCGTCGGCATGCTACCTCTACATTTACCTACAGGATTAGTTCTAAACCTCAATAATTGTTATTTAGTGACAGCTTTGAGCATGAACATTGTATCAGGATCTCGTTTAATTCGGGATGGCTACTCATTTAAATCCGAGAATAATGGTTGTTCTATTTATATGAGAGATATGTTTTATGGTCATGCTCCAATGGTGAATGGTTTATTCTTAATGAATCTCGAGCGTAATGTTACACATATTCATAGTGTGAATACCAAAAGATGTAAAGTTGATAATGATAGTCCCACATACTTGTGGCACTGCCGCCTTGGTCACATAGGTGTCAAACTTATGAAGAAGCTCCATGCAGATGGACTTTTAGAGTCTCTTGATTACGAATCATTTGACACATGCGAACCATGCCTCATGGGTAAAATGACCAAGACTCCGTTCTCACGAACAATGGAGCGAGCACCAACTTATTGGAAATCATATATACTGATGTGTGCGGTCCAATGAGTGTTGAGGCTCGCGGTGGCTATCATTATGTTCTCACCCTCACTGATGACTTCAGTAGATATGGGTATGTCTATTTAATGAAACACAAGTCTGAGACCTTTGAAAAGTTCAAGGAATTTCAGAGTGAGGTTGAGAATCAACGTGACAGGAAAATCAAGTTCTTGCGATCAGATCGTGGGGGAGAATACTTGAGTCACGAATTTGGCACACACTTAAGAAAATGTGGAATAGTTTCACAACTCATGCCGCCTGGAACACCTCAGCGTAATGGTGTGTCCGAACGTCGTAATCGCACTCTATTAGATATGGTGCGATCTATGATGTCTCTTACCGATTTACCGCTATCATTTTGGGGCTATGCTTTAGAGACTGCCATGTTCACTTTAAATAGGGCTCTGTCGAAATCCGTTGAGACGACACCATATGAATTATGGTTTGGGAAGAAACCTAAGCTGTCGTTTCTAAAAGTTTGGGGATGCGATGCTTATGTCAAGAAACTTCAACCTGAAAAGCTCAAACCCAAGTCGGAAAAATGCGTCTTCATAGGATACCCTAAAGAAACTATTGGGTATACCTTCTACCTCAGATCCGAAGGCAAGATCTTTGTTGCCAAGAATGGATCCTTTCTAGAGAAAGAGTTTCTCTCGAAAGAAGTAAGTGGGAGGAAAGTAGAACTTGATGAAGTATTACCTCTTGAACCGGAAAATGGCGCAACTCAAGAAAATGTTCCTGAGGTGCCTGCACCGACTAGAGAGGAAGTTAATGATGATGATCATGAAACTTCAGATCAAGTTGCTACTGAACTTCGTAGGTCCACAAGGACACGTTCCACACCAGAGTGGTACGGTAACCCTATCTTGGAAATCATGTTGTTAGACAATAGTGAACCTTCGAACTATGAAGAAGCGATGGAGGGCCCGGATTCCGACAAATGGCTGGAAGCCATGAAATCCAATATGGGATCCATGTATGAAAATGAAGTATGGACTTTGACTGACTTGCCCGATGATCGGCGAGCCATAGAAAATAAATGGATCTTTAAGAAGAAGACAGACACGGATGGAAATGTGACCATCTATAAAGCTAGGCTTGTCACTAAGGGTTATCGACAAGTTCAAGGGGTTGACTGCGATGAGACTTTCTCACCCGTAGCGAAGCTGAAGTCCGTCCGAATCATGTTAGCAATTGCCGCATTCTTTGATTATGAGATATGGCAAATGGACGTCAAAACGGCATTCCTTAATGGTTTCCTTAAGGAAGAATTGAATATGATGCAGCCGGAAGGTTTTGTCGATCCTAAGAATGCTGACAAGGTGTGCAAGCTCCAACGCTCGATTTATGGGCTGGTGCAGGCATCTTGGAGTTGGAACATTCGCTTTGATGAGATGATCAAAGTGTTTGGGTTTATGCAGACTTATGGAGAAGCCTGCGTTTACAAGAAAGTGAGTGGGAGCTTTGTAGCATTTCTCATATTATATGTAGATGACATACTTTTGATGGGAAATGATATAGAACTCTTGGACAGCATTAAGGCCTACTTGAATAAGAGTTTTTCAATGAAGGACCTTGGAGAAGCTGCTTATATATTAGGCATCAAGATCTATAGAGATAGATCAAGACGCCTCATAGGTCTTTCACAAAGCACATACCTTGATAAGATATTGAAGAAGTTCAATATGGATCAGTCTAAGAAGGGGTTCTTGCCTGTGTTGCAAGGTGTGAAATTGAGCTCAGCTCAATGTCCGACCACGGCAGAAGATATAGAAGAGATGAGTGTCATCCCCTATGCCTCAGCCATAGGGTCTATTATGTATGGCATGCTGTGTACCAGACCTGATGCAAACCTTGCCGTAAGTTTGGTAGGAAGGTACCAAAGTAATCCCGGCAAGGAACACTGGACAGCGGTCAAGAATATCCTAAAGTACCTGAAAAGGACTAAGGACATGTTTCTCGTTTATGGAGGTGACGAAGAGCTCGTCGTAAAGGGTTATGTCGATGCTAGCTTCGACACATATCTGGATGACTCTAAGTCACAAACCGGATACGTGTATATGTTGAATGGTAGAGCAGTAAGCTGGTGCAGCTGCAAGCAGAGCGTCGTGGGGGGATCTACATGTGAAGCAGAGTACATGGCAGCCTCGGAGGCAGCGCATGAAGCAATTTGGGTGAAGGAGTTCATCACCGACCTAGGAGTCATACCCAATGCGTCGGGGCCGATCAAGCTCTTCTGTGACAACACTGGAGCTATTGCACTTGCCAAGGAGCCCAGGTTTCACAAGAAGACCAGGCACATCAAGCGTCGCTTCAACTCCATTCGTGAAAATGTTCAAGATGGAGACATAGATATTTGTAAAGTACATACAGATCTGAATGTCGCAGATCCGTTGACTAAACCTCTCCCTAGGGCAAAACATGATCAACACCAGAACTCTATGGGTGTTCGATTCATCACAATGTAACTAGATTACTGACTCTAGTGCAAGTGGGAGACTGTTGGAAATATGCCCTAGAGGCAATAATAAAAGGATTACTATTATATTTCCTTGTTCATGATGATTGTCTTTTATTCATGCTATAATTGTGTTATCCGGAAATCGTAATACATGTGTGAATACATAGACACCAACATGTCCCTAGTAAGCCTCTAGTTGACTATCTCGTTGATCAACAGATAGTCATGGTTTCCTGACTATGGACATTGGATGTCATTGATAACGAGATCACATCATTAGGAGAATGATGTGATGGACAAGACCCAATCCTAAACATAGCACAAGATCGTATAGTTCGTTTGCTAGAGTTTTTCCAATGTCAAGTATCTTTTCCTTAGACCATGAGAACATGTAACTCCCGGATACCGTAGGAATGCCTTGGGTGTACCAAACGTCACAACGTAACTGGGTGACTATAAAGGTATATTACGGGTATCTCCGAAAGTGTTTGTTGGGTTGACACGGATCAAGACTGGGATTTGTCACTCCGTATGACAGAGGTATCTCTGGGCCCACTCGGTAATGCATCATCATAATAAGCTCAAAGTGACCAAGTGTCTGGTCACGGGATCATGCATTACGGTACGAGTAAAGTGACTTGGCGGTAACGAGATTGAATGAGGTATTGGGATACCGATGATCGAATCTCGGGCAAGTAACGTACCGATTGACAAAGGGAATTGTATACGGGGTTGCTTGAATCCTCGACATCGTGGTTCATCCGATAAGATCATCGAGGAGCATGTGGGAGCCAACCTGGGTATCCAGATCCCGCTGTTGGTTATTGACCGTGAGCCGTCTCGGTCATGTCTACATGTCTCCCGAACCCGTAGGGTCTACACACTTAAGGTTCGGTGACGCTAGGGTTGTAGAGATATGAATATGCAGTAACTCGAAAGTTGTTTGGAGTCCCGGAAGAGATCCCGAACGTCACGAGGAGTTCCGGAATGGTCCGGAGGTGAAGAATTATATATAGGAAGTGCAGTTTCGGCCATCGGGAGAGTTTCGGGGGTCACCGGTATTGTACCGGGACCACCAGATGGGTCCCGGGGGTCCACCGGGTGGGGCCACCCATCCCGGAGGGCCCTATGGGCTTAAGTGAGGAGGGGAACCAGCCCATAGTGGGCTGATGCGCCCCCCTTGGCCCACCCCCTGCGCCTAGGGTTGGAAACCCTAGGGTGGGGGGGGTGCCCCACTTGCCTTGGGGGCCACTCCACCCTTGGCCGCCGCCCCCCTAGGAGATCCCATCTACTAGGGCCAGCGCCCCCCCCCTTGGGGAGCCTATATAAAGGGGGGAGGGAGGGGCAGTGGCACCCTTGACTCTTGGCGCCTCCCTCTCCCCTGCTACACCTCTCCCTCTCACAGAAGAACGACGAAGCCCTGCCGTGGTGACTGCTGCATCCACCACCACGCCATCATGCTGCTGGATCTTCATCAACCTCTCCTTCCCCCTTGCTGGATCAAGAAGGAGGAGACGTCACGCTGACCATACTTGTGTTGAACGCGGAGGTGCCGTCCGTTCGGTGCTAGGATCTCCGGTGATTTGGATCACGTCGAGTACGACTCCCTCATCCCCGTTCTCTTGAACGCTTCCGCTCACGATCTACAAAGGTATGTAGATGCAATCTGATCGCTTGTTGCTAGATGAACTCATAGATGGATCTTGGTGAAACCGTAGGAAATTTTTGTTTTCTGCAACGTTCCCCAACAGTAGGGGTGCTGAGGAGCGGGCATCCACTCGTCCCACTATTGGGGCTCCTGCTGTGCCGCTTCCGCGGCAGCCTGAGCGTTCCGGTAGGCGATGATGTCTCCATGCATGATCCTATGTCCACCCCTGGCAGCAGAATCAAACAAAGCAGGTCCAGACAGTGGAATAATATCACGAGTTTTAACGCAAAAAACTAGGTTATGAAGAATAGGAATGTCAGGATAATCTCGTGCAAGAAAATGATGGTGTTCCATGGCTGCCCTGTCTAGGTAGACCTTGGTCAAAGGGTAGTCATGAGAGCGTATCTTGACCTAGAAGTGAGCCGCCAAACGAGTAGCAAAAATCCCACCATGTATTTCACCCTGGGATTAATTAAGATGGAGGCGACGAGTGATAACCCACAAGTATAGGGGATCGCAACGGTTTCGGGGGTAGAGTATTCAACCCAAATTTATAGATTCGACACAAGGGGAGCCAAAGAATATTTGAAGGTATTAGTAGCTGAGCTGTCAATTCAACCACACCTGGAGATTAATTATCTGCAGCAAAGTGATTAGTAGCAAAGTAGTTTGATAATTTTGATAGTAGTGACATCAGCAATAGTAACAGTAACATTGATAGCAGTAATTTGTAGCAAGTGTAACAGTGATGATAGTAGTAGTAAATTAGCAGAAACAATATGGAAAAGTTTGTAGGCATTGGATTGGTGACTTATTGGATGCTATTCATCATGAGACAAGTATAACCTAGGACGATACGACACTAGCTCGAGTTCATCGATATAATGTAGGCATGTATTCCATAAATAATCATACGTGCTTTATTAAAAGAACTTGCATGACATATTTTGTCCTACCCTCCCATGGCAGTGGGGTCCATATTGGAAACTAAGGGATATTAAGGCCTCCTTTTAATAGAGAACCGGAACAAAGCATTAACACATACTGAATACATGAACTCCTCAAATTACGGTCATCATCGGAAGTGGGCCCAGTTGTTGTCACTCCGGGGTTGCTGGATCATAACATGTAGTAGGTGACTATAACTTGCAAGATCAGATCTAGAACATGGATATAATGATGATAACATAAACGGTTCAGATCTGAAATCATGGCACCCGGGCCAAAAGTGACAGGCATCAGGCATGGAAAATTCATAGCAACATCAATCTAAGAACATAGTAGATACTAGGGATCAGGCCCTAACAAAACTAACTCGATTACATGATGAATCTCATTCAACTCCCCACCGACCAGCGAGCCTACGAAGGAATTACTCACTCCCGGTGGGGAGCATCATGGAATTGGCGATGGAGAAGGGTTGGTGATGACGAAGAACGAAGACCCCCCTCTGTGGAGCCCCAAACGGACTCCAGATCTGCCCTCCCGAGGAAGAACAGGGCTTGGCGGGGGCTCCATCTCGTGGATCGCGATAATTCTTTCTCCTTAATTTTTTCCTTAGAAAATAGGATTTTATAGTGTTGGTTTCAGGGTCGGCGGGGCCACCAGGTGGGGACAACCCACCTGCGCGCGCCAGGAGAGGGGGGCGCGCCCTACTGGGTTGTGCCCACCCAGGTGCCCCTCTCCGGCAGGTCTTGGCTCCAGAAATTCTCATTATTGATATAAAAAATCCTCGCAAAGTTTCGTTCCATTCCGTGAACTTTTATTTCTGCACAAAAAACAACACCATGGTAGTTCAGCTGAAAAGAACGTCAGTCCCGGGTTAGTTCCATTCAAACCATGCAAATTAGAGTCCAAAACAAGAGGAAAAGTATTAGGAAAAGTAGATACGTTGGAGACATATCAACTCCCCCAAGCTTAAACCTTTGCTTGTCCTCAAGCAATTCTATTGATAAACTGAAAGTGAAAAAGAAAAACTTTTACGAACTCTTTTACTCTTGTTTGCATAAATAAGCTTAAACAACACCCAGGTTTTCAACCAACATTATAACTAACCATGTCAACAATTACTCTTCAAGATTATAATGACTCATATCAATGACATAATCAGCTAGCGAGCAATAATAAGGTATCTCAAACAGCAACACGTTGTCAAAACAACCATGATAAAATATGACAATAGTGGTATCTCGCTATCCCTTTCTAAGACCGCAAAACATAAATGCAGAGCACCTCCAAAGTTCAAGCAGCGACTAAACATTGTAATTCATGGTAGAAAAGATCTAGTCATGACGCACACAACCTTAGCTACACACAATGCATAAATCATGACAACCGTGCTCTTCTCAGTTTCTGGCGCTTGTTTTAGAAGGTGATGACACAACATAAAAGTAAATAGATAGTCCCTTCACAGAGGGAAGTAGTGATTTGCAGAGGTGCCAGAGCTCAATTTTTAAAACAGAGGTAAATGATATTTCGAGGCATGCACCCTTCTCATTTACTTCACGACCATCAGTTATCAATATCTCCCATGCTAAACAGGCTAGTGGTGGTTCCCAAGCGATAAAAGTAAAGGTTTTGACTCCATTGGGAGTTTTTGTTTGATTATTCGAGCGATTAACTCTTTTTGTATTTTGCAGTTTGGGACTGGTCATCCCTATTACGGCCCTTTTCTCGTGCGATGGCGAGTGAATAAACACTCGACCTGAGAATAACTCGCTTAGCATGGAAGATACCGACCACCTCCTGTCGTTCCGTGAACGATCCAGGCACACAAAACAGATAATTTTTAGGAGTTTTTAGAGGTGGCACATGCAAATTTACTTAGGACGGGAGGGTAATACCGTATATAGGTAGGTATGGTGGACTCATCTGGAATAACTTTGGGTTCAAGGTTTTTGATGTACAAGCAGAATTCCCACTTAGTACGGGCAAAGGCTAGCAATTAGTTTGAGAAGAGGCCAGCTAGAGGGCAACAACGATCATAGCCATGCATTATGCGTAAGTAACATTGGACACTAGCATGAGTAGGATATGAACACCATGAACATAAATATCATAGAGGCTATGTTGGTTTTGATTCAACTACATGCATGAATATGTACCAAGTCAAGCCACTTGAACATTCAGAGGAGGATACCATATCGTCATACTACATAACAATCATGTTAACGCTATGTTGATATCCAAGGCAAATCATTATCAACTACCAGCTACTTATGCATGGCATGAGAAACTCTAATCTCTAATTGTCATTGCAAACATGTTTAATCATAATGGGCTGAATCATGGATACTAGGTTAAACATATTTACACAGACAGAACAAGTCGAGTTCATACCAGTTTCGCTCTGCCATGACCAGTTCATCGAATGTCGTCATTATTGCCTTTCACTTGCACGACCGAATGATATGAAAATAATAATAGTGCAAGAGTGTCGTGGACTAAGCTGAAATCTGCAAACATTTTATTCAACAGGAGAAGACAAGGTAAAATGTGCTCTTTATTAGTTCAACAATTATTCAAATGAGAGCCACTCAACATTTTCATCATGGTCTTCTCCTCGGTACAACTCGAATAAAAAGAAAAGAAATTCAGAGAAACACATTGAAATATTTTTGGAGTTTTTGGTTTTCTTGAACAAGCAAATAAGGGAAAAAGAAAAACGAGAAAAACTATTTACACGGGAAAGCTCCCAACAAGCAAAAGAAGAACAAGGAAATCTTTTTGGGTTTTATTTTTAATAATACCACTAAGCATGGATAGAAAGTAAATTAACTATAACTAATTTTTTCCCAAAGTTTTTCAAACACACAAGAAGAAAGCAAGAAAGTAAATCTAAACATGGATGATACAATGAGAAAGTGTGAGCACCGACAAATGGAATAAGTGGTCATGGATGTAAAGTCGACGGGAACACGTACTCCCCCAAGCTTAGGCTTTTGTCCTAACTTGGTAGTCGATCAGTAGCCTGGAGGGTAGTAGGGGTGTTGAGGAGCAGGCATCCACTCGTCCCACTGTTGGGGCTCCTGTTGTGCCGCTTCTGCAGCGGCATGAGCGTTCTGGTAGGCGATGATGTCCGTATGCATGATCCTATATCCGCCCCTGGCAGCAGAATAAAACAAAGCAGGTGCAGGCAGTGGAATAATATCACAAGGTTTAACGCAAAAACCAGGTTATAAGGAATGGGAATGTTAGGATAATCTTGTGCAAGAAAATGACGGTGTTCCATGGCTACCCTATCTAGGTAGACCTTGGTAAAAGGGTAGTCATGAGGGCGTATCTCGACCTCGAAGTGAGCCGCCGAATGAGTAGCAAAAATCCCACCATGTATTTCACCCTGGGATTAATTAAGATGGAGGCGACGAGTGATAACCCACAAGTATAGGGGATCGCAACGGTTTCGGGGGTAGAGTATTCAACCCAAATTTATAGATTCGACACAAGGGGAGCCAAAGAATATTTGAAGGTATTAGTAGCTGAGTTGTCAATTCAACCACACCTGGAGATTAATTATCTGCAGCAAAGTGATTAGTAGCAAAGTAGTTTGATAATTTTGATAGTAGTGACATCAGCAATAGTAACAGTAACATTGATAGCAGTAATTTGTAGCAAGTGTAACAGTGATGATAGCAGTAGTAAATTAGCACAAACAATATGGAAAAGTTTGTAGGCATTGGATTGGTGACTTATTGGATGCTATTCATCATGAGACAGGTATAACCTAGGACGATACGACACTAGCTCGAGTTCATCGATATAATGTAGGCATGTATTCCATAAATAGTCATACGTGCTTTATTAAAGGAACTTGCATGACATAATTTGTCCTACCCTCCCGTGGCAGTGGGGTCCATATTGGAAACTAAGGGATATTAAGGCCTCCTTTTAATAGAGAACCGGAACAAAGCATTAACACATACTGAATACATGAACTCCTCAAACTACGGTCATCATCGGAAGTGGGCCCAGTTGTTGTCACTCCGGGGTTGCTGGATCATAACATGTAGTAGGTGACTATAACTTGCAAGATCAGATCTAGAACATGGATATAATGATGATAACATAAACGGTTCAGGTCTGAAATCATGGCACCCGGGCCAAAAGTGACAGGCATCAGGCATGGAAAATTCATAGCAACATCAATCTAAGAACATAGTAGATACTAGAGATCAGGCCCTAACAAAACTAACTCGATTACATGATGAATCTCATTCAACTCCCCACCGACCAGCGAGCCTACGAAGGAATTACTCACTCCCGGTGGGGAGCATCATGGAATTGGCGATGGAGAAGGGTTGGTGATGACGAAGAACGAAGACCCCCCTCTGTGGAGCCCCAAACGGACTCTAGATCTGCCCTCCCGAGGAAGAACAGGGCTTGGCGGGGGCTCCATCTCGTGGATTGCGATAATTCTTTCTCCCTAATTTTTTTCCTTAGAAAATAGGATTTTATAGTGTTGGTTTCAGGGTCGGCGGGGCCACCAGGTGGGGACAACCCACCTGCGCGCGCCAGGAGAGGGGGGCGCGCCCTACTGGGTTGTGCCCACCCAGGTGCCCCTCTCCGGCAGGTCTTGGCTCCAAAAATTCTCATTATTGATATAAAAAATCCTCACAAAGTTTCGTTCCATTCCGTGAACTTTTATTTCTGCACAAAAAACAACACCATGGTAGTTCAGCTGAAAAGAACGTCAGTCCCGGGTTAGTTCCATTCAAACCATGCAAATTAGAGTCCAAAACAAGAGGAAAAGCATTAGGAAAAGTAGATACGTTGGAGACATATCAACTCCCCCAAGCTTAAACCTTTGCTTGTCCTCAAGCAATTCTATTGATAAACTGAAAGTGAAAAAGAAAAACTTTTACGAACTCTTTTACTCTTGTTTGCATAAATAAGCTTAAACAACACCCAGGTTTTCAACCAACATTATAACTAACCATGTCGACAATTACTCTTCAAGATTATAATGACTCATATCAATGACATAATCAGCTAGCGAGCAATAATAAGGTATCTCAAACAGCAACACGTAGTCAAAACAACCATGATATAATATGACAATAGTGGTATCTCGCTATCCCTTTCTAAGACCGCAAAACATAAATGCAGAGCACCTCCAAAGTTCAAGCAGCGACTAAACATTGTAATTCATGGTAGAAAAGATCTAGTCATGATGCACACAACCTTAGCTACACACAATGCATAAATCATGACAACCGTGCTCTTCTCAGTTTCTGGCGCTTGTTTTAGAAGCTGATGACACAACAGAAAAGTAAATAGATAGTCCCTTCGCAGAGGGAAGCAGTGATTTGCAGAGGTGCCAGAGCTCAATTTTTAAAACAAAGGTAAATGATATTTCGAGGCATGCACCCTTCTCATTTACTTCACGACCATCAGTTATCAATATCTCCCATGCTAAACAGGCTAGTGGTGGTTCCCAAGCGATAAAAGTAAAGGTTTTGACTCCATTGGGAGTTTTTGTTTGATTATTCGAGCGATTAACTCTTTTTGTATTTTGCAGTTTGGGACTGGTCATCCCTATTACGGCCCTTTTCTCGTGCGATGGCGAGTGAATAAACACTCGACCTGAGAATAACCCGCTTAGCATGGAAGATACCGACCACCTCCTATCGTTCTGTGAATGATCCAGGCACACAAAACAGATAATTTTTAGGAGTTTTTAGAGGTGGCACATGCAAATTTACTTAGGACGGGAGGGTAATACCGTATATAGGTAGGTATGGTGGACTCATCTGGAATAACTTTGGGTTCAAGGTTTTTGATGTACAAGCAGAATTCCCACTTAGTACGGGCAAAGGCTAGCAATTAGTTTGAGAAGAGGCTAGCTAGAGGGCAACAACGATCATAACCATGCATTATGCGTAAGTAACATTGGACACTAGCATGAGTAGGATATGAACACCATGAACATAAATATCATAGAGGCTATGTTGGTTTTGATTCAACTACATGCATGAATATGTACCAAGTCAAGCCACTTGAACATTCAGAGGAGGATACCATATCGTCATACTACATCACAATCATGTTAACGCTATGTTGATATCCAAGGCAAATCATTATCAACTACCAGCTACTTATGCATGGCATGAGAAACTCTAATCTCTAATTGTCATTGCAAACATGTTTAATCATAATGGGCTGAATCATGGATACTAGGTTAAACATATTTACACAGACAGAACAAGTCGAGTTCATACCAGTTTCGCTCTGCCATGACCAGTTCATCGAATGTCGTCATTATTGCCTTTCACTTGCACGACCGAATGATATGAAAATAATAATAGTGCAAGAGTGTCGTGGACTAAGCGGAAATCTGCAAACATTTTATTCAACAGGAGAAGACAAGGTAAAATGTGCTCTTTATTAGTTCAACAATTATTCAAATGAGAGCCACTCAACATTTTCATCATGGTCTTCTCCTCGGTACAACTCGAATAAAAAGAAAAGAAATTCAGAGAAACACACTGAAATATTTTTGGAGTTTTTGGTTTTCTTGAACAAGCAAATAAGGGAAAAAGAAAAACAAGAAAAACTATTTACACGGGAAAGCTCCCAACAAGCAAAAGAAGAACAAGGAAATCTTTTTGGGTTTTATTTTTAACAATACCACTAAGCATGGATAGAAAGTAAATTAACTATAACTAAATTTTTTTTAAGTTTTTCAAACACACAAGAAGAAAGCAAGAAAGTAAATCTAAACATGGATGATGAAATGAGAAATTGTGAGCACCGACAAATGGAATAAGTGGTCATGAATGTAAAGTCGATGGGAACACGTACTCCCCCAAGTTTAGGCTTTTGGCCTAACTTGGTAGTCGATCAGTAGCCTGGAGGGTAGTAGGGGTGTTGAGGAGCAGGCATCCACTCGTCCCACTGTTGGGGCTCCTGTTGTGCCGCTTCTGCAGCGGCATGGGCGTTCTGGTAGGCGATGATGTCCGTAGGCATGATCCTATATCCGCCCCTGGCAGCAGAATAAAACAAAGCAGGTGCAGGCAGTGGAATAATATCACGAGTTTTAACGCAAAAACCAGGTTATAAGGAATGGGAATGTCAGGATAATCTTGTGCAAGAAAATGATGGTGTTCCATGGCTGCCCTATCTAGGTAGACCTTGGTTAAAGGGTAGTCATGAGGGCGTATCTCGACCTCAAAGTGAGCTGCCGAACGAGTAGCAAAAATCCCACCATGTATTTCACCCTGGAATTTATTAAGATGGAGGCGATGAGTGATAACCCACAAGTATAGGGGATCACAATAGTTTTCGAGGGTACAGTATTCAACCCAAATTTATAAATTCGACACAAGGGGAGCCAAAGAATATTTGAAGTTGTTAGCAGCTGAGTTGTCAATTCAACCACACATGGAGATTAATTATCTGCAGCAAAGTGATCAGTAGCAAAGTAGTTTGATAGTTTTGATAGCAGCAATAGTAACAGTAACAGTGATAGCAGTAATTTGTAGCAAGTGTAACAGTGATGATAGCAGTAGTAACTTAGCAGAAACAATATGGAAAAGTTCATAGGCATTGGATCGGTGACTTGTTGGATGATATTCATCATGAGACATGTATAACCTAGGGCGATACGACACTAGCTCCAGTTCATCGATATAATGTAGGCATGTATTCCGTAAATAGTTATATGTGCTTTATTAAAAGAACTTGCATGACATATTTTGTCCTATCCTCCCGTGGCAGCGGGGTCCATATTGGAAAGTAAGGGATATTAAGGCCTCCATTTAATAGAGAACCGGAATAAAGCATTAACACATAGTGAATACATGAACTCCTCAAACTACGGTCATCACCGGGAGTGGGCCCAGTTGTTCTCACTCCGGGGTTGCTGGATCATAACACATAGTAGGTGACTATAACTTGCAAGATTGGATCTAGAACATGGATATAATGATGATAACATAAACTGTTCAGGATCTGACATAATGGCACCCGGGCCCAAAGTGACAAGCATTTAGCATGGCAAAGTCATAGCAACATCAATCTAAGAACATAGTGGATACTAGGGATCAGGCCCTAACAAAACTAACTCGATTACATGATGAATCTCATCCAACTCCTCACCGACCAGCGAGCCTGCAAAGGAATTACTCACTCCCTGTGGGGAGTATCATGGAATTGGCGATGGAGAAGGGTTGGTGATGATGAAGAACGAAGACCCCCCTCTCCGGAGCCCCAAACGGACTCCAGATCTGCCCTCCCGAGGTAGAACAGGGCTTGGCGACGGCACGTCTCGTGGATCCTGATAATTCTTTCTCCCTGTTTTTTCTGGAAATATGTGATTTTATAGTATCAGGGGGGTTGTCAGCGGGGCCACTAGGTGGGTACAACCCACCTTGGCGCGCTAGGAGAGGGGGGCGTGCCCTGGTGGGTTGTGCCCACCCAGGAGCCCCTCTCTGGTGGGTGTTGGCTCCACTAATTCTTATTATTGATATAAAAATCCTCAAAAATTCGTTCCATTCCGTGAACTTTTATTTCTGCACAAAAACAATACCATGGTAGTTCGGCTGAAAACAGCATCAGTCCGGGGTTAGTTTCATTCAAATCATGCAAATTAGAGTCCAAAACAAGACGAAAAGCGTGAGAAAAAGTAGATACGTTGGAGACATATCAACTCCCCCAAGCTTAAACTTTTGCTTGTCCTCAAGCAATTCAGTTGATAAACTGAAAGTGAGAAAGAAAAACTTTTACGAACTCTTTTGCTCTTTTTTGCATAAATAAGCTTAAACAGCACCCAGGTTTTCAGCCAACATTATAACTAACCATGTCAACAATAACACTGTGACGACCCGACCCAAATGGATCAAGTCTACTGTGCTCCGGTGTCATCCCTGGATCAGTAATGCTGACACCACACAGTACTTCGAAGGATTTATAGCAGAGTGGCAATCATACACTTATTACATCGATGTCTCGAAAGAGAACTTATTACAATAAATATGGCTTAAGGCCATCTAATGTCGATAACAGCGGAAGACTTGGAAGATAAATGGGTCCATCAACTCCAACGGCATCACTGAGTATAGAACCACGACCTAAAAGCACCTTAATCATCGTCTGAAAAGTCTGCAACATTAACGTTGCAGCCCGAAATGGGTCAGCACATGGAATATGCTGGCAAGGTAACACATAGAGAGTAATGGAATGAAACAGCTATACTATATGCATATTTGGCTGGTGGAAAGCTCTATGGTTACTGTTTTGTGTAAAGCCAGTTTTTCCCTACTGCAAAGGAATAAAATTATTTAACTATCATGGTGGTTGTTAAACATCGAGAATGGTTGACAGCATTCCGATCCCAATTAAGAGTACAATTAAAACCCAACAATATTATTTAGAAGTAACATGATGAGATTCACATGATATTCAAGTACTAGATACTCAAGATTGTCCATAACCGGGGACACGGCTAATCATGATTAGTTTATTACACTCTGCAGAGGTTTGCGCACTTTTCCCCACAAGACTCGATTGCCTCCGTTGGATTTCCCGCACTACATGGTGTTTGAGAAACGGATGACCGAGACATAGTCTTTCAGAAGCGCTAGCACCTTACGATGGAGTAGACCGTACCACCTACATCCCCTACATCTGCTAGTCTACCCCTATAAGAGTTCACACGACTTAGTCAACTATGCCAGAGCCCATATTGGCTTGTGGCTGCACACGTAAGTATTTAGCATGAAAGATCTTATGATCCCTTTGAGCTTGGGTGGCGGTCCAAAATAAAACAGGCAAGTCCTGATAGACATCAGGTGCCTCAATCCACCCAGATGTGTGTTTAAGTTGCCACCTTAGATAAACCATTAAAATTATCAATCTCACATCTGTCATGGATATCACTCACCCAATCCACGTCTACTAGCATAGCATGGCATAATAAGCAAACGTAGAAGTAACTCCCAAAGGTTTCGTAATAACAGGTAATAGGTACTACCTCATCTACTTCCCATCCCACAATTTAATTAGATCCTAATCATGCAATGTGTGAGGATGGATCTAATGCAATAAAACTGGGTTGTAGAAAAGGTATGATCAAAGTGTTACTTGCCTTGCTGATGATTCGCGAGTCCTAGAGATTCGAAGTAACAGGCGGCGCAATCCGGGTAATCTATCACAGACAAACAACAAGCATACAATAAGTACTTATCTAATGCACAGGTAAAACTCAAACAAGAGATCGAACCAGATAGTTCAACTTAAGAAGTCCGGTTGCAAAGAAAGAACGAACTGAACAAAGAAACCGAAAACAAACAGCGGAAGAAAAACAACTCGGTTCTAGCAAGTTGAAACTAGGTCAAATTTTACCGTAGCAAAAACTTAGTTAAAGTTGATTAGTCGGAACGGCGGTTTCGAAACGAAACTCTAGGCGCTTGAATCACCTGATTCTGATAAACGAGCGAGAAGATAAACTAGAACGAAGATCGGATCTGAGATCGCGATCGCGGAATAAATCCGACGAAAAGAAAGAATGACGGTTAAACGAACGGACGTTCGTTAGCCGAGAATAATCCGGTGATCACGTTCGTTAAGACGAACGGTCCGGCAAACGGTCTCTAGGCAACTAAATCAGAAAAGAGAACGGAACCGATTTAGGGTTTCGAGAAAAGAAATCGAAACAAAGAACCGATCTAGAAAACGAATCGGAAGAGAAGAAAAGAATCGGAACGATTTAGAAGAAAACCAATCTGAGGAAAAGAAAAGAGACGTGGCGCGGTACCTCGGCGAGGTCTCCGGCGAGGGACTCCGGCGGCGGCGAGCAAGGGCGGCGGCGGCGGCACAAGGGCGGAGGCGGCGGCGGTGACGCAGGGCGGCGGCACGGGGCAAGGGCGCGGCGCGGGGTGAGGGCGCGGTGGTGGCTTGGGGCTTGGGGTTTTGGTGTGGGATTAGAGGGGGGGTGCTTGGGTATTTATATAGGTGAGGGGGAGAGGATACTTGGGGTAGGGGGCAAGAAAAAGAGAAGGAAAAAGAGTAGGAGAGGGAATCCTAAAAAAAGGCAACCCGAGTCCTACTAGGACTCGCGGCGGCGGCGGCTCCCTCCTGCGCTGGGCGCGCGCGCCGGCGATGGCCTGGCCTGGCCGGCCGGCCCGCTGGCTGGGCCTTGGCCCAGGGCGCTGCGGGATATTTTTTTAAACGGTTACGCATGCAGAAAAACAAATAAAAGAACATCTAAACGAACTCCAAAATTTCTAAAGTAAATTTTCCCTGACTCCTAAAAATGAGTCAAACAAAATGAACTTTTCTTGGGACCTAAAATGCAATTTTTGAAAACGCGCATTTTTCCCTATCCAAATAAAAAGGCAAATAAACTCCGATAAATCCAATGATCCTTTCTTAAAAATTTGAGAAGACTCAAATATGAAAAATAACGAAATCTCCAACTCTCTCCGAGGGTCCTTGAGTTGCGTGAAATTTCTAGGATCGACAAAATGCAAGAAAATATGATATGCATGATGATCTAGTGTATAACATTCCAAATTGAAAATTTGGGATGTTACAAACCTACCCCCCTTAAGATGAATCTCGCCCTCGAGATTCGGGTTGGCTAGAAAATAGGTGAGGGTGGTCCTTGAGCAAATCTTCTTCTCTCTCCCAGGTGGCTTCATCCTCTGAGTGGTGGTTCCACTGAACTTTGCAAAACTTGATAACCTTGCTGCGGGTAACTCTGCTGGCACAATCGAGAATCTTGACTGGTTTCTCTTCATACGTTAAGTCGTCCTTCAACTGAATCGCTTCAAGCGGCACTGTATCTCTTAACGGCACTTCCGCCATCTCGGCGTGACATTTCTTCAGCTGAGAAACATGTAATACGTCGTGAACTCCTGACAGTCCCTCTGGTAATTCCAACTTATACGCGACTTCTCCCATACGTTGTAAGATCTTATATGGTCCAACGAAACGCGGTGCTAATTTTCCCTTAACTCCAAAACGCTTAACTCCTCGAAGTGGGGATACTCGGAGATACACTTTGTCTCCGGTTTCGTAAACTGTCTCCTTGCGTTTAGAATCTGCGTAGCTCTTCTGCCTGGACAGGGCTACCTTGAGCCTATCGCGTATCAACTTCACCTTCTATTCAGACTCCTTAATCAAATCTGGTCCAAAGAATTGACGGTCTCCAACTTCGTCCCATGACAACGGTGTCCTACACCTCCTTCCGTATAAATCTTTGAAAGGTGCCATCTTCAAACTGGTTTGGTAACTGTTGTTATAAGAAAACTCCGCATATGGCAAGTTATCGTCCCAACTAGATCCATAATCTAGTGCACAAGCTCTCAGCATATCTTCCAAAATCTGATTGACTCTCTCGGTTTGTCCATCTGTCTGCGGATGAAAAGCGGTACTGAACTCTAGCCTAGTTCCCAAAGTTTCATGCAACTGATTCCAAAACTTTGAGGTAAATTGGGTTCCTCTGTCTGATATAATACTCCTTGGAACTCCATGCAAACAAATGATCCTAGTCATGTATATCTTTGCCAACTTAGCACTGGTGTAAGTGGTCTTAACTGGAATGAAATGTGCTACCTTCGTCAAACGATCAACTACTACCCATATCGAGTCATATCTTGCTTTCGTCCTGGGTAGTCCTGTGATAAAATCCATGCCTATCTTATCCCACTTCCATTCGGGTATCGGCAATGGTTGCAACAATCCGGCTGGCTTCTGATGCTCTGCCTTCACTCTATGACATACGTCACAAACTGCTACATAGGCTGCAATATCCTTCTTCATTCCGGTCCACCAGAATGTCTCCTTCAAATCCAAATACATCTTGGTATTTCCTGGGTGAATCGAATATGGTGAATCATGTGCCTCTTGTAGAATCAACTTCCTGATCTCCGGGTCATTTGGCACGTAAACACGGTCCTCAAACCATAGGGTATCGTGCTCATCCTCACGAAATCCCTTTGCTTTTCCTTTGCTTAGTTTCTCCTTTATAGAAGCAATCTCCTTGTCAGATTTCTGAGCCTCTCTGATTTTATCCATCAATGTTGATTGAATCTCCAAGGCTGCTACATAGCCTTTCGGAACTATCTCTAAACTTAGTTCACGAAGGTTTTCTGCTAACTCCTTGGGTATTCCTCCCGTCATTAACATATTGACATGGCTCTTACGGCTCAATGCGTCAGCTACTACATTAGCTTTACCGGGATGGTAATGCAATCTCATATCATAATCCTTGATGAGTTCCAACCATCTCCTTTGTCTGAGATTCAACTCCTTCTGCGTGAAAATGTACTTCAAACTCTTGTGATCCGTGTACACCTCGCAATGATTTCCAATGAGGAAATGTCTCCATGTCTTCAACGCATGCACTACGGCTGCTAAGTCCAAATCATGTGTGGCGTAATTCCACTCATGAGGTTTCAGTTGTCGTGAAGCATACGAAACAACTCTCCCTTCCTGCATAAGCACTGCTCCAAGTCCTCGACGTGAAGCGTCGCAATACACCTCATAATCCTTGGTCTGATCTGGCAAAATCAACACTGGTGAGGTAACCAAATGTTTCTTCAACTCCTGGAAACTAGCCTCACACTCCTCAGTCCAATTGAACTTGGTATCCTTCTTCAACAACTCCGTCATGGGCTTCGCAATCTTTGAAAAGTTCTCAATGAATCTCCGGTAGTATCCTGTGAGTCCAAGAAAACTCCGGATCTCTCCAACTGTCGTTGGTGCTTCCCATTCGGTTACGGTCTCAACCTTTACGGGGTCAACTGCTATCCCTTCTCCGGATATAACGTGTCCGAGAAATCCAACTTCCTTCAACCAAAACTCACATTTGCTAAATTTGGCATATAACTGATGTTCCCTTAGTTTCTCCAAAACCAAATGCAAATGTTCCTTATGCTCTTCTTCATTCTTTGAATAAACCAGGATATCATCAATGAACACTACGACGAACTTATCCAAAAACTCCATAAACACTTTGTTCATCAGGTTCATAAAATAGGCAGGCGCATTAGTCAATCCAAATGACATAACGGTATACTCATATAGTCCGTATCTCATGGTGAACGCTGTCTTAGGTATGTCCTGCTCTCGAATCTTCAACTGGTGGTACCCTGATCGCAAATCGATCTTGGAAAACACTTTAGCTCCTTGCAAACGATCAAACAGATCATTAATCATTGGCAGTGGGTACTTGTTCTTGATGGTTACTTCGTTCAATCCACGGTAATCAACAACCATCCGTAATGATCCATCCTTCTTCTCCACTAGAAGTACGGGTGATCCCCAAGGCGAAGAACTTGGGCGAATGTAACCTTTCTCCAATAACTCCTTAATCTGATTCTTAATTTCTGCCAAATCTTTTGTTGGCATCCGGTATGGTCTCTTTGATATTGGGCCTGTACCTGGCAATAACTCAATCAAAAACTCAATGTCTCTATCCGGTGGCATGCCTGGCAACTCTTCAGGAAATACATAAGGAAAATCCTTTACCACTGGTACTTCCTCCTGCACAACTCCTGTTAGGCAATTTACTTGGGTCCTATTTGGCACATGCCGGGATACATACTTGATCCTTCTTCCTTCTGGCGTTGTAAGCAAAATTGTCTTACTGGCACAATCGATGTTTCCTCCATACATCAACAACCAATCCATACCGAGGATTACATCCAAACCTTGAGATTCCAGTACTATTAGGTCTGAGGGAAAAACATAGTTACCAGTCCTTAATGGTAACCCGGGGTCACGTCTCGGAGGCATCTGAGGGTTTTAGAAAAGACGATATATAAGAATAGAATGAGGTCTAAAGAGAAAACACTACCCCAATGCACATGAGCAAATTCACACAAAATCACTTCATTCAATCAAACAAGGGCATACAATCGATCTAGCTATCGCAAAAGTGCTCGAACTATAGTGTTTACATGGGGGAAGTACTACTAATATTTGGTGGTCATCTAAAAATTTGAACCGGTGGAAGACTCCATGATGTCCGCTCCAGCTTCGTCTTCAAATTCGGGTTCACTTGGATTCGAATCGGTGTCGTCGATGATGATGTAGTTGTCCGGACATGCGACGTACATGTCTTCCTTCCTGGATGCTAACTCCATCTTGAGTTCTTCAATCTCTTGCTTAAGATCGACGTTGTGTCTTGCTAGAGCTACGATCTCGTCCATGTAGTCCTTGCGTGTAGCCTTCAGTTCTCCTTCTAACTCGATGATCCTCGCTTTTGCATTCTTCAACTCTATCATATCGTTGCACATCTGGTTCTCGTGGCGTCGAATGTGTTGGTTTAACTCCTGGATAAAAGCTGCAATGAATCTATCCTTCTTGGTGATGACTAACTCCCATTGTTCATCTCGGCGTCCGCAAATCTGGTAGATAGTGTCCTTGAGGTCTTCTTGATAGACTTCTCCAATGCGTCCAATGGTGATATGGGCTGCCATGCTCCTTCCTAGACTCCAAGTTGGTGAATTGAAAACACTATCTATGGGCTTCGTGATTGGCGCAAATGTCCTTCCCGGAACGTGAGCTTGAATCTTCCAGCGCTCCTCTTCAGGCAAAGTGGCGTTGAAGGTTCCCGTGAAGCTTGGTAATCCAATGTTTAGGTACTTGGTGACTTCCTTCAAGTGAAATCCAAAATGTGTGCCTTCATCCGGTTGAGCATACTTAATCTTCGCGTCCTTCATCCTAAAGAGTAGAAAAGATGAGGAGTTAGAAAATGAGGAGAGAATAGTGATCTATGGCTTTAACTTAGTGGTCGTGTCCTACAGTCAGCGTGGGCTCTGATGCCATCTCTGTGACGACCCGACCCGAATGGATCAAGTCTACTGTGCTCCGGTGTCATCCCTGGATCAGTAATACTGACACCACACAGTACTTCGAAGGATTTATAGCAGAGTGGCAATCACACACTTATTACATCGATGTCTCGAAAGAGAACTTATTACAATAAATATGGCTTAAGGCCATCTAATGTCGATAACAGCGGAAGACTTGGAAGATAAATGGGTCCATCAACTCCAACGGCATCACTGAGTATAGAACCACGACCTAAAAGCACCTTAATCGTCGTCTAAAAAGTATGCAACATTAACGTTGCAGCCCGAAACGGTTCAGCACATGGAATATGCTGGCAAGGTAACACATAGAGAGTAATAGAATGAAACAGCTATACTATATGCATATTTGGCTGGTGGAAAGCTCTATGGTTACTGTTTTGCGTAAAGCCAGTTTTTCCCTACTGCAAAGGAATAAATTTATTTAACTATCATGGTGGTTGTTAAACATCGAGAATGGTTGACAGCATTCCGATCCCAATTAAGAGTACAATTAAAACCCAACAATATTATTTAGAAGTAACATGATGAGATTCACATGATATTCAAGTACTAGATACTCAAGATTGTCCATAACCGGGGACACGGCTAATCATGATTAGTTTATTACACTCTGCAGAGGTTTGCGCACTTTTCCCCACAAGACTCGATTGCCTCCGTTGGATTTCCCGCACTACATGGTGTTTGAGAAACGGATGACCGAGACATAGTCTTTCAGAACCGCTAGCACCTTACGATGGAGTAGACCGTACCACCTACATCCCCTACATCTGCTAGTCTACCCCTATAAGAGTTCGCACGACTTAGTCAACTATGCCAGAGCCCATATTGGCTTGTGGCTGCACACGTAAGTATTTAGCATGAAAGATCTTATGATCCCTTTGAGCCTGGGTGGCGGTACAAAATAAAATTGGCAAGTCCTGATAGACATCAGGTGCCTCAATCCACCCAGATGTGTGTTTAAGTTGCCACCTTAGATAAACCATTAAAATTATCAATCTCACATCTGTCATGGATATCACTCACCCAATCCATGTCTACTAGCATAGCATGGCATAATAAGCAAACATAGAAGTAACTCCCAAAGGTTTCATAATAACAGGTAATAGGTACTACCTCATCTACCTCCCATCCCACAATTTAATTAGATCCTAATCATGCAATGTGTGAGGATGGATCTAATGCAATAAAACTGGGTTGTAGAAAAGGTATGATCAAAGTGTTACTTGCCTTGCTGATGATCCGCGAGTCCTAGAGATTCGAAGTAACAGGCGGCGCAATCCGGGTAATCTATCACAGACAAACAACAAGCATATAATAAGTACTCATCTAATGCACAGGTAAAACTCGAACAAGAGATCGAACCAGATAGTTCAACTTAAGAACTCCGGTTGCAAAGAAAGAACGAACCGAACAAAGAAACCGAAAACAAACGACGGAAGAAAAACAACTCGGTTCTAGCAAGTTGAAACTAGGTCAAATTTTACCGTAGCAAAAACTTAGTTAAAGTTGATTAGTCGGAACGGCGGTTTCGAAACAAAACTCCAGGCGCTTGAATCACCTGATTCCGATAAACGAGCGAGAAGATAAACTAGAACGAAGATCAGATTGGAGATCGCGATCGCGGAATAAATCAGACGAAAAGAAAGAATGACGGTTAAACGAACGGACGTTCGTTAGCCGAGAATAATCCGGTGATCACGTTCGTTAAGATGAACGGCCCGGCGAACGGTCTCTAGGCAACTAAATCGGAAAAGAGAACGGAACCAATCTAGGGTTTCGAGAAAAGAAATCGAAACGAACAACCGATCTAGAAAACGAATCGGAAGAGAAGAAAAGAATCGGAACGATTCAGAAGAAAACCGATCTGAGGAAAAGAAAAGAGACGTGGCGCGGTACCTCGGCGAGGTCTCCGGCGAGGGACTCCGGCGGCGGCGAGCAAGGGCGGCGGCGGCGGCACAAGGGCGGCGGCGGTGTTGCTAGGCGGCAGCAGTGACGCAGGGCGGCGGCGCGGGGCAAGGGCGCGGCGCGGGGTGAGGGCGCGGTGGTGGCTTGGGGCTTGGGGTTTTGGTGTGGGATTAGAGGGGGGGTGCTTGGGTATTTATATAGGTGAGGGGGAGAGGATACTTGGGATAGGGGGCAAGAAAAAGAGAAGGAAAAAGAGTAGGAGAGGGAATCCTAAAAAAAGGCAACCCGAGTCCTACTAGGACTCTAGGCGGCGGCGGCTCCCTCCTGCGCTGGGCGCGCGCGCGGGTGATGGCCTGGCCTGGCCGGCCGGCCTGCTGGCTGGGCCTTGGCCCAGGGTGCTGCGGGATATTTTTTTAAATGGTTACGCGCGCAGAAAAACAAATAAAAGAACATTTAAACGAACTCCAAAATTGCTAAAGTAAATTTTCCCCGACTCCTAAAAATGAGTCGAACAAAATGAACTTTTCTTGGGACCTAAAATGCAATTTTTGAAAACGCGCATTTTTCCCTATCCAAATAAAAAGGCAAATAAACTCCGATAAATCCAATGATCCTTTCTTCAAAATTTGAGAAGACTCAAATATGAAAAATAACAAAATCTCCAACTCTCTCCGAGGGTCCTTGAGTTGCGTGAAATTTCTAGGATCGACAAAATGCAAGAAAATATGATATGCATGATGATCTAGTGTATAACATTCCAAATTGAAAATTTGGGATGTTACAAACACTTAAAGATTATAATGATTCATATCAATGACATAATCAGCTAGCGAGCAATAATAAGATATCTCAAATGGAAACACGTTGTCAAAACAACCATGATACAATATGACAATTATAACATCCCAAATTTTCAATTTGGAATGTTATACATTAGATCATCAATGCATATTATATTTTTATTTTTGCTTCTGGCTTGATCCTAGAAATTCTACGCAACTCAAGGACCCTCGGAGAGAGTTGGGGATTTCATTATTTTCATACTTGAGTTTTCTCAAATTTTGAAAATAGGATCATTTGATTTTATTTATTTTATCTTCAATTATTTCTATTTCAAAAATATGAGAGAGGGAATAAAATGACTTTCCCAAAATAAAGAAATATTGATGATTTAATAATAAAATCAAATATGATTTTATTTTGGAGTTATTTGCTATTTTATTTGAATTTAGGAAAATGCTAGTTTTTAGAAATTGCATTTAGACCCCAAATAAATGTTCATCCTGTTCGGCTTGATTTTAGAAGTCGGGGAAAATTTATTTCAGGATTTTTGGAGTCCGTTTAGTATTTCTTTTATTTATTTTTCTGCGCGTCATTATTAAAAAAACGAAACTGACTTTGGGCCGTGTTCGGCCGGGACTCCTCCGGCCGGGCCTTTAAATAGCGCCGCCCCGAGCCCGTTTAGCCCAGCCGCCGCCGCCGCCAGGGTCCCTAACCTTAGCCTGCGCCGCCCCACGCCACAGCGGCCGGACCCCGCCGCCGCGCCGCCCCGCGTCGCCGCCGCCGGAGCCGCCGCTGCAGCCGGACCCCACCGCCGTCGCCGAGGTTGACCCTGCCGCCGCCGCCGGTTTTTCCTAGAAAACCGTTCGGTTTTCGCCGGTTTTCGATCGGTTTTTTAGATCCGTTTTTTAGATAGATCGATTTTTTCGGTTTAGTTTATTTAGCGAGCGTTCGCTCGTTCGTTCGTTTTAACGAACGCGTTCATCGTTTAGTTCCAGATAACGAATGTTCATTCGTTAATCTGTTTGTCGTTTTTTTTCTCGGATTTTCCGCGATTATTTCTGATCGCGATTTCTGATCCGATTTTCGTTCTAGTAAAACTTTTCGCTTGTTTATCGAAATCAGGTGATTCAAGCACCTGGAGTTTCGTCTCGGAACCCTCTTTCCGTTTAACCAACTCAAACAAGTTTTTGCCTCTGTAAAATTTGACTTAGATCCAGATTAGTAAACGAAGCTTGTTTCTTTCACCGTTTGACTTTCGTTGCTTCGTTTGATTTGATTGTTTTTGCAAACCGGAGTTCTTAAGTTAAATTTTCTGGTTAGATCTCTTATTTGAGTTTTACCCGTGCATTAGATGAGTAATTATTGTATGCTTGTTTGTTTGCGATAGAGTACCCGGAGTGCGCCGCTTGCTACTTCGAATCGCTAGGTTTCGTGGATCATCAGCAAGGCAAGTAACACTCTGATCATACCTCCTACTACCCAGTTTTTATTGCATTAGATCAATCGTCAAACATTGCATGAATAGGAACTAATTAAATTGTGGGTTTTGGGAAGTAGATGAGGTAGTACCTATTACCTGTTTTATTATCAAACCTTTCGGAGTTACTGCTACGTTGCTTATATTGCCATGCTATGGTAGTAGACGTGGATTGGGTGAGTGTATTCATGATAGATGTGAGATTGTTAAATTAATGGTTTATTTAAGGTGGCAAATTAAATACACATTTGTGTGGATTGAGGCACCTGGGTATTCCAACGATTGCCTGTTTTTCTTTAGGGACCGCCACCCAGACTCAAAGGGATCATGAGATTATTCATACTAGAAGCTTCTGTGTGGAGCCACAAGCTACTATGGGCTCTAGCATAGTTGACTAAGTCGTGCGAACTCTTAAAGTGGTAGACTAGCAGATGTAGGGGAAACTAGGTGTAACGGTCTACCCGTTCGTAAGGTGCTAGCGCTTCTGAAATACTATGTCTCGGTCATCCGTTTCTCAAACACCATGTAGTGCGAGAATCCTAACAGAGGAGATCGAATCTTGTGGGGAAAAGTGCGCAAACCTCTGCAGAGTGTATAAACTAATCATGATTAGCGTGTCCCCGGTTATGGACATCTTGAGTATCTAGTACTTGGATTATCATGTGAATCTCATCATGTTACTCTAATTAATATTGTTGGGTTTTTTAAAGTTGATGCTTAATTGCGATTGAGAAGGTGTCTACACTCTCAATGTTTAACAACTACCATGATAGTTAAATAAAATTTATTCCTTTGCAATAGGGAAAAATTGGCTTTACGAAAAACTGTAACCATATAGCTTTCCACCAGCCAAATATGCATGTAGTATAGCCTTATTCTTTCATTACTCTCTATGTGTTACATTGCCAGCATATTCCATGTGCTGACCCGTTTCGGGCTGCAACGTTCTTGTTGCAGACTTTTCAGACGATGAGTAAGGTGCCTTTAGGTCGTGGTTCTATACTCAGTGATGCCGTTGGAGTTGATGGACTCACTTATCTTCCAAGCCTTCTGTTGTTATCGTCATTAGATGGTCTTAAGCCATATTTATTGTAATAAGTTCTCTTTTGAGACATTCGATGTACTAAGTGTGTGATTGCTACTCTATTATAAATCCACTCAAGTACTGAGCATGTCAGCATTACTGATCCAGGGATGACACTGAAGCACAGAGATCAGATTGTTTGAGGCCTGGACGCTACAAGATGGTATCAGAGCACACGCTAACTGTAGGACACGACCACTAAGCTAAAGCCCTAGATCACTACTCACTCTTCTCATTCTGACTCCTCATCTTTTCTACTCTTTTAGGATGGCGGATGCAAGGAACAAGTTCACGCAACCAGATGAAGATACACCCTTTGGACGCCACTTGAAGAAAGTCACTAGATACCTGAACATCGGAGTACCAAGCTTCACCAAAACCTACAACACCACTTTACCTGAAGAGGAGCGCTAGATGATTCAAGTTCAAGTTCCAGGAAGGACGTTCATGGCAATCACTAAGCCCATAGAGTTTTCCTTTGATGCACCAACCTGGAGTCTAGGAAAGAGCATGGCAGCTCACATCGCCATGGGACGCATTGGAGAAGTTTACCGCAATGATCTCAAGGATACTATCTACCAGATTTTTGGGCGCCGAGATGAGCACTGGGAGATGATCAACACCAAGAAGGATAGATCAATCGCAGCTTTCATCCAGGATTTAAACCAGCACATTCAACGTCAGGAGAACCAGATGTGCGCAGACATGATAGATCTGAAGAAGGCGAGGACAAGAATCACGGAACTGGAGGAAGAACTCAAGGCCACACGTGAATATTACATGGAGGAAATCAAAGTATTAGTGGAGAAGAATGACGACCTGATCAAGAAGATCGGAATATTCATGGTAGACCCTACACCAGTAGAAGAAGACGAAGAACCCCAGGAGATTCGCCCGGAAGACTACATCATCATCGACGACACCGACTCGGACCCAGACGATAGCGATGATGACTATGTTGATGAAGGTGGAGCAAATATCATGGAGTCTGCAACCGAAGAATATTTCTAGTAGACCACCCCATCAGTAGAAGTATTCCCCCATGTAAATAGAGTAGTCCGAGCACTTTTGCGATAGTTAGACCGATTGTATGCCCTTGTTTGATTGAATGAAGTGAATTGTTTGCTTTTGCCTCATGTGCATATGGGTAGTGTTTTCTCTCTAGACCTCTCTCTATTCTTAAATCTCATCTTTTCTAAACCCATCAGATGCCTCCAAGACGTGACCCCGGATTTACTTTCCCACCGAAGCTCACTCAGTTGATCCAGCAGCAGAATACGTTGATGCAGTTGCTCGTCCAGAATCAGAATCAAGGGAACAACAACAACAACCCACCACCACCACCACCACCTGTTGATCACTTAACCCGTTTTCTTAGGTTGAATCCGCCGGTGTTCTCCAGTAGCACCGAGCCTACAGTAGCAGATGATTGGCTCCACAAGACAGCAAGGGAGTTGACCACAGCAGGATGCACACATGCGGAAAAGGTGAAATTTGTCGCACATCAGCTTGAAGGACCCGAAGCATCAAGGGGGGAGAATTTCACAACCACTTACCCTATCGACACTGTCACATGGGACCAGTTTCAGCAGGCTTTCCGTACTGCTCATGTTTCCGCAGGAGCTATGGCCATGAAGAAGCGCGAGTTTCGCAACTTGCGCCAAGGAGGATGGACAGTTGGCCAGTATGTGGATGACTTTAGTAAGCTAGCACGTTATGCCCCAGATGACGTTGCTACAGATGCAGCCAAGCAGGAGAAGTTTCTGGAAGGACTGAATGATGAGTTGAGCATGCAGTTGATGGTAGCAAGCTTCAACAACTACCAGGAGTTGGTAGATTGTGCTCTTGTGATTGAAGGGAAGCAGCAGCAGATTGAGAACCGTAAGAGGAAGTATGGACAAGGGAAGTACAACTCTGGAGCGCAGAAGAAGCCGCGTTTTACCCCTAAACTGGGAGGACCTTTTCAGCATACCCATGGGGGAGGAAGCTCGCACAATCATAATGGCCCCAAGAATGGTAATGGGAATGGAGGAAGCAACGGCCAGAACCGTACCAACCCATCAACCCCAGCCAAGAGAGACCTGAGTCAAGTCACTTGCTTTAAGTGTCAGAAGACCGGACATTATGCCAATGAATGTCCTGAATCCCAGAATGGAAATGGCAATGGAAGCTCGAGGAAGAAGCCAAACCCTTTCAATAGGGAACAAGTGGACCACGTTAACGTGGAAGAGGTTGAAGAGCAGCCGGATGTAGTAATCGGTAAGTTTTTGGTTAAGTCTTTTACTGCAATCGTTCTTTTTGATACCGGTGCATCGCATTCATACATCTCACGGGGATTTGTGGATAAGTATAACCTGCCCACCAAGGTTCTTAGAACACCTATGCTAGTAAGCTCACCAGGAGCGGAGTATATGGCCAGCCGAGGGTGTTTTCAAGTGCCATTGAGTATAGGTAGGCATGTGTTTCCCTCGGATTTGATCATTTTGGAATCACAAGGTTTGGATGTAATTCTGGGTATGGATTGGCTATCAATGTATGGAGGAAGCATCGATTGCGCCAGTAAGTCGATTATGCTTACCACCCCAGAAGGAAGAAGGATCAAGTATGTATCGCGGTATGTGTCGAATAGGACTCAAGTAAATTCCCTAACAGGAGTTGTATAGAAGGAAGTACCGGTGGTAAAGGATTTTCCGGATGTATTTCCAGAGGAGTTGCCAGGCATGCCACCGGATAGAGACATTGAGTTTTTGATTGAGCTTTTGCCAGGCATAGGGCCAATATCTAAGAGACCATACAGGATGCCCGCAAAGGATTTGGAGGAGATTAAGAAGCAGATTAAGGAGCTACTGGATAAAGGTTATATTCACCCAAGTTCTTCGCCTTGGGGATCGCCAGTACTTCTAGTGGAAAAGAAGGATGGATCATTAAGGATGGTTGTTGATTATCGAGGATTGAATGAAGTAACACTCAAGAACAAGTACCCACTACCGATGATCAATGATTTGTTTGATCGATTGCAAGGAGCTAAGGTATTTTCCAAAATCGATCTGCGATCAGGATATCATCAGTTGAAGATTCGAGAACAGGATATACCTAAGACGACTTTTACCACCAGGTATGGGTTGTACGAGTATACCGTTATGTCATTTGGTCTGACTAACGCACCTGGTTATTTTATGAACATGATGAACAAAGTGTTTATGGAGTTTTTGGATAAGTTCGTCGTAGTGTTCATTGATGATATTCTGGTTTACTCGAAGAATGAAGAGGAGCATAAGGAGCATTTGCGTTTGGTACTTGGGAAGCTTAGAGAACATCAGTTATATGCCAAGTTTAGCAAATGTGAGTTTTGGTTAAAGGAAGTTGGATTCCTCGGACACGTTATATCCGGAGAAGGTATAGCAGTAGATCCCACCAAGGTTGACACTGTGACAAATTGGGAAGCCCCAACAACAGTTGGAGAAATCCCGAGTTTTCTGGGACTTGCAGGATACTACCGGAGATTCATTGAAAATTTCTCGAAGATTGCGAAGCCTATGACAGAGTTGTTGAAAAAGGATACCAAGTTCATATGGACTGAGGAATGTGAGGCCAGTTTCCAGGAGTTGAAGAAACATTTGGTCACATCACCAGTGTTGATTTTGCCAGATCAGAACAAGGATTATGAGGTGTATTGTGATGCTTCACGTCGAGGACTTGGAGCAGTGCTTATGCAGGAGGGAACAGTTGTTTCATATGCCTCACGATAGCTTAAGCCTCATGAGTTAAATTATGCCATGCATGATTTGGAGTTAGCAGCCGTAGTGCATGCATTAAAGACTTGGAGACATTTTCTCATTGGAAACCATTGTGAAGTGTACACGGATCACAAGAGTTTGAAGTACATTTTCACACAGAAGGAGCTAAACCTCAGGCAAAGAAGATGGTTAGAGCTCATCAAGGATTATGACATGAGATTGCATTATCATCCTGGAAAGGCTAACGTAGTAGCTGATGCATTGAGCCGTAAGAGCCATGTCAACACACTAATGTCGGGAGATTTACCGAAGGAGTTAGCCGAGGACCTTCGTGAGTTATGTTTGGAGATAGTTCCGAGAGGCTATGTAGCAGCATTGGAGATTCAGTCTACTTTGATGGATAAGATCATAGAAGCTCAGAAGACTGACAAGGAGATTGCCTATATAAAGGAGAAGATGGGCAAAGGAAAAGTTAAAGGATTTCGTGAGGATGAGCACGATACCCTATGGTTCGAAGACCATGTTTATGTGCCCAATGACCCAGAGATCAGGAAGTTAATTCTGCAAGAGGCCCATGATTCACCATATTCGATTCATCCAGGAAATACCAAGATGTATTTGGATTTGAAGGATACTTTCTGGTGGACCGGAATGAAGAAGGATATTGCGGAGTATGTAGAAATTTGTGATGTATGTCAGAGAGTAAAGGCAGAGCATCAGAAGCCAGCATGATTGTTACAGCCATTGCCGATACCCGAATGGAAGTGGGATAAGCTAGGCATAGATTTTATTATGGGATTGCCCAGAACTCGTTCAGGCTATGACTCGATTTGGGTTGTAGTCGATCGTTTGACAAAGGTAGCTCATTTCATCCCAGTAAAGACCACTTACACCAGTGCTAAGTTGGCAAAGATATATATATGACCAGGATCGTATGTCTGCATGGAGTTCCAAGGATTATTGTATCAGATAGAGGAACCCAATTTACCTCAAAGTTCTAGAATCAGTTGCACGAAACTTTGGGTACCAGGCTAGAGTTCAGTACAACTTTTCATCCGCATACAGATGGACAGACCGAGAGAGTCAATCGGATTTTGGAGGATATGTTAAGAGCTTGCGCGCTAGATTACGGATCTAGTTGGGACGACAATTTTCCATATGCAGAGTTTTCTTACAACAACAGTTATCAATCCAGTTTGAAGATGACCCCTTTCGAAGCCTTGTACGGAAGGAGGTGCAGGACCCCATTGTCGTTTGGACGGGATTTGATTAAGGAGTCTGATCAGAAGGTGAGATTGATTCGCGATAGGCTCAAGGTAGCCCAGTCCAGGCAGAAGAGCTACGCAAATTCTAAACACAAGGAGACAGTTTACGAAGTCGGAGACCGGGTTTATCTTCGAGTATCTCCACTTCAAGGAGTTAAGCGCTTTGAAGTTAAGGGAAAGTTAGCACCACGTTTTGTAGGACCATACAAGGTTTTGGAGCGTATGGGAGAAGTAGCCTACAAGTTGGAATTGCACGAAGGATTGTTAGGAGTTCACAATGTATTCCACGTTTCCTAGTTGAAGAAGTGCCATGCAGAGATGGCTGATATACCCCTGAGAGATGCAGTGCCGCTGGAAGCGATTCAGTTAGACCGTGATTTGACCTATGAGGAGAAACCAGTCAAGATTCTTGAGTATGCCAGCCGAGTCACCCGCAACAAGGTTATCAGGTTTTGCAAAGTTCAGTGAAGCCACCACACCGAGGATGAAGCCACCTGGGAGCGAGAGGAAGAACTGCTAAAGGACCACCCTCACCTATTTTCTAGCCAACCCGAATCTCGAGGGCGAGATTCATCTTAAGGGGGTAGGTTTGTAACAACCCAAATTTCCAAAGAATTTTATACATTAGATCATCAATGCATATCATATTTTTTTATTTTTGCTTCTGGCTTGATCCTAGAAATTCTACGCAACTCAAGGACCCTCGGAGAGAGTTGGGGATCTCGTTATTTTCATATTTGAGTTTTCTCAAATTTTGAAAATAGGATCATTTGATTTTATTTATTTGATCTTCAATTATTTCTATTTCAAAAATATGAGAGAGGGAATAAAATGACTTTCCCAAAATAAAGAAATATTGATGATTTAATAATAAAATCAAATAAGATTTTATTTTGGAGTCATTTGCTATTTTATTTGAATTTAGGAAAAATGCACGTTTTTCAAAATTGCATTTAGGCCCCAAATAAATGTTCATCCTATTCGGGTTGATTTCATAAGTCGGGGAAAATTTATTTCGGGATTTTTGGAGTCCGTTTAGTATTTCTTTTATTTGTTTTTCTGCACGTAATTATTTTAAAAAAAGAAACCGACTTTGGGCCGTGTTCGGCCGGGACTCCTTCGGCCGGGCCTTTAAATAGCGCCGCCCTGAGCCCGTTTAGCCCAGCCGCTGCCAGGAACCCTAACCCTAGCTCGCGCCGCCCCACGCCACCGCCGCCGCCGCCGCGCGCCGCAGCTGCCGGACCCCGTCGCCACGCCGCCCATGCCGCCCGCCCACGCCGTCGGACCCCGCTGCCGTCGCCGAGGTTGACCCCGCCGCCGCCGTCGGTTTTTCCTAGAAAACCGTTCGGTTTTCGCCGGTTTTCGATTGGTTTTTTTAGATCCGTTTTTTAGATAGATCAGTTTTTTCGGTTTAGTTTATTTAGCGAACGTTCGCTCGTTCGTTCGTTTTAACGAACGCGTTCATCGTTTAGTTCCAGATAATGAATGTTCGTCCGTTAATCTGTTCATCGTTTTTCTTTTTCTCGGATTTTCCGCGATTATTTCTGATCGTGATTTCTTATCCGATTTTCGTTCTAGTATAACTTTTCGCTCATTTATCGGAATCAGGCGATTCAAGCGCCTGGAGTTTCATATTGAAATCCTCTTTCCGTTTAACCAACTCAAACAAGTTTTTGCCTCTGTAAAATTTGACTTAGATCCAGATTAGTAAACGAAGCTCGTTTCTTTCGCCGTTTGACTTTCGTTGCTTCGTTCGATTTGATTCTTTTGCAAACCGGAGTTCTTAAGTTGAATTTTCTGGTTAGATCTCTTATTTGAGTTTTACCTGTGCATTAGATGAGTACTTATTGTATGCTTGTTTGTTTGTGATAGAGTACTCGGATTGCGCCGCTTGCTACTTCGAATCGCTAGGTTTCGCGGATTATCAGTAAGGCAAGTAACACTTTGATCATACCTCCTACTACCCATTTTTTATTGCATTAGATTAATCCTCAAACAATGCATGAATAGGAACTAATTAAATTGTGGGTTTTGGGAAGTAGATGAGGTAGTACCTATTACCTGTTTTATTATCAAATCTTTGGGAGTTACTGGTACGTTGCTTATATTGCCATGCTATGCTAGTAGACGTGGATTGGGTGAGTGTATCCATGACAGATGTGAGATTGTTAAATTAATGGTTTATCTAAGGTGGCAACTTAAACACACATCTGGGTGGATTGAGGCACCTGGGTATTCCAGCGATTGCCTGTTTTTCTTTATGGACCGCCACCCAGGCTCAAAGGGATCATGAGATTATTCATACTAGAAGCTTCCATGTGCAGCCACAAGCTACTATGGGCTCTATCACAGTTGACTAAGTCGTGCGAACTCTTACAGTGGTAAACTAGCATATCTAGGGGAAAGTAGGTGTAACGGTCTACCCGTTCATAAGGTGCTAGCGCTTCTGAAAGATTATGTCTCGATCATCCGTTTCTCAAACACCATGTAGTGCGAGAATCCTAACGGAGGAGATCGAGTCTTGTGGGGAAAAGTGCACAAACCTCTACAGAGTGTATAAACTAATCATGATTAGCCGTGTCCCCGGTTATGGACATCTTGAGTATCTAGTACTTGGATTATCATGTGAATCTCATCATGTTACTCTAATTAATATTGTTGGGTTTTCTAAAGTTGATGCTTAATTGGGATTGAGAGGGTGTCTACACTCTCAATGTTTAACAACTACCATGGTAGTTAAATAAAATTTATTCCTTTGCAATAGGGAAAAATTGGCTTTACGAAAAACTGTAACCATATAGCTTTCCACCAGCCAAATATGCATGTAGTATAGCCTTATTCTTTCATTACTCTCTATGTGTTACATTGCCAGCATATTCCATGTGCTGACCCGTTTCGGGCTGCAACGTTCATGTTGCAGACTTTTCAGACGACGAGTAATGTGCCTTTAGGTCGTGGTTCTATACTCAGTGATGCCGTTGGAGTTGATGGACTCACTTATCTTCCAAGCCTTCCGTTGTTATCGTCATTAGATGGCCTTAAGCCATATTTATTGTAATAAGTTCTCTTTTGAGACATTCGATGTACTAAGTGTGTGATTGCTACTCCGTTATAAATCCATTCAAGTACTGTGCGTGTCAGCATTACTGATCTAGGGATGACACTGAAGCACAGAGATTAGACTATTTGAGGTCTGGTCGCTACAACAATAGTGGTATCTCGCTAGTCCTTTCTGAGACCGCAAAACATAAATGCAGAGCACCTCCAAAGTTCAAGCAACGACTAAACATTGTAATTCATGGTAGAAAAGATCCAGTCATGATGCACCCAACATTAGCTACACACAATGCATAAATCATGACCGTTGTGCTCTACTCAGTTTCTAGCACTTATTTTAGAAGGTGGTGACACAACATAAAAATAAATAGAAAGTTCCTTCGCAGAGGAAAGCAGTGATTTGTAGAGGTGCCAGAGCTAAAAATTTTAAAAAGAGATAAATGATATTTTGAGACATGCACCCTTCTTATTCACTTCACAACCATCAATTATCAACATCTTCCATGCTAAGCACACTAGTGGCGCTTCCCAAGCGGTAAAAGTAAAGGTTTTGACTCCATTGGGAGTTTTTGTTTAATTATTCCAGAGATGAACTCTTTTTCATGTTTGCAGTTTGGGACTGGGAATCCCTATTACCGCCCATTTTCTCGTGCGATGGCAAGTGAATAGACACTCGACCTAAGAATAACCCGCTTAGCATGGAAGATATCGACCACCCCCTGTCTTTCCATGAACAATCCAGGCACACAAAACAGATAATCTTTTAGAATTTTTTAGAGGTGGCACATGCAAAATTACTTTGGACAGCAGGGTAATACCACATATAGGTACGTATGGTGGACTCATCTAGAATAACTTCGGGTTCAAGGTTTTGATGTACAAGCAGAGTCCCCACTTAGTACAGGCGAAGGCTGGCAATTAGGATTGAGAAGCAGACAGCTAGAGAGCAACAACGATCATAACCATGCATTATGCGTAAGTAACATTGGACACTAGCATGAGTAGGATATGAACACCATGAACATAAACATTATAGAGGCTATGTTGGTTTTGATTCAACTACATGCATGAACATGTACCAAGTCAAGCCACTTGAACATTCAGTGGAGGATACCATATCATCATACTACATCACAATCATTTTAACGCTATGTTAATATCCAAGCTAAATCATTATTAACTCTGAGTTATTTATGCATGGCATGAGAAACTATAATCTCTAATTGTCATTGCAAACATGTTTAGTCATAACGGGCTCAATCATGGACACTAGGTTAAACATATTTACACAAACAAGACAAGTCGAGTTCATACCAGTTTCTCTTTGCCACGGCCAGTTCATCGAATGTCGTCATTATTGCCTTTCACTTGCACGACCGAATGATATGAAAATAATAATAGTGCAAGAGTGTCGTGGACTAAGCTGGAATTTGCAAACAATTTATTCAACAGGAGAAGACAAGGTAAAATGGGCTCTTTATTAGTTCAACAATTATTCATATGAGAGCCAATCAACATTTTGATCATGGTCTTCTCCTTGGTACAACTCGAATAAAAGAGAAGAATTTCAGAGAAACACACTGAAATATTTTTGGAGTTTTTGGTTTTCTTTAGCAAGCAAATAAAAAGGGAAAAGTAAAAATGAGAAAAACTATTTACACGGGAAAGCTCCCAACAAGCAAAAGAAGAACACGGAAATCTTTTTGGATTTTCTTTTTAGCACTACTACTAAGCATGCATAGAAAGTAAATTAACTACGGCTATTTTTTGGTTTTTCTAAAGTTTTTCAAACACACAAGAAGAAAACAAGAAAATAAATCTAAGCATGGCTGATACATTGAAAAATTGCGAACACCGACGAATAGAATGAGATGCATGAATGTAATGTCGGTGAGAGACACATACTCCCCCAAGCTTAGGCTTTTGGCCTAACTCGGTAGTGAATCAGTAGCCTCGAGGGTAGTAGGGATCCTGAGGAGAAGGCATCCACTCATCCCACTATGGAGGTGCCTGGTGTGCTGCCTCAGCAGCAGCCTGAGCGTTCCGGTAGGCGATGATATCTGCTGGCATAATCCTATATCCACCCCTGGCAACAGAATCAAACAAAGCAGGAGCAGGCAATGGAATAACATCACGAGTCCTCACACTAAAAACCAGGTTATACAGAATAGGGATGTGAGGAGATTCGATATCAGTAAAATGGCGGTGATCCATGGCTACATGGTCTAGGTAAACTTTGTTCAGAGGGAAATCATGAGGGCGTATCTCGACCTCGAAGTGAGCTGCCAAACGAGTAGCATAAATCCCACCATGTATTTCACCCTGTGATTTATTAAGATGGAGGCGACGAGCCACAATAGCTCCCAAGCTATAGGTGTTGTCTCCCTCTAGTGCTTAGCGTAAAACAGCAAAGTCTGGTGCACTGAGCGCACCTACTTTCTTTCTAGCAAGCAAGCACTTAGCAACAAATAAAGCAAAATAATGTATGGCAGGAAAGTGTATGCTAGCAGCCGTAGTGGCTGACACTCCTCTCTCATCACCCACTATCAAAGTGCGATAAAAAATCCTCAAACCCAGCCGGCCTAGGCTCAGCCAAGCTCCCATCAGACGTGATCAAGCATATGTCACAAAACTCAGTAAGTGGTATCTGATGGTTTTCAGCATATAAATCAAAGCTCACTTCAGGAGGATTATTTCTAGGCAAGAAAGTAAAGCTCTGAACGAAGATGTTTGTGAGGATGTGGTGCTGGTCACACTCATCTGCGATGAAGTCGGTGAGGCCGGCATTAGCAATATATTGCATGAACTCCTCTAGAATTCCAGCCTCTTGCAAGAACGGGGCGTGCGGCCATTTGCAAGGCCATACTTCCGCCAACCTCCGAGGGTGGAGATCATTATCAGAAGACTCCCCATTAACACCCTTGGAGTTCTTAGAGCCAAACTTCTTGAAGATATTCATGTCCGCGTACAATTTTCTGAAAATAAATAAAAATCAGTGACAAAAATTTGTCAACAAAACTTTGTAAGATTGATAGCAACTACTCATAGGGATACATAGAGGCCATAGCAAGCATTCAAACAACTTAGAACACTAAGAATTCAACATGCAAGCACATCTACAGCAGCACCAAGAGTAGCTAATTATTCAAAGTATAAACCACTAAAACAAAAACTAATTGGACAAATGGTGGAGTCACATACCAAGCAACAATCCCCCAAAACAGTTTCGAAAACGGAGCTTCGAGCAAAGAGATCGAAATCCGTGGGTTTGAGCTAAAGAACATGGGAGAGAGAGAAATGGGGATTTTTTTGGAGGTAAGTGATGATGTGGTATGAAGAGGTAAGTGAGGGGGCCCACATGGGGCCCACAACCCACCAGGGCGCGCCTGGGGGTGCTGGCGCGCCCAGGTGGGTTGTGCCCACCTTGTGCACCTCCCTCTGATGTTATTTGCACCAACAATTCTCAAATATTCAGAAAAAATCATATTAAATTTTCACGGCATTCTGAGAACTTTTATTTTTGGGTCATTTTTTTATTGCACGGGAAATTCAGAAAACAGACAAAACATGGCATTTCATTTTATTTAACTAATAAAACCAGAGGATAAAAAGTTGGGATAGAAAGTAGTGCTTGCTAAATTCATCAACTTCATACTGTTCAAAAATGATCCATTAATAAGGTTGATCAAGTCTTATTAACATCCACTTTTGATTAGCATGAAACCGAAGAACTTTCGTAAATCACTAAGTTACCTCAATGGGGATATGCATTTCCCCAACAATAAGCATTTCATATTTCTTTTTGACAGTAGGTAGAGGTATTTGAAAACTTCCAATAGAGATTGTCAGAGATATTCAATAACATTAACACCATTCACTTGGAATTATTTCTTTGGAAAGTGCACCATATGCTCATTACCATTAATATGAAAAGTGACATTGCTTTTATTGCAATCAATAACAACCCCTGTAGTATTCAAGAAGGGTCTACCAAGGATAATTGACATGTTGTCATCCTCGGGCATCTCAAGTATAACAAAGTCAGTCAAAATAGTAACATTAGCAACAACAATGGGCACATCCTCACAGACACCGCTAGGTATGGCAGTTGATTTGTCAGCCATTTGCAAAGATATTTCAGTAGGTGTGAGTTTATTCAAGTCAAGTCTTTTATATAAAATGAAAGGCATAACACTAACACCAGTTCCTAGATCACACAAAGCAGTTTTAACATAATTCTTTTTGATAGAGCAAGGTATAGTTGGTATTCCCGGATCTCCAAGTTTTTAGGTACTCCATCTTTAAAAGTGTAATTAGCAAGCATAGTGGAGATTTCAGCTTTCGGTATTTTTCTATTATTCGTGATGATGTCTTCCGTATATTTTGCATAAGGAGGCATTTTCAAGATATCAGTCAAGCGAGTACGCAAAAAGACTGGCCTCAGCATTTCAGCAAAGCATTCAAATTCTTCATCATCATTCTTTTTAGTTGACTTGGGTGGAAAAGGCATAGGTTTTTGAACCCATGGTTCTCTTTCTTTACTGTGTTTTCTAGCAACAAAGTCTCTTTTGTCATATCTTTTATTTTAGCTTGTGGGTTATCAAGATCAACAGGTGGTTCTATCTCAACATCATTATCTGGTTCATTATCATTGGTTGGTTGAGAGTCTCCATGAACCTCATCATTATCTTTTTCATTATCATTAGGTGAGTGTTCATTACCAGATTGAGTTTCAGCATCAGAGATAGAAATTTCATTATCATTATCAGGAGGTTTCTCTATTTCAGGTTCACTAGGAGCATGTGAAGTCCTATCATTTTTCTTTTTCTTCTTCTTTTTCGAAGAACTAGGTGCACTAGTGTTAGCTCTTTGTGAATCTTGTTCAATTCTTTTAGGGTGTCCCCCAGGATAAAGTGGTTCCTGAGTTATTTTACCTCCTCTAGTTGCAACTCTAACAACAAAGTCAAGCATATTATGATTCATTTCATCAAGTAATTCTCTTTGTGATTTAGCAACTTGTTCTAGCTCAGTTTGAACCATAGAAGCATGTTTTCCGACACCTCTAACATCATTTGAGATTCTAAATAACAAGTCACTCAAGCGAGCAATCATATCAGAATTATATTTCAATTGTTTCATAACATTTGCATTGAAGTGATCTTGTTTTCTAATGAAGTTTTCAAACTCATAAAGGCATTGACTAGGATGCATATTGTGAGGATTATCATTATCATTAAACTTCATAAGAGAATTTACCTCTACCACCTTAGGTATTGGTGGTGTATTGATCCCATGTATTTCTTCAATAGGAGGTATATTTTTAACATCCTCAACTTTAATACCTTTTTCCTTCATAGATTTCTTTGCCTCTTGCATATCTTCGGGACTTAGATATAATATACCCATCTTCTTCGGAGTGGGTTTAGGCAGTGGTTCAGGAATAGTCCGATCATCATAATTTTTCAATATGTTATTCAATATTTCTTCAGCCTGTCCAACAGTTCGTTCCGTGAAAACACAACCAGCACAACTATCTAGGAAGTCCCTAGAAGCATCTGTTAGTCCATTATAGAAGATATCAAGTATTTCATTTTTCTTATGAGGATGACCAGGCAAAGCATTAAGTAACTGGCAAAGCCTCCCCCAAGCTTGTGGGAGGCTCTCTTCTTTAGTTTGCACAAAGTTAAATATTTCCTGTAAGGCAGCTTGTTTCATACAAGCAGGAAAATATTTTTCAGAGAAGTAATAAATCATATCCTGGGGACTACGCACACAACCAGGAGCAAGAGTGTTGTCCCAAGCTTTAGCATCACCCTTTAATGAGAAAGGAAATAATTTGAGAATAAAGTAATAGCGAGTTTTCTCATCATGAGTAAGAAGGGTGGCTATGTCATTCAACTTAGTAAGATGTGCCACAACAGTTTCAGTTTCATAACCATGGAAAGGACCAGATTCAACCAAAGTAATTAACTCTGGGTTGACAGAGGATTCATAATCCTTATCATCAATAAAGATAGGTGAAGTTGCAAACTTAGGATCATATTTGATTCTAGCATTCATAGATTTTTCTTTATACTTGTGTAGTAATTTCTCTAGATCATCTCTATCATTGCAAGCAAGAATATCTCTGGTTGCTTCTTCACTCATAACATAACCTTCCGGTACCTTAGGCAATTCATATCTAGGAAGGCTAGTTCTAGTAGGTGTTTTAGGAGATTCAGTTTCAAGCTCATCATCAGATTCAACAACATCATGTTGTATAACTCTAGCAATTTGTTTATCAAGAAAGTCACCAAGTGGCACATCATCATTATCAAGCAAGGCACTAGCATCATTCATAGTAGAAGTAGCATCATCAATAACTTGCGACATATCAGAATTAATAGCATGTGGTGGTGTTGCAAGTTTACTTATAACAGAAGGTGAGTCTAAAGCAGAACTGGATGGCAGTTCCTTACCTCCCCTCGCCTTTGAGGGAAATATCTTAGTCTTAGCATCGTTCAGATTCTTCATAGTGATAATATGATAATAATCCCAAGTGACTCAACAAATATAGCTATGCACCCCAGCAATGGCGCCAGAAAAAGGTCTTGATAACCCACAAGTATAGGGGATCACAACAGTTTTCGAGGGTAGAGTATTCAACCCAAATTTATAGATTCGACACAATGGGAGCCAAAGAATATTTGAAGGTATTAGCAGCTGAGTTGTCAATTCAACCACACCTGGAGATTAATTATCTGTAGCAAAGTGATCAGTAGCAAAGTAGTTTGATAGTTTTGATAGTAGTGATAGTAGCAATAGTAACAGTAACAGTGATAGCGGTAATTTGTAGCAAGTGTAACAGTGATGATAGCAGTACACTGGTACGCGTCGGTCCTAAACAAACGGTTTTAACCCCTTTCCACGACGGCATTCAGAACCGTCGCCAAGTAGTGTGGGCGATAGGGGGGTCCTTCTCACACGACCCAGAAACCGTTAGGGATATGCCCTCCTGGCACACAGCTCGGCAAAATGAGGTCGTGTGCGACCGGCGAGCACTCAAATACAGAAATACATACAGTAGTGCAAAAAAAACAATTATACATGCGAAATCATTTCTGGCCATAAGTACATCCCACATAGTCAGTCACCAATAAACATTTCCGTTTGTATATACATCCCACACAGACACTACAAGGAAAACATTTGCGCAAGGTGACGTAATGCAAACATTTTTTAAGAGAATTTCATGTGTGATTGTTCATTGATCCAACATGGTTTATTCCTAGAAACCTTGTGCATTGCCTGAGGTCATCGCCCACGGTGTTTTCTCATTAACCGTTTGCAATAGGAATACCCAATTTGCAAGCTAATTGGCCAATTAGCGGGCTAATTGCCCTATTATTAATAAACCATTTACTAATATAATTGACATTCATATTAAGCACATAATATATTCTATTTCCATATTAAGGAAGCAGGATTTCATAATTGAAATACATCGGAGTACAACATGATATAGCTTCAACACTCAGCTACCCCATTACACAACTGCACCAGCAGCAAGTTTCACATGCAACATCTAGAACCTTTCAAAATTAGCATCATAGATGGTACATAGAGAGATGCATCTCATCTGGAAAACTGCTGAAGCGGAAGGCGAATATTGAGCCTTCATTCATGTTGAAGGTCTTTGCAACTTTAGGCTAGTGCCCGTGGATGATTGACCGTGCATCCTTCGACCTCTTTAGGAACACTTCAATATTGAACAGTGGGTGTTGTATGAAAACTTTCCTCGCCTCCTGACCATAGAGGTGGTTTGAGAGGTAATCATCAGTGAACACTGAAATCAAGGATGTGCATAAATATCTTCTCTATATTGGAAACGGGGCAAAGGAATAAAAAAAGTCAAGGTATAATAGTTAGTACCATCTTGTAAACCTCAGTGCTTCCCATTGTTTCCCTACAACACATATAAGGTAGTTAGTCATCAGCTTAAGTAAGGGTTCACATGCTATCAGTAAAATATGTTGATGAAAAATAAGCACATTGCAGATTCATCAGATTAATTCAAGCCACATGGAAAACCCATTTATCCAAACCAAGCATGATTAAGAACTAGCAAATATATCACTTGTATATGTTTCTCATGTATTAAGTGCAGCCAAATTTGATTTATTCCTGACATGGTATACAATAACAGAATGCAGCCACATCAATTGAACATCGCATTGCAGAATTGAACCAAACAGTTAACTAAACACCACAACAAATGAACCAAACATTAACTGAGCACCACACTACACAGTATAACATACTCCTAATAGAAGATCAGACAGTTAACCAAACCAAGTATGCTTAACAACTTGGAAACATAGCAATTGTATTTGTTTCTCATGTATTTAGTACAACCAAATTCGATTGATTCCTCACATGGTATACAATAACAAAATGCAGCCACAGCAATTGAACATCGCATTGCAGAATTGAACCAAGCAGTTAACTAAACACCACAACAAATGAACCAAACGTTAACTGGGCACCACATTGCACAATATAACATACTCCTAATAGAAGATCAGATGGTTAACCAAACCATGCATGCTTAACAACTTGGAAATATTGCACCCTGAAGAATTGAACATCACATTTGCTTAATTGAACCAAGCAGTTAACTGAACACCACATTGCACGACATATAGAACATATACACTATAGCAGAAGATTACATGGTAAAAGTAGATATCACAATTCACTAGAATTTGTTAAGGAAAGGTAGTAGCTAGCAAACTAAACATGGGTCCTTATAGTGAGCTAATAAGACAAGCTACTCCTCATTGTCGGAGATATCGATGACGATTGGCTCCTTGGACATGGAAGAGGGCGAGGCCTCCGCATCGTGGGTGCCCTCGTTGTAGTGGTTAGTTGCCTAAGCCGCTATGGGCACCAACCCGCTGGCTCTCGAGATGAGGTAAGCACGTGCACGCTGAGAAAACACCTCGTAGTCTTCGTCGAAGGCACCAACGGTGGCCTTGAGAAAACGCCATGAACTATCGTTTGAAGCAGCAAACCGCGTTGCGGCGTCGGCTCGCGAGGCGTCAACGGTGGCCTTGACGGCAAGGTGCTCCTCCAAGATCTGGGGGTCAGCATGAATGGCAGCCATCGTGACCTCATCCGTGCGTGCGGCCGGGATTTGCTTCTCCGCTACCAAATGCTCCTTGAGGTCCTGGCTATACTGCGGCACCACGGCTTAGGCCGACGCTTATTTGGTTGAGGGGTCGGTGATTTGGGTGGAAGGTGTCGCGCTCGCGCCGGCGATCGGGGCATGTGGGGTGTGGAAGGAGGAACATGGGGGTCGGGTGTGGATTACCTGCCTGGCTAGGCGAGGCCGAGCAGCATGAGGGAGGGTCGCCGGCGAGGAGGCAGCGGTGCTGCAAGCAAGGAGTGAAGGTTTCAAGTTGGAAAGGAAGGCAGAAATAGGGAAAATGTGGCTTTTGGTAAGGGGGAGGGGCGGGGAGGTAGATATTTCCGCGGAAGCCGAAAATTTGGAATCGCTTCAGCCAAAAAACTAGCGCACAAAGTGTCATCAGACACGGTCCCTTATTCAGACACGGTCTGAAGATATTTTGTGTTGCATCTCACACGGTTGGTTATAATAAACTGTGTGGGATCTACTTGATTTTTCGTCTTGATTTGAATTACATAATGGGGTCACAGCGGCCATGGATGGTGTTTGAATTGCTAGACCTTTTATCTGCAGTGATCATAAAAGAATTATAATTATTCAGGGTTCGTTTGGACATTTTTATGCATTAAGTGAGTTCTCAATGCATTTATGTGCATAATTCAAATTTGAACTACATGCACATGCTCCAGTGCATATAAATTGGTTGAAAAATCAAATATGTGTCCTTGGGTGCATGCTTAGGTCCCATGCAAGAAATGAGAATGAATTTCAAACACCAAGGCACCATTGATTGCCGGCAAAACATTGAGATGCCTGGTTTTTGAATTATAGTAAATCCAAAACTTGTCTGAAATTCATGAAACTTGGCATGCTATCATGGAGCGGCATCAACATGCCATGGTAAATTTTTTTGTCCCATTTGGGTCAGGTTTGGGTATATGCTTCTCACAAACCAAAGCTTCTCACAACAGGCATGATGGTTTCGGTAGGGAACACCCCACCTTTGGGGACGAAACGATATCCATTGCCTCTTATTGCTTTCAAAATTTTTCTCGTGTCAACATAGAACAACAGGAGTGTTGTGTTATTTTTTGTGATTTTTAGGGTTCGTTTGGACATTTTTATGCATTAAGTGAGTTTTCAATGCATTTATGTGCATAATTCAAATTTGAACTACATGCACATGCTCCATTGGGTATAAATTGGTTGAAAAATCAAATATGTGTCCTTGAGTGCATGCTTAGGTCCCATGCAGGAAATGGGAATGAATTTCAAACACGGGGGCACCGTTGATTGCCGACAAAACATTGAGATGCCTGGTTTTTAAATTCTAGTAAATCCAAAACTCGTCTGAAATTCATGAAACTTGGCATGCTATCATGGAGCAGCATCAACATGTCGTGGTAAATTTTTTGTCCCATTTGGGGCAGGTTTTGGTATATGCTTCTCACAAACCAGAGCTTCTCACAACAGGCATGATGGTTTCGGTAGGGAACGCCCCACCTTTGGGGACGAAACGATATCCATTGCCTCTTATTGCTTTCAAAAAATTTCTCGTGTCAACATAGAACAATACGAGTGTTGTGTTACTTTTTGTGATTTTTCAGGGTTCGTTTGGACATTTTTATGCATTAAGTGAGTTTTCAATGCATTTATGTGCATAATTCAAATTTAAACTACATGCACATGCTCCAATGCATATAAATCAGTTGAAAAATGAAATCTGTGTCCTAGGGTGCATGCTTAGGTCCCATTCAAGAAATGGGAATGAATTTCGAACACGAGGGCACCGTTGATTGCCGGCAAAACATTGAGATGCCTGGTTTTTAAATTCTAGTAAATCCAAAACTCGTCTGAAATTCATGAAACTTGGCATGCTATCATGGAGCGGCATCAACATGCTGTGGTAAATTTTTTGTCCCACTTGGGGCAGGTTTGGGTATATGCTTCTCACAAACTAGAGCTTCTCACAACAAGCATGATGGTTTCGGTAGGGAATGCCCCACCTTTGGGGACGAAACGATATACATTGCCTCTTATTGCTTTCAATTTTTCTCGTGTCAACATAGAACAACAGGAGTGTTGTGTTATTTTTTGTGATTTTTAGGGTTCGTTTGGACCTTTTTATGCATTAAGTAAGTTTTCAATTGTAGCAACCAGACCTCAAATGGTCCAATCTCTGTGGTCAGGTGTCATCCTTGGATCAGTAATGCTGACACCACACAGTACTTGAAGGATTTATAACAGAGTAGCAATCACACACTTATGATATCGAGTGTCTCAAAAGAGAACTTATTACAATAAATATGGCTTAAGGCCATCTAATAACGATAACAGCGGAAGGCTTGGAAGATAAGTGAGTCCATCAACTCCAACGACATCACTGAGTATAGAACCACAACCTAAAACTCCTTAATCGTCGTCTAAAAAGTCTGCAACATTAACTTTGCAGCCTAAAACGGGTCAGCACATGGAATATGCTGGCAATGTAACACATAGAGAGTAATGGAATGAAACAGCTATTCTATATGCATATTTGGCTGGTGGAAAGCTCTATGGTTACAGTTTTGCGTAAAGCCAATTTTTCCCTACTTCAAAAGAATAAATTTATTTAACTATCATGGTGGTTGTTAAACATTGAGAATGGTTGACAGCATTCTCAATCCCAATTAAGCATCATCATTAAACAAACCCATCAAAAATTAATTTTATAGTAACATGTTGAGATTCATATGATAATCCAGGTACTAGATACTCAAGATGTCCATAACCGGGGACACGGCTAATCATGATTAGTTTATACACTTTGTAGAGGTTTGCGCACTTTTCCCCACAAGACTCAATCCCCTCCATTGGATTTCTCGCACTACATGGTGTTTGAGAAACGGATGACCGAGACATAGTCTTTCAGAAGCGCTAACAGCTTACGATGGGTAGACCGTACCACCTACATCCCCTACATCTGCTAGTCTACCACTATAAGAGTTCGCACGACTTAGTCAACTATGCTAGAGCCCATAATAGCTTGTGGCTGCACACGGAAGTTTCTAGCATGAATAATCTCATGATCCCTTTGAGCTTGGGTGGCGGTCCATAAAGAAAACAGGCAATCCTGGAATACCCAGGTACCTCAATCCACCCAGATGTGTGTTTAAGTTGCGACCTTAAATAAACCATTAATTAACAATCTCACATCTGTCATGGATACACTCACCCAATCCACGTCTACTAGCATAGCATGGCATAATAAGCAAATGTAGAAGTAACTCCCAAAGGTTTGATAATAAATAGGTAATAGGTACTACCTCAACTACTTCCCAAACCCACCATTTAATTAGATCCTAATCATGCAATGTGTAAGGATTGATCTAATGCAATAAAACTGGGTAGTAGGAGGTATGATCAAAGTGTTACTTGCCTTGCTCATGATCCGGGAAACCTAGCGATTCGAAGTAGCAAGCGACGCACTCTGGGTACTCTATCGCATACAAACAAGCACACAATAAGTACTCAACTAATGCATAGGTAAAACTCAAATAAGAGATCTAACCAGAAAATTCAACTTAAGAACTCTGGTTGGCAAAAAGAGTCAAATCGAACGAAGCAACGAAAGACAAAAGGCAAAAGAAATAGGCTTCGTTTACTATTCTGGATCTAAGGCAACTTTTGTAGTGGAAAAACTTGTTTAAGTTGGTTAAACGGAAAGAGGGTTTCGAAACGAAACTCCGGGCGCTTGAATCGTCTGATTCCGATAAACGAGCGAAAAGTTAGACTAAAACGAAAATCGGATCAGAAATCGCGATCAGAAAAATCGCGGATTTAATCCGAGAAAAAGAAAAACGACGAACAGTTTAACGAACGAACGTCCGTTAACTGAATCTAAACGAAGAACGCGTTCGTTAAAACAAATGAACGAGCGAACGCTCGCTAATTAGCCTAAACCGGAAAAAACCGATCTAAAGAAAAAACAAAACTAAAAAATGAACGAAAACCGGTGAAAACCGAACGAAAACCGGTGGGTCAACCTCGGCGACTCGGCGGCGAGACGGGCGGCGGCAGCTCTGGCGAGGCGGCGGCGTCGGCGGCGGCGGGGTCCGACGGGGCGGCGGCGGCGGCGGTGGCGCGGGCGCGGGGCTCGAGGCGGGCGGCGGCTAGGGTTTCGGCCCGGGGTGGGCCGGCGGCTTATAAAGGCTGAGGCCTGGAGGAGTCCGGGCCTAGCACGGCCAGTAGGTCGGTTCGGACGTTTTTTTAAATACTTACACTCGGAAAAAAAACAAAAGGACTACTAAACGGACTCCAAAAATCTCGAAATAAATTTTCCCCGGCTCCTAAAATCGAGCCGCACAGGATGAACATTTATTTGTGGCCTAAATGCAATTTTGAAAAACACGCATTTTTCCTAAATTCGAATAAAATAGCAAATAAAACCAAATAAAATCTTAAATGATTTTTTATTAAATCCTTAATATTTCTTTATTTTGAGAAAGTCATTTTATTCCCTCTCTCAAAATTTTCGTAATAGAAATAATTGAAGATGAAATAAATAAAATCAAATGATCCTATTTTCAAAATTTGAGACAACTCAAATATGAAAATAACGAAATCCCCAACTCTCTCCAAGGGTCCTTGAGTTGCGAAAAATTTCTAGGATCAACCAAAATGCAATAAATATGATATGCAATGATGATCTAGTGTATAACATTACAAATTGAAAATTTGGGATGTTACAAACCTACCCCCCTTAAGATGAATCTCGCCCTCGAGATTCGGGTTGGCTAGAAAATAGGTGAGGGTGGTCCTTCAGCAAATCTTCCTCTCGTTCCCAGGTGGCTTCATCCTCCGTGTGGTGGCTCTACTGAACCTTGCAAAACTTGATAACCTTGCTGCGGGTGACTCGACCGGCATACTCTAAAATTTTAACTGGTTTCTCCTCATAAGTCAAATCACTGTCCAACTGAATTGCTTCCAGTGGTACCGTATCTCTCAGCGGTATGTCAGCCATCTCTGCATGGCACTTCTTCAACTGGGATACATGGAACACGTCATGAACTCCCGACAATCCTTCAGGCAATTCCAACTTGTAGGCTACTTCTCCCATACGCTCCAAAACTTTGTATGGGCCTACAAAACGTGGCGCTAATTTTCCCTTAACTCCAACGCGCTTAACTCCTCGAAGTGGTGATACTCGAAGATAAACTCAGTCTCCGACTCCATAAACTGTCTCCTTGCGTTTAGAATCTGCATAACTCTTGTGCGTGGATTGAGCTATCTTGAGCCTATCGCGAATCAATTTCACTTTCTGTTCAGACTCCTTTATCAGATCCGGTCCAAACAACTGGCGATCTCCAACTTCATCCCAAGTCAACGGGGTCCTGCACCTCCTTCCGTACAAGGCTTCGAAAGGGGCCATCTTCAAACTGGATTGATAGCTGTTGTTGTAAGAGAACTCCGCATATGGCAAATTCTCATCCCAACTAGATCCGTAATCTAGCGCACAAGCTCTTAGCATATCCTCCAAAATCTGATTGACTCTCTCAGTCTGTCCATCTATCTGTGGGTGGAAAGCTGTGCTAAACTCCAGTCTGGTTCCCAAAGTCTCATGCAACTGATTCCAAAACTTTGAGGTAAACTGGGTTCCTCTGTCTGATACAATGCTCCTTGGAACTCCATGCAGACATACGATCCTGGTCATGTATATCTTTGCCAACTTTGCACTGGTATAGGTAGTCTTCACTGGAATGAAATGAGCTACCTTTGTCAAACGATCGACTACAACCCATATCGAGTCATAGCCTGAACGTGTTCTGGGCAATCCTGTGATAAAATCCATGCCTAACTGATCCCACTTCCATTCGGGTATCGGCAACGGTTGAAGCAATCCTGCTGGCTTCTGATGCTCTGCCTTTACTCTCTGACATACATCACAAACTGCTACATACTCCGCAATATCCTTCTTCATTCTGGTCCACTAGAAAATATCCTTCAAATCCAAATACATCTTGGTATTTCCTGGGTGAATCGAATATGGTGAAACATGGGCCTCTTGTAAAATTAACTTCCTGATCTCCGAATCATTTGGCACATAGACACGGTCTTCAAACCATATGGTATCATGCTCATCCTCACGAAATCCCTTAGCTTTTCCTTTGCTCATTTTCTCCTTAATAGAAGAAATCTCCTTGTCAGTCCTTTGAGCTTCTCTGATCTTATCCATCAAAGTAGACTAAATCTCCAATGCTGCTACATAGCCTCTCGGGACTATTTCCAAACATAGCTCTCGAAGATTTTCGGCTAACTCCCTTGGTAAAATCTCCCGTCATTAGGGTGTTGACATGGCTCTTATGGCTTAACGCGTCAGCTACTACGTTAGCCTTTCCGGGGTGATAATGCAATTTCATATCATAATCCTTGATGAGCTCCAACCATCTCCTTTGTCTGAGGTTCAACTGCTTCTGTGTGAAAATATACTTCAAGCTCTTGTGATCCGTGTACACCTCGCAATGGTTTCCAATCAGAAAATGTCTCCAAGTCTTCAGTGCATGCACTACGACTGCTAACTCCAAATCATGCGTAGCATAATTCAACTCATGAGGCTTAAGTTGTCGTGAGGCATATGAAACAACTCTTCCTTCCTGCATCAGAACTGCTCCAATTCCTCGACGTGAAGCGTCATAGTACACCTCATAATCCTTGGTCTGATCCGGTAAAATCAACACTGGTGAGGTAACCAAACGTTTCTTCAACTCCTAAAAACTAGCCTCACATTCCTCAGTCCATATGAACTTGGTATCCTTCTTCAACAACTCCGTCATAGGCTTCGCAATCTTTGAGAAATTCTCAATAAACCTCCGGTAGTATCCTGCGATTCCAAGAAAACTCCGGATCTCTCCAACTGTGGTTGGTGCTTCCCACTTGGTCACGGTATCAACTTTAGTGGGATCTACTGCTATACCTTCTCCGGATATAACATGTCCGAGAAATCCAACTTCTTTCAACCAAAACTCACATTTGCTAAACTTGGCATATAACTGATGTTCTCTGAGCTTTCCAAGAACCAAACACAAATGCTCCTTATGCTCCTCTTCATTCTTCGAGTAAACCAGGATATCATCAATGAACACTACGACAAACTTATCCAAGAACTCCATAAACACTTTGTTCATCATGTTCATAAAATATGCAGGTGCGTTAGTCAGACCAAATGACATAACGGTATACTCGTATAGCCCATACCTGGTGGTAAAAGCCGTCTTGGGTATATCCTGTTCTCGAATCTTCAACTGGTGGTATCCTGATCGTAGGTCCATCTTGGAAAATACCTTAGCTCCTTGCAATCGATCAAACAGATCATTGATCATCGGTAGTGGGGTATTTGTTCTTGATGGTTACTTCATTCAATCCTCGATAATCGACAACCATCCTTAACGATCCATCCTTCTTTTCTACTAGAAGTACTGGCAATCCCCAAGGTGAAGAACTTGGGCGGATATATCCTTTATCCAGTAAATCCTTAATTTGCTTCTTAATTTCCACCAAATCTTTTGCAGGCATCCTATATGGTCTCTTTGATATTGGCCCTGTGCCTGGCAAAAGCTCAATCAAAAACTCAATATATCTATCCGGTGGCATGCCTGGCAATTCTTCTAGAAATACATCAAGGAAATCCTTCACTACTGGTACTTCCTCCTGCACAACTCCTATTAAACAATTTGCTTGAGTCCTCTTTGGCACATGTCGGGATACATACTTGATCCTTCTCCCTTCTGGGGTGGTAAGCAAAATTGACTTACTAGCACATTCAATATTCCCTTCATACTTTGACAACCAATCCATGCCTAATATCACATCCAATCTTTGAGATTCCAACACTATTAGGTCTGATGGAAATACGTAGTTACCAATCCTTAATGATAACCGATCACACCATAGACTAGCCATATATTCTACTCCAGGCGAGGTTACTAACATGGGTGACCTAAGGGCTTGGGTTGGCAGTTTATACTTATCCACAAATCCCCTTGATATGTATGAATGCGATGCACCAGTATAAAAAAGAATGAGTGCAGTAAATGACTTAACCAAAAACTTACCGATTACTCCATCCGGCTGCTCTTCAGCCTCCTCCACGTTAACGTGGTTCACCTGTCCCCCGTTGAAAGGGTTCGGCTTCTTCCCAGAGCTTCCATTGCCATTTCCATTCTTTGATTCAGGACATTCGTTGGCATAATGTCCGGTCTTCTGGCACTTAAAGCAAGTGACTTGGCTCAGGTCTTTCTTGGCTGGGGTTGATGGGTTGGTGCGGTTATGGCCGTTGCTTCCCCCATTCCCATTACCGGTCTTGGGGCCATTGTGATTGTGCGAGCTACCTCCTCCATGGGTATGCTGGAAATGTCCTCCCGGTCTAGGGGTAAAACGTGGCTTCTACTGAGCTCCAGAATTGTACTTTCCTTGTCCATACTTCCTCTTGAGATTCTCAATTTGCTGCTGCTTCGCTTCAATCATGAGAGCACGATCTACCAACTCCTGGTAGTTGTTGAAGGTTGCTACCATCAACTGCATGCTCAACTCATCATTCAGTCCTTCCAGAAACTTCTCATGCTTTGCTGCATCCGTAGCAATGTCATCTGGGGCATAACGTGCTAATTTACTAAAGTCCTCCACATACTGGCCAACTGTCCGTCCTCCTTGGAGCAAGTTGCGAAACTCTCGCTTCTTCATGGCCATAGCTCCTGCTGAAACATGGCAGTTCGAAAAGCCTACTAAAACTGGTCCCATGTGACAGTATCGACAGGGAAAGTGGCTGTGAAATTCTCCTACCATGATGCTGCGGGTCCTTCAAGCTGATGTGCGGCAAACTTCACCTTCTCCGCATCCGTGCATCCTGCTGTGGTCAACTCTCTAGCTGTCTTGCGGAGCCAATCATCTGCTACTATCGGCTCGGTGCTACTGGAAAACACCGGCAGATTCAGCCTAAGAAAACGGGCTAAGTGATCAACAGGTGGTGGTGGTGGTGGTGGGTTGTTGCTGTTGTTCCCTTGATTCTGATTCTGGACTAGTAACTGCATCAATGTGTTCTGCTGCTGGATCAACTGGGTGAGCTCCAGTGGGAAGGTAATTCCGGGGTCACGTCTCGAAGGCATCTGAGGTTTTTTTTAGAAAATATGAGATTTAAGAATAGAGGGGGTCTAAAGAGAAAACACTACCTATATGCACATGAGGCAAAAGCAAACAATTCACTTCATTCAATCAATCAAACAAGGGCATACAATCGATCTAGCTATCGCAAAAATGCTCCGTCTATAATATTTACATGGTGGACTACTACTATTACTACTGATGAAGTGGTCTACTAGAAATATTCTTCGGTTGCAGACTCCATGATATCTGCTCCAGCTTCATCAACATAGTCATCATCACTATCATCTGGATCCGAGTCGGTGTCGTCGATGATGATGTAGTCTTTTGGGCGAATCTCCTTGGGTTCTTCGTCTTCTTCTACTGGTGTAGGGCCTCCCATAAATATTCCGATCTTCTTGATCAGATCATCATTCTTCTCCACTAATACTTCTATTTCCTCTTCATAATCTTCACGAGTATTCTTGAGTTCTTCCTCCAGTTCCTGGATTCTTGTCCTTGCCTTCTTCAGATCTATCATGTCGGCGCACATCTGGTTCTCCTGACGTCGAATGTGCTGGTTTAACTCCTGGATAAAAGCTGCAATTGATCTATCCTTTCTGGTGCTGATCATCTCCCAGTGCTCATCTCGGCGCCCACAAATCTGGTAGATAGTATCCTTGAGATCATTTTGGTAGACTTCTCCAATGTGTCCCATGGTGATGTGAGCTTCCATGCTTTTTCCTAGACTCCAAGTTGGTGCATCAAAAGAAAACTCTATGGGCTCAGTGACTGGCATGAACGTCCTTCCTGGAACTTGAACTTGAATCATCCAGCGCTCTTCTTCAGGTAAAGTGGCGTTGTAGGTGCCGGTGAAGCTTGGTACCCCTATGTTCAGATATCTAGTGACTTCCTTCAAATGACGTCCAAAGGGTGTATCTTCATCCGGTTGAGTGAACTTGTTCCTTGCATCCGCCATCCTAAAAGAGTAGAAAAGATGAGGAGTCAGAAAGAGAAGACAATGAGTAGTGATCTAGGTCTTTAGCTTAGTGGTAGTGTCCTACAGTCAGCGTGTGCTCTGATACCATCTTGTAGCGACCAGACCTCAAACGGTCCAATCTCTGTGGTCAGGTGTCATCCCTGGATCAGGAATGCTGACACCACACAGTACTTGAAGGATTTATAACAGAGTAGCAATCACACACTCATTACATCGAGTGTCTCAACAGAGAACTTATTACAATAAATATGGCATAAGGCCATCTAATAACGATAACAGCGGAAGGCTTGGAAGATAAGTGAGTCCATCAACTCCAACGGCATCACTGAGTATAAAACCACGACCTAAAACTCCTTAATCATCGTCTGAAAAGTCTGCAACATTAACGTTGCAGCCCGAAACGGGTCAGCACATGGAATATGCTGGCAATGTAACACATAGAGAGTAATGGAATGAAACAGCTATTCTATATGCATATTTGGCTGGTGGAAAGCTCTATGGTTACAGTTTTGCGTAAAGCTAATTTTTCCCTACTGCAAAGGAATAAATTTATTTAACTATCATGGTGGTTGTTAAACATTGCGAATGGTTGACAGCATTCTCAATCCCAATTAAGCATCATCATTAAACAAACCCATCAAAAATTAATTTTATAGTAACATGTTGAGATTCATATGATAATCCAGGTACTAGATACTCAAGATGTCCATAACCGGAGACACGGCTAATCATGATTAGTTTATACACTCTGCAGAGGTTTGCGCACTTTTCCCCACAAGACTCGATCTCCTCCGTTGGATTTCTCGCACTACATGGTGTTTGAGAAACGGATGACTGAGACATTGTCTTTCAGAAGCGCTAACACCTTACGATGGGTAGACCGTACCACCTACATCCCCTACATCCACTAGTATACCACTGTAAGAGTTCGCATGACTTACTCAACTATGCTAGAGCCCATAATAGCTTGTGGATGCACACAGAAGTTTCTAGCATGAATAATCTCATGATCCCTTTGAGCCTGGGTGGCGGTCCATAAAGAAAACAGGAAATCCTGGAATACCAAGTTCCTCAATCCACCGAGATGTGTGTTTAAATTGCCACCTTAAATAAACCATTAATTAACAATCTCACATCTGTCATGGATACACTCACCCAATCCACGTCTACTAGCATAGCATGGCATAATAAGCAAACGTAGAAGTAACTCCCAAAGGTTTGATAATAAACAAGTAATAGGTACTACCTCAACTACTTCCCAAACCCACAATTTAATTAGATCCTAATCATGCAATGTGTAAGGATTGACCTAATGCAATAAAACTGGGTAGTAGGAGGTATGATCAAAGTGTTACTTGCCTTGCTGATGATCCGGGAAACCTAGCGATTCGAAGTAGCAAGCGGCGCACTCCGGGTACTCTATCGCAAACAAACAACATACAATAAGTACTCAACTAATGCACAGGTAAAACTCAAATAAGAGATCTAACCAGAAAATTCAACTTAAGAACTCTGGTGGCAAAAAGAGTCAAATCGAACGAAGCAACGAAAGACAAAAGGCAAAAGAAACAGGCTTCATTTACTATTCTGGATCTAAGGCAATTTTTACAGTGGCAAAAACTTGTTTAAGTTGGTTAAACGGAAAGAGGGGTTCGAAACGAAACTCCAGGCGCTTGAATCGCCTGATTCCGATTAACGAGCGAAAAGTTGGACTAAAACAAAAATCGGATCAGAAATCGCGATCAGAAAAATCGCGGATTTAATCCGAGAAAAAGAAAAATGACGAACAGTTTAACGAATGAACGTTCGTTAACTGAATCTAAACGAAGAACGCATTCGTTAAAACGAATGAACGAGCGAACGCTCGCTAATTAGCCCAAACCGGAAAAAAACCGATCTAAAGAAAAAACAAAACTAAAAAAACCGAACAAAACCGGCGAAAACCGAACGAAAACCGGCTGGTCACTTGCCCCCAATTCAAGTCCTCGAGCAGACATATTCCTTAGTTGATGGAAAGGCAAGGCACCAGCTGTAATTGATGAAGGCAATCGTCCATTGGATGGTCAGTTTCGCAAAGCTGCATCTTATTCCACCAATGATGACTCTGCCACACATGACTCTGCCAATGCTCCCAAGTCCACTCCTCAAGCCACTGCTCCGCGCGTGATGACGGGCCGTGAACTTCTGCTTAGTCTTCACCAGAAGGTGGATCGAAATCACAAATGGGTTATGCGTCCGTTTGGTTCACTTCTTCACAACATGACTACCACACACAATGCAGTGAAGAAAAACCACTACTACCTCCATCAAGTCTTCAGCCGCACCTGGGCAATCCTATCACATCTGTATGGTGAAGAAGATCTAAAGAACATGGGTCTTAATGAAGATTTTGACTGGTCTGCACCTCCACCGAAGAAATTCAAGAAGGTCAAGGTTCCTTCTCTAGTGGCCAGCTCATATTCTTCATCGCGCGACACTGATGAACATGAAGATTTGGACGACACTGCGGCAGGCCCTACATCAACCAACGACCCCAACAACGCTGGCGCTCCTTCATCAACTTGATTATCTTCAGGGGTGTTAGTCCTCAGTTTCGATCCTTTTGGTCATTTGATGACAAAAGGGGAGAAATTTGAGTTAGTCTTCAAGCGGGTCTATTTTATCGCCCTTATACAATGTTTTTTGCTAAGTTACAACTCTCGTTCTTCTGAAACTTTATTGGATCGAGTTGTAATCTTAAACCCGATGGTGCTCTGATACTTTTGATGCACTGTGCTCTGACACTCTTGATGCACTATTCTGCATGCTTATTCCTCGTTGATATTATTGCACGCATGCTGAATTTCATCAGGCACCATATTTCATCATGCATTTCAAATTCTTCATATTATATGTTAAATGCGTGTATGAATTACAAGATATAGGGGGAGATCTCCATGATTCAACTCTTCAAGTGTGCATTGCTTCAAAAGCAAATTCCTCACTATGCACATCTTTAGGGGGAGTTCTTCTATATCTTGCAATCAAATTCCTCAATATCAGTATTTACACTTCATATGTTTATCCCCGTTGAAAACTTAACCTATATTGTCATCAATCACCAAAAAGGGGGAGATTGTAAGTGCATCTAGTGCCCCTTAGTGATTTTGGTGTATTGAAGACTTATAGGTTAAGGGACTAATGCGTGTGTGAGTGTACACAGGTCTATAAGTCTATGAGGAGTTTGATATTTACAGGAAAAGTCGACCCCTAAAAATGAATATCTTCAACTAAAGATTTTGGTATTTCTGAAGACTTTCATGAAGACTTTGAAAGTGAAGAAATTGGTGTGTCCGTGAAGACTTCATATTCATGCGAGGAATATGAAGCTTGAAGACTTTCGTTTTCATAGTTTTGTTTTTCTCTTTCTTGAGTAATAGGAAACACCGTACTGTTAAAGGGGGTCGAGCAAATACTAAGGAAATATTTCCATGTGATGCTCAACTCAAAATCCTACACCTACCAACCCCTTCGAGTGAAGCCATTGAAAATCTCATACAGTTCAGTCAATTTCTTCAGTGACAGAGACGAAGTTCTTCTGGTCTCTGAGGAATTTGTCCTGACTGAGGAGTTAGGAATTCGCCAGTGCGGATTGCCTACACAGTGAGGAACATGATAGCCCTGAGGATTTTGGTACTCAAAATTTTGACCGTTGTTGTGCTATGCGCCAGCTGTTCCAAAATATCTATCCACCTAACGGTCATATCATTGAAGGGCATTTATGTCTTATCATGTCAGGCTGCTCCCTAGGCTATAAATAGCCGCCCCCTACAACCACTAGCTGAGAGAGGCTGCTCCGAAAGAAACTGACAGTTGTCATTTGAGAGCAACCCATCCTCCGAGGACTTTGAGCGAAAATCATCAAGTGAGGAAAAACTAGAAACCCAAACCCAAACACCTACAAACCCCAAGTGATTGAGCATCACTGAAGAGATTGATCCTATGTGGATCCGACGCTTGTTACCTTTGAAGACTGTGCTTCTTCCAGACGGTTAGGCGTCATGGTCTAGAGCATCCAAGAGGAATTGTGGATCGCCGGGTGACCAAGTTTGTGAAGGTTTGGAAGTCGCCTGAAGACTTACCATGAGTGATTGGACGAGGTCTATGTGACCTTAGTTCAAGGAGAATATGGTGAGGACTGGGTGTCTTGGACTAAGTGTCCTTGATTGGGTGTCTGGGACTGTGTGTCCTCGAGTTTAAATACTCAGCCGCTCCAACCAAACGTACAACTGAGACAGCAGTTGGAACTGGTCTACCAAATCATTGTCTTCACCGAGCTCACTGGTTCTATTTCCTCAACTCTTTCATTTCCTCATAACTGTGTTGTATGTTAGTTCATATCTGTGTTTGAAGACTTTGACTGAAGACTTTCTCAATTTCCTCAGTTCAATTTCTTCAGTCTGTTTGTCTTCATCCTGTGTTATCCTGTGATTACGCTTCCTGTACTCTATGCTTGTCTTCATTTCATCATGATGACTATGCTTGTATTCGGTTGTGTTTACTTTTGAGTACTTATTCCGCTGCTAGTAGTTCTTTGCTAAGGAATTTCCTCACTAGCAAATTCCTTAGTGAAGAATTTCATAAAAATCGCCTATTCACCCCCCTCTAGTCGATATAACGCACTTTCAGTATTTCAAATTTTTTTGCTACGATCACGCAAGATCTATCTAGGAGATGCATAGCAATGAGAGGGGAGAGTGTGTCTATGTACCCTCGTAGACCGAAAGCGAAGGCGTTAAGTAACGTGGTTGATGTAGTCGAACGTCTTCGCGATCCAACCGATTAAGTACCGAACGCACGACACCTCCGCGATCTGCACACGTTCAGCTCGGTGATGTCGCTCGAACTCTAAATCTAGTTGAGTCTGAGGAAGGGTTTCGTTAGCACGACGGCATGGTGACGGTGATGATGAAGTTACCGATGCAGGGCTTCGCCTAAGCACTACGGCAATATGACCGAGGTGTGTTCCTGTGGAGGGGGCCACCGCACACGGCTAAAACAATTGTCAACTTCTGTGTTCTAGGGTGCCCCCCTGCCCCCGTATATAAAGGAGCAAGGGGGAGGCTGGCCGGCCCTATAGGGAACGCCCAAGGGGGGCATTCCTACTCCTAGTAGGAGTTGGAACCCCCCTTTCCTAGTCCTACTAAGAGAAGAAGGAAGGAGAGGGGAAGGAGAAGGAAGGAGGGGCCCCACCCCTCCCCCTAGTCCAATTCAGACTAGGCCCATGGGGGGGGGGCACGGCCAGCCCTTGGCTGCTCCCCCTCTCTCCCTTAGGGCCTAATAAGGCCCATAACTTCCCCGGTGGTTCCGATAACCCTCCCGGCACTCCGGCAAATACCCGATACACCTCGGAACCATTCCGATGTCCGAATATAGTCATCCAATATATCAATCTATATGTCTCAACCATTTCGAGACTCCTCGTCATGTCCGTGATCTCATTCAGGACTCTGAACTACCTTCGGTACATCAAAACACATAAACTCATAATATCGATCATCATCGAATGTTAAGCGTGCGGACCCTACGGGTTCAAGAACTATGTAGACATGACCGAGACTCATCTCCGGTCAATAACCAATAGCGGAACCTAGATGCTCATATTGGTTCCAACATATTCTACGAAGATCTTTATCGGTCAAACCGCATAACAACATACGTTGTTCCCTTTGTCATCCGTATGTTACTTGCCCGAGATTTGATCATCGGTATCATCATACCTAGTTCAATCTCGTTACTGGCAAGTCTCTTTACTCTTTTCATAATGCAACATCCCGCAACTAACTCATTAGTCACATTGCTTGCAAGGCTTATAGTGATGTGCATTACCGAGAGGGCCTAGAGATACCTCTCCGACAATCGGAGTGACAAATCCTAATCTCGATCTATGCCAACTCAACAAACACCATCGGAGACACCTGTAGAGCATCTTTATAATCACCCAGTTACGTTGTGACGTTTGATAGCACACTAAGTGTTCCTCCGGTATTCAGGAGTTGCATAATCTCATAGTCATAGGAACATGTATAAGTTATGGAGAAAGCAATAGCATTAAACTAAACGATCATAGTGCTAAGCTAACGGATGGGTCATGTCAATCACATCACTCTCTAATGATGTGATCCCGTTTATCAAATGACAACTCATGTCTATGGTTAGGAAACTTAACCATCTTTGATTAACAAGCTAGTCAAGTAGAGGCATACTACTGACATTCTGTTTGTCTATGTATTCACACATGTACTAAGTTTCCAGTTAATACAATTCTAGCATGAATAATAAACATTCATCATGATATAAGGAAATATAAATAAAAACTTTATTATTTCTTCTAGGCATATTTCCTTCAAACATAGCATTAGTCAATGATGCAACTCATGAAAGAATTAATAAGGGAAGAGAAGATTCACATATAGATATACTATCCTAGAAATCTTTTGTGATTGTGAGCCCTCATCAAAATATTATATGCCAAAATTGCTGACGTTGGACAAGGAAGACAACTTAATGGTTTATGTTTGTTTATATTCACATAGAAGTCATATTGTCATATATCCTTTAACATGTGATGCTTGCCCCTTTCTTTGCTAGCCAAAAATTCCGCACTAAGTAGAGATACTACTTGTGCATCCAAAAACCTTTAAACCCAAATTTCAGGTGTCCACCATACCTACCTAGGGGTTGAGCAAGATCCCTCAAGTAAGTTGTCATCGGTGCAAAAAGGCAATGAAAATTGCTTCTAAAAGTGTGAGATCATTTAGTGTAAGAGAAAATTGAGCATTGTACGAACTTGGATGACAAAGATTAAAAGCTACAGACTGCATAATAAAGGTTGTCATCTTAAGGGGCAATACAACATGACATTCTCTTGCACTAAGGGATTGAGCATACAAACAAATAAGCGCATGGAAACCTCTGCTTCCCTCTATGAAGGGCCTATCTTTTACTTTTATGCAAAGAGTCAAAGTTTTTCTCTCTATTCCTTTTATTTTTATCCTTTGGCAAGAATCATGTGGTGAGGAAAGATCTAGGCACATATGTCCAGTTGAATATAGATGGCATGAGTTATTATTGTTGATATCACCCTTGAGGTGAGTATGTTGGGAGGCGAAACTGTAAGCCCCTATCTTTCTATGTGTCCAGTTGAAATGTTTATAGCTCACGGGTACGAGGTGAGCATTAGCAATCATGGAAGACTATATGATGGTTGAGTATGTGGACTTGCCTAAAGGCTCCAACACGTGACCCTTCCTGAAAAGATGATGAATTGTAGTTCAAAGTTGACTGAGAACATAGTTTGCCGGTTTCTAATAGAGTTTTTGCTTTATACTTTGATTGTGTGATGAACTATTACTTATTCATGAGAAGTATATGATAAAAGTCCTATGTTTAAGTTTGTTGCTATTATAATAATCAACATGATGCTTCTATGTCTGTATTTTGTTTTTATCGACACCTCTCTCTCTCAAAGCATGTGGACATGTTTTTCGATTTTGGTTTTCGCTTAAGGACAAGCGAGGTCTAAGCTTGGGGGAGTTGATACGTCCATTTTGCATCATGTTTTCTAATTTTTATTTATAATGTTTTTATCCATAATAATGCTTTTTGGAGTAACTCTAATGCCTTTTCTCTCATAATTTGCCAGGAACGCACCAAGAGGGAGAATTTCGGCAGCTGGAAATCTGGACCTAGAAAAGCTACGTCAGGCCACCTATTCTGCACAACTTCAAATGAGCTAAAACTTCACGGAGATTTTTATGGATTATTTAAGAAATACTAGAGCCAATGAACACCAGAAGGGAGAAGGAAATATGCCCTAGAGGCAATAATAAATTTGTTATTTATATTTCCTTATATCATGATCAATGTTTATTATTCCGACTAGAATTGTATTAACCGGAAACTTAGTACATGTGTGGATACATAGACAAACAATGTCCCTAGTATACCTCTACTTGACTAGCTCATTAATCAAAGATGGTTAAGTTTCCTAGCCATATACATGTGTTGTCATTTGATGAATGGGATCACATCATTAGAGAATGATGTGATGGAGAAGACCCATCCGTTAGCTTAGCATAATGATCGTTTAGTTTTTCTGGTTTTGCTTTCATCATGACTTATACATGTTCCTCAGACTATGAGATTATGCAACTCCCGAATACCGAATGAACACCTTGTGTGCTATCAAAAGTCACAACGTAACTGGGTGATTATAAAGATGCTCTACAGGTCTCTCCGATGGTGTTTGTTGAGTTGGCATAGATCGAAATTAGGATTTGTCACTCCGTGTATCGGAGAGGTATCTCTGGTCCCTCTCGGTAATCCACATCACTATGAGCCTTGCAAGCAATGTGACTAATGAGTTAGTCATGGGATGATGCATTACGGAATGAGTAAAGAGACTTGTCGGTGACGAGATTGAACTAGGTATGATGATACCGACGACCGAATCTCGGGCAAGTAACATACCGATGACAAAGGGAACAACGTATGTTGTTATGCGGTTTAACCGATAAAGATCTTCATAGAATATGTAGGAGCCAATATGAGCATCCAAGTTCCGCTATTGGTTATTGACCAAAGATGTGTCTCGGTCATGTCTGCATAGTTTCGAACCCATAGGGTCCGCACACTTAAAGTTTGATGATGATTTGTATTATGAGTTATGTGTTTTGATGAACCGAAGTTTGTTCGGAGTCCCGGATGAGATCACGGACATGACGAGGAGTCTCGAAATGGTCGAGACATAAAGATTGATATATTGGAAGGTTATGTTTGGACACCGGAATGGTTTTGGATAGGTTCGGGCATTTTCCGGAGTACCAGGGGGTTACCGGAACCCCCCGGGGGGTTAATGGGCCTTCATGGGCCCTAGTGGAAGAGAGGAGGCAGCGGCCAGGTGGAGGCACGCGCCCCCCAAGCCCAATTCGAATTGGACTAGGGTTGGGGGGGGGGGGCTTTTCCTTCTCCTCCATCTCTTTTCCCCTTCTCCTTCTTGGAATAGGAAAGGGGGGCCGAATCCTACTTGGATCGGGAGTCCAAGTAGGACTCCCCCCTTGGCGCGCCACACCTTGGTTGGCCTCCTCCTCCCCCCTCCTTTATATACGTGGGAGGGGGCACCCCAAAGGCACACCAATGTTTCTCTTACCGTGTGCGGTGCCCCCCTCCACAGTTACACACCTCAATCATATCGTCGTAGTGCTTAGGCGAAGCCTTGCGCTGGTAAACTTCATCATCATCGTCACCACGCCATGCTGACGAAACTCCCCCTCGGCCTCAACTGGATCAAGAGTTCGAGGGACGTCACCGAGCTGAACGTGTGCTGACCGCGGAGGTGTTGTACGTTCGATACTTGGATCAGTTGGATCACGAAGACGTTCGACTACATCAACCGCGTTACTAAACGCTTCTACTTTCGGTATACGAGGGTACGGGGACACTCTCTCCCTGCTCGTTGCTATAGATAGATCTTGCGTGATCATAGGTAAATTTTTTGAAATACCGCGTTCCCCAACAGTGGCATCCGAGCCAGGTCTATGCGTAGATGTTATATGCATGAGTAGAACACTATGAGTTGTGGGCGATAATAGTCATACTGCTTACCAGCAATGTCTTACTTTGATTCAGCGGTATTGTTGGATGAAGTGGCCCGGACTGACATTACATGACCGCATTCATGAGACTGGTTCTACCGACGTGCTTCGCACACAGGTGGCTAGCGGGTGTTTGTTTCTCCAACTTTAGTTGAATCGAGTTTGACTATGGCCAGTCCTTGTTGAAGGTTAAAACAGCACACTTGACGAAAAATCGTTGTGGTTTTGATGCTTAGGTAATAATGGTCCTTGCTAGAAGCCCATAGCAGCCACGTAAAACTTGCAACGACAAAGTAGAGGACGTCTAACTTGTTTTTGCAGGGCATTTTTTATGGTCAAGATGTGATGATATAAATTGTTGTATGAGATGATCATGTTTTGTAATAGTTATTGGCAACTGGCAGGAGCCATATGGTTGCCGCTTTATTGTATGAAATGCAATCGCCATGTAATTGCTTTACTTTATCACTAAGCGGTAGCGATAGTCGTAGAAGCAATAGTTGGCGAGACGACAATGATGCTACGATGGAGATAAAGGTGTCAAGCCGGTGACGATGGTGATCAGACGGTGCTTTGGAAATGGAGATCAAATGCACAAGATGATGATGGCCATATCATATCACTTATTTTGATTGCATGTGATGTTTATCCTTTATCCATCTTATTTTGCTTAGTACGGCAGTAGCATTATACGATGATCTCTCACTAAATTTCAAGGTACAAGTGTTCTCCCTGAGTATGCACCATTGCTCCAGTTCATCGTGCCGAGACACCACATGATGATCGGGTGTGATAAGCTCTACGTTCACATACAACGGGTGCAAGCCAGTTTTGCACAAGAAGAATACTCAGGATAAACTTGACGAGCCTAGCATATGCAGATATGGCCTCGGAACACTGAGACCGAAAGGTCGAGCGTGAATCATATAGTAGATATGATCAACAAAGTGATGTTCACCATTGAAAACTTCTCCATCTCACGTGATGATCGGACATGGTTTAGTTGATATGGATCGCGTGATCATTTAGATGACTAGAGGGATGTCTATCTAAGTGGGAGTTCTTAAGTAATATGATTAATTGAACTTTAATTTATCATGAGCTTAGTACATGATAGTATTTTGCATGTCTATGTTGTTGTAGATAAATGGCATGTGCTACTGTTCCTTTGAATTTCAATGCGTTCCTAGAGAAAGCTAAGTTGAAAGATGATGGTAGCAACTACACGGACTGGGTTCGTAACTTGAGGATTATCCTCATTGCTGCACAGAAGAATTACGTCCTGGAAGCACCGCTAGGTGCAAAGCCCACTGCAGGAGCAACTCCAGATGTTATGAACGTCTGGTAGAGCAAAGCTAATGACTACTCTATAGTTCAGTGTGCCATGCTTTACGGCTTAGAATCGGGACTTCAACGACGTTTTGAACGTCATGGAGCATATGAGATGTTCCAGGAGTTGAAGTTAATATTTCAAGCAAATGCCCGAATTGAGAGATATGAAGTCTCCAATAAATTCTAAAGCTGCAAAATGGAGGAGAATAGTTCTGTCAGTGAACATATACTCAGAATATTTGGATACCACAACCACTTGACTCAACTGGGAGTTAATCTTCCTGATGACAGTGTCATTGACAGAGTTCTTCAACCACTGCCACCAGGCTACAAAAGCTTCATGATGAACTATAATATGCAATGGATGGATACGACAATTCCCGAGCTCTTCGCAATGCTAAAGGTTGCGGAGTTAGAAATCAAGAAGGAGCATCAAGTGTTGATGGTCAACAAGACCACTAGTTTCAAGAAGAAGGGGAAAGGGAAGAAGGGGAACTTCAAGAAGAACGGCAAGCAAGTTGCTGCTCAAGTGAAGAAACCCAAGTCTGGACCTAAGCCTGAGACTGAGTGCTTCTACTGTAAAGGGACTGGTCACAAGAAACGGAAGTGCCCCAAGTATTTGGCGGATAAGAAGGATGGCAAAGTGAAAGTGTATGTTGGAAATATGCCCCAGAGGCAATAATAAAATGGTTATTATTATATTTCCTTGTTCATGACAATTGTCTATTGTTCATGCTATAATTTGTTGGTTAACATAGTAATAATTCAAAATTTTCCTAAGTGTCACCAATATGAATCTAGGAGATGCTAGCAACAAGAGAGAGGGAGTGCATCTTCATACCCTTGAAGATCGCTAAGCAGAAGCGTTGCAAGAATGCGGTTGGTGGAGTCGTATACGCAGCAATTCAGATCGTGGTCGATTCCGATCTAAGCGCCGAACAACGGCGCCTCCGTGTTCAACACACGTACAGCCCGAGGACGTCTCCTCCTTCTTGATCCAGCAAGGGGAGAGGAGAAGTTGAGGGAGAACTCTGACAGCACGACGGCATGGTGGTGATGGAGCTCGTGGTTCTCCGGCAGGGCTTCGCCAAGCGCTACGGAGGAGGAGGTGTAGGAGAGGGGGCAGGGCTGCCCCATGGGAAGGGCGCGGCTGCCCTCTCTCTCCCTCACTATATATAGGGGGAAGGGGGTGGAGGAGGCACCCTAGGGGAGGGGCGGCGGCCACAGGGGAAACCATAGATGGGTTTGGGCGCCCCCACCCCTAGGAAACTTGGCCCCCAAGCCGGGAGGGGTGGCTGCCCTAGGGGAGGCGCCCCCACCTCTCCAAGTTACATGAGATGGGGTGGGAAGGGCGCTCAGCCCCTTAGTGACCTGATGTGCCCCCTCCCCTTGGCCCGTAAGGCCCCCCAACGCTTGTCGGGGCCTCTGAAATCCCTTTCGGACACGCTGGTCGTCACCCGGTACCCCCGGAACAATTCGGGACTCCAATACCCTTCGTCCAATATATCGATCTTCACCTCCGGACCATTCCGGAACTCCTCGTCACGTCCGAGATCTTATCCGGGACTCCGACCACATACTATTTCCCCTAACAACTCTAGCGTCACTGAACCTTAAGTGTGTAGACCCTACGGGTTCGGGAACCATGCAGACATGACCGAGACATCTCTCCAGCCAATAACCAATAGCGGGATCTGGATACCCATATTGGCTCCCTCATGTTCCACAATGATCTCATCGGATGAAGCACGATGTCGGGGATTCAATCGATCACGTATACAATTCCCTTTGTCTATCGGTATGTTACTTGCCCGAGATTCGATCATTGGTATCCCCATACCTCGTTCAATCTCGATAGCGGCAAGTCTCTTTACTCGTTTCGTAACACATGATCCCGTAAACAACTCCTTAGTCACATTGAGCTCATTATGATGATGCATTACCGAGTGGGCCCAGAGATACCTCTCTGTCACACTGAGTGACAAATCCCAGTCTCGATTCGTGCCAACCCAACAGATACTTTCGGAGATGCCTGTAATGCACCTTCAAAGCCACCCAGTTACGTTGTGATGTTTGGTACACCCAAAGCATTCCTACGGTATCCGGGAGTTGCACAATCTGATGGTCTAAGGAAATGATACTTGACATTAGAAAAGCTTTAGTAGACGAACTTCATGATCTTGTGCTACGCTTAAGATTGGGCCTTGTCCATCACATCATTCTCCTAGTGATGTGATCCCGTTATCAATGACATCCAATGTCCATGGTCAGGAAACCATTACCATCTATTGATCAACGAGCTTGTCAACTAGAGGCTTACTAGGGACATGTTGTGGTCTATGTATTCACACATGTATTACATTTTCCGGTTAATACAATTATAGCATGAACAATAGACAATTACCATGAACAAGGAAATATAATAATAACCATTTTATTATTGCCTCTAGGGCATATTTCCAACAATCTCCCACTTGCACTAGAGTCAATAATCTAGTTCACATCGTTGTGTGATTGACACTCATAGTTCACATCGCCATGTGATTAACACCCGAAGAGTTTACTAGAGTCAATAATCTAGTTCACATCGCCATGTGATTAACACCCAAGAGTTTACTAGAGTCAATAATCTAGTTCACATCGCCATGTGATTAACACCCAAGAGTTTACTAGAGTCAATAATCTAGTTCACATCACCATGTGATTAACACTCAATGAGTTCTAGGGTTTGATCATGTTATGCTTACGAGAGAAGTGTCAGTCAACGGGTTTGCAACATTCAGATCCGTGTGTTCTTCGCAAATCTCGATTTCATATTGTAGATGTTTCTACTATGCTCCACTTGGAGCTATTCCAAATGGTTGCTCCACTATACGTATCCGGTTCACTACTCAGAGTCATCCGGATAGGCGTTAAAGCTTGCATCGACGTAACCATTTACACCGAACTCTTTATCACCTCCATAACCGAGAAACATTTCCTCATTCCTAAGGACAATTTTGACCGTTGTCCAATGATCCACTCCTGGATCACTCGTGTACCCCCTTGCCAGACACGTGGCAAGGCACATCACGGTACACACCATCGCATATCGTATAGAGCCTATGGCTAAGGAATAGGGGACGACTTTCGTCCTTTCTCTTTCTTCTGCCGTGGTCGAGCTTCAAGTCTCAACTTCACACCTCACAACTCAGGCAAGAACTCCTTCTTTGACTGATCCATCTTAAACTCCTTCAAGATCATGTCAAGGTATGTGCTCTGTGAAAGTCTTATCAGGCGTCTTGATCTATCTCTATAGATCTTGATACCCAACATGTAAGTAGTTTTACACAGGTCTTCTTTTGAAAAACTCCATTCAAACAACCCTTTATGGTTTGTAGAAATTCTACATCATTTCCGATCAACAATATGTCATCCATATATACCTATCAGAAATGTTGTAGTGCTCCCACTCACTTTCTTGCAAATACAAGTTTCTTGCAAACTTTCTATAAACCCAAATGCTTTGGTCACCTTATCAAAGCGTATGTTCCAACTCCGAGATGCTTGCTCCAATCCATAGAAGGATCGCTGGAGTTTGCATACCTTTTAGCATCCTTAGGATCGACAAAAACTTCTGGCTGTATCACATACAACCTTTCCTCACGAAGACCGTCAAGGAAACTTAGTTTTGACATCCATCTGCCAGATTTCATAAATGAAAAATGCAACAACTACTAACACAATTGTAACAGACTTCAGCATCGCTATGATTGAGAGAGTCTCATCATAGTCAACTCCTTGAACTTGTCGAAAACTTCTTTGAGACAAGTCGAGCTTCACAAATGATGACATTACCATCAGCGTATGTCTTCTTCTTAAAGATCCATTTATTTGCAATGGCTTGTCGTTCATCGAGCAAGTCCACCAAAGTCCATACTTTGTTCTCATATATGGACCCTATCTCGGATTTCATGGCTTCTAGCCATTTGTTGGAATCCGGGCCCACCATCGCTTCTTCATAGCTCATAGGTTCATCGTTGTCCAACAACATGACCTTTAAGACAGGTTTACCGCTGATAAGTTGTACACACCCTTGTCGACCTACGAGGTTCGATAGTAATTTGATCTTAAGCTTCATGATCATCATCATTAGCTTTCTCTTCAACTGACATAGTTGCCACAGAAACATCTTTCTATGTTGTGCCACTCTCTGGTTGAAGTGAAGGTTCAACAACCTCATCAAGTTATATCTTCCTCCCACTCAATTCTTTTGAGAGGAACTCTTTCTCGAGAAAGGACCTGTTCTTAGCGACAAACACTTTGCCCTCAGATCTGAGATAGAAGGCATACCAAATCGTCTTGTTTGGGTATTCTATGAAGATACAATTTTCCGCTTTGGGTTCGAGATTTTCCGACCGAAGCCTATCGACATAAGCATTGTAGCCCCAAACCTTAAGAAACAACAACTTTGGTTTCTTGCCAAACCATAGTTCATACTATTGGGGAACGTAGTAATTTCAAAAAAATTCCTACGCACACACAAGATCATGGTGATGCATAGCAACGAGAGGGGACAGTGTTGTCTATGTACCCTCGTAGACCGGCAACGGAAGTGTTGACACAACGTAGAGGAAGTAGTCGTACGTCTTCCCGATCCGACCGATCCAAGTACCGAACGTACGACACCTCCGTGTTCTGCACACGTTCAGCTCGATGACAATCCGCGGACTCCGATCCAGCAAAGTGTCGGGGAAGAGTTCCGTCAGCACGACGGCGTGGTGACGATCTTGATGTTCTACCGTCGCAGGGCTTCGCCTAAGCACTGCTACAATATTATCGAGGAATATGGTAGAAGGGGGCACCGCACACGGCTAAGAAAACAATCACGAGGATCAACTTGTGTGTCTAGAGGTGCCCCCTTGCCCCCGTATATAAAGAAACAAGGGGGGTGCGGCCGGCCCTAGGAGGAGGCGCGCAGGAGGAGTCCTACTCCTACCAGGAGTAGGACTCCCCCCTTTCCCTAGTTGGATTAGGACTTGGGGGGAAGGAGGAGAGGGAAGAAAGGAAGGGGGGCACCCCCCCTCCTTGTCCAATTCGGACTTGGGGGGGAGGGGCGCGCGGCAGCCCCTAGGCCTCCTCTCCTCTTCCTCCACTAGGCCCATTAAGGACCATTAGGTTATCGGGGGGTTCCGGTAACCTCCCGGTACTCCGATAAAATGCCATTTTCACTCGGAACACTTCCGATGTCCAAACATAGGTTTCCAATATATCAATCTTTATGTCTCGACCATTTCGAGACTCCTCGTCAGGTCCGTGATCACATCCGGGACTCCGAACAAACTTCGGTACATCAAAATATATAAACTCATAATGAAACTGTCATCGTAACGTTAAGCATGCGGACCCTACGGGTTCGAGAACAATGTAGACATGACCGAGACATGTCTCCGGTCAATAACCAATAGCGGAACCTGGATGCTCATATTGGCTCCTACATATTCTATGAAGATCTTTATCGGTGAGACCGCATAACAACATACGTTGTTCCCTTTGTCATCGGTATGTTACTTGCCCGAGATTCGATCGTCGGTATCTCAATACCTAGTTCAGTCTCGTTACCGGCAAGTCTCTTTACTCGTTTCGTAATACATCATCTCGCAACTAACTCATTAGTTGCAATGCTTATGTGATGTGCATTACCGAGAGGGCCCAGAGATACCTCTCCGACAATCGGAGTGACAAATCCTAATCTTGAAATATGCCAACCCAACATGTACCTTTGGAGACACCCGTAGAGCTCCTTTATAATCACCCAGTTACGTTATGACGTTTGGTAGCACACAAAGTGTTCCTCCGGCAAACGGGAGTTGCATAATCTCATAGTCATAGGAACATCTATAAGTCATGAAGAAAGCAATAGCAACATACTAAACGATCAGGTGCTAAGCTAATGGAATGGGTCATGTCAATCACATCATTCTCCTAATGATGTGATCCCGTTAAACAAATGACAACACATGTCTATGGTTAGGAAACATAACCATCTTTGATTAACGAGCTAGTCAAGTAGAGGCATACTAGTGACGTCTTAGTTTGTCTATGTATTCATACAAGTATTATGTTTCCGGATAATACAATTCTAGCATGAATAATAAACATTTATCATGATATAAGGAAATAAAATAATAACTTTATTATTGCCTCTAGGGCATATTTCCTTCAGTCTCCCACTTGCACTAGAGTCAATAATCTAGATTACACAGTAATGATTCTAACACCCATGGAGCTTTGGTGCTGATCATGTTTTGCTCGTGGAAGAGGCTTAGTCAACGGGTCTGCTACATTCAGATCCGTATGTATCTTGCAAATCTCTATGTCTCCCACCTGGACTAGATCCCGGATGGAATTGAAGCGTCTCTTGATGTTCTTGGTTCTCTTGTGAAATCTGGATTCCTTTGCCAAGGCAATTGCACCAGTATTGTCACAAAAGATTTTCATTGGACCCGATGCACTAGGTATGACACCTAGATTGGATATGAACTCCTTCATCTAGACTCCTTCGTTTGCTGCTTCCGAAGCAGCTATGTACTCCGCTTCACATGTAGATCCCGCCACAACGCTTTGTTTAGAACTGCACCAACTGACAGCTCCACCGTTTAATGTAAACACGTATCCGGTTTGCGATTTAGAATCTTCCGGATTAGTGTCAAAGCTTGCATCAACGTAACCATTTATGATGAGCTCTTTGTCACCTCCATATATAAGAAACATATCCTTAGTCCTTTTCAGGTATTCCAGGATGTTTTTGACCGTTGTCCAGTGATCCACTCCTGGATTACTTTGGTACCTCCCTGCTAGACTTATAGCAAGACACACATCAGGTCTGGTACACAGCATTGCATACATGATAGAGCCTATGGCTAAAGCATAGGGAACATCTTTCATTTTCTCTCTATCTTCTGCATTGGTCGGGCATTGAGTCTTACTCAATTTCACACCTTGTAACACAGGCAAGAATCCTTTCTTTGGTTGATCCATTTTGAATTTCTTCAAAATTTTGTCAAGGTATGTGCTTTGTGAAAGTCCAATTAAGCGTCTTGATCTATCTCTATAGATCTTAATGCCCAATATGTAAGCAGCTTCACCGAGGTCTTTCATTGAAAAACTCTTATTCAAGTATCCCTTTAGGCTATCCAGAAATTCTATATCATTTCCGATTAGTAATATGTCATCTACATATAATATCAGAAATGCTACCGAGCTCCCACTCACTTTCTTGTAAATACAGGCTTCTCCAAAAGTCTATACAAAACCGAATGCTTTGATCACACTATCAAAGCATTTATTCCAACTCCGAGAGGCTTGCACCAGTCCATAAATGGATCGCTGGAGCTTGCACACTTTGGTAGCTCCCTTTGGATCGACAAAACCTTCTGGCTGCATCATATACAACTCTTCTTCCAGAAATCCATTCAGGAATGCAGTTTTGACATCCATCTACCAAATTTCATAATCATAAAATGCGGCAATTGCTAACATGATTTGGACAGACTTAAGCATCGCTACGGGTGAGAAGGTCGCATCGTAGTCAATCCCTTGAACTTGTCGAAAACCTTTTGCGACAAGTCGAGCTTTGTAGACAGTAACATTACCGTCAGCGTCAGTCTTCTTCTTGAAGATCCATTTATTCTCAATTGCTTGCCGATCTTTGGGCAAGTCAACCAAAGTCCACACTTTGTTCTCATACATGGATCCCATCTCAGATTTCATGGCTTCAAGCCATTTTGCGAAATCTGGGCTCACCATCGCTTCTCCATAGTTCGTAGGTTCATCATGATCTAGTAGCATGACTTCCAGAACAGGATTACCATACCACTCTGGTGCGGATCTAACTCTGGTTGATCTACAAGGTTCAGTAGTATCTTGTTCTGAAGTTTCATGATCATCATCATTAGCTTCCTCACTAATTGGTGTAGGTGTCACAGAAACCGGTTTCTGTGATGTACTACCTTCCAATAAGGGAGAAGGTACAGTTACCTCATCAAGTTCTACTTTCCTCCCACTCACTTCTTTCAAGAGAAACTCCTTCTCTAGAAAGTTTCTGAATTTAGCAACAAAAGTCTTGCCTTCGGATCTGTGATAGAAGGTGTATCCAATAGTTTCCTTTGGATATCCTATGAGGACACATTTCTGCGATTTGGGTTCGAGCTTATCAGGTTGAAGCTTTTTCACATAAGCATCACAGCCCCAAACTTTCAGAAACGACAACTTTGGTTTCTTGCCAAACCACAGTTCATAAGGCGTCGTCTCAACGGATTTTGATGGTGCCCTATTTAACGTGAATGCGGCCATCTCTAAAGCATAACCCCAAAATGATACCGGTAAATCAGTAAGAGACATCATAGATCGCACCATATCTAGTAAAGTATGATTACGACGTTCGGACACACCATTACGCTGTGGTGTTCCGGGTGGCGTGAGTTGCGAAACTATTCCGCATTGTTTCAAATGTACACCAAACTCGTAACTCAAATATTCTCCTCCACGATCAGTTCGTAGGAATTTTATTTTCTTGTTACGATGATTTTCAACTTCACTCTGAAATTCTTTGAACTTTTCAAATGTTTCAGACTTATGTTTCATTAAGTAGATATACCCATATCTTCTTAAGTCATCTGTGAAGGTGAGAAAATAACGATATCCGCCACGAGCCTCAATATTCATCGGACCACATACATCTGTATGTATGATTTCCAACAAATCTGTTGCTCTCTCCATAGTACCGGAGAACGACATTTTAGTCATCTTGCCCATGAGGCACGGTTCACAAGTACCAAGTGATTCATAATCAAGTGGTTCCAAAAGTCCATCAGTATGGAGTTTCTTCATGCACTTTACACCGATATGACCTAAACGGCAGTGCCACAAATAAGTTGCACTATCATTATCAACTCTGCATCTTTTGGCTTCAACATTATGAATATGTGTGTCACTACTATCGAGATTTGATAAGAATAGACCACTCTTCAAGGGTGCATGACCATAAAAGATATTACTCATATAAATAGAACAACCATTATTTTCTGATTTAAATGAATAACCTCTCGCATCAAACAAGATCCAGATATAATGTTCATGCTTAACGCTGGCACCAAATAACAATTATTTAGGTCTAATACTAATCCCGAAGGTAGATGTAGAGGTAGCGTGCCGACCGCAATCACATCGACTTTGGAACCATTTCCCACGCACATCGTCACCTCGTCCTTAGCCAATCTTCGCTTAATCCGTAGTCCCTGTTTGGAGTTACAAATATTATCAACAGAACCAGTATCAAATACCCAGGTGCTACTGCGAGCATTAGTAAGGTACACATCAATAACATGTATATCACATATACCTTTGTTCACCTTGCCATCCTTCTTATCCGCCAAATACTTGGGGCAGTTCCGCTTCCAATGACCAGTCTGCTTGCAGTAGAAGCACTCCGTTTCAGGCTTAGGTCCAGATTTGGGTTTCTTCTCCTGAGCAGCAACTTGCTTGCTGTTCTTTTTGAAGTTCCCTTCTTCTTCCCTTTGCCCTTTTTCTTGAAACTAGTGGTCTTGTTGACCATCAACACTTGATGCTCCTTTTTGATTTCTAGCTCCGCAGCTTTCAGCATTGCGAAGAGCTCGGGAATTGTCTTATTCATCCCTTGCATATTATAGTTCATCACGAAGCTCTTGTAGCTAGGTGGAAGTTATTGGAGAATTCTGTCAGTGTCGCAATTATCTGGAAGATTAACTCCTAATTGAATCAAGTGATTATTATACCCAGACATTTTGAGTATATGCTCACTGACAGAACTGTTCTCCTCCATCTTGCAGCTATAGAACTTATTGGAGATTTCATATCTCTCAATTCGGGCATTTGCTTGAAATATTAACTTCAACTCCTGGAACATCTCATATGCTCCATGACGTTCAAAACGTCGTTGAAGTCCCGATTCTAAGCCGTAAAGCACGGCACACTGAACTATCGAGTAGTCATCAGCTTTACTCTGCTAGACGTGCATAACATCTGGTGTTGCTCCAGCAGCAGGCCTGGCACCCAATGGTGCTTCCAGGACGTAATTCTTCTATGCAGCAATGAGGATAATCCTCAAGTTACGGACCCAGTCCGTGTAATTGCTACCATCATCTTTCAACTTTGCTTTCTCAAGGAACGCATTAAAATTCAACAGAACAACAACACGGGCCGTCTATCTACAATCAAACATAAACAAGCAAGATACTATCAGGTACTAAGTTCATCATAAATTTAAGTTCAATTAATAATATTACTAAAGAACTCCCACTTAGATAGACATCCCTCTAATCCTCTAAGTGATCGCGTGATCCAAATCAACTAAACCATGTCCGATCATCACGTGAGATGGAGTAGTTTCATTGGTGAACATCACCATGTTGATCATATCTACTATATGATTCACGCTCGACCTTTCGGTCTCCGTGTTCCGAGGCCATATCTGTATATGCTTGGCTCGTCAAGTATAACCTGAGTATTCCGCGTGTGCAACTGTTTTGCACTCGTTGTATTTGAACGTAGAGCCTATCACACCCGATCATCGCGTGGTGTCTCAGCATGAAGAACTTTCGCAACGGTGCATACTCAGGGAGAACACTTCTTGATAATTAGTGAGAGATCATCTTAAAATGCTACCGTCAATCAAAGCAAGATAAGATGCATAAAAGATAAACATCACATGCAATCAATATAAGTGATATGATATGGCCATCATCATCTTGTGCTTGTGATCTCCATCTTTGAAGCACCGTCATGATCACCATCGTGACCGATGCGACACCTTGATCACCATCATAACATCATTGTTGTCTCGCCAATCTTATGCTTCCACGACTATCGCTACCGCTTAGTGATCAAGTAAAGCATTACAGCGCAATTGCATTGCATACAATAAAGCGACAACCATATGGCTCCTGCCAGTTGCCGATAACTCGGTTACAAAACATGATCATCTCATACAATAAAATTTAGCATCATGTCTTGACCATATCACATCACAACATGCCCTGCAAAAACAAGTTAGACGTCCTCTACTTTGTTGTTGCAAGTTTTACGTGGCTGCTACGGGCTTAAGCAAGAACCAATCTTACCTACGCATCAAAACCACAACGATAGTTTGTCAAGTTGGTGCTGTTTTAACCTTCACAAGGACCGGGCGTAGCCACACTTGGTTCAACTAAAGTTGGAGAAACTGACACCCGCCAGCCACCTGTGTGTAGAGCACGTCGGTAGAACCAGTCTCGCGTAAGCGTACGCGTAATGTCGGTCCGGGCCGCTTCATCCAACAATACCGCCGAACCAAAGTATGACATGCTGGTAAGTAGTATGACTTATATCACCCACAACTCACTTGTGTTCTACTCGTGCACAACATCAACACATAAAACCTAGGCTCTGATACCACTGTTGGGGAACGTAGTAATTTCAAAAAAATTCCTACGCACACGCAAGATCATGGTGATGCATAGCAACGAGAGGGGAGAGTGCTGTCTATGTACCCTCGTAGACCGGCAACAGAAGTGTTGACACAACATAGAGGAAGTAGTCGTACGTCTTCCCAATCCGACCGATCCAAGTACCGAACGTACGGCACCTCCGAGTTCTGCACACGTTCAGCTCGATGACGATCCCCGGACTCCGATCCAGCAAAGTGTCGAGGAAGAGTTCCGTCAGCACGATGGCATGGTGACGATCTTGATGTTCTACCGTCGCAGGGCTTCGCCTAAGCACTGCTACAATATTATCGAGGAATATGGTGTTAGGGGGCACCGCACACGGCTAAGAAAATGATCACGAGGATCAACTTGTGTGTCTAGAGGTGCCCCCTTGCCCCCGTATATAAAGGAGCAAGGGGGGGGTGCGGTCGGCCCTAGGAGGAGGCGCGCAGGAGGAGTCCTACTCCTACAGGGAGTAGGACTCCCCCCTTTCCCTAGTTGGATTAGGACTTGGGGGGAAGGAGAAGAGGGAAGAAAGGAAAGGGGGGCGCCGCCCCCCTCCTTGTCCAATTCGTACTTGGGGGGGAGAGGCGCGCGGCAGCCCCTAGGCCTCCTCTCCTCTTCCTCCACTAGGCCCATTAAGGCCCATTAGGTTACCGGGGGGTTCTGATAACCTCCCGGTACTCCGGTAAAATGCCGTTTTCACTCGGAACACTTCTGATGTCCAAACATAGGCTTCCAATATATCAATATTTATGTCTCGACCATTTCGAGACTCCTCGTCATGTCCATGATCACATCCGGGACTCCGAACAAACTTCGGTACATCAAAATATATAAACTCATAATGAAACTGTCATCGTAACGTTAAGCATGCGGACCCTACGGGTTCGAGAACAATGTAGACATGACCGAGACATGTCTCCGGTCAATAACCAATAGCGGAACCTGGATGCTCATATTGGCTCCTAAATATTCTAAGAAGATCTTTATCGGTCAGACCGGATAACAACATACGTTGTTCCCTTTGTCATCGGTATGTTACTTGCCTGAGATTCGATCGTCGGTATCTCAATACCTAGTTCAATCTCGTTACCGGCAAGTCTCTTTACTCGTTTCGTAATACATCATCTCGCAACTAACTCATTAGTTGCAATGCTTGCAAGGCTTATGTAATGTGCATTACCGAGAGGGCCCAGAGATACCTCTCCGACAATCGGAGTGACAAATCCTAATCTCGAAATACGCCAACCCAACATGTACCTTTGGAGACACCTGTAGAGCTCCTTTATAATCACCCAGTTACGTTGTGACGTTTGGTAGCACACAAAGTGTTCCTCCGGCAAACGGGAGTTGCATAATCTCATAGTCATAGGAACATGTATAAGTCATGAAGAAAGCAATAGCAACATACTAAACGATCGGGTGCTAAGCTAATGGAATGGGTCATGTCAATCACATCATTCTCCTAATGGTGTGATCCCGTTAATCAAATGACAACACATGTCTATGGTTAGGAAATATAACCATCTTTGATTAACGAGCTAGTCAAGTAGAGGCATACTAGTGACATCTTAGTTTGTCTATGTATTCACACAAGTATTATGTTTCCGGATAATACAATTCTAGCATGAATAATAAACATTTATCATGATATAAGGAAATAAAACAATAACTTTATTATTGCCTCTAGGGCATATTTCCTTCACATACGGTGTCGTCTCCACGGACTTAGATGGTGCCCTATTTAAAGTGAATGTAATTGTCTTTAATGCATAACCCCCAAAAATAGCGGTATGGTAAGAGACATCATACACCATATCCAATAAGGTTCGATTACGATGTTCGGACACACCATCATGCTATGGTGTTCCAGGCGGCGTCAACTGTGAAATGATTCCACCTTGTCTTTAGTGATTGCCAAACTCATAACACAGATACTTTCCCTTTGATCAGATCGAAGGAACTTGATCTTCTTGTTACGATGATTCTCAACTTAACTCTGAAATTGCTTGAACTTTTCAAACATTTCAGACTTATGCTTCATTAAGTAAATATACCCATATCTACTCAATTCACCGGTGAAGGTGAGAAAATAACGATATCCACCGCGTGCGTCAACACTCATAGGACCGCACACATCAGCATGTATGATTTCCAACAAGTCACTTGCCCGTTCCATTGTTCCAAAGAACGGGGTTTTAGTCATCTTGCCAAGGAGGCATGGTTCACATGTGTCAAGTGATTCAAAAATCAAGTGACTTCAAGAGTCCATTAGCATGGAGGTTCTTTCATGTGCTTTACATCAATATGACCTAAGCGGCAGTGCCACATGAAAGTAGTACTATCATTATCAACTCTACATCTTTTGGCATCAATGTTATGAACATGTGTATAACTACGACCGGGATTCAATAAACCATTCACATTGGGTGCATGACCATAGAAGGTATTATTCATGTAAACAGAATAACCATTATTCTCTGACTTAAATGAATAACCGTATTGCAATAAACATGATCTCATGATGTTCATGCTCAATGCAGACACCAATGCAAACAACATTTATCTAGGTTCAACACTAATCCCGAAGGTAGAGGGAGCGTGCGATGGTGATCACATCAACCTTGAAAACACTTCCAACACACATCGTCACCTCGCCCTTACCTAGTCTCCGTTAATTCCGTAGCTTTTGTTTTGAGTTACCAATATTAGCAACCGAACCGGTATCTAATACCCAGGTGCTACTAGGAGTACTAGAAAGGTACACATCAATAACACACATATATCAAATATACTTTTGCTGAAGTCGACAGCCTTCTTATCTACCAAGTATTTGAGGCAGTTCCGCTACCAGTGACTGTTCCCCTAATAGAAGCACTTTGTCTCGGGTTTGGGTTCTTGGGTTTCTTCACTGGAGTGGCAAATGGCTTGCCATTCAAGAAGTTCCCCTTCTTGCCCTTGCCCTTCTTTGAAACTAGTGCTCTTGCTAACCATCAACACTTGATGCTCCTTCTTGATTTCTACCTTTACGGCCTTAAGCATGACGAACAGCTCTGGGATTATCTTCCCTTGCATATTATAGTTCATCACGAAACTCTAGTAGCTTGGTGATAGCGAATGGAGAAATTTTGTCAATCACTCTCTTATCTGGAAGATTAACTCCGACTTGGTTCAAATGATTGAAGTACCCGGACATTCTGAGCACATGCTCACTGGCTAAGCTATTCTCCTCCATCTTGTAGGCAAAGATCTTGTCAGAGGTCTCAACCTCTCGACACGAGCATGAGCCTGAAATACCAATTTCAGCTCTTTGAACAGCTCATATGTTCTATGGCGTTCAAAATGCTTTTGGAGCCTCGACTCTATGGCGTTCATAACACTGGTTGCGGCGTGACTGGAGGCCCTTGCCGCGGACCGCGCTTGCCGCGGTGTGAGGGTTGCGGAAGCCTGTCCACGTCGCCCCCGGCCCGCAGCGCCCTATGGACCACGAGCTGCCTGGGGCGCGGGGTCGCCCGAGGAGGGCGGCTCCGCGCAGGTGGGCCACGCTGCCCATGGACCTTGGTTGCCCGCCTGGGCGCCGGACATGGTGATGACGATGCGACGGGAGACGGAGCGGCAGGAAGGCAAATTCCGGCGCACCCCTACCTGGCGCGCCAAATGTCGGATCACGGGTTCCGGCAGACCCTTAAGGTTCGAACACTGGGGTGCGCGCGGAGATCACGCCTTCTACCTCCCCGACTCACAAAGATCTAAACTACTAAAAGAACTGCACGAGAGACACAAGGTTTATACTGGTTCGGGCCACCGTTGTGGTGTAATAACCTACTCCAGTGTGTGGTGGTGGATTGCCTCCTGGGGCTGGTGATGATGAACAATACAAGGAAGAACAGCCTCACGAGGGTCTGTTCTGGGCTGGGGCGATGAACTGCTAGGAGGAGTTCAGTCACCCTTCTCTCTCTCACTCACTCTCTCTGCTTTTCTCTCACTTGTCGACCGTCTAGTTGAGATCGAACCGAGCCCCTTGCTACGTGGGTGGCCGGTCCTATTTATAGGCAAAGGCCCTGGGCCTCTTCCCAAATATTGAGCGGGAATGGCGCCAACAATGGCGGGCTAATTTGAAGGGGAACAGCAAGTACACTTATCCAGACTAAAGTTGGTCTTCGCCTGCGAAAGGCTCTGCGGTGACACCGTGCTGGGCTCCATGGTGACCTCCGTCTTGTAGTCCGCCTGGTCTTGGTCTCGTTGCACCGAAATGGCAACCTTTGCCTGATGCCTCGGTACTCCGCGGCTGCGCTTGCCCCCTTTGCACCAAAGAGGAAAGAAGGACGCTGCGTGCGCTCGCGCCCGCCTGCCGCCCTGAGTCGTCATGGCTTGCGTCATGGGCACCTCGCGAGGTACCCCGCCTTGATTTCTCCGCCTCCTCGCGAGCCAGCCTGAGGAGGCCGCGCCTGAGGATGCGCCATGTTGTCCGCCCCGCGAGGCTTGGCCCCTCGCGAGGGTCTTGAGTCTTGTGTTGATGAAGATGGGCCATGCTGGGCCTCCTTTGAGCCACGCCGCAGGCCGCAGGCAGGCAAGTCTGGGGACCCCCGTTCCCAGAACACCGACAGTAGCCCCCGGGCCCAAGGCGCGTCTGGACTTGGCCGTGCCGAGAGGCGAAAGGGCAAGGGCGAAGCGCCACGGGCCCTAACAGCATGCGGCCTTGGGACGTGGGCGGCACTGTTCCCCCCACGCCCCCTTATTCTGCGCCCTGCCAGGCGGACTTGTAGTTGCACACAGCCACTCCCCTTCCTGTTGCTCGAGCGTCCCCTGTTCTTCCTTCCTTCGAACGCCGGCTCCCGCCTCCAATCCGATCTCGAATCTTCCCCCTCCTTCCCATCGCCATGGCTCCGACGAGGAAGGAAAGAGGGGAGAAACCCATGCCTCCATCTTGTGCGCTGCCATCGGTGGCCCCTGCCGCCGGCCAATCGACCGTACTCAATCAAGAGTGCCTGGGCAGGGACAGCTTGGCCCTGGCCACCGTCTTCAATGAGTGCGGGAGGACGACGGCCTGGCCCGCGTCCCACTTCTCCATCGACAAGATAGCAACCGAGGTCCGATGTTTCATCGACGCCTTGTGGGCCGGTCTGGTTCCCCCCTTCTCTGATTTCTTCAATGCCGTGCTCTCCCATTATCAGATCCACATGATGCATCTAAGCCCTGAGTCCATCACCCTCCTTTCGGTCTTCGCCTTCGTTTGCGAAGCCATGGTGGGCATCCCTCCCACGGTTGCCTTGCTGCGCCACTTCTTCTCGCTGCACCTTGTCGCCCCTTCCCAATGCTGGGTGTGCGTGAGCTTTGCTGCGAGCCTGAGACCGAGGCCTCTAGGATTGACTTCAAACTCCCCCTGCCCACGGTTGGGTTCCGCGAGCGGTGGTTGTATGTGGATGCAGGGGTGCCCAGCCCCCTGCTATTGGAGCCGACCTCGCCTGCTGTCCCCAATTCGGGTTGGGGGCAGGAGACGCTCAAGAGCCCCCGGCTCGTCTTTGTCTGGAGCCACTTCACGCTCCTGAGGAAGCTCGGCCTGATAGCGCCTAAGGTGGTGAAGGAGTTTCTGCTATGCCGTGTTGCTCCCCTTCAACGCCACTCTCGCCGGATGTGGGCCTTCCGTGGGCGCGAGGATAACATGAGGCTCCAGGAAGAGGACCTGGCTCCCGCTGTGCTGAAGTCGACGCTCTTGACCTTGGCCGGGGACCTCAATCCCGGCAATGTCCGGCAGGGAGGGGCCTTGCTGTACCTCTGCCAGAGCAGGGCCGACTTCGTGAAGCAGATGCCTGTCTTTGATGAATGGGGGCTGCTCCCCGCCGGCCTCCGGGGACCTCGCGAGAATCCAATGTTGGTGACTGCCCTTCCAATCGGCCAAGGCGACTCCTCCTCAAGTGGCGGAGCGGGGAGGCAGGAGGCGCCGGAGGCCATGGGGGCTTCTGATGAGGTGGCAGCGCCGGTGAAGGTGGCAAGCAGCCGCTCCCAGTGCCCGGGGCTGGGGCCTTGGAGGCCCCAGCCGCGTCTTCCGGCGAGGTGATGGGCGGCATGCGCCAGGCCGGCGCCCCTGACGCGGATCGCTCTGATGCTCCGTCCTTGCCGCAGGTTGATCCTTGCGCTCTTCTCTTGGGCCGCTTCCGCATGGACTTTGAGGCCCTCCGGAGGAAAAGGGAGGCCCTGGGTGACGACTTCCCTTGTCGCGTGCTGAAGCGCAGGAAGTACTTCGCCACTGGCGAGTTCCTCTCTGGCTCCTGAACCTCTTGTTGCTTTCACTGATCCTTGCTCCTCAGGCCCCTTCCGGCCGAGCTCGCGGAAGTAGCAGAGGTGCCGCCTCCCTTGGCTCCGCCCCTTCTACCGTCCTCAAATGCTCCGAGCAGCTCTGCCCTTGTGGTGAGGGCGTCTGAAGGGGTGGACCATCCCGAGGTGCACCGCGGCCCTTCATTCCCCGCGATTTTCCTTCGTGGGCCCTCTCGGGGAATAGCCAGTCTGCCGTGGGCTTCTCGTCTGGTCGGGGACTGCGACTGGTTGAGGCGCCTCCTGAGCCCTTCATCTGGAGACGGGCTGGCCCTAGGCCGGGCTTCTGGTGCGGCGCGCCCAGCCGTCGCGAGGGCGCCAGCCCCCAGCCCCCTGCCCGGAGGAGGAATGATGGTTCGCGGCCCCCGGCGCTTGCTTGGGGCAGATGATGGTGTGGAAGACGTGCTTGAGCGCGCCCGGGAGCGCCGCGCTTGCCGGCAAGGGTTCCTTCGAAGAGCGACCGACGCGGTGAACTTGCTTGGGGAGGAGCTTGCTGATGAAGACGCACGCCTGGAGGCCGAGGGCCTGCGCCTGGCTGCAGGGAGGCACGAGCTGGAGGCCGCCATCGCCCTCGCGCGTCGTCAGCATGATCTTGACGATGAAGAGGCGAAGGCGTCGCTGGAGGCCTCTTGAGTGGCCCGATCCCAGGCCACCGAGGAGGCCCGGAGAGCTGACCGATGGCGAGAGGCGGCGGAGGAGCGGGCTCGCGAGCTCCTGGCCCGGTGCCACTCACTGGAGGAGCAAGTGGAGCTGCACGAGCTGGCCCTTGCGTCGATGCGGGTGGCCTCCGGCGACCTAGCCGAGCTCCAGAGGCGCGAAGAAGCGTTGACGCTGGAAGCCGCTGAACGCACTCGCGAGTACGAGCGGCTGGAGACGTGGGAGCTCTTGGTGATGCAGGCGGAGGACGATGTCGCCGCGCGGGAGGCTTGTGTCCTGGAAGAGGTCGGTCGTCGGGTGGCGATGGCGCACCAAGACCTCGAGCGCGAGCTCGAGAAGAGACTGGAGATGATCCGGGTCGAAGCCGAGGGCAGAACCGCAGCCCTGAGGGCCCAACGGGATGAGGCGACGCTGCGGGTCAACGCCTCCCGGGCCACCCTTGAGGCAGCGCAAAAGGAGTTAGCCACCTCCCAGGCCGAGATGCTCCATCTTCGTCAGCGGGTGGAGGAAGCTGAAGGTGTCGCGCGCCAGAACGCGGACGAGATATCTCAGCGGCAGGTCCTGGAACATGTGCATGGTCCCATGCTTTCCACGCTCCGGGAGAGAGCTAGCGTGGCCTTGGGCAACATCTGTGAGGCGGCTGTTGGCGAGCCGCACACAGCCAACTATGCTGGCAACCTTCAGTTCTTCACTGCCGTGGTGACGCAGCTGGAGGCGCATTCGACAAGGGCTGATAGGTTGGTGGAAGAGTGGAGCCGCGCGCTGCTCGGGCGCGCCTTCTCCCGTGTCTTCAGCCACCTCCTGATCATGGATCCCCGCTTTGATTTTGACGCTGTCATCGCCCCAGTCCCCCAGGCCGTCCGAGGTGACCTGGCGCACTGGGTGGAAGACAACGTGGATGCCCTTGTCAGGGCCTTCGCTTCCGACGACGACGACGTGATCGTAGGTGCTGACGAGGGCGGCGCGGCGAGCGGCCCTGACGCCGCTGGCGGCGACGCAGACGATGATGGCGGGTTCGGCGACCCCAGCGAAGGCTTGGGAGGTGCTTCTGGGGACGCATTGGGGGATTGGTCCGACTAAGTGTGTATTGCTCCTGTCTTTTTCACCCTGCATGAATAGAACTCATGTTTTTGTCTTGATGGCTTGTGAGAGCATTTTGGGAGGGGAAGCCCCTCATGTAAAACCCGTGTTCAGCATATCAATAGTTGTCATATTGCACGAGCGCCCGCGCCTGGTGGCTGGCTGGTTTACCTTTGTTTCGCGCAAGCCCTGAAGCAGCCTGTGGGAGGGCGTGATGCCCTTGGTGTTCTTTAGTTGAATCCGTTGGATACGAGAGTGTCGCCGGCGGGGAGTTTCACAAGCGTTGGCCTTCTTCACAAGCTCTGGGCCTTTTCTTGAACGTGTGAGCTTCACAGGCACTCGCCTTGCTTCACAGGCTCTGGGCCTTTTCCTGAGCGCGATGACTTCACAGGCATTCGCCTTCTTCACAGGCTCTGGGCCTTTTCCTAAGCGCAGTCACTTCACAGGCATTCGCCTTGCTTCACAGTCTCTGGGCCTTTTCCCAAGCGTGGTGACTTCACAGGCACTCTCCTTACTTCACAGGCTCTGGGCCTTTTCCTAAACGCAGTCACTTCATAGGCATTTGCCTTGCTTCACAGGCTCTGGGCCTTTTCCCAAGCGCGGTGACTTCACAGGCATTCGCCTTGCTTCACAGGCTCTGGGCCTTTTCCTAAACGCAGTCACTTCACAGGCATTCGCCTTGCTTCATAGGCTCTGGGCCTTTTCCCAAGCGCGGTGACTTCACAGGCACTCGCCTTGCTTCACAGGCTCTGGGCCTTTTCCTAAACGCAGTGACTTCATAGGCATTCGCCTTGCTTCACAGGCTCTGGGCCTTTTCGCAAGCGCGGTGACTTCACATGCACTCGCCTTGCTTCACAGGCTCTGGGCCTTTTCCTAAACGCAGTGACTTCACAGGCATTCACCTTGCTTCATAGGCTCTGGGCCTTGTCAGAACGCGAGGGCTTCATAGGCACTCGCCTTGCTTCACAGGCTCTGGGCCTTGTCAGAACGCGAGGGCTTCACAGGCTCTGGGCCTTGTCAGAACGCGAGGGCTTCACAGGCACTCGCCTTGCTTCACAGGCTCTGGGCCTTTTCCTTACAGGACAACCTCCGCAGGCACCCGAAAATCCTCCCGAGAGGGAGCAACAGCGGCGGTTTGCGTTGTGTACGAGCCAGGCCTGACCCGACTCGCGAGGGGCTCGCGAGGCGAGGCAGCTGTGACGAAGCGGTAACTAGAACGCGAGAAATGGCTCGAGCAAGAATAAGCACCCCTTCCCCGAACACACGCAAAGCTCAAATTCGAATTCAACTTAAATCCAGTGGGGGAAAAGCTACAGCCAAAGGGAAAGGCAACGAAAAGCAGACAAAAGGCCGCGTCCGGCACCTAATCTAGTCTTGGACGTCTTCTCACCAGCGCGGAGCTAAGTGCTGTCCACTGGGCATGGGAGGGAGCCCCAGGGCCTGAGGCCGGCACCCCTGAGACTCCGGGGCGTGTACAGCCCCACTCATTATTACGTGAGAGTGTCACGGGGCGGCGAGCTTCACAGGCACTGGGCTTTCTTCATAGGTACTGGCCTTGCTTCATATCGCGAGATGGGGGCCCCGCCTTGCGCCACACTCTAGTGCCATCAGCAACGACCGGAACCTAGGACGCCGCCCGATGGGGTAGAGCGGTCGCCAGCAGTTCCCCCGACGACCACGGGTCCTCTGCCAGGGGCAGGCCCTGAGGCACCTCCCCAGCAGAGGGCCTACCTCCTGAGAACGCCTTGCTCCGAACGCCACGGTGGTGATGTCGGATCCTGGCCCCTCTCCTGCAGCCCCCTGCGCCCTCCTCCCGAGGGGTAGGAGACTGTGGGAATGGGGCAGCTGCTTGCCGCGGCGACCTGCACCTCCTGTGATCTATGGTTAGTGTATACCTACCCCTGAAGAGTTAGCGGTGCCCGATAATCGTTGCCTCCAACGTGGCCAGCGGGTTCGTCCATGGGCTCCTGGAAGGGCTCAGCTTCCACTGCCTCGTCCCCCCAGCTTGGGCCGAGGAGCGAGCATTGCCCGCTCTCGTGAGGGTGTCCTTGGTCCAGCATGAGGGGCACGTACTCCTCCGTCGCCGTCATTCCGAGTGCCACGCCGTGATGCCCCGCATGTCACGCAGTCCCGCCGGTCATGCCTACCGCGGGGTGGCAGCGTGGCCGCCCTCCAGGGCCACCGGTCGCGTCGAGTCCTTCTTTTTTGTGGGCCGGGGGCGGGGGCAGTGCCGCCGCTGGTCCGGTGCTGACAGCTTCACTCGCGTCGGAGTAGCCTTGGAGTCCGCGGGCGTGTGCGGAGCACCCGCGCGGGTCGCCCTGGGCTTGAGATGGGAGCTGGGTGGAGAAGGGGTGAGCCCCCGAGGCGGCGAAGCCCAGGAGCTCCGCCACTCGCTCCAGCAGCATGTCGCGGCTGCCCTCCAGCAGTCTGCACCGCAACAGCTCTCAGGCCACCGTGAGCGCGGCCCTTGAATTCGCCTGCTCCCGGCGGGTGTACGGTGTCGTGGTTGCGGCATGATTGGAGGCCCTTGCCGCCGACCGCGCTTGCCGCGGTGTGAGGGTTGCAGAAGCCTGTCCGCGTTGCCCCCGGCCTGTAGCGCCCTATGGACCACGAGCTTCCTGGGGCGCGGGGTCGCCCGAGGGGGGCGGCTCCGCACAGGTGGGCCACGCCGCCCATGGACCTTGGTTGCCCGCCTGGGTGCCGGACATGGTGATGACGATGCGACGGGAGACGGAGCGGCAGGAAGGCAAATTCCGGCGCACCCCTACCTGGCGCGCCAAATGTCGGATCACGGGTTCTGGCAGACCCTTAAGGTTCGAACACCGGGGTACGCGCGGAGATCACGCCTTCTACCTCCCCGACTCACAAAGATCTAAACTACTAAAAGAACTGCACGAGAGACACAAGGTTTATACTGGTTCGGGCCACCGTTGTGGTGTAATACCCTACTCCAGTGTGTGGTGGTGGATTGCCTCCTGGGGCTGGTGATGATGAACAATACAAGGAAGAATAGCCTCGCGAGGGTCTGTTCTTGGCTGGGGCGATGAACTGCTAGGAGTAGTTCAGTCACCCTTCTCTCTCTCACTCACTCTCTCTGCTTTTCTCTCACTTGTCGACCGTCTAGTTGCGATCGAACCGAGCCCCTTGCTATGTGGGTGGCCGGTCCTATTTATAGGCAAAGGCCCTGGGCCTCTTCCCAAATATTGAGTGGGAAGGGCGCCAACAATGGCGGGCTAATTTGAAGGGGAATAGCAAGTACACTTATCCTGACTAAAGTTGGTCTTCGCCTGCGAAACGCTCTGCGGTGACGCCGTGCTGGGCTCCATGGTGACCTCCGTCTCGTAGTCTGCCTGGTCTTGGTCTCGTTGCACCGAAATGGCAACCTTTGCCGGATGCCTCGGTACTCCGCGGCTGCTCTTGCCCCCTTTGCACCAAAGAGGAAAGAAGGACGCTGCGCGCGCTGGCGCCCGCCTGGCGCCCTTAGTCGTCATGGCTTGCGTCATGGGCACCTCGCGAGGTACCCCGCCTTGATTTCTCCGCCTCCTCGCGAGCCAGCCTGAGGAGGCCGCGCCTGAGGATGCGCCGTGTCGTCCGCCCCGCGAGGCTTGGCCCCTCGCGAGGGTCTTGAGTCTTGTGTTGATGAAGATGGGCCATGCTGGGCCTCGTTTGAACCACGCCGCAGGCTGCAGGCAGGCAAGTCTGGGGACCCCCGTTCCCAGAACGCCGACAGTAGCCCCCGGGCCCAAGGCGCGTCTGGACTTGGCCGTGCCGAGAGGCGAAAGGGCAAGGGCGAAGCGCCGCGGGCCCTAACAGCCTACGGCCTTGGGCGCCGCGTGGCGGTTCATGGGACGTGGGCGGCACTGTTCCCCCCACGCCCCCTTATTCTGCGCCCTGCCAGGCGGACTTGTAGTTGCACACAGCCACTCCCCTTCCTGTTGCTCGAGCGTCCCCTATTCTTCCTTCCTTTGAACGCCGTCTCCCGCCTCCAATCTGATCTCGAATCTTCCCCCTCCTTCCCATCACCATGGCTCCGACGAGGAAGGAGAGAGGGGAGAAACCCATGCCTCCATCTTGTGCGCCGCCATCGGTGGCCCCTGCCGCCGGCCAGTCGACCGTACTCAATCAAGAGTGCCTGGGCAGGGACAGCTTGGCCCTGGCCACCGTCTTCAATGAGTGCGGGAGGACGACGGCCTGGCCCGCGTCCCACTTCTCCATCGACAGGATAGCAACCGAGGTCCCATGTTTCACCAACACCTTGTGGGCCGGTCTGGTTCCCCCTTCTCTGATTTCTTCAATGCCGTGCTCTCCCATTATCAGGTCCACATGATGCATGTAAGTCCTGAGTCCATCACCCTCCTTTTGGTCTTCGCCTTCGTTTGCAAAGCCATGGTGGGCATCCCTCCCTCGGTTGCCTTGCTGCGCCACTTCTTCTTGCTGCACCTTGTCGACCCTTCCCAATGCTGGGCGTGCGTGAGCTTTGCTGCCGAGCCTGAGACTGAGGCCTCTGGGATTGACTTCAAACTCCCCCTTCCCGCGGTTGGGTTCCGCGAGCGGTGGTTGTATGTGGATGCATGGGTGCCCAACCCCCTGCTATTGGAGCCGACCTCGCCTGCTGTCCCCAATTCGGGTTGGGGGCAGGAGACGCTCAAGAGCCCCCGTCTCGTCTTTGTCTGGAGCCGCTTCACGCTCCTGAGGAAGCCCGGCATGACAGCGCCTAAGGTGGTGAAGGAGTTTCTGCTATGCCATGTTGCTCCCCTTAAACGCCACTCTCGCCGGATGTGGGCCTTCCGTGGGCGCGAGGATAGCATGAGGCTCCAGGAAGAGGATCTGGCTCCCACGGTGCTGAAGTCGACGCTCTTGACCTTGGCCGGGGACCTCAATCCCGGCAACGTCCGGCAGGGAGGGGCCTTGCTGTACCTCTGCCAGAGCAGGGCCGACTTCGTGAAGCAGATGCATGTCTTTGATGAATGGGGGCTGCTCCCCGCCGGCCTCCAGGGACCTCGCGAGAATCCAATGGTGGTGACTGCTCTTCCAATCGGCCAAGGCGACTCCTCCTCAAGTGGCGGAGCAGGAAGGCAGGAGGCACCGGAGGCCGTGGGGGCTTCTGATGAGGTGGCAGCGCTGGGTGACGCTCGCGAGGGGACAGCTCCTGAGACCCGTGCTGCCGCGGCTGAAGGTGGCAAGTAGCCGCTCCCAGCGCCCGGGGCTGGGGCCTTGGAGGCCCCAGCCACGTCTTCCGGCGAGGTGATGGGCGGCACGCGCCAGGCCGGCGCCCCTGACGCGGATCGCTCTGATACTCTGTCCTTGCCGCAGGTTGATCCTTGCGCTCTTCTCTTGGGCCGCTTCCGCGTGGACTTTGAGGCCCTCCGGAGGAAAAGGGACGCCCTGGGTGACGACTTCCCTTGTCGCGTGCTGAAGCGCAGGAAGTACTTTGCCACTGACGAGTAAGTCTTCTTCCTCTCTGGCTCCTGAACCTCTTGTTGCTTTCGCTGATCCTTCCTCCTCGGGCCCCTTCCGGCCGAGCTCGCGGAAGTAGCAGAGGTGCCGTCTCCCTTGGCTCCGCCCCTTCTACCGTCCTCAAATGCTCCGAGCAGCTCCGCCCTTGTGGTGAGGGCGTCTGAAGGGGTGGACCATCCCGAGGTGCACCGTGGCCCTTCATTCCCCGCGATTTTCCTTCGTGGGCCCTCTCGGGGAATAGCCAGTCTGCCGTGGGCTTCTCGTCTGGTCGGGGACTGCGACTGGTTGAGGCGCCTCCTGAGCCCTTCATCTGGAGATGGGCTGGCCCTAGGCCGGGCTTCTGGTGCGGCGCGCCCAGCCGTCGCGAGGGCGCCAGCCCCCAGCCCCCTGCCCGGAGGAGGAATGATGGTTCGCGGCCCCCGGTGCTTGCTTGGGGCGGATGATGGTGTGGAAGACGTGCTTGAGCGCGCCCGGGAGCGCCGCGCTCGCCGCCAAGGGTTCCTTCGAAGAGCGACCGACGCGGTGAACTTGCTTGGTGAAAGCACAAGTGCTCCCTAGGTGGTTTTGATAATTGATGACAACATATCTCTTGTTGGACTAACGTTTTCATCTAGTATGTTTCAGATAAGTTCAACAATGGAGTGGCATGGACTAAAGGGTGTGGGAAGGTCTCCAAGATACTAAGACAAAGGATTGGCTAAAGCTTGAAGTTCAAGACTCTTCATTTTACATTGTAGTGATCCAAGATCACATTGAGTCCATAGGAAAAGCCAATACTATCAAGGAGGGATGAGGTGTTGCTTAATGAGCCTCTTGCTCAAGTGCTTAATGATATGCTCCAAAATCCTCAGCTACTTTCCCATATCCACAAATGAGCTAAACCCTAAGCCAAACTCGGTCATACCGATTCTATCTATCCGGCGCCACCGAGTTTCACTTGTCATTTGCCACTTCCAAACCCTAGCAATTCGGTCTCATCGATGGGATCTCGGTCTCACCGAGATGGGCTTGCAAACTCTCTGTTACCTGTTGCAATATCTTCGGTCCAACCGAGATATGCAATCGTTCCCACCGAGTTTGCTTGGCCAACTCTCCGTTTCGCTTATTACCCAAATCGGTCCCACCGAGTTTGAGTAATCAGTCAAACCGAGTTTTGGATTTTCCCTAACCCTAGCACATCGGTCCCACCGAGTTGTTCCAATCGGTCCCACCGAAATTCCTAACGGTCACTATGTTTACTATTTCGGTCCGACCGAGTTTTCTGATTCGGTCCCACCGAGATTGGTAAATTGTGTGTAACGGTTGGATTTTGTGTGGAGGCTATAAATACCCCTCCACCTCCTCTTCACTCGTGGAGAGAGCTATCAGACTAAGCCTACACTTCCAGCATCCTATTTCTGAGAGAGAACTACCTACTCATGTGTTGAGGCCAAGATATTCCATTCCTATCATATGAATCTTGATCTCTAGCCTTCCCCAAGTTGCTTTCCACTCAAATCTTCTTTCCACCAGAACCAAATCCTATGAGAGAGAGTTGAGTGTTGGGGAGACTATCATTTGAAGCACAAGAGCAAGGAGTTCATCATCAACACACCATTTGTTACTTCTTGGAGAGTGGTGTCTCCTAGATTGGCTAGGTGTCACTTGGGAGCCTCCGACAAGATTGTGGAGTTGAACCAAGGAGTTTGTAAGGGCAAGGAGATCGCCTACTTCATGAAGATCTACCGCTAGTGAGGCAAGTCCTTCGTGGGCGATGGCCATGGTGGGATAGACAAGGTTGCTTCTTCGTGGACCCTTCGTGGGTGGAGCCATCCGTGGATTCGCGCAACCGTTACCCTTCGTGGGTTGAAGTCTCCATCAACGTGGATGTAGGATAGCACCACCTATCCAAACCACGGGAAAAACATCCGTATCTCTGATTGCGTTTGAATTCTCCAAACCCTTCCCTTTACATTCTTGCAAGTTGCATGCTTTACTTTCCGCTACCTATATACACTTTGCATACTTGCTTGATATGTATTGTGAGTGTTGAAATTATGCTTAAACTCCACTCAAACCGAAAAAGCTTAAAAATTGCAACTTTGGCATGAAGTGTCTAATCACCCCCCTCTAGACACATCTACTTCAAGGTCCCACAAGTGGTATCAGAGCTTTGGTCTCCATTGCCTTGGTTTAATCACCATTGGAGGAAGATGGATGTGTCTACTTTAGGGAGTCTTAGACATAGAGTGCCTATTCTTGATGGAGAGTATTTTCATGAGTGGAAAAATGAGATGCTTGCAATTTTCAATCAATGTCACTTAAACAAGTATATTGCTAGCCCTTGTGCACCTCACATTGATCCCTTGCATCCTACCCTAGATGAAGATATTGACATGATTCGCAATCTTAGAACTATTGAGCTCATCATTAGAGGATTGCCCAAAAACTTGATTGCTAGTTTGCCTACTCTTAATTGTGCTTATACTATATGGAAATTTCTTGAGGAACGATTTCCCGACCATTCCTTAAAAAATTTGGATAAAATTCTCCATAAATCTATTGCCTTGAGTAAGATGAACTCTAGTGATCCTAACTTTGGTGATTGTCTACTTGAGCTTGCCAATCTCAAGCGAGCTAAGGGAGATGTTGGAATCATTAGTGATATTATATTCGAAGCTATAAGAATTCATAAAAGTGACCATTTTGTGATCATTTATCTAATGAATTACCCTCTCTAGGAAATGATGAGTCACAAGATCATGGTGAACATGGATACTATGATGATGATGATGATAGTGACTTCAATCTTGATGATGCAATGAGACACTTTGGTCTTACGGAAAATCTTCGGGGATATGAATCAGGAGGAAAGGAATGGGTGCTTGATAGTGGATGTACTGATCATATGACTGGAGATGAAGAGATGTTCCGTGAGCTTGCTGAAAATGACGGCCCTCGAAAATATTTCACCTTTGGTGATAATTCAAAGGGTAAAGTAGTTGGCCTTGGTAAGGTGGCCATCTCACATGATAGTTCCATTCAAAATGTCATGCTCGTTGAATCTCTTGGCTACAACTTACTTTCAGTATCTAGACTTGCTGATTTCGGTTTAAATGTCCTATTTACTGAGGTAGATTGCCAAGTGTTTCGTCGAGACAATCATAAAATGGTCTTTACCAGTATGCGTAGAGGTGACCTTTACATTGTCGACTTCTCTAAAAAGGCACAACCTAAAACTTGCTTTATTGCTAAATCCTCAAAAGGTTGGTTGTGGCATAGACGACCAGGTTACGTTGGCATGAGAAATCTTGACAAGCTTATTAAAGGAAATCATATCCTTGGAGTTAACGATGTCATATCTTATAAGGATAGACTTTGCTGTGCTTGTCAAGTAGGTAAACAGGTTGGAGGAAGACATCCCGTGAAGAACATCATGACCACAAGGAGGCCACTCGAGCTACTTCATATGGATCTTTTTGGTCCCAACGCCTACAAGAGTCTCGGTGGAAATTCTTTTGGTCTAGTTATAGTTGATGATTTTTCAAGATTTACGTGGGTGTTCTTTCTTAATGACAAGTCGCAGGTTCAGAAGATCTTCAAAATTTTCGCTAGGAAGGCCCAAAATCAGTTTGACGTGAAGATCAAGAAGGTTCGGAGTGACAACGGAACGGAGTTCAAGAACGCAAATGTGGACACCTTTCTTGATGAAGAAGGGATTTCACACGAGTTCTCGGCTACGTACACACCTCAACAAAATGGAGTTGTTGAGAGGAAGAACCGAACGCTCATCGAAATGGGAAGAACGATGCTTGATGAATACAAGACGCCGAAGCACTTTTCGGCAGAAGCGGTTGAGACAGCTTGTCACGCAACAAATCGCTTGTATCTTCACAAGCTACTCGGCAAGACAGCAGACGAACTCCTCACCGGTAACAAACCCCAAGTTGGATACTTTCGAGTATTCGGCTCAAAGTGCTACATTCTTGATAAGCATCGTCGTTCAAAGTTTGCTCCTAAATCTCATGAAGGTTTTCTACTTGGTTATGGCTCAAACTCTCGCACTTACCGTGTCTACAACAATTTCACCCGAAAGGTTGAAGAGACGGTAGATGTGAAGTTTGATGAATCTAATGGCTCGCAAGTAGAGCAATTGCCAATTGATGTAGGAGACAAAGACCCTTCAAAAGCAATCCAAGACTTGTCCATAGGCAAAGTTCGTCCAACGGAGGTGAAGGAGAGTACTTCATCCGTCCAAGTGGAGGCTTCTACTTCACAACAAGGTGAACCAAGAATTGATACGGAAGCATCCACAAGTGGGACACACCAAGATGAAGAAGACAAGGAAATGCATCAAGACGAACATCGACAACGTCCTTCTCCACCACGACAAGAGAATGACAACGTCAACAATGAAGAAGGCCAAGAAGAAGAACAAGATGAAGAAAATGTTCAATGAAGACCCAAGCAAAAGTTCTCACGAGTTCGAGCAAGAATCGCCAAAGATCATCTCGTCGAGCAAATCTTCAATGATATACAAACCGGGAGAATCACTCGCTCAAAAACTCGTTTAGCTAACTTTTGTGATAACTATTCATTCATCTCTAGCATTGAACCTATGAAGGTTGAAGAAGCATTGGAAGATCCGGATTGGATAAACGCTATGCATGAAGAGCTACACAATTTTGAGAGAAACCAAGTTTGGACATTGGTTGAGAAGCCCGACAACAACCACAACATCATTGGTACCAAATGGGTGTTTCGCAACAAGCAGGATGAAGATGGACAAGTGGTTCGCAACAAAGCACGTCTCGTCGCCCAAGGATACACACAAGTCGAAGGTATGGACTATGGTGAGACATATGCTCCCGTTGCTAGACTTGAGTCCATTCGCATCTTACTTGCCTATGCCAATCACCATAACATCACCTTGTACCAAATGGACATTAAAAGTGCTTTTCTAAATGGTGAAATAGAGGAGCAAGTTTATGTCAAACAACCTCCCGGCTTTGTCAAACCTAAGAAACCTAATCATGTTTACAAACTTCACAAAGCTCTTTATGGTCTTAAACAAGCTCCTAGATCATGGTATAAATGCTTGACCAAGTTCCTTATTGCAAGTGGTTTCGAAATTGGTAAAATTGATTCTACTCTTTTTACTAAAAGGGTTAATGGAGAACTATTTGTATGCCAAATTTATGTTGATGATATCATATGTGGTTCAACTAACCCTCTCTTTAGTGAAAAGTTTGGAAAGCTAATGTCAAAGAAGTTTGAGATGTCTATGATGAGTGAACTCAAATTCTTCCTCGGTTTGCAAATCAAGCAAACTAAGGAAGGTACATTTTTCTCTCAAACTAAGTACACCAAGGACCTATTCAAGAAGTTCAATATGCAAGAATGCAAAGGTATGTCTACACCCATGCCTACTAGTGGACATAATGATTCGACCAAAGATGGTGAACCGGTTGATCAAAAGGTTTATCGCTCTATGATTGGTTCATTGTTATACCTATGTGCTTCACGTCCTGATATTATGCTAAGTGTGTGCATGTGTGCAAGATATCAAGCTGCCCCTAAAGAATGTCATCTTAAGGCCGTGAAAAGGATAGTTAGATACTTAATTCATACACCAAATTTTGGCATTTGGTACCCTAAGAGGTCTTCTTTTGATCTTGTTGGCTATTCCGACTCGGATTATGCCGGAGACAAGGTTAATAGAAAGTCAACTTCGGGTACTTGTCAATTTCTTGGTAGATCTCTTGTGTCTTGGTCTTCCAAGAAACAAAACTCCGTATCCTTATCCACCGCCGAAGCTGAATACATTGCTGCTGGTTCATGTTGTGCTCAATTACTTTGGATGACCCAAACTCTTAAAGATTATGGGATCTATGTGAAACATGTTCCACTGCTTTGTGACAATGAAAGTGCTATCAAAATTGGTCATAATCCTATACAACATTCTCGAACTAAGCATATTGAAGTTCGTCATCATTTCATTCGAGATCATGTTGCTAAGGGTGACATAAATCTTAAGCATGTTCGCACTGATAAGCAATTAGCGGATATATTCACTAAACCACTTGATGAGAAAGTGTTTTGCAGGTTGAGAGGACAATTGAACATCATTGATGCTTCAAACTTGGAGTAGGAACTCCATTGGATACATGCAAGACATGAGCTTATGACTAATCCATGATATATCTCTTATAATGACTATCTTATGTCTTGGATATATTTGTACCTTGCATGTTGTCTAACCCATGTAGGTGCTTGGTTGAAACTAATTCCATGAGATTGCGACTCACTCACATCTTGAGAAATCTCTACATCACCAAGTCTCTACACAATGGTGGTTGAAGACAAGGAAGCACAAAACCATTCAAACATATCCTTTGAAATATTCTTTGTTGAGCCTCATTATTGTCACTTTTGGATACACAAGTGCTCTTCCTTGCAAGAACTAATCCATGTAGGTAGATGAACTCAAACTCCAAGTGGTGCTCCAAACTCTTGATGGGCTACATCAACCATGAGCACCCACACAAGTTCAACTACATGTGAAAGAATCACACCACCACCCAAGGTATGTTATTCCATCTTAGAGAAGCTTTACTCCGAGACATGAGTCAAAGCAACTCAACAAGATGTGAATACATCAAGATGCTTAAACAAAAATGGCAACCCCATTCTGAGCTTAAACAATGAGTATGACCTATGATCAAGTGTTCTCACTTGACTCCTAAGTCAATATACTCTAACATAGGTGACTATGTCACCGCCCAACTCTAGATGAAGTTCTCTTGTGTTCTTTCTTTGTGTTATTGCATTTGTCTCATGCTTGTTTATCTGTTCCCTTCTCTTTTTGTCTAGTTCTTTCAGTTTCTTCCCTTTTCTCTTTGCTTTTGTTCTGCATTTTCTGCATTTAATTCATTGCAAATCTTTGTGAGATCTTATTTGACTAGTGAGCTGAGCTGACAAGTGTTCTCTCTGTCATGAACTCGGTTTCACCGATTTGTAATTTTCGGTCCAACCGAATCCCTTCGGTACCACCAAAACATACCACTCGGTGCCACCGATTTCGCAACAGGAAAAACATTTTGTCACATAATCTATATTTCTTCTGATCCAGCTTCACTCAATGAATCTTGTCTCAATTTTATTCTTTGCTTTATGCTGAGTCTCAAGGACCAACCCTATTCGACGGATTCCAGAAAAACCTTCTTGGAAATTGATGTCAAAGGGGGAGAGAGAGATCACATCAAAGCCTATCTTTGGGGAGAGAGAGATCACATCAAAGCACTAAAGGGGGAGAGAAAGTCTCAAGGATCCCAGACGTCCCAGATAATGTATTAAGGGGGAGAAAGAGATCTCTAGGGGAGAGACAATACTCAAGGATCCCAGATGCTTGATGTTCAAGAGGAGAGATGTCACATGTCTTTTTAGAGGGAAAGACATATTCATTTGTATCTTTCAGCTCTGATTTTCTGTTCCCTATCTACTCCCAATATCCCATGAAAGATTCAGGGGGAGCAAGACACCCATGGGAAAGAAATCAGTCAAATTCATTGCATATCTTTACTCTTGGGGACATGTTGAATCCAATGTGGTACCTTGTACTCACTCTCTACATGTCATCCCAGTCTTGGTATTCTTGTAGTTTCTTTTGTTTGCTCTGGCTAGTGGATGTACCTGTGTTATCTAACCTTGTTTGTGCTGGTTCATTCCATCCTAAGCCAACTTAAGACTACAAGGTAAGTGTATGCATCAAAATCATGAGTATGAGGAATTCTTGCCTATGTATATACTATTTGCAAGAAGGACTCATGAGCATGAAGGTATTTTCCTTAATAATCTTTTGCTCTGATGCATATGGCCAAGATACATGTAACACATTGCCTACTCTGTCATGATTATGCTCTCACATGCTTCTATATTTTATATTCACATGATTGCATACATGTAGGGGGAGCCTATGTTTGTTACATGTCCTTCCAAAGCTTTACTTACTATTCTTTGTATCTTTATCTAAAGCTTTGATGTATGTTGCCATCAATTACCAAAAAGGGGGAGATTGAAAGCACAAGTGCTCCCTAGGTGGTTTTGATAATTGATGACAACATATCTCTTGTTGGACTAACGTTTTCATCTAGTATGTTTCAAATAAGTTCAACAATTGAGTGGCATGGACTAAAGGGTGTGGGAAGGTCTCCAAGATACTAAGGACAAAGGATTGGCTAAAGCTTGAAGTTCAAGACTCTTCATTTTACATTTTAGTGATCCAAGATCACATTGAGTCCATGGGAAAAGCCAATACTATCAAGGAGGGATGAGGTGTTGCTTAATGAGCCTCTTGCTCAAGTGCTTAATGATATGCTCCAAAATCCTCAGCTACTTTCCCATATCCACAAATGACCTAAACCCTAAGCCAAACTCGGTCATACCGATTCTATCTATCCGGCGCCACCGAGTTTCACTTGTCATTTGCCACTGCCAAACCCTAGCAATTCGATCTCACCGATGGGATCTCGGTCTCACCGAGATGGGCTTGCAAACTCTCTGTTACCTGTTGCAATATCTTCGGTCCAACCGAGATATGAAATCGGTCCCACCGAGTTTGCTTGGCCAACTCTCTGTTTCGCTTATTACCGAAATCGGTCCCACCGAGTTTGAGTAATCGGTCAAACCGAGTTTTGGATTTTCCCTAACCCTAGCACATCGGTCCCACCGAGTTGTTCCAATCGGTCCCACCGAAATTCCTAACAGTCACTAGGTTTACTATTTCGGTCCGACCGAGTTTTCTGATTCAGTCCCACCGAGATTGGTAAATTGTGTGTAACGGTTGGATTTTGTGTGGAGGCTATAAATACCCCTCCACCTCCTCTTCACTCGTGGAGAGAGCTATCAGACTAAGCCTACACTTCCAGCATCCTATTTCTGAGAGAGAACTACCTACTCATGTGTTGAGGCCAAGATATTCCATTCCTATCATATGAATCTTGATCTCTAGCCTTCCCCAAGTTGCTTTCCACTCAAATCTTCTTTCCACCAGAACCAAATCCTATGAGAGAGAGTTGAGTGTTGGGGAGACTATCATTTGAAGCACAAGAGCAAGGAGTTCATCATCAACACACCATTTGTTACTTCTTGGAGAGTGGTGTCTCCTAGATTGGATAGGTGTCACTTGGGAGCCTCCGACAAGATTGTGGAGTTGAACCAAGGAGTTTGTAAGGGCAAGGAGATCGCCTACTTCGTGAAGATCTACCGCTAGTAAGGCAAGTCCTTCGTGGGCGATGGCCATGGTGGGATAGACAAGGTTGCTTCTTCGTGGACCCTTCGTGGGTGGAGCCCTCCATGGACTCGCGCAACTGTTACCCTTCGTGGGTTGAAGTCTCCATCAACGTGGATGTAGGATAGCACCACCTATCTGAACCACGGGAAAAACATCCGTGTCTCCGAGCGTTTGAATTCTCCAAACCCTTCCCTTTACATTCTTGCAAGTTGCATGCTTTACTTTCCGCTGCCTATATACACTTTGCATACTTGTTTGATATGTATTGTGAGTGTAGAAATTATGCTTAAACTCCACTCAAACTGAAAAAGCTTAAAAATTGCAACTTTGGCATGAAGTGTCTAACCACCCCCCCTCTAGACACATCTACTTCAAGGTCCCACACTTGGGGAGGAGCTTGCTGATGAAGACGCGCGCCTGGAGGCCGAGGGCCTGCGCCTGGCTGCAGGGAGGCGCGAGCTGGAGGCCGCCATCGCCCTCGCGCGTCGTCAGCATGATCTTGACGATGAAGAGGCGAAGGCGTCGCTGGAGGCCTCTCGAGTGGCCCGATCCCAGGCCACCGAGGAGGCCCGGAGAGATGACCAATGGCGAGAGGCGGCGGAGGAGCGGGCTCGCGAGCTCCTGGCCCGGTGCCACTCACTGGAGGAGCAAGTGGAGCTACGCGAGCTGGCCCTTGCGTCGATGCGGGTGGCCTCCGGCGACCTAGCCGAGCTCCAGAGGCGCGAAGAAGCGTTGACGCTGGAAGCCGCTGAACGCACTCGCGAGTACGAGCGACCGGAGATGAGGGAGCGCTTGGTGATGGAGGCAGAGGACGATGTCGCCGCGCGGGAGGCTTGTGTCCTGGAAGAGGTCGGTCGTCGGGTGGCGATGGCGCGCCAAGACCTCGAGCGCGAGTTCGAGAAGAGACTGGAGATGATCCGGGTCGAAGCCGAGGGCAGAACTGCAGCCCTGAGGGCCCAACGGGATGAGGCGACGCAGCGGGTCGACGCCTCCCGGGCCGCCCTTGAGGCATCGCAAAAGGAGTTAGCCACCTCCTAGGCCGAGATGCTCCGTCTTCGTCAGCGGGTGGAGGAGGCTGAAGGCGTCGCGCGCCAGAACGCGGACGAGATATCTCAGCGGCAGGTCCTGGAACATGTGCATGGTCCCATGCTTGCTACGCTCTGGGAGAGAGCTAGCGCGGCCTTGGGCAACATCTGTGAGGCGGCTGTTGGCGAGCCGCACACATCCAACTATGCTGGCAACCTTCAGTTCTTCACTGCCGTGGTGACGCAGCTGGAGGCGCGTTCGACAAGGGCCGATAGGTTGGTGGAAGAGAGGAGCCGCGCGCTGCTCGAGCGCGCCTTCTCCCGTGTCTTCAGCCACCTCCTGATCATGGATCCCCGCTTTGATTTTGACGCTGTCATCGCCCCAGTCCCCCAGGCCGTCCGAGGTGACCTGGCGCACTGGGTGGAAGACAACGTGGACGCCCTTGTCAGGGCCTTCGCTTCGGACGACGACGGCGTGATCGTAGGTGCTGACGAGGGCGGTGCGGCGAGCGGCCCTGACGCCGCTGGCGGCGACGCAGACAATGATGGCGGGTTCGGCGACCCCAGCGAAGGCTCGGGAGGTGCTTCCGGGGACACATTGGGGGATTGGTCCGACTAAATGTGTATTGCTCCTGTGTTTTTCACTCTGCATGAATAGAACTCAGGTTTTTGTCCTGATGGCTTGTGAGAGCATTTTGGGAGGGGAAGCCCCTCAGGTAAAACCCGTGTTCAGCATATCAATAGTTTCCATATTGCACGAGCGCCCGCGCCTGGTGGCTGGCTGGTTTACCTTTGTTTCGCACAAGCCCTGAAGTAGCCTGTGGGAGGGCATGACGCCCTTGGTGTTCTTTAGTTGAATCCGTTGGATACAAGAGTGTCTCCGGCGGGGAGTTTCACAAGCGTTGGCCTTCTTCACAGGCTATGGGCCTTTTCTTGAACGTGTGAGCTTCATAGGCACTCGCCTTGCTTTACAGGCTCTGGGCCTTTTCCTGAGCGCGATGACTTCACAGGCATCGCCTTCTTCACAGGCTCTGGGCCTTTTCCTAAACGCAGTCACTTCACAGGCTCTGGGCCTTTTCCCAAGTGCGGTGACTTCACAGGCACTCTCCTTGCTTCACAGGCTCTGGGACTTTTCCTAAACGCAATCACTTCACAGGCATTCGCCTTGCTTCACAGGCTCTGGGCCTTTTCCCAAGCGCGGTGACTTCACAGGCACTCACCTTGCTTCACAGGCTCTGGGCCTTTTCCTAAACGCAGTCACTTCACAGGCATTCGCCTTGCTTCACAGGCTCTGGGCCTTTTCCCAAGCGCGGTGACTTCACAGGCACTCGCCTTGCTTCACAGGCTCTAGCTCTTTTCCTAAACGCAGTGACTTCACAGGCATTCGCCTTGCTTCACAGGCTCTGGGCCTTTTCCCAAGCGCGGTGACTTCACAGGCACTCGCCTTGCTTCACAGGCTCTAGGCCTTTTCCTAAACGCAGTGACTTCACAGGCTCTGGGCCTTGTCAGAAGGCGAGGGCTTCACAGGCTCTGGGCCTTGTCAGAACGCGAGGGCTTCATAGGCTCTGGGCCTTGTCAGAACGCGAGGGCTTCACAGGCACTCGCCTTGCTTCACAGGCTCTGGGCCTTGTCAGAACGCGAGGGCTTCACAGGCACTCGCCTTGCTTCACAGGCTCTGGGCCTTTTCCTTACAGGACAACCTCCGCACGCACCCGAAAATCCTCCCGAGAGGGAGCAACGGCGGCGGTTTGCGTTGCGTACGAGCCAGGCCTGACCCGACTCGCAAGGGGCTAGCGAGGGGAGGCAGCTGTGACGAAGCGGTAACCAAAACGCAAGAAATGGCTCGAGCGAGAATAAGCACCCCTTCCCCGAACACACGCAAAGCTCAAATTCGAATTCAACTTAAATCCAGTGGGGGAAAAGCTACAGCCAAAGGGAAAGGCAACGAAAAGCAGACAAAAGGCCGCGTCCGGCACCTAATCTAGTCTTGGACGTCTTCTCACCAGCGCGGAGCTAAGTGCTGTCCACTGGGCATGGGAGGGAGCCCCAGGGCCTGAGGCCGGCACCCCTGAGACTCCGGCGCGTGTACAGCCCCACTCATTATTACGTGAGAGTGTCACGGGGAGGCGAGCTTCACAGGCACTGGGCCTTCTTCATAGGTACTGGCCTTGCTTCATATCGCCAGACGGGGGCCCCCCCTTGCGCCACACTCTAGTGCCATCAGCAACGACCGAAACCCAGGACGCCGCCTGATGGGGTAGAGCGGTCGCCAGCGGTTCCCCCGACGACCACGGGTCCTCTGCCAGGGGCAGGCCCTGAGGCACCTCCCCAGCAGAGGGCCTACCTCCTGAGAACGCCTTGCTCCGAACGCCGCGGTGGTGATGTCGGATCCTGTCCCCTCTCCTGCAGCCCCGTGTGCCCTCCTCCCGAGGGGTAGGAGACTGTGGGAACGGGGCAGCTGCTTGCCGCGGCGACCTGCACCTCCTGTGATCTATGGTTAGCGTATCCCTGCCCCTGAAGAGTTAGCGGTGCCCGATAATCGTTGCCTCCAGCGTGGCCAGCGGGTTCGTCCATGGGCTCCTGGAAGGGCTCAGCTTCCACTGCCTTGTCCCCCTAGCTTGGGCCGAGGAGCGAGCCTTGCCCGCTCTCGTGAGGGTGTCCTTGGTCCAGCATGAGGGGCATGTAGTCCTCCATCGCCGTCATTCCGAGTGCCACGCCGTGATGCCCCGCATGCCACGCGGTCCCGCCTGTCATGCCTACCGCGGGGTGGCAGCTCGGCCGCCCTCCGGGGCCGTGGGTCGCGTCGAGTCCTTCTTCTTCGCGGGCCGGGGGCGGGGGCAGCGCCGCCGACGGTCCGGTGCTGACAGCTTCGCTGGCATTGGAGTAGCCTTGGAGTCCGCGGGCGCGTGCGGAGCCCCCGCGCGGGTCGCCCTGGGCTTGAGATGGAAGCTGGGTGGAGAAGGGGTGAGCCCTTGAGGCGCCGAAGCCCAGGAGCTCCGCCACTCGCTCCAGCAGCACGTCGTGGCCGCCCTCCAGCAGTCTGCACCACAGCAGCTCTCAGGCCACCGTGAGCGCGGCCCTTGAATTCGCCTGCTCCCGGTGGGTGTACGGTGTCGTGGTTGCGGCGTGATTGGAGGCCCTTGCCGCCGACCGCGCTTGCCGCGGTGTGAGGGTTGCGGAGGCCTGTCTGCGTCGCCCCCGGCCCGCGGCGCCCTGTGGACCACGAGCTGCCTGGGGCGCGGGGTCGCCCGAGGCGGGCAGCTCCGCGCAGGTGGGCCACGCCGCCCATGGAACTTGGTTGCCCGCCTGGGCGCCGGACATGGTGATGACGATGCGACGGGAGACGGAGCGGCAGGAAGGAAAATTCCGGCGCACCCCTACCTGGCGTGCCAAATGTCGGATCACGGGTTCCGACAGACCCTTAAGGTTCGAACACTGGGGTGCGCGCGGAGATCACGCCTTCTACCTCCCCGACTCACAAAGATCTAAACTACTAAAAGAACTGCACGAGAGACAGAAGGTTTATACTGGTTCGGGCCACCGTTGTGGTGTGATACCCTACTCCAGTGTGTGGTGCTGGATTGCCTCCTGGGGCTGGTGATGATGAACAATACAAGGAAGAACAGCCTCGCGAGGGTCTGTTCTTGGCTGGGGCGATGAACTGCTAGGAGGAGTTCAGTCACCCTTCTCTCTCTCTCACTCACCCTCTCTGCTTTTCTCTCACTTGTCGACCGTCTAGTTGAGATCGAACCGAGCCCCTTGCTACGTGGGTGGCCGGTCCTATTTATAGGCAAAGGCCCTGGGCCTCTTCCCAAATATTGAGCGGAAAGGGCGCCAGCAATGGTGGGCTAATTTGAAGGGGAACATCAAGTACACTTATCCTGACTAAAGTTGGTCTTCGCCTGCGAAAGGCTCTGCGGTGACGCCGTGCTGGGCTCCATGGTGACCTCCGTCTCGTAGTCCACGAGGTCTTGGTCTACTTGCACCGGAATGGAAACCTTTGCCTGATGCCTTGGTACTCTGCGGCTGCGCTTGTCCCCTTTGCACCAAAGAGGAAAGAAGGACGCTGCGCGCGCTGGCACCCGCCTGGCGCCCTGAGTCGTCATGGCTTGCGTCATGGGCACCTCGCGAGGTACCCCGCCTTGATTTCTCCGCCTCCTCGCGAGCCAGCCTGAGGAGGCCGCGCCTGAGGATGCGCCGTGTCGTCCGCCCCACGAGGCTTGGCCCCTCGCGAGGGTCTTGAGTCTTGTGTTGATGAAGATGGGCCATGCTGGGCCTCCTTTGAGCCACGCCGCAGGCCGTAGGCAGGCAAGTCTGGGGACCCCCGTTCCCAGAACGTCGATAGTTAGCAATAAAGTAAAGTAATTACATGGCGTTTTCATTGACACGCAGGTCATAAATAAATTAAGACAACTCCTATGGCTCCTGCCGGTTGTCATACTCATCAACATGCAAGTCGTGATTCCTATTACATGAACATGATCAATCTCATACATCACATATATCATTCATCAGATCCTTTTGGCCATATCACATCACATAGCATACCCTGCAAAAACAAGTCAGACGTCCTCTAATTGTTGTTGCATGTTTTACGTGGCTGCTATGGGTTTCTAGCAAGAACGTTTCTTACCTACGCAAAACCACAACGGTGATATGCCAATTGCTATTTACCCTTCATAAGGACCCTTTTCATCGAATCCGATCTGACTAAAGTGGGAGAGACACACACCCGCCAGCCAACTTATGCATCAAGTGCATGTCAGTCGGTGGAACCAGTCTCACGTAAGCGTACATGTAAGGTCGGTTCGGGCCGCTTCATCCCACAATACCGCCGGATCAAGATAAGACTAGTAACGGTAAGCAAATTGAACAAATCATCGCCCACAACTGCTTTGTGTTCTACTCGTGCATAGAATCTATGCATAGACCTAGCTCTGATACCATTGTTGGTGAACGTAGTAATAATTCAAAATTTTCCTACGTTTCACCAAGATCAATCTAGGAGATGCTAGCAACGAGATAGAGGGAGTGCATCTTCATACCCTTGAAGATCACTAAGTGGAAGCATTGCAAGAACGCGGTTCGTGGAGTCGTACACGCAGCGATTCAGATCACGGTCGATTCCGATCTAAGCGGCGAACAACGGTGCCTCCGTGTTCAACACACGTACAGCCCGGGGACGTCTCCTCCTTCTTGATCCAGCAAGGGGAGAGGAGAAGTTGAGGGAGAATCCGACAGCACGACGGCATGGTGGTGATAGAGCTCGTGGTTCTCCGGTAGGGCTTTGCCAAGCGCTATGGAGGAGGAGGAGGTGTGGGAGAGGGGGAGGGGATGCGCCAGGGGAAGGGTGCGGCTGCCCTCTCTCTCCCTCACTATATATAGGGGGGAGGGGTGGAGGAGGCGCACTAGGGTTCCCTAGGGGAGGGCAGCGGCCACAGGGGAAACCCTAGATGGGTTTGGGTGCTCCCACCCCTAGGAAACTTGCCCCCCAAGCCGGGAGGGGTGGCTGCCCTAGGGGAGGCGCCCCCACCTCTCTAAGTTCCATGAGAAGGGGTGGGAGGGGCGCTCAGCCCCTTAGTGGGCTGATGTGCCCCCTCCCCTTGGCCCATAAGGCACCCCAATGCTTGCCAGGGCCTCCGAAACCCCTTTCGGAGATGCTGGTCGTCACCCGGTACCCCCGGAACAATTCCGGACTCCAATACCCTTCGTCCAATATATCGATCTTCACCTCCGGAACTCCTCATCACGTCCGAGGTCTCATCCGGGACTCCGACCACATACTATTTCCCATAACAACTCTAGCGTCACCGAACCTTAAGTGTGTAGACCCTACAGGTTCGGGAACCATGCAGACATGACCGAGACATCTCTCTGTCCAATAACCAATAGTGGCATTTGGATACCCATATTGGCTCCTACATGTTCCACGATGATCTCATCGGATGAACCACGATGTCGGGGATTCAATCGATCCCGTATACAATTCCCATTGGCTATCGGTATGTTACTTGCCCGAGATTCGATCGTCGGTATCCCCATACCTCGTTCAATCTCATTACCAACAAGTCTCTTTACTCGTTCCGTAACGCATGATCCTATGACCAACTCCTTAGTCACATTGATCTCATTATGATGATGCATTACCGAGTGGGCCCAGAGATACCTCTTTGTCATACGGAGTGACAAATCCCAGTCTCGATTCGTGCCAACCCAACAGACACTTTCGAAGATACTTGTAATGCACCTTTATAGCCACCCAGTTACGTTTTGATGTTTGGTACACCCAAAGCATTCCTACGGTATCCGGGAGTTGCACAATCTCATGGTCTAAGGAAATGATACCTGACATTAGAAAAGCTTTAGCAGACGAACTTCATGATCTTGTGCTACGCTTAAGATTGGGTCTTGTCCATCACATCATTCTCCTAATGATGTGATCCCGTTATCAATGACATCCAATGTCCATGGTCAGGAAACCATAACCATCTATTGATCAACCAGCTAGTCAACTAGAGGCTTACTAGGGACATGTTGTGGTCTATGTATTCACACATGTATTACGGTTTCCGGTTAATACAAGTATATCATGAACAATAGACAATTACCATGAACAAGGAAATATAATAATAACCATTTTATTATTGCCTCTAGGGCATATTTCCAACATAATTGTGTTATCCGGAAATCGTAATACATGTGTGAATACATAGACCACAACATGTCCCTAGTGAGCCTCTAGTTGACTAGCTCATTGATCAATGGATGGTTACGAGTTCCTGACCATGGACATTGGATCTTATTGATAACGGGATCACATCATTAGGAGAATGATGTGATGGACAAGACCCAATCCTAAGCATACCACAAGATCGTGTAGTTCGTCTGCTAAAGCTTTTCTAATGTCAAGTATCTTTTCCTTAGACCATGAGATTGTGAAACTCCCGGATACTGTAGGAATGCTTTGGGTGTGCCAAACGTCCCAACGTAACTGGGTGGCTATAAAGGTGCACTACGGGTATCTCCGAAAGTGACTCTCCGGTAACGAGATTGAACGAGGTATTGGGATACCGACGATTGAATCTCGGGCAAGTGACATACCGATGGACAAAGGGAATTGTATACGGGATTGATTGAATACTCGACATCATGGTTCATCCGATGAGATCATCATGGAACATGTGGGAGCCAACATGGGTATCCAGATCACGCTGTTTGTTATTGGCCGGAGAGATGTCTCGGTCATCTCTACATGGTTCCCGAACCCGTAGGGTCTACACACTTAAAGTTCGGTGACGCTAGAGTTGTTATGGAAATTAGTATGCGGTTACCAAATGTTGTTTGGAGTCCTGGATGAGATCTCGGACGTCACGAGGAGTTCCAGAATGGTCCGGAGATAAAGATTTATATATGGGAAGTCCTTACTCGGTCGCCGGAAGTGTTCGGGGGTTTATCGGTATTGTACTGGGACCACCGAAAGGGTTCCGGGGGTCCACCTGCCTCGGAGGGCCCTATGGGCTGAATATGGAGGGGAACCAGCCCCTAGGTGGGCTGGGCGCCAAACCCCCCAGGGCCCATGCGCCTAGGGTTTAGGGGAAACCCTAAAGGGGGCGCCCCCCTTGGCTTGGGGGGGCAAGCCACCTCCCCTTGGCCGCCGCCCGCCCTCTAGATCCATCTGGAGGGGGCCGGCCCCCCTCTCCCTTGCCCCTATAAATAGAGGGGATGTGGGAGGGCTGCCGCACCCTTCCCCTGGCGCAGCCCTCTCCCTCCCCAACACCTCCGTAGTAGTAGTAGTGCTTGGCGAAGCCCTGCCGAAGAACTGCAAGCTCCACCACCACGCCGTCGTGCTGCCGGAGCTCTTCCTAAACTTCTCCTCTCCCCTTGCTGGATCAAGAAGGAGGAGACATCCCCGGTCTGTATGTGTGTTGAACGCGAAGGCGCCGTTGTTCGGCACTTAGATCGGAATCAACCGCGATCTGAATCGCTGCGAGTACGACTCCTTCATTCGTGTTCTTTTAATGCTTCCGCATCGCAATCTTCAAGGGTATGAAGATACACTCCCCTCTCTCTTGTTGCTAGTCTCTCCATATATTGATCTTGGTGATACATAGAATTTTTTTAATTTCTGCAGCGATCCCCAATAGTATATTTGGTATACATGTTATTGATGTTTACCTTACTAATGCTCGTAGTAGCGCCTGGGTATTCGATACTGGTTCTGTTGCTCATATTTGCAACTCGAAACAGGGGCTACGGAATAAACTAAGATTGGCTAAGGACGGGGTGATGATGCGCATGGGAAATGGTTCCAAAGTCGATGTGATCGCCGTCGGCACGCTACCTCTACATCTACCTTTCGGATTACTTTTAGACCTGAATAATTGTAATTTGATGCCAGCGTTAAGCATGAACATTATATCTAGATATTGTTTGATGCGAGACGGTTATTCATTTAAATCAGAGAATAATGGTTATTCTATTTATATGTGTAATATCTTTTATGGTCATGCACCCTTGATGAGTGGTCTATTTTTGTTGAATCCCGATAGTAGTGATACACATATTCATAGTATTGAAGCCAAAAGATACAAGTTTAATAATGATAGTGTAACTTTTTTGTGGCACTATCGTTTAGGTCATATTGGTGTAAAGCGCATGCAGAAATTCCATGTTGATGGGCTTTTGGAATCACTTGATGCTTGCGAACCATGCCTCATGGGCAAGATAACTAAGACTCCGTTCTCTGAAACAACGGAGCGAGCAACAAACTTATTGGAAATAATACATACTGATGTATGCATTCCGATAAGTGTTGATGCTCGCGGCGGGTATCGTTATTTTCTGACCTTCACAGATGATTTGAGCAGATATGGGTATATCTACTTAATGAAACATAAGTCTGAAACATTTGAAAAGTTCAAAGAATTTCAGAGTGAAGTGGAAAATCATCGTAACAAGAAAATAAAGTTTCTACGATCTGATCGTGGAGGTGAATATTTGAGTTATGAGTTTGGTCTTCATTTGAAACAATATGGAATAGTTTCGCAACTCACGCCACCTGGAACACCACAGCGTAATGGTGTGTCCGAATGTCGTAACCGCACTTTATTAGATATGGTGCGATCTATGATGTCTCTTACTGATTTACCACTATCGTTTTGGGGTTATGCTTTAGAGATGGCTGCTTTCATGTTAAATAGGGCACCATCGAAATCCGTTGAGACGACACCATATGAACTATGGTTTGGCAAGAAACCCAAGTTGTCGTTTCTTAAAGTTTGGGGCTGCGATGCTTATGTGAAAAAGCTTCAACCTGATAAGCTCGAAGCCAAATCAGAGAAATGTGTCTTCATAGGATACCCAAAGGAGACTGTTGGGTACACCATCTATCACAGATCCGAAGGCAGGATATTCGTTGCTAAGAATGGATCCTTTCTACAGAAGGAGTTTCTCTCGAAAGAAGTGAGTGGGAGGAAAGCAGAACTTGATGAGGTAACTGTACCTTCTCCCTTATTGTGGAAAGTAGTTCATCACAGAAATCAGTTCCAGTGATTCCCACACCAATTAGTGAGGAAGCTAATGATGATGATCATGAAACTTCTGATCAAGTTACTACCGAACGTCATAGGTGAACCAGAGTAAGATCCCCACCAGAGTGGTATGGTAATCCTGTTCTGGAGGTCATGTTACTTGACCATAATGAACCTATGAACTATGAGGAAGCAATGATGAGCTCAGATTCTGCGAAATGGCTTGAGGCCATGAAATCTGAGATGGGATCCATGTATGAGAACAAAGTATGGACTTTGGTTGACTTGCCCGATGATCGGCAAGCAATAGAGAATAAATGGATCTTCAAGAAGAAGACTAACGCTGACGGTAATGTTACTATCTACAAAGCTCGACTTGTTGCGAAAGGTTTTTGACAAGTTCAAGGAGTTGACTACGATGAGACCTTCTCACCCGTAGCGATGCTTAAGTCTGTCTGAATCATGTTAGGAATTGCCACATTTTATGATTATGAAATTTGGCAAATGGATGTCAAAATTGCATTCCTTAATGAATATCTTAAAGAAGAGTTGTATATGATGCAACTAGAATGTTTTGTCTATCCAAAAGGTGCTAACAAAGTGTGCAAGCTCCGGCGATCCATTTATGGACTGCTGCAAGCCTCTCGGAGTTGGAATATATGCTTTGATAGTGTAATCAAAGCATATGGTTCTATACAGACTTTTGGAGAAGCCTGTATTTACAAGAAAGTGAGTGGGAGCTCTGTAGCATTTCCGATATTATATGTGGATGACATATTGTTGATCGGAAATGATACTGAATTTCTGAATGGCATAAAAGGATACTTGAATAAGAATTTTTCAATGAAAGACCTCGGTGAAGCTACTTATATATTGGGCATCATGATCTATAGAGATAGATCAAGATGCTTAATTGGACTTTCACAAATCACATACCTTGATAAAGTTTTGAATAAGTTCAAAATGGATCAATCAAAGAAAGGGTTCTTGCATGTGTTAGAAGGTGTGAAGTTGAGTCAGACTCAATGCCCGACCATTGCAGAATATAGAGAGAAAATAAAAGTCATTCCCTATGCCTCAGCCATAGGTTCTATCATGTATGCAATGTTGTGTACCAGACCTGATGTGTGCCTTGCTATTAGTTTAGCAGGGAGGTACCAAAGTAATCTAGGAGTGGACCACAGGACAACGGTCAAGAACATCCTGAAATACCTCAAAAGGACTAAGGATATGTTTCTCGTTTATGGAGGTGACAAAGAGCTCGTCATAAATGGTTACGTCGATGCAAGCTTTGACACTGATCCGAATGACTCTAAGTCGCAAACCGGATACGTATTTATATTGAATGGTGGAGCTGTCAGTTGGTGCAGTTCCAAGAAGAGCATCGTGGCGGGATCTACGTGTGAAGCGGGGTACATAGCTACTTCGGAAGCAGCAAATGAAGGACTCTGGATGAAGGGGTTCATATCTGATCTAGGTGTCATACCTAGTGCATCGGGTGCAATGAAAATCTTTTGTGACAATACTGGTGCAATTGCCTTGGCAAAGGAATCCAGATTTCACAAGAGAACCAAGCAAATCAAGAGACACTTCAATTCCATCTGCGATCAAGCCAAGGAGGGAGACATAGAGATTTACAATATACATACGGATTTGAATGTTGCAAACCTGTTGACTAAGCCTCTCTCACGAGCAAAACATGATCACCACCAAGACTCCATGGGTGTTAGAATCTTTACTTTGTAATCTAGATTATTGACTCTAGTGCGAGTGGGAGACTGAAGGAAATACGCCCTAGAGGCAATAATAAAGTTGTTATTTATATTTCCTTATATCATGATAAATGTTTATTATTCATGCTAGAATTGTATTAACTGTAAACTTAGTACATGTGTGGATACATAGAAAAACAGAGTGTCGCTAATATGCCTCTACTTGACTAGCTCGTTAATCAAGATGCTTAAGTTTCCTAGCCATAGACATGTGTTTTCATTTTATGAACGGGATCACATCATTAGAGAATGATGTCATGGACAAGACCCATCCGTTAGCTTACAATAATGATCATTTAGTTTTTCTGCTATTGCTTCATTTATGACTTATACATGTTCCTCAGACTATGAGATTGTGCAACTCCCGAATACCGGAGGAACACCTTGTGTGCTATCAAACGTCACAACGTAACTGGGTGATTATAAAGATGCTCTACAGGTGTCTCCGATGGTGTTTGTTGAGTTGGCATAAATCGAGATTAGGATTTGTCACTCCGTGTATCGGAGAGGTATCTCTGGGCCCTCTCGGTAATGCACATCACTATGAGCCTTTCAAGCAATGTGACTAATGAGTTAGTCACGAGATGATGCATTATGGAACAAGTAAAGAAACTTGCCGATCACGAGATTGAACTAGGTAGATGATATTGACGATTGAATCTCGGGCATGTAACATACCGATGAAAAAGGGTACAACGTATGTTGTTATGCGGTTTGACCGATAAAGACCTTCGTAGAATATGTAGGAGCCAATATGAGCATCCAGGTTCCGCTATTGGGTATTGACCGGAGATGTGTCTCGGTCATGTCTACATAGTTCTCGAACCCGTAGGGTCCGCACGCTTAACGTTCAATGACGATTTGTATTGTGAGTTATGTGTTTTGATGAACCGAAGTTTGTTCGGAGTCCCGGATGAGATCACATACATGACGAGGGGTCTCGAAATGGTCGAGACATAAAGATTGATATATTGGAAGGTTCTGTTTGGACACCGGAATGGTTTCGGATAGGTTCGGGCATTTTCGGAGTACTAGGGGGTTACTGGAACCCCCCGGGGGGTTAATGGGCCTTCATGGGCCCTAGAGGCGGTGGCCAGGTGGAGGCGCGCGCCCCCCAAGCCCAATCCATATTGGACTAGGGTTGGGGGCGACCCCTCTTTCGTTCTTCTCCTCCCTCTCTTTTCCCCTTCTCCTTCTTGGAATAGGAAAGGGGCGGGCAAATCCTACTTGGACCGGGAGTCCAAGTAGGACTCCCCCCCTTGGCGTGCCACACCTTGGCCGGCCTCCTCCTCCCCCTCCTTTATATACGTGGGAGGGGGCACCCCAAAGGCACACCAAAGTTTCTCTTAGCCATGTGCGGTGCCACCCTCCATCGTTACACACCTCGGTCATATCATCGTAGTGCTTAGGTGAAGCCCTGCGCCGGTAAACTTCATCATCACCGTCACCACGCCGTTGTGCTGAGGAAACTCTCCATCGGCCTCAACTACGTCAAGAGTTCGAGGGACGTCACCGAGTTGAACGTGTGCTGATCGCGGAGGTGTCATACGTTCGGTACTTGGATCAGTTGGATCACGAAGACGTTCGACTACATCAACCGCGTTACTAAACACTTCTGCTTTCGGTCTACAAGGGTACGTGGACACACTCGCCCCGCTCGTTTTTATAGATAGATCTTGCATGATCGTAGGTAATTTTTTTGAAATACTGCGTTCCCCAACAAGGGGGGCCACCCCGTGTGCACAACCCACCTGGGTGCGCCAGGCCCCCCAGGCGCGCCCTGGTGGGTTGTGGCCTCCTCGGCCCACCTCCGGTGCCCATCTTATAGTATATGAGTCATTTTGACTGGAAAAAATAGAGGGAGGACTTTCGGGACGAAGCGCCACTGCCTTGAGGCAAAACTTGGGCAGGAGCACTTTTGCCCTCCGGCGAAGCGATTCGCCGGGGAAACTTCCCTCCTAGAGGGGGAAATCATCGTCTCATCATCACCAATAACTCTCCCATCTTGGTGAGGGCAATCTCCATCAACATCTTCAACAGCACCATCTCCTCTCAAAGCTAGTTCATCTCTTGTGTTCAATCTTATTACCAGAACTATAGATTGGTGCTTGTGGGTGACTAGTAGTGTTGATTACATCTTGTAGTTGATTACTATATGGTTTATTTGGTGGAAGATTCTATGTTCAGATCCATTATGCTATTTAATACTCCTATGATCATGAACATGTTTGTCATTTGTGAGTAGTTACTTTTGTTCTTGAGGTCACGGGAGAAATCATGTTGCAAGTAATCATGTGAACTTGATATGTGTTTGATATTTTGGTAGTATGTATGTTGTTATTCCCTTAGTGGTTTCATGTGAACATCGACTACATGACACTTCACCATATTTGGGCCTAAGGGAATGCATTGTGGAGTAGCAATTAGATGGTGGGTTGCAAGAGTGACAGAAGCTTAAACCCCAGTTTATGCGCTATTTCGTAAAGGACCGATTGGATCCAAAAGTTTAATGCTATGGTTAGAATTTATTCTTAATACTTTTCTCATAGTTGCGGATGCTTGCAGGAGGGTTAATCATAAGTAGGAGGTTTGTTCAAGTAATAACATCACCTAAGCACCAGTCCACCCACATATCAAATTACCAAAGTAGAGAATACAAATCAAACCAACATGATGAAAGTGACTAGATGAAATTCCCGTGTACCCTCAAGAACGCTTTGCTTATCATAAGAGACCGTTTTGGCATGTCCTTTGCCTCAAAAAGATTGGGCTACCTTGCTGCACTTTTATTACTACTATTGTTACTTGCTCATTACGAATTATCTTGCTATCAAACTACTCCGTTACTTACAATGTCAGCACTTGCAGACATTACCATAATGAAAACTACTTGTCATTTCCTTCTGCTCCTCGTTGGGTTCGACACTCTTATTCATTGAAAAGAGCTACAATTGATCCCCTATACTTGTGGGTCATCACTACTATGAACACTAGTAATGTACACATCAATAACATGTATATCATATATACTTATGTTTACTTTGCCATCCTTCTTATCCGCCAAGTATTTGGGGCAGTTCCGCTTCTAGTGATCATTTCCTTTGCAGTAGAAGCACTCAGTTTCAGGTTTGGGTCTAGCTTGGGCTTCTTCATGGGAGTGGCAACTTGCTTGCCATTCTTCTTGAAGTTCCCTTTCTTTCCCTTGCCCTTTTACTTGAAACTAGTGGTCTTGTCAACTGTCAGTGTCAAAACCGGCGGATCTCGGGTAGGGGGTCCCGAACTGTGCGTCTAGGCGGATGGTAACAGGAGACAAGGGACACAATGTTTTTACCCAAGTTCGGGCCCTCTCGATGGAGGTAAAACCCTACTCCTGCTTGATTAATATTGATGATATGGGTAGTACAAGAGTAGATCTACCACGAGATCAAAGAGGCTGAAACCCTAGAAGCTAGCCTATGGTATGATTGTTGTTCGTCCTATGGACTAAAACCCTCCGGTTTATATAGACACCGGAGAGGGCTAGGGTTACACAGAGTCGGTTACAATGGGAGGAGATCTACATATCCGTATTGCCAAGCTTTCCTTCCATGCCAAGGAAAGTCCCATCCGGACACGGGACGAAGTCTTCAATCTTGTATCTTCATAGTCCGAGAGTCCGGCCAAAGGTTATAGTCCAGCTATCCAGACACCCCCCCCCCCTAATCCAGGACTCCCTCGGTAGCCCCTGAACCAGGCTTCAATGACGACGAGTCCGGCGCGCAGATTGTCTTCGGCATTGCAAGGCGGGTTCCTCCTCCGAATACTTCATAGAAGATTTTGAACACAAGGATAGTGTCCAGCTCTACAAAATAAGTTCCACATACTGTCGTAGAGAGAATAATATTTACACAAATCTAATCTGTTGACGTATTCCGTAGCGTGTCATCACGCCACAGCCAAGCCTTTGTTTGAACCGTTTTTATTGTTCCACCTCAGCGTGTTTTGCGAGGTGGTTTCCTTGGCACGTCTTGTCGAAGCAGAGATCGTGTCCCCTTATCCCGGGATTCTCATCAATACAGGCATGGGTAACCCAACCGCGCCATTGATTACGGCGCTTGGGAGATAAGCGAGTTTTACCAGGCTGGTGGGGACGCATAGTTTGGTCCGCCCATATAAGGGGATAAGGATCCGCCTTTCCATCCACGCCTTCTTCCTCCTTTGCTCATCCATTTTCGCGCACTCAAGCTCCAGCGCCCAAGTCCGCATTCCCCACCTCAACCTTCTCCATCCATGTCCGGAGCGGGAGGCAAGTGGATGGTCTCCTCCGTTACGGAGGGACACATCAAGAAGCTGAGGAAAGCCGGGTACTTGTCTGACGACATCGCGCACCGGCTCCCAGACAAGGGGCATCTCATCCCCACCCCCAGGCCCCATGAGAGGGTGGTGTTCCTCACCCATTTCCTCCGTGGACTAGGCTTCCCTCTCCACCCATTTGTCCATGGACTCATGTTCTACTACGGCCTGGACTTCCACGATCTGGCCCCAAACTTCATCCTCAACATCTCGTCGTTCATCGTCGTGTGTGAGGCCTTCCTCTGCATCCAGCCCTACTTCGGCCTATGGCTGAAGACCTTCAATGTCAAGCCGAAGGTAGTGGGTGGCCGCCAGGCGGAGTGCGGAGGCGCCATGGTGGGCAAGATGCCCAACGTCCTATGGCTCGAGGGCTCCTTCATGGAGACCATAAAGGGGTGCCAATCGGGGTGGTTCTACATCACCGAGCCACGTGACCCTGAATGGTCACAGCCCCCGAGTTCCGATTCGAAATCCCTACGCGGCTCACCTCCTAGAAAGAGAAGGGCCTGCCGTGGGGTAAAAAGGAGAGCTGACCGGACTCCAAACATGCGTCCAAAACCTGGTGAGCAAGAAGCTCAAACTTGTTAACGTAGTCCAAGTCATGCTCATCCACCGGATCCTCCCGTGCCAACAATGGGATTTCAGCTTGTGGGAGTTCAACCCGGCCCAGCACCGAACTCTGAGCAGGCTCTTCGACACAACGTACGAAGATGCCTGGAAGGTGCTATTCAAGGGCGCCGAGGCTCCCGCATCCGCTACCGAAGATCGTGGATTCAGTGCGTAGCATCAAGCCAACGAGGTAAGCTGTTTTTACCTCTTACAGGATATTTGTCTTTCATAGTTTGACTCTATGCGGGATCTAAGCCCCCATGCCTTTCACAGGACTGGCAAAGGACAGCCGAACAGAACAACTGTCCAGCTCCTTTGCCCGAAGACCCAGCGAACGCCCGCTTGGCTTGGCGGAGCTGCTAGTTCCGGCACCTTACATGGTGCCGGAGAAGAAGGCCAAGAAGAAGGCCACGGGAACCCGAAAGAGTTCCCGACGCCTAGTGGAGTCGGACTCGCCGTCCGATGACTCCGAGGCGCACTCCTCCCATGAAGATGAGGAGGAGGAAAGAGAGGTTTCTTCCCCAGCAGGGGGAGAAAAGAAAAGGAAGGCCGCCCCTACTGGGGAGGACGGAGGGTCCAAGAAAGGGAGGACCCTCCCTACGGACTACTCCACCAACGCCGACGACGGCGAAGAGGAGTGGCCGCTCAGGGCCAAGCCCCTGGCAAAATCGTAAGTATTCGGATACCTGAGTGACTCATGGCATTCCTTTATTGCACAGCTTCTCCTGATGCCGAATATAATTATGCAGTCCGCCCAAAGCCCGGCTCGACGTGTCGTCGAGCGGCTCCCTGGATTCATCGGATGTGAATAGTTTTTCACTTCCGACCGCTACCTCCCCCCGCCCTACGGACGACGCCGAGGTGTTGTCCCAAAAGGTTCCAAGCCAGGAGGAGGTGGTCCTGGAGGCGCCGTAAGGCGACCTCCCGGATTCCAGGCACAAAGGGGAAAAAACCCCAAGGGCTCCAAGTCCGGCCCTGGGCCGGACACCGCACCGGAACCTTCAATGGTTCCGGAGTCCGGCAGGCGGCCCCCTAGTAAGAAGGGCAAGCCTACGACACCGGTGACCTCTGTCCAACCGGAGGCACCAGATAATTTGCTGGAGGTGCTTAACGGCGCCTCCATCGACGAGGAGCACCGCACTATTATGAGTGCGGTGATCCAGAAGGTTCAGTCCGCCAAAAGCGGGTTGTCTGAAGCCTGTGCCAGCCTACTAACAGGCTTTGAGGTATGTGAAAATATTACCGCATAGACAGTAGCCCCTGATGCTCTGTTTGGCGTTCGGAAAGAAAAGCCGAATAGAGGATCTAACAACATTCGCAGGAGTCTAACATAATTAAGTCAATATGCATATGCAGGCTTCGCTGCTGGCCTCTGCCGCACTGACTGCGGAGGTGGATGCGCTGAAGCAGAGCCTCGAGCAGTCCGAGCAAGAGCTCGGTCTTGCTAAAAAGGAGCTCGAGGAAAAAGAAGGTAAGTAATACCTTATGGAGTATATTTAAAAAGATGCAGTTGCAAAAAATGACAGGATCGCTATTGGTGTCCTAGGGGCCACGACTGAGGTGGCGACCCTTAAGCAAGCGCTTTCGAGGCCAAAAAGAAGGCGGCCACGGAGCACACCGAGCGGGAGAAACATGAGGCGCGGGTTGGCGAGGTGCAGCAAGAGCTCCAGGCTCTCATGAAAAAACATGAGAGTTTGGAGTTTGACTCAAAGACGCGAGAGTCCGAGCTCGCGGCGGCCCTTGAAAGCACCAAGTCTGCCAAGGCCGAAGCCCACAAAGCCCTCCAGGAAGTTGAGGCGATGAAGAAGATAGCAGCGGGTAAGGCATTCTTTATGCAAAGCAAGCACATGAAAGTGAATTACTTGTTACTTACCCAAATCCGTAGCTCTCCAGGAGCATTCGCAGATTTGCCCCGTAGCGTGTCAGATGCCGTCGCCTTCTACCGGGCCGAGGAGGGCAGCTCGACGGAGAAGGTGTTCTGGTCTCAGTATGCTGAGGCAGGACACTCTGTGCCCTTGAGCGACCAGCTGAAGCAACTGGTCGAGCTCCATAAGGTGGCCGAACAGGCCATGAAGGGCCTTATAGTTCGGCTGTGGCCTGGAGAGGCCTTGCCTGGGAGCTACTTCGGGCTGGTGAGGCGGCTGGTGGATGCCTGTCCGTGGCTTGAAGTCGTCAAGCGCTCCATCTCCATCGAAGGTGCCCGTAGGGCGCTTGCCCGTGCTAAAGTGCACTGGGGCAAGATGGATGCGGAGAAGCTTGTGAACGACGGGCCACCGCAGGGCAAGGAGCATCGCCACCCTAAGATGTATTATGTGATAGCCTGGCTTATTAGGGATGATAGACTACTCATATCAATAAGGAATTCCTTCTTTTCCGGGGGCCCATTCGGACAGAACTCCAAAGTTAAGCATGCTCAGCTTGGAGTAGTGTCAGGATGGGTGACCGACCGGGAAGTTGCTCCCGGGTGTGCACGAGTGAGGACAAAGTGCGCAGAAAAGACTAGTATTGATCTGTGGGGCCAGTCTAGATCCCGCCAGGAGTAACGACCACCGGCGGGTGTGTTCGGGGCATTACAAGTTGGTATCAGAGCCGACCCTCGCGGTTACACGGATGGTTGCGGACAGGTGCGTGGTCATGTTGTTCATGACGTTTGTGACCCGTCGTGGCACCCGGCATGGCACATGTACCGGACTGGAAGCACAGACGTTTGTGCCAAGAGGGAACGTTCCTGTGGCCCGACGAGGACGTCGGTTCCTCTGAGTGGGGGTGTATGTGATAGCCTGGCTTATTAGGGATGATAGACTACTCATATCAATAAGGAATTCCTTCTTTTCCGGGAGCCCATTCGGACAGAACTCCAAAGTTAAGCGTGCTCAGCTTGGAATAGTGTCAGGATGGGTGACCGACCGGGAAGTTGCTCCCGGGTGCGCACGAGTGAGGACAAAGTCCGCAGAAAAGACTAGTATTGATCTGTGGGGCCAGTCTAGATCCCGCCAGGAGTAACGACCACCGGCGGGTGTGTCCGGGGCGTTACATATTATGAGGGCATCCTGAAGGGCGCTCGCCTTGTGGCGGACGAATGTTCCAAAGATGTAATATTTGAGTGAACTTGTTCATTTTATCCTATGCGCTAAAAACTTGTTCATGTGCACTATGCAACGCTTGTTTTAATTTAAAATATTACCTTCTATGCGGCTGTTTATCGAGTCTGAGAGATGGCGAGTCATCGGCTTCTGCCCCCATGCCACGAGTGCTGGGGTGTTCGGGATAAACCTGAGCACTCTTTTTCCCATTCTTGGGTCCTTCGAGGGAGGTGCTCAGCACAACGAACAAGGCAATCGGACTATAATGCGTTATCACTCTCACGTAGCCAGAGAATTCTATAATTTTAAATTTTGGTGAAGCCCCTAGTGTTCGGAAGACCGAGTTCGGGGTGCTATACACGCCTAGGCCGGACAAAGCCGACTCCTCGCTCTAAGCGGCATAAGTCTTTAGGGACTCGAAAGCTCCCAAACAGCGACCAGCTCTTGCCCTATCATGTCAGTCAGTTTTAGCTTTCTCTACTGAGGTGCTTAGCCCAGCTCAACCGGGGCACAATCGCAGTAGTTCTCCCAGCGCTACCTTAGCCGATATAGCAGAACGTAAGGTACCAAAACATGGGAGCCGGGCAAATCCAACTATTGACCAAAGACATGATTCGGAGCTGATGCATATAATGCTATAAGTTTGGAGGGCCACACTTTGTGAAAGTGTTCGGACTTCTCACGCCGTATTATGGGGTGCTTGAGCCCCTGGCGTATGGACCGTACCAAAGTGTACGGGTGCTAAATGTCATAACTGAACATATGTATTAAAAAGAAATGAATAGATAATGCAATAATAAGCTGAAGCTAAGCATTGTTTATTTTAAAAGGCTGCTGTGAAAGTAGAACGATACAAATAGTGCGATAAGCAAGAGATGGGACTATTTGACATGTCCCCCTCTAGGGGCAAGCTGCGAGACGGTATGTAAGACACGTATTTTGCTTGTTATAGAGACCACCTGGGAATTCGATGTAGCTTTCTGCCTCCTTGGTTGTTGCATCGTGTGTTCGGCGGTTGTACTGCCGGACAAGCCTTCCGAAGAGTGGAGTCCTGAAAGTAGGAAATAATGACAAAATCGGGAGCCCCTAGTGCGGTTGAGCCGCATTTTTGGGCGTGCCGTGGTCGTGCCCCTCCCCCTGTGCCCATGGTATTTTCAGAGCGTAGTTAAGTACGCGTAGTACTGATGTCGCAGTTTCGCGAGGGCTGGGGTTGGGCCATATTGCTACGCTTGCTCGGAACGGGCCAGGCGGCCTTGTTGTAGGTTACTCCGGGCGCGCTTGACGGTGTCCGGACGTTTAATAGCCGGACTGGAGAATTGCCTTGAGAGGCTGCTTTGTACTTCCGCTGCGAGGGCCGCCATGTGCTCCTCCGTTCGGAGAGAGTGTTCGGTGTTTCCATTGACCATAATGACTCCTCGAGGGCCTGGCATCTTGAGCTTGAGATATGCGTAGTGCGGCACCGCATTGAACTTTGCAAATGCGGTTCGTCCGAGCAGTGTGTGATAGCCACTACGGAACGGGACTATGTCAAAGATTAACTCCTCGCTTCGGAAATTATCCAGGGATCCGAAGACCACTTCAAGTGTAACTGAGCCGGTGCAGTTGGCCTCTACACATGGTATGACGCCTTTAAAGGTTGTTTTTGTGGGTTTAATCCTTGAGGGATCTATGCCCATTTTCCGCACTGTATCCTGATAAAGCAGGTTCAGGCTGTTCCCGCTGTCCATAAGGACTCTAGTGAGGTGAAATCCGGCAATGATTGGGTCTAGAACCAATGCGACGAATCCGCCATGGCGGATGCTAGTGGGGCGGTCCCTTCGATCAAAAGTGATCGGGCAGGAGGACCATGGGTTGAACTTTGGGGCGACTGGCTCCAATGCGTATACGTCCCTGAGTGCATGCTTCCGCTCCCTTTTGGGGATGTGGGTTGCGTATATCATGTTCACCGTCCGCACTTGTGGGGGGAAGCCCTTCTGTCCACTATTGTTCGGCGGCCGGGGCTCTTCGTCCTCGTCGCTATGCAGCCCCTTGTCTCTGTTTTCGGCATTTAACTTGTCGGCCTGCTTGAACACCCAGTTGGTGTGATTGGCTGGTTTTTCGGGGGTGCCATGTATCTCGCACGAGCGATCGAGTATATGGTCCAAACTGGACGGGCCCGGAGTGTTCCTCTTAAATGGCTTTTTCTGCTGACCGGGTTTAGAGCCTCTGAATTCGGCATTAACTGTCGTATCTTCAGCGTTGTCGCTGTTAATGCGGCGCTTGTGCTTGTTGCGACGCGACCTGCCATTGCTGTCCTTGGTATCCGAATTACCAGGGCTCTTGGTCATGTTATTGCTATGAGCCAGCCAGCTGTCTTCTCCCGCGCAAAAGCAGGTCATGAGTGTCGTGAGGGCTGCCATAGATTTCGGCTTTTCCTGTCCAAGGTGCCGGGCAAGCCACTCGTCACGGATGTTATGCTTGAAGGCTGCTGGGGCCTCTGCGTCCAGACAGTCGACGATTTGATTTTTCTTGGTTAGGAACCGTGTCCAGAATTGTCTGGTAGATTCTTCTGGCTGCTGAATTATGTGGCTCAGGTCATCGGCGTCTGGTGGTCGCACATAAGTGCCCTGGAAATTGTCGAGGAATGCGGCTTCTAGGTCCTCCCAACAACCAATTGATTCTGCTGGCAAGCTGTTAAGCCAATGCCGAGCTGGTCCTTTAAACTTGAGTGGGAGGTATTTGATGGCGTGTAGATCATCGCCACGGGCCATGTGGATATGAAGGAGATAGTCCTCGATCCATACCGCAGGATCTGTTGTGCCATCATATGATTCAATGTTTATGGGTTTGAAACCCTCTGGGATTTGATGATCCATTACTTCATCTGTGAAGCATAGTGGGTGTGCGGCACCTCTGTACTGGGCTATATCACGATGTAGCTCAAATGAGCTTTGTCTGCTGTGTTCGGCCTGGCCGGATTTACTGTATCCGGCGTGACGGTTATCGTCTCGTGTCGTGGGGCACCCGCGCAATCCGTAGATCGATCTTGTTTGCCTTGCCCTGTCTTCCAACATATCTCGCAGGTCTAGCGCATTTCCCCGTGCCTTGGTATTTTTTTGAACAACGCCGGGGTGCGGCTTGAGTGGAGGGCCGGGAGTACTCTCTGTCGCGGCCATGAGGTGGTCGGTCAGCCGCATCATGCGCTGACGATGTAGGCTTAAGTGCTTCCTCCTCTAAACGGGGTAGCAACCTGTGCTTTGGGTAGCTCTTGGAGGGGCGTTCGAGTTCGTATTCCTCGGCCGCAAGGACTTCCGTCCATCTGTCGGCTAGCAAGTCTTGATCAGCTCTAAGCTGTTGCTGTTTTTTCTTAAGGCTACTCGTTGTGGCCATAAACCTGTGCTTAAAGTGCTCTTGTTCGACAGGATCCTCAGGCATGACAAACTCGTCGTCGCCGAGGCTTGCCTCGTCTTCGGAGGGAGGCATGTAATTATCATCCTCTTCTTCTCTGTCTGCCGCTCTCTCAGGGGGGCTGGCTTCTCCATCCTCCTGCGCTGAATCTTGCTGGAGGGAATTGTCTTCGGCGCTGTCCGGGGTGTTATTATCTCCCGTGCCGGCATCACCGTTTTTGCTTTGGCGGGACTTAGAGCGGCGCCGCTGACGCCGGCGCTTGGGTTGCTTCTTGGAGGGGTCATCCCTCGTTGTTCCGTCGCCATTGCCTTCTTTGGGTGTATCCACCATATATATGTCATATGACGAGGTGGCTTTCCAGTGCCCTATAGGCGCTGGTTCATGTTCGTCTCCTACATCGTCGTCCATACCGTCGATTTCTTCGGAGTCGAAGTCAAGCATGTCGGTTAAATCATCGACAGTGGCTACGAAGTGGGTGGTGGGTGGGCGTCGAATTTCTTCGTCGTCCGCATCCCAATCCTGTTGGCCATAGTCCGGCCAGGGCTCTCCTGACAAAGAGAGGGACCTTAGTGAATTCAGAATGTCGCCGAAGGGCGAGTGCTAAAAGATATCCGTGGCGGTGAATTCCATGATCGGCGCCCAATCGGATTCGATTGGCAGGGGCGCGGAAGGTTCGGAGTCCGGAAATGAGTCTGGCACCTTGGAGTAATGGGCTTTGCAGAGGATGAGGCTGGTGTTTGGCTCAATCGCCATTGAGACTGCAGCCCCCGAGGCGGTGTCTAGCCACCCGGCCTCGATCGGCGCAGTTGACTCCGAGCTAAGGGTCAGAGCTGATGCGGGCGTGGCCTCTAGGGTACTGTTCAGTGGTAGAGCTAGGTCATACCCATCGTGACAGTGCGGCACGCCCGGCTGTGGCTCAAATCTGTTGAATATCAAGTCTCCACGGATGTCGGCCATGTAGTTCAAACTTCCAAATCTGACCTGATGGCCAGGGGCGTAGCTTTCAATCTGCTCCAGATGGCCAAGCGAATTAGCCCGTAGTGCAAAGCCACCGAACACGAAGATCTGTCTGGGGAGAAAGGTCTCACCCTGGACCGCATCGTTGTTGATGATCGGAGGAGCCATCGGGCCTAAAGGTGACGACACAGAGGAACTCTCAATGAAAGCACCAATGTCGGTGTCAAAACCGGCGGATCTCGGGTAGGGGGTCCCGAACTATGCGTCTAGGCGGATGGTAACAGGAGACAAGGGACACAATGTTTTTACCCAGGTTCGGGCCCTCTCGATGGAGGTAAAACCCTACTCCTGCTTGATTAATATTGATGATATGGGTAGTATAAGAGTAGATCTACCACGAGATCAAAGAAGCTAAAACCCTAGAAGCTAGCCTATGGTATGATTGTTGTTCGTCCTATGGACTAAAACCCTCCGGTTCATATAGACACCGGAGAGGGCTAGGGTTACACAGAGTCGGTTACAATGGGAGGAGATCTACATATCCGTATTGCCAAGCTTGCCTTCCACGCCAAGGAAAGTCCCATCCGGACACGGGACGAAGTCTTCAATCTTGTATCTTCATAGTCCGAGAGTCCGGCCAAAGGTTATAGTCCGGCTATCCGGACACCCCCTAATCCAGGACTCCCTCATCAACCATCAACACTTTATGCTTTTCTTGATTTCTACCTTCGCCGATTTCAGCATCACGAAGAGCTCGGGAATCGTTTTCGTCATCCCTTGCATATTAAAGTTCATCACGAAGTTCTAGTAACCTAGTGATAGTGACTAGAGAACTCTGTCAATCACCATCTTATCTCGAAGATTAACTCCCACTTGATTCAAGTGATTGTAGTACTCAGACATTCTGAGACCATGCTCACTGGTTGAGCTATTATCCTCCATCTTATAGGCAAAATACTTGTCAGAGGTCTCATACCTCTCAACTCGGGCATGAGTCGGAAATACCAATTTCAGCTCTTGGAACATCTTATATGCTCCGTGGTGTTCAAAACATTTTTGAAGTCCCGGTTCTAAGCCATAAAGCATGATGCACTAAACTATCAAGTAGTCATCACACCGAGCTTGTCAAATGTTCATAATGTCTGCATCTGCTCCTCCAATAGGTATGTCACCTAGCGGTGCATCAAGGACATAATTCTTTTGTACAGCAATGAGGATAATCCTCAGATCATGGACCTAGTCCGCATCATTGCTATTATCATCTTTCAACACAGTATTCTCTAGGAACATATCAAAAAGAAAACAAGGAGCAACATCGCAAGCTACAACATAGATATGCAAATAATATTAGGAGTAAGTTCATGATAAATTAAAGTTCAATTTAATCATATTACTTAAGAAATCCCACTTAGATAGACATCCCTCTAGTCATCTAAATGATCACGTGATCCATATCAACTAAACCATGTCCGATCATCACGCGAGATGGAGTAGTTTTCAATGGTGAACATCACTATGTTGATCATATCTACTATTGAAGGAAATATGCCCTAGAGGCAATAATAAAGTTGTTATTTATATTCCCTTATATCATGGTAAATGTTTATTATTCATGCTAGAATTGTATTAACCGGAAACTTAGTACATGTGTGAATATATAGACAAACTAAGTGTCACTAGTATGCCTCTACTTGACTAGCTCGTTGAATCAAAGATGGTTAAGTTTCCTAGCCATAGACATGATTGTCATTTGATTAACGGGATCACATCATTAGAGAATGATGTGATTGACTTGACCCATTCCGTTAGCTTAGCATTCGATCGTTTAGTATATTGCTATTGCTTTCTTCATGACTTATACATGTTCCTATGACTACAAGATTATGCAACTCCCGAATACCGGAGGAACACTTTGTGTGCTACCAAACGTTACAACATAACTGGGTGATTATAAAGGTGCTCCACAGGTGTCTCCGATGGTACTTATTGAGTTGGCATAGATCGAGATTAGGATTTGTCACTCTGATTGTCGGAGAGGTATCTCTGGGCCCTATCGGTAATGCACATCAATATAAGCCTTGCAAGCAATGTAACTAATGCGTTAGTTGCGGGATGATGCATTACGGAACGAGTGAAGAGACTTGTCGGTAACGAGATTAAGCTAGGTATTGAGATAGCGACGATCGAATCTCGGGCAAGTAACATACCGATGACAAAGGGAACAACGTATGTTGTTATGCGGTTTGACCGGTAAAGATCTTCGTAGAATATGTAGGAGCTAATATGAACATCCAGGTTCCGCTATTGTTTATTGACCGGAGACGTGTCTCGGTCATGTCTACACCGTTCTCAAACCCGTAGGGTCCGCACGCTTAACATTCGGTGGCGATCGGTATTATGAGTTTATGTGATTTGATGTACTGAAAGTAGTTTGGAGTCCCGGATGAGATCGTGGACATGCCGGGGAGTATCGAAATGATCGAGACGTAAAGATCGATATATTGGACGACTATATTCGGACATCGGAAAGGTTCCAAGTGATTCGGGTATTTTTCGGAGTACCGGGGAGTTACGAGAATACGGAGAAGAAGTATTGGGCCTCATGGGCCAAGTGGTGGAAGAGAGGAGGTAGGGCATGTGGCCCCCCTAGCCCAAACCGAATTGGACTAGGGGGCCGGGCCCCCTTTCCTCCTTTCCTCCCTCTCCTTCCTTCTCCACTTCCCCTTCCTTTCTCCTCCTAGTAGGAGTAGGAAAGGGGAGTCCTACTCCTACTAGGAGGAGGACTCCTCCTCCTGGCACGCCCTGCAAGGGCCGGCCGGCCTCCCCCTTGTTCCTTTATATACGGGGGCAGGGGGCACCCCAAGACACACAAGTTGATTATTGATCCCTTAGCCGTGTGCGGTGCCCCCCTCCGCCATAATCCACCTCGATCATATCGTAGCGGTGCTTTGGAGAAGCCTTGCGTCGGTAGCAACATCATCACCATCATCACGACGTCGTGCTGATGAAACTCTCCTGTGAAGCTCTGCTGGATCGGAATTCGTGGGACGTTATCGAGCTGAACGTGTGCTGAACTCGGAGGTGTCATGCATTCGGTACTTGGATCGGTCGGATCATGAAGATGTATGACTACATCAACCGCGTTCTCATAACGCTTCCGCTTACGGTCTACGAGAGTACGTGGACGATACTCATCCCTCTCGTTGCTATGCATCACCATGATCTTGCGTGTGCCTAGGAATTTTTTTGAAATTACTACGTTCCCCAACAGTGGCATCAGAGCCAGGTTTATGCGTAGATGTTATATGCACGAGTATAACTCAAGTGAGTTGTGGGCGATACAAGTCATAATGCTTACCAGCATGTAATACTTTGGTTCGGAGGTATTGTTGGATGAAGCGGCCCGGACTGACATTACGCGTACGCTTACGCGAGACTGGTTCTACCGACGTGCTTCGCACACAGGTGGCTGGCGGGTGTCAGTTTATCCAACTTTAGTTGAACCGAGTGTGACTAAACACGTTCCTTGTTGAAGGTTAAAACAACACTAACTTAACAAAATATCATTGTGGTTTTTATTGGGGAACGTAGCAATGATTCAAAAAAATTCCTACGTGTCACCAAGATCGATCTAGGAGATACTAGCAACGAGAGAGAGGGAGTGCATCTTCATATCCTTGAAGATCGCTAAGCGGAAGTGTTACAAGAACGCGGTTGGTGGAGTCGTACACGCAGCGATTCAGATCGTGGTCAATTCCTATCTAAGCGCCAAACAACGGCGCCTCCGCGTTCAACACACGTACATCCCGGGGACGTCTCCTCCTTCTTGATCCAGCAAGGGGAGAGGAGAAGTTGAGGGAGAACTCCGATAGCACGACGGCGTGGTGGTGATGGATCTCGTGGTTCTCTGGCAGGGCTTCACCAAGCGCTACGGAGGAGGATGAGGTGTAGGAGAGGGGGAGGGGCTGCGCCAGGGGAAGGGTGTGGCTGCCCTCTCTCTCCCTCACTATATATAGGGGGAAGGGGGTGGAGGAGGCGCCCTAGGGTTCCCTACGGGAGGGCGGCGGCCATAGGGGAAACCTAGATGGGTTTAGGCGCCCACACCCCAGGGAAACTTGCCCCCCAAGCCGGGAGGGGTAGCTGCCCTAGGGGAGGCGCCCCCACCTCTCCAAGTTATGTGAGATGGGGTGGGAGGGGCGCTCAGCCCCTTAGTGGGCTGATGTGCCCCCTCCCCTTGGCCCATAAGGCCCCCCAACACTTGTCGGGGCCTCCGAAACCCCTTTCGAACAGGCTGGTCGTCAGCCGGTACCCCCGGAACAATTCCGGACTCCAATACCCTTCATCCAATATATCGATCTTCACCTCCGGACCATTCCAAAACTCCTCGTCATGTCCGGGATCTCATCCGGGACTCCGAACAACCTTGGATAACCACATACTATTTCCCATAACAACTCTAGTGTCACCGAACCTTAAGTGTGTAGACCCTACGGGTTCGGGAACCATGCAGACATGATCGAGACATCTCTCCAGCCAATAGCCAATAGCAGGATCTGGATACCCATATTGGTCCCCGCATGTTCCACGATGATCTCATCGGATGAACCACGATGTCGGGGATTCAATCAATCCCGTACACAATTCCCTTTGTCTATCGGTATGTTACTTGCCCAAGATTCGATCGTCGGTATCCCAATACCTCGTTCAATCTTGTTATTGAGCTCGTTATGATGATGCATTACTGAGTGGACCCAGAGATACCTCTCCATCGTACGGAGTGACAAATCCCAGTCTCGATTCGTGCCAACCCAACAAACACTTTCGGACATACCTGTAGTGCACCTTGCTACCTCTTGAGCACTGCGTTGGTTTTCCCCGAAGAGGAAGGGATGATGCAGCAAAGTAGCGTAAGTATTTCGCTCAGTTTTTGAGAACCAAGGTATCAATCCAGTAAGAGGCTACGCGCGACTCCCTCGTACTTGCACAAAACAAATAAATCCTCGCACCCAACGCAAATAGGGGTTGTCAATCCCTATAAGGCCACTTACGAGAGTGAGATCTGATAGATATGATAAGATAATATTTTTTTTGCTATTTTTATGATAAAGATGCAAAGTAAAATAAAGGCAAAGTAAATAGCAAAGGAAATAACTAAGTAGTAGGAGATTAATATGAGGAAGATAGACCCGGGGGCCATAGGTTTCGCTAGTGGCTTCTCTCGAGAGCATAAGTATTCTATGGTGGGTGAACAAATTACTGTTGAGCAATTGACAGAATTGAGCATAGTTATGAGAATATCTAGGTATGATCATGTATATAGGCATCACGTCTGAGACAAGTAGACCGACTCTTGCCTACATCTACTACTATTACTCCACTCATCGACCGCTATCCAGCATGCATCTAGTATTAAGTTAAAAACAGAGTAACGCCTTAAGCAAGATGACATGATGTAGAGTGATAGGCTCATGCGATATGAAGAAAACTCCATCTTGTTATACTCGATGGCAACAATACAATATGTGCCTTGCTGCCCCTACTGTCATTGGGAAAGGACACCGCGAGATTGAACCCAAAGCTAAGCACTTCTCCCATTGCAAGAAAGATCAATCTAGTAGGCCAAACCAAACTGATAATTCGAAGAGACTTGCAAAGATAACCAATCACACATAAAAGAATTCAGAGAAGATTCAAACATTATTCATAGATAGACTTAATCATAAACTCACAATTCATCGGTCTCAACAAACACATCGCAAAAAGAAGATTACATCGAATAGTTCTCCACAAGAGAGGGGGAGAACATTGTATTGAGATCCAAAAAGAGCGAAGAAGCCATCTAGCTAATAACTATGGACCCGTAGGTCTGAGGTAAACTACTCACACTTCATTGGAGAGGCTATGGTGTTGATGTAGAAGCCCTCCGTGATCGATGCCCCCTCCGGCGGAGCTCTGGAACAGGCCCCAAGACGGGATCTCGTGGATACAGAAAGTTACGATAGTGGAATTAGGGTTTTGGCTTTGTATCTGATCGTTAGGGGGTACGTAGGTATATATAGGAGGAAGGACTACGTCGGTGGAGCAACAGGGGGCCCACGAGGGTGGAGGTCGCGCCTGGGGGGTAGGCGCGCCCCCTACCTCGTGGCCTCCTGTTTTCTTTCTTGGTGTAGGGTCCAAGTCTCCCAGATCATAATCTTCCTAAAAATCACGTTCCCGAAGGTTTCATTCCGTTTGGACTCCGGTTGATATTCCTTTTCTTCGAAACCCTAAAACAGGCAAAAAACAGTAATTCTGGGATGGGCCTCCGGTTAATAGGTTAGTCCCAAAAATAATATAAAAGTGGATAATAAAGCCCAATAATGTCCAAAACAGTAGATAATATAGCATGGAGCAATCAAAAATTATAGATACGTTGGAGATGTATCAAGCATCCCCAAGCTTAATTCCTGCTAGTCCTCGAGTAGGTAAATGATAAAAACAGAATTTTTGATGCTGAGTGCTACTTGGCATAATTTTAATGTAATTCTTCTTAATTATGGTACGAATATTCAGATCCGAAAGATTCAAGACAAAAGTTCATATTGACATAAAAATAATAATACTTCAAGCATACTAACAAAGCAATTATGTCTTCTCAAAATAACATGGCCAAAGAAAGTTATCCCTACAAAATCATACAGTCTGGCTATGCTCTATCTCCACCACACAAAATATTTAAATCATGCACAACCCCAATGACAAGCCAAGCAATTGTTTCATACTTTTGACATTCTCAAAACTTTTTCAATCTTCACACAATACATGAGCGTGAGCCATGGATATAGCACTATAGGTGGAATAGAGTGGTGGTTGTGGAGAAGACAAAAAGGGGAAGATAGTCTCACATCAACTAGGCGTATCAACGGTCTATGGAGATGCCCATCAATAGATATCAATGTGAGTGAGTAGGGATTGCCATGCAACGGATGCATTAGAGCTATAAGTATATGAAAGCTCAAAAAGAAACTAAGTGGGTGTGCATCCAACTTGCTTGCTCATGAAGACCTAGGGCATTTTGAGGAAGCCCATCATTGGAATATACAAGCCAAGTTCTATAATGAAAAATTCCCACTAGTATATGAAAGTGATAACATGAGAGACTCTCTACTATGAAGATCATGGTGCTACTTTGAAGCACAAGTGTGGTAAAAGGATAGTAACATTGTCCCTTCTCTCTTTTTCTCTCATTTTTTTATTTGGGCCTTTTCTCCTTTTTTATGACCTCTTTTCTTTCTTTTTTTATTTTTCGTCCGGAGTCTCATCCCGACTTGTGGGGGAATCATAGTCTCCATCATCCTTTCCTCACTGGGAAAATGCTCTAATAATGATGATCATCACACTTTTATTTTTCTTACAACTCAACAATTACAACTCGATACTTAGAACAAAGTATGACTCTATATGAATGCCTCCGGCGGTGTACCGGGATATGCAATGATGCATGAGTGACATGTATGAAAGAATTATGAATGGTGAGTTTCCACAAATACGATGTCGACTACATGATCATGCTAAGCAATATGACAATGATGGAGTGTGTCATAATAAACGGAACGGTGGAAAGTTGCATGGCAATATATCTCGGAATGGCTATGGAAATTCCATAATAGGTAGGTATGATGGCTGTTTTGAGGAAGGTATATGGTGGGTGTATGATACCGGCGAAAGGTGCGCGGAATTAAAGAGGCTAGCAAAGGTGGAAGGGTGAAAGCACAAGTGCTCCTTGGGTGGTTTTGGTAATTAATGTCAACATATCTCTTGTTGGACTAACACTTTTACCTAGTATGTTTCAGATAAGTTCAACAATGGAGTGGCATGGACTAGAGGATGTGGAACCCCTTCAAGATGCTAAGGACAAAGGATTGGCTCAAGCTTCAAGATCAAGACTCCACATTTTCTATTTTAGTGATCCAAGATCACATTGAGTCTATAGGAAAAGCCAATACTATCAAGAGGGGATGAGGTGTTGCTTAATGGCTTGCTTGCTCAAAGTGCTTAGTGATATGCTCCAAAACCCTCAACTACCTTCCCACATCCACATATGACCTAAACCAAAAGTCAAACTCGGCCCCACCGATTCTAGCTATCCGGCGCCACCGAGTTTCAGATGTCATAGCCACTGCCACAAACCCTAGCAAATTGGTTTCACCGATAGGGATCTCGGTCTCACCGAGATGGGATTGAAATCTCTCTGTGTATGTCCATTACCAAAATCGGTCTCACCGAGTTTGAGCAATCGGTACTACCGAGATTACAATGCAAACCCTCTGGTTAGCTTATTACCAAAATCGGTCCCACCGAGTTTGTGTAATCGGTCTCACCGAGTTTGCCTGACCAACTCTCTGGTTAGCTTATTACCAAAATCGGTCCCACCGAGTTTGTGTAACCGGTCACACCGAGATTACGTTATGCCCTAACCCTAACCATATCGGTCCTACCGAGTTGCATCTCAGTCCCACCAAAAATCCTAACGGTCACTAGGTTTGCTGAATCGGTCCGACCGAGTTTAACCATTCGGTCCCACCGAGTTTGGCAAATTGTGTGTAACGGTTAGATTTTGTGTGGAGGCTATATATACCCCTCCACCCACTCTTCATTTTTGGAGAAAGCCATCAGAACATACCTACACTTCCAATACACATTTTCTGAGAGAGAACCACCTACACTTGTGTTGAGGTCAAGATATTCCATTCCAACCATATGAATCTTGATCTCTAGCCTTCCCCAAGTTGCTTTCCACTCAAATCTTGTTTCCACCAAATCCAAATCCTATGAGAGAGAGTTGAGTGTTGGGGAGACTATCATTTGAAGCACAAGAGCAAGGAGTTCATCATCAACACACCATTTGTTACTTCTTGGAGAGTGGTGTCTCCTAGATTGGCTAGGTGTCACTTGGGAGCCTCCAACAAGATTGTGGAGTTGAACCAAGGAGTTTGTAAGGGCAAGGAGATCGCCTACTTCATGAAGATCTACCGCTAGTGAGGCAAGTCCTTCGTGGGCGACGGTCGTGATGGAATAGACATGGTTGCTTCTTCGTGGACCCTTCGTGGGTGGAGCCCTCCGTGGACTCGTGAAACCGTTACCCTCCGTGGGTTGAAGTCTCCATCAATGTGGATGTACGATAGCACCACCTATCGGAACCACGACAAAAACATCCGTGTCTCCAATTGCGTTTGAATTCTCCAAACCCTTCTCTTTACATTCTTGCAAGTTGCATGCTTTACTTTCCGCTGCTCATATACTCATTGCATGCTTGCTTGATACGTATTGTGTTTGTTAAACCTGTGCTTAAACTCCACTTAAACTTAAGAATATTAAAAACTGCAACTTTTGGCACTTAGTGTCTAATCACCCCCCCCCCCTAGACACCTCTTCTCGATCCTTTCAATTGGTATCAGAGCTTTGGTCTCCATTGCCTTGGTTTAAACACCATTGGAGGAAGATGGATGTGTCTACTTTGGGGGGTCTTAGACATAGAGTGCCTATTCTTGATGGAGAATATTTTCATGAGTGGAAAAATGAAATGCTTGAGATTTTCAATGAATATCATTTGAACAAGTACATAACTAGACCTTGTGCACCTCATGGTTATCCTTTGCACCCTACCCTAGATGAAGATATTGACATGATTCGCAATCTTAGAACTGTTGAGCTCATCATTAGAGGCTTGCCTAGAAACTTGATTAGATGTTTGCCTACTCTCAAGTGTGCCTACACCATATGGAGATTTCTTGAGGAACGATTTCCAGATTATTCCTTGGAAAATTTAGAGAAATTCTCCATAAGTCTATTGCCTTGAGTAAGATGAACTCTAGTGATCCTAGCTTTGGTGATTGTCTATTTGAGCTTACCAATCTCATGCGTGCTAAAGGAAATGTTGGAATCATTAGCGATATCATATCCGAAGCTATTAGAATTCATAATGGTAAACATTGTGATGATCATTTATCTAATGAATTACCCTCTCTAGGAATTGATCAATCACAAGATGATGTTGAACATGGATACTATGATGAAGATGATGATAGTGACTATGATCTTCATGATGCAATGGGGCATTTTGGTCTTATGGAAAATCTTCGTGGCTACATGGCTGGAGGAAAGGAATGGGTCCTTGATAGTGGATGTACTGATCATATGACCGGAGATAAAGATATGTTCCGTGAGCTTGCTGAAAACGACGGCCCTCGAAAATATGTCACTTTTGGTGATAATTCAAAGGGTAAGGTGGTTGGCCTTGGTAAGGTGGCCATCTCACATGATAGCTCCATACAAAATGTCATGCTCGTTGAATCCCTTGGATACAACTTACTTTCAGTTTCTAGACTTGCGGATTTCGGTTTCAATGTCTTATTCACTATAGTAGATTGCCAAGTGTTTCATAGAGACAATCATAAAATGGTCTTTACCGGTATACGTAGAGGAGATCTTTACATTGTTGATTTCACTAAAAGGGCTCAACCTAGAACTTGCTTAATTACCAAATCTTCTAAAGGCTGGTTGTGGCATAGAAGACTAGGTCATGTTGGTATGCGAAATCTTGATAAGCTTATTAAAGGTGATCATATCCTTGGAATAAAAGATGTCATATTTGACAAGGATAGACTTTGTAGTGCTTGTCAAGCAGGGAAACAAGTTGGAGGAAGTCACCGCGCGAAGAACATCATGACCACAAGAAGACCACTCGAGCTACTTCACATGGATCTCTTTGGTCCAAATGCCTACAAGAGTCTCGGTGGTAACTCATTTGGTCTAGTCATAGTTGATGATTTTTCAAGATTTACATGGGTGTTCTTTCTTGATGACAAATCGCAGGTCCAAAAGATCTTCAAAAACTTCGCTAGGAAGGCCCAAAATCAGTTTACCATGAAGATCAAGAAGGTTCGGAGCGACAACGGAACGGAGTTCAAGAACGCAAATGTGGACACCTTTCTTGACGAAGAAGGGATTTCACACGAGTTCTCGGCTACGTACACACCTCAACAAAATGGAGTTGTTGAAAGGAAGAACCAGACTCTTATCGAGATGGCAAGAACGATGCTTGATGAGTACAAAACACCAAAGCACTTTTGGGCGGAAGTGGTTGAGACAGCTTGTCATGCAACAAATCGCTTGTATCCTCACAAGCTACTCGGCAAGACGGCATACGAGCTCCTCACCGGTAACAAACCCCAAGTTGGATACTTTCGAGTATTCGGCTCAAAGTGCTACATTCTTGATAAGCATCGTCGTTCTAAATTTGCTCCTAAATCTCATGAAGGTTTCCTACTTGGTTATGGCTCAAACTCTCACACTTACCATGTCTACAACAATTTCACCCGAAAGGTTGAAGAGACGGTAGATGTGAAGTTTGATGAATCTAACGGCTCACAAGTAGAGCAATTGCCAATTGATGTAAGAGACAAAGACCCTTCGGAAGCAATTCAAGACTTGTCCATTGGCATGATTCGTCCAATGGAAGTGAAGGAGAGTACCTCGTTCGTCCAAGTGGAAGCTTCTACCTCACGACAAGGTGAACCAAGAGTTGATACGGAAGCATCCACAAGTGGGACATGCCAAGATGAAGAAAACGAGGAAGTGCACCAAGATGAACATCAACAACCTCCTTCTCCACCACGACAAGAGAACGACAACGTCAACAAATGAAGAAGGCCAAGAAGAAGCACAAGATGAAGAGGATGTTCCACCCCGACCCAAGCAAAAGCTTTCATGAGTTCGAGCAAGAATTGCTAAGGATCATCCTGTCGAGCAAATCTACAATGATATCCAAACTGGGAGAATCACTCGCTCTAAAACTCGTTTAGCTAACTTTTGTGAACATTACTCATTCATATCTAGCATTGAACCTACGAAGGTTGAAGAAGCATTGGAGGATCTGGACTGGATAAACGCTATGCATGAAGAGCTACACAACTTTGAGAGAAATCAAGTGTGGACATTGGTCGAGAAGCCCGACAACAACCACAACATCATTGGTACCAAATGGGTATTTCGCAACAAGCAAGATGAAGATGGACAAATGGTTCGCAACAAAGCACGTCTCGTCGCCCAAGGCTACACACAAGTTGAAGGTATCGACTATGGTGAGACATATGCTCCCGTTGCTAGACTTGAGTCCATTTGCATCTTACTTGCTTATGCTAATCACCATGATATCACCTTATACCAAATGGACATTAAAAGTGCTTTTCTAAATGGCAAAATCGAGGAGGAAGTTTATGTTAAGCAACCTCCCGGCTTCATCAATCCTAAGAAACCTAATCATGTTTAAAAACTTCACAAAGCCCTTTATGGTCTTAAACAAGCTCCTAGAGCGTGGTATAAATGCTTGACCAAGTTCCTTATTGAAAAATGCTTTGAAATTGGTAAAATTGATTCTACTCTTTTTACTAAAAGGGTTAATGGAGAACTATTTGTGTGCCAAATTTATGTTGATGATATCATATTTGGTTCAACTAACCCTCATTTTAGTGAGAAGTTTGGAAAGCTAATGTTGGAGAAGTTTGAGATGTCTATGATGAGTGAACTCAAATTCTTTCTCGGTTTGCAAATCAAGCAAACTAAGGAAGGTACCTTTGTATCTCAAACGAAGTACACCAAGGACTTAATCAAGAAGTTCAATATGCAAGAATGCAAAGGTATGACTACACCCATGCCTACTAGTGGACATCTTGATTTGACCAAAGATGGTGAACCGGTTGATCAAAAGGTTTATCGCTCTATGATTGGTTCATTGTTATATCTATGTGCCTCTCGTCCCGATATTATGCTAAGTGTGTGCATGTGTGCACGATATCAAGCTGCTCCTAAAGAGTGTCATCTTAAGGCTGTGAAAAGGATAATGAGATACCTAATCCATACACCAAATTTTGGCATTTGGTATCCTAAGAGGTCCTCTTTTGATCTTGTTGGCTACTCCGATTCGGACTATGCCGGAGACAAGGTTGATAGAAAATCCACTTAGGATACTTGTCAATTCCTTGGTAGATCTCTTGTGTCTTGGTCTTCCAAGAAACAAAACTCGGTATCCTTATCCACCGCCGAAGCGGAATACATTGCCGCTGGTTCATGTTGCGCTCAATTACTTTGGATGACCCAAACTCTTAAAGATTATGGGATATATGTGAAACATGTTCCATTGCTATGTGACAATGAAAGTGCTATTAAGATTGCTCACAATCCCATGCAACATTCTCGAACTAAGCATATTGAAGTTCGTCATCATTTCATTCGAGATCATGTTGCAAAAGAGGACATTAACCTTAAGCATGTTCGCACCGATAAGCATTTGGCGGATATATTCACTAAACCACTTGATGAGAAAGTGTTTTGCAGGTTGAGAGGTGAATTGAACATCATTGATGCTTCAAACTTGGAGTAGGAATTCCATTTGATACATGCGGGGCATGAGCCTATGACTAATACTCGATATTTCTCTTATGATGCTATTCATATGTCTTGGATATATTTGTACCTTGCATAGTATCTAGCCCGTGTAGGTACTTGGTTGAATCTAAATCTATGAGATTGCAACTCACTCACATCTTGAGCAATCTCTACATCACCAAGTCGCTACACAATGGTGGTTGAAGACAACGAAGCACGAAACCATTCAAACATATCCTTTGGCAAATTCTATGTTGAGTCTCATGATTGTCATTTTGGATACACAAGTGCTCTTCCTTGCAAAGCTAACCCATGTAGGTAGATGAACTCAAACTCCAAGTGGTGCTCCCAACCCTTGATGAACTACATCAACCTTGAGCAACCCACACAAGTTCAACTACATGATCAAGATCAACACCACCACCCAAGGTATGTTATTCCATCTTAGAGAAGCTTTACTCCAAGTCATGAGTCAAAGCAACTCGACAAGATGTGAATACATCAAGATGCTTAAACGAAAAATGGTAACCCCATTTTGAGCTTAAACCTAAGTCAACATACTCTAACATAGGTGACTTTGTCACCGACCATTTCTAGATGAAGTTCTCTAGTGTTTCTCCGTGCTTTTGCATTTTCATATTTGTTTCCCCTTTCAAAAAAAACTTCATCTAGAACTTTTAGTTTCTTTTCTTTCCTTTTTTGTTCTGCATTTTCTGCATCCAATTCATTGCAAATCTTTCAGTAAATTCCTTGCATATCCTTGTGAGATCTTACTTGTCTAGTGAGCTGAGGTGACAAGTGGTTTCACTCTGTTGAACTCGGTCACACCGGTTTGTTCTCTTCGGCCCAACCGAAATCTTTCAGTGCAACCGAAACACACAACTCGGAGTCACCGATTCCACCACAGGAAAACCAACTTGCCACTTATTCCTGATTTCTGTTTGCTCCAGCTCCACTCAATGATTCTTGCCCTCTACTAGCATCATATTAGACATGCTGCTTTGCTCTGTGACTCAAGGACCAACCCATTTGTATCACATGTCCAGAAGAGCCCTTCTTGGAAATTGATGTCAAAGGGGGAGAGAGAGATCACATCAAAGCTTAATCCTTCCTATAGGGGGAGAAAGAGAGAATACTCAGGGGGAGAGAGTTTCTCAACTAGGAGAAAGTAATATCATCAAAGACCCCAGATGCTTGGTGTTCAAGAGGAAAGATGTCACATGTCTTTAAGAGGGGAAAGACATGTTTGGTTGCTTGCTTTAGCTCAAGCTCTGTTGTTTCCTTTTTGTTGATCTGATTTTCTGTTCCCTATCTTCTCCCAACATCCCATGCAGATTCAGGGGGAGCAAGACATCTAAGGGAAGGAAATCTCTGATTTTATTGCATATCTTTACCTTTGGGGACATGTCTATATGCAATGTGGTACTTAGTACTCACTCTACATGTCATCCCAGTCTTGGTTTTCTTGTGGTTTCTCTTACTTGCTATGGTCAGTAGGTGTATCTGTGTTATTTAACCTTGTTTGCGCAGGTTCATCCCATCCTAAGCCAACTCAAGACCACAAGGTAAGTATATGCATCACAGTCATGTGAATGAGAAATTCTTGCTGATGTACATACTGTTTGCAAGAAGGACTCATGAGCATGAAGGTACATTTCTCACATTCACATCATTTGCTCTGATGCATATAGCCAAGATACATGTAACACATTGCTTACTCTGTCATGTTTACGCATTCACATGCTCCTATATTCAATATTCACATGATTGCATACATGTAGGGGGAGCCTATGCATGTTACATGTCTTTCCAAAGCTTTACTTGCTATTCTCTATATCTTTATCTAAAGCTTTGATATATGTTGTCATCAATTACCAAAAAGGGGGAGATTGAAAGCACAAGTGCTCCCTGGGTGGTTTTGGTAATTAATGTCAACATATCTCTTGTTGGACTAACACTTTTACCTAGTATATTTCAGATAAGTTCAACAATGGAGTGGCATGGACTAGAGGATGTGGAACCCCTTCAAGATGCTAAGGACAAAGGATTGGCTCAAGCTTCAAGATCAAGACTCTACATTTTCTATTTTAGTGATCCAAGATCACATTGAGTCTATAGGAAAAGCCAATACTATCAAGAGGGGATGAGGTGTTGCTTAATGGCTTGCTTGCACAAAGTGCTTAGTGATATGCTCCAAAACCCTCAACTACCTTCCCACATCCACATATGACCTAAACCAAAAGTCAAACTCGGCCCCACCGATTCTATCTATCCGGCGCCACCGAGTTTCAGATGTCATAGCCATTGCCACAAACCCTAGCAAATCGGTTTCACCGATAGGGATCTCGGTCTCACCGAGATGGGATTGAAATCTCTCTGTGTATGTCCATTACCAAAATCGGTCTCACCGAGTTTGAGCAATCGGTACTACCGAGATTACAATGCAAACCCTCTGGTTAGCTTATTACCAAAATCGGTCCCACCGAGTTTGTGTAATCGTTCTCACCGAGTTTGCCTGACCAACTCTCTCGTTAGCTTATTACCAAAATCGGTCCCACCGAGTTTGTGTAATCGGTCTCACCGAGTTTGCCTGACCAACTCTCTGGTTAGCTTATTACCAAAATCAGTCCCACCGAGTTTGTGTAATTGTTCACACCGATATTACGTTATGCCCTAACCCTAACCATATCGGTCCTACCGAGTTGCATCTCAGTCCCACCAAAAATCCTAACGGTCACTAGGTTTGCTGAATCGGTCCGACCGAGTTTAACCATTCGGTCCCACCGAGTTTGGCAAATTGTGTGTAACGGTTAGATTTTGTGTGGAGGCTATATATACCCCTCCACCCACTCTTCATTTGTGGAGAAAGCCATCAGAACGAACCTACACTTCCAATACACATTTTCTGAGAAAGAACCACCTACACTTGTGTTGAGGTCAAGATATTCCATTCCAACCATATGAATCTTGATCTCTAGCCTTCCCCAAGTTGCTTTCCACTCAAATCTTGTTTCCACCAAATCCAAATCCTGTGAGAGAGAGTTGAGTGTTGGGGAGACTATCATTTGAAGCACAAGAGCAAGGAGTTCATCATCAACACACCATTTGTTACTTCTTGGAGAGTGGTGTCTCCTAGATTGGCTAGGTGTCACTTGGGAGCCTCCAACAAGATTGTGGAGTTGAACCGAGGAGTTTGTAAGGGCAAGGAGATCGCCTACTTCATGAAGATCTACCGCTAGTGAGGCAAGTCCTTCGTGGGCGACGGCCGTGATGGAATAGACAAGGTTGCTTCTTCGTGGACCCTTCGTGGGTGGAGCCCTCCGTGGACTCGCGCAACCGTTACCCTCCATGGGTTGAAGTCTCCATCAACGTGGATGTACGATAGCACCACCTATCGGAACCACGACAAAAACATCCGTGTCTCCAATTGCGTTTGAATTCTTCAAACCCTTCTCTTTACATTCTTGCAAGTTGCATGCTTTACTTTCCGCTGCTCATATACTCATGGCATGCTTGCTTGATATGTATTGTGTTTGTTAAACCTGTCCTTAAACTCCACTTAAACTTAAGAATATTAAAAACTGCAACTTTTGGCACTTAGTGTCTAATCACCCCCCCCCCCCCTCTAGACACCTCTTCTCGATCCTTTCAAAGGGTGAGAGTGCGTATAATTCATGGACTCAACATTAATCATAAAGAACTCATATACTTATTGTAAAAATCTACAAGTTATCGAAGCAAAGTATTACGCGTATGCTCCTAGGGGGATAGATTGGTAGGAAAAGACCATCGCTCGTCCCCGACCGCCACTCATAAGGAAGACAATCAATAAATAAATCATGCTCCGACTTCATCACATAACAGTTCACCATGCGTGCATGCTACGGGAATCACAAGCTTTAACACAAGTATTTCTCAAATTCACAACTACTCAACTAGCATGACTTTAATATCACCATCTCCATATCTCAAAACAATTATCAAGTATCAAACTTATCATAGTATTCAATACACTCATAAGAGAAATTTTTTTATTCATGAATACCTAGCGTATTAGGATTTTAAGCAAATTACCATGCTATTAAGACTCTCAAAATAATCTAAGTGAAGCATGAGAGATCAATAGTTTCTATAGAACAAATCCACCACCGTGCTCTAAAAGATATAAGTAAAGTACTAGAGCAAAATTATATAACTCAAAAGATATAAGCGAAGCACATAGAGTATTCTAACAAATTCCAAATCATGTATGGCTCTCTCAAAAGATGTGTACAGCAAGGATGATTGTGTTAAACTAATAAGCAAAGACTATTGTTTTATATGATTTCACTGCTGTGCGAAACAAGGAGCTAGTTCAAACAAACTGATATAGAATACCATGCTGTATCCAGATTCGATGTGAATACTTTGGCTTAGCCTTCTTGTGATGATCAATCTCTATATGCTAGTTTTATGCCAGGCTTTCTTTGTGTACATTTCCATGTATTCTGAACAGTTGTAGAATGATGTTTTGAGTTGGTGTGCATTGCAGAGTGGAAGGATTGCTGAAAGCTGGTGGGCGAAGAGGGTGCGGACAGTGAGGGAGCAAGCTAGGAAGTGACTAGTGAGTGCTGATCTGAACTGAAGCCTGCGCATGTTTCATAAAGTGCTGCCCATCTTGGACAGGTAGAATAAGCTGGAACTTTTTTGGAACCAAGCATGTTTTGCAGTCAATAACACATGGTTTTCTTGGAATATGATGGATGTTGTTGCCGGACGGACAAATGAAGGGAAGCCGGCTCCTGTCCGCTGACCGTTTTTTGTTAGTAGTATTTTTCTCTATAAATTACAGCATCGGATTTACATATACCAACCAGGTCCGAAACGGTCGTGGTAGCGTTTCGACTATATCTCTAACTAGCTTTTTCTCCTTGTTTCTTGCACGCAGGCATTTCTTTCTGGCGGACATGAAATTCTTCATGCAGAGACCGAGATGGCCGTAAGATACAAGTCATTAGTGTCGTATTACGCGGATGCTTAACGATATCGATTTCTTGTTGAAATTAAGGGGTTTTCCTAACCAATCACGCTTGCCGTTGGTGCACCCAACGCCCTACGGACTACCAGATCACTCTCGAGAGAAATTAGAGAGGCAAGTGATCGAACACCCAGACAGACAGCGAGATCACAACCACGATTAAAGGGAGCCTCTGCTGCAATTTTGCCGCAATAGTATATGTATCCCATTTCCGCAGGCTTTATATTGATCTCGTCACATGCATGGGTCGCGTTGCAAGCGAGGCAAATCTCCCTTTGCTCTACCAGCATCCACCGTCCCTACCAGGACGATTAACTAGTAGTTATTATATAAGCGTCTCTATCTGATGAAGCGTCTCTTTCGCATCACCCGTCGTCTTCGCTTTGCCGCTTGTCTCTCGAAATAATTTAGTACCAACTTGTGATTAGTCCTTGTAGAAGTACACGCTCTACCCAATGCAATCAAAAGACCAATCTGATGAAAAAAACTAAACAATACATTTATACGTTAACAGTCCTCTTCACACACAAAAAATTAAAACTCGTGGGTAGTTAGCAAAAACAGCACGATAATACCATCGATGTCTATCCTTGCTCTCGCTAAGCAATGTCACTAATTAACTGACCGCTCACTACTGGGATCATGGCATTTATTTTGACTTATTTTTTGCTTTTCTTTTGCGGGTAACATTTCACTTGGTTCCCAAAACCAGACACACCCTTACATATCGTTGTGAATTTGCGATGCATGCATAATGATTCTCTAATCTCTCTGGTTACACAAACATGCTGCTGGAAGCTCACTCCATCCCGCCACAGTGGAGGGACCTAATCATGTTTGCCCTGGAAAGGGGAGGTTGATTAGTTAACGTGTTTGCAGGTGGGAATACGTTGCAACAGCCAGCTGGTCGAGGTAGGTAGGTGAGAGCGAGGTACTCCTAGGCCGCACCGCCAGGTTAGTGTTCGTCCGTGTGTCCATCCAATCCAATCCAATCCAATCAAGCGTGTTTTGCAAGACCACCACCGGTCTAGAAAGCTTGATTATCAATTTCGTTTCTCTGCTTTGGTCTCACGCTTGTTCGCTCACTCAGGAGTAACTGCTCGGTTGACTTTTGTCGTGGGAGGATTTTTCTCATGCGGTCATGCCTTCCCCTGTCCTGCGTTGATGCAAACATCGCATCCTCCATTCTTAACAAATAAAAATGTCTTACGTTTGTTTACTGAGGGAGTATCACATTCTTAACAACGAAATACTCGACAAATATAGTATGAATCATGAATTTGTTTAGAACACATGATAAGTCTAAACGCTGCATCAAATTAAGTATTTTTCTTCAAGTATACGTAACTAAATTACTTTGATCAAATGCGTCTGAATATGTGCTTGCAAGCACTTTAAACTTTAAAGGTATGCGCACAAATATTTTTATGGACAGGACAGCGCGTATAGCAGGGTGCCAGGATCAGAAGCAGAAGGCTCTTTTGGGAGGTGGACCAGCTGCACCAGAAAGTTGGTGGATCATTTTCGACCGTCAACATCACAGAACACGTGACGATTCTCTCCCCGACATTATTACAATACACTGTGCACTAACCGTTGGAAGCACTCGCATGAGAGGCTGACTGGTGGTCCCGTTCCATGACTAAGCCAAACTTTCAGATGCATATAGTAGTTTATTGTTAAGGTTGCAACTGCCAGGAAGCTTGGTGGACAAACAATAATAGTGGTAGCTAGTGACATGCATGTTGTCAAAGAATATTGGCTGCACTGGTGGTTGCACAAAGGCCATAGATCGCTTCAGAAGCACACCCAAGGTAAGTGCATTGTTTTATTTAGAGAAAAATAGCTTCTTTTTTTGCTTGCTATCAATCGTAGTGACATGCTAACTGTTCCCTCGGACATTTTGCATGGGATTTCTGTTGTCCTGTGGTTGACCAACATCCACTTTGGCCAAACAAAATTACATTCGCTGTTCCAAATTTGAGGCAATTGATCGTTCCTTCTAGGTTCTGGCAGGTAGAGCAGATGACTAAAAATCCTCTTTAGTTTCACTCATGGGACTCTAAATCCCAATTGCGCTAGCTCTGTGGTTCGATTTCACAACAGAACGAACAATGAATGAATGTGGGCGGTCAATCAGGTAAGCCTGTGCCTAGGAAAGAAAGGCCTAGGAAGGGATTGAGAGAAGCTTTCATGGTGGAAAATGAAAAAAAACATATCATTCTTAGAAATTGTGGAATTTGGCTCAACTAGAGCTATGGTTTAGCATCAAGAGGAAGTTTTGTAAAAACAACAGGGAGAATTGCTCACATACTCATGAGCGTATATAACTTGGGTCGTGTTATAAATGCTCTGGCTAAACCTATTGATGGGAGATGCGAAATTGTAGCTTCCGAATCTCACTTAATTGAATCTCCGGCTCCAAGTAGAATTTCCAGGCGTTCCGTATACGAACCTCTTCAAACATGGCTTATTGCTATTGATTCGATGATCCCTATATGGCGCGGTCAGCGAGAGTTCATTATTGGGGACAGACAGATTGGCCAAACAGCAGTAGCCACAGATACAATTCTCAAGCAAAAAGGGAAATATGCAAGAAGAACGAGATCGAGCCTTCACGAAAGAAAATGCAAGTAAAAGAGAATTGAATTTTTTTCCTAAAAGCGATGGTTCTTTTCTTTATGGATCGGGCCGATCCATATGTTCTGAGGGGGAGACGAGGTGTAGCGCAGTCTGGTCAACACATCTGTTTTGGGTACAGATGTCAGGGTCCCTGTCAACCCGACCCCAGCTACAGAAGCGGCTGCAGCAAGACCCACTCGTTAGCGGAGGGCCAACACACTGACAACTGGGCCCGAGTGGGTGAACTAGAGGGAGATACAAATAGCTCGGCAGCGAGTGGATCGGCATCCAGAGGATCACGACACGAATGACACGGCACCGACTCCCACCTATCTCTTGCTGGAATTTAATCTATTTTGGTAGCCCAATAGCAATTTCAAAAATTCCTAATAAATTCTAGAGGCCCACTCAGCCCATTCGTGCAAGGCAAAAGGTGAAACCAAAGTTTAGTCCCACATTGCTAGTTTGGTAGGAGTTGGACCTCCTTATAAGGGAGGTTGTTTCCCTACACATGTATGAGCGTGAGGACAAGAGGGACATTCACGCGCACTCCTCTTCCGCCGCCCGCCTCGTCACAATGCGCCGCGCCGCAGGTTGCGGGAATGAGCCGAGACGATGTCTAAATTTTTGTCACGCACAACGGGTATACGAATGGTCACGCGAGAGCTAAAACGTTTTTCTGTAGTGGAGATTGAATCCGAACGGCGCACCTCTTCGGCTGCAGACTGTTCGCTTCGCCTCCTTCTTTTGCTTCACCTCTCATCGCTGCCATCTCGCCTCCTTCTCCCATGCCTATAAAAGAGAGGTCACCCCTCTCCAGAGAGACACACCGGAGAATCATCTTCCTCTCACCACCGAGTTCCAATCTCTGAGCTTCTGCTACGATCTTCCCCATCCCGGCTTGCGGCGTGCACCGCAGGTCGGGACAGTAGGCCTCCGAAACCCCACCTCTTTGAGTCATGTACGGGAGAAGGGTGATAAGGTATTTGGGGAGCGCTCTGCGTGACTACTAACCAGTTCATAACGGACGATCCGGACGCCGACAACCACTTCCCCAATGACCACTTCTTCCCTGATGTCGACAACCGCTTCGACGACATGGCCGGATGCTTCTGTCATTGTTCGTACGTTCTCATGCTCTTTCTGTTAGAGGTCCTGCCACAGTTTCTTCCTCTAGTGTATGCTCTAGATATGTTCGGTTCTAGTTCATATATGCAGATTGCTCTAGTATCTGCTCTAGATATGTTTGGTTCGAGATCATATATGCAGATGCTATTTACCTTCTCTCTGTCATATTGCATGACTTGTTTTATCTCTGCTATAATAGTCATGTTTTATCTAGTATTTCTGTTAATAAAATCATTTGGTAAATTGCTCATATTTCCAACAATCCAAAAACCTTATTATAGGCAATTTACCCCGAGTAGTTTTGCTGCTTCCATGTGACCTTCTATGTTTGAGGGTATCCACTATAAGAGGTGGCGCATGAGAGCCGTTCTACGGTTTCAAACCATGAGCTGCTATAACACCACTCTTGGCAAACCTGGAGGAATTCTTGATCCTCAACAGTAACAGGCTTTTAGAAAATGGATACCCTGTTTAAGGCTGCTCTCTTGAGTGTTCTTGGTGAGAACATAGTTGATGCTTATGCGTCAATTGATAATGGAAAAGATATGTGGGATGCACTTGAGGCCAAGTTTGGGGTCTCGGATGCGGCACTGAGTTGTACATCATGGAACAATTCTATGACTACAGGATGACTGATGAGCGCTCTATGGTTGAGCAAGCTCACGAGATACAGTCATTTGCTTAAGAACTTGGGCACTTCAATTGTATGTTAGCGGACAAGTTTGTTGCCGGAGGCATCATCACTAAGCTTCCTCTCTCATGGAGGAACTTTGCTACCTTACTGAAGCATAAGAGGCATGAGTTTTCCATTTCAGATCTCATTGGTACTCTTGATGTGGAAGAAAAGGCAAGAGCAAAAGACACATGTGCTCGAGGTATTGAGGGCGGATTGATACGTCTCCAACGTATCTATAATTTATGAAGTATTCATGATGTTATATTATCATTCTTGGATGTTTTACAATCATTTTATAGCAACTTTATATCATTTTCTGGGACTAACCTATTGACATAGTGCCCAGTGCCAGTTGTTTTTTTTTTTTGCTTTTTTTTTACTTTGTAGAAAATCAATACCAAATGGAGTCCAGACTTTTTGGTGAATTTTTCTGGACTAGAAGACACCTGGTGGGCTAAAGAAGTACCAGAGGGGGCTCCGAGGGGAGCACAACCCACCAGGGCGCGCCTGGAGGCCCGGGCGCGCCTGGAGGCCCGGGCGTGCCCAGGTGGGTTGTGCCCACCTCGGTGGCCTCCCGCACCGCCTCTTCGCCCTATAAATTTTCAAATATTTCAAAAACCCTAGGGGAGTCGATAGATCGGAAGTTCCGCCGCCGCAAGTCTCTGTATCCAGGATAATCAATCTGGACCCTGTTCTGGCACCCTGCGGGAGGGGGGAATCATCACAGGTGGCCATCTTCATTATCCCGGCAGCCACCATGATGAGGAGGGAGTAGTCCACCCTTGGGGCTGAGGGTTTGTACCAGTAGCTATGTGTTTAACTCTCTATGTCGTGTTCTTGAGATGGCAGGATATTGATGTATCGCGGGCTTTGTTAATATAGTTGGATCATATGGTGTTTTCCCCTCTCTATCTTGTTGTGATGAATTGAGTTTTCCCTTTGAGATTTCCTTCTTATCGGATTGAATACTTTTATGGATTTGAGGGCACTTGATATATGTCTTGCATACGAATACCCATGGTGACAATGGGGTATCATATTGATTCATTTGATATGTGTTTTGGCACTCAACTCGCGGATTCCCGAGGTGACATTGGGGTAATCTAGGCATAGGGGTTGCTACCTCTTGAGCACTGCGTTGGTTTTCCCTCGAAGAGGAAAGGGTGATGCAGTAAAGCAGCGTAAGTATTTCCCTCAGTTTTTGAGAACCAAGGTATCAATCCAGTAGGAGACCACGTGCGAGTCACCTCGTACCTACACAAACAAATAAGAACCTCGCAACCAACATGATAAAGGGGTTGTCAATCCCTTCACGGCCACTTGCAAGAATGAGATCTGATAGAGATAATAATAATAAGTTAAATAGTTTTGGTATTTTTATGATATAGATTGAAAATAAAGATTGCAAAATAAAATAGATTGGAAACTTGTATGATGGAGAATAGACCCGGGGCCCATAGGTTTCACTAGTGGCTTCTCTCGAGATAGCATAAGTATTACGGTGGGTGAACAAATTACTGTCGAGCAATTGATAGAAAAGCGAATAATTATGAGAATATCTAGGCATGATCATGTATATAGGCATCACGTCCGAGACAAGTAGACCGAAACGATTCTGCATCTACTACTATTACTCCACACATCGACCGCTATCCAGCATGCATCTAGAGTATTAAGTTCATAAGAAGAAAGTAATGCCTTAAGCAAGATGACATGATGTAGAGGGATAAACTCATGCAATATGATGTAAACCCCAGCTCTTTTTCCTCGATGGCAACAATACAATACGTGTCGTTTCCCTTTCTGTCACTGGGATCGAGCACCGCAAGATTGAACCCAAAGCTAAGCACTTCTCCCATTGCAAGAAAGATCAATCTAGTAGGCCAAAACAAACTGATAATTCAAAGAGACTTGCAAAGATAAACTAATCATACATAAAAGAATTCAGAAAAGATTCAAATATTGCTCATAGATAAACTTGATCATAAACCCACAATTCATCGGATCTCGACAAACACACCGCAAAAGAAGATTACATCGAATAGATTGTTGGAATTATGTGTCCTGTAACTATATTCAAATTACTTAGAATTGTTAATATTCGGAATACCTCGTATGGAATTATACATGTATTTATACATGGAATTGCTTTACATGTTTAGCATGGAGTTGTTACTTGTTGGAATGTACTTAAGCAATATATGCTTAAGGAAGCTGGTCGATTATCAGTGGAATACAATATACTATTTATATTGGAAAGACTACCCGGGTACACTAATGATTGGAAGAAGCTAGATCGTACAGTTAGATTACAACCCTAATGTTGATCTACGTAATTAGAGGAATTTACACTCTGTTATGGCGTGTTGCTCACAAGCGCGTGCTCCGGGGACACAACGGGTAGAATCCGTTAACAGACAAATTTGATCGTGGTTGGTAATTTGATCTGGACTCTATCCGGAAAACTAGTTGGAAAGACTAGGAATCTTATCTGTATAAAAGATGGACTCTTTGGAAAGGCAGTATAAGAAAGTCCCTACCCCCTAGCCTTGGATATGCGAATTATGAGTGGCACCACGGATAAGCGCAGAGGAATTAGGAGGGTAAACCGCAAACCCTAAATTTTTAACATTGGTATCATGAGCAAGGTTCGGTGCGTGGTCTAACCCTGATACGTCGGGACCTCTGCCGCCCGTGTCCGCGATTGATTCGGCTGTCGTGCAATCACTTCTGCCCGCGTCCGTACTATTTGTTCGCGAGATCAAGTCCGTGGTAAACTTTAGTTGTGCCGGCTGAGGAAGGTAATCGGGCTCCTGTTCACGCTATGATTCACGCGCGTGGCGCGGAAGGAAGAAACTAATTGATCAAGGAATATTGCTCTTTGCTGGATCGGTGATTCTTCTGCCAACCATTAATCAAGTTCAGGCCAATTGAGGAATTGAGGTATTGGGGTCTACTAATCGATCTTGCTTGTACAATTTTTTGTACGGCTGCAGGAGGAAAGTTTCAAATCCTGCGTACGCGTATGGGATTAGCAGTGCTGGACTTGTTTTCTCTATGCGTACGGACCAATAAACAATCGAAGCATCAAGCATCCAGTTGTGCAGATTGTTTGTCCTCTGTGCACGGATCGAGGGAACATGGTTGGAACACAAAATTTTCTTTGCTAACTTGGTCAGATTCGTGCATGTCCAAGTGTATTAAGGACCGGAAATCAAGCCCAGCGTTGCTATGTATTGTGTGCATTGTATAGGAATAAATCAGGCTAGGTTTTTACATGGACATCGCTGTTGGTGCCTGCTTCGTTTGTCCGTGTACTCGCCAAATCCTCCACCCTGATGACTTTGATGCTGCTCCAAAATCTGCGCTCGACGACATGTCGAGCCGGACGAGCTAGCTGCTCGGAAACTGCAGGCACGCTACCGCTGCTACCTAATTATAGGGAGACTGGATCAAAACGACTTCCGCGATTCTAATTTCTGCACTGGAACTTGATGACGTATTCTGGAAACTGACATAATACATGGAAACTTTTGGCTCCTCGGAGTAATTCTACATGATTCTGCGCACCTGTACATGCATGCTGTCAGGAAAGGAATATTGAACTCATATGCTACCTAGCATTTTTAATTGTTTTATTAGATTATTGATTAATTTCTTAACTTGTTTGATTGCTAATCTACTGCATGCAAGTCACAACAAGGAAAATATGTCTACTCCTTGGAAGAAATTTAGGAGGACTCCGGACCAAAAATGTGTGGATGAACTGCACCAAGCAAAATGATTACACACTGAAAAGTTGCTATGGTGGAAATATTGTGCGGAACATTATGCATAACTTGCAAAGGGATTTCAAAGAAGTGTTATTATTGAGCATCACTTATTTATGGAGGAAGATAGGAGTCACTCCAAGGACATGGAAATTTGCTCTTCATTTGCCGCGACTTCATTGGCATGCAACAATTTCAATGGAAATGATGTACTTTGAATTGGAAATTATGCCATAAAACTCCTGCGTTGAGGAAAACTATTATTGTTATAGGACATATTATTTAACTTCAATGAGAAGGGATTAAATTTATTTCTCCCTCTTGGAATTTATTGATTATGGCATACTATTTGGAAAGGGAAGAGTGGAAATATTGCTCAATGGTTAAAATTAGTGCACTATGGAATTTTGTACAATGGCATCTTCTTTTTTGATGGTCCAATGAATGTTGGCAACCCGAACTGTTTATTTGGGGAAGATAACTCCTTATGGAGGAATACCTACAATGGGAATACATGCTTGTAATCTCAATATTTACGCCATGTACGAATTGGACACATATCTTGGAATATGATTAAGTGGTTCATTAATTCTGGAATTCTAAATTTTTAGTGGAGGACTATCGTACCGATGAAGCATATATAATGGTTATTTCTGGTTTGCACGCCTTCTCTTAAGGTGGAAGGAGATAAAAAGTTTCACATCATTTTTTTTCTCTGATATACCTATGGTATTTTCTTTGCAGTCCCACTAGAGGCCAGGCTATTTATTTTATCTCAGCATTGATGATTGCACTTGATATGTTATGTTTATACTATTTGAAAATACAAGTCGGAATGTTTTATTGTGCTGGTCACATGTTATACTGACGTGGAAAATCAGTTGATTAAATAATATCATAGTTTTAACAACTGATTTGTGGGGGAAGTACACTTCAGGAATATATCGTTTGTATGTAAAGAGCATGGAACTATTCACCATTGTAATATACTGTACACTCCACAATTGAATGGAGGAATTGAGTGTCTTGTATACTCCCTTTGTTTCTTTGGGAAAAGCATTGCATACTGTCATTTGTTGATATCATTCTACATCTAGTACAGTCACTTGACTGGAAGGAAATCTTCTATTTTGGCATGCAATTCTCAATTATTACAAAACACACACCAGGAATTTTTCATGGTTATTCTAGTGGATCAAAGGGTATTTCCTTAGTTATCTGAAAAAAAAGAATACTGGTGGAAAATAGGAACACAATCATTTTTATGATCAAGGGTGGAACTACTGACAATCATACTGAAATATAGTCTTGACCCAAGGAAACTACAAGTGACACTCCCAACATGACATGCCTAGAATAAGTGGGACGAATTAGCTTGGAATATCATGTTTGGATAATTGTTATGTGTTGTTGGGGGATGTCACTCTAAATTTTAGAGGAATCACTAAATTCTCTTAAAGTTTTTTAATGTCAACTATGGGTGGGAATAATTGCGGGAAGGAATAAACTCAAATGAGGAAGAGTATAGTTTGGGAACTTAATATCATACCAAATAACCGCAAGCCTATTGTCTAGAAGTGATTTTTTGTAAGGACAATTGGCTCACTGAATATTATAATGTCACTCTTGTTATTCAATTATTCACACAGAGGGAATTATACTTTGTGGAAACTCTCTCTCCTGGAATTTTGCGAAAGAGGAACTAAAGACATGCTTTGCTAATTGAGTATATTAATGTATGGTCTTATAACAAGCTTCACATCAATGGAATAGCAGGTCATATGGTTTTCTAAATGAAACAAGGTGGTCATCTACAAATGTAAGTGTAAAGTATTTTGCATTATTATTGTATACGTTAACATTGTTTTGTTGTTTGCAATGATAAAGTCACATTGATGGAAGTGAAAGCTTGGTCATCTTTTAATTTTCATATGAAAGGAACATTTGAAACATCCTATGTTTTACAAGTGGAAATACATAGATAATATTTTTGAAGTGTTTCTCTATGGAAAATTGCAAATCTGTCAAAATACCTTTGATAAAGGGAATCATACTCAGTGAGGAATTATATTTGAACTTCTGAGGAAAAATGGAATAATAAATGATACTGGAATTTGTGTGTATCTTCATTATATTATCATACCTTAGCTTTCAGAATTTATGCTGCATTCAAGTAGTGAAAGGAATGATGAGCAACTAAGGGAATCTCACACATCATATAAGATTGTGGAAAATGCATCGCAACCTGTCACTTGTTCCGGAATTCACATTAAAGGTAAACACATTGAGGAAGGTATTAGTATATCTGCGAGATGAGAAATAAGTCAAGGTACGCATATTCAATTATAATTTTCAGTACTAATATGGTGCAGGTTCACTGACTGAAGTCAGGAATTTCTTTCAAAATATGATTACTAATGGAACTTCATTTACTGATTGGAATGATATTTATGTGGTTTTCAAAACTTTATTCAACATGGTTGTCATATATTTTGACTCAATGTGGAATTATTCAATTGTTGATATATGTGACTGGAAATAATTGATGCAGAATTTCACTTGAGGAAACAAAATACTCAAGGTGCCTATAAAGGTGGAATTACACTCGAGGAAATAATACTCGAGGCGCCGAGGACAGCTATGCTGGAATTATTAGGCGGAAAATAAAGGTCTCTAGAGATCTTGGGTGTCACAACAAGCAAACATATTGAGGGAAGGTTTATTTCTTTGGATTTTCTACCTAGTATTAATATGGTTGGTAGTCCCCTGACTAAGCTTCTTACTAAGGAGGTTTTTGGTAAGCATGTTAAGGCTACGGGTTTACGAATATTTGAATGATTGTTTTGGACAAGTGGGAGATGTTGGAATTATGTGTCCTGCAACTATATTCAAATTACTTAGAATTGTTAATATTCGGAATACCTCATATGGAATTATACATGTATTTATACATGGAATTGCTTTACATGTTTAGCATGGAGTTGTTACTTGTTGGAATGTACTTAAGCAATATATGCTTAAGGAAGCTGGTCGGTTATCAGTGGAATACAATATACTATTTATATTGGAAAGACTACCCGGGTACACTAATGATTGGAAGGAGCTAGATCATACAGTTAGATTACAGCCCTAATGTTGATCTACGTTATTAGAGGAATTTACACTCTGTTATGGTGTGTTGCTCACAAGCGCATGCTCCGGGGACACAACGGGTAGAATCCGTTAACAGACAAATTTGATCGTGGTTGGTAATTTGATCTGGACTCCATCCGGAAAACTAGTTGGAAAGACTAGGAATCTTATCTGTATAAAAGATGGACTCTTTGGAATGGCAGTATAAGAAGGTCCCTACCCCCTAGCCTCGGATATGCGAATTATGAGCGGCACCACGGATAAGCGCAGAGGAATTAGGGGGTAGACCACAAACCCTAAATTTCTAACATAGATCTCCAAGAGAATCGAGGAGAACTTTGTATTGAGATATAAAGAGAGAGAAGAAGCCATCTAGCTACTAGCTATGGACCCGAAGGTCTGAAGCAAACTACTCACACATCATCGGAGGGGCCATGGAGTTGATGTAGAGGCCCTCTGTGATCAATGCCCCCTCCGGCGGAGCTCTGGAAAAGGCCCCAAGATGGGATCTCTTGTGTTACGGCATATCTCTCTCAAGGTAGTTTTGGTGATTGATGACAACATGTTTGCGGACTAATCTTGTGCTTTGAATAATTCACAGATTCTCCTCTGGCACGAGACGCCTTCTTCCCCTCGGAGTATATTTCAAGACGGTGTAGCTCTTTCGTTTCTTTCTCGGTGGACTAGTTGCGTAGAGGGCACCGTACTATCAAGAGGGGGTCCGCTGGGGTTTTGCATGGGTGGAATCATCACGTACACATCAGCTTCTCACCCTCCGAGCATTTCCTTTCCATTGAAGAGATCTCTCCTCTCTTCCTTGTCCTGTCTGGGTCTAAGCGGTAGTACCGCGCACCCAGCGGTAGTACCGCTGAGGAGCCAAGCGGCAGTACCGCTGAGGAGCCAAGCGGCAGTACCGCTCCGCAGCGGTAGTACTGCCCTTGGCTCCACAGCAGTAGTACCGCTAGGGGCCTGGCGCCTCCGCCTTGTCCTCAGCATATTTGAGAGATCCCTTCTCTCTCTCGCGCGCGCCCTAGCGGTAGTACCGCACTGCCTGCGGTACTACGGCCGAAGGGTCACAAGCGGTAGTACCACTCCACAGCGGTACTACCGCCCTTGACCCCACTGCCGTAGTACCGCTGGGTAGTCTAGCTCCTACTGCCTTGATTCGAGAGGTCTTTTTCTCGTGTCGGGTTTTGCGGCACTAGTCGCGGTTGTAGTGGAGATAGTACCGTTCCAGGAGCGGTAGTACCACCATACCACCGCGGTAGTACCGCATTTGGGTCCGTTCCCTACTAAGTCTCCTCAGCGCGGCAGTACCGCTGGATGGCGCGGTAGTACCGTCGCCTGGCAGTAGTACCGCCCCCTCTCAGCGGTAGTACCGCCCTGTGCGGGGCTGGTTGGTGGGGGGCAACGGGATTGTTGCCCCCACTATAAAAGGGAGTTCCCTTCCTCCTTCTTACCTACCTCTTCCTCCCTCAAGCTCCATTTATTGCTCAAGCTCCATTAAATACTCCAAGCTTGATTTTGCCCGATCTATCTCCCTAGCCAATCAAACTTGTTGATTTGCTCGGGAGTGGTTGAGAAGGCTCCGATCTACACTTCCACCAAGGGATTTTCGATTTCCCCACTTATCCCTAGCGGATCTTGTTACTCTTGGATGTTTGAGCACCCTAGACGGTTGAGGTCACCTCGGAGCCATATTCCATTGTGGTGAAACTTCGTGGTCTTGTTGGGAGCCTCCGATTAAGTTGTGGAGATTGCCCCAACCTTGTTTGTAAAGGTTCGGTCGCCGCCTTCAAGGGCACCAATAGTGGAATCACGGCATCTCGCATTGTGTGAGGGCGTGAGGAGAATATGGTGGCCCTAGTGGCTTCTTGGGGAGCATTGTGCCTCCACACCGCTCCAACGGAGATGTACTTCCCCTCAAAAGGAAGGAACTTCGGTAACACATCCTCATCTTCACCGGATCCACTCTTGGTTATCTCTTACCTTTACTTGTGCAAGCTCTTTAGTGTTTCTACCCTTGCTTGCTTGTATGCGTGTTGTTATTGCATCATATAGGTTGCTCACCTAGTTGCACATCTAGACAACCTACTTTGATGCAAAGTTTAAATTGGTAAAGAAAAGCTAAAAATTGGTAGTTGCCTATTCACCCCCCCTCTAGTCAACCATATCGATCCTTTCAATTGGTATCAGAGCCTCGTCTCTTTATTAAGGACTTTATCGTCCAAAGAGTATGGTTGATACCGTAGACGGTGTGGAGGAACACTCCGGTGTGAATCCGATCTCGTCTACGGGAGATGGGGGAACTTCGGTCTCTCGTGAGGAGTTCAATGTAGCCTTGGAGACATTGAAAACCTCCATGACGACTGAAGTTGAAAGCATGTTCACTAAATTTCTTGAGGGGCTTAAACTATCCACCGCACTGTTGAAAGTGGGTGATCCCACGAACAAGGTGTCGGATGCTATCCCCGACAAGGGGGAAGCTAGTAGTGAAAAAGCTCCTTCTTCTAGTGGCAAGAATGGCACCGGCATCTTCGCCCATGTGGAACCACCACTTGTTTATGGTGGACCGGTTCCTTCCACTCATTTGAATCATGCCGGTCCTCCCCCTAAGATTGTGAAAAATGAGGATTTTTATTCTTGGGTTTACCGCTTTAAACGTCATTTAAATCATGTGAACACTAACCTTTGGAGAATCATTGAAGAAGGTTTCTATCCACATGATCCAAGCAACTTCACTCCTTGAGAAGCCGCGGACAATCAATTCAATGAGAATGCTCTCTTCATCATTCAAGATGCAATTCCACCCGAAGACCTACCTCATCTTCGTCCCTTCGCCTTGGCCAAAGATGCATGGCATTGTGTCGTGTCTCTCTACTGGGGAAGCGCAAGCATTCAACGCTCCAACTATGAAGTGGTACAAGATGAGGCCGATGAGTTTGCAATGAAGGAAGATGAAGAACCTCGTGAGCTTTATCGGAGAGTAACCAAACTCGCGGTCTCACTACGAGATCACGGGAGCAAGGACACGGATGACAATTGGATCAAGCGCAAATTCGTCAAGGCAATGATGCCCTACCACAAGGCCATGTCCTCCGTCATTCGTCAAAGACCGGACTTCCACACTTTGACCTCAAGCGAAGTGTTGGATGAGATTGTGGCCATGAACATTTTGGACAAGACCGCCGACAATGCGGTGCTTCGTTCTCAACGAGCAAAGAAACCTAACCTTGCTTTGAAGGCCAAGCTCACCGTGGAAGAAGAAGAAGAGGAAGAAGAGGAGAGCAACACCGAAGATACGAAGTATGCATATCATGAACACATGGCACTTGCTTCAAGGCAATTTTGGAGCAAGAAAAACTCGAGGTCCAACTTTAGCAAAAACAACTGGAGTGGCACAAGGGGCAAGCAACGTGTAAGGACTTGCTACAATTGCGGCAACGTGATTCATTTCGTTGCGGAATGCCCGTATGAGAAGAGGGAAGACAATGGTGGCAAACTCATCCGAAAGGACAAGGCCAAGTCGTTCCCCAACAAGAACAACTTCACCAAGAAGACTCCTCCCAAGGCTTTGGTCGTGCAAGAAGAGTACAATGACGATGATGAGTCGGTTGCCATGGCCTCCATTGCCATTGCAACAAAGTCATGGGTGTCTCTCTTCGACTCACCCAATGAGAGCATCACCGCCAAGTGCCTCATGGCTAAAGCCACCAAAAAGGTAACCTCCAACATCAAAACTACCATCATTAATCATCCTTCCCCAATGGATAGCATTAATGAACTTGAGGGAGCTAATGTGGAGGCTAACGAGTTTGAGGCCGTTATGGGCAAACTCAAGGGAAAATCCAAGAAGCACTTTGTTGCTCTCTTGGAACAACTTGGTGAGGCCAATGACATGATCGAGGCTCACGAAGACACCATCTTTAAGATGGAAGGGCATAGTCGTGACTATGCCGATGAGATTTCGGATCTTTCCAATGCTCTTGAGGAAGAGCGTGGTCTTCGTTTGGCTCTTGAGGAGTCATACAACGTTGATCATGCTAAGTTAGAGAAAGATTATGATCATGTCCTCGTTGTTTCTCGTGTGCTAAATTCCGAGAAGGCCAAACTCGGGGTTGATCTTGCTAGACTCAAAGAGGAGTTTGATATACTTGACAAGGCCCACAAGGCCTTGAAGGGTATTCACGCTAGTCTCAAGGAGTCTCATGATCAACTCCAAGTGAAGCCAACTAAGGAGAAAGCAACTTTTCCTCATATGGTTTTAATTGATAATGCAAATGCTACTAACCCGTGTTGTGAGCATATACATCTTGTTGAGGAAAATGCTAAGTTGAAGGAGCAACTTGAGAGAGGTCTTGCAACTTGCATACAAGGCAAGAAGAACCTTAACGATCTCTGGATCAACCAAAAGGGAGGTGTGGCCAAGGAAGGGGTTGGGTACGTGCCCGACTCCAAGAACAAGAAGAAGAATGACAAGACCAAACGACCTCCTCCCCTCATGCAAACCTTTGTGAGGGAGGGAGAGAGTGTCCCCGAGGAGAAGAAGAAGAACAATGTCAAGAAGGGCAATGTCACCCCTCCCAACAAAGCCGGCGATTTTAATCCTTCTTATGTGTTATGCCGTGCTAGTGATGGGCATGTTTATGCCAAATTTGTTGGTTCTCTTCATGAGTACATTGAATGGTCTATTTGGGTTCCTAAGACCCTTGTTGCTAACATCAAAGGACCCATTACAAAATGGGTACCTAAAACCAAGCATTGATCTCTTGTAGGTGTTTGCTTCCGGTGGTGGATCATGGTTGCTCGATAGCGGAGCTACAAATCATATGACCAGAAGCAAGGACTTGGTGGTGGACGTGCACAAAGTTCCATCTATGCCCACCAATGTCGAGTGGGGTGACGCCTCATCCTCTAAGGTATTGGGACTTGGCAAGGTGGTCATCTCTCATGATCTCACGATCGAGAAGGTCATGCTTGTTGAGTCCCTTGCATACAATTTACTTTCCATTCGTCAACTTGCAATCATGGGCTTTGCCACTTTCTTTGATATCGATACCGTGGCCCTCTTGTGGAGCAAGACTCTTAAAGTAGCTTTTGTTGGGCATGTCGAGAACGGTCTATATGGGATTAACTTTTTGGAGCGACCCACTAAGACCGCGACATGCCTAATGGCTAAAGTTGATGTGGGATGGCTTTGGCATCGCCGTTCAGCCCATGTCAATATGAGATCTTTGCAAAGTCTTCTCAAGGGGGACCATGTCCGTGGACTAACGAATGTTAGTTTTGTTAAAGATCGTGCTTGCAGTGCCTGTATCGAAGGAAAGCTACATGAGAAGGCTCACCCTCCCACGACTATCATTTATTCAAAGAGGCCCTTGGAGCTCCTTCACATGGATCTTTTTGGGCCCCCATCCTTCGATAGTCTTGGAGGTATAAAGTATTGCTTGGTGATTGTGGATGACTACTCAAGGTACACATGGGTGTATTTCTTCAAGAGGAAGAGCGAGACCCAACAAACCGTCATTGACTTTGCAAATGAAGCACAACGTCAACACAATGCAAAGATCTTGACAATAAGAAGTGACAACGGCACCAAGTTCAAGAACTACACCTTGGATGAATTTCTTAGTGATGAGGGAATCAAGCATCAATATTCCGCACCATACACCCCTCAACAAAACGGTGTTGCGGAGAGGAAGAACCGGACGTTGATGGATGCGGCAAGGACCATGATGGCGGAGTTCAAGTCTCCGTACAACTTTTGGGCCGAAACCATCAACACCGCGTGTCATGCATCCAATCGGCTCTACCTCTGCAAGGGCTTGAACAAGACTCCATATGAGATACTCACCAGTAACAAGCCCAATCTCAAGTACTTCTGGGTATTCGGGTGTAAGTGTTTCATTCTCAAGAAAGGTGTTCGGTTGTCTAAATTTGAGGCTAGAGCTTATGAGGGCATATTTGTTGGTTATGCTACAAACTCTCATGCTTACCATGTCCTCAATAAATCCACAGGACTTATTGAGGAGACGTGTAACGTGGAGTTTGATGAGAATAACGGCTCCCAAGTGGAGCAAAGTGGCACTTGTGATGTAGGTGATGAAATTCCTCCTCAAGCCATAAGAAGAATGGGTGTTGGTTTCATCCTACCCATTGAGGAACCCCTTGTGGCCGAAGGAGAAGGACAATGCTCCACTCAAGTGGAGCCATCATCAACCCAAGGCCCACACACTTCCGAAGAACAAAGTGAAGGCCCTCAACCTCATGAACAATACCAAGGGCAAGATCATACTCCAGACGGTGTTGACACACCAAGTGATGCCCAAGGTCAAGTTCTCTCCCCCGAGCAAGTTCAAGATCAAGAGCAAGTTCATGACGGCGCTCAAGATGATCAAGTAACCTCTCCTCAACTCACCACCGAGGAGGAATTAGAGCGTCGTGCCGCCAAGGTTGCTTCCAAGCTCTCCACCAAGGATCATCTCATGACGAATGTGCTTGGAAGCTTAAGAAAGGGGTAAGCACTCGTAGACAATTAGCAAACTATTGTGAGCATCACGCGTTTGTCTCTTGTGTCGAACCCCACAAGGTCTATGAGGCGCTAGAAGATCCGGATTGGCTCAATGCCATGCACGAAGAACTCAACAACTTCGAGCGCAACAAAGTGTGGAGATTGGTGCCAAGGCCAACGGGGAACCACAATGTCATTGGAACCAAGTGGATATTCAAGAACAAGCAAGATGCCCATGGGATTATCATTCGCAACAAGGCTCGTTTGGTAGCACAGGCTACTCCCAAGTCGAGGGTATCGACTATGGTGAAACCTTTGCTCCCGTTGCTCGTCTTGAATCCATCCGCATGTTGACTGCATATGCTTCTCATCATAACTTTAAGTTACAACAAATGGATGTGAAGAGTGCTTTTCTTAATGGTCCCATTAATGAATTGGTTTACGTCAAGCAACCCCCCGGGTTCGAGGATCCCTACTTTCCCGATCATGTGTATCAACTCGATAAGGCACTCTATGGCCTTAAACAAGCCCCACGTGCGTGGTATGACCACCTTACCGAGTTGTTACAAGACCGTGGTTTTGAAGTTGGGCTAATCGACCCCACTCTTTTTACTAAGAAGGTCAAAGGGGAGTTGTTTGTGTGCCAATTATATGTTGATGATATTATCTTTGGTTCTCCTAACAAAGCTTTCAATGAGGAATTTGCCGCTCTCATGACCTCAAAGTTCGAGATGTCCTCCATGGGAGAGTTGAAGTTCTTTCTAGGGTTCGAAGTGAAGCAAAGAAGAGAAGGAACCTTCATCAATCAATCCAAATACACTCAAGACATGCTCAAGAGATTCAAGCTAAGTGACGTCAAGCCGACCTCCACTCCAATGCCCACCAAGTGCCAACTTGACTTAGATCCCAATGGTAAAGTGGTGGATCAAAAGGTATATTGTTCCATGATTGGATCCTTGCTTTACCTTTGTGCATCTAGACCGGACATCATGTTGAGTGTGGGAATTTGTGCATGGTTTCAAGCCGCACCTAAGGAAAGTCACTATGTGGCGGTCAAACGAATCTTTTGATATTTGGCTCATACCCCAAACTTTGGCTTATGGTACCCAAGAGGATCAAACTTCAAGCTTGTAGGGTACTCGGATTCCGATTGGGCGGGAGACAAAGTGGATAGGAAGTCCAATTCCGGAGGGTGCCAATTCCTTGGTTGCTCTTTGGTAAGTTGGTCTTCCAAAAAGCAAAGTTGTGTGTCTCTCTCGTCCACTGAGGCGGAGTATGTTGCCGCCGGTAGTTGTTGTGCACAACTTCTATGGATGAGGCAAACTTTAAAGGATTACGGTGTCACTTGTGACAAAGTGCCTCTTTGGTGTGACAATGAAAGTGCCATCAAGATTTCTCTCAACCCAGTGCAACACTTCAAGACGAAGCATATTGAGATTCGGTATCACTTCATCCGGGATCACATTAGGCGAGGAGAGATCGAGCTCAACTATGTCAACTCTCATGACAACCTTGCAGATATTTTCACGAAGCCCTTGGATGAAGCAAGATTTCACGAGTTAAGGCATGAGCTAAATATCATTGATTCAAGCAATGTGGCTTGAACCCGTGCATACCCTACCATGCTCAATTTGTTGTCTAGTTTAGGTGTAGGCATGGACATAGGGGGAGTGTTGTTCTCTCAATGAACTCTCCCTCCCCCCATTATGCATAAATTGATCAAGTCTTTCACGTTAGCCATTGTTAATGGCACTTTTGCTTCAAAGACGAGTTTTGGTCATGGGCCCAAGGTTAAAATCTTCGCGGTGCCATACCTTTTGACTCAAACATAGGTGGCCTCGGCCACCGCCCTCGTTTGAAGAGGTGTGTCTTGGTCGTTTGCTGGTGTGCTTGTTTTTCTCTTGCCGTTTTTGTCGTTTCGTCAAGCTAAAGCCGTGTTGTTTAGTTGCCGTGGCCTGCTGGGCGGTACTACCGCTGGTGGTGCGCGGTACTATCGCTGGGGACGAGAACAGGGGGTTAAGTCGGGGCAGGGGGAGGTTTCTTCTCCCCCATACCCATTCACTTTGCCCCTCTTTTCTCTTCCTCTCTCCAGCCTCCACTCGCCGCGGGAGGGCTCTAGCGGATCTCCGTCTCCGGGGCGTCCCTCTCCATTTCCTTTGGTGGAGTCGATCCCCACCTCGTCCTCTTGCCATGGATGCCGGTATTTCCCCCGTTCCTTCTTTCGTTTTGTCTCTTTTTCAGTTCTTGTTTCTTAGGGGCAATGGTGGTTGCATATCTAGATTTTTGGCTAAATCTAGGCTTGAGTTGGTTGGAGAAAGCAACTAGACTATCTCGATTAGAGTTTGGTAGGATTATTTTTGAATTTGGTAGGCCGGTAGTGCCGGATCTGACCATGGTAGTAGGAACCCGCTGTTTCACCGCCTCGTGCTAAGAAACTGCTATTTCTCCACCTCAAGCGGTATTACAGCTCTCTTGGAGTGGAACTACCGCTTGACCTAAAGCGGTACTACCGCTCCCTCTGGGGCGGTACTACCGCTGCATGCCAATTTCCATCATTTTCCTGCCTTACCTTGATCTTTTGTTGAGTTTGTTGGCTTATGCCCATTCTTTCTGGTTGTTTTGCGTGTTCTTGTGTTTGGCTCCAGGTGATGACCCTTCCGAGCAGCAAGGTCGCCGTATCAACCCCGGGTGTGCCACATCAAAACGCTACCGCACCTCAGAGCCAGCCGGTGGTTCCTCGAGCACCCAACCGCCTCCAGCAAGTGCATCTGCAAGTGTTCCTCCACCTCCTCAGCAATCAAAGCGAGCCGCCCACAAACCCAAAGGGAAGACTGTGACTGAGATGACCAACAAGGAGTTTTGGGAGAAGCGTCGCCGCAACCCCTATGCGGTGGCCCAAGAACCCACTTTGGTCAACCGCCCGTTCTGGAACCGTTTTCAGTTTGCCATCTATTTTGATGTGATCAAGGCCAAGAAGAATCTTTTTGTTGATGTTCGCTCCATTGATACTGATGCTATGGAGAAGGACCCAGAGTACTTTGGTGAAGCCCTTCAGATATGCACTCGAACATTCTCAGGATCATGCAATTCAACAAGGATTTCGATGCGGATTTGGTGGCTCAATTCTATGCCACCGTCCATCTTGGGACGGATGTCGACAGGACTCTGACATGGATGACCAACGGCAAGCTGCTTTCTGTCAAGTGGCAGGCGTTCATGGGGTTACTTGATGTGGTGGACAACGGGCTTGAGACTCCTGTCGGTTTCCGTCCTCACCGCAATGCTACATCCACCCACAAGCAAGCCCTTTAGCCCTACTGCACTGTGAAGGTTCACCCAGTAACTGAGAAGACGACCTATGAGCTGTCTCCGTATCTGGACATTCTTCATCGCATATTCTATGAGACTCTCTTCCCTCGGATCGGGAATCTGGATATGGTCCACTCTTACCTCATGGACATGCTCCTTTTCTGTCAGCATGAGAAGGAAGCAAGCACTGGAGAGAGCCTGGATATTTCTCATGTCATGTGGTCTGAACTTCTATCTGCCGTGTCTGAGCGCAAGTGTCCTATCTATGGTCCATTCATCATGAGGCTCATTGAGAGGGCCTGGGCACAGACTTATCCCAGAGTGTTGCTAGAGACTAGAGACTTGGTGTCTCATGAGATCAAGCGTCTGAGGAAGAAGGACAACTGGACAGCGCCTCACACAGGAGGTCCATCTGCTACTGCTGCCACAGGGGGTCCGTCTGCTGATGCTGCTGCTGCCTCCATGGGGACCGAGGGTGAGGCTGCTACTGATGATCATGAGGAGAACTTTGGCCCCTCTAGTGCAGAACCGTCGTGGGCACAGAAGCTTAAGCGCAAGATGAAGAAGCTTTTCTGCATGGAGTCTCATGGTCAGTACATGACTCATGTGGCGGAGAAGCATGCCAGGACGCGCCACAAGGAGCTCATGCGTCGGATGGGAGCAACAGTTGCCAGTGGGTTTGAGGGTCAGATCACTGAAGAGGAGGACTGGATTCATCAGAATTGCCACTGGACCGACTTCGATAACGAGCAGTTTTCGACCCACGATGAAGATGTAGAGATGTGATGTTCGAGCTCTTCCACCTCCCATCACCTAGAGTCGTAGTGTCACTCTATGCCCTTTTTGGTGTCTCGCTGCCAAAGGGGGAGAGAGTGTAGGGATTTGCTTCTTGTGTCATGTTTTGAGTCGTCTTGTGGTTTCTTGTGTGTTCTCTTGGTGTCCTTCTTTGGTTTGATTTGGTTTGGTGTGAGACCTAAGCTCTAGACATATGGTGTGAGACATATGCTCCCTATTGCTACCTTATTACTTATGTCATGTCTGAGTACTGTAGTTTATTGTGAGATGCATGCTTGTCCTGTTTATTCACTTCTCTCATATATCTTGTGCTTAGTGTTGTTGGACTATAAAATATAGGGGGAGTGTTGATCCGAATGTGTGGGTCATGCCATCTCTTGGTGCACACATTCTAGGGGAGCCCGTCTATATTTTGTAGTTCTTAGCTTTCTTCGTTTTATTTCTTTTCCTTGCGCAAATCCCTAGTTGTCATCAATCCACCAAAAAGGGGGAGATTGTTACAGCATATCTCTCTCAAGGTAGTTTTGGTGATTGATGACAACATGTTTGCGGACTAATCTTGTGCTTTGAATAATTCACAGATTCTCCCCTGGCACGAGACGCCTTCTTCCCCTCGGAGTGTATTTCAAGACGGTGTAGCTCTTTCGTTTCTTTCTCGATGGACTAGTTGCGTAGAGGGCACCGTACTATCAAGAGGGGGTCCGCTGGGGTTTTTCATGGGTGGAATCATCACGTACACATCAGCTTCTCACCCTCCGAGCATTTCCTTTCCATTGAAGAGATCTCTCCTCTCTTCCTTGTCCTGTCTGGGTCTAAGCGGTAGTACCGCACACCTAGCGGTAGTAGCACTGAGGAGCCAAGCGGCAGTACCGCTCCGCAGAGGTAGTACCGCCCTTGGCTCCACAGCGGTAGTACCACTGGGGGCCTGGCACCTCCGCCTTGTCCTCAGCATATTTGAGAGATCCCTTCTCTCTCTCTCGCGCCCCAGCGGTACTACGGCCGAAGGGTCACAAGCGGCAGTACCACTCCACAGCGGTACTACCGCCCTTGACCCCACTGCCATAGTACCGCTGGGTAGTCTGGCTCCTACCGCCTCTATTCGAGAGGTCTTTTTCTCGTGTCGGGTTTTGCGGCACTAGTCATGGTTGTAGTGGCGGTAGTACCGTTCCAGGCGCGGTAGTACCGCCCTACCACCGCGGTAGTACCGCATTTGGGTCCGTTCCCTACTAAGTCTCCTCAGCGCGGCAGTACCGTCGCCTGGCGGTAGTACCGCCCCCTCTCAGCGGTAGTACCGCCCTGTGCGGGGCTGGTTGGTGGGGGGCAACGGGATTGTTGCCCCCACTATAAAAGGGAGTCCCCTTCCTCCTTCTTACCTACCTCTTCCTCCCTCAAGCTCCATTTATTGCTCAAGCTCCATTAAATACTCCAAGCTTCATTTTGCCCGATCTATCTCCCTAGCCAATCAAACTTGTTGATTTGCTCGGGAGTGGTTGAGAAGGCTCCGATCTACACTTCCACCAAGGGATTTTTGATTCCCCCACTCATTCCTAGCGGATCTTGTTACTCTTGGGTGTTTGAGCACCCTAGACGGTTGAGGTCACCTCGGAGCCATATTCCATTGTGGTGAAGCTTCATGGTCTTGTTGGGAGCCTCCGATTAAGTTGTGGAGATTGCCCCAACCTTGTTTGTAAAGGCTCGGTCGCCGCCTTCAAGGGCACCAATAGTGGAATCACGACATCTCGCATTGTGTGAGGGCATGAGGAGAATACGGTGGCCCTAGTGTCTTCTTGGGGAGCATTGTGCCTCCACACCGCTCCAACGTAGACGTACTTCCCCTCAAAAGGAAGGAACTTCGGTAACACATCCTCGTCTTCACCGGATCCACTCTTGGTTATCTCTTACCTTTACTTGTGCAAGCTCTTTAGTGTTTCTACCCTTGCTTGCTTGTATGCGTGTTGTTATTGCATCATATAGGTTGCTCACCTAGTTGCACATCTAGACAACCTACTTTGATGCAAAGTTTGAACTGGTAAAGAAAAGCTAAAAATTGGTAGTTGCCTATTCACCCCCCCTCTAGTCAACCATATCGATCCTTTCATCTTGGGTACAGAAGTTTGCGGTGGCGGAAATAGGGTTTCGTGGTGCTCCTGGATGTTTTTGGGGTATGTCAATATATATAGGAGGAAGAAGTAGGTCGGTGGAGCAACAAGGGGCCCACGAGGGTGGAGGGTGCGCCCCTAGCCTCGTGGCATCCTCGATTGTTTCTTGACGTCCACTCCAAGTCCCCTAGATCACGTTTGTTCCAAAAATCACGCTCCCGAAGGTTTCATTCCGTTTGGACTCCCTTTGATATTCCTTTTCTACGAAATACTGAAATAGGACAAAAAACAACAATTTGGGCTGGGCCTCCGGTTAATAGGTTAGTCCCAAAAATAATATAAAAGTGTAAAATAAAGCCCATTAACATCCAAAACAGATAATATAATAGCATGGAACAATCAAAAATTATAGATACGTTGGAGACGTATCAAGCATCCCCAAGCTTAATTCATGCTCGTCCTCGAGTAGGTAAATGATAAAAACTGAATTTTTGATGTGGAATGCTTCCTAACAAATTTCTCAATGTAATTTTTCTTTATTGTGGCATGAATGTTCAGATCCGAAAGATTCAAGATAAAAGTTTAATATTGACATAAAAATAATAATACTTCAAGCATACTAACTAAGCAATCATGTCTTCTCAAAATAACATGGCCAAAGAAAGCTCATCCCTACAACATCATATAGTTTGGTCATGCTCCATTTTCGTCACACAAGAATGCTCTCATCATGCACAACCTCGATGACAAGCCAAGCAATTGTTTCATGCTTTAGTAATCTCAAACTTTTTTCAACTTTCACGCAATACATGAGCCTGAGCCATGGATATAGCACTATGGGTGGAATAGAATATAATGAAGGGGGTTATGTGGAGAAGACAAAAAAGGAGAAGGTCTCACATTGACGCGGCTAATCAATGGGCTAGGGAGATGCCCATCAATTGATGTCAATGCAAGGAGTAGGGATTGCCATGCAACGGATGCACTAGAGCTATAAATGTATGAAAGCTCAACAAAAGAACTAAGTGGGTGTGCATCCAACTTGATTTCTCATGAAGACCTAGGGCACTTGAGGAGGCCCATTGTTGGAACATACAAGCCAAGTTCTATAATGAAAATTTCCCACTAGTATATGAAAATGACAAAACAAGAGACTCTCTATCATAAAGATCATGGTGCTACTTTGAAGCACAAGTGTGGAAAAAGGATAGTAGCATTGCCCCTTTTTTTGGGACTTCTTTTTTTTATTTGGCCTTTCTTTTTTTGGGACAATGCTCTATTAATGATGATCATCACACTTCTATTTATTTACAACTCAATGATTACAACTCGATACTAGAACAAGATATGACTCTATATGAATGCCTCCGGCGATGTACCGGGATGTGCAATGACTCATGACTGACATGTATGAAATAATTATGAACGGTGGCTTTGCCACAAATACGATGTCAACTACATGATCATGCAAGGCAATATGACAATGATGATGCGTGTCATAATAAACGGAACGGTGGAAAGTTGCATGGCAATATATCTCGGAATGGCTATGGAAATGCCATAATAGGTAGGTATGGTGGCTGTTTTGAGGAAGATATAAGGAGGTTTATGTGTGATAGAGCGTATCGTATCACGGGGTTTGGATGCACCGGCGAAGTTTGCACCAACTCTCAAGGTGAGAAAGGGCAATGCACAGTACCGAAGAGGCTAGCAATGATGGAAGGGTGAGAGTGTGTATAATCCAAGGACTCAACATTAGTCATAAAGAACTCACATACTTATTGCAAAAATCTACAAGTCATCAAAAACCAAGTATTACGCGCATGCTCCTAGGGGGATAGATTGGTAGGAAAAGACCATCGCTCGTTCCCGACCGCCACTCATAAGGAAGGCAATCAAATAACACCTCATGTTTCAAATTTGTTACACAATGTTTACCATACGTGCATGCTACGGGACATGCAAACTTCAACACAGGTATTTCTCAAATTCACAACTACTCAACTAGCACAACTTTGATATTACCATCTCCATATCTCAAAATAATCATCAAGTATTAAACTTCTCTTAGTAGTCAACACACTTATATGAAAGCTTTTTATTATGCCTATAAAAGAAAATTTCCATGTTGTTCTAAAGGACTCTCAAAATAATATAAGTGAAGCATGAGAGATCAATTATTTCTATAAAATAAAACCACCACCGTGCTCTAAAAGATATAAGTGACGCACTAGAGCAAAAACTATATAGCTCAAAAGATATAAGTGAAGCACATAGAGTATTCTAATAAATTCCAATTCATGTGTGTCTCTCTCAAAAGGTGTGTACAGAAAGGATGATTGTGGTAAACTAAAAAGCAAATACTCAAATCATACAATACGCTCCAAGCAAAACACATATCATGTGGCGAATAAAAATATAGCTCCAAGTAAAGTTACCGATGAACAAAGACAAAAGAGGGGATGCCTTCCGGGGTATCCCTAAGCTTAGGCTTTTTGGTGTCCTTGTATTTTACCTTGGGGTGCCTTGGGCACCCCCAATCTTAGGCTCTTTGCACTCCTTGTTCCATAGTCCATCAAATCTTTACCCAAAACTTGAAAACTTCACAACACAAAACTTAACAGAAAATCTCGTGAGCTCCGTTAGCGAAAGAAAAGAAAACACCACTTCAAGGTACTATAATGAACTCATTATTTATTTATATTGGTGTTAAACCTACTGTATTCCAACTTCTCTATGGTTTATAAACTCTTTTACTAGCCATAGATTCATCAAAATAAGCAAACAACACACGAAAAACAGAATCTGTCAAAAACAGAAGAGTCTATGGTAATCTGTAACTAACGCAAACTTCTGGAACCCAAAAAATTCTAAAATAAATTTCTGGAAGTGTGGAATTTATCTATTAATCATCTTTAAAAATAATTAACTAAATAGCACTCTCCAATAAAAAATGGCAGCAATTCTCGTGAGCGCTAAAGTTTCTGTTTTTTACAGCAAGATTAAAAAGACTTTCCCCAAGTCTTCCCAACGGTTCTGCTTCGCACAAACACTAATTAAAAATAAAACACACAACCAAAACGGAGACTAGATAAATTATTTATTACTAAACAGGAACAAAAATCAAGGAATAAAAATAAAATTGGGTTGCCTCCCAACAAGCGCTATCGTTTAACGCCCCTAGCTAGGCATAAAAGCGAAGATAGATCTAGGTATTGCCATCTTTGGTAAGCAATCCATAGGTGGCTCTCATAATAGATTCATATGGTAATTTAATTTTATTTCTAGGGAAGTGTTCCATGCCTTTCCTTAACGGAAATTGGAATATAATATTCCCTTCCTTCATATCAATAATTGCACCAATCGTTCTAAGGAAAGGTCTACCAAGAATAAAGGGACATGAAGGATTGCAATCTATATCAAGAAAAATTAAATCTACAGGCACATAATTCCTATTTGCAACAATAAGAACACCATTAATCTTTCCCATAGGTTTCTTAATAGTGGAATCCGCAAGGTGCAAGTTTAAAGAACAATCATCAAATTCACGGAAACCTGTCAAATCACACAAAGCATAGCATTCATGATCTTTAATTTTAATTTACCGAAAAAGGCTTTCGCCCCGCTTTATATATAAAGCACAGATCAACCACATCCCAAGTACAAACACATCCCATGACAACACACGCACACACCCAATGCGGGATACATAGGCGCTGAGTGCAGCAACACCACCCCTAACACTACAAGAGCAACCACGGACCTCCACCATGAACGCACCACCGCGAAGAGATGAAGCCGCATATGACAAACTGTGAGGTCCAAGGCGGCGCCTCCAAGAAGGTTACGATGCTAGCGCGCCGCCACCGCCTGACCCAGGGGTCAGAGTTTCCCCTAGAGCGACACGATGACCGGTGAGAGCCGTGACGATGGCTTCGAGAAGGTAACGCGCTACACCGCCGCCGGTCCGTCCAAGGATAGAACAGGTTTTCACGCCAAGAAACACTCACCACCACCGAACGCCACACCCGTGCCACCATGCCGTCCACACGGCCATGGTCACCGGGCAGCACCGAGCCACGGGCTCTGCCCATGAGCACCACGCTACCACCACCAGGGCCACTGCCCCGGCATCCAAGACCTTGACACCACCGCACCCGAGACCCGTCGCTACCCCAACCAAAGAGACGAGTGGAAAGTTCACTTCTTTACACACCCCTGGACGGCCCCCGGCACTGAGACCCAAAGGGCTGGCCCAAAAATGGCCTCCATCACCCGTCCTGCTACACCGGGTGCAAGACAAGCTCGGTCCTGCTGCCGGGCGCAAGACGAGGTCGGTCTTGCTGCCGGGCACGAGACGAGCAATGGACCGCAACTAGGAGTGGTCCAGCCCTATGACGAGGGTAGAGCCCCGACGACGAGGGGAGGAATTGAAGGTCGAAAAAGGCCGCTCACCGACGGCCGACGCCGGAGGAGACCAGCCGCCGCCGTGAGACGATCCAGACCACCAGTGTGAGCTACCACCACGCCGCAACAGCCCACATCCACGCCGATACCCCGAGGATCAACCCCGAGCCACTTTATAGTAGATGCGACATGCCGCCGAAGACACAACCCATTTTAATTGTAGGTTCCCACTCATCATAAAGTTTTCTAGGGATAGAAACTACCAACTCAAGTTTTTCTTCATAAGATTGCATCAAAGCATCAACAATATGTTTAGTAAAAGCTTTATTTTGACTATAAGCATGAGGAGAATTTAGCATGGATTGCAACAAAGAAATACAATCTATCAAAGAGCAATTATCATAATTAAATTCCTTGAAATCCAAGATAGTGGGTTTGTTGCTATCTAAAGTTTTGACCTCTCCAATCCCACTTTTACCAATTTCTGCATCAAGATCTAAAAACTCCGAATTTTTGGGACGCCTTCTAACTAAAGTTGACTCATCTCCAGTCCCATCATTATCAAGATTCATAGTGCAAAACAAGGATTTAATAGGGGACACATCAATTACTTTTAGATCTTCATCCTTATTATCATGAAAGCTAGAAGAACACGCCTTCACAAAGCAATCTTTCTTAGCACGCATCCTAGCGGTTCTTTCTTTGCACTCATAAATGGAAATTCTCATGGCTTTGAGAGACTCATTGACATCATGCTTAGGTGGAATAGATCTAAGTTTCAAAGAATCAACATGAAGAGAAATTCTATCCACGTTCGTAGCCAATTCATCAATCTTAAGCAATTTTTCTTCGATCAAAGCATTGAAACTCTTTTGTGAACTAATAAATTCTTTAATACTAGATTCAAAACCAGAGGGCATCTTATTATAATTTCCATAAGAATTGTTGTTGGAATTACCATAATTATTAGAGGAATTACTAGGAAACAACCTAGAATTAAAATTACCTCTATACGCGTTGTTACCAAAATTGTTAGTACCAAAAAAATTCACATGCACAGATTCATTATTATTCTCAATCAAAGTAGACAAAGGCATATCATTAGGATCAGTAGGAATACTCTTATTAGCAAACAATCTCATAAGTTCATCCATCTTTCCACTCAAAACATTAACTCTTCAATTGCATGCACCTTTTTACTAGTAGATCTTTCAGTGTGCCATTGAGAATAATTAACCATAATATTATCTAGGAGTTTGGTAGCTTCTCCTAAAGTGATTTCCATAAAAGTGCCTCCCGCAGCCGAATCTAAAAGATTTCTAGAAGCAAAATTCAATCTGGCAGAATTTTTTTGTATAATCATCCATAAATTCAATCCATGTGTAGGGCAATTATGTATCATTAATTTCATCCTCTCCCAAGATTGTGCAACATGCTCATGATCAAGTTGCTTAAAATTCATAATATCGTTTCTAAGAGAGATGATCTTGGCGGGAGGAAAATACTTAGAGATAAAAGCATCTTTGCACTTATTCCATGAATCAATACTATTTTTAGGGAAAGACGAAAGCCAAGCTTTCGCACGATCTCTAAGCGAAAATGGAAATAGCTTAAGTTTAACAATATCATTATCTGTAACATCCCAAATTTTCAATTTGGAATGTTATACACTAGATCATCATGCATATCATATTTTCTTGCATTTTTGTCGATCCTAGAAATTTCACGCAACTCAAGGACCCTCGGAGAGAGTTGGAGATTTCGTCTTTTTCATATTTGAGTCTTCTCAAATTTTGAAGAAAGGATCATTGGTTTTGTCGGAGTTTTATTTGCCTTTTATTTGGATAGGGAAAAATGCGCGTTTTAAAAATTTGCATTTTAGGCCCGGAGAAAAGTTCATTTTGTTCGACTCATTTTTAGGAGTCGGGGAAAATTTACTTTATTAGATTTGGAGTTCGTTTAGATACCTTTTTGTTTTTTTTTCCGAGCGCGGAACCGTTTTAAAAAAAAATCCCGAGCGCTGGGCCAAAGGCCCAGCAACCGAGCCAGCCGGCCAGGCGCCAGAGGCCAGCGCCCGCGAGCGCCCCAGGCCAGGGAGGCCGCCGCCGTTTCCTTGTCCTAGTAGGACTTGTTTCCTACTTTCGTTTTTTTTCTAGATCTCTTTTTCCCTCTTTTCTTTCCTAGTCCTAGTCCAATTCCTTGACCCCTACCCCAAGTTTTCCCCTCCCCTCCCCAATATAAATACTCCCACACCCTCCCCTCTAAACTCATCAAATCCAAAGCCCCAAAGCCCAAGCAGCGCCGCGCCCTGCGTCACCCCACGCCGCGCCGCCCTTGCCGCCGCCGCCGCACCACCGCCGCCGCCGCACCTTGCCGCCGTCCACGCCCACGCCGCCGGAGCCCCTCGTCGGAGACCTCACCGGAGGTAGCACCGCACCGCATCTCTTTTCTTTTTATCGGATCATTTTCTTCTAATCGTTCCGATTCTTCTTTTCCGATTCGTTTTTCTTTGCGAAACCGTTCTGGTTTTCTAGATCGGTTTCGTTTCGATTTCTTTTCTCCGAAACCCTAGATCGGATTCGTTTTCTTTCCCGATTTAGTTGCCTCAAGACCGTTCGCCGGACCATTTGTCCTAACGAACGTGATCACCGGATTTCTTCTAGGTTAACAACCGTCCGTTCGTTCAACCGTTCTTCTTTTTTCTTTCCGTCGGATTTATTCCCCGATCGCGATCTCAGATCCGATCTTCTTTCTAGTCTATTTTCTTGCTCGTTTATCGGAATCAGGTGATTCAGGCGCCTGGAGTTTCGTCTCGAAATCGCCGTTCCGTCTAATCAACTTTAACTAAGTTTTGCTATGGTAAAATTTGACCTAGTTTCAACTTGCTAGAACCGAGTCGTTTTTTTCCGCCATTTGTTTTCGGTTTCTTTGTTCGATTCTTTCTCTCTTTGCAACCGGAGTTCTTAAGTTGAACTATCTGGTTCGATCTTTTGTTTGAGTTTTACCTGTGCATTAGATGAGTACTTATTGTATGCTTGTTGTTTGTCTGCGGTAGATTACCCGGATTGCGCCGCTTGTTACTTCGAATCTCTAGGACTCGCGGATCATCAGCAAGGCAAGTGACACTTTGATCATACCTTTTCTACAACCCAGTTTTATTGCATTAGATCCATCCTCACACATTGCATGATTAGGATCTAATTAAATTGTGGGATGGGAAGTAGATGAGGTAGTACCTATTACCTGTTTGTTATGAAACCTTTGTGAGGTACTTCTACGTTTGCTTATTATGCCATGCTATGCTAGTAGATGTGGATTGGGTGAGTGATATCCATGACAGATGTGAGATTGACAATTTTAATGGTTTATCTAAGGTGGCAACTTAAACACACATCTGGGTGGATTGAGGCACCTGATGTCTATCAGGACTTGCCTCTTTTATTTTGGTCCGCCACCCAGGCTCAAAGGGATCATAAGATCTTTCATGCTAAATACTTACGTGTGCAGCCACAAGCCAATATGGGCTCTGGCATAGTTGACTAAGTCGTGCGAACTCTTATAGGGGTAGACTAGCAGATGTAGGGGATATAGGTGGTATGGTCTACTCCATCGTAAGGTGCTAGCGCTTCTGAAAGACTATGTCTCGGTCATCCGTTTCTCAAACACCAGTAGTGCGAGAAAACCAACGGAGGCGATCGAGTCTTGTGGGGAAAAGTGCGCAAACCTCTGCAGAGTGTAACAAACTAATCATGATTAGCCGTGTCCCCGGTTATGGACAATCCTGAGTATCTAGTACTTGAATATCATGTGAATCTCATCATGTTACTTCTAATTAATATTGTTGGGTTTTAATTGTTCACTTTTAATTGGGATTGAGAATGTTGTCAACCATTCTCAATGTTTAACAACCACCATGATAGTTAAATAAATTTATTCCTTTGCAGTAGGGAAAAATTGGCTTTACGCAAAACTGTAACCATAGAGCTTTCCACCAGCCAAATATGCATATAGTATAGCTGTTTCATTCCATTACTCTCTATGTGTTACTTTGCCAGCATATTCCATGTGCTAACCCATTTCGGGCTGCAACGTTAATGTTGCAGACTTTTCAGACGACGATTAAGGTGCTTTTAGGTCGTGGTTCTATACTCAGTGATGCCGTTGGAGTTGATGGACCCATTTATCTTCCAAGTCTTCCGCTGTTATCGACACTAGATGGCCTTAAGCCATATTATTGTAATAAGTTCTCTTTTGAGACATCATTGTAATAAGTGTGTGATTGCCACTTTGCTATAAATCCTTCGAAGTACTGTGTGGTGTTAGCATTACTGATCCAGGGATGACACCGGAGCACAGAGATCAGACTGTCTGAGGTCTGGTCGCTACAGAGATGGTATCAGAGCACACGCTGACTGTAGGACATGACCACTAAGTTAAAGCCATAGATCACTATTCTCTCCTCATTTTCTAACTCCTCATCTTTTCCACTCTTTAGGATGAAGGACGCGAAGATTAAGTACGCTCAACCAGATGAAGGCACACCTTTTGGATTTCACTTGAAGGAAGTCACCAAGTACCTAAACATTGGATTACCAAGTTTCATGGGAACCTTCAACGCCACTCTGCCTGAAGAGGAGCGCTGGAAGATTCAAGCTCACGTTCCGGGAAGGACATTCGCGCCAATCACGAAGCCCATAAATAGTGTTTTCAATGCACCAACTTGGAGTCTAGGAAGGAGCATGGCAGCCCATATCACCATAGGACGCATTGGAGAAGTTTATCAAGAAGACCTCAAGGACAGTATCTACCAGATTTGCGGATGCCGAGATGAACAATGGGAATTAGTCAGGACCAAGAAGGATAAATCCATTGCAGCATTCATCCAGGAGTTAAACCAGCACATTCGACGCCACGAGAACCAGATGTGCAATGATATGATGGAATTGAAGAATGCGAAGACAAGGATCATCGAACTAGAAGGAGAACTGAAGGCTACACGCAAGGATTACATGGACGAGATCGTAGCTCTAGCAAGACACAACTGCGATCTTAAGCAAGAGATTGAAGAACTCAAGAGAAAGTTAGCATCCAAGGAGGAAGACGAGTACGTCGCATGCCCCGACAACTACATCATCATCGACGACACCGATTCGGATCCAAGTGAACCCGACTTTGACGATGAAGCTGGAGCGGACATCATGGAGTCTTCCGTCGGTTCAAATTTCTAGATGACCACCAAATATTAGTAGTATTTCCCCCCATGTAAACACTATAGTTCGAGCACTTTTGCGATAGCTAGATCGATTGTATGCCCTTGTTTGATTGAATGAAGTGATTTTGTGTGAATTTGCTCATGTGCATTGGGGTAGTGTTTTCTCTTTAGACCTCACTCTATTCTTATATCTCTTCTTTTCTAAACCTTCAGATGCCTCCGAGACGTGACAATGGATTCCCACTGGAGCTCACTCAGTTGATCCAGCAGCAGAATCAATTGATGCAGATGTTAGTTCAGAATCAGCAGAACAACAACAACCCGCCACCACCACCCCCTGTTGACCACTTAGCCCGTTTCCTTAGGCTAAATCCGCCGGTGTTTTCCAGTAGCATCGAGCCGATAGTAGCAGACGATTGGCTCCGTAAGATAGGAAGGGAGTTGACCACTGCAGGATGCACGGATGGTGAGAAAGTGAAGTTTGCCGCACATCAGTTGGAAGGACCCGCGGCAGCATGGTGGGAGAATTTCATAGCCACTTTCCCAGTTGACACTGTCACATGGGATCAGTTCCAGCAAGCTTTCCGCACTGCCCATGTTTCAGCAGGAGCTATGGCCATGAAGAAGCGTGAGTTTCGCAACTTGCGCCAAGGAGGAAGGACAGTTGGCCAGTATGTTGACGATTTCAGGAAGTTAGCACGTTATGCCCCAGATGATGTTGCTACGGATGCAGCTAAGCAGGAGAAGTTTCTAGAAGGATTAAGTGATGAGTTAAGCATGCAGTTGATGGTAGCAAGTTTCAGAAACTACCAGGAGTTGGTAGATCGTGCCATCATGATTGAAGGGAAGCAACAGCAGATTGAGAACCGCAAGAGGAAGTATGGACAGGGGAAGTATAACTCTGGAGCCCAGCAGAAGCCCCGTTTTACCCCTAAATTGGGATTTCAGTTTCAGCATACCCATGGAGGAGGTAGTTCACACAACCACAATGGCCACAAGAATGGTAATGGGAATGGAGGAAGCAACGGCCAGAACCGGACCACCCCATCAACCCCATCCAAGAGAGACCTGAGTCAAGTCACCTGTTTCAAGTGTTCCAAGACCGGACATTATGCCAATGAATGTCCTGAAGGCCAGAATGGAAATGGCAATGGAAGCTCAGGGAAGAAGCCGAACCCTTTCAATAGGGGACAGGTGAACCACGTTAGCGTGGAGGAGGTTGAAGATCAGCCAGATGCGGTGATCGGTAAGTTTTTGGTTAAGTCATTTACCGAACTCGTTCTTTTCGATACTGGTGCATCGCATTCATACATATCAATGGGATTTGTGGATAAATATAACCTGCCAACCCAAGCCCTTAGGTCACCCATGTTAGTAAGCTCACCAGGAGCGGAGTTTATGGCTAGACGATGGTGTGAACGGTTACCATTAAGGATTGGTAACTATGTTTTTTCCCTCAGACCTAATAGTACTGGAATCTCAAGGATTGGATGTGATATTAGGCATGGATTGGTTATCAAAGTATGAAGGGAATATTGAATGCGCTAGTAAGTCAATTTTGCTTACAACGCCAGAAGGAAGAAGGATCAAGTATGTATCCCGGCATGTGCCAAATAGGACACAAGTAAATTGCCTGACAGGAGTCGTGCAGGAGGAAGTACCAGTGGTAAAGGATTTTCCTGATGTATTTCCGGAGGAGTTGCCAGGCATGCCACCAGATAGAGACATTGAGTTTTTGATTGAGTTGTTGCCAGGTACAGGCCCAATATCAAAGAGACCATACAGGATGCCAGCAAAGGATTTGGTGGAAATTAAGAATCAGATTAAGGAGTTATTGGAGAAAGGTTACATTTGCCCAAGTTCTTCGCCTTGGTGATCACCCGTACTTCTAGTGGAGAAGAAGGATGGATCATTAAGGATGGTTGTTGATTATCGTGGATTGAATGAAGTAACCATCAAGAACAAGTACCCACTGCCAATGATTAATGATCTGTTTGATCGTTTGCAAGGAGCTAAACTGTTCTCCAAGATCGATTTACGATCAGGGTACCACCACTTGAAGATTCGAGAACAGGATATACCTAAGACAGCTTTCACCATGAGATATGGACTGTATGAGTATACCGTTATGTCATTTGGATTGACTAACGCGCCTGCCTATTTTATGAACATGATGAACAAAGTATTTATGGAGTTTTTGGATAAGTTCGTTGTAGTGTTCATTGATGATATCCTGGTTTATTCAAAGAATGAAGAAGAGCATAAGGAACATTTGCATTTGGTTTTGGAGAAGCTAAGGGAACATCAGTTATATGCCAAATTTAGCAAATGTGAGTTTTGGTTGCAGGAAGTAGGATTCCTCGGACACGTTATATCCGGAGAAGGGATAGCAGTTGACCCCACAAAGGTTGAGACCGTAACCAAATGGGAAGCACCAACGATAGTTGGATAGATCCGGAGTTTTCTTGGACTCGCAGGATACTACCGGAGATTCATTGAGAACTTTTCAAAGATTGCGAAGCCTATGACGGAGTTGTTGAAGAAGGATACTAAGTTCAATTGGACTGAGGAGTGTGAGGCTAGTTTCCAGGAGTTGAAGAAACGTTTGGTTACCTCACCAGTGTTGATTTTGCCAGATCGGACCAAGGATTATGAGGTATATTGTGACGCTTCACGTCGAGGACTTGGAGCAGTGCTTATGCAGGAAGGTAGAGTTGTTTCGTATGCTTCACGACAACTGAAACCTCATGAGTTGAATTTCGCCACACATGATTTGGAGTTAGCAGCCGTAGTGCATGCATTGAAGACATGGAGACATTTCCTCATCGGAAATCATTGCGAGGTGTACATGGATCACAAGAGTTTGAAGTACATTTTCACGCAGAAGGAGTTGAATCTCAGACAAAGGAGATGGTTGGAGCTCATCAAGGATTATGATATGAGATTGCATTACCATCCCGGAAAAGCTAATGTAGTAGCTGACGCATTGAGCCGTAAGAGCCATGTCAATACGTTAATGACGGAAGAAATACCCAAGGAGTTAGCAGAAAACCTTCGTGAGCTATGTTTGGAAATAGTTCCGAGAGGCTATGTAGCAGCATTGGAGATTCAGTCAACATTGGTGGATAAAATCAGAGAAGCTCAGAAATCTGACAAGGAGATTGCTGCTATAAAGGAGAAACTAAGCAAAGGAAAAGCAAAGGGATTTCATGAGGATGAGCACGATACCCTATGGTTTGAGGACCGTGTTTATGTGCCAAATGACCCGGAGATCAGGAAGTTGATTTTGCAAGAGGCACATGATTCACCCTATTCGATTCACCCAGGAAATACCAAAATGTATTTTGATTTGAAGGAGACATTTTGGTGGACCGGAATGAAGAAGGATATTGCAGCATATGTAGCAGTTTGTGACGTATGTCATAGAGTGAAGGCAGAGCATCAAAAGCCAGGCGGATTGTTGCAACCATTGCCGATACCCGAATGGAAGTGGGATAAGATAGGCATGGATTTTATCACAGGATTACCCAGGACGAAAGCAGGATATGACTCGATATGGGTAGTAGTTGATCGTTTGACGAAGGTAGCACATTTCATTCCAGTTAAGACCACTTACACCAGTGCTAAGTTGGCAAAGATATACATGACTAGGATCATTTGTTTGCATGGAGTTCCGAGGAGTATTGTATCAGACAGAGGAACCCAATTTACCTCAAAGTTTTGGAATCAGTTGCATGAAACTTTGGGAACCAGGTTAGAGTTCAGCACAGCTTTTCATCCACAGACAGATGGACAGACCGAGAGAGTAAATCAGATTTTGGAAGATATCCTGAGAGCTTGTGCACTAGATTATGGATCTAGTTGGGACGATAATTTGCCGTATGCAGAGTTTTCTTATAATAACAGCTATCAAACTAGTTTGAGGATGGCACCTTTCGAAGCTTTGTACGGAAGGAGGTGCAGGACACCGTTGTCATGGGACGAAGTTGGAGACCGTCGGTTCTTTGGACCAGATTTGATTAAGGAGTCTGAACAGAAGGTGAAGTTGATTCGCGATAGGCTCAAGGTAGCCCAATCCAGGCAGAAGAGCTACGCAGATTCTAAACGCAAGGAGACAGTTTACGAAACTGGAGACAGAGTATATCTCTGAGTATCCCCACTTCAAGGAGTTAAGCACTTTGGAGTTAAGGGAAAGTTAGCACCGCGTTTCGTTGGACCATATAAGATCTTGCAACGTATGGGAGAAGTCGCGTATAAGTTGGAATTACCAGAGGGACTGTCAGGACTTCATGATGTATTCCATGTTTCTCAGCTGAAGAAATGTCACGCCGAGATGGCGGAGGTACCGTTAAGAGACACAGTGCCGCTTGAAGCGATTCAGTTGAAGGACGACTTGACGTATCAGGAGAAACCAATCAAGATTCTCGAGATTGCCAGCAGAGTTACTCGTAGCAAGGTTATCAAGTTTTGCAAAGTTCAGTGGAACCACCACTCAGAGGATGAAGCCACCTGGGAGAGAGAAGAAGATTTGCTCAAGGACCACCCTCACCTATTTTCTAGCCAACCCGAATCTCGAGGGCGAGATTCATCTTAAGGGGGGTAGGTTTGTAACATCCCAAATTTTCAATTTGGAATGTTATACACTAGATCATCATGCATATCATATTTTCTTGCATTTTTGTCGATCCTAGAAATTTCACGCAACTCAAGGACCCTCGGACAGAGTTGGAGATCTCGTCTTTTTCATATTTGAGTCTTCTCAAATTTTGAAGAAAGGATCATTGGTTTTGTCGGAGTTTTATTTGCCTTTTATTTGGATTGGGAAAAATGCGCGTTTTAAAAATTTGCATTTTAGGCCCGGAGAAAAGTTCATTTTGTTCGACTCATTTTTAGGAGTCGGGGAAAATTTACTTTATTAGATTTGGAGTTCGTTTAGATCCCTTTTTGTTTTTTTTCCGAGCGTGGAACCGTTTTAAAAAAAATCCCGAGCGCTGGGCCAATGGCCCAGCAACCGAGCCAGCCGGCCAGGCGCCAGGCGCCAGAGGCCAGCGCCCGCGCGAGCGCCCCAGGCCAGGGAGGCCGCCACCGTTTCCTTGTCCTAGTAGGACTTGTTTCCTACTTTCGTTTTTTTTTCTATATCTCCTTTTCCCTCTGTTCTTTCCTAGTCCTAGTCCAATTCCTTGACCCCTACCCCAAGTTTTCCCCTCCCCTCCCCAATATAAATACTCCCACACCCCCCCTTGCCGCCGCCGCCGCACCACCGCCGCTGCCGCACCTTGCCGCCGTCCACGCCCACGCCGCCGGAGCCCCTCGCCGGAGACCTCACCGGAGGTAGCACCGCACCGCATCTCTTTTCTTTTTATCGGATTGTTTTCTTCTAATTGTTCCGATTCTTCTTTTCCGATTCGTTTTTCTTCGCGAAACCGTTCCGGTTTTCTAGATCGGTTTCGTTTCGATTTCTTTTCTCCGAAACCCTAGATCGGATTCGTTTTCTTTTCCGATTTAGTTGCCTCAAGACCGTTCGCCGGACCGTTTGTCCTAACGAACGTGATCACCGGATTTCTTATAGGTTAACGAACGTCCGTTCGTTCAACCGTTCTTCTTTTTCTTTCCGTCAGATTTATTCCGCGATCGCGATCTCAGATCCGATCTTCTTTCTAGTCTATTTTCTCGCTCGTTTATCGGAATCAGGTGATTCAAGCGCCTGGAGTTTCGTCTCGAAACCGCCGTTCCGTCTAATCAACTTTAACTAAGTTTTGCTATGGTAAAATTTGACCTAGTTTCAACTTGCTAGAACCGAGTCGTTTTTTTCCGCCATTTGTTTTCGGTTTCTTTGTTCGATTCTTTCTCTCTTTGCAACCGGAGTTCTTAAGTTGAACTATCTGATTCGATCTTTTGTTCGAGTTTTACCTGTGCATTAGATGAGTACTTATTGTATGCTTGTTGTTTGTCTGCAATAGATTACCCGTATTGCGCCGCTTGTTACTTCGAATCTCTAGGACTCGCGGATCATCAGCAAGGCAAGTGACACTTTGATCATACCTTTTCTACAACCCAGTTTTATTGCATTAGATCCATCCTCACACATTGCATGATTAGGATCTAATTAAATTGTGGGATGGGAAGTAGATGAGGTAGTACCTATTACCTGTTTGTTATGAAACCTTTGGGAGTTACTTCTACGTTTGCTTATTATGCCATGCTATGCTAGTAGATGTGGATTGGGTGAGTGATATCCATGACAGATGTGAGATTGACAATTTTAATGGTTTATCTAAGGTGGCAACTTAAACACACATCTGGGTGGATTGAGGCACCTGATGTCTATCAGGACTTGCCTGTTTTATTTTGGTCCGCCACCCAGGCTCAAAGGGATCATAAGATCTTTCATGCTAAATACTTACAATATGGGCTCTGGCATAGTTGACTAAGTCGTGCGAACTCTTATAGGGGTAGACTAGCAGATGTAGGGGATATAGGTGGTACGGTCTACTCCATCGTAAGGTGCTAGCGCTTTTGAAAGACTATGTCTCGGTCATCCGTTTCTCAAACACCAGTAGTGCGAGAAAACCAACGGAGGCGATCGAGTCTTGTGGGGAAAAGTGCGCAAACCTCTGCAGAGTGTAACAAACTAATCATGATTAGCCGTGTCCCCGGTTATGGACAATCCTGAGTATCTAGTACTTGAATATCATGTGAATCTCATCATGTTACTTCTAATTAATATTGTTGGGTTTTAATTGTTCACTTTTAATTGGGATTGAGAATGCTGTCAACCATTCTCAATGTTTGACAACCACCATGATAGTTAAATAAATTTATTCCTTTGCAGTACGGAAAAATTGGCTTTACGCAAAACTGTAACCATAGAGCTTTCCACCAGCCAAATATGCATATAGTATAGCTATTTCATTCCATTACTCTCTATGTGTTACTTTGCCAGCATATTCCATGTGCTGACCCATTTCGGGCTGCAACGTTAATGTTGCAGACTTTTCAGACGACGATTAAGGTGCTTTTAGGTCGTGGTTCTATACTCAGTGATGTCGTTAGAGTTGATGGACCCATTTATCTTCCAAGTCTTCCGCTGTTATCGACACTAGATGGCCTTAAGCCATATTATTGTAATAAGTTCTCTTTTGAGACATCGTTGTAATAAGTGTGTGATTGCCACTCTGCTATAAATCCTTCGAAGTACTATGTGGTGTCAGCATTACTGATCCAGGGATGACACCGGAGCACAGAGATCAGACTGTTTGAGGTCTGGTTGCTACATTATCCACATCTTTCTTCTGTTGCATATCACACAAATCAACAAAGTTGTTTAGATGGTAGCAGCATCTTCACTAGGAAGGCCAGAAAACGGATCTTTCATGACAAGATTCAGCAAAGCAGCATTAATTTCACAAGATTTAGCATCGTTAAGAGGAGCAATCGGAGTGCTAATAAAATCATTATTGTTGGTATTTGCAAAGTCACACAATTTAGTATTATCTTGAGCCATCGTGACAAGCAAGCAATCCAACACACAAGCAAACAAGCGAAGAAAAAGCGAACGGGAAAAAGAGGGCGAAATGAAAAGAAGGCGAATAAAACGGCAAGGGTGAAGTGGGGGAGAGGAAAACGAAAGGCAAATGGAAAATAATGTAATGCGAAGGATAAGAGTTGTGATGGATACTTGGTATGTCTTGACTTGGCATAGATCTCCCCGGCAACGGCGCTAGAAATCCTTCTTGCTACCTCTTGAGCACTGCGTTGGTTTTTCCTTGAAGAAGAAAGGGTGATGCAGTAAAGCAGCGTAAGTATTTCCCTCAGTTTTTGAGAACCAAGGTATCAATCCAGTAGGATACCATGCGCGATTCACCTCGTACCTACACAAATAAATAAGAACCTCGCAACGAACGCGATAAAGGGGTTGTCAATCCCTTCACGACCACTTGCAAGAGTGAGATCTGATAGAGATAATAATAATAAGATAAATATTTTTGGTATTTTTATTATATAGACTGAAAGTAAAGATTGCAAAATAAAATAGATTGGAAACTTGTATGATGGACAATAGACCCGGGGGCCATAGGTTTCACTAGTGGCTTCTCTCAAGATAGCATAAGTATTACGGTGGGTGAACAAATTACTGTTGAGCAATTGATAAAAAGCGAATAATTATGAGAATATCTAGGCATGATCATGTATATAGGCATCACGCCCGAGACAAGTGGACCGAAATGATTCTGCATCTACTACTATTACTCCACACATCGACCGCTATCCAGCATGCATCTAGAGTATTAAGTTCATAAGAACAGAGTAACGCCTTAAGCAAGATGACATGATGTAGAGGGATAAAATCATGCAATATGATGTAAACCCCATCTTTTTATCCTCGATGGCAACAATACAATACGTGTCGTTTCCCTTTCTGTCACTGGGATCGAGCACCGCAAGATTTAACCCAAAGCTAAGCACTTCTACCATTGCAAGAAAGATCAATCTAGTAGGCCAAACCAAACTGATAATTCGAAGAGACTTGCAAAGACAAACCAATCATACATAAAAGAATTCAGAGAAGATTCAAATATTATTCATAGATAAACTTGATCATAAACCCACAATTCATCGGATCTCGACAAACACACCGCAAAAGAAGATTACATCGAATAGATCTCCAGGAGAATCGAGGAGAACTTTGTATTGAGATCCAAAGAGAGAGAAGAAGCCATCTAGATACTAGCTATGGACCCGAAGGTCTGAAGCAAACTACTCACACATCATCGGAGGGGCCATGGAGTTGATGTAGAGGCCCTCCGTGATCAATGTCCCCTCCGGCGGAGTTCCGGAAAGGCCCCAAGATGGGATCTCTTGGGTACAGAAGGTTGCGGCGGTGGAAATAGGGTTTCGTGGTGCTCCTGGATGTTTTCGCGGTATGTCAATATATATAGGAGGAAGAAGTAGGTCGGTGGAGCAACGAGGGGCCCACAAGGGTGGAGGGCGCGCCAGGGGGTAGGCGCAGTCCCTGCCTCGTGGCCTCCTCGATTGTTTCTTGATGTCCAATCCAAGTCCCTTGGATCACGTTTGTTCCAAAAATCACGCCCCCGAAGGTTTCATTCCCTTTGGACACCGTTTGATATTCCTTTTCTATGAAATACTAAAATAGGCAAAAACAACAATTTGGGCTGGGCCTCCGGTTAATAGGTTAGTCCCAAAAATAATATAAAAGTGTAAAATAAAGCCCATTAACATCCAAAATAGATAATATAATAGCATGGAACAATCAAAAATTATAGATATGTTGGAGACGTATCAGAGGTTGATGCACATTCTCGTCTCGGTTTCTCCGGTAGAAATCTTGGGGCACTCTTTGAGGTTGTTTATGTTGGATTATGAATCTGAAATTGTTTGATGCATATCATATAATTAACTCATGGATACTTGTGGTGACATTAGAGTTGGTTGATGCGTATCATATGGTGTTATTTTAGTACGAACTCTTGCATAGATCAAAGAGAAAGAATAACTTTGCATTATTTTAGTACGAACTCTTGAATACATCGAACAGAAAGAATAATTTTAAGGTGGTTTCGTACCCTACAAACAATTTCTTCTTATGTTCTCCGCTAGACAAGAGCTTTGGAGTGATTCATCATTGCATGTTGTGGGATGGTTATATGGTGAAGGAAATATGCCCTAGAGGCAATAATAAAGTTGTTATTTTATATTTCCTTATTCATGATAAAGGTTTATTATTCACGCTAGAATTGTATTGATTGGAAACCTTAATACATGTGTGAATACATAAACATACACCGTGTCCCTAGTGAGCCTCTAGTAGACTAGCTCGTTGATCAAAGATGGTTAAGGTTTCCTAACCATGGACATGAGTTGTCATTTGATAACGGGATCACATCATTAGGAGAATGATGTGATGGAAAAGACCCATCCGTTAGCTTAGCATAATGATCGTTCCATTTTATTGCTATTGCTTTCTTCATGTCAAATACATATTCCTTCGACTATGAGATTATGCAACTCCCGGATACCGGAGGAATGCCCTGTGTGCTATCAAACGTCACAGCCTAACTGGGTGATTATAAAGATGCTCTACAGGTATCTCCGAAGGCGTTTGTTGAGTTAGCATAGATCGAGATTAGGATTTGTTACTCCGAGTTTCGGAGAGGTATCTCTGGGCCCTCTCGGCAATACACATCATAAGCTTGCAAGCAAACGACTAAGGAGTTAGTCACGAAGTGATGTATTACAGAACGAGTAAAGAGACTTGCTGGTAACGAGATTGAACTAGGTATGAATATACCGACGATCGAATCTCGGGCAAGCAACATACCAATGGACAAAGGGAATTATGTATGTTGTCATAATGGTTTCACCGATAAAGATCTTCATAGAATATGTAGGCGCCAATATGGGCATCCAGGTTCTACTATTGGTTATTGACCGGAGAGGTGTCTTGGTCATGTCTACATAGTTCTTGAACCCTTAGGGTCCGCACGCTTAACATTCATTGACGATATAGTATTATATGAGTTATGTGATTTGGTAACTGAATGTTGTTCGGAATCCCAAATGAGATCGCAGACATGACGAGGAGTCTCGAAATGGTTGAGAGGTAAAGATTGATATATAGTATGATAGTATTTGGACACCAGAAGTGTTTTGGGGGGTACTAGGTACTTATCGGGTCACTGGAAGGGGTTTGGGGGCACCCCCGGCAAAAGATATGGGCCTTATGGGCCAAGAGGGGAAACGCACCAGCCACAAGGGGCTGGTGTGCCCCCCATATGGGCTGGCCAAGGTGGAGAAGGAAAGGGGAAGGAGGAAAGAAAAGAAAGGGAATATGATTCCCCTTCCCTTTCCCCTCCGACAAATAAGGCAGGGGGCGCGCCACTTGGGAGGACCCCAAGTAGGATTCGGCCAAGTAGGCGCCTCCTGGCTGCCTCCCCTCTCCCTCCCACCTATATATATGGGGGAGCGCCCTAAAACACACCAGGAAATTGTTTAGCCGTGTGCGGTGAAGGAAATATGCCCTAGAGACAATAATAAAGTTTGTTATTTATATTTCCTTATATCATAATAAATGTTTATTAATCATGCTAGAATTGTATTAACCGGAAACTTAGTACATGTGTGAATACATAGACAAAACTGAGTGTCCCTAGTATGCCTCTACTTGACTAGCTCGTTAATCAAAGATGGTTAAGTTTCCTCACCATAGACATGTGTTGTCATTTGATGAACGGGGTCACATCATTAGGAGAATGATGTGATGGACAAGACCCATCTGTTACTTAGCATAATGATCGTTTAGTTTTATTGCTATTGCTTTCTTCATGACTTATACATATGTTCCTCTGACTATGAGATTATGCAACTCCCGAATACCGGAGGAACACCTTGTGTGCTATCAAATGTCACAACGTAACTGGGTGATTATAAAGATGCTCTACAGGTATCCACGAAGGTGTTTGTTGGGTTGGCATAGATCGATATTAGGATTTGTCACTCCGAGTATCAGAGAGGTATCTCTGGGCCCTCTCGGTAATGCACATCATAATAAGCCTTGCAAGCAATGTGACTAATGAGTTAGTTACGGATGATGTATTACAGAACGAGTAAAGATACTTGCCGGTAACGAGATTGAACTAGGTATGATGATACCGATGATCGAATCTCGGGCAAGTAACATAACGATGACAAAGGGAACAATGTATGTTGTTATGCGGTTTGACCGATAAAGATCTTCGTAGAATATGTAGGAGCCAATATGAGCATCCAGGTTCCGCTATTGGTTATTGACAAGAGATGTTTCTCGGTCATGTCTACATAGTTCTTGAACCCATAGGGTCCGCACATTAACGTTCGATGACGATTTATATTAAGAGTTATGTGATTTGATGACCGAAGTTTGTTTGGAGTCCCGGATGAGATCACGGACATGACGAGGAGTATCGAAATGGTCGAGAGGTAAAGATCGATATATTAGAAGGTTATATTCGGACATCGGAAGGTTCTGAGTGATTCGGATATTTTTTGGAGTACCGGAGAGTTACGGGAATTCGCCAGGGGAAGTTTATGGGCCTTATTGGGCTTTAGTGGAGAGAGGTAAGAAGGGCCACCAGGTTGCGCGCGCCTCCCCCCTACCCAAACCGAATTGGATAAGGGGTGGGGGTGCGGCCCCCCTTCCTTCTTCCTCATCCCTCCTGTCCTTCTTTCGTACTCCAAAAAGGAAAGGGAATCCTACTAGGACTTGGGATTCCTAGTAGGACTCCCTACACTTGGCGCGCCCCTAGGAGGGCCGACCTCTCTCCCTCCCTCGCTCCCTCCTTTATATACGTGGGCAGGGGGCACCCCAAAGGGAAACCAAGTCTTTTCTTAGCCATGTGCGGTGCCCCCTCCATAGTTACACACCTCAGTCATATCGTCGTAGTGCTTAGGCGAAGCCCTGCGCCGTTAACTTCATCATCACCGTTGCCACGCCATCATGTTGACGGAACTCTCCCTCGTCCTCAACTGGATCAAGAGATCGAGGGACATCATCAAGCTGAACGTGTGCTGAACGCGGAGGTGCCGTACGTTCGGTGCTTGGATCGGTTGGATCATGAAGACGTTCGACTAAATCAACCGCATTACTAAACGCTTCCGCTTTCGGTCCACGAGGGTACGTGGACACACTCTCCTCGCGCGTTGCTATGCTTCTCCTAGATAGATCTTGCGTGATCGTAGGAATTTTTTTGAAATACTACGCTCACCAACAGTGGCATCCAGCCAGGTCTATGCGTAGATGTTATATGCATGAGTAGAACACAACGGGTAGTGGGCGATAATAGTCATACTGCTTACCAGCAATGCCTTACTTTGATTCAGCGGTATTGTTGGATGAAGCGGCCCAGACCAACATTACATGACCGCGTTCATGAGACTGGTTCTACCGACGTGCTTTGCACACAAGTGGCTGGCGGGTGTCTGTTTCTCCAACTTTAGTTGAATCGAGTTTGACTACGCCCGGTCCTTGTTGAAGGTTAAAAAAACACACTTGATGAAAAATTGTTGTGGTTTTGATGCGTAGGTAAGAACGGTTCTTGATAAAAGCCCGTAGCAGCCATGTAAAACTCGCAACAACAAAGTAGAGGCCGTCTAACTTGCTTTTGCTGGGCATGTTGTGATATGATATGGTCAAGACGTGATGAGATATAAATTGTTGTATGAGATGATCATGTTTTGTAGAAGTTATTGGCAACTGGAAGGAGCCTTATGGTTGTCACTTTATTGTATGAAATGCAATCACCATGTAATTGCTTTACTTTATCACTAAGCAGTAGCGATAGTCGTAGAAGCAATTGTTGGCGAGACGACAACGATGCTACGATGGAGATCAAAGTGTCAAGCCGGTGATGATGGTGATCATGACAGTGCTTTGGAGATGGAGATCAAAGGCACAAGATGATGATGGCCATATCATATCACTTATTTTGATTGCATGTGATGTTTATCCTTTATGCATCTTATTTTGCTCAGTATGGCGGTAGCATTATAAGATGATCCCTCACTAAATTTCAAGGTACAAGTGTTCTCCCTGAGTATGCACCGTTGCTACAGTTCGTCGTGCTGAGACACCACGTGATGATCGGGTGTGATAAGCTCTACATTCACATACAATGGGTGCAAGCCAGTTTTGCACGTGCAGAATACTCGGGTTAAACTTGATGAGCCTAGCATATGCAGATATGGCCTCGGAGCACTGAGACCGAAAGGTCGAACGTGAATCATATAGTTGTTGGGGAACGTAGTAATTTCAAAAAAATTCCTACGCACACGCAAGATCATGGTGATGCATAGCAACGAGAGGGAAGAGTATCGTCCACATACCCTCGTAGACCGTAAGAGGAAGCGTTATGAGAACGCGGTTGATGTAGTCGTACGTCTTCACGATCCGACCGATCCAAGTACCAAACGCATGGCACCTTCGAGTTCAGCACACGTTCAGCTCGATGACGTCCCACGAACTCCGATCCAGCAGAGCTTCATGGGAGAGTTTCGTCAGCACGACGGCGTGATGGCGGTGATGATGTTGCTACCGACGCAGGGCTTCTCCTAAGCACCGCTACGATATGATTGAGGTGGATTATGATGGAGGGGGGCACCGCACACGGCTAAGGGATCAATGATCAACTTGTGTGTCTTGGGGTGCCCCTGCCCCCGTATATAAAGGAGCAAGGGGGGAGGCCGGCCGGCCCTTGCAGGGCGCACCAGGAGGAGGAGTCCTCCTCCTAGTAGGAGTAGGACTCTCCTTTCCTACTCCTACTAGGAGGACGAAAGGAAGGGGGAAGGGGAGAAGGAAGGAGAGGGAGGAAAGGAGGAAAGGGGGGCCGGCCCCCTAGTCCAATTCAGTTTGGGCTAGGAGGGCCATGTGCCCTGCCTCCTCTCTTCCACCACTTGGCCCATGAGGCCCAATACTTCTCCCCGTATTCCCGTAACTCCCCGGTACTCCGAAAAATACCCGAATCACTCGGAACCTTTCCGATGTCCGAATATAGTCGTCCAATATATCGATCTTTATGTCTCAACCATTTCGAGACTCCTCGGCATGTCCCCGATCTCATCCGGGACTCCGAACTACTTTCAGTACATCAATTCACATAAACTCATAATACCGATCGTCATCGAATGTTAAGCGTGCGGACCCTACGGGTTCGAGAACTATGTAGACATGACCGAGACACGTCTCCGGTCAATAAACAATAGCGGAACCTGGATGTTCATATTGGCTTCTACATATTCTATGAAGATCTTTATCGGTCAAAACGCATAACAACATACATTGTTCCCTTTGTCATCGGTATGTTACTTGCCTGAGATTCGATCGTCGGTATCTCAATACCTAGCTTAATCTTGTTACCGACAAGTCTCTTTACTCGTTTCGTAATGCATCATCCCGCAACTAACTCATTAGTTGCATTGCTTGCAAGGCTTATAGTGGTGTGCATTACCGAGAGGGCCCAGAGATACCTCTCCGACAATCGGAGTGACAAATCCTAATCTCGATCTATGCCAACTCAACAAGTACCATCGGAGACACCTGCAGAGCACCTTTATAATCACCTAGTTACGTTGTGGCTTTTGGTAGCACACAAAGTGTTCCTGCAGTATTCGGGAGTTGCATAATCTCATAGTCATAGGAACATGTATAAGTCATGAAGAAATCAATAGCAATATATTAAATGATCAAATGCTCAGCTAACGGAATGGGTCAAGTCAATCACATCATTCTCTAATGATGTGATCCTGTTAATCAAATGACAACTCATGTCTATGGCTAGGAAACTTAACCATCTTTGATTCAACGAGCTAGTCAAGTAGAGGCATACTAGTGACGCTTAGTTTGTCTATATATTCACACATCTACTAAGTTTCCAGTTAATACAATTCTAGCATGAATAATAAACATTTATCATGATATAAGGAAATATAAATAACAACTTTATTATTGCCTCTAGGGCAAATTTCCTTCAGTCTCCCACTTGCACTAGACTCAATAATCTAGTTCACATCGTCATGTGATTTAACCCCAATAGTTCACATCTTTATGTGATTAGTTCACATCTCCATGTGACTAACACCCAAAGGGTTTTCTAGAGTCAATAATCTAGTTCACATCGCTATGTGATTGAAACCCAAAGAGTGATCATGTTTTGCTTGTGAGAGAAGTTTAGTCTACGGGTCTGCAACATTCAGATCCATATGTATTTCGCAAATTTCTATGTCTACAATACTCTGCACGGAGCTACTCTAGCTAATTGCTCCCACTTTCAATATGTATCTAGATCGAGACTTAGAGTCATCTAGATTGATGTAAAAAGCTTGCATCAACGTAACTCTTTATGACGAACTCTTTTATCACCTCCATAACCGAGAAATATTTCCTTAGTCCTATAAGGATAATTTTGACCGCTGTCTAGTGATCTACTCCTAGATCACTATTGTACTCCCTTGCCAGAATCATGCTAAGGTATACAATAGGACCGGTACACAACATAGTATACTTTATAGAACCTATGACCGAGGCACAGGGAATGACTTTTCATTCTCTTTCTATTTTCTGCCATGGTCGGGTTTTGAATCTTTACTCAACTTCACACCTTGCAACATAGGCAAGAACTCCTTCTTTGACTGTTCCATTGTGAACTACTTCAAAATCTTGTCAAGGTATGTACTCATTGAAAATATATCAAGCGTCTTGATCTATCTCTATAGATCTTGATGCTCAATATGTAAGTAGCTTCACTGAGGTCTTTCTTTGAAAAACTCCTTTCAAACACTCCTTTATGCTTTCCAGAAAATTTTACATTATTTCCGATCAACAATATGTCATTCACATATACTTATCAGAAATGCTGTAGTGCTCCCACTCACTTTCTTGTAAATACAGGCTTCACCGCAAGTCTGTATAAGACCATATTGTAACGCCCCGAGACCGATGTGCCAGGTGTCCTCCGCTTATTCGCCGTCGTTGCCATGTCATTCGCTTGCGTGTTGCATTTCATCATGTCATCATGTGCATTGCATCATCATGTTTTAAAAACTTGCATCCGTCCGGGTCTCCTCGTTCTCTCCGTTGTCCGTTCTGAGCCCAAACACACTTGCACGCGCCCGCGGCATGTCCGAAATAGTATTTTATAAGTGGCCGGAAAATGTTCTCGGAATGGGATGAGAGTTGACGCGTGGTCTTATTATAGTGTAGATAGACCGCCTGTCAAGTTTCATCGCATTCGGAGATCGTTTGATGCCCCAACCGCTAACTATAGCGACAATATAGTCGGTCAAATCGTCGGACGTTTTCGGTCTCCGGAAATAGTCGCCGGGCCTCCCTCTCTTCTCTTCTCTCAGCTCGAGACCGGCTACACAGCCCATTACTCACCGCCAGGTCCTACCTAACCCCTCTCGTCAGCACGCGACCCTCCTCGCGTGCGCCCGAAAATTGTCCCAGACCCGAGCTGTCGCCATCATTGCGTCCGGATCATCCCCAAACGTCTACAAAGCATCTCCGTTTTTTATTTGGACTCACCTAAACCATTTATTCTCGACCGTCCGATTTAATCAAAGGGTCCAGATGTTACCCTCTTTTTCTATATATAGACCTAATTGCCTAATCCCTAAAATCTAGGGCATTTGTCCCTTACCCCGTCGCCGCCGCATCTTCATCGGGATCCATCCTGAGCCAACCCATGCCTCCTTCCTCCCTCATATTCAGCACCACACCATCCCACCTCCTCCTCTCGATTCCCTCCTCCCGAGCCTCGCCGGACTACACTCCCGCCGGCGACCAGCAGGGCGTTGAGCCCATCCGGTTGCCGCTGCTACTGTCATTCCCTTGCCGTGGCGCCCGAGCTGCACAGGAGCACACGCACCTCCAAGCTGCTGACCACGCCGGGCCTCCACTTCTCCTCCCGTGCACCTCCGCTTGTCCTCTCGCATCGCCGGCAAGCTCCGGTAAGCCACAGACCGTCGCCATGCCCTGCCTCTCCTTGTCTCCTTTTCCCTCTCTTTCACTCATAGGTCTCTCTCTCTCTGTCTTGCCGCAACAAGGAACGTGCGCCGCCTCCTCCAGCTCCGTCAGTCGCGCCACCCCACCGGAGAATGCCGCCACGCGTTCGGATCCACTCGTCTTCGCCGCCTCCCCAAGTTTCCGTCGCTGCCGCTCCAGCATCGTCCCGCCTCAGTGTGCTTCCTCGCACTGGACCTCGCTCCCCTGTCGTCCGTCGCGCCATGGTCTGGGTTCTGCTGCGAGCTCTGCTGCTATCGAACCTGGATGAGCACGCCGCCCCACGCCCGTAGGACCTCACCGCCGGTCAGATCGTCCCTCCTCACGAGAGTCCCTCAAGCCGCCGCCAGACCCGCTGCTGCGGCCTCCTGCATCGCCGGAGTCTCTGCATCGAAGCAGATGCAGAGGAGGACGAGCGCCCTGAACTGCATCGCTATGTGTTGACCGCGCCCCGGCCCAGCTGCTCCCCTCCAGTGCCGCGCAGGCCCAGCTCCCTTCACCCGCGAGGCCCAGCTCCACGCGCCCCTGCAGGCCCAATGTGAGCACCCAGATCCAGTGCCCCTCCTGTACACAGTTGGGCCTGCCAGATTCGGCCCATAGATGTTTTTTTTAGTTCTGCGATTTCACTAATTTTCCTTCACATGCATAATTACAGAATATGCCATCATTGTAATATGATCACACCTTAATAACCGTGCATCGGATTAAAACAAACTTTATATGTAATATGTTTAGAATTTTGTCTAGTTTAATAATTTGCCACTTTCATGCATGTTTAAAATATTTAAGATGCTGTTTGTTTATATTTGCTCCTATGCCATGTTAAAATGAATTAATTCATAACTAAATAACCGTAACTCCGATTTTAATAAACTTTATATGTAAATGGGGTAGAATTTTGCCTTGTTTATCATGGTGGCCTCACTTTGCATGTTTAACAACTCTAAAATTATGTTTAGGGCAGAACAGTACCAAACCTTAATTTATGCACATGAGGATTTTCCGGACTTGTTGTTCGTTGCTTCCGGCCTCATTTAAATTTGCCTAGATAGGTAGTTTTCATTTGCTTCACCTCTTTCCATGCTAATCAACATTTAATATTGTTGGGGTACATAAACGAGAGAGAACTAAATAATTGACGTGGTGTTTCGTCAATATGCAACTCGTTGCATATTGAGCTCCATTTAATTTGTAGGATTGCTTGTGCATTTTGCCATGCCATGCTTCATTAAACCGGACAAGCATCTACTCGTTTGTGCATCATGCCATGTTGATGTGTTGGTTGTTTACTATGTTGTGTGCTTCTTTTCCGGTGATTGATTCTTTGGGTTGGTTCCGATAACGTCGAGTTTGTGAGGATCCGTTCGACTACGTTCGTTTGTCTTCTTCATGGACTCGTTCTTCTTCCTTGCGGGATTTCAGGCAAGATGATCATACCCTCGAGATCACTACTATCTTTGCTATGCTAGTTTGCTCGCTCTTTTGCTATGCCATTGCTACGATGCCTACCACTTGCGTGTCAGCCTCCCAATTGCCATGTTGAACCTCTAACCCACCATTGTCCTAGAAAACCGTTGATTGGCTTTGTTACCGCTTTGCTCAGCCCCTCTTATAGCGTTGTTAGTTGCAGGTGAAGATTGGAGCCGTTCCTTTTGGAACATGTTTACTGGTTGGGATATCACAATATATCTTATTTAATTAATGCATCTATATACTTGGTAAAGGGTGGAAGGCTCGACCTTATGCCTGGTGTTTTGTTCCACTCTTGCCGCCCTAGTTTCCGTCATATCGGTGTTATGTTCCCGGATTTTGCGTCCCTTACGCGGTTGGGCTATAATGGGAACCCCTTGACAGTTCGCCTTAAGTAAAGCTTTTCCAGCAATGCCCAACATTGGTTTTACCATTTGCCACCTAGCCTTTTCTTTTCCCTTGGGGGTCGCGCGCCCAAGGGTCATCATTATTTTAAGCCCCCCCGGGCCAGTGCTCCTCTGAGTGTTGGTCCGAACTGAGCTGCCTGCGGGGCCACCTCGGGGAAACTTGAGGGTTTGTTTTACTCGTAGCTAGTCTCATCTGAGTGTGCCCTGAGAAAGAGATATGTGCAGCTCCTATTGGGATTTGTCGGCACATTCGGGCGGTGTTGCTGGTTTAGTTTTACCCTATCGAAATGTCTTGTTGTACCGGGATACCGAGTCTGATCGGAACGTCTCGGGTGGAGGTCTATTCCTTCGTTGACCGTGAGAGCTTGTGATGGGCTAAGTTGGGACACCCCTGCAGGGATTTGAACTTTCGAAAGCCGTGCCCGCGGTTATGGGCAGATGGGAATTTGTTAACGTCCGGTTGTAGAAACCTGAAGTTGACCTTAATTAAAATGAATCAACCGCGTGTGTAACCGCGATGGTCTCTTTCCGACGGAGTTCGGGAAGTGAACACGGTTGTTGGAGTTATGCTTGACGTAGGTAGTCCAGGATCACTTCTTGATCATACTTTTATCGACCGTGCTTTGCTTTCTCTTCTCGCTCTCATTTGTGTATGTTAGCCACCATATATGTTAGTCGCTTGCTGCAGCTCCACCTCATACCTTTACCTTACCCATAAGCTTAAATAGTCTTGATCGCGAGGGTGCGAGATTGCTGAGTCCCTGTGGCTCACAGATACTTCCAAAACCAGCTTGCAGGTGCCGATGAGACCGTGCAGATGACGCTACCAAGCTCAGGAGGAGCTCGATGAAGATCTTGTCTTTTGTGTTGTTTCGTTCTAGTTGATCAGTAGTGGAGCCCAGTTGGGGTCGATCGGGGACCTTTGTCGCATTTGGGGTTCTTCTTTTATTTTGGTTCCGTAGTCGGACCCTGAGTGTATTTGATTGATGTAATGTTTATTCATGTAATTGTGTGAAGTGGCGATTGTAAGCCAACTATGTACCTCTTATTCCTTATTATATTACATGGGTTGTGTGAAGATTACCTCACTTGCGACATTGCCTTCAATGCGATTATGCCTCTAAGTCGTGCCTCGACACGTGGGAGATATAGTCGCATCGAGGGTGTTACAAGTTGGTATCAGAGCCTTCCCCGACCTTAGGAGCCCCATTGCTTGATCGTTTTTAGCGGCTGAGTTGTGTCTAGAAAAATGTTTTGAGTCCTTAGGAATTATATATCGGAGAGCTTAGGAATTCTTTTTACTTCCCAGCCTCCTCATCGCTCTGGTAAGGCATCCTGACGTAGAGTTTTGACTCTTCTCTTCTCAAATTTCACTAAAAAAAATTTAGGATCACGCGGGTATCTTGGAATCGTTCCGATGGTTTTATGATGAGAACATTGTCTTGGTGCCTCCTGTCAGGGGTTTAGTGGAAGTGTCCCGGGGAGTTGAGCTCTGAGGTGTTGTCGTCATAATTTTATCGTTGCAATTCTGGAATACCTGAGTTTAGTACGCCGACATCGAAAATCTCTTTTATGTAGTTCGTTGGTGAGATAACCTCGACGCCACCCAGTACTGGGGCGGGAGTTCGGGAGTATCGCCATAACTTGTATAACGGATGCTTTTCGAAGGTTGAGGTAGATGATTTCCGAAGGTTTCTTGGTTGTGTGTTGAAGGATGGATACAGCTGGATGTAGGATTTGCTAGTTTGGGTGAGATATTATGCTTCCTCTGTATCCCCAACACCTGATTGCATAACCGGAAAATTTCGGGAGTTTCATAGGTGGGAATTCTAGTAGCTCTTAGGATATCCTTCCGACAGATGTATGATATGAAATTGGGGTTCGACGTCTAGTGGTTCGCCTATTCACGGTCGATTTTACAGTGGTCTCGTTGTGTCTTAAAGAGTCCTTGGCTATGCTGACTCGGGGATGCTTCGTATGTCATGTGCACTGCCTTGTACATGATGGTGCTGTACGATCGAGCCCGTATAGGTCCCACCACGAAAACCTCGGACGAAATTTCGATCATATGTTTGTTCTGGCTTATTCCGCAAGCCAATCCTTCTGTTTTTGTTTTAGGTTGTGGTATTCGAGTTGATTCAAAGTCAAATGTTGATTCCATACCTTCCCCAAATGGTGTTCTCTTATTCCGATGTGAATACTAATCCTTCTCGATCATCAAGATTGTTTTTGTCAATCCTTTTAACCGGTGTGCTTCCCTTCTAGTGAATCCGACCATTTCAACTTCCGCAAGATCAATTATTGGTTCTTCTCAACGGTGTTTGTTTCATCCGTTCCCAAATTGTCTTTGTTTTTCCCGCCCTCCCTCCCTTTGTTTCTTGGAGGACCCAGATTTCTTTATCAAGTATCCTTTTATTCTTTTGGAGTCTCACCATTCTTTTCCGTCAATATTCTTATCCGGTGATTCTCATGAAGATCGTAACGGAGCTTCAAGTTATCATTCTTTGTCTCTTCTCTTCTCCGGTGGTTTCAAGTCAAGTTTTGTTGATCATATTCTTTTCCTCTTTTCAAATACCTTCTCATACCGGTGCACCTATTTATCATTCACCTCTCACTATTCATGTGTTCCGGAGTGCTCAAGATGTCTCGAAGATTCGTGCTTACACTCTGCTTTCTTTCAAACACTTTCGAGGATGTTGTCTCTTTCACGTCATTTAATTCAACCGGTGCAATCTCTCTCTTTAAATCTCTTTCAATGGTGTTTTCTTTTGAGTGGGCCCTAACCCACAGGTTTTTTTCCCAGGATCTTACCTGACTCTTCTTATTCTCCCGGAGCTATTCTTAAATTCATTTCACAGTTTGACGTAAGAATGATTATCATCAGTCAAATGTATTTCTCCAAGATCTTTCAAATTCTTTTCATAGTTGGCTCAACCTCTTCGCTTTTGATTCTTCCGGTGTGCCTCAACGTTTCTTGGTGGTGTTTCTCGTTGTCATTCTCATCATTTGAAGACCGAAGAAGAGTTTCTCTTTAATCTTGCTCCATTCTCTTCAAGACTCGTGGTTCTAGCTTGTTGCCATCCTCTCGTAATTGTTTTGATCGTGAGAATTCTTTTCACCCTTCCGGAGCAATTTAAGAGTCTTCTCCGTTTGTTATCCGGAGTCCATCAATTCAGGTTTATTCATTCTCAGCTGTCAGTTATCTGTCTCCTATTTTACTGGTGCATCATTCAAGTATATTCTCTAATCAGTTCATGAACTTTTGGTCTCGTGGATCTAATTTCCCTCAAGTTTTTTCATTCATTCTCTAATTCCTTTCCAGTGATTTATCCCTTTACTTCGTTCTTTGCCAATTCTTATGGTGGTTCGTGCAAGATTCCTCTTCTTTCGTTATCATATCATTTCATTCGCTGTTTCGATTCTACCGGTGTTTTCGTTGAAGACCTTATCAAGTTGGCGCGAGATCTCTCTTAATCCTTTCTACAAGAATGAGTAGTGTGCCAAATCCGTTGATTGTCATCAATTTAAATTGGTGAAGGATAAGCATAATGTAATTCTTATTCTGCTTCCATCCAAGTGATTAATTCCGTATTCCGGAGGTTCATCAAAATTCTTGATCTCAATTGTTCATCTTCTCTTTTCCCGGAGTCCCAAGCTCTCGCAATTATGTTATCACGGAGATCTATCTAAATCTTTACAAGGTTCCACCTTGTATTTTCAACTACCCTTTCTTTCCGTTTGTTCCTTCTTTTGTTACCGGAGTACTTCATCAAGGTTCTACATGATGGTTCATCAAGGTTTCATATTCATTCTCGAAGTGGTCATCGAGATTCTTTTCTAAGAGGCTCAAGCTTTCTTCATATTTTAATCTGGAGTGCATCCTTTATTTCATATCATTGGAGGTGGTATTATGTCATTCTTGATAATTTGAGTTCGTGTTTCATGATTCACATGTTATTAAGATTGGGATATTTTAAATCCATCAATCTCGTCATTGGAGTTTTCTGGGGTTATATTTCACCTAAAGCCTTCCCTAAGGATTGTTGCTATTTATGGGGATAATATATGATCCTAGTTCTTCATCTATCCGTCCCGGTGAAATTACTTTCTCGTCAATTGGTTCATATCAATCCAATCTTGTTTTTTTTCGTGAGTGGCAGGTGATCACCTCATAATTTGAGATGTATTCCATAAGACCATATCAAGCTTATTCTTTTCATTGTTGGTTTTCCAACAACTCCGTTCTAGCTTCTGTTGTAACCGTGCTCTCTCAAGATATTGTTTTCCTTCGTTCACTCCATTCCATTCTTACTTTTGTTCCGGAGGCATTGTGATGTTCATCTTTTCAACCCATCATCTCGTTTTGTCAAAGATCATGATCTTTCCATGCCTACCCTTTTAATCTGAGTGTTGTGTCCTCTTTTCAAGTATCCTCTCATCTTGTCAACTTCAATTCCTTCCATTTACAGACGGAGTGCTGTCCAAATTATATCACTCTTATTCCTTCCCTATCTTGCTTAACCGGAGTATTGTGCCCCTTTGTTCAAGTTCTTTTCGCCTTATCAAGTCTTGCATCCCTTTCTTAACCGGAGTGTCGTGTTTTCATTTGAGCTCTCTCATCTTATCAAATTTTGACTCCCTTCTCAACCGGAGTGCTGTCTGAGATCTTTCTTACCCTTGTTCCATTCATTCAATAGTTCCGGTGGCAGTGTGTTGTGTTTTCTTCAAGTATCTTCTCATCTTATCAAGACCTTATTCAATTCTTTTTCTTCCCTACCGGAGTGCTTTCAACTTTGTTCTTCCTTGTCCCTCTTTTCTAACAGAGTGTTTTCAAATTTGTCATCCCCGTTGTAATCTTTTCTTGAAATGGCTTAACCTTTTCAAGGTTCTTTGGTTTCACTCGTTTGTCAATGAAGCAACTTAGTTTTTACCTTCTCTCTTCTCTTCCGTTGTTTCCCTCCGGTGCCATTCTAGATCTCGGGATGAGATCCTCTCGTAGTGGTGGAGTGTTGTAACGCCCCGAGACCGATGTGCCAGGTGTCCTCCGCTTATTCGCCGTCGTTGCCATGTCATTCGCTTGCGTGTTGCATTTCATCATGTCATCATGTGCATTGCATCATCATGTTTTAAAAACTTGCATCCGTCCGGGTCTCCTCGTTCTCTCCGTTGTCCGTTCTGAGCCCAAACACACTTGCACGCGCCGCGGCATGTCCAAAATAGTATTTTATAAGTGGCCGGAAAATGTTCTCGGAATGGGATGAGAGTTGACGCGTGGTCTTATTATAGTGTAGATAGACTGCCTGTCAAGTTTCATCGCATTCGGAGATCGTTTGATGCCCCAACCGCTAACTATAGCGACAATATAGTCGGTCAAATCGTCGGACGTTTTCGGTCTCCGGAAATAGTCGCCGGGCCTCCCTCTCTTCTCTTCTCTCAGCTCGAGACCGGCTACACAACCCATTACTCACCGCCTGGTCCTACCTAACCCCTCTCGTCAGCCCGCGACCCTCCTCGCGCGCGCCCGAAAATTGTCCCGGACCCGACCCGAGCTGTCGCCATCATTGCGTCCGGATCATCCCCAAACGTCTACAAAGCATCTCCGTTTTTTATTTGGACTCACCTAAACCATTTATTCTAGACTGTCCGATTTAATCAAAGGGTCCAGATGTTACCCTCTTTTTCTATATATAGACCTAATTGCCTAATCCCTAAAATCTAGGGCATTTGTCCCTTACCCCGCCGCCGCCGCATCTTCATCGGGATCCATCCTGAGCCAACCCGTGCCTCCTTCCTCCCTCGTATTCAGCACCACACCATCCCACCTCCTCTCGATTCCCTCCTCCCGAGCCTCGGCGGACTACACTCCCGCCGGCGACCAGCAGGGCGTTGAGCCCATCCGGTTGCCGCTGCTACTGTCATTCCCCTGCCGTGGTGCCCGAGCTGCACAGGAGCACGCGCACCTCCAAGCCGCTGACCACGCCGGGCCTCCACTTCTCCTCTCGTGCACCTCCGCTTGTCCTCTCGCATCGCCGGCAAGCTCCGGTGAGCCATAGACCGTCGCCATGCCCTGCCTCTCCTTGTCTCCTTTTCCCTCTCTTTCACTCACAGGTCTCTCTCTCTGTCTTGCCGCAACAGGGAACGTGCGCCGCCTCCTCTAGCTCTGTCAGTCGCGCCACCCCACCGGAGAACGCCGCCACGCGTTCGGATCCACTCGTCTTCGCCGCCTCCCCAAGTTTCCGTCGCTGCCGCTCCAGCATCGTCCCGCCTCCGTGTGCTTCCTCGCGCTGGACCTCGCTCCCCTGCCATCCGTCGCGCCATGGTCCGGGTTCTGCTGCGAGCTCTGCTGCTATCGAACCTGGATGAGCACGCCGCCCCACGCCCGTAGGACCTCACCGCCGGTCAGATCGGCCCTCCTCACCAGAGTCCCTCAAGCCGCCGCCAGACCCGCTGCTGCGGCCTCCTGCATCGCCGGAGTCTCTGCATCGAAGCAGATGCAGAGGAGGACGAGCGCCCTGAACCGCATCGCTGTGCGTTGACCGCGCCCCGGCCCAGCTGCTCCCCTCCAGTGCCGCGCAGGCCCAGCTCCCTTCACCCATGAGGCCCAGCTCCACGCGCCCCTGCAGGCCCAATGTGAGCACCCAGATCCAGTGCCCCTCCTGTACACAGTTGGGCCTGCCAGATTCGGCCCATAGATGTTTTTTTAGTTCTGCGATTTCACTAATTTTCCTTCACATGCATAATTACAGAATATGCCATCATTGTAATATGATCACACCTAAATAACCGTGCATCGGATTAAAGCAAACTTTATATATAATATGTTTAGAATTTTGTCTAGTTTAATAATTTGCCACTTTCATGCATGTTTAAAATATTTAAGATGTTGTTTGTTTATATTTGCTCCTATGCCATGTTAAAATGAATTAATTCATAACTAAATAACCGTAACTCCGATTTTAATAAACTTTATATGTAAATAGGGTAGAATTTTGCCTAGTTTATCATGGTGGCCTCACTTTGCATGTTTAACAAATCTAAAATTATGTTTAGGGCAGAACAGTACCAAACCTTAATTTATGCACATGAGGATTTTCCGGACTTGTTGTTCGTTGCTTCCGGCCTCATTTAAATTTGCCTAGATAGGTAGTTTTCATTTGCTTCACCTCTTGCCATGCTAATCAACATTTAATATTGTTGGGGTACATAAACGAGAGAGAACTAAATAATTGACGTGGTGTTTCGTCAATATGCAACTCGTTGCATATTGAGCTCCATTTAATTTGTAGGATTGCTTGTGCATTTTGCCATGCCATGCTTCATTAAACCGGACATGCATCATACTCGTTTGTGCATCATGCCATGTTGATGTGTTGGTTGTTTACTATGTTGTGTGCTTCTTTTCCGGTGATTGCTTCTTCGGGTTGGTTCCTATAACATCGAGTTTGTGAGGATCCGTTCAACTACGTTCGTTTGTCTTCTTCATGGACTCGTTCTTCTTCCTTGTGGGATTTCAGGCAAGATGATCATACCCTCGAGATCACTACTATCTTTGCTATGCTAGTTTGCTCGCTCTTTTGCTATGCCATTGCTACGATGCCTACCACTTGCGTGTCAGCCTCCCAATTGCCATGTTGAACCTCTAACCCACCATTGTCCTAGCAAACCGTTGATTGGCTTTGTTACCGCTTTGTTCAGCCCCTCTTATAGCGTTGTTAGTTGCAGGTGAAGATTGGAGCCGTTCCTTTTGGAACATGTTTAATGGTTGGGATATCACAATATATCTTATTTAATTAATGCATCTATATACTTGGTAAAGGGTGGAAGGCTCGGCCTTATGCCTGGTGTTTTGTTCTACTCTTGCCGCCCTAGTTTCCGTCATATCGGTGTTATGTTCCCGGATTTTGCGTCCCTTACGCGGTTGGGCTATAATGGGAACCCCTTGACAGTTCGCCTTAAGTAAAGCTTTTCCAGCAATGCCCAACATTGGTTTTACCATTTGCCACCTAGCCTTTTCTTTTCCCTTGGGGGTCGTGCGCCCAAGGGTCATCATTATTTTAAACCCCCCCGGGCCAGTGCTCCTTTGAGTGTTGGTCCGAACTGAGCTGCCTGCGGGGCCACCTCGGGGAAACTTGAGGGTTGGTTTTACTCGTAGCTAGTCTCATCTGAGTGTGCCCTGAGAAAGAGATATGTGCAGCTCCTATCGGGATTTGTCAGCACATTCGGGCGGTGTTGCTGGTTTAGTTTTACCCTATCGAAATGTCTTGTTGTACCGGGATACCGAGTCTGATCGGAATGTGAAAGTGCGTTATATCGACTAGAGGGGGGGTGAATAGGCGATTTTTATGAAAGTCTTCAAAACATGGAAGTTATGAAGACAAACAGAGTGAACAAGCCTATCACTATGCAGCGGAAGGTAGATTACACAATGCAAGCCATAGTCAAATATACAATACAGTGAAAGCACAGAGACAAATAGCTTCAGTGTAATGAGGATTAGGTTGGAAGAAGTTATGAAGCCAAACAGATCATACAGTCAGGTTGTGAAGACAGAAGATAAAGCATGCATGCAATAGCTTCACAATGTGTACTGGTAAGTAAAGGGAGGTGAAGATAAAACCAGTGACACGTTGAAGACAATGATATGTTGGACCAGTTCCAGTTGCTGTGACAACTGTACGTCTGGTTGGAGCGGCTAGGTATTTAAACCAAAGGACACACAGTCCCGGACACCCAGTCCTGAACACGCAGCTCAGGACACCCAGTCATCACCGTTTTCTCCTTGAGCTAAGGTCACACAGACCCCGCCCAATCACTCTGGTAAGTCTTCAAGGTAGACTCCCAAACCTTCACAGACTTCGTTCACCGGCAATCCACAATTCCTCTTGGATGCTCAGAACGCGACGCCTAACCGTCTGGAGGATGCACAGTCCTCAAGTGTAATAAGTCTTCAGATCACTCAGACAAGAAGACTTAAGTGATGCCCAATTACTCTGGCTCTGGGTGGTTAGGGCTTTTCTCCTCACTAAGGATTTTCTCTCAAAGGCTTCGAGGTGGGTTGCTCTCAAACGACAAAAGCCGTGCACTGAAATCTGAGCAGCCAACCGTTTATGGTTGTGGGGGTGGACTATTTATAGCCACTTGGCAACCCTGACCTGATTTGTCCGAAATGACCCTGGGTCACTAAGGAACTGACACGTGTACTAACGGTCGGATTTTGAACTCTCACGGCAACTTATTTGGGCTGCAAGTAAAGCTGACTTGTCTGACTCTGGACAAGATTTTCTCTCATTGTCTTCACTCGAAGACATAGGATTTGAATTAGGCATCACTTCAGTCATCCTGACTGGTTCTCTTGGACCCCACTTAACAGTACGGTGGTTCCTATGACACAACATGAATAAAGTAAAACTACGAAGGATCTAAGTCTTTGAGTTCCAACGGCTTCATGGGGAGTCTTCATATGTCATTGTCTTCGACATGAATGTCTTCATGAACCACCATTGTCTTCAATGTCTTCGTACATTTTTGGGGGTCATCTCTGGTAGCTAAACCGAATCAATGGGGGACTTCTACCTGTGTTATCCTGCAATTCTCACAAACACATTAGTCCCTCAACTAGGTTTGTCATCAATACTCCAAAACCAACTAGGGGTGGCACTAGATGCACTTACAATCTCCCCCTTTTTGGTGATTGATGACAAACTAGTTGAAGTCTTCATAAGCTGCAAGGGCTCCCCCTAAAGATGTGCATATAAGTGATTTGCTTCTGGAACGCAAATGCACATAGCAGGTTGTATTTGTGGGAATCCACTTCAACTTATGATGACAATTCATCATGCACGTAAAGATATATGAAGATAATGATATGCATAATGAAAAATGGACGTCTGCGAAATGATAAGAGTGCGGAAATTATCGTTGTACATGCGGAATTTATCTTCGCAAAAACACAGTGGCAAACATAGTAGCAGACGACCATCAAGTTTAAGTGTTACAACTCAAAGAACCAAATGTAGCAAAACGAGAGTTGTAAGCACGAAGCAAAATGCAAAATATAAAAGCACCCGCCCATATTATTGACCCGCTTGAAGACTATAAACATCATATGCTTCTCCCCCTTTTGTCAGTGATGACCAAAAAGGTTTGAAGACATAGAGTTTTCTATGCGTTCCCAGGCGCAGCAGGGTCGGTGGAGGCGTTTGGTGGTGCAGGCGAGCTTGGTGCAGTGACGACGCGCGCTGAAGACATTGGTGGTGATGTAGCGTCGTCTTCTTCCTCAATGATTTTTCCCGTCACGGTGGCAGCAGAGGAAGAGAACTCAGATTCTTCAAGCGACGGAGTCCCACGCAACACAGCTCTTCTGGGGGTGTGCAGTCAAACTTGAATCGCTCCTTGAAGCCATCCTCTTGCAATTCAGCTTCAGTGCACATCATTGTGAGGCCTTTCCAAGTGCGGCGACAGGTTTCATGTGCGACGAAGGCGTTCTTGGTGGCCAGATTCCTGATGCGATTGACGTCTTGCATGATACTGCGCATCTGCCTCTTGAGCCAGTCGTGATGCCTATCTTGCTTTTGATGCAGAGCCACAAGAAGTTCACGATCAGTGAGTGTACGAGCTCGTTTCTTGGGTCTCTGTGCAGCTTCGCTGTCAGTGGCTTCAGTGGATGCAGGGGCACGTGTGGTGCCAGCCATTGGATAGACTCTGGAAATGGCTTCAACAACTTCATCATGTTGAGTGAAGCTTTGGTGTTCTGCATTCTGAAGACTTAGTGGCTGTTTGGCAGGCTCAGGATAAATCGCTTCAGCAGAGGTGTCCACATCAGGTAAGAAGATTCTGTGGTTGCGGGCTGAGGGTTGATATGATATTGCAGAGTGGAGCTTGATTAGCCTCATAACCCATGGAGCATAAATCTTCAGACCAAAGAGATCTGAGCCAGACGCAGCAAGTTGACGTATGAAGAGATCCCGGGCATTGAAGCATTTGCCGTGCAGGATGCAGAAGATGAGAGTCTTCATGGCACCTTCAACCTTGGCATATCGAGAGTGCCCCTTAATGGGCCATAGAGTCCGCCTGATGATGTGATAGATAGTTCTAGGCAGGTACTCTAAGTCTTCAACGAAGAACTCCATTGGGTAAGGTGCGTCAGAAGGCAATGGCTTCATCATTGTGAGCATCTGACTCATATTTGGCTCAGGTCGCTGAAATATGCTCTCAACAGCTTCAGCATGGAGTTGACAGCCTTCTTCGAAGAGTTCGCCAGGAGTGGGTAGGCCGGTGAGCTCAATGATATCAAATGCATTGGCTTCATGATGGACGTTGCCGGTCATCCACTCCAGGACCCAAGTCTTCGGATCTCTGTTGTAGCCCTTGATGTGCAATGTGGCATAGAACTGAAGCATAAGCTCTTCGTTCCAGTGCTCTTCATCCGTGACAAACGGCAGCAGGCCAACTTGCTTGAAGCAGTCCAGGGCTTCTTCCAGACCAGGCAGACCAGTAAAAGCTTCAACTTCAAGGCGCTGATGTGGAAAGATGCGGTTCTGGTTGTAGAGGACGCAGGAGTAGTAGCTGCGCTGTGGGTAGCTCCAGAACCTATCTGACACAATCTTTTCCCTTGAGTAAGGGTTCTTGGAGCGGTTGAACAAGGTGTTATCTGCCCTGAAGCTATTGACATTGAAGGAGCCAGGAGCAGTGACTGGACCTGGGAACCTTGGCAGTCGTGGGATTGGCTTCTGTACCTGGGGCCTGTGCGCAACATGATAGTTGAACTGTGGACCGGCAGCAGACTCAGGCACAGAAGGGTCAGAGGCAGTAGCTTCAGTATCTCTTGAAGCTGTTGGTTGGTCGAGCTCCACAAATGCTTCAGTATTATGTGTGGCAGCCGCAGTGGTGTCAGTCTCCTTAGGAACTTCTTGCTGGTGTGGGGGAGATGGAGCTTGAGGTTCTTCATGCTCCTCTGCGTGTTCTTCGGCTGATGCAGCCGGAATGTCGTCAACAGTCTGAGCCCTTGGTCCTTTGCGAAGCCTACGGAATGCAGGCGACGCCGGTGGAGTTGCAGTGGGCTAGGGCTCATCCTCTTCCTCCTGTGGGCGATCTGCCCACGATGCATCTTATGTGATTGGCATCAGGGGATGACCAATGCTGAGCAGTTCACTCGTTTCGAGCTGAGGAAGGACTGCATCATCTTGTACATTGTCTTGGAGACCAATGTCTTCAGCAGCGGTGGGGTCGGCTGCTGGAATGTCTTCAGCATGCGGAGCCTCTATGAGAGCAGGCTCATGCACGGTCATCTGACAATCTTCATGAGGAAAGCGAACGGAAAGGGGTTCGACTATCAAGGGCTCTGTGGGAGCAGCCCGAGATTTCTTGGTCTTGCGCTTCTTGATGGTGGGGTCTGAAGGAGAGGCTTCAGGGTGTTTCCTCTTCCTTGCTTTAGCTTCGGCTATCCTTGTCTTCTTAAGCTCTGAAGCGGTTGAGCGCTTTGGCTTCGAGCTAGGCTTGGCGGTGGGGAAGACAATCGGAACAGCTTTTTGTTGTGGGGCCTCTTCTTCAGTCACAGTGGGCTTCTTCTTTTTCTTGGCGGCCATCCTGGGGTCGATGCCGGGATGCCCAAGTGCCTTTCGCTTCTCGGCCTCATTGTAGGCCTGCACGCAGAGATCAGCCAAATTCTTCATGCGCTCGCGTGAACCCTGAGCCTCTGCACGTTTCTGCATAAAGTTTTCCTTCAACTCATGCAGCATGACTTTGAAGTCTTTGACTTCTTGGACGCTGAGCGTGGCCATGTTCTGCTTGAACTGAGCCTTTTCAAAATCTATCTTTTGCTTCAGTTCCACGATGCGCTGGGCAATTGCGAGTTCTGAAGCAATAGCTCCTTGGAAGGCTACGCTGAGGCCAATGGGCAGCTGCAGATCATCAAAGCTGATGTTGGGTGTGTCAAACCACTCATCTATGAAGTTGTGGATGATTGTTGCATCGAACAGAGGCAGATTGTTGAAGATTTCAGCCTCCTCCTTGCTCTTGATTAGCTGCTCAAGAGCGTCATCGGCAAGATCGTCGTCACTCGACAGATCAATGGCTTCGCAGCGCAGAACGGCAGCGGCAGTGAGTTCTTTGCTAGTGTGTGGTTGTGGCTTCTTTGCTTCTTGAGGCTTGGAGACTCTTGATAAGTCTTCAGACTGCACACTGGCTTCAGGAGGTGCAGTGGCCAATGGCTTCGCTCTGGAGATCTTGGGAGAAGCGGCTGGCTTGGAAGCTTTTGGCTTCTTCTTCATCTGCTTCGGCTCCGGGGCAGCAGGAGCATCATCAGACTCAGTGTCTGCTGGGGGGTCGTTCACGGCAGTCCCTTGGACTATAATGTGAGTGATGAGGCCTTCGAGATTGGCAAATGGCCCGATGACATTGGGATTAGCGTCGCGTGTGCCATCTGCCCTGGCTTGGAGGGACCAGGGTTGAAGTCCAACCCAAACTCCTTCTTGTTTTGCTTCACAGAGTTCTGGGCAAATTGGAAGTTGCGCTTGAACAGAGTGTCATCGCGACACCAGAGAAGGGATGACGGATGTGCGTCAGCTGGCTGTTGTCCCCTGACCATGCATGGAAAGAAGCCTTGAGCAATGGCTTCGTCTCTGGTTCGGGGTACGAGATTCTTGTACAAGGCATCTCCCCACGGTCTCTTGATGGCGCACTTCTCTGCATATTCCTTGGTGACGAAGCGGTATAGGAACCACTGCTCTGCCCAATATCTTCGAATCCATTGGATTCGTGTCTTGCGCTGACCATAGCTTTCTTCAGGATCTGTTTGGTACATTTCTGCCAAATCTTCAGGCAGATCTTTAGAGGTGTCACCCCGCCTCTGTCTGCCTCCCTTCCTAGATTGTTTTTCGGTTGCCATGAAGCTTAACTTGACATGCTTCAAGAGATTCAAAGTCTTCAAAGGATTCAAAGGCTTCAAAGGCTTCAAAGGCTTCCTTTTGCTTGACCAACAGGAACTTGCTTCGGGTGAATTGATGTGACGCTGTAGGAACTCTGCAAATGAATGCAGACTATGAGAACCAAAAGATTCTCCCACAGACATGTACCTATGACAGCATTAAGGTGCGAGGGAAGGGGAAGAGGTCATATGCATTCTCAGAAGATTTTGAAGATAAATCAGTTTAGAAGATATTGACCTCATCATGCGAAGACATTCACTTTATAGAAAAGGAGTTGGTTCCAGATTTGTACGAACCCATAGATCAGTACAAGTGAGGAATCTAACTACTTCATGAAGAACAAGTGAATATACTAGGCAAGTTATGAGATTCAGACAAGAGGAATGGAACTTGAGTGAATGGAAACCTCTTTTGGCAGAAAGTGATGGAGCAATAGGATCAAAAGAGGTTGTAAAAAGGCTTGTTATTTACCAGACTTGGAACTGCTAGACGAGATGAGAGGTGAGGCCGAGCAGTTCGATCCTCCGTGCCCTAACTTGGCGACGGAAGACACCTAGGGCGACGGCGGAGAGACTGATGTCCGCTGTCGGCGTGAGAACGGCGTCGGAGAGGTCGCGGCAGTGAAGCACTTCGTCGCCGGCGTCGTTGAGAGTTAGCGGTGGCGCTAGGGTTTGTGCGAGGGAGGAAGAAGAGATAATGACCGCAGTGAAACGTGTATTTATAGGGATATGGGCGGCACTGCGCTATTACTCAGGTGCCCTTGGTGATTCGCATTTGATCAGTACGTGGCCAGCATGCGGAATTGTGGGGGCAGTTTCACCCCACGCACTCCTGGTTTGTCGGGAGTCGTTCCTACTTCTCTGGAATTCTAGTTGATGGAAAAACATTGAAAGCTGTTTTAAAGTTTGTCTCTGTGTCTTCTTCTGACAAGGATGCAGTGAAGACATTCGACAGTTTCAATAGAGTGCATATGACTTGGAGAGATAGAGTTTGAGGTAGGAAGCATGGAGAGGTTAGGGTCCGATCACATTCACTTAGTTCAAAAGATTCAAACAAGAAGACATAGCTATAAGTGAATGCTGCAGAGGACAGAACACCAGTACATATATAATCAACATAGTGAAGATAATCATGAAGACATGTTGAGATTGAAGCCAAACCAAATGTGAAGTCATAGCAAATGTAATGCCATGAGTGAAACACTTCAAGCAGAAAAATTTTGGTGGTGGCGCTACCCACCGTATAGGAAGTATTGGACCCAGACACGGCGCACAATTATCATGGCGCTCTGAGGTCAAATTCCACGTTAATGTATTCATACTTAGAATGTATGTCTTCATTGATTGAAGATATACGTTACTTTGTGTGTTGCACATCTAAGTCATCATCATGCATAAGTGTTAGGATGTGTGCCTGATCACAGGACATTTAAGGATTCCAAGATATTTAGCTCACACCGTAACTTGCAAAATCTCTTCTCATCCAAGGGCTTGGTGAAGATATCTGCCAATTGCTCTTCAGTGTTGACATGTGTGATATCAATGTCTTCCTTTGCAACATGATCTCTGAGAAAATGATGACGAATTTCAATGTGCTTTGTCTTCGAGTGCTGAACTGGGTTGTTGGCGATCTTGATGGCGCTTTCGTTGTCGCAGTAAAGTGGCACTTGCTTCAGATGAATGCCATAATCCTTGAGGGTTTGCTTCATCCATAGAAGCTGAGCGCAGCAGGATCCAGCAGCAATGTATTCAGATTCAGCAGTGGAGAGAGATACACAGTTCTGCTTCTTTGAAGACCAACAGACAAGAGATCGGCCCAGAAAGTGACATGTGCCTGATGTGGACTTCCGATCAACCTTGTCACCAGCGTAATCAGCGTCCGAAAATCCAACCAGATCAAACTCTGAGCCCTTTGGATACCATAATCCTAGAGTTGGTGTGTGAGCCAAATATCGAAGAATTCGCTTCACTGCTAAGTGATGCGACTCCTTTGGTGTCGCTTGAAACCGAGCACACATGCAAACACTAAGCATAATATCTGGCCTAGATGCACATAAGTAGAGCAAAGAACCAATCATGGAGCGGTATACCTTTTGATCGAACTCTTTACCATTGTCGTCAGGACCCAGATGATGTTTGGCTGGCATTGGTGTTGTGAAGCCTTTGCAGTCTTGCATACCAAACTTCTTCAGGCAGTCTTTGAGATATTTCTCTTGAGATATAAAGATGCCATTGCGTTGTTGCCGTATCTGAAGACCGAGGAAGAATTTCAGCTCCCCCATCATAGACATCTGATATTTCTCTTGCATCATATATCCGAACTCCTCACTGTACTTCTGATTGGTGCAGCCGAAGATAATGTCATCCATGTATATTTGGCACACAAACAGTTCACCATCATATGTCATTGTGAAGAGAGTGGGATCCAGGGAACCAGGTATGAAGCCTTTGCTCTTCAGGAAGTGTTTGAGTGTATCATACCAGGCCCGAGGGGCTTGTTTGAGGCCATATAGTGCCTTTTTGAGCTTGTACACCATGTCAGGATGTTTTGGATCTTCAAACCCAGGTGGTTGTGCAACATACACTTCTTCTTCAATTTTGCCATTGAGGAAGGCACTTTTTACATCCATTTGATACAGGATTATGTTGTGATGATTTGCATAGGCCAGCAGTATACGGATGGCTTCAAGTCTGGCAACAGGTGCAAATGTTTCATCGAAGTCAATGCCTTCCACTTGAGTATATCCTTGAGCAACGAGACGAGCCTTGTTTCTGACGACTTGGACATGCTCATCTTGCTTGTTGCGGTATATCCATTTGGTGCCTATTATGTTATGCTTCCGTGGATCAGGACGCTTAACCAACTCCCATACATTGTTCAGCTCAAATTGTTGAAGCTCTTCTTGCATAGCTTGAATCCATTCAGGTTCCATAAAGGCTTCATCAATTTTCTTGGGTTCTGTGATTGAAACAAATGCGAAGTGTCCAAAAAAGTTTGCCAGTTGAGTTGCCCTTGAACGAGTCAGTGGACCAGGTGCATTGATGCTATCAATTATTCTGTCAATCTGCACTTCATTGGCAACACGAGGATGTAGGGGTCGAAGACTTTGCTCTTGCTGATCTACGTTATCATGGGGAGGTATGTCTTCAGGCTGAGCATTGTCTTCATGTGGATCAGGTGCTGAGATGATAAGTTCTTCTTCAGGACGAGCTTCAGAAGGTATAATTTCTCCAGTTCCCATTAGCTTGAATTATTCACTAGCTGGAACTTCATCTAGCACATCTGGTAGTTGCTCTCTTTGTGACCCATTGGTCTCATCAAACCGCACATCCACTGTTTCAACCACTTTGTAGTGAAAGAGATTGAAGACTCTGTAGGAGTGCGAATCCTTTCCATATCCAAGCATGAAGCCCTCATGTGCTTTTGGAGCAAATTTTGGGGTGTGGTGAGGGTCCTTGATCCAGCATCTTGATCCAAATACTCTGAAGTAACTTACATTTGGCTTCTTGCCAGTCAGAAGTTCATAAGATGTCTTGTTCAGCAGCTTGTGAAGATATACACGGTTGATAGTATGGCATGCAGTGTCAATGGCTTCAGTCCAGAATTTTCTTGGTGTCTTGTACTCATCCAACATTGTTCTGGCCATCTCAATGAGTGTTCTGTTCTTGCGTTCGACGATGCCATTCTGTTGTGGCGTGTATGGAGCTGAGAATTCATGAGTGATGCCCAACGTATCAAGATATGTGTCAAGGCCGGTGTTCTTGAATTCTGTGCCATTGTCACTTCTGATGTGCTTTATCTTGGCGCCATAATTGTTCATTGCCCGATTTGCGAAGCGTCTGAAGACATCCTGCACTTCAGTCTTGTACAGGATTATGTGCACCCAAGTATATCTAGAGTAATCATCAACAATGATGAAGCCATAGAGGCAAGCGGTAGTGGAGAAAGTTGAGTAGTGGGTAGGACCGAAGAGATCCATGTGAAGCAGTTCGAAGGGTTGAGTAGTGGTCATGATTGTCTTCGAAGGATGTTTTGCCCTTGTCATCTTCCCAGCTTCACAGGCACCGCATAAGTGATCTTTCTTGAAGTTGACGCCCTCGATGCCTATGACATGCTTCTTCTTCGCAAGGGTGTGGAGGTTCGTCATGCCAGCATGCCCAAGTCTTCGATGCCAAAGCCAGCATTCTGAAGCCTTTGCGAGAAGACAAACTGCAAGCTGTGGCCCTGCTGAGAAATCTACCACGTACAAATCATCTTTTCGATACCCTTCAAACACTAGAGACTTGTCAGATTCCATTAGTACCAGACAATGATATTTTCCAAAGATTACAATCATGTTTAAATCGCAAAGCATTGAGACAGACATTAAGTTGAAGCCAAGGGATTCAACAAACATGACTTTATCCATGTGTTGATCCTTTGAGATTGCAACTCTACCTAGACCCAGTACCTTACTTTTACCAGTGTCAGCGAATGTGATGTGGCTCTTGTCAGATGGACGTAAGGTTGAGTCCATAAAGAGACTTCTTTTGCCAGTCATGTGATTTGTACACCCGATGTCAATAATCCATTCTGAAGACTCTGAAGTCACTGGTGTCGTACCCTACAGTGCAGTTAGGGGGATAGGCTTCACCAAGAGTGTTGTGAAGCAAAAACATTTGACGAACCAGTGGATTATGAAAACTGAGATCCAGGTTAGGACAAGTAGGGAGAGTAGCATGCGATTCAGGTACGAAATACATAGTGATGCCATTCGGGCATTTGATCTTGCGCCCCACAAGATTTCTGAGGTCCCCAGCAATAGCATCAGAAGATTTTGGTTTTGTGCTGGAGACCTTTCCCTGCAAAAGAGAGTTAAGCTTTCTTAACCACCCACATCTTCAAGGGTGGCTTAGAAGCAATAAGTCTAAGTGCAGCATCTGAGAATTTTGGCTTTGGAGCCCTCGCAAACAGTCTAGCAGGTGGGCAATAGTACTCATAAGAATAGGCAGAATAGTTTTTGGTCATATGAGAATGACGGTTTGAAGAACCGCTCTCATATGCCTGAGCATGGTTTCCCTGCAAAACATTTGTGTTAGTGCGACTCGGATGAGTCCTCTGCCTGTATGAAGCCTTTGGACCATATGAAGCCTTTGGTCTGAGGTTTGTCTTCTTCATGTGAGGTGTCATGAGGACATTCACAGGAAGATTCTCAAGACACGTTTTTGGAACCCAGATCTTCTTCATAGGCGGTCCATTCCTGCAGTTAGTACCAATGTACCTGGCAAATATTTCACCATTCTGATTCCTAAACAGTTTATAGTTTGCATCAAAGGATTCATCAATGATAATTGGATTAGCACAAGTGAAGCCAGATAGATTGGATGGATCTGATGAGGATTCCTTTGCAGCAACCCATGTGGTTTTGGGGTACTGCTCAGGTTTCCAGTAAGAGCCATCTGCATTAATTTTCTTCACGAACCCAACACCCTCTTTGCTAGGATTTCGGTTCAGAATCTGCTTCTTGAGGACATCACATAGTGTCTGATGTCCTTTGAGACTTTTGTACATCCTTGTTTCAAGCAATGTCTTCAACCTAGCATTTTCATCAGCAATAGCAGTGGTATCCTCAGCAGAGGGGTTAGTTACCACTTCAATAGTTGAAGATATTGCAACAGCAGTAGCAGTGGAACATTCAGCAACAGAAATAGCATTATCACGCTCAATGCATTTAAGGCATGGTGGTTCAAATCCTTCCTGAGCAGAACTGATCTGTTCGGCTCGAAGTGACTCGTTTTCCTTTTGAAGATCTTCATGATCCGCTCTCAACTTCTCAAGATCTTGCTTCTTCTGAAGATAATCATAGGAAAGCTTTTCATGAGTAGTTGAGAGAGTCTCAAGACGATCTTCGAGTTCCTGATACTTAACATGAAGATTTTTTATGTCTTCAATTAAGGATTCAGAACGAGTCATTTCAGCACCCAACAGATCATCGCTTCTGTCTAACAGTTTTTGAATATGTTCCATGGCCTTTTGTTGTTCAGTTGCAATTTTAGCAAGTGTTTTGTAACTGGGTTTTGAATCACAATCAGAGTCATCGTCACTCGATGTTCGATAGTGAGTAGTGCGTGTGTTTACCTTGGCACCACGTGCCATGAAGCAGTAGGTGGGAGTAGAGTCGTCCTTGTCATTTGCATCGGTGATGGTGATGGAGTCATTGTCTTCAGTGTTGAAGATGGACTTGGCGACATAAGCTGTAGCCAGACTCGCAATGCCTGAATCAAACTCCTCCTCAGACTCCACCTCTGCCTCCTCAGAAGCGGACTCCTCCTCTAAATCCATTTCCTTGCCAACAAACGCACGAGCCTTGCCAGATGAACTCTTCTTGTGTGATGAAGACTTTGAGGAAGACTTGGACGAAGACTTTGAGTATTTCTTTGTCTTCTTATCGTCAGAGTCGTATTCCTTGCTCTTCTTCTTCTTTCTGTTCTCCTTGTCCCACTGTGGACACTCAGAGATAAAGTGTCCAGTTTTCTTGCACTTGTGACAAGTTTTCCTCTTGTAGTCATGCGCAGAGGCTTCATCATTCCTTGAGCTTGATCGTGAAGACTTTCGGAAGCCTTTCTTCTTGGTGAATTTCTGGAACTTCTTCACTAGCATTGCAAGTTCCCTTCCAATGTCTTCAGGATCATCAGAACTGCTGTCAGATTCCTCTTCAGATGATGACACAGCTTTTGCCTTCAAGGCACGAGTTCGCCCATAGTTTGGACCGTAGATATCTCTTTTCTCAGAAAGCTGAAACTCATGTGTGTTGAGCCTCTCAAGTATGTCAGACGGATCGAGTGTCTTGAAGTCTGGACGTTCTTGAATCATCAGGGCTAGGATGTCAAATGAACTGTCAAGTGATCTTAGCAGCGTCTTGACGATTTCATGTTTGGTGATCTCAGTGGCGCCGAGGGCTTGAAGCTCATTTGTGATGTCAGTGAGCCGGTCAAATGTGTGCTGGACATTCTCATTGTCATTTCGCTTGAAGCGGTTGAAGAGATTGCGAAGAACACTGATTCTCTGATCTCTCTGGGTTGAGATGCCTTCATTGACCTTGGAGAGCCAGTCCCAGACCAGCTTGGATGTCTTCAAGGCACTCACACGGCCGTACTGTCCCTTGGTCAGATGACCACAGATAATATTCTTGGCAGTGGAGTCCAGTTGAGTGAACTTCTTGACATCAGCCGCAGTGACACCTTCTCCAGCCTTGGGAACGCCGTTTTCGACGACATACCATAGGTCGACGTCAATGGCTTCAAGATGCATGCGCATCTTATTCTTCCAGTAGGGATATTCAGTTCCATCGAAGACGGGACACGCAGCGGAGACTTTAATTATCCCTGCAGTCGACATAGCTAAAACTCCAGGTGGTTAAACCAAATCACACAGAACAAGGGAGCACCTTGCTCTGATACCAATTGAAAGTGCGTTATATCGACTAGAGGGGGGGGTGAATAGGCGATTTTTATGAAAGTCTTCAAAACGTGGAAGTTATGAAGACAAACAGAGTGAACAAGCCTATCACTATGCAGCGGAAGGTAGATTACACAATGCAAGCCGTAGTCAAATATACAATACAGTGAAAGCACAGAGACAAATAGCTTCAGTGTAATGAGGATCAGGTTGGAAGAAGTTATGAAGCCAAACAGATCATACAGTCAGGTTGTGAAGACAGAAGATAAAGCATGCATGCAATAGCTTCACAATGTGTACTGGTAAGTAAAGGGAGGTGAAGATAAAACCAGTGACACGTTGAAGACAATGATATGTTGGACCAGTTCTAGTTGCTGTGACAACTGTACGTCTGGTTGGAGCGGCTAGGTATTTAAACCAAAGGACACACAGTCCCGAACACCCAATCCTGAACACGCAGCTCAGGACACCCAGTCCTCACTGTTTTCTCCTTGAGCTAAGGTCACACAGACCCCGCCCAATCACTCTGGTAAGTCTTCAAGGTAGACTCCCAAACCTTCACAGACTTCGTTCACCGGCAATCCACAATTCCTCTTGGATGCTCAGAACGCGACGCCTAACCGTCTGGAGGATGCACAGTCCTCAAGTGTAATAAGTCTTCAGATCACTCAGACAAGAAGACTTAAGTGATGCCCGATTACTCTGGCTCTGGGTGGTTAGGGCTTTTCTCCTCACTAAGGATTTTCTCTCAAAGGCTTCGAGGTGGGTTGCTCTCAAACGACAAAAGCCGTGCACTGAAATCTGAGCAGCCAACCGTTTATGGTTGTGGGGGTGGACTATTTATAGCCACTTGGCAACCCTGACCTGATTTGTCCGAAATGACCCTGGGTCACTAAGGAACTGACACGTGTACTAACGGTCGGATTTTGAACTCTCACGGCAACTTTACTTGGGCTGCAAGTAAAGCTGACTTGTCTGACTCTGGACAAGATTTTCTCTCATTGTCTTCACTCGAAGACATAGGATTTGAATTAGGCATCACTTCAGTCATCCTGACTGGTTCTCTTGGACCCCACTTAACAGTACGGTGGTTCCTATGACACAACATGAATAAAGTAAAACTACGAAGGATCTAAGTCTTCGAGTTCCAACGGCTTCATGGGGAGTCTTCATATGTCATTGTCTTCGACATGAATGTCTTCATGAACCACCATTGTCTTCAATGTCTTCGTACATTTTTGGGGGTCATCTCTGGTAGCTAAACCGAATCAATGGGGGACTTCTACCTGTGTTATCCTGCAATTCTCACAAACACATTAGTCCCTCAACTAGGTTTGTCATCAATACTCCAAAACCAACTAGGGGTGGCACTAGATGCACTTACAGAATGTCTCGGGTGGAGGTCTATTCCTTCGTTGACCATGAGAGCTTGTGATGGGCTAAGTTGGGACACCCCTGCAGGGATTTGAACTTTCGAAAGCCATGCCCGCGGTTATGGGCAGATGGGAATTTGTTAACGTCCGGTTGTAGAAACCTAAAGTTGACCTTAATTAAAATGAGTCAACCGCGTGTGTAACCGTGATGGTCTCTTTCCGGCGGAGTTCGGGAAGTGAACACGGTTGTTGGAGTTATGCTTGACGTAGGTAGTCTAGGATCACTTCTTGATCATACTTTTATCGACCGTGCTTTGCCTTCTCTTCTCGCTCTCATTTGCGTATGTTAGCCACCATATATGCTAGTCGCTTGCTGCAGCTCCACCTCATACCTTTAGCTTACCCATAAGCTTAAATAGTCTTGATCGCGAGGGTGCAAGATTGCTGAGTCCCTGTGGCTCACAGATACTTCCAAAACCAGCTTGCAGGTGCCGATGAGACCGTGCAGATGACGCTACCAAGCTCAGGAGGAGCTCGATGAAGATCTCGCCTTTTGTGTTGTTTCGTTCTAGTTGATCAGTAGTGGAGCCCAGTTGGGGTCGATCGGGGACCTTTGTCGCATTTGGGGTTCTTCTTTTATTTTGGTTCCGTAGTCGGACCCTGAGTGTACTTGATTGATGTAAGGTTTATTCATGTAATTGTGTGAAGTGGCGATTTTAAGCCAACTATGTACCTCTTATTCCTTATTATATTACATGGGTTGTGTGAAGATTACCTCACTTGCGACATTGCCTTCAATGCGATTATGCCTCTAAGTCATGCCTCGACACGTGGGAGATATAGTCGCATCGAGGGTGTTACACATATACTTTGATGACTTTATCAAAGCATATATTCCAACTCTGAGATGCTTGCACCAGTCCATAGATGGATCGCTGGATCTTGCTCACTTTGTTAGCACCTTTAGGATCGACAAAACCTTCTGGTTGCATCATATACAACTCTTCTTTAAGAAATCCATGAAGGAATACAGTATTGACATCCATTTGCCAGATTTCATAAAATGCGACAACTGCTAACATGATTTGGACAGACTTTTAAGCATCGAAACGGTGAGAAAATCTCATCGTAGTCAACACCTTGAACTTGTCGAAAACATTTCGCGACAATTCGAGCTTTGTAGATAGTAACACTACTATCAGCGTCCGTCTTCCTCTTGAAGATCCATTTATTCTTAATGACTCACCGATCATCGGGCAAGTCAATCAAAGTCCATACTTTGTTCTCATACATGGATCCCATCTCAGATTTCATGGCCTCAAGCCATTTCGCGGAATCTGGGCTCATCATCGCTTCCTCATAGTCCATAGGTTCGTCATGGTCTAGTAACATGATTTCCAAAAAGGATTACCGTACCACTCTGGTGCAGACCATACTCTGGTTGCCCTACGAGGTTCGGTAGAAACTTGATCTGAAGTTTCATGATCATCATCATTAGCTTCCTCACTAATTGGTGTAGGTGTCACATGAACCGGTTTCTGTGATGAACTACTCTCCAATATGGGATAAGGTACAATTACCTCACCAAGTTCTACATTCCTCCCACTCACTTCTTTCGAGAGAAACTCCTTCTCTAGAAAGGATCCATTCTTAGCAATGAATGTCTTGCCTTCAGATCTGTGATAGAAGGTGTACCCAACTGTCTCCTTTGGGTATCCTATGAAGACACATTTCTCCGATTTGGGTTTGAGCTTATCAGGATGAAACTTTTTCACATAAGCATCGCAACCCCAAACTTTAAGAAATGACAACTTAGGTTTCTAGCCAAACCACAGTTCATATGGTGTCATCTCAACGGATTTAGATGGTGCCCTATTTAATGTGAATGCAGCTGTCTCTAATGCATAACCCCAACATGATAGTGATAAAATCGGTAAGAGACATCATAGATTGCACCATATCCAATAAAGTACAGTTACGATGTTTGGACAGACCATTATGCTGTGGTGTTCTAGGTGGCGTGAGTTGCAAAACTATTCTGCATTGTTTCAAATGAAGACCAAACTTGTAACTCAAATATTCTCCTCCACGATCAGATCATAGAAACTTTATTTTCTTGTTACGATGATTTTCCACTTCACTCTGAAATTCTTTGAACTTTTCAAATGTTTCAGACTTATGTTTCATCAAGTAGATATACCCATATCTGCTCAAATCATCTGTGAAGGTGAGAAAATAACGATGTGTAACACCCCGGATGTAAGTTTCCCAATTTGTACTCCAACTCTTGCCGTTTCCGGCGTTAAGTTATTTTATTTTCTCGGGTTCGGGTTTTTGCCTCCATGTGTTGTTATCATTGTCATGCATCTCATATCATGTCATCATGTGCATTGCATTTGCATACGTGTTCATCTCATGCATTCGAGCATTTTCCCCGTTGTCCGTTTTGCATTCCGGCGCTTCTTTCTCCTCCGATGGTCATTTCTACCTTTCTTTCGTGTTTGGGGATTAAACATTTCCGGATTGGACCGAGACTTGCCAAGCGGCCTTGGTTTACTACCGATAGACCGCCTGTCAAGTTTCGTACCATTTGGACTTTGTTTGATACTCCAACGGTTAACTGAGGGACCAAAAAGGCCTCGTGTGTGTTGCAGCCCAACGCCCCTCCAAGTTGGCCCAAAACCCACCTAACCCTTCTCCATCATCTAGAGCGTTCGATCACGATCGCGTGGCCGAAAACCGTGCTCAATTTGGACTCTCCTAGCTCCCTCTATGCCTATAAATAGATCCCCCATTCCAAATTCCGGACCCCCCTCGTCTGAAACCCTAAAAATCGCCTCCGCGCCGGCCGGACACGTCCGCCCTGACCGGACACATCGCCGCGGCCTACCGCCTGCCGCCACGTGGCGCCGCCGCGCTGCTCCCGCCGCCGGCCCAGGGAGCCCGCATCAGGCCCCCGCGGCCCGAAGTCTCCGTCGCTTGCGCCCGACCGCGCCCGCCGACCCCGCCGCCCGACCGCGCGCCGGCCACCGACGCCAATTTCCGGCCGCCGCCGAAGCTTCTCCGCGCCGGCGAGCTCGGCGCCTGGCGACCCCGCCGCCTCCGCCGGCCTCGTCCCGCCGCCACGCCGGCTCCAGCGACCGGCCTCGCCCCGCCGCCTCTCCGCAGTCATGCCGGCTCCGGCGAGCTCCCTCCCCGCCGGTGAACAGTGCCCGACGAATCTCGATCCGCGTGCAGATCTCAGATCCGGAGTGACTCGGGTTGACTTTTTCTCCCGAAACCCTAGCTCATGTGCTCATCTTCATCATGCTATATCTCCACATCCGTAGCTCCGTTTTTGGCATATAGCATATCAAATTGTTTGTCTCGGAGAGTACATCATTTCATTCCATTGCATCATTTTCATTTGAGTTCATCTTGATGCCCGAAATGCTGTTAGAAGGAGGCTACTTGAGATAATTGTCAGATCTGCTACTCCATTTAGACATTTGTCATTTTTGCCATGATTATTGTGTGCATGATATGCCCATGAGCTCTACATATGTTTTGTTAAGGGTTTTGCCATCTTTCCAGAGGTGCAACCCATGTATTTTTGTGATGTGTGTGGTGACTAGCACAAGCTTGCAAAGTGAGGCACTTGGTAATTCTGTTTTTCAGGGACTTAGCATTTCCACTAAGTCCTCGAGCTGTTTAGTTCATGATGCCATATGTTCATGTTTTTTCCTAGTGATCCGTGCCTCTTTTGAGGATGATCAGTAAGGATGTTTTGTTCATCTTGTAGTGCTCTATCCATCCATGTCTTTGTTTGCAATTATGGAGCACCCTAGCTTGAGTCAATCGAGCTCTACTTTTGCTATTTTGTGAATCTGGGCAGATTGTCAACTTGTTTGCAATTTTGCCGATGATGTTATAGTTAATCCGTGCATGCTATGCTATTGTTCTTGCCATGTCTAGCTTGCATTTTGTGTATTCTTGATGGGTGTATACTTAGGTTCACATGACTTGCTCCGTAGTGAGTGCATCGAGCTCGTAAACATGCCTACTTGAGATATGTTTCAGCATGTGCCAGTTTTCACTAAGTCTGAAAACTGATTATGCTTTTGCTACGTTCACATGCTTGCAAATGTATTTTGTGATCCCTTTTGGCTCAAGGTCACTAAGGGACTTTTGTTAAGCTCCTTGAGTATCTCCATGCCATGCTTTACTTTGTCATGTTCAGATCCTGTAGCATATAGTTTTGTTGCTCCGAAGAGTGCTATCTGATCTGAAATTCCAGACAAGTGTTAATTTCACTAAGTCTGAGATCTGTTTACCATATGCATTTTTGCCATGCTTGTTTGAACCTGTTTATGGATGAATTGGCTGTAGCTCAATGCTAGACTTTTGTTAAGCATCTTGAATGCATCCCTGCCATGTATTTTGTTGCCATGTTTGGGTGTTGTAGCATGTTCATCTTATTGCATTTAGATGGCTACTTGCTGTAAATCGCAGACTGGTGTCATATTTGAATCGCTTGCCATTTCCAAACCGTAACTCCGTTTCTGGTGTTCTTTATATCATTTTCAAGCGATTTCATCTCATCTTTCCAGTGGAACACTTGGTTTTCCAATTTGAGGCCAGGTTCTTGCATTTCCTGCCACATCTTGCATATGCATCCCGCATAGCATACCATGTTTGCATCCTATTGTTTGATCCTTGCACGTGGTTGATTGTGTCCTTGTTGCTTGTTTGTTTCGTTTGGGTAGAGCCGGGAGACGAGTTCGCTAACGAGGAGCCCGTTGAGTTTGCTTTCGAGGATCCAGTCAACTCTGACAACTTTGCAGGCAAGATGATCATACCCTCGAAATCACTACTATCTTTGCTTTGCTAGATGCTCGCTCTTTTGCTATGCCAATGCTACGATGCCTACCACTTGCTTTCAAGCCTCCCAAATTGCCATGTCAAACCCATAACCCACCATGTCCTAGAAAACCTGGCTATGTTACCGCTTTGCTCAGCCCCTCTTATAGCGTTGCTAGTTGCAGGTGAAGATTGGAGACCGTTCCTTGTTGGAACATTATTTACTTGTTGGGGTATCATTATATTGCCATGTTATCTTAATGCATCTATATACTTGGTAAAGGGTGGAAGGCTCGGCCTCTCGCCTAGTGTTTTATTCCACTCTTGTTGCCATAGTTTCCGTCATATCGGTGTTATGTTCCCGGATTTTGCGTTCCTTACGCGGTTGGGTTATAATGGGAACCCCTTGATAGTTCGCCTTGATTAAAGCTTTTCCAGCAATGCCCAACCTTGGTTTTACCATTTTCCACCTAGCCTCTTTTTCCCTTGGGTTTCCGGAGCCCGAGGGTCATCTTATTTTAAACCCCCCTGGGCCAGTGCTCCTCTGAGTGTTGGTCCGAACCGGGCAGCCCGCGGGGCCACCTCGGGGAAACTCAAGAGTTGGTTTTACTCGTAGCATGACCTATCTGAGTGTGCCCTGAGAACGAGATATGTGCAGCTCCTATCGGGATTTGTTGGCACATTCGGGCGGTGTTGCTGGTCTTGTTTTAACCTGTCGAAGTGTCTTGAAGAACCGAGGTACCGAGTCTGATCGGAACGTCTCGGGAGGAGGTCTATTCCTTCGTTGACCGTGAGAGCTTGTCATGGGCTAAGTTGGGACTCCCCTGCAGGGATTTGAACTTTCGAAAGCCGTGCCCGCGGTTATGGGTAGATGGGAATTTGTTAATGTCCGGTTGTAGATAACTTAAACATTAACTTATTTAAAATGAATCAACAGTGTGAGTTACCGTGATGGCCTCTTCTCGGCGTAGTCCGGGAAGTGGACACAGTGTTGGAGTAATGTTTGCCGCAGGATTGCCCTCTTTAGTTATGCGTTCACGCTTTGCCTTCTCTTCTCGCTCTCTTTTGCGAATAGGATAGCCACCATATATGCTAGTCGCTTGCTGCAGCTCCACATATATTTACCTTGCCTTACCTATTAAGCTTAAATAGTCTTGATCACGAGGGTGCGAGGTTCCTGAGTCCCTGTGGCTCACAGATTACTATTACACCAGATGCAGGGCCTGATGATACCGTTCCAGATGGCGCGCTTGAGCTCAAGTGGGAGTTCGACGAGGACTCTCAACGATATTATGTTTCTTTTCCTGATGATCAGTAGTGGTGCCCAGTTGGGGTGATCGGGACCGTGTCGCATGTTGGGTTGTCTTTTATTTTGGCGCCATAGTCGGGCCATGAGTGTTTGAATGATGTAATGATATTTATGTACTTGATTGACGTGGCGAGTGTAAGCCAACTATGTTATCTCCCCTTTTATTAATTATATTACATGGTATGTTGTGAAGATTGCCTAACTTGCGACATATGCCTTCAATGCGATTATGCCTCTAAGTCGTGCCTCGACACATGGGAGATATAGTCACATCGAGGGTGTTACACGATGCCCGCCGCGAGCCTCAATATTCATCGGACCACATACATCAGTATGTATGATTTCCAACAAATCTGTTGTTGGCTCCATAGTTCCGAAGAACGGCGTTTTAGTCATCTTGCCCATGAGGCATGGTTCGCAAGTACCAAGTGATTCATAATCAAGTGATTCCAAAAGTCCATCAGAATGGAGTTTCTTCATGCGCTTTATACCAATATGACCTAAATGGCAGTGCCACAAATAAGTTGCACTATCATTATCAACTTTGCATCTTTTGGCTTGAACATTATGAATATGTGTATAACTTCTATCGAGATTCATTAAAAATAGACCACTCATCAAGGGTGCATGACCATAAAAGATATTACTCATATAAATAGAACAATCATTATTCTCTGATTTAAATGAATAACCGACTTGCATCAAACAAGATCCAGATATAATGTTCATGCTCAACACTGGCACCAAATAACAATTATTCAGGTCTAAAACTAATCCCGAAGGTAGATGTAGAGGTAGCGTGCCGACGGCGATCACATCGACTTTGGAACCATTTCCCACGCGCATCGTCACCTCGTCCTTAGCCAATCTTCGCTTAATCTGTAGTCCCTGTTTCGAGTTGCAAATATTAGCAACAGAACCAGTATCAAATACCCAGGTGCTACTTCGAGCTTTAGTAAGGTACACATCAATAACATGTATATCACATATACCTTTGTTCACCTTGCCATCCTTCTTATCTCCCAAATATCTAGGGCAGTTCCACTTCCAGTGACCATTTCCTTTGCAGTAGAAGCACTCAGTTTTAGGCTTGGGTCTAACTTTGGGCTTCTTCATGGGAGTGAAAACTTGCTTGCCATTCTTCTTGAAGTTCCCCTACTTCCCTTTGCCCTTTTCTAGAAACTAGTGATCTTGTCAACCATCAACACTTGATGCTTTTCTTGATTTCTACCTTCGTTGATTTCAGCATCACGAAGAGCTTGGGAATCGTTTCCGCTATCCCTTGCATATTATAGTTCATCACGAAGTTCCAGTAACTTGGTGATAGTGACTAGAGAACTCTGTCAATCACTATCTTATCTAGAAGATTAAATCCCACTTGATTCAAGTGATTGTAGTACTTAGACATTCCAAGCACATGCTCACTAGCTGAGCTATTCTCCTCCATCTTGTAGGCAAAGTGCTTGTTAAAGGTCTCATACCTTTCGACATGGGCATGAGTCTGAAATACTAATTTCAACTCTTGGAACATCTCATATGCTCCGTGGCGTTCAAAACGTCTTTAAAGCCCTGATTCTAAGCCGTAAAGCATGGTGCACTAAACTATCAAGTAGTCATCATATCGAGCTCGCCAAACATTCATAACGTCTGCATCTGCTCCTGCAATCGGTCTGTCACCTAGCGGTGCATCAAGGACATAATTCTTCTGTGCAGCAATGAGGATAATCCTCAGATTAAGGATCTAATCCGCATCATTGCTACTAAGATCTTTCAACTTAGTTTTTCTTTAGGAACATATCAAAATAAACGGGGAGCTACATCGCGAGCTATTGATCTACAACATAGATATGTAAATACTATCAGGTACTAATTTCATGATAAATTAAAGTTCAATTAATCATATTTAAGAACTCCCACTTAGATGGACATCCCTCTAATCATCTAAGTGATCACGTGATCCATATCAACTAAACCATGACCGATCATGACGTGAAAAGGAGTAGTTTTCAATGGTGAACATCACTATGTTGATCATATCTACTATATGATTCATGCTCGACCTTTCGGTCTCAGTGTTCCGGGGCCATATCTGCATATGCTAGGCTTGTCAAGTTTAACCCGAGTATTTCTGCGTGTGCAAAACTGGCTTGCACCCGTTGTATGTGAACGTAGATCTTATCACCCCCAATCATCCCGTGGTGTCTCGACACGACGAACTTTGGCAACGGTGCATACTTAGGGAGAACACTTCTACCTTAAAATTTAGTGAGAGATCATCTTATAATGCTACCGTCAATCAAGCAGAATAAGATGCATAAAGGATAAACATCACATGCAATCAATATAAGTGATATGATATGGCCATCATCATCTTGTGGCTTTGATCTCCATCTCCAAAGCACCGTCATGATCACCAACGTCACCGGCTTGACACCTTGATCTCCATCGAAGCATCGCTATCGTCACACCAACTATTGCCTCCACGACTATCGCTGCCGCTTAGTGATAAAGTAAAGCAATTACATGTCGATTCAATTTCATACAATAAAGCGACAACCATATGGCTCCTGCCAGTTGCCGATAACTGTGTTACAAAACATGATCATCTCATACAATAAAATTTAGCATCATGTCTTGACCATATCACATCACAACATGCCCTGCAAAAACAAGTTAGACGTCTTCTACTTTGTTGTTGCAAGTTTTACGTGGCTGCTACGGGCCGAGCAAGAACCGTTCTTACCTACGCATCAAAACTGTTGGAAATATGCCCTAGAGGCAATAATAAAATGGTTATTATTATATTTCCTTGTTCATGATAATTGTCTATTGTTCATGCTATAATTGTATTAACCGGAAACCGTAATACATGTGTGAATACATAGATCGTATATGTCCCTAGTAAGCCTCTAGTTGACTAGCTCGTTGATCAATAGATGGTCATGGTTTCCTGACCATGGACATTGGATGTCATTGGTAACGGGATCACATCATTAGGAGAATGATGTGACGAACAAGACCCAATCTTAAGCGTAGCACAAGATCGTGTAGTTCGTTTGCTAAAGCTTTTCTAATGTCAAGTATCATTTCCTTAGACCATGATATTGTGCAACTCTCGGATACCGTAGGAATGCTTTGGGTGTACCAAACGTCACAACGTAACTGGGTGGCTATAAAGGTGCACTACAGGTATGTCCGAAAGTGTCTGCTGGGTTGGCACGAATCGAGACTGGGATTTGTCACTCCGTATGACACAGAGGTATCTCTAGGCCCACTCGGTAATGCATCATCATAACGAGCTCAATGTGACTAAGTAGTTAGCCATGGGATCATGCGTTACGGAACGAGTAAAGTGACTTGCCGATAACGAGATTGAACGAGGTATTGGGATACCCACGATCGAATCTCGAGCAAGTAACATACCGATAGACAAAGGGAATTATATACGGGATTGATTGAATCCCCGACATCGTGGTTCATCCGATGAGATCATCATGGAACCTGTGAGAACCAATATGGGTATCCAGATCCCGCTATTGGTTATTGGCCGGAGAGATGTCTCGGTCATGTCTGCATGGTTCCCGAACCCGTAGGGTCTACACACTTAAGGGTCGGTGACGCTAGAGTTGTTATTGGAAATAGTATGTGGTTACTGAAGGTTGTTTGGAGTCCCGGATGAGATCCCGGACGTGACAAGGAGTTCCAGAATGGTCCGGAGGTGAAGACCGATATATTGGATGAAGGGTATTGGAGTCCAGAATTGTTCCGGGGGTACCGGGTGACGACCAGCGTGTCCGAAAGGGGTTTCGGAGGTCTCGGCAATCGTTGAGGGGCCTTATGGGCCAAGTGGAGGGGGCACATCAGCCCACTAAGGGGTTGAGCGCCCCTCCTACCCCATCTCACGTAACTTGGAGAGGTGGGGGCGCCTCCCCTATGGCAGCCACCCCTCCCGGCTTGGGGGCAAGTTTCCTAGGGGTGGGGGCACCCAAACCCATCTAGGGTTTCCCCTGTGGCTGCCGCCCTCCCCTAGGGAACCCTAGGGCACCTCCTCCACCCTCTTCCCCCTATATATAGTGAGGGAGAGAGAGGGAAGCCACACCCTTACCCTGGCGCAGCCCCTCCCCTCTCCCACACCTCATCCTCCTCCGTAGCGCTTGGCGAAGCCCTGTCAGAGAACCACGAGATCCATCACCACCACGCCGTCATGCTGTCGGAGTTCTCCCTCAACTTCTCCTTTCCCCTTGATGGATCAAGAAGCAGGAGACGTCCCCGGGCTGTACGTGTGTTGAACACGGAGGTGCCGTTGTTCGACGCTTAGATCGGAATCGACCGTGATCTGAATTGATGCGTGTACGACTCCACCAACCGCGTTCTTGTAACGCTTCTGCTTAGCTATCTTCAAGGGTATGAAGATGCACTCCCTCTCTCTCATTGCTAGTATCTCCTAGATCGATCTTGGTGACACGTAGGAATTTTTTTGAATTATTGCTACGTTCCCCAACAGTGGTATCAGAGCTAGGTCTATGCATAGATTCTATGCACGAGTAGAACACAAAGCAGTTGTGGGCGGTGATTTGTTCAATTTGCTTACCGTTACTAGTCTTATCTTGATCTGGCGACATTGTGGGATGAAGCGGCCTGGACCGACCTTACACGTACGCTTACGTGAGACTGTTTCCACCGACTGACATGCACTTGATGCATAAGGTGGCTGGCGGGTGTCTGTCTCTCCCACTTTAGTCGGATCGGCTTCGATGAAAAGGGTCCTTATGAAGGGAAAATGGCAATTGGCATATCACCATTGTGGTTTTGCGTAGGTAAGAAACATTCTTGCTAGAAACCCATAGCAGCCACGTAAAACTTGCAACAACAATTAGAGGACGTCTAACTTGTTTTTGCAGGGTTTGCTATGTGATGTGATATGCCCAAAAGGATTTGATGAAAGATATATGTGATGTATGAGATTGATCATGTTCATGTAATAGGAATCATGACTTGCATGTCGATGAGTATGACAACCGGCAGGAGCCATAGGAGTTGTCTTAATTTATTTATGACCTGCATGTCAATGAAAACGCCATGTAATTACTTTACTTCATTGCTAACCGTTAACCATAGTAGTAGAAGTAATAGTTGGCGAGGCAACTTCATGAAGACACAATGATGGAGATCATGGTGTCATGCCGGTGACGATGGTGTTCATACCGCGCCTCGAAGATGGAGATCAAAGGCGCAAGATGATATTGGCCATATCATGTCACTTTATGATTTTCATGTGATGTTTGTCATGTTTACATCTTATTTGCTTAGAACGACGGTAGCATAAATAAGATGATCCCTCTCTAAAATTTCAAGAAAGTGTTCCCCCTAACTATGCACCGTTGCGAAGGTTCATTGTTTTGAAGCACCACGTGATGATCAGGTGTGATAGATTCTAACGTTCGAATACAACGGGTGTAAGCCAGATTTGCACACGCAAAATACTTAGGTTGACTTGACGAGCCTAGCATGTACAGACATGGCCTCGGAACACGAGAGACCGAATGGTCGAACATGAGTCATATAGTAGATATGATCAACATGGAGATGTTCACCGTTGATGACTAGTCCATCTCACGTGATGATCGGACACGACCTAGTTGATTCAGATCTTGTATCACTTAGATGACTAGAGGGATGTCTATCTGAGTGGGAGTTCATTGAATAATTTGATTAGATGAATTAATTTTAATGAACATAGTCTAAATTGTCTTTGCAAATTATGTTGTGGATTAATAGCTCGCGCTTTAGCTCTTTGTTTTAATACGTTCCTAGAGAAATACTAAGTTGAAAGATATTGTAAGCAATTGTGCGGACTAGGGCCGTAGTCAGAGGATTGTCCTCACTGCTACACAAAAGGCTTCTATCCTTGATGCACCGCTCGGTGTGCCAACCCCTCTGGCGTCGACTGTGGATGTTGTGAACATCTGGTAGACACGTTCTGATGACTACCTGATAGTTTAGTGTGCCATGCTTTACGGCTTAGAGTCGGTGCTCCAAAAGCGTTTTGAACGCCATAGAACATATGAGATGTTCGAAGAGCTTAAATTGGTATTTCAGGCTCATGCCCGTGTTGAGAGGTTGAGACCTCTGACAAGACCTTTGACTACAAGATGGAGGAGAATAGCTCAGCCAGTGAGCATGTGCTCAGAATGTCTGGGTACTTCAATCACTTGAATCAAGTGGGAGTTAATCTTCTCGATAAGAGAGTGATTGACAAAATTTCTCCAGTCGCTATCACCAAGCTACTAGAGTTTCGTGATGAACTATAACATGCAAGGGAAGTTAATCCCGGAGCTGTTCGTCGTGCTTAAGGCCGTAAAGGTAGAAATCAAGAAGGAGCATCAAGTGTTGATGGTTAACAAGAGCACTGGTTTCAAAGAAGGGCAAGGGAAAGAAGGGAAACTTCTTGAATGCCAAGCCAGTTGCCGCTCAAGTGAAGAAACCCGAGAACCCAAACCCGAGACAAAATGCTTCTATTAGGGGAACGGTCACTTGTAGTGGAACTGCCTCAAATACTTGGTAGATAAGAAGGCTGTCAACTTCAACAAAAGTATATTTGATATATGTGTGTTATTGATGTGTACCTTACTAGTACTCCTAGTAGCACCTGGGTATTAGATACCGGTTCAGTTGCTAATATTGGTAACTCGAAACAAAAGCTACGGAATTAGCGGAGACTAGCTAAGGGCGAGGTGACGATGTGTGTTAGAAGTGTTTCCAAGGTTGATGTGATCACCATCGCACGCTCCCTCTACCTTCGAGATTAGTGTTGAACCTAGATAAATGTTGTTTGCATTGGTGTCTGCATTGAGCATGAACATGATTAGATCATGTTTATTGCAATACGATTATTCATTTAAGTCAGAGAATAATGGTTATTTTGTTTACATGAATAATACCTTCTATGGTCATGCACCCAATGTGAATGGTTTATTGAATCATGGTCGTAGTTATACACATGTTCATAACATTGATGCCAAAAGATGTAGAGTTGATAATGATAGTACCACTTTCATGTGGCACTGCCGCGTAGGTCATATTGGTGTAAAGCGCATGAAAGAACCTGCATGCTAATGGACTTTTGAAGTCACTTGATTTTGAATCACTTGACACATGCGAACCATGCCTCTTTGGCAAGATGACTAAAACCCCGCTCTTTGGAACAATGGAATGGGCAAGTGACTTGTTGGGAATCATACATGCTGATGTGTGCGGTCCGATGAGTGTTGATGCGCGTGGTGGATATCATTATTTTCTCACCTTCACCGGTGAATTGAGTAGATATGGGTATATTTACTTAATGAAGCATAAGTCTGAAATGTTTGAAAAGTTCAAGCAATTTCAGAGTGAAGTTGAGAATCATCGTAACAAGAAGATCAAGTTCCTTCGATCTGATCAAAGGGAAAGTATCTGAGTTATGAGTTTGGCAATCACTAAAGACAAGGTGGAATCGTTTCACAGTTGATGCTGCCTGGAACATCATAGCATGATGGTGTATCCGAACGTCGTAATCGAACCTTATTGGATATGGTGTATGATGTCTATTACCAATCTACCACTATTTTGGGGTTATGCATTAAAGACAATTACATTCACTTTAAATAGGGCACCATCTAAGTCCGTGGAGACGACACCATATGAACTATGGTTTGGGAAGAAACCAAAATTGTTGTTTCTTAAGGTTTGGGGCTATGATGCTTATGTCGATAGGCTTCAAAAGGTCGAACCCAAAGCGGAAAATTGTATCTTCATATAATACCCAAACAAGACAATTGGGTATACCTTCTATCTCAGATCTGAGGGCAAAGTGTTTTTCGCTAAGAACACGTCCTTTCTCGAGAAAGAGTTTCTCTTGAAAGAATTGAGTGGGAGGAAGATAGAACTTGATGAGGTTGTTGAACCTTCACTTCAACCAGAGAGTAGCGCAGCACAGAAAGATGTTTCTGTGGCAACTACGTTAGTTGAAGAGAAAGCTAATGATGATGATCATGAAGCTTCAGATCAAATTACTATCGAACCTCGTAGGTCGACAAGGGTGTGTACAACTTCTCAATGGTAACCATGTCTTAAAAGTCATGTTGTTGGACAACGATGAACCTATGAGCTATGAAGAAGCGATGGTGGGCCCGGATTCCAACAAATGGCTAGAAGCCATGAAATCTGAGATAGGATCCATGTATGAGAACAAAGTATGGACTTTGGTGGACTTGCCCGATGAACGACAAGCCATTGAGAATAAATGGATCTTTAAGAAGAAGAAAGACGCTGATGGTAATGTCACCATTTGTGAAGCTCGACTTATCTCAAAGAAGTTTCTGACAAGTTCAAGGAGTTGACTATGATGAGACTCTCTCAATCATCTCGATGCTAGTATGTTAGAACTATGTTAGCAGTTGCTGCATTTTCATTTACGAAATCAGGCAGATGGATGTCAAAACAAAGTTTCCTTGACGGTCTCCATGAGGAAAGGTTGTATGTGATGCAACCAAAAGGTTTTTGTCAATCCTAAGGATGCTAAAAGGTATGCAAACTCCAGCGATCCTTCTATGGACTGGAGCAAGCATCTCGGAGCTGGAATATACGCTTTGATGAGGCGATCAAAGCATTTGGGTTTATACAAAGTTTGCAAGAAACTTGTATTTGCAAGAAAGTGAGTGGGAGCACTACAACATTTCTGATAGGTATATATATATATGGATGACATATTGTTGATCAGAAATGATGTAGAATTTATAGAAAGCATAAAGGGTTGTTGGAATGGAGCTTTTCAAAGGAAGACCTGTGTAAAACTGCTTACATGTTGGGTATCAAGATCTATAGAGATAGATCAAGACACCTGATAAGACTTTCACAGAGCACATACCTTGACATGATCTTGAAGGAGTTCAAGATGGATCAGTCAAAGAAGGATTTCTTGCCTGAGTTGTGAGGTGTGAAGTTAAGACTTGAAGCTCGACCACGGCAGAAGAAAGAGAAAGGACGAAAGTCGTCCCCTATGCCTTAGCCATAGGCTCTACACGATATGCCATGATGTGTACCGCGATGTGCCTTGCCACGTGTCTGGCAATGGGGTACAAGAGTTATCCAAGAGTGGATCATTGGACAGCGGTCAAAATTGTCCTTAGGAATAAGGAAATGTTTCTCGGTTATGGAGGTGATAAAGAGTTCGGCGTAAAGGGTTACGTTGATGCAAGCTTTAACACCTATCCGTCTGACTCTGAATAGCAAACCGGATATGTACAGTGGAGCAACCATTTGGAAGAGCTCCAAGTGGAGCATAGTAGCAACATCTACAGTATGAAATCGAGATTTGCGAAGAACACACGGATCTGAATGTTGCAGACCCGTTGACTAAAACCTCTCTCGTAAGCATAACATGGTCAAACCCTAGAACTAATTGAGTGTTAATCACATGGTGATGTGAACTAGATTATTGACTCTAGTAAACTCTTGGGTGTCAATCACATGGAAATGTGAGCTAGATTATTGACTCTAGTAAACTCTTCGGCTGTTAGTCACATGGCGATGTGAACTATGAGTGTTAATCACATAACAATGTGAACTAGATTATTGACTCTATTGCAAGTGGGAGACTGTTGGAAATATGCCCTAGAGGCAATAATAAAATGGTTATTATTATATTTCCTTGTTAATGATAATTGTCTATTGTTCATGCTATACTTGTATTAACCGGAAACCGTAATACATGTGTGAATACATAGATCGTAATATGTCCCTAGTAAGCCTCTAGTTGACTAGCTCGTTGATCAATAGATGGTCATGGTTTCCCGACCATGGACATTGGATGTCACTGGTAATGGGATCACATCATTAGGAGAATGATGTGATGGACAAGACCCAATCTTAAGCGTAGCACAAGATCGTGTAGTTCGTTTGCTAAAGCTTTTCTAATGTCAAGTATCATTTCCTTAGACCATGAGATTGTGCAACTCCCGGATACTGTAGGAATGCTTTGGGTGTACCAAACGTCACAACGTAACTGGGTGGCTATAAAGGTGTGATACGTCTCCAATGTATCTATAATTTTTGATTGCTCCATGCTATATTATCTACTGTTTTGGACATTATTGTGCTTTATTATCCACTTTTATATTATTTTTGGGACTAACCTATTAACTGGAGGCCCAGCCCAGAATTGTTGTTTTTTGCCTGTTTTAGGGTTTCGAAGAAAAGGAATATCAAACGGACTCCAAACAGAATGAAACCTTTGGGAACGTGATTTTTAGGAAGATTATGATCCGGGAGACTTGGACCCTACGTCAAGAAAGAAAACAGGAGGCCACGAGGTAGGGGGGCGCCTACCCCCCAGGCGCGCCCTCCACCCTCGTGGGCCCCCTATTGCTCCACAGACGTACTCCTTCCTCCTATATATACCTACGTACGCCCAAACGATCAGATACAAAGCCAAAACCCTAATTCCACCGCCGTAACTTTCTGTATCCACGAGATCCCATCTTGGGGCCTGTTCCGGAGCTCCGCCGGAGGGGGCATCGATCACGGAGGGCTTCTATATCAACACCATAGCCTCTCCGATGAAGTGTGAGTAGTTTACCTCAGACCTACGGGTCCATAGTTATTAGCTAAATGGATTCTTCTCTCTTTTTGGATCTCAATACAATGTTCTCCCCCTCTCTTGTGGAGAACTATTCGATGTAATCTTCTTTTTGCGGTGTGTTTGTTGAGACCGATGAATTGTGAGTTTATGATCAAGTCTATCTATGAATAATATTTGAATCTTCTCTGAATTCTTTTATGTATGATTGGTTATCTTTGCAAGTCTCTTCGAATTATCAGTTTGGTTTGGCCTACTAGATTGATCTTTCTTGCAATGGGAGAAGTGCTTAGCTTTGGGTTCAATCTTGCGGTGTCCTTTCCCAGTGACAGTAGGGGCAGCAAGGCACGTATTGTATTGTTGCCATCGAGGATAACAAGATGGAGTTTTCTTCATGTTGCATGAGTCTATCCCTCTACATCATGTCATCTTGCTTAAGGCGTTACTCTGTTTTTAACTTAATACTCTAGATGCATGCTGGATAGCGGTCGATGAGTGGAGTAATAGTAGTAGATGCAGGCAGGAGTCAGTCTACTTGTCTCGGACATGATGCCTATATACATGATCATACCTAGATATTCTCATAACTATGCTCAATTCTATCAATGGCTCAACAATAATTTGTTCACCCACCGCAGAATACTTATGCTCTCGAGAGAAGCCACTAGTGAAACCTATGGCCCCCGGGTCTATCTTCATCATATTAATCTCCTACTACTTAGTTATTTCCTTTGCTATTTACGTTGCCTTTATTTTGCTTTGCATCTTTATAATAAAAATACCAAAAATATTATCTTATCATATCTATCAGATCTCACTCTCGTAAGTGGCCTTATAGGGATTGACAACCCCTATTTGCGTTGGTTGCGAGGATTTTTTTTGTGCAGGTACGAGGGACTCGCGCGTAGCCACCTACTGGATTGATACCTTGGTTCTCAAAAACTGAGGGAAATACTTACGCTACTTTGCTGCATCATCCCTTCCTCTTCGGGGAAAACCAACGCAGTGCTCAAGAGGTAGCAAGAAGGATTTATGGCGCCGTTGCCGGGGAGGCTCACGCGAAGTCAAGTTAAAATTTTATCTCCCGTCAACGAGCCATTTCTGGCGCCGTTGCCGGGGAGGTCTACGCAAAAGTCAACATACCAAGTAACCATCACATACCCTTATCTCCCGCATTACATTATTTGCCATTTGCCTCTCGTTTTCCTCTCCCCCACTTCACCCTTGCCTTTTTATTTGCTCCCTCTCTCTCTCTATCCTCCCTCTCTTTCCGCTCGCCTTTCTTCCGCCATGTCTGAATCAAAAAGGGTTGGTGTAACATCCCAAATTTTCAATTTGGAATGTTATACATTAGATCATCAATGCATATCATATTTTATTTGCTTTTGGTTTTGATCCTAGAAATTCTAGGCAACTCAAGGACCCACGGAGAGAGTTGGGGATTTCGTTATTTTCATATTTGAGTTTTCTCAAATTTTGAGAATAGGATCATTTGATTTTAATTATTTTATCGTCAATTATTTCTATTACAAAAATATGAGAGAGGGAATAAAATGACTTTCCCAAAATAAAGAAATATTGAGGATTTAATAATAAAATCAAATAAGGTTTTATTTCAGAGTTTTTCGTTATTTGAATTTAGGAAAAATGCGCATTTTCCAAAATTGCATTTAGGCCCCAAATAAATGTTCACCTTGTGCGCCTTGATTTTAGAAGCCCGGGAAAATTTATTTTGGGATTTTTGGAGTCCGTTTAGTATTTCTTTTTATTTTTCTTCCGCGCATAATTATTTTAAAAAAACGAACCGACCTACGGGCCGTGTCCGACCGGGACTCCGGCCCGCCAAGGCTTTATAAGCCGGGGGGGAGCCAGCCCGAGGCCCAGCCGCCGCCCCCGAAAACCCTAGCCGCCCGAGCCCCGCGCCGCCCCGCCGCCGCCGCCGCCCGCCCGCCGCCGCCGCACGCAGCCCGAGGTGCGCCTCGAAATCCACGCCGCCATTTTTTTCGAAAAACCGTTCGGTTTGTCCGTCAGTTTTTTTAGTTCCAGTTTTTTTTAATAGATCGGTTTTTCCAGTTTATTTATTTAGCGAGCGTTCGTCCGTTAGTTCGTTCTAGCAAACGTTCATCGTTTTTCTTTTTGCTGGATTAAATCCGTGATTTTTCTGATCGCGATTTCTGATCCGATTTTCGTTTTAGTATAACTTTTCACTCGTTTATCGGAATCGGGTGATTCAAGCGCCTGGAGTTTCGTCTCGAAACCCTCTATCTGCTTAACCAACTTAAACAAGTTTTTGCTACTGTAAAAATTGCCTTAGATCCAGATTAATAGAACGAAGTTGTTTTCTTTCGTCGTTTGACTTTCGTTGCTTCGTTTGATTTCATTCTTTTTGCAAATCGGAGTTCTTAAGTTGAACCTTCTGGTTAAATCTCTTATTTGACTTTTACCTGTGCATTAGATGAGTACTTATTGTATGCTTATTTGTTTGTCTGCGATAGAATACCCGGAGTGCGCCGCCTGTTACTTCGAATCACTAGGTTTCGCGGATCATCAGCAAGGCAAGTAACACTTCATCATACTTTTCCAACTACCCAGTTTTATTGCATTAGATCAATCCTCAAACATTGCATGATTAGGATCTAATTAAATTGTGGGATGGGAAGTAGTTGAGGTAGTACCTATTACTTGTTTATTATCAAACCTTTGGGAGTTACTTCTACGTTTGCTTAGTATGCCATGCTATGCTAGTAGACGTGGATTGGGTGAGTGATATCCATAACAGATGTGAGTTTGTTAATTAATGGTTTATCTAAGGTGGCAACTTAAACACACATCTAGGTGGATTGAGGCACCTGGGTAATCCAGGATTTGCCTATTTTCTTTTGGACCGCCACCTAGGCTTAAATGGATCATGAGATTATTCATGCTAGAAACTTCCGTGTGCAGCCACAAGCTATTATGGGCTCTAGCATAGTTGACTAAGTCATGCAAAACCTTACAGTGGTAGACTAGCAGATGTAGGGGATGTAGGTGGTACGGTCTACCCGATCGTAAGGTGCGAGCGCTTCTGAAAGACTATGTCTCGGTCATCCGTCTTCTCAAACACCATGTAGTGCGAGAAACCAAACGGAGGCGATCGAGTCTTGTGGGGAAAAGTGCGCAAACCTCTGCAGAGTGTATAAACTAATCATGGTTAGCCGTGTCCCTGGTTATGGACATCTTGAGTATCTAGTACCTGGATTATCATGTGAATCTCAACATGTTACTCTAAATTAATTTTGTTGGGTTTTGTTTAATGAAGTTTAATTGGGATTGAGGATGCTGTTAACCATTCTCAATGTTTAACAACGACCATGTTAGTTAAAAAATTTATTCCTTTGCAGTAGGGAAAAATTGGCTTTTCGCAAAACTGTAACCATAGAGCTTTCCACCAGCCAAATATGCATATAGAATAGCTGTTTCATTCCATTACTCTCTATGTGTTACATTGCCAGCATATTCCATGTGCTGGCCCGTTTTCGGGCTGCAACGTTAATGTTACAGACTTCTCAGATGATGATTAAGGAGTTTTAGGTCGTGGTTCTATACTCAGTGATGCCGTTGGAGTTGATGGACTCACTTATCTTCCAAGCTTTCTGCTGTTATCGTTATTAGATGGCCTTAAGCCATATTTATTGTAATAAGTTCTCTATTGAGACACTCGATGTAATAAGTGTGTGATGGCTACTCTGTTATAAATCCTCCGAGTACTGTGTGATGTCAGCATTACTGATCCAGGGATGACACTGGAGCATAGAGATCAGACTGTTTGAGGTCTGGTCGCTACAGAGATAGTATCAGAGCACACGCTGACTGTAGGACACGACCACTAAGCTAAAGACCTAGATCACTATTCACTCTCTTTTCTTCTGACTCCTCATCTTTTCTATTCTTTTAGGATGGCGGATGCAAGGAACAAGTTCACGCAACCGGATGAAGATACACCCTTTGGACGACACTTGAAGGAAGTCACTAGATACCTGAACATAGGAGTACCAAGCTTCACCGGAACCTACAACACCACTTTACCTGAAGAAGAGCGCTGGATGATTCAAGTTCAAGTTCCAGGAAGGACGTTCATGCTAGTCACTGAGCCCATAGAGTTTTCTTTTGATGCACCAACTTGGAATCTAGGAAAGAGCATGGCATCTCACATCGCCATGGGACGCATTGGAGAAGTCTACGGCAATGATCTCAAGGATACTATCTACCAGATTTGTGGGCGCCGAGATGAACACTGGGAGATGATCAGCACCAGGAAGGATAGATCAATTGCAGCTTTTATCCAGGAGTTAAACCAGCACATTCGACGACAAGAGAACTAGATGTGCGCCGACATGATAGACCTGAAGAAGGCAAGGATAAGAATCAAGGAACGGGAGGAAGAACTCAAGGCTACACGTGAAGATTATGAAGAAGAAATTGAAGTATTAGTAGACAAGAATGCCGACCTAACAATGAAGATCGGGATATTTATGGGAGGCCCTACACCAGTAGATGAAGACAAAGAAACCAAGGAGATTCGCCCGGAAGACTACATCATCATCGACGACACCGACTTGGATCCAGATGATAGCGATGATGACTATATTGATGAAGCTGGAGCAGATATCATGGAGTCTGCAACAGAAGAATATTTCTAGTAGACCACCTCATCAGTTTTTGTAGTCCACCATGTAAATATTATAGTCCGAGCACTTTTGCGATAGTTAGATCGATTGTATGCCCTTGTTTGATTGAGTGAATTGTTTGCTTTTGCATCATGTGCAAATGGGTAGTGTTTTCTCTTTAGACCCTCTCTATTCTTAAATCTCATCTTTTCTAAACCCTCAAATGCCTCCGAGACGTGACCCCGGATTTACTTTTCCACCGGAGCTCACTCAGTTGATCCAGCAGCAGAACACATTGATGCAGTTGCTAGTCCAGAATCAGAACCAGGGGAACAACAACAACAACAACCCACCACCACCACCTGTTGATCACTTAGCCCGTTTTCTTAGGCTGAATCCACCGGTGTTTTCCAGTAGCACCGAGCCGATAGTAGCAGATGATTGGCTCCGCAAGACCGCTAGAGAGTTGACCACAGCAGGATGCACAGATGCGGAGAAGGTGAAGTTTGCCGCACATCAGCTTGGAGGACCCGCATCATCATGGTGGGAGAATTTCACAGCCACTTTCCCTGTCAATACTATCACATGGGACCAGTTTCAGCAGGCTTTTCGTATTGCCCATGTTTCAGCAGGAGCTATGGCCATGAAGAAGCGAGATTTTCGCAACTTGCGCCAGGGAGGACGGACAGTTGGCCAGTATGTGGAGGACTTTAGTAAGTTAACACGTTATGCCCCAGATGACGTTGCTACGGATGCAGCTAAGCAGGAGAAGTTTCTGGAAGGATTGAATGATGAGTTGAGCATGCAGATGATGGTAGAAACCTTCAACAACTACCAGGAGTTGGTAGATTGTGCTCTTATGATTGAAGGCAAGCAGCGGCAAATTGAAAGTTGCAAGAGGAAGTATGCACAAGGAAAGTACAATTCAGGAGCTCAGCAGAAGCCACGTTTTACCCCTAGATCGGGAGGACATTTTCAGCATACTCATGGAGGAGGTAGCTCGCACAATCACAATGGCACCAAGAATGGTAATGGGAATGGAGGAAGCAACGGCCAGAACCGTACCAACCCATCAAACCCAGCCAAGAAAGACCTGAGCCAAGTCACTTGCTTTAAGTGTTCAAAGAACGGACATTATGCCAATGAATGTCCTTAATTACAAAATGGAAATAGCAATGGAAGCTCTGGGAAGAAGCCGAACCCTTTCAACAGGGATAGGTGAACCACGTTAGCGTGGAGGAGGTTGAAGCTCAGCCTGATGCAGTAATAGGTAAGTTTTTGGTTAAGTCATTTACTACACTCGTTCTTTTTGATACTGGTGCATCGCATTCATACATATCAAGGGGATTTGTGGATAAGTATAACCTGTCAACCCAAGCCCTTAGGTCACCCATGTTAGTGACCTTGCCTGGAGCAGAATATATGGCTAGTCGATGGTGTGATCGGTTACCATTAAGGATTGGTAACTATGTTTTCCCCTCAGACCTAATAGTATTGGAATCCCAAGGATTGAATGTGATATTAGGCATGGATTGGTTATCAAAGTATGAAGGGAATATTGAATGTGCTAGTAAGTCAATTTTGCTTACCACACCAGAAGGGAGAAGGATCAAGTATGTATCCCGACATGTGCCAAAGAGGACTCAAGTAAATTGCTTAACAGGAGTTGTGCAGGAGGAAGTACCACTGGTAAGGGATTTCCCTGAAGTATTTCCAGAAGAGTTGCCAGGCATGCCACCGGATAGAGATATTGAGTTTTTGATTGAGCTATTACCAGGCACAGGGCCAATATCAAAGAGACCGTACAGGATGCCTGCAAAGGATTTGGTGGAGATTAAGAAGTTCTTCGCCTTGGGGATCGCCAGTACTTCTAGTGGAGAAGAAGGATAGATCGTTAAGGATGGTTGTTGATTATCGAGGATTGATTGAAGTAACAATCAAGAACAAGTACCCACTACCGATGATCAATGATCTGTTTGATCGATTGCAAGGAGCTAAGGTATTTTCCAAGATCGATCTGCGATCAGGATACCACCAGTTGAAGATTCGGGAACAGGATATACCCAAGACGGCTTTTACCACCAGGTATGGGCTGTATGAGTATACCGTTATGTCATTTGGACTGACTAACGCACCTGCATATTTTATGAACATGATGAACAAAGTGTTTATGGAGTTTTTGGATAAGTTCGTCATAGTGTTCATTGATGATATCCTGGTTTACTCAAAGAATGAAGAGGAGCATAAGGAACATTTGCGTTTGGTTCTTGGAAAGCTCAGAGAACATCAATTATATGCCAAGTTTAGCAAATGTGAGTTTTGGTTGAAGGAAGTAGGATTCCTTGGACACGTTATATCTGGAGAAGGTATAGCAGTAGATCCCACTAAAGTTGATACCGTGACCAAGTGGGAAGCACCAACCACCGTGGGAGAGATCTGGAGTTTTCTTGGACTCGCAGGATACTACCGGAGGTTTATTGAGAATTTCTCAAAGATTGCGAAGCCTATGACTGAGTTGTTGAAGAAGGATACTAAGTTCATATGGACGGAGGAATGTGAGGCTAGTTTCCAGGAGTTGAAGAAACGTTTGGTTACCTCACCAGTATTGATTTTGCTAGACCAGACCAAGGATTATGAGGTGTATTGCGATGCTTCACGTCGAGGACTTGGAGCAGTGCTTATGCAAGAAGGGAGAGTTGTTTCATATGCCTCACGATAGCTTAAGCCTCATGAGTTGAATTATGCTACACATGATTTGGAGTTAGCAGCCGTAGTGCATGCACTGAAGACTTGGAGACATTTTCTGATTGGAAACCATTGCGAGGTGTATACGGATTGTAAGAGTTTGAAGTATATTTTCACACAAAAGGAGTTAAACCTCAGACAAAGGAGATGGTTGGAGCTCATCAAGGATTATGATATGAGATTGCATTATCATCCCGGAGAGGCTAATGTAGTAGCGGACGCATTAAGCCGCAAGAGCCATGTCAATACATTAATGACGGGAGAAATACCAAGGGAGTTAGCAGAAAATCTTCGCGAACTATGTTTGGAAATAGTTCCGAGAGGCTCTGTAGCAGCATTGGAGATTCAGTCAACTTTGATGGATAGAATCAGAGAAGCTCAGAAGACTGACAAGGAGATTGCTTCTATTAAAGAGAAACTTAGCAAAGGAAAGGCTAAGGGATTTCGTGAGGATGAGCACGATACCCTATGGTTTGAAGACCGTGTTTACGTGCCTAATGACCCGGAGATCAGGAAGTTGATACTGCAAGAGGCACATGATTCACCATATTCGATTCATCCAGGAAATACCAAGATGTATTTGGATTTGAAGGATATTTTCTGGTGGACCGGAATGAAGAAGGATATTGCGGAGTACGTAGCAGTTTGTGATGTATGTCAGAGAGTGAAGGCAGAGCATCAGAAGCTAGCAGGATTGCTACAACCATTGCCGATACCCGAATGGAAGTGGGATAAGCTAGGCATGGATTTTATTACGGGATTGCCCAGAACACGTTCAAGCTATGACTCGATTTGGGTTGTAGTTGATCGATTGACGAAAGTAGCTCATTTCACCCCGGTAAAGACCACTTACACCAGTGCTAAGTTAGCAAAGATATACATGACCAGGATTGTATGCTTACATGGAGTTCTGAGGAGTATCGTATCATTTAGAGGAACCCAGTTTACCTCAAAGTTCTGGAAGCAGTTGCATGAAACTTTGGGCACTAGGCTAGAATTCAGTATAGCTTTTCATCCACAGACAGATGGACAGACCGAGAGAGTTAATCAGATTTTGGAGGATATGCTGAGAGCTTGTGCGCTAGATTATGGATCTAGTTGGGACGACAATTTGCCATATGCAGAGTTCTCTTACAACAACAGTTACCAAACCAGTTTAAAGATGGCCCCTTTCGAAGCCTTGTATGGAATGAGGTGCAGGACACCGTTGTCATGGGACGAAGTCGGAGACCGCCAGTTGTATGGACCTGACTTGATTAAAGAGTCTGAACAGAAGGTGAAGTTGATTCGCGATAGGCTCAAGATAGCCCAGTCCAGACAGAAGAGTTATACAGATTCTAAACGCAAGGAGACTGTTTATAAAGTTGGAGATACAGCTTATCTTCGAGTATCACCACTTTGGGGAACAAAGCGTTTTGGAGTTAAGGGAAAGTTAGCACCACGATTTGTAGGACCATATCGAGTTTTGGAGTGTATGGGAGAGGTGGCCTACAAGTTGGAATTGCCCGAAGGATTGTCAGGAGTTCATGACGTGTTCCATGTTTCTCAGTTGAAGAAGTGCCACACGGAGATGGCTGACATACCCTTGAGAGACACAGTGCCATTGGAAGCAATTCAGTTGAATAACGATTTGACCTATGAGGAGAAACCAGTTAAGATTCTTGAGTTTGCCAGTCGAGTCACTCGCAGCAAGGTTATCAAGTTTTGCAAAGTTCAGTGAAGCCACCACACAGAGGATGAAGCCACCTGGGAACGAGAGGAAGATTTGCTCAAAGACCACCTCACCTATTTTCTAGCCAAGCCGAATCTCGAGGGCGAGATTCATCTTAAGGGGGGTAGGTTTGTAACATCCCAAATTTTCAATTTGGAATGTTATACATTAGATCATCAATGCATATCATATTTTATTTGCTTTTGGTTTTGATCCTAGAAATTCTACGCAACTCAAGGACCCACGGAGAGAGTTGGGGATTTTGTTATTTTCATATTTGAGTTTTCTCAAATTTTGAGAATAGGATCATTTGGCTTTAATTATTTTATCGTCAATTATTTCTATTACAAAAATATGAGAGAGGGAATAAAATGGCTTTCCCAAAATAAAGAAATATTGAGGATTTAATAATAAAATCAAATAAGGTTTTATTTCGGAGTTTTTCGTTATTTGAATTTAGGAAAAATGCGCGTTTTCCAAAATTGCATTTAGGCCCCAAATAAATGTTCACCTTGTGCGGCTTGATTTTAGAAGCCCGGGAAAATTTATTTTGGGATTTTTGGAGTCCGTTTAGTATTTCTTTTTATTTTTCTTCCGCGCATAATTATTTAAAAAAAACGAACCGACCTACGGGCCGTGTCCGACCGGGACTCCGGCCCACCAAGGCTTTATAAGCCGGGGGGGAAGCCAGCCGGAGGCCCAGCCGCCGCCCCCGAAAACCCTAGCCGCCCGAGCCCCGCGCCGCCCCGCCGCCGCCCGCCCGCCCGCCGCCGCCGCACGCAGCCCGAGGTGCGCCTCGAAATCCACGCCGCCGTTTTTTTCGAAAAACCGTTCGGTTTTTCCGCCGGTTTTTTTAGTTCCAGTTTTTTTAATAGATCGGTTTTTCCGGTTTATTTATTTAGCGAGCGTTCGTCCGTTAGTTCGTTCTAGCGAACGTTCATCTTTTTTCTTTTTCCTGGATTAAATCCGTGATTTTTCTGATCCGATTTTTGTTTTAGTATAACTTTTCGCTCGTTTATCGGAATCAGGCGATTCAAGCGCCTGGAGTTTCGTCTCGAAACCCTCTATCCGCTTAACCAACTTAAACAAGTTTTTGCTACTGTAAAAATTGCCTTAAATCCAGATTAATAGAACGAAGTTGTTTTCTTTCGCCGTTTGACTTTCGTTGCTTCGTTTGATTTCATTCTTTTTGCAAACCGGAGTTCTTAAGTTGAACCTTCTGGTTAGATCTCTTATTTGACTTTTACCTGTGCATTAGATGAGTACTTATTGTATACTTGTTTGTTTGTCTGCGATAGAATACCTGGAGTGCGCCGTCTGTTACTTCGAATCGCTAGGTTTCGCGGATCATCAGCAAGGCATGTAACACTTGATCATACTTTTCCAACTTCCCAGTTTTATTGCATTAGATCAATCCTCAAACATTGCATGATTAGGATCTAATTAAATTGTGGGATGGGAAGTAGTTGAGGTAGTACCTATTACCTGTTTATTATCAAACCTTTGGGAGTTAATTCTACGTTTGCTTAGTATGCCATGCTATGCTAGTAGACGTGGATTGGGTGAGTGATATCCATGACAGATGTGAGTTTGTTAATTAATGGTTTATCTAAGGTGGCAACTTAAACACACATCTGGGTGGATTGAGGCACCTGGGTAATCCAGGATTTGCCTGTTTTCTTTTGGACCGTCACCCAGGCTCAAATGGATCATGAGATTATTCATGCTAGAAACTTCCGTGTGCAGCCACAAGCTATTATGGGCTCTAGTATAGTTGACTAAGTCATGCAAAACCTTACATTGGTAGACTAGCAGATGTAGGGGATGTAGGTGGTACGGTCTACCCGATCGTAAGGTGCGAGCGCTTCTGAAAGACTATGTCTCGGTCATCCGTCTTCTCAAACACCATGTAGTGCGAGAAACCAAACGGAGGCGATTGAGTCTTATGGGGAAAAGTGCACAAACCTCTGCAGAGTGTATAAACTAATCATGGTTAGCCGTGTCCCCGGTTATGGACATCTTGAGTATCTAGTACCTGGAATATCATGTGAATCTCAACATGTTACTCTAAATTAATTTTGTTGGGTTTTGTTTAATGAAGTTTAATTGGGATTGAGGATGCTGTCAACCATTCTCAATGTTTGACAACCACCATGTTAGTTAAACAAATTTATTCCTTTGCAGTAGGGAAAAATGGGTTTTCGCAAAACTGTAACCATAGAGCTTTCCACCAGCCAAATATGCATATAGAATAGTTGTTTCATTCCATTACTCTCTATGTGTTATATTTCCAGCATATTCCATGTGCTGACCCGTTTTCGGGCTGCAATGTTAATGTTGCAGACTTTTCAGACGATGATTAAGGAGTTTTAGGTCGTGGTTCTATACTCAGTGTTGTCGTTGGAGTTGATGGACTCGCTTATCTTCCAAGCTTTCCGCTGTTGTCGTTATTAGATGGCCTTAAGCCATATTTATTGTAATAAGTTCTCTATTGAGACACTCGATGTAATAAGTGTGTGATTGCTACTCTGTTGTAAATCCTCCGAGTACTGTGTGGTGTCAGCATTACTGATCCAGGGATGACACCGGAGCACAGAGATCAGACTGTTTGAGGTCTGGTCGCTACAGTTGGGGGTTCTCTCCAGAGTGTTAGTACTTTGGACAACCCTTCTATTCTCGCTAAGCTTATAAATAAGGATACTATGGAAAAACCTACCGGAGTTATCAATGAGAGTCTTAATAATTTTGATGAAGATGATTCTGGAATTTTTCGTTATTTACTTGATGAATCTTTGAAAGATGCTTGGTATAGACTATTAAGGATCAGGGCCAGTTATGTTCCTCAATATCAAATTGAAGTTTACTTAAAAAGCTTTTATATTGCCCTTCCTTCTTCTCTTAAGCATGTCTTAGATTCTATATTTGAAGAAGGTTTTCTTGAAGGGGATGTCGTAGACATTTATGAAAAAAATGAAAACTATATTTGGTCACCCCATGAATGAAAAAGTTGAATCTACATCTCTTTTGCTCTCTTACCAAAACGAATCTATTAAAGAGATAAAGGCTAGCCTAGATACAAATTTCCATAACATACTTAATCTTTCTTCTACCATTAATAGCCATGTGCTTTATCAACATAGAATTATTAATTCTATAGATAGCAAGTTTGCTCTTTTCTTTCCTAATACCAAAGATGGCAATACCTAGATTTATTCTTGCTTGTTATGCCTAGCTAGGGGCGCTAAACGATAGCGCTTGTTGGGAGGCAACCCAATTTTATTTTTATTTCCTGATTTTTGCTCCTGTTTAGTAATAAATAATTTATTTATCCTCTGTTTTGGTTGTGTTTTTTGTGTTTAATTAGTGTTTGTGCCAAGTAGAACCGTTGGGAAGACTTGGGGAAAGTCTTTTTGAACTTGCTGTAAAAAAACAGAAACTTTAGAGCTCACGAGAACTGCTGTAATTTTTATTGGGAAAGTGCTATTTAGTTAATTACTTTTGCAGATGATTAATAGATAAATTCCTCACGTCCAGCAATTTATTTTAGAATTTTTGGGGTTCCAGATCTTGCGCTAACTACAGATTACTACAGACTGTTCTGTTTTTGACAGATTCTGTTTTTCGTGTGTTGTTTGCTTATTTTGATGAATCTATGGCTAGTAAAATAGTTTATAAACCATAGAGAAGTTGAAATACAGTAGGTATAACACCAATATAAATAAAGAATGAGTTCATTACAGTACCTTGAAGTGGTCTTTTATTTTATTTCGCTAACGGAGCTCACGAGATTTTCTACTTTAAGTTTTGTGTTGTGAAGTTTTCAAGTTTTGGGTAAAGATTTGATGGATTATGGAACAAGAAGTGGCAAGAGCCTAAGCTTGGGGATTCCCATGGCACCTCCAAGATAATCTAAGGACACCTAAAGGACAAGAGAGCATTGTGGAGAGCGGTCATATTCCTCTAGAACCAAAGAACATGATAGTACAAAATTTCCCACACACAATAGTAGACTGCATCATTGCAAGTATATATGTTTACTCTAAAAAGATGATTGCAACTTGCAATTAGATATACTAATTTAAAAGCTATGGCAAATTTCCACTGTTCACAGTCGAGTAGTTTAGCTAACAAGAGTAAGGCCCTCATAAAATTACTTGTGAGATGCATCTGTTGCAGGCAACACCATTGTAGAACAGGTAGATGGAAGATTGGAACTCTCATGGTACAGACTGATGCGTGGCAAGCTTGGTAGGTACAGTCGTGTCTTCGACATCGCGGCCAGGAATGTAACAGATTGTTCGCAGGGGTTGAGTCACTGTTGCCATCGCCACTGCTGTCGTAACCAGAGGAGAGTGAGTGATCTAGGAGCTAGAGCACTAGGTGTGAATGTGGTTGAGATGGAGTGAGGAGATAAAACAGCAAGATGAAGTTCCCTTTTTATTTGGCAAAAACCAAGTACTGTGGGCATTTCAGCATCTCACAAATCCCACAAGCCAGACATATTACAGGCTACAACACATGACTACGTGGTTGAGATGGAATGAGGAGATAAAACAGCAAGATGAGTAGTTTACTTGCGAGATGCATCTGTTGCTGTTGCAGGCAACACCATTGTACAACAGGTAGATGGAAGATTGGAACTCTCATGATACAGACTGATGCGTGGCAAGCTTGGTAGGTGCAGTTGTGTCTGTCAGGCATGGAACTATTGTTCGCAGGGGTTGAGTCACAGTTGCCATCGCCACCGCCAGTCGTGACCAGAGGAGAGCGAGGGATCTGGGAGTTAGAGCACTAGGTGTGAATGTGGTTGAGATGGAGTGAGGAGATAAAACAGCAAGATGAAGTCCCCTTTTTATTTGGCAAAAACAAAGTACTGTGGACATTTCAGCATCTCACAAATCCCACAAGCCAGACATATTACAGGCTACAACACATGACGACAAGGCAAGATGCAACATCGAACATGCCATTCTATTGAGACATACAAAAGTTTGCTGGGTGATAACTCCTAATTTTCTCATTCCCTGTAGTCAATCATTTCTGGGCAGTAACGATTCGACAGCACTTCCACTTGTTCGATGAAAGTCTTCTGTATGTGGCTACCAATGCCACGGACCATCTGGTTCCATCTTTGACGACAAACCTCCCCTGATCTGTGACCGAGAAGGCTCTCCCAATCAACATCTTCAATGCAAACAGCATCAACCTTTTGAAGCGCTTCCACCAGTCGATAATCATCAATATCCGCCCATACTCCTTGCTTAACCAGTGGAGATGCTAATGTGACATACCACTTCAGGCAGCAATTCTTGTGATTACGGCTGGTCAATTTGTCACTGATGGCCTCCCAGGAAATGTTATCTCTTAGCTTACGATGCCCAGGATTTTTCTCCTGATGGGCTTTCAGACGCAGGTCAAGATTCACCAAATCAAACAAGTTTTGGTGCTCATCCTGGGTCCATCTCCCCTTTTTCAAGTTCTTAGGCTTTATTCTTCTCCAAGTATCTTTAACATGGATCTCACTCTTACCAAGTTCCTCTGACAATGTCTTCCAGTTCGTGCCATTTTTTTCGACAAACTGTCGTATCTTGTGATATTCTTCCTGTGTCCATTTACGCTCATCACTTCTAGTGAGTAATATACGTGCCCGCTTGTAAATTGCCTCGTGGGGTCTATGGGGTAACGATTTCCCTATATCACTCCAACAACCCTTCAGCTCTGGGTATTTTCTACAGCGACGAATCATCTCTAAGCCTTCCTCTCCCAGCTGCTTCATCTCTGCATAATCCCTCATCGCTTCCATGAGGGTGGCGTCTTCTTCTAGGGTAAACCGCTGTCCATGTACAAGTTCAGACCCACCACTGCTTCCACCCTCTTCATCATCACGACCTTCGATGCTAAAAACCTCCACTGAATCTGCAAACGTCACCCGCCTACCCTTGTTCTTTGATCGAGCTGCCTTTTCTTTCTCCCTTTTCCCTCCTTCAATCCCTTCCTTTCTCTTCTTTTTCTTCTTATCACCCTTACCATCTGCATTAGCTTCCTCTCCAGCAAACGCATACTGGCTAAGGTCTGAACTCACTTTATCACTTCCATTTCCTATCTTACTGGTACCTTTTTTAGTATTGTCGATCTGGCTGCTCTCTTTCAACACAACAGAATTCTCCTTCTTTCGCTTATTATCTTCTCTTGCCATTGCCACAATTTGATCTGCACCAGAAATGTTTGCAGCAAGCTCGCCATCCTGATGCTTGCGCTTTCTCTTCTTGGACTTGCTACTAGACTGTCTTCCTTTAACCTTGATTCTCTCTGCATACACCTCCGACCCTAAATTTTCAACAGTCGTATCAAATGCCTGCATCTGCCCGGTCGTCTCAGCTGCTTTGTCTTTCTTTTTCTCCTTTTTCTTCCTGTATTTCTTAACTTTTTCTGCATCTGCCCGGTCGCCACGCTCCGAACAGGAATTTACCGCCGTCAAGCCCGACTTTTCGGCCTGCTCCTTACCAGCATTGGTATCAAACGTCTGCTTCTGCCGACCCAACCCAGCCTCTTTCTCTTCCTTCTTCTCCTTCCCTTTCTTCTTGTCTTTCTTCATGTCTTATTTGCTCCCATCAGCTTCAGCGCGCTCCACCTTCTCGGCCTGCTCCACCAGGAGGTCGTAGCTGAGAGAGGGCAATGGCGGGACAGGCGAAGGTGGAGGACCGGGCGCGGCGCTTGCAGAGGCTAGGGTTAAGGGCTGAGGCGGCGGCGGCGGTGAAGGAGCGGCGGATGTGACGGGAGCTCTTCCCAGCCATGGCTACCCAAACTCCTTTGCCACCAGCTTTTTTGTGGCCCTGTTCGGTAAACGTTTTGTGGCCCATTTGGCTGGAGGATTAGAGTGGCCTGAGCCGCCGTGAGACGTTTTTTTGGAAGAAAGTATAGTTTTCCCCCCTCAAAAATCCACATTGATGGATCAATAACCCCCTGAACTCAAATACCATATAATTTACCCCCTTTGTCTCAAAATATATATATATATATAATTAACCCTCTCAAATTATCAAAACCGGATAAATGAAGCCCCATAATGGTTTTGGGTCATATTGAAGCCGGTTTTGAGTGCTGACCAGAGTCAACACACATAAGCCCGAGGATTTTTTTTAGCGGCACCATAGCTTCGAGGGCTCCATGGAGAGCACGGCGCCACGGGATCGGCGCGACGTCGGTGAATTGGACGAGATGCGTGACAGTGTCAAGCACGGCCACAACGGCTCCGGCGGGGAGCACGGCTTCGTGCCCAGTGTTAGATTATATAGTTCTCGTATATGTGTACGTATGATGTAACGTTGTACCCCTTCATTATATATATGATAGGCCACTTCTAAAGGGTTGTGCCGGTTCCCCCCAAACCTATTGTCTTACATGGTATCACGCTAAATTACGATCGTTTTCGCTAAAACCCTAATACCCGCACCACCGCCACCACCGTCTTCACCGTTGCCGCTCCCGATCGCGCCGCCGCCACGTCTGGTTCCACCACCGCGGGGTTCCTGCCGGCCTCCCTCGCGGCGCTGCTGTCCCTCCCGCTGGACGCTGCCGTTGTGCCGGCCCCGCTCGGGACTCGGAGCGTAGGCTCCCTCTTCTCGACTCCGTCGGCGCCCTCGTCCTTCGGGTGCGAGCTCGCAGTGCACACCGCGGCTGCGTCGTCCGCCTCCTCTCCTGCGGGTGCTATCCCGCTGCTACCGCCGGTGGCGCCCGAGTTCGCCTTGATGGCGGGGTTGTCGGCGTCGGGCCCGGCTGCGGCACCATCTTCCCCCGTGCCCTTTATTCCTCCGGCGGCGTCCTCGATCACACTGACGGCCTCTATGGTGCCCTCATCCCAGGCCGTGTCCTCGACGGGATCGTCGCCGCCGCCGCCGTTTCACTTCGGCCATCTTATCACCATCAAGTTATCATCTGACAACTACATCTTCTGGCGGGCGCAGGTTCTTCCGCTCCTTGGGAGCCATTACCTGCTTGGCTACGTCGACGGCTCTTTCCCTTGCCCCCCCCCCCCCCCCCGCTGGTGGACAACATGCACGGTCCGGTCTACAATCCGGCTCACCGTGTTTGGACGGGGCAGGACCAGGCGAACCTCTCCTCCATCCAGGGGTCGCTCTCTCCGGCTGTCGCCGGGCTTGTTGTCTTCGCCAAGACGTCTCATGAGGCCTGGACCATCCTTGAGCGCTCATTTGCGGTGCAGTCTCAGGCTCGTGTCTCTGCGCTCCGTCGTCAGCTTGGCGAGTGCGAGGACCTTGACTCCACGGCCACGGAGTTCTACAACAAGGTGAAGGGCCTTGCTGACACGTTGGCCTCCATTGGACAGCCGCTCACCGACTCCGAGTTCAACTCCTTCATCATCAACGGGCTCGACGGAGTATGATGCTTTGGTTGAGATCATCAACGAGCGGGGCCACTCGACTCCCATGATGGCACATGAGTTCCACTCCCGTCTTCTCCTCACCGAGCAGTGTGTTGAGGCGCGCCGCTCCAAGGCTAGTCACGGCTCCCTCTCCGCGAACGCCGCCACTAAGGGTGGTCGCAGCTCGTCCAAGGGGCCGTCCCCGGCTTTGTCACCGTCGGCTCCCCCGCGTCTGCAACCTTACCAGGGGCCGGCGATCGACGCGTGTGTCAGTTGTGTGGCATTGAGGGGCATTGGTCCTCCAAGTATCACAAACGCCTTCAGCGGAGCTTCCTTGGTCTTGGGAATGATGGCAAGGATACACGCAACTTTGCCCGTCAGGTTGCCATGGTTGATCGTCCGGCGCCGCAGAAGCAACAAGGACACACTCAGTCCTACTCCATCGATCCTCACTTGTACATGGACTCTGGGGCGACGGAGCACCTGACGAGCAAGATGGGGAAGCTTCACACTCGTAAACCCTATCACAACTCCGACAAGATCCACATCGCCAATGGAGCAGGTATGCACATCTTTCATATTGGTCAAGCATCTCTTCTCACTAGACATGTGTAACGCCCCGAGACCGTTGTGCCAGGTATCCTCCAGTTATTCGATGTTGTTGCCTTGTCATTTATTTGCGTGTCATGCATTTCATATCATGTCATCATGTGCGTCGCATTTGCATACGTGTTCGTCTCATGTATCCGATCATTTTCCCAGTTGTCCGTTTTGCAATCCGGCGCTCCTATGTCCTCCGGCGCCCTCTTTTGCCTCTTTTCGTGTGCGGGTGCTAAATGTTCTCGGATTGGAGCGAGACTTGTCAAGCGGCCTTGGTACACCATCCGTAGACCGCCTGTCAAGTTTCGTGCCATTTGGAGTCCGTTTGATACTCCAACGGTTAACCGGGGTACCGTAAAAGCCTCGTGTGTGTTGCAGCCCAACACCCCTCCAAAGTGGCCCAAAACCCATCCAAACCCCCTCCATCCTCTCGGTCGTTCAGTCACGATCGCATGGCCGAAAACCGCTCCTTATTTAGACTATCCTAACTCCCTCTACCTATAAATATGTGTCTCCCTCTGAAATTCTCGCGTAGATAAACCCTAACCTTCGTCCACCTCGCGCCGCCGGACAAATTCGTCCGCGCCGGACATGTCCAGCCGCCACCTCGCTCCGACCAATGGGAGCGCGACACGTCACCCCGCCACCGCTCCCCTCCACTCACAGCGTGACACGTCGACACGCCCGCGCCCCACTTCGTCGCGAAGCCCATCTCCGGCCCGCCCCGGGCCCGAGGAGGCCCGCGCCATGCCGCCTCGCCGGATCTTCGCCGGCGCCTTGCTGGAGTTCCCCGCCGCCGCCTCGGCTTCCGCGTCACCCGCTCCCACTCGTCGGAGCTTGCCGGACTCCGACGAGCCGCGCCGCCCACGCTCCTCCGCCCGTACCCCGCTGTCGGATCCGCCATGCCCCGTCGCCTTGCGCTGCTCCGCCAACCACCGCGCCATGCTCCGCCGCTCTGCCAGGCTCGCCGCCCGCCATGGCCGAGCTCGCCATGCTCCGCCGCTCTGCCAGGCTCGCCGCCCGCCATGGCCGAGCTCGCCATGCTCCGTCGCTGGCCGAACCGCCTCCGCCAGCGCCCTGCCGGACCTCCTCCTGCCGTCCCGCGCCGCCACGGGTCGCCGCCGGCCCCGCACGCCGCCTCCGCCGTGCCGTCTCTGGTCGCCCTCGCCGGAGCCGCCCACCCTCGCCAGAGTCGGATCCGGTCGAATTCGTCCAGGTGGGACGAGATCCACCAGTCCCCGAACCAAACACGGTGCCCCGATCCCGGATCTCTTTGTCCCACTTCTCTCCGTCCCGCGTTGACTTTTCGCGGAGGCAAAATTCCACTAAGTCCCGAGGATCTCAGTAACTTTATGCCCCTGTTCATCGCATCATAACTTCATCACCGTTGCTCTGATTCGTGCGTGTGGTATATCGAAATGTTCATCTATTTGTCCACTTCATTTTGTTCCATTGTGCCATGCTCGTTTGAGTCCGTCTTGATGCCCAAATGGTTGATGCAAGAGTGCTATATAATGTTAGTCCCTGTTTCTTATCAGATTATGATCATTTGTCATTTTTGCCATGATCAATGTGTGCTGCATATGGCTATGAGCTCTACATGTATTTTGTTATATGACATGCCATCTTACAGGGGTGTATGCCATGTATTTTTGTGATCAATGTGGTGACTAGCACAAGCATGCAAAGTAGCTCTCGTGATGTTGCTGATTTCAGGGGCTTAGAATTTCACTAAGTCCTTTTCCTGCTGTTATTTTTATGCCATGTATTCTTGTTGCTACAGAGTGATCCATGCCTCTTTTGAGCATGTTCAGTCAGGATGATTTTGACATATTGTTATGCTCTATCCATCCATGTCTTTGTTTGCAATTATGGAGTGCCCTAGCATGACTCGATCTTGCTCTACTTTTGCTATAAAATGTTCCTGGCAGATTGTTTACATGTTAATCAATTTTGCCAAGGTTGTTGTAGTTGATCCTTGCATGATATGAGATTGTTATTGCCATGTTTAGCTTCTTTATCATGTCTTCTTGCTGGTTGTATGCTTATTTTTTCATGCAATGCTTTGTGGTGAGTGCATCGAGCTCGCAAACATGCCTTCGTAATTCTGTTTATGCCATGTCCAGTTTTCTTCTAAGTGTGAATCTGTTAACGAAACTTGCTATGTTCACATGGTTGTCATTGTATCTTCTGATCCTTTTTGGCTTATGGTCAGTAAGGGACTTTTGTTATATGCTTTGAGTACTTCCATGCCATGCCTTGTTTTTCCATGATATGTTCCTGTAGCACGTTGTTATCTTGCTCTAAACATTGCTTCCTGATGTTAAATCTTGACATGTTATTTTCACCAAGTCTGTAAACCTGATATCTTTTGCACTTTTGCCATGCTTGTTTGAACCTGTTATTGTGTGATTTAGCCGTAGCTCAGTGTTCATCTTTTGTCAAGCATCTTGAGTGGATCACTGCCATGTGCTTTGTTGCTATGTTAGAGTGCAGTAGCTTATTTTTCTTGATGCATTTAGATGGCATCGTGCTGTTAATTGCGGGATCGTGCCATTATTGTTTTGCTTGCCATTTCCAAACCGTGCATCCGATTCCGGTGATCTTTATATAGATTTCGACCGAAATCATCTCATCTTTCCAGCGGCACTCTTGGTTTGCTAAGTTGAGGCCTGGTTCAATCTTTCCCTTCTGAATCATGCATATGCATTGCATATTACATCCCGCATATCATGCCATGTTTTGCATCATGTTGCTTGCGCATTGCACCGTGGTTGATTGTTGTTTCCTTTGCTTGTGTTCTTGCCTTGGGTAGAGCCGGGAGACGAGTTCGTGTTCAAGGTACCCGTTGAGTACGCTTACGATGATCAAGCTTTCGTCTTCTCGAAGAACTTTGCAGGCAAGATGACCATACCCTCGAAATCACTTCTATCTTTGCTTGCTAGATGCTCGCTCTTTTGCTATGCCTATGTTGCGATACCTACCACTTGCTTTATCATGCCTCCCATATTGCCATGATCAGCCTCTAACCCACCTTGTCCTAGCAAACCGTTGTTTGGCTATGTTACCGCTTTGCTCAGCCCCTCTTATAGCGTTGTTAGTTGTAGATGAAGATGAAGATGGAGTTTGTTCCATGTCGGAACATGGATATTTTGTTGGGACATAACAATATATCTTATTTAATTAATGCATCTATATACTTGGTAAAGGGTGGAAGGCTCGGCCTTATGCCTGGTGTTTTGTTCCACTCTTGCCGCCCTAGTTTCCGTCATACCGGTGTTATGTTCCTTGATTTTGCGTTCCTTACGCGGTTGGGTTATAATGGGAACCCCTTGACAGTTCGCCTTGAATAAAACTCCTCCAGCAAGGCCCAACCTTGGTTTTACCATTTGCACTAACAACCTATCACCTTCCCTTGGGTTCTACAGACTCAAGGGTCATCTTTTATTTTAACCCCCCCCCCCCCCCCGGGCCAGTGCTTGTCTAAGTGTTGGTTCGAAACAGAGCCACTTGCGGCGCCACCTCGGGGAAACTTGAGGGTTGGTTTTAGCTGTACGTAGTGTTCATCCGGTGTTGCCCTGAGAACGAGATATGTGCAGCTCCTATCAGGATGTCGGCGCATCGGGCGGTCTTGTTGGTCTTGTTTTACCATTGTCAAAATGTCTTGTAATCGAGATTCCAAGTCTAATCGGGTCTTCCTGGGAGAAGGAATATCCTTCGTTAACCGTAAGAGCTTGTGATGGGCTAAGTTGGGACACCCCTGCAGGGTTATGAACTTTCGAAAGCCGTGCCCGTGGTTATGGGCAGATGGGAATTTGTTAATGTCCGGTTGTAGATAACTTGACACTTAACTTAATTAAAATGCATCAACTGCGTGTGTAGCCGTGTTGGTCTCTTCTTGGCGGGGTCCGGGAAGTGAACACGGTGTTGGAGTTATGCTTGAACATAAGTAGTCTAGGATCACTTCTTGATCATAGATTCTCGAACGTGCTTTGCCTTCTCTTCTTGCTCTCATTTGCGTATGTTAGCCACCATATATGCTAGTGCTTGCTGCAGCTCCACCTCATACCTTTTCCCTACCCATAAGCTTAAATAGTCTTGATCGCGAGGGTGTGAGATTGCTGAGTCCTCGTGACTCATAGATTACTTCCAAAACCAGTTTGCAGGTGCCGATGATACCGTGCAGGTGACTCAACCGAGCTCAAGGAGGAGCTCGATGAAGATCGTGTTCGTTGTGTTGTTTTCGTTTCCAGTTGATCAGTAGTGGAGCCCAGTCGGGGTGATCGGGGATCTTTTGCATTAGGGGTTGTCTTTCTTTATTTGGTTCCGTAGTCGGACTTTGATTGTATCTGGATGATGTAATGCTATATTTATGTATTGTGTGAAGTGGCGATTGTAGGCCAACTCTTTATCCCTTTCATATTCAGTACATGGGATGTGTAAAGATTACCCCTCTTGCGACATGCCTACAATGCGGTTATGCCTCTAAGTCGTGCTCTGACACGTGGGAGATATAACCGCATCGTGGGTGTTACAACATGCCAATAGGAGTCTTCAGCTCCGCAATGTTCTTAGAGTTCCATCTGTGACACGTAATCTTCTTTCAGTTCCTAAACTCACACGTGATAATAATGTGCTTTGTGAATTTCATCCTTTTGATCTTTTTATTAAGGATCGGGGCACGAGGGACATTCTTCTTAGTGGGCGGCTGTGCCAGGGCCTCTACCGTCTGGAGCATCCTGGCGTCACCTGCATTTTCAGTGGAGTTCGGGTCTCTCCGTCACAGTGGCATGCTCGTCTTGGTCACCCGGCCACATCTATTGTCCGTCATGTTTTGCATTGTCATGAGCTTCCTAACTTGTCTAGTAATAAAGATGTAGCAGTGTGTGATGCTTGTCAGCAGGGGAAGAGTCATCAACTTCCCTTTTCTGATTCCAATCGTGAGGTGAAACATCCTTTAGAGCTTGTATTTTCAGATATATGGGGTCCTGCTCAGACTTTTGTCAGTGGTCATAATTATTATATCAGTTTTGTTGATGCTTATAGTCGCTTTACCTGGCTTTATCTTATTAAACGTAAATCTGGTGTGTTTGACATTTTTGTTCAGTTTCAAAAACATGTTGAACGCCTTCTCAAGCACAAAATTGTTCATGTCCAGTCGGACCGGGGGGAGCGAGTATCGCAACCTCAACTCCTTCTTTCAGTCGCTTGGGATCGCTCACCGTTTCGCATGTCCACATACACATCAGCAAAATGGTTCAGTAGAACGTAAGCATCGTCACATTGTTGAAGCTGGTCTTACTCTTTTGGCTCATGCATCTGTTCCATTTCGGTTTTGGAGTGATGCTTTTACCACTGCATGCTTTCTCATAAACCGTACTCCCACTCGTGTTTTGAACATGAAGACTCCCATTGAGGTTCTCCTTAATGAACAACCTGATTATACCTTTTTCAAGGTTTTTGGGTGCGCTTGCTGGCCACATCTTTGTCCATATAACAAGCGCAAGCTTGAGTTTCGTTTCAAGAAGTGTGTCTTCCTTGGTTATAGCTCTCTTCATAAAGGTTACAAATGTCTTCATGTGAAGGAAATATGCCCTAGAGGCAATAATAAAGTTATTATTTATTTCCTTATATCATGATAAATGTTTATTATTCATGCTAGAATTGTATTAACCGGAAACATAATACATGTGTGAATACATAGACAAACAGAGTGTCACTAGTATGCCTCTACTTGACTAGCTCGTTAATCAAAGATGGTTATGTTTCCTAACCATGAACAAAGAGTTGTTATTTGATTAACGAGGTCACATCATTAGTAGAATGATATGATTGACATGACCCATTCCATTAGCTTAGCACCCGATCGTTTAGTATGTTGCTATTGCCTTCTTCATGACTTATACATGTTCCTATAACTATGAGATTATGCAACTCCCGTTTACCGGAGGAACACTTTGGGTACTACCAAACGTCACAACGTAACTGGGTGATTATAAAGGAGTACTACAGGTGTCTCAAATGGTAGATGTTGGGTTGGCGTATTTCGAGATTAGGGTTTGTCACTCCGATTGTCGGAGAGGTATCTCTGGGCCCTCTCGGTAATGCACATCACATAAGCCTTGCAAGCACTGCAACTAATATGTTAGTTGTGAGATGATGTATTACGGAACGAGTAAAGAGACTTGCCGGTAACGAGATTGAACTAGGTATTGGATACCGACGATCGAATCTCGGGCAAGTAACATACCGATGACAAAGGGAACAACGTATGTTGTTGTGCGGTCTGACCGATAAAGATCTTCGTAGAATATGTAGGAGCCAATATGGGCATCCAGGTCCCGCTATTGGTTATTGATCGGAGACGTGTCTCGGTCATGTCTACATTGTTCTCGAACCGTAGGGTCCGCACGCTTAACGTTACGATGACAGTTATTATGAGTTTATGCATTTTGATGTACCGAAGGTTGTTCGGAGTCCCGGATGAGATCACGGACATGACGAGGAGTCTCGAAATGGTCGAGACGTAAAGATTGATATATTGGAAGCCTATGTTTGGACATCGGAAGTGTTCCGGGTGAAATCGGGATTTTACCGGATTACCGGGAGGGTTACCGGAACCCCCCGGGAGACTAATGGGCCTATTGGGCCTTAGTGGAAAAAGAGAAAAGGGACAAGCCCATGGCTGGCCGGCGCCCCCCCTTTCCCCAAGTCCTAGTAGGAGTAGGATAGGGGGCCAGCCCCCCTTCTCTCTCTTTTCCCCCGGGAGTCCTAATTGGATTAGGATTGGGGGGAGGAGTCCTACTCCCGGTGGGAGTAGGACTCCCCTACGCCTCCTCTCCCTGGCCGGCCGGCTCCCCCTCCTCTAACCTTTATATACGGGGGCAGGGGGCACCCCAAGACACACAAGTTGATCCTTGAGATCGTTCCTTAGCCGTGTGCGGTGCCCCCTGCCACCAAATTCCACCTCGATCGTACCGTTGTAGTGCTTAGGCGAAGCCCTGCGTCGGTAGTACATCAAGATCGTCATCACGCCGTCGTGCTGACGGAACTCTTCCTCGACGCTTTGCTGGATCGGAGCCCGAGGAACGTCATCGAGCTGTACGTGTGCTAAGAACTCGGAGGTGCCGGAGTAACGGTGCTTGGATCGGTCGGATCGGGAAGAAGACGTACGACTACTTCCTCTACGTTGTGTGATCGCTTCCGCAGTCGGTCTGCGTTGGTACGTAGACAACACTCTCCCCTCTCATTGCTGTGCATCACCATGATCTTGCGTGTGCGTAGGAAAATTTTCGAAATTACTGCGTTCCCCAACATCATGTTCCCACAAATCGTGTCTATATATCCCGGGACGTCGTGTTTTATGAACATGTTTTTTTCCTTTGCCAAACTTCCTGTGTCCACTGCTGAACCACCATCTATGCATTCATCCTCTGTTGCCTCTGACCAATTTGATGATGTTGCATATTCTCCTATATTGTTGCCTAATCATGGTGCAGGCACTGGACGTGGGGCTCGTTTGGAAATTTTGGAGGCGCCATGACCTCCCTCTTCGGTCTCACCAGCGGCTCACGACGATCAGGGTGCGCCCCTGCATGGCCTCGGTCCTCGTGCACATGCACATTCGACCGATCACCCAACAACGCCGTGCGTCTCGACGCCCCATGCCTCTAGGCCGGCACCTCTGGTCTCTGGGCCACCTGCGTCGGCGCCTCTAGCTCCTGGGCCGTCCGCCTCGGCGCCCTTGCCGACCGTCTCAGCGCCCCTGGTGCCTCCGTCACTCGTCTCGGCGCCTATGGCCTCTGGCTAGCCTCGCCACTTCAGCTTGTCACACCGTTCTCATCGCCCCGTGGCCTGCCACGCCGGTCTCACCTGGGCCGAGCTCACCCGGCTCCGGTGCCCTCTCGCCTGTGCTGGCTGAGGCATCTCCGTCGTTGGCCGGGGCGTCTCCATCACCGTCACCATCACCTCGTCGCCGTCGTCGCTCAGTCCAGTATCGACTGAGCCCTCTCCGACTCCTGTGGCTCCCGCGGCTCCTCAACGACCACATACGCGGAGCCGCAGTGGTGTTTTTCAGCCAAAACAGCGCCATGATGGTATTGCTTCTTGGTTGGCTGCATGTCTGGCTGCTGCTCGTGCGGATCCAACCTCTGAGCCTCGTACGTATCAAGCTGCTCTGAGTATACCTCATTAAAGAGAGGCCATGGAGCAGGAGTACCATGCTCTTCTTCGTAACAAGACATGGACTATTGTTCCGCCACCACCCCGTGTTAATGTCATCGACTCTAAATGGGTTTTCAAAGTGAAGAAGCATTCTGATGGGTCTATTGAGCGCTACAAGGCGCGGCTGGTTACCCGCGGTTTTTGGCAGCGTTATGGTCTTGACTATGAAGACACCTTCAGTCGAGTGGTTAAACCTACTACTATCAGGCTTCTTCTCTCTCTTGCAGTTACTCGGGGTTGGTCTCTTCGTCAGCTTGATGTGCAGAATGCTTTCCTCCATGGTGTACTGGAGGAGGAGGTCTATATGCGGAAGCCCCCTAGTTTCTCTGAGGCTGATCGTCCTGATTATTTGTGTCGTCTCACTAAAGCACTCTATGGTCTGAAGCAGGCTCCTCGTGCTTGGCATGCTCGTCTTGCGACAGCTCTTCGTGCTCATGGTTTTTCATCATCGGCTGCTGACTCTTCATTATTTCTTCTATAAAGGCCCGAAGTTACTATGTATCTGCTGGTCTATGTGGATGATATTATACTTGTCAGTTCCTCTCCGTTGGCTGTTGCTGCTCTTGTTCGGTCTCTTGGTGCTGACTTTGCGGTCAAAGACCTTGGGAAGCTTCACTACTTCCTTGGCGCGGAGGTTGCTTCCGGTTCTGATGGTCTTGTTATGATGCATAAGAAGTACGCTTTGGATTTGTTGCAGCGGGCTGGGATGCTTAAGTGCAAACCGACTACTACACCTATGTCTACAACTGACAAGATCACCGCTGTAGATGGTGAGCTTCTGACTTCTGCTGATGCGACACAGTATAGGAGTATTGTTGGTGGGCTTCAGTACTTGACGATCACACGTCCAGATATTTCCTTTGCTGTCAACAGTGTATGTCAGTATCTTCAGGCACCTCGGGACACTCATTGGTCTGCGGTTAAGCGCATTTTGCGCTATATTCGCTTCACGTTGTCCTATGGTTTGCACATTCGACCAAATCCCTCTGGGGTCATATCGGCATATGCTGATGCGGACTGGGCTGGCAGTCCGGATGACAGGCGATCCACGGGGGGCTATGCTGTGTTCTTTGGTTTTACCTTGATCGCCTGGAGTGCTCGGAAACAAGCTACTGTTTCGCGTAGCAGTACTGAAGCTGAGTATAAGGTTGTGGCTAATGCAACTGCAGAAATTATCTGGATACAGTCTTTGCTTCAGGAATTGGGTATATCTCAATCACAGTCTCCTATTTTTTGGTGTGACAACATCGGTGCTACATACCTGTCTGCTAATTCGGTATTTCATGCCCGAACGAAACACATTGAAGTTGACTATCATTTTGTACGGGAACGTGTATCTCAGAAGCAACTACAGATCAAGTTCATCTTTTTCAAGGATCAATTTGCAGACATCTTCACCAAGCCATTGCCTCTACCACAGTTCGAGACTTGTCGACGCAATTTTACCCTTCTAGATTCTTTAGGAAGTGGCTAAGATTGAAGAAGGGTGTTAGATTGTATAGTTCCCGTATATGTGTACATATGATGTAACGTTGTACCCCTTCATTATATATGTGTGATAGACCACTCCTAGAGGGTTGTGCCAGTTCCCCAAACCTATTGTCTTACACCCAGTCGTGTCGTGCTAGTGTTGCAGCTGGTTCGTTCTTGCCGGAACGATCGATCTACCCGACGCCTATGTAGTTGTGTGTGTATCTGGATAACTTCGTTTGCTAGGTGCACGAGCAAACTTGCAATGAAAATCAATCAGGTGCTTCTGCTAGCTCCTGTGCACGTGTGTGTATAAGCGTTCTGGCCGGAAGGAATCGCCACCGTCTGCTGTGTTGAACATTGCTGTCAGCTTGGACAGCCTCAGCCTTATCCCTTGCACCAGCAGCCTTGTCTGATAATGCACTATCCACTCCTTCTCGCAACTTTATCTCTCTCTCCTCTCTCTCTCTCTCGTTCGTGCTCCAGAGAAGGTCGCCGGCATTGCCGTTTGTCGTCCTCGTGGCAAGAGACCACCCCGAGCCCAGCTGACATGTCCTGTAGATCTGCCTCGTCTCCCTCTTCGTCCCTCTAGAAGGAATCGCGCTAAGCCGCCACAAATCGACGGCATGGTCTTTGTCTTCTCCGCTGGCCGCCGCCATCGCTCGATCTCCACCTCCGGCGAAAGCCCGATGCCTCTTCTAGCATCCTTGACTCCCAAGGCTTTCTTCAGTGAGGTTGTCCTCTCATAGTCGCCGTCGGCACCTCGCTCGGCAATTTGCCACGGCTGCCGCTCCGTAATTTTTTAAAAAAAATCCTCTGACTTAGTTGTGTCGACTCTGGTCAGCACTCAAAACCGGTTTCAATGTGACCCAAAACCACTACGGGGCTTGATTTATCCGGTTTTGACAATTTGAGGGGGTAAATTATATGGTATTGGAGTTCAGGGGGTTATGGATCCATCAATGTGGATTTAAGGGGGGAAACTATACTTTCTTCTTTTTTTGGTGTAGGACTGGCCCATTCGGGCTGGTGGCTGTTGGACCTTGTTTTTCTAAGCCTAGTCGGGTGGGTGTCTGTTAAACGTTTTTTTCCTGTAGCAATTGTGTTGTATACAGACCTATACAAAGAGCATTTGACCATTGTAATTTTTGTATTTTTGCAAAAATAAAATTCATGTAAAATTGAAAATAAACACAAAAATTATAGATCATGAAAAAACTTCAAGTTTTACACATATTCGTAGAACAAAAGCCTTATATTTTGCAAATCAAAAGGGGCACATATCTCTCACATCAACCAAATCTCACGAACCTAGAGCAATGGCGGTAGATAGTCGATCGATCTCAATAGCCGCAATAATGCAGACCTGCACAAGACCCTTCGCGCCAAACCTCAAGGCGAGAGGGTAGAGCACAAAGCTTCAAAGACTGCATCACCAGCCGCGCAACACCCAAGACACGACCTAAGACTTTGTGTGGATTACAGGGAACTTAATTCCATTACTACTGAGAACAAGTTTTGAATGCCAGTTTTGAAGATTTGTTAGATAAATCACACGAAAAATGTATATTTACTAAACTGGATCTTAGATCCGATGACATTTCTAAAACTGCTTTCAGGACACATATGGGAGAGATAAGCAATTGGATGGTATTTCAAAATCCTAAACAATGGATGAAGTGGCTCCCACTTGCAAAGCTATGGTACAACACTTCTTATGATTCATCCTTAAAGGTCACTCCCTTTGAAGCACTGTATGCTTACAAACCACCACAAATTTGTGAATTCTCTCTTACAAGTCCATTGTCAACTGAAGCTACAATGACAATTTCTGAGAGATAAAAGATGATGCAACAGCTCAAAGCTGACTTGGAGCATGCCCAAGTAGTATTAAATACTTCACTGACATTAAAAGGACAGAAAGAAGTTTTGAGATTGGAGATATGGTCTACTTGAAAATACATCCGTATTGACAAAATGCTTTTGGTCTCAGAGGATCATTAAAACTGATATCTAAATTGTATGATCCTTACAAAGTGATTGAACGAATTGGCTCTCTTTCTTACAAGTTACAACTATAAGCAGGATCTGACACTCATCCAGTATTTCATGTGAGCCAACTGAAGAAACACCTAAAGGACATATGAAAACCATACAATTTAATTGAAGGGATTTTTCTAGGGGTTGGGATTCGCCCACGCCTTGCACCCATTGTACTGAAGAGAATGACACAGAAAAGGAAGGGAAGAGATTCAAACAAAGAATGAAGAGCTCTTGCCCGAGGCACTCCCGCGGGCGGCAGGGCGAACCCTAGCCGCCATCGGACCCCTCCTCTTCCTCACCTCCTCTCCCCCTCATCGCCGACAGGCGAAGCCCAGTCGGCGTCGGCGGCGGCGGGGTCCTCTAGCCTCCCTCCCTTGTTGCTCGCGGCGCGGGCGCGACGGCTTGGCAGGGACGTGTCGCTCGCGCAGGCGGCGCGGCGGCGACTTGCCGGCACGGCTTGCCGGTGGAGCGGCGGCGGCTGCGCGGTGGTTGGGCAGCGGGCGAGGTGGAGTTGGCGGGGCGGCTCTACTGCGGGTGGTGTCACCAATGGCCCAGATCCCCTTGTCATCCGGCTCGGGCTGCGGCAGCTTGGACTGGAGGGCACACTGCCTTGGCTGGGTGGTGCTCCGGCGAGGCTGAGGGGCCTCCTGCTGCTGTTGGCTGGCGGCGGGAGAGGCTTAGGGTGTGGAGTGTGGCGGCACGGGGGCGGGCAGCGGCCTCAGTGGCGCGCCCCTCTGCTGCAGGGCAGTTCGGGGCTTCCCTCGGGATCCCGACGTGGATTTGGGCTGCCACGGCGTGGTGGTGGCTCATAGCGGTGGTTCGGGTTGGCTCACGGTGGCGGTTGGACATCTCCGGCGTCCGTTCATCGGTGAGCGGCCTGTTTTGGCTTTGACACCTCTTCTTGTCATCCGGGCACTACCCTCGTTGAAGGGTTGGCCTTCTCCCAGCTGCGGTCCAGTGCTCGTCTCGCGCCCGGTGTTGCGGGATCGACCTCGTCTCACGCCCGGCAGCAGGACCGAACTTGTCTCGTGCGCGGCAGTAGGACCGCGCTCGTCTCGCGCCCGACAACAGGACCAAGCTCATCTCGCGGCTGGCTATAGAATCGAGCTCGTCTTGCATCCGGTGCAACAGGACGGGTCACCGGAGGCCAATTTTGGCCGGGCTTTCGGGTTTCGGCGGTGGGGGCTGCCCAGGAGTGTGAAAGGCGAGGCCTTTCCACCCGTCTCTTTGGTTGGGGTAGCGACAGGGCTCGGGTGAGATGGTGTCAAGATCTTGGATGCCGGGGCGGCGGCCCTGGTGGTGGTAGCGCGGCGCTCATGGAAGAGCTCGTGGCTTGGTGCTACCCGGTGACCATGGCCGTGTGGGCGGCATGGTGGCTGGGGTGTGGCGTTCGGGGGCGGTGAGTGTTGGCCAGGGTGAAAACCTGTTCTATCTTCGAACGGACCGGCGGCGGCGTAGCATGTTCCCTTCTTGAAGGCGTCGTCGTGGCTCTCATCAGTCATCGTGTTGCTATAGGGGAAACTCCGATCCTCGGGTCGGGCGGTGGCGGCGCGTTAGAGTCGTAACCTTCTTGAAGGCACCGTCTTGGAGCACACGGTTCGTCATATGCGGCTTCATCTCTTTGCGGTGGCATGTTCACGGTGGAGGACCCGATTGCTCTTGTAGTATTAAGGGTGTTGTTGTTGCACTCAGCATCTATGTATCCCGCCTTGGGTGTGTGCGTGTGTTGTCGTGGGTTGCGTTTGTACTTGGGTTGTGGTTGATCATTGTTTTATATATAAAGCGGGGCGAAAGCCTTTTTCGGTAAACAAAGAATGAACCAGATCAAAGCTCGCGACTTAAGTGAAGATGGACGGCTTGGATCACCTCGTCGGTACTTCACCGACATTTCTCCCTGAGCACCGTTACTTTAAACACTCACCTTGGTTAAACCAAACTCATGCTGTAATTCTCGGGCGGCCCGTGTTATAAGCCAAACACCCTTAGCTGTAAAGGGATCCATCAACTAAAACGGGCTTCCAGCGCATGGGTGCATTGGAACACATTTTTTTAATCCAAAAATGGAGCTAAAAAGATTTGAAAAAAATGATTTTTCTAATGAATATGCATGCATGTGGTCTAAGTACTTGAAAGTCCGTTCAATAATACATTGTATTATACACTGCATAAAAAGACAAAATTCCGGCCCAAAATTTGCATGTATTTTGTCTTTCTTTTATCTCTCACATGCAAATATTGGTGAAATTTTGGCCCGTTATACTGCACTTCTATACATGCACGTACACAATTTTTTTGAATTTTTTAAGCCGTAAAAATTCTGTTTTTAACTTCCAAAAAATCGGGCTAAATGTGCGGGTGCTCAGATGGCAATATTCGTCCACCAACTCCATTTCCAACTTAGCTTAGACCTAGTAGCTACTTACATGTAATTAGGGGTATCCAACTGTAAGATCTAGGAGTATTTATCAAAACTATCCCGAATTAATCCTTTGATTTGATTTGTTGATTTTCCCAAATCGAGTGTGGATCCTGCTGATTCAGGCCTCACACGCACTGAGCAGCACCGAAATCAACTTTTTTTACTTGGCCGAGGGAGGATTCTTGGGATATCTTTTTATTTTTTGAACTTTTTTTTGAACCAAAAACCGTAGAACAAGTTCATTCAAAAATAAGCAAAATTATGTACAACAAAGAAAATAAAATACAACGTCCCACCATCTAACCAATACCGGCTCTAGGAAAGTCCATGAGAAATTAAGTTAGATTATCTGTAATCCATCCTCTGAAAGCCTCTCTGTATTTCTCTCTGTATTTCTGATGAAGCCTTGGAAGGTGGAGTGGCAACAACACTTGGAAGATGCACCTCCTTGTCATTTTGAGTCTGGCAAGAGGGTTGCAGGACAGAATCACATTTTTCAGGCACCACAAAAGGTTTTAAATTTGAGCTATCAGATTGTTTAGAAATAAACTTCCATAACTGAGAAGAAAGGAACTGTTTGGCCCACTCAAATTTGTCTGGTGAAAGCAGAGCAAGTGCAATAAAATTTGCCCAGTCATTAGGTACATGAATCACCTCTCTGCGCTGCCCAACTGGAGCAAAGTGCTTCTTCCAGAGCTCTACTTCCTCTGTACTAGTGTAGGCCCTATGTAGATCCTCATGAGCTTGAGACAGAAACATCTTCTGCATAATTGGGTCTGCAGCATCAGGCAATAATTGACAAGCTCCAACATGAATAGTGTCTTTATAGATAGGAAGAGGAAATCCAGGAGGAGGGTTAGAGCTACCTGAATCTGGACTAGGCAGGTCTGAAGCTTTGCTATTTTCAGCATGGCTGACTGCAGCAAGAATATCAGCTCCCTGAGGAATATCCAGAGCTACTCCCTGAAGCTCGGCAGCAGCACCAACAGCCTCTTGCTGAAGAATGATGCATCTTGAGTAACCAATGGAGCCCTCAACACTTGATCTTCAGGCATGGTGTTATCAGGCAATTGAACAACTGGGTTCATCACTTGTGGCAACTCTTGGAGCGGTTGATCCAGAGGCAGTTGATCAATAGTTGCAGTATCAGGCATCAAATCTTGTTGCACAAAAACTGCAACATCTGTTAGCTCTTACTGCTCAACTACAGCTGGCAGGTCAACAAATTGCAGAGCAAGGGGGCTTAGGCTGCTGCAGACCTTCCTCGAGGGGCAAGTTAAGATCTGGAAGCTGCATCTCAGGTAGCAACACTGGTGGGTCATGTGGAGCAATCAAATTTCCAAACAACTGAAGGTTAGCAGCACCCTGAACTAAATTTGCAGTATCGACACTGTTGGTGTCAATACCAAGAGAGAGCATGAGGCCACTGTGATCCATCTCAATAGCTTGTGGCGCAACAACGTGATGATCCTGGATCAGCATATTATCATTGATTGGGGGCATTGCCCAATGGTCCCAGCCAAGATCATCTGCATTTTCTGCCTCTTCATTTTGACCATGCTGAACATTGTCAGGTTGTTCATTATTTTCATGTTGCGGAATGGGCCCAAAGAAAAGATTGTGCTGATTGGGATGATGATGCTGCTCTGGTGGTCTTGGGTGCGGGTTGCCATCCATAGGAACGGGGTCTTCATCAGGGGGGGGGGGGGCTCCCAACAACTCCTCCTAGAAAATGATGACTGGGAAGTCCATGATTCTCCTTCGAAGTGCCTGTCCCCAGTAACTGCCAAACTGACTGGAACATCAGAAAGAGCATCGATTCTAACTTTCACTGCAACAGCTGCATCCGTGGTTTTCACTTGATCCCAAGAAAGCAACTTTCCAAAACTAGAGACAGCGTTGTTGAGTTCAGACATGCAACGAAGATCTGCTGGGAAACCAACTAACAACAACTAACAGTCTCTGGCCAGATTGAACTTCCTCCAGTTCATGCCCAGATCATGCTTCTCGAAAACGATGTGAATATCATCAAAAGGATGTGGGCTCCTATTGACTAAGGAATCTCTGTCTACTTTACTGTTGCATCTGACAAAAGCTTGACCAAAAGGGCATTTGGAAATAGAGGAGAACACAACCCTTTGCGAGACCAAGAAATCACTGAGAACCTCTCGGACATTGACAAAGGCGACTTCACCTTGGGGCATTGGCACCAGAGTGGTGATGGTGAGATCTTCATTGGACATCTGCATATCTCCATGGATGACCCGAGCGCGCGCTGGTGAAAGTGCTAGTGATCGACTAGAGGGGGGTGAATAGGCGATTTTTAAGAAAGTCTTCAAAACATGGAAGTTTCAAAGACAAATGATAGAAGTAAACCTATTACCACACAGCGGAAGGTAGACTACACTAGGCAACCTTAGTCAAGTAACCAAAGAAGTGAAAGCACAACGACTAATAGCAGCTAGGCAGTAAGGATCAGGTAGGAAGATATTGTGAAGCCAATCAGAACAAGCAGTCACTCAGTGAAGACAAAAGATAATACAATCATGCAATGACTTCACAAGGACCAACAGTAGGTAAAAGAAGGGCAGGATGAAACCAGTGACTCGTTGAAGACAATGATTTGTTGGACCAGTTCCAGTTGCTGTGACAACTGTACGTCTGGTTAGGGCAGCTAGGTGAAGGAAATATGCCCTAGAGGCAATAATAAAGTTATTATTTATTTCCTTATATCATGATAAATGTTTATTATTCATGCTAGAATTGTATTAACCGGAAACATAATACATGTGTGAATACATAGACAAACAGAGTGTCACTAGTATGCCTCTACTTGACTAGCTCGTTAATCAAAGATGGTTATGTTTCCTAACCATGAACAAAGAGTTGTTATTTGATTAACAAGGTCACATCATTAGTTGAATGATCTGATTGACATGACCCATTCCATTAGCTTAGCACCCAATCGTTTAGTATGTTGCTATTGCTTTCTTCATGACTTATACATGTTCCTATAACTATGAGATTATGCAACTCTCGTTTACCGGAGGAACACTTTGGGTACTACCAAACGTCACAACGTAACTGGGTGATTATAAAGGAGTACTACAGGTGTCTCCAATGGTAGATGTTGGGTTGGCGTATTTCGAGATTAGGGTTTGTCACTCCGATTGTTGGAGAGGTATCTCTGGGCCCTCTCGGTAATATACATCACATAAGCCTTGCAAGCATAATAACTAAGATGTTAGTTATGAGATGATGTATTACGGAATGAGTAAAGAGACTTGCCAGTAACGAGATTGAACTAGGTATTGGATACCGACGATCGAATCTCGGGCAAGTAACATACCGATGACAAAGGGAACAACGTATGTTGTTATGCGGTCTGACCGATAAAGATCTTCGTAGAATATGTAGGAGCCAATATGGGCATCCAGGTCCCGCTATTGGTTATTGACCGGAGACGTGTCTCGGTCATGTCTACATTGTTCTCGAACCGTAGGGTCCGCACGCTTAATGTTACGATGACAGTTATTATGAGTTTATGCATTTTGATGTACCGAAGGTTGTTCGGAGTCCCGGATGAGATCACGGACATGACGAGGAGTCTCGAAATGGTCGAGATGAAAAGATTGATATATTGGAAGCCTATGTTTGGACATAGGAAGTGTTCCTGGTGAAATTGGGATTTTACCGGAATACCGGGAGGGTTACCGGAACCCCCCGGGAGACTAATGGGCCTATTGGGCCTTAGTGGAAAAGAGAAAAGGGGCAGCCCACAGCTGGCCGCCCCCCCCCCTTCCCCAAGTCCTAGTAGGACTAGGAGAAGGGGCCGGCCCCCCTCTCTCTCCTTTCCCCCTTGAGAGTCCTAGTTGGAATAGGATTGGAGGGGGGAGTCCTACTCCCGGTAGGAGTAGGACTCCCCCTGCGCCTCCCTCTCTCTGGCCGGCCAGCCCCCCTCCTTCCAACCTTTATATACGGGGGCAGGGGACACCCCAAGACACACAAGTTGATCCTTGAGATCGTTCCTTAGCCGTGTGCGGTGCCCCCTGCCACCTAATTCCACCTCGATCATACCGTTGTAGTGCTTAGGCGAAGCCCTGCGTCGGTAGTACATCAAGATCGTCACCACACCGTCGTACTGACGGAACTCTTCCTCGACGCTTTGCTGGATCGGAGCCCGAGGATCGTCATCGAGCTGAACGTGTGCTAAGAACTCGGAGGTGCCGGAGTAACGGTGCTTGGATCGGTCGGATCGGGAAGAAGACGTACGACTACTTCCTCTACGTTGTGTGATCGCTTCCGCAGTCGGTCTGCGTTGGTACGTAGACAACACTCTCCCCTCTCGTTGTTGTGCATCACCATGATCTTGCGTGTGCGTAGGAAATTTTTCGAAATTACTACGTTCCCCAACAGTGGCATCCGAGCCTAGGTTTTATGGTTTGATGTTATTTGCACGAGTAGAACACAAGTGAGTTGTGGGCGATACAAGTCATACTGCCTACCAGCATGTCATACTTTGGTTCGGCGGTATTGTTGGGTGAGACGATCCGGACCAACCTTACGCGTACTCTTACGCGAGACCGGTTCCCTCGACGTGCTTTACACATAGATGGCTTGCGGAAGACTGTCTCTCCAACTTTAGTTGAACCAAGTGTGACTACGCCCGGTCCTTGAGAAGGTTAAAACGGAGTCTATTTGACGAACTATCGTTGTGGTTTTGATGCGTAGGTGAGATGAGTTCTTACTTAAGCCCGTAGCAGCCACATAAAACTTGCAACAACAAAGTAGAGGACGTCTAACTTGTTTTTGCAGGGTATGTTGTGATGTGATATGGTCAAGGCATGATGCTGATTTTATTGTATGAGATGATCATGTTTTGTAACCGAGTTATCGGCAACTGGCAGGAGCCATATGGTTGTCGCTTTATTGTATGCAATGCAATCGCGATGTAATGCTTTACTTTATTACTAAGCGGTAGTGATAGTCGTGGAAGCATAAGATTGGCGAGACGACAACGATGCTATGATGGAGATCAAGGTGTCGCGCCGGTGACGATGGTGATCATGACGATGCTTCGGAGATGGAGATCACAAGCACCAGATGATGATGGCCATATCATATCACTTATATTGATTGCATGTGATGTTTATCCTTTTATGCATCTTATCTTGCTTTGATTGACAGTAGCATTATAAGATGATCTCTCACTAAATTATCAAGAAGTGTTCTCCCTGAGTATGCACCGTTGCCAAAGTTCGTCGTGCCCAGACACCACGTGATGATCGGGTGTGATAAGCTCTACGTCCAAATACAACGGGTGCAAAACAGTTGCACACGCAGAATACTCAGGTTATACTTGACGAGCCAAGCATATACAGATATGGCCTCGGAACACGGAGACCGAAAGGTCGAGCGTGAATCATATAGTAGATATGATCAACATAACGATGTTCACCATTGAAAACTACTCCATCTCACGTGATGATCGGTTATGGTTTAGTTTATTTGGATCACGTGATCACTTAGAGGATTAGAGGGATGTCTATCTAAGTGGGAGTTCTTAAGTAATATGATTAAATTGAACTTAAATTTATCATGAACTTAGTCCTGGTAGTATTTTGCAAATCATGTTGTAGATCAATAGCTCGCGTTGTTGCTTCCCTGTGTTTATTTTGATATGTTCCTAGAGAAAATTGTGTTGAAAGATGTTAGTAGCAATGATGCGGATTGGATCCGTGATCTGAGGTTTATCCTCATTGCTGCACAGAAGAATTATGTCCTTGATGCACCGCTAGGTGACAGACCTATTGCAGGAGCAGATGCAGACGTTATGAACGTTTGGCTAGCTCAATATGATGACTACTTGATAGTTTAGTGCACCATGCTTAACGGCTTAGAATCGGGACTTCAAAGACATTTTGAACGTCATGGACCATATGAGATGTTCCAGGAGTTGAAGTTAATATTTCAAGCAAATACCCGAGTTGAGAAACATGAAGTCTCCAGCAAGTTCTATAGCTAAAAGATGGAGGAGAATCGCTCAACTAGTGAGCATGTGCTCAGATTGTCTGGGTACTACAATCGCTTGAATCAAGTGGGAGTTAATCTTCCAGATAAGATAGTGATTGACAGAATTCTCTAGTCATCATCACTAAGTTAGTAGAACTTCGTGATGAACTATAATATGCAAGGGATAACGGAAACAACTCCCAAGCTCTTCGTGATGCTGAAATCAACGAAGGTAGAAATCAAGAAAAACATCAAGTGTTGATGGTTGACAAGACCACTAGTTTCAAGAAAAGGGCAAAGGGAAGAAGGGGAACTTCAAGAAGAACGGCAACCAAGTTGCTGCTCAAGTGAAGAAGCCCAAGTCTGATCCTAAGCCTGAGACTAAGCGATTCTACTGCAAAGGGACTGGTCACTGGAAGCGGAACTACCCCAAGTGATTGGCGGATAAGTAGGATGGCAAAGTGAACATAAGTATATTTGATATACATGTTATTGATGTGTACTATACTAGTGTTTATAGCAACCCCTCAGTATTTGATGCTAGTTCAGTTGCTAAGATTAGTAACTCGAAACGGGAGTTGCAGAATAAACAGAGACTAGTTAAGGGTGAAGTGACGATGTGTGTTGGAAGTAGTTCCAAGATTGATATAATCACCATCGCACACTCCCCTATACTTTCGGGATTAGTGTTGAACTTAAATAAGTGTTATTTGGTTTTTGCGTTGAGCGTGAATATGATTTGATCATGTTTATTGCAATACGGTTATTCATTAAAGTCAGAGAATAATTGTTGTTCTGTTTACATGAATAAAACCTTCGATGGTCATACACCCAATGAAACAAGTTCGTTGGATCTCGATCATAGTGATACACATATTTATAATATTGAAACCAAAAAGATTCAAAGTTAATAATGATAGCGCAACTTATTTGTGGCACTGCCGTTTAGGTCATATTGGTATAAAGAGCATAAAGAAACTCCATGCTGATGGGCTTTCGAAATCACTTGATTATGAATCACTTGATGCTTGTGAACCATGCCTTTTGGGCAAGATGACTAAAACTCCGTTCTTCGGAACAATGGAGCGAGCAACAGATTTGTTGGAAATCATACATACTGATGTATGTGGTCCGATGAATATTGAGGCTCGCGACAGGTATCATTATTTTCTGATCTTCACAGATGATTTGAGCAGATATGAGTATATCTACTTGATGAAACATAAGTCTGAAACATTTGAAAAGTTCAAAGAATTTCAGAGTGAAGTGGAAAATCATCGTGACAAGAAAATAAAAGTTTCTACGATATGATCGCAGAGGTAAAATATTTGAGTTACGAGTTTGGTCTTCAATTAAAACAATGTGGAATAGTTTCACAAAATCATGCCACATGGAACACCACAGCATAATGGTATGTCCTAACGTCATAACCGTACTTTATTGGATATAGTGCAATCTATGATGTTTCTTACCGATTTACCACTATCGTTTTGGGGTTATGCATTAGAGACAGCTGCATTCACGTTAAATAGGGCACCATCTAAATCCGTTGAGACGACACCGTGTGAACTATGGTTTGGCAAGAAACCTAAGCTGTCGTTTCTTAAAGTTTGGGGTTGCGATGCTTATATGAAAAAGGTTTCATCCTGATAAGCTCAAACTCAAATCGGAGAAGTGCGTCTTCATAGGATATCCAAAGGAAACTATTGGATACACCTTCTATCACAGATCCGAAGGCAAGACTTTTGTTGCTAAAATTCGGAAACTTTCTGGAGAAGGAGTTTCTCTCGAAAGAAGTGAGTGGGAGGAAAGTAGAACTTGACGAGGTAACTGTACCTGCTCCCTTATTGGAAAGTAGTACATCACAGAAAACTGTTTCTGTGACACCTACACCAGTTAGTGAGGAAGCTAATGATGATGATCATGAAACTTCAGAACAAGATACTACTGAACCTCGTAGATCAACCAGAGTAAGATCCGCGCCAGAGTGGTACGGTAATCCTTTTCTGGAAGTCATGCTACTAGATCATGATGAACCTACGAACTATGAGGAAGCGATGATGAGCCCAGATTCCGCGAAATGGTTTGAGGCCATAAAATCTGAGATATGATCCATGTATGAGAACAAAGTATGGACTTTGATGGATTTGCCCGATGATCGGCAAACCATAGAAAATAAATGGATCTTCAAGAGGAAGACGGACGCTGATAGTAGTGTTACTATCTACAAAGCTAGAATTGTCGAAAAAGGTTTTCGACAAGTTCAAGGTGTTGACTACGATGAGTTTTTCTCACTCGTGTCTATGCTTAAGTCTGTCCGAATCATGTTAGAAATTGCCGCATTTTATGAAATCTGGCAAATGGATAAATAAAACTGCATTCCTTAATGGATTTATTAAAGAAGAGTTGTATGTGATGCAACTAGATGGTTTTGTCAATCCGAAAGGTGCTAACAAAATGTGCAAGCTCCAGCGATCCATCTGTGGACTGGTGCAAGCATCTCGGAGTTGGAATATACGCTTTTGATAAGTTTATCAAAGCATATAGTTTTATACAGACTTGCGGTGAAGCCTGTATTTACGAGAAAGTGAGTGGGAGCACTATAACATTTCTGATAAGTATATGTGAATGACATATTGTTGATCAGAAATAATGTAGAATTATTCTGTAAAGCATAAAAGGAGTGTTTGAAAAGAGTTTTTCAAAGAAAGACTTCGGTAAAGCTGCTTACATATTGAGCTTCAAGATCTATAAAGATAGATCAAGACGCTTGATAAGTTTTTCAATAAGTACATACCTTGACAAGATTTTGAAGTAGTTCAAAACGGAACAGTCAAAGAAAAAGTTTCTTGCATGTGTTACAAGGTGTGAAGTTGAGTAAAGACTCAAAGCCCGACCACGGCAGAAGATAGAAAGAGAATGAAAGTCATTCCCTATGCCTCATTCATAGGTTCTATAAAGTATGCCATGCTGTGTACCAGATCTATTGTATACCCTGCACTGATTTGGCAAGGGAGTACAATAGTGATCTAGGAGTAGATCACTGGACAGCGGTCAGAATTATCCTTAGTGAAATAAGGATGTGTTTCTCGATTATGGACGTGACAAAAAGGTTCGTCGTAAAGGGTTACGTCGATGCAAGTTTTTGACACTGATCCAGATGAATCTAAAGTCTCAATCTGGATACATATTGAAAGTGGGAGCAATTAGCTAGAGTAGCTCCTTGCAGAGCATTATAGACAAAGAATTTTGCAAAATACTTACGGATCTGAATATGACAGACCCGTTGACTCAAATTATCTCACAAGCAAAACATGATCACACCTTAGTACTCTTGGGGTGTTAATCACATAGAGATGTAAACTAGATTACTGACTCTAGTAAACCCTTTGAGTGTTGGTCACATGACGATGTGAACTATGGGTGTTAATCACATGGTGATGTGAACTATTGCTGCTAAATCACATGGCGATGTGAACTAGATTATTGACTCTAGTGCAAGTGGGAGACTGAAGGAAATATGCCCTAGAGGCAATAATAAAGTTATTATTTATTTCCTTATATCATGATAAATGTTTATTATTCATGCTAGAATTGTATTAACCGGAAACATAATACATGTGTGAATACATAGACAAACAGAGTGTCACTAGTATGCCTCTACTTGACTAGCTCGTTAATCAAAGATGGTTATGTTTCCTAACCATGAACAAAGAGTTGTTATTTGATTAACAAGGTCACATCATTAGTTGAATGATCTGATTGACATGACCCATTCCATTAGCTTAGCACCCGATCGTTTAGTATGTTGCTATTGCTTTCTTCATGACTTATACATGTTCCTATAACTATGAGATTATGCAACTCCCGTTTACCGGAGGAACACTTTGGGTACTACCAAACGTCACAACGTAACTGGGTGATTATAAAGGAGTACTACAGGTGTCTCCAATGGTAGATGTTGGGTTGGCGTATTTCGAGATTAGGGTTTGTCACTCCGATTGTCGGAGAGGTATCTCTGGGCCCTCTCGGTAATATACATCACATAAGCCTTGCAAGCATAATAACTAAGATGTTAGTTATGAGATGATGTATTACGGAACGAGTAAAGAGACTTGCCACTAACGAGATTGAACTAGGTATTGGATACCGACGATCGAATCTCGGGCAAGTAACATACCGATGACAAAGGGAACAACGTATGTTGTTATGCGGTCTGACCGATAAAGATCTTCGTAGAATATGTAGGAGCCAATATGGGCATACAGGTCCCGCTATTGGTTATTGACCGGAGACGTGTCTCGGTCATGTCTACATTGTTCTCGAACCGTAGGGTCCGCACGCTTAACGTTACAATGACAGTTATTATGAGTTTATGCATTTTGATGCACCGAAGGTCGTTCGGAGTCCCGGATGAGATCACGGACATGACGAGGAGTCTCGAAATGGTCGAGACGTAAAGATTGATATATTGGAAGCCTATGTTTGGACATAGGAAGTGTTCCGGGTGAAATCGGGATTTTACCGGAATACCGGGAGGGTTACCGGAACCCCCCGGGAGACTAATGGGCCTATTGGGCCTTAGTGGAAAAGAGAAAAGGGGCAGCCCACAGCTGGCCGCCCCCCCCCCTTCCCCAAGTCCTAGTAGGACTAGGAGAAGGGGCCGGCCCCCCTCTCTCTCCTTTCCCCCTTGAGAGTCCTAGTTGGAATAGGATTGGAGGGGGGAGTCCTACTCCCGGTAGGAGTAGGACTCCCCCTGCGCCTCCCTCTCTCTGGCCGGCCAGCCCCCCTCCTTCCAACCTTTATATACGGGGGCAGGGGACACCCCAAGACACACAAGTTGATCCTTGAGATCGTTCCTTAGCCGTGTGCGGTGCCCCCTGCCACCTAATTCCACGTCGATCATACCGTTGTAGTGCTTAGGCGAAGCCCTGCGTCGGTAGTACATCAAGATCGTCACCACGCCGTCGTGTTGACGGAACTCTTCCTCGACGCTTTGCTGGATCGGAGCCCGAGGATCGTCATCGAGCTGAACGTGTGCTAAGAACTCGGAGGTGCCGGAGTAACGGTGCTTGGATCGGTCGGATCGGGAAGAAGACGTACGACTACTTCCTCTATGTTGTGTGATCGCTTCCGCAGTCGGTCTGCGTTGGTACGTAGACAACACTCTCCCCTCTCGTTGCTGTGCATCACCATGATCTTGCGTGTGCGTAGGAAAATTTTCGAAATTACTACGTTCCCCAACACTAGGTATTTAAACCTGAGGACACACAGTCCCGGACACCCAGTCCTGAACACGCAGCTCAGAACCCTTAGTCCTCACCGAATTCCCCTTGAGCTAAGGTCATGCAGACCTCGCCCAATCACTCTGGTAAGTCTTAAAGGTAGACTCCCAAACCTTCACAGACTTTGTTCACCGGCGATCCACAATGACTCTTGGATGCTCAGAACGCGACGCCTAACCGGCTGGAGGATTCACAGCCCTCAAGTGTAATAAGTCTTCAGATCACACAGACAGGACGACTTAAGTGATGCCTAACACTCTTTGGCTCTGGGTGGTTAGGACTTTATCCTCGCAAGGAATTCTCTCTCAAAGGCTTCGAGGTGGGTTGCTCTCAAACGACAACAGCCGTACTTTAACTCTGAGCAGCCAACCATTTATGGTTGTAGGGGGTTGGCTATTTATAGCCACTAGGCAACCCGACCTGATTTGTTCGAAATGAGCCTGGGTCACTAAGGAACTGACACGTGTTCTAACGGTCATATTTCAAACACACACGGCAACTTTACTTGGGCTACAAGCAAAGCTGACTTGTCCAACTCTGGAGGAGATTCGCTCTCATAGTCTTCACTCGAAGACATAGGATTTTGGTTAAGCATCACTTCAGTCATTCTGACTGGTTCTTTTGGACCCCACTTAATAGTACGGTGGTTCCTATGACTCAACAAAGAATAAAAAGAACTACGAAAGATCTAAGTCTTCGCGCTCCATAGTCTTCATGCGATGTATTCTCTTGTCATAGTCTTCAATGTGAATGTCTTCACATACCACCTTTGACTTCAATGTCTTCATACATTTTTAGGGGTCATCTCTGGTAGGAAAACCGAATCAATGAGGGACTTCTACCTGTGTTATCCTGCGATTCTCACAAACACATTAGTCCCTCAACTAGGTTTGTCGTCAATACTCCAAAACCAACTAGGGGTGGCACTAGATGCACTTACAATCTCCCCCTTTTTGGTGATTGATGACAAACTAGTTGAAGTTTTCAACAGGGAATATAATTTGTGAAATTGTAAAGGATAAGGAATTGTCTTCATAAGTTGCAAGGGCTCCCCCTGAAGATGTGCATATAAGTAATTTGCTTTTGGAATGCAAATGCACATGGCAGGTTGTACTTGTGGAGATCCTCTTCAACTTATGATGACAATTCATTATGCATGAAAAGTATGTGAAGATAATGACATGCATAATGGAAAATGGACGTCTGCAAAATAATCTAAGTGCAGAATTTATCGTCGCACATGCGGAATTTATCATCGCATCACAAAATAGCAAATAAGTAGCAGACGACCATCGAGTTTAAGTGTTACAACTCAAAGAACCAAATGTATCAAAATGAGAGTTGTAAACACTTAGACAAAATATAAAGTAACCGCCCATATGGACCCGCTTGAAGACTATCAAACTCATATGCTTCTCCCCCTTTTGTCAGTAAGGACCAAAAAGGTTTGAAGACATAGAGCATCTACTCGTTCCCATGAGGAGTAGGTGAAGAAGCAATGTCGTCGATGTTGTTAGGCGGTGCAGACGAGCTCAGGGCAGTGTCGATGCGTGCTGAAGGAGGGGGCGGTGAAGTAGCATCGTCTTCGTCCTTGATCACTCTGGCATTCACAGTTGCCGCAGAGGAAGAGAACTCAGAGTCTTCAAGAGAGGGATTTCGTTGCAGCACAGCCCTTCGAGGAGGTGTGGAGTCAAACTTGAAACATTCAGAGAAGCCATCCTCTTGAAGATCATCCTCAGAGCACATAAGCGTCAGCCCTTTCCATGTACGCCGACAAGTTTCATGGGCAACAAAGGCATTCTTGGTGGCAAGATTGCGAATGCGGTTGACATCCACCAAGAGGCTTTTCATTTGACGCTTCAGCCATTCATGATGCCTATCATGTTTCTGATGAAGAGAAACCAGAAGCTCTCGGTCATTGAGAACACGAGATCGCTTCTTGGGCCGTTGGGCAATGGTGCTTTCAGTGGCTTCAGTGAGGGCACGATGAGGTGCACGTGTAGTGCCAGCCAGAGGATAAACACGAGTGACTGCTTCAACTCCTTCAATGTTCTGAGAGAAACTTTGATGCTCCGCATTCTGAAGACTAAGAGGCTCCTTGGCAGGCTCTGGATAGAGGGCTTCAACGGACATATCCACGTCAGGCATAAAGATCCGATGATTGCGAGCAGAGGGCTGATATGAGATAGCTGAGTGGAGTTTGATCAGCCGCATTATCCATGGAGTGTAGAACTTCAAGCCAAAAAGATCAGATCCTGATGCAGCAAGTTGGCGGATGAAGAAGTCTTGTGCGTTGAAGCATTTGCCGTGAAGAATATAAAAGACCAAAGTCTTCATTGCACCTTCCAACTTTGCATGTGGAGAATGTCCTTTGATGGGCCAGAGAGTTCGCCTTATAATGTGATAGATAGTCCGTGGCAGATACTCAAGGTCTTCAACAAAGAACTCCTTAGGATAGGCAGCATCTGGAGGCAAAGGCTTCATCATACTGAGCATCTGACTCATGTTTGGTTCAGGCTTCTGAAAGATGCTCTCCATAGCTTCACTGTGAAGCTGACAGCCAGGTTCATAGAGATATCCAGGAGTGGGTAGACTAGTGAGCTCAATGATATCAAAGGCTTTGGCTTCGTGATGAACATTTCCTATCATCCACTCAAGGACCCAAGTCTTCGGATCTCTATTGTAACCACGTATGTGAAGAGTGGCATAAAATTGGAGCAGCAACTCTTCGTTCCAGTGCTCTTGGTCGGTGACGAAAGGTAACAATCCAACCTCTTTGAAGCAATCCATAGCTTCTTCCAAGCAGGGCAGACCAGCTATTGCTTCGGTGTCAAGACGCATATGTGGGAAGATGCGACCTTGATTGTACAGAATGCATGAGTAATAGCTTCGCTGCGGATAGCTCCAGAACCGATCTGAAGATATTCGTTCCCTTGAGTAGGGGTTCTTGGAGCTATTGAAGAAGGTGTTGTCTGCTTTGAAGCCGTTGACATTGAAGGATCCAGGTGCTGATGCAGGACCTGGAAACCTGGGCAACCTTGGCATTGGCTTCTGTACCTGAGGCCTATGCTCAATATGATAGTCAAATTGAGGACCAGCAGCAGGCGCAGGAACAGGAGCAGTAGCATCATTGGCTTCGCTGACATCTGGTTCATGGGTTGGTGTAGGCTCCACATTTGCTTCAGCCATGACAACGTCAGTGGCTTCATTCGTGTTGGTGGTGGCAGCCTCAAGATTTTCTACCTGCACTTGATGAGCTGGAGGGTCGGGCACAAACACGTTCTCCTCGAGAACAGCTTCTTCAATAGTTGGGGGAGTAGGGACACGTTCTTCTTCTTGGGTGTCATCGGCTGATGCAGCCGGAATGTCTTCAGCAGCTTTAGCTTCAGACTTGGAGACTTGAGACCTTGGTCCTTTGTGAAGCCCGCGTAACGCTGGCGACGCCTTTGGAGATGGAGTTGGCTGGGCCTCAAGGTCATCTTCTTCTTGTTGTTGTGGGTGATCAGCCCATGATGCATCCTGAGCAGTTGGCGTCAGAGGACGACCAATACTGATGAGTTCACTGTGCGTAAGCACAGGCGATGATACTTGTTGGTGCTCGATCTGACGAAGAACTACATCATCTTCAACATTGTCATGGTGACCAATGTCTTCAGCAGTGGTGGGATCGACTGCTGGAATGTCTTCAGCTGTATGAGCCTCTGTGGAAGCAGGCTCATGGACAATCAGTTGGCGCTCTTGGTGTGCAGATGCAAGGCGAACCATTGAGATAGGTTCAACAACCAGGGGCTCTGTGGGAGCAGCCCGTTCCTTCTTGGTCTTCCGCTTCTTCTTAGAGGGAGCAGCATCAGAGGCTTCAGAATGTTTCCTCTTTCTGGCTTCAGCCTCAGCAGTCCTCGTCTTCTTCAGTTCTGAAGCGGTTGACCTAGCCTTTGGCTTCAAGCCAGCCATGCTGGCTGGGAAGACAATGGGATGTGCTTCCTGTCTTGGTGCGTCGGGTGCGGCCACAGCTGGCTTCTTCTTCTTCTTTGCAGCCATCCTGGGGTCGATGCTAGGACGACCAAGGGCCTTGCGCTTCTCAGCCTCATTGTAGGCTTGCACACTCTTGTCAGCCAAGATCTTCATGCGCTCACGAGAACCTTGGGCTTCTGCATGTTTCTTGAGAAAGGCTTCTTTGAGCTCGTGCTGCATAATCTTGAAGTTGTTCACCTCTTGCACGCTGAGCTTGGCCATGTGCTTCTTGAACTGAGTTTTCTCAAAGTCAATCTTTTGCTTCAGTTCGACGATGCACTGAGCTAGAGCTAGCTCTGAAGTAATGGCACCATGGAAGGCGACACTAAGGCCAATTGGAAGTTGCAGATCTTCAAAGCTGAGGTTGGGCGTGTCAAACCATTCATCAATGAAGTTGTGGATGATTGCCACGTCAAAGAGAGGCAGATCATTGAAGATTTCTGTTTCTTCTTTGCTCTTGATCAGTTGCTCAAGAGCGTCATCTGCAAGATCTTCATCGCTGGACAGATCAATAGCGTCGTTGTGCAGAATGGCAGCAACAGTCAGTTCTTGGCTGGTGTGTTGTGTAGGCATCTTGACTCTCGAGGGCTTGGAGATGTGTGACAAATCTTCAGACTGCACACTGTCTTTAGGAGGTGCAGTAGCCAGTGGCTTTGCCCATGAGATTTTTGGTGCTGAGGTAGGCTTTGAAGCTTTAGGCTGCTTCAGTTTCTTTGGCTTCGGCGCTGCAGGCACTTCATCAGATTCAGCGTCATCTGGAGGCTCATCCACGGCTGTCCCTTGAACCATGATATGAGTGATGAGACCTTCCAGGTTGTAGAAGGGCCCAACAAGATTGGGTTCAGCTTCGCGGGTGCCATCGGCACGGGGAGCAGAGGGACCAGGGTTGAAGTCTAGTCTCAATGACTTTTTGTTCTGCTTCGCCGAATTCTGGGCAAACTGAAAGTTGCGCTTGAAGAGATTGTCGTCACGACACCATAGCAGTGACGATGGGTCAGCATCCGCAGGCTGTGGTCCACGGACCATGCAGGGATAGAAGCCTTGTTCAATGGCTTCATCTCTGGACCTGGGTTGAATATTTCTGTATAGGATGTCTCCCCATGGTCGCTTGATGGCATTCTTCTCAGCATATTCCTTTGTCACAAACCTGTACTTGAACCACTGTTCTGCCCAATATCGTCGAATCCATTGGATTCCTATCTTGCGCTGATTGTAATCCTCTTCTGGATCTGTCTTGTACAGCTCTGAGAGGTCATCGGGCATATCTCTTGATGTTTCACCTCGACGCTTTCTGCCACCCTTCCTTGCTGATTTCTCTGCAGCCATGAACTTTAAACCGAATGGCTTCAATACATTCAAAGGCTTCAAAGGCTTTCGCTTGCTGGACAAACAGGAACTGGCTTCGGGAGAATTTATATGATGATGTAAGAATTCGTAACTTGCAAAATCTCTTCTCATCCAAGGGCTTGGTGAAGATATTTGCCAATTGCTCTTCAGTGTTGACGTGTATGATATCAATATCTTCCTTCACAACATGATCTCTGAGAAAGTGATGACAAATCTCAGTGTGCTTTGTCTTCGAGTGCTGAACTGGGTTGTTGGCAATCTTGATGGCGCTTTTGTTGTCGCAGTAGAGTGGCACTTGCTTCAGATGAATGCCATAGTCTTTGAGTGTTTGCTTCATCCATAGAAGCTGAGCGCAGCAAGATCCAGCAGCAATGTATTCAGATTCAGTAGTGGAGAGAGATACATAGTTCTGCTTCTTTGAAGACCAACATACAAGTGATCGTCCCAGAAAATGACATGTGCCTGATGTAGACTTGCGACCCACCTTGTCACCACATTAATCAGCATCCGAGAATCCAACTAGATCAAACTCTGAGCCCTTTGGATACCATAATCCTAGAGTTGGGGTGTAAGCCAAATATCGAAGAATTCGCTTCACAGCTAAGTGATGTGATTCCTTTGGTGCCGCTTGGAATCGAGCACACATGCAAACACTAAGCATAATATCTAGCCTAGATGCACATAGATAAAGTAAAGAACCAATCATGGAGCGGTATACCTTTTGATCGAACTCTTTACCATTGTCGTCAGGACCCAGATGATGTTTGGCTGGCATTGGCGTCGTGAAGCCTTTGCAGTCTTGCATACCAAACTTCTTCAGGAAATCTTTGAGATACTTCTCTTGAGATATAAAGATGTCGTTGCGTTGCTGATGTATCTAAAGACCAAGGAAGAACTTCAGCTCACCCACCATGGACATTTGATATTGCTATTGCATCATATATCCAAACTCTTCACTGTATTTCTGATTGGTGCAGCCGAAGATAATGTCATCCACATATATTTGGCACACAAACAGTTCACCATCATATGTCTTCGTGAAGAGAGTGGGGTCGAGGGAACCAGGTGTGAAGCCTTTGCTCTTCAGGAAGTATTTGAGTGTGTCATACCAAGCCCGAGGGGCTTGTTTGAGGCCATACAGTGCCTTGTTGAGCTTATACACCATGTCAGGATCTTTTGGATCTTCAAAACAAGGCGGTTGTGCAACATACACCTCTTCTTCAATCTTGCCATTGAGAAAGGCACTCTTCACATCCATTTGATACAAAGGAATATTATGATGATTTGCATAGGCCAGTAGTATGCGATAGCTTCAAGTCTAGCCACAGGAGCAAATGTTTCATCGAAGTCAATCCCTTCAACTTGAGTGTATCCTTGAGCAATGAGACGAGCTTTGTTTCTGACAACTTGACCATGCTCATCTTGCTTATTGCGATATATCTATTTGGTGCCTATTATATTGTGCTTCCAAGGATCAGGACGCTTAACCAGTTCCCATACATTATTCAGCTCAAATTGTTGAAGCTCTTCTTGCATAGCTTGAATCCATTCAGGTTCCATGAAGGCTTCTTCAACTTTCTTGGGTTCTGTTATTGAGACGAATGTGAAGTGCCCACGGAAATTTGCTAGCTATGTTGCCCTTGAACGAGTGAGTGGACCTGGTGCATTGACGCTATCAATTATTCTCTCAATCTGCACTTCATTTGCAACACGAGGATGTACAGGACGAAGATTTTGCTCTTGCTGATCATTGTCATTGTTAGAGGGATTGTCTTCAGGCTGAGCATTGTCTTCAGGTTGATCAGGTGCGGAGATGATAAGTTCCTCTTCAGGTTGAGCTTCAGAGGGTATGATTTCTCTAGTTCCCATAAGTTTGATTGATTCACTGGATGAAACTGAAGGAAATATGCCCTAGAGGCAATAATAAAGTTATTATTTATTTCCTTATATCATGATAAAAGTTTATTATTCATGCTAGAATTGTATTAACCGGAAACATAATACATGTGTGAATACATAGACCAACAGAGTGTCACTAGTATGCCTCTACTTGACTAGCTCGTTAATCAAAGATGGTTATGTTTCCTAACCATGAACAAAGAGTTGTTATTTGATTAACGAGGTCACATCATTAGTTGAATGATCTGATTGACATGACCCATTCCATTAGCTTAGCACCCGATCGTTTAGTATGTTGCTATTGCTTTCTTCATGACTTATACATGTTCCTATAACTATGAGATTATGCAACTCCCGTCTACCGGAGGAACACTTTGGGTACTACCAAACGTCACAACGTAACTGGGTGATTATAAAGGAGTATTACAGGTGTCTCCAATGGTAGATGTTGGGTTGGCGTATTTCGAGATTAGGGTTTGTCACTCCGATTGACGGAGAGGTATCTCTGGGCCCTCTCGGTAATGCACATCACATAAGCCTTGCAAGCACTGCAACTAATAAGTTAGTTGTGAGATGATGTATTACGGAACGAGTAAAGAGACTTGCCGGTAACGAGATTGAACTAGGTGTTGGATACCGACGATCGAATCTCGGGCAAGTAACATACCGATGACAAAGGGAACAACGTATGTTGTTATGCGGTCTGACCGATAAAGATCTTCGTAGAATATGTAGGAGCCAATATGGGCATCCAGGTCCCGCTATTGGTTATTGACCGGAGACGTGTCTCGGTCATGTCTACATTGTTCTCGAACCGTAGGGTCCGCACGCTTAACGTTACGATGACAGTTATTATGAGTTTATGCATTTTGATGTACCGAAGGTTGTTCGGAGTCCCGGATGAGATCACGGACATGACGAGGAGTCTCGAAATGGTCGAGACGTAAAGATTGATATATTGGAAGCCTATGCTCGGGCACCGGAAGTGTTCCGGGTGAAATCGGGATTTTACCGGATTACCGGGAGGGTTACCGGAACCCCCCCGGGAGGTAAATGGGCCTATTGGGCCTTAGTGGAAAAGAGAGAAGAGGCAGCCCACACCTGGCCGGCGCCCCCCACCTTTCCCAAGTCCTAATAGGACTAGGAGAGGTGGGCCGGCCCCCTCTTTCTCCTTCTTCCCCAAGAATCCTAGTTGGAATAGGATTGGGGGGAAGGAGTCCTACTCCCGGTGGGAGTAGGACTCCTCCCTGCGCCTCCCTCCTAGCCGGCCGAACCCCCTGCCCCTGGCCTTTATATACGGGGGCAGGGGGCACCACAAGACACACAAGTTAATCGTTCCTTAGCCGTGTGCGGTGCCCCCTGCCACCAAATTCCACCTCGAACATACAGTTAGAGTGCTTAGGCGAAGCCCTGCGTCGGTAGTACATCAAGATCGTCACCACGCCGTCGTGCTGACGGAACTCTTCCTCGGTGCTTTGCTGGATCGGAGCCCGAGGAACGTCATCGAGCTGAACGTGTGCTAAGAACTCGGAGGTGCCGGAGTAACGGTGCTTGGATCGGTCGGATCGGAAAGAAGACGTACGACTACTTCCTCTACGTTGTGAGATCGCTTCCACAGTCGGTCTGCGTTGGTACGTAGACAATACTCTCCCCCTCGTTGCTATGCATCACCATGATCTTGCGTGTGCGTAGGAAAATTTTCGAAATTACTACGTACCCCAACAGTGGCATCCGAGCCTAGGTTTTATGGTTTGATGTTATTTGCACGAGTAGAACACAAGTGAGTTGTGGGCGATACAAGTCATACTGCCTACCAGCATGTCATACTTTGGTTTGGCGGTATTGTTGGGTGAGACGATCCGGACCAACCTTACGCGTACTCTTACGCGAGACCGGTTCCCTCGACGTGCTTTGCACATAGATGGCTTGCGGAAGACTGTCTCTCCAACTTTAGTTGAACCAAGTGTGACTACGCCCGGTCCTTGAGAAGGTTAAAACGGAGTCTATTTGACGAACTATCGTTGTGGTTTTGATGCGTAGGTGAGATGAGTTCTTACTTAAGCCCGTAGCAGCCACGTAAAACTTGCAACAACAAAGTAGAGGACGTCTAACTTGTTTTTGCAGGGCATGTTGTGATGTGATATGGTCAAGGCATGATGCTGATTTTATTGTATGAGATGAGCATGTTTTGTAACCGAGTTATCGGCAACTGGCAGGAGCCATATGGTTGTCGCTTTATTGTATGCAATGCAATCGCGATGTAATGCTTTACTTTATTACTAAGCGGTAGTGATAGTCGTGGAAGCATAAGATTGGCGAGACGACAACGATGCTACGATGGAGATCAAGGTGTCGCGCCGGTGACGATGGTGATCATGACGGTGCTTCGGAGATGGAGATCACAAGCACAAGATGATGATGGCCATATCATATCACTTATATTGATTGCATGTGATGTTTATCCTTTTATGCATCTTATCTTGCTTTGATTGACGGTAGCATTATAAGATGATCTCTCACTAAATTATCAAGAAGTGTTCTCCCTGAGTATGCACCGTTGCCAAAGTTCGTCGTGCCCAGACACCACGTGATGATCGGGTGTGATAAGCTCTACGTCCATCTACAACGGGTGCAAGCCAGTTTTGCACACGCAGAATACTCAGGTTAAACTTGACGAGCCTAGCATATGCAGATATGGCCTCGGAACACGGAGACCGAAAGGTCGAGCGTGAATCATATAGTAGATATGATCAACATAACGATGTTCACCATTGAAAACTACTCCATCTCACGTGATGATCGGTTATGGTTTAGTTGATTTGGATCACGTGATCACTTAGAGGATTAGAGGGATGTCTATCTAAGTGGGAGTTCTTAAGTAATATGATTAAATTGAACTTAAATTTATCATGAACTTAGTCCTGGTAGTATTTTGCAAATCATGTTGTAGATCAATAGCTCGCGTTGTTGCTTCCCTGTGTTTATTTTGATATGTTCCTAGAGAAAATTGTGTTGAAAGATGTTAGTAGCAATGATGCGGATTGGATCCGTGATCTGAGGTTTATCCTCATTGCTGCACAGAAGAATTATGTCCTTGATGCACCGCTAGGTGACAGACCTATTGCAGGAGCAGATGCAGACGTTATGAACGTTTGGCTAGCTCAATATGATGACTACTTGATAGTTTAGTGCACCATGCTTAACGGCTTAGAATCGGGACTTCAAAGACGTTTTGAACGTCATGGACCATATGAGATGTTCCAGGAGTTGAAGTTAATATTTCAAGCAAATACCCGAGTTGAGAGACATGAAGTCTCCAGCAAGTTCTATAGCTAAAAGATGGAGGAGAATCGCTCAACTAGTGAGCATGTGCTCAGATTGTCTGGGTACTACAATCGCTTGAATCAAGTGGGAGTTAATCTTCCAGATAAGATAGTGATTGACAGAATTCTCTAGTCATCATCACTAAGTTAGTAGAACTTCGTGATGAACTATAATATGCAAGGGATAACGGAAACAACTCCCAAGCTCTTCGTGATGCTGAAATCAACGAAGGTAGAAATCAAGAAAAACATCAAGTGTTGATGGTTGACAAGACCACTAGTTTCAAGAAAAGGGCAAAGGGAAGAAGGGGAACTTCAAGAAGAACGGCAAGCAAGTTGCTGCTCAAGTGAAGAAGCCCAAGTCTGATCCCAAGCCTGAGACTAAGTGATTCTACTACAAAGGGACTGGTCACTGGAAGCGGAACTACCCCAAGTGATTGGCGGATAAGTAGGATGGCAAAGTGAACATAAGTATATTTTGATATACATGTTATTGATGTGTACTATACTAGTGTTTATAGCAACCCCTCAGTATTTGATGCTAGTTCAGTTGCTAAGAGTAGTAACTCGAAACGGGAGTTGCAGAATAAACAGAGACTAGTTAAGGGTGAAGTGACGATGTGTGTTGGAAGTAGTTCCAAGATTGATATGATCATCATCGCACACTCCCTATAATTTCGGGATTAGTGTTGAACCTAAATAAGTGTTATTTGGTTTTTGCGTTGAGCATGAATATGATTTGATCATGTTTATTGCAATACGGTTATTCATTAAAGTCAGAGAATAATTGTTGTTCTGTTTACATGAATAAAACCTTCACCCAATGAAACAAGTTCACTGGATCTCGATCGTAGTGATACACATATTCATGATATTGAAACCAAAAGATGCAAAGTTAATAATGATAGTGCAACTTATTTGTGGCACTGCCGTTTAGGTCATATTGGTGTAAAGCGCATGAAGAAACTCCATGCTGATGGGCTTTTTGAATCACTTGATTATGAATCAGTTGATGCTTGCGAACCATGCCTCATGGGCAAGATGACTAAAACTCTGTTCTTCGGAACAATGGAGCAAGCAACAGATTTGTTGGAAATCATACATACTGATGTATGTGGTCCGATGAATATTGAGGCTCGCGACAGGTATCATTATTTTCTTCACAGATGATTTGAGCAGATATGAGTATATCTACTTGATGAAACATAAGTCTAAAACATTTGAAAAGTTCAAAGAATTTTAGAGTGAAGTGAAAAATCATCGTAACAAGAAAAATAAAGTTTCTATGATCTGATCGTGGAAAAGAGTATTTGAGTTACGAGTTTGGTCTTCAGTTAAAACAATGTGAAATAGTTTCACTACTCACGCCACCTGGAACACCACAGCATAATGGTGTGTCCGAACGTCATAACCATACTTTATTGGATATAGTGCAATCTATGATGTTTCTTACCGATTTACCACTATCGTTTTTGGGGTCATGCATTAGAGACAGCTGCATTCACGTTAAAAAGGGGCACCATCTATATCCGTCGAGACGACGCCTTATGAACTATGGTTTGGCAAGAAACCAAAGTTGTCGTTTCTTAAAGTTTGGGGCTGCGATGCTTATGTGAAAAAGCTTCAACCTGATAAGCTCGGACCCAAATCGGAGAAATGTGTCTTCATAGGATATCCAAAGGAAACTATTGGATACACCTTCTATCACAGATCCGAAGGCAAGACTTTTGTTGCTAAGTTCGGAAACTTTCTAGAGAAGGAGTTTCTCTCGAAAGAAGTGAGTGGGAGGAAAGTAGAACTTGACGAGGTAACTGTACCTGCTCCCTTATTGGAAAATAGTACATCACAGAAAACTGTTTCTGCGACACCTATACCAATTAGTGAGGAAGCTAATGATGATGATCATGAAACTTCAGGACAAGATACTACTAAACCACGTAGATCAACCAGAGTGAGATCCGCACCAGAGTGGTACGGTAATCCAATTCTGGAAGTCATGCTACTAGATCATGATGAACCTACGAACTATGAAGAAGCGATGGTGAGCCCAGATTCCGCAAAGTGGCTTGAGGCCATGAAATCTGAGATGGGATCCATGTATGAGAACAAAGTATGGACTTTGGTTGACTTGCCCGATGATCGGCAAGCAATTGAGAATAAATGGATCTTCAAGAGGAAGACGGATGCTGATAGTAGTGTTACTATCTACAAAGCTAGAATTGTCGCAAAAGGTTTTCGACAAGGTCAAGGTGTTGACTACGATGAGAGTTTCTCACTCGTATCTATGCTTAAATCTGTCCGAATCATGTTAGCAATTGCCGCATTTTATGAAATCTGGCAAATGGATAAACAAAACTGCATTCCTTAATGGATTTACTAAAGAAGAGTTGTATGTGATGCAACTAGAAGGTTTTGTCAATCCAAAAGGTGCTAACAAAATGTGCAAGCACCAGCGATCCATCTGTGGACTGGTGCAAGCATCTCGGAGTTGGAATATACGCTTTGATAAGTTGATCAAAGCATATAGTTTTATACAGACTTGCGGTGAAGCCTGTATTTACAAGAAAGTGAGTGGGAGCACTACAGCATTTCTGATAAGTATATGTGATTGACATATTGTTGATCCGAAATAATGTAGAATTATTCTGTAAAGCATAAAGGAGTGTTTGAAAGGAGTTTTTCAAAGAAAGACTTCGGTGAAGCTGCTTACATATTGAGCTTCAAGATCTATAGAGATAGATCAAGATGCTTGATAAGTTCTTTCAATGAGTACATACCTTGACAAAGATTTTGAAGTAGTTCAAAATGGAGCAGTCAAAGAAAGAGTTCTTGCCTGTATTATAAGGTGTGAAGTTGAGTAAGACTCAAAGCCCGACCACGGCAGAAGATAGAAAGAGAATGAAAGTCATTCCCTATGCCTTGGCCATAGGTTCTATAAAGTATGTCATGCTGTATACCAGATCTATTGTATACCCTGCACTGATTTGGCTAGGGAGTACAATAATGATCTAGGAGTAGATCACTGGACAGCGGTCAGAATTATCCTTAGTGAAATAAGGATATGTTTCTCGATTATGGACGTGATAAAAAGGTTCGTCGTAAAGGGTTACGCCGATGCAAGTTTTGACACTAATCTAGATGACTCTAAGTCTCGGTCTAGATACATATTGAAAGTGGGAGCAATTAGCTAGAGTAGCTCCGTGCAGAGCATTATAGACAAAGAATTTTGCAAAATACTTACGGATCTGAATGTGACAGACCCGTTGACTAAAATTATCTCACAAGCAAAACATGATCACACCTTAGTACTCTTTGGGTATTAATCACATAGAGATGTGAACTAGATTACTGACTCTAGTAAACCCTTTGAGTGTTGGTCACATGACGATGTGAACTATGGGTGTTAATCACATGGTGATGTGAACTATTGCTGTTAAATCACATGGCGATGTGAACTAGATTATTGACTCTAGTGCAAGTGGGAGACTGAAGGAAATATGCCCTAGAGGCAATAATAAAGTTATTATTTATTTCCTTATATCATGATAAAAGTTTATTATTCATGCTAGAATTGTATTAACCGGAAACATAATACATGTGTGAATACATAGACCAACAGAGTGTCACTAGTATGCCTCTACTTGACTAGCTCGTTAATCAAAGATGGTTATGTTTCCTAACCATGAACAAAGAGTTGTTATTTGATTAACGAGGTCACATCATTAGTTGAATGATCTGATTGACATGACCCATTCCATTAGCTTAGCACCCGATCGTTTAGTATGTTGCTATTGCTTTCTTCATGACTTATACATGTTCCTATAACTATGAGATTATGCAACTCCCGTCTACCGGAGGAACACTTTGGGTACTACCAAACGTCACAACGTAACTGGGTGATTATAAAGGAGTATTACAGGTGTCTCCAATGGTAGATGTTGGGTTGGCGTATTTCGAGATTAGGGTTTGTCACTCCGATTGACGGAGAGGTATCTCTGGGCCCTCTCGGTAATGCACATCACATAAGCCTTGCAAGCACTGCAACTAATAAGTTAGTTGTGAGATGATGTATTACGGAACGAGTAAAGAGACTTGCCGGTAACGAGATTGAACTAGGTGTTGGATACCGACGATCGAATCTCGGGCAAGTAACATACCGATGACAAAGGGAACAACGTATGTTGTTATGCGGTCTGACCGATAAAGATCTTCGTAGAATATGTAGGAGCCAATATGGGCATCCAGGTCCCGCTATTGGTTATTGACCGGAGACGTGTCTCGGTCATGTCTACATTGTTCTCGAACCGTAGGGTCCGCACGCTTAACGTTACGATGACAGTTATTATGAGTTTATGCATTTTGATGTACCGAAGGTTGTTCGGAGTCCCGGATGAGATCACGGACATGACGAGGAGTCTCGAAATGGTCGAGACGTAAAGATTGATATATTGGAAGCCTATGTTCGGGCACCGGAAGTGTTCCGGGTGAAATCGGGATTTTACCGGATTACCGGGAGGGTTACCGGAACCCCCCCGGGAGGTAAATGGGCCTATTGGGCCTTAGTGGAAAAGAGAGAAGAGGCAGCCCACACCTGGCCGGCGCCCCCCACCTTTCCCAAGTCCTAATAGGACTAGGAGAGGTGGGCCGGCCCCCTCTTTCTCCTTCTTCCCCAAGAATCCTAGTTGGAATAGGATTGGGGGGAAGGAGTCCTACTCCCGGTGGGAGTAGGACTCCTCCCTGCGCCTCCCTCCTAGCCGGCCGAACCCCCTGCCCCTGGCCTTTATATACGGGGGCAGGGGGCACCACAAGACACACAAGTTAATCGTTCCTTAGCCGTGTGCGGTGCCCCCTGCCACCAAATTCCACCTCGAACATACCGTTACAGTGCTTAGGTGAAGCCCTGCGTCGGTAGTACATCAAGATCGTCACCACGCCGTCGTGCTGACGGAACTCTTCCTCGACGCTTTGCTGGATCGGAGCCCGAGGAACGTCATCGAGCTGAACGTGTGCTAAGAACTCGGAGGTGCCGGAGTAACGGTGCTTGGATCGGTCGGATCGGAAAGAAGACGTACGACTACTTCCTCTACGTTGTGAGATCGCTTCCGCGGTCGGTCTACGTTGGTACGTAGACAATACTCTCCCCCTCGTTGCTATGCATCACCATGATCTTGCGTGTGCGTAGGAAAATTTTCGAAATTACTACGTACCCCAACAGAAACTTCATCTAGCACATTTGGCAGGTGCTCTCTTTGTGAGCCATTAGTCTCACCGAACCGCACATCCACTATTTCAACCACTTTATAATGAAAGAGATTGAAGACTCTATAGGAGTGCGAATCCTTTCTATATCCAAGCATAAAACCCTCATGTGCTTTTGGTGCAAATTTTGAAGTGTGATGTGGATCCTCGATCCAGCACCTGGCGCCAAATACTCTGAAGTAACTGACATTTGGCTTCTTGCCAGTAAGGAGCTCATAGGATGTCTTGTTCAGAAGCTTGTGAAGATAAACACGGTTGATTGTATGGCATGCAGTATCAATGGCTTCAGGCCAGAACTTTCTTGGAGTCTTGTATTCATCAAGCATCGTTCGGGCCATCTCAATAAGTGTTCTGTTCTTGCGTTCAATGACGCCATTCTGATGTGGCGAGTATGGAGCTGAGAATTCATGTGTGATGCCCAACGTATCAAGATATGTATCCAGGCCAGTGTTCTTGAATTCAGTGCCATTGTCACTTCTGATGTGTTTTATCTTGGCGCCATAGTTGGTCATTGCTCGATTGGCGAAGCGTCTGAAGACATCCCGCACTTCAGTCTTGTAGAGGATTATATGCACCCAAGTATATCTAGAATAATCATCAACAATGACAAAGCCATAGAGACAAGCAGTAGTAGTAAAAGTTGAGTAATGAGTGGGACCGAAAAGATCCATGTGGAGCAGTTCGAAGGGTCGAGTCGTTGTCATGATTGTCTTCGAGGGATGCTCGGCCCTCGTCATCTTTCTTGCTTCACAGGCACCGCATAAGTGATCTTTCTTGAACTTGACACCCTCAATGCCTATGACATGCTTCTTCTTTGTAAGGGTGTGAAGGTTCCTCATGCCAGCATGCCCTAGCCTCCGATGCCAGAGCCAGCATTGTGAAGCTTTTGCTAGAAGACATACGGCAAGCTGTGGTCCTGCTGAGAAATCTACCACGTACAAATCATCTTTCCGATACCCTTCAAACACTAGAGACTTGTCAGATTCTATTAGAACAAGGCAACGATATTTTCCAAATATCACAATCATGTTTAAATCACAAAGCATTGAGGCAGACATTAAGTTGAAACCAAGGGATTCAACAAGCATGACTTTATCCATGTGTTGATCCTTTGAGATTGCAACTCTACCTAGACCCAATACCTTACTTTTACCAGTGTCAGCAAATGTGATGTGACTTTTGTTGGATGGACGTAAGGTTGAGTCCATAAGAAGGCTTCGCTTGCCAGTCATGTGATTGGTACACCCACTATCAATAATCTATTCTGAAGCAGCTGGTGTCGTATCCTACAGTGCAGTTAGGGGGATAGGCTTCACGAAGAGAATTGTGAAGCAAAAACATTTGACGAACCACTGGGTTATGAAAGCTTAGATCGATATTTGGACTGATAGGGCGAGTAGCAAGCGATTCAGGAACAAAGTACATAATAAGACCATTTGGGCATTTGATCTTGCGCCCTACAAGATGTTTAAGGTCCCCAGCAATAGCGTCAGGCGATTTTGGTTTTCTGCTGGAGACCTTTCCCTGCAAAAGAGAGTTAAGCTTTCTTAGCCACCCATATCTTCAAGGGTGGCTTTGAAGCAATGAGTCTAAGTGCAGCATCTGAGAACTTTGGCTTTGGAGCCCTAGCAAAAAGTCTTGCAGGTGGACAATAGTACTCATAAAAATAAGCAGAATAGTTCTTAGTCTTATGAACATGGCGGTTTGATGAACCGCACTCATATTCATAGGCCTGAGTATGGCTTCCCTGCAAAACATTTGTGTTAGTGTGACTCCGATGAGTCCTCTGTCTGCCTGAAGCCTTTGGACCATATGAAGCCTGTGGTCTGGGGTTTGTCTTCTTCACCCGTGGTGTCATGATGACATTCACAGGAAGATTCTCCAAACACCTTTTCGGCACCCAGATCTTCTTCATAGGCGGTCCATTCCTGCAGTTAGTACCAATATACCTGGCAAACACTTCACCATTCTGATTCTTAAACAGTTTGTAGTTTGCATCAAAGGATTCATCAATAACAATGGGATTAGCACAAGTGAAGCCAGATAGGGTGGATGGATCCACTAAAGGTTCCTTTGCAGCAACCCATGTGGTTTTGGGGTACTGCTCGGGTTTCCAGTAAGAGCCATCGGCATTCATTTTCCTTTCGAACCCAACACCCTCTTTCCTAGGGTTTCGGTTCAGGATCTGCCTTTTGAGGACATCACATAGTGTCTAATGCCCTTTGAGACTTTTGTACATCCCTGTTTCAAGCAGTGTCTTCAACCTAGCATTCTCATCAGCAATAGCAGTGGTATCCTCGGCAGAGGGGTTAGTTACCACATCAACAGGTGAAGATATTGCAACAGTAGTAGCAGTAGAACATTCAGCAACAGAAGTAGCGTTATCACGCTCAATGCATTTAATACATGGTGGTTCAAATCCTTCCTGAGCTGAACTAATCTGTTTGGCGCGAAGTGACTCGTTTTCCTTTTGAAGATCTTCATGAGCCGCTCTCAATTTCTCAAGGTCTTGCTTCCTTTGAAGATAATCATAGGAAAGCCTTTCATGAGTTGTTGAGAGCGTTTCATGACGACTTTCCAGTTCCTCATACTTAATGTGAAGATTTTTTATGTCTTCAATTAAGGACTGAGATCGAGTCATTTCAGCATCTAACAGATCATCGCTTTTGTCTAACAGTTTTTGAATGTGTTCCATAGCTTTCTGATGTTCAGTTGCAATTTTAGCAAGTGTTTTGTAGCTAGGTTTGGAATCACAATCAGATTCATCGTCACTGGATGTTTGATAGTGAGTAGTGCGTGTGTTTACCTTGGCACCGCGTGCCATGAAGCAGTAGGAAGGAGCGGAGTAGTCCTTGTCATTCGCATCGGTGTCGGTGATGAAGTCATTGTCTTCAGTGTTGAAGATGGACTTGGCAACGTATGTTGTAGCCAGACTCGCAACGCCAGAATCGGACTCCTCCTCAGACTCCACCTCCGCCTCCTCAGAAGCAGACTCCTCCTCAGAATCCATTTCCTTGCCAACAAATGCACGTGCCTTGCCAGATGAGTTCTTCTTGTGTGATGAAGACTTTGAGGAAGACTTGGAAGAAGACTTTGAGTATTTCTTCTTCTTCTTGTCGTCAGAGTCGTACTCCTTGCTCTTCTTCTTCTTGTTGTTCTCATTGTCCCACTATGGACACTCAGAGATGTAGTGGCCAGGTTTCTTGCACTTGTGACATGTTCTTTTCTTGTAGTCATGAGCAGAAGCTCCTTTCCAATGTCTTCAGGATCATCAGAACTGCTGTCAGATTCTTCTTCAGATGAGGAGACAGCTTTTGCCTTCAAGGCACGAGTTCGCCCATAGCTGGGACCGTAGATGTCTCTTTTCTCAGAAAGCTGAAACTCGTGTGTGTTGAGCCTCTCAAATATGTCAGACGGATCGAGTGTCTTGAAATCAGGGCGTTCTTGAATCATCAGGGCTAGAGTGTCAAATGAACTGTCAAGTGATCTCAGGAGTGTCTTGACGACTTCATGCTTGGTGATCTCAGTGGCGCCGAGGGCTTGAAGCTCATTTGTGATGTCAGTGAGTCGATCAAACGTGAGCTGGACATTCTCATTGTCATTTCTCTTGAAGCGGTTGAAGAGGTTGCGAAGGACACTGATTCTCTGATCTCTCTGGGTGGAGACGCCTTCGTTGACCTTGAAGAGCTAGTTCCAGACTAGCTTGGAAGTCTACAACGCATTCACACGGCCATACTGTCCTTTGGTCAGATGACCACATATGATATTCTTGGCAGTAGAGTCCAGTTGAACGAACTTCTTGACATCAACAGCAGTGACACCTTCTCCAGCCTTGGGAACGCCGTTCTTGACGACATACCATAGGTCGACATCAATGGCTTCAAGATGCATGCGCATCTTATTCTTCCAGTAGGGATATTCAGTTCCATCAAAGACGGGGCACGCAGCGGAGACTTTAATTATCCTTGCAGTCGACATAGCTAAAACTCCAGGTGGTTAAACCGAATCACAGAGAACAAGGGAGTACCTTGCTCTGATACCAATTGAAAGTGCTAGTGATCGACTAGAGGGGGGGTGAATAGGCGATTTTTAAGAAAGTCTTCAAAACATGGAAGTTTCAAAGACAAATGATAGAAGTAAACCTATTACCACACAGCGGAAGGTAGACTACACTAGGCAACCTTAGTCAAGTAACCAAAGAAGTGAAAGCACAATGACTAATAGCAGCTAGGCAGTAAGGATCAGGTAGGAAGATATTGTGAAGCCAATCAGAACAAGTAGTCACTTAGTGAAGACAAAAGATAATACAATCATGCAATGACTTCACAAGGACCAATAGTAAGTAAAGGAAGGGAAGGATGAAACCAGTGACTCGTTGAAGACAATGATTTGTTGGACCAGTTCCAGTTGCTGTGACAATTGTACGTCTGGTTAGGGCAGCTAGGTATTTAAACCTGAGGACACCCAGTCTTGAACACGCAGCTCAGAACCCTTAGTCCTCACCATATTCCCCTTGAGCTAAGGTCACGCAGACCTCGCCCAATCACTCTGGTAAGTCTTCAAGGTAGACTCCCAAACCTTCACAGACTTTGTTCACCGGCGATCCACAATGACTCTTGGATGCTCAGAACGCGACGCCTAACCGGCTGGAGGATTCACAGCCCTCAAGTGTAATAAGTCTTCAGATCACACAGACAGGACGACTTAAGTGATGCCTAACACTCTTTGGCTTTGGGTGGTTAGGACTTTATCCTCGCAAGGAATTCTCTCTCAAAGGCTTCGAGGTGGGTTGCTCTCAAACGACAACAGCCGTACTTTAACTCTAAGCAGCCAACCGTTTATGGTTGTAGGGGGTGGGCTATTTATAGCCACTAGGCAACCCGACCTGATTTGTCCGAAATGACCCTGGGTCACTAAGGAACTAACACGTGTTCCAACGGTCAGATTTCAAACACACACGGCAACTTTACTTGGGCTACAAGCAAAGCTGACTTGTCCAACTCTGGACAAGATTCGCTCTCATAGTCTTCACTCGAAGACATAGGATTTTGGTTAAGCATCACTTCAGTCATTCTGACTGGTTCTCTTGGAGCCCACTTAATAGTACGGTGGTTCCTATGACTCTACAAAGAAGAAAAAGAACTACGAAAGATCTAAGTCTTCGCGCTCCATAGTCTTCATGCGATGTATTCTCTTGTCATAGTCTTCAATGTGAATGTCTTCACATACCACCTTTGACTTTAATGTCTTCATACATTTTTAGGGGTCATCTCTGGTAGGAAAACCGAATCAATGAGGGACTTCTACCTGTGTTATCCTGCAATTCTCACAAACACATTAGTCCCTCAAGTAGGTTTGTCGTCAATACTCCAAAACCAACTAGGGGTGGCACTAGATGCACTTACAACTGGCCTCCCTTCCACCTCGATAGCTTGAGTGTCAGGGAGAAGGAATGGTGTAGGGTCGAAGGGAAAGTTTGCCATGGTTGACGACCTCGCCGGAGCAGGGTTGGAGGGATGAAGCAATGAAGAAACTAAGCTAGGAGGATTTGATTGATGAGACTGGAGAGGGCAGCGAGAAAGAGGTGGGAAATTAGCATTGGCAGAGTCCCGAGCAGAGGGCAATAAATTTTCTGCAGGGCCGGAATTATGGGAAGACGGAACGATAGAACCACTGACAAGCGGGTCCCTCCGACCATTGTTACCAGATTCCCGATTATTCACCAAACTGGGGGGATTTGCCATGTCAGATGAGGAATGTGGAACGACAATCTCGGCCCGGAATCTACAGTTGACTGCAATATGCCCCCATCTGTTGTAGGCCTTACAACAGATTTTGTTTTGGCATTTGGGCCTCAAGTGGCCCAACATGAGGCAGCGAACACAAAAAAGGCCGGAAGCGCTATGGGCCGCAGGGTCCAAAGATTTAAAACGCGCAGATCCCGCCCCACCCAACGCAGTATTATTGGGCGAAGTTAAAACTGAATTAAATGGGCCTCTTGACTGCTGCATGGCTCGATCAAGGGAATTTTGCGAAGTTTGCGAAGAAAAGAATTAAGGCTGATGAATAGCTTGAGCATATGATCGACGAGATTTGGCATTGGACACAATTGTCCAATTTTTGCTGGCCGCATCATGATAACGTCGGTATAGATCCTTAAGCTCATCATCCCCCTCTCCCCACATGAGAAAATTCATGGAAAAAAGATCTGACGACAAGTTGCCACCTCTAATAATTTTGAAACCCACTTCCAGAGCAGAAACGCAGAACTTGTATGACCAATTGCGCAGATGAGATACCTTAAAAAGCTTGGCAGAGCCGCCAAAACAATCTTGAATGATGAGGCCCACCGATTCTGGATTTAGCTTGATTAACGGACGCTTGAATTCCACCACGAGGAAGAACTTTGAAGATCTAGGCACATCTTGGGCATTGACGACTGCCTTGCACTGCTTCTTGATGTATTCTTCGAAAGCTTTCCCAAGGGAGAAGTTGAGATCGAAAAGGGCCATACTGTGAAGTGGCCGACGGGATCGGAGCGATCACCGGCGGGAAGTGGTCACCGGGGTCGGAATGACCACCGGCGCGGCTGGCTTGGTGGTTTTTGAACTTGATTCTCGGGATATCTAGAGCTAGAAGGAACCAGAACCGTGTTAGCGATAGGTAAATAAGACCTAAGATGTCTGATTGGGGGCAAGGGGCAAGGCAATTTTTCTTGGAAAACAACAACAAAACCTAAGAGGGACGATTGAGGGAGTGGGGTGGGTGTGCAGGAGTTTGTTGCCTTCGCCGACGGCGACCAAACCAAAGGGCGAGGGGGATTTTCCTTCAAAAACAACAAAACCTAAGAGGGCCGATTGGGTTTATGTGCCCTGCTCAGAAATTGGTTACCTTCGGCGACAGCGACGGTGGCGATGGTAGTGAGGCGTAGCGTTTTGCATCGGGCGCAATGGATGATGGAAGCTGGAACCTGAATTGTCACTGCTTGTTCAAAAATATCTGTTTGGATGTGAAATTGAGCAGAAAATTAAACGTTTCGTGCTCAAAGTCTATAACGCATAATGATTTAGTCCCGCAACTTGAGAAACTCTCTAATACGGTCTCTGTATATGAGAATACAATTACGTTCTACATTACCTCTACTGTCCCTGGATGGTTGATCGCTCTCGAGTCGCCACGTACCCCGAGAGCAGGTTATTTTCCAAAAACGGCAAGGGTATGACTGAAAAAATAGCCTAGCCCGCGCTAGGGTACGTGCCGGCTCGAGAGTGACCGACCGTCCAAGGGACCATAGATGTACCGTAGAATGTAATATATTCTTGTGTATAGAGACTGTATTGCAGCGTTTCTCAAGTTGCGGGGATCAGATCGCTAGAGATTTGGAGGACCAAACGTAATTTTCTCGAAACTGAGCCTACACTAGGAAGATGCGCACCGGAAAAATATCGAGTGCTTCCGTCCTTAGGAATTGGGGGGACCTCCTATATCGTGGGGTCCTCCTATACGACGCTTCGCGCGTCCAGTCGCAGGAGTGGAGCTCACGCAGCTGCGACTTGGACCGGCCCAACGCGGGTGCTCACTCACTGTTGACCAATCAATGGTTGACTTTTGGGGGAAAATCCAAAAAAAATTAAAAAAAACTCATGAATTCAAAATGTTCATGGATTTTGAAAAAACTTCAAAAAGTTAAAAAAAATAACGATTTTGAAAAAAGTTCACCATTTATTTAAAAGCTCCGATTTTGAGGAAAAAAATCATCTAATTTGAAAAAAAATCATCAATTTTCAAAAAAGTTCATCGAAAAATGAAAAAAAAAATCATCAAATTAGATGATAAAAAAGAACCAAAAAAGGGAAAAGGAAGAAGCGAATAAGAATGCAAACTGAGGAAGAATAACAGGAAAGAAAGAAGTTACAAGTCACCAAGTGGTGAGTGCCTTAGTGGTTACTGCTGTTCTCATGTAAAAAAAAGAGGTTTTGTGTTTGAATCATCGTGCACTCGCCCTTTTTTCGGTTTAGTAGAGAAAAAATAAACTGGAATGGGGCGATTGCCAAATTAACTAGATCGGGCACCTGCAGTGCCAAAATAGGGTTTGCCTATACCATGCGCAGTGCGCTAGGAGAAGACGCACCGCGTATCCCTCGCTCCATAGTGCGCCCTTTTGGGGCGGCCCATGTGCTGGTGCCCTGTTTTTTTCCTTTTCTTTTTCCTTTTCTTTTTTCGTTTTCTTTCTACTTTAAATAATTAGTATTTAAAAGAAGTTCCAAAATTTAGAGAAAAATGATAATTGTGACAAAAAATGTTCAAGAAACCATCAAATGTTTGCAGATTTAAAAAAAGGTTCGCATACTCAAAAGAAGTTCATCAATTTCAAATAAAATTATAGAATTCAAATAATGTTTATAAAAATTTCAGGAAAACGAAAAACTGTTCTTGAATTTCAAAAATTGTTCCCAAATTAAAAAAATCATTTGTTCAAAAAATGTTTGCTAATTCAAAAAATGCTCATGAATTCGAAAAATGTTCATGCATTCCAAAAAAGATGTTCGGGGTTTTCAAAATATGTTCCCAAATTTCAACAAATGTTTGCCCATTCCAAAAAAGTTTATGAGTTTAAAATCTTCAGAAAAATCACAAATTTGTACAAAATTTCATGAATTCGAAAAAATGTTCACAATTTTAAAAAAAAATTCTCGACTTTCCAAAATATTCATTATTTAAAAAATAATGTTCACAATTTTGAAAGATGTTCATGAAAAAGCAATAGAAAAAGAAAGTGAAAAATGAAAAACAAAAAACAAAAAAGAAACTATTTCTTCATCGTAGTAGTCTTGGCACGAGCTTTTGGGACTAACATGTGCATTGGTAGCATCCATGTTTGAGTATGGAAAATGAGAGGGGGGTTTGAGTGTGAGAAAAAGAGGGGTGGGCAACCCTTCTATAGCAAAAAAAACATTTTTTACACGGGCCGGCACGTTTAGAAAAAAGAAAAAGAAAGAAAAATTGAAATGAGGCAACATGTCATCATGTGGGATAAATATCAAGCTTTATTTGTGGCTGCCTCATTAAAACTTTCATCCTTGAAATCAACTGCAACACCTATCAGGTATGATGGCATCGATCTTCAGGAAGTGCTGCAGAGTTTTGGTGGTCAGATTTCTAGGTTCCCTTCGAAATATCTGGGACACCCGATATTGGTCGATAGGCTGTGTCTCGTTCATCTCTACTTCATTATTGATCGCATCAAAGCAAGGCTCGTAGGATGGAAAGGCAAGCTAATGACAATTGCTAGCAAAAGAGTTCTAGTGCGATGTGTTCGGGGCATGTTGCCATGTTCGCACTGACTGTTATGAAGGTGCCAAAGAAATTCTTCAAAGAAGTTGACAAGAGATATAGAAAGTTCCTATGGGTAGAAGAGGAAGAGCTCAAGTGCAAAGTCAATTGGACTGTTTGCTCTCCAATGGACAGTGTCGGCCTTGGCATTCATGATCTGCAGGCTTCAGCCATGCCACGCCATTCGCCTACGCTAGATATTGTATGCATGGCAAAATCCAACAAGCCGTGGGTAGGACTTATGATGTCGTGCGATGAGGGAGACTATGCCCTTTTCAAAACCGTCACATCAGTAACAATTGACAATGGAGAGAGGGCAAGTTTCCGAAACAGTTCTTAGATAGGTTCTGAAACTTTGAAAATGGCATTCCCTATGCTCTACAAGCACTCACTAAGAAAAAATCATTCTGCCAAGGCTGCACCGAACGGTGACAATTGGATCAACGACCTCGCGCACGGAAACACCAATGATATACTGCATGAGTTCCTACACTGAGGCGTTGGCTTTGAGGGAGGGAAATCCTACTGGATAACCAAAGACTTGATTTGATTTAGTGGAAGCAACAAGCCAACGACCTCTTTTCTACTGGCTCTGCCTACAAAATTCAATTTCAGGGATCGACAACAACAAGTTTCGGGCGCCCCTTCTCGAGAGCCTGGGCTCCTGGCCACATAAAAAAATATAAGATGTTGCCTGGGCTCCCTCCTTTCACAAATATAAGATGTTCTAACTTATTTGTAAATCGGATGTATATAGACACGTTTTGGTGTATGTGTTTACTCTTTTCAGTCTATATGCAGTTCATAACAAAATGTATAAACCATCTTATATTTATAAACAGGGTGAGATATTGTCTTGTATTGAGAGGGTTTCGAATTTGCATCTAACTTTTAGCCAATTTTCACCGAAATAACTATTTGAATCACAACACAGATCAACGGCTCTATACATATGGGTAGGTGCTTCCCCACACCTGCGTGCCCCTACGAATTTTCAATCTTGTGTGCTCCTGAAAAACAAACGGAGGGAGTAAGTCGAGTCTAGATTCAACGAACCTATATGATTGGAGCTTCATCAATCCATCATCGATCGGGTACACCGTCGTTGACAGCACCACGCGCCCCTTGCAAGTGTTTGCAAGTAAAACACACAAAATCACGTCTAGGTACATATAGGCATGTCCCCTTTAAAGCATGTAGTCAAGATGCCTGCGTATATCCACCCGATCGGCCGGACACCAGGCACCCGGCCGCCCCGCTGATCGATTGAATGGAGCCTGAGAATGCATGCAGGGTTGTTAATCAGTCAGAGCATAAATGTCCAGGTTCAGTGAATATCATCTCATCAGTTCAATTTTAGGCCATCATTCGTTCCTTTTTTTGGTATACTATGCAGGGTCTTTTTTATGGGCAGGATTCTCAAAATGCATGAATGGACCGAACAGGATTTGGAAATTACTACTTATGTTATATGCCATTTTCTCTAGACGCCCAGAAACTATTTGCTTCCGCAATAAGGAAAAAAAGGTGAATTTTCTTGGAGAGTTGTTGCACACTATCTCACCGTTGCCATATAAACAAAGGTAGATTTTTAAAAAGTTAGGCTAAATAGAAAATTTCATTTGAAACTGGATGCAAATTAAATAACTCACGGGTAAATATTCTAACGATTATAATCCTACCAATCAAACATGGCTCTAAAAAATAAAGATTAGAATTCTGAAGAAATTCACTGAAATGTCTTTGTATCAAAGAAAGGGTGTGCTACACGTCGGCCAACAGATCTTTTTAAAAGAACCGCTGCCTCGCGAGCCGTCGGATTTCACCCCATTGTAAGATAGAGTGGCGTCTTTCACCTTGGCAACAGGGTTTCTCTTGTAGAAATCTTGCAACAGAGGTCTTATTGCGGAAATCTTCGCAGCAAATCTTGTTGCAGAATTTTTTTGCAACCAAGGTATTGTTGCAGAAAACTTTGCGATAGTGGTAATGTTGCACAATTTATGTGATGTTACGGAAGAAAGTCGTGCAACAATGATTGATATTACAGAAAAACCTTCATGCAAGAGAGAGGAAGCTTGCAACGCCACACCAAAATTTTAAGGGCGTGTGTGATGTTTCCATAAGCAATGGGACCAGCTTGCCACATCTTACGATCACATTTGATCGAACGGCAGCGCGCAAAGCCAATCCTCCGAGCGAATCAGCCGGCAGGACTGAAGTGTTTTCCATCAAAGAAAGCCCATACCGTGGAAACTTTCCACTCAGATCAGCCTCTTTGACTTACGCAAGTTTTTGAAGAATTGGTAACTTTTGAAACAAATTCAACGCAATAGCCAATAGCTCATGCACGCATGTGGTGAAAAGTTGAGAGTGCCTGGATAAAAATAAGCAATACTTTGTAGCTACTTCTTTCGTTCTTAAATATAAGTCTTTTTAAAAATTTGAAATGGACTAATGTATATAGACGTATTCTAAAGTATAGATTCACTTATTTTGTTCTGTATGTAGTTCATAAATCTTTTAGCTTCGATACCATGTAGAAGTGCATGCTTTAATCAATGCAATCAAAAGTCCGATGTGATGAAATAGACTAGACAATACATTTATACGTTAATAAATAATAATACAAGACTGTTTCCAACATGCATACATAATAATACAAGACTGTTTCCAACATGCATACATGTATATGTGCATAGATGCATCCAGTGACCGACAAGGCATGATAACGACATGACACCTCACTCTGACCAGGACAACAATAAGGGTAGCCATATACCTTGCCTGTCCATAAAAAGATGATATTGGTGCAATAATCGTATACACACAGTATGTTTTTTTAACCGGGCTTTACCCCTTTCCATTGCAAAAAACGGAAATACAACCAGTTCAAGCTAGAAAAATAGGAGGGGGGAAAGAGGCATAGCGAGTTCTAGCACTACCAGGAAACCCACCATACTCGCTCGCCGTCGAAACGAGTATCATGGGGCGAAAACCTGGGTAGCATAGCATAACACCTAACCTATTACATTCTCAAAAGATCATATCAGAGTATCAAAACACACAGCCGCACGAAATTCGAAAGGGGAAACAGTATTGGGATCGCTCGCCCGTCATCTCCTCTTCCAGCACGCCTCCAGAAAGCATCAGGCACCTTGGATTGGTTTCTTGACAGCACCACACATCTTCATCAACTGCATCGTCCCAGTCCTGATCATCTCAACTCCAGCGCGAAGATCCTTAGCGTCTTCTCCTTGTTGAAGCCCTGTCCAATATAATAGAAAGGAACATAGAGAAAACACAATCTCAAAAGGAGTCTTAATTTATTTTTTCAAAAGTAGCTCGATTGCGTGCCAACCAAATGGCCCAACACACGGCCGCTAGTCCCACCGTATGAAACTTTTGCTTCCCAGGAAGGAATTTGTGGCACCACACAAAGTATTGCCAATAGTTCGACGGGCATCTATCGGTGCCAAGAGCTACTCCAATGGATCGCCAAACAATCCTGGCCACGGGACAAGTAAAGAACAAATGCTTCACCGTTTCCACCTGTTTGCAGAAAGAGCAACAGGGATTCCCTGTCCATTTTCTTTTGCTCATCACTTGTCTAGTAAGGACTGCGTCTTGCGACATTTGCCACAGAAAGATCTTGGATTTCCAAATCCATCTATAATGGCATCCACTCAGGGGTTTCTCCAGCATTTTATATACTGACTTAGTGGTGAACTTACCATTCTGGTTGAGTCCCCAGAAAATACGATCATCCCTCTCAGTAAGGGGGATTTTATTGACCACATCACGCATATCTTGAAGGAAATATGCCCTAGAGGCAATAATAAAGTTATTATTTATTTCCTTATATCATGATAAATGTTTATTATTCATGCTAGAATTGTATTAACTGGAAACATAATACATGTGTGAATACATAGACAAACAGAGTGTCACTAGTATGCCTCTACTTGACTAGCTCATTAATCAAAGATGGTTATGTTTCCTAACCATGAACAAAGAGTTGTTATTTGATTAACGAGGTCACATCATTAGTTGAATGATCTGATTGACATGACCCATTCCATTAGCTTAGCACCCGATCGTTTAGTATGTTGCTATTGCTTTCTTCATGACTTATACATGTTCCTATAACTATGAGATTATGCAACTCCCGTTTACCGGAGGAACACTTTGGGTACTACCAAACGTCACAACATAACTGGGTGATTATAAAGGAGTACTACAGGTGTCTCCAATGGTAGATGTTGGGTTGGCGTATTTCGAGATTAGGGTTTGTCACTCCGAGTGTCGGAGAGGTATCTCTGGGCCCTCTCGGTAATACACATCACATAAGCCTTGCAAGCATTATAACTAAGATGTTAGTTGTGAGATGATGTATCACGGAACGAGTAAAGAGACTTGCCAGTAACGAGATTGAACTAGGTATTGGATACCGACGATCGAATCTCGGGCAAGTAACATACCGATGACAAAGGGAACAACGTATGTTGTTATGCGATCTGACCGATAAAGATCTTCGTAGAATATGTAGGAGCCAATATGGGCATCCAGGTCCCGCTATTGGTTATTGACCGGAGACGTGTCTCGGTCATGTCTACATTGTTCTCGAACCGTAGGGTCCGCACGCTTAACGTTACGATGACAGTTATTATGAGTTTATGCATTTTGATGTAACGAAGGTTGTTCGGAGTCCCGGATGTGATCACGGACATGACGAGGAGTCTCGAAATGGTCGAGACGTAAAGATTGATATATTGGAAGCCTATGTTTGGACATCGGAAGTGTTCCGGGTGAAATCAGGATTTTACCGGAATACCGGGAGGGTTACCGGAACCCCCCGGGAGGCAAATGGGCCTATTGGGCCTTAGTGGAAAAGTGAAAAGGGGCTGCCATAGAGGGCTGCGCGCCTCCCCCCTTTCCCTAGTCCTATTAGGACTAGGGAAGGTGGCCGGCCACCCCTTCTCTCTTTCCCCCTTTTGAGGATTCCTATTAGGAATAGGATTGGGGGGGGGGGGGTCCTACTCCCGGTGGGAGTAGGACTCCTCCTGCGCCCCTCTCCCTGGCCGGCCGAACCCCTCCCCCTTGCTCCTTTATATACGGGGGCAGGGGCACCTCTTGGGACACACAATTGATCATTGTTGATCGTTCCTTAGCCGTGTGCGGTGCCCCCTGCCACCAAATTCCACCTCGATCATACCGTTGTAGTGCTTAGGCGAAGCCCTGCGTCGGTAGTACATCAAGATCGTCACCACGTCGCCGTGCTGACGGAACTCCTCCCCGAAGCTTTGCTGGATCGGAGCCCGGGGATCGTCATCGAGCTGAATGTGTGCTAAGAACTCGGAGGTGCCGGAGTAACGGTGCTTGGATCGGTCGGATCGGGAAGAAGACGTACGACTACTTCCTCTACGTTGTGTGATCGCTTCCGCAGTCGGTCTGCGTTGGTACGTAGACAACACTCTCCCCCTCGTTGCTATGCATCACCATGATCTTGCGTGTGCGTAGGAAAATTTTCGAAATTACTACGTTCCCCAACAGTGGCATCCGAGCCTAGGTTTTATGATTTGATGTTATTTGCACGAGTAGAACACAAGTGAGTTGTGGGCGATACAAGTCATACTGCCTACCAGCATGTCATACTTTGGTTCGGCGGTATTGTTGGACGAGACGATCCGGACCAACCTTACGCGTACTCTTACGCGAGACCGGTTCCCTCGACGTGCTTTGCACATAGATGGCTTGCGGAAGACTGTCTCTCCAACTTTAGTTGAACCAAGTGTGACTACGCCCGGTCCTTGAGAAGGTTAAAACGGAGTCTATTTGACGAACTATCGTTGTGGTTTTGATGCGTAGGTGAGATGAGTTCTTACTTAAGCCCGTAGCAGTCACGTAAAACTTTCAACAACAAAGTAGAGGACGTCTAACTTGTTTTTGCAGGGCATGTTGTGATGTGATATGGTCAAGGCATGATGCTAAATTTTATTGTATGAGATGATCATGTTTTGTAACCAAGTTATCGGCAACTGGCAGGAGCCATATGGTTGTCGCTTTATTGTATGCAATGCAATCGCGATGTAATGCTTTACTTTATTACTAAACGTTGTGATAGTCGTGGAAGCATAAGATTGGCGAGACGACAACGATGCTACGATGGAGATCAAGGTGTCGCGCCGGTGACGATGGTGATCATGACGGTGCTTCGGAGATGGAGATCACAAGCACAAGATGATGATGGCCATATCATATCACTTATATTGATTGCATGTGATGTTTATCCTTTTATGCATCTTATCTTGCTTTGTTTGACGGTAGCATTATAAGATGATCTCTCACTAAATTATCAAGAAGTGTTCTCCCTGAGTATGCACCGTTGCCAAAGTTCGTCGTGCCCAGACACCACGTGATGATCGGGTGTGATAAGCTCTACGTCCATCTACAACGGGTGCAAGCCAGTTTTGCACACGCAGAATACTCGGGTTAAACTTGACGAGCCTAGCATATGCAGATATGGCCTCGGAACACAGAGACCGAAAGGTCGAGCGTGAATCATATAGTAGATATGATCAACATGACGATGTTCACCATTGAAAACTACTCCATCTCACGTGATGATCGGTTATGGTTTAGTTGATTTGGATCACGTGATCACTTAGAGGATTAGAGGGATGTCTATCTAAGTGGGAGTTCCTAAGTAATTTGATTAACTGAACTTAAACTTATCATGAACTTAGTACCTGATAGTATCTTGCTTGTTTATGTTGATTGTAGATAGATGGCTCGTGTTGTTGTTCCGTTGAATTTTAAATGCGTTCCTTGAGAAAGCAAAGTTGAAAGATGATGGTAGCAATTACACGGACTGGGTCCGTAACCTGAGGATTATCCTCATTGCTGCACAGAAGAATTACGTCCTGGAAGCACCGCTGGGTGCCAGGCCTGCTGCTGGAGCAACGCCAGATGTTATGAACGTCTGGCAGAGCAAAGCTGATGACTACTCGATAGTTCAGTGTGCCATGCTTTACGGCTTAGAATCGGGACTTCAACGACATTTTGAACGTCATGGAGCATATGAGATGTTCCAGGAGTTGAAGTTAATATTTCAAGCAAATGCCCGAATTGAGAGATATGAAGTCTCCAATAAGCTCTATAGGTGCAAGATGGAGGAGAACAGTTCTGTCAGTGAGCATATACTCAAAATGTCTGGGTATAATAATCACTTGATTCAGATGGGAGTTAATCTTCCAGATGATTGCGTCATTGACAGAATTCTCCAATCACTGCCACCAAGCTACAAGAGCTTCGTGATGAACTATAATATGCAAGGGATGAACAAGACTATTCCCGAGCTCTTCGCAATGCTGAAAGCTGCGGAGGTAGAAATCAAGAAGGAGCATCAAGTGTTGATGGTCAACAAGACCACTAGTTTCAAGAAAAAGGGCAAAGGGAAGAAGAAGGGGAACTTCAAGAAGAACAGCAAGCAAGTTGCTGCTCAGGAGAAGAAACCCAAGTCTGGACCTAAGCCTGAAACTGAGTGCTTCTACTGCAAGCAGACTGGTCACTGGAAGCGGAACTGTCCCAAGTATTTGGCGGATAAGAAGGATGGCAAGGTGAACAAAGGTATATGTGATATACATGTTATTGATGTGTACCTTACTAGAGCTCGCAGTAGCACCTGGGTATTTGATACTGGTTCTGTTGCTAATATTTGCAACTCGAAACAGGGACTACGGAATAAGCGGACACTAGCAAAGGACGAGGTGACGATGTGCGTGGGAAACGGTTCCAAAGTCGATGTGATCGCGGTCGGCACGCTACCTCTACATCTACCTTCGGGATTAATATTAGACCTAAATAATTGTTATTTGGTGCCAGCGTTGAGCATGAACATTATATCTGGATCTTGTTTAATGCGAGACGGTTATTCATTTAAATCAGAGAATAATGGTTGTTCTATTTATATGAGTAATATCTTTTATGGTCATGCACCTTTGAAGAGTGGTCTATTCTTGTTGAATCTCGATAGTAGTGATACACATATTCACAATGTAGAAGCCAAAAGATGCAGAGTTGATAACGATAGTGCAACTTATTTATGGCACTGCCGTTTAGGTCATATCGGTGTAAAGCGCATGAAGAAACTCCATACTGATGGGCTTTTGGAACCACTTGATTATGAATCACTTGGTACTTGCGAACCATGCCTCATAGGCAAGATGACTAAAACACCGTTCTCCGGTACTATGGAGAGAGCAACAGATTTATTGGAAATCATACATACCGATGTATGTGGTCCGATGAATATTGAGGCTCGTGGCGGATATCGTTATTTTCTCACCTTCACAGATGATTTAAGCAGATATGGGTATATCTACTTAATGAAACATAAGTCTGAAACATTTGAAAAGTCCAAGGAATTTCAGAGTGAAGTTGAAAATCATCGTAACAAGAAAATAAAGTTTCTACGATCTGATCGTGGAGGAGAATATTTGAGTTACGAGTTTGGTGTACATTTGAAAAATTGTGGAATAATTTCGCAACTCACGCCACCCGGAACACCACAGCGTAATGGTGTGTCCGAACGTCGTAATCGTACTTTACTAGATATGGTGCGATCTATGATGTCTCTTACTGATTTACCGCTATCGTTTTGGGGTTATGCTTTAGAGACGGCCGCATTCACGTTAAATAGGGCACCATCAAAATCCGTTGAGACGACGCCTTATGAATTATGGTTTGGCAAGAAACCAAAGTTGTCGTTTCTTAAAGTTTGGGGCTGCGATGCTTATGTGAAAAAGCTTCAACCTGATAAGCTCGAACCCAAAGCGGAAAAATGTGTCTTCATAGGATACCCAAAGGAAACTGTTGGGTATACCTTCTACCACAGATCCGAAGGCAAGACATTCGTTGCTAAGAATGGATCATTTCTAGAGAAGGAGTTTCTCTCGAAAGAAGTGAGTGGGAGAAAAGTAGAACTTGACGAGGTAACTGTACCTGCTCCCTTATTGGAAAATAGTACATCACAGAAAACTGTTTCTGCGACATCTATACCAATTAGTGAGGAAGCTAATGATGATGATCATGAAACTTCAGGACAAGATACTACTGAACCACGTAGATCAACCAGAGTGAGATCCGCACCAGAGTGGTACGGTAATCCAATTCTGAAAGTCATGCTACTAGATCATGATGAACCTACGAACTATGAAGAAGCGATGGTGAGCCCAGATTCCGCAAAGTGGCTTGAGGCCATGAAATCTGAAATGGGATCCATGTATGAGAACAAAGTATGGACTTTGGTTGACTTGCCCGATGATCGGCAATCAATTGAGAATAAATGGATCTTCAAGAAAAAGACTGACGCTGACGGTAATGTTACTGTCTATAAAGCTCGACTTGTCGCAAAAGGTTTTCGACAAGTTCAAGGGGTTGACTACGATGAGACCTTCTCACCCGTAGCGATGCTTAAATCCGTCAGAATCATGTTAGCAATTGCCGCATTTTATGATTATGAAATATGGCAGATGGATGTCAAAACTGCATTCCTGAATGGATTTCTGGAAGAAGAGTTGTATATGATGCAACCAGAAGGTTTTGTCGATCCAAAGGGAGCTAACAAAGTGTGCAAACTCCAGCGATCCATTTATGGACTGGTGCAAGCATCTCGGAGTTGGAATAAACGCTTTGATAGTGTGATCAAAGCATTTGGCTTTATACAGACTTTTGGAGAAGCCTGTATTTACAAGAAAGTGAGTGGGAGCTTTGTAGCATTTCTGATATTATATGTGGATGACATATTGCTGATTGGAAATGATATAGAATTTCTGGATAGCATAAAGGGATACTTGAATAAAAGTTTTTCGATGAAAGACCTCGGGGAAGCTGCTTACATATTAGGCATAATGATCTATAGAGATAGATCAAAACGCTTAATTGGACTTTCACAAAGCACATACCTTGACAAGATTTTGAAGAAGTTCAAAATGGATCAAGCAAAGAAAGGGTTCTTGCCTGTGTTACAAGGTATGAAGTTGAGTCAGACTCAATGCCCGACCACTGCAGAAGATAGAGAGAAAATGAAAGATGTTCCCTATGCTTCAGCCATAGGCTCTATCATGTATGCAATGTTGTGTACCAGACCTGATGTGTGCCTTGCTATAAGTTTAGCAGGGAGGTACCAAAGTAATCCAGGAGTGGATCACTGGACAGCGATCAAGAACATCCTGAAATACCTGAAAAGGACTAAGGATATGTTTCTCGTATATGGAGGTGACAAAGAGCTCACCGTAAGAGGTTACGTTGATGCAAGCTTTGACACTGATCCGGACGATTTTAAATCGCAAACCGGATACGTGTTTACTTTAAACGGTGGAGCTGTCAGTTGGTGTAGTTCTAAACAAAGCGTCGTAGCGGGATCTACATGTGAAGCGGAGTACATAGCTGCTTCGGAAGCAGCGAACGAAGGAGTCTGGATGAAGGAGTTCATATCCGATCTAGGTGTCATACCTAATGCATCGGGTCCAATGAAAATCTTTTGTGACAATACTGGTGCAATTGCTTTGGCAAAGGAATCCAGATTTCACAAAAGGACCAAACACATCAAGAGACACTTCAACTCCATCCGGGATCTAGTCCAGGTGGGAGACATAGAGATTTGCAAGATACATACGGATCTGAATGTTGCAGACCCGTTGACTAAGCCTCTTCCACGAGCAAAACATGATCAGCACCAAGGCTCCATGGGTGTTAGAATCATTACTGTGTAATCTAGATTATTGACTCTAGTGCAAGTGGGAGACTGAAGGAAATATGCCCTAGAGGCAATAATAAAGTTATTATTTATTTCCTTATATCATGATAAATGTTTATTATTCATGCTAGAATTGTATTAACCGGAAACATAATACATGTGTGAATACATAGACAAACAGAGTGTCACTAGTATGCCTCTACTTGACTAGCTCATTAATCAAAGATGGTTATGTTTCCTAACCATGAACAAAGAGTTGTTATTTGATTAACGAGGTCACATCATTAGTTGAATGATCTGATTGACATGACCCATTCCATTAGCTTAGCACCCGATCGTTTAGTATGTTGCTATTGCTTTCTTCATGACTTATACATGTTCCTATAACTATGAGATTATGCAACTCCCGTTTACCGGAGGAACACTTTGGGTACTACCAAACGTCACAACGTAACTGGGTGATTATAAAGGAGTACTACAGGTGTCTCCAATGGTAGATGTTGGGTTGGCGTATTTCGAGATTAGGGTTTGTCACTCCGAGTGTCGGAGAGGTATCTCTGGGCCCTCTCGGTAATACACATCACATAAGCCTTGCAAGCATTATAACTAAGATGTTAGTTGTGAGATGATATATCACGGAACGAGTAAAGAGACTTGCCAGTAACGAGATTGAACTAGGTATTGGATACCGACGATCGAATCTCGGGCAAGTAACATACGGATGACAAAGGGAACAACGTATGTTGTTATGCGGTCTGACCGATAAAGATCTTCGTAGAATATGTAGGAGCCAATATGGGCATCCAGGTCCCGCTATTGGTTATTGACCGGAGACGTGTCTCGGTCATGTCTACATTGTTCTCGAACCATAGGGTCCGCACGCTTAACGTTACGATGACAGTTATTATGAGTTTATGCATTTTGATGTACCGAAGGTTGTTCGGAGTCCCGGATGTGATCACGGACATGACGAGGAGTCTCGAAATGGTCGAGACGTAAAGATTGATATATTGGAAGCCTATGTTTGGACATCGGAAGTGTTCCGGGTGAAATCAGGATTTTACCGGAATACCGGGAGGGTTACCGGAACCCCCCGGGAGGCAAATGGGCCTATTGGGCCTTAGTGGAAAAGTGAAAAGGGGCTGCCATAGAGGGCTGCGCGCCTCCCCCCTTTCCCTAGTCCTATTAGGACTAGGGAAGGTGGCCGGCCACCCCTTCTCTCTTTCCCCTTTTGAGGATTCCTATTAGGAATAGGATTGGGGGGGAGTCCTACTCCCGGTGGGAGTAGGACTCCTCCTGCGCCCCTCTCCCTGGCCGGCCGAACCCCTCCCCCTTGCTCCTTTATATACGGGGGCAGGGGCACCTCTTGGGACACACAATTGATCATTGTTGATCGTTCCTTAGGCGTGTGCGGTGCCCCCTGCCACCAAATTCCACCTCGATCATACCGTTGTAGTGCTTAGGCGAAGCCCTGCGTCGGTAGTACATCAAGATCGTCACCACGCCGTCGTGCTGATGGAACTCCTCCCCGAAGCTTTGCTGGATCGGAGCCCGGGGATCGTCATCGAGCTGAATGTGTGCTAAGAACTCGGAGGTGCCGGAGTAACGGTGCTTGGATCGGTCGGATCGGGAAGAAGACGTACGACTACTTCCTCTACGTTGTGTGATCGCTTCCGCAGTCGGTCTGCGTTGGTACGTAGACAACACTTTCCCCCTTGTTGCTATGCATCACCATGATCTTGCGTGTGCGTAGGAAAATTTTCGAAATTACTACGTTTCCCAACATATCTTCCCATTGCTTGGATAATTCAGGGGTAAGCCTACGTCTGAACATAGAGGCGTCGTCAAGCCTATCTTTTCGGTCCAGGGTGCTTGTTGGGTAGTTGCAAATTTCAAACAAGCGCGGATACTGATCTTGAAATGGGGTCAGCCCATTTATCGGATCTTTCCACAACCTGATCAAGTTCCCAGCCCCTGTCTCAATCCTTCTGCCCATCATATATATATTTTTAATCTTGAGCAAAGCTTTCCAATAGGGCGAGTCAAAAAATTTGGGGGAGACTTCAGCAACAGAGGTGTTGCGAAGATATCTGGCCCGGACTATATCCTGCCATAGCCCATTTTGCGTCTCTAATTTCCACCACCATTTGACCACGAGACTAATATTTTGCTTTCTAAGATCTTTAATACCTAAACCCCCTTTATCTTTGGATCTACATATCTTGCTCCATTTAACAAGATAGTATCTCCTTTTTTTGTTGCACCCTTACCAGAAGAACCTATGTCTGTGTTTGTCTAGTCTCTCTATGAAGGTCTTATTCATGAGCCACATAGACATGTGGTAGAGAGATATCTGTGTGACAATAGAATCAAGCAAAGTGTGCCTCCCTCCTATTGAGGCAGCGTTGCGATCCAGGCTTCGAACCTCTTGAGATACTTACCAACAATAAACTCCCAATCGGAAGATTTTAGATTAGTATAGCTTACAGGCATTCCCAAGTATTTGAGCGGGAAGCTGCCAACCTCACAGTTGAAGATTTCTGCATATTTTTTCACCGTATTTTCATCCCCACCCATAGTGAGGATCTCACTTTTTTGAAAGTTAACTTTCAGGCCAGACATCATTTCAAACATATATAGCAACAACTTCAGGTTGACAGCCTTATCAACATCATCCTCGATACAAATGATTGTATCATCTGCATATTGCAGGACCGCCACCCCATCAGGGATGAGGTCTGCAGCCAAGCCCACAATTAGTTTGTTCTTTTGGGCATTTTTGATCATTTTAGTGAGGCATTCAACTGCTAGGTTGAACAGGAAAGGAGAGTGTGGGTCCCCCTGCCTAACCCCTTTTTTGCTTTGAAAATATGGCCCAACACTACCATTTAGTTTGATGCTCACCGTCCCATTGTGCAGTATCTTTTCAATCTAACCACACCAGGTTTTGTCAAAGCCCCGCATCTTGTGGCATTCTAGGAGAAAGTCCCAATTCACCTTATCATAGGCTTTTTCAAAGTCCAACTTAAGGACAATTTCCACTTTCTTCTTAACATAAGTATAATTAAGGATTTCATGAAGTGACAGGACCCCGTTCATGATATTTCTCCCTTTTACAAAGGCATTTTGAGTAGTACTAATGAGTTTGTTCACATAAATGACAACTCTACGGTTAAGAACTTTGGTGATCAACTTATATGGGCATCTCAACAAGCAGATGGGCCTGTATTGTTGGATTTTCTCGGCTTCAGAAACCTTAGGGAGTAGAGTAATAACTCCATAGTTAAGCCGTTGAACATCCAGTGTCCCCTGATGGAAGGCTTTAAAAAGGGTCATAATGTCGTTTTTGACTATACACACAGTATGTAATGATTATGTAGTTATACAACGAGAGATATCAATTATAACCGACTTCTTGATTTACCATGCGGTAAAATGTATGGATATCAATTAGTAATACAAAGTTTACGCTAAATCAGCCGCAACTAATATGAAATGGAGGGCAAGAACCGAACCACTTCAAGCTAAGACGGCCCACTCAAAAAAAAAACCTAAGGCAGGGAGTACGGCGTGGCAATGCGCATGTGCAGCTAGCATATACGTATCCCACCCATCGATCCGATCCGATCTGGTTCCCGGGCGCGCGCATGTACAATTGCTCCACGTCGACCCCGTGCACAAGTTTCCTCCTTTTCTGCGGGAAAAATCGACCCCGTGCATCACAACTGCGCATACTCCTCGCCCGAAAAAAAAGAGAGGAACAATTGCACATGCATGCATCGTGTGCGTGTGTGTGTGAGCTGCCTATCCTTATCCATAACCCCATCCATCCGTGTCTCCCTGTCCTATGGAGGCACACCACACGTAAAGTATGTACGTGTCAGCACGTGGGCGCAAGTGGATGGGGGACGCGAGGAAACGGGAACGCGCGCGCACCAGATGAGATTAGACTTGCTGATGTGTATCCGTCTGTAACGACGGCGACGTCCTCCCCTCTTGTCTTGCTATTATTGCCTTTGTTTATTAATTCTTCATTCATCGGCCCTGTTTAGATACTCTAAGTCTAAGGACATATATCATGGTGGCATATGAATACATATGCCTCATGACAAAAAGTAATTTGAGGCATCTACATTAATTTTTTCTCTCCAATACAAGCTATTACTAGTGGGCTTCATTAAGAAATAGAAAATAAAGACTTTAGTACACATGCATCTCTATTTTTCACTTCAACCTTTTCAGTTTTTGCCACCGGACCATACTTTTTCTCTTCAAGCACCCGCCTCCTGAAAAGGATCCTGCTTCCCTATCCGAACCTACTTTACGTCATATCTGATCCTACATGGCATGCGAGGCATCACCTTAAGGCTATGCATTGTACAAGTTAGAGTTAGAGTTATTTTCTAACCCACTCTAACCTAAATAAACACCTCTCCACCGGGATAGTTGGGTTAGATGGAACTAACCCACTCTAACCCTCCCTGTTTGGATACTTTTGGGTTATTTGAGCCTCCAACTAACCCAAACTAGCTCTAACCCCATGATCCAAACAGGACCATCGTGGTGGTGGGCGACCGATCCATCGATTTGATTAGCTCAACTTGGATCGGTGAGTTCGTCTCTGCCTCTTTTTTTTTGACCCTTAGAACCGTAAAACAATAGTTCTATGGTATATTTTCATTTATAAAAATAAATATGTACAGACAAACTAAAAGAAAATACAAGGCATCTAGCCAACTCCACTTTTTTCTAACATAGTTAAAAATTATCTACGAGTTCTTATGAAAGAAGGGAATTCATCCATTGCTCAAGAGCGGCAACACTCTTCTCTTTAGTTCGATATTTCTGCCTTTTCTTTTTCATCCAGCCAGTCACTCTTCCTTCTTTCGCTCCACCATCCATCCCGGCCGGCCGTCAGAAGCTCCTATGAGGCCTTGTATAATGGGAGGTGCTTAGGGGGAGTGCTTAGAAAAATAAACCAGGCTTTCCTTAAGCACCGATGCTTATTTATACAAGGTAGACGCTTAACTAAGCGTCTCTTCTATAGAAATAGGCACCGGTGCTTCAAAAAAACTCGGTTTATTTTTCTAAGCACCTTTCTAAGCACATCCCATTGTACAAGGCCTGAGATGCCCAATGCCATGACAGCTTTGTATGATTTGTCATGATCCAAGGCGAAAGTTGCAAAAAAGAAGCAGAAAAATTATCACGATTCACATAAAAATTGTCGTTCGTTCGATCAGACGGCTTTGAGAGCATTCACTGGGATGCCAAAAGAGTCTGATGTTCGCCAGTTATCATTCACCTAAATTTACGGGGAAGATGACCCAATTACCCAAGCTTAGAACAAAACTCCAAAGCGCTTTATTCTCCACAACCAATCCTTTATTTACCAACAATCATTTGTGCTCTGCACTACAATAGGTGCATAAAATATTTTAGTAAGTGAATACGATTGCGTACCAAATAGTGAGGAGATAATCGTATTTATTACTCTAGTTATTAGTTACCAAAGAGAACAAGATTTGGTTTGGCATCCTCCTTTCCCCACCCTAGCCATCATCGAAGATCTTCACGCCGTTTCCTTGGCCCCCCTCCTCTCTCCCGTCCGGTGACCTCCGCCTTGGACACCTCCTCTCTCCCGTCCGGTGATCTCCGCCTCGGACCCCTCTTCTCTCCCGCCTGGCGACCTCGTCGGGGGCTAGCGGAGTGGGGACCAATCCCTTTCATTGCTCTTAGTTTTAATAGGCCCTTATTCTCCTTGTTTTTTTTTCTTCTTAGAAGCATCGACGGGGTGGTGGCGGCGATGACGTGGTGGAACGACATCTCTCCGGCTCCTCATACCTCTACAACGTCCAATTCGACACCGATGAAGGTCCTGCAAGGGTAGATCTTATCAAATTTCTTGCCACTACGAGGGTAGGTCTTGTCAGATCTGTCGCCACTCTCTAGATCTTGGAACGCTGTGTCAATAATGAAAATAGTTGACTAGCTCTTGGTGCGGCAACTTCAAACTCTTCTTTTCATTTGTTTTTGGGCATGGTCAGATCTCTCTAACACTCTCAACTAGCGGTGAAGGATCGCAAGTCTACCTTGCGTTGGGTAATGTCCCAACCATTTTTCCTTCAACACTTACTTGATCTTGTTTCCAGTGACGAGTGACTAATGCGGTCTTCAAAGCCTGGCATGGCAAGTACATTTACGGGTGTTCATTTTCTTACTACCTATCAAGTACATTTTTTAAGCTCATGCGGATGACATACAATCGAAAAAAAAAGATGGTTAGTATGATTTTCAATGCAATATTTTTTGGTCATTTTGTGCTTAGTCATCTTTTTATCTTATTAGATATTGTTTTCCTTGATGATTATCATATACTTCCACTGTCAATTATTATTTGTTGCTCAAATGGATGTATCTATCATTAAATACGTCTACATACGTCCATTTGAGCGACAAGTAATTTTGGACGGATGAGGATTAGCTTTCAGAGATACAAGTCGAAGCCTTTTCCATTGATAAGCTAGTGAAACACAAATATGTATTTTCCTAGTTTAGGTATAAGTCGAAGCCTTTTCCGTCCTCTCTGGCTTTCCTTTTTTCAGTTCACAAAACCAAAATGAACAACTAGCTTACAACAAACAACCTTGTTACATGCCTAGCAATGAGCCCGAATGAGTAGCGGTGGCACATGCAGCTCCAGAATGCAGAGTGGATACAAGTTTTTGCAAGGACTGGGCACGTAGCAATAGAGCCAAGAGCAGCTATTGCTAGCCACAGTCACGCACATGAACCGCTCATGTCGACACTCGTACCAATAATGCCGGGAGGAGGAAGAACATGTCCTCCTACTACGTAAGCCATGGGCGGCATAGCATATTCATTCAAGGAGATCCGAATCACCCAATGAGATGCACCCCTGACATACATACACGCATACATATACTCCCACAATCCCACGAGACATGTAATAATAATCAAACAGAGTTATAAGAAAGATAAAGAAAAACAATAATGTGTACTCCCTCCGTTCCAAATTATTCATCGCAGAAATGAATATATCTAAAACTAAAATACATCTAGATATATCCATACCTACAACAAGTAATTCGGAACGGAGGGAGTAGGATGCAAAACCAGCAAGGAACACGAAGCAATAAACTAATCGATAATGCATGGAGATGGCAAGGCGGTCAGGATCAGATGAGTCATCGCAACAGCCCAAAGGAAAAGGAAAAGATGGAATAGAATACATGTGATAATACACCATGCAACATGCTACTGGTCTACCGCGGCGCACCGCTACGCTCCTCACTCTCAGGTCTCAGCTCAGCTCTTGGCAGCCTATAAATAGACGCTCTTGGGCAACTCATCCGGCACACCCATCCTCTTTCAGAAAGCACAGAGAGATCTTCTAGCTACACACTGTTGCCGTTGATCCAGCGAAAATGTGCGGCATACTGGCGGTGCTGGGCTGCGCGGATGACACCCAGGGGAAGAGAGTGCGCGTGCTCGAGCTCTCGCGCAGGCTCAAGCACCGCGGCCCCGACTGGAGCGGCATGCACCAGGTCGGGGACTGCTACCTCTCCCACCAGCGCCTCGCCATCATCGACCCTGCCTCTGGCGACCAGCCGCTCTACAACGAGGACAAGTCCATCGTCGTCACTGTACGTTTACTTTCTGTGTGTATATCTCTGCCGCTATTGTAGCTTGGTTCTTTCTGCTAAAACAGGCTTCTCCTTGCAGGTGAATGGAGAGATCTACAACCATGAACAGCTCCGGTTGCAGCTCTCCTCCCACACGTTCAGGACAGGCAGCGACTGCGAGGTCATCGCACACCTGGTCAGTCACCTACATGACAACATTCAAATGTCAACTCTTCCTCCTCCTCAACAACAATTACTAGTCATGATATCATTAAGATATGGTGCGCCAAGTTGCGAGACACTAACATATCTATCACATGTCAAGAAAACACCTCTGGTGTGGGAAAGACACGAATAACACCAGAATGACATTTGCTATGTATGTAGCATCTATCACATGTCAAGAAAACACCTCTGGTGTGGGAAAGACACGAATAACACCAGAATGACATTTGCTATGTATGTAGTCCTTTCATGAGGGACCACCGTAAACAGAGAAATGATTCCATGTCACCGATAAATGAGAAAAAGAAGACAATTAACAAAACTGGAAATATATGTGATTGACAAGTGATGCATAACTTAATTTTACCATTGTATAGTATGAGGAGCATGGGGAGAACTTCATCGACATGCTGGATGGTGTCTTCTCCTTCGTCTTGCTCGACACACGCGACAACAGCTTCATTGCTGCCCGTGATGCCATTGGCGTCACACCCCTGTATATTGGCTGGGGAATTGATGGTAAGTTGATGTTAAATTTCATTCAACAATGTGACACAATACCTACCCTCAGACAATCTTGTCATGTAGTAATACTACCTAGTCACGAACAAGTAAAATATGTCTAACATTACCTGCTCATGTTCTGCAAATTGCCAGGGTCGGTGTGGATATCATCAGAGATGAAGGGCCTGAATGATGATTGTGAGCACTTTGAGATCTTTCCTCCTGGACATCTCTACTCCAGCAAGCAGGGAGGCTTCAAGAGATGGTACAACCCACCTTGGTTCTCTGAGGTCATTCCTTCAGTGCCATATGATCCACTTGCTCTCAGGAAGGCTTTCGAAAAGGTCAGACAAGACCATTGCCTGAAACTCAAAAATAACAATTTTAAGATCCACCATGGTCTAACTGTTTAGTCTTCTTTCAGGCTGTCATCAAGAGGCTTATGACGGACGTTCCATTCGGTGTTCTACTCTCTGGTGGCCTTGACTCATCATTGGTTGCAGCCGTTACAGTTCGTCACCTGGCAGGGACAAAGGCTGCAAAGCGCTGGGGGACTAAGCTTCACTCTTTTTGTGTCGGACTAGAGGTATGGAACTGAAAAAGATCAACAATGACTGTAACCTTTAGCAGATTTCAAACAAATTGCACCACAATATTATTATGCAGGGGTCACCTGATCTGAAGGCTGCAAAGGAGGTAGCCAATTACCTGGGCACCATGCACCATGAGTTCACCTTCACTGTTCAGGTAGCAAGCATGAGCAGCCGCATACTTCATCTGTTGACCATACCAGACTAGTTGTTGTACTAATAGCACAAAGCATTGCAGGATGGCATTGATGCAATTGAGGATGTGATTTATCACACCGAAACATATGATGTGACGACAATCAGGGCAAGCACGCCAATGTTCCTGATGTCACGCAAGATCAAGTCACTTGGGGTCAAGATGGTCATCTCTGGTGAGGGTTCCGATGAGATTTTCGGAGGGTACCTCTACTTCCACAAGGCACCCAACAAAGAGGAGCTCCACCGTGAGACATGTCAAAAGGTGAATAAGAAAGAAATGTTCAGAAAATGGCAGATTCAGACACCCTGACATAATGATTACACTGTAGATCAAAGCTCTGCATCAGTACGATTGCTTGAGGGCCAACAAGGCAACATCTGCATGGGGACTCGAAGCACGTGTGCCATTCCTGGACAAGGAGTTTATCAACGAGGCAATGAGCATAGATCCTGAGTGGAAGATGGTATGCTCAAGCTCAAACCTTACGAATCTAGAAATTTGAGAAAGAGCATACCATATTGTTGTAAAATGTCTTCCTAGTTTCTACTTTTAGACAATTACTATATCTGATGTTACAGATCCGACCTGATCTTGGAAGAATTGAGAAGTGGGTGCTGAGGAAAGCATTTGATGACGAGGAGCAACCATTCCTGCCAAAGGTAACAGTTTTTAATTCAAGTTTCTGCTACATCAATATGTTAATAGAGCAGTGGAGTTAACAGTTTCTATTGTGTGGCAATTGCAGCACATTCTGTACAGGCAGAAAGAGCAGTTCAGTGATGGCGTTGGCTATAGCTGGATTGACGGCCTAAAGGCTCACGCAGAATCAAATGTAAAAACATTGCTGCCTCTCATGTTCAACACGTCACTGTTATGCGTAAAATTGTAGTGAAATTCAGTTATTTGTAAAATGGTATAATTACACGAGATGTAAAATTATTGATGCAGGTGACTGATAAGATGATGTCAAATGCAAAGTTCATCTACCCGCACAACACCCCGACTACAAAAGAGGCCTACTGTTACAGGATGATATTTGAGAGGTTCTTCCCCCAGGTGAGCAAATAAAACAGCAAGAACATGAAACAGAAAACTCACTTTTCCATAGGAATAACTATGTTGATGCAAGCATATCCGTTGCTCTTGTGCCAGAACTCGGCGATCCTGACGGTGCCAGGCGGGCCAAGCGTTGCATGCAGCACGGCAAAGGCGGTAGAGTGGGATGCTCAGTGGTCGGGGAACCTGGATCCCTCAGGGAGAGCAGCACTTGGAGTCCATCTCTCGGCCTATGAACAGGAGCATCTCCCAGCAACCATCTTGACAGGAACCAGCAAGAAGCCGAGGATGATCGAGGTTGCGGCGCCTGGTGTCGCAATTGAGAGTTGATGGTGTCCTGTCCTGCTTGCCGTTTCTGATAAGAAATAAGATGTACCTGGTCTTGCCATTAGAGTGGTGCAGACCTAAGGTTTGAGTGAAGATTGTGCATTAATGTATCTATTGTTCTTATGAAATCGGAAACCGGATGATTTCTAATCCTTTTCTGGCAACTTCCATCAAAACATTATTGCATGATGGTTATTATTTGACATAAACGGTTACATCTAACCAACTTGAAAGGATTACAAAGTTGCAATATTAGCTACAATAGTCCAAAGAGGTCATAGTTAGCATGATAAAACAAGATCTTTTTCTGAATACAAGGCGGTATGAACTGAACAGAGGAGTAGCCTACCTACATTTAGAACAAAACTACCACTAAAAAAAGATGTTGAATTGAACAGTGAGTAATAAATTCATTTGACCTCTTATATTAGATCACTTGTTTACAACCAACATGTCTAATCCTTCTCCAACAAAACTTACTTTTAATACAGCATGGCAATTAAGGCCATATTTGGAATGCTGAAAGGTTTCCCAGGTTCTGTGAGGAGAATTAACCTTCTCCAGGTGAATTTCATGCAATTCTGAATGCGCCTTTATGTGTATGTCAATGATTATATGGAAAAAAATGACATCTTCTTTCTCCAAAAGTAAACATCACTATTGCAAGATATCCCATCAAGATGGGAGGCTTGGACAAAATAAACTCGCAGCAGAAGTAACAACATTTTGCCCCCAGTCAATTCTTTATAACTTACAGGCAACAGTTTGCCGATAGTAGCAACTGAACTTGTACAATAAGTCAATAACTGAGCTAACGGTATAAACATCATCTACTCCATCCATTAAAATAGATCAAACCCATATCTAATGCCACATTAGCTAGCACCGGCATGTAGACGAAGTTGCAAAAGTTCATCTTCGAACATGAAATTATTGCAGGTTCCAACTTAAGATACCATGAATGATGCGAATCATTATATCTAGTAGGGACCAATGAAGACATCAACAGATGAAGAGGATAACACAAACTTAATGAGTTTGCTAAATTTGTTAATCCCAAAGTAATGAAAATATGTTGCTATGCGATTCCTGGCTTCATGCCTTCATTTCTGTTTTAAAGCCACCTTCAAGGCTGGCTACAGGTACTTGAACTTGGTAACTGAAGAATAGGTGCACTTTGGGCTATTGGTACTGGTTCGCAGCTTCTTGGTCTGCATTGTTCACGTAAAAGAAATTTTCTTTAGCATCTAAAGGCAACTCAATGGTTTGTGCTTACAACAAAAAAGCATCCGAACACCAGAGAAATGATCAGGTTACCTTTTTGGTGCTTCAATGGCAGCATCATCCGGTACCTTAATCAGAATTCCACTACTAGGATGAATGTTTCCCTGGAGTACATGCATCAAGCAAAGCCTTAGAAAAAAAATCCATCCTCAATCCATTGCATTTTCAATGTAACAATAGTAGTACATCATAGGGCTACTAATACACTTTCATTCACTATCGTACTATCTTAACACGTAGATTAACCACAAAGCTTATCTCGTGCTCAACAGATTTTGGTTTTCCCATGAGGCAGCCACAATACCAAATGGCAAATCTGATGACAGCTGCTAAGTACAACGAAAGTAACTAAACTAAAACTTGTTTCTTTTCCTAAAGAACCATGCAGCACATCTTTACTCAGGATGCAGGCGGAAGCGGACGTCCGCGAGCCCGTTTCGTCCGCGCCGCCAAAAGCACCTAAATGGCTTTGCGGACAAGCCGCAAAAACGAAGCGGGCCTGGTGGACACGTCCTGTGGAGCCTGCCAGGTCCGCTTAGTTCGCTAAACACGACACGAGCAGCCGCAGTAGCGAATTGAAGCATCAGGCACGCTGCTGTTCACCACAGCCGCCGACGCCCAGCGTTAGCACACAAAAATGATATTATCGCTTTGGGCCTGTATGTCTACACGAGCCTGTATGTTTACTTGGGTTGAGCTTCAGCTAGTCGGCAACTCTAACCGCAGGTGCTAGATACAAGCTGTACTGTTCTTATCAGCTAGTCTGACTATGCGGACGTCCGCATGTGCCCCCCAGGCATAGCAGGCTGTCAAAATTGAAGGACGCAGGCCAGGCCGCTGCTAATCAAGCGATTAGAGTTGCGGACGTCGCATCCACGTCCGCCTGCATCCTGACATCCTAGTGTTTTTTTATTGGGAGACCAACGTTGTGACTGATATCCCCTTTTATCTACAGTGAGTCAGAGATTAAGCCATTCTTTTTTCCCTCGGCCACAACATACAAAAATCTAAGAAAAAAGGTAAACTATCTGATTCAACTTCAAAGAACAGTTATTCAAAAATTAAGATTAAGCAAGTGAACATATGTGCTTCTTTAAAGGAACATTCTCGCCGTGAAACCAACACATAATATATGCATCTCCTGCTTGGCGTAACAGAAGAAACTACACTAGACTCTGTTTCACGTGATAACATAATCCAGCATAAGAGAAAACACTCAACAAAAGAAATGTTTCACAATCCAGGATCGGAAACACCAAATACGTGTGACATCCAACCCACCCCAACTAGTAACTACAGTCATAATCCATTAACCCATGTGGCTTCTATCTTTGCCCACCGAAATACACAGGGTGACTTCCCAAAAATGTCTAACGACACAAGCACTGCCCTTGAAGTAGGATAACTACCAAACCACCGGACTTGTATGATTTATAAACACATATATAGAGTTACCAAAGCACATCAATATATCAAATTATCCCAGGAACTGCTGAATTCCGCATGTCTCTACATATGTGTGCAGGATCAGATATATACAGCTAAGCATGCACAGGTCGCGCATAGAGACACAAGCAAATGAGTATGGAGCCTTAAACAACGGCATTAGAACTTTAGAACACCTAATAAGATCTACGTAGTAACAACTGAATCTGCCATCTCTAACTATACAGGGCACAATTTCTGTCAAGTATCAGCATCAATATCGACATTACGATCCTATCATGCGCAAACTTGAACATGAATAGAATCCATGATCTGAGCACGTATATAGTTTGGCAATCGTTAGAAGCATCCTGCAATTTAGTGTGAATGCGGACTTACTGGATGGTAGACACCAACCCTCCGAACAGATAAATATATGATCTTGTCCAATGCAGGGACAAGCAAATTAAACAGTACACAAAACATGAAGAGTACTCACCGGCAAGGCAGCGCCTTTCCCCTTCTTTTTATCTCTCAGTACCTTGGCAACAAGGCCGGCCCTCCTCTTGCCCTTGCTGAGATCCTCAGTTTCTGAGATCTCGGAGTGCTTCCTGTCGCTGATCTTCCAGTTGGCGCCCCTGCGGACGAGCACCTTGGCGGCCTTCCACCCGTCGGTGCTGGTGTCGATGACGGTGACCTCCGTCCTGGAGCGCCTCTCCCCGTGCTCAGCACCGGCATCCCTATCGGCCCGGCGGCGCTTCCTGGCCTTGGCCTTGTCTTTGTCGTCCTTGTTGGCGGACTTGACGTTGGGGCGAGGGCGGGGTCGGTACTGCTTGCGGAAGGGCTTGAGGGGGCGATTGGATCGCGGGGCCGAGGGGACGGCAAAAATTTCGGAGATGACGCCGGAGAGCGGCTGCGGCGAGGGCGGCGGCGACGGCGGCGGCGGCGAATGGTTGTTGTTGGTATCGCTAGGGTTTGGGGGGGCGGGGTAGCGGGGTGGCTTGGGGGTGGAGTTGGGGTTAGGGGGCGGGTCTTGGGGGTTGGTGGCGGCGGCGTCGCGGTCGGACGGCGGCGGCGGAGGGGGGACAGGCGGAGGAGGAGAGGGAGGGGGCGGCTGGATTCGGCCGTAGAGGAGGTCATCGATTTGGAGGTGGGAGGGGAAGGAGAGGCCGCCCTTGGTGTGGAGGCGGTGGAGCCATGACGGCGTTTTGTTGTTGCTGCTGCTCTCGGCCACGGAGAGCACCCAGTGGCAGCACGGCATTCTTCCCCCTTCTCCGATCAGCCGTGGCCGCCGCCGGGATGTGGGGGAAGCAGGAAGAAGGTTCTGAGATATACGAGGACTATGGAGCGGATGTCCGTTTCATACTGGACTGGCTTTCGCTTACGGAAGAGGTTAGTGAGCCCATTGGTAAAAGGAGTATATGCAATATTTTTTAGGGGTTGCCAACACTTTTATTGCGCGATATAAACACCCATGGAAATGCAAGTTGGGTAATGGGGATTACCAAGTCACAAATGATACCCTAATCGAGCAAAGCGACGTGTTCGACAAGACTAGAGCTTCAAAATTTAAAGCTCGACCTTCGAACCCAACCGAACAACTATCAAAATAGCTAGACCTAAGAATAAACTCCTTAATGATGGGCAAGTAAGAGACTCCGGAACCATCTTTGACATTGTTCATGTTTTGCTTGCAATAATCATCTTAGTCATTATCAAATTCTTCGTGAGAGTGACTGCCTTTCTGCACTCAAGAGCCCCCAGTGATATCGGATACTTCATGCCAGGGTAGACAATTGTCGATGATCCAAGATAAATTCCGTTGGCGCATCTGCGTATTGCCGCCGCTACACCTCCATCGTCACCATGGGCTAGATCACCATCAACATAAATTTTAACATGGTCTACTAGGGATGGCTTCCAACCAGTGGCGGAGCTAGACTGGAAATGCTGGAGGGGCGAAAAGAAAATATATCTATCTCTGAGGGTGCCAAAGACTATACTTCTTCTAATTAAGCACCTTCAATAAAAAATTCTTCGGACATTTTCCTAAGGTTGGGGGTCATGGCCCATGCAGGAGTACATATAGCTTCGCCAGTGCTTTCAACAATTTTAAATGAGGGACGTGGGCCGCCCGGGCCATGACCGCAGCTTCTAGGGGTTTCATGTTGTCAAGCTCAGAAATAAAACGTTGAACAAACATATATGTTGGCATAGGGCTCTGAATATTTTCTTCATGGATGGCCTTCCTTTTTGCCATCTAAATCGCCACAAGGTTACCAATAACGTTATTAAATTTGCATGTGATAATGGTTCCAACATCCTGAAAAGCAAATGTTTTGCACTTGACTCTCTGATCTCGACAATCTGCTCCACTAGATCTTCATACATTAAAGCTCATACACACCTTGCCGTTGTACACTCAACTATGGAGTGTTTGCCAGAATCAATGACATTGCAAAACCGACACTGCTTTTCTGGGCTCATCTTTCTGTGGTGACACATATCTTCCGTAGGGAGAGAGTGCCTTTCAAGGCACCATAAGAAGGTTTTGATTTTCGTGGGAACCTGAACACTTCACGGGGTAGTCTAATATTTATCCTTGAATGTAAACCCTATACTCTATATGTTCGTGAACACATTCAAATGCGGACCTGGCCCGATGTCCAGCAGGCCCACCCAGTCGTGCCAGGCCTGCCGTCGTGCCCCACTTCCTAGCTTGGGCATGGCACAACAAGGAAACATGGCTGCCCACAGACCCACCTTTTTTGGGTTGTTTTGGGCCTATTTAGGCGGTTTTTGAGGGTATATATATATATATATATATATATATATACACCACATGTCGACACGGTCTGATTATAAACATGTTGGGCCAGGCCCACCATGGGTCGGGCACGTGGGCTATCGGGCCAGTGATGAGTGTTATTTTTACGCTCATTACACCTGAGATTGCACCGGTTTATTTCATAAAAAATGAGATATCTGCTCCGATATTGCTACTAATGACTAATGAATGCAAATGATTCCATAATCCTATCTTTTATTTTGTTTCCACGAGAAATGGGGATAAACACGGACAAAAACAAGCACATACATGGAGATGAGTAAAAAGGAGATAAGTCGAGCCAAAGTGGGAGGCGCAAGAAGCCACCAGAGTGCAAGATGGCGTCTCATACAAGCGCACACTCTCATATGAGCTGCCAGCGGAGCCCCCTGATCCAACCCATCATGAAGGGGACAGCGCCAAACAGGGAACAAGACATCACTGAAACCTCAATCTTCGTCATCCACAGCAACCCTAGCTGCCGCCATTTCCCACCTCCATATCCATTGTCACCACCATCACCATAATACTCATCCAAACTAACCATACTTCATAATCGTGTATCGCATCCGGCAACTATTGTAAGAATATTATCATCAATGATTTATTCTTGTGATCTGATCGCCATGTGTGAGTAGTTCAGTAAGGTCATGGGTTGAGGCATAGCCCATCAACCCAATGTATTTGTTGGAGGGATCGATGGATGTACTTTGATGTCTTGTATGTGTGAAATAAAATTGCTTTGTAGTTGTCTCTTATCTTGTTCGCGATCTTTGTCCCTATAGGTACCCAGGATCACAGAGATCGAGTCATGGAGAGGCTAAGGGCGAAGAGACGGTGAAACGCTATTCTGAATACCAGTGATAGAAGGGTTTAGTATGGTAGCATGGATATCTTTGGGATACAAGAGGTGTACTCATTAAACCCCCAATGCTTGTGTCTGATTTATCTTAATTACTGAGGCAACCTCACGTGACAGATAGGGCCTTCGGTTGGACAACTAACTCTTGATGCAGGACGCGTATCGATCAAGACGTAATTTGAACACATCCCCACTTTGAGGTTTTGCAAGCACATCCTGATGCAGACTTCCAGGACACAAACGACTATCATAATGATCTCATTCGCAAATATGTGGTTGTAAGAATAAAACCTCAAACCCATGCATGTTTTTATTTATAAGGGTTTAGTTGTGAAACTTGATTCAATTGGGTCCAAAAATTGGAATTTAATTCTCTTGCAAAGCTTGTTAGAAACCTTTGTCTTAAAGGTGCACTTCCTCTTATGGGTTCGATAACTCAAGGTCACCTCCGGGGAAAAAGGCGAGAATCCTTTCTGCTCCTTTACCGGACCACTGAAAGGAGTCATCAAACCTTTTTTAGCACCGTTGCTGAGGAGGATTTGCGTGCTAGACTTTGTGTTAGAGTTTTGTCAGAGTCTTTGTTTCAGTTTTGTATTTTGTTCTTGTTATAGTTTAAAGTTTTGTCCGTGGGAAACACCAAAAAAATAATATGGCTCGTAATCTTGGAAGCTTTGTTGCTCCTAGCAATAGTTTCGTGCGTACACGAATTGCATGACCTGATGTTGCTGCCGCTGAGTATGAGATAAAACCGAACTTAGTATATATGGTTCAATATGACCAATTTGGATGCCGACATGCATTTGCATACTTTTTTTGAATTGTGTAACATGATACGCATAAGGGATCATGACCCTGGCGCTTTGAAGTTGCATCTTATTTCCTTCTCTTTGAGAGGAAAAGCTAATGGGTTATAGCTTTGCCTAGAGGTAGTATAACTTCATGGACTGAGTGTTGCGGTATTTGTGTAAGTTTTGTCCACCTACAAAGATTATGCAAATGCATTCACAGATAATAAGTTTTAAGCAGGAAGAACATGAGCCATCAACACTTGCATGGGATCGGATGAAGGAGGCTATAAGGGAATGTCCTAATCATGGAATGGAAGATTGGTTAATTCTTCATATGTTTATAATGTCTTAACTCCTATGTCGAAAACTATGTTTGACACTGCTGCAGGAGGAACTATTATGAGAATACCCATCGCTGGAGCTAAAAAATTGCTAGATGATATGCAATAAAACCATGCACTACAAAAAAAAAGACACATCCGTGACATTTTGGGCCGAACGAATTTTTTTCTGTCATACATATGACACTTCTATGACGATAATTGTGACAAAACCCGGTATCATCATAGATGTGGTGGGCTCCTACTTCTATGACAAAAAATCATGACAGAAAATGAGCTTTTTGTCCTGGGCGGGCCGGAGACGCAGCTGCATGACATTCTTTGGGTCCTCCATGACGGAAAAAACCGTGATAGAAGCGAGGGGGAGGAAAATTTCGGGGAGTTCCCGGTTACGGTGGGAGGTCGGGGGCCGAGCGATGCGCGTTTCTCTCGTACAAGTACACGCGTGTGTGCGAGGCGTTGGTTCTAACCGAACCTGAGCGAGGCGTTGGGCTCTAACTGAACCCGAGCGATTGCACTGCAGGCTACGCGTTACTGAACCCGAGCGATCGATCGATGGCTATTAACTGAACCCGATCGAGCGATTCCTTCGCTACTGCTGCTAACTGAAGCCGATCGATGGGATGGACAGTGAGCGTTGCGGGGGGGGGGGGGGTTGGATGAACAGTGAGCGGTGGCGTTGCCTCTGGATGAACAGGACCTCGTGGTGTGGTGGAGGGCTGGATGAACAGTAGACGGTGGAGGGGTGCCCGTGGAGGGGTGGATAAACAGGACCCCGTGGTGTGGAGGGATGAATGAACAGTAGACGGTGGAGGGGTGGTTGAACAGGACCCCGTGGTGTGGAGGGCTGGATGAGCAATAGACGGTGGAGGGGTGCCCGTGGAGGGGTGGTTGAACAGGACCCCGTGGTGTGGAGGGCTGGATGAACAGTAGACGGTGGAGGGGTGGTTGAACAGCAGCCGGTGGAGTAGCGCGCGGTGGAAGCTGGATGAACAGGAGCCCGTGGAGGCTGGAGGAGGTCGACGGTGGAGATGAACAGTATCCCGTGGAGTTCCGTTTTGCGGTACGCCACACCCCTCCCGATGAACAAGACCCCCGTTTCGACCGTAGCGCTCCAACACAAGTCCGTTTTGTCCGTTTTGCAGTACGCCACACCCCTCCCGATCAATAGGACCCCAGTTTCGACCGTAGGAGGTCCGTTTCCTCCGTTTTGTGGTACGCCAGACCACTCCCGATCAATAGGATCCCGTTTCGAACGTGGCCGGTCGAACACAAGGCCGTTTCCTCCGTTTTGCGGTATGCCAGGCCTCGTTTCCATCGCCTGTTCCGTTCAAGCCCTCCCGATGAATACGACCACGCATTCCGTTCCGACCCAGCCGGTTGGCTCCCACGCGTTCCGTTGCCTCCTGATGAACACGACACATTCCGTTGCCTCCCCATGAACACGACGCATTCCGTTGCCTCCCCATGAACACAATGACGATGCTGTTTCTTCGTTTCACCCAGCCATGTACACGAGCCCTCGCCATACGTATGCGCGAGTAGGCGTTCGAGACCCCGCCCGTATGTACACATACGTGGCTGTATTTTCTTTCTTGCACCCTGGCTGCTGTGCGTACGTGTACATGCTACGTGCGCGCCTCTACTACGACACGTGCGCGCCTCTACTACGACACGTGCACGCCTCTACATCGACCAGTATGTACGTACACATTCGCGACCAGAATGACAACGCTACGTACGCTTGGACCAGGTGGGTCCCGACTGTCAGACACTTCCTTGCCTGCGAAGATGTAGATGGTGGGTCCCAGCAATCAGGGGGCGAATTGTTTTTTTTGCCCGGACGCACTTCCTTGCGTGCGAAGATGTAGCTGGTGGGCCCCAGCAGTCAGGGGGCGAATCGTTTTTTTTCGGACGCACTTCCTTGCGTGCGAAGATGTAGCTCGTGGGTCCCAGCAGTCAAGGGCGAATCATTTTTTTCGTGAAATACGGTGGCCCGTCCGGTGGGTCCCCGCTGTCAGGTGGAGGAATAATTATTTTGCGCGTAATAAGGAGGCACTTCCTTGCGGCTGCCATGGACCCAGCTGCTAGCCTCTCCACGTACAGTACTCTTCCGATGGAAGTCGGTCGTTGACCACGTTGACCACGCCACGCCGAGAGCACCAGGGCGGTGGTCTGGACGACGGCGAGGCCTAGGAAGGAGACGACGCGGAGCCAGGGAAGACGCAATAGTGGAAGCCCGCGCGGAGAGGAGTACGAGGGTTCACTAGTTCGACTGCGGTGTGAGGCTGCCATCGCCGCAGAATAACAGGGGGTGTGGGTGAGTAGAGGGATGACCTGGCCAGCGGTAGGAGTAGTAAGGGGCGGTGAGGCCTCCGCGACATCACAGACGGTCACGAGAGGCAGGAGCACGCGACACGACCGGCGCTGCTTTGGGCGGCTGGAGCAAGAAGACCAGAGGTTGAAGAAGCACTACGGCCGTTGGATGAATATCGTACGATCACTGCAGCTAGAATAGTTTATATTGACTAAGTTGACAAAGCCCTTGGTACGCGTTAGCTTAGTAGGCCCACAACTCGGATTTGGCAGAGAACATATAGCCCATTTGTGATTTGTAAGAATATACAACCCATTTTTTAATTCTAATAGAATTTGCTACAACCCATTTACAGTTTGTTAAAAGTACAGCCCAACTTCGAGCTAGGACAATGATTAATAATTTCAAACAACCACTCAAAACAGAATTCAAAAAAAATTCCCATATTTTGATGGGATCCGAAATATTTGTATCCGAATTTTTTAGTGAGATTAATATAATTTCAAAATAAAGTTGTATTACGTTAAAATCCAACAAAATATCGCGCGCGCAACAAGTAATGAAATTAAAATTTTCAAATTCCAAAAGTAATATATTTTTCAAACTAATTACGTGTTTGGTGCATAGTAACTGTCCAGTTATTATAATTACATCCCATTTATTATTTCTTAAAGTCCATTTTCTTGTTAAGCCTAATGCATACCTCCTAGGAAAGTTTGCAGCCCAGCGGTGCGGAGAATAACAAGTTGACCCGGATATTGTGTACAACTGTCGGCCCAGTTGCATTGCTGATGTTAAAAAAAGCTATTTTTATACACACATTAAAAAAATTGCATAGATAAGGAACATTTTTTATCCCTGTTCAAGAATTCATCCGATTAACCAGTTAACTTGACGATTAATACCTACTCATAGGGTCACCGAGTAGCCGATAAACCGAAAAATCGTCCGATTAATTGATTAAATGGCCGATTAACTTGCCGATTAGCCGATTAATGCCCTACTCACTGGCCAACCGAGCAGCTACCAGTTAACGATTTCCTCAACAATGTTTTTTATACACACATTTAACAATTTTTAAATACATGATTAACATTTTTTAAACATATTTTTTAGTCAACAGTGGGCCCACAGCAAGCGGAGGAGGTCACAATACACATATTTTTTAAATACATGATTAACACTTTTGCAAAAAAACTTAGCCCACAGCGAGCCAATTAGCTCCAGTCGGCCCACAGTGGACCGACAGGGGCCAGTCGGCCTGCAGCGGGCGGACGGTGTATTATTTTTGAAAAAAAATTACCCCGTGTAATATTTATGAAAATTAATAAAAAATGTATTATTTAAGAAAAAATAGCGAAAAAAGGCCTGTGAAGTACAGTACAACATAACATGGTTACTCAGCCCACATTCAGCAACACCGGAAAGGCCCAAACAAGGCTTCTATACAACTTTTTGAAGTCACTGAGCTCAATTAATAACTTAAGAAAAAAGTTAAATTACAGTGGAACCTAATTAAAAGCTGTCATGAGCAAATAAATAATTCAACGGGTCCCACTTGTGCGTGTGCGCGCACGTGTGTGTGTGTGTGAGTGTGTGAGTGAGAGAGAGAGAGACCCATCGACCGATGCTCGTAAATACATTTTTCAGCCATATGCATTGCTGATGCTCAGTAAAAACTTATATAGTTAACACAATCATATAAAACATCATAGCACACTGAACTTGCATACAAAAATTTCACGCAGGCGGCACAATCAGGATGGAAGCAGTGGATCGCTACGGGAAGGGCTATGTTGAAACCAACAAAGTCGTACATAACGGTTCATCGTCTTTATCAATGATGGGGAAATATCTTGAATGTTGTGCAAAGAAAACAGACAGACAACACAGTAAGTTCTCCTAGCACATTAAGTTGACGTACAACCCTTTTTTAAAAAAGTTCAGGTACAAAATTAGAACAGGTCACAATCAAATGTACTGGCATATCAGTGCTTCACACCCATAGCTCGGATTTAACTAGTATCTGACAAGATTCAGTTGTTACCTCAAATTAGAGCACATCCACGTAGCCAGCCCTACCTCTTCTCCCAAAGAAGCAGTGGCCTCCGCCGCGCGATGGAGTAGGCCCTGTGCCATCCATCGTTCCGAGCAACACGGGAAAAGTCTGACGTTGACTCCTATAATGGACGTCGTCGACGGACCCTGGCACCAGCGGCGGCGGTAGGACTTCGATTGATGGATTGACCACTTCTTCGACATGCACGAACACTCGATACAGGTACATCCCTAACGTGGTCCACGGCGGCCTTGGTGGCGACGAATAGTACAACCCCGGTTCCTGCACCGGTATCTCAACACCAACCACCTTAGGTATGGTGGACGGCTTCTTCATCCATGCCATAACCGTCAGAGCCCAGCTGTCTGGAGGAACAAACATAATTACGAGCTCACCTCCAAGGTCGTTGATAAGCTCGTTCATGGACTCGTTGTTCCAAGCACGTCGAGGCATGCCGTGGAAGGTAAGCTTTGTTAAAAACTCAAGCTCAGAGGGCACCAAGCCCCATCCTGGGTGCCACCGATCAAAGCTCACCAGCGCGCCATCACAGAACAAACACCGGGAAGATTCGAACACACAACTGCAGTCAAAAGTTGTCCGGAACCTGACGAAGAAATCAGCCGGTGGCGGACAGACTTCGACGAGCAAGTCACTTATTTGGATGCCGTGCGCAATGCCAAGAGCTTTGACAAGGTCATCCGGCGAGACGGGAGGCCGGTCGCCGTTGATGGTTACCATCAGCACTTTGCCGGCAAACTGGTCGTCAAGTGCCGCCATGCCACTGTTGAGCGACAGCACGCAGCGATCGAAGGCAGGACGGACCTCAGGATCTCCGGCTCGGAGATCCGCGTTGACCGGCGACATGATAGTGCGCTTGAGTACAGGGAGTACAGGAGGGGGATTTGGGGGAACTGGAGTAGGAATCGAGATTCCAGAGGTGGGGGAGGGGCGGGAGACTGCGGATGAAAAGGTAGCATGAATTTCGAGCACGCGCCAATATGCTCTCGGCGCGCAAGCGCACGAAAACACCGGTGGCGCCCACATGTCGGCCTAAGAGTCCTTATTCATTCTTTTTTGGAGAGCCCGGCCTTTTTTTCAGGATCTTTTGAGAGCCCGGCCTGAGAGTCATAATTGACCTGTTTGGCATTGCGTTACAACTCGGCCCGTATTCAATGACACCTCACTGGCCCAAACAAGTGTACATCATCGAAAAGACACTGAGCTCAAATTATATAATTTGAAAAAAAGGAGATATACTCTGAACACTGGAGAATGGTGATGCCCTCATTTAGCCCACCAGTAGTTCGAGACAATAAACAGTTCGAAACAACGATATATACAACATTCAAACACTGACTAGTGACTACTACTGACATAAACAACAAGACATGATAGTTCATAAGAAGTCTTGCTACACCACCAAAACGCACCCATCTGCATCGCTCAGACTCTCGTGATCCAGATGAGAATGACATTCTAAACAGAAGCAACTATTACATAGTAAGAGTGACATAGACGAGGATGACCAAATGACAAGGAATATGCATAACAAAAGAAAGAACTACCCATCCAGAACCAGCAGCAAAGACAACAAAGTCATTCGAAGAGATGATCCAACACCATCATAATTTGCAGCCCCGCTTCAGCGACCAGTGATCCGGAGACACCTGTACTCCACCCTTTCGATGTAACAACCCAATTACCTATCAACCTGAAGGCTCGAACCACATCACTGCCTGTCGTAATTGAGACATCCTAGGATCAAAGTTAATCCGGATGCATTTGTCATTCTCACCTTCTTTTGGCTGCAGGCTGTATCATTGACAATCAGGGGAGTTTGCTCCCGAACTCCTAGGGCTCGCCGTGTAGACACAGTTTTCCATAGCAAACAGAGCCTCTCTGCCATCAAGGTCCTTGCCAACGGTGATCTCCTGGTTAATCTGATAATTGAGTCCGAGAAACAGAGAGTGTGAGCCAAGGCTGTTTACCCGCCTCCAACTAAAAAAAATCCTAAAGGCCCCAAGAAGCTGGTATCCTGCTCATAGACGTAACAGCCACTGTCCGGATACTCACGTATTACACGGTGCTTGTATACAGTGGGGTTTTTGCAATATAACTTTTCCGGCTCATGTGTCCGAATGATCATCAGTCTTTTGCCGTCGTCTGATCGAGCGAGGAACCAGTCGTGCTTCCCTGTTTTTGGCAAAGGTGGTGTGATTACAAAGGGCAGTAACTGCAGGGACACTACATCACATCAAAAAGGACATGCATTGTTAATGTAAGATCAGCATTGTTCAGAGTATGAGTAGGATAATGCAAGAAACAACATTGATATGTCCCTGTTGGAACTGGGAGGAAAATACAGGGAAATGTATACTGGGTTTGAAAATATAAAAGTGCCATGCATGGTTATACTCATGTTATCTCGCAATCGATTCTTCACAGGAAACTACCATGTCATGCATGTTATGTAATCATGTTCTGTCCTCACAAACAAATTCTTCAAGGTAACTAACAGACCATGCATTGTTATATACTCGTGTTCTGTGGGCAAAAAATTTGTGAGGATATTATTCTAGCCATTAATTGCTAAAGGGCGAATATAGGTATGTACACATGGTAAGCATTGCAGGATTTCACTACTTCCAAATATAGAGTTCTCCATATGCACATTTACTTCCCTAATGTATGGTTAGATGAAACCAACAGTGTGGTGCATGTTTCTACATCATGAAAATGAGGAAACTAACATGGCCATTGATACACACTCATATTTAGTAGTAGTATATAGATTACTGTAAAATAAGGATAATATCCATATATTCCTAACCGTTTGATTATTCAGGGTACAAATTGGCTGTAATGACATGGTCACAATTGCATGAATTAACTCATTCCAAATATAGCTGATTTACAGCGTCTCTAATACATTGCCATAGTTCTACTCAAATTCTGCTCAAACAGAGATGTGCCAATCATCACAAAAAGTTCAAACAGTGTCATGGCGTCATCATTAACATGAGAGGAAACAACTTACACGCGCCGTCCCAGCAATACGTGGTGCCATCTGCTTTGTCAATCACGTAGATGATGCCATTGTGTTCAATAGCATCACAGAAGTGTGTATCAGCTTTGACAATGATCCACTGTGAGCCGAGTTGTCTCCAGCTAAAGAAGGCACCGGCATAAAGATAGGCGAGTCCGCGGTCAAACAAGGCAATTAGTTTGAAGTCTGCGTAATTCGCAAGTCATGTGGGCACTTGGCAGATTACAGTCTTCTGCAAAACAAGGTCCGTCCAACTAACGTAGTAATCTAGATGACTTGGACCACGATGGTAATACTCTATATAATCCAACGGAGGAAGGATAATCTCATGGGAGGTCTAGAAGTTCACGAGCACCAACTTTTTACCGTCTTCTCTGAAGGCAGCCATCAAGTGGGAGTTCATGCCGACCCAGTACATACCTGCCAAGAAGTTTCGGGTGATGGTGATCGGATCGATGTCGAGGGAAATGATGTACGGTGACCCACTACATACCTGCAAAGAAGTTTCGGCTAATGGAGATCGGATTGAAGTCGAGGGGCATCATGCACGCCTCCATATCATGGTGAGCCAATCTCGCAAGACCAGATAGCGGCAAGCAGGGTGTCTTGAAAAGCTTAGGCCTCGCTTCGACGATGGCCGTGTGCATGTCCCTCGAGCATGCAGCCAGCCGCAGGGCGCTCAACATATCCATACACAAACAACAGAGGTCGAGGATGTCACTGGGGAGATTGCTCCAATCACGACTCATATGGATGCTGAGCGGTTCGCGTTCGGCCATGGTGGAGTTTGGAAAGGGGCTTGATTTACGGGGGAGAAGGATGTCGGTGCTGGAGCGGCTAGCGAGGGAATAGTGGTACTGGGGGAGGCGAGTGAGGCGACGGTACACGGGGGCACAGTGAGATGGAGACGGAGAAGGAGATGGAGATGGAGTGGTGCTATGGGAGCGGAGAGGGAGACGAGGCGAGGCGCCAATGTGCTGTACAGCGGCGGTGACAGACTGCACTGTGCACAGGGTGAGGCTGACTTTGGTAACCCGAACACGCCGCCTGGACTAGTGTCAGGCGCAGGGTGTTGTCACTTCACTATGAGGAACATGAGTACTCCAGTATTGTATAGCGTAAATAGGTCTCCCGTGCTAGCATGCCTGTTCACTTCATTGTTCAGGTATCATCCATATTGCAAGCAGAACCAAATTCTCGTGCATGCCCAATCAACGCTCTGCCGTGATGCATGCAGTGGTCGTTCTGGTGCATCAAGGACGGCATGCAGATCGTTCCACACTTGAGAAGAGGAAAAATGGAAAGGTAGAACGCGACAGCAGAGGAAGAGAACGCTGGCTAATGAGGTTGGGAGGGGATCGAGCAAGAAGTTAATGCTCCACGCCTAAAGGTTTTGGGAAAACCTGGTTTTCATAAGGTGACTTATACTCACCTAAACGGAGGGAGTATTCCTTAACCAGAGAATGTTGTGTCTCCCACTCACGCGCTCAAAAAAAAACTACGACACATTTTTTATCTGTTTGCATAGGTCCCACCTATCAGGAAGGATGGGCACATACACGAACAGGTACGACTCATCAGTCTACCCGCATAGCCTTTTCGTTTAGTCTACCTAGTCGTCTAATCAACTGCCCGCACACCACTTCTCCCATTTACTTCTCCATCGGGAACCGATTCTTCTCGGCTTCTTCACCTCCCCTTCGTCTTCATTTGCATCCAAACCCCACTGCGTTCGCATTGTTTTAACCTCTTTAAATAATCATCTACTACTTCAGTTAGACTAGCCATCTAATCCTAATTCTCCAAACCATAGCCCTCCGTTCCAGTGGTTCCAAATGGCGATAGAGATCGAGATGCAGGTCTTTAGCGTCCAACATGTCCTTGTCAAAGGCTCGATGCGCATAGTTGCCACCGTCACCGTCCACCCAAGGGTTGTTCGGCAGTGGATCAACAATGTATCCAACTCCCTTGAAAAGGTAGAGACGAGGGTCTTCGGTCTCGACGCAGAGTACACGGAGCGTGCCCCTGGGAAGATCCAGCGCGCCGCCGTCCTTCAACTGTGCTTCGAAGATGATGCTTTGGTGTACCACATCATACACTCGCCCTCCATACTAGGTGAGCTTCATGATTTCTTGTCTCGGGAGGACGTATACTTCTGTGGGGCAGCCATCGAAGGGGACAAACAGAAGCTGGAGCCGTACAACCTTGATTTGAATAGCATCGCTGACCTACAAACCAGAATCAAAATTCTTGTAGAAGTTTGTGATAAACAGACACCACCCCTATTCAACGTAGCAAATTTTGTGCTCGGTACAAATCTTCAGAAGGGTGACGAGACGGTGTCATTAAGGTTGTATGGATGGGAGAATTATCCCTTGACGTACGAGCAGATAAAATATGCTGCCCTCGATGCCCGTTTGAGTTTCGAGATAGCTGCAAGGTCCAAAGAGCTTGTTGCGAAGCCGTCTCCCACAGAGAATGAGAATAAGAAGAACAAGAAGAAGAAGAAGAAGAAAAAGAAGAAGAAGAAGAAGAAGAAGAAGAAGAAGAAGAAGAAGAAGAAGAAGAAGAAGAAGAAGAAGAAGAAGAAGAAGAAGAAGAAGAAGAAGAAAAGGCTGCACCAGCAGGAGGGCATTATGGATGGATGAACTATTTCCTCTCTTGTAAAAAAAATCATTCCCTCTCGGTGTATATTGATATAGATGGACTATTTCGATGGTGTGCATGTCTTTGGAACAGAGTAGTAGCGTGGGTACGCTTGACTATAAGGAACTATTTATCCGCATATACAGCTTTCTCTGCTACTCCTTCTAGTGATCGGTATGCAGTGCATGTGTCCGTAGACATGACAACTTGTCCATGGAAGTTCAACTACGGCGACCATCACGTTTCATCTCGTGATTCCCACGACGCCTCTCCAACCCACGGCACCACGCCCCCCGACATGCGCCTCACCCCTCTCGGCCGCATCGCTCCTCTGCCTTTGTGTGCATGACATGTGGGCCACCTAAAATGCGGCGAGCATCAAGTTTCTACCACAGCCACCCGCGATTCCCACGATACCGCTTGAACCCATGAAACCACACGTCCCCCGACCTGCGGCACCCCTCTTGGCCCCACTGCCCCTCTGCCTACGGGAGCATTACATGTGGACCAGTCACCTATCGGGTCCACATGTTATTGACTCAAAGGTAGGTGTAGTAAGGCGCTGAAGCTCAGTCCCGACGGCCCTGAGAGGGAAATGTAACTCCTGCGCCAGGGCTTGTGGTGCTCCCGCAGCACGAACTTGTGCCAAACTCGAGATTTGTTTCTTTACTATACATGCACGCAACGATTTAATGGACATTGTAATCTCAACATGTGATGGGGAGCTCTAAATTTGAATTTGAAACTTATAAAATGAAAAGATTCAAAACAAATAAACTGGGAGAGAGGGAGTATATCGTAGGATGTGTCCCATACAAAATAAGTCCCCTGGTTTGTCACCGCGAAGATGCGGTTAGAAAGGAGCACATCGTCTTCCTACTCGTACGGCAACAAATCGGCCGCAGACAGCATGGTCCGCCTTTGACCGCCATGTGCAAGGTTCGTGCTATCTTATTCAATCTCACCGTGGTTCCATCGTACCAATTCATGCAGTGGCCCGTTGCATGGCTGATCCCAATGTTGGACAAAGGTTCTACGGGAACGGTTTCACCATTGTAAATGTTGTGCAAATTGATGTTGGTACCCTCCCGTACATATGCAAGCCAATCTGCACTCGCACCGAGCCTAACCTGTGAAACAGTGGGCAGGGGGAGAATTAGGAAATGGACACGGAAGTAGTCTTTAGAATGCATTTACTACGTGATCAAACTCATCTTACCTGCTCATCGGAGGAAATCCGAGTGCCCCTCAATGTCGGCATCTCAAGGGGCGTTAACTTGCAACTACGGCCACGCCGCGCTGGAGAGACCCCCAAGGAAACATCCTCGTGCGTTCCACGGAACATCAAGATACATTTGTATGAGTAGTTTATCTGGTGAGAGAAAAGGATGAACAAGGGAAGGCCTCTAGAGATAGAGATGGACACTACTACTACCAATGTGCTGGCCCGTGCATTGCAATGGATCCAAAGTAGTAGAATAATACTTGTTCACGTGCTTGAAATACAAACACTCTAGTTTTGATATACATGTGTCAGTAGACATGACAGCTTGTCCATGGAAGTTGAACCACGACGACCATCACGTTTCTTGTTTCTACCACTAAGCCACTGAAGTTCGGTCCCGTGGGCCCCGAGAGGGAAATGTAACTCCTGCGGCAGGCCTTGTGGTGCTCCCGCAGTATGAGCTCGTGCCAAAACTGGAATTTGTTTCTTACTACTACCAACTAGTACTAGTAAGGTACACGTGAATTGCACACATGAGATTCTGGTGGTTTGTGCATTATGCTTCTACATGTGGAGCTTTCTGGATTCTAACATGTGGCAAAATCTGGTGGAATGTAAGGTTAGGCAAGTTTGATTAACTTAGGTGAGTGTTTGATTCAAGCCACACCTTAGGCAAGCCACACTAAGGCCCCACATGACATACACACAAAAAATGTGGCAAGATTCCCTTAGGCTTGCCAACTTGTTTCTCTCATTTTGAAGAACTAATAACTTTGCCTAAGCTTAGTTGTGGCAAAGTTAGGGTCTGTTTGATTCAAAGGATTTTCATAGGATCTTTGAAGGATTAGAATTCTTAGGAATTTTTCATACGTTGGTCGTTTGATTCGTAGGATTGAATCATGTAGAATATTTTCCTAAGGATTCATTTGTACTACGTTTCACAGGAATTCTAACATGCACTCCAACCTCTTGAAAGAAAACCTTTGTTTTTCACGTGACACAATCAAACAAACTCAAATCCTATAGGGATCCAATGAACATGCCATTCCAATCCTACTTTTTTCCTATTCCTGTGTTTCTGCAATCCTATGAATCAAAGAGGCCCTTAGTCATGAATTAAGTTCAACCATGGAGTCTTCTAGATTATACATGTGGCAGAATCTGGTGGATGATATCCAACGGCTAGTAGTGCTCAGATTTGCCATCTTTGTACCGTCGGATTGGCTTCATCCAACGACCAACTTTCAAAGTTTTTCACACACTATATAGGGGGTATAGATATAGATGTGCCGGTCCGTTTCAATGGATCCAAAGTATATATATCTATTTAGTGGAGTGCACTCTAAACACATTATCTATTTATTTTTCTCTAACCTTCCGTAGCCATGCAACCAAGCCACATAAGCTTCATGGGTGCCCCCCACATCATATTATTCATACTACGTTGATTGAAAAAAAGATAAATCACCCAAAACAAGATCTTCCCATTTTTTGTTCCTACGATGTTGTGTTGTGCAGGTACCTACTAGACACTAGTTGTATAGTGGTAGTACTAGTAATATAGTATTAGGAGTACAAACTTGGTACTAGTAGGAGTAGTACTAGTACGGAATGCTCCTACTCTATCAACGAGCCCCGTCTGACACCAAATTTCTTAGCTTCCGTGCTACAGCTAGATCTTCCCCTTGTTTCTTTTTTCCAACCCGGTGGCGGGCGGGGTGTCGGTTTGCTCAATGGCGGTCCCACATGAAAGTGGAAATGCTAGGCAACACGCCTTCCCTAAGCCATGTGTCATGCCGGATGGGCCGTGTTGTACTCCCGATTCCCAGACGTGTGGGGGTGCGACGCAAACGCGGCAGGCCTTTTCCTTTTACCAGCAATGTGCTCGTGCGTTGCAACGGATCCAAAGTAGTAGAATAGTAGTATTTGTTCACAAACTTGAAAGAAATCACTATTGTTTTGATATACTCCTAATATATTACTCCCTTCGTACCTAAATATTTGTCTTTTTTGAGATTTCAAATGGACTATCACATAAGGATTATATAGACATATTCTAGTGTTTCTAGAAAGATGCCCGCGCGTTGCACGAAGTTGATGGAAAAGGTAAGCACAACTTATAAATTGACGGATGGAGTACTAGTTACAGTGATGCATATAATTAAGCAAAGGGATCGCACATGTCGGTATTGGGTGGAACGAGAATGCAACAGCACAATAAGAATTAAGGCCACGATGATGCGATCGCAGTGGTGGTTACAGAAGGCAAGAAGAAAGATGGATCCACGAACGTACGACCTCCTCCTCCTCAACTTAGTGCGCCGGGCCACCGACCGATGGCTAAGGAGCGGCGGCTTTTGTGGTGAGGTCGAGGTGCTTCTCAGCAAAGGCAACCAAGGCTTCCAGCCGGTTGAGGAAGGCCAACGTCGTAGCGTCCTCACTGGCCTTGTAGATACCTATGTACACGATTTCCTCATACATGTGGATGTGTAGGTCGACGAATTCTTGCAGGGCGAGGCGCCTCGCGGCGAGCGCGACCTCCAGGTGGACATTCTTCGTGGCGTCGGCGGGCAGTCCCAGGGCCACCAGTGCTTGAAAGAGGTTCCGGCCATGGAGGCCGATTAGGGTGGCAGGCAATGAGGAGCCCGGGCGCGCGGGCTGGAGGAGTACGGCGATGTCGTCCGCGAGCTTCTTGAGGACGATGAACTTGTTGCTGGTGGCAACGATCATTTGGTCCAACTAAGAGTCGTAGTTGGCGTCGAAGGCGGCCATCCACCAGCCGGTCTCCAACACCGTCTGGAGATGATCCTCGGCGCCATGCCGCAGGCCGGCGTCGTGGACCATCTGGCGCAGCCGCTGGCCGCTCATGAGCATCGCCGCCATGGGTCTGGAGTGAGCTCTTTTGTGCTTAGTGTAGGTGCTTAGGCAAATGCTTAGGTGCGTACGATGTGGTAGATGCATTGGAATGGAGGGGCGCCTTTATATGATGGCAATGAGGGCAAACTGCGTTGCATTCACATCGTGCAACCTCTTTTCCCGGACCTCCTCCCATTACTTCCCTCATGCATTAATTGAAGAAGGATCCATTGGCCGTTCAACATCTCGGGAACCGCTACTCCCTCCCCCGTCTGCATTAAAGCCGTATCGAGAATTGCGCCGCCTGCTGTCAAATCAAATATTCCCTCCGTCTAGGTGAGTATTAAGTCATCTTACGAGAACCAAATAGTAAACACATAGGTGTGGTGCATTAACTCTCACGTTGTTTCTTATTTTTTGACATAAATAGAGGAATCAACCAAGAAGAGATGTGGGGCTTGTATGCTTTTAATGACTTGAGACTATCAAACATGACATGTAGTGGTCAGTTCGTTGCGAAGAACAAATACAACCCACGTCAACACACACGCATCTTATATAGCATCACATCCAATGGCTATAAAAGATGAATGAGACCAAATTATATCTCATCTAGATGAGTTCTAGCAAAACTGTATTAATAATACTTAGTACTCCTGCGCCATGTATCATATATTAGTATCATGTAGTACTTTATTTATTTATGAGGTATCCAGATGGCACTGCACCGGCAAGAAAATAGGGTAACATCAAAGTTATGGACTACTTTTTTGAGTATGTTGGTAAGGTCCGGTCATAGTCACTTGTTGAAATATCTAAAAAGACAAATACTCCCTCCGTCCGAAAATACTTCTCATCAAAATGGATAAAAGGAAATGTATCTAGACGTATTTTAGTTTTAGATACATCTCTTTTTATCCATTTTGATGACAAGTATTTTCGGACGGAGGGAGTAGAAAACAGAGTTGGTGATGATGGTGTGCGTGCCATCCTGCAATGTAGGCCGTCAGATTTATATCTAACGGATAGGAAAGAAACTATGACAATTTTGCAAAAATATACCCACACGTCTCTCCATGTTCGCAAATAAGGCCTTCCCTCGTTCAACCTTTTCTCTCACAAGATAAACTACTCATTCAAATGCATCTTGATGTTCCATGCAATGCACGGGCAGCTAGCTTATTTCTTTTAAAATAGTTGCTGCGATAATTGGGTTGAAGTGATATATTTTATGTCTGCCCCGAATGATTTCAGATTCACTAGTAGTAACAAAGAAAAGGTTGCCTTGTTAATTAACAGAAAACAGGGTGAAAACTATCACATGAGGCCGGTAAAAACAAGGCACACTGGGTTCAGCGTCATCGTCACTACAGCTGTGCGCGCGCGAGAAGTCTACATATCGAGGGGGCTACCGAGCGAGGCACCGAGACACAATGTTTAAGAGAGAAACCAATTGACAGATTATGATCAGATCGAGTTGTCACCCTTCTGTTGTCATTGTTGGGGGGGGGGGAGAGAAAGACGTATCGAGAGTGTGCGCAATAGGCACAGAGGCACAACTACCGCGCGCGCGCGCGTGTGTGTGTGTGTTTGAAAGAGGAGTAGATAGATTATTATCAAGATCGATGTGCCACCCTACTCCTTTGGTGCCGGGTAGTGTGTGTGTGTGTGTTTGAGAGAGAAGCCAGTCGATAGATTAGTATCAAGATCGAGGTGTCACCCTACTCCTTCGGTGTTGGGAAGTGTGGGTGTGTGTGGGGGGGGGGCAGTGACACCCTACTCCTTCGGTGTTGGGAAGTGTGTGTGTGTGGGGGGGGGGGGGCAGTGACACTCACATATCTCTACTCTTATAGAGATAGATCAAGACGCCTCATAGGTCTTTCACAAAGCACATACCTTGATAAGATATTGAAGACGTTCAATATGGATCAGTCTAAGAAGGGGTTCTTGCCTGTGTTGCAAGGTGTAAAATTGAGCTCACCCTAATGTCCGACCACGGCAGAAGATATAGAAGAGATGAGTGTCATCCCCTATGCCTCAGCCATAGGTTCTATTATGTATGCCATGCTGTGTACCAGACCTGATGTAAACCTTGCCGTAAGTTTGGTAGGTAGGTACCAAAGTAATCCCGGCAAGGAACACTGGACAGCGGTCAAGAATATCCTGAAGTACCTGAAAAGGACTAAGGAAATGTTTCTCGTTTATGGAGGTGACGAAGAGCTCGTCGTAAAGGGTTATGTTGACGCTAGCTTCGACACAGATCTGGATGACTCTAAGTCACAAACCGGATACGTATATATTTTGAATGGTGGGGTAGTAAGCTGGTGCAGTTGCAAGCAGAGCGTCGTGGCGGGATCTACATGTGAAGCGGAGTACATGGCAGCCTCGGAGGCAGCACATGAAGCAATTTGGGTGAAGGAGTTCATCACCGACCTAGGAGTCATACCCAATGCGTCGGGGCCAATCAAACTCTTCTGTGACAACACTGGAGCTATTGCACTTGCCAAGGAGCCCAGGTTTCACAAGAAGACCAGGCACATCAAGCGTCGGTTCAACTCCATTCGTGAAAATGTTCAAGATGGAGACATAGATATTTGTAAAGTACATACGGACCTGAATGTAGCAGATCCGTTGACTAAACCTCTCCCTAGAGCAAAACATGATCAACACCAGAATTCCATGGGTGTTCGATTCATCACAATGTAACTAGATTATTGACTCTAGTGCAAGTGGGAGACTATTGGAAATATGCCCTAGAGGCAATAATAAAAGCATTATTATTATATTTCCTTGTTCATGATAATTGTCTTTTATTCATGCTATAATTGTGTTATCCGGAAATCGTAATACATGTGTGAATAAATAGACACCAACATGTCCCTAGTGAGCCTCTAGTTGACTAGCTCGTTGATCAACAGATAGTCATGGTTTCCTGACTATGGACATTGGATGTCATTGATAACGAGATCACATCATTAGGAGAATGATGTGATGGACAAGACCCAATCCTAAACATAGCACAAGATCGTATAGTTCGTTTGCTAGAGTTTTTCCAATGTCAAGTATCTTTTCCTTAGACCATGAGATCATGTAACTCCCGGATACCGTAGGAGTGCTTTGGGTGTACCAAACGTCACAACGTAACTAGGTGACTATAAAGGTATAATACAGCTATCTCCAAAAGTGTCTGTTGGGTTGACACGGATCAAGACTGGGATTTGTCACTCCGTATGACGGAGAGGTATCTCTGGGCCGACTCGGTAGTGCATCATCACAATGAGCTCAAAGTGACCAAGTGTCTGGTCATGGGATCATGCATTACGGTACGAGTAAAGTGACTTGCCAGTAACGAGATTGAACGAGGTATTGGGATACCACGATCGAATCTCGGGCAAGTAACGTACCGATTGACAAAGGGAATTGTATACGGGGTTGCTTGAATCCTCGACATCGTGGTTCATCCGATGAGATCATTGAGGAGCATGTGGGAGCCAACATGGGTATCCAGATCCTGCTGTTGGTTATTGACCGGAGAGCCATCTCGGTCATGTCTACATGTCTCCCGAACCCGTAGGGTCTACACACTTAAGGTTCGGTGACGCTAGGGTTGTAGGGATATGAATATGCAGTAACCCGAAAGTTGGTCGGAGTCCTGGATGAGATTCCGGACGTCACGAGGAGTTCCGGAATGGCCCGGAGGTAAAGAATTATATATAGGAAGTGCTATTTCAGCCATCGGGACAAGTTTCAGGGTCACCGGTATTGTACCGGGACCACCGGGAGGGTCCCGGGGGTCCACCGGGTGGGGCCACCTATCCCGGAGGGCCCCATGGGCTGAAGTGGGAGGGGAACCAGCCCCTAGTGGGCTGGTGCGCCCCCCTTGGGCCTTCCCCCTGCGCCTAGGGTTGGGAACCCTAGGGTGGGGGGGGGGGCGCCCCACTTGCCTTGGGGGGCACTCCACCCCCCTTGGCCGCCGCCCCCTTGGGAGATTGGATCTCTAGGGCTGGTGCCCCCCCTTGGGGACCCTATATATAGAGGGGGGGGGGAGGAGGGCAGCCGCACCCATGCCCCTGGCGCCTCCCTCTCCCCTCCAACACCTCCTCCTCTTCCGTAGAGCTCGGTGAAGCCCTGTCGGAGTACTGCTTCTCCACCACCACCACCACGCCGTCGTGTTGCTGCTGGAGCCATCTTCCTAAACCTCTCCTTCCCCCTTGCTGGATCAAGAAGGAGGAGACGTCACGCTGACCGTACGTGTGTTGAACGCGGAGGTGCCGTCCGTTCGGCGCTAGGATCTCCGGTGATTTGGATCACGTCGAGTACGACTCCCTCATCCCCGTTCTTTGAACGCTTCCGCTCGCGATCTACAAGGTATGTAGATGCATCCGATCACTCGTTGCTAGATGAACTCATAGATGGATCTTGGTGAAACCGTAGGAAATTTTTTGTTTTCTGCAACGTTCCCCAACAACAGAGTCATGGCTACTTTATGGTACGCACACAATCGTTAATTGGTGGTTTAAATATGCGCAAGGGATATGCAATGTAGTATCATGTAGAGATGTCTGAAATTAGCTGTGTCAACTTGCAGATAGGGTTACACAATGAAAAAGTACAAGATGTATGTGGCAATTTCATGGAACATCGCAAAAAAGGAGAGGCAGAGGTGAGCCTATACAATGTGCCATGGTACGTCACTCCTCCATTGCAATCATCATGACATGTTATTTGTATGCTAGTTCTATTAGCCAAGTTTCTAGGGACAATTATTATGAGTTATCCTAAGAAAATAAGCACCTGTGAATATAAGCTCCATGTAATAAGCCAACCAGTTCTTTTCATTGCGTTTTCAGCTTATCTTTGGTATGATCAGTGGAAAGTCTAGATTGCATTATATTTTTTTCATTTTGCTGCCCATATGGAAATTAATTTGACTTGCAAACATCACAAATTGAACCCAGTGCAGTAATTAATATGATAGGAAAACAAACCATCACTATTTGTTCAAAATGCAAATACAAAGATACCATCTACTTGGCACAATCTACTTTGGTCAATGTTTTCCATAGAGATCCCATTGCCTAATTTAAACGAAGAACGCACGACCCACGTTTAAATGAAGAACAATTATTTATTGAAACTCGATGGTCCAAGTGGCTGGTTATTATTGTATAGCAGCACCACCTGAAAGCATCATATAGCAGCAGCAGCTCATAGTAACTCATCATACAATAGTAGCAGTCTGCAATTCATCATATATCAGCAGCACCTCATAGCAATTCATCATATAGCAGTAGCAGGAGCAGCTCATAGCAATTCATCATATAGCAGCAGCAGGAGCAGCTTGTAGCAACTCATCATATAGCAGCAGCAAGAGCAGCTTGTAGCAACTCATCATATAGCAGCAGCAGCTCATAGCAATTCATCATATAGCAGCAGTAGCAGCAGCTCATAGCAACTCATCATACAACAACAACAGCTCATAGCAATTCATCATATAGCAGCAGCAGGAGCAGCTCATAGCAATGCATCATATAGCAGCAGCAGAAGCAGCTCATAGCAATTCATCGTATAGTGGAAAGGGGAGAGGAGATGCAAGCGGGCAGGGCAATGAATGCTTGCGTGTTTGTTTTTACTTGAGGGTCAGGTGTGACACGGGCATCAGCAGTTGCATTTTGAGTGTAATATAGGCAGACAATAGAGTCATTTCACTATTCCCCTTCCCTTCAATTTTTGGTGAGGTTCTACCTGAAACACCCCCCTCCAAAGCGAAATTAGTTAAGCCCAAGCCCATAACTCAAAAATGACTTCTTTACATCTTTTATGGCTTATTTTGACAATATGCCCTGAAAAGGCGGAATCGAACTGGCCCTTAACCTGCAATTCAATTGTGCGTGCAATGATGAATCACTCCTGCCTGCTATCTGTACATTTAGGCATCATCATACATGGCATAACCTAATACATGTGCATTCCATTGTAGAATATGGAATATGCAATGTTTATGTTAGTTCATACGTTGCACATGATGTTTAAATGCCCCTTAAATCTGGTCAGTCAAGTGATGGTCTTTAAGCCTCCTTCTTTGCTTCTTTTCTTGATATGTAAGATTTGCTCACACATCTGTTCAATTGCTTGTTTGCATCAGCCAGCCATACTAGGACTGTTTGCTTTGAGTACTTGCTGTTCTTGACATAACACTCTAACAGAGCTTGTCAACGATTTAAACACTAAGGGCTGCTGTAGTGGGGCCTTGTCTAACTCATACGTGACATAAAGGTTTGGTTGTACACTACAGTAGGCTCTCCAAGAGTACCTAGAGATCCAGTTCGAAGGTATGCCTAGTTTTTACATAGTGCAGACACAGTAAATGCTCATTTCATTGTGTGCAAGTGCAAGAGATGCGGCATGTTTCATTATGTGGTGTTGTTTTGTTATAATCTCATTCTTTTGTGTTCACAGACTGGAAAGTATGCATATTTATCTTCCAAGGAGACGAGTAACTAGTTTGTGTCACCTTGCAGAGGGGGTGCAATGAAGATAAGATTGAGGATTTCCAAGTACAAGATGTTAGGAAGGAGCCTTGCAAGAGAAGTAGGAGCTGCGCTGAGCCTCTTTAACCTGCTAAGGTAAGTCACTGTATGCAACTCAACAGTTCAATTCCTTGTTTGTTTCAGGCATAGTTATTTTTCTCTTTTCAATTGTTTTATTTGTCCTCAGTTAATGAGATGCCCAAATAAGCATGCCTGATGTTTGGTACTTGTATCACTATTAGTTGACATAATTAAAGGCCTTACCATTTAATTACTCTGCTGAAGTGTGCCTAAAGCTTTGAACTCTATTAACCAACTATTATTGCATGAGGCTCACAATCTAGTTTATACTACACTAATGATTGCATAGTTTTGCCTGCTGTAGTATGTTTGTATGAAACCCTCTGCTTTTCATTATGCTCCCTAAGACTTTAATTGAGGCACATAATGGCCAACTGCTTGCTTACTTATACGCAACGTGCTGTCTAAATTTGTAACTTGTCTGTGTTTTCGATTGGGCCCCGACATCATGCTCCTCTGGTGAGCTAAGAGGGATTTCTGTATGCAGGCTGCACAGATTATCTTTTTTTTTTATAATTTTTAAAATATCACCTACTTATGCTTCATGACGTGTAACATTTTTTTGAAAGTGACGTGTAACATTATTGTTAGTCCTGTTTTGCCATGTAGTACAAAATAGTGTCTTGTTCGCTTCACTATTGTAACTACATTTTTGCCCTAGTCATATGTACTTACAGAAACATTTCAGGATGAAGTGACATCAACACAAATATCTGCGAGCAATGCGTCATGGCCGTTACCGAATGATTATGGATTGGAATTGGAATGTGCTGATGTTCTCGAGCATCAACTAGAGGTGGCAAGACAATGTGTACATGATTGTCAACGTATAATCAACAAGTTGAGACTGGACATGCAGGTATTAGATGCAGGAGTCAAAAAAATGAAACAAGACACTGAGGTAACCATGAAGGAATTAGAGATTTTGCAGACTGATTTTTGTGCTATCTGAATCCGGCCAATCCTATTTTCTAAAGAGATTATAGTTCAAATGGAGTTAAGTTGATGCGCGTCCATGATGTATGAGCTGTATTTGCCTAGTGTATGTAATTTGCTGTTTGTGTATGCTTTATTATCACCTGTGCCGAACCATAATGCCCAGTGGGTATAATCGGCTGTAATTTCTTTATTGTATAGTGTATGATTATTCTACCTTTCTATGCCTTGATCTCTTTGTTGTAATAGTGTAGGCTTTTTAGAGGTGATAGTATTGAGTAGGATAATTCTTTGAATATGCTATATCGTTCAAATGGGGGCCAATTTGCCCGACCATGGCCCTTCACGGGCCGTCGGATCCATGGGCCTTCTACGTCTCGTAGGATCCATGGGCCTTCTACGTCTCGTAGGATCCATGGGCCTTGTACGTCTCGTAGGATCCATGGGCCGCCGACTCATTTATGGGTCTTGTACGGGCCTTTAATGGGCCGTAGATGGGCCTTTAATGGAAATCGTACGTTTTATGGGCTGACCATAACGGGCCGTTAATAGGCCGTATTTGGTGATGCTATGAAAATGGCCCAACAGACTAACGGTCCGCAAATGGGCCGACTGTAACGATGGGCTGAATTTGGCCCACAAACAAAAAATGATAGTAACGGGCCGTAAGTAACCGAATGCTGCAAATGAGCCCAAGAATAAATGGGCCCTCAGAAGGCCGAAAGTTAACTTGGGCTGGAAACAGCCCAACGGAATAACGGGCCGTTAATGGGTATAAAGTGATACACTGTTCATTACGGGCCAGTTTCACCACGGGCCATTAATGGGTGTAAAGTAATACACTGTTCATTACGGGCCAGTTTCAGCACGGGCCGCTAATGGGCCAAGAGTTACAAAGGGCCTCATATGGGCCGAAAGACGTCATGGGCTATACATGGGCTAGAAGTGAAAACGGGCTGAAATCATATTGGACGGCCCAGATGACGCTACTGAGCCTAATTCGGATAGGGCATAACGGGCCTTGGGTTAGCGGGCTGTAAATGGGCTATATGCGAACATGCCGTTAACAGGCTTTCCATGGGCCGGCCCGCCAGCTTTTGACCAAGTCAAATGGGCTGGCCTTTTCACAGGAATGGGCCACTGTTGGGCCGTGCCACGTGTCGACGTATCATAGGCGCCTTCTGTCCAGTGAGTGGATGACATCTGTCCCAACGATGAGCCGACACGTGTTTCCTCTAGCCAATGATGATTTTACTGTTGGGCAACGTAGTAATTTCAAAAAAATTCCCGCGCACACGCAAGATCATGGTGATGCATAGCAACGAGAGGGGAGAGTGTTGTCTACATACCAACGCAGACCGACTGCGGAAGCGATCACACAACGTAGAGGAAGTAGTCGTACGTCTTCCCGATCCGACCGATCCAAGCACCGTTACTGCGGCACCTCTGAGTTCTTAGCACACGTTCAGCTCGATGACGATCCTCGAGCTCCGATCCAGCCAAGCGTCAAGGAAGAGTTCCGTCAGCACGACGGCGTGGTGACGATCTTGATGTACTACCGACGCAGGGCTTCGCCTAAGCACTACAACGGTATGATCGAGGTGGAATTTGGTGGCAGGGGGCACCGCACACGGCTAAGGAACGATCTCAAGGATCAACTTGTGTGTCTAGAGGTGCCCCCTGCCCCCGTATATAAAGGATCCAAGGGGAGGGGCTGGCCGGCCAAGGAGGGAGGCGCAGGAGGAGTCCTACTCCTACCGGGAGTAGGACTCCCCCCTCCAATCCTATTCCAACTAGGACTCCAAGGGGGAAAGAGAGAGAGAGGTGGCCGGCCACCTCTCCTAGTCCTAATAGGACTAGGGGAGGGGGGGAGGCGCGCAGCCCTCCATGGCAGCCCCTTTCACCTTTCCACTAAGGCCCATGTAGGCCCATTTGGCTCCTGGGGGGTTCCGGTAACCCTCCCGGTATTCCGGTAAAATCCCGATTTCACCCAGAACACTTCCGGTGTCCAAACATAGGCTTCCAGTATATCAATCTTTATGTCTCGACCATTTCGAGACTCCTCGTCATGTCCGTGATCACATCCGGGACTCCGAACAACCTTCGGTACATCAAAATGCATAAACTCATAATAACTGTCATCGTAACGTTAAGCGTGCGGACCCTACGGTTCGAGAACAATGTATACATGACCGAGACACATCTCCGGTCAATAACCAATAGCGGGACCTGGATGCCCATATTGGCTCCTACATTTTCTACGAAGATCTTTATCGGTCAGACCACATAACAACATACGTTGTTCCCTTTGTCATCGGTATGTTACTTGCCCGAGATTCGATCGTCGGTATCCAATACCTAGTTCAATCTCGTTACCGGCAAGTCTCTTTACTCGTTCCGTAATACATCATCTCACAACTAACATCTTAGTTATAATGCTTGCAAGGCTTATGTGATGTGTATTACCGAGAGGGCCCAGAGATACCTCTCCGGCAATCGGAGTGACAAACCCTAATCTCGAAATATGCCAACCCAACATCTACCATTGGAGACACCTGTAGTACTCCTTTATAATCACCCAGTTACGTTGTGACGTTTGGTAGTACCCAAAGTGTTCCTCCGGCAAACGGGAGTTGCATAATCTCATAGTCATAGGAACATGTATAAGTCATGAAGAAAGCAATAGCAACATACTAAACGATCGGGTGCTAAGCTAATGAAATGGGTCATGTCAATCAGATCATTCAACTAATGATGTGACCTCGTTAATCAAATAACAACACATTGTTCATGGTTAGGAAACTTAACCATCTTTGATTAATGAGCTAGTCAAGTAGAGGCATACTAGTGACACTCTGTTTGTCTATGTATTCACACATGTATTATGTTTCCGGTTAATACAATTCTAGCATGAATAATAAACATTTATCATGATATAGGGAAATAAATAATAACTTTATTATTGCCTCTAGGGCATATTTCCTTTAGTCTCCCACTTGCACTAGAGTCAATAATCTAGATTACACAGTAATGATTCTAACACCCATGGAGCCTTGGTGCTGATCATGTTTTGCTCGTGGAAGAGGCTTAGTCAACGGGTCTGCAACATTCAGATCCGTATGTATCTTGCAAATCTCTATGTCTCCCGCCTGGACTAGATCCCGGATGGAGTTGAAGCGTCTCTTGATGTGTTTGGTCCTTTTGTGAAATCTGGATTCCTTTGCCAAAGCAATTGCACCAGTATTGTCACCAAAGATTTTCATTGGACCCGATGCACTAGGTATGACACCTAGATCGGATATGAACTCCTTCATCTAGACTCCTTCGTTCGCTGCTTCCGAAGCATCTATGTACTCCGCTTCACATGTAGATCCCGCTACGACGCTTTGTTTAGAACTGCACCAACTGACAGCTCCACCGTTTAAAGTAAACACGTATCCGGTTTGCGATTTAGAATCGTCCGGATCAGTGTCAAAGCTTGCATCAACGTAACCTCTTACGGTGAGCTCTTTGTCACCTCCATATACGAGAAACATATCCTTAGTCCTTTTCAGGTATTTCAGGATGTTCTTGACCGCTGTCCAGTGATCCACTCCTGGATTACTTTGGTACCTCCCTGCTAAACTTATAGCAAGGCACACATCAGGTCTGGTACACAGCATTGCATACATGATAGAGCCTATGGCTGAAGCATAGGGAACATCTTTCATTTTCTCTCTATCTTCTGCAGTGGTCGGGCATTGAGTCTTACTCAACTTCACACCTTGTAACACAGGCAAGAACCCTTTCTTTGCTTGATCCATTTTGAACTTCTTCAAAATCTTGTCAAGGTATGTGCTTTGTGAAAGTCCAATTAAGCGTCTTGATCTATCTCTATAGATCTTTATGCCTAATATGTAAGCAGCTTCCCCGAGGTCTTTCATCAAAAAACTTTTATTCAAGTATCCCTTTATGCTATCCAGAAATTCTATATCATTTCCAATCAGCAATATGTCATCCACATATAATATCAGAAATGCTACAGAGCTCCCACTCACTTTCTTGTAAATACAGGCTTCTCCAAAAGTCTGTATAAAGCCAAATGCTTTGATCACACTATCAAAGCGTTTATTCCAACTCCGAGATGCTTGCACCAGTCCATAAATGGATAGCTAGAGTTTGCACACTTTGTTAGCTCCCTTTGGATCGACAAAACCTTCCGGTTGCATCATATACAACTCTTCTTCCAGAAATCCATTCAGGAATGCAGTTTTGACATCCATCTGCCAAATTTCATAATCATAAAATGCGGCAATTGCTAACATGATTCTGACAGACTTAAGCATCGCTACGGGTGAGAAGGTCTCATCGTAGTCAACCCCTTGAACTTGTCGAAAACCTTTTGCGACAAGTCAAGCTTTATAGATAGTAACATTACCGTCAGCGTCAGTCTTTTTCTTGAAGATCCATTTATTCTCAATTGCTTGCCAATCATCGGGGAAGTCAACCAAAGTCCATACTTTATTCTCATACATGGATCCCATCCCAGATTTCATGGCCTCAAGCCACTTTGCGGAAGCTGGGCTCACCATCGCTTCTTCATAGTTCGTAGGTTCATCATGATCTAGTAGCATGACTTCCAGAATTGGATTACCGTACCACTCTGGTGCGGATCTCACTCTGGTTGATCTACGTGGTTCAGTAGTATCTTGTCCTGAAGCTTCATGATCATCATCATTAGCTTCCTCACTAATTGGTATAGGTGTCGCAGAAACAGTTTTCTGTGATGTACCATTTTCCAATAATGGAGCAGGTACAGTTACCTCGTCAAGTTCTACTTTCCTCCCACTCACTTCTTTCGAGAGAAACTCCTTCTCTAGAAATGATCCATTCTTAGCAACGAATGTCTTGCCTTCGGATCTGTGATAGAAGGTGTACCCAACAGTCTCCTTTGGGTATCCTATGAAGACACATTTCTCCGCTTTGGGTTCGAGCTTATCAGGTTGAAGCTTTTTCACATAAGCATCGCAGCCCCAAACTTTAAGAAACGATAACTTTGGTTTCTTGCCAAACCATAGTTCATAAGGCGTCGTCTCAACAGATTTTGATGGTGCCCTATTTAACGTGAATGCGGCCGTCTCTAAAGCATAACCCCAAAACGATAGCGGTAAATCAGTAAGAGACATCATAGATCACACCATATCTAGTAAAGTACGATTACGACGTTCGGACACACCATTACGCTGTGGTGTTCTGGGTGGCGTGAGTTGCGAAACTATTCCACAATTTTTCAAATGTGCACCAAACTCGTAACTCAAATATTCTCCTCCACGATCAGATCGTAGAAACTTTATTTTCTTGTTACGATGATTTTCAACTTCACTCTGAAATTCTTTGAACTTTTCAAATGTTTCAGACTTATGTTTCATTAAGTAGATATACCCATATCTGCTTAAATCATCTGTGAAGGTGAGAAAATAACGATATCCGCCACGAGCCTCAATATTCATCGGACCACATACATCGATATGTATGATTTCCAATAAATCTGTTGCTCTCTCCATAGTACCGGAGAACGGTGTTTTAGTCATCTTGCCTATGAGGCACGGTTCGCAAGTACCAAGTGATTCATAATCAAGTGGTTCCAAAAGCCCATCAGTATGGAGTTTCTTCATGCGCTTTACACCGATATGACCTAAATGGCAGTGCCACAAATAAGTTGCACTATCATTATCAACTCTGCATCTTTTGGCTTCTACATTATGAATATGTGTATCACTACTATCGAGATTTAACAAGAATAGACCACTCTTCAAAGGTGCATGACCATAAAAGATATTACTCATATAAATAGAACAACCATTATTCTCTGATTTAAATGAATAACCGTCTCGCATTAAACAAGATCCAGATATAATGTTCATGCTCAACGCTGGCACCAAATAACAATTATTTAGGTCTAATATTAATCCCGAAGGTAGATGTAGAGGTAGCGTGGCGACCGCGATCACATCGACTTTGGAACCGTTTCCCACGCGCATCGTCACCTCGTCCTTTGCTAGTGTCCGCTTATTCTGTAGTCCCTGTTTCGAGTTGCAAATATTAGCAACAGAACCAGTGTCAAATACCCAGGTGCTACTGCGAGCTCTAGTAAGGTACACATCAATAACATGTATATCACATATACCTTTGTTCACCTTGCCATCCTTCTTATCTGCCAAATACTTGGGGCAGTTCCGCTTCCAGTGACCAGTCTGCTTGCAGTAGAAGCACTCAGTTTCAGGCTTAGGTCCAGATTTGGGTTTCTTCTCCTGAGCAGCAACTTGCTTGCTGTTCTTCTTGAAGTTCCCCTTCTTCTTCCCTTTGCCCTTTTTCTTGAAACTAGTGGTCTTGTTGACCATCAACACTTGATGCTCCTTCTTGATTTCTACCTCCGCAGCTTTCAGCATTGCGAAGAGCTCGGGAATAGTCTTGTTCATCCCTTGCATATTATAGTTCATCACGAAGCTCTTGTAGCTTGGTGGGAGTGATTGGAGAATTCTGTCAATGACGCAATCACCTGGAAGATTAACTCCCATCTGAATCAAGTGATTATTTGAAGGAAATATGCCCTAGAGGCAATAATAAAGTTATTATTTATTTCCTTATATCATGATAAATGTTTATTATTCATGCTAGAATTGTATTAACCGGAAACATAATACATGTGTGAATACATAGACCAACAGAGTGTCACTAGTATGCCTCTACTAGACTAGCTCGTTAATCAAAGATGGTTATGTTTCCTAACCATGAACAAAGAGTTGTTATTTGATTAACGAGGTCACATCATTAGTTGAATGATCTGATTGACATGACCCATTCCATTAGCTTAGCATCCGATCGTTTAGTATGTTGCTATTGCTTTCTTCATGACTTATACATGTTCCTATAACTATGAGATTATGCAACTCCCGTTTACCGAAGGAACACTTTGGGTACTACCAAACGTCACAACGTAACTGGGTGATTATAAAGGAGTACTACAGGTGTCTCCAATGGTAGATGTTGGGTTGGCGTATTTCGAGATTAGGTTTTGTCACTCTGATTGTCGGAGAGGTATCTCTGGGCCCTCTCGGTAATACACATCACATAAGCCTTGCAAGCATAATAACTAAGATGTTAGTTATGAGATGATGTATTACGGAACGAGTAAAGAGACTTGCCAGTAACGAGATTGAACTAGGTATTGGATACCGACGATCGAATCTCGGGCAAGTAACATACCGATGACAAAGGGAACAACGTATGTTGTTATGCGGTCTGACCGATAAAGATCTTCGTAGAATATGTAGGAGCCAATATGGGCATCCAGGTCCCGCTATTGGTTATTGACCCGAGACGTGTCTCGGTCATGTCTACATTGTTCTCGAACCGTAGGGTCCGCACGCTTAACGTTACGATGACAGTTATTATGAGTTTATGCATTTTGATGTACCGAAGGTTGTTCGGAGTCCCGGATGAGATCACGGACATGACGAGGAGTCTCGAAAAGGTCGAGACGTAAAGATTGATATATTGGAAGCCTATGTTTGGGCACCGGAAGCGTTCCGGGTGAAATCGGGATTTTTCCGGATTACCGGGAGGATTACCGGAACCCCCCGGGAGGTAAATGGGCCTATTGGGCCTTAGTGGAAAAGGGAGAAGAGGCAGCCCACACCTGGCCGGCGCCCCCCCACCTTTCCCAAGTCCTAATAGGACTAGGAGAGGTGGGCCGGCCCCCTCTTTCTCCTTCTTCCCCAAGAATCCTAGTTGGAATAGGATTGGGGGGAAGGAGTCCTACTCCCGGTGGGAGTAGGACTCCTCCCTGCGCCTCCCTCGTAGCCGGCCGAACCCCCTGCCCCTGGCCTTTATATACGGGGGCAGGGGGCACCACAAGACACACAAGTTAATCGTTCCTTAGCCGTGTGCGGTGCCCCCTGCCACCAAATTCCACCTCGAACATACCGTTACAATGCTTAGGCGAAGCCCTGCGTCGGTAGTACATCAAGATCGTCACCACGCCGTCGTGCTGACGGAACTCTTCCTCGACGCTTTGCTGGATCAGAGCCCGAGGAACGTCATCGAGCTGAACGTGTGCTAAGAACTCGGAGGTGCCGGAGTAACGGTGCTTGGATCGGTTGGATCGGGAAGAAGACGTACGACTACTTCCTCTACGTTGTGTGATCGCTTCCGCAGTCGGTCTGCGTTGGTACGTAGACATCACTCTCCCCTCTCGTTGCTGTGCATCACCATGATCTTGCGTGTGCGTAGGAAATTTTTTGAAATTACTGCGTTCCCCAACAGTGGCATCCGAGCCTAGGTTTTTATGGTTTGATGTTATTTGCACGAGTAGAACACAAGTGAGTTGTGGGCGATACAAGTCATACTGCCTACCAGCATGTCATACTTTGGTTCGGCGGTATTGTTGGACGAGACGATCCGAACCAACCTTACGCGTACTCTTACGCGAGACCGGTTCCCTCGACGTGCTATGCACACAGATGGCTAGCGGAAGACTGTCTCTCCAACTTTAGTTGAACCAAGTGTGACTACGCCCGGTCCTTGAGAAGGTTAAAACGGAGTCTATTTGACGAACTATCGTTGTGGTTTTGATGCGTAGGTGAGATGAGTTCTTACTTAAGCCCGTAGCAGCCACGTAAAACTTGCAACAACAAAGTAGAGGACGTCTAACTTGTTTTTGCAGGGCATGTTGTGATGTGATATGGTCAAGGCATGATGCTGATTTTATTGTATGAGATGATCATGTTTTGTAACCGAGTTATCGGCAACTGGCAGGAGCCATATGGTTGTCGCTTTATTGTATGCAATGCAATCGCGATGTAATGCTTTATTTTATTACTAAGCGGTAGTGATAGTCGTGGAAGCATTAGATTGGCGAGACGACAACGATGCTACGATGGAGATCAAGGTGTTGCGCCGGTGACGATGGTGATCATGACGATGCTTCGGAGATGGAGATCACAAAGCACAAGATGATGATGGCCATATCATATCACTTATATTGATTGCATGTGATGTTTATCCTTTTATGCATCTTATCTTGCTTTGATTGACGGTAGCATTATAAGATGATCTCTCACTAAATTATCAAGAAGTGTTCTCCCTGAGTATGCACCGTTGCAAAAGTTCTTCGTGCTGAGACACCACGTGATGATCGGGTGTGATAGGCTCTAGTTCAAATACAACGGGTGCAAAACAGTTGCACACGCGGAATACTCAGGTTATACTTGACGAGCCAAGCATATACAGATATGGCCTCGGAACACGGAGACCGAAAGGTCGAGCGTGAATCATATAGTAGATATGATCAACATATTGATGTTCACCATTGAAAACTACTCCATCTCACGTGATGATCGGTTATGGTTTAGTTGATTTGGATCACGTAATCACTTAGAGGATTAGAGGGATGTCTATCTAAGTGGGAGTTCTTAAGTAAATTAACTGAACTTAAAAATTATCATGAACTTAGTACCTGATAGTATCTTGCTTGTTTATGTTGATTGTAGATAGATGGCTCGTGCTGTTGTTCCGTTGAATTTTAATGCGTTCCTTGAGAAAGCTAAGTTGAAAGATGATGGTAGCAATTACACGGACTGGGTCCGTAACCTGAGGATTATCCTCATTGCTGCACAGAAGAATTACGTCCTGGAAGCACCGCTGAGTGCCAGGCCTGCTGCAAGAGCAACACCAGAAGTTATGAACGTCTGGCAGAGCAAAGCTGATGACTACTCAATAGTTCAGTGTGCCATGCTTTACGGCTTAGAACCGGGACTTCAACGACGTTTTGAACGTCATGGAGCATATGAGATGTTCCAGGAGTTGAAGTTAATATTTCAAGCAAATGCCCGGATTGAGAGATATGAAGTCTCCAATAAGTTCTATAGCTGCAAGATGGAGGAGAACAGTTCTGTCAGTGAGCATATACTCAAAATGTCTGGGTATAATAATCACTTGATTCAATTGGGAGTTACACTTCCGGATGATTGCGTCATTGACAGAATTCTCCAATCACTGCCACCAAGCTACAAGAGCTTTGTGATGAACTATAATATGCAAGGGATGAACAAGACTATTCCCGAGCTCTTCGCTATGCTGAAAGCTGCGGAGGTAGAAATCAAGAAGGAGCATCAAGTGTTGATGGTTAACAAAACCACTAGTTTCAAGAAAAAGGGCAAAGGGAAGAAGAAAGGGAACTTCAAGAAGAACGGCAAGCAAGTTGCTGCTCAAGAGAAGAAACCCAAGTCTGGACCTAAGCCTGAAACTGAGTGCTTCTACTGCAAGCAGACTGGTCACTGGAAGCGGAACTGCCCCAAGTATTTGGCGGATAAGAAGGATGGCAAGGTGAACAAAGGTATATGTGATATACATGTTATTGATGTGTACCTTACTAATGCTCGTAGTAGCACCTGGGTATTTGATACTGGTTCTGTTGCTAATATTTGCAACTCGAAACAGGGACTACAGAATAAGCGGACACTAGCAAAGGACGAGGTGACGATGCGCGTGGGAAACGGTTCCAAAGTCGATGTGATCGCGGTCGGCACGCTACCTCTACATCTACCTTCGGGATTAATATTAGACCTAAATAATTGTTATTTGGTGCCAGCGTTAAGCATGAACATTATATCTGGATCTTGTTTGATGCGAGACGGTTATTCATTTAAATCAGAGAATAATGGTTGTTCTATTTATATGAGTAATATCTTTTATGGTCATGCACCCTTGAAAAGTGGTCTATTCTTATTGAATCTCGATAGTAGTAATACACATATTCATAATGTTGAAGCCAAAAGATGCAGAGTTGATAATGATAGTGCAACTTATTTGTGGCACTGCCGTTTAGGTCATATCGGTGTAAAGCGCATGAAGAAACTCCATGCTGATGGGCTTTTGGAACCACTTGATTATGAATCACTTGGTACTTGCGAACCGTGCCTCATGGGCAAGATGACTAAAACACCGTTCTCCGGTAATATGGAGAGAGCAACAGATTTATTGGAAATCATACATACCGATGTATGTGGTCTGATGAATATTGAGGCTAGTGGCGGATATCGTTATTTTCTCACCTTCACAGATGATTTAAGCAGATATGGGTATATCTACTTAATGAAACATAAGTCTGAAACATTTGAAAAGTTCAAGGAATTTCAGAGTGAAGTTGAAAATCATCGTAACAAGAAAATAAAGTTTCTACGATCTGATCGTGGAGGAGAATATTTGAGTTACGAGTTTGGTGTACATTTGAAAAATTGTGGAATAGTTTCGCAACTCACGCCACCCGGAACACCACAACGTAATGGTGTGTCCGAACGTCGTAATCGTACTTTACTAGATATGGTGCAATCTATGATGTCTCTTACTGATTTACCGCTATCATTTTGGGGTTATGCTTTAGAGACGGCCGCATTCACGTTAAATAGGGCACCATCTAAATCCGTTGAGACGACGCCTTATGAACTATGGTTTGGCAAGAAACCAAAGTTGTCGTTTCTTAAAATTTGGGGTTGCGATGCTTATGTGAAAAAGCTTCAACCTGATAAGCTCGAACCCAAATCGGAGAAGTGTGTCTTCATAGGATATCGAAAGGAAACTATTGGATACACCTTCTATCACAGATCCGAAGGCAAGACTTTTGTTGCTAAATTCGGAAACTTTCTTGAGAAGGAGTTTCTCTCGAAAGAAGTGAGTGGGAGGAAAGTAGAACTTGACGAGGTAACTGTACCTACTCCGTTATTGGGAAATAGTACATCACAGAAAACTGTTTCTGTGAGACCTACACCAATAAGAGAGGAAGTTAATGATGATGATCATGAAACTTTAGATCAAGATACTACTGTACCTCGTAGATCAACCAGAGTAAGATCCGCACCAGAGTGGTACGGTAATCCTATTCTGGAAGTCATGCTACTAGATCATGATGAACCTACGAACTATGAAGAAGCGATGGTGAGCCCAGATTCCGCAAAGTGGCTTGAAGCCATGAAATCTGAGATGGGATCCATGTATGAGAACAAAGTATGGACTTTGGTTGACTTGCCCGATGATCGGCAAGCAATTGAGAATAAATGGATCTTTAAGAAAAAGACTGACGCTGATGGTAATGTTACTGTCTACAAAGCTCGACTTGTCGCAAAAGGTTTTCGACAAGTTCAAGGAGTTGACTACGATGAGACTTTCTCACCCGTAGCGATGCTTAAGTCTGTCAGAATCATGTTAGCAATTGCCGCATTTTATGATTATGAAATTTGGCAAATGGATGTAAAAACCGCATTCCTGAATGGATTTCTGGAAGAAGAGTTGTATATGATGCAACCAGAAGGTTTTGTCGATCCAAAGGGAGCTAACAAAGTGTGCAAACTCCAGCGATCCATCTATGGACTGGTGCAAGCATCTCGGAGTTGGAATAAACGCTTTGATAGTGTGATCAAAGCATTTGGGTTTATACAGACTTTTGGAGAAGCCTGTATTTACAAGAAAGTGAGTGGGAGCTCTGTAGCATTTCTGATATTATATGTGGATGACATATTACTCATTGGAAATGATATAGAATTTCTGGATAGCATAAAGGGATACTTGAATAAAAGTTTTTCGATGAAAGACCTCGGGGAAGCTGCTTACATATTAGGCATAAAGATCTATAGAGATAGATCAAAACGCTTAATTGGACTTTCACAAAGCACATACCTTGACAAGATTTTGAAGAAGTTCAAAATGGATCAAGCAAAGAAAGGGTTCTTGCCTGTATTGCAAGGTGTGAAGTTGAGTCAGACTCAATGCCCGACCACTGCAGAAGATAGAGAGAAAATGAAAGATGTTCCCTATGCTTCAGCCATAGGCTCTATCATGTATGCAATGCTGTGTACCAGACCTGATGTGTGCCTTGCTATAAGTTTAGCAGGGAGGTACCAAAGTAATCCAGGGGTGGATCACTGGACAGCGGTCAAGAACATCCTGAAATACCTGAAAAGGACTAAGGATATGTTTCTCGTATATGGAGGTGACAAAGAGCTCACCGTAAGAGGTTACGTTGATGCAAGCTTTGACACTGATCCGGACGATTCTAAATCGCAAACCGGATACATGTTTACTTTAAACGGTGGAGCTGTCAGTTGGTGCAGTTCTAAACAAAGCGTCGTAGCGGGATCTACATGTGAAGCGGAGTACATAGCTGCTTCGGAAGCAGCGAACGAAGGAGTCTGGATGAAGGAGTTCATATCCGATCTAGGTGTCATACCTAGTGCATCGGGTCCAATGGATATCTTCTGTGACAATACTGGTGCAATTGCCTTGGCAAAGGAATCCAGATTTCACAAAAGAACCAAACACATCAAGAGACGCTTCAACTCCATCCGGGATTTAGTCCAGGTGGGAGACATAGAGATTTGCAAGATACATACGGATCTGAATGTTGCAGACCCGTTGACTAAGCCTCTTCCACGAGCAAAACATGATCAGCACCAAGACTCCATGGGTGTAAGAATCATTACTGTGTAATCTAGATTATTGACTCTAGTGCAAGTGGGAGACTGAAGGAAATATGCCCTAGAGGCAATAATAAAGTTATTATTTATTTCCTTATATCATGATAAATGTTTATTATTCATGCTAGAATTGTATTAACCGGAAACATAATACATGTGTGAATACATAGACCAACAGAGTGTCACTAGTATGCCTCTACTAGACTAGCTCGTTAATCAAAGATGGTTATGTTTCCTAACCATGAACAAAGAGTTGTTATTTGATTAACGAGGTCACATCATTAGTTGAATGATCTGATTGACATGACCCATTCCATTAGCTTAGCACCCGATCGTTTAGTATGTTGCTATTGCTTTCTTCATGACTTATACATGTTCCTATAACTATGAGATTATGCAACTCCCGTTTACCGGAGGAACACTTTGGGTACTACCAAACGTCACAACGTAACTGGGTGATTATAAAGGAGTACTACAGGTGTCTCCAATGGTAGATGTTGGGTTGGCGTATTTCGAGATTAGGTTTTGTCACTCTGATTGTCGGAGAGGTATCTCTGGGCCCTCTCGGTAATACACATCACATAAGCCTTGCAAGCATAATAACTAAGATGTTAGTTATGAGATGATGTATTACGGAACGAGTAAAGAGACTTGCCAGTAACGAGATTGAACTAGGTATTGGATACCGACGATCGAATCTCGGGCAAGTAACATACCGATGACAAAGGGAACAACGTATGTTGTTATGCGGTCTGACCGATAAAGATCTTCGTAGAATATGTAGGAGCCAATATGGGCATCCAGGTCCCGCTATTGGTTATTGACCAGCGACGTGTCTCAGTCATGTCTACATTGTTCTCGAACCGTAGGGTCCGCACGCTTAACGTTACGATGACAGTTATTATGAGTTTATGCATTTTGATGTACCGAAGGTTGTTCGGAGTCCCGGATGAGATCACGGACATGATGAGGAGTCTCGAAAAGGTCGAGACGTAAAGATTGATATATTGGAAGCCTATGTTTGGGCACCGGAAGCGTTCCGGGTGAAATCGGGATTTTTCCGGATTACCGGGAGGGTTACCGGAACCCCCCCCGGGAGGTAAATGGGCCTATTGGGCCTTAGTGGAAAAGAGAGAAGAGGCAGCCCACACCTGGCCGGCGCCCCCCCACCTTTCCCAAGTCCTAATAGGACTAGGAGAGGTGGGCCGGCCCCCTCTTTCTCCTTCTTCCCCAAGAATCCTAGTTGGAATAGGATTGGGGGGAAGGAGTCCTACTCCCGGTGGGAGTAGGACTCCTCCCTGCGCCTCCCTCCTAGCCGGCCGAACCCCCTGCCCCTGGCCTTTATATACGGGGGCAGGGGGCACCACAAGACACACAAGTTAATCGTTCCTTAGCCATGTGCGGTGCCCCCTGCCACCAAATTCCACCTCGAACATACCGTTACAGTGCTTAGGCGAAGCCCTGCGTCGGTAGTACATCAAGATCGTCACCACACCGTCGTGCTGACGGAACTCTTCCTCGACGCTTTGCTGGATCAGAGCCCGAGGAACGTCATCGAGCTGAACGTGTGCTAAGAACTCGGAGGTGCCGGAGTAACGGTGCTTGGATCGGTTGGATCGGGAAGAAGACGTACGACTACTTCCTCTACGTTGTGTGATCGCTTCCGCAGTCGGTCTGCGTTGGTACGTAGACATCACTCTCCCCTCTCGTTGCTGTGCATCACCATGATCTTGCGTGTGCGTAGGAAATTTTTTGAAATTACTGCGTTCCCCAACATTATTATACCCAGACATTTTGAGTATATGCTCACTAACAGAACTGTTCTCCTCCATCTTGCAGCTATAGAACTTATTGGAGACTTCATATCTCTCAATTCGGGCATTTGCTTGAAATATTAACTTCAACTCCTGGAACATCTCATATGCTCCATGACGTTCAAAACGTCGTTGAAGTCCCGATTCTAAGCCGTAAAGCATGGCACACTGAACTATTGAGTAGTCATCAGCTTTGCTCTGCCAGACGTTCATAACATCTGGTGTTGCTCCAGCAGCAGGCCTGGCACCCAGCGGTGCTTCCAGGACGTAATTCTTCTGTGCAGCAATGAGGATAATCCTCAGGTTACGGACCCAGTCCGTGTAATTGCTACCATCATCTTTCAACTTTGCTTTCTCAAGGAACGCATTAAAATTCAACGGAACAACAGCACGAGCCATCTATCTACAATCAACATAAACAAGCAAGATACTATCAGGTACTATGTTCATGATAAGTTTAAGTTCAGTTAATCAAATTACTTAAGAACTCCCACTTAGACAGACATCCCTCTAATCCTCTAAGTGATCACGTGATCCAAATCAACTAAACCATAACCGATCATCACGTGAGATGGAGTAGTTTTCAATGGTGAACATCGTTATGTTGATCATATCTACTATATGATTCACGCTCGACCTTTCGGTCTCTGTGTTCCGAGGCCATATCTGCATATGCTAGGCTCGTCAAGTTTAACCTGAGTATTCTGCGTGTGCAAAACTGGCTTGCACCCGTTGTAGATGGACGTAGAGCTTATCACACCCGATCATCACGTGGTGTCTGGGCACGACAAACTTTGGCAATGGTGCATACTCAGGGAGAACACTTCTTGATAATTTAGTGAGAGATCATCTTATAATGCTACCGTCAATCAAAGCAAGATAAGATGCATAAAAGGATAAACATCACATGCAATCAATATAAGTGATATGATATGGCCATCATCATCTTGTGCTTGTGATCTCCATCTCCGAAGCACCGTCATGATCACCATCGTCACCGGCGCGACACCTTGATCTCCATCGTAGCATCGTTGTCGTCTCGCCAATCTTATGCTTCCACGACTATCACTATCGCTTAGCAATAAAGTAAAGCATTACATCGCGATTGCATTGCATACAATAAAGCGACAACCATATGGCTCCTGCCAGTTGCCGATAACTTGGTTACAAAACATGATCATCTCATACAATAAAATCAGCATCATGCCTTGACCATATCACATCACAACATGCCCTGCAAAAACAAGTTAGACGTCCTCTACTTTGTTGTTGCAAGTTTTACGTGGCTGCTACGGGCTTAAGCAAGAACTCATCTCACCTACGCATCAAAACCACAACGATAGTTTGTCAAATAGACTCCGTTTTAACCTTCTCAAGGACCGGGCATAGCCACACCCGGTTCAACAAAAGTTGGAGAGACAGTCGCCCGCAAGCCATCTATGTGCAAAGCACATCGAGGGAACCGGTCTCGCATAAGCGTACGCGTAAGGTTGGTCCGGGTCGTCTCGTCCAACAATACCGCCGAACCAAAGTATGACATGCTGGTAGGCAGTATGACTTGTATCGCCCACAACTCACTTGTGTTCTACTCGTGCAAATAACATCAAACCATAAAACCTAGGCTCGGATGCCACTGTTGGGCAACGTAGTAATTTCAAAAAAATTCCTACGCACACGCAAGATCATGGTGATGCATAGCAATGAGAGGGGAGAGTGTTGTCTACGTACCAACGCAGACCGACTGCGGAAGCGATCACACAACATAGAGGAAGTAGTCGTACGTCTTCCCGATCCGACCGATCCAAGCACCGTTACTCCGTCACCTCCGAGTTCTTAGCACACGTTCAGCTCGATGACGATCCTCGGGCTCCGATCCAGCAAAGCGTCGAGGAAGAGTTCCGTCAGCACGACGGCGTGGTGACGATCTTGATGTACTACCGACGCAGGGCTTCGCCTAAGCACTACAACGGTATGATCGAGGTGGAATTTGGTGGCAGGGGGCACCGCACACGGCTAAGGAACGATCTCAAGGATCAACTTGTGTGTCTAGAGGTGCCCCCTGCCCCAGTATATAAAGGATCCAAGGGGAGGGGCTGGCCGGCCAAGGAGGGAGGCGCAGGAGGAGTCCTACTCCTACCGGGAGTAGGACTCCCCCCTCCAATCCTATTCCAACTAGGACTCCAAGGGGGAAAGAGAGAGAGAGAGGTGGCCGGCCACCTCTCCTAGTCCTAATAGGACTAGGGGAGGGGGGGAGGCGCGCAGCCCTCCATGGCAGCCCCTTTCACCTTTCCACTAAGGCCCATGTAGGCCCATTTGGCTCCCGGGGGGTTCCGGTAACCCTCCCGGTATTCCGGTAAAATCCCGATTTCACCCGGAACACTTCCGGTGTCCAAACATAGGCTTCCAATATATCAATCTTTATGTCTCGACCATTTCGAGACTCCTCGTCATGTCCGTGATCACATCCGGGACTCCGAACAACCTTCGGTACATCAAAATGCATAAATTCATAATAACTGTCATCGTAACGTTAAGCGTGCGGACCCTACGGTTCGAGAACAATGTAGACATGACCGAGACACATCTCCGGTCAATAACCAATAGCGGGACCTGGATGCTCATATTGGCTCCTACATATTCTACGAAGATCTTTATCGGTCAGACCGCATAACAACATACGTTGTTCCCTTTGTCATCGGTATGTTACTTGCCCGAGATTCGATCGTCGGTATCCAATACCTAGTTCAATCTCATTACCGGCAAGTCTCTTTACTCGTTCCGTAATACATCATCTCACAACTAACATCTTAGTTATAATGCTTGCAAGGCTTATGTGATGTGTATTACCGAGAGGGCCCAGAGATACCTCTCCGGCAATCGGAGTGACAAATTCTAATCTCGAAATATGCCAACCCAACATCTACCATTGGAGACACCTGTAGTACTCCTTTATAATCACCCAGTTACGTTGTGACATTTGGTAGTACCCAAAGTGTTCCTCCGGCAAACGGGAGTTGCATAATCTCATAGTCATAGGAACATGTATAAGTCATGAAGAAAGCAATAGCAACATACTAAACGATCGGGTGCTAAGCTAATGAAATGGGTCATGTCAATCAGATCATTCAACTAATGATGTGACCTCGTTAATCAAATAACAACACATTGTTCATGGTTAGGAAACTTAACCATCTTTGATTAACGAGCTAGTCAAGTAGAGGCATACTAGTGACACTCTGTTTGTCTATGTATTCACACATGTATTATGTTTCCGGTTAATACAATTCTAGCATGAATAATAAACATTTATCATGATATAAGGAAATAAATAATAACTTTATTATTGCCTCTAGGGCATATTTCCTTCATTTACACGTGGAAAATCCCCATTGGTCGGGGCTGCTAACGGGTTATCGGATCCAAAACCCGACCCGATAGCTTAACGGCGTTCCATTACGGTGGATGCCACATGTCGGTCACCCTTGACAAAAGCACTTCTGTGACGCACGATTTATTGTCATGGAAGTGGACACTTCCGTGATGATAATTTTGGTAATGTCATGGAACACTTCTACGACAACACATGTATGACTATCTTGATTTTGTCATAAACTTGTCATGGATGTACATGCATGACAAAAAAGCGACCTACTGTAACAAACACGTATCATCACAGAAGTGTATTTTTTGTAGTGATGCCCAATGACATGTTGAGAGATCAACCGCTAAGAGGGTCAATGCTATTGAAGAGAAGAATACAGAATTGACTGCTAAACTTGATGAACTCATTTGTGTGATGAAAGGTAAAGAAGAGGTAAACATAAATGCTATTACCAAAGAAGGGGTTAATGATGTTAATTTCATTGCTCATAATATTTGTAATCCTAACTGGAAAAATAATGGGTTTGCTCCTAGATTGCCTTATCCTAGTAATAGTAGAGCACCTAACAATTTTAATGGAACGAGCAATGGTAACAAAAATAATTTGGAATAAATTCTGGAAAAAATGTTGCTTGTCAAAGTGATCAAAATGAAACATTTGAAAATATTCTGAAGGATCATGATAACTTGCGGTCAACAGACCGGTAAGATTGCTGGACTCACCAACAATGTAAGGCCTCTGGATGGAAGAACTAAGGTTGTGGAGGCACAAATTGCTAAAATTGCAGAGAGTCAAACTTTGATTCTAGCCAAGTTTGCAGGTTAACCGGAACCTAGCCCGGTTAAAGATGTGAAGCTGATGAGAAGGAGCAAAGAAAATGTAGAAGAGCTTGATAAGAGCCATGTGCCAGCATATACATATATTGTTGCAGACTACTACTCTCGCATGGGTCCATGGGTTTCCCCAAAAAGGAAGGGTGAAGTAGATAACAACTTTCCCTCAGTTAAGAACAAAGGTTTATCGAACCATTAGGAGTTTCTAGGCTAAAAATATAAGCACCACCTGCACAGAAACAAAATAAAATACTTGCACCCAACGTGGCAAGAGGGTTGTCAAAAGCCCCTTGTCTTGCTAGTTACAACGTTAAAAGAAAATAATAGATAGATGTGATAACCCACAAGTATAGGGGATTGCAACAGTTTTCAGGGGTAGAGTATTCAACCCAAATTTATTGATTCGACACAAGGGGAGCCAAAGAATATTCACGAGTATTAGCAGTTGAGTTGTTAATTCAACCATACCTGAAAGACTTAGTATCTGCAGCAAAGTATTTAGTAGCAAAGTAGTATGGAAGTAACGGCAATAGTGGCAAAAGTAACAGTAGTAGTTTTGTAGTGATTGTAACAGTGGCAACGGTAAAGTAACTTAGGAAAGATCAATATGTTAAAAGCTCATGGGCATTGGATTGACAATGATAATTGTGTTGGATAATATTCATCATGTAGTAGTCATAACCTAGGATGACACAGAACTAGCTCCAATTCATCAATATAATGTTGGCATGTATTCCGTATATAGTCATACGTGCTTATGGAAAAGAACTTGCATGACATCTTTTGCCCTACCCTCTCGTGGCAGCGGGGTCCAAAAGGTTACTAAAGGATATTAAGGCCTCCTTTTAATAGAGAACTGGACCAAAACATTAGCACTTCATTGGTACAACGAGGTGCTATACAAATGGTTTTTAACCCCTTTCTGCGATGGCATTTTGAACCGTCGCCAAGTGAGTGTGTGCGATAGGGGGGGGGGGTCCTTCCCACATTACCCAAAAACTGTCGGGGATAGGGAGCCATGATGCATATAGTTGTCCCTATAAAACTATTTCTGATATCTCGAATATCTCAAACGCTTCATCCTTGCAACTCGTTTGTGCTTGCATTGCCATCGCAGTCGATATTATGTGGTGCTACGTTTACGATGCGCTACCCATCACAAACAGTTCACGATTATAGAACGTGTACGATAAGCAGACAATCACACACATTTGCTTTTCCTCGACTATATGTGATTCGATGTAAGAGTGCATACAATTGTCCCTGTAGAACTGTATGAGAAGCTTGAATACATCCCACATGATTCATTCGTCGTACCCGCGTCGGATGAAGACCTATCGCACGCGTTCTTGTATGACCAAATGTTTGCGATGTGCACAACATCATAAACAGTCCATAATTTCCAAGCGTGTGTGATAAGGTGACTTTTGCAAACATTTAATAAGAAGGAACTATGTGCGATGCTGTTGTTAATCGCACACGTTTTTTCTTGGTTGATCGTGTGTGTAGTAGAGATTGATCGCACACATAGTGGATTCGAGAAACGTGTCTGATCTGCATGTCCATCGCAGATGTTTTGGTTTCGCAAACCGTCTGCAGTGTAATCCCTAATTTAATCCTTGCATTTAAAAATCACATATTTTGAATTTGAAAGTAGGCAATCACTTATTTCATATCAAACCATGTTTATCAAATATAGGTTCAACCACGAATGCGTAATTCGATGCATAGGTACATATACTAAAGAACTACAGAAGCACCAAGTAAAGAATGATGAACCACAGTTCTACTAAAGACTGTAAAGAGAGGCGAAATACATTCTGGTTGCTGGAGAAGGTGAAGCAGAATGCCCATATTGTGGCCTCCTCCATGCGTAATGCGCGCATAACTCTAGGCCAACCCTTTCCCCTATGTTAATGACAGTTTGAGGCTAACAGGCACAGATGCTTTTGTGGGACAGAAGCTAACCAAGTGGAATGATGAAATGGTTATGCAATTTTACTCCACTGCACACTTCTATCCAGATGGGAAGATTGTGTGGATGACTGAGGGCACTAGATAGTAGTCATCAATCTTAGAGTGGGTTGCTCTTATAAATGACCCAAAGGAAGATGATAATGATGTGGATGTATATGGAAAGCCCAAGATGGGTCACAATACAATGGCTCACATGTACAAGACCATTCCTGATGCAGCTTTGGAAACTCACAAGTTTGGTTCTATCTACTTTTTTCTTGATGGTTTGGCCACCACTAACTATATATTGAGGCACACCTTGTTACCCAAGTCTGGATATGAGAGAATGATCCGTGGCCACTCCATCAACCTGCTGCATTTCTTTGACATACCACAGAAGTTCAAGGTCATGAGCCTGATTGTAGAAACAATCAAACGGATAGCTGCTGATCAAAAGAGGTCTTGTGGATATGCACCCCATATACAGATGCTTATCAACTCCAAGGTTGGTACTGACACATATCTGCTTGATAGAGAGCACCTTCCTCTTTGGCCAATTTGAGGATAATGAAGTAGTGATGGATGCTTCCCATCCAACTTCAGTTAAGGCATAGGAGAAGGCTGAGAAGGCAAAGGCAGCAAGTGCTCCAGATGCATCCATAGTGAATCTCAAGACCAAGCAAGATCAATTAACATATCTGCTAGAAGCAACTCTGAGGATTGAGAAGAGTCTGGCCAACTTAACCAAGAATCAGGAGATCCTAGAGCGGATTGTTGAAGATAAGATGTACATTCTTGATGTCAAGGTCACAGAGATCCAATCCATTGTGGAGAAGCTGAGAGATGATGTTAAGGATAGTGATGACAGACCTACCACTGACAGATTTCAGAAAGTGCCAAGGGCACAAAGGTCTACTGCTGAGCTAGTTGTAGGCACGAGGCCTACTCACTCTGCTCCTGCCGCCACTGCCACAGTGCCACCCCAGTGTCCACTCCACCTGCTCAACAGACATCGTCTGAGGCATTTACAGAAGCCATTCTCTCAATGCCATCTACGCACACCGGAGCGACAAGCCAGAAGACCCCTTCAGGAGCTCCTGGAGATCGTGCCTAGAGTGCCGCTTAACACTATACATTTTCAAGCTTTTTGGTAACTTGTTGCCAAAGGGGGAGAAAGTGTATAGATCATAGGCTGAGAGAGAGAGACTTTTGCTTCTGTGTTGGTTTTTATTTGCCTTGCTACTTCGTTTGGTTGATGCTACCTATTGTCTTATGCTCGTGAGATACTATGTGTGTGGTTATGTGCGTGATCATACCACGTTTAATGTGTGCTTATATGCCTATCTCTATGATTGTTTGTGTATGATCATTCACTTGTATCCTTGGTGATGCGTGCATGTTATCTCATTCCTATCATTTTGTGCGCTCCACCAAGATGTATGTGACATGGAAGAGTGACCCATGTGTTGGGGAACATAGTAATTTCAAAAAAATTCCTACGCACACGCAAGATCATGGTGATGCATAGCAACAAGAGGGGAGAGTGTTGTCCACGTACCCTCGTAGACCGAAAGCGGAAGCGTTAGCACAACGCGGTTGATGTAGTCGTACGTCTTCACGATCCGACCGATCAAGTACCGAATGCACGGCACCTCCGAGTTCAGCACACGTTCAGCCCGATGACGTCCCTCGAACTCCGATCCAGCCGAGTGTTGAGGGAGAGTTTCGTCAGCACGACAGTGTGGTGACGATGATGATGTTCTACCGATGCAGGGCTTCGCCTAAGCACCACTACAGTATTATTGAGGTGGACTATGGTGGAGGGGGGCACCGCACACGGCTAAAAGATCAACAGATCAATTGTTGTGTCTATGGGGTGCCCCCTGCCCCCGTATATAAAGGAGCTGTTGGAAATATGCCCTAGAGGCAATAATAAAATGGTTATTATTGTATTTCCTTGTTCATGATAATTGTCTATTGTTCATGCTATAATTGTATTAACCGGAAACCGTAATACATGTGTGAATACATAGACCACAACATGTCCCTAGTAAGCCTCTAGTTGACTAGCTCGTTGATCAATCGATGGTCATGGTTTCCTGACCATGGACATTGGATGTCATTGATAACGGGATCACATCATTAGGAGAATGATGTGATGGACAAGACCCAATCCTAAGCCTAGCACAAGATCGTATAGTTCGTCTGCTAAAGCTTTTCTAATGTCAAGTATCATTTCCTTAGACCATGAGATTGTGCAACTCCCGGATACCGTAGGAATGCTTTGGGTGTACCAAACGTCACAACGTAACTGGGTGGCTATAAAGGTGCACTACGGGTATCTCCGAAAGTGTCTGTTGGGTTGGCACGAATTGAGACTGGGATTTGTCACTCCGTGTAAAACGGGGAGGTATCTCTGGGCCCACTCGGTAGGACATCATCATAATGTGCACAATGTGACCAAGGAGTTGATCACGGGATGATGTGTTACGGAACGAGTAAAGAGACTTGCCGGTAACGAGATTGAACAAGGTATCAGGATACCGACGATCGAATCTCGGGCAAGTATTATACCGGTAGACAAAGGGAATTGTATACGGGATTGATTGAATCCTCGACATCGTGGTTCATCGGATGAGATCATCGTGGAGCATGTGGGAGCCAACATGGGTATCCAGATCCCGCTGTTGGTTATTGGCCGGAGAGTTGTCTCTGTCATGTCTACGTGTCTCCCGAACTCGTAGGGTCTACACACTTAAGGTTCGGTGACGCTAGAGTTGTAGAGATATTAGTATGCGGTTAATCGAAAGTTGTTCGGAGTCCCGGATGAGATCCCGAATGTCACGAGGAGTTCCGGAATGGTCCGGAGGTAAAGATATATATATATATATAGGAACTCCAGTTTCGGCCATCGGGAGAGTTTCGGGGTCACCGGTATTGTACCGGGACCACCGGAAGGGTCCCGGGGGTCCACTAGGTGGGGCCACCTATCCCGAAGGGCCCCATGGGCTGAAGTGACGTGGGAACCAGCCCCTGGTGGGATGGTGCGCCCCCCTTGGGCTTCCCTTGCGCATAGGGTTGGAAACCCTAAAGGGGTGGGGGCGCCTCCACCTGGCTTGGGGGCCAAGCCACCCCCTAGGCCGCCGCCCCTCCCATTAGATGGGATCTCTAGGGGCCGGCGCCCCCGGGGCCCCTATATATAGTGGAGGGGAGGGAGGGCAGCAGTAACCTAAGCCCTGGCGCCTCCCTCCCTCCCGTGACACCTTTTCCACCTCGCTTGCGCTTGGCGAAGCCCTGCCGGGATCCCGCTACTTCCACCACCACGCCGTCGTGCTGCTGGATTTCCATCAACTTCTCCTCCCCCTTGCTGGATCAAGAAGGAGGAGACGTCTCCGCTCCGTACGTGTGTTGAACACAGAGGTGCCGTCCGTTCGGCGCTAGGATCATCGGTGATTTGGATCACGACGAGTACGACTCCATCAACCCCGTTCTCTTGAACGCTTCCGCTTAGCGATCTACATGGGTATGTAGATACACTCCCCTTCCCCTCGTTGCTAGATTACTCCATAGATTGATCTTGGTGATGCGTAGAAAATTTTAAATTTCTGCTACGATCCCCAACAGTGGCATCATGAGCTAGGTCTATGCGTAGATTCTATTCACGAGTAGAACACAAAGTAGTTGTGGGCGATGATTTGTTCAATTTGCTTGCCGTTACTAGTCTTATCTTGATTCAACGGCATTGTGGGATGAAGCGGCCCGGACCGACCTTACACGTACACTTACGTGAGACAGGTTCCACCGACTGACATGCACTTGATGCATAAGGTGGCTGGCGGGTGTTTGTCTCTCCCACTTTAGTCGGATCGGATTCGATGAAAAGGGTCCTTATGAAGGGTAAATAGCAATTGGCATATCACCGTTGTGGTTTTGCGTAGATAAGAAACGTTCTTGCTAGAAACCCATAGCAGCCACGTAAAACATGCAACAACAATTAGAGGACGTCTAACTTGTTTTTGCAGGGTATGCTATGTGATGTGATATGGCCAAAAGGATGTGATGAATGATATATGCGATGTATGAGATTGATCATGTTCTTGTAATAGGAATCACGACTTGCATGTCGATGAGTATGACAACCGGCAGGAGCCATAGGAGTTGTCTTAATTTATTTATGACCTACGTGTCAATGAAAACGCCATGTAATTACTTTAATTTATTGCTAACTGTTAGCCATAGTAGTAGAAGTAATAGTTGGCGAGGCAACTTCATGAAGACACGATGATGGAGATCATGATGATGGAGATCATGGTGTCATGCCGGTGACGATGGTGTTCATGCCGCTCCTCGAAGATGGAGATCAAAGGCGCAAGATGATATTGGCCATATCATGTCACTTTATGATTTGCATGTGATGTTTGTCATGTTTACATCTTATTTGCTTAGAACGACGGTAGCATAAATAAGATGATCCCTCATTAAAATGTCAAGAATTGTGTTCCCCCTAACTGTGCACCGTTGCTAAGGTCCGTTGATCCGAAGCACCACGTGATGATCGGGTGTGATAGGTTCTAACGTTCGCATACAACGGGTGTAAGCCAGATTTACACACGCAATACACTTAGGTTAACTTGACGAGCCTAGCATGTACAGACATGGCCTCGGAACACGGAAGACCGAAAGGTCGAACATGAGTTGTATAGTGGATACGATCAACATGAAGATGTTCACCGATGATGACTAGTCCGTCTCACGTGATGATCGGACACGACCTAGTTGACTCGGATCATGTATCACTTAGATGACTAGAGGTATGTCTATCTAAGTGGAAGTTCATTGAATAATTTGATTAGATGAACTTAATTATCATGAACATAGTCAAAAGGTCTTTGCAAATTATGTCGTAGCTCACGCTTTGGTTCTACTATTTTAGATATGTTCCTAGAGAAAATTTAGTTGAGAGTTGACAGTAGCAATTATGCGGACTGGGTCCGTGAACTGAGGATTGTCCTCATTGCTGCACAGAAGGGTTATGTCCTTAATGCACCGCTCAGTGTGTTGAACCTCGAGCATCGTCTGTAGATGTTGGGGAACATCTGACATACACGTTTTGATGACTACATGATAGTTCAGTATGTAATACTAACAGTTTAGAATTATGGCACCAAAGACGTTTTTGAAACATCGCAGAACATATGAGATGTTCCAAAGACTGATATTGGGATTTCAGACTAGTGCCCACATCAAGAGGTATGAGACCTCTGACAAGTTTCTTAAGCTTGCAACTAAGGGAGAAAAGCTCAATCGTTGAGCATGTGCTCAGATTGTCTGAGTACTACAATCGCTTGAATCGAGTGGGAATTAATCTTCCAGATGAGATAGTGATAGTTCTCCAGTCACTGCCACCAAGCTATTAGAGCTTAGTGATGAACTATAAGATATCAGGGATAGACATGATGATCCTTGAGCAATTCGTGATGTTTGACACCGTGAAAGTAGAAATCAAGTAGGAGCATCAATTGTTGATGGTTAGTAAAACCACTAGTTTCAAGAAGGGCAAGGGAAAGAAGGGATACTTCATGAAACAGCAAATCAGTTGCTGCTCTAGTGAAGAAACCCAAGGTTGAACCCAAACCCGAGACCAAGTGCTTCTGTAATGAGGGGAACAGTCACTAAAGCAGAACTACCCTAGATACTTGGTAGATGAAAAGGCTGGCAAGGTCGACAGAAGTATTTTGAATATACGTTATATTATTGTGTACTTTACTAGTACTCCTAGTAGCACTAGGGTAATAAATACCGGTTCGGTTGCTAAGTGTTAGTAACTCAAAATAAAAGGCTATGAAGACTGGCTAAAGGTGAGATGACGATATGTTGGAAGTGTTTCCAAGGTTGATGTGATCAAACATCACACGCTCCCTCTACCATTGAGATTGGCGTTAAACCGAAATAATTGTTATTTGGTGTTTGCGTTGAGCATAGGCATGATTGGATTATGTTTATCACCACACGGTTATTCATTTAAGGAGAATAATGGTTACTCTGTTTATTTGAATAATACCTTCAATGGTCTTGCACCTAAAATGAATGGTTTATTGAATTTCGATCGTAGTGATACACATGTTCATGCCAAAAGATATAAGATAGTAATGATAGTACCACGTACTTGTGGCACTGCCATTTGAGTCATGTTGGTATAAAACACATGAAGAAGCTCCATGTTGATGGATCTTTGGACTCACTCGTTTTTGAAAAGATTGAGACATGCGAACCAGGTCTATTGGTAGATATGCATGAAGAAACTCGATGCAGATGGATCGTTTGGACTCACTTGATTTTGAATCACTTGAGACATGCAAATCATACCACATGGGCAAGATGACTGAAAGGCCTCGTTTTTCAGTAAGATGGAACAAGAAAGCAACTTGTTGGAAGTAATACATTTTGATGTGTGTAGTCCAATGAGCGCTGAGGCACGCATTGGATATCGTTATGTTCTTACTTCACAGATGATTTGAGTAGATGCTGAGTATACTTACTTGATGAAACACAAGTCTGAATTATTGAAAGGTTTAAGTAATTTCAGAGTGAAGTAGAAGATCGTCGTGACAAGATGATAAAATGTCTATGATATGATCATAGAGATGAATATTTGAGTTACGAGTTTGGCACACAATTAAGACATTGTGGAAATTGTTTTCACAACTAATACCGCCTGGACCACCATAGTGTGATGGTGTGTCCGAACATCACAACTGCACCCTATTGGATATGGTGCATACCATGATGTCTCTTATCGAATTACCACTATTGTTTATGGGTTAGGCATTAGAGACAACCGCACTCACTTTAAAGAGGGAACCACACAATTCCATTGAGACGACACCGTATGAACTATGGTTTAGAGAAACCTAAGTTGTCGTTTCTTAAAAGTTTGGGGCTGCGATGCTTATGTGAAAAAGTTTCAGGCTGATAAGCTCGAACCCAAAGCGGATAAATGCATCTTCATAGAATACCCAAAAATAGTTGGGTATACCTCCTATTTCAGATCCGGAAGCAAAAGTGATTGTTTCTAGAAACAGGTCCTTTCTCGAGGAAAAGTTTCTCTCGAAAGAATTGAGTGGGAGGATGGTGGAGACTTGATGAGGTTATTGAACCGTCACTTCAACTAGTGTGTAGCAGGGCACATGAAGTTGTTCCTATGGCACCTACACCAATTGAAGTGGAAGCTTATGATAGTGATCATGAAACTTCGAATCAAGTAACTACCAAACCTCATAGGTCGACAAGGATGCATAGTACTTCAGAGTGGTACGTAATCCTATCTTGGAAGTCATGTTGCTAGATAACAATGAACCTACGAGCTATGGAGAAGTGATGGTGGGCCATATTCCGAAGAATGGCTTGAGGCCATAAAATCCGAGAGAGGATCCATGTATAAAAGAAAGTATAGACTTTGAAAGAACCACTTGATGGTCGTAAGGTTGTTAGGTGCAGATGGATTTTAAAAGGAAGACACACAATGATGGTAAGTGTCACCATTAAGAAAGCTCGACTTGTCGTTAAGATGTTTCCCGACAAGTTCAAGGAGTTGACTACGATGAGACTTTCTCACTCGTAGCGATGCTAAGAGTCTGTTGGAATTATGTTAGCAGTTAGTGCATTATTTATGAAATCTTGCAGATAGGATGTAAAAAACATTGTTTCCTCGACATTTTTCTTAAGGAAAGGTTGTATGTGATACAACCAGAAGGTTTTGTCAATCCTGAAAGATGCTGACATGTATGCAAAGCTCCAGCAATCCTTCTAAGGACTGGAGTAAGCATCTCGGAGTTGGAATGTACGCTTTGATGAGATGATCAAAGATTTTGGGTTTATACAATGTTTATGAGAAACTTGTATTTCCAAAGAAGTGAGTGGGAGCACTATAGAATTTTTGATGAGTATATGTTGTTAACATATTGTTGATCAAAAATGATGTAGAATTTGTGGAAAGCATGCTGGGTTATTTGAAAAGTGTTTTTTGATGGAAAACCTGGATTAAGCTACTTGAACATTGAGCACCAAGATCTATAAGGATAGATCAAAACACTTAATAGTACTTTCAAATGAATACATACCGTGACAAGATTTTGAAGGAGTTCAAAATAGATCAGCAAAGAAGGAGTTCTTTGTTACAAGGTGTGAGTATTGAGTAAGACTCAAGACCTGACCACGGCAGAAGAGAGAGAAAGGACGAAGGTCGTCCCCTATGCTTTAGACGTAGGCTCTATAGTATGCTATGCTATGTACCGCACCTGAAGTGTGCCTTGCCATGAGTTAGTCAAGGGGTACAAGAGTGATCCAGGAGGAGATGACAGCAGTCGAACTTATCCTTAGTAACTAGTGGACTAAGGAATTTTCTCGATTATGGAGGTGGTAAAAGAGTTCATCGTAAAGGGTTATGTCGATGCAAACTTTGACACTAATCCGGATGACTCTGGGGAGTAAATCGGATTCGTATAGTAGAACAGTTATTTGGAATAGCTCCAAGTAGCGCGTGGTAGCTGCATCTACAAGATGACATAGAGATTTGTAAAGCACACATGGATCTAAAAGGTTCAGACTCATTGACTAATAAACCTCTCTCACAAGCAAGATATCAACAAACCCCATGGGTGTTGGATTCATTGCAATCACATAGTTATGTGAACTAGATTATTGACTCTAGTGCAAGTGGGAGACTGTTAGAAATATGCCCTAGAGGCAATAATAAAATGGTTATTATTGTATTTCCTTGTTCATGATAATTGTCTATTGTTCATGCTATAATTGTATTAACCGGAAACCGCAATACATGTGTGAATACATAGACCACAACATGTCCCTAGTAAGCCTCTAGTTGACTAGCTCGTTGATCAATAGATGGTCATGGTTTCCTGACCATGGAGATGTCATTGATAACATGATGACATCATTAGGAGAATGATGTGATGGACAAGACCCAATACTAAGCCTAGCACAAGATCGTATAGTTCGTCTGCTAAAGCTTTTCTAATGTCAAGTATCATTTCCTTAGACCATGAGATTGTGCAACTCCCGGATGCCATAGGAATGCTTTGGGTGTACCAAACGTCACAACGTAACTGTGTGGCTATAAAGGTGCACTACGGGTATCTCCGAAAGTGTCTGTTGGGTTGGCACGAATCGAGACTGGGATTTGTCACTCCGTGTAAAACGGAGAGGTATCTCTGGGCCCACTCGGTAGGACATCATCATAATATGCACAATGTGACCAAGGAGTTGATCACGGGATGATGTGTTATGGAACAAGTAAAGAGACTTTCCGGTAACGAGATTGAACAAGGTATCGGGATACCGACGATCGAATCTCGGGCAAGTACTATACCGGTAGACAAAGGGAATCATATACGGGATTGATTGAATCCTCGACATCATGGTTCATCCGATGAGATCATCGTGGAGCATGTGGGAGCCAACATGGGTATCCATATCCCGCTGTTGGTTATTGGCCGGAGAGTTGTCTCTGTCATGTCTGCGTGTCTCCCGAACCTGTAGGGTCTACACACTTAAGGTTCGGTGACGCTAGAGTTGTAGAGATATTAGTATGCGGTTAACCAAAAGTTGTTCGGAGTCCCAGATGAGATCCCGGACGTCACGAGGAGTTCCGGAATGGTCCGGAGGTATATATATATATATATATATATATATATATATATATATATATATAGGAAGTCCAGTTTCGGCCACCGGGAGAGTTTTGGGGTCACCGGTATTGTACCGGGACCACCGGAAGGGTCCTGGGGGTCCACCGGGTGGGGCCACCTGTCCCGGAGGGCCCCATGGGCTAAAGTGACGTGGGAACCAGCCCCTGGTGGGCTGGTGCGCCCCCCTTGGGCCTCCCTTGCGCCTAGGGTTGGAAACGCTAAAGGGGTGGGGGCGCCTCCACCTGGCTTGGGGGCCAAGCCACCCCCTAGGCCGCCGCCCCTCCCATTAGATGGGATCTCTAGGGGCCGGCGCCCTCCCAGGGCCCCTATATATAGTGGAGGGGAGGGAGGGCAGCAGTAACCTAAGCCCTGGCGCCTCCCTCCCTCCCGTGACACCTTTTCCACCCCGCTTGCGCTTGGCGAAGCCCTGTCGGGATGCCGCTACTTCCACCACCACGCCATCGTGCTGCTGGATTTCCATCAACTTCTCCTGCCCCTTGCTGGATCAAGAAGGAGGAGACATCTTCGCTCCGTACGTGTGTTGAACACGGAGGTGCCGTCCGTTCGACGCTAGGATCATCGGTGATTTGGATCACGACGAGTATGACTCCATCAACCCCGTTCTCTTGAACGCTTCCGCTTAGCGATCTACAAGGGTATGTAGATACACTCCCCTTCCCCTCGTTGCTAGATTACTCCATAGATTGATCTTGGTGATGCGTAGAAAATTTTAAATTTCTGCTACGATCCCCAACAGGAGCAAGGGGGGGGGGGTGCGGTCGGCCAGGGAGAGGGCGCACTAGGAGGAGTCCTACTGTAATGCCCCGAGACCGATGTGCCAGGTGTTCCAGTTATTCGCTGTTGTTGCCTTGTCATTTGCTTGTGTGTCATGCATTTCATATCATGTCATCATGTGCATCGCATTTGCATACATGTTCGTCTCATGCATCCGAGCATTTTCCCTATTGTCCGTTTTGCATTCCGGCGCTCCTATGTCCTCCGGTGTCCCTTTCTACCTCTTTTCGTGTGCGGGTGTTAAACGTTCTCGGATTGGACCGAGACTTGCCAAGCGGCCTTGGTTTACTACTGGTAGACCGCCTGTCAAGTTTCGTGCCATTTGGACTTCGTTTGATACTCCAACGGTTAACCGAGGAACCGAAAAGGCTTCGTGTGTGTTGCAGCCCAACACCCCTCCAAAGTGGCCCAAGACCCACCTAAACCCCCTCCATCATCTCGGTCGTTCGATCACGATCACATGGCCGAAAACCGCACCTCATTTGGACTCTCCTAACTCCCTCTACCTATAAATATGTGATCCCCTCCAAAATTCGCGGATGAAACCCTAGTCACCTTCCTCCTCGCGTCGCCGGACATGTCTATCCGCGCCGGACATGTCCAGCCGCCACCTCACTCCGACGAATCGCATCGTGCCACGTCAGTTTCACCGCCGCCTCGTCCAACCACGGCGCGCCACCTCACCGTGCCTCTCTCTCCTCCCCGCCGCGGCCCGTGGGGCCCGAGGCAGGCCCGCCCGGGCCCGGATCCGCACAACGCCGCCGCCTTGCGCCTCCCCGCGCTGCCGCCGGATCCGCGTAACGCCGCCTCCGCCGCGAGCTCTGGCCGCTGCGCGCCGCCCCGCCGTCGATCTGCTCCGCCGCCCCCCGCTGCTGCTCCGGTCGTCACCGCCTGCGAGTGCCGCCCCACCTCCGTCGTCGTTCGCCGCGCGCCTCCTCCGACTCCGGCCGGACCTGCTCCACCACCCGCCGGCCTCCTCGCCACCGGAGCCATCGGGTCCTCGCCGGAGATGGCCGCCTCGCCGGAGATCGAGTCCGGTCAGATCTGGACCGGGTGGGATCAGATCCACCAGCCCTACGATCCAAACGCGGCCCCGTCCCGGACCTCCTCGTTCCGCACCACTCCATCCAGTTTTTCCCGCGAGGTCGTTTTTCTCCTAAGTCCCAGATCTTCATATTTTCATGCCATAACTTTGTATCTGTGGCTCCGTTTTGGGCGTGTAGCATGTCAAATTGTTCGTCTCGACGAGTACTTCATTTAATTCCATTGCACCATGTTCATTTGAGTTCATCTTGATGCCCTAAATGTTGTTGCAAGAGTGCTATGCAATGTTAGTTTCAGATTCTTATCAGTATTTTGTACATTTGTCATTTTCGCCATGTTTAATGTGTGCCTCCTATGAACTTGAGTCCTACATGTGTTTTGAAGGATGCCATGCCATCTTTACAGGGGTGTATGCCATGTATTTTTTGTGACCTTTGTGGTGACTAGCACAAGCATGCAAAGTAGCTCTCGTGATGTTGCTGATTTCAGGGACTTAGAATTTCACTAAGTCCTTTTCCTGCTGTTATTTTTATGCCATGTATTCATGTTGCCACAGAGCATGTTCAGTAAGGAGGATTTTGAGATATTGTTGTGCTCTATCCATCCATGTCTTTGTTTGCAATTTTGGAGCACCCTAGCTTGACTCAATTAAGCTCTACTTTTGCTATAAAATGTTCCTGGAAGATTGTTTACGTGTTAAGCAATTTTGCCGAGGTTGTTGTAGTTGATCCATGCATGCTATGAGGTTGTTCTTGCCATGTTTAGCTTCTATGCCATGTCGACTTGCTGGGTGTATGCTTAGATTATCATGCAATGCCTTGTGGTGAGTGCATCGAGCTCGTAAACATGCCTACGTGAATCTGTTTTGCCATGTTCCAGTTTTCTGCTAAGTCTGAATCTGTTAATGAAAGTTGCTATGTTCACATGGTTGCCATTGTATGTTCTGATCCCTTTTTGCTCATGGTCAGTAAGGGACTTTTGTTGTATGCTTTGAGTAGTTTCATGCCATGCCTTGCTTTGCCATGATATGTTCCTGTAGCATGTTGTTATCTTGCTCTAAACATTGCTTCTTGATGTTAAATACTGCCATGTTGTTATCTTTACTAAGTCTGTAACCTGATATCTTTTGCACTTTTGCCATGCTTGTTTGAACCTGCTATTGTGTGAATTAGCCGTAGCTCAGTGTACATCTTTTGTCAAGCATCTTGAGTGGATCCCTGCCATGTACTTTGTTGTTATGTTAGAGTGCAGTAGCTTGTTGTTCTTGATGCATCTAGATGGCATCGTGCTGTTAAGCGCAGATCGTTGCCATATTTGTTTTGCTTGCCATTTGCAAACCGTGCATCCGATTCCGGTGATCTTTATATCGATTTCGACTGAAATCAACTCATCTTTCCAGCGGCACTCTTGGTTTGCCAAGTTTAGCCCTGATTCAATCTTTCCCTTCTGAATCACGCATATGCATTGCATATCACATTCCGCATATCATGCCATGTTTTGCATCATGTTGCTTGCACATTGCACCGTGGTTGATGTTTGTTCCCTTTGCTTGTGTTCTTGCTTTGGGTAGAGCCGGGAGACGAGTTCGTGTTCGAGGAACCCATTGTGTACGCTGACGAGGTTCAAGCTTTTGTCTTCTCGGAGATCTTTGCAGGCAAGATGACCATACCCTCGAAATCACTACTATCTTTGCTTGCTAGTTGCTCGCTCTATTGCTATGCCTTTGCTGCGATACCTACCACTTGCTATATCATGCCTCCCATATTGCTAAGCCAAGCCTCTAACCCACCTTGTCCTAGCAAACCGTTGTTTGGCTATGTTACCGCTTTGCTCAGCCCCTCTTATAGTGTTGTTAGTTGCAGGTGAAGATTGGAGTTTTGTTCCATGTTGGAACATGGATATTTTGTTGGGATATCACAATATATCTTATTTTAATTAATGCATCTATATACTTGGTAAAGGGTGGAAGGCTCGGCCTTATGCCTGGTGTTCTGTTCCACTCTTGCCGCCCTAGTTTCCGTCATACCGGTGTTATGTTCCTTGATTTTGCGTTCCTTACGCGGTTGGGTTATAATGGGAACCCCTTGACAGTTCGCCTTGAATAAAACTCCTCCAGCAAGGCCGAACCTTGGTTTCACCATTTGCCACCTAGCCTTTTCCCTTGGGAGTCGCGCATCCCGAGGGTCATCTTATTTTAACCCCCTGGGCCAGTGCTTCTCTAAGTGTTGGTCCAAACTGAGCGATGTCCGGCGCCCCCTGGGCAACCAGGGTTATGCCAACCCGATGTCTTGCTCATCCGGTGTGCCCTGAGAATGAGATATGTGCAGCTCCTATCGGGATTTGTCGGCACATCTGGGTGGCTTTGCTGGTCTTGTTTTACCATTGTCGAAATGTCTTGTAACCGGGATTCCGAGCCTGATCGGGTCTTCCTGGGAGAAGGAATATCCTTTGTTGACCGTGAGAGCTTGTGATGGGCTAAGTTGGGACACCCCTGCAGGGTTTTGAACTTTCAAAAGCCGTGCCCGCGGTTATGGGCAGATGGGAATTTGTTAATGTTCGGTTGTAGAGAACTTGACACTTGACTTATTTAAAATGCATCGACCGCGTGTGTAGCCGTGATGGTCTCTTCTCGGTGGGATCCGGGAAGTGAACATGGTGTTGGAGTTATGCTTGATCGTAAGTAGTCTAGGATCACTTCTTGATCACTTCTAGTTCACGACCGTGCTTTGCCTTCTCTTCTCGCTCTCATTTGCGTATGTTAGCCACCATATATGCTAGTGCTTGCTGCAGCTCCACCTCATACCTTTTTCCCTACCCATAAGCTTAAATAGTCTTGATCGCGAGGGTGTGAGATTGCTGAGTCCCCGTGACTCACAGATTCCTTCCAAACCCAGTTTGCAGGTGCCGTTGATACCGTGCAGGTGATGCAACCGAGCTCAAGGAGGAGCTCGATGAAGATCGTGTCCGTTATGCTGTTTCCGTTTCCAGTTGATCAGTAGCAGAGCCCAGTTGGGGCGATCGGGGATCTGTAGCATTAGGGGTAGTCTTCTTTATTTTGGTTCCGTAGTCGGACCTTGATTGTATCTGGGTGATGTAATGCTTTATTCATGTATTGTGTGAAGTGGCGATTGTAAGCCAACTCTGTACCTCTTTCTTATTCAATACATGGGGTGTGTAAAGATTACCCCTCTTGCGACATTGTCTTTAATGCGGTTATGCCTCTAAGTCATGCTTCGACACATGGGAGATATAGCCGCATCGAGGGTGTGACACCTACTCCCACCGGGAGTAGGACTCTGCCCCCTTTCCTAGTTGGAATAGGATTCGGGAGAAGGAAAGAGAGAGGGGAAGAAGGAAAGAGGGGGCCGACCCCCCTTGCCCTAAACCAATTCGGTTTTGGCCTTGGGGGGGGGGGGAGGGGCGCCCCACACTCCCCTTGCTTCCCTCTATTTCCACTAAGGCCCATGTAGGCCCATTCAGCTCCTGGGGGGTTCCGGTAACCTCCCGATACTCCTGTAAAATCCCGATTTCACCCGGAACACTTCCGATATCCAAACATAGGCTTCCAATATATCAATCTTCATGTCTCGACCATTTCGAGACTCCTCGTCATGTCCGTGATCATATCCGGGACTTCGAACAACCTTCGGTACATCAAAACATATAAACTCATAATATAACTATCATCGAAACGTTAAGCGTGCGGACCCTACAGGTTCGAGAACTATGTAGAGATGACCGAGACATGTCTCCAGTCAATAACCAATAGCGGAACCTGGATGTTCATATTGGCTCCCACATATTCTACGAAGATCTTTTATCGGTCAGACTGCATAACAACATATGTTGTTCCCTTTGTCATCGGTATGTTACTTGCCCGGGATTCGATCGTCGGCATCTCAATACCTAGTTCAATCTCGTTACCGACAAGTATCTTTACTCGTTCTGTAATACATCATCCCGCAACTAACTCATTAGTTGCAATGCTTGCAAGGCTTATGTGATGTGCATTACCGAGAGGGCCCAGAGATACCTCTCCGACAATCGGAGTGACAAATCCTAATCTCGAAATACGCCAACCCAACAAGTACCTTTGGAGACACCTGTAGAGCACCTTTATAATCACCCAGTTACGTTGTGACATTTGGTAGCACACAAAGTGTTCCTACGGTAAACAGGAGATGCATAATCTCATAGTCATAGGAACATGTATAAGTCATGAAGAAAGCAATAGCAACAAACTAAATGATCAAGTGCTAAGCTAACGGAATGGGTCAAGTCAATCACATCATTCTCTTAATGATGTGATCCCGTTAATCAAATGACAACTCATGTCTATGGTTAGGAAACATAACCATCTTTGATCAACGAGCTAGTCAAGTAGAGGCATACTAGTGACACTCTGTTTGTCTATGTATTCACACATGTATTATGTTTCTGGTTAATACAATTCTAGCATGAATAATAAACATTTATCATGATATAAGGAAATAAATAATAACTTTATTATTGCCTCTAGGGAATATTTCCTTCAGTCTCCCACTTGCACTAGAGTCAATAATCTAGTTCACATCGCCATGTGATTTAATACCAATAGTTCACATCACCATGTGATTAACACCCATAGTTCACATCGACATGTGACCAACACCCAAAGGGTTTACTAGGGTCAATAATCTAGTTCACAGCGCTATGTGATTAACACCCAAAGAGTACTAAGGTGTGATCATGTTTTGCTTGTGAGAGAAGTTTAGTCAACGGGCCTGCCACATTTAGATCCGTAAGTATTTTGCAAATTTCTATGTCAACAATGCTCTGCACGGAGCTACTCTAGCTAATTGCTCCCACTTTCAATATGTATCCAGATTGAGATTTAGAGTCATCTGGATCAGTGTCAAAATTTGCATCGACGTAACCCTTTACGACGAACCTTTTTGTCACCTCCATAATCGAGAAACATATCCTTATTCCACTAAGGATAATTTTGATCGTTGTCCAGTGATCTACTCCTAGATCACTATTGTACCCCTTGCCAAAATTAGTGTAGGGTATACAATAGATCTGGTACACAACATGGCATATTTTATAGAACCTATGGCCAAGGCATAGGGAATGACTTTCATTCTCTTTCTATCTTCTGCCGTGGTCGGGATTTGAGTCTTACTCAGTTTCACACCGTGTAACACAGGCAATAACTCTTTCTTTGACAGTTCCATTTTGAACTACTTCAAAATCTTGTCAAGGTATGTACTCATTGAAAAACTTATCAAGCGTCTTGATCTATCTCTATAGATCTTGATGCTCAATATGTAAGCAGCTTCACCGAGGTCTTTCTTTGTAAAACTCCTTTCAAACATTCTTTTATGCTTTGCAGAATAATTCTACATTATCTCTGATCAACAATATGTCATTCACATATACTTATCAGAAATGCTATAGTGCTCCCATTCACTTTCTTGTAAATGCAGGCTTCACCGCAAGTCTGTATAAAACTATATGCTTTGATCAACTTATCAAAGTGTATATTACAACTCCGAGATGCTTGCACCAGTCCATAGATGGATCGCTGGAGCTTGCATATTTTGTTAGTACCTTTAGGATTGACAGAACCTTCTGGTTGCATCATATAAAACTCTTCTTTAATAAATCCATTAAGGAATGCAATTTTGTTTATCCATTTGCCAGATTTCATAAAATGCGGCAATTGCTTTGTAGGTAGTAACACTACTAGCAGCGTCCGTCTTCCTCTTGAAGATCCATTTAATCTCAATGGCTCGCCGATCAATGGGCAAGTCAATCAAAGTCCATACTTTGTTCTCATACATGGATCTCATCTCAGATTTCATGGCCTCAAGCCATTTCGTGGAATCTGGGCTCATCATCACTTCCTCATAGTTTGTAGGTTCGTCATGGTCAAGTAACATGACCTCCAGAACAGGATTACCGTACCACTCTGGTGCGGATCTCACTCTGATTTACCTACGAGGTTCGGTAGTAACTTGATCCGAAGTTACATGATCATCATCATTATCTTCCTCACTAATTGGTGTAGTAGTCACAGGAACAAATTTCTGTGATGAACTACTTTCCAATAAGGGAGCAGGTACAATTACCTCATCAAGTTCTACTTTCCTCCCACTCACTTCTTTCGAGAGAAACTCCTTCTCTAGAAAGGATCCATTCTCAGTAATGGATATCTTGCCTTTGGATCTGTGATAGAAGGTGTACCCAACATTTTCTTTTGGGTATCCTATGAAGATGCACTTCTCCGATTTGGGTTTGAGCTTATCAGGTTGAAACTTTTTCACATAAGCATTGCAACCTCAAACTTTAAGAGACGACAACTTAGGTTTCTTGCCAAACCATAGTTCATACGGTGTCATCTCAACAGATTTAGATGGTGCCCTATTTAATGTGAATGTAGCTATCTCTAATGCATAACCCCAAAACGATAGTGGCAAGTCGGTAAGAGACATCATAGATCGCACCATATCTAATAAAGTACGGTTACGACGTTCGGACACACCATTACACTGTGGTGTTCCAGGTGGCGTGAGTAGTGAAACTATTTCACATTGTTTTAACTGAAGGCCAAACTCGTAACTCAAATATTTTACTTCTGCGATCATATCATAGAAACTTTTATTTTTGTTACGATGATTCTCCACTTCACTCTGAAATTCTTTGAACTTTTCAAATGTTTCAGACTTGTGTTTCATCAAGTAGATATACTCATATCAGCTCAAATCATCTGTGAAGATCAGAAAACAATGATACCTGCCGCGAGCCTTAATATTCATCGGACCACATACATCAGTATGTATGATTTCCAACAAATCTGTTGCTCGCTCCATTGTTCCAGAGAACGGAGTCTTAGTCATCTTGCCCATGAGGCATGGTTCGCAAGCATCAACTGATTCTATCGGGGATATGCCCCGCGGTATGACCCGGCCGGGCTTGGCGTTTTCATTGGCGACTCACGAACCTGGCGACTCACGGATGGCCCTAACGGCGGGTCAGATAGAAGACAAGGCCCAAAGCCCAGAAGGCCGGCTCATGTTATGATGGGCTGGCTTAAGAGGATAGGGATGACGAATATTTCCTTTACAAGGAAGCAAGACCCGGACTTGTATTCAACTTGTAAGAAAACATAGACTAGTCCTAGTCCTACTAGGACTCCACATGTAACCCGCCCCTCTAACTTATATAAGGAGGTGCAGGGCTCCCCAAGAGGGAGAGACAAGAAACAATCTCTAGGGCTAGACACAAAGGGGGAGCCGGCTTATGCGGTGACTCTCTCATGAGATCTAGCCACAAACAGCATGTAGGGCTATTCCGGACGATGTTTCCCGGGGCCCGAAGCTGTCTAAATCCTTGTCTTGTGTTGCGTCTTTCGATTCCGCTCAACCCCTCTCAAGCTACTACAAAGATGCGTTGGCCTCACGACTCAAGTCCTCACACTAGGACATCTGCCGTGACAATTCCACAACAGTTGGCGCCCACCGTGGGGCCTGCACACGGTGGTGTTAAGTTCTTGAAGGGATTTTTATAGGGATCAAGAGGTTTGCAATTTTACGACTGAAGAAGAGCCGGTGCAAAAGCACCGCCATGGGCGTTCTTCCTAGTCTAATCTACTCGGTCGTCATCAGTCGTAGGTGGATTTACTTTCCTATCAAAATCGGTTTCGGTCTTGTCTAAAGATCAAGCTCGGAAGTTTTGTGACGATGTTTCACACACCACCGCAAAGTGGATCCAGTCAGTATCTACACACGCGTCCTTGGACGGTCTGCAATCGGTACTCCTACCAAGATCTCCTGTAAACCGGTTTCAGATTTACCTCATGGGGAGCAAAGGAAAAAAGCTGCAAGCCCGATACAGTTCAACCGGGGAAGTACTCCCTCCGGTCCTTTTTACTCCGCGTATTAGGATTGGGCCAAGTCAAACTTTGCAAAGTTTGACCAAATATATATTAAAAAATATCAACATTAGCTTTGGCCTTGAGATCTCGCCCTTGCCCGACTTTTTGCACGAGCTGCAGTGAGCCGCCGTTGATTTTAACCCACCCCTATTACATTAGCCTCGCGGTAAGCCGCCACTCCAACAGGCTCCGCTTCTAAGCCGCCTTGACCAGCGTGGCCTTGCCTCGTGCTCACTTCCAAACCGCCGGCGTCCCGCATCCAGACCGGCCTGGCGTGCTGCAGGCCGCCGTGTTTTGCTCTTGCTTCGTTTTTTTGCTGGTTTGCTGCTCCTGTTTCGCCGATCACCCGCCATGCCCATTGTTGCATTTGTAAGACCAGCAGACAGATGGAGGAGGAAGAGACAGGGGGCTGGCTGTTCGCGAGATAGATGTGAAGTTGAACAAAAATGGGGGCGCGTGCTGCCGTCCAAGGTCCCATCAATCATTGCTGTTCTGGTGCGCAAAAGAAGGATCCAGAGATTCAATGGAACATCAGTACTAATACCGTACAGCTCAAAAATCTTCTTAGTCATTGTCACACGCAGAATTCATCTACTTGCGTTGACGAAAAATACCAGGTGCTGTTTACCCTATTTTAAGTAATTATTAATTCATCCGAGCAAACTACTTTGCCCTGCTGTATTTTATATGCAGGAGAATTATTCATTATAAAATGGCATTGTACCGCGGAGATGGAGGCATGCAAACATCATTCGGCACAGGTGGTTGCCATTACTCAATGGACTCCCACATCGACTTACAACGCCGTGGCCGTCTCTCACAACCACACCGGCTTACAACACCACAGACGACTCGCCCGTCCGCTCTCGTGGCCGGTTCACACGTCCACGTCGGCTTACAACAAGGAGGACAACTTACGTGACCGCACCAGCTTACAACGCCATGACCGGCTCATTTTTCTGCTCCTACGGTCGATTCACCCGTGATGGATTTCAGTGATCATCAACTCCGTGGTGAATAGTTTCCGGCCTAACATATCAGGTGAAATCCATCCAGCATATATTTTATATTGTTTTCTTTAAAAGAGCAATTATTTTGGCTTGTAAGTTCTCCAATGCAGGACGGGGTTATTATATCATTGTGCTGTTGAAGGACTCATACCGATTTATATCACGGTCAAATATGGAGAGTCTCAAGCCAACTCCTCGAGTACTCTTAAGACTCGGGGGCTACAATGACATGACTCGGGAACTCTGGGTCATTGGAGGGAATGATAACCCAGTTCCGGAGGACACCGCCACATTGATGAAAATTTAAAGGCCGTCAGAAAATTGTCTGTTCAAAATAAAGATTCCGGTTTAAAATCCGGTTCAAGAGACATCTCTCTCCCACAAAGCTTTGAAGCTCTCAATCCGGTTCAAACATCCGACTCAAGGTAAATTTGTCTCTTACAAAGCTTTTAAGCTCTCAAATCCGGTTCAAACATCTGGCTCAAGGACAATCTGTCTCGCACAAAGTTTTGAAGCTTTCAAATCCGGTTTAAAGTTCCGGTTCAAAAAGAATTAATCTCTCGCAAGATTCGAGTTCTCAAAAAAATTAAAGGTTGCCAAAGAGAACTTGCTGCCATGATGCGCGGTTCAAACATGCGTATCCTACCTTACGGCTTACCGTATTATGGTCACTTGGGGGCTTCCTGCTCATCGAGCATAGCTGTCGGTACCCTCTTGATCGGCATGATGCCAAAATTTATATGGTCACTTGGGGGCTTCCTGTTCAAACATAGGTCGTATTTGAACCAAAGAGAACATAGCTGTCGCAACTCTTTTGATCGGCACACTGCCAAACTCACTAGTGGGCTTCTTGATCGTATTCGAATCATAGCTTAACCCCTTTTGGGTCCGACTTGGATCGTATTCGAATTAGGGTCGTTAAAAACCTCTCAAGGTCATTTGGGGGCTTCTTGTTCAAACATAGGTCGTATTCGAACCAAAGAGAACATAGCTGTCGGTACCCTCTTGATCGGCGCAACGCCAAAGCCACTGGGGGCTACATGATCGTATTCGAATCCTAGCTTAACCCCTTTGGAACGGTTTACTGATCGTATTCAAATCAGAAACCTCAATTTTTATTTGGTTTAAGTTTTTGCAAACAATCTTTGTTTTTGTCTTGAGACTTTTTTGTTCAGATCTAAGTATAAGTGTGGTTTCGTTTAAACCCGTCTTGGCTTTGGACGATAAGTCGCCATCATGTGACAATCATCATATATTTGGAAGTATTGGCTTCCAAGGATTGGGTTATCACCCTTACTGCACAGGTCATGTAAACCAACAGTACAAATTCAATATCACAATGGTTATATGTGGGATATTATAAACCGCCCTGCGGTAAACCGCCAAGGGATCTTGTGATCTACTTGTGTGCAGGATAAGACTACATTTGGGTGGTTACCTACCCTGGCTTTTGACGTTAAGTCGCCAGGGCATATGTTGTTTAAACTTTGTGCAGGATTTACAGAGCTATGACTTACATAAATGATTAAGTTCCATCCCATCATCAAAGATTGAAATTGGTGTCTCAAAAGGGTTATCAATTCTTGATTTTCTCAAAGGCTATAAACCGCTAGGTTATAAAAATTCTGGTTTACAATGGAGGCATATTAAATCGTCATCGGCCAAGAGCCACTGAGTATTTAAACTCCGGGTTTACTTATCAACAGATGAGGTATTCAAAGTCGCTTTGGTGCAATGGCTATTATTTTATCAATGGATATGATTTATTCTACAATGGAAGGAATAGTCCCGAGTCACAGCAGGCTTACAACCCGGCACTTGGGGGCTAATGTAAAGTCACTTTTTGTTCAATTTATTGAAGACCCGACTCATCACATTGTAATGAGCTGACCCATGGGGGCTACCAATTGCTCCTGTCAAAAATTCAAGGTACACACGCATTAATCCATTATATTGAATGGTCCACTATTTAGTTGGTAGAGTACAAACCTCTTAACCTTGTGGACATGGGTATACAAAGTCCCTGCTTAGTATTATCTTACTAAGCCGACCCTTGGGGGCTACACGTTGCTGTTCAAGTTTACATGGTTATATCTACAAAGTCCCCGCTCATTATTGCATAATAACCTGGCCCTTGGGGGCTACACTGGTTGAAGTTTTCATGAGCATAAGGCAATTACAAGTCCTAGGTTGCTGCAAGCATGACAACCTGACACTTGGGGGCTACAGGTGATATGCATATAAGGGAGAAAAAATCTCCAAATTTTTAGTTTGGAGTAGACCAGATTAACCCGGTGTATGCAACAATCATGACCCGGCATCATTTATTTATAACCCGGCAATTTTGGCAATCATAAATTGGTAAGATCTACATCTTTAAGCCAGCTGAATATCAGTTGAATATTTCAAGACCAATATTTTTGTCAAGTCAGAGCATTGAAGGCCAACTCAAATGGATTATTTCTTATAATATTTCTCTACAAGAGCCAATGTCAGCAAATTGCTTATGAAGATGGCCTATTGACCCGGATGTTTTTTAGAAGAAGTGCATGGATTTTTGCATTGGCAAGGTTTGGACATATTTGTTAAAAGAGATTTGCTATAAGATCTTTGAGTATGCATCCAGGAGGAAATGACAAGGACTTAAAGATGATCAGGTGCCGGTTCAGGAAAATATTTAACCCGGAGCACAAACCTATCAAGTTTGTTCTTGTGTTTATTTTACAAGATTAGTTTAACATGGATAAATCCAAATTAAACTAGGGGCTAATGTCGGGGATATACCCCGCAGTATGACCCAGCCGGGCTTGGCGTTTTCACTGGTGACTCACGAACCTGGCGACTCACGGATGGCCCTAACGGCGGGTCAGATAGAAGACAAGGCCCAAAGCCTAGAAGCCCGGCTCATGTTATGATGGGCCGCCTTAAGAGGAAAGGGATGACGAATATTTCCTTTACAAGGAAGCAAGACCCGGACTTGTATTCAACTTGTAAGAAAACATAGACTAGTCCTAGTCCTACTAGGACTCCACATGTAACCCGCCCCTCTAACTTATATAAGGAGGTGCAGGGCTCCCCAAGAGGGAGAGACAAGAAACAATCTCTAGGGCTAGACATAAAGGGGGAGCCGGCTTATGCGGCGACTCTCTCATGAGATCTAGCCACAAACAGCATGTAGGGCTATTCTGGACGATGTTTCCCGGGGCCCGAAGCTGTCTAAATCCTTGTCTTGTGTTGCGTCTTTTGATTCCGCTCAACCCCACTCAAGCTACTACAAAGATGCGTTGGCCTCACGACTAAAGTCCTCACACTAGGACATCTGCCGTGACAATTCCGTGACAGATTCATAATCAAGTGATTCCAAAAGCCCACAACATGGATTTTCTTCATGCGCTTTACACCAATATGACCTAAGCGGCAGTGTCACAAATAAGTTGCACTATCATTATTAACTTTGCATCTTTTGGCTTCAATATTATGAAAATGTGTATCACCACGATCGAGATCCAACAAACCATTTTCATTGGGTGTATGACCATAGAAGGTTTTATTCATGTAAACAGAACAACAATTATTCTCTAACTTACATGAATAACCGTATTGCAATAAACATGATCCAATCATATTTATGCTCAACGCAAACACTAAATAACATTTATTTTAGGTTTAACACTAATCCCAAAAGTATAGGGAGTGTGCGATGATGATCATATCAATCTTGGAACCATTTCCAATACACATCGTCACTTCACCCTTAACTAGTCTCTATTCATTCTGCTACTCCCGTTTTGAGTTACTATTCTTAGCAACTGAACTAGTATCAAATACTGAGGGGTTGCTATAAACATTAGTAAAGTACACATCAATAACATGTATATCAAATATACCTATGTTCACTTTGCCATCCTTCTTATCCGCCAATTACTTGGGGTAGTTCCGCTTCCAATGACCAGTCCCTTAGCAGTAGAAGCACTCAGTTTCAGGCTTAGGTCCAGACTTGGGTTTTTTCACTTGAGCAACAACTTGTTTGCCGTTCTTCTTGAAGTTCCCCTTTCTTCCCTTTGTCCCTTTACTTGAAACTAGTGGGTTTGTTTACCATCAACACTTGATGCCTTTCTTGATTTCTACCTTCGTCGATTTCAGCATCACGAAGAGCTTGGGAATCGTTTTCGTTATCCCTTGCATATTATAGTTCATCACGAAGTTCTACTAACTTGGTGATGGTGACTAGAGAATTCTGTCAATCACTATTTTATCTGGAAGATTAACTCCCACTTGATTCAAGCGATTGTAGTACCCAGACAATCTGAGCACATGCTCACTGCTTGAGCTATTCTCCTCCATCTTTTAGCTATAGAACTTGTTGGACACTTCATATCTCTCAACTCGGGTATTTGCTTGAAATATTAACTTCAACTCCTGGAATATCTCATATGGTCCATGACATTCAAAACGTCTTCGAAGTCTCGATTTTAAGCCGTTTAAGCATGGTGCACTAAACTATCAAGTAGTCATCATATTGAGCTAGCCAAACGTTCATAACATCTGCATATGCTCTTGCAATAGGTTTGTCACCTAGCGGTGCATCAAGGACATAATTCTTCTATGCAGCAATGAGGATAAACCTCAGATCACGGATCCAATCCGCATCATTGCTACTAACATCTTTCAACTTAGTTTTCTCTAGGAACATATCAAAAATAAAACTGGGGAGCTAAACGCGAGCTATTGATATACACCATAGATATGCTAATACTACCAGGACTAAGTTCATGATAAATTTAAGTTCAATTAATCATATTACTTAAGAACTCTCACTTAGATAGACATCCCTCTAATCCTCTAAGTGTTCACGTGATCCATATCAACTAAACCATGTCCGATCATCACATGAGATGGAGTAGTTTCAACGGTGAACATCACTATGTTGATCATATCTACTATATGATTTGCGCTCGACCTTTTGGTCTCAGTGTTCCGAGGCCATATCTGTTATATGCTAGGCTCATCAAGTTTAACCTGAGTATTCCGCGTGTGCAACTGTTTTGCACCCGTTGTATTTGGACGTAGAACCTATCGCACCTGATCATCATGTGGTGTCTCAGCACGAAGAACTTTCGCAACGGTGCATACTCAGGGAGAACACTTGTACCTTGATAATTAGTGAGAGATCATCTTATAAAGCTACCATCGAACTAAGAAAAATAAGATGTATAAAAGATAAACATCACATGTAATCAAAATATGTGACATGATATGGCCATCATCATCTTGTGCCTTTGATCTCCATCTCCAAAGCATCGTCATGATTTCCATCGTCACCGGCATGACACCATGATCTCCATCATCTTGATCTATATCAATGTGTCGTGACATGGTCGTCTCGCCAACTATTGCTCTTGCAACTATTGCTATCACATAGCGATAAAGTAAAGCAATTATTTGGCGCTTGCATCTTATGTCATAAAGAGACAACCATAAGGCTTCTGCCAGTTGCCGATAACTTCAACAAAACGTGATCATCTTATACAACAACTTATATCTCATCACGTCTTGACCATATCACATCACAACATGCCCTGCAAAAACAAGTTAGACGTCCTCTACTTTGTTGTTGCAAGTTTTACGTGGCTGCTACGGGCTGAGCAAGAACCGTTCTTACCTACGCATCAAAACCACAATGATAGTTTGTCAAGTTAGTGCTGTTTTAACCTTCGCAAGGACCGGGCGTAGCCACACTTGGTTCAACTAAAGTTGGAGAAACTAACACCCGCCAGCCACCTGTGTGCAAAGCACGTCGGTAGAACCAGTATCGCGTAAGCATACGCGTAATGTCGGTCCGGGCCGCTTCATCCAACAATACCGCTGAACCAAAGTATGACATGCTGGTAAGCAGTATGACTTATATCGCCCACAACTCACTTGTGTTCTACTCGTGCATATGACATCTACGCATAAAACCTGGCTCTAATGCCACTGTTGGGGAACGTAGTAATTTCAAAAAATTTCCTACGCACACGCAAGATCATGGTGATGCATAGCAACGAGAGGGGAGAGTGTTGTCCACGTACCCTCGCAGACCAAAAGCGTAAACGTTAGCACAACGCGGTTGATGTAGTCATACGTCTTCACGATCCGACCGATCAAGTACCGAACGCACGACACCTCCGAGTTCAGCACACGTTCAGCCCGATGACGTCCCTCGAACTCCGATCCAGCCGAGTGTTGAGGGAGAGTTTCGTCAGCACGACGGTGTGGTGACGATGATGATGTTCTACCGACGCAGGGCTTCGCCTAAGCACCGCTACAGTATTATCTAGGTGGACTATGGTGCAGGGGGCACCGCACACGGCTAAAAGATCAACAGATCAATTGTTGTGTCTATGGGGTGCCCCTGCCCCCATATATAAAGGAGCAAGGGGGGGGGGGGTGCGGCCGGCTAGGGAGAGGGCGCGCCAGGAGGATTCCTACTCCCACCGGGAGTAGGACTCCCCCCTTTCCTAGTTGGAATAGGATTCAGGAGAAGGAAAGAGAGAGGGGAAGAAGGAAAGAGGGGGCCGGCCCCCCTTGCCCTAAACCAATTCGGTTTGGGCCTTGGGGGGCGCGCTCCATACTCCCCTTGCTTCCCTCTATTTCCACTAAGGCCCATGTAGGCCCATTAAGCTCCCGGGGGGTTCCGGTAACCTCCCAGTACTCCGATAAAATCCCGATTTCACCCGGAACACTTCCGATATCCAGACATAGGCTTCCAATATATCAATCTTCATGTCTCGACCATTTTGAGACTCCTCGTCATGTCCGTGATCACATCCGGGACTCCGAACAACCTTCGGTACATCAAAACATATAAACTCATAATATAACTGTCATCGAAACGTTAAGCGTGCGGACCCTACGGGTTCGAGAACTATGTAGACATGACTGAGACATGTCTCCGGTCAATAACCAATAGTGGAATCTGGATGTTCATATTGGCTCCCACATATTCTATGAAGATCTTTTATCGGTCAGACCGCATAACAACATACGTTATTCCCTTTGTCATCGGTATGTTACTTGCCCGAGATTCGATCGTCGGTATCTCAATACCTAGTTCAATCTCGTTACCAGCAAGTCTCTTTACTCGTTCCGTATTACATCATCCCGCAACTAACTCATTAGTTGCAATGCTTGCAAGGCTTATGTGATGTGCATTATTCGAGAGGGCCCAGAGATACCTCTCCGACAATCGGAGTGACAAATCCTAATCTCGAAATACGCCAACCCAACAAGTACCTTTGGAGACACATGTAGAGCACCTTTATAATCACCCAGTTACGTTGTGACGTTTGGTAGCACACAAAGTGTTCCTCCGATAAACGGGAGTTGCATAATCTCATAGTCATAGGAACATGTATAAGTCATGAAGAAAGCAATAGCAACAAACTAAATGATCAAGTGCTAAGTTAACGAAATGGGTCAAGTCAATCACATCATTCTCCTAATGATGTGATCCCATTAATCAAATGAAAACTCATGTCTATGGTTAGGGAACATAACCATCTTTGATCAACGAGCTAGTCAAGTAGAGGCATACTAGTGACACTCTATTTGTCTATGTATTCACACATGTATTATGTTTCCGGTTAATACAATTCTAGCATGAATAATAAACATTTATCATGATATAAGGAAATAAATAATAACTTTATTATTGCCTATAGGGCATATTTCCTTCACCATGATCCTAACCGATTGTGCATTTGCATTCAAATGCAAATTTTAAATAATGAAGAAATTTAGGGGGAGCTCTCACTGGTGCAGAGATGTGCTATTCAAATGGTTTTTACCCCCTTTCCGCGACGGAGTTTTAAACCGTCGCCTCGTGAGTGTGTGCGATAGGGGGGCCTTCCCACACGACCCACAAAACCGTCCGGGATAGGTCCTCCGGCCACACACGCGGGGCAAAATGAGCTTGTGTGTGATTGGACGAGGCATCGAAGCCCAATCGTTTCCGTTCGTATGTACATCCCACACAATGAATCCCAGAAAAATGTTTCCATTCGTATGTCTGTCACACACAATTTATTATGTGGAAACGTTTGCGCAAGGTGGCCTAACGCAAATAGTTCTATGCGGGAAGCCGTGTGTGATTTTTAATTGATCCAACATACCTGCTTTCTAGAAACCATGTGGGTTGTTTCAGTTCATTGCTGATACGCCTTCGTTGTATCTACTTTTCCTAACGCTTTCCTCATATTTTGGACCCTAATTTGCATGATTTGAATGAAACTACCCGGACTAATGTTGTTTTCAACAGAACTACCATGGTGTTGTTTTCGTGTAGAAATAAAAGTTCTCGGATTGGAACAAAACCTTGCGAGGATTTTTATATAATAAAAGAAAAATACTGGAGCCAAGAACCATCGGAGGGGGGGGGGCTGGGTGAGCACAACCCACCAGGGTGTGCCCCCCCTCAGGCGCGCCCAGGTGGGTTGTGCCCACCTGGTGGCCCCGCAGACCCTGATTCCAATGCTATAAAATCCTATTTTTCCAAAAAAGAATCAAGGATGAAGAGTTATCTTGTTTTGCGATACGGAGCCACCGCCACCTCATGTTCTTCATCGGGAGGCCAGATCTGGAGTTTGTTTTGGGCTCCGGTGAGGGGGATCTTCAATCTTCATCATCACCAACCCTCCTTCATTGCCAATTCCATGATGCTCCCCACCGGGAGTGAGTAATTCCTTCATAGGCTCGCTGGTCGGTGAGGAGTTGGATGAGATTCATCATGTAATCGAGTTAGTTTTGTTAGGGCTTGATCCCTAGTATCCACTATGTTCTGAGATTGATGTTGATATGACTTTTCCATGCTTAATGCTTGTCACTTTGGGCTCGGGTGCCATGATTTCAGATCTGAACTATTTATGCTATCACCATTATATCTATGTTCTAGATCCGATCTTGCAAGCTATATTCACCTATTACGTGTTATGATCCGTAAACCCCGGAGTGACAATAGTCAGGATACTTTCCGGTGATGACCGTAGTTTGAGGAGTTCTTGTATTCACTATGTGTAATGCTTTGTTCTGGTTCTCTATTAAAAGGAGGCCTTAATATCCCTTAGTTTCTATATGGACCCCGCTGCCATGGGAGGGTAGGACAAAAGATGTCATGCAAGTTCTTTCCATAAGCACGTATGACTATTTACGAAGACATGCCTACATTATATTTATGAACTGGAGCTAGAGCCACATCGCCCTAGGTTATGAGTGTTATATGGTGAATATCATCCAACGAATTCACCGATCCAATGCCTACAAATTTCTCTTATATTGTTTTTGCTAAGTTACTACTGCTACTATTACTGTTACACTTGCTAAAAAATCATTGATGTCATTGTTATTGAATTCATGCTCCAGCCAACTCATCCAAAAGTCCGAACTGATGGAGGGAGGTGGGCAATATATTTCAACACCCCCCCTCACGTCTAGGCTATTTTAGTCCTTAGACGTGGGCTCGATGTAGGCCGCAAAATGTTTTTTATAATACTGCGTTGGCAGGGTCTTGAACTCAAGACCTCTTGGCTCAGATACCATATTGAATTCATGCTCTAGCCAACTCATCCAAAAGTCCGAACTGATGGAGGGAGGTGGGCAATATATTTCAAAAATTGTTACCATTACTATTGCTGTTGCTACTACTATCAAAACCATCATACTACTTTGCTACAGATCACTTTGCTGCAGATAATTAATATCTAGGTGTGGTTGAATTGATAACTCAGCTGCTAATACTTGCGAATATTCTTTGGCTCCCCTTGTGTCGAATCAATAAATTTGGGTTGAATACTCTACCCTCGAAAACTTTTGTGATCCCCTATACTTGTGGGTTATCAAGAACCTTTTCTAGCACCGTTGCCGGGGAGCATAGCTATATTTGTTGAGTCACTTGGGATTATTACCAATTTATCACTATGGGGAATCTAAAGGATACCAAGACTGAAATATTTCCCTCTAAGATGAGGGGAGGTAAGGAACTGCCATCTAGCTCTACACTTGATTCACCTTCTATTTTGAGTAAACTTGCAACACCACCACATGTTATTAATTTTGATATGCCGCAATTTATTGATGATGCTACTTCTACTATGGATAATGCTTATGATGATGCTAGTACCTTGCTTGATGATGGTATGCCACTAGGTGATTTTCTTGATGAACAAATTGCTAGAGCTAAAGAGAAGGAAATTACTAAAACTGATGAAATACCTAAATCTGAAAATCTTGAGACACCTATTAGACCTAGTCCTCCTAGATATGAATTGCCTAAGATACCGGAAGGTTATGTTATGGATGAGGAGACAACTAGAGACTTTCTTGCTTGCAATGATAGACATGATCTTAGGAAATTACTATGCAAACTGAAAGAAAAATCTTTAAATGCTAGAATGAAATGTGATCCTAAGTTTGCTACTTCACCTATCTTTGTTGATGATGAGGATTATGAATTCTCCGTCGACCTAGAGTTAATTACTTTGGTTGAACCTGATCCTTTCCATGGTTATGAAACTGAAATTGTTGTGGAACATCTTACTAAGCTGAATGACATAGCCACCCTATTTGCTCATGATGAGAAAAATCGCTACTATTATATTCTCAAATTATTTCCATTCTCATTAAAGGGTGATACCAAGACTTGCCATAATACTCTTGCTCCTGGTTGTGTGCGTAGTCCCAAGGATACGATTTATAACTTCTCTGAAAAATATTTTCCTGCACATAAGAAACAAGCTGCCTTATAGGAAATATTTAACTTTGTGCAAATTGAAGAAGTGAGTCTCCCACAAGCTTGGGGGAGGTTTCTCCATTGCTGAATGCTTTGCCTGATCACCCTCTTAAGAAAAATGAAATACTTGATATCTTTTATAATGGACTAACCAATGCTTCTAGGGACTTCCTAGATAGTTGTGTTGGTTGCGTTTTCACGGAATGAACTGTTGAACAAGCTGAAGAATTATTGAATAACATAGTGAAAAATTATGATGATTGGACTTTTCCCGAACCACCGCCTAAACCACTCCGAAGAAGAGGGGTATCTTATATCTCAGTCCCGAAGATATGCAAGAGGCAAAGAAATGTATGAAGGAAAAAAGGTATTAAAGCCGAGGATGTCAAAATTTACCTCCTATTGAAGAAATACATGGGCTTGATACATCACCACCCAAGGTAGTAGAGGTAAACTCTTTAATGAAATTCAATGATAATGACAATCCTTATAATATGCATCCTAGTCAATGCCTTTATGAGTTTGATAACTACGTACATTAGAAAACAAGATCACTTTAATGCAAATGTTATGAAACAATTGAAATAAAATCCTGATATGATTGCTCGCTCGAGTGACTTGTTATTGAGAATGTCAAATGATGTTAGAGGTGTAGGAAAACATGCCTCTATGGTTCAAACTCAACTGAAACAAGTTGCTAAATCTCAAAGATAATTGCTTGATGAAATGAACAATAATATAAATGACTTTGCTATTAGAGTAGCAACTATAGGAGGTAAAATGACTCAGGAACCACTTTATCCTGAGAGGACACCCAAAAAGAATTGAACAAGATCATCCAAGAATTAACACTGATGCACATAGTTCCTCTAAAAAGAAAAAGAAAAATGATAGGACTTTGCATACCTCTAGTGAACCTGAGATAGAAAAACCTCCTGAAGCTAATAATGATATTTCTATTTCTAATGCTGAAACTCAATCTGGTAATGAACACTCACCTAGTGATAATGAAAAAGATAATGATGAGGTTCATGAAGACACTCAAACAAACAATAAAGAACCAGATAATGATGTTGAAATAGAACCAATTGTTGATCCTGATAACCCACAACTCAAGAATAAAAGATATGATAAAAGAGACTTTATCGCTAGGAAACATGATAAGGAAAGAGAACCATGGGTTCAAAAACCTATGCCCTTTCCACCTAAATCAACTAAAAAGAAAAATGATGAAGAATTTGAGCGCTTTGCCGAAATGATTAGGCCAGTCTTTTTATGTTGGGGAACGTAGCAATAATTCAAAAAAATTCCCACGTGTCACCAAGGTCAATCTAGGAGATACTAGAAATGGGAGAGAGGGACTGCATCTTCATACCCTTGAAGATCGCTAAGCGGAAGCGTTACAAGAACGCGGTTGGTGGAGTCGTACACGCAACAATTTAGATCGCGGTCGATTCCGATCTAAGCGCCGAACAACGGTGCCTCTGCGTTCAACACACGTACAGCCCAGGGATGTCTCCTCCTTCTTGATCTAGCAAGGGGAGAGGAGAAGTTGAGGGAGAACTCCGACAGCACGACGGCGTGGTGGTGATGGAGCTCGTGGTTCTCCGGCAGGGCTTCGCCAAGCGCTACGGAGGAGGAGGTTTAGGAGAGGGGGAGGGGCTGTGCCAGGGGAAGGGTGTATGGCAGCCCTCCCAACCCCCACTATTTATAGGAGAAGGGGAGAGGGGGGCGGCGGCCAAGGGGAAACCCTAGATGGGTTTGGGCGCCCCCACCCCTAGGAAACTTGCCTCCCAAGCCGGGAGGGGTGGCTGCCCTAGGGGAGGCGCCCCCACCTCTCCAAGTTACGTGAGATGGGGTGGGAGGGGTGCTTAGCCCCTTAGTGGGCTGATGTGCCCCCTCCCCTTGGCCCATAAGGCCCCCCAACATGTGCCGGGGCCTCCGAAACCCCTTTCGGACACGCTGGTCGTCACCCGGTACCCCCGGAACAATGCCGGACTCCAATACCCTTCGTCCAATATATCGATCTTCACCTCCGGACCATTCCGGAACTCCTCGTTACATCCGGGATCTCATCCAGGACTCCGAACAACCTTCGGTAACCACATACTATTTCCCATAACAACTCTAGCGTCACTGAACCTTAAGTGTGTAGACCCTATGGGTTCGGGAACCATGCAGACATGATCGAGAAATCTCTCCGGCCAATAACTAATAGCAGGATCTGGATACCCATATTGGCTCCCACATGTTCCACGATGATTTCATCGGATGAACCACGATGTCGGGGATTCAATCAACCCCGTATATAATTCCCTTTGTCTATTGGTGTGTTACTTGCCCGAGATTCGATCGTCGGTATCCCCATACCTCGTTCAATTTTGTTACCGGCAAGTCTCTTTACTCGTTCCGTAACACATGATCCCGTGACCAACTCCTTAGTCACATTGAGCTCATTATGATGATGCATTACCGAGTGGGCCCAGAGATACCTCTCCGTCATACGGAGTGACAAATCCCAGTCTCGATTCGTGCCAACCCAACAGACACTTTCAGAGATACCTGTAGTGCACCTTTATAGCCACCCGGTTACGTTGTGACGTTTGGTACACCCAAAGCATTCCTACGGTATCCGGGAGTTGCACAATCTCATGGTCTAAGGAAATGATACTTGACATTAGAAAAGCTTTAGCAAACGAACTACACGATCTTGCGCTACGCTTAAGATTGGGTCTTGTCCTTCACATCATTCTCTTACTGATGTGATCCCGTTAACAATGACATCCAATGTCCATGGCCAGGAAACCATGACCATCTATTGATCAACGAGCTAATCAACTAGGGGCTTACTAGGGACATATTACGATCTATGTATTCACACATGTATTACGGTTTTCGTTTAATACAATTATAGCATCAACAATAGACATTTATCATGAATAAGGAAATATAATAATAAACATTTTATTATTGCCTCTAGGGCATATTTCCAACAGTCTCCCACTTGCAGTAGAGTCAGTAATCTTGTTCACATCGTTATGTGATTAACACTCATAGTTCACATCGCCATGTGACTAACACCCGAAGAGTTTACTAGAGTCAATATTCTAGTTCACATCGCCATGTGATTAACACCCAAGAGTTTACTAGAGTCAATAATCTAGTTCACATCACCATGTGATTAACACTCAATGAGTTCTAGGGTTTGATCATGTTATGCTTACGAGAGAAGTGTCAGTCAACGGGTCTGCAACATTCAGATCCATGTGTTCTTCGAAAATCTCGATTTCATATTGTAGATGTTGCTACTATGCTCCACTTGGAGATATTCCAAATGGTTGCTCCACTATACGTATCTGGTTTGCTACTCAGAGTCAACCGGATAGGTGTTAAAGCTTGCATCGACGTAACCCTTTACGCCGAACTCTCTATCACCTCCATAACTGAGAAACATTTCCTTATTCCTAATGACAATTTTGACCGCTGTCCAATGATCCACTCCTGGATCACTCTTGTACCCCCTTGTCAGACATGTGGCAAGGCACATCGCAGTACACAACATGGCATATCGTATAGAGCCTATGGCTTAGGCATAGGGGACGACTTTCATCCTTTCTCTTTCTTCTGCCGTGGTCGACCTTCAAGTCTTAACTTCCCACCTCACAACTCAGGCAGGAACTCCTTCTTTGAAGGATCCATCTTGAAATCCTTCAAGATCATGTCAAGGTATGTGCTCTGTGAAAGTCTTATCAAGCATCTTGATCTATCTCTATAGATCTTGATACCCAACATGTAAGCAGTTTTTCACAGGTCTTCCTTTGAAAAACTCCATTCAAACAACCCTTTATGCTTTCTAGAAATTCTACATCATTTCCAATCAACAATATGTCATCCATATATACCTATCATAAATGTTGTAGTGCTCCCACTCACTTTCTTGCAAATAGAAGTTTCTTGCAAACTTTGTATAAACCCAAATGTTTTGATCGCCTCATCAAAGCGTATGTTCCAACTCCGAGATGCTTGCTCCAGTCCATAGAAGGATCGCTGGAGTTTGCATACCTTTTAGCATCCTTAGGATTTACAAAAACCTTTTGGTTGTATCACATACAACCTTTCCTCACGGAAACCGGCAAGGAAACTTTGTTTTGACATCCATCTGCCTGATTTCGTAAATGAAATGCAGCAACTACTAACATAGTTCTAACAGACTTTAGCATCGCTATGATTGACAGAGTCTCATCATAGTCAACTCCTTGAACTTGTCGGGAACTTCTTTGAGACAAGTCGAGCTTCACAAATGGTGACATTACCGTCAGCGTCTGTCTTCTTCTTAAAGATCCATTTATTCTCAATGGCTCGCCATTCATCGGGCAAGTCCACCTGAGGGTGTCCTGGATTAGGGGGTGTTCGGGTAGCCGGACTATACCTTCAGCCGGACTCCAGGACTATGAAGATACAAGATTTAAGACTACGTCCCGTGTCCGGATGGGACTTTCCTTGGCGTGGAAGGCAAGCTTGGCGATGCAGATATTCAAGATCTCCTACCATTGTAACCGACTCTATGTAACCCTAACCCTACCCGGTGTCTATATAAACCGGAGGGTTGTAGTTGTAGGATCGAAAGTATGTCTAGAGGGGGGGGGGTGATTAGACTACTTGACCAAATAAAAACTTAACCTTTTCCCAATTTTAGTTCTTGGCAGATTTTAGCTATTTTAGGACAAGTCAAGCAATCATCACACAATTCAAGCAAGCATGCAAAGAGTATATTGGCAGCGGAAAGTAAAGCATGCAACTTGCAAGAATGTAAAGGGAAGGGTTTGGAGAATTCAAATGCAATTGGAGACACGGATGTTTTTCCCGTGGTTCGGATAGGTGGTGCTATCCTACATCCACGTTGATGGAGACTTCAACCCACGAAGGGTAACGGTTGCGTGAGTCCACGGAGGGCTCCACCCACGAAGGGTCCACGAAGAAGCAACCTTGTCTATCCCACCATGGCCATCGCCCACGAAGGACTTGCCTCACTAGCGGTAGATCTTCACGAAGTAGGCGATCTCCTTGCCCTTACAAACTCCTTGGTTCAACTCCACAATCTTGTCGGAGGCTCCCAAGTGACACCTAGCCAATCTAGGAGACACCACTCTCCAAGAAGTAACAAATGGTGTGTTGATGATGAACTCCTTGCTCTTGTGCTTCAAATGATAGTCTCCCCAACACTCAACTCTCTCTCATAGGATTTGGATCTGGTGGAAAGAAGATTTGAGTGGAAAGCAACTTGGGGAAGGCTAGAGATCAAGATTCATATGGTAGGAATGGAATATCTTGGTCTCAACACATGAGTATGTGGTTCTCTCTCAGAACATATGAGTTGGAAGTGTAGATGTGTTCTGATGGCTCTCTCAATGAGTGAAGAGGAGGTGGAGGGGTATATATAGCCTCCACACAAAATCCAACCGTTACACACAATTTACCAATCTCGGTGGGACCGAATCAACAAACTCGGTCAGATCGAAATAGTAAACCTAGTGACCGTTAGAGATTTTCGGTGGGACTGACATGCAACTCGGTACGACCGATTTTGTTAGGTTTAGGGCATAACATAATCTCGGTGAGACCTATTACACAAACTCGGTGAGACCGATTTTGGTAATAATCGAACCAGAGAGTTGGTCAGGTAAACTCGGTGGGACCGATTTGCTCTTTCGGTGAGACCGAAAAGTTACAAAAAGGAAACACTGAATTCACATTGCAATCTCGATGGGACCGATCCGCTCTTTCGGTGAGACCGAAAAGTTACGAAAGGGAAATAGAGAGTTTGCAATCCCATCTCGGTGAGACCGAGATCCCTATCGGTAGAACCGAATTGCTAGGGTTTGGCAGTGGCTTATGACAAGTGAAACTTGGTGGCGCCGGATAGGAAGAATCGGTAGGACCGAGTTTGGCTTAGGGTTTAGGTCATATGTGGATATGGGAAAGTAGTTGAGGGTTTTGGAGCATATCACTAAGCACATGAAGCAAGAGGCTCATTAAGCAACACCTCATCCCTCCTTGATAGTATTGGCTTTTCCTAAAGACTCAATGTGATGTTGGATCACTAGAATATAAAATGAAGAGTCTTGAGCTTTTGAGCTTGAGCCAATCCTTTGTCCTTAGCATTTTGAGGGTTCCACTTTCACCATCCATGCCATGCCAATCATTGAGCTTTCCTGAAATAATCATCTTGGAATAGCATTAGCTCAATGAGCTATATGTTGTTATGAATTACCAAAACTACCCAGGGATAGTTGCACTTTCAATCTCCCCCTTTTTGGTAATTGATGACAACATATAGATCAAAGCTTCGACAAATGATAATTAGCATGAAAAATATCGTCGCTTTGAGAAGTATGTGATAAGTAAGAGCTCCCCCTAAATTTGTGCATATTTAAGATTTGCTTTGGACTGCAAATGCACAAAGAGTTAAGAGTCATGGGTTACTCTTCCATGTCACATACATCTTGGTGGAGCGCTTAAAATGATACTCCCTCCGTTCCTTGATATATGGTGTATAGATTTTTGAGAAAAAACCCGAAATATAAGGTGTATTGCGTTGCACCACACGTTTGGATAATTTTTTTAGGGATTTGATTACATTTCCTTATATTAGGCAACCTACTCTATTTTCTCATGCCAATTAGTCTGGTGTAATCTCGCCCAAAACTTGTGAATTTTTTCCTCAATGTGCGTTCTTTAATTTCCGTGCCAAAAACTATACACCCTATATATAGGAACGGAGGGAGTAAGAATGAAATACATGCACTCATCACCAAGAAAAGTGAATGATCACATAAGATAGATAAGATAATAGCATTCACCAAGCATTAAGTGCAGCTTATGATCAAACACATGATCATCAATGTCTCACAGATAACGGCATAGTATCTCAAGCACTCAAAAGCAAACAAAGTTAGAAAAACCACCAAATAAAGCAAGAGAAAAAAGCAACACTCTCTCTCGAAGCCTATGATCTATACATTTTCTCCCCCTTTGGCAACAAGTTACCAAAAAGTTCCTAGAAAATGCATAGTGCTAAATCGACACTCAGGCTTGATCTTCAGGTGGTGGTGGAGTCCGGAGCACTCCAAGGACGAAGCCTTCTGTAGACGTGGTTGGAGTTGAGGCTGAAGTAGATGCTGGAGCTGGTGGAACTGAAGCTGTAGCTGGTGCAGAAGTGGTGGCTCTGGTGTCAGCAACTGGCACTGCATGTGATCTCTGAGCTCTTGGCACTCTGGCAAAGGCATCAGTTGTAGTCTTGCCTCTCCTCTCCTGCATGTCATCCTGAAGTTGTTCCATGGTAGACTGAATCTCTGTTACTTTGACATCCAAGTCATAGAACTTTTGTTCCGTGATCCTCTCTAAGCTCTGCTGATTCTGAGTGAGGGTGGCCAGTCCTTGCTCAATCCTCAGTGTGGATGCAATCAAGTAACCAAGCTGCTCTTGTTTGGTTTTCAAGAAATACTCAGATGCCTCCTCTTGAGTTGGCATCTTGGCAGCTTTCTCCTTTATTGCCTTCTCCTTCTTGGCTTGTGCATGGGCTGAAGATGGTTCATCTTTGGTCATCACAACTTGGTTGTCCTCGAAATCTGGATAGATAGGCAAATGTTCCTTGTCCAACAAGTATGTGTCTGTGCCCATTCTTGAGTTAATCAACATCTGGATCTGAGGGGCATATCCATAGCTCCTCTTCTGATCTGCTGCAGTCCTCTTGATAGTCTCTACCATGAGGCTCATGACCTTGAATTTCTGAGGCACATCAAAGATATGTAGCAAGTTAATGGCATGACCTCTGATCATCCTGTGATCTCCAGACTTGGGCAAAAGTGTGTGCCTAAGGATCCAGTTGATGGTTGGTAGCCCTGATAGAAGATAATGCACAGACCCAAACTTGAAAGTATCAAGTGCCTCGTTTGGAATTTCCTTGTACATATTGGACATAGAGTTATGATCCATCTTCTTCTTGGAATAGACATCCAAGTTATCTTCATTTTCCTCTGGGGCATTGATAAGCTGTGCCCACTCAGCAACTGTTGATTGGTACCTCGTACCTTCAGACACCCAAACGATCCTCCCATCTGGATAAAAATGTGCTGTGGAGTAGAACTGCATGATAAGCTCCTCATTCCACTTTGTGAGCTTCTGCCCAACAAAGTCTGCTACTCCACATGCCTTGAAGCTGTCCTGTACTCCAGGGTAGTGCTCTTCATTCTCCTTGATATATTCCCAGTTGACCCATCTCATATGACATACAATTGGCTTCTTGTCTAACAAGACTGTCTCATAGAAGTCCTGCTGTTCCTTAGTGTGGAACCTGTAATCAACAGCAGTTCTTCTCCTTGAAGCATATGGATCTGCTTCTCTCCACTTCCTGAGCCCTGAGTCTCTTCCGAGCTTCATGTCCTCAGCCACAGGATGAGCATCATTGTGGTCTGGGATCTTGGGCTTGAGCTTTCTCAGAACATGCTCTTCATCATCTTCTTCAGCAGCTTCAGGCACTGGGGCCTTGTTCTTCTCAGTTGCAGGTATGCTCCTCGTATTTCTCTTTGGGGCAGACTTGGGCTTGGAGGCAGCTTTGGGTGCTTCTTTGGGCTTGGATGCAGCAGCCCCTGTCCTGATAGCATCACCCATAAGCTTAGGTGCCTTAGGTGCTGGTGCAGCAACCTCTTCTTCTTCCCCTTCTTCAATGATGGAAGCCTTTCCAAGCACTCTGGCTACAGTCTTCTTGACCCTTTCCTTCCTTTTCTTTCCTTCAGCAGCAACTGGCTCTATGGTTGCAGGCTTTTCAGGAATCTGAGTTGAAGCTCTGGCCTTAGGCATAGGCTGCCTGCCTGCTGGCCTTTTGATTTTTAACCCTGGCTTTGTGCCTTGAGCTGAGCTATATTCCTTCTTGAGCACAACTCTCTTTGATGTGGCTTCCTCTTCCTCTGCCACATAATCTTCATCCTCAGAATCTGAAGTTCTCTTCTTTCTCTGTCTGGTGGCAGCTTTTGGCAGATTGCTAGGGGTGCTCCTGCTGCCTTCATCATAAGAACTGGAGGGACTAGTGCCCTCACTCATGTGCACTTGCTGTTCTGACACATTCTGGCTGTCACTCTGATCTGACATGATGAACAAGCTGACTGCTGACCCTGTGAAGAGTTTATAGATGAGGTAGAGTGGATGAGCATCACAAAATGCAGAGATTTTTGCAAAAGAATGATTCAAAATCTTAGTTTTAGTTTCCCACTGAAAGCATTTCGGATCTACCGATTTTTAAACTCGGTGATACCGAAGCAGTTTTTGGAACCTAAACTAGTGAACTCGGTCAGACCGAGTCATAGTTCGGTGGCACCGAGACTGCTAGGGTTTCACAAAGTTCCAAAATCGGTCACACCGATTAGTAATACTCGGTCAGACCAAGTCTTACTTGTGCAATGGCATGAGCCAAATCGGTGGGACCGAGTTTTTCAACTCGGTGGGTCCGAGATGGTTTTAGCGGAAACCTAACCCTAAAATGTTCAAATCAAACCTAATCTACGAGTTCATTGACTGGATAGAAGTTTATCAAACGTGGCAAGAATCATTATGATCACAATGTGCTAGGAATCGGATTGGGGAATAGCACAAAGATCGAGTCCATACCCTAGTTCGACGGAGACTCGCTACGGCGGCAACGGCGGGGTTGATTCCCGTTGACGGCGACGGAGACCAGCGACTGGAGGCGGCTGGCAGCGAGGAGACGATCCGAAGACCACGTTGGCAGAGTGAGCTATCGCGCGGGCGAAGGGGTTCGGAGAAATTTCCAAATTTTTGCCCGTGACTATATATAGCCCAACCCTGTCGGTGTGACCGAGTGGAACAACTCGGTGGCACCGAGATGCAAAACTGTATACAGTTGTTGCAACTCGGTGTGACCGAATGGTTCAAATCGGTTGCACCGAGATCGAAAATTCAGATCAACTTAATGATCTCGGTAGGACCGAAAGTGGGATATCGGTCAGACCAAGAATCATAAAGAGGTTTTGGAAGTTTAAGTCTATGACGAATCGGGGACTCCGAGTGCTCCTCACACAGAGTGGTTCGAATCTGACTTGATCAAATTTTGTGATGTAGCATGAGTAGAGTTTGACACGAGAAAAGCATAGATAGCTAGAGGAGGTTCTTAGGCATTCTTGTCCATCCACTTGGCAAAAGGAAATAAAACCAAACAATCAAAACAACAAGTGGATGTCCTCGAATGAGTAAAATATGCAACCAACATGCTCACACAATAAGATGGTAATTGAAATATGTTACAAAGCATGCACAACCAATTCTAGCATCTATCAAGCAATTTGCGATGACTAGGTCATCAATATATGAGTATATTGACTTAGGAGTCAAGTGAGAACACTTGATCATAGGTCATACTCATCGTTTAAGCTCAAGTGGGGTTACCACTTTTACATAAAGCATTATTGTGTTCACATCTTTAGAGTTGCTTTAGCTCAAGTCTTAGAGTAAAGCTCCCCCTAGATGTGATATCCCCCCTAAGAGGGATGAACTTACCTTGGGTTTTGTCGATGATGACTTCATGTAGATGTTGAAGATGTGGATGCTCAATGTTGATGTAGATCACTTGGAGCTATCCATTTGAGTGAATTTCACTTTCAATACCTACATGGGTTAGTCCCACAAGGAACAAACAAGGATATCCATAGACATAGAGTGATGCACACACAAGATGATGTCCATGAAAACTTTTAGGTTACCTTGTCCCTTGTCTTACCAACAAGAGGGTTTGTGACTCCTTGAACTAGTGCAAGATGTGGAAGTTGATTGCACTTGTTCTTGCCAAAATGATAAGAGTGAAGTATGTTGGCGGAGTCACCCTCAAGAACTCTCTAGTTCTTCTTCTTTTGGATCCACACCATCTTGATGGGAATCCTTGGAGTTGTAGTCGTACTTGATGAAGTGGAACTTGAAGTGGTCTTGGGAATCCACTTGACTAAGGTCTTAGGAGCTTCTTCAAATGCATCAATTTCCTCTTGAAGCTTGTCCTTGCCTTTTTGCTTGTAGTCTTGTGGTGGAAGATCATCTTGAGCTTGTGTCCCCTTGAAGGAAGTATCATACTTCTCTTGTTGAGGAACAAACTTTGTCTTGGGGTATTGATCTTCTTCCCACTCAACTCCATTGGCATTGAACTTTTGTTCAAAACCAACACCTTGATTCTTCCGGTGCCTTCCTTGCTTGCGCACAATTTCCTCGAATTGCTTACTCTCGGCAAGGCTTTTGTACACTCCTTTCTCTATAATTCCCTTCAATAAGCTATTTTCTTGCTCAAGTGTAACTTGGCTAAGAGAATCATTAGTGGAATCAAGAGAACTACTAGAAGCAACAATATTGGATTTAGCATGATCATTGTTACTACTAGAGGAAGAATCTTTCTTGTTCTTGTTACTAGACTTGACTTGAGGCATGTAAGTGGATAAGAGTAAACGCTTGGCAATGTAAGAAGAACTTTTCTTGCGGAGATCATCATTGATTGCCTTTAAAAACTCATGCTCTTGCTCAAGATTGAGCTTTTCAAAGCGTAACTTCTCATGAGCTCTTAAAAGTTCTCGATGATCTTCAAAGATAGTTTCATGAGCTAACTTAAGAGTGTTTAGTTCTTTAGTTAGAGCCTCAATCTTCTCCTTATCATTGTCATTCATTTTATCTTGATTAGCATGATTAATTGACGTTTCATCATAGTATTCATCACTAGAGTTGTCAACAAGTAAATCATCAACACCTAACAAGTCATCTTCATCACTATTAAAATCAACATACTCGGGGTGTGTTACCTTAGGACCTTTGGCCATGAAGCATCTTCCAATTCCTTCATTTAGTGAGTCAAATATGTCGTAGGAGTTGGTTGACACAAGTGCTAGACCGGCAACACCTTCATCTTGAGTATATTCGGAATCGGAGTGATAACTTCTCTCGGAGTGGCTGTCGGAGTCGGAGCCGGATACCCATTCACCAACATGAGCTTGATGTCTTCGTTTTGTGTAGCTCCTTGATGATTTTTCCTTACTTTCCGAATCCTTGCTTCTCCGTGAGTATCTTCGTTCATAACGATCATCTCTACTCCTTCTCTCTCTTGGTGGTGATTCTTCTCTTTTGCTTCTTCCTTTTGGAGAGTCTTCTCTTCTCTTGTAGGGAGCCGTACACTCATTGGAATAGTGTTCGGGTCTTCCACAATTGTAGCAGTTTCGCTCCCGACTAGAAGATCTTTTGTCATTGTAGGACCTTGACTTGGAGCTTCTATCTTTGCTTCTACTCTTGTAGAACTTGTTGAAGTTCTTCACCATTAAGCTCAATTCTTCATTGAAGTTTTGTTTCTCACTTGATGATGTAGGGGCTTCACATGAGGCTTTGTAGGCACCACTTGATTTGTTGTGAAGTTCCTCTTTATCCTTAAGTGACATCTCATGAGCAACAATTCTTCCAATTACCTCCGTTGGCTTGAGATCTTTGTAATTGGGCATCATTTGGATCAATGCGCACACGGTATCATATTTTCCATCCAAGGCTCTTAGAATCTTCTTGATGATGAATCTATCGGTCATCTCTTCACTTCCTAAGCCGGCAATCTCATTTGTGATGAGAGCAAGCCTAGAGTACATTTCAGTGACACCTTCACCATCCTTCATTTTGAACTTGTCAAGTTGACTTTGAAGCACATCCAATTTGGATTCCTTGACGGAGTCGGTACCTTCGTGCATATCAATCAAAGTGTCCCAAATTTCCTTTGCATTCTCAAGATGACTGATTTTGTTGAATTCTTCGGGGCACAATCCATTGAAGAGAATATCACAAGCTTGAGCATTGTATTGCAACATCTTCAACTCATCCGCGGTAGCTTCATGGTTTGGTTCTCTCCCATCAAAGAAGTCACCTTGCAAACCAACACACACAATAGTCCAAACGGCGGGGTTATGTCCAAGAATATGCATTTTCATTTTATGCTTCCAACTAGCAAAATTAGTACCATCAAAGTAAGGACCTCTACGGTGATAATTTCCCTCACTAGACGCCATACTCTCCTAGGTTGTGAAACCAAGGCTATAACCACCAAAAGCTATGGAAATCAAGGCTCTGATATCACTTGTAGGATCGAAAGTATGTCTAGAGGGGGGGGTGATTAGACTACTTGACCAAATAAAAACTTAGCCTTTTCCCAATTTTAGTTCTTGGCAGATTTTAGCTATTTTAGGACAAGTCAAGCAATCATCACACAATTCAAGCAAGCATGCAAAGAGTATATTGGCAGCGGAAAGTAAAGCATGCAACTTGCAAGAATGTAAAGGGAAGGGTTTGGAGAATTCAAACGCAATTGGAGACACGGATGTTTTTCCCGTGGTTCGGATAGGTGGTGCTATCCTACATCCACGTTGATGGAGACTTCAACCCACGAAGGGTCACGGTTGCGCGAGTCCACGGAGGGCTCCACCCACGAAGGGTCCACGAAGAAGCAACCTTGTCTATCCCACCATGGCCATCGCCCACGAAGGACTTGCCTCACTATCGGTAGATCTTCATGAAGTAGGTCATCTCCTTGCCCTTACAAACTCCTTGGTTCAACTCCACAATCTTGTCAGAGGCTCCCAAGTGACACCTAGACAATCTAGGAGACACCACTCTCCAAGAAGTAACAAATGGTGTGTTGATGATGAACTCCTTGCTCTTGTGCTTCAAATGATAGTCTCCTCAACACTCAACTCTCTCTCATAGGATTTGGATCTGGTGGAAAGAAGATTTGAGTGGAAAGCAACTTGGGGAAGACTAGAGATCAAGATTCATATGGTAGGAATGGAATATCTTGGTCTCAACACATGAGTAGGTGGTTCTCTCTCAGAACATATGAGTTGGAAGTGTAGATGTGTTCTGATGGCTCTCTCAACGAGTGAAGAGGAGGTGGAGGGGTATATATAGCCTCCACACAAAATCCAACCGTTACACACAATTTACCAATCTCAGTGGGACCGAATCAACAAACTCGGTCAGACCAAAATAGTAAACCTAGTGACCGTTAGAGATTTTCGGTGGGACTGACATGCAACTCGGTAGGACCGATTTTGTTAGGGTTAGGGCATAACGTAATCTTGGTGAGACCGATTACACAAACTCGGTGAGACCGATTTTGGTAATAATCTAACCAGAGAGTTGGTCAGGTAAACTCGGTGGGACCGATTTGCTCTTTCGGTGAGACCGAAAAGTTACAAAAAGGAAACACTGAATTTACATTGCAATCTCGGTGGGACCGATCCGCTCTTTCGGTGAGACCGAAAAGTTATGAAAGGGAAACAGAGAGTTTGCAATCCCATCTCAGTGAGACCGAGATCCCTATCGGTAGAACTGAATTGCTAGGCTTTGGCAGTGGCTTATGACAAGTGAAACTCGGTGGCGCCGGATAGGAAGAATCGGTAGGACCGAGTTTGGCTTAGGGTTTAGGTCATATGTGGATATGGGAAAGTAGTTGAGGGTTTTGGAGCATATCACTAAGCACATGAAGCAAGAGGCTCATTAAGCAACACCTCATCCTTCCTTGATAGTATTGGCTTTTCCTAAAGACTCAATGTGATCTTGGATCACTAAAATATAAAATGAAGGGTCTTGAGCTTTTGAGCTTGAGCCAATCCTTTGTCCTTAGCATTTTGAGGGTTCCACTTTCACCATCCATGCCATGCCAATCATTGAGCTTTCCTGAAATAATCATCTTGGAATAGCATTAACTGAATGAGCTATATGTTGTTATGAATTACCAAAACCACCTAGGGATAGTTGCACTTTCAGTAGTCCGTAGGCAATCAACTCCATATACAACAATCATACCATAGGCTAGCTTCTAGGGTTTAGCCTCCTTGATCTCGTGGTAGATCTACTCTTGTACTACCCATATCATCAATATTAATCAAGCAGGATGCAGGGTTTTACCTCCATCGAGAGGGCCCGAACCTGGGTAAAACATCGTGTTCCCTGCCTCCTGTTACCATCCGGCCTAGACGAACAGTTCGGGACCCCCTACCCGAGATCCGCCGGTTTTGACACCGACATTGGTGCTTTCATTGAGAGTTCCTCTGTGTGTCGCCTTTAGGCCCAATGGCTCCTTCGATCACCAACAACGATACGGTCCAGGGTGAGACCTTTCTCCCCGGACAGATCTTCGTCTTCGGCGGCTTCGCTCTACGGGCCAATTTGCTCGGCCACCTGGAGCAGATCGAAAGCTACGCCCCTGGCCATCAAGTCAGGTTTGGAAGCTTAAACTACACGGCTGACATCCACAGAGACTTGATCTTCGATGGGTTCGAGCCACGGCCAAGCGCGCCGTACTATGTCGAGGGGCATGATCTAGCTTTGCCTCCGGACAGTGTCCTGGAGGCCGCACACGCATCGGTTCCGACGCATAACTCGGAGCCTATTGCGCCAATCGAGGACGAGCGGTTGGACGCCACCTTGGGGGCTGCGATCTCAAAGGTGATCGAGCCGAATGCTAGCCCCGCACTCTGCACGACCCGTGACTCCGAGGATCCGGACTCCTCCCCGGACTCCGAACCCCCCGCGCCCCTGCCAATCGAATCCGATTGGGCGCCGATAATGGGGTTCACCGCCGCAGACATCTTTCAGCACTCGCCTTTTGGCGACATCCTGAATTCTCTTAAGTCTCTCTCTTTATCAGGAGAGCCCTGGCCGGACTATGGTCAGCGAGGGTGGGATACGGAAGATGAAGAAATTCAAAGCCCACCCACCACTCACTTGGTAGCCACTGTCGACAATTTAAACGACGTGCTCAACTTCGACTCCGGAGACATCGACTTCATGGATGACGATGCAGGAGATACCGATGAACCAACGCCCATAGAGCATTGGACAGCCACCTCATCTCATGATGTGTACATGGTGGATACCCCTAAAGGAAGTGACAACGAGGAAAAAGGGGATGGAATGGGAGATCGACCCCCCGAAAAGCAATCAAAGCGTCGGCGTAAACGCCGATCCAAGCCCCGCCTCGATAAAAACCCAGCCATAGAGCAGGACGAGCCGGTAGACGACGAGCAGGCCTTAGAGCAACCGTCCGAACAGGGCAACACGGATAGAGAAACCGAACATCCCTCCTCCGGCGAAAACGGCATTCCGGACGACCTCACGCCGGATATACCTATGGAGCAGAAGAATCTCCACGAGAGGCTCGTTGCAACTGCACGCAGCCTAAAAAAGCAGAAGCAGAAGCTAAAAACAGCGGAAGATGCACTCTGGATTAGATGGAGCAAAGTAATCAATACCGTAGATAAATACGGCAACAATCGCCGCACTAAAAGCTATCCGAAAAGAAAGCTACTGCCTGAATTCGACGAAGAGGCCCTAGAGCCCCCGCATTCAAAAAATGAGAAAGCCACACGGTCGGATAGACGACCCCATAAAGCGTCATGCGGCGCCGCACTTAAATCGGCATGCGACCCACTTAAGGATTCACATCATGGCCCAGTCAGGTCCATTTATGGGCCAAGAAAGCAAGCTCTTGTAAGCAATACTATGAAGCCATCATCAGAATCCGGCACACCCAAATACAGGGGCGCCGCACACCCTCTATGTTTCACCGATGAGGTCCTGGACCATGAATTTCTAGAGGGATTCAAACCCGTAAACATAGAGGCATATGATGGAACAACAGACCCTGGAGTTTGGATCGAGGATTATATCCTCCACATACACATGGCTAGAGGAGATGATCTCCATGCCATAAAATATTTACCCCTTAAGCTTAAAGGGCCAGCCCGGCATTGGCTTAAAAGCCTTCCAGAAAACACAATTGGAAGCTAGGAAGAGCTCGAGGATGCTTTCCGAGCAAACTTTCAAGGGACCTATGTCCGCCCTCCGGATGCAGACGATCTTAGTCACATAACTCAACAACCCGGAGAATCAGCTCGGCAGTTCTGGAATAGATTCCTCACTAAAAAGAATCAGATAGTCGACTGTCCGAGACGATCTTAGTCACATAACTCAACAACCCGGAGAATCAGCTTGGCAGCTTTCAGGCATAACGTCCGAGACGAATGGCTCGCCAGACACCTCGGCCAAGAAAAGCCAAGAACAATGGCCGCACTAACAAACCTCATGACCCGCTTTTGTGCAGGGGAGGACAGCTGGTTGGCAAGGTGCAGCCCCAGCGACCCAAGTACATCCGAAACTAGGGATGGACACGGAAAACCGCCACGCAACAAGGACCGTCGCCGGACTAAGGACAAAAGTCCGAAGAGCACGACAGTCAATGCCGGATTCAAAGGCTCACGACAAAATCAGGCAAAATCGCCCCCCAGGATAACAGGGACGATCCATCCAACCTAAATAAGATCCTGGACAGGATATGTCAGATACATAGTACTCCCGGGAAGCCTGCTAACCATACCCACAGAGACTGTTGGGTTTTCAAACAATCCGGCAGACTCAATGCCGAACACAAGGGGCTCGACACACCAAGCGAAGACGAGGACGAACCCCAAAAGCAGAGTACCAGGAAACAAAAGAACTTCCCACAAGAAGTAAAAACAGTGAACTCACTTCACATAACAAAACGTGCGGCGCCCGTAAAGGTATGCACCACACGGCCCACCCCCAAAGGGTCCGGCCACTGGTTGTCAAAACCGATCATCTTCGATCAGCTAGATTATTCTAGAAATATCAAGAATGCAGGCTGGACTGCCTTGATACTCGATCCAATAATTGGTGGACTCCAGTTTTCAAATGTCCTTATGGACGACGGCAGTGGACTAAAGCTGATATATCAGGATACAATCCAGCACATGGGGATAAACCCAGCAAGAATCCGCTGCAGCAAAACCTCCTTTCAAGGGGTAATACCTGGTCCGGACACCCATTGTATGGGTTTTCTCCGGCTCGAAGTCATATTCGGCTCTGCCGATAACTTCCGCCGCAAAAAGCTGACCTTCCATATCGTCCCGTTCTCAAGTCGCTATCAAGCACTACTGGGACGCGAAGCTTTCGCTCGCTTTAAAGCAATACCGCACTATGCATCTCTTACGCTTAAGATGCCCGGTTCACGAGGCATCATCTCTTTGAAGGGGAAGCGCTAAAGTGCGCCTCCCCAAGCGGAGGACTGTGCGGCCGCTTTGACAGCCCCACAGCAAAATGGCCTCACCAGCCAAAAAACTTCGAAATAGGTCATTCAAGACCATGAATGCGGATAGACGAGTTTGGTGCAAAATCATCATTGATGCAGGCTTAGTGGCCATATATCCCCGCACTAGGGGCTTCACGCATATACAATAAGAGACAATAAAGCTCAATCCTATATATTTTACTTTATACTTTCTTTATTTTAAACTTTTTCGGCACAACCCGTTTTCAACTCAGTTCCTCTCTTTTACAGATGAACGTCGTATGGCGCCCGTCCAGGATACGGCACAACGGAGACACAGGCGCAGACGTGCAGTAGGGACCCGTCCTAAAGGATTCTTTTTAGATTAAGACCCTGCGTAAACCTTTTTTATTGTCTCTTGTTGCTACACATCCCCTGGTTTTTTCTGATATAACCAAGGAGGAGGCTGGCGTCTTGGCATGTGGCCACGTCAGAATTTTTGCACGTACATGGACACTAGGGGCTTTTTTAATAAAGAGTGTTGTTTCGCCCGCACTCATGAAGACCGAACACCTTAGGGAGTGTTCGGCGTCGCGAGTTTTGGCATTATATGCATCAGCTCCGAATCATGTCTTTGGTCAAATGTTGGGTTGCCCGGCTCCTGAGTTCGGCTACCTTACGTTCCGCTCTATTGGCTAAGGTAGCACCAGGAGAACTACTGCGATTGTGCCCCGGTTCGGCCGAGCGAGCACCTCAGTAGAGAAAGCCGAAAACTGACTGTCATGATGTAGCGTGAGACTGGTCAGCCACTCGATGACCTATCGGAATCTATCGGATTCCTCCGCTTTAACGAAGGGCCGCTTCCCGGTCAGGCACATATGCGCCCCGAACTCGGATGAGCGCAGTCGCCACCAAGGAGCTACTTAAATAGTCTCACTGTCAAGCTCCTATGGCTAAGTGAAAGTGTTAAAGCATTATAGTCCGGTTGCCTGGCCCGCTGTGCTATCACCTCCTTTGTAGGACCAAGACATTGGGTTAAGTGTGAAAATGCGTCTTCTGCGAGCACCCCCACACTATGTGCGTGGGGGCTAAAGCCAACGATTGCCATCTTTCAGATTATATATATATAATTAAAACGCCCGCACAGGAGGTGTTCCCAATACTTGAAGGCACAAGTATAAAAAGGCCACTACAGTTTACCAAAATATTACTTTATAATTACATATGCTATCATAACATAGCATCTTTCGAGCACTGCGTCTCTATTACACGAGCGCCTTCAAGGACTTCCTGAAAATAGTGCTTGGAGGGTACTTGGCTTTTGTCCGAATCTCGGGACGCAACAATGGTGGTCTCCATCTCTGCCCGGTATGTCTTAACACGGGCAAGAGCCATCCTTGCACCCTCTATGCATGCTGACCTCTTCATTGCATTTATACGCGGCACCGCGTCAAGGAATTGCTGCACCAAGCTGAAATAACTCTTCGGCTCTGATCTCCCCGGCCACAAATGACCCATGACGTACTTCATGGCGAGTCCGGACAACCTATTCAGTTCGGCCCATTGAGCCAAGCGATCGTCCACTGCCAGTGGACGCTCTGGATTGTGAAACTGCGACCAAAAAAGCTTTTCCACTTCACGATCTTTCTAATCTCGAAAGTGTTCGGTCGCATCAGCAACACTCGCTGCCAAATCCAGATAGGTATCCTCCACACTCCACATCCGGTCCAACGGAGCAAACTTCGGATCGCAAAATTTCCTTCGTAGCATGAAGGGCTTTCCAGCCGCAATCTATTCGGCCTGACGCAGCTCCTCCTTCGCAGCTCTCATCACAGAGCGCGCGCCCTTGGCATTGGCAACGACCTTCTCTAAGACCGTCTGTTTCGCCTGGTCTTCTTTCTCAAGAAGTCTGCAACGGTCTGCAGCACTTTTTAACTTTTTGGCCATCTCGGCCATCTCTTCCTTGCTTTGGCAATGAGAGCCTGTTCGGCTCTCAGCTCTTCAAGGGCTTTCTTGGCAGCCGCATCACTTTCTCTGGCTTGTTCTTTAGCTCGGGCAAGTTCTGCCCTAAGACTCTCCACGGCGACCGCACCATCTGCGTCAAGCACAAACATCATAAGACACAGGCATAAAACGGTTCCGACCTAATGCCGCCCGAGGAATTACATACCTTGACCCTCATCAAGCCGCTTGTTGACAAGCGTGATGTCGGCATCTGCCACGTCCAGTTGCCGCTTTAGTTCGGCAAAATCGTCAGTTCGGCTCGATTCCGGACACCCTGCCGCCTACATTCAAAGGCGACATCTTAGACCTGGGATTATGATCCTCCGCACGCCGTCATTTCTTGACGATGCGCAGAGTCTCAGGGGCTACTATCTACATAGGGCGCATCTTATTCATGCGCAACTGCCAAAAGTGTACACTATCTAATGTACCTCGAAACCCGTCAGTAAACTTTTGACAGCCTCATGCAATCCGCTCTCTGCGGATGAAATCCTTTCAATCACCGTGCCCATCAATGCACGCTGCTCCTCTGAGATCCAAGCTCGCCCCAGCAGAATCTTTAGCTCCTCTGACCGAGCACCAGACGGTGCCGGACTTGTCCCATGACCTCTTTCGAAGGTCGGACACGGAGAACCTCGGGGGGCCACATAGCTATCTTCCGCCCCTGCCGGATTCGGAGAAACCCTCCGCAACGACACCTCAGGGTCGCCCGCCTCGCTAGGCGGCACGGCAAGGGGAGGCGTCCCGCTCTCCATCATCTCCGGAAGGAGATCCCCCGAAGACGAGCTCTGCTGAGAAGGGCTGAGGTCCGAGCTACAAGGTAAAGGTTTGGTTAATCTTCTCAGATATAAATCAAGGATTTCCCTCATCCCTCAAAAGGAAAATCTTTCTCCACTTACGGCTCGCTGGAGGGCTGATTCCCTTGAGGGCGTAGTCCGGCCGAGGAACTCCCCGGCGTCGGACCCTCTGATGAGGATTTTCTCCCCCGCTTCGAGGCCATGGTTTCTGGGTCGTCAGAGGCGGCTCTCTTCTTCCCCTTAGGAGAGGAATTGTTGGTTCCTCCCTTCGGATCAGCCTCCTTCGAGGAGGCCATAGCTTCCTTGTCCTCCCCCTCCAAAGGCATTATCTCCAGCATCCTGACCAGCATGGGATCCGGCCTGGTTTCTGGAAGGGGAGCCGGACACCTGATCAGCTTTGCCTTTGCTATCCACTCCTATTTAAAAGGACGGCTCTTTTAGGGGCAAGTTTATGACAATTATACGGATAGAAGGTCCGGGCACAAGGTTGCTTACTTGAGTATCCGGGCGATTGCGGCTTAGGCCTGCATCCTCGGTTAAATCCGGACACATCTCTTGTGATCCGAAGAATAGTTTATACATCTCCGCGGGCGTTGCGCCCATAAAGTTCCGGAGAGCTCGCGGTCCCTCTGGATTAAACTCCCACAGGCGAAGGGGGCGACGTTTGCCGGGCAATATTCGGCGAATCAGCATGACCTGCGTCACCTTGACCAGGCTGAGGTCTCCTTCCAAGAGATCTTTAATGCGGCCCTGTAACAAGGGCACGTCTTTGGGCAAACCCCAATCTAACCCTCTGTTGACCCATGACGCTAGCCATGGTGGGGGACCCGAGCGAAAGGTAGGAGGCGCCACCCATTTGGTACTCCGGGGAGCGGTGATATAAAACCACTCTCGTTGCCACAAGCCTAGCTCCTCTTGAAAAGAGCCCCCGGGCCATGGAGCATCAGCATTTTTGCTTATAATAGCGCCTCCGCACTCTGCGTGCCGTCCCTTGATCATCTTCGGCTCCACTTTGAAGGTCTTGAGCCATAATCCGAAGTGAGGGGTAACATGGAGGAACGCTTCACACACGACAATAAACGAGGAGATATGGAGGATGGACTCCGGAGCTAAGTCATGGAATTCCAGCCCGTAATAAAATAGCAGTCCCCTCACAAAGGGATCCATTGGGAAGCCCAACCACTGAAGGAAGTGAGACATGAACACCACACTCTCACCGGGCTGGGGACTAGGGATGACCTGCCCTTGAGCAGGCAACCTATGCCAAATTTCGCCGGTCAGGAACTTAGCCTCTCTCAACTTTAGCACGTCCTCCTCCGTGACGGAGGATGGCATCCATCTGCCTTGAAGGTCGGAACCGGACATTGTCGAAGGTCCGAGACGCCCGGAATCTGGAGCCTAGGGTGTTGGAACTCGAGGCGACGCGCGAACTTGTTTTGGACTGGAGAAAAGATAAGGCCCTGGTCTCTTTATAAGAGGCTGAATACCAGGAGCCCTCCCCGTAACCATTTGGGACTCGCCTTTAATCGATAAAATATGCTAATGGGCACGATTGGGTTACCCACATCCGTATTGATGAGAATCCCGTAAAAGGGGGGTACACGATCTCTGCTTTGACAAGACGTGCCAAGGAAACTGCCTCGCAAAACACGTTGAGGTGAAAAAGTAAAAACGATTCGAGTAAAGGACTTGGCCGTAGTGTGATGGCGCACTGCGGAATACGTTAGCAGATTTGATTTGTGTTAATATTATTCTCTCTATGGCAATATATGGAAGCTTATTTTGCAGAGCCGGACACTACTCTTGGTGTTTACAATCTTCTATGAAGGACTTGGAGGAGGAACCCGCCTTGCAATGCCGAAGACAATTTGCGCACCGGACTCATCGTCATTGAAGCCTGGTTCAGGGGCTACTGAGGGAGTCCTGGATTAGGGGGTGTTCGGGTAGCCGGACTATACCTTCAGCCGGACTCCAGGACTATGAAGATACAAGATTGAAGACTACGTCCCGTGTCGGGATGGGACTTTCCTTGGCGTGGAAGGCAAGCTTGGCGATGCGGATATTCAAGATCTCCTACCATTGTAACCGACTCTATGTAACCCTAACCCTATCCGGTGTCTATATAAACCGGAGGGTTGTAGTCCGTAGGCAATCAACTCCATATACAACAATCATACCATAGGCTAGCTTCTAGGGTTTAGCCTCCTTGATCTCATGGTAGATCTACTCTTGTACTACCCATATCATCAATATTAATCAAGCAGGACGTAGGGTTTTACCTCCATCGAGAGGGCCCGAACCTGGGTAAAACATCGTGTTCCCTGCCTCCTGTTACCATCCGGCCTAGACGCACAGTTCGGGACCCCCTGCCCGAGATCCGCCGGTGTTGACACCGACACCACCAAAGTGCATACTTTGTTCTCATACATGGATCCTATCTTGGATTTCATGGCTTCTAGCCATTTGTTGGAATCCGGGCCCACCATCGCTTCTTCATAGCTCGTAGGTTCATCATTGTCCAACAACACGACCTTTAAGACAGGGTTACCACTGAGAAGTTGTACACACCCTTGTCGACCTACGAGGTTCGATAGTAATTTGATCTGAAGCTTCATGATCATCATCATTAGTTTTCTCTTCAACTGACGTAGTTGCCACAAAAACATCTTATGTGCTGCGCTATTCTCTGGTTGAAGTGAAGGTTCAACAACCTCATCAAGTTCTATCTTCCTCCCACTCAGATCTGAGATAGAAGGTATACACTTTGCCCTCAGATCTGAGATAGAAGGTATACCCAATCATCTTGTTTGGGTATTCTATGAAGATACAATTTTCCGCTTGGGTTCGAGCTTTTCTGACCTAAGCCTATCGACATAAGCATCGTAGACCCAAACCTTAAGAAACAACAACTTTGGTTTCTTGCCAAACCATAGTTCATACGGTGTCATCTCCACAGACTTAGATGGTGCCCTATTTAAAGTGAATGTAATTGTCTTTAATGCATAACCCCCAAAAATAGCGGTAGATTGGTAAGAGACATCATACACCATATCCAATAAGGTTTGATTACGACGTTCGGACACACCATCATGCTATGGTGTTCCAGGCGGCGTCAACCGTGAAACGATTCCACCTTGTCTTTAGTGATTGCCAAACTCATAACTCAGATACTTTCCCTTTGATCAGATCGAAGGAACTTGATCTTCTTGTTACGATGATTCTCAACTTAACTCTAAAATTTCTTGAACTTTTCAAACATTTCAGACTGATGCTTCATTAAGTAAATATACCCATATCTACTCAATTCACCGGTGAAGGTGAGAAAATAACGATATCCACCGCGCGCGTTAACGCTCATCGGACCGCACACATCAACATGTATGATTTCCAACAAGTCACTTGCCTGTTCCATTGTTCCAAAGAACGGGGTTTTAGTCTTCTTGCCAAAGAGGCATGGTTCGCATGTGTCAAGTGATTCAAAATCAAGTTACTTCAAAAGTCCATTAGCATGGAGGTTCTTTCATGCGCTTTACAACAATATGACCTAAGCGGCAGTGCCACATGAAAGTGGTACTATCATTATCAAGTCTACATATTTTGGTATCAATGTTATGAACATGTGTATAACTACGACCAGGATTCAATAAACCATTCACATTGGGTGCATGACCATAGAAGGTATTATTCATGTAAACAGAATAACCATTATTCTCTGACTTAAATGAATAACCGTATTGCAATAAACATGATATAATCATGTTCATGCGCAACACAGACACCAATGCAAACAACATTTATCTAGGTTCAACACTAATCCCGAAGGTCGAGGGAGCGTGCGATGGTGATCACATCAACCTTGGAAACACTTCCAACACACATCATCTCCTCGCCCTTAGCTAGTCTCCGTTAATTCTGTAGCTTTTGTTTCGAGTTACCAATATTAGCAACTGAACCTGTCGTGGAGTTGACACGGCAGATGTCCTAGAGCAAGGACTTAATCGTAGGGCCATCGCACTAGGAAGCTTAACGGGGTTGATCGGAACAAAGGACACACGAGAGAGTTTTTATACTAGTTCGGCCCCTTACGATGAAGGTAAAAGCCTACGTCTAGTAGGGATTGGTATTGCTGATGTTTCGATCTCCAAGCGGCTCAACTCGCCGGCTTGGTTATCGACTTGGTTGTTTCTTGCCCTAAACCGCCACCGGGTCGTCCCCTTATATACACGGGTTGACGCCTGGTGGCCTACAGAGTCCCGGCCGGCTCATAATCGTGTCTGGTTCGGTGACTTCCTTTACATACCTTTCTTTACAAGTATTTACTCACATACGGCGGTTTACAGTATCAGGCCTTAAGCCGGCCCCAGGCCTTTGGGCCTTCTATACATTTAGTAAACTATCATCTTGAATGTTTATCGGGCTTCTTCTGTAACCCGCCATTGGGCTGACCCAGCCCCTCCTAGGCGGGTCATACTAGTAGTAATATCCCCAACATTAGGCCCCAGGTTGACTTTGAACTTTGTTCTTTGTCAATCTTCAATACTTAGGTGGAATCCATCCTCTATCTGAAAACTTCTGTAACCCGCCGTGACGTCATCTTCTGAAAACACAAAAAACTTTCATGATGTCATTTTCCAACGGATCTTTCATTTTTTAATGCCTTCCGAGAATCGAGGCGTCCGTTTAGTTGGATAATCCTTACTCGGGTCTCCTTGATTTTCGCGCCCGCCTGTTCGCGCACCCTCTTATAAATAGGTACCACTTAGGTCTTTTTTCATTCTCCTCCTTCGGTCGTCATCTTCATCTCACTGCTTCGCTGCTGCTCAAGCTCTGCCTCCGCCGTAGATCTCCTCGTCTCCACCTCAGGCCGCTGCATCGACCTGACTTGTCTAGAGAAAAAATGCGATGAACCTCCGCTGTGAATCCGTACCCGTAAGTCTCGCCTTCTCAATCTTTTTAGATCTACATTAGGGCTTTGCGAGTTTGTCGGTGTTCTTCATCGTTCTTCATGAATTGTCCTAGTAGTTCTTCCTCCGCAGCCTATATGGATCCAACAAGGAAATATAACTTGCGCGGTAGTTGTTTGGCATCCATTTTTGATAGCCGTAGATCCCTTTTTCTGTATAGATGCTTCGTTACAACTGATGAACCCATCTGTACTAGATATTTAGGTCTAGAATATTTTTCTTTTCAGAACAGCCATTTGATCCAAAATAATAATAACAGCTTGGTAAAACATGTTTATGCCAACACTTAGCTGAATCTGCTTTCTGCGAAAATCTGTAGTCATGGCGGCTTACCGCCCCAGCTTTATTTTCCCTATATGTCATTAGCCCACGTGGAGTTGACACAACACATGTCCTAGAGCAAGGACTTAGTCATAGGGCCATCACACTAGGAAGCTTAAAGGGGTTGATCAGGACAAAGGACACAGGAGGGAGTTTTTATACTAGTTCGGCCCCTTACGATGAAGGTAAAAGCCTACGTCTAGTTGGGATTGGTATTGCTGATGTTTCGATCTCCAAGAGGCTCAACTCGCCGGCTTGGTTATCGACTTGGTTGTTTCTTGCCCTAAACCGCCACCGGATCGTCCCCTTATATACACGGGTTGACGCCTGGTGGCCTACAGAGTCCCGACCAGCTCATAATCGTGTCCGGCTTGGTGACTTCCTTTACATACCTTTCTTTACAAGTATTTCCTTACATACGGCGGTTTACAGTATCATGCCTTAAGCCAGCCCCAGGCCTTTGGGCCTTCTATACATTTAGTAAACTATCATCTTGAATGTTTATCGGGCTTCTTCTGTAACCCGCCATTGGGCTGACCCAGCCCGTCCTGGGCGGGTCATACTGGTAGTAATATCCCCAACATTAACTGTCGTGGAGTTGACATGGCAGATGTCCTAGAGAAAGGACTTAGTCGTAGGGCCATCGCACTAGGAAGCTTAAGGGGTTGATCGGGACAAAGGACACACAAGAGAGTTTTTATACTAGTTCGGCCCCTTGCGATGAAGGTAAAAGCCTACGTCTAGTTGGGATTGGTATTGCTGATGTTTCGATCTCCAAGAGGCTCAACTCGCAGGCTTGGTTATCGACTTGGTTGTTTCTTGCCCTAAACCGCCACCGGGTCATCCCCTTATATACACGGGTTGACGCCTAGTGGCCTATAGAGTCCCGACCGACTCATAATCGTGTCCGGCTCGGTGACTTCCTTTACATACCTTTCTTTACAAGTATTACCTTACATACGGCGGTTTACAGTATCAGGCCTTAAGCCGACCCCAGGCCTTTGGGCCTTCTATACATTTAGTAAACTATATCTTGAATGTTTATCGGGCTTCTTTTGTAACCCTCCATTGGGCTGACCTGGCCCCTCCTGGGCGGGTCATACTGGTAGTAATATCTCCAACATTAGGCCCCAGGTTGACTTTGAACTTTGTTCTTTGTCAATCTTCAATACTTAGGTGGAATCCATCCTCTGTCTGAAAACTTCTGTAACCTGCCGTGACGTCATCTTCTGAAAACACAATAAACTTTCATGACGCCATCTTCCAATGGATCTTTCATTTTTTAATGCCTTCCGAGAATTGAGGCGTCCGTTTAGTTGGATAATCATTACTCGGGTCTCCTTGATTTTCGTGCCCGCCTGTTCGCGCACCCCCTTATAAATAGGTACCACTTAGGTCTTTTTTATTCTCCTCCTTCAGCCGTCTTCTTCCTTTCACTGCTTCGCTGCTGCTCGAGCTCTACCGTTGCCGCCGCCGCAGATCTCCTCGTCTCCACCTCAGGCCACTACATCGACTGGACTTGTCCAGAGAAAAAACGCGACGAACCTCCGCAGTGAATCCGTACCCGTAAGTCTCACCTTCTCAATCTTTTTAGATCTACATTAGGGCTTTGCGAGTTCGTCGGTGTTCGTCATCGTTCTTCATGAATTGTCCTGGTAGTTCTTCCTCCGCAGCGTCTATGGATCCAAAAAGGAAATATAACTTGCGTGGTAGTTGTTTGGCATCCATTTTTGATAGCCGTAGATCCCTTTTTCTGTATCGATGCTTCATTACAACTGATGAACCCATCTGTACTAGATATTTACGTCTAGAATATTTTTCTTTTCAAAACAGCCATTTGATCCAAAATAATAATAACAGCTTGGTAAAACGTGTTTATGCCAACACTTAGCTGAATCTGCTTTCTGAGAAGATCTGTAGTCATGGCGGCTTACCGCTCCGGCTTTCTTTTCCCTATATGTCATTAGGCCTCGTGGAGTTGACACGGCAGATGTCCTAGAGCAAGGACTTAGTCGTAGGGCCATCACACTAGGAAGCTTAAAGGGGTTGATCGGGACAAAGGACACACGAGAGAGTTTTTATGCTAGTTCGGCCCCTTACGATGAAGGTAAAAGCCTACGTCTAGTTGGGATTGGTATTGCTGATGTTTCGATCTCCAAGAGGCTCAACTCGCCGGCTTGGTTATCGACTTGGTTGTTTCTTGCCCTAAACTGGCACCGGGTCGTCCCCTTATATACACGGGTTGACGCCTGGTGGCCTATAGAGTCCCAGCCGGCTCATAATCATGTCCGGCTCGGTGACTTCCTTTACATACCTTTCTTTACAAGTATTTCCTTACATATGGAGGTTTACAGTATCAGGCCTTAAGCTGGCCCCAGGCCTTTGGGCCTTCTATACATTTAGTAAACTATCATCTTGAATGTTTATCGGGCTTCTTATTGTCGGCGTTCTGGGAACGGGGGTCCCCAGACTTGCCTGCCTGCGGCCTGCGGCGTGGCTCAAAGGAGGCCCAACATGGCCCGTCTTCATCAACACAAGACTCAAGATGTAACGCCCTCGATGCGGCTATATCTCCCACGTGTCGAGCCACGACTTAGAGGCATAACCGCATTGAAAGAAATGTCGCAAGTTAGGAAATCATCACACATCCCATGTACATAAATAATATAAAGGGGAGGTACATAGTTGGCTTACACTCGCCACGTCACATCAAAGTACATAAATAACATCCATCATACAAATCACTCATGGCCCGACTACGGCGCCAAAATAGAAAAGACCCCAACATGCGACAAGGCCCTGAATCTAACCCCGACTGGGCACCACTACTGATCATCAGGAAAAGACACATAGTAACGCTGAGAATCCTCGTCATACTCCCACTTGAGCTCAAGCGCGCCATCTGGAGCTGTATCATCTGTCCCTGCATCTGGTGTAATAGTAACCTGTGAGCCACAGGGACTCAGCAATCTCGCACCCTCGCGATCAAGGCTATTTAATCTTAATAGGTAGGAAAGGGGTAAATGTAAGTGGAGCTGCAGCAAGCGAGTAGCATATATGGTGGCTAACTTATGCGCAAAAGAGAGCGAGAAGAGGAGGCAAAGCACGAGCGAGGAACTAGAGAGCAACCTGCGCAAACATAACTCCAACACCGTGTCCACTTCCCGGATTCCGCCGAGAAGAGGCCATCACGGCAACACACTCAGTTGATTCATTTTAATTAATTAAGATTCAAGTTATCTACAACCGGACATTAACAAATTCCCATCTGCCCATAACCGTGGGCACGGCTTTCGAAAGATCAATCCCTGCAGGGGGTCCCAACTTAGCCCATAACAAGCTCTCACGGTCAACGAAGGAATAGACCTCCACCCAAGACACACCGATCAGACTCGGTATCTCGGTACAACAAGATGATTCGACAGGTTAAAACAAGTCCAGCAACACCGCCTGAATGTGCCGACAAATCCCGATAGGAGCTTCACATATCTCTTTCTCAGGGCACACTCAGATGAACACTACGTACAACTAAAACCAACCCTCGAGTTGCCCTGAGGTGGCGCTGCAAGTGGCTCTGTTTGGACCAACACTCAAAGGAGCACTGGCCCGGGGGGGTTAAAATAAGATGACCCTCGGGCTCCGGAAACCCAAGGGAAAAAGAGGCTAGGTGGGAAATGGCAAAACCAATGTTGGGCATTGCTGGAAAAGCTTTAATCAAGATGAACTATCAAGGGGTTCCCATTATAGCCCAACCGTGTAAGGGACGCAACAATCCGGGAACATAACACCGATATGACGGAAACTAGGGCGGCAAGAGTGGAACAAAACACTAGGCGAGAGGCCGAGCCTTCCACCCTTTACCAAGTATATAGATGCATTAAGATAACATGGCAATATAATGATATCCCAACAAGTAAATAAAGGTTCCAACAAGGAACGGCTCCAATCTTCACCTGCAACTAACAACGCTATAAGAGGGGCTGAGCAAAGCGGTAACATAGCCAATGAATGGTTTGCTAGGACAATGGTGGGTTAGAGGCTCAATCATGGCAATTGGGAGGCTGACAAGCAAGTGGTAGGCATCGTAGCATTGGCATAGCAAATGAGCGAGCAAACTAGCATAGCAAAGATAGTAGTGATTTCGAGGGTATGATCATCTTGCCTGCACAGTTGTCAGAGTTGACTGGATCCTCAAAAGCAAACTCAACGGGCTCCTTGTTAGCGAACTCGTCTCCCAGCTCTACCCAACAACACAAACAAGCAACAAGGATACAATCAACCACGTGCAGACTCAAGCAATAAGATGCAATGATGGTATGCTATGCGGGATGCGATGCGGGATGCAAGATGCAAGACGTGACAGGAAATACATGAACCTGGCCTCAACTTGGAAAACCAAGTATGCCACTGGATAGAGGGGATGAAATCACCTAAAAATGATATAAAGATCATAGGAATCGGAGCTACGGTTTGGAAATGGCAAGCGTTTTACGAAATGAACCGGTCTGCGATTTACAGCAAGTAGGCACCTAAATGCAACGAAAAGAACATGCTACAGCCACCAAACATGACAACAAAAATACATGGCAGGGATGTACACAAGATGCTTATCAAAACATTAGCACTGAGCCATGGCAAAAATCATCCATTATGAGGTTCAAACAAGCATGGCAAAAATGAATAAGCAAAACAGATTTCAAACTTAGTGAAATTAACACTAGTCTGAAATTTCAGACCACGATGCTCTCTTCGGAGCAGCAAAACAACATGATACATAACCTGAACATGACAAGTAAGAACATGGCATGGAGCTACTCAACAAGCTTAACAAAACACCCAAAGTGACCTGGGGCCAAAAGGGTTCACAAAATACTCTATCGAGCACACGAACATGGCTCACGCACAATCAGTTTTCAGACTTAGTGAAAACTGAGACAAGCTGGAATATAACTCACGAAGGCATGTAAACGAGCTCGATGCACTCACCGTGGTGCAAGTCATAGCAAGGCAAGCATATATCCATAAAGAATACACAAAATTCTAGCTAGACATGGCAAGAACAATGGCATAGCATGCACGGATCACTAGCAATAGCATCGGCAAAATCGCAAACAAGTTGACGATCTGCCCAGATTTACCACGAAGCAAAAGTAGAGCTCGATTGACTCAAGCTAGAGCACTCCACATATGCAAACAAAGACATGGATGGATAGAGCATAACATGAATATCAAAACTCCCTTACTGATCATCCTCAAAAGAGGCACGGATCACTAGGAAACAAGCTGAACATATGGCATCATGAACTAAAATATCCCAGACTTAGTGAAATCCACTAAGTCCCTGAAAACAGAATTCTCAGGTGCCTCTCTTTGCAAGCTTGCACAAGTCACCACACACATCCTAAAAATGCATGGGTGACACCTCTGTAAAGAAGACAAAATGCTTAACAATTCATCCGAAAGACTCACAGGCATATCATGCACACAATAATCATGGCAAAAATGACAAAAGTCTATGATGAACAAACGGATCTGCAATTTAACTCACAAAGCCTACTTCTAGTAGCATTTTGGGCATCAAGATGAACTCAAATGCAAATGATGCAATGGAATGAAATGATATACATGTCGAGATGAAGATTTTGATATATCATATGTCCAAAACGGAGCTACGGATGCGAAGATATGATCAGTCAAAGATAGCATAAAAATTAGGGTTTCAGGCAAAAAGTCAACCCGATCTATTCCCAGATCTAGATCGGGAACCCGCGGGCACGGACTTCGAGGTCGCCGGATTTACTGTTCACCGGCGGCGTTCGTGGTGGCCGGAGCATGTCGGAGTCGAGGAAGAAGCGGAGGAGGCGGGGCGTGGCCGAAGTTGAGGGAGACGGGTCCCCGGAGCTCGCCGGCTCGGGGCGGAGCGGCCCGCGACGGCGACGGCGGCGAGGGTCCGCGGTGGCGGCGGCGCCGGCCCGCGGCGGCGGCGGCCACCTGAGCCGAAGACGGTGGCGCGGTGCGGGCGGAAGGAGGCGGCGGGGCGCGCGTGGGGGAGCCGGGTCGCGGGGGCCGGGTCCGGGCCTCCCGGCCCGTGGCGGCGGCGGCGGTTAGTGCCACGTGGCGGCCCAGGACTAGCGGGGGGCGCGGCGGACGTTGTCCGGCCTGGCGCGAACACGTCCGTCGGCGGCGGAAGATGTTTTTTTGGAACTAGGGTTTCGGGGATGAAGATGAATCCGAAAATTGGAGGGGGTATAAATAGGCATAGAGGGAGCTAGGAGTGTCCAAATGAGGTGCGGTTTTCGGCCACGCGATCGTGATCGAATGCTCTAGGACATGGAGCAGAGTTTGGTGGGTTTTGGGCCAAAATGGAGGGGTGTTGGGCTGCAACACACACGAGGCCTTTTCGGTCCCTCGGTTAACCGTTGGAGTATCAAACGAACTCCAAATGGTACGAAACTTGACAGGCGGTCTACCGGTAGTAAACCAAGGCCGCATGGCAAGTCTCGGTCCAATCCGGAAATGTTTAATCCCCACACACGAAAGAAAGCTAAAAATGGCCACCGGAGGAGAATGAAGCGCCGGAATGCAAAACGGACAACGGGGAAAATGCTCGAATGCATGAGATGAACATGTATGCAAATGCAATGCACGTGATGACATGATATGAGATGCACGAAAATGAAAACAACACACGGAGACAAAGACCCGAACCCAAGAAATAAATATAACTTAACGCCAGAAACGGCAAGAGTTGGAGTACAAATTGGGAAAGTTATATCTGGGGAGTTACACAAGACCCTCGCGAGGGGCCAAGTCTCGCGAGGCGGGCGACATGGTGCATCCTCAGGTGCAGCCTCCTCAGGCTGGCTCGCGAGGAGATGGAGATATCAAGGCGGGGTACCTCGCGAGGTGCCCGTGACGCAAGCCATGACGATCGAGGGTGCCAGGCGGGCGCCAGTGCGCGCAGCGTCCTTCTTTCCTCTTTGGTGCAAAGGGGGCAAGCGCAGCCATGGAGTACCGAGGCATCAGGCAAAGGTTTCCATTTCGGTGCAACGAGACCAGGACCAAGCGGACTACAAGACGGAGGTCACCATGGAGCCCAGCACGGCGTCACCGCAGGGTCTTTCGCAGGCGAAGACCAACTTTAGTCAGGATAAGTGTACTAGATGTTCCCCTTCGAATTGCCCAATTGTTGGCGCCCTTCCCGCTCAATATTTGGGGAGAGGCCCAGGGCCTTCGCCTATAAATAGGACCGGCTGCCCACCTAGCAAGGGGGTTCGGTTCAGAGTGTGGATCCGGCTAGCAAACAGAGAGAGTAAGTAAGAGAGAGAGAGAGAAGGCGATGGAACTCCTCCCAGTAGTTCGTCGCCCCAGCCAAGAACAGACCCTCGTGAGGCTGTTCTTCCTTGTATTGCTCATCATCATCAGCCCCAAGAGGCAATCCATCCACCACACACTGGAGTAGGGTATTACACCACAATGGTGGCCCGAACCAGTATAAATCTTGTGTCCCTTGTGTAGTTCCTTAGTAGTTTAGATCTTTGTGAGACGGGGAGGTAGAGGGCATGATTTCCGCGGGCACCCCACTGTTCAAACCTTAAGGGTCTGCCGGAACTCGTGAATCCGACATTTGACGCGCGAGGTAGGGGTGCGCCGGAATCTGTCCTCCGCCACTCTGTTCTCCTCCGACCGTCGCATCCATGTCCGATGCTCGTCGGGCCCACGCCGAGCGCCGGGCCGCCATCGCTTCTCGCGTCGCCCACACGGCCCCCGTCGGTGGGCGTCCTCATTGTTCCCCATCGCCCGCCGTCAACGCTGCCACCGGCCCGGCGGGGGCCGAGCAGCAAGCATCGTCTCAGCATCCGTCCGTGCGCCAAGACGGCCGCACCGCTACTCCATCACTCGCACCAGCCGGTTCTTTGTCTTGCGCACTCCGCACACCCTTGGAGGCTTGAGCTGCGCTCCTCGTGGCAAACGAGCTCCTGCGCTACCGCCCCGTCGACGACGTCTACGAAGAGTGGCTCGACCGCGTCGCCAAGCTTGTCCGCGCCGCAGGGGGCTCTTCCGCGCCGTCCGTTCCTCTGCGCCACACTCCGCCCCACGCGGGCAACGAAGCTCCAGAGGCGCACCAGCCGCCTCCCCACCAAGAAGATGCCATGGCTCCAAGGCGCTTGGCCCCTGGGCGGAACCCGCTCCATCAGGCGCGAGCGCAACAAGAACGGAGCTGCCAAGAAGTCCCTCGCCCGCAAGGGGCTGCCAGGGCGCTACCTGCTCCGGCACACCGCGACCCTGCTCCAGCTCCGGCGCGCCAAGACCCCGCCCAACTCCTAGCTGCAGTGCGTGGGGACCCTCAAGACCAAGCTCTCCACCAACCAAAGCCTTTCGTGGCCGCCGCGGGCTGCCGCGCCTACACCACCGAGCTGCGTAGCATCGCGTGGCCCGGCAAGTTCAAGCCTGACCTGCCTCCTCGCTACGACGGCACGACTGATCCCGCATAGTTCCTCCAGCTCTATGAGCTGGGCATCGAGGCTGCCAGCGGGGATGAAAAGGTCATGGCGAACTGGTTCCCCATGGCGCTCAAGGAAGGAGCTCAAACCTGGCTCCTGAATCTGGCTCCAGGCATGATCTCCTCCTGGGACCAGATGCGCGCCCACTTCATCGCCAACTTCCAAGGTACTCGCGACCGGCCACCCGCCGTGAGCGACATGCGCCGCATCAAGCAACAACCCGGAGAGACCCTGCAAAAATACATCCAACACTTCAACAACGCATGCCTCAAGATCCCCAAGGTGTCCAAGGAGGCCATCATCTCGGCCTTCTCCGACGGCGTGCGCGACGTCAAGATGAAGGAGGAGCTGGCGATGCACGAAGACCTCTGCACCTCCCTGGAGCTGTTCAACTTGGCGAACAAGTGCGCCAGGGCTGAGGAGGGACGTCTCTCCCTCCTCGAGCTGCCTGCCGTGGACCCAGAAGAGAAGAAGCCCAAGGCCAAGGACGTGAAGCGCAAGGGGGCTGCCGTACTCGTGGCAGAACCAGACACAAAGCGGGGCAAGGATCTGCCCGAACCCTCCAGAGGCAGCCGGTACTGTGTGTACCATGACCTCCACACCCACAACACCAACGAATGTCAAGAACTCCGCGCTGTGCGAGAGGGAAGGATCGGCCATCGCCTTGACCGTGCTGACCAGGGCTACGGCCGAGGAGGAGGAAGAAACCCAGGACGCTGGGAAGATCGCGGCCCGCGCCAGGGGTGGCGTGACCAACCTCGCGAGGACCGCTGGCGGGACCTGCCTCGCGAGGGAGACTAGAGAGATCAGCCTCGTGAGGATCGCTCTCACGGCAACGCAGGCCTACCTCCGCTGCCACCTCAGCCAAGGTGGAACGAAGACCGCCATCAAGACGAGGGAGCCGGGGGCTTCCAAGAGCCGCGCGCAATCGCCTGCATCCTAGGCAGAGCTCAAGCCCCAGCCTCTCAATGTATCTTCAAGCAGTTTGCCCGCGAAGTGAATGCAGTTCTCCCCAAGCCCGAAGCGACGCACCCCCTCAGGTGGTCGGCATGCCCCATCACGTTCAGCTCAGCAGACCAGCTCAAGTGCGCGGCCACGGCAGGAGTCCTCCCGATGCTTTGCTCCCCAGTCATCAGCAACGTGCTGGTCACCAAGACCCTCATCGATGGTGGGGCAGGGCTCAACGTCCTATCCGTGGAAACATTCAACAATCTCCAAGTACCCTATGACCAGCTTCAACTGACCATGCCTTTCTCAGGAATCACCGACGGTTCCACTGTCCCGATTGGGCAGGTCCGCCTCCCTGTCACCTTCGGGGCTCGCAGCAACTACCACACCGAGCTCATCGACTTCGACGTCGCCCACATCCGCCTGCCGTACAACGCCATCCTCGGGTACCCAGCGCTGGCCAAGTTCATGGCTGTGACTCACCACGGCTACAACGTCCTCAAGATGCCAGGAAGTGGCGGCGTCATCACGGTGCCCTGTGAAGAGAAGGATGCAGTGTGTTCCCTGGAGAGAGCCTATCAGGCCGCGTCGCTAGAAGACCCAGATCACGGAAGCAGGAGGCTTCCTGAGACCACCCCCAAGAAGAAGAAGACATCGCCAGGCTCGGCCCCTCAAGAGGCAGGCCCCTCAGGGCCCGTGTCTGCCTAGGGGGACCCCCCATCCATCGCATAGGAAAGCGCGCCCGACGCCCTCCTCAGGCAGGGCTCGGGGGCTCTCACCTGGAGGGCCACCGACCTAGCCAGGGTCACGAGGGAGGCGCTTGGGCACCATGTGGAAGCGTGCTTTGCAGCATGTTTCCCCCAAGAAGGAGCCAGGCAAGGAAGGTCAGACCAGCAGGAGTTCGTTAACAAGGCCATTCAAGAACTACAGGAGACAAGGATCATGAGAGGTTGCCGCCGCCTACCAGCCATGGCCCCACATCCAGGCGAGGATGGTGGGCTGCGCGTCTGTGTCAACGTACAAGGGCTCAATCAGATCGCCACGACGGAGCGTCTCTGGCCCTCACAAGTGGGGCGCTGCGGGGGTCCACCCCACAACTATGTTCGCATGCCTTACGGCCTGCCGAGCATGGCTGCGGCGTACCAGCGCCTCATGAGGGGCATCGTGGAGACTCAGGAAGACAGGCATTCCGCGGCCCTGGCGGAGATGAAGACAGCTCGCGAGGAGTCACCAGTGCCTCCGGAGCCTCCCGAGGCCCCGGGGCCTGGGGGCTCGTGAGGATCAGCTTCCGCAGCCCACCGAGTCTACTGCACCAACGCCACTTCGCCGACGACATCCTCAGGTGACATCTTTCAAGCTTCATTTCCACCTGGGAGCGCCCTCCCAGGGTTGCATCACTCCCAGGCCGCGTGGGTCTGTCCCTGTGTCATGTATCCCCTTTTATCTTTCGGTCGTTAGTTTGCCTTGTTGGGGGCGCCCCTCGGGCTGCATCATCACCAAGCCGCTCGAGCTAGACCCAGCGGCGTGTATCTCACTCGCGTTTATTTCCAACTATGCATTGCCTATCACGCTTAACTGCATGGTGCCTGTCCGCGGGATCCTTTCTTCTCCATGTCGGCCACTTGCACGTTAAAGGGGGGGGGGTGCCTGAGCATCGTGACTCAGGGCTCTTACTGGCTCTCTAGCCCTCACCCTCTGGCCTTGTCCACGGCATCGCGACCTGGCATACCAGCGATGGCTGAGACAAGCTCGAGGGCCGGGACCCGAGGACGTAGAGTACCGGCATCTAACCAAATTTTGCAGGGACACATCTCAAGATACGGCCCAGTGCCAGGCGCAACCCGCCTAGAGGTAGGGCCTCATGAGTCCCGCACTGGCTCACGGGTGCCGAGATACACCTCGCCTACTCCAACCAGCGAGCTCTTGAGCGACTAACGATCGACTAATGACTGCCATGGCAACCCCATCTTCTTTCTGTGATGAACCTGCAGGATCCTTGGAGGGGACTGCGCTAGCCAAGGCCCTCACGGAGTTCCCTTCACCCTCGCCCGCGCGAACCGCTTGCACGTTAAAGGGGGGGGGGTGCCTGAGCATCGCGACTCAGGGCTCTTACTGGCTCTCCAGCCCTCACCCTCTGGCCTTGTCCACGGCATCGTGACCTGGCATACCAGCGACGGCTGAGACAAGCTCGAGGGCCGGTACCCGAGGACGTAGAGCAGAAAGGGGAGCAGAGGCGAGGGAGAAGGGGCTCGCGAGGACCTTGCCGAACGATTCCGCTCCTACCGACGCGCGAACCCGACGGCACACCAGGAATAATCCCCGACTCTCGAGATAAGTCACCTCCCACAGCGCTGGCTACCGTGGCACTACCCCCGCACCTAAGGCAATTCCATACTAGCAACGTTGCTTCCCTTTCTCACCGAGCGACGGCTGCTTGGGCGCCAAAGGGGACCTCCTGAGCATCGTGACTCAGGGGCTCTTACTGGACCCCGGGTCGCTCACCTCCTGGCCTTGACCACGGCATCGCGACCTGGCATACCAGCGACGGCTGACGCCACCTTGGGACTGGGACCTGTCGATGCAGAGCACCGAGCCCTCGCGAGGTTCGAAAGGGAGAACTAAGCTATGACGAAATCAGCAACTCACACAAATCCATAGCGAAGGTCCTGTATTAACAAACGGGATTACAAACACCTTACAAGCCCCCGTGGGGCGCATTTTGATTCCTCGCAGGGAACGGATCCTAAGGAGTGCTAACTACACGGGCTCCTGCAAAAGATGCCATCATCAACAGTGGGCCGTCAAGCGCCGGCGCCAACCCCATCCAGATTAGGGTCGGCGACGGCTTGACGAGCCCGCCCTGCTCCAGGAGCGGCGCAGGCTCGGGGGCTCGTAGCTATCATCGCTCATCTCCGGAGTCGCGAAGATTTCGCTGGAGTCGCTGGACCCCCCGGCGCCTCCGCCAAGGGAGCGGTCGACGGGCCTAGCCCTCACCAGGGCAAGGTCCTGGCCACCTCTCCCGGGGCAGCACTCCAGCCGGCGCCCGATCGCGTCGAAGACCTTGAAGAACATCACCGCAGCGCCATCGTACTCCAGGTGGACCGTGAAGATGACCCTCTCCTTGCAAACCCGGGCAACTTCTCTCCAGCCGCGGGACAAGTAGACCTCGCCCGGGGCAGCGACCACGACCTCTGCCTCGGTCGCAAGGGCGCTGCAGCCGGCGTGCTGCAGCCAGAGCTCCAGAGGCCCTCCTGGAGGGACAATGGAGGCGAAGAAGGGAGGAAGACGGATCCAGGACTGAAGAGGAACGACGATGTGGAGCACGAACTCATGGGAGGAGCCCTCGGCATGGACTCCGGGAGGAACAACCCACGCCTTCGTGACCCGACGGTGCCTACGACGGCGCCGGCCACGGAGATCAGCATCGACACCCTCGGGGCCCTCGGCGGGGGCGTACAAAGGAAGCAGGAACCCCGGCGGAGCCCGCTCGCACCGGGGCCTCGGCTCCACCTGCCGGTCTTCCTTGCCCCAGCTGCAAAGGGTGAGCCGTTTCTTCGGGGGAGCGGGTCTGGCCCCTCTTGAGGAGCTTTTCCCTTCTCCGCTGCGGAGAACTGGTGGATCGGAGCCATCTCAGCAAGACGGAGCAAGGATCGGGAAGAAGGAGAAGCCGAGAGGAATGGACTAGAAGGGCACGCACAGCTTCGTACTTATAGCCGGCGGAGGCCAACCGCCGGCCTCCACGATCGCAGGTAATCATGACACGATTTGCATGCAGGGACTTGTCCAGCTCACGCGATCATCGAGGCATCGTGGGGAAGTGGAGACGCCCATGTCCCATCAACCGCCACATGGCGCGCAAGGCCGCAGGCTGTTAGGGCCCGCGGCGCTTCGCCCTTGCCCTTTCGCCTCTCGGAACGGCCAAGCCCATGCGCGCCTTGGGCCCGGGGGCTACTGTCAGCATTCTGGGAATGGGGGTCCCCAGACTTGCCTGCTTGCGGCCTGCGGCATGGCTCAAAGGAGGCCCAACATGGCCCGTCTTCATCAACACAAGACTCAAGACCCTCGCGAGGGGCCAAGTCTCGCGAGGCGGGCGACACGGCGCATCCTCAGGCGCAGCCTCCTCAGGCTGGCTCGCGAGGAGACGGAGATATCAAGGCGGGGTACCTCACGAGGTGCCCGTGACGCAAGCCATGACGATCGAGGGTGCCAGGCGGGCGCCAGCGCGCGCAGCGTCCTTCTTTCCTCTTTGGTGCAAAGGGGGCAAGCGCAGCCGCGGAGTACCGAGGCATCAGGCAAAGGTTGCCATTTCAGTGCAACGAGACCAGGACCAAGCGGACTACGAGACGGAGGTCACCATGGAGTCCAGCACGGCGTCACCGCAGGGTCTTTCGCAGGCGAAGACCAACTTTAGTCAGGATAAGTGTACTAGATGTTCCCCTTCGAATTGGCCAATTGTTGGCGCCCTTCCCGCTCAATATTTGGGGAGAGGCCCATGGCCTTCGCCTATAAATAGGACCGGCCGCCCACCTAGAAAGGGGGTTCGGTTCGGAGTGTGGATCCGGCTAGCAAACAGAGAGAGTTAGTAAGAGAGAGAGAGAGAAGGCGACGGAACTCCTCCCAGTAGTTCGTCGCCCCAGCCAAGAACAGACCCTCGCAAGGCTGTTCTTCCTTGTATTGCTCATCATCATCAGCCCCAAGAGGCAATCCATCCACCTCACACTGGAGTAGGGTATTACACCACAATGGTGGCCCGAACCAGTATAAATCTTGTGTCCCTTGTGCAGTTCCTTAGTAGTTTAGATCTTTGTGAGACGGGGAGGTAGAGGGCGTGATTTCCGCGTGCACCCCAGTGTTCGAACCTTAAGGGTCTGCCGGAACCCGTGAATCCGACACTTGTGTAACCCGTCATTGGGCTGACCCGGCCCCTCCTAGGCGGGTCATACTGGTAGTAATATCCCCAACATTAACTGTCGTGGAGTTGACACGACAGATGTCCTAGAGCAAGGACTTAGTCGTAGGGCCATCGCACTAGGAAGCTTAAAGGGGTTGATCGGGACAAAGGATCCACGAGAAAGTTTTTATACTAGTTCGGCCCCTTACGATGAAGGTAAAAGCCTACGTCTAGTTGGGATTGGTATTGCTGATGCTTCGATCTCCAAGAGGCTCAACTCATCGGCTTGGTTATCGACTTGGTTGTTTCTTGCCCTAAACCGCCACTGGGTCGTCCCCTTATATACACGGGTTGACGCCTGGTGGCCTACAGAGTCCCGGCCGGCTCATAATCGTGTCCGGCTCAGTGACTTCCTTTACATACCTTTCTTTACAAGTATTTCCTTACATACGGCGGTTTACAGTATCAGGCCTTACGCCGACCCCAGGCCATTGGGCCTTCTATACATTTAGTAAACTATCATCTTGACTGTTTATCAGGCTTCTTCTGTAACCCGCCATTGGGCTGACCTGGCCCCTCCTGGGTGGGTCATACTGGTAGTAATATCTCCAACATTAGGCCCCAGGTTGACTTTGAACTTTGTTCTTTGTCAATCTTCAATACTTAGGTGGAATCCATCCTTTGTCTGAAAACTTCTATAACCTGCCGTGACGTCATCTTCTGAAAACACAATAAACTTTCATGACGTCATCTTCCAATGGATCTTTCATTTTTAATGCCTTCCGAGAATCGAGGCGTCCGTTTAGTTGGATAATCATTACTTGGGTCTCCTTGATTTTCGTGCCCGCCTGTTCGCGCACCCCCTTATAAATAGGTACCACTTAGGTCTTTTTTCATTCTCCTCCTTCGGCCGTCTTCTTCCTCTCACTGCTTCGTAGCTGCTCGAGCTCTGCCGCCACCGCCGCAGATCTCCTCGTCTCCACCTCAGGCCGCTACATCGACCTGACTTGTCCAGAGAAAAAACACGACGAACCTCCGCAGTGAATCCGTACCCGTAAGTCTCACCTTCTCAATCTTTTTAGATCTACATTAGGGCTTTGCGAGTTCGTCGGTGTTCATCATCGTTCTTCATGAATTGTCCTGGTAGTTCTTCCTCCGCAGCGTCTATGGATCCAAAAAGGAAATATAACTTGCGTGGTAGTTGTTTGGCATCCATTTTTGATAGCCGCAGATCCCTTTTTCTGTATAGATGCTTTGTTACAACTGATGAGCCCATCTGTGATATTTACGTCTAGAATATTTTTCTTTTCAGAACAGCCATTTGATCCAAAATAATAATAACAGCTTGGTAAAACGTGTTTATGCCAACACTTAGCTGAATCTGCTTTCTGAGAAAATCTGTAGTCATGGCAGCTTACCGCTCCGGCTTTCTTTTCCCTATATGTCATTAGCCCTCGTGGAGTTGGCATGGCAGATGTCCTAGAGCAAGGACTTAGTCGTAGGGCCATCACACTAGGAAGCTTAAAGGGGTTGATCGGGACAAAGGACACATGAGAGAGTTTTTATACTAGTTCGGCCCCTTACGATGAAGGTAAAAGCCTACGTCTAGTTGGGATTGGTATTGCTGATGTTTCGATCTCCAATAGGCTCAACTCGCCGGCTTGGTTATCAACTTGGTTGTTTCTTTCCCTAAACTGCCACCGGGCTGTCCCCTTATATACACGGGTTGATGCCTGGTGGCCTACAGAGTCCCAGCCAGCTCATAATCGTGTCCGGCTCGGTGACTTCCTTTACATACCTTTCTTTACAAGTATTTCCTTACATACGGCGGTTTACAGTATCAGGACTTAAGCCGGCCCCAGGCCTTTGGGCCTTCTATACATTTAGTAAACTATCATCTTGAATGTTTATCGGGCTTCTTCTGTAACCCATCATTGGGCTGACCCGGCCCCTCCTGGGCGGTTCATACTAGTAGTAATATCCCCAACATTAACTGTCGTGGAGTTGACACAACAGATGTCCTAGAGCAAGGACTTAGTCGTAGGGCCATCGCACTAGGAAGCTTAAAGGGGTTGATCGGGACAAAGGACTCACGAGAAAGTTTTTATACTAGTTCGGCCCCTTATGATCAAGGTAAAAGCCTACGTCTAGTTGGGATTGGTATTGCTGATGTTTCGATCTCCAAGAGGCTCAACTCACCGGCTTGGTTATCGACTTGGTTGTTTCTTGCCCTAAACCGCCACCAGGTCGTCCCCTTATATACACGGGTTGACGCCTAGTGGCCTACGGAGTCCTGGCCGGCTCATAATCGTGTCCGGCTCGGTGACTTCCTTTACATACCTTTCTTTACAAGTATTTCCTTACATACGGCGGTTTACAGTATCAGGCCTTAAGCCAGCCCCAGGCCTTTGGGCCTTCTATACATTTAGTAAACTATCATCTTGAATGTTTATCGGGCTTCTTCTGTAACCCGCCATTGGGCTGACCCGGCCCCTCCTGGGTGGGTCATACTGGTAGTAATATCCCCAACATTAGGCCCCAGGTTGACTTTGAACTTTGTTCTTTGTCAATCTTCAATACTTAGGTGGAATCCATCCTCTGTCTGAAAACTTCTATAACCTCCCGTGACATCATCTTCTGAAAACACAAAAAACTTTCATGACGTCATCTTCCAACGGATCTTTCATTTTTTAATGCCTTCTGTGAATCGAGGCATCCGTTTAGTTGGATAATCATTACTCGAGTCTCCTTGATTTTCGTGCCCGCCTGTTCGCGCACCCCCTTATAAATAGGTACTACTTAGGTCTTTTTTCATTCTCCTCCTTTGGTCGTCTTCTTCCTCTCACTGCTTCGCTGCTGCTCGAGCTCTGCCGCCGCCGCCGTCGCAGATCTCCTCGTCTCCACCTCAGGCCGCTGCATCGACCTGACTTGTCCAGAGAAAAAATGCGACGAACCTCCACAGCGAATCCGTACCAGTAAGTCTCGCCTTCTCAATCTTTTTAGATCTACATTAGGGTTTTGCAAGTTCATCGGTGTTCTTCATCGTTCTTCATGAATTGTCCTGGTAGTTCTTGAAAGTGCGTTATATCGACTAGAGGGGGGGGGTGAATAAACGATTTTTATGAAATTCTTCACTGAGGAATTTGCCGGTGAGGAAATTCCTTAGCGAAGAACTACTAGCAACGGAATAAGTACTCAGAGGTAAACATAATAGAATACAAGCATAGTCATCATGATGAAATGAAGACAGGTACAGAGTACAGGAAGCGTAATCACAGGATAACACAGGATGAAGACAAACAGACTGAAGAAATTGAACTGAGGAAATTGAGAAAGTCTTCAGTCAAAGTCTTCAAACATAGATATGAACAAACACACAACACATTTATGAGGAAATGAAAGAGTTGAGGAAATAGAACCAGTAAGCTCGGTGAAGATAATGATTTGGTAGACCAGTTCCAACTGCTGTGTCAGTTGTACGTCTGGTTGGAGCGGCTGAGTATTTAAACTCGAGGACACACAGTCCCGGACACCCAGTCAAGGACACTTAGTCCAAGAAACCCAGTCCTCACCATATTCTCCTTGAACTAAGGTCACGCAGACCTCGTCCAATCACTCGTGGTTAGTCTTCAGGCGACTTCCAAACCTTCACAAACTTGGTCACTCAGCGATCCACAATTCCTCTTGGATGCTCTAGACCATGACGCCTAACCGTCTAGAAGAAGCACAGTCTTCAAAGGTAACAAGCGTCGGATCCACTCAGGATCAATCTCTTCAGTGATGCTCAATCACTTGGGGTTTGTAGATGTTTGGGTTTTTGGTTTTTCCTCACTTGATGATTTTCGCTCAAAGTCCTCGGAGGATGGGTTGCTCTCAAATGACAAGTGTCAGTTTCTCTCGGAGCAGCCAACCAGCTAGTGGTTGTAGGGGGCGGCTATTTATAGCCTAGGGAGCAGCCCGACATGATAAGACATAAATGCCCTTCAATGATATGACCGTCAGGTGAATAGATATTATGGGACAGCTGGCGCATAGCACAACAACGGTCGGAATTTTGAGTAGTAAAATCCTCAGGGCTATCATGTTCCTCACTATGTAGGCAATCCGCACTGGCGAATTCCTAACTCCTTAGTCAGGACAAATTCCTCAGAGACCAGAAGAACTTCGTCTCTGTCACTGAAGAAATTGACTGAACTGTATGAGATTTCCAATGGCTTCACTCGAAGGGATTGGTAGGTGTAGGATTTTGAGTTGAGCATCACATGGAAATTTTTCCTTAGTATTTCCTCGACCCCCTTTAACAGTACGGTGTTTCCTATGACTCAAGAAAGAGAAAAACAAAACTATGAACACGAAAGTCTTCAAGCTTCATATTTCTCGCATGAATACCAAGTCTTCATGGACACACCAATTTCTTCACTTTCAAAGTCTTCATGAAAGTCTTCAGAAATACCAAAATCTTCAGTCGAAGATATTCATTTTTAGGGGTCGACTTTTCCTGTAATATCAAACTCCTCATAGACTTATAGACCTATGTACACTCACACACGCATTAGTCCCTTAACCTATAAGTCTTCAATACGCCAAAATCACTAAGGGGCACTAGCTGCACTTACAATCTCCCCCTTTTTGGTGATTGATGACAATATAGGTTAAGTTTTCAACGGGGATAAACATATGAAGTGTAAATACTGATATTAAGGAATTTGATTGCAAGATATAGAAGAACTCCCCTTGAAGATGTGCATAGTGAGGAATTTTCTTTTAAAGCAATGCACACTTGAAGAGTTGAATCATGGAGATCTCCCCCTATATCTTGTAATTCATACACGCATTTAACATATAATATGAAGAATTTGAAATGCATGATGAAATATGGTGCCTTATGAAATTCAGCATGCGTGCAATAATATTAACGAGGAATAAGCATGCAGAATAGTGCATCAAGAGTATCAGAGCACAGTGCATCAAAAGTATCAGAGCACCATCGGGTTTAAGATTACAACTCGATCCAATAAAGTTTCAGAAGAATGAGAGTTGTAACTTAGCAGAAAAAAATGCCCATATAGTAGACCCGCTTGAAGACTAACTCATTTTCTCCCCCTTTGTCATCGAATGACCAAAAGGATCGAAAATGAGGACTAACGCCCCTGAAGATAATCATGTTGATGAAGGAGCGCCAGCGTTGTTGGGGTCGTTTGTTGATGTAGGGCCTGCCACAGTGTCATCCAAATCTTCATGTTCATCAGTGTCGCGCGATGAAGAATATGAGCTGGCCACCAGAGAAGGAACCTTGACCTTCTTGAATTTCTTCGGTGGAGGTGCAGACCAGTCAAAATCTTCATTAAGACCCATGTTCTTCAGATCTTCTTCACCATACAGATGTGACAGGATTGCCCAGGTGCGACCGAAGACTTGATGGAGGTAGTAGTGGTTTTTCTTCACTGCATTGTGTGTGGCAGTCATTTTGTGAAGAAGTGAACCAAACTGACGCTTAACCCATTTGTGATTTCGATCCACCTTCTGGTGAAGACAAAGCAGAAGTTCATGGTCAGTCATCACGCGCGGAGCAGTGGCTTGAGGAGTGGACTTAGGTGCATTGGTAGAGTCATGTGTGGCAGAGTCATCATTGGTGGAATAAGATGCAGCTTTGCGAAACTGACCATCCAATGGACGAATGCCTTCATCTATTACAGCTGGTGCCTTGCCCTTTCCATCAACTGAGGAATATGTCTGCTTGAGGACTTCAATTGGGGGCAAGTAGCTGAGATGATTCTGGAAATCAGCTTTGTAGTTGAGTGAAGACCTTGTCCTGAGGAATCTCATGATCCAAGGTGCATAAGGCTTCAGCTCAAATGGAGACAGTGCAACATTGGCCATAGTCCTCATGAAGAAATCGTGATAATTCACAGGAATGCCATGAACGATGTTGAATACCAGATTCTTCATGATGCCAACAATTTCCTCATCAGATGAGTCGTGGCCTTTGATAGGACTGATTGTCCTCGTAAGAATATGATAGACAGTTCGGGGCACGTACAGTAATTCCTTCATGAGGAATTTGGTTCTTGGTGCTTGACCTGGCTTCAAAGGTTTCATCAGCACCTGCATGTAATGATGTGTGAGCTCAGGTTCACTGTAGATGCAGTAAGCTTCTTCAAGGGGAGGACTGATTGGTAGAGCACGAAGAAATTCAGAGGCTGGTGCAGTGTAGTGAGTGTTTTCAGACATCCAGTCCAGCACCCATGAATTCACATCTTCAGCATCTCCGGTGATGTGCAGCGTTGCATAGAATTGAAGAATCAGTTCTTCATTCCAATCGCAGATGTCAGAGCAAAAGTTGAGCAGCCCAGCATCGTGAAGAACACTAAGGACTGGTGCGAAGCACGGCAGAGATTCCATATCCACGTGAGGAATATGCTCATGGTAAAAAATCTTCTCCTTGTTGAACAACACTGAGGAATAGAAATTGGCTTGACTAGCAGTCCAGAAACGCCTCTTCCTAATGCGAGTAGAGTCATATGGGTTGCAATCTTCGAAAAATATGTGCTCGCCGAATAAATCATCAGCCTTGAACTTTTGCTTGCATGAGAATGGATCCTTTGGCTTCGGCAGAGGAGTGTCTGTGAGTTGCATCACGGCCTCAGGAATCTCAGTCACAGGTTCTTCAGGCTGAGGAATTTCTGGTTCCTCCTCAATGGCAGTCTGCATAGTTGGTTGTTCAGCAGTAGCAGTTTCATCAGTGCTAGTGGCTGGAATTTCCTCATGGACAGATGCAGTGGGATGAGTTTCTTCAGAGCCCATGTGAACAGTTTGTGTGGGGGACTAAGGAATTTGCTGTAGAGGGGTGAACATTGGAGAGTTTGGATGCTGACTTTCCCAGAATTCATCACTGAATACGGGTGTGGAGCAGCCAATGTCCACATCATCATCTTCCATTTCTTCAACGCCAGCCTCTTCAGCTGTGAACTGAGGCATAGGCGAGGAGATGATAAGTGTTGAAGGGATCGCATCCACTTCAATTTCTTCATACAATGGTTGAGACGAAGCAGCAGAATGAGTTTCTTCATCAGATCCACTAGGAATCACATATTCTTCATCAAAAGGAACAAGGTCCTTTGATGGCCTGGTTGATATGGGAACAACATCAATCGGATTAGCAAATGAACTTGTCATAGGCTTCATTTTCTTCGGAGCTGAAGAATCTGAAGCAATTGATGCTTTCCTTTTCTTCACTGCAGCACGCTCTACAGCCTTGGTCTTCTTCACATCCGATGCAAATGGAAGGATTGAAGTTGAGGTTGGTGCAGGAGCAGCTGAGGAATCTGGTTGATTTTCTTCAGGTACAACTGATGCAGTTGCCCTGAGTTGTTCAGTTTCTTCAGGAACACCACTAGTGGGTGCCCTGGCAATTTCTTCAGCGGCTGGAATGCAGTCATCAGCCCTGGAACTCACATTATCTTCAGCAGCCTGATTGTCATCAGCGGTGCTGGCATTTTCTTCAGTAGGCTGATCAGATGCTTCAGCCTGAGGAATTTCCTGTTGCATTGGGGCTGCAACATTGGAAGTGAAGCTATCCGGAAGTTTCACAAAACGAACCTTGGCTCCAAGCCAATCAGTGCGATATGCTTCAAAGTCATCACTGAGTTTCTTAATCTCAGTCTGAGTAGTGACAAGTTCTTCAGTTGTCATAGAGACAACGTTTTTCTTCAGATAGCGCTCTTTCTTGTACTGTGCTTTCTTGATCTGCCTGGCCTTCTCAAATTTCCACTTTTCTTCTTGAATGAAGTGGGTCAACATGTGACTCTGGCCAGGAGTCAGCTTGAAGTCAGGCAAGGGAGTGTTGGGGTCCTTGTGCCAATCATTAATGGAGTCGAGGATCAGCTTGGGATCCAAAAGCAGTGGCACCTCTGATCCTTTGGCTCTAGCGGCCCTAACTTGCCTGCCTCTGATGATTTCTGCAAGTTCATCATCATCAGCTTCGTCTTCATCAGACGGCACTTGGAAAGCGACTTGCTTCTTTTGAGGACTTGGGCGTGGACCTCGTCCAGCAGTGGCCTTTGTCTTCAGTAGTGAGGGGCCAGCTGAGGAACTTGGTGCAGTTGAGGAACTAGCTGAGACACCTAAGGCAATGGAGATGCCGGCAGTCCTTTGGCATGAAGCAAGATGCACAGGTGCTGAGGATTTGGTCAAAACAGCTGAAGGCTTTGGCGGAGGAGCTGAGGACTTTGGAGGAATAGGAGCAACATGAGGAATTGGCCGTGAGGGCATTGCTGAGAAGCACTTGGCTTCTTTGACATAGCCTTCTTTGGCTTGACAGCAAGGACCTTAGCAGAGGCAGCAGCAGCAGAGTCTTCATTGAATTTCCTCACTGCTTCTTTGGCTTGCTTAGCCAACTTGGCTTGGCGCTTGGCCCATTCATCAGGATAGTCCTCACCTTGCTTGAGGCTGGTGGGATCAGCAATTTGGCCAGGTGCCAGTGGTGCTCTTGGGCATGGAGGATTGAGTGCGAATTTCTTCATATACTTAGGAGTGACATATCTATACTCCCTCCATTCTCTTACCCATCTCCTCTCTATCTTCTAAATGCGCACTTTGCACTCATTCTTGGTTCCCTCAGTAGGTGTGCAGTACCCAACATATATGTCATCAGGGATTTCAAATGCTGTATTTACCTCAGGCCTCTTTCCTCCCTTTTGTGGCCTTTTACCATCAGCCATTTTCTTCAGTTGAGGAATTTGAACAATTGAATTCTTTGAAGAAGTATGCAACTTTTCTTCGAGGAACGCTGCAAATGAGTTAAGTTGATGAGAACCTAGTGGTTCCGCAGCTGACATGTGTACCTGTGAACAGAGTATAGTTGCGAGGAATTTAGAGAGGTCATATGCGTTCTCAGAAGGTTTTCCAAAATGAACAGGTTTAGGGAATTTGACCAGATGAGTCTTGAAGATTTTCACTAAGCGTTCTTTGTCTTAGGTTCCAGAGTTTTATAGGTCGAAGATCCACACAATTGAGGAATCTTGAAGAAAAATGATGCTTAGAGAAACGAATCAAGAACGGATGACTTGTGAGGTGTTCAGTGTGTGAAGATATGAAGAAAAACACTTTTGAAGATTTTGTAGATAATCATTCGAATCAACAAGGGCAGTAAAAGTAACTTTTATTTACCCTGGACGAAGAACACGACGAACTGGAGTGAGGAGATGTGAAGTTTGTCTGTGAAGATCTTCCACGCCCTAACTTGGAGGAGGAAGACGGCTATGGCGGCGGCGGAGTGAAGATTTCCATGGTCGGCGCGAGTACATCGACGACAAGGTCGAGGCAGTGAAGCTCTTCCTCACCGGCGGCGATGAAGTAGCGGCGGCGCTAGGGTTTGAGAAGCTCGAGCTGGAGAGAGAGGTCGAGCAGAGTAAAAGAAGTGAGGAAGGGAAGGAGGGGTATTTATAGCCACGGTAAAAAATTGCTCGCCCGAAGAAATTGGACGAATGTGCCCCTGACCCTTCTCATTCGCATGACATGTGTCACCCACGTAGTGAGAGGTGGAGATCGTGTTAGATTGTGGGTGAGTGGATAAGTGTATCGAGGGATGCGGAACGGTTTGAGCGGCAAGACCAAAAATTTCGATAAGATAGGTTTTAAAGTTCCGTTCGCAATTTCTTCAGCTGACAAGGACACAGTGAAGATTTTGAACGAGTTTCAAATAGAACGCACATGAAGAATTTGTGAATAGATTGGGTTGAGTATAGCATAGAGGGGAAGGGTCCAATCACATTCACTTAGCAGAAAACCAACTTGAAGAAATAGCAATAATTGAATGCCGTAGAGGACATAAACTCATATATATATATATATATATATATATAGACAATGAAGAAAAACGACGGAACTAGTGAAGACTATGCAAAGTTGAAGAATATGAATAATTTGAGGAATTTCAACTTCTGGTGGTGGCGTGACCCACCGTATAAGAATGATGATTTCAGACACCGCGTACAATTATCGTAGGGTTCTGAGAATCAAATTCTTCGTTAATTTCTTCACACTAAGAGTGTTATTCTTCATTGATTGAAGTAAAACGTTTCTTCATGTGTTGCACATCTAAGTCATCAATTTTGCATAAGTGTTAGGATGAGTGTCCTTTTCAAAGAACATTCGAAGATTCTAGGATATTTAGCTCACACCGCAACTTGCTAAATCTCTTCTCATCCAAGGGCTTTGTGAAGATATCGGCTAGCTGTTCTTCAGTCTTCACATGCTCAATAGAAATGTCACCCTTCAACACATGATCATGAAGAAAATGATGACGAATCTGAATTTGCTTTGTCTTCGAGTGCTGAACTGGGTTGTGAGCAATCTTGATGGCACTCTCATTGTCACAGAAAAGAGGCACATTCTTCATGTTGACGCCGTAGTCCTTGAGAGTTTGCTTCATCCATAGCAATTGGGCACAGCAAGAACCAACGACAATGTACTCAGCTTCAGGAGTAGATAGTGATACGCAGTTCTGTTTTTGGAGGACCAACAGACCAAAGATCGTCCGAGGAAATGACATGTACCAGATGTTGACTTGCAATCCACATGATCACCAGCATAGTTAGAGTCAGAATATCCAACAAGATCAAAAGCCGAGCCCTTGGGGTACCATAATCCAAGTGTTGGTGTGTGAGCTAGATATCGACGAATATGCTTCACAGCCTTATGGTGTGATTCCTTCGGTGTAGCTTGAAATCGGGCACACATGCAAACACTAAGCATTATATCTGGCCTAGATGCACATAAGTATAATAAGGAACCTATGATGGAGCGGTATACCTTATGATCGAAGTCAATACCATTTTCATCAGTGCACAGATGGCCATTTGTGGGCATAGGAATTTTGACGCCTTTGCAATCTTGCATGCCGAATTTCCTCAGTACATCCTTGAGGTATTTCTCTTGAGATATGAATATGCCATTGTGTTGTTGACGAATTTGAAGACCTAAGAAGAATTTCAACTCTCCCATCCTAGACATTTGATATTCTTCACTCATCATATAGGCAAATTCATCACTATAATGTTGGTCAGTACAGCCAAAGATAATATCATCAACATATACTTGGCACACAAACAATTAACCATCATAAGATTTAGTGAAAAGAGTAGGGTCGAGTGAACCGGGTTTGAAGCCTTTTTTATGTAGAGTTCCTTCAAAGTATCATACCAAGCCCGTGGGGCCTGCTTGAGGCCATAGAGGGCCTTGTTGAGTTTGAAGACTTTGTCAGGATTCTTTGGATCTTCAAAACCTAGGGGTTGAGCAACATATACTTCTTCCTCAAGCTTACCATTGAGGAATGCACTTTTCACATCCATTTGATATAGAGTGATATCATGATGGTTAGCATAAGCAAGTAATATGCGAATAGCCTCAAGTCTAGCAACATGTGCAAAAGTTTCATCGAAATCAATTCCTTCAACCTGTGTGTAGCCTTGAGCTACAAGCCATGCCTTATTCCTCACCACAAGGCCATTTTCATCTTGCTTGTTGCGGTAGATCCACTTTGTGCTGATGATATTGTGCTTGCGAGGATCTGGACGTTTGACCAGTTCCCAAACATTGTTGAGCTCGAACTAATGTAATTCTTCTTGCATGGCCTGAATCCACTCAGGCTCCAGAAATGCTTCATCTACCTTAGTGGGCTCTGTAATAGAGACAAAAGCATACTGCCCACAAAAGTTAGACAAATGTGAAGCTTTTGAGCGTGTGAGAGGACCTGGCGCTTTGATGTCATTGATGATCTTTTCAACTTGCACTTCTTTTACAATGCGAGGATGAGCTGGTTGTCGTTGAAGAGTTTGATCAGCGTTTTCTTCAGCACCATTTTCTCTAGCATTTTCTTCAGGTGCATTAGCTCAACGTTCTTCATGTTCTGGAATGAATTCTTCAGCAGATTCTTCAGTAGGAATGACATCCTCAGTAGCCTTGAACTTGATAGTTTCCTCAGGTGCTGGTTCATCTATCACAGTAGGTAGGTGCTCTCTTTGCGAGCCATTAGTTTCATCGAACCGCACATCTACAGTTTCAACAACTTTGTGAAGAACGTTGTTGAAGACACTGTAGGTGTGCGAGTCCTTTCCGTAACCAAGGATAAAACCTTCATGTGCTTTCGGTGCAGATTTTGAGTTGTGATGAGGATCTCTAATCCAACATTTAGCACCGAAGACTTTGAAATAACTTACATTGGGTTTCTTATCAGTGAGGAGTTCATAGGCAGTCTTTTTGAAGAATTTGTGAAGATATACTCTATTGATGATGTGGCACGCAGTATCAATTGCCTCAGTCCAGAAATGACGAGGCGTTTTGTATTCATCAAGCATAGTGTGAGCCATCTCAGCAAGAGTCTTGTTCTTGCGCTCCACGACGCTGTTCTGCTGAGGAGTGTAAGGAGCAGATAACTCATGAGTGATACCAAGTTCATCAAGATAGTCATCGAGACCAGAATTCTTGAACTCAGTGCCATTGTCACTTCTGATGTGCTTGATCTTCATACCAAAGTTGGTTGAAGCCCTCGAGGAAAATCGTTTGAAGACTTCCTGCACTTCATGTTTGTAAGTAACAAGGTGTACCCATGTGTAACGAGAATAATCATCAACAATAACGAAGCCATATTGAGATGCTTCATTTGATATAGCAGAATAATGATCAGGACTAAAGAGATCCATGTGAAGCAATTCAAATGGGCGAGTGGTGGTCATGATAGTCTTCACTGGATGCTTGGCCTTGGTCATCTTCCCAGCTCCACAGGCTCCGCATAGGTGATCCTTGAGGAATTTGACATTCTCGATGCTAATGACGTGCTTCTTCTTCGCAAGCGTGTGCAAATTCGTCATGCCTGCATGACCAAGTCGTCGATGCCAGAGCCAGCCTTCTGAAGCTTTTGCAAGTAAGCACACGGCTGGTTGTGGTCCTGTAGAGAAATCAACAATATATAGGTCTCCTCTCCTAAAGCCTTCAAAGACTTTGGAATTGTCAGCTTCCATAACCACAACACAATGGTACTTGCCAAAGACAACAACCATATCAAGATCACAAAGCATTGAGACTGACATAAGGTTGTATCCTAAGGACTCAACAAGCATGACTTTGTCCATGTGTCGATCCTTTGTAATCACAACCTTACCTAGACCCAATACCCGACTTTTGCCTTTGTCAGCAAAGATGATATGCTTCAGATGCGACGGAGATAATGGAGCATCCATCAATAGATTCTTGTCACCAGTCATGTGGTTTGTACATCCACTATCGAGGACCCACTTAGTGGCTTTGGGTTGATCATCCTGCAGATGAATTAGTGCAGCTTACAAACTCATATACTTCATCAGTGAAGAATATGACATCAATTCATCAGATCAATTTCATCAAGTAAAAGAACTGATAAAGCAATATGAGGACGTGAGAAATGAAAGTTCATTTCTTCATGATTAGCCCGTGTCCTATCAGGCATGCTCAGGTCTCCAGCAAATTCTTCAGACGATTACGTGCGTCTGGAGACCTGATCCTGCATAAGAGATTAGTTTTTTTTCTTCACCACCCACATCTGAAGGGGTGGCAAAGAGTTCATCATTCTGCGAGCTCCATACGAGAAGGATGGCATAGGAGCCAATCCATTTCATTTCACATAAGATGGGTCAGAGTAAGCATATCAGTAAGCAGAGAAATTCTTCGAGGACTTATGGACATAATGTTTGAAGAATAATGCACATATCCATAATCCTTAGATCTTCCCTGCAAAACAGACGGGTTAGCATGATGATGTTCATATGAGGACTTTGATCCATATGAGGAATTTGGTCCGTATGAGGAATTTGATATGGGGTTCCTATTCTTCACAGGTGGCGTCATGATGACATTCACCTGAACATTATCAAGACATCTTTTGGGAGCCCAGATTTTCTTTATAGGGGAGCCGTTCCTGCAGTTAGTGCCAATATATCTAGCAAATACTTCACCATTCTGATTTTTGAATAGCTTATAGTTGGAGTCAATTGAATCATCATCAGAATGAGGAGATTCACATGCAAATCCAGATAAGTTAGATGGATCAACTGGAGGTCCCTTTGCAGCAACCCATGTAGTTTTGGGGTACTACTCAGGCTTCCAATATGTACCATCAGCATTGAGTTTCCTCTCAAAGGTGATACCCTCTTTCCTAGGGTTCCTGTTGAGGATATGCTTTTTAAGCACATCACAAAGAGCCTGATGCCCTTTGAGGCTTTTGTACATGCCTGTCGTGTACAATTCCTTTAGCCCTGCATCGTCAGTGATACTAGCAATGTCCTCAGATGAGGAATTAGTGATAGCAGAGGCATGTGAAGAATTTGAAACATTAGCAGCATTTGAACATTCAGGTGAAGAATTAGCAGATTCACGTTCAATGCACTTCAAGCATGGAGGAACAAATTCTTCCTGAGATGCGCTGATTTGTTGAGCAAGTAATGAATCGCGCTCCTTCTGAAGATCTTCATAACTCACTCTTAGCTTCTCAAGGTCTTGCTTTCTTTGAAGAAATTCATAAGAAAGCTTCTCATGATTAGTATGAAGTCTCTGAAGACTTTCAACCAAGGCTTTTGACTGATCCATTTCCTCACCCAACATATCATCGCTCTTGTTTAGCATATAGTGAGCTTTTTCCAAAGCTCTTTGTTGTTTAGTAGCAAGGGAAGCAAGTTTGACATAGCTAGGTCCAAATTCATCATCACTGGACTCGGATAGGTAGCATTCAGTTACCTCAGCATCTTTTGCCATAAGGCATGATGCAGAAGATGATGATTCTGGTTCGAATGTCATCGTTTTGAGAGATTCCTTGAAGTCCTCAAACCAAGGATCATGACAAGTTCGATGAACTTCATAGACCTCAGAGAGACGGTCCCAGATGAGCTTCGCATGATCGAGATGCATGATATTCCTGAACTGATTTTGTGACAGGCTGGAGGAGATGACATCCTTCGCCATGAGTTTGAGAAGAGTATACTTGCGAATGTCATCAGCATCCGCCATCTTGCACAGATCAGTCAGGCCAAACTCAGTGACGGTCCACAACTCGCTGTTCATCGCCATGAGGCGTTTCTTCATCATGGCCTTCCACTTGGGATACTCATGACCGTCAATGATGGGGCATGTCACCTTCGTCATACCTTTGGTCGACATAACTAAAAATCCAGGCAGTTAAACCAAAATCACACAGAACAAGGGAGTACTTTGCTCTGATACCAATTGAAAGTGCGTTATATCGACTAGAGGGGGGTGAATAGGCGATTTTTATGAAATTCTTCACTGAGGAATTTGCCGGTGAGGAAATTCCTTAGTGAAGAACTACTAGCAGCGGAATAAGTACTCAGAGGTAAACATAAGAGAATACAAGCATAGTCATCATGATGAAATGAAGACAGGCACAGAGTACAGGAAGCGTAATCACAGGATAACACAGGATGAAGACAAACAGACTGAAGAAATTGAGCTGAGGAAATTGAGAAAGCCTTCAGTCAAAGTCTTCAAAAAAAGATATGAACAAACACACAACATAGTTATGAGGACATGAAAGAGTTGAGGAAATAGAACCAGTAAGCTCGGCGAAGACAATGATTTGGTAGACCAGTTCCAACTGCTGTCTCAGTTGTACGTCTGGTTGGAGCGGCTGAGTATTTAAACTCGAGGACACACAGTCCCGGACACCCAGTCAAGGACACTTAGTCCAAGACACCCAGTCCTCACCGTATTCTCCTTGAACTAAGGTCACATAGACCTCGTCCAATCACTCGTGGTAAGTCTTCAGGCGACTTCCCAACCTTCACAAACTTGGTCACTCGGCGATCCACAATTCCTCTTGGATGCTCTAGACCATGACGCCTAACCGTCTGGAAGAAGCACAGTCTTCAAAGGTAACAAGCATCGGATCCACTCAGGATCAATCTCTTCAGTGATGCTCAATCACTTGGGGTTTGTAGGTGTTTGGGTTTTGGGTTTTTGGTTTTTCCTCACTTGATGATTTTCGCTCAAAGTCCTCGAAGGATGGGTTGCTCTCAAATGACAAGTGTCAGTTTCTCTCGTAGTAGCCAACCAGCTAGTGGTTGTAGGGGGCGGCTATTTATAGCCTAGGGAGCAGCCCAACATGATAAGACACAAATGCCCTTCAATGATATGACCGTTAGGTGGATAGATATTTTGGGACAGCTGGTGCATAGCACAACAACGGTCGGAATTTTGAGTAGTAAAATCCTCAGGGCTATCATGTTCCTCACTATGTAGGCAATCCGCACTGGCGAATTCCTAACTCCTCAGTCAGGACAAATTCCTCAGAGACCAGAAGAACTTCGTCTCTGTCACTGAAGAAATTGACTGAACTGTATGAGATTTCCAATGGCTTCACTCGAAGGGATTGGTAGGTGTAGGATTTTGAGTTGAGCATCACATGGAAATTTTTCCTTAGTATTTCCTCGACCCCCTTTAACAGTACGGTGTTTCCTATGACTCAAGAAAGAGAAAAACAAAACTATGAACACGAAAGTCTTCAAGCTTCATATTTCTCGCATGAATATGAAGTCTTCATGGACACACCAATTTCTTCACTTTCAAAGCCTTCATGAAAGTCTTCAGAAATACCAAAATCTTCAGTCGAAGATATTCATTTTTAGGGGTCGACTTTTCCTGTAAATATCAAACTCCTCATAGACTTATAGACCTGTGTACACTCACACACGCATTAGTCCCTTAACCTATAAGTCTTCAATACACCAAAATCACTAAGGGGCACTAGATGCACTTATAGTTCTTCCTCCGCAGCCTCTATGTATCCAAAAGGGAAATATAACTTGCGCGGTAGTTGTTTGGTATTCATTTTTGATAGCCGTAGATCCCTTTTTCTGTATATATGCTTTGTTACAACTGATGAACCCAGCTGTACTAGATATTTAGGTTTAGAATATTTTTCTTTTCAGGACAGCCATTTGATCCAAAATAATAATAACAACTTGGTAAAACGTGTTTATGCCAACACTTAGCTGAATCTGCTTTCTGAGAAAATCTGTAGTCATGGCGGCTTACCGCTCCGGCTTTCTTTTCCCTATATGTCATTAGCCCTTAGTTAAACCGCCATTACTTGTTTTATAACTAACCGTAGACTGAACCGACATGTTGTTATTTATTTTTCAGTTCTCTGCACATCATGCCGTCAAAGACACCCATCGTTTGTAACTGGGTCCCCTCATCCATAACTGAGGAACGGTTAAAAGAGTTCTTCATTGTTAGGTTTCTGCCTTCAAAAAATGCCATGGCTTATCGTGCTCCTGACCCGGAGGAGGAACGCCCCAATCCAAAAGACGGAGAAGTGACTGTGTTCACTGACCACATGAACAATGGCTTCTCACCACCCGATTCAAAATTCTTCAGAGAGGTCCTTCATTTTTTTCAAACTCCATCCTCAGGACCTTGGACCCAATTCCATTTCCAACATTTGTAACTTCCAAGTACTCTATGAGGTGTATCTTCAGCAAGAGCCCACTGTAGAGATGTTTAGAGAGTACTTTTATGTGAACCGGCAGAACGAATGCACCAACGGTCCCAGCTTAGAACTTGGAGGCATCTCAATTCAGCGCTGTTAGGGTGCTGTTTTCCCTCTCATAGTTTTACCAAGTCACCCAAAGGACTGGAACCAAACTTGGTTTTACTGTCAGGATATCTCTCCAACAAACAGGAAGCCGCTGCCGGGTTACCGCCCCGGTCGTCTTGATTCCAAGTTCACCCTTCCAGATAAACTCACCGTTGCTGAACGCAAGAGGCTGCTTCCATCCATCAGAAGAATCAACGCTTTGTTGGGGAACGGTTTAACCGGAGTATATCTGACCCGCTGCTGGATCTCATGGCGGGTTATTCCATTAAGCCGTCGATCACAACTGATGTATGAATACGGTGGAGGCCCGGACGACTCTCTTCGTCACAGCCTAGTTGAACCCACCGAAGAAGGCATTGTTTCAATGTCAAACCTTTTGGTGAACGGGGAATATGAAGACTGCAACATTGTTGTGTTAAACCCCTTCTGCAAGCTTAACCCGGTACCAGAAGTAAGCATATTCTGATCTCTTTTCCTTTGCATTTTGTCCAGCTATACTACTTTAGCACTGATCTTTCCTCTTATCTTTGCAGGCCAATTCTGACTTTTGGAAGGTGAAATATGACCACGAAGCTGCCAAGAAGGCGAAAGCCGCTGCCATGAACACCAAGAAGACGGCCCGAAAAACGAAGAAGAAGAAGAAAACCACTGTTGAAGATTTAATGAAACTTGATGACACGTCTGACTCGGAGGTAGCCCTTGATTCCCTTGGCCAATTTTTTAACAATCTTATTGACACTGATCCTTACTAGGATGATACTGGGGCCAGTCAGGCCGGGGAAGCAGAGGTAACTATCATTTCCTCCGACTCAGAGCCCTTACCAAGACACAAAGTTCGATGAGTGATCCGTAAAGTAAGGTTTTCTTACCCCTTAGCTCACTTGGATCCCAACTTTCATTTGAAAAAGCAGCAACATGAAAGTCGTCGTGAAGTTGAGATTGAAGATGACCGGCCGTCGTCCTTCAACAGACCCCTCGGAAATGCCCGAACGAGGTCTACTTATTACTGTCCTTAACTTGTTTGAATAAATCCTGCTCATTGTATTCCTTTTAACTTCTTTCTTTTACCTTTTCAGGAGGTGTCTCATTCCTCAGGCGACTCATCACAAACACAATTTCCGGCTTTCAAGACTGCTCCTGGGTAATTAGAAATCTTGTTTTCTTCCGGGTTGATCAATTGTATCTTGATGCTGACTGTCCTGTAATATATATTTTTTCCTTAGCGGCCATGCTAAATCAAAGAAGGCAAAGGTAACAAAATCGGCGGAAGACCCGCCAGTACTACCATCTGAGCCGGCTAGGCCGCCTTCTCCATTAACTGTCGCCCCAGAAGACCTGCCTATTGTCAATGAAGCAAATCCTCCGGAGCCGTCCCTTGAGGAAGCCACTATGGACCCTTCTACGGCTGGACCGTCAAGCTCAACCGACCCGCCGTCTCCCCGTGTTTAAGATGTTCAAATTACTGGGAGGCGCTTTATTGAGCCGGGGAAGCCAACGGTATTGACTCGGTGCACAGCTAAGCAAGAAGCATTGGAGAGGCAGAAGGTTCGTCTTGATGTTGCCAACTATGACCGTCTTAATGCCAGTGATATCTTATCCGGCTATCTCAGTCATGTACACTCCAGTCATGATTCTGAGATCGAGATGGTCAAACAGCTTCAGTTGAAGTATGAGGTACGTTGTTTCCGGTTTACCAATATTCCTTCAGCCCCCAAGTCTTCAGATTATGAGAGAAACGGAATAATCCTATAGACTTGAAATATAGGCCGAGACTTTTACCTCTGAATCTTTGCCTGACATCGATAGAAAAAAACTTCACCCATAGTCCCCAAGGACCGGTTTATTTTGGTCATTAATGAATCGGTACTTCAGAATTTAAAACTATCTGCGAAGTATTTAACACTCCGGTTTAACCTTGATAAACTTGCTGAACTACGTACATTAGCCCCCAAGTGCCAAGTGCTGTTACTTTGTAAAGGACTTGGGACTTCAAATATGTTGGTAGAATCGTAAAAATTTGATTTGGCATACATTAGCCCCCAAGTGTCAAGTGGTTTATTTGTAAAGTACCTGGGACTTGAATCTTGAATGTAAACACTAGAATTTGAAATCAAGTCTTGACTTATCTGAACATTTCACAGAATGCATTGTCTGAATTGAATTCTCAATTATCTGACGCAAAGACCCGCCTAGCAAGTCAAGAGTCCAAAATCAAATCTTCAAGTTCCAAACTGCAAATGAGCCTTTCTGCAATGGAAAATTTGAAGACCAGCTTTGCTACCAAGGAGAAGGCTTGGGAAAATGAGAAAACACTCCTGACCCGATGAGCTGAGATAGCCAAAACAGCTCTGAAAGAAATTTCAACAAAGCTGAACAGTTTGAAGGGCCGGGTGTCTTAGATGGTTGCTGCTATCTTTGGTAAGCTGCCTGAGTTGACCTTTCGTATAATTTTTGCCAAACCGGAATATGATCCGTCAACTTACTCTGTTAAATATATGCAGGTCCGTGAAGTAAAAATCTGAGCCAAGACCCGTTGATTAAACTGAAGGCCGTATACACCTTGGTTGAACAATTGTACATTGGTGCACAACGGGCTCTGGCCGCTATCTCTCTTGCAAATCAAGGACCCAACCGGCTTAGCGATGTCCTGAAGAAGCTGTCCATCCTTCCGGCGAGATTCCAAGAGGTAAAACGCTCCTGCCCGCGAGCCGGAGCTTTGACTGCCCTAAGCCTCTCCAAGGCTTGGGTGCCAGACCTAGACCCGGCGGACGTAGCAAGAGGCTACCCTACTGTAAAGGAGGTTGGGTCTCCATTTGATCAGGATGATTTCATAGCATGTGTACACGAAGTCCGGCCTCAGGCGACTAGTCTTGGAGAAGACACCAATGTTGACAAGTACCAGTCGGGTTTTGATAGTGAAAATAAGAAGATGGCCACTCCTTCATACAAAGTAGAAAACCTGATCCCACCTGTGAGAGAAGATACCTTTGCTCCGGAAATTGACCCGGTCGGCCTGATTGACGACGAAGCCGAATTTGTCGCCATGAATAGCTTTGATTGGTCAAAATCCAACTTCCAGCAAACAGAAGGTGGTGAACCAGCGAGGGAGGGACAGTGATCATCTTCATAGGCTTATAAAGCCTTGTAATAATTGTAGTTGCTAAAACACCGCATGTTTGCTTATGCCATCGTGCATAAAATATTTCTATGTGAATCTGCTTCCAGATGTCAATGTATGCATCGTTTAATGTATGTCTCTGCGATATTTGAACTATGTTTCTGTGAATACAAGAAAAAGACAGGCAAGGCGGTTTAGAACCAAATGGGTGTAGACACCCTAATTCACAGCCAATATATTTTCCTCAATAAAGAATAGAAACAAACATAAAGAAAGGATAAGAGTTAATATGAATTTTTGAGCTAACGCAGTGAGTAAGCGCGCATAAGTAGAAATCATACCTTGTCCTTGTTGATCCTTAGATTGCCGGGTTTAATAATCCGGGTGGTGAACCTTGGATCCTTGAGCCACCGGCTTGAATAACCCGGGCTACTGTGTTGTTCAATAATTGAGCCGGTGAAGAAAACCATGCTGTCTTATTTGTAATATTGAAACCACAAAGGGTAAAAGGCAAGCAACAGACAATAAACATAATTTTAACTCTGTATTCAAAAAGCTGGGGGTTTCTGATTCGAATGCGGTCAGTAAACCGGACCAAAGGGGTTAAGCTAAGGTTTGAATATGACCATATAGCCCCCAGTGGCTTTGGCGTTGTGCCGATCAAGAGGGTACCAACAGCTATGTTCTCTTTGGTTCAAATATGACCTATGTTTGAACAGGAAGCCCCCAAATGACCTTGAGAGGTTTTTAACGACCTTGATTCGAATATGATCCAAGTCGGACTCAAAAGGGGTTAAGCTATGATTCGAATACGATCAAGAAGCCCCCAAGTGAGTTTGGCCTTGAGCCGATCAAGAGGGTTACAACAGCTATGTTCTATTTGGTTCGAATACGACCTATGTTTGAACAGGAAGCCCCCAAGTGACCTTGAGATTTGCAGCTAGATTCGGATACGATCATAAGCAGGACTAAAAAGGTTAAACTGGATTCAAATATGATCAGCTCCTTAATAGTCATTGTAAGTAAGAAACAATAAAGATGTATAGTCTGTGAAAAGAAAGGAGACCGGGTCTTACTTTATTGCTTATTATAATATATACAACGTGAACGTATGTACATGTTGAGAGCCGGTGGCTCAGGTGTAATATGGCCGAAGTTGAGCAATGTTCCATGGCCGGCGGGTCTCCTCTTCTGATTTACGTGAGTCTGCATGCTCTCGAACGTCAATGAGGTAGTAGGACCCATTGTTTAAACTTTTATTGACCACAAAGGGTCCTTCCCAAGGTGGGGATAACTTGTGTGCATCTGAAAGATCTTGGATGAGCCGGAGCACCAAGTCGCCTTCCTGAAAAGTCCTGGACTTAACCCGGCGGCTATGATAACGACGCAGGTCCTGTTAATAAATTGCTGACCGCGCTGCTGCTAAGTCTCTTTCTTCATCCAACAAGTCAAGCGCATCTTGTCTGGCTTTTTCATTGTTAGCTTCAACATAAGCCGCCACACGGGGCGAGTCATGACGGATGTCACTGGGCAACACTGCTTCTGCTCCATAAACCATGAAGAAGGTGTGTAACCCGTAGACCTATTGGGTGTAGTATTGATACTCCATAACACTGAAGGCAATTCCTCTACCCAGCAACCCGGCGTTCGCTGTAAAGGAACCATAAGCCGGGGTTTTAGTCCTTTTAGAATTTCCTGATTGGCTCTCTCAGCTTGACCATTGGATTGAGGATGAGCTACAGAAGAAACATCAAGCCGGATGTGCTCTCGCTGAAAAAATTCTTCTATAGCCCCTTGGGACAAATTAGTGCCATTGTCTATGATAATACTGTGTGGAAAACCGAAACGGAAGATTACATTTTTCATGAACTGAACCGCCGTGGCCGCATCACACTTACTCACAGGCTCCGCCTCAACCCATTTGGTGAACTTATCAACAACCATCAAGAGATGTGTCTTTTTATCCTTAGAACTTTTGAAAGGTCCCACCATGTCAAGCCCCCAAACTCCAAACGGCCAAGTGATTGGAATCATCCGGAGCTCTTGAGCCAGCACATGCGCTCGTCGTGCGAATTTTTGACATCCATCACCTCTACTAACCAGATCTTCTGCATCAGCGTGAGTCGTCAACTAGTAAAAACCGTGACGAAATGCTTTGCCCACTAAAGATTTTGACCCGGTGTGATGACCGCAATCGCCTTCATGGATCTCACGAAGGATTTCATGACCTTCTTCGGGGGAAACACACCGTTGAAATGCTCTGGAAACACTGTGATGAAATAACTCTCCATCCGAAATCTTCATGGACTTAGACTGCCGGGTTATCTGCCGAGCCAGGGTCTCATCCGCCAGCAATTCTCCCCGGGTCATGGAAGCTGTCGGATTTCGGGTTCCGGCAGACCCTTAAGGTTCGAACACTGGGGTGCGCGCGGAAATCACGTCCTCAACCTCCCTGCCTCACAAAGATCTAAACTACTAAAAGAATCACACAAGAGACACAAGATTTATACTGGTTCGGGCCACCATTGTGGTGTAATACCCTAATCCAGTGTGTGGTGGATGGATTGCCTCCTGGGGCTGGTGATGAAGAACAATACAAGGAAGAACAGCCTCGTGAGGGTCTGTTCTTGGCTGGGGTGATGAACTGCTGGGAGGAGCTCGGTCACCTCTCTCTCTCTCTCTCTCTCTCTCTCTCTCTCTCTCTTTCTCTACTCTGTGTGCCTTCTCATCCAAAACCGGACCCTTTGCTACGTGGGTGGCCGGTCCCTATTTATAGAGGCCCTGGTCCTCTTCCCAAGTATTGAGCGGGAAGGGAGCCAACAATGGCGGGCTAATTTGAAGGGGGACAACAAGTACTCTTATCCTGACTAAAGGTGGTCTTCGCCTGCGAAAGACTCTGCGGTGACGCTGTGCTGGGCTCCATGGTGACCTCCGTCTTGTAGTCCGCTTGGTCTTGGTCTCGTTGCACTGAAATGGCAACCTTTGCCTGATGCCTCGGTACTCCGCGGCTGCGCTTTTCCCCTTTGCACCAAAGAGGAAAGAAGGACGCTGCGCGCGCTGGCGCCCGCCTGGCACCCTCAATTGTCATAGCTTGCGTCACTGGCACCTCGCGAGGTACCCCGCCTTGAACTCTCCGCCTCTTCGCGAGCCGGCCTGAGGATGCTGCGCCTGAGGATGCGCCGTGTCGTCCGCTTCGCAAGGCTTGGCCCCTCACGAGGGTCTTAAGTCTTGTGTTGGTGAAGATGGGCCATGTTGAGCCCCCATTCGAGCCACGCCACAGGCCGCAGGAAGGCAAGTCTGGGGACCCCCGTTCCCAAAACGCCGACATAAGCCAAGAACGGCACCGTCCAATCTAGGATGACATGAAGAGCCACCACCAACTGCGCCTCCGGGTCAGGAACAACTAAATCTTCTTCTGTGGGCAACTTGATAGAGGTGTCGGATTTCGGGTTCCGGCAGACCCTTAAGGTTCGAACACTGGGGTGCGTGCGGAGATTACGCCTTCTACCTCTCCGTCTCGCAAAGATCTAGACTACTGAAAGAACTGCACAAGAGACACAAGGTTTATACTGGTTCGGGCCACAGTTGTGGTGTAATACCCTACTCCAATGTGTGGTGGGTGGATTGCCTCTTGGGGCTGATGATGATGAACAATACAAGGAAGAACAGCCTCGCGAGGGTATGTTCTTGGCTGGGGCGATGAACTGCCGGGAGGAGTTCAGCCTCCCTTCTCTCTCTCTCTCTCTCAATCTCTCTCTCTCTCTGCTTCTAACCGATCAAAAGGAGCCCCCTGCTGGTGGCTGGTCCTATTTATAGAGGCCCTGGTCCTCTTCCCAAATATCGAGCAGGAAGGGAGCCAACAATGGTGGGCTAATTTGAAGGGGGACAACAAGTATCAACTATCCTGACAAAAGCAGTCTTCGCCTGCGCAAAGCTCTGGTGATGACGCCGTCCTGGGCTCCACGGTGACCTCCGTCTCGTAGTCCTCCTAGTCTTGGTCTCGTTGCACCGAAATGGCAACCTTTGCCTGATGCCTCGGTACTCCGCGGCTGCGTTTGCCCCCTTTGCACCAAAGAGGAAAGGAGGACGCTGTGCGGGCTGGCACCCGCCTGGCACCCTGAGTCGTCATGGCTTGCGTCACGGGCACCTCGCGAGGTACCCCGCCTTGATCTCTCCGCCTCCTCGCGAGCCTGCCTGACAAGGCCGTGCCTGAGGAAGCTCCGTGTCATTCTCCTCACGAGGCTTGGCCCCTCGTGAGGGTCTTGAGTCTTGTGTTGATGAAGATGGGCCGTGCTGGGCCCCCTTTGGGCCACGCCGCAGGCCGCAGGCAGGCAAGTCTGGGGACCCCCATTCCCAGAACACCGACAGTAGCCCCCGGGCCCAAGGTGCGCCCGGACTTGGCCGTGCCAAGAGGCAAATGGGCAAGGGCGAAGCGCCGCGGGCCCTAACAGCCTGCGGCCTTGGGTGCCGCGTGGCGGTTGATGGGACATGGGCGTCTCCGCTTCCCCACGACGCCTTGGTGATCGCGCGAGTTGGACAAGTCCCTGCATGCAGATCGTGTCATGATTACCTGTGATCATGGAGGCCGGTGGTTGGCCTTTGCCGGCTATAAGTACGGAACTGCGCATGCCCTTCCAGTTCATCCCTCCTTGCTTCTCCTTCTTCCCGACCCTTGCTCCATCTTGCCGCGATGGCTCCGATCCGCCGGTTCTCTGCAGCGGAGAAGGGAAAGGCTCCTCGAGAGGGGCCAGACCCGCTCCCGCCGAAGAAACGGCTCACCCTTTGCGGCCGGAACGAGGAGGACCGTCAGGTGGTGTTGAGGCCTTGGTGCGAGCGGGCTCCGCCGGGGTTCCCGCTTCCCTTGTATGCCCACGTCGAGGGCCTCGAGGGGGTCGATGCCGATCCCCGCGGTCAGCGCCGTCGTCGGCGCCGACGGGTCACGAAGGTGTGGGTTGTTCCTCCTGGGGTCCATGCCGAGGGTTCCTCCCAAGAGTTCGTGCTCCACGTCGCCATTCCTCTCCAGTCTTGGATCCGTCTGCCTCCCTTCCTCGCCTCCGTCATCCCGCCGGGGGAGCCCCTGTAGCTCTGGCTGCAGCACACCGGTTGCAGCACCCTCACGACCGAGGCAGAGGTCATGGTCGTTGCCCCGGGCGAGGTCTACATGTCTCATGGCTGGAGGGAGATCGCCCGGGTTTGCAGGGAGAGGGGCGTCTTCGCGGTCCACTTGGAGTATGATGGCGCTTCGGCGATGTTCTTCAAGGTCTTCGACGCGAACGGGCGCCGGCTGGAGTGTTGCCCCAGGAGAGGTGGCCAGGACCTCGCCATGGCGAGGGCTAGGCCCGTCGACCGCTCCCTGGGCGGCTCTGCAGGCGACGGAGGCGCCGGAGGATCCAGCGACTCCGGCGAGATCTTCGCGACTCTATAGACGAGTGACGACAGCTACGAGCCCCCGAGCCAGCACCGCTCCTGGAGCAGGGCAGGCTCGTCTGGCCGTCGCCGACTCTGATCTGGATGGGGTTGGCGTCGGCGCTTGATGACCCACTGTTGATGATGGCGTCTCTTGCAGGAGCGCGTGTAGTTAGCATCCCTTAGGGTCCGTTCCCTGCGAGGAATCAAAATGCGCCCCACAGGGGCTTGTAAGGTGCCTGTATTCCCGTTTGTTAATACATAACCCTTGCTGTAAAGCTGTGCGAGTTGCTGATCCCGTCTTAGCTCAGTTCTCCCATTCGAACCTCGCGAGGGCTTGGTGCTCTGTGCCGACAGGTCCCAGTCCCAAGGCGGCGTCAGCCGTCGCTGGTATGCCAGGTCGCGATGCCATGGTCAAGGCCAGGAGGTGAGCGACCCAGGGTCCGGTAAGAGCCCCTGAGTCGCGATGCTCAGGAGGTCCCCTTTGGCGCCCAAGCAGCCGTCGTTCGGCGAGAAAGGAGAGCGGCATCACTGACATGGAACTGCATTAGGTGCAGGGGTAGTGCTGCGATAACCGGTGCTTTGGGCGGTGACTTATCTCGAGAGTCGGGGATTATTCCTGGTGTGTCGTTGGGTCCGCGCGTCGGCAGGAGCGGAATCGCTCGGCGAGGTCCTCGCGTGCCCCTTCTCCGCCGCCTTTGCTCCCCTTTCTGCTCTACGTCCTCGGGTCCCGGCCCTCGAGCTAGTCTCAGCCGTCGCTGGTATGCCAGGTCGCGATGTCGTGGTCAAGGCCAGTGGGTGAGGGCTGGAGAGCCAGTAGGAGCCCTGATTCGCGATGCTCAGGCACCCCCCCTTTAACGTGCAAGCGGTTCGCGTGGGCGAGAGTGAAAAGAACGCCGCGAGGGCCTTGCCTGGTGCAACTCCCTTAGGGGATCCTGTAAACTCATCATAGAAGGAAGAAAAGGTTGCCATGACAACTATTAGTCTGCCGTTAATTGCTTCCGAGGGGAGGTGAGGCACTGGAGGCTTGACGAGGTGGCGCCATGCGGGGTTGTCGCGGCCAGAGCTCAGCCATTCAGGTTAATCAGCGTTGCAGGGACGGACCCATGCGCAAGCGTCGTGCCGTTGTGGGAGCAATTCCGTCAGTTGGCGTCAGTTGAGCAGGCAACTAGATCAAACACGTTAGCCGCGAAGGAGGGGATTCATTCAAACAAATGCTGGGAAGGTAGACATCGCTGGGTCAGGCCCGAGCGACTTGGGGATGATGCAGCCCGAGGGGCGCCCCCAACAAAGCAAGCTAACGACACGTAAATAAAAGGGGTACATACCGCAGGGACGGACCCACGCGGCCTGGGAATGATGCAGCCCTGATAGGGCGCTCCCAGCTGGAAATGAAACTTGTAAGATGTCACCTGAGGGTGCCAAGGGCGAAGGGATGTTGGTGCAGCAGACTCGGTAGGCTGCGGGAGCCGATCCTCACGAGCCCCCAGGCCCAGGGGCCTCGGGAGGCTCCGGAGGCACTGGTAGCTCTTCGCGAATCATCTCCATCTCCGCCAAGGCCGCGGAACACCTGTCTTCTTGAGCCTCCATGATCCCCCTCATGAGGCGCTGGCACGTAGCAACCGCGCTCGGCAAGCCGTAAGGCATGCGAACATAGCTGTGGGGCGGACCCCGGCAGCGCCGCACTCACGAGGGCCAGAGGCGCTCCATCGTAGCGACTTGGTTGAGCCCTGGCATGTCGATGCAGACGCGCAGCCCACCATCCTCGCCTGGATGGGGAGCCATAGCCGGTAGACGGCGGCAACCTCTCATGATCCTTGATTCCTGTAGTTCTTGAATGGCCTTGTCGACGAACTCCTGCGGGTCTGACCTTCCTTGCCTTGCTCCTTCTCGAGGGAAACGTGCTTCGAAGCACGCCTCCATGTGGTGCCCAAGCGCCTCCCTCGTGACCCTGGCCAGGTTGGTGGCCCTCCAGGGGAGAGCCCCCGAGCCCTGCCTGAGGAGGGCGCCGGGCGCGCTTTCCTATGCGATGGAAGGAGGCTCCCCCTGGGCAGATGCGGGCCCTGAGGGGCCTGCCTCCCGAGGGGCCGGTTTGAACGATGTCTTCTTCTTCTTGGGGGTGGTCTCTGGAAGCCTCCTGCTTCCGCGATCCGGGTCTTCCAGTGACGCGGCCTGAAAGGCTCGCTCCAGGGAACACACTGCATCCTTCTCTTCACAGGGCACCGTGATGACTCCGCCACTTCCTGGCATCTTGAGGACATTGTAGCCATGGTGAGTTACGGCCATGAACTTGGCCAGTGCTGGGTACCCGAGGATGGCATTGTACGGCAGGCGGATGTGGACGACGTCGAAGTCAATGAGCTCGGTGCGGTAGTTGTCGCGTGCCCCGAAGGTGACAGGGAGGCGGACCTACCCAATCGAGACCGTGGAGCCGTCGGTGACTCCGGAGAAGGGCTTGGTTGGCTGAAGCTGGTCGTAGGGCACCTGGAGATTGTTGAACGTTTCCACGGACAGGACGTTGAGCCCTGCCCCACCATCGATGAGGGTCTTGGTGACTAGTACATTGCTGATGACTGGGGAGCAAAGTATCGGGAGGACTCCGGCTGTGGCTGCACACTTGAGTTGATCCGCTGAGCTGAACGTAATGGCGCATGCCGACCACCTAAGAGGGCGCGTTGCTTCAAGCCTGGGGAGGGCTGCATTCACTTCGCGGGCAAACCGCTTGAAGATGCGTTGGGAGGCTGGGGCTTGAGCTCCGCCCAGGATGCAGGCGATTGCGCGTGGCTCCTGGAAGCCCCCAGCCCCTTCGTCTTGATGGCGGTCCTCGTTCCTCCTTGGCTGAGGCGGCAGTGGAGGGAGGCCCGCGTTGCCTTGTGGGCGATCCTCACGAGGCTGATCCCTCCAGTCCCCCTCGCGAGGCAGGTCTCGCCAGCGATCCTCGCGAGGCTGATCACGCCACCCTTGGCGCGGGCCGCGGTCTTCCCAGCATCCTGCGTTTCTTCCTCCTCCTCGGCCGTAGCCCCGATCGGTGCGGTCGGGACGGCGGCCGATCCTTCCTTCTCGCACAGCGCGGAGTTCTTGGCATTCGTTGGTGTTGTGGGTGTGGAGGTTGTGGTACACACAGTACCGGCTGCCCCTGGAGGACTCAGGCAGATCTTTGCCCCACTTGGTGTCTGGTTCTGCCGCGAGCACGGCAGCCCCCTTGCGCTTCACGTCCTTGGCCTTGGGCTTCTTCTCCTCTGGGTCTGCGGCAGGCAGCTCGAGGAGGGAGAGGCATCCCTCCTCAGCCCTGGCGCACTTGGTCGCCAAGTTGAACAGCTCCAGGGAGGTGCACAGGTCTTCATGCATCGCCAGCTCCTCCTTCATCTTGACGTCGCGCACACCATCAGAGAAGGCCGAGATGATGGCCTCCTCGGACACCTTGGGGATCTTGAGGCGCGCGCTGTTGAAGCGCTGGATGTACTTTTGCAGGGCTCTCGAGGTTGTTGCTTGATGCGGCGCATGTCGCTCACGGCGGGTGGCCGATCGCGAGTACCTTGGAAGTTGGCGATGAAGCAGGTGCGCATCTGGTCCCAGGAAGAGATCGTGCCTGGAGCCAGATTCAGGAGCCAGGTGCGAGCTCCTTCCTTGAGCACCATGGGGAACCAGTTCGCCATGACCTTTTCGTCCCCGCTGGCAGCTTCGATGCCCAGCTCATAGAGCTGGAGGAACTCTGCAGGGTCAGTCGTGCCATCCTAACGAGGAGGCAGGTCTGGCTTGAACTTGCCGGGCCACGCGACGCTACGCAGCTCGGTGGTGTAGGCACGGCAGCCTGCGGTGGCCACGAAAGGCTTCGGCTGGTGGAGAGCTTGGTCTTGAGGGTCCCCATGCGCTACAGCTAGGAGCAGTGCGGGGTCTTGGCGTGCCGGAGCTGGAGCAGGGTCGCGGCGTGCCGGAGCTGGGAGCGCCCGGGCAGCTCCTTGCGGGCGTGGGATTTCTTGACAGCTCCGTTCTTGCTGCGCTGGCACCTGACGGAGCGGGTTCCGCCCAGGGGCCACGCGCCTTGGAGCCATGGCGTCTTCTTGGAGAGGGGGTGGCTGGTACGCCTCCGGAGCTTCGTTGCCCGTGCGGGGCGGGGTGTGGCGCAGTGGAACGGACGGCGCGGGAGAGCCCCCTGCGGCGCGGACAAGCTCGGCGATGCGGTCGAGCCACTCTTCATAGACGTCATCGACGGGATGGTAGTGCAGGAGCTCGTTTGCCGCGAGGAGCGCAGCTCGAGCCTCCAAGGGTGCGCGGAGCGCGGGGGATGAAGAACCAGCTAGTGCGAGCGATGGAGTAGCGGTGCGGCCGTCTTGCCGCATGGATGGATGCTGAGATGACGCTTGCTGCTCGCCCCCCGCCGGGCCGGTGGCGGCGTTGATGGCGGGCGACGGGGAACGACAAGGACGTCTGCCGACGGGCACCGTCTGGGCGATGCGGGAGGCGATGGCGGCCCGACGCTCGGCGCGGGCCCGACGAGCGTCGGACATGGATGCGACGGTCGGAGGAGAACGGGGCGGTGGACGACGAATTTCGGCGCACCCCTACCTGGCGAGCCAAATGTCGGATTTCGGGTTCCGGCAGACCCTTAAGGTTCGAACACTGGGGTGCACGCGGAGATTACGCCTTCTACCTCTTCGTCTCGCAAAGATCTAGACTACTGAAAGAATTGCACAAGAGACACAAGGTTTATACTGGTTCGGGCCACCGTTGTGGTGTAATACCCTACTCTTGTGTGTGGTGGGTGGATTGCCTCTTGGGGCTGATGATGATGAACAATACAAGGAAGAACAGCCTCGCGAGGGTCTGTTCTTGGCTGGGGCGATGAACTGCCGGGAGGAGTTCAGCCTCCCTTCTCTTTCTCTCTCTCTCTCTCTATGTCTCTGCTTCTAACCGATCAAAAGGAGCCCCCTACTATGTGGGTGGCTGGTCCTATTTATAGAGGCCCTGGTCCTCTTCCCAAATATCGAGAAGGAAGGGAGCCAACAATGGCGGGCTAATTTGAAGGGAGACAGCAAGTATCAACTATCCTGACAAAAGCAGTCTTCGCCTGCGCAAAGCTCTGGGGATGACGCTGTCCTGGGCTCCACGGTGACCTCCGTCTTGTAGTCCTCCTGGTCTTGGTCTCGTTGCACCGAAATGGCAACCTTTGCCTGATGCCTCGTTACTCCGCAGCTGCGCTTGACCCCTTTGCACCAAAGAGGAAAGGAGGACGCTGCGCGGGCTGGCACCCGCCTGGAACCCTGAGTCGTCATGGCTTGCATCACGGGCACCTCGCGAGGTACCGCGCCTTGATCTCTCTGCCTCCTCGCGAGCCTGCCTGACGAGGCCGTGCCTAAGGAAGCTCCGTGTCGTCCGCCTCGCGAGGCTTGGCCCCTCGCGAGGGTCTTGAGTCTTGTGTTGATGAAGATGGGCTGTGCTGGGCCCCCTTTGAGCCACGCTGTAGGCCGCAGGCAGGCAAGTCTTGGGACCCCCGTTCCCACAACGCCGACAAGAGGGGTTATGCAAAACATCCAAAAAGGTGTTGGGTGGTGTACCGGCTTACGCTAAGACCCCAGACGGCTTAAAGCATCAGCTGCTTCGCTCTTTCGACGGTCAATGTGTTCCACCTGATAACCTTTAAAGTATCCTGCAACAGCATCGACCTCTCGGTGATAAGCCGCCGTGAGAGGGTATTTGGAATCCCACTTGCCAGATACCTGTTGAGCCACTAGATCTGAATCACTAAAACATCTGACCCAGCTCAAGCTCATCTCCTTTGCCACTCGAAGAGCATGGAGCAGTGCTTCATACTCTGCTGCGTTGTTAGTGCATGGAAACATCAACCGTAACACATAACAAAATTTATCACCTCGTGGGGAAATTAATACGACTCCAGCCCCCGAGCCTTCCAATTGCCTGGATCCATCAAAATGAATAGTCCAATATGTGTTGTCCGGCTTCTCTTCTGGCATCTGCATCTCTGTCCAGTCATTGATGAAGTCAACCAGGGCTTGAGACTTAATTGCAGTACGTGGAACATACTTCAGCCCATGAGACCCAAGCTCAATTGCCCACTTGGCAACTCGCCCTATGGCTTCTCTGTTTTGAATAATGTCTCCCATAGGAGCAGAGCTAACCACAGTGATTGGATGTCCCTGAAAGTAATGCTTAAGCTTCCGACTTGCCATGAACACCCCATAAACAAGATTCTGCCAATGTGGATATCGTTGCTTAGATTCAATTAGTACTTCACTGACATAATAAACCGGATGCTCTTTGCCAGCCTCCTTGCGCTCTACCACCATAGCCACACTAACAGCCCGTGAGTTGGCAGCCACGTATAGCAATAGCAGTTCTTTCTCAATTGGAGTAGCTAGGACTGGCGGTTCAGCCAGCTGTGCCTTCAGATCCTCAAAAGCAGCATTCGCAGCATCGCTCCAAACAAAAACATCCATTTTCTTCATCAACTGATACAGAGGCATAGCCTTTTCCCCTAACCGGCTTATGAACCGGCTTAAAGCAGCCACACGACCCGCCAGTCGTTGAACATCATTGACGCAGGTTGGTTTGGCTAGAGATGTAATTGCCTTGATTTTCTCCGAGTTAGCTTCAATACCTCGGTTAGACACCAGAAAACCCAAGAGCTTGCCGACTAGCACTCCAAAAACACACATGGCTGGGTTAAGCATCATCTTGTAAACCCGAAGATTATCAAAAGTTTCCTTCAGGTCTGTGACCAAGGTTTCCTCTTCCCTGGATTTCACCACTATATCATCCACATAGGCATGAACATTGCGCCCAATTTGGTTGTGAAGACAATTCTGCACACACCGCTGGTAAGTCGCTTGGGCACTCTTAAGCCCAAAAGGCATAGACACATAGCAAAAAGCCCCAAAAGGAGTTATGAAAGCTGTCTTCTCTTGATCCTTGACTACCATCTTAATCTGATGATAACCGGAGTAAGCATCTAAGAAACTCAATTGTGTGCAACCCGTCGTAGCATCAATGATCTGATCAATACGGGGAAGAGCGAAAGGATCAGCCGGACAAGCCTTATTCAAATCTATGTAATCCACACACATACGCCAGGTGCCATTCTTTTTGAGTACAAGCACCGGGTTAGCTAACCATTCTGGGTGAAAGACCTCCACAATGAACCCGACTGCCAAGAGCCGGGCCACCTCTTCTCCGATGGCCTTGCGCCTTTCTTCATTGAACCACCGGAGAAACTGTCTGACAGGTTTGAACTTTGGATCAATATTAAGAGTGTGCTCAGCGAGTTCCCTCGGGACACCCGGCATGTCTGAAGGTTTCCATGCAAAGATGTCCTGGTTCTCACGGATGAACTCGAAGAGCGCGCTTTCCTATTTCGGATCCAAGTTTGCGCTGATGATGAACTGCTTAGATGAATCGCCAGGCACAAAGTCAACCATCTGAGTGTCATCAGCTGATTTGAATTTTAACTCTGGCTCATGCTTTGTGGTTGGATTTTTTAATGATGTCATGTCCGCTGGGTCAATGTGATCTTTGTAGAATTTCAACTCCTCTGTTGCACAAACAGATTCAACATAAGCAGCATCACCTTCTTCACATTCCAAGGCTATCTTCCGGCTCCCATGGACTGTAATGGTGCCCTTGTGACCTGGCATCTTGAGTTGCAAATATATGTAACACGGCCGAGCCATGAACTTGGCATAAGCCGGCCGCCCAAACAGAGCATGATATGGGCTTTTGATCTTAACCACTTCAAAGGTTAATCTTTCTACTCTGGAGTCATACTCATCCCCAAAGGCTACTTCCAGTTCGATCTTACCAACCGGGTATGCCGACTTACCAGGTACCACACCATGAAAAATAGTGTTGGATTGTTTAAGATTTTTATCCGTCAATCCTATCCGGCGCAACGTCTCATAGTAGAGGATGTTGATGCTGCTGCCTCCATCCATGAGTACCTTAGTAAACTTGTACCCACCAACCTAAGGTGCCACCACCAAAGCCAAGTGACCCGGATTATCAACCCAGGGCGGGTGATCCTCTCTGCTCCACACAATAGGCTGCTCCGACCAACGTAAATAACGTGGAATTGCCGGCTCAACGACATTGACGACCCTCTTATGGAGTTTCTGGTCCCTCTTGCATAAACTGGTAGTAAAGACATAATACTGTCTGCTACTCAACTGCTTCGGGTTGATTTGATAGCCGGATTGCTGCTGCTGATTCCCTTGGCCGTGTTGCTGATTATACCCTCCTTGGTGACCAGGATAACCCTGACCGTGAAAACCTCCTCCGCTTGAACCGGCGCCCGGGCCCTGAAAGCCGCCTCCACCTGAGCCGCCGCCTGGGCCGTGACCCCCATCAAATGCATTTGAATTTTTAAATGCCTTCATGATTGTGCAATCCTTCCACAACTGGGTGGCTGGTTTCTCCCGGGTGCCGTGTTTTGGACAAGGTTCATTCAACAATTGCTCAAGGGTGGGGCCTGACCCGCCCGATCGAGGGGGTTGCCTGCCCTTGCGCCGCTGATTACCACCCTGCGCATTAGTATTAGCAACAAACTCATCAGCCTTACATTTATTACCTCCTTGATTCACTGGGTTATGCTGGTGACCCTTGCCATTGCCGTTCTTCTTTCCCTTCGTTGTCTTTTCTTCATCAGACACCGGGTCCTTGGTGGTATCAGAATCGGCATACTTGACAAGAGCTGCCATCAATGTCCCCATGTCATTACAGTCATGTTTAAGCCACCCCAACTTTTGCTTCAGCGGTTCAAAGTGGCAGTTTTTCTCCAACATTAAAACTGCTGAGCCGACATCCATCTTATCAGATGAATGTATTATCTCCTTGACCCGGTGCGCCCAATGGGTTGTAGATTCTCCATCCTCTTGCTTGCAATTGGTTAGGTCCACAATCGACATTGGCTGCTTACACATGTCCTTAAAGTTCTGGATGAACCGTGCTTTCAACTCCGCCCATGAGCCGATAGAATTGGGTGGCAATCCCTTCAACCAGGTCCGAGCTGTTCCATCCAACATCATGGTAAAATACTTGGCCATTGCAGCATCGCTAACCTCCAACAGCTCCATAGCCATCTCATAACTCTCAATCCAAGCCCCTGGCTGTAAGTCAGCTGTGTAATTAGGCACTTTACGAGGCCCCTTGAAATCCTTGGGCAACCGCTCATTGCGTATGGCTGGGACCAGGCAGGGCACACCTCCGGTTCTTGTGACCACTCCTGCCTCAATCGAGGTTGCTGGATAAGCCGGAAAGGTTTGGTGAGCCGCCTGCTCTGCTGCTATCTGAGCCACCCGTTCCGCCTCTTGACGAATCCTCTCCTGATCCGCCAAGTTAAGGGCTCCAGCCCGCACCGGCTCATGCCTATATGGCCGATTGTGGCGTTGAGCATTACTTGACATCTCTGCGGACTCCATGTGCCTACTATAACTCGGCCTCTGATTTGGGCGAGGAGTTGAATGAATCCTGTCTCAACTGTAGGAGTATGCATCTTGGTGGGCCAAAGCTGTCTGAAGTAGTTCTCATACCCTCCGGGTTTCAATTGCTGCTGGCGAGTCGCCTTCCATTGGGAGAGCCACCAAACGAGCCGACGCTGCGATGAGATTTTCCATAGGATTAGAGAAGTGACCCGGGGGTGTTGACACATAACGAGGAGGAGCTGTATTCATGTGAGGCGGCTCCATGGTGCGTGGCTGAACTGGTGCACCGGGCGTTGTGACCCGGTTTGCCTCTGGCGGGTTGCTCCCCCCAGCTCTGAGTGTATGGAATAGGTTCCTCGGATCCAGTGTTAGAGGCAGACGCGACTGAGTTTTTTGATGCCTCCTCCTCATGATATCGTTTGATGCATTAAGATCCACCGAGAGCCGGAAGGTTTCTGCTTGAAGCTGCTGAGCACGAGCATCCAAAGTTGCCCGTTCTACTGCCTTCCAGGTTTCCTCCGCGGCTAGATTTTCCTTAGCTTGCACCATCTCCTCCTGCACGCGTGCCACTTCTACATCATGCTGGGCTTTATTTGCCGGCTCTACCATAGCGGTTAACAGAGTCGTCAGCTTATCCATGAGGTCCATTAGAACATGAGCCCGGGGCGCGCGGGATCCCCTGACCCGGCTGCTGCCGACCCGGTAGCCGCTGCTGTCGCTGCGGTGGAGTTCTGTCCGGGCTGCGTCCCTGCCATGAAGACTCCAGCCCAATTCGGAGGCTCAAGGGGGTCCGGAATACTACTGCCATCGGAACAACCCCCGAGCATGTCGTCTTGCAGTTGGTACAACGAATCCGTCTCACATGTTGATGATGCAGTATCAGAGCAGATGGCCATCTCCCCGCCTTCCATCGATCCTTCAGAGTATTCACCGCCATGGATGCAGCCTATGAAGGCATGTTTCACGACAGATTGAACACGGGTGGACCCGGCGCGCTGAGCCGTTTCGATGAGGTTGGTGTGGACGTCCGGCTTAGGGCCTGACTCGCCGATCCGACCGATGAAGATGTGAATTCCGCCGAAGGGGACCTGGTACCCGTACTCGATTGAGCCGGCCTCGGGGTCCCAGCCTTCGTCGTCGATGTAGAGTTTGCCGCGACGACTCTTGGTCATCCGGCCCACAGCGTATCCTTTGAGCCCTTTGAAGTTGCCCTTCAAGAACTCAAATCCACCGTGCGCTGGCCCCACGGTGGGTGCCAACTATCGTGGAGTTGACATGGTAGATGTCCTAGAGCAAGGACTTAGTCATAGGGCCATCGCACTAGGAAGCTTAAAGGGGTTGATCGGGACAAAGGACACATGGGAGAGTTTTTATACTACTTCGCCCCCTTACAATGAAGGTAAAAGCCTACGTCTAGTTGGGATTGGTATTGCCGATGTTTCAATCTCCAAGAGGCTCAACTCGCCGGCTTGGATATCGACTTGGTTGTTTCTTGCCCTAAACCGCCACCGGGTCGTCCCCTTATATACACGGGTTGACGCCTGGTGGCCTACAGAGTCCCGGCCGGCTCATAATCATGTCCGGCTCGGTGACTTCCTTTACATACCTTTCTTTACAAGTATTTCCTTACATACGGCGGTTTACAGTATCAGGCCTTAAGCTGGCCCCAAGCCTTTGGGCCTTCTATACATTTAGTAAACTATCATCTTGAATGTTTATCGAGTTTCTTCTGTAACCCGCCATTGGGCTGACTCGGCCCCTCCTGGGCGGGTCATACTGGTAGTAATATCCCCAACAGAACCGGTATCTAATACCCAGGTGCTACTAGGAGTACTAGTAAGGTACACATCAATAACACACATATATCAAATATACTTTTGTTGAAGTTGAAAACCTTCTTATCTACCAAGTATTTGAGGCAGTTTTGCTACCAGTGACCGTTCCCCTAATAGAAGCACTTCGTCTCGGGTTTGGGTTCTTGGGTTTCTTCACTGGAGCGGCAACTGGCTTGCCATTCAAGAAGTTTCCCTTCTTGCCCTTGCCCTTCTTTGAAACTAGTTCTCTTGTTAACCATCAACACTTGATGCTCCTTCTTGATTTCTACCTTTACGGCCTTAAGCATGACGAACAACACCGGGATTAACTTCCCTTGCATGTTATAGTTCATCAAGAGACTCTAGTAGCTTGGTGATAGCGACTGGAGAACTTTTGACAATCACTCTCTTATCTGGAAGATCAACTCCCACTTGATTTAAGTGATTGAAGTACCCAGACATTCTGAGCACATGCTCACTGGCTGAGCTATTCTCCTCCATATTGTAGGCAAAGGTCTTGTCAGAGGTCTCAACCTCTCAACACGGGCATGAGCCTGAAATACAGTTTCAGCTCTTCGAACATCTCATATGTTCTATGGCATTCAAAACGCTTTTGGAGCCCTGACTCTAAGACGTAAAGCATGGCGTACTAAACTATCAGGTAGTCATTAGAACGTGTCTACCAGATGTTCACAACATCCACAGACGACGCCAGAGGGGTTGGCACACCGAGCGGTGCATCAAGGATAGAAGCCTTCTGTGTAGCAGAGAGGACAATCCTCAGACTACGGCCCTAGTCTGCACAATTGCTTACAAGATCTTTCAACTTAGTCTTTCTCTAGGAACGTATTAAAACAAAGAGCTCAAGTGCGAGCTATTAATCCACAACATAATTTGCAAAGACAATTTAGACTATGTTCATGATAATTAAGTCCATCTAATCAAATTATTCAATGAACTCCCACTCAGATAGACATCCCTCTAGTCATCTAAGTGATACATGATCCGAATCGACTAGGCTGTGTTTGATCATCACGTGAGACGGACTAGTCATCAACGGTGAACATCTCCATGTTGATCGCATCTACTATACGACTCATGTTCGACCTTTCGGTCTCTTGTGTTCCGAGGCCATGTCTGTACATGCTAGGCTCGTCAAGTCAACCTAAGTGTTTCGCATGTGTAAATCTGGCTTACACCCGTTGTATGCGAACGTTAGAATCTATCACACCCGATCATCATGTGGTGCTTCGAAACAACGATCCTTCGCAACGGTGCACAGTTAGGGGGAACACTTTCTTGAAATTTTGTGAGGGATCATCTTATTTATGCTACCATCGTTCTAAGCAAATAAGATGCAAACATGATAAACATCACATGCAAATCATAAAGTGACATGATATGGCCAATACCATCTTGCGCCTTTGATCTCCATCTTCAAGGCGCGACATGAACACCATCGTCACCAGCATGACACCATGATCTCCATCATCGTGTCTTCATGAAGTTGCCTCGCCAACTATTACTTCTACTACTATGGCTAACGGTTAGCAATAAAGTAAAGTAATTACATGGCGTTTTCATTGACACGCAGGTCATATATAAATTAAGACAACTCCTATGGCTCCTGCCGGTTGCCATACTCATCGACATGCAAGTCGTGATTCCTATTACAAGAACATGATCAATCTCATACATCGCATATATCATTCATCACATCCTTTTGGCCATATCACATCACATAGCATACCCTGCAAAAACAAGTTAGACATCCTCTAATTGTTGTTGCATGTTTTATGTGGTTGCTATGGGTTTCTAGCAAGAACGTTTCTTACCTACGCAAAACCACAACGGTGATATGCCAATTGCTATTTACCCTTCATAAGGACCCTTTTCATTGAATCCGATCCGACTAAAGTGGGAGAGACAGACACCCGCTAGCCACCTTATGCATCAAGTGCATGTCAGTCGGTGGAACCAGTATCAAGTAAGCGTACGTGTAAGGTCGGTCCGGGCTGCTTCATCCCACAATGCCACCGGATCAAGATAAGACTAGTAACGGTAAGCAAATTGAACAAATCATCGCCCACAACTACTTTGTGTTCTACTCATGCATAGAATCTACGCATAGACCTAGCTCATGATGCCACTGTTGGGGAACGTAGCAATAATTCAAAAAATTTCCTACGTGTCACCAAGATCAATCTAGGAGATACTAGCAATGAGAGAGAGGGACTGCATCTTCATACCCTTGAAGATCGCTAAGTGGAAGCGTTACAAGAACGCAGTTGGTGGAGTCATACACGCAGCGATTCAGTTCGCGGTCGATTCCGATCTAAGCACCGAACAACAGCGCCTCCGCGTTCAACACATGTATAGCCCGGGGATGTCTCCTCCTTCTTGATCCAACAAGGGGAGAGGAGAAGTTGAGGGAGAACTCCGACAGCACGACGGCAAGGGTGTCTGGCAGCCCTCCCAACCCCCACTATTTATAGGAGAAGGGGAGAGGGGGGCGGCGGCCAAGGGGAAACCCTAGATGGGTTTGGGCGCCCCCACCCCTAGGAAACTTGCCTCCCAAGCCGGGAGGGGTGGCTGCCCTAGGGGAGGCGCCCCCACCTCTCCTAGTTACATGAGATGGGGTGGGAGGGGCGCTCTGCCCCTTAGTGGGCTGATGTGCCCCCTCCCTTGGCCCATAAGGCCCCCAACGCTTGTCGGGGCCTCCGAAACCCCTTTCGAACACGCTGGTCGTCACCCGGTACCCCAAGAACAATTCCGGACTCCAATACCCTTCGTCCAATATATCGATCTTCACCTCCGGACCATTCCGGAATTCCTCATCACGTCCGCGATCTCATCCGGGACTCCGAACAACCTTTGGTAACCACATACTATTTCCCATAATAACTCTAGCGTCACCGAACCTTAAGTGTGTAGAACCTACGGGTTCGGGAACCATGCAGACATGACCGAGACATCTCTCCGGCCAATAACCAATAGCGGGATCTGGATACCCATATTGGCTCCCACATGTTCCACGATGATCTCATCAGATGAACCACGATGTCGGGGATTCAATCAATCCCGTATACAATTCCCTTTGTCTATTAGTGTGTTACTTGCCCGAGATTCGATCGTCGGTATCCTCATACCTCATTCAATCTCGTTACCGGCAAGTCTCTTTACTCGTTCTATAACGCATGATCCCATTACCAACTCCTTAGTCACATTGAGCTCATTATGATGATGCATTACTGAGTGGGCCCAGAGATACCTCTCCGTCATACGTAGTGACAAATCCCAGTCTCGATTCGTGCCAACCCAACAGACACTCTTGGAGATACATGTAGTGCACCTTTATAGCCACCCAGTTACGTTGTGACGTTTGGTACACCCAAAGCATTCCTACGGTATCCGGGAGTTGCACAATCTCATGGTCTAAGGAAATGATACTTGACATTAGAAAAGCTTTAGCAAACGAACTACACGATCTTGTGCTACGCTTAAGATTGGGTCTTGTCCATCACATCGTTCTCTTAATGATGTGATCCCGTTATCAATGACATCCAATGTCCATGGCCAGGAAACCATGACCATCTATTGATCAACGAGCTAGTCAACTAGAGGCTTACTAGGGACATATTATGATCTATGTATTCACACATGTATTACGGTTTTCATTTAATACAATTATAGCATCAATAATAGACATTTATCATGAACAAGTAAATATAATAATAAACATTTTATTATTGCCTCTAGGGCATATTTCCAACATTTTACGTACCCGCTTGACTGATATTTTAAAGATGGCCCCTTATGCAAAGTACATGAAAGACATCGTCACCAATAAGAGAAAAATACTGGAAGTTGAAATCTCCACCATGCTTGCTAATTATTCTTGTAAGGATGGAGTACCTAAAAACTTGGAGACCTGGGAATACCAACTATACCGTGCTCCATGAAAAGAAATTATGTGAAAACTGCTTTGTGTGATTTAGGAGCTGGTGTTAGTGTTATGCCATTTCCTTTATAGAAAAGACTTGATTTGAATAACTCTCACCTACTGAAATATCTTTGCACATGGCTGATAGATCAACTGCCATACCTATCGGTATTTGTGAGGATGTGCCCGTTGTTGTTGCAAATGTTACTATTTTGACTGACTTTGTTGTACTTGAGATGCCCGAGGACGACAACTTGTCTATTATCCTTGGTAGACCCTTTTTGAATACTGTAGGGGCTGTTATTGATTGCAATAAAAGCAATGCCACCTTTCATATAAATAGCAATGAGCATACGGTGCACTTTCCAAAGAAACAATTCCAAGTGAATGGTATAAATGTTATTGAAAAATCTTCGAAACTCACTATTGGAAGTTTTCAAATACCTCTACCTACTGCCAAAAAGAAATATGATATACTTATTGTTGCGGACATGCATATCCCCGTGTAGGTAACTTAGTGTTTTACAAAAGTTCTTCGGTTTCATGCTAATCGAAGGTGGTTGTTAATAAGATTTGATCAACCTTATTAATGGATCACTTTTGGGAGGTATGAAGTCGATGAATCTAGTAGGCACAACCTTCTGTCCTCACTTTTTATTTTATGTTTTTGTTAGTTAAATAAAATAAAATGACATGTTTATCCTGTTTTTTTGGATTTTCCGTGCAAATAAAAAATGACCCAAAAATAAAAGTTCTCATTATGTCCTGAAAATTTTATATGATTTTTTTGAATATTTAAGAATTTTTGGTGCAATTAACATCAGAGGAGGGTGCACCAGGTGGGCACAACCCACCTGGGCATGCCAGCACCCCCAGGCGTGCCTTGGTGGGTTCTGGTCCCCCTGTGAGCCCCCTCACTTATCTCTTTAGCCCATGTCATCACCTACCTCTAGAAAAAAAATTCACCATTGCTCTCTCTCTCTCGTGTTCTTGCTCTAAAACCCACGGATTTCGATCTCTTTGCTCGAAGCTCCGTTATCGAAACTGTTTTGGGGGAATGCTACTTGGTATGTGGCTCCTCCATTGGTCCAATTAGCTTTTGCTTTAGTAGTTTATATTTTGAATAATTAGCTACTCTTGGTGCTGCTATAGATGAGCTTGCATCTTGAATTCTTAGAGTTCTAAGTAGTTTGAATGCTTAATATAGCCTCTATGCATGTTTATAAGTGGTTACTATCAATCTTGTGAAGTTTTGTTGAGAAAAATTGTGTGGACTAAAAATTTCAGAATTTTGTTCATAGGAATAAGATGAGTTTCTTTAGGAAGTTTGCTTCCAAGAAGAACTCCAAGGGAGTTGTGGGTGAATCATCGGATAGTGACCTCCAAACTCGGGGAATGGCGGAAGTGTGGCCATGCGAATGGCCACATAACCCCTTCATGGATGGAGCCGGAGTCCGTCAAGAGTTTGCACAATTTGCTGCTAATATTGGCCTCGCCGGCTTCATGGCAGCTGAGTGTGAACAATATCATCTCCTTAAAAATTCCTTTGTGTAAAGTTTTCATTTCATAAGTAGGAATAATCCCCTGAGGTGCGGTTTAATTTATATGTTGAAACCTGCCAGATATCACTTATTGAATTTTGTGATATATGCTTGCTCCCTTCTGACAGGGAGATAAGAGAACCTAGGCCTGCAGAGTTTGAGGGCATTTATCGCACTCTGTCAGTAAGAGACGAGAGAGGGGTGTCGAGTGTCACCGCCACTAGCTTGCTGTTTCCTTAAGTGCATTATTTTACTCTATTCATTGCGAAGTGTCTACTTGCTAGGGAGAAGGTTGGTGCACTTAGTGCCCCCGATTTCGTTGTCTTACGCCGCACACTCTACGGCGATAACACTTATAGCTTGGGAGCTATTGTGGCATGCCGCCTTCACCTTAGCAGGATCCAAGGGTAAAATTCATGGCGATATTTATGCGACTCATTTAGCGAGTCATTTTAACATTCAGATTCTCCAGCATGATTATCATTTTACCAAGGTTTATTTAGATCGCCAGGCTATGGCAACTTATCAATTTATTGATGGCGAGAACACTACTATTCCAATTCCTTACAACCTGGTTTTCAGTGAGAATACCCGTGATATTATCCCGTTGCCTGCACCTGCTTTGTTTGATTCTATTGCCAGGGGCGGATACAGGATCATGCCAGAAGACATCGTCGCCTACCGGAACAACGAGCTAGCGGCTCAGGAGGAGCCTCAGGAGCGGGACGCTCAGGTACCCGCTCCACAACACTTCAACATAGGACCTGATGTCTACTATGAGTGGTGATTGCCAAGTTAGGCCAAAAGCCTAAGCTTGGGGGAGTACGTATTTCCATTGATATTACATTCATGTTCACACATTTCATTTCAGTTGTCGGTGTCCACACTTTTTCATTGTATTATCCATGCTAGATTTATTTTCTCGCATTCTTCTTGTGTTTGAAGAACTTTGAGAAAATCCAAAAATATTTCCTGCTTCTTTTTGGTTTTCATTTCTTGTTTAAATTAGTTATAGTATTAAAAGAAAGCCCAAAAAGATTTCTCGATTCTTCTTCTTGCTTGTTCATACGTCTCCAACGTATCTATAATTTTTGATTGTTCCATGCTATTATATTATCTATTTTGGATGTTTTATATGCATCAATATGCTATTTTATATTATTTTTGGGACTAACTTATCAACCCAGAGCCCAGTGCCAGTTTCTGTTTTTTTCCTTGTTTTTGAGTTTCGCAGAAAAGGAATATCAAACGGAGTCCAAACGGAATAAAACTTTATGATGATTTTTCTTGGACCAAAAGACACATGTGGGACTTGACAACCAAGACAAAGGAGTCCCGAGGTGCCGGCAGGGGTGCAGGGCACGCCCAGGGGGCGCCCCCTGCCTTATGGGCCCCTCGGGGCTCCTCTAACCCTATTCTTCGACCTATAAATTCAGAAATATTCCCAAACCCTCAGAACCATCCACGAAAATACTTTTCCACCACTGCAACCTTCTATTCCCATGAGATCCCATCTTGGGGCCTTTTCCAGTGATCTGCCGGAGGGGGATTCGATCACGGAGGGCATCTACATCAACCCTATTGCCCTTCCGATGAAGCGTGAGTAGTTTACCTCAGACCTATGGGTCGATAGCTAGTAGCTATATGGATTCTTCTCTCGCTATGATCTTCAATACCATGTTCTCCTCGATGTTCTTGGAGTTCTATCTGATGTAATATTCGTTTGCGATGTTTTTGTCGAGATCCAATGAATTGTGGATTTATGATCAGATTATTTATGAATATTATTTGAATCTCCTCTGAATTCTTATATGCATGATTTGATATCTTTGTATTTCTCTTCGAATTATCGGTTTGGTTTGGCCAACTAGATTGGTATTTCTTGCAATGGGAGAGGTGCTTAGTTTTGGGTTCAATCTTGCGGTGTCCTCACCCAGTGACATAGTACGGGTAGCAAGACATGTATTGTATTTTTGCCATCAAGGATAAACAGATGTGGTTTTCATCATATTGCTTGAGTTTATCCCTCTACATCATGTCATCTTACTTAAGGCGTTACTCCGTTCTTTATGAACTTAATACTCTAGATGCATGCTGGATAGCGGTTGATGTGTGGAGTAATAGTAGTAGATGCAGAATCGTTTTGGTCTACTTGACACGAACGCGATGCATATATGCATAATCATTTCCTTGAATATCATCTTAACTTTGATCTTTTCTATCAATTGCTCGACAGTAATTTGTTCACCCACCGTATTATTTGCCTTCAAGAGAGAAGCCTCTAGTGAAACCTATGGCCCCCGGGTCTATTTTCCATCATATATTTTCAGATCTATAAACCAAAAAACCCAAAAATACCTTGCTGCAATTTATTTACTTTTTTATGTTTTAGTAATCTTTTATATCTATCTCTACAATCTCACCATTGCAATTGACCGTGAAGGGATTGACAACCCCTTTATCGCGTTGGGTGCAAGTATTTGATTGCTTGTGCAGGTGCATAGATTGGAGACTTGCTTGTACCTACTACTAGATTGATACCTTGGTTCTCTAACTGAGGGATATACTTATCTCTACTTTGTTGCATCACCCTTTCCTCTTCAAGGTAAAAACCAACGCAAGCTTAAGAAGTAGCACTTGTTGGGAGCTTTCCCGTGTAAATAGTTTTTCTTGTTTTTTGTTTTTCCTATTTTAAGTTGCTTCCTTCTAGAGAAACTAAAAACTCCAAAAATATTGCAGTGTGTTTCTCTGAATTACTTTTTTCATTTATTGAGTCATACCAAGGAGAAGACCATGATGAGATTGTTGAGTGGCTCTCATATGCATTATTGTTGATCTAACAAGGAGCCTAAATTACCTTGTCTTCTCCTTTGAATAAAATGTTTGCAGATTCCAGCTTAGTCCACCACACTCTTGCACTATTATTATTTTCAAATAGTTTGGTGAACTGGCTGTGGCAGAGAGAAATAGGTATGAATTCAACTTGTTCTATTTTTGTAAATATGATTAACCTAGTATCCATGATTCAGCATATTATGATCGAACTTGTTTGCAATGACAATTAGAGATTATAGTTTCTCATGCCATGCTTAAGTAGCTAGGAGTGGATAATAATTTATCTTAGATGTCAACATTGTGTTAAAATGATTGTGATGTAGTATGATGATACCGTATCCTCCTCCAAATGTTCGAGTGGCTTGACTTGGCACATGTTCATGCATGTAGTTGAATCAAAACAACATAGCCTCTACGATATTTTTGTTCATGGTGTTCATATCCTACTCATGCTAGTGTCCAATGTTCATTATGCATAATGCATGTTCATGACCATTTTTGCTCTCTAGCTGGCCGCTTCCCAACCTATTTGCTAGCCTTCGCCTGTACTAAACGGAATTACTGCTTGTGCATCAAAATCCTAAAACTCAAGTTATTCCAGACGAGTCCACCATACCTACCTATATGCGGTATTACCCTGCCGTTCTAAGTAAATTTGCATGTGCCACCTCTAAAAACTCCAAACAAATATCCTTTTTTGTGTGCCTGGATTGTTCATAGAGCGACAAGAGGTAGTCGGTATCTTCCATGCTAAGCGGGTTATTCTCATGATGAGTGTTTATTCACTCGTCCTTGCACGAGAGGGCGATAATAGGGATTCACAGTCCCGAAATGAAATTGCAAATAATTAAACAAAACTCCCCCAGGACTGATGTTGGTATGGATGGTACCCGTGGATTCGGTTAGCACTGGAGTGTGTTTGTTGGTGGAGTGGGAGTAGACCTTTACTTTTATCACTTGGGAACCGCCACTAATGTGTTTAGCATGGAAGATATCGATAACTAATGGTCGTGGAGTAAACAAGAAGGGTGTATTTCTCAAAATTTCATTTACCTCCATTTTAAAAATTGAGCTCTAGCACTGCTGCAAATCCCTGCTTCCCTCTATGAAGGGACTATCTATTTATTTTTATGTTGAGTCATCACCTTCTCAAATAAGTGCTAGATCTTGAGAGCACTATTGTCGTCCTCATGCATTGTGTATAGTTAATGTTGGATGCATCATGACTGGATCTTTTCTACCATGAATTACAATGTTTAGTGTTGGGGAACACAGTAATTTCAAAAAAATTCCTACGCACACGCAAGATCATGGTGATGCATAGCAATGAGAGGGGGGAGTGTTGTCTATGTACCCTCGTAGACCGTAAGCGGAAGTGTTATGACAACACGGTTGATGTAGTCGTACGTCTTCACGATCGACTGTTCCTAGTACCGAAAGTATGACACCTCCGTGATCTGCACATGTTCGGCTCGGTGACGTCCCACAAACTCACGATCCAGCAGAGTGTCGAGGGAGAGCTTCGTCAGCATGACGGCGTGATGACGATGATGATGATGCTACCGGAACAGGGCTTCACCTAAGACAGCTACGATATGACCGAGGTGGATTATGGTGGAGGGGGGCACCGCACACGGCTAAGAGATCAATGATCAACTTGTGTGTCTATGCGGTGCCCCCTCCCTCGTATATAAGGAGTGGAGGAGGGGGGAGAGCCGACCCTCTATGGTGCCCCCTGGAGGAGTCCTACTCCCTCTGGGAGTAGGATCCCCCTTCCCTAGTTGGACTAGGAGAGAAGGAAGGGGGAGAGAGGGAGGAAGGAAAGGGGGGCTCCGCCCCCTTCCTAGCCCAATTCGGACCAGAGGGGGAGGGGGCGCGCGGCCTGCCCTGGCTGCCTCTCTCACTAAAGCCCATTAGGGCCCATATACTCCCCGGGGGCTTCCGGTAACCCCCCGGTACTCCGGTATATGCCCGAACTCACTCGGAACCTTTCTGATGTCCAAACATAGGCTTCCAATATATCGATCTTTATTTCTTCACCATTTCGAGACTCCTCATCATGCTCGTGATCACATCCAGGACTCCGAACAACCTTCGGTTCATCAAAACACAAAAACTCATAATACCGATCATCACCGAACGTTAAGCATGCGGACCCTACGAGTTCGAGAACTATGTAGACATGACCGAGACACGTCTCTGCTCAATAACCAATAGAGGAACCTGGATGTTCATATTGGCTCCCACATATTCTACGAAGATCTTTATCGGTCAAACTGCATAACGATATACGTTGTTCCCTTTGTCATCGGTATGTTACTTGCCCGAGATTCGATCATCGGTATCTCAATACCTAGTTCAATATCGTTACCGGCAAGTCTCTTTAGTCATTCCGTAATGCATTATCCCGCAACTAACTCATTAGTCACATTGCTTGCAAGTCTTATATTGATGTGCATTACCGAGAGGGCCCAGAGATACCTCTCTGACAGTCGGAGTGACAAATCCTAATCTCGATCTATGCCAACTCAACAAACACCATCGGAGACACCTATAGAGCACCTTTATATTTACCCCGTTATGTTGTGACATTTGGTAGCACACAAAGTGTTCCTCCGGTATTCGGGAGTTGCATGATCTCATAGTCATAGGAACATGTATAAGTTATGGAGAAAGCAATAGCAACAAACTACACGATCATCATGCTAAGCTAACGGATGGGTCAAGTCAATCACATCATTCTCTAATGATGTGATCCTGCTAATCAAATGACAACTCATGTCTATGGTTAGGAAACATAACCATCATTGATTCAATGAGCTAGTCAAGTAGAGGTATACTAGTGACATTCTGTTTGTCTATGTATTCACACATGTACTAAATTTCCGGTTAATACAATTCTAGCATGAATAATAAACATTTATCATGATATAAGGAAATATAAATAACAAATTTATCAAGGTATGTGCTTTGTGAAATTCCAATTAAGTGTCTTGATCTATCTCTATAGATCTTGATGCCTAATATATAAGCAGCTTCACCGAGGTCTTTCATTGAAAAATTCTAATTCAAGTAAGATGCTATTTAGAAATTCAGTATCATTTCCGATTAACAATATGTCATCTACATATAATATCAGAAATGCTATAGAGCTCCCACTCACTTTCTTGTAAATACAGGCTTCTCCGAAAGTCTGTATAAAACCATATGCTTTGATCACACTATCAAAGCGTATATTCCAACTCCGAGAGGCTTGCACCAGTCCATAAATGGATCACTGGAGCTTGCACACTTTGTTAGCACCTTTTGGATCGATAAAACCTTCTGGTTGTATCATATACAACTCTTCTTTAAGATATCCATTAAGGAATGCAGTTTTGACATCCATTTGCCAAATTTCATAATCATAAAATGCGGCAATTGCTAACATGATTCAGACGGACTTAAGCATCGCTACGGGTGAGAAGGTCTCATGGTAGTCAACTCCTTGAACTTGTCAAAAACCTTTTGCAACAAGTCGAGCTTTGTAGACAGTAACATTACTGGTAGCGTCAGTCTTCTTCTTGAAGATCCATTTATTCTCTATGGCATCCCGATCATCGGGCAAGTCAACCAAAGTCCACACTTTGTTCTCATACATGGATCCCATCTTAGATTTCATGGCCTCAAGCCATTTTGCGGAATCTGAGCTCATCATCGCTTCCTCATAGTTCGTAGGTTCGTCATGGTCAAGTAACATGACTTCCAGAACAGGATCACCGTACCACTCTAGTGCGGATCTTACTCTAGTTGACCTATGAGGTTCGGTAGTAACTTGATCAGAAGTTTCATGATCATCATCATTAGCTTCCTCACTTACTAGTGTAGGAATCACTGGATCTGATTTCAGTGATGAACTACTTTCCAATAAGGGAGAAGGTGCAATTACCCCATCAAGTTCTACTTTCCTCCCACTCACTTGTTTTGAGAGAAACTCCTTCTCTTGAAAGGATCCATTCTTAGCAATGAATATCTTGCCTTCAGATCTGTGATAGAAGGTGTACCCAACAGTCTCCTTTGGGTATCCTATGAAGACACATTTCTCCGATTTGGGTTCGAGCTTATCAGGTTGAACCTTTTTTCACATAAGCATCGCAGCCCCAAACTTTAAGAAACGACAACTTGGGTTTCTTGCCAAACCACAACTCATAAGGTGTCGTCTCAATGGATTTAGATGGTGCCCTATTTAACGTGAATGCAGTCGTCTCTAAAGCATAACCCCAAAACGATAGGGGTAAATCAGTAAGAGACATCATAGATCGCACCATATCTAGTAAAGTACGATTATGATGTTCGGACACACCATTACGTTGTGGTGTTCCGGGTGGCGTGAGTTGCCAAACTATTCCACATTGTTTCAAATGAAGACCAAACTCGTAACTCAAATATTCTCCTCCCCGATCAGATCGTAGAAATTTTATTTTCTTGTTATGATGATTTTCCACTTCACTCTGAAATTGTTTGAACTTTTCAAATGTTTCAGACTTATGCTTCATTAAGTAGATATACCCATATCTACTCAAATCATCTGTGAAGGTGAGAAAATAATGATATCCGCCGCGAGCCTCAATGTTCATTGGACCACATACATCAGTATGTATGATTTCCAATAACTCTGTTGCTCGCTCCATTGTTCCGGAGAACGGAGTTTTAGTCCTCTTTGCCATGAGGCATGGTTCGCAAGTACCAAGTGATTCATGGTTCGCAAGTACCCCATCCGCATGGAGTTTCTTCATGCGCTTTACACCAATATGACCCAAACGGCTGTGCCACAAATAAGTTGCACTATCATTATCAACTCTGCATCTTTTGGCTTCAATACTATGAACATGTGTATCACTACAATCAAGATTTAGCAAAAATAGACCACTCATCAAGGGTGCATGACCATAAAAGATATTACTCATATAAATAGAACAACAATTATTCTCTGATTTAAATGAATAACCATCTCGCATCAAACCAGATCTAGATATAATGTTCATGCTCAACGCTGGCACCAAATAACAATTATTTAGGTCTAAAACTAATATCGAAGGTAGATGTAGAGGTAGCGTGCCGACGATGATCACATCGACTTTGGGACCATTTGCCACGCGCATCGTCACCTCGTCCTTAGCCAATCTTCGCTTATTCCATAGCCCCTGTTTCGAGTTGCAAATGTTAGCAACTGAACCAGTATCAAATACCCAGGCACTACTGCGAGCATTAGTAAGGTACACATCAATAACATGTATATCAAATATACCTTTCACTTTGCCATCCTTCTTCTCCGCCAAATACTTGGGGCATTTCCCCTTCGAGTGACCAGTCCCTTTGTAGTAGAAGCAATCAGTCTCGGGCTTAGGTCCAGAGTTGGGTTTATTCACTTGAGCAGCAACTGGTATGTTGTTCTTCTTGAAGTTCCCTGTCTTCCCTTTACCCTTTTTCTTGAACTGCTGGTCTTGTTGACCATCAACACTTGATGCTCCTTCTTGATTTCTACCTCCGCAAACTTTAGCATTGCGAAGAGCTCAGGAATCGTCTTATCCATCCCTTGCATATTATAGTTCATCACGAAGCTCTTGTAGCTTGGTTGGAGTGATTGAAGAACTCTGTCAATGACACTATCATCAGGAAGATTAACTCCCAGCTGAGTCAAGTGGTTGTGGTACCCAGACCTTCTGAGTATATGTTCACTAACAAAACAATTCTCCTCCATTTTGCAGCTGTAGAACTTATTGGAGACTTCATATCTCTCCATTCGGGCATTCGCTTGAAATATTAACTTCAGCTCCTGGAACATCTGATATGCTCCATGACGTTCAAAACATCATTGAAGTCCCTGTTCTAAGCCGTAAAGCATGGCACGCTGAACTATCGAGTAGTCATCAGCTTTGCTCTGCCAGGTGTTCACAACAAATGGCATTGCTCCTACAGCGGGTTTGTCACCTAGCGGTGCTTCCAGGACGTAATTCTTCTGTGTAGCAATGAGGATAATTGTCGGTGTCAAAACCGGAAGATCTCGGGTAGGGGGTCCCGAACTGTGCGTCTAGGCCGGATGGTAACAGGAGGCAAGGGACACGAAGTTTTACCCAGGTTCGGGCCCTCTCGATGGAGGTAAAACCCTACGTGCTGCTTGATTAATATTGATGATATGGGTAGTACAAGAGTAGATCTACCACGAGATCGGAGAGGCTAAATCCTAGAAGCTAACCTATGGTATGATTGTTGATGTGTATGTTGTCCTACGGACTAAAACCCTGCGGTTTATATAGACACCGGATAGGGTTAGGGTTACATAGAGTTGGTTACAATGGTAGGAGATCTGCATATCCGTATCGCCAAGCTTGCCTTCCACGCCAAGGAAAGTCCCTCCCGGACACGGGACAAAGTCTTCAATCTTGTATCTTCATAGTCCAGTAGTCCGGCTGAAGGTATAGTCTGGCTATCCGAACACCCCCTAATCCAGGACTCCCTCAATAATCCTCAAGTTACGGACCTAGTCCGTGTAGTTGCTACCATCGTCTTTCAACTTAGTTTTCTCTAGCAACGCATTAAAATTCAATGAAACAACAGCACGTGCCATCTATCTACAACAACATAGACATGCAAAATACTATCAGGTACTAAGTTCATGATAAATTAAAGTTCAACTAATCAAATTACTTAAGAACTCCCACTTAGATATACATCTCTCTAATCATCTAAATGATCACGTGATCCATATCAACTAAACCATGTCCGATCATCACGAGAGATGGAGTAGTTTTCAATGGTGAACATTACTATGTTGATCATATCTACTATATGATTCACGCTCGACCTTTCGCTCTCAGTGTCCCGAGGCCATATCTGCATATGCTAGGCTCGTCAAGTTTAACCTGAGTATTCTGCGTGTGCAAAACTGGCTTGCACCCGTTGTATGTGAACGTAGAGCTTATCACACCCGATCATCACGTGGTGTCTCAGCACGACGAACTGTAGCAACAGTGCATACTCAGGGAGAACACTTATACCTTGAAATTTAGTGAGAGATCATCTTATAATGCTACCGCCAAACTAAGAAAAATAAGATGCATAAAGGATAAACATCACATGCAATCGATATAAGTGATATGATATGGCCATCATCATCTTGTGCCTTTGATCTCCATCTCCAAAGCACCGTCATGATCACCATCGTCACCGGCTTGACACCTTGATCTCCATCGAAGCATCGTCGTCGTCTCGCCAACTATTGCTTCTACGACTATCGCTACCGCTTAGTGATAAAGTAAAGCAATTACATGGCGATTGCATTTCATACAATAAAGCCACAACCATATGGCTCCTGCCAGTTGCTGATAACTGTGTTACAAAACATGATCATCTCATACAATAAAATTTAGCATCATGTCTTGACCATATCACATCACAACATGCCCTGCAAAAACAAGTTAGATGTCCTCTACTTTGTTGTTGCAAGTTTTACGTGGCTACTACGGGCTGAGCAAGAACCGTTCTTACCTATGCATCAAAGACCACAACGTGGTATAGTGATTGCTTTTTGATCTTCAGAAAGAACCCTGTTCATTGAATCCGATTCAACTAAAGTTGGAGAAACTGACACCCACTAGCCACCTGTGTGTGAAGCACGTCGGTAGAACCAGTCTCGAGTAAGCACTACAAAAAATACACTTCCGTGATGATATGTGTTTGTCACAGTAGGTCACTTTTTTTTGAATATTTACTGTAGGGTAAAAACCCCACAGCCCTTTATTGCAGTCTCAAAGAAACAAACTGTACAGAGAAAGAAAGAGATTACAACCCTAAACTAAAGGTTAAGAAGAACTTACAATTACATTAGGGAGTTAACCCAATCTACAAGCCTAGACTTAGAGCTATCCTTAAGCCTATGTGACAGGAGAAGAATGTCATGTACAAAACTGCCCCTCCAGGCAGCAGAAGTAGCCTGTACTCCCCTGAAAGTTCTCCCATTTCTCAGAATCCATATATTCCAAGCAGCTGTGAGCATAACTTCAAAGAAGAAAGGATGTCCAAATCTCTGCCTTGCTTGAGATACACTTTGCTGAATAGTAGAACCATGTGACCAATCGATCTGCAGGTAGTTCCAAACCCTGGCACTGAAATTTCAACCAAAGAAAAGATGATCCCTGTCCTCCCAAACAAAGGCATTACAGATAACACATAGATTATCAGCCGTAGGGGACCTCTAGTGCCTACGGACCAGCATGTCCTTTGTGTTGAGCCTGTCAAAAAATAGGAGCCAGCCAAAAACCTTAATTTTCATAGTACATCTGCTTTGCCAAAGCCATCTGCAGGGTTTAATAGTTGGGAGGTGTGTATGTTGTCATGCATGTACATCCATGACAAATTTATGACAGAATCAAGATAGTCATACCTGTCCAGTCGTAGAAGTGTTCCATGAAATTACCAAAATTATCATCACGGAAGTGTCCACTTCCATGACGATAAATTGCGTCACAGAAGTGCTTTTGTCAAGGGTGACCGATACGTGGCATCCACTGTAACGGAACGCCGTTAAGCTATCGGGTCGGGTTTTGGATCCGATATCCCGTTAACAGCCCCGGCCAATGGGGATTTTCCACGTGTAAAATCATCATTGGCTAGAGGAAACACGTGTCGGCTCATCGTCGGGACAGATGTCATCCACTCACTGGACAGAAGGCGCCTATGATATGTCGACACATGGCACGGCCCAACAAGTTTAAATGGGCTGGCCCAACTAAAGGCCCACAAGATTTTGCGGACCATAATGAGCCGGCCCAGCTAAAGGACCACGAGATTTTGCGGACCATAATGGGCTGGCCCAGCTAAAGGCCCACAAGATTTTGTGGGCCATATTGGGCCGGCCCAGGTAAAGGCCCACAAGATTTTTGTGTGCCATAATGGGCCGGACCAGGTAAAGGCCCACAAGATTCTTGCGGGTCATAATGGGCCGGCCCAGCAAAAGGCCCATGAGATTTCGCCAACATTAATGGGCCGACCTACCTGTAGGACCACAAGATTTTGAGGACCCTAGTAGGCCGGCCCATTAATTGGCTGCCATGTTTTGGGCCAAATGCCGGCCCATATTTGATCCGGTCCATTAATGGCCTGCCACGCTCCAGGCCTAATAGTGGCCCATATGAGATCCGGCCCGTTAAAAGCCTACCATGTTCTGGGCCAAATTACGGCCCAGATCAGGTCCGGCACTTTAAGAGGCTTTGGGCTCAATTATGGCCCATATCAGATTCGGCCCGTCAACTGGACACTATACTTTTGGGCCCACTTGCTAAAGGCCCACTTAGTAATTCGGCCTGATATTAGTTTTGGCCTGTTAAGGGCCCGTTGAACATTTCGGCCCTATATTAATTTCGGCCTATTAAAAGCCCGTCATATAGTTGGGCCTAACTGTGGCCCAGTTTGCATCCGGCCTGCTCACAGCCGATATCTGATTGGGCCAAACAAGGACCCAGACAATTTTGGCCTGTTAAAAGCCCGTGATTTGATTCGCACAATCATGGGCCGGGGTTCATTTCGGGCTACTGCGTAACTGGTAGGAATTGAGAACAAACCTACTCTATACAATAAAGAAATTACGGCATAGTAACTAAGAACAAACCTACACTACACAATAAAGGATTTAAGGTATATTACATCCATTGGGCATCAAAGTTCGCCACCAGTGATCATAAAGCACAACGAAGAAGCAGATTACAAAAACTGGGCACCATTGCAGCGTAACAAAATAATACTGAACTGAGACCACTTCCAAGACAGTTGAAGAAAGGTTAGCCTTGTGGGGGAACTGCCGCGCAAGCTGCTAAGCAAGGCTATGAAACCGGCCTAGCATGTCGGTCATAGCTTCCAGGTGTAGCTGTTTAGCGATGAGGTTCGCATTGGTGTTCTCCGCAATCTTTCTTAGAGATAGGACTTCAAGTCGAAGTTGAGTTGCAGAATGCCTTTCTGCTAGGACTTGGGACTGAAGAAGTCGAACTGATTCAGACAACGAATTCTGTGAGCTTGTCTGACTGTTAGTCTCAAGTAACTTGAACACTGCATCAAGACAAGACTTTGGGGTTGTCTCGCTATCTTCAAGATGTTTTGCCTTCTTTGCTGCAATATATGTTGGGTTTGTCTCATAGCCTTCAGCAGACTTGTGCATGCCATCAGGCATATCACCCTGAACAAAGCAGAGAGATGACATGTTTTGCACGTGTATAAAGAAAGATGATAACTGTTCTGTCAATTCTAACCAATTTCAAATTAGAAAATAAAGAGTATGTTCAAAATATCAATAGCATAATTCGGCATTGTTCATAATGCGGGGAGCTTCACGACACTACTGGATTACCATGTAAACATAACAAGCATATATGAAGGGCAAAGAAAATCATTGTATCTATTTGGATAATGTGCATGGCATGTTGTTCATATCATCAGCCACATCAGTAAGATAAAACAGGAGATGACAAGGTGCAAATGTGGGCTGCTTCACCACACACTGGATTATAGATCCACAAAAACAAGCATACATATAGGGAGTATTAAGTAATGTGTATGGTATGAATAAGGAATTTGGTTTTACAAGTAAAACTTAGAACTTACGGTTCTTAGGAACATGCATTTTGGTAGAAACAGCAAACTAAATAGAAGTAAATGATAGGGAGCATGAGAAAATTAAACAACAGTTGAGGATAAAGGCTTTAGAAGGACTGACTTACATTAACAGTTAACACCGGCTTTATAATGCCCTTCTCCATGGCAAGGGAAGGATAACTCAAGAATTTCAGCACAGAATCTTCTTCATAAGCATTTCATGTACTCTACATTTTGTAGAGAGTAATTATAGATATGACAATACTGGAAGGGATATAGGATAATGAAGATAAGATGTAGATTGATGCTACATAACCAACTACCAATCCCTGGAAGTACAAGCGTCACAGGACAAAATGTACTGACAAGAGCAATGGGCTACACTTCTGCACTGGCATTGTCTGTGTATTCTACTTGTTGGTAAGATTAAATATAGATCTGATCTTTTTTAGTAAATGGTGGGCCAGGGAGATAAGATGTAGAATGCTACAAAATGAACCAATCCCCCTTCCCATAATACAAGAGTGTTTTGAACACTGGTGTACTGTACAAAACGTTCTTATATTATGGGACGGAGGGAGTAACTGTTAATGTAAGTACATTGATAGACCACATTCAGTCCTTACAAGAGGACTGCAGAGCTAAACCTCTTCAAAAGCAATGGTTTGATTCTAAATTTATGTAAGAGTCCATGCGGATCTTATAATGTCCACCAAATGGACGATTACGAGGCTAACATGTGCAGTGATGCTACATAATCAAACAGTTATGAAAGTAAGTATGGTCATACAGGGCAAGAGGTACTCACAAGAGCAATGCAGTGTGTAGTATAGTTGCGAGATTCTATGGTCCCTTGAGAATGAATGTTCTTCTGCTAACAGTTATCATACAAGTGAGACATTAAGGAAAATGCAGAAATGTAGTTCAAATTGTGATGTGATATCATAGACAGTACCTTACGCTGTAGCCGAGACCAATGTGTAACAAGATTAATCCAGTCACCATCAGATACATGTAGCACTGGAGACTTTACAGAAATTTCGTTCAGAGGCTTGCCATCGAAGTGCGCTTGCCTCAGGTAGGAACAATACTTCATCAACAAGTGCTTGAAAAGCGCAACTAACCCTTGCTCATCATCACAATCCAGTTTGCGCCTCGCCTATTTAAAAGAATGAAATCTTGTGTCTTCTGTTAGCAGAAACATATGCAGTAATGACCATGAATAACATTAGTACATTACTTACGCGTAAGTTGCGGAGGAAGACTGGAAATTGTTCTGTGTCTGCGGTATAATGTTTCCATGAAGGAAAGATGCGCACAAAGTTCCTAACAACAACATAAGCTTCGTCTTCTAAACTGGGAAGAAATGGAATTTGGCAACTGGATTTGGTGTACTCTTTGCTGGAATGTGGGTTTTGTGTCGTACAGCTGGTGCTATGTCAACTGGCATAATCATACTGTTTGCTGCAGTTGGGGTCTGCTGAGTTGGGGCATCAGAAATGACCAGTGTAGTAGGGCTAGAGTCTGCTAGAGTTGGGGTATTTTGTGGGTCAGGTGATATTGCAACTACACCTAATGGGCTATTTGATTTATCAGGTGCCACTACCTTTTCCAAATACTTTGCTTGTGCTCCTCCACGATCAGCAATCGCCCTCTTCCTTTCGAACGTCTGATACACAAGAACATCATTTGAATGGATAAATATGGTATGATGACAGATGGAATATGTACTGAAAATGGATAGGCATGGCGTATTCACATACACGATGTGTAAACTAAGCTAATGGCAGTTCAACAAAGTAGAAGCAATGCAAAGCATCAGTTGCAAGATATGTGCGAGCAATGTAACCTTGGAAAGTTAGAGCAAGTACCTTGATGGGTGAATAAGATAGGGCATCTTCCTCTGACTCCTCCACTAGGGAGTTACATTGACTTAGGTCTCCCTCTAGCTTAGAATCACTTTTAGGATCATATTCTGAGCATGAATCTGTAGGTGGAGAGTGTTTGCATTGCATTGCATCTAGACTTGATTTCAGTCCCTTAATGCCAAGTTTGATAGCCATGGCATTGTTCTACTTTATTCTTTTCATGCGGGCAAGCTCATAATCATTATGATGCTGTTTAGAATCTGAGATTAATGAAAACATAAAAAGTAGTCAGATTATCTATGGAATGCATTACAGTTTCAACTCAGAGAGTGTCTCCCTATAAACCCCCTGCATATGCAAAGTTCACCTCCCCAACCGTGCTGACCAGACCACACACAGAGATACACACCCAAGCGGCGAACATGCATTTTCAAAACTAATTTAGGAACATTTAGCTGGCCAATTAATCAACTCTGTTTTAGTAATATCATATTTGTATTTGAACAACTAAGCTTGTTTAGCTTGATGGGTGGAGCAGTGTTATTATGACACGATGCATGTATTCTGATCGTATAGTGATCATAAAAGGGGGAAACTCTAAGCATATATTTTTTAGCAAAAGAGGGTTTCCCCTCTGATTTCTATTAAAGAAACCACCACGGAACCAACATGATCAATTAAACCCTAAGCATGATCAATTAAGCCGTATTATGGTTGTGCCATGGCAGATTTGAAGCCGCAAACCGGAGAAATGATATTTAGCATCCATTGTTTGCTTCGAACAAAGAACTAAATTCCTAGAGCTGAAAAGAAAGTAGAGTAACCAAGTTAAGATCTATTTTTTGGTTGAGATCAAAAAGTTGAGGAGATATGAAGTACCACCTCTCTTGCGGCGCTGTGTAGGCATCGGGGGTGCGATGGCTGTCGGTGGCGTTGAAGCAGATCTGTGATGGCAGACGAGTGCATCGGGGGATAAGTCCCGTTGCGGTGGAAGAGAAGGTCGTGTGAGCGGGCCCGGCAAAGAGGAAGATGGCACCGATGAAGCGAGAGGATGCGATGCAAGCCTATTGGTCCATCGCCGTGGATGAGAAACGTCCATCTCTAGCAGTGGATGTCGGTGTTCTGGGAACGGGGGTCCCCAGACTTGCCTGCCTGCGGCCTGCGGCGTGGCTCAAAGCGGGGCCCACCACGGCCCATCTTCACCAACACAAACCCAAGACCCTCGTGAGGGGCCAACCCTCGCGGGGCGGACGACGCGGAGCTTCCTCAGGCACGGCCTCGTCAGGCTGGCTCATGAGGAGGTGGAGAGATGAAGGCGGGGTGCCTCACGAGGTGTCCGTGACGCAAGCCATGCCGACTAAGGGCGCCAGGCGGGTGCCAGCCCGCGCAGCGTCCTCCTTTCCTCTTTGGTGCAAAGGAGGCAAGCGCAGCCGCGGAGTACCGAGGCATCAGGAAAAGGTTGCCATTTTGGTGCAACGAGACCAAGACCAGGAGGACTACGAGACCGAGGTCGCCGTGGAGCCCAAGATGGCGTCATCACCAGAGCTTTGTGCAGGCGAAGACTACTTTTGTCAGGATAGCTGATACTTGCTGTCCCCCTTCAAATTAGCCCGCCATTGTTGGCTCCCTCCTGCTCGATATTTGGGAAGAGGACCGGGGCCTCTATAGATAGGAACGGCCACCCACATAGTAAGGGGTCGGTTCCGGGGGTCTTTTTGGGTCAGTTAGTTGGAACTAGAGAAGCAGCCAGAGAGAGAGAGAGATAGAAAGGTGGTTGAACTCCTCCCAGCAATTCATCACCCCAGCCAAGAACAGACCCTCGCGAGGCTGTTCTTCCTTGTATTGTTCATCATCATCAGCCCAAGAGGTAATCCACCACACCACACACTGGAGTAGGGTATTACACCACAACGGTGGCCCGAACTAGTATAAACCCTGTGTCCCTTGTGTTGTTCTTTTCGTAGTTCAGATCCTAGCATGGCGGAGGGAGCAGGTAGGTAGGAGGTGAAATCTCCGCGCGCACCCTAGTGTTCGAACCTCAAGGGTCTGCCGGAACCCGAAATCCAACATTTGGCGCGCCAGGTAGGGGGTGCGCCGGAATTCATCTTCCACCACCCCGTTCTCCTCCGGCCATCACGCTCATGTCTGACGCTCGTCGGGCCCGCGCGGAGCACTGCGCCGCCCTTGCTTCCCGCGTTGCCCAAACATCCCCTGTCGGCGAGCGTCCTCACCGTTCCCCGTCACCTGCTGTCAATGCCGCCACCGGCCCGGCGGGGGACGAGCAGCAAGCATCATCTCAGCATCCGTCTGTGCGGCAAGACGGCCGCACCGCAACTCCCTCGCTCGCCCCGGCTGGATCTTCGTCCCGCGCGCTTCGCGCGCCCATGGAGGCTCGGGCTGCACTCATCGTGGAAAACAAGCTCCCGCACTACCGCCCCGTCGACGACATCGACGAAGAATGGCTCGACCGCGTCGCCGAGCTCGTCCGCGCCGCAGGGGGCTCTTCCGCACCGTCCGGTCCGCTACACCTCACCCTGCCCCGCGCGGGCGACGAGGCTCCGGCGACGCCCCGGCTACCTCCTCCTCAAGAAGACGCCATGGCTCCAAGGCGCATGGCCCCTGGGCGGAACCCGCTCGGTCAGGTGCCAGCACGGCAAGAACAGAGCTGCCAAGAAGTTCCTCGCCCGCCAGAAGCTGCCTGGGCGCTCCCTGCTCCAGCACGTCGCGACCATCCCCCTGCTCCAGCGTGTGGGGACATGCAAGACCAGGCTCTCCATCACCCGAGGCCTCCCGTGGCCACAATAGGCTGCCGCGCCTTCACCATCGAACTATGCAGCGTCGCGTGGCCAGGCAAGTTCAAGCCGGACCTGCCTCCTCGCTACGACGGCACGGCCGACCCTGGGGAGTTCCTCCAGCTCTACGAGCTGGGCATCGAAGCTGCCAACGGAGACGAGAAGGTCATGGCGAACTGGTTTCCCATGGCGCTCAAGGACGGGGCCCGCACCTGGCTCCTAAACCTAGCTCCAGGCACAATCTCCTCCTGGGAAGAGATGCGCACCCGCTTCATCGCCAACTTCCAAGGCACTCGCGACCGGCCACCCGCCGTGAGCGACATGCGCCGCATAAAGAAACAACCCGGGGAGACCCTGCAAAAGTACATCTAGCGCTTCAACAACGCATGCCTCAAGATTCCCAAGGTGACTGAAGAGGCCATCATCTCGGCCTTCTACGACGGCGTGCGCGACGTCAAGATGAAGGAGGAGCTGGCGATGCATGAAGACCTATGCACTTCCTTGGAGCTGTTCAACTTGGCGAACAAGTGCGCCAGGGCTGAGGAAGGGTGTCTCTCCCTCCTCGAGCTGCCTGCCGCAGACCCAGAAGAGAAGAAGCTCAAGGCCAAGGAAGTGAAGCGCAAGGGAGCTGCCGTGCTCGCGGTAGAACCAGACACCAAGCGGGGCTGAGATCAGCCCGAACCTTCCAAGGACAACCGGTACTGTGTGTACCATGACCTCCACACCCACAACACCAACGAATGTCAAGAACTCCAAGCCGTGTGTGAAGGAAGGATCGGCCATCGCCCTAACCGCGGTGACTGGGGCTACGGCCGAGGAGGAGGAAGGAACGCAGGACGCTGGGAAGACCGTGGCCCGCGCCAGGGGTGGCGCAATCAACCTCACGAGGATCGCTGGCAAGACCCACCTCACGAGGGAGGCTGGAGGGATCAGCCTCGTGAGGATCGCCCGCAGGGCAACGCAGGCCTCCCACCGCTGCCACCGCAGCCAAGGAGAAACGAGGACCGCCACCAGGACGAGGAGGCTGGGGGCTTCCAGGAGCCGCACGCGATCGCCTGCATCCTGGGCGGAGCACAAGCCCCAGCCTCTCAATGCATCTTCAAGCAGTTCGCCCGCGAAGTGAACGCAGTCCTCCCCAAGCTCAAAGCCACGCGCCCTCTCAGGTGGTCGGCGTGCGCCATCATGTTCAGCTCAGCAGATCAGCTCAAGTGTGCGGCTACAGCCGGAGTCCTCCCGATGCTTTGTTCCCCAATCATCAGCAACGTGGTGGTCACCAAGACCCTCATTGATGGCGGGGCAGGGCTCAACGTCCTGTCCGTAGAGACATTCAACAACCTCCAAGTGCCCTACAGCCAACTCCAGCCAACCAAGCCTTTCTCTGGTATCACCGACGGCTCCACGGTCCCGATTGGGCAGGTCCGCCTCCCTGTCACCTTCGGGGCACGTGACAACTACAGCACCGAGCTCATCGACTTCGACGTCGCTCACATCCGCCTGCCGTACAACGCCATCCTTGGGTACCCAACGCTGGGCAAGTTCATGGCCGTGACTCACCAAGGCTACAACGTCCTCAAGATGCCAGGAAGCGGCAGAGTCATCACGGTGCCCTGTGAAGAGAAGGACGCGGTGTGTTCCTGTCAGGACCCCGATTCCAAGTCACATCGATCTAGCTGGTAACACCTCATATCACTTTGTGGCCTCACGCACGGTATTCCCACGGGTGTCGCCTTACCATGGCCCGGGACCGTTTGCGCCTTTTGGCTCACGTATATGATAGTGTCGCTAGCATCCATATGACAGAGAAACCGGGCCGACATGGCTAGTCATGAACCCAAAGCGGCACTAACCCATGGGGACATGCATACATGAATCAACTTCGAACATGTCGGTCAGCAGCATGTGAATCCGGGCTGTAGCACTGGGCTAACAGGACTCCGGTAACCCGGGCTGTAGCACGCTAGGCAGGACTCCGGATGTCACCACGTGACATTTCCCCGAAGGGACAGACACAGGAACGAAGTGAAACACATGCCGGCCAGTCAATTGTCCTGAGCAGTAGTGTTGGGCTAGCAGGACTCCGGTGAACCGGGCTGTAGCGGACTACTATGGCTCATGGAAGCACAAGACTACATTTCCCCATAAGAGAGGCTACCAAGGATAAACAACTAGGTTGTCGGATCCCACACATACCAAGCATTTCAATCATACACACAATATGCTCGACATGTGTAAATACAACATGGCATCACAACATAACTCTACGACTCAATTATCTATTCATTAGGCTCCGAGGAGCGAGATATTACAAACATGGGTCTCATGACCCAACATTCAGAGCATACAAGTCAAAGCGCACGCGGAAGCTTAACTTGTCTGAGTACAGACAACTACAAAAGAAGAAGGCTCAGAAGCCTGACTATCTACAAGATCCTGCCGAGGGCACAAGATCGTAGCTGAGGTAACGAGCTAAACGTCGAAGTCCAAGCGGAACTACTAGCGGGACTGATGTCTCTCTGCAAAACATAATTTAAGCAAACGTGAGTACAAATGTACCCAGCAAGACTTACATCAGAACTATCTACATATGCATCTGTATCAACAAAGGGGGTGGTGGAGTTTAACTGCAGCAAGCCAGCTTTGACTCGGTGGCTATCCTAAACTACGACTGCAAGCAACTCTTTTGAGGTGGCGCACACGAGTCCACATGTTCACCATATCAATACACCACTATGGATCCGCTCCCGTCTCCCTACGAGAAGGCCATCCATAGCACTCACGCTTATCTTGCGAGTTTTAGAGTATCCACTTTCACTTGTCTATGAACTATGCAAGGGGTCCAAGTTTCCATATCCGAGGAATCCGGCTATTCGAATAGATAATTATAACCCTACAGGGGTGTACTTCTTCACACACGCTCTTGCCACTTATCGCCCTGTACACGTCATGTACCTCGGCAACCTTCAAGCGGAAACCGGGCGACGGAGTCGGCCATGACCTGACTAACCAACAAGTCTCTAGTCCAGGTTTATCGCCTATTCGGGTTCCATCCGCAAGGAGATCCGGCCGGGGTGTCGCTCACGGCCCCAAACGATGTGTGCAGGGTTCCCAAGCCCACCATCCGGGTGCCACTTGGTACACCGTGCCACTGTGCCTAGTATATCCCAAGCCCACCTGTACCGGGTGCCACTTGGTAGACTACTAACACTACCTACAAACACCAGAAACTAATTGCAACTCCTGGACAGTGATCGAGTTGATTAATAAGCCGAGAGGGGCCGAGTTACCGGAACCCAATGTGTGGTAGTAACTGTTCATGGATCACAAACACAGAACTCAGTTCCTGAGGACGGCTACAATGAGACAACCCACCATGTACTCCTACATGGCCTCTCACCGCTACCTTTACCAAATCGTGTTCACACACTTAGCTCTCAACAGTAGGACATGTTCACCACATTCCAATTCATCCCCGATGAATCAGACCTGACTCAACTCTAAGCAGTAGCAGGCATGACAAACAAACATGAATGAGTAGGCACATCAGGGCTCAAACAACTCCTACTCATGCTAGTGGGTTTCATTTATTTACTGTGGCAATGACAGGTCATGCAGAGGAAAGGGGTTCAGCTACAAGCATGTAACAGTTGTAACGTTGTTGTCCTAATGCAGTAAAAGAGAGCAGGAGCGAGAGAGTAGGATTGTATCAGAATGAACAAGGGGGGTTTTGCTTGCCTGGCACTTTTGAAGATAGTATAGCTCTTCATCGGTGTCATCGATCACGTCGTCGGAAACAATGTCTACTAAGAGGGAACAACCACCGGCAAACACAAAAGGGAACCACAATCAATGCAATGCACATTCATATGAATGATATGTCATATTAAAGTACTGAATTGACCTAGTGCAATAGTTAGTCATATTCATTGAAGTGGAATTCAAACCTATAGCAAATTCCAACTCCAAAACTAATTACCATTTATTCCATAATCATGAATTGTCCTAGTAAGTGAGGTTAACTTGTTCAAACATGCATGAGAATGGTACAGATGGATAGATTGCATTTTTCTGATAATTTTTCATATATAATTTATTTCATTTGGAGTTACGATTGAATTTCTATGAATTTTAGAAGCTTATACTAATTTCTGGAATTTCCTGAATTATTTAGAAATAAATCAAATCCAGAAAAGGACTTATTGCGTCAAAATGACGTCACCGTGACATCAGCAAGTCAACAGGGCTGACCATGGTCAAACCTGTCGACCCGGTCCCACATGTCATATGCTTATAGTTAATTAGAGGTTAATCCCGTGTTGACTCAGATTTGACCCAATGCGGGGCCTGCTGTCAGTGGCTGTGGGGCGTCTAGCTGGCAGGGATTAGCACTAATGATAGTGCCATATCAGCTCGCCGGAGTTTGGCCGGCGGCGACCATTTCGCGCGGCGGAGGGCGTCGGGCTTGAGCTACGGTCGACGGTTTCGAGCGCGGTTTGCGGCTATGGGTTGCTGGCGCACACGCGCATCTAGAGGAGGCAGCGGGAGTTGCCGGGGTGTAGTGTAGCGGCAGCGGCGACGGGCGGAGCGGCGGCCGGAGTTCGGCCGGGTGCGGGGACGCGGCTGCGGTGCGCTGGGAAAGGAAGTGGCGGTGGCTTTGGCTTCCTGCAGAGCTGATGAGCATGGTGACGCGCGCGGATGCGGGCTACGGTGGCTCAGACCACGACGGCGCCATGGTCAGCGGCGACGAGCTCTTGGGCTCAACGGAGCCCGCGGTTAGAGGATGAAATTAGCAGAGGGAAGAGAGGGGTTTGGTGCGGAGGCTCGCAGCGAGGCTAGCGAGCGCGAGGGGGAGGTCGGGGATGCACTGACGACGGCGTACGGTCGCCGGAGATCTTCACGACCGAGGGTTGAAGAAGCGGGCGAGGACGACGGTACCGGGCTCCCGGTGTCGTGCGGCTCGGCTATGAGGAAGAGAACGGAGATGCGGAGCTAGAGGTCACAGCCACGGGGCAAGGGAACGACGGTGGCCGCGGTGGTGCTCATCGGCGGTCTCTGGCGTGTCCGGGGAGGAGCGTGGGAGAGAGATGGAGGAGGGAGAGAGGCACGGGGAAAGTGAGGGGGGTCGAGGGGGTCGCGTGTCGTTCGTAGCCAGGTCCAGGCGGGCAGCGGCAAGTAGGAGGTGGCGAGCTACGGCGTGCGTGCGGACATGCCTCTACCAGTAGGCAGAGGTTGAAGACGGCTCTGCACCTGGTGGGCTGGCCAGTGCAGCTGGGCCGACTACAGGTAAGGCCAGGTAGGTTTTCTGCTCTGTTTTAGTTTTTGTTCTATTTTCCTATTTATGTAAATTTGTTCTAATTTGGTTTTCAAACCAAATCATTTAAAAAAAATTCTGAAAATAGTTATGGGCACTAAATGAATTATTCCAGAGGCCTTCAACTAATTCCAAAATTGTTGGAGCATTTAAAAATATTTATAGTATTAAAATGCCCCAATTCAAATACAATATGAGTTAATTCAAAAATCCAGAATGGCCTAAAAATATGTGCATCATTTTTGGCAGAGGTTCTAGACCAATTCAAAAAGGATGAACATTTCTAAAGGGCATTTTGGGTTTATTGAAAAGTTTTAAGTTTGAACCTAGTTGAATTCATTTGGTGCTAGGGGTTCAACATCCCCATTTCAAGTTTCTTAGGAATTTAAACATCATGGCATGATGAGCAAGCAGAGTCAAGCAAGGGCTGAACTGGGGCTGTGACAACTCACCCCCACTAAACAAGAATCTCGTCCCGAGATTCAAGACGTGAGGTAAGAAGACAGAGGGGACACCAAGCTAACACGATCTTCATGATCCAATTGCTCCTCTCGAGGATGTTGATTCATTGCTTCAAATTGACCTTGACGTCTTTGCTTTCGGGATCTTCATCCAGCATGATGGCGACAGAAAGAAATTCTACAGGAATCGATCTCCTCGAGGATCGAGCACTCAAGATCAACTCATGGAGTGAGATATAAAACATCTCTTGAGCGGAGACATGAAACACACATCAAGGGTGATGGAAAGAAGCGGATGATAAAGGTTCAAATTTGGTAGGCAACAATTCCACGCTTAAGATGATGGTGCATGGTTTCAAAGTAGCGAGGAGATAATTGCCATGATACCATAACGAGACATCTTAAAGAAGGTGACCCGCAGAAATATTCCCTTAAGTGGCAAAAAGAATTACTTTTGATACAAAGATCATTGAAACTCTTTATACCAGCCTGAGGTAATCACAATCGATCATTGGAAGGGGTTCAAAACAATGGCATACTCCGACTAGGATGGATGATGTGGACTACCTTGTTGAAGACAAAGCAATGGATGATTTTGCTTATCATCGGAAATGGATGGGACCCATGGTAAGTCCACTTTTGAAGATGATCCTGAACAACAACTACTGAGGTGCAAGCTGGGAACAAAATGCAAATGTTGGGAATGATTCTGGTAACTGGGGAAGAACTCAACAGTCAAGAGTGAGTCCATTGTTTGAAAAGGTTATAACATAACCGAGGAAACTGGAAGCAAATCCCAGTTGATGCCAACGATAAAACCTAGTGCTTGCGCGTGCTCTCAAGAACTTGAGCATCTCCATATTCATCAAGGTTTACCAATATCCATGTCAAGGATCCTGGCAACACAACATACCACCATGATGAATGGTGATGGATGATGCAGATGCAAAGGAAGATAACACTTTCTCAGATTTCACCTTAGCGAGGCCAAGGGAACAAAATCTGGATGATCAACCAAGAGACATTTAGCACTCCGCTTCTAATGTTCTCCTTGATGTGCTAGGATAACCCATTTATTGATATGGTTTGCTATCTAGAACATCAAGTCAAAGGTCGGAGTTCGGGAGCACAAGAATCCGTAAGGATTAACTATGGAGGTAAATCCTACGAAATCCTCATGGGGAGGTGGCCAACTTTCTTCAATTGAGATACTACAATAATAGGTCTTCCGGCTGGATGTGTTGGCCATGACATCCACTTTACCGGTTATCGAGGGACCAATATTATAGTTCTTGGAAAATGCTCCAACCATCATATCTGCCTGAGATTCAGATCTGGTTGGTGTCAGGATATTCCAGACTCATCGAGTCTAGAAAGAAAATGAAAGTTTGCAACACAAATTGACAAGACGACGTTGCGAGATTCTCGGGGAATGAACTACGATAGCAAGCTCCAAAACATGAGCTGGTTCTGCTACAACATGTGAACACGTTGTCCCAGACAAGTATGACCACATAGTAGTCTTATAATAAAATACTACCGAGTTCAGGTGGGGAACCATCATCGAGGATAACAAAGTCTTGTGCACTTAAATTAGACTTCTTTACCTAGAACAAGTCAATCAGTGGCTTGGTGGGCTACGGAATTCATATGGAGTGGAGGTAATTAATCTACCAAACCATAGTATACTTTGCACATGCATGACTGACTTGGGACGATTCCAAAGGAAGCAAAACTAACTCTCTCAAATTCACGGCGGCAACTTGCATCGAATGCACATGAATGAGAGGAAGTCACTTCTTTCATCCAAACATATGCTTCATGAACGGAACATGAAGGCATTGTTTACAAAGTTTCCAACACTAGCTTAATGTTTAACACGAATCATGGGGGAGACAAGATGTTGCTGATGGGCCCAATAGCAACTCATCAGAATTTCCATATCACTGGACTTCCACCATCATGTGAACACGGTGATAGCATTGGTCAGACCAAAAGATGTAATAGTGTATGCTCGAGGGATGGACCACAAGTAAGACAACATTACGAACATCGTTGATTCTGATTTGACTTGAGGATAGCCCATACTCAAGTCAAAGTTTTGACAAGACAGATAGATCCAACAACTGATCATGAGGACCAATCGATGAAGATATCATCTTTCTTCAACACACAAACAACACACAAGGATATCCCTTTGGAGATAAACTAAGCGGGACAAGCTTTCATCTTCCAACTCTCGAAGTTGTTCTCTAGCTCAACCAACTAGCTCAGGGTATCCAACACAGATTCTTGGAGAAACAGTGGTTTATTGGAAAACCAACTTGATCACGAACTCAACATATCGGTCAGGGGACGACCTGGTGATACTCCCATGAAGATATCTGGAAAATCACGAACCACCGATATGTCTCTAATCTCGAGAACAATCCTGCTTCTCAAGGCAAGACGACATGATCATAAGAGCAAGGGATTCAATCCTAACACAAAGAATGAAGAGTGCACCGGAAATAAGGACCAGGTAGCATGATCAATCTTAGGATGATCATTCAATAACCAACACGCTAAGAATGAGAGTATTGTCCATTAACTACCAAGCAACGGAGTTGCTAGGAGATTGATTTCGCACATCACAGTACACTTGTCGGCACTCCGGTTACAATAACACGGAACCGAGTAATGAACAATGATGGCAAGAAGTATTACTGCGTCAAGAATTCATAAGAGGTGGTGCAATTCTCATGACACTCCTAACATAAAGATGGTAACACTCCAAGGTAGAGCAAAGCAAAAGCTGGATTGGCATTTTGATCTGTGGAATACAATTGTTTTGACCCAATCCTAGATATGGATGAGGTTCTGGAGTTTGTTTCTCCTAGTCATTCTGGAATAGGATGGCTTGACGGACCACAAGAATAATAAACATCGATAACATGGATGCACAATTACTCTTGATCAACAATTGACAGACTAGGGTCGAAATACAGCTGAGGAGGGTCAACTCAAGGAACATATAACTTTCTGAGTTGTGGATGCATAGATTAGTATGTCGAACCAAGTTCAACAGGTTTCCTCCGGATAACCCATGTCGAGAGGTAGGACTGGCAGAGTCACAATTATGAATGGAGAACTCCTCAGGAGTACTCTAATGGTGATCTTTTGGTTCAAAGAACTTCTGCCTTAATGGTTCATGGTATTTGGAAGAAGGAAATACCACGGAGCTCGAGGACTAATGAAAAGGTTACTAATATCCTAAAGGAACTAGCAACACTATCAACATGAGGTAAGTAGGGTGAATCTCGGGTTCAAGAACCCAGGAATATAATACCTACTAACTAAATGGCATCACGTGATGCTTTCGAGAATTGTGGCCAGATTCATCACACTAGAAACACAAAACATGGATAGATTATTAGGTGGTCCTCTAAGACACCTAGGGTCATAATAATAGCTCCAACATATACGTGGAGGCAACGAAGTACCTCAACTCGATGATCAGTGTGGTTAACCTGGCCCAAAGGAACATCGAAAACGGAAGGAAGGAATTTGCAAATGCATCAGACTGGTTAGAAACCTGGGATGACTCGAACAGCATAACGGCTGTAAATGCTCAAAAATATTTGAGACATCCTGCAATATAGTGGCATAACCACTCAAAAGCACAATATCAAGGTTCCGAGACCAACTATGAACACACGAAAGTAGTAGAAACTGAACTTAGGCTTGAATCCATCAATCCTATAAGTCTCTATCATAGTAACTCGTCATCCTGATAGATAGATGAGAAGGCCTAGTTCTTAATCCCCGTAGAAGAGAAGAGGTTGACTCAGATCAGAAGGCCATGAGGTATAAGAAGTAAAAAGAGCCTTACGTTCCCATCCACAATCAATTCCCTTATATAACTAAAGCATTTCTAGACTCAACTTTGACCAGTTTGGCTTGGTAATCCTATAGGCAGTCAGGCTCTGATACCAAAGCTGTCAGGACCCCGATTCCAAGTCACATCGATCTAGCTGGTAACACCTCATATCACTTTGTGGCCTCACGCACGGTATTCCCACGGGTGTCGCCTTACCATGGCCCGGGACCGTTTGCGCCTTTTGGCTCACGTATATGATAGTGTCGCTAGCATCCATATGACAGAGAACCTGGGCCGACATGGCTAGTTGTGAACCCAAAGCGGCACTAACCTGTCAGATTTCGGGTTCCGGCAGACCCTTAAGGTTCGAACACTGGGGTGCGCGCGGGAATCTCACCTTCAACCTCTCCGTCTCAATGGGATCTAAACTACTAAAAGAGCTGCACGAAAGACACAAGATTTATACTGGTTCGGGCCACCGATGTGGTGTAATACCCTACTCCAGTGTGTGGTGGATGGATTGCCTCCTGGGGCTGGTGAGGATGAACAATACAAGGAAGAACAGCCTCGCGAGGGTCTGTTCTTGGCTAAGGTGATGAATTGTTGTGAAGAGTTCCGTCACCCTCTCTCTCTCTATGCCTTTTCTCTCCCGTTGTCCGGACCGAACGACCAGGAATCGAACCCCTTGCTACGTGGGTGGCTGGTCCTATTTATAGAGGCCCTGGTCCTCTCCCCAAATATTGAGCGGGAAGGGATCCAACAATGGCGGGCTAATTTGAAGGGGGACAGTGAGTACATCTATCCTGACAAAAGCAGTCTTCGCCTGCCAAAGGCTCTGGTGATGACGCCGCGCTGGGCTCCATGGTGACCTCCGTCTCGTAGTCCTCCTGGCCTTGGTCTCATTGCACCGAAGTGGCAACCTTTGCCTGCTCGGTGCTCCGTTGATACGCTTGCTCCCTTTGCACAAAAGAGGAAAGGGGGACGCTGCGCGCGCTGGCACCCGCCTGGTGCCCCGTGTCGTCATGGCTTGCATCATAGGGACCTCGCGAGGTACCCCGCCTTGAACTCTCCGCCTCCTCGTGAGCCAGCCTGACGAGGCTGTGCCTGAGGATACCGTGTCGTCTGCCTCGCGAGGCTTGGCCCCTCGTGAGGGTCTTGAGCCTCATGTTGATGAAGATGGGCCGCGCTGGGCCCCCACTTGAGCCACGCGATAGGCCGCAGGCAGGCAAGTCTGGGGACCCTCGTTCCCAGAATGCCGACAGTAGCCCCGGGGCCCAAGGTGCGCATGGGCTTGGCCGTGCCGAGAGGCGAAAGATCAAGGGCGAAGCGCCGTGGGCCCTAACAGCCTGCGGCCTTGGACGCCGCGTGGCGGTTGATTGGACGTGGCACCTCCGCTCCCCCACGACGCCTTGGTGATCGTGCGAGTTGGACAAGTCCCTGCATGCAGAACGTGTTATGATTACCTGTGATAGTGGAGACCGGCGGTTGGCCTTCGCCGGCTATAAGTACGGCACCGCTCGTGCCCGTCAAGTCCATCTTCTCTTGCTCTCTCCTGCGCCTCAGTTCTTGCTCCGTCTTGGTGTGATGGCTCCATCGAGGAGGTACTCGGCCGCAGAGAAGGGGAAGGCCCTCCAGGTCGGTCCTGCCTCTCCCCCATCCAAGCGTGGTCGCGGGCACCCCCGGAAGCACCCGGTGGCCGCCCCGGCAGTTCCCAGCGGCCGTGGGGGGGGGGGGGGGGGGTCCCAGCACGGCGGCGGGCAAGCCGCCGCAGCCGGAGGGTGCGCCTGGGTTGCGCGCTCCCCCAGGCCGCGCTTTCGCACCGGGTAGGCGCCGCCAGAATTCGTCGTTTGGTCGGCGGAGCCAGCTCGCGCCCGGCTCCCGCTCCCTCGCTTCCTCCTTGGCAAACTCCCGGCCGGCGCTCCTGGCGGCCTCTGGCTCCAGGCGGAGGGCTGCTGCAGCAGGTCCTCGTGGGTCGTGCTGGAGGTCTCCGCCAGCGGGGGCTTGGTCTTCACTCGCGGCTGGCAGGTGTTTGCCCGCACTCACGGCCTGGAGCGTCGGTGCACTCTGCACTTCAGGTTTGATGGCGACGCCACCCTCTACGTGAGGGTGTTTGGGGAAGATGGTCGCCACGCAGGGTGCTGCCCTGAGGACGGTGACCGCGTCCGCGGGCCCCGCTCCGATGGTGATGGGGGAGATAGCGCCCGAGCGGGCGGCGGCGTCAGCGACTCCCCCAGCCTCGTCAGCTCTTCCTCAAGCGACTCCTCCAGTGGTGGCAGCAGTCCTCCCCCGCGCCGTCGGATCTGCCTAGGAGGTGGTGGTTCGTCCGCCCGCCGTCGTCCCCCGGCACAGCGCGAGAGGGGGTCCGCCTGAGGCCCCGGGGCAGCCTATGTCGCCGCCGTGGGCCGATGCGGAAGGGGCGGCACCAGGCCCGTCTTTTTCCTTTCTCTTTTGTTCGCTGTGTAAGACAGAACAGTTGCATGGAGCCCCCTGGGGGCGTGTTGGGAAATGTTGCCACTTCAGCTATTACCTTGATCTCATTTTTGTACTTCCTGATTTCACACCTGTGCGTAGATAGCTTTCGACCCCTGCTGGGGAGTGGGGCGACCAACCCAGGCCCTATGTGGGCGTCGTGGTACCCGAGGGGCACGGACTAGGAGGGGTGCTCCTGTAATGCGCCAGGGCCGTGAAACCCTCCTGGGGCTAGGGCAGAAACCCTCGCGAGGGCGCCTGAGCACCAGCCCTCGCGAGGTTGTTCACGAGAGAAACCAAAGCGAGGGGCGAAATCGACGAACCATAAATCAGCAGCAGCGATAACTCCAATAAGACTCCAAATGCAAACGAACACATCAACTGTGGAAAGCAAATGGGAAAGCCGCATCCGGCACCTAATCTAGTCTTCGACGTCTTCTCACCAGCGCGGAGCTAAGTGCTGCCACTAGGCGTGGGAGGGAGCCCCAGGGCCTGAGGCCAGCGCTCCCGAGACTCCGGGGCGTGTACAGCCCCACTCATTATTACGTGAGAGTATCACGGGGCGTAGAGCTTCACAGGCATTGGCCTTGCTTCACAGGCTCTGGGCCTTTTTCCAAAGCGATGATCTTCACAGGCACTCGCCTTGCTTCACAGGCTCCGGGCCTTTCCAAAAAGAGATGATCTTCACAGGCACTCGCCTTGCTTCACAGGCTCTGGGCCTTTCCAAAACGCGATAGCTTCATAGGCAGTCGCCTTGCTTCACAGGCTCCCAGCCTTTCCAAAAAGAGATGATCTTCACAGGCACTCGCCTTGCTTCACAGGCTCTGGGCCTTTCCAAAAAGAGATGATCTTCACAGGCACTCGCCTTGCTTCACAGGCTCTGGGCCTTTCCAAAACGCGATAGCTTCACAGGCACTCGCCTTGCTTCGCAGGCTCCGGGCCTTTCCAAAAAGAGATGATCTTCACAGGCACTCGCCTTGCTTCACAGGCTCTGGGCCTTTCCAAAACGCGATAGCTTCACAGGCACTCGCCTTGCTTCACAGGCTCCGGGCCTTTCCAAAAAGAGATGATCTTCACAGGCACTCGCCTTGCTTCACAAGCTCTGGGCCTTTCCAAAACGTGATAGCTTCACAGGCACTCGCCTTGCTTCACAGGCTCCGGGCCTTTTCAGGGGTAGAACCTCCGGAGGTGCTAGATGTTCCATGCATTCTGGATTGGCACTTCCTCCTGAGTCTCCAAGCATGCGGAGCCGGGCCTGGAAACATGAACAACCTTGAACGGGCCCTCCCACATGGGAGAGAGCTTGTGCAACCCCTCCTTGGAGAGAACCCGCCTGAGCACGAGGTCTCCTACCTCAAGAGTCATGGGGCGGATGTTGCGGCAGTGATATCGCCGCAGCGCCTGCTGATACCTCGCCGCTCGCAGCGCGGCTTCCCGTCGTCGTTCCTCCCCCAACACGAGATCCATCCCCCGCATGGCGTCCTGCTGCGCCTCATCGAACGCCAGGACCCGCGTGGAGCGTAGACCAGGAAGAATGGGGTCTCCCCAGTCGGCTTGGTCGTGGTGGTGCGGATGGACCACAACACGGATTGAATCTCGTCGTACCAACCTCGGCCGCAGGCCTCCAGCTTCTTCTTGAACGTCCTGGTCTTGAGGCCTCTCAGGACCTCCACGTTGGCTCGTTCGGCCTGGCCGTTGCTTCGTGGGTGCGCCACGGAAGCGTAGCATATCTGCGTTCCAAGGTTAGCACAGTATGTTTTGAAGAGGTTACTGGTGAATTGCGAACCGTTGTCTATGATGATGCGGTTCGGCACCCCGAACCGGCTCACGATGCCCCTGATGAACTTGACCGCGGAGCCCGCGGGGATGGTGCGGACGGCCTCCACTTCAGCCCACTTGGTGAACTTGTCCACGACGACGTAGAGGTAGCGGTAGCCCCCTGGCGCCCGAGGAAACGGGCCCAGGATGTCCAGCCCCCAGACTGTGAACGACCACGAAAGGGGTATAGTCTGCAGGCCTCCGGCCGGCTGGTGGATTTGCTTGGCGTGGAACTGGCAGGCCTCACAAGCTCTTACCAGCTCTACGGCGTCATTGAGTGCGGTAGGCCAATAAAACCCACTGCGGAACGTCTTGCCGACGAGGGTCCGCGATGATGAGTGGTGCCCGCAGTCTCCGCCATGTATGTCCTCCAGCAGTTCCTTTCCTTGCTCCCTGGAAATGCAACGCAGGAGTACATCGTTTGGCCGCTTTCGGTAGAGTTCTCCATCTCTGATGCAGTACGCAGTGCCCTGCCGCGCCACTCGCTCCGCTTCCTCCTCTTTCTCAGGCATGGTCCCTTGCGTCAAGTAACTCCGGAGCTCGGTGATCCAGCACTCCTCCTGAGGTTCCATCGTCAGGAGCAGGCGTGCTCCTAAGGCCGGGCCACAGACCGGGGCTCCTGAGGCAGGTGGCTGGGGGAGCTCCTCCCGAGGCTGAGCCGTGTTTGACAGTGACGGCAAGGCTGAGGGCTTGAAGAGCCTCTCGTCGAAGACGCCAGGCTCCTGAGGTAGCCGCCTGGATGCCCGCTTGGCGATGTCGTCGGCCTCCTGATTGGTGCCACGGGGCACATGCTACAACTCCAACCCCCAGAACTGCTTCTCCATCCTGCGGACCTCCGCAAGGTAAGCTTCCATGTGCTCGTCTTTCGGCTCGTACACCTTGTTGGAGAAGTTCACGAGGAGCTGTGAATCGCCCTTGATGGTAAGGCGCTTCACCCCCAGGGCTGCCACGGTCTTTAGGCCTGCTATTAGACCCTCATATCCCGCTATGTTGTTGGAGACCTTTTCACCTTGTTGGAAGCAGAGCTGTACGGCATAGTAGAGCTTGTCCTGAGTGGGCGATATAAGCACCACTCCAGCCCCAGCACCATGTCTGGAGAACGCCCAATCAAAGTGCATGACCCAGCCTTCTGGTGCCTCGCTCCCCGAGAAGAGGGACCGATGCTCGTCGGCCTTGAGGCCTGGTGCCTCTGTCCATTCTGCCACAAAATCTGCCAATGCTGCTCCTTTGATGACCCTGGTTGTGCTGAACTCGAGCTCAAACGCCTGCAGCTCTATGTTCCATTCAGTGACCCTTCCGGCTGAGTTAGGGCTCCTGAGCACCCTCTCCAGGGGGTATGACGAGACGACTTTGATGGGGTGAGCCTGGAAGTAGTGACGTAGCTTGCGCGAGGCTACCAGTAGCGCGAGGAGGAGCTTCTGAGGCATTGGGTACCGGGCCCTCGCGTCTCGTAGCACCGTGCTAACAAAGTAAACTGGGTGCTCGACAAGGCTGGGAGCATCTGGGGTTGCTGCGCCCTCGGGACATAAGGGCGCCTCACGGGGCGTCGTGGCCTCGGGAGCTGGACCATCTGGTCGGGCGGCCTCTCCTGCCCCGGTGCATTCCTCGGCAGCTGACCCTCCTCAGCTGCGGTTGCGGCTTCTGCAGTCCTTCCTTGTTCCCGTTTTGTCCTGCCTCGGGCTGCCGCTGCGGCCTTGACTTGGCGCTCCTCCCTAACCGCCACCAGGGCTGCGCTGGCGGAGTAGGGTGTGGCGGCGAGGTACAGCAGCAGGGGCTCCTGAGGGCGCGGAGCCACCATGACTGGGGGACTGGTCAGGTATCTCTTGAGATCTTGAAACGCCTTATCTGCTTCTTCAGTCCACTCAAAGGCCCCTTTCTTCTTCATCAGCTGGAAGAAAGAGAGCGCTCGCTCCCCTAGTTTGGAGATGAAGCGCCCTAGCACAGTCACGCGCCCCGTGAGCTTCTGCATTTCTCTGAGGGTCTTTGGCGGGCTCATGTCCATGACCGCTTTGACCTTCTCGGGGTTGGCCTCGATCCCACGATGGGACACGAGGAACCCCAAGAGCTTGCCCGAGGGGACGCCAAACACACATTTCTCCGGGTTGAGCCGCAGGTTTACTGTGTCGAGCCTCGCGAAGGTCTCCTCCAGGTCTTGTATCAGGGTCTTGGCCTCCCGAGACTTCACCACTATGTCATCGATGTAGGCCTCGACATTCCTTCCGAGCTGCTGACCCAGGGTGATGTGCATCAGTCGCTGAAAGGTTGCCCCCGCGTTACGTAGCCCGAATGGCATGCGCGTGTAGCAGTATACCCCGCATGGGGTCAAGAAAGCAGTCTTCTCGACATCTTCCACGGCCATCTTGATCTGGTGATACCCGGAGAAGGCATCCAGGAAGCATAGCAGGTCGCACTCCGCAGTGGAATCGACAATCTGGTCAATACGGGGGAGCGGGAACGGATCATGCGGGCATGCCTTGTTGAGGTTGGTGAAGTCGACACACATGCGTTCTCCCCCCCCCCTTCCTGGGTACAATGACAGGGTTGGCCAACCAGTCCGGATATCGGACCTCGCGAATGACCCCTGCAGCCTCTAGCTTGCGGGTCTCTTGGGTGATGAAAGCTTGCTTCTCCGTGGACTACCGCCTGGCCTTCTGCTTCACGGGGCGTACGTTTGGGCATACGTTGAGGTGGTGCTCGATGACACTTCTGGGGATCCCCGCCAGCTGATCCGGCTCCCAAGCAAATACCTTCTTATTCGAGCGCAGGAACTTGAGCAAGGCCTCCTCCTGCTCGGGCTCTAGGTTGGCGCCTATGGTGAAAGTGGCGCCGGAGGACCCGTCCTCATCGACGGGGATCTGCTTGGTCTCTGCTTTGTCCTGGGTGAACAGCTGCTTCTTCTTGGCGGGCGCAGCCCCCTTGGGCTCTGGGCCTCCGCGTTTGCGGGCCGTGCCGACGCTGCTGTCTTGAAGGCGAGCTCGAGCACTCGCAATGTGTCCCCGGTGTCCCCGCGCACAGTGAGGGTACCATTGCTCTCGCGAATCTTCATGAGGTTGTACGCCGGATGCGTGGCGGCCATCAACTGGGCTAGTGCCGGGTAGCCGAGGATGGCGTTGTAAGGAAGGCCGATGGGGGCGATGTCGAAGTTGACCGTCTCCGTGCGGAAGTTGTCGTAGGTGCCAAAGGTCACCGGGAGCCGGATCTGCCCCAGGGAGTCGGATGATCCGCCCCCGACGCCCGAGAAGGATCGGCTGGGTCACAGCCGCTCCCGGGGTATGCAGAAGAGGTCGAAAGTCTCGACCGAAAGCAAGCTGAGGCCCGCGCCGCCGTCAACGAGGGTCCGGGTGACGGCCACCTGGTAGATGGTGGGGGTGCACAACAAGGGGAGCACGCCTGAGCTGACCGGGTTGATGGGGTGGTCCTCCGAGTTGAAGGTCAGATCGACCTTGCTTGCCGCCCGGTCCGGGGGAGCCCCATGCCGCGCGGCAGCGGTGCTAACCCGGCGGGCAAAAGGCTTGACATGGAGACTTGTGGGCTGCGCCTGCGAGCCGCCCAGGAGGGCCGCAACGACCGGAGGCGCCGGTGCCGCGGTGCAGTTGCTCTGTCGCGTAGGACGACGCTGGGGTGGTGCTTGTAGCTCATTACCCGCCGAGCCGGTGGCGGTGTTGACAGCGGGCGGCGGGGGACAACGAGGGCGCCCACCGGCAAGGGCCGCCGGGGCGGCGCGAGCCCGGCTGGCGCCGCGCATGGTTGCAGCGGCCGAAGGAGGGCAGAGCGGTGGAAGACGGATCCCGGCGCACCCCTACCTGGCGCGCCAAATGTCGGATTTCGGGTTCCGGCAGACCCTTAAGGTTTGAACACTGGGGTGTGCGTGGGAATCTCACCTTCAACCTCTCCGTCTCAGTGGGATCTAAACTACTAAAAGAGCTGCACGAAAGACACAAGATTTATACTGGTTCGGGCCACCGATGTGGTGTAATACCCTACTCCAGTGTGTGGTGGATGGATTGCCTCCTGGGGCTGGTGAGGATGAACAATACAAGGAAGAACAACCTCGCGAGGGTCTGTTCTTGGATGAGGTGATGAACTGTTGTGAAGAGTTCCGTCACCCTCTCTCTCTATGCCTTTTCTCTCTCCCGTTGTCCAGACCGAACGACCAGGAATTGAACCCCTTGCTACGTGGGTGGCTGGTCCTATTTATAGAGGCCCTGGTCCTCTCCCAAAATATTGAGCGGGAAGGGATCCAACAATGGCGGGCTAATTTGAAGGGGGACAGCGAGTACATCTATCCTGACAAAAGCAGTCTTCGCCTGCCAAAGGCTCTGGTGATGACGCCGCGCTGGGCTCCATGCTGACCTCCGTCACGTAGTCCTCCTGGCCTTGGTCTCGTTGCACCGAACTGGCAACCTTTGCCTGATGCCTCGGTACTCCGCTGATGCGCTTGCTCCCTTTGCACCAAAGAGGAAAGGGGGACGCTGCGAGTGCTGGCACCCGCCTGGTGCCCCATGTCGTCATGGCTTGCATCATAGGCACCTCACGAGGTACCCCGCCTTGAACTCTCCGCCTCCTCGCGAGCCAGCCTGATGAGGCTGTGCCTGAGGATGCGCCGTGTCGTCCGCCTCGCGAGGCTTGGCCCCTCGCGAGGGTCTTGAGCCTCGTGTAGATGAAGATGGGCCGCGCTAGGCCCCCACTTGAGCCACGCCGCAGGCCGCAGGCAGGCAAGTCTGGGGACCCCCGTTCCCAGAACACCGACATAACCCATGGGGACAGGCATACATGAATCAACTTCGAACATGTCAGTCAGCAGCGTGTGAATCCGGGCTGTAGCACTGGGCTAACAGGACTCCGGTAACCCGGGCTGTAGTAGGCTAGGCAGGACTCCTGATGTCACAGCGTGACATTTCCCCGAAGGGACAGACACAGGAACGAAGTGAAACACATGCCAGCCAGTCAACTGTCCTGAGCAGTAATGCTGGGCTAGCAGGACTCCGGTGAACCGGACTGTAGCGGACTACTATGGCTCATGGAAGCACAAGACTACATTTCCCCATAAGAGAGGCTACCAAGGATAAACAACTAGGTTGTCGGATCCCACACATACCAAGCATTTCAATCATACACACAATATGCTCGACATGTGTAAATACAACATGGCATCACAACATAACTCTACGACTCAATTATCTATTCATTAGGCTCCGAGGAGCGATATATTACAAACATGGGCCTCAGGACCCAACATTCAGAGCATACAAGTCAAAGCACACGCGGAAGCTTAACTTGTCTGAGTACAGACAACTACAAAAGAAGAAGGCTCAGAAGCCTGACTATCTACAAGATCCTGCCGAGGGCACAAGATCGTAGCTGAGGTAACGAGCTAAACGTCGAAGTCCAAGTGGAACTACTAGCGGGACTGATGTCTCTCTGCAAAACATAATTTAAGCAAACGTGAGTACAAATGTACCCAGCAAGACTTACATCAGAACTATCTACATATGCATCGCTATCAACAAAGGGGGTGGTGGAGTTTAACTTCAGCAAGCCAGCTTTGACTCGGTGGCTATCCTAAACTACGACTGCAAGCAACACTTTTGAGGTGGCACACACAAGTCCACATGTTCACCATATCAATACACCACTATGGATCCGCTCCCGTCTCCCTACGAGAAGGCCATCCATAGCACTCACGCTTATCTTGCGAGTTTTAGAGTATCCACTTTCACTTGTCTATGAACTATGCAAGGGGTCCAAGTTTCCATATCCGAGCAATCCGGCTATTCGAATAGATAATGATAACCCTGCAGGGGTGTACTTCTTCACACACGCTCTCGCCACTTATCGCCCTGTACACGTCATGTACCTCGGCAACCTTCAAGCAGAAAATGGGCGAGGGAGTCGGCCACGACCTGACTAACCAACAAGTCTCTAGTCCAGGTTTATCGCCTATTCGGGTTCCATCCGCAAGGAGATCCGGCCGGGGTGTCGCTCACGGCCCCAAACGATGTGTGCAGGGTTCCCAAGCCCACCATCCGGGTGCCACTTGGTACACCGTGCCACTGTGCCTAGTCTGTCCCAAGCCTACCTGTACCAGGTGCGACTTGGTAGACTACTAAAACTACCTACAAACACCAGAAACTAATTGCAACTCCTGGACACAGATCGAGTTGATTAATAAGCCGAGAGGGGCCGAGTTACCGAAACCCAATGTTTGCTAGTAACTGTTCATGGATCACAAACACAAAACTCAGTTCCTGAGGACGGCTGCAATGAGACAACCCACCATGTACTCCTACATGGCCTCTCACCGCCACCTTTACCAAATCGTGTTCACACACTTAGCTCTCAACAGTAGGACATGTTCACCACATTCCAATTCATCCCCGATGAATCAGACCTGACTCAACTCTAAGCAGTAGCAGGCTTGACAAACAAACATGAATGAGTAGGCACATCAGGGCTCAAACAACTCCTACTCATGCTAGTGGGTTTCATCTATTTACTGTGGCAATGACAGGTCATGCAGAGGAAAGGGGTTCAGCTACCGCAACATGTAACAGTTGTAACGTTGTTGTCCTAATGCAGTAAAAGAGAGTAGGAGGGAGAGAGTAGGATTGTATCGGAATGAACAAGGGGGGTTTTGCTTGCCTGGCACTTCTGAAGATAGTATAGCTCTTCATCGGTGTCATCGATCACGTCATCGGAAACAACGTCTACTAAGAGGGAACAACCACCGGCAAACACAAAAGGGAACCACAATCAATGCAATGCACATTCATATGAATGATATGTCATATTAAAGTACTGAATTGACCTAGTGCAATAGTTAGTCATATTCATTGAAGTGGAATTCAAACCTATAGCAAATTCCAACTCCAAAACTAATTACCATTTATTCCATAATCATGAATTGTCCTAGTAAGTGAGGTTAACTTGTTCAAACATGCATGAGAATGGTACAGATGGATAGATTGCATTTTTCTGATAATTTTTCATATATAATTTATTTCATTTGGAGTTACGGTTGAATTTCTATGAATTTTAGAAGTTTATACTAATTTCTGGAATTTTTTGAATTATTCAGAAATAAATTAAATCCAGAAAAGGACTTATTGCGTCAGCATGATGTCATCGTGACGTCAGCAAGTCAACAGGGTTGACCATGGTCAAACCTGTCGACCCGGTCCCACGTGTCATATGCATATAGTTAATTAGAGGTTAATTCCGTGTTGACTGGGATTTGACCCAACGCGGGGCCTGCTGTCAGTGGCTGTGGGGCATCTAGCTGGCAGGGATTAGCACTAATGATAGTGCCACATCAGCTCGCCGGAGTTTGGCCGGCGGCGACCATTTCGCGCGGCGGAGGGCGTCGGGTTTGAGCTACGGTCGACGGTTTCGAGCGCGGTTTGCGGCTATGGGTTGCTGGTGCACGCACGCATATAAAGGAGGCAGCGGGAGTTGCCGGGGTGCAGTGTAGCAGCGGCGGCGACGGGCGGAGCGGCAGCCGGAGTTCGGCCGGGTGCGAGGACGCGGCTGCGGTGCGCTGGGAAAGGAACTGGCGGTGGCTTTGGCTTCCTGCGGAGCTGATGAGCATGGTGACGCGCGCGGATGCGGGCTATGGTGGCTCAGACCACGGCAGCGCCATGGTCGGCGGCGACGAGCTCTCGGGCTCAACGGAGCCCGCGGTTAGAGGATGAAATTAGCAGAGGTAAGAGAGGGGTTCGGTGCGGAGGCTCACAGCGAGGCTAACGAGCGCGAGGGGGAGGTCGGGGATGCACTGACGACGGTGTACGGTTACCAGAGATCTTCACGGCCGAGTGTTGAAGAAGCGGGCGAGGACGACGGTACGGGGCTCCCGGTGTCATGCGGCTCGGCTATGAGGAAGAGAACGGAGAGGCGGAGCTAGAGGTCACAGCCACGGGGCAAGGGAATGGCGGTGGCCGCGGTGGTGCTCGTCGGCGGTCTCTGGCGTGTCCGGGGAGGAGCGTGGGAGAGAGACGGAGGAGGGAGAGAGGCATGGGGAATTTGAGGGGGGGTCGAGGGGGTCGCGTGTCGTTCGTAGCCAGGTCCAGGCGGGCAGCGGCAAGCAGGAGGTGGCGAGCTACGGCGCGCGCGCGGACATGCCTCTACCAATAGGCAGAGGTTGAAGACGGCTCTGCCCCTGGTGGGCTGGCCAGTGCAGCTGGGCCGACTACAGGTAAGGCCAGGTAGGTTTTCTGCTCTGTTTTAGTTTTTGTTCAGTTTTCCTATTTATGTAAATTTGTTCTAATTTGGTTTTCAAACCAAATCATTTTAAAAAAAATTCTGAAAATAGTTATGGGCACTAAATGAATTATTCCAGAGGCCCTCAACTAATTCCAAAATTGTTGGAGCATTTAAAAATATTTATAGTATTAAAATGCCCCAATTCAAATACAATATGAGTTAATTGAAAAATCCAGAATGGCCTAAAAATATGTGCATCATTTTTGGCAGAGGTTCTAGGCCAATTCAAAAAGGATGAGCATTTCTAAAGGGCATTTTGGGTTCATTGAAAAGTTTTAAGTTTGAACCTAGTTGAATTCATTTGGTGCTAGGGTTTCAACATCCCCATTTCAAGTTTCTTAGGAATTTAAACATCATGGCATGATGGGCAAGCAAAGTCAAGCAAGGGCTGAACTGGGGCTGTGACAGTTCCCTGGAACTAGCCTTTCAGGCCGCATCACTGGAAGACCTGGATCGCGGAAGCAGGAGGCTCCCCAAGGTCGCCCCTAAGAAGAAGAAGACATCGTCCGGCCTGGCCCCTTAGGAGGCAGGCCCCTCTGGGCCCGTGCCTGCCCGGGGGAACCTCCTTCCATCGCATAGGAAAGCGTGCCCGGCGCCCTCCTCAGGCAGGGCTCGGGGGCTCTCCTCTGGAGGGCCACCGACCTAGCTAGGGTCACGAGGGAGGCGCTGGGGCACCACATGGAGCTGTGTTTCGAAGCACGTTTCCCTCAAGAAGGAGCAAGGCAAGGGGATCCATACCCTTAGGAGTTCGTCAGCAAGGCCATTCAGGAGCTACAGGAGTCAAGAATCATGAAAGGCGGCCGCCGCCTACCAGCAGGGGCCCCCCATCCAGGCGGGGATGGCGGGCTGCGCGTCTGCATCGACGTACCAGGGCTCAACCAAGTCGCCTCCCTGGAGCGCCTCTGGCCCTCGTGAGTGGGGCGCTACGGAGGTCCACCCCACAGCTACGTTCGCATGCCTTACGGCTTGCCGAGCGAGGCTGGCACGCACCAGCGCCTCATGAGGGGCATCACGGAGGCACGAGAGGCCAGATGTTCCGCAGCCCTGGCGGAGATGGAGATGGTCCGCGAGGAGCCGCCAGCGCCTCCGGAGCCTCCCGAGGCCCCTGGGCCTGGGGGCTCATGAGCATCGGCTTCTGCAGCCCACCGAGTCTGCTACACCAACACCCCTTCGCCTTCGACATCATCAGGTGACATCTATCGAGTTTTATTTCCAGCTGAGAGCACCCCCAGGGCTGCATTATTCCCAGGCCGCGTGGGTCCATCCCTGCGGCGTGTATCCCCTTTTTTATTCCATGTTGTTAGCTTACCTTGTTGGGGGCGCCACTCGGGCTGCATCACCCCCAAGCCGCTCGGGCCAGGCCCAGTGGCATGTATCCCATTTGCGTTTATTTCCGGTTATGCGGTAGAACCACCATTCTTGATTATTTGATACCGGTCCATGGCACCTCTTCTTCTCAATGCTGACCACTTGCACGTTAAGGGGGGGGGTACCTAAGCATCACGACTCAGGGCTCTTACTGGCTCTCCAGCCCTCACCCTCTGGCCTTGACCACGGCATCGCAACCTGGCATACTAGCGACAGCTGAGACCAGCTCGAGGGCCGGGACTCGAGGACGTAGAGTGCAGGCATCTAACCAAACTTGCAGGAACACAACACAAGATAAGGCCCAGTGCCAGGCGCAACCCGCCTAGAGGTAGGGCCCCGTGAGTCCCGCGCTGGCTCACGGGTGCCCAGATACACCTCGCCAGGCCCTACCGTGCCAGCCACGTGTCAGGGCGGGGCTGTAGACGCCCCGGAGGCTCCTCCGGGAGGGGCCCCCCTCCCACGTACCAGTGGAAGCACCATGCTCCGCGCTGGCTGATGACACTACCGAGGAGCGGCTATGCCCGTACACATACGGAAGCGCTATGCTCCGTGCTGGTGATAAACAACTGAGGGCGGCCCCCGGGCCGCATCAACCTCAGGGAGCCCAGAGCTCAGTGTATAGCCTCATCATAATGCCTCCCCTCGGGAGTGCCGCACGAGGGGGCTGGGCACGGGGGCTGCGCCTGGGTCACGCCCAGATGCACGCCGCCCAACCAGGCCCCCCGGGCCTGGTTCGTCGCGCGCCTCTCCCCGAGTGGAGCCAATGTATGAAGGCCATTTGGGCGTCAAGGGGGACTCCTGAGCATCGCGACTCAGGAGCCTAACTAGTCACGTAGCCCCTCACTCCTTGGTCCCGTCCTGGTTTCCGGTCAGGGATATTGCTGGGTGAGGTACGCACGGGGCCGGGCTCTGCAGGCGTAGAACGGTGGATCCACCCACATCATACCTCCCTACTTGCTGTTCGTGCGCCAAGGGGGACTCCTGAGCATCGTGACTCAGGAGCCTAACTTGTCACGTGGCCCCTCACTCCTTGGTCCTGTCCTGGTTTCCGGTCGGGACTATTGCTGGGTGAGGTACGCACAGGGCCGGGCCCTGCCGGCGTAGAACATAAGCAACTAGGAAGGAAAAGCGCAAATTTCAAAGGAATTCAAAAGCAAATATTACAGTCCACACTGTTATCCCAATATCAGACGCAAGTTTAAACGCCTCCCCGAGGCATGATACATGTGCAGGAATTAAAAGCAGGACGGGAGCCACGATGGAGTCACTCGGCGGCGGGGGAGCAGCGCGAAGTGGGTTCGCCTCACGGAGCAGCGGGGTCGGCAGCGCCTTGCTCCGGCTTGGTGCTGAAGGCCCGGAACTTCCCCAGCAGGGCTTCTGCGCGGCCCTTCATGGCCTCGGCAGCAGCAGCGGCACGCTCGCCGCTCACAGGCTCCAGCAGGCTGTCGAGGTCGAAACCTGGATCGCGAAGGTGGATGTGGGTGAGGACCCGCGTCAGTGCTGCAGAAGACAGGACACGCGCCTTGGCCTCGGCCATGGGGCCAAGGCCAAGGGCGACATCTTCAAGAGCGTGGACCAAGAAGGGAAGCAACTTGGCGGGGCCGTCCTCGGCGCTGGACAGCGGGCTCTCCAGGCCGCTGTCGTAAAGCGTCCTCAGCGAGGAGCGAGCCTTCGCCTCCAACTCCGTGAAGCCCGCACGGTCTTTGGAAAGGACCAGGGCCTTGCCGTCCAGCTCGGCCTTCCTCGCCCCCAACTCATGGTCCAGCGCACCTAGGCGGTCGCGGCGTTTCTTGAGCTTGGCCTCCCGGCCCTCGACGGCCGCCTCGCGAGCCTTCACGCCTTCTTCCTGCTCTTGGTGAAGACGGACCTCTTTCGCGAGCTGATCCTGCAGGCCTTGCAGCTCGTCCTCCAGCGCATTGCAGCGACCACTGATGTCGACCACCTCTCCCAGGGCTGCATCGCGAGCAGCCTTCGCCTCAAGGACAGCATGCTTCTCCTCGTCGCATGCCGTCGAGGCCTAGACTAGCGCCGCCCGAATTGAAGCACCGGAGCGAGCCCATCCAGAAGCCAGCTCCAAGCGCCCGGCCACCAAGCGAGGGTCGGCGCCGAGAAGATCCTGCCGCAGCCGGTCCAGCTCAGCAACATCACGGTCCAGAACGGCATAAGGAGTCGGGGAGATAGCAGCCGGCGGAGTAGGAGGAGAAGGCGGCAGCGCGACCACAGCATCCTGAGGCGGAGTCTGTCGCGCCCCGACAGCTGCAGTGGCGGCGGCAGGCAAGGACACCTCGGCAGCCGCTTGGGCCATGGGGGCTGAGCTCGCCCCAGCCGGCTCAGCCAGGCCTTGCGAGGACGACCGGGCAGGAGAAGCCTGTGCGTCGCGGTCGCCCTCCTTCGCGGGAAGAGGCGCTGCCACGGATGGAACCTCAGGAGCCCCCTTTGACTTCTTTGCTGCGGGTGCCAGCCTATCCAAGGGATGCGGACATCAAGCCTCAGAAGCAGAGCAAGAAATGAAGACAAGAACCGAACACTTACGGGTCGTCGCCAGCCAGCTCGAGCGGCCTCCGGCCAAATTTGAAGCCGGAAAGCCGGCTGGAAGGGTCAACCTCGGGAAGCTTGGAGGCGGAAGGTGCGTTTGCAGCCTGCCCCGAGGCCGGGGCAGACCCGCGGGAGATCAGCCCGGTCCTGTCCTTCTTCGAGATCGGGGGCGAGCTCCCGCCGTCCTGCTCGTCGTCGTCTTCATCGTCATCCTCGTCGTCATCACTCAGAGAGAGGCGGAGAACGCAGGACCTGCGCCGGGGGAAGGGAGCCCTCGACTCTCCATTGGTCGCCTCGGAGTCAGGCCCTTCCTCCTCTTCGCTGGAGTCATCTGAGGGCACAGCCACTGGTCCCTCTGGAGCTTCCAGGGGCACGGGCGCTTTCCCGTTGAAGACGGGGATGGACCTCACTACCCGCTCCCAGTCGTTACGGAGGAACAAGGGCGTAGGAGCGCCCTCCAGCCTCGCCACATTGCCCCCGACCAGAGACTGGAGAATCACGGCCAGGTCTCCGTCGGCCAAGGCCGCGGGGCTCTGACGGGGCCTCCACATTGGAAGTGAATACTGCCGAAGCGGAGCCAGCTGGTGCTCCAGGAACTCCCTCAGCAGCGAGGCGCCGGTCAACTTCGCCGCCGCCATGTCGGTCGGCCACAGATCCGCGTCCATCTTCTCCAACACCATCTTCGTGCGGGGATCCGTGAGCTCCGCTCGACCCCAGTCGCTAGAGCTCGTGGGCTGCTCCGTGGGCAAGATCAGCCGAGGGTGGATGCGCCCAACATCCACCAAGATCCACTTGCTCCTGAAGCCCTCAATCCTTTTCCTAGGATTCGAGATGGCGATGGCGCCACCATATGCGATGAAGCTCGCGCACGTGGAAGTAGGACCGCGAGAGGTCCAGAGGTAGAAGTAGTGGCGCAGCAAGGCCATTGAAGGCTGCACCCCAACGTGGGCCTCGCAGTAACAAGCAAAGATTGCCAGGAGAAGGACGGAGTTGGGATGGAGATGCAGAGCCTGTAGCTTGTAATGGCGGAGGACAGAGAAGAAAAACTTGGAGAAGGGAGGCACCAGGCCAGCAACAATAGCACTTACGAAGAGCGGATAGAAGGTGCTCCTTTGACCCTTACGGGTGGCGGAGCCGGCCTTGAACACCTTTGCCCCGTCGATACCCCGCGCCGTCGCCATCCGGTGCAGCCGGGCAAAGCTTGCCTCTGACACGTTCGGCGGGTCCAGGGCAGACGAGTACCAAGCTGCGGCCGGGGGCTGGCGAGGCGCCATGGCTTCCTAGGTCGCATGGTCAGAGCAGATCTGGAGATTTCGGAGGAAGGAAGGAGAGGCACAAGAAAGGGGAGCAAAGGCGAGAGGGGAGAGACACACAAGGACCTCGCCGAGCAACCTCGCGCCTGCCGAAGCACGGACCCGGCAACACACCAGAGAGCGGCCCCTGACCCTCGAGATAAGTCATCACCCGAAAGCACCAACTACTGTGGCACAATCCCCGCACCTAATGCTATCCCTTGTTAGCGACGCCGCTCTCCTTTCTCACCAAACGACGGCTGCTTGGGCGCCAAAGGGGACCTCCTGAGCATCGCGACTCAGGGGCTCTTACTGGACCCCGGGTCGCTCACCTCCTGGACTTGACCACGGCATCGCGACCTGGCATACCAGCGACGGCTAAGGCCGCCTTGGGACTGGGACCTGTCAGCGCAGAGCACCAAGCCCTCGTGAGGTTTGAAAGGGAGGACCGAGCTAAGACGGGATGAGAAACTCGCGCAAATCTACGACAAGGGTTATATTAACAAAACGGAATCACAGGCACCTTACAAGCCCCCACGGGGCGCGTTTTTGGTTCCTCGCAGGGAACAGATCCTAAAGAGACGCAAACTATGCGCATCCCTACAAAAGACGCCATCATCAATAGTGGGCCGTCAAGCATCGATGCCAACCCCATCCAGATCAGAGTCGGCGGCGGCCTGACGAGCCCGCCCTGCTCCAGGAGCGGCGCCGGCTCGGGGGCTCGTAGCTGTCGTCGCTCGTCTCCGGAGTCGCGAAGGGCTCACCGGAGTCGCTGGAACCTCCGACATCTCCACCGCCTAAGGAGCCACCAAGGGAGCGGTAGGCGAGCCCATTCCTCGTCGCAGCAGGGCCCTGGCCGCCTTCACCGGCGCAACACTCCAGCCGGCGCCCGCTCGCGCCGAAGAACTTGAAGAGCATCACCGAAGCACCATCGTAGTCCAAGTGGATCGCGAAGACGCCCCTTGTCTTGCAAACCCTGGCGATCTCTCTCCAGCCCCGAGTCATGTAGACCTCGCCCGGGGCGACGACCGCGATCTCTGCCTCGGTCGCAAGGGTGCTGCAGCCGACGTGCTGCAGCCAGAGCTCCAGGGGCTCCCCCTGCGGGATGATGGAGGCGAAGAAGGGAGAAGGCAGATCTAAGACTGAAGAGGAATGGCGATGTGGAGCACGAACTCTTGGGAGGAGCCCTCGGTGTGGACCCTAGGAGGGACGACCCACACCTTCGTGACCCATCGGCGCCGACGGCGGCGCCGCCCGTGGCGGTCAGCATTAGCTCCTTCGGGGCCCTCGACGTGGGCGTACAATGGAAGCGGAAACCGCGGCGGCGCCCGCTCGCCCCAAGGCCTCGATACCACCTGGAGAGCCCCCTCATCTGGGCCACGGGGGATGAGCCGTTTCTTCGACGAAAGTGGGTCTGGTCCCTCTCGGGGAGCCTTTCCCTTATCTGCCGTCGAGAACTGGCGGATCGGAGCCATCGCGGCAAGACGGAGCAAGAATCGGGAAGAAGGAGGAGCAAGGAGGGATGGACTGGAAGGGCGTGCGCCATTCCGTACTTATAGCCAGCGAAGGCCAATCGCCAACCTCCACGATCTCAGGTAATCCTGACTCGTTTTGCATGCAGGGACTTGTCCAATCCGTGCAGTTGCCGAGGCGCCATGGGGAAGTGGGGGTGCCCACGTCCAATCAACTGCCACATGGCGTCCAAGGCCACAGGCTGTTAGGGCCTGCGGTGCTTCGCTCTTGCCCTTCCGCCTCCCTGCACAGCCAAGTCCGGCCGCGCCTTGGGCCCAGGGGCTACTGTCGGCGTTCTGGGAATGGGGGTCCCTAGACTTGCCTTCCTGCGGCGTGGCTCAAAGGGGGGCCCAGCACGGCCCATCTTCACCAACACAAACCCAAGACCCTCGCGAGGGGCCAAGCTTCGCGGGGTGGACGACGCGGAGCTTCCTCAGGCATGGCCTCGTCAGGCTGGCTCATGAGGAGGCAGAGAGATCAAGGCGGGGTGCCTCACGAGGTGTCCGTGACGCAAGCCATGGCGACTAAGGGCGCCAGGCGGGTGCCAGCCCGCGCAGCGTCCTCCTTTCCTCTTTGGTGCAAAGGAGGCAAGCGCAGCCGCGGAGTACCGAGGCATCAGGCAAAGGTTGCCATTTCGGTGCAACGAGACCAAGACCAGGAGGACTACGAGATGGAGGTCGCCGTGGAGCCCAAGACGGCGTCATGACCAGAGCTTTGTGCAGGCGAAGACTACTTTTGTCAGGATAGCTGATACTTGCTGTCCCCCTTCAAATTAGCCCGCCATTGTTGGCTCCCTTCCCGCTCGATATTTGGAAAGAGGACCAGGGCCTCTATAAATAGGACCGGCCACCCACATAGTAAGGGGTCGGTTCTGGGGGTCTTTTTGGGTCGGTTAGTTGGAACTAGAGAAGCAGCCAGAGAGAGAGATAGAGGGTGGCTGAAATCCTCCCAGCAGTTCATCGCCCCAGCCAAGAACAGACCCTCGCGAGGCTGTTCTTCCTTGTATTGTTCATCATCATCAGCCCAAGAGGCAATCCACCACACCACACACTGGAGTAGGGTATTACACCACAACGGTGGCCCGAACCAGTATAAACCCTGTGTCCCTTGTGTTGTTCTTTTCGTAGTTCAGATCCTAGCATGGCGGAGGGAGCAGGTAGGTAGGAGGCGAAATCTCCGCGCGCACCCCGGTGTTCGAACCTCAAGGGTCTGCCGGAACCCAAAATCCGACAGTGGACGACGCGGTCTTGGTAGGCGCTCTGAGATGGTGGAGGACGGTGGCGATGGATGCGGTGGAGGACGGCGGCGATGGATGGGGTGGCGGATGGAGGCTGGTGTGGGAATGGGGTGTTCTAGCGCGGACGTTGTATGAATGGGAAAATGGCGAGAGAGGTACGGGGAACCATGTTTTTGGGACGCGCCTGTCTGAAATATGGGAAAGTTACTGAGGGAGTCCTGGATTAGGGGGTGTTCGGGTAGCCGGACTATACCTTCAGCCGGACTCCTGGACTATGAAGATACAAGATTGAAGACTTCGTCCCGTGTCCGGATGGGACTTTCCTTGGCGTGGAAGGCAATCTTGGCGATGCGGATATTCAAGATCTCCTACCATTGTAACCGACTCCGTGTAACCCTGACCCTATCTGGTGTCTATATAAACCAAAGGGTTGTAGTCCGTAGGACATCAACTCCATATACAACAATCATACCATAGGCTAGTTTCTAGGGTTTAGCCTCCTTGATCTCGTGGTAGATCTACTCTTGTACTACCCATATCATCAATATTAATCAACCAGGAGTAGGGTATTACCTCCATCGAGAGGGCCCGAACCTGGGTAAAAACATCGTGTCCCTCGTCTCCTGTTACAATCCGGCCTTGACGCACAGTTCGGGACCCCCTACCCGAGATCCGCCGGTTTTGACACCGACATTGGTGCTTTCATTGAGAGTTCCTCTATGCCGTCGCAATCAGGAAGGATGCCTCCTCCCGTCTTTAAAGATGGGTGCCGTTGCTAAGGGAGCCTTGGCTGTCGGCCAAACTCTCCGGCTAGGTGGTTTCCTCATGACCGCCTGTTCGGCTGTTGCGCCGACGGTGACCTCTCGGGTCATCAAAAGCAACCTACACGTCAGCTCGGAGCTCGTCGAGCAGCTAGATCCAATGGAGCTCTCTTCCGTAAACGAGCTCTTGGAACGCATCGCCGCCCTGGGGGTCGCTACGGATTACGACCATGTTGGGCTTAAACCCGATCTAAGAGAAATTAACTCTCCCCAAGTCACCCACCACGTTGCCGTGGTAGAGGCGTAGTGCGGTGACCCTTCATCTATTTTAAGGACTAGCTACGTCTGAATTCCCGACCCCTCCAAGCCGGATACCCACGGAGGGGAGGATGTAACTCAAGACCTGAGCTTAGGATCAGGCAACGGGCTAGATTCGTTGGACAACATCCAAGAATCTGAACTTCAGAGTTCGGAAACTCTTCGGCCTCCGAATCTTGGATTGGGTGAGGTTTCAGATTCAACGACACCCGCCCACCCGAACATAAGAGATGTCTCCCAAATCAGGCAGAGGCCCAAGGAAACAGTACATCATTACTGGGCCAGATTCCTCCTGGTTATGAACAGGATAAAGGATTGCCGCAAGGGAGACGCGATCTCAATTTTCTGCAGTAATTGCATGGACGAGGGAATCCTTAACGCCGTAAGTTGTCGTGATATTACATGCTTCGCTGACTTGGCGTCCATAGTAAAAAAATGCTATGCGATGGAAAGCGCCTGGAAAACCGAAATAAAATTTTGGGATAATCCGGCCTTGAATAGTAATCCCGTCCGAACTAAGAGGGTGCATCATCATAGGACACCCGGGATAAACACCAAAAAGCCAAAACCCTCTACAGGGCATGGAACCGTACTAGAAAGGTGGCTTGATGGACCCTGTAGAATTCACAGTACAGAGGACGCCACACCAACTCACAACCTTAGAGCATGTTGGATACTCCGGCAGGTGGCCAAAATTGGCGAGGACCTCTTAATTCTGGAGGCCGCAGAAAGCCAGCCCGAGCACACCAGTACCGTTCTCACAGTCTTCGAGACTTTCGCATCAAACAATATGCGAAAAAGAACACTCCGCAGCCTCGCCGAAGTCTATCAAGTTGCAACAATAAATCCATGGAGCAACACTGCTATTACCTTCAACGTAGGTTATGAACCTAGATTCCGAACAGCCTGAGCACCAGCCGCATTGGTCCTCAGTCCCATAGTGGACGGCTTTCGCCTCACCAAGTTGCTCATGGATGGAGGCAGTGGACTGAACCTCATTTATGAGGAAACCCTTCAAAAAATGGAAATAGACTGGAACCGCATCGAGCAAAGAAGCACAACCTTTAGAGGAATAATCCCCAATCGGGAAGCGTGCTGCACAGGAAAAATCACACTAGATGTGGTGTTCGGCACGCCGGATAATTACAGGTCCGAAGAAGTCATGTTTCAGGTGGCCCCGTTCAAAAGCAGATATCACGCTTTACTAGGGCGGGAAGCATTCACAATCTTCCAAGCAATACCCCATTACGGGTACATGAAGCTTAAGATGCCTGGGCCGAACGGAATTATCACTCTAGCTAGTGATCCGGACATAGCACTCCGCGCCAAAAACAAGACGACCGCATTAGCCCTTGAGGCACTATCCGAAGCCTTAGCGGCCGAGGAATTGACTACGGTGCGCTCCACGGTTAACAGGGATGATGTGATACTCGATAAGAGATCCAAATCCACATCCTTCAAGCCAGCTGACGAAATAGTCAAATTCCGGGTCCATCCAACGGACCCCAATAAAACAGCTTCCATCGGGGCATGACTGAACCCTGATGTAGACGCCGCACTGTGAGAGTTCCTACGAGAGAACTGGGACATTTTCTCCTGGCACCCTTCAGACATGCCAGGGATCCCACGCAGGCTGGCCGAACACAGCTTAAATATCCTAAAAGAATTCAAACCTGTCAAACAAGCCGTTCGGCGTTTTTCCGAACCCAAGAGACAGGCTATGGGAGAGGAGCTAGCCAAGCTATTGGGGGCCGGATTCATTAGAGACATAAAACATCCGGACTGGCTAGCAAACCTGATGATGGTACCAAAGAAGGACAAATCCTGGCGCCTGTGTGTTGATTTTAAAGACCTTAACAAGGCTTGCCCAAAGGATTGCAAAATGGGCCATCGAGCTTCTCCCGTTCGATATAACCTATAAGCCACGGCGAGCTATTAAATCGCAAGTTTTGGCCGACTTCGTCGCAGAATGGACGGAGGCCGAGCTCCCTAAAGAGTACGACACATATTCAAACTGGATTATGCATTTCGACGGCTCCAAAATGTTGGCCGGACTGGGGGCATGCGTTGCCCTGACGTCCCCCACAGGAGACACGGTCCAATATGTGCTCCAGATCATGTACACGGATTCCAACAATGCAGCCGAATGTGAGGCCCTCCTACATGGTCTCCGGCTAGTAGTATCCATGGGTATCCAGTGCCTAGAGGTACGCGGGGATTCAAACCTCGCGATATCCCAAATAAATGGAGACTTCGACGCCAAGGACCCAAAAATGGCAGCTTACAACAACGCCGTCCTAAAAATGTCAGCTCGGATCGAAGGGCTGGAGTTTCACCATATAGCCCGAGAAAACAATCAAGCAGCGGACATCCTGGCACGCATCGGAGCAAAACGCGATGCAGTCCCCCCCCCCCCCAACATCTTTTTGGAAAGATTGTTCAAGCCATCCGTAGCATGGGAGGGGGAACCCGCAAATGACAGCCCGGACCCAGCCGCACCACTTGACGCCGAACAATCTGACATAATTGGAGGCTCTGCCAATGAAATTACACCTTCAGCCCACGTAATAATGGCGGTTATCGCCCCGTGGACAGAACCATTCCTAGCCTACCTTACTAGGCACGAACTCCCGGAGGACCAAAACGAGGCCCGCTGCATAGTGCGGCGATCTAAAGCCTATCGAGTCCATGAGGGAGAGCTTTATAAGAAAAGCACTACCAGAGTCCTTCAAAGGTGCATCTCCGAAGAGGAAGGGCGGAACCTTCTGGCTGAAATTCATGCCGGACTCGGTGGTCACCACGCCGCTGCTTGGTCCCTTGTTAGCAAGGCTTTCCGTACATGCTTTTATTGGCTGACGGCTCGGGTAGACGCTCAGGACCTAGTCCAACGATGCGTTGGTTGCCAACTTTTGGCCAACCAAAGCCATATGCCACCCACCGCACTCCAAACTATACCCATCACCTGGCCTTTTGCGGTCTGGGGGCTTGACATGGTCAGACCCCTTAAAGGTGGGACCCATAGGAAAAAAATACTTACTGGTCATGGTGGATAAGTTCACCAAATGGATAGAAGTCAAGCCTGTTAAAACGGCCGAATCCGGACCTGTGATAGACTTCATATCCGGGGTTGTACACCGTTATGGCATCCCCCACACCATCATAACCGATAACGGTACAAACTTTACCGCCGACGAGGTGAAACTCTGGTGCAAAAACATGGGCATCAAGCTCGATTATGCTTCCGTCTATCACCCACAAACCAACGGCCAGGTCGAACATGCAAATGGTCTTATCATGAGCGGCATTAAACCCAGACTGGTGCGGTCCCTCAGGGAATCTAACACACACTAGGTAGAGGAGCTCGACTCCGTGCTACGGGGGCTGCGGACCACGCCAAATCGCACCACCGGATACACCCCATTTTTATGGTGTATGGTGTAGAGGCAGTTCTGCCCTGCGACATAATTCATGACTCACCTAGAGTGCGCATGTACGAAGAAAGAGAAGCCGAGCTCGATCGGCAGGACAACTTGGACGCCTTGGAGGAGGAGCGTGATGTGGCAAAAGCCCGTTCCGCATTTTATCAACAGCAGGCCCGAAGATATCAAAGTAGAGAAGTACGTGCCAAAAATTACAATGTTGGCGAACTAGTTCTACGCTTGCCGGATAAGAAAAAGGACAAACTCAAGCCCAAGTGGGAAGGTCCATTCATAATCGACCAAGTCCTGACTGGTGGGGCGTACCGCCTGCGAGATGCGTCGGATAACCGACTCGAGCCGAACCCGTGGAATGCCACCCGTGTCCAAAGATTCTATGCCTAGCGCCGGACTCTGTGTTCGTCTCCTTCCTCTGTCCATTTTTTGCATTTTTCTGTCTTACATTTCTCTCCTTCCCCTCTTTTCTTTTATAGCCCTTAAAGGCTCATCTAGTGACGCACCACTCGCGCTCATTAAACCTGGGGGCTTCTTTAACAGAAGCTTATTTATACGGGCTTCACGCCCAACACATGCGTCAAACTTCTGCATGTACCTTTTTCTTCACCATTATATGCATCGATATGACTTAAGTTTTGGCCAAGCTAGGTTGCCTGGCTCCTGTGCTTACCCCTACATTCCCGATTGTTCGGCTAGGCGGTAAAGGGAGCACCTCTGCGATTGTTACTGCCGGGTCAGCCGGATGTGTACCTCAGACTGGGTGAAGCCGAAAGCTAGCGTTCTTAAGGGAATATTCGGTCGGTGAAACAAAAGATGATCTTTTTACTCATTTTATGCACCCCAGATGCTTTTTTCTGCATCTTTTCACGCAGTCCAGACATGCACTTTAGGGCGTGCTTCCCAGCAAAAGGAACCCCTAACGGAACAATTCTCTCTGGAAGATGTTTCTTACTAACCATGTAATATAACATAACTAGTTGGGCACTTGTCTGATAAAGCACTAATGACCCCTACGCCTGGTCTCCACGCATACCCCGGTTCTTATATAACCGCTATGGTATTCGGACACACTCCGGATCGTCAGGTCCCGAGGTTGAAGCGAAAAGGTCGGCAACGACAAACGATCTACAATCCGGCTAGAAGGTATTACACATGTCAATTCAAAATTACATAGTCATTCTGACTGATTGTATTCCTCTTATATACCATCTAACAGGCTGTCTAATTTACAGTCCTGCTGGGAATACTTCCCAGCCAACTCTACTTGGCTGTATACTAAGCTTACAGGGATCTCTTTCCCGTCAGGCCCCACTGGTCCGACCTCGGCCATGTGGTTTGGGTCAGACTCCGTAAAACGGGTCTTCACCATAGCCCAGGCCTCCCTAGCGCCATGTCGGCAAGCCGATATCTTCCACAACCGGAAGCGCCGCCGAGCTCCCTTCAGCTTCTCCACAAGCTCTCCAAGGCCCTCAGGCAAGGAGTGGGCAGGCCATAAGGCTTGGGCAACGCCTCGCATTGCCTGCCGAATTCACTCGTGCAGTTGCAAGAGTTCGGGAAGAAGGTCACCCGTAGAACCGGGCATCTCCTCTGCAGGACGACCTGTGAGCATACCTACAGACATTACTCTGTTAGTCGCCTTCCTTGCCGAACTCTTTTTTTCAAAGTTCGTTCAAGCACTTACTAAATATGTCGCATCGAAGCCGCTGATTCTCCTTCGTGGAGTCCGACAGCTAGCCACGAACATCTTTAAGTTCGACGTCCAGCTTGGTGTTGGCATCCTGAAGATCATTCTTCTCTCGCCTCACCTTTGTCAACGTACTCTCACTGGCATTTAGCCGGCGTAAGAGTTGTTGCTTTTCCGGATCGAGTCTGGCGCCATCTGCAATATGATTTGTCAAATTTGCACCCACACCGCACAATACTAATCTTTCGAAGTGTATCTTACCTGAGGGGGCCTCTTTGGGCTCCCCCGCTGCGGCTAGTGCGGCCTCTAGTTGGGCCTTGCACTTTTCCAGCTCCTGGGACAGTACGGTATTCTTCTCTGTAAGAACCTGCATATTAAATGATCCTTAAATTAGTTGCTGTAACTGTTTCAAGTCTCGGGGGCTACTGGTATATATATATTTGACCAAAATTTTCTTACCCGTATGTCTTTTACATACTGCTCCGTGGCTCTGGCTAAACCATTTTGAGCGGCACGGAGGTACGCATCTCCCGAATTAAAGGCATCTAAAGCCTCTTGGGAGAAACAAGCGTCGCGTAGAACTGTCTGGCGACGCCTGTGGTTCATGGCACTCTCCACTTCAGAATTTGTGGCAGACAGCCTGTCCGCATCCTCTGTCGGAGGAGCGTCCGGTGTGCGCCTTGTGCTCGCCTCCGCTTCCTGGCCAGGCGTTGGAGCCTGACTGGTGGAGGCGCGATTGGCAACCTCTCTGGATGTAGTCCGGCGAGGTCTCTTTGTTCTGAAGATACCACAAACGTTAATATGCCCTGACAGAATAACACCAGGGAAACAGAGGGTGCGCTATACCTTTGCACCGGCATCTCAGTCCGGACTACATTCCTTTTTGCCCCACGGGGCCCTGCGGCCCCTCATTGGCTAGCCGTCGCAGGTTTGGCCTCCCGCCTCGGAAATCTCCCCTGCAAAATACGGTTGTCGTCAGAAACACCGGAATACGTGAGAATGGAATCTCTCTCAAGGGAATGAGACTCCGGTTTCTGTCACATAGGAGGCCGGGATTAACCCTAGGTAATCAGCCGTAATGGCTACCAAGGTATTGTCCTTGCTTAGCTGATGGAACACCCCGTCGATAAGCTCCACCGATATGTCCGGATCCTCTTCGGAGTCCGGATCGAGGGATCGTTCTGGGTCCTCGGGCTGTGGAGGGCGGCTGTTTATATCCTTTACCTCCTATCGCAATTCCTGCATTGAACTCGTTAGACTACATATCTAACCGTGGGAGTATAAAACAAACGGGCAAGCACAATTGTTCACTTACCCAACTTGGAGGATCGTACATAGTAAATCCGGCCCGCGGGTTGACGCGGAGGAATTCCTCCTTTTCTCCCTTGTACAAAGAGGATAAGATCTTTACTAGGGCGGCGGCTGAGGCCGGCCCCTTACGACCGTAACGGGTGGCGTCATCCTCCCCGTTTGTCACACCCTAGCTAGGTTATGCATTAGAGTGTGCATCATGTTTACATTCATCAGAAATTGAAATGGGGAAAGCAGAACCCCCAGCACCCCCCCCCTGAAATCAACTAGGGTTTACTAAAAATAAATTCAATGAACCTGAAATGCCCTTCAAATATGTTCACCCTCTTTGCCTTGGGTTAGAACCCTTGGGAAAAATGGTGCATATAATTTTAGGTCAACAAAAGGGGCATTGACTTAATTCATAAATATTTGAATTTGGGCATTTAAATACTATTAAATAATTCAAATGCTCAAATAATGTTGGAATTATTTTTGGGCCACTGAAATATTTCAGAAAGCGTCCATAAATATTTTCAGGATTTTATAAAATGATTTAGTATTTAAACTAAATCAAAACAGAATAACAAAAATAGAAAAACAGAATAAATTAGAGAGAGAGACAGAGGCTCACCTGGACTTACCTGGCGCCACCAACCGGCCCAGCACTGTAGCTGGACGGCCCAGCCGACCAGGCCGACGCCAGTCGTCCCCTAGCTCCTGCCAGGAGGACGCAGGGCGTGTGCCCGCGGTGCGCCGGCACGCGCGCGTCCACCGACGGCCAGCTCCTGCTTGCCGCACCCCCCCCCCCCGATGCCTGGACGCCCCTGGGAGACGCCACGCAGCCCACTGATCCCTCTCGCTCACTCCCTCGACCTCATCCCCTCCCCTGTCTCGATCTCTCGCACACACCGAACACAGCCGCCGCCGTCGCTCGCTGTTGCCACGGCCACTGGCCCTCCCTCGACCATCCTTCGTGCTCGAGAGCTCCGCCTCGACCCCCTCCTTCTTCCACCCCAAGCCATGCCACCGCGGGAGCCCCACATCGCCGCCACGAGTCGTCTTCTCCGAGCACGGCCGCCGGACTCCATCGACGAATTCGTCGCCTCCCGGTCGTCCCCGAGCCAGCTGAGCTCCGCTTCGACCTCCCTGTGAGCTCCGCCACCGTTTCCCCCTCTTCCCCACTTCAATTGATCGCCGTAGCCGTCACCCCCTTGATGATCGAAGTGCGCCGCCGCCTGAGCTCGCTGTCGACGATGCTCCGGTGACCAAATGGTCACCCTGGAGTGTCGAACCTACTCCCCGTGATGCGTAGCGCCCTCCTAGCCCCCTTGGCCCGCTCTTCTACGCACTGAAACACGATCCCGCGCGCAACCGAACTCTGGCGGCCGCCAAAGAGCTCGCCGCCGTCAGCTCTGGCCACCCCAGCTGCTGCCGCTTGTCTCTCTGGATGCGCCTCACTCCCAGGAACCCGTAGGAGAAAACCGCGCATCAAATGGTGGCCTGTAGGCGAAACCCGAACAACTCCGGTGAAACGCCGCCGCGATCTGAGGTCGCCGGCGGCTAAACGCCGGTAGCCGACGTGGCCGTCATTAGAGGCTAACTAACCCACTAACCACCCCCCTAGAGCCACTGCCATGTGGGCCCAGTGCATATTTAGTTTAACTTAATGTTCTGTTTAGATTAGTTATTAACCCAGCTGGCCCCACACGTCAGTTTGACTTTCTGACGTGGCCTTTGACTGGCCCCACCTGTCTGTGACTCGAGCCAGCACTGTGAGACTGACCAGTGGGACCCACTGGTCAGGTTTGACCTGGAGGCAGCTCAGTTGACCAGCTGACGTCATAGTGATGTAGTGCTGACGCAGTAAATCATTTTGTAGTTTAAAAATAATTCAGGAAATTCCAGAAAATACCCAAAACTTCAAAAATTCATAGAAATTCAACCATAACTCCAAATGAGACAAATTATATATGAAAAATTATCAGAAAAATTCAAGGAATCCATCTGTACCATTTTCATGCATGTTTGAAAAATTCTTGTCCTCTGTTTTGGACAAAACAAATAAAGGGCATTTAAATAATCATATATGGGGTTGGAATTTGAATCTTGTACTCAAACCAACTTTATTTAAATCATAGCTAGTTGCATAAGCTCAAGACACATCCATATTGCCATGTCATAGCATGCATCATATTGTTGCATATCGTCATGTGTTGATTGTGCTCGGTTGTGTTCTTCGTGGTAGGTTCTGCCTCCGAGGATATTCACGAGTATCCAACTAAAGGGCAGTATCCCGTTACCAATCCATCAGGCAAGCAACCATTGATCATTCCGATACAACCCATGTTCTCGCTCCTGCTCTTGTTTACTGCATTAAGACAACACGATTCAAACTGCTGTGTGCTACGGTAGTTGAACCCTTATCCTCTGCATGACCTGTCATTGCCACAGTAACTAGATGAAACCCACTAGCATGTGTAGGAGTTGATTGAGCCATGTTTTGTGATTCCTACCTTGCTATGCCTGCTATGCTTAGAGTTGTGTCAGGTCTGGTTCATCTGGGTGATGGGCTAGAGTGAAATGCTTGTGCCAGTAATATGAGGGATGTGTTGAACATGTTTTGGTAAAGGTATCGATGAGAGGCCATGTAGGAGTACATGGTGGGTTGTTTCATTGAGGCCGTCCATAAGAACTGAGATCTGTATGTGTGATTTAAGATGCAGTTACTACCGTACATTGGGCCCGAAACAAATGGACCCTCTCGGCTTCTTAGCCACCCTAGTACTCTGTCCAGGAGTTGCAAATAGTTTCTGGTGTTTGTAGGATATGTGTTGGCGGCCGTGCGTAGCGCTGACCCTAGGGGTGGGCTATGTTGCGGTAGATACACCGTGGCACGGTGTACCGAGTCACCCGTTTGGTGCCTCGGGAACCCTGTTCACATCGTTCGGGGCCGTATGTGGAAACCTCGGCCGGACTCCCTGCGGATGGAACCTGGATAGGCGATAACCTGGACTAGGGGCTTAGGTGTTTAGGTAGGCCGTGGCCGACACCCTCGCTGGGCTTCCGCTTGAAGGTTGCCGAGTACATGTCGTGTAGACGGCGGTAAGCGGTGAAAGCGTGTATGACGAAGTACACCCCTGCAGGGTATAAAACTATTCGAATAGCCGCGTCCACGGTAAAGGACTACTTGGTTGCCTATACAGTTCATAGACAAGTTAATGGATACTACTAAAAGACTCAAGATAAGTGTGAGTACCGAGGATGGCCCCCTCGCAGGATACGAGGGAGGATCCACGGTGGAGTATTGTGATGGTGAGTAGTGGACTCGTGTGCGAAAACTATTTTGCTAAAAGATTCCGTAGGATAGCTTAGCCAAGAGTCAAAGCTGGCTTGTTGCATAAACCCCACCACCTTCTTGAGAATGAGCATGTACAGTAGGTTCTGATGTAAGACTTGCTGAGTACCTTTGTACTCATGTTTGCTTATTTATTGTTTTCAGACGACAACACTGCCCCCTCCGATGGGTTTTACGTAGACCTTGACGTCGACGAGTGACTAGCCACCCAGGTGGTGATCCAGGCCATGGAGGGCCCTATGTAGATAGACAGGCTTCGAGAAGCCTTCTTTCTTTCTAGAGTCTGTACTCAGACTAGTTGCTTCCGCATGTGCTTGTATGACTGTATGACTTGAGTGTCGGGTCATGTGACCCCTACCTGTATGGATATGTTATGTATGGCTCCCTGGAGCCTTTAAATAAAGTACCTGAGTTGTAGAGTTTTGTTGTGATGCCATGTTGTATGTACTCATATCGAGCATATTGTATGTATGATTGAAATGCTTGGTATGAGTGGGATCCGACAATCTAGTTGTTTGTCCTTCGCAGCCTTTCTTATGGGGAAATGTAGTCTAGTGCTCCTCGAGCCAAAGTAGTCCGCTACAGCCCGGTTCACCGGAGTCCTGCTAGCCCAGCACTACTGTTCAGGACACTTGACTGGCCGGCATGTGTTTCACTTCATCCCTATGTCTGTCCCTTCGGGGAAATGTCACGCGGTGATCTCCGGAGTCCTGTCTAGCCTGCTACAGCCCGGGATTTCCCGGAGTCCTGTTAGCCCAGTGCTACAGCCCGGAATCACTCGTTGATGACCGACATGTTCGTTGTGATTCATGTATGCCTGTCTCCATAGGTCTGTGCCGCTTTGGGTTCACGACTAGCCATGTCGGCCCGGGTTCTCGGTCATATGGATGCTAGCGACATTGTCATATACGTGAGCCAAAAGGCGCAAACGGTTCCGGGCTATGGTAAGGCGACACCCGTGGGATACCGTGCGTGAGGCCGCAAAGTGATATGAGGTGTTACCGGCTAGATCGATGTGGCTTAGAATCGGGGTCCTGACAGCGTTGGTATCAGAGCCGGACTGCCTGTAGGTTCGTTCAGCCAAACTGGTCGATGTCGAGTCTAGAAATGCTTTAGTTATATGTAAGGGAATTGATTGTGGGAGGGAACGTAAGGTTCTTTTACTCCTTTACCCTATGCTTCTGATCTGAGTCATTCTCTTCTCATTCAACGTGGGTTAAGGACTAGGCTCTCTTCTTCTATCAGGTTCACGTGTTACTAATCCGTAGTAGCTCATATGATTATTGTTACGAGTTCCAGTCCAGTTTCTACTATTTTAGTACGTGGCTATTTGAATCAGAACCTTGATATGATGCTGTTGAGCGGTATTGTGAACTGTTGTGGATGTCTCAAATCTTTTTCTAAGCATTTACAGCCGTTATGCTGCCCAATTTTCCCTAGGAATTCTGATGTCTTTGTCTTATGGTTGTGCTTTCAGATGGCCAATCAGTCTCCAAATCAAGTGGTTCGCCTGACCAGGTGCCTCGACGTGCCCGGTCATACTGCTATGTTGGTCCGGGTCATGATCGAGACAGGATACCGTTGGTATCCCGAATACACTGTTGAAGAGCAGTTCCGCGACTTTAATCAAAGCCAGTATTTATGCACCGTCAGGATATTTCCTTCCTATCCTGGATCTACCGAGCCCCTTCACTGTTCCTATGGACTCGGAGTTACCATTGAGATGGCTGTGCAGGATGCTGCCTATTCCATGATGACCATCTTGCGAGTCCGGACTGGCCTGCTTCGGAACACTGACTTCCGTTACATGCCAGCTTCACTTCCGGGAGCGCAGGGGTATCTTCAGGCTATCTATGCTGACTCCACTCAGGAGGACTCATTAACTCGTACCACCGCTGAGATGCTCGAAGATAAGGACCGAGAGAATCGGGCCTTGAGGCTGGAGCTCTTTAATACCCGTGCTGATCATTGGGCCACATTGACTCGGTTTGCACCCGCGGTGCAAGCGGGATGTATGGATACCAGGGATCTGTATCCTCTAAGAGCAGCTCTGCCAGACATGGTGGATTGGCGTGATGTGGGAGGCATCACCCCACCCCTTGGTCCCCGCAGGCCACCGTTTGTTGGTCCAAGACCTTATCCTAGCCCCTATGGTCCACAGGCTCCTCAGGACCGTCTGTTTCCGGATGATCACGTTGAACTTCCAGGCTATGGAGGTGACTTCTATGAGGACTACTACGGAGCTATCTGAGTTAGTAGTAGTACCACTAGTATTGTAGTAGTTGTATCTCCACTGTCCTGTGTGACTTGTGGAATACGACTTGGTGTGTAATCGATTCCGGAGGTGTAGACAAATAATGTATAGGGACTCGGAATGCCTCCGATGAGATGTAACGTCTACCTTCATAGTTGTACTGTAGCATGGGCTTGTACTAAACTATGTATGACGGGTATGACCGTTGGTGTATATATGGCAGTTTTATATTACCATGGCATACGAATGAGCATCTCTGCATTCCGCGTTATCCTTTACATTCTGCACTTCCCTGTTAAGTTTGAGCCATCCTTGTCTAAACCGTTGTCTTGTTTCCTTCTAGGATGGTCAACACCCGCGGAAACCCTGCTGCCCCGGAGCAGGGGGAAGCCAATGCAGCTAGAGGTGAAAATTTGCCTCACCCGCCTTCCCTGGCCGAAGTAATGCTGGAGGCGGAAAGGAACAAGCGTGAGACCAACCGCCTGTTGGAGCGGATTGAGCTGAACACTGCACGCCACCCACGAAATGACTTGGTGTCAATCAACAACTTTATCTAGCTGTACCCACCAAAGTTTAACCATTCCGTCGAGCCCCTCGACGCGGATGATTGGCTTCGCAGCATCACCCACAAGCTACGTTCTGCCAACGTAGCTGAAGCCGACAAGGTTACATATGCTGCTTATCATCTTGAGGGCCCCGCTAGCCATTGGTGGGAAAACTACGAAGCTATGCGCCCGGTCGGCCAAATCACTACCTGGGCTGAGTTCAGTGAGGCTTTCCGTGAGCATCACATTCTGGAAGGACTTATGGATCGCAAGAGGGAGGAGTTCTGTAACTTCACCCAAGGAAGGCTGACTGTGGATGCATAGCCGAGAATTTGGGAACCTGGCACGCTATGCTCCTGAAGAGGTTTCTACTGACGCCAAGAAGCAGGCAAGGTTCCGCAAGGGACTTAGCCCTGAGCTTCGCCGCGATCTCCGTCTGCACGAGTGCACATCCTTCCAGAAGCTGGTCAATAAAGCTATCAGTGCTGAGACAGGCCAGACTGATTATGACGCTTCACGCAAGCACTCCCGTGATTTTGGGTCTTCATCCGGCTCTGGAGCTCAGAAGCGCCGGGTGTGGATTCCAAGCACCGCACTGCCACCCAGATTCACCCCGAGGCCATCCTTTGAGGCGCCTCGTCCCAACCAGCAATTTGCACCATCCAAGCCCTATGGTGGCCCCGCTGCTAATGTTGCTCCACGCCCCACTGGGGTAACATGCTTCAAGTGTGGAGAACCGGGTCACTATAGTCGAGAGTGTCCCCAGAACAACCCCAATCAAGCTGGAAAGTCCGTTGGCCGTGGTAAGCCCGCGGGAAAGACTTTCTACGCCAAGCCGGCCACTACTGCACGTGGCCATGTCAACTATGTTTCAGCCGAAGAGGCTCATGAGGATCCCAACGTCGTCCTTGGTACGCTCCTTGTTAACTGCCATCCGGCATCTGTTCTTTTCGATACTGGAGCATCTCATTCATTCATATCCGAGAATTATGCTCGGTTGCATAACACGACATTCTGTGACATGCCCACTTCCATGGTAATTCAAACTCCGGGTTCCAAATGGCAAACTTCTAGGGTAAGCCATGGGAACGAAATTCTTGTCGATAGGCTTGTTTTCCTTGCATCTTTAATAGCTCTCAAGTCCTCCGACATAAACATCATCTTGGGTATGGACTGGATGTCGGCTCATTATGCCAAGATCGATTGTGCCACTAGAACCATTCAACTTATTCATCCCTCGGGCAAGACAGTTAATGTCTTAACTCGAGTGGCCAAGCACCAACTTTACTCTCTCAATGCCAACCCTCTTCCAGACCTTGAGGACGTTCCGGTAGTCCGAGACTTCCCGGATGTGTTTCCGGAAGAACTGCCAGGTGTTCCACCTGACCGGGATGTCGAGTTTGTGATAGACCTTGTTCCAGGAACCGTTCCAATTGCTAGAAGACCCTATAAGATGGCACCCTTAGAACTAGCCGAGCTTAAGAACCAACTCGATGAGTCCTTGAACAAAGGGTTCATCCGTCCTAGCTCCTCTCCTTGGGCTTGCCCCGTCCTCTTTGTCAAGAAGAAGGATGGAACGGATCGAATGGTTGTGGATTACCGACCTGTCAATCTGGTCACCATCAAGAACAAATACCCGCTTCCCAGGATCAACGACCTGTATGATCAGCTCGCTGGATCCTCAGTCTTCTCCAAGATGGATTTGAGGCTGGCCTGCCATCAAATCAAAATCAGAAACGGGGACATTCCCAAAACGGCCTTTGTTACTCGTTATGGCCAATACGAGTACACCGTCATGTCCTTCGGTTTAACCAATGCCTCGGCCACTTTCTCCCGGTTAATGAACTCGGTTTTCATGGAGTACTTGGACAAATTCGTCGTAGTATACCTCGATGACATACTCATCTACTCCAAGAATGAAGAGGAACATGCCGAACATCTAAGGCTGGTATTGATGAAACTTCGAGAGCATCGCCTTTATGCCAAATTCTCCAAGTGTGAATTTTGGTTGTCAGAAGTGACCTATCTAGGCCATGTAATCTCTGGTAAGGGTATTGCTGTCAATCCCGAACGAGTTCAAGCCGTCCTTGATTGGACTCCACCTGTTTCGGTCAAGCACATTCGGAGTTTCCTTGGCCTAGCGAGCTATTGCCGCCGCTTCGTCGAGAATTTCTCCAAGGTTGCTAAACCTCTAACTGAACTCCTCAAGAAAGATAAAAAGTTCGAGTGGACTCCACAGTGCGAGTTCAGTTTTCAGGAACTGAAAAGACGCCTGACATCTGCTCCCGTACTGGTACCACCAGATTTCTCCAAGGACTTTATTATCTACTGCGACGCCTCGCGACAAGGACTAGGTTGCATACTCATGCAAGATCGTCAGGTAATTGCCTATGCTTCACGGCAATTACACCCACATGAGGAAAATTATCCCACACATGATCTAGAGCTTGCTGCTGTAGTCCATGCACTCAAAACCTGGCGACATTACCTCCTCGGTAATCGTTGCGAGATATTCACCGATCACCAAAGCTTGAAATATATCTTCACCCAACCAGATTTGAATCTCACGCAAAGACGTTGGGTTGAGTTGATCTCGGATTATGACTTAGGAATAACTTACACCCCTGGCAAAGCCAATGTCATGGCCGATGCGCTAAGTCGTAAGTCCTACTGTAACAACCTGATGTTACAACAAAGTCAACCACTTCTCCATGAGGAATTTCGCAAGCTTAATCTTCACATTGTTCCTCAAGGATTCCTATCCACCCTGGTAGCGGAACCTACCCTTACGGATCAGGTCATCAAGGCGCAGAAGATAGATCCGGGAATTTCCCGTATCAAGAGAAACATTAAGAATGGAGTCGTGGATTGTTTCTCCATTGATGATCAAGGTGTTGTATACTTTGGGAATCGCCTAGTGGTTCCGAAGGCGCGAAACCTGAGGCGACTGATCCTTAAGGAAGCTCATGAATCCCCTCTCACCATTCATCCCGGTAGTACCAAAATGTATCAAGACCTACGCCAGAGGTTTTGGTGGACTAGGATGAAGAGAGAAATCGCTCAATACATTGCTAATTGCGACGTTTGTCGTCGTGTTAAAGCAGAGCATCAACGGCCTGCTGGCACCCTTCAACCTTTGGCTATTCCTGAATGGAAATGGGACAAAATCAGTATGGATTTCATCACTGGGTTTCCCAGGACCAAGAGGGGGAATAATGCCATCTTCGTCGTGATCGACCGTCTTTCCAAAGTAGCCCATTTTCTACCTGTTCGTGAGAATATCACCGCTAGCCAGCTAGCTGACCTATACATCTCCCGAATAGTGTCTCTTCATGGTGTCCCATTGGAAATTAACTCAGACCGTGGAAGTCTCTTTACCTCTCGATTTTGGGAAAGTTTCCAAAATGCTATGGGAACTCATCTCTCCTTTAGCACCGCCTTCCATCCTCAATCAAGTGGTCAAGTAGAGCGAGTCAATCAAATTCTGGAAGATATGCTCCGAGCTTCTGTCATCTCGTTCGGAATGAGTTGGGAGAAATGCCTTCCATTCGCGGAGTTTGCTTATAACAATAGCTATCAAGCTAGTTTGGGCAAGGCTCCCTTCGAAGTTCTCTATGGACGAAAATGTCGAACGCCTCTTAACTGGTCAGAAACCGGGGAAAGACAACTCTTTGGCCCGGATATGATTCAGGAAGCAGAAGAGCAGGTTCGCGTTATTCGTGAGAAATTGAAAACAGCCCAATCTCGCCAAAAGAGTCAATATGATCGTAAGCATAAGCCTATGACATTTGAAATTGACGAGAAAGCTTACCTTCGGGTTACCCCATTAAAGGGAACCCATCGCTTCGGTATCAAAGGCAAATTGGCTCCTCGTTATATTGGACCTTTTCGCATTCTTGCCAAACGAGGAGAAGTTGCCTACCAATTGGAACTACCTCCGCATCTTTCCAAAGTTCACGATGTCTTCCACGTTTCGCAACTCAGGCGTTGCTTCGCAGATCCTATCCGTGGAGTGGACCACGAAACGCTTGACTTACAATATAACCTCTCTTATCAGGAATACCCCGTTCGTATCCTTGATCAAGCCGAGCGTACCACTCGACGTCATAATATCAAGTTTCTCAAGGTTCAATGGTCACACCATTCCGAGGAAGAAGCCACTTGGGAAAGGGAGGATCGTCTTCGACTCGAGTACCCCGCCTTCTTCCCAGATGATCCTAAATCTCGGGACGAGATTCTATTGAGTGGGGGTGAGTTGTCACACCCTAGCTAGGTTATGCATTAGAGTGTGCATCATGTTTACATTCATCAGAAATTGAAATGGGGAAAGCAGAACCCCCAGCACCCCCCCTGAAATCAACTAGGGTTTACTAAAAATAAATTCAATGAACCTGAAATGCCCTTCAAATATGTTCACCCTCTTTGCCTTGGGTTAGAACCCTTGGGAAAAATGGTGCATATAATTTTAGGTCAACAAAAGGGGCATTGACTTAATTCATAAATATTTGAATTTGGGCATTTAAATACTATTAAATAATTCAAATGCTCAAATAATGTTGGAATTATTTTTGGGCCACTGAAATATTTCAGAAAGTGTCCATAAATATTTTCAGGATTTTATAAAATGATTTAGTATTTAAACTAAATCAAAACAGAATAACAAAAATAGAAAAACAGAATAAATTAGAGAGAGAGACAGAGGCTCACCTAGACTTACCTGGCGCCACCAACCGGCCCAGCACTGTAGCTGGACGGCCCAGCCCACCAGGCCGACGCCAGTCGTCCCCTAGCTCCTGCCAGGAGGACGCAGGGCGTGTGCCCGCGGTGCGCCGGCACGGGCGCGGCCACCGACGGCCAGCTCCTGCTTGCCGCACCCCCCCCCCGACGCCTGGACGCCCCTGGGAGACGCCACGCAGCCCACTGATCCCTCTCGCTCACTCCCTCGACCTCATCCCCTCCCCTGTCTCGATCTCTCGCACACACCGAACACAGCCGCCGCCGTCGCTCGCTGTTGCCACAGCCACTGGCCCTCCCTCGCCCATCCTTCGTGCTCGAGAGCTCCGCCTCGACCCCCTCCTTCTTCCACCCCAAGCCACGCCACCGCGGGAGCCCCACATCGCCGCCACGAGTCGTCTTCTCCGAGCACGGCCGCCGGACTCCATCGACGAATTCGTCGCCTCCCGGTCGTCCCCGAGCCAGCTGAGCTCCGCTTCGACCTCCCTGTGAGCTCCGCCACCGTTTCCCCCTCTTCCCCGCTTCAATTGATCGCTGTAGCCGTCACCCCCTTGATGACCGAAGTGCGCCGCCGCCTGAGCTCGCTGTCGACGATGCTCCGGTGACCAAATGGTCACCCTGGAGTGTCGAACCTACTCCCCGCGATGCGTAGCGCCCTCCTAGCCCCCTTGCCCCGCTCTTCTACGCACTGAAACACGATCCCGCGCGCAACCGAACTCCGGCGGCCGCCAAAGAGCTCGCCGCCGTCAGCTCCGGCCACCCCAGCTGCTGCCGCTTGTCTCTCTGGATGCGCCTCACTCCCAGGAACCCGTAGGAGAAAACCGTGCATCAAATGGTGGCCTGTAGGCGAAACCCGAACAACTCCGGTGAAACGCCGCCGCGATCTGAGGTCGCCGGCGGCTAAACGCCGGTAGCCGACGTGGCCGTCATTAGAGGCTAACTAACCCACTAACCACCCCCCTAGAGCCACTGCCATGTGGGCCCAGTGCATATTTAGTTTAACTTAATGTTCTGTTTAGATTAGTTATTAACCCAGCTGGCCCCACACATCAGTTTGACTTTCTGACGTGGCCTTTGACTGGCCCCACCTGTCTGTGACTCGAGCCAGCACTGTGAGACTGACCAGTGGGACCCACTAGTCAGGTTTGACCTGGAGGCAGCTCAGTTGACCAGCTGACGTCATAGTGATGTAGTGCTGACGCAGTAAATCATTTTGTAGTTTAAAAATAATTCAGGAAATTCCAGAAAATACCCAAAACTTCAAAAATTCATAGAAATTCAACCATAACTCCAAATGAGACAAATTATATATGAAAAATTATCAGAAAAATTCAAGGAATCCATCTGTACCATTTTCATGCATGTTTGAACAATGCTTGTCCTCTGTTTTGGACAAAACAAATAAAGGGAATTTAAATAATCATATATGGGGTTGGAATTTGAATCTTGTACTCAAACCAACTTCATTTAAATCATAGCTAGTTGCATAAGCTCAAGACACATCCATATTGCCATGTCATAGCATGCATCATATTGTTGCATATCGTCATGTGTTGATTGTGCTCGGTTGTGTTCTTCGTGGTAGGTTCTGCCTCCGAGGATATTCACGAGTATCCAACTAAAGGGCAGTATCCCGTTACCACTCCATCAGGCAAGCAACCATTGATCATTCCGATACAACCCATGTTCTTGCTCCTGCTCTTGTTTACTGCATTAAGACAACACGATTCAAACTGCTGTGTGCTACGGTAGTTGAACCCTTATCCTCTGCATGACCTGTCATTGCCACAGTAACTAGATGAAACCCACTAGCATGTGTAGGAGTTGATTGAGCCATGTTTTGTGATTCCTACCTTGCTATGCCTGCTATGCTTAGAGTTGTGTCAGGTCTGGTTCATCTGGGTGATGGGCTAGAGTGAAATGCTTGTGCCAGTAATATGAGGGATGTGTTGAACATGTTTTGGTAAAGGTATCGATGAGAGGCCATGTAGGAGTACATGGTGGGTTGTTTCATTGAGGCCGTCCATAAGAACTGAGATCTGTATGTGTGATTAAAGATGCAGTTACTACCGTACATTGGGCCCGAAACAAATGGACCCTCTCGGCTTCTTAGCCACCCTAGTACTCTGTCCAGGAGTTGCAAATAGTTTCTGGTGTTTGTAGGATATGTGTTGGCGGCCGTGCGTAGCGCTGAACCTAGGGGTGGGCTATGTTGCGGTAGATACACCATGGCACGGTGTACCGAGTCACCCGTTTGGTGCCTCGGGAACCCTGTTCACATCGTTCGGGGCCGTATGTGGAAACCTCGGCCGGACTCCCTGCGGATGGAACCTGGATAGGCTATAACCTGGACTAGGGGCTTAGGTGTTTAGGTAGGCCGTGGCCGACACCCTCGCTGGGCTTCCGCTTGAAGGTTGCCGAGTACATGTCGTGTAGACGGCGGTAAGCGGTGAAAGCGTGTATGACGAAGTACACCCCTGCAGGGTATAAAACTATTCGAATAGCCGCGTCCGCGGTAAAGGACTACTTGGTTGCCTATACAGTTCATAGACAAGTTAATGGATACTACTAAAAGACTCAAGATAAGTGTGAGTACCGAGGATGGCCCCCTCGCAGGATACAAGGGAGGATCCACGGTGGAGTATTGTGATGGTGAGTAGTGGACTCTTGTGCGAAAACTATTTTGCTAAAAGATTCCGTAGGATAGCTTAGCCAAGAGTCAAAGCTGGCTTGCTGCATAAACCCCACCACCTTCTTGAGAATGAGCATGTATAGTAGGTTCTGATGTAAGACTTGCTGAGTACCTTTGTACTCATGTTTGCTTATTTATTGTTTTCAGACGACAACACTGCCCCCTCCGATGGGTTTTACATAGACCTTGACGTCGACGAGTGACTAGCCACCCAGGTGGTGATCCAGGCCATGGAGGGCCCTATGTAGATAGACAGGCTTCGAGAAGCCTTCTTTCTTTCTAGAGTCTGTACTTAGACTAGTTGCTTCCGCATGTGCTTGTATGACTGTATGACTTGAGTGTCGGGTCATGTGACCCCTACCTGTATGGATATGTTTTGTATGGCTCCCTGGAGCCTTTAAATAAAGTACCTGAGTTGTAGAGTTTTGTTGTGATGCCATGTTGTATGTACTCATATCGAGCATATTGTATGTATGATTGAAATGCTTGGTATGAGTGGGATCCGACAATCTAGTTGTTTGTCCTTCGCAGCCTTTCTTATGGGGAAATGTAGTCTAGTGCTCCTCGAGCCAAAGTAGTCCGCTACAGCCCGGTTCACCGGAGTCCTGCTAGCCCAGCACTACTGTTCAGGACACTTGACTGGCCGGCATGTGTTTCACTTCGTCCCTATGTCTGTCCCTTCGGGGAAATGTCACGCGGTGATCTCCGGAGTCCTGTCTAGCCTGCTACAGCCCGGGATTTCCCGAAGTCCTGTTAGCCCAGTGCTACAGCCCGGAATCACTCGTTGATGACCGACATGTTCGTTGTGATTCATGTATGCCTGTCTCCATAGGTCTGTGCCGCTTTGGGTTCACGACTAGCCATGTCGGCCCGGGTTCTCGGTCATATGGATGCTAGCGACATTGTCATATACGCGAGCCAAAAGGCGCAAATGGTTCCGGGCCATGGTAAGGCGACACCCGTGGGATACCGTGCGTGAGGCCGCAAAGTGATATGAGGTGTTACCGGCTAGATCGATGTGGCTTAGAATCGGGGTCCTGACACCATTGAAATCCCACATGGGGTGGCCTATATATTGAAGCGGGCTGCACCCCCCGCATAATGCATGCGGCCATGACTCCAATCATGGTTAGTCCGGAATGAACCAACAGTCTTATCCGGCCCATCAGGTAAAGGACGTCTCTGTCGCTTTCTCTCTGAGAGCTCCGCGGACGCCAGCTCAAGCGTTTCTTCAATGGAGCACTGTTGAACTCAGGGAGACCGACCCGGATAGGGTCCGGTAGCGGGACATCATCTATGTACAACCATTCCGAAGGCCAGTCCTCGGACGCCTTCTTTGGGGTTCCGGATAGGTATCCGGTCTTGGCGATGCGCCATACTTCGGCTCCGCCCACTTGGTATATAGACCCCTCTTGAGAACGGGGCACCAGGTAGAATAACCTATTCCACAACACGAAATGAGCCTCAACGCCTAAAAATAGCTCGCAAAGGGCGACGAAACCCGCAATATGTAATACGGAGGCAGGCGTGAGATTGTGCAGCTGGAGGCCGTAGAACTCCAGAAGCCCGCGGAGAAATGGATGAATGGGAAATCCCAGTCCCCTTATTAGATAGGGGACGAGGCACACCCGCTCTCCTTTAGAAGGATTGGGGGTGCTCTCCGCTTGTTTTCCGCCATTGTAGGTGGCGAGACCGGCTCGGACCGGGACCATGTATGCCTGAGGGAGAAATCACTTGGCCTAAAGCGACACTAACTCGCTATGCGGGATGGTGCAACTCTCCCAGTCCCCGGGTTTTGGACCGGAGGGGCGAGGGGAGGAGCTGCGACGGCTGGTCATGTTGGAATGGACCTTTGCTGGAAGCGCTCTGATGATAACTCGCGGAGAGGAGAAGATGTGGTTTGGACCTAAATCCCCATTCCGTTAAATAGGCGGCTCGTTTATATGGCTAGGGGTGTGGATGTAAAAACGCCCCAACTTTTCGCATTCATTTGACACGTGGAAGCCGGCCATTATTGGGCGTGGAAGCCGAGGAGCACTACATTACAAAAATCGGACATTATTCCTACAGGTACACAGGATTTGGAGAAGAACCCGCCTTGCAATGCCGAACAATCTGCGCGCCGGACTCGTCGTCATTGAAGCCTGGTTCGGGGGCTACTGAGGGAGTCCTGGATTAGGGGGTGTTTGGGTAGCCGGACTATACCTTCAGCCGTACTCCTGGACTATGAAGATACAAGATTGAAGACTTCGTCCCGTGTCCGGATGGGACTCTCCTTGGAGTGGAAGGCAAGTTTGGCGATGCGGATATTCCAGACCTCCTACCATTATAACCGACTCCGTGTAACCCTAACCCTATCCGGTGTCTATATAAACCGAAGGGTTGTAGTCCGTAGGACATCAACTACATATACAACAATCATACCATAGGCTAGCTTCTAGGGTTTAGCCTCCTTGATCTCGTGGTAGATCTACTCTTGTACTACCCATATCATCAATATTAATCAAGCATGAGTAGGGTATTACCTCCATCGAGAGGGCCCGAACCTAGGTAAAAACATCGTGTCCCTCGTCTCTTGTTACCATCCGGCCTTGACGCACAGTTTGGGAACCCCTACCCGAGATCCGCCGGTTTTGACACCAACATTGGTGCTTTCATTGAGAGTTCCTCTGTGCCGTCGCAATCAGGAAGGATGCCTCCTCCCGTCTTTAAAGACGGCGCCGTTGCTAAGGGAGCCTTGGCTGTGGGCCAAACTCTCCGGCTAGGTGGTTTCCTCATGACCGCCTGTTCGGCTGTTGCGCCGACGATGACCTCTTAGGTCATCAAAAGCAACCTACACGTCAGCTCGGAGCTCGTCGAGCAGCTAGATCCAATGGAGCTATCTTCCGTAAACGAGCTCTTGGATCGCATCGCCACCCTGGGGGTCGCTACGGATTACGACTAGGTTGGGCTTAAACCCGATCTAAGAGAAATTAACTCTTCCCAAGTCACCCTCCATGTTGCCGTGGTAGAGGCGCAGTGCGGCGACCCTTCATCTATTTTAAGGACTAGCTATGTCTGATTTCCCGACCCCTCCAAGCCGGATACCCGCGGAGGGGAGGATGTAACTCAAGACCTGAGCTTAGGATCAGGCAACGGGCTAGATTCGTTGGACAACATCCAAGAATCCGAACTTCAGAGTTCGGAAACTCTTCGGCCTCCGAATCTTGGATTGGGTGAGGTTTCAGATTCAACGACACCCGCCCACCCAAACATAAGCGATCTCTCCCAAATCAGGCAGAGGCCCGAGGAAACAGTACATCATTACTGGGCCAGATTCCTCCTGGTTATGAACAGGATAAAGGATTGCCGCGAGGGAGACGCAATCTCAATTTTCTGCAGTAATTGCACGGACGAGGGAATCCTTAACGCCATAAGTCGTCATGATATTACACGCTTCGCTGAGTTGGCGTCCATAGTACGAAAATACTGTGCGATGGAAAGCGCCTGGAAAACCGAAATAAAATTTTGGGATAATCCGGCCTTGAATAGTAATCTCGTCCGAACTAAGAGGGTGCATCATCATAGGACACCCGGGATAAACACCAAAAAGCCAAAACCCACTACAGGGCATGGAACCGTACTGGAAATGTGGCTTGATGGACCCTGTAGAATTCACAATACAGAGGACACCACTTTAACACCCTCGATGCGACTATCTCTCCCACGTGTCGAGGCACGACTTAGAGGCATAATCGCATTGAAGGCATATGTCGCAAGTCAGGTAATCATCACAAACATCCCATGTAATATAGATAAATAAAAGGGATAACATAGTTGGCTTACACTCGCCACGTCAATCAAGTACATAAATAACATACATCATCCAAACACTCATGGCCCGACTATGGCGCCAAAATGAAAGATAACCCAACAAGCGACATGGTCCCGATCACCCAAACTGGGCACCACTACTGATCATTAGGAAAAGAAACATAGTAACGCTAAGAGTCCTCGTTGAACTCCCACTTGAGCTCAAGCGCGCCATCTGGAGCTGTATCATCTGACCCTACATCTGGTGTAATAGTAATTTGTGAGCCACAGGGACTCAGCAATCTCGCACCCTCGTGATCAAGACTATTTAAGCTTAATAGGTAAGGCAAGGTAAATATATGTGGAGCTGCAGCAAGCGACTAGCATGTATGGTGGCTAACCTATTCGCAAAAGAGAGCGAGAAGAGAAAGCAAAGCGCGAGCGCATAACTAAAGAGGGCAATCCTGCGGCAAACGTTACTCCAACACCGTGTCCACTTCCCGGACTCCGCCGAGAAGAGGCCATCACGGTAACTCACACAGTTGATTCATTTAAGTTAATGTTTAAGTTATCTACAACCGGACATTAACAAATTCCCATCTGCCCATAACCGCGAGCACGGCTTTCGAAAGTTCAAATCCCTGTAGGGGAGTCCCAACTTAGCCCATGACAAGCTCTCACGGTCAACGAAGGAATAGACCTCCTCCCGAGACGTTCCGATCAGACTCGGTATCTCGGTTCTTCAAGACATTTCGACAGGTTAAAACTAGACCAGCAACACCGCCCGAATGTGCCGACAAATCCCGATAGGAGCTGCACATATCTCGTTCTCAGGGCACACTCAGATGAGACATCCTACGAGTAAAACCAACCCTCAAGTTGCCCCGAGGTGGCCCCACAGTCTACTCGGTCAGACCAACACTCAGAGGAGCACTGGCCCAGGGGGGTTTAAAATAAGATGACCCTCGGGCTCCGGAAACCCAAGGGGAAAAGAGGCTAGGTGGCAAATGGTAAAACCAAGGTTGGGCATTGCTGGAAAAGCTTTAATCAAGACGAACTATCAAGGGGTTCCCATTATAACCCAACTGCGCAAGGAACGCAAAATCCGGGAACATAACACCGATATGATGGAAACTAGGGCGGCAAGAGTGGAACAAAACACTAGGCGAGAGGCCGAGCCTTCCACCCTGTACCAAGTATATAGATGCATTAAGATAACACGGCAATATAATGATATCCCAACAAGTAAATAAATGTTCCAACAAGGAACGGTCTCCAATCTTCACCTGCAACTAGCAACGCTATAAGAGGGGCTGAGCAAAGCGGTAACATAGCCAATCAACGGTTTGCTAGGACAATGGTGGGTTAGAGGCTGAACATGGTAATTTGGGAGGCTTGAAAGCAAGTGGTAGGCATCGTAGCATTGGCACAGCAAAAGAGCAGGCAAACTAGCATAGCAAAGATAGTAGTGATTTCGAGGGTATGATCATCTTGCCTGCAAAGTTATCAGAGTTAACTAGATCCTCGAAAGCAAACTCAACGGGCTCCTCGTTAGCGAACTCGTCTCCTGGCTCTACCCAAACAAGACAAACAAGAAACAAGGACACAATCAACCACGTGCAAGGATCAAACAATATGGTGCAATGATGATATGCTATGCGGGATGCAATGTGGGATGCATATGCAAGATATGACAGGAGATGAATGAACCTGGCCTCAACTTGGAAAACCAAGTGTGCCAGAAAGATGAGATGAAATCGCTTGAAAACGATATAAAGATCACCGGAATCGGAGTTACGGTTTGGAAATGGCAAGCAATTCAAATATGACCACGATCTGTGATTTACAGCAAGTAGTCATCTAAATGCAATGAGATGAACCTGCTCCAGCACCCAAACATGGCAACAAAATACATGACAGGGATGAATTCAAGATTCTTAACAAAAGTCTAGCACTGAGCTACGGCCAATTCATATGTTAACAGGTTCAAACAAGCATGGCAAAAATGCAAATGGTAAACATATCTCAGACTTAGTGAAATTAACACTTGTCTGGAATTTCAGATCAGGTAGCACTCGTCGGAGCAACAAAACAACATGCTACAGGACCTGAACATGACAAAGTAAAGCATGGCATGGGGCTACTCAAAGAGCTTAACAAAAGTCGCTTAGTGACCTTGAGCCAAAAGGGATCACGAAATACATTTGCAAGCATGTGAACATGGCAAAAACATAATCAGTTTTCAGACTTAGTGAAAACTAGGACATGCTGAAAACAGATATCAAGTAGGCATGTTTACGAGCTCGATGCACTTACTACGGAGCAAGTCATTACAAGCTAAGCATACATCTATCAAGAACACACAAAATGCAAGCTAGACATGGCAAGAACAATAGCATAGCCTGCACGGATCAACTACAACATCATCGGCAAAATTGCAAACAAGTTGACAATCTACCCAGATTCACAAAGTAGCAAAAGTAGAGCTCGATTGACTCAAGCTAGGGTGCTCCATATATGCAAACAAAGACATGGATGGATAGAACACTACAAGATTAACAAAACATCCTTACTGATCATCCTCAAAAGAGGCACGGATCACTAGGAAACAACATGAACATATGCATCATGAAATAAACAGGTCAAGGACTAAGTGGAATTGCTAAGTCCCTGAAAACAGAATTATCAAGTGCCTCACTTCGCAAGCTTGCACTAGTCACCACACACGTCACAAAAATACATGGGTTGCACCTCTGGAAAGATGACAAACCCTTAACAAAACATATGTAGAGCATCAGGGCATATCATGCACACAATAATCATGGCAAAAATGACAAAACTCTAAATGGAGTAGCAGATCTGACAATTATCTCAAGTAGCCTCCTTCTAACAGCATTTCGGGCATCAAGACGAACTCAAATGAAAATGATGCAATGGAATCAAATGATGTACTCTCAGAGATGAACATTTTGATATGCTATATGCATGAATCGGAGCTACGGATGCAAAGTTACGAGGCTAAGAAGAAGGGCACATGGATCTGGGATTTTGGGACTTAGAAGAAATTTAACCCGCGCGATCTAGGGTTTACTGTTCACGGATCTGGATCTCGCGAAGGCACTATAGCAACTCGCCGGAAATGGCGCCGTGGTGGCCAGAGCGATGAGGGCGCTCGCCGGAGCTGAGGGAGAGGCGAGGGTGAGGCGGTGAGGAGGGGGCGGCGGCCACCGAAGCTCGGGCGGCGGCGTGGAGGCGAGGCCGGCCGGGCGGCGGAGTGGGCCGGGCGGCAGCGGGGGTCGGCGCCGGTGAAGATCCGGTGGGCGGCGGCCGGCAGGCGAGGAGAGGGGCGGCGCGGTGAGCCGGGTGGATGCGGGGGAGGTCGGGGCGACGATGGTCCGGGCGGGCCCGCTGCGGGCTCGTCGGGCCGCGGCGGCGGCTGGCGGCAGAGGCGCCACGTGGCGATCTGCCACTGGTGCGGGCGGCGGACGGTGCCCGGCCGGCACGGACGTGTCCGGCGCGGCGCGGTGGCTTTTTTAGGGTTTTGGACGAGGGGGGATCCGGATTCGGGGAGAGACCTATTTATAGGCATAGAGGGAGCTAGGAGAGTCCAAATGAGGTGCGGTTTTCGGCCACGCGATCGTGATCGAACGATCTAGATGATGGAGCAGAGTTAGGTGGGTTTTGGGCCAAATTCATAGGGTGTTGGGCTGCAACACACACGAGGCCTTTTCGGTCCCTCGGTTAACCGTTGTAGTATCAAACGAAGTCCAAATGGTACGAAACTTGACAGGCGGTCTACCGGTAGTAAACCAATGCCGCTCGGCAAGTCTCGGTCCAATCCGGAAATGTTTAATCCCCACACACGAAAGAAAGGTAGAAATGACCACCGGAGGAGAACGAAGCGCCGGAATGCAAAACGGACAATGGGGAAAATGCTCGGATGCATGAGACGAACACGTATGCGAATGCAATGCACATGATGACATGATATGAGATGCATGACAACGATTACAACACACGGAGACAAAAACCCGAACCCGAGAAAATAAAAATAACTTAACGCTGGAAACGGCAAGAGTTGGATTACATATTGAGTAAATCATATCCGGGGTGTTACAACACTCCACCACTACGAAAGGATCTCGTCCCGAGATCTAGGACTGAAAGAACGCCGGGTACTCAGAACGGAGATGATCCTCGCGTTCCCAGGTAGCATCATGGTCGGAATGGTGTGACCACTTGACTTTGAGGAACTTGATCGACTTGTTGCGAGTCTTGCGTTCAGTCTCTTCAAGGATAGCAACTGGGTGCTCACGATAGGAGATATCTTCTTGGAGCTCAATGTCCTCAAAGTTGACGGTGCGGTCAGGAGTCTTGAAGCACTTTCGGAGCTGAGAGACATGGAACACATCATGAACATTTGCAAAGTTTGAAGGAAGCTCGAGTTGATAGGCCAAATTGCCTCTCTTGCTGACAATCTTGAAAGGTCCCACGTATCTGGGGGCAAGCTTCCCTTTGATACCGAAGTGACGAGTACCTTTCATAGGAGAGACGCGGAGGTAAACATGATCTCCGATCTCGAAAGCCAAATCACGGTGCTTACTATCATAGTAGCTCTTCTGACGGGATTGGGCTGCTTTGATGTTATCTCGAATGGCTTTGCACATTTCTTCTGCCTATGTGATTAAGTCATTTCCCAAAAGCTGACGTTCACCGGTTTCAGACCAGTTGAGAGGGGTACGGCACTTCCTGCCATACAGAATTTCAAATGGGGCCTTGCCCGAACTTGCTTGAAAACTGTTGTTGTAGGAGAATTCAGCATAAGGAAGACAACCCTCCCACTTCATGCCGAAGGAGATCACACAAGCCCTGAGCATATCTTCAAGAATCTGGTTGACACGCTCGACTTGACCGCTAGTTTGAGGATGGAAAGCTGTGTTGAAGCGGATGTTGGTGCCCATGGTCTTCTGAAAAGAATCCCAAAACTTGGAGGTAAAGATGCTACCACGGTCTGAAGAGATTACTTGAGGAATACCATGCAGAGAGACAATTCGAGAGGTATAGAGTTCCGCCAATTGAGCTGCAGTGATTAACTCTTTGATAGGCAAAAAGTGAGCCACTTTAGTGAGTTTGTCAATGACAATGAATATAGCATCATTGCCACGCTTGGACTTTGGAAAACCAGTCACGAAGTCCATCTCAATGTGGTCAAACTTCCATTCTGGAATGGCAAGAGGTTGGAGGAGACCCGCTGGCCTTTGGTGTTCTGCCTTCACTCTTCTGCAGACATCACATTCATTCACGAACTGAGCAATCTCGCGCTTTATTCGAGTCCACCAATAAGCCTGCTTGAGATCCTGATACATCTTCGTGCTCCCAGGGTGGATGGAGAGGAGAGAATTGTGAGCCTCATTCATGATCACTTTACGAAGTTCACCTTTGGGCACAATAATACGATCCTCGAAGAAGAGAGTGTCCTTGTCATCAAGGCGGTAGCACTTGTACTTGGGTTGGCTCTTAGCAATCCCAATCTTCACCTTTTTCACCATAGATCAAGAAGCTGGGCTTGGCGAATATGGTCTTCCAAGGTAGGAGAGACTTGAAGGTTGGCGAGGAAACCTCGAGGAACAACTTGCAGATTAAGTTTGCGGAAAGCTTCACAAAGCTCGGGTTGATAAGGCTTGAGAATCAGACTGTTGCAATAAGCCTTTTTGCTCAATGCGTCAGCAATCACATTGGCCTTTCCTGGAGTATACTCGATACTCGGATTATACTCTTGAATCATTTCGACCCATCGAGTTTGCCTAAGGTTGAGATTAGGCTGAGTGAAGATGTACTTGAGACTCTTGTGATCAGTAAAAATGTCCACTTTTCTTCCCAATAAGAGATGTCTCCAAGTCAAAAGAGCATGCACAACTGCCGCCAACTCGAGATCATGAGTGGGGTAGTTCTTCTCATTAGGCTTCAACTAGCGAGAGGTATAAACCACAACTTTCTTCTCTTGCATCAACACTGCACCGAGACCTTGGAGAGAGGCATCACAAAAGACCTCGTATGGCTTGGATTCATCAGGCGGAGTCAGAACTGGAGCATTGATCAATTTCTCTTTCAAAGTGTTGAAAGCAATGTCACACTCCGGAGACCAAACGTACTTGACGTGCTTTTGGAGAAGATTTGAGAGAGGCTTCGCGATCTTAGAAAAGTTTTCAACGAATCTTCGGCAGTAGCTTGCGAGACCGAGGAAGCTAGGGAGTTGCTTCACGTTCTGAGGAGGTTCCCAATTCACAAATGCAGACACCTTCTCAGGATTCACGGCAATGCCCTTGGCAGAGATGATATGACCCAGATAAAGAACCTCATCGAGCCAAAATTCACACTTGGAGAACTTGGTGTAGAACTAGTGTTCCCTCAGCTTGTCGAGCACCAAACGCAAGTGCTTGGCATGATCTTCCTCGTTCTTTGAGAAAACCAGAATGTCGTCGAGATAGACCAAAACGAAGTCATTGGTGTAGGCGTTGAAGATGAAGTTCATCATGCGAGAGAACGTCGGAGGAGCGTTGACGATGCCAAAAGACATGACAGTGTATTCATATGAACCATAGCTTGTCCTGAAAGCCGTCTTGGGAATATCTTGCTCACGAATTCAAATCTAATGATAACCCATACGGAGATCAAGCTTGGAGAATACTTGGGCACCCTTGAGTTGTTCGAACAGTTCATTGATGTTGGGAAGTGGGTATTTGTTCTTGATGGTCTTCTTGTTCAATGGACGGTAATCAACACAAAGTCGGTCCGTTCCATCCTTCTTCTTCACAAAAAGAACACCACAACCCCACGGAGAAGAGCTAGGCTGGATGAGACCCATTCTTTCTTGAACATCGAGTTGCTTCTTCAGCTCCTTCAACTCTTCAAGTCCGAGCTTGTAGGGACGCTTGCACACAGGTTCCGTGCCAGGCTCAAGATCAATAACGAATTCAACTGGCCAGTGCGGAGGCATTCCTGGAAGCTCTTCTGGAAAGACGTCTTGATATTCGCACACGACTGGAATCTGCGAGATAGCATCCAGTTCACCCTTCTCATTGAGAGAAAACCGACGAATGGTATCATCACAAGCGGCAAAGACAATTACATGCTCAGACGAATGAGTCAATTGAATCTGCCAGGCTGCACAATCAAGATGCGCCTTGTGCTTAGAAAGCCAATCCATTCCGAGAATAAGATCAATATCCGAATTACCAAGAACCACCGGAGAAGAGAGAAACTTGTAATCGCCCAACGTGATAGAGATATCGGGAGCAACCAAACTCGAAGTCAAAAGCTTGCCGGGAGAAACAACTTGCATGACTTTGGGCATAATCTCAGAATCAACATTGTGCTTCGATGCAAATGGGCATGACAAGAAAGAATGCGATGCACCAGTATCAAAAAGTACTTTAGCTGGAACATCGTTAACAGGAAGGTTACTCATGATGACATCTGACGAATCCTCTGCCTGAGCTGCATTCATCAAATTGACCTTGGCATGCTTGGGGTTATGCTTGACCACAGCTGTACTTGCCGATCTGACAGGAGGAGGAGGAGGAAGACGCCTCTGGTTGAAACACTTGTTGGCATAGTGACCCTTCTGTTGGCACTTGTTGCACGTGACCTCTGAAAGCGGACGGTGGTACGGAGCACTCGATCTTGGAGCTTGAGACGAAGTCTTGTTCTGAAAGCCAGGGTTGGGTGGGTGGGAAGAACCACTGCCACCTTTGCTCTTATGATATGGCTGACGGAACGGAGGAGGAGGAAGCCAATACTTCTGCTGCTTGGCCACTTGAGTAGAGGAAGAAGGAGTAGTGTCTTTGACTCGCTTCTTGGAAGCATCACACCTCAACTGAGCGGCCTCTTGCTTCAGTGCCATGTTGTAGAACTCATCGTACCTCAAGGGCTCAAAGAGAACAAGAGCTAGCTGAATTTCTTCTCTGAGACCACCCCTGAACTGGTATATCATGCTCTTCTCATCAGGTACGTCCTGCTTGGCAAAGCGGGCGAGCTTCTGGAACAACTTGTTGTAGTCATAGACAGACAAAGAGCCTTGCTTCAGGTTGCGGAATTCCTCACGCTTACTTTCAGTCACACTCCGAGGGATGTGATGAGCTCGGAAATCTTGACGAAATTCATCCCAAGTGATCACACGTCCACCTCTGGAATCCTTGTACTGCTGGAACCATTCTGCAGCTTGATCTTTGAGTTGGAAGGAAGCGAACTTGACGAAATCTTCAGGCCTGACGTTACTGCACTCAAAATGCTTGGACAGATCCACAAGCCAATCGTCAGCATCGGTTGCCTCAACACAATTGCTGAAAGTCTTTAGCCCATTAGCAAGGAACTGGTTGAGTGTAGCAAAGTGATTCTGATTGTTGCCTTGATTCCCTTGGTTGCCTTGATTGCGCTCTTTAAGAATTTGCATGATCAACTGCGTGTTTGCATTGGTTGCGGCCATCACAGCTTGCCATGCCTCCGGAGGAGGTGGAGGTGGTGGCGGATTAGGATTCGGAGTCGTGCGCGTTGGAGGAGCCATCCTGAAGAGGTTGACATCCATTAGCACATTGATAGACAAATATTGAAGCTGAATCCAACGGAATGAAAATAGCAACATAAAGTCTTCACATCCGAACAAAAATGAACGAATGCATTCCTCTTGAAATGGTCACGTATCCATAAATTGCGAAGCCATGTAGAATTAGGTAGAAGAAATAAATCAACAAGGTACGGATCAAGAACGAATAATCGGTAAGAAATCCCAATCTCAAACCAATATCCGTGGAAGAAGAACTAGAGCTACTAGAATTCCCACCTATGAAACTCCCGAACCTTTCCGGTTATGCAATCAGGTGTTGGGGATACAGGGGAAGCATAATATCTCACCCAAACTAGCAAATCCTACATCCAGCTGTATCCATCCTTCAACACATAACCGAGAAAAACTTCGGAAACCATCTACCTCAACCTTCGAAAAGCATCCATTATACAAGTTATGGCGATACTCCCGAACTCCCGTCCCAGTACTAGGTGGCGTCGAGGTTATCTCACCAACGAACTGCATAAAAGAGATTTTCGATGTCAGCGTACTAAACTCAGGTATTCCAGAATTGCAACGATAAAATTATGACGACAACACCTCGGAGCTCAACTCCCCGGGACACTTCCACTAAACCCCTGACAGGAGGCACCAAGACAATGTTCTCATCATAAAACCATCGGAACGATTCCAAGATACCCGCATGATCCTAAAAAAAATTTAGTGAAATTTGAGAACAGAAGAGTCAAAACTCTACGTCAGGATGCCTTACCAGAGCGATGAGGAGACTGCGAAGTAAAAAGAATTCCTAAACTCTCTGATATATAATTCCTAGATGACTCAAAACATTTTTCTAGACACAACTCGGCCGCTAAAAACGATCAAGCAATGGGGGCTCCTAAGGTCGGGGAAGGCTCTGATTACCAACTTGTAACACCCTCGATGCGACTATATATCCCACATGTCGAGGCACGACTTAGAGGCATAATCGCATTGAAGGCATATGTCGCAAGTCAGGCAATCATCACAAACATCCCATGTAATATAGATAAATAAAAGGGATAACATAGTTGGCTTACACTCGCCACGTCAATCAAGTACATAAATAACATACATCATCCAACCACTCATGGGCCGACTACGGCGCCAAAATGAAAGATAACCCAACAAGCGACATGGTCCCGATCACCCCAACTAGGCACCATTACTGATCATCAGGAAAAGAAACATAGTAACGCTGAGAGTCCTCGTCGAACTCCCACTTGAGCTCAAGCGCGCCATCTGGAGCTGTATCATCTGACCCGGCATCTGGTGTAATAGTAATCTGTGAGCCACAGGGACTCAGCAATCTCGCACCCTCGCGATCAAGACTATTTAAGCTTAATAGGTAAGGCAAGGTAAATATATGTGGAGCTGCAGCAAGTGACTAGCATGTATGGTGGCTAACCTATTCGCAAAAGAGAGCGAGAAGAGAAAGCAAAGCCCGAACGCATAACTAAAGAGGGCAATCCTGTGGCAAACATTACTCCAACGCCGTGTCCACTTCCCGGACTCCGCCGAGAAGAGGCCATCACGGTAACTCACACAGTTGATTCGTTTTAAGTTAATGTTTAAGTTATCTACAACCAGACATTAACAAATTCCCATCTGCCCATAACCGCGGGCATGCCTTTCGAAAGTTCAAATCCCTGTAGGGGAGTCCCAACTTAGCCCATGACAAGCTCTCACGGTCAACGAAGGAATAGACCTCCTCCCGAGACGTTCCGATCAGACTCGGTATCTCGGATCTTCAAGACATTTCGACAGGTTAAAACTAGACCAGCAACACCGCCCGAATGTGCCGACAAATCCCGATAGGAGCTGCACATATCTCGTTCTCAGGGCACACTCAGATGAGACATCCTACGAGTAACACCAACCCTCAAGTTGCCCCGAGGTGGCCCCGCAGTCTACTTGGTCGGACCAACACTCAGAGGAGCACTGGCCCAGGGGGTTTAAAATAAGATGACCCTCGGCTCCGGAAACCCAAGGGAAAATGAGGCTAGGTGGAAAATGGTAAAACCAAGGTTCGGCATTGCTTGAAAAGCTTTAATCAAGACAAACTATCAAGGGGTTCCCATTATAACCCAACCGCGTAAGGAACGCAAAATCCGGGAACATAACACCGATATGACGGAAACTATGGCAGCAAGAGTGGAACAAAACACTAGGCGAGAGGCCGAGCCTTCCACCCTTTACCAAGTATATAGATGCATTAAGATAACATGGCAATATAATGATATCCCAATAAGTAAATAAATGTTCCAACAAGGAACGGTCTCCAATCTTCACCTGCAACTAGCAATGCTATAAGAGGGGCTGAGCAAAGTAGTAACATAGCCAATCAATGGTTTGCTAGGACAATGGTGGGTTAGAGGCTGAACATGGCAATTTGGGAGGCTTGAAAGCAAGTGGTAGGCATCGTAGCATTGGCATAGCAAAAGAGCGAGCAAACTAGCATAGCAAAGATAGTAGTGATTTCGAGGGTATGATCATCTTGCCTGCAAAGTTATCAGAGTTGACTGGATCCTCGAAAGCAAACTCAATGGGCTCCTCGTTAGCGAACTCTTCTCCCGGCTCTACCCAAACAAGACAAACAAGCAACAAGGACACAATCAACCACGTGCAAGGATCAAACAATATAGTGCAATGATGATATGATATGCGGGATGCAATGCGGGATGCATATGCAAGATATGACAGGAGATGCATGAAGCTGGCCTCAACTTGGAAAACCAAGTGTTCCACTGGAAAGATGAGATGAAATCGCTTGAAAACAATATAAAGATCACCGGAATCGGAGTTACGGTTTGGAAATGGCAAGCAATTCAAATATGACCACGATCTGCGATTTACAACAAGTAGTCATCTAAATGCAATGAGATGAACCTGCTACAGCACCCAAACATGGCAACAAAATACATGGTAGGGATGCATTCAAGATGCTTAACAAAAGTCTAGCACTAAGCTACGGCCAATTCATCCATTAACAGGTTCAAACTGGGACATGCTAAAATAGATATCAAGTAGGCATGTTTACGAGCTCGATGCACTCACTATGGAGCAAGTCATTACAAGCTAAGCACACATCTATCAAGAACACACAAAATTCAAGCTAGACATGGCAAGAAAAATAGCATAGCCTGCACGGATCAACTACAACATCATCGGCAAAATTGCAAACAAGTTGACAATCTGCCCAGATTCACAAAGTAGCAAAAGTAGAGCTCGATTGACTCAAGCTAGAGTGCTCCATATATGCAAACAAAGACATGGATGGATATAACACTACAATATTAACAAAACATCCTTACTGATCATCCTCAAAAGAGGCACGGATCACTAGGAAACAACATGAACATATGGCATCATGAAATAAACAGGTCAAGGACTTAGTGGAATTGCGAAGTCCCTAAAAACAGAATTATCAAGTGCCTCACTTCGCATGCTTGCACTAGTCACCACACACATCACAAAAATACATGGGTTGCACCTCTAGAAAGATGACAAAACCCTTAACAAAACATATGTAGAGCATCAGGGCATATCATGTACACAATAATCATGGCAAAAATGACAAAACTCTAAATGGAGTAGCAGATCTGACAATTATCTCAAGTAGCCTCCTTCTAACAGCATTTCGGGCATCAAGATGAACTCAAATGAAAATGATGCAATGGAATCAAATGATGTACTCTCAGAGATGAACATTTTGATATGCTATATGCATGAATCGGAGCTACGGATGCAAAGTTACGAGGCTAAGAAGAAGGGCACATGGATCTGGGATTTCGGGACTTGGAAGAAATTTACCCCGCGCGATCTAGGGTTTACTGTTCACGGATCTGGATCTCACGAAGGCACTGTAGCAGCTCGCCGGAAATGGCGCCGTGGTGGCCAGAGCGATGAGGGCGCTCGCCGGAGCCGAGGGAGAGGCGAGGGCGAGGCGGTGAGGAGGGGGCGGTGGCCACCGAAGCTCGGGCGGCGGCATGGAGGCGAGGCCGGCCGGCCGGCGGAGTGGGCCGGGCGGCAGCGGGGGTTGGCGCCGGCGAAGATCTAGTGGGCGGCAGCCGGCAGGCAAGGAGAGGGGCGGCGCGGGCGGCGCGCTGAGCCGGGCGGATGCGGGGGAGGTCGGGGCGACGATGGGCCGGGCAGGCCCGCTGCGGGCTCGTCGGGTGACGCGATCGTGATCGAACGATCTAGATGATGGAGTAGAGTTAGGTGGGTTTTGGGCCAAATTGGAGGGGTGTTGGGATGGAACACACACGAGGCCTTTTCGGTCCCTCGGTTAACCGGTGGAGTATCAAACGAGGTCCAAATGGTACGAAACTTGACAGGCGGTCTACCGGTAGTAAACCAAGGCCGCTTGGCAAGTCTCGGTCCAATCCGGAAATGTTTAATCCCCACACACGAAAGAAAGGTAGAAATGACCACCGGAGGAGAACGAAGCGCCGGAATGCAAAACAGACAACGGGGAAAATGCTCGGATGCATGAGACGAACACGTATGCGAATGCAATGCACAAGATGACATGATATGAGATGCATGACAACGATAACAACACACGGAGACAAAAACCCGAACCCGAGAAAATAAAAATAACTTAACGCCGGAAACGGCAAGAGTTGGATTACATATTGGGTAAATCATATCCGGGGTGTTACAGCCACACCAACTCACAGCCTTGGAGCATGTTGGATACTCCGGCAGGTGGCCAAAATTGGCGAGGACCTCTTAATTCTGGAGGCCGCAGAAAGCCAGCCCGAGGACACCAGTACCGTTCTCACAGTCTTCGAGACTTTTGCATCAAACAATATGCGAAAAAGAACACTCCGCAGCCTTGCCGAAGTCTATCAAGTTGCAACAATAAATCCATGGAGCGACACTGCTATTACCTTCAACGCAAGTGATGAACCTAGATTCCGAACAGCCCGAGCACCAGCCGCATTGGTCCTGAGTCCCATAGTGGACGGCTTTCACCTCACCAAGGTGCTCATGGATGGAGGTAGCGGACTGAACCTCATTTATGAGGAAACCCTTCAAAAAATGGAAATAGACTGGAACCGCATCGAGCGAAGCAGCACAACCTTTAGAGGAATAATCCCCAGTCGGGAAGCGCGCTGCACAGGAAAAATCACACTAGATGTGGTGTTCGGCACGCCGGATAATTACAGGTCCGAAGAAGTCACTTTTCAGGTGGCCCCGTTCAAAAGCGGATATCATGCTTTACTAGGGTGGGAAGCATTCACAATCTTCCAAGCAATACCCCATTACGGGTACATGAAGCTTAAGATGCCCGGGCCGAACGGAATTATCACTCTAGCTAGTGATCCGGACATAGCACTTCGCGCCGAAAACAAGACGGCCGCATTAGCCCTTGAGGCACTATCCGAAGCCTTAGCGGCCGAGGAACTGACTGCGCTGCGCTCCACGGTTAACAGGGATGATGTGATACGCGACAAGAGATCCAAATCCACAGCCTTCAAGCCAGCTGACGAAATAGTCAAATTCCGGGTCCATCCAACGGACCCCAATAAAACAGCTTCCATCGGGGCACGACTGAACCCTGATGTAGACGCCGCACCGAGAGAGTTCCTATGAGAGAACTGGGACATTTTCGCCTGGCACCCTTCAGACATGCCAGGGATCCCACGCAGGCTGGCCGAACACAGCTTAAATATCCTAAAAGAATTCAAACCTGTCAAACAAGCCCTTCGGCGTTTTTCCGAACCCAAGAGACAGGCTATGGGAGAGGAGCTAGCCAAGCTATTGGAGGCTGGATTCATTACAGACATAAAACATCCGGACTGGCTAGCAAACCTGGTGATGGTACCAAAGAAGGACAAATCCTGGCGCCTGTGTGTCGATTTTAATGACCTTAACAAGGCTTGCCCAAAGGATTGCAAAATGGGCCATCGAGCTTCTCCCGTTCGATATAACCTATAAGCCACGGCGAGCTATTAAATCGCAAGTTTTGGCCGACTTCGTCACAGAATGGACGGAGGCCGAGCTCCCTAAAGAGTACGGCACATATTCAAGCTGGATTATGCATTTCGACGGCTCCAAAATGTTGGCCGGACTGGGGGCTGGCGTCGTCCTGACGTCCCCCACAGGAGACACAGTCCAATATGTGCTCCAGATCATGTACACGGATTCCAACAATGCAGCCGAATATGAGGCCCTCCTACATGGTCTCCGGATAGCAGTATCCATGGGTATCCAGTGCCTAGAGGTACGCGGGGATTCAAACCTCGCGATCTCCCAAATAAATGGAGACTTCGACGCCAAGGACCCAAAAATGGCAGCTTACCGCAACGCCGTCCTAAAAATGTCAGCTCGGTTCGAAGGGCTGGAGTTTCACCATATAGCCCGAGAAAACAATCAAGCAGCAGACGTCCTGGCACGCATCGGAGCAAAACGCGATGCAGTCCCCCCCCCCCACATCTTTTTGGAAAGGTTGTTCAAGCCATCCATAGCATGGGAGGGGGAACCCGCAAATAACAGCCCGGACCCAGCCGCACCACTCGACGCCGAACAATCTGACATAATTGGAGGCTCTGCCAATGAAATTACACCTTCAGCCCACGTAATAATGGCGGTTATCGCCCGTGGACAGAACCATTCCTAGCCTACCTTACTAGGCAGGAACTCCCGGAGGACCAAAACGAGGCCCGCTGCATAGTGCGGCGATCTAAAGCCTATAGAGTCCATGAGGGAGAGCTTTATAAGAAAAGCACTACCGGAGTCCTTCAAAGGTGCATCTCCGAAGAGCAAGGGCGGAACCTTCTGGCTGAAATTCATGCCGGACTCGGTGGTCACCACACCGCTGCTTGGTCCCTTGTTAGCAAGGCTTTCCGTACAGGCTTTTATTGGCCGACGGCCCGGGCAGACGCTCAGGACCTAGTGCAACGATGCGTTGGTTGCCAACCAAAGCCATATGCCACCCACCGCACTCCAAACTATACCCATCACCTGGCCTTTTGCGGTCTGGGGGCTTGACATGGTCGGACCCCTTAAAGGTGGGACCCATAGGAAAAAAATACTTACTGGTCATGGTGGATAAGTTCATCAAATGGATAGAAGCCAAGCCTGTTAAAACGGCCGAATCCAGACCTGTGATAGACTTCATATCCGGGGTTGTACATCGTTATGGCGTCCCCCACAGCATCATAACCGATAACGGTAGAAACTTTACCGCCGACGAGGTAAAACTCTGGTGCAAAAACATGGGCATCAAGCTCGATTATGCTTACGTCTATCACCCACAAACCAACGGCCAGGTCGAACGTGCAAATGGTCTTATCATGAGCGGCATTAAACCCAGACTGGTGCGGTCCCTTAGGGAATCTAACACACACTGGGTAGAGGAGCTCAACTCTGTGCTATGGGGGCTGCAGACCACGCCAAATCGAACCACCGGATACACCCCATTTTTTATGGTGTACGGCGCAGAGGCAGTTCTTCCCTGCGACATAATTCATGACTCACCTAGAGTGCGCATGTACGAAGAAAGAGAAGCCGAGCTCGATCGGCAGGACAACTTGGACGCCTTGGAGGAGGAGCATGACGTGGCAAAAGCCCGTTCCGCATTTTATCAACAGCAGGCCCGAAGATATCAAAGCAGAGAAGTACGGGCCAAAAATTACAATGTTGGCGAACTAGTTCTACGCCTGCCGGATAAGAAAAAGGACAGACTCAAGCCCAAGTGGGAAGGTCCATTCATTATCGAACAAGTCCTGACTGGTGGGGCGTACCATCTGCGAGATGCGTCGGATAACCGACTCGAACCGAACCCGTGGAAGGCCACCCGTCTCCGAAGATTCTATGGCTAGCGCCGGACTCTGTGTTCGTCTCCTTCCTCTGTCCATTTTTTGCATTTTTCTGTCTTACATTTCTCTCCTTCCCCTCTTTTCTTTTATAGCCCTTAAAGGCTCATCTAGTGACGCGCCACTCGCGCTCATTAAACCTGGAGGCTTCTTTAACAGAAGCTTATTTATACGGGCTTCACGCCCAACACATGCGTCAAACTTCCGCATGTACATTTTTCTTCACCATTATATGCATCGATATGACTTAAGTTTTGGCCAAGCTGGGTTGCCTGGCTCCTGTGCTTACCCCTACGTTCCCGATTGTTCGGCTAGGCGGTAAAGGGAGCACCTCTGCGATTGTTACTGCCGGGTCAGCCGGATGTGTACCTCAGACTGGGTGAAACCGAAAGCTAGCGTTCTTAAGGGAATATTCGGTCGGTGAATCAAAATATGATCTTTTTACTCATTTTATGCGCCCCAGATGCTTTTTTCTGTGTCTTTTCACGCAGTTCGGACATGCACTTTAGGGCATGCCTCCCAGCGAAAGGAACCCCTAATGGAACTATTCTCTCTGGAAGATGTTTCTTACTAACCATGTAATATAACATAACTAGTTGGGCACTTGTCTGATAAAGCACTAATGACCCCTACGCCTGGTCTCCACGCATACCCCGGTTCTTATATAACCGCTATGGTATTCGGACACACTCCGGATCGTCAGGTCCCGAGGTTGAAGCGAAAAGGTCGGCAACGACAAACGATCTACAATCCAGCTAGAAGGCATTACACATGTCAATTCAAAATTACATAGTCATTCTGACTGATTGTATTCCTCTTCTATACCATCTAACAGGCTGTCTAAGTTACAGTCCTACTGGGAATACTTCGCAGCCAACTCTACTTGGCCGTATACTAAGCTTACAGGGATCTCCTTCCCGTCAGGCCCCACTGGTCCGACCTCGGCCATGTGGTTTGGGTTAGACTTCGTAAAACGGGTCTTCACCATAGCCCAGGCCTCCCTAGCGCCTTGTCGGCAGGCCGATATCTTCCACAACCGGAAGTGCCGCCGAGCTCCCTTCAGCTTCTCCGCAAGCTCTCCAAGGCCCTCGGGCATGGAGTGGGCAGGCCATAAGGCTTGGGCAACGCCTCGCATCGCCTGCCGAATTTGCTCGTGCAGTTGCAAGAGTTCGGGAAGAAGGTCACCCATAGAGTCGGGCATCTCCTCTGCAGGACGACCTGTGAGCATACCTACAGACATTACTCTGTTAGTCGACTTCCTCGCCGAACTCTTTTTTCAAAGTTCCTTCAAGCACTTCATAAATATGCCGCGTCGAAGCCGCTGATTCTCCTTCATGGAGTCCGACAGCTGGCCACGAACATCTTTAAGTTCGACGTCTAGCTTGGTGTTGGCATCCTGAAGATCATTCTTCTCTCACCTCACCTTTGTCAACGTACTCTCACCGGCCTTTAGCCGGCGTAAGAGTTGTTGCTTTTCCGGATCGAGTCCGGCGCCATCTGCAATATGATTTGTCAAATTTGCACCCACGCCGCACAATACTAATCTTTCCAAGTGTATCTTACCTGAGGGGGCCTCTTTGGGCTCCCCCGCTGCGGCTAGTGCGGCCTCTAGTTGGCCTTGCACTTTTCCAGCTCCTGGGACAGTACGGTATTCTTCTCTGTAAGAACCTGCATATTAAATGATCCTTAAATCAGTTGCTGTAACTGTTTCAAGTCTCGGGGGCTACTGGTATATATATATTTGACCAAAATTTTCTTACCCGTATATCTTTTACATACTACTCCGTGGCTCTGGCTAAACCATTTTGAGCGGCACGGAGGTACGCATCTCCCGAATTAAAGGCATCTAAAGCCTCTTGGGAGAAACAAGCGTCACGTAGAATTGTCCGGCGACGCCTGTGGTTCATGGCACTCTCCACTTCAGAACTTATGGCAGACAGCCTGTCCGCATCCTCTGTCGGAGGAGCATCCGGTGCGTGCCTTGTGCTCGCCTCCGCTTCCTGGCCAGACGTTGTTGCCTGGCTGGTGGAGGCGCGATTGGCAACCTCTCGGGATGTAGTCCGGCGAGGTCTCTTAGTTCTGAAGATAGCACGAATGTTAATATGCCCTGACAGAATAACACCAGGGAAACAGAGGGTGCGCTATACCTTTGCGCCGGCATCTCAGTCCGGACTACATTCCTTTTTGCCCCACGGGGCCCTGCGGCCCCTTGTTGGCTAGGCGCCGCAGGTTCGGCCTCCCGTCTCGAAAATCTCCCCTGCAAAATACGTTTGTCGTCAGAAACACTGGAATACGTGAGAATGGAATCTCTCTCAAGGGAATGAGACTCCGGTTTCTGTCACCTGGGAGGCCGGGATTAACCCTGGGTAATCAGCCGTAATGGCTACCAAGGTATTGTCCTTTCTTAGCTGATGGAACACCACGTCGATAAGCTCCACCGATATGTCCGGATCCTCTTCGGAGTCCGGATCGAGGGACCATTCTGGGTCCTCGGGCTGTGGAGGGCGGCTGTTTATATCCTTTACCTCCTGTCGCAATTCCTGCATTGAAGTCGTTAGACTACATATCTAACCGTGGGAGTATAAAACAAACGGGCAAGCGCAATTGTTCACTTACCCAACTTGGAGGATCGTACATAGTAAATCCGGCCCGCGGGTTGACGCAGAGGAATTCCTCCTTTTCTCCCTTGTACAAAGAGGATAAGATCTTTACTAGGGCAGCGGCTGAGGTCGGCCCCTTACGACCGTAACGGGTGGCGTCATCCTCCTTGTTGAAATCCCACATGGGGTGGCCTCTATATTGAAGTGGCTGCACCCCCCGCATAATGCATGCGGCCATGACTCCAATCATGGTTAGTCCGGATTGAGCCAACAGTCTTATCCAGCCCATCAGGTAAAGGACGTCTCTGTCGCTTTCTCTCTGAGAGCTCCGCGGACGCCAGCTCAAGCGTTTCTTCAATGGAGCACTGTTGAACTCAGGGAGACCGACCCGGATAGGGTCCGGTAGCGGGACGTCATCTATGTAAAACCATTCCGAAGGCCAGTCCTCGGACGCCTTCTTTGGGGTTCCGGATAGGTATCCGGTCCCGGCGATGCGCCATACTTTGGCTCCGCCCACTTGGTATATAGACCCCTCTTGAGAATGGGGCACAAGGCAAAATAACCTCTTCCACAACGCGAAATGAGCCTCAACGCCTAAAAATACCTCGCAAAGGACGACGAAACCCGCAATATGTAATACGGAGGCGGGCGTGAGATTGTGCAGCTGGAGGCCGTAGAACTCCAGAAGCCCGTGGAGAAATGGATGAATTGGAAATCCCAGTCCCCTTATTAGATAGGGGACGAGGCACACCCGCTCTCCTTTAGAAGGATTGGGGGTGCTCTCCGCTTGTTTTCCGCCATTGTAGGTGGCGAGACCGGCTCGGACCGGGACCATGTATGCCTGAGGGAGAAATCCCTTGGCCTGAAGCGACACTAACTCGCTATGCGGGATGGTGCAACTCTCCCAGTCCCCGGGTTTGGGACCGGAGGGGGGAGGGGAGGAGCTGCCACGGCTGGTCATGTTGGAATGGACCTTTGCTGGAAGCGCTCTGATGATAACTCGCGGAGAGGAGAAGATGTGGTTTGGACCTAAATCCCCATCCCGTTAAATAGGCGGCTCGTTTATATGGCTAGGGGTGTGGATGTAAAAACGCCCCGACTTTTCGCATTCGTTTGACACGTGGAAGACGGCCATTATTGGGCATGGAAGCCGAGGAGCACTACATTACAAAAATCGGACATTATTCCTACAGGTACACAGGATTTGGAGAAGAACCCGCCTTGCAATGCCGAACAATCTGCGCGCCGGACTCGTCGTCATTGAAGCCTGGTTCGGGGACTACTGAGGGAATCCTGGATTAGGGGGGGGTAGCCGGACTATACCTTCAGCCAGACTCCTGGACTATGAAGATACATGATTGAAGACTTCGTCCCGTGTCCGGATGGGACTTTCCTTGGTGTGGAAGGCAAGCTTGGCGATGCGGATATTCAAGATCTCCTACCATTGTAACCGACTTCGTGTAACCCTAACCCTATCCGGTGTCTATATAAACCAGGCGGTTGTAGTCCGTAGGACATCAACTCCATATACAACAATCATACCATAGGCTAGCTTCTAGGGTTTAGCCTCCTTGATCTCATGGTAGATCTACTCTTGTACTATCCATATCATCAATATTAATCAAGCAGGAGTAGGGTATTACCTCCATCGAGAGGGCCCGAACCTGGGTAAAAACATCATGTCCCTCGTCTCCTGTTACCATCCGGCCTTGACGCACAGTTCGGGACCCCCTACCCGAGATCCGCCGGTTTTGACACCGACATTGGTGCTTTCATTGAGAGTTCCTCTGTGCCGTCGCAATCAGGAAGGATGCCTCCTCCCGTCTTTAAAGACGGCACCGTTGCTAAGGGAGCCTTGGCTGTCGGCCAAACTCTACGGCTAGGTGGTTTCCTCATGACCACCTGTTTGGCTGTTGCGCCGACGGTGACCTCTCGGGTCATCAAAAGCAACCTACACGTCAGCTCGGAGCTCGTCGAGCAGCTAGATCCAATGGAGCTCTCTTCCGTAAACGAGCTCTTGGATCGCATCGCCGCCCTGGGGGTCGCTACGGATTACGACCAGGTTGGGCTTAAACCCGATCTAAGAGAAATTAACTCTCCCCAAGTCATCCACCACGTTGCCATGGTAGAGGCGCAGTGCGGCGACCCTTCATCTATTTTAAGGACTAGCTACGTCCGAATTCCCGACCCCTCCAAGCCGGATACCCGCGGAGGGGAGGATGTAACTCAAGACCTGAGCTTAGGATCAGGCAACGGGCTAGATTCGTTGGACAACATCCAAGAATCCGAACTTCAGAGTTCGGAAACTCTTCGGCCTCTGAATCTTGGATTGGGTGAGGTTTCAGATTCAACGACACCCGCCCACCCGAACATAAGCAATCTCTCCCAAATCAGGCAGAGGCCCGAGGAAACAGTACATCATTACTGGGCCAGATTCCTCCTGGTTATGAACAGGATAAAGGATTGCCGCGAGGGAGACGCAATCTCAATTTTCTGCAGTAATTGCATAGACGAGGGACTCCTTAACGCCGTAAGTCGTTGTGATATTACACGCTTCGCTGACTTGGCGTCCATAGTACAAAAATACTGTGCGATGGAAAGCGCCTGGATATTTGCCTGTAACTATTTCAAGCGAGGAGAGGGTGTTTTGTCGCCCGCGGTGTATGAACGGGGCTGACAGGTAGGGCGGTTGTGTCACGTCTGATGGAAGTTACACATCTGCCCCTATTTTAAATATAAGCCTACATCTATTTCGCACGAGGAGAGGGTGTTTTGCCGCCCACCGTGTATGAATGGGGAATGGAGGGAGAAACAGAGGTCTTTCAAATGAGCTTGAATCAAATGAGTTTTGCCGCCCATGTTTGACGCCCACCGTGTCGGAATGGGCTCAGAGGTGGTCGTGTCATGTCTAATTGAAGTTACTAACCTACCCCTATTTAGAGCCAGTGGAAATCGGGCCGATGGATTGTCCGTGTAATGGGTAGATAGTAATTTCCATCTCCCAAACACTTGGCTTCGGGCAGCCGATGTGGGAGTGGACATTTTGCTATTTCTTTCGGATTTTGGGAGAATAAGCATCCACGTTTACCCTGGCAACTAAATTCGAATCCATTTTGTATTCCTATATGAATCTTTATAAATCATTCTATGTGTTTTTATATATCTTCGAAAGGACGACAAAGATGTATTCCACTGTCACATATGAATATGGTTTACAAATGCCGATACTCAAATTCAGAAACTAGAATCCAGTTTAAGGTGAATTCAAATATTTGGAACACTTCATGTCCAACTCAAATGTCACACGCAGCATAATGTGTACTCCCATTTAGATATGTACACAAGCGATGTATCAAGATTCAAATACCGAGTCAATCAACCAAGAATGTACGGAACTAACAGACATATAAACACTTATAGAGTATATGGATCAATAATATCAACTAACATACATAAGCCATGCCGTTGTACTTTTTTTGGCTACAACAGCATCCTTTTTTAGCCAGCATCTTGGCCCTTTCTGATGCGTGCCACTTATGGTCCACCTATACTACTATTGCTGAATGCACATTCAGCCCGATTGGCATATTTGTAGGTCTGGCATAGCAATCCAAATGAAATGTCTCCGAGTCTTATCAATTAATACAGACTTGTCCTCAAATAAAATTACAAACAAAAAAACAATTATTACATGATCTCTAAAACAAATGGTTTGATTGATTACATGAACAGACAACACAAAGGTTATTCAACTATGGAAAGAACATTTCACCTATGATTTACCAAATAGGTATTTAATTTCCTTTTTTTCCTTCAGGACCTTAACAATCTGGTCAGTCTTAGCTTGCTTCGTTTTGAAATCCACCAAATATTTAATGGTTGTCTTGAGTACTGCTTGTGATTGTGCTGTTTGCTTCCTCAACATGTCAACTTCATCTCTAAGTGCAGAAGCAGAATCTCTTTCTACCACTAGTTTAGCCTCTAGAGCATCAGCAGTTGGCAATTCATAATGCACGATTGGGCCGGTGCCACTGCTGTGGGATGATGCAACGTCCATGAGGACCTCGCTCTTTGATCTTGGGCTAACCTGTTTTGCCATTAAAGTTCTGATTGGATTCGGAAAAGTTGAAGTTAGCAAAATATCTCAACTGGGAGTTATAACAACAAACCAGTTAAACAAATAAGGAATTAAAGAGTTTCAATTGGATGCTGAAAAGTAGTTATTAACATCATTGTAACCCGCTGTTGCAGCAGCAAAGCAGTTAAAGAAACAAGTAGATATTTAAGTTAAGGCAAACAGGTAATTCTTAACAGTAAGTATCAAACACATAGATATGCGCAGTCTACAATATGATTAACAGGCTGTACCATTATGTAATCAGTAGCAAACTAAATTAAGCCAAGCAACGTAATTGAACAATTTTGCAATAAGTGGCTGACTCAAATTCCGAGAAGCAGGTAACTGAACTTATGCTAGTTCTTTGTATAGGCACACTGCAACTTCTTTTTCGCTTACAAGGTTGTACAAAGCAGTCCATGGCATCAATTGCTTGGATACGCAGTCCCAATACTTCTTTCTTCCCACACTGCATGGGTAAGTCGAATGGTTAATCTGTTAAGATGGTGCGTCCTTGATATGTTACATGAGGACGTGTAGTCATACTAGTTGTAGCCAAACACATCACACTGGCTTTTACTGTATATTTCATGAGATTACTTTTGGCATATCGAGATCTAAGCAATCTACAATAGGATGAAAAGACTGGCATCCTTCACATTATTGGCGAACTCAGTTCATAGAAACAAGCAATTCAACCATTCTGTGGGTAAATCAAAAGCACCACTGGAATATTTTTCACTATCCAATCATACACGCAAAAGGTGGCGATGCCAACATAGGGGCTGGTATGGGCGGCCGCCTTAGGTGGCTGGAAAGTGTGCACCTAGTTTGAGTCGTCCAGGTTGGCCCACACTAGTTTTGTTTGTCCCAATGCACAAGGAGGCAATGTAAAAAATGAAGAAAAATGTTTCAATTTGGATGGGCCAATAAGATAAGTGCAAGGCATGCCCTATAGTAGGCTCGCGGCCCAAACGAGCGCCTCCCATATCGATCGACAGCAGGAAAAATCCCAATTCATTCGCTCCAGCCTCCAGTCAGGTTCGCTCCTAACCTAGCCGCCGCTGGACAGACCGACACAGCACTTCCTCGTGCCCTTGTTGGAGGGCGATTGCCGGGCTTCAAGTGAATGGAAGGACAAGAAGATGAAGATCCAACCCTGGGTGTAGCCTGCATGGGAGGCAGCGGCGGCAGCACGGGCATGGCATCGAGCTTGCGCAAATGGACAGTCGCAGCTTGCAAGAGTAGCATGCGCAACGAGCAGGTACATCACATCCCTGATTATATCTAATTCAACTCTTTAATTTCTAGCCAATAGTTAAACCTGGCGGTGTTGTAAAACTGCTTGTATGTAGGGAATCTATGAGAAAATGAAACCAATTTCTACTTATTTTATAACTCCCCCAATCAATACTGAATTGACTGAATCTGATGTATCTAATCAAGTTTCCGGTGCAAACATACAAGCTCATGTTGTTCTTGAGCCTGAAGTGTCTAATGAACAAACTGCTAATGAAGGATTTGATGCAAACATTTTACATGCTCCTGGTGATGAACATATAGTGTCTAATGAGGGATCTAATGCAAGCATTTTGCAAGCTCATTGAAGGATTTAGTGTCTAATGATGACCTACTATGTTGAGAGAGATAGAGATTTGCAGGCATTCATGACAAGCAAATTATAGTGCATTTTCATAGCTTGACGAAACGTCGAGGCCATCTACCAGAAAGTCCCCGTATCATGACAACATAGCATAAATACTTTTCTAATCTATTGTTTGAAACTATTGGCATACTTGTGCAGGATAGATATATTGATATGCAGTTTGCGCACTGGTTATACGTGCAATTACACTTCGATATTTTCAGCCAGAGAACGAATAATTCAAGCAGGTACATACCATGTTTGTAGTCCTTGTACACCATGTTGCATTTTGTGTTTTTTGGTGCTTGCATCATTTAGTGTTTATAATATGAACTACTTTGGATCATTAGCTGGTTTTCAAAGTGCATGTAGCTTCACATTTCTCAAGTTATGTTGATTTCCGGAGTGCAAGTGCCTTCGTATTTTTTAAGTTAAATGTTCGCCCCTAGTAACTTGAATTCGTGGATCAGCCACTACACACAAATCATACATGAATGCCAGTACGAATTAAATGAAATTCAGGGACTTACGCTAGCTCGTTGTATAGGCTCACTGCAGCTCTGCTTGCGCTTGGGATGTTCCATGTACAAGTCCATGTTAACACTTGCTTGGATCTGCAGGCCTTGTGCTCCTTGCATCCCCCTCTGCATTTTTGACACGGCGAATGGTTGATCAAATAAGAGGAATCGACCTTGATGTTGTATCGGAGGACAGATACTTACAAGGTTATACGGGTGTGCAGGATGTGTACCAGATCCCGTAGCGCCGTCATGCTTCGCTAAAATATGGATTTGCTTGTTTCAGATGATATCTCCAGAAGAAATAAGAGTTAAGGTCAGAGTTGCATAGGCGTGTAAGCTAAGAGAGCAGTGAAAGGATATCCAAACATCGTCGGAATAGTGCACAAGGGAGTGATGTGTGGATACCTAGTTCGGGCCGGCGTTTGGGCATGCTCGCCTAGCTAGAGTGTGGGTCACTTTAGAGCCGTTGAGGGTGATGCGCTGGCGTTGGCTGGCCGCACACGGATGCAGATCTTGAGTGGCAGCGGAGCGCTACAAAGCGGTGGACGAGACCGTTGGTGAAGCCCCAACGGCCTCGGGGGGCGGAGGTGCGATGATGTGCTCGGTGAAGTAGCCCCGGTGAGCTGGGAGACGGCGTCGATGAAGTGCACCTGATGCGGTGGAACTCAGTGTGTGTGAGGCACGTCGGTTGCGGCGGCCGACATTGTTGGTGGACCACCTGGTGCGGTGGACGAGGGCGTAGATGAGGTAGCTCCGGTGCGGTGGTGAAGCGCGACCGTCGTCTTCGTCGTCGTCGTCTGGCACACAGGTGGGGAACGGTGGGGAAAGAGACGAGATGAGGGGCGATTTGAGGGTTGGCGGCGAATTAGGGATTTGAGCAATCTGTGCGCGGAAGGGGACGGTGGAGAAGAGAGATTTTGCAAGGCTGGAATTGGGGCCGTCAGATATTTCAATCCGAAACGTGGAAGCGCGAACTTATATTGTCGTCATCCTTTTGGGGGGGAGGAGGGTGGCTGGCTGGCTGCTACGCGTCCGTCCGGCACACGCGACCACCCCGACAGGACTATGCTTCGGTGCCTTAAGGCACCTGCCTTTGTGTCCATGACATATGGCCCAACAGGTGGCTGGCCCACATGTCAGTGACCCAAAGGCAGTTGCCTTTAAGGCACCGAAGCAGCGTCCACCCCGACACGACCCTGGTTTGCTTGGTGCGCCTACATTTGAGAATGCAAATGAATCTTCTTTCATTTGCAAACGAATCTGTATGTATTACCATGCCCGTGTTTTCCTTGCAATAATTAGTCATTCAAAACGAGATACTCCATCCGTTCACTTTTGTAAGTCGTTTCAGACAACTTAAAATGAACTGTTTTGCACATTGTCTGAAATGTCTTCAAGGTCTTATAAAAGTGAACAGAGGGAGTACTATAAATTAATTAATGAGGAGTTATTTGAAAAAAATCGAAACGGTACCCACGCTAACGTGGATTAGAGTGTGTGTCACATAATTAGTTATTTGAATTAGAGTGTGTGTCACGTAGTTAGTTATTTGAATTAGAGTGTGTGTCACGTAGCGATCTCCAATTCTAACGTGGATTTCTCATTTCACTATATCCATGCTACTTTTTTAATACAAATTCATATGTATATGATGAACACCATGGTAGTGAGAAAACTTTCGGATGGGTTCAAACATATGACCTACAAAATAGCACAACAAACTGAGTCAATGTCAACTTTTCGAAACTTACTATGGCACGAATTCGAAATAATTACCCGTATGCCTAGTCCTTGGTTCAAATCTTACAATGTACACCGAATTGAAACATCGATATTAAGTCTCGTACTATGTACATTCAAATGTTGTTTTTACCCCCCCCCCCCCCCACAAACGCTACATACTTCCTGTATTGGTCAATCTTCCTCTCCTAACCACCTTAGGAAGCTATCGGTTTCCAACACACGTTCATTCTTTCTCTCCATGTTTCGATCTCTAAGTCTCTCAACTACACAACCCCTTTTTCCACTCTATTACCAAAATGTATTTACCTCACACACCCCCCATTGCACCCCATGTCGAGCTCTCTCTCTCCCCCCTCTCCCTCTCACCCTCTCGCGCTAAATACATGCATTGCCTATCTAGCCCCCCAACCTCTCATGCATGCGCACGCACGCACGTTGTATATCTAGGTCACTCCCTCGAGACTGTCTCACTCTTTCTTCCGCACGGCGGGCCACACTCGCTCAATCTCGCTCTCTTTATCTGAGTCTCGTTTAACCTCGTTTTCTTTCACACACAAATGATATATCTCCCTGTTCGGGCCTCGTTCGACACACTCTATACTCTCTCACGCAGATTGTCTATCTAGGCCAGTCCATCCAAGCCGCCACCACTCTTTCGACCTCATGGTGGGCCATGCTCACTCAATCTCTCTCTCTCTCTCTCTCTCTCTCTCTCTCTCTTCGTATGTCTCGATTGACCTTGCTCTTTATCAGACAAAAACGATATATCACCATGTTTGAGCCCAGTTCGACCTATTCACATTGTATACTCTCTCATGCACATCGTCTATCTAGGTCATTCTCTCCAACCGGTCTCACTCTTTCGGTCGCACAACGACCCTATGTGATCGGTTGACCTTGCTTCCTCCCAAGCACAAAATATATCTACATGTCTGTGACTAGATCATCTCTCAAGCTCTATCTTACAGCCCTCACCCTTGCCAAAAAGCTCAATCGGACAATATCTCTCCAAAGAATATATATTTGTTCAATGAATGTCGGACCACAGTCACTTTGTCTCTCTATCTATATGTCTCTCGATTGACCTCGCTTTCTCACACCCTATCTTCCACGCGTTGAAGCTACCACCTCTCCATCCCTCGCAAAGCCGGAGCTATTTACATTGCGAGGGGCACTCCAACCTTGGATTAATTTGTGTAGGCATTTATTCCGGTCGGTTTAGATTATATTTTCGTAGCATTCGGCCCACAACTACTCCAATCACCGTAGCGGGTAATTAAGCTACGGGGAGCACCTAATATGAGCATTGGGGAGCCGTTGGATCGAAGCTGCAGCGGCACACACGAGGCCTGAATGTTTTATTTGCAAAAAAACCTTTGGAGAGTTTGGAAATTGCGCATAATTACAAACACTACTCCCAAGCCATTGTATCTCACTTCCAACGGTGTAAAAACTCGTATCACCATAGTATCTAAGCTGCGGAGTGGATGTGATATTCTATGCCGCTATCATTTTTGTTCGTAAACTTGCAAAAAAATGTGTAACTCGTGCCGTTACTTGTCTAACCGCGAAAGTGTTTGTTCAAAAAAAAACCATCGCGCACTGAAATATCGAAACAACACACGGGGGTCCCACTTGTCATTAATCAAATTTGGACCTAAAACTAACAAATCTGAAAGACAAGATTCGAACTGGCAACCTAGACTACGAATCGTAAGTCGATAGCCTGAAAAAACGAACGGTTGTTGGCTTTGTCCCATAACTTGATTTTATACAGTACTTGCATTGACTAGAGTAGAGGGAGTGCCTCGTCAACACGTGCATGACCGTTATCTCACTTACTGGTGGGTCCTAGGTCTGCGATCTCAATCTCTCTTCTCTCCATCGTCTAACCTTTGCACGGGCACACACGAAGAGCGGCGCTAGCTTGCCGTGGTGTTATTACAACTAAAAAAACTTGGAAAATAGAATAATCACCTAGAACAAGAGATTTTGTGGCTGGTCGAGACGGAGCTAACCACATCTATCCTCCGTGCCACGTTTGCATGATGAAGCTGTGTGGCTAGTGGGGTATTTTCAACCGCCTGGCTGGGTCCCGAGGTCGAACCATAGGTACTACGTCTGATACAGTATATTTTTACATGCACATTTTTCCTCCATGCCGAGACGTCGCACACCCTACCGCACAGTTTCGGGGTCCTCCCGGGAGGTGCACGCATATATTCTTCCTGACGTGGGACGCCCTACCGCATGTTTTCTGGGTCCTCCTCGGTTGTAGCGCCGAAGCAAGTAAATGAGTCGTCAAATCACGAAAGACCACCTTTCCCGCCAAGTACGTTAGTGAAGCACGGTGGCTAGCTAGTTGGGCTAGTTCGACCGATTAGCTAGGCCGCTGCCACATTTGTTTTGTCACCCTTTTTTATCTACTTGCTGGCAGGTAAATTTAAATATCCACCACGGTGTTGCTCTGGTGTTTGGGTGCGGCGGGATTTTTCATTTTTTGATTGACGGGAGCAGGCCGGCAGGATTTTTAATTTTTTGATTGACGGGAGCAGGCGCGACAGCAATTAGTCACGATGACTCCGCCTGTACCCACTGCTCCCTGATGTGAGAAGTCGTCGACTGGTGTTTTACCATGGTGAAAACCAAAAGATTCCCCGCTCCCTCCGCCTTCCCGTATATTGCATTGCCTTTCAGCCGTTTCGCCCCCTTTGCTTCCTCTCCCCATTGCTTCTACCTGGTGCCATGGCGGCGCAGCAGATCACGGAGTCCGAGGTGAGGCTCCTGACACATGAGCTCCATGCCAAGGATGCGGAGCTCAGGGCCAAGGACGTGGAGCTCCGTGAGCTCAAGGAGGAGAGGAGTGCCATGCTCCTCCGTTATGTGTGGGAGTTCACGGAGCTTCAAAAGCGGCAGGTGTCCACCACAAAGATGCTCAAGGTGTCGGCGGCGTTGCTGCAGAAAGCAGGAGATACGATAGGCCATCAGGGGAGCCGGCTGGAGCGCAAGAAGGCCGATCGTGACGAGGTCCAGGATCGCCTCAGCCACTTGGTGAACCAAGTTGCCACACACGTGCTGCGGCTGCGCGATGCCTACCGTCGTGCCAGCGCGACGATGCCGGCCGTCGGGCTAAACCCATTCGACCACCCGGTCGACTTCAACGAGCTGTGACTCCCTGACCTGGTCTCCTTCTTCACCTATATCTCCGAGGAGCTGAGCCGTCTCCGCGCGATGGTGGGGGCTGAGCTGGACAAGGAGGGGTTGCGGGCTGTCGTCGCCGTTGCCGGGTAAATCCTTTCGGGGCTCCGTCACCGGAATCCATTCATGCCATTGGATGCCGTCTTTGACGAGCTGGCTCTCGTCGACTGGGAGCGGGCTCTGTGGGCGGTTGCACCCTGCATCACCAACGTCGTGCGCCTCAAGAAGCAGAGGGACTTCGGTGGTGTTTAGGCGCCCTCTGCATGGGCATGTCCATGTCTCGGCGAAACATGACCGTTGGATCAAACTCAGACGATGCAGATCAGTCACTGTAGCACAAAGCTTGTGGGTGTGTTAGGTTGCATTGTCATCTCAATATAGTGGTTTCCTCTTCATGTATTTTTGTCAACCTACTAGTGTGGACTCATGCACCCTTCATGCACTATGCCAAACACCCAAAAGTGGGTCGAGAAGGGAACTTTTGCTCCCATCCCGTGCACCGTTCATACACCCTGCCTAAGACTATTCGTGCTTCATATGGTTCATGTTTCATGGAGTACTGTAGCACCGTACTCCCCATGCGCTGTGGACCTAGTTCTGTTAACATTGATCTCACCGTCCATTCTCGACCAGATAGTCGAAAAAGCGGTACTATGTTACATATAGGAGTAGTTGACATGCGCACAACATCATTTGTTATCGTCATATCTTACTACACTAGCAACAAGATTGTGCAGTACTGACGTATGCACCACTGCACATGCCTAGTAGTAGGAGCACTGTGTATGTTCAAGTGGCTGCCGTGTTTCGCACTCCTCCGTCGTAAGAGTGGAAACGCTTGCTGTAATCATTTTTTTTCTTCTGAAAAACAATGGACACACTCTACCGTGCGGATCCTCCTCCAGCCATGCACTAAATTACTCAGTTTCGCCGACGTGTGGGACAACCAGCATCGGGGTCCACCAGCCATGCACTAAATTACTCCGTAGTAGAGTGACGGTAGACTACCCCGATCGAAGCGCCGCAGTAATGCCCAATGAGCCGTCAAATCACAAAACCCCCTTCTTTCCAACAGTAAGTTGGACGGACGAAGCAACCATCATTTCACTCTTCTCTCTCAGCTTCCTCTCTACCCAACCCTCGCTTCTGCCTCATCTTGTTCCTCATTTCTTCAAGAAAACCCCGACCTGCTTCTGCCATTGTTCTTCTCTCCCAAAGAAGGAAAGGTGAGCGCATCAATGGTGTTGATTCTGGCCAAGGCCCGGTCTTGCAACCCGGAGACTGATCCTATAACTCCCTCTCTTTTCTTCTTTTGGGTTTGTGATTATGGTTTCTTTTCTTTTATTTCTATTTGACAGTTTCTTGATGGACGCTGGAGCACTGGCCAAAGTGATGTCTATGGCTCCTGCCAAAACCGTCGAGGCTCATGGTACGAAGAAGCGCAAGCACCCTGCCGAGACTACCGCAGACAAGCTCAAAGCCATCGCCCTGTCCAAGCCCCCTCTCCGGGACCCCTCATTAAGCAAATCCAGGTAATATCTCTTCTTGACGATCTTTTTCTCGATCTTGATCGTGTTTTTTCATCTAACACGCAGTACTAGTACTAGTAGTACAACTTTCTGGGTGATTTTGCATGTGATTTTTGTGTGCGAAATGACGGTTCTAAATTCCTCTTTTGACCAAAACATGCGAGAGGTTGACACTAATTTCTTATAGATTACTTTCAACTATTCCCCCTGTCCCAAATTTCTTGTCTTAGATTTGTCAGGATACGGATGTATCTAATACTAAAATGTGACTTGATACATCCGTATCTAGACAAATCTAAGACAAGAATTTTGGGACGGAGGGAGTACTTTATGAACATCAATGCTACCTTTTAATAGGGTATATTTGCCTCAGTAACTTGTGTGATGGATACTGCATGTAATCCCTCTGTCTCATGCCTTTGAAGACATGTTCTAGTGTCTTTGTTCACTCATTTCTGTGCGTATATGTAGTCATATATGGAGTATAATATCGAAAATCATCTTATATTTCTGAATGGAGGTAGTAATAAAATATGGTTTCTGTTTGAATTAGAACCAGGTCCGTGGTGGAGATGAAGTTCTCAAAGTCATGCCATGTGAACTGGAAGACCTGATGATGAGTTCTACTGCTGAACTATCCAGCTGTTGTGTCCTTGTCGCCACGTGTCCTGAACTAGTGTTTTCCTGTAGCATTGTTGTCAGGCGTGTTCTCGAGGCTGTACTTGACCACAACAATTTCCTGGCTGTGCCTTCGATTACGAAGGGTGTGGTTCTTCTAAAGCTTCCCAACAAATCTAATGCGGCCTGTCTCATCATGTTTATGAGTGGAAAGACCACTCTATTAAGTTCTCCAAGGTTGGCAAGATGGTGATGGTGCATGTAGACATCTCACATGAAGTCCATGGCCTAGTCAGTTATGCGGGGTTTATCCTGTAGGTCGGTGGCAAAAAATAGTCTGCAGAGTTTAGTAAGTGCAACTTTGCTTGTCTGTAGTAAGTACTATTGTTCAATACTTGATTTGTGTTTGTGAACCCTGTATTTTTTATTAGTACTGCTGCTTTTGGTGTGTGGTCAGTCCTGAGAACGGTCTATGTTAATGTCTGTCCACTCAATTCAGTCTGCATATTTTGAAGTATCCATATCATATTTTTTGTGAGGACGGTCTATCAATTATGGTTACACTCCAATATCTGTATGCATTGCAGGGTTTATCGCACCCACCAGGACTTCCAGCCCCATGGATGTTCGGTCCATACGATTTGTCATGACCTTTGGACTGTCCTGCTTGTGGGAGTAGGCGGGGCCCCTGCATGCCACGCGTAGTTGGACGATCAATCTTCTATTTAGTACTTCAACATAGTGATTTCCTGGTAAGGATTCACTCATGTCACATCAAGTAAATCTTATTGATTTAATGTCATCTTTTCTTTCTTTTCCTGCAATTTTACGATGCAGGTTTTGCCATGTGACATTCATCACAGAATAAACCGTTTGGTTTGCTCTACGATGGCTAGTTTTGCAGGTTTCACTTCTTATGTCGTGTCAGTAACGAAGGCACTGTCCATCACTTATATTACTGGGAAAAAATGGATCAGTCTGTTGTCTGAGTACAAGCTGAATCCCTATGATGAACTACAGTTTGGTTTAACAAAAACGCCACAATTAGTCCTTCTTGCGTTTAAAAGAAATGAAGAAAAAAAACTAGATCACGGTCACGGATCCTAGTCAAGTTAGAAAGCTGATCATAGCAGACCAGACACGATCGCCGCTGTCTCACACAGATTGCTCTAGCACTGACAGCGGTAGGAGCTCAGTCTGATCCAGCTGAGGATTGGGCACCGACCGCGTCAGCGGATCAGTATGATCTACCGGAGGATCGGGCATCGACATCAGCACCAGCTCTACAAGGAGCACCATCTCCGGCAGCAGCAGCGGCTTAGGCACCTGCACCAACACTTGCACTTGCATCTGCTCCGGCCCGTGCAGTTGCACCGGCAACAGACTGGGCTGTAGTTCGCACTTCATATACTAACGTCCTTACAAAAACTGACATGTCCACCTTCTTGGTAAGCATTGGCCGCCCAAGTGCTTCGTTCTTTTTTCTTTCCATGTTGTTTCACATGATTCACTGTGTTGATCTAACTGTTTGGGTATGTCTTCTTGTTTGCAAACATAGAATTCCTAGAGCAACGAGGGAGTCGTTCAACAATCCGGGCGACCGCGACCAAGTTTCTCTTACCATGCGCATCCTTGGTGTGAATGAACCTGCTCAATATATCGTAAGTACAAAGGATGGTCGCATGATGATTGATGCTAAAGGATGGTCAAGGTTCAAATCTAAATCATATCTTGCGGTAGGGGATGATGTCAAAATTGAACTTTCTCGGCAAGGAGAGCTGGTCCAAATCAACTTTGAAATTCTTCAGTAGCAGCACGCAACTGCCTAACTGATCTATCATCTGAGAGATTTTGATGTAATAATCTGGCATGGTGAAACAAGTGTCCTATGTGTATAAGTAGTATGATATTATTATTTATCACATGGTATATCGTTGATAGAATTGCAACCCTGATTGCTGGTTAGGAACTGTCGTTCGATTTCATTCCAATAGCTGTCGTGCTTTATCCAATTTTGTGTATTGACCTTGCGACAACATCTAAAACCAGTGCCGTACCGATCGCTTGCAATATGAAAAGCGATGAGGTAGAACACATGGGCCCCCAAACATGCAGGGTCGGCCTGCGGCCCAAAGTCCAGAACCTGGTTTCGAGAAGCACTAGCTTAGTGCAGAAGTGGCGTCCTCCTCCTGCTGTGGGTTGGGCGAAGATGAATGTTGATGCTACGTTATCTCGCAATGGTGAAAGGGGAGCCCTGGAAGTTGTGAGCCGGGATAATACAGGCTTCTTCCTTGGAGCATCGGCACTGGTGTGCGAAAGTGTTACTGATCCAGATCCTAGAGGCAATGGCATGTTGCGAGGGGCTATCTCTGGCTCTTGACTTAAACCTGCAACAAGTTCAGATTAGCACCGATTGTTCAGCAACAGTCAAGCATATCGGAGAGGCATACTTGGGGCCCAGCAAAGTTATTATGGACGAGATCAAGGTGAAGAAGAATATGTTCCAAACCATGAAGATCATACATGAGAAACGCGAGTGTAATGTTGAAGCGCATGTGCTCGCAAAAGCTGCTACTTCTTTGCCTTGTGGATGCCATCTTTGGCTCACATGAACCCCCGAAATTATTTGTGTACCTATGACTGTTATTCTTCAATAAAGCAGCTTTTATCCCTCAAAAAAAATCTGAGTATTATATTCTCCGCTGAACCCCCATAATGCCCGTGCGTTGCAGAGGGAGTATATTTCTCGGCAAGGTGAGCCTGTGATATAAAAGATTTGTATATTTCTTTATAGAGAGAGTATCTCTCTGTCAAAAAATATATTTATGTGTAGCTAGTTACTCCTGTCTTTCTACTTCCTTTCGCTGATAAGTGGGGCAACTGGCAACGGGGTCCACGTGCCATATGCACAAATTAGAGTGCACAACTTCACGGTAGACACACCCCAGTCATAGCGCCGCAGTAATGCCCAATGATCCGTCAAATCACAACCCCCCTTTCCAGCTTTAGCTGTAAGCTGGACGGACGAAGCGGCAATATTTCACTGGGCCTGAATCCCCTTCTCCCTCGTCTGCTTGTTCAGAGAATACCCCCTCTCGGCGATTGCATAGGGTTTTCTCATGGAGAACCAGGTACGGATTCTTCACCCATCCCTGATAAAACCAAGTCCCTTGATCGCAAGTAATCCTAGGACGGCAGCCGCCGCCGTTGATGCATTTTTCCTCCTACTGAATCTAGTGTGTTTCATTTGCAGTGCCCAAAGTGCGAGTACCCTACAGGTTTCTGCGCCCTCGGTGAGACGCCACACTTGTTCCTTCTCATCCTGACACAACATTTTGAAATGCGCACAGTATGTTCCTAGAATCCTCTTTTCTATCCGGGAGGGTGGGGTTTTTTTGAACATGCTGTGTTCTCATATTATTTTTCCTGCAGTGTATTATTTGCTTTGCCAGAACACATGTACTCAAGATGCTCGGCCTTGCCATAACTGAATACACTAGTTTAATGGTCACAGTGAAGACAAGCCATGGATATAAGTTTCGAGTTGGGTTCATGAACCAAGAAGATCGCTGCTTTTTTATGGACAAACTTGGATAAACTTTCTCAAGTGTTATGGACTGAAAGTTGGCGCACGAATGTTGATGGAAATAGCAGAACCTGGTCTCATCTTCACTGCGATCTTCCACCCCGACATCGTTCCAATTGTTCATCCATGTTAGTTTTGTATCTGGTTCTTGCTTGTTGCCTCGATTACTTCTTAATCCACCTATTCTGTCTAACTAATCACAATTTAACTTTAGAAGTAGCAACGAATCTCTCACGAAGATGCTACTTCTAACTAATATTTTCTTATAATTGGTGGCACATGTAGGATTTTTTAGAGTTAAGCAGTCTGCTCGTTTGTTACTTTGTAACTCGGTTGTTACTAATGGCACTGAAGTTGACTGGATCGACATCCACAAGTTCCTACACTTTATTGATTGTCTTGAGGTCCTTGTGGGGCGTTTCAATTGTGGAAGGCCACGTGGGATATGTGTGCCACTGCTGCACTCGTTGAATAGGTCCAACTGTGTCGAGAAACTTATGGTACGAGCTGTTTTATGTTATATATGTTGTTCATAAACTATTGCTTATACACAGTTTTACAGCTGTGATCTTCTTGAAACAGGAACTGCCGAGTTCTATTGTTCCTATACAGATGCGTGACCATGGTCGGGTCAGACTTGCGCTTGGTCACAACATGATGTTTATGTCGACCTACTCAATTCCCCTTGGAGGTGAAAAGATACTTATTCATGGGTGGTCTCAAATAATGAAGGCCCGTCCATCTTGGAGAATAGGACAGAAGATTATGTTCATGCTTTTCCATGGCTCTAAAGCGAATATCCTGTTTATTGACCACGTTGCGAGATGAAGTCGCTTTCAGAAGGTTGTGGATCCGCGGGGTGGCGCCTGAGCCTTGTCCTGGGGCTTGGCGGCCTCACCCTTGGTTAACTGTAGGCAAAGTAGCACTGTTCGAGGCGTGTTTTGTACGGTTGAACCTGTATAAGTACCCATACTACTATCAGCTTTGGTTGTTAAGTGCCCCTGCTAGTTTCAGTTAAGGTTGTTAAGTACTCCTGATGCTTTTACAGTCTGTCGTGTTTCTTCAGTCCTGTCTTCCTCCAGCCGCCAAAACGAAACCAGCGCCGGCGGGGTCACCTTCTTCCGCCTCCCACGGCTGGCTGCGCCTTAGCGCATGCATCGCCGCCCCAGCGTCTCCTAAATTGTTAACGCCGACGTCCTCCGCGCGCTTTGGTGTGCTCGCCACGGTGCCGCCCTCTCGCGTTGTCAACTTGGTCAACAAACAACAAGAATCGACAAAAGTACGTGGAGAGAATGACAGTAGGGGCCCACCACGTCAGGGTATGGAAAAATAAAATGCTTCCTCCTAGTGTATTCCTGACATCCGGGACCCACGACATTGTGAGCGTATATAGTCAATAGACAAGAGAACAGCACAAGATCGGCTGACACCTGGGACATAGCTACTCGAGAAGTATCTTTTTGTTTGGTATTGTTGAGACGGAGCAGGGTTTGAACTGGGCTATGGCCTGTCTAGCCCAGGCTTATATTTTACGTTCACCATGTGACCAGCCCAGCTATTTTTTCTTTGTGAAAATGAGCCCAGTTTATTTTTTCTGAAGAATACCCAATCCAGGCCTACTTATTTTTCTACGCCCTGATGGGCAGCAACTCTTTCAAGACGCCTGCAAATCTTGAAAGTAATATGAAACGGGCTGTAAATATAAAAACAGATGACAAATTGGCAATTACTTTATAATTCCTGAATTTTATTACATTTTCAGATTCCTATTTCACTTGGCATTAACCTAATTTAAATATATCTTCAAAGTACTTTAAATATGGCTGGACATTTCGGTACTAAAAATAGTTTGGAACCCACAGAAATATGTGAAATTGGCCCTGGCCAACCAAAAAAACGACTACAATAAATTGCATAAGAAGTTTCCATGAGCTATATATAAATTATTAAAAAAGAGGGAGTGGTCTGTCTTGTGGGCCTGTTTAGTTTACGCGTATGCAAGATTTTTTTAGTTATTATATACGTCAACAAACGATTCTAGCAGACATAACTGTTGGATGTCAATCCAACGGCCGTCGTGTTTCTTCAATCTCTGATTTTCTTGCTCCAGCCGCCAAAGCAGGGCCGGCGGGACCGCCTACTCCCGCCTCCCGTGGCCGGCTGTGCTACCGTGCAGGCCTCAGCACCGCCTACTACTCCCACTGCTGGCCAGGGCATCCCTCTACTCACCCACACCCCCCTGTTATTCTGCGGCGACGGCAGCCTCACACCGCAGCCGAACTAGTGAACGCCCGTACTCCTCTCCGCGTGGGCATCCACTTCCGCGTCTTCCCCGGCTTCGTGTCGTCCCCTTCCTATGCCTCGCCGTCGTCCACCACCGTGGTGCTCTCGGCGCGGCGTGGTCAATGTGGTCAACGGCCGACTTCCATCGGAAGAGTACTGTACGTGGAGAGGCTGACAGCTAGGTCCACGGCAGCCGCAAGGAAGTGCCTCCTTATTACGTGGAAAATAATTATTCCACCACCTAATAGCGGGGACCCACCAGATGGGCCACCAGTATTTTGCGAAAAAATCGTTTCCCCCTAACTGCTGGGACCCACCGGACAGGCCACCGTATTTCACGAAAAAAACGTTCCCCCAGCTGTCAGCTCGGGCCGACCGGAAGTGCCTCCTTATTACGCACAAAAAAAATGAATACTCCACCGGCTAGCTGGGACCCACCTTGGTGGGAGGCTGACTTGTGGGCCTACTAAGTTGACGGGGACGAAGGGCTTTGTCAACTTAGTCAATATGAACGATTCTAGCTCCAGTGACCGTACAATGCCCATCCAACGGCCGTAGTGGTTCTTCAACCGCTGGTCTTCTTGCTCCAGCCGCCCAAAGCAGCGCCGGTCGTGCCGCATGCTCCTGCCTCCCGTGGCCGGCTATGGTGCCGCGGAGGCCTCACCACCCCCTACTATTACCACCACTGGCCAGGCCCTGCGGCGACGGCAGCCTCACACCGCAGCTGAACCAGTGAACCCTCGTACTCGTCTCCGCGTGGGCTTCCACTGCCGCGTCTTCCCCGGCTCCGCGTCATCCCCTTCCTAGGGCTCGCCGTCGTCCAGCGCCGTGGTGCTCTCGGCGCGGCGTGGTCAATGTGGTCAACGACCGACTTCCATCAGAAGAGTACTGTGCGTGGAGACGCTGACAGCTGGGTCCATGGCCGCAGCAAGGAAGTGCCTCCTTATTATGCGCAAAATAATTATTCCTCCACCTGACAGCGGGGACCCACCGGACGGGCCACCGTATTTCACGAAAAAAACGTTTGCCCCTGACTGCTGGGACCCACTAGCTACATATTGGCACGCAAGGAAGTGCCTGACAGTCGGGACCCACCTGGTCGAAGCGTACGTTGCGTTGTCATTCTGGTCGCGAACGTGTACGTACATATATACTGGTCGATGTAGAGGCGTGCACGTGTCGTAGTAGAGGCACTCACGTAGCATGTACACTTACGTACAGCGGCCAGGGTGCAAGAAAGAAAATACGGCCACATATGTGTACATACGGGCGGGGTCTCGAACGCCTACTCGCGCATACGTACGGCCAGGGCTCGTGTACATGGCTGGGTCAGAACGGAGAAACATTGTCGTCGTCGTGTTCATGGGGAGGCAACAGAATGCATCATGTTCATGGGGAGGAAACGGAATGCGTCGTGTTCATGGGGAGGCAACGGAACACATGTGAGCCAATCGGCTGGGTCGGAACGGAATGCGTGGCCGTGTTCATTGGGAGGGCTTGGACGGGACAGGTGATGGAAACAAGGCCTGGCATATCGCAGAACGGAGGAAACGGCCTTGTGTTCGACCGACCACGCTCGAAACGGGATCCTGTTGATCGGGAGGGGTCTGGCGTACCACAAAACGGAGGAAACAGACCTCCTACGGTTGAAACGGGGGTCCTGTTGATCGGGAGGGGTGTGGCGTACCGCAAAACGGACGAAACAGACTTTTGTTAGAGCGCTACGGTCGAAACGAGGGTCCTGTTCATCAGGAGGGGTGTGGCGTACCGCAAAACGGGACTCCATGGGATACTGTTGATCTCCACCGTCGACCCCCTCCAGCCTCCACGAGCTACTGTTCATCCACCGTCGACCTCCTCCAGCCTCCACCTGCGACTGTTCATCCACGGGCTCCTATTCATCCAGCCTCCACCGCGCGCTACTCCACCGGCTACTGTTCAACCAGCCCTCTCCACGGGCTCCTGTTCAACCACCCCTCCACGGGCTACTGTTCATCCTGCCCTCCACCGTCTACTGTTCATCCTTCCCTCCATGGTGTGGTCCTGTTCATCCAGGCCTCCGCGGGGTCCTGTTCATCCATCCCCAACCGGCTCGATCGATCGGGGTCCTGTTCATCCAGAGGCAACACCACGGGGTCATGTTCATCCACCCTCACCGGGAACTGTTCATCCAACCCCCCTCCCCCCCCCCCCCCGCAACGCTCACTGCTCATCCAGAGGCAGCATCGATCGGCTTCAGTTAGCAGCAGTAGCGAAGGGATCACTCGATCGGGTTCAGTTAAAAGCCATCGATCGATCGCTCGGGTTCAGTAACGCGTAGCCTACAGTGCAATCGCTCGGGTTCAGTTAGAGCCCAACGCCTCGCTCGGGTTCAGTTAGAGCCAATGCCTCGCACACACACACGCATACGTGTACGAGAGAAGCGCGCATCGCTCGGCCCCCGACCTCCCACCGTAACCGGGAACTCCCCGAAATTTTCCTTGCCCTCGCTTCTACCACGGTTTTTTCCGTCATGGACGGCCCAAAGAATGTCATGCAGCTGCGTCTCCGGCCCGCCCAGGACGAAAAGCCCATTTTCTGTCATGATTTTTTGTCATAGAAGTAGGAGCCCACCACATCTATGATGATACCGGGTTTTGTCACAATTATCGTCATAGAAGTGTCATATGTATGACAATTTTTTTTCGTTCGGCCCAAAATGTCACGGATGTGTCTTTTTTTGTAGTGAAGCGTACGCGTAATGTCGGTCTGGGCCGCTTCATCCAACAATACCGCCGAATCAAGAAACAACTAGTGAGGGCAAGCAATATGTATATACCCACGCCCACAACTCCTTTGTGCTCTACTCGTGCATATAACATCTACGCATAGACCTGGCTCGGATGCCACTATTGGGGAATGCAGTAATTTCAAAAAAATCCTACGCATACGCGAGATCATGGTGATGCATAGCAACGAGAGGGGAGAGTTTTGTCTACGTACCCACGTAGACCATAAGCGGAAGCGTTATGACAACGCGGTTGATGTAGTCGTACGTCTTCACGATCGACCGATCCTAGTACCGAAAGTACAACACCTCTGCGATCTGCACACGTTCGGCTGGGTGACGTCCCATGAACTCACGATCTAACAGAGTGTCGAGGGAGAGCTTTGTTAGCACGACGGCGTGATGATGGTGATGATGATGCTACCGGAACAGGGCTTCGCCTAAGCACCGCTATGATATGACCGAGGTGGATTATGGTGGAGGGGGGGGCACCGCACACGGCTAAGAGATCAATGATCAACTTGTATGTCTATGGGGTGCCCCCTCCCCCGTATATAAAGGAGTGGAGGAGGGGGGAGGGCCGACCCTCTATGGCGCGCCCTTGAGGAGTCCTACTCCCTCCGGGAGTAGGATTCCCCCTTCCCTAGTTGGACTAGGAGAGAAGGAAGGGGGAGAGAGGGAGGAAGGAAAGGGGGCGCCACCCCCCTTCCTAGTCCAATTCGGACCAGAGGGGGAGGGGCGCGCGGCCTGCCCTAGCTGCCTCTCTCTCCGTTAAAGCCCATTAGGGCCCATATACTCCCCGGGGGGTTCCGGTAACCCCCCCCCCCCGTTACTCCGGTATATGCCCGAACTCACTCGGAACCTTTCCGATGTCCAAACATAGGCTTCCAATATATCGATCTTTATGTCTCGACCATTTTGAGACTCCTCGTCATGCCCGTGATCACATCCAGGACTCCGAACAACATTCGGTTCTTCAAAACACAAAAACTCATAATATCGATCGTCACCGAATTTTAAGCATGCGGACCCTACGGGTTCGAGAACTATGTAGACATGACCGAGGCACATCTCTGGTAAATGACCAATAGCGGAACTTGGATGTTCATATTGGCTCCCATATATTCTACGAAGATCTTTATCGGTCGAACCGCATACCGATATATGTCGTTCCCTTTGTCATCGGTATGTTACTTGCCCAAGATTTGATCGTCGGTATCTCAATACCTAGTTCAATCTCGTTACTCATTCTATAATGCATTATCCCGCAACTAACTCATTAGTCACATTGCTTGCAAGGCTTATATTGATGTGCATTACCGAGAGGGCCCAGAGATACCTCTCCGACAATCGGAGTGACAAATCCTAATCTCAATCTATGCCAACTCAACAAAAAACACCATCGGAGACACTTGTAGAGCACCTTTATAATCACCCAGTTACATTGTGACTTTTTGTAGCACACAAAGTGTTCCTCCGGTATTCGGGAAATGATCTGATAGTCATAGGAACATGTATAAGTTATGGAGAAAGAAATAGCAACAATCTAAACGATCATCGTGCTAAGCTAACGGATGGGTCAAGTCAATCACATCATTCTCTAATGATGTGATCCCGTTAATCAAATGAAAACTCATGTCTATGGTTAGGAAACATAACCATCATTGATTCAATGAGCTAGTTAAGTACAGGCATACTAGTGACATTCTGTTTGTCTATGTATTCACACATGTACTAAGTTTCCGGTTAATACAATTCTGGCATGAGTAATAAACATTTATCATGATATAAGGAAATATAAATAACAACTTTATTATTGCCTCTAGGTCATATTTCCTTTATTTAGTTGCTGCTTGAAGATTGGAGGGTGCTCTACATTTATGTTTTGCGGTCTCATAAAGGGCTAGAGAGATACCACCATTGTCATATTATCTCATGATTGTTTTGACAAGGTATTATCATTTGTGATATTTTATTATTACTCGCTAGTTGATTATGTCATTGATATGAGTTAATATAGTTTTTAAGAGTTATTGTTGACATGGTTGGTTATAACCTTTGCTAAAAACCTAGGTGCTATTTAAGCTTAAACAAGAGCAAAAGAGTTCGTAAAAGTTTTTCTTTTTCACTTTTAGTTATCAACTGAATTGCTCGAGGACAAGCAAATGTTTAAGCTTGGGGGAGTTGACACGTCTCCATCGTATCTACTTTTCCTAACACTTTGCCTCTTGTTTTGGACTCTAATTTGCATGATTTGAATTAAACTAACCCGGACTGACGCTGTTTTCAGCAAAACTACCATGGAGTTGTTTTTGTGCAGAAATAGAAGTCCTCGGATTGGAACAAAACTTTGCGAGGATTTTTTATATAATAAACGAAAAATACTAGAGCCAAGAACCATTAGAGGGGGGCCCTAGGTGAGCACAACCCACCAGGGTGCGCCTCCCTTTAGGCAGAAATAAAAGTTCTTGGATCTCATGGTAGTGACTGGAAAAGCTTCAATCAGAAACACAAAAAGTTTGCTGCTAACCTAAGAAATATTAGACTTGGCTTAGCTTCAGATGGATTTAACACATTTGGCCACCAGAGCGCCACATATAGCATGTGGCCAGTGCTTGTTATCCCTTACAACATGCCTCCAAGTGTCTGCACCAAAGAATCAAACTACATGATGGCCTTGCTCATCCCAGCTCCAAAAAGTCCTGGAAAGGATTTTAATTTATTCATGGAGCCTCTTGTGGAGGAACTTCAACAGCTATGGAGGGATGTTCTCACTCGAGACCTATATAGCAGCCCACTGCTACATCTTTTAGCACTGCGTTGGTTTTCCCAGAAGAGGAAGGGATGATGCAGCAAAGTAGCGTAAGTATTTCCCTCAGTTTTTGAGAACCAAGGTATCAATCCAGTAGGAGGCTACGCGCGAGTCCCTCGCACCTGCACAAAATAAATAAATCCTCGCAACCAACGCAAATAGGGGTTGTCAATCCCTATAGGGCCACTTACGAGTGTGAGATCTGATAGATAAGATAAGATAATATTTTTGGTATTGTTATGATAAAGATGCAAAGTAAAATAAAGGCAAACTAAATAGCAAAGTAAATAACTAAGTAGTAGGAGATTGATATGATAAAGATAGACTCGGGGGCCATAGGTTTCACTAGTGGCTTCTCTCGAGAGCCTAAGTATTCTATGGTGGGTGAACAAAATACTGTTGAGCAATTGACAGAATTAAGCATATTATGAGAATATCTAGGTGTGATCATGTATATAGGCATCACGTCCGATACAAGTAGACCGACTCCTGCCTGCATCTACTACTATTACTCCACTCATCGACCGCTATCCAGCATGCATCTAGAGTATTAAGTTAAAAACAGAGTAACGCCTTAAGCAAGATGACATGATGTAGAGGGATAGGCTCATGCAATATGAAGAAAACCCCATCTTGTTACCCTTGATGGCAACAATACAATACGTGCCTTGCTGCCCTTGCTGTCACCGGGAAACGACACCGCAAGATTGAACCCAATGCTAAGCACTTCTCCCATTGAAAGAAAGATCAATCTAGTAGGCCAAACCAAACTGATAATTCGAAGAGACTTGCAAAGTAACCAATCATACATAAAAGAATTCAGAGAAGATTCAAATATTATTCATAGATAGACTTGATCATAAACCCACAATTCATCGGTCTCGACAAACACACCGCAAAAAGAAGATTACATTGAATAGATCTCCACAAGAGAGGGGGAGAACAATGCATTGAGATCCAAAAAGAGAGAAGAAGCCATCTAGCTACTAACTATGGACCCGTAGGTCTGAAGTAAACTACTCACACTTCATCAAAGAGGCTATGGTGTTGATGTAGAAGCCCTCCGTGATCGATGCCCCCTCCGGCAGAGCTCCGGAATAGGCCCCAAGATGGGATCTCGAGGATAGAGAAAGTTGCGGCGGTGGAATTAGGGTTTTGGCTCCGTATCTGATCGTTTGGGGGTACGTGGGTATATATAGGAGGAAGAAGTACGTAGGTGGAGCAACATGGGGCCCACGAGGGTGGGGGCGCGCCTGGTAGGGTAGGGCACGCCCCCTACCTCGTGGCCTCCTGTTACGTGCCTTGACGTAGGGTCCAAGTCTCCTGAGTTGTATTCGGTGAGAAAATCACGTTCCCAAAGGTTTCATTCCGTTTGGACTCCGTTTGATATTCCTTTTCTTCGAAACCCTAAAACAGGCAAAAAAACAACAATTCTGGGCTGGGCCTCCAGTTAATAGGTTAGTCCCAAAAATAATATAAAAGTGGATAATAAAGCCCAATAATGTCCAAAACAGTAGATAATATAGCATGGAGCAATCAAAAATTATAGATACGTTGGAGACATATCACCCACCAGCTGATTTCTTTCTCCGTGCTGTTATAATTTGGTGCATCCATGATTATCCGGCTTTGGGCACTATGTCAGGGCGAATGACACATGGTTACAATGCATTTGTTCGCTGTGACAGGAATCTGCTGTCATACACAATACTTAGCAAGATCTGTTACATTGGACACCGTTGTTTCCTTGCCAAGGACAAGCCGTGTCCTACAAAATACTGAAGATATGTGTTCAATGCATAGCATGAAAACCGTGATGCTCCAAAGAGGCTCACCGTCGATGAGTTGCAAGTGGAATTAGAGAAGGACAGGCATATTACACCAGGAAACCATCCTGATAATGTGTCGGTGTACAAAAGTAGGGGCTCTCCTTTTGACCCTTGTACTTGTGCACGGGCAGTCAGAGCCACGCGCCGCGGCCACACTTAACAGGGCACAGGAGGGAAGCCGGAGAGAAGCCAAAGCACAAGACGACCAAGGCGGCACCAAGACTGGAAGCACAGGAGGGCAAGAGCGCGAGGTGGACTCCCTCAGCAAGATCCTTGCCGCCCCCACCCCCCGCAGCCCCGGCAAGAGCCTTGCCGGGGCAACTTGCCTAGTGCCAGCGGAGTGAACCACCCTTGAGCCCACCGGCTCCAACCCATCCAACCGCGTTGGAACTAGGGCTCGGGAGGCTCCTCTATGGTGGCATGAAAATCTTCGTCAAACTCATATATATATGAGTTTAGATGAGGACTAGAAGACGGCGACCCTCGGGAGGATCCTAGCCGAGGAAATTCACAAGACCCCTGGGAAGACCCTTGTCGGGGATGACAGCAACGCCACGGCAAGACCCTTGCCGAGCCACTGGCAAAACCCTTGCCGAAGGCGTCAGCAGGGCCCCTGCCAGGCCCGCACCAGCCAAGACTCCGCCGCCATTTGCATGCAGCTACCAGCACAACCAGCTGGGCAGGCACCTACATGGCAACATGCAGCTTCTAGGCCAACTCAGCAAACGCCTGCGTGGCGACATGCAGATCTTCATGAAGGCCCTACCACCGCACCACCTCAGCTCTTGCCTGCCTACATGGCGCTGCATGCATCGCCAACCTAGGCGTGTGTCCAAGCAAGGAAAAGCGGCGACGAACGAGACGGGCCTCGTTCCCGTCCCCGATAAAGTGAATGGACACCTGCATAGTGCATTTAATGCACTTTGTCCTGTAATGCCGTGCGATAAGCTCGCGCGCTGTAGGCCTTTCCACCTCCTGTGTGCCACTGTGGCGGCCCCTTTGTCCTATAAAAGGAGGCCCGAGGCGACCAGGAGAAGGATTCGGCTTTTTGGAACGAGACAGCCACCGTAGCTAGTTCAGAAAGCTCAAGAACACTCAATACATACACCGAAGAAGGACTAGGGTTTTACGCATCCTCGCAGCCCGAACCTAGGTAAATGATCCGTGTGCTTGCTCGCTAGACCTGCTCTTCTCACGACCCCGCGCCCGCCGACTGTTGAAGGGATCCCAGTGATCCCATAGGTGTCGTTTCCACCGACATCTTTGGCGCGCCAGGTAGGGGTCGCAGTTGTGAGAATTTGGTATAGCGGCCGGCTTAGCAGTTCCTCGTGGCCATGGCTTCCGGAGAAGAAGACAGCCAAGGGAACAACGCCGCCTGCAAGCGCGAAGGACGCCGGTGCGGCGACAGGAAAGCTAAGTCATACGGAACCTTAAGCAACTTCCTTTTTATATATGAGGTTATTGTCCTCGAAGGTCTTGCCCTATGTATGGAAGCCCGCACGCAAAGGGGCCCTTCCGCAATTGGCAATGCCCTTGTTCTGTTTCGAGTCCGCTCAACAGCTCAAGCAACCACGTCGAGAGTGGCAGGGTAGCCTTCCGCAATTGGCAACACTCTCGATTCTGACTCGAGTCAAGCTCGACAGTTCGAGCGGCCGCATTGAGAATAGTAAGGTGGTTCGCTCGGCAACAAGCACACCCGGGAGGCCATTGGGGATCCGTCCCCAAGGTGCCGCCTTAGGTTTACGCGCCAGCAAGCCTACTCGTTTAACGTAGGGTAAACATACAAAGGGAAGATCGAACAGCAAGATAACATGCATTGTACCAAAAGTGCTACAGAGTTATATTACATCAATTGTTGTTGCTGTTCTAACTAAAGATAAAAACTTTCTTGGTCATGAACCTGCAGTGACAGTGGGAGACGGGGTGCGTAATCTCGGCGCTGGCCCTCCACCCTCTCGATTTCACCGATGCGGCTGATGATAGGCTTGATAAGCTCCTTGAGCGCCATGAGGTCCACACCCGCCGGGAAGCTGTCCAGCGCGGCGTCAAAGTCGAGGTTGGGGTTCCAGTACGCCATCTTGGTGAGAACCTTGGTCATGGCACCCTGGCAAAGTGTAGGATCGAAAGTATGTCTAGAGGGGGTGATTAGACTACTTGACCAAATAAAAACTTAACCTTTTCCCAATTTTAGTTCTTGGCAGATTTTAGCTATTTTAGGACAAGTCAAGCAATCATCACACAATTCAAGCAAGCATGCAAAGAGTATATTGGCAGCGGAAAGTAAAGCATGCAACTTGCAAGAATGTAAAGGGAAGGGTTTGGAGAATTCAAACGCAATTGGCGACACAGATGTTTTTCCCGTGGTTCGGATAGGTGGTGCTATCCTACATCCATGTTGATGGAGACTTCAACCCACGAAGGGTAACGGTTGCGCGAGTCCATGGAGGGCTCCACCCACGAAGGGTCCACGAAGAAGCAACCTTGTCTATCCCACCATGGCCATCGCCCACGAAGGACTTGCCTCACTAGCGGTAGAACTTCACGAAGTAGGCGATCTCCTTGCCCTTACAAACTCCTTGGTTCAACTCCACAATCTTGTCGGAGGCTCCCAAGTGACACCTAGCCAATCTAGGAGACACCACTCTCCAAGTAGTAGCAAATGGTGTGTTGATGATGAACTCCTTGCTCTTGTGCTTCAAATGATAGTCTCCCCAACACTCAACTCTCTCTCGCAGGATTTGGATTTGGTGGAAAGAAGATTTGAGTGGAAAGCAACTTGGGGAAGGCTAGAGATCAAGATTCATATGGTAGGAATGGAATATCTTGGCCTCAACACATGAGTAGGTGGTTCTCTCTCAGAACATATGATTTGGAAGTGTAGATGTGTTCTGATGGCTCTCTCTACGAATGAAGAGGAGGTGGAGGGGTATATATAGCCTCCACACAAAATCCAACCGTTACACAATTTACCAACCTCGGCGGGACCGAATCAACAAACTCGGTTGGACCGAAATAGTAAACCTAGTGACCATTAGATATTTTCGGTGGGACTGACATGCAACTCGGTAGGACCGATATGGTTAGGGTTAGGGCATAACGTAATCTCGGTGAGACTGATTTTGGTAATTAGCTAACCAGAGAGTTGGTCAGGCAAACTCGATGGGGCCGATTTGCTCTTTCGGTGAGACCGAAAAGTTACAAAAAGGAAACAGAGAGTTTGCATTGCAATCTCGGTGGGACCGATCTGCTCTTTCGATGAGATAGAAAAGTTACGAAAAGGAAACAGAGAGATTGCAATCCCATCTCAGTGAGACCGAGATCCCTATCGGTAGAACCGATTTGCTTAGGGTTTGGCAATGGCTATAACAAATGAAACTCGGTGGCGCCGAATTGAAAGAATCGGTATGACCGAGTTTGGCTTTGGGTTTAGGTCAAGAGTGGATATGAGAAAGTAGTTGAGGGTTTTGGATCATATCATTAAGCACTTGAAGCAAGAGGCTCATTAAGCAACACCTAATCCCTCCTTGATTGTATTGGCTTTTCCTAAAGACTCAATGTGATCTTGGATCACTAAATGTAAAATGAAGAGTCTTGAGCATATGAGCTAGAGCCAATCCTTTGTCCTTAGCATTTTGAGGGTTCCACTTTCACCATCCATGCCATGCCAATCATTGAGCTTTCCTGAAATAATCATCTTGGAATAGCATTAGCTCAATGAGCTATATGTTGTTATGAATTACCAAAACGACCTAGGGATAGTTGCACTTTCACAAAGCCTCCGGGACTCATTGGCCAGCGAGGCCGCCCGGTTGGCACGAAGCTGCTCCAAGGCACCGACAACCCTCTCAAAGAATAGGTTCAGGCTACAGTTGGCGCTCAAGTTCGGCTTTGGGTCGTACCTCACATCCGGTATCCCCATGGCAGCCAGCTGCGTGGTGGCCTTGTCGGCAACGGTGGCGAGGTGATTGAGCCAGCGGTTCTCGCCCTCCACGTGCTCCTTGTGGGCAAGGGCGTCATCCTTCCGCAGCCGCTTCTTGGTCTCCAGGTTCTTGGTCAGGGTCTCCTCCTGGGCCTTGCTATCCGACAACATCCCATCGAGACCCTCCATCTTTAGCCTGAGGTCTTTGATGGAGTTGTTGGCCTCGGAGAGCTCCACAGCCCTGCGGAGGACCGTGCCCTACGCCTCCGTCAGAGCGCTGTTGAGCGTGCCCTTCTCCTTGGACGGCGCCAGGACCTGGTTTTTCAGCCCGTCCCGCTCCACCTCCACCTCCTTCATCTTGTCGGCGTGAACCTGGGCTTGGGCATTGAGTGCCTCCCTGTGCCTCTCCTCCAGCCCCTGGGTCTATTCCACGACGAGCTTCTCCACCTCCTCATCCTTGCCGCGGAGCATTGCGGCAAGCTTCTCCTCATGCACGGCAAGGTCCTCCTCCTGGGAGTTCAGCGCGGCCCGGTGCTGGGCTCGAGCGGCCTCGGCTGCGGCGACCAAGCTCTCCGCCATCTCCTGGGCCTTCTCAATGTCGGCCTGCTTCATGGTGAGCTCCACCTCGTGCTTGGCCAGCTCACCCTGGGCGACCTTCAGCTCCTCACAAGCTTGGCGGAACCAAGTCTGCGTCTCGGAGACGCGTACCTTGAGGCCGCCTCCGCCTTGTCCACCGTTGCCGCCCTGGACTTGACCTTGTCTAGGCGGGCGCGGTGGAGCACCTAGAGCTTCCGGAAGTTGGCACCCATGGCCTGGAAAAGCCGCTCCACCTGAGAACCATCGTCACCGGCGCTCGGCTCGTCAACAACCTCGAGCCCGGTGGCGGCAAGCACCTCTTTGTCGAACACCTCTCCCTCGATGGGCGCCCTGGAGCTCGACGACCCTAGGAGGTGGACGAAGAGGTCGTCACTCACCCTCAGGTACCTGCTAGAGCCAGAGGCAGTAGAGGAGGAAGGCTAGTCATTAGCCCCCTCCTCCTCGGCAACGGGATCGTCGACCTCCCTAGCAGGTCCCTTGCCGGCCTCCTCGGCAGTAGCCTTGTCGGGCTCCCCGGCAGGCCCCTTGGTGGCGTCCTCGGCAGCGCCCTTGGCGGTGGTCTTCTTGGACCCCGTCGCGGCATTCTTGGCGACATCCTCGATGACGGTGTCCAGGTCCTCCCGTTCCGCCAGGAGAGGATCTGGGTATCGGAAGGAGGGGTGAAGCCAAGACCAGGATTCAAGAAGAAGAAAAGAGAAGGGATGGAAGGCTAGTGGCTTACCCGTGCCGTGCTGGGAAGCAGAGGCCCCCTCTCCGCCAACATCAGGCGCCAAGGTGCGGCCGCCGGTGCCCAAGCTTGCCTCCTCCTCCTCCGTGTGCATGGGCTCGGTGCTTGGCGCCCTTGCCGGGGACGCCCCTCGGGGTGGCGTGGTTGATGGAGGCGGCATGTTGGGGGTATCCCTCAGTGGCTCCTCTAGCTGCTATCCTTCTCCTACGACCACGGCAAGGTCAACACCAAGGATCATGCCATTGGCACACGTCGACGGGGAGTGAGTGGCAAACTTACGCTGGGGGCTGCACCGGGGGCTGTTGTCCGGACTGCTCACCACCACCAGTGGCGCCTTAGAGGTGCCCACCAGGGGCTGGCTGCCCGCAGAAGACCTGGCCTCTTCACCCCCTGGGCCAGTGTCTCCATATCCCTGCCAAGATAGAAACAACTCAAGATAAGAAGAACAGTCAGTGGAGCTGAAGATGACGAAAGGAAACGGCACTTACTCATCCTCCTCCTCCTCTTCTGCTGCCTTCCTCTTCCTCCTCGGGCTGAGAGACCCGAGGACAAAGAAGACCTCCTTGTCGTCGCCTGTGAGAGGAGGGGAAGCGGGTGGAGGAGGGGAAGTAGGCGGAGTTGGGGATACTTGGACGAAGAAGAAGCCGATGCTTTCTTCTTCGCCACCGCGGCCTTCACCAACTTCTTCGCCGCCGCGGCCCTCGCTTGGCACACGGACGTCTCCTGGGTTTGCCGAGGTGGCAGGACTCGCCCTTTCCCCACGGCCGGGGGCTCGATAGCCTCAGCCTCCTCCTCGGACGGCTCGCCATCATTGTTGTCTTCAATAAGAGGAGCCCCCGTGCCGGCGCTGCTGGCCTCCCCAACAGACTCCGCCCACTAGGCGAGCTCCTTCTCCTCTGCGGCCGCCATGGCTTTGTCCTCCACTCCGCCGGTGCTGCCAGCCTCCCTGGCGAGCTCCGCCTCCGCCGCCTTGGCGGTGATGTAGTCCAGCTCCGCCTGGGTGGTGTCCCGGACGAGCCGCGGTTCCTCGCGGATATACTTCTCTGCCAGGGTTTCAAAAAACTCCCGCACCTGCTCCTCTGGCGATGCGACCCAGTTTCGGATGGGGCCGTGCGCGTTGCAGTCTGGCATCATGGCGATGATGTTGGTCTGGCGTGAGTTGTTGCTCAGCGGGACCACCCCCACCGGCAACCCAAACAAAGGCCCCTTGACAACCTTGCCAGCCTTCGCAGCCTTGCCGGACCTCTCGGCCCTGCCGTCGCGGTCCACATCGAGCTGAAAGAGCCGCTGGCAGAAGTGGGCGTGCGCCAACACGGTGAAGTTGTGGCCGAGGCCAAGGCGGAGTCACATGATGTCCGCCACGTTCGTGAAGAGCTAGGCCGGCCTCCCCTTGTTATGTAGTGGAGCAATTCGGCGGCGGAGGAAATCCGCCCCGATGATCTCAAGGGTGAGCTCGGCCTCGGTGAGGCAAAGAATCCTGGTAGTGGGGACCGTGAGCTTTGCATCGTCGGGATCTACACTGCTCCAATCATTGTCGCGAACCGGCGGCGCCTGGCAAACCCGACAGAACTCTTATGGATCCTCCTCTTCAATCCAGCACCACCGGCCCCGCCACTCCTCCCACCTCTCCTTCTGAGCGCCCTCCGGATATGTCCCCTTCGACCTCGGGATCCAGGCGACACAACCGGAGATGGCGCCTCCCTTCTGGATCCGAGGGAAGAAGTAGCGGCGGAAGAGCTCGTGTTGGGGTGCACGCCGGTGAAGCCCTCGCAGAGATGGGCGAAGAGAGCCATGCACGCCACGACGTTTGGGGTAAAATCCAGGAGGTGGAAGCCGAAGGTATGCATGATGTCATTGAAGAAGTCGGAGAAGAGGGGCAAAGGCCGCAGGAGAAGTAATCGACGAAGAACGGATACTGATTCGGGGCGGCCTCGCCGCAGTTGGCGGCGATGACGCGTGTGGCAGGATGCCCCGTCGTCTCTGCTCTTGTCTTGACCCCCCACAGCGGCCTGAAGTTGTCCTGAATGTGGGCCGCGTCGAACGTCGAAGGAAAGTACGCGAGCTCCGTCCGCCGCTCTGCCGACTCCTTCTCCGGAGCTCCACTCCTCCGGCATTCTTGGCCACTCCCTTCTCCTTGCCAGTCTTGGGTTCCATGGCGGCTGTGAGCAGTGGAAGGGAAAGGGCAGCGAAAGTGCAGCGGCGGCGAGCAGGGGCTTGTGGAAGAAGGAAGGAACGACGGCTCTGAGATTGGAGAAGACGCATAGGGTAAATGAGCAGCGTGCCCGCGGCCGTTTCCTTTTTTACGGGGAAGGCGCGGGCCGCCTCTTTACCATGATGTGATGCATGCGTGTGGGAACCTCCCCACGCATGACCCCCATGTCACGCACGACCCTCCACGTCATGCGTTCAACGCGGGTCGTGGGGAAGCACAGTGGACAAGAAATTACTATGGTAAAATCCGCACACCTACCCGCGCACCGTTTTGGGCCTAGCCCAACAACGCGTCGTGCTTATGTGTGGCCCACGCCCGGGGGCTCCTCTCGGTGTACAAAAGTAGGGCTCTCCTTTTGAACCCTTTACTTGTGCACGGGCAGTCAGAGCCATGCGTCACGGCCACACTTAACAGGGCAGAGGGGGGAATCTGGAGAGAAGCCAAAGCACAAGACGGCCAAGGCGACGCCAAGACCGGAAGCACAGGAGGGCAAGAGGGCGAGGTGAACTCCCTCGGCAAGATCCTTGCCGGGGCGCCCCCCCCTGCAGCCCCTGATACGTCCATTTTGCATCATGCTTTTATATTGATATTTATTGCATTATGGGCTGTTATCACACATTATGTCACAATACTTATACATATTCTCTCTTATTTTACAAGGTTTACATAAAGAGGGAGAATGCCGGCAGCTGGAATTCTGGGCTGGAAAAGGAGAAAATATTAGAGACCTATTCTGCACAGCTCCAAAAGTCCTGAAACTTCACGGAAGTTATTTCCAGAATATATAAAAAATACTAAGCGCAAGAAGTACCAGAGGGGGCGCACCCACCAGCCACGAGGGTGGGGGCGCCCCCAACCCCCCTGGGCGCGCCCCCTGCCTCGCAGGCCCCCTGGTGTCCCTTCGATACCCATCTTTGGCTATATGGAGTCTTTCGTTAAGGAAAAAAATCATAAGCAAGCTTTCGGGACGAGACTCCGCCACCATGAGGCGGAACCTTGGCAAAACCAATCTAGGGCTCCGGCAGAGCTGTTCTGCCGGGGAAACTTCCCTATGGGAGGGGGAAATCATCACCATCGTCATCACCAATGATCCTCTCATCGGGAGGGGGTCAATCTCCATCAACATCTTCACCATCACCATCTTATCTCAAACCCTAGTTCATCTCTTGTATCCAATCTTTGTATCCAAACCTTAGATTGGTACCTGTGGGTTGCTAGTAGTGTTGATTACTCCTTGTAGTTGATGCTAGTTGGTTTACTTGGTGGAAGATCATATGTTCAGATCCATTATGCATATTAATACCCCTCTAATTATGAACATAAATATGCTTTGTGAGTAGTTACTTTTGTTCCTGAGGACATGGGAGAAGTCTTGCTATTAGTAGTCATGTGAATTTGGTATTCGTTCGATATTTTGATGAGAGATATGTTGTCATCCCTCTAGTGGTGTCATGTGAATGTCGACTACATGACACTTCACCATTGTTTGGGCCTAGAGGGAGGCATTGGGAAGTAATAAGTATATGATGGGTTGCTAGAGTGACAGAATCTTAAACCCTAGTTTATGCGTTGCTTCGTAAGGGGTTGATTTAGATCCATATGTTTCATGCTATGGTTAGCTTTACCTTAATACTTCTTTTGTAGTTGAGGATGCTTGCAATAGGAGTTAATCATAAGTGGGATGCTTGTCCAAGTAAGGACAACACCCAAGCACCGGTCCACCCACATATCAAATTATCAAAGTACCGAATGCGAATCATATGATCGTGATGAAAACTAGCTTGACGATAATTCCCATGTGTCCCTGGGAGCGCTTTCCTTCATATAAGAGTTTGTCCAGGCTTGTTCTTTTCTACAAAAAGGATTGGGCCATCTTGCTGCACCTTATTTACTTTTATTACTTGTTACTCGTTACCAATTACCTTATCACAAAACTATCTGTTACCGATAATTTCAGTGCTTGCAGAGAATACCTTGCTGAAAACAGCTTATCATTTCCTTCTGCTCCTCGTTGGGTTCGACACTCTTACTTATCAAAAGGACTACGATAGATCCCTACTTGTGGGTCATCAAGACTCTTTTCTGGGGCCGTTGCCAGGGAGTGAAGCGCCTTTGGTAGGTGGAATTTGGTAAGGAAAAATTTATATAGTGTGCTGAAATTTACTGTGACTTGTTACTATGGAAAGTAATCCTTTGAGGGGCTTGTTTGGGGTATCTTCACCCCGACCAGTAGAGAAAATAGTGCCTCCTCAACCTACTGGACCTACTAAAAATGAAAATGTTTACTTCGAAATTCATTCGGGTACGATAGAGAAACTGCTAGCTAATCCTTTTGCAGGAGGTGGAACATTGCATCCCGACTTACACTTAATCTATGTTGATGAAGTTTGTGGATTATTTAAGCTTGCAAGTATGCCCGATGATGTTATCAAGAAGAAGGTCTTCCCTTTATCTTTGAAGGGAGATGCATTGACAGGGTATAGGCTATGTGATGGTATGGGATCATGGGACTATAAATGGTTGAAAGTGGAATTCCATCAGAAGTTTTCTCCTATGCATCTTGTTCATCATGATCGTAATTATATATATAATTTTTGGCCTCGCAAAGTAGAAAGCATCCCTCAAGCTTGGGGGAGGCTTAAGTCAATGTTATATTCACGCCCCAATCATGAGCTCTCAAGAGAAATGATTATTCAAAAAATTTATGATGGGCTTTCTGACAACAATCGCTCCATGCTCGATACTTCTTGTACTAGTTCCTTCATGATGAAGACTATTGAATTCAAATGGAATTTATTGGAGAGAATTAAACACAACTCTGAAGATTGGGATCTCGACGAAGGTAAGGAGTCAGGTATAACACCTAAGTTTGATATTCTTAAATCTTTCATGGATACCGATGTTTTCCGTAAATTTAGCACTAAATATGGACTTGACTCTCAGACAGTAGCTTCTTTCTGTGAATCCTTTGCTACTCATGTTGATCTCCCTAAGGAGAAGTGGTTTAAATATAATCTCCCATTGAAACAAAAGTAGTTGCACCTATTAAAGTTGAAGAAAAGACTATCACTTATAATGATCCTATTGTTCTTACTTCTTATGTTGAGAAACGACCTTTCCGTGTTAGAACAAAGGATCATGCTAAAGTTTCAACTGTAGTCAACAAAAGTAATATTAGGACACACAAACCCCCTGAGCAAGTTAAAGTTGAACCTAATATTGCTATGGTTAAAGATCTCTTGGCTGATAATATTGATGGGCATGTTATTTACTTCTGTGATGAAGCTGCTAGAATTGCTAGGCCTGATACTAAAAATAAACATAGACCTATGGTAGGCATGCCTGTTATTTCTGTTAAAATAGGAGATCATTGTTATCATGGCTTGTGTGATATGGGTTCTAGTGCTAGTGCAATACCTATTTCCTTATACAAAGAAATTATGCATGATATTGCACCAGCTGAGATAGAAGATATCGATGTTACCATTAAGCTTGCTAAAAGAGATACAATTTCACCAGTTGGGATTGTTAGAGACGTTGAAGTCTTGTGTGGGAAAGCTAAATATCCTGCTGATTTTCTTGTTCTTGGTTCCCCACAAGATAGCTTTTGTCCCATTATATTTGGCAGACCCTTCTTGAATACTGTTAATGCTAAGATAGATTGCAAGAAGGATGTTGTTACTATTGGTTTGGATGATATGTCTCATGAGTTTAATTTTTCTAAATTTCATAGACAACCCTGTGATGAAGAATTGCCTAGTAAAGATGAAATTATTGGTCTTGCTTCTATTGTTGTGCCTCCTAATGATCCTTTAGAACAATATTTGCTAGACAATGAGAATGATATGTTTATGAATGAAAGAAGGGAAATAGATGAAGTATTCTTTAAACAAGGACCCATTCTGAAACACAACTTGCCTGTTGAAATCCTAGGGGATCCTCCTCCACCCAAGGGTGATCCCGTGTTTGAGCTTAAACCATTACCTGATACTCTTAAATATGCTTATCTTGATGAAAAGAAGATATATCCTGTTATTATTAGTGCTAAACTTTCAGAGAAGGAGGAAGAGAAATTATTGAAAACTCTGAAGAAGCACCGTGCTGCTATTGGATATACTCTTGATGATCTTAAGGGCATTAGTCCCACTCTATGTCAACACAAAATAAATTTGGAGAAAGATGCCAAACCAGTTATTGATCACCAACAACGGCTGAATCCTAAGATGAAAGAAGTGGTAAGAAAGGAAATATTAAAGCTCCTTGAGGTAGGTATAATTTATCCCGTTGCTGATAGTCAGTGGGTAAGTCCTGTCCATTGTGGCCCTAAGAAGGGAAGTATCAATGTTGTTCCTAATGATAAAGATGAATAGTTTCTACAAAGAATTATTACAGGTTATAGGATGGTAATTGATTTCCACAAATTAAATAAAGCTACTAAAAAGATCATTACCCCTTACCTTTTATTGATCAAATGCTAGAAAGATTATCCAAACATATGCATTTTTGCTTTCTATATGGTTACTCTGGCTTCACTCAAATACATGTGTCAGCTGATGATCAAGCAAAGACCACTTTTACTTGCCCTTTCGGTACTTTTGCTTATAGACGTATGCCTTTTGGTTTATGTAATGCACCTTCTACCTTTCAAAGATGCATGATGGCTACATTTTCTGACTTTTCTGAAAAGATATGTGAGGTTTTCATAGACGATTTCTCCGCTTATGGATCCTCTTTTGATGATTGCTTGAGCAACCTTGATCGAGTTTCGCAGAGATGTGAAGAAACTAATCTTGTTCTGAATTGGGAGAAATGCCACTTCATGGTTAATGAAGGAATTTTCTTGGGGCATAAAATTTCTGAAAGAGGTATTGAAGTGGAAAAAGCTAAAGTTGATGCTATTGAAAAGATGCCATGTCCCAAGGATATTAAAGGTATAAGAAGCTTCCTCGGTCACGCTGGTTTTTATAGGAGGTTCAATAAGGACTTCTCAAAAATTTCTCGACCTCTGACTAACCTATTACAAAAAGATATTCCTTTTGTCTTTGATGGTGATTGTGTAGAAGCATTTGAAATACTTAAGAAAGCATTAATTTCTGCACCTATTGTTCAGCCACCTGATTGGAATTTACCCTTTAAAATTATGTGTGAAGCAAGTGATTATGTTGTAGGTGCTGTTCTAGGGCAAAGAGTTGATAAGAAATTAAATGTTATTCAATATGCTAGTAAAACTCTAGACAATGCCCAAAGAAATTATGCTACTATTGAAAAGGAATTCTTGGCAGTTGTATTTGCTTGTGATAAGTTCAGACCTTATATTGTTGATTCTAAAGTAACTATTCACACCGATCATGATGCTATTAAATACCTTATGGAAAAGAAAGATGCTAAACCTAGACTTATTAGATGGGTTCTCTTGCTACAAGAATTTGATTTGCATATTATTGATAGAAAGGGAGCTGAGAACCCCGTGGTAGACAACTTGTCTAGGTTAGAAAATGTTCTTGATGACCCACTACCTATTGATGATAGCTTTCCTGATGAACAATTAAATGTCATAAATGCTTCTCGAACTGCTCCATGGTATGCTGATTATATTGTTGCTAAATATATACCACCTAGTTTCACATACTAGCAAAAAAAAGTTCTTCTATGATTTGAGACATTACTTTTGGGATGACCCACATCTTTATAAAGAAGGAGTAGATGGTATTATTAGACGTTGTGTACCTGAGCATGAACAGGAACAGATCCTATGTAAGTGTCACTCCGAGGCTTATGGAGGACACCATGCTAGAGATAGAACTGCACATAAGGTATTGCAATCCGGTTTTTATTGGCCTACTCTCTTCAAGGATGCTCGTAAGTTTGTCTTGTCTTGTGATGAATGTCAAAGAATTGGTAATATTAGTAGATGTCAAGAAATGCCTATGAATTATTCACTTGTTATTGAACCATTTGATGTTTGGGGATTTGATTATACGGGACCTTTTCCTTCCTCTAATGGGTATACACATATTTTAGTCACTCTTGATTACATTACTAAGTGGGTAGAAGCAATTCCAACTAGTAGTGTTGATCATAACACATCTATTAAGATGCTTAAATAAGTTATTTTCCTGAGGTTTGGAGTCCCTAGATATTTAATGACTGATGGTGGTTCAGATTTTATTCATGGTGCCTTTCGTAAAATGCTTGCTAAGTATGACGTTAATCATAGAATTGCATCAACTTATCACCCACAGTCTAGTGGTCAAGTAGAATTGAGTAACAGAGATCTCAAATTAATTTTGCAAAAGATTGTTAATAGATCTAGAAAGAATTGGTCCAAGATACTTGATGATGCATTATGGGCCTATAGAACTGCATATAAAAATCCTATGGGTATGTCTTCTTATAAAATGGTTTATGGTAAAGCATGTCACTTACCTCTTGAATTAGAACATAAGGCATATTGGGCTATTAAAGAGCTCAACTATGACTTCAAACTTGCCGGTGAGAAGAGGTTGTTTGACATTAGCTCACTTGATGAATGGATAACCTAAGCCTATGAAAATGCCAAATTGTTTAAAGAAAAAGTTAAAAGATGGCATGAAAAAAGGATACAAAAGCGTGAGTTTAATGTAGGTGATTATGTATTGCTATACAACTCTCGTTTAAGATTTTTTTGCAGGCAAACTTCTCTCTAAATGGGAAGGTACTTACGTTATCGAGGAGGTCTACCGTTCCGGTGCCATAAAAATCAACAACTTCGAAGGTACAAATCCGAGGGTGGTGAATGGTCAAAGAATCAAACATTATATCTCAGGTAATCCCATAAATATTGAAACCAATGTTATTGAAACCGTAACCCAGAGGAATACATAAGGGACACTTTCCAAAATGTTTCAGACTCCGAAAAGGAATAGGTATGTGGTACGGTAAGTAAACCGACTCCAAAACAGCTCTAATGGCAATTTTTCTTCGCTTTGGAATATTTAGAAAAATAGGAAAATAAGAAGCAGACCGGAAAGGACATGAAGCTTCCACGAGGGCGGAGGGCGCACCCTACCCCCTGGGCGTGCCGCCTGCCTCGTGGGCACCTCGTGTCCTCTCCGGACTCCGTTTTCTTGTACGATACTTCTTTTGGTTGGTAAAAATTCATTATATAATCTCCCAAATGTTTTGACCACTATATCACGCAAATATCTCTTGTCTTTGTTTCGAGCTATTTTTCTGACAGATCCAGGTCGTCATGTCATCTTCAAGCTCCCCAAGGACAAGTTCTTCGAGAAGGTCATCAACCCCTACCTCGCGGAGGTACCGCAACACCCTAAAACCATTGAGATGCGTGAGGGGTTGTTGCACATACGCGATGTTGAGGGACCAAGGAGGACCGGAAGCACGGAGGCAAGGCTCGAGGCATTGGAGCAACAAGTTTTCAAGTGTTAGGAGATGGTGGAGCATGGACTCGACTCCAATCACATTATGATCATGGAGTTCACCAACAAGCACAAGCTGGACGTCAAGGACATTGGGGAGGCCATCTTCAAGCTTCATGAGAAAATAGAGCACCTCCAAGCCCAGATCTATGACCTGCAGAATCAAAACTGTGAGTATGAATAGAGATTCAAGAGGATGAGTTTGGCTGCAGATTTGAGGATTCAGGAGACTCGATCATCCTTCTATGATAGTGAGCCTATGCCTTGGAAGAGGGATGACAAGCCTACATCATCAACAACTCCACCTTCTTCACCATCAAAGAAGAACTGAGTATCTGGTATGGGCACTCCCCTTGGCAACTGCCAAGCTTGGGGGAGTGCCCCGGTATCGTATCACCATCACTTTTATCTTTACCGTTTTCTTAGTTCGATCCTTTTGATAATATATTGATCCAGTCTTTGAGCTATATAATAAAGATTAGTGTTGAGTCAAGGGCTTGATTATTTTGCTATGATCTTGAGGGAATAAAATGAAAGATAAGAAATAAAAAGAAATAAAGAGATCATATGGATCTTATGGAGGGTAATGAGCTCACATATAAAGAGTATGATGAATAAAAGTTGTTGAGAGTTGACAAACATAGTTTTGGTCATCGTTGCAATTAATAGGAAGTAATAAAGAACGCGAGGTTCACATATAAATATACTATCTTGGACATATTTTATGATTGTGAGCACTCATTAAAGTATGACATGCTAAGATTTGACGTTGGACAAGGAAGACAACATAATGGGTTATGTTTTCCTACATCTGAGATAAATTATATTGTCATGGATCATCCAACATGTTGAGCTTGCCTTTCCCCTCTCATGCTAGCCAATTTCTTTGCACCAAGTAGAGATACTACTTGTGCTTCCAAATATCCCTAAACCCAGTTTTGCCATGAGAGCCCACCATATCTACCTATGGATTGTGTAAGATCCTTCAAGTAAGTTGTCATCGGTGCAAGCAATAAAAATGCTCTCTAAATAGGTATGACTTATTAGTGCCGAGAAAATAAGCTTTATACGATCTTATGATATGGAAGAAATAAAAGCGACAGACTGCATAATAAAGGTCCATATCACAAGTGGCAATATAAAGTGACGGTCTTTTGCATTAAGATTTTGTGCATCCAACCATAAAAGCGCATGACAACCTCTGCTTCCCTCTGCGAAGGTCCTATCTTTTACTTTTATCTTCTACCTTACATAATAGTCATGATGATCTTCACCTTTCCTTTTTACATTTTATCCTTTGGCAAGCTCAATATGTTGGAAAGATCCTGATATATATAGCTAATTGGATGTGAGTCTTCACGAACTATTATCGTTGACATTACCCTTGAGGAAAAACGTTGGGAGGTAAAACTATAAGCCCCTATCTTTCTCTGTGTTCGATTAAAACTCCATACCCATAAGTATTGCATGAGTGTTAGCAATTGTGGAAGACTAAAAGATGGTTGAGTATGTGGACTTGCTGAAAAGCTCTTATATTGACTCTTTCCTATGCTAGATAAATTGTAATTGCCTCAGTGACTGAGATTAGAGTTTGTTGGTTCTCAATGAAGTTTATGATTCATACTTGAAATTGTGATTGAATTGTTACTTTAGCATAAGAGATCATATGGCAATATATATATATATATATGTTGCTGTTCTAAGAATGATCATGATGCCATCATGTCCGTATTTTATTTTTATCGACACCTCTATCTCTAAACATGTGGACATATTTTTCGATTTTGGCTTTCGCTTGAGGACAAGCGAGGTCTAAGCTTGGGGGAGTTGATACGTCCATTTTGCATCATGCTTTTATATTGATATTTATTGCATTATGGGTTGTTATTACACATTATGTCACAATACTTATACCTATTCTCTCTTATTTTACAAGGTTTACATAAAGAGGGAGAATGCCGGCAGCTGGAATTCTGGGCTGGAAAAGGAGAAAATATTAGATACCTATTCTGCACAGCTCCAAAAGTCCTGAAACTTCACGGAAGTTATTTCCAGAATATATAAAAAATACTAAGCGCAAGAAGTACCAGAGGGGGGCCACCCACCAGCCACGAGGGTCGGGGCGCGCCCTACACCCTGGGCACGCCCCCTGCCTCATGGGCCCCCTGGTGGCCCAGTGATTCCCATCTTTGGCTATATGGAGTCTTTTGTTAAGGAAAAAAATCATAAGCAAGCTTTCGGGACGAGACTTCGCCGCCACGAGGCGGAACCAATCTAGGGCTCCGGCAGAGCTGTTCTACCGGGGAAACTTCCCTCCGGGAGGGGGAAATCACCACCATCGTCATCACCAACGACCCTCTCATCGGGAGGGCATCAATCTCCATCAACATCTTCACCAGCACCATCTCATCTCAAACCCTAGTTCATCTCTTGTATCCAATCTTTGTATCCAAACCTCAGATTAGTACATGTGGGTTGCTAGTAGTGTTGATTACTCCTTGTAGTTGATGCTAGTTGGTTTACTTGGTGGAAGATCATATGTTCAGGTCCATTATGCATATTAATACCCCTCTGATTATGAACATAAATATGCTTTGTGAGTAGTTACTTTTGTTCCTCGGGACATGGGAGAAGTCTTGCTATTAGTAGTCATGTGAATTTGGTATTCGTTCAATATTTTGATGAGATATATGTTGTCATCCCTCTAGTGGTGTCATGGGAATGTCGACTACATGACACTTCACCGTTGTTTGGGCCTAGAGGGAGGCATTGGGAAGTAATAAGTAGATGATGGGTTGCTAGAGTGACAGAAGCTTAAACCCTAGTTTATGCGTTGCTTCGTAAGGGGCTGATTTGGATCCATATGTTTCATGCTATCGTTAGGTTTACCTTAATACTTCTTTTGTAGTTGTGGATGCTTGCAATAGGAGTTAATCATAAGTGGGATGCTTGTCCAAGTAAGGACAACACCCATGCACCCGTCCACCAACATATCAAATTATCAAAGTACCGAACGCGAATCATATGATCGTGATGAAAACTAGCTTGACGATAATTCCCATGTGTCCTCGGGAGCGCTTTTCTTCATATAAGAGTTTGTACAGGCTTGTCCTTTGCTACAAAAAGGATTGGGCCATCTTGCTGCACCTCATTTACTTTTATTACTTGTTACTCGTTACCAATTACCTTATCACAGAACTATCTGTTACCGATAATTTCAGTGCTTGCAGAGAATACCTTGCCGAAAACCGCTTATCATTTCCTTTTGCTCCTTGTTGGGTTCGACACTCTTACTTATCGGAAGGACTATGATAGATCCCCTATACTTGTGGGTCATCAGCCCCGGCAAGAGCCTTGCCGGGGCAACTTGCCCGGTGCGAGCAGAGTGAACCACCCTTGAGCCCACCAGCTCCAACCCAACCAACTGCGTTGGAACCAGGGCTCGGGTGGTGTCTCTGTGGTGGCATGCAAATCTTCGTCAAACTCATAAATATATGAGTTCAGATGAGGACTAAAAGACTGCGACCCTCGGCAGGATCCTAGCCGAGGAAATCCACAAAACCCCCGGCAAGACCCTTGCCGGGGATGACAGCAATGCCACGACAAGACCCTTGCCGAGCCCCAAGCAAGACCCTTGCCGAGGGCGTCAGCAGGGCCACTACCAGGCCCGCACCAGCCAAGACTCCGCCGCCATTCGCATGCAGCTACCAGCCCAACCAGCTGGGCAGGCACCTGCGTGGCAACATGCAGCTTCCAGGCCAACTCAGCAAGCGCCTGCGTGGCGGCATGCAGATCTTCATGAAGGCCCTACCACCGCGCCACCTTAGCTGCCTGCCTGCCTACATGGCGCTGCATGCATCGCCAGCGTGGGCGCGTGTCGAAGCGAGGCAAAGCAACGACGGACGGGACGGGCCTCGTTCTCGTCCCTGATAAAGCTAATGGACACATGCGCAGTGCATTTAATGCACTTTGTTCCGTAATGCCGTGCGATAAGCTCGTGCACTGTAGGCCTTTCCACCTCCTATGTGCCACTGTGGCGGCCCCTTTGTCCTATAAAAGGAGGCCCGAGGCGACAAGGAGAAGGATTCGGCTTTGTGGACCGGGACATCCACCGTAGCTAGTTCAAAAAGCTCAAGAACACTCAATACATACACCAAAGCAGGACTAGGGTTTTACGCATCCTTGCGGCCCGAACCTGGGTAAATGATCCGTGTGCTTGCTCGCTAGACCTACTCTTCTCACAACCCCGCGCCCGCTGACCGTAGAAGGGATCCCAGTGATCCCATAGGTGTCGTTCCCACCGACATAATGGTAGTGGGAAAAGGAAACGTGGCAGGGCAGAAGAGAGATTATTGTTTACCCGCAAGTCCACTTTGTGGCACTTGGAGTATTGGAAAGATTTGGATCCGCGGCATAATCTTGATGTGATGCACATCGAGAAAAAAATATGTGACAACATTATCGGCACACTTCTTAATATTGAAGGAAAGATGAAATATACCTTAAATCTAGGATTGATTTGACACATGTGGGCATCAGAAAGGATTTGTAGGTGGAAAATGAAGGTAAACCACGGGATATGGCACCAACTATGTACATCTTGGACAAGGTAAAAATAAAAGAATTATGCGAGGTCCTGTCACGTGTGAGATTCCCACATGGATTTGCTTCTAACCCTGAAAGGAGAGTCGGTGCAAACGGAAACAAGGTACAAGGGTTGAAAACTCATGACTGCCATGTCCTACTTCAAAGGGTTTTACCTGTTATCCTTAGAGGATTGGGCTGCCCTGTCTTATATAGAGCAGTTGCAGGGTTGGGGCAATTCTTCAGGGAACTCTGCAGTAGAAATATCAGGATAGATGCTTTGGAGCGTCTTAGAGACAAGATCCAGCTATCCTATGCGACATTGAGAAGATATATCCTACAACCTTCTTTGATGTGATGGTTCATTTGGTTGTTCATCTACCTGATGAGGCACGACTTAGAGGTCTAGTACAGTATGGCTGGATGTACCTTATTGAAAGGTGGCTAGGCACTTTCAAGAGCTATGTTAGGAACAAAGCTAGACCTGAGGGTTCCATTGCAGAGGCCTACATTGCTATAGAAGCGTTGACATTCTGCTCAAAATACATTGAAACAGCTGATCAGCTTAGCAAAGAGGTGGGTGAAGACAATCCCAGGCTCAATGTTTTTGATTCTTCTGTTTGAGTTACAGGGAAGAGTCGACAAGACGACAAACCTAAAAATTTGGACAAAAAGGTTTGGTATGTGTTGAATAACTGTCCTGAGATTCTACCTTATATCAAGTAAGTGCTAAGTACTTCAGCTTACACATCATAATCTACTAAACTTCCAGCACATTCTTATATATTTAGATATTTGACACAATCACTATGTTGTGCAGCATCTATAAAAAGGAGTTACTGCTACAAAATCCAAGAAACATTGACAAACTGGTTATGGTAGGATTTGCGAAATGGTTCATGTAAGCTTTTGAATTGCACTGTTAGTTTTTTTGATATATTGAGTACATAAGATGATCAGCTTGTCTATTTTCTAACCATAAGTTAAGAAGATGCAGGAGGATGGGTAGGTAGTTAATGATGCCCTTTACGCACTAGCAATGGGTCCTGATACTCGGGTAGGACATGATGAATCTTGCATTGTTGGAGATGTGCGCTACAACTCCCTTGCACGCGACGAAGGCAGGAAGACACAAAACAGTGCCGTCATGAGCACAGATAAGTACGGCGAAGAGATAACTGAAATGTATGCTAACATAATAGACATTGTTCAGTTGCAGTATATCTCTAGTTTCAAGGTTCCACGGTGTGTGGTTCTGATGTGTTGACGTTGGTATAACCTGTTTTCCAGGATCGTGATAGAGGCTTGAAGCTACATCGGTATTTCCCCAAAGAGGAAGGGATGATGCAGCACAACAGCGGTAGGTATTTCCCTCAGTTATGAGATCAAGGTTATCGAACCAGTAGGAGAACCAAGAAACACAACGTAAACAGCACCTGCACACAAATAATAACTACTCGCAACCCGACGTGTAAAATGGGTTGTCAATCCTTTTCAGGTATCGGTGCCTCAAGAAAGGCAAACAAACGTGAGATAAATTGTAGTAGATTGATAGATCGAACGCCAGATAAAATAAATAAGAATAAATTGTAGCAAGGTATTTTTGGTTTAATAGATCTGAAAATAAAAGTAAAGGAAAAGTAGATCACAAATGCAAATAATATGAGAAAGAGACCCCGAGGCCGTAGGTTTCACTAGTGGCTTCTCTCGAGAAAAATAGCAAACGATGGGTAAAAAATTACTGTTGGGCAATTGATAGAACTTCAAATAATCATGACGATATCCAGGCAATGGTCATTACATAGGCATCATGTCCAAGATTAGTAGACCGACTCCTGCCTGCATCTACTACTATTACTCCACACACCGACCAATATCCAGCATGCATCTAATGTATTAAGTTCATGGAGAAACGGAGTAATGCAATAAGAACGATGACATAATGTAGACAAGATCTATCTATGTAGAGATAGACCCCATCGTTTTATCCTTAGTAGCAACAATACATACGTGTCGGTTCCCCTTCTGTCACTGGGATCCAGCACCGTAAGATCGAACCCACTACAAAGCACCTCTTCCCATTACAAGATAAATAAATCAAGTTGGCCAAACAAAAACCGAATATCGGAGAAGAAATACAAGGCTAAGAAATCATGCATATAAGAGATCAAAGAAACTCAAATAACTTTCATGGATATAAAAAGATAGATCTGATCATAAACTCAAAGTTCATCCAATCCCAACAAACACACCGCAAAAAGAGTAACATCATATGGATCTCCAAGAGATCATTGTATTGAGAATCAAACAAGAGAGACGAAGCCATCTAGCTACTAACTACGGACCCAAAGGTCTACAAGGATGTCGAGGGAAACGAAACCTATGGGATCATTGGGACCCCTTTTTGCTACGGTTGGCAGGCGCGGGGTTGCGCAAAGAGCGGGTCTACAAGCCAGCATGAGGATTGTTTACCCAGGTTCGGGCCACAAGGATGCGTAATACCCTAGTCCTGCTTTGGTGTATATTTGAGTGTTCTTGAGTTCTTGAACTAGCTACGATGCGTGCTCGTCCAAAAGATCCGAATCCTCCTCCACTACGCCTCGGGCCTCCTTTTATAGTTAAAAGGGGGCTGCCACAGTGGCACACAGGAGGTGGAAAGGTATACAATAATCAAGTCTATCTCCTGGCATCGTAGGACAAACACATTTAATGCGCTGCACGTGCCCTTCTTGCTTTATCGGGGACGGCAAGGAAGCTCGTCCCAGCTGTCGCCGCCTCGCCTGGTTTTGACGCACGTCCGAACTAACGAGGCGTGTAGTGCCATGTTGGCTGGTTGCTGAGTTGGTGCGGTGGCTGAATCTTCACGAAGATCTGCATGCCACCACATAGGTGCTTGTCGAGTTGGCCTAGAGGCCGCACGTCGCCACGCAGGCGCCCGCCCAGCTGGTGGGCTGGCAGCTGCATGGGAACGATGGTGGAGTCTTGCCAGATGTGGGCCTGGCTGCAGCCCTGCCGATGTTTTCGGCAAGAGTCTTGCCAGGGCCCCAGCAAGGGTCTTGCCGCAACATCTTGGTCGTCCCCGGCAAGGGTCTTGCTGGGGGTCTCGTGGGTATCCTTGGCAAGGATCTTGCCGCGGATCGTCGTCTTCTGGTCATCATCTAGTCTTGTGTGCTTCTAGTCCCCACAAAGATTTGCATGCCACCATGGAGGTGCCTCCTGAGCCTCGGTTCCAAAGTGGTTGATGGTGTTGGAACCCTTGGGCTCAAGGGAGGGGGTGGCTCTACTGGTGTCGGCCAAGTTGACCCGGCGAGGTTCTTGCCGGGGCTGCGGAGGCCGCCCCGGCAAGGGCCTTGCCGGGGGAGTCCACCTCGCCCCTCTGCTCTTCGTGTTTCTGGCATGGTGTTGTTCTGGTTGTCTTGTGGCTTTGCTTCCTTGTGACACTCCAAAATTTTTGATTTGGTTTTCATCAAAAACTTTATTGGATTCTAAAAGAGGGCATTTAAAATTTCTTTTCCAAAAAACCCTTCCTCTTAAAGAAAAAAAACTTCCTTTCACCTTTGGCAAGGGTTTCCTTTCCTTTTCAATTTTGGTGTTGAATTTTTGGAAGCTTTTCTTCTGGTTGTTTCCCTCTCAAACTTATTTATTTTCATTTAAAAAGAAACCCTAGGAGTTTTGGGACTTCTTTCTTTTTTGAAACCACTCATGATTTTACCATATCACAGGTGGTAAAACCCCTCCAAAAACCTCCCCTCCTCCTTGGAACAACCTAAGTTCTCTGTCCCAACTAATCCAAACCAGTTTTGTATTTTATTTCAATCATTTCTCCTCTCAAACCAATTCTGTCAATTATTTGGAGCCTGAGTCATTTACAAAGCAAGTACCTTATTTCCTTTGAGTTTTGATCTCAAACCAACTCCTCTGGATTGTCCTTAGCATCCACAACTCAGAACCATCTTGATCCACTCCCCTTCTTTTCAAATTTTTCAAATTTCAGCCTCTGCAAGTTTGGACCAGATTTGCCAAATTTGGTGAAATTCATATCTACACTTCCCCAAAAATTCTACCAAAATTCAGGCAGCCTACTGGAGCAATGAGTAGCCACTCCACCAAAAATCAGCTCTAGGAAAAATCCCTAGAGGCCAGTATCATTCTGTCGAACACCTTGCATACACTGTATATTGCACTTTCAGTAATTCTGTAAAAATTTAGAGTTCAGTGTTGTTTCCCTTCGCCAGCTTCAGTCACGCGTGGACAGTGCCCTTGGCACGTTCCTCGCCGCCCCTTCCTCCTGTCTGGAGTGCCGCACGCGCACTTGGCGCCTTCCTGGCATCGGTGGCGCCCTGGCCCGCCTGCGTCGGCATGTCTTGCGGCGGCCGATCCACCGTAACGGCCGACCAGAAGCAGAACGGCGGCGCAACGCCGTTCGGCGCCACCCAACGCCCCCTGGCTCTCCGCGTGGCCTCATGCACGCCAGCACAACCCCGCAGCACAGTCGCCGTAGCCTGGCACGCGCAGGGCACGCTCCCTGCCGCCGATGTGCCGCACGGCCATTCCGTTGGGACAGGCCGTAAACCTCCCTCCCGTGCTGAGTTGGACCCTGGAATGGAACCACTACTCCACCTAGACGATGCCCAAGCCCCTAATCCCACTGCCCAACCACAGCGCCGCCGTAATCGCTCGCCGGACTTATCCCGTTCGCGGCAACCGCCTCGGGCTGGCTATATATAGCGCCCCAAGCTCCCTCTCGCCCCCGCACACCTCCACTACCTCACTGGACCCCGACCAGCAACTAGAAGAGCCTCGAGGGGCCCTTCTTCCTCGACTCCGGCCACCTCGTTCCGCCTCGGCCTCCACCTCGATTCGCTCCGGTGAGGCCGTCTCCGGTGCCCAAACTTCGTCAGTAGCTTCCTCGAGCACCCAGTAAGCTAACCCAAGCATCAATTTGACCTTCGCAGCTCTCTCCGGCGAGATCCATCTCCACCCGAGCCGCCGTCCGCCGGAGCAAGGCTCGCCGTTGACGTGGTACTCGCCGGCGACCACCACCAACAACAACCGACGCGGAAGGGCTCCCTGAACACAGAGGTACCCTCCGATCCCCCTACCTCGCCGTGGATCGCCGCCGGCGACCACCGCGACTCTCGGGCACCGTCGAGCTCTGCCGCCCCTTTTTAAAATTTCAAACCTGACGGGTGGGACACGCCAGTCAGCCTCTCAGTGCTTTTTACACGATTCGTTTTCTGAAAACGCCTTCGGGCAAAATGCGTTTCCCTCTCTGGGCTGGCGTATTCGAGACCGAAGCGTTTTCCGTTTTTATGAGCTAGCCCCTGGAAACTTTCTGTTTCATTACAAATGAGTCCCTGGACTAAAACCTTTATAACTTTTAAACATAAAAGTATTTTTGATTGATTCTTTTTTTGTTCTCTTTGAAATTTTGTCTAGTTTTTTATCAGATTTATTTGAAAAATATTTGGAATACTTTTTGTGCACATCTTGGTATTTACGATAGCGCCTATATTTTCTTTATACCGTAGATACCGAAGGAGGTGACGGAGCCGCGAACTTCACCGAGCTAGGCTCCGACTACTCTGAACCAGGCAAGCATGTTTGAACTTTTGATATGATGAGTGTCTTGGCATGTTTTGCATATAGTTAGTTTCATGGCATGTTGATGAGCATACCGATGAACGTTATTTTCATGCATTGTTGAGGTAAGTGAGCTCGGTGATCCATAGGTGGATGGATGTGAGTATGAATGGCCATGTGTTGGCATGAGGAGGGGTAAGATGGCAGTGTTGTAGCATGCCAGTCTTATGCCAGACTATTTGGCTTCAGTGTCAAATCGTATCGGTCCAGTTCCTCCCTTTTTCTTCCCTGTACTACCACATGTTTTCCGCAAGGAATATGGCTTAGTAAGTTGCAAACCGCTTTCCTGGTACACACCAAAAGGAGAGGCTGGGATGATGGTTCCATGGCCCTGGATTAAAGCCATTCATCCGGTCAGGGGGCATGGGTGTTTCCGGTTGGGACCGAGAGGGGGCACCCCTTAGAGCGCGCGTATATAAATTTGATCCCATGCTATTCGAGATTGTGATCTCCCCGTCTCAAAAGTTTTTCTTGGACGATGTCTAGGTTGAGTCCTGGCATCGAGAGATAGGATGGGTGTGTACTGGTTAGCTGTGTTTTCTTCCGAAATACCGTAAACGGAACTAGTCCTTCGAGACTACAGAAATCCGTTAGCTGTGGGAAATTTTTGTACAAACTCTACAGAGTCATAAATCTCCAAGTCATCTTATCCATATCCAAATTTTGCGCTGACTTATTCTGACAAGTGCCAGTTTTGGTGACAGATACTCCGGTGAATCTAATGAGCACTAAGCCCAGTTAAAAGTTTATTCCTGTGGATGGACTAACCCGTTTATTATCATGAACTGAATATTTATTATGAGTATTATTTACTTATGGATTAAAGCCCTTTCTGTGATGTCGCTCAGACGTCCGACTGTGGCATTTCTTTTAAAGCCCTTTTTGTGATGTCGCTCAGACGTCCGACTGTGGCATTTCTTTTAAAGCCCTTTCTGTGATGTCGCTCAGACGTCCGACTGTGGCATTTATTTTAAAGCCCTTTCTGTGATGTCGCTCAGACGTCCGACTGTGGCATTTCTTTTAAAGCCCTTTCTGTGATGTCGCTCAGACGTCCGACTGTGGCATTTCTTTTAAAGCCCTTTCTGTGATGTCGCTCAGACGTCCGACTGTGGCATTTCTTTTAAAGCCCTTTCTATGATGTCGCTTAGACGTCCGACTGTGGCATTTCTTTTAAAGCCCTTTCTGTGATGTTGCTCAGACGTCCGACTGTGGCATTTCTTTTAAAGCCCTTTCTGTGATGTCGCTCAGACGTCCGACTGCGGCATTTCTTTTAAAGCCCTTTCTGTGATGTCGCCCAGACGTCCGACTGTGGCATTTTTTTAAAGCCCTTTATGTGGTGTCGCTAAGAGGCCCGACTGTGGTATGATTTTCTGTTATTATTTGTTCACCTTTTGAGGCGTCGCTTCAGACACCCGATCGGTTTTCATTTATATTTTTGTTGGGATTTCAGGCGGACTACCGCCGTTTCCCTCGTACTTACTTCGTTATGCAATTTTTAATTGTGCATTGGAAAGATTAATCATGACGCATTCATGCATGCATTTGTTATATCTTACGTCCGAACTGTCTTGCGAGTACTTTCAAAGTACTCACTGGCTTGTTGATTTGGCCAGATGCTGACGAAGGTGATCTCATGGATGAAGAGTTCGATAGCGAGTCCGACGCCTAGAGGAATCCCAGTCAGTCTCGTGCGACCCTGGACTTGGTCACTGTTTTATATCCGCTTCCGCAACCCGAATAAATTTATCGAGCCTCACCTCGATGCTCGATGAGATGCCAGTTTGAGAGTCGTGTTACCACTCTCCCCACTGTGTTATTCCACCATCGCTTTATCCTCGAGTCAGTAGTATGCCACCACAACATTGTGTTATATCCGCCATTATGTATAATTATTGGCGCGCTTGTAATAATTTGTTGAGCAGCCCTAGCTCAACCCTGTAATATATTCTATGCTACTGGCTTATTGTATCAAGTATTTGTCTACCAGTGAGGAGGATTTCTCTCATACTGGACTCAAAAGATTGGTTTCTCAATAAATATTTTTATTGGAAAACCGGTCGTGACATTCCTTCTTCTTCCCTGCTAGGTGTGGCCACAAGCGCGGCTCTAACTGCCCGCGCACAAGTAAAGGGGTACAAAATAGGACCCCCTCCTTTTTTGCACCAACAGGAGCCCCCGGGCCTGGGTCATACATAAGCACGACGCGTTGTTGGGCTAGGCCCAAAACGGTGCGAGGGCATGCGGGGCCGAGTTTTACTACTGTAACTCCCTCGCCCATCGCACTTCCCCACGACCCGCGTTGAATGTGCGACGTGGGGGTCGTGCATGACGTGGGGGTCATGCGTGGGGCAGTTGCTGGCCTCACACGTCACATCATAGTAAATGGTAAAGGGCGGCCCGTTCCTTCTCCAGAAAAGGGAGGAAAACGCAGGGGCGTGACTCATATACCAAGTGGACTCGGGCCGCGGCCTTCAAGGTGCCCGCGCCCCACGGTCACGGGGTGGAATGCGATCGCTTCAGTCGTCAACTTGATTCCGGTTCGCTTGCCACGTGTCCTTCATGCCTCGAGTAGCGTAGGTGGTGGACGCGGAGGACACATGACATAATGTGGAAGCGGGAAAACTAGGTCGTCATTGATTGGAGCAGGGGGTTGGTCCCGATTCCTCGCGCCTCTTGGCGGCCAGATTGATCGAGCGGGGCGGCCGAGCCTCGGCCCTGCCCCTTTATAAGAAGAAGGTGAGAGGGATGGCGTCCTTCGATCCTTCAGTGCTCATCCCCTTCGCCTCAACTCCTTCCTTCCCTTCATCATGGCGAGAGGGCGTGCTGGTGCTCCGATGGCGGCGACGAGGGCCTCTGCTCGACAGCGCGCCCTTCCTTCCCAAGACCTCATGGCGGCGGAGGCCGAGGCCGTCGTGGTGCTCGGGGAGGAGGAGGACGGGGCGGCGCACCGGCTTCGCCTCCACATGTGGCCCTTCCAATGGAGGGCCATGTCAGAGACCAGCCCCACGAGTTTTACGTCAGGCTGTGTGGGCCAGTGCATGGCCGTCTTTGTCTCCCCACTCCGTTTGCTCGGGAGATGGAGCTTGATCTGCCTCAGGCTCTGAGGCTGCGCATGAGGGGCTGCGGGAATGGCAGCATGTAGGTTGACGTCGACTTCCCAGCCCCTCACGTTATGTATCTCTGGCGTGGATGGAAGGCCTTCGCCCATGCTCATAGCCCGTCGAAGGGGCTCGTCCTCCAATTTAAATTGATGGAGGACAACCTGTTCTCCGTCAAGGTCTTCGGGCTTATGGGAACTGATACGTCTCCAACGTATCTATAATTTTTGATTGTTTCATGCTATTATATTATCAACCTTGGATGTTTTATATGCATTTATATGCTATTTTATTTGATTTTTGGGACTAACCTATTAACCTAGAGCCCAGTGCCAGTTTTCTGTTTTTCCCTTGTTTTTGGGTATCGTAGAAAAGGAAAACCAAACGGAGTCCAATTGACCTGAAACTTCACGGAACTTATTTTTGGACCAGAAGAAGGACACCGAGTAAAAGAGTTGGGCCAGAAGAGTCCCGGGCTGCCCACGAGGGTGGGGGCGCGCCCACCCCCCTGGGCGCGCCCCTGCCTCGTGGACAGCCCGGAGCCCCCCTGCCTTGTTCCCGACTCTAACACCTCTTATATAACCCAAAACTTCCAGAAAGAAACCTAGATCGGGAGTTCCGCTGCCAGAAGCCTCCGTAGCCACCGAAAACCAATCTAGACCCGTTCTGGCACCCTGCCGGAGGAGGGAATCCCTCTTTGGTGGCCATCTTCATCATCCCGACGCTCTCCATGACGAGGAGGGAGTAGTTCACACTCGGGGCTGAGGGTGTGTACCAGTAGCTATGTGTTTGATATATATATATATATATATCGTGTTCTTGAGGTGGTACAATCTTGATGTATCACGAGATTTGCTATTATAGCTGGATCTTATGATGTTTCTCCCCCCTCTACTCTCTTGTGATGAATTGAGTTTTCCCTTTGAAGTTATCTTATTAGATTGGTCTTTAAGGATTTGAGATCACTTGAGGTATGTCTTGCATGTGATTATCTGTGGTGACAATGGGATATCACGTGCCACTTGATGTATGTTTTGGTGATCAACTTGCGAGTTCCGTGACCTCGTGAACTTATTCATAGGGGTTGGCACACGTTTTCGTCTTGACTCTCTGGTAGAAACTTTGGAGCACTCTTTGAAGTTCTTCGTGTTGGTTGAATAGATGAATCTGAGATTGTGTGATGCATATCGTATAATCATACACACGGATACTTGAGGTGACATTGGAGTATCTAGGTGACATTAGGTTTTGGTTGATTTGTGTCTGAAGGTGTTATTCTAGTACGAACTCTATGATAGATTGAACGGAAAGAATAGCTTCGTGTTATTTTACTACGGACTCTTGAATAGATCGATCAGAAAGGATAACTTTGAGGTGGTTTCGTCCCTAGAATAATCTCTTCGTTTGTTCTCCGCTATTAGTGACTTGGAGTGACTCTTTCTTGCAATTTGAGGGATAGTTATATGATCCAATTATGTTATTATTGTTGAGAGAACTTGCACTAGTGAAAGTATGAACCCTAGGCCTTGTTTCAACGCATTGCAATACCGTTTGTGCTCACTTTTATCATTAGTTACCTTGCTATTTTTATATTTTAGATTACAAAAACCTTTATCTACCATCCATATTGCACTTGTATCATGATACGTCTCCGTCGTATCTATAATTTTTGATTGTTCCATGCCAATATTCTACAACTTTCATATACTTTTGGCAACTTTTTATACTATTTTTGGGACTAACATATTGATCTAGTGCCCAGTGCCAGTTCCTGTTTGTTGCATGTTTTTTGTTCCACAGAAAATCCATATCAAACGGAGTCCAAACAAGATAAAAACGGACGGAGATTTTTTTTTGGAATATATGTGATTTTTGGGAAGTGAAACCAACATGAGACGATGCTCTAGGGGCCCACGAGGTAGGGGGCGCTCCCCTGACCCTCGTGGCCACCCCGTAAGGCGGTGGATGCCCTTCTTTCGCCGCAAGAAAGCCAATATCCGGATAGAGATCGTGTTAAAATTTCATCCCAATCGGAGTTACAGATCTCCGGGAATATAAGAAACGATGAAAGGATAGAATCTGAGAACGCAGAAACAGAGAGAGACAGAGAGACAGATCCAATCTCGGAGGGGCTCTCGCCCCTCCCACGCCATGGAGACCAAGGACCAGAGGGGAAACCCTTCTCCCATCTAGGGAGGAGGTCAAGGAAGAAGAATGAGGAGGGGGGCTCTCCCCCCTCACTTCCGGTGGCACCAGAGTGCCACCGGGGGCCATCACCATCACCGCAATCTTCACCAACAATCTCACCGCCATCATCACCAACTCTTCCCCCCTCTATGCAGCGGTGTAACCTCTCTCTTACCAGCTGTAATCTCTACTTAAACATGGTGCTCAACGCTATATATTATTTCCCAATGATGTTTGGCTATCCTATGATGTTTGAGTAGATCCGTTTTGTCCGATGGGCTATTTGATGATCAAGATGTTGGGGAACGCAGTAATTTCAAAAAAATTTCCTACGCACACGCAAGATCATGGTGATGCACAGCAACGAGAGGGGAGAGTGATGTCTACGTACCAACGCAGACCGACTGCGGAAGCGATCACACAACGTAGAGGAAGTAGTCGTACGTCTTCTTCCCGATCCAACCGATCCAAGCACCGTTACTCCGGCACCTCCGAGTTCTTAGCACACGTTCAGCTCGATGACGTTCCTCGGGCTCCGATCTAGCAAAGCGTCGAGGAAGAGTTCCGTCAGCACGACGGCGTGGTGACGATCTTGATGTACTACCGACGCAGGGCTTCGCCTAAGCACTGTAACGGTATGTTCGAGGTGGAATTTGGTGGCAGGGGGCACCGCACACGGCTAAGGAACGATTAACTTGTGTGTCTTGTGGTGCCCCCTGCCCCCGTATATAAAGGCCAGGGGCAGGGGGTTCGGCCGGCTAGGAGGGAGGCGCAGGGAGGAGTCCTACTCCCACCGGGAGTAGGACTCCTTCCCCCCAATCCTATTCCAACTAGGATTCTTGGGGAAGAAGGAGAAAGAGGGGGCCGGCCCACCTCTCCTAGTCCTATTAGGACTTGGGAAAGGTGGGGGGCGCCGGCCAGGTGTGGGCTGCCTCTTCTCTCTTTTCCACTAAGGCCCAATAGGCCCATTTACCTCCCGGGGGGGTTCCGGTAACCCTCCCGGTAATCCGGTAAAATCCCGATTTCACCCGGAACACTTCCGGTGCCCAAACATAGGCTTCCAATATATCAATCTTTACGTCTCGACCATTTCGAGACTCCTCGTCATGTCCGTGATCTCATCCAGGACTCCGAACAACCTTCGGTACATCAAAATGCATAAACTCATAATAACTGTCATCGTAACGTTAAGCGTGCGGACCCTACGGTTCGAGAACAATGTAGACATGACCGAGACACGTCTCCGGTCAATAACCAATAGCGGGACCTGGATGCCCATATTGGCTCCTACATATTCTACGAAGATCTTTATCGGTCAGACCGCATAACAACATACGTTGTTCCCTTTGTCATCGGTATGTTACTTGCCCGAGATTCGATCGTCGGTATCCAATACCTAGTTCAATCTCGTTACCGGCAAGTCTCTTTACTCGTTCCGTAATACATCATCTCACAACTAACTTATTAGTTGCAGTGCTTGCAAGGCTTATGTGATGTGCATTACCGAGAGGGCCCAGAGATACCTCTCTGTCAATCGGAGTGACAAACCCTAATCTCGAAATACGCCAACCCAACATCTACCATTGGAGACACCTGTAATACTCCTTTATAATCACCCAGTTACGTTGTGACGTTTGGTAGTACCCAAAGTGTTCCTCCGGTAGACGGGAGTTGCATAATCTCATAGTTATAGGAACATGTATAAGTCATGAAGAAAGCAATAGCAACATACTAAACGATCGGGTGCTAAGCTAATGGAATGGGTCATGTCAATCAGATCATTCTACTAATGATGTGACCTCGTTAATCAAATAACAACTCCTTGTTCATGGTTAGGAAACATAACCATCTTTGATTAACGAGCTAGTCAAGTAGAGGCATACTAGTGACACTCTGTTGGTCTATGTATTCACACATGTATTATGTTTCCGGTTAATACAATTCTAGCATGAATAATAAACATTTATCATGATATAAGGAAATAAATAATAACTTTATTATTGCCTCTAGGGCATATTTCCTTCAGTCTCCCACTTGCACTAGAGTCAATAATCTAGATTACACAGTAATGATTCTAACACCCATGGAGCCTTGGTGCTGATCATGTTTTGCTCGTGGAAGAGGCTTAGTCAACGGGTCTGCAACATTCAGATCCGTATGTATCTTGCAAATCTCTATGTCTCCCACCTGGACTAAATCCCGGATGGAGTTGAAGCGTCTCTTGATGTGTTTGGTCCTCTTGTGAAATCTGGATTCCTTTGCCAAGGCAATTGCACCAGTATTGTCACAGAAGATTTTCATTGGACCCGATGCACTAGGTATGACACCTAGATCGGATATGAACTCCTTCATCCAGACTCCTTCGTTCGCTGCTTCCGAAGCAGCTATGTACTCCGCTTCACATGTAGATCCTGCTACGACGCTTTGTTTAGAACTGCACCAACTGACAGCTCCACCGTTTAAAGTAAACACGTATCCGGTTTGCGATTTAGAATCGTCCGGATCAGTGTCAAAGCTTGCATCAACGTAACCTCTTACGGTGAGCTCTTTGTCACCTCCATATACGAGAAACATATCCTTAGTCCTTTTCAGGTATTTCAGGATGTTCTTGACCGCTGTCCAGTGATCCATTCCAGGATTACTTTGGTACCTCCCTGCTAAACTTATAGCAAGGCACACATCAGGTCTGGTACACAGCATTGCATACATGATAGAGCCTATGGCTGAAGCATAGGGAACATCTTTCATTTTCTCTCTATCTTCTGCAGTGGTCGGGCATTGAGTCTTACTCAATTTCACACCTTGTAGCACAGGCAAGAACCCTTTCTTTGCTTGATCCATCTTGAACTTCTTCAAAATTTTGTCAAGGTATGTGCATTGTGAAAGTCCAATTAAGCGTTTTGATCTATCTCTATAGATCTTTATGCCTAATATGTAAGCAGCTTCTCCGAGGTCTTTCATCGAAAAACTTCCATTCAAGTATCCCTTTATGCTATCCAGAAATTCTATATCATTTCCGATTAGCAATATGTCATCCACATATAATATCAGAAATGCTACAGAGCTCCCACTCACTTTCTTGTAAATACAGGCTTCTCCAAAAGTCTGTATAAAACCAAATGCTTTGATCACACTATCAAAGCGTTTATTCCAACTCCGAGATGCTTGCACCAGTCCATAAATGGATCGCTGGAGTTTGCATACTTTGTTAGCTCCTTTAGGATCGACAAAACCTTCTGGTTGTACCATATACAACTCTTCTTCCAGAAATCCATTCAGGAATGCAGTTTTGACATCCATTTGCCATATTTCATAATCATAAAATGCGGCAATTGCTAACATAATTCTGACGGACTTAAGCATCGCTACGGGTGAGAAGGTCTCATCGTAGTCAACCCCTTGAACTTGTCGAAAACCTTTTGCGACAAGTCGAGCTTTATAGACAGTAACATTACCGTCAGCGTCGGTCTTTTTCTTGAAGATCCATTTATTCTCAATTGCTTGCCGATCATCGGGCAAGTCAACCAAAGTCCATACTTTGTTCTCATACATGGATCCCATCTCAGATTTCATGGCCTCAAGCCACTTTGCGGAATCTGGGCTCACCATCGCTTCTTCATAGTTCGTAGGTTCATCATGATCTAGCATCATGACTTCCAGAACTGGATTACCGTACCACTCTGGTGCGGATCTCACTCTGGTTGATCTACGTGGTTCAGTAGTATCTTGTTCTGAAGCTTCATGATCATCATCATTAGCTTCCTCACTGATTGGTATAGGTGTCGCAGAAACAGTTTTCTGTGATGTACTACTTTCCAATAAGGGAGTAGGTACAGTTACCTCGTCAAGTTCTACTTTCCTCCCACTCACTTCTTTCGAGAGAAACTCCTTCTCTAGAAATGATCCATTCTTAGCAACGAATGTCTTGCCTTCGGATCTGTGATAGAAGGTATACCCAACAATTTCCTTTGGGTATCCTATGAAGACACATTTCTCCGCTTTGGGTTCGAGCTTATCAGGTTGAAGCTTTTTCACATAAGCATCGCAGCCCCAAACTTTGAGAAACGACAACTTTGGTTTCTTGCCAAACCATAGTTCATAAGGCGTCGTCTCAACGGATTTTGATGGTGCCCTATTTAACGTGAATGCGGCCGTCTCTAAAGCATAACCCCAAAACGATAGCGGTAAATCAGTAAGAGACATCATTGATCGCACCATATCTAGTAAAGTACGATTACGACGTTCGGACACACCATTACGCTGTGGTGTTCCGGGTGGCGTGAGTTGCGAAACTATTCCACAATTTTTCAAATGTACACCAAACTCGTAACTCAAATATTCTCCTCCATGATCAGATCGTAGAAATTTTATTTTCTTGTTACGATGATTTTCAACTTCACTCTGAAATTCCTTGAACTTTTCAAATGTTTCACACTTATGTTTCATTAAGTAGATATACCCATATCTGCTTAAATCATCTGTGAAGGTGAGAAAATAACGATATCCGCCGCGAGCCTCAATATTCATCGGACCACATACATCGGTATGTATGTTTTCCAACAAATCTGTTGCTCTCTCCATAGTACCGGAGAACGGTGTTTTAGTCATCTTGCCTATGAGGCACGGTTCGCAAGTACCAAGTGATTCATAATCAAGTGATTCCAAAAGCCCATCAGTATGGAGTTTCTTCATGCGCTTTACACCGATATGACCTAAACGGCAGTGCCACAAATAAGTTGCACTATCATTATTAACTTTGCATCTTTTGGCTTCTACATTATGAATATGTGTATCACTATCTTCGAGATTCAACAAGAATAGACCACTCTTCAAAGGTGCATGACCATAAAAGATATTATTCATATAAATAGAACAACCATTATTCTCTGATTTAAATGAATAACCGTCTCGCATTAAACAAGATCCAGATATAATGTTCATGCTCAACGCTGGCACCAAATAACAATTATTTAGGTCTAATATTAATCCCGAAGGTAGATGTAGAAGTAGCGTGCCGACCGCGATCACATCGACTTTGGAACCGTTTCCCACGCGCATCGTCACCTCGTCCTTTGCTAGTGTCCGCTTATTCCGTAGTCCCTGTTTCGAGTTGCAAATATTAGCAACAGAACCAGTATCAAATACCCAGGTGCTACTGCGAGCTCTAGTAAGGTACACATCAATAACATGTATATCACATATACCTTTGCTCACTTTGCCATCCTTCTTATCCGCCAAATACTTGGGGCAGTTCCGCTTCCAGTGTCCAGTCTGCTTGCAGTAGAAGCACTCAGTTTCAGGCTTAGGTCCAGACTTGGGTTTCTTCTCTTGAGCAGCAACTTGCTTGCTGTTCTTCTTGAAGTTTCCCTTCTTCTTCCCTTTACCCTTTTTCTTGAAACTAGTGGTCTTGCTAACCATCAACACTTGATGCTCCTTTTTGATTTCTACCTCCGCAGCTTTCAGCATTGTGAAGAGCTCGGGAATAGTCTTGTTCATCCCTTGCATATTATAGTTCATCACGAAGCTCTTGTAGCTTGGTGGTAGTGATTGGAGAATTCTGTCAATGACGCAATCATCTGGAAGATTAACTCCCATCTGAATCAAGTGATTATTATACCCAGACATTTTTGAGTATATGCTCACTAACAGAACTGTTCTCCTCCATCTTACAGCTATAGAACTTATTGGAGACTTCATATCTCTCAATTCGGGCATTTGCTTGAAATATTAACTTCAACTCCTGGAACATCTCATATGCTCCATGACGTTCAAAACATCGTTGAAGTCCCGATTCTAAGCCGTAAAGCATGGCACACTGAACTATCGAGTAGTCATCAGCTTTGCTCTGCCAGACGTTCATAACATCTGGCGTTGCTCCAGCAGCAGGCCTGTCACCCAGCGGTGCTTCCAGGACGTAATTCTTCTGTGCAGCAATGAGGATAATCCTCAGGTTACGGACCCAGTCCGTGTAATTGCTACCATCATCTTTCAACTTTGCTTTCTCAAGGAACGCATTAAAATTCAACGGAACAATAGCACGAGCCATCTATCTACAAGCAACATAAACAAGCAAGATACTATCAGGTACTAAGTTCATGATAAGTTTAAGTTCAGTTAATCAAATTACTTAGGAACTCCCACTTAGATAGACATCCCTCTAATCTTCTAAGTGATCACGTGATCCAAATCAACTAAACCATAACCGATCATCACGTGAGATGGAGTAGTTTTCAATGGTGAACATCGTCATGTTGATCATATCTACTATATGATTCACGCTCGACCTTTCGGTCTCTGTGTTCCGAGGCCATATCTGCATATGCTAGGCTCGTCAAGTATAACCTGAGTATTCTGCGTGTGCAAAACTGGCTTGCACCCGTTGTAGATGGACGTAGAGCTTATCACACCCGATCATCACGTGGTGTCTGGGCACGACGAACTTTGGCAACGGTGCATACTCAGGGAGAACACTTCTTGATAATTTAGTGAGAGATCATCTTATAATGCTACCGTCAATCAAAGCAAGATAAGATGCATAAAAGGATAAACATCACATGCAATCAATATAAGTGATATGATATGGCCATCATCATCTTGTGCTTGTGATCTCCATCTCCAAAGCACCGTCATGATCACCATCGTCACCGGCGCGACACCTTGATCTCCATCGTAGCATCGTTGTCGTCTCGCCAATCTTATGCTTCCACGACTATTACTACCGTTTAGTAATCTAGTAAAGCATTACATCGCGATTGCATTGCATACAATAAAGCGACAACCATATGGCTCCTGCCAGTTGCCGATAACTTAGTTACAAAACATGATCATCTCATACAATAAAATCAGCGTCATGCCTTGACCATATCACATCACAACATACCCTGCAAAAACAAGTTAGACGTCCTCTACTTTGTTGTTGCAAGTTTTACGTGGCTGCTACGGGCTTAAGTAAGAACTCATCTCACCTACGCATCAAAACCACAACGATAGTTCGTCAAATAGACTCCGTTTTAACCTTCTCAAGGACCGGGCGTAGTCACACTTGGTTCAACTAAAGTTGGAGAGACAGTCTTCCGCAAGCCATCTATGTGCAAAGCACGTCGAGGGAACCGGTCTCGCGTAAGAGTACGCGTAAGGTTGGTCCAGATCGTCTCAACCAACAATACCGCCGAACCAAAGTATGACATGCTGGTAGGCAGTATGACTTGTATCGCCCACAACTCACTTGTGTTCTACTCGTGCATATAACATCAAACCATAAAACCTAGGCTCAGATGCCACTGTTGGGGAACGCAGTAATTTCAAAAAAATTTCCTACGCACACGCAAGATCATGGTGATGCACAGCAACGAGAGGGGAGAGTGATGTCTACGTACCAACGCAGACCGACTGCGGAAGCGATCACACAACATAGAGGAAGTAGTCGTACGTCTTCTTCCCGATCCAACCGATCCAAGCACCGTTACTCCGGCACCTCCGAGTTCTTAGCACACGTTCAGCTCGATGACGTTCCTCGGGCTCCGATCCAGCAAAGCGTCGAGGAAGAGTTCCGTCAGCACGACGGCGTGGTGACGATCTTGATGTACTACCGACGCAGGGCTTCGCCTAAGCACTGTAACGGTATGTTCGAGGTGGAATTTGGTGGCAGGGGGCACCGCACACGGCTAAGGAACGATTAACTTGTGTGTCTTGTGGTGCCCCCTGCCCCCGTATATAAAGGCCAGGGGCAGGGGGTTCGGCCGGCTAGGAGGGAGGCGCAGGGAGGAGTCCTACTCCCACCGGGAGTAGGACTCCTTCCCCCCAATCCTATTCCAACTAGGATTCTTGGGGAAGAAGGAGAAAGAGGGGGCCGGCCCACCTCTCCTAGTCCTATTAGGACTTGGGAAAGGTGGGGGGCGCCGGCCAGGTGTGGGCTGCCTCTTCTCTCTTTTCCACTAAGGCCCAATAGGCCCATTTACCTCCCGGGGGGGTTCCGGTAACCCTCCCGGTAATCCGGTAAAATCCCGATTTCACCCGGAACAGTTCCGGTGCCCAAACATAGGCTTCCAATGTATCAATCTTTACGTCTCGACCATTTCGAGACTCCTCGTCATGTCCGTGATCTCATCCGGGACTCCGAACAACCTTCGGTACATCAAAATGCATAAACTCATAATAACTGTCATCGTAACGTTAAGCGTGCGGACCCTATGGTTCGAGAACAATGTAGACATGACCGAGACACGTCTCCGGTCAATAACCAATAGCGGGACCTGGATGCCCATATTGGCTCCTACATATTCTACGAAGATCTTTATCGGTCAGACCGCATAACAACATACGTTGTTCCCTTTGTCATCGGTATGTTACTTGCCCGAGATTCGATCGTCGGTATCCAATACCTAGTTCAATCTCGTTACCGGCAAGTCTCTTTACTCGTTCCGTAATACATCATCTCACAACTAACTTATTAGTTATTATGCTTGCAAGGCTTATGTGATGTGTATTACCAAGAGGGCCCAGAGATACCTCTCCGACAATCAGAGTGACAAAACCTAATCTCGAAATACGCCAACCCAACATCTACCATTGGAGACACCTGTAATACTCCTTTATAATCACCCAGTTACGTTGTGACGTTTGGTAGTACCCAAAGTGTTCCTCCGGTAGACGGGAGTTGCATAATCTCATAGTTATAGGAACATGTATAAGTCATGAAGAAAGCAATAGCAACATACTAAACGATCGGGTGCTAAGCTAATGGAATGGGTCATGTCAATCAGATCATTCTACTAATGATGTGACCTTGTTAATCAAATAACAACTCCTTGTTCATGGTTAGGAAACATAACCATCTTTGATTAACGAGCTAGTCAAGTAGAGGCATACTAGTGACACTCTGTTGGTCTATGTATTCACACATGTATTATGTTTCCCGTTAATACAATTCTAGCATGAATAATAAACATTTATCATGATATAAGGAAATAAATAATAACTTTATTATTGCCTCTAGGGCATATTTCCTTCACAAGATTGGTTTGAGTTGCATGTTTTATTATTGGTGCTGTCCTATGGTGCTGTCCATGTTGCGCAAGCTTGAGGGATCCCCGCTGTAGGGTGTTGCAATACGTTCATGATTCTCTTATAGTGGGTTGCGTGAGTGACTGAAAGACAAACCCGAGCAAGGGGGTTGTTGCGTATGGGATAAAGAGGAATTGATACTTTAATGCTATGGTTGGGTTTTACCTTAATGATCTTTAGTAGCTGCGGATGCTTGCTAGAGTTCCAACCATAAGTGCATATGATCCAAGAAGAGAAAGTATGTTAGCTTATGCCTCTCCCTCATATAAAATTGCGATAATGATTACCGGTCTAGTTATCGATTGCCTAGGGACAAATAAATTTCTCGTAACAACAAGCTCTCTACTAAACCTAACTTAGTTGTGTCCTTATCTAAAACAGCCCCTACTTTTTATTTACTTGATCTTTATTACCTTGCAAACCTATCCAACAACACCTACAAAGTACTTCTAGTTTCATACTTGTTCTAGGTAAAGCGAACGTCAAGCGTGCATAGAGTTGTATCGGTGGTCGATAGAACTTGAGGGAATATTTGTTCTGCCTTTAGCTCCTCGTTCGGTTCGACAATCTTACTTATCGAAAACTGTTGCGATCCCCTATACTTGTGGGTTATCAAGACCTTTTTCTGGCGCCGTTGCCGGGGAGCAATAGCGTGGGGTGATTATTCTCGTGTGTGCTTGTTTGCTTTATCACTAAGTATTTTTTATTTGTTGGTCTTAGTTGTTTTCTATCTTTAGTTATGGGTAGGAAACGCAAAATACCAAAAAAGTTAGTTGTGCCTACTAAACCAATGGTTGAAGAACCACTCAAAATCTATCACACTGCTGAAGCTTATTACTTGGATCATCTTCGATCCCTATGTGCTCGTGCTGAAACCCCAACTAGCTTAGTTGAGGGCAAATCTTTAGATGAACATGCTTGTTATGTGCGACACCGAATATCTGAAAAAGGGAAAATTTTACTACGTCAAACTCATCGTTTGCAATTCTATGCTTGGAATTTATGCGAAATATATGACATTAATTGTTGTTCTGAAAACCCTTAGAAACACCTTCCCTATCAATGTGAGTTTAGTGATAATGGAATCGTATCTTTGTATGCTAAGGGTGTTTATAGTTACTATGATGTTCAACAAATTGAAGAATTTGTTGCTTTTAAGGGTGCTTATGAAATTGCTTCTTTGATTGAAATGTATGATGCTACTCTTTACAAATCTGAAAATTTTGCCATACTTAAATATTGCTATGATAATTATGCTTCTAATGCCTATGTTGAATCATATATTGAGGACTACCCCGCTGTCCAAGAAGAGACTAATATTTTACAGGAGTCTATGGAAGAAGAAATTGATAAAACTGTGAGCTCATTGGATGAAAAAGATGAGGAGGAGAGCGAAGAACAAAAGGAGGAAGAGCGGATTAGCTACCCGTGCCCACCTTCTAACGAGAGTAACTCTTCAACTCATACATTGTTTAATTTCCCTTCGTGCTTACCGAAGGATGATTGCTATGATGATTGTTATGATCTCGTTGATTCTCTTGAAATATCCCTTTTGATGATGCTTGCTATGCTTGTGGCCAAGATGCCAATATGAATTATGCTTATGGAGATGAACTTGCTATAGTTCCTTATGTTAAACATGAAATTGTTTCTATTGCATCCACGCATGATAGTCCTATTATCTTTTTGAATTCTCCCGACTACACTATATCGGAGAAGTTTGCACTTATTAATGATTATATTGATGGGTTGTGTCTTACTATTACACATGATGATTTTGATGAATATAATATGCATGTGCTTGCTGCTCCTACTTGCAATTATTATGAGAGAGGAACTATATCTCCACCTCTCTATGTTTCCAATACGATAAAATTGCAAGAAACTGTTTATACTATGCATTGGCCTTTACTATGTGTGCATGAATTGTTCTTTTATGACATGCCGATGCATAGGAAGAGAGTTAGACTTCGTTGTTGCATGATATATGTTACTTTGTGCTCACTACTAAATTAGAAATCATTGTTAATTAAAATTGGCTTTGATATACCTTGGGATCCGGGTGGATTCTTTACATGAGAACTATATGCCTAGCTTAATGGATTTAAAGAAAGCGCTGCCAGGGAGACAACCCGGAAGTTTTAGAGAGTCATTTATATCTGTTGAGTGCTTTTATATAGTTTAAAAACAAAATAAAAAGCAGAGGGTGAGGGAGTCGTGGACTAGGGGGTCTCCGGACAGCCGGACTATATCCTTTGGCCGGACTGTTGGACTATGAAGATACAAGATTAAAGACTTTGTCTCATGTCCGGATGGGACTCTACTTGGCGTGGAAGGCAAGCTAGGCAGTACGGATATGGATATCTCCTCCTTTGTAACCAAACTTGTGTAACCCTAACCCTCTCCGGTGTCTATATAAACCGGAGGGTTTTAGTCCGTAGGACAACATACAATCATACCATAGGCTAGCTTCTAGGGTTTAGCCTCTCCGATCTCGTGGTAGATCAACTCTTGTAATACCCATATCATCAAGAATAAACCAAGAAGGACGTAGGGTTTTACCTCGATCAAGAGGGCCCGAACCTAGGTAAAACATCGTGTCCCCTGCCTCCTGTTACCATCCGCCTTAGACGCATAGTTCAGGACCCCCTACCCGAGATCCGCCGGTTTTGACACCGACATTGGTGCTTTCATTGAGAGTTCCTCTGTGTCGTCGCCGTTAGGCTTGATGGCTCCTACGATCATTGATAGCGATGCAGTCCAGGGTGAGACTTTTCTCCCCAGACAGATCTTTGTGTTCGGCGGCTTCGCACTGCGGGCCAACTCGCTTGGCCAAATGGAGCAGATCAAAAGTTACGCCCCTGGCCACCAGGTCAGATTTGGAAGCTTAAACTACACGGCCGATATCTGCGGAGACTTGATCTTTAACAGATTCGAGACTCTGCCTTGTGCGTCACGCGGTCACGATGAGTACGATTTAGCTCTACCATTAGACAGTGTTCAGGAGATCGCACCGGCAGCCGCTCTGACCCTCAATTCGGAGCCAGTTGCACCGTCCATGGACGGGTGGATGGACCCCGCCACGGAGGCCTTACCCTCAGCAGCGATCGAGCCGAACATCGACCTTACCCTGCACGAGAGCCGTGTTGTCAGACTGTCGGATCCTTCTCCGGCCACGGACCCCGAACCACCTACGCCCGTTCCTAGCGAATCCGATTGGGCGCCGATCATGGAGTTTACCTCCGCGGATATTTTTCCGCACTCGCCCTTTGGCGACATACTGAACGCATTAAGGTCTCTCTCCTTGTTAGGAGGATCCTGGCCGAACTATGTCTGGCAGGATTGGGATGTGGATGACGAAGAAATTCGCTGCCCACCCACCACCCACTTAGTAGCCAATGTCGACGACTTAACTGACATGCTCGACTTCGACTCCGAAGACATCGACGGTATGGACGACGATGCGGGAGACGAAGAGGAACCACTGCCCACAGGGCACTGGACAGCCACCTCATCATACGATATATACGTGGTGGACACACCCAAAGAAGGCAATGGCGACGAGACAGCGGAGGATGACCCCTCCAAGAAGCAACCCAAGCACCGACGTCAGTGGCGCTGCTCTAAGTCCCGCCAAAGCAAAAGTGGTGACACCGGCACAGGAGATAATAACACTCCGGATAGTGCCGAAGATGGCAACGATCCCCTCCAGCACGATCTAGGACAGGAGGATGGAGAGGCCAGCCCTCCAGAGAGAGCGGCAGATGGAGAGGCGGAGGAGGATAATTACATGCCCCCCTCCGAAGACGAGGCAAGCCTCGACAATGACGAATTCGTCGTGCTAGAGGATCCTGTCAAACAAGAGCGCTTCAAGTGCTGACTTATAGCCACGACAAATAGCCTTAAGAAAAAGCAGCAGCAGCTTCAAGCTGATCAATATCTGCTAGCTGACAGATGGACTGAATTCCTCGCGGCCGAGGAATATAAACTCGAACGCCCCTCCAAGAGTTACCCAAAATGCAGGTTGCTACCCCGACTGGAGGAAGAAGCGTATGACGCGGCTGATCGGCCACCTCGTGGCCGCGATAAAGAGGCATTCCAGCCAAAAGCTCTGCCTGCGCCCCGACGCCATTCAAATAAAAAGGCATGGGGAAATACGCCAGACCTGTGAGACGTATTGGAGGACAAAGCAAAACATGCAAGATCGATCTACGGATCACAAGGGCGCGCCACTATGCGAGACGATAAACATCACGTCGGATACAGTAAAAGTAAATCCGGCCGGGCCGCACACCCCTTATGCTTCACACATGAAGTAATGGATCACCAAATCCCAGAGGGTTTCAAACCCATAAACATAGAATCATACGACGGCACGACAGATCATGCAGTATGGATCGAGGATTTCCTCTTGCACATCCACATGGCCCGTGGTGATGACCTACACGCAATCAAATACCTCCCACTCAAACTTAAATGACCAGCTCACAATTGGCTCAACAGCTTGCTAGCAGAGTCCATTGGCTGTTGGGAAGATCTGGAAGCCGCATTACTCGACAACTTTCAGGGCACTTATGTGCGATCACCAGACGCCGATGACCAGAGCCATATAATTTAGTAGCCAGAGGAATCGGCCAAGCAATTCTGGACATGGTTCCTAATAAATAAAAATCAAATCGTCGACTGTCTGGATGCAGAGGCCCTAGCAGCTTTTAAACACAACATCCACGACGAGTGGCTAGCCCGGCACCTTGGTCAGGAAAAGCCGAAATCTATGGCAGCCCTCATGACACTCATGACCCGCTTTTGTGCGGGACAAGACAGCTAGCTGGCTCGCACTAATAACATATCAAAGAACCGTGGTACTTCGGATACCAAGGACGACAATGGCAGGTCACGTCGCAACAAACATAAGCGCCGCATTAACAGCGACAATACCGAGGACACGGCAGTCAATGCCGGATTCAAAGGCTCTAAACCCGGTGAGCAGAAAAAGCCATTTAAAAGAAGCACTCCGGGCCCGTCCAGTTTGGACCGCATACTCGATCACTCGTGTCAAATACACGGCACCCCCGACAAGCCAGCCAACCACACCAATAGGGATTGTTGGGTATTCAAGCAGGCCAGCAAGTTAAAAGCCGAAAACAAAGATAAGGGGCCACATAGCGATGACGAGGAAGAGCCCCGACAGCCGAACACCGGAGGACAGAAGAGGTTTCCCCCACAAGTGTGGACGGGGAACATGATATACACAACCCACATCCCCAAGAGGGAGCAGAAGCGTGCGCTCAGGGACGTAGATGCGTTGGAGCCAGTCGCCCCAAAGTTCAACCCATGGTCCTCCTGTCCGATCACCTTCCATCACAGGGACCACCCCACTAGTATCCATCATGGCGGATTCACCGCACTGGCCCTAGACCCAATCATTGACGGATTTCACCTCACTCGTGTCCTTATGGATGGCGGCAGCAGGCTGAACCTGCTTTACTAGGACATAGTGCGCAAAATGGGTATAGACCCCTCAAGGATCAAACCCAAAAAAACGACCTTTAAAGGCGTCATACCAGGTGTAGGGGCCCATTGCAGAGGCTCAGTCACACTGGAAGTGGTCTTCAGATCCCCAGATAACTTCCAAAGCGAAGAGTTAATCTTCGATATAGTCCCGTTCTGCAGTGGTTATCAAGCACTGCTCGGGCGAACCGCATTTGCGAGATTCAATGCGGTACCGCATTATGCATACCTCAAGCTCAAGATGCCAGGACCTCAGGGGGTCATCACAGTTAACGGAAACACAAAGCGCTCTCTCCAAACGGAGGAGCACACTGCGGCCCTCGTAGCGGAAGCGCACAGCAGCCTCTTAAGGCAACCCACTAGTTCGGCGATTAAGGACCCAGACAATTCAAGCGCGCCCGGAGTAATCGACAACTGGACCGCCTGGCACGTTCCGAGCTCGCATAGCAATGCGGCCCCCACCCAGTCCCAGCTAAACGGCGAAACCCGTGCCACGCATACATAATTACGCATTAAAAATACCATGGAAACAGGCGGGGAAGGGGGCACGACTACGGCGCGCCCCAAGATGCGGCTTAAACCACACTAGGGGCTTCCCGCTTTGTTATTTTTCTCTCTTTCAGGACATTAATCTCTGGAAACCCTGTCCGGCAGCATGATAGCCGAACACATGATGCAGCAACCAAGGAGGCAGAAAGCTACATCACACCATGGAACTCCCAGGTGGATTACGATAACGAGTGAAATACTTGCTTTAATATTGTTCCTCAGCTTGCCCTTGGAGGGGACATAGTCCTACTTTTATTGCATTATTGCATTCGTGACATCCAGCATCCGTACACTCTAGTATGACCAATACGCTAGGGGCTTCAGCATACCCCACAATACAGCGTGAGAAGTCCGAATACTTTCGACAGTGTGGCACCCCGAACTTATAGCATTATATGCATCAGCTTTGAATCATGTCCTGGGTCAATAGTTGGGTTTGCCCGGCTCCCATGTTTTGGTACCTTACGTTCCGCTATATTGGCTAAGGTAGCACTGGGAGAACTACTGCGATTGTGCCCCGGTTCTGTTGGGCTAAGCACCTCAGTAGAGAAAGCTAAAACTGACTGTCATGATAAGGCGAGAGACTGGTTGCTGTTCGAGAGGTTTTCGAGTCCTTAAAGACTTATGCCACTTAGAGTGAGGAGTCAGCCTTGTCCGGCTTAAGGCGTGTATCGTGCCCCAGATTTGGCCTTCCGAATACTAGGGGCTTCGCCGAAATTTAAAATTATAGAATTCTATGGCTAAGTGAGAGTGATAACGCATTATAGTCTGATTGCCTTGTTCGTTGTGCTGAGCACCTCCCTCGAAGGACCCAAAAATGGGAACAAGAGTGCTCAGGTTTATCCCGAACACCCCAGCACTCGTGGCATGGGGGCAGAAGCCGACGACTAGCCATCTCTCAGATCTGATAAACAGCCGAACAGAAAGTAATATTTTAAATTCAAACAAATGTTGCATAGCGCATATGAACAAGTTTTCATGAATACAGGATTACACAAGCGAGTTCACTCAAATATTATATCTTTCGTACACTCGTCCGCTACAGGACGGGCACCCTGTCGGATTCACGGGTTCCGGCAGACCCTTAAGGTTCGAACACTGGGGTGCGCGTGGAGATTATGCACTCTACCTCCCCGTCTTGCAAGGATCTTAACTACTAAAAGAACTGCACAAAGGACATAAGATTTATACTGGTTCGAGCCACCGTTGCGGTGTAATACCCTACTCCAGTGTGCGGTGGGTGGATTGCCTCCTGGGGCTGATCATGATGAACAATACAAGGAAGAACAGCCTTGCGAGGGTCTGTCCTTAGCAGGGGCGATGAACTGCTAGGAGGAGTTCAGTCACCCTTCTCTCTCTCTCTTGCTCACTCTCTCTCTCTGCTTGCGAACCGAATGAACCCACTCACCGAACCCCTTGCTACGTGGGTGGCCGGTCCTACTTATAGGCAAAGGCCCTGGGCCTCTTCCCAAATATTGAGCGGGAAGGGCGCCAACAATTGGCCAATTCGAAGGGGAACATCTAGTACACTTATCCTGACTAAAGTTGGTCTTCGCCTGCCAAAGGCTCTGCGGTGACGCCATGCTGGGCTCCATGGTGACCTCCGTCTCATAGTTCACTTGGTCCTGGTCTCGTTGCACTGAAATGGCAACCTTTGCCTGATGCCTCGGTACTCCGCGGCTGTGCTTGCCCCCTTTGCACCAAAGAGGAAAGAAGGACGTTGCGCGCGCTGGCGCCCGCCTGGCACCCTGAGTCGTCATGGCTTGCGTCATGGGCACCTCGCGAGGTACCCCGCCTTGATATCTCCGCCTCCTCGCGAGCTAGCCTGATGAGGCTGCGCCTGAGGAAGCTCCGTGTCGTCCGCCTCGCGAGGCTTGGCCCCTCGCGAGGGTCTTGAGTCTTGTTGTTGATGAAGATGGGCCATGCTGGGCCTCCCTTGAGCCACACCGCGGGCCGCAGGCAGGCAAGTCTGGGGACCCCCGTTCCCAGAACGCCGACAGTAGCCCTCGGGCCCAAGGCGCGCATGGACTTGGCCGTGCTGAGAAGCGAAAGGTCAAGGGCGAAGCACCGCGGGCCCTAACAGCCTGCAGCCTTGGGCGCCGCGTGGCGGTTGATGGGACGTGGGCGGCACAGTTCCCCCCACGCCCCTTATTCTTCGCCCTGTCAGGCGGACTTGTGGTTGCAAACAGCTGCTCCCCTTCTTGTTGCTCGAGCGTCTCCTGTTCTTCCTTCCTTCGCACGCCGGCTCCCGCCTCCAATCCAATCTCGAATCTTCCCCCTCCTTCCCATCGCCATGACTCCGGCGAGGAAGGAGAGAGGGGAGAAATCCAGGCCTCCGTCTTGTGCGCCGCCATCGGTGGCCCCCGCCGTCGGCCAGTCGATCGTACTCAATCAAGAGTGCCTAGGCAGGGACAGCTTGGCCCTGGCCACCGTCTTCAACGAGTGTGGGAGGACGATGGCTTGTCCCGCGTCCCACTTCTCCATCAACAGGATAGCAACTGAGGTCCCATGTTTTACCGACGCCTTGTGGGCGGGTCTGGTTCCCCCCTTCTCCGATTTCTTCAATGCCGTGCTCTCCCATTATCAGATCCACTTGATGCATCTAAGTCCTGAGTCCATCACCCTCCTTTCGGTCTTCGCCTTCATTTGTGAAGCCACGGCGGGCATCCCTCCTTCGGTTGCCTTGCTGCACCACTTCTTCTCGCTGCGTCTTGTCGACCCTTCCCAACGCTGGGCATGCGTGAGCTTTGCTGCCGAGCCTGAGACCAAGGCCTCTGGGATTGACTTCAAACTCCCCCAGCCCACGGTTGGGTTCCGCGAGCGGTGGTTGTACATGGACGCAGGGGTGCCCAGCCCCCTGCTATCGGAGCCGACCTCGCCTGCTGTCCCCAATTCGGGTTGGGGCCAGGAGACGCTCAAGAGCCCCTGGCTCGTCTTTGTCTGGAGCTGCTTCGCGCTCCTGAGGAAGCTCGGCGTGATAGCGCCTAAGGTGGTGATGGAGTTTCTGTTGTGCCGCGTCGCTCCCCTGCAGTGCCACTCTCACCAGATGTGGGCCTTCCGTGGGCGCGAGGATAACATGAGGCTCCAGGAGGAGGGCCTGGCTCCCGCGATGCTGAAGTCGACGCTCTTGACCTTGGCCGGTGACCTCAACCCCGGCAACGTCCGGCAGGGAGGGGCCTTGCTGTATCTCTGCCAGAGCAGGGCCGACTTCGTGAAGCAGATGCCTGTCTTCGATGAATGGGGACTGCGCCCAGCCGGCCTCTAGGGACCTCGCGAGAACCCAATGGTGGTGACTGCCCTTCCAACCGGCCAAGGCGGCTCCTCCTCAAGTGGCGGAGCAGGGAGGCAGGAGGCGCCTGAGGCCGAGGGGGCCCTGATGAGGTGGCAGCGCCGGGTGATGCTCGCGAGGGGACGGCTCCTGAGGCCCGTGCCGCTGCGGCTGAAGGTGGCAAGCAGCCGCTCCCGGCACCCGGGGCTGAGGCCTCAGAGGCCCCAGCCGCGTCTTCTGGCGAGGTGATGGACGGCATGCGCCAGGCAGGCGCCCCTGACGCGGACCGCTCTGTTGCTCCGTCCTCGGGGCAGGTTGATCCTTGCGCTCTTCTCTTGGGCCGCTTCCACGTGGACTTTGAGGCCCTCCGGAGGAAAAGGGAGGCCCTGGCTGATGACTTCCCTTGTCGCGTGCTGAAGCGCAGGAACTACTTCGCCACTAACGAGTAAGTCTTCTTTCTCTCTGGCTCCTGATCCTCTTGTTGCTTCCGCTGATCCTTGTTCCACAGGCCCCTTCCGACTGAGCTCACGGAAGTTGCCGAGGTGCCGCCTCCCTTGGCTTCGTCTCCTCTGCCGTCCTCAAATACTCCGAGCAGCTCTGCCCTTGTGGTGAGGGCGTCTGAAGGGGTGGACCATCCCGAGGTGCACCGCAGCCCGTCATTCCCCGCGATTTTCCTTCATGGGCCCTCTCGGGGAATAGCCAGTCTGCCGTGGGCTTCTCGTCTGGTCGGGGACCGTGACTGGTTGAGGCACCTCCTGCGCCCTTCATCTAGAGACGGGCTGGCCCTAGGCCGGGCTTCTGGTGCGACGCGCCTGGGCATCGCGAGGGCGCCAGCCCCCAGCCCCCTGCCCGGAGGAGGAACGATGATTCGCGGCCCCCGGCGCTTGCTTGAGGCGGATGATGGTGTGGAAGACGTGCTTGAGCGCGCCTGGGAGCGCCGCGCTCGCCGCCAAGGGTTCCTTCGAAGGGCGACCGACGCGGTGAACTTGCTTCGGGAGGAGCTTACCGACGAAGATGCTCGCCTAGAGGCTGAGGGTCAGCGCCTGGCCGCAGGGAGGTGCGAGCTGGAGGCCGCCATTGCCCTCGCGCGTCATCAGCGTGATCTTGACGATAGAGAGGCGAAGGCATCACTGGAGGCCTCTCGAGTGGCCCGATCCCAGGCCACCGAGGAGGCCCGGAGAGCTGACCGATGGCGAGAGGCAGCGGAGGAGCGGGCTCGCGAGCTCCTGGCCCGGTGCCACTCACTGGAGGAGCAAGCGGAGCTGCGTGAGCTGGCCCTTGCATCGATGTGGGTGGCCTCTGGCGACCCAGCCGAGCTCCAGAGGCGCGAAGCAGTGTTGACGCTGGAAGCCGCTGAATGCACTCGCGAGTACGAGCGGCTGGAGATGAGGGAGCGCCTAGTGATGCAGGCTGAAGGCGATGTCGTTGCGCGGGAAGCGCGTGTCCTGGAGGAGGTTTGTCGTCGGGTGGTGACGGTGCGCCAAGGCCTCGAGCGTGAGTTCGAGGGGAAGCTGGGGATGATCTGGGTCGAAGCCAAGGGCAGAACCGCAGCCCTGAGGGCCCAGCGGGACGAGGCGACGCGGCTGGTCGACGCCTCCCGGGCCGCCCTTGAGGAAGCGCAAAAGGAGCTGGCCGCCTCCCAGGCCGAGGTGCTCCGTCTTCGCCAGCGGATGGAAGAGGCTGAGGCTGTTGAGCGTCAGAATGCCAACGAAATACGGCAGCGGCGAGTTCTGGAGCACGCGCACGGCCCCATGCTCACCACGCTCAGGGTGAGGGCTAATGCAGCCTTGGGCAACATCTGTGAGGCAGCCGTCGGCGAGCCGTAGACGATCAACTATGCCGGCAACCTGCAGTTCTTCACCGTTGTGGTAACGCAGCTGGAGGCTCGTTCAGTCAGGGCCGACAGGTTGGTGGAGGAGAGGAGCCGCGCCCTGCTCGGGCGTGCCTTTTCCCGTGTCTTCAGCCATCTCTGGAACATGGAACCCCACTTCGACTTTGACGCCGCCATCGCCCCAGTTCCCCAGGCCGGCCGAGGCGACCTGGTGGATTGGGTGGAGAACAATGTGGATGCTCTCATCCGAGCCTTCACTTCGGATGACGACGACGTGGTCGTGGCTGCCGACAAAGGCGGTGTGGTGGATGGCCCTAACGCCGCTGGTGGTGGAGCATACAACGAGGGCGAATTCAGTGATGCCAGCGACAGCTCGGGAGGCGCCCCCGAGGATGCGTTGGGGGATTTGTCAGACTAGCCATGTACTTCTCCTGTATTTTACCCTGCATAAATAGAACTCAGGTGTTTGGCCTGATGGTCGTGAGAGCATTTTGGGAGGGGAAGCCCCTCATATAAGAACTTGTGTCCATCATATCAGTAGTAGTCAAATTGCGCGCGTGCCTGACGGTGGGCTGGTTTACCTTTGCCCCACGCTGGCCCCGAGGCAGCCTGCAGGAGGGCACGACGCCTTGGGTGCTCTCTAGTTGGGTCCTCAGGATGTGAGATCGTTGCTGATGAAAAACTTCACAGGCATTGGCCTTCTTCACAGGCTCTGGGCCTTCTCCTGAGCGTAATGACTTCATAGGCATTCGCCTTCTTCACAGGCTCCGGGCCTTTTCCTAACGCAATGACTTCACAGGCACTAGCCTTGCTTCACAGGCTCTGGGCCTTTTCTTAAACGCAAGAGCTTCACAGGCACTCGCCTTGCTTCACAGGCTCTGGGCCTTTTCCCGAACGCGACAGCTTCACAGGCACTCGCCTTGCTTCACAGGCTCTGGGCCTTTTCTTAAACGCAAGAGCTTCATAGGTACTCGCCTTGCTTCACAGGCTCCGGGCCTTTTCCAGAACGCGACAGCTTCACAGGCACTCGCCTTGCTTCACAGGCTCCGGGCCTTTTCCAGAACGTGACAGCTTCACAGGCACTCGCCTTGCTTCACAGGCTCGGGGCCTTTTCTTAAACGCAAGAGCTTCACAGGCACTCGCCTTGCTTCACAGGCTCTGGGCCTTTTTAAACAGGATAACCTCCGCAGGCACCCGAAAATCCTCCCGAGAGGGAGCAACAGCGGCAGTTTGGGTTGCGCACGAGCCAGACCTGACCCGACTCGCGAGGGGCTCGCGAGGGGAGGCAGCTGTGACGAAGCGGTAACCAGAACGCGAGAAATGGCTCGAGCGAGAATAAGCACCCCTTCCCCGAACACACGCAAATCTCAAATTCGAATCCAACTTAAATCCAGCGGGGGAAAGCAACAACCAAAGGGAAAGGCAACGAAAAGCAGACAAAAAGCCGCGTCCGGCACCTAATCTAGTCTTGGACGTCTTCTCACCAGCGCGGAGCTAAGTGCTGTCCACTGGGCGTGGGAGGGAGCCCCAGGGCCTGAGGCCGGCACCCCTGAGACTCCGGTGCATGTACAGCCCCACTCATTATTACGTGAGAGTGTCACGGGGCGGCGAGCTTCACAGGCACTGGGCCTTGTTCACAGGTACTGGCCTTGCTTCATATCGCCAGACGAGGGCCCCGCCTTGCGCCACACTCTAGTGCGATCAGCAACGACCGAAACCCAGGATGCCGCCCGATGGGGTAGAGCGGTCGCCAGCGGTCCCCCCGACACCATGGGTCCTCTGCCAAGGGCAGGCCCTGAGGCACCTCCCCAGCAGAGGGCCTACCTCCTGAGAACGCCTTGCTCCGAACGCCGCGGTGGTGATGTCGGATCCCGGCCCCTCTCCTGCAGCCCCCTGCGCCCTCCTCCCGAGGGGCAGGAGACTGTAGGGACGGGGCAGTTGCTTGCCGCAGCGACCTGCACCTCCTGCGATCCACGGTTAGCATATACCTGCCCCTGAAGAGTTAGCGGTGCCCGATAGTCGTTGCCTCCAGCGCGGCCAGTGGGTTCGTCCAAGGGCTCCTGGAAGGGCTCAGCTTCCACTGCCTCGTCCCCCCAGCTTGGGCCGAGGAGCGAGCCTTGCCTGCTCTCGCGAGGGTGTCCTTGGTCCAGCATGAGGGGCACGTATTCTTCCATCGCCGTCATCCTGAATGCCACGCCGCGATGCTCCGCATGCCACGCGGTCCCACCTGTCGTGCCTACTGTGGGGTGGCAGCGCGGCCGCCCTCCGGGGCCGCGGGCCACGTCGAGTCCTTCTTCTTCGCGGGCCGGGGCGTGGGCAGCGCCGCCGCCGGTGTGGTGCTGACAGCTTCGCTGGTGTCGGAGTAGCCTTGGAGTCCGCGGGCGCGTGCGGAGCCCCCGCGCGGGTCGCCCTGGGCTTGAGATGGGAGCTGGGTGGAGAAGGGGTGAGCCCCCGAGGCGGCGAAGCCCAGGAGCTCTGCCACTCGCTCCAGCAGCACGTCGTGGCCGCCCTCCAGCAGCCTGCACCACAGCAGCTCTCGGGACACCGTGAGCGCGGCCCTTGAATTTGCCTGCTCCCGGCGGGTGTAGGGCGTCGTGGTTGCAGCGTGATTGGAGGCCCTTGCCGCCGACCGTGCTTGCCGCGGTGTGAGGGTTGCGGAAGCCTGTCCGCGTTGCCCGCAGCCCACAGCGCCCTGCGGACCGCGAGCTGCCTGGGGCGCGGGGCCGCCCGAGGCGGGCGGCTCCACGCAGGTGGGCCACGCCGCCGATGGACCTTGGTTGCCCGCCTGGTCGCCGGACATGGTGATGACGATGTGACGGGAGGCGGAGTGGTAGGAAGGCAAATTCCGGTGCACCCCTACCTGGTGTGCCAAATGTCGGATTCACGGGTTTCGGCAGACCCTTAAGGTTCGAACACTGGGGTGTGCGCGGAGATTACGCCCTCTACCTCCCCGTCTCGCAAGGATCTTAACTACTAAAAGAACTGCACAAAGGACACAAGATTTATACTGGTTCGGGCCACTGTTGCGGTGTAATACCCTACTCCAGTGTGCGGTGGGTGGATTGCCTCCTGGGGCTGATGATGATGAACAATACAAGGAAGGACAGCCTCGCGAGGGTCTGTCCTTGGCAGGGGCGATGAACTGCTAGGAGGAGTTCAATCACCCTTCTCTCTCTCTCTTGCTCACTCTCTCTCTGCTTGCGAACCGAATGAACCAACTCACCGAACCCCTTGCTACGTGGGTGGCCGGTCCTACTTATAGGCAAAGGCCCTGGGCCTCTTCCCAAATATTGAGTGGGAAGGGCGCCAAAAATTGGCCAATTCGAAGGGGAACATCTAGTACACTTATCCTGACTAAAGTTGGTCTTCGCCTGCCAAAGGCTCTGCGGTGACGCCGTGCTAGGCTCCATGGTGACCTCCGTCTCGTAGTTCGCTTGGTCCTGGTCTCGTTGCACCGAAATGGCAACCTTTGCCTGATGCCTCGGTACTCCGCGGCTGCGCTTGCCCCCTTTGCACCAAAGAGGAAAGAAGGACGCTGCGCGCGCTAGCGCCCGCCTGGCACCCTGAGTCGTCATGGCTTGCGTCATGGGCACCTCGCGAGGTACCCCACCTTGAGATCTCTGCCTCCTTGCGAGCTAGCCCGATGAGGCTGCGCCTGAGGAAGCTCCGTGTCGTTCGCCTCGCGAGGCTTCGCCCCTCGCGAGGGTCTTGAGTCTTGTTGTTGATGAAGATGGGCCATGCTGGGCCTCCCTTGAGCCACGCCGCGGGCCACAGGCAGGCAAGTCTAGGGACCCCCGTTCCCAGAACGCCGACACACCCTTCAGGACACCCTCATAATACATCTCGGGGTGGCGATGCTCCTTGCCCTCCGGCGGCCCTTCCTTGATCAGCTTCACGGGGTCCATCTTGGCCCATTGTACCTTCACACGGGCAAAAGCCCGGCATGCACCTTCGATGCAAATGGACCGCTTGATAACTTCTAGCCGTGGGCAGGCATCCACAAGCCGCCTCACCAAGCCGAAGTAGCTGTTGGGAAGGGCGTCGCCAGGCCACATCCGGACTATCAAGCCCTTCATGGCCTGTTCGGCCGCCTTGTGTAGCTCGACCAGCTGCTTTAGCTGGTCGCTCATAGCTACTGGGTGTTCGGTCCCAGTATACTGGGCCCAGAACAACTTCTCCGTCGAGCTTCCCTCCTCGGCCCAGTAAAATTTTGCGGCATCCGACATGCTGCGGGGCAAATCTTCGAATGCTCCTAGAGAGCTCCGGATTCGGGTAAGTAATAAGTAATTTACTTTCACATGCTTACTTTGCATACAGAATGCCTTACCCGCCGCTATCTTCTTCATCGCATCAATCTCCTGGAGGGCCTTTTGGGCTTCAGCCTTGGCACTCTTTGCACCCTCAAGGGCCATGGCAAGCTCGGACTCTCGCGTCTTCAAGTCAAGCTCCAGCACCTCATGCTTCGTCACGAGAGCGTGGAGCTCTTGCTGCACCTCGCCCCACCCATGCCTCATGCCTCTCCCGCTCGGTGCGCTCCTTTGTCGCTTTGTTTTCGGCCTCGGATAGCGCTTGCTTCAGGGTCGCCACCTCGGTCGTGGCCCCTAGCAAATTTACGATAATCCTGTCATTTTGCAATCGCTTTCCTTTTATATAGATCCATAGACTAGGTACTACTTACCTTTGTTCTCCTCGAGCTGCCTCTTGGCAAGGCCGAGCTCTTCCTTGGACCCTTTAAGGTCCTGCTTCAGTGTGGCAACCTCCGCAGTCAGTGCGGCAGAGGCCAGCAACGAAGCCTGCATACGCATATAGACATACTTATATTAGACTCCTGCGATATTGTTTGATCCTATGTTCGGCTTTTCTTTGTGAACACCGAACAAAGCATCAGGGGCTACTGTCTATGTGGTAGTATTTCTCCTATATTTCAAAAACTTACCTCAAAGCCTGTTAGAAGGCTAGCACAGGCTTCAGTCAGTCCGGTCTTGGCGGACTGAACCTTCTGGACCACCACACTCATAATAGTGCGGTGCTCTTCGTCAATGGAAGCACTGCGAAGCGCTCCCAGCATATTGTCCGGTGCCTCTGGATGGGCAGAGGACACCGGCACAGGCGTCTTGCCCCTCTTGGAAGGAGGCTGCCTGCCCGAGTCCGGAACCACTAGAGGTTCTGGCGTGGTGTTCGGCTGAGGGCCGAACTCGGAGCCCTCGGGGGCTTTTCTCCCCCTGCTCCCGGAGTCCGGAAGGTCGCTTTGAGGCGCCTCCGGGACTGTCTCCCCTCGACCCAATGCCTCTTGAGACAACACCTCGGCGTTGTCCGTAGGGCAAGGGGAGGTGGCGGTCGGAAGTGGACCGCTATCCATATCTGACGAGCCCAGGGAGTCGTCCGACGAGGATACATCGATACGGGTTCAGGAAGGTCTGCACAATCATAGTTCGATGTTAGGAGAAGCAGTGTGACAAAGGAATGCTATGAGTTACTCTGGTATCCGAATACTTACGACTTCGCCAGGGGCTTGGCCCTAAGCAGCCACTTGTCTTCGCCTTCGACGGCGGTGGTGGAGTAGTCCTGAAGGAGAGTCCTTCCCTTCTTGGACCGTTCGCCCCCCAGTAGGGGCGGCCTTCCTTTTCTTGTCTCCCCCGACTGGAGGGGGAACATCTTCATCTTCCTCCTCATCTTCGGGGGAGGAGTGCGTCGTGGAGTTATCGGACGATGAGTCCGATAACACCTAGCGCCGGGAGCTCTTTCGGGTTCCCTTGGCCATCTTGGTCTTCTTCAGCACCTTGTAAGGAGCCGGAGTCAGCATCTCCGTCAGGAGAGCATCCGCAGTGTCTTCGGGCAGAGGGGTTGGACAGTTAATCTGCCCCGACGTCTCCACCCAGTCCTAGCAAAGGCATGGACATCAGACCCCGCACATGGTTAAGCTAGGGGAAATAAATATCCTACCGGATGTATAGAACTCACCGAATGCGCTTGGCGCTTTGCGCTTAGCCCGTGGTCCTCGATGAGAGAGGGAGGGACCTCGGCGCCCTTGAACATCACCTTCCAGATGTCCTTGTGCATCATGTCGAAGAGCTCGCTCAGAGTCTGGTGCTGGGCCAGGTCAAACTCCCACAAGTTGAAGTCCCATTGTTGGCATGGGAGGATATGGCAGATGAGCATGACCTGGACTATGTTGACAAGCTTGAGCTTCTTGCTTGTCATGTTCAGGATACATTCTGGAGTCCGTCCAGCTCCACCGATGAACCCCACGACAAGCCCTTCTCTTTCCAGGAAGTGAGTCGTGTAGGGAATCCGGATCGAAACTTGGGGGCAGCCACCCATTTGGTGTCGCGCGGCTCGGTGATGTAGAACCACGCCGATTGCCACCCCTTTATGGTCTCCACGAAGGAGCCTTCAAGCCATATAACATTGACATCTTGCCCACCATGGCTTCGCCGCATTCTGCTTGTTGGCCGCCCACCACCTTCGGCTTGATATTAAAGGTCTTTAGCCATAGGCCGAAGTGGGGGCGGATGCGGGGGAAAGCCTCACAGACGACGATGAACGCCAAAATGTTGAGGATGAAGTTCGGGGCTAGATCATGGAAGTCCAGCCCGTAGTAGAACATGAGACCGCAGACGAATGGATGAAGGGGAAACCCCAGTCCACGGAGGAAGTGGTGGAGGAAAACTACCCTCTCATGGGGTTCTGGGGTAGGGACGACCTGCCCCGCAGCGGGGAGCCGATGCGCGATATTCGCGGCTAAGTATTCGGCTCCGCGCAACTTTTTGATGTGTTCCTCCGTAACGGAGGAAGCCATCCACTTGCCTCCTGCTCCGGACATGTTTGGAGGAGGTTGAGGAGAAAGATGTGGACTTGGGTGTTGGGGCTCGAGTGCGCAAGAATGGATGGACAAGGAGGAAGAAGGCATGGGTATAGAAAGGTTAAACCTTATCCCTTTATAAGGGCGGCCAAAACTATGCGCCCCCACTAGCCTAGTAAAACTCACTTACCCCCCAAGCGCCATAATCGATGGCGCGGTTGGGTTACACACGCCCGTATTGGTGAAAATCCAGTAATAAGGGGAACACAATCTCTGATTCGACAAGACGTGTCAAGAAACTGCCTCGCGTTATGAGCGGGGCTAGTCAAAGGAAACGGTTCGAATAATCACCGGGCTATGGCATAATGTTATGTTGTCAAAACGTGTCGGCAGATTTGATTTGTGGAAATATTATTCTCTCTATGGTGGTATGTGGAATTTATTTTGCAGGGTCGGACACTATCCTTGTATTCAAATTCTTCCATGATGTATTCGGAGGAGGAACCCGCCTTGCAATGCCGAAGACAATACTATGCGCCGGACTCATCGTCATTGAAGCCTGGTTCAGGGGTGATGACCGACAAGTATAGGGGATCTATCGTAGTCCTTTCGATAAGTAAGAGTGTCGAACCCAACGAGGAGCAGAAGGAAATGATAAGCGGATTTCAGCAAGGTATTCTCTACAAGTACTAAAACAAGTGGTAACAGATAGTTTTGTGATAAGATAGATTGTAACGAGCAACAAGTAACAAAAGTAAGTAAATTGCAGCAAGGTGGCCCAATACTTTTTGTAGCAAAGGACAACCCAGAACAAACTCTTATAATAGGAAAAGCGCTCCCGAGGACACATGGGAATATCGTCAAGCTAGTTTTCATCACGATCATATGATTCATGTTCGATACTTTGATAATTTGATATGTGGGTGGACTGGTGCTTGGGTGCTGTTTTACTTGAACAAGCATCCCACTTATGATTAACCTCTATTGCAAGCATCTGCAACTACAACAAAAGTATTAAGGTAAACCTAACCACAGCATGAAACATATGGATCCAAATCAGCACCTTACGAAGCAACGCATAAACTAGGGTTTAAGCTTCTGTCACTCTAGCGACCCATCATCTACTTATTACTTCCCAATGCCTTCCGCTAGGCCCAAATAATGGTGAAGTGTTATGTAGTCGACGTTCACATAACACCACTAGAGGCTAGACAACATACATCTTATCAAAATATCGAACGAATACCAAATTCACATGACTACTAATAGCAAGACTTCTCCCTTGTCCTCAGGAATGAACGTAATTACTCACAAAGCATATTCATGTTCATAATCAAAGGGGTAATAATATGCATGTAGGATCTGAACATATGATCTTCCACCAAATAAACCAACTAGCATCAACTACAAGGAGTAATCAACACTACTAGCAACCTACTAGAACCAATCCTGGACTTTGAGACAAGAATTGGATACAAGAGATGAACTAGGGTTTGGAGATGAGATGGTGCTGGTGAAGATGTTGATGGATATTTCCCTCTCCCGATGAGAGGAGCGTTGGTGATGACGATGGTGATGATTTCCCCCTCCCGGAGGGAAGTATCCCCGGCAGAACAACTCTGCCGGAGCTCTAGATTGGATCCGCCAAGGTTCTGCCTCATGGCGGCGGAGTCTCGTCCCGAAAAGTTCCTTCCCATTTTTTTCTCATCAAAAGACCTCGTGAGGGAGTCCTGGATTAGGGGCTGTCCGGATGGCCGTACTATACCTTCAGCCGAACTCCTGGACTATGAAGATACAAGATTGAAGACTTCGTCCCGTGTCCGGAAGGGACTTTCCTTGGCGTGGAAGGCAAGCTTGGCGATACGTATATGTAGATCTCCTACCATTGTAACCGACTTTGTGTAACCCTAACCCTCTCCGGTGTCTATATAAACCGGAGGGTTTTAGTCCGTAGGACAACATACAGAACAACAATCATACCATAGGCTAGCTTCTAGGGTTTAGCCTCTCCGATCTCGCGGTAGATCTACTCTTGTACTACCCATATCATCAATTTTAATCAAGCAGGACATAGGGTTTTACCTCCATCAAGAGGGCCCGAACCAGGGTAGAACTTCGTGTCCCTTGCCTCCTGTTACCATCCGGCCTAGACGGACAGTTCGGGACCCCCTACCCGAGATCCGCCGGTTTTGACACCGACATTGGTGCTTTCATTGAGAGTTCCTCTGTGTCGTCGCCATCAGGAAGGATGCCTCGCCCCCATCTTTAAAGATGGCACCGTTGCTAAGGGAGCTTTGGCTGTCGGCCAAACCCTCCGGCTAGGTGGTCTTCTCTTGACCGCCTGTTCGGCTTCTGCGCCGACGATGACCTCTCGAGCCAACGAAAACAATCTTCATGTCATCTCGGAACTCGCCGAGCGGTTAGATCCAATGGAGCTCTCCTCCATAAACGAGCTCTTGGACCGCATCGCCACCCTGGGAGTCGCTACGGATTACGACTAGATTGGGCCTAAACCCGATCTAAGAGAGATTAACTCTCGCCAAGTCACCCATCATGTTGCCGTGGTAGAGGAACAGTGCGGCGACCCTTCATCTATCTTAAGGAGTAGCTACGTCCGGATTCCCGATCCCTCCAAGCCGGATACCCGCGGAGGGGACGATATCACTCAAGACTTGAACTTAGAGTTAGGTGACGGGCTGGATTCATTGGGCAACATCCAGGAAAACAAATTTTCGAGTTTCGAAATTCCTCGGCCTCTGAGCCTCAGATTGGGTGAGGCTTCGGATTTAATTCCACCCACCCACCCGAACATAAGCGATCTATCCCAAATCAGGCAAGAGCCCGATGAAACAGTACATCATTACTGGGCCAGATTCCTCCTAGTCAGGAACAGGATAAGGGACTGCCACACGAGGAAGACGCAATCTCAATCTTCTGCAATAATTGCACAGACAAGGGAATCCTCAACGCCATATGTCACCGTGATATTACACGCTTCGCTGACTTAGCATCCATGGTACGAAAGTACTGTGCGATGGAAAGCGCCTGGAAAACCGAAATAAAATTTTGGGACGATCCGGCCCTGAATACAAACCCAGTCCGAAATAAAAGGGTGCATCATCGCCAGACACCCGGGTCAAACACCAAAAAGCAAAAACCCTCTACAGGGCATGGAACCGTACTGGAAGGATGGCTTAATGGACCCTGTAAAATTCATAGTACAGAGGACGGCACACCAACTCACAGCCTTAGAGCATGTTGGATACTCCGGTAGGTGGCCAAAATTGGCGAAGATCTCCTAATTCCGGAGGCCACAGAAAGCCACCCCAGAGACACCAATACGGTATTAACAGTCTTCGAGACTTTCGCATCAAATAATATGCGAAAAAGGACACTCTGCAGCCTTGCCGAAGTCTACCAAGTAGCAACAATAAACCCATGGAGTGACACGGCTATTACCTTTAACGCCAGTGATGAACCTAAATTCCGAACAGCCCGAGCACCAGCCGCATTGGTCCTCAGTCCAATAGTGGACGGCTTTCGTTTTACCAAGGTACTCATGGATGGCGGCAGCGGATTGAACCTCATTTATGAGGAAACCCTTCAAAAATGGAAATAGACTGGAACCGCATTGAGTGAAGCAGCAAAACCTTTAAAGGAATAATCCCCAGTCGGGAAGCGTGCTGTACAGGAAAAATCACACTAGATGTAGTGTTCGGCATGCCGGATAATTACAGGTCCGAAGAGGTCACGTTCCATGTGGCTCCATTCAGCAGTGTTTATCACGCTCTGCTAGGGCGGGAAGCGTTTACAATCTTCCAAGCAATACCACATTACGGGCACATGAAGCTCAAGATGACCGGGCCTAACGGGATCATCACTCTCACTAGTGATCCGGACATAGCACTCTGCGCCGAAAACAAGACAGTTGCACTGGCCCTCGAGGCACTATCCGAAGCCCTAGCAGCTGAGGAAATGACTGCGCTGCGCTCCACGGTGAACAGGGACGATGTGGTACTCGACAAAAGATCCAAGTCCACCTCCTTTAAACCGGCGGATGAAATAGTCAAATTCTAGGTCCATCCAACGGACCCCAATAAAACAGCTTCCATCGGGGCACAGTTAAACCCTGATGTAGACGCCGCACTGCGAGAGTTCCTATGAGAGAACTGGGACATTTTCGCCTGGCACCCTTCAGACATGCCAGGAATCCCACGTAGGCTGGCCGAGCACAGCTTAAATATCCTAAAAGGATTCAAACCTGTCAAACAAGCTCTTCGGTGTTTTTCCGAACCTAAGAGACAGACCATGGGAGAGGAGCTAGCAAAGCTATTGGAGGTCAGATTCATCAGAGATATAAAACATCCAGACTGGCTAGCAAACCTGGTGATGGTACCAAAGAAGGACAAATCCTGGCGCCTGTGCGTTGATTTCAAAGACCTTAACAAGGCTTGCCCAAAGGATCCCTTCCCCCTCCCCCGCATCGATCAAATTATCGACGCTACCGCAGGACACGATTCGTTGTGTTTCCTCAACGCATATTCCGGCTACCATCAAATCAAGATGGCAGAATCAGACCAAGCCGCAACGGCATTTATCAAACCATACGGCCCATTCTGCTTCAACAAAATGCCCTTCGGGCTCAAAAACGCCGGCGCAACATATCAGCGCATGATTAAGACATGTCTGGCAAACCAGATCGGCAAAACAGTGGAGGCATATGTAGATGATGTGGTCGTCAAAATAAGACATGTCGAATCTCTAGTAGACGACTTGAGGCTCACATTTGATAAGCTCCGAACATACGACATCAAGCTCAACCCGGAAAAATGCATTTTCGGCGTTCCAGCCGGAAAGATCTTGGGCTTCATTGTATCCGGTAGAGGAATTGAAGCAAATCCAGCCAAGATCCGAGCTCTGTCACAATTGGATATCCCAAAAGACCTCAAACAAATACAAAAGTTAACCGGATGCGTGGCGGCTCTAAGCCGCTTTATCTCCCGCTTGGGAGAAAAGGCCCTACCCCTTTACCGCCTCCTTTGGCGCACCGAACACTTCGAATGGACGGATGCAGCCATGGCCGGACTCGACGAAATAAAAGCCATATTGTCAACAAACCCAGTCCTGGCCATGCCAAACATTGGCGAACCAATGCTATTGTACATTGCAGCAACACATCAGGTTGTAAGTGCAGTGCTCGTCATCGAACGAGAAACAGACGGACACAAATTCCCTGTTCAAAAGCCGGTCTATTATGTGTCCACTTTCCTCACTCCATGCAAATCACGGTACCCTCATTATCAAAAGATTGCTTACGCGGTATTCATGGCATCCCGGAAGCTATGACACTACTTTCAAGACGGTTCAATAAAAGTAGCCTCGGAAGTATCACTTAATGATATTATAAACAACCGTGATGCAACGGGCCGGATTGCAAAATGGGCCATTGAGCTCCTCCTATTCGACATAACTTATAAGCCACGGCGAGCCATCAAGTCGCAAGTTTTGGCCGACTTTGTCGCAGAATGGATGCAGGCCGAACTCCCTAAAGAGTACGGCACATGTTCAAATTGGATCATGCATTTCGACGGCTCCAAGATGTTGGCCGGACTAGGGGCTGGCGTCGTTTTGACGTCCCCCATAGGAGACACAGTTCAATACGTACTCCAGATTATGTACACAGACTCCAACAATGCAGCCAAATATGAGGCCCTTTTACATGGTCTCCGGATGGCAGTATCCATGGGCATTCAACGCCTAGAGGTGCGTGGGGACTCGAACCTCGCAATATCCCAAATAAATGGAGACTTCGATGCCAAGGATCCAAAAATGGCAGCTTACCGCAACACCGTCCTAAAAATGTCAGCTCAGTTCGAAGGGCTTGATTTTCACCATATAGCCCAGGAAAATAATTAGGCGGCAGATGTCCTGGCACGCATCGGCGCAAAACGCGATGTAGTCCCCCCCCCCCAAGATCTTCTTGGAAAGGCTGTTCAAGCCATCCGTAGTATGGGAAGGGGAGCCGAACAATAACAGCCCAGACCCAACCGCACTGCACGACACTTAACATTCTGACACAATCGGAGGCTCTGCGAATGAAATAACACCTTCAGCCCACGTAATAATGGTCATCATCGCCCCATGGACAGAACCATTCCTCGCCTACCTTACTAGGCAGGAACTCCCCGAGGACCAAAATGAGGCATGCTGCATAGTGCGGCGACCCAAAGCCTACAAAGTCCACGAGGGAGAGCTTTATAAGAAAACCACTACCGGAGTACTTCAAAGGTGCATCTACGAAGAGGAAGGGCGGAACCTCCTGGCTTAAATTCATGCCGGACTCGGCGGTCATCACGCTGCAGCTCGGTCCCTTGTAAGCAAGGCCTTCCGTACAGGCTTTTATTGGCCGACGGCTCGGGCAGACGCCCAGGACTTAGTCCAACGATGCGCCGGTTGCCAGCTCTTTGCAAACCAAAGCCATATGCCACCCACCGCCCTCCAAACTATCCCCATCACCTGGCCCTTTGCAGTCTGGGGGCTTGACATGGTTGGACCCCTTAAAGGCGGAACCCACAATTAAAAATACTTACTGGTCATGGTGGATAAGTTCACCAAATGGATAGAAGCCAAGCCTGTTAAGATGGCCAAATCCGGACCGGTGATAGACTTTATATCCGGGGTTGTACACCACAACGGCGTCCCCCACAGCATCATCACTGATAATGACACGAACTTTACGGCCGACGAGGTAAAACTCTGGTGCAAAAACATGGGCATCAAGCTTGATTATGCTTCCGTCTATCACCCACAAACTAAAGGTCAAGTCAAACATGCAAATGGTCTTATCATGAGCAGCATCAAACCCAGATTAGTGCGGTCCCTCAAGGAATCTAACACACACTAGGTAGAGGAGCTCGACTCCGTACTCTGGGGGCTGCGGACCACGCCGAATCGCACCACCGGATACACACCATTCTTTATGGTGTACGGCGCGGAGGCAGTTCTGCCTTGTGACATAATTCATGACTCACCTCGAGTGCGCATGTACGAAGAAAGAGAAGCCGAACTCAATCGGCAGGACAGTTTGGACACATTGGAGGAGGAGCGTGACGTGGCAAAAGCCCGTTCCGCATTCTATCAACAGCAGGCTCGAAGATACCAAAGCAGAGAAGTATGGGCCAAAAATTACAACGTTGGCGAATTAGTTCTACGCCTGCCGGACAAGAAAAAGGACAAACTCAAGCCCAAGTGGGAAGGTCCCTTCATAATTGACCAAGTCCTGACTGGTGGAGCGTACCGCCTGCGAGATGCATGGGATAACCGACTCGAGCCAAACCCATGGAACGCAGCCCGTCTCTGAAGATTCTATGCCTAGCACCGGACTCTATGTTCGTCTCCTTCCTCTGTCCATTTTTTATATACTGTCTATCTTACATTTCTCTCCTTCTCCCCTTCCTTTCTCTTATAGCCTTTAAAGGTTCATCAAATGACGTGCTATTCGCACTCATTAAACCTGGGAGCTTCATTTAACAGAAGCTTATTTATACGGGCTTTATGCCCAACACATGTGTTACACTTCCGCATGTACCTTTTATTTCACCATTATATGCATCGATATGACTTAAGTTTTGGCCAAGCTGGGTTGCCTGGCTCCTATGCTTACCCCTATGTTCCCGATTATTCGGCTAGGCGGTAAAGGGAGCACCTCTGGGATTGTTACTGCCGGATCAGCCGGATGTGTACCTCAACCTGGGTGAAGCCGAAAGCTAGCGTTCTTAAGGGAATATTCGGTCGGTGACCTAAAAGATGATCTTTTCACTTATTTATTTATGTGCCCCCAGATGCTTTTTCCTGTGTCTTTTTCACAGAATGGGCATGCACTTTGGGCATGCCTCCCAGGGAAAGGAACCCCTAACGGAACTATTCTCCCTGGAAGATGTTTCTTACTAACCATGTAATATAACATAACTAGTCGGGCACTTGTCTGTTCACGCACTAATGACCCCTACACCTGGTCTCCATGCATTCCCCGGTTCTTATATAACCGCATGGGAATTCGGACACACTTCGGACTGTCAGGTCCCGAGGCTAAAGCGAAAAGGTCGGCCATGACAAACGATCTACAATCCGTCTAGAAGGCATTATAAATGTCAATTAAATTACATAGTCATTCTGACTGATCGTATTCCTCTTCAATACCATCTAATAGGCTTCTAATTTACAGTCCTACTGGGAATACTTTGCGGCCAATTCTACTTGGCCGTATACTAAGCTTACAGGGATCTCCTTCCCATCGGGCCCCACAGGACTGACCTCGGCCATGTGGTTGGGGTCAGCCTTGGTGTACCGCGTCTTCACCATGGCCCAGGCCTCTCTAGTGCCTTGATGGCAGGCCGATATCTTCCACAATCGGAAGCGCCGCCGTGCTCCCTTTAGCTTCTCCGCAAGCTCTCCAAGACCTTCGGGCATGGAGATGGATGGCCACAGGGCCTGGGCGACGCCTTGCATCGCCTTCCGAACTCGCTCGAGCAGTTGCGAAAGCTCGGGAAGAAGGTCACCCGTAGAACCGGGCATCTCCTCTGCAGGATGACTTGTTAGCACACCTACAAACATTACTCTGTTAGTCGACTTCCCGGCCGAACTTTTTTTCAAAGGTTCATTCAAGCACTTACTAAATATGTCACGCCGATGCCGCTGATTCTCCTTGACGGAGTCTGACAGCTGGGCACAAACATCTTTCAGGTCGACGCCCAGCTTGGTGTTGGCATCTTGGAGATCGTTCTTCTCCCGCCTCACCTTTGTCAGCACCTTCTCACCAGCCTTCAGCTGGCGTAGGAGGTGTTGCCTTTCCGAATTCAATCTGGCGCCATCTGCAATTTCATTTGTCAGATTCACACCCATGACGTGCTTCGCAAAATACTTATCTTTCCAAGTGTATATTACCAGAGGGGGTCTCCTTGGGCTCCCCTGCCGCGGCTAGTGCGGCCTCAAGTTGGGCTTTGCACTCTTCCAGCTCCTTGGACAGTAGGGAATTCTTTTCTGTAAGAACCTGCATAACAAATGATCCTCAAATCAGTTATTCTAACTGTTTCAAGTCTCGGGGGCTACTGGCATATATATATAATTACCAAAATTTTCTTACCTGTATGTCTTTTACATATTGCTCCGTGGCTCTGGCTAGACCATTTTGAGCGGCACAGAGGTACGCATCTCCCGAATTAAAGGCATCTAATGCCTCTTGGGAGAAACAAGCGTCGCGAAGAATTGTTCGGCGACGCCTGTGGTTCATGGCACTCTCCACCTTAGAGTGGGTGGCAGACAACCTGTCCACATCCTCCGTCGGAGGAGCGTCCGGTGCGCGCCTTGTGTTTGCCCCCGCCTCCGGACCAGGCTTTGGAGCCTGGCTGGTGGAGGCGCGATTGGCAGCCTCTCCGGATATAGTCCGGTGAGGCCTCTTTGTCCTGAAGAGAGCACGAGTGTTAATATGCCTTGAAGGTATAACACATGGATAAGGGGGGCGCCATACCTTTGCGTTGACGCCTCGGTCCGGGCTGCACCTCTTTTATGCCCACGGGGCCCTGCGGTCCCTCGTTGGCTTGTCGCCGCAGGTTCGGCCTCCTGTCTCAAAAACCTCCCCTGCAAGGTTCGGTTGTAATCAGGAAACTGAAAACACGAGAGGGCGGACCCCTATTCGGGGTACTGGGACTTCGATCTCAGTTACCTGGGAGGCCGGGATTAGCCCTGGGTAATCGGCCGTAATGGCCACCAAGGCGTTGTCCTTGCTCAATTGATGGAACACTCCATCAATCAGCTCCACGGATAAGTCCGGATCCTCTTGAGAGGCCGGGCCGAGGGACCGTCTTGGGTCCTCGGGTTGTGGAGGAGGGTTGTTCATTTCTTTAACAGCCTGGCGCAGCTCCTGCGTTGAAGTCATTAGACTGAATATTTAACAATGGGAATATAAAGCAAATGGGCAGGTAAATATGACCACTTACCCAGCTTGGGGGATTGTACATAGAAAATCCACCCTTTGGGTCGACATGGAGAAAATCCTCCTCTTCTCCCTTGTACAAAGCGGACAAGGTCTTTGTTAGAGCCGCAGCCGAATCCGGCCCCTTACGGCCGTAGCGGGTGGCATTGTCCTCCCCGTTGAAGTCCCACATGGGGTGGCCTCTGTACTATAGTGGTTGCACCCCTCGCATGATGCATGCGGCCATGACCCCGATCATGGTCAGTCTGGAATGAGCTAACAATCTTATCCGACCCATCAGGTAACGGACGTCCTTGTCACTTTCCCTCTGAGGGCTCCGTGGATGCCAACTTAGGCGCTTCTTTAGTGGAGAACTGTCGAACTCAGGGAGGCCGATTTCGACAGGATCCGGCAGTGGGACGTCCTCTATGTAAAACCATTCTGAAGGCCAGTCCTCGGACGCCTTCTTTGGGGTTCCGGATAGATATCCGGTCCCGGCGATGCGCCACACTTCGGCTCCGCCCACTTGAAATATCGACCCCTTCTGAGAATGGGGCACAAGGCAGAATAGCTCTTTCCACAGCCCGAAATGAGCCTCAACACCCAAGAACAGCTCGCAGAGGGCTACGAAGCCCGCGATATGCAATACGGAGGCAGGCGTGAGAATGTGTAGCTGGAGGCCATAGAACTCCAAGATCCCCCGGAGAAATGGATGGATTGGAAATCCGAGCCCTCTTATTAAATAAGGGACGAGGCACATCTGCTCTCCTTTGGAGGTATTAGGGGCACTCTCTGCTTGCTCTCCGCCATTATAGATGGCAAGACCGGCTCGAACCGGGACCATATAGGCCAGGGGGAGAAATCCCTTGGTCTGGAGCGTCACTAGCTCGCTATGCGGGATGGAGCATCTCTCCCAATATCCAGGCTAAGGGCTGGAAGGGCGAGAGGAGGAGTTGCGACGGCTGGCCATGGTGGTATGGACCTTTGTCGGATGCGCTTTGATGAACACTAACGAAGGGGAGAAGGTGTGGTTTGGATCTAAATCCTCGTCCCCTTAAATGGGCGGCTCATTTACGCGGCTAGGGGTGTGGATGTAAAAACACTCAAAATTTTCATATTCGTTTGGCACGTGGGAGACGACCATTATTGGCTGTAGAAGCCGAGGAGCGCAACATTTACAAGAAACCGGACTTTATTCAATAGGTACACGGAATTTGGAGGAGAACCCGCCTTGCAATGCCGAAGACAATCTGCGCGCCGGACTCGTCATCATTGAAGCCTGGTTCGGGGGCTACTGAGGGAGTCCTGGATTAGGGGGTGTCCAGATGGCCGGACTATACCTTCAGCCGAACTCCTGGACTATGAAGATACAAGATTGAAGACTTCGTCCCGTGTCCGGAAGGGACTTTCCTTAGCGTGGAAGGCAAGCTTCGCAATACGGATATGTAGATCTCCTACCATTGTAACTGACTTTGTGTAACCCTAACCCTCTCCAGTGTCTATATAAACCCGAGGGTTTTAGTCCGTAGGACAACATACAAAACAACAATCATACCATAGGCTAGCTTCTAGGGTTTAGACTCTCCGATCTCGCGGTAGATCTACTCTTGTACTACCCATATCATCAATATTAATCAAGTAGTACATAGGGTTTTACCTCCATCAAGAGGGCCGGAACCTGGGTAAAACTTCGTGTCCCTTGCCTCCTGTTACCATCCGGCCTAGACGCACAGTTCGGGACCCCCTACCCGAGATCCAATGGTTTTGACACCGACACCTCATATAGGAGAAGATGGACGTTGGAGAGCCACCAGGGGGCCCACGAGGTAGGGGGCGCGCCCTAGGGGGGGGCGCCCCCCACCCTCGTGAGCAGGGTGTGGGCCCCCTATTCTTCATCTTTGGCGAGGATTTTTCTTTATTTGTTTTAAGATGTTCCGTGGAGTTTCAGGACTTTTGGAGTTGCGCAGAATAGGTCTTTAATATTTGCTCCTTTTCCAGCCCAAAATTCCAGCTGCCGGCATTCTCCCTCCTTATGTAAGCCTTGTAAAATAAGAGAGAATAGCCATAAGTATTGTGACATATAGTGAAATAACAGTCCATAATGCGATAAATATCGATATAAAAGCATAATGCAAAATGGACGTATCAAGGGGCTACTGAGGTAGTCTTGGATTAGGGGGTCTCCGGACAGCTGGACTATATCCTTTGGCCGGACTGTTGGACTATGAAGATATAAGATTGAAGACTTCGTCTCGTGTCTGGATGGGACTCTACTTGGCGTGGAAGGCAAGCTAGGCAGTACGGATATGGATATCTCCTCCTTTGTAACCGACCTTGTGTAACCCTAAGCCTCTCCGGTGACTATATAAATCGGAGGGTTTTAGTCCGTAGGACAACATACAATCATACATGCTAGCTTCTAGGGTTTAGCCTCTCCGATCTCGTGGTAGATCAACTCTTGTAATACCCATATCATCAAGAATAAATCAAGCAGGACGTAGGGTTTTACCTCCATCAAGAGGGCCCGAACCTGGGTAAAACATCGTGGCCCTTGCCTCCTATTACCATCCGTCTTAGACGCACAGTTCGGGACCCCCTACCCGAGATCCGCCGGTTTTGACACCGACAGAGGGGAACCCAAAACTTTTTCAAAAAGGAAAGTGAAAGTGAGAAAGACAAGCATTGTTGAAGTGGGAGAGCTCCTTGAACTTTGTTCATGCTCACGACAACTTTGTGAATCTTGATTACAGAAAATTTTCAACAAAAATAATTATCCCCATGTAGAATTCCATTGTATTATAAAAATAATGTGCCAAGGTTTGCCTTTAGGATGTTTACATTTGCTTGATGGTTTGTACGGTGCAGGGCAGAAACTTTGGCTGTAGTGCGCAATTTTACATTTTTAGATAGAACGTCAAATGGTTCTGATTCTTTTTGCACTGTCTTTCTATACAAATTTTTTATTTTTCCTAATTTTGGCAGAATTTTTTATGTTTCAGAAGTATAGTGAATGTTCAGATTATCACAAACTGTTCTGTTTTAGACAGATTCTGTTTTTGATGCATAGTTTGCTTGTTTTGATGAAACTATCAAATTTATATCAGTGGATTAAGCCATGAAAAAGTTATGTTACAGTAGACACAATGCATAAACAAAATATGAATTGGTTTGCAACAGTACTTAGAGTAGTGATTTGCTTTATTATACTAACGGATCTTACCAAGTTTTCTGTTGAAGTTTTGTGTGGATGAAGTGTTCGATGATCGAGAAGGTCTCGGTGTGAGAAGAAGGAAGAGAGGCAAGAGCTCAAGGTTGGGGATGCCCGAGGCACCCCAAGTAAATATTCAAGGAGACTCAACCGCCTAAGCTTGGGGATGCCCCGGAAGGCATCCCCTCTTTCTTCAACAAATATCGGTATGTTTTCGGATTCGTTTTGTTCATGCGATATGTGCAAATCTTGGAGCGTCTTTTGCATCTAGTTTTCATTTTTCTTTTATAAACCATGCTGGTATGAGATAGTCCTTGGTTGATTTATAGAATGCTCTTTGAACTTCACTTATATCTTTTGAGTACGGCTTTATAGAATGTTTCATGTGCTTCACTTATATCATTTGAAGTTTGGATTGCCTGTTTCTCTTTACATAGAAAACCTCCATTTGTAGAATGCTCTTTTGCTTCACTTATATTTGTTAGAGCACGGGCATATCTTTTGTAGAAAGAATTAAACTCTCTTGATTCACTTATATCTATTTAGATAGATGACAGGAATTGGTTATTCACATGGTTAGTCATAAAATCCTACATAAAACTTGTAGATCACTGAATATAATATGTTTGATTCCTTGCAATAGTTTTGCGATATAAAGATGGTGATATTAGAGTCATGCTAGTGGGTAGTTGTGGATTAGTAGAAATACTTGTGTTGAGGTTTGTGATTCCCGTAGCATGCACGTATGGTGAACCGTTATGTAACGAAGTTGGAGCATGATTATTTATTGATTGTCTTCCTTATGAGTGGCGGTCGGGGACGAGCGATGGTCTTTTCCTACCAATCTATCCCCCTAGGAGCAGCGCGTAGTACTTTGTTTCGATTACTAATAGATTTTTGCAATAAGTATGTGAGTTCTTTATGACTAATGTTGAGTCCATGCATTATACGCACTCTCGCCCTTCCACCATTGCTAGCCTCTCCAGTACCGCGCAACTTTCGCCGGTACCATAAACCCACTGTCGGTGTCAAAACCGGCAGATCTCGGGTAGGGGGTCCCGAACTGTGCGTCTAGGCTGGATGGTAACAGGAGGCAAGGAACACGAAGTTTTACCCAGGTTCGGGCCCTCTCGATGGAGGTAAAACCCTACGTCCTGCTTGATTAATATTGATGATATGGGTAGTACAAGAGTAGATCTACCACGAGATCGGAGAGGCTAAACCCTAGAAGCTAGCCTATGGTATGATTGTTGATGTGTATGTTGTCCTACGGACTAAAACCCTCTGGTTTATATAGACACCGGATAGGGTTAGGGTTACATAGAGTCGGTTACAATGGTAGGAGATCTGCATATCCGTATCACCAAGCTTGCCTTCCACGCCAAGGAAAGTCCCTCCCGGACATGGGACGAAGTCTTCAATCTTGTATCTTCATAGTCCAGGAGTCCGGTTGAAGGTATAGTCTGGCTATCCGAACACCCCCTAATCCAGGACTCCCTCAGTAGCCCCTGAACCAGGCTTCAATGACGACGAGTCCGGCGCGCAGATTGTCTTCGGCATTGCATGGCGGGTTCCTCCTCCAAGTACTTCATAGAAGATTTTGAACACAAAGATAGTGTCCGGCTCTACAAAATAAGTTTCCACATATTGCCGTAGAGAGACTAATATTTACACAAATCTAATCTGCTGATGTATTCCGTAGCGTGACACACCATGACCAAGCCTTTATCCGAGTCGTTTCATTATCCCACCTCAGCGCGTCATGCGAGGCGGTTTCCCTGGCACGTCTTGTTAAAATAGAGATCGTGTCCCCTTATTCCGGGATTCTCATCAATATGGGTGTGGGTAACCCAACCGCTTCTAGGACTCCTAGATTATAGGCAAGTCCAAACGAACATGGAGAGGACGCTTGATATTCACCCTCTTTATAAAGGGGACAAGGCTTTTATTTTTCCCTCTCGTGCTCAATCAAATCCTTCCCCCACCTCAAGCTCAAACGCCTGAAGTTCACGTCAGGTGCTCCGAACCTTCAGTCATGTCCGGATCTAGCCTTCAAGACCGATGGGTGCCTTCCTCCGTCACAGAAGAAGACATCAAAAAGTTGAGGGAGGCCAGATATCTGACCGCCGAGATTTTGCATCGGCTGCCTCCCCGAGGGCAGGCCGTCCCCACCCCCGAACCCAACGAGAACGTCGTGTTCGTCTCCCACTTCCTCCGAGGTCTAGGCCTTGCTCTGGATCCTTTCATAAGGGGTTTGATGGTTTACTACGGGCTAGACTTTCATGATCTAGCTCCGGACTCCTTTCTTCATATCACGACATTTATTGTTGTGTGCGAGGCCTTCCTCCGGGTTACCCCTCACTTTGGCCTATGGCTCAAGACCTTTGAAGTGAAGCCAAAGATGATCGAGGGTCAACATGCAGCATGTGGAGGTGCCTCAATACGCAAGATGACAGGAGCTCCGTGGCCCAAAGGTTCCATCCCGTAGGTGTCTGAATTGTGGCAACAGGAGTGGTTCTACATCACGGCTCCTAGAAGTGCCAAGTGGGCGGCCCCCCTGTTTTCCGCTCGGGCCCCCCACCACAGCTGATGTCATGGATCAGCAGAGGTCTGAGCTGGGGGCCATCCAAGGACGTGCCTATACTGCAAAGCCGCATTCAAGATCTCTTCAATGGAGATTTCAGGTTGGTTGCGGTAATACAGGTTATATTGGTTCGTCAAGTCCAGCCTTGCAAACGCCAGCCTTTTCGCCTGTGGGAGTTCAATCCCGAGGGACCGCGTGCCATTCAAAATTTCCTCGGCCTGACGCACGAGGAGATGTACAAGTCATTCTTCGGACCTCAGGTGGAGTGTCCGGAAATCCCCGAGGACATGGGCTTGAGTAGTAACCGCGCCGCCGAACAGGTAAGGCATCTTCCGGCCAAACATACTATCTCTCTTTGTTACGAAGTTATTTCTGAAAGTTCACTTTTTGACCAGGACTGGCTAACAAAGGCGAAGTTGATTCGGTGTTCGGCCCCCCTCCCTGAGGGTTTGGAAAATCCGGTATTGGAAAAGATGCTCCAGACCGCACCTTCCCCGGAGCCCTTGAAGGAAGATACTGTGGAGGATAATGCGGGCGGACGCGGGCCCCCAACGCTGCCCATTCTAGCCGAGGGAGCGAGCGTCTCCATGAAGGAAGACGACCAGAAGAGGAAAAGGACTACGCCCGGGTATTCGGAAGCCGAAGCTTCCAAACGGGAGAAGAAGTCTCCCACAGAGGGTCCTACCTCGGGGGGCGCCGTTGCCGCACAAAGTCCGCGGGGGGATCAATTCTCCCGCGAGTCGTAAGTGACCCGAAATACTTTTAATAGTACAGATATGTCATCTTTTTCTTCTGAGAAAATAACCACCACATATATTTTTTCAGTTCGGGCCTTAGCCCCTCTCAAATGAGCTCGTCTTTGGGGGATCTTCTTCCAGAGATGATGGAGAGCGAAACGCCTCCTCCGGACTCCTCCGCTCCAGAAGCGGGCGACCCTGAAGTGTCGTCGCGGAGGGCCTCTCTGAGTCCGGTGAGGCCAGAAGATAATCCCATTGACCCTCGAAGCTCCCAATGTCCGGCTCCCGAACAGAGCAGACAAAAGAGTCCGGCACCGTCTGGTGTATGATCGGATGTTCTGAGGGAGTTGGTGGGGCGAGCGGCCATCTCAGATGAACACCGTGTGCTAATGAATACGGTGATGGAGAGAATATCGTCCGCCGAAAGCGGATTGCATGAAGCTTTTATGAGTCTACTGACAGGCTTTGAGGTACGTAAAAGAATGTATGATAGTCCTGCACATGCTAGGTGTGCCCTGTGTAGATAGTAGCCCCTGAGACTCTGGTTGTTGTCGGAAACGACGATGAACAGAGGATCATAGCCCTGTGTAGATAGTAGCCCCTGAGACTCTGGTTGTAGCCTCTATGTGTAGGTGATGGAAGCTCCGGTGGCTAGCCGGACTAGCGAGTTTGCCCATTTAGAATGGCTGTTGGATGCGGCAGACGCCGACATCGAGCTTGTTAACAAAAGGCTTGACGAGGCGCAGGGTAAGTGTCATTATCTGGTAAACGCCCCATAGGAAGAGCAGCATGATGCCAGTATCTTTAATATGTTGTGAATGCAGATGGAGCTGCCACTATTGAAGCCTTGCGGGCAGAACTTGCCCGAGCCAAGGAACAAGCGAGGTTGGCTAATGCGGCTACTGTGAAGGCGGCCGAAGAGTTGCAAGCCGAGAAGGCCACGCATGGCGAGACCCGAGACAAGATGGCCAAGATGGCTATAGAGTTAAAAGCCGCCGCCGACCGTTGCCGGGTTCTTGACAAGGAAAACCAAGCGAAGGCATCGTACCTTGAGAAGGCTGCTGCGATGAAAAAGGATCTCCGCTCTGCTATGAGGGCAAAGAAGGAGGAGCTGCGGGAAGCCGGGGATATTGTAGCTGGGAAATCCTTCATGTTGTGGAGGAAATACGGAGATCCACGGTATGCCCCTCTGGATCGGCTGTGGAGTTCGGAGGATGTGTATATGGATTTGGCGGCGAGCGCTGCCGATGCGGCCAAGTACTTCCAGGGTCAGACGGACCATGAAGTAGACCAGCTATTTTGGAGACAATTTCATTCTCCCGAGCGTCCACTTTCATTGACTGACCAATTAGCCGAATGGGCCGAACTAAATAGGTTGTCTGGACTCTCATGAGGTCTGTTGTGGATCAGCTATGGCCGAAAAGGTCAAAACCGAACAACTATTTCGGCTTGGTGCAGTATGTCCTTGACGTGGTGCCGCGTATTAATGCGATGAGGAGGTCAGTGTGCATAGAGGGCGCACGGATGGCCTTTACCCGTGTTAAGGCATACTGGGCGGAGATGGATGCTACCAATGTTGCAGCGCGGGATTCGGCTATAGGTCGAAAGGCTGCTGAGCACTACTTTGAAGAAGTTCTTGAGGGTGCCTGTTTGATAGAGACCCAGTGCTCAAAAAATATTATGTTTGAGTGATATGTAATCTCATTGTAAGCGAAATGCTTTTATAAATTTTTATAAGGCTATTTTTATACTTTTGCCTAAAAGTAATATGATGCCTCCTGGGTGGCCGTTTATGTATACATGTGTATAACCTGAAAGATTGCAGTCGTTGGCTTCAACCCCCATGCATATAATGCAGAGGTGCTCGCAAAAACACGCGTTCACACTTAACCCAACGTCTTGGTCCTATTAAGGAGGTGATAGCGGAGCGAGCGAGGCAACCGGACTATAATGCTTTAGCACTTTCACTTAGCCATAGGAGTTTGACAGTGGGGCTACTAGATAGCCCCTGGTGGCTCCGCACTCTCCCGATTCCGTGGTGCGTACATGCCTGGCCGGAAAATGGCCCTTCGTTAAGGCGGAGGAATTCTAACATTCCCACAGGTCATCGAGTGGTTGAGCAGTCTCATGCTATATCATGACAGTCAGTTTTCGGCTTTCTCTACTGAGGTGCTCGTCCGGATGAACCAGGGCACAATCGCAGTAGTTCTCCTGGTGCTACCTTAGCCGGCAAGGCGATACATAAGTCACAAAAACACAGGAGCCGGGCAAACCCAACATTTGACCAAAGACAATGATTCGGAGCTGATGCATATAGGGCCAAACTCGCGACGCCGAACACTCCCTAAGGTGTTCGGTCTTTGTGGTATAAACTGGGCCTAAATAGTAGCCTTTGTAAGAAGCCCCTTGTGTCTAGGTACGTGCATTGTTCTGGCGTGGCCACATGCCAAGACGTCAACATCCTTCTCAACGGTGGATATGTATCAACAAGAGACAGTAAAAAAGGTTTATGCAGGGTCTTAATCTAAAAAGAATCCTTGGAGCGGGTCCCTGCTGCACGTCTGCGCCTTTGTCTCTGTTGTGCCGTATCCTGGACGGGTGTAGCCCGATGATCGTCTATAAAAGAGAGGAAGTTAAGTGAAAAAGTTGTCGTGCAAAAGATAGTTTTTAAAGAAACCATGTATATTTCAAGATGATAAGAAATTGCCACTTGTCTGCGTGCGTTGAGCCCCTTGTATTGACAAATAGGGGTGTGACCACTTCTTCCGTATAAATAGCAGCGTCGGACTTGATTAGTTGTATCTGAGGTCTTGACGACCTATTGGATGCTTTCGCTTGTCTGGGCGCCTTTAGTGTGCGGCTGCCAAGGCAGCCTCACTCTCTTCGGCGCGCAGAGATCACTTGATATTTCCATGCACTGTAATGATGCCACGTGGACCGGGCATCTTGAGTGTGAGGGAGGCGTAGTGTGGTATTGCATTAAAGTGAGCGAAAGCTTCGCGTCCGAGCAGTGCTTGATAGCCACTTTGAAACGGAGCGATGTGGAAAGTTAAATGCTCGCGATGGAAGTTATCGGGGGAGCCGAATATAACTTGTAGTAGGAGGGAGCCCGTACAACGAGCCCCTGGGCCTGGCGTTACTCTTTTAAAGGTAGTATTGCTATGGTGAATTTGTGTTGGGTCTAACCCCATCCCGCGGATTGTATCCTGATATATTAGGTTTAGGCTACTGTCGTCGTCCATCAAGACTCATGTGAAGTGATATCCGCCAATTACTGGGTCTAATACCAGGGCAGCCCATCCTGCGTGTCGGATACTTGCTGAGTAATCGCGATGGTCGAAAGTGATCGGTTGAGATGACCAGTGGCAGGACTTCGTGGTGACAGGCACTTGGGTATATTTTCCTGGGAGTGTCGCGTTGTTTTTTCCCTTGATTACATGTAACATGTTTACTGTTTTGACTTCTGGTGGAAATTTCTTTTGTTCCCCTGTGTCTTGCTTGGGGGGCTCGTCCTCGTCTTCACTTGGTGTATCCTCCCCCTTGTGTATGGCGTTGAGCTTGCCGGACTGCTTGAAGACCCAACATTCTCTGTGGGTATGATTAGCGGGTTTACCAGGGGTACTATGAATCTGACATACTTGGTCCAGAATTTTGTTGAGGCTGGACAATTCATCCCTGGTGCCTTTAGGGGGCGGCTTTTGACCTGGCCGAGAGCTTTTGAATTCGGCATTTACTGTCGTGCCCTTCGTGCTGTCTTCTTTATTCTGGCGTTTGTTATTGCTGTTGCGCCGTGATTTCCCGTTTCTATCTCTAACTTCAGATGTACTGGGGTCGCTGGTGCTGCATCTGGCTAGCCAGCTATCCTCGCCCGCGCAAAAGCGGGTCATGAGGTTTGTTAGTGCGGCCATTGTTCTCGGCTTATTTTGGCCGAGGTGTCTGGCGAGCCATTCGTCACGGACGCTATGCTTGAAAGCTGCCAAGGCTTCAGCGTCCGGAAAGTCGACAATCTGGTTCTTTTTAGTAAGAAACATGTTCCAATGCTTTCAGGCTAACTCTCCGGGCTATTGAGTTATATCACTCAAATTGTCCGCATCCGGAGGTCGGACATAAGTCCCTAGAAAATTTGCTCGAAAGGCGTCTTCGAGCTCTTCCCAACTTCCAATGGAGCTTTCGGGTAGGCCTTTAAGCCAGTGACGAGCTGGCCCTTTGAGCTTGAGGGGTAGGTACTTGATGGCGTGGAGATGATCTCCTCGAGCCATATAGATATGAAGGATGTAGTCCTCAATCCAGACCCCAGGGTCTGTTGTTCCGTCGTATGCCTCTATGTTTACGGGCTTGAATCCCTCTGGAAATTCGTGGTCCAGCACCTCGTCGGTGAAACATGGGGGGTGTGCGGCACCCCTGTAGCTGGGTGTACCGCGTTGTTCGGTTGTTTGTTGTGTTGCATTGTATGCTGGGGCGCGCTTGCGTGGTCCATAGATGGATCTTGTTGCGCCGTCCTTTGGGTGCGAGCCCTCGCATGGGTCGTGTATTGTATTGTGAGCGGCGTTGTATGCCGATTTGTGTTGGTAGAGGGGTCGTCTATCCGACCAGGTGGTTGCTTTGATATTTGGTTGTGGGGGTTCTGAGGCCTCCTCATCGAATTCGGGTAGTAGCTTCTACTTTGGGTAGCTCTTGGAGGGGCGATTGTCGCCGTACCTTGCTGCAGTGTTGAGTATTTTACTCCATCTGATTTGGAGTGTGTCTTGCGCGGCTTTGAGCCTTTACTTCTGCTTTTTCAGACTCCTCGCGGTGGCAACAAGCCTTTTACGGGCAGTCTGCTGCTCCGGGTGCCTGTCCGGCGTTATGTTGTCCGGACCATTAGCCTTGATAGGATTTGTTTGTTTGCTTTGATTATTCGGATTGCCGTTGTCTGGCAGCGGTTCGCCCTGCTCCAGCGCTGGGTCTGTATGATTGCTATTTCTGTCGAAGTAGGATTTGGGGTGGCGCTTGCGTCGCCGCTTTGACTGCTTTCCGAGGGAACAAGCTTTCGGTGCGTCCTTCCGCTCCTCGTTGTCATCTTTTGGTGCGTCCACTATGTATACGTCATATGACGAGGTGGCATTCCAGGGCCCAATAGGCGCTGGTTCTTCATCGTCTCCTTCATCGGCGTCCATACCGTCAATGTCTTTGGAGTCGAAGTCGAGCATGTCGGTTAAATCGTCGACAGTGGCTACAAATTGGGTGGTGGGTGGGCTTTGAATTTCTTCATCATCTGAATCCCAACCTTGCTGACCATAGTCCGGCCAGGGCTCTCCTGATAAAGAGAGAGACTTCAGTGTCTTTAGAATATCGCCGAAAGGCGAGTGCTGAAAGATGTCCGCGGCAGTAAACTCCATAATCGGCGCCCCATCGGATTCGATCGGCAGGGGCGCGGAGGGTTCGGAGTCCAGAGAGGAGTCCGGCTCCTTGAAGTCACGAGTCTCGCAGAGTGCGGGGATGGTGTTCGGCTCGATCGCCATTGGGATCGCAGCCCCCGAGGCGGCGTCCACCCACCCATCCTCGATTAGCGCAATTGGCTCCGAATTAAGGGTCGAAGCCTATGCGGGTGCGGCCTCTAGGTGTCGGGTGGTAGGTGCGACATATGCCAACGGGTGGCTTATCATTGTGGGAGCCAATAAGATGTCGCCGGTGCCTGGAAACGGGATGAGGCGAAGACAAGCTCGCCGGTGTACTTTACCCAGCTTCAGGGCTCTCCATGGAGATAACACCCCTACTGCTGCTCTGCGGGGTCTCCGCATGATCACTAGATGAACAAGTGGCTACACGATGCTCCTTGAGCTGTTTTGATGGAAGGAGGAAGAAGGGCATGGCTAGCCTGCTTCCTCTCCTTGTATGGTGTCTAAGACTAGCTTGAGAGTCCAACCCTTTGCATGGGTGCACCGGGGGGTTTATATAGGCCTACCCCCGGGGGTACAATGGTAATCCGGCTGGGCGCAGGGCCCAGCCGTCTGTGACTATGCTCGCCGGCTTCTCCGCCGGCTACTGGGGCCCGCCGACTGGTGGGCCCCGCCAGCTGCTGGCACCCTGGTCGACAGGCAGGCCCCACTATCCAGGGCCTGGTCGGTGGCTGGTTACTGTTGCTCCGTGCTGATGACGCGGGCTTGGTCGGGGTAAGCATGGCTATAGTACCGCCGCCCTGGCGGGCGATTACTGTAGCCCCGCCGTATCTTGTCTCCTTAATGGGTGTCTCCTTCGAGGAGGATGGTGAGCCGGCTATGGGGGGCCGGCTCTCCATCGGGCCGACTTGAGAGGAGGCGCGGCCGCCTTCGGTATCTCTCTGCCTGAAGGGGCCCACCGCCTCGGGGGCCACGCTCGTGGCCCGTCGTGGATGGCGTCAAGGCCGCCGTGGCAACAATGCCGCGCCGGACGGGTCGTGGCGACCCGTACGGCGCACTGTGCTGGGCGTGCTCTGGGTTTTGGGGGTGGCAGGCTTTACTGTAGCCACGCCCTGCTTCATCATTGCTGGGTGGACGCAGACTTCGCGAGTACGATCTTGACTGCTTTATGGGAGCCGGCTTCTTGGAGTCGGCCTATTTGTTGCCGACTTCTCGTAGTCGGCCCCCTCACAGCCTCCTTCATGGGGGCTAAGGGCGGGCCGCCCCCCGAAGCCGGCATAGAAGATAGCCGGCAGGGGGAAGGCTGCCCCAGGTGTTGAATTCTTCTAAGAGTCGGACGGGCTCGTAATTTTTTCAGTAGGGCCAGGGGAAGCCGGCTGGGCTACCCATGGCTATTTACTCCGACAGTAGTCCCCGAAGCTGGGCGAGCTTCGAGGCGGACAGAGGGACGAGAAGCTTGATCAGCTTCTTACCCCGAGGAGCCGGCTTCGCTAGCTTAGGTCGTCTTCAGAGAGTTCTCGTATCTTGCGGCCAGGGTGGTGGCCGACTTGCATGCTGATTGTGGGGCCCCCGTGGGCCATGTGGCGGCGGAATCCTGCCCACGCACGCGCGCGACGGGACGCCGCTGCAGGCCAGGGACCGCCACTCCCTGGCCTCGGCCCGAGCGCTGATCTTCTGCGGCCTAGGGAGACGGCTCGTCTTCCTGTGGCACCTTGAATTCGCCATTAGGGCGCAATAAACGCGGGCCGTGGGGGAAGTGGGCACGATCGATCCCATGTTTCCCCACGCCGCACCTCCTCGGCTCCGCCGCTCGAGCCTACAAGTAGGGGGAGGAGGGGGAGAGACAGAGGTTCGCTCGCTCTCCCGCGCTCCATCGCTCCTCATCTTCTTGCTTCCTCTTCTTCTTCTTCTCGCCGCCATCGTAGCCTCTCACCGCAGCACGCTCACCGCGCTCTGCCCCATGGCGTTATCGAGCTCATGGGACGGCTCCAACGTTACAACGAGCAAGTGGAGTTCCTCCGCCAGACGCGACGCCTGCCCGGCGCCAATCTCGTGCAAGTCCGTCTGGCGCCCGCGACGGAGGTCTCTCCGGAGCCGGAGGAAGGCGAGCGGGTCGTCTTCCACTCGCATTTCCTCCGGGGCTTCGGCCTGCCGGCAAGCGGGTTTCTGCGCTCCTTTCTGGAGTTCTACAATCTGCAGCCTCATCACCTCACGCCCAACGCGGTGATGCTCGTGTCGGCCTTCGTCTCCCTCTGCGAGGGTTTCTTGGGCGTGCTCCCCACGCTGGAGCTTTGGGGGAGCTCTTCCAGAGCAAACTCGGCACCGTCACCGCCGGCGTGTTGGCTCCCTGTGGAGCCTACATTGCCATGAGGAGGTCAGGTGACAACAACCCGTTCCCCTCCATCCCTCTAATCCAGTCGGTGAAGATCTGGCAGAAGTCATATTTTTACATGAAGAACGCCGGCTCACCCCCGAGAGGAGACCACGTCAATCTGCCGGCCTACATAGCCGGCCCGCCGGCTGGGAGGCAGCCGTCATGGAGTTATCGGTCCAAGTCTCTATCGCCGACTGGGAACGCCGCCATCTCCCGGCTTCGAGTGATGATCCAGTCGGAGGGTCTGCGCGGAGCCGACTTGGTGGCCGCCTTCATGGAGCGCCGGATCCTTCCGCTCCAAAGCCGGCCCCACATGATGTGCCACATGAGCGGCCGCTTTGACCCAAGCCGGCTGAGCACGCGGGAGATGCCGCACGCGGAGGTGGCGCTCATGGTCAACTACATCGCCAATTGCAAGCTCGCCGGGGACTGGCGATACGGCAAAGCGCCGTACTCTCGCGCCAACCCACCGCCTGTGGTAAGCTTCTCTCTTCTATCTTCTTTTTGTTGTCAGCCGACTCCATGATGGCCGGCCTCTGATCAGCTGGCTCTTGTTTGCAGAATCCCCTTCTGCCGCCGCTGGCTGGGGCGGCCGGGATCGAGCGTCAGTACGCCCCCGATCGCACGGTGGATGATGTTGACGATCCGGACATGGGGGCAGCCGCCATGGAGGAGGCCGTCGTAGGTGACAACATTGAACCCGGAGCCACCGGGCTCTCCGCCAGCTTCGAGGACTGGCCGGACGACACCGACGCCGAAGAAGTCCCACGTCGCCAGCCGGCGCCCGACCGCCACAACGCGGGCCCGTCTGCCGCGCCGGCTGCAGGCGGCGGTGCTCCGAAGCGCCGGGCCGCGTCAGCACTCTTCGGCAATTGGTCGAAGAAGCCAAAGACCTCCGCCGCAGCGACGAAGCGAGACGAGGCGGCAGTGAAGGCGGCCCGCTTCCGGAAAGCGGTGAAGCAGCCCCAGGCGGTCTCGGCGTAAGCATCCAGTCGCTTGTATGCTTGTTTTGCTGTGTTCTTCCGTTTGAATCATTCTTCCTAACTTTTCTCCGTTTTCTGAGCAGGGCGCCACTTTCTCTGGAGCGGGGCCTAGGAGGCTCCGTCGTCGGGCCGGCTGGAGGGTCTTCGGGCTCCCGCCACGTGGATCCCCACGCCGACCTCATGGAAGCAACAGAGCGTAACGCTTGCGAGGCGCGGGAGGAGAGGAAGGCGGCGGATCGGGAGGCAGCCCAGGCGGCGAAGGAGCGGACGGAGGAGGCGGCCAGGACTCAGGCGGAGCGGGCGACTGCGGAGGCAGAAGCGGAGGGCTCGCGCGACCAACCCCCGCTGCTCGCCATCCCACTCCGATCCGTAGACCCAGACATCCCATTGCCCCTGGCGGAGGAGATCATCCAAGACCCGCCGTCGGTGCAAAGGGAGGAGCTCTTTGATGTCTTCGTGGGGAGGACGCCGCCGGCCGCGCCAGTTGGCGCGGGCGAAGGTGGCTAGTCGTCGACGGCGCCAATGGAGCTGGCCAAGGACGCGCCTGAAGTCGGAGCCGGCCTTGAAATTCAGCCGGTGACGCGTCAGCGCGCAGGGGGAAGTGCCGCCCCGCTGGAGTCGCGCCGAGCCGTAGGCGCCGGTGAAGGAAATATGCCCTAGAGGCAATAATAAAGTTATTATTTATTTCCTTATATCATGATAAATGTTTATTATTCATGCTAGAATTGTATTAACCGGAAACATAATACATGTGTGAATACATAGACCAACAGAGTGTCACTAGTATGCCTCTACTAGACTAGCTCGTTAATCAAAGATGGTTATGTTTCCTAACCATGAACAAAGAGTTGTTATTTGATTAACGAGGTCACATCATTAGTTGAATGATCTGATTGACATGACCCATTCCATTAGCTTAGCACCCGATCGTTTAGTATGTTGCTATTGCTTTCTTCATGACTTATACATGTTCCTATAACTATGAGATTATGCAACTCCCGTTTACCGGAGGAACACTTTGGGTACTACCAAACGTCACAACGTAACTGGGTGATTATAAAGGAGTACTACAGGTGTCTCCAATGGTAGATGTTGGGTTGGCGTATTTCGAGATTAGGTTTTGTCACTCTGATTGTCGGAGAGGTATCTCTGGGCCCTCTTGGTAATACACATCACATAAGCCTTGCAAGCATAATAACTAAGATGTTAGTTATGAGATGATGTATTACGGAACGAGTAAAGAGACTTGCCAGTAACGAGATTGAACTAGGTATTGGATACCGACGATCGAATCTCGGGCAAGTAACATACCGATGACAAAGGGAACAACGTATGTTGTTATGCGGTCTGACCGATAAAGATCTTCGTAGAATATGTAGGAGCCAATATGGGCATCCAGGTCCCGCTATTGGTTATTGACCGGAGACGTGTCTCGGTCATGTCTACATTGTTCTCGAACCGTAGGGTCCGCACGCTTAACGTTACGATGACAGTTATTATGAGTTTATGCATTTTGATGTACCGAAGGTTGTTCGGAGTCCCGGATGAGATCACGGACATGACGAGGAGTCTCGAAAAGGTCGAGACGTAAAGATTGATATATTGGAAGACTATGTTTGGGCACCGGAAGCGTTCCGGGTGAAATCGGGATTTTTCCGGATTACCGGGAGGGTTACCGGAACCCCCCCGGGAGGTAAATGGGCCTATTGGGCCTTAGTGGAAAAGAGAGAAGAGGCAGCCCACACCTGGCCGGCGCCCCCCACCTTTCCCAAGTCCTAATAGGACTAGGAGAGGTGGGCCGGCCCCCTCTTTCTCCTTCTTCCCCAAGAATCCTAGTTGGAATAGGATTGGGGGGAAGGAGTCCTACTCCCGGTGGGAGTAGGACTCCTCCCTGCGCCTCCCTCCTAGCCGGCCGAACCCCCTGCCCCTGGCCTTTATATACGGGGGCAGGGGGCACCACAAGACACACAAGTTAATCGTTCCTTAGCCGTGTGCGGTGCCCCCTGCCACCAAATTCCACCTCGAACATACCGTTACAGTGCTTAGGCGAAGCCCTGCGTCGGTAGTACATCAAGATCGTCACCACGCCGTCGTGCTGACGGAACTCTTCCTCGACGCTTTGTTGGATCGGAGCCCGAGGAACGTCATCGAGCTGAACGTGTGCTAAGAACTCGGAGGTGCCGGAGTAACGGTGCTTGGATCGGTTGGATCGGGAAGAAGACGTACGACTACTTCCTCTACGTTGTGTGATCGCTTCCGCAGTCGGTCTGCGTTGGTACGTAGACATCACTCTCCCCTCTCGTTGCTGTGCATCACCATGATCTTGCGTGTGCGTAGGAAAATTTTTGAAATTACTGCGTTCCCCAACAGTGGTATCAGAGCCTAGGTTTTTATGGTTTGATGTTATTTGCACGAGTAGAACACAAGTGAGTTGTGGGCGATACAAGTCATACTGCCTACCAGCATGTCATACTTTGGTTCGGCGGTATTATTGGACGAGACGATCCGGACCAACCTTACGTGTACTCTTATGCGAGACCGGTTCCCTCGACGTGCTATGCACACAGATGGCTAGCGGAAGACTGTCTCTCCAACTTTAGTTGAACCAAGTGTGACTACGCCCGGTCCTTGAGAAGGTTAAAACGGAGTCTATTTGACGAACTATCGTTGTGGTTTTGATGCGTAGGTGAGATGAGTTCTTACTTAAGCCCGTAGCAGCCACGTAAAACTTGCAACAACAAAGTAGAGGACGTCTAACTTGTTTTTGCAGGGCATGTTGTGATGTGATATGGTCAAGGCATGATGCTGATTTTATTGTATGAGATGATCATGTTTTGTAACCGAGTTATCGGCAACTGGCAGGAGCCATATGGTTGTCGCTTTATTGTATGCAATGCAATCGCGATGTAATGCTTTATTTTATTACTAAGCGGTAGTGATAGTCGTGGAAGCATTAGATTGGCGAGACGACAACGATGCTACGATGGAGATCAAGGTGTTGCGCCGGTGATGATGGTGATCATGACGATGCTTCGGAGATGGAGATCACAAAGCACAAGATGATGATGGCCATATCATATCACTTATATTGATTGCATGTGATGTTTATCCTTTTATGCATCTTATCTTGCTTTGATTGACGGTAGCATTATAAGATGATCTCTCACTAAATTATCAAGAAGTGTTCTCCCTGAGTATGCACCGTTGCAAAAGTTCTTCGTGCTGAGACACAACGTGATGATCGGGTGTGATAGGCTCTACGTTCAAATACAACGGGTGCAAAACAGTTGCACACGCGGAATACTCAGGTTATACTTGACGAGCCAAGCATATACAGATATGGCCTCGGAACACGGAGACCGAAAGGTCGAGCGTGAATCATATAGTAGATATGATCAACATATTGATGTTCACCATTGAAAACTACTCCATCTCACGTGATGATCGGTTATGGTTTAGTTGATTTGGATCACGTAGTCACTTAGAGGATTAGAGGGATGTCTATCTAAGTGGGAGTTCTTAAGTAAATTAACTGAACTTAAAAATTATCATGAACTTAGTACCTGATAGTATCTTGCTTGTTTATGTTGATTGTAGATAGATGGCTCGTGCTGTTGTTCCGTTGAATTTTAATGCGTTCCTTGAGAAAGCTAAGTTGAAAGATGATGGTAGCAATTACACGGACTGGGTCCGTAACCTGAGGATTATCCTCATTGCTGCATAGAAGAATTACGTCCTGGAAGCACCGCTAAGTGCCAGGCCTGCTGCAAGAGCAACACCAGAAGTTATGAACGTCTGGCAGAGCAAAGCTGGTGACTACTCAATAGTTCAGTGTGCCATGCTTTACGGCTTAGAACCGGGACTTCAACGACGTTTTGAACATCATGGAGCATATGAGATGTTCCAGGAGTTGAAGTTAATATTTCAAGCAAATGCCCGGATCGAGAGATATGAAGTCTCCAATAAGTTCTATAGCTGCAAGATGGAGGAGAACAGTTCTGTCAGTGAGCATATACTCAAAATGTCTGGGCATAATAATCACTTGATTCAATTGGGAGTTACACTTCCGGATGATTGCGTCATTGACAGAATTCTCCAATCACTGCCACCAAGCTACAAGAGCTTTGTGATGAACTATAATATGCAAGGGATGAACAAGACTATTCCCGAGCTCTTCGCTATGCTGAAAGCTGCGGAGGTAGAAATCAAGAAGGAGCATCAAGTGTTGATGGTTAACAAAACCACTAGTTTCAAGAAAAAGGGCAAAGGGAAGAAGAAAGGGAACTTCAAGAAGAACGGCAAGCAAGTTGCTGCTCAAGAGAAGAAACCCAAGTCTGGACCTAAGCCTGAAACTGAGTGCTTCTACTGCAAGCAGACTGGTCACTGGAAGCGGAACTGCCCCAAGTATTTGGCGGATAAGAAGGATGGCAAGGTGAACAAAGGTATATGTGATATACATGTTATTGATGTGTACCTTACTAATGCTCGCAGTAGCACCTGGGTATTTGATACTGGTTCTGTTGCTAATATTTGCAACTCGAAACAGGGACTACAGAATAAGCGGACACTAGCAAAGGACGAGGTGACGATGCGCGTGGGAAACGGTTCCAAAGTCGATGTGATCGCGGTCGGCACGCTACCTCTACATCTACCTTTGGGATTAATATTAGACCTAAATAATTGTTATTTGGTGCCAGCGTTAAGCATGAACATTATATCTGGATCTTGTTTGATGCGAGACGATTATTCATTTAAATCAGAGAATAATGGTTGTTCTATTTATATGAGTAATATCTTTTATGGTCATGCACCCTTGAAAAGTGGTCTATTCTTATTGAATCTCGATAGTAGTAATACACATATTCATAATGTTGAAGCCAAAAGATGCAGAGTTGATAATGATAGTGCAACTTATTTGTGGCACTTCCATTTAGGTCATATCGGTGTAAAGCGCATGAAGAAACTCCATGCTGATGGGCTTTTGGAACCACTTGATTATGAATCACTTGGTACTTGCGAACCGTGCCTCATGGGCAAGATGACTAAAACACCGTTCTCCGGTAATATGGAGAGAGCAACAGATTTATTGGAAATCATACATACCGATGTATGTGGTCCGATGAATATTGAGGCTCGTGGCGGATATCGTTATTTTCTCACCTTCACAGATGATTTAAGCAGATATGGGTATATCTACTTAATGAAACATAAGTCTGAAACATTTGAAAAGTTCAAGGAATTTTAGAGTGAAGTTGAAAATCATCGTAACAAGAAAATAAAGTTTCTACGATCTGATCGTGGAGGAGAATATTTGAGTTACGAGTTTGGTGTACATTTGAAAAATTGTGGAATAGTTTCGCAACTCACGCCACCCGGAACACCACAACGTAATGGTGTGTCCGAACGTCGTAATCGTACTTTACTAGATATGGTGCGATCTATGATGTCTCTTACTGATTTACCGCTATCATTTTGGGGTTATGCTTTAGAGACGGCCGCATTCACGTTAAATAGGGCACCATCTAAATCCGTTGAGACGACGCCTTATGAACTATGGTTTGGCAAGAAACCAAAGTTGTCGTTTCTTAAAATTTGGGGTTGCGATGCTTATGTAAAAAAGCTTCAACCTGATAAGCTCGAACCCAAATCGGAGAAGTATGTCTTCATAGGATATCCAAAGGAAACTATTGGATACACCTTCTATCACAGATCCGAAGGCAAGACTTTTGTTGCTAAAATCGGAAACTTTCTTGAGAAGGAGTTTTCTCTCGAAAGAAGTGAGTGGGAGGAAAGTAGAACTTGACGAGATAACTGTACCTACTCCGTTATTGGGAAATAGTACATCACAGAAAACTGTTTCTGTGAGACCTACATCAATAAGAGAGGAAGTTAATGATGATGATCATGAAACTTTAGATCAAGATACTACTGTACCTCGTAGATCAACCAGAGTAAGATCCGCACCAGAGTGGTACGGTAATCCTGTTCTGGAAGTCATGCTACTAGATCATGATGAACCTACGAACTATGAAGAAGCGATGGTGAGCCCAGATTCCGCAAAGTGGCTTGAAGCCATGAAATCTGAGATGGGATCCATGTATGAGAACAAAGTATGGACTTTGGTTGACTTGCCCGATGATCGGCAAGCAATTGAGAATAAATGGATCTTTAAGAAAAAGACTGATGCTGATGGTAATGTTACTGTCTACAAAGCTCGACTTGTCGCAAAAGGTTTTCGACAAGTTCAAGGAGTTGACTACGATGAGACTTTCTCACCCGTAGCGATGCTTAGGTCTGTCAGAATCATGTTAGCAATTGCCGCATTTTATGATTATGAAATTTGGCAAATGGATGTAAAAACCGCATTCCTGAATGGATTTCTGGAAGAAGAGTTGTATATGATGCAACCAGAAGGTTTTGTCGATCCAAAGGGAGCTAACAAAGTGTGCAAACTCCAGCGATCCATCTATGGACTGGTGCAAGCATCTCGGAGTTGGAATAAACGCTTTGATAGTGTGATCAAAGCATTTGGGTTTATACAGACTTTTGGAGAAGCCTGTATTTACAAGAAAGTGAGTGGGAGCTCTGTAGCATTTCTGATATTATATGTGGATGACATATTACTCATTGGAAATGATATAGAATTTCTGGATAGCATAAAGGGATACTTGAATAAAAGTTTTTCGATGAAAGACCTCGGGGAAGCTGCTTACATATTAGGCATAAAGATCTATAGAGATAGATCAAAACGCTTAATTGGACTTTCACAAAGCACATACCTTGACAAGATTTTGAAGAAGTTCAAAATGGATCAAGCAAAGAAAGGGTTCTTGCCTGTATTGCAAGGTGTGAAGTTGAGTCAGACTCAATGCCCGACCACTGCAGAAGATAGAGAGAAAATGAAAGATGTTCCCTATGCTTCAGCCATAGGCTCTATCATGTATGCAATGCTGTGTACCAGACCTGATGTGTGCCTTGCTATAAGTTTAGCAGGGAGGTACCAAAGTAATCCAGGGGTGGATCACTGGACAGCGGTCAAGAACATCCTGAAATACCTGAAAAGGACTAAGGATATGTTTCTCGTATATGGAGGTGACAAAGAGCTCACCGTAAGAGGTTACGTTGATGCAAGCTTTGACACTGATCCGGACGATTCTAAATCGCAAACCGGATACGTGTTTACTTTAAACGGTGGAGCTGTCAGTTGGTGCAGTTCTAAACAAAGCGTCGTAGCGGGATCTACATGTGAAGCGGAGTACATAGCTGCTTCGGAAGCAGCGAACGAAGGAGTCTGGATGAAGGAGTTCATATCCGATCTAGGTGTCATACCTAGTGCATCGGGTCTAATGAAAATCTTCTGTGACAATACCGGTGCAATTGCCTTGGCAAAGGAATCCAGATTTCACAAAAAAACCAAACACATCAAGAGACGCTTCAACTCCATCCGGGATTTAGTCCAGGTGGGAGACATAGAGATTTGCAAGATACATACGGATCTGAATGTTGCAGACCCGTTGACTAAGCCTCTTCCACGAGCAAAACATGATCAGCACCAAGACTCCATGGGTGTAAGAATCATTACTGTGTAATCTAGATTATTGACTCTAGTGCAAGTGGGAGACTGAAGGAAATATGCCCTAGAGGCAATAATAAAGTTATTATTTATTTCCTTATATCATGATAAATGTTTATTATTCATGCTAGAATTGTATTAACCGGAAACATAATACATGTGTGAATACATAGACCAACAGAGTGTCACTAGTATGCCTCTACTAGACTAGCTCGTTAATCAAAGATGGTTATGTTTCCTAACCATGAACAAAGAGTTGTTATTTGATTAACGAGGTCACATCATTAGTTGAATGATCTTATTGACATGACCCATTCCATTAGCTTAGCACCCGATCGTTTAGTATGTTGCTATTGCTTTCTTCATGACTTATACATGTTCCTATAACTATGAGATTATGCAACTCCCGTTTACCGGAGGAACACTTTGGGTACTACCAAACTTCACAACGTAACTGGGTGATTATAAAGGAGTACTACAGGTGTCTCCAATGGTAGATGTTGGGTTGGCGTATTTCGAGATTAGGTTTTGTCACTCTGATTGTCGGAGAGGTATCTCTGGGCCCTCTCGGTAATACACATCACATAAGCCTTGCAAGCATAATAACTAAGATGTTAGTTATGAGATGATGTATTACGGAACGAGTAAAGAGACTTGCCAGTAACGAGATTGAACTAGGTATTGGATACCGACGATCGAATCTCGGGCAAGTAACATACCGATGACAAAGGGAACAACGTATGTTGTTATGCGGTCTGACCGATAAAGATCTTCGTAGAATATGTAGGAGCCAATATGGGCATCCAGGTCCCGCTATTGGTTATTGACCGGAGACGTGTCTCGGTCATGTCTACATTGTTCTCGAACCGTAGGGTCCGCACGCTTAACGTTACGATGACAGTTATTATGAGTTTATGCATTTTGATGTACCGAAGGTTGTTCGGAGTCCCGGATGAGATCACGGACATGACGAGGAGTCTCGAAAAGGTCGAGACGTAAAGATTGATATATTGGAAGACTATGTTTGGGCACCGGAAGCGTTCCGGGTGAAATCGGGATTTTTCCGGATTACCGGGAGGGTTACCGGAACCCCCCCGGGAGGTAAATGGGCCTATTGGGCCTTAGTGGAAAAGAGAGAAGAGGCAGCCCACACCTGGCCGGCGCCCCCCACCTTTCCCAAGTCCTAATAGGACTAGGAGAGGTGGGCCGGCCCCCTCTTTCTCCTTCTTCCCCAAGAATCCTAGTTGGAATAGGATTGGGGGGAAGGAGTCCTACTCCCGGTGGGAGTAGGACTCCTCCCTGCGCCTCCCTCCTAGCCGGCCGAACCCCCTGCCCCTGGCCTTTATATACGGGGGCAGGGGGCACCACAAGACACACAAGTTAATCGTTCCTTAGCCGTGTGCGGTGCCCCCTGCCACCAAATTCCACCTCGAACATACCGTTACAGTGCTTAGGCGAAGCCCTGCGTCGGTAGTACATCAAGATCGTCACCACGCCGTCGTGCTGACGGAACTCTTCCTTGACGCTTTGCTGGATCGGAGCCCGAGGAACGTCATCGAGCTGAGCGTGTGCTAAGAACTCGGAGGTGCCGGAGTAACGGTGCTTGGATCGGTTGGATCGGGAAGAAGACGTACGACTACTTCCTCTACGTTGTGTGATCGCTTCCGCAGTCGGTCTGCGTTGGTACGTAGACATCACTCTCCCCTCTCGTTGCTGTGCATCACCATGATCTTGCGTGTGCGTAGGAAATTTTTTGAAATTACTGCGTTCCCCAACAGCCGGCCAGTCGGCGGAGGCCTTGGAGGCGACCGGCTCCGGTACGTCCGGGTGGACTCCCAGCGCGGGGACCGGTGAGCTGAACGTGGCGGCCCAAGAGGTCCGGAGTCGGCTACGAGCTTAGGCCGGCCTCCTGCAGCAATACACGCAGGAGTTCCTATCGACGCGAGCCGCCATCCGGGTAAGTTTTTTGCTCTCGACCGCTCTGGTTCCTTGATTTCTTCCGTGGGGGCGCGTCAGCACACCCACTGGGTGTAGTCCCCGAGATTCGGGTCGACTGCTGCGTAGTCGGGTCGGATCTTTCTTGGCGACCATCTCATGTTTTCTTTCTATCTTAACTTCCAGGAATATCATAATTCCTGTGCTGCCGCCTTCAACTCCCAGGCTCAGGAGTTGGGTCGGAAGATCGAAGACCTGGCCAACAGCCGAAGTAAGTGTTTGTTTTTATCTGTTTCCTGTGGGGGCGCGTCAGCGCACCCACTGGGTGTAGTCCCCGAGATTCGGGCCAACTGCTGAGCAGTCGGGTCGGATCTTCCTTGACGACCTTTCCCTCATTGGTTTTCTCTTTTTGTCTTTTGTTCTTTGCAGGAGCCAACGCCGACTTGCGGAGAGAGCTTGGCGAGGCGCAGACTGCCCTTCGTACCAGGGACGCCGAGTACGCCACCTTGGCCCAGGAGCGTGACCGCCTGGCCAAGAAGCTGGCTGATCAGGAAGAAAGCCACAAGGCGGCCCTGCAGAAGGCGCGGGAGAGCGAGGCCGCCCTGAAGGCGGAGTTTGAGAACGAGGCGGCAAGCTGGGCTGAGACTCGTCGAGCACTGGATGCGGGCTTCGGCCGCATCGAAGACTTGATCGATGGTAAGCTGCTTTTTTCGCCCTTCTTCTGCCTGCTGGCCGCCTGGGGTCGTGGGCTGACTTGTGCTGCCGCCCCTTTTCTTGTGCAGATTATTTTCTGGGCCACTCCACCCTTGCCGCCCAAGCGATCGAGGCTTATCGCGAGGCGCGCCGTCAGGCGGGCGACAACGTCGCGCCGGACGCCAATCGAACGCTGGCGGAGCAGCTCGTGGCCATCGAAGCACGGCTGTAGCCGGCTCACCGGATGCTTCGCCGGCTTCAACGTGCCGGGGCGCAGGTGCTGGCCGCCCTCTGTCCCGGCCAGACGATCCCCCGCACACCAAGCCGGACCGCCGACTGGCTGGAGGTCGCAGTCGGCCATTTCGAAGCATGGAAGGCGTCGGCGGCCCGCCTCGGAGCCGGGCGGGCGTTGGAGTTCGTCCGCGCCTGGTACCCAGGGCTAAGCCTGGACCAACTGCATACTTGGAGGTTGGAAGCCGACGCGGAGCTGAAGGAAGTGCGGCCGGCAATTGCCCAGCGCGCCTCGACAATTGCCGAGTGCATTGACATCAGTGTCTTCGCGCCCGAGCTCAATGACGACGGTGTTGCACAGCCGGAGGACTGGTTCGACCTGGACCCGGCGGCGGGCGAGGACTCGGCCGAGGAGATCGCCTCCAGCGATGAGCGCGAGGATGACGAGGACGAAGACGGCGAAGACATTGAGCCGTCTAGCGGAGCAACCGGCCAGCCTCCAGCTGATCGTGCCTCCAGCAACGAGGCGCGTGGAACCGCGCCCTCGGCAGGAGGCGGTGATCGAGCCGAAGTTCACCAGCCGGCCGCTCCCTCAGCCGACGCAACCGTCTCCACCGACCAGCCCAGCTCGTCAACCGCTCCGCCAGCTTGACTTGCCGTCTTTATTCTTCCTGCTTGTCGTCTTTTGGAACAATCTTTTAAGCTTTTGCAATTCCACCCGCTGGGGGTGTATCGAACTATGTTGGATGTCGGCCTCTTAGAGGTCTTTTTATGTAAACATTATGGTAGGCATGTTTGGTTTCCATGCACGTACGCTTTTTATCCTTAGGCTTTTTCCTTTGCCGCCTTCCCGCTTTGGGGAGGCAAGTACTCAAGCTTTCTTAGATTGAAGCGAAGTGAATGGAAACCGGCCGGCCGGCTACTCTGGTAGTCGGTCGGCGGCAGGCGGCGAACCGGCTCCTGTTATATTAGTCCGCTGGTCCCTAGCCATTTTTCATGTGTGCACCCTTTCCTGCTTTTGACTCTTGCCAGCCGAACAGCCGGTTCTTCGAACTGCGGCTTTGGCAAGAGCTAAGCTTGGGTGCCGGCACACTACTTGCCTGACTACGGGTAAGACTTCTAATATAACTTTAGTCGGTCAGTCCCCGGGCCGACTGGTCGAACCTGGTGCCGGACAGAATAAGTAAATGAAATGACAAGGTCATAAGCATGATATTGTTCATTCACAAATAAAAGATGGCAGTCCCCGAGTCCTCCTCGGGGAGCCTATTGTCTCGTACTTATTACAAAAGTTAACGTAATACATACTGCATTTCAACTGTAAAATCTTCGAAGGAGATTGGCGTTCCATGGTCGTTCCGACTCCTTGCCCGAGTCGTCTCTCTTGCGTGCCTTGGGTTTCTGTGCATCGATCAAGTAGTAGGAGTTGTTGCCTAGAGCTCTGCTGACAACGAAGGGGCCTTCCCAGGGGGCCGAGAGCTTGTGCTGGCCGGCTATTCGCTGGATCAGCCGGAGCACAAGGTCGCCCTCCTGGAAGGATCTTGGCCTGACCTTTCGGCTGTGGTAGCGGCGCAACCCCTGCTGGTAGATGGCAGACCGGCTGAGGGCTAACAGCCGGCCTTCTTCCAGCAGGTCGACGCTGTCTTCTCGTGCTTCCTTGCCCTCCGCCTCCGTGTACATGGTCACCCGAGGTGAGTCGAACTCGATGTCAGTCGGGATGATTGCTTCGGCACCGTACAGGAGGAAAAAAGGAGTGAAGCCGGTTGACTTGTTTGGGGTGGTGCGCAGACTCCAGAGGACAGCCGGCAGCTCATCTAGCCAACAGCCGGCTGAACGCTCCAGAGGTACGACCAGTCGGGGCTTGATGCCGGAAAGGATGAGGCCGTTGGCTCGCTCGACCTGGCCGTTTGACTGCGGGTGGGCGACGGACGCTAAGTCCAGCCGGATACCTTGTGCAGCGCAGAAACGTGCCAAGGCTCCTTTGGCAAAATTTGTGCCATTGTCGGTGATGATGCTGTGTGGCACGCCGTACCGAGTTGTTATGTCTGCGATGAATGTCACGGCAGTCAGCCCATTCAGCTTCTTGATCGGCTTTGCTTTGATCCACTTGGTGAATTTATCTACGGCGACGAGCAAATGTGTCATGCCGCCGCGCGCCGTCTTGAATGGGCCCACCATGTCTAATCCCCAAATGGTGAAGGGCCAAGTGATGGGGATGGTCTTGAGTGCCGAAGCCGGCATGTGTTGCTTGGAGCTGAAAAGTTGGCAGCCTTTGCAATGCTTAACTAATTCTTTGGCGTCATCCAAAGCAGTCGGCCAGAAAAAGCCATGGCGGAAAGCTTTGGCGACAAGTGATCTTGAGGCGGCATGGTGGCCGCATTCTCCTTGGTGTATATCTTTGAGGATTGCAACGCCCTTCTCTTGCTCGACGCACCATTGGAGGACTCCAGTGACACTGCGCTTGACCAGCTCTCTGTTGACGATCATGTATGCTCCGGCTCGACGCTGGACTTGTCTCGCTTCTGTTTTGTCAGCCGACAGATCTTGGTTTACTAGGATGTTGAGGATGGATTGGGCCCATGACGGGGCGGCGACTTCCCCTACCGCCAATGTGGATACTGCCACCAGGGTGGGCGGGTTGGGTGCTGAAGTGCTGGAGTCGGCCGCCAACTACTGCAGTCCCCGGGCCGGCTACCGCAGTCCCCGGGCCGGGTGCGGTAGTCCCCGGGCCGGTTACTGCAGTCCCCGGGCCGAGTACTGAAGTCCCTGGGTCGCCTGCTTGGTTCTTCGAGCTAGACCCGGCCCCATCGGGGTTGGACGGCACGAAGATGGAGTCGGATTCTGGAGACGGCTTGATGGATGGCTTGAGGAGGCGTTGTAGAGCGACGCCGGTTGGTATTGCTTGCCGAGTGGAGCCTATTCGGGCCAGGGCATCGGCTGGCTCGTTGTCGGCTCGCGGTACATGGAGGAACTCGCATCCTTCAAAGTATCCACTGATTTGCTGCACCAGGAAGCGGTAGCTTGACATGTTTGCGTCCTTGGCGTCCCAGTCGCCGGATGATTGTTGAACCACCAAATCCGAGTCGCCATAACATAGGATCCGGCGGATGCCGAGTTCCTTGGCAAGCCGGAGCCCATGTATGAGCGCCTCATATTCGGCTACATTGTTGGAGGCGGCGAAGTGTATTTGCAGCGTGTATCTAAGCTTGTCGCCCTTGGGAGAGGTAAGGACGGCGCCGGAGCTTGGGACTTGATGGCGGTGCGGGGCAGGTAGAAGATTGTGTAGGGGGCCAGCTCAATGGCCCACTTCGCCACCCGGCCGGATGCATCCCGGCTGCCTATGATCTCGGCCAGCGGGGCAGTGCATACGACCGTGATGGGATGCTCTTGAAAGTAGGGCTTCAGCTTCTTGGCGGTGAAGTACACGCCGTAGCACATCTTCTGGTAGTGTGGGTAGTTCTGTTTCGAGTCGGACAGCACCTCGCTCAAGTAATACGCCGGCCTCTGGACCGGCTGAGCTTGGCCTTCTTCTGGGCGTTGGACCACGATGACGGTGCTGACCACCTGGCTGGTTGCGGCAATGTAAAGGAGCATGGGCTCTTTCTCAGTCGGCGCCGCGAGGACAGGCGGCGTGGCCAGCATCTTCTTTAGCTCGTGAAAGGCTTGATCGGCCTGGTCATTCCACTCGAAGTGAGTGCTCTTCTTCATGAGGCGGTAGAGAGGGAGGGCTTTCTCTCCGAGCCGGCTGATGAAGCGGTTTAAAGAGGCCAAGCACCCGGTGAACTTCTGCATTTCTCGAACCTTGGTGGGGATCGCCATTCTCTCGATGGCCTTGATCTTTACCGGGTTGCACTCGATGCCGCGTTCGGAGACCAGGAAGCCTAGGAGCTGGCCGGCTGGTACTCCAAACACGCATTTCTCGGGGTTGAGCTTGATTCGGAACCGGCGCAGGTTCTCGAACGTTTCTTTCAGGTCTTCCAGCAAGGTGCCGCGCTTCTCCGTCTTCACCACGATATCGTCCATGTAGATGTGAGCATTTTTGCCGAGTTGCGTGAGGAGGCACTTCTGCATGCAACGCTAAAAAGTGGCACCGGCATTCCTCAAGCCGAATGTCATGGTCAGGTAGTAGAAGGCTCCAAATGGCGTGATGAAGGCGGTCTTCAGGCGGTCATCCGGGTTCAGTTTTATCTGGTGGTATCCTGAATAAGCATCCAAAAAACTCAACAGCTCGCATCCAGCTGTGGAGTCTATCACTTGGTCAATTCTTGGCAGGGCGAAGGGATCTTTGGGGTAGGCTTTGTTGAGGCTTGTGTAGTCTATACACATGCGCCACTTGTTATTCTTCTTCAGCATGAGGACCGGGTTGGCAAGCCACTCCGGGAAGAAAACTTCCATGATGAAGCCGGCAGCCAGAAGCCGGGCTATCTCCTCCCCTACAATCCTTCTCTTCTCCTCTGACAGTCGGCGGAGAGGCTGCTTGACTGGTTTTGCGTCTTCTCGCACGTGTAGCTTGTGCTCGGCGAAATCCTGCGGAACACCCGGCATGTCCTTGGGGGACCATGCAAAGATATCCCGATTCTCACGGAGGAAATTGGCGAGCTCGCCTTCCTATTTGCTGTTCAGGCTTGCCCCAATGACGGCAAACCTCTCTGGGTGATCTGGGTCAAGAGGTATCTTCTTGGTCTCCTTGGCCGGCTGGAAAGATCCTTGGGCATCATGCTCCTTGGAGTCGGTGGGCTGGCTCAGCTGCTTGCTGGCCAGGGCCACGACTCGGTCCAGCGTCTTCTTTTCTTCGGCAATCACAAGGGACTCGGCCAGTCGGCTGCTGGCTGCAGCGCACTCGGCAGACTTGTTGTAATCGTCGGCTATGGTGATGATGCCCTTGGAGCTTGGTATCTTCATCTTGAGGTATGCGTAGTGGGGGACCGCCATGAACTTGGCCAAGGCGGGTCGGCCAAGCAATGCATGGTAAGGGCTCTCCAGGTCCACCACATCGAACCAGATCGCTTCCCGGTGGAAATGCTCCTTGTCCCCAAAGAGTACGTCGATCTTGATCTTGCCAATGGGGGCATAGGACAAGCAGGGCACGATGTCGTGAAACACCGTCTGAGTCGGCACAAGTTGCTTTGTCTTGACACTTAACTTCTCCAGGGTGTCGCGGTACAGGATGTTGATGCTGCTTCCGCCATCTATCAGTACGCAGGAGAAGCGGGCGGCGCGTCTGTCCGTCGCGAGGGTGGCCTCTAGGACCAAAGCATAGGAGCCGGGAGACGGCATCACCTCTGGGTGATCGGCCCGGCTCCAGCTAATGGGTTTCTCTGACCAATGCATGTGTCCGGCTGGGTTAGCAGCGACCACACTAACTTTCGGATGCTCTCGGCGCTTGCTGCGCCGGTCTTCGAGCTGGCTCGTAAAGATGACGTAGGATGCTTGCTCGTCGGAGAACTCGTCCTGCACGGCACCGACTGCGGGCCGGGCAGCCTGAGGCGGCGGAGCCGGAGGCGGCGGACCGGCAGGAGGAGTCAGCATGAGCCCTTCGCCCTTGGAGATTCGGGCGAACCAGTTGCACTTTCGGGTTGTGTGGTTGGACGGCTTCGCGCCGCTATGGAACTTGCACGGGGCGTCAAGAGCTTGCTCGTAGGAGAAAGCCGGCTGCCAAGCCGGCCGGCCGCCCTTGGGCTTCTTGGGAGCGGGCCGCCCTTCAGGCGGCGTGTCATCGACCGTGGCCACCTGCCGGTTAACGGGAGGCGGCGCAGGGCCTTTACGCTTCTGTTCATTCGGGTGCTGGCGTCGGCCGGAATCTCCTGCCGGCGTCTTGGGCGCCGGGTTAAGAACTTTCCCGGACGCATCTACCCGGAGCTCGGTCTTCATCGAAGAATCGGCGGTGGCGTATCTATCGGCGATGTTCAGAAGCTCATCAAGGGTAGTCGGTTCGTCGCAGAGAAGCTTGTGCTTGAGGAGGGTGCCTTCTCGGCACCCGGCAGTGAAGTATTCGATGGCCTACACCTTGTGCACCCCTTCACAAGAGTTGCGAAGCTCGGCCCAACGCGTGAGGTAGTCGCGAGTGGATTCGGCTGGGCCCTATACACATAGGGAGAGCTGCCTGGGCTTGGGAGCCCGCTTGTAGGTGCTGGTGAAGTTGCGAACGAAGGCTTCGGTACAATCTACCCAGCTGTTGATGCTGAGAGGCTTGAGGCTGTTAAGCCAAGTCCGTGTCGTGCCTTGCAGCATGAGGGGCACGTACTTTACGGCAACTCACCGGTTGCCGTTGGCTATGCTGACTGTCGTGGAGTAGTCGATCAGCCAGTCTTCCGGCTTCATGGAGCCGTTGTACTTGGGCGTGTCTCTTGGGAGCGAGAACCCTTTGGGGAAGGGTTCGTCGCGGATGCGGGGGCCAAAGCAGGGCGGGCCGACATCGTCTTCTTCTTCCAGCGCCAGGGATCTGGTCAAGTGGTCGATCCGATGGCAGGCGTCGTTCTCGCCGACTCCTTCGCGGCGACCTAGTCGGCCGCTAAGAGTCGGATGCGCCACTGGCGGTGGGGTGGGGTATCTTTCTCCATGAGCCCGAGGCAGAGGCGGGCTGCCCCGCCATTCCCTGGCTCAGGGATGGCCATCCGCGTCGCGCTCGATGGAGATTCATGTCCGGCTTCGGCTGGAAGCCGGCTCTTTCTCGCGCCGTGCGCGGGTGTTACTCTTAGTCGGCGTCCGGGACATCGCGCCGTGATCCTGACGCGGGGGTGGGCTTCCCGCGCGGGCGTCGGCCTCGTGCCGCTGAGCGGCCGCGTCGATCAGTTGTTGTATGCGCCGGGTCATGTGGGGGAGGTTTTCGGCCTCCAAGCCGTCCAACTCGTCTACGGCCGCTTGGGCGGCGCAGGTTCTCGAGCGGAGTGGCATAGACCGGGCGGTCGACTCCCGGTGCGTCGGCGATGATGGCGCCACATTGCCTGACAGCACCAGCCCGGCTTGGGCCAGCCGGGGCCGGTGTGCCGAAGGCGGCGCGGTCAGCTTCGCGCTGGTAAGCCTCAGTGAGGCGTCTCACAGAAGCCAGCCTCCGGCCCTCCGCGAGGAGGGCGAGACGGCGTGCCTCCGGTGCTTCGTCATCGGCGTCAGCCGGGAGGGGGACGGACAAGTCGTGGGCCGCAGCGCGCGGGGCGTCGTGGGCGCTCTCGTCGGCCGGATCGCCATGGCCGATAACCATCACCTCAGTGGTGATGGTATCGCGATCGTCGGCCCGAGGGAGCGGGTCGTTGTAGATCGTGACATTGGTGGGGAAGGTGTTGTAGGAGGCCGTGTCGGAGTCAACAGAGTCGACCAGCATCGGGTCGGTGGAGCCAACCGACTCCAGATCCGCAACAGGCTCGCTGGAGACATGGAGTTGGCTAAGGAGGTTGGCGAGGTGGTCGGTGCCCGCATCGGAGGCGAGCTCGTCGGAGATGCGGGCCTCGTCGAGGAGATCAGCGAGGCTGCTTGCCGCGCAGATGCTGGCGACGCCTTGCAGCGCGTCATGGCAAGCGCCATCGGGCGTGCCGGGCTGGCTACACTCGCTAGGGAGGAAGAGGGTTCCTGTCCAGAACAGGTCTCTGGACGACGGTGCACCTGGCCCCATGGTGGGCGCCAAATGTCGGGTGGTAGGTGCGACATATGCCAACGGGTGGCTTATCATTGTGGTAGACAATAAGACGTCGCCGGTGCCTGGAAACGGGATGAGGCGAAGACAAGCTCGCCGGCGTACTTTACCCAGCTTCAGGGCTCTCCGTGGAGATAACACCCCTACTGCTGCTCTGCGGGGTCTCCGCATGATCACTAGATGAACAAGTGGCTACACGATGCTCCTTGAGCTGTTTTGGTGGAAGGAGGAAGAAGGGCACGGCTAGCCTGCTTCCTCTCCTTGTATGGTGTCTAAGACTAGCTTGAGAGTCCAACCCTTTGCATGGGTGCACCGGGGGGTTTATATAGGCCTACCCCCGGGGGTTCAATGGTAATCCGGCTGGGCGCGGGGCCCAGCCGTCTGTGACTATGCTCGCCGGCTTCTCCGCCGGCTGCTGGGGCCCGCCGACTGGTGGGTCCCGCCGGCTGCCGGCACCCTGGTCGACAGGCAGGCCCCACTGTCCAGGGCCTGGTCGGTGGCTGGTTACTGTTGCTCCGTGCTGATGACGCGGGCTTGGTCGGGGTAAGCGTGGCTACAGTACCGCCGTCCTGGCGGGCGATTACTGTAGCCCCGCCGTATCTTGTCTCCTTAATGGGCGTCTCCTTCGAGGAGGATGGCGAGCCGGCTATGGGGGGCCGGCTCTCCATCGGGCCGACTTGAGAGGAGGTGCGGCCGCCTTTGGTATCTCTCTGCCCGAAGGGGCCCACCACCTCGGGGGCCACGCTGGTGGCCCGTCGTGGATGGCGTCAAGGCCGCCGTGGCAACAGTGCCGCGTCGGACGGGTCGTGGCCACCCGTACGGCGCACTTTGCTGGGCGTGCTCCGGGTTTTGGGGGTGGCAGGCTTTACTGTAGCCACGCCCTGCTTCATCATTGCTGGGTGGACGCGGACTTCGCGGGTACGATCTTGACTGCTTTATGGGAGCCAGCTTCTTGGAGTCGGCCTATTTGTTGCCGACTTCTCGTAGTCGGCCCCCCACAGCCTCCTTCATGGGGGCTAAAGGCGGGCCGCCCCCCGAAGCCGGCCTAGAAGATAGCCGGCAGGGGGAAGGCTGCCCCAGGTCTTGAATTCTTCTGAGAGTCGGACGGGCTCGTAATTTTTTCAGTAGGGCCAGGGGAAGCCGGCTTGGCTACCCATGGCTATTTACTCTGACACCAGGGCACTGTTCGGCGGCACAGCTAGATCATGCTCGTCGTGACAATGCGGCGCGCTCGGCAGTGGCTCGAATCCGTCGAAGATCAAGTCCCCGCGGATGTCAGACGTGTAGTTTAAACTTCCAGATCTGACCTGACGGCCAGGGGCATGGCTTTCGATCTGCTCCAGATGGCCAAGTGAATTGGCCCGCAGTGCGAAGCCGCCGAAGACGAAGATCTGTCCGGGGAGGAAGGTCTCACCCTGGACTGCATCGCCATTGATGATCGTCGGAGCCATCAAGCCTGATGGCGACGACACAGAGGAACTCTCAATGAAAGCACCAATGTCGGTGTCAAAACCGGCGGATCTCGGGTAGGGGGTCCCGAACTATGCGTCTAGGCCGGATGGTAACAGGAGGCAAGGGACACGAAGTTTTACCCAGGTTCGGGCCCTCTCGATGGAGGTAAAACCCTACGTCCTGCTTGATTAATATTGATGATATGGATAGTACAAGAGTAGATCTACCACGAGATCGGAGAGGCTAAACGCTAGAAGCTAGCCTATGGTATGATTGTTGATGTGTATGTTGTCCTACGGACTAAAACCCTCCGGTATATATAGACACCGGATAGGGTTAGGGTTATATAGAGTCGGTTACAAAGGTAGGAGATCTGCATATCCATATCGCCAAGCTTGCCTTCCACGCCAAGGAAAGTCCCTCCCGGACACGGGACGAAGTCTTCAATCTTGTATCTTCATAGTCCAGGAGTCCGGCTGAAGGTATAGTCCGGCTATCCGAACACCCCCTAATCCAGGACTCCCTCACCCACCATATACCTTCCTCAAAACAGCCACCATACCTACCTATCATGGCATCTCCATAGCCATTCCGAGATATATTGCCATGCAACTTCCATCATCATCATATACATGACTTGAGCATTCATTGTCATATTGCTTTGCATGATCGTAAGATAGCTAGCATGATGTTTTCATGGCTTGTCCGTTTTTTTATGTCATTGCTACGCTAGATCATTGCACATCCCGGTACACCGCCGGAGGCATTCATATAGAGTCATATCTTTGTTCTAGTATTGAGTTGTAATATTGAGTTGTAAGTAAATAAAAGTGTGATGATCATCATTATTAGAGCATTGCCCCAGTGAGGAAAGGATGATGGAGACTATTGTTCCCCCACAAGTCGGGGTGAGACTCCGGACGAAAAAAAAAGAGAAAGGCCAAAAAAAAGAAGGCCCAAAAAAATTAAAAAATTAAAAAATGAGAGAAAAAGAGAGAAGGGGCAATGTTACTATCCTTTTACCACACTTGTGCTTCAAAGTAGCACCATGTTCTTCATATAGAGAGTCTCTTGAGTTATCACTTTCATATACTTGTGGGAATTTTCATTATAGAACTTGGCTTGTATATTCCGATGATGGGCTTCCTCAAATGCCCCAGGTCTTCATGAGCAAGCAAGTTGGATGCACACCCACTTAGTTTCAGTTTGAGCTTTCATACACTTATAGCTCTAGTGCATCCACTGCATGGCAATCCTTACTCACTCACATTGATATTTATTGATGGGCATCTCCATAGCCCGTTGATACGCCAAGTTGATGTGAGACTATCTTCTCCTTTTTTTTCTTCCCCACAACCACCACTCTATTCCACATATAGTGCTATGTCCATGGCTCACGCTCATGTATTGCATGAAAGTTGAAAAGGTTTGAGAACGTCAAAAGTATGAAACAATTGCTTGGCTTGTCATCGGGGTTGTGCATGATTTGAATATTTTGTGTGATGAAGATGGAGCATAGCTAGACTATATGGTTTTGTAGGGATAACTTTCTTTGGCCATGTTATTTTGAAAAGACATGATTGCTTGAAGTATTATTGTCTTAATGTCAAATGATAGACAATTGCTTTGAGTCACTCATATCTTAATATTCATGCCATGATTAGATATGTGATCAAGATTATGCTAGGTAGCATTCCACATCAAAAATTATCTTTTTTATCATTTACCTACTCGAGGATGAGCAGGAATTAAGCTTTGGGATGCTGATACGTCTCCGTCGTATCTATAATTTTTGATTGTTCCATGCCAATATTCTACAACTTTCATATACTTTGGCAACTTTTTATACTATTTTTGGGACTAACATATTGATCTAGTGCCCAGTGCCAGTTCCTGTTTGTTGCATGTTTTTTGTTTCGCAGAAAATCCATATCAAACGGAGTCCAAACGGGATAAAAACGGACGGAGATTTTTTGGAATATATGTGATTTTTGGGAAGTGAAATCAACGCGAGATGATGCTCGAGGGGCCCACGAGGTAGGGGGCGCGCCCCTGACCCTCGTGGCCACCCCGTAAGGTGGTTGATGCCCTTCTTTCGCTGCAAGAAAGCCAATATCCGGATAGAGATTATGTTAAAGTTTCAGCCCAATCGGAGTTATGGATCTCCGAGAATATAAGAAACGGTGAACGGATAGAATCTGAGAACGCAGAAACAGAGAGAGACAGAGAGACAGATCCAATCTCGGAGGGGCTCTCGCCCCTCCCACGCCATGGAGACCAAGGACCAGAGGGGAAACCCTTCTCCCATCTAGGGAGGAGGTCAAGGAAGAAGAAGGAGGAGGGGGGCTCTCCCCCCTCACTTCCGGTGGCACCAGAGTGCCACCGGGGGCCATCACCATCACCGCAATCTTCACCAACAACTTCACCGCCATCACCACCAACTCTTCCCCCCTCTATGCAGCAGTGTAACCTCTCTCTTACCCGCTGTAATCTCTACTTAAACATGGTGCTCAACGCTATATATTATTTCCCAATGATGTATGGCTATCCTATGATGTTTGAGTAGATCCGTTTTGTCCTATGGGCTATTTGTTGATCAAGATTGGTTTGAGTTGCATGTTTTATTATTGGTGCTGTCCTATGGTGCTCTCCGTGTTGCGCAAGCGTGAGGGATCCCCGCTGTAGGGTGTTGCAATACGTTCATGATTCTCTTATAGTGGGTTGCGTGAGTGACTGAAAGACAAACCCGAGCAAGGGGGTTGTTGCGTATGGGATAAAGAGGACTTGATACTTTAATGCTATGGTTGGGTCTTACCTTAATGATCTTTAGTAGTTGCGGATGCTTGCTAGAGTTCCAATCATAAGTGCATATGATCCAAGAAGAGAAAGTATGTTAGCTTATGCCTCTCCCTCATATAAAATTGCAATAATGATTACCGGTCTAGTTATCGATTGCCTAGGGACAAATAACTTTATCGTAACAACAAGCTCTATACTAAACCTAACTTAGTTGTGTCCTTATCTAAACAGCCCCTACTTTTTATTTACTTTCTCTTTATTATCTTGCAAACCTATCCAACAACACCTACAAAGTACTTCTAGTTTCATACTTGTTCTAGGTAAAGCGAACGTCAAGCGTGCATAGAGTTGTATCGGTGGTCGATAGAACTTGAGGGAATATTTGTTCTGCCTTTAGCTCCTCGTTGGGTTCGACACTCTTACTTATCGAAAACTGTTGTGATCCCCTATACTTGTGTGTTATCATATCACCGTCTCTTCGCCGAACTAGTGCACCTATACAATTTACCATTGTATTGGGTGTGTTGGGGACACAAGAGACTCTTTGTTATTTGATTGCAGGGTTGTTTGAGAGAGACCATATTCATCCTATGCCTCCCACGGATTGATAAACCTTAGGTCATCCACTTGATGGAAATTTGCTACTGTCCTACAAACCTCTGCACTTAGAGGCCCAACAAAGTCTACAAGAAGAAGGTTGTGTAGTAGACATTAAGCTCTTTTCTGGCGCCGTTGCCGGGGAGTTTAGCGCTTGAAGGTATATCTTTAGATCTTGCAATCGAATCTTTTTGTTTCTTGTTTTATCACTAGTTTAGTTTATAAAAGGAAACTACAAAAAATGGAATTGAGTGTACCTCATATGCTTCATCTTTTTAATGTCTTTCATGAAAATAAGGATTCCGATAATTGTGCCAAAGTGTTAGAACAAGAATGCATTAGAATGTTTGGCACTAAATCTTTGAATGATGAGCATGATTGCAATGTTGTTAGTATGAATTCCTTGAATATCCATGGTACTAATGATGATTGCATTAGTGATGATGAAAATTCTCTCATAAGCATGTCAACTTTTGCGGAATACATAGAGCTTGCAAGCACACACCAAATAGGGAGGATAGATTTTGCAAGAGGCATACGTATTTGGAAACTAAATGGTTGCAAGAAGGCTAGATGATTGTGCTGAAAGATTCAATATTTATCACCATCCTTGTGAACTTTGCAATGAACATGGTCATTTAAAGCTCCAATGCTATTTGTTTCATGCTCAAATTGTGTCCAAAAATTGTGATAACTTGATTACCCTTGAGCATCATAAAGAGCTTAGTATTCTTTTGGGGTATGAAGAAATGAAACGTATAACAGAGGGTATTCCAAAATTTAATCTTGATAGATTTCTTGATTTTGATCTAGAAGAAATTTTTATGTATTGTGCGCTGAATTGCATTGAACATCCTTATATTGCCAATTACATAAAGACAAGAAAACAAATAGAAGATGAAGAGAATACTAATGAAAGGGAAGATACTTCCCAATATTCTCCTATTATTTCTTATGATGAATCAGGTAACGAGGAGGAGCCTCCTATTCAACCAATCTCATTAATAACGAGCTCCGTAAAGAGGATTAAACCCACACATGATTTGAAGAAGAAAAATAAAATACGAAGGAGAAAAGGTGAAAAGGTATCCCTCCCAAATGATGTTGCTCGTATTATTCATTGTGATGATGATAATTGCTATACTATCTGTGCTATCCATACTATTAATGATGAGAGTGATTATGCTTATGATATGAAAAGGCCCAAGCTTGGGGATGCTATGTTTGATGAGAATGACAAGTTTGAGAATATATTTGCTCCAATTAATTTTTGTCCCAACCTTGGGGATGCTATGTTTAATGAAGATGATACTTTTAGTCTCCCAAGTTTTGATATGAAAATTTATTATGATGATAGCATGCCTCCTACTTATGATGATTATATTGATGAAAGTGGGTTTGGAAGAGTGTCAACTTTAGGAAGTAATGGTCCCACTATTTTGGAGGGTGTTGAATCTTATTTTGACAATTATGAAAGTGGATTTGGAGAGGCCATGACTTTATTTAGTAACGATTCCACTATCTTGGAGGAGGTTTCAATCGATTATGATGAGAAAAAAGTTGCTACTTATGATAATTATTGTGATGATACGTATGCTATAAAAAGTAGTGATGATTATATTAAAACCTGTCATGATTATGATTACCCTTTTTTTGAACATTACTCTTTTAATGTGGAAACAATTTATAGTATTCGAGTCTCTTATGATACTCCCACTATTCCGAATGAGAAGAATTTTGCTTATGTGGTGAGTAGTAAATTTTCTATGCTTGTAGATCATGAAAATAATGCTTTAGGTGCTGGTTATATTGTTGAATTCATTCATGATGCTACTGAAAATTATTATGAGAGAGGAATATATGCTTGTAGGAATTGCAATAACATCAAGTTTCCTCTCTATGTGCTTAAAGTTTTGAAGTTATGCTTGTTTTGCCTTCCTATGCTAGTTGATTATTGTTCCCATAAGTTGTTTGCTCACAAAATCCCTATGCATAGGAAGTGGATTAGACTTAAATGTTCTAGTTATATTATTCATGATGCTCTCTTTATGTTTCAATTCTTATCCTTTATGTGAGCATCATTGAAGTCATCATGCCTAGCTAGGGGCATTAAACGATAGCGCTTGTTGGGACGCAACACGATTTTATTTTTGTTCCTTGCTTTTTGTTCATGTTTAGTAATAAATAATTTATATATCCCCTGTTATTATTGAGTTTTTATGTTTCAATTAGTATTTGTGCCAAGTAGAACCTTTGGGAAGACATGGGGAAAGTCTTTGCGATCTTGCTGTAAAAAACAGAAACTTTAGCGCTCACGAGATTAGCTGCCATTTTTTACTGGAGAGTGCGATTAAGTTTATTCTTTTTGAAGATGATTAATAGACAAATTCCTCACGTCCAAAAATTTATTTCAGAATTTTATCAGTTTCATAAGTATACGTTTGATACAGATTACTACAGACTGTTCTGTTTTTGACAGATTCTGTTTTCTATGTGTTGTTTGCTTATTTAGATGAATCTATGAGTAGTATCGGAGGGTATGAACCATAGAGAAGTTGGAATACAGTAGATATTACACCAATATAAATAAAGAATGAGTTCACAATAGTACCTAAATGGTGATTTATTTTCTTATACTAACGGAGCTTACGAGTTTTCTGTTAAGTTTTGTGTTGTGAACTTTTCAAGTTTTGGGTAAAGATTCGATGGACTATGGAATAAGGAGTGGCAAGAGCCTAAGCTTGGGGATGCCCAAGGCACCACAAGGTAATATTCAAGGACAACCAAGAGCCTGAGCTTGGGGATGCCCCAGATGGCATCCCCTCTTTCCTTCTTCGTTCATCGGTAACTTCACTTGAGGCTATATTTTTATTCACCACATGATATGTGTTTTGCTTGGAGCGTCATTTTATTTTCTTTTGTTTTGATTGCTGTTTGAATAATATACCAAGATCTGAAATTCTTAAATGTTATAGAGTCTTCACATAGTTACATAATCATTTGACTACTCATTGAGCTTCACTTATATTTTTCGGAGTAATTTGTCGTTTGCTCTAGTGCTTCAGTTATATCTTTTTAGAGCATGATGGTGGCTTTATTTTGAAGAAATAGATGAACTCTCATGCTTCACTTACATTATTTTGAGAGTCTTTAGAACATCATGGTAATTTTCTCGGGTTATGAAACTAGTCCTAATATGATAGGCATCCAAGATGGGTATAATAAAAACTTTCATATAAAGTGCATTGAATACTATGAGAAGTTTGATTCCTTATGACTGTTTTGAGATATGAAGATGGTGATATTAGAGCTGTGCTAGTTGAGCAGTTGTGAATTTGAGAGATACTTGTGTTAAAGTTTGTGATTCCCGTAGCATGCACGTATGGTGAACTGTTATGTGATGAAGTCGGAGAATGATTTATTTATTGATTGTCTTCTTTATGAGTGGCAGTCGGGGACAAGCGATGGTCTTTTCCTACCAATCTATCCCCCTAGGAGCATGCACGTAGTACTTTGTTTCGATGACTAATAGATTTTTGCAATAAGTATGTGATTTCTTTATGACCAATGTTGAGTCCATGGATTATACGCACTCTCACCCTTCCACCATTGCTAGCCTCTCTAGTACCCCGCAACTTTCACCGGTACCATAAACCCACCATTTACCTTCCTCAAAACAACCACCATACCTCCCTATTATGGCATTTCCATAGACATTTCGAGATATATTGCCATGCAACTTTCCACCGTTCCGTTTATTATGACACGCTCCATCATTGTCATATTGCTTTGCATGGTCATGTAGTTGACATCGTATTTGTGGCAAAGCCACAGTTCATAATTCTTTCATTCATGTCACTCATGAGTCATTGCACATCCCGGTACACCGCCGGAGGCATTCATATAGAGTCATATTTTGTTCTAAGTATCGAGTTGTAGTTCTTGAGTTGTAAGTAAATAATAGTGTCATGATCATCATTATTAGAGCATTATCCCATGTGAGGAAAGGATGATGGAGACTATGATTCCCCCACAAGTCGGGATGAGACTCTGGACGAAAAAAAGAGAAAAGGAGGCCATAAAAAAAGAGAAGGCCAAAAAAACAAAGAAAATTGAGAGAAAAGAGAGAAGGGGCAATGCTACTATCCTTTTACCACACTTGTGCTTCAAAGTAGCACCATGATCTTCATGATAGAGAGTCTCCTATTTTGTCAATTTCATATACTAGTGGGAATTTTCATTCGAACTTGGCTTGTATATTCCAATGATGGGCTTCCTCAAAAAGCCCTAGGTCTTCATGAGCAAGCGAGTTAGATGCACACCCACTTAGTTTATTTTTGAGCTTTCGTACACTTATAGCTCTAGTGCATCTGTTGCATGGCAATCCCTACTCACTCACATTGATATCTATTGATGGGCATCTCCATAGCCCGTTGATATGCCTAGTTGATGTGAGACTATCTTATCTTTTCTTCTTCTTCTCCACAACCACCATTCTGTTCCACCTATAGTGCTATGTCCATGGCTCACGCTCATGTATTGCGTGAAGATTGAAAAAGTTTGAGAACATCAAAAGTATGAAACAATTGCTTGGCTTGTCATCGGGGTTGTGCATGATTTAGATATTTTGTGTGATGAAGATAGAGCATAGCCAGACTATATGATTTTTTAGGGATAACTTTCTTTGGCCATGTTATTTCTAGAAGACATAATTGCTTGGTTAGTATGCTTGAAGTATTATTATTTTTATGTCAATATTAAACTTTTGTCTTAAGTCTTACGGATCTGAACATTCATGCCACAATAAAGAAAATTACATTGATAAATACGTTAGGTAGCATTCCACATCAAAAATTCTGTTTTTATCATTTACCTACTCGAGGATGAGCAGGAATTAAGCTTGGGGATGCTTGATACGTCTCCAACGTATCCATAATTTTTTATTGTTCCATGCTATTATATTATCAACCTTGGATGTTTTATATGCTATTTTATATGATTTTTGGGGCTAACCTAGTAACCTAGAGCCCAGTGCCAGTGCCAGTTTCTGTTTTTTCGTTGTTTTTGAGTATCGCAAAAAAGGAAAACCAAACGAAGTCCAATTGACCTGAAACTTCACGGAACTTATTTTTGGACTAGAAGAAGGACACAGAGTAAAAGAGTTGGGCCAGAAGAGTCCCGGGCTGCCCACGAGGGTGGGGGGCGCGCGCCCCCTATGCGCGCCCCTTGCCTTGTGGACAGCCCGGTGACCCCCCCCCTGCCTTGTTCCCAACTCCAACACCTATTATATAACCCAAAACTTCCAGAAAGAAACCTAGATTGGGAGTTCCGCTGCCAGAAGCCTCCGTAGCCACCGAAAACCAATCTAGACCTGTTCCGGCACCCTGTCGGAGGGGGGAATCCCTCTCCGGTGGCCATCTTCATCATCCCAGCGCTCTCCATGACGACGAGGGAGTAGTTCACCCTCGGGGCTGAGGGTATGTACCAATAGCTATGTGTTTGATCTCTCTCTCTCTCTCGTGTTCTTGAGGTGGTACGATCTTGATGTATCGCGAGCTTTGCTATTATAGTTGGATCTTATGATGTTTCTCCCCCCTCTACTCTCTTGTGATGAATTGAGTTTTCCCTTTGAAGTTATCTTATTGGATTGAGTCTTTAAGGATTTGAGAACACTTGATGTATGTCTTGCATGTGCTTATCTGTGGTGACAATGGGATATCATGTGATCCACTTGATGTATGTTTTGGTGATCAACTAGCGAGTTCCGTGACCTCATGAACTTATGCATAGGGGTTGGCTCACGTTTTCGTCTTGACTCTCCGGTAGAAACTTTGGGGCACTCTTTGAAGTTCTTTGTGTTGGTTGAATAGCTGAATCTGAGATTGTGTGATGCATATCGTATAATCATACCCATGGATACTTGAGGTGACATTGGAGTATCTAGGTGACATTAGAGTTTTGGTTGATTTGTGTCTTAAGGTGTTATTCTAGTACGAACTCTATGATAGATTGAACGGAAAGAATAGCTTCGTGTTATTTTACTACAGAATCTTGAATAGATCGATCGGAAAGGATAACTTTGAGGTGGTTTCGTACCCTACAATAATCGCTTCGTTTGTTCTCCGCTATTAGTGACTTTGGAGTGAATCTTTGTTGCAAGTTGATGGATAGTTATATGATCCAATTATGTTATTATTATTGAGAGAACTTGCACTAGTGAAAGTATGAACCCTAGGCCTTGTTTCAACGCATTGCGATATCGTTTGTGCTCACTTTTATCATTAGTTATCTTGTTGTTTTTATATTTTCAGATTACAAAAACCTTTATCTACCATCCATATTGCACTTGTATCACCATCTCTTCGCCGAACTAGTTCACCTATACAATTTACCATTGTATTGGGTGTGTTGGGGACACAAGAGACTCTTTGTTATTTGGTTGTAGGGTTGTTTCAGAGAGACCATCTTCAGCCTATGCCTCCTATGGATTGATAAACCTTAGGTCATCCACTTGAGGGAAATTTGCTACTGTCCTACAAACCTCTACACTTGAGGTGCAACAATGTCTACAAGAAGAAGGTTGTCTGGTAGACATCAGGAACTCGCTTGAGGTGTTGTGCGGAGAGCTCCTCTGACGGCGAACCCTCCTCCTTGAGAGGGAGAGACGAGGAGGGCAACGACAGCGACGATGAGGGAGTCCAGGGGGAGGACGTCAACGTCAACTCCGACTGACCGCGCCGCCCCCCTCCCTCGGCCCCGCGCCCCGCCGAGGGTCTTCCTCGTCAAGCTCTCCATCGGCGCGCTCCCCGCCATTCTCTTTTTGCCTTCACCTGCCGCATGGGAGGAAAGGGGCAAGAATGGAGATCACGGGGAACCTATCTTTTTTCCTTAAATTGTAGGCACTTGCCAAATCTTAATTTCTATATAATGCAATCTCTCAAGCCCATGCTTGTATCCAGTAACCTTTGTACTTGCATCAGCATATTAATGAAAAAGTCTAGTCCTGACAATAACTCGTGCACGTGTATGTTTGTGCAGAGGAGAAATGCCTTCTTAGTGTAAATAAATGAGTCCTTCCGGCAAGCCACCTTGCCGTCGCCCCTTGCGCCTGCCGAAGTATCACATCTGTCGGGTTACATACAAAGGGCCCAGCCCCCCGTCCACCTCTTTTTGACAAGGGTCACCATGACCATTCTGAGCGAAGCAGTGTTCGCGTCGGAAATGGGAGCCCCCGAGTCCTTAAAGACGAGTGGCGAGGTTTTCTAATGCACAAGTCACATGTTACGAATACGAATGGGCAAGAGGTAAACTTTATCTGTTTGGTTTGCCGGGGATCGCTATCCCGGGCGGTCTTCTCGACTTTTTGCCGGAGCCGGGTCCTCGGTGGGATCGCGCATCTTTGTCGTGACTGGAAAGAAGTGAGGATAAAAGCACGGAACCTCGGTGGTTCACTAAGATTTATTGGAATCAAAAAGCAGTACAATACCCTGGACAAGCATGCATATCAGGAAACTATACATATTAAGGGATTCCTCTTCCCTGACTACGCACAGGGTCTGCACCTGGCTCCGTACATAGGGTTACATGCTTCAGCAGCAAGGCTAGTATGAAATGGGGGTTGCCGGGGCTCCCGGCAAACTCGCCTTAGGGGTAAAACTTGCGAAGATGTTCAATATTCCAGGAGTTGCTCACCGGAATGCCATCTTTGGTCTCCAGGAGGACTACGCTAGGCCTGGTGACTCGTATTACCCGATAAGGGCCTTCCCACTTCGGCGTCAACTTGTTTGGATTCTTGGGGGATTGGATCCGCCGAAGAACAAGGTCACCTTCCTCAAGGCTTCGGGCGTGAACCTTGCGGCTATGATAGCGGCGCAAGGCTTGCTGATATCGAGCGGCTCGCACAACAGCCCGAAGACGATTTTCCTCAAGGAGCGTCGCATCATCTTGGCGCAACTGCTCTTGCTCAAGCTCACCATAAGCGAGCACTCGAGGTGACCCGTATATGAGTTCAGTGGGGAGAACTGCTTTTGCCCTGTATAGCAGGGAAAAGGGTGTCTGGCCAGTGGCTCGATTTGGTGTCGTCCTGATTGACCAAAGAACCATTGGCAACTCATCAAACCAATGTCTTCCGCACTTGCGTAGCTTGTCAAAAGTCCTGGTCTTGAGGCCCTGCAGCACTTCTGCATTCGCCCTCTTAGCTTGGCCCTTACTTCTAGGATGGGCAACAGAAGCAAAATAGACCTTGTTGCCGAGGTCTTGAATGTACTGCATGAAGGTGCGGCTCGTGAACTACGTGCCGTTGTCGGTGATGAATCTGTTCGGCACACCAAAACGGTAGAGTAGTCCCTTGAAGAACTTGACGGCTGACTGTGTTGTTACCTTTCTCACTGGCTCCACTTATGGCCACTTTGTGAACTTGTCGATCGCGACGTACAAGTACTCAAAGCCTCCGACAGCATGGGGAAAGGGGCCCAGTATGTCGAGCCCCCAGACCGAAAATGGCCAGGAAAGAGGGATTGACTGAAGAGCTTGGGCGGGTTGATGAAGCTTCTTTGAATGGAACTGGCATGCTTCACACTTGGTTACTAGCACAGTTGCATCCTGGAGGGCGGTGGGCCAGAAGAAACCTTGCTGGAACGCTTTGCCGGCAAGAGCCCTTGAGCCTATGTGGGAGCCACACATGCCTCCATGTATCTTTGCCAATAGCCTCAGTCCGTCCTCTCGAGGAATGCACTTCAATTTCACATCGTTTGGTCTTCTCCTATACAGGGCATCATCCACGAACTGGTACATGCTGGACCGACGGGCTACTTTCTCTGCTTCTTCCTGCTCCTCGGGGAGCTCTCCTGTCTGGAGGAAACGGACGGTGGGCTGCGCCCATGCCGGAGCCTGGGGCTCGACGGCAAGGACTAAAGGCTCATCTTCGGCCGTAAGGGCAACTGCTTCTATGGCCAGGGCATGAGGCCCTGCCAAGGGTTGCTGCCCTCCGGAAAGTTTGGGACTCCCGGCAACTTCCTTGCCGGTGACTCCTGGGAGCTCAGCGTGAAAGTACTTGACGGGGCCCGCCTTCCCTCGTTTGTTCTGTCTTGCTGATGGTTCAACGGATGGGTGAGTTAGCTGAAGCACAAAGGTACCTGGTTCCATAGGCAACTTGAGGGCAGCATGCTTTGACAGGTCGTCGGCAATGCCGTTCTCCACTCGGGGAACATGCTCTGCTTGCAATCCGTCAAAGCGCTCTTCCAACTTCCTCACTTCATCCACATAGGCCTCCATCAACGGGCTCTGGTAGTCCTTGTTTACTTGCTTGACGACGAGTTGTGAATCACCTTTGACGATGAGCTTTCTGATCCCAAGGTTAGCCGCGATCCTGAGACCGGCCAACAACCCCTTGTACTCCGCCATGTTGTTCGTCGATTTTTCCCGGGGAAAGTGCATCTGGATTACGTACTTGAGGCGCTCTCTGGTGGGCGCGACGAGCAATACGCCGGTACCAGCACCTTGGAGTGAGAAAGCTCCATCAAAGTACATAATCCACTCACTGCTTGTTTCCTTGCCAGGAAGGGTGGTCTCTTGAATCTCATCCTCGGGTGTTGCGGTCCATTTTGCTATGAACTCTGCCAGGGCTCGGCTCTTGATTGTTGAAGTACTTTCAAACTTGAGGCCAAAGCTCGACAGCTCCAACACCCACTCCACAATCCTCCCAGTCGCATCTGGGTTGTGCAAGATTCATTGCAACGGGAGGCGCGTGACGATGGTGATTTCATGTGCTTGGAAATAGTGGCACAGCTTTCTCGAGGCCATGAGGAGGCTGAAAAGTAACTTCTGCATACCAGAATATCTTGACCTAGCCCCCTGCAAGAGGGAACTGACAAAATAGACTGGGTGCTGCACCATCTTCTTCTTCTATCCTACTTTGCTCATGTGCTCAGACTCCGCCTTGCCGGGATCAGGTCTCGCCGGGGGTTTTGTCTTGCCGGCATCATACCTTGCCAGGGATGGCTCCGCTGCTACTGCTGCCTCTTCCTCGAGTTCCCTCTACGCCACTAGTGCGACACTGACCGCTTGATTCGTTGCCGCCAAGTATAGCAGCAACGGCTCTTGCGGCTTAGGCGCGACTAGTATCGGCATGGAGGAGAGATGAAGGAAATATGCCCTAGAGGCAATAATAAAGTTATTATTTATTTCCTTATATCATGATAAATGTTTATTATTCATGCTAGAATTGTATTAACCGGAAACATAATACATGTGTGAATACATAGACAAACAGAGTGTCACTAGTATGCCTCTACTTGACTAGCTCGTTAATCAAAGATGGTTATGTTTCCTAACCATGGACAAAGAGTTGTTATTTGATTAACGGGAACACATCATTAGATGAATGATCTGATTGACATGACCCATTCCATTAGCTTAGCACCCGATCGTTTAGTATGTTGCTATTGCTTTCTTCATGACTTATACATGTTCCTATGACTATGAGATTATGCAACTCCCGTTTGTCGGAGGAACACTTTGGGTACTACCAAACGTCACAACGTAACTGGGTGATTATAAAGGAGTACTACAGGTGTCTCCAATGGTAGATGTTGGGTTGGCATATTTCGAGATTAGAATTTGTCACTCCGATTGCCGGAGAGGTATCTCTGGGCCCTCTCGGTAATACACATCACATAAGCCTTGCAAGCATTATAACTAAGATGTTAGTTGTGAGATGATGTATTACGGAACGAGTAAAGAGACTTGCCGGTAACGAGATTGAACTAGGTATTGGATACCGACGATCGAATCTCGGGCAAGTAACATACCGATGACAAAGGGAACAACGTATGTTGTTATGCGGTCTGACCGATAAAGATCTTCGTAGAATATGTAGGAGCCAATATGGGCATCCAGGTCCCGCTATTGGTTATTGACCAGAGATGTGTCTCGGTCATGTCTACATTGCTCTCGAACCGTAGGGTCCGCACGCTTAACGTTACGATGATAGTTATTATGAGTTTATGCATTTTGATGTACCGAAGGTTGTTCGGAGTCCCGAATGTGATCACGGACATGACGAGGAGTCTCGAAATGGTCGAGACATAAAGATTGATATATTGGAAGCCTATGTTTGGACACCGGAAGTGTTCCGGGTGAAATCGGGATTTTACCGGAATACCGGGAGGGTTACCGGAACCCCCCGGGAGCCAAATGGGCCTACATGGGCCTTAGTGGAAAGGTGAAAGGGGCTGCCATGGAGGGCTGCGCGCCTCCCCCCTCCCCTAGTCCTATTAGGACTAGGAGAGGTGGCCGGCCACCTCTCTCTCTCTTTCCCCCTTGGAGTCCTAGTTGGAATAGGATTGGAGGGGGGAGTCCTACTCCCAGTAGGAGTAGGACTCCTCCTGCGCCTCTCTCCTTGGCCGGCCAGCCCCTCCCCTTGGATCCTTTATATACGGGGGCAGGGGCACCTCTAGACACACAAGTTGATCCTTGAGATCGTTCCTTAGCCGTGTGCGGTGCCCCCTGCCACCAAATTCCACCTCGATCATACCGTTGTAGTGCTTAGGCGAAGCCCTGCGTCGGTAGTACATCAAGATCGTCACCACGCCGTCGTGCTGAAGGAACTCTTCCTCGACGCTTTGCTGGATCGGAGCCCGAGGATCGTCATCGAGTTGAACGTGTGCTAAGAACTCGGAGGTGCCGGAGTAACGGTGCTTGGATCGATCGGATCAGGAAGACGTACGACTACTTCCTCTACGTTGTGTGATCGCATCCGCAGTCGGTCTGCGTTGGTACGTAGACAACACTCTCCCCTCTCGTTGCTATGCATCACCATGATCTTGCGTGTGCGTGGGAAAATTTTTGAAATTACTACGTTCCCCAACAGTGGCATCCGAGCCAGGTTTTATGGTTTGATGTTATTTGCACGAGTAGAACACAAGTGAGTTGTGGGCGATACAAGTCATACTGCCTACCAGCATGTCATACTTTGGTTCGGCGGTATTGTTGGACGAGACGACCCGGACCAACCTTACGCGTACGCTTACGCGAGACCGGTTCCCTCGACGTGCTTTGCACATAGATGGCTTGCGGGCGACTGTCTCTCCAACTTTAGTTGAACCGAGTGTGGCTACGCCCGGTCCTTGAGAAGGTTAAAACGGAGTCTATTTGACAAACTATCGTTGTGGTTTTGATGCGTAGGTGAGATGAGTTCTTGCTTAAGCCCGTAGCAGCCACGTAAAACTTGCAACAACAAAGTAGAGGACGTCTAACTTGTTTTTGCAGGGCATGTTGTGATGTGATATGGTCAAGGCATGATGCTAAATTTTATTGTATGAGATGATCATGTTTTGTAACCAAGTTATCGGCAACTGGCAGGAGCCATATGGTTATCGCTTTATTGTATGCAATGCAATCGCGATGTAATGCTTTACTTTATTACTAAGCGGTAGTGATAGTCATGGAAGCATAAGATTGGCGAGACGACAATGATGCTATGATGGAGATCAAGGTGTCGCGCCGGTGACGATGGTGATCATGATGGTGCTTCGGAGATGGAGATCACAAGCACAAGATGATGATGGCCATATCATATCACTTATATTGATTGCATGTGATGTTTATCCTTTTATGCATCTTATCTTGCTTTGATTGACGGTAGCATTATAAGATGATCTCTCACTAAATTTTCAAGAAGTGTTCTCCATGAGTATGCACCGTTGCCAAAGTTCGTCGTGCCCAGACACCACGTGATGATCGGGTGTGATAAGCTCTACGTCCATCTACAGTGGGTGCAAGCCAGTTTTGCACACGCAGAATACTCAGGTTAAACTTGACGAGCCTAGCATATGCAGATATGGCCTCGGAACACGGAGACCGAAAGGTCGAGCGTGAATCATATAGTAGATATGATCAACATAACGATGTTCACCATTGAAAACTACTCCATCTCACGTGATGATCGGTTATGGTTTAGTTGATTTGGATCACGTGATCACTTAGAAGATAAGAGGGATGTCTTTCTAAGTGGGAGTTATTAAGTAATATGATTAATTGAACTTTAATTTATCATGAACCTAGTCCTGGTAGTATTAGCATATCTATGTTGTAGATCAATAGCTCGCGTTGTTGCTTCCCTGTGTTTATTTTGATATGTTCCTAGAGAAAAACTATGTTGAAAGATGTTAGCAGCAATGATGCGGATTGGATCCGTGATATGAGGTTTATCCTCATTGCTGCACAGAAAAATTATGTCCTTGATGCACCGCTAGGTGACAGACCTATTGCAGGAGCAGATGCAGACGTTATGAACGTTTGGCTGGCTCAATATGATGACTACTTGATAGTTTAGTGCACCATGCTTAATGGCTTAGAATCGGGACTTCAAAGACGTTTTGAACGTCATGGACCATATGAGATGTTCCAGGAGTTGAAGTTAATATTTCAAGCAAATACCCGAGTTGAGAGATATGAAGTCTCCAACAAGTTCTATAGCTAAAAGATGGAGGAGAATCGCTCAACTAGTGAGCATGTGCCCAGATTGTCTGAGTACTACAATCGCTTGAATCAAGTGGGAGTTAATCTTCCAGATAAGATAGTGATTGACAGAATTCTCTAGTCACCATCACCAAGTTAGTAGAACTTCGTGATGAACAATAGTATGCAAGGGATGACGAAAACGAATCCCGAGCTTTTCATGATGATGAAATCAATGAAGGTAGAAATCAAGAAAGAGCATCAAGTGTTGATGGTTAACAAGATCACTAGTTTCAAGAAAAAGGCAAAGGGAAAAAGGAGAACTTCAAGAAGAACAGCAAGCAAGTTGCTGCTCAAGTGAAGAAGCCCAAGTCTGGTCCTAAGCCTGAGACTAAGTGCTTCTACTGCAAAGGGACTGGTCACTGGAAGCGGAACTACCCCAAGTGATTGGCGGATAAGAAGGATGGCAAAGTGAACATAAGTATATTTGATATACATGTTTTTGATGTGTACTTTACTAGTGTTTATAGCAACCCCTCAGTATTTGATGCTAGTTCAGTTGCTAAGAGTAGTAACTCGAAACGGGAGTTGCAGAATGAACAGAGACTAGTTAAGGGTGAAGTGACGATGTGTGTTGGAAGTGGTTCCAAGATTGATATGATCATCATCGCACACTCCCTATACTTTCGGGATTAGTGTTGAACCTAAATAAGTGTTATTTGGTGTTTGCGTTGAGCATGAATATGATTTGATCATGTTTATTGTAATACGATTATTCATTTAAGTAAAAGAATAAATTGTTGTTCTGTTTACATGAATAAAACCTTATATGGTTACATAGCCAATGAAAATAGTTCATTGGATCTCGATCTTAGTGATACACATATTCATAATATTGAAACCAAAAGATGCGAAGTTAATAATGATAGTGCAACTTATTTGTGGCACTGGCGTTTAGGTCATATTGGTGTAAAGCACATGAGGAAACTCCATGCTGATGGGATTTTGGAATCACTTGATTATGAATCACTTGATGCTTGCGAACCATGCCTTATGGGCAAGATGACTAAGACTCCGTTCTCCGGAGCGAGCAAATGACTTATTGGAAATAATACATACTGATGTATGCGGTCCGATGAGTGTTTAGGCTCACGGCAAGTATCGTTATTTTCTGAACTTCACAGATGATTTGAGCAGATATGGGTATATCTACTTGATGAAACATAAGTCTGAAACATTTGAAAAGTTCAAAGAATTTCAGAGTGAAGTGGAAAATCATCGTGACAAGAAAATAAAGTTTCTACGATCTGATCGCGGAGACAAATATTTGAGTTACGAGTTTGGTCTTCAGTTAAAACAATGTGAAATAGTTTCACTACTCACGCCACCTGGAACACCACAGCATAATGGTGTGTCCGAACGTCATAACCGTACTTTATTGGATATAGTACAATCTATGATGTTTCTTACCGATTTACCACTATCGTTTTTGGGGTCATGCATTAGAGACAGCTGCATTCACGTTAAAAAGGGGCACCATCTATATCCGTCGAGACGACGCCTTATGAACTATGGTTTGGCAAGAAACCAAAGTTGTCGTTTCTTGAAGTTTGGGGTTGCGATGCTTATGAGAAAAAGTTTCATCCTGATAAGGTCAAACCCAAATCGGAGAAATATGTCTTCATAGGATACCCAAAGGAGACTGTTGGGTACATCTTCTATCACAGATCCTAAGGCAAGACATTCGTTGCTTATAATGGATCCTTTCTAGAGAAGGAGTTTCTCTTGAAAGAAGTGAGTGGGAGGAAAGTAGAAAACTTGATAAGGTAATTGTACCTTCTACCTTATTGGAAAGTAGTTCATCACAAAATTTGTTCTTGTGACTACTACACCAATTAGAGAGGAAGCTAATGATGATGATCATGTAACTTCAGATCAAGTTACTACCGAATCTCGTAGGTAAACCAGAGTGAGATCCGCACCAGAGTGGTACGGTGATCCTGTTCTAGAGGTCATGTTACTTGACCATGACGAACCTACGAACTATGAGGAAGCGGTGATGAGCCCAGATTCCGCGAAATGGTTTGAAGCCATGAAATCTGAGATATGATCCATGTATGAGAGCAAAGTTTGGACTTTGGTTGACTTGCCCGATGATCGGCAAGCAATTAAGAATAAATGGATCTTCAAGAGGAAGACGGACGCTGATAGTAGTGTTACTATCTACAAAGCTAGAATTGTCGCAAAAGGTTTTCGACAAGTTCAAGGTGTTGAATACGATGAAAGCTTCTCACTTGTATCTATCCTTGAGTCTGTCCGAATCATGTTAGTAATTGCCGCATTTTATGAAATCTGGCAAATGGATAAACAAAACTGCATTCCGTAATGGATTTATTAAAGAAGAGTTGTATATGATGCAACAGAAGGTTTTGTCAATCCGAAAGGTGCTAACAAAATGTGCAAGCTCCAGCGATCCATCTGTGGACTGGTGCAAGCATCTCGGAGTTGGAATATACGCTTTGATGAGTTGATCAAAGCATATAGTTTTATACAGACTTGCGGTGAAGCCTGTATTTACAAGAAAGTGAGTGGGAGCACTACAACATTTCTGATAAGTATATGTGAATGACATATTGTTGATCAGAAATAATGTAGAATTATTCTGTAAAGCATAAAGGAGTGTTTGGAAGGAGTTTTTCAAAGAAAGACTTTGGTGAAGCTGCTTACATATTGAGCTTCAAGATCTATAGAGATAGATCAAGATGCTTGATAAGTTTTTTCAATGAGTACATACCTTGACAAGATTTTGAAGTAGTTCAAAATGGAGCAGTCAAAGAAAGAGTTCTTGCCTGTATTATAAGGTGTGAAGTTGAGTAAGACTCAAAGCCCGACCACGGCAGAAGATAGAAAGAGAATGAAAGTCATTCCCTATGCCTTGGCCATAGGTTCTATAAAGTATGTCATGCTGTATACCAGATCTATTGTATACCCTGCACTGATTTGGTAAGGGAGTACAATAGTGATCTAGGAGTAGATCACTAGACAGCGGTCAGAATTATCCTTAGTGAAATAAGGATATGTTTCTCGATTATGGACGTGATAAAAAGGTTCGTCGTAAAGGGTTACGCCGATGCAAGTTTTGACACTAATCTAGATGACTCTAAGTCTCGGTCTAGATACATATTGAAAGTGGGAGCAATTAGCTAGAGTAGCTCCATGCAGAGCATTGCTAACATAGAAATTTGCAAAATACATGTGGATCTGAATGTGGCAGACCCGTTGACTAAGATTCTCTCACAAGCACAACATGATCACACCTTAGTCCTCTTTGGGTGTTAATCACATAGCGATGTGAACTAGATTACTGAATCTAGTAAACCCTTTGGGTGTTGGTCACATGGCGATGTGAACTATGGGTGTTAATCACATGATGATGTGAACTATCGATGTTAATCACATGGTGATGTGATCTAGATTATTGACTCTAGTGCAAGTGGGAGACTGAAGGAAATATGCCCTAGAGGCAATAATAAAGTTATTATTTATTTCCTTATATCATGATAAATGTTTATTATTCATGCTAGAATTGTATTAACCGGAAACATAATACATGTGTGAATACATAGACAAACAGGGTGTCACTAATATGCCTCTACTTGACTAGCTCGTTAATCAAAGATGGTTATGTTTCCTAACCATGGACAAAGAGTTGTTATTTGATTAACGGGATCACATCATTAGATGAATGATCTGATTGACATGACCCATTCCATTAGCTTAGCACTCGATCGTTTAGTATGTTGCTATTGCTTTCTTCATGACTTATACATGTTCCTATGACTATGAGATTATGCAACTCCCGTTTGCCGGAGGAACACTTTGGGTACTACCAAACGTCACAACGTAACTGGGTGATTATAAAGGAGTACTACAGGTGTCTCCAATGGTAGATGTTGGGTTGGCATATTTCGAGATTAGAATTTGTCACTCCGATTGCCGGAGAGGTATCTCTGGGCCCTCTCGGTAATACACATCACATAAGCCTTGCAAGCATTATAACTAAGATGTTAGTTGTGAGATGATGCATTACGGAACGAGTAAAGAGACTTGCCGGTAACGAGATTGAACTAGGTATTTGATACTGACGATCGAATCTCGGGCAAGTAACATACCGATGACAAAGGGAACAACGTATGTTGTTATGCGGTCTGACCGATAAAGATCTTCATAGAATATGTAGGAGCCAATATGGGCATCCAGGTCCCGCTATTGGTTATTGACCGGAGACGTGTCTCGGTCATGTCTACATTGTTCTCGAACCGTAGGGTCCGCACGCTTAACGTTACGATGACAGTTATTATGATTTTATGCATTTTGATGTACCGAAGGTTGTTCGGAGTCCCGGATGTGATCACGGACATGACGAGGAGTCTCGAAATGGTCGAGACATAAAGATTGATATATTGGAAGCCTATGTTTGGACACCGGAAGTGTTCCGGGTGAAATCGGGATTTTACCGGAATACCGGGAGGGTTACCGGAACCCCCCGGGAGCCAAATGGGCCTACATGGGCCTTAGTGGAAAGGTGAAAGGGGCTGCCATGGAGGGCTGCGCGCCTCCACCCTCCCCTAGTCCTATTAGGACTAGGAGAGGTGGCCGGCCACCTCTCTCTCTCTCTTTCCCCCTTGGAGTCCTAGTTGGAATAGGATTGGAGGGGGGAGTCCTACTCCCGGTAGGAGTAGGACTCCTCCTGCGCCTCTCTCCTTGGCCGGCCGGCCCCTCCCCTTGGATCCTTTATATACGGGGGTAGGGGGCACCTCTAGACACACAAGTTGATCCTTGAGATCGTTCCTTAGCCGTGTGCGGTGCCCCCTGCCACCAAATTCCACCTCGATCATACCGTTGTAGTGCTTAGACGAAGCCCTGCGTCAGTAGTACATCAAGATCGTCACCACGCCGTCGTGCTGACGGAACTCTTCCTCGACGCTTTGCTGGATCGGAGCCCGAGGATCGTCATCGAGCTGAACATGTGCTAAGAACTCGGAGGTGCCGGAGTAACGGTGCTTGGATCGGTCGGATCGGGAAGACGTACGACTACTTCCTCTACGTTGTGTGATCGCTTCCGCAGTCGGTCTACGTTGGTACGTAGACAACACTCTCCCCTCTCGTTGCTATGCATCACCATGATCTTGCGTGTGCGTAGGAAATTTTTTGAAATTACTACGTTCTCCAACAAGAGATACCTCTTCAAATCTTGTAGTGCGGCCTCTGTCTCCGGAGTCCACTTTACTGGACCCGCCTTTTTCAAAACTTTGAAAAAGGGGAGGGCGCGCTCAACATATTTGGAGATGAATCTACTCAGGGCGCAACCGACGAGCCTACGAACGTCTTTGACCCGCCTCGGTGCCTCAATCTGCTCGATCACCTTGATCTTGTCGGGATTTGCTTCAATTCCGCGTTGAGACACAAAGAACCCAAGAAGTTTGCCGGACGGGACACCGAACACACACTTCTCTGGGTTGAGCTTGAGGTTAATCTTACGCAGATTTGTGAATGTTTCTTCTAGGTCTTGTACGAGCGTGGCCCTGTCCTTGGTTTTGACCACTATATCATCCATATAGGCTTCCACATTTCTATGTAGTTGGGGCTCAAAACCAATTTGGACCGCTCGAGCAAACGTCGAACCGGCGCTCTTCAACCCGATAGGCATCCGTACAAAATAGTACGTATCACATGGGGTGATGAACGTGGTCTTCTATTCATCTTCTTTCATCATGAAGATCTGGTGGTAACCTGAACAGGTGTCGAGGAATGACAACAGGTCACACCCGGTAGTGGAGTCTACAATCTGGTCGATGCGTGGCAAAAGGAAAGGATCCTTCAGACATGCTTTATTGATATCTGTGTAATCAATACACAGCCTCCACTTCCCATTTGCCTTACGCACCACCACCGGATTGGCCAACCACGTGGGGTGGAGTACTCCTCTAACTAGGCCTGCCGCCTCCAACTTCCTGATCTCTTCGACGACAAACTCTTGTCGCTCCAAAGCTTGCTTCTTGACATTTTGCTTGACGGGCCGCGCATGAGGACAGATAGCAAGATGGTGCTCAATCACCTCCTTGGGAACGCCGGGGATGTCGGATGCTTTCCATGCAAACACATCGATATTCGCCCGTAGGAAAGCGACGAGCGCGCTTTCCTATTTGCTATCAAGGATGGAGCTTATTGTGAAAGCCTCGCCCATGCTGTCCTCCTTGACGGACACCTTCTTGGTCTCCAGTGGTGTAGCTTTGGACTTCTTGCTCTTGCCGGCGGAGCTCTCTAGCACGTCCTCAACGGGAGCGCAGCACTCTGAAGAGGTGCGCTTGCCGGAGTGGGTGCAAGAGGTCTCGCCGGAAGAGGTCTTGTCGGAAGGGGTCTTGCCGGCCTTCTTCTTCCCTAGAGCTTTAGCGGCAGGGGCAAGTGTCTTCGCGGCAGTCGCTGCCACTGCCTCTCGGTAAAGTTGATCGGCGCAGATGAGCGCATCTTTCTTGTCGGAGGGGACAGTGATGATGGACAGCGGCCCTGGCATATTTAACATGTTGTAGGCATAGTGGGATGCCGCCATGAACTTGGCCAGCACTGGGCGGCCAAGGATCCCATTGTATGACAAGGGGATCTCGGCGAAATCAAAGACGATCTTCTCCGTCCTATAGTTCAACTCGCCTCCAAACGTAACTGGTAGCGTGATTTTACCTTTAGGTTGGCTCCTTCCCGGGTTGACCCCTTGAAACGTGCCCGTCTCTTTGAGGTCTCCATCAGGAATCTGCAGCTTCTTGATCACAGCGGGCGAGATGAAATTTATACCGGCCCCACCATCAACCATCACTTTTGTCACCTTGAGGTTGCGTATCGTTGGCGAGACCAACAACAGCAAACACCCGACTGCAGTTGTGCGATCAGTGTGATCCTCGGTGTCGAAAACGATGGGCGTGCGGGACCACTTCAGGGGCTTCTGGGCATCAAACGACGACTCTGTCGCAGCGACCTCACACGCCCACTGCTTCAGCTGGCGGTGTGAGGTGTGCAACGAAGCGCCGCTGTCGACGCACATGGCCTCTATAGCCTTCTGGAACTCGTGTTTGCCAGACTCATCGTCCTCGTCATGATCGTCATCCTCCTCTTTCTTGTCGCGGCCCCGAGCGGGCCTCTCTTGTTGGTTATCTTTGCCGCGGTGACCCCCTTGGCCGCCACGCTTCTTGTCAGATCTCTCAGCACCATCCTGACCTTCCTTCTTGTCTCGCCTTTCATATTCAGCCTTCTGCTTTTCAACAAGCAGCTTAACCTATCAGCAGTTCTAGAGCTCATGGCCATTGGTGCGGTGGATCTTGCAATATTGCTTGTCGGAGCCTCCTGGCTTGCCAGCAGCCGCCAGGGCCAAGCAGGCGGCACACCTGGCAACCTCCTTGCCAGGGTCGTCAGCCTTGGCCTTTTTGGCAGTGCCGAGCTCACTGGATCCCTCAACGGCAAGCACAGTCTTGCCCTTGCGCTTCCTATTGCGGTGCCGGCCCTTCTTCGTCAGAGCGGCGGTGTCTTCGTCTATGGATTCGGTTTCCGCACCGGCGTCCTCGCCGGGGTACTTCCTCTCCTCTTCAGCTCGAGCACATCTATCGGCTAGAACATAAAGTTCGGCCACATCCTTGACCTTGTTCATTGCCAACTCCTCGCGCATCTTGCGGTTGCGCACATTCTGATGGAATGCGCTGATAACTGCGGCAAGATGAACATCTGGGATGTTGTACTGCACTCGGCTGAACCTTTGTATGTACTTGCGCAGGTTTTCTCCTTCTTTCTGGGGCATGATGTGCAAATCGCTTGCTTGGCCATGAGCTTGGTGGCCTCCAGTGAAGGCGCCAACAAACTCATGACACAAATCCGACCAAGAAGAAATGGAATCCACTGGCAAGTGCATCAACCAAGAAATGACGTTGGGTTTAAGTGCCAACGGGAAGTAATTGGCAAGCACTTTGTCGTCGCGGGCTCCAGTAGCTTGCATGGCGATCGTGTAGATGCTGAGGAACTCCGACGGGTGGGTCTTGCCGTTGTACTTCTCACCAACATTGGGCTTGAACATGCGATGGGAGGGCCACTGGAACTGCCGCAGCTCTCGGGTAAAGGCTGGACAACCCACCTCGTAAGGTAGGTCGCCGGGGCCCCCCGGTGTTGGGTGGTCCATAGTAGGCCCTGCACGCCGATCTGACTGATGGCGCGTCTCCCATCGTTTTTTATGGTAGTTTGAGCGTCTTCCTGGGCTCGTTCCCGAAAAACTTGACGTTGGTCGCGGCAGGTTCGCGGGTTAGACGACGCGGTGGAAAGGTTGTCACCGACGTCGGGCCGATGGCCGTTGTTGTGGTCGCAACGGGGGAGAGTGCACCATGGTCGCAGCGTCTCTAACCCCTCCACCGCCAGCGTGCACCGGCTCGTCAGGATGCCGGTGCGAGGGTCCTATAGGGAGCAGCTCGTCTTTGTTGGCGAAGCTGACACGGCTTTGGATGGTGTATCTCCACTCGTCGAGCTTCTCCACAGCAGGGGGGAGGGGGGAGTCGAGGAGCAGCTGCATGCGCGCCAGCGCTTCTGCTGGCGTAGGCGGCGGCAAGATCTGCGTAGATCGTGATGCCCTCGTTCCAGCTATCGCCGCCTCACCGGGTTTTGACACGCATCTGAACCGACGAGGCATGTAGTGCCACATTGGCTAGCTGCTGAGTTGGTGCGGTGGCTGAATCTTCACGAAGATCTGCATGCCACAATGCAGGTGCTTGTCGAGTCTGCCTAGAGGCCACACGTCGCCACGAAGGCGCCCGCCCAGCTGGTGGGCTGTCAGCTGCATGGGAATGGCGGAGTATTGGCAGACGTGGGCCTGGCTGCGGCCCCGTGGATGTTTTCGGCAAGAGTCTTGTCGGGCCCCCATCAGGGTCTTGCCGCAACATCTTGGTCGTCCCCGGCAAGGGTCTTACCGGGGGTCTCGTGGGTATCCTTGGCAAGGATATTGCCGAGATCATCGTCTTCTGGTCATCATCTAGTCTTGTGTGCTTCTGGTCTCCACAAAGATTTGCATGCCACCGTGGAGGTGCCTCCCGAGATTTGGTTCCAAAGTGATTGATGGTGTTGGAACCCTTGGGCTCAAGGGAGGGGGCGGCTCTGCTGGTGTCTGGCAAGTTGCCCCGGCAAGGTTCTTGCCGGGGCTGCGGAGGGTGCCCCGGCAAGGGCCTTGCCGTGGGAGTCCACCTCGCCCCTCTGCTCTTCGTGTTTCTGGCTTGGCGTTGTTCTGGTTGTCTTGTGGCTTTGCTTCCTTCCTCTGTCCCGCTAGGTGTGGCCACAGGCACGGCTCCAACTTCCCGCGCACAAGTAAAGGGGTACAAAATAGGACCCCTCCTTTTGTGCACCGACAAAAGAACTACTCACGCATCATCGGAGAGGCACCAATGGAAGTAGTGAACCCCTCCGAGATGGTGTCTAGATTGGATCTGGTGGTTCTGGACTCTGCGGCGGCTGGAATTGATTTTTGTCAACTCCTCTAGGGTTTCTGGAATATTGGGGTATTTATAGAGTAAAGAGGCGGTCCGGGTGGCACCCGAGGTGGGCACAACCCACCAAGGCGTGCCTGGGCCCCCAGGGGCGCCCTGGTGGGTTGTGCTGCCCTCGGAGCAGCCCCTAGGTGCTTCTTCGGCCCATTGGTTGTCTTCTGGTCCAAAAAATTCCACAAAAAGTTTTGCTACGTTTGGACTCCGTTTGGTATTAATTATCTGCGATGTTAAAAACATGCAAAAACAGCAACTGGCACTTGGCACTATGTCAATAGGTTAGTACCAAAAAATGATATAAAATGACTATAAAATGATTATAAAACATCCAAGATTGATAATATAACAACATGGAACAATAAAAAATTATAGATACGTTGGAGACGTATCAGATCGCAAAACCCAGAGCTGATGATTATTTCAAATCCATCAATGTCACGGCGGTGTACCAGACCTACAAGCCTTTTATTTTAGCAAATCAAGCAACACAGATATTTTTCTTGGAAGACACATTTGCACGTGGCGATGACTGGAGAGTATTGGAAAGGTTTGAGCAGAGGATTCATTTAATGAAGTTGCACAACAAGATGATGCTTACATTGCTCTTGATGTAGAAGATTCCACAGATGTTCCTAATATCTTTGAGAACCATCACGTCAATGACGCTGGCAAAAAGATTGCCTATTATGATGTGGACATATGAGAGTTGATCAATAAGATGCCAACGTTCGAGGACAGTGAGGATGATGAAGAACATGACACCGGGGGGATTACGATTCAGACTAATACACATGGCGAAGATGTTGAAGCTGTTGTTGTGGATGATGATTAGATTTTGTCATATCTTCCTGTGAGAAGACGCTTTTTTATCTACTATGTGAAATTGTGTTTGCTATGACAACTGAAACCTGATGAACTTGTTGTTTAGTATTTTGCTGTGAGAACATCACTTATTATGTATGTTGATTTGTGTTTGGTGATTGTATGACGACTAAAACATGATGACATTATTGTTGAGTTGTACTCATATTTGGCTGTGAAACTTGTATCTGATGACATAGTTTGTTGTTGGACTGCAATTTGCTCGACGTCTTCGAATGGGAACAAAGCTGACTCGACATGGCCTCTGGTAATTTATTTATTTATTAGCAAAAGGGCCTCTAATATTTATTTATTTATGAGAAAAAGGGGATACACCCCGATTTTCGTTAATAGAAAGCATTAGATGTTCACAACACTATGCCCAGCCTGCTAAACGGGTTTCATTCATTACTAGTTTCAACAAAGTGCTCATGTCATAGTCACTAAATACACCACGAGTGCTACATTGTACATACACTTCAAACAAAGAGACAATCATCCTACAGAGCACATCAATTTTTCCCATTATCTTCGCAAGATCTTTCATCTCCTCATTGCTATCAAGGCCGTTCAGAAACTGTTGCTTGGCCATGATCAGAGGAACTACATCTTTAACCTTCTACTCTTCATCTTCCTCTTCTGTCGTTCCTTCAGTTACTTGTCCAACACCCCAACCCGCTGATATTGGGATTCCTCGGCTAACCAAATAATCAGCGTAGTTGCATTCCCCCACATGGGCAACTTCCTAGAAATACAAATCACATGAATCTTCCCTTCTCTACACGAATCAAATTGGAAGATCATCAACCAAACTATTAAAAAAATCAGCAACTGAAAGCGGCGGAACAACACTTAAACATATTATTACCCCATGATTCGGTCACTTGTAAAAGACTTGGCCAGGGTTGAGGATTGTGGTTGAGATGCGACAGATGACTCTGTGTGATTTGTAGTAGTGGCACCACACCAATGCCAGCGGGTTGCAATGAGCAACCGGTTGTGTTGCGTGTGCCGGCAGGGGTGTGATGAGACCCACATGTGATGGTACGGGTGGTGACTTGGCGCATATCTGGTTGTTGCCTGCTGAATAGCAGCTGGACGAGCCGCCGGCGGACATGGTTGGATATGTCAGTTTCATTACTTGCAGAGTAGCATAGCACCATATATAGTCATAGTCTAGGTTTGGATTCGAACCAGCTACAGTAGCACATCTCTCTTTTTTTCCAAAACTCGGCAACGTCTCTTTACTGGTAAACTAGCTTGTTCTGTACGCCTTCTCAAGTCTTTGATTTTTTTTCTTTTTTTGTGAGGAAGGAAGGAGGACAAAATTGAGGGTTCCTGGGACTCAAACCCAAGACCTCTCGGTTGAAAACCAAGGGTGCTAGTCACTTATGTGGCGAACGTTCCCTGGGAGGAGGACGACAGGCAAACGCATTTTCCTCGCAATTTTAGTTGCAACGCAAGATCGAACGGTCACAATTTTGGGAATGTTATCAGGTGAACGAGCCCAGTTTTTCTTTTCTTCCTATATATAAAAAAGTATGCTACTTGGTGTCGGCTTAGTCAACAAACGATTGTGCCAACCTTGACCATTGGATTGACATTCAACGTCTCTCGTGTTTCTTCAGTCTCTTCTTCCTCCAGCCGCCAAAGCCAAACCAGCGCTAGCGGGACCGCCTGCTCCCGCCTCCGACGGCTGGCTGTGTTGCCACACACGCATCGTGGCCACATCACACCCTAAAACTCTGCACATCTTTCCGACTCCTGTTTGTTCCCGTCCAAGGCCTCACCATCTTCCTCTGCCTTGGTTCACTCACCGCGGCACCGTCCTCTAGTGTTGCCAACATGGTCAACAATAGAGAGGAATAAGGAGATGACTGTACATGGTGAGGATGACAGTAGGGACCCACCAGGATCATGGCAGTAGGCAAGCAAGTGCCTCCTTTATTACAAGAAAAAAAGGGTTCCTCCTCATGGTTTCCTGACATCTGGATCGCACGCCACTGTCAACGTAGTCAATAAGAGAGATAACTGCACAAGGATCGGTAGACACCCGGGACCTAGCAGTGCGCGTAGTATTTTTTCGGGACGGAGAGGGGTATCAACTGGGTTGTGCGGGAGCTATGGACCGTCTAGCCCAGGCTTTTATTTCATATGTTTACCACATGACCAACCCAGTTTTTTTCCTTTTTGAAAATGGCTAGCCTAGCTATTTTGTTTTTTGCAGAATAACCAACGTAGGCCTACTTGCTTTTCTACGCCCTGTTGGGCCGGAAATCTTTCAAGACGAGCAGGGATGCACTCGGGCTTGCCCCGAAAATGGGCTATAAGTAATAAGAAATGGGTTGTAAAATAAAAATACAACAAACAGGAATATAGTTCCAAAATACTTTTTTCTTTTGGATTTTGATATTTTAAATTTCATTGTTTTTGTGCGGCAAAAATTTCATTGGATTTAAATTGAGGTATGTTTAGTTTTTAAATTAATTTGAATCTGGCTAGAAATTTTGGGTTGTATGCTATTTGGGACAGATTTGGAGGCTGACTTGTGGGTCTACTAGGTTGACGTGTACGAAAGGCTTTGTCAACTTAGTCTACAAACAATTCTAGCAGAAGTGATCGTGGGATGTTAATCCAACGGCCGTGCTGCTTCTTCAATATATGATCTTCTTGCTCCAGTCGCCCAAACCAGCGCCAGTGGGACTACCTGCTACTGCCTCCCGTGGCCGGCTGTGCTGCCGCACAGACCGCACTGCCCCACCCTACTCCATCGCTGGCCAGGCCATTCCTGTACTCACCCACATATCCTGTTATTTTCCAGCGGGCAGCCAAACCAGTAAACCCTCGTACTCCCACCGTGTAGGCAACCACTGCCGAGTCTTCCCCGATGCTACCTCTTCAGCTTGCGTTGGTTTTCCCTTGAAGAGGAAAGGGTGATGCAGCAAAGTAGCGTAAGTATTTCCCTCAGTTTTGAGAACCAAGGTATCAATCTAGTAGGAGGTAACATGCAAGTCCCTAGTACCTGCACAAACAAACAAGAACCTCGCAACCAACGCGATAAAGGGGTTGTCAATCCCTTCACGGTCACTTACGAAAGTGAGATCTGATAGAGATAATAAGATAAATATTTTTGGTATTTTTATTGTATAGATCGGAAAATAAAGATTGCAAAATAAACAACTATTGAAATAGCAAGTAGATTGGAAAAAACACGATGGAAGATAGACCCGGGGGCCATAGGTTTCACTAGTGGCTTCTCTCAAGATAGCAAATTCTACGGTGGGTGAACAAATTAATGTCGAGCAATTGATAGAAAAGCGCATAGTTATGAGAATATCTAGGCATGATCATGTATATAGGCATCACGTCCATGACAAGTAGACCGAAATGATTCTGCATCTACTACTATTACTCCACACATCGACTGCTATCTAGCATGCATCTAGAGTATTAAGTTCATAAGAACAGAGTAACACATTAGTCAAAATGACATGATGTAGAGGGATAAACTCAAGCAATATGATATAAACCCCATCTTTTTATCCTCGATGGCAACAATACAATATGTGCCTTGCTGCCCCTGCCATCACTAGGAAAGGACACCGCAAGATTGAAATCAAAGCTAAGCACTTCTCCCATTGCAAGAAAGACCAATCTAGTAGGCCAAACCAAACTGATAATTTGAAGAGACTTGAAAGATATTAAATCATGCATAAAAGAATTCAGAGAAGAATCAAACATTGTTCATAGATAATCTTGATCATAAACCCACAATTCATCGAATCTCGACAAACACACCAAAAAAAGAATTACATCGAATAGATCTCCAAGAGAATCGAGGAGAACTTTGTATTGAGATCCAAAGAGAGAGAAGAAGCCGTCTAGCTAATAACTATGGACCCGAAGGTCTGTGGTAAACTACTCACACATCATCAGAGAGGCTATGGTGTTGATGTAGAAGCCCTCCGTGACCGATTTCCCTTCCGGCGGAGCGCCAGAAAAGGCCCCAAGATGGGATCTCACAGGTACAGAAGGATGCTGTAACGCCCTCGATGCGGCTATATCTCCCATGTGTCGAAGCACGACTTAGAGGCATAACCGCATTCAAAGCAATGTCGCAAGTGAGGTAATCTTCACAACAACCCATGAAATACATAAAGGGAAAGAGATACATAGTTGGCTTACAATCGCCACTTCACACAATACATGAATAAAGCATTATATCATCCAAATACAATCAAGGTCCGACTACGGAACCAAAATAAAAGAAGACTACCCCAAATGCTACACAGATCCCCGATCGTCCCACCTGGGCTCCACTACTGATCAACTAAAACGAAACAACACAAAGAACGAGATCTTCATCGAGCTCCTCCTTGAGCTCGGTTGCGTCACCTGCACGGTTTCATCGGCACCTGCAAACTGGTTTTGGAAGTATCTATGAGTCACAGGGACTCAGCAATCTCACACCCTTGCGATCAAGCCTATTTAAGCTCATAGGAAGGGTACAAGGTATGAGGTGGAGCTGCAGCAAGCGACTAGAATATTTGGTGGCTAACATATGCAAATGGGAGCGAGAAGAGAAGGCAAAAGCATGGTCGAACAACTAAGATCAAGAAGTGATCCTAGAACAACCTACGTCAAGCATTATTCCAACACCGTGTTCACTTCCCGGACTCCGCCGGAAAGAGACCATCACGGCTACACACGTGGTTGATGCATTTTAATTAAGTTAAGTTTCAAGTTATCTACAACCGGACATTAACAAATTCCCATCTGCCCATAACCGCGGGCACAGCTTTTGAAAGTTCAAAACCCTGCAGGGGTGTCCCAACTTAGCCCATCACAAGTTCTCACGGTCAACGAAGGATATTCCTTCTCCCAAGACAATCCGATCAGACTCGGCATCCCGGTTACAAGACATTTTGACAATGGTAAAACAAGACCAGCAAAGCCACCAAGATGTGCCGACAAATCCCGATAGGAGCTACACATATCTCATTCTCAGGGCAGAACGGATGAGCCAGACGTCGGGTGGGCCAGCCCAGAGTTTCCTCTAGTAGCTCCGGACATCGCTCAGTTGGACCAACACTTAGACAAGCACTGGCCCGGGGGGGTAAAATAAAGATGACCCTCAGGATGCGCGACTCCCAAGGGAAAAAGGCTAGCTGGCGAATGGTAAAACCAAGGTTGGGCCTTGCTGGAGGAGATTTATTCAAAGCGAACTGTCAAGGGGTTCCCATTATAACCCAACCGTGTAAGGAACGCAAAATCCGGGAACATAAGACCGATATGACGGAAACTAGGGCGGCAAGAGTGGAACAAAACACCAGGCATAAGGACGAGCCTTCCACCCTTTACCAAGTGTATAGATGCATTAATTAAATAAGAGATATTGTGATATCCCAACAAAATATCCATGTTCTAACAAGGAACAAACTCCAATCTTCACCTGCAACTAACAATGCTATAAGAGGGGCTGAGCAAAGCAGTAACATAGCCAAACAACGGTTTGCTAGGACAAGGTGGATTAGAGGCTTGGCTTAACAATATGGGAGGCATGATAAGCAATTGGTAGGTATCGTAGCATAGGCATAGCAAAAGAGGGAGCTGTTGGGGAACGCAGTAATTTCAAAAAATTTCCTACGCACACGCAAGATCATGGTGATAGCAACGAGAGGGAAGAGTGTTGTCTACGTACCAACGCAGACCGATTGCGGAAGCGATCACACAACATAGAGGAAGTAGTCGTACGTCTTCTTCCCGATCCGACCGATCCAAGCACCGTTACTCCGGCACCTCCGAGTTCTTAGCACACGTTCAGCTCGATGACGTTCCTCGGGCTCCGATCCAGCAAAGCGTCGAGGAAGAGTTCCGTCAGCACGACGGCGTGATGACGATCTTGATGTACTACCGACGCAGGGCTTCGCCTAAGCACTACAACGGTACGATCGAGGTGGAATTTGGTGGCAGGGGGCACCGCACACGGCTAAGGAACGATCTCAAGGATCAAGTTGTGTGTCTATGGGGTGCCCCCTGCCCCCGTATATAAAGGCCAGGGGCAAGGGGGTCGGCCGGCCAGGAGGGAGGCGCAGGGAGGAGTCCCACTCCTACCGGGAGTAGGACTCCTCCCCCCAAATCCTATTCCTAGTAGGACTCTTCGGGAGAAAGAGAAGAGAGGGGGGCCGGCCCCTTCTCCTAGTCCTAATAGGACTAGGGAAGGGGGGTTCGGCCGGCTAGCTTGTGGGCTGCCCCTTCTCTCTTTTCCACTAAGGCCCAATAGGCCCATTTGCCTCCCGGGGGGTTCCGGTAACCCTCCCGGTAATCCGGTAAAATCCCGATTTCACCCGGAACACTTCCGGTGCCCAAACATAGGCTTCCAATATATCAATCTTTACGTCTCGACCATTTCGAGACTCCTCGTCATGTCCGTGATCTCATCCGGGACTCCGAACAACCTTCGGTACATCAAAATGCATAAACTCATAATAACTGTCATCGTAACGTTAAGCGTGCGGACCCTACGGTTCGAGAACAATGTAGACATGACCGAGACACGTCTCCGGTCAATAACCAATAGCGGGACCTGGATGCCCATATTGGCTCCTACATATTCTACGAAGATCTTTATCGGTCAGACCGCATAACAACATACGTTGTTCCCTTTGTCATCGGTATGTTACTTGCCCGAGATTCGCTCGTCAGTATCAAATACCTAGTTCAATCTCGTTACCGGCAAGTCTCTTTACTCGTTCCGTAATACATCATCTCACAACTAACATCTTAGTTATAATGCTTGCAAGGCTTATGTGATGTGCATTACCGAGAGGGCCCAGAGATACCTCTCCGACAATCGGAGTGACAAACCCTAATCTCGAAATACGCCAACCCAACATCTACCATTGGAGACACCTGTAGTACTCCTTTATAATCACCCAGTTACGTTGTGACGTTTGGTAGTACCCAAAGTGTTCCTCCGGTAAACGGGAGTTGCATAATCTCATAGTTATAGGAACATGTATAAGTCATGAAGAAAGCAATAGCAACATACTAAACGATCGGGTGCTAAGCTAATGGAATGGGTCATGTCAATCAGATCATTCTACTAATGATGTGACCTCGTTAATCAAATAACAACCCCTTGTTCATGGTTAGGAAACATAACCATCTTTGATTAACGAGCTAGTCAAGTAGAGGCATACTAGTGACACTCTGTTGGTCTATGTATTCACACATGTATTATGTTTCCAGTTAATACAATTCTAGCATGAATAATAAACATTTATCATGATGTAAGGAAATAAATAATAACTTTATTATTGCCTCTAGGGCATATTTCCTTCAGTCTCCCACTTGCACTAGAGTCAATAATCTAGATTACACTGTAATGATTCTAACACCCATGGAGCCTTGGTGCTGATCATGTTTTGCTCGTGGAAGAGGCTTAGTCAACGGGTCTGCAACATTCAGATCCGTATGTATCTTGCAAATCTCTATGTCTCCCACCTGGACTAAATCCCGGATGGAGTTGAAGCGTCTCTTGATGTGTTTGGTTCTTTTGTGAAATCTGGATTCCTTTGCCAAGGCAATTGCACCAGTATTGTCACAGAAGATTTTCATTGGACCCGATGCACTAGGTATGACACCTAGATCGGATATGAACTCCTTCATCCAGACTCCTTCGTTTGCTGCTTCCGAAGCAGCTATGTACTCCGCTTCACATGTAGATCCCGCTATGACGCTTTGTTTAGAACTGCACCAACTGACAGCTCCACCGTTTAAAGTAAACACGTATCCGGTTTGCGATTTAGAATCGTCCGGATCAGTGTCAAAGCTTGCATCAATGTAACCTCTTACGGTGAGCTCTTTGTCACCTCCATATATGAGAAACATATCCTTAGTCCTTTTCAGGTATTTCAGGATGTTCTTGACCGCTGTCCAGTGATCCATTCCAGGATTACTTTGGTACCTCCCTGCTAAACTTATAGCAAGGCACACATCAGGTCTGGTACACAGCATTGCATACATGATAGAGCCTATGGCTGAAGCATAGGGAACATCTTTCATTTTCTCTCTATCTTCTGCAGTGGTCGGGCATTGAGTCTTACTCAACTTCACACCTTGTAGCACAGGCAAGAACCCTTTCTTTGCTTGATCCATCTTGAACTTCTTCAAAATTTTGTCAAGGTATGTGCATTGTGAAAGTCCAATTAAGCGTTTTGATCTATCTCTATAGATCTTTATGCCTAATATGTATGCAGCTTCCCCGAGGTCTTTCATCGAAAAACTTTTATTCAATTATCCCTTTATGCTATCCAGAAATTCTATATCATTTCCAATTAGCAATATGTCATCCACATATAATATCAGAAATGCTACAGAGCTCCCACTCACTTTCTTGTAAATACAGGCTTCTCCAAAAGTCTGTATAAAGCCAAATGCTTTGATCACACTATCAAAGCGTTTATTCCAACTCCGAGATGCTTGCACCAGTCCATAAATGGATCGCTGGAGTTTGCATACTTTGTTAGCTCCTTTTGGATCGACAAAACCTTCTGGTTGTACCATATACAACTCTTCTTCCAGAAATCCATTCAGGAATGCAGTTTTGACATCCATTTGCCATATTTCATAATCATAAAATGCGGCAATTGCTAACATAATTCTGATTTCCAGAAATCCATTCAGGAATGCAGTTTTGACATCCATTTGCCATATTTCATAATCATAAAATGCGGCAATTGCTAACATAATTCTGACGGACTTAAGCATCGCTACGGGTGAGAAGGTCTCATCGTAGTCAACCCCTTGAACTTGTCGAAAACCTTTTGCGACAAGTCGAGCTTTATAGACAGTAACATTACCGTCAGCGTCAGTCTTTTTCTTGAAGATCCATTTATTCTCAATTGCTTGCCGATCATCGGGCAAGTCAACCAAAGTCCACACTTTGTTCTCATACATGGATCCCATCTCAGATTTCATGGCCTCAAGCCACTTTGCGGAATCTGGGCTCACCATCGCTTCTTCATAGTTCGTAGGTTCATCATGATCTAGCATCATGACTTCCAGAACTGGATTACCGTACCACTCTGGTGCGGATCTCACTCTGGTTGATCTACGTGGTTCAGTAGTATCTTGTTCTGAAGCTTCATGATCATCATCATTAGCTTCCTCACTGATTGGCATAGGTGTCGCAGAAACAGTTTTCTGTGATGTACTATTTTCCAATAAGGGAGCAAGTACAGTTACCTCGTCAAGTTCTACTTTCCTCCCACTCACTTCTTTCGAGAGAAACTCCTTCTCTAGAAATGATCCATTCTTAGCAACGAATGTCTTGCCTTCGGATCTGTGATAGAAGGTATACCCAACAGTTTCCTTTGGGTATCCTATGAAGACTCATTTCTCCGCTTTGGGTTCGAGCTTATCAGGTTGAAGCTTTTTCACATAAGCATCGCAGCCCCAAACTTTAAGAAACGACAACTTTGGTTTCTTGCCAAACCATAGTTCATAAGGCGTCGTCTCAACGGATTTTGATGGTGCCCTATTTAACGTGAATGCGGCCGTCTCTAAAGCATAACCCCAAAACGATAGCGGTAAATCAGTAAGAGACATCATAGATCGCACCATATCTAGTAAAGTACGATTACGACGTTCGGACACACCATTACGCTGTGGTGTTCCGGGTGGCGTGAGTTGCGAAACTATTCCACAATTTTTCAAATGTATACCAAACTCGTAACTCAAATATTCTCCTCCACGATCAGATCGTAGAAACTTTATTTTCTTGTTACGATGATTTTCAACTTTACTCTGAAATTCTTTGAACCTTTCAAATGTTTCAGATTTATGTTTCATTAAGTAGATATACCCATATCTGCTTAAATCATCTGTGAAGGTGAGAAAATAACGATATCCGCCACGAGCCTCAATATTCATCGGACCACATACATCGGTATGTATGATTTCCAACAAATCTGTTGCTCTCTCCATAGTACCGGAGAACGGTGTTTTAGTCATCTTGCCTATGAGGCACGGTTCGCAAGTACCAAGTGATTCATAATCAAGTGATTCCAAAAGCCCATCAGTATGGAGTTTCTTCATGCGCTTTACACCGATATGACCTAAACGGCAGTGCCACAAATAAGTTGCACTATCATTATTAACTTTGCATCTTTTGGCTTCTACATTATGAATATGTGTATCACTATCTTCGAGATTCAACAAGAATAGACCACTCTTCAAAGGTGCATGACCATAAAAGATATTATTCATATAAATAGAACAACCATTATTCTCTGATTTAAATGAATAACCATCTCACATTAAACAAGATCCAGATATAATGTTCATGCTCAACGCTGGCACCAAATAACAATTATTTAGGTCTAATATTAATCCCGAAGGTAGATGTAGAGGTAGCGTGCCGACCGCGATCACATCGACTTTGGAACCGTTTCCCACGCGCATCGTCACCTCGTCCTTTGCTAGTGTCCGCTTATTCCGTAGTCCCTGTTTCGAGTTGCAAATATTAGCAACAGAACCAGTATCAAATACCCAGGTGCTACTGCGAGCTCTAGTAAGGTACACATCAATAACATGTATATCACATATACCTTTGCTCACTTTGCCATCCTTCTTATCCGCCAAATACTTGGGGCAGTTCCGCTTCCAGTGACCAGTCTGCTTGCAGTAGAAGCACTCAGTTTCAGGCTTAGGTCCAGACTTGGGTTTCTTCTCCTGAGCAGCAACTTGCTTGTTGTTCTTCTTGAAGTTTCCCTTCTTCTTCCCTTTGCCCTTTTTCTTGAAACTAGTGGTTTTGTTAACCATCAACACTTGATGCTCCTTTTTGATTTCTACCTCCGCAGCTTTCAGCATTGCGAAGAGCTCGGGAATAGTCTTGTTCATCCCTTGCATATTATAGTTCATCACGAAGCTCTTGTAGCTTGGTGGCAGTGATTGGAGAATTCTGTCAATGACGCAGTCATCTGGAAGATTAACTCCCATCTGAATCAAGTGATTATTATACCCAGACATCTTGAGTATATGCTCACTGACAGAACTGTTCTCCTCCATCTTACAGCTATAGAACTTATTGGAGACTTCATATCTCTCAATTCGGGCATTTGCTTGAAATATTAACTTCAACTCCTGGAACATCTCATATGCTCCATGACGTTCAAAACGTCGTTGAAGTCCCGATTCTAAGCCGTAAAGCATGGCACACTGAACTATCGAGTAGTCATCAGCTTTGCTCTGCCAGACGTTCATAACATCTGGCGTTGCTCCAGCAGCAGGCCTGTCACCCAGCGGTGCTTCCAGGACGTAATTCTTCTGTGCAGCAATGAGGATAATCCTCAGGTTACGGACCCAGTCCGTGTAATTGCTACCATCATCTTTCAACTTTGCTTTCTCAAGGAACGCATTAAAATTCAACGGAACAATAGCACGAGCCATCTATCTACAAGCAACATAAACTAGCAAGATACTATCAGGTACTAAGTTCATGATAAGTTTAAGTTCAGTTAATCAAATTACTTAGGAACTCCCACTTAGATAGACATCCCTCTAATCCTCTAAGTGATCACGTGATCCAAATCAACTAAACCATAACCGATCATCACGTGAGATGGAGTAGTTTTCAATGGTGAACATCGTCATGTTGATCATATCTACTATATGATTCACGCTCAACCTTTCGGTCTCTGTGTTCCGAGGCCATATCTGCATATGCTAGGCTCGTCAAGTTTAACCTGAGTATTCTGCGTGTGCAAAACTGGCTTGCACCCGTTGTAGATGGACGTAGAGCTTATCACACCCGATCATCACGTGGTGTCTGGGCACGACGAACTTTGGCAACGGTGCATACTCAGGGAGAACACTTCTTGATAATTTAGTGAGAGATCATCTTATAATGCTACCGTCAATCAAAGCAAGATAAGATGCATAAAAGGATAAACATCACATGCAATCAATATAAGTGATATGATATGGCCATCATCATCTTGTGCTTGTGATCTCCATCTCCGAAGCACCGTCATGATCACCATCGTCACCGGCGCGACACCTTGATCTCCATCGTAGCATCGTTGTCGTCTCGCCAATCTTATGCTTCCACGACTATTACTACCGTTTAGTAATCTAGTAAAGCATTACATCGCGATTGCATTGCATACAATAAAGCGACAACCATATGGCTCCTGCCAGTTGCCGATAACTTAGTTACAAAACATGATCATCTCATACAATAAAATCAGCATCATGCCTTGACCATATCACATCACAACATACCCTGCAAAAACAAGTTAGACGTCCTCTACTTTGTTGTTGCAAGTTTTACGTGGCTGCTACGGGCTTTAAGTAAGAACTCATCTCACCTACGCATCAAAACCACAACGATAGTTCGTCAAATAGACTCCGTTTTAACCTTCTCAAGGACCGGGCGTAGTCACACTTGGTTCAACTAAAGTTGGAGAGACAGTCTTCCGCAAGCCATCTATGTGCAAAGCACGTCGAGGGAACCGGTCTCGCGTAAGAGTACGCGTAAGGTTGGTCCGGATCGTCTCAACCAACAATACCGCCGAACCAAAGTATGACATGCTGGTAGGCAGTATGACTTGTATCGCCCACAACTCACTTGTGTTCTACTCGTGCATATAACATCAAACCATAAAACCTAGGCTCGGATGCCACTGTTGGGGAACGCAGTAATTTCAAAAAATTTCCTACGCACATGCAAGATCATGGTGATGCACAGCAACGAGAGGGAAGAGTGTTGTCTACGTACCAACGCAGACCGACTGCGGAAGCGATCACACAACGTAGAGGAAGTAGTCGTACGCCTTCTTCCCGATCCGACCGATCCAAGCACCGTTACTCCGGCTCCTCCGAGTTCTTAGCACACGTTCAGCTCGATGACGTTCCTCGGGCTCCGATCCAGCAAAGCGTCGAGGAAGAGTTCCGTCAGCACGACGGCGTGATGACGATCTTGATGTACTACCGACGCAGGGCTTCGCCTAAGCACTACAACGGTACGATCGAGGTGGAATTTGGTGGCAGGGGGCACCGCACACGGCTAAGGAACGATCTCAAGGATCAAGTTGTGTGTCTATGGGGTGCCCCCTGCCCCCGTATATAAAGGCCAGGGGCAAGGGGGTCGGCCGGCCAGGAGGGAGGCGCAGGGAGGAGTCCCACTCCTACCGGGAGTAGGACTCCTCCCCCCAAATCCTATTCCTAGTAGGACTCTTCGGGAGAAAGAGAAGAGAGGGGGGCCGGCCCCTTCTCCTAGTCCTAATAGGACTAGGGAAGGGGGGTTCGGCCGACTAGCTTGTGGGCTGCCCCTTCTCTCTTTTCCACTAAGGCCCAATAGGCCCATTTGCCTCCCGGGGGGTTCCGGTAACCCTCCCGGTAATCCGGTAAAATCCCGATTTCACCCGGAACACTTCCGGTGCCCAAACATAGGCTTCCAATATATCAATCTTTACGTCTCGACCATTTCGAGACTCCTCGTCATGTCCGTGATCTCATCCGGGACTCCGAACAACCTTCGGTACATCAAAATGCATAAACTCATAATAACTGTCATCGTAACGTTAAGCGTGCGGACCCTACGGTTCGAGAACAATGTAGACATGACCGAGACACGTCTCCGGTCAATAACCAATAGCGGGACCTAGATGCCCATATTGGCTCCTACATATTCTACGAAGATCTTTATCGGTCAGACCGCATAACAACATACGTTGTTCCCTTTGTCATCGGTATGTTACTTGCCCGAGATTCGATTGTCGGTATCCAATACCTAGTTCAATCTCGTTACCGGCAAGTCTCTTTACTCATTCCGTAATACATCATCTCACAACTAACTTATTAGTTGCAGTGCTTGCAAGGCTTATGTGATGTGCATTACCGAGAGGGCCCAGAGATACCTCTCCGACAATCGGAGTGACAAACCCTAATCTCGAAATACGCCAACCCAACATCTACCATTGGAGACACCTGTAGTACTCCTTTATAATCACCCAGTTACGTTGTGACGTTTGGTAGTACCCAAAGTGTTCCTCCGGTAAACGGAAGTTGCATAATCTCATAGTTATAGGAACATGTATAAGTCATGAAGAAAGCAATAGCAACATACTAAACGATCGGGTGCTAAGCTAATGGAATGGGTCATGTCAATCAGATCATTCTACTAATGATGTGACCTCGTTAATCAAATAACAACCCCTTGTTCATGGTTAGGAAACATAACCATCTTTGATTAACGAGCTAGTCAAGTAGAGGCATACTAGTGACACTCTGTTGGTCTATGTATTCACACATGTATTATGTTTCCGGTTAATACAATTCTAGCATGAATAATAAACATTTATCATGATGTAAGGAAATAAATAATAACTTTATTATTGCCTCTAGGGCATATTTCCTTCAGGAGCAACTAGCAAGCAAAGATAGAAGTGATTTCGAGGGTATGGTCATCTTGCCTGAGATCCCGCAAGGAAGAAGAACGAGTCCATGAAGAAGATAAATGGACGTAGCCAACAGATCGTCACAAACACGACGTTATCGGAACCAACCCAAAGAAGCAACACCGGAAAGAGGCAAACAACATAGTAAACAACCATCACAAAATCATGGCATGATGCACATCCAAGTATGATGCATGTCCGGTTTAATGAGGCATGGCATGGCAATATGCACAAGCAATCCTACAAATTGGGTGGAGCTCAATATGCAACTCCGTTGCATATTGACGAAACACCACGTGACTTATTTAGCTCGATCTTGTTTATGTACCCGACCATATTAAATGTTGTTAAACATGGCAAGAGGGTGAAGCAAAGAAAGCTACCTATCTAGGCAAGTTTAAATGAGGTCAGATCAACAAGCAACAAGTCTGGAAACTCCTCATGAGCAAATTTTAAGGTTTGGTACTGTTCTGCCCTAAACACAATTTTAAAGTTGTTATACATGCAAAGTAAGGCCACCAGGTTAAAATAGGCATTTTTCTACCCCATTTACATATAAAGTTTGTTACAAACCGAGGTATGGTTAAATAGTTATGAATTAAATCATTTTAACATGACATAGGAGCAAATTTAATCAAACAGCCTTTTCAACATTTTAAACATAGATGAAAGTTGGATATAATTAAACTACACAAATTTCTGAGCACTTTAAAAATGATGCATGGTTATTTACTTGTGAGCAAATTAAAATAATGGCATCCTCCTATAATTATGCATGCATCGGCAAAAAAACGCACAGACTGGAAAAAAAAGCTACACGGGCTGAAACTAGATCTCGCAAGGGTTGCTCACATTGGGCCAAGCCCGTCTGAGCCTAGAGGCGCATGGCGCGGTGCGGGCAGGCCGCGGAGGAGGCTGGGCCCTCCTGGCGCTGGCTGGGCCTGCGGTCAATGTATCGAGCGGGGCGGGTGAGCTGCTCTCATATATGAAGAAAGGCGAAAAGCGGCAGCGACAGGTTCAAAGCGACCGGATTCTGGGGCGAAGGAAGCAGACTGACGACGGGTCGCAGCGCCGAGGGACTTGGCGTGGTCGAGGACGACGGCGTTGGGGAAGAACTCGAGGGAGGTGGCTGCAAAACGACGACACTTGGTCTCGAAGCAGCGGGACGGCGGCCATCCATGGCAACGGGAAGGGGAGACCCACGTAGCAAAGATGCCGAGTGGACGAGGCGCTGCTGCGCTGGCGGGGTCGATGGAGCAAGGAGGGGGGGGTCCCTGGTGGTGGTGGTGGTCCGAAGATGGGACTCGGTGACCTACGGAGTTTCAGCCGGCGATGGAGATGCTCCGGCTAGTGGCACGGGGCGACGGGGATCGAACAGAGGAGGCCGACCATGGCGTCCTGGGACTTGGGCGGCTCGACCGCGGTGGAGAATGCAAAGGGGCGGCGCGCGGAGGAGACTAGGGACGCAGCAAGGTCCTCACTTGTTGTCTCGAGTGCATGGACGAGGACGGCCGGGGCGCTGCTGGCGGCGGGACTTGGCGCTGGCGACGGAGCCGGTCTCCGGTGAAGTAGAGGCGCGCGAGGGAGGTTCACAGTGCATGGGTCTTGAGGCCGCAGGGCCCTGGTGGCGCGGTCGCCAGCGATGTTGGAGGCGTTGGCTGGCTGGTCCTGGTCGTCGACGACGTCCTGCAGGACAGGAGGAGGCGGCTTGCCATCGGTGGAGCCCCGGCATGGATACCAAGAGGAGGTGGCCTCGGGCATGAGCAAGGGATCGAGGGGAAGGCTCGGATGGAGTCTTGTTGGTTTGGGACCGAGGAGAAGGGGATCGGGGAGGATCTTGATGTGATTTGAGTGTGGCGGCGGTAAGGGGGAAGGATGGGACATTGTCCCTAAAATTTAGGGTAAGAGTAGACTGAATATATAGTGAGAGCTTAGGCTAGGGTTACCTTGGTCCCTCTGATCGAAATCGGACGGTCATGAAAAAAAGCCTAGGGAGTTCAAATGAGAAAACGGTGATGTTTTGTAGATGTTTAAGGATGAACTGAACCCATCGGTGACGACTGCCCATGTCGTGTTCGGGACAGCTTTCGGACGCGCGCGTGCGAGGGGTTCGATGCACTGTGCAGAGAGGGTTTCGGGACTTGGCGGTTGATAGCGGATTGTGTAGACGGTCTCGAGCTGAGAGGAGAGAAGGGAGGGAGGCCCGGCGAATGTTTTCGGAGACCGAAAACGCCCGACGTTAGACCGGCTATATTGCTGCTATAGTTATCTGTTGGGGCGTCAAACGGACTCCGAACGCGATGAAACTTGACAGGCGGTCTATCTACACTATAATAAGACCACACATGAACTCTCATCCCATTCCGAGAACATTTTCCAGCCACATATAAAATCCTATTTCGGACATGTCGCGGGCGCGTGCAAGTGTGTCTGGGCTCAGAACAGACAACGGAAGGCTGGGAAACCCGGACGGATGCAAGTTTTTAAAACATGACGATGCAATGCATATGATGACATGACAAGATGCAACACGCAAGCGAATAACATGGCAATGACAACGAATAACTGGAAGACACCTGGCACATCGGTCTCGGGGCGTCACAACACTCCACCACTACGAGAGGATCTCGTCCCGAGATCTAGAATGGCACCGGAGGGAAGAAACGGAATAGAAAGTGTCGGCGTTCTGGGAATGGGGGTCCCCAGACTTGCCTCCCTGCGGCCTGCGGCATGGCTCAAAGGGGGCCCAGCACGGCCCATCTTCATCAACACAAGACCCAAGACCCTCGCGAGGTGCCAAGCCTCGCGGGGCGGACGACACGGAGCTTCCTCAGGCACGGCCTCGTCAGGCTGGCTCGTGAGGAGGCGGAGAGATCAAGGCGGGGTACCTCGCGAGGTGCCCGTGACGTAAGCCATGACGACTCAGGGCGCCAGGCGGGTGCCAGCCCGCGCAGCGTCCTCCTTTCCTCTTTGGTGCAAAGGGGGCAAGCGCAGCCGCGGAGTATCGAGGCATCAGGCAAAGGTTGCCATTTCGGTGCAACGAGACCAAGTCCAGGAGGACTGCGAGACGGAGGTCACCGTGGAGCCCAAGACGGCGTCATCACCAGAGCTTTGCGTAGGCGAAGACTGCTTTTGTCAGGATAGTTGATACTTGTTGTCCCCCTTCAAATTAGCCTGCCATTGTTGGCTCCCTTCCCGCTCGATATTTGGGAAGAGGACCAGGGCCTCTATAAATAGGACCAGCTGCCCACATAGCAAGGGGTTGGTTGGTTCGGTTCGATTGGATGGCCGGCGAGTAAGAGTAAGGCAGTAAGTGAGAGAGAGAGAGAGAGAAAGAGAAAGGTGGCTGGACTCCTCCTAGCAGTTCATCGCCCCAGCCAAGAACAGACCCTCGCGAGGCTGTTCTTCCTTGTATTGTTCATCATCATCAGCCCCAAGAGGCAATCCACCCACCACACACTGGAGTAGGGTATTACACCACAACAGTGGCCTGAACCAGTATAAACCTTGTGTCTCTTGTGCAGTTGTTTCAGTAGTCTAGATCTTTGTGTGACGGAGAGGTAGAAGGCGTAATCTCCGCGCGCACCCCAGTGTTCGAACCTTAAGGGTCTGCCGGAACCCGAATCCGATATTTGGCGCGCCAGGTAGGGGTGCGCCGGAATTCGTCTTCCACCACTCCGTGCCCCGTCGCGTCGTCATCACCATGCCCGGCGACCAGGAGGGCAACCCCGACCCATGGGCTGCATGGCCCGCCCGCGCAGAACCGCTCGCCTCGGGCGACCCCGTGCCCCAGGCAGCTCGCGGTCCGCAGGGCGCTGCGGGCCACGGGCGACGCGGACAGACTTCGACAACTCTTACGCCGCGGCAGGCACGGTCGGCAGCAAGGGCCTCCAATCACGCCGTGACCACGACACCGTACACCCGCCGGGAGCAGGCGAACTCGAGGGCCGCGCTCACGGTGGCCCGAGAGCTGCTGCAGAGCAGACTACTGGAGGGCGGCCATGACGTGCTGCTGGAGCGAGTGGCGGAGCTCCTGGGCTTCGCCGCCTCAGGGGCTCACCCCTTCTCCACCCAGCTCCCATCTCAAGCCCAGGGCGACCCGCGCGGGGGCTCCGCGCGCGCCCACGGGCTCCAAGGCTACTCCAACGCCAGCGAAGCTGTCAGCACCGGACCGGCGGCGGCGCTGCCCCCGCCTCCGACCCGCGAAGAAGAAGGACTCAACGCGACCCGCGGCCCCAATGGGCGGCCGCGCTGCCACCCCGCAATGGGCGTGACAGGCGGGACCGCGTGGCATGCGGAGCATCACGGCGTGGCATTCGGGATGACGGCGTCGGAGGAATACGTGCCCCTCATGATGGACCAAGGACACACTACAAGAAACCTGTTAATACATGACGATTCTAATCCGTCACAGGCGAGGCAAAATCCGTCATGGGTGCCCATCCTTGACGGATTTGAAATCCGTCATGTATATCGCGTCATAATTTGACATGGTGCTATCCATGACGGTCCTTGGCCGTCAAGGATCTACTGCAGGCCCGCCCAGGGCCCAAACCTTTGTGACGGAGCAATCCATCATGGACCAATGACACGTAGACTTTTCAATTAACCAACTGGAATGACGTGGTAGCCTACGCGGACACTAGTTTTCGTCACAGAAATCACCATGGATATCCTACATGGGGTAGCCCATTAGCCTATTTCATTTAGGCCATTTTTCACCAACTACATTTTTAAGCAGAATGCATACACACATTGTAATGCCAATTTTGGCGAGACAAGTATTTGAAAACTGTCTCACATGCGTATATGAATCAAAATGCAGTTATCCACAAGTATCTATAACGTAGCAGGTTACAAAATCCTCCATGAAATGATAGTTTACAACATAGATTGACAAAATACAACACTTGGGAAAGTTAGAAAACAGTACAATCCAGTTCACACAAACAGAACATTTAAACTATTGAAGTTGCTATTCAAGTTCTTGCTGTCGGCCCTCTTGATGGAAATTATCATGTCAGTGCAAATTGTGATGGGGCAGCACCAAGTAGCCCGGTACGCAATCATACCTAGCATATTTACAACACCATTAGATATTTGTAGATATGAATAGATTGTAAAAATAAGAGAACTGAAACAAATATAAAAAATGAATAACTCATGTTGTCCAAAATTCTTAAATCTTGCACTGCTACAAGTGAGAATAACATAGTATCTACTACATACATGTTTCATGTAGATCTGTACTCCCTCCGTCCGATAAAAGTTGTCTCCGATGACAATTTACGAAAACCCCCCTTGCTTTAATCCGACAAACGACACAGCCCGCACCGCGTCCCCCCATCCTCTCCTCCTCGATTTTGCGACGGCGACGGCGACATCCTCTCCCCCGGCCGCCTGCTCCGTCGCCTCGCCGCGCGCCGGCTGCCTTCTCCCCTTCATATCGCCGCCTTTCTTCGTCCTCGTTGCCTGATCCCGACGAGGGGGGAGGGGAGGGGAGATCAAGAGGAAAGGGACCCCCTTCTCTGCAAAGCGCTCGATTTGCCGGCTCCGACGTGCTGTGGCGTCGAGGCCGGGCGGACCTGAGCGCGCTGCTGCTAGCGGCCTCCGTTGCTTCCTGGATCCTCTTCAACGCCCCCTCCGCGCCTCCGGATACACGGCGGTGTCGCTGGCCTCCGATGGGGCAACAACAGCGCAAGAGAGGCGCCAGCAAGACGCAAGAGTCGCTGCAGAGCCAGGAGACGCAGGAGGAGCCCTACGCATACAAGGACGAGGCCACCGACGGGACCAAGAAGAGGCTGGCCACGGAGGTGTCGCGGCTGGCGCAGTACGCCGGGCATGCCACACTCACGCACCCGCGACGTGTAGAACGCGGTCCGCCTGGTGCTCCCCGGCAAGCTCGCCAAGCACGGCATCTCCTGTACATGTCCTGAACTGAAGTGAAGATCCATCAGAAAAAGGGCAGCAGGCTGGCATGCGTGGTTCAATGCAGATAGACTGAATATGTTGTTGTTGTGGTAGCAGGGTGGCATACTTCTGGTAGTAGCAGCAGCACATGTTGTGGAATTTGTTGTTGCTTTCTTAAAGTGCCATTTGCTGTCAATTTTTGAATTTGGTGTCATTAATTTGTACAGTTTTGATAAAATACAATAACATTGTTGTTAACTTCTGAATTCGCTATGAAATGAACATTACAATGACCAAACATGACAATTCTTTGCTGCAAAATGCCTGTACTATTGTTGATGACAATCTCAGTAGACTTTACTGCAGGATAAACATTCAGAAATATTTGATAGTAATCATGTCCAGTTCGAATTGTCAGGTGTAAATCACAGTAGTGGTTACAGGGCTTGATGCCTGGAAACAAAATTACAGTATGGTGTCACTCCTAACCCTAATCTTGAGTTCAGATTTGATAGTAATCATGTTGAGTTCAAATCTGATCGAAATAATCAACAACAAAACAGAGCTCACTGAAAGGTAAGACTATGATCAACATCAAACTACTCCTTGACAAGCAGTGATCACTACTGAACATGATCATATTCTTTTATTACTGGAGCCAATTTTCCTAACATCACAATAGTGCTTTTTTATTGACAGCAAGTTCATCATGTCAATTACTCTAAGTAGCAATAGTTTGCGGAGCAGAAAATTTAAACTATGGCTTAGCAGAAAAATTAACAGCCACAGTTTGAGGCCATACATCAAACTATGGCTTGATGTAACAGTTTCAGAGTTCGATTCATGTGTTTTTCAGATATTATACTCCACCATTACATGCATGTATCAGGAAAGAGATCTTCCTTTTTTTACACCACATATAGATAGCACACTCCCAACTAATTCCATATAGCATTTGTTACAATGTGGATGCAGTAGTACCAGCAGATCTCTCTTGTTTAGATCATTCACTGAATTTAGTCACTGGATCACACAAAAGAATGTACATTGACTGAACTAAACTGAATTTAGTCACTGGATTATTCACTCTGGTTGTACATTGACTGAATCAAAATGAATGCAGGGGAGCTCCGGGCTGCAGCACGGGCAGGCCCGCCGGGGAGGAGCAGCAACTTGCAGACTAGCAGCAGAAGAAGCTCGAGGTTGAGGATGAGCTTGAGTTCCAGGCCCGCCTGGAGCTCCAGGTCCAGGCGCTCGAAACCCAGGCGCGCGCAGGTCTTGTGCGGCACTGGCGCAGGCCCTGGGCGGCGGGAGGGATAGCAGCGCAGCCCTGGGCGGCGGGAGGGGATAGAGACGCAGCCCTGGGCGGCGGGAGGGATCACAGCGGGAGAGGATGGCGGCGGAGCAGCGCCCTTCAGCACTGGAGCCGCCGCCCGTCGAGGTGGTCGCCGCGGAGGAGGAGATGGACGGCGCGGCGCAGCTCGCCTCCGTGCGGACGGCGCAGCTCGCCTCGGGCGGCGCAGGTGGGCATGGGCGTCGGTGGTTCACAGTGGTGATGCAGGCCCTGGCCTTCATCAGGCACTCGGTCCTATGGTGGGTGCCGACGGTGGCGCGGGCGACCACGGTGCGCGCCGGCAACGGAGAAAGGAGGAAGAAGCAGCGGGGTCTGATTAGGAACAGATTTGAAGCTAGAAGGTTTTTTTGCAAAATTGTAAATGAACTAAGTAGAGGACAACTTTTCCCGGACGGAGGGAGTATTAATTAAAACAACCAAGTTATGGATAAAAAATGAAATGTCAAGTACTTGTGCATATCATCCAAACAAGAAAAACAAGAACACTGGGGGACAGTATATACTGCAGTGCAAAAGATTCATTCAATTATCATATGTCCAGTCATCCTTGATGATAATTATTAATATAGAAGAAGGGATAGTTATGCGCTGAGAAAACAAACAACTACATACTTCTACAGTTGTGTCCAGTAGTATATTATTTTTCCATCCTTGTAAGTAGGCATGAATCGACTTGTCAATATTTGGCAGAACAACACCTTTGGGTACCACCAATTTGGAAAAAATAGGTTACCCAACCCCAGAACCTACCCTATTATATATAGCATTAAGAAATTGGGCATACCCTAAAGAACAATATCCACATATTGTTGACACTTGACAGTTGACCAAAAAAGATATATAGTGAAAATAAAACCAAAAGGCTATGAAGGAGACAGTAATAGACCTATCTAAGAATGTGGACATTTTGCCCAAGGATAAATTTCTCTTGCAACCATAAGAGATCATCAACATACATCTGAAGAATTACTATTTGACAAGAAGCATTTGACAGGAACAATAGTAAATAAATTAATAAGTGGTGATGCAAAATTACAACCAGCAGTTTGTGAGGTAACACGATAGCAGTGCAGCCTGGAGGATCGACATCATAAGCTTCGCTTACATGTAGCTAGGGCCACATCAATCTCAGCACCAACATCCAAAGATCCGCAGTCCCATCAAAATGTCCAACCTTAGGCTCCAATCTGGGTGTTGAGAAAATTGCATACAAAATCTGGGTGTCCATGAGATAGACCTGGGCAAAGCATCCAACAAAACTTAGCACACTGTTAAAACAACTTTTGACAGAGAATTGAGACATACAAGAATTTCATTAGAGCCCAAAGTGCAATGACAACACCAATATTATTATTTGCTGCAAACCAAGATCAAATAAGAACACCAAACTTTTCAAACCTGAAGATTGTTACACTATTTCATTATCTATGTGTGCCTCTAAATCTCTAAAGCTATAGATTTTACACTATTTCATTATTTCATTTTAGAGCCTCAATCATGTAGAATGGGACAGCTTATTCAGTGGTAAATCTTGTGCCCCTCCCTCTAGCTCAGGGAGTAGCTTATTCAGTGGTAAAACTGTGTGCCTCTTCCTCTGCCTCTCAACTTTTGTAGATGGAAGAAAGTTACTTCTAAATCTTGCCGTGGTATGTTCAATCATAGAAGTTTCACAACACCATATACCAACATATATTGTGAAAATGTGCCTTGACTGTCACATGCACACACCAAGAAACATCCAATATTAATTCAGATAGGAACATGTACGTACATATGCAGGATTTTCTTATCAAGAATACCGATGAGTCCTTAAGCTAGGCATGGTCAGAACTAACAAGTACTAACTCTGTCTCAAAATATAAGACATTTTTGTAGGCTAGTTTAGCCTATAAAAACAACTTATATTTCAAGATGGAGGTAGTATGACTCAACTAGCATTGATATTTGATCCTAACAGCAACAAAGATGAGTACATCCACTAGCGGAGCTTCATGAGGGCAAAACAAGGCCGTGGCCCGCCCAGCTCCAGAGACAAATAAAACTCTTTTGTACATGTAACAGTTTAATCCAATAGCATGTCTCCCTCGCATCCAGCTATGAGCTCTCTGCCCCGATTCAGCACTGAGCAAGCCACTCAGAGATGGAGAGGTCCAATAGCCAGGCAGTCGGGCGCCGCATGTAGCAACCCCTACGGTGACCCATCCCTATGCCACGACGGGCGTGGCCATGGCGGCTGCCAGCGGCTAGCCACCGATGAACTACCCAGGTGACGAGCACAAGACCATAGAACCAGCAGGCAGCTAGCGCACAAGAAATTTCGTTTATTTGTCCAAATTTTACTTGACAACATCATCCTGTTACCAGTTTCCCTATACAGGCAACCTGAAATTTCACTAACTCATGCCTACTGGACTGTATGGTTTAGAAAAAAATTGGCCCGCCCAACTTATTTGTTGTAGCTCCACCACTGAGTACATCTAACTTAGACAAGTTTTGCACATCGTTAATTATTAGTTTGCAACTACACCAGGGAGTAAAGACAATATAAAAATATAGAGATATACCAGGCTAATAACAATACGAAGGAGAAGAACACTAATATGCTTTATTCATTACTGGCATGGCCTAATTAGGAACTAGACGTGAACCACCACACAGCTTATCTAACTAATAGTTATTTAACACAAATTCTACACTGCTAATGCTCGCACGGTGAGAGAAGAAAAAGGAAATAGCTAGCAGTGCTAGTCTGTCGTTGGCTGTAACTTGGATGTAGCTTGCGAGTACCAGGAAACGAAGTTAACACGTTTTCTACATCAGGTTCAGTTCAAGAAAATTGGTGAGCCCCTAAAGAACTATGCTAGAGAAGAGCAGCAGGCACTTGAAAGAAAAGAAAAACAGAACGAGAGAGTCAACCTTATTGTTCTGTGGCGAATCATGATGGTTGGCTCGCATGACCTCGCCGTTCCAGCTCGTCGGGTTTGAGTGTGGGGTCCCGGTCGTCGCCATCCATGGAATTGGAGAGGCAGAGAGCTCCTACTGATCTGAATCGAAGCAAGAAATTGTGATTGGGGATGGGAGAGAAAGTAATAAAGGAGAGGAGACGAGGGGGGCAGGGACGAACCTTGTGTGGGGCATCGTCACCGTTGACTGGGTCGCACTCGGGCCTCCAGCAGGTCACCGTCCTCGCCCTCTCCTCTTCCGGCGCTTGCTGCTCCGAATCTCCGGATGGCGAATCAGCTGTTGCGGGCTCTGGGAAACGGAGGAGGGAGGCCCCTGCTGCAGATCCATGGTCAACGTGAGTAGCAGAAGCACGCGGCAACGGCTAGGGATGGCCGCCGCTTCCATCGGGCCACTGCAGCCGCCGTCACCATGGATCTTGGGGCGTCGTCATCGCTTGGAGGCGGGGAGGTGGAGGCGGAGGACAGGGTCGAGGAGAGGCAAGGCGTGGCGGCGGCGGATGGAGATTGAGATTGGGCAGGAGGGTCTTAGGGTTAGTTTTTATACGGGGAAAGATTTAGGGCTTTAGCCGGGCTTTAGGGCGGGCTTCAGTATGCTTGCCGGGCTATACCGGGACATTCATGATGATTTTCAATACTGTCATCAGAAATCTGTCATGGATTAACAGGTTTTTTGTAATGACACCCTCACGAGAACGGACAAGGCTCGCTCCTTGGCCCAAGCTGGGGGACGAGGCACTGGAAGCTGAGCCTTTCCAGGAGCCCTGGAATGGTCCCGCTGGCCACGCTGGAGGCAATGATTATCGGGCACCGCTAATTCTTCAGGAGCAGGTATACGCTAACCATGGATCGCCGGAGGTGCAGGTCGCCGCGGCAAGCAGCTACCCCACTCCCACAGTCTCCTACCCCTCGGAAGGAGGGCGCAGGGGGCTGCAGGATAGGGGCCGAGATCCGGCATCACCACCACGGCGTTCGGAGCAAGGCGTTCTCAGGAGGTAGGCCCTCTGTTGGGGAGGTGCCTCAGGGCCTGCCCCTGGCGGAGGACCCGTGGTCGTCGGGGGAACCGCTGGCGACCGCTTTACCCCATCGGGCGGCGTCCTGGGTTCCGGTCGTTGCTGATGGCACTAGAGTGTGGCGCAAGGTGGGGCCCTCATCTGGCGATATGAAGCAAGGCCAGTACCTGTGAAGAAGGCCTGGTGCTTGTGAAGCTCGCTGCCCCGTGACACTCTCATGTAATAATGAGTGGGGCTGTACACGCCCCGGAGTCTCAGGGGTGCCAGCCTCAGGCCCTGGGGCTCCCTCCCACGCCCAATGGACAGCACTTAGCTCCGCGCTAGTGAGAAGACATCCAAGACTAGATTAGGTGCCGGACGCGGCCTTTTGTCTGCTTTCATTGCCTTTCCCTTTGGCTGTAGCTTTTTCCCCACTGGATTTAAGTTGGATTCGAATTTGAGATTTGCGTGTGTTCGGAGAAGGGGTGCTTATTCTCGTTCGAGCCATTTCTCGCGTTCTGGTTACCGCTTCGCCACAGCTGCCTCCCCTCGCGAGCCCCTCGCGAGTCGGGTCAGGCCTGGCTCGTGCACAACCCAAACTGCCGTTGTTGCTCCCTCTCGGGAGGATTTTCGGGTGCCTGTGGAGGTTGTCCTGTTGGGAAAAGACCCAGAGCCTGTGAAGCAAGGCGAGTGCCTGTGAAGCTATCGCGTTTTGGAAAAGGCCCAGAGCCTGTGAAGCAAGGCGAGTGCCTGTGAAGCTATCGCGTTTTGGAAAAGGCCCGGAGCCTGTGAAGCAAGGCGAGTGCCTGTGAAGCTATCGCGTTTTGGAAAAGGCCCAGAGCCTGTGAAGCAAGGCGAGTGCCTGTGAAGCTATCGCGTTTTGGAAAAGGCCCAGAGCCTGTGAAGCTATCGCGTTTTGGAAAAGGCCCAGAGCCTGTGAAGCAAGGCGAGTGCCTGTGAAGCTATCGCGTTTTGAAAAAGGCCCAGAGCCGGTGAAGCAAGGCGAGTGCCTGTGAAGCTATCGCGTTTTGGAAAAGGCCAAGAGCCTGTGAAGCAAGGCGAGTGCCTATGAAGCTATCGCGTTTTGGAAAAGGCCCAGAGCCTGTGAAGAAGGCAAATGCCTGTGAAGCCGTCGCATTTGGGAAAAGGCCCGGAGCCAGCGAAAAAGGCCAATGCCTGTGAAGCTCCCCGCCGGCAACACTCTCATATCCTACGGATTCAACTAAAGAACACCCCAGACGTCACGCCCTCCCGCAGGCTGCTTCGGGGCTTGCGCGAAACAAAGGTAAACCAGCCAACCACCAGGCGCGGGCGCTCGTGCAATATGACAACTACTAATACGATGAACACAGGTTTTACATGAGGGGCTTCCCCTCCCAAAATGCTCTCACAGCCATCAGGTCAAAAATCTGAGTTCTATTCATGCAGGGTAAAAAAGACAGGAGCGATACACACTCAGTCGGACCAATCCATCAATGCGTCCTCGGAAGCACCTCCCGAGCCGTCGCTGGCATCGCCGAACTCGCCATCGTTGTCTGCGTTGCCACCAACGGTGTCAGGGCCGTTCACCGCACCGCCCTCGTCAGCAGCCACGATCACGTCATCATCGTCTGAAGCGAAGGCCCTGACAAGGGCGTCCACGTTGTCTTCCACCCAGTGCGCCAGGTCGCCTCGGACGGCCTTGGGAACTGGGGCGATGACGGCGTCAAAATCGAAGTGGGAATCCATGTTCAGGAGATGACTGAAGACACGGAAAAAGGCGCGCCCGAGCAAGGCGCGGCTCCTCTCTTCCACCAACCTGTCGGCCCTGGCCGACCGCGCCTCCAACTGCATCACCACGGCGGTGAAGAATTGAAGGTTGCCAGCATAGTTGGTTGTGTGCGGCTCGCCAACAGCCGCCTCACGGATGTTGCCCAAGGCTGCGCTAGCCCTCTCCCGGAGCGTGGCGAGCATGGGGCCGTGCATGTGCTCCAGGACCTGCCGCTGACATATCTCATCCGCGTTCTGGCGCGCGACACCCTCAGCCTCCTCCACCCGCTGGCGAAGATGGAGCATCTCGGCCTGGGAGGCGGCTAACTCCCCTTGCGCTACCTCAAGGGCGGCCCGGGAGGCGTCGGCCAGCCGCGTCGCCTCCTCCCGCTTGGCCCTCAGGGCTACGGTCCACCCTTCAGCTTCGACCCGGATCAACTCCAGCCTCCCCTCGAACTCGCGCTCGAGGTCTTGGCGCGCCATCGCCACCCGACGTCCGACCTCCTCCAGGACATGAGCCTCCCGTGCGGCGACATCGTCCTCCGCCTGCGTCACCAAGCGCTCCCTCGTCTCCAGCCGCTCGTACTCGCGGGTGCGTTCGGCGGCTTCCAGCGTCAACGCTTCTTCACGCTTCTGGAACTCAGCTGGGTCACCGGAGGCCACCCGCATCAATGCAAGGGCCAACCCACGCAGCTCCACTTGCTCCTCCAGCGAGTGGCACCAGGCCAGGAGCTCACGAGCCCGCTCCTCCGCCACCTCTCGCCGTCGGTCAGCTCCCCGGGCCTCCTCGGCGGCCTGGGATCAGGCCACCCGAGAGGCCTCTAGCGACGCCTTCGCCTCTTTATCGTCAAGATCACGCTGACGGCGCGTGAGGGCGATGGCGGCCTCCAGCTCGTGCCTCCCTGCAGCCAGGCGCAGGCCCTCGGCCTCCAGGCGCGCGTCTTCATCAGCAAGCTCCTCCCCAAGCAGGTTCACCGCGTCGGTCGCCCTTTGAAGGAACCCTTGGCGGCGAGCGCAGCGCTCCCGGGTGCGCTCAAGCACATCTTCCACACCATCATCTACCCCAAGCAAGCGTCGAGGGCCACGAATCATCGTTCCTCCTCCGGGAAGGGGGCTGGGGACTGGCGCCCTCGCAACAGCCGGGCGTGCCGCACCAGAAGCCCAGCCTGGAGCCAGCCCGTCCCCAGATGAAGGGCGCAGGGGGCGCCTCGACCAGGCGCAGTCCACGACCAGACGAGAAGCCCACGGCAGGCTGGCTATTCCCCGAGAGGGCCCACGAAGGAAAATCGGGGGGAATGAAGGGCCGCGGTGCACCTCGGGATGGTCCACCCCTTCAGTCGCCCTCACCACAAGGGCAAAGCTGCTCGGAGCACTTGAGGACGGTAGAGGGGGCAAAGCCAAAGGAGGCGGCACCTCAGCTACTTCCGTGAGCTCGGCCGGAAGGGGCCTGCAGAGCAAGGATCAGTGAAAGCAACAAGAGGATCAGGAGCCAGAAAGGGAGAAGACTTAATCATCAGTGGCAAAGTACTTCCTGCGCTTCAGCACGCGACAAGGGAAGTCATCGCCCAGGGCCTCCCTTTTCCTCCGGAGGGCCTCAAAGTCCACGTGGAAGCGGCCCAAGAGAAGAGCGCAAGGATCAACCTGCGACGAAGACGGAGCATCGAAGCGATCCGCGTCAGGGGCACCTGCCTGGCGCGTGCTATCCATCACCTCGCCAGAAGACGCGGCTGGGGCCTCCGAGGCTCAGCCCCGGGCACTGGGAGCGGCTGCTTGCCACCCTCAGCCTCAGCGGCACGGGTCCCAGGAGTTGTCCCCTCGAGAGCATCACTCGGCGCTGTCACCTCATTAGGAGCCCCCTCGGCATCCGGTGCCTCCTGCCTCCCTGCTCCGCCACTTGAGGAGGAGTCACCTCGGCCGATTGGAAGGGCAGTCACCACCACTGGATTCTCACGAGGTCCCTGGAGGCCGGCGGGGCGCAGCCCCACTCATCAAAGACGGGCATCTGCTTCACGAAGTCGGCCCTGCTCTGGCAGAGATACAGCAAGGCCCCTCCCTGCCGGATGTTGCCGGGGTTGGGGTCCCCGGCCAAGGTCAAGAGCGTCGACTTCAGCACCTCAGGAGCTAGGTCCTCTTCCTGGAGCCTCATGCTATCCTCGCGCCCACGGAAGGCCCACATCCGGCGACAGTGGCGTTGAAGGAGAGCAACACGGCATAACAGAAACTCTTCACCACCTTGGGCGCTGTCATGCCGAGCTTCCTCAGGAGCGCGAAGCGGCGCCATACGAAGATGAGCCGGGGGCTCTCGAGCGTCTCCTGGCCCCAACCTAAATTGGGACAGCAGGCGAGGTCGGCTCCGATAGCAGGGGGCTGGGCACCCCTGCGTCCACATACAGCCACCGCTCGCGGAACCCAACCGCGGGCAGGGGGAGCTTGAAGTCAATCCCAGAGGCCGCGGTCCCAGGCTCGGCAACGAAGCTCACGCACGCCCAGCATTCGGTAGGGTCGACAAGATGCAGCGAGAAGAAGTGGCGCAGCAGGGCAACCGAAGGAGGGATGCCCACCATGGCTTCGCAAACAAAGGCGAAGACCGAAAGGAGGGTGATGGACTCAGGACTTAGATGCATCATGTGGATCTGATAATGGGAGAGAGCGGCATTGAAGAAATCAGAAAAGGGGGGAACCAGACCTGCCCACAGGGCGTCGGTAAAATATGGGACCTCAGTAGCTATCCTATCGATGGAGAAGTGGGGCGCGGGCTAGGCCATCGTCCTCCCGCACTCATTGAAGATGGTGGCCAGAGCCAAGCTGTCCTTTCCCAGGCACTCTTGATTGAGTATGGTCGACCGGCCGACGGCGGGGGCCACCGATGGCGGCACACAAGACGGAGGCATGGGTTTCTCCCCTCTCTCCTTCCTCGTCGGAGCCATGGCGATGGGAAGGAGGGGGAAGATTCGAGATTGGATTGGAGGCAGGAGCAGGCGTTCGAAGGAAGGAAGAACAGGGGACGCTCGAGCAACAAGAAGGGGAGCGGCTGTGTGCAACTACAAGTCCGCCTAACAGGGCGCAGAATAAGGGGGCGTGGGGGAACAGTGCCGCCCACGTCCCATTAACCGCCACGCGGCACCCAAGGCCGCAGGCTGTTAGGGCCCGCGACGCTTCGCCTTTGCCCTTTCGCCTCTCAGCACGGCCAAGTCCGGGCGCGCCTTGGGCCCGGGGGCTACTATCGGCGTTCTGGGAACGGGGGTCCCCAAACTTGCCTACCTGCGGCCTGCGGCGTGGCTCAAAGGGGGCCCGGCACGGCCCATCTTCATCAACACAAGACCCAAGACCCTCACGAGGGGCCAAACCTCATGGGGAGGACGACACGGAGCTTCCTCAGGCACGGCCTCGTCAGGCTGGCTCGCGAGGAGGCGGAGAGATCAAGGCGGGGTACCTCGCAAGGTGCCCGTGACGTAAGCCATGATGACTCTGGGCGCCACGCGGGTGCCAGCCCGCGCAGCGTCCTCCTTTCCTCTTTGGTGCAAAGGGGGCAAGCGCAGCCGCGGAGTACCGAGGCATGAGGCAAAGGTTGCCATTTCGGTGCAACGAGACCAAGGCCAGGAGGACTACGAGACGGAGGTCACCATGGAGCCCAAGATGGCGTCATCACCAGAGCTTTGCGCAGGCGAAGACTGCTTTTGTCAGGATAGTTGATACTTGATGTCCCCCTTCAAATTAGCCCGCCATTGTTGGCTCCCTTCCTGCTCGATATTTGGGAAGAGGACCAGGGCCTCTATAAATAGGACCAGCCGCCCACATAGCGAGGGGTTGGTTCGTTCGGTTCGATTGGATGGCCGGCGAGTAAGAGTAAGGCAGTAAGTGAGAGAGAGAGAGAGAGAAAGAGAAAGGGGCTGAACTCCTCCCAGCAGTTCATCGCCCCAGCCAAGAACAGACCCTCGCGAGGCTGTTCTTCCTTGTATTGTTCATCATCATCAGCCCCAAGAGGCAATCCACCCACCACACACTGGAGTAGGGTATTACACCACAACGGTGGCCCGAACCAGTATAAACCTTGTGTCTCTTGTGCAGTTCTTTCAGTAGTCTAGATCTTTGCGAGACGGAGAGGTAGAAGGCGTAATCTCCGCACGCACCCCAGTGTTCGAACCTTAAGGGTCTGCCGGAACCCGAATCCAACAGAAAGAGAATAGGTAAAAACTAAGTTGCTTCTTTGACAAACGAGTGAAACCAAAGAACCTTGAAAAGGTTAAGCCATTTCGAGAAAAAAATACAACGGAGATGAGCGAAGTTGAAAGCACTCCGTTAGGAAAGAGGAACGAGGAAGAACAAAGTTGAAAGCACTCCGGTAGGGAAGAGTAATAAGGAAGAGCAAATTCAGACAGCACTCCGCCTGTAAATGGAAGGAATTGAACTTGACAAGATGAGAGGATACTTGAAAATAGGACATGACACTCCGGTTAAAAGGATAAGCACGAAAAGAACATGGTCCTGACAATGGGAGATGATGAGTGAAAAGAGCAACACCTCAATGCCTCCGTAGGAGATAAAAGAATGGAATCAAAAGAACGGAGAAGAAAACAACGTCTTCTACCTCAAATGAGCTTGAAAGCATCTTTAGGAGAAGGGTCGAACAGAATTGTTGGAAAACCAACAACGAAAAGGATAAGCTTGATATGTACTTATATAAGACATCTCAAAATTATGAGGTGACAACTTGCCACTCACGGAAAAGATTTGATTGGATTGATATTACAAGGAGAAGAGAAACTATTTCACCGGGACGTTAAATGAAGAACTTGGGTCATTTATGAGCACCATAGATAGCAACAATCCTTAGGTAAGGCTTTAGGTGAAATATAACCCAAGATAACTCCAATGACGAGATTGATGGATTTAAAATATCTCATTCTTGATAACTTTTGAATCATGAAACACGAAGGAAAACTATCAAAAATGACATAACACCACCTCCAAAAGATAAAATAGAATGAATAGCACTTCGGGATGCAAGATGAAGAATACTTGAGCTCCTTAGAGAAGAATCTCGATGAAAACTTCAAAAAGCAATTAAATGCTTGAAGGGCCATCAAGTAGAGCCTCCATGAAGAATTTTGGTAACAAAAGGATAACGAAAAGAAAGAGAAATTGAAAACACGAGGTGAAACCTTGTAATGATTTAGATGGATCTCCATGGTGATATAATTGCGAGAGCTCGGAACTCCGGGAAAGAAAAGATGAAACAACTGAAAATCGAGAACTTGATGAGCCTCTGGAATAAAGAATTAAATCATTTGGGTGAATCAAGAATAAGAATTATGTTATGCTCATCCTTCACCAATTCAAATTCATGACAAGCAATGGAATTGGCATACTAGTTATTCTCGTAGAAAGGCTTTAAGATAGATATAGCGCAAACTTGAGAAGGTCTTCAATGAACCACCGGTATGATTGAAACGACAAATGAATTGATATGATAAAGAAAGAAGAGAAATCTTGAACGAACCACCGTAAGGATTGAAAAAGAATGAAGTAAAGGGATGAATCATCGGGTAAGAATTGTGAAATGAACGAAGATACTTGAGACAATCTAGATACATGAGAACGAAGGGATCACGAACTGATTAGAGATCACTTGAACGAAGCACCGGTAAGATTGGAGAATGATCATTGAAAGCTGGAATGAACAAATCTGAGATGATGGGCTCCGGATGATTAAACTGAAAAGACTCCCGAATTGCTCTGGATGGGTGAAAAGAATTGTCACAATTGAAAACAATTATGAGAGGATATCATGAAGCTAGAACCACGAACCTTTGATAGATCGAAACAAGATTCAAGGGAAAACTCTTCTTCGGTCTTCAAAATCCGAGAATGACGATGAGAAACACCACCATGAATTGTTGAGGCAGTCCGGAATGAAAAATAGAAAAGGTTGAGCCAATGATGAAAAGAATTTGACCGATCTTGGAGAAAAGCATTTGACTGATGAAAAATTCATTCTTACGTCAACCTTCGAAAAGAAATTTGAGGATAGCTCCGGGAAAATAAGAAGAGTCAGGTAAGATCTTGGAAAAAGACCTGTGGGTTAGGGCCCACTCAAAAGAAACACCATTGAAATGATTTAAATGAGAGAATGCACTGGTTGAATTAAATGGCTTGAAGGAGATAACAACCTCGAAATAAGTTGAACGAATCATGAATGAAAAGACGAGCGTTCTCAAATATCTTCAGCACTCTGGAAGAATAGAATAGCGAGCGGGGAAAATTATGAGGTGCACCGGCAAGAGAAGACATTTTAAACGAGGAAAGGATGAAATCAACACCAAAAGCAGGATTTGAATCCACCGGAGAAGAAAAGAATGAAGAATGATGAACTTGAAACTCCGCTACTATGTTCCTGATAATCACCGGATAAGAATATTGACGGAAAAGAATGGAGAGGCTTCGCATCAATAAGATGGATACTTGATTAAGAAATCCGAGTCCTTGAAGAAACAAGGGTGGGAGGGCGGGAAAACAAAGACTTGGGATGGATGAAGCAAACACCGTTGAGAAGAACTGGTAATAGATCTTGCTGATGTTGAAATGATCAGATCCACTTGAAGAGAAACACGCCGGTTGAAAACGAAATTGAGATGACAGACTTGAAGATCGAGAAGGGTTAGTATTCCCATAGGAATATGAGAACACCATTTCGGGAAGGTATGGAATCAACATTTGACATTGAAGCAACTCGAATACCACAACTGAAAACAAAAACAAAGGATTGGCTTGCAGAATAAGCCGGAACAAACATATGATAGAGATTTCGTCCGAAATTTTCGTGGTGGGGCCCACACGGGCTCAATCGTACAGCACCATCATGTACAAGGCAGTGCACATGACATACGAAGTGTCCCCGAGTCAGCATAGCCGAGGACTCTTTAAGACACAACGAGACCACTGTAAAACCAACCGTGGATAGGCGGACCACTAGACGTCGAACCCCAATTTCATATCATACATCTGTTAGAAAGATATCCTAGGAGCTACTTGAATTCCCACTTATAAACTCCCGAAACTTTCCGGTTATGCAATCAAGTGTTGGGGATACAGGGGAAGCGTAATATCTCACCCAAAACTAGCAAATCCTACATCCAGCTGTATCCATCCTTCAACACATAACCAAGAAACCTTCGGAAATCGTTTACCTCAACCTTCGAAAAGCATCCATTATACGAGTTATGGCAATACTCCCGAACTCCCGCCACAGTACTGGGTGGCGTCGAGGTTATCTCACCAACAACTGCATAAAAGAGATTTTTGATGTCGGTGAAACTCAGGTATTCCAGAACTGCAACGATAAAATTGTGACGACAACACCTCGGAGCTCAACTCCCCAGGACACTGCCACAACCCCTAATGTCAGGAGGCACCAAGAACAATGTTCTCATCACAAAACCATCGGAACGATTCCAAGATACCCGTGTGTAACACCCCGGATATAACTTTCCCAATTTGTAATCCAACTCTTGTCGTTTCCGGCTTTAAGTTAATTTATTTTCTCGGGTTCAGGTTTTTGTCTCCGTGTGTTGTTATCATTGTCATGCTTCTCATATCATGTCATCATGTGCATTGCATTTGCATACGTGTTCATCTCATGCATTCGAGCATTTTCCCCGTTGTCCGTTTTGCATTCCGGCGCTTCGTTCTCCTCCGGTGGTCATTTCTAGCTTTCTTGCGTGTGTGGGGATTAAACATTTCCGGATTGGACCGAGACTTGCCATGCGGCCTTGGTTTACTACCGGTAGACCGCCTGTCAAGTTTCGTACCATTTGGACTTCGTTTGATGCTCCAACGGTTAACCTAGGGACCGAAAAGGCCTTGTGTGTGTTGCAGCCCAACACCCCTCCAATTTGGCCCAAAACCCACCTAACTCTGTTCCATCACCTAGAGCGTTCGATCACGATCGCGTGGCCAAAAACCGCACCTCATTTGGACACTCCTAGCTCCCTCTATGCCTATAAATAGACCCCCCTCGAAATATCCCGGATCCCCTCTCCCCGAAACCCTAATTCCCAGATCCGCGCCGGCCGGACACGTCCACCCCGGCCGGACGCGTCCGCTGCCACCGCCTGCCCAACCACGCCACGCCACGTGTCCCGCCGGATCCCTCAGCGCCGCCGGCCCGGGAAGCCCATCTCCGGCCCCCGCGGCCCACTCGCCCGACCCCGCCGCCCGGTGTCTTCCTCCTCGCGCCCCGGCCGCCGTCCTCGCTCCGCCGCCTCGTCGCCGGCGCCACCTCGCCGGTGCATCCCCGCCGCCCTCCTCGTCGGGCCGGAGCCGCACCTCGCCGCCACCACAGCCGCACTCCTCGCCGCCGACGTCCACCGTCCCCGCCGCATTCCTCCTGCGCCGGCGTGCGCCGCGCCAAGTCCGCTGACCGCTTCAACTCCGGCGATCCCCGACGTCTCCGGTGAACAGGAGCACGAACTCCGGCGAGCTCAGATCTGGCCTCGGTTCGCGTGCCGCGAGGAACCCTAGATCTAGCGGTTGACTTTTTCCCCTCTCCTCCTGATTTTTATGCAATCTTCATCATGCTATATCTCCGCATCCGTAGCTCCGATTTGGGCATATAGCATATCAAAATGTTCATCTCAGAGAGTACATCATTTCATTCCATTGCATCATTTTCATTAGAGTACATCTTGATGCCCGAAATGCTGTTAGAAGAGGGCTTCGTGAGTTAATTGTCAGATCTGCTAGTTCATCTTAGACATTTGTCATTTTTGCCATGATTATTATGTGCATGATATGCCCATGAGTCCTACATATGTTTTGTTAAGGGTTTTGTTATCTCTCCAGAGGTGCAACCCATGTATTTTTGTGATGTGTGTGGTGCTTAGTGCAAGCTTGCAATGTGAGGCACCCGGTAAATCTGTTTTCAGGGACTTAGTAGTTTTCACTAAGTCCTGGGATTGTTTAGTTCACAATGCCATATGTTCATGTTGTTTCCTAGTGATCCGTGCCTCTTTTGAGGATGATCAGTAAAGGAGTTTTGTTAATATTGTAGTGCTCTATCCATCCATGTCTTTGTTTGCATATATGGAGCACCCTAGCTTGAGTCAATCGAGCTCTACTTTTGCTTCGTTGTGAATCTGGGCAGATCGTCAACTTGTTTGCGATTTTGCCGATGTTATTGTAGTTGGTTCGTGCATGATATGCCATTGTTCTTGCCACGTCTAGCTTGAATTTTTTGCCTTATTAATGGATGTATGCTTGTCTTGCCATGACTTGCTCCGTGGTGAGTGCATCGAGCTCGTAAACATGCCTTCGTGAGTTAAGTTTCAGCATGTCCCAGTTTTCACTAAGTCTGAAAACTGATTATGTTTTTGCTATGTTCGTGTGCTTGTTAGTATATTTTGTGATCCCTTTTGGCTCAAGGTCACTAAGGGACTTTTGTTAAGCTTGTTGAGTAGCTCCATGCCATGTCTTTCTTTGTCATGTTCAGATCCTGTAGCATGTTGTTTTGTTGCTCCGAAGAGGGCTATATGATCTGAAATTCCAGACAAGTGTTAATTTCACTAAGTCTGAGATCTGTTTTACCATTTGCGTTTTTGCCATGCTTGTTTGAACCTCTTAATGGATGAATTGGCCATAGCTCAGTGCTAGACTTTTGTTAAGCATCTTGAATTCTTCCCTGCCATGTATTTTGATGCCATGTTTGAGTGCTGCAGCATGTTCATCTCATTGCATTTAGATGCCTACTTGCTGTATATCGCAGACCGGTGTCATATTTGAATCGCTTGCCATTTCCAAACCGTAACTCCGATTCCGGTGATCTTTATATCGTTTTCAAGCGATTTCATCTCGTCTTTCCAGTGGCACACTTGGTTTTCCAAGTTGAGGCCAGGTTCATGTTTTTCCTGTCATATATTGCATATGCATCCCGCATAGCATATCATCTTTGCATCGTGTTGTTTGAGTTTGCACGTGGTTGATTGTATCCTTGTTTCCTATTTGTCTTGTTTGGGTAGATCCGGGAGACGAGTTCGCTAACGAGGAGCCCGTTGAGTTTGCTTTCGAGGATCCAGTCAACTCTGACAACTTTGCAGGCAAGATGATCATACCCTCGAAATCACTACTGTCTTTGCTATGCTAGTTTTGCTCGCTCTTTTGCTATGCCATTGCTACGATGCCTACCACTTGCTTTCAAGCCTCCCAAAATGCCATGTTCAACCTCTAACCCACCATTGTCCAAGCAAACCGTTGATTGGCTATGTTACCGCTTTGCTCAGCCCCTCTTATAGCGTTGCTAGTTGCAGGTGAAGATTGGAGACCGTTCCTTGTTGGAACATTTATTTACTTGTTGGGATATCATTATATTGCCATGTTATCTTAATGCATCTATATACTTGGTAAAGGGTTGAAGGCTCGGCCTCTCGCCTAGTGTTTTGTTCCACTCTTGCCGCCCTAGTTTCCGTCATATCGGTGTTATGTTCCCGGATTTTGCGTTCCTTACGCGGTTGGGTTATAATGGGAACCCCTTGATAGTTTGCCTTGATTAAAGCTTTTCCAGCAATGCCCAACATTGGTTTTACCATTTGCCACCTAGCCTCTTTTCCCTTGGGTTTCCGGAGCCCGAGGGTCATCTTATTTAAACCCCCCGGGCCAGTGCTCCTCTGAGTGTTGGTCCAACCAAGAGCCCCTTGCAGCGCCACCTCGGGGAAACTCGAGGGCTGGTTTTAGTTGTACGGATTGCTTATCTGAGTGTGCCCTGAGAAAGAGATATGTGCAGCTCCTATCGGGATCTGTCAGCACATTCGGGCGGTGTTGCTGGTCTTGTTTTAACCTGTCGAAATGTCTTGTTGTACCAGGATACCGAGTCTGATCGGAATGTCTCGGGTGGAGGTCTATTCCTTCATTGACCGTGAGAGCTTGTCATGGGCTAAGTTGGGACTCCCCTGCAGGGATTGAACTTTCAAAAGCCGTGCCCGCGGTTATGGGCAGATGGGAATTTGTTAATGTCCATTTGTAGATAACTTGAACCTTAATTTAATTAAAATGAATCAACCGTGTGTGTTACCGTGATGGCCTCTTCTCGGCGGAGTCCGGGAAGTGGACGCGGTGTTGGAGTAATGTTTGCGCAGGTTGTTCTCTAGTTTCTCGCTCGCGCTTTGCCTCCTCTTCTCGCTCTCTTTTGCAAATAAGTTAGCCACCATATATGCTAGTCTCTTGCTGCAGCTCCACATATATTTACCTTATCCTACCTTTTAAGCTTAAATAGTCTTGATCGCGAGGGTGCGAGATTGCTGAGTCCCTGTGGCTCATAGATTACTATTACACCAGATGCAGGGCCAGATGATACCGCTCCAGATGGCGCGCTTGAGCTCAAGTGGGAGTACGATGAGGATTCTCAGCGTTACTATGTTTCTTTTCCTGATGATCAGTAGTGGTGCCCAGTTGGGGTGATCGGGACCATGTTGCTTGTTGGGTTGTCTTTTATTTTGGCGCCGTAGTCGGGCCATGAGTGTTTGGATGATGTATGTTATTTATGTACTTGATTGATGTGGCGAGTGTAAGCCAAATATGTTATCCCTTTTCATTATCTATATTACATGGGATGTTTGTTATGATTACCCGACTTGCGACATATGCCTTCAATGCGATTATGCCTCTAAGTCGTGCCTCGAAACGTGGGAGATATAGTCGCATCGAGCGTGTTACAAGTTGGTAATCAGAGCCTTCCCCGACCTTAGGAGCCCCCACTGATTGATTGTTTTTAGCGGTCGAGTTGTGTCTAGAAAAATGTTTTGAGTCATTTAGGGATTATATATCGGAGAGTTTAGGAATTCTTTTTACTTCCCAGTCTCCTCATCGCTCTGGTAAGGCATCCTGACGTAGAGTTTTGACTCTTCTCTTCTCAAATTTCACTAAAAAAATTTAGGATCAGGCGGGTATCTTGGAATCGTTCCGATGGTTTTATGATGAGATACTGGTCTTGGTGCCTCCTGTCAGGGGTTTAGTGGAAGTGTCCCGAGGAGCTGAGCTCTGAGGTGTTGTCATCATAATTTTATCGTTGCAGTTCTGGAATACCTGAGTTTAGTACGCCGACATCGAAAATCTCTTTTATGCAGTTCGTTGGTGAGATAACCTCGACGCCACCTAGTACTGGGGCGGGAGTTCGGGAGTATCGCCATAACTTGTATAACGGATGCTTTTCGAAGGTTGAGGTAGATGGTTTCCGAAGGTTTCTTGGTTATGTGTTGAAGGATGGATACAACTGGATGTAGGATTTGCTAGTTTGCGTGAGATATTATGCTTCCCCTGTATCCCCAACACCTGATTGCATAACCGGAAAGGTTCGGGAGTTTCATAGGTGGGAATTCTAGAAGCTCTAGCTCTTCTTCTATGGATATTGGTTTGAGATTGGGATTTCTTACCGATTGTTCGTTCTTGATCCGTACCTTGTTGATTTGCTTCTTCTACCTAATTCTACGTGGCTTCGCAATTTATGGATATGTGACCATTTCAAGAGGATTACATTCATTCATTTTGTTCGGATGTGAAGACTTTATTTTGCTATTTTCATTCTGTTGGATTCAGCTTCAATATTTGTCTATCAATGTGCTAATGGATGTCAACCTCTTCAGGATGGCTCCTCCAACGCGCACGACTCCGAATCCTGATCCGCCACCACATCCACCTCCTCCGGAGGCATGGCAAGCTGTGATGGCCGCAACCAATGCAAACACGCAGTTGATCATGCAAATTCTCCAAGAGCGCAATCAAGGCAATCAAGGGAATCTAGGCAACAATCAGAACCACTTTGCTACACTGAACCAGTTCCTTGCTAATGGGCCGAAGACGTTCAGCAATTGTGTTGAGGCAACCGATGCTGACGATTGGATTGTGGATCTGTGTAAGCATTTTGAATGCAACAACGTCAGGCCTGAAGATTTCGTCAAGTTCGCTTCCTTCCAACTCAAAGATCAAGCTGCAGAATGGTTCCAGCAGTACAAGGATTCCAGAGGTGGACGTCTGATCACTTGGGATGAATTTCGTCAAGATTTCCGAACTCATCACATCCCTCAGAGTGTGACTGAAAGTAAGCATGAGGAATTCCGCAACTTGAAGCAAGGCTCTTTGTTTGTCTATGACTACAACAAGTTGTTCAAGAAGCTCGCCCGCTTTGCCAAGCAGGACGTCCCTGATGAGAAGAGTATGATATACCAGTTCAGGGGTGGTCTCAGAGAAGAAATTCAGCTCGCTCTTGTCCTCTTTGAGCCGTTGAGATACGATGAGTTCTACAACATGGCACTGAAGCAAGTGGCTGCTTAGTTAAGGTGTGATGCTTCCAAGAAGCGAGTCAGAGATGCTACTCCTTCTTCATCTACTCAAGTGGCCAAGAAGCAGAAGTATTGGCTTCCTCCTCCTCCGTTCCGTCAGCCGTATCAGCAGAAGAGCAAAGGTGGCAGTGGTTCTTCCCACCCACCCAACCCTGGCTTTCAGAACAAGACTTCGTCTCAAGCTCCAAGATCGAGTGCTCCGTACTACCGCCCGCTTTCAGAGGTCACGTGCAACAAGTGCCAATAGAAGGGTCACTATGCCAACAAGTGTTTCAACCAGAGGCGTCTTACTCCTCCTCCTCCTGTCAGATCGGCAAGTACAGCAGTGGTCAAGCATAACCCCAAGCACGCCAAGGTCAACTTGATGAACGCAGCTCAGGTAGAGGATTCGTTAGATGTCATCATGGGTAACCTTCCTGTTAATGATATTCCTGCAAGAGTTCTTTTTGACACTGGTGCATCGCATTGTTTCATGTCGAGACCTTTTGCATCTAAGCATGATTTTGTTACTCAAGTGTTGTCGAAACCGTTGGCTATTGTTTCTCCGGCCCGTCAAATGTTCTTGGTGATTCGGATGTTACAATCACTTTGGGTGATTATAAGTTCTTGGCTTCTCCAAATGTTCTTGGTGATTCAGATATTGATCTTATTCTCGGGATGGATTCGCTCTCTAAGCACAAGGCTCAGCTCGATTGTGCAGCCAGGCAGATTCAATTGACTCATTCGTCTGAGGAGGTAATTGTCTTTGCCGCTCGTGATGATACAATCTGGTTGTTTTCTCTCAATGAGAAGGGTGAACTCGATGCTATCTCGCAAATTCCAGTCATTTGCGAATATCAAGACGTCTTTCCAGAAGAGCTCCCAGGAATGCCTCCGCACCGGCCAGTTGAATTCGTTATTGATCTTGAGCCCGGTACGGAACCTGTGTGCAAGCGTCCTTACAAGCTCGGACCTGAAGAGTTGATGGAGCTGAAGAAACAACTCGATATTCAAGAAAGGATGGGTCTCATCTGGCCTAGTTCTTCTCCGTGGGGTTGTGGTGTTCTTTTTGTGAAGAAGAAGGATGGAACGGACTGACTTTGTATTGATTGCCGTCCATTGAACAAGAAGACCATCAAGAACAAATACCCACTTCCCAACACCAACGAGCTGTTCGAACAACTCAAGGGTGCCAAAGTATTCTCCAAGCTTGATCTCCGTATGGGTTATCATCGGATTCGAATCCGTGAGCAAGATATTCCCAAGACGGCCTTCAGGACAAGCTATGGGTCATATGAATACACTGTCATGTCTTTTGGCCTCGTCAACGCTCCTCCGATGTTCTCTCGCATGATGAACTTCATCTTCAACGCCTACACCAATGACTTCGTTTTGGTCTATCTCGACGACATTCTGGTTTTCTCGAAGAACAAGGAAGATCATGCCAAGCACTTGCGTTTGGTTCTTGACAAGCTGAGGGAACACCAGTTCTACTCCAAGTTCTCCAAGTGTGAATTTTGGCTCGATGAGTTTCTTTATCTTGGTCATATCATCTCTGCCAAGGGCATTGCCGTGAATCCTGAGAAGGTGTCTGCAATTTTGAATTGGGAACCTCCTCAGAACGTGAAGCAACTCCGTAGCTTCCTCGGTCTCGCAAGCTAGTGCCGAAGATTCGTTGAAAACTTTTCTAAGATCGCGAAGCCTCTCTCAAATCTTCTCCAGAAGCACGTCAAGTATGTTTGGTCTCCGGAGTGTGACATTGCTTTCAACACTTTGAAAGAGAAATTGATCACTGCTCCAGTTCTTACTCCGCCTGATGAATCCAAACCGTACGAGGTCTTTTGTGATGCCTCTCTCCAAGGTCTCGGTGCAGTGTTGATGCAAGAGAAGAAAGTTGTTGCTTATACCTCACGCTAGTTGAAGCCTAATGAGAAGAACTACCCCACTCATGATCTCGAGTTGGCGGCAGTTGTGCATGCTCTTTTGACTTGGAGACATCTTTTATTGGGAAGAAAAGTGGACATTTTCACTGATCACAAGAGTCTCAAGTACATCTTCACTCAGCCTAATCTCAACCTCAGGCAAACTCGATGGGTCGAAATGATTCAAGAGTATAATCCGAGTATCGAGTATACTCCAGGCAAGGCCAATGTGATTGCGGACGCTTTGAGCAGGAAAGCGTATTGCAACAGTCTGATTCTCAAGCCTTATCAACCCGAGCTTTGTGAAGCTTTCCCCAAACTTAATTTGCAAGTTGTTCCTCAAGGTTTCCTCGCCAACCTTCAAGTCTCTCCTACCTTGGAAGACCAGATTCGCCAAGCCCAGCTTCTTGATGCTATGGTGAAAAAGGTGAAGATTGGGATTGCCAAGAGTCAACCCAAGTACAAGTGCTACCACCTTGATGACAAGGACACTCTCTTCTTCGAGGATCGAATTGTTGTGCCCAAAGGTGAACTTCGTAAAGTGATCATGAACGAGGCTCACAATTCTCTCCTCTCCATCCACCCTGGGAGCACGAAGATGTATCAGGACCTTAAGCAAGCTTATTGGTGGACTCGAATGAAGCGTGAGATTGCTCAATTCGTGAATGAATGTGATGTCTGCAGAAGAGTGAAGGCAAAACACCAAAGGCCAGCAGGTCTCCTCCAACCTATTGCCATTCCAGAATGGAAGTTTGACCACATTGAAATGGACTTCATGACTGGGTTTCCAAAGTCCAAGCGTGGCAATGATGCTATATTCGTTGTCATTGACAAACTCACCAAAGTGGCTCACTTTCTGCCTATCAAAGAGTCAATCACTGCAGCTCAATTGGCGGAACTCTATACCTCTCGAATTGTCTCTCTGCATGGTATTCCTCAGGTGATCTCTTCAGACCATCGCAGCATCTTTACCTCCAAGTTTTGGGATTCTTTTCAGAAGGTCATGGGCACCAACATCCGCTTCAGCACAGCTTTCCATCCTCAAACAAGCAGTCAAGTTGAGCGTGTCAACCAGATTCTTGAAGATATGCTCAGGGCTTGTTTGATCTCCTTCGGCATGAAGTGGGAGGATTGTCTTCCTTATGCTGAATTCTCCTACACCAACAGTTTTCAAGCAAGTTTGGGCAAGGCCCCATTTGAAATTCTGTATGGCAGGAAGTGCCGTACCCCTCTCAACTGGTCTGAAACCGGTGAACGTCAGCTGCTGGGTAATGACTTAATCACAGAGGCAGAAGAAATGTGCAAAGTCATTCATGATAACCTCAAAGCAGCCCAATCCCGCCAGAAGAGCTACTATGATAGTAAGCACCGTGATTTGGCTTTCGAGATCGGAGATCATGTTTAGCTCCACGTCTCTCCTATGAAAGGTACTCGTCTCTTCGATATCAAAGGGAATCTTGCCCCCAGATACATGGGACCTTTCAAGATTGTCAGCAAGAGAGGCGACCTCGCCTATCAACTCGAGCTTCCTTCAAACTTTGCAAATGTTCATGATGTGTTCCATGTCTCTCAACTCCGAAAGTGCTTCAAGACGCCTGACCGCACTGTCAACTTCGAGGACATTGAGCTCCAAGAAGATCTCTCCTATCGTGAGCACCCCGTGGCTATCCCTGAAGAGACTGAACGAAGGACTCGCAACAAGTCAATCAAATTTCTCAAAGTCAAGTGGTCACACCATTCCGACCGTGAAGCTACCTGGGAACGTGAGGATCACCTCCGTTCTGAGTACCTGGCGTTTTTTCAGTCCTAGATCTCGGGACGAGATCCTTTCGTAGTGGTGGAGTGTTGTAACACCCCGGATATAACTTTCCCAATTTGTAATCCAACTCTTGCCATTTCCGGCTTTAAGTTAATTTATTTTCTCGGGTTCGGGTTTTTGTCTCCGTGTGTTGTTATCGTTGTCATGCTTCTCATATCATGTCATCATGTGCATTGCATTTGCATACGTGTTCATCTCATGCATTCGCGCATTTTCCCCGTTGTCCGTTTTGCATTCCGGCGCTTCGTTCTCCTCCGGTGGTCATTTCTAGCTTTCTTTCGTGTGTGGTGATTAAACATTTCCGGATTGGACCGAGACTTGCCATGCGGCCTTGGTTTACTACCGGTAGACCGCCTGTCAAGTTTCGTACCATTTGGACTTCGTTTGATGCTCCAACGGTTAACCGAGGGACCGAAAAGGCCTTCTGTGTGTTGCAGCCCAACACCCCTCCAATTTGGCCCAAAACCCACCTAACTGTGTTCCATCACCTAGAGCGTTCGATCACGATCGCGTGGCCGAAAACCGCACCTCATTTGGACACTCCTAGCTCCCTCTATGCCTATAAATAGACCCCCCTCGAAATATCCCGGATCCCCTCTCCCCGAAACCCTAATTCCCAGATCCGCGCCGGCCGGACACATCCGCCCCAGCCGGACGCGTCCGCTGCCACCGCATGCCCAACCACGCCACGCCACGTGTCCCGCCGAATCCCTCAGCGCCGCCGGCCCGGGAAGCCCATCTCGGCCCCCGCGGCCCACTCGCCCGACCCCGCCGCCCGGTGTCTTCCTCCTCGCGCCCCGGCCGCCGTCCTCGCTCCGCCGCCTCGTTGCCGGCGCCACCTCGCCGATGCATCCCCGCCGCCCTCCTCGCCGGGCCGGAGCCGCACCTCGCCGCCACCACAGCCGGACTCCTCGCCGCCACCACAAATCGTCCTTACTGATCATCCTCAAAAGAGGCACGGATCACTAGGAAACAACATGAACATATGGTCTAATGAGATAAACAGTCCAAGGACTTAGTGGAAATGCTAAGTCCCTGAAATCATCATTAACGAATGCACCACTTTGCAAGCTTGTGCTAGTCACCACACACATCACAAAAATACATGGGTTGCACCTCTGGATAGATGGCAAAACATATAACAAAACACATGTAGAGTACAGGGGCATATCATGCACACAATAATCATGGCAAAAAGACAAATATCTAATTGGAGCATCAGATCTGACAATTATCTCAAATAGCATTTTTCTAACAGCATTTCGGGCATCAAGATGAACTCAAATGAAAATTATGCAATGAGATGAAATGATGTACTCTCTGGGATGAACATTTTGATATGCTACATGCCCAAATCGGAGCTACGATGAGGGAGTTGTGACATGATGAAATATGCAAAAAGATGTACATGGATACAAGACTTAGCCAAAATCCCAAATCTGAAACTGAGCGTTGGATAATTAACTGTCGCTTGAGCGGGATTTAGACGAGGCTCACCTAGCAGGCTGTGGCCCAGGACGGAGGAGAACGAGGCGGGCTGGGCGATCTGGGCCAGTCGAAAAGGCCCACGTGGAGGTCAACGCGAGGCGCGCCCAGATCGGGCTCCTCCCAATCCGGTGCGGGAGCTCCAGCCCCGGCGAGATCCGGCACGGCGGCGCGGATCCGGCGGCTGCCAAGTTTGCCGGGACGGCGGCGAGCTGCTCCAGCCGGAGTTCAAAAGGCGGCGGGGTTCGGCGAAGATCGGAGTAGGAGAGGAGCATGGACGGCAGAGGTGCGGTGATGGCGGCGCTGGGCAACGCGGTGACCGAGGCAGGGGGGAGGCTGCGCGCCGGCGAACTGATGCAGGGCAGCAGTGGGCGGCTGCGCCGGCAATGGTGGCGGCGGCGTACGAAGGCGACGGCGAGGCGCGGGCGCGTCGGGGCGGTGGCGCTGGCGTTCGGGCCGGGCGGGCCCGTGGTGGGCTGCGCGGGCCGCGGCGAAAAGGAGAGAGAGGTGCGGCTGAGGTGGCGTAGTGCGATTGGCTGTGGTGGCGGGGAAGGCGACGTGGCGAGCTCTAGTTGGCCGAAGTGAGCTGGAGGCTGGACGCGTCCGGCGGGCGCAGACATGTCCGGCGGCAGCGTGGGAAGAAGCTAGGCTTTCGTCCGCGAAAATGGACGGGGAGGACATATTTATAGGTAGAGGGAACTAGGGGAGTCCAAATGAGGTGCGGTTTTCGGCCACGCAATCGTGATCGAACGACCGAGAGGATGGAAGGGGTTTGGGTGGGTTTTGGGCCACTTTGGAGGGGTGTTGGGCTGCAACACACACGAGGCCTTTTCGGTCCCTCGGTTAACCGTTGGAGCATCAAACGAAGTTCAAATGGTACGAAACTTGACAGGCGGTCTACCGGTAGTAAACCAAGGCCGCTTGGCAAGTCTCAGTCCAATCCGGAAATGTTTAACACCCGCACACAAAAGAAAGGTAGAAATGACCACCGGAGGAGAACGGAGCGCCGGAATGCAAAACGGACAATGGGGAAAATGCTCGGATGCATTAGACGAACATGTATGCAAATGAAATGCACATGATGACATGATATGCAATGCATGACACGCAAGCAATGACAAGGCAACAACAGCGAATAACTAGACGACACCTGGCATATCGGTCTCGGGGCATTACAGAACGCTCCTGGAGAGCTCCGGATTCGGGTAAGTAACAGGTAACTCACGTTTATGTGTTTGCTTTGCATAAAGAATGCCTTACCCGCCACAATCTTCTTCACCTCATCCAACTCCTGGAGGGTCTTCTGGGACTCGGCCTTGGCAGACTTGGCATTTTCTATAGCTGCCGCGAGCTCGGACGCTCGCGTCTTCGAGCCAAGCTCCAAACTCTCATGTTTCTTCATGAGAACCTGGAGCTCTTGACGTACCTTGCCAACCTCAGCCTCATAGCTCTCCCGCTTGGTGCGCTCCACCGCCGTACTCTCCTCGGCCCCGAGCAGCGCTTGCTTACGGGTCGCCACCTCGGACGTGGCCCCTGCAATAGCCATGTCAATCCTGTCATTTTTCGCAATTGCACCTTTTTTATATACATATTCAAATAGGGTATTTCTTACCTTCCTTCTCCTCGAGCTGCTTCTTGGCACGCCCGAGCTCTTGCTCAGACTTCTCGAGACTCTGCTTCAGCACGTCCACTTCCGTAGTCAGTGCGGTGGACGCTAGCAGAGAAGCCTGCATATGCATATTGACTCCTTTTGTTAGACTCCTACGAATTCTTTGCTCCTCTATTCGGCTTTTCTTCCCGAACGCCCAACAGAGCATCAGGGGCTATTGTCTATGTGGTAACATTATTTGAACATTCTTTACTTACCTCAAAGCTTGTTAAAAGGCTTGTACAAGCTTCAGTCAGTCTGCTTTTGGCGGACTGAACCTTCTGGATCACCGCACTCATAATAGTGCGGTGTCCCTCGTTGATGGAGGCACCTTGGAGCGCCTCCAACATATTGTCCGGCGCCTCCGATTGGACGGAGATCACCGGCACGGTAGGCTTGCTCCTCTTGGAAGGAGGTCGCCCGCTGGACTCTGGAACCCTTGAAGATTCTGGAGCTGTGTCCGGCCTTAAGCCGGACTTGGAGCCCTGGGGGGTTTCATCCCCTTTACTCCTGGAGTCCGGGAGGTCGCCTCGTGGCGCCTCCAGGACCACCTCCTCCCGGCTTGGAACATGTTGGGACAACACTTCGGTGTCGTCCACAGGGCGGGGGGATGAAGCCGTCGGAAGCGAGTTCACCTCCGACGGGTCCAGTGAGCCGCTCGACGATGCATCGAGACAGTCTTTGGGTGGGCTGCATAAACATATTCGACATAAGGAAAAGCTGCGCGAAGAACGAATACTATGAATTACCCCGGTATCCGGACACTTATGATTTCTCCACGGGCTTGGCCCTGGGCTGCCACTCCTCTTCGTCGTAATTGGCGTCGGTGGAGCAGTCCGGAGGAAGGGGTTTCCCCTTCTTGGACCCTCCGGCCTCCTCGGAGAGGGCGGCCTTCCTTTTCTTCTCTCCTCCCGCTGGAGGGGGAGAGGTCTCTTCTTCTTCCTCCTCATCTTCACAGGAGGAAGGCGCTTCGGGACCGTCGGATGACGAGTCCGACACCTCCTGGCGCCGGGCACTCTTTCGAGTCCCCGTGGCCCTTTTCGTGGCCTTCTTCTCCGGCGCCACATAGGGCGCCGGAACCAGCAGCTTCGTCAAGCGAGCGTCCGCTGGGCCTTTGGGCAGAGGAGCCGGACAGTTGATCTGTCCGGACATCGCCACCCAATCCTATCAAAGATAAGGGAACTCAGATCATGTATAGAGTCAAACTATGAAAAACTGATACCCTGTAAAAGGACAAAAATGGCTTACCACATGAGCGTGATGCTGAGTACTGAATCCGCGATCCTCGGCAGCGGATGCGGGAGCCTCGGCGCCCTTGAAAAGCACCCTCCAGGCATCTTCGTACGTAGTGTCAAAGAGCATGTTTAGAGTTTGATGCCGTGCCGGGTCAAACTCCCACAGGTTGAAGGCCCGTCGTTGACATGGGAGGATCAGGCAGATGAGCATAACCTGGACTACATTGACAAGCTTGAGCTTCTTGTCCACCAGGGTTTGGATGTATGTTTGGAGTCCGGTCAGCTCTCCTTTTTTACCCCATGACAGGCCGGTCTCCTTCCAGGAGGTGAGCCGCATAGGGGGTCTGTACCGAAACTCGGGGGCTGCGACCCATTCGGGGTCGCACGGCTCGGTGATGTAAAACCACCCTGATTTCCACCCCTTCAGGGTCTCCACAAAGGAGCCCTCGAGCCACAAGACGTTGGCCATCTTGCCAACCATGGCACCGCCGCACTCCGCCTAGCTGCCGTGCACCACCTTCGGCTTGACGTTGAAGGTCTTTAGCCATAAGCCGAAATGAGGGCGGATGCGGAGGAAAGCCTCGCACACGACAATAAACGCCGAGATGTTGAGGACGAAGTTCGGGGCCAGATCGTGGAAATCCAGGCCGTAGTAGAACATGAGCCCCCGAACAAATGGATGCAGAGGGAAGCCCAGTCCGCGGAGGAAATGGGGGAGAAATACCACCCTTTCATGGGGCCTGGGAGTGGGGATGAGCTGCCCCGTTTCGGGAAGCCGGTGCGCGATGTTGCTAGCCAGATATCCGGCCTTCCTCAGCTTTTTGATGTGTCCCTCCATGACGGAGGAGACCATCCACTTGCCTCCCACTCCGGACATGGCTGGAGAGGGTCCAGGCGAGGAGTGCGGACTTGAGCGCTGGAGCTCGAGTGCGCAAGAATGGATAGGCAAAGGAGGAAGAAGGCGTGGGTGAAAAGGTGGATCCTTATCCCCTTATATGGGTGGGCGCAACTACATGCCCCCACCGGCCTGGTAAAACTTGCTTATCTCCAAGCGCCATAATCAAAGGCGCGGTTGGGTTACCCACGCCCGTATTGATGAGAATCCCGGAATGAAGGGATACGATCTCTGCTTTAACAAGAAGTGCCAAAGGAACCGCCTCGCATAACGCGCTGAGGTGGGATAATGAAACGATTTGGATAAAGGCTTGGCCGTGGCGTGTCGCACCACGGAATACATCAGCAGATTAGATTCGTGTTAATATTATTATTCTCTCTATGGCAATATGTGGAAACTTATTTTGCAGAGAAGGACACTATCTTTATGTTCAAAATCTTCTATGAAGTGCTTGGAGGAGGAACCCGCCTTGCAATGCCGAAGACAATTTGCGTGCCGGACTCGTCGTCATTGAAGCCTGGTTCAGGGGCTACTGAGGGAGTCCTGGATTAGGGGGCGTCCGGATAGCCGAATTATACCTTCAGCCGGACTCCTGGACTATGAAGATAGAAGATTGAAGACTCCGCCCCGTGTCCGGAAGGGACTTTCCTTGGCGTGGAAGGCAAGCTTGGCGATATGGATGTTCAGATCTCCTACCATTGTAACCGACTCTATGTAACCCTAACCCTATCCGGCGTTTATATAAACCGGAGGGTTTTAGTCTGTAGGACAACATACACATCAACAATCATACCATAGGCTAGCTTCTAGGGTTTAGCCTCTCTAATCTTGTGGTAGATCAACTCTTGTACTACCCATATCATCAATATTAATCAAGCAGGACGTAGGGTTTTACCTCCATCGAGAGGGCCCGAACCTGGGTAAAACTTCGTGTCCCCTGCCTCCTGTTACCATCCGACCTAGACGCACAGTTCGGGACCCCCTACCCGAGATCCGCTGGTTTTGACAGTGACGGGTGCCTTGGGCATCCCCAAAATCCATCAAATCTTTACCCAAAACTTGAAAACTTCACAACACAAAACTCAACATAGAATCTCATGAGCTCCGTTAGTATAAGAAAACAAACCACCACTTCAAGGTATTGTAATGAACTCATTCTTTATTCATATTGGTGTTAAACCTACTGTATTCCAACTTTTCTATGGTTCATACCCCCCACACTAGCCATAGATTCATCAAAATAAGCAAACAATACACGAAAATAAGAATCTGTCAAAAACAGAACAATCTGTAGTGATCTGTAGGTTTTGAATTCTTCTGTAACCCCAAAAATTCTGAAATAAATTGGTGCACGTGAGGAATTTGTCTATTAATCATCTGCAATAAGAATCAACCTAATCGCACTCTCCACTAAAAAATGGCAGCAAATCTCGTGAGCACTAAAGTTTCTGTTTTTTACAGCAAGATCGCAAAGACTTCCCCCAAGACTTCCCAAAGGTTCTACTTGGCACAAAAACTAATTAAAAACATAAAACCACATCTAACAGAAGCTAGATGAATTATTTATTACTAAACAGGAACAAAAACAAGAAACAAAAATAAAATTGGATTGCCTTCCAACAAGCGCTATCGTTTAACGCCCCTAGCTAGGCATAAAAACAAGAATAGATCTAGGTATTGTCATCTTTGGTATGCAATCCATAAGTGGCTCTCATAATAGATTCATAAGGTAATTTAATTTTCTTCCTAGGAAAGTGTTCCATGCCTTTCCTTAATGGAAATTGGAATCTAATATTTCCTTCTTTCATATCAATAATTGCACCAATCATTTTAAGAAAAGGTCTACCAAGAATAATAGGACAGGTAGGATTGCAATAAATATCAAGAACAATGAAATATACGGGCACATAATTCATATTTGCAACAATAAGAACATCATTAATTCTTCACATAGGTTTATTAATAGTGGAATCCGCAAGATGCAAATTTAAAGAACAATCATCAAATTCACGGAAACCTAACACATTACACAAAGTTTTTGGAATCGTGGAAACACTAGCACCCAAATCACAGAAAGCATAGCATTCATGATCTATAATTTGAATTTTAATAGTAGGTTCCCACTCATCATAAAGTTTTCTAGGGATAGAAACTTCTAATTCAAGCTTTTCTTCATAAGATTGCATTAAAGCATCAACGATGTGTTTGGTAAAAGCTTTATTTTGATCATAAGCATGAGGAGAATTTAGCATGGATTGCAACAAGGAAATACAATCTATCAAAGATCAATTATCATAATTAAATCCCTTGAGATCCAAAATAGTGGGTTCATTGATATGTAAAGTTTTGACCTCTTTGATCCCACTTTTACCAATTTTTGCATCAAGATCTAAAAACTCTGAATCATTGGGACGCCTTTTAGCTAAAGTTGACTCATCTCCAGTCCCATCATTATCAAGATTCATATTGAAAAACAAAGATTTAATAGGAGATACATCAATCACTTTTAGATCTTCATCCTTATTATCGTGAAAACTGGAAGAACATGCTTTTATAAAGCAATCTTTTTTAGCATGCATCCTAGTGGTTCTTTCTTTGCACTCATCAATGGAAACTCTCATGGCTTTGAGAGACTCACTGATATCGTTCTTAGGTGGAATAGATCTAAGTTTCAAAGAATCAACATCAAGAGAAATTCTATCCATGTTCCTAGCCAACTCATCAATCTTAGGTAATTTTTCTTCAAGCAAAGCATTGAAATTCTTTTGTGAAATCATAAATTCTTTAACACTAGTCTCAAAATCAAAGGGCATCTTATTAAAATTTCCATAAGAGTTGTTGTAGGAGTTACCATAATTATTAGAGGAATTACTAGGAAATGGCCTAGGATTAAAGTTTCCTCTATACACGTTGTTACCAAAATTGTTCCTACCAACAAAATCCACATCCATAGATTCATTACTATTCTCAATCAAAGTAGACAAGGGCATATCATTAGGATCAGAAGACACACTCTTATTAGCAAACAATTTCATAAGTTCATCCATCTTTCCACTCAAAACATTATTTTCTTCTATAGCCTGAACCTTTTTACTAGTAGATCTTTTGGTGTGCCATTGAGAATAATTAACCATAATATTATCTAGGAGTTTAGTAGCTTCTCCTAAAGTGATTTCCATAAAAGTGCCTCCCGTGGCCGAATCTAAAAGATTTCTAGAAGCAAAATTCAATCCAGCATAAAAAATTTGTATGATCATCCATAAGTTTAACCCATGAGTAGGGCAATTACGTATCATTAATTTCATCCTCTCCCAAGCTTGTGCAACATGCTCATGATCAAGTTGTTTAAAATTCATAATATTGTTTCTAAGAGAGGATCTTAGTGTAGCGACCAGACCTCAAACAGTCTGATCTCTGTGCTCCGGTGTCATCCCTGGATCAGTAATGCTGACACCACACAGTACTCGGAGGATTTATAGATGAGTAGCAATCACACACTTATTACATTGAGTGTCTCAAAAGAGAAATTATTACAATTAATATGGCTTAAGGCCATCTAATAACGATAACAACGGAAGGCTTGGAAGATAAGTGAGTCCATCAACTCCAACGGCATTAGTGAGTATAGAACCACGACCTAAAACTCCTTAATCGTCGTCTGAAAAGTCTGCAACATTAACGTTGCAGCCCGAAACGGGTCAGCACATGGAATATGCTGGCAAGGTAACACATAGAGAGTAATGGAATGAAACAACTATACTATATGCATATTTGGCTGGTGGAAAGCTCTATGGTTACAGTTTTGCGTAAAGCCAGTTTTTCCCTACTTCAAAGGAATAAAATTTAATTACTATCATGGTGGTTGTTAAACATTGAGAATGGTTGACAGCATTCTCAATCCCAATTAAGCATCATCATTAAACATAACCCAACAAAATTAATTTAGAGTAACATGTTGAGATTCACATGATAATCGAAGTACTAGATACTCAAGATGTCCATAACCGGGAACATGGCTAACCATGATTAGTTTGTTACACTCTGCAGAGGTTTGCGCACTTTTCCCCACAAGACTCGATCGCCTCCGTTTGGTTTCTCGCACTACATGGTGTTTGAGAAGACAGATGACCGAGACATAGTCTTTCAGAAGCGCTAGCACCTTACAATCGGGTAGACCGTACCACCTACATCCCCTACATCTGCTAGTCTACCACTGTAAGAGTTCGCACGACTTACTCAACTATGCTAGAGCCCATAATAGCTTGTGGCTGCACACGGAAGTTTCTAGCATGAATAATCTCATGATCCCTTTGAGTCTGGGTGGCGGTCCAAAGAAAATAGGCAAGTCCTGGAATACCCAGGTGCCTCAATCCACCCAGATGTGTGTTTAAGTTGCCACCTTAGATAAACCATTAATAAAACTCACATCTGTCATGGATATCACTCACCCAATCCACGTCTACTAGCATAGCATGGCATAATAAGCAAACGTAGAAGTAACTCCCAAAGGTTTGATAATAAACAGGTAATAGGTACTAACTCATCTACTTCCCATCCCACAATTTAATTAGATCCTAATCATGCAATATGTGAGGATTGATCTAATGCAGTAAAACTGGATAGTAGAAAAGGTATGATCAAAGTGTTACTTGCCTTGCTGATGATCCGAGAAACCTAATGATTCGAAATAACAGGCGGCGCACTCCGGGTATTCTATCACAGACAAACAAACAAGCATACAATAAGTACTCATCTAATGCACAGGTAAAACTCAAATAAGAGATCTAACCAGAAGGTTCAACTTAAGAACTCCGGTTGACAAAAGAATCAAATCGAACGAAACAAGGAAAGTCAAACGGCGAAAGAAAACAACTTCGTTCTAGTAATCTGGATCTAGGACAAATTTTTCAGTAGCAAAATCTTGTTTAAGTTGGTTAAACGGATAAAGGGTTTCAAGACGAAATTCCAGGCGCTTGAATCGCCTGATTCCGATAAACGAGCGAAAAGTTATACTAAAACAAAAATCGGATTAGGAATCGCGATCAGAAAAATCACGGATTTAATCCGAGAAAAAGAAAAACGACGAACGCCGATTTTTTTTCTTTTTTTCGGCACGGAAAACGAGGCAGCAACGAACCTCGGGCGGCGGGATCGGCGGTGGCGGCTCCGGTGGTGCGCGCGGATCGAGGCGGGGCTGATGGGCTGGGGCGGCTCGGGGCGGCGCTATTTAAAGGCTGCCCCCGGGCGGTGTCCCTCACGGGTACGGCCCGAAGTCGGTTCGTTTTTTTATTATTCCACTCGGAAGAAAAATAAAAAGATATACTAAACGGACTCCAAAAATTCCGAAATAAATTTTCACGGGCTTCTAAAATCAAGCCGCACAAGGTGAACATTTATTTGGGACCTAAATGCAATTTTGAAAAACGCACATTTTTCCTAAATTCAAATAAAACACCGAAAAACTCCGAAATAAAATCTTATTTGATTTTATTATTAAATCCTCAATATTTCTCTATTTTGGGAAAGTCATTTTATTCCCTCTCTCATATTTTTGTAATAGAAATAATTGATGATAAAATAAATAAAATCAAATTATCCTATTCTCAAAATTTGAGAAAACTCAAATATGAAAATAACGAAATCCCCAACTCTCTCCGTGGGTCCTTGAGTTGCGTAGAATTTTCTAGGATCAACCAAAATGCACGATAAAATATGATATGCATGATGATCTAATGTTTAACATTCCAAATTGAAAATTTGGGATGTTACAAACCTACCCCCCCCCCCTTAAGATGAATCTCGCCCTCGAGATTCAGGTTGGCTAGAAAATAGGTGAGGGTGGTCCTTGAGCAAATCTTCCTCTCGCTCCCAGGTGGCTTCATCCTCCGTGTGGTGGCTCCACTAAACTTTGCAAAACTTGATAACTTTGTTGCGGGTAACTCGGCTAGCAAACTCGAGGATCTTAACTGGTTTCTCCCCGTAGGTCAAATCGTTATCCAACTGAATAGTTTCCAAAGGCACTGTGTCTCTCAACGGTATGTCAGCCATCTCCGCGTGACATTTCTTTAACTAAAAAACGTGGAACACATCATGTACTCCTGACAATCCTTCGGGCAATTCCAACTTGTAGGCCACTTCTCCCATACGCTCCAAAACTCGATATGGTCCTACAAATCGTGGCGCTAACTTCCCCTTAACTCCAAAATGCTTTGTTCCCCGAAGTGGAGATACTCGAAGATAAGCTCTATCTCCGACTTCGTAAACTGTCTCCTTGCGTTTAGAATCTGCATAACTTTTCTGTCTGTACTGGGCTATCTTGAGCCTATCGCGAATCAACTTCACCTTCTGTTCAGACTCTTTAATCAAGTCAGGTCCAAACAACTGGCGGTCTCCAACTTCGTCCCATGACAACGGTGTCCTGCACCTCCTTCCGTACAATGCTTTGAAAGGGGCCATCTTCAAGCTGGTTTGGTAACTGTTGTTGTAAGAGAACTCTGCATATGGTAGATTGTTGTCCCAACTAGATCCATAATCTAGCGCACAAGCTCTCAGCATATCCTCCAAAATCTGATTTACTCTCTCGGTCTGTCCATCTGTTTGTGGATAAAAAGTTGTACTGAATTCTAGCCTGGTTCCCAAAGTTTCGTGCAGCTGCTTCCAGAACTTTGAGGTAAACTGGGTTCCTCTATCCGATACGATACTCCTTGGAACTCCATGCAAACATACGATCCTGATCATGTATATCTTTGCCAACTTAGCACTGGTGTAAGTGGTCTTTACTAGGATGAAATGAGCTACTTTCATCAATCGATCAACTACAACCCAAATCGAGTCATAGCCTGAACGAGTCCTGGGTAATTCCGTGATAAAATCCATGCCTAGCTTATCCCACTTCCATTCGGGTATCGGCAATGGTTGTAACAATCCTGCTGGCTTCTGATGCTCTGCCTTTAATCTCTGACATACATCACAAACTGCTACATACTCCGCTATATCCTTCTTCATTCTAGTCCACCACAAAATATCCTTCAAATCCAAATACATCTTGGTATTTCCTGGGTGAATTGAATACGGTGAATCGTGTGCCTCTTGCAAAATCAACTTCCTGATCTCCGGGTCCTTGGGCATGTAAACACGGTCTTCAAACCATAGGGTGTCGTGCTCCTCCTCACGAAATCCTTTAGCTTTTCCTTCGCTCAGTTTCTCTTTTATAGCGGCAATCTCTTTGTCAGCTTTCTGAGCTTCTCTGATTCTATCCATCAAAGTTGACTGAATCTCCAATGCTGCTACATAGCCTCTCGGAACTATTTCCAAACATAGTTCATGAAGATTTTCTGCTAACTCCTTGGATATTTCTCCCGTCATTAACATATTGACATGGCTCTTACGGCTTACTGCGTCAGCTACTACATCAGCCTTTCCGGGGTGATAATGCAATTTCATATCATAATCCTTGATAAGCTCCAACCATCTCCTTTGTCTGAGATTTAACTCCTTCTGTGTGAAAATGTACTTCGAACTCTTATGATCCGTGTACGCCTCACAATGATTTCCAATGAGGAAATGTCTCCATGTCTTCAATGCATGCACTACGGCTGCTAACTCCAAATCATGTGTAGCATAATTTAGCTCATGAGGCTTCAGTTGTCTTGAGGCATATGAAACAACTCTCCCTTCCTGCATAAGCACTGCTCCAAGTTCTCGATGTGAAGCGTCGCAATACACCTCATAATCTTTGGTCTGGTCTGGCAAAATCAACACTGGTGAGGTAACCAAACATTTCTTCAACTCTTGGAAACTAGCCTCACATTCCTCCGCCCATATGAACTTGGTATCTTTCTTCAACAACTCTGTCATAGGCTTCGAAATCTTTGAGAAATTCTCAATAAATCTTCGGTAGTATCCTGCGAGTCCAAGAAAACTCCGGATGTCTCCAACTGTTGTTGGGGCTTCCCACTTGGTCACGGTTTCAACTTTGGTGGGATCAACTGCTATACCTTCTCCAGATATAATGTGTCCGAGGAATCCTACTTCCTTCAACCAAAACTCATATTTGCTGAACTTGGCATATAATTGATGTTCTCTGAGCTTTCCAAGTACCAAACGCAAATGCTCCTTATGCTCCTCTTCATTCTTCGAATAAACCAGGATATCATCAATGAACACTACGATGAACTTATCCAAAAACTCCATAAACACTTTGTTCATCATGTTCATAAAATAGGCAGGTGCGTTAGTCAGACCAAATGACATAACGGTATACTCATACAGCCCGTACCTGGTGGTAAAAGCTGTCTTCGGAATATCCTGTTCTCGAATCTTCAACTGGTGGTATCCTGATCGCAGATCGATCTTGGAAAATACCTTACCTCCTTGCAATCGATCAAACAGATCGTTGATCATTCATAGTGGATACTTGTTCTTGATCGTTACTTCATTCAATCCTCGATAATCAACAACCATCCTTAACGATCCATCCTTCTTCTCCACTAGTAGTACTGGCGATCCCCAAGGTGAAGCACTTTGGCGAATATATCCCTTATCCAGTAACTCCTTAATCTGCTTCTTAATTTCCACCAAATCCTTTGCTGGCATCCTATATGGTCTCTTTGATATCGGCCCTGTGCCTGGCAATAGCTCAATCAAAAACTCAATATCTCTATCCGGTGGCATGCCGGGCAACTCTTCTCGAAATACTTCAGGAAAATCCCTTACCACTGGTACTTCCTCCTGCACAACTCCTGTTAGGCAATTTACTTGAGTCCTCTTTGGCACATGTCGGGATACATACTTGATCCTTCTCCCTTCTGTGTGGTAAGCAAAATTGACTTACTAGCACATTCAATATTCCCTTCATACTTTGATAACCAATCCATGCCTAATATCACATCCAATCCTTGAGATTCCAATACTATTAGGCCTGAGGGAAAAACATAGTTACCAATCCTTAATGGTAACCGATCACACCATAGACTAGCCACATACTCTGCTCCGGGCGAGATTACTAACATGGGTGACCTAAGGGCTTGGGTTGGTAGGTTATACTTATCCACAAATCCCCTTGAGATGTATGAATGTGATGCACCAGTATCAAAAAGAACGAGTGCAGTAAATGACTTAACCAAAAACTTACGTATTACTGCCTTGGGCCGAGCTTCAACCTCCTTCACGCTAACGTGGTTCACCTGTCCCCTGTTGAAAGGGTTTGGCTTCTTCCCAGAACTTCCATTGCCATTTTCGCCTTCCGGACATTCATTGGCATAATGTCCGGTTTTTTGACACTTAAAACAAGTGACTTGGCTCAGGTCCTTCTTGGCTGGGGTGGATGGGTTGGTGCGGTGTCGGGGAACTAATCCACGAGCACCTATGGGACCGGCGGACCGAGCCCCTTTTGGTTCGGCGGCGGGGGGGGGGGGGGGGGGGGGCGGAGATCGCACGAAGAGCAGATCGAGGCGGAACACACGAGCAGTTTACCCAGGTTCAGGCCGCACGGATGCGTAAAACCCTACTCCTGCTTTGTGGTTTGTATTGAGTTCTTGCTCGGGAGCGCTGAGTGCTACAGTACACACCAGCAGCTAACGAGACCGAGTGTGAGTGTTCTCCCCCTTCCTTCCTCTTTCCTCTACGTTGCGCATGGGCCTCCTTTTATATGCTCAAGGGGTCACCGACAGGTGGCAACGTAGACAAGGGTAAAAATGGAAAGGTGTTGCAGTTGGTACAGCTACCTGCTACAGTGTATCATACCTAACCCTGACGGCAGGGGACAAGGGCATTAAATGCCCGTCTGCGTCGCCCAAATAGTACAAAGGGGACCGTCAGGGACGCCACCGCTCGCCGCAATGGCAATCTTGTCAACGCCGCTTGCCACCGCGCGCCGCTGGCTGCACAGCCTCCCGCCACGTACGCCTGGAAGGGTCCCAGAGCGACACGTTGGTGGATGTGCTGGAGCGCGGGTACAGAGTGGTGGCTTGCCGCGGCAAGCGCCTTGCCGCGGTCGTTGTCTTGTCGCTCACCGGGCCTTGCCGGGACGCGTGGCGCGTCGTGGCAAGTTCCTTGAGATGCCTTGGTTGGCCTTCCCGGCAAGCTCCTCTTGCCGGGGTCTTGTCTCCTTGGCTTGGATACTTTTTCCTTGAATGGCTCCAAAGGAACCACAGAGGACCTTGGCGGTCACCCGGCAAGCCTTGCCGCGGGATGCTGCGACTGCCCGTGCACAAGTTCGGGATACTAGGGTACCCCTACTCTAGTACACCGACAGGAGCCCCCGGGCCTAGGCCATACACGGTGCCGAGCGCTGTTGGGCCAGGCCCAAAACAGGGCACGGGCACGCGCGGCCTGGGTTACGCCGTATCTCTCCTCGTATCCACCGCGCCCTCCCCGAACGGCACGTGTTGAATGCGGCGTCGTGGGAGAGATCGTGGGTGGTTTCCTTATTCGGAAAGGCGGAACGTCCGCCTCCTCCCTCTTTATAAGCAGGGGAAACAGGGGTAGTTCGCCCATTCACCAGTTGCTATTCCAATCTCGGAAACCTCCGCCGCTCCCCCGTCTTCCCAAAGCTGAAAGAGAGTGGCGCCCTGCCCCCCATCACCACCAGCACCACCAACGCCATCGACCTCCTCCACCACTTCCGCCATGGCTCCGAAAGCCGACAAGGGGAAGGTTGTGAAGTCGACCGAGGTGCAGCGGCTTGCAGCACTGCGAAAGGAGCGGGCAATCTCCCCCCCCCAAGCTCGCCGCGAGGGAGCTGAGGGAGTATTACTACCTCTTCTGGTCGACGGAGATGCGAGCGCATCCGTGCACGAAGGTACTTCCAGCCATCGCTTGGAAAATGGCTCCAAATGGATATCCCTTCTTCGCCTTGTTCTTCTACTGCGGGCTCTGCCCACCTTTCTCTGAATTTGTCTGCGACATTATGAACACCTACGGGTTCCGCCTCCTTGACTTTACCCCCAATGTTGTTCTGACCATGGCAGTTTTCGCACATCTCTGCGAAAACTTTGTCGGAGTCTATCCAAATGTAGCCCTTTTTCGCCACTTCTTTATGCCCCGAGTAGAGAAAGGAGAGCCTTTATCCGGCGGAGTCGCCTGGATCTCGAGGGACGGAAAGAAGGACGCTTATCTAGAGGGAGAGTTCCGCGGCAAGTGGGAGGAATGGAGAGCAGACTGGTGCTGGATTGTCGAGGAGAACCCGCAGCCGTTTACCGCCCGGTGCCAAGCCCCAGTAGCACGCGGCGGCGATTGGAGCAGCATGGCCCCGGAAGACGATAGGCTAAAGATTGCTGTCACCCGGATCCAACGCCTCAGGCTTGCCGGGCTCACCGTAGGCGCTGTTGGCGCAGATTTTCTTCGCCGCCGCATCGCCCCCCTGCAGGAACGGAGGAGACCCGCCTGGGAATTAAAGAATGCGGCGGATATCATGAGGCTGCGTCCGGGCCTCAATTTCAACTGCACTATTCTGGAGCTTAACGCGATGCTCCAGGATCTATTCACGTACGACCCCAAACATCCCGAAGTGTTCAGGTTGCCGAAGGGTGTCGTTCCGCTGTGCAACAACTCCGCGCTCGACCGCATCCGTGCAATGATGCCGCTGTGCGATTCGCATGGAATTGTCCCAACTTGGCAAGAGCCTGCAGACGACGTCGTGCAGGAGTTCTTTGACGGCTTGGTAGAAGTGCCGGTCCGCTCCGACGAAAAGAAAGGCCTCACGCACGACACCACCGATGCGGAGATGAAACGCATCGCCACCAGGCTAGAAGAGGCGGCGGCAGCCGCAGCCACGGGCGAGTTTGGATTCACCGTGGAGGAGGCAGAGGCAGCAGAGGCAGCAAGCCGTGCCGAGCGAGAGGAGCTTGCCGGCAAGGAAGAGCTTGCCGGGCATGACGTCGAGTCGAGCGAGCCCGCCGAGGATACGAGCGGCTTGTTGGAGATCAACTCCTCTTCCTCTTCATCCTCAGACAGCTCGCCGCAAGCAGAGCCCCCAGCTCCACCAAGAAGGCGTCTCCGCAAGGCCGGGGACGTAGCGGGGCGGCGGGCGAGTCGACAGTCGCCGCGCCGCGTGACACGCTCCTCCGCGGCAAGCACTGTTGCCGCGGGAGCACCTCACGCTGTTGCGGCAACTGGAGCGGGGTCCACCCGGACCGCCGCTTCTTCTTCTGCCACGGCGGCAGCCGGAGCAGGGTCGTCTCAGACCACCACCACTGTTCCCGCCAAGCGGCCAAGGGAACCTACTCCTCCGTCTCCTCGCACCGGACGTGAGCCGGACTTCGACTTCTCCGCATTCAGCTCCGACGAGGAAGAGGAAGAGTAAGATCCTCTTGTTGTACTTGTAGTTCTTCAATTATTGCTGTTTTGTCTTGTATCTCATTTGCTTTACTCTGAACTTATTCCTTCTTAGGACTCTGGCCCAGAGAGCAGCGAAGAGAGCCAAGGTCCCGGTGATTATCATCGAGGACGAACCCACCGCAACAGCAGGGGGTGCGTCCGAGACAACCTTGCCGGACCCGGCAACTGTTCTCCAGAGCAGCCCCCAGCGTAAGTATATGGTTCATTTTCCGCTGTCGGGTGCGCATGGATACTCTTTCTTTGCTGACATCTGACTGTTGGTTTGTGTAGGAGCAGAGCAGCCCCACCAGGAGCGCCCAGAGGCCGCCCCCGAAATGCCAAGGGAGAGTCCTCCGGCAAGGGAGAAGTCTCCGACAAGGGAGAGTTCTCCGGCAAGGGAGAAGTCTCTGGCAAGGGAGAGTTCTCCGGCAAGGGACAGCACCAGCGGCCCCTCGGCGATGGAGACCAGGACTGCAGAACCCGGTACAGGTAATCCTATCGCTTCAAAACTTCCCTTGGGTTCTTCTTCTTTTGATCTTCTCTTTTTTTTGGATATTTGCTTGACTCTTCTCCCTTTTCCGGCCGCCAGACCCATCTGATGCGGAGCCGATGGAGACCGAGGTTGCCGCCGACGATGCCGTTGCCACCAAAGAAGCAGCCAGCGCTGACGATCCTGCCAGCGTAGAGGCCGCCAAAGCTGCCGCCGCAGAAGCAGGCGGGGGGTCTGGCGATCGCACTGACGGCGCTGAGGCCGCAGGAGCGCCAGGCGCTACGCCGACCGCCGATCCCTCTGCCGCTGCCACAGCGTCAGGCTCCGAAGAGCCCCGGCCAGGCGTCTACTTGAAGGCCGGCGATGGCGTCTTCATCAACCTCCCCTGGGCGTCAAGCTCCAGGGCGCCGGTCGAAGGAGAGAGCTTCGACGGAGAGGTGCTCGCCTCCGCTGAGCTGGCGCTGGTTGACGCGCCGAGCAGCAGCAGCGAGCCTGAGGAGGAGCGGCTGTTGCGGAAGCTGGTGTCGCTCTACCGTGCTCGGTAAGCCAAGCTGGAATCCCGTGAGGCGCTTGTTGCGAAGGCGGGAGTGGACATCGAAAAGCGCGCGGAGGAGCTCCGGGGTCTCAACCAGGAAGCTCTCCGGTCCCTGGCAGAGGAGCGGGCACAACTCGCCGAGGAGCAGAAGGCCTTCCTCCTCGAGAGGGCTGAAGTTGAAGAGCAACAGCGGCTTGCCACTGAAAATCTATCTGCGCTGGAGGGCGAGCTGGTGCAGCGGAAGGTCAACCTTGACAGCCACGAGGAGGAGCTTGCCGCGCGCGAGCGAACATTCGGCGGAGCCCTCAAGCAAGCAGAGGACGCTGCCGCAACTACCGACGCCGCCAAGAAGGAGCTGGAGACGAAGGTGGCGCAGCTGGAGGCCGATCTCAAGGCGAGCGGTGAAGAGCTTGCCGTGCTCAAGCATGAGCGGGAGAAGGACGCCTACAGCCACTCAGAGCTGCAGGCTCGTCTCGCCGAGAAGGGCAAGGAGCTTAGCGCCGCCAAGGACTCGAACGCAGATCTTGAGTTGAAGCTGACCACTTTGACCAAGACGCTGGACAGCGCCAGGGAGCAGGAGGCGGCCTTGAAGGAGGAGGTCAAGGCCGACAAGGCGCTGCTGGCGAGCGCTGCTGCCGCCCAGAACACTTTTAGGGAGAATGTGGAGCACTGGACGGAGGGTCTCGTGCATGTTGCCGCAGACATTGACAGGGAGCTGGCGCAGCTGGGGATGGAGGATCTCGGGTATCCCTCCGACGAGAACCTCCAACCCAGCGCCAAGCTCACCTTGTTCTTCAAAGGCGTGGCGACGGCCCTCCAGCGACTCCGGGAGAGGACCCCAAAGCAGCTGGCCGACGAGTCGCGCAAGATCTGCACGGGAGCTCTTCAAAACGTGTTGGTGAAGGTGGCCTTCCGCAACCCGGGCCTCAACCTCACCAACGTCCTCAAGACCCTGCCGCCGGATGCTGATCCGCGAAACCTAACGATTCGAAATAACAGGCGGCGCACTCCGGGTATTCTATCACAGACAAACAAACAAGAATACAATAAGTACTCATCTAATGCACAGGTAAAACTCAAATAAGAGATCTAACCAGAAGGTTCAACTTAAGAACTCCGGTTGGCAAAAGAATCAAATCGAACGAAACAACGAAAGTCAAACAGCGAAAGAAAACAACTTCATTCTAGTAATCTGGATCTAGGGCAAATCTTTCAGTAGCAAAATCTTGTTTAAGTTGGTTAAACGGATAAAGGGTTTCAAGACGAAACTCCAGGCGTTTGAATCGCCTGATTCCGATAAACGAGCGAAAAGTTATACTCAAACAAAAATCGGATCAGGAATCGCGATCAGAAAAATCGCGGATTTAATCCGAGAAAAAGAAAAACGACGAACGCCGATTTTTTTCTCTTTTTTTTTCTTTTTTTCGGCACGAAAAACGAGGCAGCGACGAACCTCGGGCGGCGGGATCGTCGGCGGCGGCTCCGGCGGTGCACGCGGATCGAGGCGGGGCTGATGGGCTGGGGCGGCTCAGGGCGGCGCTATTTAAAGGCTGCCCCCGGGCGGTGTCCCACTCGGGTATGGCCCGAAGTCGATTCGTTTTTATTGTTATTATTATTCCGCTCGGGAGAAAAATAAAAAGAAATACTAAACGGACTCCAAAAATTCTGAAATAAATTTTCACGGGCTTCTAAAATCAAGCCGCACAAGGTGAACATTTATTTGGGACCTAAATGCAATTTTGAAAAACGCACATTTTTCCTAAATTAAAATAAAACACCGAAAAACTCCGAAATAAAATCTTATTTGATTTTATTATTAAATCCTCAATATTTCTCTATTTTGGGAAAGTCATTTTATTCCCTCTCTCATATTTTTGTAATAGAAATAGTTGATGATAAAATAAATAAAATAAAATGATCCTATTCTCAAAATTTCAGAAAACTCAAATATGAAAATAACGAAATCCCCAACTCTCTCCGTGGGTCCTTGAGTTGCGTAGAATTTTCTAGGATCAACCAAAATGCACGATAAAATATGATATGCATGATGATCTAATGTATAACATTCCAAATTGAAAATTTGGGATGTTACACTTAGAGGGAATAAAATACTTAGAGATACAAGCATCTTTGCACTTATTCCATGAATCAATACTATTTTAGGCAAAGATGAAAACCAAGTTTTAGCACGATCTCTAAGAGAAAACGGAAATAGCTTGAATTTAACAATATCATTATCCACATCTTTCTTCTTTTGCATATCACACAAATCAACAAAGCTGTTTAGATGGGTAGTGGCATCTTCACTAGGAAGGCCAGAAAATGGATCTTTCATGACAAGATTCAGCAAAGCGGTATTAATTTCACTAGATTCAACATCGGTAAGAGGAGCAATCAGAGTGCTGATAAAATTATTGTTGTTGGTATTGGAAAAGTCACACAATTTAGTATTATATTGAGCCACCGTGACAAACAATCCAACACACAAGCACACAAGGAGCAAGCAAAAAGAGGCTAATGGAAAAGAGGCGAACGGAAAAGAGGGCGAATAAAATGGCAAGGGTGAAGTGGGGGAGAGGAAAATGAGAGGAAAATGGCAAATAATGTAATGCGAGGGATAAGAGTTTGTGATGGGTACTTGGTATGTCTTGACTTGTGCGTAGATCTCCCCGGCAACGGTGCCAAAAATTCGCACATTGGCGGGAGACCAAATCTTGACTTGACATGGTGTAAACCTCCCCGGCAACGGCGCCAGAAATCCTTCTTGCTACCTCTTGAGCTTGTGTTTGTTTTCCCTTGAAAAGGAAAGGGTGATGCAGAAAAGTAGCATAAGTATTTCCCTCAGTTTTGAGAACCAAGGTATCAATCCAGTAGGAGGTAACACGCAAGTACCTAGTACCTGCACAAACAAATAAGAACCTTGCAACCAACGCGATAAAGGGGTTGTCAATCCCTTCACGGTCACTTACGAAAGTGAGATCTGATAGAGATAATAAGATAAATATTTTTTTTGGTATTTTTATTGTATAGATTGGAAAATAAAGATTGCAAAATAAACAACTATGGAAATAGCAAGTAGATAGGAAAATAATATGATGGAAGATAGACCCGGGGGCCATAGGTTTCACTAGTGGCTTCTCTAAAGATAGCAAATTCTACATGGGTGAACAAATTACTGTCGAGCAATTGATAGAAAAGCGCATAGTTATGAGAATATCTAGGCATGATCATGTATATAGGCATCACAACCGCGACAAGTAGACCAAAACAATTCTGCATCTACTACTATTAGTCCACACATCGACCGCTATCCAGCATGCATCTAGAGTATTAAGTTCATAAGAACAGAGTAATGCATTAGGCAAGATGACATGATGTAGAGGGATAAACTCACGCAATATGATATAAACCCCATATTTTTATCCTCAATGGCAACAATACAATACGTGCCTTGCTGCCTCTGCTGTCACTGGGAAAGGACACCGCAAGATTGAACCCAAAGCTAAGCACTTCTCCCGTTGCAAGAAAGATCAATCTAGTAGGCCAAACCAAACTGATAATTCGAAGAGACTTGCAAAGATATTAAATCATGCATAAAAGAATTCAGAGAAGAATCAAATATTGTTCATAGATAATCTTGATCATAAACACACAATTCATCGAATCTCGACAAACACACCACAAAAAGAATTACATCAAATAGATCTCCAAGAGAATCGAGGAGAAATTTGTATTGAGTTCCAAAGAGAGAGAAGAAGCCATCTAGCTAATAACTATGGACCCGAAGGTCTGTGGTAAACTACTCACACATCATCAGAGAGGCTATGGTGTTCATGTAGAAGCCCTCCATGATCGATTTCCCCTCCGGCGAAGCACCGGAAAAGGCCCCAAGATGGGATGTCATGGGTACAGAAGGTTGCGGCGGTGGAAATAGGGTTTCGTGGTGCTCCTGGATATTTTTGGGGTATATGGGTATATATAGGAGGAAGAAGTACGTTCGTGGAGCTGCGAGGGGCCCACGAGGGTGGGGGCGCGCCCTCCTGCCTCGTGACCTCCTCGCTTCTTTCTTGACGTCCACTCCAAGTCTCCTAAATCACGTTTGTTCCAAAAATAACTCTCCCGAAGGTTTCATTCTGTTTGGATTCTGTTTGATATTCCTTTTATGCGAAACACTGAAATAGGCAAAAAAAACAGCAATTTGCACTGGGCCTTTGGTTAGTAGGTTAGTCCCAAAAATAATATAAAAAGGTATATTAAAGCCCATTAAACATCCAAAACAGATAATATAATAGCATAGAACAATCAAAAATTGTAGACACATTGGAGAGGTATCACTCGGCTTCGGGTCGTTCCCTTCCTAGGCCTCACCGTCGTCCATCGCCCGGGTGCTCTCGGTGCAGCGTGGTCAACATGGTCAACGAATGACATCCATCGGAAGAGGATTGGATGTGGGGAGGCTGACAGCTGAGTCCAGGGCCGCATGCAAGGAAGTGCCTCCTTATTACGCGCAAAAATAATGATTCCTCCACCTGATAGTAGGGACTCACCGGAAGGGCCTCTGTATTTCGTGGAAAAAACGTCCCTCCCGCTAACAGCTCAGACCCACCAACTATATGTTCTCACGGAAGGAAGTGACTCCTTATTACGGACACAAAAATGAATACCCCCCTGCTATCTAGGACCCACCATAGTTGGAGGCTGACTTGTGGGCCTACTGACACGGACGGAGGGCTTTGTCAACTTAGTTGATATGAACGATTCTAGCTCTAGTAACTGTATGATGTCCATCCAACGGCCGTAGTGCTTCTTCAACCTCTAGTCTTCTTGCTCTAGCTGCCCAAACCAGCGCCAGTCGTGTCGCCTGCTCCTGCCTCCCGTGGTCGGCTCTGCTGCCGCACAAGCCTCACCGCCCCACCCTACTCCCATCACTGGCCTGGCCATCCCTGTACTCACCCAGAGATACTGTTATTCTCCGATGACGGAAGCCTCACACTGCAGCCCAACCAGTAAACCCTCGTATGCCCCTCCGCGTGGGAAACAACTATCGAGTCTTCCCCGGCTCCGGGTCATTTCGTTCCTAGGCCTCGCCGTCATCTACCGCCTTGGTGCTCTCGGTGCAGTGTGGTCAACGTGGTTAAGAAACGACTTACATCATAAGAGGATTGTGCGTGGAGAGACTGACAGGTGGGTCCACGGCCGCAGCAAGGAAGTGCCTTCTTATTACGCGCAAAATAATGATTCCTCCACCTGACAGCGGGGACCTACCAGAAGGGCCTCTTTATTTTGGCTTAGATGTATTTTGCGAAAAAAACGTTTTCCCCTTTGACAGATGGGACCCACCAGCTATATCTTCGGACGCAAGGAGAGTGCCTCCATATTAGGCGCGAAAAAATGAATCCCCCCTGACAGCACGGACCCACCGTCAATACCTTCGCACGCAAGGAACTGCCTCCTTATCCTCCCTGACAGCCAGGACCCACCTGGTCGAAGCATACGCCGTGTTGTCATTCTGGTCGTGAACGTGTACGTACTATGGCGCCCTCGATTCAATCGTACACTAATCATACACGCAAATGTGTACGATCAAGATCAAGGAATCACGGGAAGATATCACAACACAACTCTAGACACAAATTAAAATAATACAAGCTTTATATTACAAGCCAAGGGCCTCGAGAGCTCGAATACACAAGCTCAAATACACAAGAGTCAGCGGAAGCAACAATATCTAAGTACAGACATAAGTTAAACAAGTTTGCCTTAAGAAGGCTAGCACAAAATCAACAACGATCGAAAAGGCAACGCCTCCTGCCTGGGAGCCTCCTAACTACTCCTAGTCGTCTGCGGTCTTCACGTAGTAGTAGGCATCCTCCGGGTAGTAGTAGTCATCAGTGGTGTCGTCTAGCTCCTGGGATCCGTCATCTCGTCGCAACAATCGAGTATGGGGGAAAAAGAAGTAGCAAAGAAACCGTGAGTACTCATCCAAAGTACTCGCAAGACTTACATCAGATCTAAACTAAGTATGCATCTATATCAAAGGAATGGGTTGTATCTGTGGACTAAATTGCAGAATGCCAGAAGGGAAGGGGAAAACCTAGCCTATCGAAGACTAGCATCTTCAAGCATCTTGCAACATATAGAAGAGTACAGATCAACATAATGTAAAGTACTAGTGTTATCAACCTCGGCCAAGGATCCTTTCTTGACTCCCTGCGAGAAAGCAATCCCAGAGCCATACTATCCATTCATCATAACCATGTCTCAAATCCATTTCTCATCTCAAGTATCCATTTCTAGTTGTATCGATCGGGATACAACTCCAAGTGTCCGTTACCGTAGGACAGGCTATCGATAGATGTTTTCTTCCCTGCAGGGGTGCACCAACTTACCCACGACGCTCGATTAACTCCGGCCGGACACACTTTCCTGCGTCATGCCCGGCCTCGGCCAAATAATACGCCGCAACTCGACCCAGGCTTAATAGAGAGGTCAGCATGCCGGACTAAACCTATGCCCCCAGGGGTCATGGGCCATCTCCCCAGGAACTCCTGCACGTTGCGTATGTGGCCGGTGAGCAGACCTAGCTACCTCCATCAAAAAGGTTGGTTCTTACTAGTCCAACCCGGCGCGCGCCGCTCAGTCGCTGACGTCTATTAAGCTTCGGCTGATGCATACGACGTAGAACGCCCATACTATGCCCACGTGATGGTTACTGCTATCAGGCCAGAGGCCCCTCGGATCAAATATCCAAATCGTAGTGGATTAGGAGCACGCGGTAACGAGCAGAGACTCACGATCGATGTGACCTCGTCGCCCCGTCTCGAGTACTTGCGGCAAGGGCTAAGAATGCCCGACCACGCCTCGTAGGTATCTCGCGGGCCCCTTCCAGGTCAACCTGACTCCACATCACTCGCTATTAAGCTCGCGCGGGTACCCCTCAGGGTTGACCCATCTTTAATAACATGGCTCAGTGCAAAGTCATAGTAACCATAGTAACTGTGTGTCTAACACCAAAGGGGAAACTCGAGGAATCACCCCCGGAGAATTCCACTCGATGTTATCATCAAGGTGAGCGTAAGAGGATCCACCCTCGAGGTTCACACTTGAGGGGTTGCACGACAAAGCCGTAACGGAAGTGGTCAAGGAGGAAATCACCCTCGATGACCTCGACGAGTTAGCTACACTATAGATATCTCATCAGGAGTGATGTAAGAGGTTCCACCCTCAGCACTTGATGGTAACTCTGTAGAGTCGTACAACTAGGGGGGTGATGTGCGGTGTCGGGGCCTAGACGTCGATCACGTTGATCGAGTCATCAAACATAAAGCGAGGCAACTGGGACAAGGTGGGGGTCACTGATGAATCACTATCCAACCTATACTAAGCAGTTTAGGATAAGAAGGTAAGGAATGAAAGCAGGTAACAAAAACAGGCTATGCATCAGAGTAGGATCACACATAAAGCAGTAGCAGTTCTAATGCAAGCATGAGAGGGAAAGAAATGGGTGATATCGGAATGCTCAAGGGGGGCTTGGTTGCCTTGTTGCTCTGGCAAGGAGGGGCCGTCGTCGACGTAGTCGATCACAGGGGCAACATCGGTCTCGGGGTCTACCGGAGAGAAGAGGGGGAAGAAACAGTAAATACAGAGCAAACAATGCATCACAAGGCATAACATGACGATAGGCAGAGCTAGGGTTGCCCTAACGTAGAACTACACGTTGGAGACGGAGGGGATAAACATCCGAGGATGAATCCTCGACGTTAGACGAATTCCGGACAGATCAAAGAGAGGGGACGGTTCCATGTTCAGCATGCTAGGGGCATGTGACAGGTGAATGGACCGCGCATTCGGATTCGTTGGATTTTTCTGAAGAACTTTCATATAGAAAACATTTTCATCCGAGTTACGATTGTTTTTCTATGAATTTTTAAAGATTAAAGTATTTTCTGGAATTATCTAAATTAACATAAATTCATTATGATGTCAGCATTGCGTGGGGATGACGTCAGCAGTCAACAGACTCGCTGACCCGGGGTCAAACCTGATCTGTGGGTCCAATGGGACCCACATGTCAGCCTCTATTAGTAGAACAACGGATTAAACTAATCTAGCAGGGATAATTAGGGGTGTGGGCCCCGTGTGTCAGTGAGTGTTTAGGTTAATCTAATTGCTTTTATTTTAAAACATTTATTAGACTAATTAACAGAGGGTGCCCACATGTCAGTGGCTGGGGGCTGCCCAGTCAGCACGTTGACCGCAATCAACAAGTCAAAGAGGGCCCCGGGGCCACTGGTCAGTGACCTAGGTGGTGGCCCCAGGCTGGCCACGTCAGACACCGGCCGGAGACGCGTTGGAGTTGACTCCGGCGAGCCAAACGCGGCGGCGCGGCTCAGGAGGGGCGCTGATTTCGCGCACAGGGATTCTTCGGGGTCGTAGCTAGATGCGTTCGACGTGGCTCGATGTCGCACGCAAGATGGAGGCGAAGGCTGGGGCCGGGAACGACTGGAACAGCTCCGACGACGAGCAGAAGCGGCGCCGGAGTTCGGGCTCGAACGGGGATCGTGCTACGGGGCTCCAAAACAACTGCAGCTGGTCGCGTTCGAACATGGAGACGAAGCCGTGTCGAACGGCATCGGCGTAAGCGGCTGGGGCGACTGGGAACGTCGACGACGACCACCGTGGGCGGCACCGGACTTTGGGCGAAGGTGGTTTCGGCGCTACGGGGCACGGCAAGCGATGCAGAGGGCGACGTTGGGATCCTACGAGCCCCAGGAGCTCGACTACGAGCCCGGACGCGAGCTCAGGCCATGGTGGCCACGATGGTGGGGTGATCTACGGCGATGAGCTCACGGCAACGACGACGAGCTAGCTAGGGGGAAACACGCGGTGCGATGAGAAGAATGGAGGGAGGGAGGAGCTCACCGAGCGGCTACGAAAAGCCTGCGATAGCTTAGGAGTGCAGAGGTGGCCGGAGACGGAGACGATCGCCGGAGCCCGAGAAGAGAGGGGCGGCTCGATCTGCGGCCTGTGAGGCTCCTCGGCTTGCGCTCATGGACGGGGACGAGGTAGTCAACGACGGCGGAGCTGCTGGCAGGTCGGCGAGGCGAGGAGAGGTCGTTAGCCGCGAGGACGAGCGAGGCACGACGGAGGGCGTGCTCGGGCGGTGGGGAGATGGGCTAGCACGAGTGAGGGAGAGAAGGGAGTGGATCTGGGAGGGGGTGTAGCAGTAGGTGAGGGGGGACTCGAGGCACCCAGGGGCGGCGACCTTATCCTCCCCTAGACGCCGGCAAGGGGGCTCCGGTGGCGACCACGCCCTGTAGCGGCGCGTGGCCGAGGAACAGGAAGAGGGCGCGGTGCGGGGAGCTGGGCCGGCTTGCTGTGGTGGACCGAGGCCCATGGGAAGGCCAGGGGCTCTCCCACCTCTTCTTCTTTCCTTTTCTTTTCCTTTTCCTTTTGTTTATTTAACAGAGATAGAAAGGGAAATATTTGGGCAACTATTTCACTTAGCAAAAATTTGGGAGGTGTCCCATTAAATCCCTAGTGATTATAGACAGTGCCAAAAATTATTTTGGAGACCAGAAGAATTCATTTGGTATTTTCCATGAATAGGATAGCATTTAAAAATGCTGGATTGGTGTTGTTTTAATTACTAATGCTCATCTTTGCACAAGAGTGATGTTGTGTTCCTTAGCAAATAATTGTTATGGAATTTTTGACAAATGATGAACATTTTTCCAGCAACTTTTGGGCAAATTCAAACTTCACTTGAATTTGATTTGACTGCAATTTCCAAATGGGTATTGAACAAAGGTGATTAAGAACTGTCTGGAAAATGATTAGTTTAATCACAGAGGGTTACTGTAGTATGACACTGGGGGTGTTACAAATCTCCTCCACTACAAGAAATCTCGTCCCGAGATTTAAGTATGGAAGTAAGGATTAACTTCGAAAGAACTGACCCTTATAGGGTTAATTATCTGGTAAACAATTCACTAAATGTGGCGGAAGTGTCTCTCGAGTTGAAACTTAAGAAAACATTGAGAGCAAAAGATGAAGGTACAATAGGAAGTTTCAAGCGAATGGACAAACGATCGATACCTGAACAGAGTGTGATAAGGGGGTTTAGAGCATCGGGAATAGATCATCTCTCGGTCGGTGGCTCATGACAACACACAAAGCCAAGAGCAGATGATACTTCGGAATAAAGGATATACAGGAGAGTCAGGTTCCGATCATGTGGAACTGTGGGTTATGGGCGCACTATGTGGGTTAAAATAGAAGGAGCGATGACATCTTGCACGGTCATGATAGCAAGGCATGTCAGAGTGTAGCCTGTCAGTTATGTCGGCAACAACATCGGTACCAAGGGCGAGGGATGAAGAGAACCATTTCCTGCTTGTTGAACAAGGCGAGCCATTAGGCAAGGTTCTCGTCCATTGGTGGCTACCGGAATGTCATCAACAATAGTAACAGGGTCTTTACTGACAGAGTTTTACATTGAGGTGCTTACCTAAGCAAGAAATTATCTCTACTGAGATAAGTTAGTTTACCAGAAAGGTTAAAAAAATAATGGAAAGGAAAAATATGATTAGTATATTAATTAGAACAATGGAAAGGAAAATGTGTTTAAACACAATTATCAGGAGTATATCCTTCCCAAGGACAAGCAGAGGATGATATCCACGACAGGATAGTAAGTAGATAACCAATTAGGTAAAGGGGAATAATTTCATGACATTACCCATACAACGGTGTTTGGATAATTGATAAAGAAAAATTTAGTACCATGCTTCAAATGTTCTTATTAGAGATCAAATTACCACAGACATGCTTTGAGATAGCATTGACAAGGTTTGAAGCAAAGGTCAGACTTTGGATACACCAAGGATCCATCGGAAACAACTTAGAAAATAAGTCATACAATTTTAGCAGGGAAAAGATGAGGGTGTGGCCGACGGGCTCAGTAGCAATCCATCGACATGTCAAAAAGGATGTATTCCCAAAATCAATATGATCAAGTTTGTGTTGGGGGGAAGACAATAATGTTGTTGATGCTGACACAAATCATCGAGAGGCAAGTATGGTATTTCTAGCCATGAATTCAATTGACATCTCTGAAGAAGCCAAAGTGTGACGGTGATCAAGACAAAGTTTGTCGAGAGACTCTATGAAGATGCCCTCGAGCAGAAAAGGGAGGATGAAGTGAAAGGCTATGAGAACTACAGATTCGACACAAGCTCAAAGTCAAGCTTGTTGTTCGAGGTGAAATGATAAGAAGAGGAAGATCGATGTAAGCTTAGCTCATCGTCGGAAGTTTCTCCAGGCATAAGGACCAGGTAGCACAGTTAAAAATTTGTCATGATAAAATATAGCCCTTCACGCTAGGAATGATGTGATGGGGTATAAAGCTTCCCAGTATCAAGTACTAGGTATAATGCCAGAAGGTAAATCAAAGTAGTGGTTGGACGGGGGAAATGAGTTGTAGAGGATAAGTAATTTAACTTACCCAGTAAATGGGATCAAGGAGGAAATATGGTCGGGTCCATAAATGCAAGGGATCCAATTTGCGATACCGGAAGAATTATTCAAAGGATTAAATATCCTTGCAAGAGGCTTTCATGATAAGTTCCACACCATGTCTGTGGGCATGAACACAAAGGTTCAGGGTCGACTCCCACTTCTACAATGCATAACCTTTCATTTTATTTCTCGCTCTTGATGAAGCTGTAGTATTGAAATTTTATCTAACGAAAAGCCAGTAGAGTATAACCCGCATAACTCCCGAGTTCACACAGATTAGGGAAGGCATAGGTTCAACCCATCGAGGCATCTTAGGAACATATATAATAAATTCCAAGAATAAATAACACAAGCTCGGTAGTAGAGCATGCTTGAGAAAGCGGAGGATACAATTTACCAACAACATCATGTATCCGAGGAAAAGCTCACAAGCTTATTGAATATGAAGGACGTTGTCAGATAAAATCCAAAAAAGGGGTCTGGTGGTCCACAAGGGATCCGATGTGAACATCAATATTCAACCAGAGGAAGAAAGAATTCAAGGAGGTCAGATTATAGAAACAACAGACTAACTCAAAGCTCAATTGGAAAGGAATTATGAATTCCAAGACAAGGGATCAGAAGCAATGCTCTGATTAGGGATGGATAGATAGAATAGCCTTAGGGGTACAATCGATGGCGGTTTGATTGATCGAGATTCAACACATGTTAAAATGACATCTGAGCCAGAAGGATGAATTCTAGGATCTGATTGAGGATTGCGAGCATTCGCAACATATTCTAACAACGGACTCAAAATGATAATGACGAAGGTTGACAATAGGATTACTAGACTTATGGTATTAACCATAATGCAAGCAAGCAAGAAATTCAAGAACAATAGGTTGTTGAGGATTTTCACAAGAACGAATGGTATTACGAAGACTATTGTGAAGTACATGAATCAACTAAGGATGAGCGGATACTCGATAGGTGCACAAAGTTATTCGTAGGGATATTCAGATGACAAGGAACTGCAAGGCAGTAAGCTTAAAGGATTCTCGGAAAAAGGAGAGCAGTTCATGGCTTCTTGTAATAACAATATCAATGGGATAGAATTTAAGATGGGCAAGTGTGCGGTTATCCATAAGGGTATTTCGGTGGTAGGGAATTGCAAGGGCAATAGGCACAAAGTCTTGAGAGAATATCGTAGAGTATCTTCGGAATCTTCTGATACAGTATCCGATCATCTGAAATAAGGGGCTCTCCAGGCGGATGTGATCACGAGATCCTAATGTTCGAGTTAGTAAAACCTTTTAACCCGAATAGAAGAGAGATCAGAGTCCCAGAGTATAGATGAGGAATAAAAGATCCTAATACCACTCAATTGGCGATGTGGGCCCGTAAGACACACAGCCAAGTTAGTAAAACGGTCTTCGGTTTCTAGACTCAACTTCGGCCAAGGAGTTGGAAAGGGGGATCCTACAGGCAGTCGGGTCTGATACCAACTTGTGAAGACCTCGATTCAAACGTACACTAATCATACACGCAAATGTGTACGATCAAGATCAAGGACTCACAGGAAGATATCACAACACAACTCTAGACACAAATTAAAATAATACAAGCTTTATATTACAAGCCAGGGGCCTCAAGGGCTCGAATACACAAGATCGAATACACAAGAGTCAGTGGAAGCAACAATATCTGAGTATAGACATAAGTTAGACAAGTTTGCCTTAAGAAGGCTAGCACAAAAGCAACAACGATCGAAAAGGCAAGGCCTCCTGCTTGGGAGCCTCCTAACTACTCCTAGTCGTCTGCGGTCTTCACATAGTAGTAGGCATCCTCCGGGTAGTAGTAGTCATCGGTGGCGTCGTCTGGCTCCTGGGATCCGTCAGCTAGTCGCAACAATTGGGTATGGCGGAAAAAGAAGTAGCAAAGCAACCGTGAGTACTCATCCAAAGTACTCGCAAGACTTACATCAGATCTAAACTAAGTATGCATCTGTATCAAAGGAATGGGTTGTATCTGTGGACTAAACTGCAGAATGCCAGAAGCGAACGGGAAAGCCTAGCCTATCGAAGACTAGCATCTTCAAGCATCTTCAAGCATCTTGCAGCATATAGAAGAGTACAGATCAACATAATGTAAAGTAGTACTGTTATCAACCTCGGCCAGAGATCCTTTCTCGACTCCCTGCGAGAAAGCAATCCCAGAGCCATACTATCCATTCATCATAACCATGTCTCAAATCCATTTCTCATCCCAAGTATCCAGTTCTAGTTGTATCGATCAGGATACAACTCCAAGTGTCCGTTACCGTAGGACAGACTATCGATAGATGTTTTCTTCCCTGCAGGGGTGCACGAACTTACCAACCACAATCGATTAACTCCGGTCGGACACACTTTCCTGGGTCATGCCCGGCCTCGGCCAAACAATACGCTGCTACCCGACCTAGGCTTAATAGAGAGGTCAGCACGCCGGACTAAACCTATGACCCCAGGGGTCATGGGCCATCTCCCCAGGAACTCCTGCACGTTGCGTACGCGGCCGGTGAACAGACCTAGCTACCTCCTTCAAAAAGGTAGGTGCTTACCAGTAAAACCCAGCGCGCGCCACTCAGTCGCTGACGTCTATTAAGCTTCGGCTGATGCTTACGACACAGAACGCCCATACTATGCCCACGTGATGGTTAGTGATATCAGGCCAGAGGCCCCTCTGATAAAATATCCAAATCGTAGTGGATTAGGAGCACGTGGTAACGAGCAGAGACTCATGATTGATGTGACCCCGTCGCCCCGTCTCGAGTACTTGCGGCAAGGACTAAGAATGCCTGGCCACGCCTCATAAGTATCTCGCGAGCACCTTCTAGGTCAACCCGACTCCACATCACTCGCTATTAAGCTCGCGCGGGTACCCCTAAGGGTCGACCTGTCTTTAATAACATGGCCCAGTGCAAAGTCATAGTAACCATAGTAACTGTGTGTCTAACACCAAAAGGGAAACCTGAGGAATCACCCCCGAAGAATTCCACTCGATGTTATCATCAAGGTGAATGTAAGAGGATCCACCGTCGAGGTTTACACTTGAGGGGTTGCATGACAGAGCCGTAACGGAAGTGGTTAAGGAGGAAATCACCCTCGATGACCACGACCAGTTAGCTACACTATAGAGATCTCATCAGGAGTGATGTAATAGGTTCCACCCTCGACACTTGATGGTAACTCTGTAGAGTCGTACAACTAGGGGGGTGATGTGCGGTGTCGGGGCCTGGACGTCGATCACGTTGATCGAGTCATCGAACATAAAGCGAGGCAACTGGGACAAGGTGGGGTTCACTGATGAATCACTATCCAACCTATACTAAGAAGTTTAGGATAAGCAGGTAAGGTATGAAAGCAGGTAACAAAAACAGGCTATGCATCAGAGTAGGATCATACATAAAGTAGTAGCAGTTCTAATGCGAGCATGAGAGGGAAAGAAATGGGCGATATCGAAATGCTCAAGGGGGGTTTGCTTGCCTGGTTGCTCTGGCAAGGAGGGGTCGTCTTCGACGTAGTCGATCATAGGGGCAACATCGATCTCGGGGTCTACCGGAGAGAAGAGGGGGAAGAAACAGTAAATATAGAGCAAACAATGCATCACAAGGCATAACATGACGATAGGCAGAGCTAGAGTTGCCCTAACGTAATACTACACGTTGCAGCCGGAGGGGATAAACATCTGAGGATGAATCCCCGGCGTTAGATGAATTCTGGACAGATGAAAGAGAGGGGACGGTTCCATGTTCAGCATGCTAGGGGCATGTGACAGGTGAATGGACCGCGTATTCGGATTCGTTGGATTTTTCTGAGAAACTTTCATATAGAAAACATTTTCATCCGAGTGACGGTTATTTTTCTATGAATTTTTTAAAGATTAAAGTATTTTCTGGAATTATCTAAATTAACAGAAATTCATTATGACGTCAGCATTGCATGGGGATGACGTCAGTAGTCAACAGAATCACTGACCAGGGGTCAAACCTGATCTGTGGGTCCAATGGGACCCACATGTCAGCCTCTATTAGTAGAACAACAGATTAAACTAATCTAGTAGGATTAATTAGGGGTGTGGGCCCCTGGTATCCGTGAGTGTTAAGGTTAATCTAATTACTTTTATTAATAAAATGTTTATTAGACTAATTAACAGAGGGGGCCCACATGTCAGTGGCTGGGAGCTGCCCAGTCAGCACGTTGACCGCAGTCAACAAGTCAAAGAGGGCCCTGGGGCCACTGGTCAGTGACCCAGGTGGTGGCCCCAAGCTGGCCACGTCGGACACCGGCCGGAGATGCATCGGAGTTGACTCCGGCGAGCCAAACGCGGCGGCGCGGCTCGGGAGGGGCGTGGATTTTGCTCACAGGGATTCTCTGGGGTCGTAGTTAGATGCGTTCGACACGGCTCGACGTCGCACGCAAGATGGACGCGAAGGTTGGGGCCGGGAACGACCGGAACGGCGCCGACGACGAGTAGAAGCGGCGCCGGAGTTCGAGCTCGAACGGGGATCGCGCTACGGGGCTCCAAAACGACCGCGGCTGGTCGCGTTCGAATGTGGAGACGAAGCCGTGTCGAACGGCATCGGCGCAAGCGGCTGAGGCGACTAGGAACGTCGACGGCGACCACCGCGGGCGGCACCGGACTTCGGGCGAAGGTGGTTTCGATGCTATGGGGCACGGCAAGCGATGCAGAGAGCGACGTTGGGCTCCTAAGAGCCCTAGGAGCTCGACTACGAGCTCGGACGCGAGCTCAGGCCATGGTGGCCACGACGGTGGGGTGATCTGCGGTGACAAGCTCACGACAACGGCGACGAGCTAGCTAGGGGGAAAGACGCAGTGCGAGGAGAGGAATGGAGGGAGCGAGGAGCTCACCGAGCGGCTACGAAAAGCCTACGATAGCTTAGGAGTGCAGAGGTGGCCGGAGACGGAGACGATCGCTAGAGCCCGAGAAGAGAGGGGCGGCTCGATCTACGGCCTGCGAGGCTCCTTGGCTTGCGCTCATGGACGAGGATGAGGTAGTCGACGACGGCGGAGCTGCTGGACACGTCGGCGAGGCGAGGAGAGGTCGGTAGCCGCGAGGTCGAGCGAGGCACGACGGTGGGCGTGCTCGGGCGGTGGGGAGATGGGCGAGCGCGAGTGAGTGAGAGAAAGGAGTGGATCTGGGAGGGGGTGTAGCAGTAGGTGAGGGGGGGACTCCAGGCACCCATGGGTGGCGACCTTATCCTCCCCTAGACGCCGGCGAGGGGGGTCCGGTGGCGACCACGCCCTGTAGCGGCGCGCGGCCGAGGAACAGGAAGACACTACAAGAAATATGTCAACTTGTGACCACCACTATTGGTCACTGAATGGTCACAAATTTCCATTTGTGACCTTTTTGTGACCAAAAACATAAGGTCAAAAGCTGGCCGTCGTAAACTGACTATAGCGACCTTTCTTCTAAAATGGTCGTAGACGTTTATGACCAAAATACGTCTACTATGGCGTTTTGGTCACTAGCAACCTCCCAGGCCACGTAGGCATCCAGCGTGGCAAGCTGATGTGGCACAAGATTCAGCCCGGTCCAATTCGGTTTTCTACATGGGCCTAGCCCAACAATTCGGCCTTTTTAATGTATTTTTTCTATCAATTTTTGATCATCTTCATGGGCCAAGCCCAACATGGCAGCCTTTTTAATTTTGGGCCGTGGCCTTTTTGTCTCAGCAGTTTCATTTTTTTATTTTTATAAAATGGGTCAGGTGGGTCCCTGTTGTTAGGTTCTAGTAACTAGGTCCCATTTGTCATGTTCTGGTAAGTGGGTCCCATTTATCAGGCTCATAGTCTTCATATTTCAACTAGTATTTAAATTGGCAGACACAGAAAACACACATGATACTTTAGATGAGAGCAGCCAGATCCTTACAAGTGTAATATAGTGGCAATCACAGTAATGAGTTACAAGTGTAATACAATACTTTACAAGCTTTACAAGATCCTTACAAGCAATCACAAACTGGCACCTGCTCCCGTCATGAACATGCCAAACTCAAAACATGCCAAGCTCGTTGGACTACCATAGTAAGATGAACAACATGCCGAACTAGCTGGACAACCATAGTTAGGGCTGGGAACAAACAAAACGGCCTTCTAGAAAAAAGACAACATGCCTTCCTCGGTTGCCCTGTTACATGAATCAGTGGAGAAGGATCAAAAAAACTGGGGCAAATATATTATGAACAGACCATTCAAGAAAAGGATAGTTATTTAGAATGATAACACAAATTGAGCTAGTACCATGCTTTTTGTTCTCCAGATAGTTAAAATGAAACTCTCATACAAGAAAACAGAGAAACAATATGAAAGCTAACAGTAGGGATGCCATAGCTGTAATGAGCAAGCTATTTTGTATTTGAGAAACAAAAAATGCACCAATAATTTTTCAGAAGGCAACTGAACATCAGTGCACATATTTAGATAGAAACAAGGGCTTGAACTATACACATTAATTAGAACAGGATCGAAAAACACCAATGTATTTGACAAGTACACTATAGGATTCAATTCGTCTTCCCCATATACAGCAACCAACAGACATCTAACATCATTATTTTACTGCAAAAGACCGGCCCATAGCAATAGAAGCATAAAATTTAAGCACGCAGGCACATTATAGCATGTAGTAATAGAAGCACAAATTTTCAGCTTGCAAGCACATTATAGCAGGTAGGGAAGTGGGAAGATGAACTAATTTAGATGCCAATTGATAACATACAGCACACCTCATCCACACTAATACACTTATAAGACAGTTGGACAATGACACAAGCATTTCCACAAACAATTCATGTTGATGATTAAGTTGTGTAATGCATAGGGCAATTAGACTAGTGCGAACAAGAAGATAATTTACAAGTTACAAACTATAATAGCAAATGGCCAAATGTTCCAGCCAAGATCAACCAGAGCATGCAAGAGTTGGAGAGATCCACCACGGACTAAAAAAATTACAATAGACTAGACGTGCAGGTGCATATGCTTGTGAGCAGAAAAATAATGGTACATTGACAACTCAGTTCAGGTAAATATCACTACATGTATTAGTATACAGGCAGCAATAGTATCATCGAGCACAGAAAAACAGCAGCTTGACCCATATAAGTCATAGCTCTGAAGAGAGAAAGAAAGAATAGTTTTAGCTAGCTATGTATTCATAGTTGAGAGCTAAGTAATCTGCGCACATATGCAGAAATCCAGTTAACATATTCTGCGCACATGTTCAGTTAACAGTTTAGGTGCTCTAATTCAGTTAAAACTGCAGCATATAACAAATTCAGTTAAGTAATCCGAATAGCTTGTGTTTATTGCATTTACTGAGAAAAACATATACAATGCCATTTACTGAAGTTGTGTGTAAACATGACTAAGCTTGACAGATACAGGGAAGAAAAAAACTGTTTAAGATAGCAGGCAATGTAGGACATCGAGGATTCGACCAACCTCTACTCATTAGCACCTGTAAACACCAAGAAAAAGAACAAAGGTTTGAATGTCAAATATATTCCCAAGAAGCTATTAAGACAAGGAGATAGTAAATGTGACCACGGGTCTATGAACTCACCAGAGGATTAATTTTGTTCGGGTCACTCCCAAGTTTGCTCATAGCATCCCTCATACAAGCAAGATCAACAACTGCTGGGACACCAGTGAAATCCTATAAAGAGACAAATGATCAAGTGAATAAATTGAAGATAAGATCCTAGCAGAAACGTATCAGAATAAAATAAGCAATGTATCGAGCTTACAGTATCGCTTGCCAGATTAAAATAGAACTGTTGACTTTTATATTGCAAATAGAAGAAGAATATGTGATGAGGATGCAGCTAATCTTATACAGAAACCTATCACCTACTGGCGCACGATATCTATCTTTAAAAATCCAGGTGACAGCAGCAATCATACATCACATACATAATGGGAATAAGACATGGTTATTGGGGAACTACACTTTCTTGAAAGGATAGGAAAGGGGGCCTCCATTTCCAATATTCCTGCCATCAAAAGCTATTGACTCGAATTTTTCCAACTCACATATATTCTTTCCACGACAACTGGACAACTTGGAACAAAAGAAGTGGAGACAATGGCAGGAATCAGGATCAATACCTTGAGGAGGACACGGGCTGGCTTGAACGGGATTTCGACTTGCTTGGTGGCACTGTTCTCCCAGTCTAGGATCTTCTCAACGTCCTTCCCCGTGACCTGGAACTCGTCGCAGTTTCTGATTGCCGACTCGAGCAGAATCCTTATCAAGTAGGGTAGCCGATCTGGAAAACAAAACGATGGTTAAATCTTCGGTAATTCACATAATTCAGTGATATACAAAAAAACGGACTAGAAAACAACGCATCCAGAGACTAATTCCACCGTCAGAATTGAACAGGAACATTTCAAACCTGAAGCTACCGTCCTACTTTTTGAACAGGAACGTCGCGTGGTATATAAATGACAGTTCGGTGCTCTTCGTACGCCTTTACAAGTTCAAATCATGTCCTAGAGTATTTATTTATGTGTAACTTCACCGGTCGATGCAAGATATTCTAAGAGCCAATCGCGGTGGAATCTTACATAAAACAACAGAAGGGCGTGTTGTTCAAGTAAGTTTTCACGCATGTCAGGTTGTGTTGTCGACCGATCGCTGGGAATATTCTTCACACAGACACCCCCAATGCATCTGCATCTCCAGCATGTGCACTGCACACTAGCATAGCAGCCGGCAACACCGCTCCTTTTCGATGAATGAAAATAAAATACTGTCAACAGCAGAATTGCAAAAACATACCCTGATCCACACTACTATACAGCTATACTGTCACTAGTAGTGGTAGTATCTTGAGCTTGCGTCGTACGGACATGTTCTATTTTAACATATACGCTGAATCCTATTCCAGATACTGTATGATACTGCTGCTATCAATCTGGTACGAACAGTGGGCTGGCTAGTGGAGCAGTTAGGCTCTGAGAATACTCTACTCCGCATCCTAACAGGCATCTACATCTGTAGATGTGGACCATCACTTGGGAAGGAGTCCTGGACTCCTGGAGATGTAAATGAAGGGCTTATGGCAGCATGGTGGCGTGCAGCTGTGTGTTTCCGAAGAACTGAGTCGTGCTCTCCTCAACTATGGCCGCACACGCACAGATCGGATCCTATTTACTATATTGCTGCGCCGACACGCCATGCGTATGGAGCAATCGAATCTAGAGTAGGCTAACCGTAGATAAATTTTGGTCGACGGGAGGTAGGGGTAGGGGATTCAGCAGCAACCACGCACGTACCGCAGATGGGGAAGACCCCGATGGTGACGCCGAGCGCGGCGAAGAAGACCAGCTGCTTCGGCTCCGCGCCCCTGCACCGGCCAACCACCAAAGCAGAAGCGATGAAACCAGCGACCAGATGCCGGCGCGGCCGGACGAAACAGAAACTATAGCCGGGCGACTGGGGCCTCACCTCTAGATGACCTGCAGCACGGGATCGACGACCCTGGCGTTGAGCCACGCGAGGACCACCGCCATTTCCTCCCCCCCCTCCGCACGGATCGGGGCCCGGGTAGGTTGGTGGGCGGGCCGGAGGAGCGAGGCGAGGGCGGGCGTTCTCCATTCAGACGTATTCAACATTGGTTCCCAAGTGTGGATCGAGGCTGGATCGCGTTGGATCTCCCTCCCTCTGGTGAGGGAAGGGGAGGGGCGAGAGGAGGAGGGCGTGGGGGAGGCCATGGATGGCGGCGGTGATCTGGAAGGGAGGAGGCGAGCTCTCGTTCGCTCTCTCTCCATCGGGTGAGACAGCGAGGAGAGACGAGGGGAGGGATGGGATCGGGGTGGGTGGCGGCAGCGATGTGGGAGACGAGGGGAGCGAGATCTGGATCGAGCGAGGAGAGGGGGGCTGCTAGGGTTTGGTTGGGTTGGGTTGAGAAAGGACCTGAGAGACGTTGGATCCGTCGGATGTGGACGGTCCAGATCGGTTAAGTGGGGTGATCCGCGTGAAGAGCTCTGATTGGCTCAGAAAAATTATGATTTAGAATAGTTTCGAAGTACTAAAACTAGGAGAGTTTTGTGAAGCAGCTATCAAAAATATTTTGCAAAATGGCACAACTAAAATTTTCTATCAATTTAGACCATATTTTATGGATGATAGCTAGTTTGCATGCAATTTTTAATCTTTGCAGCTATTTTAAATCATTATTCAAGTGCCCAAAATGAGTATTTTTGTCAAGGGCCTACCAAATAATTGTTGCAAAATTGTACGAAATAAATTTTCTAAAATACTAGGACATATTTAAACCACAATTTACCAAATTGTTGGGTGTCAGAAGTTTTGATCCACCTCTGGTGAAAAAGACAAATTTCTGCCGATTCAGCTGGAAGCGGGTCAAATTTGAACTGTAGCTACCTCGTAGTTTGCTCTTTATTTTTTCCAAAAATCATTTCTAGGTACTTAAGTATCAATTTAATCAGAGAAATACCAAAAAATTCCAAGATTCAACCACTAGCTAGGAACGGACATTCCCGCCGTTTTGACCGCATTTTGAAACGGACATAAAAAATTCAAAAAAATTCAAAAAATTTGGAAAACCTTCGCATTGCGTCATTATATGTGACCAAGTTACCAGGAAAAATTATAAACTTGTAATACGGCGAATATTTAAAAAAAGTGTTCTCAGAAACGAGCTATCAAGTGTGAAGATGAATGGCTTTCAACCCAAATGCTCAATCTTATGGCCACATACATGGCATAGTTTGTTCAAATGATCTCATATTGTGCACAAGGGTGCATATTGGAACGACAAACAATGTTGCTTAAGGAAGTTTTCATTTTCTTTGGACGAAAAATTCATTTTCCATTTTTCGAGTGCCCGAAAAAAGTTTTTTTTTGTGAAGGGCCTACCATATATTAGTTGCAAAATTGTACCAAGTCAATTTTGTAAAATACTAGGACATATTTAATGCACAATTGACCAAATGGTTGGGTGTCAGAAGTTTTGATCCACCTCTTATGAAAAAGACAAATTTCCGCCGATTCAGCTGGAAGCGGGTCAAACTTCAACTGCAGCTGTCTCATAGTTTGCTATTTATTTTTTCCAAAAATCATTTCTAGGTACATAAGTACCTATTTAATCATAAAAACACCAAAAAAATTCCAAGATTCAACCACTAGCTAGGAACGGTCATTCCCGCCGTTTTGACCGCATTTTGAAACGGGCATAAAAAATTCAAAAAAATCAAAAAATTGGGAAACCTTTGCATTGTGTTATTATATGTGGCCAAGTTCCAAGAAAAATAACAAACTTGTAATACGGCAATTATTTTAAAAAAGTGTTCTCAGAAACGAGCTATCACGTGTGGAGATCAATGGCTTTCAAGCCAAATGATCAATCTTATGGCCACATACATGACATAGTTTGTTCAAATGATCTCATATTGTGCACAAGGGTGCATATTGGAATGACAAACAATGTTGCTTAAGGAAGTTTTCATTTTCTTTGGACGAAAAATTCATTTTCCATTTTTCGAGTGCCCGAAAAGAGATTTTTTTGTGAAGGGCCTACCATATATTAGTTGCAAAATTGTACCAAGTCAATTTTGTAAAATACTAGGACATATTTAATGCACAATTGACCAAATGGTTGGGTGTCAGAAGTTTTGATCCACCTCTTGTGAAAAAGACAAATTCCGCCGATTCAGTTGGAAGCGGGTCAAATTTGAACTGCAGCTGCCTCATAGTTTGCTATTTATTTTTTCCAAAAATCATTTCTAGGTACATAAGTATCTATTTAATCAGAGAAACACCAACAAAATTCCAAGATTCAACCACTAGCTAGGAATGGTCATTCCCGCCGTTTTGACCGCATTTTGAAACGGGCATAAAAAATTCAAAAAAAATCAAAAAATTGGGAAACCTTCGCATTGTTTCATCATATGTGGCCAAGTTCCTAGGAAAAATAACAAACTTTTAATATGGAAATTATTTTTAAAAAGTGTTCTCAGAAACGAGTTATCATGTGTGGAGATCAATGGCTTTCAAGCCAAATGATCAATCTTATGGCCACATTCATGGCATAGTTTGTTCAAATGATCTCATATTGTGCACAAGGGTGCATATTGGAATGGCAAACAATATTGCCTAAGGAAGTTTTCATTTTCGTTGGACGAAAAAACCATTTTCCATTTTTCGAGTGCCTGAAAGGAGGGTTTTTTGTGAAGGAACTACCAAATAATTGTTGCAAAATTGGATCAAATCATTTTTATAAAATACTAGCCCATATTTAATGCACAATTGACAAAATGGTTGGGTGTAAAATTTTTTGATCCACCTCTCGTGAAAAAGACAAATTTCCACCGATTCAGTTGGAAGCAGGTCAAATTTGAACTGCAGCTGCCTCATAGTTTGCTATTTATTTTTTACAAAAATCATTTCTAGTTACATAAGGACCTATTTAATCATAAATACATGGTTTGGTGGCGATACGTCGAGGTTGTGGCCGAGGGCCCCAACTCTAGAGCGCGTAAACTCGCATGCCCGTCGCGTGGTCACCGCGTGACCGTAATGTTGCCATGTGTTCTGGGCAGCTTAGGCATGTCTAGTGGGTTGGGCACTCCACAGGTTGGTGCTAGGAAGAAAATTACAACATAAGACTCTCATGAGAAGACCGATCGATGCTCAAACATGAATTAGCAGCCAAGTGTTTGATTAGCGGTACGGGAAATGCACATGGCCAATGGGCGTGAGTTTTAGCTGAGGATGATCATCTAATAAGGAGAATGTCTTCAAAAAAATTTAGCTCAAAAGGAGGATCTTAGGTGGTACTTGCTTTGCAAAGTACCACGCTGGACAAAAATATGAATGTTGAAGCTGGGCTCAAAATAATGAATGGATTGAGCTGAAATTTTGTGGAGGATGGTTATTTGGGCATAGGAAAGCATTGTATAAAATTGATACCATTTGGACATGCCAAAGTAGTACTTCCTTCACAATGCTCTTCTATGGACAGAAACTTGGGAAAACTAGTGAGAGAGATTGGATGAATGAAATGAGCTCAAAATTGGTGTAGGTAAGTTACTTAGGTATGGTCATGCGCTGGTCAATTTTCAGATCATTTGGGTAAGCCTAGCTAGTACTTCACAAAGCTTCTCTCGAGGTAGAAACTTTGGAAATTTCCCGAGAAAGATTTACTAGGAAAATTGAGCTGAATATTATCATGTGGCAATGATTTGGGTATGGAAGAGTGACCGAAAAGTTTGAGGGTAATAGGAGGGGTCTATATAACACTTGCTTTGCAATGTGCCAATTTGGCCATAAAATATAAATTGAACCTGGGCTCACATAAATGATTTGACTGAGCTGCAATTTGGAGGAGGGTGATAATTTGGGAATATGAAGAAACTGTATAAATTTCATGTCATTTAGAGATATAAAAAAGGTACTTCCTTCACAATGCTTCTAGGTGGACAAAAACTTTGGAAATTTGCCGTGGAAGATTTGCTAGGCAAATGGAGCTGAATTTTGTCATGCGGTAATGATTTGGACAGCAAAGAGTGCCCAAAAATTCCTAGGCAATCAAGAATATATAAATAGCACTTCCTTCATAAAGTGTTGTTGTGAACATAATAGGAAAATGAATATTGTTGAATTAGTTTTGAACTAGGCAAGGAAGGATTTTTACATATTTGATGAAGATATGACCCAAAGAATTTATGAGATTTTTTGGGAATTTTCGGAATGATAAAAATATAGGTTGCTTCACAACCTAGGGCAAAAACTGCCACATGGACATGACACATAGGCAAAACTGATGAGATGGCGCCTAGTCATCACAACCCACCACAATCTACAAGGCTAAGACCATTTATATTGGTCATTAACAACTAGAAATAAGGCAGCAGACTAGCACTATTTGCTTTGTGACCATTTCGTGTAAGGAAATTACGACCTTTCTGACCAAAATGGTCGCAATGGTTTAGGGTTTGAAGCCCCCTGAACAGCTTTTGACCAATTGGTCTAAAATGGTCATAAATTTATGACCAATTCTTCGAGGGTCATTGACAGAAGGTCATAAGTTGACATATTTCTTGTAGTGAGAGGGCGCGGTGCGGGGAGCTGGGCCGGCTTGCTGTGGTGGACCGAGGCCCATGGGAAGGCCAGGGGCTCTCCCACCTCTTCTTCTTTCCTTTTCTTTTCCTTTTCCTTTTGTTTATTTAACAGAGATAGAAAGGGAAATATTTGGGCAACTATTTCACTTAGCAAAATTTGGGAGGTATCCCATTAAATCCCTGGTGATTATAGACAGTGCCAAAAATTATTTTGTAGACCAGAAGAATTCATTTGGTATTTTCCATGAATAGGATAGCATTTAAAAATGCTGGATTGGTGCTGTTTTAATTACTAATGCTCATCTTTGAACAAGAGTGATGTTGTGTTCCTTAACAAATAATTGTTACGGAATTTTTGACAAATGATGAACATTTTTCCAGCAACTTTTGGGCAACTTCGAACTTCACTTGAATTTGATTTGACTGCAATTTCCAAATGGGTATTGAACAAAGGTGATTAAGAACTGTTTGCAAAATGATTAGTTTAACCACAGAGGGTTACTGTAGTATGACACTAGGGGTGTTACACATACATACTGGTCGATCGGTCTCTCTGCAACGATGAACCGTGGCCGAGCAAGCAGCGGCACGTGTAGTAGTAGAGCCCCCGACGTAGTAGTTCAGGCAGTCCCTTCCAAACTGTGTACATGTACGTACAACCACATGCCAAAAAATACGTCCATGTACGTACATACGGGCAGGGTCTCGAACGCGTACTTGCACATACGTACGGCCATGGCTCGTGTACATGGAGAGGCAACAGACAGCAGCAACGGCATCCTATTCATCGGGCAGCCAACCGGCTGGGTCACAACGGAGAAATAGCATCATGTTCATGGGAGGCAACAGACTAGGTCAGAATGTGTCCTGTTCAACGGAATCCAACCGGCTTGGATGGAACAGCCGAAACAGGGTCTGGAGTACCTCAGTACGGAGGAAACGGCCTTCTGTTCGACCGGCTACGGTCGAAACGGGGGTCCTGTTCATCAGGAGGGGTGTGGCGTACCGCAAAACAGAGGAAACAGACTTGTGTTGCAGCACTACGGTCGAAATGGGGGTCCTGTTCATCAGAGGGGTGTGGCGTACCTCAAAACGGGACTCCACGGGCTACTGTTCACCCACCGTCGACTTCCTTCAGCCTCCACTTGCACTGTTCATCCATCGCATCTTCCTCCTTCCTCCACCAACTACTGTTTATCCACGGGATACTGTTCATCCAGCCCTCTACCAGCTACTATTCAACCAGCCCTCCATGGGGTCCTGTTCATCCAGCCTCCACGGGGTCCTGTTTAACTAGCCCTCCACGGGGTCCCTCCACCGGCTACTATTCATCCACCCCCACCTCCTCAATCGGGGTCATGTTAATCTAGCGGCAACGACCTCTACTACCACGGGATCCTATTTATCCAACCCCCACCGGGAACTGTTCATCCAACCCCCACCGGGGATTGTTCATCAACAGGAAGCTTCGATCAGCTTCAATTAGCAGCAGTAGCGAAGAAATCACTCAGGTTCAGTTAACCGCAAGGGCTCGATCGGGGTTCAGTAACGTAGCTAGTGCAATCGCTCGGGTTTAGTTAGATCCCAATGCCTCGCTCGGGTTCAGTTAGAGCGCAATGCCTCGCACACACACACACACACACACACACACACACGTACATGCACGAGAGAAAACGCGCAAACCTCTTCGTGCATCGCTCGGCCCCGACCACCCACCGTAACCGGGAACTCCCCGATATTTTCCTCGCCCTCGCTTCTACCACGATTTTTGCGTCATGGACGTCCCAAAGAATGTCATGTAGCTGCGTCTCTAGCCTGTCCAGGACGAAAAGCCCATTCTCTGTCATGATTTTTGTCATAGAAGTAGGATCCCACCACATCTATGATGATACCGGGTTTTATCACAATTATCATCATAGAAGTGTCATAAGCATGGCAGAAAAAATTTGTTCGGCGCAAAATGTCACGGATGTGTCTTTTCTTTGTAGTGTTTAGGATCGACAAAACCTTCTGGTTGCATAATATACAACTCTTCTTTAACAAATCCATTAAGTAATGCAGTTTTGACGTCCATTTGCCAGATTTCATAATCATACAATGCGGCAGTTGCTAACATGATTCAGACAGACTTAAGCATCACTATGGGTGAGAAAGTCTCATCGTAGTCAACCCCTTGAACTTGTCAAAAACCATTTGTGACAAGTCGAGCTTTGTAGACAGTAACATTACCATCAGCGCCAGTCATCTTCTTGAAGATCCATTTATTTTCAATGGCTTGCCGATCATCGGGCAAGTCCACCAAAGTCCACACTTTGTTCTCATACATGGATTCTATCTCAGATTTCATGGACTCAAGCCATCTTTCTAAATCTGGACTCATAATAGCTTCTTCATAGTCCGTAGGTTCAGCTTGGTCTAATAACATGACTTCCAAAATGGGATTACTGTACCACTCTGGTGCGGCTCATGCTCTGTTTGACCTACGAGGTTCAGTAGCAACTTAATCTGAAGTTTCATGATCATTATCATTTTCTTCCTCTCTAGTTGGTGTAGGCATCACGGGAACAGATTTATCTGATGTGCTACTTTCCAATTCGAGAGAAGGTATGATTACCTCATCAAGTTCTACTTTCCTCCCACTCACTTCTTTCGAGAGAAACTCCTTCTCTAGAAAGGTTCCATTCTTGGCAACAAAGATCTTGCCTTCAGATCTGTGGTAGAAGGTGTACCCAATTGTTTCCTTAGGGTATCCTATGAAGACGCACTTCTCCGATCTGGGCTCGAACTTATCAGGCTGAAGCCTTTTGATGTAAGTGTCGCAACCCCAAACTTTAAGAAACGACAGCTTAGGTTTCTTGCCAAACCACAGGTCGTAAGGTGTCATCTCAAAGGATTTAGACGGTGCCATATTTAACGTGAATGTAGCTGTCTCTAATGCATAACCCCAAAATCATAGTGGTAAATCGGTAAGAGACATCATAGATCGCACCATATCTAATAAAGTACGGTTACGACGTTCAGACACACCATTACGCTGTGGTGTTCCAGGTGGCATGAGTTGTGAAACAATTCCACATTGTTTTAAATGAAGGCCAAACTCATAACTCAAATATTCGCCTCCGTGATCAGATCATAGAAACTTTATTTTCTTATTATGATGATTCTCTACTTCACTTTGAAATTCTTTGAACTTTTCAAATGTTTCATACTTGTGTTTCATTAAGTAGATATACCCATATCTGCTCAAATCATCTGTGAAGGTCAGAAAATAACGATACCCGCCGTGTGCCTCAATACTCATCAGACCGCATACATTGGTATGTATTATTTCTAGTAAGTCATTAGCTCGCTCCATTGTTCCGGAGAATGGAGTTTTAGTCATCTTTCCCATGAGGCATGGTTCGCGAGTATCAAATGATCCATAATCAAGTGATTCCATAAGTCCATCTTATGGAGTTTCTTCATGCACTTTACACCAATATGACCTAAATGGCAGTGCCACAAATATGTTGCACTATCATTATCAATTTTGCATCTTTTGGCATCAATATTATGAATATGTGTATCACCACAATCGAGATTCAACAAGAACATACCACTCTTCAAGGGTGCATGACCATAAAAGATATTACTCATATAAATAGAACAACCATTATTCTTTGATTTAAATGAATAACCGTCCCACACTAAAGAAGATCCAGATATAATGTTCACGCTCAATGCAATCCTGAAGGTAGATGTAGAGGTAGCGTGCCGACGGCGATCACATTGACCTTGGAACCATTCCCGGCGCGCATCATCACCTCGTCCTTTGCAAATCTTCGTTTAATCCATAGCTCTTGTTCCGAGTTATAAATATGAGCAACCGAACTAGTATCAAATACCCAGGCGCTACTAGGAGCATTAGTAAGGTACGCCCAAGTATTTGGGCCAGTTCCGTTTCTAGTGACGAGTCCCTTTGCAGTAGAAGCACTCAGTTTCAGGCTTGGATCCAGCTTTGGGCTTCTTCCCGGGAGTGGTAACTTGCTTTCCATTCCTTTTGAAGTTCCCTTTCTTTCCCTTGCCCTTTTTCTTGAAACTAGTGGTATTGTTAACCATCAACACTTGATGCTCCTTCTTGATTTCTACCTCCGCGGCCTTAAGCATTGCGAAGAATTCGGGAATTGTTTTATTCATCCATTGCATATTATAGTTCATCACGAAGCCTTTGTAGCTTGGTGGCAGTGATTGAAGAACTCTATCAATGACACAATCAACTGGAAGATCAACTCCCAGCTGAGTCAAGTGATTATAATACCCAGACATTTTGAGTATGTGTTCACTGACAGAACTGTTCTCCTCCATCTTGTAGCTATAGAACTTGTTGGATACTTCATATCTCTCAACCCGGACATGTGCTTGAAATATTAACTTCAACTCTTGGAACATCTCATATGCTCCGTACGTTCGAAACGTCTTTGAAGTCCCGGTTCTAAGCCGTAAAGCATGGCACACTGAACTTTCGAGTAGTCATTAGATCGAGCTTGCCAGACATTCAAAATATCAACATCTGCTCCTGCAGCAGGCCTTTCACCTAGTGGTGCATCAAGGACATAATTCTTCTGTGGATTAATGAGGATAATCCTCAAGTTATGGACCCGGTCCGTGTAGTTTCTACCATCAACTTTCAACTTAGCTTTCTCTAGGAAGGCATTAAAATTCAGGGGAACGGTAGCTCGGGCCATTGATCTACAACATAGATATGCAAAACTGTAACACTAAGTTCATGATAAATTAAGTTCAATTAATCAAATTACGAAAGAACTCCCACTTAAATAGACATCCCTCAAGTCATCTAAGTGATACGTGATCCAAATCAACTAACCCATGTCCGATCATCACGTGAGATGGGGTAGTCATCAATGGTGAACATCTCTATGTTGCTCATATCTACTATATGATTCACGTTCGACCTTTCGGTCTCCAGTGTTTTGAGGCCATGTCTGTACATGCTAGGCTCGTCAAGTTTAACCCAAGTATTCTCCATGTGTAAAACTGGCATACACCCATTGTATGTGAACGTAGAGTCTAGCACACCCGATCATCATGTGGTGTCTCGAAACGACAAACTATACCAATGGTGCATACTTAGGGAGAACAATTTTACCTTGAAATTTAGTGAAGGGATCATCTTATAATGCTACCTACGTTCTAAGCAAAATAAGATGCATATAAGATAAACATCACATGCAATGAAAATATGTGACATGATATGGCCATCATCATCTTGTGCTTTTGATCTCCATCTCCAAAGCATCGTTATGATCTCCATCGTCACCGGCTTGACAACTTGATCTCCATCAGTGCGTCGTGGTCGTCTTTCCAACTATTGCTTCTTCAACTATTGCTAACTCATAGCGATAAAGTAAAACAATTACATGGCGTTTGCATTTCATACAGTAAAGAGACAACCATAAGACTCGTGTCGGTTGCCTGATATCTTACAAAACATGATCATCTCATACAGTAACGTATATGGCATCATGTCTTGAACATATCACATCACAACATACCCTACAAAAACAAGTTAGACGTCCTCTACTTTGTTGTTGCAAGTTTTACGTGGCTGCTACGGGTTTCTAGCAAGAACCGTTCTTACCTATGGCAAAAACCACAACAGTGATTCATCAAGTTTGTTGTTTTAACCTTCTTCAAGGACTGGCCGTAGTCAAATTCGATTCAACTAAAGTAGGAGAAATAGACACCCGCCAGCCACCTTTATGCAAAACTACTTGCATGTCAGTCGGTGGAACCGGTCTCATGTGCATGGACATGTAAGGATGGTCCGGGCCACTTCATCCCACAATACCGCCGAATCAAAATAAGACGTTGTTGGTAAGCAGTATGACTATCGCCTCCCACAACTCTTTGTGTTCTATTCGTGCATATCATCTACGCATAGATCTGGCTCATGATGCCACTGTTGGGAAACATTGCATGGAAAACAAAAAAAATTCTATGCCCATGCAATGATCTATCCATGGAGATGCATAGCAACAAGGGGGAGAGTATGTCTACATACCCTCGTAGACCGTAAGTGGAAGCGTTTCACAACTCGGTTGATGTAGTCGAACTTTCTTCGCGCTCGAACCGATCTATATTGAATGCATGACACCTCCGTGTTCTGCACACGTTCATCTCGGGGACGTCCTATGCCTTCTTGATTCAGCAAGACGGCGAGGTAGTAGATGAGTTCTGACAGCACGATGATGTGGTGACGGTGATGGTAATGTGACCTCGGCAGGGCTTCGCCTAAGCACTACCAAAAATATGACCGAGGGAGTAAACGGTGGACGGGGGCGCCACACACGGCTGAGGCAATGTTGTGTGTCCTTGTGTGGCGCCCCCTCCCCACATATATATAGGTAGGACGGGAGGGGAGGCAGCCAGACGCGCCCTAGGGCTGGTCGACGGCCCCCTAGGGGCCCTGCCTTACCCTGCGCCCTCGTGCCATGTTTTCCCAAGGGGGAAGGAAAGAGGGGGAGAGGGAAGGAAGGGGGAGTCCTACTCCACACTTTCCTTTCCCTCCCCTCTTTCATTCTCCTCCTAGGCCCGCCTGCTATGGGGGCGCACCAGCCCCTTGTGGATGGTGCGTTCCCTCTCTTGGCCCATAAGGCCCATATCTTTGTTGGGGATGCCCGAATCTCCTTTCCGGTGACCCGATAAGTACCCGATACCCTCCGAAACACTTCCGGTGTCCGAACACCATCATCCTATATATCAATATTTACCTCTCAACCATTTTGAGACTCCTCATCATGTCTGTGATCTCATTCAGGACTCCGAACAACATTCGGTCACCAAATCACATAACTCATATAATACTATATCATCAACGAAATTTAAGCATGTGGACCCTAAGTGTTCGAGAACTATGTAGACATGACCGAGACACCTCTCTGGTCAATAACCAATAGTGGAACATGGATGACCATATTGGCTCCTACATATTATACGAAGATCTTTATCGGTCGAACCATTATGACAACATACGTAATTCCCTTTGTCCTTCGGTATGTTACTTGCCCGAGATTCAATCATCGGTATCTCTATACGTAGTTCAATCTCGTTACCGGCAAGTCTCTTTTATCATTTCGTAATACATCACCTCATGACTAACTCCTTAGTCATTTTCTTGCAAGCTTATGATGTGTATTACCGAGAGGGCCCAGAGATACCTCTTCGATATTTGGAGTGACAAATCCTAATCTCGATCTATGCCAACTCAACAAACACCTTCAAAGATACATGTAGAGCATTTTTATGATCACCCAGTTACGTTGTGACGTTTGATAGCACACAAGGTGTCGTGGAGTTGACACAACAGATGTCCTAGAGCAAGGACTTAGTCGTAGGGCCATCGCACTAGGAAGCTTAAAGGGGTTAATCGGGACAAAGGACACGAGAGAGTTTTATACTAGTTCGGCCCCTTACGATGAAGGTAAAAGCCTATGTCTAGTTGGGATTGGTATTGCTGAGGTTTTGACTTCCAAGAGGCTCAATTCGCCGGCTTGGTTATCGACTTGGTTGTTTCTCGCCCTAAACCGCCACCAGGTCGTCCCCTTATATACATGGGTTGACGCCAGGTGGCCTACAGAGTCCCGGCCGGCTCATAATCGTGTCCGGCTCGGTGACTTTCTTTACATGTCTTTCTGTACAAGTATTTCCTTACATGTGGCGGTTTATAATATCGGGCCTCAAACCGGCCCCAGGCCTTTCGGCCTTCTATAAGACTTAATAAATTACAAACTTGGATGTTTACTGAACTTCTTGCGTAACCCTCCATTGAAGCTGACCCGGCCCCTCCTGGGCGGGTCTGAACTGATAGTAATATCCCCAACATTAGGCCCTAGGTTGACTTTGAACTTTGTTCTTTGTCAATCTTCAATACTTAGTCAGAATCCGTCCTCTGTCTGAAAACTTCTGTAACCCGCCGTGACATCATCTTTTGAAAACACAAAAAACCTTCATGACATCATCTTACAACAGATCTTTAATTTTTTAATGCCTTCCAAGAATCGAGGCGTCTGTTCAGTTAGATAATTATTATTGGGTCTCCTTGATTTTCACGCCCGCCTGTTCGCATCTGCCCTTATAAATAGGCATGCGGCCGGTCCTTCCCATTCTCCTTTCTTCCTCACCTTCTTCCTCTCGCAACCTCCGTCGCTGCTCGAGCTCCGCCGCCGCCGCAACTCTCATCGTCGTCGTCAAGCTTGGCCGCTGCATTACCCTGAGTCCGACCAGATGACGCGGCGACTCTTCGTGGCAGACCTGCATCTCATAAGTTTTCTTCCCTCACACACCCAGATCTGTTCTAGGTTTGCAAGTTCTTCAGTGTTCTTCACCTGTTTGCCATGGATCATCTGTAGATCTTCTCCGCAACTTCTTTTGATCCAAAGAAGAGATATAACTTGCGCGGTAGCTGTTTGGCATTCATTTTTGATATCAGTAGATCACGCTTACCTGTATAGATGTTTCTTTATAATCGTCGAACTCATCGGTACTAGGTTTTTAGGTCTAGAATATTTTCCTTTTTGAAAAAGCCTTCTGATCTGAAATAATATCAATCACTTTGAGAAACTTGTTTGTCCCAACACTTAACTGAATCCACTTTCTGAAAGAATCTATAGTCATGGCGGTTTACCGCACCGGCTCTCTTTTCCTTATATGCCATTAGCCCTTAGTTAAACCGCCATTACTTGTTTTATAACTGACCGTAGGCTGAGCCAGCATATTGTTATCTATTTTTCAGTTCTCTGCACATCATGCCGTCAAAGACAACCACCATCTGTAACTGGGTCCCTTCGTCCATAACTAAGGAACGGTTAAAAGAGTTCTTCATCATTGGGTTTCTGCCTTCGAAGAATGTCATGTCGTATCGTGCTCCTGACCCGGAGGAAGAACGCCCCAATCCAAAAGACGAAGAAGTGATTGTCTTCACTGATCACATGAATCGTGGCTTCTCACCGCCCGGTTCAAAATTCTTCAGAGAGGTCCTTCATTTTTTCAAACTCCACCCTCAGGACCTTGGACCCAATTCCATTTCCAACATTTGCAACTTCCAAGTACTCTGTGAGGTGTATCTTCAGCAATAGCCCACCGTAGAGCTGTTTAGGGAGTACTTTTAGCTAAACCGGCAGGACGAATGCACCAATGGTCCTAGCTTAGAACTTGGAGGCATTTCAATTCAGCGCCGCCAGGGTGCTGTTTTCCCTCTTATCGTCTTACCAAGTCACCCGAAATACTGGAACCAAACTTGGTTTTATTGTCAGGATATTTCTCCAGCAAACGAGAAGCCTCTGCCGGGTTACCGCCCCGGTCGTCTTGACTCCAAGTTCACCCTTCTGGATAAGCTTACCATTGCTGAACGCAAGAGGCTACTTCCCTCCATCAGAAGAATCAATGCTTTGTTGGGCAATGGTTTAACCGGAGTAGATCTGACCCGCTGCTAGATCTCATGGAGGGTTATTCCATTAGGCCGTCGATCCAAACTGATGTATGAATATGACGGAAGCCCGGACAACTCTCTTCGTCACAGCTCAGTTGATCTCACCGAAGAAGATATTGTTTCGACGTCAACCCTTTTGGTAAATGGGAAGTACGAGGATTGCAGTATTGTTGAGCTGAGTCCCTTCTGCAAGATTAATCCGGCGCCAGAAGTAAGTACACTCTGATCTCTTTTTCTTCGTGTTTTGCCCAGCTATTAATACTTAATACTGATCTTTGTTCTTGTCTTTACAGGCCAATTCTGACTTCTGGAAGGCAAAATATGACCACGAAGCTGCCAAGAAGGCGAAAGCCGCCGCTATGAACACCAAGAAGACAACCCGGAAATCAAGGAAGAAGAAGAAAACTACTGCTGAGGATTTAATGAAGCTTGATGACTCGTCTGACTCGGAGGTAGCCCTTGATTCCCTTGGCCAACTTTTTAACAATCTTATTGATACTGATCCTTATCAGGATGACACTGGGGCTAGCCAAGCCGGGGAAGCATAGGTAACTATCATTTCCTCCGACTCAGAGCCCTTACCAAGACACAAAGTTTGACGAGTGATCCATAAAGTAAGGTTTTCTAACCCCTTAGCTTACTTGGATCCCAACTTTCATTTGAAAAAGCAGCAGCATGAAAGCCGTCATGAAGTTGAGATTGAAGATGAGTCGGCTGTCGTCCCTGAACAAACCCCTCGGAAACGTCCGAACGAGGTTTACTTATTACTGCCCTTAACTGGTTTTGATGAATCCTGCTCATTGTATTCCTTTTAACTCCTTTCTTTTACTTTCTTAGGAGGTGTCTCGCTCTTCGGGCGATTCATCACAAACACAATTTCCAGCTTTCAAGACTGCTCCTGGGTAATCAGAGATCCTTTTTTCTTCTGGGTTGATCAACTGTACCTTTGATGCTGACTGTCTGTAATACATACATACATACATATATATATATATATATATATATATATATATATATATATATATATATTTTAGCGGTCAGGCTAAGTCTAAGAAAGCGAGGGTAACAAAACCAGCGAAAGACCCGCCAGTACTAGCATCTGACCCGGCTAGGCCGCCTTCTCCATTAACTGATGCCCCAGAAGACCCACCAATTATCAGTGAAGCAAATCCTCCGGAGCCATCTCTTGATAACACCACTATCAATCTTTGTTGAGCCGAGGAATCCAACAGTGTTGGCTCAGTGCACAGCAAAGCAAGAAGCATTGGAACGGTAGAAGGTTCACTTTGATATCGCCAACTATGACCGTCTCAATGCCAGTGATATCTTATCCCTCTATCTCAGCCATGTCCACTCCAGTCGTGAGTCTGAGATCGAGATGGTCAAGCAACTTTAGTTGAAGTATGAGGTATGTTACTTCTGGTTTACCAATATTCCTTCAGCCCCCAAGTCTTCAGCTTTATGAGAGAAACGGAATAACCTGTAGACTTAAAATATAGGCCAAGACTTTTACCTCTGAATCATTGCCTGATAGAAACAAAACTTGACCCATAGTCCCCAAGGACCGGTTTATTTTGAGCATTAATGAATCGGTACTTTTAGAATGAAAACCACCTTCAAAATACTTAACACTCTGGTTTAAACTTGAAAAACTTGCTGAACTGCGTACATTAGCCCCCAAGTGCCAAGTGTTGTTACTTTGTAAAGGACTTGGGACTTCAAATATGTTGGTAGAGTCATAAAAATTTGATTTGACATACATTAGCCCCCAAGTGTCAAGTGGTTTATTCATAAAGTACTTGAGTCTTGAAATTGGATACTAGAATTTGAAACCAAGTCTTGATTTATCTGAATGTTTTCACAGAATGCATTGTCTGAACTGAACTCCCAATTGATTGATACAAAGACCCGGCTAGCGAACCAGGAATCAGAAATTAAGTCTTCCACATCCCAACTGCAAATAAGCCTTTCTGAAATGGAGAAGTTGAAGACCGACTTTGCTGACAAAGAGAAAACGTGGGCAGATGAGAAGATACTTCTGACCCGGCGAGCTGAGACAGCCGAAACAGCTCTGAAGGAAATTTCAACCGAACTAAACGGTTTAAAAGGCCGGGTTAAGCTATCTCAAAAAACAACACATGCACCAGCCCAACTGGTTAGGCTTCCCCTTTATCACCCAGGCGACCAGGGATCAAATCCCCATGGTGGGCGCCAACTGTCGTGGAGTTGACACGGCAGATGTCCTAGAGCAAGGACTTAGTCGTAGGGCCATCGCACTAGGAAGCTTAAAGGGGTTAATCGGGACAAAGGACACGAGAGAGTTTTATACTAGTTCGGCCCCTTACAATGAAGGTAAAAGCCTACGTCTAGTTGGGATTGGTATTGCTGAGGTTTTGACTTCCAAGAGGCTCAATTGGCCGGCTTGGTTATCGACTTGGTTGTTTCTCGCCCTAAACCGCCACCAGGTCGCCCCCTTATATACACAGGTTGACACCAGGTGGCCTACAGAGTCCCGGCCGGCTCATAATCGTGTCCGGCTCGGTGACTTTCTTTACATGTCTTTCTGTACAAGTATTTCCTTACATGTGGCGGTTTATAATATCGGGCCTCAAACCGGCCCTAGGCCTTCGGGCCTTTTATAAGACTTAATAAATTACAAACTTGGATGTTTACTGAACTTCTTGTGTAACCCGCCATTGAAGCTGACCCGGCCCCTCCTGGGCGGGTCTCAACTGATAGTAATATCCCCAACACAAGGTATTCCTCCAGTATCCGGGAGTCGCATAATCTCATAGTCGAAGGAATATATATTTGACATGAAGAAAGCAATAGCAATAAAACCGAACGATCATTATGGTAAGATAACGGATGGGTATTGACCATCACAAATTCTCCTAATGATTTGATCCCGTTATCAAATGACAACTCATGTCCATGGTTAGGAAACCTTAACCATCTTTGATCAACGAGCTAGTCTAGTAGAGGCTTACTAGGGACACGGTGTTTGTTTATGTATTCACACATGTATTTAAGTTTCCGATCAATACAATTCTAGCATGAATAATAAACCTTTATCATGAATAAGGAAATATAAAAGCACACGTGTGTCCTTGGGTGAATTTCTAGGTCCCATGCAAGAAATGGGAATGAAATTCAAAAATCTGGGCGTCGTGGCTGGGCCGAGAACATTGCTAAACTTGGTTTTTAAATTCCTATAAATTCAAAACTCGCCTGAAAATCATGAAACTTGGCATGGTGTCATTTCATGGCACCAACATGCCATGGTAAAAAAATTGGCCAAATTGGGACAAGTTTTGGTATAAGCTTCTTGCAAACCGGAGCTTCTCTCAAGAAGGCTCGTGGTTTCGAGAGGGAACGTGTCACCTTTGTGTGCGAAACTGTAACACTCACAATGCGGTTATATCTCCCATGTGTCGAGGCATGACTTAGAGGCATAACCGCATGGTGGTTTAGTCGCAAGTGGGGTAATCTTCAGACAACCCCATGTACTGAATAAGAAAGGGATAAAGAGTTGGCTTACAATCGCCACTTCACACAAATAACAAGTTAAACATACATCATCCAGAGTACAATCAGGGTCCGACTACGGAACCAAAATATAAGAAGACAACCCCAAATGCTAGATCCCCGATCGTCCGAACTGGGCACCACTACTGATCATCCGGAAAAGACACATAACAACGACCAAGATCTTCATCGAGCTCCCACTTGAGCTCGGCTGCATCACCTGCACTAGTATCATCGGCACCTGCAACTGTTTGGAAGTATCTATGAGTCACGAGGACTCAGCAATCTCACACCCGCAAGATCAAGACTATTTAAGCTTATGGGTAGGATAGGGTAATGAGGTGGAGCTGCAGCAAGCACTAAGCATATATGGTGGCTAACATACACAAATAAGAGCGAGAAGAGAAGCAACACAACGGTTGTGAGCTAGAAGTGATCAAGAAGTGATCCTGAAACTACTTACGCACAATCATAACACAAGAACCGTGTTCACTTCCCGGACTCCGCTGCAAAGAGATCATCACGGCTACACACGCGGCTGATGCATTTTAATTAAGTCAAGTGTCAAGTTCTCTACAACCGGACATTAACAAATTCCAATCTGCCACATAACCGCGGGCATGGCTCTCAAAAGTTTATACCCTGTAGGGGTGTCCCAACTTAGCCCATCACAAGCTCTCATGGTCAACGAAGGATATTCCTTCTCCCGAGAAGACCCGATCAGTCTCGGAATCCCGGTTACAAGATATTTCGACAATGGTAAAACAAGACCAGCAAAGCCGCCTGAATGTGCCGACAAATCCCGATAGAATCTGCACATATCTCGTTCTCAGGGCACACCGGATTGTCCAAACTTCCGGTAGGCCAGCCCACGCTGACCACCGGCGGTTGACAGGTTGGACCAACACTCAGAGGAGCACTGGCCCGGGGGTAAAATAAAGATGACCCTTGAGTTTGCAGAACCCAAGGGAAAAGGCTTTGGTGGCAAATGTAAAACCAAGATTGGGCCTTGTTGGAGGAGTTTTATTCAAAGCGAACTGTCAAGGGGTTCCCATAATACCCAACCGCGTAAGGAACGCAAAATCAAGGAACATAACACCGGTATGACGGAAACTAGGGCGGCAAGAGTGGAACAAAACACCAGGCATAAGGCCGAGCCTTCCCCCCTTTACCAAGTATATAGATGCATTAATTAAAATAAGAAATATTGTGATATCCCAACAAATCCATGTTCCAACATGGAACAAACTTCAGCTTCACCTGCAACTAGCAACGCTATAAGAAGGGCTGAGCAAAAGCGGTAACATAGCCAAACAACGGTTTGCTAGGAAGCTGGGTTAGAGGCTTGACATGGCAATATGGAAGGCATGATATAACAAGTGGTAGGTAGCGCGACATAGCGATAGAACGAACAACTAGCAAGGAAAGATAGAAGCGATTTCTAGGGTATGGTCATCTTGCCTGAGATCCCGCAAGGAAGAAGAATGGGTCCAAGAAGAAGGTAAACGGACGTAGTCGAACGCATCCTCACAACTCCAGAATGGGACCAAAGCTAACGAGAGAAGCAACCTGGAAAGCAGCAAGCAACATAGTAAACAACCATCACATAAATATGGCATGATGCACAACTAAGTATGATGCATGTCCGGTTTAATGAGGTATGGCATGTCAAAGTGCACAAACAATACTACAAATTAAGTGGAGCTCAATATGCAACGAGTTGCATATTGACGAAACACCACATGACTTATTTAGTTCCCTCTCGGTTATGTACTCAACAATATTAAATGTTGTTAACATGGTAAGAGGTGAAACATGAGTAAAATACATAGTTAGGCATTTTACATGAGGCCGGAAACATCAAACAACAATTCCGGTATATCCTCATGTGCATTAGCAATTTAATGCAACAACAATTTCAAACATTTAAATGTTATTAACATGATGTGGATGACATGTGCAAGTTTTAAGCAATTTTATGAAAATGTTGATAAGAGCATGTTATGAAGCATTTGTCGTCGTGGCGAAAATGAAAGGGGTGCCACGGCAACGAATCCGAAAATGATGCCATGACAACATATCAGTTCCGGTAGCTCATGGAGATACCGGTGCAAAAGGAAATGTGACGTGAGCATGTCATGCAAGATGGTGGGGTGATCCCGGTAACCGGGTTAGCGGCAAACGATGAGGACCGAGCAAGTGACAACTCGGACACGGTGCAAACGTAGGGTGCAACTCATGCAACACATCACATGCATGCGGTCCACATGCGTCGTTCCGTCGGTTATACCTTCGAAGCGTGCATTTTCGGAACGGATCAAGTTCGTCGAAGGAAGTAGACGTTCTCGTGACGGTAGTGAAAGTAGTGGTTCACGAGTAGCAAGAGGAAGTAGTCGTTCATGTCGGTAGATGTTCGGGGTCACGGCACGGAACTTAATGTCCACGGGGTCTTCGTGGGTCGACGGTAGTGGTACACGTTCGTTTTTTGGAGTTACTTGACGAATCCAACGTTTTTGGGGCGACGGTAGTTGTACACTCGACGGTATTTGACAACAGTCATCGTACACGGTTCGTAGACATTCGGGTCTTGGGTAGAGGTACTAGACGCATCTCGGATGTGTAGTCGTACTCGGCGAATCCGCGTAGTTGTAGATATCTTTGTGCTGTAGTCGAACTTGATGAAAAAATCCCCACGACGACGGTAGTCTTCGGACTTGTTTTCCTGTGCATGACTCCATGGGTCCTGGGGGAACTCGGCGAGGGCCATGGCAAAGTGGCGATGGTAGATGGTGAAGCAGGGAGCAGCAGCACGAGTCACGGACAAAGGAGGTGCTGCCGGGCGATGATGGTGGCGGAGCATGTGAAGTCAACGGGGGCTCACGCGTGGCCTCCAGCGGGACTTGGCGAATAATGCAGAAAAAAGGCAGTAGTGACACTGCTCCTACGGCTTGGCGGGGGCGTGCGGTGGAGGTCAACTCTGATGGGGACGGGACACCGGAGTCAGGTCCGGCCGGGAACGGGCAAGGCGGTGAAGGCCAGCCGGATCTGGACGGGGTTGCGGGAGGACTGCGCTCCCGCAGTTGAAGACGAATGGGCGACGGCGCGGCACCCCAGGATGCATCAAGGCATGGGGACGGCAGGGGCGTGATCGCGTGGGCTCGTCCATGGCGGCCCTTACCTTCGGAGCACAACGGGGCGGCGAGGAGGGGTCTCTCCAGCGAGCTGTGGGCAGCCAGTGCTCGAGGAGCTCCTCCCCTTGAGCGCTCGGGCGACGGGGACTTGGCGAGGAGGAGGCGCGGTCGTGGGCTGGCGCTGCAGAGGGAGAAGGATGGCGGGAGCTGCAGGGCGCCGGCGGCGGGTGTGGGTGGCGACACCATGGAAGCGAGGAGGAGGCCGGGCACTCGCGCGCGATGGGGAAGATGGGGATCGAGAGGAGAGGAGGGCGCTGGGATTGGAAGAGAGAGGCTGCGAGGGAGAGATGGGGGTCAGGCGCGTGCTGGATAGCTCCTCTCCCTGGCGATGCGGTGCTGGTGCAAGAGGCAGCGCGAGGAGGAACGAGGAGGAGGGGTGCAGGGGATCGGGCTATGAAGCTAGGGTTAGAGGGATGGATGGGCCTGTTGGATGGGCCAAACGGGCTCACCTGATTGTGGGCTAAAGTGCAAAGAAAGGAAAAACAGAGAAGGGGAGTTGGGCCAAGGGAGGCCTAGTCGGTCAGGCCTAAGAGGCCGACTGGGTTGGCTCCTCTTTCCTCTCTTCTCCTATTTTTCATAGCAGAAAAACAAATGCAAAGAAAGAAAAAAGGAGTGAAGAAAAGGTTAAAGAGTTTGGGCATGGGATTATTTTCCCGGACTCACAAAAATATGCTTGTTCCGAGAAAATAGAAAAGGTCATGATTGAAAGATTAAATTCAAATTCCTTTGAATTTAATTCAAAAGGTTTGAATTAGGACAGGCTTTTCGAAGTGCCCAAAAATGTTGAGAATTTCGGTAGAGCTCGGGAAAATGAAGAAAGAATTTATGGACAACGTTTGAGGTCAAGAAGTGAGATACCAAAGGCATGGGGAATTATTTTGCAAGTGTGTCAAAGGTAATTCCACACTAATGGAATATATATAGTAGGTCCCTAAATACTGGGATGATATGTTATAAAGAGAACTCACCATGTGAATTCCCTCGGTTTAAATAGATCGAAAGATCTATGCAATTTATTTAAGTGAGTTTTTAAAAAAATGAAATGGCATGATGGCATGATGACACGATGCAATGCACATGATGCAAAGATGAATGCAACAGACAAAACAAATCACCTGACAAAACTCAGAAGACATGGAAGGCATCTGAAGCGTCGATCTTGGAGTGTTACAGCACTCCACCACTACAAGAGGATCTCGTCCCGAGATCTAGGATGGCACTGGAGAGAAACGGAAGAGGAAGAGAAGAAGTGAAACTAAGTTGCTTCTTGGACAAACAAGTGAAACCACGAACCTTGAGAGGTTGAACAAATTGAAAGAAAGGATACAACGAAGATGAACAAAGTTGAAAACAATTCGTTAGAAAAGAGGAACAAGGAACATTACGGGAACCTTGTAGGTTGAAAGACATAAGAAAAGGGTTGCAATGGACAAGAAGTACATGCAAGCACTCCGGTTGAAACGAGATGTACAAGGAACGATAAAGATCAATTACGACAACACTCCGGTTAAAACAAGATAGAGAAGGAATAAGAATGATAAAATTTGGACAACACTCCGACTGTAAATGGAAGGAATTGAACATGAACTTGACAAGATGAGAGGATACTTGATAAAATCAACAACACACTTCCTCTGGAACTATTGAAAGGATGGCAGAAGGGTAAGAAAGATCTCATACAGCACTCCGGTTGAGAAGAGATGCAAGACTTGATAAGATGAAAAGAACTTGAGCAGACGACACAACACTCCGGTTAAATGGATAAGCAAAGAAAAGAACATGATCTTCACCATTCGAAATGATGGGAGAAAATAGCAACATCACAATGCCTCCGGAAGAAAGAATAGAAGTAGGATCGTTGGAAAGGAAAGAATTGAGAAGAAAATGACAACTTCTGCCACAAATGACCTTGGAAAACACCCTTCCAAGAAGGTTATAATGGAGTTGTTCGAAAATCAACAACGAAAAGAACAAGCTTGTTGTGGGCTTATGGAAAACAACTCAAAACTATGAGGTGAAATTCTGCCACTAACGGAAACAATAGATTGGATTGAGAGCAACGAAGAGATGAAAACTACTTTCATCGCGAGAATAGGAGGCAAACCTGGATTATTGATAAGCACCACAATAACAACATTCCTAAGGGAAGTCTTTAGGTGAAATATGACCCAAGATGACTCCAATGAAGAGATTGATGGATTTAAAATACCTCATTCTTGACAACATGTGAATCGTGAAATAAGAATGGAAATTGTCAAGAAATGATATAGCACCACCTCAAAAAATAAGGTAGAAAGAATCGCACTTTGGAATGCATGATGAAGAATACTTGAACTCCTCAAAACAAACATGTGTTGAGCACCATGTTTAATTTTGAGTATAGCTTGGTGGATCTTAGCTTCGAGAGAAATCTTGAAGAATAGTTGAAGAATGAAAAGAATCCTTGACGAACCACGATGTAGAGCCTCCATGAAGAACTATGGTAATAAAGAATGATTAAAAAGAAGTTTAGGATGAAAAGAATAAGATTGAAGCCTTGCAATGATTAGATGGGGCTTTGAAATGATATAATTGAGATAACTTGGAGCTCCAGAAAAGAAAGATGAACAACTTGGAACAGAGAATTTCTTCCTCATGAACAAACTCCGGAAGAAGGAATTGAATTTACTCGATGAAACAAAATAAGAATTACATTATGCTTATCCTTCATCAATTTAAATTGATGACAAGCAACGGATTTGGCATACTACTTATTCTCGTAGAAAGGATTAAGAGAGATATAGCGTAAACTTGAGAAGGTCTTCAACGATCCACCGGTAGGATTGGAAAGAACAAATGAATTGATATGATAACGTATAAAGAGGAATCTTGAACTAACCATCGTAAGAATTGAAAATGAATGAAGAAAAGATAAGGAAAACACCGGGAAGAATTAGAAAATGAACGAAGATACTTGAGAAAATTTAGATACAAGAGAACGAAGATATCATGAACTGATTAGAGGATATTTGAGCGATGCACCGGTAAGATTTGGAGAACGGGAGCTGAAAGCTGAGAATGAGTAATATTTGAAAAGATGGCCTTCGGAGGAAAGAAATGGAAACAACTCATGAAATGCTCCGGATGGGTGAAAATAATTTTCACAATCAAAAACAATTATGAGAGGATGGCATCAAGCTAGAACCACGAATCTTTGAGAGAACGGATAATATTTCGAGGAAATCTCTTCCTCGGTCTTCACAATCCGAGAATTATGATGAGAAGCACCACCATGAATTGTTGAGACACTCCGGAATAATGAAGAATAGAAAGATTGAGCCAACGAGGAAAATAATTTGAATGATCTTGGTGAAAGACATTTGACTGATGATAATTCATTCTTACGTCAAACTTTGAAAAGAATTTGTGACTAGCTCCGGAAAAATTAGAAGAGCCAGGTAAGATCCTGGGAAAAGACATGTGGGTTAGGGCCCACTCAAAAGGAAATACCGTTAAACTATTTAAAAGAGAGATTGCGCCGGTTGAATTAAAATGACTTGAATGAGATAATAATCTCCAAATAGCTTGAACGGATCTTGAATGAAAAGGCGAGCCTTCTGAGATATCTTCAGCACTCCAGAACAAATGAATAGCGAGAAGCGAATGATTAAGAGGTGCACCGGCATGAGAAAACATTTGAAACAAGGAAAGGATATGATCGACAAAGCTTGAACTGAATCCACCGGAAAAGAAAAAGAATGGTTAATGATAACTTGAAGCTCCGTTAGTATCTTCCTGAGAATCACCGGATAAGAACATTGATAGAAAAGAATGGAGAGACTTCACATCAATAAAATGATACTTGAATTAAGAAATCTGAGTCATTGAAGGAAAAGGGTGGGAGGGCGGGAAAAACAAAGACAACTTGGCACGGATGAAACAAACACCGTTGAGAAGACTTAGAATTGATCTTGCGGATGGGGAGAATGATGGGATCATCTCGAAGAGAAGCACACCGGTTTGAAATAGAATTGGGATGAAAATCTCGGTAAATAAGAAGGGTTAGTATTCACATAGGAATATGAGAACGCCGCTTAGGAAAGGTATGGAATCAACACTTGACATTGAAGCAACTCGAATACCATAACAAAAACAAAACAAAGGATTGGCTTGCAAAATAAGCCGGAAAGAAACATATGATAGATCCCATATCGTATCATGTGTCTGTTGGAAAGATATCCTACGTGATACTTGAATTCCCACTTATAAACTCTCAAAGCTTTCTGGTTATGCAATCAGGTGTTGGGGATATAGGGGAAGCATAATATCTCACCCAAACTAACAATCCCTACATCCAGTTGTATCCATCCTTCAACACATAACCAAGAAACCTTCGGAAATCATGTACCTCAACCTTCGAAAAGCATCGGTTATACGAGTTATGGCAATACTCTCGAACACCCGCCCCAGTACTAGGTGGCGTCGAGGTTATCTCACAAACAACTGCATAAAAGAGATTTTTGATGTCGGCGAACTCAGGTATTCCAGAACTGCAACGATAAAATTGTAACGACAACACCTCAGAGCTCAACTCCCCGGGACTCTGCCACAATCCCTAAATGTTAGGAGGCACCAAGAACAATGTTCTCGTCACAAGAATATCGGAAGGATTCCAAGATACCCGCGTGATCCTAAAAAAATTTCATGAAATTTGAGGAGAGAAGAGTCAAAACTTTGTACGTCAGGAGGCCTCACCAAAGCGACGAAGGGGCCGAGGAGTAAAAAGAATCCTACTCTCCAATATATATTATCCTAAGACTCAAAACATTTTGTTCTAGACTCAACAACGTCAGTGATTTGATCAAGCAGGGGGCTCCTAAGTCGGGGATGGCTCTGATTACCAACTTGTAACACCCACGATGCGGCTATATGTCCCACGTGTCGAGGCACGACTTAGAGACATAACCGCATGGTGGTTTAGTCGCAAGTGGGGTAATCTTCACACAACTCCATGTACTGAATAAGAAAGGGATAAAGAGTTGGCTTACAATCGCCACTTCACACAAATAACAAGTTAAACATACATAATCCAGAGTACAATCAGGGTCCAAATACGGAACCAAAATAAAAGAAGACAACCCCAAATGCTAGATCCCCGATCGTCCCAACTGGGCACCACTACTGATCATCCGGAAAAGACACATAACAACGACCAAGATCTTCATCGAGCTCCCACTTGAGCTCGGTTGCATCACCTACACAGGTATCATCGGCACCTGCAACTGTTTGGAAGTATCTGTGAGTCACGATGACTCAGCAATCTCACACCCGCGAGATCAAGACTATTTAAGCTTATGGGTAGGATAGGGTAATGAGGTGGAGCTGCAGCAAGCACTAAGCATATATGGTGGCTAACATATGCAAATAAGAGCGAGAAGAGAAGCAACTCAACGGTCGTAAGCTAGAAGTGATCAAGAAGTGATCCTGAAACTACTTACGCAAAATCATAACACAAGAACCGTGTTCACTTTCCGGACTCCGCTGGAAAGAGATCATCATGGCTACACACACGGTTGATGCATTTTAATTAAGTCAAGTGTCAAGTTCTCTACAACCGAACATTAACAAATTCCCATCTGCCACATAACCGCGGTCATGGCTCTCGAAAGTTTATACCCTGCAGGGGTGTCCCAACTTAGCCCATCACAAGCTCTCATGGTCAACGAAGGATATTCCTTCTCCCGAGAAGACCCGACCAGTCTGGGAATCCCGGTTACAAGACATTTCGACAATGGTAAAACAAGACCAGCAAAGCCACCTGAATGTGCCGACAAATCCCGATAGGAGCTGGACATATCTTGTTCTCAGGGCACACCAGATTGTCCAAACTTCCGGTAGGCCAGCCCAGAGTTGCCCCTGGTGGCCACCAGCGCTTGACAGGTTGGACCAACACTCAGAGGAGCACTGGCCCGGGGATTAAAATAGAGATGACCCTTGAGTCTGCAGAACCCAAGGGAAAAGGCTTAGGTGGAAAATGTAAAACCAAGGTTGGGCCTTGTTGGAGGAGTTTTATTCAAAGCGAACTGTCAAGGGGTTCCCATAACACCCAACCACGTAAGGAACGCAAAATCAAGGAACATAATACCGGTATGACAGAAACTAGGGCGGCAAGAGTGGAACAAAACACCAGGGCCGAGCCTTCCACCCTTTACCAAGTATATAGATGCATTAATTAAAATGATAAATATTGTGATATCCCAACAAATCCATGTTTCAACATGGAACAAACTTCAGCTTCACCTCCAACTAGCACGCTATAAGAGGGGCTAAGCAGAAGCGGTAACATAGCCAAACAACGGTTTGCTAGGAAGCTGGGTTAGAGGCTTGACATGGCAATATGGAAGGCACGGTATAACAAGTGGTAGGTAGCGTGACATAGCAATAGAACAAACAAATAGCAAGCAAAGATAGAAGAGATTTCGAGGGTATGGTCATCTTGCCTGAGATCCCGCAAGGAAGAAGAACGGGTCCAAGAAGAAGGCAAACGGACGCAGTCGAACGCCTCCTCACAACTTCGGAACGGAACCGAAGATAACGAGAGAAGCAACCCGGAAAGAAGCAAGCAACATAGTAAACAACCATCACATAAACATGGCATGATGCATAACCAAGTAATCAAGTATGATGCATGTCCGTTTTAATGAGGTATGGCATGGCAAAGTGCACAAACAATACTACAAATTAAGTGGATCTCAATATGCAACGAGTTGCATATTGACGAAACACCACATGACTTATTTAGTTCCCTCTCGGTTATGTACTCCACAATATTAAATGTTGTTAATGTGGCAAGAGGTGAAACATGAGTAAAATACATAGTTAGGCATTTTAAATGAGTCCAGAAACATCAAACGACAATTCTGGTATATCCTCATGTGCATTTAATGCAACAACAATTTTAAACATTTAAATGTTATTAACATGATGCGGATGACATGTGCAAGTTTTAAGAAATTTTATGAAAATGTTAATAAGAGCATGTTACAAAGCATTTGTCATCGTGGCAGAAACAAAAGGGGTGCCACGGCAACGAATCCAAAAATGATGCCACGACGGCATATCGGTTCCGGTAGCTCATGGAGATACCGGTGCAAAAGGAAATGTGACGTGAGTGTGTCATGCAAGATGGTGGGGTGATCCCGGTAACCGGGTTCCCACGGGTTAGCGGCAAACGAGGAGGACCGAGCAAGTGACAACTTGGACTCGGTGCAAACATAGGGTGCAACTCATACAACACAACACATGCATGCGGTCCACGGGCGTCGCTTGGAACAGATCAAGTTCGTCGAAGGAAGTAGACGTTCTCGCGATGGTAGTGAAAGTAGCGATTCACGTGTCGCAAGAGGAAGCAGTCATTCATGTCCGTATATGTTCGGGGTCACGACATGGAACTTAACGTCCATGGGGTCTTCGCGGGTCGATGGTAGTGGTACACGTTCGTTTTTTGGAGAGGTACTTGATGAATCCAATGTTTTCGGGGCGACGGTAGTTGTACACTCGACGGTCTTTGACAACGGTCGTCGTACACGGTTCGTAGGCGTTCAGGTCTTGCGTAGAGGTACTAGACGCATCTCGGATGTGTAGTCGTACACGCACGTAGATGAACTTGACGGGTCCCGTGTTTAGTCGTACTCGGCGAATCCGCGTAGTTGTACATATATTTGTGCTGTAGTTGAACTTGATGAAAAAATCCCCACGACGAAGGTAGTCTTCGGACTTGGTTTTCCTGTGCATGACTCCATTGGTCCTGGGGGAACTTGGCGAGGGCCATGGCAAAGTGGCGATGGTAGATGGTGAAGCAGGGAGCAGCAGCACGAGTCACGGACAAAGGAGGTGCTGCCGGGCGATGATGGTGGCGGAGCATGGGAAGTCAACACGGGCTCATGCGTGGCCTCCAGCGGGACTTGGCGAACGATGCAGAAAAAAGGCAATAGCGACACTGCTCCTATGGCTTGGCGGGTGGCGTGCGGTGGAGGTCAACTCCGATGGGGACAGTCCACCGGAGTCAGGTCCGGCCAGGAACGGGCAAGGTGGCGGAGGCCAGCCGGATCTGGACGGGGTTGAGGGAGGACTACGCTCCCGCGGTTGAAGACGAACGGGCGACGGCGCGGCACCCCAGGAGGTAGCAAGGCGTGGGGACGGCAGGGGCGTGGTCGCGGGGGCTCGTCCATGGCGGCCCTGACCTTCGGAGCACAACGGGGCGGCTAGGAGGGGTCTCTCCGGCAAGCTATGGGCGGCCAGTGCTCGAGGAGCTCCTCTCCTCGAGCGCTCGGGCGACGGGGACTTGGCGAGGAGGAGGCGCGGTCGTGGGCTGGCACTGCAGAGGGAGAAGGTTGGCGGGAGCTGCAGGGCGCCGGCGGCGGGTGTGGGTGGCGACGCCATGGAACCGAGGAGGAGGAGGTCGGGTGCTCGTGCACGATGGGAAGATGGGGATCGAGAGGAGAGGAGGGCGCTGGCATTGAAAGAGAGAGGCTATGAGGGAGAGATGGGGGTCGGGCGCGTGCTGGAGAGCTCCTTTCCCTGGCGATGCGGTGCAGGTGCGAGAGGCGGCGGGAGGAGGAACGAGGAGGAGGGGTGCAGGGGATCGGGCTGTCAAGCTAGAGTTAGTGGGATGGATGGGCCTGTTGGATGGGCCAAACGGGCTCACCTGATTGTGGGCTAAAGTGCAAAGAAAGGAAAAAACAGAGAAGGGGAGTTGGGCCAAGGGAGGCCTAGTCGGTCAGGCCTAAGAGGCTGATACGTCTGCAACGTATCTATAATTTTTGATTGCTCCATGCTATATTATCTACTGTTTTAGACATTATTGGGCTTTATTATCCACTTTTATATTATTTTTGGGACTAACCTATTAACCGGAGGCCCAACCCAGAATTGTTGTTTTTTGCCTGTTTTAGGGTTTTGAAGAAAAGGAATATCAAACGGACTCCAAACGGAATGAAACCTTCGGGAACGTGATTTTGTCAACAGATAAGACCCGGGAGACTTGGACCCTATGCCAAGGCACGTAATAGGAGGCCACGAGGTAGGGGGCACGCCCTGCCCTACCAGGCGCGCCCCCCACCCTCGTGGGCCCCCTGTTGCTCCACCGACATACTTCTTCCTCCTATATATATCCACGTACCCCCAAATGATCAGAGCAGGAGCCAAAACCCTAATTCCACCACCGTAACTTTCTGTATCCACGAGATCCCTTCTCGGGGCCTGTTCCGGAGCTCCGTCGGAGGGGGCATCGATCACGGAGGGCTTCTACATCAACACCATAGCCTCTCCGATGAAGTGTGAGTCGTTTACCTCAGACCTACGGGTCCATAGTTAGTAGCTAGATGGCTTCTTCTCTCTTTTTGGATCTCAATACAATGTTCTCCCCCTCTCTTGTGGAGATCTATTCGATGTAATCTTCTTTTTGCGGTGTGTTTATTGAGACCGATGAATTGTGGGTTTATGATCAAGTTTATCTATGAACAATATTTGAATCTTCTCTGAATTCTTTTATGTATGATTGGTTATCTTTGCAAGTCTCTTTGAATTATCAGTTTGGTTTGGCCTACTAGATTTATCTTTCTTGCAATGGGAGAAGTGCTTAGCTTTGGGTTCAATCTTGCGGTGTCCTTTCCCGGTGACAGTAAGGGCAGCAAGGCACGTATTGTATTGTTGCCATCGAGGATAACAAGATGTGGTTTTCCCGGTGACAGTAAGGGCAGCTTTGAGTCTATCCCTCTACATCATGTCATCTTGCTTAAGGCGTTACTCTGTTTTTAACTTAGTACTCTAGATGCATGCTGGATAGCGGTCGATGAGTGGAGTAATAGTAGTAGATGCAGGCAGGAGTCGGTCTACTTGTCTCGGACGTGATGCCTATATACATGATCATGCCTAGATATTCTAATAACTATGCTCAATTCTATCAATTGCTCAACAGTAATTTGTTCACCCACCGTAGAATACTTATGCTCTCGAGAGAAGCCACTAGTGAAACCTATGGCCCCCGGGTCTATTGAAAGTGCGTTATATCGACTAGAGGGGGGGTGAATAGGCGATTTTTAAGAAAGTCTTCAAAACATGGAAGTTATGAAGACAAACAGACTTGAAGCCTATCACTATGCAGCGGAAGGTAGATTACACAACGCAAGCCATAGTCAAATATACAGTACAGTGAAAGCACAGAGACAAATAGCTTCAGTGTAATGAGGATCAGGTTGGAAGAAGTTATGAAGCCAAACAGATCATACAGTCAGGTTGTGAAGACAGAAGATTAAGCAGGCATGCAATAGCTTCACAATGTGTACTGGTAAGTAAAGGGAGGTGAAGATGAAACCAGTGACACGTTGAAGACAATGATATGTTGGACCAGTTCCAGTTGCTGTGACAACTGTACGTCTGGTTGGAGCGGCTAGGTATTTAAACCAAAGGACACACAGTCCCGGACACCCAGTCCTGAACACGCAGCTCAGGACACCCAGTCCTCACCGTTTTCTCCTTGAGCTAAGGTCACACAGACCCCGCCCAATCACTCTGGTAAGTCTTCAAGGTAGACTCCCAAACCTTCACAGACTTCGTTCACCGGCAATCCACAATTCCTCTTGGATGCTCAGAACGCGACGCCTAACCGTCTGGAGGATGCACAGTCCTCAAGTGTAATAAGTCTTCAGATCACTCAGACAAGAAGACTTAAGTGATGCCCAATTACTCTGGCTCTGGGTGGTTAGGGCTTTTCTCCTCACTAAGGATTTTCTCTCAAAGGCTTCGAGGTGGGTTGCTCTCAAACGACAAAAGCCGTGCACTGAAATCTGAGTAGGCAACCGTTTATGGTTGTGGGGGTGGACTATTTATAGCCACTTGGCAACCCTGACCTGATTTGTCCGAAATGACCCTGGGTCACTAAGGAACTGACACGTGTACTAACGGTCGGATTTTGAACTCTCACGGCAACTTTACTTGGGCTGCAAGTAAAGCTGACTTGTCTGACTCTGGACAAGATTTTCTCTCATTGTCTTCACTCAAAGACATAGGATTTGAATTAGGCATCACTTCAGTCATCCTGACTGTTTTTCTTGGACCCCACTTAACAGTACGGTGGTTCCTATGACACAACATGAATAAAGTAAAGCTACAAAGGATCTAAGTCTTCGAGTTCCAAAGGCTTCATGGGGAGTCTTCATATGTCATTGTCTTCGACACGAATGTCTTCATGAACCACCATTGTCTTCAATGTCTTCGTACATTTTTGGGGGTCATCTCTGGTAGCTAAACCGAATCAATGAGGGACTTCTACCTGTGTTATCCTGCAATTCTCACAAACACATTAGTCCCTCAACTAGGTTTGTCGTCAATACTCCAAAACCAACTAGGGGTGGCACTAGATGCACTTACAATCTCCCCCTTTTTGGTGATTGATGACAAACTAGTTGAAGTTTACAACGGGGAATATAATTTGTGAAATTGTAAAGGAATTGTCTTCATAAGCTGCAAGGGCTCCCCCTGAAGATGTGCATATTAAGTGATTTGCTTCTGGAATGCAAATGCACACAGCAGGTTGTATTTGTGGGAATCCGCTTCAACTTATGATGACAATCCATCATGCACGTAAAGATATATGAAGATAATGATATGCATAATGAAAAATGGACATCTGCGAAATGATAAGAGTGCGGAAATTATCGTCGTACATGCGGAATTTATCTTCGCAAGAACACAGTGGCAAACATAGTAGCAGACGACCATCAAGTTTAAGTGTTACAACTCAAAAAACCAAATGTAGCAAAACGAGAGTTGTAAGCACGAAGCAAAATGCAAAATATAAAGCACCCGCCCATATTATTGACCCGCTTGAAGACTATAAACATCATATGCTTCTCCCCCTTTTGTCAGTGATGACCAAAAAGGTTTGAAGACATAGAGTTTTCTATGCGTTCCCAGGCGCAGCAGGGTCGGTGGAGACGTTTGGTGGTGCAGGCGAGCTTGGGGCAGTGACGACGCGCGGTGAAGACATTGGTGGTGATGTGGCGTCGTCTTCTTCCTCAATGATTTTTCCCGTCACGGTGGCAGCAGAGGAAGAGAACTCGGATTCTTCAAGTGAAGGAGTCCCACGCAACACAGCTCTTCTGGGGGGTGTGGAGTCAAACTTGAAACGCTCCTTGAAGCCATCCTCTTGCAATTCAGCTTCAGTGCACATCATAGTGAGGCCTTTCCAAGTGCGGCGACAGGTTTCGTGTGCGACGAAGGCATTCTTGGTGGCCAGATTCCTGATGCGATTGACGTCTTGCATGAGACTGTGCATCTGCCTCTTGAGCCAGTCATGATGCCTATCTTGCTTTTGATGCAGAGCCACAAGAAGTTCACGATCAGTGAGTGTACGAGCGCGTTTCTTGGTCTCTGCCCAGCTTCGCTGTCAGTGGCTTCAGTGGATGCAGGGGCACGTGTGGTGCCAGCCATTGGATAGACTCTGGAAATGGCCTCAACACCTTCATCATGTTGAGTGAAGCTTTGGTGTTCTGCATTCTGAAGACTTAGTGGCTGTTTGGCAGGCTTAGGATAAATAGCTTCAGCAGAGGTGTCCACATCGGGTAAGAAGATTCTGTGGTTGCGGGCTGAGGGCTGATATGATATCGCAGAGTGGAGCTTGATTAGCCTCATAACCCATGGAGCATAAATCTTCAGACCAAAGAGATCTGAGCCAGACGCAGCAAGTTGACGTATGAAGAGATCCTGGGCATTGAAGCATTTGCCGTGTAGGATGCAGAAGATGAGAGTCTTCATGGCACCTTCAACCTTGGCATATCGAGAGTGCCCCTTAATGGACCATAGAGTCCGCCTGATGATGTGATAGATAGTTCTCGGCAGGTACTCTAAGTCTTCAACGAAGAACTCCGTTGGGTAAGGTGCGTCAGAAGGCAATGGCTTCATCATTGAGAGCATCTGACTCATATTTGGCTCAGGTCGCTGAAATATGCTCTCAACTGCTTCAGTATGGAGTTGGCAGCCTTCTTCGAAGTGTTCGCCTGGAGTGGGTAGGCCGGTGAGCTCAATGATATCAAATGCATTGGCTTCATGATGGACGTTGCCGGTCATCCACTCCAGGACCCAAGTCTTCGGATCTCTGTTGTAGCCCTTGATGTGCAACGTGGCATAGAACTGAAGCAGAAGCTCTTTGTTCCAGTGCTCTTCATCCGTGACAAACGGCAGCAGGCCAACTTGCTTGAAGCAGTCCAGGGCTTCTTCCAGACCAGGCAGACCAGCAAAAGCTTCAACTTCAAGGCGCTGATGTGGAAAGATACGGCTCTGGTTGTAGAGGACGCAGGAGTAGTAGCTGCGCTGTGGGTAGCTCCAGAACCTATCAGACACAATCTTTTCCCTTGAGTAAGGGTTCTTGGAGCGGTTGAAGAAAGTGTTGTCTGCCCTGAAGCTATTGACATTGAAGGAGCCAGGAGCAGTTACTGGACCTGGGAACCTTGGCAGTCGTGGGATTGGCTTCTGTACCTGGGGCCTGTGCGCAATATGATAATTGAACTGTGGTCCGGCAGCAGACACAGGCACAGAAGGGTCAGAGGCAGTTGCTTCAGTATCTCTTGAAGCTGTTGGTTGGTCGGGCTCCACAAATGCTTCAGTATTATGTGTGGCAGCCGCAGTGGTGTCAGCCTCCTTGAGAACTTCTTCTTGCTGGTGTGAGGGAGATGGAGCTTGAGGTTCTTCATGCTCTTCTGCTTGTGCTTCGGCTGATGCAGCCGGAATGTCGTCAGTAGTCGGAGCCCTTGGTCCTTTGCGAGGCCTACGGAATGCAGGCGACGCCGGTGGAGTTGCAGTGGGCCGGGGCTCATCCTCTTCCTCCTGTGGGCGATCTGCCCACGATGCATCTTGTGTGATTGGCGTCAGGGGACGACCAATGCTGAGCAATTCACTCGATTCGAGCTGAGGAAGGACTGCATCATCTTGTACATTGTCTTGGAGACCAATGTCTTCAGCAGCGGTGGGGTCGGCTGCTGGAATGTCTTCATCATGCTGAGCCTCGGTGAGAGCAGGCTCATGGACGGTCATCTGACGATCTTCATGAGGACGGCGAACGGAAAGGGGTTCGACTATCAAGGACTCTGTGGGAGCAGCCCGAGACTTCTTGGACTTGCGCTTTTTGATGGTGGGGTCTGAAGGAGAAGCTTCAGAGTGTTTCCTCTTCCTTGCTTTAGCTTCGGCTATCCTTGTCTTCTTAAGCTCTGAAGCGGGTGAGCGCTTTGGCTTCGAGCTAGGCTTGGCGGTGGGGAAGACAATTGGAATAGCTTCTTGGCGTGGGGCCTCTTCTTCAGCCACGGTTACGAGGGACTCCTATTTACGAGGATTGCGAGGATTTATTTGTTTTGTGCAGGCACGAGGGACTCGCACATAGCCTCCTACTAGATTGATACCTTGGTTCTCAAAAACTGAAGGAAATAGTTACGCTACTTTGCTGCATCATCCCTTCCTCTTCGGGGAAAACCAACGCAGTGCTCAAGAGGTAGCAAGAAGTATTTCTGGCGCCGTTGTTGGGGAGGTCTTCGCAAAAGTCAACATACCAAGTACCCATCACATACCCTTATCTCCCGCATTACATTATTTGCCATTGGCCTCTCGTTTTCCTCTCCCCCACTTCACCCTTGCCGTTTTATTCGCCCTCTCTCTTTCTCTATCCTCCCTCTCTATTTGCCTCTTTTTGCCCGCTTGCTTTTTGTTTGCTTGTGTGTTAGTTTGTTTGCTTGTCGTTATGGCTAGTCCCTTATCTTCTCCGTTGACCCCTGAGTTCGAGATCTTTCACTTTAAACAAAGACTAGGAGAAAACTTAAAAGATGCTTGGTTGAGAATAATGGGGTCTTATCGTAATTGTACCTCTGAAATAAACTTGAGAATTTTGCTTCGCAATTTTTATGTTGGATTGAATATGTCTCAGAGACAACTTTTGGATTGCGTTGCCAAAGGCAATTTTATTGAAATCGATCCCCATATTGCGCTTGAAATTATAGAAGGTATAGTGGGAACACTACCTCAACAAAAGGGGCCTCATCCTACCCAGGAAGAGACAAGTTTTTTAAAAAATTTGTGAAGTTACTAAAATCTTGCAGAAATCTCTTGAACCTCTTAAGAACATTAGTGGAAATATTCACCGCATGAATATGTTGATTACCCTTTGCAATAAGCGGTTGGATTCGTTAGATCTAAAAATTTCAGAATATGAAGGGAAACGTAAAGAACCTCCCGGATTCGAGCTTGATTCCGCTAAAAAGTGGAAAACCAAAGATGGCAATACCTAGATCTATTCTTGCTTGTTATGCCTAGCTAGGGGCGTTAAACGATAGCGCTTGTTGGGAGGCAACCCAATTTTATTTTTATTCCTTGCTTTTTGCTCACGTTTAGTAATAAATAATTTATCTAGCCTCTATTTTGGTTGTGTTTTTTGTGTTTAATTAGTGTTTGTGCCAAGTAGAACCATTGGGAAGACTTGGGGGAAGTCTTGTTGAACTTGCTGTAAAATAACAGAAACTTTAGCGCTCAAGAGAAATGCTGTCATTTTTATTTCGAGAGTTCTATTTAATAATTATTTTTGGAGATGATTAATAGATAAATTCCTCACGTCCAGATATTTATTTTAGAATTTTTGGGGTTCCACATCTTGCGCTAGCTACAGATTACTACAGACTGTTCTGTTTTTGACAGATTCTGTTTTTCATGTGTTGTTTGCTTATTTTGATGAATGTATGGCTAGTAAAATAGTTTATAAACCATAGAGAAGTTGGAATAAAGTAGGTATAACACCAATATAAATAAAGAATGAGTTCATTACAGTACCTTTAAGTGATCTTTTATTTTCTTTTGCCAACGGAGCTCACGAGATTTTCTACATTAAGTTTTGTGTTGCGAAGTTTCCAAGTTTTGGGTAAAGATTTGATGGATTATGGAACAAGGAGTGGAAAGAGCCTAAGCTTGGGGATGCCCATGGCACCCCCAAGATAATCTAAGGACACCTAAAAGCCAAAGCTTGGGGATGCCCCGGAAGGCATCCCCTCTTTCGTCTACTTCTATCGGTAACTTTACTTGGAGCTATATTTTTATTCGCCACATGATATGTGTTTTGCTTGGAGCGTCTTGTATGATTTGAGTCTTTGCTTGTTAGTTTACCACAATCATCCTTGCTGTACACTCCTTTTGAGACAGCCATACATGATTTGGAATTTGTTAGAATACTCTATGTGCTTCGCTTATATTTTTTGAGTGATATAATTTTGCTCTAGTACTTCACTTATATCTTTAGAGCACGGTGGTGGATTTGTTTTATAGAAACTATCGATCTCTCATGCTTCACTTAGATTATTTTGAGAGTCTTAATAGCATGGTAATTTGCTTAAAATCCTAATATGCTAGGTATTCAAAGTTAGTAAAAAATTCTTAAGAGTGTTTTGAATACTAAGAGACACTACAAAAAAAAGACACATCCGTGACATTTTGGGCCGAACGAAAAAAAATTGTCATACATATGACACTTCTATGATGATAATTGTGACAAAACCCGGTATCATCATAGATGTGGTGGGCTCCTACTTCTATGACAAAAAATCATGACAGAAAATGGGCTTTTCGTCCTGGGCGGGCCGGAGACGCGGCTGCGTGACATTCTTTGGGCCGTCCATGACGGAAAAAACCGTGGTAGAAGTGAGGGGGAGGAAAATTTCGAGGAGTTCCTGGTTATGGTGGGAGGTCGGGGGCCGAGCGATGCATGTTTCTCTCGTACACGTACGCGCGTGTGTGCGAGGCCTTGGCTCTAACTAAACCCGAGCGAGGCGTTGGGCTCTAACTGAACCCGAGCGATTGCACTGCAGGCTACGCGTTACTGAACCCGAGCGATCGATCGATGGCTGTTAACTGAACCCGATCGAGCGATTCCTTCGCTACTGCTGCTAACTGAAGCCGATCGATGGGATGAATAGTGAGCATTGCGGGGGGGGGGGTGGATGAACAGTGAGCGATGGCGTTGCCTTTGGATGAACAGGACCCCGTGGTGTGGTGGAGGGCTGGATGAACAGTAGACGATGGAGGGGTGCCTGTGGAGGGGTGGATGAACAGGACCCCGTGGTGTGGAGGGCTGGATGAACAGTAGACAGTGGACGGGTGGTTGAACAGGACCCCATGGTGTGGAGGGCTGGATGAACAGTAGATGGTGGAGAGGTGCCCGTGGAGGGGTTGTTGAACAGGACCCCGTGGTGTGGAGGGCTGGATGAACAGTAGACGATGGAGGGGTGGTTGAATAGTAGGCGGTGGAGTAGCACGCGGTGGAGGCTGGATGAACAGGAGCCCGTGGAGGCTGGAGGAGGTCGACGGTGGAGATGAACAGTATCCCGTGGAGTCCCATTTTGCGGTACGCCACACCCCTCCCGATGAACAGGACCCCCGTTTCGACCGTAGCGCTACACCACAAGTCCGTTTCCTCCGTTTTGCGGTACACCACACCCCTCCCGATCAACAGGACCCCCGTTTCAACCGTAGGAGGTCTGTTTCCTCTGTTTTGCGGTACGCCAGACCCCTCCCGATGAACATGATCCCGTTTCGAACGTGGCCGGTCGAACACAAGGCCGTTTCCTCCGTTCTGCGGTACGCCAGGCCTCGTTTCCATCGCCTATTCCGTCCAAGCCCTCCCGATGAACACGACGCATTCCGTTGCCTCCCATGAACATGATGCATTCCGTTGCCTCCCCATGAACATGACGACGACATTGTTTCTTCGTTCTGACCCAGCCATGTACACAAGCCCTGGCCGTATGTATGCGCGAGTAGGCGTTCGAGACCCCACCCGTATGTACACATACGTGGCTGTATTTTCTTTCTTGCACCCTGGTCGCTATACGTACGTGTAAATGCTACGTGCGCGCCTCTACTACGACACGTGCGCGCCTCTATTACGACACGTGCGCACCTCTACATCGACTAGTATGTACGTACACTATCAGGGGTTGGGCGTGACATATGCCAATGGATGACTTATCATGGTGGGGGCGAGTAGAACGTCGCCGGTGCCTGGAAACGGGATGAGGCATAGACACGAACACCGGCGTACTTTACCCAGGTTCGGGACTCTCCTACGAGATAATACCCCTAGTCCTGCTCTGCGGGGTCTCCGCATGATCACTAAGGCAAAGTGAGTACAAAGGCGCTCCTCGAGCTGTATCTGTGGACAGGGGAAGGCAGGGCTAGCTCTCTCCTTTCTCTAAGGTCTGGTCTAGTTCTAATGAATCGGAACCCTTTGCATAGGTGTCCTGGGGGTTTATATAGGCCTACCCCCCAGGGGTACAATGGTAAACTGTATGGACATAGGGCCCAGCTGTCAGTCTCTTTGCCTGCGGGCCCTCCGGCCGACTGCCTGGGCCCACCGATTGGTGGGCCTAGCCGACTGGTCTGGTACGGAGCCGACAGGCCGCACCCACCGCTGGCGGGTCCTGCCGGCTGTTGATTACTGTAGTCGTGCCTCTAAATGACGCAGGCTTGGTCATGGGGTCATGGCTACAGGCCTGCCGCGTGGCAGGCGATTACTGTAGCCACTACCCGTCTCGTCTGGTTAATGGCACGTGGGACCCACGGGAGGGGCAGGCCAACTTCCGTGGGCCGGCTCCCCACGGGTCCGACTGGTGGCGCCATTGCTGTCTTCCGGAGTCTCACTGACTGGTAGGGCCCGTCTTCCGTGGATCGTACTGTCAGACCGTCGTGGGTACAGGACTCCGCCCACTGTTGCTGTCATCAGGGATGGCATGGCAACAGTGCTGCGCCAGATGGGGATCTCCGCTGGTACAATGCACTGTGCCCTAGCCATCCCCCCAAAAAGGGGAGGGAGTGGGCTTTTACTGTCGCCACTCCCTGTCCCATCCCCCCTGGTGAGGGCATGGGCTTTGCTGGTGTCGTGGGCCAACTCCCCGTGGCCGGCTTCTCTGGAAGCCGCCAATCGGAGTCGGCCGGTCTTGATCTCGTCTCTAGGGCTCGAACGCATATGGGCTGCCGGCTGTTCCTCCAGCCGCCCTCCTGAAGTCGGCTCTCCGTCCGTTGTCATGAGGGGCGTAGTCAGCCCCGATGTCTTGAAAGGTTATGGGCCTTGGGTTAGCCTACCCGCGGCCCATTGCTCCGACAGTAGTCCCCGAAGCTGATGAGGCGCCATGGACATCCAGCCGAGGAGCCTCAGTAGCTTCATTCTCCGAGTACTTGAGGTGGTGATTCCGCTTGACTCTGCCGGGCCGACTGGTAGGAGTCGGAGTCGCCTGACTTTGATTCGTCCAAAAAATACTTTTGAATCCCCCAGCAGGAACTCAGTGGCGTACAAGCTATGCTTCCTGGCCGCCACCCACTTCGTGCCCACCACGTGGCAACCAATGGCTGGGCCAGTCTGCCTACCCGTCCGCGAAATGGGACATGTCCGCAGGTGGGGCCCGCCACTACCACGCCTCGGCACGCGAGCGGATCCGCTGCGGCCGTGGGGGCGGTTGAGGTTCCCATGGAGTTACCGTGCGCAGTAACTTTGCGCGATAAACGCAGGGGGCGTGGGGTAGTGGGTGTAGTAAATCCCACAACCGCCCCCTCGGCTTCGCAGCCCACTGGGCTATAAGTAGGGGGAGGAAGGGAAACGGCGGAGCACGCGTGCCCCGCCTCCCCACTAATTCCTCTCCTTCTTCTCTCTCTCTGCTCCTCGAGCCTCGTCGAACGTTGCGGCGGTCCGCTCACGATGAGCTCTTCCTCCGTCGTCACACCCCTGACGGCGCACTCCGGTACCTGGGATGGTTCGGAGGTCCACAAGGATCACATCGAGTTCCTCTGCAAGACGCGTCGATTGCCTGGCGAGGACCTCGTGAGGGTCCGCCTCGCGCGGAGGGGAGAGATTTCACCAGCGCCGCAGGAGGGTGAGCGGGTCGTCTTCCGCTCGCACTGCCTGCGCGGCCTGGGCCTGCCGGCGAGCAACTTCTTCCGCTCCTTCCTTGAGTTCGACGGACTCCAGCCGCACCACCTCACCCCCAACACGATGGTGCTGCCGTCCGCCTTCGTCACCATGTGCGAAGGCTTCATCAGCGTTCTCCCCACCATCGAGCTTTGGGGGGAGTTCTTCTCCAAGCTCGGCACCCAAGCCGTGGGGGTGCCGGCTCAATGCGGCGCGTTCATCGCCGTGCGGAGGTCGGGGGCCAACAACCCATTTCCCTCCATTAGGATGATCAAGTCGGTGAAGATGTGGCAGCGGTCGTACTTCTATGTGAAGAACGTCTCCGCGGAGGGTGATTGGGTCAACCTGCCGGCCTACGTGGCTGGCCCGCCGGCTGGGAGACAGCCCAACTGGTCACACTGGGCCCGGACGCTGACGCCTGCAGAAGCTGGCGCCGTTGCACGACTTCGAGTACTGGCGCAGTCGGAGGGCCTGACAGGGCCGGACTTGCTGGCCGCCTTCGTGGCGTGCTGAGTGCTACCCCTCCAAAGTCGCCCCCACATGATCTGCCAGATGAGCGGGCACCGAGACCCGAGCCGAATGTGCACCAAGGAGATGCCTCACGAGGAGGTTGCCTACATGGTGAACTATCTTGCGAGCTGCGACCTCAACGAAGAGTGGCAGTTCGGCAAGGAGCCGTATTCACGTGCTGCCCCTCCGCCTCTGGTGAGTCGTTTTCCTTCCCTCTTTTTCTTCGATTCTCCTGGCGTCTTTACTGCCGAGTCCGTCTTGCTTGTTCTGACCAGCCGGCTTTGGTCAGAACCCCCTCCTCCAGCCAGCAGCTGGCACCATGGGGCCGGACCGCGAGTTCCTCCCCGACCAAGCGGAGAGCGATGTGGACGACCCCGATTTGGGGGCGGCGGCCCTGGAGGACGAAGCTGAGGGAGGAGGCGGCGCGTCAGGTGGTCCGAGACTTGGGGCCAGTCTCGAGGACTGGCCTAATGATGACGAGGAGGTTGCCCCACACCACCAGCCACGAGCCGGCCAGCCGCGCGCGGGCTTGTCAGCCCCGCCGGACGCTCAAGGCGGCGGCAAGAAGCGCAGAGCCGCGACGAGCCTGTTCGGCAGCCGGCCGAAGAATCCCAAGGGCTCAACCGCGGCAACCAAGCGGGACGAAGCAGCCGCAAAGGCCAACCGCTTCCGCAAGGTGGTGAAGACGCCGCAGCTGATTTCGGCGTAAGTACTACCTCCCTTCGTACCTTCACGTTTCTTTATTGAGTCTGTCTGAAATCCCTTTACTTTATTTTCCCGACTTTAGGGCCCCTCTCTCTCTTGAGAAATCGGCCGCCAGCTCCGTCATAAAGTCGACGGAGACCTCCTCCACCACCCGACGGATTGATCCCGCCACCGACCTCCGGGAGGCGACAGAGCGGAACACGCGGGAGGCGCGTGAGGAGCGGGAAGCTGCCCACTTGAAGAAGGTGGAAGCCGACAAGGCGGAGGCCGAGGCCGCCGATGCGGAGAAGAAGCATGCAGAGGAAGCCACACACCGCCAGTCGGCGGTGTTCGTCGTCCCCTTGAACTCCGCGCCGCCGCCACCGGAGTTCACGGCGCAGACAGGGGAAGTCAGCGACGAGAACCCGGTCATGGAGAGGGATGCCGACGTCACCACTATGCCGGAAGTCATTGTGCCGCCACCGCCATCCTCCGGAGGCGCTCCAGGCGGACAACCGGCGGACCCGCCAAGGCTGCCAACCGGAGGCGCGGCAGCGACGGGCCTGGCCCTCGAGGTTAGCACGCCGACGCGTCGCCGTCTCGCAAAGGTGGCCTCAGCACCGCGTCCTCAGGAGACCGGCGCTACGAGCTCCACGATCCCGGACACCGAGGTGTCGAGCGCCCCGCCCACCGGGTGGGTGCGGGGAGGCGGGACGGGCCCGTTGAACCGGGCGCTCTTGGACGTCCAGGCCAAGCTCCGGGCCGAGGGTGACGCCATCAAGGAGTGCACCAAGGAATATCTGGCATCACGAACGGCCATCCGGGTATGCATCCTTTCTTTTTGCTTTGCTTCCTTGTTTTTCTTTATGGGGCGCGCCAGCGCACCCACTGGGTGTAGTCCCCGAGTTTCGGGCCAGCTGCTGAGCAGGCGGCTCGGAACTCTAATCGGTGAGTTCCAAGTACCAACACTTTTTCTGAAATTTTGATGCAGGATTACCACAATCCTCGCGTGACCTCCTTCAACGCCAATGTTGAGGAGCTGGCCAAGCGGACCGCCGACTTGTCGGACAGCCGGGGTAAGTCCTCTTCTTTCTCTGCGGGGGCGCGCTGGCGCACCCACGGGTTGTAGTCCCCGAGATTCGGGCCGACTGCTGAGCAGTCGGGCCAGATCTCCCCGGCGACCTTTCTTTTTTGTTGAAGACTGACACCCCTCCCCCTCCTTCTTCAGAAGCCAACGCCGCCCTTCAGCAGCAGCTGGGCGAAGTCAACACCGCACTGCGCGTCAAGGAGGAGGAGTGCGGCCGGCTGACGGAGGAGCGCGACCGGCTGGCTACGCAGCTCGCAGAGCAGAAGGAGCTGCTCCAGAGGGCCCAGAAGGAGGCGGAGGACAAGGAGACCGCCCTTCTCACCAAATTTGCGTCCGAGCGCTCCTCCTGGACCGACAAGGAGGCGACGCTGGTCTCGGCTTCCAAGAAATCGAAGATCTTGTCGATGGTGAGCTTCCCCTCGTTTCCTTTTCTGGGCTGCCGACTGCTAGTCGAGTCGGCCTTAAAATTTTTAACCTTGTTTCTTCGTTCTTCTTCCTTAGCAGACGTCTTCCCCAGCCATTCGGATGCCGCCAATCAAGCCATCGAGGCTGACCGTGAAGCACGGAGGGTGGACGGTGCATAGATCGCCGCCAACGTCCCCCGAACTCTTGGCGAGCAGATCCTTAGCATCGAGGCCTGCCTTCGGCCAGCCCACCGGATGCTGCGCCGACTTCAATGTGTCAACGCCCAGGCGATTGCCGCCCTATGGCCGGATATGCAGGCACCGTGCACCCCCAGTAGGACTGCCGACTGGCTGGAGGTCTTGAGGCCTGGAAGGGTTCTTTGGCCTGGGCTGGAGCACGCCGGGCTTTAGAATTCTCCAAGACGTGGTACCCCGAGCTGAGCTTAGCCCAGTTAGCCACGTTCCGGCTGGAGGCTTAGGCGGAGCTGGCAGCGGTGGAAGACGATCTTGTCAAGCACGCTGCATCGATCGTCGAGTACACCGACACCAGCGTCTTCGTCCCAGAGCGGGCCGAGAATGGCGAGGAGGCGCCATCGGAGTGGTTCGGGCTGAACCCGGACGACGGCGAGGACTCGGCGGAGGTGATTGACTCCAGTGGCGAAGAGGAAGGCGAGGAGGAGGAAGGAGACGAGGAGGAGGCGCCAGAGGTCGAGGCAGACGGCCAGCCCCAGCTCGACCGTGCCTCTAGCAACGAGCCGTGCCCAACTGAGCCAGCTGTTGCCAGAGGTGATCAAGCGGAGACCAACCAGCCGGCCGCCCCAGCAATCGGCACCGCCGACCCCGCCGGTCCTCCGAGACCGCCCGCGGCTTCCTAGGCTGTCACTTTATCTTTATTTTACCTGCCTAGCATTCTCAATGAACTTGTTATTTTGCACAATTCCACCCACTGGGTGTATCTTGAACTTCTGTTTGATGATTCGGCCAAGGGCCTCTCTATGTAAATATTTATCCGCATTCTATCTCTTCTTGCTTATTGCTCTTTGACTTTTTCCTTTTGCCGCTTTCCCTTGGTTGCCGTCTTGCCAGTCGGACAGCCGCTCTGCGGACTGCCGCTAGATCGAAAACTTGGCTTCTTTGGGAAAGCAAGTACTTAGCCTTTTAGAGTTTTTAGCAAGTTAATTTAGGAAATGGCAAGCCAGCTGCTAAAGAGTCGGTTGTGAAAGGTTGAAAACCGGCTTTAAACTATGAGCGAGCTTTGAGTCCTTAGCCATTTTTCATATGGGCACCCATTCTACCTTACTCATGTTCGCCGGACAGTCGCTCTGCGATCTGCAGCTTCTAACAGGAGACGGCTTAAGTGCCACACATTACTTGTCCGGCTGTAGGAGGTCATTTCATAGCTCAAGTCGGCAAGTCCCCGGGCCGACTAGTCGAACCCGGTGCCAAGTGGCATAACAAAGAATAACATATTCATAGGCATAACTCTTTATCATATAGATAAAAGAAGGCAGTCCCCGAGCTCCCCTCGAGGGGCCCGAGGTCTTCGTACTTTAATACAAAAGGTAGCATGATACATACTGGAGGTTTGCATTCCATGGCCGCTCCGTCTCTTTGCCGGAGTCGTCTCTCTTGTGTGCTCGGGGCTTCTGAGCATTGATCAGGTAGTAGGAGTCGTTGCCCAACACTTTGCTGATGATGAAAGGGCCTTCCCAAGGTGCTGAGAGCTTGTGCTGGCCGGCTGTTCGCTGAATCAGCTGGAGCACAAGGTATCCTTCTTGGAAAGATCGCGGCTTGACCTTCCGGTTGTAGTATCGGCGTAGGCTCTGCTGGTAGATGCTGGATCGGCTGAGTGCTAACAGCCGGCCCTCTTCCAGCAGATCGACGCCGTCTTGACGTGCTTCTTCTGCTTCCTCTTCGGTGTACATGGTGGTTCAAGGGGAGTCGAACTCTATGTCCGTTGGGATGACGGCTTCAGCACCGTAGACGAGGAAGAAGAGCGTGAAGCCGGTTGACTTGTTTGGAGTCATGCGCAGGCTCCAGAGGATGGCTGGCAACTCATCAAGCCAGCAGCCTGCCGAGCACTCCAGAGGCTCAACCAACCGAGGCTTGATGCTGGCCAGGATTACGCCATTTGCTCGCTCTACCTGACCGTTGGACTGCGGATGGGCAACGGACACTAAGTCCAGTCGGATGCCCTGCGTCGCGCAGAAACGGGCCAAGGCACCTTTTGCAAAATTTGTGCCATTGTCGGTGATGATGCTGTGCGGTATACCGTACCGAGTTGTGATGTCGGAGATGAAGGTCATAGCGGTCGGACCATTTAAACTCTTGATTAGTTTTTCTTCTATCCACTTGGTGAACTTGTCCACTGTGACAAGTAAGTGAGTCAAACCGCCTCGTGCCGTCTTGAATGGTCCGACCATGTCCAGGCCCCAAACAGCAAAGGGCCAGGCAATAGGAATTGTTTTGAGTGCCGAAGCCGACTGATGGGGCTTAGAGCGGAACTTCTGGCACCCCTTGCATTTTTGGACCAAAGACTTGGCGTCTTCAAGAGCAGTCGTCCAAAAGAAACCATGGCGGAAAGCTTTGGCGACGAGTGCTCTCGAAGCCGCATGGTGGCCACACTCGCCTTGATGGATGTCTTTGAGGATTGCCTGGCCTTGCTCTGGCTCCACGCATCGCTGGTGAACACCAGTGATGCTGTGCCTTACGAGCTCTCTATTGACGATGGTGTACGTTGCCGCCCGGCGTTGTACTTGCCGAGCCGAGATCTCATCGGCTGGCAGCTCTTTGTTTACTATGAATTTGAGGATGGGCTGGGCCCATGAAGGTGCTGCGATTTTTGCAACAGCCAAGACAGCGACTTGGACGAGGGCGGCAGGGCCGGGAGGTGGTGGGTTGGAGTCGGCGGCCTCTTGTTGTATTGATGAAGTCCCCAGGCGGATTGGCGCAGTCCCCGGGCCGGGTGCGACTGCCACGATTTCCGTACCGCCTGCCGGAATACTCGTGCCGTCTGCGGGGGCTCTTGAGTCGGATCCGACCACTTCAGGAGGAGCCGGCATGAAGATGGAGTTTGACTCCGGTGATGGCTTGACGGACGGCTTGAGGAGGCGCTGGAGGGCGACGCCGGACGGTATCGCCTGACGGGTGGAGACGATTCGCGCCAGGGCGTCTGCTTGGTCGTTGTCGTTTCTTGGTACGTGGAGAAACTCACACCCCTCAAAGTATCCGCTAAGTTGTTGTACGAGGAAGCGATAGCTTGCCATGATTGTGTCCTTGGCGTCCCAATCGCTTGACGACTGCTGGACCACCAAGTCGGAGTCACCATAACACAGGATCCGGCGAATGCCGAGCTCTTTGGCTAGCCGGAACCCGTGGATGAGTGCCTCATACTCGGCGACGTTGTTGGAGGCGGCAAAATGGATTTGTAGCACATACTTGAGCTTGTCGCCCTTGGGAGAGGTGAGGACGATGCCGACTCCCAAGCCGGTGCGCATCTTGGAACCGTCGAAATGCATTTGCCAATGGGTGGAGTCGGGCGCTGGTGGTAGATACTGGGTTTCGGCCCAGTCAACAAGGAAGTCGGGCAGCGCTTGTGACTTGATGGCAGTGCGAGGTTGGTAGTAGATGGTATAGGGGGCAAATCTATGGCCCATTTGGCCACTCGACCCGAAGTGTCTCGGCTGCCGATGATCTCAGCTAGAGGAGCCGTGAAGACCATAGTGATTGGATGTTCTTGGAAGTAAGGCTTCAATTTCTTGGCGGCAAAATGCACACCATAGCACATCTTCTGGTAGTGGGGGTAGTTTTGCTTGGAGGTCGACAGTACTTCACTCAAATAATATACCGGTCTCTGGACTGGTAGCGCTTTGCCTTCCTCCTTGCACTCTACCACAATGACTGTGCTGACTACTCGGCTGGTGGAAGCGATGTAGAGGAGCATGGGCTCCTTAGTAGTCGGAGCCGCCAGGACAGGTGGAGTAGTCAGCATCTTCTTTAGTTGGAGAAATGCTTCATCTGCCTTGTGGTTCCACTCAAAAAAGTGGTCTTCTTCATGAGTTGGTACAGGGGAAGAGCCTTCTCGCCCAGCCGACTGATGAATCGGCTGATGGACGCTAAACAGCCGGTGAACTTTTGTACGTCCAGCAGTCTGCTGGGTACCTCCATCCTTTCAATTGCCTTGATCTTCACAGGGTTGCATTCTATACCGCGTTCGGAGACCAGGAAACCAAGGAGCTGGCCGGCTGGTACTCCGAAGACGCACTTCTCTAGGTTGAGCTTGATCTGAAATCGGCGCAAGTTCTCGAGGGTCTCCTTGAGGTCTTCCAGCAGTGTCCCACGCTTCTCCGTTTTTACCACCACATCATCCACGTAAACATGAGCATTTCTGCCGAGCTGCTTGAGGAGACACTTCTGCATGCATCATGGGAAGGTGGCGCCGGCGTTCCTCAAGCCGAACGTCGTGGTCAAGTAGCAGAAAGCTCCAAATGGCGTGATGAAGGCAGTCCTCAGCCTGTCGGCCGGGTTCAGCTTGATCTGGTGATACCCTGAATATGCATCCAAGAAACTCAACAGCTCGCATCCGGCTGTAGAGTTTATCACTTGGTCGATCCTTGGCAAAGCGAACGGGTCCTTGGGGAATGCTTTGTTGAGGCTAGTGTAGTCAATGCACATTCGCCATTGCTTGTTCTTATTCAGTACCAGGACCGGGTTGGCCAGCCATTCTGGAAAGAATACTTCCATGATGAAGCCGGCTGCAAGAAGCCGGGCTATCTCTTCTCCAACAACTCTCCTCTTCTCTTTCGACAAGCGGCGCAAAGGCTGCCTGACTGGCTTGGCATCAGATCGGACGTGTAATTTGTGCTCGGCGAATTCCGTCGGGACACCTGGCATGTCCTTGGGGGACCATGCGAAGATGTCTCGATTCTCACGGAGGAAATCCACGAGCTCGCCTTCCTATTTGCTGTCGAGGTTGGCGCCTACGACAGCGTACCTCTCTGGGTGCTCTGGGTCCAAAGGTATCTTCTTTGTTTCCTTGGCCGGCTTGAACGAGCCCTCAGCTTCCGACTCTCTGGGATCAGGCGACATCTCTGGCTGTTTGCTTGCCATCGCCACAACCCGATCTAGCAGTCGCTTCTCAGCTGCGATCACGAGGGACTCGGCCAGCCGACTGCTCTCTGATGCGCAGGCGGACGACTTCTTGTAGTCGCCAGTTATGGTCAGGATCCCCTTGGAACTCGGCATCTTCATCTTGAGGTAGGCATAGTGGGGGACGGCCATGAACTTGGCCAGGGCTGGTCGGCCAAGCAGCGCATGGTATGGGCTCTCTAGGTCCACCACCTCAAACCAAATTGACTCTCGATGGAAATGATCCTTGTCTCTGAAGAGGACGTCGATCAAGATCTTGCCGATTGGAGAGCAGGAAAGGCTAGGAACAATGCCATGGAACACCGTCCGGCTGGACTGTAGTTGCCTCTGCCTGATCCCTAACTTCTCCATGGTGTCCTTGTACAGGATGTTGATGCTGCTGCCGCCGTCTATCAGGACTCTGGAGAAGCGAGCAGCTCATTTGTCCGTGGCAAAGGTGGCATCCAAAACCAAGGCATAGGAGCCGGGTTTGGGCATTACTTCGGGGTGGTCAGCTCTGCTCCAGCTAATGGGCTTCTCAGACCAGTGCATAAACTCTGGGGTGTCAGACGCTACTGCATTCACCTCCTCCTGCTGCCGCCGCCTGCTGCGTCAATCGTCGGCCACACTGGTGAACACAACATAAGCTCCCTGCTCTTCTGGGTACTCGTCTTGTACTGCGCCGACTGGTCTGACCACCGGCTGCTGGGGCGGAGGAGGCGACTGCCCCGCAGGTGGGGGAGGCAAAAGTCCGTCTCCCATGGCTATCCTGGTGAGCCAATGGCATTTCCGAGTGGTGTGGTTGGACGGTTTTGTGCCACTGTGGAACTTGCAGGGTCCATCCAACGTCTTTTCATATGAGAAAGTCGGCTGCCAGCTGGGCTTGCCGCCCTTCTGGCGTTTGGGCAGGGGCTGCCCTTCCGGCTGCTAGTTTTCGACTGTCGCCACATGCCTACTGGTGGAAGTCGGTGGTGGGGCTTTGCGCTTGTGGTCGTTCTGCTGTTGATGCTGACTGGTGTCTCCGGCCAGAGTTCGAGGAGCCTGAGGAGCCACCTTGCCGGTCGTGCTGACTTGAATCTCCGTCTTCATGGAGGAGTCGGCCGTGGCGTACTTATCCGCTATGATCAGCAGCTCATCGAGGGTTGTCGGCTCGTTGCAGAGAAGCTTGTGCTTGAGGAGGGTGCCTTCCCGGCATCCTGCGGTGAAGTACTCAATGGCCTGCACCTTGTGCACACCTTCGCAGGAGTTGCGAAGCTCGGCCCAGCGCGTGAGGTAGTCGCGGGTTGACTCGTTGGGGCCCCATACACATAAGGAGAGCTGGCGAGGCTTGGGAGGCTGCTTGTACGTGCTGGTGAAGTTGCGGACGAAGGCATCAGTGAATTCGACCCTACTGTTGATGCTGCGGGGCCTTAAGCTATTCAGCCAAGTCCGGGCCGTGCCTTGGAGCACGAGCGGAACGTATTTCACGGCAACACGCTTGTTGCCATTTGCTATGCTGACGGCCGTGGAGTAGTCGACCAGCCAGTCTTCCGGCTTCACGGAGCCGGTGTATTTGGGTGTATCTCTGGGGAGCGTGAACCCTTTGGGGAAGGGCTCGTTTCGGATGCGGGGGCCGAAACACAGCGGACCCAACTTATCTTCTTCTTCAAGCGCCAGGGATCGATGGAGACGGTCGATCCGGTGGCAGGCATCATTCTCTCCGACTCCCTCTCGGTGGCCAAGGTGGTCGCCGAGCGTCAGGTGATCAATAGGCGGTGGGGAGACTCGCCTTTCCCTCCGAGGGGGAGGAGGCGGACAGTCATCCCGTCGTTCCACTGTTCTTGGGCGGCAGTCTCGGTTGTGCTCTATGGTGATGCGAGTCCGACTGCGGCTGGCAGCCGGCTCCTTGTCCTTTCTTCCGCAGACGCCGCCAGTTGGCGTCCAAAACTCCGCGCCTTGGTCTCGGCGCGGAAGCAGGTTGTCATTCTGTCGGCGCGGCGCATCAGTGTGGCAGCCAGCCTCGTTCTGCTCAGCAGCCGCGTCAAGTAGTCGCTGGACGCGCTCCGTCATCAAGCGACGTTCTTCGTCCTCGAACTTGTCCAGCTCGTCCGCCGCCTCCTGGGCGGCACGAATATTCTCCGCAGGTGGCATAGACGGGGTGATTCGCCCCGAACAGATCAGCGATGGCCGCGCCGCGCTGCTGGATCATGCCAAGGTGGCTAGGCCCAGCCGCTGCCGGCATGCCGCCCACAGCACGGTCCATCTCGCGCTGGTAGGCTTCTGACATGCATCTCATGCTGGCCAGCTTTTTGGCGCCTTTGACTAGATGAAGGCGGCGTGCCTCCAGCGTCTCGGCATCGGCGTCTTCGGGAATGGGCGTGGCCAGGTCTTGTAGCACCGCGTTGAGCGGGTCATAATCACCCCGGCCCGAGTGCTCGTCATGATCAATGACAGGCACTTCCATGACGGTACTTCTGCCGCTCTCTGCGCGAGGAAGCGGTTTGTCGTAGACCACCACGTTGGTGGGGAATGTGTCAAGTGACGCGGTGTCGGAGTCGACCAGCATCGGATCGGTGGAGCCTACGGACTCCAAGTCCCCAGATGGCTCATTGGCGATGTGGAGTTGATCGAGGAGGCCCTCAAGGAGGCTCTCGGGGCTGCCCATGCCTACGTCGGATGCGGGCTCGTCGGCGAGGCGTACCTTGTCGACAAGATCGGCGAGGCAACTGGCCGCGCAGGCGATTTCAGCGCCATGCAGCGCGTCGGCGCAGACTCCGTCTGGCGTGCCGGGCTGGCTGCGCTCGCCAGGGAGAAAAAGGGTTCCCGTCCAGAACAGGTCTCCGGACGATGGTGCACCAGGCCCCAAGGTGGGCGCCAAATGTCGGGGGTTGGGTGCGACATATGCCAATGGATGGCTTATCATGGTGGGGGCGAGTAGAACGTCGCCGGTGCCTGAAAACTGGATGAGGCGTAGACACAAACGCCGGCGTACTTTACCCAGGTTCGGGACTCTCCTAGGAGATAACACCCCTAGTCCTGCTCTGTAGGGTCTCCGCATGATCACTAAGGCAAAGTGAGTACAAAGGCGCTCCTCGAGCTGTATCTGTGGATAGGAGAAGGCAGGGCTAGCTCTCTCCTTTCTCTAAGGTCTGGTCTAGTTCTAATGAATCGGAACCCTTTGCATGGGTGTCCTGGGGGGTTTATATAGGCCTACACCCCAGGGGTTGTAGGATCGAAAGTATGTCTAGAGGGGGGGGGTGATTAGACTACTTGACCAAATAAAAACTTAACCTTTTCCCAATTTTAGTTCTTGGTAGATTTTAGCTATTTTAGAACAAGTCAAGCAATCATCACACAATTCAAGCAAGCATGCAAAGAGTATATTGGCAGCGGAAAGTAAAGCATGCAACTTGCAAGAATGTAAAGGGAAGGGTTTGGAGAATTCAAATGCAATTGGAGACACGGATGTTTTTCCCGTGGTTCAGATAGGTGGTGCTATCCTACATCCACGTTGATGGAGACTTCAACCCACGAAGGGTAACGGTTGCGCGAGTCCACGGAGGGCTCCACCCACAAAGGGTCCACGAAGTAGCAACCTTGTCTATCCCACCATGGCCATCGCCCACGAAGGACTTGCCTCACTAGCGGTAGATCTTCACGAAGTAGGCGATCTCCTTGCCCTTACAAACTCCTTGGTTCAACTCCACAATCTTGTCGGAGGCTCCCAAGTGACACCTAGCCAATCTAGGAGACACCACTCTCCAAGAAGTAACAAATGGTGTGTTGATGATGAACTCCTTGCTCTTGTGCTTCAAATGATAGTCTCCCCAACACTCAATTCTCTCTCATAGGATTTGGATCTAGTGGAAAGAAGGTTTGAGTGGAAAGCAACTTGGGGAAGGCTAGAGATCAAGATTCATATGGTAGGAATGGAATATCTTGGTCTCAACACATGAGTAGGTGGTTCTCTCTTAGAACATATGAGTTGGAATTGTGTATGTGTTCTGATGGCTCTCTCCACGAATGAAGAGGAGGTGGAGGGGTATATATAGCCTCCACACAAAATCCAACCATTACACACAATCTACCAATCTCGGTGGAACCGAATCAACAAACTCGGTCGGACCGAAAAGGTAAACCTAGTGACCGTTAGAGATTTTCGGTGGGACTGACATGCAACTCGGTAGGACCGATTCTGTTAGGGTTTGCGCATAAAGTAATCTCGGTGAGACCGATTACACAAACTCGGTGAGACCGAGTTTGGTAATAAGCTAACCAGAGAGTTGGTCAGGTAAACTCGGTGGGACCGATTTGCTCTTTCGGTCAGACCGAAAAGTTACAAAAAGGAACAGAGAGTTTACATTGCAATCTCGGTGGGACCGATTCGCTCTTTCGGTGAGACCAAAAAGTTACGAAAGGGAAACAGAGAGTTTGCAATCCCATCTCGGTGAGACCGAGATCCCTATCGGTAGGACCGAATTGCTAGGGTTTGGCAGTGGCTTATGACAAGTGAAACTCGGTGGCGCCAGATAGAAAGAATCGGTATGACCGAGTTTGGCTTAGGGTTTAGGTCAAATGTGGATATGGGAAAGTAGTTGAGGGTTTTTGGAGCATATCACTAAGCACATGAAGCAAGAGGCTCATTAAGCAACACCTCATCCCTCCTTGATAGTATTGGCTTTTCCTAAAGACTCAATGTGATCTTGGATCACTAAAATATAAAATGAAGAGTCTTGAGCTTTTGAGTTTGAGCCAATCCTTTATCCTTAGCATTTTGAGGGTTCCACTTTCACATCCATGCCATGCCAATCATTGAGCTTTCCTGAAATAATCATCTTGGAATAGCATTAGCTCAATGAGCTATATGTTGTTATGAATTACCAAAACCACCTAGGGATAGTTGCACTTTCAATCTCCCCCTTTTTGGTAATTGATGACAACATATAGATCAAAGCTTCGACAATGATAATAAGCATGAAATATATCATCGCTTTGAGAAGTATGTGACAAGTAAGAGCTCCCCCTAAATTTTTGCATATTTAAAATTTGCTTTGGACTGCAAATCCACAAAGAGTTAGAGTCATGGGTTACTCTTCCATGTCACATACATCTTGGTGGAGCGCTTAAAATGATAAGAATGAAATACATGCACTCATCACCAAGAATAGTGAGTGACCACATAAGATAGATAGGATGATAATATTAAGCAAACATTAAGTGTAGCTTATGATCAAACACATGATCATCAATGTTTCATAGATAATGACGTAGTATCTCAAGCACACATGCAAACAAAGTTCGAAAAACCACCAAATAAAACAAGAGAGAATAAAAGCAACACTCTCTCTCGAAGCCTATGATCTATACATTTTCTCCCCCTTTGGCAACAAGTTACCAAAAAGTTCCTAGAAAATGCATAGTGCTAAGTCGACATTCAGGCTTGATCTTCAGGTGGTGGTGGAGTCCGGAGCACTCCAAGGACGAAGCCTTCTGTAGACGTGGTCGGAGTCGAGGCTGAAGTGGACGCTGGAGCTGGTGGAACTGAGGCTGTGGCTGGTGCAGAAGTGGTGGCTCTGGTGTCAGCAACTGGCATTGCAGACGACCTCGGACCTCGTGGCACTCTGGCAAAACCATCAGTTGTAGTCTTGCCTCTCCTCTCCTGCATGACATCCTGGAGCTGCTCCACGGCAGTCTGAATCTCTGTCACTTTGACATCCAAGTCATAGAACTTTCATTCCATGATCCTCTCTAAGCTTGCCTAGTTTTGAGTTAGGGTGGCTAGTCCTTGCTCAATCCGCAGGGTGGATGCAATCAAGTAACCAAGCTGCTCTTGTTTGGTTTTCAGGAAGTATTCAGATGCCTCCTCTTGAGTAGGCATCTTGGCAGCTTTCTCCTTGCTCGCTTTCTCCTTCTTGGCTTGTGCTTGGGCAGATGATGGCTCATTCTCAGTCATAACAACTTGGTTATCTTCAAAGTCTGGACGGATGGGCAGGTGTTCCTTGTCCAATAAGTATATGCCCGTGCCCATCTTGGAGTTGATGAGCTCCCGAATCTGTGGGGCGTATCCATAGCTCCTCTTCTGGTCTGCTACTGTCCTCTTGATTGTTTCTATCATGAGGCTCATCACCTTGAACTTCTGTGGCACATCAAATATATGTAGCAAATTGATCGCGTGGCCTCTGATCATCTTGTGATCTCTAGACTTGGGCAATAAGGTGTGCCTCAGTATCCAATTGATTGTTGGTAGCCCTGATAGAAGATAGTGCACTGAGCCAAACTTGAACGTATCAAGTGCTTCATTTGGAATCTCCTTGTACATGTTTGACATTGAGTTGTGGTCCATCTTCTTCTTGGCATAAATGTCCAACTCATCAGCTTGCTCTTCTGGGGCATTAATCAGCTGAGCCCATTCAGCAACTGTAGACTGGTACCTCGTACCCTCTGACATCCAAATTATCCTACCATCTGGATAAAAATGGGCTGTGGAGTAGAACTGCATGATGAGTTCCTCGTTCCACTTTGTGAGCTTCTGCCCAACAAAGTCCTCTACTCCACATGCCTTGAAGCTGTCGTGCACTCCAGGGTAGTACTCTTCATTGTCCTTGATGTATTGCCAATCGACCCATCTCATATCACAGACTATTGGCTTCTTGTCTAGCAGCACTGTCTCATAAAAATCTTGCTGCTCCTTGGTGTGAAACCTGTAGTCAACTGCAGTTCTTCTCCTTGAAGCATACGGGTCTGCTTCTCTCCACTTCCGGAGCCCTGAATCTCTCCTGAGTTTCATATCCTCAGCCACAGGATGAGCATCGTTGTGGTCTGGGATCTTGGGCTTGAGCTTTCTAAGAACATTCTCTTCCTCTTCTTCTGCAGCTTCAGGCACTGGGGCCTTGTTCTTCTCAGTAGCTGGGATGCTTCTTGTATTTCTCTTTGGCTTTGGATTTGGAGCTGGCTTGGCCTTGGAAGCAGCTGCCCCTGATCTTATGGCATCACCCATCAGCTTGGGTGCCTTTGGTGCTGGTGCAGCTACCTCTTCTTCTTCCTCCTCATCTTCCATGATGGAAGCTTTGCCAAGCACTCTGGCTACAGTTTTCTTCACCCTTTCTTTCCTCTTCTTGCCTTCAGCAGCAACTGGCTCTATGGGAGTGGGCTTCTCAGTTGAAGCTCTGGCCTTTGACATAGGCTGCCTGCCTGCTGGCCTTTTGATCTTCATCCCTGGTTTTATGCCCTGTGCTGGCTCAACTCTCTTGGAAGTTGCTTCCTCTTCTGCCACATAATCCTCATCTTCTGAGTCTGAGGTTCTCTTCTTTCTCTGTCTTGTGGCAGCTTTAGGCAGATTGCTAGGGGTGCTCCTGCTGCCATCATCTGAGGAACTTGAGGGACTAGTGCCCTCACTCATCTGCACTTGCTGCTCTGACATGTTTTGGCTATCACTTTGGTCTAACATGATGCAAACTGTGACTGCTGACCCTGTGAATAGGTTATTGATGAGATAGAGTGGATGAGCATCATAAAATGCAGAGATTTTTGCAAAAGAATAATTCAAAAACTTAGTTTTAGTTTCCCACTGAAAGCATCTCGGATCTACCGATTTTTAAACTCGGTGATACCGAAGCAGTTTTGGAACCTGAACTAGTGAACTCTGTCAGACCGAGTCACAGTTCGGTGGCACTAAGACTGCTAGGGTTTCACAGAGTTCCAAAATCGGTCACACCGACTAGTAATACTCGGTCAGACCGAGTCTAACTTGTGCAATGGCATAAGCCAAATCGGTGGGACCGAGTTTTTCAACTCGGTGGGTCCGAGATGGTTTCGGCGGAAACCTAACCCTAAAATTTTCGAATTAAACCTAATCTACGAGTTCATTGACTGGATAGAAGTTTATCAAACGTGGCAAGAATCATGATGATCACAATGTGCTAGGAATCGGATTGGAGAATAGCATAAAGATCGAGTCCATACCCTAGTTCGGCGGAGACTCGCTACGGCGGCAACGGCGGGGTAGAATTCCCATTGACGGCGATGGAGACCAGCGACTGGAGGCGGCTGGCGGCGAGGAGACGATCCAGAGACCAAGTTGGCAGAGCAGGCTATCGCGCGGGCGAAGGGGCTCGGAGAAATTTCCAAATTTTTGCCCGTGACTATATATAGCCCGACCCTGTCGGTGTGACTGAGTGGAACAACTCGGTGGCACCGAGATGCAAAACTGTATACAATTGTTGCAACTCGGTGTGACCGAGTGGTTCAAATCGGTTGCACTGAGATAGAAAACCTAGATCAACTTAATGATCTCGGTAGGACCGAAAGTAGGATATCGGTCAGACCGAGAATCACAAAGAGGTTTTGGAAGTTTAAGTCTATGACGAATCGGGGACTCCGAGCGCTCCTCACATAGAGTGGTTCGAATCTGACTTGATCAAATTTTGTAATGCAGCATGAATAGAGTTTGAGACAAGAAAAGCATAGATAGCTAGAGGAGGTTCTTAGGCATTCTTGTCCATCCACTTGGCAAAAGGAAATAAAACCAACCAATCCAAACAACAAGTGGATGTCCTCGAATGAGTAAAATATGCAACCAACATGCTCACACAATAAGATGGCAAATAAAATATGTGACAAAGCATGCACAACCAATTCTAGCATCTATCAAGCAATTTGCGATGACTAGGTCATCTATATATGAGTATATTGACTTAGGAGTCAAGTGAGAACACTTGATCATAGATCATACTCATCGTTTAAGCTCAAGTAGGGTTACCACTTTTACATAAAGCATTGTTGTGTTCACATCTTTAGAGTTGCTTTAGCTCAAGTCTTAGAGTAAAGCTCCCCCTAGATGTGATATCCCCCCTAAGAGGGATGAACTAACCTTGGGTTTTGTCGATGATGACTTCATGTAGATGTTGAAGATGTGGATGCTCAATGTTGATGTAGATCACTTGGAGCTATCCATTTGAGTGAATTGCACTTTCAATACCTATATGGGTTAGTCCCATAAGGAACAAACAAGGATATCCATGGACATAGAGTGATGCACACACAAGATGATGTCCATGAAAACTTTTAGGTTACCTTGTCCCTTGTCTTACCAACAAGAGGGTTTGTGACTCCTTGAACTAGTGCAAGATGTGGAAGTTGATTGCACTTGTTCTTGCCATAATGATAAGAGTGAGGTATGTTGGCGGAGTCACCCTCAAGAACTCTCTAGTTCTTCTTATTTTGGATCCACACCATCTTGATGGGAATCCTTGGAGTTGTAGTCGTACTTGATGAAGTGGAACTTGAAGTAGTCTTGGCAATCCACTTGACTAAGGTCTTAGGAGCTTCTTCAAATGCATCAATCTCCTCTTGAAGCTTGTCCTTGCCTTTTTGCTTGTAGTCTTGTGGTGGAAGATCATCTTGAGCTTGTGTCCCCTTGAAGGAAGTATCATACTTCTCTTGTTGAGGAACAAACTTTGTCTTGGGGTATTGATCTTCTTCCCACTCAACTCCATTGGCATTGAACTTTCGTTCAAAACCAACACCTTGATTCTTCCAGTGCATTCCTTGCTTGCGCACTATTTCCTCGAATTGCTTACTCCCGGCAAGGCTTTTGTACACCCCTTTCTCTATAATTCCCTTCAATAAGCTATTTTCTTGCTCAAGTGTAACTTGGCTAAGAGAATCATTAGTGGAATCAAGAGAACTACTAGAAGCAACAATATTGGATTTAGCATGATCATTGTTACTACTAGAGGAAGAATCTTTCTTGTTCTTGTTACTACACTTGACTTGAGGCATGTAAGTGGATAAGAGTAAATGCTTGGCAATGTAAGAAGAACTTTTCTTGCGGAGATCATCATTGATTGCTTTTAAAAACTCATGCTCTTGCTCAAGATTGAGCTTTTCAAAGCGTAATTTCTCATGAGCTCTTAAAAGTTCTCGATGATCTTCGAAGATAGTTTCATGAGCTAACTTAAGAGTGTTTAGTTCTTTAGTTAGAGCCTCAATCTTCTCCTTATCATTGTCATTCGTTTTATCTTGATTAGTATGATTAATTGACGTTTCATCATAGTATTCATCACTAGAGTTTTCAACAAGCAAATCATCATCACCTAACAAGTCATCTTCATCACTATTAAAATCAACATACTCGGGGTGTGTTACCTTAGGACCTTTGGCCATGAAGCATCTTCCAATTCCTTCATTTGGTGAGTCAAATATGTCGTAGGAGTTGGACAACACAAGTGCTAGACTGGCAACACCTTCATCTTGAGTATCTTCGGAGTCGGAGTGATAACTTCTCTCGGAGTGGCTGTCGGAGTCAGAGCCAGATACCCATTCACCAACATGAGCTTGATGTCTTCGTTTTGTGTAGCTCCTTGATGATTTTTCCTTCCTTTCCGAATCCTTGCTTCTTCGTGAGTATCTTCGTTCATAACGATCATCTCTACTCCTTCTCTCTCTTGGTGGTGAATCTTTGCTTCTTCTTTTTGGAGAGTCTTCTCTTCTCTTGTAGGGAGCCGTACACTCATTGGAATAGTGTCCGGGTCTTCCACAACTGTAGCAGTTTCGCTCTCGACTAGAAGATCTTTTGTTATTGTAGGACCTTGACTTGGAGCTTCTATCTTTGCTTCTACTCTTGTAGAACTTGTTGAAGTTCTTCACCATTAAGCTCAATTCTTCATTGAAGTTTTGTTTCTCACTTGATGATGTAGGGGCTTCACATGAGGCTTTGTAGGCACCACTTGATTTGTTGTGAAGTTCCTCTTTATCCTTAAGTGACATCTCATGAGCAAAAATTCTTCCAATCACCTCCGTTGGCTTGAGATCTTTGTAATTGGGCATCATTTGGATCAATGTGCACATGGTATCATATTTTCCATCCAAGGCTCTTAGAATCTTCTTGATGATGAATCTATCGGTCATCTCTTCACTCCCTAAGCCGGCAATCTCATTTGTGATGAGAGCAAGCCTAGAGTACATTTCAGCGACACCTTCACCATCCTTCATTTTGAACTTGTCAAGTTGACTTTGAAGCACATCCAACTTGGATTCCTTGATGGAGTCGGTACCTTCGTGCATATCAATCAAAGTGTCCCAAATTTCCTTTGCATTCTCAAGACGGCTGATTTTGTTGAATTCTTCGGGGCACAATCCGTTGAAGAGAATATCACAAGCTTGAGCATTGTATTGCAACATCTTCAACTCATCCGCGGTAGCTTCATGGTTTGGTTCTCTCCCATCAAAGAAGTCACCTTGCAAACCAACACACACAATAGCCCAAACGGCGGGGTTATGTCCACGAATATGCATTTTCATTTTATGCTTCCAACTAGCAAAATTAGTACCATCAAAGTAAGGACCTCTACGGTGATAATTTCCCTCGCTAGATGCCATACTCTCCTAGGTTGTGAAACCAAGGCTATGACCACCAAAAGCTATGGAGATCAAAGCAAATGGAGACCAAAGCTCTGATACCACTTGTAGGATCGAAAGTATGTCTAGAGGGGGGTGATTAGACTACTTGACCAAATAAAAACTTAACCTTTTCCCAATTTTAGTTCTTGGCAGATTTTAGCTGTTTTAGAACAAGTCAAGCAATCATCACACAATTCAAGCAAGCATGCAAAGAGTATATTGGCAGCGGAAAGTAAAGCATGCAACTTGCAAGAATGTAAAGGGAAGGGTTTGGAGAATTCAAATGCAATTGGAGACACGGATGTTTTTCCCGTGGTTCGGATAGGTGGTGCTATCCTACATCCACGTTGATGGAGACTTCAACCCACGAAGGGTAACGGTTGCGCGAGTCCACGGAGGGCTCCACCCACGAAGGGTCCATGAAGTAGCAACCTTGTCTATCCCACCATGGCCATCGCCCACGAAGGACTTGCCTCACTAGCGGTAGATCTTCACGAAGTAGGCGATCTCCTTGCCCTTACAAACTCCTTGGTTCAACTCCACAATCTTGTCGGAGGCTCCCAAGTGACACCTAGCCAATCTAGGAGACACCACTCTCCAAGAAGTAACAAATGGTGTGTTGATGATGAACTCCTTGCTCTTGTGCTTCAAATGATAGTCTCCCCAACACCCAATTCTCTCTCATAGGATTTGGATCTAGTGGAAAGAAGGTTTGAGTGGAAAGCAACTTGGGGAAGGCTAGAGATCAAGATTCATATGGTAGGAATGGAATATCTTGGTCTCAACACATGAGTAGGTGGTTCTCTCTCAGAACATATGAGTTGTAATTGTGTATGTGTTCTGATGGCTCTCTCCACGAATGAAGAGGAGGTGGAGGGGTATATATAGCCTCCACACAAAATCCAACCGTTACACACAATCTACAAATCTCAGTGGGACCGAATCAACAAACTCGGTAGGACCGAAAAGGTAAACCTAGTGACCGTTAGAGATTTTTGATGGGACTGACATGCAACTCGGTAGGACCGATTCTGTTAGGGTTTGGGCATAACGTAATCTCGGTGAGACCGATTACACAAACTCGGTGAGACCGAGTTTGGTAATAAGCTAACCAGAGAGTTGGTCGGGTAAACTCGGTGGGACCGATTTGCTCTTTCGGTGAGACCGAAAAGTTACAAAAAGGAAACAGAGAGTTTACATTGCAATCTCGATGGGACCGATTCGCTCTTTCGGTGAGACCAAAAAGTTACGAGAGGGAAACAGAGAGTTTGCAATCCCATCCCGGTGAGACCGAGATCCCTATCGGTAGGACCGAATTGATAGGGTTTGGCAGTGGCTTATGACAAGTGAAACTCGGTGGCGCCGGATAGAAAGAATCGATATGACCGAGTTTGGCTTAGGGTTTAGGTCAAATGTGGATATGGGAAAGTAGTTGAGGGTTTTTGGAGCATATCACTAAGCACATGAAGCAAGAGGCTCATTAAGCAACACCTCATCCCTCCTTGATAGTATTGGCTTTTCCTAAAGACTCAATGTGATCTTGGATCACTAAAATATAAAATGAAGAGTCTTGAGCTTTTGAGCTTGAGCCAATCCTTTGTCCTTAGCATTTTGAGGGTTCCACTTTCACATCCATGCCATGCCAATCATTGAGCTTTCCTGAAATAATCATCTTGGAATAGCATTAGCTCAATGAGCTATATGTATTTATGAATTACCAAAACCACCTAGGGATAGTTGCACTTTCAGGGGTACAATGGTAAACTATATGGACATATGGCCCAGCTGTCAGTCTCTTCGCCTGCGGCCCTCCGGCCGACTGCCTGGGCCCACCAAGCCGACTGGTCTGGTACAGAGCCGACAGGCCGCACCTGCCGCTGGGGGTCTTGCCGGCTGCTGATTACTGTAGCCATGCCTCTAAATGACGCAGGCTTGGTCATGGGGTCGTGGCTACAAGCCTGCCGCCTGGCAGGCAATTACTGTAGCCACTCCCTGTCTCGTCTGGTTAACGGCGCGTGGGACCCACGGGAGGGGCAGGCCAACTTCCACGGGCCGGCTCCCCACGGGTCCGACTGGTGGCGCCCTTGCCGTCTTCCGGACTCTAACTGACTGGTAGGGCCCGTCTTCCGTGGATCGTACTGTCAGACCGTCGTGGGTACAGGACTCCGCCCACTGTTGCTGTCGTCAGGGATGGCATGGAAACAGTGATGCGCCAGACGGAGATCTCCGCTGGTACAATGCACTATCCCCTGGCTATCCACCGGAAAAGGGGAGGGAGTGGGCTTTTACTGTCGCCACTCCCTGCCCCATCCCCCTGGTGAGGGCATGGGCTTTGCTGGTGTCGTGGGCCGACTTCCCGTGGCCAGTTTCTCTGGAAGCCGCCAGTCGGAGTCGGCCGGTCTTGATCTCGTCTCTAGGGCTCAGACGCATATGGGCTGCCGGCTGTTCCTCCAGCCGCCCTCCTGAAGTCGGCTCTTCGTTCGTTGTCTTGAGGGGCGCAGTCAGCCCCGATGTCTTGAAAGGTTATGGGCCTCGGGTTAGCCTACCCTCGGCCCATTGCTCCGACATACACGTTTGCAACCAGAATGACAACGCTATGTACGCTTCGACCAGGTGGGTCCCGACTGTCAGGCACTTCCTTGCCTCCGAAGATGTAGCTGGTGGCCAGCAGTTGTTGGGCGAATCGTTTTTTTACCCGGACGCACTTACTTGCGTGCAAAGATGTAGCTGGTGGGTCCCAGCAGTCAGGGGGAAACGTTTTTTTCGCGAAATACGGTGGCCCGTCCGGTGGGTCCCGTTGTCAGGTGGAGGAATAATTATTTTGCACGCAATAAGGAGGCACTTCCTTGCAATGGCCATGGACCCAGCTGTCAGCCTATCCACGTACAGTCCATGTGCGATGGAAGCCGTTCCTTGACCACGTTGACCACATCGTGCCGAGAGCACCAGGGCGGTGGACGATGGCGAGGCCTAGGAAGGGGATGACGCGGAGCCGGGGAAGACGCGGTAGTGGATGCCCATGCGTAGAGGAGTACGAGGGATCACTGATTCACTGCGGTGTGAGGCTGCCGTCGCCGTAGAATAACAGGGGGTGTGGGTGAGTAGAGGGATGGCCTGGCCAGCGGTGTGAGTAGTAGGGGGCGGTGAGGCCTCCGCCACATCGCAGCCGGCCACGGGAGGCAGGAGCACGAGGCACGACCGGTGCTGGTTTGGGCGGCTGGAGCAAGAAGACCAGAGGGTGAAGAAGCACTACAGCCGTTGGATGGACATCGTACGGTCACTGGAGCTACAATCATGCATATTGACTAAGTTAACAAAGCCCTCCGTCCCCATCAACTTAGTAGGCCCACAAGTCAGCCTGCCACTATACTGGGTCCCAGCTAACAGGGGGAGTATTCTTTTTTTTGTGCGTAATAAGAAGGCACTTCCTTGCGTGCGAAGATATAGCTGGTGGGTCTGAGCTGTCAGCGGCGGTAACCTTTTTTCGCGAAATACAGAGGCCCTTTCGGTGGGTCCCTTATGTCAGGTGGAGGAATCATTATTTTGTGCGTAATAAGGAGGCATTTCCTTGCGTGCGGCCGTGGACCCAGCTATCAGCCTCTCCACGTAAAGTCCACTTCATATGCATGTCGGTCGTTGACCATGTTGACCAGGCCGCGCCGAGAGCACCAGGACAGTGGAAGGCGGCAAGGCCTAGGAAGGGAATGACACGGAGGCAGGGAAGACTCGACAGTTGTTTCCCACGCGGAGGGGAGTACGACTGTACGAGGGTTTACTGGTTCGTCTGCCGTCGCCGGAGAATAACAGCAGGTGTGGGTGAGTAGAGGGATGGCTAGGCCAGTGATGGGAGTACGGTGGGGCGGTGAGGCCTGCGCGGCAGCAGAGCCGGCCACGGGAAGGAGGGAGCAGGCAGTCCCGTCGGCGCCTGTTTGAGCGGCTGGAGCAGGAAGAGCAGAGATTGAAGAAGCACGACGGCCGTTGGACGGCCATCCAACAGTCACTGCTTGTGCGTCAACCTTTTTTTAGGAAAGCCTCAAATCTGTGGAAAATAGCATACAACCCATCTGCCATTATTTCTAATAATTTATAGCCCATTTGCTAATCATTAAGGTTTTTTGGAGCCCATATTCTTTTTGTTAGCATTACAACCCATATTGTGGCCACGGTTAAAAAATTATACGAAATTTTGCATATTTCGGTGCGGTCCGAACTGTTTTTAATCCCAAAATTTCGACTCACATTCAAACTGATTTAAAAAATAAACGTATATCAATACAAAATCCAACAAATTCTCCATGCATAAAAATTAATGTAATTTCAAATCTCAAAATGAAGAAAAGATATTTGAAACAAATTGTCGGTTTGATGTGTTTTAAAAATGTACAACCCATTTCTCATTACTGATGGGGCATTTTCTCGGCCAGCCGAATGAAAGCTCTCCTCGTCTTGAAAGATTTGCAGCCCAACAGGCCTGACAAAGCGACTTACTTGGCAAATCACAAAAAAACTGGGTTGTGGCCGTGGACCCAGTTGTCAGCCTCTCCACATACAGTACTCTTCCGATGGAATGTCGTTGACCACGCCGCGCCGAGAGCACCAAGGCGGTGGACGACAGCGAGGCCTAGGAAGGGGACGACGCGGAGCCGGGGAAGACATGGTAGTGGAAGCCCACGCGGAGAGCAGTACGAGGGTTCACTGGTTCGGCTGCGGTGTGAGGCTGTCGTTGCCGCAGGGCCTGGCTAGCGGTGGGGGTAGTAGGGGGCGATGAGGCCTCATCGGCAACACAGCCGGCCACTGGAGGCAGGAGCAGGCGGTCTCCCCGACACTGGTTTGGGCGGCTGCTGCAAGAAGAGCAGCGATTGAAGAAGCAGCAGGACCGTTCGATTCAAATCCAACGGTTACTAATGCTAGAATCGTTTGTTGACTAAGTTGACAAGACATGCATACGCGTCAACTTAATAGGCCCACGGGTCAGCCTCCCAACCGGTGCGCCCCAGATGTCAGTGGGAGGAATCATTTTTTCGCGTAATAAGGAGGCGGTTGATTGCATGCGGCCAGGCCAGCGGAGGGAGTAGGATGGGCCAGGGAAGCATGCGCGGCATCACAACGGGCCACAAGAGGAGGGAGTAGGCAGTCCCGCCGGCGCTAGTTGAGGCGGCTAGAGCAGGAAGATCAGAGATTGAAGAAGCACGTCGACCGTTGGATGGACATCCAACACTAACTGCTGCTAGAATCGTGTGTTCACTGACAAAGCCTTGCGTAAACAAGTCAGCCTCAAAATCTCTGGCATGTACAGCCCATTTGCTATTATTTTTATAATTTTTACTCATTTTCTAATTCATATGGAATTTATTGCAGCCCGTTTTCCATTTTTAGAATTGCTGGCCATTTTCTGGTCAGTACCAGGGTAAAAAATTAACTAAATATGTGGGAAATTTTGAAAATTCGCAAATTTTTCCTGGGGAACGAAATATTCTTAATCCAATAATTAATAGCCATACTAAAACAAATTTAAAAATAAATTACTACTATGTCATGTTAAAACCAATGAAATACGTATAAGATATCAGTGAAGAACAAAAACAAAAAAAGAAACTTATATCCCATTTGCTATAAATTTTTTGGAATTTTCAACCCCTTTTGATATTACTTTTAACAGACATTGACCATACTCTTAAGCCAGGCCGGAATGCATCCTTCCTTGTCTTGAAAGATTTGCAGCCGAGTAATTCGGAGAAAACAAATAGGCCTAGCTTGGGTATTCTTCAAAAAAAATACTGGGCTACCTATTTTCCCAAAGAACTGGTGCATGAGCATTTAGCTTTATTTATTTATTTACTTATTTATGTTTAGGGGACCATGAGCATGTACCTGGGCCGGATTCATGTGAGAGCCTCCCTTCCAGTTAATTATGGGCTTCTCTATTGGGCCTTCATCAGTGGGCTGCATGTTATCAACAAGTGGAAAATGTGTCCCGACTTTCAAAAAAATGTGTTCCGTATGATAAATAGTATGCGCTACATACGGTACGGGGCACTAAAGGATCGAACCATGCAACGACTTCTAAAACATTGTGTTTGTCGTTCTAACAACACATTTATTCAACCAACAGATGAATATACTACTCATTGTACATTGAAAACAGCAGCAGCAACCAGGGCTGGGGGTGCAACAAAAGTAGTAAGCAGGCTAGAAGAGTGAAGACACAGCTCTCTCTTCCAAACCAAACATCAGCCATCATTACAAAAGGGCTACCAAAAAAGAACAAGTGTATGCATCAAACTAAATAAAGATCCTACTACACCAAGTGTACGCATCTAACTAACTGGCTCAGTTAGACGTTACTATTTATTTATTTATTTCGAAACGGAGGCAAAAGAATTGCCTCGTTGATTAATTAAGAAGAAGAGAATTTCCTGGTTAATCTACGGAAAACCGGGCTAAAACCGAAGACGTTACTATTTATTAAGGTGCAGTGGAGTCGCAGATGGAGAGGAGTGGGAAACTTCACTTGTTCGGGTGCGCGGCAGCACAGCCGCGGTGGTTAGAAGGGAAAACGTAAATTGGACACGGCATTACTTTTATAAGAGACATGTGTTTTATACCCCACAGTAGGCATACTAACAAGTTCACACACAAATACAATAGAAAAGGTAAACATTCATATCAAACTCAGGTTCACAGGACACGTTCATATCCATAGCCAACATTCACAATCAACAACTCAAAAGATTCATATATACACAAGCTCAGCATATCTATGCATTCAAATGATTGATAGATCACACGACAATATTCATACATAATTTACAAAAAGATTCAGATATACGCATGTTCAGTATGTTTATGCATCCAAATGATTGAGATCACAGCCAATATGATCCATGGACGAACTTTAATTACCTAGGGTACAGACTGGTAAACGGTGTTCAATCGGAGGTACTTCTTGCTAAAATTAGTTCTTGTACGAGTAAACTTTCGAGTACATAAGAGGCAGCACAGACAATCTGAACTTTGCTTGTAGGTTTATCCTCAAATAGTGGTCTCGTGCCCAGGGAGGCTGGAGCAACTTGGCCACTACTTTCATCCAACCAGTTTACTGGGTCATCTTGGTCCTGTATCTCGCCAAAATTCTACATTGAAGACGAGAAAGGAGGCAGTTGAGAAAATGAACCACTCAAATTTTTTGTGCAGTTCAACTTAAATGGAGCATCCTTGGCGTGCAGACTGATTAAGTGCCAGATGAATATACGCGTCAACCAACTTGTCTGGAATCTTAAGACTCCATGTCATATAGTTCGCTCCCATATGTGCCGATAACCAAAAGGCACAAGTTGGGACCAAAGACTGGACTGCGTTTTTCTGGGCTATGCACCAAGCAATATTTTTGGCGTTCACTCTCCTAACACTTGGAGTTTGAAAATTGGTTGACGCCGGTTCATACTCGAATGAATATAGGCACTTCTTGTCAACATCGATGCTTGTCTGAGTGAACTTTGGAGTACATAGCACCAACATAAGTACCTGTCCATCTGATCATTTTGTGCAGTTCTACTGAAATCACCCGATGTAATGATTTGACTGCGAGTTCAGGCTCCAAATTACTCCTTTATGAAATCGGCAAACAGTAGCACAATACCAAATTACCAATACATATGACAGGCACAATAATCAGGATAAAGACCAGTACCAACCTGTGTGAGGTAGCATATCAATTACTATTTCCTTTGACTGGAAGCCGAGATAAGCCAAGCGACTGACAGCAAAGGATGAAAGCATGCAGAGTTTAGCAACTGACAGGAAAGGACGAAAGCTGTCGAGGCAATGAAGCACCCAAAGTTTTTGTGCAGTTCCACCAAAATTGAGCATCCCTGTTGGCACATATATTGAGAGAGTGAGATTACTGTAATAGTGGGACTAGTTTATGAAACATACACTAACAAATAGAAGTACCCTCATTATCTTAATGGGTGAAGTTAGCAACATAGTAGTCTTGCTTAAAGAGAGGTATTAGTTTATTTAATCAGTGCCAATTAGCTCAACTCAACACACAAAGCATTGCCATTTATCATAGGTTGCAAAACTTTAACGTGCAAAGATAAAGGAGTTTCTCATGATAGTAGCACGATACAAATAGAGATGACAACAAACTAATATGGATGAAGGCCTTAGGCCCGTACCAACCTGAGAAAAAAATCTTTTTCATGTAGTCCCATAAGAGATGATAAAGCACTCACTGGAATCACACAATAGTATATATTTTTGTGCACTTCAAATGTATGGTTGAAATCACTCTTGTTTATGAGTGCTGAGATTATATCGAGAGATTATCAAGAACTTCCAGCAGAGTTAAAGCACTGGCTGGGATACAGTTCATTGTATTGTCTTGTGTAGTTCCATTTAATGTATGATTGGCACAACATGATCCCTGTTTGCACAAGTAGGAACAAGGTGAAACCTTCATTAGCTTAGTGAGAAAGGATAGGAAGACATTAGCATATTACTCAACCAGTAGCATCAAATTCATGATGGACAATACGCAAAACATTGCCTCATTGAACCAATGCAATAAATTGACATGCAAAACAATAGCACTATTATGTCATGACACTAATAATATTCCCTCCCTGCTCCACCACATGATTCACCTCCATAGACAAACATACACACGTACATGATTCAGCATAGGGTCCTACTAAAGATTTGTTTAACTCCAATAGGAAAATTAGGTAGTAATAAATTAGTGGTACTTAAGTACTCCTAATTAATTAAGTGAGACAGCAGAAGTGGAAGGGCTCCCTGGAGGATCATCTCACATGTAAGGTAGTCGTTGCCAGAGCCCTTGAATGGCCTCGACTGAGGCCTCTGGCTTCAGCAAGATCGCCTTGGCACTGTTTATTCTTCTTCTTCTTCCTCTTCATTCTCTATTTCTCTTTCTCCTCACCAGTTGGTGAAGCCAAGTACATGATTGGCCTTCTAATTCAGAATTGGTTTTGTCAGTGAGGGAGTACAAGTGTACTAGTAAAAAACAACATTATTTTCTCATGGCAGTCGGAAAATAGAGATGAACACATGCATTAAATATCATTCTTACCTAAAGGAAGGTTATGGCGCCAATATGGATGATGAGGATTGGAACACAAATCTCCCTTTGTGCAGTTCCACCAAAATGAACCACCTGTTCCATTCTGACATTCCAGTTAAACAGTACAAAAGTCACTTCTTTTAAGAAGAGTTTTGTGCAGTGCACCAAAAGGTCACAACAGCAACCAGGTGAATTGGATATCCCTGTTTGCACAAAAAGGCACAGAGGAAACAGTCAGAGTCTCAAACAATTACAGGCAAAAACATTTTGCTAAACTTGTCATGGCTTATAACAGTGGGTGCACCAGCAGTCCAGCACCATGTACATAAACAGGGGCATAAAGTGGTGATTCATAGTTTGTTGCCCCGAGAAACAAACATCCAAGAAACATATCTGGGTTGGTCCCATTTTTGTTCACTCTAGCCACCTACTCCTATTTGTGGATAGCAAACCTAGTCCTGGTCATACCACTGTGTATAGCGTTACCCCTATATTTCCCTTTTCGACCAAGAGACCGGTTGGATGACCAGTCTCTAGTACTTTCACCCCCTTTCCTTCCTGTTTGTACCAAGTCCGATGTACATACTAAATTCCCCCACCCCCACTTTATTTCTTGTTTGAACCAAGTACTCCCTCCATCCAGAATTACTTGTCATCAAAATGGATGTGTCTAGAACTAAAATACATCTAGATACATCCATTTCAATGACAAGTATTTTCGGACGGAGGGAGTACAAGATTCGACTCCATGAAGTAGCTTTACCTCTAACAATAGAAGAAGAAAAAATATGTGACGTTGGACCATCCGATCGAGAGGGGCTGAGAGGTAGGAAATGATGCACATGCAGCGACGTAGTGAGCTGGGGAAGTAGAGCTAAGGAGGTTTCGAATGAAGATATACCTGAAGGTCATCGGGATGTGGATAGGTGGACGGCGGGAGGCCGGATCCGCCCACGGGCAATGACGAAGGGATGGGAGGACCTCCCGTGCCGGCGCTCGGCCAGAGATAACGGCGTGGCCGGCAGTGGGTCTCCTCCCTCGCTGTCGACGATGGCCTAAACACTGCCCCTCCTCCCCTTCACCGGCGGAGGGGGATACGTCCGAATCGGTAACCAGCGGTGAGGATAGAAAGCCAGTGTTTTTTGAAGGGAGAAAGACAGTGTTACTACCCCTATCTTGTTTAAATCTGGAGAGGATGAGAGTGTGTGAATAGAGCAACCCTAGAAAGTAAGCGCGGAGGCTCCGGCCTATATATACGTAGTGAGCAACCCTAGCAAGCAAGCAACCCCTATCTTCGTCAACTCGTACAAGACCGAGAAATTTGATTACTACAACGCCCTCTCCCTCGCGGACTGAGCTCTGGTGCCTTAACTACACCTGCCTTTGGCTGCATGACAGGAGGGCCAACCACCTGTTGGGCCCACCTGTCATGGATGCAAAGGCAGGAGCAGTAAGTTGAAGCTTTCGCTATCCCTCCCGCACGAGGTGGATGGACATGTAGCAATGGATTCAATACTGTAGAAGTAGGAGTAATCATTATTGTTCGTCTTCTCGAAGAGGCGAAGAGCCAAGCGCAACCCGAATGTGGCAGTTGCGAACGCTCGCGTGGTGCGGTTCCTTGGAGTACTAGCCAGGCTCTTGCATGAGACAAAATTGCTATTGTTTAACAATTAAACTCCATTATCCATTGGTTGATACTCATTCTGCATAGGTACACGCACTTAGTACCGTTTCCTCCTAGGGTCACCAATGCTTATTTGCTAATTAATAGCATTGCATGCAATGAACTAGCCATTGCAAGTCATTAAAAGCATGCACACCTCTCATCTCTTATTGGTTGATATGTCAAGAAACAAGAAACAAGGTAGAAGTTAATGCACCACGCCTAAGTGTTGTGGGACTATTTGGTTTTCGCAAGATGACTTACACACCTAGACGGAGGGAGTAGTATAGCCCTGTAAACCAGAAAGGGGTATTTGCCTTTCTAGAGATTTCAGCAAGTGACTAGACTACACCGTGTGCAGTACTCCCTCCCTTCCGGTTTATAGGGCTCAAATCTCAAATCTCATGAACCAAGGCATTTTGCGATTGGAGGAATGTATCTCGTACTTTACAAAACTACCCTAATTAAACTCATGCATTAATTACATAGTTCTCTCGTTTTCCTCTCTGCCTTGTTCGCGGTGCACAATATTGAGCACTCCTATATGACTAGCCGCTCTATCTACATGCGGGACATTTCAAAGCATCTGGGCCCGCGTGCCATCCACCAAATCACAGCGAGGTGCTACAGTCGAGACTCACCTGTAACCTCAGTGTGGCTGTCATGACCCGTCATGTCACAAAACCCACACCTTTACCAGCAGTGGTAAGGTGGCCTCCAAGTTGGACTGGACGAAGCAACCATCATTTCACTGGAACGCTCGTTCAAGCCCTTTCTTCCCTTTCTTGAAGAAAACCTCACTCGAGGCTACTCACTTCTGCCATTTTTCTTCTGTACCAACGAAGGAAAGGTGGGCGAATCAGTTATGCCGCTATATTTTCATTCCAAGAATCTTCTTTTTGCGAAGCACCGACCAATTCTCACATCCTATTCTTTTCCTGTTTTCATTGTGATTGTGGTTTCCTTTCGATTGCTTTTTGTTTGTCAGTTCATTGATGGATCCTGGAGCACTAGGCAAAGAGTTGCCGGCGGATAACCCACTGGAGATAGCGATCTCCAGGAAGCGGGCACCGACCAACGAGTTGACCATGTTGGCGGGCCAACCCATGGAGATGAAGAACTCCAAGAAACAAGCATTGGCCAAAGAGTTGAGGACGTTGGCGGACGAACTCCTCAAAGGAAGTTGGAAGAACGGCAAGGGCCCCACCGTGCCTACCCAAGAACTCTGATTGCCACCTATGTGAGGCTCAAGACCGAGTTTGAGGAGATAGTCGCCGTTGAGAAGCAGTATTCCCCTGGCAAGGTGATGGCCCCCATCGAGGATGAGGAGATGGCCCTCGGAGGGATGAGATCCCCCGGTGAGCTGCACAAGGTAAAAAAATAATGGCTTATTACCATAGTTGTGGTTTTTGATTAATTGCAATGTGCTTGCTAATATGTTAGGGTTGTGCAGGTGCCGGTGGACGTCCTTGATGATTTCGATGTCGTGGCCCGTCCTGTTGGCATCGCCCCGGAGATCGATTCCGATGCCGCTGTCCATCCTATGGACATCGCCCCAGAGATCGATTCCGATGTCGCGGTCAGTCCTGCGGACATCGCTGCAGAAATCGATTCCCATGCCGTTGTCCGTGCTGTGGTCATTGCCTGAGAGATCGATGACAAGAAATAGTTGGTCGGGCTAATCCTTCAAGGTAGTTTGCATTGCCTTGTGTTTAATTACCAGAATGATGCGTGTTATCAAACCATCTTAGGGCTAGTGCACTATCTTGTGTGGGCGGATCTTGCTACTTTTGTGTGATAGCGAATCATGCGAACCCTCTCCGAGTTATGGAAACAGATGTATCCTCACCAGCTTTTGATGTAATATATGGCATGATTAGATGTAGGTTTGAACTGTTTATCATATCAGCAGGGCTTTTTTGATGATTCTTGGTGTTAGTAGGCTAGCTACTGTGCGAGCTATAGTACTTGCAAAACACTCACCAAAGAGAAACGTTGGGGCTGATGAGCTTGTGGTACGCTTATACTTATCCCTCGTTGATCGACCAATAGCCCTAGCTCCTAAAATTGTAGGCTTAGCGATCGATGACCTAGGCGGGCTAGTTTGGCCTAGTGGGTTTCAGTGATATGTCGTGCAACACAAAATCATAGCGGTGCAGAGACGTACTCCCTCTGTTCCAAAATAGATGACCTAGGCGGGCTAGTTTGCCCTAGTGGGTTTCAGTGATATGATGTGGTACAGTGCCGTCCAGTCTTCGCGTGTGGTAGCAGTATTGCGGTTACAGTAAGTTTTCTTGAAGAAGTGGAATTCAATGAAGTCATGATGGTTCCTTCGTCCGAACAACTTACAGTGGGAAAGGTTAGGCCTGCGATACGACCGGGGTAGACCGGGATAATTTTGTGCATGGCAGGTGGACTAGGATGGTCGACGTCCCACATGTCGGTGAATGAAAGTATTTTTTTCTGATATAGAGGACGAGCAACGAGTATTCATTGTTTATTTTTGATGAAAGCTATTGTCTCCACTGTTACGACGGAGGAGTGTGAAACACGGCAGCCTAGTGAACTTGGCATGTGCACCACTCCCTCCTTCCTCATGTAATGCCCATGTTACATCTTTTTCTCACTTTCTCTCTATCTATTTCCTCTCAAATGTTTTTTACCTTTCTTTTTTTAAGACACAATTGTTTTTATGCCTTTTTTAGAATTATTTTTTATACCTAGGAGCACGTGTAGAGACGGGCTCTTGCATAGCCCACTCCTTGACTTTGTCAATGCCTCTCTCTCCTCCACATAAGGAGTACTACTTGCTATGCATGCATGCGGCGGGAAGCTGGCGTCTTGAGGGGCCAGGGCGGTGAGAGCGGGCTCCGGAAGCAGTCCGGACTCTAGCATAATTTTGGTTTTGACAGTATTTCTTTCTCCATTGACAGGCAGGCCCGCATAGATAGATAAAGAACACGAGCTAATGAGGCGCATGCGGACTGTTTGACTGGTCAACCAGACAAATACGGAGCTATACGCTGAGCCAATGACCGTATAATCACCATATCTCATATACAATGATCAAAGTGAGCTATCAAGACAAGTTCGATGACCGCCAATGCATTTTACTCGGTAATAAATGACCAGGATTGCACGGGAATCCAAATTTGCTTCGTCTTCTGTCCTTGAGCTCTTGACAAACCAATGCACTATACGGTTGTCCGGCCACTCCACCCCAGAGCTCTCACCAAGCGTTGTTCATGCCACCGCACCGCACACTAACCGGTAAGGCAGCAATGCCATCCCGCCGCGCCGAGTTCCTCGCCGCCCATGGCCGCACACAAAATGGTAGGGAAGCGATGGCATCCCGCCGTGCCGAGTTCATTGCCGCTCGTGACCTCACAACTATGTGGGAGGAATTTGAAGATGCCAAGGCCCAATGGGCGGTAGAGCAAGAGGCGGCCAAAGCTGCATAGAGGGAGCGGAAAAGTCAGAAAGCACTCAAGAAAAGAGAGGCCCACCGCCGCAAGAAAGAAAAGGATGCACGCGCTGCTGCGGAGATGTTGGCGGAGATCCAAGCACGGTGGGGTGTCACCGACAAAGCCAGGAAGGACAACGACGACGTCTGGCCAGCATGTGAGAAGTAGTAGTACTAGTAGTTTATGTGTGTGTGAGGGAGTCCTGGATTAGGGGGTGTCCGGGTAGCCGGACTATACCTTCAGCCGGACTCCAGGACTATGAAGATACAAGATTGAAGACTTCGTCCCGTGTCCGGATGGGACTTTCCTTGGCGTGGAAGGCAAGCTTGGCGATGCGGATATTTAAGATCTCCTACCATTGTAACCGACTTTGTGTAACCCTAACCCTCTCCGGTGTCTATATAAACCGGAGGGTTTTAGTCCGTAGGACAACTTGATCATACAACAATCATACCATAGGCTAGCTTTTAGGGTTTAGCCTCCTTGATCTCGTAGTAGATCTACTCTTGTACTACCCATATCATCAATATTAATCAAGAAGGACGTAGGGTTTTACCTCCATCAAGAGGGCCCGAACCTGGGTAAAACATCGTGTTCCTTGCCTCCTGTTACCATCCGGCCTAGACGCACAGTTCGGGACCCCCTACCCGAGATCCACCGGTTTTGACACCGACATTGGTGCTTTCATTGAGAGTTCCTCTGTGCCATCGCAATCAGGAAGGATGCCTCTTCCCGTCTTTAAAGACGGCGCCGTTACTAAGGGAGCCTTGGCTGTCGGCCAAACTCTCCGGCTAGGCGGTTTTCTCATGACCGCCTGTTCGGCCGTTGCGCCGACGGTGACCTCTCGAGTCATCAAAAGCAATCTTCATGTCAGCTCGGAACTCGTCGAGCAGTTAGATCCAATGGAGCTCTCTTCCGTAAATGAGCTCTTGGATCGCATCGCCGTCTTGGGGGTCACTATGGATTATGACCAGGTTGGGCTTAAACCCGATCTAAGAGAAATTAATTCTCCCCAAGTCACCCATCACGTTGCCGTGGTAGAGGCACAGTGCGGCGACTCTTCATCTATCTTAAGGACTAGCTACATCCGGATTCCCGATCCCTCCAAGCCGGACACCCGCGGAGGGGAGGATGTAACTCAAGACCTGAACTTAGAATCAGGCAATGGGCTAGATTCACTGGACAACATCCAAGAATCCAAACTTCAGAGTTCGGAAACTCCTTGGCCTCTGAGTCTTAGATTGGGTGAAGTTCCAGATTTAATTCCACCCATCCACCCGAACATAAGCGATATATCCCAAATCAGGCAAAATCCCAAAGAAACAGTACATCATTACTGGGCGAGGTTCCTCCTGATTATGAACAGGATAAAGGACTGCCACGAGGAAGACACAATCTCAATCTTCTGCAATAATTGCACGGACAAGGGAATCCTCAACGCCACAGGTCGTCGTGATCTTGCACGCTTCGCTGACTTGGCGTCCATAGTTCAAAAGTACTGTGCGATGGAAAGAGCCCGAAAAACCGAAACTAAATTTTGGGACAATCCGGCCCTGAATAGAAACCTCGTCCGAAATAAAAGGGTGCATCATCATCAGACACCCGGGTTAAAAACCAAAAAACCAAAACCCTCTACAGGGCATGGAACCGTACTGGAGGGATGGCTTAATGGACCCTGTAAAATTCATAGTACAGAGGACGCCACAAAAACTCATAGCCTTAGAGCATGTTGGATACTCTCGCAGGTGGCCAAAAGGGGCGAAGATCTCCTAATTCCGGAGGCCGCAGAAAGCCACCTCAAGGACTCCAGTATAGTCTTAACAGTCTTCGAAACTTTCGCATCAAATAATATGCGAAAAAGAACACTCCGCAGTCTCGCCGAAGTCTATCAAGTAGCAACAATAAACCCATGGAGTGACACGGCTATTACTTTTAATGCCAGTGATGAACCTAAATTCTGAACAACTCGAGCACCAGCCGCATTGGTACTCAGCCCTATAGTGGACGGCTTTCGCCTCACCAAGGTACTCATGGACGGAGGCAGCGGATTGAACCTCATTTATGAGGAAACCCTTCAAAAAATGGGAATAGACTGGAACCGCATTGAGCGAAGTAGCACAACCTTTAGAGGAATAATCCCCAGTCAGGAAGCGCGCTGTGGAGGAAAAATCACACTAGATGTGGTGTTCGGCACGCCGGATAATTATAGGTCCGAAGAGGTCACATTCCAAGTGGCCCCGTTCAGTAGCGGATACCACGCTCTGCTGGGGCGGGAAGCATTTACAATCTTCCAAGCAATACCCCATTACGGGTACATGAAGCTCAAGATGCCCGGGCCAAACGGAATCATCACTCTCGCTAGTGATCCGGACATAGCACTCTGCGCCGAAAACAAGACAGCCGCATTGGCCCTTGAGGCACTGTCCGAAGCCCTAGTGGCTGAGGAACTGACTATGCTGCGCTCCACGGTAAACAGGGACGATGTGATACTCGACAAAAGATCCAAGTCCACCTCCTTTAAACTAGCGGATGAAATAGTCAAATTCCAGGTCCATCCAACGTACCCCAATAAAACAGCTTCCATCGGGGCACAATTAAACCCCGATGTAGACGCCGCACTACGAGAATTCCTATGGGAGAACTAGGACATTTTTGCCTGGCACCCTTCGGACATGCCAGGAATCCCACGCAGGCTGGCTGAACACAGCTTAAATATCCTAAAAGGATTCAAACCTGTCAAACAAGCCCTTCGGCGTTTCTCTGAGCCCAAGAGACAGGCAATGGGAGAGGAGCTAGCCAAACTATTGGAGGCCGGATTCATCAGAGATATAAAACATCCGGATTGGCTAGCAAACTTGGTGATCGTACCAAAGAAGGACAAATCCTGGCGCCTGTGCGTTGACTTCAAAGACCTTAACAAGGCTTGCCCAAAGGATCCCTTCCCCCTCACCCGCATCGATCAAATTATCGATGCCACTGCAGGACACGATTCATTGTGCTTCCTCGACGCATACTCTGGTTACCATCAAATCAAGATGGCCGAGTCAGACCAAGCCGCAACGGCATTCATCACACCATACGGCCCAGTCTGCTTCAACACAATGCCTTTCGGGCTCAAAAACGCTGGCGCAACATATCAACGCATGATTCAGACATGTCTGGCAAATCAGATCGGCAAAACAGTAGAGGCATACGTGGATGATGTGGTCGTAAAAACAAGACATGTCGAATCTCTAGTAGACGACTTGAGGCTTACATTTGACAACCTCCGAGCATATGACATCAAGCTAAATCTGGAAAAATGCATTTTCGGCGTTCCAGCCGGAAAGCTCTTGGGCTTCATCGTATCCGGTAGAGGAATCGAAGCAAATCCAGCCAAGATCCAAGATTTGTCACAATTGGATATCCCAAAGGACCTCAAACAAATACAAAAATTAACCGGATGCGTGGCGGCTCTAAGCCGCTTTATCTCCCATTTGGGAGAAAAGGCGCTACCCCTCTACCGTCTCCTTCGACGCACCGAACACTTCGAGTGGACGGATGCCGCCACGGCCAGACACGAGGAAATAAAAGCCATATTGGCAACAAACCCTGTCCTGGCCGCGCCAAACATCGGCGAACCAATGCTATTGTACATTGCAGCAACCCATCAAGTTGTCAGCGCAGTACTCGTCGTCGAGCGGGAAACGGACGGACACAAATTCCCCCTTCAAAAGCCGGTTTACTATGTGTCCACTGTCCTCACCCCATGCAAATCACGGTACCCATATTATCAAAAGATTTCATATGCGGTATTCATGGCGTCCCGGAAGCTACGACACTGCTTTCAAGAGTGTTCAATCACAGTAGCATCGGAAGTACCACTCAACGATATTATAAACAACCATGACGCAACGGGCCGGATTGCAAAATGGGCCATCGAGCTCCTCCCGTTCGACATAACTTATAGGCCATGGCGAGCTATCAAGTCACAAGTTTTGGCCGACTTCGTCGCAGAATGGACGGAGGCCGAACTCCCTAAAGAGTACGGCACATATTCAAACTGGATCATGCACTTCGACGGTTCTAAAATGTTGGCCGGACTAGGGGTCGGCGTTGTTTTGACGTCCCCCACAGGAGGCACAGTTCAATATGTACTCCAGATTATGTACACGGACTCCAACAATGCAGCCGAATATGAGGCCCTTTTACATGGTCTCCGGATAGCAGTATCCATGGGCATTCAACGACTAGAGGTGCGCGGGGATTCGAACCTCGCGATATCCCAAATAAATGGAGACTTGGATGCCAAGGATCCAAAAATGGCAGCTTACCGCAACGCCGTCCTCAAAATGTCAGCTCGGTTTGAGGGGCTCGAATTTCACCATATAGCCCGAGAAAACAATCAGGCGGCGGACGTCCTGGCACGCATCGACGCAAAACGCGATGCGGTCCCCCCCAACATCTTCCTGGAAAGGCTGTTCAAGCCATCCATAGTATGGGAAGGGGAACATGGCAATATTAGCCCGGACCCAACCGCACTGTCCGACGCCGAATAATCTGACATAATCGGAGGCTCTGCCAATGAAATCACAACCCCAGCCCACGTACTAATGGCCGTTATCGCCCCGTGGACAGAACCATTCCTAGCCTACCTTGCTAGGCAGGAACTCCCAGAGGACCAAAACGAGGCACACTGTACAGTGCGGCGATCTAAAGCCTATAAAGTCCATGAGGGAGAACTTTATAAGAAAAGCACTACCAGAGTCCTTCAAAGGTGCATCTCCGAAGAGGAAGGGCGGAACCTGCTGGCTGAAATTCATGGCGGACTCGGTGGCCATCACGCCGCAGCCCGGTCCCTTGTAAGCAAGGCTTTCCGTACAGGCTTTTATTGGCCGACGGCCCGGGCGGACGCTCAGGACTTGGTCCAACGATGCGTCGGTTGCCAGCTTTTTGCAAACCAAAGCCATATGCCACCCACCGCCCTCCAAACTATCCCCATCACTTGGCCTTTCGCGGTCTGGGGGCTTGACATGGTGGGACCCCTTAAAGGCGGAACCCACAAGAAAAATACTTACTGGTCATGGTGGATAAGTTCACCAAATGGATAGAAGCCAAGCCTGTTAAGACGGCCGAACCCGGACCTGTGATAGACTTTATATCCGGGGTCGTACACCATTATGGCATCCCCCACAGCATCATCATCGATAACGGCACGAACTTTACGGCCGATGAGGTAAAACTCTGGTGCGAAAACATGGGCATCAAGCTTCCGTCTATCACCCACAAACTAACGGTCAGGTCAAACGTGCAAATGGTCTCATCATGAGTGGCATCAAACCTAGATTAGTGCGGTCCCTCAAGGAATCTAACACGCACTGGGTAGAGGAGCTCGACTCCGTACTCTGGGGGTTGCGGACCACGCCGAATCGCACCACCGGATACACACCATTTTTATGGTGTACGGCGCAGAGGCAGTCTTGCCCTGCGACATAATTCATGACTCGCCTCGAGTGCGCATGTACGAAGAAAGGGAAGCCGATCTCGATCGGTAGGACAGTTTTGACGCCTTAGAGGAGGAGCGCGACGTGGCAAAAGCCCGTTCCGCATTCTATCAACAGCAGGCTCGAAGATATCAAAGCAGAGAAGTGCGGGCCAAAAACTACAACATTGGCGAATTAGTTCTACGCCTGCCGGACAAGAAAAAGGACAAGTTGAAGCCCAAGTGGGAAGGTCCCTTCATAATCGACCAAGTCCTGACTGGTGGAGCATACCGCCTCCGAGATGCGTCGGATAACCGACTCGAGCCGAACCCATGGAACGCAGTCCGTCTCCAAAGATTCTATGCCTAGCACCGGACTTTGTGTTTGTCTCCTTCCTTTGTCCATTTTTTACATTTTCTGTCTTACATTTCTCTCCTTCCCCTCTTTTATTTTATAGCCCTTAAAGGCTCCTCAAGTGACGTGCTACTCGCGCTCATGAAACCTAGGGGCTTCTTTAATAGAAGCTTATTTATACGGGCTTCACGCCCACCACATGTGTCAAACTTCCACATGTACCTTTTCTTCACCATTATATGCATCGATATGACTTAAGTTTTGGCCAAGCTGGGTTGCCTGGCTCCTGTGCTTACCCCTACGTTCCCGATTGTTCGGCTAGGTGGTAAAGGGAGCACCTCTGCGATTGTTACTGCCGGATCAGCCGGATGTGTACCTCTGACTGGGTGAAGCCAAAAGCTAGCGTTCTTAAGGGAATATTGGTCGGTGAACTAAAAGATGACCTTTTTTTACTTATTTATATATATGCCCCCAGATGATTTTCCTGCTTTTGCAGTCCGGACATGCACTTTAGGGCATGCCTCCCAGAGAAAGGAACCCCTAACGGAACTATTCTCTCTGGAAGATGTTTCTTACTAACCATGTAATATAACATAACTAGTTGGGCACTTGTCTGATAAAGCACTAATGACCCCTACGTCTGGTCTCCATGCATACCCCAGTTCTTACATAACTGGTAGGGTATTCGGACACACTCAAGACCATCAGGTCCTGAGGTTGAAGCGAAAAGGTCGACATTGACAAACGATCTACAATCCGGCTAGAAGGCATTACACATGTCAATTAAAAATTACATAGTCACACTGACTGATTGTATTCCTCTTCAATACCATCTAACAGGCTGTCTAACTTACAGTTCTGCTGGGAATACTTTGCGGCCAATTCTACTTGGCCATACACTAAGCTTACAGGGATCTCCTTCCCGTCAGGCCCCACAGGTCCGACCTCGGCCATGTGGTTTGGGTCAGACTTCGTGTACCGCATCTTCACCATGGCCTAGGCCTCCCTAGCGCCTTGTCGGCAGGCCGATATCTTCCACAACCGGAAGCGCCGCCGAGCTCCCTTAAGCTTCTCCAAAAGATCTCCAAGGCCCTCGGGCATGGACTGGGAAGGCCATAAGGCTTGGGCAACGCCTCGCATCGCCTGCCGAACTCGCTCGTGCAGTTGCGAGAGCTCGGGAAGAAGGTCACCCGTAGAACCGGGCATCTCCTCTGCAGGACGACCTGTTAGCATACCTACAGACATTACTCTGTTAGTCGACTTCCTCGCCGAACTCTTTTCTTTCAAATATTCGCTTAAGCACTTACTAAATATGCCGCGTTGAAGCCGCTGATTCTCCTTAGTAGAGTCCGACAGCTGGCCACGAACATCTTTAAGCTCAACGTCCAGCTTGGTGTTGGCATCTTGAAGATCATTCTTCTCCCGCCTCACCCTTGTCAGCATACTCTCACCGGCCTTTAGCCGGCATAAGAGTTGTTGCCTCTCCGGATCCAGTCCGGCGCCATCTGCAATATGATTTGTCAGATTTACACCCACGCCGCACTTCGCAAAGTACTAATCTTTCGAAGTGTATCTTACCAGAGGGGGTCTCTTTGGGCTCCCCTGCTGCGGCTAGTGCGGCCTCCAGTTGGGCTTTGCACTCTTCCAGCTCCTGGGACAGTATGGTATTCTTCTCTGTAAGAACCTGCATAACAAACGATCCTTAAATCAGTTACTCTAACTGTTTCAAGTCTCGGGGGCTACTGGTATGTATATATTTACCAAAATTTTCTTACCCGTATGTCTTTTACATATTGCTCCGTGGCTCTGGCTAAACCATTTTGAGCGGCATGGAGGTACGCATCTCCCGAATTAAAGGCATCTAATGCCTCTTGGGAGAAACAAGCGTCGCGAAGAACTGTCCGGCGACGCATGTGGTTCATGGCACTCTCCACCTCGGAATTGGTGGCAGACAGCCTGTCCGCATCCCCTATCGGAGGAGCGTCCGGTGCGCGCCTTGTGTTCGCTTCCGCTTCCGGGCCAGGCGTTGGAGCCTGGCTGGTGGAGGCACGATTGGCAACCTCTCCGGATATAGTCCGGCGAGGTCTCTTCGTCCTGAAGATAGCACGAACGTTAATATGCCCTGAAGGAATAACGCCAGGGAAAAAGAGGGTGCGCTATACCTTTGCGCCGGCGTCTCAGTCCGGACTACATTCCTTTTTACCCCACGGGGCCTTGCGGCCCCTCGTTGGCTAGCCACCGCAGGTTCGGCCTCCCGCCTCGGAAACCTCCCCTGCAAAACACGGTCGTTGTCAGGAAAACTAAAATGCGTGAGAATGGATTCCTTCTCAAGGGGATGAGACTCCGCTCTCTGTTACCTGGGAGGCCGGGATTAACCCTGGGTAATCAGCCGTAATGGCCACCAAGGTATTGTCCTTGCTTAGCTGATAAAACACCTCGTCAATCAGCTCCACCGATATGTCCGGATCCTCTTCGGAGTCCAGATCGAGGGACCGTTCTGGATCCTCGGGCTGTGGGGGACGGCTGTTTATATCCTTTACTTCCTGACGCAGTTCCTACGTTGAAATTGTTAGACTGCATATTTGATCATGGGAATATAAAACGGATGGGTAAGCACAATTGTCCACTTACCCAACTCGGAGGGTTGTACATAGTAAATCCGCCCTGCGGGTTGACGCGGAGGAATTCCTCCTCTTCTCCCTTGTACAAAGAGGATAAGATCTTTACTAGAGCGGCAGCTGAGGCTGGCCCCTTACGACCGTAACGGGTGGCGTCATCCTCCCCGTTAAAATCCCACATGGGGTGGCCTCTATATTGAAGTGGCTGCACCCCCCGCATAATGCATGCGGCCATGACTCCAATCATGGTTAGTCTGGAATGAGCCAATAGTCTTATCCGACCCATCAGGTGAAGGACGTCCCTGTCGCCTTCTCTCTGAGAGCTCCGCGGGCGCCAGCTTAGGCGTTTCTTTAAGGGAGCACTGTTGAATTCGGGGAGACCAACCCGGATAGGATCCGGCAGTGGGACATCATCTATATAAAACCATTCCGAAGGCCAGTCCTCGGACACATTCTTTGGGGTTCCGGATAGATATCCGGTCCCGGCGATGCACCACACTTCGGCTCCGCCCACTTGATATATAGACCCCTCTTGAGAGCGGGGCACCAAGCAGAATAACCTCTTCCACAGCGTGAAATGAGCCTCAACACCCAAGAATAGCTCGCAAAGGGCGACGAAGCCCGCGATATGCAATATAGAGGCGGGCGTGAGATTGTGCAGCTGAAGGCCGTAGAACTCCAGAAGCCCACGGAGAAATGGATGAATTGGAAATCCAAGTCCTCTTATTAGATAAGGGACGAGGCACACCCACTCTCCTTTGGAGGGATTGGGGGTGCTCTCCACCTGCTCTCCACCATTATAGGTGGCGAGTCCGGCTCGGACCGGGACCATATAGGCCTGAGGGAGAAATCCCTTGGCCTGAAGCGACACTAGCTCGCTGTGCGGGATGGAGCACCTCTCCCAGTCTCCAGGTTTAGGACTGGAAGGGCGAGAGGAGGAGCTGCGACGGCTGGCCATGTTGGAATGGACCTTTGATGGAGGCACTCTGATGATTACTCGTGGGGAGAAGAAGGTGTGGTTTGGATCTGAATCCCCATCCCATTAAATAGGCGGCTCGTTTATGCGGCTAGGGGTGTGAATGTAAAAACACCCTGACTTTTCGCATTCGTCTGACACGTGGAAGACGGCCATTATTGGGCATGGAAACCAAGGTGCGCTACATTATGAAAATCGGACATTATTCAGCAGGTACACGGAATTTGGAGAAGAACCCGCCTTGTAATGCCGAAGACAACCTGCGTGCCGGACTCGTCGTCATTGAAGCCTGGTTCGGGGGCTACTGAGGGGAGTCCTGGATTAGGGGGTGTCCGGGTAGCCGGACTATACCTTCAGCCAGACTCCAGGACTATGAAGATACAAGATTGAAGACTTCGTCCCATGTCCGGATGGGACTTTCCTTGGCGTGGAACGCAAGCTTGGCGATGCGGATATTCAAGATCTCCTACCATTGTATCCGACTTTGTGTAACCCTAACCCTCTCCGATGTCAATATAAACCGGAGGGTTTTAGTCCGTAGGACAACTTGATCATACAGCAATCATACCATAGGCTAGCTTTTAGGGTTTAGCCTCCTTGAACTCGTGGTAGATCTACTCTTGTACTACCCATATCATCAATATTAATCAAGCAGGACGTAGGGTTTTACCTCCATCAAGAGGGCCCGAACCTGGGTAAAACATCGTGTTCCTTGCCTCCTATTACCATCCGGCCTAGACGCACAGTTCGGGACCCCCTACCCGAGATCCGCCGGTTTTGACACCGACAGTGTGTGTGTGTGTGTGTGTGTGTGTGTGTGTGTGTGTGTGTGTGTGTGTGTGTGAGTACGAGCATGTACCAGTACTACTAGTTACTACTGTAGTTTTTAGAGCAAATTACCAGTACATTAGCCTAGACTAAATGGAAAAATTCCTATCCTAAGCATCAAATGACATCTCTTTCTCTATAGGAATTGAGATGCATGTCATCTCACTTCCTATGATTTTCATATTCCTATCCTATGAACGAAAGGAGGCCTCTGTTGGAGTAACTACTGTAGCTAGCAGTACTGCTAGTATAGTAGTTTTCTCCAAGAAGCGGAATTCAACGAAGTCATGATGGTTCCTTTGTCCAAGCAACTTCAAAGTGGGAAGTGGGCATGTGATTTGACGGCTCATTAGTCATTGTTACTGCGGTGCGACGACCTGGGTGACCCCCTTGGAGTTCTGCGTGCATGGCAAGTGGACCAGGATGGTCGACGTCCCACATGTTGGCGAACGGAAGTATTCTTTCCGATATCGAGGAGCAAGAAAACCGCGTGGTATAGTATCACTGCTGATTAGTTCACAAAAAAATAGTATCACTGCCGATTTATAATTATTTTTTATTTCCGATGAATGCTAGCGTTTCAATTCTTACGGCGAAGGGTGCCAAACATGGCATGTGCTGGATGTCCCACACGTCAGCGAAAGGAGTGGGACATGAACAGCGTGGTAGAGCCCAGCGTAAAAAAATAGCGTGGTAGAGCGTCTCCACTTCTTCCACTTCTGGGTCGGAGACCACACGTAGTAGTACTTAGTGGTATGAACGATACAAAGTGCGACCTGGAGACAAAGACACGTCTAGTTGGAAGGTCTCGGGGCATACACGTAAACAAATATAAAAGTTAATATGTGCCTCCAACTAATATAGTAGTAGTAGAGTACTTAGGCACGTACTCCATAACATCACCGTGCATTGCACGTACAACATTTAGTGGTAGTACGTAGTAAGAGACAAATGCCGCCTAAGAGTTCCCTTCTCGACCTACTTTTGGGTGTTTGGTAGAGTGTATGGAGGGTGCATGAGTCCACACTAGTTTAGCACAAATACACTAGAAGCATGCATGAAGAGAGCATGCATGAAGAGGGGTGTTGAGTTGAGCATGCATGAATAGGAAACAACTATGCTGAGACGAGAACGCAACCAAACACACCCTATATGCCACGCATGTTCATACCATTTGTGCCTTTCTACTTCACTTACTGCTCTACATTACTCAGGTTCGTACGTCCACTCCTGGGTACATGTTCGTCTCGTAGTTCCAGTCCCACGTGTTTTTCATATAGATGGAACGATCCTTGCATAACACGTGCACCTTGATGCTAGATGTCTCGCGTGTTGGCAAAAGGATGAACAAAGCTCACGTAAAAAAATAGAGTGGAAGAACATAGATTCCGGACGACCGAGAAGGAGCAAGGAACCTCGTGGTGGAGCGTCTGCACTCATAATATTTAATATTATTCAACAATATAAAATTAACCAATCATCTCCACAGTGGACTGGAAGAGTACGAAACACGGCAGCCCAGTGTAGTGTCATACTAGTACATGGCTAACCCACGCTATCACCATATTTCTTGGCTTCCGTGCGACACCTATCTCTAGTAATCCAGCAGCCTGTATCGCTTCTCCCTCCTCGTCTCTATCAAAGTGCGGCGGGCTGGCGTTTCTGCCGTCTATTGAGGTCGGTTAACTATCACATGTTAGCGACATGCCAAGAGCATTCTAAAAACAATTCCTTTCACGTTCTGTTTTCAAAAAGAAAAAAATCCTTTCACGTACGAATTTGCCTGTATGCTTTGAGCAACTTGCATGTCCTATACTGCTCCTGTTTGATACTCTAACTTAGCTAGAGGTTAGACTAACTCATGACTAACCCTGAACTAACTATAGCCAAAGAGGTGTTTGGGTGACAGGGTTAGATTGACAATAAATGCACTTCATGGAGAGAGAAAAGTGATTTTTCAGTGGTCCCAATGAGAACTATCTCCAGTTAGCACCTCTTGGGTGGGATGGTTTTTTGGTGGGTTCGGTGCAACTTGCTCCAATTTAAACCCTCATGCTTGGATAGTTTAGGGCTATTTGAGCCCCAACTAGCTCAAACTAACTCTAACCCATGGATCCAAACAGGGCCTATGGCCAGTCTCGACGCGGAGCAGTCGCATGCACCGGGAAGCGGCGCTCTCTCGGCCGTCGCGCCACTTCAAAGCCGGCGCCAGTGAGAGGTCGCATCTGCTCTGGCCGGGCATTAATGCAGCACTGACGCTCCAGGGGGACACTGACCGTTTCACGCGGGAAGCACGCGCTGGCAAGGGAGTATAGGTTTTGAACTGTTTCAGGTGTAGTACTAGTAGTTTGCAAAACTACTCAATTATTGCACTCAGTTTCCTAAGAAATTGTGGTAAAAACGTTACTCCACTGCCCGCTTCCCTTCTCCTTCCTCTTCCACCGCCCGCGCACGTCCGCGGGAAGCGACCGGTCAACCCTTATATAGGAGTGCTAGGACAAAAAGATGGATGCATGACCACTAAAATTTCCATATTAAAGCGCCGCTCCGGTGGGAGTATGGTGTATGTTGTTACCTTTGGCCGGCCCATGGCTACCGGGCGATGGCGACCAGAGAAGAGGCGGCGGGAGGGGAATGAATGCAGCTACTGTTTGGGTTCGCCTTCTGGCTTAAATAAATGTGCAGCATCACGTGTACCCGCGGGTGCACAAATTATAACATACGTGTCTGCTTAAGTGGGCGTCACGTAACTGGTGTGTGTGTGAGAGAGATTCTGAGAGACAGAGTGCGTGTGTGCGACTCTACTCTTCGGACATGTACTCAACCTTTTGCATCGGGATATAAGTATAATGGTATTTAATTTAGCTAGTGATTTACGTGGCCATGTTAACATGGTTGTGTCAAAAAAATGTCACTTCCCACTCGTGATTTGCGTTATATAATTACAAGCAAGATTCTCGTGCATTGCACGGAACATCAATATGCATTTTTTTTACAGAACACCTGTTGTGATTGACCCATGAAGGAGTAATCCCATGTGTAAAAACTAGTGATATCTCAAGAATTTTATCGGAAAACTGGTATCTCGAGAATGTCATCGAAAAAATGAAAGATGAGAGATAAGGCGAGGAGGAGTGAAGCGTGGTGGTGACTGGTGGTCGAAATGGGCAGAGGCATGGGGATGGACGGCGCCGGCAGGCGGCAGCGGCCACCATGCATGCTAGATTGTTCCAGAGACTTATTCCTTTTTAATTGCTGATCAATGAGGTTGCGAGAGATAATGATGTGGAGAGAGGTGCCGGTATCTTTTATAAAATTATCATAGTTTGCTTTCTATCCTCGGATATAGATCATACGGTCTGTATTCCAAGATGGCAGGCACACCATCACCACCAACTCGTTTTTTATAAGGGTACAGATGATAAGTTTACTGACTACTAAAGTAAAGTGGAATTTGTCCATGTTATGCAAGTAAATAAAGGTGATTGTTTATCATACGGGTAAGGTTGGATGAAGGGTGGTAGGAACAAATGCTCCGCCTAGAGCATGTGTGTGTGAGATGGAGTCTTAGTGTGTATGTGGGGTGCGTGTGTGTGAGAGAGAGAGAGAGAGGAGAGAGAGATGGAGTCTTAGTTTGTGTGTGTGAGAGAGAGGGAGAGAGATGGAGTCTTAGTGTGTGTGGGGGGCGGGCGTGCGTGCTTGCGTGTGTGTGTGTTTGTGTGTGTGTGAGTGAGAGAGAGAGAGATGGAGTCTTAGTGTGTGTGTGTGTGTTGGGGGTGCGTGCGTGTGTGTGTGTCGTGGGGTCCTCTGTGGCGGATGTAATTTAAGTGTGCATGGCTTTCATCATAGAGAGGTGATGTGTATGGCAGAGGCCATCAACGATGGGGTGCGAGAGAGAAAATGCCCGTAGAGAGGGAAGAGAAGGTGTGTGCGCGTGAGAGGAGTCGACTTCGAGAGAACGTGTTTGTTCGAGAGACACCGAGGAAGACTACTATATATTGATGGTCCATGTAGGCGGGAATTAAACTAAGGGATGGTCTTATTGGTTTCGGGGATATGGGGGAAGAGTGAGAGGCGGGGGGTAGCTAGAAGGAGATTGTTAAGTGTGAGTGTCTGTTTTACCCATCCAGGCCGAAGTTATGTGCACAAAAGAGGAGAATGATTCGATGTGGCGTTAGGATTGAGGGTAATTAACTACGTATGGAGACATAGAGACCTTGAACGTGCATGTGTGAGAGGTATACATGTATACGTGGGATGTGTGTGTGTGTGCGCGCGCGCATGATCGAGATAAAAGAAAGAAGACATAAGTCATAAGATCAACGACATGGGAGAGACGGATCGGTATGACAATATGCATGCATGTGAGAATGCATGGAAGAAGTCCCGACAATTGAGCGTGTGTTTTTGTCTTTAGGAGATAGTGGCGTGGGTTGGAGCATGCATCTATGGCGAGCAGAGGGAGTGAGGCGCAATGATTGTGCAAAAGAGACCAACCTATAAATGCATATGTATGGAGAGACATATATAGTGTGGGTGATAGGAAGAAAGACTCCGTGCGAGAAAGAAATGTTGACAGAGAAACTACAGATAGATACAGAGATGGAGATGCTAGCTAGAGGGACATCCGCTAGTTTGGGTGTTGGAGATGACCGTCGGGTGGTTCAAAGAGTGAAGTTATATATGTGTGTGAGAGGGCACTTGGCTGCATGTAGAGAGAAACATATGTAGTGTGCGTGATAGGAATCAAGAGTGAGGGCAAGAAAGAAGGTTGATGGAGAAACAGATAAATAGAAAGATAAAGATGCTAGCTAGTGTGTGTTAGAGATAGGAGCCGAGTGGACCAGAAGACTGGGTAATGTGTGTGGGTGTGAGAGAGATAGAGAGAGGGTGCGTGTGAGTCACATACAAACAGATATCAGAGAGAAATGAGATCCAGAGAGACGGAGTTTTGTGTCTGTGAGAGAGAAAGATATTTCACAATGAGAATGGTAGCTAGAGAGACATACGAGGGAACGCAAGATATCTCTAGGGAGAGAGGGTGTGTGTGAGCGACATACAAGAGAACAATGGAGAAATATGAGACCCTGGGAGACATAGTTTGTGTTTGTGTGTGAGAAAGAGATATTGAAGAGGAAGAGTCGTAGGTTCTCATATCTAAGGAGCGAAAGACATCTCTGTATGAGCGGTGTGCAAGTGGCACACATGGGAATATTAGAGAGAAATGAGACCCCGGGAGACAATGTTTTGTGTTTGTGTGAGAGAAAGAGATTCCACATGGAGAATCATAGTTAGAGACACATAGCAGGGAGCGAGATATACTTAGAGAGAGATAGAGTGATGAAGGTCGAGGGAGAGAGTACCGTCAGTGTGTTACGAAGATAAAAGATCATTGTCGACATACAGGTAGCACGAGAGATACCTGAGAGACGATGAACGCGTATAGGTCCAGAGAGATAGTCCTATATAAGCACGAGTGATAGCTATATGAGACAAATATCTGGATTAAAGGGGATTCAAATATTTAAACTGGAGATCACGACATCGATAATATCATAACGCAAATTGATGCATCAAACATGCATATTCATTTGAATTTGGGCACACGTGTAATGTTATATAGTTTATCAATATTGGTGATCCATAGATTCTTCAATTACAAACAATGCATGGTTTATATGCAATTAATGTCTAAACGGGATTACATTATATGTTGCGTGTGTGAAACACATTATACATGTTTGAGAAGTAAAAAAACCCGCATGAAACACACATTAATTGGAGACAGTTAGCGAGAAATGCATACATTGGATTTCAACATAAAGTGGTTTCAAATATTTGAAAATCCAAATTGATGGATACAACCTTATGAATCTGAGATCATGCCATTTGTAAACCATATTTATGTATAAATGGTGTTGTGCTTTTGAAAGTATATATAAAAAATGATGTATATAGAATGTAATTCCAATTGAAAATGGATCCTGGCCGGAAAAAAATAGAATACAAACGGGATTCGAATTGAGTTGGCACGGTAAACATGCACTCTGCAAAATTTGAACGAAGTGGGGAAAGTCGCAGTAACCACCTGCAACCAAAATCTACGAGATGGAAATCACTTCTGCCTATCCCTCCCACGCAAAGCCTATATGCTAGATTTCTATAGGTTTCGATAGGGGTAGGTTTGTAATTTCAGCCAAACGTGACGTAACTGCCTCTCACCCGGATTCATACACGGTGGGCGCCAAAACACAGTGTGTCCTTGGCCGAAATCGACTCCCTCCCCGATTCATATTCATACACGGTGGGCGCCAAAAACAAACTCTCGTCGGCAAATATTCGGTGTATGCAATATTACCGTCCTATCCCCAACCGACTAGTGTTGTTGTGATGTAGTAGAAATTTGAAATGGGGGCTAAGTTTGTAAATTTCCTCGCATTTGAGGCAAGCGCGCCCTGAATACATGGTTCCCCCCTTCCTCTCTACCTCCCTGTAACGCCCCGGACACACCCGCCGGTGGTCGTTACTCCTGGCGGGATCTAGACTGGCCCCACAGATCAATACTAGTCTTTTCTGCGCACTTTGTCCTCACTCGTGCGCACCCGGGAGCAACTTCCCGGTCGGTCACCCATCCTGACACTACTCCAAGCTAAGCACGCTTAACTTTGGAGTTCTGTCCGAATGGGCTCCCGGAAAAGAAGGAATTCCTTATTGATATGAGTAGTCTATCATCCCTAATAAGCCAGGCTATCACATACACCCCCACTCAGAGAAAGCGACGTCCTCGTCGGGCCACAGGAACGTTCCCTCTTGGCACAAACGTCTGTAATTCCAGTCTGGTACATGTGCCATGCCGGGTGCCACGACGGGTCACAAACGTCATGAACAACATGACCAGGCACCTGTCCACAACCATCCGTCTAACCGCAAGGGTCGGCTCTGATACCAACTTGTAACGCCCTTGATGCGGCTATATCTCCCACGTGTCGAGGCACGACTTAGAGGCATAGCCGCATTGAAAGCAATGTCGCAAGTCGGGAAATCATCACACATCCCATGTACATAAATAATATAAAGGGGAATAACATAGTTGGCTTACACTCGCCACGTCACATCAAAGTATATAAATAACATCCATCATACAATTCACTCATGGCCCGACTACGGCGCCGAAATAGAAAAGACACCCAACATGCGACAAGGCCCTGAATCTAACCCCGAATAGGCACCACTACTGATCATCAGGAAAAGACACATAGTAACACCGAGAGTCCTCGTCATACTCCCACTTGAGCTCGAGCGCGCCATCTGGAGCTGTATCATCTGTCCCTGCATCTGGTGTAATAGTAATCTGTGAGCCACAGGGACTCAGCAATCTCGCACCCTCGCGATCAAGACTATTTAAGCTTAATAGGTAGGAAAGGGGTAATGTATAAGTGGAGCTGCAGCAAGCGACTAGCATATATGGTGGCTAACTTATTCGCAAAAGAGAGCGAGAAGAGGAGGCAAAGCACGAGCGAGAAACTAGAGAGCAACCTGCGCAAAACATAACTCCAACACCATGTCCACTTCCCGGACTCCGCCGAGAAGAGGCCATCACGGCAACACACTCAGTTGATTCATTTTAATTAATTAAGGTTCAAGTTATCTACAACCGGACATTAACAAATTACAATCTGCCCATAATCGCGGGCACGGCTTTCGAAAGATCAATCCCTGCAGGGGGGTCCCAACTTAGCCCATAACAAGCTCTCACGATCAACGAAGGAATAGACCTCCACCCAAGACACACCGATTAGACTCGGTATCTCGGTACAACAAGATGATTCGACAGGTTAAAACAAGTCCAGCAACACCGCCCGAATGTGCCGACAAATCCCGATAGGAGCTGCACATATCTCTTTCTCAGGGCACGCTCGGATAGGTAAAGCTACAAGTAAAACCAACCCTCGAGTTTCCCCGAGGTGGCCCCGCAGGCTGCCGGGTTCGGACCAACACTCAGAGGAGCACTGGCCCGGGGGGGGGGGGTTCAATAAGATGACCCTCGGGCTCCGGAAACCCAAGGGAAAAAGAGGCTAGGTGGCAAATGGTAAAACCAATGTTGGGCATTGCTGAAAAAGCTTTAATCAAGGCGAACTATCAAGGGGTTCCCATTATAGCCCAACCGCGTAAGGGACGCAACAATCCGGGAACATAACACCGATATGACGGAAACTAGGGCGGCAAGAGTGGAACAAAACACTAGGCGAGAGGCCGAGCCTTCCACCCTTTACCAAGTATATAGATGAATTAAGATAACATAGCAAAATAATGATATCCCAACAAGTAAATAGATGTTCCAACAAGGAACGGCTCCAATCTTCACCTGCAACCAGCAACGCTATAAGAAGGGGCTGAGCAAAGCGGTAACATAGCCAATCAATGGTTTGCTAGGACAAAGGTGGGTTAGAGGCTCGATCATGGCAATTGGGAGGCTGACAAGCAAGTGGTAGGCATCGTAGCATTGGCAAAGCAAAAAGAGCGAGCAACTAGCATAGCAAAGATAGTAGTCATTTCGAGGGTATGATCATCTTGCCTGCACAGTTGTCAGAGTTGACTGGATCCTCAAAAGCAAACTCAACGGGCTCCTCGCTAGCGAACTCGTCTCCCGGCTCTACCCAACAACACAAACAAGCAACAAGGATACAATCAACCACGTGCAAGGGCAACCAATAACATGCAAATATGGTACACTATGCGGGATGCGATGCGGGATGCAAAATGTAAGACGTGACAGGAAATGCATGAACCTGGCCTCAACTTGGATAACCAAGTGTGCCACTGGATAGGTGGGAAGAAATCACCTGAAAACGATATAAAGATCATAGGAATCGGAGCTACAGTTTGGAAATGGCAAGCGTTTTACGAAACGAACCGATCTGCGATTCACAGCAAGTAGGCTCCTAAATGCAACGAAATGAACATGCTACAGCCACCAAACATGAAAACAAAATACATGGCAGGGATGTACACAAGATGCTTAACAAATCGCTTGGACTGAGCCATATGCAAATTCATCCATTAAGGGGTGCAAACAAGCATGGCAAAACTGAATAAGCAAAACAGATTTCAGACTTAGCGAAATTAACGCTAGTCTGGAATTTCAGACCACGATGCTCTCTTCGGAGCAGCAAAACAATATGAAACATATCCTGAACATGGCAAGTAAGAGCATGGCATGGAGCTACTCAACAAGCTTAAGAAAACACCCAAAATGACCTGGGGCCAAAAGTGTTCACAAAATACTCTACCAAGCACACGAACATAGATGAAACACAATCAGTTTTCAGACTTAGTGAAAACTGAGACATGCTGAAATTATAACTCACGGAGGCATGTAAACAAGCTCGATGCACTCACTACGGTGCAAGTCATAGCAAGGCAAGCATATATCCAAAAAGAAGGAACAAAATTCTAGCTAGACATGGCAAGAATAATGGCATAGCATGCATGGATCACTAGCAATAGCACCGGCAAAATCGCAAGAGTTCACGATCTGCCCAAATACACAACTATGCAAAAGTTGAGCTCGATTGACTCTACCTAGGGTGCTCCAACATAACAAGTAAAGACATGGATGGATAAAGCACAACAAGAATAACAAACCACTCTTACTGATCATCCTCAAAAGAGGCACGGATCACTAGGAAACAAGCTGGACATATGGCATCATGAACTAAAACATCCCAGACTTAGTGAAAATCACTAAGTCCCTAAAAACAGATTACTCAGGTGCCCCTCTTTGCAAGCTTGCACAAGACACCATACACATCCTAAAAATGCATTGGTGGCACCTCTGGAAAGAAGACAAAATACTTAACAATTCATCCCAAAGGGGCACACGCATATCATGCACACAATAATCATGGCAAAAATGACAAAAGTCAATGATGAGCTAACGGATCTGCAATTTAACTCACGATGCCTCCTTCTACCAGCATTTTGGGCATCAAGATGACCTCAAATGCAAATGATGCAATGGAATGAAATGATGTACTCGTCGAGACGAAGATTTTGATATATCATATGTCCAAAACGGACCTACGGTTGCGGAGATATGAGCAGTCAAACATCGCATAAAAATTAGGGTTTTGGACGGGGGAAGAAGAGATCCGAATAGAGGGGGTATATATAGGCATAAGTGGAGCTAGGAGAGTCCAAATGAGGTGCGGTTTTCGCCCACGTGATCGTGATCGAACGACCGAGACAATGGAGCAGAGGTTGGTGGGTTTTGGGCCAAATTGGAGGGGTGTTGGGCTGCAACACACACGAGGCCTTTTCAGTCCCTCGGTTAACCGTTGGAGTATCAAACGAAGTCCAAATGACCCGAAACTTGACAGGCGGTCTACCGGTAGTAAACCAAGGCCGCATGGCAAGTCTCGGTCCAATCCGGAAATGTTTAATCCCCACACACGAAAGAAAGCTAGAAATGGCCACCGGAGGAGAACGAAGCGCCGGAATGCAAAACGTACAATGGGGAAATGCTCGAATGCATGAGATGAACATGTATGCAAATGCAATGCACGTGATGACATGATATGAGATGCACGAAAACGAAAACAACACACGGAGACAAAGACCCGAACCCGAGGAATAAATATAACTTAATGCCGGAAACGGCAAGAGTTGGAGTACAAATTGGGAAAGGTAAATCTGGGGCGTTACACTCCCTTTTCCCCATTCGTACTCTGTGGGCGCCAAAACACCCTCTCCACCCCACCCTCCTCCGTCCGCCACCGTCCACCACCCCATCCACTGCCGTCCTCCACCATGCCGGAGCTGATACCCCGACGCCGTCGTCCATTACAAGAGATCGACCTCTCCCATCCACGGCTTCGGACCGGGATCCTTGCATCCCGTCCTCTCGCTTCATCCCGTCGTCGTCCACCTTGCCGGCGCCGCTCATACGACTGTCTCATCCACCGCGCCCCGCCGCCACCGTCTACCCTCCTAGATCTGCTTCCACGCCGTCGACAGCCATCGCTATCGCAGCACCGTCAAATTCTCAGCAGATGCGTACACGGCGCCGCACCAGAGGCGGTACTCTTTCGTATCTGCTCAACTTATTTATCGCAGCAAGAAAATAGATCGCCACTGCTTTACTCTGATTTCTTGTCTTGGTTGCGAAGTTGCCTTTGTTTGGTTTGCACCTTCAGATCTGCCATGGCACGCTCAACACCATACTCGCAATGCTTATGGTTTTCCCCTTTTATATTCCACACTAGTTAAATCACAGTAGACTAAATTTCAAAATTGGGTCAGTCGATTTTTCAGAGCTCGCCGGAGTTTGCCGGTGTGATCGAAGGGGCTCGGGTAGTTGTGGGGCCTCGCTGAACGAAGAAAACTCGACGCGGGTGGGGGTGGGGGTGGGGGTGGCGGAGGAACACAGGCGGTGGGGGCCGGTGGTCCGGCCGGCGGCCTGTGCGGTGTTCTGTATGGGAAGAATCAGAGACGAGGAAGAAGAAGGGTTAGGAGACGTAGGATCTTCATCCAACCGCTTGAAATGGTCGAGAGACAGCTAGGAGTTGCATTCTTAATGCGCTCTGGTTCATCATGTGTGGGCACTGCACAACCAATATTTTATTATCCAAAATCTGCTTGCTCTTCTTTACCATGTTCCTCTTCCGTTCTTCTTTAATATGTACTCTCTCCGTTCCTAAATACAAGTCTTTGTATAGATTCCACCATGGACTACATATGGAGCAAAATGAGTGAATCTACACTCTAAAATGTACCTGGATAAATCTGTATGTGATCCATAGCGGAAATCTCTACCAAGACTTATATTTTGGAACGGAGAGAGTATGATAGTAGTGATACGTCTCCAACGTATCTATAATTTTTGATTGCTCCATGCTATATTATCTACTGTTTTGGGCAATATTGGGCTTTATTTTCCACTTTTATATTATTTTTGGGACTAACCTATTGACCGGAGGCCCAGCCCAGATTTGCTGTTTTATGCCTATTTCAGTGTTTTGAAGAAAAGGAATATCAGACGGAGTCGAAACGAAACGAAATCAACTGGAGAAGTTATTTTTGGAAGGAAACACACCTGATGGACTTGGACCCCATGTCAGAAGATAGGGGAGCTTCCCACGAGGGTGGGGGCGCGCCCACCCCCTAGGGCGCTCCCCCTTGCCTCATGGGGCCCCCGAGGCTCCTCCGACGTACCTCCTGCACCCATATATACCTACATACCCTAAAACTTCCAGAACACACAATAGATCGGGAGTTCCGCCGCCAGAAGCCTCCGTAACCACCAAAAACCAATCTAGACCCGTTCCGGCACCCTGCCGGAGGGGGAATCCTTCTACGGTGGCCATCTTCATCATCCCGGTGATCTCCATGACGAGGAGAGAGTAGTTCTCCCTCGGGGCTGAGGGTATGTACCAGTAGCTATGTGTTTGATCTCTCTCTCTCTCTCTCTCGTGTTCTTGATTTGGCACGATCTTGATGTATCGCGAGCTTTGCTATTATAGTTGGATCTTATGTTTCTCCTCCCCCTCTTCTCTCTTGTAATGAATTGAGTTTCCCCTTTGAAGTAATATTTTCGGATTGAGTCTTTAAAGATTTGAGAACACTTGATGTATGTCTTGCCATGGATATATGTGGTGACAATGGGGTATTCTATGATCCACTTGATGTATGTCTTGGTGATCAACTTGCGGGTTTCGTGACATTGGGAACCTATGCATAGGGGTTGGCACACGTTTTCATCGTGATTCTCCGGTAGAAACTTTGGGACACTCTTCGAGGTCCTTTGTGTTGGTTGAATAGATGAATCTGAGATTGTGTGATGCATATCGTATAATCATACCCACGGATACTTGAGGTGACATTAGAGTATCTAGGTGACATTAGGGTTTTGATTGATTTGTGTATTAAGGTGTTATTCCAGTACGAACACTAGGGCTGTTTGTGACAATTATAGGAATAGCCCAATGGATTGATTGGAAGGAATAACTTTGAGGTGGTTTTGTACCCTACCATAATCTCTTCGTTCGTTCTCCGCTATTAGTGACTTTGGAGTGACTCTTTGTTGCATGTTGAGAGATAGTTATGTGATCCAATTATGTTAGTATTGTTGAGGTAACTTACACTAGCGAAAGTATGAACCCTAGGCCTTATTTCCACACATTGCAATACCATTTACGCTCACTTTTATCACTTGCTACCTTGCTGTTTTTATTATTTCAGATTACAAATACCTTTATCTACTATCCATATACCACTTGTTTCACTATCTCTTCGCCGAAATAGTGCACCTATACAATTTACCATTGTATTGGGTGTGTTGGGGACACAAGAGACTCTTTGTTATTTGGTTCCAGGGTTGCTTGAGGGAGGCCATCTTCATCCTATGCCTCCTACGGATTGATAAACCTTAGGTCATCCACTTGAGGGAAATTTGCTACTGTCCTACAAACCTCTGCACTTGGAGGCCCAACAACGTCTACAAGAATAAGGTTGTGTAGTAGACATCAAGCTCTTTTCTGGCACCGTTGCCGGGGAGGTTAGCGCTTGAAGGTATATCTTTAGATCTTGCAATCGAGTCTTTTAGTTTCTTGTTTTATCACTAGTTTAGTTTATAAAAGGAAATTACAAAAAAATGGAATTAAGTTTGTCTCATACGCTTCACCTTTTTAATATCTTTCGTGAGTATGATGGAAAGGATAATTGTGCTCAAGTGCTAGAAGAAGAGATCTCTAAAATGTTTGGCACTAAATATTTGAATGATGAGCATGATTGCAATGTTGTTAGTACGGATTCTTTGAATATCCATGATACTAATGATGATTGCACTAGTTATGATGAAAATGCCTCCTATAAACATGTCAATTTTTGTGGAGTACATTGGGTTTGTAAGTACACACCAAATAGGGGAGATAGATATTGCAAGAAGTATAAGTACTTAGAAACCAAATTGTTGCAAGAAGAGCTAGATGAATGTGCTAAAAATTCAAATTATCTTGGCCGTACTTGTGGACTTTGCAATGAAAGTGGTCATTTAGCTATCCGATGCAAATTGTTTCACGATCTAATCGTGTCCAAAAATTGTGATGACTTGATTTCACTTGCACATTATAATGAACTTAGTTTGCTTATGGGTTATGAAGAAATGAAACGTTTAACTAATGATCTTCCAGAATTTGCCTGTTTCAAACTTCTTGGCTTTGATCTAGAAGAAATTTATATGTATTGTGTGGTGAATTGTATTGAAAATCCTTATATTGCCAATTACATCAAGAAAAGAAAACAAATAGAGGATGAAGAGAATACTAATGAAAGGGAAGAGACTTCCCAATATCCTCCTATTATTTCTTATGATGAATCAGGTAACGAGGAGGAGCCTCCTATTCAACCAATCTCATTAATAAGGAGCTCCAAAAGGAGGATTGAACCCACACATGATGTGGTGAAGAAGAAGAAAAGAAAAAGGAAGAGAGGTAAAAAGGTATCTCTCCCAAATAAAGTTGCTCCTATTATTGTTGTGCCTCATGAAAATGAAGATGATACACTTGATGATGATCTCGTTATGCCTATTGCTTGTTGTGATGATTATGATTGGGAAGATAATGATACTTCTTATGATCTTGAAAATCCTTTTGGTACTTGCTTGGAAGAATATAATAATTGCTATACTATCGGTGCTATCTATACTATTAATGATGAGAGTGATTATGCTTATGATATGAAAAGGCCCAAGCTTGGGGAAGCTATGATTAATGAAGATGATATTTTTAGTCTCCCAAGTTTTGATATGCAAGTTTATAATAATGATAGCATGCCTCCTACTTATGATGATTATTGTGATGATACTTATGCTATAAAAAGTAGTGATTATATTTATAAAACTTGTCATGGTTATGATTACCCCTTCTCTGAATATTACTCTTTTAATGTGGAAACAATTTATAGTATTCGAGTTTCCTATGATACTCCCACTATTCCGAATGAGAAGAATTTTGCTTATGTGGAGAGTAATAAAATTTCTATGCTTGTAGATCATAAAAAGAATGCTTTAGGTACTGGTTATATTGTTAAATTCATTCATGATGCTACTGAAAATTATTATGAGGGAGGAATATATGCTTTTAGGAATTGCAATAATATCAAGTTTCCTCTCTATGTGCTTAAAGTTTTGAAGTTATGCTTGTTTTGCCTTCCTATGCTACTTGATTATTGTTCCCATAAGTTGTTTGCTCACAAAATCCCTATGCATAGGAAGTATGTTAGACTTAAATGTGCTAATCATATTCTTCATGATGCTCTCTTTATGTTACAATTCTTATCCTTTATGTGAGCATCTATGAAATCATCATGCCTAGCTAGGGGCGTTAAACGATAGCGCTTGTTGGGAGGCAACCCAATTTTATTTTTATTCCTTGCTTTTTGTTCCTGTTTAGTAATAAATAATTCATCTAGACTCTGTTTAGATGTGGTTTTATGCTTTTAATTAGTGTTTGTGCCAAATAGAACCTTTGGGAAGACTTGGGGAAAGTCTTGTTGATCATGCTGTCAAAAACAGAAACTTTAGCGCTCACGAGAATTGCTGCCATTTTTATTTGGAGAGTGCTATTTAGTTAATTATTTTTGCAGATGATTAATATATAAATTACTCACGTCCAGAAATTTATTTTAGAATTTTATGAGTTCCAGAATTATACGTTTGATCCAGATTACTACAGACTGTTTTGACAGATTCTGTTTTTCATGTGTTGTTTACTTATTTTGATGAATCTATGGCTAGTAAAAGAGTTTATAAACCATAGAAAAGTTGTAGTACAGTAGGTTTAACACCAATATAAATAAAGAATGAGTTCATTACAGTACCTTGAAGTGGTGATTTATTTTCTTATACTAACGGAGCTTACGAGTTTCATGTTAAGTTTTGTGTTGTGAAGTTTTCAAGTTTTGGGTAAGGATTCGATGGACTATGGAATAAGGAGTGGCAAGAGCCTAAGCTTGGGGATGCCCGAGGCACCCCAAGGTAATATTCAAGGTTAGACAAGAGCCTAAGCTTGGGGATGCCCCGGAAGGCATCCCCTCTTTCGTCTTCGTTCATCGGTAACTTTACTTGGAGATATATTTTTATTCGCCATATGATATGTGTTTTGCTTGGAGTGTCAATTTATTTTGTTAGGATTTGCTTGCTGTTATTTAGAACAATGTTTTGCATCTTTTATTTCAATAAAAGTGGCATTGATAGCCTTTACTATGCCTATTTGAGAAGTCCACATGTTGCTGTTTGAAAACAGAAAGTTTACCGCTGTTGCAATAATTCCCTAGAAAAGTAAGAATGTGATAAAATGTTGAAACCTTTTGAATATTAAGCTCTGATAAATTTACTACAGTGGGAATTTTCTTTCATAATTTTTGGAGCTAGGAAAGTATGGATGTTGCAGCATTCTTTACAGACTATCCTGTTTAGGCAGATTGCTATTATGTTTGCATTGTTTGCATATGTTTGCTTCTTTAATGATTCTATTGGAGGATAGGACTATTAAATATGCAGAGGCATTTAGTATGCAATGCTGAATAATAATTTTAGTGATTTGCTATAGTAGAGTATGATAAGGTTTTTGCAATGGTTTATACTAACTTATCTCACGAGTCCTTGTTGAGTTTTGTGTGGATGAAGCTTTTGAGATTTAGGGAGACCGTGATATGAGAGGAATTAAGGAGACACAAAAGCTCAAGCTTGGGGATCCCCAAGGCACCCCAAGATAATATTTCAAGAAGTCTCAAGCATCTAAGCTTAGGGATGCCCCGGTTGGCATCCCACCTTTCTTCTTCAACAACTATCGGTTAGTATCGGTTGATCCTAAGTTTTTGCTTCTTCACATGATGTTTTCCATTCTTAGAATGTAAATTTATTTCATTATGTTTTGCTTGCTGTTTGAATAAAATACCAAGATCTTAAAATCTTAAATGTTAGAGAGTCTTCACATAGTTGCATAATTATTCGACTACTCATTGATCTTCACTTATATCTTTCGGAGTAGTTTGTCGTTTGCTCTAGTGCTTCACTTATATCTTTTTAGAGCATGGTGGTGGTATTATAGAAACTATTGATCTCTCATGCTTCACTTAGATTATTTTGAGAGTCTTAAATAGCATGGTAATTTGCTTAAAATCCTAATATGCTAGGTATTCAAGAATAATAAAATTCTCTTATGAGTGTGTTGAATACTATGATGAGTTTGATACTTGATAATTGTTTTGAGATATGGAGATGGTGATATTAGAGTCATGCTAGTTGAGTGGTTATGAATTTGAGAAATACTTGTGTTGAAGTTTGTGATTCCCGTAGCATGCACGTATGGTGAACCATTATGTGATGAAGTCGGAGCATGATTTATTTATTGATTGTCTTCCTTATGAGTGGCGGTTGGGGACGAGCAATGGTCTTTTCCTACCAATCTATCCCCCTAGGAGCATGCGCGTAGTACTTTCTTTCGATAACTAATAGATTTTTGCAATAAGTATGTGAGTTCTTTATGACTAATGTTGAGTCCATGGATTATACGCACTCTCACCCTTCCACCATTGCTAGCCTCTCTAGTACCGTGCAACTTTCGCCGGTAACATACACCCACCATATACCTTCCTCAAAACAGCCACCATACCTACCTATTATGGCATTTCCATAGCCATTCCGAGATATATTGCCATGCAACTTTCCACCATTCCGTTCATCATGACACATTCATTGTTGTCATATTGCTTAGCATGATCATGTAGTTGACATAGTATTTGTGGCAAAGCCACTGTTCATAATTCTTTCATACTTGTCACTCTTGATTCATTGCATATCCCGGTACACCGCCGGAGGCATTCATATAGAGTCATCTCTGTTCTAGTATCGAGTTGTATCATCGAGTTGTAAATAAATAGAAGTGTGATGATCATCATTCAACAGAGCATTGCCCCCCCCCCCCCCAAAAAAAGAAAGGCCAAATAAAAAAGAGAAAGGCCAAATAAAAAAAGAAAGGCCAAATAAAAAAAAATAAAAAAATAAAAGGGACAATGCTACTATCCTTTTTCCACACTTATGCTTCAAAGTAGCACCATGATCTTCATGATAGAGAGTCTCCTACGTTGTCACTTTCATATACTAGTGGGAATCTTTCATTATAGAACTTGGCTTGTATATTCCAATGATGGGCTTCCTCAAAATGCCCTAGGTCTTCATGAGCAAGCAAGTTGGATGCACACCCACTTAGTTTCTTTTTGAGCTTTCATACATTTATAGCTCTAGTGCATCCGTTGCATGGCAATCCCTACTCACTCACATTGATATCTATTGATGGGCATCTCCATAGCCCGTTGATACGCCGAGTTGATGTGAGACTATCTTCTCCCTTTTTGTCCTCTCCACAACCACCATTCTATTCCACCTATAGTGCCATGTCCATGGCTCACGCTCATGTATTGCGTGAAGATTGAAAAAGTTTGAGAACATCAAAAGTATGAAACAATTGCTTGGCTTGTCATCGGGGTTGTGCATGATTTAAATATTTTGTGTGGTGAAGATAGAGCATAGCCGGACTATATGATTTTGTAGGGATAACTTTCTTTGGCCATGTTATTTTGAGAAGACATGATTGCTTAGTTAGTGTGCTTGAAGTATTATTTTTTCTATGTCAATATGAACTTTTGTCTTGAATCTTTCGGATCTGAATATTCATATCACAAGTAAGAAGAATTACATTGAAATAAAGCCAACTAGCATTCCACATCAAAAATTATCTTTTTATCATTTACCTACTCGAGGACGAGCAGGAATTAAGCTAGGGGATGCTTGATACGTCTCCAACGTATCTATAATTTTTGATTGCTCCATGCTATATTATCTACTGTTTTGGGCAATATTGGGCTTTATTTTCCACTTTTATATTATTTTTGGGACTAACCTATTAACCGAAGGCCAAGCCCGGATTTGTTGTTTTATGCCTATTTCAGTGTTTTGAAGAAAAGGAATATCAGACGGAGTCGAAATGGAACGAAATCAACTGGAGAAGTTATTTTTGGAAGGAAACACACCTGATGGACTTGGACCCCACGTCAGAAGATACGGGAGCTGCCCACGAGGGTGGGGGCGCGCCCACCCCCCTAGGGCGCCCCCCTGCCTCATGGGGCCCCCGTGGCTCCTCCGACGTACCTCCTGCACCCATATATACCTACGTACCCTAAAACTTCCAGAACACACAATAGATCGGGAGTTCCGCCGCTAGAAGCCTCCGTATCCACCAAAAACCAATCTAGACCCGTTCCGGCACCCTGCCGGAGGGGGAATCCTTCTACGGTGGCCATCTTCATCATCCCGGTGATCTCCATGACGAGGAGGGAGTAGTTCTCCCTCGGGGCTGAGGGTATGTACCAGTAGCTATGTGTTTGATCTCGATCCCTCTCTCTCTCTCTCTCTCTTGTGTTCTTGATTTGGCGCGATCTTGATGTATCGCGAGCTTTGCTATTATAGTTGGATCTTATGTTTCTCCTCCCCCTCTTCTCTCTTGTAATGAATTGAGTTTCCCCTTTGAAGTAATCTTTTCAGATTGAGTCTTTAAAGATTTGAGAACACTTGATGTATGTCTTGACGTGGATATCTGTGGTGACAATGGGGTATTCTATGATCCACTTGATGTATGTCTTGGTGATCAACTTGTTTCGTGACATTGGGAACCTATGCATAGGGGTTGGCACACGTTTCCGTCGTGATTCTCCGGTAGAAACTTTGGGGCACTCTTCGAGGTCCTTTGTGTTGGTTGAATAGATGAATCTGAGATTGTGTGATGCATATCGTATAATCATACCCACGAATACTTGAGGTGACATTGGAGTATCTAGGTGACATTAGGGTTTTGATTGATTTGTGTCTTAAGGTGTTATTCTAGTACGAACTCTAGGGCTGTTTGTGACAATTATAGGAATGGCCCAATGGATTGATTGGAAGGAATAACTTTGAGGTGGTTCCGTACCCTACCATAATCTCTTCGTTCGTTCTCCGCTATTAGTGACTTTGGAGTGACTCTTTGTTGCATGTTGAGGGATAGTTATGTGATCCAATTATGTTAGTATTGTTGAGGGAACTTACACTAGCGAAAGTATGAACCCTAGGCCTTATTTCCATACATTGCAATACCGTTTACGCTCACTTTTATCACTTGCTACCTTGCTGTTTTTATTATTTCAGATTACAAATACCTTTATCTACTATCCATATACCACTTGTTTCACTATCTCTTCGCCGAACTAGTGCACCTATACAATTAACCATTGTATTGGGTGTGTTGGGGACACAAGAGACTCTTTGTTATTTGGTTGCAGGGTTGCTTGAGAGAGACCATCTTCATCCTACGCCTCCTGCGGATTGATAAACCTTAGGTCACCCACTTGAGGGAAATTTGCTACTGTCCTACAAATCTCTGCACTTGGAGGCCCAACAACGTCTACAAGAAGAAGGTTGTGTAGTAGACATCAAGTAGTACAGTATGTTCCTAGTACTGAAGATGAGTAGGGACATTTGCAGTGTAGAGGTCTATACGGTCGGTTGTGATGGACACTTTGAGCCTCTTTGATTCGTAGGATCTTGTAAACATAGGAATAGGATTTGTAGTGGCCTGCCCACTTGAATCCTATAAGAATAACAAGGAAATGTGGGGATCTGTGTCGCCTTTGAGAGTTACATTGATATTAACAGTACCACGCCTTCACTTGAAGAGAGCTGGTATCCGAAGCCTTTCTAGCCGTACCGGCAATACTAGCACATATATTCCAACAAGTTCCACTTTGCTGATTTTACTCTGATGCTTAAGGTTTTCCCATTATATCTACACTATGATCTATATAGCTGCTTTGTGTCGCACTAGCAGCAGTCCAGTCTTGAAGCTAAACACTGCAATGACTTACAAAATTGGCACCAAGGCATTGAGTGCCATTCTGGATGCAATGAAACTCATACGCTCCCCACCTATTGATTCTTGTTCAGAATATGATCCTAATGACTATTCTAACCTCGAGGAGTCAAAGGCAGATGGCATGTCCTGTTCACCCATCAAGGTGCCTGTTCTAATTTGGCAATGTTTTATTGGTTGCGGGTATCTTGCATATGTTGTCTTGCATTTCTTCTACTTTGTTGCACCGACATCTGCTTAGTTTACTCATCAGATATGTCAAGACGCCATGCCCATCCATTATCAATACATATTCCATTTGTCATCATACCATGTTTTTCCACTCAAATGATGTTCTTGTGCATCAGACATCAAAAAGGAAGAGGGTGATTGCCGAACCTGAAGGAGCACCAGCAAAGTCCTTGAAAACGTGGTGGTGTCGGAGAAATCAGACAGCACCCCACTTATATTGGTTGTACAAACAGTGACACAAAATGTAGGACTGACTCCAGCAGACTGTACCCATACTTCACTGGCCACACCACTAGCCCCACCACACAGGACCTGCACTCCAGCAAAAGGTATACCGATTTCATTTGCCATAGCACCAGCTGTACCACAGAAAAATCCCACTCCAGCAAAAAGTACAGCAAGTCCACCGGCCGAAGACCTATCCCAACTGCAGAGACGGCCAATTCCTGTAGATTGGAACCCCATTCCATTTATTCCCAGTTTAAAAGACAATGCTTTCAATGTTGTTAGGGACTACGTGCATATATTCCCATCATGGGAAGATTACTGTGAAGACAAACACCATTTTCACATCTTCCTGTCCAACTTATGTGTAAGTGCTATTATTCATGGCTATTATTTTCCTGTTTTCTGCTGATTGAACACATCAATGATTTACGTTACATTGTTTTAACTAGGCGAGGGTCAATCTGGATAGTCATGACGAGCAAAGCTTGCTTCTGCTTTTCAAGAAAGCATTGCAGCAGTATCGGTGTTACCTGAGGAAATCACACTTTGATGGCAAGTCTATAAACGAATTTCTGGTGAAGTCTCATGTGCTAAATTTAGAAGACATTGAATGGAAAAACCTTATTATGCACTGGTCTCGTTCCCAGGATGAGGTACTGTCTATGAAATCATGACAATTTGAACTTCTACTTTTCTGCATGTGCCTTACAGATCTTTTTTGCAGGAAATCTGCTCGAAGAAGAATTCTGGTTTGACAAGAACGACAGGATATCGCAAATATGTTGCCCGCTGCTTTGCTCTTGTTAGTACCTGTTGTCCTGTATCACTGTACTTGCATACATACCTGGTTCATTATGTGACAGCAGTATGCATGATAGCTTGCTTATCAATTATTCGCTCCAAATTATCTGATCTGTATGAATGGTTACATTAGTGTAGAATATGTCCAATGCCAATGTTTTTTTAGCTCTGCATTGTTCTTGTAAGTACATGCTGTCCTTTATTAGTGTACTTATAATGACAGGTAGTTGTTCATGTACCATCACTCTGCAGCTTATTTTCCTTTGCAATCCATTTTCTACACATCAGATCTATATTTACTCTTACCATAAGGTTGGTACTGAAGAAGTTTAGTTGTGCATTGCTCTTGGCTGTACCTTTTGCCTGTATCGCTGCACTTACATTTATAGCTACTTGGTTATGTAGCATCACTCTTCATCTTATCTTAAATATTCTCCATTTTTGTATATTATCACATCTATATTTACTCTTAACAAAATGTAGAATAAAGGCAATGCTTTTGAAGAAGATTCTGTGGTAAACTTCTTGAATTGCCCCCCCCCCCATCAGCATGGACAAGGCCTTTATACAGCCTGTCTTCACCAATGATGTAAGTTTGTCCATATCAAGCCTTCAAACTTTGTTGTACATATTTGGTTAGGCATGACTGCAAAAGCTGTTTATTTTTGGTGTTTGCATCAAATTGCTTGTTTAAAGTTTATTATATGTAGTTCATAAACAAAAGTTCGTCCTTTCTCAATTTAAGTTTTCAATTGTACAACCAAGTTCCTTCTTCATACCATGTAAATTAAACTATACAGAGCAGGTGATCTTCTTTTGCACTACATGTATGCTTCTGTTCTTCATCTGTAATCCAGTGGTGTGGTGAACCTACCCACTACAACACAATGTCATATTCTGCATTGTCTTAACTATGAAAAATGTCATATCATTCTACTATTATTTAAACCGTCTCTTTATTTGCCAATTTGAAATGGTATAAATTGACAGCACACTAACCATTGATACTTATGAGTTCTTGATCTGTAATCCAGTGGTGTCGTGAAGCTGCCAACTCCTTCACAATGTCATTTCCTGCCATGTCTTGACCTGAACAATACCATATTGTGTTAATGCAAATTTAAACTATGTCACTTTATTCGTCAGTAAGAAATGTGATGAATTGTCAGCAATGATACTTTTATGTGCAGAACATGTCATCTGTCTGCTTGTTATCTTTCAGAGTGAGGAACATATAAGTGTTGAACAAGCGCAATCTCATCATCTTGCTCAGTTGCTTGTGCTGCAGCTCCCCAGCAGGGCTAACCTTTCTTGAACTCTATTGAAGTGTTGTCGGTTTTGTATATTATTTTGTCGGCATGTTTATTTACACTAGTGGCGATCTTTGATGCCCAGTGTATGTAATCTGCTGTCTGCTTGTGCTTTATTATCATAATGGCGAACTTTGATGCCCAGTGGATGTAATATGCCGTAATTTCTTTACTGTATAGTATAGGTTTTTTCTTATTCACGATGCTGCAGTTATTTTACTGTATATATATCCTCTCTTCGCAGTAAACTGGCCAAACCGTAAAATTACGGTACATAATCGGGTCGTCATGCAATCACGATGTAGGTTGGGCCTGAAACGCGCCGATCAGCTCACGGGCCGGCAGCAGCCCGAAATGAACCCCGACCCATGATTGTGCGAATCAAATCACAGGCTTTTAACAGGCCGAAAAATTGTCTCGGTCCTTGTTTGGCCCAATCAGATATCGGCTGCGAGCAGGTCGGATGCAAACCGGGTCGTAGTTAGGCCCAACTATATGACGAGCTTTTAACAGGCTGAAATTAATATAGGGCCGAAATGTTAAACGGGCCCTTAACAGGCCAAAACTAATATCAGGCCGAATTACTAAGTGGGCCTTTAGCAAGTGGGCCCAAAAGCATAGTGTCCAGTTGACGGGCCGAATATGATATGGGCCATAATTAGGCCCAAAACCTTTTAAAGGCCGGACCTGATCTGGGCCGTAATTTGGCCCAGAACGTGGTAGGCTTTTAATGGGACGGATCTCATATGGGCCTTTATTAGGCCTGGAGCGTGGCAGGCCATTAATAGACCGTATCAAATATGGGCCGACATTTGGCCCAAAACATGGCAGCCAGTTAACGGGCCGGCCTACTAGGGTCCTCAAAATCTTGTGGGACTACAACTGGGCCGGCCCATTAATGTCGGCGAAATCTCGTGGGCCTTTAGCTGGGCCGGCCCATTATGATCCGTAAGAATTTTGTGGGCCTTTACCTGGGCCGGCCCATTATGGCCCGCGTAATCTTGTGGGCCTTTAGCTGGGCCAGCCCATTATGGTCGGCAAAATCTCGTGGGCCTTTAGCTGGGCCGGCCCATTATGGTCCGCAAAATCTTGTGGGCCTTTAGTTGGTCCGTCCCATTTAAACTTGTTGGGTCGTGCCACGTGTCGACGTATCATAGGCACCTTCTGTCCAATGAGTGGATGACATCTGTCCCGACGATGAGCCAACGCGTGTTTCCTCTAGCCAATGATGATTTTACACATGGAAAATCCCCATTGGTCGGGGCTGTTAACGGGTTATCGGATCCAAAACCCGACCCGATAGCTTAACGGCGTTCCGTTACGGTGGATGACACGTGTCGGTCACCCTTGACGAAAGCACTTCTGTGACGCACGATTTATCGTCATGGAAGTGGACACTTCCGTGATGATAATTTTGGTAATGTCATGGAACACTTCTACGACAGCACAGGTATGACTATCTTGATTCTGTCATAAATTTGTCATGGATATACATGCATGACAAAAAAAGCGACCTACTGTGACAAACACGTATCATCACGGAAGTGTATTTTTTTTGTAGTGAGAAGTTTGATGCTTGGTAATTGTTTTGAGATATGGAGGTAATAATATCAAAGTCGTGCTAGTTGAGTAGTTGTGAAATTGAGAAATACTTGTGTTGAGGTTTGCAAGTCCCGTAGCATGCACGTATGGTAAACGTTATGCAACAAATTTGAAACATGAGGTGTTATTTGATTGTCTTCCTTATGAGTGGCAGTCGAGGACGAGCGATGGTCTTTTCCTACCAATCTATCCCCCTAGGAGCATGCGCGTAGTACCGAGGTTTTTGATGACTTGTAGATTTTTGCAATAAGTATGTGAGTTCTTTATGACTAATGTTGAGTCCATGGATTATACGCACTCTCACCCTTCCATCCTTGCTAGCCTCTTTGGTACCGTGCATTGCCCTTTCTCACATTGAGAGTTGGCGCAAACTTCGCCGGTGCATCCAAACCCCGTGATATGATACGCTCTTTCACATATAAACCTCCTTATATCTTCCTCAAAACAGCCACCATACCTACCTATTATGGCATTTCCATAGCCATTCCGAGATATATTGCCATGCAACTTTCCATCATTCCGTTCATCATGACACATTCATTATTGTCATATTGCTTAGCATGATCATGTAGTTGACATAGTATTTGTGGCAAAGCCACCGTTCATAATTCTTTCATACATGTCACTCTTGGTCCATTGCATATCCCGGTACACCGCCGGAGACATTCATATAGAGTCATCTTTTGTTATGGTATCGAGTTGTAATCATTGAGTTGTAAATAAATAGAAGTGTGATGATCATAATTTTCTAGAGCATTGTCCCAAGTGAGGAAAAATAAAAAATAAAGAGAAAGGCCATAAAAAAGGAGAAGGCCCAAAAAAATGAGAGAAAAAGAGAGAAGGGACAATGTTACTATCCTTTGCCACACTTGTGCTTCAAAGTAGCACCCTAATCTTCATGATAGAGAGTCTCTTGTTTTGTCACTTGCATATACTAGTGGGAATTTTTCATTATAGAACTTGGCTTGTATATTCCAACAACGGGCCTCCTCAAGTGCCCTAGGTCTTCGTGAGCAAGCAAGTCAGATGCACACCCACTAGTTTCTTTTGTTGAGCTTTCATACATTTATAGCTCTAGTGCATCCGTTGCATGGCAATCCCTACTCCTTGCATTAACATCAATCGGTGGGCATCTCCATAGCCCATTGATTAGCCTCGTTGATATGAGACTATCTCCTTTTTGTCTTCTCCACATAACCCCCCCTCATTATATTCTATTCCACCCATAGTGCTATGTCCATGGCTCGCGCTCATATATTCCGTGAAAGTTTATAGGTTTGAGATTACTAAAGTACGAAACAATTGCTTGGCTTGTCATCGGGGTTATGCATGATGAGAGCATTTTTGTGTGACGAAAATGAAAAATGACTAAACCATATGATTTTGTAGGGATGAACTTTCTTTGGCTATGTTATTTTGAGAAGACATAATTGCTTAGTTAGTATGCTTGAAGTATTATTATTTTTATGTCAATATGAACTTTTGTCTTGAATCTTTCGGATCTGAATATTCATACCACAATTAAGAAGAATTACATTAAAATTATACCAAGTAGCACTCTGCATCAAAAATTCTATTTTTATCATTTACCTACTCGAGGACGAGCATGAATTAAGCTTGGGGATGCTTGATACGTCTCCAACGTATCTATAATTTTTGATTGCTCCATGCTATATTATCTACTGTTTTAGACATTATTGGGCTTTATTATCCACTTTTATATTATTTTGGGACTAACCTATTAACCGGAGGCCCAGCCCAGAATTGTTGTTTTTTGCCTGTTTTAGGGTTTTGAAGAAAAGGAATATCAAACAGACTCCAAACGGAATGAAACCTTCGGGAACGTGATTTTCTCAACAGATAAGACCCGGGAAACTTGGACCCTACGCCAAGGCACGTAACAGGAGGCCACGAGGTAGGGGGCGCGCCCTACCCTACCAGGCGCGCCCCACCCTCGTGGGCCCCCTGTTGCTCCACCGACGTACTTCTTCCTCCTATATATATCCACGTACCCTCAAACGATCAGAGAAGGAGCCAAAACCCTAATTCCACCGCCGTAACTTTCTGTACCCACGAGATCCCATCTTGGCGCCTGTTCTGGAGCTCCGCCGGAGGGGGCATCGATCACGGAGGGCTTCTACATCAACACCATAGCATCTCCGATGAAGTGTAAGTAGTTTACCATAGACCTACGGGTCCATAGTTAGTAGCTAGATGGCTTATTCTCTCTTTTTGGATCTCAATACAATGTTCTCCCCCTCTCTTGTGGAGATCTATTCGATGTAATCTTCTTTTTGCGGTGTGTTTGTTGAGACCGATGAATTGTGGGTTTATGATCAAGTTTATTTATGAACAATATTTGAATCTTCTCTGAATTCTTTTATGTATGATTGGTTATCTTTGCAAGTCTCTTCGAATTATCAGTTTGGTTTGGCCTACTAGATTGATCTTTATTGCAATGGGAGAAGTGCTTAGCTTTGGGTTCAATCTTGCAGTGTCCTTTCCCGGTGATAGTAAGGGCAGCAAGGCATGTATTGTATTGTTGCCATCGAGGATAACAAGATGGGGTTTTCTTCGTATTGCATGAGTCTATCCCTCTACATCATGTCATCTTGCTTAAGGCATTACTCTGTTTTTAACTTAATACTCTAGATGCATGTTGGATAGCGGTCGATGAGTGGAGTAATAGTAGTAGATGCAGGCAGGAGTCAGTCTACTTGTCTCGGACGTGATGCCTATATACATGATCATGCCTACATATTCTCATAACTATGCTCAATTCTGTCAATTGCTCAACAGTAATTTGTTTACCCACCATAGAATACTTATGCTCTCGAGAGAAGCCACTAGTGAAACCTATGGCCCCCGGGTCTATCTTTATCATATTGATCTCCTACTACTTTGCTATTTACTTTGCCTTTATTTTACTTTGCATCTTTTATCATAAAAATACCAAAAATATTATCTTATCATATCTATCAGATCTCACTCTCGTAAGTGGCCCTATAGGGATTGACAAGCCCTATTTGCGTTGGTTGCGAGGATTCATTTGTTTTGTGCAGGTACGAGGGACTCGCGCATAGCCTCCTACTGGATTGATACCTTGGTTCTAAAAAACTGAGGGAAATACTTACGCTACTTTGCTGCATCATCCCTTCCTCTTCGGGGAAAACCAACGCAGTGCTCAATAGGTAGCAGAGGCCGACTGGGCTGGCTCCTCTCTCCTCTCTTCTCTTATTTTTCATAGCAAAAAAAAACAAATACAAAGAAAGAAAAGAAGGAGTGAAGAAAAGGTTAAAGAGTTTGGGCATGGGATTATTTCCCCAGACTCACAAAAATATGCTTGTTTCGAGAAAATAGAAAAGGTCATGATTGAAAGATTAAATTCAAATTCCTTTGAATTTAATTCAAAAGGTTTGAACTAGGATAGGTTTTTCAAAGTGCCCAAAAATGTTGAGAATTTCGGTAGAGCTCGGGAAAATGAAGAAAGAATTTATGGACAACGCTTGAGGTCAAGAAGTGAGATAACAAAGGCATGGGGAATTATTTTGCAAGTGTGTCAAAGGTAATTCCACACTAATGGAATATTTATAGTAGGTCCCTAAATACTGGGATGATATGTTATAAAGAGAACTCACCATGTGAATTCCCTCGGCTTAAATAGATCGAAAGATCTATGCAATTTATTTAAGTGCGTTTTTTTAAATGAAATGGCATGATGACAAGATGCAAAGATGAATGCAACAAACAAAACAAATCACTCGATGAAACTCGGAAGACATGGAAGGCATCTGAAGCGTCGGTCTTGGGGTGTTACAGAAACGATATACACTGCCTCCCCCCCTTGATTTTTTACAAAGGTAACATAGAATTATATGATTGTTGTGTTAAAATTTGGAATTATTCCGGGTTCGCTTGGCCTTTTTTATACATTAATTGAGTTTCTGGGTATTTCATGTGCATAATTCAAATTTGAACTACAAGCACATGCTCTAGTGCATCAAAGTTGGTGTAAAAATCACATGTGTGTCCTTGGGTGAACTTCAAGGTCTCATGCAAGAAATGAGAATGAAATTTAAACATCTGAGCATCGTGGCTCGGCCGGAAATATTGAGAAACTTGTTTTTTTAATTCCTGTAAATCCAAAACACGCATGAAAATCATGAAACATGGGATGGTGTCATGACATGGCACCAACATGTTGTGGTAATTTTTTTGGCCAAATTGGGACAAGCTTTGGTATAAGCTTCTTGCGAACCGGAGCTTCTCTCAAGAAGGCTCATGGTTCCGAGAGAGAACGTGTCACCTCCGTGTGCGAAAGGACATACACTGCCTTTTCCCACCTTGATTTTTTACAGAGGTAGCTTAGACCAATAGGAGTTTTGTGCTAACTTTTGGAATTATTTCGGGTTCGTTTAGCCTTTTTTATACATTAATTGAGTTTTTAGGCATTTAATGCACATAATTCAAATTTGAACTACAAGCACATGCTCCGGTGCGCCAAAGTTAGTTGAAAAATCCTTTATGTGTACTTGGGAGAATTTCTAAGTCCCATGCAAGAAATGGGAATGGAATTCAAACATCTGGGCGTCGTGGCTCGGCTAGAAACATCGAGAAACTTGGTTTTAAATTTCATGTAAATCCAAAACTCGCCTAAAAATCGTGAAACTTGGCATGGTGTCATGACATGGCACCAACATGTTGTGATAAATATTTTGTCCGATTTGCGAAGGCACACACATTAACAACGCCTCCCCTTTTTTATTGGCTAGGAGGTGTTGTGCAGGGTAGCTATTTGAGTACGGGAGGCGTGTGATCAGACCCCTGCACATGCTTATCAGGAGGAGAGCCCTTTGACCTCCATCCGCCGCCCACCTCTCTCCCAACGTCTCCATTAATGGCGCCCGAGCCCCTGTTTAATGGCGTGGCTATGTCTCACTGGACTGAGATTTAAGAGAGAAAAAAGAAAATCTGAAAAGAAAATTTTGCACGGATCTTGATGTAAGATCCAATGGACCTATATAGCATCGACTGTGACTTACAGCAAGACTGATGAATATATAAGGATAATGACAGTGGATAATAATTGTCTTACATATTTAGGAAGATAATTAAAAAGCCACATGCGGCAATGCCCAAAATACACAAGGGGAAAAGAAGAAGGAAGACGCAGACATGATCCGCGAAGACTAATTCTCGTTGCGAGTGGCGATGATCTCTTTCATGTCCTCAATACACTGCTTGGCAGCATCCACAGATTCCCCCACCAGCCTTTCGCACTCGATGCGGAGCATGGCATTGTCGTCCATAAGTTTCTTGACGATGACGTCCGTCCTCTTCAACAAGGCAGTGGTCTCCTTGTGCTCATTCGCTCTTCCGGAGATCTTCGCCCTTAGCAGGTCGCACTCGGTGCGGAGCTTCGCCTTGTCCTCCCCTAGCCCCCGGATGACGCCAGTAGCACTTTCAGACAAGGCATTCATCTCGTCCTACAACTTCATATAGCCAGAGATCCGACCCATCAGGTCATCGAGCATAGCATGCATGTGCCTGTGAGAGTCCTCTCCTGCCCGCGAGACATTTTCCCAGGCCGCTGCGGTGCGGGAGGACCCATCTGCTGCATTCGCGGCGCGATGAGACATCCCTGCTGCTTCCACGGTGCAACCGAACCAGTCTGCTACATTGATGGCACAGCGGGGCCTCTATGCTGCTTTGGCGGCGCGGTGGGACCTCTGTGCTACTACGGTAGCGCGGCGAGACATGTCGGTTGCTTTCGCAGCAAGGCGGAACATCTCTCGTCCTTCCGCTTCCATGCTCGCCTCTCCCTGGTAGTAATCTCTCGACGAAGAACTCTGATGTCTACTACACAACCTTCTTCTTGTAGACATTGTTGGGCCTCCAAATGCAGAGGTTTGTAGGACAGTAGCAAATTTCTCTCAAGTGGATGTCCTAAGGTTTATCAATCCGTGGAAGGCATAGGATGAAGATGGTCTCTCTCAAACAACCCCTTTAACCAAATAGCAAAGAGTCTCTTGTGTCCCCAACACACCCAATACAATGGTAAATTGTATAGGTGCACTAGTTCGGCAAAGAGATGGTGATACAAGTGCAATATGGATAGATGTTCGGTTACATTTCAAATGAATTTTAACAAAAATAAAAAAATGATTCAAACTCGAACAAATCGGACAATATTCATTTAAGCTAGGATAATCTTTACATAAAACATGAACCTCCACCGTGCTAGCGGCATAGGAGCCTACTCAGCATCAACGACTTCGTGCCGCACTGGAGTGATCAATATGTGGTTCCACACGTTCCACCACTTCTCCGTTCATTTCCAATAATGATCGTGAAACACCATGAGCAGCAGGATGTTGAGGTCCGGAATTCGAAGTGAAATTCTTGATTTGCCCATTCCTAGTCATCATGGGAAAGAAATAAGAAAGACCACCAGTACTCAAAATGCATCTCCACGCGTCTACCTAGCGCTTTTGTTAGCCGCCTTGCATGCAAAGTTGATATTTCATCCGGTGAACTAAAAACTTAACTCTACAACGGACAAACCTATGGAGCCCGCGCCGGAGCCGCCTCCTACTAGCGCTGAGGCCCACAACTAGCCCACCATCGAAGTTGTGGAGAAAGAGGGGAGGTGAGGACGAGGACATGCAGAGCGATGCAGTGAGTGCGATGTGGACGATGTCGGAGCATGGCTTATAATGCCTCGACCAGGCCATGCGAACGGATGACCAACCGCTTTAATTCGGTGTAGCAGCCGGAGTTGGTTCCTCGGGAAGCTGTGCCCGCATTGAAGAGGTGGCTCTTGAGAGGTCGCATCAGTCAGCACCGTCCTCCTGTCCGCTCACATCACACGGCATCAATGCTAGCCGTTGCGTGCTCTGGGCCGACATTGATCTGTCCGGACAGCCGAGTGGACTGATACATGAGCATGTTGGATGGAAAAACACGTCCGGACCATGTGGTCTAGACGTATGCGGGTGGTATGATGGTCTGCATTGGAGATGCCTTAAACCCTTGTTAGATAATTAGCTATTTGTTCTATAGAAGTAACATGGATTAGCTTCAATGTTCCCTCATCAAGCCTCTCTTTTATTACAAGACAATCTATCTCCGCAATTATTATTTTCGCGAATACATAAAGCTTGCTTATCATTTCATTGATAGAAGAAGTTAAGAGAGAGTATATGAGATGGTACAACGCATGACATGAATGCAAGAGGCAAGGACAAAATGACCTTATCTGCACCAACTATCTCATGACATCACACTGACGATGATGTTCTTCAATAGCAATGCCTTCAAGAAGAAAGCGACGCTCAAAAAACCATCGTCACAGGATCGAAGGACCAATGTCCGGATTCTAGGTTTTCACTCTGAAGAACCAATCTGAGCACACCCGAATAATGCCTTCAACATGTGGTAACAATGCAACAACATCATCATTGCATGTATAACCAACTCGGGTCAGGCCTAGGTTTTCACCTCGAAGCTCGAGACCGGGTGCTTAAGTAGCACAATCATCAAAGTCACATGCGTTGTCTCCACCACTATTTCTCCATCCAAGAAGCTACATGCATTGTGTCCATCGCCTCTACACAACCATTCCCTTGTCAAGTCATCGTGCACATATAGCATCTCACCGCCAAAGGCAACCACCAAATTTGAAGAGGGAAAATCCTCACGAAGACCTTTCAGTGATCGCCGCAATCCGACGTGAAGCTGCCGCCGCTGCAAGCCAGAGTGGTACCAACACCGATGAGGAATCACACCAACACCACCTCACCATTGAGAGCCCTACCCAATCACGTCGGACCATTGGACCATAGCATAGAAGGGCAGGTTTATGTTAGAGGGCGGATCCGCATCCTAGTGCACTGGAACTGCACCAGACCATCGGATCCACATTGGGGCACTGGCTCTGGGCAGACCACAAATGGAGGCACCATAAGGAGGTTGCACATTGGTGATGGACCAGGGCTGGGGTGGGGAGACGTAGCGTCGTCGGCAACAACACCAAGGTCCCAATCCGAGGCGCCGAGCGGCCCATGGTGAGGAGTGCCATAGCTGGGGTAGTGTAGGATGAGCCACGACTGTGGCCCATGGTGAGATCCACATAGGGCATGGCTGAGCATGAGTAAGGAAGGACGCACAGAAGGGCCCGCCGCCGCCAATCGCCGACCGGGGCTTCATGGGAAAAAGGCGAGGTGGGGGCCTGGAGCGGCGGCGACGGCGGCGCCACCCAAGACGCGCAGGGGGATGCAGGGGCGCTCGAGCGGACCATTACCTAGTTTTGGACCCACTAAGCCCCGCCACTGTCTCACACCACTGCACTACTAATTTGATTTTGAAATCCATCTACTACTCCCTCCGTTTCATAATGTAAGACGTTTTTAACACAATCGATTGTAGCGATCCATGCAATCGACGGTGAGACGCTAAAATCAAGTGGGTACAACTCGTTTCACGTGTGAACCGTGGACAAAAAAAGCTCTCTTCTCCCCTGATGGGCACAACTCTTCTCCCCTGATGTGAGCCACCGCCGCCGCTTCTCCTCCTCCCAGCTCTCTCCTCTCGCCGCATCCGCCCTCTTTTCATTTGGTCTGAGCCGTCACAAGTCGATTTGGGGAGGGTCTGAGGCTGTCGGTGATTTGCCGACCTTTCGTCTGTAGTCTGCCGCCGCTCATCCCGTTAGTGTCATGTGCCTGGTTCTTCCTCCATCTTGGTGGCTGGCCAGCCTGCTGAGCGTTCCTCTTGATCTTGGCTCAGTATCAGCAACAACTACCTCTGCCCGCCGCCGAGTGAATTGCAAAAAACATCAGCATTGAAGGCAAGGGTTACATAAACCACACTTCTACAGTTTTGTGCCAAATATCACTAATTCTGAGCCTTTTTTTGCAAAAAACACTAGTCGGTGGTTTAGACCGTTTTGAGCATGATTATGATAGATGGGTCCCGCTGGACAGGATGGCATTGCAAATAAGAAAGTCGATTACATCCCTATATAATTTTGTTTCGCAAAAAGACCCCTGAAAAAAAGCAATCGGGTCCTCCATCTCCTCCCACCAGTCCGGTGGTGGAAGCCGGCGGCCACTCCCTCCCTGTGCGCGGCCGGCGCAACTGCTGCTTGCTCAGGCGGCGGGGCATAGGGGTGGTCCGGCGTTGTTGGGGACGCGCGCCACCGCAACGCCATTCCTAGGGTGGCGCCGGCGAGGAGACACTTGAGGTTGCTGGCGTCCTCCCTGCCTCCCAGGCCGTTGCTCGTCACGGCTAGGAGACACGGGAGGTGGGCGAGATGAATGAGCGCGGGGGCGAGACTCCCCCGAGGCTAGCAGCGGAGGTGACACGGGACTCTTGCAGCAACGACGCGGCCAACATGGAGGCGACACGGGACTCCTTTATCTGAATTACTTTTGCATCTTTATTTTTAATCCTTTTATTTACTTGTTGTTGGAAGTGAATATTGCATATTGTTCAACATGTTTTCTTAAAATTTACAAGTAGAATGCTTCATGTTCGTCGTTTGCTGCTACTACTATAGAGTGTGTGTCTTTAGTTACTCTGTGTCCAATATGGGTGGTGTACTTAACTATGATATTTTAGACATTTTTCCTTTGGATATTGGTAATTCTTGCTATCGTTTACATGCGTAGATGAGTTCTCCCGGTCATTTGTATATATTGTATTTCTATGATTATGTCTCCTCCAGGAGCATCAGAAACTTTGCATTCTACACTTACAGAGAGCAGTTTTGGTTGCTCTATATTAACTTTCTCTGATCTCATTCAAGCAATTTCTCATACTAATTGTTTCATAATGCAACTACAGATCTTTAAGGACCCATGTGTGCATTTTCGAGCGAGCAAGAAATCAATTCCCATAGTTGGTTGTTGTGTGCGTGTGAAACTGTGAATCAATCAAGGCATCCGAGCTGGATAGATAGGTCATGTCTATCTCGCTGGGCAGGACCGGTGCTAGCTTCGTGTTGCTAATCATTCAGGAGAGGATTGAGTCAGCTTGCTTCGTCGTCGTCACCCCGTGGCGCAGGGGTTGTGGCGAGGCATGGCGGCATGGTTTGCGGTGCTAAGGCGTGCAGGTTTTTATGGTAGGTGCTAGAGCGTGCTTTGGGGCATAATTTATTTCACATAAAATTTCTTCAAACAATTTCGATTGCTCATCATATACTAATAAGCCAAAAAGGACAGTAAGTTTGGACACTCTCCCAACATCCAACCGAAATGGAATGGTGCATGGCTTGAAATATATCATGCCCTTTTGAGTGGCGATGGGCACCCCCCAGGCGATCGTGGCGGCCGAGCCGCCGCTGCCGGAGCCACCGCCCGCGCCACTGACCGTGTCGCCGCTGCCGGAGCCTGCATCGCGGACAGCGGGATCGCCCCCGCTAATCAAGCCGGCAGTTTCGGCGGCATTGCCATCGTCTCCGGCGCTGCCAAGATCGCCAGGAGATGCTGCCTCCGAGTCTGACTCGGATCTGGATCACGATCCGTCCGCAAATCTGTCCGATGAAGTGCGTTGGAGAATTCGTTTCGAAGATGACCGGAGGATGGAGATCTGGCGGGATGGCTTCGTTTTGACGCATCCGCGCTCAGGTTGGACGACGGTGAGGGATGAAGAGCACGACATTTTGGCCGGGCGGTACCTGAATGCTGGTGAGTTGATTCAAGCAGGTATGCGTTTGCAGATTGATGTCTTCGAAATTCTTGTTCTGGAGAGCTTGCAGGCTTCTACTAGCGGGGAGGAGCAGATCGAGATTGTCGATCTAACCACTTCAGAACATCAAATCACGGGACTGAATCCAGGGTTTGGAGGAAGGTTTTGGGTGCTTGGGGATGACGAAGAAGAGGAGGTCGAGGATTGTCACTCGGTTGTACCAAAAGAAACGCCTCCCGACGTGTCCTGCGAGGAGTCCAGCCCTCGGCATTCGGAAGAGGAGGTGGCCATGTTGTTTGAAGACAATTTCTCGGGCGATGATCCGGCGCGGATTGGCCTGCTTCCCGAGGATAAGGTGGAGGTTATTCGCCGGAATCACCAGAGGACGGCGGCGACTGCGATCCGGCCTTGGAAGGGGCCTCTACCTAAGGTATGCATCCAACCCTTACTTTTGTCAGATTTCTTCCCGCAAGACGCATGGACTCATGTTGTCAGTAAGAAAAAGAAGAGGAAGGGGAAATCAAAGGCAGCTCCGCCGGCGCCGGAGACCAGCACGGCGGCTGGGATCCGGGCGGTTAGGGCTGCGCGTTTGAATGCCATCTTGGGCCGTGATGGGGCTGTGGATGCGCATGCCAGCGGTGAGCCCGTGGGTGGGTATGAGGCCCAACATGGGGGGGCTGAGGAGGAGCTAAGTAGACCGGGTTTCAATGGTTATATGGCCTAGGAAAATTTGGTTGATATCTCAGGTGGGCCGACGGAGAGTCTTTGCAACGTGGACCTGGCTAATACTGGGCTTGAGGCCCAGGGGGTTGGCCCGGTTCGCATCGCGACGGAGGCGGATGGTGTGCATGACGTTGCATCGGCCCGTGCGCCCTTGCATGCACGATCTGGCTCTCCTCCTCTCGTTGGTGCCGCTAGGGTTCGTCGTCGATGGACAGTGGGTTTTCCTTCGGCTTCTGTGCGCCGCCTCCTCCCTGCTCGCGCCGGCGTTCGACAACTTCCTCCAGCGGAGATGCCGCCCAAGCCTCCGCCGCCACGGACTGCGCCGGGGGTGAGAAACCCGGCCGAGGCCGCGGGGGCCTCCGTTTCTCCGGTTGCGGCTGCGTCTGCGCCGGGGGCCGCTAGGGCGGCGCCTGCTACTCGACCCGGTCCACCGCCGCCCCGGGGCGCGCCTTCACCGCCTCCGGCGAGGGTGGCTGTGCCGTCCAAGACCGCGCCACCTCCACCCCAGCCTAAGGCAGCACCGCCACCACCAAGGACGGAGCACCAACGGCCGTGGCCGAGGCAGATAGCGGGTGGCCGTGGTGGTTATGGCCCTGCCGCGAATGGCCGTGGGGCCGGGGCGTCGGCGGGGGATGATCGGAACCCTCCGCGTGGGCAGTGGGGCGATGATGGTCATGATGCTTATGGCTCTGGGCTGCACATGGGATCATCGTCCACCGGTGGTGGACGTGGACATGCATGGGTGGATGACGGCAATGCCAACCAAGGTTTCCAAGGACCGCCCAGCAACTTCGTGGAGGGAGCGGTTGGCCCCAATAACCGTTCTACCCGAGGTCGTTTCCGTGGAGGGCGAGGCGGGAACAGGCGTTTCTATCAGCCAAGGTATCCGAAGAGCACGGTTGAGACAGAGTTGGCTGACGGTGGATCGGATTTACCGCAGGTGGCGGTGGAGACGGTTGAGGCTCTCGCCGAAGTTACGTTGCCGGAACCCATGCAGACGGGTGATTCTGCGTCGGAACATGGTACAGACAAATCAGAGGCTGACAAGTTGTCCAAGTGGGCAGCTAAAAAGAAGAAGCTTACGTGTTTTCGTTGTGGTGACACGGGACACTTCATGGCTGAGTGCACTGCGGAGTTATGTGACCTGTGCCAGAGACCTAAGCATTCCGCTGCAGAGTGTCCGCTTATACTTGGGCCTAAGCCTTCTGTTCAGATTTTCGGGGTCTGCTACTCGGAGTTGATGTTCTTCGAGTCTCCCAAAGTGGCACCTGTGGCACCAGCGGTAGAGACTTCTTTCCCAGGGGTGGTGAAGGTAGTCCATGGAACGTTGACAGAGGCGCAAATTATTCAGCAACTGCGGGAACTCGCTCCGGGAAATTTTCAGTGGTCCTTGCTTAAGCTAAGTGAGACGTCTTATAAGGTTGAGTTTCCGTCTAAGGAGGATCAGGTGCGAATCCTCAAGTTTGGTATGTGCAGGGTTACAGGCACTAGTTTTGTCCTACAGTTTGATGCTTGGAAGAAGAAGGAGCCGCAGGGCATGCCGTTGAGGCAGATTTGGGTTCGTTTCTCCGGGGCACCATCTGATCCCTTGGATAGCTTCTTGGTAACGTGGAGTTTGGGGTATTTGATCGACAAGACTGAACAGGTGGATATGCCATTTACTCGGGCCAACGGAGTAGCGCGTTTACTTGTCAGTGTGGCTAATATCGAGTTCTTGCCGAATGTGGTGCCTTGGACGTATGACGGTGTTATTTATCAGCTGGATGTTTCGTACGAGGATCCTAATCTGTTTGATGAGTTTGATGATGATAACCCTATGGATACGACTGAGGGAGGAGGGGCCCCGGGGAACCAGGAAGATTTGGCTAGGGGTGAGGAAGACGGGACCACGGGTACGGTAGGTCCATCTGCATCTTCTGCTATGGCTCCTGCTACATCTTCCGGGACTGCTCCGATGACTTCTTTGCAGCTTGGGTCCTTGGGATCGTTCTCTGCACCACCTCGGCCATGGGGTGTTTCTTCGGGTCCAATGGATCCCGTGGTTCCTCCAGCGGTCCCTGACTCGGGAGCTCACAGGCAGATGGCCGGTCCCACGACTCCCAACTCACCATTGTCTGCACTGGCTGGTGCCGCGACTGTGGCCATGGTTCCAGGTAATGGGCAGGAGGCCCAGCCCCCGATGAGGCCGACGCTGCCGGCGCTCATGGTGGACGTGGCACCTGTTCCTTCATCGCCACGCATGGATGGAGGGGCGGCCGTGCAGGAGGCCGCCGTCTCTCCTAGCCCAGTTGCGGTAGGGGGGTCGGGGGGAGCGCCCGTCCCACCGGCTGCCTCTACGGAGTACCACGCGTGCGGCTCCTTGGACCACACTGTCGGCGGGTCGCCCGTGCGTATGATGCGGGAGTCGCCGCCACACGTCTCTCCTGCCCCGGTGGCTACGACCCGGGGCGCCGCTGTTGGGGGAGGGGCAGGAGGCCTTTCCCCTAGCAGAGCTTCACGCGAGGAGGTCATCACTTTTGGTGGTATCCCGGATCCTGTATCCCAGGGGAGGCGGGTCAGCGGGAGGCTGCAGGAGTAGCCGGACGTTGATGACTTGCAGCTGAGGTGTGCTTTGCGCGCTGCCAAGTTGCGCGACGTCGAGACCTCCACTGGTATGTCGGTTAACAAGTCGAACTCCATTTTGCATTTTACTGATGATGAAATCATTCATAACGCAAATCAAATTGGTGTTTCTCTTGGTAAAAATGATTTGGAGGTCTATAGGTCGGTTAACGACATTCTTGATCTAGAAGCAGATCGTGCGATAGAGATGATCCGTCACATTGCTGCGGTTAAACCTATGAACGAATCGGAGATAGATGCGCTTGGGGTCAAGGTCCTGGATGGCTTATGTGCCGATCTGGACCCTGCACTACCCGAGACGGAGGAGGACACCATCCCTGAGGTGTCGCTTCACGTAGATGAACCCGAGTCGATAGAAGCCGAGAATGACTGTGCCAATATGGCTGATGGTCTCCTTAAGCCTAAGCGGACGTGGAAACGGAAGGTATACCCCGTCTCGGCAGCACGTAGAAGTGCTAGGATCCGAACTGCCAAAAAAATTTATGATGAACTATGAGAGGCATTTTCTGGAATAGCAGAGGTCTTAGAGACTTGGCTAAAAGAAGGTTTCTAGCAGAGACTTCTATTGAACACCAGTTAGATTTTATTGCTTTGTCTGAGACTGGAAGAAGCAACTTTACTCCACAATTTCTTTCCAATTTGTCCGGGGGGGTAGACTTTGATTGGCATTGCCTCCCCCCTCGAGGAAGATCCGGTGGGGTTCTACTTGGGGTTAAGTGCGACACATTGGAAGTTTGGAGTATAGTTTTGGGGGATTTTGCCGTCAAGTTTCGAGTTCGAACTAAGGCGGATGGGTTTGACTGGGCTTTGGTGGCGGTGTATGGAGCTGCGCAACCAGAACTCAAACCTGACTTCTTGGCAGATTTGGTTCGTATTTGTGGTAATGAACAGCTCCCCCTTTTAGTGGGGGGGGGGGGGGGCTTTAACATTATCCGGAGGAAGGAAGAGAAGAATAACAACAATTTTGACGGCCGATGGTCGTTCATGTTCAATACTATTATCGAAAGTTTGGATCTCAGAGAGATAGAGCTTTCGGGTAGGAAATTCACTTGGGCTAATTCGTTACCAGTCCCAACGTTTGAAAAACTTGACCGTGTCCTAGCAAGTGTAGAATGGGAACAGAAGTTTCCTCTGGTAACTGTGCAGGCTTTGACACGAGGTGTCTCTGATCATACACCGTTACTAGTTGATTCGGGAGTTCAAACTTTTGTGGGCAATAAGAACATTTTTTCGTTTGAACTTGCCTGGTTTGAACGAGAAGGGTTCCTCGAGTTGTTAGCCCAGGAGTGGGCTAAAGACTCAGGAGGAAAGACACCTATCGAGCGATGGCAAGGTAAAATTCGTCATCTCCGAAGGTTCCTTCGAGGATGGGCTAAACACACGCATGGTATTTATAAGGCGGAGAAGGAGAGACTTCTCGTCCTTATTCAAAACCTTGAAGTTAAAGCTAAAACTTCTATCTTGGATTCTAGTGAGTTGGAAGCAAAGATGGAGGCGGAGATGCGACTTAAAGAGCTTCTTCGCGAGGAGGAATTAAAGTGGGCGTTGAGAGCTAAGGTTCATAAGATAGTACAGGGCGAGGACAATACTCGATTCTTTCATATGATTGCTAATGGGAAGCATCGTAAAAAAAGAATTTTCCAGCTAGAGCAAGACGAAGGGACGATAGTTGGTCAAGACAATCTGAAAGCTTACATTACCAATTATTATAAGCAGTTGTTTGGTCCCCCGGAAGAGAATTTTGTATCCTTAGATGAGTCGAGGGTTGAGGATGTTCCTCAACTTGAGACTGCCGAGAATGAGCTCCTCACTGCTCCTTTCTCTGAGAAAGAGGTGTTTGAAGCCATTGCACAAATGGAAAATAATAAGGCTCCAGGTCCGGATGGATTTCCGGCGGAGTTCTACAAAAAGTGCTGGCATTTTATTAAGGGTGATTTGATGCCGATGTTCCAGGAGTTCTTTGAGGGTCGGCTTCAGTTGTTTAAGCTAAATTTTTGAACGATAACTCTTCTTCCTAAGAAGACAGATGCGGTCCGCATTGAGCAGTTCAGACCGATATGTCTGCTTAATGTGAGTTTCAAAATTTTCACCAAGGTCGGGACGAATAGACTAACACAGATTGCACACTCTGTGGTTCATCCCTCCCAGACTGCTTTCATGCCTGATAGAAACATCCTTGAAGGGGTTGTTGTTTTGCATGAAACGCTCCATGAAATTCACTCAAAGAAACTTGATGGCGTAGTTTTCAAAGTGGATTTCGAAAAAGCATATGATAAAGTTAAATGGCCTTTCCTTCAACAAGCGTTGCGTATGAAAGGTTTTGATCCGGCATGGAGAAACCAGATTGATTCCTTTACGCAAAAAGGGAGTGTAGGGATTAAAGTGAATGACGACATAGGTCACTATTTCCAAACACACAAGGGGCTAAGGCAAGGAGATCCGATGTCATCGATCCTGTTTAACATAGTGGCTGATATGCTCACTATCCTAATAGGCAGGGCAAAGGATGCAGGACAGGTAGGTGGCCTTGTCCCGCATTTAGTTGACGGAGGGATTTCCATTCTTCAGTATGCGGATGATACTATCATATTCATGGAGCATGACCTGGCGAAAGCAAGAAACATGAAGCTGTTGTTATGCTTATTTGAACAATTGTCTGGCCTCAAAATTAACTTCCACAAGAGCGAATTGTTTTGCTTTGGAAATGCTCAGGATGATCAGGACACGTATAAACAATTGTTCGGATGTGAATTGGGATCTTTACCGTTTACATACTTAGGTATACCCATTCATCATCGTAAGCTGACTAACTTGGAGTGGAAATGCATTGAGGATCGCTTTGAAAAGAAACTGGGCTGCTGGAAAGGGAAGCTCATGTCATACGGAGGACGATTGATTCTGATCAATTTGGTCCTTACTAGTATGCCTATGTTTTTCTTATCCTTTTTCCAGGTTCCGGTGGGAGTCAGGAAAAGGTTAGATTTCTACCGATCTCGATTCTTTTGGCAGAGTGACAAGCTCAAACGAAAATATAGGCTTGCTAAGTGGGATATAATCTGTAGACCGAAGGACCAAGGGGGTCTCGGTATTGAAAATTTGGAAGTCAAAAACATATGTCTTCTTAGCAAGTGGTTATATAAACTATCATCTGAGACGGAAGCTACTTGGGCACAGATTTTGCGTAATAAGTATCTTTACGCTAAAACCCTGGCTCAAGTCAAGGTGAGGCCTTCCGACTCACCTTTTTGGAAGGGTTTGATGAGAGTTAAACAAATTTTCTTCAACAAGTCCAAATTTATTGTTGGGAATGGTACCACTACGAGGTTTTGGGAGGATACGTGGCTTGGGGAGACTCCCCTTGCACTTCAATATCCTTCTCTGTACAACATTGTGCGACGTAGAGAAGCCTACGTTGTAACTGTTTTACAATCCACTCCTCTCAATATTTCTTTCCGGAGAACGCTAGTTGGAAATCGGTGGGAGGCCTGGCTCCACCTTGTTAGACGGTTAATGCAGGTGCAGCTCACCCAGCAACCAGATCAGCTGTCTTGGAAACTTACTAGGAACGGTGTGTTCTCAGTTAAGTCTATGTATCTGGATGTCATTAACTCTAGCGCTGTCCCATCCTCGATTCACGTTTGGAGAGTTAAGGTTCCCTTACGTATCAAAGTGTTTATGTGGTTCGTGCATAAACAAGTCATTTTGACTAAGGATAACCTGGCAAAACGCAACTGGATAGGCTCATCTAGGTGTAGCTTTTGTGATCATGACGAAAACATCAAACACCTCTTTCTCGATTGTCCGTTGGCTAAGATTCTGTGGCGGTCAATTAATATTGCGTTTAATATCAATCCGCCCACCTCTATCAATATGTTATTTGGAACATGGCTTGATGGGGTTGATTCCGATACTGCAAGACACATTCGTGTTGGAGTTTGTGCTCTACTCTGGGCAGTATGGAACTGCAGAAATGACTTGGTTTTTAACAGATCAACAAATATTCATTTTTTGCAGGTTATCTTCAGGGCCACGACATTCATCCGTATGTGGTCGCTACTCACTCCGACGGAGGCCAGGGAGCGTTTGGTTACTGCGTCTACCCGATGGGAGATGGTAGCGCGGGTTATTTTCAACCGGTTTGGATGGCGGTCATGTAATAGGATAGGCATATAGTGCTCCTATTGTGTTTGACAGCCGGTTGTGGCTTTGGGTTTGAGCTCTTTCGAGCCATTTGTATTTTTCGTCGCGCCACGTTGCTCGATGACTTTGCTACTGGATTTATTTCCATTTATGAGAGCCGTATGCATCTTTCTGATGCAGAGGCTGGGTAAAACCCCTTTTCGAAAAAAAAATAACAATCAAGTACATCACCATTCAATGTTACTTGTCTATTTCTTCGAGTAGCGAACAGATATGCACACAAGAGAGAGTAAGATTGAGTAGTAAAATTTTAACAAGCACACCCACAAGAAGCTCGAACCTATGTAAAATATTTAACAACTAGAAAAGCTCTCTCTATCATATGTAAGAATCTTAGCAATTAGGACATGCAGGAGACCATGGAAAGGCTACCATACAACCTATATTCTAAATGCAATATGTAGGTTGAGGTAAGCATGCCCTGGTGCTTGCATTTCAAATTAAGGTCTAGGTTTGTAACGTTTGTCATTCCTTTGCCTACATGGATTTCCTGTGTAGTCCTTTTTAGATGTTATCATGTGCAGTCTATATTTCTTATTTATCAAAAGTGGATGGGCAAGGGGGCTGGTACCCTGAATTGCTTTTTGCACAAGAGAAAAGCTATTTAGATTGTTTCGGGCCTTGAGATGATTTATATCTTTCATGTCTTTCATGGTGCTTTTTTAGCCTTGGACACTTAGGCGGCCTAGCAGCACCTTGCAATTGTGCCCGCTTTAGTCGCTTAGGCATCAGGGCGGTTGGTGCTCGCCTTAGGTCGTCTTATTGGCTTATTAACAATGGTTCTTTGCCTTCACTCTTTATTTTTATTTTGGAGGAAGGTAGGGGATAATATCTAGCTTCAATGTACCACTATGAGTATTATACCCTTAGAAAATTTACTTTCATGATCATCTCTTCCGCAACGTGAAATAGATGTACAGATAATTGTCTTGTGTGAAAAGTCGGCAATTGTTGTTTGAAGATTTAGCATTAGTTGTTCTTTGCGGGTCCATTCAATGTAAAACATGGTGTCATACCAAAATGCTTAGCTACACCAGATTTTCTTAAAAGTTAGGAGATCTGCCTTTTGTGCTCATCTTTTCTACAATGTGAAATGGATGTATAGATTCTGAAGAAGTTGACAATTGGCCATTCAAAATAAGGTCGAGAATTGTTGTTGAATATTCAACATTGGTTCTTTCCAGATCACTGCAATGCAAATGGTGGTGTCAAGCCAAGATGCTTGGCTGCACCTCGAGATTTTCCCAAGACCATATGGGTTAAACTTCTATCATTTATAGTGAGTAGCCACAACTATATTACTGAAAAATGATTTCTCACCATTTTATATTATAAAGCAACCATCACCGACCACAAAACATGTGCTGGGGCGAACAATACATCAAGTCCAAAAGAAAAGAGAGAGAAAAGGAAAACTAATGCCAACAGCAGCGGCTTGATGAAACACGGATGACTCGCCCCCGCTACACCCTCCGGAGTTGTCCCACCATCCTCCTTGACTCCGGACCTCCGCGTACCAAGCAGCACCTCCAAAAAGAAATGCGACGATGACTGACGCTGCTGCCCGGACATGTCCTAGTGTTTCTCCCAGCACGCGGTGTTTCTCCTGGCATGCAGAAAGGATTGAGGAATGGGTACAACTATATTGCCAATGGTTGTAATTGTAGCAAATCTTGTGATAGTGACTTATATGTATGAAGGGCCTGTTTGATTTGAGCCCCAGCCAGCCACACCAGATTTTTGATATGACCAATGTAAGGGCATGACCAAAAAATTGGTAAACTAGTATTGTTTAGATTGAAGCCATGCAAAGTTTGCCCTCTGCATGCGCATGCGAATAGTGTGAGGGGCCTATTAATTAATTACTGTCAAAAGGGTCTGCTGCCTTACTGCATGCACCACATAGTAATAGAAAATTAAAAAGTATACCCGTGACCCATCAATACAGGGTGACAAAACGGGACGCCAATTTTTTGGCGGAGTTTTCGCCGCCCTCATCTCGCCAACGCGTTGGCCAGATTTACACAGGCATACGCGGGTTGTGGTTGGCGCGCCAATTTCCTGGCAACAGTCTAAACGGCTACCAAATCCTATGGACGAGCCAAAATATTGGTAAGGTAAGTTTTGGTTGTAATCCAAACGCACCTGAAGTCTCAATAATTGGATATAAGGGTGGTTCTTCCTTAAATCTGGGAGATGTTTTGTTCTGCCATGGAGATGATCAGTAGTATATACCCAAAACACTTCCGCTTTGGTACACTCCCTCTGAACACATCAATAACTGAGATTGCTCTATACCTCTTCATAATAAAGGGCAAGATAGTCTTTTCTAAAGTACGTCATGAGTCGTATACGAATTACACGGGCCGGTCCATTAAGGAATTGAACCCAAGACCTTACATTGGATGCCATGCGCTGCTAACCACTTCACCCGACAGTTGCTTGTTGTACTTTACAGCGCAAAACATATAATAAAACACAACTGTGTTCACATATCAGAAATATTTTCTGAAAAAAAATACAAAACCTTAATTGAAAAAAATGTGAAAATTTTGAAATGCCCAATAGTTATTGAGTTTATGAACAAAGTTGAGAAAACATATTTTGAAATTTGAGAAAATTTTCAAAACATGAACAATTTCCGAACATCTTCCAAAACATGAATAGTTTTTAAAATTTATGGTTTTATTTTTTGGGTTACTAATTGTCGTATTTTCCTTCTATTTTTTCTCTTTTCTTTATTAAAATTCACGAACTATTTTTAAATTGTGAACCTTTCCTAAAATCCGTGAACTTTTAAAATTTGTGAATATTTTTTAAAGTTTACAATCTTTGTTTTCAAATCCATGAACTTTTTTCCAAATCTACAAATTCTTTTTAACTTTTACGAACATTGTCAAAGGCCGCAATTTTGTTTCAAATCGTCAACATTTCCTTTGAAAATTGATGAACTTTTTTTAAGTCCGCGAACGCTTGGGCCGGCCCAAAAGGCACCCGACGGGAGCGATGTCATCGCCTAGTTAAAGTAGGCCTAAGTGTATTTCTATTTTCTAGTTTTTTTCTTTTCTTTTTTCATTGATTCATTTTTTTCTCCCTTTTGAACTTTATAATTGGAAAAACTAAATGCGCATGGATGCGCACCCGTCTGGCCTAGTTTAGCACACTCCTCTCAACTGTTATTGTGTTGACATGGATAAAAGACCCCAACTTCTTACATCAGTCTGACATGGATATATGAGGCATCCATGCCAGGTTTGAACGATTTCCGACACTGTTTGCATATTGTGGCACGTCCAGCCATTTATCGGCCCTTTTTCACGAGAGAACTCCAGAAAATGCAAAACTTGTCAAAAATCCAAACAATTTGGCAGGATGCTTTGAATTTGTAATATAAGTTGGTGTAAAAAAATTTAGGGCCATTTGACGGATGTTGAAAAACAATGTGCTTTCAAAAGGTCCCTTCTGGCCCTAACGAAACACCCTTCGTTGCAAATGGTCTATTTTTTGACATCCTTCAAATGACCCAACTTTGCAAAAGGACCCTTCTAGACTATCCGAAATCCTTCGTTGAAATAAATACGCTCTCAAACAGACCCTTCTAGCCTACCCGAAATCCTTCATTGAACATGGTGTATTTTTGGACATGCATGAAATAACCCCAACTTTTCCATTAACTGGGCATGCCCATGGTAGGCATCCATGTCTGGTTTAAACAAATTCCGACACAGTATACAAGTTGCGTCACGTTCGGCTATTTATCGACTATTTTTCAGCGGGTAAACTCTAGAAAATGCAAGAACTGTTGAAACCACAAACAACTTTGCATGGTGCCTTGAATTTTCCATAGAATCTGGTGGAAAAAAATTTGGGCCATTTGAAGGATATCGAAAAAAGTAACATGCTCTCACAGGGAGCCTTCTGGCCAACCCGAACACCCGGTGGCTGCAGTCAGAGCAGCACAGGGAGACGGGGACTCGACGAAGCTCGAGGTAGTCGGAGCCATGCGGAGAGGCAACGACGAGAGCTTGGGAGAAACACGAGAGGCGACTTCTCTCAAGGATCCAGATCCTGCAACAGTCATTGTTGCGACGAGAGAGATTGCAACAACGGGCCAGTTGTAAAAACCTAGTGTTGCTGGCCATGAGGCACGTGACGTGCAGAGAAGGCGGCGGACACGGAGTTGCGATCCTTCAGGTGATCTATATTGTTTTCCATTTTAAAAGGTCTGCAAATTAAGAAAAGGAAACAAAAATAGAAAGAAATAAGGAAAAAAAGAAAATGGAGAATGGAAAAACCACGAAGAAAAGCGGACAAACGAAAAAAATCAGGTTGGAGATGCATGCTTTTTTATTAGCGGTATCGTTCAATAAGAAGTAAGAGTATGAAACAAGTACCTTGGATCCTAGTGGTTAGCCCCTTGAGTATTGAAGGAGTGGTGTGTAGGTTCGAGCCCTACTTAGTGCAGCCTTTACTTTTTGAAGATTAAAAAAACAAGGTGCAAATACGCCCGCCATACATATATATGTACATACAAAACTGTGTACGGTATGTGAAATGACTGTATTGCCCTTTATACGTTTTGTTAGGGGGGTGTACCGAAGCGGAACTCAAAACATAATTGTGGCTCACGTAAGAATTGCATAATTATTAGTACATTCTTGCGTATTATTTCTGCTATCAATGGTCCACTTTGAGATGCTGACCAGTTTTTCATCTGTATGTTTTTTCGCGAATATGCAAATACGCCCGCCATACATATATATGTACATACAAAACTGTGTACGGTACGTGAAATGACTGTATTGCCCTTTATACGTTTTGTTAGGGAGGGTGTACCGAAGCGGAACTCAAAACAAAATTGTGTCTTACATAATTGTGGCTCACGTAAGAATTGCATAATTATTAGTACATTCTTGCGTATTATTTCTGCTATCAATGGTCCACTTTGAGATGCTGACCAGTTTTTCATCTGTATGTTTTTTCGCGAATATGCAAAAGGCTTGCATATCATTGCATCTGTATGTTTCACAATACTAAACTTTACTCAACTGACAGATTTGCGTGCTATCGAAGTGCCTCTATTTAGTGATTTGATTGTAAATTTGTTTGCCGGTACCTCTACTTTCTGTAGTTTTTATATTTTACTTCTGTTTTAAATTTAACTGAAGGAAGTGCCTTTGAAGTAAAGTTTGCTGAGATGCAAGACTCTGAGGATCGCAAAGGAGTTTTGTTCTGTCAAATATAGAAATGTAAGAACACGTAGTTCCCGCGTAAGTAAAGTACAGGCTCATTTTGGCTTAGTTGCATGTGCTTACTTGCCTAACACCTCACACTGTATTATTTGCTCTGTTACGTATAATATAACAGTTTGTGTTAACAAGCCTTGACGATGAATATGTTTCTGATTTTTCTACCGACCAAATCATCATTTTTTTTAGGTTATAATGGAGTGAGCGCAGCAACACGCGCCTTTCCCTTCTAGTAGTAAGTCAAATTCAAATTAAGAAGACACGCCTTTCCCTTGTAGCAGTAAGTCAAATTCAAATTAAGAAGAATTATTTATCCGGTGTCTCATTTAGCACTCATTTGGTTTAGATGATTCCTAGGAGATTTCCACCCACGAGATTTCTTCTTTTATGTTCAGCATTCGTTCTAAAGGTATAGATGTACTAGAATCATTAGGATTGTGTCCATATTGACTTAATTGTTTAGGACTCGTAGCATCTCGCGAGACCTTACAGAAAATTTGCAAGGATTGGAAGGGGTAGCGCATCTAACCCTTTACTTTTTCATATTCCCTTGATCTGAGAATCATGTAAAGCGAATGATCCCTTGCCAAGGATGGCCGATTATTTCTTGACAAACCAGGCACTATGGTGAGACGTGAAGAAACCCGATCCCATTCCGACCTCGATATATATGTATAATCGTCTTGTGCCTTATGTAGTGAAATTGTTCGGGAGACATGGTCAAAGCCCTGAGCAAGAGCAAGAAAACTAGAAAAAGTGTTAGTGCATTGGACTCGAAATCCAAATTGTCCTAGCCGATAAAGAAAAAACATAATACAATAGATCAATATTGGTTCTGACTAGTTGGTAAACGGACTATAAATCTTTGAATAAAAGGACTACAAATTCATTGGGTGCTAATGGTTCTACTCCACAACATAACAAAGAATTAAATGAATGAATGAATGAAAGTCATGACCATGCCTCCAGTAGGAAGATCGAGGAACCGGTGTTGGCGCTCCTGGTTCATGAGATCCTAAGCGCGGTGGGTGAGATTAGGGCCCTGTTCGGTAATCCACTCGCTCCACAAAATCCTGCGCTCCGACTACTCCGTACGAATTGCAACTCCTGATTGATCGTGCGAGCGAGGAAAACCGTTCGGCTTGTTGGCTCCGCTCCTCATCAAGAGTTCGGCCCAAAGCCCAACAATCTTCCATGTGGCCCGTGCTGGAGGGAGGCGGTCTGATATGAAAGGCAACGAGTACGAGAGACACACCGAACGAACCGGTACTTTCACTTATCGGCGGCAGTCTTCTATAAATTTGTTCAACTCCTTCGTTTCCAAGAGCTACGGAGCAGCTGTTTTCTCGCTCCAGGATTTATAACTGCGGCCCGCTCCGCTCCATGCCGCTGACTCCATGGAGTAACATTGTTCGGGTCCGCTCCACCTGCTTCGGGAGCGGAGTTGTGGAGTAGATGAAATCCGAACATGCTCTAGATATTATTCTTTCATAAGTCCATCCAAGTGACCTGGCCAAATCCCTGGTCAACACGCAACATCATAGATTGATAATATTTTTGGTTAAATATATAAAAGAAAATGCTTCACCTGCATATATTGTAAGTTTATAGATGAGCCTCACAACATCTACGAAACCAAATAAACAAGATGAAAGTATATTTCATGATGGATCTTAATATGCTAATTATATGTCCTAAATATTTGTACGCTCTCCTCCATTGCGGGTGCTTGTGGGCTAAATTTCTCTCTACTTTAGGGCATTTCTAACCGATACCCTCCGTTAATGTTTTTAGGGGATCAGTTAGGTCCACCGTTTACTCCCTTAAGGCGGACCTAACCGATCCCCTAAAAACATTAATGGAGTATAATTTTTACTCTAATTCCCTATTCCCCCAAGATTTCCTAAATATACTCCATAGTGCGGCGGCCAAGTAAAACTCCCTCTCGCCCTCCCACGCTGCACTGTCTCCCGCCCCCGCCGCCGCCACCAATGACCTCCGAGCCGGCCGGAATGGATAGCCAACCCCCCCCCCCCCCCCCGCTCACCCCGCCGGCCACCGGCGCCGGATTTTCGCCGCCGGGAACCACACACACGTCGCTGCTGGTGCCGAAAAAAAGTTTGGGGATGACAAAGAACCACCGGGTCCAAGCTCCGCCTCCAACCACGCCAATGGTGTCCGGGGTGGCCACCGCGTCTCCGGCAACGGCACGCCGCCCTCCCACCGCACCTACAAAAGGCAAACGGGCTCGAAAGCCGACGGCGGCACTCGCCGAGGCGGCCGCCAAGAAGAAGATGAAGAAGAAGACCGCGGCGGCGCCTCGTCCAAAGCCTACACCTCGTGCGGCAACTCCGGCTGTCGCTACGGCGACTGCTCCGGCGCGAGCGGCGCCACAGCCGACAACAAAAAATGCGGCCGCCAGGTGCTCGATGAAATGCCAACAAGGTAAAAATAAAACCTCGTGTCCCGTTGGTATTAGATGGTGATTGTTCATGATTGTTTATAGTGCTTGCTTTGACATTGTAGAGCGGAGATGAACACGGCCGAACTCGTTTTGGGATCATTCGGCCATCCAAGACACGTAGGAGGCTGAGGAGTAGGTAAGAGGTGGTGGCCGAGGAGGAGGTGGTGGAGGTGACCGAAGCAAGCACCAAGGCCTCAAGGACCCGCACCCAAAACTACAACCAAAAGGAGGACCATGCGCTTTGCGACGCTTGGTTCCATGGATGAAATGATCGGAACGGATCAAACCAAAACCATGTTTTGGGAGAGGATCACCGAATACTACAACATCTCCGTGGATGTGCGATCAAGCCGTACACAAGGTTCGCTTGGGCGTCGTTGGAGCACCATCCATGATCAATGCAACCGATGGTCCGGTTACATCGACCAAGTGAACTATGCTCCACCGAGTGGTGTGCGAGTAGCGGAGTATGGCATCTACATCCAAGAGCTATTCAAGCATCGGAACACCAAGTTTGGCCACAAGCCCTTCACTTTGCATCATTGCTACAAAGATGAAGGAAATATGCCCTAGAGGCAATAATAAAGTTGTTATTATATTTCCTTATATCATGATAAATGTTTATTATTCATGCTAGAATTGTATTAACCGGAAACTTAGTACATGTGTGAATACATAGACAAACAAAGTGTCCCTAGTATGCCTCTACTTGACTAGCTCGTTAATCAAAGATGGTTAAGTTTCCTAACCATAGACATGTGTTGTCATTTGATGAACGGGATCACATCATTAGAGAATAATGTGATGGACAAGACCCATCCGTTAGCTTGGAACTATGATCGTTTAGTTTCTTGCTATTGCTTTCTTCATGACTTATACATGTTCCTCGGACTATGAGATTATGCAACTCCCGAATACCGGAGGAACACCTTGTGTGCTATCAAACGTAACAACGTAACTGGGTGATTATAAAGATGCTCTACATGTGTCTCCGATGGTGTTTGTTGAGTTGGCATAGATCGAGATTAGGATTTGTCACTCTGTGTATTGGAGAGGTATCTCTAGGCCCTCTCGGTAATGCACATCACTATGAGCCTTGCAAGCAATGTGACCAATGAGTTAGTCACGGGATGATGCATTACGGAACGAGTAAATAGAGTTGTCGGTAACGAGATTGAAACAGGTATGATGATACCGACGATCGAATCTTGGGCAAGTAACATACCGATGACAAAGGGAACAATGTATGTTGTTATGCGGTTTGACCGATAAAGATCTTCGTAGAATATGTAGGAGCCAATATGAGCATCCAGGTCCCGCTATTGTTTATTGACTGGAGATGTGTCTCGGTCATATCTACATAGTTCTCGAACCCGTAGGGTCCGCACGCTTAACGTTCGATGACGATATGTATTATGAGTTATGTGATTTGATGTACCGAAGGTTGTTCGGAGTCCCGGATGAGATCATGGACATGAAAAGGAGTCTCAAAATGTTCGAGACATAAATATTGATATATTGGAAGGTTATATTCGGACACCGAAATGGTTCCGAAGTGTATCGGGTATTTTCCGGAGTACCGGGAGGTTACCGGAACCCCGGGGGATTAATGGGCCACAACGGGCCTTAGTGGAGAAGAGAGAGGGACGGCCAGAGGTGGCGTGCGCCCACCCCCCTTTGCCCAGTCCGAATTGGACAAGGGGAAGGGGGGCACCCCCCCTCCTTCCTTCTCTTCTCTCCTCTTTCCCTTCTTCTCCTTCTTGGACTAGGAAAGGGGGGGAACCTACTCCTACTAGGAGTAGGATTCCTCCCCCCTTGGCGCTCCCCTTATGGCCGGTTGTCCTCCTCCTCCCCTCCTTTATATACGGGGGAGGGGGCACCCCATAGACACACAAGTTAATCTTTAGCCGTGTGCGGTGCCCCCCTCCACAGTTTTCCACCTCGCTCATATTGTCGTAGTGCTTAGGCAAAGCCCTGCGTCGGTAACTTCATCATCACTGTTAACACACCATCGTGCTGACGGAACTCACCCTCGTCCTCAACTGGATCAAGAGTACGAGGGACGTAACCGAGTTGAACGTGTGCAGATCGCAGAGGTGTTGTGCGTTCGGTACTTGATCGGTTGGATCGCGAAGACGTTCGACTACATCAACCGTGTTACTTAACGCTTCCGCTTTCGATCTACAGGATACGTAGACACACTCTCCCCTCTCGTTGCTATACATCTCCTAGATAGATCTTGCGTGATCATAGGATTTTTTTTAAATACTGCGTTCCCCAACAGTGGCATCCGAGCCAGGTCTATGCGTAGATGTTATATGCACGAGTAGAACACAAAGAGTTGTGTGCCATAATAGTCATACTGCTTACCAGCATGTCATACTTTGATTCGGCGGTATTGTTGGATGAAGCGACCCAGACCGACATTACATGACCGCGTTCATGAGGCTGGTTCTACCGACGTGCTTCGCACACATGTGGCTAGTGGGTGTCTGTTTCTCCAACTTTAGATGAATCAAGTGTGACTACGCCCGATCCTTGTTGAAGGTTAAAACATCACACTTGACAAAAAATCGTTGTGGTTTTAGATGCGTAGGTAAGAACGGTTCTTGCTAATCCCGTAGCAGCCACGTCAAACTTGCAGCAACAAAGTAGAGGACGTCTAACTTGTTTTTGCAGGGCATGTTGTGATGTGATATGGTCAGGACGTGATTATATAAATTGTTGTATGAGATGATCATGTTTTGTAATAAAGTTATCGGCAACTGGCAGGAGCCATATGGTTGTCGCTTTATTGTATGAAATGCAATCGCCATGTAATTGCATTGCTCTATCACTAAGCGATAGCAATAGTCGTAGAAGCAATAGTTGGCGAGACGACAACAATGCTACGATGGAGATCACGGTGTCAAGCCGGCGACGATGGTGATCATGGCGGTGCTTTGGAGATGGAGATCAAAGGCACAAGATGATGATGGCCATATCATATCACTTATATTGATTGCATGTGATGTTTATCCTTTATACATCTTATTTTGCTTAGTTCGGCGGTAGCATTATAAGATGATCTCTTAGTAAATTTCAAGGTATAAGTGTTCTCCCTGAGTATGCACCTGCTACAATTCGTTGTGCCGAGACACCATGTGATGATCAGGTGTGATAAGCTCTACGTTCACATACAACGGGTGCAAGCCAGTTTTGCACACACAGAATACTCGAGTTAAACTTGATGAGCCTAGCATATGCAGATATGGCCTCGAAACACTGAGACCGAAAGGTCGAGCATGAATCATATAGTAGATATGATCAACATAGTGATGTTCACCATTGAAAACTACTCCATCTCACGTGATGATCGGACATGGTTTAGTTGATATGGACCACGTGATCACTTAGATGATTAGAGGGATGTCTATCTAAGTGGGAGTTCTTAAGTAATATGATTAATTGAACTTAAATTTATTATGAACTTAGTTCTGATAGTATTTGCATATCTATGTTGTAGATCAATTGCTCGTGTATAACTTCCCGGTTTTATTTATGATATGTTCCTAGAGAAAACTATGTTGAAAGATGTTAGTAGCAATGATGCGGACTAGCTCCGTGATCTGAGGATTATCCTCATTGCTGCACAGAAAAATTATGTCATTGATGCACCGCTAGGTGATAGACCTATTGCAGGAGCAGAGGCAGACGTTACGAACGTTTGCCAAGCTCGGTATGATGACTACTTGATAGTTTAGTGTGCCATGCTTTACGGCTTAGAACCGGGACTTCAAAAATGTTTTGAACGCCACGGAGCATATAAGATGTTTCAAGATTTGAAATTAGTATTTCAGACTCATGCCCGTGTCGAGGGGTATGAGACCTCTGACAGTACTTTGCCTACAAGATGGAGGAAAATAGCTCAACCAGTGAGCATGTGCTCAGATTTTCTGGGTACTACAATTGCTTGAATCAAGTGGGAGTTAATCTTCCAGATAAGATAGTGATTGACAGAGTTCTCTAGTCACTATCACCAAGTTGCTGGAACTTAGTGATGAACTATAATATGCAAGGGATGACGTAAAACGATTCCCGAGCTCTTCGCGATGCTAAAATCGGCGAAGGTAGAAATCAAGAAAAGCATCAAGTGTTGATGGTTGACAAGACCACTAGTTTCAAGTAAAAGGGCAAGGGAAAGAAAGGAAACTTCAAGAAGAATGGCAAGCAAGTTGCCACTCCCATGAAGAAGCCCAAAGCTAGACCCAAGCCTGAAACTGGGTGCTTCTACTGCAAAGGAAATGGTCACTGGAAGCGGAACTGCCTCAAATACTTGGCGGATAAGAAGGATGGCAAAGTGAACAAAAGTATATATGATATACATGTTATTGATGTGTACTTTACTAGTGTTCATAGTAGCCCCTGGGTATTTGATACTGGTTCAGTTGCTATGATTAGTAACTTGAAACAGGAGTTACAAAATGAACATAGACTAGTTGAGGGCGAGGTGACGATGTGTGTTGGAAGTAATTCCAAGGTTGATAAGATCACCATCGCACACTCCTTTTACCTTCGGAATTAGTGTTGAACCTAAAATAAATGATATTTGGTGTTTGCGTTGAGCATAATATGATTGGATCATGTTTATTGCAATACAGTTATTCATTTAAGTCAAAGAATAATTGTTATTCTGTTTACATGAATAAAACCTTCTATGGTCATACACCCAAGGTGAATGGTTTATTGAATCTCGATCATAGTAATACACATATTCATAATATTAATGCCAAAAGATGCAAAGTTGATAATGATATTGCAACATACTAGTGGCACTGCCGTTTAGGGCATATTGGTGTAAAGCGCATGAAGACACTCCATGCGGATGGCCTTTTAGAATCACTTGATTATGAATCATTTGATGCTTGCGAACCATGCCTCATGGGCAAGATGACTAAGACTCCGTTCTCCATAACAATGGAGCAAACCACTGACTTATTGGAAATAATACATACTGATGTATGCGGTCCGATGAGTGTTGAGGCTCGTGGCGGGTATCGTTATTTTCTGACCTTCACAGATGATTTAAGCATATATGGGTATATCTACTTAATGAAACACAAGTCTGAAACATTTGAAAAGTTCAAAGAAATTCAGAGTGAAGTTAAGAATCATCATAACAAGAAAATAAAGTTTTTATGATCCGATCGCGGAGGCAAATATTTGAGTTATGAGTTTGGCCTTCATTTAAAAACAATGTGGAATAAGTTTCACAACTCATGCCACCTGGAACACCACGGAGTAATGGTGTGTCCGAACGTCGTAACCATACTTTATTAGATATGGTGCGATCTATGATGTCTCTTACTGATTTACCACTGTCGTTTTGGGGTTATGCATTAGAGACAGCTGCATTCACGTTAAATAGGGCATCGTCTAAAAATCTGTTGAGACGACACCATATGAACTGTCGTTTAGCAAGAAACCTAAGCTGTTGTTTCTTAAAGTTTGGGGTTGCGATGCTTATGTGAAAAAGTTTTAGCCTGATAAGCTCAAACCCAAATCGGAGAAGTGCATCTTCATAGGATACCCAAAAGAAACTGTTGGGTACACCTTCTATCACAGATCCGAAGGCAAGATCTTTGTTGCTAAGAGTGGATCCTTTCCAGAGAAGGAGTTTCTCTCAAAAGAAGTGAGTGGGAAGAAAGTAGAACTTGATGAGGTAATTGTACCTTCTCTCGAATTGAAAAGTAGCTCATCACTAAAATCAGTTCCAGTGAGGAAGTTAATGATAATGATCACGAAACTTCAGATCAAGTTACTACCAAACCTCATAGGTCAACCAGAGTACGTTCCGCACTAGTGTGGTACGGTAATCCTATTCTGGAAGTCATGTTACTAGACCATGATGAAACTACGAACTATGAGGAAGCGATGATGAGCCCAGATTCCGCGAAATGGCTTAAGGCCATGAAATCTGAGCTGGGATCCATGTATGAGAACAAAGTATGGACTTTGATTGACTTGCCTGTTGATCGGTGAGCCATTCAGAATAAATGGATCTTCAAGAGGAAGGCGGACGTTGATAGTAGTGTTACTATCTACAAAGCTCGAATTGTCGAAAAAAGTTTCCAACAAGTTCAAGGTGTTGACTACGATAAGATTTTCTCACTCGTAGCGATGCTTAAGTCTGTCCGAATCATGTTAGCAATTGCCACATTTTATGAAATCTGGCAAATGGATGTCAAAACTACATTCCTTAATGTATTTCTTAAAGAAGAGTTGTATATGATGCAACAATAAGGTTTTGTCAATCCTAAAGGTGTTAACAAAGTGTGCAAGCTCTAGCGATCCATCTATGAACTGGTGCAAGCATCTCGGAGTTGGAATATACCCTTTGATAGTGTGATCAAAGCATATGGTTTTATACAGACTTTTGGTGAAGTCTATATTTACAAGAAAGTTAGTGAGAGCACTACAGCCTTTCTGATAAGTATATGTGAATGACATATTGTTGATCAGAAATGATGTAGAATTTTCTAAAAAGCATAAAGGAGTGTTTGAAAGGAGTTTTTCAATGAAAGACCTTGGTGAAGCTACTTATATATTGGGCATCAAAGATCTATAGGGACAGATCGAGACGCTTAATAGGACTTTCAAAAAGCACATACCTTGACAAGATTTTGAAGAAATTCAAAATGGATCAGTCAAAGAAAGAGTTCTTTCCTGTGTTACAAGGTGTGAAGTTGAGTAAGACTCAAAGCCCGACCACGGCAGAAGATAGAGAGAGAATGAAAGTCATTCCCTATGCCTCAACCATATGTTCTATAAAGTATGCCATGTTGTGTACCAGACCTGTTGTGTTCCTTGCCATGAGTTTAGTAAGGGGGTACAATAGTGATCCAGGAGTAGATCACTTGATAGCGGTCCAAATTATCCTTAGTTACCTAAGAGGACTAAGGAAATATTTCTCGGTTATGGAGGTGATAAAAGAGTGCATCGTAAAGAGTTACGTCGATGCAAGCTTTTGATACCGATCTAGATGACTCTAAGTCTTGATCTAGATATATATTGAAAGTGGGAGCAATTAGCTAGAGTAGCTTCGTGCAGAGTATTGTATACATAGAAATTTGCAAAATGCATACGGATCTGAATGTTGCAGACCCATAAACTATACTTCTCTCACAAGCAAAACATGATCACTCTTTGGGTGTTAATCACATAGAGATGTGAACTAGATTATTGACTCTAGTAAACCCTTTGGGTATTAGTCACATGAAGATGTGAACTAATCACATAAAGATGTGAACTATTGGTGTGAAATCACATGATGATGTGAACTAGATTATTGACTCTAGTGCAAGTGGGAGACTGAAGGAAATATGCCCTCGAGGCAATAATAAAGTTGTTATTTATATTTCCTTATATCATGATAAATGTTTATTATTCATGCTAGAATTGTATTAACCGGAAACTTAGTACATGTGTGAATACATAGACAAACAGAGTGTCCCTAGTATGCCTCTACTTGACTAGCTCGTTAATCAAAGATGGTTAAGTTTCCTAGCCATAGACATGTGTTGTTATTTGATGAACGGGATCACATCATTAGAGAATGATGTCATGGACAAGACCCATCCGTTAGCTTAGCACCATGATCGTTTAGTTTATTGCTATTGCTTTCTTCATGACTTATACATGTTCCTCGTACTATGAGATTATGCAACTCTCGAATACCGGAGGAACACATTGTGTGTTATCAAACATCACAACGTAACTGGGTGATTATAAATATGCTCTACAGGTGTCTCCGATGGTGTTTGTTGAGTTGGCATAGATCGAGATTAGGATTTGTCACTCTGTGTATCGGAGAGGTATCTTTGGGCCCTCTCGGTAATGCACATCACTATGAGCCTTGCAAGCAATGTGACAAATGAGTTAGTCATAGGATGATGCATTACGGAACGAGTAAAGAGGCTTGTCGGTAACAAGATTGAACTAGGTATGATGATACGGACGATTGAATCTCGGGAAAGTAACATACCGATGACAAAGGGAACAACGTATGTTGTTATGCGGTTTGACCGATAAAGATCTTTGTAGAATATGTAGGATCCAATATGAGCATCCAGGTTCTGCTATTGGTTATTGATCGGAGATGTGTCTCGGTCATGTCTACATAGTTCTCGAACCCGTAGGGTCCGCACGCTTAACGTTCGATGACGATATGTATTATGGGTTATGTGATTTGATGTACCAAAGGTTATTCGGAGTCCCGGATGAGATCACAGACATGACGAGGAGTCTCGAAATGGTCGAGCATAAATATTGATATATTGGAAGATTATATTCGGACACCAGAATGGTTCCGAAGTGTATCAGGTATTTTCCGGAGTACCGGGAGGTTACCGGAACCCCCCGGGGGATTAATGGGCCACAATGGGCCTTAGTGCAGAAGAGAGAGGGCCGGCCAGAGGTGGCGCCCCCTTGCCCAGTCCAAATTGGACATGGGGAAGGGGGCGCCCCCCTCCTTCCTTCTCTTCTCTCCTCTTTCCCTTCTTCTCCTTCTTGGACTAGGAAAGGGGGGAACCTACTCCTACTAGGAGTAGGATTCCTTCCCCCTTGGCGGGCCCCTTGTGGCCGGCCGGCCTCCTCCTCCCTTCCTTTATATACGGGGAGCACCCCATAGACACACAAGTTGATCTTTAGCCGTGTGCGGTGCCCCCCCCCCCCTCCATAGTTTTCCACCTCGGTCATATTGTCGTAGTGCTTAGGCGAAGCCCTGCGTCGGTAACTTCATCATCACCGTCAACACGCCGTCGTGCTGACAAAACTCACCCGCGGCCTCAGCTGGATCAAGAGTATGAGGGTCGTCACCGAATTGAACGTGTGCAGATCGCGGAGGTGCCATGCATTCGGTACTTGATCGGTTGGATCGCGAAGACGTTCGGCTACATCAACCGCGTTACTTAATGCTTCCGCTTTCGATCTACGAGGGTACGTAGACACACTCTCCCCTCTCGTTGCTATGCATCTCCTAGATAGATCTTGCGTGATCGTAGGAATTTTTTTGAAATACTGTGTTCCCCAACAAAAGAGCTATGCAAGAATGAGAAGTGGGTCCAAAGAATTGCGGATACCACTCCAAAGAGGCCAAGGTTGAGCATATCCGTTGAGGATGACGCTGAGGTTGACGAAGATGCCAACAGTAGACTGGAAGGAAACAAGATTGCAAAAGAAAGAAAGAAGAGGAATGCATTCGGTGGCACTTACAAGGATGAACTTGTGGCAATGATCGAGACCAAGAAGTTGTTGGTGGCCGAACGCAAAGAAGACAAGATGGCGAGGTGGAATGAGCTCAAGGCCTTCGAGGATGAGAAGTGGAAGACCAAGTTGGCGGCCGAAGAGAGAAAGTTGAAGACCGAGGAGCATAGGCTTGCACTTGAGGCGGAAAGGATTCGTGATGCGAAGAAGGCCGAAGAGTGTGCTATCATGTTCATGAATCCAAACACAATGGATGGAATCGCAAGAAAGTATTGGGAGCTCACTCGTTGAGAAATCTTGGCCTCTCTTTGGAATGTTGGTGGTGGTTGAGGGGGTGGTGGTGATGATGGCCGAGGGGGTGATGGTGGTGGTGGTGGTGATGGTGGCCGAGAGGGTGGTGGTGGTGGTGATGGTGGCCAAGAGGGTGGTGGTGGTGGTGGCTGAGAGGATGTCGAGGTTGATTTCTTTGCCGGGGACGTCATTTGAGTGGTGGTGGCCAAGAGGGTGGTGGTGCATGCCAAAGATTGGCTCGATCCACAACATATACATGCTATGTTTGTGGTGATTTTGAATCAAACAGTGTGCTTGAAGTGATGTCTTTTGGGTGAACTTCGCATGTTTAAATTTGAAAAACACGGTGATTAAAACTTTATGTTATGACGATTATTGCTATCCATGCTTTAATTTGAATGATTTTAAGATGTGTATTGTGTAGGGATTGTGTTTGTGCGGCTAGTATACAAAATGGCCACAAATTTGATTTTACTCCGCTAACCATAGGGCATCAGGCAGGTGCGGCCACCGTTAGTGGAGTAAAAATTTACTCCACTAACTTTACTCCAACTTTTAATCCACTAACTTTTAGGGGATCGGTTAGAGCAACTCTAGCAGACCCTACAAAATCTCGACCCGCAAAACACGTTTGCAGTTTCACGAAGATCTCATTTGCGAGTCGAAAACTAGCGCTGTCGAACAAAAACCGTATCTGAAACTGCATAATTTGATAAAACAATTTTGCAGGAGAAATTGCACCTCGTGGACGCGAGTAGTTTATCACATACTACATAGATTTTACATGATCAAACACTATAAACAATAGTTCATACTACATACTACATCAATACTAGTACTAGAGGGGTGGGGATCTCACGGCGGGGAGGTCGCGGCCATGGACGACGCCGTGGAGGAGCTCAATCCTCCTCGCCGGAGCTGCAGAGGTCGATGTACTTCGCCCTCTGCTCCTCGCGGATGCGGCGCCACTCCTCATCCTTCTCCTTGGCGGCGAGGTTGGCGGCGACCGCCTGCCGCCACTGGAGGTCTTCGAGCTCCTCGGCATGGTCCCAGTGCTCCGCCTCCTCGCGCACGCTCCGCTCGGCTATGGCGGCCGCAACCGTGTCGAAGTCGGCGACGAAGTCTTCCGGCCTGATGACTCCGCGGCGGCCGAGCGGAGCAGTCTCCTCGAGCTCCTCCTTGACGGGGACGAACTCGAAGTCGTCCGGCTACTCCGGCTCCTCCGACCACTCCCTCTTCACGGGGAGAAGGCCTGTGCCTGAAGAGGAGGAGCTCCCGGCGTAGGAAGATCTCGCCGCGGAGGAGATGGACGCGGTAGAGGACGGGGTACGGCCGTGCCTACGGTCGTACTCCTCCGTCTCGCGAACGCGGAAGCTCGCCGGCGGCAACAGGCCGCGGTTGGTCCACTTTCGGGCCCCGCGCTTCCTCGCGCCGTCCGACCGGACACGCCGCTCACACTTGGGGTCGCTTTCGCCGCCGGATCTGTTGCCGGAGCCGCGTCCGGAGCTCCACATGCGGCCCCACATGGTGGCTGGAGGCGGGGAGGTGGTCGCCGGCGGCGAGAAATGTGGAGAAGGGGTGGAGAATTGCGTGGCTCGGCGGCGGCGGGGGATAGGGTTTTGACCCACAAACGCGCCGCGAAATCGTAGATATAGTGGTCGGGGCGTGCGGTTTGCGGGCCGCGGCAAATTTTTTACGGGCTGGGCGACTATGCGGGCTCTGTTCTGGCCGGAAAATTGGGCCGAGCCCGCATACTCACCGGAATTTTGTGGTTTCGCGTGTTTTGCATGGTCTACTAGAGTTGCTCTTAGAAATGCCCTTAAGCTCACGGCTTTATGTAACTAGATGATACACCTTGTTGCAAGACTATTTTAAAATATATTTCTTTTTTAAGGGAGACCAGCAACAGCTGAACTTTTCATTATGATAGGTAGGAAGCAGTATGTACATTGGCCATAGAGGTCATAAGACGAAGAAACTCAGAGAAAGCTGAAAAAATGGGTATAAAAAGTACGAAAAAATCTCTCAGCCTGGGTCCCCGAAGGGCGACAACATGCAGTTTGCATCCCGCAGACTCTACATTTCCAAATCTCCTCGGATCTCATCCCCCACTCTACATTTCCAAATCTCCTCGGATCTCCTGTAGTGTGGTTGCCGCCACAGAAATTTTGTTGTTGAAGATTCTGTTGTTTCGCTCCAGCCTTATCCTCCATGATACCAGTATCAGTATGGACTTGATTTCATTCTTGTGTTTGAATGCTGAGGTGACATGCTTGCATGTTGAGAAAAATATGTTGTTATGAGCTAACTATTTAGATATACCATGTATAAGATACTTATGTGGAACACTTTTTCACGTGCAAAGGAGATATACCGAACATGTGAGCAAGGTCAGCTCAGTGTACCGCAAATATTAGAGATATTAGTGCTACTTCTTAGTACTTGTCATGTTGATAAGCTCAATAGAATACACAGATACAAATACATACACACCATATTCTATCTTGGCAATCGCACGCACTCTCTCACAATACGGCATGCATACTTATACTACGTTGTACACGTGTATGTCATACTTTTTTTGCCTTCAATAATTAGGTCAGACCGGGTCCTGTTGTCGATGATGGACGACGGTCGGACAGCCTTGTCGTCGTGAACTTCAGCTGCACCTCCGGCCACCGCAGCCGCCCTCCCTCTGGCAGTTGAAGTAGGCGGCGGCGACCGGCGCGCCAAGGCAGTAGCACGCCGCGAAATCCCTGGTGTTGAAGTTGGGGCGCCACCCCGGCGCGTAGATCACCTGCCTCACCGTCTGCCGGAACACGATGAACGCCAGGCGGTGGATCCCCGCCTTGGGCTGCGGGCTCTCGTACGCCACCACCTCAGTTCCTGACACGTTCGATGGATCGGCGGAATAAGAAAACTTAGCACATAATAATTCAACACATATACTGTATTACAATGCGAAATCTACATGCATGCATGTTCAATCCTCTTAGTGAACGTGGCAGCAGCTGGTTAGTGCATGCATGGAACTTGTCTATATTAATTTCTGCCAAGTCGCCCGCTTACCATGACTGACATCACCTCCTTCCGGTATGTCCATCACTAACCTGCACAGCAAATGAAAAGGACGCATGAATATTATTTTGGACGAACAAGCACAGAGTCTGTTAGGAGTATGTATGATGCATCAACTGATACAAGATATTAGGATTGACATGAAAAAAAAAATGCATGGATGAAACAAAACAAACTAGGTTGATTAGCTCGAGCTTAACATGTAGTGTTAAAAACAACATTTTATATTTTGAGACAGAGAGAGTACGTACCAATGAAGGTACTCCCTTTTGGAAGGGTTGCTTGGACTAGGTGCATCAGGATCCACCATCACCTAGTAACAAAACATGGCAGTAACATATACATGCATGAGAAGGAACAGCAACGACGACGACAAGTGTTTTTTCTTTTCTTTCGAAAAGGACGCAATGAGCATCGATTGATGCAGTTTGCCGGTGACTCACCAGCGTGTACAGTGCTGTTTCATTGCGCCCCCGGGAGCCGGTTATCTGGACGGTCGGCTCCCTGGCCACCTGCGACGGCCTCAGCCCAGACCCACTGGTCATCTCGCGGCTGTTATAGAACAGCCTCAGCACCGCCGAAGCATCAAAGTGGTCGACGATTTCTCCGACGATGTTCCCGACGACCAGCGGGTTCCTCGACGTGCTCATCGGCGGTTCGATCGGAAGACTTCTTGTCACCAGCTAGCTAGCTAAACTTCCCGCAAGAGAAATAAAAGCTAGCTAGCTAATTAAGCTCAAATGTGCATGAGAGTTTGCATCGGTGAGCTACGTATTTATATGCTTGAAATGGATACGATACGATCGATTCCTTGCATCGGAATATAAACTTTCTTTAAAGATCCATCTTAATCCTCTGGGCATAGACATATACCAAGTGGAGAGACCATTTCGGAGTGAATAAAATCTTGAGGTTACCATGCGAAATCCGGTTACGGATGCAATGTACAAGTAACAGGGAGACGGAGAAAGGAAGTGCTGACGCCTTAGAAAGGCTCTTTGACCCTAAGGTGATGACAACTCACAGGTAGCTATATACTTACTTAGTTTTCAGGCACGATCGATACCCCAGCAGCAATAGCCTGGACACCATTGTTTGCCCTTCTGCTTTCTCTCTTTTCTCTCTTATTACTAGCTAGCTAGGTGAATCCAGTCATCGTATTGGATTCTTCACGTAAAGTGGATGCGGAGGCAAAGGCGCAAAGCAGATATGGTGGTGTACTTGTTGAGAGAACATGAGTTCAACAAGTGAATTACGAAAGCAACAAGGTTTATATCCCCATATATTCCTTTCTCAAGTATCATCCAGGTATGTTCTTCTGTACCCCTGCACTATTTTCCTGCACAATTGATTTCTAATGACTACTACGCTAAGCAAGCATTGTCCGTCGGTGAAATGGTAGAGCCTGTTTGATTTTATCAGCTTCCTAGGCCTAGCTATATCTTTTTAGCTACCTCACTGAAGATCTTATGGCTCCTGTGTCAAAATAATGCACCCCACGATAAAACAGGATAGTTCAACTCGAAGTCACTTCTCCTGAAGGTTTTAGCAGCGTCCTATACATATATTGGGAATGACTTTAACTTGTTTTGTTTTGAATTTATATTTCAGTGCAACTTTGACAATATAATTTTATATTCCATGTTAAATTGTTAATGCAAGAAAATAGTACTCACATTAAGTACAACCCCTGACACATTGAGTTAGTAGTTCAGTGGTACATCCTCATTATTCACCATAAATTTTATATCATTTTAAATTTATAAATTTAGCTCTAATTTCTATAAAATAAGTGATAAATATATGTACATCCCTTTTTGCTAATTAAATGGAATAGTGGTTCTGATTGTAGTATATGTAGATAAATCTAAGACAAGTTTCTTGGAACGGAGGTAATAATAGTTATTTTCCTAGGGGATACATAATTCAGAGAGTTTTGTGTGCCTATTCGCTCCGCTGGAAAATGTAAAGCGTATTTTGAGTGTTCAAATTTTCAGTCAACACAATTTATTTCAGACTATTCTTCTTACTGTTAACAAGGTCACAATCACAATAAAGAACTTTGGAAGGTGGCTCCATTGATATCAATTTTGTGTCACATAACCCGTATATAATATTGCATTCAAATGTTGGGTAAGGCGTGGATTCGTTGGATGATCAACATACCGCTTAATTTCAATGGAGAGAGTATAGTTAAGAAAGAACTAAATGAACCTTTTATGAACCGTGCAAATCATTTCCCTAGTTAATCTCAAAATGTGTTGCCTATCACATGCAAGATTTAAACTTTCAATAACACACACAAAAACCAGACCTCACCGAAATATTCAAAATTTGAGATTTCTTTCAGATTTTTGATTCTTAAGGGCATGTTCAATGCGGAACCTCAAACCGCTGCATACGTCCGGACCGCGCGATCCGGACGCGTGTTGCCACCCAGCGGGCCTTTATTGGTCCGCTCGGCAATCCGGACATACTTTTTTCTGCAAACCAGTGATAAAATATGTGTGTGTGTGGGGGGGGGGGGGTGCGGGGATTGCGGGCATCCGGGTCGCTGCCACGTCCGCTTCTGACTGCCCTGGCCCACCCATACCCACCCACCCCCCTCGCACGAGTGCTTTTTCGCCTGGTGCCAGCTACCCGCATTCGTGCCGCTGTGAGCAGCCGCTCCGCAATGACGCCGGCTGAGAGCGGACGCGACCTCTCACTGTCGCCGGCATTGAAGCGGCGCGCCAGCCAAGAGAGCTCTGCCTGCTACACGCCCGACTGAACACGCCTCCTCGCATGTCCGGCTGAACATGCCTCGTTGCCTGCATTCATTAAAGCCGCGCGTGTGCCGAGGAACCCGCTCCGTCCACACATCCGTTCGTGAGCCGACCGACATTAAACACAACGTCAGTTGGCTCCTCGCGTCCACCGGCTATTTAAACGAGGCCAGGCGCTGGGCAAGAACCGCACCACACCTCCGCTCCCCATCTCCTCCTTGCATCATATTCTCCACACTATCCATGGCATCCGGCGAGCAGGAAGAGGGGTTCTCATGCATAAAAGTCAGTTGGGTGGTCCACCGAGCCCGCCGGATACGAGCTAGACAACTCACTGCTCAATCTCCCTCGTCGCTCGAAGCCATCAGTACAAAGAGCGAGGCCGCAGTCTTGCGCATGGAGGAGCAAGTGGCTGCTCCAAGCCGGCACGTGGTTCAACAAGTCGCCGCTCCAAGCTAACTCACGGAGGAGCACGGGGGCATGGGCAAAGATGTTGCCGTGGACGAGGTTGTGTCATACCACTCCTCCCATGCCATCCGCCGTCGCGCCCTGCTGGTGGAGAAAAAAGTTGGCATCATGGAAATCAACGAGGCGACTACTACCTCTTGAGCACCGCGTTGGATTTCTCCGAAGAGGAGAGGATGATGCAGCAAAGTAGCATAAGTATTTCCCTTAGTTTTTGAGAACCAAGGTATCAGTCCAGTAGGAGGCTACGCGTGAGTCCCTCGTACCTACACAAAAACAATAGCTCAACGCAACCAACGCGCTTAGGGGTTGTCAATCCCTTCACGGTCACTTACGAAAGTGAGATCTGATAGAGATGATAAATAATATTTTTGGTATTTTTGGTATAGAGATGCAAAGTAAAAAGTAAAAGCAAAGCAATAATAAAGTGATGGAGATTGATATGATGAGAAAGAGACCCGGGGGCCATAGGTTTCACTAGTGGCTTCTCTCAAGAGCATAAGTATTCTACGGTGGGTGAACAAATTACTGTTAGGCAATTGACAGAATTGAGCATAGTTATGAGAATATCTAGGTATGATAATGTATATAGGCATCACGTCCGAGACAAGTAGACCGACTCCTGCCTGCATCTACTACTATTACTCCACTCATCGACCGCTATCCAGCATGCATCTAGAGTATTAAGTTAAAAACAGAGTAACGCCTTAAGCAAGATGACATGATGTAGAGGGATACTTTCATGCAATATGATAAAAACTCCATCTTGTTATCCTCGATGGCAACAATACAATATGTGCCTTGCTGCCCCTTCTGTCACTGGGAAAGGACACCGCAAGATCGAACCCAAAGCTAAGCACTTCTTCCATGGCAAGAACAACCAATCTAGTAGGCCAAACCAAACTGATAATTCGAAGAGACTAGCAAAGATAATCAATCATACATAAAAGAATTCAGAGAAGATTCAAATATTATTCATAGATAGACTTGATCATAAACCCACAATTCATTGGTCTCAACAAACACACCGCAAAAAGAAGATTACATCGAATAGATCTCCACGAGAGAAGGGGAGAACATTGTATTGAGATCCAAAAAGAGAGAAGAAGCCATCTAGCTACTAACTATTGACCCGTAGGTCTGAAGTAAACTACTCACACTTCATCAAGGGCTTGGATGATGATGTAGAAGCCCTCCGTGATCGATGCCCCCTCCGGCGGAGCTCCGGAACAGGCCCCAAGATGGGATCTCGTAGATACAGAAAGTTGCGGCGGTGGAATTAGGTTTTTGGCTCCGTTTCTGATCGTTTGGGGTACGTGGATATATATAGAAGGAAGAAGTATGTCGGTGGAGCAACAGGGGGGCCACGAGGGTGGAGGGCGCGCCTGGGGGGGGGGGGGGGGCAGGCGCGCCCCCCTACCTCGTGGCCTCGTGTTAATTGGCTTGACGTAGGGTCCATGTCTCCTGAGTTGTATTCGCTGAGAAAATTACGTTCCCGAAGGTTTCATTCCGTTTGGACTCCGTTTGATATTCCTTTTCTTCGAAACCCTAAAACAGGCAAAAAACAGCAATTCTGGGCTAGGCCTCCGGTTAATCGGTTAGTCCCAAAAATAATATAAAAGTGGATAATAAAGCCCAATAATGTCCAAAACAGTAGATAATATAGAATGGAGCAATCAAAAATTATAGATACGTTGGAGACTTATCAAGCATCCACAAGCTTAATTCCTTCTCGTCCTCGAGTAGGTAAATGATAAAAACAGAATTTTTGATTCGGAGTGCTACTTGGCATAATTTCAATGTAATTCTTCTTAATTGTGGTATGAATATTCAGATTCAAAAGATTCAGGACAAAAATTCATGTTGACTTAAAAATAATAATACTTCAAGCATACTAACAAAGCAATTATGTCTTCTCAAAATAACATGGCCAAAGAAAGCTATCCCTACAAAATCATATAGTCTGGCTATGCTCTATCTTCACCACACAAAGTATTTAAATCATGCACAACCCCGATGACAAGCCAAGCAATTGTTTCATACTTTTGACATTTTCAAAACTTTTTCGATCTTCACGCAATACATGAGTGTGAGCCATGGATATAGCACTATATGTGGAATGTAATGGTGGTTGTGGAGAAGACAAAAAGAGGGGAAGATGGTCTCACATCAACTAGGCGTATCAACGAGCTATGGAGATGCCCATCAATAGATATCAATATGAGTGAGTAGGGATTGCCATGCAACGAATGCACTAGAACTATAAGTATATGAAAGCAACAAAAGAAACTAAGTGGGTGTGCATCCAACTCGCTTGCTCACGAAGACCTAGGGCATTTTGAGGAAGCCCATCATTGGAATATACAAGCCAAATTCTATAATGAAAAATTCCCACTAGTATATGAAAGTGACAGAATGAGAGACTCTCTACAGTGAAGATCATGGTGCTACTTTGAAGCACAAGTGTGGTAAAATGATAGTAACATTGTACCTTCTCTTTTTTTTCTCTTTTTTTGGGCCTTCTCTTTTTTAAGGCCTCTTTTCCCTTTTTTATTTTTCGTCCGGAGTCTCATCCCGACTTGTGGGGGAATCATAGTCTTCATCATCCTTTCCTCACTTGGGACAATGCTCTAAAAATGATGATCATCACACTTTTTTCTTTTCTTACAACTCAACAATTACAACTCAATACTTAGAACGAAATATGACTCTATATGAATGCCTCCGGCGGTGTACCGGGATATGCAATGAATCAAGAGTGACATATATGAAAGAATTATGAACGGTGGCTTTTCCACAAATACGATGTCAACTACATGATCATGCTAGCAATATGACAATGATGGAGCGTGTCATAATGAACGGAACGGTGGAAAGTTGCATGACAATATATCTCGGAATGGCTATGAAAATGCCATGATAGGTAGGTATGGTGGCTGTTTTGAGGAAGGTATTTGGTGGGTGTATGATACCGGCGAAAAGTGTGCGGTATTAGAGAGGCTAGTAATGGTGGAAGGAAGGAAAGTGCGTATAATCCATGGACTCAACATTAGTCATAAAGAACTCATATACTTATTGCAAAAATCTAGAAGTTATCAAAGCAAAGTATTACGCGCATGCTCCTAGGGGGATAGATTGGTAGGAAAAGACCATCACTCATCCCCGACCGCCACTCATAAGGAAGACAATCAATAAATAAATCATGCTCCGACTTCATCACATAACGGTTCACCATGCGTGCATGCTACGGGAATCACAAACTTTAACACAAGCATTTCTCAAATTCATAACTACTCAACTAGCATGACTCTAATATCACCATCCTCATATCTCAAAACAATTATCAAGCATCAATTTTTTCTTAGTATTCAACGCACTCAAAAAAAAGTTTTACAAATCTTGAATACCAAGCATATTATTATTAAGCAAATTACCATGATATTAAGACTCTCAAAATAATCTAAGTGAAGCATGAGAGATCAATAGTTTCTATAAAACAAATCCACCACTGTGCTCTAAAAGATATAAGTGAATCACTAGAGCAAAATTATATAACTCCAAAGATATAAGTGAAGCACATAGAGTATGCTATCAAATTCCAAATTATGTATGGCTCTCTCAAAAGGTATGTACAGCAAGGATGATTGTGGTAGACTAACAAGCAAAGACTCAAATCATAAAAGACGCTCCAAGCAAAACACATATCATGTGGTGAATAAAAATATAGCTCCAAGTAAAGTTACCGATAGAAGTAGACGAAAGAGGGGATGCCTTCCGGGGCATCCCCAAGCTTTGGCTTTTAGGTGTTCTTAGATTATCTTGGGGGTGCCTTGGGCATCCCCAAGCTTAGGCTCTTGCCACTCCTTATTCCATAATCTATCAAATCTTTACCCAAAACTTGAAAACTTCACAACACAAAACTTAAATTAGAAAATCTCGTGAGCTCCGTTAGCGAAAGAAAACAAAAGACCACTTCAAGGTACTGTAATGAACGTATTCTTTATTTATATGGGTGTTAAACCTACTGTATTCCAATTTCTCTATGGTTTATAAACTATTTTAATAGCCATAGATTCATCAAAATAAGCAAACAACACACGAAAAACAGAATCTGTCAAAAACAGAACAGTCTGTAGTAATCTGTAGCTAGCGCAAGATCTGGAACCCCAAAAATTCTAAAATAAATTTCTGGACGTGAGTAATTTATCTATTAATCATCTTCAAAAAGAATTAACTAAATAGCACTCTCCAAATAAAAATGACAGCAGTTCTCGTAAGCGCTAAAGTTTCTGTTTTTTACAGCAAGTTCAACAAGACTTTTCCCAAGTCTTCCCAACGGTTCTACTTGGCACAAACACTAATTAAACACAAAAAACACAAACAAAACAGAGGCTAAATAAATTATTTATTACTAAACATGAACAAAAAGGAAGGAATAAAAATAAAATCGGGTTGCCCCCCAACAAGCGCTATCGTTTAACGCCCCTAGCTAGGCATAACAAACAAGAATAGATCTAGGTATTGCCATAATAGTAAGATAGATTGTTAAAACTCATTTCATATTCTCTACGTTCGGCAGCAAGTTTTCTTTGAGGCAAGCAAAAGTAATCAAAAGGGCTAAATTTAACGGGACAAAAGTCCCCAAGATCAACCTTGGGAGGTATAGGTTCCTCCTTTGGTCCTTCATAATGCACAACCAATTCATCATTATAAGCATTCTTTTGACAGAACTTTGTGAGCCTACATTCAAGAGAATATCCTAGTTCATTATTTTGAATAGCCAAATCATCATTAAGTTCAGAAATTCTATCAACTAAAACATTGGTAGGAACCCTTTTTCTAAGATTTTCATTGAAAGCAACATAGTCTAGAGATTGAAAATACATTATTTCTTCTTGATCAAAGAGGATAGCCTCTATGGGAGGACTGTTGGGGAACGCAGTAATTTCAAAAAAATCCTACGCACACACAAGATCATGGTGATGCATAGCAACAAGAGGGGAGAGTGTTGTCTACGTACCCTTCGTAGACCGCAACGGAAGCATTGACGCAATGTAGAGGAAGTAGTCGTACGTCTTCCCGATCCGACCGATCCAAGCACCGTTACTCCGGCACCTCCGAGTTCTTAGCACACGTACAGCTCGATGACGCTCCCCGGGCTCCGATCTAGCAAAGCTTCGGGGATGAGTTCCGTCAGCACAACGGCGTGGTGACGATGATGATGTTCTACCGACGCAGGGCTTCGCCTAAGCACTACAACGATATGATCGAGGTGGAATATGGTGGCAGGGGGCACCGCACACGGCTAAGAAACGATCACGTGGATCAACTTGTGTGTCCTAGGGTGCCCCCCTGCCCCCGTATATAAAGGAGCAAGGGGAGGAGGCGGCCAGCCAGGTGTGGCGCGCCAAGAGGGAGTCCTACTCCCACCGGGAGTAGGACTCCTAGTTGGACAAGGAGAGAGAGGGGGGAAAGAGGAGGAAGAGAGGAAGGAAAGGGGGGCGCCGCCCCCCTTCCCTTGTCCTATTCGGACTAGGAAGGGGAGGGGCGCGCGGCCACCTCCTGCCTCCTTCTCTCTTCTCCCTCAAGGCCCATGTAGGCCCAATAAACCCCCGGGGGGTTCCGGTAACCCCCCGGTACTCCGGAAAATGCCGATTTCACCCGGAGCGATTCCGATGTCCAAATATAGGCTTCCAATATATCGATCTTTATGTCTCGACCATTTCGAGACTCCTCGTCATGTCCGTGATCACATCCGGGACTCCGAACTAACTTCGGTACATCAAAATGCATAAACTCATAATAACTGTCATCATAACGTTAAGCGTGCGGACCCTATGGTTCGAGAACAATGTAGACATGACTGAGACAGATCTCCGGTCAATAACCAATAGCGGGACATGGATGTACATATTGGCTCCTACGTATTCTACGAAGATTTTTATCGGTCAGACCGCATAACAACATACGTTGTTCCCTTTGTCATCAGTATGTTACTTGCCCGAGATTCGATCGTCGGTATCCAATACCTAGTTCAATCTCGTTACCGGCAAGTCTCTTTACTCATTCCGTAATACATCATCCCGCAACTAACTCATTAGTTGCAATGCTTTCAAGGCTTATGTGATGTGCATTACCGAGAGGGCCCAGAGATACCTCTCCGACAATCGGAGTGACAAATCCTAATCTCAAAATACGCCAACCCAACATCTACCTTTGGAGACACCTGTAGAGCTCCTTTATAATCACCCAGTTACGTTGTGACGTTTGGTAGCACACAAAGTGTTCCTCCGGTAAACGGGAGTTGCATAATCTCATAGTCATAGGAACATGTATAAGTCATGAAGAAAGCAATAGCAACATACTAAACGATCGGGTGCTAAGCTAATGAAATGGGTCATGTCAATCAGATCATTCAACTAATGATGTGACCTCGTTAATCAAATAATAACATTTTGTTCATGGTTAGGAAACATAACCATCTTTGATTAACGAGCTAGTCAAGTAGAGGCATACTAGTGACACTAAGTTTGTCTATGTATTCACACATGTATTATGTTTCCGGTTAATACAGTTCTAGCATGAATAATAAACATTTATCATGATATAAGAAAATAAATAATAGCTTTATTATTGCCTCTAGGGCATATTTCCTTCAGTCTCCCACTTGCACTAGAGTCAATAATCTAGATTACACAGTAATGATTCTAACACCCATGGAGCCTTGGTGCTGATCATGTTTTGCTCGTGGAAGAGGCTTAGTCAACGGGTCTGCAACATTCAGATCCGTATGTATCTTGCAAATCTCTATGTCTCCCACCTGGACTAGATCCCGGATGGAATTGAAGCGTCTCTTGATGTGCTTGGTTCTCTTGTGAAATCTGGATTCCTTTGCCAAGGCAATTGCACCAGTATTGTCACAAAAGATTTTCATTGGACCCGATGCACTAGGTATGACACCTAGATCGGATATGAACTCCTTCATCCACACTCCTTCGTTCGCTGCTTCCGAAGCAGCTATGTACTCCGCTTCACATGTAGATCCCGCTACGACGCTTTGTTTAGAACTGCACCAACTTACAGCTCCACCGTTTAATGTAAACACGTATCCGGTTTGCGATTTAGAATCGTCCGGATCAGTGTCAAAGCTTGCATCAACGTAACCTTTTACGGTGAGCTCTTTGTCACCTCCATATACGAGAAACATATCCTTAGTCCTTTTCAGGTATTTCAGGATGTTCTTGACCGCTGTCCAGTGATCCACTCCTGGATTACTTTGGTACCTCCCTGCTAAGCTTATAGCAAGGCACACATCAGGTCTGGTACACAGCATTGCATGCATGATAGAGCCTATGGCTGAAGCATAGGGAACATCTTTCATTTTCTCTCTATCTTCTGCAGTGGTCGGGCATTGAGTCTGACTCAACTTCACACCTTGTAACACAGGCAAGAACCCTTTCTTCGCCTGATCCATTTTGAACCTTTTCAAAATCTTGTCAAGGTATGTGCTTTGTGAAAGTCCAATTAAGCGTTTTGATCTATCTCTATAGATCTTTATGCCTAATATGTAAGCAGCTTCACCGAGGTCTTTCATTGAAAAAGTCTTATTCAAGTATCCCTTTATGCTATCCAGAAATTCTATATCATTTCCGATCAGTAATATGTCATCCACATATAATATCAGAAATGCTACAGAGCTCCCACTCACTTTCTTGTAAATACAGGCTTCTCCGAAAGTCTGTATAAAACCAAATGCTTTGATCACACTATCAAAGCGTTTATTCCAACTCCGAGAGGCTTGCACCAATCCATAAATAGATTGCTAGAGCTTGCACACTTTGTTAGCTCCCTTTGGATCGACAAAACCTTCCGGTTGCATCATATACAACTCTTCTTCTAGAAATCCATTCAGGAATGCAGTTTTGACATCCATCTGCCAAATTTCATAATCATAAAATGCGGCAATTGCTAACATGATTCTGACAGACTTAAGCATCGCTACGGGTGAGAAGGTCTCATCTTAGTCAACCCCTTGAACTTGTCAAAAACCTTTTGCGACAAGTCGAGCTTTGTAGACAGTAATATTACCGTCAGCGTCAGTCTTCTTCTTGAAGATCCATTTATTCTCAATTGCTTGCCGATCATCGGGCAAGTCAACCAAAGTCCATACTTTGTTCTCATACATGGATCCCATCTCAGATTTCATGGCTTCAAGCCATTTTGCGGAATCTGGGCTCACCATCGCTTCTTCATAGTTCGTAGGTTCATCATGATCTAGCAGCATGACTTCCAGAACAGGATTACCGTACCACTCTGGCGCCGATCTCACTCTGGTTGATCTACGAGGTTCAGTAGTATCTTGATCTGAAGTTTCATGATCATTATCATTAGCTTCCTCACCCATTGGTGTAGGTGTCACTGAAACAGTTTTCTATGATATACTACTTTCCAATAATGGAGCAGGTACAGTTACCTCGTCAAGTTCTACTTTCCTCCCACTCACTTCTTTCAAGAGCAACTCCTTCTCCAGAAAGTTTCTGAATTTAGCAACAAAAGTCTTGCCTTCGGATCTGTGATAGAAGGTGTATCCAATAGTTTCATTTGGATATCCTATGAAGACACATTTCTCCGATTTGGGTTCAAGCTTATCAGGTTGAAGCTTTTTTCACATAAGCATCGCAGCCCCAAACTTTCAGAAATGACAACTTTGGTTTCTTGCCAAACCACAGTTTATAAGGCGTCGTCTCAACGGATTTTGATGGTGCCCTATTTAACGTGAATGCGGTCGTCTCTAGAGCGTATCCCCAAAACGATAGCGGTAAATCAGTAAGAGACATCTTAGATCGCACCATATCTAGTAAAGTACGATTACGACGTTCGGACACACCCTTACGCTGTGGTGTTCCGGGTGGCGTGAGTTGCGAAACTATTCCACAATTTTTCAAATGTACACCAAACTCGTAACTCAAATATTCTCCTCCACGATCAGATCGTAGAAACTTTATTTTCTTGTTACGATGATTTTCAACTTCACTCTGAAATTCTTTGAACTTTTCAAATGTTTCAGACTTATGTTTCATTAAGTAGATATACCCATATCTGCTTAAGTCATCTGTGAAGGTGAGAAAATAACGATATCTGCCACGAGCCTCAACATTCATCGGACCACATACATCTGTATGTATGATTTCCAACAAATCTGTTGCTCTCTCCATAGTACCGGAGAACGGTGTTTTAGTCATCTTGCCCATGAGGCACGGTTCGCAAGTACCAAGTGATTCATAATCAAGTGGTTCCAAAAGTCCATCAGTATGGAGTTTCTTCATGCGCTTTACACCGATATGACCTAAACGGCAGTGCCACAAATAAGTTGCACTATCATTATCAACTCTGCATCTTTTGGCTTCTACATTATGAATATGTGTATCACTACTATCAAGATTCAACAAGAATAGACCACTCTTCAAGGGTGCATGACCATAAAAGATATTACTCATATAAATAGAACAACCATTATTCTCTGATTTAAATGAATAACCGTCTCGCATTAAACAAGATCTAGATATAATGTTCATGCTCAACGCTGGCACCAAATAACAATTATTTAGGTCTAATATTAATCCCGAAGGTAGATGTAGAGGTAGCGTGCCGACTGCGATCACATCGACTTTGGAACCGTTTCCCACGCGCATCGTCACCTCGTCCTTAGCCAATCTTCGCTTAATCCGTAGTCCCTGTTTCGAGTTGCAAATATTAGCAACAGAACCAGTATCAAATACCCAGGTGCTACTGCGAGCATTAGTAACGTACACATCAATAACATGTATATCACATATACCTTTGTTCACCTTGCCATCCTTCTTATCCGCCAAATACTTGGGGCAGTTCCGCTTCCAGTGACCAGTCTGCTTGCAGTAGAAGCACTCAGTTTCAGGCTGAGGTCCAGACTTGGGTTTCTTCTCTTGAGCAGCAACTTGCTTGCCGTTCTTCTTGAAGTTCCCCTTCTTCTTCCATTTGCCCTTTTTCTTGAAACTAGTGGTCTTGTTGACCATCACCACTTGATGCTCCTTTTTGATTTCTACCTCCGCAGCTTTCAGCATTGCGAAGAGCTCGGGAATAGTCTTGTTCATCCCTTGCATATTATAGTTCATCACGAAGCTCTTGTAGCTTGGTGGTAGTGATTGGAGAATTCTGTCAATGACGCAATCATCTGGAAGATTAACTCCCATCTGAATCAAGTGATTATTATACCCAGACATTTTGAGTATATGCTCACTGACAGAACTGTTCTCCTCCATCTTGCAGCTATAGAACTTATTGGAGACTTCATATCTCCCAATCCGGGCATTTGCTTGAAATATTAACTTCAACTCCTGGAACATCTCATATGCTCCATGACGTTCAAAACGTCGTTGAAGTCTCGATTCTAAGCCGTAAAGCATGGCACACTGAACTATCGAGTAGTCATCAGCTTTGCTCTGCCAGACGTTCATAACATCTGGTGTTGCTCCAGCAGCAGGCCTGGCACCCAGCGGTGCTTCCAGGACGTAATTCTTCTGTGCAGCAATGAGGATAATCCTCAAGTTACGGACCCAGTCCGTGTAATTGCTACCATCATGTTTCAACTTTGCTTTCTCAAGGAACGCATTAAAATTCAACGGAACAACAGCACGAGCCATCTATCTACAATCAAACATAAACAAGCAAGATACTATCAGGTACTAAGTTCATGATAAGTTTAAGTTCAATTAATCAAATTACTTAAGAACTCCCACTTAGATAGACATCCCTCTAATCCTCTAAGTGATCACGTGATCCAAATCAACTAAACCATGTCTGATCATCACGTGAGATGGAGTAGTTTCTTTGGTGAACATCACTATGTTGATCATATCTACTATATGATTCACGCTCGACATTTCGGTCTCCGTGTTCCGAGGCCATATCTGTATATGCTTGGCTCGTCAAGTATAACCTGAGTATTCCGCGTGTGCAACTGTTTTGCACCCGTTGTATTTGAACATAGAGCCTATCACACCCGATCATCACGTGGTGTCTCAGCACAAAGAACTTTCGCAACGGTGCATACTCAGGGAGAACACTTCTTGATAATTTAGTGAGAGATCATCTTATAATGCTACCGTCAATCAAAGCAAGATAAGATGCATAAAAGATAAACATCACATGCAATCAATATAAGTGATATGATATGGCCATCATCATCTTGTGCCTGTGATCTCCATCTCCGAAGCACCGTCATGATCACCATCATCACCGGCGCGACACCTTGATCTCCATCGTAGCATCGTTGTCGTCTCGCCAATCTTATGCTTCCACGACTATCGCTACCGCTTAGTTATAAAGTAAAGCATTACATCGTGATTGCATTGCATACAATAAAGCGACAACCATATGGCTCCTGCCAGTTGCCGATAACTCGGTTACAAAACATGATCATCTCATCCAATAAAATTTAGCATCATGTCTTGGCCATATCACATCACAACATGCCCTGCAAAAACAAGTTAGACGTCCTCTACTTTGTTGTTGCAAGTTTTACGTGGCTGCTACAGGCTTAAGTAAGAACCAATCTCACCTATGCATCAAAACCACAACGATAGTTTGTCAATTTGACTCCGTTTTAACCTTCGCAAGGACCGGGATTCTCTTTGTCATCGGTATGTTACTTGCCCGAGATTCGATCGTCGGTATCCAATACCTAGTTCAATCTCGTTACCGGCAAGTCTCTTTACTCGTTCTGTAATACATCATCCCGCAACTAACTCATTAGTTGCAATGATTGCAAGGCTTATGTGATGTGCATTACCGAGAGGGCCCAGAGATACCTCTCCGACAATCGGAGTGACAAATCCTAATCTCGAAATACGCCAACCCAACATCTACCTTTGGAGACACCTGTAGAGCTCCTTTATAATCACCCAGTTACGTTGTGACGTTTGGTAGCACACAAAGTGTTCCTCCGGTAAACGGGAGTTGCATAATCTCATAGTCATAGGAACATGTATAAGTCATGAAGAAAGCAATAGCAACATACTAAACGATCGGGTGCTAAGCTAATGAAATGGGTCATGTCAATCAGATCATTCAACTAATGATGTGACCTCGTTAATCAAATAACAACATTTTGTTCATGGTTAGGAAACATAACCATCTTTGATTAACGAGCTAGTCAAGTAGAGGCATACTAGTGACACTAAGTTTGTCTATGTATTCACACATGTATTATGTTTCTGGTTAATACAATTCTAGCATGAATAATAAACATTTATCATGATATAAGGAAATAAATAATAGCTTTATTATTGCCTCTAGGGCATATTTCCTTCAAGGACGGCAAGAGTCCACCCTATAATGTGCAAAGATTTCTTTGGGTTCTTTTATTATGAATCTAAACTCATGAGCCAAAAAGATAGTAGCGGCAAGCTTAATAGAAGAATGCTCAATATTAGAAAATTCCAGAAAAATCCTTTGTATGGAAGGATGTATGTGCATGAATTGTCTTTCAAGTTCAACTACAAGCATGGCAATAGCGTCCGCAAGACTATTAGTTCTATGAAGGATAGAACTTCCCATAAAAGGTAAAGCACCGGCACAAGTAAAGAAATATTGAATAACTCCTTTTCCAATAATATTATCACTACCAACACGAAATTTTTTTGTATGAAAGATGGTAGGTTATTTAGCAGGAGCATCAGAATTTTTCATGATATTATTGTTCATATCGACAATAACTTCCCCAATTTCAGACATAGAGGCAGAAGGTAAAGGACTTGACATAACGACAAGCTAGCGAGCTGACACCCGAGCAAACAAAAGGCAAACGGGCAAAAAGAGGCAAATAGAGAGGGAGGATAGAGAGAGAGGGCGAATAAAACGGTAAGGGTGAAGTGGGGGAGAGGAAAACGAGAGGCAAATGGCAAATAATGTAAAGCGGGAGATAGGGATTGTGATGGGTACTTGGTATGTTGACTTTTGGGCAGACTCCCCGGCAACGGCGCCAGAATTCTTCTTGCTACCTCTTGAGCACTGTGTTGGATTTCTCCGAAGAGGAAAGGATGATGCAGCAAAGTAGCATAAGTATTTCCCTCAGTTTTTAGAACCAAGGTATCAATCCAGTAGGAGGCTACGCGCGAGTCCCTCGTACCTACACAAAAACAATAGCTCAATGCAACCAATGCGCTTAGGGGTTGTCGATCCCTTCACGGTCACTTACGAAAGTGAGATCTGATAGAGATGATAAATAATATTTTTGGTATTTTTGGTATAGAGATGCAAAGTAAAAAAGTAAAAGCAAAGTAAAAGCAAAGCAATAATAAAGTGATGGAGATTGATATGATGAGAAAGAGACCCGGGGGCCATAGGTTTCATTAGTGGCTTCTCTCAAGAGCATAAGTATTCTACGGTGGGTGAACAAATTACTGTTGAGCAATTGACAGAATTGAGCATAGTTATGAGAATATCTAGGTATGATAATGTATATAGGCATCACGTCCGAGACAAGTAGACCGACTCCTGCCTGCATCTACTACTATTACTCCACTCATCGACCGCTATCCAGCATGCATCTAGAGTATTAAGTTAAAAACAGAGTAACGCCTTAAGCAAGATGACATGATGTAGAGGGATACTTTCATGCAATATGATAAAAACTCCATCTTGTTATCCTCGATGGCAACAATACAATATGTGCCTTGCCGCCCCTTCTGTCACTGGGAAAGGACACCGCAAGATCGAACCCAAAGCTAAGCACTTCTTCCATGGCAAGAACAACCAATCTAGTAGGCCAAACCAAACTGATAATTCGAAGAGACTACCAAAGATAATCAATCATACATAAAAGAATTCAGAGAAGATTCAAATATTATTCATAGATAGACTTGATCATAAACCCACAATTCATCGGTCTCAACAAACACACCGCAAAAAGAAGATTACATCGAATAGATCTCCACGAGAGAGGGGGAGAATATTGTATTGAGATCCAAAAAGAGAGAAGAAGCCATCTAGCTACTAACTGTTAACCCGTAGGTCTGAAGTAAACTACTCACACTTCATCGAGGGCTTGGATGATGATGTAGAAGCCCTCCGTGATCGATGCCCCCTCCGGCGGAGCTCCGGAACAGGCCCCAAGATGAGATCTCGTGGATACAGAAAGTTGCGGCGGTGGAATTAGGTTTTTGGCTCCGTTTCTGATCGTTTGGGGTACGTGGATATATATATAGAAGGAAGAAGTACGTCGGAGGAGCAACATGGGGGGCCACGAGGGTGGAGGGCGCGCCTGGGGGGGCGCCCCCGTACCTCGTGGCCTCGTGTTAATTGGCTTGACGTAGGGTCCAAGTCTCCTGAGTTGTATTCGGTGAGAAAATCACGTTCCCGAAGGTTTCATTCCGTTTGGACTCCGTTTGATATTCCTTTTCTTCGAAACCCTAAAACAGGCAAAAACAACAATTCTGGGCTGGGCCTCCGGTTAATAGGTTAGTCCAAAAATAATATAAAAGTGGATAATAAAGCCCAATAATGTTCAAAACAGTAGATAATATAGCATGGAGCAATCAAAAATTATAGATACGTTGGAGACGTATCAGCGACCAACACGTCCGCAGCCGCCGGCAGCGAGGAAAAGTATATCATGGAAGGCCCCTGCCGCTTGCATTCCATGAAGGCCCTTGCCGATGTGCACAACTGGTATCTTGCCCTCTTCTCATGCCACCATTGTCACCCACCCCAAAAACCAACCCTAATACTTGCTTCATGGAAGCGGACGCCACTCCGATGAGCGGTGCTACCAAACATAGGGAAGGTACGGGGGAAGCAGAGGCTATTCTTCCCCTCTAGCTGAAGCATATCCCTCAAGGGCATCCGGCAGTCCAACGAGCGGGCTGCCGAACATGGGGATGACATGTCAGGGAGGGACCGGAGAGGGGGCGGGGCTTCATTTTCTGGGGCTCATGGTCGACCGAAGATGGGGAAGAACGGGCACTGGCAATCATATTAGTCTAGGTTTAGAGTCTGGTCTAGTAGAAAAATGTCTAAATGTAAAGAGTTTGTTCCGATTTAGATGAAAAACATCCGGTTTTATGTTAAAAAATGTTCGAATTGTTTGAGTTTAATCAAATTTATTTATTTTCGTTGAATTTCATTTGAAATGTAACCAGACATATGTGGATAGCTTTGGATGCCCGGTCCCCGCATCCATGTCTACAGACTGGTCCCCTTATCCGCGGACTAACGTTGCAGCAAATTTGTGGGCCGGTGTTGGAAATGTCCTAACTGTTTTGAATCTGGCACGAAGTTTCAGGGTTACAAACATTGTTCTGCCCGGTCCTTTGTCTCTATGTATATTTAGAAAGATATCCATTTGGATGGAGCGGGTCCATACATGCGTACTAGATCACATTTTCATGTTCAGGTTACAATAGCGAACCAATATGTGATTAGATGGTTAGAAGGACGGTGGTATCCTCAGCCCATCAGGTTTCAAGTCCTAAACTTGATATTGGTGTCGCATTATTCCTAGATTTATTTTAGTCTTCCGGCGATGTTTGTTCAGTGAGCGGAGATGTTCCCGTCAACTGCAAGGCGCATGTGGTTACTTCGTAAAATCTCAAGATGCTATGCCGGCTCGGTCTCTCGAAGATGCTCATAGAGGTAGAATATGCATGCGTTCATTCATAGAGGTAAGTGTATGGCTGTGTATGCGAGTGACTTCGATTATACTGTGTTAAAAAATATTTTAGTTATAATACTACGTGTCATGTTAGGTTGAGTTTGCATGCGTGCGTTCATAGAGATGAGTGTATGCTTGTGTATGCAGTGACTTTGAATTGTATTAAAAAATGTTCATGTTACAATATTACGTGTCACGTTAGGTTGATTTTTAAGTGCATGACTTATGGGATCATAATTAACCGCTCCCATAAGCTTATCTTCGTTAGTTAGGTTTCTTATGCCGGAATCAGTGCATTGGATTAAATACTAGACTTGCACATGTGCTCGCATCGACATATTTTGGATCTTCCGACGGCATTCTATCAGTGGTTTCTAAAGAAAATAATTAACCGCTCCCGAAAGATGCAATGTACGTGGCCTGAAAAGAAGAACGTGAGGAAAAGAAAGAGATCGAGACGTGGGTTTGCCTATGATACTCGAAAGAGGCACTTCTAGGATTACCCTGTCCCACTGTAAAGAGTTGTTTGCGCGTTCTAAAAGGCACTTGGTGCTCGTGACAAAATGCTGTGCACCTTTTTCTTCTGAAATATCAAATGTAGTGTACCTTTCGATCCGGTGGACCATTTTTACTTTTAGCTCCCCGGGTCCATGAAGGTGCAAAGCCCATTCGGCTGCAGATTTTAGTTTGGCAGGTGCCTAATTTACAGTCAGCATTTCACTGTATGCCACAATTCCATATCCGACTATATGAGTGGTAGAAGGTGAACCAACGAGCTTTGCATAGTTAAGATTTGGGACTCCCTATTGGTCAGGTGCCTGCGTCGGTCAAAATTCTGGAGCGTTAGATTTTCGTTCAACGACTATCAACTTTTTTTTAGAAAATGAGCATGACCCCCGGCTTCTGCATCTGGGAGATACATGCGGTCATTTTATTGATTATTCTCGAGGACCTTACAAAATAGTACAACAATATGCCCGAATCCATCATCTTGACAACATCTGCTGCTACTTCAGTCCATATGATGAAGGGGTGCAAGCTGGGCCAAATACTCAGACCTCTCACCTAAGCCTAACATCTAAAGCCAAAGGCCCCGACCGAGTCACATACCGGGTCCGGGTCACAAACCGGTCCGATGCACTCACATGTGTCGTCGCCGTCATTTTTCATTGGTCCATCTTCAAAGCAGATTGAGGTGCCAACCTTGGCAGGTACCTCCGCCATCGATGCCAACATGATGCCAAACGACGACCTTCACCTACGCGAGTCCATCTCCAAGCAACGGACGCATATCCATACTAGGATAGGGCCGCACCACCGCCGTCGCCCACCACCCACAAGCGCCACCCAGCCCCAAGGTTCCCAAAGCGGCACCTTCAAGAAGGGAACGGTGGCGTGAGCGCCGTCGCCGCCCAACAAAGTTAGGGCTTTCGCCCGAGAGACCTACGGGAAGGGGTGAAAGTGCGTTATATCGACTAGAGGGGGGGTGAATAGGCGATTTTTATGAAAGTCTTTAAAGCATGGAAGTTTCGAAAACAAACGATAGAAATAAACCTATTACCATGCAGCGGAAGTTAGACTACACTAGATAAATCATAGTCATGTATTCAATGAAGTGAAAGGACAATGACTAATAGCAGCTAGGTAGTAAGGATCAGGCAGGAAGATATTAAGAAGCCAAACAGGTCACACAGTCACTCAGTGAAGACAAAAGATTGGACATACATACAATGACTTCACACAGAGTAATAGTAAGTAAAGAGAAGGGAAGGATGAAACCAGTGACTCATTGAAGACAATGATTTATTGGACCAGTTTCAGTTGCTGTAACAACTGTACGTCTGGTTAGGGCGGCTAGGTATTTAAACCAAAGGACACACAGTCCCGGACACACAGTCCTGAACGCGCAGCTCAGGACACCCAGTCCTCACCGTATTCCCCTTGAGCTAAGGTCACACAGACCTCGCCCAATTACTCTGGTAAGTCTTCAAGGTAGACTTCCAAACCTTCACAGACTTCGTTCACCGGCAATCCACAATGTCTTTTGGATGCTCAGAACATGACGCCTAACCGGCTGGAGGATGCACAGTCCTCAAGTGTAATAAGTCTTCAGATCACTCAGACAAGAAGACTTAAGTGATGCCTAATTCTCTTTGGCTCTGGGTGGTTAGGGCTTTATCCTCGCAAGAAATTCTCTCTCAAAGGCTTTGAGGTGGGTTGCTCTCAAACGACAAAAGCCATACTCTGAATCTGAGCAGCCAACCGTTTATGGTTGTAGGGGGTGGGCTATTTATAGCCACTAGGCAACCCGACCTGATTTGTCCGAAATGACCCTGGGTCACTAAGGAACTAACACGTGTTCCAACGGTCAGATTTCAAACTCACACGGCAACTTTACTTGGGCTACAAGCAAAGCTGACTTGTCCGACTCTGGACAAGATTTGCTCTCATAGTCTTCACTCGAAGACATAGGTTTTGTTTAAGCATCACTTCAATCATCCGGACTGGTTCTCTTGGACCCCACTTAACAATACGATGGTTCCTATGACTCAACACAGAAGAAAAAGAACTACGAAAGATCTAAGTCTTCGAGCTCCATAGGCTTCATGCGGTGCCTTCTCTTGTCATAGTCTTCAATGTGAATATCTTCATATACCACCTTTGACATCAATGTCTTCATACATTTTTAGGGGTCATCTCTGGTAGGAAAACCGAATCAATGAGGAACTTCTATATGTGTTATCCTACAATTCTCACAAACAAATTAGTCCCTCAACTAGGTTTGTCGTCAATACTCCAAAACCAACTAGGGGTGGCACTAGATGCACTTACAATCTCCCCCTTTTTGGTGATTGATGACAAACTAGTTGAAGTTTTCAACGGGGAATATAATCTGTGAAATTGAAAAGGATAAGGAATTGTCTTCATAAGTTGCAAGGGCTCCCCCTCAAGATGTGCATATAAGTAATTTGCTTTTAGAATGCAAATGCACATGGCAGGTTGTACTTGTGGAGATCCACTTCAACTTATGATGACAATCCGCTATGCATGTGAAAGTATGTGAAGATAATGGCATGCATAATGGAAAATGGACGTCTGCAAAATGATCTAAGTGCGGAATTTATTGTCGCAACACAAGGTAGCAAATAGGTAGCAGACGACCATCAAGTTTAAGTGTTACAACTCAAAGAACCAAATGTATCAAAACGAGAGTTGTAAGCACGAAGCAAAATATAAAACACCCGCTCATATGGACCCGCTTGAAGAATATCAAACTCATATGCTTCTCCCCCTTTTGTCAGTAAGGACCAAAAAGGTTTGAAGACATAGAGCCTCTACTCGTTCCCATGAGGAGTAGGTGAAGCAGCAGTGTCGTTGATGGTGTTTGGCGGTGCAGACGAACTTGGAGCAGTGTCGACGTGTGCTGAAGGAGGCGGCGAAGAAGTAGCGCCGTCTTCATCCTCGATCACTCTGGCATTCACGGTTGCAGCAGAGGAAGAGAACTCAGAGTCTTCAAGTGATGGAGTTCGTCGCAGCACAGCCCTTCGAGGAGGTGTGGAGTCAAACTTGAAGCGCTCAGTGAAGCCATCCTCTTGCAGATCATCTTCAGAACACAACAGTGTCAGCCCTTTCCATGTGCGTCGAGATGTTTCATGAGCAACAAAGGCGTTCTTGGTGGCAAGATTGCGAATGCGATTAACATTCACCAAGAGGCTTTGCATTTGACGCTTTAGCCAGTCATGATGCCTATCATGTTTCTGATGAAGGGCCACCAGAAACTCTCGGTCATTGAGGACACGAGTGCGCTTCTTGGGTCGTTGAGCAATGGTGCTATCATTGGCTTCAGTAAGAGCAGGATGCGGTGCACGTGTAGTGCCAGCCAAAGGATACACACGAGGTACTGCTTCAACGCCTTCAACGTTCTGAGAGAAACTTTGATGCTCTGCATTCTGAAGACTTAGAGGTTCCTTGGCAGGCTCAGGATATATGGCTTCAATAGACATATCCACATCAGGCAAAAAGATCCGATGATTGCGGGCAGATGGCTGATATGAGATAGCAGAGTGGAGTTTGATCAGCCGCATCACCCAAGGGGCGTAGAACTTCAAACCAAACAGATCAGAGCTAGATGCAGCAAGTTGGCGAATGAAGAAATCCTGTGTATTGAAGCATTTTCCATGAAGAATATAGAAGACCAAAGTCTTCATTGCACCTTCCAGCTTGGTATGGGGAGAATGTCCTTTGATTGGCCAGAGAGTTCGCCTTATGATGTGATAAATGGTCCTGGGCAGATACTCAAGGTCTTCAACAAAGAACTCCGTGGGATAAGCAGCATCTTGGGGAAATGGCTTCATCATACTCAGCATCTGACTCATATTCGGTTCAGGCTTCTGAAAGATGCTCTCAACAACTTCATTGTGAAGCTGACAGCCATGCTTATAGAGATCGCCGGGAGTGGGCAAGCCAGTGAGCTTAATGATGTCAAAGGCTTTGGCTTCGTGATGAACGTTTCCAGCCATCCACTCCAGGACCCAAGTCTTCGGATCTCTGTTATACCCGCGGATGTGAAGTGTGGCATAGAATTGGAGCAGCAACTCTTCATTCCAATGCTCTTGGTCAGTGACGAATGGCAGCAGCCCAACTTCTTCGAAGCAATCCAGAGCTTCTTCCGGACAGGGCAGACCAACTATGGCTTCAATGTCAAGGCGCTTGTGTGGGAAGATGCGACCTTGATTGTAAAGAATGCATGAGTAATAGCTTCGCTGCTGATAGCTCCAGAACCGATCAGATGATATCCTTTCCCTAGAGTAGGGGTTCCTGGAGCTATTGAAGAATGTGTTGTCTGCTCTGAAGCTATTGATATTAAAGGAGCCAGGTGCTGATGCAGGACCTGGGAACCTGGGCAATCTTGGGATTGGCTTCTAGACCTGAGGCTTGTGCTCAACATGATAGTCGAATTGGGGACCGGCAGCAGATGTAGGAACAGAAGCAGCGGGATCAGTGGCTTCGCTGACTTCTGGTGCTGTTGGGGGTGAGGGCTCCACAGTAGCTTCAGCCATGACAACATCAGTGGCTTCAGTGATGTTGGTGGTGGCAGCCTCAAGATTTTTAACCTCCACTTGACGAGCTGGAGGGTCGGTCACGATCACGTTCTCCTCGAGAACCGCTTTTTGGTGGGGCAGGGGAGTAGCAGCTTGTGGGACTTCTTCTTCTTCTGCAGCTGATGCAGCTGGATTGTCTTCAGCAGTCTTGTCTTCAGATGCAGAGACTTGAGGCCTTGGACCTTTGCGAAGCCTGCGCAATGTGGGCGACGCCTGTGGAGTTGGTGTTGGCTGGGCCTCAAGGTCTTCTTCCTCTTGTGGGCGATCCGCCCATGAAGCATCCTATTGGTGCTCTAGCTGAGGAAGGGCTGCATCATCTTCAACACGGTCATGGTGACCAATGTCTTCAGCTTCATGAGCCTCTGTGAAAGTAGGCTCATGGACAGTCAGTTGACGTTCTTCTGGATTAGCATCGGGGTGAACCATGGAAATGGGTTCAACAATTAAGGGCTCTGTGGGAGCAGCCCGTTCCTTCTTGGTCTTTCTTTTTTTCTTGGCGGGGGCAGTAGCAGAGGCTTCATGATGTTTTCTCTTCCTTGCTTCAGCCTCAGCAATCCTGGTCTTCTTCAGTTCTGAAGCGGTTGACCTGGCCTTTGACTTCGGGCCAGTCATGCTACTTGGGAAGACTATGGGATCTGCTTCCTACCTTGGTGCTTCAGGTTCAGCCATAGCGGGCTTCTTCTTCTTCTTGGCAGCCATCCTGGAGTCGATGCCAGGACGCCCAAGGGCCTTGCGCTTCTCAGCCTCATTGTAGGCTTGCACACACCTATCAGCCAGGACTTTCATGCGCTCACGTGAACCCTGAGCTTCTGCACGTTTCTTTAGAAAGGCTTCTTTAAACTCGTGCAGCATAATCTTAAAGTTCTTCACGTCTTGCACGCTGAGCTTGGCCATATGCTTCTTGAACTGAGCTTTCTCATAGTCAATCTTCTGCTTCAGTTCAACAACGCACTGGGCGATGGCCAACTCTGAAGCAATGGCGCCATGGAAGGCGACACTGAGGCCAATGGGTAGTTGGAGATCTTCGAAGCTGATGTTTGGCGTGTCAAACCACTCATCAATGAAGTTGTGGATGATCGATACATCAAAGAGCGGCAGATTATTGAAGATTTCTGCTTCTTCTTTGCTCTTGATGAGTTGCTCAAGAGCGTCATCTGCAAGATCTTCATCACTTGATAGATCAATGGCTTCATTGCGCAGAATGGCAGCAGCAGTTAGCTCTTGGCCGGTGTGTGTCAGAGGCATCTTGACCTTCTGGGGCTTGAAGACGCGTGACAAGTCTTCAGACTGCACACTGTCTTCAGGAGGTGCAGTTGCCAGTGGCTTCGCCCTTGAGATTTTTGGTGAAGGGGCAGGCTTTGAAGCTTTGGGCTTCTTCAACTTCTTTGGCGTCGGCGCTGCAGGCGCTTCATCTGATTCAGCGTCAGCTGCAAGCTCATTCACGGTTGTCCCTTGAACCAAGATATGGGTGATGAGACCTGCAAGGTTGTAGAAAGGACCAACGACATTGGGTTCCGCATCACGTGTGCCATCAGCCCTTGGAGCAGAAGGACCAGGGTTGAAGTCTAATCCAAAAGACTTCTTGTTCTGCTTCACTGAGTTCTTGGCAAACTGGAAGTTGCGCTTGAACAGATTGTCGTCACGACATCATAGTAGTGATGATGGGTGTGCATCTGCAGGCTGTGGCCCACGGACCATGCAGGGATAGAAGCCTTGTTCAATGGCTCCTTCTCTGGACCTGGGTTGAAGATTCTTGAATAGTATGTCTCCCCACGGTCTCTTGATGGCATTTTTCTCAGCATATTCCTGGGTCACAACCCGGTATTTGAATCATTGTTCTGCCCAATATCTTCGAATCCATTGGATTCGGGTCTTGCGTTGATTGTAATCCTCTTTAGGGTCTATCTTGTAAAGCTCTAAGAGGTCATCAGGCAAATCTCTTGATGTTCCCCTACGATGCTGTCTGCCACCCTTCCTTACTGATTTCTCTGCAGCCATGAACTTCAAACTGAAAGGCTTCAAAACGTTCAAAGGCTTCAAAGGTTTTCGCTTGCTGGACAAACAGGAACTGGCTTCGGAAGAATTTATGTGATGCTGTAAGAATTCTGCAAATGAATGCAGACTATGAGAACCAAGGGATTATCCCACGGACATGTACCTGTGACAGCATTAAGGTGCGAGGGAAGGGAAAGAGGTCATATGCATTCTCAGAAGATTTTGAAGATAAATCAGTTTAGAAGACATTGACCTCATCGTGCGAAGACATTCACTCATAGATAAGGAGTTAGTTCCAGATTTGTACGAATCCAGAGATCAGTACAAGTGAGGAATCTAACTACTTGTGAAGCATAAGTGAATATACTAGGCATGTTATGAGATGCAGTATGAAAGAGATCCAACTTGTGTGACTAGAAACTTCTTGTGGTAGAAAGTGACAAAGCCATAGGATCAAGAGGGGCCGTAAAAAGAAGTTTTATTTACCACACTAGGAACTGCTAGACAGAGTGGAAGAGGAGGCCGAGCAGTTCGATCTTCCATGCCCTAACTTGGCGACGGAGGACACCTACGGCGACGGCGGAGAGGACGATGTCCGTGGTCGACGTGAAGACGGCGTCGGAGAGGTTGCGGCAGTGAAGTGCTTCGTCGTCGGCGTCGTCGAGGGCTAGCGGTGGCGCTAGGGTTCGTGCGAGAGTGGAAGAAGAGATAATGACCGCTGTGAAGGGTGTATTTATAGGTACAGGGGCGGCACTGCGTTATTACATAGGTGCCCCTGGCGATTCACATCTGAGGAACACATGGCCATCATGCAGTATATTGGGGTTTGTTTCACATCCCACGCACGCCTGGATTGTCGGGTGGTCGTTCCTACTTCTCCGGGTTTCATGTGGAGGAATGAGCATTGAAAACGGACTTAATGTTTGTCTCTGTATCTTCTGCTGACAAGGATGCAGAGAATACATTCGACAGTTTCAATAGAATGCATATGATTTGGAGAGATAGAGTTTGAGATAGAGAGCACAGAGAGGTTAGGGTCCGATCACATTCACTTAGATCAAAAGATTCAACAAGAAGACATAGCTATAAGTGAATGTTGTAGATGACTGAATACTAGTATATATATATAATCAACATAGTGAAGATAATCATGAAAACATGTTGAGATTGAAACCAAACCAAATATGAAGACATAGCAAGGTAACGCCATGAGTGAAACACTTCAAATAGAACATTTGGTGGTGGCGTTACCCACCGTATAGGAAGTATTAGACCCAGACACGGCGCACAATTATCGTGGCGCTCCGAAGTCAAATTCCACATTAATGTATTCACACTTAGAATGTATGTCTTCATTGATTGAAGATATACTTTACTTCGTGTGTTGCACATCTAAGTCATCAATATGCATAAGGGTTAGGATGTGTGCCTGATCACAGGACATTTGAGGATTCCAGGATATTTAGCTCGCATCGTAACTTGCAAAATCTCTTCTCATCCAAGGGTTTGGTGAAGATATCTGCCAATTGCTCTTCAGTGTTGACGTGTATCATATCAATGTCTTCCTTCACAACATGATCTCTGAGAAAGTGATGACGAATTTCGATGTGCTTTGTCTTCGAGTGCTGAACAGGGTTGTTGGCAATCTTGATGGCACTTTCGTTGTCGCAGTAGAGTGGCACTTGCTTCAGATGAATGCCATAGTCCTTGAGGGTTTGCTTCATCCACAGAAGCTGAGCGCAGCAAGATCCAGCAACAATGTATTCAGATTCAGCAGTAGAGAGAGATACACAGTTCTGCTTCATTGAAGACCAACATACAAGTGATCGTCCCAGAAAATGGCATGTGCCTGATGTAGACTTGCGATCCACCTTGTCACCAGCATAATCAGCATCCGAAAATCCAACCAAATCAAACTCTGAGCCCTTTGGATACCATAATCCTAGAGTTGGGGTGTGAGCCAAATATCGAAGAATTCGCTTCACATCTAAGTGATGCGACTCCTTTGGTGCCGCTTGAAATCGAGCACACATGCAAACACTAAGCATAATATCTGGCCTAGATGCACATAGATAAAGCAAAGAACCAATCATGGAGCGGTATACCTTTTGATCGAACTCTTTACCATTGTCGTCAGGACCCAGATGATGCTTGGCTGGCATTGGCGTCGTGAACCCTTTGCAGTCTTGCATACCGAACTTCTTAAGGCAATCTTTGAGATACTTCTCTTGAGATATGAAGATGCCGTTGCGTTGCTGTCGTATTTGAAGACCGACGAAGAACTTCAGCTCTACCATCATGGACATCTGATATTCCTCTTGCATCATATATCCAAACTCTTCATTGTACTTCTGATTGGTGTAGCCGAAGATAATGTCATCCACATATATTTGGCACACAAACAGTTCACCATCATATGTCTTCGTGAAGAGAGTGGGGTCGAGGGAACCAGGTATGAAGCCTTTGCTCTTCAGGAAGTATTTGAGTGTGTCATACCAGGCCCGAGGAGCTTGTTTGAGGCCATACAGTGCTTTCTTGAGCTTGTATACCATATCAGGATGTTTTGGATCTTCAAAGCCAGGTGGTTGTGCAACATACACTTCTTCTTCAATCTTGCCATTGAGAAAGGCGCTCTTCACATCCATTTGATAAAGAAGTATGTTGTGATGATTTGCATAGGCCAGCAGTATACGTATGGCTTCAAGTCTAGCCACAGGAGCAAATGTTTCATCGAAGTCAATGCCTTCCACTTGAGTATATCCTTGAGCAACTAGACGAGCTTTGTTTCTGACAACTTGACCATGCTCATCTTGCTTGTTGCGGTATATCCATTTTATGCCTATTATGTTGTGCTTCCGAGGATCAGGACGCTTAACCAGTTCCCATACATTGTTCAGCTCAAACTGTTGAAGCTCTTCTTGCATAGCTTGAATCCATTCAGGTTCCATGAAGGCTTCTTCAGATGAGGAGACAGCTTTTGCCTTCAGGGCATGAGTTCGCCCATAGTTTGGACCGTAGATATCTCTTTTCTCATAAACCTGAAACTCATGTGTGTTGAGCCTCTCAAGTATGTCGGACGGATCGAGTGTCTTGAAATCGGGTCGTTCTTGAATCATCAGGGCTAGGGTGTCAAACGGACTGTCAAGTGATCTCAGTAGTGTCTTGACGACTTCATGCTTGGTGATCTCAGTGGCGCCGAGGGCTTGAAGCTCATTTGTGATGTCAGTGAGTCGGTCAAACGTGAGCTGGGCATTCTCATTGTCATTTCGCTTGAAGCGGTTGAAGAGGTTGCGAAGAACGCTGATTCTCTGATCTCTCTGAGTTGAGACGCCTTCGTTGACCTTGGAGAGCCAATCCCAGACCAGCTTAGATGTTTCCAAAGCGCTCACACGGCCATACTATCCTTTGGTCAGATGACCACCGATAATGTTCTTAGCAGTAGAGTCCAGTTGAACGAACTTCTTGACATCAGCAGCAGTGACACCTTCTCCAGCCTTGGGAACGCCGTTCTTGACGACATAGCATAGGTCGACGTCAATGGCTTCAAGATGCATGCGCATCTTATTCTTCCAGTAGGGATATTCAGTTCCATCAAAGACGGGGCACGCAGCGGAGACTTTAATTATCCCTGCAGTCGACATAGCTAAAACTCTAGGTGGTTAAACAGAATCACACACAACAAGGGAGCACCTTGCTCTGATACCAATTGAAAGTGCGTTATATCGACTAGAGGAGGGGTGAATAGGCGATTTTTATGAAAGTCTTCAAAATATGGAAGTTTCGAAGACAAACGATAGAAATAAACCTATTACCATGCAGTGGAAGTTAGACTACACTCGATAAACCATAGTCATGTATTCAATGAAGTGAAAGGACAATGACTAATAGCAGCTAAGTAGTAAGGATCAGGCAGGAAGATATTAAGAAGCCAAACAGATCACACAGTCACTTAGTGAAGACAAAAGATTGGACATACATACAATGACTTCACACAAAGTAACAGTAAGTAAAGAGAAGAGAAGGATGAAACCAGTGACTCGTTGAAGACAATGATTTGTTGGACCAGTTCCAGTTGCTGTGACAACTGTACGTCTGGTTAGGGCGGCTAGGTATTTAAACCAAAGGACACACAGTCCCGGACACCCAGTCCTGAACGCGCAGCTCAGGACACCCAGTCCTCACCGTATTCCCCTTGAGCTAAGGTCACACAGACCTCGCCCAATTACTCTGGTAAGTCTTCAAGGTAGACTCCCAAACCTTCGCAGACTTTGTTCACCGGCAATCCACAATGTCTCTTGGATGCTTAGAACGCGACGCCTAACCGGCTGGAGGATGCACAGTCCTCAAGTGTATTAAGTCTTCAGATCACTCAGACAAGAAGACTTAAGTGATGCCTAATTCTTTTTGGCTCTGGGTGGTTAGGGCTTTATCCTCGCAAGGAATTCTCTCTCAAAGGCTTCGAGGTGGGTTTCTCTCAAACGACAAAAGCCATACTCTGAATCTGAGCAGCCAACCATTTATGGTTGTAGGGGGTGGGCTATTTATAGCCATTAGGCAACCCGACTTGATTTGTCCGAAATGACCCTGGGTCACTAAGGAACTGACACGTGTTCCAACGGTCAGATTTCAAACTCACACGGCAACTTTACTTGGGCTACAAGCAAAGCTAACTTGTCCGACTCTGGACAAGATTTGCTCTCATAGTCTTCACTCGAAGACATAGGTTTTGTTTAAGCATCACTTCAGTCATTCTGACTGGTTCTCTTGGACCCCACTTAACAGTACGGTGGTTCCTATGACTCAACACAGAAGAAAAAGAACTACGAAAGATCTAAGTCTTCGAGCTCCATAGGCTTCATGCGGTGTCTTCTCTTGTCATAGTATTCAATGTGAATATCTTCATATACCACCTTTGACATCAATGTCTTCATACATTTTTAGGGGTCTTCTCTGGTAGGAAAACCGAATCAATGAGGGACTTCTACCTGTGTTATCCTGCAATTCTCACAAACACATTAGTCCCTCAACTAGGTTTATCGTCAATACTCCAAAACCAACTAGGGGTGGCACTAGATGCACTTACAAGGGGAAGTGAAGGGAACAGTCCATACCAACGCCTCCAAGGAGGGGAACGGCGCCCTCAGGCATCGCCGTCGACGCGGACGGCCATGGCCGATCAGGGATTTCGTCCGAACTAGATCCCCGCCACCAGCAGCGCCTCCTGTACAGAACAGACGACCCTAGGAAGCGCGGCCCGACGAGGATGGCCCGCACGCCGAACAGGGGAGGAGGGGAGGCACCAGATTGTGCGCACCGGCCACCGCAGAAACCGCCGCCGGCCGCCAACGACCACCGGATCCCGTCGCCCGCGCGGCAGGAACGCCAGATCCACCGCCCGCATGGCTGCTAGCTGTCCGTGCCTTGCCAATGGAGCCGCCGCTCCAGATCCGGAGTTCCCCACGCAAAGGCAGGGCAACCGAGGCCCCGTCACCACCATCCTTGGCGCCCCAAACTTGCCCGGCGGCTGCCTCAGGCGGTGGTGAGGAAGGGAAGAGGAGGAGGGCGACTAGGGAAGAGGAGGAGGGGTTGCTAGGGTTGGGAGCGACCATCAATTGAGCGCACATTGTTCTGTCTTCCTCTCCTGCGCCACCAACCGATGTCGGCTGGGCCGGCACCCATCACCCGCGGCTGGTGGCGCTACCGCGCTCTCCTCTCTACCCCGCTTGCTCCTAAATTGTCGCCCACCACCATGTTGTTGTTGTCTCGGCTATGCCTAATGCCTCTGAACCCCCAGTTCTCCAGCAGCACTGACGACCCCGCACCCCCCTGACCCGAGCTGTCAACCATCAGACTCGCTCTCACTGCCGGCGTCTGGCGTTGTCGGATCCCACTCACTCACAACTCGCACTCGCCGTGGAGTCCATAGCCGTCTGCGGCCTCCCCTGTCTCGCGTTCGCGTGGGGGGGGGGGAGGGGGGGCTGAAATCGACTGACGCGTGGAAAACTTTCAGGCACATGATGTTAAAAAATCAACCAGTCATGGCTCGTATTATTGAGTAAACGCTGGGCCTGAACAAAATTTGAAAGCTTAACTAAAAATTAGTCTACAACCATTTTTCTCTTTTCGCGCACAAGTTATTGAGAAACTGATGGAATGACAAGTGCAAAATGATCTCTAATCGGACGGATCAGTGGAATATGTAAGCAACTCCAAGAAATTAGGATAGAATGCAAGTTAGACTAGGCATGGAGTGACATGTGTACTAAATTAAATTCCCTGGAAGGAACTAGTACCCTTGATATCAAGTTTCCATGGTTAAGAGCAACACGGAGGGTATCATCGATCAATTTGCCTTTGCTACCGTCTCATGGGACAATTATTGGGCCAATTAGGTATCAAATCTTCACTTTTCGAGAAGACTAATCTTACCCGGTCTAGTTATACCATCACTACTATATGTCGTCTATGCTAACTAGTCGTCCTGGAAACCACATCCTCTTAGTGCGGATTACCTACGGCAAGAATGAGAATATCTAAATGTTCTTCCGGAACAAATCAGAATTACATGAGTGAGTTGTCGGTGTGAAAGGGGGGCCAACAACTTCCAGTAAAACTTTGAGCTTTCACGAAATGGATATGATTATCAACTGGATATGGAGACGCGTGGCTTCACACATGCTTTTTTTTTTGCGGGATATGAATATATAATAGCCATGTTCGCCTACGAATTCGCGGGAAAAGAAACATTTGACAATAGTATTGTAGATCGACTATGATTCAGTGCACATAACCGGGACAAGTGCACTGTGTTCAGTGCTTTTTATTTACCCTTTGATCTGATACTATGTACTCCGTAGTTACTTTTGACGTCTGCCAAATCCATGATTATTTTGTACCATATGCTAATTAACCACGTGCTGTTTGGCTCAGAAACACTCTCACAGCTGGAGACAGTGCGGCTCCTAGTATAGAGACTAAAATGGTCACTGTCTTGGATGAAAAGCTTGGAGTTCGATTTGTGCACATGAAAAAAAGGAGTTTCTGCATCGCAAATCCTATAGCAAATAGTTAGTAGTATAAGAGCATCTACAGTCGAGCGCCTCAAACTCGTTTTATACGTTTGGGTGGGCTGTCCGATTACTGTCTGGTCACGATTTTTTAACCCAGACGGACCCCTCAAACGGCCTTCATGTTGACGTATAATATGTTGTATAGTCTCTTCCATCAGATCGGTCTTTTGATTGAATTGGCTAGAGCATGCACTTCTACACCTTAAACATCCGGGCTGACCGGCACCTCTTATATTCGGTTCAAATATGGGGCGGATATGAGGGCGTCCGAGCACGCCCGCCACGTCGGACCCGGCCCCACATAAAATCCTCCCCATCCGCTCGTCGGACCAAACCCTAGCCATTTCACTGCCCTCTCCTCCACTCCTCTCCGCCACCCAAACTCGTCTCTCGCTCCTTCTGGTCTTCTCCGGCATGGTGGGCAGCGGATCCGAGTCCTTCACCTCCAGATCCGTCGACCCCGAGCTCATCCCACGCAGCCCCGAGAAGGAGATGGTCGTCCAGCTTGCGCTCCACCGCGCGCGGGAGGAGGCCCGTCAACGGCTGCGCTCGAACTCCATCCGTCGGGAATCCATTGCGTCCGCCCAAATGGCGCATGGATCCGGCGCTAGGCCGGCCGTAGCTGTCTCGTCGGAGGTCGTGCGGTCCGTCTGGCGTTCGAACGCGCTGGCGGACGCGCAACCCCTCCGGTGGCGCGCCGATATTGGGGATGCACCATCGTCCCACGAGGCCATGGCACGGCGTGCATGCCGTCTGATACGTCTCCAACGTATCTACTTTTCCAAACACTTTTGCCCTTGTTTTGAACTCTAACTTGCATGATTTGAATGGAACTAACCCGGACTGACGCTATTTTCAGCAGAGTTGCCATGGTGTTATTTATGTGCAGAAACAAATGTTCTCAGAATGACCTGAAACTTCACGGAGCCACTTTTCAGAAAATAAGAAAAATACCTGCAAAAGATGAAGGCCAGGGGGGCCACCACATCTCCACGAGGGTGGGGGCGCGCCTGCCCCCTAAGACGCGCCCCCTACCTCGTGGGCCCCCTATTGCCTCTCCGACTCCGACTCCAACTCCATATATTAAGTTTCGGAGTGAGAAAAATCATAGAGAATAAATCATCGCGTTTTACGATACGGAGCTGCCGCCAAGCCCTAAAACCTCTCGGGAGGCTGATCTGGAGTCCGTTCGGGGCTCCGGAGAGGGGAATCCGTCGCCATCGTCATCATCAACCATCATCCATCACCAATTTCATGATGCTCACCGCCGTGCGTGAGTAATTCCATCGTAGGCTTGCTGGACGGTAATGGGTTGGATGGGATCTATCATGTAATCGAGTTAGTTTTGTTAGGGTTTGATCCCTAGTGTCCACTATATTCTGAAATTGATGTTGCTATGACTTTGCTATGCTTAATGCTTATCACTAGGGCCCGAGTGCCATGATTTCAGATCTGAACCTATTATGTTTTCATCAATATATGAGTGTTCTTGATCCTATCTTGCAAGTCTATAGTCACCTATTATGTGTTATGATCCATTAACCCCGAAGTGACAATAATCGGGATACTTACCGGTGATGACCGTAGTTTGAGTAGTTCATGTATTCACTATGTGTTAATACTTTGTTCCGATTCTCTATTAAAAGGAGGCCTTAATATCCCTTAGTTTCCATAAGGACCCCGCTGCCACGGGAGGGTAGGACAAAAGATGTCATGCAAGTTCTTTTCCATAAGCATGTATGCCTATATTCGGAATACATGCCTACATTATATCAATGAACTGGAGCTAGTTCTGTGTCACCCTAGGTTATGACTGTTACATGATGAACCGCATCCGGCATAATTCTCCATCACTGATCCATTGCCTACGAGCTTTCCATATATTGTTCTTCGCTTATTTACTTTTTCGTTGCTATTGCTATCATCACTACAAAATACCAAAAACATTGCTTTTACTACCGTTACCTTTTGTTACCGTTATCAGTACTATCATATTACTTTGCTACTAAATACTTTGCTACAGATATTAAGTTTTCAGGTGTGGTTGAATTGACAACTCAGCTGCTAATACTTGAGAGTATTCTTTGGCTCCCCTTGTGTCGAATCAATAAATTTTGGTTGAATACTTTATCCTCGAAAACTATTGCGATCCCCTATACTTGCGGGTTATCAAGACTATTTTATGGCGCCGTTGCCGGGGAGCATAGCTCTATTCTTTGAGTCACTTGGGATATATATCCGCTTATCATCCCTGTTCAAGAATTCATCCAATTAACCAGTTAACTTGCCGATTAATCCCTACTCATAGGGTCCCCGAGTAGCTGATTACCCAATAAATCGTCTGATTAATTAATTAAATGGCTGATTAACTTGACGATTAGCCTATTAATCCCCTACTCACCAGCCGACCGAGCAGCTACCAGTTAATGATTTCCTCAACAATGCTTATCATTATGAAGAACTTGAGAGATCCAAAAACCAAGATCTATCCCTCAACTACAAGGGAAGGTAAGGAACTGCCATCTAGCTCTGCACTTGATTCACCTTCTGTTTTGAGTAAGCTTGCGACACCTACACCTGCTTCTGCTATTCGTTCTGATGTGTCACATGTTATTGATGATGCCACTTCTGCTATGCATGGTATTTATGATGAAGCTACCTCTATGCCTGATACTACTATGCCACTTAGTGATTTTCTTGATGAACAACTTGCTAGGGCTAGAGAAATTGAAAATATTGAATGTGATGATACTGATGAAAGTGATGATGAAGAATCACTTGTTATCCCTAAGGGTTATATTTTTGATCAAGAAGCTTCTTTAGCTATTTTAGCTTGCAAAAATAGAAATGAACTCAAAAGGTTATTAGCCAAATGGAGTAAGCAATCTCTAAATGCTAGAATGAAACCTGACCCTGTTTTTGCTACTTCACCTATCTTTGTTACTGATAAGGATTATGAATTCTCTGTTGATCCTGATATAATTACTTTGGTTGAATCTGATCCTTTTCATTATTATGAATCTGAAACTAGAAGGCACAACCTTCTGTACCCCACTTTTACTTTTTGTTATTTATATTAAATAAAATAAAAATAAATATTTTTCTGTCTGTTATCTGATTATCCGTGCAATATAAAAATACCTCGAAAATAAAAGTTCTCCAAATGCCCTGAAATTTAAATATGATTTTTTTCAGAATATTTGAGAATATTTGGCACTAAGAACACATCAGGGGGGGTCAACCACCTGCCCACGAGGGTGGAGGGCGCGCCCCCTGCCTCGTGGGCCCATGGTGGCCCTCCTCCACTTATCCTTTCACCCATACACTCCTTCTTCCTCCCCCAAACACGAATATCCAGCTCAAGCACGAGTTCTAGCTCATTTTGCTGACATTTTTGATCTCCTTGCTCAAAGCACCTCTCACAAAACTGCTTGGGGAGATTGTTCTTTGGTATGTGACTCCTCCATTGGTCCGATTAGTTTTTGTTCTAGTGCTTTATTCATTGCAAATTGTTGCTGCTTAGGTGATCCTGTTCTTGAGCTTGCATGTCAAATTTATATAGTTTCAAGTAGTTTTGATGCATGATATAGGCCCTAGGCACTTGTAGGAGTAGTTGCTATCAATATTATTGAGTTTGATTTACTTTTATTTTGAAGTTACTAAAAAATTTCAGAATTTTTCAGAGGAAGAAAAATGCTTAGGAAAATGTTCCAAGGTGGTTCCTCAAGGAAGCAAGGACCCATGCTTGCAATGCGTGATGCTGATGATGAGCCACCAAGAGACGCTCCAGTGCGTCCTTGTGAATGGCCTTATGAGAATTTTATGGATCGAGCGGGAATTAAGGAAGAATTCAACGCATATTTGTGTAATGCTGATCTTGTGAGCTTCGAGGAAGAGAAGTGCAGACAGTATCACAACCTCACCAGTACCTTTGTGAGGAGGTTTGAATTTTCAACTTCACGTAATTCTCCAATTGTCCTGTTTGATCTTTATGATAAATCTTACATTATGGACTTAGAGGATTTTACCACTGCTTGCAAACTTCCACAATGGGGTAGTATAAGGGATCCTCGCAAATCTGAATTTAGATATTTTCTTACTATCATAACTGTGAGAGAATCTAGAGATATTACACAAGCTACCATAGGGAGTATTCACTTTCCAGCTATACATTATTTTGCTCTCTTTATAGGTAGATGCATTAATGGTAAAGATGAAGCATGTCACATGTGTGTCCCTAACCTTAGTATTCTTAGGAGTGCTATGTTAGGAGACAAATCATATAATTTGGGAGCCATTGTTGCACGTAGGTTGCATCTTAATATACTTAATGGAGATTTCTTTTGTGAAATTTATGCAACCCGCATAGCTAATTTTCTTGGTGTAGCCATACTCGAAGATGATGTTGAATTACCTCATGTTTATCTAGATTTTAATGCTATGGTTCACCACCAGTTTGTCGAGAGGAACGAATCACCTCTCCAGTATCGAATAATCTTTGACAGAAGTCGTGCTGTCCGTATTACTCTCCCTGCTCCTGCCTTCTTTGATTATCAGCCAAGAGGAAGATACACTATTACCAGAGAGGAGGCAGATGAGTACGAGAGGAGAGAGGAGGCCACTCGTCGCCATGCTGCAGCTCAGCAGGTGAGCCGTTGTATCACAATACGACCCCAGCTATTATTATGGATATCCGCCAGGCCAGCTGTGGCCATAGACCAACTTAGGCCAAAAGCCTAAGCTTGGGGGAGTACATATTTCCCACCGATATTATATTTATGTTCACACACTCATTGCTAGATGTCGGTGCTCATACTTTTTCATTGTATCATCCATGCTAGTTTATTTTCCTTTTTATGCTTTCTTCTTGTGTGTTTAATAAACCTTAAGAAAAAACCAAAAAAATAGTTGTAGCTTTTAGTTAGTTTAATTTCCATGCTTGTAGTAGTAATTAAAAAGAAAACCCATAAATATTTCCTGTTCTTCTTTTGCTTGTTGGGAGCTTTTCCGTGTAAATAGTTTTATTTCTTTTCTTTTCTTTGGAGTCAATATAAGAAGACCATAATTAAATTGTTGAAGTGGCTCTTATATGCATTATTGTTTATCTGACAAAAGAGCCAATATTGCCCTCTCCTGTTTATTGAATGCCTTGCGGATTCCAGCTTAGTCTCATGCACGTGCATTATTATTATTATTCACATCGTTCGGTCGTGCAAGTGAAAGGCAATTATGACGATATATGATGGACTGACTGAGATGAGAAAAGCTGGTATGAACTCGACCTCTTTTTTGTAAATATGATTAGTTCATCATTCCTGATTCAGCCTATTATGAATAAATATGTTTGCAATGACAATTAGAGATCATAGTTTCTTGTGACATGCTTGATTAGCTATGAGTTGGTTTACCTTGCGTGCCAACATGTTATTAAAATGGTTATGATGTGGTATGATATGGTGGTATCCTCCTCTGAATGATTTAAGTGACTTGACTTGGCGTATGTTCACGCATGTAGTTGAAACAAAATCAACATAGCCTTCACAATATTTATGTTCATGGTGGATTATATCCTACTCATGCTTGCATTCGGTGTTGATTAATTTTAATGCATGTTCATGACTGTTGTCGCTCTCTAGCTGGTCGCTTCCCAGTCTTTTGCTAGCCTTCACCTGTACTAAGCGGGAATACTGCTTGTGCATCCAATCCCTTAAAACCCAAAGTTATTCCACATGAGTCCACTATACCTACCTATATACAGTATCTACCTGCCGTTCCAAGTAAATTTGTATGTGCCAAACTCTAAACCTTCAAATAAATATCATGTTTTGTATGCTCGAATAGCTCATGTATCAACTAGGGCTGGCTGTATCTTCCATGTTAGGCGGGTTATTCTCAAGAGGAGTGAACTCCGCTCCTCACTCACGAGATAAATGGCTGGTCACCGGGATGCCCAGTCCCATGCTTTATGCAAACTAAATCAAAATAATTGCAAACAAAACTCCCCCCGGAACTCTTGTTAATTGGAGGCACTCGTTGTTTCGAGCAAGCCATGGATTGATGCTTGTTGGTGGAAGGGGGAGTATAAACTTTACCATTCTATTTGGGAACCGCCTATAATGTGTGTAGCATGGAAGATATCACCATCTCTTGGTTGTTGTGTTGACAATAAAAGTATACCGCTTAAAATATTATTCACCTCTGCTTCAAAATCGAGCTCTGGCACCTCTACAAATCCCTGCTTCCCTCTGCGAAGGGCCTATCTATTTACTTTTATGCTGAGTCATCATCCTCTTATTAAAAAGCACCAGTTAGAGAGCACCGCTGTCATTTGCATTCATTACTATCAGTTTACATTGAGTGTGACTTGACTGGATCTCTTTTACCATGAATTATAATGTCTAGTCAGTCCTTGGTCTTTAAAGGTGCTATGCATTTATGTTTTGCAGTCTCAGAAAGGGCTAGCGAGATACCACCTTATTATATCATATTATGATTGTTTTGAGAAAGTGTTGTCATCCGAGATTTATTATTATGGCTCGCTAGTTGATTATGCTATTGATATGGGTAAACTTGAGACCTATGCGTTATTGTGAATGTGGTTAGTTATAATCTTTGCTGAAAACTTGAATGCTGACTTTACATATTTACAACAACAAGAGCAAACAGAGTTTGTAAAAGTTTTTCTTTATCACTTTCAGTTTGTCAACTGAATTGCTTGAGGACAAGCAAAGGTTTAAGCTTGAGGAAGTTGATACGTCTCCAACGTATCTACTTTTCCAAACACTTTTGCCCTTGTTTTGGACTCTAACTTGCATGATTTGAATGGAACTAACTCGGACTGACGTTGTTTTCAGCAGAATTACCATGGTGTTATTTATGTGCAGAAACAAACGTTCTCGGAATGACCTGAAACTTCACGGAGCCACTTTTCAGAAAATAAGAAAAATGCCTGCAAAAGATGAAGGCCAGGGAGCCCACCACCTCTCCATGAGGGTGGGGGCGCGCCTGCCCCCCTAGGGCGCACCCCCTACCTCGTGGGCCCCATGTTGCCTCTCTGACTCCAACTCCAACTCCATATATTGAGTTTTGGGGAGAAAAAATCAGAGAGAAAAAATCATCGTGTTTTACGATACGGAGCCGCCAAGCCCTAAAACCTCTTAGGAGGGCTGGTTTGGAGTCCGTTCGGGGCTCCGAAGAGGGGAATCCGTCGCCATCGTCATCATTAACCATCCTCCATCGCCAATTTGATGATGCTCACCGCCGTGCGTGAGTAATTCCATCGTAGGCTTGCTGGACGGTGATGGGTTGGATGGGATCTATTATGTAATCGAGTTAGTTTTGTTAGGGTTTGATCCCTAGTGTTCACTATGTTCTGAGATTGATGTTGCTATGACTTTGCTATGCTTAATGCTTGTCACTAGGGTCCGAGTGCCATGATTTCAGATATGAATCTATTATGTTTTTATCAATATATGAGTGTTCTTGATCCTATCTTGCAAGTCTATAGTCACCTATTATGTGTTATGATCCATTAACCCCGAAGTGACAATAATCGGGATACTTACCGGTGATGACCGTAGTTTGATTAGTTCATGTATTCACTATGTGTTAATGCTTTGTTCCGGTTCTCTATTAAAAGGAGGCCTTAATATCCATTAGTTTCTATAAGGATCCCGCTGCCACGGGAGGGTAGGACAAAAGATGTCATGCAAGTTCTTTTCCATAAGCACGTATAACTATATTCGGAATACATGCCTACATTATATCAATGAACTGGAGCTAGTTCTGTGTCACCCTAGGTTATGACTGTTACATGATGAACCGCATCCGGCATAATTCTCCATCACCGATCCATTGCCTACGAGCTTTCCATATATTGTTCTTCGCTTTTTTACTTTTCCGTTGCTATTGCTATCATCACTACAAAATACCAAAAACATTGCTTTTACTACCGTTACCTTTTGTTACCGTTATCAGTACTATCATATTACTTTGCTACTAAATACTTTGCTGCAGATATTAAGTTTCCAGGTGTGGTTGAATTGACAACTCAGCTACTAATACTTGAGAGTATTCTTTGCCTCCCCTTGTGTCGAATCAATAAATTTGGGTTGAATACTTTACCCTCGAAAACTGTTGCGATCCCCTATACTTGCGGGTTATCACCGTGCAAGGCACCAGGCGCGGGAGGCGGCGGCGAACGTCGGCGAGGCGGAGTCGCATTCTCCGACGCCCCATATGGTGCATTAGTCCGGGCGCCGCAACCGCATCATGGTGGACGTCGGCAGCTCGTCCCCGGACGGATCCGTCATCGATTGACGTCCACCGGCACCGTTCGGGTTCCGGTCTCCGATGAGAAAGAGTGGGGCATGGGAGACGGCGGGGCCTTGAGTCCCGTGAGCCAGCTCGTGCCCCATGCCCTACCCTACCTTGCCGGCAACCAGACCAACACTCTGAGGAGCACAGCTGGCCACCGAACATGGCCAGGGCGGAGCCGGGCAAGCGGGGAGCGGAACCGGATGAGCTCCGCTTAGATTAGGTTTCACGTTGCATGTAATAATATGGATTTGACGTATACGGATCTGAAATGCATTATTTGAGGGGTGACCGGTCACTGTCCGCGGACGCACCCGGGCGCATCTGCGGGCGTTTGAGGGGTCGGATTTGCCAAGTCCGGCTGTAGATGCTCTAAGAGAGTTTCTCATGGTTTAGTTGGGCCAAAAAAATTGTTTTAGATCTTGAGGGCGTTTTGATTCTCTTCAGAATTGCTCAAGTTTATTTGCCTAAATTTCTCTCTCTTATTTCCACTTTCATTCAAAACAATGTTAATAGTTTTTTTGAACAAGAGAAGGCACTTAAAGCGTCAATATATTCAGCTCAGTAGTAGAGTACAGCATGAAGTACAAAGCCCTATAAAGACGCGGTAGATAAGATAGAAGTTACAGGGCAGAGCATGTTCGTGCGAGCTGAACTAAAGCAGCTAAAGACAGGTTTAGTAGCACTACTAAGAACCTGATGAGCATCATTATGAGCAACTCCATTTATCTTCCTTGAAATGTGAAACACCTGTGAATGGAGATCATCTGTAATCCTAAAGAAATCTACAAGTGGTGCTCTGATTGCCCATGGAGTGGAGTCAACAGAAACACTTCTGGTCACATCCGCCTTTGTCAAAGAAATGTTGTCCGTCAGGAAAGTTGGTTGTGCCACCTGCAAGAGTTGGGTAATTTTGGGTGCAAGAAGGAGAGCGAGCGCTTCTGCTTGAATGGGTGAAGTAATGGCCGGGGCTGAGGCTTGGACCTGTACGTCAGCATTCTTGTGGCCTTGAACGAATTTGAGAAAGACACCAATGCGCGTGGCAACACTACCATTTGGTAAACCTGGAACTTTTGAGCACCTAAAAGAAGCATCAGAATAGATTTTAGCACCATCAACAAGAAGATCAGTTGTAAGAGTGCTTCCCTGCAGTGGCAATGTAGTAGCATTAATAGGGGAATTATCATTTGTGATAACATTGCGATCATCTAAGGAGGAAACCATCTGAGACTTCTGCTGGTTGGCCAAAGCTAAGGCAGCCACGTGTACCTGATGTGGGAGTGAGCACCTCCTATCAAAGAGACAATCACATCTGGACTTCCATATGCACCACAAAAAAATGAAAATATTAGGTATAATAGCATATGGATGGTCCATATTGAGCAAAGCTAGAATAACACTTTGCATAGAAAGATGATTTTCCGTTAGAAGATCACTTCGGAGTTTGGAAGTACCAAGGATGCGCAAACCATGCTGCTCTAGCAAAGTCACAAAGGAAAAAAATGCATTTCATTTTCATCTTGAGCACAACGACAACATTGATTCAAAATATGTACAGAGAAACGACTAGCTCTCAAACCTGTTGGAAGGGCTTTCCGAAGCAACCTCCAGGCAAAAGTCTGAACTCTTGGGGCCATCAGTTTTTCTTTCCAAATTTGCTTTAGAAGAGCTTTAACCTGATGAGAAACCTGAAAAGGCCAATTCGTTGGTTGCGCTTGAATATCCTGCAAACATAACTTATAAGTAGACTTTGAGCTACACTTTCCATTAGGAGTAAGATCCCAAACAATAATATCTAGGCAATTGTCCTGAATTATGGTAGTGTGAACGATTATAGATGCCATGGGCTCGTTAAAAAGAGAATATATAAGATCATTGTTCCATGCTTTTTGCCCTGGCAGCCAAAGGTCACTAACTCGAGCAGGATAGATGAAACCAACATGTTGGATAATTAGATGATCATGAATATTAGTCCAAGCCGTGCACCAAAGGGTACTAAAATATTTAAAAATATATAGGTTCATATGTCATTATATAGGTTCTTACATGTTTATCCAAAAATTGAATTCAAACTTTGCTTCAGATTCGGTTGAAAATTGTCTGATGTTACCATAGTAACCATGAATACCCCCCCCCCCCCCCCCCCCGCGCGCATGCTAAAATATTTAACTGGTAGCTAAGTCCTTGATGTTTATGAGTGAGCAACTTAATTACCTCTTTAATACCAAATGAAGATAAGAGGAAGCATAGAACATAATCTTGGTGGAGGCATTTCAACGGAGATAGGAATATGTTGCACAGGTGGATTTATTAGACTAGAGAATAGAATTTTTTCTTGCTTTATTTTTATATTCCCTTTACAATGCATTTTTACTGCATCATCAAATTGTAATAGATGATATCTCATGATCAAGTTTGGAATTACTCTACGTCAAGTCATAACATGGTTGGGATTGGCATCCGGTACATTATGTTACATCTTTTGCACCATTAAGCCTTTTTTGTTCAATTTTCTTTTACCTCTTTGTTTTATATTATATCTATGTTTCGCTCATACTCTATTCAGTGAGAAAACCGTTGAATCATACGCCCACCCTTAACCTAATCCCAAGTAATATTTTTCAATGTTGGTCAACTTCCATGTGGATAGCGAGCCACATATGGTGGCTATGTTGTATGCAACCTTCGCGAGTCATGTTTTTTCGTCGGATTTTTGAATGCATGATTGTCATGGTTTCCTTACACGTGTGTGATTGAAGCATTAGCCAGATGTGTGTTGCACGTGTGAAAATCCTATATACACCCATTGTGGGCAATATGGTCGTTGTGCTCGTGTAGCTTGGTGGATGGGCCGAGCCAAATAGGGGTTCCTTGGCTATTTTCTTTATTTGCTTCCTCTTATTTGCCTAGCAAAATGCTTCTTTTTCTTTTCTTTTGATTTATTTGTTCCTTGTCTTCAGTTTTTTTTGTTTGTTCTTTTTATTCGTGGCATTTAACTTTTCCCTTTTATATCAATATCTGAATATTTTTTAGAAATATAAGAATATTTTTACATAGATTAACATATTTTTCATGTACATGAACATTACATTCCATAAACATTCAAAAGAAGTATGCAAACTTTTAACAATATAAAGGGATATATTTGTTCTAGTGCATGAACATTTCTTTTCAACCACAATAATTTTTGATACATGAGCATTTATCTTTTTACACAACATAATACTTTTCTACTAATTACAACATTATTAGAAAATAAATGTAAAAGGGAAAAACATTACTTTTAATGGACCACACTAGTGCCCGGCCCATTAGGATTTCCTTTAGGCAAAGCTCCTATGAGTGGCACAACGATACGTTGCCTGTAGCGAGTGCAAAGGAAAACTCGCTTACAACAAGCCCATATAAGCTGCCTTTTTTTCTTTTTTTTTGTTATTCTGCATAACTATTCATTCATTTGAAAAATAAATTTATCTTTTAAAAGATGATAAATTTTTAAAAAGGGATCTTGCATTTTTAATTCATGTATTTATAAAAATGTTTTATTTATTTTTAAACAGGGAAAAGAAAGACATGAAGATATAGAAAAGAGAAAAAGGAAACAAAATGAAAATCCTTTGAAAATTGGACATAAAACTACTGGCCAAAAGGCTAAAGTAAAAAAGGCGCACAAGAAGTCAAAACATCGCCTCGACGATGTGCCCATAGAAAAAAGTTGGCTGGGGGCGACAAAGAGTCCACCTATTTGAGGCTTTTTATGATGACGCGTCAAATAGATAGGATTTTTTTATGAGAAAATAGTCAGGATTGGGACCTCTGATTCCCCGCCTTCAGCGCCGAGATGTCGTTATAACAAGCACACATGCTCGCCACTATTTTTTAGCATGGGGCTCACTCATCTAAAAAGCAGCTATTGGTGGCTTAGTAAAAAATTGTGTATAGGTTTTTGAAAGATTTCAAAAACTAATCCATTTAGAAAAATACAAACCAATAATCTATAATTTATTTTTTATCATTCCAAAACTTTTTAAAATATATACTTCAGAATTATGTTGAGAAAATATTTTATAACAAGTTATAAAATTGAAATAAAATACTAAAAGTGTATTTCAAGAATGTTCATCATTTATCTAAAAATGTTTATCATGTGTTAAAAAAGAACAATGTATACTGAAAAATCGTCATTTTTTCTTCAAGAAGTGTTGTGTACATAGTAGAAAATTGATGAATTTTATTTTTTGAAAATTTAAAATAATGGCTAATTATATGATGTTCTAACCTTTTTATGAATCGGATGTTTATAGACATTTTTTAATGTGTTTGTTTACTCATTTTAGTTTCTATGTAGTTCATATTGAAATATCCAAACATCTTATAATTGATGCTGAAGGAATATAATGACCTGAAAAACTAAAAATAAAAATAAGACTCAAAAAAGGGAAAACCGGCGAATGAGGCTGGCCGAGAGTATTTACCGAGAAAAAAAACATTTTGCATATAGAAGCAACTAGTTTCGAAATCACTAATTAAGAAGTACTCGTTGCAAAGAATACTCCACTTTCTTATGTCGCGACAAGTGACGCACATGCAGTGCGCCACTTGTCGCAACCTGGGAATTTTCTTTTTTTAATTCATTTATTCAAAACGCTTTATCTTTTAAACCGTGCGTCCAAATCTTGAATCGTTTTCACCATTGGATTTTTCGCGTCGAGATATTCAAAACTAAATCCCATGTTAATAGGTTTTGACGAACTTTTTTTTACGAAAAAACCGTATGAAAAAAATCGGGCGAAAAAACCGAACCGGGAGCCCGGTTTTTCCCCTTTCCGAAAGAGGCACACCCGTGTCTCTCGCGAAACCACATCCATGCCTTTCGTGGAAGCAAAACCGTCACTCTCGTGAAAGAAAAAAAAACAGAAAATGTGTTTTTTTCCGTTTTCAAGAGGCACGGCCATGACTCTTGTGAAAGCGCAACTGTGCCTCTCACGGAAGCAAAATCATGACTCTCATGAAAGAAAAAAAACAGAAAACGCGTATTTTTTCTCTTTCTCAGAGGCACGGCCATGACTCTCGCGAAATCACAACCGTGCCTCTCGCGGAAACAAAGCCGTGACTCTCGCGAAAGAAAAAAAAACAGAAAACGCGTTTTGTTTTTCCCTTTTTGAGAGGCACGGCCATGACTCTCGCGAAATCACAACCGTGCCTCTCGCGGAAGCAAAACCATGACTCTCGCGAAAGAAAGAAAAACAGAAAACGCGTTTTGTTTTTCCCTTTCGGAGAGGCACGGCCGTGACTCTCGCGAAAGCACAACCGTGCCTATCGCGGAAGCAAAACCGTGATTCTCGTGAAAAAAAAACCAAAAAATGCGTTTTTTTCCCGTTTCCGAAAGACACGGTCGTGACTCTCGCTAAAGTACAAGCGTGCCTCTCGCGGAAAATACCGTAACTTTCGCGAAAAAAAAGAAAACACGTTTTTTCGCGCAAAATTTTTTTTCCTAAATTTTTTTATAGAAAGCTAAGGAAGACCGGAAGAAAACTAAAACGTCGAAAAAACCCGAAAAAAAACCGTTTAAAAAGCCAAAAAAACGTGAAGAAAAATCCGAAAGAAGTGTCCAGAGCGCGACACATGACGAACGGCTGAGAACGCGCCAAATGGCGCTGATCGTTGCAAGGCTCCCGAAGGAGCGTTCTTTCACTAGTTGCTTCCCAGTTTGTTAAAAAAAGTTGGGCTTTTCTCAACGATTAGGCCGTCGGCCGTGTGCCATCGAGCCCAGTTCGAGAAGAAGAACGCGCGGCTGGACATCATCGTCTCCACACACCTCCACCTCACCTTTTTCCGGCTCAACCGCGCTACCATGACTTTCCCCATGGCCACCTCCACCGCCTCCACGGCCGCCGCCGCTTCCATCCGCCTTCTCCCGGTGCCAGCCACCCCATCCTCCCGCACTCTCCGCTTCCCGCCCATCCTCCGCCGCGCGCCCCGCGCCCTCTTGTCCGTCTCCGCTCTCAGCAAGCTCTCCGAGGCGTCCCCCGTCTCCATCCCGCAGGAGCCCACCCAGACTTTGCCCGGCGAGGACGCGCTTCCCCCTAGGCCCGGGGTCTACGGCGTCTTCGACCCCGCCGGGGACCTGCAGTTTCTCGGGATCTCGCGCAACGTCAGGGCCAGCATCGAGGGGCACCGCAGAAAGGTGCCCGCTGACCTCTGCGCCTCCGTCAAGGTATACACAATTTTTTACGCATCACCCATTCTGTAGGGTTTTATTTACCTCATGGATTGGAGTGCGCAAAGGGTCCTATGAATCGAATCAATTTTTTTTAAACGAGGCAATTTTTTTGCCATTTTCATTAATAAAGAAGAAGAGAGTTGCCTGGTTAATTAATGGAAACCCGGGAAAAAACCCGATACAACACGCCCACAGAAAAGGGCACTCCGGCCGGCACCCGTAAGGCCACACACACCGTCGAGGTTGCTTGCAATGTCATCGTCATCACCTCTCCCCGAGCAGGCGACTCTGACTTCGCCACTGAAGACCCGTCAAGACCTTTCCGAACGAACGACAGCCGAGGACCTCGCCGGCCAAAGCCAAACAATCGGCCGAGGCGTCGAGGACTGGCAGCTCCGATTTTGTTGATGCGCATCGCAGGAGAAAGTTGCAAGCCTCGCACCGACCTAGTCCATTTCAACCTCCGGAGAGCACCGTCCGCTGAAACCGCCCTCATGGAGTCATCGTTGCCGCAGGGGCCCTGCCACGTGCAGCTCTGACTTCTCTTTCACAGCGAGAAACAAACATAGGCGCACCCATAGGCGCACCAGACCGTTGACATCAGAAGGACCAGCCGCGATCCAGCTCCGCAGGCCACCATCATCGTCCCATACGAGTCGCAACGCCAATCATTCGCATCACCGGTTTGGGCACCAGCTAACCGTGATGTCGTGCATGTCCAGCCCAGGGAAAGCGCGGTGGGGAACAAGTCTTCAAGACGACGCCCCCAAGGGGGAAACGACGGCGTCGCCCGACCCTGCAGCAGGACCATAGGCTTTCACCCGAAGACGAACCCAAGGATGAACAAGGTTGAAGAGCTCCACGACAACCCTTCAGGAAGGAAGAACGACGCCCACAGGCACCGTGTCGTCGGCGTCGGCCGAAGCCGCGCAGGCCATCGCCTAGAGCAGTCGACCTCCACACCCCCACGCGACCAACGACCAGCAGGAAACTGGCAAGCTGATCTGCAGACCCGCTGGCCCGTGCACCTCCGGCGCCGTGGCGGCGCCACCACCACACCGGAGTCATCCACCTCGCTGCCAGCAAGCTGGCAAGCCAGATCCGGCCAGCCCAGGCCAGATCCGACGCCCAGCAATCTCACCGCCGCACAGAGGAGACACACCATAAGCCATCGAACAGATCCAGCATGTGCAGGCATGAGGGGCCGCCAACCCACTCCATCTTGCCTGGAATCGCCAGATCCGCCAAACACAGCATCCCCAGACCAGCCATGGCCATAGCGGCCGGCCCCGAAGGGAGCCGCATGGGCCACCAGGTCGAGGGCGCCGGGAAGCCCCCGTCAACATGCATGGAAAGGAAGCAGAGGGCCGAGCCTCGCTCATCCAAGGGCGCTCGCCGCGGCACGAGGGAACGCCCCGCCGCCGCCGTCTGCCGTCCGGGCTTAGCCCGACGGCGGCGAGGGGAGGAGAGAAGGAAGGGGCCTGGGGCTGCGGCGGCGGTGGTTCACCCAAGCCGCCCAAGGAGAGTGTCGTGGGCGTCTGTTGTCGTAGAAGTGCAAATTGATTATTGGAACTTTTTTTGAATCGAATTATGATAATTGATTGCTTGCCTTGTCCTATAGTGTTTGATGATGAATACTTCTGAAGTGATCATGGTTTCTTCTGAACCAGTTTACCTTCAGGGTTAGTCGCTATGCACAAATATATACGATCCTCACCCATTTTGATCACTTCTGCAAATGATTGCCCTGCCCCACTATCTTGCTGTACACACTTCAGTTATCTCTCTTCACGTTTTGACCATACTACTTGAGGATTTGATCACACCTATCTCTACAGGTTGCAATACCAGACGAGGAAACACCAGATAAAAGTGTCCTCACTAATGCCTGGAAATCATGGATGGAAGAATACATAGCAGCCACTGGCAAGGCGCCACCGGGGAACGTTGCCGGAAACCACACCTGGATCGGTCCTCCACAGAGACCCGCAGACTTGCGTTTGACTCCTGGTCGCCATGTTCAGCTAACTGTGCCGCTTGAACAGTTGATTGATCGGTTAGTGAAGGAGAATAAAGTGGTTGCCTTCATCAAAGGATCAAGAAGTGCTCCCCAGTGTGGGTTCTCGCAAAGAGTGGTGGGGATCCTGGAGGCACATGGAGTGGATTTTGCATCCGTAGATATTCTTGATGAGGAGCACAACCATGGGTTGAGAGAGACCCTCAAGACCTACAGCAACTGGCCAACCTTCCCACAGGTTTTTGTTGGAGGAGAACTTGTGGGCGGATGTGATATTATTTCATCCATGGCTGAAAAGGGGGAGCTTGCTGCCCTATTTCAGAAATAGCACTCTCACCTTGGAGTTTAAGTAATGTCTTGTTTTATCAGGTGCAAAATGTGACCTTATCTCTTGTACTGTTGCAATAATGCTTAGCTTATTGTAAGGCACAAAGTTCTTGGCTCAGAAACACGTTGATTCAATTTAGATGAGGCAGTATTGTACTGTGAAACTTGCTGGTTGTTTTTGAGAGCGGGCTTAGCAAAGGTGGCTGTGTGTATTTTTGTGGTCGTTTCACATCTTGCACATAAATACATTGTAGCTACATGAGAAAGTATGTGGTGCATGAAGTGAGAAAATCGCTGGATTGAGTTCTGAGGTTCAACTTGGAAAACTAAAATTATGATTGAAACTTGGAATATTTTTCTAGGTTCACTTTACAACTATCTGATAACTGAGATGTTTCTTGTTGCCTCAGTACCTCTTTTATTTTTCTTCTTTCAAATTAGAAGAAAATAAAGCTATTTACACTTCAAGTATCAGTTGATTTATTTGTCACTGTGCTCAAGAGTGTTCACAATGTTACCGAAGTGTTTGGATCTGTACAATGAGGAGTCAAGAGAGTAATCCTTGTAGATTTCTGGAACAGATTGATTTTCTGTTAATGAACTTTACTATTGGAATAAGTAACAGAAGAAGCAGCAAGCTTTCCTGTACCATATGTTGGCTGGTTATCTGTATAACTCTACCAGAAGCAAATATAGCAGGTAAGCTCAACACTTGATGCAGATTATCTGAATATTAAAGAGAAGATATGTCAATCAATCTTTACTAGTTTAGGAAAGTTTCTACTGGAGGCAAGATATCTTCCAAGCATGATTTATTCAATTAATTCCAGGATCAAGGTAGCAATGACTCAACCTGTTTCTTCTTGATTCAGTTTTGAGCACTCCTGTTTTAACTTAAATCAGAATGGGTTCTCTACTGTTGCCATTTTGCCATACTAAAGAGTGTTTTTGTCTCCAGCAGAAGACATCATAAATTTGCTGGGCCTTATGGTTAGGAGTTGGATGGATCCATGTCATCCACAATCACCAGGAAACGTCTGATGTCATGTTGCAGCAGACTGGCCAGGCATGCTGTGAGGACGAGCACTCTGTACTGAATGCCCTCTTTGCAAGCCTTTTCCACTTCAAGGAAATTGATGGGGTTTGGGGCCTTTAGGCTAATCCTCGTAAGTCTTCTCTTCTTAAACATTTTACATTAATTTTTACTTCTGATTTTTTATGCTTCTGCTGGGAGTGGTGGTTGAGTCCAGGCGGTGGTGGCAGCGGTCTCTGTTGATGCTTAAATTTTTGATATATTGTATCTCCATTTACATCACGTGATGATATCTCCATTACCTTTTAGCTTGCCTAAATCTTAAGAAACATTTACATCACGTGATGATATGTCCAAGATACTGCCAATGATTTTGAAACCTAGGAAGTGAGCCTAGCTCATTTGGTTGGGAGAGTGGATGTACAACCCCTCCGCCTGGGTTCAAGCTCGCATATATGCAGATTTAGGTTCCTATTTATATTGTAGGCTGTAGGGGTCTACCTTACAGTTTTCTTTCAGAAAGATGATTTGGAACCTGTGCAACTATGATGTATAGATCATATGGGTAGTTCAATCTCATCTGAGAATTGCTTGGCTAAGGATATGTGGAACAAAAAGGTTGAGTATTTGACTACACATTACTCAAAGCTGAATTAACACACCGTTCCTTTAATAATTTCACGGAGAAAAAACAACCAGGTTGGGCGAGGTATTCAAGAAGGACGAAGGATGCATGTTTCCATAGATGCCTGGCGGTTCGGTTGATTTCTTGTGCTTACACGCGTGTCTTCTTCTCTACCCTAGGAATTGAATTCTTTCTTGTGCTGTTCCCCACCCGTTCCTTCTCTTGCTTGCATGCGTGCCTTCTTCTCTACCTTTTTCTTGTGTCTGTTAGGAGATAGATGTGCAGAGGGGCACATGCTGATCATCTTGTTTCTTCCACAAACAGTAAATGGTGTGGCTATCCTGAATTAATGGTCCTTGTTGTTGTTGCTTCCTTGCTGCTGCCATCTTTGGTCGATCTGGACATATCGACGATCATATGCTAACTGTCAACATAGATAATTATTATCACGAAATAATCTTTGTAGATAGTTTTGTGTGGTTAACAAATTTGAACTCCTTAAGTTAGTACCTACGGATGTGTACAAAATTACAGCTGATTGAGGAGGGGCCTGTTAAGTGTATCCATCTAACCATTTATTCATTAGGTAGTAGGCACCGACTTTTTTACACTCCCTCACCCCAATGTAAACACAGTAATACTGTTTTGCTATTAGATGCATATAGTTGTTTCGTTGGGAGTTACCTTTCTTCTTTTAAAACAGCGGGTGCACCTTTTTGGAGTGAGATGTGAATACTGATAGTGATTGACTGCCAGCTAAACCTTAAAACTGCAACACGCACATGCACATGGATTTGTGCCTGCTTAATTTATCTGGTGATACTTAGGTTGATTGCATCTTAATGTAATTTTATAGACTCATCTACCTTTTCTGAATCTTAGGTGATGTTTACATCATGTGATGATATGTCAAGGACATAACTATAAATTTTATGAGATATAGAAGCATCGTACTCACTATACATGTAGTTTATCGTTCCTTTGAGAGTTGCTAGGTTAAGAATATGTGGGGACAATAAGCTTGACTACAAATCCCTCAAAACTAGATTTGCACAGTTCAATTCATTGTGTTCTTACGGGGTTGCACACCGTTTTTTCTTCTCGATTTTGTACATGAGCAAATTTAGGTTAGATCCATTCCCCACAGGGAGATGTATTATGTACTCCTCAAAGAGAGAAACTACAAGCAGATAAAAGCCACGTGCTAGGAGTAGGAGGTATTCATAAAGGTAGAAGGATCCATTGCCAAAGTATTTTGTTTCCGGAGATGGATTAGTCGTTCTGGAGTAGTTGATGGCATCCATAAGGCATCAAGAATATGGTGTTTGTTCTACCCTACGAGATGGATCCTTCCTGATGCATACACACACGCCTTGTTCTTATCCACCTTTTTGTTTGACCACTAGGGGTGTACTAGGAGCACGAGTTGATCAATGAATCATCTTGTTCCTTACACAAGCGGCCCAGAAAGCAGCCAATGCCGTGCCTATCTCAAGTTCATGGTTTTGTTTGCTTTCCTGCTACTGCAATCTTTATTCAACGTGCACATAAGAATGATCACATGATAAAATGTGAATAGTTATTATCGCTGTACTACTTGTAAACAGTTCCGTGTGGTGAACAGATTCTTAGGATTAACAAATCCTACATGTTAGTCCTTGCGTACGTGCATGAAGTTTTAGCCGATTGAGAGGGTCCATAGAAAGTTTGTTGGTTGTATCCATCTAGATCATTATTAGTTTGCCGACTTAATATTTCCCATCCTATCCATGAATAGAGCTATGGTGCTGTAGTACTATTAGATGCATGCATTCCACTTTCATTGGTAATTAGCTTCTTGAAAACAGCTAGGTAGCATGTACTACCTTTTTGGAGTGAGACATGATACTGATAGTGACGGTTATCACAGACTGAGAGAAAACTGCACGCTTAGAAAGCGACTAACTTGGGATTTCCTTGGCTTCCTTCCTAGCCTGGCAATATTTTCTTGTGTACAAACACGAAACATGTTACATGGATTTGTGACTTTTGGTTGCATTTTTACAGGGATTGCGTATGGGGGTTTCTCTTGTGTTTCTCAATTTAAGATTAGATCCTCAAAGGAGATACACACACCGACAGAAAGGAGCAACTTGAACTAGAAGCACAGAAAGCCTCTCACACACCAAGAGAAGAAAGAAGATAGATATATACTCAACAAAGGAAGAAGTTGGATTACCAATATAGTTTCTTTCCATTCCAGAGATGGATTGGTCGGTCTGGAAGAGCCAATGGTGACCAACCATAGAGGCCCAAGAATATGTTCTAGCACTTACAGGCACGTCTTCTTGTCCATCTTTTAGGGGAGGATGGCCCGGTTTGGTTAGTGAAGAAACCATCGTGTTCCATGCACAAACGGCAAATGCCGGCCGTGCCTATCCCGAATTCATGATCTTTTCTGTTGCTTCTCTGTCGGTGCAATCTTCGGCCGATCTGTGCGAAGATGGACGGAGTTTTTGTCAAATGTCAACGTAAAATCGTTTTCAAATTGAATGAGCTGTTAATGTTCCTTGCAGAGGTGCGGAAAGGATCGGCCGGCCGGTGGAGGTGCTACGGAGCGAGGGAGGGAGATGTCGCTGTTGACTGTATCCATCTAGGGAAGCATTTATTTAGTAGTTGCCGACTGGCTTGCTTCAGATTCGAAACTGCTCAAGGTTCCTTCAGATTTCCCATCGAATCTGTAGGTGTAGGTAGAACTAGGGCTGTAGCCAGATATACTGTAGATAGATAGATGCATGTGTTGTTCATCGGAAAGTTGCTTTTCCTAGCTTGCCTAGGTAGCATCCACTGTTAGGAGTGGGCGTTGATAATGACGGTTTGTGCAACGCTGCAAGAAAGCTGCCGGCTGTAGAAAAACGATGGATCATCTCCTCTTAGAGATTTTAACTTTAAGAGCAAATCCAACGGACCGACTTAAACGGACGGTGCATTTATCCACTTTTTGTTGGCCGCCCGCCTGGCGTTCACCCAATCTTGCATTTGGGTCGGCGCGTTGGGTTCACCCAATCTTGCATTTGGGTCGGCAGTGCGTTCAACGTGCCGACCCATTTCATGTCTGCACTCAACTTTTTTTTAAAAGGCTCGCGGCTGATCATGCCAGCGACCATGACTCATGCCGGCATCATGTCAGCGCCGGCATACAATGTCGGCTTTTAAAAATATCATCATAGTTAATGCTGACGCGCTCGTCAGCCGATCGGCACACATGTCAGCACAAAAAAAATGTAAGACTTGAGTTCGACCATGCTATTGCGGCCCCGTGATCATGCCAGCACACAAGCCGGCATAAAAAAGGGAGGCACTCGCGGCCACGAGATCACTCGTCGGTGAACTTGAGCATGTCGGCCTGCATCTTCTTGAACCATGGCCTCTTATTTGGCGACATGGTGTTGAGATCCATCTTCATGATCTCCACCCCGGTCATCATGCTCACGAGCGCCACTTCTTTCGCCTTGGTCGTTGGCGGCTTCGATCTCTACCATCTTGGCTTGCATCTCCGCGTCCATCTCAAGCCTCCTCCTTCGGATCTCCATGAAGGCATTCATTTGCTCTTCTTTGAAACGCCGGCGCTCCTCCTCCCTTTGCCGGAGGGGGCGGTCATCTTGCCGGACGAGGCGAGGGAGGCAAGGCCGGCGACGGCGTCGAGGTCGAGATCGTCGTCCATGACGGGTGTGGGACGGGAGCGCGCGCAGGGGCGGGAGGGTTTTTGAGGGAAATGGTGGTGGCTGCCATTGACCGGCGGACTCGGAGAGAGGAGTAGGCGCGCGCGTGCGCATTCATCTCGTGTCCGCACCGACGCAAATTTGACTCAAATGGACCGGGAATGGGTCGCCATGCGGACACCAAGCGGACGCGCGTCCGTTTGGATCGGCGCGTTGGGCCACCTTTTCTGTCCGCGCCGATCCAAACGAACGCCGGCCAACGAAATAGGTCACCCCATTTTGGAGTTGCTCTAAATGGTTGGTTTTTTAATTTTTAAAATTCCGGCTCGATGGAGCCCGTAGCCGAAAACCCTCGCTCGGGATCTCGTGTATCCTTTTCCCCTTCTTCCGACGACATGCCCTCAGTCTCGTCGTATCCCAAGAGGGTCCTAAACTCCGGTAGGCAGAAGCGCCATCAAAACTTGACTTTGCACTACCGATGGGTCTTTTTGGCACGAGTCTTCATCACCACGACGAGTCCCACTCCAGTACTGCAATGACTTTCCTTTGCCACGGGAGTCTTCACCGCCGGACGACCAGTCTGACTTAGAGAAGACATATGGGACGAGCAGTCTGAATTAGAGAAATCTTCACCACACGGGAGTCTTCACCGCTCAACGTTCAACAAGGAGCAGCAAGCTGATGTCAAGAAAAAAAAGGAGCAGCAAGCAAACCAAGCCTTCACCGCAGGCGGGCGAGAGGTCCTCTGCTTGCATGAGAGAAGAAATATGGGACGCGTTTGGTAGCCCATATCTAATTTGGCATGTTCTTTTGCCTGCGTTTACTGTTTGGGGGCCCTGTTTGGATCCTAGAGTTAGTGTTAGTTTGAGTTATTTTGGGCTCAAATAGTTTAAAAGGATTCAAACAGGTGGGTTAGATTTGGTTAGTTGCCTGTAACCCATGTAAAAAAAGTATCCCGGTGGAGAGGTGCTAGTTGGGCTAGTTTTTCCAGGGCCCACACAAAAAATAACTAAAAAAATCATCCCCCACACCAGATCCCTCCCTCCCCCACTAGATCCCACCCTCCCTCCCGCACCCCCTCGCGCGACTTTCCTCTCGTTCCCCACTGCGCCGCCGGCCCGGGCGCCGCGCTGCCCGCCCAAGCCGCGACCTCCTCCGGCCGCCGCTCGTCCTCCTCCGGTCGCCGCTTGCCCCGCTCCCGGCCGTTTCTCTCTCTCGTGCGCGGAGGCGGCGCATCTACCAGGGATCCAGCGAGAGGTGAGTCCGTCCGTTCCTTCTGTACTCGTGCTCTCCCTCCTCGTACGCGTCCATCTGTGCAGCAAGTCAGCAAGAGTAGTCCATAGCTAGATTTATTGGCGGAACTTCTTGTTGGTTAGCTAGTGAGCAGCGGCGTGGCTGGATCTTTCTGATTAGTTAGCTAGTGAGCAACAAGTCAGCAAGAGTAGTCCATAGCTAGATTTTGTACTATTTTATGTTAACAACACTGGCAGTGATGGTTAAAAGAAAACCAATGATGCATTTTACATAAGAGAGAGATGCGAATGTGAAGAACATTAATGAATCAGAGTGTGAAGCTAATGAACTGACATTTTGAGAGTCGAATGTGAAGCTAATGAACCAACAGTAAACGGATCAGAACACCCTGTTCAGCCTCCTCTCTTGTTGCAGATGTTCTTGTGCAAATTAGAGCATTAAGAAACGAAGAGCTGATCTATATAGTGTGATCAACTCAATACTTCATCATTAAATAATATTTTGGTACAATTTCATTTTTGTTATGCACTAGCTGTTATTTATTTTTTTAGAGAAAAGGCAGGAGCCCGACTTTATAAATAAAGCCATCAGGCAGAGTTACAGCACAGAACCAACACCCAGAACGAGTTTAACAGCCAGGGATCATAAGTAGCATTACAAGGCATTCAGCCTAACATGGCACACAGGCCAGCACTTCACCAAAAAGCATCGGGGTAAACTAGGGAGCCGCCCTCGGAGTACGCCGCAGAAGGAAGGACGCCGTAGATTTCATTTTAGATGACATGTCGTCGAAGGCCTGAAGGTCCCCTTCCTTAGTCAACAATCTCCACTGCTGCAAAAAGACATTGGCTTTAAATAAGCAGCTGACAGGGTTAGCCGGAAATATGCGTTCAATCGTGAACTTGTTCCTAATAGTCCACAAAGACCACCCGATCGCAGCCCAACCAACTAAGAAGACCCGCTTGGACTGCCCTGATAAGGAATTGGAATATCGCCTAAGGTCCTCAAAGGAGGAAGGAGCCCAGTTAACATGAAGCCAAAGTCTGATGCAACACCACATGAGTTTAGCTAAGGAGCAATGGAAGAAGATATGGTCAGTATTCTCAAGAGCCCCACAAAGAACGCACCTATCAGTGCCCGGCCCATTCCTTTTCTTAATTTGATCGGCCGCCGGCAGCTTACGACGCACAGCTTGCCATAGAAATATTTTAATCTTAGGAGGGATATGGGCAGACCAAATATCCTTAAACTTTACCGAACAGCCACCAGAGATAAGCTTATGATAAGTGGATTTAACAGAAAAGCACCCCGACGAAGAAAGGGGCCAAACCACGGAATCCTCTTCCGCTGAAAGCAGGGGGGAAGCAAGCAGTAAGGCGCTGCCAGTCTTCCAACTCTACAGGGGAAAGGGATCGCCGAAAATCTAATACCCAACCCTGACCCGAGAGCTCAGAGATAGAGATCTCGGGATCAGCACAATAAGAAAACAGGACCGGAAAGGCAACCGCAAGCGTGGTGTCACCGACCCACCAATCCAACCAAAAACGAGTCGAATTACCATTCCTGACAACAAATTTGACAAGGGACCGAAAAATCGGCCGAACTTTAACCAATTGACGCCAAAATTGAGACCCTCCAGAGGCAGAGGCAAACATTGGGCTGGAGGTAGGGAAATATTTAGCTTTAAGAATCGAAAGCTAGAAAGGGCGCTCCTCAAGAGTCATTATCTTCCACCACCATTTAATCAAAAGACAATTGTTCATGACTCTCGTGTTAATAATGCCAAGGCCCCCCTTGTCCTTAGGACGGCAAATGATGTTCCATCTGACCAGTCTATATTTGCGTTTATTGTCCGCGGAGTTCCAGTAGAAAGCACCCCTATGCTTGTCGAAGCCAGAGTGAGTCCCGTTGGACAGAAGGTAAAAACCCATCAGGAACATCGGGAGGGATGAGAGGCACGAGTTGGTAAGAGCAACTTTGCCCGCCTGCGTGTTATAGCGGCCGCGCCAAGGGAGGACTCTGTTGCCAACTTTAGCGACCACCGGTGCAAAATCTTTAGCCAAGAGCTTATACGGGGAAATGGGAATTCCTAAATATTTGAGATGGTATGACCCAAGGGAACAATTCAAAAGGCGAGCCACCCGTTGCGCTTCCGAATTCGAAACCCCAGTCACCATGACCTCGCTCTTGGAAAAGTTAATTTTAAGACCCGAGAGAGCTTCGAAGCAAAGCAGAAGGAATTTTAGATTGATGAGACTGGTCTCATTGAGCTCTACCATAATGATGGTGTCATCCGCATACTGAAGATGAGTTATGCCATGAGGTATAAGGTGAGAGCTCACCGGAGAAATATGCCCAGCCAACGCGGCCCGAGAGAGGATACGAGATAAAGCATGCGCAACAAAATTGAACAGTAGAGGAGACACAGGGTCCCCTTGTCTAAGACCCCTACCATTAGCAAAGAAATCACTAGTTTGGCCATTCACAACCACTGCCATGTGCCCACCTGAGACGAGTTGCATCAACCGATGCATCATCGGACCCTCAAAACCTTTAGCCAAGAGGACTTGCCTAAGAAAGTCCCAACTCACCGAGTCGTACGCTTTTTCAAAATCAAGCTTAAGGACCACAGCCTTGGTCCCTTCATCCGCAGGTCGTGGACTATCTCATGTAAACACAAAACCCCATCCAAGATGAATCTCCCTTTAATGAAGGCGGATTGGAAAGGGCTAATGACCCGATGGGCTATCGGGGACACCCTGGTAGCCATGCCCTTAGCTGACATCTTAGCAAAGTTGTTAATTAAAGCAATGGGCCGAAATTGCGAAATCAAGTTGGCCCCCTTGATTTTAGGAATAAGGGTGAGAACCGCGTAATTAAGCCTTGAAATGTCAACGGTGCCCAGCCAAAAACCTTGGATGATAGCTTTAATAAGGCCCTTTAGCTGGGGCCAGAATTGTCGAAAGAAAGGAATGGAGAAGCCATCAGGTCCGGGAGCCGCATTAGAATTGGCAGTCCGAATAGTTTCAAAAATTTCCTCTTCAGATGGGGGAATAAGCAGGAGGTCATTATCAGCGCTCGACAACTGATCAAGGGGAGGCCAGAAATCCGGGGCGAGCGTAAAACCCAACCTAGGTTTAGCCGCTAGCAAGTTAGAGAAGAATTGGACCACATGACGAAGAATGACTGAAGGGTCAGAAACCCTGACACCATCAATCAAAAGGCTGTCGATTAGGCATCTACGACGTCTGCCATTCGCAATGGCAAAGAAATAAGCTGTGGGCGCATCACGCTTAAGAGTCCAATTAATCGTGCCTCTTTGTTTCCAATAAACTTCCTCCTGGCGATGAATATCCAGGAGCGCCTTTTCTAGACCGTATACCACCATGAACTCAAGAAGAGTGTTGAGGGAACGATGGGAAACTACCGTACTAGCCCAATACCTACCGTGATCAAAAGCTACAAAGTCAAATATATCATTATTGGTGCCCAGAAGAAAGCCACCAGACTGACCAACAGAGGCCACAAAATTCCACCTGAATCTATCTATCCCAGCAACAGCCGAAAGTTCACTCGAGGAGAAGGAGGGTTTGAGGGTCTCGACAAGGCCAATAAAGTCCACTTTTTCAGACCGCACCATGTCTTTGAGTTGGTCCCTGCGCCCCCTAGCGCAGAAACCTCTGATATTCCAAAATAAGGCCTTCATCTGAAGGAAAGGTTTTTGATTCTAAGGCTCGACCTGCATGGAGCCTTGCAGGATTTAGCACGTTTCCCAGCCCCCCGTTTCTGAACCGGGGAGACCTGACAGCCTTCAGTCTCCCCCATAACCCCTCCGGCCACAACCAGAGGGGCGGACACACCAGCCTCAGCCTCCTTGGCTTTCGCAATGTTAGCCTGAGCTAGCTCGTTAGCTCTAATCACCTCAAGCAAGGAAGACGGGGAACCCAAACTGGAATCTAGACAAATCCCAACATCATCTAATATTTTAAACAACTGCTCATCAGACTGAGAAGGTAAAACTAATCTAACAGGAGACGTAACCAATGGAGGGGGGGAAGACGGAGTAGGACCCGAACCTGGAAGAGGAAGATCCTGCGCCGCCGCGCGACGGGCCGCCCTGTCAGCCACCCGCTCGCCGCTGTTGGGGACCCGGCCACTCTTGCGAGCAGTAGAGGCGGGGGAGCGAACAGGCACAGGGCGGGCCCGGCAGGGGGACGCAGCCGCCGAGGATGGGCCCGAAGCCGCCCCCAAGTCCACCTCCAGCCTACGGCAGAGCCTAGCCGCGGACTGCCTGGAATCCCCAGAGGCTCTGCTCTTCGCAGAGAACTTCTTCACCGATGATTTCTTCCTCTTCTTGGACGCAGATGGGCCAGCCGGGGGGAGATCTTCAATGCCTGACAGCGAAGGGGAAGTGGGGCGAGTGGGAAGATTAGAGCACGCCGCCGACCGCGGGGTGCCCTTCGTCCCACCAGAGGCCACTGCCCCACCACCGCATCCTGGCACGGAACCCTGGATCCCACCAGCCGCCGGAGCACAATCTTTCATCAAATCTTGTTCTTCAGGGGACATCCCATCCCACTCGGATTGAGTAAAACGAGGATCTGTGCCATGCATCGAATCATCGTGGCCCCCATCACCGTCCTTACTCTTGTCATCATGGCCGGAGGCCGGAGGGGGAGGGGGAGGGGGAGGAGAAGCAGCGCCCGGGGCACCCTCCACCTGGACCCAAAGCCTGAATCCGCCCGTCGCCGGGAAAACATCGACATAACCACGAATGCAGATAGGGTCAACACACCAAACTCGAAGGCGAACTGGTCCAAGAACAGAGAGCGAATCTTGATCAACCTCAATGGGTTTTCCTAGGAGCACTCCAAAAGCCATCAGAAAGTTCGAGGTGCGCATGTTAGGAGGCACGTCATCCACGAGCACCCAGACATCAGAGAGGGAAGCAATGGCCTTAGATCCATTGGAGGCGGCCTTGACCGATACCACAAGCTGGTTCAGAGGGAGCGTGAAACTGGTACAGGAGGAAATCATGTGAAGACTCTCTTTAGAGGGAAATGTAGCAGCAAACTCAGAGTCAGATAACTGGCGAATCTGCCAGTCCCACCCGCCATCGTCCCACAGCTGAAGTTCATCCAGAAGCGCCTGGGAGGAATGCGCTTATCCTGAACAGAAATGATACCAACATTGGAGAGCGAGGGACTGGGAGCAACTACAGGAACCTCCTTATCAAGGGCAAAGAAAGAACAGCCAGGGAGGCCAATCCCGTAATGGACGAAGGAAGGAGGTTTGACACGGCTTTGGCAGTCCACCGTGAGGTGGCCGTCCTCCCTACAGATGAGGAAAAACGGGGGGTTTCACAACGGGACTGGAAATGGCCAGGACGATGACACGCAAAGCAAGTGAGGGTAGGATTGAAGACCTGGGAGTGAGGGGGATTGCGGCCAGGGCCACGAGGGGGAGGGGGAGGAAGAATACCATCACCAGAGGAGCCGGCACCCGCACCGGCGCCACGCCCCACAGCAGAGCCGAAGGGGCGGCGGGCCGGGGCCCCCGACACACCACGGGGGACGAAACGAGCAGGACTGCCACCAGCCACCGCCGGCGCCCGCGGCGGCCCGCCACCCTGGGGGACATGAGAGGGAGGAGACGAGGAGGGCCCCGAGGAGCCCGCTCGACTCCCCAGCGCCGCCTGCTCCCAGGGATCGGCCGCAGCCACCGAAGCAGCAGACACAGGAGGTGGAGGATTCGCCAGCCCAGATCCAGAGGCACGAGAAGACGCACCGGCCGCCTCCGAAGCCCCCGCGCCCGGAGCGAGCGAGGCATGGAGCTTGGCACGGAGCGACGCCTCATACTCCAGATTCGCGCCGGCGTCGCCAGAGCCGTCGCGCCCCCGCTTGTTGCCAGAGGCCGCCTCGCTGGAGGACCCGCAGGAACGATCCATCGCGGCAACCGCTGCAAAGGGGAGGGGGAGAGGGGGTGAAGGGGGAGATCTAACGAAACGGCGGATGGGGAGACGGTGACGGCGCAGGTCAGAGGAAGAAGCAGGAAACCCTAGAAAAGGAGGAACCGCCCCCTTCTGAACCCATAAATAGCCGGAGCTAGCCAGGCCAAGAACGCCAGGAGGGGCCGGGGAAGGAGTGGGCTGGATCTGGGCCAACCTCGGCCCATGATCCAAAGACAGGAGGAGGGAAGTCAACAGAGGAGACCAACGAAGGAACCGAAACAGGCCCACCTGGCCCAACGACACCGAGAGGAGCCAACGACCCAGCCCGAGGCACCAGCGCCTGCCCCAGCCCCAGATCTAGGGTTTGCACGGGCAGCGCCGCCGCCGCGGAAGCGGGGACCACGGCCAAAGGCGAACCAGGGGAGGCGGCCGCCGGAGGGGAGGACACCGGCGACACCACCACGGCCAACCCAGGGCCAGCCAGGGGGACATCCAGAGACCAGGAGGCAGCGCGCCGGCGACCGCGAGCAACACGGCACCAGCCATCCGCATCCACACCCAGCCCGACCGACCGCCCCTGCCACCCGGAGCAAACTTGCGCCGGCGACCCACCGCCAGAGAAGACGACGGACCAACCACCAGATCCGGACGAGAGGGGGGGGGAGAACCTCAGACTCCGAGCCGGAGTCATCCGAGTCGAGCGCCCAAAACCTGTTGGACCGGGACGCAGACGGAGCCGCAACACTGAGGGGGGGGGAACCGAGGGGAGGGAGGGGGTGGGGTTCGCCATCGGCGAGGAGCCCGGAGGAGACTTCCGAGGGGAGAGGGGGAGAAGAGCCGCACGGGTTGGGAACGCCGACGAAGGAGGGCCGCGAGGCGACACCGCCCCAGGAGGGGGGAGAACGAGGGGGGGGGGCGCCATCCGTGACGATCTCCTGCTGGTTTCTGGTGACGAGCGGCGCCAGAACGAGGACGAGGCAGGAGGAGGCGCTGAGGCGGACCGGCCGGCGGAGGCAAACTTGGCGTGTGCTCTGGCGAGGGCGGCGCTGCTCCGGGCATGGATGGATGGGTGGATCGATGGAGGCCTGAGGTATCGACGCGGGCAGAGCTCGGAGAGGCCACGGCGAGGTTGCTGTAGATGATGAAAGAACATGCGGTGCCCCCATGTTTGGTTTTGGTAATTGATGACAATCTCTATGGACTAATGGTTGCCTTGAGTTATATTTGAAGGTTTTGTCCATAGGCTTTTCTTGGAGTACATGTGTTGGTTTCAAGGAGAGTTTGTGTCGACCAAGGTGCTATTCAAGGAATTACCTAAAGATTGGTCTTGTGAGAGGTTGATCAAGACTAAGTTAAAGAGTGAATCAAGTTGATCAGCCCACAAAGCGTAGAAGATGTACCAAGAGGGATCAAGTGATCCCATGGTATGGTAAGCATTGTCAATTACGCTTTATGTACTAACCCATGGTCTTCGTGAGAGTTCTTTGTGGGGTTAGGTTGCGGTGTGCAAGTTCAAGTGGAGTATCATGAAGAGATCAAATGCTTGAAGCTTGCCGTCCTTTGTGGTGACAATGGACTTGTGAAGATGTGCGGAAGAGTGGCTCACCCATAGTGGAGTATGGGGGAGCAATCAACTAGTCTTCATCGAGTCAACCCAATCAAGAAAGGTGGTCCAACTTGAGGGAATCAAGATCGTCATCATCTAGCTCAAGTGGACCATGTGCAAGGCAAAGGTTTGCCCTTGGTAGGTTTTCTATTTTACCGGTCTCATGATGGTAGTTGGGAGACCGGGTTATAGGATCGATTGCCGTACTATCAAGAGGGGCTCTCGATGAGTAGCTTGATCGTATCGTTCGCTGAGAGCTCAAACCACTGCATCCTTGCATCATCTTTCTTGGTTCTTGTTTGGTTCTCTTTGTGAGTCTTAGAGCTTATGGTCATCTTGATGACAAGCTTGAGTTCATCGAAAACGGAGTTCGCATGCATCTTCTATGATGTTTTCGATGTTGGAGGTTTTGCCGGTTCTTCTCGGTTGGAGGTTTCACTCCTCTATTTGTTGGCATACCTCCCCTGCCTCTTCTTACTATAACCAGTCGCTGCTTTGATGCTACTCGTCGTCTTGTTTTCAACAAGCTTGAGTTTGCTCAATTCGGAGTTCATATGCAGAAGTTATGGCAGTTCTGGTTTTCTGGAGTGTGGTTTTTCTCCTAGACCCAGCGGTAGTACCGCTGAGGCTCACTAAGCGGCAGTACCGCTCCTCGTAGCGGTAGTACCGCTTGATGGCCTCAGCAGCAGTGCCTCCGCGGATCCGTGCTCCTACCGCCTCGACACAGTGGTTGGAGCGGTAGTACGGCTGCAGTCCACTAAGCGGTAGTACCGCTCCTCGGAGCGGTAGTACCGCTTGCTGGGCTCAGCCGCAGTACCGCTGTGGCTTCGTGCTCCTTCCGCTTCGATTCGAGTGCGCATTTTCTCGTGTCGGGTTTTGCGGTACTAGCTGTGGTAGTAGTGGCGGTAGTGCTGCTTGCGAGCGGTAGTACCGCCCTACCTCCGCGGTAGTACCGCTCTGGGTCCCAGCCCCAGCCCTTTTCTTCTGGCACGGCAGTACCGCTGAGGGGGAGCGGTAGTACCGCTTACGAGCGGTAGTACCGCCCTGCCTCGGCGGTAGTACCGCTCTCTGCGGGGCTGAGTGGGGGTTAACGGTTGGATTTTCCCCCTCCTATAAAAGGGGGTCTTCTTCCCCAATGAACCTAATCCTTTGAGCTCGTGTTCTTCCCCCATTGTTGACCTTCTTCGAGCTTGCTAACTCTCAATCCCTCCATGGATTCTTGCTAGTTTTTGAGGGAAAAGAGAGAGGAGATCTAGATCCACATTTCCACCAATCACTTTCTCCTCTATGTGAGGGGAACCCCTTGGATCTAGATCTTGGAGTTCTTGGTGTTCTCTTTCTTGTTCTTCCTCTCATTTTCCTCCCTAGCATTAGTTGCTTCGGTGGGATTTGAGAGAGAAGGACTTGGGCACTCCGTGTGCCCTTGCCATTGCATTTGGTGCATCGGTTTGAGTTCTCCACGTGATACGTGGAAGTTACAAGTTGAGAATCTTATTACTCTTGGGTGCTTGGTACCCTTGAGCTTGTTCCTCTTGGGTGCTTGGGCGCCCTAGACGGTTGTTGGTGTTCGGAGCTCAATCATTGTGGTGCAAAGCTCCGGGCAAGCGTCGGGGTCTCCAATTAGGTTGTGGAGATCGCCCCGAGCAATTTGACGGGTACCGGTGACCGCCCCCAAGGGTTGCCAAAGTGTACGGGTTCGATGACCGCCCCCAAGGGTTGCCATTTGTACGGGTTCGATGACCGCCCTCAAGGGTCCCTTAGTGGAATCACGGCATCTTGCATTGTGCGAGGGCGTGAGGAGATTACGGTGGCCCTAGTGGCTTCTTGGGGAGCATTGTGCCTCCACACCGCTCCAAACGGAGATTAGCATCCGCAAGGGTGTGAACTTCGGGATACATCATCGTCTCCTCGTGCCTCGGTTATCTCTTACCCGAGCCCTTTACTTATGCACTTTACTTTGTGATAGCCATATTGTTTCTTGTCATATATCTTGCTATCACATAGTTGCTTATCTTGCTTAGCATAATTTGTTAGTGCACATAGGTGAGCCTAGTTGTTTTAGGTTTTGTGCTTGACAAATTAACCGCTAGGTTTATTCCGCATTTGTTCAAGCCTAAACCGTAATTATTTTAAAACGCCTATTCACCCCCCCTCTAGGCGACATCCACGATCTTTCAGATGATGAAGCAGGGGAGGTAGGCCGGCAGGCTGCAGTGCCCGGCGGCCTTGGACAAGATTACTTATTCCGGAGAAGAGCACGACTGCGTGTGCGCTGTTGAGTTTGGCTTGCTTGTAGTACTTCCTGGATGCGCTACTGATTCTTCTCTTCTGGTGCAGGTAGTATAGCTTGGAGCAGAGCACCCGCGATGGACGGAGATGGCTTCGACGTGTGGGGTTCGCAGCCGTCGGCAAGCGACCCCGCTACCCATGCCGGTCTTGACCTCAACTCGCAAGCGCCGGCATCGGAGGGGTTCCCGGGGCTTGGGCTCTACGGAGCCTTCCTCCAGAGCGACGATGATGAGCTCCTCCCTGGGCGCGTTAGAGGCTCCGGGCTCCCTCCCTATCGCCCACCCTATGCCCGGCGACTGAACTTCGGCGGCACCTCGTCGGTAGGAGCCGGTCGCGGAGGAGGAAACGGTGGTGTGTTCCTCGACGGGTCATCGTCGGGGGCAGGCGGCGGTGTTCGGCAGCGCGCCAACTCGGCCGCCGCGGCCCCCAGCCGTCGTAACCAGCGCAGCAGGACGGCGTTCAGTGGCAGTGACGTTCGGCAGCGTGCCAACTCGGCCACCGCGGCACCCAGCCGCCGGGCACCGAGGAGTGCCGTCCGTGGGCAAGCATCCGGCTCCGGCGGTCCCTTCGCCAATGGTGATGAATAATTGGAGGATGATGTGGAGGAGTTAGCGAGCTCCGGAGGTCCCCTGGTGAGCCAAACAAATCGAGCCCAATGGAATGATGCTAATAGTGCTTGCTTGTTAGAATTGTGCCTTGAGCAACGTGCAGCAGGAACGTATAATGGTGTACAAATGACTGCTGAAGGGTACCAAGCTGTTATCGACGGCTTGCTTGCTAGAAGGGGGTTGGTGTATTCCCGTGTGCAGGTGAAGAGCCAGATAGTCGTACTCAAAAACACCCACTCTTTTTGGCGATACATGCAAGTGCACACAGGGTTGGGGAGGAAACCAGATGGAACCATTGATGCCGACTCTGAGTTCTGGATAACACACACAGAGGTACACTTTTACTGTCTATATCAATGTAGTATATCTTTAAATATGTTCCACCACATGTAGAATGTCTTGGGTATGTTAGAGTTTGAGGGGAGTAATATATAGACGTAACTACTGTATTTCTAGCCTGGGAGTAACTAATCCTGGGTATACTCCCTTCATCCATCCAAACTCTATCGTCGGAGTAATATATGTTTAATTGTAACTAATCCTGGGAGTAATATATAGACGTAACTACTCTATTTCTAGCCTGTTATGGATGGATGGGTCACTGTGATTATTTTTCATTGCCCTCAGGCAAGAAAGAGTTAGAGTTTGAGGGGAGTAGTTAAGTCTATATATGCTTTTATGTAAATAAAAAATGGACTGTATACTATCGTAGTTTGAGTGACTGCTTGCAACGGAAAGCAATCTGCTACTCTTCCTTTTTACCTTTTCTTGGGTGCACGTACAGGATGACCGACTCGTATACTTACTGGCCATATATATATATATATATATATATATATATATATATATATATATATATATATATATATATATATATGTTGATGAATCTGAGCCAGTCAAATAATTTAAGTCTCGAGCTTTTGATCGTTCGTTTTCTATCTGAGCCAGTCTCATATCTTAACTAGTTTTACTTTTTCACTATCCTGCAGAAGAAATCATATCCATGTGCCGCAACAATTTGGTGCAGTCTGAGAATTTAATCTTCAAGTTGGTTCCTATCTTGGGTATGTACTCTGATAACTACTTTGTGAAACTACCTAGGAGGGTCAGTGGATATTCTGGTTTGGATTGGGTGCAGGAGACACTAGCCCGAGATACCCAATGCTATAACATGTTTAGGGTTGAGAGACCTTTGTTTAACCGGCTACATAATACTTTGGTGCAATCATATGGCTTGAAGTCCACTTCAAAAATGACATTTGTAGAGGCTCTAGCAATGTTTTTATGGATTGTTGGATCACCACAGTCAGTTAGACAGGCTGAGAACCGTTTTAGGAGGTCTATGAAGACAATAAGTAGGACATTTAATAGAGTTTTGACATGCCTCCTCAAGTTAGCACATGACATAATTGTACCCAAGGACCCAACATTTTCAAAGGTGCACCCAAACTTAGAAAATCCAGCATTCTGGCCACACTTCAATGACTGCATAGGAGCTATAGATGGGACACATGTGAATGTTGTGGTGGATAAGAGTAAGAGGATTCTATACTTGAACAGACACAATGAAACCAGTCAGAATGTGCTTGTTGTTTGTGATTTCGACATGAGATTTACATTTGTGATGTCGGGATGGCCTGGGTCAGCACATGACATGAGAGTTTTCAAAGATGCCATAACTACTCATCATCAGAAATTTCCACATCCACCACCAGGTTTGCTACTTGAACTGTCTTCCAACATTTTTTATCCAATTACACTTGTGCATCTAAGTCTCATTGTGTGCCTTCCACAATATGTAGGGAAGTATTATGTGGTTGATGCGGGCTACCCAAACCGGCCGGGCTACCTTTCACCATACAGATGCACAAGGTACCATGTGGAACAATGGCAAAACGGCCCGCCTCCACAAGGTATGAAAGAAACCTTCAACCATGCACATGCCAAAGTTAGGAATGTCGTTGAGCGATCCTTTGGAGCGTTGAAGATGAAATTTAGGATTTTATTGAACATGCCAAAATTTCCAGAGGACAAGCAAAGTAGAATTATTGTTGCTTTTATGGCTCTTCATAATTTCATTCGAGAGAGCAGAATTGCGGATAGGGAATTTGATGCATGTGATGCTGATGAGAATTATAACCCAATGCCAAGTTCTTCTGCATCCGCATGGCCAGAAGACGAACCTCTTGTTGAAGATATCGACATGAATGACTTCCGTGATGAGTCAGCTCATGCTTTGTTTCATGGAGTGTAATTTTTTTTTGTGAAGCTTGATTGACGATTTGTATGTTTAAGTGGGACATCTCATTTGTATGGACAAAATAAAATTTATCATGTCTTGGACCCTTGATTTATAAAGATCATTTGTTTGTGTCAACCGTGAGCGGGAGGAGGCCACATAAGAGCCGGCCACACCAAATCCGGCAGGAAAAAGGGTCTAAAGGAGCCAAATGATTGAGAAAGTACATTTATTGTCAATCTAACCCTGTCATCCAAACACCTTATTGGTTAGAGTTAGTTCAGAGTTAGAATCTAACTCTAACATCTAACTGAGTTAGAGTATCCAAACAGGGCGTGTATAGCTCGAAACAAGCACTTTCCAGCCATACCGCTAGAAGCGGCCGAACTTGCCGTTTTCAGCGAGCTAGGCTAAGTCGAGCCACGTCGAACGCACGTGGTAGGTCCTTTTGCATGAGAGGATGCGAGTAGTATACAACCTTTATATGGTTTTTTATGGTACCTCCATGAAGCTTCTTTTTTAATCTACGTTTCTTCGTCCCTTTTAATCTACGCAATGATGGTTTGATTTGAGATAATGTCTACACGAAAAAAAGGACATCGATATTGCGGTTTTATTTAGGCGATCGGTTCGTGGTTTTGTTCATTGTAAGTGCTCATGTTTAGAGCTATTTTGGATGAATTTTTTCAGATTCATCGTGAGCGTTTCACCACTTGAAATTTCTTTTGACCAGTAGTTTCATCTCGTAGTTTCACACAACTTTCGTGTTGCACTTCTTCTGTCCCGATGATCGTAGATGACTAGATCTACATCTTCTTCATAAACTGTATATATGCATATGTTTGTATGTTTTAATGACACTCCTTAATCTATATTGGCTAGTCCCTTCTAATCTTTTCTCTCGGCCTCCTCGCCTGCGTCCTGCTACACCGGCATTGTTCCTTTTGGTCTCCTCTTCTGTGCCCTACTACACTGATGCCGCCATGGCGCGCGCACTGCATTTCTCCACCCCGTCCTCTGCCTGAGCGCCCGTCTAGTCGTCCCACCCTACAGACTTTCTCTGCGGCGGCGACACTAGAAATTGGTTCGCCAGGACCACCATCCATCACAGTCACCGAGACACTCTAGTGCGGTGCCGGAGCTAGACAGGATGGCCAACAGCCCCCCAAAAAATGTTCAAGTTTACTAGTGAGGCGGGAGGGGGGAGGAGGCATGCCCCTACTGGGCCCAACTAAGCTCCGCCGTTGTTCTAGTGTAACTCCATGTCATGTGTAGTTGTTAACTCCTAATCATGTCCGGTGTATGCAACCACACACCGTGTACTTGCTGTTGGAAATATGCCCTAAAGGCAATAATAAATTGATTATTATTATATTTCCTTGTTCACGATAATCGTTTATTATCCATGCTAGAATTGTATTGATAGGAAACTCAGATACATGTGTGGATACATAGACAACACCATGTCCCTAGTAAGCCTCTAGTTGACTAGCTCGTTGATCAATAGATGGTTACGGTTTCCTGAACATGGACATTGGATGTCGTTGATAACGGGATCACATCATTAGGAGAATGATGTGATGGACAAGACCCAATCCTAAGCATAGCACTAGATCGTGTAGTTCGTGTGCTAAAGCTTTCCTAATGTCAAGTATCATTTCCTTAGACCATGAGACTATGCAACTCCCGGATACCGTAGGAGTGCTTTGGGTGTGCCAAACGTCACAACGTAACTGGGTGGCTATAAAGGTACACTACGGGTATCTCCGAAAGTGTTTGTTGGGTTGGCACGAATCGAGACTGGGATTTGTCACTCCGTGTGACGGAGAGGTATCTCTGGGCCCACTCGGTAGGACATCATCATAATGTGCACAATGTGATGAAGGAGTTGATCACGGGATGATGTGTTACGGAACGAGTAAAGAGACTTGCCGGCAACGAGATTGAACAAGGTATCGAGATACCGATGATCGAATCTCGGGCACGTATCGTACCGATAGACAAAGGGAATTGTATACGGGATTGATTAAGTCCTTGACATCGTGGTTCATCCGATGAGATCATCGTGGAACATGTTGGAGCCAACATGGGTATCCAGATCCCGCTGCTGGTTATTGACCGGAGAACGTCTCGGTCATGTCTGCATGGTTCCCGAACCCGTAGGGTCTACACACTTAAGGTTCGATGACGCTAGGGTTATAAAGGAAGTTTGTATGTGGTTACCGAATATTGTTCGGAGTCCCGGATGAGATCCCGGACGTCACGAGGAATTCTGGAATGGTCCGGAGGTAAAGATTTATATATGGGAAGTCCTGTTTTGGTCACCGGAAAAGTTTCGGGGTTTATCGGTAACGTACCGGGACCACCGGAAGGGTCCCGGGGGTCCACCAAGTGGGGCCACCAGCCCCGGAGGGCTTCATGGGCCAAGTGTGGAAGGGGACCAGCCCCAGGTGGGCTGGTGCGCCCTCCCACAAGGCCCAAGGCGCAAGGGAAGAGGAGAGGGGGCAAACCCTAGGGCAGATGGGCCCTAAGGCCCATCCTGGTGCGCCTCCCTTAGATGGGATCTAGGCTGGCCGCCACCCCTAGGGGTGGAAACCCTAAAGGGGGCGCAGCCCCTCCCCTTCCCCTATATATACTTGGCCTAGGGGCTGCCCAATACACGCGATTTGATCTCTCCCTGTTGGTGCAGCCCTCCCTCTCTTTCTCCTCATATCCCGTGGTGCTTGGCGAAGCCCTGCAGGATTGCCACGCTCCTCCACCACCACCACGCTGTTGTGCTGCTGCTGGATGGAGTCTTCCTCAACCTCTCCCTCTCTCCTTGCTGGATCAAGGCGTGGGAGACGTCACCGGGCTGTACGTGTGTTGAACGCGGAGGTGCCGTCCGTTCGGCACTAGGATCATCGGTGATTTGGATCACGACGAGTACGACTCCATCAACCCCGTTATCTTGAACGTTTCCGCGTAACGATCTACAAGGGTATGTAGATGCACTCTCCTTCCCCTCGTTGCTAGTCTCTCCATAGATAGATCTTGGTGACACGTAGGAAAATTTTGAATTTCTGCTACGCTCCCCAACAGTGGCATCATGAGCTAGGTCTATTGCGTAGATTCTATGCACGAGTAGAACACAAAGTAGTTGTGGGCGTTGATTTTGTTCAATATGCTTACCGTTACTAGTCCAATCTTGATTCGGCGGCATCGTGGGATGAAGCGGCCCGGACCAACCTTACACGTACGCTTACGTGAGACCGGTTCCACCGACTGACATGCACTAGTTGCATAAGGTGGCTGGCGGGTGTCTGTCTCTCCCACTTTAGTCGGAACGGATTCGATGAAAAGGGTCCTTATGAAGGGTAAATAGCAATTGGCATATCACGTTGTGGTTTTGCGTAGGTAAGAAACGTTCTTGCTAGAAACCCATAGCAGCCACGTAAAACATGCAAACAACAATTAGAGGACGTCTAACTTGTTTTTGCAGGGTATGCTATGTGATGTGATATGGCCAAAAGGATGTGATGAATGAGATTGATCATGTTCTTGTAATAGGAATCACGACTTGCATGTCGATGAGTATGACAACCGGCAGGAGCCATAGGAGTTGTCTTAATTTATTTATGACCTACGTGTCAACATAAACGTCATGTAATTACTTTATTGCTAACTGTTAGCTGTAGTAGTAGAAGTAATAGTTGGCGAGACAACTTCATGAAGACACGATGATGGAGATCATGATGATGGAGATCATGGTGTCATGCCGGTGACGATGATGATCATGGAGCCCCGAAGATGGAGATCAAAAGGAGCAATATGATATTGGCCATATCATGTCACTATTTGATTGCATGTGATGTTTATCATGTTTATACATCTTGTTTACTTAGAACGACGGTAGTAAATAAGATGATCCCTCATTAAAATTTCAAGAAAGTGTTCCCCCTAACTGTGCACCGTTGCGACAGTTCGCTGTTTCAAAGCACCACGTGATGATCGGGTGTGATAGATTCTAACGTTCACATACAACGGGTGTAAGACAGATTTACACACGCGAAACACTTAGGTTGACTTGACGAGCCTAGCATGTGTACAGACATGGCCTCGGAACACAGAAGACCGAAAGGTCGAGCATGAGTCGTATAGAAGATACGATCAACATGAAGATGTTCACCGACGTTGACTAGTCCGTCTCACGTGATGATCGGACACGGCCTAGTTGACTCGGATCATGTAATCACTTAGATGACTAGAGGGATGTCTATCTGAGTGGGAGTTCATAAGATGAACTTAATTATCCTGAACATAGTCAAAAGGTCTTCGCAAATTATGTCGTAGCTCGCGCTTCAGTTCTACTGTTTAGATATGTTCCTAGAGAAAATTTAGTTGAAAGTTGATAGTAGCAATTATGCGGACTAGGTCCGTAAACTGAGGATTGTCCTTATTGCTTCATAGAAGGCTTATGTCCTTAATGCACCGCTCAGTGTGCTGAACCTCGAACGTCGTCTGTGGATGTTGCGAACATCTGACATACACGTTTTGATAACTACGTGATAGTTCAGTTAAACGGTTTAGAGTTGAGGCACCGAAAACGTTTTGAAACGTCGCAGAACATATGAGATGTTCCGAGGGCTGAAATTGGGATTTCAGGCTCGTGCCCACGTCAAGAGGTATAAGACCTCCAACAATTTTCTTAGCCTGCAAACTAAGGAGAAAAGCTCAATTGTTGAGCTAGTGCTCAGATTGTCTGAGTACAACAATCATTTGAAACAAGTGGGAGTTGATCTTCCAGATAAGATAGTGATGTTTCTCCGAAGTCATTACCACCAAGCTGCTAGAGCTTCGTGATGAACTATAATATATCGGGGACATATATGATGATCCTTGAGATATTCGCGATGTTTGACACCACAAAAAGTAGGAATCAAGAAGGAGCATCAATTGTTGATGGTTGGTGAAACCACTAGTTTCAAGAAGGGCAAGGGCAAGAAAGGATACTTCATGAAACGGCAAATCAGCTGCTGCTCTAGTGAAGAAACCCAAGGTTGAACCCAAACCCGAGACTAAGTGCTTCTGTAATAAGGGGAACAACCACTGGAGCAGAATTACCCTAGATACTTGGTAGATGAGAAGGCTGGCAAGGTCGATAGAAGTATATTGGATATACATTGTGTTGATGTGTACTTTACTAGTACTCCTAGTAGCACCAGGGTATTAGATACCGGTTCGGTTGATAAGTGTTAGTAACTCGAAATAAAAGCTACGGAATAAATGGAGACTAGCTAAAGGTGAGCTGACGATATGTGTTGGAAGTGTTTCCAATGTTGATATGATCAAGCATCGCACCCTCCCTCTACCATCGAGATTGGTGTTAAACCTAAATAATTGTTATTGGGTGTTTGCGTTGAGCATAGACATGATTGGATTATGTCTATCGCAATACGGTTATTCATTTAAGGAGAATAATGGTTACTCTGTTTATTTGAATAATACCTTCAATGCTCTTGCACTTAAAATGAATGGTTTATTGAATCTCGATCGTAGTGATACACATGTTCATGTCAAAAGGTATAAGATAGTACCACCTACTTGTGGCACTGCCACGTAAGTCATATCGGTATAAAACGCATGAAGAAGCTCCATGTTGATGGATCTTTGGGCTCACTCGTTTTTGAAAAGTTTGAGACATGTGAACCATGTCTATTGGTGTATATGCATGAAGAAACTCCATGCAAATGGACCGTTTGGACTCACTTGATTTTGAATCACTTGAGACATGCAAATCATACCACATGGGCAAGATGACTGAAAGCCTCGTTTTCAGTAAAATGGAACTAGAAAGCAACTTGTTGGAAGTAATACATTTTGATGTGTGCAGTCCAATGAGTGCTGAGGCAAGTAGTGGATATCGTTATGTTCTTACTTCACAGATCATTTGAGTAGATGTTGAGTATATTTACTTGATGAATCACGAGTCTGAATTATTGAAAGGTTCAAGTAATTTCAGGGTGAAGTTGAAAGATCATCGTGACAAGAGGATAAAATATCTATGATATGATCATAGAGATGAATATCTTAATTACGAGTTTGGCACAGAATTAAGACATTGTGGAAATTGTTTCACAACTAAGATAGCCGGGAACACCATAATGTGATGGTGTGTCCGAACATCATAACTGCACCCTATTGGATATGATGCATACCATGATGTCTCTTATCGAATTACCACGATAGTTTATGGGTTAGGCATTAGAGACAACCACATTCACTTTAAATAGGGCACCACGTAATTCCGATGAGATGACACCGTATGAACTATGGTTTGGAGAAACCTAACCTGTCATTTCTTAAAAGTTTGGGGCTGCGACGCTTATGTGAAAAAGTTTCAGGCTGATAAGCTCGAACCCAAAGCGGATAAATGCATCTTCATAGGACACCCAAAAAAACAGTTGGGTATACCTCCTGTCTCAGATCCGAAAGCAATAAGGGACTGTTTCTAGAAACAGGTCCTTTCTCGAGGAAAAGTTTCTCTCGAAAGAATTGAGTGGGAGGATGGTGGAGACTTGATGAGGTTATTGAACCGTCTCTTCAACTAGTGTGTGGCAGGGCACAGGAAGTTGTTCCTGTGGCACCTACACCAATTGAAGTGGAAGCTTATGATAGTGATCATGAAACTTCAGATCAAGTCACTATCAAACCTCGTAGGATGACAAGGATGCGTACTACTTCAGAGTGGTACGTAATCCTGTCTTGGAAGTCATGTTGCTAGACAACAATGAACCTACGAGCTATGGAGAAGCGGTGGTGGGCCCGGATTCCGATAAATGGCTCGAGGCCATAAAATCCGAGAGACGATCCATGTATGAAAACAAAGTGTAGACTTTGGCAGAACGACTCGATGGTCGTAAGGCTGTTGAGTACTGATGGATTTTAAAAGGAAGACGGACAATGATGGTAAGTATCACCATTAAGAAAGCTCGACTTGTCGTTTAGATGTTTTCCGACAAGTTCAAGGAGTTGACTACGATGAGACTTTCTCACTCGTAGCGATGCTAAGAGTCCATTGGAATTATATTAGCGATTACTACATTATTTATGAAATCTTGCAGATAGGATGTCAAAACATTGTTTCCTCGACGATTTTCTTGAGGAAAGGTTGTATGTGATACAACCGGAAGGTTTTGTCAATCCTGAAAGATGCTAACAAGTATGCACAGCTCCAGCAATCCTTCTAAGGACTGGAGTAAGCATCTCGGAGTTGGAATGTATGCTTTGATGAGATGATCAAAGATTTTGGGTGTATGCAAAGTTTATGAGAAACTTGTATTTCGAAAGAAGTGAGTGGGAGCACTATAGAATTTTTGATGAGTATATGTTGTTGACATATTGTTGATCAGAAATGACGTAGAATTTCTGGAAAGCATATAGGGTTATTTGGAAAGTGTTTTTCAATGGAAAACCTGGATTAAGCTACTTGAGCATTGAGCATCAAGATCTATAAAGATAGATCAAAACGCTTAATGGTACTTTCAAATGAGCACATACCTTGACATGATCTTGAAGGTGTTCAAGATGGATCAGTCAAAGAAGGAGTTCTTGCCTGAGTTGTAAGGTATGAAGTTAAGACTTAAAGCTCGACCACAGCAGAATAGAGAGAAAGGACGAAGGTCGTCCCCTATGCTTAAGACGTAGGCACTACAGTATGCTATGCTGTGTACCGCACCTGAAGTGTGCCTTGCCATGAGTCAGTCAAGGGGTACAAGAGTGATCCAAGAATGGATCACAGGACAGCGGTCAAAGTTATCCTTAGTAACTAGTGGACTAAGGAATTTTCTCGATTATGGAGGTGGTAAAAGAGTTCGTCGTAAAGGGTTACGCCGATGCAAACTTTGACACTAATCCAGATTATTCCGAGTAGTAAACTGGATTCGTATAGTAGAACAGTTATTTGGAATAGCTCCAAATAGAGCGTGGTAGCTGCATCTAGGAGATACATAGAGATTTGTAAAGCACACACGTATCTGAAAGGTTCAGACCCGTTGACTATAACCTCTCTCACAAGCATAACATGATCAAACCCAGAACTCATCGAGTGTTAATCACATGGTAAATGTGAACTAGATTATTGACTCTAGTAAACTCTTTGGGTGTTAGTCACATGGGGATGTGACCTTGAGTGTTAATCACATATCGATGTGAACTAGATTATTGACTCTAGTGCAAGTGGGAGACTGTTGGAAATATGCCCTAGAGGCAATAATAAATTGATTATTATTATATTTCCTTGTTCATGATAATCGTTTATTATCCATGCTAGAATTGTATTGATAGGAAACTCAGATACATGTGTGGATACATAGACAACACCATGTCCCTAGTAAGCCTCTAGTTGACTAGCTCGTTGATCAATAGATGGTTACGGTTTCCTGAACATGGACATTGGATGTCGTTGATAACGGGATCACATCATTAGGAGAATGATGTGTTGGACAAGATCCAATCCTAAGCATAGCACTAGATCGTGTAGTTCGTGTGCTAAAGCTTTCCTAATGTCAAGTATCATTTCCTTAGACCATGAGATTGTGCAACTCCCGGATACCGTAGGAGTGCTTTGGGTGTGCCAAACGTCACAACGTAACTGGGTGGCTATAAAGGTACACTACGGGTATCTCCGAAAGTGTTTGTTGGGTTGGCACGAATCGAGACTGGGATTTGTCACTCCGTGTGACGGAGAGGTATCTCTGGGCCACTCGGTAGGACATCATCATAATGTGCACAATGTGATGAAGGAGTTGATCATGGGATGATGTGTTACGGAACGAGTAAAGAGACTTGCCGGCAACAAGATTGAACAAGGTATCGAGATACCGACGATCGAATCTCGGGCAAGTATCGTACCGATAGACAAAGGGAATTGTATACGGGATTGATTAAGTCCTTGACATCGTGGTTCATCCGATGAGATCATCGTGGAACATGTGGGAGCCAACATGGGTATCCAGATCCCGCTGCTGGTTATTGACCGGAGAACGTCTCGGTCATGTCTGCATGGTTCCCGAACCCGTAGGGTCTACACACTTAAGGTTCGATGACGCTAGGGTTATAAAGGAAGTTTGTATGTGGTTACCGAATGTTGTTCGGAGTCCCGGATGAGATCCCGGACGTCACGAGGAGTTTCGGAATGGTCCGGAGGTAAAGATTTATATATCGGAAGTCCTGTTTTGGTCACCGGAAAAGTTTCGGGGTTTATCGGTAACGTACCGGGACCACCGAGAGGGTCCCGGGGGTCCACCAAGTGGGGCCACCAGCCCCGGAGGGCTTCATGGGCCAAGTGTGGAAGGGGACCAGCCCCAGGTGGGCTGGTGCGCCCTCCCACAAGGCCCAAGGCGCAAGGGAAGAGGAGAGGGGGCAAACCCTAGGGCAGATGGGCCCTAAGGCCCATCCTGGTGCGCCTCCCTCTCCCCCTCCCCCTTGGCCGCCTCACTTAGATGGGATCTAGGCTGGCCGCCACCCCTAGGGGTGGAAACCCTAAAGGGGGCGCAGCCCCTCCCCTTGCCCTATATATACTTGGCCTAGGGGCTGCCCAATACACGCGATTTGATCTCTCCCTGTTGGTGCAGCCCTCCCTCTCTTTCTCCTCATATCCCGTGGTGCTTGGCGAAGCCCTGCAGGATTGCCACGCTCCTCCACCACCACCACGCCGTTGTGCTGCTGCTGGATGGAGTCTTCCTCAACCTCTCCCTCTCTCCTTGCTGGATCAAGGCGTGGGAGACGTCACCGGGCTGTACGTGTGTTGAACGCGGAGGTGCCGTCCGTTCGGCACTAGGATAATCGGTGATTTGGATCAAGACGAGTACGACTCCATCAACCCCATTCTCTTGAACGCTTCCGCTTAGCGATCTACAAGGGTATGTAGATGCACTCTCCTTCCCCTCGTTGCTAGTCTCTCCATAGATAGATCTTGGTGACACGTAGGAAAATTTTGAATTTCTGCTACGTTCCCCAACACTTGCATCAACCCAGCCAACACACACAACCAAACACCATGTACTTGCATCAGCCCAACCAACACACACAACCTAACACTGTGTACTTGCATCAGCCCAGCCAACACACACAACCAAACGCCAGGCAAAAATTGCTCTCCTAATGCAGTCAGCCTACGTGCATGCAACGAAACGATGTGCAGATGATAATTTTTTGCTTGTATTTGCCCAACTAGGCCCAACTAGGACAAATATGAGGGGCAAAAAATATTGCAGGTGGCCAAACGCGTCCACGAGCATCTCCAACACTGACCTCAAATTGGACATTGTATTCGTCCGCAAGGTGATGAACTCCTTCGAATGTATCCTTTCTCCAATAACTCCTTGATCTGTTTCTTAATTTCCTCCAGATCATTCGCGGGTATCCGATAGGGTCTCTTGGATATTGGCTCGGTACCTGGAAGTAGCTCTATCAAAAACTCGATGTCTCGATCCGGTGGCATGCCTGGTAACTCCTCTGGAAAAACATCCGGGTAATCCCTCACTACAGGCACTTCCTCCTAAACAACTCCCGTGAGGGTATTCACTTGGCTTATCCTAGGCACATGCCTAGATACATACTTAATCCTTTTTCCCTCCGGGGTGGTGAGATAAATCGACTTACTAGCACAGTCAACACTTCCTCCATACTTTGACATCTAGTCCATGCCTAATATCACATCCAATCCTTGTGACTCCAGGATAATTAGGTCAGACGGAAAAACATGGGTGCCAATGGTTAAGGGTATCTGGTCGCACCATCAACTAGCCATATACTCTGCTCCACGTGAACTCACTAAGAGAGGGGTCCTAAGGGTTTGGGTTGGTAGTTTAAACTTATCCACGAATCCCCTTGATATGTATGAATACGATGCACCAGTATCAAATAGAACAAGGGGGGTAAATGACTTAACCAAAAACTTACCTATTACCGCATCTGGCTGCTCTTCAACCTCCTCCACGTTAACGTGGTTCACTTGTCCTTTGTTGAATGGATTGGGCTTCTTCCCAGCGCTCCCATTTCCGTTTCCATTCTTTCCTTCAGGGCACTCCGTGGCATAGTGTCCAATCTTCCCGCACTTGAAGCAAGTAACGTGACTTAGATCTCTTTTGGCGGGTGTGGCTGGATTGGGGCGGTTCTGATTGTTATTGGCTTCGTTCCCATTCCCATTCTTAGTACCATTGTGGTTATGCGATCCTCCTCCGGTGTGGTTATGACCTCCATGGTTATGAACAAGTACTCCCGAGTTCGGGGTTAGGCAAGGCTTCTGCTGAGCTCCTGTGTTATACCTCCCTTGTCCATACTTCCTCTTACGGCTCTCAATCTGCTGCTGCTTCCCTTCAATCATAAGAGCCTTATCCACCAATTTCTGGTAGTTGTTGAAGGTTGCTACCATCAACTGCATACTCATCTCATCATTCAACCCTTCCATAAACTTCTCCTGCTTCGCGGCATCTATGGACACATCGTCAGGGGCATAGCGAGATAGCTTGCTAAACTCATCCATGTACTGAGCCACAGTACGGTTCCCTTGGCGTAAGTTGTGAAACTCACGCTTCTTCAGATTCATGGCTCTAGTTGAGAAATGGGTTGTGCGGAAAGTTTGTTGAAACTGGTCCCAAGTGACGTTGGCTATGGGGAGGTGGCCGTGTAATTCTCCCACCATGAGGCTGCTGGTCCATCTAATTGATGTGCGGCAAAGCGCACCTTCTCAGCATTTGTGCAACCTGCGGTGGTTAACTCCCTTTCAATACAGCGTAGCCAATCATCAGCAACTATAGGCTCGGTGCTATTGGAGAACACCAGCGGTTGTAACCTTAGAAAACGGGCTAGGTTGTCCACTGGCGGCGGGTTGTTGTTGTTGTTACCTTGGTTCTGAACTAGCAATTGCATCAAGGTGTTCTGTTGCTGGATCAACTGAGTGAGCTCCGGTGGGAAGGCAAATCCGGGGTCACGTCTCGTAGGCATCTGATGGGTTTAGATGGAAGAGATTATAATAGAATGAGGTCTAATGAGAAGGCGCTACCCATATGCACATGAGACAAACACAATCATTTCACTCAATCAATCAAGCAAGGGCATACAAACGGTCTAGAACTATCGCAAAAGTGCTCAACTACTACTGAATACTTGGGGGAATACTACTAATCATTGGGTGGTCATCTAGAAATTTTGATCGGTGGAAGATTCCATGATATCTGCTCCAGCTTCGTCTTCAAAGTCATCATCACTAGGGTCGGAGTCGGTGTCGTCGATGATGATGTAGTCCTCCGGACGAATCTCCTTGGGTTCTTCATTTTCTTCTACTGGAGTGGGGTCTCCCATGAATATTCCGATCTTCTTAATCAGGTCGTCATTCTTCTCCAATAGTGTCGCAATTTCCTCCTCATATCCATCGCGTGTAGACTTAAGTTCTTCTTCCAGCTCGATGATCCTTGTCTTCACCTTCTTCAAACCTATCATGTCTGCGCACATCTGATTCTCCTGACGTCGAATGTGTTACTTTAGTTCCTGGATGAAAGCTGCAATTGATCTATCCTTCCTGGTGCTGATCATCTCCCATTGCTCATCTCAGTGCCCACATATCTAGTAGATAGTGTCCTTAAGATCCTTGTGGTATACTTCTCCAATGCGTCCCATGGTGATGTGAGCTGCCATACTCTTTTCTAAACTCCAGGTTGGTGCATCGAAGGAAAATTATATATGTTTAGTGACTGGCATGAAGGTCCTTCCTGGAACTTGAACTTGAATCATCCATCGCTCCTCTTCTGGTAAAGTGCCGTTGTATGTCCGGGTGAAGCTTGGTATTCCAATGTTCAAGTACCTAGTGACTTCCTTCAAGTGTCGTCCAAAAGGTGATTCTTCCTCCGGTTGTGCGAACTTGTTCTTCATCTCCGCCATCCTAAAGAGTAGAAAATGGAGAGGAGTCAGAAATGAGTAGAGAAGAGTGGCCTATAGTTTTATCTTAGTGGTCATGTCCTACACTCAGCGTGTGCTCTGATATCATCTTTGTAGCGAACCGACCTCAAACGGTTAAGTCTCTGTGCTTCAGTGTCATCCCTGGATCGGTAATGCTGACACGCACAGTACTCGAAGGATTTATAATAGAGCAGCAATCACACACTTATTACATCGGATGTCTCAAAAGAGATCTTATTACAATAAATATGGCTTAAGGCCATCTAATATGATAACATCGGAAGGCTCGGAAAATAAAGTGAGTCCATCAACTCCAATGGCATAGCTGAGCTGCACGACAACGACCTAACGAACCTTACTCCTCGTCTGAAAAGTCTGCAACATAATACGTTGCAGCCCGAAAACGGGCCAGCACATGGAATATGCTGGCAAAGTAACATAGTAGAGCAAGAACAGAATAATGCTATCACTACATGCATATTTGGCTGGTGGAAAGCTCTATGGTTACAGTTTTGCGAAAAGCAATTTTTTCCCTACAACAAAGGAATAGCTTTTAAATTTACTATCGTGGTAGTTGAAACATCATTGAGAAGGTTCCTCCAACTCAATCCCAATTAAAGTGATTAACAACCCAACAATATTAATTAAGAGTGATGAGATACTTAAGATACTCCAAGTACTAGATACTCAAGATTGTCCATAACCGGGGACATGGCTAACCATGATTAGTTTATACACTCTGCAGAGGTTTGCGCACTTTTCCCCACAAGACTTGATCGCCTCCGTTGGATTTCTCGCAGTACACGGTGTTTGAGAAACGGATGACCGAGACATAGTCTTTCAGAAACATTAACTCTCTACTCTGGGTAGACCATACCAAACATACAAACCCACTACCTGCTGATCTACCTCTTCAAGAGCTTCACGTAACTTACTCAACTATGCTAGAGCCCATAATAGCTTGTGGTTGCACATGAAAGTTTCTAGCATGAATAATCTCAGTTCCCTTTGAGCCTGGGTGGCGGTCCATAGAAAGATCACACGGGTACTCAGAGATTTCCAAAAATACAGGCAACACTGGGTACTCCAGGTGCCTCAGTCCACCCAGATGTGTATTTAAGTTGCCACCTTAAGTTAAACCATTAAATATCAATCTCACATCTGTCATGGATTTCACTCACCAAACCACATCTACGAGCATAGCATAGAAGTATAAGCAATGCATAGAAGTAACTCCCAAAGGTTTGAATGTAACAGGGTAATATGTTCTACCTCATCAACTATTGCCGAACCCACAGGTTAATGACATCCTAACCATGCAATATTTGAGGATTGGAACTAATGCATAAAAACTAGGTGATAAAGGGGTATGATCAAAGTGTTACTTGCCTTGCTGACGATCCGCGTAACCTAGAGACTCCAAATAACACGCTTCGCACTCCGGGAATTCTATCGCGAACAAACGATAGCATACATAAGCAACAATCAAAGAAGCACGGGTAAAACTCAAATAAGAAGATCTAACCAGAAAGTTCAACTTAAGAACTCCGGTTTGCTAAAAGAATCAAATCAAACGGAGCAATGAAACTCAAACGGCGGAAGAAACAAGATCCGTTTACTAATCTGAACTAAGGTCAAATTTTACAGTACCAAAATCTTGTTCAAGTTGGTTAAGTAGAAAGAGGGTCTCGAGATGAAGATCTAGGTGCTTGAATCGCCTGATTCCGACTAGCGAGCGAAAAGTAAACCGAAACGAAAATCGGATCAGAAATCGCGATCGAGAATAATCGCGGAAAAATCCGATAAAAGAAAACTGACGAATAGGCCAATGAACGAGGGTTCGTTATCTGTAGCTAACGTGTGAAAACCGCTCGTTGAAATGAACGTACGGATGAACGTCCGCTAAATTGAAAAACTGGGGAAAAACCGGCGAACCGATCTGAAACAAAAAACGACTAGGGTTTTCTAGCGAAAACCGATCCGCTTTTCTAAAAAAAATGAACGGCGCTAACCTCGGCGAGGTCCGGCACGGTGGGGCTCCGGCGAGGGCCGGCGTGGCGCGAGGCGGCGGCGACGCGGGCAGCAGGCAGCGACAGCGGCTTGCGGTGGGGCGGCGCGGCAGCAGGCGAGGCGGCGAGGCAGCGGCGATGGGCGGCGGGCGGCTTGCGGCGGGGTGGCGGCTCGCGGCGGCGGGGGTGCAGCTTATAAAGGGGGGGGATTGCTTGGGCGAGGGGGCGCCAGGGAAGGAGTCCGGCTCGGACTCTCCTCGGCGTCCGTGCGCGCAAGGCGGCGCGCGCGACGGAGGCGGTGGCGCGGGGTTGACGGGCCGGCTCGGCTGGGCCTTGGCCCAGTCGGGCGCTGAAAGTTTTTTTAAACAATTCCACCGAATAGAAAATAAATCTTAGAAAACAAAATAAAAATCTAAAAATGCCAAAACAAATTTTCACCGTCTAAATAAAATATTTAGGACGAGATGAACATTTTTTTGGCCCTAAAATGCAATTTTGAAAACATGCAATTTTTTTCTAATGCAAAGAATATCCAAATAAAATCTAATAAACGATTTTAATATTTTTTCTCCAATATTTCAGTTATTTTGGAGAAGTCATATTATCTCCTCTCATATATTTTAATATGAAATATTTTTCGGAGAGAAAATAATTAAAATAAAAAATCCTCGTTTCATTATTTGATAAAAATCAAATATGAAAATCGGGAAAATCCCCAACTCTCTCCGAGGGTCCTTGAGTTGCTTAGGATTTCGAGGATTGCGGAACGAAAATACAATAAAATATGATATGCAAGAATGACCTATGTATAACATTTCAAATTGAAAATTTGGGATGTTACAAACCTACCCCCCTTAAGATGAATCTCGCCCTCGAGATTCGGGTTGGGTAGAAAATAGGTGTGGGTGGTCTTTGAGTAGATCATCCTCTCGTTCTCAGGTGGCTTCATCCTCGGTGTGGTGGCTCCACTGAACTTTGCAAAACTTGATAATCTTGCTGCGGGTGACTTGGCTGGCAAACTCAAGAATCTTAACTGGATTTTCCTCATAAGTCAAATCACTGTCCAACTGAATCGCCTCCAAGGGTACTGTATCTCTTAACGGTATATCGGCCACCTCAGCAGGACACTTCTTCAACTGTGAAACGTGGAACACGTCATGAACTCCTGACAGTCCTTCAGGTAACTCCAACTTGTAGGCAACTTCTCTCATCCGTTCCAAAACACGATACGGTCCTACAAATCTCGGGGCTAACTTTCCTTTAACTCCAAAACGTTTCACTCCTTGCAAGGGGGATACTCGCAGATATGCTCTATCTCCAATTTCGTAGGTTACCTCCTTGCGTTTCGAGTCTGCATAACTCTTCTGCCTGGACTGAGCAATCTTCAGTCTATCACGAATCAGCTTAACCTTCTCTTCAGACTCCTCGATCAAGTCTAGTCCAAACAACTGTCGGTCTCCTACTTCATCCCACATTAACGGTGTTCTGCACCTTCCTCCGTACAGGGCTTCGAACGGTGCCATCTTCAAATTGGCTTGGTAGCTATTGTTGTATGAGAACTCTGCGTAAGGCAAATTGTCGTTCCAACTAGATCCATAATCTAAAGCACAGGCTCTCAACATGTCCTCCAGAATCTGATTGACTCTCTCTGTCTGTCCATTCGTCTGCGGGTGAAACGCTGTACTGAACTCCAGTCTTGTTCCCAAGGTCTGGTGTAACTGATGCCAAAACTTTGAGGTAAGCTGTGTTCCTTTATCTGATACGATGGTCCTCGAAACTCTATGCAGACATATGATCCTGGACATATATATCTTGGCCAACTTTGCACTTGTATAAGTGGTTTTCACTGGGATAAAGTGAGCCACTTAGGTCAAGCGATCAACTACTACCCATATGGAATCGTATCCTGATTTGGTCCTGGGCAATCCGGTGATAAAGTCCATGCCAAGTTTATCCCACCTCTATTCAGGTATCGGCATAGGCTGTAACAATCCTACCGACTTTTGATGCTCTGCCTTCACTCTCTGACCTACATCACATACGGCTACATACTCGGCAATATCCTTCTTCATACCCGTCCACCAGAAGCGTTCCTTCAAATCCAAATACATCTTGGTGTTTCCGGGGTGTATCGAGTATGGTGAGTCATGGGCCTCCTGTAGTATTAACTTCCCGATCTCTGTGTTATTAGGCACATATATCCGGTCCTCAAACCATAAGGTATCGTGCTCATCCTCACAAAAACCTTTGGCCTTTCCTTTGCTCATCTTCTCCTTTATCTCGGCAATCTCTTTGTCATCCTTCTGAGTTTCTCGAATCTTACCCAACAATGTCGACTGAACTTCCATTGTTGCAACAAAACCTCTAGGAACAATCTCTAATCGCAGTTCCATGATATCCTCTGCTAACTCCTTTGGCAATCCCGTACTCTCTAGGATATTAGCATAACTCTTTCGGCTCAAGGCGTCTGCTACGACATTGGCCTTTCCTGGACGATAGTGCAGCTTCATGTCGTAATCCTTTATAAGCTCCAACCATCTCCTCTGGCTAAGGTTCAGCTCCTTATAGGTGAAGATGTACTTCAAACTCTTATGATCCGTGTACACATCGCAATGGTTTCCAATAAGGTAATGTCTCCAAGTCTTCAATGCATGCACTACTTCTGCTAGCTCCAAATCATGAGTGGCATAGTTCAACTCGTGAGTTTTTAGTTGTTGCGAGGCATACGAAACAACTCTTCCGTCCTGCATAAGCACACATCCAAGTCCTAAGCGAGAGGCGCCGCAATACACTTGGAAATCCTTATGTATATCTGGCAGTGTCAGCACTGGGGTTGTAGTCAAACGTTTCTTCAACTCCTGGAAACTTGCCTCGCAATCTTCCGTCCATTTAAACTTGGTATCCTTCTTTAATAACTCTGTCATTGGTTTCGCAATCTTGGAAAAATTCTCAATGAATCTCCGATAGTATCCTGCGAGTCCAAGAAAACTTCGGATCTCGCTAACTGAAGTGGGTGCCAACCATTCAGTGACTGACTGAACCTTGCTAGGGTCTACTGCTATACCTTCTCCTGATATAACATGTCCAAGGAATCCGACTTCCTTCAAGCAAAACTCGCATTTGTGGAACTTGGCATACAACTGGTGTTCCCTGAGTTTCTCGAGAACTAAACGCAAATGCTCCTTGTGCTCCTCTTCATTCTTCGAGTATACCATAATATCATCAATAAACACCACAACAAACTTGTCCAAATATTCCATGAATACCTTGTTCATCATGCTCATGAAATAGGCAGGGGCGTTAGTCAGTCCAAACGACATGACCGTATACTCATATAATCCGTAAGGCGTGGTGAATGTTGTCTTTAGTATATCTTTCCCTCGAATCTTCAACTGATGGTATCCTGATCGCAAATCGATCTTTGAAAACACCTTAGCTCCTTGCAGCTGATCAAACAGATCATTGATCATCGGCAGTGGGTACTTGTTCTTGATCGTCACTTCATTCAAGGCCCGATAATTAACAACCAAACTTAGGGATTTATCCTTCTTCTCAACCAAAAGCACTGGGGCTCCCCAAGGTGATGAACTCCTTCGAATGTATCCTTTCTCCAATAACTCCATGATCTGTTTCTTAATTTCCTCCAGATCATTCGCGCGCATCCGATAGGGTCTCTTGGATATTGGCCCAGTACCAGGCAGTAGCTCTATCAAAAACTCGATGTCTCGATCCGGTGGCATGCCTGGTAACTCCTCTGGAAAAACATCCGGGTAATCCCTCACTACAGGCACTTCCTCCTGAAAAACTCCCGTGAGGGTATTCACTTGGCTCCTCCTACACATGCCTAGATACATACTTAATCCTTTTTCCCTCCGGGGTGGTGAGATAAATCGACTTACTAGCACAGTCAATACTTCCTCCATACTTTGACATCCAATCCATGCCTAATATCACATCCAATACTTGTGACTCCAGGATAATTAGGTCGGACGAAAAAACATGGGTGCCAATGGTTAAGGGTATCTGGTCGCACCATCGACTAGCCATATACTCTGCTCCAGGTGAACTCACTAAGAGAGGGGTCCTAAGGGTTTGGGTTGGTAGCTTAAACTTATCCACGAATCCCCTTGATATGTATGAATGCAATGCACCAGTATCAAATAGAACAAGAGCGGTAAATGACTTAACCAAAAACTTACCTATTACCGCGTCCGGCTGCTCTTCAACCTCCCCCACATTAACGTGGTTCACTTGTCCTTTGTTGAATGGATTGGGCTTCTTCCCAGCGCTCGCATTTCCGTTTCCATTCTTTCCTTGAGGGCACTCCGTGGCATAGTGTCCAGTCTTCCCGCACTTGAAGCAAGTAATGTGACTTAGATCTCTTTTGGCGGGTGTGGCTGGATTGGGGCGGTTCTGATTGTTATTGGCTCTGTTCCCATTCCCATTCTTAGTACCATTGTGGTTATGCGATCCTCCTCCAGTGTGGTTATGACCTCCATGGTTATGAACAAGTACTCCCGAGTTCGGGGTTAGGCGAGGCTTCTGCTGAGCTCCTGAGTTATACCTCCCTTGTCCATACTTCCTCTTATGGCTCTCAATCTGCTGCTGCTTCCCTTCAATCATAAGAGCCTTATCCACCAATTTCTGGTAGTTGTTGAAGGTTTCTACCATCAACTGCATACTCATCTCATCATTCAGCCCTTCCATAAACTTCTCCTGCTTCGCGGCATCTGTGGCCACATCGTCAGGGGCATAGCGAGATAGCTTGCTAAACTCATCCACGTACTGAGCCACACTACGGTTCCCCTGGCGTAAGTTGCGAAACTCATGCTTCTTCAGATTCATGGCTCCATTTGAGACATGGGTTGTGCGGAAAGCTTGCTAAAACTAGTCCCAAGTGACGTTGGCTATGGGGAAGGTGGTCGTGTAATTCTCCCGCCATGAGGCTGCTGGTCCATCCAATTGATGTGCGGCAAAGCGCACCTTCTCAGCATATGTGCAACCTGCGGTGGTTAACTCCCTTCCAATACGGCATAGCCAATCATCAGCTACTATAGGCTCAATGCTACTGGAGACCACTGGCGGTTGTAACCTTAGAAAACGGGCTAGGTTGTCCACTGGCGGCGGGTTGTTGTTGTTGTTACCTTGGTTCTGAACTAGCAATTGCATCAAGGTGTTCTGCTGCTGGATCAACTGAGTGAGCTCCGGCGGGAAGGCAAATCCGAGGTCACATCTCGGAGGCATCTGATGGGTTTAGATGGAAGAGATTAGAATAGAATGAGGTCTAATGAGAAGGCATGACCCATATGCACATGAGACAAACACAATCATTTCACTCAATCAATCAAGCAAGGGCATACAAGCGGTCTAGAATTATCGCAAAAGTGCTCAACTACTACTGAATACATGGGGGAATACTACTAATTATTGGGTGGTCATCTAGAAATTTTGATCGGTGGAAGATTCCATGATATCTGCTCTAGCTTTGTCTTCAAAGTCATCATCACTAGGGTCGGAGTTGGTGTCGTCGATGATGATGTAGTCCTCCGGACGAATCTCCTTGGGTTCTTCATCTTCTTCTACTCTAGTGGGGTCTCCCATGAATATTCCGATCTTCTTAATCAGGTCGTCATTCTTCTCCAGTAGTGTCGCAATTTCCTCCTCATATCCATCGCGTGTAGACTTAAGTTCTTCTTCCAACTTGATAATCCTTGTCTTCACCTTCTTCAAACCTATCATGTCTGCGCACATCTGATTCTCCTAGCGTCGAATGTGTTGGTTTAGTTCCTGGATGAAAGCTGCAATTGATCTATCCTTCTTGGTGCTGATCATCTCCCATTGCTCATCTCGGTGCCCACATATCTGGTAGATAGTGTTGGGTAATGTAGTAATTTCAAAAAAATTCCTACACACACGCAAGATCATGGTGATGCATAGCAACGAGAGGGGAGAGTGTTGTCTATGTACCCTCGTAGACCGAAGCGGAAGCGTTGACGCAATGTAGAGGAAGTAGTCGTACGTCTTCCCGATCCGACCGATCCAAGCACCGTTACTCCGGCACCTCCGAGTTCTTAGCACACGTACAGCTCGATGACGATCCCTGGGCTCCGTTCCAGCAAAGCGTCGGGGAGGAGTTCCGTCAGCACGACGGCATGGTGACGATCTTGATGTTCTACTGTCGCAGGGCTTCGCCTAAGCACCGCTACAATATGATCGAGGTGGAATATGGTGGCAGGGGGCACCGCACACGGCTAAGGAACGATCTCAATGATCAACTTGTGTGTCTAGGGGTGCTCCCTGCCTCCGTATATAAAGGAGCCAAGGGGAGGGGGCCGGCCGGCCAAGGAGGGCGCGCCAAGGGAGTCCTACTCCCTCTGGGAGTAGGATTCGCCCCCCCCCCAATCCTAGTTGGAATAGGACTCCTTGAGGGGGGAAAGAGAGATGGGGCCGGCCACCTCTCCTAGTCCTAATAGGACTAGGGGAGGGGTTAGGCGCGTGGCCCACCTTGGGCTGCCCCTTTCTCCTTCCCACTAAGGCCCATATAGCTCCCGGGGGGTTCCGGTAACCTCCCGGTACTCCGGTAAAATCCCGATTTCACCCGGAACACTTCCGATATCCAAACATAGGCTTCCAATATATCAATATTTATGTCTCGACCATTTCGAGACTCCTCGTCATGTCCGTGATCACATCCGGGACTCCGAACTAACTTTGGTACATCAAAATGCATAAACTCATAATAACTGTCATCGTAACGTTAAGCGTGCGGACCCTACGGTTCGAGAACAATGTAGACATGACTGAGACAAATCTCCGGTCAATAACCAATAGCGGGACCTGGATGCCCATATTGGCTCCTACATATTCTACGAAGATCTTTGTCGGTCAGACCGCATAACAACATACGTTGTTCCCTTTGTCATCGGTATGTTACTTGCCCGAGATTCGATCGTCGGTATCCAATACCTAGTTCAATCTCGTTACCGGCAAGTCTCTTTACTCGTTCTGTAATACATCATCCCGCAACTAACTCATTAGTTGCAATGCTTGCAAGGCTTTATGTGATGTGCATTACCAAGAGGGCCCAGAGATACCTCTCCGACAATCGGAGTGACAAATCCTAATCTTGAAATACGCCAACCCAACATCTACCTTTGGAGACACCTGTAGAGCTCCTTTATAATCACCCAGTTATGTTGTGACATTTGGTAGCACACAAAGTGTTCCTCCGGTAAACGGGAGTTGCATAATCTCATAGTCATAGGAACATGTATAAGTCATGAAGAAAGCAATAGCAACATACTAAACGATCGGGTGCTAAGCTAATGGAATGGGTCATGTCAATCAGATCATTCTACTAATGATGTGATCCCGTTAATCAAATAACAACTCTTTTTCCATGGTTGGGAAACATAACCATCTTTGATTAACGAGCTAGTCAAGTAGAGGCATACTAGTGACACTCTGTTTGTCTATGTATTCACACATGTATTATGTTTCCGGTTAATACAATTCTAGCATGAATAATAAACATTTATCATGAAATAAGGAAATAAATAATAACTTTATTATTGCCTCTAGGGCATATTTCCTTCAGTCTCCCACTTGCACTAGAGTCAATAATCTAGTTCACATCGTCATGTGATTTAACAGCAATAGTTCACATCACCATGTGATTAACACCCATAGTTCACATCGCCATGTGACCAACACCCAAAGGGTTTACTGGATTCAGTAATCTAGTTCACATCGCTATGTGATTAACACCCAAAGAGTACTAATGTGTGATCATGTTTTGCTTGTGAGAGAATCTTAGTCAACGGGTCTGCCACATTCAGATCCGCATGTATTTTGCAAATTTCTATATCAACAATGCTCTGTATGGAGCTACTCTAGCAAATTGCTCCCACTTTCAATATATATCTAGACCGAGACTTAGAGTCATCTAGATTAGTGTCAAAACTTGCATCGGCGTTACCCTTTACGACGAACCTTTTTTCACTTCCATAATCAAGAAACATATCCTTATTCCCCTAAGGATAATTTTGACCGATGTCCAGTGATCTACTCCTAGATCACTATTGTACTCCCTTGCCAAACTCAGTGGTAGGGTATACAATAGATCTGATACACAGCATGGCATATTTTATAGAACCTATGACCAAGGCATAGGGAATGACACTCATTCTCTTTCTATCTTCTGCCGTGGTCGGGCTTTGAGTCTTACTCAATTTCACACCTTGTAACATAGGCAATAAACTCTTTCTTTGACTGTTCCATTTTGAACTACTTCAAAATTTTGTCAAGGTATGTATTTATTGAAAAAACTTATCAAGCGTCTTGATCTATCTTTATAGATCTTGATGCTCAATATGTAAGCAGCTTCACCAAAGTCGTTCTTTGAAAAACTCCTTTCAAACACTCCTTTATGCTTTACAGAATAATTCTACATTATTTCCGATCAACAATATGTCATTCACATATACTTATCAGAAATGTTGTAGTGCTCCCACTCACTTTCTTGTAAATACAGGCTTCACCGCAAGTCTGTATAAAACTATATGCTTTGATCAACTTATCAAAGCGTGTATTCCAACTCTGAGATGCTTGCACCAGTCCATAGATGAATCGCTGGAGCTTGCATATTTTGTTAGCACCTTTAGGATTGACAAAACCTACTGGTTGCATCATATACAACTCTTCTTTAAGAAATCCATTAAGGAATGCAGTTTTGTTTATCCATTTGCCAGATTTCATAAAATGCGGCAATTGCCAACATGATTCGGACATACTTAAGCATAGATACGAGTGAGAAACTCTTATCATAGTCAACACTTTGAACTTGTCGAAAACCTTTTGCGACAATTCTAGCTTTGTAGATAGTAACACTACTATCAACATTCGTCTTCCTCTTGAAGATCCATTTATTTTCTATGGCTTGCCGATCATCGGGCAAGTCAACCAAAGTCCATACTTTGTTTTCATACATGAATCCCATCTCAGATTTCTTGGCCTCAAGCCATTTTGCGGAATCTGGGCTCATCATCGCTTCCTCATACTTCGCAAGTTTGTCATGGTCTAGTAACATGACTTCCAAAACAGGATTACTGTACCACTCTGGTGCGGATCTCACTCTGGTTTACCTACGAGATTCGGTAGTAACTTGATCTGAAGTTTTATGATCATCATCATTAGCTTCCTCACTAATTGGTGTAGTAGTCACAGGAACAGATTTATGTGATGAACTACTTTCCAATAAGGGAGAAGGTACAATTACCTTATCAAGTTCTACTTTCCTCCCACTCACTTCTTTCGAGAGAAACTCCTTCTCTAGAAAGGATCCATTATAAGCAACGAATGTCTTGCCTTAGGATCTGTGATAGAAGGTGTACCCAACAGTCTCCTTTTGGGTATCCTATGAAGACATATTTCTCCGATTTGGTTTTGAGCTTATCAGGATGAAAAAATTTCACATAAGCATCACAACCCCAAACTTTAAGAAACGACAACTTTGGTTTCTTGCTAAACCACAGTTCAGATTGTGTCATCTCAACGGACTTAGATGGTGCCCCTTTTTTAACGTGAATGTAGCTGTCTTTAATGCATAACCTCAAAAACGATAGTGGTAAATCGGTAAGAAACATCATAGATTTGCACTATATCTAATAAAGTATGGCTATGACGTTCGAACACACCATTATGCTGTGGTGTTCCGGGTGGCACGAATTTGTGAAACTATTCCACATTGTTTTAATTGAAGACCAAACTCGTAACTCAAATATTTGTCTCCGCGATCAGATCGTAGAAGCCTTATTTTCTTGTTACGATGATTCTCCACTTCACTCTGAATTTTTTTGAACTTTTCAAATGTTTCATGTTTCATCAAGTAGATATACTCATATCTTCTCAAATCATCTGTGAAGATCAGAAAATAATGATACCTATCATGAGCCTCAATATTCATCGGACCACATACATCAGTATGTATGATTTCCAACAAATCTGTTGCTCGCTCCATTGTTCCGAAGAACAGAGTCTTAGTCATCTTGCCCATGAGGCATGGTTCGCAAGCATCAACTGATTCATAATCAAGTGATTCCAAAAGCCCATCAGCATGGAGTTTCTTCATGCGCTTTACACCAATATGACCTAAATGGCAGTGCTACAAATAAGTTGCACTATCATTATTAACTTTGCATCTTTTGGTTTCAATATTATGATTATGTGTATCACTATTATCGAGATCCAACGAACTATTTTCATTGGGTGTGTAACCATATAAGGTTTTATTCATGTAAACAGAACAACAATTTATTCTCCTACTTAAATGAATAACCGTATTACAATTAACATGATCAAATCATATTCATGCTCAACGTAAACACCAAATAACACTTATTTAGGTTCAACACTAATCCCGAATTTATAGGGAGTGTGCGATGATGATCATATCAATCTTGGAACCACTTCCAACACACATCGTCACTTCACCCTTAACTAGTCTCTGTTTATTCTACAACTCCCGTTTCGAGTTACTAATCTTAGCAACTGAACTAGTATCAAATATTGAGGGGTTGCTATAAACACTAGTAAAGTACACATCAATAACATGCATATCAAATATACTTATGTTCACCTTGCCATCCTTCTTATCTGCCAATCACTTGGGGTAGTTCCGCTTCCAGTGACCAGTCCCTTTGCAGTAGAAGCACTCAGTCTCCGGCTTAGGTCCAGACTTGGGCTTCTTCACTTGAGCAGCAACTTGCTTGCTGTTATTTTTGAAGTTCCCCTTCTTCTCTCTGCCCTTTTCTTGAAACTAGCGGTCTTGTCTACCATCAACACTTGATGTTTTTCTTGATTTCTACCTTCATCGATTTCATCATCATGAAAAGCTCGGGAGTCGTTTTCGTCATCCCTTGCATACTATAGTTCATCACGAAGTTCTACTAACTTGGTCATGGTGACTAGAGAATTCTATCAATCACTATCTTATCTGGAAGATTAACTCCCACTTGATTCAAGCGATTGTAGTACCCAGACAATCTGAGCACATGCTCACTAGTTGAGCGATTCTCCTCCATCTTTTAGCTATAGAACTTGTTGGAGACTTCATATCTCTCAACTCGGGTATTTGCTTGAAATATTAACTTCAACTCCTGGAACATCTCATATGGTCCATGAAGTTCAAAACGTCTTTGAAGTCCCGATTATAAGCCGTTAAGCATGGTGCACTAAACTATCAAGTAGTCATCATATTGAGCTAGCCAAACATTCATAACGTCTGCATCTGCTCCTGCAATAGGTCTGTCACCTAGCGGTGCATCAAGGACATAATTCCTCTGTGCAGCAGTGAGGATAAACCTCAGATCACGGATCCAATCCGCATCATTGCTACTAACATCTTTCAACACAATTTTCTCTAAGAACATATAAAAATAAACACAGGGAAGCAACAACGCGAGCTATTGATCTACAACATAATTTGCAAAATACTACCAGGACTAAGTTCATGATAAATTTAAGTTCAATTTAATCATATTACTTAAGAACTCCCACTTAGATAGACATCCCTCTAATCCTCTAAGTGATCACGTGATCCAAATCAACTAAACCATGTCCGATCATCACGTGAGATGGAGTAGTTTCAATGGTGAACATCACTATGTTGATCATATCTACTATATGATTCACGCTCGACCTTTCGGTCTCCGTGTTCCGAGGCCATATCTGTATATGCTTGGCTCGTCAAGTATAACCTGAGTATTCCGCGTGTGCAACTGTTTTGCACCCGTTGTATTTGAACGTAGAGCCTATCACACCCGATCATCACGTGGTGTCTCAGCACAAAGAACTTTCGCAACAGTGCATACTCAGGGAGAACACTTCTTGATAATTAGTGAGAGATCATCTTATAATGCTACCGTCAATCAAAGCAAGATAACATGCATAAAAGATAAACATCACATGCAATCAATATAAGTGATATGATATGGCCATCATCATCTTGTGCCTGTGATCTCCATCTCCGAAGCACCGTCATGATCACCATCGTCACCGGCGCGACACCTTGATCTCCATCGTAGCATCGTTGTCGTCTCGCCAATCTTATGCTTCCACGACTACCGCTACCGCTTAGTGATAAAGTAAAGCATTACATCGCGATTGCATTGCATACAATAAAGCGACAACCATATGGCTCCTGCCAGTTGCCGACAACTCGGTTACAAAACATGATCATCTCATACAATAAAATTTAGCATCATGTCTTGGCCATATCACATCACAACATGCCCTGCAAAAACAAGTTAGATGTCCTCTACTTTGTTGTTGCAAGTTTTACGTGGCTGCTACGGGCTTAAGCAAGAACCAATCTCACCTACGCATCAAAACCACAACGATAGTTTGTCAATTTGACTCCGTTTTAACCTTCGCAAGGACCGGGCATAGCCACACTCGGTTCAACTAAAGTTGGAGAAACAGTCACCCGCAAGCCACCTGTGTGCAAAGCACGTCGGGAGAACCGGTCTCGCGTAAGCGTACGCGTAATGTCGGTCCGGGCCGCTTCATCCAACAATACCACCGAACCAAAGTATGACATGCTGGTAGGCAGTATGACTTATATCGCCCACAACTCACTTGTGTTCTACTCGTGCACATAACATCAAACCATAAAACCTGGCTCGGATGCCACTGTTGGGTAACGTAGTAATTTCAAAAAAATTCCTACGCACACGCAAGATCATGGTGATGCATAGCAACGAGAGGGGAGAGTGTTGTCTACGTACCCTCGTAGACCGAAGCGGAAGCGTTGACGCAACATAGAGAAAGTAGTCATACGTCTTCCCGATCCGACCGATCCAAGCACCGTTACTCCGGCACCTCCGAGTTCTTAGCACACGTACAGCTCGATGACGATCCCCGGGCTCCGATCCAGCAAAGCGTCGGGGAGGAGTTCTGTCAGCACGACGGCATGGTGACGATCTTGATGTTCTACTGTCGCAGGGCTTCGCCTAAGCACCGCTACAATATGATCGAGGTGGAATATGGTGGCAGGGGGCACCGCACACGGCTAAGGAACGATCTCAATGATCAACTTGTGTGTCTACGGGTGCTCCCTGCCTCCATATATAAAGGAGCCAAGGGGAGGGGGCCGGCCGGCCAAGGAGGGCGCGCCAAGGGAGTCCTACTCCCTCTGGGAGTAGGATTCCCCCCCCCCCCAATCCTAGTTGGAATAGGACTCCTTGAGGAGGGAAAGAGAGAGGGGGGGCCGGCCACCTCTCCTAGTCCTAATAGGACTAGGGGAGGGGGGAGGCGCGCGGCCCACCTTGGGCTGCCCCTTTCTCCTTTCCACTAAAGCCCACTAAGGCCCATATAGCTCCCGGGGGGTTCCGGTAACCTCCCGGTACTCCGGTAAAATCCCGATTTCACCCGGAACACTTCCGATATCCAAACATAGGCTTCCAATATATCAATATTTATGTCTCAACCATTCCGAGACTCCTCGTCATGTCCGTGATCACATCCGGGACTCCGAACTAACTTCGGTACATCAAAATGCATAAACTCATAATAACTGTCATTGTAACGTCAAGCGTGCGGACCCTATGGTTCGAGAACAATGTAGACATGACTGAGACAAATCTCCGGTAAATAACCAATAGCGGGACCTGGATGCCCATATTAGCTCCTACATATTCTACGAAGATCTTTATCGGTCAGACCGCATAACAACATACGTTGTTCCCTTTGTCATCGGTATGTTACTTGCCCGAGATTCGATCGTCGGTATCCAATACCTAGTTCAATCTCATTACCGGCAAGTCTCTTTACTCGTTCTGTAATACATCATCCCGCAACTAACTCATTAGTTGCAATGCTTGCAAGGCTTTATGTGATGTGCATTATCGAGAGGGCCCAGAGATACCTCTCCGAAAATCGGAGTGACAAATCCTAATCTTGAAATACGCCAACCCAACATCTACCTTTGGAGACACCTGTAGAGCTCCTTTATAATCACCCAGTTACGTCGTGACGTTTGGTAGCACACAAAGTGTTCCTCCGGTAAACGGGAGTTGCATAATCTCATAGTCATAGGAACATGTATAAGTCATGAAGAAAGCAATAGCAACATACTAAAAGATCGGGTGCTATGCTAATGGAATGGGTCATGTCAATCAGATCATTCTACTAATGATGTGATCCCCTTAATCAAATAACAACTCTTTGTCCATGGTTGGGAAACATAACCATCTTTGATTAACGAGCTAGTCAAGTAGAGGCATACTAGTGACACTCTGTTTGTCTATGTATTCACACATGTATTATGTTTCCGGTTAATACAATTCTAGCATGAATAATAAACATTTATCATGAAATAAGGAAATAAATAATAACTTTATTATTGCCTCTAGGGCATATTTCCTTCAGATAGTGTCCTTAAGATCCTTGTGGTATACTTCTCCAATGTGTCCCATGGTGATGTGAGCTGCCATACTCTTTCCTAAACTCCAGGTTGGTGCATCGAAGGAAAATTCTATAGGTTTAGTGACTGGCGTGAAGGTCCTTCCTGAAACTTGAACTTGAATCATCCATCGCTCCTCTTCTGGTAAAGTGGCGTTGTATGTGCCGGTGAAGCTTGGTATTCCAATGTTCAAGTACCTAGTGACTTCCTTCAAGTGTCGTCCAAAAGGTGATTCTTCCTCCGGTTGTGCGAACTTGTTCTTCATGTCCGCCATCCTAAAGAGTAGAAAATGGAGAGGAGTCAGAAATGAGTAGAGAAGAGTGACCTATGGTTTTATCTTAGTGGTCGTGTCCTACACTCAGCGTGTGCTCTGATACCATCTTTGTAGCGACCCGACCTCAAACGGTCAAGTCTCTGTGCTTCAGTGTCATCCCTGGATCGGTAATGCTGACACACACAATACTCGAAGGATTTATAACAGAGTAGCAATCACACACTTATTATATCGGATGTCTCAAAAGAGATCTTATTACAATAAATATGGCTTAAGGCCATCTAATATGATAACAATGGAAGGCTTGGAAGATAAAGTGAGTCCATCAACTCCAACGGCATAGCTGAGCTGCACGGCAACGACCTAATGAACCTTACTCCTCGTCTGAAAAGTCTGCAACATGATACGTTGCAGCCCGAAAACGGGTCAGCACATGGAATATGCTGGCAAAGTAACACAGTAGAGCAAGAACAGAATAATGCTATCACTACATGCATATTTGGCTGGTGGAAAGCTCTATGGTTACAGTTTTGCGAAAGAAAATTTTTCCCTACAACAAAGGAATAGCTTTTAAATTTACTATCGTGGTAGTTGAAACATCATTGAGAAGGTTCCTCCAAGTCAATCCCAATTAAAGTGATTAACAACCCAACAATATTAATTAAGAGTGATGAGATACTTAAGATACTCCAAGTACTAGATACTCAAGATTGTCCATAACCAGGGACACGGCTAACCACGATTAGTTTAGACTCTGCAGAGGTTTGCACACTTTTCCCCACAAGACTCGATCGCCTCCATTGGATTGCTCGCACTACATGGTGTTTGAGAAACGGTTGACCGAGACACAGTCTTTCAGAAACATTAACTCTCTACTCCGGGTAGACCATACCAAACCTACAAACCCACTACCTGCTGATCTACCTCTTTAAGAGCTTCACGTAACTTACTCAACTATGCTAGAGCCCATAATAGCTTGTGGCTGCACATGGAAGTTTCTAGCATGAATAATCTCAGTTCCCTTTGAGCCTGGGTGGCGGTCCATAGGAAGATCACTCGGGTACTCCGGGATTTCCAAAAATACAGGCAACACTGGGTACTCCAGCTGCCTCAATCCACCCAGATGTGTATTTAAGTTGCCACCTTAAGTTAAAGCATTAAATATCAATCTCACATCTGTCATGGATTTCAGTCACCCAAACCACGTCTACGAGCATAGCATAGCAATATAAGCAACGCGTAGAAGTAACTCCCACAGGTTAATAACATCCTAACCATTCAATATTTGAGGATTGGAACTAATGCATAAAAATGGGTGATAAAGGGGTATGATCAAAGAGTTACTTGCCTTGTTGACGATCCACGTAACCTAGAGACTCTAGATAACACGCTTCGCACTCCGGGAATTCTATCGCGAACAAACGATAGCATACATAAGCAACAATCAAAGAAGCATGGGTAAAACTCAAATAAGAAGATCTAACCAGAAAGTTTAACTTAAGAACTCCAGTTTGCAAAAAGAATCAAATCAAACGGAGCATCGAAACTCAAACGGCGAAAGAAATAAGATCCGTTTACTAATCTGAACTATGGTCAAATTTTACAGTACCAAAATCTTGTTCAAGTTGGTTAAGCGGAAAGAGGGTCTCGAGACGAAAATATAGGCGCTTGAATCGCCTGATTCCGACTAGCGAGCGAAGAGATAAACCAAAACGAAAATCGGATCAGAAATCGCGATCGAGAATAATCGCAGAAAAATCCGATAAAAGAATACTGACGAACAGGCTAACGAACGAGGGTTCGTTATCCATAGCTAACGAGCGAAAACCATTCGTTGAAACGAACGTACGGATGAACGTCCGCTAAATTGAAAAACCGGGGAAAAACCGACGAACCGATCTAAAACAAAAAGACGACTAGGGTTTTCTAACGACAACCGGTCCAGTTTTCTAAAAAAACGAAGGGCGCTAACCTCGGCGAGGTCCGGCATGGCGGGGCTCCGACGAGGGGCGGCGGCGACGCGGGCAGCAGGCGGCGACGGCGGCTTGCGGCGGGGCGGCGCGGCAGCAGGCGAGGCGGCGCGGCGGCGAGGCATCGGCGACGGGCGGCGGGCGGCTTGCGGCGGGGTGGTGGCGGGGGCGCGGCTTATAAAGGGGGGGCTTGCTTGGGCGAGGGGGCGCCCGGGGAGGAGTCCGGCTCGGACTCTCCTCGGCGTCCGTGCCGCGCACGGCGGCGCACGCGAGGGAGGCGGCGTCGCGGAGTTGACGGGCCAGCTCGGCTGGACCTTGGCCGAGTCGGGCACTGGAAGTTTTTTTTAAAACAATTCCGCCGAACAGAAAATAAATCCTAGAAAACAAAATAAATATCTAAAGATGCCAAAACAATTTTTCACCGTCTAAATAAAATATTTAGAACGAGATGAACATTTTCTTGGCCCTAAAATGCAATTTTGAAAACGTGCAATTTTTTTAATGCAAAGAAAATCCAAATAAAATCTAATATATGATTTTAATATTTTTCCTCCAATATTTCAGTTATTTTGGAGAAGTCATATTATATCTTCTCATATATTTTAATATGAAATATTTTTCGGAGAGAAAAATAATTAAAATCCAAAATCCTCGTTTCATTATTTAATAAAAATCAAATATGAAAACCGAGAAAATCGCCAACTCTCTTCGAGGGTCCTTGAGTTGCTTAGGATTTCGAGGATTGCGGAACGAAAATGCAACAAAATATGATATGCAAGAATGACCTATGTATAATATTCCAAATTGAAAATTTGGGATGTTACAATGTGGATGGGGTTGCGCGCTCGTCGTGTCGCCGGCGCCAATGAAATGTCGTTGGCAGCATGAAGGACGCGCAACTGCCAGCGTTCTCATACGTGATCGGTGATGCCTCCACTTCGGGCTGCACCGCGCCCGTGTTGCAAGATGAGTTAGCGCGTGCATTCTCGTAGAGCGTCCGCTGGTCGACGACGAAGTTGGGGTTCTACCCCACCATGGCCGCCACTGCCTCCTCGCTCGCGCGCTCGCAGTAGATTTGGCCCTACCCCAGTCAGTGCTGCTCGAGGAGGGAGAGGTTGTACTGTTGCTTCTCCTGCATTTACCGGAAGACTCACAATGGCGGCCACGCCGGCTGCTCCTCTGCATATTGTCGTTGGAGTGCGCCTGCGCCTGCTATATGGTCAAGCCGGCATGGTCTGGCGCGGGCAGAGGCGCCAAGTCATCGTCAGAGCCCCTCTCCATCCTCGGGTCATCGTCAGAGACTACCAGGGTGCTGGCCGACATGCCGACCTCTATCCGCCTGGCACAACGGCCTTGCCAGTCAACCGCAAGGGTGGCCACCTCATGCTTCTACTCCGTCAAGAGGCTCTCCCATGTTATCGCTTGCGGTCATGGCGGATGTGGTGCACAGGAGGAGGACGTGGAGCGGACGTATTGTGGTGCAGTTTGTGCCGGGAGTGGCCTCGTTTAAATAGCGGCTGCTGGTCAAGCCGAGCAGCGGGGTGTGTCAATGCAGGCGTCAGACTTGGTTTCTCGATCAGCGTGCCTATTTAATGACAGCACGCAGGCAAACGGCCAGACTGTTTGAATGCGGTAGATATCCGTCATGTCCCGTCCAGTGACGTCTATCCGGTATTGAACTGGCATGGACACCAGGGATGCGGCGTGGGCTGCGCTCTCGGTTGGTGACCCGCTTCAATGTTGGCACCAGTGAGAGGTCATGTCCGCTATGGGCTGGCATCAATGCGGAGCTGGAGCTCTAGAGCAGTATGAATGCGGGGCAACCGCATCGGGCAGGCAAGTATGCGGGTGAGAGGGAGGGTTTTGGGTGGGACCAGATTGTCGGACACTTGCATGACAACGGTCCGAACGCCCACGAAGCCCCACAGGTTTTGCTTTTGGTTTGCGAAAAAACAGATGCCCGAACCAATCCGCGGACGGCTGAGGCCTCGCGTTGAATGTCAAAACACATTCGGACCATATAGTCTGAACGGATGCGGCCTATTTGAGGGTGGGCATTGAAGATACCCGGAGAACTCACAAAGTGAAGATGCCATGAGAAGATCCAGCGCGGCCGGACCTAATGACCTTTCCATGGGACGGGGACAAATCCAGACAGACAGCATTGGCCTCCCTACGTACCAAATTCCCAAGTATGCGGTCGGCCTCGACTTGTCTTGCACCGGAGACGTACTAGGCCCTAAGAAGAACCGGCTGTAGCAAGTGGACCTTAACAGGCCGTTGGGGGTGTGAGGGGAAATCCATTGTGATAACATTGGTAGGGACGCATGTGGACTTCCATGACTCTCCTACCATTTACAAACCTATGTAGTATGTGGTTGATATCAAACCGCTTGCTTTGCACGCTCCATGACTCCAGCTTGTTCCCGTTTTAGCAACGATCGTAGATGGCGGGAAATTGCTGAAATCCATGGTGACTGAAGAAAAAGAAAAATCTTGTTTCTTTGTTCCTAGCGCAGCACGTCATACCATACGTCGGCAGGTGTACAACCACATACGCGTACCCAGGAGCTTCATCTTCCATCTCACTAAAAAAATATAGGACATTCGGTACAGCAACACCCCCTCCCCCCCCCCCCCCCCCCCATATGTTTGTCGGTGCATTTTTTTCCATACGGCAAACTAGGAGTTTGTAGAAGCAGCGACCGGGAAGTCACCTATGCAAACTAGGAGATGTCGGCGGTCATGATCTAGGAAGCAAATCGCCACTCCGTGGAAAAAAGACCGGTAAGGACATGTGGAAACTCCAAAGACCACGAATACAATGAACGCCGACCAAATTCAGACAGATCCACCGAAATCCTAACCAACCGAATCCCAGAAGACCCGCCGGAGACACAACTACACACGCCCTCTGCCGGTAAGAAACACACCAAGAAAATGAAGATAGAGTGGGAGAACATTATTTTTACCGCTGGGCCACCGTTGGAGCCTCTTGGAGGACATACGGGATTGCACCTCCCCCCCCCCCCCCCCTTCAAAAGGCGAAACTCTTTACTACTAGGAATTTTGGCCCATTTTGTGAATGAATAGATAATTTTCCTCCCTAGTCCAATGCACTTCTCATTCGCTCACGCTCGGAAACTGCATCTCTCTAGTCTTCAAGGTGATTTGATTTTCGGTCTTCCTCCCAAGTCTCAATTTCCCGTTCTTGTTCTATGCCTTCTCAGACAAGACTTTGATTGCGGACCGCCGCTGCAACGGAAGCTTGTTGTTGCATCTCCAAGCTACTATTGTTGTTTCCCTTCTCGTCATCACGCGCTCCCACTGTGCTGCACGCTACCGTTTATTGCCGGTGGTTTTCTGTTGCATCTGAATAGCACTGCTATCACTCCTCTCATCGCGCTGCTACAGTGATGCATCTAGACGGCCCAATATAGCGATCGCAGATGAGATGAACTTTTGAATAGTGAACTGTTACCGAACAACCAAAGGACTAAAGGAGCAAAGCAATGTATGTTTCATATTCATTCTAAACATCTAATGGTGTGTAAATTTCCGATCGCCATTTCCATGTAAACTTCCTTGCACCTATTTTCATGTATATTTTGCTTTTAGTTTGAATTTGACCCCCTCTTGGTTGTTGGCCATGCTCCGCCATTGCCCGGGGCAATGCCACTGCTTCATCGCCCCACACCAAACACACAGACTCCCTAAGAAAAAACTGGAAAAAAAACATCCATGTTATACAACAGGTCTGGGTCTAATGCCGAGCTTGCCACCATCTAGAACCATGCACCGACACCCTCTTCTTCCATGATCCAGTTAGGCTGGGCCATCGATAAAGATCTCCGCGAAGGATCCCTTCGGTCGCCGCCAGCTTCACCGACACCACTATCGTGCAACGCCTGACGAAGACCGTCACTCAAGCACACATTTCCTTTGTTGTCCCACAACAACCCTCAAGCGTCTCCACAACAGACCCCCTTGACTCGGACCTCCCTGCTACAGCCGACGGCACGCCCTGGTGATGGCAAGAGGGGCAGACGCTGGTTGTCGGCTAGGGTTTCTTGGCGTCTTGCGGAGTGCTACTTGGCATAATTTTAATGTAATTCTTCTTAATTGTGGCATGAATATTCAGATCCGAAAAATTCAAGATAAAAGTTCATATTGACATAAAAATAATAATACTTCAAGCATACTAACAAAGCAATTATGTCTTCTCAAAATAACATGGCCAAAGAAAGTTCATCCCTACAAACTCATATAGTTTAGTCATGCTCCATTTTCGTCACACAAGAATGCTCTCATCATGCACAACCCCGATGACAAGCCAAGCAATTGTTTCATACCTTAGCAATCTTCAAACCTATAAACTTTCACGCAATATATGAGCGCGAGCCATGGACATAGCACTATGGGTGGAATAGAATATGATGATGGGGGTTATGTGGATAAGAAAAAAAAGGAGAAAGTCTCACATCAACGAGGCTAATCAATGGGCTATGGAGATGCCCATCGATTGATGTTAATGCAAGGAGTAGGGATTGCCATGCAACGGATGCACTAGAGCTATAAATGTATGAAAGCTCAACAAAAGAAACTAAGTGGGTGTGCATCCAACTTGCTTGCTCACGAAGACCTAGGGCACTTGAGGAGGCCCATTGTTGGAATATACAAGCCAAGTTCTATAATGAAAATTTCCCACTAGTATATGAAAGTGACAAAATAAGAGACTCTCTATCATGAAGGTCATGGTGCTACTTTGAAGCACAAGTGTGGCAAGGGATAGTAACATTGTCCCTTCTCTCTTTTTCTCTCATTTTTTATTTAGGCCTTTTCCTTTTTTTATATGGCCTTTCACTTTTTTTCCTCACTTGGGACAATGCTCTAGAAAATGATGATCATCACACTTCTATTTATTTACAACTCAATGCTAGAACAAAAGATGACTCTATATGAATGCCTCCGGCGGTGTACCGGGATATCCAATGAACCAAGAGTGACATGTATGAAAGAATTATGAACGGTGGCTTTGCCACAAATACTATGTCAACTACATGATCATGCTAAGCAATATGACAATGATGAATGTGTCATGATAAACAGAATGGTGGAAAGTTACATGGCAATATATCTCGGAATGGCTATGGAAATGCCATAATAGGTAGGTATGGTGGCTATTTTGAGGAAGATATAAGGAGGTTTATCTGTGAAAGAGCGTATCATATCACGGGGTTTGGATGCACCGGCGAAGTTTGCACCAACTCTCAATGTGAGAAAGGGCAATGCACGGTACTGAAGAGGCTAGCAATGATGGAAGGGTGAGAGTGCGTATAATCCATGGACTCAACATTAGTCATAAAGAATTCACATACTTATTGCAAAAATCTACAAGTCATCAAAAACCTCGGCACTACGCGCATGCTCCTAGGGGGATAGATTGGTCGGAAAAGACCATCGCTCGTCCCCGACCGCCACTCATAAGGAAGACAATCAAAAAACACCTCATGTTTCAAATTTGTTACACAACGTTTACCATACATGCATGCTACGGGACTTGCAAACTTCAACACAAGCACTTCTCAAATTCACAACTACTCAACTAGCACGACTTTGATATTATTACCTCCATATCTCAAAACAATCATCAAGCATCAAACATCTCTTACTATTCAAAACACTCCTAGGAATTTTTTTACTAATCTTGAACACCTAGCATATTAGGATTATTTAAGAAAATTACCATGCTATTTAAGACTCTCCAAATAATCTAAGTGAAGCATGGGATATCAATAGTTTCTATAAAACAAATCCACCACCGTGCTCTAAAAGATATAAGTGAAGTACTAGAGCAAAACTATATAACTCAAAAGATATAAGCAAAGCACATAGAGTATTCTAACAAATTCCAAATCATGTATGGCTCTCTCAAAATGTGTGTACAGCAAGGATGATTGTGGTAAACTAACAAATAAAGACTCAAATAATACAAGATGCTCCAAGAAAAACACATATCACGTGGTGAATAAAAATATAGCTCCAAATAAAGTTACCGATAGAAGTAGACGAAAAGAGGAGATGCCTTCCGGGGCATCCCCAAGATTTGGCTTTTAGGTGTCCTTAGATTATCTTGGAGGTGCCATGGGAATCCCCAAGATTAGGCTCTTGCCACTCCTTGTTCCATAATCCATCAAATCTTTACCCAAAACTTGAAAACTTCACAACACAAAACTTAAAGTAGAAAATCTTATGAGCTCCGTTAGCGAAAGAAAACAAAAGACCACTTCAAGGTACTCTAATGAAATCATTATTTATTTATATTGGTGTTAAAACTAATGTATTCCAACTTTTCTATGGTTTATAAACTATTTTACTAGGCATAGATTCATCAAAATAAGCAAACAACACACGAAAAACAGAATCTGTCAAAAACAGAACAGTCTGTAGTAATCTGTAGCTAGCGCAAGATCTGGAACCCCAAAAATTCTAAAATAAATTTCTGGACGTGAGGAATTTATCTATTAATCATCTGCAAAAATAATTAACTAAATATCATTTTCCAAATAAAAATGGAAACAGTTCTCGTGAGCGCTAAAGTTTCTGTTTTTTACAGCAAGATTAACAAGACTTTCCCCAAGTCTTCCCAATGGTTCTACTTGGCACAAACACTAATTAAACACAAAAAAACAACCTAAACACAGGCTAAATAAATTATGTTTTACTAAACAGAGCAAAAATCAAGGAATAAAAATAAAATTGGGTTGCCTCCCAACAAGCGCTATCGTTTAACGCCCCTAGCTAGGCATAATAAGCAAGGATAGATCTAGGTATTGCCATATTTGGTAGGCAATTCTTCAATGAGGCATCTACCATCCTTAGGAATTTCTTTATTTTTATTGATTATCAAACTTTTAGGCACAATATCGAAAAATTCATTTGTAACAAATGGTTCCTTAATGATAGCAAAAAGATTGGGATGAATACTTATAGATTTGAGATCCGCAGTTTCCTTACTAGAGGATTCACCCTTATTTTTAGGAACATACATAAGCTCGGCAATTTTAGTGGGAGGACTTGGAGTATTCTTTACGGAAGAAAAAGCGGTTCCCAAGTTAGTATAATATCCTCAAGTTTATCGATCCTAGTGGAATCGTGATTTAATTTCTCATTAACTATGGGTTCATTCTCTTTAATATTTTTCAAAGTGACTCCTACTTTAGATCCATATTGAGAGATTCGGTTGTGGATCTTTTTATACAAATTTTCAATTAACTATACGATAGCAACCTTATTTTCAATAATTTCGAGCCTTTGCATTACATGCTCCAAAGTTAATACAGTTCCGTTAACCAAAAGAGGGGGTGAGCCAAACAAATCTATCATAGCATTATAAGAATCAAAAGTATCGCTACCCAAGAAGTTCCCTCCGGTAATAGTATCATGGATATATCTGTGCCAGGGAGTTAAGCCTACATAAAAATTGCGAATAAAAACGGAAGTAGATTGCTTCCTGGTATATCTATTTGTTGGAAATATGCCCTAGAGGCAATAATAAATTGATTATTATTATATTTCCTTGTTCATGATAATCGTTTATTATCCATGCTAGAATTGTATTGATAGGAAACTCAGATAAATGTGTGGATACATAGACAACACCATGTCCCTAGTAAGCCTCTAGTTGACTAGCTTGTTGATCAATAGATGGTTACGGTTTCCTGACCATGGACATTGGATGTCATTGATAACGGGATCACATCATTAGGAGAATGATGTGATGGACAAGACCCAATCCTAAGCCTAGCACAAGATCATGTAGTTCGTATGCTAAAGCTTTTCTAATGTCAAGTATCATTTCCTTAGACCATGAGATTGTGCAACTCCCGGATACCGTAGGAGTGCTTTGGGTGTGCCAAATGTCACAACGTAACTGGGTGGCTATAAAGGTACACTACAGGTATCTCCGAAAGTGTCCATTGGGTTGGCACGAATCAAGACTGGGATTTGTCACTCCGTGTAAACGGAGAGGTATCTCTGGGCCCACTCGGTAGGACATCATCATAATGTGCATAATGTGACCAAGGAGTTGATCACGGGATGATGTGTTACAGAACAAGTAAATAGACTTGCCAGTAACGAGATTGAACAAGGTATCGGGATACCGACGATCGAATCTCGGGCAGGTATCGTACCGATAGACAAAGGGAATTGTATACGGGATTGATTAAGTCCTTGACATCGTGGTTCATCTGATGAGATCATCGTGGAAACATGTGCGAGCCAACATGGGTATCCAGATCCCACTGTTAGTTATTGACCGGAGAGTCATCTCGGTCATGTCTGCATGTCTCCCGAACCCGTAGGGTCTACACACTTAAGGTTCGATGACACTAGGGTTATAAAGGAAGTTTGTATGTGGTTACCGAATGTTGTTTGGAGTCCCGGATAAGATCCCGGACGTCACGAGGAGTTCCGGAATGGTCCGGAGGTAAAGATTTATATATGGGAAGTCCTGTTTTGGTCACCGGAAAAGTTTCGGGTTTTATCGGTAACGTACCAGGACCATCGGGAGGGTCCCGGGGGTCCACCAAGTGGGGCCACCAGCCCCGGAGGCTTGCATGGGCCAAGAGTGGGAAGGGACCAGCCCCTGAGTGGGCTGGTGCGCCTCCCACAAAGCCCAAGGCGCAGCTAGGAGGAGAAGGGGGAAACCCTAGGCGCAGATGGGCCTAAGGCCCACCCTAGGGCGTGCCCCCCTCTCCCCCTCTTGGCCGCCCCTCCATCTACGGCTGCCGCCCCTCTAGGGGTGGGAACCCTAGAGGGGGCGCACCCTCCTCCCCTCCTCCTATAAATAGTTGAGATTTGGGGCTGCCCAACACAAGACGATTTGATCTCTCCCTGGCACAGCCCTACCTCTCTCCTCCTCGTCTCTTGCGGTGCTTGGCGAAGCCCTGCCGGAGTACCACGCTCCTCCACCACCACCACCACGCCGTCGTGCTGCTGCTGGATGGAGTCTTCCTCAACCTCTCCCTCTCTCCTTGCTGGATCAAGGCATGGGAGACGTCACCGGGCTGTACGTGTGTTGAACGCGGAGGTGCCGTCCGTTCGGCACTAGGATCTCCGATGATTTGGATCACGACGAGTACGACTCCTTCAACCCCGTTCACTTGAACGCTTCCGCTTAGCAATCTACAAGGATATGTAGATGCACTCTCCTTCCCCTCGTTGTTGGTTTCTCCATAGATTGATCTTGGTGACACGTAGGAAAATTTTGAATTTCTGCTACGTTCCCCAACAGTGGTATTAGAGCCAGGTTTATTGCGTAGATTCTATGCACGAGTAGAACACAAAGTAGTTGTGGGCGTTGTTTTTGTTCAATATGCTTACCGTTACTAGTCCAATCTTGATTCGGCGGCATTGTGGGATGAAGCGGCCCAGACCGGCCTTACACGTACTCTTACGTGAGACTGGTTCCACCGACTGACATGCACTAGTTGCATAAGGTGGCTAGAGGGTGTCTGTCTCTCCCACTTTAGTCGGATTGGATTCGATGAAAAGGGTCCTTATGAAGGGTAAATAGCAATTGGCATATCACGTTGTGGTTTTTGCGTAGGTAAGAAACGTTCTTGCTAGAAACCCATAGCTGCCACGTAAAACATGCAAACAACAATTAGAGGACGTCTAACTTGTTTTTGCAGGGTATGCTATGTGATGTGATATGGCCAAGAAGAATGTGATGAATGATATGTGATGTATGAGATTGATCATGTTCTTGTAATAGGAATCACGACTTGCATGTCGATGAGTATGACAACCGACAGGAGCCATAGGAGTTGTCTTTATTTATTATATGACCTGCGCGTCATTGAACAACGTCATGTAATTACTTTACTTTATTGCTAACCATTAGCTGTAGTAGTAGAAGTAATAGTTGGCGAGACAACTTCATGAAGACACGATGATGGAGAACATGATGATGGATATCATGGTGTCATGCCGGTGACAAGATGATCATGGAGCCCCAAGATGGAGATCAAAGGAGTTGTATGATATTGGCCATATCATGTCACTATTATTTGATTGCATGTGATGTTTATCATGTTTATACATCTTATTTTCTTAGAACGACGGTAGTAAATAAGATGATCCCTCATTAAAATTTCAAGAAAGTGTTCTCCCTAACTGTGCACCGTTGCGAAAGTTCGTCGTTTCGAAGCACCATGTGATGATCGGGTGTGATAGATTCTTACGTTCACATACAACGGGTGTAAGCCAGATTTACACACGCAAAACACTTAGGTTGACTTGACGAGCCTAGCATGTACAGACATGGCCTCGGAACACAAGAGACCGAAAGGTCGAGCATGAATCGTATAGAAGATACGATCAACATGAAGATGTTCACCGATGTTGACTAGTCCGTCTCACGTGATGATCGGACATGGCCTAGTTGACTCGGATCATGTAATCACTTAGATGACTAGAGGGATGTCTATCTGAGTGGGAGTTCATAAGATGAACTTGTTTATCCTGAACATAGTCAAAAGGATTTTGCAAATTATGTCGTAGCTCGCGCTTTAGTTCTACTGTTTAGATATGTTCCTGGAGAAAAATTAGTTGAAGGTTGATAGTAGCAATTATGCAGACAGTAAAAGGCTGATGTCCTTAATGCACCGCTCAGTGTGCTGAACCTCGAACGTCGTCTGTGGATGTTGCGAACATCTAACATACACATTTTGATAACTGTGTGATAGTTCAGTTAAACGGTTTAGAGTTGAGGCACCGAAGACATTTTAAAACGTCGCAAAACATATGAGATGTTTCGAGGGCTGAAATTGGGATTTCAGGCTCGTGCCCACGTCAAGAGGTATAAGACCTCCGACGATTTTCTTAGCCTACAAACTAAGGGAGAAAAGCTCAATTGTTGAGCCTGTGCTCAGATTGTCTGAGTACAACAATCATTTGAATCGAGTGGGAGTTGATCTTCCAGATGAGATAGTGATGTTTCTCCGAAGTCATTACCACCAAGCTGCTAGAGCTTCGTGATGAACTATGATATATCAGGGACATATATGATGATCCTTGAGATATTCGTGATGTTTGACACCACAAAAGTAGAAATCAAGAAGGAGCATCAATTGTTGATGGTTGTTGAAACCACTAGTTTCAAGAAGGGCAAGGGCAAGAAGGGATACTTCATGAAACGGCAATTCAGCTGCTGCTCTAGTGAAGAAACCCAAGGTTGAACCCAAATGCGAGACTAAGTGCTTCTGTAATAAGAGGAACAGCCACTGGAGCAGAATTACCCTAGATACTTGGTAGATGAGAAGGCTGGCAAGGTCGATAGAAGTATATTGGATATACATTGTGTTAATGTGTACTTTACTAGTACTCCTAATAGCACCATGGTATTAGATACCGGTTCGGTTGCTAAGCGTTAGTAAACTCGAAATAAAAGACTGCAAAGTAAACGAAGACTAGCTAAAGGTGAACTGGCGATATATGTTGGATGTTTTTCCCAAGCTTGATGTGATCAAGCATCGCAGCTCCCTCTACCATCGAGATTGGTTTTTGCGTTGAGCATAGACATGATTGGATTATGTCTATCGCAATACGGTTATTCATTTAAGGAGAATAATGGTTACTTTGTTTATTTGAATAATACCTTCAATGGTCTTGCACCTAAAATGAATGGTTTATTGAATCTCGATCGTAGTAATACACATGTTCATGTCAAAAGATATAAGATAGTACCACCTACTTGTGGCACTGCCACATAAGTCATATCAGTATAAAACGCATGAAGAAGCTCCATGTTGATGGATCTTTGGGCTCACTCGTTTTTGAAAAGTTTGAGACATGCGAACCATGTCTATTGGTGTATATGCATGAAGAAACTCCATGCAAATGGACCGTTTGGACTCACTCGATTTCGAATCACTTGAGACATGCAAATCATACCACATGGGCAAGATGACTGAAAGCCTCATTTTCAGTAAAATGGAACTAGAAAGCAACTTGTTGGAAGTAATACATTTTGATGTGTGCAGTCCAATGAGTGCTGAGGCATGTAGTGGATATCGTTATGTTCTTACTTCACAGATGATTTGAGTAGATGTTGAGTATATTTACTTGATGAATCACGAGTCTGATTTATTGAAAGGTTCAAGTAATTTCAGGGTGAAGTTGAAAGATCGTCGTGACAAGAGGATAAAATATCTATGATATGATCATAGAGATGAATATCTGAATTACGAGTTTGGCACAGAATTAAGACATTGTGGAAATTGTTTCACAACTAATACAGCCCAGAACACCATAGTGTGATGGTGTGTCCGAACATCATAACTGCACCCTATTGGATATGATGCATACCATGATGTCTCTTATCAAATTACCACGATAGTTTATGGGTTAGGCATTAGAGACAACCACATTCACTTTAAATAGGGCACCACGTAATTCCGATGAGATGACACCATATGAACTATGGTTTAGAGAAACCTAAGCTGTCATTTCTTAAAAGTTTGGGGCTGCGATGCTTATGTGAAAAAGTTTCAGGCTGATAAGCTCGAACCCAAAGCGGATATGCATCTTCATAGGACACCTAAAACAGTTGGGTATACCTCCTGTCTCAGATCCGAAAGCAATAAGGGATTGTTTCTAGAATCAGGTCCTTTCTCGAGGAAAAGTTTCTCTCGAAAGAATTGAGTGGGAGAATGGTGGAGACTTGATGAGGTTATTGAACCGTCTCTTCAACTAGTGTGTGGCAGGGCACAGGAAGTTGTTCCTGTGGCACCTACACCAATTGAAGTGGAAGCTTATGATAGTGATCATGAAACTTCAGATCAAGTCACTACCAAACCTTGTAGGATGACAAGGATGCGTACTACTTCAGGGTGGTACGTAATCCTGTCTTGGAAGTCATGTTGCTAGACAACAATGAACCTACGAGCTATGGAGAAGCGATGGTGGGACTGGATTCCAAAATGGCTCGAGGCCATATAATCCAAGAGAGAATCCATATATGAAAACAAAGTGTAGACTTTGGCGGAACGGCTCGATGGTCGTAAGGCTGTTGAGTACAGATGGATTTTTAAAAGGAAGACGGACAATGATGGCAAGTATCACCATTAAGAAAGCTCGACTTGTCGTTAAGATGTTTTCCGACAAGTTCAAGGAGTTGACTACGATGAGACTTTCTCACTCGTAGCGATGCTAAGAGTCTGTTGGAATTATATTAGCAATTACTGCATTATTTATGAAATCTTGCAGATAGGATGTCAAAACATTGTTTCCTCGACGTTTTTTTAGGAAAGGTTGTATGTGATACAACCAGAAGGTTTTGTTAATCCTAAAAGATGCTAACAAGTATGCAAAGCTCCAGCAATCTTTCTAAGGACTGGAGTAAGCATCTCGGAGTTGGAATGTATGCTTTGATGAGATGATCAAAGTTTTGGGTGTATACAAAGTTTATGAGAAACTTGTATTTCCAAAGAAGTGAGTGGGAGCACTATAGAATTTCTGATGAGTACATGTTGTTAACATATTGTTGATCGGAAATGATGTAGAATTTCTGGAAAGCATGCAGAGTTATTTGAAAAGTGTTTTTCAATGGAAAGCCTGGATTAAGCTACTTGAACATTGAGCATCAAGATCTATAAGGATAGATCAAAACGCTTAATGGTAGTTTCAAATGAGCACATACCTTGACATGATCTTGAAGGTGTTCAAGATGGATCAGTCAAAGAAGGAGTTCTTGCCTGAGTTGTAAGGTATGAAGTTAAGACTTAAAGCTCGACCACGACAGAAGAAAGAGGAAGGACGAAGGTCGTCCCCTGTGCTTTTGTCATAGGCTCTCTACAGTATGCTATGCTATGTGCCGCACCTGAAGTGTGCCTTGCCATGAGTCAGTCAAGGGGTACAAGAGTGATCCAAGAATGGATCACAGGACAGCGGTCAAAGTTATCCTTAGTAAATAGTGGACTAAGGAATTTTCTCGATTATGGAGGTGGTAAAAGAGTTCGTCATAAAGGGTTACGCCGATGCAAACTTTGACACTAATCCAGATTATTCTGAGTAGTAGACTGGATTCGTATAGTAGAACATTTATTTGGAATAGCTCCAAATAGAACGTGGTAGCTGCATCTAGGAGATGACATAGAGATTTGTAAAGCGCACACGGATCTGAAAGATTCAGACCCATTGACTATAACATCTCTCACAAGCATAACATGATCAAACCCAGAACTCATCGATTGTTAATCACATGGTAATGTGAACTAGATTATTGACTCTAGTAAACTCTTGGGTGTTAGTCACATGGGGATGTGACCTTGAGTGTTAATCACATATCGATGTGAACTGGATTATTGACTCTAGTGCAAGTGGGAGACTGTTGGAAATATACCCTAGAGGCAATAATAAATTGATTATTATTATATTTCCTTATTCATGATAATCGTTTATTATCCATGCTAGAATTGTATTGATAGGAAACTCAGATACATGTGTGGATACATAGACAACACCATGTCCCTAGTAAGCCTCTAGTTGACTAGCTCGTTGATCAATAGATGGTTACGGTTTCCTGACCATGGACATTGGATATCATTGATAATGGGATCACATCAGTAGGAGAATGATGTGATGGACAAGACCCAATCCTAAGCCTAGCACAAGATCATGTAGTTTGTATGCTAAAGCTTTTCTAATGTCAAGTATCATTTCCTTAGACCATGAGATTGTGCAACTCCCGGATATCGTAGGAGTGCTTTGGGTGTGCCAAACGTCACAACGTAACTGGGTGGCTATAAAGGTACACTACAGGTATCTCCGAAAGTGTCTGTTGGGTTGGCACGAATCAAGACTTGGATTTGTCACTCCGTGTAAACGGAGAGGTATCTCTGGGCCCACTCGGTAGGACATCATCATAATGTGCACAATGTGACCAAGGATTTGATCACGGGATGATGTGTTACGGAATGAGTAAATAGACTTGCCGGTAACGAGATTGAACAAGGTATCGGGATACGGACGATCAAATCTCGGGCAGGTATCGTACCGATAGACAAAGGGAATTGTATACGGGATTGATTAAGTCCTTGACATCGTGGTTCATCCGATGAGATCATCATGGAACATGTGGGAGCCAACATGGGTATCCAGATCCCACTGTTGGTTATTAACCGGAGAGTCATCTCGGTCATGTCTGCATGTCTCCCGAACCCGTAGGGTCTACACACTTAAGGTTCGATGACACTAGGGTTATAAAGGAAGTTTGTATGTGGTTACCGAATGTTGTTCGGAGTCCCGGATAAGATCCCAGACATCACGAGAAGTTTTGGAATGGTCCGAAGGTAAAGATTTATATATGGGAAGTCCTGTTTTGGTCACCGGAAAAGTTTCGGGTTTTATCGGTAACGTACCGGGACCACCGGGAGGGTCCCGGGGGTCCACCAAGTGGGGCCACCAGCCCTGGAGGCTTGCATGGGCCAAGAGTGGGAAGGGACCAGCCCCTGAGTGGGCTGGTGCACCTCCCACAAAGCCCAAGGCGCAGCTAGGAGGAGAAGGGGGAAACCCTAGGCGCAGATGGGCCTAAGGCCCACCCTAGGGCGCGCCCCCCTCTCCCCCTCTTGGCCGCCCCCTCCATCTAGGGCTGCCGCCCCTCTACGGGTGGGAACCCTAGATGGGGCGCACCCTCCTCCCCTCCTCCTATAAATAGTTGAGTTTTGGGGCTGCCCAACACAAGACGATTTGATCTCTCCCTGGCGCAGCCCTACCTCTCTCCTCCTCGGCTCTTGCGGTGCTTGGCGAAGCCCTGCCGGAGTACCACGCTCCTCCACCACCACCACGCCGTCGTGATGCTGCTGGATGGAGTCTTCCTCAACCTCTCCCTCTCTCCTTGCTGGATCAAGGCATGGGAGACGTCACCGGGCTGTACGTGTGTTGAACGCGGAGGTGTCGTCCGTTCGGCACTAGGATCTCCGGTGATTTGGATCACGACGAGTACGACTCCTTCAACCCCGTTCACTTGAACGCTTCCGCTTAGCGATCTACAAGGGTATGTAGATGCACTCTCCTTCCCCTCGTTGCTGGTTTCTCCATAGATTGATCTTGTTGACACGTAGGAAAATTTTGAATTTCTGCTACGTTCCCCAACACTATTTTGAGCATTGCAAATTCTATACCAAGCATCTTTTAGATTTTCTCCCTCCCTTTGCTTAAAATTTAGAATTTCATTCTCGGGAGACAACGGGGAAGATAAGGGACTAGCCATAATGACAAGCAAACGGAAAAGAGGCAAATAGAGAAAGAGAGGGAGGATAGAGAGAGAGGGCGAATAAAATGGCAAGGGTGAAGTGGGGGAGAGGAAAATGAGAGGCAAATGGCAAATAATGTAATGCGGGAGATAGGGATTGTTATGGGTACTTGGTATAATGACTTTTGCATAGACTCCCCAGAAACGGCGCCAGAAATCCTTCTTGCTACCTCTTGAGCACTGCGTTGGTTTTCCCCAAAGAGGAAGGGATGATGCACCAAAGTAGCGTAAGTATTTCCCTCAGTTTTTGAGAACCAAGGTATCATTCCAGTAGGAGGCTACGCGCGAGTCCCTCATACCTGCACAAAACAAATAAATCCTCGCAACCAACGCGGTAAGGGGTTGTCAATCCCTACATGGCCACTTACGAGAGTGAGATCTGATAGATATGATGAGATAATATTTTGGTATTTTTATGATAAAGATGCAAAGCAAAATAAAAGCAAAGGAAATTACTAAGTATTGGAAGATTAATATGATGAAGATAGACCTGGGGGCCATAGGTTCACTAGTGGCTTCTCTCAATAGCATAAGTATTCTATGGTGGGTGAACGAATTACTGTTGAGCAATTGACAAAATTGAGCATAGTTATGAGAATATCTAGGTACGATCATGTATATAGGCATCACGTCCAAGACAAGTAGACCAACTCCTGCCTGCATCTACTACTATTACTCCACTCATCGACCGCTATCCAGCATGCATCTAGAGTATTAAGTTAATGAAAACAGAGTAACGCCTAAGCAAGATGACATGATGTAGAGGGATAAACTCATGCAATATGATGAAAACCCCATCTTGTTATCCTCGATGGAAACAATACAATACGTGCCTTGCTGCCCCTACTGTCACTGGGAAAGGACACCGCAAGATTGAACCCAAAGCTAAGCACTTCTCCCATTGCAAGAAAGATCAATCCAGTAGGCCATACCAAACTGATAATTCGAAGAGACTTGCAAAGATAACCAATCATACATAAAAAAATTCAGAGAAGATTCAAATATTGTTCATAGATAGACTTGATCATAAACCCACAATTCATAGGTCTCAACAAACACACCGCAAAAAGAAGATTACATCGAATAGGTCTCCACAAGAGAGGGGGAGAACATTGTATTGAGATCCAAAAAGAGAGAAGAAGCCATCTAGCTAATAACTAAGGACTCGTAGGTCTGAGGTGAACTACTCACACTTCATCAAAGGGGCTATGGTGATGATGTAGAAGCCCTCCGTGATCGATGCCCCCACCGGCGGAGCTCCAGAACAGGCCCCAAGATGGGATCTCGTGGATACAGAAAGTTACGGCGGTGGAATTAGGGTTTTGGCTCCGTATCTGATCGTTTGGGGGTACATAGGTATATATAGGAGGAAGGAGTACGTCGGTGGAGCAACAGGAGGCCCACGAGGGTGGAGGGCGCGCCTGGGGGTAGGCACGCCCCCCCCCCCCACCTCGTGGCCTCCTCTTTTGTGTCTTGACGTAGGGTCCAAGTCTCCTAGGTCTTGTTCGTTGAGAAAATCATGTTCCCGAAGTTTTCATTCCATTCGGACTCCATTTGATATTCCTTTTCTTCGAAACCCTAAAATAGGCAAAAAAAAAGAGCAATTCTGGGCTGGGCCTCCGGTTAGTAGGTTAGTCCCAAAAATAATATAAAACTGGATAATCAAGCCCAATAATGTCCAAAACAGTAGATAATATAGCATGGAGCAATCAAAAATTATAGATACGTTGGAGACGTATCAGCGCCCCCTGCCTCGTGGGCTCCCTGGTGGCCCTCCGATGCCCATCTTCTGCTATATGAGGTCTTTCATCCGAGAAAAAATCATAAGCAAGCTCACGAGACGAAACTCTGCCGCCACGAGGCGGAACCTTGGCGGAACCAATCTAGGGCTCCGGTAGAGCTGTTCTGCCGGGGAAACTTCCCTCCGGGAGGGGGAAATCATCACCAACGATCCTCTCATCGGGAGGGGGTCAATCTCCATCAACATCTTCACCAGCACCATCTCATCTCAAACCCTAGTTCATCTCTTGTATCCAATCTTTGTATCCAAACCTCAGATTGGTACATGTGGGTTGCTAGTAGTGTTGATTACTCCTTGTAGTTGATGCTAGTTGGTTTAATTGGTGGAAGATCATATGTTCAGATCAATTATGCATATTAATACCCCTCTGATTATGAACATGAATATGCTTTGTGAGTAGTTACGTTTGTTCCTGAGGACATGGGAGAAGTCTTGCTATAAGTAGTCATGTGAATTTGGTATTTGTTCGATATTTTGATGAGATGTATGTTGTCATCCCTCTAGTGGTGTCATGTGAACGTCGACTACATGACACTTCACCATTTTTTGGGCCTAGAGGGAGGCATTGGTAAGTAATAAGTAGATGATGTGTTGCTAGAGTGACAGAAGCTTAAACCCTAGTTTATGTGTTGCTTCGTAAGGGGCTGATTTGGATCGATATGTTTCATGCTATGGTTAGGTTTACCTTAATACTCCTATTGTAGTTGCAGATGCTTGTGATGGGGGTTAATCATAAGTGGGATGCTTGTCCAAGTAAGGATATCATCCAAGCACCGGTCCACCCACATATCAAATTATCAAAGTACCGAACACGAATCATATGAACGTGATGAAAACTAGCTTGACGATAATTCCCATGTGTCCTCGGGAGCGCTTTCCTTCATATAAGAGTTTATCCAGGCTTGCCCTTTGATACAAAAAGGATTGGGACATCTTGTTGCACCTTATTTATTTTTATTACTTGTTGCTCGTTACAATTTATCTTATCACAAAACTATTTGTTATCGATAATTTCCGTGCTTGCAGAGAATACCTTGCTGAAACCCGCTTATCATTTCCTTCTGCTCCTCATTGGGTTCGACATTATTACTTATCAAAAAGGCTATGATAGATCCCCTACACTTGTGGGTCATCAAGACTCTTTTCTGGTGCCGTTGTCGGGGAGTGAAGCGCCTTTGGTAGGTGGAATTTTGTAAGGAAAAATTTATATAGTGTGCTGAAATTTACTGTCACTTGTTACTATGGAACATAATCCTTTAAGGGTTTGTTCGGGGTATCTTCACCTCGTCCGGAACCACGATTAGTTACCCCTCAACCTACTGAACCTACTGAAAATGTTTACTTTGAAATTCCTTCGGGTATGATATAGAAACTGCTAGCTAATCCTTTTGCAGGAGATGGAACATTGCATCCCGATTTACACTTAAATCTATGTGGGTGAAGTTTGTGGATTATTTAAGCTTGCAGGTATGCCCGAGGATGTTATCAATAAGAAGGTCTTCCATTTATCTTTGAAGGGAGATGCATTGACATGGTATAGGCTATGTGATGATATGGGATCATGGGACTATAAGCGATTGAAATTGGAATTTCATCAGAAGTTTTATCCTATGCATCTTGTTCATCGTGATCGTAATTATATATTTATATAATTTTTGGCCTTGTGAAGGAGAAAGCATCGCTCAAGCTTTGGGGAGGCTTAAGTCAATGTTATATTCATGCCCCGATCATGAGCTCTCAAGAGAAATGATTATTCAAAAAATTTATGCTCGACTTTCTCTCAGTAATTGATCCATGCTCGATACTTCTTGTACTGGATCTTTTATGATGAATACTATTGAATTCAAATGGGATTTATTGGAAAGAATTAAACGCAACTCTGAAGATTGGGACCTCGATGAAGGTAAGGAGTTAGGTATAACACCTAAGTTTGATTGTGTTAAATCTTTTATGGATACCGACGCATTTCGTGAATTTAGCACTAAATATGTACTTGACTCTAAGATAGCAGCTTCCTTTTGTGAATCCTTTGCTACTCATGTTGATCTCCCTAAGGAGAAGTGGTTTAAATATAATCCTCCCATTGAAGTAAAAGTAGTTGCACCTATTAAAGTTGAAGAAAAGACTATCGCTTATAATGATACTGTTGTTCCTACTGCTTATGTTGAGAAGCCACCTTTCCCTGTTAGAATAAAGGATCATGCTAAAGTTTCAACTGTAGTCAACAAAATTAATATTAGGACACACAAACCCCCTGAGCAAGTTAAAGTTGAACCTAATATTTCTATGGTCAAAGATCTCTTGGCTGATAATATTGATGGGCATGTTATTTACTTCTGTGATGAGACTGCTAGAATTGCTAGACCTGATACTAAAAACAAACATAGACATGTTGTAGGCATGCATGTTATTTATCTTAAAATAGGAGATCATTGCTATCATGGCTTATGTGATATGGGTGCTAGTGCAAGTGAAATACCTCGTTCCTTATACAAAGAAATTATGCATGATATTGCACCTGCTGAGATAGAAGATATCGATGTTACCATTAAGCTTGGCAATAGAGATACTATTTCACCAATTGGGATTGTTAGAGATGTTGAAGTCTTGTGTGGGAAGGTTAAATATCCTGCTGACTTTCTTGTTCTTGGTTCCCCACAAGATAGCTTTTGTCCCATTATATTTGGTAGACCCTTCTTGGATACTGTTAATGCTAAGATAGACTGTAAAAATGATATTGTTTCTGTTGGTTTAGGGGATATGTCTCATGAGTTTAATTTTGCTAAGTTTCGTAGACAACCCCGTGATGAAGAATTGCCTAGTAAAGATGAAATAATTGGTCTTGCTTCTATTGTCGTGCCTCCTACTAATCCTTTAGAACAATATTTACTAGACCATGAAAATGATATGTTTATGAATGAAAGAAGGGAAATAGATGAAGTATTATTTAAACAGGGACCTATTCTGAAACACAACTTGCCTGTTGAAATCCTAGGGGATCCTCCTCCACCTAAGGGTGATCCCGTGTTTGAGCTTAAACCATTACCTGATACTCTTAAATATGCTTATCTTGATGAAAAGAAGATATATCATGTTATTATTAGTGCTAACCTTTCAGAGAAGGAGGAAGAGAAATTATTGAAAACTTTGAAGAAGCAACGTGCTGCTATTGGATATACTCTTGATGATCTTAAGGGCATTAGTCCCACTCTATGTCAACACAAAATAAATTTGGAGAAAGACGCCAAACCAGTTATTGATCACCAACGACGGCTAAATCCTAAGATGAAAGAAGTGGTAAGAAAGGAAATATTAAAGCTCCTTGAGGCAGGTATAATTTATCCCGTTGCTGATAGTCAGTGGGTAAGTCTTGTCCATTGTGTCCCTAAGAAGGGAGGTATTACTGTTGTTCCTAATGATAAAGATGAATTGATCCCGCAAAGAATTATTACAGGTTATAGGATGGTAATTGATTTCCGCAAATTAAATAAAGCTACTAAAAAAGATCATTCCCTTTGCCTTTTATTGATCAGATGCTAGAAAGATTATCCAAACATACACACTTTTGCTTTCTAGATGGTTACTCTGGTTTCTCTCAAATACTTGTGTCAGCTGAGGATCAAGAAAAGACCACTTTTACTTGCCCTTTCGGTACTTTTGCTTATAGATGTATACCTTTTGGTTTATGTAATGCACCTGCTACCTTTCAAAGATGCATGATGGCTATATTCTCTAACTTTTGTGAAAAGATTTGTTAGGTTTTCATGGACGATTTCTCCGTTTATGGATCCTCTTTTGATGATTGCTTGAGCAACCTTTATCGAGTTTTGCAGAGATGTGAAGAAACTAATCTTGTCTTGAATTGGGAGAAGTGCCACTTTATGGTTAATGAAGGTATTGTCTTGGGGCATAAATTTTTTGAAAGAGGTATTGAAGTTGATAAAGCTAAAGTTGATGCTATTGAAAAGATGTCGTGTCCCAAGGACATCTAAGGTATAAGAAGTTTCCTTGGTCATTCCGGTTTTTATAGGAGGTTCATTAAGGACTTTTCAAAAATTTCCTGGCCTCTGACTAACCTATTACAAAAAGATATTTCTTTTGTCTTTGATGATGATTGTGTAGAATCATTTGAAATACTTAAGAAAGCTTTGATTTCTGCACCTATTGTTCAGCCACCTAATTGGAATTTACCCTTTGAAATTATGTGTGATGCTAGCGATTATGTTGTAGGTGCTGTTCTAGGACAAAGAGTTGATAAGAAGCTGAATGTTATCCAATATGCTAGTAAAACTCTAGATAGTGCCCAGAGAAATTGTGCTACTATTGAAAAGGAATTTTTAGCGGTTGTTTTTGCTTGTGGTAAGTTCAGACCTTATATTGTTGATTCTAAAGTAACTATTCACACCGATCATGCTGCTATTCAATACCTTATGGAAAAGAAAGATGCTAAACCTAGACTTATTAGATGGGTTCTCCTGCTACAAGAATTTGATTTGCATATTATTGATAGAAAGGGAGCTGAGAACCCCATTGCAGACAACTTGTCTAGGTTAGAGAATGTTCTTGATGACCCACTACCTATTGATGATGGCTTTCTTGATGAACAATTAGCTATCATAAATGCTTCTCGTACTGCTCCATGGTATGTTGATTATGCTAATTACATTGTTGCTAAATTCATACCACCTAGTTTCACATACCAAGAAAAGAAAAAGTTTTTCTATGATTTGAGACATTACTTTTGGGATGACCCACATCTTTATAAAGAAGGAGTAGATGGTATTATTAGACGTTGTGTACCTGATCATGAACAAGAATAGATCCTACGCAAGTGTCACTCCGTGGCTTATGGAGGGCACCATGCTGGAGATAGAACTGCTCATAAGGTATTGCAATCCAGTTTTTAATGGCCTACTCTCTTCAAGGATACCCGTAAGTTTGTCTTATCTTGTGATGAATGTCGAAGAATCGGTAATATTAGTAGACGTTAAGAAATGCCTATGAATTATTCACTTGTTATTGAACCATTTGATGTTTAGGGCTTTGATTATATGGGACCTTTTCCTTCCTCTAATGGGTATACACATATTTTAGTTGATGTTTATTACGTTACTAAGTGGGTAGAAGCTATTCCAACTAGTAGTGCTGATCATAACACCTCTATTAAGATGCTTAAAGAAGTTATTTTTCCGAGGTTTGGAGTCCCTATATATTTAATGACTGATGGTGGTTCATATTTTATTCATGGTGCCTTTCGTAAAATGCTTGCCAAGTATGATGTTAATCATAGAATTGCAGCTCCTTATCACCCGCAGTCTAGTGGTCAAGTAGAATTGAGTGACAAAGAGCTCAAATTAATTTTGCACAATACTGTTAATAGATCTAGAAATAAGTGGTCCAAGAAACTTGATGATGCATTATGGGCCTATAGAACTGCAATTAAAAACCCTATGGGTATGTCTCTGTATAAAATGGTTTATGGAAAAGCATGTCACTTACCTCTCGAACTAGAACATAAGGCATATTGGGCCATTAAAGAGATCAATTATGATTTCAAACTTGCCGGTGAGAAGAGGTTATTTGACATTAGCTCACTTGATGAATGGAGAACCCGGGCCTATGAAAATGCCAAATTGTTTAAAGAAAAAGTTAAAAGATGGCATGACAAAAGGATACAAAAGCATGAGTTTAATGTAGGTGATTATGTATTGCTATACAACTCTCGTTTAAGATTTTTTGCAGGCAAACTCCTCTCTAAATGGGAAGGTCCTTACGTTATCGAGGAGGTCTATTGTTCCGGTGCCATAAAAATCAACAACTTCGAAGGCACAAATCCGAGGGTGGTGAACGGTCAAAGAATCAAACATTATATCTCAGGTAATCCCATAAATGTTGAAACCAATATTATTGAAACCATAACCCCGGAGGAATACATAAGGGACACTTTCCATAACGTTTCAGACTCCAAAAAGGAATAGGTATGTGGTACGGTAAGTAAACCGACTTCAAAACAGTTCTAATGGCATTTTTTCTCCGTTTTGCAATATTTAGAAAAATAGGAAAATAAGAAGCAGTCCGGGAAGGACACGAGGCTTCCGCGAGGGTGGGAGGCGCACCCTACCCCCCTGGGCGCGCCCCCAGCCTCGTGGGCACCACGTGCGCTCTCCGGACTCTGTTTTCTTGCACGATACTTCTTTCAGTCGGTAAAAATTCATTATATAATCTCCGAAGGTTTTGACCTCCGTATCACGCAAATATCTCCTGTTTTTGTTTCGAGCTGTTTCCTGCCAGGGTTGTCAAGGCCAGGCATCATGTCGTCTCCCTCCTCCTCCAACAATGAGGGCAACGATGCTTGGCTAATGAAGATAGAGCTGAAGAGAGAAGAACCTGGAGAGATCAACAAGGATGATGGGATCAAGAAAGCCATGGGGGATCAAGTCCCGACAGTAGCAGAAGAAGACATCCTTCAACCTCACCACAATCTCTTTACCCCAAGGGAGATTGAAGCTTTCAAGATGATTGAGTTAGCTCGCATTCAAAACAAGTATCTCACAAGTGAAAATATTTTGTTGAAGGAGCATATCATCGCACTCAAGGACTATCCATCATCGCCAACACCTTCTTCACCAACAAAGAAGAAAATGAGCATCGGGTATGGGCACTCCCCTTAGCAACTGCCAAGCTTGGGGGAGTGCCCCGGTATCGTATCACCATCACTTTTACCTTTACCATTTTTCTTAGTTTGATCCTTTTGATAATATCTTGATCTAGTAGAATAAAGTTTTAGTATGATCTAGTTGTGAGCTTTGCTTTATGATCTTCCTATCTAATCGAGTCCGTGAGCTATATAATAAAGATTAGTGTTGAGTCAAGGGCTTAATTATTTTTCTATGATCTTGAGGGAATAAAATAAAAGAGAAGGAATAAAAAGAAATAAAGAGATCATATGGATCTTATGAAGAGTAATGAGCTCACATATAGAGAGTATGATGAATAAAAGTTGTTGAGAGTTGACAAACATAGTTTTGGTCATCGTTGCAATTAATAGGAAATAATAAAGAAAGGGAGGTCTTCACATATAAATATACTATCTTGGACATATTTTATGATTGTGAGCACTCATTAAAGTATAATATGCTAAAGAGTTGACGTTGGACAAGATAGACAACATAATGGGTTATGTTTTCTTACATCTGAGATAAATTATATTGTCATGGATCATCCAACATGTTGAGCTTGCATTTCCCTCTCATGCTAGCCAAGTTCTTTGCACCAAGTAGAAATACTACTTGTGCTTCCAAATATCCCTAAACCCAGTTTTGCCATGAGAGTCCACCATACCTACCTATGGACTGAGTAAGATCCTTCAAGTAAGTTGTCATCGGTGCAAGCAATAAAAATTGCTCTCTAAATATGTATGACTTATTAGTGTGGAGAAAATAAGCTTTATACAATCTTGTGATATGGAAGAAATAAAAGCGACATACTGCATAATAAAGGTCCATATCACAAGTGGCAATATAAAGTGACATTCTTTTGCATTAAGATTTTGTGCATCCAACCATAAAAGCGCATGACAACCTCTGCTTCCCTCTGCGACGGACCTATCTTTTACTTTTATCTTCTATCTTATATAAGAGTCATGGTGATCTTCACCTTTCCTTTTTTACATTTTATCCTTTGGCAAGCACAATGTGTTGGAAAGATCCTGATATATATGGCTAATTGGATGTGGGTTTGCATGAACTATTATTGTTCACATTACCCTTGAGGTAAAACGTTGGGAGGCAAAACTATAAGCCCCTATCTTTCTCTATGTCCAATTAAAACTTTATCCCCATAAATATTGCGTGAGTGTTAGCAATTGTGAAATACTAAAAGATGGTTGAGTATGTGGACTTGCTGGAAAGCTCTTATATTGACTCTTTCCTATGTTATGATAAATTGCAATTGCCTCAATGACTGAGATTAGAGTTTGTTGGTTCTCAATGAAGTTTATGATTCATACTTGAAATTGTGATTGAATTATTACTTTAGCATAAGAGATCATATGACAATATATATATATATTGCTGCTCTAAGAATGATCATGATGCCCTCATGTCCGTATTTTATTTTTATCGACACCTCTATCTCCAAACATGTGGACATATTTTTTGATTTCGGCTTTCGCTTGAGGACAAGCGAGGTCTAAGCTTGGGGGAGTTGATACTTCCATTTTGCATCATGCTTCTATATTGATATTTATTGCATTATGGACTGTTATTACACATTATGTCACAATACTTATGCCTATTCTCTCTTATTTTACAAGGTTTACATGAAGAGGGGGAATGTTGGCAGCTGGAATTATGGGCTGGAAAAGGAGCAAATATTAGAGACCTATTCTGCATAGCTCCAAAAGTCCTGAAACTTCATGAAAGTTATTTTCAGAATATATAAAAAATACTGAGCGAAGAAAGCACCAAAGGGGGGCCACCCACCAGCCACGAGGGTGGGGCGCGCCCCCCTGCCTCATGGGATCCTTGGTGGCCCTCCGATGCCCATCTTCTGCTATATGAGGTCTTTCGTCCGAGAAAAAATCATAAGCAAGCTCACGGGATGAAACTCCGCCGCCATGAGGCAGAACCTTGGCGGAACCAATCTAGGGCTCCGGCAGAGTTGTTCTATGGGGAAACTTCCCCCCGGGAGGGGGAAATCATCACCATCGTCATCACCAACGATCCTCTCATCGGGAGGGGGTCAATCTCCATCAACATCTTCACCAGCACCATCTCATCTCAAACCCTAGTTCATCTCTTGTATCCAAACCTCAGATTGGTACCTATGGGTTGCTAGTAGTGTTGATTACTCCTTTTAGTTCATGCTAGTTGGTTTAATTGGTGGAATATCATATGTTTAGATCCATTATGCATATTAATACTCCTCTGATTATGAACATGAATATGCTTTGTGAGTAGTTACGTTTGTTCCTGAGGACATGGGAGAAGTCTTGCTATAAGTAGTCATGTGAATTTGGTATTCGTTCGATATTTTGATGAGATGTATGTTGTCATCCCTCTAGTGGTGTCATGTGAACGTCGACTACATGACACTTCACCATTGTTTGGGCCAAGAGGGAGGCATTTGGAAGTAATAAGTAGATGATGGGTTGCTAGAGTGACAGAAGCTTAAACCCTAGTTTATGTGTTGCTTCGTAAGGGGCTGATTTGGATCCATATGTTTCATGTTATGGTTAGGTTTACCTTAATACTTCTATTGTAGTTGCGGCTGCTTGCAATGGGGGTTAATCATAAGTGGGGTGCTTGTCCAAGTAAGGACAACACCCAAGCACCGGTCCACCCACATATTAAATTATCAAAGTACCGAACGCGAATCATATGAACGTGATGAAAACTAGCTTGACGATAATTCCCATGTGTCCTTGGGAGCGCTTTCCTTCATATAAGAGTTTGTCCAGGCTTGTCCTTTGCTACAAAATGGATTGGGCCATCTTGCTGCACCTTATTTACTTTTATTACTTGTTGCTCGTTACAATTTATCTTATCACAAAACTATATGTTACCAATAATTTCAGTGCTTGCAGAGAATACTTGCTGAAAACTGCTTATCATTTCCTTCTGCTCCTCGTTGGGTTCAACACTCTTACTTATCGAAAAGGCTACGATAGAGCCCCTACACTTGTGGGTCATCAACACACAACCCGAATACCGTATCCGGTGCGACGTGTTATTTATCACACAAGTGTTAACATAAGGAAATGCGTGTGTAACTTACTAATCTTCGCACACGAGTACTCGCAGACGCATCGTGTGCGATACTCCTAGCCACCGCAAGCAACTAGTTTGCATTTTTCAAAGTTTTTTGTACACACAGAATCGCACACGAACTAACTGTATTGACCGTCTGTGTTGTAAATTCTCATCGCAAACAGTTCATCCGAGTCGGCTGTTTGCCACGTATCACACACATCTTGTTGAGTTGAATCGTTTCTGTTGCATTCGCTAATCAAAAACAGTTAGTTCGAGTGAACTGTATGCCCTATATCACACACACACACACACACACACACACACACACACACCTTGATCTGGCTAACCATTTATGTTGCACTCCCTAATAGCAAATGGTTCATCGGAGCGAACTGTATGCCGTACATCACACACACATTGATATGGCTGCCCGTTTCTATTGTTCTGCCTCAACGCAAACAGTTCGAACGGGTTAACCGTGTGCCCTGCATCGCACACGCAACTAAAATATGAACCGTGTTTGATGCATCCTCCATCGCAAACATTTTTCACCTTTTTGACGGTTTTTTACATCCCCGTTTGTGATTAATGCATCGCACATAGTTTCGTCAAAGGGTCTCTGATCGTAGTGTCGCGTTAGCAGCATCCTGCAGTAGTGTGTCAACCCATTTAATAAAGACATCATATAGTTATATCATCTCATTCTGTTTAGTGTTTATAGTCATCATATTTTGAATTATGTCATTCTATCCATGAATTATATCATGCTATCATGTTTCCATAGGTGGCATGTATGTGAATTATGGCATGCCACCTATTTAAGAAACACATCATGTAGTTATATCATGTCATCTTGTTTACATAGTCATCATATTTTGAAATATGTATTTCTATCCTGTTTAGTTAGCCATCATATATGTGAAATTGTCTCATGCTATCCTATTTAGTTAGCCATCATATATGTGAATTTGTGTCAGGCTATCCTGTTTGGTTAGACAACATAAATGTGAATTATTTCATGCCCTCTTTTATTCCCCACTATCCATTGCATCTGTCTATCATACAATGTATGTACATTCAATTACTTTTCTTGTTTATCAGCCATTTGAATTGGAGGAGGTGATGGCAGTATCTAAGGGAGTAACAACATGGTCTTCAAAAAAGATAGTGCTACCAATCGATGCAGATAGAATCACGGTTGTACTTGCCCAAGAACCAGCCCCACCACACATAACCCAGACTCTCGCAGATTGTACCCCTACCCAGTTGAGAACCAGCTACACCCCTTCTAACCCCAACCCCAGCAGATAGTAACCTAGTTCCAGTTGACACAACATTGTCTCCACCATAGAGCACCCAAACACAAGCAGTTAGTAAGGCAACTACAGTGCCCAAAGCACGAGGACCACCACTCGGAACCCCAACTCAACGCTTAAAGCGGAAGAAGAATTGTTCTCAAGTTAGGTTTTGTAGCTATGATTCATACTCCTTTGCTCTTGCATCACTGTATTTACTCATACCAAGTATTTTTAAATTTGAAGGATGGAATTGAAACTCCAATGGCGCAACAGTTATGTTTCAAACCTGTTTCTTTAACTGGTTTGCTGTTATAACTTGCTCTATGTTGGTTTCAGTTTCAATTGAATAAATAGTTATGTTCTCATGTCACGCACATTACAAGTGTTGTTATTGCTCTGTAGTTTCCCACACTTATATTCTGTCTATGCTGCTTTGTCTTAAACAAATATTATTTGAACTTTGTCTCTATCTTGATTTGGCAACAAAAACTAGAATGATATAGACCATACAGTGACCATGTTACATAGATATATGTGTGTTTCATGTTGTTATCCTATCCACTTTACTACTAAACTGATTTACCAAAATGAGTTTCATATACAAACATGGTAAACATGTGATGTGTCTGCTTGTTTCTCTTTTAGAATGCGGAAAAAATATTGGAGAAGATTACCCTGTTATGCAATGGTAAAGGAAGTAATGCAGATAAGGTATAAGATAGTGAGACATCCCTGTTGGTCTCCAAGAAAGCTAATAAAAACTATCTTGACGACAATGAGACAACCCCAAAGTCCTGTCTTGATGTAGTGTTCGAGTTACTGGCCACTACTGCTGGCACAAGCTCTTCGAAATCGCTACCTGAATCAGTTCATCTTCTTGAGTCTCAACTTCAAGTTGAAAGACATCGATCATATGTGCTGCAACACAAAGCCGAAGGACTAAGGAAGTCCCTGCAGAATTCAAATGCATACTTTCTGGTGTAACAACAAGCGCTAGAGGATTTATGCGCCAAACAAGACAAAGTTAATAAGCTTGATAAGCATCTTGCCAGCATGCTAGGTACCCAGGATATTGTTTCTTGAGCCCTTTGAAGTGGTTTCAGTTCTGGACTTGTTTTGCTACGGCGTTTATTTGCACTGGTCGCCAACTTTGACAACCAGTGTATGTGATATGCTCCTTTGTTCCCTATATTTGCACTGGTGGCAAACTTTGATGCCCAGTGGATGTAATATGTGTAATAGCCATAATAGCCTAGCATTAGTTGCTTGCTTATTTATTTCCTTATTGTCTTGTTTAGTTGTTTGCTTGTAGTCACTGCAGTTCTTTTTTCTGCGTTTTTCTAGTGGCCACAATATAACCTATTTTTTATAACTAGGCCACAATAACCATGGGCAACATACGGACCGTTATAACCATGGTCCTGCTACTTGTTGTAGTGACCATGGGCCTCCTAGGAGCCGTAGGATCCATGGGCCCTCGATGGCTTGTATAATCAATGGGCCTTCTACGGGTCGTATGATCGATTGGCTAAACATGGGTCGTACTATTCGTGGACCAATAATGGTCCGCAAAATGGGTCTTAAACGGGCTAGAGTGGAAATCATGTGTTTATGGCCCGACCATAACGGGTCATCAATATGCCGAATAACGTGCTTAATTCTATCGACAGGCATCACGGGTCGTTAATGGGTCATATCTGATGACGCTATGAAAACAGCCCAACGGGTTAACGGGCCACAAATGGGCCGACTGTAACCACGGGCTGAATTTGGCCCACAAGCGAAACATGCTAGTAACGGACCATAAGTAACCGAATGCTGGAAATAAGCACAAGAATAAATGGGCCCTTAGAAGGCCGAAAGGTAACACGGGCTGGAAACGGCCCAACCGAATAATGGGTCATTAATGGGTGTAAAGTGATACACTGTTCATCATGGGCTAGTTTCATCACGGGCCTTTAATGGGCCCAAAGTTACAAAGGGCCTCATATGGGCCAAAAGACGTCATGGGTCATACATGGGCCAGAAGTCACAACAGGCTGGAATCATATTGCACGGCCCAGATGATGCTACTGGGCCCAATTCAGATAGGTCATAATGTTGGGTAACGTACCATGCAATTTCAAAATTTTCCCTATGCTCACGCAAGATCTATCTAGGAGATGCATAGCAACGAGAGGGAAGAGTGTGTCTACGTACCCCGTAGACCGAAAGCGGAAGCGTTTAACAACGCGGTTGATGTAGTCGAACTTGTTCTAGCTCCGACCCATCAAGCACCGAACGTACGGCACCTCCGAGTTCTGCACACGTTCAGCTCGGTGACATCCCTCGCCTTCTTGATCCAGCAAGGTGTTGAGGTAGTAAATGAGTTTCGTTAGCACGATGGCGTCGTGACGGTGATGCTGAAGTGATTCTCGCAGGGCTTCGCCTAAGCACCACAAAACTATGACCGGGGGTGTAAACTTTGGAGGGGGGCGCCACACATGGCTAACAATTGATGGTGTTGTGTTATAGACGCCCCCTCCCCACATATATATAGGTGGGAGGGGGAGGAGAGGCAGTCAGGGGCGCCCTAGGGTTGGCCGCCGCCCCCTAGGGGCCCTGCCTTGCCCTGCGCCCCCCTTTCCATGTATGCATGAAGGGGAAGGAAAGAGGGGGTGAGGGAAGGAAGTGGGAATCCCAATCCACGCTTTCCTTTCCCTTCCCCCCTTTCCTTATCCTCTTGTGGCCTTCCTCCCTCTCTCCACTATGGCCCATGAGGCCCATTAACTTTCCCGGGGGGTTCCGGTAACCTCCCGGTACTCCGAAAAATCACCGAACCTCTTCGGAATGATTCCGGTGTCCGTATATAACCTTCCAATATATCAATATTTACCTCTCGACCATTTCAAGACTCCTCAACATGTCCGTGATCTCATCCGGGACTCCGAACAAACTTCGGTCACCAAAACACATACTCATAATACAAATCGTCATCTAACATTAATTGTGCGGACCCTACGGGTTCGAGAACTATGTAGGCATGACCGAGACACATCTCCGGTCAATAACCAATAGCGGAACCTGGATGCTCATATTGGTTACTACATATTCTACGAAGATCTTTATCGGTGAAACCGCATAACAACATACGTCATTCCCTTTGTCATCGGTATGTTACTTGCCCGAGATTCGATCGTCAGTATCATCATACCTAGTTCAATCTCAGATACATCTCCAACATATCTATAATTTTTTATTGTTCCATGCTATTATATTATCTGTTTTGAATGTTTAATGGACTTTAATATGCTCTTTTATATTATTTTTGGGACAAACCTATTAACCGGAGGCCCAGTGCCAGTTTCTGTTTTCTTGCCTATTTCAGTGTTTAGCAGAAAAGGAATACCAAACGGAATCCAAATGGTACGAAACCTTCGCGATGATCTTTCTTGGACCGAAAGCAAACCAGAAGACCTAGAGTTGAAGTCTCAAACTCCGTGAGGCGGCCACGAGATAGGAGGGCCCGCCCAGGGGGGTAGGTGCGCCCCCACCCTTGTGGGCCCCACGGAGCTCCACCGACGTACTTCTTTCGCATGTATATACTCTTATAACCTAGAAACATCAGGGGGAGCCATGAAACCACTTTTCCACCGCCACAACCTTCTGCACCTATGAGATCCCATCTTGGGGCCTTTTCCGGCGATCTGCCGGAGGGGAATCGATCACGGAGGGATTCTACATCAACACCATAGCCTCTCCGATGAAGTGTGAGTAGTTTACCACAGACCTTCGGGTCCATAGTTATTAGCTAGATGGCTTCTTCTCTCTCTTTGATCTTCAATACAAAGTTCTCCTCGATGTTCTTGGAGATCTATTCTATGTAATACTCTTTTGTAGTGTGTTTGCCGAGATCCGATGAATTGTGGGTTTATGAACTTGATTATCTATGAATATTATTTGGTTCTTCTCTGAATTCTTCTATGCATGATTTGATATATTTGCAAGTCTCTTCGAAATATTGGTTTAGTTTGGCCTACTAGATTGATCTTTCTTGCAATGGGAGAAGTGCTTAGCTTTGTGTTCAATCTTGCGGTGTACTTTCCCAGTGAGAGTAGGGGCAGCAAGGCACATATTGTATTGTTGCTATCGAGGATAAAAAGATGGGGTTTATGTCATATTGCTTGAGTTTATCCCTCTACATCATGTCATCTTGCTTAATGTGTTACTCTAGATGCATGCTGGATAGCGGTCAATGTGTGGAGTAATAGTAGTAGATGCAGAATCGTTTTGATCTACTTGACACGGACGTGATGCCTATATTCATGATCATTGCCTTAGATATCTTCATAACTACGCACTTTTCTATCAATTGCTCGGCAGTAATTTATTCACCCACTGTAATACATGCTATCATGAGAGAAGCCACTAGTGAAACATATGGTCCCCGGGTCTCTTTCTTATTATATTGCATCTCTTTTATTTTACATCGCATCTAGTTTACTATTTTGCAATCTTTACTTCCCAATCTATATAACAAAATACCAAAAATATTTACCTTATTATCTCTATCAGATCTCACTTTCACAAGTGACGGTGAAGGGATTGACAACCCCTTTATCGCGTTGGTTGCGAGGTTCTTGATTGTTTGTGCAGGTACTGGGTGACTTGTGCGTTGTCTCCTACTGGATTGATACCTTGGTTCTCAAAAACTGAGGGAAATACTTACGCTAATTTGTTGCATCACCCTTTCCTCTTCAACGGAAAACCAACGCATGCTCAAGAGGTAGCAAGAAGGATTTCTGGCGCCGTTGCCGGGGCGATCTATGCCAAGTCAAGGCATACCAAGTACCCATCATAAACTCTTCTCCCTCGCATTACATTATTTGCCATTTGCCTCTCGTTTTCCTCTCCCCCACTTCACCTTTGCCGTTTTATTCGCTCCTCTTTCGTTCGCCTCTTTTCGCTTGCTTCTTGTGTGCTTGTTTGTTGGATTGATTGTTTGTCATGATGGCTCAAGATAATACTAAATTATGTGACTTTTCCAATACCAACAACAATGATTTTATTGGCACTCCGATTGCTCCCACTACCGATGCTGAATCTTGTGAAATTAATACCGCTTTGTTGAATCTTGTCATGAAAGATCAATTTTCTGGCCTTCCTAGTGAACATGTCGCTACCCATCTAAACAACTTTGTTGATTTGTGTGATATGCAAAATAAGAAAGATGTGGATTATGATATTGTTAAATTGAAGCTATTTCCGTTTTCGCTTAGAGATCGTGCTAAAACTTGGTTCTCTTCTTTGCCTGAAAATAGTATTGATTCACGAAATAAGTACAAATATGCTTTTATCTCTAAGTATTTTCCTCCCGCTAAGATCATCTCTCTTAGGAACGATATTATGAATTTTAAGCAACTTGATCATGAGCATGTTTCACAAGCTTGGGAGAGGATGAAATTAATGATTCGTAATTGCCCTACGCATGGTTTGAATTTGTGGATGATTATACAAAAAAATTATGCCGGATTGAATTTTGCTTCTAGAAATATTTTAGATTCGGCCACGGGAGGCACTTTTATCGAAATCACTTTAGGAGAAGCTACTAAACTCCTATACAATATTATGGTTAATTATTCTCAATGGCACACTCAAAGATACACTAGTAAAAAAGTTCATGCGATTGAAGAGATTAATGTTTTGAGTGGAAAGATGGATGAATTTATGAAATTGTTTGCTAAAAAAGGTGTTTCTTCAGATCCTAATGGCATGCCTTTGTCCACTTTGATTGAGAATAATAATGAATCTATGGGTGTGAATTTTGTTGGTAGGAACAATTTTGGTAACAACGCGCATAGAGGAAACTTTAATTCTAGGTCGTTTCCTAGTATTCCTCTAATAATTATGGTAATTCCTACAACAAATCTTATGGGAATTTTAATAAGATGACATCTGATTTTGAGAGTAGTGTTAAAGAATTTATGAATTCGCAGAAGAATTTCAATGCTTTGGTTGAAGAAAATTTGCTTAAGATTGATGAATTGGCTAGGAACATGGATAGAATTTCTCTTGATGTTGATTCTTTGAAACTTATATCTATTCCACCTAAACATGACGTCAATGAGTCTCTCAAAGCCATGAGAATTTCCATTGATGAGTGCAAAGAAAGAACCGCTAGGATGCGTACTAAAAAGATTGCTTTGTGAAAGTGTGTTCTTCTAGTTTTCATGATAATAATGATGAAGATCTAAAAGTGATTGATGTGTCTCCTATTAAATATTTGTTTTCCAATATGAATCTTGATAAAGATGGGACTGGAGATGAGTCAACTTTAGCTAAAAGGCGTCCCAATGATTCGGAGTTTTTAGATCTTGATGCAAAAATTAATAAAAGTGGGATTGAACAGGTCAAAACTTTACATAGCAATGAACCCACTATTTTGGATTTCAAGGAATTTAATTATGATAATTGCTCTTTGATAGATTGTATTTCCTTGTTGCAATCCGTGTTAAATTCTCCTCATGCTTATGATCAAAATAAAGCTTTTACTAAACATATCGTTGATGTTTTAATGCAATCCTATGAAGAAAAGCTTGAACTAGAAGTTTCTATCCCTAGTAAATTTTATGATTTGTGGGAACCTACTATTAAAATTAAGATTAAAGATTATGAATGCTATGCTTTATGTGATTTGGGTTCTAGTGTTTCCACGATTCCAAAACTTTGTGTGATGTGCTAGGTTTCCGTGAATTTGATTATTGTTCTTTAAATTTGCATCTTGCGGATTCCATCATTAAGAAACCTATGGGAATAATTAATGATGTTCTTATTGTTGCAAATAGGAATTATGTGCCCGCAGATTTCATTGTTCTTAATATAGATTGCAATCCTACATGTCCTATTATTCTTGGTAGACCTTTCCTTAGAATGATTGGTGCAATTATTACATGAAAGAAGGAAATATTAGATTCCAATTTCTGTTAAGGAAAGGCATGAAACACTTTCCTAGGAATAAAATTAAATTGTCTTATGAATCTATTAGGAGAGCCACTTATGGATTGCATACCAAAGATGACAATACCTAGATCTATTCTTGCTTTTATGCCTAGCTAGGGGCGTTAAACGATAGCGCTTGTTGGGAGGCAACCCAATTTTATTTTTGTTATTTACTTTTCGTTCCTGTTTAGTAATAAATAATTCATCTAGCCTATGTTATGATTGTGTTTTTATGTTTTAATTAGTTTTTGTGCCAAGTAAAGCCTTTAGGATCTTCTTGGGTGATTGTTGTTTGATCTTACTGATAAAAACAGAAAGTATGCGCTCACGAGAATAATTTTCATTTTGTACCAAAGAGCGATAAAATACCAATTCCAACTGCAGTAGATCATTATAAAAATTTTACTGGTCATCCTAATTTTTCAGAATTTTTGGAGTTACATAAGTATTCGAAACATCCAGATTGTTATAGACTGTTCTGTTTTTGACAGATTCTGTTTTTCGCGTGTTGTTTGCTTATTTTAATGCATCTATGGCTAGTATCGGGGGGTATGAACCATAGAGAAGTTGGAATACAATATGTTTAACACCAATATAAATAAAAAATGAGTTAGTTACAGTACCTTAAAGTGGTGGTTTATTTTCTTATACTAACGGAGCTTATGAGATTTTCTGTTGAGTTTTGTGTTGTGAAGTTTTCAAGTTTTTGGGTAAAGATTTGATGGATTTTGTAACAAGGAGTGGCAAGAGACTAAGCTTGGGGATTCCGAAGGCACCCCAAGGTAAAATTCAAGGACAACCAAAAGCCTAAGCTTCGGGGCATCCCCACTTTCGTCTTCGTCTATCGGTAACTTTACTTGGGGCTATATTTTTATTCACCACATGATATGTGTTTTGCTTGGAGCGTCTTGTATGATTTGAGTCTTTTCTTTTTAGTTTACCACAATAATCCTTGCTGTACACACCTTCTAGGAGATACATGCATGAATCGGAATTTATTAGAATACTCTATGTGCTTCACTTATATCTTTTGAGCTATACAATTTTGCTCTAGTGCTTCACTTATATCTTTTTAGAGCATGGTGGTGGTTTTATTTTATAGAAATTATTGGTCTCTCATGCTTCACTTATATTATTTTGAGAGTCTTTTAGAACAGCATGGTAATTTTCTTTGGTTATAACTTATAAAATTAGTCCTAATATGACGGGCATCCAAGATGGGTATAATAAAAACTTTCATATAAAGTGTGTTGAATGCTATGAGAAGTTTGATACTTGATGATTGTTTTGAGACATGAGGATGGTGATATTAGAGTCATGCTAGTTGAGTAGTTGTGAATTTGAGAAATACTTGTGTTGAGGTTTGCAAGTCCCGTAGCATGCACGTATGGTAACCGTTGTGTAACAAATTTGAAGCATGAGGTATTTTTTTGATTGTCTTCCTTATGAGTGGCGGTCGGGGACGAGCGATGGTCTTTTCCTACCAATATATCCCCCTAGGAACATGCGTGTAGTGCTTGGTTTTTGATGACTTGTAGATTTTTGCAATAAGTATGTGAGTTCTTCATGACTAATGTTGAGTCCATGGATTATACGCACTCTCACCCTTCCACCATTGCTAGCCTCTCTAGTACGGCGCAACTTTCGCCGGTACCATAAACCCACCATTTACCTTCCTCAAAACAGCCACCATACCTACCTATTATGGCATTTCCATAGCCATTCCGAGATATATTTCCATGCAACTTTCCACCGTTCCGTTTATTATGACACGCTCCATCATTGTCATATTGCCTAGCATGATCATGTAGTTGACATCATATTTGTCGCAAAGCCACCATTCATAATTTTTTCATACATGTCACTCTTGATTCATTGCACACCCCGGTACATCGCCGCAGGCACGCATATAGAGTCATATTTTTGTTCTAAGTACCGAGTTGTAATCTTTGAGTTGTAAATAAATAGAAGTGTGATGATCATCATTATTAGAGCATTGTCCCATGTGAGGAAATAAAAAAGAGAAAGGCCAAATAAAAAAAAAGAAGTCCCAAAAGGGGGGGGGATGAGAGAAAAGGAGAGAAGGGACAATGATACTATCCTTTTTCCACACTTGTGCTTCAAAGTAGCACCATGATCTTCATGATAGAGAGCCTCTTATTTTGTCACTTCCATATACTAGTGGTTAATTTTCATTATACAACTTGGCTTGTATATTCCAACGATGGGCTTCCTCAAATGCCCTAGGTCTTCGTGAGAAAGCAAGTTGGATGCACACACACTTAGTTTATTTTGTTGAGCTTTCATACATTTATAGCTCTAGTGTATCCGTTGCATGGCGATCCCTACTCACTCACATTGACATCTACTGATGGGCATCTCCATAGCCCATTGATATGCCTAGTTGATGTGAGACCATCTTCCTCCTTTTTTGTCTTTTCCACAACGACCACTCTATTCCACCTGTAGTGCTATGTCCATGGCTCACGCTCATGTATTGCGTGAAAGTTGCAAAAGTTTGAGATTACTAAAGCATGAAACAATTGCTTGGCTTGTCATCGGGGTTTTGCATGATTTGAGTATTTTGTGTGACGAAAATGGAGCATGACAAAACTATATGATTTTGTAGGGATGAGCTTTCTTTGGCCATGTTACTTTGAGAGGACATAATTACTTTGTTAGTATGCTTGAAGTATTATTATTTGTATGTCAATATTAAACTTTTGTCTTAAATCTTTCAGATATGAACATTCATGCCACAATAAAGAAAATTACATTAATAAATATGTTAGGTAGCATTCCACATCAAAAATACTGTTTTTATTATTTACCTACTCGAGGACGAGCAGGAATTAAGCTTGGGGATGCTTGATACGTCTCCAACATATCTATAATTTTTTATTGTTCCATGCTATTATATTATCTGTTTTGTATGTTTAATGGGCTTTAATATGCTCTTTTATATTATTTTTGGGACTAACCTATTAACCGGAGGCCCAGTGCCAGTTTCTGTTTTTTTGCCTATTTTAGTGTTCCGCAGAAAAGGAATACCAAACGGAATCCAAACGGAATGAAACCTTCGCGATGATCTTTCGTGGACCGAAAGCAAACCAGAAGACTTGGAGTTGAAGTTTGGAACTCCGTGAGGCGGCCACGAGATAGGAGGGCGCGCCCCCACCCTCATGGGCCCCACGGAGCTCCACCAACATACTTCTTTCGCCTATATGTACTCTTATACCGTAGAAATATCAGGGGAGCCACAAAACCACTTTTCCACCGCCGCAACCTTCTGTACCCATGAGATCCCATCTTGGGGCCTTTCCAGCGATCTGCTAGAGGGGGGATCGATCACGGAGGGCTTCTACATCAACACCATAGCCTCTCCGATGAAGCGTGAGTAGTTTTCCACAGACCTTCGGGTCCATAGTTATTAGCTAGATGGCTTCTTCTCTCTCTTTGATCTTCAATACAAAGTTCTCCTCGATGTTCTTGGAGATCTATTCGATGTAATACTCTTTTGCGGTGTGTTTGTCGAGATCCGATGAATTGTGGGTTTATGAACTTGATTATCTATGAATATTATTTGGTTCTTCTTTGAATTCATATATGCATGTTTCATATCTTTTCAAGTCTCTTCGAATTATCAGTTTAGTTTGGCCTACTAGATTGATCTTTCTTGCAATGGGAGAAGTGCTTAGCTTTGGGTTCAATCTTGCGGTGTCCTTTCCCAGTGACAGTAGGGGCAGCAAGGCACGTATTGTATTGTTGCCATCGAGGATAAAAATGTGGGGTTTATGTTATATTGCTTGAGTTTATCCCTCTACATCATGTCATCTTGCTTAATGTGTTACTCTGTTCTTATGAACTTAATACTCTAGATGCATGCTAGATAGTGGTCGATGTGTGGAGTAATAGTAGTAGATGCAGAATCGTTTCAATCTACTTGACACGGACGTGATGCCTATATTCATGATCATTGCCTTAGATATCTTTATAACTATGCACGTTTCTATCAATTGCTCGGTAGTAATTTGTCCACCCACCAAAATACATGCTATCATGAGAGAAGCCACTAGTGAAACCTATGGCCCCCGAGTCCCTTTCTTATTATATTGCATCTTTTTAATTTTACATCGCATCTCGTTTACTATTTTGCAATCTTTACTTTCCAATCTATACAACAAAAATACCAAAATATTTATCTTATTATCTCTATCAGATCTCACTTTCGCAAGTGAGGGTGAAGGGATTGACAACCCCTTTATTGCGTTGGTTGCGAGGTTCTTGATTGTTTGTGCAAGTACTAGGTGACTTGTGCATTGTCTCCTACTAGATTGATACCTTGGTTCTCAAAAACTGAGGGAAATACTTACGCTACTTTGCTGCATCACCCTTTCCTCTTCAAGGGAAAACCAACACATGCTCAAGAGGTAGCAATCTCGTTACCGGCAAGTCTCTTCACTCGTTCCATAATACATCATCCTGCAACTAACTCATTAGTCACTTTTCTTGCAAGGCTTCTTATGATGTGCATTACCGAGAGGGCCCGGAGATACCTCTCTGATACTCGGAGTGACAAATCCTAATCTCGATCTATGCCAACCCAACAAACACCTTCGGAGATACCTACAGAGCATCTTTATAATCACCTAGTTACATTGTGACGTTTGATAGAACACATGGTATTCCTCCGGTATCCGGGAGTTGCATAATCTCATAGTCGAAGGAATATGTATTTGACATGAAGAAAGCAATAGCAATAAAACTGAACGATCAATATGCTAAGCTAACGAGTGGGTCTTGTCCATCACATCATTTTCCTAGTGATGTGATCTCGTTCATCAAATGACAACACATGTCTATTGTTAGGAAACTTAACCATCTTTGATTAACGAGCTAGTCTAGTAGAGGCTTACTAGGGACACAATGTTTTGTCTATGTATCCACACATGTATCAAGTTTCCGGTTAATACAATTCTAGCATGAATAATAAACATTTACCATGATATAAGGAAATATAAAATAACAACTTTATTATTGCCTCTAGGGCATATTTCCTTCACATAACGGGTAGCGAGTTAGCGGGGTGTAAATGGGCTATATGCGAACAGGCTGCTAACAGGCTTTCCGTGGGCCAGCCCGCTACCTTTTGACCAAGTCAAACGAGCCGACCTTTTCACCTGAATGGTCCTCTGTTGGGCCGTGCCACGTGTCGACGTATCATTGGCACCTCCCGTCCAATGAGTGGATGACATCTATCCCAATGCTGAGCCGACACGTGGTTCCTCTGGCCATTGAGAATTTTACACGTGGAAAATCCCCATTGGCCCGGTGTCATGGTTTTGTCACGGCAGATGTCCTTGTGAAAGGACTTAGTCGTGGAGCCATCGATACGGGTTAGCTTAAAGAGGTTAAACCGGACAAGGGACACGAGAGTTTTATACTAGTTCGGCCCCTTCGATGAAGGTAGAAGCCTACGTCTAGTTGTGATGGAATTGCTGGGGTTTCGATGACCAAGGAGCGAATCCGCTTTGCCTGGATCTCGAGTTGTTGTCTATTGTCTTGTCCCTAAACTGCCGCCAGGTTGTCCCTTTATATACACAGGTTGACGCCCGTCGCTTTACAGAGTCCCGAGGGCGGATCGTTAACGTGTCCAACTCGGTATCTATCATTCCTATCTTACAATGCAAGTTACATGAGAAAGTCGGTTTACATCTACAGGCCCTAACCCGCCTTTGGGCCTTGGGCCTTCGTAAAGCGCCACCATCCTCACGTCTTCATGGGCTTCTAATCTTCATAGAGTTAACCTGGCTACTCATGGCCGGTTTACGTCCAGTAGTAATATCCCCAACATTAGGCCCCAGATTGATTTGAACTTGTTCATGTCAATCTTCAACACTTAGAAAAATTCTTGCCCTGGCACTTTCACATGGATCTTGTAAACCGCCGTGACATCATTCTTCAGATCCGCAGTAAACCGCCATGATATCACCTATTCGTTGAAGTTGAAGATGCCTTTTATTAATGAGCATCCAACCATCGAGGCGACAACTTTATTAAAGATCGATTTTTGTGCTCCTCGATTCTCGCGCATGTCGCTTATCTCTTCGCCTTATAAATAGGGTTGAGACCCCTTTTTCTATTTCCTCCATTACCTCTTCATCTCTTCTTCCTCCTCGCGAGGTACCTGCGCCCGAACGCCGCCGCCGTCGTCGAACTTCGCCCCTGCATCACCGTCAGCCGCTGCATCGACCTGGTCGCATCAGAAAGATGCGGCGCACCTCCGCTACCTCAACAGCTGTTGTAAGCCTTTGCTTCCTTCTTCTGTAGATACATTAGGGTTCATATGGGTTCATGCTTCTCTTCTCGTGTTCTTTGTTAGCCCGTAGATAGTAGAGCTCGATCTTGACGTGTTCCACATAGTAGCTATGGTACTCCTTACCTCGGCCATTTAAACCAAACCTTAAATACCTAACAACTTGATCTGGACCTTTTGTGAACTGCTTCAGGACCAAACCTTTTTAAGTCTCAATATTTTTCCTTTTCCTGACTTACGGTAGATCCAAAATTTCAATGCAATCTTGTGAAACCTGTTTCCCTCACTTAGGTATTTTTAGATCTGTACCCCTCACACCAATATATGGCGGTTTAACTTTTGAAGCATGATAATCCGGCAGGTACCATTAGTCCCCTTTTAAATCACCGATTTATTTATACTCCGGTTTAACAGTATGCATATACCTCTGCTTCTGTTCATTTTCCTTATCTTTCACAAATACTCTATCGTTGGTTTACCAATTTCACATACTTGGATTCCTTTTCCCTGTTGTACCTTATACATCACCATTAAAGAATCGTAAACCGGCATTATTTTCTTCCCATCTTTTCACTTGCAATGGCCAAGCAGTTTTATTCCTGCAACTGGGTCCCCTCCCAGGTTACAGAGGAGCAACTGAATGGAATGGTCAAGATTAGTACCTTACCGAAGAAGAATGAAATCCGGTGACGAGTTCCAGGGCCGGAAAATCCTCCCACCCCTAAGCAAGGTGAAGTAGTGGTGTTTGTTGATCACATAGGCCGTGGCTTTAAACCGCCCGGATCGAAGTTTTTTCGAGATGTACTTGCTAGCTTTCAGCTCCATCCTCAAGATATTGGATCCAACTCAGTATCCAATATATATAACTTTCAAGTCTTTTGTGAAGCGTACCTTCAAGAAGAACCAACTGTTGAGATATTCCGGGATTTCTTCCATTTAAACTGTCACACTGAATTCATAGACGGACCCAATACGGAACTTGGCGGCGTCTCAATTCAAAAAAGGAAAGAGGTTGAGTTTCCTCATGCCAAACTTTACAGTCACCCCAAAGAGTGGAATCAAACTTGGTTCTACTGCAGAGTCACCTCTCCAGAAGATGAAAACCCACTGCCGGGTTACCGTGCTCACCGGCTTGCTAATACTCATCTGCTTCCGCAATGACTAAGTGCCTAGGAATGGGCCTCATATGCACCTCAACTCGCCAAGCTGAGAGCCTTCTTGGCCAACGGTTTAACAGGCGTGGACTTCGTCTATTGCTGGATATACTGGAGCATTTTTCCATTAAGTTACCGCTCCGGTTTAATGTGTGAGTATACTGGTGACGTACAAGACTCCCAACGTCATATCAATATTCAGCTAACAGATGAAGAAGTCATGAGTCTGTCAAGAAAATGTTGAATGAATCGGAAGCTGTCTGCCGCCAAACCGGATTAAACCCCTTTTACATGCAAAACTAACCGCCTGTTGTAAGTATTGTTCTTCCGCTTTACACTTGATATCTTTGGAATGTGCAATCTTTGAATACCCTCTGCTTATTTTTAAACAGGGTGATGATCCGTTCTGGAAAAAGAAACCTCAAGAGGAAGCAGTGAAGCCTTCTCGTCCTAAGACGAAAGCCGTCAAGAAAACCACAAAGAGGAAAGCACCTGAACCCATCGGTTTCAAGCTTGATGATGACCCGGATGAAACAGAAGCAGAGGTAGAACTTGATTCACTTGGTTCACTTTTCATGTATCTCATTGACAATGATACTTATCAGGAGGACGTTGAGGGCAGCCAAGCTGACGATGCAAGGGTAATTATCCTTTCCTCCGGTTCGGACTCTCTGCCAACACAAAAAATCCGTCAAGCAGTCCGGAAAGTAAGATTTTCTCATCCTCTTGCTCACTTGGATCCAACATTTATTTTGAAGAAGCAGCAGCACGAGGCTCGCTGCACAACCCAGCATAGCGGCCAAAAGGTCACTTCGACCGGTTTACCAGACACCCCGGTTCGAAAACGCTGATTTGAGGTCTCACCCACTTCTGACACTTCTTATCCCAAGGCAGGTTATTTCCGACAACCTCTTAATCCGTCTGATTCGAATTATCAGGTGACACCTCCTTCATCCTCTGGCGAGTCAACAGCGACACAACTCCCTCCTCTCAAAACCGTGACTGGGTAAGTATTTCAACCCAATCTTTTGATGTTTCACACTTCATATGCTATACTAACCTTTGCATCTTGTTCTATTTAGCACCAAAGCCAGACCCAGTAAAAAGGCCGAAGACCATGTGGTTATTGAACCGGAGCAAACTGTAGAACCAGAGGGTCCAAATACTGAGGCCACATTTGATGAACCACCCCCTCAAGATCATAATGCCGATGAACAAGCAGAAGTTGATACTGCTGTGCCAGATGATGAACCAGCAAATCCAATCCGAACTGATGACAGACCTTCTAGTCCAGTGAGAACTACTGACATTCCATCAACTCCAGAAAAGGCTGCTGGAGACAAAGAAGGCGAGGTTATCATTACTGGTATTAGTCACACCTCTCCTGGCCATCCTGTTATATTGGCGAAACATAGTGCCAAGGAAGAGCGTACTGCCATGGAGAAAGGCAAATGGAGCACCGATTTATCCAACTATGCCCATCTTAGTGCTCAAGAACTCCACTCTGGTTTTCTAAACCGACTGCACTCAAACCGTGACTATGAAGCCGGTTTGGTGAATCTGATGAAGGAACGCTATGAGGTATTTTCAACACTTTTTCCTTTGTTAAAACCAATTTGTAAGTACCAACTCAAGTAGCCCTCAAGGGCCGGTTTATGATGGTAATCATAAATCGGGACTTTGTAATATCTCTACCCTTACATATTTATACTCCATATGTCAGGTGATCCTTTGAAATAAACCGGCACTTTATCGTTGTATTCTTGTAGTTTTCCTCTGTGTAGTCCCCAAGGGCCGGTTTATCTTTCCAAGGTGAATCAGGATTTTAACCAATGCTCCTATTTGAACAAATGTACATTAGCCCCTAAGTGTCAAGGATAGTGCTTGCATTGTACTTGAGACTTGCAAAAAAAATTATGATAGAGCAAATAGGCATTAGCCCCCAAGTACAAAGTGCATAAATTGTTATACGTTTGGTACTTCAAATATACATAGCCCATTGATGATATATCTTGCCTTTGTAGGTCGAGCTGAGTAAGAAGGATGCTCAAACCGCTGACCTTCAGGAGAACATTAAATCTCAGCAAGCGGAGGCTTCCAAGGCCAAGGAAGAATTGACTAATGCCTTAGCAGCCATGGAGAAGCTGAAAGAAACCTTTAACAAAGAGCGTGCAGACTGGGAGACAGAAAAGGCCGGTTTAACAAAGAAGGCCGAAGACGCAGAAGCAGCCCTGAAGCCAGTGGTTGAAGAACTGACCAGCTTAAAATGGCAGATTAATGCCATGACCTCTGCTGTATTTGGTGAGTATCCGCATATGAAGTTTTTCCAATCCATAATATCTTATCAAAGACCGGTTTACTGATGCCTTACTGTGCCAGGGACCCGCATTACTCATCTGGGCTCCGACATGCGGATGAAGCTTAAAGTGTCCTATACTTTGATAGAACAGCTATATTCTGGATCCCAACGAGCCATTTGCACTGCAGCGTATAACAAGCCTCCTCCAACGCTGATAAAAGATACCATCGAAAAGCTAGCCATGCTGCCTGCCCGGTTGGATGAACTAAAGAGATCATCCGCAAGGTCAGGTGCACTGACCGCACTAATCCGGGCTAAGGCGTGGATTCCAGATCTTGAACCGGCAGATATCGGCTAAGGTTACCCCAGCGTGAAGGAAGATGGCACAAATTTCAATAATGATGATCTCCGAAGGCTGACAAAGGAAATGCGGCCTATAGTGAGTAAATTGGCGGATGACACAGATCTATCTCATTATCAACCGGTTTATGATGTTGAGGGGAAAAGACAGCCCGTGTCGATTCATGATGTAGAAGATCTTGTTCCGCCGATTCATAAGCATACTTATGCCCCTGGCATTGACCCTTCCAACCTTATTCATGAAGAAGCCATTTTTCAAGCCTTAACTGGAATCGATTGGTCAACGATTGATTTCCAGCGAATGGGTAGGGATGAGGAGAATGCGACTGCTCAAGATGACCCTCAATCGTCAAGCCATCCAGATGAGGAATCATAAACCGGAGGCCAGTTTATCAGTTGCAGTCTGCCACTCCTATTAAAACAATTATTCAATTTGGGTTGTTTAAAGCGCCTTGTAATAGGATAGCGTGAACACTTTGTCTGTCATGCCATCGAGCATGTTTGTTTCGCTTGATACTGAGAACTTGCCATGCCTTTGGGATCTATTATATGCATAGTCCATTTGTGGCTTTTATTTAACTTGTTCCTGCATATAAGAACTTGAAAGTGTCCTAGTGGTTTACCACTGGACTGGTCATGATGCCCAAAAAATACATACATAATTTGGATGGATAACCAAGATTGTAATAACCAGATATAAAATAGATGATACCTGTGATATATCTCGTTGGCTGGCCAACTGTTGGTATTGTAAGGGTGAAAACACCAATCTGGAGTATTGATGACTCCTTTCCCTCTTGCCGGTTCATATAAAAACTATACCGGGTTATGATAACCACCGGTTTGTTCGTATAATGCTGGTGACCTCTAGTCAAAACCAGACCAGAGTAACTTACTGTCGGTTTAGAACTGATCATGTACTGACAACTGAGCGTTGAAAGCCATGCCGGGTTGTAATAAACACCGCTTTATCAGAAAATATTCATAAATCCCTTATCAAAAGATGTTAAAAACAGCAAATCCAAAAGAAATATGCAAGGCTTTTCATGGGCTGCCAGGCCCTAAATCGAGGCTTTTCATGGGCTGCCAGGCCACTGAGTTAAACCATTTTTCAAAGCCTTTTAAGATGGACCTCAATCTTTAACCAAGCATCGTTTTAGCTTTGACAAGTTCAGGGTCTATGAGATTGACTTGTCAAATGTTCGATGGGTCATACCAGGTTTACCTGGATGGAGTGGCTTACTTAAAAAGGCAGGGTAACCCGGGGTTTTAGGTGAATACATCAGGCTTCCAAGCCTGGCTTGATAGCCTATTACAAGGGTGCAAGCTCGTTGTTCTTTGAGAAGCAAGGAGCCCCCAAGTAATATTTGAGCTGTGCTTAGTGGGTACCTATGTTTGAGTTGTGCTTTTTGCGACATACTCTCTTTGGTTCCACATAATTTCCTTTTTTGGCTTTAAACCGATCAAGAGGTGTAGCTATGGTGTAAATACAACCAAGCCCCCTAGTGATTTGCCTATTTGGCCTTAAGCCGATCAAGAGGTGTAGCTATGGTTCGAATACGACCAAGCCCCCTAGTGATTTCCCTTATATTTGTGTGGCTCTATAAGCCGGGTTAATAGAACTCTGTTTTATAAGTAGAAGCCCCCTATAACCACACATGATGTAAAAAACAACAGATACCCCGCTTTAACTGAGGCTCCGGTTTATTATATAATATATACATTGTCATAAGTATGTACATAAGAAGAGCCTGTGGCTCAAGTATAGTAAGGCCGAAGAAGGGCTATATTCCATGGCCACTGGGTCTCCTCCTCCGATTTGCGTGAGTCTTTATGCTCTCGAACATCGATAAGGTAGTATGACCCATTATGCAGGTTTTTGCTGATCACAAAAGGTCCTTCCCAAGGTGGGGATAACTTGTGCATATCAGTCTGATCCTGGATGAGCCGGAGCACCAGATCGCCCTCTTGAAAAGTTTTGGTCTTAACCCGGCGGCTGTGATAACGTCGGAGATCCTGTTGATAAATCGCCGAACACGCCGCTGCTAGATCACGCTCCTCATCTAACAGGACCAGTGAGTCCTGCCGTGCCTTCTCATTCTCGGCTTCAACGTAAGCCGTCACTCGGAGCGAGTCATGACGGATGTCACTAGGGAGAACCGCCTCTGCTCCATAAACCATGAAGAAAGGTGTGTAACCCGTCAGTCTATTTGGTGTGGTGTTGATACTCCATAACACAGAAGGTAACTCCTCCACCCAACAACTCGGCGTCCGCTTTAAAGGAACCATAAGCTGGGGTTTGATTCCTCTCAAGATCTCTTGATTTGCCCTTTCTGCTTGACCATTAGATTGAGGGTGAGCCACTGATGACACATCAAGAAGGATGTGCTCTTGTTGACAAAATTCCTCCATATCGCCCTTGGATAAATTAGTACCATTATCAGTTATAATGCAGTGTGGAAAGCCAAACCGGAATATCACCTTTTTGATGAATTAGACCGTCGTGGCTGCATCACACTTACTGACTGGCTTTGCCTCTACCCATTTGGTAAACTTATCAACCGCCACCAATAGGTGGGTCTTTTGTCCTTGGACCTCTTAAAGGGTCCAACCATATCTATCCCCCAAGTTGCAAACGACCAAGTGATTGGAATCATTCTCAACTCTTGAGCCAGAACATGAGCGCGGGGTGAAAATTTCTGACAGCCGTCACACCTTTTTACTAAATCCTCAGCATCAGCATGAGCCGTCAACCAATAGAAGCCGTGACGAAAAGCCTTAGCCACCAAGGATTTTGAACTGGCGTGGTGACCACAATCTCCTTCGTGGATTTCTTGCAAAATCTCACAACCCTCTTGAGGAGACACACAACACTGAATTACTCATGTGACGCTGTAACGATGTAGCTCCCCGTTGATAATGGTCATTGACTTGGATCGCCAGTATCTGCCGGGCCAAGGTTTCATTATCCGGTAATTCACCCCGGTTCATGTAAGCTAGGTACGGGATTGTCCAATCCAGTATAATATGCAAAGCCGCCACCAACTGGGCCTCCGGGTCAGGAATAGCCAACTCCTCCTCTGTGGGTAGCTTGACCGACGGATTATGAAGTACGTCGAGGAAGACATTAGGTGGCACCGGTTTACGCTGAGAGCCTAGACGACTTAAAGCGTCCGCCGCTTCATTCTTTCACCGGTCTATATGGTCAACTTGATAACCCTTGAAGTGACCAGCTACTATGTCTACCTCTCGTCGATATGCAGCCATGAGTGGATCCTTAGAATCCCAAGTGCCAGATACCTGCTGAGCCACCAAGTCCGAGTCACCAAAGCATTTAACTCAGTTTAAATTCATCTCTTTAGCCATCCGAAGGCCATGGAGCAAGGCCTCATACTCAGCTACATTGTTAGTACAAGGGAACATTAAGCAGAGGACATAACAAAACTTGTCACCCGTGGGGAAGTTAATATGACTCCAGCCCCCGAGCCCTCCAATTGCCTGGACCCATCAAAGTGAATAGTCCAATAAGTGTTGTCTGGCTTTTCCTCCGGTGCCTGCAACTCTGTCCAATCATTGATGAAGTCCACGAGTGCTTGAGATTTGATCGTTGTGCGAGGTGTATATTTGAGCCCATGAGGTCCAAGCTCAATAGCCCACTTGGCAATCCGGCCAGTCGCCTCTCTGTTTTGGATGATATCTCCCAAAGGGGCTGAACTAACCACTGTTATAGGATGACCTTGAAAATAATGTTTGAGCTTCCGGCTTGCCATGAAAACTCCATACACCAACTTCTGCCAATGTGGGTACCTCTGCTTTGATTCAATGAGCACCTCACTGATGTAATAAACCGGCCGTTGAACCGGATGCTCCTTTTCGGCCTCCTTGCACTCTACCACAATAGCCACACTAACAGCCCAGGCGTTAGCAGCCACATACAGCAATAAGGGCTCTTTATCAACTGGAGCCGCAAGGACGGGTGGCTCGGCCAACTGTCTCTTCAAATCCTCAAATGCCTTATCAGCCGCATCACTCCAGACGAAATCATCCGTTTTCTTTAGCATGTGATACAAAGGAATAGCCTTCTCCCCAAGGCGGCTGATAAACCGGTTTAGAGCTGCAATTCATCCTGCCAGATGCTGAACATCATTGATACACGCCGGTTTAGCCAGGGACGTGATAGCAGAAATTTTTTCCGGGTTAGCCTCAATGCCTCTGTTGGACACCAGAAAACCCAAGAGCTTGCCTGCCGGAACACCAAAGACACATTTAGCTGGATTAAGCATCATCTTATAGACCCGGAGGTTGTCGAAAGTCTCTCTCGAGTCATCTATAAATGTTTCCTCCTTCCTGGACTTTACCACAATATCATCCACATAAGCGTGGACATTGCACCCAATCTATTTATGAAGACAATTCTGCACACAGCGCTGATAAGTCGCCCGGGCACTCTTGAGCCCGAAAGGCATAGACACATAGCAGAAGGCTCCAAAGGGAGTTATGAAAGCTGTCTTCTCTTGGTCCTTAAATGCCATTTTAATCTGATGATAACCAGAATAAGCATCCAGAAAACACAAACGGTCACAACCCGCTGTAGCATCAATAATCTGATCAATACGCGGGAGAGCGAAGGGATCAGCTGGACAGGCTTTGTTCAAGTCTGTGTAATCCACACACATACGCCAAGTAATGTTTTTCTTAAGTACCAGCACCAGATTAGCCAGCCACTCCGGGTGAAAGACCTCCACGATAAACCCTGCGGCCAACAGCCGAGCTACCTCCTCATCAATAGCCTTATGCCTTTGTTCGTTGAAGCGGCGGAGAAACTGCCTGACCGGTTTAAACTTAGGGTCTATATCAAGTGTGTGCTCAGCGAGTTCCCTCGGTACACCTGGCATGTCAGAAGGCTTCCATGCGAAGATGTCCCGGTTCTCACGGATGAACTCGATGAGCGCACTTTCCTATTTGGGATCCAGGTTAGCGTTGATGTTGAACTGCTTGGATGAATTGTCAGGAACAAAATCAACCATCTTATTGTCTGTAGCCGATTTAAACTTCAACGCCGGATCATGCTTCGTAGTTGGTTTTTCCAGAGAAGTCATGTCCGCCGGATCAACATTGTCCTCATAAAACTTCAGCTCCTATGTTGCACAAACCGACTCGGCATAAGCCGCATCACCCTCTTCGCATTCCAAAGCAATCTTCCTGCTCCCATGTACCGTGATGGTTCCCTTATGACCCGGCATCTTAAGCTGTAGATAAACATAACACGGCCTTGCCATGAACTTGGCATAAGACGGTCGTCCGAACAAGGCAAGATACGGACTCTTGATTTTCACCACCTCAAAAGTCAACGTTTCTGACCTTGAATCATGATCATCTCCAAAAGCCACCTCTAGGGCTATCTTGCCTACTAGATATGCCGATTTACCAGGCACCACACCATGAAAGACGATGTTCAATGGTTTAAGATTCTTATCTGTCGATCCCATACGGCAGAAGGTATCATAGTAAAGGATATTGATATTGCTTCCCCCATCCATTAGCACCTTGGTGAACTTATACCCCCCAACTTGAGGTGCCATCACTAAGGCCAGATGACCCGGATTATCAACCCGGGGTGGGTGATCCTCTCGACTCCATAAAATTGGTTGTCCAGACCAGCGCAAATACTAAGGCACTGCCGGTTCAATAGAGTTCACGACCCTTTTGTGAAGCTTCTGATCACGCTTACACAAGCTAGTAGTGAAGACATGATACTGCCCACTATTCAACTACTTCGGATTACTCTGATAACCCGACTGCTGCTACTGCTGGTTCCCTTGATGGTTATAACCTCCCTGATTGCCCTGATTACCTTGATTGCCATGTCCGGTCTGATGGCCTTGGAATCCTGAACCGAAGCTGCCGCCTCCATAACCCGGCCCATGAAAACCGCCTCCTGAGCCGCCCGGTGGGCCATTGTCGTATTGGAACATATTGGAATTTTTGAACTCTCGCATGATGAAGCAGTCCTTCCAAAGATGCGAAGCTAGCTTCTCCTTTGATCCATGCTTTTGGACAAGGTTGATTTAACAGGCGCTCCAGATTGGGGCCTGACCCTCCGCCCCTCTGGGGCGGTTTTCCCTTACGACGCTGACCATTATCCTGAGCATTGGTGTTAGCCACAAAGTCCAAACTATTGTCTGCCTTGCACTTACCATTGTTCCCATGACCTGCCGGGTTGTGCTGCTACCCCTTGGCATTGCCGTTCTTTTCCCCTTCCCCGTTTTGTCATCCTCAGACTCAGGGTCTTTGGTACTATCTGAATCAACATATTTCACCGAAGCAGCCATAAGAGTTGACACGTCATTGCAGTGACGTTTGAGCCTTCCCAACTTCAGTTTTAATGGCATAAACTGGCAATTGCCTTCCAACGTCAAAACTGATGTATCCGCATTGATGCGGTCTGACGAATGCAGAATAGCCGAGACTCGTTTCACCCAATGGGTTGTAGATTCCCCATCCTATTGAACACAAGCGGTCAGGTCCACAATCGACATAGGCTGCTTACAAGTATCCTTGAAATTCTGGATAAACCAGTTTTTTAACTCGGCCCATGACCCGACAGAATTAGCCGGTAAGATCTTTAACCAAGTACGAGTTGTTCCTTCCAACATCATGGTGAAATACTTAGCACACACTGCTTCATCCACATCTAGCATCTCCATTGCCATCTCATAACTCTCAACCCATGATTCAAGGGGTAAATCAGCAGTGTAATTGGGCACCTTGCGAGGGCCTTTGAAATCCTTGGGTAGTCGTAAATTGCGCAAGGCTGGGGTGAGGCAAGGCACCCCTAAAGAACTGAAGACCACACCTGGCTCCACTGAAGCGGTAGGACGAACCGGAGTAAGCTGACGAGCCGCGTGCTATGCTGCTAACTCAGCTTCTCGACGTGCACAACCATGATCCACCACATCCTGCGCATTAGCACCACCACCTGCCGGGTTATGCCCTCGCGGCGAGTTACGGTGACGTGCACTGCTTGACACGGCCGGTTCCTCAATATGCCTGTTGTAGCTCCGGCTTGGACGGGGGGTGGAATGGATCCTCTCACGACTATGCGAATAAGCCTGCTATTGGGTTAAAGCCGTTTGAAGGAGCTCTCTGGCCCGTCGTGTCTCAATTGCCACTGGTGATTCGCCGTCAATTGGGAGAGCTGCCAACCATGAAGCGGCGGCCACAATGTTATCCAACGGGTTGGAGTAATGCCCCGGGGGCGTCGGAACATACTGTGGCACAATGTTGTTCTGACGAGGCGGGTTCATCGTGAGCGGCTGAACTGGTGCTCCTGTTACCGGTACCTCAGTCCGGTTTACCACCGGCTGGTTACTGGTCCCTGCTCCTGGCGTGTTGAAGAGATTTCTTAGCTCAAAACCTAGCGGGAGGTGTGACCGGTATCTCCTCCTCATGACATCATCTGAGGCACTCTGATCTAACCTAAGCCGGTAGGCCTGAGCTTCTAACTCGGCCCGTTCTGTAGCCATCTTGGCGTTCTCTGCTGCCAGGTCCGCTTTAGCCTGAGTTCTCTGATCCTTCACCTTTGCAATCTCCGCGTTGTGCTGATCCCAGTTTGCTGCGTCCACATCCGCTGCTAGTAATGTTGCTAAAGTGTCGAACAGACCGGACAAAACTTGAGCCAGAGGCGGTGCCGAGCCCCCTGCTCCTGCTGGCGTTGTTGTTGCTGAACCGGAGATCACTGCCGCGGCGGTAGAAGAGTGTTGCGCTGGTTGTGTACCGGCCATGAAGACCGCGACCCGGCTTGGCAGATCGAGGGGGTCCGGAATACTGTTGCCATCGGAACCTCCACTAATCCGGCCGTCCTGCAGCTGATACGGTGACTCGGTCTCTCCGGTTGAAGACTCGTCGTCAGAACAGACCACGGTTTCTCCATCATATGCCGGTCCATCCTCATATTCCGCTCCATGGATGACACCTACGAAGACATGTTTTACAGCGAGCTGAACTGGGGCAGAGCTTGCACGCTGAGCCGTCTCGATGGTGTCGGTACAGGTGTCCGGCTCAGGGCCCGGTTCGCCGATCCTGCCGATGAAGACGTGAATCCCACCAAAGGGGACCCGGTACCCGTATTAAATTGAACCGGCCTCGGGACCCCATCCTGCGTCGTCGATGTAGATCTTGCCGCGATGACTCTTAGTCATCCGGCCCATAGCGTATCCCTTGAGTCCTTCGAAGCTGCCCTTCAAGAACTCGAAACCATCATGTGATAGCCCCACGGTGGGCGCCAACTGTCGAGGTTTTGTCACGGCAGATGTCCTTGTGAAAGCACTTAGTCGTGGAGCCATCGCTAAGGGTTAGCTTAAAGGGGTTAAACCTGACAATGGACACGAGAGTTTTATACTAGTTCGGCCCCTTCGATGAAGGTAGAAGCCTACGTCTAGTTGTGATGGAATTGCTGGGGTTTCGATGACCAGGGAGCGAATCTGCTTTGCCTGGATCTCGAGTTGTTGTCTATTGTCTTGTCCCTAAACCGCCGTCGGGTCGTCCCTTTATATACACAGGTTGACGCCCGTCGGTTTACAGAGTCCCGAGGCCGGATCGTTAACGTGTCCAACTCGGTCTCTATTCTTCCTATCTTACAATGCAAGTTACATGAGAAAGTCGGTTTACATCTACAGGCCTTAACCCGCCTTTGGGCCTTGGGCCTTCGTAAAGCGCCACCATCCTCACGTCTTCATGGGCTTCTAATCTTTATAGAGTTAACCCGGCTACTCCTGGCCGGTTTACGTCCAGTAGTAATATCCCCAACACCCGGGCTGTTAACAGGTTATCGGATCCAAACCAGAACCTGATAGCTTAACGGCGACCCATTACAGTGGATGCCATGTGTCGGCTACCCTCGACGAAAGCACTTCCATGACGCGCCATTTATCATCATGGAAGTGGACACTTACGTGATGATAATGTTGGTATTGTCATGGAACACTTCTACGACAACACAGGTACGACTATCTTGATTCTGTCATAAAATCTTCATGGATGTACATGCATGACAGAAAACGTGACCTACTGTGACAAACATGTATCATCACAAATGTGTTTTTTTGTAGTGACCGCAAGACATGATCCCCTTGGAACCGTGATTCAAGACTCGAGCGCACTGTACTTATGGAATTCAGTGTCATACCAACAACCAGCCCGTCTTGGGCATCTTCTTGCAGTTCTGCCATGAACTCAAACACCATGATCATCTCGTCTCCCTCCTTGAGCGGGTTACGACCTTGTGTAGCAAGCCGCCAACGTAGAAAGAGTTGAGGCGCCCTAGGTCAAGTTCAGAGACGAACCCCAACAACACCACATCTAGGGTCACTGGTGGGCGCGCTTGAACAGGCACGCCGACATGTCTCTCCCGCAGTCACCGTCGTCGTTGAGGTGTGACAGGCCAAGCCGCCACTGGGAGTGACAGAAGAGACGTGCATCAGACTTGAAACTGACCCCGCGCCTCAAGAGAGAAAGAGGAAATCTGAGTGCACATAGGTGACCCGGAGAGGAACAAGGAGGGAGACGGGAGGCGGGAGGAAGGCATTGGATTGTGTGGCGATGGAATTGGTGAAGGACTGTCAGGCAGGAGGATCTGCGATCCGAGGCCTCTCATCGTCCTTTCCTTTCCCTCGCAAAGTCACAAAGGAGAATGGGAGTAGGGGAGAAGATAAAAAGCTATGAAAAGAGAACGAGAGAGGGGAAGGGGATTGATATCTATGCGTGGGTTTCCATCTCTCGATTATTGTCCTTATGAGTGCATACGGGAGAAGAGAGAAGGGGAAGATTTTTTTACCATTGCATGGGGATCGAAGCGAGGGGAAGTCTTTGATCGATTGAGGCTATGGGAACGAATGAACGACATACAGACTACTCCTTTAGGGGTAGGAGTAGAGATAATATTCCATTACAAATTAATTAGGTACATAAATGATTTAATAATGAGATTTCTTTGTTCTGATTTACACATTAATTCTCTTAAAAGTGTTTATTTGTTTCCTAATTAATGTGATTGAGCAATTTAAGTAAGGTTAATTAATTTAGATTTGATCTTTAGAGATTGACCGTGATTGATTCTTTCACATAAAGACATTACTAAATAACTTGTGCCAGCATGAAAAGTTTTGATCCTTTTAGATTTTTTCGTTATGTGAGAGGGTGACGCAAAAATAAACCGGTGGGGTGGTGGGAGGGGAGACGGAAAAACCCGTGTTATCCTACCAAGTGAGACATTAAGAGTAGAGATGCATGCTACATTTTTCTGTACTAAAAATTGCACTTTTAGGGCGACTCCAACGCGTGACTCCAAATGGTCTGGCCGTGTCCGTTAGTGGTAAATGGACAGAAGACGCGACCCAATGCGGGGGAGCAAACAGACTAATGCCCATTTTCAGTCCGCTTTCGACCCATTCCCAGGACAAATTCAGTCTGCCCTTGCATCGAAACAGACAGCGCACGTACGGGCGGGACGTGTGCCCTTGTCCTCCCCTGGCCCGCCCGTTGGGGACACACCCGAACACTTTCTCTCCATTTCACCCAAAACCCTCCCGTGCCCCTCCCCTCCCTCCTTCATGGCCGGCGCCAGGACGAATCCTGGTGACCCGGTCGTGGCCGCGCGCCCCGTGGCAAAGAAGAAGGCTACCAAGAAGCCGCGGTCGTAGCTCACACCAGCAGAACTCGCCAAGCTCGATGCCGAATTTACCAAGAGGAGGAACCGGCGAACAAAGGTGGCGAAGAAAAATGCCGCTGCCGACTATGCCGCCGAGGCGGCCACGCTTTGTGCCGCACAGCACCAGGCCGACACCGACGACAAGGAGTCCATCATTGCCAAGGCGTACACCCTCCTCATGTTAGGGTTGTGCCAACCCCCGCCGACCATTCTCTCAGTCGCTGCCATGGCCGCGGCTAGCACAGGCTCATCGGCTGTTTGTCCTCCACAGTACCGGTCCCCGAGCTCATCCGTCACACCAGATATGCGCGGGTATTGTGCGACGCAGCTACATGTCCATGGGCATACACGATTCTCCACGTCGCCGGGCGGCAGCGTGGTCACTCCAGCCACGCCCGCGGCCTTCATCGACCTCAACGTGACACCGGGGTATAGTTGTGTTGGCCAGCCATCCGAGGGATGCAAAGGAATCAGAGATCCGTAGTTACGTTTGTTCCTTAGGACATGGGAGAAGTCTTGTTATAAGTAATCATGTAAATGTTGGGGAACGTAGTAATTTCAAAAAAATTCCTACGCACACGCAAGATCATGGTGATGCATAACAACGAGAGGGGAGAGTGTTGTCTACGTACCCTCGTAGACCGGAAGCGGAAGCGTTATGACAACGCGGTTGATGTAGTCATACGTCTTCATGGCCCGACTGATCAAGCACCGAAACTACGACACCTCCGAGTTCTAGCACACGTTCAGCTCGATGACGATCCCCGGACTTCGATACAGCAAAGTGTCGGTGAAGAGTTCCGTCAGCACGACGGCGTGGTGCGATCTTGATGTTCTATTGTCGCAGAGCTTCGCCTACGCACTACTACAATATTATCAAGGACTATGGTGGAAGGGGGCACCGCACACGGCTAAGAAAACGATCACGAGGATCAACTTGTGTGTCTAGAGGTGCCCCCCTGCCCCCGTATATAAAGGAGCAAGGGGGGTGCAGCCGGCCCTAGGAGGAGGCGCGCAGGAGGAGTCCTACTCCTACCGGGAGTAGGACTCCCCCCTTTCCCTAGTTGGATTAGGACTTGGGGGAAGGAGGAGAGGGAAGAAAGGAAAGGAGGGGGGCGCCCCCTCCTTGTCCAATTCGGACTTGGGGGGAGGGGCGCGCGGCAGCCCCTAGGCCTCCTCTCCTCTTCCTCCACTAGGCCCATTAAGGCCTATGAGGTTACCACAGGGTTCCGGTAGCTTCCCGGTACTCCGGTAAAATGCCGATTTCACCCGGAACACTTCCGATGTCCAAACATAGGCTTCCAATATATCAATCTTTATGTCTCGACCATTTTGAGACTCCTCGTCATGTCCGTGATCACATTCGGGACTCCGAACAAACTTCGGTACATCAAAATATATAAACTCATATTGAAACTGTCATCGTAACGTTAAGCGTGCGGACCCTACGGGTTCGAGAACAATGTAGACATGACCGAGACACGTCTCCGGTCAATAACCAATAGCGGAACCTGGATGCTCATATTGGCTCCTACATATTCTACGAAGATCTTTATCGGTCAGACCGCATAACAACATACGTTGTTCCCTTTGTCATCGGTATGTTACTTGCCCGAGATTCGATTGTCGGTATCTTAATACCTAGTTCAATCTCGTTACCGACAAGTCTCTTTACTCATTCCGTAATACATCATCTCACAACTAACTCATTAGTTGTAATGCTTGCAAGGCTTATGTGATGTGCATTACCGAGAGGGCCCAGAGATACCTCTCCGACAATCGGAGTGACAAATCCTAATGTCGAAATACGCCAACCCAACATGTACCTTTGGAGACACCTGTAGAGCTCCTTTATAATCACCCAGTTACGTTGTGACGTTTGGTAGCACACAAAGTGTTCCTCCGGCAAACGGGAGTTGCATAATCTCATAGTCATAGGAACATGTGTAAGTCATGAAGAAAGCAATAGCAACATACTAAACGATCGGGTGCTAAGCTAATGGAATGGGTCATGTCAATCACATCATTCTCCTAATGATGTGATCCCGTTAATCAAATGACAACACATGTATATGGTTAGGAAACATAACCATCTTTGATTAAGGAGCTAGTCAAGTAGAGGCATACTAGTGACGTTTAGTTTGTCTATGTATTCACACAAGTATTATGTTTCCAGATAATACAATTCTAGCATGAATAATAAACATTTATCATGATATAAGGAAATAAATAATAACTTTATTATTGCCTCTAGGGCATATTTCCTTCAGTAAATTTGGTATTCGTTCGATATTTTGATGAGATGTATGTTGTCTTTCCTAGTGGTGTTATGTGAACGTCGACTACATGATAATTCACCATGATTTGGGCCTAGGGGAAGGCATTGGGAAGTAATAAGTAGATGATGGGTTGCTAGAGTGACAGAAGCTTAAACCCTAGTTTATGAGTTGCTTCGTAAGGGGCTAATTTGGATCCACATGTTTCATGCTATGGTTTGATTTATCTTAATTCTTCTTTCGTAGTTGCGGATGTTTGCGAGAGGGGTTAATCATAAGTGGGAGGCTTGACCAAGCAAGGACAGATCCCAAGCACCGGTCCACCCACATATCACATTATCAAAGTAACGAACGTGAATCATATGATCATGATGAAAACTAGCTTGACAATAATTCCCATGTGTCCCCAGGAGCGCTTTGCTTAATATAAGAGTTTGTCCAGGCTTATCCTTTGCTACAAAAAGGATTGGGCCACATTTCTGCACCTTAGTTACTTTTGTTACTTGCTACCTGTTACGAATTATCTTATCACATCTGTTACCCATAATTTCAATGCTTGCAAAGAATACCTTGCTGAAAATCACTTGTCATTTTCTTCTGCTCCATGTTGGGTTCGACACTCTTACTTATCGAAAGGACTACAAAAGAACCCCTATACTTGTGGGTCATTAGGCAGACACGATTCTCCACGTTGTTGGCCGGCAGCGTGGTTGCTCCAGCCACGCCCGCAGCCATCATCAACCTCAACGTGACACCGGGGTACAGTGGCACTGGCCATCCATCCGACAGGACGCAAAGGAAGCAGCCCAGTCGATCCCTTCAACCAACATGGCCAGCGCCGGCAAGCTATTCGAGGAAATGCCATTGCCGACGCTGACGGTCGATGACCCTGACTATGCAGCGTTCATGGAGAACGTCACCTTCGAGGGCTGTGGTGAGGCCTTCCAAGTCTACAACCAGGGCCAAGCTTTCGATCCCGACGCGACAAGCCAGGACGGTCGCGGTAGTATGGTGAATTGGTGACATCCAATTCGTCGGCCATGATGAAGATGAATACGACCATGGCAACTCATGGCATGAAGATGATGGCATGTATTGTGAATATAAGGAAGAAGAGATCGACATTGCGGAGGAGCCCTTGTTTATCGATGAGCTCACCCAAAGGGCCGAAGCACAAAAGAAGAGGCAAAGCATTCACACGGGATCATACACCCAAGAGGAGGACAATTTGATTTGCGAGAGTTGGATGGAGATAAGCCAAGATCTGATGAAAGGTGCCGAGCAAAAAGGATCCGTCTTTTGGACGAGAGTTCACAAAACCTTTTATGAGCAAAGGAAGTTTGCCCCCAAACAATTTGCGAGCACCCGTATTGTGCCGCGCTTGAGTGTCGAAGCCCACCCCGTGAGTGGCCTAGGCGTTGGTGACTTGGTATGAACGTCTTGTTTTTCCATTTTGTGTCATTTCATCTTAGCATGCCATTTATGTTTCGTGCATCTTGTGTTCTTCCTCCATGTTATAATTGCGGCCACATCTATGGAAGCCTTCAAGGCTCAACACAAGAACAAGCCATTTACTCTCACGCATTGTTGGTCGTGTTGGGGAACGCGGTAATTTCAAAAAGATTCCTATGCACACGCAAGATCATGGTGATGCATAGCAACAAGAGGGGAGAGTGTTGTCTACGTACCCTTCGTAGACCGGAACGGAAGCGTTGACGCAACATAGAGGAAGTAGTCGTACGTCTTCCCGATCCGACCGATCCAAGCACCGTTACTCCGGCACCTCCGAGTTCTTAGCACACGTACAGCTCGATGACGCTCCCTGGGCTCCGATCCAGCAAAGCTTCGGGGATGAGTTCCGTCAGCACAACGGCATGGTGACGATGATGATGTTCTACCGACGCAGGGCTTCGCCTAAGCACTACAATGATATGATCGAGGTGGAATATGGTGGCAGGGGGCACCGCACACGGCTAAGGAACGATCACGTGGATCAACTTGTGTGTCCTAGGGTGCCCCCCTGCCCTCGTATATAAAGGAGCAAGGGGAGGAGGCGGCCAGCCAGGTGTGGCGCGCCAAGAGGGAGTCCTACTCCCACCGGGAGTAGGACTCCTAGTTGGACAAGGAGAGAGAGGGGGGAAAGAGGAGGAAGAGAGGAAGGAAAAGGGGGGGCGCCGCCCCCCTTCCCTTGTCCTATTCGGACTAGGAAGGGGAGGGGCGCGCGGCCACCTCCTCCCTCCTTCTCTCTTCTCCCTCAAGGCCCATGTAGGCCCAATAAACCCCCAGGGGGGTCCGGTAACCCCCCGGTACACCGAAAAAATGCCGATTTCACCCGGAACGATTCCGATGTCCAAATATAGGCTTCCAATATATCGATCTTTATGTCTCGACCATTTCGAGACTCCTCGTCATGTCCGCGATCACATCCGGGACTCCGAACTAACTTAGGTACATCAAAATGCATAAACTCATAATAACTGTCATCATAACGTTAAGCGTGCGGACCCTACGGTTCGAGAACAATGTAGACATGACTGAGACAGATCTCCGGTCAATAACCAATAGCGGGACCTGGATGCCCATATTCGCTCCTACATATTCTATGAAGATCTTTATCGGTCAGACCGCATAACAACATACGTTGTTCCCTTTGTCATCGGTATGTTACTTGCCCGAGATTCGATCGTCGGTATCCAATACCTAGTTCAATCTCGTTACTGGCAAGTCTCTTTACTCGTTCCATAATACATCATCCCGCAACTAACTCATTAGTTGCAATGCTTGCAAGGCTTATGTGATGTGCATTACCGAGAGGGCCCAGAGATACCTCTCCGACAATCGGCGTGACAAATCCTAATCTCGAAATACACCAACCCAACATCTACCTTTGGAGACACCTATAGAGCTCCTTTATAATCACCCAGTTACGTTGTGACGTTTGGTAGCACACAAAGTGTTCCTCCAGTAAACGGGAGTTGCATAATCTCATAGTCATAGGAATATGTATAAGTCATGAAGAAAGCAATAGCAACATACTAAACGATCGGGTGCTAAGCTAATGGAATGGGTCATGTCAATCAGATCATTCAACTAATGATGTGACCTCGTTAATCAAATAACAACACTTTGTTCATGGTTAGGAAACATAACCATCTTTGATTAACGAGCTAGTCAAGTAGAGGCATACTAGTGACACTAAGTTTGTCTATGTATTCACACATGTATTATGTTTCCTGTTAATACAATTCTAGCATGAATAATAAACATTTATCATGATATAAGGAAATAAATAATAGCTTTATTATTGCCTCTAGGGCATATTTCCTTCAGTCTGCCACTTGCACTAGAGTCAATAATCTAGATTACACAGTAATGATTCTAACACCCATGGATCCTTGGTGCTGATCATGTTTTGCTCGTGGAAGAGGCTTAGTCAACGGGTCTGCAACATATCTTGCAAATCTCTATGTCTCCCACCTAGACTAGATCCCGGATGGAATTGAAGCGTCTCTTGATGTGCTTGGTTCTCTTGTGAAATCTGGATTCCTTTGCCAAGGCAATTGCACCAGTATTGTCACAAAAGATTTTCATTGGACCCGATGCACTAGGTATGACACCTAGATCGGATATGAACTCCTTCATCCAGACTCCTTCGTTCGCTGCTTCCGAAGCAGCTATGTACTCCGCTTCACATGTAGATCCCGCTACGATGCTTTGTTTAGAACTGCACCAACTTACAGCTCCACCGTTTAATGTAAACACGTATCCGGTTTGCGATTTAGAATCGTCCAGATCAGTGTCAAAGCTTGCATCAACGTAACCTTTTACGGTGAGCTCTTTGTCACCTCCATATACGAGAAACATATCCTTAGTCCTTTTCAGGTATTTCAGGATGTTCTTGACCGCTATCCAGTGATCCACTCCTGGATTACTTTGGTACCTCCCTGCTAAGCTTATAGCAAGGCACACATCAGGTCTGGTACACAGCATTGCATACATGATAGAGCCTATGGCTGAAGCATAGGGAACATCTTTCATTTTCTCTCTATCTTCTGCAGTGGTCGGGCATTGAGTCTGACTCAACTTCACACCTTGTAACACAGGCAAGAACCCTTTCTTCGCCTGATCCATTTTGAACCTTTTCAAAATCTTGTCAAGGTATGTGCTTTGTGAAAGTCCAATTAAGCGTTTTGATCTATCTCTATAGATCTTTATGCCTAATATGTAAGCAGCTTCACCGAGGTCTTTCATTGAAAAACTCTTATTCAAGTATCCCTTTATGCTATCCAGAAATTCTATATCATTTCCTATCAGTAATATGTCATCCACATATAATATCAGAAATGCTACAGAGCTCCCACTCACTTTCTTGTAAATACAGGCTTCTCCGAAAGTCTGTATAAAACCAAATGCTTTGATCACACTATCAAAGCATTTATTCCAACTCTGAGAGGCTTGCACTAGTCCATAAATAGATCGCTGGAGCTTGCACACTTTGTTAGCTCCCTATGGATCAACAAAACCTTCCGGTTGCATCATATACAACTCTTCTTCCAGAAATCCATTCAGGAACGCAGTTTTGACATCCATCTGCCAAATTTCATAATCATAAAATGCAGCAATTGCTAACATGATTCTGACAGACTTAAGCATCGCTACGGGTGAGAAGGTCTCATCATAGTCAACCCCTTGAACTTGTCGAAAGCCTTTTGCGACAAGTCGAGCTTTGTAGACAGTAATATTACCGTCAGCGTCAGTCTTCTTCTTGAAGATCCATTTATTCTCAATTGCTTGCCGATCATCGGGCAAGTCAACCAAAGTCCATACTTTGTTCTCATACATGGATCCCATCTCAGATTTCATGGCTTCAAGCCATTTTGCGGTATCTGGGCTCACCATCGCTTCTTCATAGTTCGTAGGTTCATCATGATCTAGCAGCATGACTTCCAGAACAGGATTACCGTACCACTCTGGCGCGGATCTCACTCTGGTTGATCTACGAGGTTCAGTAGTATCTTGATCTGAAGTTTCATGATCATTATCATTAGCTTCCTCACCAACTGGTGTAGGTGTCACTCAAACAGTTTTCTGTGATATACTACTTTCCAATAATGGAGCAGGTACAGTTACCTCGTCAAGTTCTACTTTCCTCCCACTCACTTCTTTCGAGAGAAACTCCTTCTCCAGAAAGTTTCCGAATTTAGCAACAAAAGTCTTGCCTTCGGATCTGTGATAGAAGGTGTATCCAAAAGTTTCCTTTGGATATCCTATGAAGACACATTTCTCCGATTTGGGTTCGAGCTTATCAGGTTGAAACTTTTTCACATAAGCATCGCAGCCCCAAACTTTCAAAAACGACAACTTTGGTTTCTTGCCAAACCACAGTTCATAAGGCGTCGTCTCAACGGATTTTGATGGTGCCCCATTTAACGTGAATGTGGCCGTCTTTAGAGCGTATCCCCAAAACGATAGCGGTAAATCGGTAAGAGACATCATAGATTGCACCATATCTAGTAAAGTACGATTATGACGTTCGGACACACCATTACGATGTGGTGTTCCGGGTGGCGTGAGTTGCGAAACTATTCCATAATTTTTCAAATGTACACCAAACTCGTAACTCAAATATTCTCCTACACGATCAGATCGTAGAAACTTTATTTTCTTGTTATGATGATTTTCAACTTCGCTCTGAAATTCTTTGAACTTTTCAAACGTTTCAGACTTATGTTTCACTAAGTAGATATACCCATATCTGCTTAAGTCATCTATGAAGGTGAGAAAATAACGATATCCGCCACGAGCCTCAACATTCATCGGACCACATACATCTGTATGTATGATTTCCAACAAATCTGTTGCTCTCTCCATAGTACCGGAGAACGGTGTTTTAGTCATCTTGCCCATGAGGCACGGTTCGCAAGTACCAAGTGATTCATAATCAAGTGGTTCCAAAAGTCCATCAGTATGGAGTTTCTTCATGCGCTTTACACTGATATGACCTAAACGGCAGTGCCACAAATAAGTTGCACTATCATTATCAACTCTGCATCTTTTGGCTTCTACATTATGAATATGTGTATCACTACTATCGAGATTCAACAAGAATAGACCACTCTTCAAGGGTGCATGACCATAAAAGATATTACTCATATAAATAGAACAACCATTATTCTCTGATTTAAATGAATAACCGTCTCGCGTTAAACAAGATCCAGATATAATGTTCATGCTCAACGCTGGCACCAAATAACAATTATTTAGGTCTAATATTAATCCCGAAGGTAGATGTAGAGGTAGCGTGCCGACTGCGATGACATCGACTTTGGAACCATTTCCCACGCGCATCGTCACCTCGTCCTTACCCAATCTTCGCTTAATCCATAGTCTCTATTTCGAGTTGCAAATATTAGCAACAAAACCAGTATCAAATACCCAGGTGCTACTGCGAGCATTAGTAAGGTACACATCAATAACATGTATATCACATATACCTTTGTTCACCTTGCCATCCTTCTTATCCGCCAAATACTTGGGGCAGTTCCGCTTCCAGTGACCAGTCTGCTTGCAGTAGAAGCACTCAGTTTCAGGCTTAGGTCCAGACTTGGGTTTCTTCTCTTGAGCAGCAACTTGCTTGCCGTTCTTCTTGAAGTTCCCCTTCTTCTTCCCTTTGCCCTTTTTCCTGAAACTAGTGGTCTTGTTGACCATCAACACTTGATGCTCCTTTTTGATTTCTACCTCCGCAGCTTTCAGCATTGCGAAGAGCTCGGGAATAGTCTTGTTCATCCCTTGCATATTATAGTTCATCACGAAGCTCTTGTAGCTTGGTGGTAGTGATTGGAGAATTCTGTCAATGACGCAATCATCTGGAAGATTAACTCCCATCTGAATCAAGTGATTATTATTGAAGGAAATATGCCCTAGAGGCAATAATAAAGTTATTATTTATTTCCTTATATCATGATGAATGTTTATTATTCATGCTAGAATTGTATTAACCGGAAACATAATACATGTGTGAATACATAGACAAACAGAGTGTCACTAGTATGCCTCTACTTGACTAGCTCGTTAGTCAAAGATGGTTATGTTTTCTAACCATGGACAAAGAGTTGTTATTTGATTAACGGGATCACATCATTAGTTGAATGATCTGATTGACATGACCCATTCCATTAGCTTAGCACCCGATCGTTTAGTATGTTGCTATTGCTTTCTTCATGACTTATACATGTTCCTATGACTATGAGATTATGCAACTCCCGTTTACCGGAGGAACACTTTGGGTACTACCAAACGTCACAACATAACTGGGTGATCATAAAGGAGTACTACAGGTGTCTCCAAAGGTAGATGTTGGGTTGGCGTATTTCGAGATTAGGATTTGTCACTCCGATTGTCGGAGAGGTATCTCAGGGCCCTCTCGGTAATGCACATCACTTAAGCCTTGCAAGCATTGCAACTAATGAGTTAGTTGTGGGATGTTGTATTATGGAACGAGTCAAGAGACTTGCCGGTAACGAGATTGAACTAGGTATTGGATACCGACGATCGAATCTCGGGCAAGTAACATACCGATGACAAAGGGAACAACGTATGTTGTTATGCGGTCTGACCGATAAAGATCTTCGTAGAATATGTAGGAGCCAATATGGGCATCCAGGTCCCGCTATTGGTTATTGATCGGAGACGTGTCTCGGTCATGTCTACATTGGTTCTCGAACCGTAGGGTCCGCACGCTTAAGGTTTCGATGACAGTTATATTGTGAGTTTATGAGTTTTGATGTACCGAAGGAGTTCGGAGTCCCAGATGAGATCGGGGACATGACGAGGAGTCTCGAAATGGCCGAGACGTAAAGATCGATATATTGGACGACTATATTCGGACTTCGGAAAGGTTCCGAGTGATTCGGGTATTTTTCGGAGTACCGGAGAGAGTTACGGGAATTCGCCGGGGAGTATATGGGCCTTATTGGGCCATACGGGAATAGAGGAAAGAGTCCAAAAGGAAGGAGGCCTGCGCCCCCCCTCTGGTCCGAATTGGACAAGGGGCGCAGCCCCCTTTTCCTTATTCCTCTCCCCCCTCTTTCCCCCTTCTCCTACTCCAACAAGGAAGGAGGGAGTCCTACTCCCGGTGGGAGTAGGACTCCCCTTGGCGCGCCTCCTCCTAGGCCGGCCGCACCCTCCCCCTTGCTCCTTTATATACGGAGGCAGGGGGACACCCCATGACACACAAGTTGATCCTTGGTGATCGTTCCTTAGCCGTGTGCGGTGCCCCCTTCCACCAAATTCCACCTCGGTCATATTGTTGCAGTGCTTAGGCGAAGCCCTGCGTCGGTAGTACATCAAGATCGTCATCACGCCGTCGTGCTGACGGAACTCTTCCTCGACGCTTTGCTAGATCGGAGCCCGAGGATCGTCATCGAGCTGAACGTGTGCTAAAAACTCGGAGGTGCCGGAGTAACGGTGCTTGGATCGGTCGGATCGAGAAGACGTACGACTACTTCCTCTACGTTGTGTGATCGCTTCCGCAGTCGGTGTGCGTTGGTACGTAGACAACACTCTCCCCTCTCGTTGCTATGCATCACCATGATCTTGCGTGTGTGTAGGATTTTTTTTTTAAAATTACTACGTTCCCCAACAGTGGCATCCGAGCCTAGGTTTTATGGTTTGATGTTATTTGCACGAGTAGAACACAGGTGAGTTGTGGGCGATATAAGTCATACTGCCTACCAGCATGTCATACTTTGGTTCGGCGGTATTGTTGGATGAAGCGGCCCGGACCGACATTACGCGTACGCTTACGCGAGACCGGTTTCCCCGACGTGCTTTGCACATAGGTGACTTGCGGGTGACTGTTTCTCCAACTTTAGTTGAACCGAGTGTGGCTACACCCGGTCCTTGAGAAGGTTAAAACGGAGTCTATTTGACAAACTATCGTTGTGGTTTTGATGCGTAGGTAAGATTGGTTCTTGCTAAGCCCGTAGCAGCCACGTAAAATTTGCAACAACAAAGTAGAGGACGTCTAACTTGTTTTTGCAGGGCATGTTGTGATGTGATATGGTCAAAACGTGATGAGTTATAAGTTGTTGTATAAGATGATCATGTTTTGTTGAAGTTATCGGCAACTGGCAAAAGCCTTATGGTTGTCTGTCTATTGCATAAGATGCAAGCGCCCAATAATTGCTTTACTTTATCGCTATGCGATAGCAATAGTTGCAAGAGCAATAGTCGGCGAGACGACCATGTGACGACATATTGATATAGATCAAGATGATGGAGATCATGATGTCATGCCGGTGACGATGGAAATCATGACGATGCTTTGGAGATGGAGATCAAAGGCACAAGATGATGATGGCCATATCATGTCACATATTTTAATTGCATGTGATGTTTATCTTTTTATGCACCTTATCTTGCTTTGATTGACGGTAGCATTATAAGATGATCTCTCACTAAATTATCAAGAAGTGTTCTCCCTGAGTATGCACCGTTGCCAAAGTTCGTCGTGCCCAGACACCACGTGATGATCGGGTGTGATAAGCTCTACGTCCATCTACAACGGGTGCAAGCCAGTTTTGCACACGCAGAGTACTCAGGTTAAACTTGACGAGCCAAGCATATACAGATATGGCCTCGGAACACGGAGACCGAAAGGTCGAGCGTGAATCATATAGTAGATATGATCAACATAGTGATGTTCACCATTGAAACTACTCCATCTCACGTGATGATCGGACATGGTTTAGTTGATTTGGATCACGTGATCACTTAGAGGATTAGAGGGATGTCTATCTAAGTGGGAGTTCTTAAGTAATATGATTAAATTAAACTTAAATTTATCATGAACTTAGTCCTGGTAGTATTTTGCAAATTATGTTGTGGATCAATAGCTCGCGTTGTTGCTTCCCTGTGTTTACTTTCATATGTTCCTAGAGAAAATTGTATTGAAAGATGTTAGTAGCAATGATGCGGATTGGATCCATGATCTGAGGTTTATCCTCATTACTGCACAGAAGAATTATGTCCTTGATGCACCGCTAGGTGACAGACCAATTGCAGGAGCAGATGCAGACGTTATGAATGTTTGGCTAGCTCAATATGATGACTACTTGATAGATTAGTGCACCATGCTTAATGGCTTAGAATCGGGACTTCAAAGACGTTTTAAATGTCATGGACCATATGAGATGTTCCAGGAGTTGAAGATAATATTTCAAGCAAATACCCGAGTTGAGAGATATGAAGTCTTCAACAAGTTCTATAGCTAAAAGATGGAGGAGAATCGCTCAACTAGTGAGCATGTGCTCAGATTGTCTGGGTACTACAATCGCTTGAATCAAGTGGGAGTTAATCTTCCAGATAAGATAGTGATTGACAGAATTCTCTAGTCACCATGACCAAGTTAGTAGAACTTCGTGATGAACTATAGTATGCAAGGGATGATGAAAACGACTCCCGAGCTTTTCATGATGATGAAATCGATGAAGGTAGAAATCAAGAAAAACATCAAGTGTTGATGGTAGACAAGACCACTAGTTTCAAGAAAAGGGCAGAGGGAAGAAGGGGAACTTCAAAAAGAACAGCAAGCAAGTTGCTGCTCAAGTGAAGAAGCCCAAGTCTGGTCCTAAGCCTGAGACTAAGTGCTTCTACTGCAAAAGGACTGGTCACTGGAAGCGGAACTGCCCCAAGTATTTGGCGGATAAGAAGGATGGCAAAGTGAACAAAAGTATATTTGATATACATGTTATTGATGTGTGCTTTACTAGTGTTTATAGCAACCCCTCAGTATTTGATATTGGTTCAGTTGCTAAGAGTAGTAACTCGAAACAGGAATTGCAGAATAAAAAGAGACTAGTTAAGGGTGAAGTGACGATGTGTGTTGGAAGTAGTTCCAAGATTGATATGATCATCATCGCACACTCCCCTATACTTTCGGGATTAGTGTTGAACTTAAATAAGTGTTATTTGGTTTTTGCGTTGAGCATGAATATGATTTGATCATGTTTATTGCAATACGGTTATTCATTAAAGTCAGAGAATAATTGTTGTTCTGTTTACATGAATAAAACCTTCGATGGTCATACACCCAATGAAACAAGTTCGTTGGATCTCGATCGTAGTGATACACATATTCATGATATTGAAACCAAAAGATGCAAAGTTAATAATGATAGTGCAACTTATTTATGGCACTGCCGTTTAGGTCATATTGGTATAAAGCGCATGAAGAAACTCCATGCTGATGGGCTTTCAGAATCACTTGATTATGAATCACTTGATGCTTGCGAACCATGCCTTTTGGGCAAGATGACTAAAACGCCATTCTCCGGAACAATGGAGCAAGCAACAGATTTGTTGGAAATCATACATACTGATGTATGTGGTCCGATGAATATTGAGGCTCACGACAGGTATCATTATTTTCTGATCTTCACAGATGATTTGAGCATATATGAGTATATCTGCTTGATGAAAAAGAAGTCTGAAACATTTGAAAAGTTCAAAGAATTTCAGAGTGAAGTGAAAAATCATCGTAACAAGAAAATAAAGTTTCTATGATCTGATCGTAGAGAAGAGTATTTGAGTTACGAGTTTGGCCTTCAGTTAAAAACAATGTGAAATAGTTTCACTACTCACGCCACATGGAACACCATACTGTAATGGTGTGTCCGAACGTCATAACTGTACTTTATTAGATATAGTGCGACCTATGATGTCTCTTACCGATCTACCACTATCGTTTTGGGGTTATGCATTAGAGACAGCTGCATTCACGTTAAAAAGGGGCACCATCTAAGTCCGTTGAGACGACACAATCTGAACTATGGTTTGGCAAGAAACCAAAGTTGTCGTTTCTTGAAGTTTGGGGTTGCGACGCTTATGAGAAAAAGTTTCATCCTGATAAGCTCAAACCCAAATCGGAGAAATATGTCTTCATAGGATACCCAAAGGAGACTGTTGGGTACACCTTCTATCACAGATCCTAAGGCAAGACATTCGTTGCTTATAATGGATCCTTTCTAGAGAAGGAGTTTCTCTTGAAAGAAGTGAGTGGGAGGAAAGTAGAAAACTTGATAAGGTAATTGTACCTTCTACCTTATTGGAAAGTAGTTCATCACAAAAATCTGTTCTTGTGACTACTACACCAATTAGTGAGGAAGCTAATGATGATGATCATGTAACTTCAGATCAAGTTACTACCGAATCTCATAGGTAAACCAGAGTGAGATCTGCACCAGAGTGGTACGGTAATCCTGTTCTGGAGGTCATGTTACTTGACCATGACGAACCTACGAACTATGAGGAAGCGATGATGAGCCCAGATTCCGCGAAATGGTTTGAGGCCATGAAATCTGAGATATGATCCATGTATGAGAACAAAGTTTGGACTTTGGTTGACTTGCCCGATGATCGGCAAGCAATTGAGAATAAATGGATCTTCAAGAGGAAGACGGACGCTGATAGTAGTGTTATTATCTACAAAGCTAGAATTGTCGCAAAAGGTTTTCGACAAGTTCAAGGTGTTGACTACGATGAGAGCTTCTCACTCGTATCTATGCTTGAGTCTGTCCGAATCATGTTAGTAATTGCCGCATTTTATGAAATCTGGCAAATGGATAAACAAAACTGCATTCCTTAATAGATTTATTAAAAAGAGTTGTATATGATGCAACAGAAGGTTTTGTCAATCCGAAAGGTGCTAACAAAATGTGCAAGCTCCAGCGATCCATCTGTGGACTGGTGCAAGCATCTCGGAGTTGGAATATACGCTCTGATGAGTTGATCAAAGCATATAGTTTTATACAGACTTGCGATGAAGCCTGTATTTACAAGAAAGTGAGTGGGAGCACTACAGCATTTCTGATAAGTATATGTGAATGACATATTGTTAATCGGAAATAATGTAGAATTATTCTGTAAAGCATAAAGGAGTGTTTGAAAGGAGTTTTTCAAAGAAAGACTTCGGTGAAGCTGCTTACATATTGAGCTTCAAGATCTATAGAGATAGATCAAGACGCTTGATAAGTTTTTTCAATGAGTACATACATTGACAAGATTTTGAAGTAGTTCAAAATGGAGCAGTCAAAGAAAGAGTTCTTGCCTGTATTATAAGGTGTGAAGTTGAGTAAGACTCAAAGCCCGACCACGGCAGAAGATAGAAAGAGAATGAAAGTCATTCCCTATGCCTTGGCCATAGGTTCTATAAAGTATGTCATGCTGTATACCAGATCTATTGTATACCCTGCACTGATTTGGCAAGGGAGTACAATAGTGATCTAGGAGTAGATCACTGGACAGCGGTCAGAATTATCCTTAGTGAAATAAGGATATGTTTCTCGATTATGGACGTGATAAAAAGGTTTGTCGTAAAGGGTTACGCCGATGCAAGTTTTGACACTAATCTAGATGACTCTAAATCTCGGTCTAGATACATATTGAAAGTGGGAGCAATTAGCTAGAGTAGCTCCATGCAGAGCATTGTTGACATAAAAATTTGCAAAATACATGTGGATCTGAATGTGGCAGACCCGTTGACTAAGATTCTCTCACAAGCAAAACATGATCACACCTTAGTACTCTTTGGGTGTTAATCACATAGCGATGTGAACTAGATTACTGAATCTAGTAAACCTTTTGGGTATTGGTCGCATGGCGATGTGAACTATGGGTGTTAATCACATGATGATGTGAACTATCGATGTTAATCACATGGTGATGTGATCTAGATTATTGACTCTAGTGCAAGTGGGAGACTGAAGGAAATATGCCCTAGAGGCAATAATAAAGTTATTATTTATTTCCTTATATCATGATAAATGTTTATTATTCATGCTAGAATTGTATTAACCGGAAACATAATACATGTGTGAATACATAGACAAACAGAGTGTCACTAGTATGCCTCTACTTGACTAGCTCGTTAATCAAAGATGGTTATGTTTCCTAACCATGGACAAAGAGTTGTTATTTGATTAACGGGATCACATCATTAGTTGAATGATCTGATTGACATGACCCATTCCATTAGCTTAGCACCCGATCGTTTAGTATGTTGCTATTGCTTTCTTCATGACTTATACATGTTCCTATGACTATGAGATTATGCAACTCCCGTTTACCGGAGGAACACTTTGGGTACTACCAAACGTCACAACGTAACTGGGTGATCATAAAGGAGTACTACAGGTGTCTCCAAAGGTAGATGTTGGGTTGGCGTATTTCGAGATTAGGATTTGTCACTCCAATTGTCGGAGAGGTATCTCAGGGCCCTCTCGGTAATGCACATCACTTAAGCCTTGCAAGCATTGCAACTAATGAGTTAGTTGTGGGATGTTGTATTATGGAACGAGTAAAGAGACTTGCCGGTAACGAGATTGAACTAGGTATTGGATACCGACGATCGAATCTCGGGCAAGTAACATACCGATGACAAAGGGAACAACGTATGTTGTTATGCGGTCTGACCGATAAAGATCTTCATAGAATATGTAGGAGCCAATATGGGCATCCAGGTCCCGCTATTGGTTATTGACCGGAGACGTGTCTCGGTCATGTCTACATTGTTCTCGAACCGTAGGGTCCGCACGCTTAAGGTTTCGATGACAGTTATATTATGAGTTTATGAGTTTTGATGTACCAAAGGAGTTCGGAGTCCCGGATGAGATCGGGGACATGACGAGGAGTCTCGAAATGGTCGAGACATAAAGATCGATATATTGGACGACTATATTCGGACTTCGGAAAGGTTCCGAGTGATTCGGGTATTTTTCGGAGTACCGGAGAGTTACGGGAATTCGCCGGGGAGTATATGGGCCTTATTGGGCCATACGGGAATAGAGGAAAGAGTCCAAAAGGAAGGAGGCCTGCGCCCCCCCTCTGGTCCTAATTGGACAAGGGGCGCAGCCCCCTTTTCCTTATTCCTCTCCCCCTCTTTCCCCCTTCTCCTACTCCAACAAGGAAGGAGGGAGTCCTACTCCCGGTGGGAGTAGGACTCCCCTTGGCGCGCCTCCTCCTAGGCCGGCCGCCCCCTCCCCCTTGCTCCTTTATATACGGAGGCAGGGGGGCACCCCATAACACACAAGTTGATCCTTGGTGATCGTTCCTTAGCCGTGTGCGGTGCCCCCTTCCACCAAATTCCACCTCGGTCATATTGTTGCAGTGCTTAGGCGAAGCCCTGCGTCGGTAGTACATCAAGATCGTCATCACGCCGTCGTGCTGACGGAACTCTTCCTTGACGCTTTGCTGGATCGGAGCCCGAGGATTGTCATCGAGCTGAACGTGTGCTAAGAACTCGGAGGTGCCGGAGTAACGGTGCTTGGATCGGTCGTATCGGGAAGACGTACGACTACTTCCTCTACGTTGTGTGATCGCTTCCGCAGTCGGTCTGCGTTGGTACGTAGACAACACTCTCCCCTCTCGTTGCTATGCATCACCATGATCTTGCGTGTGCGTAGGAATTTTTTTTGAAATTACTACATTCCCCAACAATTATACCCAGACATTGTGAGTATATGCTCACTAACAGAACTGTTCTCCTCCATCTTGCAGCTATAGAACTTATTGGAGACTTCATATCTCTCAATCCGGGCATTTGCTTGAAATATTAACTTCAACTCCTGGAACATCTCATATGCTCCATGATGTTCAAAACGTCGTTGAAGTCCCGATTCTAAGCCATAAAGCATGGCACACTGAACTATCGAGTAGTCATCAGCTTTGCTCTGCCAGACGTTCATAACATCTGGTGTTGCTCCAGCAGCAGGCCTGGCACCCAGCGGTGCTTCCAGGACGTAATTCTTCTGTGCAGCAATGAGGATAATCCTCAAGTTACGGACCCAGTCCGTGTAATTGCTACCACCATCCTTCAACTTTGCTTTCTCAAGGAACACATTAAAATTCAACGGAACAATAGCACGAGCCATCTATCTACAATCAAACATAAACAAGCAAGATACTATCAGGTACTAAGTTCATGATAAGTTTAAGTTCAATTAATCAAATTACTTAAGAACTCCCACTTAGATAGACATCCCTCTAATCCTCTAAGTGATCACGTGATCCAAATCAACTAAACCATGTCCGATCATCACGTGAGATGGAGTAGTTTCTTTGGTGAACATCACTATGTTGATCATATCTACTATATGATTCACGCTCGACCTTTCGGTCTCCGTGTTCCGAGGCCATATCTGTATATGCTTGGCTCGTCAAGTATAACCTGAGTATTCCGCGTGTGCAACTGTTTTGCACCCGTTGTATTTGAACGTAGAGCCTATCACACCCGATCATCACGTGGTGTCTCAGCACGAAGAACTTTCGCAACGGTGCATACTCAGGGAGAACACTTCTTGATAATTTAGTGAGAGATCATCTTATAATGCTACCGTCAATCAAAGCAAGATAAGATGCATAAAAGATAAACATCACATGCAATCGATATAAGTGATATGATATGGCCATCATCATCTTGTGCCTGTGATCTCCATCTCCGAAGCACCGTCATGATCACCATCGTCACCGGCGCGACACCTTGATCTCCATTGTAGCATCGTTGTCATCTCGCCAATCTTATGCTTCCACGACTATCGCTACCGCTTAGTGATAAAGTAAAGCATTACATCGCGATTGCATTGCATACAATAAAGCGACAACCATATGGCTCCTGCCAGTTGCCGATAACTCGGTTACAAAACATGATCATCTCATACAATAAAATTTAGCATCATGTCTTGGCCATATCACATCACAACATGCCCTGCAAAAACAAGTTAGACGTCCTCTACTTTGTTGTTGCAAGTTTTACGTGGCTGCTACGGGCTTAAGTAAGAACCAATCTCACCTACGCATCAAAACCACAACGATAGTTTGTCAATTTGACTCCGTTTTAACCTTCACAAGGACCGGGCGTAGCCACACTTGGTTCAACTAAAGTTGGAGAAACAGTCACCCGCAAGCCACCTTTGTGCAAAGCACGTCGGGAGAACCGGTCTCGCGTAAGCGTACGCATAATGTCGGTCCGGGCCGCTTCATCCAACAATACCGTCGAACCAAAGTATGACATGCTGGTAGGCAGTGTGACTTATATCGCCCACAACTCACTTGTGTTCTACTCGTGCATATAACATCAAACCATAAAACCTAGGCTCTCATACCACTGTTGGGGAACGCAGTAATTTCAAAAAATTTCCTACGCACACGCAAGATCATGGTGATGCATAGCAATGAGAGGGGAGAGTGTTGTCTACGTACCCTTCGTAGACCGCAACTGAAGCGTTGACGCAACGTAGAGGAAGTAGTCGTACGTCTTCCCGATCCGACCGATCCAATCACCGTTACTCCGGCACCTCCGAGTTCTTAGCACACGTACAGCTTGATGACGCTCCCCGGGCTCCGATCCAGCAAAGCTTCGGGGATGAGTTCCGTCAGCACAATGGCGTGGTGACGATGATGATGTTCTACCGACGCAGGGCTTTGCCTAAGCACTACAACGATATGATCGAGGTGGAATATGGTGACAAGGGGCACCGCACACGGCTAAGGAACGATCACGTGGATCAACTTGTGTGTCCTAGGGTGCCCCCTGCCCCCGTATATAAAGGAGCAAGGGGAGGAGGCGGCCGGCCAGGTGTGGCGCGCCAAGAGGGAGTCCTACTCCCACCGGGAGTAGGACTCCTAGTTGGACAAGGAGAGAGAGGGGGGAAAGAGGAGGAAGAGAGGAAGGAAAAGGGGGGGCGCCGCCCCCCTTCCCTTGTCCTATTCGGACTAGGAAGGGGAGGGGCGCGCGGCCACCTCCTGCCTCCTCCTCTCTTCTCCCTCAAGGCCCATGTAGGCCCAATAAACCCCCGGGGGTGTTCCGGTAACCCCCCGGTACTCCGGAAAAATGCCGATTTCACCCGGAACGATTCCGATGTCCAAATATAGGCTTCCAATATATCGATCTTTATGTCTCGACCATTTCGAGACTCCTCGTCATGTCCGTGATCACATCCGGGACTCCGAATTAACTTCGGTACATCAAAATGCATAAACTCATAATAACTGTCATCGTAACGTTAAGCGTGCGGACCCTACGGTTCGAGAACAATGTAGACATGACTGAGACAGATCTCCGGTCAATAACCAATAGCGGGACCTGGATGCCCATATTGGCTCCTGCATATTCTACGAAGATCTTTATCGGTCAGACCGCATAACAACATACGTTGTTCCCTTTGTCATCGGTATGTTACTTGCCCGAGATTCGATCGTCGGTATCCAATACCTAGTTCAATCTCGTTACCGGCAAGTCCCTTTACTCGTTCCGTAATACATCATCCCGCAACTAACTCATTAGTTGCAATGCTTGCAAGGCTTATGTGATGTGCATTACCGAGAGGGCCCAGAGATACCTCTCCGACAATTAGAGTGAAAAATCCTAATCTCGAAATACGCCAACCCAACATCTACCTTTGGAGACACCTGTAGAGCTCCTTTATAATCACCCAGTTACGTTGTGACGTTTGGTAGCACACAAAGTGTTCCTCCGGTAAACGGGAGTTGCATAATCTCAGTCATAGGAACATGTATAAGTCATGAAGAAAGCAATAGCAACATACTAAACGATCGGGTGCTAAGCTAATGGAATGGGTCATGTCAATCAGATCATTCAACTAATGATGTGACCTCGTTAATCAAATAACAACACTTTGTTCATGGTGAGGAAACATAACCATCTTTGATTAACGAGCTAGTCAAGTAGTGGTTAGCTTTATTATTGCCTCTAGGACATATTTCCTTCAGGTCGCTCATCAAAGATTGCCCCAAGTTCAAAGACCAATATGTCGCTCGTAAGAAGAAAGGAGGGAAGGCGACCGTGGCCGAGGAGGGAGACTTTCTCAAGAGACCGAGGGCAAGACCAGCTCAAAGGCCGGCAAGAAGTGCGATGCGTCTTCCATGGCCTTGCAAGCAACTTTGGAACACATGATGAGTCAAAAGGAAGTGAGGGAGAAGAGGAGGAGCAAAAGAAGATATACCTAGAACTCCAAACGAAGAAGCTTGAGATGAAGGAGGGCACCAAGAGGAAGCTTGACATTGAGGAGGCCGCTCAACTAAAGAAGCTTGAGATCGAGGCCACCAATGCCGATCCCAAAGCAAAAGAGATGGCACTCGCGATCATGAGCGTCGACAAGAACAACATGTCACCGGAGAGGAAGCTTGGTTCGTGAACCGCCAGAGGAGATGTTCGTCGGAGATGGCCTGAACTAGGTGAGACCTCAGCCGTGGACTATGGTCGTTCATTTTGAAGGCTGAAACTGAAGGGTGATCATTCTGTAGGCCGCTGGAGTTGCCGGCCATCATGAACCGGCGTGAATCGCGGCCGCTGGCGTGAACTATGGCCGTTGCCATTTTAGCTATATCTTTTGTTGCTTTCAAAAATTTGCATGCACGCGGACCAAATATGGCCAAAAATGCCGGCGCGCGTTGGGCGCATACCAGGCGCATTCAAAAATCCGGACGGCCGCCGCTCCATTGCCACCTTGAAAAGGACGAAATCCGGACAAGACGAATGTATGTTTGGGATCGTGTTCGAGTTACCCTTAAAACAGATTTAGGCATAGAAAAATTTCAACTCACTTATAGGCGAATCTTTAATTTATTCTCTCCGTGTATTATGGAGAAAGAAAGAAAAAGAGGAGGGCCCACTGGGCATGGTATGGACAGCAAGCTCGCACGATGCACGTGCACCGGCCAAACTCAATCGGTTTTCATACAGGACTACTACTACTACTACGGTACACTCCTAGGGCATACCAGCAAAAAATTAGCAGGAGCTCTTGCCCGTAGCTGCAAACCGGCAGGCAATTATAATCTGGGTTTATAAATAGCGGCCCGCCCGCACCCCTCCTCCATTGAGACGAGACGAGAGGAGGAGAGGCGTATCCCTGCCCGGCCACCCAAGCCAAGCCCCTCCCGAATCTCTCTCTCCTCCCCTCCCATACCATTGCCCCCCGCTCCCTCCCCCTCCCCCACGACACGCACAGATCCACCCGCGGCCATGGCCCCCGCAATGAGGCCGGAGCAGGAGGCGAGCTGCAAGGCCACCGAGGACCACCGCTCCGAGTTCGACGCCGCCAAGCCGCCGCCCTTCCGCATCGGCGACGTCCGCGCCGCCGTGCCGGCCCACTGCTGGCGCAAGAGCCCCCTGCGCTCCCTCTCCTACGTCGCCCGCGACGTCGCCGTCGTCGCGGCGCTGGCCGCCGCCGCGTGGCGGGCCGACAGCTGGGCCCTCTGGCCGCTCTACTGGGCCGTCCAGGGCACCATGTTCTGGGCGCTCTTCGTCCTCGGACACGACTGGTGCGTTGCTGTTTCCTCTTTCTCGCTCCCGCCAGCCCAGATCGATGCGTCCGGCGTGCCACATTTGGTGCTACCTAGTAGCACTGCTATCATACGCCTGTCTGTCTGATACATCTACCTATCTACGCTTGCAGTGGTCACGGGAGCTTCTCGGACAGCGGCACGCTCAACAGCGTCGTCGGCCACCTGCTGCACACCTTCATCCTCGTCCCGTACAATGGCTGGTAACGATTTTGTACATACTACATTTTACTAAGTAAACCAGGAGGGAGGTACTACTTGCAGGGCCAGATTATTGCTCGTTCCGTCGCAAATGTGTAGTCAGTAGTAGTAGTACTATCGGTTTTCCAGTCTAGAAAAGCAATTTGCAATCTTTTGTTTTGTTGAGAAAATCTCCGAGAGGGAGAGAACCCGCGCCTGAATATGTTACTCGAAAGAAGTTGGAAAGGGCAATACAAACTTTGCTGTTGCGAAGTAGCAATTTCACTTTTACTACTCGTACAAAGCACTGTTGCCTGTGAGGCATGTCTGTTCCACCGCTGTTGACCCATGCAAGCGGCCGCAGAGAATTTCTCTTGGGAAAAACCCATCTTTCTTTAAAGAAAGGAAACACAAAAAAGTTTGATTGAATCACTGCCGACAACGGTTTGTTTACTAGGAGTTGGCGGTGCTGCACACAGTCTTCAAGGTCCTTCCAACACCACACACCAATGCTGGAGTACTAGTAGTAGTATACCATTATCATGCATGCATCTGAGTTTCTTTAGCAACATATAGTTAGTTTAGGAGGAGTAATTTATATGGAGTGGTACCAATCTGGGATTAATCAAACCTTTTCTGAAGCCGATCTGAATCTGATTTGCTATGTGTGTGCAGGAGGATCAGCCACAGAACGCACCATCAGAACCATGGCCACATCGAAAAGGACGAGTCATGGCACCCGGTTAGTACCACTAGCCCACTACCATATACTACGGCACTCTGCTACATGCACATATTTTTTTCCAGCATGTCTCCATCACTGCAATTCCCAAAGGACTTTGCTCACATAAAAGAAAAAAGGAAGAAACTCAGGGCAGCTCGATCGATGGGCAGATATTTTTCTTGAGAACCCTCCACCTTGTATTTTATACTGACACTGGGTAGTAAAAGTATAGAGAGTTTGGCATAATAATAATTGAGCAAAAGTTGAGCAAATATCGCATCTGGCTGCTGCATGAATCATGGAGGTGATAGCTAGCAGTGGTACTAGAAAGAGAGCAGCGATGCACCTGCCTGCTTTTTCAGTCGCTGCAGAGGCACCACATGTTGACATGTTGTGCAGCAGCAGCATCAAAAGAGTCCACATAATTTAAGATCCAACAAACAAGTGATGTGGTCCGTCCGTAGATAATAATGCCAAACACAACTAGCAGCGGCAGCTAGTAGATCTATTCATGTCTGTCACGTGATCAGATCTGCCGCTAAGCTAAGATCTTTTTAGAGAGAGAAAAGAGAGTACACGTAAAAAAGATTATGCCTAGTTGATCAGCAGAGATCAACAAAGATGCGCATCGAATCTTAACTCGGCCGAGCCACCTAACATTCTAAATAACATCATTTCGTGGTGCATATATTCCTTTTTATGGCATCTTCATCTTGCTTGTCATCGTAGGCCGGCCTTTGCCCTTTTATCAGAACAAAAGCGTGTGTGTGTTTGTGGCAACCAAAATTCTAAGTCGATAGATACTTGCAACCAAAATTTTAATTGATTTAAATTGTCTCACAGTCGCAGATCTGCTGCTGATTAAAATTAGTCATCACAGATCAAAGATGCACATCGAATCTTAGCCTTTTTGGCTAGGGCATCTCAAAATGCCCAGTCCTTTTTTCTTATTGTCGTTCTTGCCCTTTTTGGAATCAAACCACATTTGAGCATCTGCACTCTGACAAAACAGTCACCCTCGAGGGCAAGTGTGGACTGGAACCACAATTCTAATTGCATATTTTGAAACCCTTAACTGAATACTCATTCGTGTAATTTGTGTTCCATCTGCTTAGTTACTCCTAGCTGATGTGCGACTGATTTGCGCAGATCACTGAGAAGGTGTACCAGAAATTGGAACCACGGACAAAGACACTGCGCTTCTCAGTACCGTTCCCACTGCTGGCTTTCCCTGTTTACCTCGTAAGAATCTCTTCTTGTTATTCTGCTGGTCGCTTGTATAGGTCTACATCTGTATGCATCCTGAACTTAAACCTAACCTGAATCTCCCTTGATTACTGGATGTTCCAGTGGTACAGAAGCCCGGGCAAGGAGGGCTCACACTTCAACCCGAGCAGCGATCTGTTTACTCCCAAGGAGAGGCGTGATGTGATCATCTCCACCACCTGCTGGTTCACGATGATTGGGCTGCTCATCGGCATGGCGTGTGTCTTTGGCCTGGTACCGGTGCTCAAGCTGTACGGGGTTCCATATATTGTAAGCAACAATACAGAATCTGCAACTCTTAACTGTTTAGTTGGTCGGACTTGCTTCTAAGCAACTCGCACTGAACAACTAACTCAAGTAGCAATGTCTCGTGTCATTTGAAACAGGTGAATGTCATGTGGCTTGATTTGGTGACGTATCTTCACCACCATGGTCACCAGGACCTCCCATGGTACCGCGGCGAGGTACTTGCCTGCTCTATTAATTCATTGCAAGTATATCATGGTCGATGACAGTGCAGGAAAATAGGGCTACCCTAGTTTCTGAACATCTTAGCTACTGTTAGTGTTTATACCCACTGGAAGAAAACATTAGCTGCATAATAAACTCACTGGCGACAGTTTTTTTTTTTGCCTTATTGATACGTTTTGCACTGCTATGGTGTTACTATTTCATTCAATGTTCATGTCGCCAACAAACCAATGCTCCCCAATGGCTGTTGCAGGAATGGAGCTACCTCCGTGGTGGCCTGACGACCGTGGACCGGGACTATGGATGGATCAACAACATCCACCACGACATTGGCACCCATGTCATCCACCACCTCTTCCCCCAAATACCTCACTACCACCTAGTAGAAGCAGTAAGTTCAATACTACTCTGCTGAATATATATATGTACCTCTTCCATATATTGTACTACTTGTGCATGCTGAAAAAAATTGCAACTTTAACCTTGGTTTTTATCAACAAATCCAGACCAAGGCAGCAAGGCCAGTACTGGGCAGATACTACCGGGAGCCGGAGAAGTCAGGCCCGCTCCCAGTGCACCTCATCACCGTCCTCCTCAAGAGCTTGAGAGTCGATCACTTTGTCAGCGACGTGGGAGATGTCGTCTTCTACCAAACCGACCCCAGCTTGAGCGGCGACAAGTGGACCGGAGCCGACAAGCAGAAGTGATGAGAGACTGGAAACTGGAGTTACTACTGTTCAAGGAAGAATGCATGATAGAGATAGAGACATCGATAGCCTGCTGAGAATAAGCAGAGGGTGCTTCCAGCTGAAACCAAAGCATGGAAGCTCCGCAGCCAACAAACAGGATGCGTTGATTGGTTCATCATGAGACGAGATTCAGATCATTTATTAGAGCTAGCATTCTCCCATTGCGGTTGTAACTAGCAGATGTTGTTTCAACTTTATTACAAATTTTGAATGGAATGTGGAACAGTGTAACAGATTGATTAATTATTATCCAAATCGATATTCTGGAATCTGTGACCCCTTTTTCTGAACTTTGTGTTTCTCACTGCTGGAGTTATGCAGATCTGTCTAAAGTTTCTCCTGATCTTATCATTGGTGATTTATTGTTTTTGTTTTGAGAAACAGAGGTTATATCGGACAACACAGTTGCAGTAGTTGCAGTCTTGCTGAATACAAGGCGATAAGGCCAAGTATAATGCAATTTTTTACCTTGAGAAGTGTCACACGTGTGGCATTGATGACAAGTTTAGTCAAGCGGTGATGACAACTTTAGTAGTAAGCATGGCAACTTTTTTTCGGATGGCATGTTTCAGCTTTTCTTTTGGGGCTGTTTTCTTTTTGAATGACAACTTTAAAGGAGCAGGTCACAACTCTTCTCTGCACCAACAACTACCCCGTCATTTGCTCTTGCCCCCTTGCGTTGCCCCCGCGGGCGACCCGGGGGAAAACCCTAGCCGCCGCTCCTCGAGTCTCCTCCTCCTCTCCCCCTCCTCGCCGCCGTCCATAGCGCCGCCGGGCGAAGCCTGGGCGGCTGCGGGGCTTCTCCCCATCCTCTCCGTCTTGGCTGGCGCGGGACAGCGGGATCCAGAGGAACGTCGTGCGAACGTGGGGTCCAGCGGCGTGACGGGCGGGTCTACCATCGGCGTCGTGCGCGGCGCGGCGGTGGCGACCTGCGTGTCGTGAGGTGGTGGCTGCGTTGGCCTGACCGGTGGTCACGGTGCCGCCGGATCTAGATCGGATCCATCTGGATCCTTTCTTCGGACCCCGTCGGCCGCCGCGGGGTGGTGATGATCGTCGCTGGCCACGTCGGATCGTTGGATTCGGCGTCTGGAGAACTACAAGGAGTTCTTCTCGATCCTCCTTTCTGGTGGGTTGAGCCCCATGGCTCTTTCATCTTCGCGAGTTTCGGATTGTGGCTTGCCGGATCCGGAGTACACGGAGGTTTGGTGGCATAGGATGGGGACCGGAGGAAACTTTGGTCGGTGTGTTCTGCCCGGCATCGGCGACGTCACTTGACGTCGTTACCCTTCCTGAAGGCGAAGCCGAGGTTCCCCCTATCCACCCCCGAACCCCTCTCAGACGAAAGTCCAAAATTCAGTCTGGATTGGGCGGCGGCGGCGTCCTGCGCGTCGTATCCTCCATGGAGGCGCCGTCTTGGGAGGAACTGCTGTTCGGGGGAGAGATGTTGTGGATGGTGGGCTCCGAGTAGCTCCAGCAGTGGCGATGGTGTGGAGGTTGCCAGGTGGGACGGCGTTGTATCTACCGTGTCATTGGCGATGAGTGGTGGCGGCATGGTGCAGTTGCATATCGACAACGGATGCGGCTGGATGGACGAGCGCGGGGTGGTCGAGCTGTCTGGCACCATGGTGGCGTCGACGGCAGGCCTGGCAAGGTCTGTGCGTCAGTACCTGCTCTGGAGATAGATCGATGGAAGAAGGCGGCGGCAGCCTCGGTGAGTGCGCCGGACCGGCGTGTGACCCAGTCCCGGTATGTGGCTAGGATGGGGCATCCGGCATTAGATGTTAGGATTTGGTGCGATGTCTGTTTGGTATTAGATTCGGACATTCGGCACCACTGCATCAAGGGGGTAGGAGTAGCGAGAGATGTTGCCTAGATGATGGCTTCAGGCTTACTGATGTGCTACTTTGTAAAGTCTTTTGTGCTTAATAATTAATAAAGTGACCATATGCATCGTCCAGATGCAGAGGCCGGGATGCATCCTCCTTTTCTATTTTTTTTTTTGCAAAAAGCATAAGGGCCGAAGTGCATCATGCTATATGTGTCACTTATTTGAGAATTTTTTTCTTCGAAAAATAAACCATTTTTACTACAGCAAAGAAGATTTTTTTTAGTAAGCACATCTCTTTCTTGGCCGGACGCTACTGTCAGACCATGTACAATGTAGAGAATCTTGGGAATTTTTTTTTGAGGGATGGATCTTGGAGATGTGCTTATAGTAAAATATACTCGGGATACTACCAGGATTTGAAGATGAAGCAGGGGTGATAACTTTAGTTGTAAGCATGACAACTTTTTTCGAATGACAAGTTTCATTTTTTTTTTTGGGTTTTTTTGATGGCAACTTTAGTTGTAAAAATGGTCATGGCCGAAGTGCTTCAAGCTACATGTGTAACACTTATTATTTGACAATTTTTTTGCTTAGAAAAATAAACCAATTTTTACTCGAGCAAAGAAATATGCATTAATGCTAAAGAAAAAAACAGTTTTTTTTACTAAACACATTTCTTTCTTGGCCAGACGCTGGTGTAAGGCCATGTACAATGTAGACGGATCTTGAAGATGTGCTTATAGTAAAATAAACTCAGGATAGTAATGGGCCGACCCAAATCTGGCTTTGCATCTGGACCCATGACCCCATAGACAATTTGAGAGGCTACGGGTATAACGTCCTCGATGTGGTTATATCTCCCATGTGTCGAAGCATGACTTAGAGGCATAACTGTATTGAAAGCAATGTCGCAAGTGAGGTAATTTTCACACAACCCATGTAAAACATAAGGGAAAGAGATACATAGTTGGCTTACAATCCCCACTTCACACAATACATGAATTAAAGCATTACATTCATCCAAAAATACTCAAGGTCCGACTACGAAACCCAAAATAAAGGAAGACTACCCCAAATGCTACACAGATCCCCGATCGTCCCAACTGGGCTCCACTACTGATCGACTGAAACGAAATAACACAATGGACAAGATCTTCATCAAGCTCCTCCTCGAGGTCGGTTGCGTCACCTGCGCGGTTTCATCGGCACCTGCAAACTGGTCTTGGAAGTATCTGTGAGTCACGGGGACTCAGCAATCTCACACCCTCGCGATCAAGACTATTTAAGCTTATAGGAAGGGTAAAAGGTATGAGGTGGAGCTGCAGCAAGCGACTAGCTTATTTGGTGGCTAACATACGCAAATGAGAGCGAGAAGAGAAGGCAAAAGCACGGTCGATGAACTATGATCAATAAGTGATCCTAGAACAACCTACGTCAAACATAACTCCAACACCGTGTTCACTTCCCGGACTCCGCCGAGAAGAGACCATCACGGTTACACACGCGGTTGATGTATTTTAATTAAGATCAACTTTAGGTTTTCTACAACCGGACATTAACAAATTCCCATCTGCCCATAACCATGGGCACGGCTTTCGAAAGTTCAAACTCTGCAGGGGTGTCCCAACTTAGCCCATCACAAGCTCTCACGGTCAACGAAGGATATTCCTTCTCCCAAGACAATCCGATCAGACTCGGCATCCCGGTTACAAGACATCCTTGACAATGATAAAACAAGTCCAGCAACACCGCCCGAATGTGCCGACAAATCCCGATAGGAGCTGCACATATCTCGTTCTCAGGGCACACTTAGATGAGACATCCTATGAGTAAAACCAACCCTCAAGTTACCCCGAGGTGGCCCCGTAGCCTACTCGGTCGGACCAACACTCAGAGGAGCACTGGCCCAGGAGGGTTTAATAAAGATGACCCTTGAGTCCGCGGAACCCAAGGAAAAAAGAGGCTAGGTGGCGAATGGTAAAACCAATGTTGGGCATTGCTGGAGGAGTTTTATTCAAGACGAACTGTCAAGGGGTTCCCATTATAACCCAACCGTGTAAGGAACGTAAAATCCGGGAACATAACACCGATATGACGGAAACTAGGGCGGCAAGAGTGGAACAAAACACCAGGCATAAGGTCGAGCCTTCCACCCTTTACCAAGTATATAGATGCATTAATTTAATAAGAGATATTGTGATATCCCAACAAAATATCCATGTTCCAACAAGGAATAAACTCCAATCTTCACCTGCAACTAACAACATTATAAGAGGGGCTGAGCAAAGCGGTAACATAGCCAAACAACGGTTTGCTAGGACAAGGTGGGTTAGAGACTTGGCTTAACAATATGAGAGGCATGATAAACAAGTGGTAGCTATCGCATCATAGGCATAGCAAAAGAGCGAGCAACTAGCAAGCAAAGATAGAAGTGATTTCGAGGGTATGGTCATCTTGCCTGAGATCCCGCAAGGAAGAAGAACGAGTCCATGAAGAAGACAAACGGACGTAGCCAACGTATCCTCAAAAGCGCAACGTTACCGGATTACCGAGAAGAAGTACACCGGAAAGAAAGCAAACAACATAGTGAACAAACATCACATAAGCATGGCACGATGCGCAAACAAGTATGATGCATGTCCGGTTTAATGAGGCATGGCATGGCAAAATGCACAAACAACCCTACAAATTAAGTGGAGCTCAATATGCAACTCCGTTGCATATTGACGAAACACCACGTGATTTATTTAGTTCGATCTTGTTTATGTACCCAAGAATATTAAATGTTGTTAAACATGGCAAGAGGGTGAAGCAAAGTAAAACTATCTATCTAGTCAAGTTTAAATGAAGCCGGAAGCAACGAACAACAATTCTGGAAAATCCTCATATGCATATATTAGGTTTGGTACTATTCTGCCCTAAACCATATTTAATAGTTGTTAAACATGCAAAGTAAGGTCACCATGTTAAACTATGCTTTTTTCTACCCCAATTACATATAAAGATTATTTAAAATCGAGCTATGGTTAATAAGTTATGAATTAAAGCATTATAACATGGCATAGGAGCAAATTTAAACAAACAACATTTTAAACATAGATGAAAGTGGAAAATTATTAATCTACACAAAATTCTAAGCAAGTTTCATATATAACTTATTTTAATCCGATGCATGGTTTGTGAGATATTAAATGCATGAACATGAGGGTCTTTTCTACAAAACTGACGTTCTCTGGGAAAAATAGGAAAACGTTCTATGTAAAAAAACAGGATATGAGCCGGATCTGGTTGGCCCATCAGTGCACAAGAGGGGCTAGGGGGTCTCTCACCATGGGCCTCGGCCCAGCTGGATGGAGCAGTGGTCGGCTGGTGTGCTGGGCCGCAGCGTTCTGCGGTTGGACTTGGTCCACACGGGCGTGGAGGTCAACGGGCAGGGGCGGTTGGATCGAACGAAGAGGAAGGGGGCGCAGTCAACGGCGAAGCGAGACCAGGTGCTGGGGTCGTCCTCCTCGCGTGCGATGACGAATCAGAAGGGGGCGGCGCAGGGACTTGCTCCGGGAGGCGAGGAACGGCGCGGGAATGGAGGCAGCGACGGGGATCTCTGGTGGCGGAGCTCGACGCGGAGGCCGGCGGTGGCTTGACTCCGGTGGCGCGGGGTTGATGCAGGGCTCGAGCGCGAGGGCGCCATGGCAGGGAACGGCAGCAACGCTTCGACGAGGGGCTCCTTGGGAGGCGCGGGCATGGCCTAGGTTGAAGAGGCCGGTTCCCGTCCGGATCGAGCCGATACGAGGTGGTCGGGCGGCAAGCTCCTGTTTAGAACAGAGAAAGAGAGGCAGGGAGGTAAGAGGAGGGAGGCAGATATACAGCAGGAGGAGGAGAAGGGCAGCTGTGCTCATCTCGTGATCGCCGGCAGCGGCGCCGGTCGCCGGATGACGAGGCAAAGTGGAGGAGCACGGGGAGGCTCGTGGCTCCAAGGATACTGGCGCGGTGAGGAGTTCGGGACTCGGGCGACCCGATTGACCAAGTGCGCAAGACAAGGGAGACGGTCGGGGAGGATTTTGGATCGGGGAAGATGGAGGTCGCTGGTTGGATCAATGGGGATCCCGAGGTGGGAGTTGGTGAAGTGGTGGCGGCGGCGGCGGCGATGGGTGGAACAGATCCCTAGTTTCTAGGGTTTTATCTGTGTATAAATAGCAGGTGGGTTAAATTAGGGGCTATCCGGTCCCTTCGATCGTAATCGGACGGTCGTAAAAAAATATGTTAGGAAGTCCAATTAAGAAAACGGAGACGTTTTATAGACGTTTGGGGATGATCCGGATCCAACGGTGACGACTGTCCGGGTCGGGTCCGGGACAACTTTTTGGACGCGCGCGCGAGGAGGGTTTGATGCACTGAGCAGAGAGGGTTTCGGACCGTGCGATCGCATCGGACAACTCCGGAAGCGAAGAGGAGGAGGATGGACTAGGTGGGCTGTGGCGAGACTGCGAGGGGAGAAGAGAGAGAGGGCCCGGCATCTGTTTCCGGAGACCGAAAACGTTCGACGATAGACCGGCTATAATGCCGCTATAGTTTAACGGTTGGGCTATCAAACGAACACCGAATGCAATGAAACTTGACAGACGGTCTATCTACACTATAATAAGACCACACGCCAACTCTCATCCCATTCAGAGAACATTTTCTGGCCACTTATAAAATACTATTTCGAACATATCGCGGGCGCGTGCAAGCGTGTCTGGGCTCAGAACGGACAACGGACGGAACGAGGAGACCGAGACGGATGCAAGTTTCGAAAACATGATGATGCAATGCGGATGATGACATGGCAAGATGCAACACGCAAGCAAAAGACAAGGCAACAACAGCGAAAAACTGAAGGACACCTGTCACATCAGTCTCGGGGCGTCACAACGGGTCAACTCATATAAAAAATAGTCAATGGTTTTGTTGGTCCGATGGGTATTTTAGATTGACTCAAATTCTTATTTTACATTACTTTGTGGACAAATGAGATGTTAAAATTATGCACGGCTTAACAGTATTTGACTAGTGTAAAAGTTAAGATTTCTAATACGTGGTTAATAAAAAAATCAACACGTCTGCTCGTGATTTTGTACGTGCTGAGATAAACTTGTTGTTTATATACGCAATCGGGGAAATTATACAACACACTACGTCGCAAAAATGGGTCCCACGACAATGCCGGCGCGACGGAGATTGCAACTGCTGTGAGATATAAGACTAAGGTGGGGCTGACCCGGCTAGCCCAAACAGGTCACCTAGTGCTGGTCTCTGTTCATCCAAATCTTGTTTGAGACCGACCCACATGACCAACAATCCCTATTTGACAGCCGTTAGCGGCAAACAGATGTGCTTTCGCTGACGCCAGCCATCTGCCACGTCCACATGGACCAGCCCACGACTTCAATGTTGTTTTGTTTGCTGAGGGGTCTAGGAACGTTCTGGAAGGTTCTTGCCTGGTTTTGGGAACCTTCTAGAAGGTTACTGAACTAGTTTTCTCTTTTGTTTTTATTTAATGTTTTTTGGTTTTCTTTTTTCTTTTTTTCTTTTTCTTCACTTTTTGTTTTTTAGTCACACTTTTTTGCTTTTTTTCTTTTCTCTGATTTTTTCTATGTTTCTGTCTTCTGGTTTTTTTGCTGTTTACTTTTTTTTCTCTTTTTTTGTGTATTAAAGAAATGTTCATCATATATTAGAAAATGTTAACTGTATATTAATAGAATGTTCAGTGTATCTTAAAAAATGTTCAATGCGTTTTGGAAATTGTTCAGCCGATATCACAAAAATCTTCAACCTGTATTTAATTTTTTTCGTGTATATAAAAGAATGCTCAATGTGTATTAAAATTGTTTAGCACATATTACAAAAATACTCAATTCATGTTAAAAATTGTTCAGCGTATATATTTGTTTCATGTTTTCCAATTTTTGTTCACTTTTTTAAAATTTGTTCCTGCTTTAAAGGTTCTATTTGCATTTTGATTTTTTTTTCACATTTTCAAACATTATTTGCATTTTTTAAGAAAATTTGTTCATTGTTTTTCCAAGAAAGGTTGAAAATTTTGAAAAGAAAAACAGATCTGCCACTGTAGCTAGTGAGTAATGGTAGACTTACGTAAGAAAGCTACGTACATTTACATAATAGCCATCGTGAAAGATTAGAATTGGTTGTTAGAGGAGGCTGGGGCCCACCCCCCTGAAAATCGCGCGCGCGGGGGGGGGGGGGGGGGGGGGGGGGGTTGTAGGTTTTGCATTTTCGGTAGCTAGTACTTAAGCTTTAGCACTACGTTTAGTGGGAGTAGCCAGCTCTATCAACCATTCTCTGTAAACTGACGTTCTGAGCTCGACTCCACGCGCCTCCTTTTTTTCCGTTAAGATTTACTTCGCCGCCTGCGAATGGGCCAGCTTTTTTTTCTTTTCTCTGATTTTTCCTACGATTCTTTCTTCTGGTTTTTTTGCTGTTTGCTTTTTTTTTTCTCTTTTTGTGTATTAAAGAAATATTCATCATGTATTAAAAAAATGTTAACTGTATATTAATAGAATGTTCAGCGTATCTTAAAAAATGTTCAATGTGTTTTGGAAATTGTTCAGCCGGTATCACAAAGACTCAAAAAAAAAGCCGGTATCACAAAAATCTTCAACCTCTCTTTAACCTTTTTCGGTGTATATAAAAAAATGCTCATTGTGTATTAACATTGTTTAGCGCATATTACAAAAATACTCAATTTGTGTTAAAAATGGTTCAGCGTATATATTTGTTTTCATGTTTCTCAATTTCTGTTCACTTTTTAAAAATTTGTTCCTGCTTCAAAGGTTCTATTTGCATTTTGATTTTTTTGACATTTTCAAACATTCTTCGCATTTTTTAAGAAAAAATGTTCACTATTTTTCAAAGAAAGGTTGAATTTTTTTGAAAAGAAAAACAAATCTGCCACTGTAACTAGTACTTAAGCTTTAGCGCTGCGTTTAGCAGGAGTTGCCAGCTCGAGTGGCTATCAACCATTCTCTGTAAACTGACGTTCTGAGCTCGACTCCATGGGCCGGCTTGTGTTCCTAAAAAACACTTTGTGCCACCTTCAGCGGAAGCTCTATTAGCTCTATTATTGGACGCACGCGGGCGTCCAATAGGAGCCTGAACCACCGTTAGATTGATCCGTTGGATCTGTCCGTGGGAATTTACATGCACGTGTCGCTTTCCACCGAGCGTACTGGCCAGTCCTTATTTTCTTTCTTCTGGTCGTAATTGGTCGCAGCAATACTTTACATGCACCTTGCTCTAGTCAATGCTGCCAAGTCTGTAGCCATGTAGTCCCGTGCTACGAGGGGGCCGCCGTCGTGATGCGAGGCGTGCCGAAAGCCGGTGTTATGGGAGTGTCTTTGTGTTGCCTCAAGGTTGCCGAAACGTGACGATGTTGCGTCGACATGCTTCGAGGGCCACGGGGATGGCACGACGGCTCTGTGCTTCGGCAACCGGGACTATGCTGTGACGACAACCCGACTACTTCGATGATGTTACGCCAACAACCCAATTGCTTCAACGATGTTGCGACGACTTGCTTTGACGACCGCGGTGTGCTTTGACGGTTGCGGTGATGCTATGACGACAACCTGGCTACTTTAATGATGTCGCGATGGCATGCTTCGATGGATGCGGCGGGTGCTTCGATAGCCACGACGATGCTACGATGGCAACCTGGCTGGTTCAATGATGTTGCGACGTCGTGCTTCGACGGCCGCGGGGATGGCACGACGGCTTTGTGCTTCGCCGGCCGCCACAATGCCACAACGACAACCCGACTACTTCGACGATGTTGCCCTAGCAGCCCGACTATTTCGATGATGTTGCAATGGCATGATTTGACGACCGCGGTGTGCTTTGACGGTTGAGGCAAGCTACGACGATAACAACCTGACTACTTCAATGATGTTGCGATGGCATGATTTGACGACCGTGGTGTGCTTTGACGGTTGCGGCAAGCTACAACGACAACCTGACTACTTCAATGATGTTGTGGTGGCATGATTTGACGACCGCGGTGTGCTTTGACGGTTGCGGCAAGCTACAACGACAACCTGACTACTTCAATGATGTTGCAGTGGCGTGCTTCGACAACCGTGGCGATGCTACATGGCAACCCGACCGCTTCGACGATGTTGCGACGTCATGCTTCAACGGCCGCAACGGGTCCTTCGACAGCCACGATGATACAGTAACCAACTGTGACGGTGGCATGCTTCAAATGGTCACGACGATGCTGCGATGGCGTGCTTCAACGACCACGGTGATGCTGCGATGACGTACTTTGATGATGTTGCGATGGCATGCTTACCCGCCATAGCGGTGGTCCGACAACAATGGTCCGACTACTTCGACGATACCACAACGACAACAGCGTACTTCGATGATGTTGCGATGGCATGCTTACCGGCCGTGGTGCTGCTCCGACGACAATGGCACGACTACTTCGACAATACTACAACGGCAACCCAGCTGCTCCACAATTGTTGTGATGGGGATGCTTGAACGGCCACAACATCAAGGACGCTACTCTAAACATTGCTATATCCAAAGCAACCATGACTCCTTGAACTTGCTAGTACCAAATCCAACAAAGTGCTTCATCTTAAGATTTTTGTTTAAAAAAATATATTATTTTGAGATTATTTACAGTATCATATATGTTGATACCTGACAAAGCACTACTAAATGTTATGTAAAAAGAAAAAAAGGGACCACGTACCTTTATGCGAGCAGGCTATATGCTACGTACTCCACGGACGGAGGGAGTAGTAACTAGGATGGGTTGGGCACGCTAACTCGCCTGATGGGTAGAGCGCTCCGAGCGTGCTTGGTGCCACATGATTTCGTCCGATCAGACGGCGCGCGAGGCGGCTGACAGACCAGGAAATCATCCAACTGTTTTTAAACCTTTTCCATCCAAAAGTCAGTCTCCATCCAAACACGATTTGATGCCTGAGTATCTCCGCAAAGAGTGGCTCCATCTCTACAGGCCAAAGCTTTCAGCCACAAAGGGATCTGGTACAGAGTCATACCTCTTCGACCCATCAAAAATAAAATTGCATCCACCATCACAGATCAAGAAGGTTATTTTGGTCAAAAGCAGCACCTAAATTTTAGAACGTTAATCCTCAGCAATCGTTCGCTACCACCAATGGCATCTGTGAGCATGCGGTTTTCAGAAAAAGCATGGCAGTTTTTAAATTTTAGTGCAATTTTCGTCAATAAGTGCCATCTTTTGGATCTGTATCCTGTGGCTCTGGAGCGTTCGCTTGGATCTCACCCCAGCGAATGTCAGCCAGTTACGCGTCAAAAAAAAAATGTCAGCCAGTTAACATGACCGAAATTTTAAGATCACAGAGGACACCAGAGGAGAGCGGCCAACGAGTTTTGCCTGGTCGCTATTGATTCAATGATGACGTCACTCACATTATCACCAGCCCCAGTGATCATTGCACACACATGACTGAGCATTCGTATAAAATGGGAGGCACACTGATTAAGATACAATACCAAGGATCCAAATTGTACAAACAAATTACATGCACGCACGACGCCCGTATCTCCCAACTGCTGGCAACCTATAACAACAGGTTCAAACGCTGTCCGTGCTGATACATTTATTATGATTTATCCATGCTGACTGAGAAGGGATGGTGGATCAAGCTGCAGGCCCTGGCTGCATGGTGCTGCTGATGGACTGCACCTGCGTCTTGCCGCTGGGGCCCTTGGTGCGTATGTACTTGCGGTAGTCGCTGAAGGTGACGGGCTCCTGGTACAGCGCCGGCGACCCCGGGCTGACGAGCTCGCTCGCCGGAGCGACGGGGAGGTCGCCTCGAGGGTTGCAGAAGAAGGCGATGGTGAAGCGCTCCTTGTCCGAGTTGACCAGCGCACGGTGCTCCACGCTCCTGTAACGCCCGTTGCTCAGGATCTGGAAAATCACAAGATATTTTAGAAGCTTCAAGAACAAGCAATTTTTCGTGGGGGGCTGTGCTGTCTCTTTCATTCAACTTCTCTTTGCATGCATGCACCTATGTCATCATCTTTTTCACGTATCTGGACTGCATGGCATGCTACTGTGTGTGTAACTGTCATCTTCTGGTGCGTAAATATGCAGATCATGCATGTCAACAAACTTCAGTAGTTCTATCTACCAGCGTACTACTAGTATATTGATCAATGAAGCAGTTCAGTATATGTATATGTTGAAACTTCAGAAAGTGTACAGGCTAGCTAGATCTATCTAGAAGGTTTTAAACGTGTTGCCTTTTCTTTTTTTTTTTCTTTTAGCTCTTCCTTCTATCGCCCCCACAACATCAAAAAAAGGATGCCATAAATCTCTTTGGCCAAGAGAGTTAGGCGCATAACAACATGTAAAACCTGTTGCCCATAATTCACCGCAATGCTTAAATAGGCACGCATCCAATACAATTCAATTCTGTTGATTCTAAACAACATCTACTATTCCCTCCGATCCATATTAATTGTCGCTGATTTAGTACAATTGGAAGGAGTATCATAATTAATACAAAAAAAAGGATCTTATCAACTACCTACATGCATAGGGTTAGCTTCATACTATCCAAATTCTATATTGTATTTAATCTCTTGCAAAGAAGCCAAGAATATATTGTACTCTTGACTTCCTTATAGATGCAAACAAATTGACATTAATTTCACACGTTAGCTTCATCAGCACAAAATATATAGTGATTGGGTGTAATGAGAATGTTACTACTTTAGACAAGACAATCGAAGATACATATCACATCAGATTGACAGAAAAACGTAAGTAGGCCACAGCGATCACCTGAATCTGATCACCAACGTTTACGAGGAAGGAACCTGGGACTGGTTGCACGGTGACCCATGCGTCTCCCTTGCGTACCTGTGTCCCCTCGACGTTATCATCAGTTAGGAGCAAGGTGATGCCACCTGGGTCAGAGTGAGATGAGAGACCAAGAGCGAGCTCAGGCTGTGGGCATCTTGGATAGTAGTTCACACGCATGGTAGCCGAGATGCCATCACTGCCACCAAAAGCATTATGGAGGTAGTCCTCCTCCAATCCTAAGCTACTGGACATAGCCTTGAGCAAGACTTGACAGAGACTTATTAGTTGGCATGCATACTTCTCAGTGGCTTCCCTGCATAAATACCAAAACAATATCAAATAGGAAACTGTGTAACCAAACATATCAGAAAATTCTAAACTGCAAGAACTTATAAAGAATGAGGATTAATTAAAAAAAACAATGAAGCTGCGTTTTCTCGAGAAAAGAAAAATATTTATCTACCTCAGGTCAGCAGGAATCTTTGGCCACTTGTCAAGGTTTCTGATATCACTTGGGAAGAGATTAAGGAAGTAATAGTCACTCCAATCTAAGATTGCCCCTTTCTCAACTCCAAGGCGGCTCCCATACCCCTCATATGTTACCGGTAAGTTGGCATGTACCTTCTTCTCTTCCATGGGGAGGTCAAAGAACTCCCTCCATGCACTTCTCATCCTCCTCACAGCCTCCGTGTCCACATCATGGTTCACTAACTGGAAGAAACCCCAGTTCTTGCATGCGGAGGCTATTGCTTTTAGCATTTCTTGGTGATGTTCAGGGGTATTAGAGAAGCTAGCAAGATCGATAACTGGGATACTGAGATTAGGGTCATTTGTGACACCACTAGGACGCTCAGATGGAGGCTTGATGTACTGTTGTGGCAAGGAGCTCATACCACAGTTGGAAAGAGTTTGCACTGGTACAATGGGTTCTGGCCAGTCAAGCAGATTGCTACTTGCCATGGTGGGAGTGATAGGTCTTGGTTTGGTTATGAGAAGAGGGTGTGCGTGTTTATATAGAGAAAGGATATGTGATGTATGAGATTAAATCGCAATGCATTTAGTGCAATTCATGGTGGGATTGGACGGATATATATGTACAGATTGGACAAGATTATGCTCATTAAGAGATATGCCTCATTTATCGTCTGAATATTGCTAAAATCTTTTGGTTATATACATATAATTAAAATCTTTTGGATACAGTTTCGTATGCCATTAATGGAAGGAAGATACAATTTCATATGCCATTAGTGGAAGATACAATCTTTTGGATACAGTTTCATATGCCACCAATGGAAGATACAATCTTATGGAGTGAGCTAATTAATAATAACATTTATTTGCTTCTTGTTCGTGCAAGTAATCAACATATGATACGTAAGCACACATATAATATATTTCCTTTCGAAACGCTAATGTAAAAGTGGGGAGAATACGATATTATTTCAGTAATTTAACTAGGAGTATGATATATCAATACATAAACTTCAAAAGGTATTAGAGTGCATTTTGTTTTGTGCAGTTGAACTGTCAAATTTTTGCTCCGTAGACATGATTTAATAGATATTATACTGTTAACTTATAAACTTTCTGAACACGGATGAGTTAATCGACGTCATTGTTACTATTTTTAATGAGAACTGGCCACACAAAATTTACTGAGGCAATAGTAATTGTATTTGCAATCCTAAGTGAACTTCATTTTCGTGATTGACCCTTGAAGAAACAAACTAGAAAAAAGGATGCAGTATTTCTTTGTTTTGATATCACTATAGACATGTGATCAATTGACCATTTCAGATAATGCTTGCACATAGTCAAAATCAACGAACAACACATATCAATTGATAGGGACAGAATTGGTTGCAAATAATAGGAGAGAAATTGCACTTTAAAATTAAACTTGCTGAGCTTTAGAGGTTTTAGTTATTCCAGTGGAGCAGTATATATTGCTGACTAGGAGGAATAATTTTTCTAAACTAGAAATGCATGTTCTATTTGATGGCATGCATGTTAAAATATTTTTGCAGATCATGTATGCACTCTGACTTCTGAGCATGCTTTGATACATGATCTATTTCATAGTGAAATAATAACAGCACACAGTTGATTTACTTGTATGTTCTACTCCCTCCGTTCCTAAATATTTGTCTTTTTAGAGATTTCAAATGGACTACCACATATGGATGTATATAGACATATTTTAGAGTATAGATTCACTCATTTTGCTCTGTATGTAGTCACTTGTTGAAATCTCTAGAAAGACAAATATTTAGGAACAGAGGGAGTAGTAAATTAAGGTTATAGTATTTCTTTTAGAACAAGGAGATGTACCCCAGAAAACCCGGTAAAACATGGGCAGTTACTTGGTTCCCCCAGGTCCATGGGAGGATTGGATAAGGCAATTAAGAAACAATACACACGTGCTGAAATGAAAGTCAAAAGAATCGGCAAATGATATGGTTATGCATAACATCATGTCATCAATATCAAATTAGGTGTAGACACACTACAATTGATGTACATTTATACATATGAATATATGATAAAGATTGCCCGACATGTACACTCATAGTTACAATTAGCTAGGAAGTTTTGGTTGGCACTATGCATGAATATCTCATTGCTGATGTAAACAAAGCATCCAAGAGCAATCTCACCGTTTCACATGCAGTACGTAGGCACATCTATCAATCGATCAATGAGGTGCTGTCAGGAGGAACTAGTTTGCAGGTAACTATTTGCCAGCAGGAAAGGAATTACGGCTGGACCTTACCTAGTCAAGAAGCACGACAAATTAATGTGTACGTGTGTCAGCTAATACCAGCAAATCAATCAAACACATGTTGCATTGAACATTTGAAACAAGATACCTAGAGCCGACAGCGACGATGGCCACACATCCAACAAGCAGTTCTGTGAAGCAAACACTTATCTGCAAGAAAGTGATGCTACAACATGCAGCTTGGCTAACAATAGGTTGGCATTGGTAATATTATTATGATTGCTATCAGTACAATATCGTAAGACTTTATGAAGCTTATGCATACTTATGAGAGAAAATAAGAGTAATCATAGATTATGGGTACAAAGAGTCCAGTAAGACATTAGCAGCTAGCTCCCCCAGTTGCATGGCAGAATAGAAAGTGCAAATTAAGAAAACAGAATGCACATGTGCTGAAATGAAAGTCAAGCAAATTGTCCAATGATATGATCCCGGTAGCATCGACATCAAAGGTGTACACTAGTTCAGCAAAGCGACAGCAAAACAAAGGATAAAACAGATCTGGAGCAGTATCAAAATTGCCAAACATGCCTAGTCAGAATATATGAAGAACCGTGCGCCATTATTCTTGATCTAAAACGAAAGATATGGGGGCTACCTCATCAACCACCACACCGGTGAGGTTGCGGGCGGTGGTGAATCAAGGAGATCAGTGGCTGGCCAGGGCGACAGCAAAGCTAGGATGAGAGCGACCTTGATTAAACAGTCAATTCCCACATGTTAATACGGAGTAGAATAATACTGTGTGCGGTGCGTCAGCCAGACCAGCAAATCAATGCAACACATGTTGTATTTTTAGTCAAGTCGTCGCACGCATTAGCAACAGCAAGCGCAGGCTTTGGCTCCTTCTAGTAACATTTGAGCTGGCACGGAGCAGCAAGCAAGCAGGGAGCATTCAGAAGCAAACACTGTCTAACCAACGCCCCAATGTGTGATTCAGAAAGAAGAAGGAACACCGAACACATGTGGACTGCCGCGGCCGTCGATCCACCTTCGCCGGCGGCCGCCCGCCCGCCCACATGTGGTCATCTCCGCGTGGCCTCCGTCTCCTCACCCAAGTACCCAGCGCGGCAGCGCCGCCCGGACCTCTTGGCCTCCGCGGCCATTGCCGCCGAGCTCTGTGGCCGTATCGTATAATCAGCCCCATCACGCATGCCCAAATCAAAACCCCAGAAAAAGAACGATCAAGGAACGTACATTCTTGCGCGTCCCGTCTTTGATTAGGTAGTTGAGAGAGGTGGCGCCGGTCTTGAGCCCCCGCCGGTCCCCCTGCCGCCGCCATGGATACCAACAAGCGGCGGCGCAGGAGGAGCTGTGATTGTGAGCGACAGGCTAAATCCCGCTGGGCTGCAATGCAGTCCAAGTCCGGCCCGTATCCAAAGCTGAAGATAAATTCCCTAGAAAAAAAAAATCTAAAGCCCGCCCGCTTGGGAGCCTCTCCTGAAGCGTTGCCCGACCAGGACGACCCATAACTGTAGTAATGCGTTTTTTTTTCTCTCCGTGTATTTTTCCATTAAACCTTTTCACTGTTTGGGTCGGGTTTTTTTCTTTGTTGCTTTTTTGTACTCCCTCTGTCCGGAAATACTTGTCGGAGAAATGAATGTATCTAGACGTATTTTAGTTCTAGATACATTCATTTTTATGCATTTCTCCAATAAGTATTTCTGGACGAAGGGAGTATGTTTTTACTATTTGGGTAGGGTTTTCTTGGTTTTACTTCTTTTTCATATCATAACGTTAAAAGTAGAAAAAAAATTCCCTAGGTATACTTAACCAAACATTGTGACCAAACCCAAGTGCTAAAGCTTAGCGACGTTGTGTCTCGCCTGACACCTTTTCACGTGGTGTACTATGTTGGGCCAGCCTATTTTTAGAGTTTTGATCATGTTCGCTTGTTTGATGTTTCGTGTGTTCGTTGTTGTAGTTTTCTTAGTATTTTTTCGGTTTCTTTTGTTTTTATCTTGGTCTTCCTTCCTCCAAGGTTTTCTTTGGGTTTTATTGTTTTCCTTTGTTTTTCCATCAGTTTTTCCATTTCATTACCATTTTTTATTTTCGTTCTTCTTTCATTTCATTTTTTGTTTACTTTGGTTGTATTTCTTTGTTTTCAATGATTTTTTTCTCTATTTTCTTTGGTTTTCTTGGTTTCTTTCTCGGTTTTCTTCTTTTTTTCTTCGTGTATTTCTTTGCTTTCAATGCTTCCATTCTTTTCCTTTTTTCTTTCGATTTTCTTCTCTTTTTCTTTTGATTTTATCTCGGTTTTCATGGGGTTTCTTTGTTTTTTCTTTATTTTGAAGGTTTTCGTCGTGTTTTTTCTTTCTCTTTTCGCATAGAACCAAAAAACATTTTTTACATGATTAATTTCTTCCAAATACATGAAACAATATTCATATACATCTAAAAACTTTTTTGTGTAAAATGTTTTAGAAATATATTATCATTTTTAAATATATGTTTTGTGTGTACTTTTTTGTTTCATGCCCATTATGCATTTTTATATACATATAAGGCATTTTTTTACAATGTTCCAAAACATGAGAAACATTTTTTTAAACATATATTTCTGTGTAACTGTTTTTTTCATACACGTTGCACATTTGTCATATACATCACGAGCATTTCCTATGTACACGTTTATCATTTTTCAAATGCATGTGCAACAGATTTTGAAATATATTTTCGGATGTGTTACTTGTTTCCACACACCTTGTATATTTTTTCGTACACCAAGAATATTTATATGCACGTTTTACACTTTTGAAAATGTATGATTAAGATTTTATGTTAATGTATTTTTTGACGCCAACCTTTTCTTATATGCATTGTACTCCTTCCGATCCATATTTTTCTACACACATCCGTATTTAGACAAATCTAAGACAAATAATATGGATCGGAAGAAGTAAATTTTTAATACATAAGGGACGTTTAATGTACAACACGATCTATTGTTATAATGATTGACTATTCGTCACCCTAGGTGAGGAATAGTTAATCTTCATCCCCTCTATTTTAATAGCAATACACTGTAATTTTACGTTCCGTAAATTTTGTCTTATTCTATACGTAAAATAGATCGTAAGAAAGTATATAGTCGCCGTAAAAAATATTTTATGTTACGTAAAATTACAAAGGTAAAAACATAGTGTAAAACATACCTAAAATGCATTTTTTCTGATCTTAGGACCTATATATTTGTTTTCTTATGCCAAATTTTACGTACTGAATCAAGATGAATGTAATTATTTTTATTTAAATGTAATTGTTTATTTTAAAATACAAATAGTTATATTCATGTTGATTTACTACATAAAATTGGGCATAACAAAAAAATTATATAAAAATTGTATTTTATGTACATTTTACACTATATTTTTACATTTGTAATTTTACATAACATAAAAAAATTACGATGATTATAGATTTTCTTACATTCTTTTTTTATGTCTAAAGTAAGGCAAAATTTACGAATCGTAAAATTACGGTGCATAGATGTTAATACAGACGTGGATGAAGAATAAGTATTTCTTATCCAGGATGACGAATAGTCAACATATATTATACCTCCGGGCACTTGCGTCTTTTGCATTAAAAATTAAGCTGCCATCGGCAAAGAGAAGACCCAAGGTCGATGGTTACTCACTCTAATCCCTCTATCCACTTGTGCAGCTCCAAAAAGATTTGAGTGCTGATCAACAATCAATTTTTTTCCTTGATGCACGTATGAGCGTACAGAGTAATGGGCCAACGTAGTTTAATTTGAACTAATAGAATTAGTTGATGAGTGTCCGAGAATACACTTTTTAAGTACCTCTAAGATTCATGAAATGTTTTAAGACAGTGTACCGAAGCAAAACTCTAACAACTAATCACCGTCGTAAAATATCAAGATGATATGCCGGCTCAGTCTCTCGAAGGTGCTCATAGGGATAAGATGTGTTTATGTGCGTTCATAGGGGTAAGTGTATGCGTGTTTATATAAACGCTTGCGTCTATATTATATTAAAAAAACTAGGAAACCATCGCAAACTAGTGTGGCACGTGTGAACGCCACGGGTGACATTTTATGGCATCGTGCACCACCATGTGATGTGAAAATCCATACCTACAAAAAACTGAACTATTGTTTCTGCCCGCCTGTTGTCCTTTTTATAAAACATCCCCATGTTTAATGTGAATTAACCCTTAGTCCAATTTAAGTTACGGATGAACTATTCTTTTACAGTTTTTCAGAAAACACCCTGACTTTTGAAGTAATTAACCTGCCATCCATATTTAAGTCAAACGAATTGTTTTTGCATTTTAACAGAAACCCCCAAGTTTTTCGGTTAATCAATTTATGGTCCATATAAAACAAATGGTTTTCTAAATTATCCATATCTTTTAAATCATAACTTCGATTTTAACATGTTATATATGAAATTTGATTATAAAAATGTGTAGAATCTGAATATGATATTATTTTACATGTTAAATATTTTTAAAATATTATTTTGGATGCAAACTTAATCTGTAGCACATGGTCCGTTTTTCTTTCGTGCCGACGGTGATCTGGACTGCAAATAAAGAATCATTAAAACTAGATTGAGAGAAAAGAAAACATCGACAATCACACATGCACACCTTTGAAAAAACTCGCAGAGGAAAACAATAGATTTCTCATCTTATTTCAAGCAAGTGCGTGCATATTGATTCCTTAAGTGCAAAGCATAGGAATATGTTGATACACACAAATAAGCAAAGTCCCTTCTGTATGAGTAAACAGTACAGAAAATAACAGCCTTTCCTAAAAGAAAAATGAATAAAATCTTTACACTTCATAGGCACAAATCATCAAAGTCAACATATGCTATACATTAATAAAAATAATATCTTTGCCTGTTATTTTCTTCAGAGAAACTAACATACGTTGTATGTACATTAATAAACTAATATATTTACATGTTATTTTCTTCAGCCATGTGATCAACTGAAGGAACAAAGTTTCTCCGTGAGCATTATTCATGTGAACCCAAAAGTAAGCATGATTAACAATCTCACAGTGATCCATGAGAAATTTGTGACGCATACAAAAAATTGGGGGAGGAGGAGGGGGAGGGTGCTCACCATGGTCCTCCCAGCCGCGGGACACCACCTCTTTGTCAATCTTTCTCCCACCTGCCGCCTCTCTGAAGACGAGGCTCTTGCATCACCAATCCACACCAACCAGCGGCAAGGTGTGTGTGCGTGCTCATTGAAGGAAATATGCCCTAGAGGCAATAATAAAGTTATTATTTATTTCCTTATATCATGATAAATGTTTATTATTCATGCTAGAATTGTATTAACCGGAAACATAATACATGTGTGAATACATAGACCAACAGAGTGTCACTAGTATGCCTCTACTTGACTAGCTCGTTAATCAAAGATGGTTATGTTTCCTAACCATGAACAAAGAGTTGTTATTTGATTAACGAGGTCACATCATTAGTTGAATGATCTGATTGACATGACCCATTCCATTAGCTTAGCACCTGATCGTTTAGTATGTTGCTATTGCTTTCTTCATAACTTATACATGTTCCTATAACTATGAGATTATGCAACTCCCGTTTACCGGAGGAACACTTTGGGTACTACCAAACGTCACAACGTAACTGGGTGATTATAAAGGAGTACTACAGGTGTCTCCAATGGTAGATGTTGGGTTGGCGTATTTCGAGATTAGGGTTTGTCACTCCGATTGTCGGAGAGGTATCTCTGGGCCCTCTCAGTAATGCACATCACATAAGCCTTGCAAGCACTGCAACTAATATGTTAGTTGTGAGATGATGTATTACGGAACGAGAAAAGAGACTTGCCAGTAACGAGATTGAACTAGGTATTGGATACCGACGATCGAATCTCGGGCAAGTAACATACCGATGACAAAGGGAACAACGTATGTTGTTATGCGGTCTGACCGATAAAGATCTTCGTAGAATATGTAGGAGCCAATATGGGCATCCAGGTCCCGCTATTGGTTATTGACCGGAGACGTGTCTCGGTCATGTCTACATTGTTCTCGAACCGTAGGGTCCGCACGCTTAACGTTACGATGACAGTTATTATGAGTTTATGCATTTTGATGTACCGAAGGTTGTTCAGAGTCCCGGATGAGATCACGGACATGACGAGGAGTCTCGAAATGGTCGAGACGTAAAGATTGATATATTGGAAGCCTATGTTTGGACATAGGAAGTGTTCCGGGTGAAATCGGGATTTTACCGGAATACTGGGAGGGTTACCGGAACCCACCGGGAGACTAATGGGCCTATTGGGCCTTAGTGGAAAAAGAGAAAAGGGGCAGCCCATAGCTGGCCGGCGCCCCCCCTTCCCCAAGTCCTAGTAGGACTAGGATAAGGGGCCGGCCCCCCTTCTCTCTCCTTTCCCCCCGAGAGTCCTAATTGGATTAGGATTGGAGGGGGGAGTCCTACTCCCGGTGGGAGTAGGACTCCCCCTGCGCCTCCCTCTCCCTGGCCGGCCGGCCCCCCTTCCTCCAACCTTTATATACGAGGGCAGGGGACACCCCAAGACACACAAGTTGATCCTTGAGATCGTTCCTTAGCCGTGTGCGGTGCCCCCTGCCACCAAATTCCACCTCGATCATACCGTTACAGTGCTTAGGCGAAGCCCTGCGTCGGTAGTACATCAAGATCGTCACCACGCCGTCGTGCTGACGGAACTCTTCCTCGACGCTTTGCTGGATCGGAGCCCGAGGAACGTCATCGAGCTGAACGTGTGCTAAGAACTCGGAGGTGCCGGAGTAATGGTGCTTGGATCGGTCGGATCGGAAAGAAGACGTACGACTACTTCCTCTACGTTGTGTGATCGCTTCCGCAGTCGGTCTGCGTTGGTACGTAGATAACACTCTCCCCTCTCGTTGCTGTGCATCACCATGATCTTGCGTGTGCGTAGGAAATTTTTTGAAATTACTGCGTTCCCCAACAGTGGCATCCGAGCCTAGGTTTTATGGTTTGATGTTATTTGCACGAGTAGAACACAAGTGAGTTGTGGGCGATACAAGTCATACTGCCTACCAGCATGTCATACTTTGGTTCGGCGGTATTGTTGGGTGAGACGATCCGGACCAACCTTACGCGTACTCTTATGCGAGACCGGTTCCCTCGACGTGCTTTGCACATAGATGGCTTGCGGAAGACTGTCTCTCCAACTTTAGTTGAACCAAGTGTGACTACGCCCGGTCCTTGAGAAGGTTAAAACGGAGTCTATTTGACGAACTATCGTTGTGGTTTTGATGCGTAGGTGAGATGAGTTCTTACTTAAGCCCGTAGCAGCCACGTAAAACTTGCAACAACAAAGTAGAGGGCGTCTAACTTGTTTTATGGTTTGATGTTATTTGCACGAGTAGAACACAAGTGAGTTGTGGGCGATACAAGTCATACTGCCTACCAGCATGTCATACTTTGGTTCGGCGGTATTGTTGGGTGAGACGATCCGGACCAACCTTACGCGTACTCTTACGCGAGACCGGTTCCCTCGACGTGCTTTGCACATAGATGGCTTGCGGAAGACTGTCTCTCCAACTTTAGTTGAACCAAGTGTGACTACGCCCGGTCCTTGAGAAGGTTAAAACGGAGTCTATTTGACGAACTATCGTTGTGGTTTTGATGCGTAGGTGAGATGAGTTCTTACTTAAGCCCGTAGCAGCCACGTAAAACTTGCAACAACAAAGTAGAGGACGTCTAACTTGTTTTTGCAGGGCATGTTGTGATGTGATATGGTCAAGGCATGATGCTGATTTTATTGTATGAGATGATCATGTTTTGTAACCGAGTTATCGGCAACTGGCAGGAGCCATATGGTTGTCGCTTTATTGTATGCAATGCAATCGCGATGTAATGCTTTACTTTATTACTAAATGGTAGTGATAGTCGTGGAAGCATAAGATTGGCGAGACGATAACGATGCTACGATGGAGATCAAGGTGTCGCGCCGGTGACGATGGTGATCATGACGGTGCTTCAGAGATGGAGATCACAAGCACAAGATGATGATGGCCATATCATATTACTTATATTGATTGCATGTGATGTTTATCCCTTTTTATGCATCTTATCTTGCTTTGATTGACGGTAGCATTATAAGATGATCTCTCACTAAATTATCAAGAAGTGTTCTCCCTGAGTATGCACCGTTGCCAAAGTTCGTCGTGCCCAGACACCACGTGATGATCGGGTGTGATAAGCTCTACGTCCAAATACAATGGGTGCAAAACAGTTGCACACGCAGAATACTCAGGTTATACTTGACGAGCCAAGCATATACAGATATGGCCTCGGAACACGGAGACCGAAAGGTCGAGCGTGAATCATATAGTAGATATGATCAACATAACGATGTTCACCATTGAAAACTACTCCATCTCACGTGATGATCGGTTATGGTTTAGTTGATTTGGATCACGTGATCACTTAGAAGATTAGAGGGATGTCTATCTAAGTGGGAGTTCCTAAGTAATTTGATTAACTGAACTTAAACTTATCATGAACTTAGTACCTGATAGTATCTTGCTTGTTTATGTTGATTGTAGATAGATGGCTCGTGCTATTGTTCCATTGAATTTTAATGCGTTCCTTGAGAAAGCAAAGTTGAAAGATGATGGTAGCAATTACACGGACTGGGTCCGTAACCTGAGGATCATCCTCATTGCTGCACAGAAGAATTACGTCCTGGAAGCACCGCTGGGTGACAGGCCTGCTGCTGGAGCAACACCAGATGTTATGAACGTCTGGCAGAGCAAAGCTGATGACTACTCGATAGTTCAGTGTGCCATGCTTTACAGCTTAGAATCGGGACTTCAACGACGTTTTGAACGTCATGGAGCATATGAGATGTTCCAGGAGTTGAAGTTAATATTTCAAGCAAATGCCCGAATTGAGAGATATGAAGTCTCCAATAAGTTCTATAGCTGCAAGATGGAGGAGAATAGTTCTGTCAGTGAGCATATACTCAAAATGTCTGGGTATAATAATCACTTGATTCAGATGGGAGTTAATCTTCCAGATGACTGCGTCATTGACAGAATTCTCCAATCACTGCCACCAAGCTACAAGAGCTTCGTGATGAACTATAATATGCAAGGGATGAACAAGACTATTCCCGAGCTCTTCGCAATGCTGAAAGCTGCGGAGGTAGAAATCAAGAAGGAGCATCAAGTGTTGATGGTTAGCAAAACCACTAGTTTCAAGAAAAAGGGCAAAGGGAAGAAGAAGGGAAACTTCAAGAAGAACAGCAAGCAAGTTGCTGCTCAGGAGAAGAAACCCAAGTCTGGACCTAAGCCTGAAACTGAGTGCTTCTACTGCAAGCAGACTGGTCACTGGAAGCGGAACTGCCCCAAGTATTTGGCAGATAAGAAGGATGGCAAAGTGAGCAAAGGTATATGTGATATACATGTTATTGATGTGTACCTTACTAGAGCTCGCAGTAGCACCTGGGTATTTGATACTGGTTCTGTTGCTAATATTTGCAACTCGAAACAGGGACTACGGAATAAGCGGACGCTAGCAAAGGACGAGGTGACGATGCGCGTGGGAAACGGTTCCAAAGTCGATGTGATCGCAGTCGGCACGCTACCTCTACATCTACCTTCGGGATTAATATTAGACCTAAATAATTGTTATTTGGTGCCAGCGTTGAGCATGAACATTATATCTGGATCTTGTTTAATGCGAGACGGTTATTCATTTAAATCAGAGAATAATGGTTGTTCTATTTACATGAGTAATATCTTTTATGGTCATGCACCTTTGAAGAGTGGTCTATTCTTATTGAATCTCGAAGATAGTGATACACATATTCATAATGTAGAAGCCAAAAGATGCAAAGTTAATAATGATAGTGCAACTTATTTGTGGCACTGCCGTTTAGGTCATATCGGTGTAAAGCGCATGAAGAAACTCCATACTGATGGGCTTTTGGAACCACTTGATTATGAATCACTTGGTACTTGCGAACCGTGCCTCATAGGCAAGATGACTAAAACACCGTTCTCCGGAACTATGGAGAGAGCAACAGATTTATTGGAAATCATACATACCGATGTATGTGGTCCGATGAATATTGAGGCTCGTGGCGGATATCGTTATTTTCTCACCTTCACAGATGATTTAAGCAGATATGGGTATATCTACTTAATGAAACATAAGTCTGAAACATTTGAAAAGTTCAAAGAATTTCAGAGTGAGGTTGAAAATCATCGTAACAAGAAAATAAAGTTTCTACGATCTGATCGTGGAGGAGAATATTTGAGTTACGAGTTTGGTGTACATTTGAAAAATTGTGGAATAGTTTCGCAACTCACGTCACCCGGAACACCACAACGTAATGGTGTGTCCGAACGTCGTAATCGTACTTTACTAGATATGGTGCGATCTATGATGTCTCTTACTGATTTACCGCTATCGTTTTGGGGTTATGCTTTAGAGACGGCCGCATTCACGTTAAACAGGGCACCATCAAAATCCGTTGAGACGACACCTTATGAACTATGGTTTGGCAAGAAACCAAAGTTGTCGTTTCTTAAAGTTTGGGGCTGCGATGCTTATGTGAAAAAGCTTCAACCTGATAAGCTCGAACCCAAATCGGAGAAACGTGTCTTCATAGGATATCCAAAGGAAACTATTGGATACACCTTCTATCACAGATCCGAGGGCAAGACTTTTGTTGCTAAATTCGGAAACTTTCTAGAGAAGGAGTTTCTCTCGAAAGAAGTGAGTGGGAGGAAAGTAGAACTTGACGAGGTAACTGTACCTGCTCCCTTATTGGAAAATAGTACATCACAGAAAACTGTTTCTGCGACACCTATACCAATCAGTGAGGAAGCTAATGATGATGATCATGAAGCTTTAGAACAAGATACTACTGAACCACGTAGATCAACCAGAGTGAGATCCGCACCAGAGTGGTACGGTAATCCAGTTCTGGAAGTCATGATGCTAGATCATGATGAACCTACGAACTATGAAGAAGCGATGGTGAGCCCAGATTCCGCAAAGTGGCTTGAGGCCATGAAATCTGAGATGGGATCTATGTATGAAAACAAAGTATGGACTTTGGTTGACTTGCCCGATGATCGGCAAGCAATTGAGAATAAATGGATCTTCAAGAAAAAGACTGACGCTGACGGTAATATTACTGTCTATAAAGCTCGACTTGTCGCGAAAGGTTTTCGACAAGTTCAAGGAGTTGACTACGATGAGACCTTCTCACCCGTAGCGATGCTTAAGTCCGTCAGAATTATGTTAGCAATTGCCGCATTTTATGATTATGAAATATGGCAGATGGATGTCAAAACTGCATTCCTGAATGGATTTCTGGAAGAAGAGTTGTATATGATACAACCAGAAGGTTTTGTCGATCCAAAGGGAGCTAACAAAGTATGCAAACTCCAGCGATCCATTTATGGACTGGTGCAAGCATCTCGGAGTTGGAATAAACGCTTTGATAGTGTGATCAAAGCATTTGGCTTTATACAGACTTTTAGAGAAGCCTGTATTTACAAGAAAGTGAGTGGGAGCTCTGTAGCATTTCTAATATTATATGTGGATGACATATTGCTGATTGAAAATGATATAGAATTTCTGGATAGCATAAAGGGATACTTGAATAAAAGTTTTTCGATGAAAGACCTCGGGGAAGCTGCTTACATATTAGGCATAAAGATCTATAGAGATAGATCAAAACGCTTAATTGGACTTTCACAGAGCACATACCTTGACAAGATTTTGAAGAAGTTCAAAATGGATCAAGCAAAGAAAGGGTTCTTGCCTGTGTTACAAGGTATGAAGTTGAGTAAGACTCAATGCCCGACCACTGCAGAAGATAGAGAGAAAATGAAAGATGTTCCCTATGCTTCAGCCATAGGCTCTATCATGTATGCAATGTTGTGTACCAGACCTGATGTGTGCCTTGCTATAAGTTTAGCAGGGAGGTACCAAAGTAATCCAGGAATGGATCACTGGACAGCGGTCAAGAACATCCTGAAATACCTGAAAAGGACTAAGGATATGTTTCTCGTATATGGAGGTGACAAAGAGCTCACCGTAAGAGGTTACGTTGATGCAAGCTTTGACACTGATCCGGACGATTCTAAATCGCAAACCGGATACGTGTTTACTTTAAACGGTGGAGCTGTCAGTTGGTGCAGTTCTAAACAAAGCGTCATAGCGGGATCTACATGTGAAGCGGAGTACATAGCTGCTTCGGAAGCAGCAAACGAAGGAGTCTGGATGAAGGAGTTCATATCCGATCTAGGTGTCATACCTAGTGCATCGGGTCCAATGAAAATCTTCTGTGACAATACTGGTGCAATTGCCTTGGCAAAGGAATCCAGATTTCACAAAAGGACCAAACACATCAAGAGACGCTTCAACTCCATCCGGGATTTAGTCCAGGTGGGAGACATAGAGATTTGCAAGATACATATGGATCTGAACGTTGCAGACCCGTTGACTAAGCCTCTTCCACGAGCAAAACATGATCAGCACCAAGGCTCCATGGGTGTTAGAATCATTACAGTGTAATCTAGATTATTGACTCTAGTGCAAGTGGGAGACTGAAGGAAATATGCCCTAGAGGCAATAATAAAGTTATTATTTATTTCCTTATATCATGATAAATGTTTATTATTCATGCTAGAATTGTATTAACCGGAAACATAATACATGTGTGAATACATAGACCAACAGAGTGTCACTAGTATGCCTCTACTTGACTAGCTCGTTAATCAAAGATGGTTATGTTTCCTAACCATGAACAAAGAGTTGTTATTTGATTAACGAGGTCACATCATTAGTTGAATGATCTGATTGACATGACCCATTCCATTAGCTTAGCACCCGATCGTTTAGTATGTTGCTATTGCTTTCTTCATAACTTATACATGTTCCTATAACTATGAGATTATGCAACTCCCGTTTACCGGAGGAACACTTTGGGTACTACCAAACGTCACAACGTAACTGGGTGATTATAAAGGAGTACTACAGGTGTCTCCAATGGTAGATGTTGGGTTGGCGTATTTCGAGATTAGGGTTTGTCACTCCGATTGTCGGAGAGGTATCTCTGGGCCCTCTCAGTAATGCACATCACATAAGCCTTGCAAGCACTGCAACTAATATGTTAGTTGTGAGATGATGTATTACGGAACGAGAAAAGAGACTTGCCAGTAACGAGATTGAACTAGGTATTGGATACCGACGATCGAATCTCGGGCAAGTAACATACCGATGACAAAGGGAACAACGTATGTTGTTATGCGGTCTGACCGATAAAGATCTTCGTAGAATATGTAGGAGCCAATATGGGCATCCAGGTCCCGCTATTGGTTATTGACCGGAGACGTGTCTCGGTCATGTCTACATTGTTCTCGAACCGTAGGGTCCGCACGCTTAACGTTACGATGACAGTTATTATGAGTTTATGCATTTTGATGTACCGAAGGTTGTTCGGAGTCCCGGATGAGATCACGGACATGACGAGGAGTCTCGAAATGGTCGAGACGTAAAGATTGATATATTGGAAGCCTATGTTTGGACATAGGAAGTGTTCCGGGTGAAATCGGGATTTTACCGGAATACCGGGAGGGTTACCGGAACCCCCCGGGAGACTAATGGGCCTATTGGGCCTTAGTGGAAAAAGAGAAAAGGGGCAGCCCATAGCTGGCCGGCGCCCCCCCTTCCCCAAGTCCTAGTAGGACTAGGATAAGGGGCCGGCCCCCCTTCTCTCTCCTTTCCCCCCGAGAGTCCTAATTGGATTAGGATTGGAGGGGGGAGTCCTACTCCCGGTGGGAGTAGGACTCCCCCTGCGCCTCCCTCTCCCTGGCCGACCGGCCCCCCTTCCTCCAACCTTTATATACGGGGGCAGGGGACACCCCAAGACACACAAGTTGATCCTTGAGATCGTTCCTTAGCCGTGTGCGGTGCCCCCTGCCACCAAATTCCACCTCGATCATACCGTTACAGTGCTTAGGCGAAGCCCTGCGTCGGTAGTACATCAAGATCGTCACCACGCCGTCGTGTTGACGGAACTCCTCCTCGACGCTTTGCTGGATCGGAGCCCGAGGAACGTCATTGAGCTGAACGTGTGCTAAGAACTCGGAGGTGCCGTAGTAACGGTGCTTGGATCGGTCGGATCGGAAAGAAGACGTACGACTACTTCCTCTACGTTGTGTGATCGCTTCCGCAGTCGGTCTGCGTTGGTACGTAGACAACACTCTCCCCTCTCGTTGCTGTGCATCACCATGATCTTGCGTGTGCGTAGGAATTTTTTTGAAATTACTGCGTTCCCCAACACTCATAATCATAATATCGAGTTTCTGTAATATTTTGGAACACAAAAGTAAAATTGCATAAGTTGACGAATATATTAGACATTAAAAAATGTTGAAACAAATAGATTAGTATGTGAAACACCAATTAGCTTGAACCAATGAGTAACTAGAGCACGTGTGAAATCTGAAATGAATCCGGAGGGATAATCCTACTGCTTGGTTGATGTTAAATTCAGAATGGGTGTTGGCATCGTCATGAAGTGAAATGGAATCACGTGGGTAGGGTAGAGTATCGCGATATACCTTAGCCTCGACCTTCTCCCTACGGCCGGCTGTCAAATGCATCGATAGCTAGGATATCAACTGGAATCAGGACGCGAGAGTTCTTCACCGCGCCGTTCTCGTCGCTCGCCCGTTACCTTCAAGGACATCTTCATCAAGGGGCGTCCACCGCCGCCGCCTCAATAGGGTTGCGAGTGTAGTGCTGCCCCTTCACATCTTCCTTGCACATCGGCGGCATCTCGCTCACACCAATGATTCACCCTCGGTCATAAGAGGGAAGGGATCGCGAGGGCCGGGGTTTGGGGATGAGTGGAACCGACATCCGCAAGAGTAGCAGCCGCCCAGAGGGAAGAGGAGATCGGCAGCGGCGTACGAATAGGAGACCCGCATGGTCGTGCCACCTTCTCTCGTACTCCGTAGGTTTTTCTCTGCAGCGTGTCGATTCGCTCTGTGCAGGTCTGTAAGGAGGTTGCTAGAGGCCCATTAGACCCAATTTATCCGGAGCACCCAAAAAAGCAACCGGAGCAATGGCCCAGGATGGTTAGCGATCGTTATTAGCAAACATAACCGGATTAGAAGCGACTCCCAACTCATCCAACGGCAAAAAATGCTTCAAACTAGCAATCCGATTCACAACTCATCCAACGGCCAAAAATGCTTCAAACTAGCAATCCAATGTCTGAGAGCGATGATGCCCCGAGAGGGTTGGGAAAGTGCTCAGTTTTAATGTATCTAAATAACAACGCTACTATATATTTGCAGCACCACATATACAATCAGTATACATTGGCAAAGAAATCAACAATAGTTACAGTCAAAATCTATACACTTGCCAATATATATTGATCGACGAAGGCATCATCAACTAATGTAGACTGCTAGCAATCAACTAGTGTGGACTACAACTTATTTAATTCGCAACCAAGCATATAACGCTATACTACCGTGGACTAGCTACCAACAATGACGCGATCCATCACAGTATATACAGATATCGTCATCCATTCATCGCCACTCCAGGATTATTCTCGAGGGGAGCAGCGGTCCAAAACCGCCGTCTTCCTTGGCCGCCGTCGCTGCTGCTGCGCCGTCCTCACAGGCCACTAGCCTAAGAGCAGAGCTGCTCGCCTGCTTGCTGCGCTTGAGCTTCAGCTCTTCGAGGCTCCTGGCGAACACCTGCTCCAGCCAGGCCCGCAGAGGCCGCCGCCCGTCCTCCGATGCCCATGAGGCCGCAAGCATTTGCTCCATCGCGCCGTCGCCGACCTCCAACGTGCAGCCCGAGCCCAGGATGCTGCCGAGCACAGTGCTCACCTCCTGCAGGATGTCGTTGGCGAGTTTGCCAAAGTCGAACGCCTTGAATTCGATCGCACCGTCGACCAAACCCATGAGGCTGTCGATGGACTCATCTGGACTGTCGTTGCTGCTGCCGTCGTCGCCGTCAGCGTCACTGGATCCATCGTCGCCGACGGGGAGGTTCAGGTCGAAGGGCACACTTGATGTTCTGTGCGGACGCTTCGGATTGCTCGGTGATTCTAGCTGCTTTTCTTGGTCGTCAGAAATGTCAATTTTCCTCTTACTGACACAACCAGAGTACACAGAAGTTTGAAGTTTGGTGAGAGAGTGACCTGGGGAAACTGCCAGCTTACTGCTACTAGGGCCTCTGCTGGTGATCTCCGTGCCTGACTCTATCAAGATCTTCAGTTGTCGTCCTCTAGCAGCCAGGATCTTCTCTTCCGAGAAAGTATGCCCCTCTTCCACCCCAACCGAGACATTTTTGCTGCATCGCGCCAATCTTGTTGACAATATTACTATGGAGTCATTAATGGCAACTTCCTTGCCGCGCATGTCTCGGAATCTGCCGGTGTCGAAGGCATGAGAGAGGCTGTCCTGAACAAGGCAGTCAGCTTTATCAATGTTATCGAGGAAGATCACACAGCGCCGCTTCTTGCTCAACTCATCAACGATGCAATCTATGCCGGTCTTTCCTCTGAAACTTGAGCCGCCCCAGTCCTGGAGGCTCAGGTCCAGATAAATGAAGCTCTCTTGGCTGCCGTGCACGACCTCTGCCAGCGCCACGGCAACTCTCCGCTTGGCCACGCTGTCAAAACCATGAAAGCTGAACCAGATGTCGTTCTTCCTGCTTGTGCCGCGGCGCCTCTCTGTTGACTGGCAGCCAACAATGGATCCACAGATAGCACTCAGGGCTTCCTCCTGCCTTCCAACCACCTTGAACAGGCGTTCCACGAGTAGCTTGTAGTCGCTCAAATCAGAGCCTTGTGCTGCAAGGTGTGAAGGCTTTCGCCATTGGCCAAAGGCAGACACGCCTCCTGAAGCTGGTGAATGCAGAGCACTAGGTGATGGTTGCCCCATATTTGTGGAACTCCGGGAGCTGTAAGGTTGTGCAAAGGGCTGTGGGGGCTTCATGTTCAAATCATCCACCTTACTGGGTGTCAGGTGGGTAGACTTCTCTGAATCCACCACATGTTTCCAGCTCACAGAGCTTGTACCCTTGGACGAAGATCCACGAGGCGTACTCAACACCAAGTCCGTTGCCACGGATCCAGCAGCTGATGGCGACATGCAATCTTCACGATCATGGCAGCTTGACAAGTGTTCTTGCCGCAACTGCGCATGCCTGTCTTGAAATTGCTCGTCACCCTTTGAATGCCTCCCTTGAAGATTCAACACAAGGCCTTCGTTCCTTTGGTTGGAGATAGCCGGAGGTGAAACACTCTTGTTTGGGGTTGCATTCGTATGTGTAGCAGGTACTGCAGAAGGCCTAATAACCTCCCTTTGAAGTGTAACCGACTCGGAGCCTTTGCTCAGAATTGCTGATCTTTCTGTGTCAACAGGAACACCGGTATAATGTGGGAATACCTGGTAAGGACCTGTGTTGATCCTCTGGCTTCCTTGGTGGAGCCGCAGGCAGTACTCGTTCCACTTCTTCTGCAGATTCAATATTTTTGATTTCAACACCATCTGATCATCTCTAACCTGCACTGAAGAAAAACTGCACACCTTTTATACCAATGAGATGCAAAATTATCCATGTATTTAACACGCGGCGCGTGCGCGTTTTTGCTGCTGTACTAAAAACGTTTCAAAAGACATAAATAGCTTCACACCTTGATTGCATCCAGTGCACTGTTAAGACCCATCATGCTGCCATTCTGAAGCAGGGAAGACGGACCTCCCTGGTGATGGCCTTCAGCTGTAATGCCACTCCCTTTAACGATTGTTGTGACTTCTTGCTCACATCTATCATTGCACTGTTGACACCGGAGGGTTTGCGGGCAAGGGTGCGCTGCGAGGCTGTTAAACTCGTATGAACCATTGACAAGTCCACCAAAAGGAAGGAACGATTCCACCAAGCTGCAAATTACAAGATTGAAACTGTTAGGTCCAGTGGATGAAAGAAACTGCAGTACATGACACTGTGACAGAAGCCAGACCAAGTACAATGAACTATTTCTGATTCCACAGCAACTTTAGGTACAGCTAGTCATACCATTGATACATTTATGACCCCAATTTTGGCTGGGCATTAGAATGTCCGGTCAGAGAACAAATTTGCTGCACTAGGCGAAACCTAACTCTTTCCCGTGAAAATGCATTGTTTAGTGTCTCTTACCCTTTTCATCAAGCTGTTATAAATTGCAAGTGCATGAATTTTATGGCAATAAAACCTCTACTATATTGCCATATGTAGTAGTATAAATGTACAACGAACATCCAAAGGATCAAATGATACGAGAATTGAAATTTGAAAGATCAGCAAGCAAAACTTATCAGATAAGGAACAAACAGCGAGCCAAGGAATTACTGAAGAATATGGCTAGTACCCATCAAATAAAATTAAAAACAAGATGGGTCGAATGTCTGAAACTACTAGACATCACATTATCAACCCAGATGCAGTAAGTGCATATAAAGAATCTTCATGTAATAATCAAGTTTAGCTAGTAATGTATCCAAAAGAATATACTGCATGGAAACACTCCGTGTCTTAAGCACCACTAGTCAATGATAAAACCATCATACTCTTGGCTCTGACCAGTACAACCCAAATCATCTTTCAAGTATACTATCCGAATTCAAGATGAAACAGTTCTGAAATACATAACAAAATTCAAGTTCCATTTTCCCCGCCATGGAACACTTGAATAGTACAGTATCAGAAAGAAAAGGAAAATGTGCAGAGAATGAACTGAACCATAGATGGAACAACCACAATAACATGGCTTCAGTTTGACGTACTTCATAATTCAAATACGGTAACAAGCATGAACACATTGACCGCTTAAGTAAGCATATCCGGGCAGGTAAAACCACTATAAACTGTCGGCAGGAGAAAATGGTTCTACTAGGTAGTACATAGATTATATATTTAATAAAGACCTTGTTGAGCTACGTGCACTCCACTAGTAGTAATTACAGTACGCTCAAATGAAGCATGCATCGCTGAAAAATACCAAATGCTACGATGGGCGTACACGCTTATATGGAATGAAAACATCGTACGTGTAGGTCAGACAAGAAGCATCGTACGTGTAGTAATTTCGAATTAAGAAATATCCGGATAATAAACTAAGCACCGAGACCAGTCAGCCACCTAATGGTTGCCAATCAAACCCTAAGCATAAACAATTACTATGACAGATATATATGTGCAAAAGTTTCAAAAAAAAGATATATATGTGCAAAAGTGAAAGGGCTTCTTCACCTTGCGGACTTGGGTAAAGGAGATGCCGTGGTTGCCGGAGGCATGAGCCCGCCGGCGCGCACCGCCGTGATCGGCAGCAGCTGGAGCTCCCAGTCCTTGTCAACCAAGGGGAACTTGGACAGGAAGGTGAGGTAGGTCTCGTAGGTGGCCGACCACCCCATCACCCAGACACGCCCCTCTCTGTGCGTCTCCAGCACCCGCGTCACCTCCGCCACCACCCGGCGCCCCCTCTCCTGGAGCTCGCCGTCATCGGGGACCAGTTCTCTGAGGTCACCGACGCTTACGACGAGGCCGGAGGTGGCGCCAGCCATCGCCGCTTCCACGCCGAGTTCTGTTTGGTCGATGGAGTTTGGACCGACGGGGAGGACGCGGTACGGCGAGGCCGCGGCGAAGTCCGCTGCGGCGGACGCGGCCCCGACACCCACGAGCATGGGGTTGCGGCCCCGGGCGAGGATCTCGGCGATGCGACGGCCGTTCTCCTCGCCGGCGCCGCCGGCGATGCTCCCGGCGGGCGAGGGCACGTCGGCGTCGTCGGCGGCGGCGAAGCTGCAGAGGAAGAGAGGCGGCGGGCGGGCCCGCGTGGGGAGGCGGCCGAGCAGCGGCATGGGCGGCGCGGGGCGTAGGATGGCGAGCTTGATGTCGGCGCTGCGGAAGCCGGCGTCGTCGAAGACGCGGCTGACGACGGGGTCGTCGAGGATGGCGAGCAGGAGCTGCGAGAGCTCGACCCTGACCTGCGAGGCGGCGGTGGCGGCCTGGAAGGCGGCCTGGTGGTAGAAGTGGTAGGTGTCCGGGTTGCGGCGCTGGTTGGCCTGCGAGCGCTTGATGGCCGCCATGAGCGAGTTGGACACGGGCGGCTCCGGCTGCTCGTCGGCGGACGAGGAGGAGGCGGCGGAGGGGAGCCTGTCGAGCGAGACGGCGAAGCAGAGCTCGAGCGCCTTGAGCTGCACGCGCGGGGAGTAGGCGGCGCTGCGGGCCCGCGCGAGCGCGTCGCGGAGGAGCGGCGGGGCCTGCTGCGCGAGCAGCGCGGCGACGAGGTGGAGCGACGTGGTCTGCGCGTGCACCCTGCGCCGCGCGGACACGACCGCCGCGTCGAGCGCCGTCACGGCCGCCGGCGACAGGCACTGCCTCGCCGCGGCCACCGGCGTGGGCATCTCTCCGCGGGCGCACGGGGGGATTTTCGGCTGGCTGCGACTACTTTTCACCGGGCATGGGGCGCAAGCGTAAAACGCCCGAGCCCGAGGGGTAAACCGCCAACGACAGCGAGGATCGCTTCGGATTTTTCGGCTTCCGGGGTGGGGATAATAATCGGCTGGGAGTGAAGGTGGATTGCTTGCTTATAAACCACGACGGATATCGTCTGGTTCCTCTTTTTATGGTTTTCGGCGTGGTGAGGCCCAGGTCGGAGTGGGGAAATTTGGTGGGGTGGAGCATATATGCGGATGCGGCAGCCCTCGTCACACACTGTGGCCTAGCGGCAGTGCAAGTGCGGATTGAGATTGAGATTGAGATTGAGATCGAGATTCCTCCTCCTTTTGGCCATTGCCCGCTCGCTCGCCGTGCTCTGTCGTCTACTCCTCCCCATCCTAGCTGCTGCAGCATGATTGTTCCGTTCTATTTACCGCACACTGCGGCATGAGATCGTGTAGCCCAGGCCTAGAAGATGCCCAACGCAATGGGATCTAGCATAAGCTATGGGCACAGTCGCAGGATGCATGCACCCTGCCTCCCTCTTGAATTCCCAGCTGGTGAAGTGCTCATTCATATGGTCCTCCGATGATTTTCGCACGACCAATTATTGGCCCCCGACGCGGTCCAACTACATGTTTGTAATGGGAATTTCAGCCTTTTCTAATTGCGGAATCCACCTTGAGCGGGGGGGAAGACGTTTTTTTGTGTGTGTGGCTTGAGAAACAAACCGCATCTTTAGCTCGATGTAGACGTCTATTGTTCTGTTTATTGTTAGGCTTACATCACATCCGTCCGATTTTGTTGTCGACCCGTGCTGTCAAAGACGCGCCGGAAGATATTTGTGTGTCTCCAATTTGATTTGCTCCTCGTTTCCAGCCACACATGCACCTTGGTTTTACTGTCTTCCACATATGAGTGGATTGAGCAATGTACATAGTACTATTATTTTTTATGAGGGAAAGCAATGTATACATAGTAGAGAGAGGTCTAGAGAGAATCCACTAGAAATGTTGCCTTTGTGCTGTGCTTACAGTGGGCTATGGCCCTACCAATTAGTGACAAGTGGCGTGTGATGATGTTTAGATAACTTACAGAGAGAGACTTAGGATCTTTACGGTGTGCTGCAATCCATATCGATGTGGACATAACTTACGCAAAAAATTCATGAAAGTGATGCTTTCTATAACATTTTCTTACGAAAGAATGTAAATTATCAATTGCACTGTTGAAACAATTTGATGCGCTATATTTTTCTCTTGTCGCAAATTTCAGTGACATGATTGATCGTAGAGAGATCTTACAGACACTAGCGCAGAAGACGCTACTGGTGACATGTCAAAAAACACCTTTGTGACGTGTCGCCCCCACGCCATCAATATGCGCAACTGATACAATATATTGGTGGCATGTGGACCCCGCGTCACCAATAGCAGATATACTGGTGGCGTGTCACATGGAGGCACGCCACCGGTACGGGATATACTGGTGGCGTGTGGTAACAAGGCACACAACCAGTAATATTCATCGTCGATGGCATGTCATAATAGGGCCACACCACTAATTTGATATTTACACATAAAAAAAGCTACACAATGGTGTTTTCCTAGCCAAATGATAACATTTTTCGGTTTAGTAGCAACAGTATATCATATAGCATTTAAGGTTGACATTACCAGTAGAGCCAAATGACATCAATTAAGTTCATCAAATTGCTAATTAACATGATATGACTAGTAGCTAGCATATAACATGTTCAACGAAATATTAACATATTATGACTAGATACTGTCGTGGAATTGTCACGACAGATGTCCTTAGTGCCAGGACTTAGTCGTGAGCCCAATGCATCTACGTGGTAGCTTGAGAGGGGTTGAGTGGGACGAGAGACGCGAGGTTTTTACCTAGGTTCGGCCCCTCGCGGTGGAGGTAAAAGCCTACATCCTGCTTCATTGATATTGATGATGATGAACATGATTACAAGGGTGCTGTCGGTGTCAAAACCGGTGGATCTCGGGTAGGGGGTCCCGAACTGTGCGTCTAGGCCGGATGGTAACAGGTGGCAAGGGACATGAAGTTTTACCCAGGTTCGGGCCCTCTTGATCGAGGTAAAACCCTACGTCCTACTCGATTGATATTGATGATATGGGTGTTACAAGAGTAGATCTACCATGAGATCAGAGAGGCTAAACCCTAGAAGCTGGCCTACGGTATGATTGTATGTTGTGATTGTTGTCCTACGGACTAAAACTCTTCGGTTTATATAGACAACGGAGAGGGTTAGGGTTACACAAGGTCGGTTACAAAGGAAGAGATATCCATATACGTATTGCCTAGCTTGCCTTCCACGCCAAGTAGAGTCCTATCCGGACACGAGACGAAGTCTTCAATCTTGTATCTTCATAGTCTAACAGTCCGGCCAATGGAGATAGTCCGGCTGTCCGGAGACCCCCTAATCCAGGACTCCCACAGTAGCCCCTGAACCAGGCTTCAATGACGATGAGTCCGGCGCGCAGTTGTCTTCGGCATTGCAAGGCGGGTTCCTTCTCCAAATTCTGTGTACCTGTCGAAATAATGTCCGGTTCCTCGTGATGGTTTGTATTTCTTGGCTTCCGCGTCCAATAATGGCCAGTTTCCACGTGTCGAGTGAATGTGAAGAGCCAGGGTGTTTTCACATTTACCCCCCTAGCTATACAAATGGGCCGCCTATTTAGAAAGACGAGGATTCAGATCCAAATCACATCATCCTCCCTTGCCGAGTCTTCATCAGAGCGTACCCGATAGAGATCCATTCCACCATGGCCGGTCGATGCAGCTCCTCCTCTCGCACCCCTAGCTCCAAGCCCGGAGATTGGGAGAGATGTTCCATCCCGCATAGCAAATTGGTGATGCTTCAGTCCAAGGGATTTCTTCCCCCAGCGTACCTGGTCCCAGTTCGAGCCGGGATTGCCACCTATAATGGCGGAGAGCAAGCGGAGAGCCATCCCAATCCCTCCAAGGGAGAGCGGGTGTGCCTTGTCCCTTATCTAGTAAGAGGGCTCGGATTCCCAATCCATCCGTTTCTTCGAGGGCTTCTGGAGTTCTATGGCCTCCAGCTGCACAACGTCACGCCTGCTTCTCTGCTGCATATCGCGGGATTCGTAGCCCTTTGCGAGTTATTTTTGGGCTGTGAGGCTCATTTCGCTCTGTGGAAGAAGCTGTTCTGTCTGGTGCCCCGTTCTAAGAAGGGATCAATTTATCAAATGGGCGGAGCCGAAGTGTGGCGTATCACCGGGACCGGATACCTATCCAGGACCCCAAAGAAGACGTCCGAAGACTGGCCTTCAGAATGGTTTTATATAGAAGATGTCCCCCTTCCGGACCCTATTCGGACCGGCCCTCCAGAGTTTGACAACGCCCCTTTGAAGAAGCGTCAGAGCTGGCGTCCACGGAGCCCCCTGGAGGAAGACGACCGGGACATTCTTTATCTGATGAGCCGGATAAGCTCTTTAGCTCGATCCAGATTGACCATGATCGAGGTCATGGCTATATGCATTATGCGGGGGGTGCAGCCACTCCAGTATAGGGGCCACCCCATGTGGGATTTCAACGGGGAGGATGACACCACCCGCCACGGCCGCAAAGGGCCGGGATCGGCTGCCGATCTAATAAAGATCTTGTCCACTTTGTACAAGGGAGAAGAGGAGGAATTCCTTCGCGTCAATCCGCAGGGCGGGTTCTCCATGTACAATCGTCCGAGCTGGGTAAGCGGAGATTTTTCTCGCCCATCCGTTTTGTATTCCCGTAGTTTAAGTATTCATTCTAGCGATTTCATCGCAGGAGCTGCGCCAGGCAGTAAAGGAGATAAACAACCTTCCCCCACAGCCCGAGGACCCTGGATGGTCCCTTGACCCGGCCTCCCAGGAGGATCCGGACATATCCGTGGAGTTGATCGACGGGGTATTTTACCAAGGGAGTAATGACAATACCTTGGTGGCCATTACGGCCGATTACCCTGGGCTATTTCCAGCCTCACAGGTGACTGAGACCGAAATCCCAGCAGTTAAAAAGGGATCCGTCCTTGTGCTCTTTTTATTGCCGTATAACAGCCGTGTTTTGCAGGGGAAGTCCTCAGAGCAGAAGGCCGAGCCCGTGGCAACTAGCCAACAAGGGGCTGCTAGGCCAGGCAGGCTAAAAAGATCCGCAGTCCGGATTGAGGCACCGACGCAGCGGTATGGCGCGCCGTTTTTACTGCAAGACATAATTTTCAGAGGCATACTAACACCCATGCCTTCTTTTTAGGAAAAAGAGCGCTCGCCGGACTATACCCGGAGAGGCTACCAATCGCGCCTCCATAAGCCGGGCTCCAAGGCCAGGCTCAGAGGTGGGGACGAGTACAAGGCGTGCGCCGGATGCTCCTCCGACAGAGGATACGGATAGACTGTCCGCCACCCATTCCGAGGTGGAAAGTGCCATGAACCACAGGCGTCGCCGGACTGTTCTTCGTGACGCTTGTTTCTCCCCAGAGGTGTTGGATGCCTTCAACTCGGGAGACGCGCACCTCCGTGCCGCTCAAGATGGTCTAGCCAGAGCCACGGAGCAGTATGTAAAAGACATACAGGTGAGAAAATTTGATGATTATATATATCAGTAGCCCCTGAGACTTGAAACAGTTAGGATAACTGATTTAAGGATCATTTGTTATCTATGTTCTTACAGAAAAGAATACTCAACTGTCCCAGGAGCTGGAAGAGTGCAAAGCCCAACTTCAGGCCGCACTGTCCGCCGCAGGGGAGCCCAAAGAGACCCCCACTGGTAACATATCCGTCAAATGATAAGTATCATATTAGAGTGCGGCTTTATATGCAAATCTGACAAAAAAAATTGCAGATGACGCTAGAGTGAATCTGGATAAGCAACAGCTCAAACGCCAGCTGAAAGCTGGTGAGAACGTGCTTACAAGGGTGAGGCAAGAGAAGAATGATCTCCAAGATGCCAACACCAAGCTGGGCGTGGAACTGAAAGATGTTCATGCCCAACTGTTGGACTCTGTTAAGGAGAATCGACGGCTTCGGCGCGGCATATTTAGTAAGTGCTTGAACGAATTTAAAAAGAGTTCGGCGGGGAAGCTGACTAACAGAGTTATGTGTGTAGGTATGTTAACAGGTCGTCCTGCCGAGGAGATGCCTAGTTCGACGGGTGATCTTCTTCCCGAGCTCGCACAGTTGCACGAACGAGTTCGGCAGGTGATGCGAGGCGTTGCCCAGGCCTTGTAGCCGTCCGTCTCCCTACCCGAAGGCCTTGGGGAGCTTGCAGAAAAGCTGAAGGGAGCACGACAACGCTTCCGATTATGGAAGATATCGGCCTGCCGTCAGGGCGCCAGGGAAGCTTGGGCGATGGTGAAGACACGGTACGCGAAGACTGACCCGAACCACATGGCCGAAGTCGGACCTGTGGGGCCTGATGGCAAGGAGATCCCTGTAAATTTAGTGTACGTCCAAGTAGAATTGGCCGCAAAGTATTCCCAACAGGACTATAGACTAGACAGCCTATTGAACGACATTGAAGAGGAATTCAACCAGTTAAGTTGGCTATGTAATTGTAAAGTGACATATATGATGCCTTATAGCCGGATTGTAGATCGTTTGTCGTGGCGGACCTTTTCGCTTCAACCTCGGGACCCGATAGTCCGGAGTGTGAGGGAGTCCTGGATTAGGGGGTGTTCGGGTAGCCGGACTATACCTTCAGCCGGACTCCTGGACTATGAAGATACAAGATTGAAGACTTCGTCCCGTGTCCGGATGGGACTTTCCTTGGCGATGCGGATATTCAAGATCTCCTACCATTGTAACCGACTCTATGTAACCCTAACCCTATCCGGTGTCTATATAAACCGGAGGGTTCTAGTCCGTAGGACATCAACTCCATAGATAACAATCATACCGTAGGCTATCTTCTAGGGTTTAGCCTCCTTGATCTTATGGTAGATCCACTCTTGTACTACCCATATTATCAATATCAATCAAGCAGGACGTAGGGTTTTACCTCCATCAAGAGGGCCCAAACCTGGGTAAAACATCGTGTTCCCTGCCTCCTGTTACCATCCGGCCTAGACGCACAGTTCGGGACCCCCTACCCGAGATCCGCCGGTTTTGACACCGACATTGGTGCTTTCATTGAGAGTTCCTCTGTGCCGTCGCAATCAGGAAGGATGCCTCCTCCCGTCTTTAAAGACGGCACCGTTGCTAAGGGAGCCTTGGCTGTCAGCCAAACTCTCCGGTTAGGTGGTTTCCTCATGACCGCCTGTTCGGCTGTTGCGCCAACAGTGACCTCTCGGGTCATCAAAAGCAACCTACACGTCAGCTCGGAGCTCGTCGAGCAGCTAGATCCAATGGAGCTCTCTTCCGTAAACGAGCTCTTGGATCGCATCACCGCCCTGGGGGTCGCTACGGATTACGACCAGGTGGGGCTTAAACCCGATCTAAGAGAAATTAACTCTCCCCAAGTCACCCACCACGTTGCCGTGGTTGAGGCGCAGTGCGGCGACCCTTCATGTATTTTAAGGACTAGATACGTCCGAATTCCCGACCCCTCCAAGCCGGATACCCGCGGAGGGGAGGATGTAACCCAAGACCTGAGCTTAGGATCAGGCAACGGGCCAGATTCATTGGACAACACCTAAGAATCCGAACTTCAGAGTTCGGAATCTCTTCGGCCTCCGAATCTTGGATTGGGTCAGGTTTCAGATTCAACGACACCCACCCACCCGATCATAAGCAATCTCTCCCAAATCAGGCAGAGGCCCGAGGAAACAATACATCATTACTGGGCCAGATTCCTCCTGGTTATGAACAGGATAAAGGATTACTGCGAGGAAGACGCAATCTCAATTTTCTGCAGTAATTGCACGGACAAGGGAATCCTTAACGCCGTAAGTCAACCTACACGCTTCGCTGACTTGGCGTCCATAGTACAAAAATACTGTGCGATGGAAAGCGCCTGGAAAACCGAAATAAAATTTTGGGATAATCCGGCCTTGAATAGTAATCCCGTCCGAACTAAGAGGGTGCATCATCATAGGACACCCGGGATAAACACCAAAAAGCCAAAACCCTCTACAGGGCATGGAACCGTACTGGAAAGATGGCTTGATGGACCCTGTAGAATTTACAGTACAGAGGACGCCACACCAACTCACAGCCTTAGAGCATGTTGGATACTCCGGCAGGTGGCCAAAATCGGCGAGGACCTCTTAATTCCGGAGGCCGCAGAAAGCCAGCCTAAGGACACCAGTACCGTTCCCACAGTCTTCGAGACTTTCGCATCAAACAATGTGCGAAAAAGAACACTCCGCAGCCTCGCCGAAGTCTATCAAGTTGCAACAATAAATCCATGGAGCGACACTGCCATTACCTTCAAAGCAAGTGATGAACCTAGATTCCGAACAGCCCGAGCACCAGCCGCATTGGTCCTCAGTCCCATAGTGGATGGCTTTCGCCTCACCAAGGTGCTCATGGATGAAGGCAGCGGACTGAACCTCATTTATGAGGAAACCCTTCAAAAAATGGAAATAGACTGGAACCGCGTCGAGCGAAGCAGCACAACCTTTAGAGGAATAATCCCCAGTCGGGAAGCGCGCTGCATAGGAAAAATCACACTAGATGTGGTGTTCCGCACGCCGGATAATTACAGGTTCGAAGAAGTCACGTTTCAGGTGGCCCCGTTTAAGAGCGGATATCACGCTTTACTAGGGCGGGAAGCATTTACAATCTTCCAAGCAATACCCCATTACGGGTACATGAAGTTTAAGATGCCCAGGCCGAACGGAATTATCACTCTAGCTAGTGATCCGGACATAGCACTCCGCGCCGAAAACAAGACGGCCGCATTAGCCCTTGAGGCGCTATCCGAAGCCTTAGCGGCCGAGCAACTGACTGCGCTGTGCTCCACGGTTAACAGGGATGATGTGATACTCGATAAGAGATCCAAATCCACATCCTTCAAGCCAGCTGACGAAATAGTCAAATTCCAGGTCCATCCAACGGACCCCAATAGAACAGCTTCCATCGGGGCACGACTGAACCCTGATGCAGACGCCGCACTGCGAGAGTTCCTACGAGAGAACTGGGACATCTTCGCCTGGCACCCTTCAGACATGCCAGGGATCCCACGCAGGCTGGCCGAACACAGCTTAAATATCCTAAAAGGATTTAAACCTGTCAAACAAGCCCTTCGGCGTTTTTCCGAACCCAAGAGACAGGCTATGGGAGAGGAGCTAGCCAAGCTATTGGAGGCCGGATTCATCAGAGACATAAAACATCCGGACTGGCTAGCAAACCTGGTGATGGTACCAAAGAAGGACAAATCCTGGCGCCTGTGTGTCGATTTTAAAGACCTTAACAAGGCTTGCCCAAAGGATCCCTTCCCCCTCCCCCGTATCGATCAAATTATCGATGCCACCGCAGGACATGATTTGTTGTGTTTCCTCGACGCATACTCCGGTTACCATCAAATCAAGATGGCAGAATCAGACCAAGCTGCAACAGCATTCATCACACCATACGGCCCATTCTGCTTCAACACAATGCCCTTCGGGCTGAAAAACGCCGGCGCAACATATCAGTGCATGATCCAGACATGTCTGGCAAACCAGATCGGCAAAACAGTGGAGGCGTATGTGGATGATGTGGTCGTCAAATCAAGATATGTCGAATCCCTAGTAGACGACTTGAGGCTTACATTCGATAACCTCCAAAAATATGACATCAAGCTCAACCCAGAAAAATGCGTCTTCAGCATTCCAGCCGGAAAGCTCTTGGGCTTCATTGTATCCGGTAGAGGAATTGAAGCAAACCCAGCCAAGATCCGAGCTTTGTCACAATTGGATGTACCAAAGGACCTTAAACAAATACAAAAATTAACCGGATGCGTGGCGGCTTTAAGCCGCTTCATCTCCCGCTTGGGAGAAAAGGCACTACCCCTTTATCGCCTCCTTCGGCGCACCGAACACTTCGAGTGGACGGATGCCGCCACGGCCGGACTTGATGAAATAAAAGCCATATTGGCAACAAACCCAATCTCGGCCGCGCCAAACACCGGCGAACCAATGTTATTGTACATTGCAGCAACACACCAAGTTGTCAGCGTAGTGCTCGTTGTCGAGCGGGAAACGGACGGACATAAATTCCCCCTTCAAAGTCCGGTCTACTACATGTCCACTGTCCTCACTCCATGCAAATCACGGTACCTGCATTATCAAAAGATTGCATACGCAGTATTCATGGCATCCCGGAAGCTACGACACTACTTTCAAGAGTGTTCCATAACAGTAGCCTCGGAAGTGCCACTAAACGATATTATCAACAACCGCGATGCAACGGGCCAGATTGCAAAATGGGCCATCGAGCTTCTCCTGTTCGATGTAACCTATAAGCCACGATGAGCTATTAAATTGCAAGTTTTAGCCAACTTCGTCGCAGAATGGACGGAGGCCGAGCTCCCTAAAGAGTACAGCACATATTCAAACTAGATTATGCATTTCGCCGGCTCCAAAATGTTGGCCGGACTAGGAGCCGGCGTCGTCCTGACGTCCCCCACAGGAGACACAGTCCAATATGTGCTCCAGATCATGTACACGGATTCCAACAATGCAGCCGAATATGAGGCCCTCCTACATGGCCTCCAGATAGCAGTATCCATGGGTATCCAATGCCTAGAGGTACGCGGGGGTTCAAACCTCGCGATATCCCAAATAAACGGAGACTTCGACGCCAAGGACCCAAAAATGGCAGCTTACCGCAACGCCGTCCTAAAAATGTCAGCTCGGTTCGAAGGGCTGGAGTTTCACCATATAGCCCGAGAAAACAATCAAGCGGCAGACGTCCTAGCACGCATCGGACTAAAACGCGATGCAGTCCCCCCCAACATCTTTTTGGAAAAAGTGTTCAAGCCATCCGTAGCATGGGAGGGGGAACCCGCAAATAACAGCCCGAACCCAGCCGCACCACTCGACGCCGAACAATCTGACATAATTGGAGGCTCTGCCAACGAAATTACACCTTCAGCCCACGTAATAATGGCGGTTATCGCCCTGTGGACAAAACCATTCCTAGCCTACCTTACTAGGCAGGAACTCCCGGAGGGCCAAAACGAGGCCCGCTGCATAGTGCGGCGATCTAAAGCCTATAGAGTCCATGAGGGAGAGCTTTATAAGAAAAGCACTACCGGAGTCCTTCAAAGGTGCATCTCCGAAGAGGAAGGGCGGAACCTTCTGGCTGAAATTCATGCCAGACTCGGTGGTCACCACGCCGCTGCTCGGTCCCTTGTTAGCAAGGCTTTCCGTACTGGTTTTTATTGGCCGACGGCCCGGGCAGACGCTCAGGACCTAGTCCAACGATGCGCTGGTTGCCAACTTTTTGCCAACCAAAGCCATATGCCACCCACCGCACTCCAAACTATACCCATCACCTGGCCTTTTGCGGTCTGGGGGCTTGACATGGTCGGACCCCTTAAAGGTGGGACCCATAGGAAAAAATACTTACTGGTCATGGTGGATAAGTTAACCAAATGGATAGAAGCCAAGCCTGTTAAAACGGCCGAATCCGGACCTGTGATAGACTTCATATCCGGGGTTGTACACCGTTATGGCGTCCCCCACAGCATCATAACCGACAACGGTACAAACTTTACCGCCGGCGAGGTAAAACTCTGGTGCAAAAACATGGGTATCAAGCTCGATTATGCTTCCGTCTATCACCCACAAACCAACAGCCAGGTCGAACATGCAAATGGTCTTATCATGAGCGGCATTAAACCCAGACTGGTGCGGTCCCTCAAGGAATCTAACACGCACTGGGTAGAGGAGCTCGACTCCATGCTATGGGGGCTGCGGACCACGCCAAATCGCACCACCGGATACACACCATTTTTATGGTGTACGGCGCAGAAGCAGTTCTGCCCTGCGACATAATTCATGACTCACCTAGAGTGCGCATGTACGAAGAAAGAGAAGCCGAGCTCGATCGGCAGGACAACTTGGACGCCTTGGAGGAGGAGCAGGACGTGGCAAAAGCCCGTTCCGCATTTTATCAACAGCAGGCCCGAAGATATCAAAGCAGAGAAGTACGGGCCAAAAATTATAACGTTCGCGAACTAGTCCTACGCCTGTCGGATAAGAAAAAGGACAAACTCAAGCCCAAGTGGGAAGGTCCATTCATAATCGACCAAGTCCTGACTGGTGGGGCGTACCGCCTGCGAGATGCGTCGAACAACCGACTCGAGCCGAACCCGTGGAACGCCACCCGTCTCCGAAGATTCCATGCCTAGCGCCGGACTCTGTGTTCGTCTCCTTCCTTTGTCCATTCTTTTTTGAATTTTTCTGCCTTACATTTCTCTCCTTCCCATTTTTTCTTTTATAGCCCTTAAAGGCTCATCTAGTGACGCGCCACTCGCGCTCCTTAAACCTGGGGGCTTCTTTAACAGAAGCTTATTTATACGGGCTTCACGCCCAACACATGCGTCAAACTTCCGCATGTACCTTTTTCTTCACCATTATATGCATCGATATGACTTAAGTTTTGGCCAAGCTGGGTTGCCTGGCTCCTGTGCTTACCCCTACGTTCCCGATTGTTCGGCTAGGCGGTAAAGGGAGCACCTCTGCGATTGTTACTGCCGGGTCAGCCGGACGTGTACCTCAGACTGGGTGAAGCCGAAAGCTAGCGTTCTTAAGGGAATATTCGGTCAGTGAAATAAAAGATGACCTTTTTACTCATTTTTATGCGCCCCCAGATGCTTTTTTTTCTACGTCTCTTCACGCAGTCCGGACATGCACCTTAGGGCATGCCTCCCAGCGAAAGAACCCTTAACGGAACTATTCTCTCTAGAAGGTGTTTCTTACTAACCATGTAATATAACATAACTAGTTGGGCACTTGTCTGATAAAGCACTGATGACCCCTACGCCTGGTCTCCACGCATACCCCGGTTCTTATGTAACCGCTAGGGTATTCGGACACACTCCGGACCGTCAGGTCTCGAGGTTGAAGCGAAAAGGTCGGCAACGACAAACGATCTACAATCCGGCTAGAAGGCATTACACATGTCAATTCAAAATTACACAGTCATTCTGACTGATTGTATTCCTCTTCTATACCATCTAACATGCTGTCTAATTTACAGTCCTGCTGGGAATACTTCACGGCCAACTCTACTTAGCCGTATACTAAGCTTACAGGGATCTCCTTCCCGTTAGGCCCCACTGGTCCGACCTCGGCCATGTGGTTTGGGTCAGACTTCGTAAAACGGGTCTTCACCATGGCCCAGGCCTCCCTAACGCCTTGTCGGCAGGCTGATATCTTCCACAACCGGAAGCGCCGCCGAGCTCCCTTCAACTTCTCCGCAAGCTCTCCAAGGCCCTTGGGCACGGAGTGGGCAGGCCATAAGGCTTGGGCAATACCTCGCATCGCCTGCCGAATTCGCTCGTGCAGTTGCAAGAGTTCGGGAAGAAGGTCACCCGTAGAACCGGGCATCTCCTCTGCAGGACGACCTGTGAGCATACCTACAGACATTACTCTGTTAGTCGACTTCCTCGCCGAACTCTTTTTTCAAAGTTCATTCAAGCACTTACTAAAAATGCCGCGTCGAAGCCGCTGATTCTCCTTCGTGGAGTCCGACAGCTGGCCACGAACATCTTTAAGTTCGACGTCTAGCTTGGTGTTGGCATCCTGAAGATCATGCTTCTCTCGCCTCACCTTTGTCAACGTACTCTCACCGGCCTTTAGCCGGCGTAAGAGTTGTTGCTTGTTCGGATCGAGTCCGGCGCCATCTGCAATATGATTTGTCAGATTTGCACCCACACCGCACAATACTAATCTTTCGAAGTGTATCTTACCTGAGGGGCTCTCTTTGGGCCCCCCTGCTGCGGCTAGTGCGGCCTCTAGTTGGGCCTTGCACTTTTCCAGCTCCTGGGACAGTACGGTATTCTTCTCTGTAAGAACCTGCATATTAAATGATCCTTAAATCAGTTGCTCTAACTGCTTCAAGTCTTGGGGGCTACTGGCATATATATATATATATATATATATATATATATATATATTTAACCAAAATTTTCTTACCCATATGTCTTTTACATACTGCTCCGTGGCTCTGGCTAAACCATTTTGAGCGGCACGAAGGCACGCATCTCCCGAATTAAAGGCATCTAAAGCCTATTGGGAGAAACAAGCGTCGCGTAGAACTGTCCGGCGACGCCTGTGGTTCATGGCACTCCCCACTTCAGAATTTGTGGCAGACAGCCTGTCCGCATCCTCTGTCGGAGGAGCGTCCGGTGCGCGCCTTGTGCTCGCCTCCGCTTCCTGGCTAGATGTGGGAGCCTGGCTGGTGGAGGCGCAATTGGCAACCTCTCCGGATGTAGTCCGGTGAGGTCTCTTCGTTCTGAAGATAGCACGAACGTTAATATGCCCTGACAGAATAACTCCAGGGAAACAGAGGGTGCACTATACCTTTGCGCCGGCATCTTAGTCCGGACTACATTCCTTTTTGCCCCACGGGGCCCTGCGGCCCCTCGTTGGCTAGCCGTCGCAGGTTCGGCCTCCTGCCTCGGAAATCTCCCCTGCAAAACACGGTTGTCGTCAGAAACACCGGGATACGTGAGGGTGGAATCTCTTTCAAGGGAATAAGACCCCGGTTTCTGTCACCTGGGAGGCCGGGATTAACCCTGGGTAATCCGCCGTAATGGCTACCAAGGTATTGTCCTTGCTTAGCTGATGGAACACCCCATCGATAAGCTCCACCGATATGTCCGGATCCTCTTCGGAGTCCGGATTGAGGGACCGTTCTGGGTCCTCGGGATGTGGAGGGCGGCTGTTTATATCCTTTACCTCCTATCGCAGTTCCTGCATTGAAGTCATTAGACTACCTATCTAACCGTGGGAGTATAAAACAAACGGGCAAGCGCAATTGTTCACTTACCCAACTTGGAGGATCGTACATACTGAATCCGGCCCGCGGGTTGACACGGAGGAATTCCTCCTTTTCTCCCTTGTACAAAGAGGATAAGATCTTTACTAAGGCGACGGATGAGGCCGGCCCCTTACGACTGTAATGTGTCGTGTCATCCTCCCCATTGAAATCCCACATGGGGTGGCCTCTATATTGAAGCGGCTGCACCCCCCGCATAATGCATGCGGCCATGACTCCAATCATGGTTAGTCCGGAATGAGCCAACAGTCTTATCCGGCCCATCAGGTAAAGGACGTCTCTGTTGCTTTCTCTCTGAGAGCTCCGCGGACGCCAGCTCAAGTGTTTCTTCAATGGGGCACTGTTGAACTCAGGGAGACCGACCCAGATAGGGTCCGGTAGCGGGACGTCATCTATGTAAAACCATTCCGAAGGCCAGTCCTCGGACGCCTTCTTCGGGGTTCTGGATAGGTATCCGGTCCCGGCGATGCGCCATACTTCGGCTCCGCCCACTTGGTAGATAGACCCCTCTTGAGAACGGGGCACCAGGCAGAATAACCTCTTGCACAGCGTGAAATGTGAAGGAAATATGCCCTAGAGGCAATAATAAAGTTATTATTTATTTCCTTATATCATGATAAATGTTTATTATTCATGCTAGAATTGTATTAACCGGAAACATAATACATGTGTGAATACATAGACAAACAGAGTGTCACTAGTATGCCTCTACTTGACTAGCTCGTTAATCAAAGATGGTTATGTTTCCTAACCATGGACAAAAGAGTTGTTATTTGATTAACGAGGTCACATCATTAGTTGAATGATCTGATTGACATGACCCATTCCATTAGCTTAGCACACGATCGTTTAGTATGTTGCTATTGCTTTCTTCATGACTTATACATGTTCCTATGACTATGAGATTATGCAACTCCCGTTTGTCGGAGGAACACTTTGGGTGCTACCAAACGTCACAACGTAACTGGGTGATTATAAAGGAGCATTACAGGTGTCTCCAAAGGTAGATGTTGGGTTGGCGTATTTCGAGAATAGGATTTGTCACTCCGATTGTCGGAGAGGTATCTCTGGGCCCTCTCGGTAATGCACATCACATAAGCCTTGCAAGCATTGCAACTAAGAAGTTAGTTGCGAGATGATGTATTACGGAACGAGTAAAGAGACTTGCTGGTAACGAGATTGAACTAGGTATTGGATACCGATGATCGAATCTCGGGCAAGTAACATACCGATGACAAAGGGAACAACGTATGTTGTTATGCGGTCTGACCGATAAAGATCTTCGTAGAATATGTAGGAGCCAATATGGGCATCCAGGTCCCGCTATTGGTTATTGACCGGAGACGTGTCTCGGTCATGTCTACATTGTTCTCGAACCGTAGGGTCCGCACGCTTAAGGTTTCGATGACAGTTGTATTATGAGTTTATGAGTTTTGATGTACCGAAGGAGTTCGGAGTTCCGGATGAGATCGGGGACATGACGAGGAGTCTCGAAGTGGTCGAGACGTAAAGATCGATATATTGGACGACTATATTCGGACATCGGAAAGGTTCCGAGTGATTCGGGTATTTTTCGGAGTACCGGGTAGTTACGGGAGAAGTAATGGGCCTTGATGGGCTTTAGTGGGAAGAGGAAAAGGCTGCTGCGCCCCCCCTCCCCTTTGGTCCGAATTGGACTAGGGAAAAGGGGGCCGGCCACCTTTCCTACTCCTCCTATTCCTTCTCCCTTCCTCCCCTCTTGGTGGACTCCTACTAGGACTTGGAGTCCTAGTAGGACTCCCTATCCTGGCCGCACCTTTGCCTTGGCTGGCCTCCTCCTCCTCCATCCTTTATATACAGGGGCAGGGGGCACCCCATAGAGACACAAGTTGATCCTTGGTGATCGTTCCTTAGCCGTGTGCGGTGCCCCCTGCCACCAAATTCCACCTCGATCATACCGTTGTAGTGCTTAGGCGAAGCCCTGCGTCGGTAGTACATCAAGATCGTCACCACGCCGTTGTGCTGACGGAACTCTTCCTCGATGCTTTGCTGGATTGGAGCCAGAGGATCGTCATCGAGCTGAACGTGTTCTAAGAACTCGGAGGTGCCGGAGTAACGGTGCTTGAATCGGTCGGATCGGGAAGACGTACGACTACTTCCTCTACGTTGTGTGATCGCTTCCGCAGTCGGTCTGCGTTGGTACGTAGACAACACTCTCCCCTCTCGTTGCTATGCATCACCATGATCTTGCGTGTGCGTAGGAATTTTTTTGAAATTACTACGTTCCCCAACAGTGGTATCAGAGCCAGGTTTTATGGTTTGATGTTATATGCACGAGTAGAACACAAGTGAGTTGTGGGCGATATAAGTCATACTGCCTACCAGCATGTCATACTTTGGTTCGGCGGTATTGTTGGATGAAGCGGCCCGGACCGACATTACGCGTACGCTTACGCGAGACCGGTTTCCCCGACGTGCTTTGCACATAGGTGACTTGCGGGTGACTGTTTCTCCAACTTTAGTTGAACCGAGTGTGGCTACGCCCGGTCCTTGCGAAGGTTAAAACGGAGTCTATTTGACAAACTATCGTTGTGGTTTTGATGCGTAGGTGAGATTGGTTCTTGCTTAAGCCCGTAGCAACCACGTAAAACTTGCAACAACAAAGTAGAGGACGTCTAACTTGTTTTTGCAGGGCATGTTGTGATATGATATGGTCAAGACGTGATAAGATATAAGTTGTTGTATGAGATGATCATGTTTTGTTGAAGTTATCGGCAACTGGCAAAAGCCTTATGGTTGTCTCTTTATTGCATAAGATGCAAGCGCCAAATAATTGCTTTACTTTATCGCTATGCGATAGCAATAGTTGCAAGAGCAATAGTTGGCGAGACGACCGTGTGACGACACATTGATATAGATCAAGATGATGGAGATCATGGTGTCATGCCGGTGATGACAGAGATCATGACAGTACTTTGGAGATGGAGATCAAAGAAGCAAGATGATGATGGCCATATCATGTCACATATTTTGATTGCATATGATGTTTATCTTTTATACATCTTATTTTTGCTTTGATTGACGGTAGCATTATAAGATGATCTCTCACTAAATTATCAAGAAGTGTTCTCCCTGAGTATGCACCGTTGCGAAAGTTCTTCGTGCTGAGACACCACGTGATGATCGGGTGTGATAGGTTATACGTTCAAATACAATGGGTGCAAAACAGTTGCACACGCGGAATACTCAGGTTATACTTGACGAGCCAAGCATATACAGATATGGCCTCGGAACACAGAGACCGAAAGGTCGAGCGTGAATCATATAGTAGATATGATCAACATAACGATGTTCACCATTGAAAACTACTCCATCTCACGTGATGATCGGTTATGGTTTAGTTGATTTGGATCACGTGATCACTTAGAGGATTAGAGGGATATCTATCTAAGTGGGAGTTCTTAAGTAATATGATTAATTGAACTTAAATTTATCATGAACTTAGTCCTGGTAGTATTTTGCAAATTATGTTATAGATCAATAGCTTGCGTTGTTGCTTCCCTGTGTTTATTTTGATATGTTCCTAGAGAAAATTACGTTGAAAGATGTTAGTAGCAATGATGCGGATTGGATCCGTGATCTGAGGTTTATCCTCATTGCTGCATAGAAGAATTATGTCCTTGATGCACCGCTAGGTGACAGACCTATTGCAGGAGCAGATGCAGACGTTATGAACGTTTGGCTGGCTCAATAAGATGACTACTTGATAGTTTAGTGCACCATGCTTAACGGCTTAGAATCGGGACTTCAAAGACGTTTTGAACGTCATGGACCATATGAGATGTTCCAGGAGTTGAAGTTAATATTTCAAGCAAATACCCGAGTTGAGAGATATGAAGTCTCCAACAAGTTCTATAGCTAAAAGATGGAGGAGAATCGCTCAACTAGTGAGCATGTGCCCAGATTGTCTGAGTACTACAATCGCTTGAATCAAGTGGGAGTTAATCCTCCAGATAAGATAGTGATTGACAGAATTCTCTAGTCACCATCACCAAGTTAGTAGAACTTTGTGATGAACTATGATATGCAAGGGATAACAGAAACGATTCCCAAGCTCTTCGTGATGCTGAAATCAACGAAGGTAGAAATAAAGAAAAACATCAAGTGTTGATGGTTGACAAAATCACTAGTTTCAAGAAAAGGGCAGAGGGAAGAAGGGGAACTTCAAAAAGAACAACAAGCAAGTTGCTGCTCAAGTGAAGAAGCCCAAGTCTGGACCTAAGCCTGAGACTAAGTGCTTCTACTATAAAGGGACTGGTCACTGGAAGCGGAACTACCCCAAGTGATTGGCAGATAAAAAGGATGGCAAGGTGAACATAAGTATATTTGATATACATGTTATTGATGTGTACTTTACTAGTGTTTATAGCAACCCCTCAGTATTTGATACTAGTTCAGTTGCTAAGATTAGTAACCCGAAACAGGAGTTGCAGAATAAACAGAGACTAGTTAAGGGTGAAGTGACGATGTATGTTGGAAGTGGTTCCAAGATTGATATGATCATCATCGCACACTCCCTATACTTTCGGGATTAGTGTTGAACCTAAATAAGTGTTATTTGGTGTTTGCGTTGAGCATGAATATGATTTGATCATGTTTATTGTAATACGGTTATTCATTTAAGTAAAAGAATAAATTGTTGTTCTGTTTACATGAATAAAACCTTATATGGTTACACACCCAATGAAAATAGTTCATTGGATCTCGATCTTAATAATACACATATTCATAATATTGAAACCAAAAGATGCGAAGTTAATAATGACAGTGCAACTTATTTGTGGCACTGCCGTTTAGGTCATATTGGTGTAAAGCGCATGAAGAAACTCCATGCTGATGGGATTTTGGAATCACTTGATTATGAATCACTTGTTGCTTGCGAACCATGCCTTATGGGCAAGATGACTAAACGCCGTTCTCCGGAACAATGAAGCAAGCAACAGATTTGTTGAAAATCATACATACTGATGTATGTGGTCCGATGAATATTAAGGCTTGCAGCAGGTATCATTATTTTCTGACCTTCACAGATGATTTGAGCAGATATGGGGATATCTACTTGATGAAACATAAGTCTGAAACATTTGAACAGTTCAAAGAATTTCAGAGTGAAGTGGAAAAACCATCGTGACAAGAAAATAAAAGTTTCTACAATATGATCGCAGAGGTAAAATGTTTGAGTTACGAGTTTGGTCTTCAGTTAAAACAATGTGAAATAGTTTCACTACTCACGCCACCTGGAACACCACAGCATAATGGTGTGTCCGAACATCATAACCGTACTTTATTGGATATAGTGCAATCTATGATGTTTCTTACCGATTTACCACTATCGTTTTGGGGTTATGCATTAGAGACAGCTGCATTCACGTTAAATAGGGCACCATCTAAATCCGTTGAGACGACACCGTGTGAACTATGGTTTGGCAAGAAACCTAAGCTGTCGTTTCTTAAAGTTTGGGGTTGCGATGCTTATATGAAAAAGTTTCATCCTGATAAGCTCAAACTCAAATCGGAGAAGTGCGTCTTCATAGGATATCCAAAGGAAACTATTGGACACACCTTCTATCACAGATCCGAAGGCAAGACTTTTGTTGCTAAAATTCGGAAACTTTCTGGAGAAGGAGTTTCTCTCGAAAAAAGTGAGTGGGAGGAAAGTAGAACTTGACGAGGTAACTGTACCTGCTCCCTTATTGGAAAGTAGTACATCACAGAAAACTGTTTCTGTGACACCTACACCAGTTAGTGAGGAAGCTAATGATGATGATCATGAAACTTCAGAACAAGATACTACTGAACCTCGTAGATCAACCAGAGTAAGATCCGCGCCAGAGTGGTACGGTAATCCTTTTCTGGAAGTCATGCTACTAGATCATGATGAACCTACGAACTATGAGGAAGCGATGATGAGCCCAGATTCCGCGAAATGGTTTGAGGCCATGAAATCTGAGATATGATCCATGTATGAGAACAAAGTATGGACTTTGATGGATTTGCCCGATGATCGGCAAACCATAGAAAATAAATGGATCTTCAAGAGGAAGACGGACGCTGATAGTAGTGTTACTATCTACAAAGCTAGAATTGTCGAAAAAGGTTTTTGACAAGTTCAAGGTGTTGACTACGATGAGTTTTTCTCACTCGTATCTATGCTTAAGTCTGTCCGAATCATGTTAGCAATTGCCGCATTTTATGAAATCTGGCAAATGGATAAACAAAACTGCATTCCTTAATGGATTTATTAAAGAAGAGTTGTATGTGATGCAACTAGAAGGTTTTGTCAATCCAAAAGGTGCTAACAAAATGTGCAAGCTCCAGCGATCCATCTGTGGACTGGTGCAAGCATCTCGGAGTTGGAATATACGCTTTGATAAGTTGATCAAAGCATATAGTTTTATACAGACTTGCGGTGAAGCCTGTATTTACGAGAAAGTGAGTGGGAGCACTACAACATTTCTGATAAGTATATGTGAATGACATATTGTTGATCGGAAATAATGTAGAATTATTCTGTAAAGCATAAAAGGAGTGTTTGAAAGGAGTTTTTCAAAGAAAGACTTCGGTAAAGCTGCTTACATATTGAGCTACAAGATCTATAGAGATAGATCAAGACGCTTGATAAGTTTTTCAGTAAGTACATACCTTGACAAGATTTTGAAGTAGTTCAAAACGGAACAGTCAAAGAAAAAGTTTCTTGCCTGTGTTACAAGGTGTGAAATTGAGTAAAGACTCAAAGCCCGACCACGGCAGAAGATAGAAAGAGAATGAAAGTCATTCCCTATGCCTCATTCATAGGTTCTATAAAGTATGCCATGCTGTGTACCAGATCTATTGTATACCCTGCACTAATTTGGCAAGGGAGTACAATAGTGATCTAGGAGTAGATCACTGGACAGCGGTCAGAATTATCCTTAGTGAAATAAGGATGTGTTTCTCGATTATGGACGTGACAAAAAGGTTCGTCGTAAAGGGTTACGTCGATGCAAGTTTTTGACACTGATCCAGATGAATCTAAAGTCACAATCTGGATACATAATGGGAGCAATTAGCTAGAGTAGCTCCGTGCAGAGCATTATAGACAAAGAATTTTGCAAAATACTTACGGATCTGAATGTGACAGACCCGTTGACTAAAATTATCTCACAAGCAAAAACATGATCACACCTTAGTACTCTTTGGGTGTTAATCACATAGAGATGTGAACTAGATTACTGACTCTAGTAAACCCTTTGAATGTTGGTCACATAACGATGTGAACTATGGGTGTTAATCACATGGTGATGTGAACTATTGCTGCTAAATCACATGGCGATGTGAACTAGATTATTGACTCTAGTGCAAGTGGGAGACTGAAGGAAATATGCCCTAGAGGCAATAATAAAGTTATTATTTATTTCCTTATATCATGATAAATGTTTATTATTCATGCTAGAATTGTATTAACCGGAAACATAATACATGTGTGAATACATAGACAAACAGAGTGTCACTAGTATGCCTCTACTTGACTAGCTCGTTAATCAAAGATGGTTATGTTTCCTAACCATGGACAAAAGAGTTGTTATTTTATTAACGAAATCAGATCATTAGTTGAATGATCTGATTGACATGACCCATTCCATTAGCTTAGCACACGATCGTTTAGTATGTTGCTATTGCTTTCTTCATGACTTATACATGTTCCTATGACTATGAGATTATGCAACTCCCGTTTGTCGGAGGAACACTTTGGGTGCTACCAAACGTCACAACGTAACTGGGTGATTATAAAGGAGCATTATAGGTGTCTCCAAAGGTAGATGTTGGGTTGGCGTATTTCGAGAATAGGATTTGTCACTCCGATTGTCGGAGAGGTATCTCTGGACCCTCTCGGTAATGCACATCACATAAGCCTTACAAGCATTGCAACTAAGAAGTTAGTTGCGAGATGATGTATTACGGAACGAGTAAAGAGACTTGCCGGTAACGAGATTGAACTAGGTATTGGATACCGACGATCGAATCTCGGGCAAGTAACATACCGATGACAAAGGGAACAACGTATGTTGTTATGCGGTCTGACCGATAAAGATCTTCGTAGAATATGTAGGAGCCAATATGGGCATCCAGGTCCCGCTATTGGTTATTGACCGGAGACGTGTCTCGGTCATGTCTACATTGTTCTCGAACCGTAGGGTCCGCACGCTTAAGGTTTCGATGACAGTTGTATTATGAGTTTATGAGTTTTGATGTACCGAAGGAGTTCGGAGTCTCGGATGAGATCGGGGACATGACGAGCAGTCTCGAAATGGTCGAGACGTAAAGATCGATATATTGGACGACTATATTCGGACATCGGAAAGGTTCCGAGTGATTCGGGTATTTTTCGGAGTACCGGGTAGTTACGGGAGAAGTAATGGGCCTTGATGGGCTTTAGTGGGAAGAGGAAAAGGCTGCTGCGCCCCCCTCCCCTTTGGTCCCAATTGGACTAGGGAAAAGGGGGCCGGCCACCTTCCTACTCCTCCTATTCCTTCTCCCTTCCTCCCCTCTTGGTGGACTCCTACTAGGACTTGGAGTCCTAGTAGGACTCCCTATCCTGGCTGCACCTTTGCCTTGGCCGGCCTCCTCCTCCTCCATCCTTTATATACAGGGGCAGGGGGCACCCCATAGAGACACAAGTTGATCCTTGGTGATCGTTCCTTAGCCGTGTGTGGTGCCCCCTGCCACCAAATTCCACCTCGATCATACTGTTGTAGTGCTTAGGCGAAGCCCTGTGTCGGTAGTACATCAAGATCGTCATCACGCCGTTGTGCTGACGGAACTCTTCCTCGACGCTTTGCTGGATCGGAGCCAGAGGATCGTCATCGAGCTGAACGTGTGCTAAGAACTCGGAGGTGCCGGAGTAACGGTGCTTGAATCGGTCGGATCGGGAAGACGTACGACTACTTCCTCTACGTTGTGTGATCGCTTCCGCAGTCGGTCTGCGTTGGTACGTAGACAACACTCTCCCCTCTCATTGCTATGCATCACCATGATCTTGCGTGTGCGTAGGATTTTTTTTTGAAATTACTACGTTCCCCAACAAAATGAGCCTCAACGCCTAAAAATAGTTCGCAAAGGGCGACGAAACCCGCGATATGTAATACGGAGGCGGGCGTGAGATTGTGCAGCTGGAGGCCGTAGAACTCCAGAAGCCCGCAGAGAAATGGGTGAATTGGAAATCCCAGTCCCCTTACTAGATAGGGGACGAGGCACACCCGCTCTCCTTTAGAAGGATTGGGGGTGCTCTCCGCTTGTTTTCCGCCATTGTAGGTGGCGAGACCGGCTTGAACCGGGACCATGTATGCCTGGGGGAGAAATCCCTTGGCCTGAAGCGACACTAACTCGCTATGCGGGATGGTGCAACTCTCCCAGTCCCCAGGTTTGGGACCGGAGGGGCGAGGGGAGGAGCTGCGACGGCTGGACATGTTGGAATGGACCATTGCTGGAAGCGCTCTGATGATAACTCGCGGAGAGGAGAAGATGTGGTTTGGACCTGAATCCCCATCCCGTTAAATAGGCGGCTCGTTTATATGGCTAGGGGTGTGGATGTAAAAATGCCCGGCTTTTCGCATTCGTTTGACACGTGGAAGACGGCCATTATTGGGCGTGGAAGCCAAGGAGCATTACATTACAAAAATCGGACATTATTCCTACAGGTACGCAGGATTTGGAGAAGAACCCGCCTTGCAATGCCGAACAATCTGCGCGCCGGACTTATCGTCATTGAAGCCTGGTTCGGGGGCTACTGAGGGAGTCCTGGATTAGGGGGTGTTCGGGTAGCCGGACTATACCTTCAGCCGGACTCCTGGACTATGAAGATACAAGATTGAAGACTTCGTCCCGTGTCCGGATGGGACTTTCCTTGGCGTGGAAGGCAAGCTTGGCGATGCGGATATTCAAGATCTCCTACCATTGTAACCGACTCTATGTAACCCTAACCCTATCCGGTGTCTATATAAACCGGAGGGTTGTAGTCCATAGGACATCAACTCCATAGATAACAATCATACCCTAGGCTAGCTTCTAGGGTTTAGCCTCCTTGATCTCATGGTAGATCCAGTCTTGTACTACCCATATTATCAATATTAATCAAGCAGGACGTAGGGTTTTACCTCCATCAAGAGGGCCCAAACCTGGGTAAAACATCGTGTTCCCTGCCTCCTGTTACCATCCGGCCTAGACTCACAGTTCGGGACCCCCTACCCGAGATCCGCCAGTTTTGACACCGACAGAGTGTATCCGAATACCCTGTCGATTATATAAGAACCGGGGCATGCGTGGAGACTAGGCGTAGGGGTCATTAGTGCTTTATCAGAAAAGTGCCCAACTAGTTATGTTATATTACATGGGTAGTAAGAAACATCTTCCAGAGAGAATAGTTCCGTTAAGGGTTCCTTTCCCTGAGTAGACATGCCCTAAAGTGCATGTCCGGACTGCGACAAGAAGCGCAGTAAAAACGTCTGGGGGCAGATATGGTTAATAACTAAAAGTCATCTTTTGTTCACCGACCGAATATTCTCTTAAGAACGCTAGCTTTCGGCTTCACCCAGTCTGAGGTACACGTCCGGCTGACCCGGCGGTAACAATCGCAGAGGTGCTCCCCTTATGCCCTAGCCGAATTAACGGGAATGTAGGGCATAAATACAAGAGCCAGACAACCCAGGTTGGCCAAAACTTAAGTCATATCGATGCATATAATGGTGAAAAAAGGTACATGCGGAAGTATAACGCATGTGTTGGGCGTGATGCCCAGGTAAATAACTTAAGCTTCTGTGAAAGAAGCCCCTAGGTGTAGATAGTGCGGCTAGCACCTCTGTAGTGTACAAGTGAGGCACAAGGTGACCCTTGAAGACCTAGAGGAATAAAAGAGAGAAAGGGAAACAAGACAGATGACGCGTTCAGTGCTAGGCGTAAAATCTTTGGAGCCTGGCTGCGTTCCATGGGTTCGGCTCGAGTCGACTAGTCGATGCATCCCGCAGTCGGTATGCTCCGCCGGTCAGAACTTGGTCGATGACGAAGGGACCTTCCCATTTGGGCTCTAGCTTGTTCTTTTTCTTATCCGGCAGCCGGAGAACTAGTTCGCCAACGTTATAAGTTTTGGCTCGTACTTCTCTGCTTTGGTATCTGCGGGCTTGTTGCTGGTAAAATGCGGAACGAGCTTTGGTTACGTCGCGCTCTTCCTCCAAGGTGTCCAGACTGTCCTGCCGATCGAGCTCGGCTTCTCTTTCTTCGTACATGTGCACTCGAGGTGAGTCATGGATTATGTCACAGGGCGGGACTGCCTCTGCGCCGTACACCATAAAAATGGTGTGTATCCGGTACTACGATTCGGCGTGGTCCGTAGCTCCTAGAGTACGGAGTCGAGCTCCTCTACCCAGTGCGTGTCAGACTCTGTTAAGGAGCGTACTAGTCTGGGTTTAATGCCACTCATTATAAGACCATTTGCTCGTTCGACTTGACCGTTGGTTTGTGGATGGTAGACTGAAGCATAATCGAGCCTGATGCCCATTTTGCTGCACCAGAGTTTTACCTCGTCGATCGTGAAGTTCGTGCCGTTATCAGTGATGATGCTGTGGGGGACGCCGTAGTGATGTACAACCCCGGATATGAAATCTATCACCGGTCCGGATTCGGCTGTTTTAACCGGTTTGGCCTCTATCCATTTGGCGAATTTATCCACCATGACCAATAAGTATTTTTTCTTGTGGGTTCCACCTTTAAGGGGTCCAACCATGTCAAGCCCCCAGACCGCAAAGGGCCATGTAATGGGGATTGTTCGAAGGGCGGTGGGTGGCATATGGCTTTGATTTGCAAAGAGCTGGCAACCGGCGCAATGCTGGACTAAGTCCTGTGCGTCTGCCCGGGCCGTTGGCCAATAGAATCCTGTACGGAAGGCCTTGCTCACAAGAGCCCGGGCTGCGGCGTGATGACCGCCGAGTCCGGCATGAATTTCTGCCAAAAGGTTCCGTCCTTCCTCTTCGGAGATGCACCGTTGAAGGACTCCGGTAGTGCTTTTCTTGTACAGTTCTCCCTCGTGGACCCTGTAGGCCTTTGATCGCCGCACTATGCAGCGTGCCTCATTTTGGTCCTCCGGGAGTTCCTGTCTAGTTAAGTAGGCCAGGAATGGTTCTGTCCACGGGGCGATAATAGCCATTATTTCGTGGGCTGATTGTGTTATTTCGGTGGAGGAGCCTCCGATTGTGTCAAAGAGTTCGGTATCGGGTATTTTGGTCGGGTCCGGACTGTTGTTACCGGTGTCCCCTTCCCATGCTACGGATGGCTTGAAAAGCCTTTCCAGAAAAATGTTGGGAGGGACCACGTCGCATTTTGCGCCAATGCGGGCGAGGATATCTGCCGCCTGATTGTTTTGCCGAGCCACATGGTGAAATTCGAGCCCCTCGAACCGCGCTGACATTTTTAGGACGGCATTGCAATAAGCGTCCATTTTTGGATCCTTGGCATCAAAGTCTCCATTTATTTGGGATATTGCAAGGTTTGAATCCCCGCGCACCTCTAGGCGTTGAATGCCCATGGATACTGCCATCTGGAGACCATGTAGAAGGGCCTCGCATTCAGCTGCATTGTTGGAGTCCGTATACATTATCTGCAGTACGTACTAAACCGTGTCTCCTGTTGGGGACGTCAAAATGACGCCGGCCCCCAGACCAGCCAACATTTTCGAGCCGTCGAAGTGCATGATCCAGTTTGAATATGTGTCGTACTCTTTAGGGAGTTCGGCTTCCGTCCATTCGGCGATGAAGTCAGCCAAAACTTGTGATTTAATAACTCGCCGTGGCTTGTAAGTTATGTCGAACGGGAGGAGCTCAATGGCCCATTTGGCAATCCGACCCATCGCGTCACGGTTGTTTATAATATCGTTAAGTGGTACTTCCGAGGCTACCGTTATCGAACACTCTTGAAAGTAGTGTCGCAGCTTCCTGGATGCCATAAATACCACATACGCTATCTTTTGATAATGCGGGTACTGTGATTTGCATGGAGTAAGGACAGTGGACACGCAGTAAACCGGCTTTTGAATGGGAAATTTGTGTACATCCACTTCTCGCTCGACGACAAGCATTGCACTTACCACTTGATGAGTTGCCGCAATGTATAATAGCATTGGTTCGCCAATGTTTGGCACGGCCAGGACTGGGTTTGTTGCCAACATGGCTTTTATTTCGTTGAGTCCGGCCATGGTGGCGTCCGTCCACTCGAAGTGTTCGGTACGCCGGAGGAGGCGATAAAGGGGTAATGCCCTTTCTCCCAAGCGGGAGATAAAGCGGCTTAGAGCCGCCACGCATCCGATTAGTTTTTGTATTTGTTTGAGGTCTGTTGGGGTAGCCAACTGTGACAACGCTCGGATTTTGGCTGGATTAGCTTCAATACCTCTACCGGAGACAATGAATCCCAAGAGCTTTCCTGCTGGTACGCCGAAGACGCATTTTTCTGGATTGAGCTTGATGTCATATGTTCGGAGGTTGTCGAATGTGAGCCTCAAGTCGTCTACTAAAGTTTCGACACGCTTGGTTTTAATGACCACGTCATCCACATATGCCTCCACTGTTTTGCCGATCTGGTTTGCCAGGCATGTCTGAATCATGCGCTGATATGTTGCACCAGCGTTTTTAGCCCGAAGGGCCTTGTGTTGAAGCAGAATGGGCCGTATGGTGTGATGAATGCCGTTGCGGCTTGGTCTGGCTCTGCCATTTTGATTTGGTGGTAACCGGAGTATGCGTCGAGGAAACACAATGAATCGTGTCCTGCGATAGCATCGATGATTTGATCGATGCGGGGGAGGAGGAAGGGATCCTTTGGGCAGGCCTTGTTAAGGTCCTTAAAATCGACGCACAAGTGCCAGGATTTTTCCTTCTTTGGTACCATCACCAAGTTTGCTAGCTAGTCCGGATGTTTTATGTATCTGATGAATCCGGTCTCCAATAGCTTGGCTAGTTCCTCTCCCATGGCTTGTCTTTTAGGCTCGGAGAAATGTCAAAGAGCCTGCTTGACTGGCTTGAACCCTTTTATGATATTTAGGCTGTGTTCAGCCAGCCTGCGTGGGATTCCTGGCATGTCTGAAGGGTGCCAGTCAAAAATATCCCAGTTCTCGCGTAGGAACTCTCGCAGTGCGGCGTCAACATCAGGGTTTAATTGTGCCCCGATGGAAGCTGTTTTTGTAGGGTCTGTTGGATGGACTTGGAATTTGACTATTTCGTCCGCCGGCTTAAAGGAGGTGGACTTGGATCTTTTATCGAGTATCACGTCGTCCCTGTTTACCATGGAGCGCAGCGCGGTTAGTCCTTCGGCTGCTAGGGCTTCGGATAGTGCCTCAAGGGCCAGTGCAGCTGTCTTATTTTTGGCGCGGAGTGCTATGTCCGGATCACTAACAAGAGTGATGATTCCGTTGGGGCTGGGCATTTTGAGCTTCATGTACCCGTAATGGGGTACGGCTTGGAAGATTGTGAACGCTTCCCGCCCTAATAGAGCGTGGTATCCGCTACCGAATGGGGCCACTTGGAATGTAATTTCTTCGGACCTGTAATTATCCAGCGTGCCGAATACCATGTCGAGTGTGATTTTTCCGGCGTAGCATGCTTCCCGACTAGGGATGATTCCTCTAAAGGTTGTGCTGCTTTGCTTAATGCGGCTCCAGTCTATTTCCATCTTTTGAAGAGTTTCCTCGTAGATGAGGTTTAATCCACTGCCGCCGTCCATGAGTACCTTGGTGAGTCGAAACCTGTCCACGATTGGACTGAGGACCAGTGCGGCTGGTACTCGGGCTGTTCGGAATTTAGGTTCGTCACTAGCATTGAAGGTAATAGCTGTGTCACTCCAAGAATTTGTTTCTGCTATGTGGCAGATTTCGGATGTGCTGCGGAGTGTTTGCTTCTGTATTTTATTTGACGCAAAGGTCTCGAAGACCGTTAAGACCGTACTGTTATCCTCGGGGTGGTGCTCTTTGGTTCTTGGGAGGAGTAGATCCTCACCACTTTTGGCCACCTGCCGGAGTATCCAGCATGCTCCAAGGCTATGCGTTGGTATCGGATCCGTTGTACTATGAATTTTGCAGGGTCCGTTGAGCCATCCCTCCAGTACGGTTCCTTGCCGCGTAGAGGGCTTTTGCTTTTTGGCAGTTAACCCAGGTGTATTGTGATAATGCACCCTTTTATTTTGGACTGGGTTTGTATTCAGGGCCGGATTATCCCAAAATTTTATTTCGGTTTTCCAGGCGCTTTCCATTGCACAGTACTTTCGCACTATGGACACCAAGTCGGCAAAGCGTGTAATTTCGCGATGACTTATGGCGTTGAGGATTCCCTTGTCCATGCAATTATTGCAGAAGAATGAAATTGCGTCTTCCTCGCGGCAGTCTTTTATCCTGTTCTTGATCAGGAGGAATCTGGCCCAGTAATGGTGTACTGTTTCTTCGGGCTCTTGCCTAATTTGGGATAGATCGCGTATGCTTGGGTGGGTGGGTGGTATTGAATCGGAATCCTCACCTGATCTGAGGCTCAGTGGCCAAGGAGTTTCCGAACTCGAAAGCTTGGATTCTTGAACGTTTTCTGGTAAATCTAGCCCGCTGCCTGATTCTGGGTTCAGGCTTTGAGTGACGTCCTCCCTTCCGTGGGTATCCGGTTTGGGGGGATCAGGAATCCGGATGTAGCTAGTCCTTAAGATAGATGGAGTTTTGCCGCATTGTTCTTCCACCACTGCAACGTGGTGGGTGACCTGGGGAGAGTTAATTTCTCTTAGATCGGGTTTAGGCCCAATCTGATCATAGTCTGTAGTGACTCCCAGGGCGGCGATACGATCCAAGAGCTATTTCAGGCAAGAGAGCTCCATTGGATCTAACTGTTTGGCGAGTTCCGAGTTGATGTGAAGATTGCTTTCGATGACCCGAGAAGTCATCGTCGGCGCAGCGGCCGAACAGGCGGTCATAAGAAAACCACCTAGCCGGAGAGTTTGGCTGATAGCCAGAGCTCCCTCAGCGATAGTGCCGTCTTTAAAGATGGGACGAGACATCCTTCCTTGTGGTGACGACACAACGGAACTCTCAATGAAAGCACCAATGTCGGTGTCAAAACCGGCGGATCTCGGGTAGGGGGTCCCGAACTGTGCGTCTAGGCCGGATGGTAACAGGAGGCAAGGGATACGAAGTTTTACCCAGGTTCGGGCCCTCTTGATGGAGGTAAAACCCTACGTCCTGCTCGATTGATATTGATGATATGGGTGTTACAAGAGTAGATCTAACACGAGATCAGAGAGGCTAAACCCGAGAAGCTAGCCTACGGTATGATTGTATCTTGTGATTGTTGTCCTACGGACTAAAACTCTTTGGTTTATATAGACATCGGAGAGGGTTAGGGTTACACAAGGTAGGTTATAAAGGAGGAGATATCCATATACGTATTACCTAGCTTGCCTTCCACGCTAAGTAGAGTCCTATCCGGACACGAGACGAAGTCTTCAATCTTGTATCTTCATAGTATAACAGTCCGGCCAATGGAGATAGTCCGGCTGTCCGGAGACCCCCTAATCCAGAACTCCCACAGGTGCTCTATCAGCTGAGCTATAGACTTGTTTGTCTAACCTTAATCTGTCCAACTCGTGGAACTTGTCCCTCTTGGGGTGCCCTGCTCCTCCTTATATAAGTTGGAGGGGCGGGTCACATGTGGAGTCCTACCAGGATTAGGACTAGTCTATCTTCTATTACAAGCCGGATACAAGTTCGTGTCTTGCTTCCTTGTAAGGGAAATATTCCTCATGCCTTTCCTCTTAAGTCGGCCCAGCATAATATGAGTCGGCCTTCCATGAACCGCCTTCTGGGCCATCGGGTATTGTTGCTCCTCTGACCCGCCTGCCGGGTCACCAATGAGTCGCCGGGTCAGGGCGGGTCACCAGTGAGTCGCCAAGTCCGGCCGGGTTACACCACGGGGTCATACATTCGGTCGGGTTACATCTGGCCGGGGTCATACATCCGGCCGGGTCATACGTCCGGTCAGGTTACATCCGGCCGGGTCATACATCTGGCCGGGTCGCTAAGATGCCTATTAACTATATTCTTCGGCGCGACTCGGGGTCGTAGCCTGGAGAAGCAGAACCATAGGTGCAAGCATGATTGTAGTACACCATGATCTCCTTGTGGTCATGGTCAAGGTAGAAGGTGACCCTCTCCCGAGCTTCCATCTCGTGGTCTTGTGCAGGGGTTGTCTGGCCAGGTCAACCGAGATAGGTATAGTGTGCGAGACAAGTGAAGTTCACAGTCGTTCACATCTTCATGAGAGTTACTTGAAATCTGATCTTTGCATCAATCCCAATGTTGAACTTCTCTAGGAAGTCACGCCTTGCCTCGTAAGGCATCTCCAAAGCTGACCCTCAAATCGCATACATCCGTCCGAACTGCGTTGTCCAGACGTAGTTTTCCATCCAACGCAGTCCCGCATCGGTCCGCCGACGTGTCCAGACGTCTGTTTTACCTCAAACCGGAGACAAACAAAGGGGAGCTTTGCGGGAGTCCGGACATTCGTCTGGCCAATCCAAAGCAACCACGTATCCTCTTTTTGTCTAGATGGCGGAAAGCCCCCGCTGAATTTCTTTTTGCTCTTTGGCGGAAGGTTGCTAGCATTTGGCGGAAGCACTATTTGTTTCACTTTTTTCTTCAAGTGCTACACTTTTTTTAAGTTCTCACAATGGCGGAAGCTAGTCACAATGGCGGAAGGCCATTAGCCATTGTCAGAAGGCATTAAATTTTTTCATTTTTTATTTTAAGTGATATACTTTCTTTCCCTTTTTCAAGTGCTCACACTAGTCCGAGCAATAAATTTTTGTTTGAATTTGTATGCGGGCATAGATGAATGGCCGGCTCCTGTATCAGTGTCCGGACACTCGTCCGGACCGAATTTTGGACAAATACCGTGTCCTTTTGTGGGTCAGCGTTGGAGATGTCCTGGGCAAAATTAAAAGAAAACAACAACTAGGCACTTTTGGGAGCAACTATGAAAATTAGTCCAACATGTTGAATTAAAACATACCGTCCTAGTTATGAAGTCGTCTGGAACATCTATGAAGAACATCATGTCCATCTGGCATCTGACTTGACCACGATTAACACACACGTGATCCATTTCCTGCAATCATGTTGACAAATTAAATAGACATCGATCATGATAAAAAATGATGAACCAAAGATGCTAGAGAAACATGAACAAGGCACATTTTCAAATAAACCCGAAGAAAACGCATATATCTAGGTTCATTGCATAATTTAAACACTACATCAAAAAATAAACTGGGCTACAACCATGTACAACTCAAACATAAAGACATGCATAAGTTTAAACAGTCTAGTATGATCAGCTAAAGATAACAACTAATTAAACTAGTTATGATGAACTAACTCCTCTAATAAAAGTTTTGTTGAGTTTTGTGTGGATGGAGTGTTTAAAGACCAAGGGGAGACATCGATATGAGGGGAATAAGGAGGAGCAAGAGTTCAAGCTTGGGGATGCCCAAGGCACCCCAAGTGAATATCCAAGGAGACTCAAGCATCTATGCTTGGGGATGCCCCATAAGGAATCCCCTCTTTCTTTCCCGATAATTATCGGTATGTCTCAGTTTTATTTTGTTCACGTAATATGCATAAATTCTTGGAGCGACTTTTATTTTTGTTTTCTCTTTTTCTTTTAGTGATGCACCATGATGGTATGAGATAGTCCTTGGTTGATTTATAGAATGCACTTTGCACTTTACTTATATCTTTTGAGTATTGCTTTATAGGATGCTTCGTGTGCCTCACATATATCTTTTGAAGTTTGGATGCTCGTTTCTCTACACTTAGAATATTGTTATTTGTAGAGTGCTCTTTTTCTTCACTTATATTTGATAGAGCTTGGCCGATTCTTTTGTGGAAAGGATTAGAACTCTCTTGTTTCACCGATATCTTGTTGTTGAGTTGAATAGAAAATGGTTATTTGCATGGTTGGTCATAGGTATGTATTGGTGGTATATATGAAAACTTGCATAAAACTTGTAGATCATTGAACATGATAAGTTTGATTCTTTGCAATAGTTTTACGGTATTGAGGTAGTAATATGTGATTGTGTGGGTGAATGGTCAATGTTTAGTATGAATATCGGTGTTAAGGTTTGTGAGATCATATTCATGAAAGTAGTAGCCACTGGTATTAGCGAAGAAGTCTAAGTGTGTGATATATTAAAGTGGCTCTCATGTGTGTAATGATCGGGGAGGGGGGGGGGGCGGGGGGCGCGATGGTTAACTCCTGTTGAGGAACGCAGTAATTTCAAAAAAATAATCCTACGCAAACGCAAGATCTATCATGTTGATCTATCATGGTGATGCATAGTAATGAGAGGGCAGAGTGTAGTCCACGTACCCTTGTAGACCATAAGCGGAAGCGTTATGACAACGCGATTGATGTAGTCGTACGTCTTCACGATCCGACCAATCCTAGTACCGAAAGTACGGCACCTCCGCGATCTGCACACGTTCGTCTCGGTGACGTCCCACAAACTCTTGATCCAGCTGAGTGTCGTGGGAGAGCTTCGTCAGCACGACGGCGTGATGACCGTGATGATGAAGTTACCGACGCAGAGCTTCTCCTAAGCACTACGATGATATGATCGAGGTGGATTATGGTGGAGGGCGGCACCACACACGGCTAAGACAGTTGCCTGTTGTGTGTTCTAGGGTGCCCCTGCCCCCGTATATAAAGGAGCAAGGGGGAGGCTAGCCGGCCCTAGGGCGCGCCAAGGAGGGGAGAAATCCTCCTACTAGTAGGAGTAGAATTCCTCCTTTCCTAGTCCTACTAGGAGGGGGGAGGAAGGAGTGGGAGAGGGGAAGGAAAGGGGGCGCCTGAAGGAAATATGCCCTAGAGTCAATAATAAAGTTGTTATTTATATTTCCTTATGTCATGATAAATGTTTACTATTCATGCTAGAATTGTATTAACCGGAAACTTAGTACATGTGTGAATACATAGACAAATAGAGTGTCACTAGTATGCCTCTACTTGACTAGCTCGTTAATCAAAGATGGTTAAGTTTCCTAGCCATGGACAAAGAGTTTTCATTTGATAAACGGGATCACATCATTAGAGAATGATGTGATTGACTTGACCCATCCGTTAGCTTAGCACGATGATCATTTAGTTTACTGCTATTTCTTTCTCCATAACTTATACATGTTCCTATGACTATGTGTAGCGATCCGACCTCGAACGGTCAAGTCTCTGTGCTTTAGTGTCATCCCTGGATCGGTAATGCTGACACACACAATACTCGAGGATTTATAACAGAGTAGCAATCACACACTTATTACATCGAATGTCTCCAAAGATAACTTATTACAATAAATATGGCTTAAGACCATCTAATACGATAACAGCAGAAGGCTTGGAAGATAAAGTGAGTCCATAAACTCCAATGGCATAGCTGAGCTGCACGACAATGACCTAGCAAACCTTACACCTCGTTTGAAAAGTCTGCAACATAATACGTTGCAGCCCGAAAACGGGCCAGCACATGGAATATGCTGGCAAAATAACACAGTAGAGCAGAAACAGAATAATGCTATCACTACATGCATATTTGGCTGGTGGAAAAGCTCTATGGTTATAGTTTTGCGAAAAGCCAATTTTTTCCTACAACAAAGGAATAGATTTTAATTTTAACTATCATGGTAGTTGAAACATCATTGAGAAGGTTCCTCCAACTCAATCCCAATGAAGGTGATTAACAACCCAATAATATTATTTTAGGGTGATGAGATACTTTTAAGATACTCCAAGTACTAGATACTCAAGATTGTCCATAACCGGGGACACAACTAACCATGATTAGTTTATACACTCTATAGAGGTTTGCACACTTTTCCCCACAAGACTCGATCTCCTCCGTTGGTTTTCTCGCACTATAGGGTGTTTGAGAAACGGATGACCGAGACAAAGTCTTTCGGAAACATTAACTCTCTACTCCGGGCAGACCACACCAAACCTACAAACCCACTACCTACTGATCCACCTCTTCAAGAGCTTCACGTAACTTACTCAAGTATGCTAGAGCCCATAATAGCTTGTGGCTGCACACGTAAGTTTCTAGCATGAAAAATTTCAGTTCCCTTTGAGCCTGGGTGGCGGTCCATAGGAAGATCACACGGGTACTCCGAGATTTCCAAAAATATAGGCAACACTGGGTACTCCAGGTGCCTCAATACATCCAGATGTGTATTTAAGTTGCCACCTTAAGTTGAACCATTAATTAACAATCTCACATCTGTCATGGATTTCACTCACCCAAACCACGTCTACGAGCATAGCATAGCAATATAAGCAACGCGTAGAAGTAACTCCCAAGGGTTTGAATGTAACAGGGCAATAGGTTCTACCTCATCAACTACTTCCCAACCCACATGTTAATGACATCCTAACCATGTAATGTTTGAGGATTGGAACTAATGCATAAAAATTGGGTGATAAAGGGGTATGATCAAAGTCTTACTTGCCTTGCTGACGATCCGCGTAACCTAGAGACTACAAATAACACGCTTCGCACTCCGGGAATTCTCTCGCAAACAAACAATAGCATACATAAGCAATCAAACAAAGAAACACGGGTAAAACTCCAATATGAAGATCTAACCAGAAATTTCAACTTAAGAACTCCGGTTTGCAAAAAGAATCAAATCAAACGGAGCAACGAAACTCAAAGGGCGAAAGAAACAAGATCCGTTTACTAATCTGGACCTAGGTCAAATTTTACAGTAGCAAAAGCTTGTGCAAGTTGGTTAAACGAAAAGAGGGTCTCGAGACGAAGATCTAGGCGCTTGAATCGCCTGATTCCGACTAACGAGCGAAAAGAAAAACTAAAACGAAAATCGGATCAAAAATCGCGATAAGAAATAATCGCGGATTAATCCGATAAAAGAAAACTGACGAACAGGCTAACGAACAAGCGTTCGTTATCTGTAACTAACGGGCGAAAACCGTTCGTTAAAACGAATGTCCGGACGAACGTCTGCAAAAAGAAAAACCGAAAAGAAAAACCGGTGAACCGAAAAAAACGACTAGGGTTTTCTAACGAAAACCAATCCGGTTTTCTAAAAAAACGAACGGCGCTAACCTCGGCGAGGTCCAGCACGGCGGGGTTCCGGCGAGGGGCGGCGCTACGCAGGGCGGCGGCGGCAGCTCTGGGCGACGGCGGCGCGGCAGCGGCAAGGCGGCGGCGGCGGCTCGGCGGTAGCGGCAGGCGGCGCGGCGGCTTCTGCGGCGGGGACGGCGGCTTGCGGCGGGGTGGGGCTCCAAGGGCGGCGTGGGTGTGGCTTTAAAGGGGGGGAAGGTTCCTTGGGGGAGGGGGCACGACGCGGGGAACGGAAGTCCGAGCCGGACTCCGTGTCGGCGGCAGCGGCACAGTCCCGCTAGGAGACAGCGGAGCGGGGTGAGGTGGGCCGGCGCTGGGCTTCGGCCCAGCTAGGCCTAGGCACGTTTTTTAAACAATTCCGTCGAAACTCAGAAAAATCCTAGAAAATAAAATAAAATTCTAAAAATGCCAAAACAAATATTTTCCGTCTAAATAAAATATTTAGAACGAGATGAACATTTTCGTGGACCTAAAATGCAATTTTGAAAACGTGCAATTTTTCTAATGCAACCAAAATTGCAAATAAAATCCAAATAAAAGCAAAAATTGATTTTAATATTTTCCTCCAATATTTCATTTATTTTGGAGAAGTCATATTATCTCCTCTCATATATTAATATGAAATATCTTCGGAGAGAAAAATAATTAACACCAAAATCCTTGTTTCAATATTTGATATAAATGAAATATGAAATCTGGGAAATCCCCAACTCTCTCCGAGGGTCCTTGAGTTGCTTAGGATTTCAAGGATCGCGAGATGAAATGCAACAAAACATGATATGCAAGAATGATCTATGTATAACATTCCAAATTGAAAATTTGGGATGTTACAAACCTACCCCCCTTAAGATGAATCTCGCCCTCGAGATTTGGGTTGGCTAGAAAATAGGTGTGGGTGGTCCTTGTGGAGATCATCCTCTCATTCCCATGTGGCTTCGTCCTCGGTATGGTGGCTCCACTGAACTTTGCAAAACTTGATGACCTTGCTGCGGGTGACTCGACTAGCAAACTCCAAAATCTTGACTCGCTTCTCTTCATAAGTCAAGTCATTGTCCAACTGAATCGCCTCCAAGGGTACGGTATCTCTTAGTGGTATGTCGGCCATCTCAGCATGGCACTTCTTCAACTGGGAAACATGAAACACATCGTGAACTCCTGACAGTCCTTCAGGTAACTCCAACTTGTAGGCAACTTCTCCCATCTGTTCCAAAACACGATATGGTCCTACAAATCTCGGGCTAACTTTCCCTTAACTCCAAAATGTTTCACTCCCCGCAAAGGCGATACTCGCAGATATGCTCGTTCTCCAATTTCATAGGTTACCTCCTTGCGTTTTGAATCTGCATAACTCTTCTGTCTGGACTGAGCTATCTTCGGTCTATCCCGGATCAGTTTAACCTTCTCCTCAGACTCTTTGATCAAGTCTGGTCCAAACAATTGCGGTTTCCAACTTCATGCCACATCATTGGTGTTCTGCACCTTCGGCCATCCAGAGCTTCGAACGGTGCCATCTTCAGACTGACTTGGTAACTATTGTTGTATGAGAACTCCGCGTAAGGCAGATTGTCATCCCAACTAGATCCACAATCTAGCGCACAGGCTCTCAACATGTCCTCCAGAATCTGGTTGACTTTCTCGGTCTGTCCATCCGTCTGCGGGTGAAATGTTGTACTGAACTCCAATGTGGTCCCCAAAGTCTGGTGCAGCTGATGCCAAAACTTTGAGGTAAACTGTGTCCCTCTATCCGATATGATGGTCCACGGAACTCCATGCAGACATACGATCCTAGTCATATATATCTTAGCCAACTTTGCACTAGTATAAGTTATTTTCACTGGGATAAAGTGTGCCACTTTGGTTAAACGGTCAACTACTACCCATATAGAATCATATCCTGATTTGGTCCTGGGTAATCCGGTGATAAAATCCATGCCAAGTTTATCCCACTTCCATTCGGGTATTGGCATAGGCTGTAGCAATCCTGCTGGCTTTTGATGCTCTGCCTTCACTCTCTGACATACATCACATACGGCCACATACTCGGCGATATCCTTCTTCATCCCTGTCAACCAGAAACGTTCCTTCAAATCCAAATACATCTTGCTGTTTCCGGGGTGTATCGAGTATGGTGAGTCATTAGCCTCCTGGAGTATTAACTTCCTGGTCTCTGTGTTATTGGGCACATAGACACGGTCCTCAAACCAGAGGGGGTCGTGCTCATCCTCACAAAAACCTTTGGCCTTTCCTTCGCTCATTTTCTCTTTTATCTCGGCAATCTCTTTGTCATCCTTCTGAGCTTCTTGAATCTTTCCCAACAATGTAGACTGTACCTCCATTGTTGCAACAAAACGTCTAGGAACAATCTCCACTCAAAGTTCCCTGAGATCCTCTGCTAACTCCTTCGGCAATCCCGTGCTTACTAGGGTATTAGCATAGCTCTTCCGGCTCAACGCGGCTGCTACGACATTGGCCTTTCCTGGATGATAATGAAGCTTCATGTCATAATCCTTTATAAGCTCCAACAATCTTCTTTGCCTAAGGTTCAGCTCCTTCTGGGTGAAAATGTACTTCAAACTCTTATGATCCGTGTACACATCACAATGATTTCCAATAAGGTAATGTCTCCAAGTCTTCAATGCATGCACTACGGCTGCTAGTTCCAACTCATGCGTGGCATAATTCAACTCATGCGGTTTTAGTTGTCGTGAGGCATATGAAACAACTCTTCCGTCCTGCATAAGCACACTTCCAAGTCCTAAGCGAGAGGCGTCGCAATACACTTGAAAATCCTTGCGTATATCCAGCAGTGTCAGCACTGGGGCTGTAGTCAAACGTTTCCTCGGCTCCTGGAAACTTGCCTCACATCTTCCGTCCATTTAAACTAGGTATCCTTCTTCAATAATTTTGTCATGGGCTTCGCAATCTTGGAAAAATTCTCAATGAATCTCCGATAGTATCCCGCGAGTCCAAGAAAACTGCGGATCTCGCTAACTGAAGTGGGTGCCAACCATTCAGTGACTGACTGAACCTTGGTGGGATCTACTGCTATACCTTCTCCTGATATAACATGTCCAAGGAATCCGACTTCCTTCAACCAAAACTCGCATTTGCTGAACTTGGCATATAATTGATGTTCCCTGAGTTTCTCGAGAACTAAATGCAAATGCTCCTTGTGTTCCTCTTCATTCCTCAAATATACCATTATATCATCAATGAACACCACAACAAACTTATCCAAATATTCCATGAACACCTTGTTCATCATGCTCATGAAATAGGCAGGGGCATTAGTCAGTCCAAACGACATGACCGTATATTCGTATAACCCATACCGTGTGGTGAAGGCTGTCTTTGGTATATCCTTCTCTCGTATCTTCAACTGATGATATCCTGATCGCAGATCGATCTTCGAAAACACCTTAGCTCTTTGCAGCTGGTCAAATAGATCATTGATCATCGTCAATGGGTACTTGTTCTTAATCGTTACCTCGTTCAAGGCCCGATAATCAACAACCATTCTTAGGGATTTATCCTTCTTCTCAACCAAAAGCACTGGAGCTCCCCATGGTGATGAACTCCGTTGAATGTAACATTTCTCCAATAACTCCTTGATCTGTTTTTTAATCTCTTCCAGATCATTCGCGGGCATCCTATAGGGTCTCTTGGATATTGGCCATGTGTCTGGCAATAGCTCTATCAAAAACTCGATACCTCGATCCGGTGGCATGCCTGGTAACTCCTCTGGAAAAACATCCGGATAATCCTTTACTACAGGCACTTCCTCCTGAACAACTCCCGTGAGGGTATTTACTTGGCTACTTCTTGGCGCATGCCTAGATATATACTTGATCCTTTTTCCTTTTGGGGTGGTGAGACAAATTGACTTACTAACAAAGTCAATGCTTCCTCCATACTTTGACATCCAGTCCATTCCTAATATCACATCCAATCCTTGTGACTCCAAGATAACTAGGTTGGACGGAAAAACATGGCTACCAATGGTTAACGGTATCTGGTTGCACCATCGACTAGCCATATACTCTGCTCCAGGTGAACTTACTAACAAAGGGGTCCTAAGGTTTTGGGTCGGTAGTTTAAACTTATCCACGAATTCCCTTGATATGTATGAATGCGATGCACCAGTATCAAAAAGAACAAGAGCGGTAAATGACTTAACCAAAAACTTACCTATAACCGTGTATGGCTGCTCTTCAACCTCCTCCATGTTAACGTGGTTCACTTGTCCTTTGTTGAATGGATTGGGCTTCTTCCCAGTGCTCCCGTTTCCGTTTCCATTCTTCCCTTCAGGGCACTCCGTGGCATAGTGTCCAGTCTTCCCGCACTTGAAACAAGTAACGTGGCTTAGGTCCCTCTTGGTGGGTGTGGTTGGATTTGGGCGGTTCTGATTGTTGCTTGCTCCATTCCCATTCCCATTCCTTGTGCCAGCATGATTATGGTTACTTCCTCCATTATGGGTGTGGCCTCCATGGTTATGAACAAGTCCTTCCGAGTTCGGGGTTAGGCAAGGCTTCTGCTGAGCTCCTGAGTTATACCTCCCTTGTCCATACTTCCTCTTACGGCTCTCAATCTGCTACTGCTTCCCTTCAATCATAAGAGCCTTATCTACCAACTCCTGGTAGTTGGTGAATGTTGCCACCATCAACTGCATACTCATCTCATCATTCAGCCCTTCCATAAACTTCTCCTGCTTTGCAGCATCTGTGGCCACATCATCAGGGGCATAGCGAGATAACTTGCTAAACTCATCCGCGTACTGAGCCACAGTACGGTTCCCCTGGAGTAAGTTGCGAAACTCACGCTTCTTCAGATTCATGGCTCCAGTGGAGACATGGGCTGTACGGAAAGCTTGCTGAAATTGGTCCCATGTCACTATGGCTATAGGGCAGGTGACAGTGTAATTCTCCCACCATGATGCTGCTGGTCCATCCAATTGATGTGCGGCAAAACGCACCTTCTCAGCATCAGTACATCCTGCAGTGGTCAACTCCCTTCCAATCTTGCGGAGCCAATCATCTGCTACTATAGGCTCGGTGCTACTGGAAAACACCGGCAGTTGCAACCTTAGAAAATGGGCTAAGTTGTCAACTGGTGGTGGTGGATTGTTGTTGTTGTTGCCCTGATTCTGAACTAACAACTGCATCGGGGTATTCTGCTGCTGGATCAACTGAGTGAGCTCGGGTGGGAATGCAAATCCGAGGTCACGTTTCGGAGGCATCTGATGGGTTTAGAGGGGAGAGATTAGAATAGAATGAGGTCTAATGAGAAAGAACTAACCATATGCACATGAGACAAACACAAACATTTCACTCAATCAATCAAGCAAGGCATACAATCGATCTAACTATCGCAAAAGTGCTCGGACTACTTTACATGGTGGAATACTACTACTGATATGGTGGTCCACTAAAAATATTCCTCGGTTGCAGACTCCATGATATCTGCTCCAGCTTCGTCTTCAAAGTCATCATCGCTAAGGTCGGAGTCGGTGTCGTCGATGATGATGTAGTCCTCCGGGCGAATCTCCTTGGGTTCTTCGTATTCTTCTACTGGTGTGGGGTCTCCCATGAATATTGCAATCTTCTTAATCAGGTCGTCATTCTTCTCCACTAGTAGGATGATTTCCTCCTCATTATCTTCACGTGTAGCCTTGAGTTCTTCCTCTAGTTCCGCAATCCTAGTCATTGCCTTCTTCAGATCTATCATGCCTGCGCACATCTAATTCTCCTGGCGTCGAATGTGCTGGTTTAGTTCCTGGATGAAAGCTGCAATTGATCTATCTTTTCTGGTGCTGATCATCTCCCATTGCTCGTCTCGGCGCTCACAAATCTGGTAGATAGTGTCTTTAAGCTCCTTTTGGTAAACTTCTTCAATGCGTCCCATGGTGATGTGAGCTGCCATACTCTTTCCTAGACTCTAGGTTAGTGCGTCGAAGGAAAACTCCATAGGTTTAGTGACTGGCGTGAAGGTCCTTCCTGGAACTTGAACTTGAATCATCCATCGCTCCTCTTCTGGTAAAGTGGCGTTGTAGGTCCCGGTGAAGCTTGGTATTCCTATGTTCAGGTTCCTAGTGACTTCCATCAGGTGTCGTCCAAAAGGTGATTCTTCCTCCGGTTGTGCAAACTTGTTCCTTGCATCTACCATCCTAAAGAGTAGAAAGTGGAGAGGAGTCAGAAATGAGAAGAGAATAGTGATCTATGGCTTTAGCTTAGTGGCCGTGTCCTAGACTCAGTGTGTGCTCTGATACCATCTTGTAGCGACCCGACCTCAAACGGTCAAGTCTCTGTGCTTCAGTGTCATCCCTAGATCGGTAATGCTGACACACACAGTACTCGAGGATTTATAACAGAGAAGCAATCACACACTTATTACATCGAATGTCTCCAAAGAGAACTTATTACAATAAATATGGCTTAAGGCCATCTAATACGATAACAACGGAAGGCTTGGAAGATAAAGTGAGTCCATCAACTCCAATGACATAGTTGAGCTGCACGGCAACGACCTAACAAACCTTACTCCTCGTGTGAAAAGTCTGCAACATAATACGTTGCAGCCCGAAAACGGGTCAGCACATGGAATATGCTGGCAAAATAACACAGTAGAGCAGAAACAGAATAATGCTATCACTACATGCATATTTGGCTGGTGGAAAAGCTCTATGGTTATAGTTTTGCGAAAAGCCAAATTTTTCCTACAATAAAGGAATAGATTTTAATTTTAACTATCATGGTAGTTGAAACATCATTGAGAAGGTTCCTCCAACTCAATCCCAATTAAGGTGATTAACAACCCAACAATATTATTTTAGGGTGATGAGATACTTAAGATACTCCAAGTACTAGATACTCAAGATTGTCCATAACCGAGGACACGGCTAACCATGATTAGTTTATACACTCTGCAGAGGTTTGCGCACTTTTCCCCACAAGACTCGATCTCCTCCGTTGGTTTTCTCGCACTACAGGGTGTTTGAGAAACGGATGACCGAGACACGGCCTTTCGGAAACATTAATTCTCTACTCCAGGCAGACCATACCAAACCTACAAACCCACTACCTGCTGATCCACCTCTTCAAGAGCTTCACGTAACTTACTCATCTATGCTAGAGCCCATAATAGCTTGTGGCTGCACACGTAAGTTTCTAGCATGAAAAATCTCAGTTCCCTTTGAGCCTGGGTGGCGGTCCATAGGAAGATCACACGGGTACTCCGGGATTTCCAAAAATACAGGCAACATTGGGTACTCCAGGTGCCTCAGTCCATCGAGATGTGTATTTAAGTTGCCACCTTAAGTTGAACCATTAATTAACAATCTCACATCTGTCATGGATTTCACTCACCCAAACCATGTCTACGAGCATAGCATAGCAATATAAGCAACACGTAGAAGTAACTCCCAAGGGTTTGAATGTAACAGGGCAATAGGTTCTACCTCATCAACTACTTCCCAACCCAGATGTTAATGACATCCTAACCATGCAATGTTTGAGGATTGGAACTAATGCATAAAAACTGGGTGATAAAGGGGTATGATCAAAGTGTTACTTGCCTTGCTGACAATCCGCGTAACCTAGAGACTCCAAATAACACGCTTCGCACTCCGGAAATTCTATCGCAAACAAACAATAGCATACATAAACAATCAAACAAAGAAACACGGGTAAAACTCCAATAATAAGATCTAACCAGAAAGTTCAACTTAAGAACTCCGGTTTGCAAAAAGAATCAAATGAAACAGAGCAACGGAACTCAAACGGCCAAAGAAACAAGATCCGTTTACTAATCTGGACCTAGGTCAAATTTTACAGTAGCAAAAGCTTGTGCAAGTTGGTTAAACGAAAATAGGGTCTCGAGACGAAGATCTAGGCGCTTGAATCGCCTGATTCCGACTAACGAGCGAAAAGAAAAACTAAAACGAAAATCGGATCAGAAATCGTGATCAGAAATAATCACGGATTAATCCAATAAAAGAAAACCGACGAACAGGCTAACAAACGAGCGTTCGTTATCTGTAACTAACGAGCGAAAACCGTTCGTTAAAACGAACGTCCGGACGAACGTCCGCTAAAAAGAAAAACCGAAAATAAAAACCGGCGAACCGAAAAAAATTACTTGGGTTTTCTAACGAAAACCGATCCGGTTTTCTAAAAAAACCGAACGGCGCTAACCTCGGCGAGGTCCAGCACGGCGGGGTTCTGGCAAGGGTCGGCGCTACGCAGGGCGGCGGCGGTGCAGGCAGCGAGCGGCGGCGGCGGCTTCGGGCGACGGCGGCGCGGCAGCGGCAAGGCGGCGGCGGCTTTGCAGCAGCGGCAGGCGGCGCGGCGGCTTCGGCCACAGCTCGTGGCGGGGTGGGGCTCCAAGGGCGGCGGGGGTGCGGCTTTAAATGGGAGGGCGGAGGTGCCTTGGGGGAGGGGGCATGGCGCGGGGAACGGGAGTCCGAGCCGGACTCCCTGTCGGCAGCGGCGGCGCAGTCCTGCTAGGAGACGGCGGCGCGCGGCGAGGTGGGCCGGCGCTGAGCTTCGGCCCAGCTAGGCCTAGGCGCGTTTTTTTAAAACAATTCCGCCGAAACTCAGAAAAATCCTAGAAAATAAAATAAAATTCTAAAAATTCCAAAACAAAATTTCTCCATCTAAATAAAATATTTAGAACGAGATGAACATTTTCTTGGCCCTAAAATGCAATTTTGAAAACATGCAATTTTTCTAATGCAACCAAAATTGCAAATAAAATCCAAATAGAAGCAAAATTTGATTTTAATATTTTCCTCCAATATTTCATTTACTTTGGAGAAGTCATATTATCTCCTCTCATATATTAATATGAAATATTTTCAGAGAAAAAATAATTAGAACCAAAATCCTCGTTTCAATATTTGATATAAATCAAATATGAAATCTGGGAAATCCCCAACTCTCTCCGAGGGTCCTTGAGTTGCTTAGGATTTCGAGGATCGCGAGAAGAAATGCAACAAAACATGATATGCAAGAATGATCTATGTATAACATTCCAAATTGAAAATTTGGGATGTTACACTATGAGATTATGCAACTCCCGAATACCGGAGGAACATTTAGTGTGTTATCAAACAGCACAAAGTAACTGGGTGACTATAAAGATGCTCTACAGGTGTCTCCAATGGTGTCTGTTGAGTTGGCATATATCGAGATTAGGATTTGTCACTCTGTGTATCGGAGAGGTATCTCTAGGCCCTCTCGGTAATGCACATCACTATAAGCCTTGCAAGCAATGTAACTAATGAGTTAGTTACGGGATGTAGCATTACGTAATGAGTAGAGAGACTTGCCGGTAACGAGATTGAACTAGGTATTGAGATATCGACGATCAAATCTCGAGCAAGTAACATACCGATGACAAAGGGAACAACGTATGTTGTTATGCGGTTTGACCGATAAAGTTCTTCGTAGAATATGTAGGAACCAATATGAGCATCCAGGTTCCGCTATTGGTTATTGATGGAGACGTGTCTCGGTCATGTCTACATAGTTCTCGAATCCGTAGGGTCCGCACGCTTAACGTTCGGTGACGATCGGTATTATGAGTTTATGTGTTTTGATGTACCGAAGGTTGTTCGGAGTCCCGGATATGGTCACAGACATGGTGAGGAGTCTCGAAATGGTCGAGACATAAAGATAGATACATTGGACAGCTATATTCGGACACGGAAGTGTTCCGGGTGATTTCGGAGAAACCGGAGTGTCGGAGGGTTACCGGAACCCCCCCCCCCTCGGGGGAACTAGTGGGCCTAGATGGGCCTTGGTGGAGAGAGAGTGGGGCTGCCAGGGCAGGACGCACGCCCCCTCCCCCTTGAGTCCAAACTGGACTAGGAGGGGGGTGGCACCCCCCCTTTCCTTCCTCTCTCCCACTCCTTCCTTCCCCTCCTAGTAGGACTAGGAAAGGAGGAATCCTACTCCTACTAGGAGGAGGATTCCTCCCCTCCTTGGCGCACCCTAGGGCTGGCTGGCCTCACCCTTGCTCCTTTATATACGGGGGAAGGGGGCACCCTAGAACAGACAAGTTGACATTGTTTAGCCGTGTGCGGTGCCCCCCTCCACCATAATCCACCTCGGTTATATCGTTGCAGTGCTTAGGCGAGGCCCTGCGCCGGTAGCTTCATCATGACCGTCATCACACCATCGTGCTAACGAAACTCTCCCTCAACACTCAGCTGGATCTAGAGTTCGCGGGACGTCATCGAGCTGAACGTGTGCAGATCACGGAGGTGCCGTACCTTTGGTACTAGGATCAGTCGGATCATGAAGACGTACGACTACATCAACCGCGTTGTCATAACGCTTCCGCTTATGGTCTACGAGGGTACGTGGACAACACTCTTCCCCTCTCATTGCTATGCATCACCTAGATAGATCTTGCGTATGCGTCGGAATTTTTTTGAAATTATTGCGTTCCCCAACTGTGGCATCCGAGCCAGGTCTATGCGTAGATGTTATATGCACGAGTAGAACACAAAGGAGTTGTGGGTGTGGGTATATACATATTGCTTTCTGTCACTAGTTGATTCTTGATTCAGCGGTATTGTTGGATGAAGCGGCTTAGACCGACATTACGCGTATGCTTACGCGAGACTGGTTCTACCGACGTGCATCGCACACAGGTGACTGGTGGGTGTCAGTTTCTCCAACTTTAGTTGAATCGAAATCAATGAACTGGGTTCTTTCTGAAGATCAAAAAGCAATCACTATACCGTGTTGTGGTTTTTGATGCGTAGGTAAGAACGGTTCTTGCTCAGCCAAGTAAAACTTGCAACAACAAAGTAGAGGATGTCTAACTTGTTTTTACATGGAATGTTGTGATGTGATATGGTCAAGACATGATGCTAAATTTTATAGTATGAGATGATCATGTTTTGTAACAAAGTTATCGGCAACTGGCAGGAGCCATCTGGTTGTCGCTTTATTGTATGAAATGCAATCGCCATGTAATTGCTTTACTGTATCACTAAGTGGTAGCGATAGTCGTAGAAGCAATAGTTGGTGAGACGACAATGATGCTTCGACGAAGATCAAGCTTTCAAGCCGATGACGATGGAGATCATGACGGTGCTTTTGAGATGGAGATCAAAGGCACAAGATGGTGATGGCCATATCATATCACTTATATTGATTGCATGTGATGTTTATCCTTTATGCATCTTATTTTGCTTAGTTCGGCGGTAGCATTATAAGATGACCTCTCACTAAATTTCAAGGTACAAGTGTTCTCCCTGAGTATGCACCGTTGCTATAGTTCGTCGTGCCGAGACACCACGTGATGATCGGGTGTGATAAGCTCTACGTTCACATACAACGGGTGCAAGCCAGTTTTGCACACGTGGAATACTCGGGTTAAACTTGACGAGCCTAGCATATGCAGATATGGCCTCGGAACACCGAGACCAAAAGGTCGAGCATGAATCATATAGTAGATATGATCAACATAGTGATGTTCACCATTGAAAACTACTCCATCTCACGTGATGATCGGACATGGTTTAGTTGATATGGATCACGTGATCACTTAGATGATTAGAGGGATGTCTATCTAAGTGGTAGTTCTTAAGTAATTTGATTAATTAAACTTTAATTTATCATGAACTTAGTACCTGATAGTATATTGCATGTCTATGTTATTGTAGATAGATGGCCTGTGCTGTTGTTCCATTGAATTTTAATGTGTTCCTAGAGAAAGCTAAGTTGAAAGATGATGGTAGCAACTACACGGACTGGGTCCGTAACTTGAGGATTATCCTCATTGTTGCACAGAATAATTACGTCCTAGAAGCACCGCTAGGTGACAAACCCGCTGCAGGAGCAACGCTAGATGCTGTGAACACCTAGCAAAGCAAAGCTGATGACTACTCGATAGTTTAGTGTGCCATGCTTTGCAGCTTAGAAATGGGACTTCAACGACATTTTGAACGTCATGGAGCATATGAGATGTTCCAAGAGTTGAAGTTAATATTTCAAGAAAATGCCCGGATTGAGATATATGAAGTCTCCAATAAGTTCGACAACTGCAAAATGGAGGAGAATAGTTCTGTCAGTGAACATATACTCAGAATGTCTGGGTACCACAACCACTTGACTTAGCTGGGACTTAATATTCCTGGTGATAGTGTCATTAACAGAGTTCTTCAATCACTGCCACCAAGCTACAAGAGCTTCATGATGAACTATAATATGCAAGGGATGGATAAGAGAATTCCCGAGCTCTTCACAATGTTAAAGGCTGTGGAGGTAGAAATCAAGAAGGAGCATCAAGTGTTGATGGTCAACAAGACCACTAGTTTCAAGAAAAAAGGTAAAGGGAAGAAGGGGAACTTCAGGAAGAACAGCAAGCAAGTTGCTGCTCAAGTGAAGAAGCCCAAGTCTGGACCTAAGCCTGAGACTGAGTGCTTCTACTACAAAGGGACTGGTCAATGGAAGCGGAACTGCCCCAAGTATTTGGCGGAGAAGAAGGATGGCAAAGTGAAAGGTATATTTGATATACATGTTATTGATGTGTACCTTACTAATGCTCGCAGTAGCGACTGGGTATTTGATACTGGTTCCGTTGCTAATATTTGCAACTCGAAACAGGGGCTACGAATTAAGCGAAGATTGGCTAAGGACGAGGTGACGATGCGCGTGGGAAATGGTTCCAAAGTCTATGTGATCGTTGTCGGCATGCTACCTCTACATCTAGCTTCGGGATTAGTTTTAGACCTAAATAATTGTTATTTGGTGGCAGCATTGAGCATCAACATTATAGCTGGATCTTGTTTGATGCGAGACGGTTATTCATTTAAATCATCGAATAATGGTTGTTCTATTTATATGAATAATATCTTTTATGGTCATGCATCCTCGATGAGTGGTCTGTTTTTACTAAATTTTGATAGTAGTGATACACATATTCATAGTATTGAAGCCAAGAGATATAAGTTTAATAATGATAGTGCAACTTATTTGTGGCACTGCCGTTTAGGTCATCTTGGTGTAAAGCGCATGAAGAAACTCCATGCTGATGGGCTTTTGGAATCACTTGATGCTTGCGAACCATGCCTCATGGGCAAGATGACTAAGACTCCGTTCTCCGGAACTATGGAGCGAGCAACAGACTTGTTGGAAATAATACATACTGATGTAAGCGGTCCGATGAGTGTTGATGCTCGTGGCGGGTATCGTTATTTTCTTACCTTCACTCATGAGTTGAGTAGATATGGGTATATCTACTTGATGAAACATAAGTTTGAAACATTTGAAAAGTTCAAAGAATTTCAGAGTGAAGTGGAAAATCATCGTAACAAGACAATTAAGTTTCTACGATCTGATCGTGGAGGTGAATATTTGAGTTATGAGTTTGGTCTTCATTTGAAACAATGCAGAATAGTTTCGCAACTCACGCCACCTGGAACACCACAACGTAATGGTGTGTATGAACTTCTTAAACGCACTTTAGTAGATATGGTGCGATCTATGATGTCTCTCACTGATTACCACTATCGTTTTGGGGTTATGCTTTGGAGACGGCTGCATTCACGTTAAATAGGGCACCATCGAAATCCGTTGAGACGAGACCTTATGAACTGTGGTTTGGCAAGAAACCCAAGTTGTCGTTTCTTAAAGTTTGGGGCTGCGATGTGATACGTCCATTTTGCATCATGCTTTTATATCAATAGTTATTGCATTATGACCTGTATTACACATAATGTCACAATACTTATGCCTATTCTCTCTTATTTTACAAGGTTTACATGAAGAGGGAGAATGCCGGCAGCTGGAATTCTAGGTTGGAAGAGGAGCAAATATTAAAGACCTATTCTGCACAACTCCAAAACTCCTGAAACTTCACGGGAGCACGTTTTGGAATATATAAAAACTACTAGGGAAATAATTAACTAGAGGGGGCCCACACCCTGGCCATGAGGGTGGGGGTGCGCTACCCCCTAGGCGCGCCCCCCTGTCTCATGGCCCCCCTGGCAGGCCTCCGGTGCCCATCTTCTGCTATATGGAACCAATCTAGGGCTCCGGCGGAGCTGTTCTGCCGGGGAAACATCCCTCCGGGAGGGGGAAATCATCACCATCGTCATTACCATCGATCCTCTCATCAGGAGGGGGTCAATCTCCATCAACATCTTCATTAGCACCATCTCATCTCAAACCCTAGTTCATCTCTTGTATCCAATCTTTGTCTCAAAACCTCAGATTGGTACCTGCGGGTTGCTAGTAGTGTTGATTACTCCTTGTAGTTGATGCTAGTTGGTTTATTTGGTGGAAGATCATATGTTTAGATCCTTTATGCATATTAATACCCATCTGATTATGAAATTGAATATGATTTGTGAGTAGTTACGTTTGTTCCTGAGGACATGGGAGAAGTCTTGCTATAAGTAGTCATGTGAATTTGGTATTCGTTCGATATTTTTATAAGATGTATGTTGTCTTTCCTCTAGTGGTGTCATGTGAACGTCGACTACATGACACTTCACCATTGTTTGGGCCTAGGGGAAGGCATTGAGAAGTAATAAGTAGATGATGGGTTGCTAGAGTGACAGAAGCTTAAATACTAGTTTATGAGTTGCTTCGTAAGGGGCTGATTTGGATCCATATGTTTCATGCTATGGTTAGGTTTACCCTAATACTTCTTTTGTAGTTGCAGATGCTTGCAAGAGGTGTTAATCATAAGTGGGATGCTTGTCCAAGGAAGGGCAGTACCCAAGCATCGGTCCACCCACATATCAAATTATCAAAGTAATGAACGTGAATCATATGAACGTGATGAAAACTAGATTGAGGATAATTCCCATGTGTCCTCGGGAGCGCTTTCCTTTATATAAGAGTTTGTCTAGGCTTGTCCTCTGCTACAAAAAGGATTGGGCCATCTTGCTGCACCATATTTACTTTTATTACTTGTTACCCGTTACAAATTACCTTATCACAAAACTATCTGTTACCGATAATTTCAGTGCTTCCAGAGAATACCTTACTGAAAACTGCTTATCATTTCCTTCTGCTCCTTGTTGGGTTCCACATTCTTACTTATCGAAAGGACTGCGATAGATCCCCTATACTTGTGGGTCATCACGATGCTTATGTGAAAAAGCTTCAACCTGACAAGATCGAACCCAAATCCAAGAAATGTGTCTTCATAGGATACCCAAAGGAAACTGTTGGGTACACCTTCTATCACAGATCCGAAGGCAAGATATTCGTTGCTAAGAATGGATCCTTTCTAGAAAAGGAGTTTCTCTCGAAAGAAGTGAGTGGGAGGAAAGTAGAACTTGACGAGGTAATTGTACCTACTCCCTTATTGGAAAGTAGTTCATCTCATAAATCAGTTCGAGTGATTCCTACACCAGTAAGTGAGGAAGCTCATGATGATGATCATGAAACTTCTGATCAAGTTACTACCGAACCTCGTAGGTCAACTAGAGTAAGATCCACTCTAGAGTGGTACGGTAATCCTGTTCTGGAGGTCATGTTACTTGACCATGACGAACCTACGAACTATGAGGAAGCGATGATGAGCCCAGATTCCACAAAATGGCTTGAGACCATGAAATCTGAGATGGGATCATGTATCAGAACAAAGTGTGGACTTTGGTTGACTTGCCCGATGATAGGCAAGCAATAGAGAATAAATGGATCTTCAAGAAAAAGACTGACGCTGACGGTAATGTTACTATCTACAAAGCTCGACTTGTTGCAAAAGGTTTTCGACAAGTTCAAGGAGTTGACTATGATGAGACCTTCTCACCCATAGCGATGGTTAAGTCCGTCCGAATCATGTTAGCAATTGGCGCATTTTATGATTATGAAATTTGGCAAATGCATGTCAAAACTGCATTCCTTAACGAATATCTTAAAGAAGAGTTGTATATAATGCAACCAGAAGCTTTTGTCGATTGAAAAGGTGCTAACAAAGTGTGCAAGCTCCAGCGATCCATATATGGACTAGTGCAAGCCTCTCGGAGTTGGAATATACGCTTTGATAGTGTGATCAAAGCATATGGTTTTATACAGACTTTTGGAGAAGCCTGCATTTACAAGAAAGCGAGTGGGAGCTTTGTAGCATTTCTGATATTATATATAGACGACATATTGTTGATCGGAAATGATACTGGATTTCTGAATAGAATAAAAGGATACTTGAATAAGAATTTTTCAATGAAGGACCTCGATGAAGCTGCTTATATATTAGGCATCAAGATCTATAGAGATAGATCAAGACGCTTAATTGGACTTTCACAAAGCAATACCTTGATAAAGTTTTGAAGAAGTTCAAAATGGATCAAGCAAAGAAAGGGTTCTTGCCTGTGTTACAAGGTGTGAAGTTGAGTCAGACTCAATGCCCAACCACTCCAGAAGATACAGAGAAAATGAAAGTCATTCCCTATGCTTCAGCCATTGGTTATATCATGTATGCAATGCTGTGTACCAGACCTGATGTGTGCCTTGCTATTAGTTTAGCAGGGAGGTACCGAAGTAATCCAGGAGTGGATCACTGGACAGCGGTCAAGAACATCCTGAAATACCTGAAAAGGACTAAGGATATGTTTCTCATTTATGGAGGCGACAAAGAACTTGTCGTAAACGGTCACGTCGATGCAAGCTTTGACACTGATCCAGATGACTCTATGTCGTATTTTTATTGAATGGTGGAGCTGTCAGTTGGTGCAATTCCAAGCAAAGCGCGTGGCGGGATCTACGTGTGAAGCGGAGTAAATAGCTGCTTCGGAAGAAGCAAATGAAGGAGTCTGGATGAAGGAGTTCATATTCTATCTAGGTGTCATACCTAGTGCATTGGGTCCAATGAAAATCTTTTGTGACAATACTGGTGCAATTGCCTTGGCAAAGGAATCCAAATTTCACAAGAGAACCAAGCACATCAGGAGACGCTTCAATTCCATCCACGATCAAGTCAAGAGGGAGACATAGAGATTTGTAAGATTCATACGGACTGAATGTTGCAGACCCGTTGACTAAGCCTCTCTCACGAGCAAAACGTGATCAACACCAAGTCTCCATGTGTGTTAGAATCATTACAATGTAATCTAGATTATTGACTCTAGTTCAAGTGGGAGACTGAAGGAAATATGCCATAGAGGCAATAATAAAGTTGTTATTTATATTTCCTCATATCATGATAAATGTTTATTATTCATGCTAGAATTGTATTAACTGGAAACTTAGTACATGTGTGAATACATAGACAAACAGAGTGTCACTAGTATGCCTCTACTTGACTAGCTCGTTAATCAAAGATGGTTAAGTTTCCTAGCAAAGGACAAAGAGTTGTCATTTGATAAACGGGATCACATCATTAGATAATGATGTGATTGACTTGACCCATCCGTTAGCTTAGCATGATGATCGTTTAATTTACTGCTATTGCTTTCTCCATAACTTATACATGTTCCTATGACTATGAGATTATGCAACTCCTGAATACCGGAGGAACACTTAGTGTGCTATCAAACGTGTCTCCGATGGTGTTTGTTGAGTTGGCATATATCGAGATTAGGATTTGTCACTCCGTGTACCGGAGAGGTATCTCTCGGCCTTCTCGGTAATGCACATCACTATAAGCCTTGCAAGCAATGTAACTTATGAGTTTGTTACGGGATGTAGCATTACGTAACGAGTAAAGAGACTTGCTGGTAACGAGATTGAACTAGGTATTGAGATACCGACAATCGAATCTCGGGCAAGTAACATACCGATGACAAAGGGAACAATCTATGTTGTTATGCGGTTTGACCGATAAAGATCTTCATATAATATGTAGGAACCAATATGAGCATCCAGGTTCCGCTATTGGTCATTGACCGGAGACGTGTCTCGGTCATGTCTACAGTTCTCGAACCCATAGGGTCCGCACGCTTAATGTTCAGTGATGATCGGTATTATGAGTTTATGTGTTTTGATGTACCCAAGGTTGTTCGGAGTCCCGGATATGATCGTGGACATGATGAGGAGTCTCGAAATGGTCGAGACATAAAGATTGATATATTGGACGGCTATATTCAGACACCGGAAGTGTTCCGGGCGATCTCGGAGAAAACTGGAGTGCCGGAGGGTTACCGGAACCCTCCCGGGGAACTAGTGGGACTAGATGGGCCTTAGTGGAGAGAGAGAGGGGCTGCCAGGGCAGGCCGCGCACCCCCTCCCCCTTGAGTCCGAATTGGACTAGGAGGGGGGTGGCACCGCCCTCCTTCCTCTCTGCCACTCTTTCCTTCCCCCTCCTAGTAGGACTAGGAAAGGAGGAATCCTACTCCTACTAGGAGGATGATTCCTCCCCTCCTTGGCGCGCCCTAGGGCCGGCCGCCCGCCCATTGCTCCTTTATATACGAGGGCAGGGGGCACCCTAGAACACACAAGTTGACATTGTTTAGCCGTGTGTGGTGGCCCCCTCCACCATAATCCACCTCCGTCATATCGTTGCAGTGCTTAGGCGAAGCCCTGCGCCGGTAGCTTCATCACACCATCATCACGCCGTCGTGCTGACGAAACTCTCCCTCAACACTCAGCTAGAACTAGTGTTCGCGGGACGTCACCGAGCTGAACGTGTGCAGGTCGTGGAGGTGTCGTACCTTCGGTACTAGGATGAGTCGGATCGTGAAGACGTACGACTACATCAACCGCGCTGTCATAACGCTTCCGCTTACGGTCTACGAGGGTATGTGGACAACACTCTTCCCCTCTCGTTGCTATGTATCACCTAGATAGATCTTGCATATGCATAGGATATGTTTTTTTTTTGAAATTACTGCGTTCCCCAATAGGCCAACCCCCTCCTAGTCGAATTCGGACTCAAGGGGGAGGGGGTGCGCGGCCTGCCCTAGCAGCCCCTCTCTCTTTCCACTAAGGCCCACCTACGCCCAATAGTTCCCTGGGGGGTTCCGGTAACCCTCCGGCACTCCGCTTTTCTCCGAAATCACCCGAAACACTTCCGATGTCCGAATATAGCCGTCCAATATATCAATCTTTATGTCTCGACCACTTCGAGACTCCTCATCATGTCCGTGATCATATCCGAGACTCCGAACAACCTTCAGTACATCAAAACACATAAACTCGTAATACCGATCGTCACCGAACGTTAAGCGTGCGGACCCTATGGGTTCAAGAACTATGTAGACATGACCGAGACATGTCTCTGGTCAATAACCAATAGCGGAACCTGAATGTTCATATTGGCTCCTACATATTCTACGAAGAACTTTATTGGTCAAACCGCATAACAACATACATTGTTCCCTTTGTCATCGGTATGTTACTTGCCCGAGATTCGATCGTCGCTCTCTCAATACCTAGTTCAATCTCTTTACCGACAACTCTGTTTACTCGTTACGTAATGCTACATCCCGTGACTAACTCATTAGTTACATTGCTTTCAAGGCTTATAGTGGTGTGCATTACCGAGAAGGCCCAGAGATACCTCTCTGATACACAGAGTCACAAATCCTAATCTTGATATATGCCAACTCAACAAACACCATCGGAGACACCTGTAGAGCATCTTTATAGTCACCCAATTATGTTGTGACGTTTGATAGCACACTAAGTGTTTCTCCGGTATTCGGGAGTTGCATAATCTCATAGTCATAGGAACATGTATAAGTTATGGAGAAAGCAATAGCAGTAAACTAAATGATCATCGTGCTAAGCTAACAGACGGGTCAAGTCAATCACATCATTCTCTAATGATGTGATCCCGTTTATCAAATGACAACTCTTTGTCCATGGCCAAGAAGCTTAACCATCTTTGATCAACGAGCTAGTCAAGTAGAGGCATACTAGTGACACTTTGTTTGTCTACGTATTCACACATGTACTAAGTTTCCGTTTGATACAATTCTAGCATGAATAATAAACATTTATCATGATATAAGGAAATATAAATAACAACTTTATTATTGCCTCTAGGGCATATTTCGTTCTGTCGGTGTCAAAACCGGCGGATCTCGGGTAGGGGCCCCCGAACTGTGCGTCTAGGCGGATGGTAACAGGAGACAAGGGGCACGATGTTTTTACCCAAGTTTAGGCCCTCTCGATGGAGGTAAAACCCTACGTCCTGCTTGACTAATATTGATGATATGGGTAGTACAAGAGTAGATCTACCACGAGATCAGAGAGGCTAAACCCTAGAAGCTAGCCTATGGTATGATTGTTGTTCCTACGGACTAAAACCCACCGGTTTCTATAGACACTGGAGAGGGCTAGGGTTACACAGAGTCGGTTACAATGGTAGGAGATCTACATATCCGTACCGCCAAGCTTGCCTTCCACGCCAAGGAAAGTCCCTTCCGGACACGGGACGAAGTCTTCAATCTTGTATCTTCATAGTCCAGGAGTCCGACCGAAGGTATAGTCCGGCTATCCGGACACCCCCTAGTCTAGGACTCCCTCAGTAGCCCCCGAACCAGGCTTCAATGACGACGAGTCTGGCGCGCAAATTGTCCTCGGCATTGCAAGGCGGGTTCTCCTCCAAATTCCGTGTACCTGTTGAATAATGTGCGGTTTCTTGTAAATGTAGCGCTCCTTGGCTTCTACGCCCAATAATGGCCGTCTTCCACGTGTCAAACGAATACGAAAAGTCAGGGTGTTTTTACATTTACACCCCTAGCCGCGTGAATGAGCCGCCAATTTAAGGGGACGAGGATTTAGATCCAAACCACACCTTCTCCCCTCCGCGAGTATTCATCAGAGCGTATCCGACAGAGGTCCATTCTATCATGGCCGGCCATCGCAGCTCCTCCTCTCGCCCTTCCAGCCGTCAGCCTGGAGATTGGGAGAGATGCTCCATCTCACACAGCGAGCTAGTGACGCTCCAGACCAAGGGATTTCTCCCCCTGGCCTATATGGTCCCGATTCGAGCCAGACTTGCCACCTATAATGGCGGAGAGCAAGCAGAGAGCGCCCCCAATCCCTCCAAACGAGAGCGGGTATGCCTTGTCCCTTACTTAATAAGAGGGCTCGGATTTCCAATTCATCCATTTCTCCGGGGGCTCCTGGAGTTCTATGGCCTCCAGCTGCACAACCTCACGCCTGCCTCCATATTGCATATCACGGGCTTCGTAGCCCTTTGCGAGCTGTTTTTGGGCTGCGAGGCTCATTTCACGCTGTGGAGAAGGCGATTCTGCCTTGTGCCCCGTTCTCAGAAGGGGTTAATATATCAAGTGGGCGGAGCCGAAGTGTGGTGCATCGCCGGGACTGGATATTTATCCGGAACCCCAAAGAAGGCGTCCGAGGATTGGCCTTCGGAATGGTTTTATATAGAGGGCATCCCGCTGCCGGATCCTGTCCGGATCGGCCTCCCTGAGTTCGATAGTGCTCCCCTAAAGAAGCGCCTAAGCTGGCGTCCACGGAGCCCTCAGAGGGAAAGCGACAAGGACGTTCTTTACCTGATGGGCCGGATAAGATTGTTAGCTCATTCCGGACTAACCATGATCGGGGTCATGGCCGCATGCATCATGCGAGGGGTGCAGCCGCTTCAGTATAGAGGCCACCCCATGTGGGACTTCAACAGGGAGGACGACGCCACCCGCCACGGCCGTAAGGGGCTGGATTCGGCTGCCGCTCTAATAAAGATCTTGTCTGCTCTGTACAAGGGAGAAGAGGAGGAATTTCTCTGCGTCAACCCACAGGGTGGATTTTCTATGTACAATCCTCCAAGTTGGGTAAGTGGACACTTTTACTTGCCCGTCCGTTTTATATTCCCATCGTTAAATATTCAGTCTAACAACTTCAATGCAGGAACTGCGCCAGGCTGTTAAAGAAATAAACAGCCCTCCTCCACAACCCAAGGATCCGGGACGGTCCCTCGACCCGGCCTCTCAAGAGGATCCGGACTTATCTGTGGAGCTGATTGATGGGGTGTTTCATGAATTGAGCAAGGACAACACCTTGGTGGCCATTGCGGCCGATTACCCAGGGCTACTCCCAGCCTCACAGGTAACTGAGACTGAAGTCCCAGCACTTTGAAAAGGGATCTGTCCTCGCATGTTTTCGATTGCCATATGACAACCGTGTTTTGCAGGGGAGGTCCTTGAGATGGGAGGCCGAGCCTGCAATGACTAGCCAACGAGGGGCGGCAAGGCCCCGCGGGCTGAAAAGAAGTGCGGTCCGGACTGAGACGCCGGTGCAAAGGTATAGCACGCCATCTTATTCCCAGGTGTTATTCCTTCAAGGCATATTAACGCTCGTGCTCTCTTCAGGACGAAGAGACCTCGCCGGACTATATCCGGAGAGGTTGCCAATCACGCCTCCACCAGCCAGGCTCCAAAGCCTGGTCCGGAAGCGGAGGCGAACACAAGGCGCGCACCGGACGCTCCTCCGACAGAGGATGCGGACAGGCTGTCTGCCACCAATTCCAAGGTGGAGAGTGCCATGAACCACAGGCGTCGTCGGACAGTTCTTCGCGTCGCTTGTTTCTCCCAAGAGGCATTGGATGCCTTCAATTCGGGAGATGCGTACCACCCTGCCGCTCAAAATGGTCTAGCCATAGCCATTGAGCAATATGTAAAAGACATACAGGTAAGAAAATTTTGGTAATTATATATATACCAGTAGCCCCCGAGACTTGAAACAGTTAGAATAACTGATTTAAGGATCATTTGTTATGCAGGTTCTTACAGAAAAGAATACCCTACTGTCCCAGGAGCTGGAAGAGTGCAAAGCCCAACTTGAGGCCGCACTAGCCGCGGCAGGGGAGCCCAAGGAGACCCCCTCTGGTAATATACGCTTCGAAAGATAAGTATTTTGCGAAGTGCGGCGTGGGTGCAAATCTGACAAATGAAATTGCAGATGGCGCCGGATTAAATCCGGAAAAGCAACAACTCCTACGCCAGTTGAAGGCTGGTGATAGTGTGCTGACAAAGGTGAGGCGGGAGAAGAACGATCTCCAAGATGCCAACACCAAGCTGGGCGTTGAACTGAAGGATGTTCGTGCCCAGTTGTTGGACTCCGTTATGGAGAATCAGCGGCTTCGACGCGACATATTTAGTAAGTGCTTAAACGAACTTTGAAAAAAGAGTTCAGCGAGGAAGTCAACTAACAGAGTAATGTCTGTAGGTATGCTAACAGGTCGTCCTGCAGAGGAAATGCCCGGTTCTACGGGTGACCTTCTTCCCGAGCTCTCACAACTGCACGAGCGAGTTCGGCAGGTGATGCAAGGCGTCGCCCAGGCCTTGTGGCCATCCGTCTCCATGCCCGAAGGCCTTGGAGAGCTTGTAGAGAAGCTGAAGGGAGCGCGGCAGCGCTTCCGATTGTGGAAGATGTCGGCCTGCCGTCAAGGCGCCAGGGAGGCCTGGGCCATGGTGAAGACGCGGTACACGAAGGCTGAGCCAAACCACATGGCCGAGGTCGGACCCGTGGGGCCCGATGGGAAGGAGATCCCTGTGAGCTTAGTATACGACTAAGTAGAATTGGCCGCAAAGTATTCCCAACAGGACTGTAAGCTAGATAGCCTATTAGATGGTATTGAAGAGGAATACAATCAGTCAGATTGACTATGTAATTTTAATTGACATGTGTAATGCCTTCTAGCCGGATTGTAGATCGTTTGTCATGGCCGACCTTTTCGCTTCAACCTCAGGACCTGATAGTCCAGAGTGCGTCCGAATACCCTCGCGGTTATATAAGAACCAGGGTATGCATGGAGACTAGGCGTAGGGGTCATTAGTGCTTGAATAGACAAGTGCCCAACTAGTTATGTTATATTACATGGTTAGTAAGAAACATCTTCCAGGGAGAATAGTTCCGTTAGGGGTTCCTTTCCCTGGGAGGCATGCCCTAAAGTGCATGTCCATTCTGCGAAAAGAGACGCAGGAAAAACATCTGGGGGCGTATAGATAAATAAGTGAAAAAAGATCATCTTTACTTCACCGCCGAATATTCCCTTAAGAACGCTAGCTTTCGGCTTCACCCAGTCTGAGGTACACATCCGGCTGACCCGGCAGTAACAATCGTACAGGTGCTCCCTTTACCACCTAGCCGAACAATCGGGAATGTAGGGGTAAGTACAGGAGCCAGGAAACCCAGCTTGGCCAAAACTTAAGTCATATCGATGCATATAATGGTGAATAAAAGGTACATGCGGAAGTGTGACACATGTGTTGGGCATGAAGCCCGTATAAATAAGCTTCTGTTTAAAGAAGCCCCCGGGTTTAATGAGCGCGGATAGCGCGTCACTTTATGAGCCTTTAAAGGCTATAAGAGAGAGAGAGGGGAGAAGGAGAGAAATGTAAGACAGAAAGTATATAAAAAATGGACAGAGGAAGGAGACGAACAGAGAGTCCGGCTGAGGGAGTCCTGGATTAGGGGGTGTTCGGGTAGCCGGACTATACCTTCAGCCGGACTCCAGGACTATGAAGATACAAGATTGAAGACTTCGTCCCGTGTCCGGATGGGACTTTCCTTGGCGTGGAAGGCAAGCTTGGCGATGCGGATATTCAAGATCTCCTACCATTGTAACCGACTCTGTGTAACCCTAACCCTATCCGGTGTCTATATAAACCGGAGGGTTGTAGTCCGTAGGACATCAACTCCATATACAACAATCATACCATAGGCTAGCTTCTAGGGTTTAGCCTCCTTGATCTCGTGGTAGATCTACTCTTGTACTACCCATATCATCAATATTAATCAAGCAGGAGTAGGGTATTACCTCCATCGAGAGGGCCCGAACCTGGGAAAAACATCGTGTCCCTTGTCTCCTATTACCATCCGGCCTTGACGCTCAGTTTGGGACCCCGTACCCGAGATCCGCCGGTTTTGACACCGACACCGGTGCTAGGCATAGAATCTTCGGAGACAAGCTGCGTTCCATGGGTTCGGCTCGAGTCGGTTATCCGATGCATCTCGCAGGCGGTACATTCCACCAGTCAGGACTTGGTCAATTATGAAGGGACCTTCCCACTTGGTCTTGAGTTTGTCCTTTTTCTTGTCCGGCAGGCGTAGAACTAATTCACCAACGTTGTAATTTTTGGCCCGTACTTCTCTGCTTTGGTATCTTCGAGCCTGCTGTTGATAGAATGCGGAACGGGCTTTTGCCACGTCACGCTCTTCCTCCAAGGCGCCCAAACTGTCCTGTCGATCGAGCTCGGCTTCTCTTTCTTCGTACATGCGCACTCGATGTGAGTCATGAATTATGTCGCAGGGCAAAACTGCCTCTGCGCCGTACACCATGAAGAATGGTGTGTATCCGGTGGTGCGATTCGGCGTGGTCCGCAGCCCCCAGAGTACGGAGTCGAGCTCCTCTACCTAGTGCGTATTAGATTCCTTAAGGGATCGCACTAATCTGGGTTTGATGCCGCTCATGATAAGACCATTTGCACGTTCGACCTGGCCATTAGTTTGTGGGTGATAGACGGAAGCATAATCGAGCTTGATGCCCATGTTTTTGCACCAGAGTTTTACCTCGTCGGCCGTAAAGTTCGTGCTGTTATCAGTGATGATGCTGTGGGGGACGCCGTAACGGTGTACAACCCCGGATATAAAGTCTATCACCGGTCCGGATTCGGCCGTCTTAACAGGCTTGGCTTCTATCCATTTGGTGAACTTATCCACCATGACACGTAAGTATTTTTTCTTGTGGGTTCCGCCTTTAAGGGGTCCAACCATGCCAAGCCCCCAGACTGCGAAGGGCCAAGTTATGGGGATAGTTTGGAGGGCGGTGGGTGGCATATGGCTTTGGTTTGCAAAAAGCTGGCAACCGACGCATCGTTGGACTAAGTCCTGGGCGTCTGCCCGGGCCGTCGGCCAATAAAAGCCTGTACGGAAGGCCTTGCTTACAAGGGACCGAGCTGCAGTGTGATGACCGCCGAGTCCGGCATGAATTTCAGCCAGGAGGTTCTGCCCTTCCTCTTCGGAGATGCACCTTTGAAGGACTCCGGTAGTGCTTTTCTTATAAAGCTCTCCCTCATGGACTTTATAGGCTTTAGATCGCCGCACTATGCAGCGTGCCTCATTTTGGTCCTCGGGGAGTTCCTGCCTAGTAAGGTTGGCGAGGAATGGTTCAGTCCATGGGGCGATGACGGCCATTATTACGTGGGATGAAGGTGTTATTTCATTGGCAGAGCCTCCAATTATGTCAGAGTGTTCGGTGTCGGGCAGTGCGGTTGGGGGGGGGGACTACATCGCGTTTTGCACCGATGCGTGCCAGGACATCTGCCGCCTGATTATTTTCCTGGGCTATATGGTGAAATTCGAGCCCTTCGAACCGAGCTGACATTTTTAGGACGACGTTGCGATAAGCTGCCATTTTTGGATCCTTGGCATCAAAGTCTCCGTTTATTTGGGATATTGCGAGGTTCGAGTCCCCGCGCACCTCTAGGCGTTGAATGCCCATGGATACTGCCATCCGGAGACCATGTAAAAGGGCCTCATATTCGGCTGCATTGTTGGAGTCTGTGTACATTATCTGGAGTACATATTGAACTGTGTCTCCTGTGGGGGACGTCAGAACGACGCCAGCCCCTAGACCGGCCAACATTTTGGAGCCGTTGAAGTGCATGACCCAGTTTGAATATGTGTCGTACTCTTTAGGGAGTTCGGCCTCCGTCCATTCTGCGATGAAGTCGGCCAAAACTTGCGACTTGATAGCTCGCCGTGGCTTGTAAGTTATGTCGAACGGGAGGAGCTCAATGGCCCATTTTGCAATCCGGCCCGTCGCGTCGCGGTTGTTTATAATATCGTTAAGTGGCATTTCTGAGGCTACTGTTATTGAACAGTCTTGAAAGTAGTGTCGCAGCTTCCGGGATGCCATAAATACCGCGTACGCAATCTTTTGATAATGCGGGTACCGTGATTTGCACGGAGTAAGGACAGTGGACACATAGTAGACCGGCTTTTGAAGGGGGAATTTGTGTCCGTCCGTTTCTCGTTCGACGATGAGCACTGCGCTTACGACCTGATGGGTTGCTGCAATGTATAATAGCATTGGTTCGCCAATGTTTGGCGCGGCCAGGACTGGGTTTGTTGCCAAGATGTCTTTTATTTCATCGAGTCCGGCCGTGGCTGCATCCGTCCACTCGAAGTGTTCGGTGCGCCGAAGGAGGCGGTAAGGGGTAGGGCCTTTTCTCCCAAGCGGGAGATAAAGCGACTTAGAGCCGCCACGCATCCGGTTAATTTTTGTATTTGTTTGAGGTCCTTCGTGATATCCAATTGTGACAGAGCTCGGATCTTGGCTGGATTTGCTTCAATTCCTCTCCCGGATACAATGAAGCCCAAGAGCTTTCCGGCTGGAACGCCGAAAACGTATTTTTCCGGGTTGAGCTTGATGTCGTATGTTCGGAGGTTATCGAATGTTAGCCTCAAGTCGTCTACTAGAGATTCGACATGTCTTGTTTTAACGACCACATCATCTACGTATGCCTCCACTGTTTTGCCGATCTGGTTTTTCAGACATGTCTGAATCATGCGCTGAAATGTTGCGCCGGCGTTTTTGAGCCCGAAGGGCATTGTGTTGAAGCAGAATGGGCCGTATGGTGTGATGAATGCCGTTGCGGCTTGGTCTGACTCTGCCATCTTTATTTGATGGTAGCCGGAGCATGCGTCGAGGAAACACAACGAATCGTGTCCTGCGGTAGCGTCGATAATTTGATCGATGCGGGGGAGAGGGAAGGGATCCTTTGGGCAAGCCTTGTTAAGGTCTTTAAAATCAACGCACAGGCGCCAGGATTTGTCCTTCTTTGGTACCATCACCAGGTTTGCTAGCCAGTCCGGGTGTTTTATATCTTTGATGAATCCGGCCTCCAATAGCTTGGCTAGTTCCTCTCCCATGGCCTGTCTCTTAGGTTCGGAAAAACGCCGAAGAGCCTGTTTGACTGGCTTGAATCCTTTTAGGATATTTAAGCTGTGTTCGGCCAGCCTGCGTGGGATTCCTGGCATGTCTGAAGGGTGCCAGGAAAAAATGTCCCAGTTCTCTCGTAGGAACTCTCGCAGTGCGGCGTCTACATCAGGGTTTAGTTGTGCCCCGATGGAAGCTGTTTTATTGGGGTCCATTGGATGGACCTAGAATTTGACTATTTCGTCCGCCGGTTTAAAGGAGGTGGACTTGGATCTTTTGTCGAGTATCACATCGTCCCTATTCACCGTGGAGCACAGCGCAGTCAATTCCTCAGCCGCTAGGGCTTCGGATAGCGCCTCGAGGGCCAGTGCGGCTGTCTTGTTTTCGGCGCGGAGTGCTATGTCTGGATCACTAGCGAGAGTGATGATTCCGTTAGGCCCGGGCATCTTGAGCTTCATGTACCCGTAATGGGGTATTGCTTGGAAGATTGTAAACGCTTCCCGCCCTAGCAGAGCGTGATATCCGCTACTGAACGGGGCCACTTGGAACGTGACCTCTTCGGACCTGTAATTATCCGGCGTGCCGAACACCACATCTAGTGTGATTTTTCCTGTACAGCGCGCTTCCCGACTGGGGATTATTCCTCTAAAGGTTGTGCTGCTTCGCACAATGCGGTTCCAGTCTATTTCCATTTTTTGAAGGGTTTCCTCATAAATGAGGTTCAATCCGCTGCCGCCATCCATGAGTACCTTGGTAAGACGAAAGCCGTCCACTATTGGACTCAGGACCAATGCGGCTGGTGCTCGGGCTGTTCGGAATTTAGGTTCATCAGTGGCGTTAAAAGTAATAGCCGTGTCACTCCATGGGTTTATTGTTGCTACTTGGTAGACTTCGGCAAGGCCGCGGAGTGTTTTTTTCTCATATTATTTGATGCGAAAGTCTCGAAGACTGTTAATACCGTACTCGTGTCTCTGGGGTGGCTTTCTGTGGCTTCTGGAATTAGGAGATCTTCGCCAATTTTTGCCACCCGCCGGAGTATCCAACATGCTCTAAGGCTGTGAGTTGGTGTGGCGTCCTCTACACTGTAAATTTTACAGGGTCCATTAAGCCATCCTTCCAGTATGGTTCCGTGCCCTGTAGAGGGCCTTTTGCTTTTTGGTATTGAACCCGGGTGTCTAGCGATGATGCACCCTGTTATTTCGGACTGGGTTTGTATTCTGGGCCGGATTGTCCCAAAATTTTATTTCGGTTTTCCAGGCGCTTTCCATCGCACAATACTTTCATACTATGGACGCCAAGTCAGCGAAGCGTGTAATATCACGGTGACTTATGGCGTTGAGGATTCTCTTGTCTGTGCAATTATTGCAGAAGAATAAAATTGCGTCTTCCTCGCGGCAGTCCTATATCCTGTTCATAACCAGGAGGAATCTGGCCCAGTAATGATGTACTGTTTCTTCGGGCTCTTGCCTAATTTGGGATAGATCGCTTATGTACGGGTGGGTGGGTGGAATCAAATCCGAAACCTCACCCAATCTGAGACCCAGGGGCCAAGGAGTTTCCGAACTCGGAAGTTTGGATTCTTGGATGTTGTCCAATGAATCTAGCCCGTCGCCTGACTTTAAGTTCAGGTCTTGAATGATGTCCTCCCCTCCGCGGGTATCCGGCTTGGAGGGATCGGGAATCCGGACATAGCTAGTCCTTAAGATAGATGAAGGCTCGCCACACTGTCCCTCTACCACGGCAACGTGATGGGTGACCCGGGGAGAGTTAATCTCTCTCAGATCGGATTTAGGCCCAATCTGGTCGTAATCCGTAGCGACTCCCAGGGCGGCAATGCGATCCAAGAGCTCGTTTAGGGAAGAGAGCTCCATTGGATCTAGCTGCTCGGCGAATTCCGAGCTGACGTGAAGATTGCTTTCGATGACCCGAGAGGTCATCGTCGGCGCAGCAGCCGAACAGGCGGTCATAAGGAAACCACCTAGCCGGAGAGTTTGGCCGACAGCCAAAGCCCCCTTAGGAATGGTGCTGTCTTTAAAGACGAGATGAGGCATCCTTCGTGATGGCGACGGCACAGAGGAACTCTCAATGAAAGCACCAATGCTAGTGTCAAAACCGGCGGATCTCGGGTAGGGGGTCCCGAACTGTGCGTCTAGGCGGATGGTAACAAGAGACAAGGGGCACGATGTTTTTACCCAGGTTCGGGCCCTCTCGATGGAGGTAAAACCCTATGTCCTGCTTGATTAATATTGATGATATGGGTAGTACAAGAGTAGATCTACCACGAGATCAGAGAGGCTAAACCCTAGAAGCTAGCCTTTGGTATGATTGTTGTTCCTACGGACTAAAACCCTCCGGTTTATATAGACATCGGAGAGGGCTAGGGTTACACAAAGTCGGTTACCATGCTAGGAGATCTACATATCCGTACCGCCAAGCTTGCTTCCACGCCAAGGAAAGTCCCTTCCGGACACGGGACGAAGTTTTCAATCTTGTATCTTCATAGTCCAGGAGTCCGGCCGAAGGTATAGTCCGGCTATCCGGACACCCCCTAATCCAGGACTCCCTCACCTTCAGTCTCCCACTTGCACTAGAGTCAATAATCTAGATTACACTGTAATGATTGTAACACCCATGGAGTTTTGGTGCTGATCATGTTTTGCTCATGAGAGAGGCTTAGTCAACGGGTCTGCAACATTAAGATCCATATGTATCTTGCAAATCTCTATGTCTCCCTCCTTGACTTGATCGCACTTAAGTCCGAATTGGACTAGGAGGGGGGTGGCCTATTGGGGAACGCAGTAATTTCAAAAAAATCCTACGCACACGCAAGATCTATCATGGTGATGCACAGCAACGAGAGGGGAGAGTGTAGTCCACGTACACTCATAGACCATAAGCGGAAGCGTTATGACAACGTGGTTGATGTAGTCGTACGTGTTCACGATTCCACCGATCCTAGTACCGAAAGTAAGGCACCTCCGTGAACTGCACACGTTCGACTCGGTGACGTCCCACGAACTCTTGATCCAGCTGAGTGTCGTGGGAGAGCTTCGTCAGCACAACGGCGTGATGATGGTGATGATGAAGTTACCGGCGCAGGGCTTTGCCTAAGCACTACAATGATATGATCGAGGTGCATTATTGTGGAGGGGGCACCGCACATGGATAAGACAGTTGTCTGTTGTGCGTTCTAGGGTGCCCCCCGTCCCCCATATATAAAAGAGCAAGGGGGAGGTCGGCCGGCCCTAGGGCGCGCCAAGGAGGGGAGGAATCCTTCTCCTAGTAGTAGTAGGATTCCTCCTTTCCTAGTCCTACTAGGAGGAGGAAGGAAGGAGTGGGAGAGGGGAAGGAAAGGGGGCGCCACCCCCTCCTAGTCCAATTCGGTCTCAAGGGGCAGCGGCGCACAACCTGCCCTCGCAGCCCCCCCTCTCTCCCACTAAGGCCCATCTAGGCCCACTAGTTCCCCCGGGGGTTCTGGTAACCCTCCGGCACTCCGGTTTTCTCTGAAATCACCCGGAACACTTCCGGTGTCCGAATATAGCTGTCCAATATATCAATCTTTATGCCTCGACCATTTCGAGACTCCTCGTCATGTCTGTGATCATATCCAGGACTCCGAACAACCTTCGGTCCATCAAAACACATAAACTCGTAATACCGATCGTCACCGAACGTTAACCGTGCGGACCCTATGGGTTCGAGAACTATGTAGACATGGCCGAGACACGTCTCCGGTCAATAATCAATAGCGGAACCTGGATTTTCATATTGGCTTCTACATATTCTACGAAGATCTTTATCGGTCAAACCGCATAACAACATACATTGTTCCCTTTGTCATCGGTATGTTACTTGCCCGAGATTCGATCGTCGGTATCTCTACGTAGTTCAATCTCATTACCGGCAAGTCTCTTTACTCGTTATGTAATGCTACATCCTGTAACTAACTCAATAGTTACATTGCTTGCAAGGCTTATAGTGATGTGCATTACCGAGAGGGCCCAGAGATACCTCTCCGATACACAGAGTGACAAATCCTAATCTCGATATATGCCAACTCAACAAACACCATCGGAGACACCAGAAGAGTATCTTTATAGTCACCAAATTATGTTGTGATGTTTGATAGCACACTAAGTGTTCCTCTGGTATTCGGGAGTTGCATAATCTCATAGTCATAGGAACATGTATAAGTTATGGAGAAAGCAATAGCAGTAAGCTAAACGATCATCGTGCTAAGCTAACAGATGGGTCAAGTCAATCACATCATTCTCTAATGATGTGATCCCGTTTATCAAATGACAACTCTTTGTCCATGGCTAGGAAACTTAACCATCTTTGATCAACGAGCTAGTCAAGTAGAGGCATACTAGTGACACTCTGTTTGTCTATGTATTCACACATGTACTAAGTTTCCGCTTAATACAATTCTAGCATGAATAATAAACATTTATCATGATATAAGGAAATATAAATAACAACTTTATTATTGACTCTAGGGCATATTTCCTTTAACTCCTACCAACCTCCTCCCAAGGGGCATGCGGGTTGCGCTTGCTTCATATGGGCTACTAGGCTTCCCCAACAAGTACTTGAGTTGTTTATGACTAATGTGAGTTTTTCAGTCTTTTGTGCATTTCCACCTTTCCATATTTTTCTAGCCTCTTCGGTATTGTGCATTAACCACTCTCACCTTGAGACATGGTGCATACTTCATCGGTGCATCCAACTCCTTCAGATGATACACTCTCTCACACATAGGCCACATTATATCTTCCTCAAAACAGCAACCATACCTACCTATTATGTCATTTTCATAGTCATTCAGAGATAGAAACTTGAATTGTTACTATTCATTACATGACTTGAGCATTCATTGTCATTTTGCTTTGCATGATCATATAGAGTTGACATGATATTTGTGGCAAAGCCACCGTTCATCATTGTATACATGTTACGCTAGATCATTGCACATCCTGATACAATTCCAGAGGCATTCTTTTGTGGTCATCCTTCCCTTTTTTGAGTTGTAAATAAATAAAAGTGTGATGATCATCATTATTAGAGTGTGCCCCTACCCGTGAGGATATGAATTGGAGGAGACTCATGATTCCTTGAAAAAGAGGGGAAGAGGTCCATGAGGCCAATTATGGCCAAAAGAGCCCAAAAAGAGAAGAAGAAAAAAGAGAGAGAAAAGGGAGATGGGGCACACTACTATCTGTGATTCAAATTAGTGCCATGTATTTCATATAGAGAGTTTTCATATACTTAATGATTATGCTAGTGAGATCTTTACATAATAGAACTTTGCTCGCATATTCCGATGACGAGCTTACTCAAATGTTCGAGGTCTTCATGAGCAAGCAGGTTGGATGCACACCCACTTAGTAGCATTAGAAGAGCTTTCATACACTTACCGCTCTAGTGCATCCATTGCATGGTAATCCCTACTCCTCGCACCAATATCGATTGTAGGCCTCCCCATTACCTAACAATTAGTCGTGTTGATGTGGGACTATCTCCACTTTTTTTCTTCTTATGAACCTCCATCGTCATTCTATTTGCCATCCAAAGTGTCAAGACCGTAGCTCATGCTCAAGTAGTGCATGGGAGTTGAATAGCTGAAGCGAGAAAAGCATGTGTTGATTGCTTTGTTGAGCACTGGAAAGTCCATAAGTTGATGTCTTTTATGCTAGGAAGACTGAGCGTGCTATGCTATTATTGACCGAATATGAAATCGCTTTCCTTAGCATTTCTATTCTGGAAAGACAATGATTGTTTCTTTGCATGCTCATGTATTATTATTTTAATGTCAAATTGATAGACTATTGCCATGAATCAATTTTATTCTAAGTTCATACCACGATTAATTATTTGATCAAGATTGTGCTAGGTAGCATGTCACATCAGAAATTATCTTTATTTTATATTTACCTATTCGAGGACGAGCATGAATTAAGCTCGGGGATGCTGATATGTCTATGACGTATCTATAATTTTGATTGTTTCATGCTATTATCATACAACTTTTACATATTTTTTTGCAACAATTTATATTTCTATTTGGACTAACCTATTAACCTAGTGCCGAAGGCCAGTTCTTGTTTTCTACTGTTTTGAGTTTTTAGGTGAAAAAATCATGGAGCTAGAATAACCTAAAATTTTTGTGGATTATTTCTGGAATATATCTGAATTTTTGGAGAAATATTCAATGCAAGACGAGGCCCTTGGGATCCACATGGAAAAGCCCCGTGGCCAGGGGGTACCCGTGCCAGTAGCCCATGTGGAGAGACCATGAAGCTTTTGGAGATCTTGTTGGGGAACGTAGCATGCATGCAATTTCAAAAAAATTCCTATGATCACGCAAGATCTATCTAGGAGATGCATAGCAACGAGAGGGGGAGAGTGTGTCCATGTACCCTCATAGACCGAAAGCGAAAGCGTTAGGTTAACGCGGTTGATGTAGTCGAATGTCTCCATGATCCAACCGATCCAGGTACCGAACGTACGGCACCTTCATGTTCAGCACACGTTCAGCTTGATGACGTCCCTCGAACTCTTGATCTAGTAGAGGGCCTTGGGAGAGTTCCGTCAGCACGACGGCATGGTCTCAGTCATGTGATCCGCACAGGGCTTCGCCTAAGCACTACGATGCTATGACCGGAGGAGTAAACTGTGGAGGGGGCCCCCACACATGGCTAAGAGAACAATTGATGTCCTTTGAGGTGCCCCCACCCCCGTATATAAAGGAGGGGAGCAGGAGGTGGCCGGCCTTAGGGGTGGCATGCCATGGGGGGAGCCCTACTAGGACTCCGATCCTAGTTGGATTTGCCCCCCCCCCTTCCTTCCAATGCATACGGGAAAGGGGAAGGAAGGGAGAGGGAGAAGGAAAGGGGGGCGCCCCCAACCCCTTGTCCAATTCCGATTGGGCAGGGGGGAGGCGTGCCCCTCCTCTTGTGGCCTTCCTCCCTCTCTCCACTATGGCCCATGAGGCCCATTAACTTTCCTTGGGGGGGGGGGCTCTGGTAACCTCTCCGTACTCCGAAAACGCCGAACCTCTTCGGAACCATTCCGGTGTCCGTATATAACCTTCCAATATACGAATCTTTACCTCTTGACTATTTCGAGACTCCTCGTCATGTCCATGATCTCATTCGGGACTCCGAACAAACTTCGGTCTCCAAAACACATAACTCATAATACAAATCATCATCAAACGTTAAGCGTGCGGACCCTACGGGTTCGAGAACTATGTAGACATGACCGAGACACATCTCTGGTCATTAACCAATAGCAGAACCTGGATGCTCATATTGGTTCCTACATATTCTACGAAGATCTTTATCGCTCAAACCGCATAACAACATACGTCATTCCCTTTGTCATCGGTACATTACTTGCCCATCATTCCCTTTATATCTGTGCCAACCCAACAAACACCTTCGGAGACACCTGTAGAGCATCTTTATAATCACCCAGTTACGTTGTGACGTTTGATAGCACCCAAGGTGTTGCTCCGATATTCGGGAGTTCAATAATCTCATAGTCGGAGGAATATGTATAAGTCATGAAAAAAGCAATAGCAATAAAACTAAATGATCATAATGCTAAGCTAACGAATGGGTCTTGTCCATCACATCATTCTCTAATGATGTGATCCCGTTCATCAAATGGCAACACATGTCTATTGTTAGGAAACTTAACCATCTTTGATTAACGAGCTAGTCAAGTAGAGGCATACTAGGGACACTCTGTTTGTCTATGTATTCACATATGTATTAATTTTCTGGTTAATACAATTCTAGCATGAATAATAAACATTTATCATGATACAAGGAAATATAAATAACAACTTTATTGTTGCCTCTAGGACATATTTCCTTCAGTCTCCCACTTGCATTAGAGTCAATAATCTAGATTACATAGTAATGATTCTAACACCCATGGAGTCTTGGAGCTGATCATGTTTTGCTCGTGGAAGAGGCTTAGTCAACGGGTCTGCAACATTCAGATCCGTATGTATCTTGCAAATCTCTATGTCTCCCTCCTTGACTTGATAGAGGATGGAATTGAAGCGTCTCTTGATGTGTTTGGTTCGCTTGTGAAATCTGGATTCCTTTGCTAGGGCAATTACACCAGTACTATCACAAAAGATTTTCATTCGACCCGATGCACTAGGTATTACACCTAGATCGGATATGAACTCCTTCATCCAGACTCCTTCATTTGCCTCTTCTGAAGTAGCTATGTACTCCGCTTCACACGTAGATCCCGCCACGACGCTATGCTTGGAGCTGCACCAACTGATAGCTCCACCATTCAATATAAATATGTATCCGGTTTGTGACTTAGAGTCATCCGGATCGGTGTCAAAGCTTGCATCGACGTAACTATTTACGAAAAGATCTTTGTCACCTCCATAAATGAGAAACATATCCTTAGTCCTTTTCTGGTATTTCAGGATATTCTTGACTGCTCTCAAGTGATCCACACCTGGATTACTTTGGTATCTCCCTACTAAACTTATAGCAAGGCACACATCAGGTTTGGTACACAACATTGCATACATGCAAGAACTGTTGGGGAACGCAATATTTAAAAATTTGGTCCTTTTCTCTCTATCTCCTGCAGTGGTCGGGCATTGAGTCTGACTCAACTTCACACCGTGTAACACATGCAAGAACTGTTGGGGAACGCAATATTTAAATTTTTTTCCTATGATCACGCAAGATCTATCTAGGAGATGCACAACAACAAGAGGGGAGAGTGTGTCCACGTACCCTCGTAGACCAAAACCGGAAGCGTTAAGTAAGGCGGTTGATGTAGTCGAACGTCTTCGCGATCTAACCGATCAAGTACCGAATGCACGACACCTCTGTGATCTGCACACGTTCAGCTCGGTGACGTCCCTCGTACTCTTGATCTAGTTGAGGCCGAGGGAGATTTTCGTCAGCATGACGACGTGATGACGGTGATGATGAAGTTACCGACGTAGGGCTTCGCCTAAGCACTACAACGATATGACCGACGTGGATATCTGTGGAGGGGGGCACCGCACACGGCTAAGACAACTGTCAACTTGTGTGTCTATGGGGTGCCCCCTCCCTTGTCTATAAAGGAGTGGAGGAGGGGAGGGCCGGCCCTCTCTATGGCGCGCGCCAAGGGGGATCCTTACTCCTAGTAGGAGTAGGTTTCCCCCCTTTCCCTAGTTGGAGTAGGAGAAGAAGAAAGAGGGAGAAGGAGAGAAGGAAAGGGGGGCTGGCCCCCTCCCCAATTCGGATTGGGCTTGGGGGGGCGCCCCCAACTTGGCCGCCTCCTACCCTCTCCCACTATGGCCCATTAAGGCCCATTGAATCCCCGGGGGGTTCCGGTAACCCCCCCCCCGGTACTCCGGTAATTGCCCGAACTTATCCGAAACCATTCCGGTGTCCAAACATAGCCTTCCAATATATCAATATTTATGTCTCGACCATTTCGAGACTCCTCGTCATGTTCGTGATCACATCCGGGACGCCGAACTACCTTTTGTACATCAAAACACATAAACTCATAATACCGATCGTCATCAAACGTTAAGCGTGCGGACCCTACGGGTTCGAGAAGTATGTAGACATGATCGAGACTCATCTCCGGTCAATAACCAATAGCGGAACCTGGATGCTCATATTGGTTCCTACATATTCTACGAAGATCTTATCGGTCGAACCGCATAACAACACACGTTGTTCCCTTTGTCATCGGAATGTTACTTGCCTGAGATTCGATCGTCGGTATCATCATACCTAGTTCAATCTCGTTACCGGCAAGTCTCTTTACTCATTCCATAATGCATCATCTCGTAACTAACTCATTAGTCACACTGCTTCAAAGGCTTATAGTGATGTGCATTACCAAGAGGGCCCAGAGATACCTCTTTGACAATCGGAGTGACAAATCCTAATCTCGATCTATGCCAACTCAATAAACACCATCGGAGACACCTGTAGAGCATCTTTATAATCACCCAGTTACGTTGTGACGTTTGATAGCACACTAAGTGGTTGTCCGGTATTTGGGAGTTGCATAATCTCATAGTCATAGGAACATGTATAAGTTATGAAGAAAGCAATAGCAACAAACTAAACGATCATAGTGCTAAGCTAACGGATGGGTCAAGTCAATCACATCATTCTCTAATGATGTGATCCCATTCATCAAATGAAAACTCTTGTCCATGGCTAGGAAACCTAACCATCTTTGATTAACGAGCTAGTCAAGTAGAGGCATACTAGTGACACTCTGTTTGTCTATATATTCACACATGTACTAAGTTTCCGGTTAATACAATTCTAGCATGAATAATAAACATTTATCACGATATAAGGAGATATAAATAACAACTTTCTTATTGCCTCTAGGGCATATTTCCTTCAGTCTCCCACTTGTAGTAGAGTCTATAATCCAGATTACATTGTAATGATCTTAACACCCATCGAGTCTTGTTGCTGATCATGTTTTGCTCGTGAGAGAGGCTAAGTCAATGGGTCTGCAACATTCATACCCGTATGTATCTTGAAAATCTCTATGTCTCCCTCCTTGACTTGATCGCGGGTGGAATTAAAGCGTCTCTTGATGTGATTGGTTCTCTTGTGAAATCTGGATTAATTCGCCAAGGCAATTGCACCAGTATTGTCATAAAATATTTTCATTGGACCCGATGCACTAGGTATGACACCTAGATCGAATATGGACTCCTTGATCCAGACTCCTTCATTTGCTGCTTCTGAAGCAGCTATATATTCCGCTGCAAACGTAGATCTCGCCACGACGCTTTGCTTAGAACTGCACCTACTGACAGCTCCACCATTCAATAAAAATACGTATCCTGTTTGTGACTTAGAGTCATCCGGATCGGTCTCAAAGCTTGCATCGACGTAACAATTTACGATGAGCTCTTTGTCACCTTCATAAACGAGAAACATATCCTTAGTCCTTTTCAGGTATTTTAGGTTGTTCTTGACCGCTGTCCAGTGATCCACTCCTGGATAACTTTGGTACCTCCCTGCTAAACTAATAGCAAGGCACACATCAAGTCTGGTACACAACATTGGATACATGATAGAACCTATGGCTAAAGCATAGGGAATGACTTTCATTTTCTATCTATCTTCTGCAGTGGTCGGGCATTGAGTCTGACTCAACTTCACACCTTGTAACACAGGCAAGAACCCTTTCTTTGTTGATCCATTTTGAACCTTTTCAAAACTTTATCAAGGTATGTGCTTTGTGAAAGTCCAATTAAGCGTCTTGATCTATCTCTATAGATCTTGATGGCCAATATGTATGCAGCTTGATATGTCTCCGTCATGTCTAATTTTCCAAACACTTTTGGCCTTGTTTTGGACTCTAACTTGCATAATTTGAATGGAACTAACCCGGACTGACACTGTTTTCAGCAGAATTGCCATGGTGTTATTTTTGTGCAGAAATAAAAGTTCTCGGAATGACCTGAAAATCAACGGAGATTATTTTTGAAATATATAAAAAATATTGGCAAAAAGATCCATGTCAGGGGCCCACACCCTATCCCCGAGGGTGGGGGCGCGCCCCCCTGCCTCGTGGGCCCCCTGACGCTCCACCGACGTCCATCTTGACTGCATTTATTCACTTTTCGGGAGAAAAAACAAGGGAGAAGGATTCATCGCGTTTTATGATACCGAGCCGCTGCCAAGCCCTAAACTCTGTCGGGAGGGCTGATCTGGAGTCCGTTCGGGGCGCTGGAGAGGGGAATTCGTCGCCATCGTCATCATAAAACTTCCTCCATCACCAATTTCATGATGCTCACCGCCGTGCATGAGTAATTCCATCGTAGGCTTGCTGGACGGTGATGGGTTGGATGAGATTTATCATGTAATCGAGTTAGTTTTGTTAGGGTTTGATCCCTAGTATCCACTATGTTCTGAGATTGATGTTGCTATGACTTTGCTATGCTTAATGCTGGTCACTACGGCCCGAGTGCCATGATTTCAGATCTGAACCTATTATGTTTTCATGAATATATGAGAGTTCTTGATCCTATCTTGCAAGTCTATAGTCACCTATTATGTGTTATGATCCGTTAACCCAGAAGTGACAATAATCGGGATATTACCGGTGATGACCATAGTTTGAGGAGTTCATGTATTCACTATGTGTTAATGCTTTGGTCCGGTACTCTATTAAAAGGAGGCCTTAATATCCCTTAGTTTCCAATAGGACCCCGCGCCAACGGGAAGGTAGGACAAAAGATGTCATGCAAGTTCTTTTCCATAAGCTTGTATGACTATATTCGGAATACATGCCTACATTACATTGATGAACTGGAGCTAGTTCTGTGTCACCCTATGTTATAACTATTGCGTGATTGATCGCATCCGACATAATTCTCCATCACCGATCCAATGCTTACGAGCTTTTCATATATTGCTCTTCGCTTACTTACTTTTTCGTTGCTACTGTTACAATCACTATAAAACCAAAAATATTACTTTTGCTACCGTTACCACTACTATCATATTACTTTGCTACTAAATACTTTGTTGCGGATGTTTCCAGGTGTGGTTGAATTGACAACTCAGCTGCTAGTACTTGAGAATATTCTTTGGCTCCCCTTGTGTCGAATCAATAAACTTGGGTTGAATACTCTACCCTCGAAAACTATTGCGATCCCCTATACTTGTGGGTTATCAAGGCTATTTTCTGGCGCCGTTGCCGGGGAGCACAGCTCTATTCTTTGAGTCACTTCGAATCACTATGAAGAACTTGAAAGATCAAAGAACCAAGATTTTTCCCTCAACTACGAGGGGAGGTAAGGAACTGCCATCTATCTCTGCACTTGATTCACCTTCTATTTTGAGTAAACTTGCGACACCTACACCTTCTATTCATTCTGATATGTCGCATGTTATTGATGATGCCACTTCTGCTTTACATGATACTTATGATGAAACTACTTCTATGCTTGATAAACGGTGTCATTAGGTGAATTTCTTGATGTACAACTTGCTAGGGCTAGAGAGAATGAAATTATTGAAACTTATAATATTGATGAAAGTGATGATGAAGATTCCCCCTAGATATGAATTGCCTATTGTTCTTGAGGGTTATGTTCTGGATGAAGAAACTGCTAGAGACTTTCTTGCTTGCAATGATAGATCTGATCTTAAGAAATTATTAGCCAAGCTTAAAGAAAAGTCTTTGAATGCTAGAATGAAATATGACCCTCATTTTGCTACTTCACCTATCTTTATTACTGATAAGGATTATGATTTCTCTATCGATCCTGAGTTAATTACGTTGGTTGAATCTGATCCTTTTTATGGCTATGAATCTGAAACTATTGTGGCACATCTTACTAAATTAAATGATATAGCCAGCCTGTTTACTCATGATGATAAAACTCGCTATTACTTTATCCTTAAGTTGTTTCCTTTCTCATTAAAGGGTGATGCTAAGACATGGTTTAATTCTCTTGATCCTGGTTCTGTGCATAGTCCCTAGGATATGATTTATTATTTCTCTGTTAAATATATCCCCGCTCATAAGAAACAAGCTGCTTTAAGGGAAATATATAATTTTGTGCAAATTGAAGAAGAGAGTCTCCCACAAGCTCGGGGGAGGCTTCTTCGATTACTTAATGCTTTACCTGATCATCCTCTCAAGAAAAATGAAATAATTGATATCTTTTATAATGGACTAACCGATGCTTCCGAAGTTACCTGGATAGTTGTGCTGGTTGTGTTTTCAGGGAAAGAACTGTTGACCAAGTTGAATTGCTATTGAATAATATGTTGACTAATGAAAATAATTGGACACTTCCTGAACCAACTCCTAAGCCAACTCCGAAGAAAAGGGGTATTCTATTTCTCATTCCTGAAGATATGCAAGAGGCAAATAAATCTATGAAAGAAAAAGGTATTAAAGCTGAAGATGTTAAGAATTTACCACCTATTGAAGAAATACATGGTCTTGATAACCCGACACATGTAGTAAAGGTAAATTATCTCTATAGATTTGACAAATGCAAAATCTCATTTACTAAGTTTGCTAGCCAATGCTTAGATGAGTTTGATGACTTTATGGTTAAACAAGATGACTTCAATGCTTATGTTGGTAGACAATTGAAACACAATGCTGATATGCTTGAACACTTGAGTGATTATATGGCTAGTGTTAAAGGTGAACTTAAATTTATTAGTAAACATGCTTCTATGGTTACCACTCAAGTAGAACAAGTACTTACAACTCAGAATGATTTGCTCAATGAATTAAATAATAATAAGAATGATAATGCTGTTAGAGTTATGACTAGAGGGCGTAAAATGAGTCAGGAACCTTTGTATCCCGAGGGCCACCCCAAGATAATTGAGCAAGATTCTCAAAGAGCTAATGCTGATACACCTAGTTCTTCTAAGAAGAAGAAGAAGAAAAATGATAGGACTTTGTATGCTTCTAGTGAACCTGTTATTGACACACTTGAGAATCCCAATGATATTTCTGTTTCTGATGCTGAAACACAATCTGGTAATGAACATGAACCTAGTGATAATGTTAATGATGATACTCATGTTGATTCTCAACCTAGCAATAATAATGATGTAAAAATTTAACCTGCTGTTGATGTTGATAACCCACAATCAAAGAATCAACGTTATGATAAGATAGACTTTGTTGCTAGGAAGCACGGTAAGGAAAGAGAACCATGGGTTCAGAAACCCATGCCTTTTCCTCCTAAACCGTGCAAGAAAAAGGATGATGAGGATTTTGAGCGCTTTGCTGAAATGATTAGACTTATCTTTTTGCATATGCGTTTGACTGATATGCTTAAAATGAACCCTTATGCTAAATACATGAAGGATATTGTTACTAATAAAAGAAAGATACCGTAAGCTGAAATTTCCATGATGCTTGCTAATTACACCTTTAAGGGTGGAATACCAAAGAAACTTGGAGATCCAGGAGTACCAACTATACCATGCTCCATTGAAAGAAACTATGTTAAAACTGCTTTATGTGATCTTGGAGCCGGTGTTAGTGTTATGCCTCTCTCTTTATATCGTAGACTTGATTTGAATAATTTGACGCCTACTGAAATATCTTTGCAAATGGCTGATAAATCAACTGCTATACCTATCGGTATTTGTGAGGACGTGCCTATTGTGGTTGCAAACATTACTATTTTAACGGACTTTGTTATTCTTCATATTCCCAAGGACGATAGTATGTCGATTATCCTTGGTAGACCCTTTTTGAATACTGCAGGGGCTGTTATTGATTGCAACAAAGGCAATGTCACTTTTCATGTTAATGGTAATGAGCACACGGTACACTTTCTGAGGAAACAACCTCAAGTCCACAATATCAATTCTATTGGAAAATTTTCAACAATCACTATTGGAGGTTTTGAATTTCCTCTTCCTACTGTCAAGAAGAAATATGATATTCTTATTGTTGGGGATGTGCATATCCCCGTTGAGGTAACCTAGTGTTATTCGAAAATTCTCCGGTTTCATGTTATTCGAAAAGAGTTTGTTAACAAGACTTGATCAACCTTGTTAATGGATTTCTTTTGATGAGCATGAGATGGATGAAGTTAGAAAACACAAATCTGTGTACCCTCTTTTTACTTTCTATTATTTATATTAAATAAAGAAAAAATAGTATTTTCTGTGTATTTTCTGAATTATCCTTGCAAAGAAAAATACCCCAAAAATAAAAGTTCTCCAAATGCCCTGAAAATGAAATATGATTTTTTCTAGAATATTTGAGGATTTTAGGCACTGAGAACACAGCATGGGGAGGAGCCACGTGCCCGCGAGGGTGGAGGGTGCGCCCACCCCCTGGGCACGCCCCCTGCCTCGTGGACCCCACGTGGGTCCCCTCCACTTATCCTTGCACCCACACACTTCTTCTTGATCCGGAAAAAATCACTAGCCAGCTCAAACCCGAGTTCTTGCTCATCTTGCTTCCATTTTCGATCTCCTTGCTCAAAGCTCCTTTCCCAAAACTGCTTTGGGGGGTCGTTCTTCGGTATGTGACTCCTCCAATGGTCCAATTAGTCTTTGTTCTAGTGCTTTATTTATTGCAAAATTTTGCTGCTTAGGAGACCCTGTTCTTGAGCTTGCATGTCAAATTTATGTGGTCAAAAGTAGTTTTTTGCATGATGTGGCCTCTAGGCACTTGTAGGAGTAGTTGCTATCAATCTTGTTGAGTTTGGTTCACTTTTATTTTAAGTTACTAAAAATTTCAGAAATTTTCAGAAAAAGATGAAGAGTTTTTTGAGGGGCTCATCGAGCCGAAGCTCGAAGGATAAGCAAAGTGAAGAGAACAGGAAGCCCAAGTATAATCTCCCTCGTACTGCGGAGGTTCGGCCATGCGAATGGCCTTGTGATGAGTTCTTGAGAGAAGCCGGGATTCATGAAGATTTTTATCATTTGGCTGAGAATGCAGGCCTCACCGCCTTCCTCCATGACCAGCGTGAATAGTATCTCTTACTCACCAATATGTTTGTGCAAAATTTTCATTTCCATGCTAGGAGATCACCACCTTCGGTGGAATTTTATTTATATGATGAGCATAAGGAGATGTCACTTTTTGATTTTTGCCGGGTCTGTTTGATACCCTATGAGGGCAGCATAGAGGAACCACATCGTAATGATGTGGAGTGATTTATTGATATGATTGTTGTAGGGGAAACGAGGAAAGTTTCTGATGCAAGAATCACTAGCATACATTTTCCTGTTCTACGTTACTTTGCAATATTTGCTAGTAGATGCTTAATTGGTCGCGGGAACTGTGGAAACCTTAGTGCCCTTGATATTGTTATTTTGCGCCATGCCTTGTTTCATGATACTACTTTCAGTTTAGGCGCTATTGTTGCTAAACGGTTAAATCTGAACCATACTAAGGGCCCTGTCCTCAGAGGCATCTTTGCCTCGCGCCTTGCTGCACACTTTAACACACCTATCAGGCATTATGAGAAAGAGGAAAAGTTGCTACCTCCTGTTGTTCTAGGTTATAAGAGTGTGGTAGCACATGAGTTTATTGTTAAGGATAAGAATAAGATACTCAAATATAAGTTGATATTTAACAAAAAATATTATGAGTTTATTACCTTGCATGCACCCTCTTTGTTCAACATATTTTCGGACATATACCTTGTTCTGCCGGAGGCCATTCATGCCTACCGGAGCCAGATGTCAGCTGCAGAGCCGGAGCCACCATCAGATCCTCACCGTCAGTCTATTTATCAGTGGAATCCGGAGGAGATCGCCAGCCAGTGGTAATCTGAGGACCCTTCTCAATACGACCCCAGCTACAGTTTTGATCCATGGGCATAGACCAACTTAGGCCAAAAGCCTAAGCTTGGGGAGTACGTATTTCTCACCGACATTACATTCATGGTCACACACTCATGCCAATTGTCGGTGCTCATACTTTTTCATTGTATCATCCATGCTAGTTTAATTTTGTTAAGCTTTATTTTTGTGTGTTTGGAAAACCTTAAGAAAAACCAAAAAATATTAGCTGTAGCTTTTAGCTAGTTTATTTACCATGCCTGTAGTACTAGTAATTAAAAATATAACCCAAATAGATTTCTCGTTCTTCTTTTGCTTGTTGGGAGCTTTCCCGTGTAAATAGTTCGGTTTCCTTTCTTTCCTTTGGGGGTCGAGAGGAGAAGACCATAATGAAAATGTTAAGTGGCTCTCATATGCATCATTGTTGATCTAACAGAGAGCCCATATTACCTTGTCTTCTCTCTTGAATTGAATGCTTGCAGATTCCAGCTTAGTCCAATGCACGTGCACTATTATTATTATCCACACCGTTTGGTCGTGCAAGTGAAAGGCAATAATGACGTTATATGATGAATTGATTGAGATGAGAAAATCTGGTGTGAACTCGACCTCTCTTGTTTTTTGTAAATATGATTAGTTCATCGTTCCTGATTCAGCCTATTATGAATGAAACATATTTGCAATGACAATTAGAGATTATAGTTGCTTATGCCATGCTTAATTAGCTAGGAGTTTATAATGGTTTACCTTGCGTGCCAACATGCTATTAAAATGGTTTTGATGTGGTATGATAGGGTGGTATCCTCCTTTGAATGATTCGAGTGGCTTGACTTGGCACATGTTCACGCATGTAGTTGAAACAAAATCAACATAGCCTCTATGATATTTATGTTCATGGTGAATTATATCCTACTCATGATTGCCTTAGGTGTTGATTAATTTTAATGCATGTTCATGACTATTGTCGCTCTCTAGCTGGTCGCTTCCCAGTCTCTTTCTAGCCTTCACTTGTACTAAGCGGGAATACTGCTTGTGCATCCAACTCCATAAACCCCAAAGTTATTCCTTATGAGTCCACCTACCTTCCTATATACGGTATCTACCTGCGGTTCCAAGTAAATTTGTATGTGCAAAACTCTAAACCTTCAAATAAACATTCTGTTTTTGTATGCTCGAATAGCTCATGTATCAACTAGGGCTGTCTGTATCTTCCATGCTAGGCAAGTTATTCTCAAGAGGAGTGGACTCCGCTCCTCATTCACGAGAAAATGGCTGGTCACCAGGATGCACAGTCCCATGCTCAAATCAAATCAAAATAATTGCAAACAAAACTCCCCCAGGATTGTTGTTAGTTGGAGGCACCCGTTGTTTTGGGCAAGCCATGGATTGATGCTTGTTGGTAGTGGGGGAATATAAACTTTACCATTCTGCTTGGGAACCGCCTATAATGTGTGTAGCATGGAAGATATCGAGATCTCTTGGTTGTTATGTTGACAATGAAAGTGTACCGCTCAAAATATTATTCACCTCTATTTCAAAATCGAGCTATGGCACCTCTACAAATCCCTGCTTCCCTCTGCGAAGGGCCTATCTATTTACTTTTATGTTGAGTCATCATCCCCTTATTAAAAAGCACCAGTTGGAGCACCGCTGTCATTTGCATGTATTATCATTACTTTACATTGAGTATGACTTGACTGGATCTCTTTTACCATGAATTACAATGTCTAGTCAGTCCTTGATCTTTAAAGGTGCTCTGCATTTATGTTTTGTGGTCTCAGAAAAGGCTAGCGAGATACCATCTTGTTATATCATATTATGATTGTTTTGAGAAAGTGTTGTCATCCGAGATTTATTATTATTGCTCGCTACTTGATTATGCCCTTGATATGACTAAACATGTGACCTAAATGTTATTGTGAATATGGTTAGTTCATAATCTTTGCTGAAAACTTGAATGTTGGCTTTACATATTTACAACAACCAGAGCAAACAGAGTTTGTAAAAGTTTTTCTTTATCACTTTCAGTTTATCAACTGAATTTCTTGAGGACAAGCAAAGGTTTAAGCTTGGGGGAGTTGATACGCCTCTGTTGTATCTACTTTTCCAAACACTTTTGCCCTTCTTTTTGACTCTAACTTGCATAATTCGAATGGAACTAACCGGACTGGCGCTGTTTTCAGCAGAATTGCCATGGTGTTATTTTTGTGCAGAAATAAAAGTTCTCGAAATGACCTAAAAATCAACGGAGATTATTTTTGGAATACATAAAAAATATTGGCGACACGATCCACATTAGAGGGCCCACCCCCAGTCCACGAGGGTGGGGGTCGCGCCCCCTGCCTCGTGCCCCCCCTGACGCTCCACTGATGTCCATCTTGACTCCATATATTCACTTTCGGGGAGAAAAAACTAGGGAGAAGGATTCATCACGTTTTATGATATGTAGCCGTCGCCAAGCCCTAAACTCTCGTGGGAGGGCAGATCTGGAGTCCGTTCGGGTCTCCGGAGAGGGGAATCCGCCGCCATCGTCATCATCAACCTTCCTCCATCACCAATTTCATGATGCTCACCGCCGTGCGTGAGTAATTCCATCGTAGGCTTGCTGGACGGTGATGCGTTGGATGAGATTTATCATGTAATCGAGTTAGTTTTGTTGGGGTTTGATCCCTAGTATCCACTATGTTCTGAGATTGATGTTGCTATGACTTTGCTATGCTTAATACTGGTCACTACGGCCCGAGTGCCATGATTTCAGATCTGAACCTATTATGTTTTCATGAATATATGAGAGTTCTTGATCCTATCTTGTAAGTCTATAGTCACCTATTATGTGTTATGATCAGTTAACCCCGAAGTGACAATAATCGGGATACTTACCAGTGATGACCATAGGTTGAGGAGTTCATGTATTCACTATGTGTGAATGCTTTGGTCTGGTACTCTATTAAAAGGAGGCCTTAATACCCCTTAGTTTCCAATAGGACCCCACTGCCATGGGAGGGTAGGACAAAAGATGTAATGCAAGTTCTTTTCCATAAGCATGTATGACTATATTCGGAATACTTGCCTACATTACATTGATGAACTGGAGCTAGTTCTGTGTCACCCTATGTTATAACTGTTGCATGATTGATCGCATCCGACAGAATTCTCCATCACCGATCCAATGCCTACGAGCTTTTCATATATTGTTCTTCGCTTATTTACTTTTCCGTTGCTACTGTTACAATCACTATAAAACAAAAAATATTACTTTTGCTACCGTTACCACTACTATCATATTACATTGCTACTAAATACTTCGCTGGAGATATTAAGTTTCTAGGTGTGGTTGAATTGACAACTCAGCTGCTAATACTTGATAATATTCTTTGGCTCCCCTTGTGTAGAATCAATAAATTTGGGTTGAATAGTCTACCCTTGAAAATTGTTGCGATCCCCTATACTTGTGGGTTATAACAGCTTCACCGAGGTCTTTCATTGAAAATTCTTATTCAAGTATCCTTTTATGCTATTCAGAAATTCAGTATCATTTTCGATCAACAATATGTCATCCACATATAATATCAGAAATGCTACAGAGCTCCCACTCACTTTCTTGTAAATACAGGATTCTCCAAAAGTCTGTATAAAATCATATGCTTTGATCACACTATCAAAGCGTATATTCCAACTCCGAGATGCTTGCACCAATTCATAAATGGATCGGTGAAGCTTACACACTTTGTTAGCACATTTTGGATCGACAAAACCTTCTGGTTGCATCATATACAATTCCTCTTTAAGATATCCATTAAGGAACGCAGTTTTGACATCCATTTGCCAAATTTCATAATCATAAAATGCGACAATTGCTAACATGATTCAGACGGACTTAAGCATCGCTACGGGTGAGAAGGTCTCATCATAGTCAACTCCTTGAACTTGTCGAAAACCTTTCGCAACAAGTCGTGCTTTGTAGACAGTAACATTACCGACAGCGTTATTCTTCTTCTTGAAGATCCATTTATTCTCTATGGCTTGCCGATCATCGGGCAACTCAACCAAAGTCCACACTTTGTTCTCATACATGGATCCCATCGCAGATTTCATGGCCTCAAGCCATTTCACGGAATCTTGGCTCATCATCGCTTCCTCATAGTTCATACGTTCGTCATGGTCTAGTAACATGACCTCCAGAACAGGATTACTGTACCACTCTGGTACGGATGTTACTCTGCTTGACCTACGAGGTTCGGTGGTAACTTGATCAGAAGTTTCATGATCATCATTATTAGCTTCCTCACTTACTGGTGTAGGAATCACTAGAACTGATTTATGTGATGCACTACTTTCCAATAAGGGAGCAGGTACAGTTACCTCATCAAGTTCTACTTGCCTCCCACTCGGTTCTTTTGAGAGAAACTCCTTCTCTAGAAAGGCCCCATTCTTAGCAACGAATATCTTGCCTTCGGATCTGTGATAGAAGGTGTACCCAACAGTCTATTTTGGGTATCCTATGAAGACACATTTCTCCGATTTGGGTTCGAGCTTATCAGGTTGAAGCTTTTTCAAATAAGCATCGCAGCCCCAAAGTTTAAGAAACGACAACTTGGGTTTCTAGCGAAGCCACAGTTCGGAAGGTGTCGTCTCTACGGATTTCGATGGTGCCCTATTTAACGTGAATGCAGTCGTCTCTAAAGCATAACCCGAAAACGATGGCGGTAAATCAGTAAGAGACATCATAGGTCGCACCATATCTAATAAAGTGAAGTTACGACATTCGGACACACCATTATGCTGTGGTGTTCCAGGTGGCGTGAGTTGTGAAACTATTCCGCATTGTTTCAAATGAAGACCAAACTCGTAACTCAAATATTCTCCTCCACGATCAGATCGTAGAAATTTTCTTTTCTTGTTATGAAGATTTTCCACTTCACTCTGAAATTCTTTGATGGTTTCAAATGTTTCAGACTTATGTTTCATCAAGTAGATATATGATACGTCTCCAACGTATCTATAATTTTTGATTGCTCCATGCTATATTATCTACTGTTTTGGACATTATTGGGCTTTATTATCCACTTTTATATTATTTTTGGGACTAACCTATTAACCGGAGGCCCAGCCCAGAATTGCTGTTTTTTTGCCTATTTTAGGGTTTCGAAGAAAAGGAATATCAAACGAAGTCCAAATGGAATGAAACCTTCGGGAACGTGATTTTCTCAATGAACATGATCGAGGAGACTTGGACCCTACGTCAAGAAACAAAGGAGGAGGCCACGAGGTAGGGGCGCGCGCCTACCCCCCCGGGCGCACCCTCCACCCTCGTGGGCCCCCTGTTGCTCCACCGACATACTCCTTCCTTCTATATATACGTGCGTACCCCCAAACGATCAGATACAGAGCCAAAAACCTAATTTCACCGCCGCAACTTTCTGTATCCACGAGATCCCATCTTGGGGCCTGTTCCGGAGCTCCGCCAAAGGGGGTATCCATCACGAAGGGCTTCTACATCAACACCATAGCCTCTCCAATGAAGTGTGAGTAGTTTACCTCAGACCTTCGGGTCCATAGTTATAAGCTAGATGGCTTCTTCTCTCTTTTTGGATCTCAATACAAAGTTCTCCCCCTCTCTTGTGGAGATCTATTCGATGTAATCTTCTTTTTGCGGTGTGTTTGTTGAGACCGATGAATTGTGGGTTTATGATCAAGATTATCTATGAAAAATATTTGAATCTTCTCTGAATTCTTTTATGTATGATTGGTTATCTTTGCAAGTCTCTTCGAATTATCAGTTTGGTTTGGCCTACTAGATTGATCTTTCTTGCAATGGGAGAAGTGCTTAGCTTTGGGTTCAATCTTGCGGTGTCCTTTCCCAGTGACAGTAGGGGCAGCAAGGCACGTATTGTATTGTTGACACCGAGGATAAAAATATGGGTTTTTATCATATTGCATGAATTTATCCCTCTACATCATATCATCTTGCTTAAGGCGTTACTCTATTTCCATGAACTTAATACTGTAGATGCATGCTGGATAACGGTTGATGAGTGGAGTAATAGTAGTAGATGCAGGCAGGAGTCAGTTTACTTGTCTCGGATGTGATGCCTATATACATGATCATACCTAGATACTCTCATAACTATGCTCAATTCTGTCAATTGCTCAACAGTAATTCGTTCACCCACCGTAAAATACTTATGCTCTTCAAAGAAGCCACTAGTGAAACCTATGGCCCCCTGGTCTATCTTCATCACATTAATCTTCCTATACTTATTTATTTACTTTGCTTTTTTACTTTTCTTTTATTTTACTTTGCATCTTTATCACAAAATTACCAAAAAAATATATTATCTTATCATATCTATCAGATCTCACTCTCGTGAGTGACCGAGAAGGGATTGACACCCCCTTATCACGTTGGTTGCGAGGAGTTATTTGTTTTGTGCAGGTACGAGGGACTCGCGTGTAGCCTCCTACTAGATTGATAACTTGGTTCTCAAAAACTGAGGGAAATACTTACGCTACTTTGCTGCATCATCCTTTCCTCTTCAAGGAAATCCAACGAGTGCTCAAGAGGTAGCAAGAAGATTTCTGGCGCTGTTGCCGGGGAGTCTATGCAAAAGTCAACATACCAAGTACCCATCACATACCCTTATCTCTCGCATTACATTATTTGCCATTTGCCTCTCGTTTTCCTCTCCCCCACTTCACCCTTGCCGTTTTATTCGCCCTCTCTCTCTCTCTATCCTCCCTCTCTTTCTCTATTTGCCTCTTTTTGCCCGTTTGCTTTTTTTTGCTTGTGTGTTGGATTGCTTGCTTGTCACGATGGCTCAAGATAACACTAAATTGTGTGACTTTACCAATACCAACAACAATGATTTTATTAGCACTCCGATTGCTCCTCTTACCGATGCTGAATCTTGTGAAATTAATGCCGCTTTGCTGAATCTTGTCATGAAAGATCCGTTTTCCGGCCTTCCTAGTGAAGATACCGCTACCCATCTAAATAGCTTCGTTGATTTATGTGATATGCAAAATAAGAAAGATGTGGACAATGATATTGTTAAATTGAAGCTATTTCCTTTTTCGCTTAGAGATTGTGCTAAAGCTTGGTTTTCATCTTTGCCTAAAAATAGTGTTGATTCTTGGAACAAGTGCAAAGATGCTTTTATCTCTAAGTATTTTACTCCTGCTAAGATCATTTCTCTTAGAAACTATATTATGAATTTTAAGTAACTTGATCATCAACATGTTGCCCAACCTTGGGAGAGGATGAAATTAATGATACGTAATTGCCCTACTCATGGTTTGAATTTGTGGATGATTATACAAAACTTTTATGCCAGATTGAATTTTGCTTCTAGAAATCTTTTAGATTCGGCCGTGGGAGGCACTTTTATGGAAATCACTTTAGGAGAAGCTACTAAACTCCTAGATAATATTATGGTTAATTATTCTCAATGGCATACTGAAAGATCTTCTAATAAAAAAGTGCATGCGATAGAAGAAATTAATGTTTTGAGTGGAAAGATGGATGAACTTATGAAATTATTTGCTAATGAAAGTGTTTCTTCTGATCCTAATGATATTCCTTTGTCTACTTTGATTGAGAATAATAATGAATCTTTGGACGTGAATTTTGTTGGTAGGAATAATTTTGGTAACAACGCGTATAGAGGAAACTTTAATCCTAGGACTTATCCTAGTAATTCCTCAAATAATTATGGTAATTCCTGTAACAATGCTTATGGAAATTTTAATAAGATACCCTCTGATTTTGAATATAATATTAAAGAATTTATTACTTCGCAAAAGAATTTCAATGCTTTGATTGAAGAAAAATTGCTTAAGATTGATGATTTGGCTAGGAATGTTGATAGAATTTCTCTTGATGTTGATTCTTTAAAGCTTAGATCTATTCCTCCTAAGCATGATATCAATGAGTCTCTCAAAGCCACGAGAATTTCCATTGATGAGTGCAAAGAGAGAACCGCTAGGATGCGTGCTAAGAAAGATGCCTTTATAAGAGCGTGTTCTTCTAGTTCCTATGAAAATAAAGATGCAGATCTAAAATTTATTGATGTGTCCCCCATTAAATATTTGTTTTGCAATATGAATCTTGATAATGATGGGACTGATTATGATCCACCTTTACCTAGAAGGCGTTCCAAAAATTCAGAGTTTTTAGATCTTGATGTTAAATTTGATGAAAGTGGGATTGAGGAAATCAAAACCCTAGATACTAATAAACCCACTACTATGGATTTCAAGGAATTTAATTATGAAAATTGCTCTTTGATTGGTTGTGTTTCCTTGTTGCAATCCTTGCTAAATTCTCCTCATGCTTATAGTCAAAATAAAGCATTTACTAAACATATCGTTGATGCCTTGATGCAATCTTATGAAGAAAAACTTGAGTTGGAAGTTTCTATCCCTAGAAAAATTTATGATGAGTGGGAACCAACTATTAAAATTAAAATTAAAGATCATGAGTTCTATGCTTTGTGTGATTTGGGTGCTAGTGTTTTCACGATTCCAAACACTTTGTGTGATTTGTTAGGTTTCCGTGATTTTGATGATTGCTCTTTAAACTTGCACCTTGCGGATTCCACTATTAAGAAACCTATGGGAAGAATCAATGATGTTATTATTGTTGCAAATAGGAATTATGTGCCCGTAGATTTTATTGTTCTTGACATAGATTGCAATCCTTCATGTCCTATTATTCTTGGTAGACCTTTCCTTAGAACGATTGGTGCAATTATTGATATGAAGGAAGGAAATATTAGATTCCAATTTCCGTTAAGGAAAGGCATGGAACACTTTCCTAGAAAGAAAATCAAATTACCTTATGAATCTATTATGAGATCCACTTATGGATTGCCTACCAAAGATGGCAATACCTAGATCTATCCTTGCTTTTTATGCCTAGCTAGGGGCGTTAAACGATAGCGCTTGTTGGGAGGCAACCCAATTTTATTTTTATTCCTTGCTTTTTGCTCCTGTTTAGTAATAAATAATTTATCTAGCCTCTGTTTTTTTTGTGTTTTTCGTGTTTAATTAGTGTTTGTGCCAAGTAGAACCGTTGGGAAGACTTGGGGAAAATCTTGCTATCTTTCTGTAAAAAACAGAAACTTTAGCGCTCATGAGAACTACTGTCATTTTTATTTGGAAAGTGATATTTAGTTAATTATTTTTGAAGATGATTAATAGATAAATTCCTCACCTCCATCATTTTATTTTAGGATTTTTGAGGTTCCATATCTTGTGCTAGCTACAGATTACTACAGACTGTTCTGTTTTTGACAGATTCTGTTTTTCGTGTGTTGTTTGCTTATTTTGATGAATCTATGGCTAGTAAAATAGTTTATAAACTATAGAGAAGTTGGAATAAATTGGGTTTAACACCAATATAAATAAAGAATGAGTTCATTACAGTACCTTGAAGTGGTCTTTTGTTTTCTTTCGCCAACGGAGCTCACGAGATTTTCTAATTTGAGTTTGTGTTGTGAAGTTTTCAAGTTTTTGGGTAAAGATTTGATGGATTATGGAACAAGGAGTGGAAAGAGACTAAGCTTGGGGATGCACATGGCACCCCCTAGATAATCTAAGGACACCTAAAATCCAAAGCTTGGGGATGCCCCAGAAGGCATCCCCTCTTTCGTCTACTTCTATCGGTAACTTTACTTGGAGCTATATTTTTATTCACCACATGATATGTGTTTTGCTTGGAGCGTCTTGTATGATTTGAGTCTTTGCTTTTTAGTTTACCACAATCATCCTTGCTGTACACACCTTTTGAGAGAGCCATACATGATTTGGAATTTGTTAGAATACTCTATGTGCTTCGCTTATATCTTTTGAGTTATATAATTTTGCTCTAGTACTTCACTTATATTTTTAGAGCACAGTGGTGGATTTGTTTCATTCATGACCTCCAGCACCCGTACACTCTGGTACGGCTAATACGCTAGGGGCTTAAGCATACCCCTTATTACGGCATGAGAAGTCCGAACACTTTCGACTGTGCGGCACCCCGAACTTATAGCATTATATGCATCAGCTCCGAATCATGTCTTGGGTCAATAGTTGGGTTTGCCCGGCTCCCATGTTTTGGTACCTTACGTTCCGCTATATTAGCTAAGGTAGCACTTGGAGAACTACTGCGATTGTGCCCTGGTTAAGCTGGGCTAAGCACCTCAGTAGAGAAAGCTAAAACTGACTGTCATGATAAGGCGAGAGACTGGTCGCTGTTCGAGAGGTTTTGAGTCCCTAAAGACTTATGCCGCTTAGAGCGAGGAGTCGGCTTTGTCCGGCTTAAGGCGTGTATAGCGCCCCGAATTCGGCCTTCTGAATACTAGGGGCTTCGCCAAAATTTAAAATTATAGAATTCTATGCCTAAGTGAGAGTGATAAAGCATTATAGTCTGATTGCCTTGTTCGTTGTGCTGAGCACCTCCCTCGAAGGACCCAAAAATGGGAACAAGAGTGCTCAGGTTTATCCCGAACACCCAAGCACTCGTGGCATGGGGACAGAAGCCGACGACTAACCATCTCTCAGATTTGATAAATAGCCGAACAGAAGGTAATATTTTAAATTGAAACAAGCATTGCATAGCGCATATGAACAAGTTTTCATAATACAGGATCACACGAGCAAGTTCATTCAAATATTACATCTTTCGCACACTCGTCCACTACAAGACGGGCACCCTTCAGGACACCCTCATAATACATCTCGGGGTGGCGATGCTCCTTGCCCTGCGGTGGCCCCTCCTTCACCAGCTTCACAGCGTCCATCTTGGCCCAATGCACCTTCGCAGGGGCAAAATCCTGGCATGCACCTTCGATGTAGATAGACTGCTTGATGACTACCAGCCGTGGGTAGGCATCCACAAGCCGCCTCACTAGGCCGAAGTAGCTGTTTGGAAGGGCGTCGCCAGGCCACATCCGGACTATAAGGCCCCTCATGGCCTGTTCGGCCGCCTTGTGCAGCTCGACCAGTTGCTTCAGCTGGTCGCTCATAGGCATCAGGTGTTTGGTCCCACTATAATGACCAGAACAGCTTCTCCGTCGAGCTTCCCTCCTCGGCCTGGTAAAACTTTGTGGCGTCCGACATGCTGCGGGGCAAATCTGCGAATGCTCCTGGAGAGCTACGTACTCGGGTAAGTAACAAGTAATTTACTTTCACATGCTTGCTTTGCATATTGAATGCCTTACCCTCTGCTATCTTCCTCGTCGCGTCAATCTCCTGGAGGGCCTTTTGGGCTTCAGCCATGGCATTCTTTGCGCTCTCAAGGGCCGTGGCAAGCTCAGACTCTCGCATCTTCGAGTCAAGCTCCAACGCCTCGTGCTTCGTCATGAGAGCTTGGAGCTCTTGATGCACCTCGCCCACCCGCGCCTCTTGCTTTTCCTGCTCGATGCGCTCCTGGGCCGCTTTGTTTTCGGCCTCGGACAGTGCTTGTCAGGGTTGCCACTTCGGTCGTGGCCCCTGGCAAATTCATGATGATCCTGCCATTTTGCAATCGCATCTTATATATATATATATATAGACTAGGTATTACTTACCTTTGTTCTCCTCGAGCTGCCTCTTAGCAAGGCCGAGCTCTTTCTCGGACCCCTCGAGGTCCTGCTTCAGTGCGGCGACCTCCGCAGTCAGTGCGGCAGAGGTCAGCAGCGAAGCCTGCATACGCATATAGACATACTTATATTAGACTCCTGCAGATATTATTTGATCCTCTATTCGGCTTTTCTTTGTGAACACCAAACAAAGCATCAGGGGCTACTGTCTATGCGGTAATATTTTTCCTATATTTTAAATACTTACCTCAAAGCCTGTTCGAAGGCTGGCACAGGCTTCAGTCAGTCCGCTCTTGGCGGACTGAACCTTCTTGATCACCGCACTCCTAATAGTGCGGTGCTCCTCGTTGATAGAAGTGCCACGAAGCGCTCCCAGCAGGTCGTCCGGTGCCTCTGGATGGACAGAGGTCGCTGGCACAGGCGACTTGCCCCTTTGGGAAGGGAGCCGCCTGCCTGAGTCTGGAACCACGGGAGGTTCCGGCGCGGTGTTCGGCTGAGAGCCAAACTTGGAGCCCCCGGGAGCCTTGCTCCCTTTGCTCCTGGAGTCCGAAAGGTCGTCTTGAGGCGCCTCCGGGACTGTCTCGCCCCCGGCTCGGCGCCCCTTGAGACAATACCTCGGCATTGTCCGTATTGCAGGGGGAGGAGGCGGACGGAAGTGGATCTCTATCCATATCCGACGAGTCCAAGGAACCATCCGACGAAGATACGTCGATACGGGCTTGGGGCGGTTTGCGTAATATTCGGCGTTAGGAAAAGCAGTGCGACAACGGTATGCCATGAGTTACTCTGGTATCCGAATACTCACGATTTCACGAGGGGCTTGGCCCTGAGCAGCCACTCATCTTCGCCTTCGGCGGCAGCAGTGGAGCAGTCCGGAAGAAGAGTCCTTCCTTCTTGGACCCTTCGGCCTCCCCAGTTGGGGCGGCCTTCCTTTTCTTGTCTCCCCCGGCTGGAGGGGGAGCGTCTTCATCTTCCTCCTCGTCTTTGTGGGAGGAGTGCGTCGCGGAGTTATCGGACGATGAGTCCGATACCACCTGGCGCCGGGAACTCTTTCGGGTTCCCTTGGCCTTCTTCTTGGTATTCTCCAGCACCTTATAAGGAGCCGGAGTCAGCATCTCCGTCAGGAGAGCGTCCGTGGTGTCTTCGGGCAGGGCGGCGGACAGTTAATCTGCTCCGATGCCTCCACCCAATCATGTCAAGGGCATGGGAGCTCAGACCCCGCACATGGATAAGCTATGTGAGGGAGTCCTGGATTAGGGGGTGTTCGGGTAGCCGGACTATACCTTCAGCCGGACTCCAGGACTATGAAGATACAAGATTGAAGACTTCGTCCCGTGTCCGGATGGGACTTTCCTTAGCGTGGAAGGCAAGCATGGCGATGCGGATATTCAAGATCTCCTACCATTGTAACCGACTCTGTGTAACCCTAACTCTATCCGGTGTCTATATAAACTGAAGGGTTGTAGTCCGTAGGACATCAACTCCATATACAACAATCATACCATAGGCTAGCTTCTAGGGTTTAGCCTCCTTGATCTCGTGGTAGATCTACTCTTGTACTACCCATATCATCAATATTAATCAAGCAGGAGTAGGGTATTACCTCCATCGAGAGGGCCTGAACCTGGGTAAAACATCGTGTCCCTTGTCTCCTGTTACCATCCGGCCTTGACGCACAGTTCGGGACCCCCTACCCGAGATCCGCCGGTTTTGACACCGACATTGGTGCTTTCATTGAGAGTTCCTCTGTGTCGTCGCCTTTAGGCCCGATGGCTCCTTTGATCATCAACAACGATGCGGTCCAGGGTGAGACTTTTCTCCCCGGACAGATCTTCGTCTTTGGCGGCTTTGCACTGCGGGCAAATTCGCTTGGCCACCTGGAGCAGATCGAAAGCTACGCCCCTGCCCATCAAGTCAGGTTTGGAAGCCTAAACTACATGGCAGGCATCCGCGGAGATTTGATCTTCGACGGATTCGAGCCACAACCAAGCGCGCTGCACTGTCTCGCGGGGCATGATCTAGCTCTGTCACCGAACAGTATCCCGGAGGCCGCAAACACACCAGCTCTGACCCTTAATTCGGAGCCAGTTGTGTCAATCGAGGATGAGCGGTTGCACGTCACCTCGGGGGCTGCAATCTCAAAGGCGATCGAGCCGAACACCGGCCCCACACTTCGCGTGACTCACGACTCCGAGGATCCGGACTCCTCTCCAGACTCCGAACCCCCCGCGCCCCTGCCGATCGAATCCGATTAGGCGCCAATAACGGAGTTCACCGCCGCGGACATCTTTCAGCACTCGCCTTTTGGCGATATCCTGAATTCTCTCAAGTCTCTCTCTTTATTAGGAGAGCCCTGGCCGAACTTCGGTCAGCGAGGATGGGATACGGAGGATGAAGAAATTCAAAACCCACCCACCACCCACTTGGTAGCCACTGTCGACAATTTAAACGACGTGCTCAACTTCGACTCCAGAGAGATCGACAACATGGATGACGATGGAGGAGATACCGATGAACCAACGCCCATAGGGCATTGGACAGCCACCTCATCTCATGATGTGTACATGGTGGATACCCCTAAAGGAAGCGACAACAAGGAAAAAGGGGATGGAACGGGAGATCGAGCCCCCAAAAAGCAATCAAAGCATCGGCGTAAACGCCGACCCAAGCCCCGCCTTGATAAAAACCCAGCCATAGAGCAGGACGAGCCGGTAGACGACGAGCAGGCCTTAGAGCAACCGTCCAAACAGGGCAACACGGATAGAGAAACCGAACATCCCTCCTCCGGCGAAAACGGCATTCCGGACGACCTCACGCCGGATAAACACATGGAGCAGAAGAATCTCCACAAGAGGCTCATTGCAACTGCACGTAGCCTGAAAAAGCAGAAGCGGAAGCGAAAAACAGCGGAAGATGCACTCCGGATTAGATGGAGCAAAATAATCAATACCGCAGATAAATACGGCGACGGTCACCGCACTAAAAGCTATCCGAAAAGAAAGCTACTGCCTGAATTCGACGAAGAGGCCCTAGAGCCCTCGCATTCAAAAAATAAGAAAGCCACACGGTCGGATAGATGACCGCATAAAGCGGCAAGCGGCGCCGCACTTAAATCGGCATGCGACCCACCTAAGGATTCGCATCATGGCCCAGTTAGGTCCATTTATGGGCCAAGAAAGCAAGCTCTCGTAAGCAATGCAATAAAGCCATCATCAGAATCCGGCACACCCAAATACAGGGGCGCCGCACACCCCATATGTTTCACCGATGAGGTCCTGGACTATGAATTTCCAGAGGGATTCAGACCCGTAAACATAGAGGCATATGATGGAACAACAGACCCTGGAGTCTGGATCGAGGATTATATCCTCCACATACACATGGCTAGAGGAGACGATCTCCACGCCATAAAATATTTACCCCTTAAGCTTAAAGGGCCAGCCCGGCATTGGCTCAAAAGCCTTCCTGAAAACACAATTGGAAGTTGGGAAGAGCTCGAGGATGCTTTCTGAGCAAATTTTCAAGGGACCTATGTCCGCCCTCCGGATGCAGACGATCTTAGTCACATAACTCAACAGCCCAGAGAATCAGCTCGGCAGTTCTGGAATAGATTCCTCACTAAAAAGAATCAGATAGTCGACTGTCCGGACGCCGAAGCCTTAGCAGCTTTCAGGCATAACGTCCGAGACGAATGGCTCGCCAGACACCTCGGCCAAGAAAAGCCAAGAACAATGGCCGCACTAACAAGCCTCATGACCCGCTTTTGTGCAGGAGAGGACAGCTGGTTGGCAAGGTGCAGCCCCAGCGACCCAAGTACATCCGAAACTAGGGATGGAAACGGAAAACCGCGATGCAACAAGGACTGTCGCCGGACTAAGGAAAAAAGTCCGAAGAGCATGGCAGTCAATGCAGGATTCAAAGGCTCATTACAAAATCAGACAAAACCGCCCCTCCAAGATAACAGGGACGATCCATCCAACTTAAATAATATCCTGGACAGGATATATCAGATACACAATACTCCCGGGAAGCATGCTAACCATACCCATAGAGATTGTTGGGTCTTCAAACAATCCGGCAGACTCAATGCCGAACACAAGGGGCTCGACACACCAAGCGAAGACAAGGACAAACCCCAAAAGCAGAGCACCAGGAAACAAAAGAACTTCCCACAAGAAGTAAAAACAGTGAACTTACTTCACATAACAAAACGTGTGGCGCCCATAAAGGTATGCACCACACGACCTATCCCCAAAGGGTCTCGCCACTGGTTGTCAAAACCAATCATCTTCGATCAGCTAGATTATTCTAGAAATATCAAGAATGCAGGCTGGACTGCCTTGATACTCGATCCAATAATTGGCGGACTCCAGTTTTCAAATGTCCTTATGGACGGCGGCAGTGGACTAAACCTGATATATCAGGATACAATCCATCACATGGGGATAAACCCAGCAAGAATCCGCCGCACCAAAACTTCCTTTCAAGGGGTAACACTTGGTCCGGACACCCATTGTATGGGTTTTCTCCGGCTCGAAGTTATATTCGGCTCTGCCGATAACATCCGCCATGAAAAGCTGACCTTCCATATCGTCCCGTTCTCAAGTCGCAATCAAGCACTACTGGGACGCGAAGCTTTCGCTCGCTTTAACGCAATACCGCATTATGCATCTCTCACGCTTAAGATGCCCGGTCCACGAGGCATCATCTCTTTGAAGGGGAAGCACTAAAGTGCGCCTCCCCAAGCGGAGGACTGTGTGGCCGCTTTAACAGCCCCACAGTAAAATGGCCTCACCGGCCAAAAAACTTCGAAATAGGTCATTAAAGACCATGAACGCGGATAGACGAGTTCGGTACAAAATCATCATTGATGCAGGCTTAGTGGCCATATACCCCCGCACTAGGGGCTCCATGCATATACAATAAGAGACAATAAAGCTCAGTTTTATATATTTTCCTTTATACTTTGTTTATTTTAAACTTTTTCGGCACGACCCGTTTTCAACTCAGTTCCTCTCTTTTACAGATGAACGTCGTGCGACGCCCGTCCAGGATACGGCACAACAGAGACACAGGCACAGACGTGCAGTAGGGATCCGTCCTAAAGGATTCTTTTTAGATTAAGACCCTGCGTAAACCTTTTTTACTGTCTCTTGTTGCTACACATCCCCTGGTTTTTCTGATATAACCAAGGAGGAGGCTGGCGTCTTGGCATGTGGCCACGTCAGAATTTTTGCACGTACCTGGACACTAGGGGCTTTTTTTAATAAAGAGTGTTGTTTCGCCCGCACTCATAAAGACCGAACACCTTAGGGAGTGTTCGGCGTCGCGAGTTTTGACATTATATGAATCAGCTCCGAATCATATCTTTGGTCAAATGTTGGGTTGCCTGGCTCCTGAGTTCGGCTACCTTACGTTCCGCTCTATCGGCTAAGGTAGCACCAGGAGAACTACTGCGATTGTGCCCCGGTTCGGCCGGGCGAGCACCTCAGTAGAGAAAGCCGAAAACTGACTGTCATGATGTAGCATGAGACTGGTCAGCCACTCGATGACCTATCAGAATCTATCGGATTCCTCCGCTTTAACAAAGGGACGCTTCCCGGTCAGGCACATACGCGCCCCGAACTCGGGCGAGCGCAGTCGCCACCAAGGGGCTACCTAAATAGTCTTACTATCAAGCCCCTATGGCTAAGTGAAAGTGTTAAAGCATTATAGTCCGGTTGCCTGGCCCGCTGCGCTATCACCTCCTTTGTAGGACCAAGACGTTGGGTTAAGTGTGAAAATGCGTCTTCTGCAAGCACCCCCGCACTATGTGCGTGGGGGCTGAAGCCAACGACTGCCATCTTTCAGATTTTGTATATATATATATATATATATATATATATATATATATATATCTTAAAACGGTCGCACAGGAGGTGTTCCCAATACTTGAAGGCACAAGTATAAAAAGGCCACTACAGTTTATCAAAATATTACTTTATAATTTCATATGCTATCATAACATAGCATCTTTCGAGCACTGCGTCTCTATTACACGAGCACCTTCAAGGACTTCCTGAAAATAGTGCTCGGAGGGTACTCGGCTTTTTTCCGAATCTCGGGACGCAACAACGGTGGTCTCCATCTCTGCCCAGTATGTCTTGACACGGGCAAGAGCCATCTTTGCGCCCTCTATGCATGCTGACCTCTTCATTGCATTAATACGCGGCACCGCGTCAAGGAATTGCTGCATCAAGCTGAAATTAACTCTTCGGCTCCGATCTCCCCGGCCACAGATGACCCATGACGTACTTCATGGCGAGTCCGGACAACCTATTCAGTTCGGCCCATTGAGCCAAACGATCGTCCACTGCCAGTGGACGCTTTGGATTGTGAAACTGCGACCAGAAAAGCTTTTCCACTTCGCGATCTTTTTGATCTCGAAAGTGTTCGGTCGCATCAGCAGCACTCGCTGCCAAATCCAGATAGGTATCCTCCACACTCCACATCCGGTCTAATGGAGCAAACTTCGGATCGCAAAATTTCCTTCGCAGCATAAAGGGCTTTCCAGCCGCAATATGTTCGGCCTGACGCGGCTCCTCCTTCGCAGCTCTCATCATAGAGCGTGCGTCCTTGGCATTGGCAACGGCCTTCTCTAAGTCCGTCTGTTTCGCCTGGTCTTCTTTCTCAAAAAGTCTGCAACGGTCTGCAGCGCTCTTTAACTTTTCGGTCATCTCGGCCATCTCTTCCTTGCTTCGGCAATGAGCAGCCTGTTCGGCTCTCAGCTCTTCAAGGGCTTTCTTGGCAGCCGCATCACTTTCTCTGGCTTGTTCTTTAGCTCGGGCAAGTTCTACCCTAAGACTCTCCACGGCGGCCGCACCATCTGCGTCAAGCACACACATCGTAAGACACTGGCATAAAACTCTTCTTACCTGATGCCGCCCGAGGAATTACATACCTTGAGCCTCATCAAGCCGCTTGTTGACAAGTTCGATGTAGACATCTGCCACATCCAGTTGCCGCTTTAGTTCGGCAAAATCATCAGTTCGGCTCGATTCCGGACACCCTGCCGCCTACATTCAAAGGCGACATCTTAGACCTGGGATTATGATCCTCCACGTGCCGTCATTTCCTGACGACGTGCAGAGTCTCAGGGGCTACTATCTACACAGGGCGCATCTTATTCATGCGCAACTGACAAAAGTGTACATTATCTAATGTACCTCAAAACCCGTCAGTAAACTTTTGACGGCCTCATGCAATCCGCTCTCTGCGGATGAGATCCTTTCAATCACCATGCCCATCAATGCACGGTGCTCCTCCGAGATAGAAGCTCGCCCCAGCAGAATCTTTAGCTCCTTTGGCCGAGCACCAGACGGTGCCGGACTTGTCCCATGACCTCTTTCGAAGGCCGGACGCGGAGAACCTCGGGGGGCCACATAGCTATCTTCCGCCCCTGTCGGATTCGGAGAAACCCTCCACGACGACACCTCAGGGTCGCTCGCCTCACTAGGCGGCACGGCAGGGGGAGGTGTCCCGCTCTCCATCATCTCCGGAAGGAGATCCCCCGAAGACGAGCTCTGCTGAGAAGGGCTGAGGTCCGAGCTACAAGGTAAAAATTCGGTTAATCTTCTCAGATATAAATCAAGGATTTCCCTCATCCCTCAAAAGGAAAATCTTTCTCTACTTACGGCTCGCTGGAGGGCTGATCCCCTTGAGGGTGTAGTCCGGCCGAGGAACTCCTCGGCGTCGGACCCTCTGATGAGGATTTTTCCCCCCGCTTCGAGGCCATGGTTTCCGGGTCGTCAGAGGCGGCTCTCTTCTTCCCCTTAGGAGAAGAATTGTCGGTTCCTCCCATCAGAGCAGCCTCCTTCGAGGAGGCCATAGTTTCCTTGTCCTCCCCCTTGCTTCCCTCCAAAGGCATTATCTCCAGCATCCTGACCAGCACGGGATCCGGCCTGGTTTCGGGAAGGGGAGCCGGACACCTGATCAGCTTTGCCTTCGCTATCCACTCCTTTTTAAAAGGATGGCTCTTTTAGGGGCAAGTTTATGACAATTATACGGATAGAAGGTCCGGGCACAAGGTTGCTCACTTGAGTATCCGGGCGATTGCAGCTTAGGCATGCGTCCTCGGTTAAATCCGGAAACATCTCTTGTGATCCGAAGAATAGATTATACATCTCCGCGGGCGTTGTGCCCATGAAATTCTGGAGAGCTCGCGGTCCCTCTAGATTAAACACCCACAGGCTAAGGGAGCGACGTTTGCTGGGCAATATTCAGCGAATCAGCATGACCTGCGTCACCTTGACCAGGCTAAGGTCTCCTTCCAAGAGATCCTTAATGCGGCCCTATAACAAGGGCACGTCTTTGGGCAAACCCCAATCTAACCCTCTGTTAACCCATGACACTAGCCGTGGTGGAGGACCCGAGCAAAAGGCAGGAGGCGCCACCCACTTGGTGCTCCGGGGAGCGGTGATATAAAACCACTCTCGTTGCCACAAGCCTAGCTCCTCTTGAAAAGAGCCCTCGGGCCATGGAGCATCAGCATTTTTGCTTATAACAGCGCCTCCGCACTCTGCGTGCCGTCCCTTGATCATCTTCGGCTCCACTTTGAAGGTCTTGAGCCATAATCCAAAGTGAGGGGTAAGACGGAGGAACGCTTCACACACGACAATAAACGAGGAGATATGGAGGATGGACTCCGGAGCTAAGTCATGGAATTCCAGCCCGTAATAAAACAGCAGTCCCCTCACAAAGGGATCCATTGGGAAGCCCAACCCCTGAAGGAAGTGAGACATGAACACCATGCTCTCACCGGGCTGGGGACTGGGAATGACCTACCCTTGAGCAGGCAACCTATGCGAAATTTCGCCGGTCAGGAACTAAGCCTCCCTCAACTTTAGTACGTCCTCCTCCGTGACAGAGGAGGGCGTCCATCGGCCTTGAAGGTCAGAACCAGACATTGTCAAAGGTCCAAAGCGCCTGGAATCTGGAGCCTAGGGTGTTGGAACTCGAGGCGACGGGCGAACTCGCTTGAGATCAAAAAAAGGAGTAAGGCCTTGGTCTCTTTATAAGAGGTTGAGTACCAAGAGCCCTCCCCGTAACCGTTCGGGACTCGTCTTTAATCGAGGAAACGTGCTAACGGGCGCGGTTGGGTCACCCACATCCGTATTGATGAGAATCCCGTAAAAGGGGGTACACGATCTCTGCTTTGACAAGACGTGCCAAGGAAACCGCCTCGCAAAACGTGCTGAGGTGGAAAAGTAAAAATGATTCGAGTAAAGGACTTGGTCGTAGTGTGATGATGCACAGCGGAATACGTCAGCAGATTTGATTTGTGTTAATATTATTCTCTCTATGGCAATATGTGGAAACTTATTTTGTAGGGCCGGACACTACTCTTGGTGTTTACAATCTTCTATGAAGGACTTGGAGGAGGAACCCGCCTTGCAATGCCGAAGACAATCTGCGCGCCGGATTCGTCGTCATTGAAGCCTGGTTCAGGGGCTACTGAGGGAGTCCTGGATTAGGGGGTGTTCGGGTAGCCGGACTATACCTTCAGACGGACTCCAGGACTATGAAGATACAAGATTGAAGACTTCGTCCCGTATCCGGATGGGACTTTCCTTGGCGTGGAAGGCAAGCTTGGCGATGCGAATATTCAAGATCTCCTACCATTGTAACCGGCTCTGTGTAACCCTAACCCTATCCGGTGTCTATATAAACCGGAGGGTTGTAGTCCGTAGGACATCAACTCCATATACAACAATCATACCATAGGCTAGCTTCTAGGGTTTAGCCTCCTTGATCTCGTGGTAGATCTACTCTTGTACTACTCATATCATCAATATTAATCAAGCAGGAGTAGGGTATTACCTCCATCGAGAGGGCCCGAACCTGGGTAAAAACATCGTGTCCCTTGTCTCCTGTTACCATCCAGCCTTGACGCATAGTTCGGGACCCCCTACCCGAGATCCGCCGGTTTTGACACCGACACTATGGGAAATAAATATCCTACCAGATGTATAGAACTTACTGGATTCGTAGGGCGCTTCACGCTTAGCCCACGGTCCTCGGTAAGAGAGGGAGGGACCTCGGTGCCCTTGAACAGTACCCTCCAAACGTCTTTATGTGTCGTGTCGAAGAGTTCGCTTAGAGTCTGGTGCTGGGCCGGGTCGAACTCTCATAAGTTGAAATCCCGTTGTTGACACGGGAGGATCCGGCGGAAGAGCATGACCTGGACTATGTTGACAAGCTTGAGTTTCTTGCTTGCCATGTTCTGGATACATTTCTGGAGTCCGTCCAGCTCCACCGATGAACCCCAGGACAGGCCCTTCTCCTTGCAAGAAGTGAGCCGCGTGGGGAATCCGGATTGAAACTCGAGGGCCGCCACCCAGTTGGTGTCGCGCGGCTCGGTGATCTAGAACCACCCCGATTGCCACCCCTTTATGGTCTCCACGAAGGAGCCCTCGAGCCATGTAACGTTGGGCATTTTGCCCACCATGGCTCCGCCGTATTCCGCTTGTTGGCCGCCCACCACCTTCGGCTTGATATTGAAGGTCTTCAGCCACAGGACGAAGTGGGGCCGGATGCGGAGGAAAGCCCCGCACACGACGATGAACGCCGAGATGTTGAGGATGATGTTCGGGGCCAGATCATGAAAGTCCAGCCCATAACAGAACATGAGGCCGCGGACAAATGGATGGAGGGGAAACCCCAGTCCGCGGTTGAAGTGGGGGAGCAAGACCACTCTCTCGTGAGGTTCTGGGGTAGGGATGACCTGCCCCGTGGCTGGCAGCCGGTGTGCGATATTCGCGGCTAATTATCTAGCTCCGTGTAACTTTTTGATGTGCCCCTCCGTGACGGAGGAGGCCATCCACTTGCCTCCCGCTCCGGACATGTTTTGGAGAGAGATGAGGAGGAAGATGCGGACTTGGGCGCTGGAGCTCGAGTGCGCGAGAATGGATGAACAAGGAGGAAGAAGGCGTGGGTAGCGAAAGGTGAGATCTCATTCCTTTATAAGGGCGGACTAAACTATGCGCCCCCACTAGCCTGGTAAAACTCGCTTAACCACCAAGCGCCGTAATTGATGGCGCGGTTGGGTTACCCACGTCCGTATTGATGAGAATCCCGTAATAAGGGGAACACGACCTCTGCTTTGACAAGACATGTCAAGAAACCGCCTCGCGTTATGTGCGGGGCTGGTTAAAGGAAAATGGTTAAAATAATTACCGGGCCGTGGCGTGATGTCATGCTGCCAAAACGTGTCAGCAGATTAGATTTGTGGTAATATTATTCTCTCTACGGTGGTATGTGGAACTTATTTTGCAGGGTCGGACACTATCCTCGTATTCAAATTCTTCTGTGGTGTATTCGGGAGAGGAACCCGCCTTGCAATGCCGAAGACAACACTGCGCGCCGGACTCATCGTCATTGAAGCCTGGTTCAGGGGCTACTGAGGGAGTCCTGGATAAGGGGGTCTGCGGACAGCCAGACTATATCCTTTGGCAGGATTGTTGGACTATGAAGAAACTAGATTGAAGACTTTGTCCCATGTCCGGATGGGACTCTACTTGGCGTGGAAGGCGAGCTAGGCAATACGGATATGTATATCTCCTCCTTTGTAACCGAACTTGTGTAACCCTATCCCCCTCCGGTGTCTATATAAACCGGAGGGTTTCAGTCCGTAGGACAACATACAATCATACCATAGGCTAGCTTCTATGGTTTAGCCTCTCCGATCTCGTGGTAGATCAACTCTTGTACCACTCATATTATCAAGAATAAATCAAGCAGGACGTAGGGTTTTACCTCCATCAAGAGGGCCCGAACCTGGGTAAAACATCGTGTCCCTGCCTCTTGTTACCATCTGCCTTAGACGCACAGTTCGGGACCCCCTACCAGAGATCCGCCGGTTTTGATACCGACAGACACCCAATAGTTTCTTTAGTTGAGCTTTTATATACTTATAGCTCTAGTGCATCCGTTGCATGGCTATCCCTACTCACTCAAATTGACATCTATTGATGGGCATCTCCATAGCCCGTTGATATGACTAGTTGATGTGAGACTATCTTCTCCCTTTTTGTCTTCTCCACAACCACCATTCTATCCCACCTATAGTGCTATATCCAAGGCTCACGCTCATGTATTGCGTGAAGATTGAAAAAGTTTGAGAATGTCAAAAGTATGAAACAATTGCTTGGCTTGTCATCGTGGTTGTGCATGATTTAAATATTTTGTGTGGTGAAGATAGAGCATAGCCAGACTATATGATTTTGTAGGAATAAATTTCTTTGGCCATGTTATTTTGAGAAGACATGATTGCTTTGTTAGTATGCTTGAAGTATTTTTATTTTTATGTCAATATGAACTTTTATCTTGAATCTTTCGGATCTGAATATTCATACCACAATTAATAAGAATTACATTAAAATAATGCCAGGTAGCATTCCACATCAAAAATTATCTTTTTATCATTTACCTACTCGAGGACGAGCAGGAATTAAGCTTGGGGATGCTTGATACGTCTCCAACGTATCTATAATTTTGATTGCTCCAAGCTATATTATCTACTGTTTTGGACATTATTGGGCTTTATTATCCACTTTTATATTACTTTTGGGACTAACCTATTAACCAGAGGCCCATCCCAGAATTGCTGTTTTTTTGCCTATTTTAGGGTTTCAAAGAAAAGGAACATCAAACGGAGTCCAAACGGAATGAAACCTTCGGGAACGTTATTTTCTCAACGAACGTGGTCCAGGAGACTTGGACCCTACGTCAAGAAACAAAGGAGGAGGCCACGAGCTAGAGGGGCGCGCCTACCCCCCCCCCCCCCAGGCGCGCCCTCCACCCTCGTGGGCCCCCTGTTGCTCCACCGACGTACTCCTTCCTCCTATATATACCTACGTACCCCCAAACGATCAGATACGGAGCCAAAAACCTAATTCCACCGCCGCAACTCTCTGTATCCACGAGATCCCATCTTGGGGCCTGTTCCGGAGCTCCGCCGGAGAGGGTCGTCATCACGGAGGGCTTCTACATCAACACCATAGCCCCTCCGATGAAGTGTGAGTAGTTTACCTTAGACCTACGGGTCCATAGTTAGTAGCTAGATGGCTTCTTCTCTCTTTTTGGATCTCAATACAATGTTCTCCCCCTCTCTCGTGGAGATCTATTCGATGTAACCTTCTTTTTGCGGTGTGTTTGTTGAGACCGATGAATTGTGGGTTTATGATCAAGTCTATCTATGAATAATATTTGAATCTTCTCTGAATTCTTTTATGTATGATTGGTTATCTTTGCAAGTCTCTTCGAATTATCAGTTTGGTTTGGCCTACTAGATTGATCTTTCTTGCAATGGGAGAAGTGCTTAGCTTTGGGTTCAATCTTGCGGTATCCTTTCCAAGTGACAGTAGGGGCAGCAAGGCACGTATTGTATTGTTGACATCGAGGATAACAAGATGGGGTTTTTATCATATTGCACAAATTTATCCCTCTACATCATGTCATCTTGCTTAAGGCGTTACTCTGTTTCCATGAACTTAATACTCTAGATGCATGCTGCATAGCGGTCGATGAGTGGAGTAATAGTAGTAGATGCAGGCAGGAGTCGGTCTACTTGTCTCGGACGTGATGCCTATATACATGATCATACCTAGATACTCTCATAACTATGCTCAATTCTGTCAATTGCTCAACAGTAATTCGTTCACCCACCGTAAAATACTTATGCTCTTGAGAGAAGCCACTAGTGAAACCTATGGCCCCCGGGTCTATCTTCATCATATTAATCTTCCTATACTTATTTATTACTTTTGTTTTATTTTACTTTGCATCTTTATCACAAAATTACCAAAAAGTATTATCTTATCATATCTATCAGATCTCACTCTCGTGAGTGACCGAGAAGGGATTGACACCCCCTTATCGCGTTGGTTGCGAGGAGTTATTTGTTTTGTGTAGGTACGAGGGACTCACGCGTAGACTCCTACTGGATTGATACCTTGGTTCTCAAAAACTGAGGGAAATACTTATGCTACTTTGCTGCATCATCCTTTCCTCTTCAAGGAAATCCAACGCAGTGCTCAAGAGGTAGCAATATACCCATATCTTCTTAAATCATCTGTGAAGGTAATAAAATAATGATACCCGCCGCGAGCATCAACACTCATTGGACCGCAAACATCAGTATGTATTATTTCCAACAAGTATGTTGCTCGCTTCATTGTTCCCGAGAACGGAGTTTTAGTGATCTTTCCCATGAGGCATGGTTCGCAAGCATCAAGTGATTCATAATCAAGTGATTCCAAAAGCCCATCAACATGGAGTTTCTCATGCGCTTTATACCAATATGACCTAGATGGCAGTGCCACAAATAAGTTGCACTATCATTATTAAAATTATATCTTTTGGCTTCAATACTATGAACATGTGTATCACCACTATCAAGATTTAGTAAAAATAGACCACTCATAAAGGGTGCATGACCATAAAAGATATTATTCATATAAATAGAACTACCATTATTCTCTGATTTAAATGAATAACCGTCTCGCATCAAACAAGATGCAGATATAATGTTCATGCTTAACGTTGGCACCAAATAACAATTGTTTTGACCGGGAAACAGTAGGAAAGGCTCCTACTGTGTAAATGTATTAAGGATCAAATAACACTGTACAGGGGTGATAATTACATGGTGGGGGGGCTTGGCCACTTTGTGTCCAAGTCAAGCTAAGAGAGACAATGCAAGAGGGTCTAGTGTAGAGAGTTTACAAAGTTTAGTACAAGAGGCCTACGGTCCTCTTTGACCCTATATTGAAGGAGTTCAAACTCCTTTTTGAATCTATCAAGCCAGGACCGAAAAGAAGGATCTATTGCTCTAAAATGCTTGTTGTTCCTCTCCTTCCATATGCTCCACGCCGCCACAGTAAATTTTTCAAACAGCATAGGCGTGGGGTGGTTGGTTTTTGGTCCTCGATAGGTTGTAACCGGCCAGGGAAGGGCTCCCAATTAATATGCAAAGCATGCCGGCACTGCCTACTGAATGGGCATGTGAAGATCATGTGCTCAACTGTTTCTTCAATGCTTAGTCCACAAAGGAGGCAGTTGTGATCATCACCAATGTTGTAGTGTTGTCGTTTGAGCATATTCCAGGTGTTTAACCTGTCACTGAGCAAGAGCCAAGCAAAGACCTTCAACTTCATCGTGCACTTAGATTTCCATATCCATCCGAACACTTGGTGAGATTGGACATCCTTGAAGAAGAAGCAGTAGTAATCTGTGGCTTTGAAGATGGTTTTGCCCCAAGTATAGTGCCAGACGTCTGATGAGGATACCATGGGTTCAAATGATGATCGTTTGCATGTGCCGTACCACGTCCATTGCTTGTGGAGAGAGCGGTAGGTGGAAGGCCATCCCAAGTGACGTGATCCCCAAGAAATCGCGGACGGATACATCTTCATTGGTTGTATGTGAGAAAGCCCGGGGATGTGATTCCTGTAGTACTTGGTCGGCCCAGAGATCTTTCCATAGGAGGGTCGTGGTGCCACAGACAATGTTGATACGAGATACTCCACGGAAGCAAGGAGTTAGCTTGAGCACATCCCTCCACCAGAAGGATCCGACTGGGTCTACTGCATGTGGGATTTTTTGTTGATAGTACGTGTCCCAAGTAAGTTGCACCCAAGTAATGTCCAGTTTGTTATAAAATTTATGAAGGAATTTCATGAGTAAGGCTTCATTCTGGATCTTGAGGTTGAGCACACCAAGGCCTCCTCTGTTTTTTGGTTTACATACCATATCCCATGCCGCAAGGGAATTACATTTCTCCCCTTGGTCAGTCTTCTTGATCCAAAGACATCTTCTCCTGATTCTATCCAACATTTCAATGAGTTTTGGTGGGAACTTTAATGTGCACATGGCATAAATGAGCAAGGATGTGACTGAGGTGTTGAGCCATGTTAGCTTGCCAGCATAAGACATAAGGGAAAGTGTTGAGGTCAGGTTCCTTTCAACTTTATTGACAAGTGGCATGAGATCATGTATTGTGGGTCGGGAGGTGCCAAGGGGCAGGCCGAGGTAGGTGAAGGGCATGGAGCCAATGGAACACCCAAAAATCCTTGCAATATCATTGGACAGTCCAACATCCAAGTTGATGGGTATGAGTGTGGACTTGTGGAAGTTGATCTTCAGGCCAATGGATTGAGTGTAGTCAGTCAGAATGTTCTTGATGATCAAAGCTTGACTAGGGCAGGCCGGCATGAGCAGAATCGTGTCATCGGCGTATTGGACAATAGGATAGTCCATATTGCCATTGGACGGGAAGGGCAAGTTAATTAGACCTCTCCTGAAGGCATCATTAATTGCAGATTGTAGCAAGTCGGCTGCCAGGACGAAAATGAGTGGGGAGAGGGGGTCTCCCTATCGGACCCCATGTCGGCAGTGAAATTGTCGCCCCGACACCCCATTGAGAAGTACGGAGGATCGTCCAGAAGAAAAAAAATTGTTCTTATCCATGACAGCCATTTATCATTAAACCCCATGTGTTTCATGATGTTGATCATCGCTTCGTGCTCGATCGTGTCAAAGGCTTTAGCAAAGTCTAGTTTTAGGACAATTATCTGCCGCTTGGATGCCTGGCGCTGATGAATATATTGGAATGTCCAGGCTAAGCAATCTTGGATCGAGCTCCCCTTGATGAAGCCGTATTGGTTGCGGTGTATGATGCACAGGATGACCTTTTGCAAACGGTTGGCCAGAAGTTTTGTGATCAGCTTAAGACAGCAGTTAAGCAGAGTGATCGGCCAGTAATCATTGACTGTAGTGGGAGAGCCATTTTGGGGGATCAAAGTGATTAGGCCATCATTTATGCTTTGAAGGTCGAGGTCTCCCGCATGGAATTGCGCGCAGAGGGTATAGAAGTCTTGTTTGACGATATCCCAGCAGGCTTTGAGGAACATTCCACTAAATCCATAAGGACCTGGAGCGCGATCAGCAGGCATGTCTTTGACTACCATGTCTATTTCTTCCTTGGTGAATAGAACCGCGAGATGGTCGAGGTTCTCAGTCGGGCGGATGAGGGACGGGAGATCGAACAACATCTGTGTTGGGTTTGAAGTGCCAAGTCTGTAAGTATATGCTTGAAATAGGAGGGCTTCTTTACCCGTATGATCCTCCACCATGAGACCATCAGGAGTGTGTAGGATAGCCACATTATTTTTTCTGTAATGTTCTGTTGCAACTACCTGGAAAAATTTGGTGTTCTCGTCACCGAATTTAACCCAACGAATGGTGCATCTCTTCTTCCAATACTGCCTTTGGTAGTCCAACAGTCTGAGGAGATGGGCTTTGATGATCTTGTGAAAATTGCATTCGGGGAGGGTGAGAGCTCGTAGGTTCTCAAGATCATCCAACTCAGTAAGCGTTTTGTTTGTGTTTTCAATTACCACCAATAATCTAGAGATATTCTTGCTCCACACCTTCAATTCTTGACGTAACCTTTTGAATTTTCTACACTGAACTGTGGCTGCATTAGAAGAGTTAACAGGTCGATCCTAGAATTTTTTGACCACATCCATAAATCCCGGGTGAAGGAGCCAGTATGATTCGAATCTGAATAATTTGGCACGAGGAATTTTTGTTTCAATGCTGACCACACAAGGTGTATGATCCGAGACCGGTTTGCAGAGAGGTTTGACTAGCGTGTTGGGATATGTCAGGGTCCAGTGGAGGGAGGTGAAAAACCAATCCAGTTGCTCAAGTAAAGGATCTTGTTGCATATTGCTCCACGTGTAGAGGCGACCCTTGAGCGGCAGTTCAACTAAGTTGTGCTTACGAATGATGTCATTGAAAGTGCACATGTCATTAGGATCACCTCCCGGCTTGTTGCGGTTCTCAGGGCCTCTAATATAATTGAAGTCACCAAGGAATAGACAGTCATCATTTGTTTGTAAGTTCATATCATACAGCCATTGAGTGAAATCATCACGAGCCGGGCCCATGAAAGGGCCATAAATGTTATATAAGGTCTAGGATTGCGCCGAGAGAGTGCTAGTAAATTTGATACCCAAAACAAAGTCATGAGAGATGGCCACGTCTCCAGTAAAAACAGAGCTATTCCAAACAGTAAGGAGGCCCCCGGAGGCACCACGAGAAGGAACAAAAGAAAACTTATCAAATCTCTTAGGGCAACAAGTTTTGATAAAAGCCAGGTCGATAAGAGGTTTCTTAGTTTCTTGCAGACAAACTATAGCACAACCACCAACAGAAATAGCATTGGATAGAGCGAGGAGTTTTTTCTCCGAATTTAACCCACGAATGTTCCAACATAGAACATTCCAATTATGCAAAAGAGGCGTAAGGTGATCAGCAATCTATTCCATAGAGGAAGAACCCTCCCCTGCATCCATGGAGTGATCTTCATGAGCCACTCAATCCACAGGAGCCAGCAGAGCATCATCAGTTAACTCATTGGGTGGTACAACGCAGCGGTTGATGCCGATGTCTTGCATGATGTGAAGGGGTGTGGGTGGTGGAGCCTGTGGAGCAGCAGTTGAGGAGCTGGCAGTGGCCAAAGGAACCTGTCTTGGCTTGACTTTGGAGAGAGGAGCTCGGACATCTGAAATCTGTGGCACTCTGAATCCATCATAGCGAGTGGAGCGGGTACAGCGGCGAACTTCAGTAGTGACCAGGGGCACCTGAAACTTAGACCGGCGTGGGCGAGCAGGAGATGGGCCTGGGGGTGTGGGCAGAACCTGGGCCAGGCCCAAATCATACAGATCAGTTACCTGTTGGGAAGGCCCAACGTTTGAAATGTGAGTGGGCGCCAAATCCGGCACATGCACAAGCACATAAGGCTGTTCTCAGTATCAGAAATGTCCTGCAGGTTATCCAGGTTGGGCCGATCAAGCAGAGCATCTCTGACCCCTCAAGCAACATTATTAGTTATCGCTTCAGTTGACATATTATCCTCAGGCATAATTTCAGTTATTTGAATAGCAGAAGGCCGAGGAGGTGTATGGAGTATGCGTGGCTCAAAGCGGACAGAGAGAATGTTCTCATCATTCTGAACCTGAAAGGTAGTCCCAGGAACTGTAGTTTGCAGATGCAGCGGAGGCAAACCATAACCTAAACTCCAGGGGCCATAGGCAGCAACCACCCGCATGATAGCACTAAACAGATATTCAGTGAACAAGTTGTGAGGGATCATCCCATTGGTGAGGACAATAGCAAGATCAGTACCATGGACAGTAATACTCACATGCATCTTATCAGCAGCGACAGCGACATCAACAAAAATGACTTCAGGTGTGGCAGGAACCACAAACAGGGTACTGATCGGATCTGCAATTGCTAGAGAAGTACCAGAACTGCTTGCAGTCGAGCTAGAGCCCCAGGCAGAATTGAGACTGTCAGTAACATTATCCTCAGGCAGAATACCATCCTCAACTCGGAGTCCTTGTGCCGCCAGCCAAGCCTGAAAGTTAACCAAAGTTGCGGGCATGTGAGGTACAGGAGATTGAGGCCAAGCATCCCATTGCGCTGGTTGAGGAGCATCTTGATGAGCAGCATTGTGTGGTCCTTCGTCATTCCCAATACCATTCTGTATGAGCCAATTTTGCAGTTGCTGCTGGTAGAGCTGCTCTGCAGTGAGCCCATCACCAAACATGGGGTGAGGAATACCATTGGCTGGCGGTGGTTCCTCGTCAGCAGTGGGAACTTCAGGATCATGAGCGTTCCAGTCCGCTCCCCTAAGAATGAACACAGCAACAGTCTAGGAAGATCTGTCACCACCCAACTGGCGGACCACAATACTCTTAGGAATCAGACGCATGTGTATAACTTTGACTTTGATTAGAACCACACGACGATCAATATTTGGGTTATTCCATGAAACAAGGCGGCCATAGTCATCTATGGAGCGCTGTAGATAAAAGTCTGTCTGATAGTCATCTGGGAACCCAATATACATCAACCAAACCTCGGGCCCATATGTGGTATTGCGCATGTTCAGGGCAGCATTATGCCTAACGAAAGAGACTACTAGATCCTCATCATCAAGCTGAAAAGTAGTGTTGACCGCAGTATCTCTGATGAATGAGTTGGCGAATGCAAACATACCGATACCCAGGGGATGGTCAGAAATCTCAGTCGGATGCAGGCCTGATTCATGCAGGAGACCCTCAATGGTGTTGCGGAGACCCTCCCGGAGGTGGAGAGGCACAAATCTGATGACTTCCGCAATGGCGAGGAAGTTGTTGTTGAGCGGGGGGATGCGGCTGACAGCCATGTCTGCGCGCACCTTACGGTCCGCCGGACCAGGTTCGACCGACCATCCGGGCGATAGGAAAGGGATGGGGTTCACCGGATAGTTGGTCATGGCGGAGGAGACGCCGGTGAGCGCTACGGGTGGGGTGGGTGGTGATGGAACAGCTAGAGCAGAGTGCTCTGTTTCATTGGGAAGCGGGGCGGGCTGGGTGTGGAATGCGAGTAGTCCAGGGCAGGGGTGGGGGTTTTTGGTCTCCACTGCCATTTTTGGGCCCACCGACGCCGCCAACAAGAGGAGTCCATGTGTCCATAATGACCACAGATGCTGCATCGAATGGTGGATGTTGGGCGGCCGCTTTGACGAGTGAGGGGGCAAGTTGGAGTGATTGATGGGGGTCTGTTGATTTGTTGCCTCACTTGGTCAGAAATGACCGGATTATGAAGATTTGAGTCCATAAATGTGTTGTGTGAGGCCACTGACCGTTGTTTGGTAGGACAATTAATGCTTTTGTGGCCCAGAGCGGAGCACAAAAGGCAAATAATCCTTGCTTGGCAAAAACATTTATGATGACCCCATTGTAGACATTTAGCATAGAGAATGGCCCAGTTTTTGGCAAGATCAGAAACTTCCTTCGGTGAATATCCGGCTCTCGATAAATCAGCCATGTGAGATTTAGATAATGTAGGGGGCCATGCTGAGTGAGGCGGGGCATACCTTAGCGCCGAGGTAAGGAAACTTTGCGGTAATGGAGGATAATCCATAATGTAGGAAAATCGAAAAGTGCCAATCACAATTGAATGCTCGGAATATTCTAAGTTGTCTAATGTCGAATTAATGACCGCAGGTATGGATTCCGTGATGACCGTATCCTCTGTCGACTACACCATGCACGTGGCTAGAGAGGAAGAAGATGAAGCTTCATTGATGTTCTTGTCATGAAAATCCATGGAGGCTAAGGGAACAATGGCAAATTTGCTCAACTCCTTGGCAGATTCAGAAGAAATAGCAGTGTCCTGAAAGACCGACTTGTTATACCGAATGGCCACGGGGCTTCGAGCAGCAACTGGATCCAAGTGTTCATCCGCATGCCAAATATGATCAAAATGCTTATAACCATTGAACCGACCATTGTAAAGATGAAAATGACAGATAAAGTCTGGCCAAATACGATCCTTGAGGCCATGAATGAAATGACCAACTTTATTACCAGCCCCAGAGAAACGAAAAGATCTATCATAAAGCTTTGAAACCTTAAACCCTTTCGGATGACCACCAATGCAACATTGCAAAGCCACACCCACCGAATCTTCAGAGAGAGGGAACGAGGCCGAGGAAAAAGAAACCACCAAGAAAAATTCCTTGGTTTTGCGAGATGGTGAGAAGTGCACCGTTTCTCCAAACTTTCTACGTACCTCATCGGCCATAGCTAGACCAGGATTGAAATCCCAGTGTAGGAGGCCTTCCATGGTGAAGATTATTGGCTAGAACCATGGTTGGTGGAGGGCAAGTGGGAGGGCACCAAATAACAATTATTCAGGTCTAAAACTAATCCCGAAGGTAGATGTAGAGGTAGTGTGCCGACCACGATCACATCGACTTTGGAGCCATTTCCCACGCGCATCGTCACCTCGTCCTTAGCCAATCTTCGCTTAATCTATAGCCCCTATTTTGAGTTGCAAATATTAGCAACAGAACCAGTATCAAATATCCAGGCGCTACTGCGAGCATTAGTAAGGTACACATCAATAACATGTATATCAAATATACCTTTCACTTTGCCATCCTTTTCTCCGCCAAATACTTGGGGTAGTTCCGCTTCCAGTGACCAGTCCCTTTGCAGTAGAAGCACTCAGTCTCAGGCTTAGATCCAGACTTGGGTTTCTTCACTTGAGCAGCAACTTGCTTGCCTTTCTTTTTGAAGTTCCCCTTCTTCCCTTTACCCTTTTTATTGAAACTGGTGGTCTTGTTGACCATCAACACTCGATGCTCCTTCTTGATTTCTACCTCCGCAGCCTTTAGCATCGCGAAGAGCTCGGGAATTGTCTTATCCATCCCTTGCATATTATAGTTCATCACGAAGCTCTTGTAGCTTGGTGGCAGTGATTGAGGAACTCTGTAAACGACACCATCAACTGGAAGATTAACTCCCAGCTGAGTCAAGTGATTGTGGTACCTAGACATTCTGAGTATATGTTCACTGACAGAACTATTCTCCTCCATTTTGCAGCTGTAGAACTTATTGGAGACTTGATATCTCTCAATCCGAGCATTTGCTTGAAATATTAACTTCAACTCCTAGAACATCTCATATGCTCCATGACGTTCAAAACGTCCTTGAAGTCCCGGTTCTAAGCCGAAAAACATGGCACACTGAACTATCGAGTAGTCATTAGCTTTGCTCTGCCATATGTTCATAACATCTGGTGTTGCTCCTGCAGCGGGTTTGGCACCTAGCGGTGCTTCCAGGACGTAATTCTTCTATGCAGCAATGAGGATAATACTCAAGTTACGGACCCAGTCCGTGTAATTGCTACCATCATCTTTCAACTTAGCTATCTCTAGGAACGCACGAAAATTCAACAGAACAACAACATGGGCCATCTATCTACAACAACATAGACATGCAAAATACTATCAGGTACTAAGTTCATGAGAAATTAAAGTTCAATTAATCATATTACTTAAGAACTCCCACTTAGATAGACATCCCTCTAATCATCTAACTGATCACGTGATCCATATCAACTAAACCATGTCCGATCATCACGTGTGATGGAGTAGTTTTCGATGGTGAACATCACTATGTTGATCATATCTACTATATGATTCACGCTTGACCTTCCGGTCTCAGTGTTCCGAGGCCATATCTGAATATGCTAGGCTCGTCAAGTTTAACCCGAGTATTCTGCACGTGCAAAACTGGCTTGCACCCGTTGTATGTGGACGTAGAGCTTATCACACCCGATCATCACGTGGTGTCTCGGCACGACAAACTGTAGCAACGGTGCATACTCAGGGAGAACACTTATACCTTCAAATTTAGTGAGAGATCATCTTATAATGCTACCGCTGTACTAAGCAAAATAAGATGCATAAAGGATAAACATCACATGCAATCAATATAAGCGATATGATATGGCCATCATCATCTTGTTGCTTTGATCTCCATCTCCAAAGCACCATCATCCAACTGATCAAGTACCGAACACACGGCACCTCCACGATCTGCACACGTTTAGCTCGGTGATGTCCCTCGTACTATTGATTCAGTTGAGGCCGAGGAAGAGTTTTGTCAGCACGACGGCGTGATGACGGTGATGATGAAGTTACCGATGTAGGGCATCGCCTAAGCACTACAACGATATGACTGAGGTGGATATTTGTGGAGGGGGGCACCGCACACGGCTAAGACAACTATCAACTTGTGTGTCTATGGGGTGCCCCTCTCCCCCATATATAAAGGAGTGGAGGAGGGGAGGGCCGGCCCTCTCTATGGCGCGCCCCAAGGGGGATCCTTACTCCTAGTAGGAGTAGGTTTGCCCCCTTTCCCTAGTTGGAGTAGGAGAAGAAGGAAGAGGGAGATGGAGACAAGGAAAGGGGGGCCGACCCCCTCCCCAATTCGGATTGGGATTGGGGGCATGCCCCCATTTGGACGCCTCCTCCTCTCTCTCACTATGGCCCATTAAGGCCCATTGACTCCCTGGCGGGTTTCGGTAACCCCCCGGTACTCTGGTAATTGCCCAAACTTATCCAAAACCATTCCGGTGTCCAAACATAGCCTTCTAATATATCAATATTTATGTCTCGGCCATTTGGAGACTCCTCATCATGTCCGTGATCACATCCGGGACTCCGAACTACCTTCGGTACATCAAAACACATAAACTTATAATACCATCGTCATCGAACGTTAAGCGTGCGGACCCTACGGGTTCGAGAACTATGTAGACATGACCGAGACTCATCTCCGGTCAATAACCAATAGCGGAACCTGGATCCATATTGGTTCCTACATATTCTACGAAGATCTTTATCGGTCGAACCGCATAACAACATACGTTGTTCCCTTTGTCATCGGTATGTTACTTTCCCGAGATTCGATCATCGGTATCATCATACCTAGTTCAATCTCGTTACTGGCAAGTATCTTTACTCATTCTGTAATGCATCATCTCGTAACTAACTCATTAGTCACACTGCTTGCAAGGCTTATAGTGATGTGCATTGCCGAGAGGGCTCAAAGATACCTTTTTGACAATCGGAGTGACAAATCCTAATCTGGATCTATGCCAACTCAACAAACACCATCCGAGACACATGTAGAGCATCTTTATAATCACCCAATTACGTTGTGACGTTTGATAGCACACTAAGTGTTCCTCCGGTATTCAGGAGTTGCATAATCACATAGTTATAGGAACATGTATAAGTTATGAAGAAAGCAATAGCAACAAACTAGACGATCGTAGTGCTAAGCTAACGGATGGGTCAAGTCAATCACATCATTCTCTAATGATGTTATCCCGTTCATTAAATGACAACTCTTGTCCATGGCTAGGAAACTTAACCATCTTTGATTAACGAGCTAGTCAAGTAGAGGCATACTAGTGACACTCTGTTTGTCTATGTATTCACACATGTACTAAGTTTCCGGTTAATACAATTCTAGCATGAATAATAAACATTTATCATGATATAAGGAAATATAAATAACAACTTTATTATTGCCTCTAGGGCGTATTTCCTTCAAGAACCCTTTCTTTGACTGGTCCATTTTGAACTTCTTCAAAACTTTATCAAGGTATGTGCTTTGTGAAACTCCAATTAAGCGTCTTGATCTATATCTATAAATCTTGATGCCCAATATATAAGCAGCTTCACAGAGGTCTTTCATTGAAAAATTGTTATTCAAGTATCCTTTTATGCTATCCAGAAATACGGTATTATTTCCAATCAACAATATGTCATCCACATATAATATTAGAAATGCTACACAGCTCCCATTCACTTTGTTGTAAATACATGCTTCTCCAAAAGCCTGTATAAAACCATATGCTTTGATCACACTATCAAAGCGTATATTCCAACTCTGAGAGGCTTGCACGAGTCCATAAATGGATCGCTGGAGCTTGCACACTTTGTTAGCACCTTTAGGATCGACAAAACCTTCTGGTTGCATCATATACAACTCTTCTTTAAGAAATCCATTAAGGAATGCAGTTTTGACATCCATTTGACAAATTTCATAATGATAAAATGCAGCAATTGCTAACATGATTCGGACAGGCTTAAGCATCACTACGGGTGAGAAGGTCTCATTGTAGTCAACTCCTTGAACTTGTCGAAAACCTTTCGCAACAAGTCGAGCTTTGTAGACAATAACATTACCGTCGGTGTTAGTCTTCTTCTTGAAGATCCATTTATTTTCTATGGCTTGACGGTCATCGGGCAAGTCAACCAGAGTCCACACCTTGTTCTCATACAAGGATCCCATCTCAGATTTCATGGCCTCAAGCCATTTTGCGGAATTTGGGATCATCATCGCTTCCTCATAGTTTGTAGGTTCATCATGGTCAAGTAACATGACTTCCAGAATAGGATTACCGTACCACTCTGGTGCGGAACGTACTCTGGTTGACCTACAAGGTTCAGTAGTAACTTGATCTGAAGTTTCATGATCATCATCATTAACTTCCTCACTAATTGGTGTAGGCATCACTGGAACTAATTTCTGTGATGAACCACTTTCTAATTCGGGAGAAGGTACAATTACCTCATCAAGTTCTACTTTCCTCCCACTCACTTCTTTTGAGAGAAACTCCTTCTCTAAATAGGATCCATTACTAGCAACGAATATCTTGCCTTCGGATCTGTAATAGAAGGTGTACCCAATGGTTTCCTTTGGGTATCCTATGAAGACGCATTTCTCCTATTTGGGTTCGAGCTTATCAGGTTGAAGCTTTTTCACATAAGCATTGCAGCCCCAAACTTTAAGAAACGACAATTTAGGTTTCTTGCCAAACCATAGTTCATACGGTGTCGTCTCAACGGATTTAGATGGTGCCCTATTTAACGTGAATGCACCCGTCTCTAAAGCATAACCCCAAAACGATAGTGGTAAATCAGTAAGAGTCATCATATATCGCACAGTATCTAATAAAGTACGGTTACGACATTCAGACACACCATTATGCTATGGTGTTCCAGGTGGCGTGTGTTGCGAAACTATTCCACATTGTTTCAAATGAAGACCAAAGTCATAACTCAAATATTCACCTCCATGATCAGATCATAGAAACTTTATTTTCTTGTTACGATGATTTTCTACTTCACTCTAAAATTCTTTGAACTTTTCAAATGTTTCAGACTTATGTTTCATTAAGTAGATATACCCATATCTGCTCAAATCATCTGTGAAGATCAGAAAATAACGATACCCTCCGCGAGCCTCAACACTCATCGGACCGCATACATCAGTATGTATTATTTCCAATAAGTCAGTGGCTCGCTCCATTGTACTGGAGAACGGAGTCTTGGTCATCTTGCCCATGAGGCATGGTTCGCAAGCATCAAGTGATTCCAAAAGCCCATCAGCATGGAGTTCCTTCATGTGCTTTACACCAATATGACCTAAACGACAGTGCCACAAATAAGTTGCACTATCATTATTAGCATTGCATCTTTTGGCTTCAATATTATGAATATGTGTATCACTATAATCGAGATTCAGTAAAAACTGACCACTCATCAAGGGTGCATGACCATAAAAGATATTACACATATAAATAGAACAACCATTATTCTATGATTTAAATGAATAACTGTCTCGCTTCAAACAAGATCCAGATATAATGTCCATGCTCAATGCTAGCACCAAATAACAATTATTTAGGTCTAAAACTAATCCCGACGGTAGATGTAGAGGTAGCGTGCCGACGGCGGTCACATCAACCTTGGAACCATTTCCGACGCGCATCATCACCTCGTCCTTAGCTAATCTTTGTTTAATTCGTAGCCCCTATTTTGAGTTGCAAATATGAGCAACAGAACCAATATCAAATACCCAGGCGCTACTACGAGCATTAGTAACGTGCACATCAATAACATGTATATCAAATATACTTTTCACTTTGCCATCCTTCTTATCCGCCAAATACTTGGGGAAGTTCCACTTCCAGTGACCAGTCCCTTGTAGTAGAAGCAGTCAGTTTCAGACTTAGGTCCAGACTTGGGCTTCTTCCCTTGAGCAGCAACTTGCTTGCTATTCTTCTTGAAGTTCCCCTTTTTCCCTTTGCCCTTTTTTCTTGAAACTAGTGGCTTTGTTAACCATCAACACTTGATGCTCCTTCGTGATTTCTACCTCCGTAACCTTTAGCATCGCGAATAGCTCAGGAATTGTCCTTTCCATCCCTTGCATATTATAGTTCATCACGAAGCCTCTATAGCTTGGTGGTAGTGATTGAAGAACTTTGTCAATGACACTATCATCATGAAGATTAACTCCTAGTTGAGTCAAGTGGTTATGGTACCCAGACATTGTGAGTATGTGTTCACTGACAGAACTATTCTCCTCCATTTTGCAGCTGTAGAACTTGTTCGAGACTTCATATCTCTCTACGCGGGCATTTGCTTGAAATATTAACTTCAACTCCTAGAACATCTCATCTGCTCCATGACGTTCAAAACGTCTTTGAAGTCCCGATTCTAAGTCATAAAGCATGGCACACTGAACTATCAAGTAGTCATCAGCTTTGCTCTGCCAGACATTCATAACGCCTGGAGTTGCTCCTGCAGTGGGTCTTGCACCTAGCGGTGCTTCCAGGACGTAATTCTTCTATGCAGCAATGAGGGTAATCCTCAAGTTATGGACCCAGTCGATGTAGTTGCTACCATCATCTTTCAACTTAGCTTTCTCTAGGAACGCATTAAAATTCAAGGGAACGGTAGCATGGGCCATTCATCTACAACAACATAGACATGCAAAATACTATCAGGTACTAAGTTCATGATAAATTAAAGTTCAATTAATCATATTACTTAAGAACTCCCACTTAGATAGACATCCCTCTAATCATCTAACTGATCACGTGATCCATATCAACTAAACCATGTCCAATCATCACATGTGATGGAGTAGTTTTCGATGGTGAACATCACTATGTTGATCATATCTACTATATGATTCACGCTTGACCTTTCGGTCTCAGTGTTCCGAGGCCATATCTAAATATGCTAGTCTCGTCAAGTTTAACCCGAGTATTATGCACGTGCAAAACTGGCTTGCACCCGTTGTATGTGGGCGTAGAGCTTATCACACCCGATCATCACGTGGTGTCTCGGCACGACTAACTGTAGCAATGATGCATACTCAGGGAGAACACTTATACCTTGAAATTTAGTGAGGGAGCATCTTATAATGCTACCACCGTACTAAGAAAATTAAGATGCATAAAAGATAAACATCACATGCAATCAAAATATATGACATGATATGGCCATCATCATCTTGTGCCTTTGATCTCCATCTCCAAAGCACCGTCATGATCTCCATTGTCACCGACTTGACACCTTGATCTTCATCGTAACGTCGTTGTCGTCTCACCAACTATTGCTTCTACGACTATCGCTACCGCTTAGTGATAAAGTAAAGAAATTACATGGCAATTGCATTTCATACAATAAAGCGACAACCATAAGGCTCCTGCCAGTTGCCGATAACGTTTACAAAACATGATCATCTTATACAACAATTAATATCTCATCACGTCTTGACCATATCACATCACAACATGCCCTGCAAAAACAAGTTAGACGTCCTCTACTTTGTTGTTGCAAGTTTTACGTGGCTGCTACGGGCTTCTAGCAAGAACCATTCTTACCTATGCATCAAAACCACAACAATTTTTTGTCAAGTGTGTTGTTTTAACCTTCAACAAGGATCGGTCGTAGTCAAACTCGATTCAACTAAAGTTGGAGAAACAGACACCCGCCAGCCACCTGTGTGCAAAGCACGCCGGTAGAACCGGTCTCATGAACGTGGTCATGTAATGTTGGTCCGGGCCGCTTCATCCAACAATACAGCCAAATCAAGGTAAGACGTTGGTGGTAAGCTGTATGACTATTATCGCCCACAATTCTTTGTGTTCTACTCGTGCATATCATCTACGCATAGACCTAGCTCGGATGCCACTGTTGGGGAACGTAGCATGCAATTTCAAAAAAAAATCCTACGATCACGCAAGATCTATCTAGGAAATGCATAGAAACGAGAGGGGGAGAGTGTATCCACGTACCCTCATAAACCAAAAGCAGAAGTGTTAGGTTAACGCGATTGATGTAGTCGAACGTCTTCACGATCCAACCGATCCAAGTACCGAATGTACGGCACCTCCGTGTTCAGCACATGTTCGGATCATGACATCCCTCGAACTCTTGATCTAGTGGAGGTTTGAGGGAGAGTTTCGTCAGCACGACGGCGTGGTGACGGAGATGGTGATGTTATCCGTGTAGGGCTTCGCCTAAGCACTACGACACTATGACCGGAGGAGTAAACTATGGAGGGGGGAACCGCACACGGCTAAGAGAACAGTTGATGTCCTTTGGGTGCCCCCCGCCTCCATATATAAAGGAGGGGGAGGAGGTGGCCGGCCTTAGGGGTGGTGCGCCATGGGGGGAGTCCTACTAGTACTCCACTCCTAGTAGGATTCGCCCCCCCTTCCTTCCAACGGAGAGGGGAAAGGGGAAAGAGGGTAGAGGCGGAAGGAAAGGGAGGGGGACACGCCCCCACCCCTTGTCCAATGCGGATTGGGCAAAGGGGAGGCGCGCGGCTCATCTTGTGGTCTTCCTCCCTCTCTCCACTATGGCCCATTAACTTTCCCGGGGGGGTTCCGGTAACCTCCCGGTACTCCGAAAAATCCTCGAACCTCTTCGGAACCATTCTGGTGTACGTATATGACCTTCTAATATATGAATATTTACCTCTCGACTATTTTGAGACTCCGTGTCATGTCCGTGATCTCATCTGGGACTCCGAACAAACTTCGGTCACCAAAACACATAACTCATAATACAAATCTTCATCGAACGTTAAGTGTGCGGACCCTACGGGTTCGAGAACTATGTAGACATGACCGAGACACGTCTCTGGTCAATAACCAATAGCGGAACCTGGATTCTCATATTGGTTCCTACATATTCTACGAAGATCTTTATCGGTCAAACTGCATAACACCATACGTCATTCCCTTTGTCATCGGTATGTTACTTGCCCGAGATTCGATCGTCGGTATCTCATACCTAATTCAATCTCATTTCCGGAAAGTCTCTTTACTCATTCCGTAATGCATCATCCCGCAACTAACTCATTAGTCACATTGCTTGCAAGGCTTATAGTGATGTGCATTACCGAGAGGGCCCAGAGATACCTCTCCGATACACGGAGTGACAAATCCTAGTCTTGATCTATGCCAACCCAACAAACACCTTCGGAGACACCTATAGATCATCTTTATAATCACCCAGTTATGTTGTGATGTTTGATAGCACACAAGGTGTTCCTCCGGTATTCGGGAGTTGCACAATCTCATAGTCATAGGAATTGAACATATAAAGGATGAGGCAGTCCGGCTATCTAGCGGCCGTGGCCACGTCTCCTTTTTTGCAAACAGTGCACACGTTATTGTAGCGACGAGGGAAGCGAAAGCGAGCAGGCAGCGCAGCGAAGCGAACAGCGAGAGAAAGCGCAACGAAGCGAACAGCGAGGGAAAAGACCTAGCCCGCGCCCCCGTAGCCGCCTCCTCTCCTGCCACCGCCGCCTCGTCCTCGTCTCCTTTCTTGCCCTCAGCGTCGCCTCCTGTCCTTCCTCCCTCTCCCTCTGCGCCACCTCCTCTCCTCTTCATGCGTGGCGGCGTCTCGTCATCCCCAGCCCCGGCCCATCCCCAGCCCCCACCCTAGCCTCCCCAATCCCCTCCTCCAGCACGAACCCTAGCAGAGAGAGAAGATGAGAGGGAGAGAGAGAAGGAAGGAGAGGAGAGGAGGGAGAAAGAGAGAGGAAAGAGGAGAGGGAGGTGTGGGGGCTGACGGGAGAGGGTCATCGGCGGGCGTCGGCCTGCGCCGGCGAGGTCGGCGCGACCCGTTCCTGGATCGGGAGCTGCGAGGAGGTTGGGGCTCGGGTGCAATGCACGGGAGGCTGCATCCTGCCTCCATCTTCACGCATGCAGCGGCGACCCCGGGAGGAGCTCGAACCACAGCGGTGGTCCACGGCGCCGGCGTCGGCAGGAGGAGCGTCGGCCGCAGAGACGGCCGGCTCTATTTGGCTTTCGAGCAGGAGAGTATTGCAGGGTGGTGTTGCTTAGCAAGCTTGCCTACAGTATGCAGTTTTATACCAATTTTTGTGTTCGCTAATAGATTTGGTTTGATTGATTCAAGTTTTTGATTTATGCACATACATATTGTAGAGTGTATTGTCCCCTGGCAGACTTGATTTTAATATGCTATATGCATCTTTGAGACAAGTGACTATTCTCTGGTAGTCAACTAACTCACGGGTTGATTACAATATCTTGTCATAGAATTTTATAACTGTTTTGTACTTTTGTCATAGAACTGGTTTTGCCATATCATCTATGAATCCTTTTGGTTAATTACAATATCCTGTGATAGAATTTTTATAATGGTTTGTTCAAATGCCTAGGATGGGATGCGAGATCATGTTAACTATAAAAGTTTTTCTCTCCAATCAGTTTCTGTAAGATGATGTGGAGATATTCATATGTGGAGCTCCTAATCTAGCTAATTTAACTGTGGAAATATATTGTTTACTCAACCTTGTGGGCCTAACTTCCTAAAAATAGGGGACATTGTGATATATACCAATGACTGTTCAAAATATCATCCAAGAGAGAGGCGGTAGCAGGAGAGAGGCGGTAGCAGCAAACCAAAGCAAAGGAAGATTAACTCCTTTTTGCTATTGGCTTTTAACCTCTTGTTTTGTGTGATTGTGCTCAGGTCTTTGAAGGATTAGGGCTTAGGGAACTTGATGCCAGCGAGTTGGAGTTTGCTTGGTTACATATGCAGGTCTTTGGAATCTAAAACTTCTATGTGGTGATGAGCTTCTACTCATCTTGATTGATTCATCTCCAGTGAAGGTACCCACACCCTTCACCCCCTCCTAATTTGACTCCTCTCCTCTCTTTTCCACTCATTTTTTTGGTTTAAGCCAGAATGTCTCATCTCTATATGTAGATCCATTTTTGTATCTACCTAGAAGGTGTTCGATGAAAATCCTAGCTGCAGCAGATGCTTGATGAAAGCTACAGATTTACTTCTTCCGAATCTCTATAGGTACTAAGAACTTCCCTGTAGGTTAGACATGGATCGTTGGGAAATAGAGGTATGGCTATTCTCTTACAAGTTCCTTTTCCGCACCTGCACATCTATTATTTGCCGAATTAAAACAAATGAAACACTCTTAAACACCTGGAGCTAAAGTATGAGTTACTCTCAAGGCGTATGCATGCGTTTGACACCCTAAAGATATGTGTTTACTTAACCACAAAAAATATGTTTACTTCTACACAGAAGTTATAGTTCAATGAACTTTAATGTGTGATTGTGTAATGTAGACTTGAGTGAGTATGGCTTCTCCAATCCACATTGTTATTATGGGAGGCATTTTGACACAAAAAATGCAGACAAGTGGTGAATATCTTGAGCTCAATTGATAATTGCCCGTCAAAACAGATTGCATACTGTTCCTTGCTCTAAAACATTTAGATTGATGTCCATACTTTTTTTGGACACACAATTATTTCTAAAATAAAAGCATAACAATTATTTACTGGTTGTAGGTCACAAAGTGGCTGATAGTAAATCTCTCGCGTCAGGGCTCGCTTTCTTTCCTCTCTCTCTCTCTCTCTCTCTCTTTCTGTCTCTCTCTGATTATGTACGTGCTCCTCCCTTGCAGGAACACAGAGTTGTGTAGCCAGTAGTGTCTTGACCAAGGGTTGTTGTGATGAACATCCATCGATGGTACTGCCTCCTCCGTATCATGCCCAGGTAGAGCTGCCACTTCCTCCCACATATTCTCGATAACATATTCAACAAATTCCTGTGAACTGAGATGGCTCCATTTTCTTGTTTCATTGCATATCCAGGTTCTCTGCTCGTCGAACATATAAAGGCGCAACCATTGTGATGTTTGCTTCCTGCCATTAGAGCAAAGTTGCCTGAATAAAATCATCAGTAGTTTCCCCCTTTTAGCTTTAACGCGGTGTTATGGTTGTACAAGTGTATAGCAACAGTAAGTTGTAGATTTTTTGGGAAACGTGAGTGTGCAACTAATCCGAGCAGAGCCTTGCGCCACTACAAAATGGTGAGGTATTTTCGTGCCCACTGAAATAGCAAACTTTAGGATCGACCGGGCGCATCAGTGACTTGAAGGGGATAGCAAAACACATAGAAGAAATATAAAGCATCAAGGTAGCAATTCGTTGGTGATTTTTGGCTTATTTGCGACTAATTTCATAATTAATGACATTTGGTTATGCAGTGGGAAAGGTAAAAATTAACGCAACCAGTTTTTTTTACCGGAAAGTCTGTCGGTTTATGTTCTCTTCTTGATGGTAGCTAATCCATCATACTTCTTTGATTTAGAGTTTCCCCCATGTTTGAACGCGGTGGAAATATCGCCAATGATTGATGGTAGCAAATCACATTCAAGCCTTCTAAGTTTGCTTTCTTAGTAAAGAACCATTTATTTTGTCTTTTCTTGGATAAGATTATATTCTTTAGCTCGTGAGCTGACCTATTTGTCATTTTGTACCTCAGTTGACGGGATATCTCATAACTGAAACCATGAATAACAAGTGCTTCAGTTCTGGTGGTGGCGATCCATTGCTTGAGGCGACATCGTGTGCAAGGTTATCCTTGTGGAGGCCGCTGGTACGGTGGCACCCTCCTCGGCCTGTTGATCCCATTACCTTGGTTAGCTTATTCCCCTTTCCTCATGCTCGATTTCTATTTTTATGTTGCTCTGTTTGATTTAGAGTTTCCCCCATGTTCCATGAGATGCCTCACCTTGCCGATGGCTGAGGCCTCCATGTTAGAATGTGAGTTATGCGGTATTCATAGTGAGATAAAGTTCGACGTCGATTTGATCCATAGTTATTCTTCCAAGATATTTTGTGGCTCTCAAGAATTTGGATGACATCCTGAATTGGAACTGGGCGACGTATGTCATGAACGACATTATATCAGTAGCACAGGCATTGGCAAACAAATTCACTGATGAGATAAAAGCCATATTTTTTTACTATAAGCTACGTGATCAAAGCAATCTACATGATGCATATGTGTCTATGTAGCTTTACTTAGCATAAACTGATCTTAATGACTTTGTTTAAACCTATGAGCCTGCCACCAATGTAGTATATAGCATATGTATGAATTGTTTCCCTCAGGAGGAGGAGGAGAGGAGCAGCAGCGCCAAGAGAAGAGAGGAGCGAGGCCTCGACCCAGACTCGGGAGGAGGAGACGAGGAGCAGCGCCAAGAGAAGAAAAAATGGGGCGTGGTCTTCTGGAGGTGCATCTGGTCCATGCCAAGGGCCTCTCCGGCAGCGATTTCCTTGGTGAGTATTCCATTGCACGCCTTCCGTGGGGAAGAACATTTATCGCCACCACCACGCATGTTCTTGGCTTGGCTTGGGTTCGTCTGCTGACGGAGATTGATCTGATTTTACCTATACTTGTAGGGAAGATAGACCCGTGTGGTCGTTAGGTGCCGGAGTCAGGAGCACAAGGGCAACACTGCACTGAGGTCAGTGCCTCCACAGCTCTCTAGTTTTTAGTTTCGTTACTCATCTGTGTTCAAAGTGATTGTAATGTATGCCTTGGTCTGCTTTGTTCAGTTCCACGGAGTTGCCATTGGCACAACCGGTATTTACTATGCAAGCAGACAATTGTTGTTACATTCCTGCCAACTATATGAATCTCACAGCTTCTCACATGTACCATCCTCTTAGACTGTTAGATTTCCAAAGAAACTAAATGAAGATATGGTGGCCTGGTCTCAATAGTACAACCTAAAGCATTCCATGCTTTATATTTTCTCTGAAATTTGCTCTTGAAGAATCATGTATCTATGTTAGATCCAGTGAGAAAAGGCGGCTTCCAAGCAGAGGATGCGACAGTGTTGGCCACATTTGGTTTTTGACTTGGGTGTCTAAATATTCTCACAATACTTGGCTCTTTCTCGCCCTGTGCGCCATTGGCGCAACGAGTCATCTAGTATGTATAAGTCATGAAGAAAGCAATAGCAATAAAACTAAACAATCATAATGATAAGCTAACGGATGGGTCTTGTGCATCACATCATTCTCTAATGATGTGATCCCATTCATCAAATGACAACACATGTCTATGGTCAGGAAACTTAACCATCTTTGATTAACGAGCTAGTCAAGTAGAGGCATACCAGGGACACTCTGTTTGTCTATGTATTCACACATGTATTAAGTTTCCGGTTAATACAATTCTAGCATGAATAATAAACATTTATCATGATATAAGTAAATATAAATAACAACTTATTATTACCTCTAGGGCATATTTCCTTTAGATCTCCTTCGGGTGGACGAGAGCAAATTTATGGGAAAATATCGCATTAAAATTTTAGCACGATCGGGGTTACGGAACTCTGGCTATAAAAAAATGGTGTTCGGCCGGAAAACATGATCGGAACAGAGAAGAAACCCTGGAGAAAAAGAGGACGAGGGATCTAATATCGAAGGGGCTCCCGCCCTCCGGGTGCCATGGAGGCGAAGGACCATAGGGGAACCCTTCTCTCATCTCGGGGCAGGACAAGCAAGAAGAAGAAGGAGGGGGTCTCTCTCCCTCCCTCTCTCTCTCTCCCTCTCTCTCTCCCTAGTGGTGCTAGAGTGCCGCCGGGGGAACCATCGTCACCGCAACCATCTCCATCACCCTCCTCCCTCTATAATCACCGGTCTACTCTACCGCAACCCATTGTAATCCCCTAGTTGAACATGGCGTTTGATCTTATATATTATTATCCAATGATGTGTTGCACCCCTATTATGTTTGAGTAGTTTCTTTTTGTCCTATGTGCTAATTATGGTATGGTATGGTTGACATGAGATGTATGTTATTATGGTATTGTTCTATGGTGCCTGCCGTCTCACGCAAGCGTGTGGGGTTCCCGCTGTAGGGTGTTGCAATATGTTAATGATTTACTTATAGTGGGTTGCGGGAGTGACTGAAGCCAAACTCGATTTCTTAAGTTGTTGCATATGGGATTAAAGGAGACTTTTAACTTAATGCTATGATTTGGTTTTACCTTATTGAACCTTTAATAGTTGTGGATGCTTTCTAGAGTTCCAATCATAAGAACATATGATCCAAGTACAGAGTATGTTATATTAGGCCTCTCCCTCATAAGTATGATGAGTATCACTATCGTGTCATATTCAATTGCCTAGGGACAATTTCGCACATCCTATCACCACTTTCCCACACTTGCTATATTTACTTTACTATTCTTTATTTGAAACACTGCCTTTTATTATCTTGCAAACCTACTCCATCATTCCTACAAAATAGTTTTATTTATTGTTCTAGGCAAAGTGAACATTATTATGCGTGGAGTTGTATATGTGGTCGCTAGAACTTGAGAGAATATTAATTCTACCTTCAACTCCTCGTTAGGTTCGACACTCATATTTATCAAAAAGGCTACAACTAACCTCCCATACTTGTGGGCTATCAGGCTTCGCCACCCATAGTGTACAATTTGTCGTCGGATGCGCTTGTACTACGTGATGGTTCATCGGGCATGGGTTGCATAGGCTAGGGCAGGAGCTGATGACCAAACCAACGGGAGTGGTGGGGAGCTTGTCCACGGCGGCGGAGTCCCAATATCTCATCGCCCTCGTCGGATATGAGCTCGCGTGTGGGGCTCGTCCCAATTCTCCAAGCTCTGATGGGTCCATCCATGGCCACATGGCTATGAGAGAAAAAACTGAGGAGTAGAAAGAAAGAGGGAGATCTAGCTAGCTAGTGAACGGTATAGACAGAAACAAGAAAAACCTAAGAGTGAAGGGGATATAGGGAGATGTGAAAAGAGGGAGGAGGAAGAAAATATGTGAGAGGAACTAGCTAGGGAGAAGTGAAAGAAGAGGGGGAGAAAGGGGAGAATTTTTTTCCGATAAAGGGCGCTTTTATTATCTCAAAATGTAGCATCAAGCGATACAAAACATTTAGAGTATCACCCGGCCTCTGCATAACTAGGATGCACACAGCCAAACATAAAAAATCTGACAAGAAAAAAAAAGAGGACATTTCGGCAACAGTAGAGTCCTATAGACCGACACTATGCCTATGTCAAAATGGTTGGTGGACCGATGCGGAGATTATGCTGCCACCCATGTTGGGTAAAAAACTCCATAGCCACCTGCACCAATCGCGTACACACTGCCTTGAATAGCGGTTGGTACTCCGCATGTTGTAGCATAGACCACATACGAAGCGAGTGCGTACAACGGAAAATAACCTACAGAGGAGAAGCATTTTTGTCATTAAAAACCAAATCGTTTCTACATAGCCAAAGCGACCATAGTAAGGCGTACGCTCCCACCCTTATTAGCTTTTTGAACCTATTTGAAATATCGTCCAACCAATGACCAAAAATATTGGCAACACTTATGGGCGGATACAAATTTGACGCTATTTGGATGACTGACCACGTAGAACGCGCAAACTTGCATTGAAAAAAGAGGTGTTTGATTTGTTGGAAATATGCCCTAGAGGCAATAATAAATTGATTATTATTATATTTCCTTGTTCATGATAATCGTTTATTATCCATGCTAGAATTGTATTGATAGGAAACTCATATACATGTGTGGATACATAGACAACACCATGTCCCTAGTAAGCCTCTAGTTGACTAGCTCGTTGATCAATAGATGGTTACGGTTTCCTGACCATGGACATTGGATGTCATTGATAACGGGATCACATCATTAGGAGAATGATGTGATGGACAAGACCCAATCCTAAGCCTAGCACAAAGATCGTGTAGTTCGTATGCTAAAGCTTTTCTAATGTCAAGTATCATTTCCTTAGACCATGAGATTGTGCAACTCCCGGATACCGTAGGAATGCTTTGGGTGTGCCAAACGTCACAACGTAACTGGGTGGCTATAAAGGTACACTACGGGTATCTTCGAAAGTGTCTGTTGGGTTGGCACGAATCGAGACTGGGATTTGTCACTCCGTGTGACGGAGAGGTATCTCTGGGCCCACTCGGTAGGACATCATCATAATGTGCACAATGTGATCAAGGAGTTGATCACGGGATGATGTGTTACGGAACGAGTAAAGAGACTTGTCGGTAACGAGATTGAACAAGGTATCGGGATACCAACGATCGAATCTCAGGCAAGTACAATACCGCTAGACAAAGGGAATTGTATACGAGATTGATCGTATCCTCGACATCGTGGTTCATCCGATGAGATCATCGTGGAACATGTGGGAACCGACATGGGTATCCAGATCCCGCTGTTGGTTATTGACCGGAGAACCTCTCGGTCATGTCTGCATGGTTCCCGAACCCGTAGGGTCTACACACTTATGGTTCGATGACGCTAGGGTTATAAAGGAAGTTTGTATGTGGTTACCGAATGTTGTTCGGAGTCCCGATTGAGATCCCAGACGTCACGAGGAGTTCCGGAATGGTCCGGAGGTAAAGATTTATATATGGGAAGTCTTGTTTTGGTCGCCGGAAAAGTTTCGCGCATTATCGGTATTGTACCGGGAGTGCCGAAAGGGGTCCGGGGGTCCACCTGCCCCGGGGGGGCACATGGGCTGTAGGGGTGTGCGCCTTGGCCTATATGGGCCGAGGGCACCAGTCCCAAGAGGCCCATGCGCCAAGAGATAAGGGAAAGGAAGAGTCCTAAAAGGGGAAGGCACCTCCTAGGTGCCTTGGGGAGGATGGACTCCTCCCTGGCCGCACCCTTCCTTGGAGGAAGGGCCAAGGCTGCGCCCCCCCCCCCTCTCCCTTGGCCCTATATATAGTGGGGGGAAGGGAGGGCAGCCGAACCAAGTCTTGGCGCAGCCCTTCCCCTCTCCCAAGTTCTCCTCTTCTCCCGCGGTGCTTGGCGAAGCCCTGCAGGATTGCCACGCTCCTCCACCACCACCACGCCGTTGTGCTGCTGCTGGATGGAGTCTTCCTCAACCTCTCCCTCTCTCCTTGCTGGATCAAGGCATGGGAGACGTCGTCGGGCTGTATGTGTGTTGAACGCGGAGGTGCCGTCCGTTCGGCACTAGGATCTCCGATGATTTGGATCACGACGAGTACGACTCCTTCAACCCCGTTCTCTTGAACGCTTCCGCTTAGCAATCTACAAGGGTATGTAGATGCACTCTCCTTCCCCTCGTTGCTGGTTTCTCCATAGATAGATCTTGGTGATACGTAGGAAATTTTTTGAATTTCTGCTACGTTCCCCAACAGTGGCATCATGAGCTAGGTCTATTGCGTAGATTCTATGCACGAGTAGAACACAAAGCAGTTGTGGGCGTTGATTTTGTCAATTTACTTGCCGTTACTAGTCTTATCTTGATTCGGTGGCATTGTGGGATGAAGCGGCCCGGACCGACCTTACACGTACTCTTACATGAGACTGGTTCCACCGACTGACATGCACTAGTTGCATAAGGTGGCTAGCGGGTGTCTGTCTCTCCCACTTTAGTCGGATTGGATTCGATGAAAAGGGTCCTTATGAAGGGTAAATAGCAATTGGCATATCACGTTGTGGTTTTTGCGTAGGTAAGAAACGTTCTTGCTAGAAACCCATAGCAGCCACGTAAAACATGCAACAACAATTAGAGGACATCTAACTTGTTTTTGCAGGGTATGCTATGTGATGTGATATGGCCAACAAGAATGTGATGAATTATATGTGATGTATGAGATTGATCATGTTCTTGTAATAGGAATCACGACTTGCATGTCGATGAGTATGACAACTGGCAGGAGCCATAGGAGTTGTCTTAATTTATTTATGACCTGCGTGTCAACATAAACGTCATGTAATTACTTTACTTTATTGCTAACCGTTAGCTGTAGTAGTAGAAGTAATAGTTGGCGAGACAACTTCATGAAGACACGATGATGGAGATCATGATGATGGAGATCATGGTGTCATGCCGGTGACGATGATGATCATGGAGCCCCGAAGATGGAGATCAAAAGGAGCAATATGATATTGGCCATATCATGTCACTATTTGATTGCATATGATGTTTATCATGTTTTTGCATCTTGTTTACTTAGAACGACGGTAGTAAATAAGATGATCCCTCATTAAAATTTCAAGAAAGTGTTCCCCCTAACTGTGCACCGTTGCGACGGTTCGTTGTTTCGAAGCACCACGTGATGATCAGGTGATAGATTCCAACGTTCACATACAACGGGTGTAAGACAGATTTACACATGCAAACACTTAGGTTGACTTGACGAGCCTAGCATGTACAGACTGTTGGGGAACGTAGTAATTTCAAAAAAAATCCTACGCACACGCAAGATCATGGTGATGCATAGCAACGAGAGGCGAGAGTGTTGTCTACGTACCAACGCAGACCGACTGCGGAAGCGATCACACAACGTAGAGGAAGTAGTCGTACGTCTTCCCGATCCGACCGATCCAAGCACCGTTACTCCGGCACCTCCGAGTTCTTAGCACACGTTCAGCTCGATGACGATCCTCGGGCTTCGATCCAGCAAAGCGTCAAGGAAGAGTTCCGTCAGCACGACGGCGTGGTGACGATCTTGATGTACTACCGACGTAGGGCTTCGCCTAAGCACGGCAACAATATGATCGAGGTGGAATTTGGTGGCAGGGGGCACCGCACACGGCTAAGGAACGATCACCAAGGATCAACTTGTGTGTCTAGAGGTGCCCCCTGCCCCTGTATATAAAGGAACCAAGGGGGAGGGGTGCGCCGGCCAGGGAGAGGGCGTAGGAGGAGTCCTACTCCTACCTGGAGTAGGATTCCCCCCCCCCCCAATCCTAGTTGGACTAGGTTTCCCAAAGGGGGAAAGAGAGAGGGGGGGCGGCCCCTTCTCCTAGTCCTAATAGGACTAAGGGAAGGGGGGCGCGCGGCCACCTATGGGCTGCCCCTTTTCTCCTTTCCACTAAGGCCCATGAAGGCCCATATGGCTCCCGGGGGGTTCCGGTAACCTCCCGGTAATCCGGTAAAATCCCGATTTCACCCAGAACACTTCCGATATCCAAATATAGGCTTCCAATATATCAATCTTTATGTCTCGGCCATTTCAAGACTCCCCGTCATGTCCGTGATCACATCCGGGACTCCGAACTACCTTCGGTACATCAAAATGCATAAACTCATAATAACTGTCATCGTAACGTTAAGCGTGCGGACCCTACGGTTCGAGAACAATGTAGACATGACCGAGACACATCTCTGGTCAATAACCAATAGCGGGACCTAGATGCCCATATTGGCTCCTACATATTCTACGAAGATCTTTATCGGTCAGACCGCATAACAACATACGTTGTTCCCTTTGTCATTGGTATGTTACTTGCCCGAGATTCGATCGTCGGTATCCAATACCTAGTTCAATCTCGTTACTGGCAAGTCTCTTTACTCGTTCCGTAATACATCATCTCACAACTAACATCTTAGTTATAATGCTTGCAAGGCTTATGTGATGTGTATTACCGAGAGGGCCCAGAGATACCTCTCCGATAATCGGAGTGACAAATCCTATTCTCGAAATACGCCAACCCAACATCTACCATTGGAAACACCTGTAGTACTCCTTTATAATCACCCAGTTACGTTGTGACGTTTGGTAGCACCCAAAGTGTTCCTCCGGCAAACGGGAGTTGCATAATCTCATAGTCATAGGAACATGTATAAGTCATGAAGAAAGCAATAGCAACATACTAAACGATCGGATGCTAAGCTAATGGAATGGGTCATGTCAATCAGATCATTCAACTAATAATGTGACCTCGTTAATCAAATAACAACTCTTTGTTCATGGTTAGGAAACATAACCATCTTTGATTAACGAGCTAGTCAAGTAGAGGCATACTAGTGACACTCTGTTTGTCTATGTATTCACACATGTATTATGTTTCCGGTTAATAAAATTCTAGCATGAATAATAAACATTTATCATGATATAAGGAAATAAATAATAACTTTATTATTGCCTCTAGGGCATATTTCCTTCAGTCTCCCACTTGCACTAGAGTCAATAATCTAGATTACACAGTAATGATTCTAACGCCCATGGAGCCTTGGTGCTGATCATGTTTTGCTCGTGGAAGAGGCTTAGTCAACGGGTCTGCAACATTCAGATCCGTATGTATCTTGCAAATCTCTATGTCTCCCACCTGGACTAGATCTCGGATGGAGTTGAAGCGTCTCTTGATGTGTTTGGTCCTTTTGTGAAATCTGGATTCCTTTGCTAAGGCAATTGCACCAGTATTGTCCCAAAAGATTTTCATTGGACCCGATGCACTAGGTATGACACCTAAATCGGATATGAACTCCTTCATCCAGACTCCTTCGTTCGCTGCTTCCGAAGCAGCTATGTATTTCGCTTCACATGTCGATCCCGCTACGACGCTTTGTTTAGAACTGCACCAACTTACAGCTCCACCGTTTAAAGTAAACAAGTATCCGGTTTGAGATTTAGAATCGTCCGGATCAGTGTCAAAGCTTGCATCAACGTAACCTCTTACGGTGAGCTCTTTGTCACCTCCATATACGAGAAACATATCCTTAGTCCTTTTCAGGTACTTCAGGATGTTCTTGACCGCTGTCCAGTGATCCACTCCTGGATTACTTTGGTACCTCCCTGCTAAACTTATAGCAAGGCACACATCAGGTCTGGTACACAACATTGCATACATGATAGAGCCTATGGCTGAAGCATAGGGAACATCTTTCATTTTCTCTCTATCTTCTGCAGTGGTCGGGCATTGAGTCTGACTCAACTTCACTCCTTGTAACACAGGCAAGAACCCTTTCTTTGCTTGATCCATTTTGAACTTCTTCAAAATCTTGTCAAGGTATGTGCTTTGTGAAAGTCCAATTAAGCGTCTTGATCTTATCTCTATAGATCTTTATGCCTAATATGTAAGCAGCTTCCCCGAGGTCTTTCATCGAAAAACTTTTATTCAAGTATCCCTTTATGCTATCCAGAAATTCTATATCATTTCCAATCAGCAATATGTCATCCACATATAATATCAGAAATGCTACAGAGCTCCCACTCACTTTCTTGTAAATACAGGCTTCTCCAAAAGTCTGTATGAAACCAAGTGCTTTGATCACACTATCAAAGCGTTTATTCCAACTCCGAGAGGCTTGCACCAGTCCATAAATGGATCGCTGGAGCTTGCACACTTTGTTAGCTACCTTTGGATCGACAAAACCTTCTGGTTGCATCATATACAACTCTTCTTCCAGAAATCCATTCAGGAATGCAGTTTTGACATCCATCTGCCAAATTTCATAATCATAAAATGCGGCAATTGCTAACATGATTCTGACAGACTTAAGCATCGCTACGGGTGAGAAGGTCTCATCGTACTCAACCCCTTGAACTTGTCGAAAACCTTTTGCGACAAGTCGAGCTTTATAGACGGTAATATTACCGTCAGCGTCAGTCTTTTTCTTGAAGATCCATTTATTCTCAATTGCTTGCCGATCATCGGGCAAGTCAACCAAAGTCCATACTTTGTTCTCATACATGGATCCCATCTCAGATTCCATGGCTTCAAGCCACTTTGCGGAATCTGGGCTCACCATCGCTTCTTCATAGTTCGTAGGTTCATCATGATCTAGTAGCATGACTTCCAGAATTGGATTACCGTACCACTCTGGTGCGGATCTCACTCTGGTTGATCTACGGGGTTCAGTAGTATCTTGTCCTGAAGTTTCATGATCATCATCATTAGCTTCCTCACTAATTGGTATAGGTGTCGCAGAAACAGTTTTCTGTGATGTACTATTTTCCAATAAGGGAGCAGGTACAGTTACCTCGTCAAGTTCTACTTTCCTCCCACTCACTTCTTTCGAGAGAAACTCCTTCTCTAGAAATGATCCATTCTTAGCAACGAATGTCTTGCCTTCGGATCTGTGATAGAAGGTGTGCCAAACAGTCTCCTTTGGGTATCCTATGAAGACACATTTCTCCGCTTTGGGTTCGAGCTTATCAGGTTGAAGCTTTTTCCCATAAGCATCACAGCCCCAAACTTTAAGAAACGACAACTTTGGTTTCTTGCCAAACCATAGTTCATAAGGCGTCGTCTCAACGGATTTTGATGGTGTCCTATTTAACGTGAATGCGGCCGTCTCTAAAGCATAACCCCAAAACGATAGCGGTAAATCAGTAAGAGACATCATAGATCGCACCATATCTAGTAAAGTACGATTATGACGTTCGGACACACCATTACGCTGTGGTGTTCCGGGTGGCGTGAGTTGCGAAACTATTCCACAATTTTTCAAATGTATACCAAACTCGTAACTCAAATATTCTCCTCCACGATCAGATCGTAGAAACTTTATTTTCTTGTTACGATGATTTTCAACTTCACTCTGAAATTCTTTGAACTTTTCAAATGTTTCAGACTTGTGTTTCATTAAGTAGATATATCCATATCTTCTTAAATCATCTGTGAAGGTGAGAAAATAACGATATCCGCCACGAGCCTCAATATTCAGCGGACCACATACATCGGTATGTATGATTTCCAACAGATCTGTTGCTCTCTCCATAGTACCGGAGAACGGTGCTTTAGTCATCTTGCCTATGAGGCACGGTTCGCAAGTACCAAGTGATTCATAATCAAGTGGTTCCAAAAGCCCATCAGTATGGAGTTTCTTCATGCGCTTTACACCGATATGACCTAAACGGCAGTGCCACAAATAAGTTGCACTATCATTATCAACTCTGCATCTTTTGGTTTCAACATTATGAATATGTGTATCACTACTATCGAGATTCATCAAAAATAGACCACTCTTCAAAGGTGCATGACCATAAAAGATATTACTCATATAAATAGAACAACCATTATTCTCTGATTTAAATGAATAACCGTCTCGCATTAAACAAGATCCAGATATAATGTTCATGCTCAACGCTGGCACCAAATAACAATTATTTAGGTCTAATATTAATCCCGAAGGTAGATGTAGAGGTAGTGTGCCGACCGCGATCACATCGACTTTGGAACCGTTTCCCGCGCGCATCGTCACCTCGTCCTTTGCTAGTGTCCGCTTATTCCGTAGTCCCTATTTCGAGTTGCAAATATTAGCAACAGAACCAGTATCAAATACCCAGGTGCTATTGCGAGCTCTACTAAGGTACACATCAATAACATGTATATCATATATACCTTTGTTCACCTTGCCATCCTTCTTATCCGCCAAATACTTGGGGCAGTTCCGCTTCCAGTGACCAGTCTGCTTGCAGTAGAAGCACTCAGTTTCAGGCTTAGGTCCAGACTTGGGTTTCTTCTCCTGAGCAGCAACTTGCTTGCTGTTCTTCTTGAAGTTCCCCTTCTTCTTCCCTTTGCCCTTTTTCTTGAAACTAGTGGTCTTGTTGACCATCAACACTTGATGCTCCTTCTTGATTTCTACCTCCGCAGCTTTCAGCATAGCGAAGAGCTCGGGAATAGTCTTGTTCATCCCTTGCATATTATAGTTCATCACGAAGCTCTTTTAGCTTGGTGGCAGTGATTGGAGAATTCTGTCAATGACGCAATCATCCGGAATATTAACTCCCAATTGAATCAAGTGATTATTATACCCAGAAATCTTGAGTATATGCTCACTGACAGAACTGTTCTCCTCCATCTTGCAGCTATAGAACTTATTGGAGACTTCATATCTCTCAATCCGGGCATTTGCTTGAAATATTAACTTCAACTCCTGGAACATCTCATATGCTCCATGACGTTCAAAACGTCGTTGAAGTCCCGATTCTAAGCCGTAAAGCATGGCACACTGAACTATCGAGTAGTCATCAGCTTTGCTCTGCCAGACGTTCATAACATCTCGTGTTGCTCCAGCAGCAGGCCTGGCACCCAGCGGTGCTTCCAGGACGTAATTCTTCTGTGCAGCAATGAGGATAATCCTCAAGTTACGGACCCAGTCCGTGTAATTGCTACCATCATCTTTTAGCTTTGCTTTCTCAAGGAACGCATTAAAATTCAACGGAACAACAGCACGAGCCATCTATCTACAATCAACATAAACAAGCAAGATACTATCAGGTACTAAGTTCATGATAAGTTTAAGTTCAGTTAGTCAAATTACTTAAGAACTCCCACTTAGATAGACATCCCTCTAATCCTCTAAGTGATCACGTGATCCAAATCAACTAAACCATAACCGATCATCACGTGAGATGGAGTAGTTTTCAATGGTGAACATCGTTATGTTGATCATATCTACTATATGATTCACGCTCGACCTTTCGGTCTCTGTGTTCCGAGGCCATATCTGCATATGCTAGGCTCGTCAAGTTTAACCTGAGTATTCTGCGTGTGCAAAACTGGCTTGCACCCGTTATAGATGGACGTAGAGCTTATCACACCCGATCCTCACGTGGTGTCTGGGCACGACGAACTTTGGCAATGGTGCATACTCAGGGAGAACACTTCTTGATAATTTAGTGAGAGATCATCTTATAATGCTACCGTCAATCAAAGCAAGATAAGATGCATAAAAGGATAAACATCACATGCAATCAATATAAGTGATATGATATGGCCATCATCATCTTGTGCTTGTGATCTCCATCTCCGAAGCACCGTCATGATCACCATCGTCACCGGCATGACACCTTGATCTCCATCGTAGCATCGTTGTCGTCTCGCCAATCTTATGCTTCCACGACTATCACTACCGCTTAGTAATAAAGTAAAGCATTACATCACGATTGCATTGCATACAATAAAGCGACAACCATTTGGCTCCTGCCAGTTGCCAATAACTTGGTTACAAAACATGATCATCTCATACAATAAAATTTAGCATCATGCCTTGACCATATCACATCACAACATGCCCTGCAAAAACAAGTTAGACGTCCTCTACTTTGTTGTTGCATGTTTTACGTGGCTGCTATGGGCTTAAGCAAGAACTCATCTCACCTACGCATCAAAACCACAACGATAGTTTGTCAAATAGACTCCGTTTTAACCTTCTCAAGGACCGGGCGTAGCCACACTCGGTTCAACTAAAGTTGGAGAGACAGTCGCCCGCAAGCCATCTATGTGCAAAGCACGTCGAGGGAACCGGTCTCGCGTAAGCGTACGCGTAATGTTGGTCCGGGTCGTCTCGTCCAACAATACCGCTGAACCAAAGTATGACATGCTGGTAGGCAGTATGACTTGTATCGCCCACAACTCACTTGTGTTCTACTCGTGCAAATAACATCAAACCATAAAACCTAGGCTCGGATGCCACTGTTGGGGAACGTAGTAATTTCAAAAAAATTCCTACGCACACGCAAGATCATGGTGATGCATAGCAACGAGAGGGGAGAGTGTTGTCTACGTACCAACGCAGACCGACTGCGGAAGCGATCACACAACGTAGAGGAAGTAGTCGTACGTCTTCCCGATCCGACCGATCCAAGCACCGTTACTCCGGCACCTCCGAGTTCTTAGCACACGTTCAGCTCGATGACGATCCTCGGGCTTCGATCCAGCAAAGCGTCGAGGAAGAGTTCCGTCAGCACGACGGCGTGGTGACGATCTTGATGTACTACCGACGCAGGGCTTCGCCTAAGCACTGCAACAATATGATCGAGGTGGAATTTGGTGGCAGGGGGCACCGCACACGGTTAAGGAACGATCACCAAGGATCAACTTGTGTGTCTAGAGGTGCACCTGCCCCTGTATATAAAGGAGCCAAGGGGGAGGGGTGCGCCGGCCAGGGAGAGGGCGCAGGAGGAGTCCTACTCCTACCTGGAGTAGGATTCCCCCCCCCCCCCAATCCTAGTTGGACTAGGTTTCCCAAAGGGGGGAAGAGAGAGAGGGGGGGCCGGCCCCTTCTCCTAGTCCTAATAGGACTAAGGGAAGGGGGGGCGCGGCCACCTATGGGCTGCCCCTTTTCTCCTTTCCACTAAGGCCCATGAAGGCCCATATGGCTCCCGGGGGGTTCCGGTAACCTCCCGGTAATCCGGTAAAATCCCGATTTCACCCGGAACACTTCCGATATCCAAATATAGGCTTCCAATATATCAATCTTTATGTCTCGACCATTTCGAGACTCCTCGTCATGTCCGTGATCACATCCGGGACTCCGAACTACCTTCGGTACATCAAAATGCATAAACTCATAATAACTGTCATCGTAACGTTAAGCGTGCGGACCCTACGGTTCGAGAACAATGTAGACATGACCGAGACACGTCTCCGGTCAATAACCAAAAGCGGGACCTGGATGCCCATATTGGCTCCTACATATTCTACGAAGATCTTTATCGGTCAGACCGCATAACAACATACGTTGTTCCCTTTGTCATTGGTATGTTACTTGCCCGAGATTCGATCGTCGGTATCCAATACCTAGTTCAATCTCGTTACTGGCAAGTCTCTTTACTCATGCCGTAATACATCATCTCACAACTAACATCTTAGTTATAATGCTTGCAAGGCTTATGTGATGTGTATTACCGAGAGGGCCCAGAGATACCTCTCCGATAATCGGAGTGACAAATCCTATTCTCGAAATACGCCAACCCAACATCTACCATTGGAAACACCTGTAGTACTCCTTTATAATCACCCAGTTACGTTGTGACGTTTGGTAGCACCCAAAGTGTTCCTCCGGCAAACGGGAGTTGCATAATCTCATAGTCATAGGAACATGTATAAGTCATGAAGAAAGCAATAGCAACATACTAAACGATCGGGTGCTAAGCTAATGGAATGGGTCATGTCAATCAGATCATTCAACTAATGATGTGACCTCGTTAATCAAATAACAACTCTTTGTTCATGGTTAGGAAACATAACCATCTTTGATTAACGAGCTAGTCAAGTAGAGGCATACTAGTGACACTCTGTTTGTCTATGTATTCACACATGTATTATGTTTCCGGTTAATACAATTCTAGCATGAATAATAAACATTTATCATGATATAAGGAAATAAATAATAACTTTATTATTGCCTCTAGGGCATATTTCGTTCACAGACATGGCCTCGGAACACAGAAGACCGAAAGGTCGAGCATGAGTCGTATGGCAGATACGATCAACATGAAAATGTTCACCGATGATGACTAGTCCGTCTCACGTGATGATCGGACATGGCTTAGTTGACTCGGATCATGTAATCACTTAGATGACTAGAGGGATGTCTATCTGAGTGGGAGTTCATGAGATGAACTTAATTATCCTGAACATAGTCAAAAGGTCTTCGCAAATCATGTCGTAGCTCACGCTTCGGTTCTACTATTTAGATATGTTCCTAGAGAAAATTTAGTTGAAAGTTGATAGTAGCAATTATGCGGACTAGTTCCATAAATTGAGGATTGTCCTCATTGCTTCAGAGAAGGCTTATGTCCTTAATGCACCGCTCAGTGTGCTGAACCTCGAACGTCGTCTGTGGATGTTGCGAACATCTGACATACACATTTTGATAACTACGTGATAGTTCAGTTAAACGGTTTAGAGTTGAGGCACTGAAGACGTCTTAAAACGTCATGAAACATATGAGATGTTTCGAGGGCTGAAATTGGGATTTCAGGCTCGTGCCCACGTCAAGAGGTATAAGACCTCCGACGATTTTCTTAGCCTGCAAACTAAGGGAGAAAAGCTCAATTGTTGAGCTTGTGCTCAGATTGTCTGAATACAACAATCGCCTGAATCGAGTGGGAGTTGATCTTCCAGATGAGATAGTGATGTTTCTCCGAAGTCATTACCACCAAGCTGCTAGAGCTTCGTGATGAACTATAATATATCAGGGACATATATGATGATCCTTGAGATATTCGCGATGTTTGACACCACAAAAGTAGAAATCAAGAAGGAGCATCAATTGTTGATGGTTGGTGAAACCACTAGTTTCAAGAAGGGCAAGGGCAAGAAGGGATACTTCATGAAACGGCAATTCAGCTGCTGCTCTAGTGAAGAAACCCAAGGTTGAACCCAAACCCGAGACTAAGTGCTTCTGTAATAAGAGGAACAACCACTAGAGCAGAATTACCCTAAATACTTGGTAGATGAGAAGGCTGGCAAGGTCGATAGAAGTATATTGGATATACATTGTGTTAATGTGTACTTTACTAGTACTCCTAGTAGCACCATGGTATTAGATACCGCTTCAGTTGCTAAGTGTTAGTAAACTCGAAACAAAAGGCTACGGAATAAACGGAGACTAGCTAAAAGGTGAGATGACGATATGTGTTGGAAGTATTTCCAAGGTTGATCAAATATCATACGCTCCCTCTACCATCGAGATTGGTATTAAAACCTAAATAATTGTTATTTGGTGTTTGCATTGAGCATAGACATGATTGGATTACGTCTATCGCAATACGGTTATTCATTTAAGGAGAATAATGGTTACTCTGTTTATTTGAATAATACCTTCAATGGTCTTACACCTAAAATGAATGGTTTATTGAATCTCGATCATAGTGATACACATATTCATGCCAAAAGATATAAGATAGTAATGATAGTACCAACTACTTGTGGAACTGCCATGTAAGTCATATTGGTATAAAACGCGTGAAGAAGCTCCATGTTGATGGATCTTTGGACTCACTTATTTTTGAAAAAGATTGAGACATGCGAACCATGTCTATTGGTATATACGCATGAAGAAACTCCATGCAGATGGACCGTTTGGACTCACTTGATTTTGAATCGCTTGAGACATGCAAATCATACTACATGGGCAAGATAACTGAAAGCTTCGGTTTCAGTAAAATGGAACTAGAAAGCAACTTGCTGGAAGTAATACATTTTGATGTGTGCAGTCCAATGAGTGTTGAGGCGTGTAGTGGATATCGTTATGTTCTTACTTCACAGATGATTTGAGTAGATGTTGAGTACATTTACTTGATGAATCACGAGTCTGAATTATTGAAAGGTTCAAGTAATTTCAGGGTGAAGTTGAAAGATCGTCGTAACAAGAGGATAAAAGATCTATGATATGATCATAGAGATGAATATCTGAATTACGAGTTTGGCACGGAATTAAGACATTGTGGAAATTGTTTCACAAATAATACAGCCTGGAACACCATAGTGTGATGGTGTGTCCGAACATCATAACTGCACCCTATTGGATATGATGCATACCATGATGTCTCTTATCGAATTACCACGATAGTTTATGGGTTAGGCATTAGAGACAACCACATTCACTTTAAATAGGGCACCACGTAATTCCAATGAGATGACACCGTATGAACTATGGTTTAGAGAAACCTAAGCTGTCATTTCTTAAAAGTTTGGGGCTGCGACGCTTATGTGAAAAAGTTTCAGGCTGATAAGCTCGAACCTAAAGCGGATAAATGCATCTTCATAGGACACCCAAAACAGTTGGGTATACCTCCTGTCTCAGATCCGAAAGCAATAAGGGATTGTTTCAAGAATTGGGTCCTTTCTCGAGGAAAAGTTTCTCTCGAAAGAATTGAGTGGGAGGATGGTGGAGACTTGATGAGGTTATTGAACCGTCTCTTCAACTAGTGTGTGGCAGGGCACAGGGAGTTGTTCCTGTGGCACCTACACCAATTGAAGTGGAAGCTTACGATAGTGATCATGAAACTTCAGATCAAGTCACTACCAAACCTCGTGGGATGACAAGGATGCGTACTACTTCAGAGTGGTACGTAATCCTGTCTTGGAAGTCATGTTGCTAGACAACAATGAACCTACGAGCTATGGAGAAGCGATGGTGGGCCTGGATTCCGATAAATGGCTCGAGGCCATATAATCCGAGAGAGGATCCATATGTGAAAACAAAGTGTAGACTTTGGAAGAACTACTTGATGGTTGTAAGGCTGTTAGGTACATATGGATTTTAAAAGGAAGACGGACAATGATGGTAAGTATCACCATTAAGAAAGCTCGACTTGTCGTTAAGATGTTTTCCGACAAGTTCAAGGAGTTGACTACGATGAGACTTTCTCACTCGTAGAGATGCTAAGAGTCTGTTGGAATTATGTTAGCGACTACTGCATTATTTATGAAATCTTGCAGATAGGATGTCAAAACATTGTTTCCTCGACGATTTTCTTGAAGAAAGGTTGTATGTGATACAACCGGAAGGTTTTGTCAATCCTGAAAGATGCTAATAAGTATGCAAAGCTCCAGCAATCCTTCTAAGGACTGGAGTAAGCATCTCGGAGTTGGAATGTATGCTTTGATGATGATCAAAGATTTTTTGGGTTTATACAAAGTTTATGAGAAACTTGTATTTCCAAAAGGGTGAGTGGGAGCACTATAGAATTTCTGATGAGTATATGTTGCTGACATATTGTTGATCAGAAATGATGTAGAATTTCTGGAAAGCATGCAGAATTATTTGAAAAGTGTTTTTCAATGGAAAACCTGGATTAGGCTACTTGAGTATTGAGCATTAAGATCTCTAAGGATAGATCAAAACGCTTAATAGTACTTTCAAATGAATACATACCGTGACAAGATTTTGAAGGAGTTCAAAATGGATCGGCAAAGAAGGAGTTCTTGGCTGTGTTATAAGGTGTGAACATTGAGTAAGACTCGAACCTGACCGCGGCAGAAGAAAGAGGAAGGACGAAGGTCGTCCCCTATGCTTTTGTCATAGGCTCTATACGGTATGCCATGCTGAGTACCGCGCCTGATGTGTGCCTTGCCACGTGTCTGGCAAGAGGGTACAAAGGTGATCTAGGAGTTGATCACCAGATAGTGGTCAAAATTATCCTTGGAGGAATAAGGATATGTTTCTCGGTTATGGAGGTGATAAAGAGTTCGACGTAAAGAGTTACGTCGATGCAAGCTTAACACCTATCCGGATAGCTCTGAGTAGAGATATCGGATACGTATAATGGAGCAACAATTTAGAATAGCTCCAAGTAGAACAGTTATTTGAAATGGCTCCAAATGTAGCGTAGTAGTTGCATCTACAAGATGACATAGAAATTTGCGAAGTACATACGGATCTGAATGTTGCAGACCCGTTGACAACAACCTCTCTCACAAGCATAACATGATCAAACCCAGAACTCTTTGGGTATTAGTCACATGGGGATGTGACCTTGAGTGTTAATCACATATCGATGTGAACTGGATTATTGACTCTAGTGCAAGTGGAAGACTATTGGAAATATGCCCTAGAGACAATAATAAATTGATTATTATTATATTTCCTTGTTCATGATAATCGTTTATTATCCATGCTAGAATTGTATTGATAGGAAACTCAGATACATGTGTGGATACATAGACAACACCATGTCCCTAGTAAGCTTCTAGTTGACTAGCTCGTTGATCAATAGATGGTTACGGTTTCCTGACCATGGACATTGGATGTCATTGATAACGGGATCATATCATTAGGAGAATGATGTGATGGACAAGACCCAATCCTAAGCCTAGCACAAAGATCATGTAGTTCGTATGCTAAAGCTTTTCTAATGTCAAGTATCATTTCCTTAGACCATGAGATTGTGCAACTCTCGGATACCGTAGGAATGCTTTGGGTGTGCCAAACGTCACAACGTAACTAGGTGGCTATAAAGGTACACTACGGGTATCTCCGAAAGTGTCTGTTGGGTTGGCACGAATCGAGACTGGGATTTGTCACTCCGTGTGACGAAGAGGTATCTCTGGGCCCACTCGGTAGGACATCATCATAATGTGCACAATGTGATCAAGGAGTTGATCACGGGATGATGTGTTACGGAATGAGTAAAGAGACTTGCCAGTAACGAGATTGAACAAGGTATCGGGATACCGACGATCGAATCTCGGGAAGTACAATACCGCTAGACAAAGGGAATTGTATACGGGATTGATCGAATCCTCGACATCGTGGTTCATCCGATGAGATCATCGTGGAACATGTGGGAACCGACATGGGTATCCAGATCCCGCTGTTGGTTATTGACCGGAGAACGTCTCGGTCATGTCTGCATGGTTCCCGAACCCGTAGGGTCTACACACTTAAGGTTCGATGATGCTAGGGTTATAAAGGAAGTTTGTATGTGGTTATCGAATGTTGTTCGGAGTCCCGTATGAGATCCCGGACGTCACGAGGAGTTCCGAAATGGTCCGGAGGTAAAGATTTATATATGGGAAGTCTTGTTTTGGTCACCGGAAAAGTTTCGCGCATTATCGGTATTGTACCGGGAGTGCCGAAAGGGGTCCGGGGGTCCACCTGCCCCGGGGGGGCACATGGGCTGTAGGGGTGTGCGCCTTGGCCTATATGGGCCGAGGGCACCAGTCCCAAGAGGCCCATGCGCCAAGAGATAAGGGAAAGGAAGAGTCCTAAAAGGGGAAGGCACCTCCTAGGTGCCTTGGGGAGGATGGACTCCTCCCTGGCCGCACCCTTCCTTGGAGGAAGGGCCAAGGCTGCGCCCCCTCCCCCCTCTCCCTTGGCCCTATATATAGTGGGGGGAAGGAAGGGCAGCCGAACCAAGTCTTGGCGCAGCCCTCCCCCTCTCCCAAGTTCTCCTCTTCTCCCGCGGTGCTTGGCGAAGCCCTGTAGGATTGCCACGCTCCGCCACCACCACCACACCGTTGTGCTGCTGCTGGATGGAGTCTTCCTCAACCTCTCCCTCTCTCCTTGCTGGATCAAGGCATGGGAGACGTCGTCGGGCTATACGTGTGTTGAACGCGGAGGTGCCGTCCGTTCGGCACTAGGATCTCCGGTGATTTGGATCACGACGAGTACGACTCCTTCAACCCCGTTCTCTTGAACACTTCCGCTTAGCGATCTACAAGGGTATGTAGATGCACTCTCCTTCCCCTCGTTGCTGGTTTCTCCATAGATAGATCTTGGTGATACGTAGGAATTTTTTTTAATTTCTGCTACGTTCCCCAACATGATTGTCTCGTTATGAGTACAAAAGCAACACTTCTTACTTCCTGGCCAGTTGCTCGTGCAAGGTTGTCTTTGGTTAGCACAACACCTCTACGAAGATACCATATGAATATTTTAACTTTTAGTGGAATCTTTGCCTTCCAGATTTTCTTGTTATTGCTCTCTGGTACCTCAGAATGCGTGAGCGCACGATACATAGAGTCTACCGTGAAAGACCCCGATGTAGTAAGGTTCCAGCGAAACACATCACGGCCTTGCATCAGGTTAATCAGATCCAAAGGGGATAAGAGATTATGCCATGACATAAGTCAGACGCCAACCAAATCCTGCCTGAACGAAATATTCGGCGGGGATGAACTGAACAACTGCGCAATAGTATTGTTCTTATCGCGAGCAATGTTGTACAAGGCTGGATATTGTTCTCGGAGACTGGCATTGCCTAGCCAGATGTCTTCCCAGAAACGAATCTCCGACCCATCCTTTATCGCGAAAGACCCAAAGCGAAAGAGTTGTTTCTTTTCCGTCATTAGGCCAGCCCAAAAGTGTGAGTCGCGAGGTTTCCAATATGCCTGAGACACCGCCTTTTGGCCTAGATACTTGTTGTGCAGCATGGTTTACCAAACACCATCCTCGGTAAGAAGTTTGAACAACCATTTACTAAGTAGGGCCTCATTCTTGACCTGCAGGTCATGAATTCCAAGGCCACCTTGGTCTTTCGGCCTACAAACCACACTCCATTTGGTCAGCCGGTATTTTTTCTTTTCACCATCTCCTTGCCAAAAGAATCTGGACCTAAAATAGTCCAATCTTTGCAAGTCCCTTTTGGGAGTTGGAAGAAAGAAAGCATATAGAGAACCATATTTGTGAGGACAGGGTTTATCAAAACCAGCCGTCCTCCAACTGAGAGCAACTTGCCTTTCCAACTGCTCAACCGTTTCTTTAGCTGCTCCTCTACATGCTTCCACTCCGCAATGGTGAGACGTCAATAATGAATCGGTATTCCTAGATATTTGATCGGAAATTGGCCAAGTGCGCAACCAAATTGGTCCGCGTAATCAGCCGCTACCTCGACGGCTTCTCCAAAGCAGAACACTTCGCTTTTATGGAAGTTAATTTTAAGGCCTGACATTTGCTCAAACGCTGATAACAGGAGTTTCATGTTTCGAGCCTTGTCCAGGTCATGTTCCATAAAAAGTATTGTGTCATCAGCATATTGCAAAATAGAGAGGCCACCATCCACAAGGTGTGGCACTACCCCAGCAATTTGCCCGTCCTGCTTGGCGCGCTCAATCAGAATCGCCAACATGTCAGGCACAATGTTAAATAACATTGGGGACATGGGGTCACCCTGCCGTAGTCCTTTTTTTGTCTGGAAGTAATGACCTACATCATCATTGACTTTGATGGCCACGCTACCTCCAATTACAAAATTTTGGATCCACTGGCACCATTTTTCAGAGAAACCTTTCATCCTTAGGGCCTGTTGGAGGAAAGACCATTTGACCTTGTCATAGGCTTTTTTAAAGTCAATTTGGAATACTCCTCCACTTAGGTTTTTCTGATGCATCTCGTGGACGGTCTCATGCAGGATTACTACACCATCAAGTATATTCCTTCCTTGCATGAAAGCCGTTTGAGATGGTCGGACAACATGGTCCGCTGCCGAGTTAAGCCGATTTGTAGCCACTTTGGTGAAAATCTTGAAAGTGACATTAAGGAGGCATATGGGTCTAAACTGTTGGATCCGTTCAGCCTCCTTAATCTTTGGCAACAAGACAATCTCACCAAAATTAAGCCTAAATAGCTCAAGTCGGTCGGCATGAAGACAATTCAACGACTCCATAAGGTCAGCCTTGATGATATCCCAGAAATTCTGATAGAATTCTGCGGGGAAACCATCTGGGCCTGGAGCTTTGTTATGTTCCATTTGGAACATTCCATCTCTCACCTCCTCTTCCGAGAATGGTGCCGTCAGGATATCATTTTCTTCTGTCGTGACTTGTGGAATGTCATCTGTTCGGGTCTCATCAAGGGTAAAATTCCCTTCAGCCGGCGCTCCGAACAGAGATTCTAGTAGTCGGTGATATACTTTTTGAGCTCCTCTTGACCTTCGATCCACCCCTCATCTTGTTGGAGACTATAAATAAAATTTCTTCCTATGCCGCCCATTAGCGACCAATTGGAAGTATCTTGTATTACTATCACCCATCAAAATGAAATTGGCTTTGGATCTCTGGTAGTATTTGATCTCCTCTTCTCGCAGAAGACAGGCAATCTTATCATTAGATTGATTTTTTAATTCAATCTCTTGTTGAGATAAGATGCGCCTCTCTGCAATTTTTTCGAGGTCGTCAATAATGGTAGAGAGCCGTTGGTTTTCTTTTTTATAAATCCCGTTGGTATGTTTTGCCCATCCAGAGAGGTGTTGCCTCATGGCCCTTATTTTAAAGTTCCATCTCTGAATAGGTGTACGACCAACAGCGGGCCTCTCCCAAATATTCTTAATCATGTCTACAAATCCATCCCTATGCATCCATCCCAATTCAAACTTGGAAGGGCGTCGGGCAGCTGGTTTCGTAGAATTAGAATCCAGAATGATGGGTGCATAATCCGATAAAGCCTCAATACGCTCTAGGGCTCGCACGGTTACCAGAGGAAATTTTAGCTCCCATTCGGTATCCATGAGTATCCTATCAAGCTTCTCGTATGTCGGCACATGTCGGTTATTAGCCCAAGTGAACTGCCGTCCCGACATACTGGCCTCCCGAAGATCCAAACTGTCTATCACAGCATTGAATAGGAAAGGCCAATGAGTGTCAAAACGGTCATTATTTTTTTCTTCCTGATATCTAAGGATATTAAAGTCCCCTCCAATAAGCATTGGATGCGGGTTATCCTTAGCCAGATTTACCAATTCCTGAAGGAAAGCGGACTTATGCTCATCTTGGGAGAAATAAGTGAAGTGGAAGGAGGAGAAAAAGAGGCCGTGAACTCAGCTATTGGAGCATCATACCAATGGCGTGTTATACATGTCACATGCCATTAGTATGTAGTTCACAGGTGGCCACCAGTATCTAGCTCATCAGGCACAAGTTACTGGTACGTGTGCCAGTTAGGTGCCAGACCAACAACAATGACACTACCCGTGACATGCCACATAATTGTCACGCCATTACTAATTTATGCCTGATCAGAACACTGGGTCTCACATACTGGTGGTGTGTAAAAAACTAAAATACAAACACGCCATCAGTAATAAGTTATTGGTTGCATATGAAATACACAACACTGATATTGCTTAAAAAATATACAAAGCTGGTATTTCAAAAAAATACCAGTTGCGTGGGTTAAAGTTGCTGCACCACTAACAAATATTTTATCCATGCATTTTTGCACCAGTGATATCTCCTTAGCGATTTAGTAGCTACAACCCTCATTACATATCCACAATCCATCGAAATAGGGAAATTACAACTTGCACGACTTAGGTCAATGATATGCTATTCCACAATGTATTTTTTCTTTGGAATAATGCGATCTTGATCCTTGCACTAACTTGGTTGCCGTTTCTCCTTTTTGTTCTCAAAGTTCAATGATATAAAATTTATTTATCCTTTTTTGGCAGGGGGTGTCTTTTATTGCCTTGTGAAGAAGCATCAAGCAGATAGAAAATACAAAAAATATGCACCCTGTCAACGCCAATGCACATACAAATTAATAAGACCGAAGCAATGCCAAGTGGAAAGAAAAACAACGATAAAGAGAAATGGACCCCACCGAAGCAATTAGCGAAATAGCTGAAACAACCACCACCACTAGCAACACCTGTACGGTGAAAATAGGTCTCTAAGAGCCATGCCTTCAGGAAGGGAACAGTGCACAAGCGTCATTGTCGCTCCATCATCCACCAAGGTCGGATCATGGGTTTTCACCCCGCAGAAATTCCGAGCGACCTCCAAACAATGCCTTCGGCAGGGAAACAGATAGAGACCCGCCATTGTCAGGTACAATCAATGAAGGTGAGACCTGGGCTTTTACCCCGAAAATTGAGACTCGATGCCCAAAAGAATACCACCAAAAACGAAGTCACCTAGTGTTGCTGCCCCCACTTGACAAGAACAATCTTGCAATACACCGATTGTCCGGCTCACGGTGGTGACGTGCACAATTTTGACATACCCAATGGTGTCGATGTGTTGTGCGGTTGAAGGTTCCCATGAACCACGCCAAGGCCCGCTGCCCTCGGCGGTGATGGTGCCGCACCCGAGGCTGCATTGAGGCTCCGGCGGTGTTGTGGATCGGGAAGGCGAGGGGGTAGCGGCCATGACGGCCATCACGTGTGGCATCCCGGAGGGGCGTGATTTAAGGCTGGGCTGGAGGTGGCGAAGGAGATGCATGGGAAGAGGAAAAGGATGCCCCGCCACCGTCGTCTGCCACAGGACGGCCTTCACCGGAGGTGCCGAGGGGATGGACTACGGTGGCGAGGTCCTTGGTGTGCGGCGGCGGCGCCTCCGGAGTCGCATGCGGACAACCAGGGAGGTAGACGTATGAAGCCAAGATTTTTTTATCCTGCGTTTGGACATTAAGGAATCAGATGAGCAGTTTCATAACATGATGCTCGAAAGAAAATCATAAGAGCAATTACCTGGATTTTGCGTATGTCTTTCTATTTGTATTTGATTATACTCCCTTCATTTTAAAATATAGTGTGTCCGCGGTTCGCGAGGTCCAATTTTGACCATAAATTTAACCAATGAGACCGACCGCGGCAGGAGAAAAAAATTATATAATTGAAAATTTCTTTTGAATACGAATTCACTAGTATAACTTTTGCTCCCACCGCGTCGGTCTTGTTGGTTAAATTTATGGTCAAAGTTGAAGCACAGGAGAAGAAGCACTATGTTTTGGAACGGCTAGACTTGAAAAATATACTCCCTCCATTCCACAATGTAGTGCTTCCTCTATCTCCGTGGTTCAACTTTGACCGTAAATTTAACTATCAAGACCGATTGCGGCGAAAGCAAAAGTTATATCAGTGAATTCGTATTTGAAAGAAGTTTTTAATTATGTAACTTTTTCTCCCGCCGCAGTCGGTCTCGTTCGTTAAACTTATGGTCAAAGTTCGACCTCGAAAAGCATGGGCGTAGTATATTTTGAAACGGAGGGAGTAGATGTTATTCAACTTTTAGGAATAGAGAAGCAAAATAATTGGAGGGCCATGCAGACACGAAAGAAAGGAGCGGCGTAGCAGTGACACAACCACTGAGAGACTGAAGCAAAAAGAAGGATTTGTTTAACCGGTGGCAGCTTCACACGGAAAAGAGAAACATTTGGCAGAAAAGAGGCGGCTGCTTTTTGGTCACCTGTCAAAGGCCCTTTCCACAGATAAGCATCTCTCTTGTCTTTTCCCCCCTCTCTCTCCATCTGTCTATCTCTCTCTTTCCTAGACAAATAATCGAAATTCCTGTGTAGCTAAGACTAAATCTTTGCGGGCCCACATGATCGTTTTTACTGTATCCTTCTGATGTGAGTGCACGAGCAAGTGTCTTGAGGACTCAATTCAGCGAAACTAGATAAAGATAAGCCATGTCAATAGGTGCATTTTGCAGAGCAAACCAAGATTTATGAGAACTTAACACCATCATCTGAAGCTTGAAGGACAATCAATAATTGCCCCCCCCCCCCCCCCCCAATATATTGTATGGACGGAGAAGAGCACGTGGGAGAAGTAACTTCGGTGGTCCTTATGCTTGAGATGATGGCGTTAACATGGCAGCTGATTCGAAATGTTTTTTTCTAAAAAAGAGTTCAAAACATCAAGAATTTCATGGCCACACATCATCAAGCGGCCAAATGCAGCACGAATGGGCAGAAACATTGAACCTCTTAAAAAGCGAGACTGGTGGTAGATGATATGATCTTCTTCTCAACTTGCCACGCATTTTATTTTATTTTTTGAAAGATCTGGTGCTCATCTCTTCTTTTCTTTTTAGATGGAGGGAGGTCCAGTTCTTGTCTTTACTACCGCCTGTCCGCTGCTGCTGCGACTGCTTTCTAGTCTCTGTCATGATTTTATATCAGGTGCGCCTCAAAAGCATTGGATTTTGACGCGTTCTTGCGTATACACTTGGCAAGGTGTGAACCAGTAACTACTTACCCTTAGTTTTTTTTTTTACTTTTGAGCGGTAATTCTTTACCCTTGGTAGGAATGACAGACCATGGTCCGTATAACTATCGTTCCATTTCTTGCAAAACTAAAGTTTGTATAAATTGATTCACTCAACGTTGTAATTCCTCTTCTACATATGAGCCACTTTCCATGCACTTACACAAACAGCAAGGAACAAGATCTTCCACAGATCTGAGCAATTCGTTCTAATTTCCGTTCTGATTAGTTTATCTTTTGCCGGTGGGGACGAACACGGGTGGCGAAGAAATCCAGCACCTCAAACATCATCTTCATACGTAGCCAGCTTTCCCATCGAAAGAGGCGCGGATGCTGACACTTGGCCCTACTCGTCCTTTTCACACCACACATCAGACAAATAAGATAATGCGTGACACGAAACGAAATAAGCATAGTTTAATTTCAAAAATGAAGGAGCACTAAGTGACACCCACTAAACCATTATTAAGGATGACACGGCTTGACTCTCTACCAACAAGGCATGTCAATAGGTCATGTGTCTCGTTTTGGGACCAACTTAACTAAGTTTCTTAATTAGTTTGGATGATGTGTAATTTCGAAGGTAAGCTTGCATAAGTAACCTGATGATACCGGGTTCGGTGAGTGAGATGGTCGATCTTTGTTAAGTTGTTTCACATACCTTGCATGACTAAGCTTGCATATGCCCCTTCACTCTCAGCCAGGTCAGCTGGCAGCTTTTGCATTATTGATACTTACGTGCTCCTGTTTTTTTTTTTTAGAAACCGACCATGAAGAAGAGAGTAGTTTGACTTGCTAGAGAAAACTAGACAAAAACCATATACAATGGGACAAAGTGCTCCACCAGCCACCAAAGCGACAGAACCAAGACACACCCCGCATCAAACAAGTTGACCACCAATGAACCCCTTGGAGAACTGCAACACTGCCAGACAGATCGCTATGGGAGGAGTGAGATTAGGCCGTCCCAACATCGATGATGAAGAGAGCACACCACAAGAACATGTGTCGTCAATAGCATCAAACTAAAAGACGACCAATACAACCTGGGGCCACCACCTCCGGCATGCTCCTAGCTTTCATGCCCTGCACAGCTCGCCCTCACCACCCTTCGGCTCGACGTCTCGACATCCCCCGCTCGCACGTAAACCACAACATCGCATGACCAAGGCAATCACAACCCAGGCTGCACAAAAACATCTGCATGTGGACCTTCGCCGCTGCGCCAAAATCCGGGCCACTACCCGGACATCCAACAACAACCTTGAGGCCAATTGCCTCTACTTCCACAACCCCCGTTGATGAGATAAAACGCAATTCTCCCTTTTCATTAACCAAGTTTAGCTTATATTAAATAAATAAAACATCAGATAAAACCAGACAATGGGGTGGTTAAACCCACAAGAGCACTGCTACACAGACGACAAACCCAGGACGATCTGCAGACGATGTAGCACATCAAGCCGTTCATGTGTAAAGCAAAACTGAACAACGCCATTCGATCCAACATCGTCCAGCGTTTGGCCAGGGTACTGTCGTCCGTATAGTAGTTTCGAACCCACAAATGTAGAAACGACGCAAAACAAAGGGAAAAGTTCAACCAAGACCCTAGATCTAAATTTTCTCCTAAGATGCATCCGAACTCGTCCCGTGTAAGCCACCATAACTCTAGTCGGTGATGGACAACAGCATGAAATTCAGCCACCAGAGTATATGCAAAGACCGGTAGAGAACCAAACCTCGATAAATCACTCCAGTAGTAGATTGTGTAGCATGGGGATTGATCACTCCAAGCAAATCGGCAAGAGCGTCGTGATGATCAAGGCAAGTAGACGCACGAGGATCACTAGATCATGTCGACAACCATGTTCACAAATCGCAAATGTTTGAAAGAAGGATCTTTGAAGAAGATATCATTGTTGCCAATGATGCCCGTAGAGCCAATATGACGGACAACAACAAGAACCAACCCGTTGTTCACGAAGACCGGCGTGGACAAAAACATCCCAAACTTCCCATCAACATCGGATCAAGTGCCACTAAGACATTATAGAAGTCAAAAGACTTTCGAGACAATACTATCATCACCGTTGAAGTAACATCACCGATACAATAAAGCTTGTCCAAAAAAGTCTTCCTACACACTATTTGAGAGATGAGAACCCTACATCCACCCCATTGCTGGAAAACGGTGGTCGAAGATGGTGTAAGGATGTGGCGCTAGGGTTATGGGAGTACGTGCAACTAATGCATTTGTGGGGTATGATATTTCTATTCTCACAAGAAAGGATACTCAAGAAAAATCGTTTTCTTTTAAATAGTTTTTAATCGTGTTGTGTTTGTGTTCATGAAAGATACATGCATATTGATCTCAATTATTGATTTGTTTGCATGAAAAAGGTTAATTTTATTGAATTTGCAAGGCAAGAGTGAGTTGTGATCCATGTTGATGGTGCTCTCACAGCCTGACATGTTAAAATGGTGTGGTTTCATTGAAATATGTGAGTAGTTAATTACCAACATGTTCTGAATTAATGGGAATATTATCACCACATGTTGTTAAATCTATGGTTTGATTTGTGGTAGGTTAGGAGCACAACCACCCATCTAAACATCTAAGCCTTTTAAAATTAAATCTAGCTTATATTAGACAAATAATGTATCCAATATATGTGGGGAATGAACTAGTAGATGCATAAGTGCCTAGGCCTCATAATTATCACCGAAGTCGTAACTGAACTTGTCGTCCTCGTGCCACCATACCTTGCGATGTACAACATTGAGAATTCAACCACCGAAGCATGTGCAAACATATGTAGAGGACCAACCTCCATTGTCGCGATAGTACGATAGATATTGTCAATCACATTCACATATATGGATGGGGATTACTCTAATCTAGGAAGTCAAACATGCTAGCAACTCTAGACCAAAATGTGACCTTGCTCGCAGAGAATCAAAAGAAGAGATTGATGAAGAAGACGACCATGTCGCAGATGATGCCCACGAAGCCACATCACGAAAAGTAAGAAGAACCGGCCTGTAGTCCATAAAGACCGAGGGGAATAAAAACTCCCAAGCTCCTCCATAACGTTGTAGCAAGCACTGCTGAGACTGAGTTGGAGTTGAAGAACTTGTATTAGATATGACACCACCATCACCACTGAAGCAACATTATCATGACACAAAAACTTAACTAACAAACTTTCTATACACCAAAGAATGAGGAACAGAGATCCTCTCTCCTCCATCCCATGGCGCTGGAGCGTAGTCGAAGACAAAGGGGCGCAAAGATTGGATTTGGAAGGCGTCATATAGGTTTTTTTTCAAAAAGAAATTCTTTTTGGGCGGAGTGGATTGCTCACGGGCTGCAACCTATCTATGCTCACTAACTTTTAATGCCTCACGATCAATTGAGATCTCAAATTTGGAATTGGGTCATCTGATTTTGAGCGGGTCAATAATTTCGCATGGGGCTTTCTCATTCACTCTTTTAATTCACTATACTCCTATAAATATACTAATATGCTGTCTAATACTATGCTCCGTAAGGTCTCCAATTTGGAATTGGCTCATCTGATTTTAACCGGGTCAACAATTTTGCAAGGGGATTTCTCATCCATTCTTTTAATTCACTGTACTCCTATAAATACACTAATATGCTCTCTAATTCTATGCTCCATAATTTTAAGGTCTCCAATTTGGAATTGGCTTATTCGATTTTGACCGGGTCAACAATTTCTTAAGGACCTCTCTTATTCATTTTTTAACTCACTATGCTCCTTAATTTTGAGCTTTTCCATTCGATTGAGGTAATCAGGATTTGGTTCATGATTTTGACCGGTTCACAATTTTTCAAATTAATTGGCAACAACTGACCTATAAAAACATATCAACCCCGCGTAGCCCTCTCACCATCTAGAAAAAAAAGCGTCAACGTGTGATATTGTAGCACAAATATAGTACATGCCGACACCGATGGAGAAAGTTTCCCCATATAAGTATGCGCTGATTAGCTTGATAACACATAATCACAACACGAAAGGCCCACCAAAATAACACATTATAAATAAAAATAGAAACACACTCGATCATCTCGAACACTTTGCAAACCAAATACTTCTGCAGTTCTTAAATATAAGGTGTATTTATTTTTCTAAAGTCAGTTTTTTTAACTTTGACCAAGTTCGGAGCCAAAAATATTGATATTCACAATACTGTATAAATAAAAGTTGAAAATTCATTTCATGATGAATCTGACAATACCAATTTGATATTGTGGATATTGATCTATTTCTCTATGAATTTGGTCAAACTTAAAAAAATAACTTTTCAAAAACCTAATACACCTTACACTTTAGAACATGGGGAATAAAAAAGTTATAAAAATCCAACGACACCAACAACATTGCAAAGCGCGCCCAACCCTTCTCGCCCATCGAACCAATCATTAAATCTCTTATGATAATCTGTACTGCGTACATGACTCGTTATTCTTATTTCTTTCTTTTGACAATGCGACCACCGTGTGCTTTGATTTCCCTTTGCCTCCGTTTTTCTCGTATATATATAAAGAGGAAGAGGACATCTTTGCGACGGACGACTCCTCTTTTGCACGCATGCACGTGCTTTTGTTACAGTTGAAGTTGAGGGGTTGGCGCGACTTTCGGCCCGACATCTGCTACTTAATTAATTTGACAAATCTAAACTGATCAACTGAGGAATGTCGTTTGACTGTGACACAACTTTGCAAAACATACTCGACCCGCCACCAAATGTTGGAGTTACTCCACGGCATTGTCAACACTTGCAAGAACATTTTGTTGCCCGACCTCCTCTTGCTTTTCACCTGTCTGTCAATCTACCACAAATGGACGGGCCGATATGAATTTTATCTTCTTTCGTGTAGTAGATTCTTCAAAACAATCGACGTGGCATGAACTACGAATTTGTTTTACAAGCAATCCTTCTATTATTTTCTTGCCTGGCAAACATATGCATGGTTTCTTTAGTGGGACGAAGCAACCCTTGGGGCGACTGGCTAGCTGTTTTCAGTAGTAAACCTCAGCAATTTATTCTCGGCCCAAAAAAAAATATTAGCAAATTACTCTCGGCTAATCTATTTTATCTGCAATTTAGGTTGCTCAGTTTTCAGAAGTAAATTTTCACTGGCGGGATAAACTCCATGGCTGGGAGGAAACATGATTGTAGTTAGATGATTTTGCCCATTTACCCTGCTATTAGCTTTTTTATGCATGGAACTAAAACCTGTTTTTTTTTCTTAAAACAAGGTAAAAGGCTTGCCATTTCATTGATTAAGAAAAATGTTTAGACATAAGCCGTAAAATGACAAAAACAAAGGACTAAAGTAGGTTGCACCGCCGGCCAGAATGCACGGTAAAACCATTATTAGTCAAATCCTAGCCTATTAGTGTGACCCCTGGGATGCCCATACCCTCCATCAACATCATCAACAACAAAAGTACCTTCCACACTGTCAATCTCCATGTGCCTGCATCAGTTGCATGCATGTCCCTCCCAGCCCCTACAGTACCTACCATATCTTTCTGAATTCTGATGGGAATGCCATGCCCCTCCTCTACAGCCGCCCTAAAGCGAAAAGGGTCCTATAATTCAAGGTGCCAGTCGACGGGTGTCTTGGAAGCTTGTGAATTGCGATGCATATTTATTTTTCCCTCTCGGACAGATTGATTTTCTGGCAAGCCAACCAAAGCAGGAGAATGATGACACATCTTTCAGCACAACACTTTTGTTAGCAGCAAAAGCTTAGAACATCTCCAACCGTTGGCTTCCTCAGGAGGCATTTTTCTCGCCTCCTAGGGACTGCGGGCGAGAATTTTACTTCGGGGCTCAGATTTCTTCCAGTCGTTGCCCCCCTACCACCCCCCTCCCCAGGCAGACCGCCCTCCCGTGGCCGCGCTCGCTCTCGCCCGTGGCCTGGCCGCTGCTGCTGGCGCCCTGCTCCATGGCGACGCATGCGCCCTGCGCCGTCCTGCGCCCTGCGGGTTGGCCTCGCAGAAGCGGCGCGGGCTGGCCTCGCCGCGCCCCTATCTGAGGTGGAACCGCCACACGCGGCCGGCTGGAGGCAGGTCGCCGTTGAAACTGAGGAGGGCCAGGCCCAGCTGCACGGACCGCACGCCGTCCACGGCGCAGGTACGCCAGTCCGGCGCGGTGCACGTACGAGGAGACGGCTCCCGCGACCGCAGAGGAGCTGGCTGGTGGCTGCCGGAGCAACTGGTTGACGCACCGCCGGTGGAACGCGTGCGCGCAGCCGGGCAGCACACGCAGCTCGTCGCCGTCGGCGTACTCCGCCAGGCACACCACGCACCCGCGCTCCTCCTCCTTTGCAGTCCGCTCATCGGTAGCCGGCGCCTGATGCTGGGTCGACAAGGAGTACACCGTCGTCGGGCACGCGACCAGGACGGCCTCGTCGAGCCCCGTGGCGGCGGCAGCAACGCACCTGCCGTGCCCGAGCTTGATGTCAACCACGCCCTGCTGCGACGAGCTCGTGGAGAGAGAGAAAGGTGGACGAGGAAAGGGGAGGTGGGGCGGAGAAAGCGACGGGGAAGAGAGAGAGAGATGCGGGGATAGAGGCCGACGTGTGGGGTTTTCGCATGCAAAAGGTAGTGCCGGCGCCCCCGGCTGACCCCCAGCTTTGTGGGTTTCTCTTGCCAGCGCCGGCCATACTTTTAGCTAATACCGGCGAAAAACGAGCCCGTGAGGGCGTGACTGGGACCGTTTTTTACTGCCGGCGCTGAAAAAATGCTCCTGGGGGGCTTCCTGGGGAGCCTAGTGGAGATGCTTTTAGACTACCCGCAATGGGAGTAAGAACAACTCCAACGGGCCGACCCAAACGGACATCATTTTTGTCTGTTTTTTGTCCGTTTGGGTTGGCCACCCGTCCGCCGTCCGCCCTCTTTTAGTTTTGGGTCGGCAGTGCGTTAACGGGCCGACCCATTTCATGACCGCGCGCGTTTAAGATCATGCCGTCGCCCTGGTTTTGGCGCTCCAGCGCGCGGGAAAGGTTCGCGCGCACAGGGGAAAGCGGCCTAGCACGCGCGGGGGAAAGCGGCCTAGCGCGCACTGGTTTTGGCGCTCCAGCGCGCGGGAAAGGTTCGCGCGCGCGCCGCGGCCGGCGCTCGTTATAAAGAAGGCGCTCCCTCCACACTCTGTCTGCCGCCCACTCTCGCCGCCTCTGCGCCACCATGTCGATCTGTCGCCTGGGCGCTTCGGATTTTCGCGGATTCCGCGAGCGCCGCTCCGGCGCCTTCTCCTCCGAGATCTAGTTTCGCGAGAAACGTCTCGCCCTCGGCACCTTCGACACCGCAGAGAAGGCAGCCCGCGCGCACGAGCGGCGGCGTGGTGCCTCCCGAGGCCTTGTCGGGATATGAATTTTCCCAACGTGTCGAGCCAGCGGGCGCAGGATCTGGCGCCTCTCCCGCGGCTTTTCACCGACGAGGATCGTCGTGTCCACCGGAGGCGGCAGCGTCGCCTCGCCATCGCACAGAAGGACGTGGAAGCCTTGGTGGTGTGGCGTGAAGGCTTCCCGCAGGACATCGTCGACGAGCGCCAGTTTTACAAGCAATTGAGATTGGAGAGGGACGCGAGGAGGAGGGAGCGAGCCGCCTATCGGGAGGACAAGCATTCGCGGAAGCAGACATCTCAATTGAAACTGAAGCTACGAGAAACGTCGGGTTGGGACTTTGAAGACGAGCAGCTTGCTGACGCCTACCTTCAGACGTCGGAGGAGGACATTACCGAGTCGGAGTCAGAAAGCGACGAGTAGTGGTCCTTTTCTTTTATCTGTGTACGCTAGAACTATCTATGTACTGAAAAAATGGCCGACGGCGTCGGCGACGTAGCAGGCGGGCGAGGGTGTGAATCCGCAGTGCCACCGATAAGCGGGCCCGGTGAGGAAAGAGGGCGAGCGCGCGCGTCCGTCTTGTTTCCGCGCCGGCGCAAATCAGGCTAAAAAATGGGCCGGGAATGGGTCGGCAGGCGGACGAAAGCGGACGCGCGTCCGTTTGGGCCGGCGCGTTGGGCCGGCTTTTTTGTCCGCGCCGACCCAAACGGACGGCCGCGGACGAAATGGGTCACACCATTTGAGTTGCTCTAATATAAGTGGTAACATCACATTTATCTAGGCAAAATAGATGATGTGGCTTGTAATTAATAAAGAAAGAGAGGCATGTGATAACATAGATAGTTACTGTAACATCACACATATTAAAAAAAATAAGTCTACAACATAATAAGCGAAGTGATGCATGATACAACACATGTGTTACTACCCACTGTGGATATAGTAACATAGACTAGTAACATGCATGTTACTACCCTAAGTTACTACCCATTATGACTAGTCTTATACTGTTTTCGTTTCTTTTGAACGGTGCAAAAGCAGGCCAATTGACAATATCTGTGTTCCCGCAAAAAAAATTGACAATATCTGTGAAGGTATGCGAGAAGCTAAAATTACAGCGGCAACTAAAAACAGGCTTGTGATGTTTAAAAAAAACAGGCCTGTGAATCTCTTATGACAATCTCTACTACGTGACTCTCTAATGATGATTTTCTAATGAACTTGTCTGCAAGCATGGATCGACAATATTAGTGGAAGAAGAGGGTGAACATGGCAAGTTGTTCAAATGTACTCCCATATGCTTAGTGACACCTAGAGAACACTCGGTCAAGGCTGGGATGATGAACCATGCACTAGCCAGGCAGTAGCTAGGTTGGTTGATGACAAGAAGAGCATCGACTAGGCATCATCCCGTCCGCTGTGAGCTGCCATGCTGATACACAGACGCACTCCCCTCCCAAATGGACAACATGTACTCCGTACGTAGTATGCATCTCTATTAACCAACGCATCATTTTTCTCTAGCTCTCAGCACTACTATTGCAAAGTCTCCGGTCGGCACGTAGTGATGCGACAGCCGCGCGCTTTATTCCGCCACCACCACCACCGCTCCCGTTGGGGCAAGATTCGACCGAGAAGGGGAAAAGCCAGCTTATATATACTGTAATAATGGAGGAAAATAAGGTGGCTTTTGAGTGGAAAGAGCGACCACTTGACGGCGAACAATTATGCGTAGCGAAAGTCAGCCGCAGTACAAGAGGAAATGAAGGACATTCCCGGGCTAGATGTGCTGTGTTGTGTGTGTGCGTGATGCACATGTAGGGGTAGAGACGCAGCAGGGAACAAAGCTGGGCGATGGCCGATGGAGGACGTTGCTGTCGTCGGTGGATGGATCGGAACGGAAGTGGAATTCCTCCTCGATATAACGGGAACACGTAGTACGTGCAGGTGCAGGATGACAAAACCTTTTGGTGCGATGCGTCCACTGGCGCTGGCACCGGCACCGGCAGCAGCGTCGCGTCATGTCATGGTAAAGGTTCTCGCCGCTTTCTGCCTGCCCGTCCGTTCGAAAGAAAAGATGTGGCCAAAAGGTGGCGTGCACTAGCGAATTCACAGGTCTCCGGTTTCACATTCCTTTCTTTTCTTCTCCTTGAGTCAGTCATCTGGTTTCTCCTCTCTTTTGTTTTGTTTCCGTCTCTGCGTAGGGGTCGGTCGACTGCCTTCGGTCGTAAGGCCATCTTCACCGCGCGATCTAAAACAGACGTTTAATTTGGCTGGATTTTGTCTCTTTGAAGTGGTGATGAGTTCGCCCGTGTCTGTTTTTGTCCGTTGGGTCGTGCGTACACCCACCGCGCGACCGCACCTTAAATCACGTCCGCGTTGAACATGATTTAAAAAAAATAGAAAAACGTAAATAAAATGACTAAAAAAATTAAATAAGCGCAGTTTAATAAACATAAAACTTAGTTAGGGTTGCCACGGCCATAAAACGGCCCAGTTTCACGTCCAACTTGACATAATTAAACATAAAAAAGAAAATAACAAAAACGGCCGCCGTCAGCACGCTCCTGCCTGTGCCCGTCGATGCCGTCGCCGTCTTCAGTGCCCGTTGGCGTCGTTGTCGTCGCTGACGAGGTCCACGTAGGCCGGCAGCGTCCAGAGGTGGGCTGGCGGTGCGTGGTAGACAGGGGCGGGCTGGACGGCGGGAGGTGCATGCACGACCTCCTCCCGTGGCGACGCCTCCCGCTCCGGTGACCACGACGGAGTGGCGCACCAGTTCACGCCCACGGCGGCGGCCATCTCCGGTGCAGTGCAGGACCAGCCCCACCCCTGCCCAGCAGACCCGGGTGGAACGCGGCCACCGGCTCCTCCTCCATCGCCTCCTCCTCGAGGATGGCTACCTCACCGGCGGCGGAACAGGCCATCATCTCCTCCAGGCCCTCCCATTGCCGATCATCGTGCGTGTACATGGAGTCCTCCATGACACGCGCCATGAGACGACCCTCCTCCTCCGCTGTCATGCGAGGAGGTGGTGGTGGGGATGGCGAAGGCGACGGCGATGGCGTGGGCGTGAGGCCGCACTCCTGGGGAGCAGGCGCTGCGCGCTCCCGACGTGGCCGCTGCGGCCCAGACGCCATGCCGGCGAAGAAGGAGGCACGCCGCACGTCGTGCTCGTCCATGAGCCAGGTATCCCAGAGGGAGGAGTCCGGGGCGTACCTGTCGTCGTAGTACAGGTCGTCGGGGAGGAGGCGGCGGCGGCGCTCGATCTCTTGACGGCATGCACGGCCGGTCGCCGGGACCGGGGTAATCGGCACACGGTCGGCGCTGAGGTGCCATCCGTTGGGGAGGTGGACGTCGCTCCAGGGGAGCAACGTCCTCGTCTCCCAATAACGGCGGCACACCGACGCGCGGATGTAGTGCCGGTCGCGCTCGCCGGCGAACGTGGGGGCGATAGAGAAAGCGGGCGGCACGGGGGCCCGGCCTGGTGGTGATGCGGCCTCCTTCTTCATGGAGCCGGCGCGGCGCCCCGACGAGGAGCCGGCCTCGCGGTCGTGCTTCTCCTTGCGGTTCCAAAAGCCCATGGCTTCGAGGTGGCCGGCCGGCGAGCTCGACAAGGGAGGGCTAGGGTTTAGCGCGGTCGGGTTTCGAGGAGGCCGCGGGATGGAGTGGGGTAGTGTGGACGACAACCGGTCCACGGGTTCCCCATTTAAGAAGGACGGCGACCTTCCACTAGGCCGATGACATGTGGGGTCGGCCACCCGTGCGCATTGATGTTGGCGGGCGGGAGTAGGTGGCCGCCCCGCCACGCGGACAGACGCGGACGAGCGGCGCGTCCGTTCGGTGTCCGCGGCGACCCAAACCCGACGCAAAGATGCATTTGAAATGGGTCGGCCCGGACACAAAACGGACCAGATGGGTCCGGGCCGTCGCGCGCTGGGCCGCCTCGCTTGTCCATTTTACCCCAAACGGCCGGGGCCGGACAGGATGGGGTCGCGCTGTGGAGTTGGCCTAAGAGCAACTTCAACGGGAGTTTTTGTCCGCTTTTTGTCTGTTTGGATCGGCTGCCCGCCTGCCGTCCGCCCTTTTTTAGTTTTGGGTCGACAGTGCACCCAACGGGCCGACCCATTTCATGACCACGCGTGTTTTAGATCATGTCGTCGCCCTGGTTTTGGCGCTCCAGCGCGCGGGAAAAGTTCGCGCGTGGGGGGGAAAGCGGCCTAGCGCGCGCTGGTTTTGGCGCTCCAGCGCGCGGGAAAGGTTCACGCGCGCGCCGCGGACGGCGCTCGTTATAAAGAAGGCGCTCCCTCCACTCTCGCCGCCTCTGCGCCACCATGTTGATCCGCCGCCTGGGCGCTTCAGATTTTCGCGGAGTCCGTGAGCGCTGCTCCGGCGCCTTCTCCTCCGAGATTTGGTTTCGCGAGAAACGTCTCATCCTCGGCACTTTCGACACCGCAGAGGAGGCGGCCCGCGCGCATGACGCGGCGGCGTGGCGCCTCTTGAGTCCTCGTCGGGATATAGATTTTCCCAACGTGTCGAGCCAGCGAGCGCAGGATCTAGCGCCTCTCCCGCGGCTTTTCACCGACGAGGATTGTCGTGTCCATCGGAGGCGGCAGCGTCGCCTCGCCATCGCGGAGAAGGACGTGGAAGCCTTGGTGATGTGGCGCGGAGACTTCCCACAGGACATCGTCGATGAGCGCCGGTTCTACAAGCAAAGAAGGTTGGAGAGGGACGCGAGGAGGAGGGAGCGAGCCGCCAATCGGGAGGACAAGCGTTCGCGGAAGCAGGCAGCTCAATTGAAACTGGAGCTACGAGAAACAGCGGGTTGAGACTTTGAAGACGAGGCATATGCTGACGCCTACATTCAGATGTCAGAGGAGGACATTACCGAGTCAGAGTCAGAAAGCGACGAGTAGTGGTCTTTTCTTTTATCTATGTACACTAGAACTATCTATGTATCCATTTTTATCTGAAAAAATGGCCGGCGGCATCGGCGACGTAGCAGGCGGGCGAGGGTGTGAATCCAATGTGCCACCAACCAACAGGCCCGGTGAGGAAAGAGGGCGAGCGCGCGCGCTTCCGTCTTGTGTCTGCGTCGACGCAAATCAGGCTCAAAAATGGGCCGGGAATGGGTCGGCAGGCGGACGAAAGCGGAGCACGTCCATTTGGGTCGGTGCGTTGGGCCGGCTTTTTTGTCCGCGCCGACCTATACGGACGACCGCGGACGAAATGGGTCACCCCATTGGAGTTGCTCTAAGGCCAACTCCACCGCGTGACCCTAAATGGACGTCCGTTTTGTTCGGATTTTATCCGTTTGGGTAGGGCAATGAGGTCGTGTCCGGGCGTGTCTTGGGATGCGGTGGACGTGCGCCCAGCACGCGGACGCATCCGTTTGCCCCATCATGGCCGCGTCTATTTAGAAAAAAAAAGAAACATTTGAAATGCCAAGCCCTAGTTCATCAGGCCAGCGGCCTACACGTCTATCGCCGGCATCAGCCAGCGGCCGGCATCAGCCAGCGGCCGGCAACATAGGCAGTCTCCAAAATGAATAGTTGTCCTCGCCGGCAACACAAGCGGCCTTCAAAATGAATGTTTTTCTCGCAGGCACATAGCCAGCGGCCGAGCGGGCGGACGACACCCCTGTCAGCCTCCAAAAAGAACGGCCACGGCCGATCGGACGACCGAATTCAAGCCTTCGGCGTCGAGCATCTCCTTCTGCTTGGCCTCAAACCAGGCCTTTGTCTTGTTGCTCATCTTCGACAAGTCCACGCTCATGATCGCAAGGGCCACCTCCTTCGCTTTGGTGGCGGCATTCGTGGCCTCGATGTCGAGTTGCCTCTGCCTGGCCTTGACGTTGTCGGCCTTGATGTCGAGCTGCCTTTGCCGGGCCGCCTTCTCCATGTCGAGCTGCCTTTGCCGGGCTGCCTCCTCCATGTCGATCTTCCTCCTCTTGGCCGCCTACTCCATCTCAAGCTTCTTCCTTTGAAGGTCTAGGTATTGCTTCATTTGCTCGTCCTTGCTTTGCCGCTTCTTCTCGTCCCTCACATCCTTTTGAGACATCATACCATGCAAAGTGTCATGCAATGTCATGGATGAGGCATCACGTATGTCATCATGTTGGAAATATGCCCTAGAGGCAATAATAAAATGGTTATTATTGTATTTCCTTGTTCATAATAATTGTCTATTGTTCATGCTATAATTGTATTACCCGGAAACCGTAATACATGTGTGAATACATAGACCACAACATGTCCCTAGTAAGCCTCTAGTTGACTAGCTCGTTGATCAATAGATGGTCATAGTTTCCTGACCATGGACATTGGATGTCATTGATAACGGGATCACATCATTAGGAGAATGATGTGATGGACAAGACCCAATCCTAAGCGTAGCACAAGATCGTGTAGTTCGTTTGCTAAAGCTTTTCTAATGTCAAGTATCATTTCCTTAGACCATGAGATCGTGCAACTCTCGGATACCGTAGGAATGCTTTGGGTGTACCAAACGTCACAACGTAACTGGGTGGCTATAAAGGTGCACTACAGGTATCTCTGAAAGTGTCTGTTGGGTTGGCACGAATCGAGACAGGGATTTGTCACTCCGTATGACGGAGAGGTATCTCTGGGCCCACTCGGTAATGTATCATCATAATGAGCTCAATGTGACTAAGGAGTTAGCCACGGGATCATGCGTTACGGAACGAGTAAAGAGACTTGCTGGTAACAAGATTGAACGAGGTATTGGTATACCGACGATCGAATCTCGGGCAAGTAACATACCCGTGAACAAAGGGAATTGTATACGGGATTGATTGAAATCCCCAACATCGTGGTTCATCCGATGAGATCATCGTGGAACATGTGGGAGCCAACATGGATATTCAGATCTCGCTATTGGTTATTGGCCGGAGAACGTCTCGGTCATGTCTACATGGTTCCCGAACCCGTAGGGTCTACACGCTTAAGGTTCGGTGACGCTAAAGTTGTTATGGAAATAGTATGTGGTTACCGAAGGTTGTTCGGAGTCCCGGATGAGATCCCAGACGTGACGAGGAGTTCCGAAAAGGTCCGGAGGTGAAGATTTATATATGAGAAGTCCAGTTTCAGTCGCCGGAATGGTTTCGGGGGTTATCGGTATTGTACCGGGACCACCAAAAGGTGTCCGGAGGTCCACCGGGTGGGGCCACCTGCCTAATGGGCTGAATATGGGAGGGAACCAACCCCTAGTGGGCTGGTGCGCCCCCAAGGGCCCAAGGTGCCTGGGGTTTGGAAACCCTAGGGGAGGGGGCGCCTCCAGCTTGCTTGGGGGGCAAGTCTCCCCTCCTGGCCGCCGCCCCCCTCTAGATGGGATCCAGAGGGGCCGACCCCCTCTGCCCTTCACCCTATAAATAGAGGGAGGGTGGGAGGGCTGCAGCACCCCTTCCCTGGCGCAGCCCCTCCCTCCTCCAACTCTTCCTTCTCCTTCGTAGAGCTTGGCGAAGCCCTGCAGGAATACCACAAGCTCCACCACCACGCCGTCGTGCTACTGGAGTCCTCCCTCAACTTCTCCTCTCCCCTTGCTGGATGAAGAAGGAGGAGACGTCCCCGGGCTGTACGTGTGTTGAACGCGGAGGCGCCGTCCGTTCGGCGCTAGATCGGATCTTCCTTGATTTGAATCGCCGCGAGTACGACTCCATCAACCGCATTCTTGTAACGATTCCGCTTAGCGATCTTCAAGGGTATGAAGATGCACTCCCTCTCTCTCGTTGCTAGCATCTCCTAGATTGATCTTGGTGACACGTAGGAAAATTTTGAATTATTGCTACGTTAACCAACAGTGGCATCATGAGCTAGGTCTATGCGTAGATTCTATGCACGAGTAGAACACAAAGTAGTTGTGGGCGATGATTTGTTCAATTTGCTTGCCGTTACTAGTCTTATCTTGATTCGGCGGCATTGTGGGATGAAGCGGTCCGGACCGACCTTACACGTACACTTACGTGAGACAGGTTCCACCGACTGACATGCACTTGATGCATAAGGTGGCTAGCGGGTGTCTGTCTCTTCCACTTTAGTCGGATCGGATTCGATGAAGAGGGTCCTTATGAAGGGTAAATAGCAATTGGCATATCACCAGTTGTGGTTTTTGCGTAGGTAAGAAACGTTCTTGCTAGAAACCCATAGCAGCCACGTAAAACATGCAAAAACAATTAGAGGACGTCTAACTTGTTTTTGCAGGGTATGCTATGTGATGTGATATGGCCAAAAGGATGTGATGAATGATATATGTGATGTATGAGATTGATCATGTTCTTGTAATAGGAATCACGACTTGCATGTCGATGAGTATGACAACCGGCAGGAGCCATAGGAGTTGTCTTAATTTATTTATGACCTACGTGTCAATGAAAATGCCATGTAATTACTTTACTTTATTACTAACCGTTAGCCATAGTAGTAGAAGTAATAGTTGGCGAGGCAACTTCATGAAGACACGATGATGGAGATCATGGTGTCATGCCGGTGACGATGGTGTTCATGCCGCGCCTCGAAGATGGAGATCAAAAGGTGCAAGATGATATTGGCCATATCATGTCACTTTATGATTTTCATGTGATGTTTGTCATGTTTACATCTTATTTGCTTTGAACGACGGTAGCATAAATAAGATGATCCCTCATTAAAATATCAAGATTGTGTTCCCCTAACTGTGCACCGTTGCTAAGGTCCGTTGTTCCGAAGCACCACGTGATGATCGGATGTGATAGGTTCTAACGTTCGCATACAATGGGTGTAAGCCAGATTTACACACGCAATACACTTAGGTTAACTTGACGAGCCTAGCATGTACAGACATGGCCTCGGTACACGGAAGACCGAAAGGTCGAACATGAGTCGTATAGTGGATATGATCAACATGAAGATGTTCACCGATGATGACTAGTCCGTCTCACGTGATGATCGGACACGGCCTAGTTGACTCGGATCATGTATAACTTAGATGACTAGAGGGATGTCTATCTAAGTGGGAGTTCATTGAATAATTTGATTAGATGAACTTAATTATCATGAACATAGTCAAAAGGTCTTTGCAAATTATGTCATAGCTCACGCTTTGGTTCTACTGTTTTAGATATGTTCCTAGAGAAAATTTAGTTAAGAGTTGACAGTAGCAATTATGCAGACTGGGTCTGTGAACTGAGGATTGTCCTCATTGCTGCACAGAAGGTGTTGGGGATATTACTACTGGGCGTAAACCGGCCAGGAAAGGCCGGGTTAACTTCATCCATAGTTGATTATGCTTGAAGCCCATGTAGACAGAAGAGGAAAGGTCCAGGGCCCAGAACCGACATTTGTATGAAACTTGTATTGTAAGATAGAAAGAGTGGAGACCGAACCGGATAGGTTTATGTGTTGGGGAACGTAGTAATTTCAAAAAAATTCCTACGCACACGCAAGATCATGGTGATGCATAGCAACAAGAGGAGAGAGTGTTGTCTACGTACCCACGCAGACCGACTGCGGAAGCATTGACACAACATAGAGGAAGTAGTCATACGTCTTCCCGATCCGACCGATCCAAGCACCGTTACTCCGGCACCTCCGAGTTCTTAGCACACGTACAGCTCGATGACGATCCCCGGGCTCCGATCCAGCAAAGCGTCGGGGAGGAGTTTCGTCAGCCCGACGGCGTGGTGACGATCTTGATGTACTACCGTCGCAGGGCTTCACCTAAGCACTGCTACAATATAATCGAGGTGGAATATGGTGGCAGGGGGCACCGCACACGGCTAAGGAACGATCTCAATGATCAACTTGTGTGTCTAGGGTGCCCCCTGCCTCCGTATATAAAGGAGCCAAGGGGGAGGGGGCGGCCGGCCAGGAGGAGGGCGTAGGAGGAGTCCTACTCCTACCGGGAGTAGGACTCCCCCCCCCCCAATCCTAGTTGGAATAGGATTCCCCGAGGGGGAAAGAGAGAGAGGGGGCCGACCACCTCTCCTAGTCCTAATAGGACTAGGGGAGGGGGGAGGCGCACGACCCACCTTGGGCTGCCCCTTTCTCCTTTCCACTAAAGCCCACTAAGGCCCATATGGTTCCCGGGGGGTTCCGGTAACCTCCCGGTACTCCGGTAAAATCCCGATTTCACCCGGAACACTTCCGATGTCCAAATATAGGCTTCCAATATATCAATCTTTATGTCTCGACCATTTCGAGACTCCTCGTCATGTCCGTGATCACATCCGGGACTCCGAACTAACTTCGGTACATCAAAATTCATAAACTCATAATAACTGTCATCGTAACGTTAAGCGTGCGGACCCTACGGTTCGAGAATAATGCAGACATGACTGAGACACATCTTCGGTCAATAACCAATAGCGGGACCTGGATGCCCATATTGGCTCCTACATATTCTACGAAGATCTTTATCGGTCAGACCGCATAACAACATACGTTGTTCCCTTTGTCATCGGTATGTTACTTGCCCGAGATTCGATCGTCGGTATCCAATACCTAGTTCAATCTCGTTACCGGCAAGTCTCTTTACTCGTTCTGTAATACATCATCTCGTAACTAACTCATTAGTTGCAATGCTTGCAAGGCTTATGTGATGTGCATTACCGAGAGGGCCCAGAGATACCTCTCCGACAATCGGAGTGACAAATCCTAATCTCGAAATACGCCAACCCAACATCTACCTTTGGAGACACCTGTAGAGCTCCTTTATAATCACCCAGTTACGTTGTGACGTTTGGTAGCACACAAAGTGTTCCTCCGGTAAATGGGAGTTGCATAATCTCATAGTCATAGGTGAAGGAAATATGCCCTAGAGGCAATAATAAAGTTATTATTTATTTCCTTATATCATGATAAATATTTATTATTCATGCTAGAATTGTATTAACCGGAAACATAATACATGTGTGAATACATAGACAAACAGAGTGTCACTAGTATGCCTCTACTTGACTAGCTCGTTAATCAAAGATGGTTATGTTTCCTAACCATGGACAAAGAGTTGTTATTTGATTAATGGGATCACATCATTAGTTGAATGATCTGATTGACATGACCCATTCCATTAGCTTAGCACCCGATCGTTTAGTATGTTGCTATTGCTTTCTTCATGACTTATACATGTTCCTATGACTATGAGATTATGCAACTCCCGTTTACCGGAGGAACACTTTGGGTACTACCAAACTTCACAACGTAACTGGGTGATTATAAAGGAGTACTACAGGTGTCTCCAAAGGTAGATGTTGGGTTGGCGTATTTCGAGATTAGGATTTGTCACTCCGATTGTCGGAGAGGTATCTCTGGGCCCTCTCGGTAATGCACATCACTTAAAGCCTTGCAAGCATTGCAACTAATGAGTTAGTTGCGGGATGTTGTATTACGGAACGAGTAAAGAGACTTGCCGGTAACGAGATTGAACTAGGTATTGGATACCGACGATCGAATCTCGGGCAAGTAACATACCGATGACAAAGGGAACAACGTATGTTGTTATGCGGTCTGACCGATAAAGATCTTCGTAGAATATGTAGGAGCCAATATGGGCATCCAGGTCCCGCTATTGGTTATTGACCAGAGACGTGTCTCGGTCATGTCTACATTGTTCTCGAACCGTAGGGTTCGCACGCTTAACGTTACGATGACAGTAATTATGAGTTTATGCATTTTGATGTAACGAAGTTAGTTCGGAGTCCCGGATGTGATCACGGACATGACGAGGAGTCTCGAAATGGTCGAGACATAAAGATTGATATATTGGAAGCCTATATTTGGACATCGGAATTGTTCCGGGTGAAATCGGCATTTTACCGGAGTACTGGGGGGGGGGGGTTACCGGAACCCCCCGGGGGGTTATTGGGCCAACATGGGCCTTAAGGGAGAAGAGGAGAGGAGGCAAGAGGTGGCCGCGCGCCCCTCCCCTTCCTAGTCCGAATAGGACAAGGGAAGGGGGCCGGCGCCCCCCTTTCCTTCCTCTCTTCCTCCTATTCTCCCCCTTCTCTCCTAGTCCAACTAGGAGTCCTACTCCCGGTGGGAGTAGGACTCCCCTTGGCGCGCCACACCTTGGCCGGCCGCCTCCTCCCCTTGCTCCTTTATATACGGGGGGCAGGGGGCACCCCAAGACACACAAGTTGATCCTTGAGATCGTTCCTTAGCCGTGTGCGGTGCCCCCTGCCACCATATTCCACCTCGATCATATCGTTGCAGTGCTTAGGCGAAGCCCTGCGTCGGTAGAACATCAAGATCGTCACCACGCCGTCATGCTGACGGAACTCCTCCCCGAAGCTTTGCTGGATCGGAGCCCGGGGATCGTCATCGAGCTGTACGTGTGCTAAGAACTCGGAGGTGCCGGAGTAACGGTGCTTGGATCGGTCGGATCGGGAAGACGTACGACTACTTCCTCTACGTTGTGTGATCGCTTCCGCAGTCGGTCTGCGTTGGTACGTAGACAACACTCTCCCCTCTCGTTGCTATGCATCACCATGATCTTGCGTGTGCGTAGGAATTTTTTTTGAAATTACTACATTCCCCAACAGTGGCATCCGAGCCTAGGTTTTATGGTTTGATGTTATTTGCACGAGTAGAACACAAGTGAGTTGTGGGCGATACAAGTCATACTGCCTACCAGCATGTCATACTTTGGTTCGGCGGTATTGTTGGACGAGACGACCCGGACCAACCTTACGCGTACGCTTACGCGAGACCGGTTCCCTCGACGTGCTTTGCACATAGATGGCTTGCAGACGACTGTCTCTCCAACTTTAGTTGAACCGAGTGTGGCTACGCCCGGTCCTTGAGAAGGTTAAAACAGAGTCTATTTGACAAACTATCGTTGTGGTTTTGATGCGCAGGTAAGATGAGTTCTTGCTTAAAGCCCATAGCAGCCACGTAAAACTTGCAACAACAAAGTAGAGGACGTCTAACTTGTTTTTGCAGGGCATGTTGTGATGTGATATGGTCAAGGCATGATGCTAAATTTTATTGTATGAGATGATCATGTTTTGTAACCGAGTTATCGGCAACTGGCAGGAGCCATATGGTTGTCGCTTTATTGTATGCAATGCAATCGCGATGTAATGCTTTACTTTATTACTAAGCGGTAGTGATAGTCGTGGAAGCATAAGATTGGCGAGACGACAACGATGCTACGATGGAGATCAAGGTGTCACGCCGGTGACGATGGTGATCATGACGGTGCTTCGGAGATGGAGATCACAAGCACAAGATGATGATGGCCATATCATATCACTTATATTGATTGCATGTGATGTTTATCTTTTTATGCATCTTATCTTGCTTTGATTGACGGTAGCATTATAAGATGATCTCTCACTAAATTATCAAGAAGTGTTCTCCCTGAGTATGCACCGTTGCCAAAGTTCGTCGTGCCCAGACACCACGTGATGATCGGGTGTGATAAGCTCTACGTCCAAATACAACTGGTGCAAAACAGTTGCACACGCGGAATACTCAGGTTATACTTGACGGGCCAAGCATATACAGATATGGCCTCGGAACACGGAGACCGAAAGGTCGAGCGTGAATCATATAGTAGATATGATCAACATAACGATGTTCACCATTGAAAACTACTCCATCTCACGTGATGATCGGTTATGGTTTAGTTGATTTGGATCACGTGATCACTTAGAGGATTAGAGGGATGTCTATCTAAGTGGGAGTTCTTAAGTAATATGATTAATTGAACTTTAATTTATCATGAACTTAGTCCTGGTAGTATTAGCATATCTATGTTGAAGATCAATAGCTCGCGTTGTCGCTTTCATATGTTTATTTTGATATGTTCCTAGAGAAAATTGTGTTGAAAGATGTTAGTAGCAATGATACGGATTGGATCCGTGATCTGAGGTTTATCCTCATTGCTGCACAGAAAAATTATGTCCTTGATGCACCGCTAGGTGACAGACCTATTGCAGGAGCAGATGCAGACGTTATGAACGTTTGGCTAGTTCAGTATGATGACTACTTGATAGTTTAGTGCACCATGCTTAATGGCTTAGAATCGGGACTTCAAAGACGTTTTGAACGTCATGGACCATATGAGATGTTCCAGGAGTTGAAGATAATATTTCAAGCAAATACCCGAGTTGAGAGATATGAAGTCTCCAACAAGTTCTATGGCTAAAGGATGGAGGAGAATCGCTCAACTAGTGAGCATGTGCCCAGATTGTCTGAGTACTACAATCACTTGAATCAAGTGGGAGTTAATCTTCCAGATAAGATAGTGATTGACAGAATTCTCTAGTCACCATCACCAAGTTAGTAGAACTTCGTGATGAACTATGATATGCAAGGGATAACGGAAACGACTCCCAAGCTCTTCGTAATGCGGAAATTGACGAAGGTAGAAATCAAGAAAAACATCAAGTGTTGATGGTAGACAAGACCACTAGTTTCAAGAAAAGGGCAGAGGGAAGAAGGGGAACTTCAAGAAGAACGGCAAGCGAGTTGCTGCTCAAGTGAAGAAGCCCAAGTCTGGTCCTAAGCCTGAGACTAAGTGCTTCTACTGCAAAGGGACTGGTCACTGGAAGCGGAACTACCCCAAGTGATTGGCGGATAAGAAGGATGGCAAAGTGAACATAAGTATATTTGATATACATGTTATTGATGTGTACTTTACTAGTGTTTATAGCAAACCCTCAGTATTTAATACTAGTTTAGTTGCTAAGATTAGTAACTCGAAACGGGAGTTGCAGAATAAACAGAGACTAGTTAAGGGTGAAGTGACGATGTGTGTTGGAAGTGGTTCCAAGATTGATATGATCATCATCGCACACTCCCTATAATTTCGGGATTAGTGTTGAACCTAAATAAGTGTTATTTGGTGTTTGCGTTGAACATGAATATGATTTGATCATGTTTATTGCAATACGGTTATTCATTAAAGTCAGAGAATAATTGTTGTTCTGTTTACATGAATAAAACCTTCGATGGTCATACACCCAATTAAACAAGTTCGTTGGATCTCGATCGTAGTGATACACATATTCATAATATTGAAACCAAAAGATGCAAAGTTAATAATGATAGTGCAACTTATTTGTGGCACTGCCGTTTAGGTCATATTGGTATAAAGCGCATGAAGAAACTCCATGCTGATGGGCTTTCGGAATCACTTGATTATGAATCACTTGATGCTTGCGAACCATGCCTTTTGGGAAAGATGACTAAAACGCCGTTCTCCGGAACAATGGAGCAAGCAACAGATTTGTTGGAAATCATACATACTGATGTATGTGGTCCGATGAATATTTAAGGCTTGCAGCGGGTATCATTATTTTCTGACCTTCACATATGATTTGAGCAGATATGGGTATATCTACTTAATGAAATAGAAGTCTGATACATTTGAAAAGTTCATATAATTTCAGAGTGAAGTGAAAAAATCATCGTAACAAGAAAATAAATTTCTATGATCTGATCGTAGAGAAGAGTATTTGAGTTACGAGTTTGGCCTTCAGTTAAAAACAATGTGAAATAGTTTCACTACTCACGCCACATGGAACACCATAGTGTAATGGTGTGTCCGAACGTCATAACCGTACTTTATTAGATATAGTGCGATCTATGATGTCTCTTACTGATTTACCATTATCGTTTTTGGGGTCATGCATTAGAGACAGCTGCATTCACGTTAAAAAAGGGGCACCATCTATATCCGTCGAGACGACGCCTTATGAACTATGGTTTGGCAAGAAACCAAAGTTGTCGTTTCTTGAAGTTTGGGGTTGCGATGCTTATGAGAAAAAGTTTCATCCTGATAAGCTCAAACCCAAATAGGAGAAATATGTCTTCATAGGATACCCAAAGGAGACTGTTGGGTACACCTTCTATCACAGATCCTAAGGCAAGACATTCGTTGCTTATAATGGATCCTTTCTAGAGAATGAGTTTCTCTTGAAAGAAGTAAGTGGGAGGAAAGTAGAAAACTTGATAAGGTAATTGTACCTTCTACCTTATTGGAAAGTAGTTCATCACAAAAATCTGTTCTTGTGACTACTACACCAATTAGTGAGGAAGCTAATGATGATGATCATGTAACTTCAGATCAAGTTACTACCGAATCTCGTAGGTAAACCAGAGTGAGATCCGCACCAGAGTGGTACGGTAATCCTGTTCTGGAGGTCATGTTACTTGACCATGACGAACCTACGAACTATGAGGAAGCGATGATGAGCCCAGATTCCGCGAAATGGTTTGAGGCCATGAAATCTGAGATATGATCCATGTATGAGAACAAAGTTTGGACTTTGGTTGACTTGCCCGATGATCGGCAAGCAATTGAGAATAAATGGATCTTCAAGAGGAAGACGGACGCTGATAGTAGTGTTACTATCTCAAAGCTAGAATTGTCGCAAAAGGTTTTTGACAAGTTCAAGGTGTTGACTACGATGAGAGCTTCTCACTCGTATCTATGCTTGAGTCTGTCCGAATCATGTTAGTAATTGCCGCATTTTATGAAATCTGGCAAATGGATAAACAAAACTGCATTCCTTAATGGATTTATTAAAGAAGAGTTGTATATGATGCAACAGAAGGTTTTGTCAATCCGAAAGGTGCTAACAAAATGTGCAAGCTCCAGCGATCCATCTGTGGACTGGTGCAAGCATCTCGGAGTTGGAATATACGCTTTGATGAGTTGATCAAAGCATATAGTTTTATACAGACTTGCGGTGAAGCCTGTATTTACAAGAAAGTGAGTGGGAGCACTACAACATTTCTGATAAGTATATGTGAATGACATATTATTGATCAGAAATAATGTAGAATTATTCTGTAAAGCATAAAGGAGTGTTTGAAAGGAGTTTTTCAAAGAAAGACATCGGTGAAGCTGCTTACATATTGAGCTTCAAGATCTATAGAGATAGATCAAGACGCTTGATAAGTTTTTTCAATGAGTACATACCTTGACAAGATTTTGAAGTAGTTCAAAATGGAGCAGTTAAAGAAAGAGTTCTTGCCTGTATTATAAGGTGTGAAGTTGAGTAAGACTCAAAGCCCGACCACGGCAGAAGATAGAAAGAGAATGAAAGTCATTCCCTATGCCCTGGCCATAGGTTCTATAAAGTATGTCATGTTGTATACCAGATCTATTGTATACCCTGCACTGATTTGGCAAGGGAGTACAATAGTGATCTAGGAGTAGATCACTGGACAGCGGTCAGAATTATCCTTAGTGAAATATGGATATGTTTCTCGATTATGGACGTGATAAAAAGGTTCGTCGTAAAGGGTTATGCCGATGCAAGTTTTGACACTAATCTAGATGAGTCTAAGTCTCGGTCTAGATACATATTGAAAGTGGGAGCAATTAGCTAGAGTAGCTCCATGCAGAGAATTGTTGACATAGAAATTTGCAAAATACATGTGGATCTGAATGTGGCAGACCCGTTGACTAAGATTCTCTCACAAGCAAAACATGATCACACCTTAGTACTCTTTGGATGTTAATCACATAGCGATGTGAACTAGATTACTGACTCTAGTAAACCCTTTGGGTGTTGGTCACATGGCGATGTGAACTATGGGTGTTAATCACATGATGATGTGAACTATCGATGTTAATCACATGGTGATGTGATCTAGATTATTGACTCTAGTGCAAGTGGGAGACTGAAGGAAATATGCCCTAGAGGCAATAATAAAGTTATTATTTATTTCCTTATATCATGATAAATATTTATTATTCATGCTAGAATTGTATTAACCGGAAACATAATACATGTGTGAATACATAGACAAACAGAGTGTCACTAGTATGCCTCTACTTGACTAGCTCGTTAATCAAAGATGGTTATGTTTCCTAACCATGGACAAAGAGTTGTTATTTGATTAATGGGATCACATCATTAGTTGAATGATCTGATTGACATGACCCATTCCATTAGCTTAGCACCCGATCGTTTAGTATGTTGTTATTGCTTTCTTCATGACTTATACATGTTCCTATGACTATGAGATTATGCAACTCCCGTTTACCGGAGGAACACTTTGGGTACTACCAAACGTCACAACGTAACTGGGTGATTATAAAGGAGTACTACAGGTGTCTCCAAAGGTAGATGTTGGGTTGGCGTATTTCGAGATTAGGATTTGTCACTCCGATTGTCGGAGAGGTATCTCTGGGCCCTCTCGGTAATGCACATCACTTAAAGCCTTGCAAGCATTGCAACTAATGAGTTAGTTGCGGGATGTTGTATTACGGAACGAGTAAAGAGACTTGCCGGTAACGAGATTGAACTAGGTATTGGATACCGACGATCAAATCTCGGGCAAGTAACATACCGATGACAAAGGGAACAACGTATGTTGTTATGCGGTCTGACCGATAAAGATCTTCGTAGAATATGTAGGAGCCAATATGGGCATCCAGGTCCCGCTATTGGTTATTGACCGGAGACGTGTCTCGGTCATGTCTACATTGTTCTCGAACCGTAGGGTCCGCACGCTTAACGTTACGATGACAGTAATTATTAGTTTATGCATTTTGATGTACCGAAGTTAGTTCGGAGTCCCGGATGTGATCACGGACATGACGAGGAGTCTCGAAATGGTCGAGACATAAAGATTGATATATTGGAAGCCTATATTTGGACATCGAAATTGTTCCGGGTGAAATCGGCATTTTACCGGAGTACCGGGGGGGTTACCGGAACCCCCCGGGGGGTTATTGGGCCAACATGGGCCTTAAGGGAGAAGAGGAGAGGAGGCAAGAGGTGGCCGCGCGCCCCTCCCCTTCCTAGTCCGAATAGGACAAGGGAAGGGGGCCGGCGCCCCCCTTTCCTTCCTCTCTTCCTCCTATTCTCCCCCTTCTCTCCTAGTCCAACTAGGAGTCCTACTCCCGGTGGGAGTAGGACTCCCCTTGGCGCGCCACACCTTGGCCGGCCGCCTCCTCCCCTTGCTCCTTTATATACGGGGGGCAGGGGGCACCCCAAGACACACAAGTTGATCCTTGAGATCGTTCCTTAGCCGTGTGCGGTGCCCCCTGCCACCATATTCCACCTCGATCATATCGTTGCAGTGCTTAGGCGAAGCCCTGCGTCGGTAGAACATCAAGATCGTCACCACGCCGTCATGCTGACGGAACTCCTCCCCGAAGCTTTGCTGGATCGGAGCCCGGGGATCGTCATCGAGCTGTACGTGTGCTAAGAACTCGGAGGTGCCGGAGTAACGGTGCTTGGATCGGTCGGATCGGGAAGACGTACGACTACTTCCTCTACGTTGTGTGATCGCTTCCGCAGTCGGTCTGCGTTGGTACGTAGACAACACTCTCCCCTCTCGTTGCTATGCATCACCATGATCTTGCGTGTGCGTAGGAATTTTTTTTGAAATTACTACATTCCCCAACAATAGGAACATGTATAAGTCATGAAGAAAGCAATAGCAACATACTAAACGATCGGGTGCTAAGCTAATGAAATGGGTCATGTCAATCAGATCATTCAACTAATGATGTGACCTCGTTAATCAAATAACAACACCTTGTTCATGGTTAGGAAACATAACCATCTTTGATTAACGAGCTAGTCAAGTAGAGGCATACTAGTGACACTCTGTTTGTCTATGTACTCACACATGTATTATGTTTCCGGTTAATACAATTCTAGCATGAATAATAAACATTTATCATGAAACAAGGAAATAAATAATAACTTTATTATTGCCTCTAGGGCATATTTCCTTTTAGTCTCCCACTTGCACTAGAGTCAATAATCTAGTTCACATTCCCATGTGATTTAATAGCAATAGTTCACATCACCATGTGATTAACACCCATAGTTCACATCGATATGTGATCAACACCCAAAGGGTTTACTAGAGTCAGTAATCTAGTTCACATCACTATGTGATTAACACCCAAAGAGTACTAAGGTGTGATCATGTTTTGCTTGTGAGATAATTTTAGTCAACGGGTCTGTCATATTCAGATCCGTAAGTATTTTGCGAATTTCTATGTCAACAATGCTCTGCATGGAGCTACTCTAGCTAATTGCTCCCACTTTCAATATGTATCCAGATTGAGACTTAGAGTCATCTGGATCAGTGTCAAAACTTGCATCGACGTAACCCTTTACGACGAACCTTTTGTCACCTCCGTAATCGAGAAACATATCCTTATTCCAGTAAGGATAATTTTGACCGTTGTCCAGTGATCTACTCCTAGATCACTATTGTACTCCCTTGCCAAATCAGTGCAGGGTATACAATAGATCTGGTATACAGCATGGCATACTTTATAAAACCTATGGCCAAGGCATAGGGAATGACTTTCATTCTCTTTCTATCTTCTGCCGTGGTCGGGATTTGAGTCTTACTCAATTTCGTACCTTGTAACACAGCCAAGAACTCTTACTTTGACTGTTCTATTTTGAACTTACTTCAAAATATTGTCAAGGTATGTACTCATTGAAAAACTTATCAAGCGCCTTGATCTATCTCTATAGATCTTGATGCTTAATATGTAAGCAGCTTCACCGAGGTCTTTCTTTGAAAAACTCCTTTCAAACACTCCTTTATGCTTTACAGAATAATTCTACATTATTTCCGATCAACAATATGTCATTCACATATACTTATCAGAAATGCTGTAGTGCTCCCACTCACTTTCTTGTAAATACAGGCTTCACCGCAAGTCTGTATAAAACTATATGCTTTGATCAACTCATCAAAGCGTATATTCCAACTCCGAGATGCTTGCACCAGTTCACAGATGGATCGCTGAAGCTTGCACATTTTGTTAGCATCTTTCGGATTGACAAAACCTTCTGGTTGCATCATATACAACTCTTCTTTAATAAATCCATTAAGGAATGCAGTTTTGTTTATCCATTTGCCAGATTTCATAAAATGCGGCAATTACTAACATGATTCGGAAAGACTCAAGCATAGATACGAGTGAGAAGCTCTCATCGTAGTCAACACCTTGAACTTGTCGAAAACTTTTTTCGACAATTCTAGCTTTGTAGATAGTAACACTACTATCAGCGTCCGTCTTCCTCTTGAAGATCCATTTATTCTCAATTGCTTGCCAATCATCGGGCAAGTCAACCAAAGTCCATACTTTGTTCTCATACATGGATCCCATCTCAGATTTCATGGCTTCAAGCCACTTTGCGGAATCTGGGCTCACCATCGCTTCTTCATAGTTCGTAGGTTCATCATGATCTAGTAGCATGATTTCCAGAACTGGATTACCGTACCACTCTGGCACGGATCTCACTCTGGTTGATCTACGAGGTTCAGTAGTATCTTGTCCTGAAGTTTCATCATCATCATCATTAGCTTCCTCACTAATTGGTATAGGTGTCGTAGAAACAGTTTTCTGTGATGTACTACTTTCCAATAAGGGAGCAGGTACAGTTACCTCGTCAAGTTCTACTTTCCTCCCACTCACTTCTTTCGAGAGAAACTCCTTCTCTAGAAAGGATCCATTCTTAGCAACGAATGTCTTGCCTTCGGATCTGTGATAGAAGGTGTACCCAACATTTTCTTTAGGGCATCCTATGAAGACGCACTTTTCCGATTTGGGTTTGAGCTTATCAGGATGAAACTTTTTCACATAAGCATCACAACCCCAAACTTTAAGAAACGACAACTTTGGTTTCTTGCCAAACCACAGTTCATAAGGCGTCGTCTCAACGGATTTTGATGGTGCCCTATTTAACGTGAATGCAGCTGTCTCTAATGCATAACCCCAAAACGATAGTGGTAGATCGGTAAGATACATCATAGATTGTACTATATCCAATAGAGTACGGTTATGACGTTCGCACACACCATTATGCTGTGGTGTTTCAGGTGGCGTGAGTAGTGAAACTATTTCACATTGTTTTAAGTGAAGACCAAACTTGTAACTCAAATATTTTACCTCTGCGATCATATCGTAGAAACTTTTATTTTCTTGTCACGATGATTTTCCACTTCACTCCGAAATTCTTTGAACTGTTCAAATGTTTCAAAGTTATGTTTCATCAAGTAGATATCCCCATATCTGCTCAAATCATCTTGTGAACGTCAAAAGATAATGATACCTGCTGTAAGCCTTAATATTCATCGGACCACATACATCAGTATGTATGATTTCCAACAAATCTGTTGTTGCTTCATTGTTCCGGAGAACGGCGTTTTAGTCATCTTGCCCATAATGCATGGTTCGCAAGCATCAAGTGATTCCAAAATCCCATCAGCATGGAGTTTCTTCATGCGCTTTACACCAATATGACCTAAACGGCAGTGCCACAAATAAGTTGCACTATCATTATTAACTTTGCATCTTTTGGTTTCAATATTATGAATATGTGTATCACTACGATCGAGATCCAACAAACCACTTTGTTGGTGTGTATGACCATAGAAGGTTTTATTCATGTAAACAGAACAACAATTGTTCTCTAACTTAAATGAATAACCGTATTGCAATAATCATGATCAAATCATATTCATGCTCAACACAAACACCAAATAACACTTATTTAGTTTTAACACTAATCCCGAAAGTATAGGGAGAGTGCGATGATGATCATATCAATCTTGGAACTACTTCCAACACACATCGTCACCTCGACTTTTACTAGTTTCTGTTTATTCTGCAATTCCCGTTTCGAGTTACTACTCTTAGCAACTGAACCAGTATCAAATACTGAGGGGTTGCTATAAACACTAGTAAAGTACACATTAATAACATGTATATCAAATATACTTATGTTCACTTTGCCATCCTTCTTATCCGCCAATCACTTGGGGTAGTTCCGCTTTCAGTGACCAGTCCCTTTGCAATAGAAGCACTTAGTCTCAGGCTTAGGACTAGACTTGGGCTTCTTCACTTGAGCAGCAACTTGCTTGCCGTTCTTCTTGAAGTTCCCCTTCTTCCCTTTGCCCTTTTCTTGAAACTAGTGGTCTTGTCAACCATCAACACTTGATGTTTTTCTTGATTTCTACCTTCATTGATTTCATCATCATGAAAAACTCGAGAGTCGTTTTCGTCATCCCTTATATACTGTAGTTCATCACGAAGTTCTACTAACTTGGTGATGGTGACTAGAGAATTCTGTCAATCACTATCTTATCTGGAAGATTAACTCTCACTTGATTCAAGCGATTGTAGTACCCAGACAATCTGAGCACATGCTCACTAGTTGAGTGATTCTCCTCCATCTTTTAGCTATAGAACTTGTTGGAGACTTCATATCTCTCAACTCGGGTATTTGCTTGAAATATTAACTTCAACTCCTGGAACATCTCATATGGTCCATGACGTTCAAAACGTCTTTGAAGTCCCGATTCTAAGCCGTTAAGCATGGTGCACTAAACTATCAAGTAGTCATCATATTGAGCTAGCCAAACGTTCATAACGTCTGCATCTGCTCCTGCAATAGGTCTGTCACCTAGCGGTGCATCAAGGACATAATTTTTCTGTGCAGCAATGAGGATAAACCTCATATCACAGATCCAATCTACATCATTGCTACTAACATCTTTCAACATAGTTTTTCTCTAGGAACATACCAAAATAAACACAGGGAAGCAACAACGCGAGCTATTGATCTACAACATAATATGCAAAATACTACCAGGACTAAGTTCATGATAAATTTAAGTTCAATTTAATCATATTACTTAAGAACTCCCACTTATATAGACATCCCTCTAATCCTCTAAGTGATCACGTGATCCAAATCAACTAAACCATAACGGATCATCACGTGAGATGGAGTAGTTTTCAATGGTGAACATCGCTATGTTGATCATATCTACTATATGATTCACGCTCGACCTTTCGGTCTCCGTGTTCCGAGGCCATATGTGCATATGCTAGGCTCGTCAAGTTTAACCTGAGTATTCTGCGTGTGCAAAACTGCCTTGCACCCGTTGTAGATGGACGTAGAGCTTATCACACCCGATCATCACGTGGTGTCTGGGCACGACGAACTTTAGCAATGGTGCATACTCAGGGAGAACACTTCTTGATAATTTAGTGAGAGATCATCTTATAATGCTACCGTCAATCAAAGCAAGATAAGATGCATAAAAAGATAAACATCACATGCAATCAATATAAGTGATATGATATGGCCATCATCATCTTGTGCTTGTGATCTCCATCTCCAAAGCACCGTCATGATCACCATCATCACCGGCGCGACACCTTGATCTCCATCGTAGCATCGTTGTCGTCTCGCCAATCTTATGCTTCCACGACTATCGCTACCGCATAGTGATAAAGTAAAGCATTACATCGCGATTGCATTGCATACAATAAAGCGACAACCATATGGCTCCTGCCAGTTGCCGATAACTCGGTTACAAAACATGATCATCTCATACAATAAAATTTAGCATCATGTCTTGACCATATCACATCACAACATGCCCTGCAAAAACAAGTTAGACGTCCTCTACTTTGTTGTTGCAAGTTTTACGTGGCTGCTACGGGCTTAAGCAAGAACCAATCTCACCTACGCATCAAAACCACAACGATAGTTTGTCAAATAGACTCTGTTTTACCTTCGCAAGGACCGGGCGTAGCCACACTCGGTTCAACTAAAGTTGGAGAGACAGTCGCCCGCAAGCCACCTATGTGCAAAGCACGTCGGGGGAACCGGTCTCGCGTAAGCGTACGCGTAATGTTGGTCCGGGTCGTCTCGTCCAACAATACCGCCGAACCAAAGTATGACATGCTGGTAGGCAGTATGACTTATATCGCCCACAACTCACTTGTGTTCTACTCATGCATATAACATCAAACCATAAAACCTAGGCTCGGATGCCACTGTTGGGGAACGTAGTAATTTCAAAAAAAATTCCTACGCACACGCAAGATCATGGTGATGCATAGCAACGAGAGGGGAGAGTGTTGTCTATGTACCCACGCAGACCGACTGCGGAAGCGTTGACACAACGTAGAGGAAGTAGTCATACGTCTTCCCGATCCGACCGATCCAAGCACCGTTACTCCGGCACCTCCGATTTCTTAGCACATGTACAGCTCGATGACGATCCCCGGGCTCCGATCCAGCAAAGCATCGGGGAGGAGTTTCGTCAGCACGACGGCGTGGTGACGATCTTGATGTACTACCGTCGCAGGGCTTCGCCTAAGCACTGCTACAACATAATCAAGGTGGAATATGGTGGCAGGGGGCACCGCACACGGCTAAGGAACGATCTCAATGATCAACTTGTGTGTCTAGGGTGCCCCCTACCTCCGTATATAAAGGAGCCAAGGGGGAGGGGGCGGCCGGCCAGGAGGAGGGCGCAGGAGGAGTCCTACTCCTACCGGGAGTAGGACTCCCCCCCCCCAATCCTAGTTGGAATAGGATTCCCCGAGGGGGAAAGAGAGAGGGGGGGGGGGCCGGCCACCTCTCCTAGTCCTAATAGGACTAGGGGAGGGGGGAGGCGCGCGGCCCACCTTGGGCTGCCCCTTTCTCCTTTCCACTAAAGCCCACTAAGGCCCATATGGTTCCGGTAACCTCCCGGTACTCCGGTAAAATCCCGATTTCACCCGGAACACTTCCGATGTCCAAATATAGGCTTCCAATATATCAATCTTTATGTCTCGACCATTTCGAGACTCCTCGTCATGTCTGTGATCACATCCGGGACTCCGAACTAACTTCGGTACATCAAAATGCATAAACTCATAATAACTGTCATCGTAACGTTAAGCGTACGGACCCTACGGTTCGAGAATAATGCAGACATGATTGAGACACATCTCCGGTCAATAACCATTAGCGGGACCTGGATGCCCATATTGGCTCCTACATATTCTACGAAGATCTTTATCGGTCAGACCGCATAACAACATACTTTGTTCCCTTTGTCATCGGTATGTTACTTGCCCGAGATTCGATCGTCGGTATCCAATACCTAGTTCAATCTCGTTACCGGCAAGTCTCTTTACTTGTTCTGTAATACATCATCTCGTAACTTACTCATTAGTTGCAATGCTTGCAAGGCTTATGTGATGTGCATTACCGAGAGGGCCCAAAGATACCTCTCCGACAATCGGAGTGACAAATCCTAATCTCGAAATACGCCAACCCAACATCTACCTTTGGAGACACCTGTAGAGCTCCTTTATAATCACCCAGTTACGTTGTGACATTTGGTAGCACACAAAGTGTTCCTCCGGTAAACGGGAGTTGCATAATCTCATAGTCATAGGAACATGTATAAGTCATGAAGAAAGCAATAGCAACATACTAAACGATCGGGTGCTAAGCTAATGAAATGGGTCATGTCAATCAGATCATTCAACTAATGATGTGACCTCGTTAATCAAATAACAACACCTTGTTCATGGTTAGGAAACATAACCATCTTTGATTAACGAGCTAGTCAAGTAGAGGCATACTAGTGACACTCTGTTTGTCTATGTATTCACACATGTATTATGTTTCCGGTTAATACAATTCTAGCATGAATAATAAACATTTATCATGAAACAAGGAAATAAATAATAACTTTATTATTGCCTCTAGGGCATATTTCCTTCATTATGAGCCGGTCTCGGGACTCTGTAAACCGACGGGCGCCGCCCATGTATATAAGGGGACGACCCGGCAGCGGTTCAGGACAACAGACAACAACTCGAGAGCCGGACAAAGCGGATTCGCTCCCTGGCCTTCGAAACCCTAGCAATACCAATCATAACTAGATGTAGGCTTTTACCTTCCTCGAAGGGGCCGAACTAGTATAAAATTCCCCGTGTCCCTTTATCCGGTTTAACCCCTTAAAGCTAACCTGTAGCGAGGGCTCCACGACTAAGTCCTTTCACAAGGACATCTGCCGTGACAAACCCACGACAGTTGGCACCCACCGTGGGGCTATCACACGATGGTTTTGAGTTCTTGAAGGGCAGCTTCGATGGACTTAAGGGATACGCTGTGGGCCGGATGACGAAGAGTCATCGCGACAAGCTCTACATCGACAACGCAGGATGGGGTCCCGAGGCCGATTCAATCGAGTATGGGTACCGGGTCCCCTTTGGTGGGATTCACGTCTTCATCGGCAAGATCGGCGAACCGGCCCCTGAGCCGGACATCTACACCGACATCATCTAAACGGCTCGGCGTGCAAGTTCTTCGCCGGTTCAGCCCAAGGCAAGGCATGTTTTCATGGGTGTCATCCATGGATCGAGGTACGAGGACGGGCCAGTTTCCGATGGAGAAACCGTGGTCTGTTCTGATGATGAGTCTTCTGGAGAGACCGAATCACTTTACCGTTGCCGGACGGCCGGATTGATGGAGGATCCGAGGGCAACAATATTCCGGATTCCCTTGATCTACCAAACCGGGCCGCCATCTTCATGGCCGGCACACAATCGGCGCCTCATTCATCTACCGCCGCAGCAATGCTCTCCGGTTCAACAACGGCCACACCAACAGGGGCAGGAAGCTCGGCGCCGCCTCCGGCCCAAGTCTTGTCTGATTTGTTCGATGCTTTGGCAACATTGATGGCCGCGGAGGTGGATGCAGCAGCCAGGGATCAGCACAATGCGGAGATTGCAAAGGTAAAAGATCAAATAGCCCGGGCTAAAGCGGACCTGGCAACAGAGAATGCTAGGATGGCTACAGAGCGGGCTGAATTGGAAGCACAGGCCTACCGGATTAGGCTGGATCAGAACGCTTTAGAGGAAGTCATGAGAAGAAGGTATCAATCATGTCTCCCGTCGGTTTATGAGCCGCAGAATCTCTTCAACACACCAGGAGCAGGAGCTGGTAGCCAACCCACACTAAACCGGGCGGGGGCACCGGGAACAGGAGAGTCGGTTCAACCGCGCACGACGGACCCGCCTCGCCAGAACAACGTTGTGCCACAATATGTACCGACACCGCCCGAGCATTATTCCAACCCGTTGGACAACATTGTGGCCGCCGCTTCACGCCTGGCGGCCCTCCCAACCGACGGCGAGTCACTAGTTGCTGTGGAAACACGTCGGGCCAGGGATCTCCTTCAAACATCACTAAATCAACAACAGGCGTATTCACACAGTCGTGAGAGGATTCATTCCACTCCCCGTCCAAGTTGGAGCTATAGCAGACATATGGAGGACGAACCAGCCATGTCCAGTAGTGCACGTCGCCGAAATTCACCATGAGGGAACAACCCGGCCGGGGGAGGCGCTAATGCGCAAGATGTTGTGGACCATGGCCGCGCACGTCGGGAGGCCGAGTTGACGGCTCGGCACGGAGCATGACAGCATACTCCGGTCCACCCCACGGCCCCCGTGGAGCCAGGAGTGATGTTCAGTTCCTTAGGGGTGCCGTGTCTAAACCCCGCTTTGCGTAATGTGAGGCTGCCCAAGGATTTCAAGGGACCTCGTAAGGTACCAAATTACATCGCCGATTTGCAACCAGAAGTGTGGGTGGAGAGCTATGAGATGGCAATGGAGATGTTAGATGTGGATGAGGCAGTGTGTGCTAAATATTTCACCATGATGTTGGAAGGAACAACTCGCACTTGGTTGAAGAGCTTGCCGACCAACTCTGTTGGATCATGGGCCGAATTGAAGCATCGGTTTATCCAGAACTTTAAGGATACGTGTAAGCACCCAATGTCAATCGTGGATCTGGCCGCTTGTGTCCAAGAGGAAGGAGAGTCCATGACCCATTGGGTCAAACGGGTCTCAACAATTTTGCATTCATCAGATCATATCAATGCAGACACTGCAGTGTTAACATTAAAGGGCAACTGTTGTTTCAAACCGCTAAAACAGAAATTGGGAAGGCTCAAACGTCACTGCAATGATATGTCAACAATCATGGCCGCTTTGGTTAAATACGCCGATTCAGATAATACCAAGGATCCGGATTCAGAGGAGGACAAACCGGAGAAAGGTAAGAAGAACGGCAATGCCAAAGGTCAACAGCATAATCCGGCAGGGCATGGAAACAGTGGTAAGCGCAAGGCCGACAGTAGCTTGGACTTTGTTGCAAATACCAATGCGCAGAAGAATGGCCAGCGCCATAAGGGCAAGCAGCCCCAGAGGGGTGGAGGTTCAGGGCCCAATTTGGAGTGCCTGTTAAATCAGCCATGTCCAAAGCATGGATCAAAGGAGAAGTCGGCATCACATCTTTGGAAGGACTGTTATATCATGCGGGATTTCAAGAATTCCAATATGTTCCAATATGACAACGGCCCGCCCGGCGGTTCAGGAGGAGGTTTCCACAGGCCGGGTTATGGAGGTGGTGGTTCCGGTTTAGGGTTTCAAGGCAACCAAACCGGACACGTCAATCAAGGGCACCAAGGTAACCAGGGAGGTTACAACCATCAGGGGAATCAGCAGCAGCAGTCGGGTTATCAGAGCAATCCCAAACAGCTGAACAACGGGCAATATCATGTCTTCACTACTAGTTTGTGCAAGCATGATCAGAAGCTTCACTAAAGGGCAGTAAACTCTGTTGAGCCGGCAGACCTCAGTATTTACGCTGGTCTGAGCAACCTATTTTGTGGAGTAGAGATGATCACCCACCCCGGGTTGATAATCCAGGTCACTTGGCCCTGGTGGTAGCCCCTCAAGTTGGGGGATACAAGTTCACTAAAGTGCTCATGGATGGGGAAGTAGTATCAATATTTTGTATTATGATACATTCCGCCGTATGGGGTTGACAGATAAGGACCTTAAACCGTCAAATACGGTCTTTCATGGGGTGGTACCTGGTAAGTCTGCATATCCTGTTGGCAAGATAGCTTTGGAGGTAGCTTCTGGAGATGACTATGATTCAAGGTCAGAAACATTGACATTTGAGGTGGTAAAGATCAAAAGTCCATACCACGCCTTGTTTGGGCGGCCGGCTTATGCTAAGTTTATGGCAAGGCCATGTTATGTTTATCTACAGCTTAAAATCCCAGGTCATAAAGGGACTATCACAGTACATGGAAGTAGAAAGATTGCTTTGGAGTGTGAAGAAGGTGATGCGGCTTATGCTGAGTCGGTTTGTGCCACGGAGGAGTTGAAATTCTATAAGGAGCAAGTTGATCCGGCAGACATGACCTCTTCGAAAAAGCCAACTACAGAACATGATCCAGTGTTGAAGTTCAAATCGGCTACAGACACTAAGATGGTTGACTTTGTTCCTGGCGATTCATCCAAACAGTTCAACATCAGCACTAACCTGGATCCCAAATAGGAAAGCGCGCTCATCGAGTTCATCCGTGAGAATTGGGACATCTTTGCATGGAAACCTTCTGACATGCCAGGTGTACCGAGGGAACTCGCTGAGCACACACTCAACATTGATCCTAAGTTTAAACCGGTCCGGTAGTTCCTCCGCCGTTTCAATGAAGAGAGACGTAAGGCTATAGGTAAAGAGGTAGCCCGTCTGTTGGCCGCAGGGTTTATTGTCGAAGTTTTTCATCCAGAGTGGTTAGCTAATCCGGTGCTGGTTCTTAAGAAAAACGGCACCTGGCGCATGTGTGTGGACTACACAGATTTAAACAAGGCTTGCCTTGCAGACCCCTTTGCTCTCCCTCGCATTGATCAGATAATTGATGCTACGGCGGGTTGTGACCGTTTGTGTTTTCTGGATGCCTACTCTGGTTATCATCAGATCAAAATGGCGGTTAAGGACCAGGAGAAGACATCTTTCATAACTCCCTTTGGAGCCTTCTGCTATGTTTCCATGCCTTTTGGACTCAAGAGTGCCCAGGCAACTTACCAGCAATGTGTTCAGAATTGCCTTCATAAACAAATTGGGCGCAATGTTCATGCATATGTGGATGATATTGTGATCAAGTCCAGAAAGGAGGAGACATTGATAGATGATCTACGAGAAACCTTTGACAACCTCCGGGTTTACAAGATGATGCTCAATCCGGAGAAGTGTGTCTTCGGTGTCCCGGCAGGCAAGCTCATAGGCTTTCTGGTATCAAACAGAGGCATTGAGGCTAATCCAGAAAGATTGCAGCAATTACATCCTTGGCTAAACCGGCATGTATTAACGATGTTCAATGTCTGGCCAGCCGGATTACAACCTTGAGCCGGTTTATCAATCGCATTGGAGAGAAGGCCACCCCTTTATATCAGATGCTCAAGAAAATAGATAACTTTGTCTGGAGCGAGACAGCTGATAAGGCGTTCGAGGATCTGAAGAGGCAGCTAGCTGAACCGCCCGTGCTTGCAGCGCCGATCAATAACGAGCCGTTATTATTATGTGTGGCTACTAATGCCCGGGCTGTTAGCGTAGCCATTGTGGTAGAGCACAAGGAGCTTGGCAAGGAATATCCGGTTCAACGGCCGGTTTATTATATCATCGAGGTGCTCACTGAGTCAAAGCAGAGGTATCCGCATTGGCAGAAGCTAGTGTATGGGGTGTTTATGGTGAGCCGGAAGCTTAAACATTATTTTCAGGGCCATCCTATCATAGTGGTCAGTTCAGCTCCTCTGGGCGACATCATTCAAAATAGAGAAGCAACTGGCCAGATTGCCAAGTGGGCTATTGAGCTTGGTCCTCATGGGCTCAAATATATACCCCGCACAGCGATCAAATCCCAGGCACTCGTGGATTTCATCAATGATTGGACGGAGTTACAGGCACCTGAAGAGAAACTAGATAATACACATTGGACTATTCATTTTGATGGATCCAGATAGTTGGAGGGCTCGGGGGCTGGAGTCATACTAACTTCCCCACGAGGTGACAAGTTTTGTTATGTCCTCCGTCTAATGTTCCCTTGCACTAACAATGCAGCTGAATATGAGGCTTTTCTCCACGGTCTTCAGATGGCTAAGGAGATGAATTTGAGCCGGGTTAAGTGCTTCGGCGATTCAGATCTAGTGGCTCAGCAGGTGTCTGGCACTTGGGATTCTAAGGACCCACTCATGGCTGCATATCGGCGAGAGGTGGACGCGGTGGCTGGTCACTTTAAAGGTTATCAGGTGGACCATATAGACCGGCGGAAGAATGAAGCGGCGGATGCTTTAAGTCGTCTTGGTTCCCAACGTAAACCGGTCCCGCCCAATGTCTTTCTTGATGTGTTGCATAATCCGTCAGTCAAGGTACCAACCGAAGAAGATTTGGCTATTCCTGATCCGAGGCTCAGTTGGTGGCAACTCTGCATGCCATACCGGATTGGACGATCCCATATCTGGCTTACATGAACCGGGGTGAGTTACCAGACGATGAAACGTTGGCTCGACAGATAATCCGGCGTTCCAAGTCCATGACCATACTCAACGGGGAGTTACATCGTTACAGTGTTTCAGGAGCAATTCAGCGTTGTGTTTCTCCTCAAGAAGGTTGTGAGTTTTGGCGAGAAATCCATGAAGGGGATTGCGGTCACCACGCCGGTTCAAAGTCGTTGGTTGCCAAAGCTTTTCGCCACGGTTTTTACTGGTTGATGGCACATGCTGATGCGGAGGATTTAGTCAAGAGATGTGATGGATGTCAAAAATTTGCCTGCCGTGCGCATGTTCCGGCTCAAGAGTTGCAGATGATTCCAATTACGTGGCCATTTGCAACTTGGGGGCTTGATATGGTTGAACCCTTCAAGCATTCTAAGGACAAAAAGACCCACCTATTAGTAGCAGTTGATAAATTCACTAAATGGGTGGAGGCAGAGCCAGTCAGCAAGTGTGATGCAGCCACGACAGTTCAATTCATCAAGAAGGTGATATTCCGGTTTGGTTTTCCACACAGCATTATAACAGATAATGGTACTAATCTGTCAAAAGGGGAGATGGAAGAATTCTATCAACGTGAGCACATCCGGCTTGATCTAGCGTCGGTGGCTCACCCCCAATCTAATGGTAAAGCAGAAAGGGCAAATCAAGAAATTCTACGGGGTATCAAACCAAGGCTTATGGTTCCCTTAAAGCGGACGCTGAGTTGTTGGGTTGAGGAGCTACCTTCTGTGTTATGGAGCATCAACACCACACCCAATAGGTCTACGGGTTACACACCTTTCTTCATGGTTTATGGAGCGGAGGCGGTTCTTCCTAGTGACATCCGTCACGATTCGCCCCGTGTGGCAGCTTATGTTGAAGCTGATATGAGAAAGCACGTCAGGATTCACTGGACCTGTTGGATGAAGAGCGTGATCTTGCAGCAGCACGATCGGCAATTTATCAACAAGATCTCCAATGTTATCACAGCCGCCGGGTTAAAACCAGAACCTTTCAAGAAGGTGATTTGGTGCTCCGGCTCATCCAGGATCAGACTGATATGCACAAGTTATCCCCACCTTGGAAAGGACCCTTTGTGGTCAGCAAAAATCTGTACAACGGATCTTACTACCTCATTGATGTTCAAGAGCATTAAGACTCACGTCAATCGGAGGAGGAGACCAAGCGGCCATGAAACATAGCTCTCCTTCGGCCTTACTATACTTGAAGCCATAGGCTCTTCATCTGTACATATTTATGATAGTGTATATATCATATAATAAACTGGAGCCTCCGTTATAAGCAGGGTATCTGTTCTTTTTATATCATGTGTGTGCTTTTACAAGTTAACTGACAAAGCAGAGTCTTTTAATCCGGCTTTAGCAGCTACATAGATATAAAAAAATCACTAGGGGGCTTGGTCATATTTGAACCACAGCTACACCTCTTGATCGTTTTTTAAACCACGGAGGGATATCACTAGGGGGCTTGGTTGTCCTCACACCATAGCTACACCTCTTGATAGGCATTTAAGCCATAAAGGGAAAAATTTGTGGAGCCAAAGAGAGTGTTGTACACAGTACAGACTCAAACATGGGCACACACTGAGCATCGCTCACAAAGTTGCTTGGGGGCTCTTTTTGCAAAGCAACAAAGAGTTTGAAAAGACCCTCGTAATTGGCTATCAAGCCACGTCTTGGAAGCCTGGTGTATTCACCTAAAAACCTGGGTTAACCTGCCTTCATCAAGTAAGCCACTCCTGTCTAGGTAATCCTGGTATGACCCATCGAACGTTTGACAAGTCAATCTTTTACAGACCCTGAACTTGTCACAATTAAAATGATGATTGGTTAATTGGAGGCCCATCTTAAAAGGCTTTGTTAAATGGTTTAACTCAGAGGCCTGGCAGCCCATGAAAAGCCTTGATTTGGAGCCTGGCAGCTCGTAAAAAGCCTTGCATATTTTCCTGTTTGAATTTTGTTTGTTGAAAATCATAAGTATTTTTTTGATAAACCGGCATCCTTGACTCGGCTTGCTTTTCAACTTCAAGTTGTGGGCACATGATCAATTATAAACCGGTGTTCATTGACCCGGTCTGGTTTGACTAAATCGCCAGTGTTATAAAGAAAATCTAATGGTTATCCCGGTCCGGCTTAATATATAGACCGGCATTATGAAGATGGAGTTATCAACGTTCCGGATTGGTATTAAACACCTTTGCCATATACACGTTTGGTCAACCAATGAGGTATGTTCTGTACATCACTTTTTGTACAAACACTTGATTATTCATCTAGGTACTATATACTTCTTGGACATCATGACACGTCTAGCGGTAAACCGCTAGATACTTTTAAGTTGTTGTACCCAGGAACACAATTCATCATGGGTTATGCATAAATATATCCCAAAGGGCGGCACAGATTGTCACAAAGTATTACGAAACATGCTCGATGGCATGGCAGATAAATGGAGTTTCAGCCATCCTATTACATGAAGCTTCAAAGCGGCTCAAACAGTATCATTGTTTTTCACAGTAGCCATATAAACCGGCGACCGGATCAGGACTCTTCATCGCGACGGTTTGACGGTTGAGGGCCAGTTGGTGTAGGCACTTCTTCATCCCTCCCCAGACGCTAGAAATCAGCCGTTGACCAATCGATTCCAGTTAACGCTTGGAACACTGCTTCCTCATGGATAAGATTGGAAGGGTTAATATCAGGGGCATAAGTGTGCTTACGAATCGGAGGCACAAGTTCTTCGACTTCATGGATGTCGGCCGGCTGTCTTTTCCCTTCTGCATCATAAAACGGTTGAAAATGGGACAAATCGGTATCATCAGCCAACTTGCTGGCCGCTGGCCGCATCTGTTTGGTCAGCCGCCGAAGATCATCATTGTCGAAGTTTGAACCGTCTTCTTTAACGCCTGGGTATCCTTTGATGATATCCTTCGCTTCAAGGTCTGGAATCCAGGCTTTGGCTCAAATAAGGGCGGTTAAAGCTCCTGCTCTGGCAGCTGCTCTCTTCAACTCGGCAATACGGGCTGGTAACATGCCCAGCTTCTCAAGGGTTTCCTTAATCAAAGTTGGAGCCGGTTTGTTATAAGCTGCCATGCTTATAACCCATTGAGACCTAGAGTATAGCTGTTCAACCAATGTATATGCTTCTTTGAGCTTCATCCGCATATCTGTACCAAGATGAGCGATCCGAGTGCCTGCCAAAGATTTTATCAACATTTTGGTCAGTTATAAGATTCATCGACTGGCGCAACATACATAAGCAGACACTTACCAAAGATAGCAGAGGTCATAGCATTGATTTGGCGTTTCAAACCGGCTAGTTCTTCAACCACTGGCTTCAGGGCTGCCTCAGCGTCTACAACTCTTTTGGTCAAACCGGATTTCTCGGTTTCCCATTCAGCACGTTCTTGGTTGAAGGATTCTTTCAGATTTTCCATTCCGGCCAGGGTCTGGGTCAGCTCCTCTTTGGCTTTTGCAGCCTCAGCTTGTCGTGACTTCACATTTTCTTGCAAGTCAGAATTTCGGGCATCTTTGTTTCTCAGTTCAGCCTGCAACGTTGAAGGTATGTTAAACAAACAACATATATCTGTGCTAAAGTACAAAGCGTATAACAAAGTTATGCACTTCATACTTGGGGGCTAATGCCTATTTGCTTTCAAGTACTACACTTTATACAAGTCTCCAGAACAATGCAAGCATTATCCTTGACACTTGGGGGCTAATGTGCGTCTGTTCTAAAACGGATGTGTGGATTAAAAACCGGATTAACTTGCCCAGTTAAACCGGCCTTTGGGGGCTATGCTGCAGAAAGTTATCTAATTTTTTCAAGATGAGTGTTATCTATTATTAGCGACCTGCCATTGCAAGGATCAATGATGAGATGCTTAAAGTGTTACAAAGACCCGGTTTGTGATTAACAATCATAAAATGGCCCTTGGGGGATACTTGGGATAGTGTTTCAGCTATAAATCAATATACAAAGGGAGAGGAATTTACCTCATATCGCTCTTTCATCAAGTTCACCAAACTGGCTTCATAATCCCGGTTTGAGTGCAGACGGTTCATGAAGCCAGAATGAAGCTCATCAGCGTTAAGACGAGCATAGTTTGATAAGTTGCCGCTCCATTTACCATTATCCCGGGCAGCTTGCTCTTCTTTGGCACTATGCTGAGCTAAAATGACGGGATGGCCAGGAGAGTTGTGGCCTATTCCAGTAATAATAACATCATCACCTTGGCCTTTAGGATTTTTGGTGGATGATGTTGGAATTTCAGTGTCTTTCACCGGACTAGCCCGGATTGGCTCTGCCGGTTCAGTATCGGGTGGGACAGGCTCAGCATCTGTTGGTTCATCGGTATGTTGGCCTTCAAGGGGTGGATCATCAAAAGTAGCTTCACGATGGGGGCCTTTCGGTTCACCAGTCTGTTCCGGTTCACCTCTTGGTTCTTCTTCTTCGGCGACAGGGTCTTCTGGCGGATTGGTGACCCGAGCTTTCTTGCTGGGTCTGGCTTTGGACCTGCAAACAGAATAAAAAAGGATTAAACATCCTATTCAAAGGATTTATGGCGCATTGAAAGGAAAGGTTTTTACAAACTTACCCGGCCACAGTTTTCAAAGGGGGAGTTGAGTCATTGTCGATTCACCAGAAGATGAAGGAGGTGTCACCTGATAATTTGAATCAGACGGATTAAGAGGCTGTCTGAAATAACCTGCCTTGGGGTAAGAATGGTTAGAAGTAGGAGAGACCTCAGACCGGCGCTTCCGAACCGGAGTGTCAGGTAAACCGGCTGAAGTGACCTGTTGGCCACTGTGCCGGGTTGTCCGGCGAGCTTCATGTTGTTGAGTCTTCAAAATAAATGTTGGATCCAAGTGAGCAAGAGGATGAGAAAAGCTTACATTCCGGACTGCTTGGTGAGTTTTTTGTGTTGGCACAGAGTCTGAACCGGAGGAAAGGGTAATTACCTCTACGTCATCAGCTTGACTAGCTTCTGCATCCTCCCGAGGAAGATCATTGTTAATGAGATGCATGAAAAGAGAGCCAAGTGAGTCAAGTTCTACCTCAACTTCTGGATCATCAGTATCATCATCAAGCTCCATATTAATCCGGTCAACCGTTTTCCGTTTTGACGTCCGTTTTACGGCTTTGGTCTTTGGGCGGGATGGCTTGACCGCTTTATCTCCAGTCGGCTTTGCCGCTTTCTCTACGGTTTTCCTTTTCCAGAAGGGGTCATCACCCTACATATAAAGAAGAAGGGTTATAGGTTGGCTAAGTTAAATATATTAGAGATAAAGAGGAAGTATAATGCTTACAGCAGGCGGTTTGTTCTTGGCATAGAAGGGACTCAGACCGGTTTGGCTACATATCAGTTTCGACTCATTCAGAATCTTCTTTACACCTTCAGTGACTTCTTCCTCAAATAATTGGATGTTGCAATGGCGTTGAGGGTCGTCAACCTCACCGGTATATTCACACATTAACCCGGGACGCCGGCTTAGCGGCAAGATACTCCAGGATATCCAACAGCGCACAAAGTCCACGCCTGTTAAACCATTTGCCATAAAGGCCCGGAGTTTGGCGAGTTGAGGAGCATATTTCGCCCTTCCTGAAGAGCTCAGGCGTTGAGGCATGGGGTGAGTATTGGATAGTCTGTGGTCACGAAAGCCGGGAAGGGGATTTTCGTCTTCAGGGGAAGTGTCTCTGCAATAAAACCAAGTTTTATTCCATTCCTTTGGGTGGCTATGATGTTTGGCATGAGGAAATTCAACTTCTTTCCGCTTTTGAATCGAGACACCACCAAGTTCTGTGTTCGGGCCATTTACAAACTCTGTGCGCCGGTTTAAGTGAAAGAAATCCCGGAATAGTTCTGCAGTTGGTTCTTCTTGTAAATATACTTCACAGAAGACCTGGAAGTTGCATAAATTGGAAACCGAGTTGGGACCAATATCTTGCGGATGAAGTTGGAAGCTGGCAAGCACATCTCGATAAAACTTTGACCCTGGCGGTTTGAAGCCACAACCTATGTGGTCAACAAAGACCACCACCTCGCCCTGCCTTGGGGTTGGAGGATTTTCTGTTCCTGGAACTCGCCATTTGATTTCAGTTTTCTTAGGTAGGGAGCCGATGCTAACCATCTCATTCAACTGAGTCTCAGTAACCCGGGAGCGAGCCCAGTTGCAGGCAGTGAATTGTTTGGCCATTGCAAAACAAAACAAGCTAAAAAATGAAAGGCCGGTTTATAAATTATGCATGATTATATGCAAGAGACAAGGGAGTAAGAAACATATTGATATGCGAAATGGTGTAAACCGGAGATTAATGCAATAAGGGAAAAAGGTAATACTAGCATAGGATTACTCAGACACTGTTAAACTGGAGCATAATTATGAAGGTAAAATGCTCCTCTGGTTTATCAGAGGGCTAATGGCGCAGACTGCTTATACAAGGTTAAAACCGCCTATATTGGTGCAAGGAGAAACAGATCTCAGAGGGACATAGAAACATATCTCATAGTGACATATAAAATTTCCGGATCTAAGATAAGACAGAAAATCAAAAATAATTGGATCTAGAAGGGGTGCAGAACCGAAGCAATTTATGAAGGACTAGATCAGTTCTTTGTGCATAAGGGTTTGTGATGACAATGGAAGGTTAGCTACGGCAAGAGATACGTCAAACACGAAGTGTCCATCTACATACTAAAGGCAGAACAGGGAAGAACAACACTGAAGCACTAATGAACTTCAGAAGAACTGAGAAGAATGTCGAAACCCTAGAACAGATCTGTGGCGAAAAAAGCGGAGAACTTACTAGAGCTGGTGAGGAAGCGAAAAGGCACTGCAGTATTCTGGTGCGTTCAGGGGGATGCAGCGGCCAAGGTCGGAGTAGAGGCGACGGTCGACGGTGGCGGCGGAGCTCCAGAGGCTGAGCAGCGCAAGGAAGACGACGCGAAGAGGCACGAGGGGGAAAAGGTGAAAATGACCCCTCGGTCCTATTTATAAAGGCAAGGGATAAGTGTCAGGCACGAAAATCGAGGGGCCAGAAATTTGGAAGTGAGGCAGAGCTGTCGCCTCGATTGTCGGAGACCCATTAATGAAGATGTGTCATACACAGTTTTTAAATAGATGACGTCACGACGGTTTACCTTGATCCAATAAGATGATGTCACGACGGTTTATTAAATTATGAGAAGATGTTGAAGACAAAGTTTTTACTAAGGATTGATCTGGGGCCTAATGTTGGGGATATTACTACTGGGCGTAAACCGGCCAGGAAAGGCCGGGTTAACTTCATCCGTAGTTGATTATGCTTGAAGCCCATGTAGACAGAAGAGGAAAGGTCCAGGGCCCAGAACCGGCATTTGTATGAAACTTGTATTGTAAGATAGAAAGAGTGGAGACCGAACCAGACACGTTTATGAGCTGGTCTCGGGACTCTATAAACCGACGGGCGCCACCCATGTATATAAGGGGATGACCCGGCAGCGATTCAGGACAACAGACAACAACTCGAGAGCCAGACAAAGCGGATTTGCTCCCTGGCCTTCGAAACCCCAGCAATACCAATCATAACTAGACGTAGGCTTTTACCTTCCTCGAAGGGGCCGGACTAGTATAAAATTCCCCGTGTCCCTTTGTCCGGTTTAACCCCTTAAAGCTAACCCGTAGCGATGGCTCCACGACTAAGTCCTTTCACCAGGACATCTGCCGTGACAAACCCACGATAGAAGGGCTATGTCCTTAATGCACCGCTCAGTGTGTTGAACCTCAAGAGTCGTCTATAGATGTTGGGAAACATCTGACATACACGTTTTGATGACTACGTGCTAGTTCAGTGCGTAACACTAATGGTTTAGAATTGTGGCACCAAAGACGTTTTTGAAACGTCACAGAACATATGAGATGTTCCAAAGACTGAAATTGGAATTTCAGACTAGTGCCACCGTCAAGAGGTATGAGACCTCTCACAAGTTTCTTAAGCCTGCAAACTAAGGGAGAAAAGCTCAACCGTTGAGCATGTGCTCAGATTGTCTGAGTACTACAATCGCTTGAATCGAGTGGGAGTTAATCTTCCAGATGAGATAGTGATGGTTCTCCATAGTCACTGCCACCAAGCTATTGGAGCTTCGTGATGAACTATAACACATCAGGGATAGACATGATGATCCTTGTGAAGGAAATATGCCCTAGAGGCAATAATAAAGTTATTATTTATTTCCTTATATCATGATAAAAGTTTATTATTCATGCTAGAATTGTATTAACCGGAAACATAATACATGTGTGAATACATAGACAAACAGAGTGTCACTAGTATGCCTCTACTTGACTAGCTCGTTAATCAAAGATGGTTATGTTTCCTAACCATGGACAAAGAGTTGTCATTTGATTAATGGGATCACATCATTAGTTGAATGATCTGATTGACATGACCCATTTCATTAGCTTAGCACCCGATCGTTTAGTATGTTGCTATTGCTTTCTTCATGACTTATACATGTTCCTATGACTATGAGATTATGCAACTCCCGTGTGCCGGAGGAACACTTTGTGTGCTACCAAATGTCACAACGTAACTGGGTGATTATAAAGGTGCTCTACAGGTGTCTCCAAAGGTACATGTTTGGTTGGCGTATTTTGAGATTAGGATTTGTCACTCCGATCGTCGGAGAGGTATCTCTGGGCCCTCTCGGTAATGCACATCACTTAAGCCTTGCAAGCATTGCAACTAATGAGTTAGTTGCGGGATGATGTATTACGGAACGAGTAAAGAGACTTGCCGGTAACGAGATTGAACTAGGTATTGGATACCGACGATCGAATCTCGGGCAAGTAACATACCGATGACAAAGGGAACAACATATGTTGTTATGCGGTCTGATCGATAAAGATCTTCGTAGAATATGTAGGAGCCAATATGAGCATCCAGGTTCCGCTATTGGTTATTGACCGGAGACGAGTCTCGGTCATGTCTACATTGTTCTCGAACCCGTAGGGTCTGCACGCTTAAGGTTTTGATGACAGTTATATTATGAGTTTATGAGTTTTGATGTACCGAAGGAGTTCGGAGTCCCGGGTGTGATCACGGACATGACGAGGAGTCTCGAAATGGTCGAGACATAAAGATTGATATATTGGAAGCCTATGTTTGGATATCGGAAGTGTTCCGGGTGAAATCGGGATTTTACCAGAGTACCGGGAGGTTACCGGAACCCCCCGGGAGGTATATGGGCCTTAGTGGGCCTTAGTGGAAGAGAGGAGAGGTGTCCAGAGATGGGCCGCATGCCTCTCCCCCCCTTGGTCCGAATAGGACAAGGAGAGGGGGCCGGCCCCCCTTCCTCCTCTCTCTCCTCTTTCCCCCCTCCACGAATCCTATTCCAACTAGGAAAGGGGGGAGTAGGACTCCTCCTGGCGCGCCTCCTCTTGGCCAGCCGCCCCCCCTTTGAGCCTTTATATACGGAGGCAGGGGCACCCCCTAGAGACACAAGTTGATCCACGTGATCATATTCTTAGCCGTGTGCGGTGCCCCCTTCCACCATAGTCCTTGATAATATTGTAGCAGTGCTTAGGCGAAGCCCTGCGACATTAGTACATCAAGATCGTTACCACGCCGTCGTGCTGACGGAACTCTTCCCCGACACTTTGCTGGATCGGAGTCCGGGGATCGTCATCGAGCTGAACGTGTGCTAGAACTCGGAGGTGCCATAGTTTCGGTGCTTGATCGGTCGGGCCGTGAAGACGTACGACTACATCAACCGCATTGTCATAACGCTTCCACTATCGGTCTACTAGGGTACGTAGACAACACTCTCCCCTCTCGTTGCTATGCATCACCATGATCTTGCATGTGCGTAGGAATTTTTTTGAAATTACTACGTTCCCCAACAGTGGTATCAGAGCCTAGGTTTTATGTGTTGATGTTATATGCACGAGTAGAACACAAGTGAGTTGTGGGCGATATAAGTCATACTGCTTACCAGCATGTCATACTTTGGTTCGGCGGTATTGTTGGACGAAGCGGCCCGGACCAACATTACGCGTACGCTTACGCGAGACCGGTTCTCCGGACTTGCTTTGCACATAGGTGGCTTGCGGGTGACACTTTCTCCAACTTTAGTTGAACTGAGTGTGGCTATGCCCGGTCCTTGTGAAGGTTAAAACAGCACCAACTTGACAAACTATCGTTGGGGTTTTGATGCGTCGGTAAGATTGGTTCTTTCTTAAGCCCGTAGCAGCCACGTAAAAACTTGCAACAACAAAGTAGAGGACGTCTAACTTGTTTTTGTGGGGCATGTTGTGATGTGATATGGTCAAGACATGATGCTAAATTTTATTGTATGAGATGATCATGTTTTGTAAACAAGTTATCGGCAACTGGCAGGAGCCATATGGTTGTCGCTTTATTATATGCAATGCAATCGCGCTGTAATGCTTTACTTTATCACTAAGCGGTAGCGATAGTCGTGGAAGCATAAGATTGGCGAGATGACAACGATACTACGATGGAGATCAAGGTGTCGCGCCGGTGACGATGGTGATCACGACGGTGCTTCGGAGATGGAGATCACAAGCACAAGATTATGATGGCCATATCATATCACTTATATTGATTGCTTGTGATGTTTATCTTTTATGCATCTTATCTTGCTTTGATTGATGGTAGCATTATAAGATGATCTCTCACTAAATTATCAAGAAGTGTTCTCCCTAAGTATGCACCGTTGCAAAAGTACTTCGTGCTGAGACACCACGTGATGATCGGGTGTGATAGGCTCTACGTTCAAATACAGCGGATGCAAAACAGTTGCACACGCGGAATACTGAGGTTATGCTTGGCGAGCCAAGCATATACAGATATGGTCTCGGAACACGGAGACCGAAAGGTCGAGCGTGAATCATATAGTAGATATGATCAACATAGTGATGTTCACCAATGAAACTACTCCATCTCACGTGATGATCGGACATGGTTTAGTTAATTTGGATCACGTAATCACTTAGAGGATTAGAGGGATATCTATCTAAGTGGGAGTTCTTAAGTAATATGATTAATTGAACCTAAATTTATCATGAACTTAATACCTGATAAGTATCTTGCTTATGTATGTTTGATTGTAGATAGATGGCCCGTGCTATTGTTCCATTGAATTTTAATGCGTTCCTTGAGAAAGCAAAGTTGAAAGATGATGGTAGCAATTACACGGACTGGGTCCGTAACTTGAGGATTATCCTCATTGCTGCACAGAAGAATTACGTCCTGGAAGCACCGCTGGGTGCCAGGCCTGCTGCTGGAGCAACACCAGATGTTATGAACGTCTGGCAGAGCAAAGCTGATGACTACTCGATAGTTCAATGTGCCATGCTTTACGGCTTAGAAACGGGACTTCAACGACGTTTTGAACGTCATGGGGCATATGAGATGTTCCAGGAGTTGAAGTTAATATTTCAAGCAAATGCCCGGATTGAGAGATATGAAGTCTCCAATAAGTTCTATAGCTGCAAGATGGAGGAGAACAGTTCTGTCAGTGAGCATATACTCAAGATGTCTGGGTATTGTAATCACTTGATTCAACTGGGAGTTAATCTTCCAGATGATAGCGTCATTGACAGAATTCTTCAATCACTTCCACCAAGCTATAAGAGCTTCGTGATGAACTATAATATGCAAGGGATGAATAAGACTATTCCCGAGCTCTTCGCGATGCTGAAAGCTGCGGAGGTAGAAATCAAGAAGGAGCATCAAGTGTTGATGGTCAACAAGACCACTAGTTTCAAGAAAAAGGGCAAAGGGAAGAAGAAGGGGAACTTCAAGAAGAACAGCAAGCAAGTTGCTGCTCAAGAGAAGAAACCCAAGTCTGGACCTAAGCCTGAAACTGAGTGCTTCTACTGCAAGCAGACTCGTCACTGGAAGCGGAACTACCCCAAGTATTTGGCGGATAAGAAGGATGGCAAGGTGAACAAAGGTATATGTGATATACATGTTATTGATGTGTACCTTACTAATGCTCGCAGTAGCACCTGGGTATTTGATACTGGTTCTGTTGCTAATATTTGCAACTCTAAACAGGGACTACAGATTAAGCGAAGATTGGCTAAGGACGAGGTGACAATGCGCGTGGGAAATGGTTCCAAAGTCGATGTGATCGCGGTCGGCACGCTACCTCTACATCTACCTTCGGGATTAATATTAGACCTAAATAATTGTTATTTGGTGCCAGCGTTAAGCATGAACATTATATCTGGATCTTGTTTGATGCGAGACGGTTATTCATTTAAATCAGAGAATAATGGTTGTTCTATTTATATGAGTAATATCTTTTATGGTCATGCACCCTTGAAGAATGGTCTATTCTTATTGAATCTCGATAGTAGTGACACACATATTCATAATGTTGAAGCCAAAAGATGCAGAGTTGATAATGATAGTGCAACTTATTTGTGGCACTGCCGTTTAGGTCATATCGGTGTAAAGCGCATGAAGAAACTCCATACTGATGGACTTTTGGAACCACTTGATTATGAATCACTTGGTACTTGCGAACCGTGCCTTATGGGCAAGATGACTAAAACGCCGTTCTCCGGTACTATGGAGAGAGCAACAGATTTGTTGGAAATCATACATACAGATGTATGTGGTCCGATGAATATTGAGGCTCGTGGCGGATATTGTTATTTTCTTACCTTCACAGATGACTTAAGCAGATATGGGTATATCTACTTAATGAAACACAAGTCTGAAACATTTGAAAAGTTCAAAGAATTTTAGAGTGAACTTGAAAATCATCGTAACAAGAAAATAAAGTTTCTACGATCTGATCGTGGAGGACAATATTTGAGTTACGAGTTTGGTGTACATTTGAAACAATGCGGAATAGTTTGGCAACTCACGCCACCCGGAACACCACAGCGTAATGGTGTGTCCGAACGTCGTAATCGTACTTTACTAGATATGGTACGATCTATGATGTCTCTTACTGATTTACCGCTATCGTTTTGGGGTTATGCTTTAGAGACGGCCGCATTCACGTTAAATAGGGCACCATCAAAATCCGTTGAGACGACGCCTTATGAACTATGGTTTGGCAAGAAACCAAAGTTGTCGTTTCTGAAAGTTTGTGGCTGCGATGCTTATGTGAAAAAGCTTCAACCTGATAAGCTCGAACCCAAATCGGAGAAATGTGTCTTCATAGGATATCCAAAGGAGACTATTGGATACACCTTCTATCACAGATCCGAAGGCAAGACTTTTGTTGCTAAGTTCGGAAACTTTCTGGAGAAGGAGTTTCTCTCGAAAGAAGTGAGTGGGAGGAAAGTAGAACTTGACGAGGTAACTGTACCTGCTCCCTTGTTGGAGTGTAATGCATCACAGAAACCTGTTTCTGTGACACCTACACCAATAAGTGAGGAAGCTAATGATAATGATCATGAAACTTCAGAACAAGCTACTACTGAACCTCGTAGATCAACCAGAGTGAGATCCGCACCAAAGTGGTACGGTAATCCTGATCTGGAAGTCATGCTACTAGATCATGATGAACCTACGAACTATGAAGAAGCGATGGTGAGCCCAGATTCCGCAAAATGGCTTGAAGCCATGAAATCTGAGATGGGATCCATGTATGAGAACAAAGTGTGGACTTTGGTTGACTTGCCCGATGATCGGCAAGCGATTGAGAATAAATGGATCTTCAAGAAGAAGACTGACGTTGAACGTAATATTACTGTCTACCAAGCTCGACTTGTCGCAAAAGGGTTTTGGCAAGTTCAAGGGATTGACTACGATGAGACCTTCTCACCCGTAGCGATGCTTAAGTCTGTCCGAATCATGTTAGCAATTGCCGCATTTTATGATTATGAAATTTGGCAGATGGATGTCAAAACTGCATTCCTGAATGGGTTTCTGGAAGAAGAGTTGTATATGGTGCAACCAGAAGGTTTTGTCGATCTAAAGGGAGCTAACAAAGTGTGCAAGCTCCAGCGATCCATCTATGGACTGGTGCAAGCCTCTCGGAGTTGGAATAAACGCTTTGATAGTGTGATCAAAGCATTTGGTTTTACACAGACTTTCGGAGAAGCCTGTATTTACAAGAAAGTGAGTGGGAGCTCTGTAGCATTTCTGATATTATATGTGGATGACATATTACTGATTGGAAATGATATAGAATTTCCGGATAGCATAAAGGGATACCTGAATAAGAGTTTTTCAATGAAAGACCTCGGTGAAGCTGCTTACATATTAGGCATTAAGATCTATAGAGATAGATCAAGATGCTTAATTGGACTTTCACAAAGCACATACCTTGACAAGATTTTGAAGAAGTTCAAAATGGATCAAGCAAAGAAAGGGTTCTTGCCTGTGCTACAAGGTGTGAAATTGAGTCAGACTCAATGCCCGACCACCGCAGAACATAGAGAGAAAATGAAAGATGTTCCCTATGCTTCAGCCATAGGCTCTATCATGTATGCGATGCTGTGTACCAGACCTGATGTGTGCCTTGCTATAAGTCTAGCAGGGAGGTACCAAAGTAATCCAGGAGTGGATCACTGGACAGCGGTCAAGAACATCCTGAAGTACCTGAAAAGGACTAAGGATATGTTTCTCGTATATGGAGGTGACAAAGAGCTCATCGTAAACGGTTACGTTGATGCAAGCTTTGACACTGATCCGGACGATTCTAAATCGCAAACCGGATACGTGTTTACATTAAACGGTGGAGCTGTCAGTTGGTGCAGTTCTAAACAAAGCGTCGTGGTGGGATCTACATGTGAAGCGGAGTACATAGCTGCTTCGGAAGCAGCAAACGAAGGAGTCTGGATGAAGGAGTTCATATCCGATCTAGGTGTCATACCTAGTGCATCGGGTCCAATGAAAATCTTTTGTGACAATACTGGTGCAATTGCCTTGGCGAAGGAATCCAGATTTCACAAGAGAACCAAGCACATCAAAAGACGCTTCAATTCCATCCGGGATCTAGTCCAGGTGGGAGACATAGAGATTTGCAAGATACATACGGATCTGAATGTAGCAGACCCATTGACTAAGCCTCTTCCACGAGCAAAACATGATCAGCACCAAGGCTCCATGGGTGTTAGAATCATTACTGTGTAATCTAGATTATTGACTCTAGTGCAAGTGGGAGACTGAAGGAAATATGCCCTAGAGGCAATAATAAAGTTATTATTTATTTCCTTATATCATGATAAAAGTTTATTATTCATGCTAGAATTGTATTAACCGGAAACATAATACATGTGTGAATACATAGACAAACAGAGTGTCACTAGTATGCCTCTACTTGACTAACTCGTTAATCAAAGATGGTTATGTTTCCTAACCATGGACAAAGAACTGTCATTTGATTAACGGGATCACATCATTAGTTGAATGATCTGATTGACATGACCCATTTCATTAGCTTAGCACCCGATCATTTAGTATGTTGCTATTGCTTTCTTCATGACTTATACATGTTCCTATGACTATGAGATTATGCAACTCCCGTGTGCCGGAGGAACACTTTGTGTGCTACCAAACGTCACAACGTAACTGGGTGATTATAAAGGTGCTCTACATGTGTCTCCAAAGGTACATGTTGGGTTGGCGTATTTCGAGATTAGGATTTGTCACTCCGATCGTCGGAGAGGTATCTCTGGGCCCTCTCGGTAATGCACATCACTTAAGCCTTGCAAGCATTGCAACTAATGAGTTAGTTGTGGGATGATGTATTACGGAACGAGTAAAGAGACTTGCCGGTAACGAGATTGAACTAGGTATTGGATACCGGCGATCGAATCTCGGGCAAGTAACATACCGATGACAAAGGGAACAACGTATGTTGTTATGCGGTCTGATCGATAAAGATCTTCGTAGAATATGTAGGAGCCAATATGAGCATCCAGGTTCCGCTATTGGTTATTGACCGGAGACGAGTCTCGGTCATGTCTACATTGTTCTCGAACCCGTAGGGTCCGCACGCTTAAGGTTTCGATGACAGTTATATTATGAGTTTATGAGTTTTGATGTACCGAAGGAGTTCGGAGTCCCGGATGTGATCATGGACATGACGAGGAGTCTCGAAATGGTCGAGATATAAAGACTGATATATTGGAAGCCTATGTTTGGATATCGGAAGTGTTCCGGGTGAAACCGGGATTTTACCGGAGTACCGGGAGGTTACCGAAACCCCCCGGGAGGTATATGGGCCTTAGTGGAAGAGAGGAGAGGTGGCCAGAGATGGTCCGCGCGCCTCTCCCCCCCTTGGTCCGAATAGGACAAGGATAGGGGGCGGCCCCCCTTCCTCCTCTCTCTCCTCTTTCCCCCCTCCACGAATCCTATTCCAACTAGGAAAGGGGGGAGTCCTACTCCCGGCGCGCCTCCTCTTGGCCGGCCGCCCCCCCCCTTTGAGCCTTTATATATGGAGGCAGGGGCACCCCCTAGAGACACAAGTTGATCCACGTGATCATATTCTTAGCTGTGTGCGGTGCCCCCTTCCACCATAGTCCTCGATAATATTGTAGCAGTGCTTAGGCGAAGCCCTGCGACATTAGTACATCAAGATCGTCACCACGCCGTCATGCTGACGGAACTCTTCCCCGACACTTTGCTGGATCGGAGTCCGGGGATCATCATCGAGCTGAACGTGTGCTAGAACTCAGAGGTGCCGTAGTTTCGGTGCTTGATCGGTCGGGCCGTGAAGACGTACGACTACATCAACCGCGTTGTCATAACGCTTCCGCTATCGGTCTACTAGGGTACGTAGACAACACTCTCCCCTCTCGTTGCTATGCATCACCATGATCTTGCGTGTGCGTAGGAATTTTTTTGAAATTACTACGTTCCCCAACACCTTGAGCAACTCGCGATGTTTGACACCGCGAAAGTAGAAATCAAGAAGGAGCATCAATTGTTGATGGTTAAACCACTAGTTTCAAGAAGGGCAAGGGAAAGAAGGGATACTTCATGAAACGGCAAATCAGTTGCTGCTCTAGTGAAGAAACCCAAGGTTGAACCCAAACCCGAGACTAAGTGCTTCTGAAATAAGGGGAACGGACACTGAATCAGAACTACCCTAGATACTCAATAGATGAGAAGGCTGGCAAGGTCGACAGAAGTGTATTGGATATACATTATAATGTGTACTTCACTAGTAATCCTAGTAGCACCAGGGTATTAAAATACCGGTTCAGTTGCTAAGTGTTAGTAACTCGAAATAAAAGGCTACGGAATAAATGGAGACTAGCTGAAGGTGAGATGACGATATGTGCTGGAAGTGTTTCCAAGGTTGATGTGATCAAGCATCGCATGCTCCCTCTACCATCAAGATTGGTGTTAAACCTAAACAATTGTTATTTGGTGTTTGCATAGACATGATTGGATTATGTTTATCGCAATATGGTTATTCATTTAAGGAGAATAATGGTTACTCTGTTTATTTGAATAATACCATCAATGGTATTGCACCTAAAATGAATGGTTTATTGGATCTCGATCGTAGTGATACACATGTTCATGCCAAAAGATATAAGATAGTAATGATAGTACCACATACTTGTGGCACTACCATTTGAGTCATGTTGGTATAAAACGCATGAAGAAGCTCCATGTTGATGGATCTTTGGACTCACTCGTTTTTGGAAAGATTAAGACATGCGAACCATGTCTATTGGTAGATATGCATGAAGGAACTCCATACAGATGGATCGTTTGGACTCACTTGATTTTGAATCACTTGAGACATGCAAATCATACCACATGGGCAAGATCTCTGAAAGACCTCGTTTTCAGTAAGATGGAACAAGAAAGCAACTTGTTGGAAGTAATACATTTTGATGTGTGCAGTCCAATGAGTGCTGAGGCACGCAGTGGATATCGTTATGTTCTTAATACACAGATGATTTGAGTAGATGCTGATTATACTTACTTGATGAAACACAAGTCTGAATTATTGAAAGGTTCAAGTAATTTCAGAGTGAAGTTGAAGATCGTCGTGACAAGATGATAAAATGTCTATGATATGATCATAGAGATGAATATCTGAGTTACGAATTTGGCACACAATTAAGACATTGTGGAAATTGTTTCACAACTAATACCGCCTGGAACACCATAGTGTGATGGTGTGTCCGAACATCATAACTGCACCCTATTGGATATGGTGCATACCATGATGTCTCTTATCGAATTACCACTATCGTTTATGGGTTAGGCATTAGAGACAACCACATTCACTTTAAATGGGGCACCACACAATTCATTGAGACGACACCATATGAACTATGGTTTAGAGAAACCTAAGCTGTCGTTTCTTAAAAGTTTGGGGCGGCAACGCTTATGTGAAAAGTTTCAGGCTGATAAGCTCGAACCCAAAGCGGATAAATGCATCTTCATAGAATACCCAAAAATAGTTGGGTATACCTCCTATTTCAGATCCGGAAGCAAAAGTGATTGTTTCTAGAAATGTGTCCTTTCTTGAGGAAAAGTTTCTCTCGAAAGAATTGAGTGGGAGGATGGTGGAGACTTGATGAGGTTATTGAACCGTCACTTCAACTAGTGTGTAGCAGGGCACATGAAGTTGTTCCTGTGGCACCTACACCAATTGAAGTGGAAGCTTATGATAGTGATCATGAAACTTCGGATCAAGTCACTACAAAACCTCATAGGTCGACAAGGATGTGTACTACTTCAGAGTGGTACATAATCTTGTCTTGGAAGTCATGTTGCTAGACAACAATGAACCTACGAGCTATGGAGAAACGATGGTGGGCCCGGATTCCGACGAATGGCTCGAGGTCGTAAAATCCGAGAGAGGATCCATGTATAAAACAAAGTATAGACTTTGAAAGAACTACTTGATGGTCGTAAGGCTGTTGGGTGCAGATGGATTTTAAAAGGAAGACGGACAATGATGGTAAGTGTCACCATTAAGAAAGCTCGACTTGTCGTTAAGATGTTTCCCGACAAGTTCAAGGAGTTGATTACGATGAGACTTTCTCACTCGTAGCGATGCTAAGAGTCTGTTGGAATTATGTTAGCAGTTACTGCATTATTTATGAAATCTTGCAGATAGGATGTCAAAACATTGTTTCCTCGACGATTTTCTTGAGGAAAGGTTGTATGTGATACAACCAGAAGGTTTTGTCAATCCTGAAAGATGCTAACAAGTATGCAAAGCTCCAGCAATCCTTCTAAGGACTGGAGTAAGCATCTCGGAATTGGAATGTACGCTTTGATGAGATGATCAAATATTTTGGGTTTATACAAAGTTTATGAGAAACTTGTATTTCCAAAGAAGTGAGTGGGAGCACTATAGAATTTTTGATGAGTATATGTTGTTAGCATATTGTTGATCAAAAATGATGTAGAATTTCTGGAAAGCATGCAGGGTTATTTGAAAAGTGTTTTTCAATGGAAAACCTGGATTAAGCTACTTGAACATTGAGCATCAAGATCTATAAGGATAGATAAAAAACGCTTAATATTACTTTCAAATGACTACATACCGTGACAAGATTTTGAAGGAGTTCAAAATAGATCAGCAAAGAAGGAGTTCTTGGCTGTGTTACAAGATGTGAGTATTGAGTAAGACTCAAGGCCTGACCATGGCAGAAGAGAGCGAAAGGACGAAGGTCGTCCCCTATGCTTTAAATGTAGGCTCTACAGTATGCTATGCTGTGTACCGCACCTGAAGTGTGCCTTGCCATGAGTCAGTCAAGGGGTACAAGAGTGATCCAGGAATGGATCACATGACATCAGTCGAACTTACCCTTAGTAACTAGTGGACTAAGGAATTTTCTCGATTATGGAGGTGGTAAAAGAGTTTGTCGTAAAGGGTTACGTCGATGCAAACTTTGACACTAATCTGGATGACTTTGAGGAGTAAACCGGATTCGTATAGTAGAGCAGTTATTTGGAATAGCTCCAAGTAGCGCGTGGTAGCTGCATCTACAAGATGACATAGAGATTTGTAAAGCACACATGGATATGAAAGGTTCAGACCCGTTGACTAATAAACCTCTCTCACAAGCGAGATATGAACAAACCCCTTGGGTGTTGGATTCATTACAATCACATAGTGATGTGAACTAGATTATTGACTCTAGTGCAAGTGGGAGACTGTTGGAAATATTCCCTAGAGGCAATAATAAAATGGTTATTATTGTATTTCCTTATTCATAATAATTGTCTATTGTTCATGCTATAATTGTATTAACCGGAAACCGTAATACATGTGTGAATACATAGACCACAACATGTCCCTAGTAAGCCTCTAGTTGACTAGCTCACTGATCAATAGATGGTCATGGTTTCCTGACCATGGACATTGGATGTCATTGATAACGAGATCACATCATTAGGAGAATGATGTGATGGACAAGACCCAATCCTAAGCGTAGCACAAGATCGTGTAGTTCGTTTGCTAAAGCTTTCCTAATGTCAAGTATCATTTTCTTCGACCATGAGATTGTGCAACTCCTGGATACCATAGGAATGCTTTGGGTGTACCAAACGTCACAACGTAACTGGGTGGCTATAAAGGTGCACTACAGGTATCTCCGAAAGTGCCTGTTGGGTTGGCACGAATCGAGACTGGGATTTGTCACTCCGTATGACGGAGAGGTATCTCTGGTCCCACTCAGTAATGCATCATCATAATGAGCTCAATGTGACTAAGGAGTTAGCCATGGGATCATGCGTTACGGAACGAGTAAAAAGACTTGCCGGTAACGAGATTGAACGAGGTATTGGGATACCGACGATCGAATCTCGGGCAAGTAACATACCAGTGAACAAAGAGAATTGTATACGGGATTGATTGAAATCCCCGACATCATGGTTCATCCGATGAGATCATCGTGGAACATGTGGGAGCCAACATAGGTATCCAGATCCCGCTGTTGGTTATTGGCCGGAGAACGTCTGGGTCATGTCTACATGGTTCCCGAACCCGTAGGGTCTACACACTTAAGGTTCGGTGATGCTAGAGTTGTTATGGAAATAGCATGTGGTTACCAAAGGTTGTTCGGAGTCCCGGATGAGATCCCGGACGTGACGAGGAGTTCCGGAAAGGTCCGGAGGTGAAGATTTATATATGGGAAGTCCAGTTTCAGTCGCCGGAATGGTTTCGGGGGTTATCGGTATTGTACCGGGACCATCAAAAGGTGTCGGGAGGTCCACCGGGTGGGGCCACCTGCCTCGGGGGACTTAATGGGCTGAATATGGGAGGGAACCAGCCCATAGTGGGCTGGTGCACCCCCCAGGGCCCAAGGCGCCTAGGGTTTGGAAACCCTAGGGGAGGGGGCGCCTCCACCTTGCTTGGGGGGCAAGTCTCCCCTCCTGGCCGCCGCCCCCCTCTAAATGGTATCTAGAGGGGCCGGCCCCCTCTCCCGTTCACCCTATCAATAGAGGGAGGGTGGGAGGGCTGCAACACCCCTTCCCTGGCGCAGCCCCTCCCTTCTCCAACTCTTCCTTCTCCTCCGTAGAGCTTGGCGAAGCCCTGCAAGAATACCACAAGCTCCACCACCACGCCATCGTGCTGTTGGAGTCCTCCCTTAACTTCTCCTCTCCCCTTGCTGGATCAAGAAGGAGGAGACGTCCCCGGGTTGTACGTGTGTTGAACGTGGAGGCGCCGTCCGTTCGGCGCTAGATCGGATCTTCCGCGATTTGAATCGCCGCGAGTACGACTCCATCAACCGCGTTCTTGTAACGCTTCCGCTTAGCGATCTTCAAGGGTATGAAGATGCACTCCCTCTCTCTCTCGTTGCTAGCATCTCCTAGATTGATCTTGGTGACACGTAGGAAAATTTTGAATTATTGCTACGTTAACCAACACATCAACCTTGGAGTTGGTCTTGCCCCTCGGCCTCTTCAACGCCTCGCCATCTCCACCTCCAGCGAACTTGGCCGCCTTCAATCCTCTCTTCCATTGAAGTTCATGATATTGGTCCTTAAACTTAGGGCAATCGTTGATGATCGTTCAACATTGCGTAAGAGTGAATGGCTTGTCATTGTGTCGGGCCTTGAATGCCTCCAAAGATTGAAATGCCTACACGACATGATCAACAACAAGTGAACATGCAAACATATACAAGGCCGAAGTCTCATGGTCGTAGCAAGGAAAGGACTAGGTAGAGGAGAGCATACCATGTCCCCAACGCCGGGACCACTCACGGTCCGTGCTTCAACGCTCCCAAATGCGGTGCAATACTTGTTGCACTCTTGTTGGATGAACAACCACCTCTTTTGAATCGAGCCAATGCCACGGTTGCTTGTAATTTGGTAGGGTTCAAACATCTTCCTTTCATGGAATGTTTTGTGGACTCTCGTCCAAAAAACAATGCCCTTTTGTTGCGCGCCGGTCCTCGGATCTTGGCTAATGCCCTTTTGGTAGGGTTCAAACAAGACGCGCGCGCGCGGGGGGGGGGGGGGCATGGTGCCCGTGAATGGTGCCCGTGCTTGCTTCCTTTGCATCTCGACGGACGGACGGCCGCCGCTGTTGGACCCAGGCGTGACGTTGAGGTCGATGATGGCCGCGGGGCGCGGTGTGGACGGCGCGAACAAGCCGACGTCCGGCGACCCCGAGAAACGGGTCTGGCCGTCGTGCCTTGGCGAAGGAAAGTCGGGCGACATGGGCGTGGTCTGCGACGTCGGCGACTGGCAGTGCGGAGGCCGGGCGACCGACGAGCCTGTGCTCGCCGGGCCGACGGCCGCTGCAGGGAAAACGGCCGGACGGCCCATGCCAAGCATGAGGAGGGCGTGCTCTTTGTTGACGATGTCCTCCTTCTCGTCGACCGCGGTCTTGTGCCGCGCGGCCTCCATCGCATCACGTTGGGCGGCGAACTTGGCCGCGGCAGCATTGACCTTGACGACCGCTCTCCGTTCCCTCCTCTTCGCCGATTCGGCGTCCAACTTGACGATATCCTCCGGCGTGCACTCCGACCGCGGCTTTCTTGGTGCCTTGGCCGCCTTCTTCTTCACCTTTCCGGGTGGGTCGACGGCCAGGCCGCCGGAATTCGACGGGGCGTCGGCCATGGACGGGGGAGGGAGAGAGGTGACGGGAGGGACGTGCGAGGGTTTGGTGGGAATGGCGCCAAATGGGCGGGCGGGGGTTTTGATTTGTGCCACCGACAAGCGGGCCAGGGAAGGACAAGCGCGCGCGTCCCGCCCATCCGCGCGCTGTCCGTTTCACCTCAAAACCGGCATAAACTTGAGCCGGGATGGGTCGAAAGCGAATGCAAAACGGACAAAAGTCTGTTTGCGCCCACGCGCTGGGGCGTCTGATTTGTCCGTTTTATTCTGAACGGACAGGGTGGACAGGATAGGGTCGCGCGCGATGGAGTTGGCCTAATTGGTGTGCACAGATCGTCAGATCCAGCTGCAAAACTGCAATAGTCGTTTTTCGCAGACCAGATGGAATTACGGTGGTGATTCCCAGTCTAGGGCAAAGCCTATGAGACGTAGATTTTTTTTTTTTTGAGAATTTGCGATGTATAGCAAATCATGCTACACCAATAATAAGATGCACTTATTACTGTATGCTGTGCAGCCCAGCAGCCAGATGTAGTATAGCAAATCATGCTACACCAATAATAAGATGCAGTTATTACTGTATGCTGTGCAGCCCGGCAGCCAGATATTTGCTACAGCTACAGGCAGCCCAAATACTAGATTCGACCCATGTCATTTTATCTTTTCTTTAGAATCACCAAGCTTTATTACTAATAGTCTGCAGAGTGTGGGATACAAACCAGATCGTGGGGTTGGTCCAACCATACATGACGCCTCCAATTTTAATGAATGGGAATGCTTGACTAATAAATCGGCCTCAAAGTTAGTCGTCCGACTTTCAAAACAAAATTTACAATTGAAATGCAAAGCTCTCAACTTGATTTCCTCAACGATTAGCCCATATATGCCACCACTACCCTTCAGAATGTCATGCACAACTTGTTTTGAATCGGAGACCACGACGATGTTTAGAAGCAGATCCTCGGCCAGGGACAATGCTTCCCTGCATGCGATTGCTTCTAGAGATGACACATCCTTGAACCCATGTAACACCAGGGAGGAAGAGCCTAGATAATTACCAGCATCGGCCCTGTTTGGATACTCTAACGCAGTTAGAGTTAGAGTTATTTTCTAACCCACTCTAACCCAAATAAGCACCTCTCCATCCGGATAGTTGGGTTAGATGGAACTAACCCACTCTAACCCTCCCTGTTTGGATACTTTTGGGTTATTTGAGTCTCCAACTAACCCAAACTAGCTCTAACCTCATGATCCAAACAGGGCCATCGTCCCTCCAGACTGCCGCCGCTGAACCACCAGTGTCGTCCCTTGAAACTCCAGTGTCCACATGCAATAATGCAAATCCCTAGGGGGCGCCAACAACCGAGCATGGCCATCTCTCCTAGCGCTCGTCGCTCCAGTTCGCCCAAAACTCATGTCATTTTATCTGGAAAGCCTCAGCGTCAGATAGCTGGGAATTCACATGAAGGGTACCCAGCCAACGTGAGTTAGGCCCGCCCATTAGCTGTCCATTTTAAATTAGTCTTGCATTTTTTCCCTTTTCCACAAAAAAAGTTGTTTCATTTCCCGGATTTTCTTTAGATTTTTCACTTTTCTGCCTTTCTTTTTTACTAGTTTTCTTTGGTTTTTCGTTTTCATCTTCTTTCTTCCAAGAAAAAAAGTTCAAAAAATGTCCTCGTTTTTAAAAAAAAAATCACCAATTCAAAAATAAGTGATTAAAAAACAGGGATTTCAAAAAATTCTCGCACTTTTCAGAAAATGTTTCCTTTTTCCAAATTCGTTCACAAATTCAAAAAATGTCCGGGAATTCAAAAAATGTTCGTGTTTAATTCAGATTGTAAAAAAATTAAAAAAAATCATGTTTTCAAAAGATGTTTGAGAATTTCAAAAATGGTGTTTCATAAAATTGTTCAGAATCTTTAAATAATTTCAAAATCTGTTTCTTTAAATATGGTAAGAGTTAAAAAATCATTCATTTCAAAAAATGTTTGATTTTCCCAAAAACATGTTCACAAAAATTTGAAAATGCAGTGTGCCACAAGAACTGCTTCACTAGATTACCCCGTGAAATCGGGCTCAACATGGATGGACTAGTTCGGTGCAGTACGTACGCCACAGAAAACTGGTTCGCTACAGTACTTGCGAGTGCGAGTGGGTAGGCCTTGGTGGGGTGCCCCCTATGCGCTCCCCAGCTATATGACGCATAGAGCGTCATATTGGTTGTGTCCTATTTGATCTTTTGCCAAAGGGAGAAGAGCCCCCTCCCCCACCCCCCGACTTGGCTTTCCGGGTGTAGGGATGCAAGCGAACGACATCCCCATGTCTGCATCTGTCGGTGTAGCAAAAATTGTTTAATCCTCATTGCTTTTATTAACCGTGTTTGTTTAAATTTATTATTTGCAGGCGGGCGTGGACATGCGGACGCGCGAGTGAGTCGCTCACATGAGCCTTCTCCACGGACCAGGAAGGAAGCTCCCCGCGAACTAGCTACATGGACGATTACCGTTCCATGTTCGGGAAAACTTGTGTGTGTTTTGACATTGTGCAATCGCATGATGCTCACATACACATATATACCCTCATTCATATGAACGTATTGACGCACACCTTACCACTATGAACATCTTTGAGATACCGAGCCGGCTCAAAACATCTTAAGATTGATGAAGTCATTATGGCGCCTCGTATATATGTACATACAATACCCCGTGTGTTACTACGTGAATTTGTAACAACAAAGTTTGCCAACATAAAATTAGAGTATATACAAAATAGAACCCCACCATATTTTCGTCGTATGAACGGTCGAAAATCTAGCAGTGGATGTATGGCGGATGCATAGTATAGTGCCTTCTGACGTTCCGCTTCAGTAATTTGATGTTGAAAAATAAGAAGTAAAAAATGGATGATGCGAAAGGCTTGCATGTGGTCGACGATTTGAAAGGCATGCATGTGTGGAAAGTAAAAAGTTGAGGGCTTGCATTAACTTGACGATGTTGAGGATTTGCATGCGGTGGAAAGTGGAGGAGTTACATGCGTTGATGATATGGACGACGTGCATGTGCTCCCAATATATTCAATATTATTTCAAAAAATGTTAATGGTTTATTAGAAATAGTAATGATATGTAAAATATTTATTAAAAATGTTCATTAAATGTAAAACTAATAATCATGTGTTTAAAAAGTTTATCACGTATATCAAAATTATTATGATATATTTAATGTCCATCGTGTATTTAAAAAATATTAATGAAACTGAAAAAATTATCCTCCCATTTTAAGGAAATGTTATGCAATAGAAAATGTGTACACGCATTATGAAATGGTTTCATAAAAAGTGTTCGCATATTCCTACAAAAATGTTTGTATAACTACAAAAAATGGTGACCCATTTTTTGAAAGCATTTTTTCATTTAAAAATAAAGTTCACACATTTTCAAAAAGAGTTTGTACTTTTTTGAAACAAAAGAAGAAAATAAAAATGCAAACGGGAAAAAAGGAAATATAAAAAAGGAACACACACACATATATGTATAATAAAATGTAGTAATTTAATTAAAAACAATAAAAGTGAACAAAAGGAAAAGGTAATAAAGAGAAGAAACGAGAAGAAGAAAAAATGAAAATGAAAGAAAACTGACCGCGGCCCGGCGCTGGAAGCGAGTGTTCTGTGCAGAAAAATTCAGTGTATTTGCCCGACCTAATTCAGGGTGCCATGTAGGCGAGTGGGCACTGGACCTCACGATAGGCGAGACATAGTATCTGTATAGCTTCCCGGCACGCAGGAGGTTGCGGTTGTAGAAGAGCCTACAGAAAAGAGCCTCGGTGGTTTCTTTCTTGATTCTTTCATAAAAAGTGTTTGCATATTCTTACCGAAATGTGACCATTTTTGGAAGCATTTGTGCATTTAAAATTAAAGTTCAAACATTTTCAAAATAAATCATGTGTTCACGCATTATGAAATGGTTTCAGAAAAAGTGTTAGCATATTCTTACAAAAATGTGTGTATAACTTCAAAAAAATGTAACCCATTTTTTAAAGCATTTGTGCATTTAAAATATAGTCAAACATTTTCAAAATAAATCACGTATTTTCAAAAAGTGTTTGTACTTTTCAAAAAAAAAGAAAAAAATGCAAACAGGAAAAAGGAAATATAAAAAAGGAACACACACATATATGTATAATAAAATGTACTAATTTAATTAAAAACAATAAAAGTGAACAAAAGGAAAAGGTAATAAAGTGAAGAAACGAGAAGAATAAAAATAAAAATAAAAGAAAACTGACCCGGCCCCGCGCTGGAAGCGAGCGTTATGTACAGAAAAATTTAGTGTATTTGCCCGACCCAATTCAGGGTGTCGTGTAGCGCGAGTGGGCACTAGAACTCACAATAGGCTGATTGTAGGTATAATCCTCTACCTTTTTTCCTCCGAAAAACCTGGAGCCTCGGGAGAGGCGATTAGGGTTTTGAGGGTGGACTTGGAGGTAGCGCTCGTTGATCCCATCGACGAGGCGCTTGAGAGACCGATCGGGGATGGCTACGCCTCTTGGTCGGGACCGGGGGAAGGATCCCTTGTCGCCTACGCCGGCGAGGGAGAAGTTGGCGGAGGCTTTGGGCAAGTTGGAGATCTCGGAAGAGGAAGCGACGCCACTCATTCTGGATGAGTGCGAAGAAGGGCCGGAGAAGTGGATCTTGGCAGGGAAGGTTCTTCATCGTCATACCTTTCACATCCAAACCATCACGAGTGCTCTATGTCCTGTGTGGGGAAGTCCTAAGGGACTGTCTTTCTGGCCTGCCGGGGAAAATATTTTTGTCGCTGAATTTGCCAGCCAGAGAGATAGTGATCGTGTCTGGGCTAGATCCCCATGGCATGTGAGTAAAAACACAGTAATTTTGTCGGAGTCTGATGAGTGTATGAGACCGTCAGGGTTAAGATTCGATAAGTTGCAGATGTGGGCTAGGGTTGTTAATCTCCCTTTCAATCTGCGCGATGAAAAGTGGAGCAAAGCAATAGCTAAACAGATTGATCAGAATGCAACTATGGTTCAGTTTGATCAAGCAGAAAGGTACCTGAGGGCGAGAGTCATAGTAGATGTGGAGAAGCCCTTGAGGAGATGGATATTAATCGAATCAAAGAGGAGAAAGTGCATGGACCCGTATGACATATTGTATGAAAATGTCCCTCACTTTTGCTTTTCTTGTGCCTGGCTAGGGCATGCTGATCTTTACTGTCCGACGCCAGGGACCAGAGATGAAAAGGGTGATCTTCCTTTTAGGAAGGGTCTGCGTGTTGGGGAACGTAGTAATTCAAAAAAAAAATCCTATAATCACGCAAGATCTATCTAGGAGAAGCATAGCAACGAGACAGGAGAGTGTGTCCACGTACCCTCGCAGACCAAAAGCAGAAGCATTATGTAACGCGGTTGACGTAGTCGAACGTCTTCACGATCCAACCGATTCAAGTACCGAACGTACGACACCTCCGTGTTCAGCACACGTTCAGCACGATGACGTCTCTCGAGCTCTTGATCTAGTAGAGGGTCGAGGGAGAGTTCCTTCAGCACGACGGCATGGCGACGGTGTTAGTGATGTGATCCGCGCAGGGCTTTGCCTAAGCACTACGACAATATGACCGAGGTGGTAAACTATGGAGGGGGCACCGCACACGGCTAAAGAACAATTGATGTGTCTTTGGGATGCCCCTTGCCCCTATATATAAAGGAGGAGGGGAGGAGGTGGCCGGCCTAGGGGGCGCGCCAAAGGGGGGAGTCCAACTAGGACTCCCAATCCTAGTTGGACTTCCTTTCCTTTTCCGGAGGGGGGAAAGAGGGAAGGGAGAGGAAGAGGAGAAGGAAAGGGGGCGGGCGCCCCCCTCCCTAGTCCAATTCGGACTTCCTATAGGGAGGGTGCGCGGCTACCCCTTGTGGGCTGCCTCCCATTTCCCCTATGGCCCATGTAGGCCCAATATTCCCCTGGGGGGTTCCGGTAACCCCCCTCGGTACTCCGGAAAAATACTCGAATCACTAGGAACCATTCCGATGTCCGGATACAACCTTCCAATATATGAATCTTTACCTCTCAACCATTCCGAGACTCCTCGTCATGTCGGTGATCTCATCCGGGACTCCGAACAAACTTTGCTCACCAAAACACATAACTCATAATACAAATCGTCATCGAAAGTTAAGCGTGCGAACCCTACGGGTTCGAGAACGATCTAGACATGACCGAGACACATATCCGGTCAATAACCAATAGCGGAACCTGGATGCTCATATTGGATCCTACATATTCTATGAAGATCTTTATCGGTCAAACCGCACAACAACATACGGTATTCCCTTTATCATCGGTATGTTACTTGCGCGAGATTCGATCGTCGGTATCATCATACCTAGTTCAATCTCGTTACTGGGAAGTCTCTTTACTCGTTCCATAATGCATCATCCCACAACTAACTCATTAGTTACATTGCTTGTAAGGCTTATAGTGATGTGCATTACCGAGAGGGCCCAGAGAAACCTCTCCGATACATGGAGTGACAAATCCTAATCTCGATCTATGCCAACTCAACAAACACCTTCAGAGACACCTGTAGAGCATCTTTATAATCACCCAGTTAAGTTGTGACGTTTGATAGAACACAAGGTGTTCCTTCGGTATTCGGGAGTTGCATAATCTCATAGTCAGTGGAATATGTATAAGTCATGAAGAAAGCAATAGCAATAAAACTAAACGATCATAATGGTAAGCTAATAGATGGGTCTTGTCCATCACATCATTCTCTAATGATGTGATCCCGCTCAATAAATGAGAACACATGTCTATGGTCAGGAAACTTAACCATCTTTGATTCACGAGCTAGTCAAGTAGAGGCATACTAGGGACACTCTGTTTGTCTATGTATTCACACATTTACTAAGTTTCCGGTTAATACAATTCTAGCATAAATAATAAACATTTGTCATGATATAAGGAAATATAAATAACAACTTTATTATTGCCTCTAGGGCATATTTCCTTCAGTCTCCCACTTGCACTAGAGTCAAAAATCTAGATTACATAGTAATGATTCTAACACCCATGGAGTCTTGGTGCTGATCATGTTTTGCTCGTGAGAGAGGCTTAGTCAACGGATCTGCAACATTCAGATCTGTATCTATCTTGCAAATCTCTATGTCTCCCTCCTTGACTTGATCGCAGATGGAATTGAAGCGTCTCTTGATGTGTTTGGTTCTCTTGTGAAATCTGGATTCCTTCGCCAAGGCAATTGCTCGAGTATTGTCATAGAAGATTTTCATTGGACCTGATTCACTAGGTATTACACCTAGATCGGATATGAACTCCTTCATCCAGACTCCTTCATTTGCTGCTTCCGAAGCAGCTATGTACGCCGCTTCACACGTAGATCCCGCCACGGCGCTATGCTTGGAACTGCACCAACTTACAACTCCACCATTCAATATAAATACGTATCCGGTTTGTGACTTAGAGTCATCTGGATCAGTGTCAAAGCTTGCATTGACGTAACCATTTACGACAAGCTCTTTGTCACCTCCATAAACGAGAAACATATCCTTAGTCCTTTTCAGGTATTTCAGGATGTTCTTGACCGCTGTCCAGTGATTCACTCCTGGATTACTTTAGTACCTCCCTGCTAAACTTATAGCAAGGCACACATCAGGTCTGGTACACCGCATTGCATACATGATAGAACCTATGGCTGAGGCATAGGGAATGACCTTCATTTTCTCTCTATCTTCTAAAGTGGTCGGGCATTGAGTTTGACTCAACTTCACACCTTATAACACAGGCAAGAACCATTTTCTTTGACTGATCCATTTTGAACTTCTTCAAAACTTTATCAAGGTATGTGCTTTGTGAAAGTCCAATTAAGCGTCTTGATCTATCTATATAGATTTTGATGCCCAATATATAAGCAGCTTCACCGAGGTCTTTCATTGAAAAATTCTTATTCAAGTATCCTTTTATGCTATCCAAAAATTCTGTATTATTTCCAATCAACAATATGTCATCCACATATAATATTAGAAATGCTACAGAGCTCCCACTCACTTTCTTGTAAATACAAGCTTCTCCAAAAGTCTGTATAAACCCATATGCTTTGATCACACTATCAAAGCGTATATTCCAACTCCGAGAGGCTTGCACCAGTCCATAAATGGATCACTGGAGCTTGCACACTTTGTTAGCACCTTTAGGATCGACAAAACCTTCTGGTTGCATCATATATAACTCTTCTTTAAGATATCCATTAAGGAATGCAGTTTTGACATCCATTTGCCAAATTTCATAATCATAAAATGCGGCAATTGCTAACATGATTCAGACAGACTTAAGCATCGCTACAGGTGAGAAGGTCTCATGGTAGTCAACTCCTTGAACTTGTCGAAAAACATCCGCAACAAGTCGAGCTTTGTAGACAGTAACATTACCGTCAGCGTCGGTCTTCTTCTTGAAGATCCATTTATTCTCTATAGCTTTCCGATCATCAGGCAAGTCAACCAAAGTCCATACTTTGTTCTCATACATGGATCCCATCTCAGATTTCATGGCCTCAAGCCATTTCGCGGAATCTGGGCTCATCATCGCTTCCTCATAGTTCATAGGTTCGTCATGGTCTAGTAACATGACCTCCAGAATAGGGTTACCGTACCACTCTGGTGCGGACCGTACTCTGGTTGACCTACGAGGTTCGGTAGTAACTTGATCTGAAGTTTCATGATCATCATCATTAGCTTCCTCACTAATCAGTGTAGGAATCACTGGAACTGATTTCCGTGATGAACTACTTTCCAATTCGGGAGAAGGTACAATTACCTCATCAAGTTCTACTTTCCTCCCACTCACTTCTTTCGAGAGAAACTCCTTCTCTAGAAAGGATCCATTCTTAGCAACGAATATCTTGCCTTTGGATCTGTGATAGAAGGTGTACCCAACAGTCTCCTTTGGGTATCCTATGAAGACACATTTCTCCGATTTGGGTTCGAGCTTATCAAGTTGAAGCTTTTTCACATAAGCATCACAGCCCCAAACTTTAAGAAACGATAACTTAGGTTTCTTGCTAAACCACACTTCATATGGTGTCGTCTCAATGGATTTAGATGGTCCCCTATTTAACGTGAATGCAACAGTCTCTAAAGCATAACCCCAAAATGATAGCGGTAAATCGGTAAGAGGCATCTTAGATCACACCATATCTAATAAAGTACGGTTATGACGTTCGGATACACCATTACGCTGTGGTGTTCGAGGTGGCGTGAGTTTCGAAACTATTCCACATTGTTTCAAATGAAGACCAAACTCATAACTCAAATATTCACCTCCACAATCGGATTGTAGAAACTTTATTTTCTTGTTACGATGATTTTTCACTTCACTCTGAAATTCTTTGAACTTTTCAAATGTTTCAGACTTATGTTTCATGAAGTAGATATAATGTTCATGCTCAACGCTGGCACCAAATAACAATTATTCAGGTCTAAAACTAATCCCGGCGGTAGATGTAGAGGTAGCGTGCCGACGACGATCACATCAACCTTAGAACCATTTCCCACGCGCATCGTCACCTTGTCCTTAGCCAATCTTCGTTTAATCTGTAGCCCCTGTTTCGAGTTGCAAATATGAGCAACAGAACTAGTATCAAATACCCAGGCGCTACTACGAGTATTAGTAAGGTACACATCAATAACATGTATATCAAATATACCTTTCACTTTGCCATCCTTCTTATCCGCCAAATACTTGGGGTAGTTCCGCTTCCAGTGATCAGTCCCTTTTGAAGGAAATATGCCCTAGAGGCAATAATAAAGTTGTTATTTATATTTCCTTATATCATGATAAATGTTTATTATTCATGCTATAATTGTGTTAACCAGAAACTTAGTACATGTGTGAATACATAGACAAACAAAGTGTCCCTGTATGCCTCTACTTGAGTAGCTCGTTAATCAAAGATGGTTAAGTTTCCTAGCCATAGACATGTGTTGTCATTTGATGAACGGGATCACATCATTAGAGAATGATGTGATGGACAAGAGCCATCCGTTAGCTTAGCACTATGATCGTTTAGTTTATTGCTATTGCTTTCTTCATGACTTATACATGTTCCTCAGACTAAGAGATTATGCAACTCCCGAATACTGGAGGAACACCTTGTGTGCTATCAAACGTCACAATGTAACTAGGTGATTATAAAGATGATCTACAGGTGTCTTCGGTGGTGTTTGTTGAGTTGGCATAGATCGAGATTAGGATTTGTCACTCCGTGTATCGAAGGGGTATCTCTGGGCCCTCTCGGTAATGCACATCACTATAAGCCTTGCAAGCAATGTGACTAATGAGTTAGTTTCGGGATGTTGCATTACGGAACAATTAAAGAGACTTGCCGGTAAGGAGATTGAACTAGGTATGATGATACCGGCGATCGAATCTCGGGCAAGTAACATACCGATGACAAAGGGAACAACGTATATTATTATGCGGTTTGACCGATAAAGATCTTCATAGAATATGTAGGAACCAATATGAGTATCCAGGTTCCGCTATTGGTTATTGACCGGAGATGAGTCTCGGTCATGTCTACATAGTTCTCGAACCCGTAGGGTCCGCACTCTTAACGTTCGGTGACGATCGGTATTATGAGTTTATGTGTTTTGATGTACCGAAGGTAGTTCGGAGCCCCTGATGTGATCACGGACATGACGAAGAGTCTCGAAATGGTCAATACATGAAGATTGATATATTGGTTGGACACTGGAATGGTTTCGGATAAGTTCGGGCATATACCGGAGTACCGGGGGGTTACCGGAACCCCCCGGGGGCTTAATGGGCCTACATGGGCTTTAGTGGAAGAGAAAGGAGGTGGCTAAGAGGTGCCCCCCAAGCCCAATCCGAATTGGGAAGGGGGGCGGCCCGCCTTTCTTTCTTCTCCTCTTCCCCTCCCTCCTCCTATTAGGACTAGGAAAGGGGGGGGGGCCTACTCCTAGTAGGAGTAGGAATCCCCCTTGGGGGCACACCATGAGGGCTGGCCGGCCCCCTCCTCCCCTCCTTTATATACGAGGGAGGGGGCACCCCATAAACACACAAGTTGACAATTGTTTTAGCCGTGTGCGGTGCCCCCCTCCACAGATACACACCTCGGTCATATCGTCGTAGTGCTTAGGCGAAGCCCTGCGCTGATAACTTCATCATCATCGTCAACACGCCGTCGTGCTAACGAAACTCTCCCTTGGCCTCAACTAGATCAAGAGTATGAGGGACGTCACCGAGCTGAACGTGTGCAGATCGCGGAGGTGTTGTGCGTTCGGTACTTGATCAGTTGGATCGCGGAGACGTTCTACTACATCAACGACGTTTCTTAACACTTCCGCTTTCAGTGTACGAGGGTACATAGACATACTCTCCCCTCTTGTTGTTATGCATCCCTAGATCGATCTTGCGTGATCGCAGGATTTTTTTTTGAAATATTGCGTTCCCAACAGTGGCATACGAGCCAGGTCTATGCGTAGATGTTATATGCACGAGTAGAACACAAAGGAGTTGTGGGCGTGGGTATATACATATTGCTTGCCGTCACTAGTTGTTTCTTGATTCGACGACATTGTTGGATGAAGCGGCCCGGACCGTCATTACATGACCGCGTTCATGATACTGGTTCTACCGACGTTCTTTGCACACAGGTGGCTGGCGGGTGTCAGTTCCTCCAACTTTAGTTGAATCGGATTCAATGAACAGGGTTCTTTCTGAAGATCAAAAAGCAATCACTATACCACGTTGTGGTTATTGATGCGTAGGTAAGAATGGTTCTTACTAAGCCCGTTGATACGTCCATTTTGCATCATGCTTTTATATCAATATTCATTGCATTATGTGCTGTTATTACACATTATGTCAGAATACTTATGCCTTTTCTCCCTTATTTTACATGGTTTACACGAAGAGGGGGAATGCCGGCAGCTGGAATTCTAGGCTGGAAAAGGAGCAAATATTAGAGACCTATTCTGCACATCTCCAAAAGTCTTGAAACTCCACGGGAATTATTTTCAGAATATATAAAAATTATTGGGCGAAAGAAGTACCGTAGGGGGGCCACCCACCGTCCATGAGGGTGGGGGGCGCGCCCCCTGCCACGTGCGCCCCCTGGTGGCCCTCCGATGCCCATCTTTGGATATATGGAGTCTTTCGTCGAGGAAAAAATCATAAGCTAGCTCACGGGACGAAACTCCGCCGCCATGAGGCGAAACCTTGGCGGAACCAATCTAGGGCTCCGACGGAGCTATTCTGCCGGGGAAACTTCCCTCCGGGAGGGGGAAATCATCACCATCGTCATCACCAACGATCCTCTCATCCGGAGGGGGTCAATCTCTATCAACATCTTCACCAGCACCACTTCATCTCAAACCCTAGTTCATCTCTTGTATCCAATCTTTGTATCCAAACCTCAGATTAGTACCTGTGGGTTGCTAATAGTGTTGATTACTCCTTGTAGTTGATGCTAGTTGGTTTACTTGGTGGAAGATCATATGTTCAGATCCATTATGCATATTAACACCCCTCTGATTATGAACATGAATATGCTTTGTGAGTAGTTACGTTTGTTCCCGAGGACATGGGAGAAGTCTTGCTATAAGTAGTCATGTGAATTTGGTATTCGTTCGATATTTTGATGAGATGTATGTTGTCATCTCTCTAGTGGTGTCATGTGAACGTCGACTACATGACACTTTGAAAGCACAAGTGCTCCGTAGGTGGTTTTGGCAATTGATGACAACATATCTCTTGTTGGACTAATACCTTTACCTAGTATATTTCAGAAAAGTTCAACAATGGAGTGGCATGGACTAAAGGTTGTGGGAACCTCTTCAAGATGCTAAGGACAAAGGATTGGCTAAAGCTTCAAGCTCAAGACTCTTCATTTTATATTTTAGTGATCCAAGATCACATTGAGTCTTTAGGAAAAGCCAATACTATCAAGAAGGGATGAGGTGTTGTTTAATGAGCCTCTTGCTCAAGTGCTTAATGATATGCTCCAAAATCCTCACCTACTTTCCCACTTCCACAAATGACCTAAACCCTAAGCCAAACTCGGTCATACCGATTCTGTCAATCCGGCGCCACCGAGTTCCACTTGTCATTTGCCACTGCCAAACCCTAGCAATTCGGTCCTACCGATAAGGTTCTCGGTCTCACCGAGATGGGCTTGCAAACTCTCTGTTTCCCTTTCGTAACTTTTCGGTCTCACCGAAAGAGCGAATCGGTCCCACCAAGAATGCAAGGTAAACTCTATGTTTCCTTCTTGTAACTTTTCGGTCTCACCGAAAGAGCAAGTCGGTCCCACCGAGTTTGCCTGACCAACTCTCTGGTTAGCTAATTGCCTAACTCGGTCTCACCGAGTTTGTGCAATCGGTCTCACCGAGATTACGTTATGCCCAAACCCTAACCGAATCGGTCCTACCGAGTTGCATCTCAGTCCCACCGAGATTCCTAACGGTCACTAGGTTTACCATTTTGGTCAGACCGAGTTTTATGATTCGGTCCCACCGAGATTGGAAAATTGTGTGTAACGGTTGGATTTTGTGTGGAGGCTATATATACCCCTCCACCACCTCTTCATTCAAAGAGAGAGCCATCAGAACACAAACACCATTCCTATCCATATGTTCTGAGAAAGAACCACCTACTCATGTGTTGAGACCAAGATATTCCATTCCTACCATATGAATCTTGATCTCTAGCCTTCCCCAAGTTGCTTTCCACTCAAATCTTCTTTCCACCAGATCCAAATCCTATGAGATAGAGTTGAGTGTTGGGGAGACTATCATTTGAAGCACAAGAGCAAGGAGTTCATCATCAACACACCATTTGTTACTTCTTGGAGAGTGGTGTCTCCTAGATTGGCTAGGTGTCACTTGGGAGCCTCCGACAAGATTGTGGAGTTGAACCAAGGAGTTTGTAAGGGCAAGGAGATCGCCTACTTCGTGAAGATCTACCGCTAGTGAGGCAAGTCCTTCGTGGGCGTTGGCCATGGTGGAATAGACACGGTTGCTTCTTCGTGGACCCTTCGTGGGTGGAGCCCTCCGTGGACTCGCGCAACTGTTACCCTCCGTGGGTTGAAGTCTCCATCAACGTGGATGTAGGATAGCACCACCTATCCGAACCACGGGAAAACATCCGTGTCTCCAATTGCGTTTGAATCCTCCAAACCCTTACCTTTACATTCTTGCAAGTTGCATGCTTTACTTTCCGCTGCCAATAAAATCTTTGCATGCTTGCTTGAATTGTGTGATGATTGCTTGACTTGCTCTAAGATAGCTAAAATCTGCCAAGAACTAAAATTGGGAAAAGGCTAAGTTTTTAATTGGTCAAGTAGTCTAATCACCCCCCCTCTAGACATACTTTCGATCCTACAAGATTGTGCCCAAACTCCACTTAAATCGAAAAACCTTAAAAAGTGCAACTTTAGCATTAAGTGTCTATTCACCCCCCCTTTAGACAGTCCTTTTTCTAGATCCCACAAGTGGTATCAGAGCTTTGGTCTCCATTGCCTTGGTTTAATCACCATTGGAGGAAGATGGATGTGTCTACTTTAGGGAGTCTTAGACATAGAGTGCCTATTCTTGATGGAGAGTACTTTCATGAGTGGAAAAATGAGATGCTTGTAATCTTCAATCAATATCATTTAAACAAGTATATTGCTAGCCCTTGTGCACCTCATATTGATCCTTGGCATCCTACCCTAGATGAAGATATTGACATGATTCGCAATCTTAGAACCATTGAGCTCATCATTAGAGGATTGCCCAAAAATTTGATTGCTAGTTTGCCTACTCTTAATTGTGCCTACACTATATGGAAATTTCTTGAGGAACGATTTCCAGATCATTCCCTGAAAAATTTGGATAAAATTCTCCATAAATCTATTGCCTTGAGTAAGATGAACTCTGGTGATCCTAAGTTTGGTGATTGTCTATTTGAGCTTACCAATCTCAAGCATGCTAAAGGAGATGTTGGAATCATTAGTGATATTATATTTGAAGCTATAAGAATTCATAAAAGTGACTACTTTGATGACCATTTATCTAATGAATTACCCTCTCTAGGAAATGATGAATCACAAGATCATGATGAACATGGACACTATGATGATGATGATAGTGACTTGGACCTTGATGATACAGTGAGACATTTTGGTCTTACGGCAGATCTTCGGGGATATGCGTCAGGTGGAAAGGAATGGGTTCTTGATAGTGGATGTACTGATCACATGACCGGAGATGAAGAGATGTTCCATGAGCTTGCTGAAAATGACGGCCCTTGAAAATATGTCACCTTTGGTGATAATTCAAAGGGTAAAGTAGTCGGCCTTGGTAAGGTGGCCATCTCACATGATAGTTCCATTCAAAATGTCATGCTCGTTGAATCTCTCGGCTACAATTTACTTTCAGTATCTAGACTTGCTGATTTTGGCCTAAATGTTCTATTTACTGAGGTAGATTGCCAAGTGTTTCGTCGAGACAATCATAAAATGGTTTTTACCGGTATGCGTAGAGGTGATTTTTTACATTATCGATTTCACTAAAAAGGCACAACCTAAAACTTGCTTCATTGCTAAATCCTCAAAATGTTGGTTGTGGCATAGACGACTAGGTCACGTTGGCATGAGAAATCTTGACAAGCTTATTAAAGGAAATCATATCCTTGGAGTTAACAATGTCATATTTGATAAGGATAGACTTTGCAGTGCTTGTCAAGCAGGTAAACAGGTTGGATGAAGGCATCCTGTGAAGAACATCATGACCACAAGGAGGCCACTCGAGCTACTTCATATGGATCTTTTTGGTCCCAACGCCTACAAAAGTCTTGGTGGAAATTCTTTTGGTCTTGTTATAGTTGATGATTTTTCAAGATTTACGTGGGTGTTCTTTCTTAATGACAAGTCGCAGGTCCAGAAGATCTTCAAAAATTTCGCTAGGAAAGCCCAAAATCAGTTTGAAGTGAAGATCAAGAAGGTTCGGAGTGACAACGGAACGGAGTTCAAGAACGCAAATGTGGACACCTTTCTTGACGAAGAAGGGATTTCACACGAGTTCTCGGCTACGTACACACCTCAACAAAATGGAGTTGTTGAGAGGAAGAACCGGACGCTCATCGAAATGGCAAGAACGATGCTTGATGAATACAAGACGCCAAAGCACTTTTGGGCAGAAGCGGTTGAGACAGCTTGTCACGCAACAAATCGCTTGTATCTTCATAAGCTACTCGGCAAGACAGCATACGAGCTCCTCACCGGTAACAAACCCCAAGTTGGATACTTTTGAGTATTCGGCTCAAAGTGCTACATTCTTGATAAGCATCGTCGTTCAAAGTTTGCTCCTAAATCTCATGAAGGCTTCCTACTCGGTTATGGCTCAAACTCTCACACTTACCGTGTCTGCAACAATTTCACCCGAAAGGTTGAAGAGACGGTAGATGTGAAGTTTGATGAATCTAATGGCTCGCAAGTAGAGCAATTGCCAATTGATGTAGGAGACAAAGACCCTTCAGAAGCAATCCAAGACTTGTCCATTGGCAAAGTTCGTCCAACGGAGGTGAAGGAGAGTACGTCATCCGTCCAAGTGGAAGCTTTTACTTCACGACAAGGTGAACCAAGAATCGACACGGAAGCATCCACAAGTGGGACACACCAAGATGAAGAAGACGAGGAAGTGCATCAAGACGAACATCAACAACCTCCTTCCCCACCACGACAAGAGAATGACAACGCCAACAATGAAGAAGGCCAAGAAGAAGAACAAGATGAAGAAGATGCTCAACGAAGACCCGAGCAAAAGCTCTCACGAGTTCAAGCAAGAATTGCCAAAGATCATCCCGTCGAGCAAATCCTCAATGATATACAAACCGGGAGAATCACTCGCTCAAAAACTCGTTTAGCTAACTTTTGTGAAAACTATTCATTCATCTCTAGCATTGAACCTATGAAGGTTGAAGAAGCATTGGAAGATCCGGATTGGATAAACGCTATGCATGAAGAGCTACACAATTTTGAGAGAAACCAAGTTTGGACATTGGTTGAGAAGCCCGACAACAACCACAACATCATTGGTACCAAATGGGTGTTTCGCAACAAGCAAGATGAAGATGGACAAGTGGTCCGCAACAAAGCACGTCTCGTCGCCCAAGGATACACACAAGTCGAAGGTATGGACTATGGTGAGACATATGATCCCGTTGCTAGACTTGAGTCCATTCGCATCTTACTTGCCTATGCTAATCACCATAATACCACCTTGTACCAAATGGACATTAAGAGTGCTTTTCTAAATGGTGAAATAGAGGAGGAAGTTTATGTCAAACAACCTCCCGGCTTTGTCAATCCTAAGAAACCTAATCATGTTTACAAACTTCACAAAGCTCTTTATGGTCTTAAACAAGCTCCTAGAGCATGGTATAAATGCTTGACCAAGTTCCTTATTGCAAGTGGTTTTGAAATTGGTAAAATTGATTCTACTCTCTTCACTAAAAGGGTTAATGGAGAACTATTTGTATGCCAAATTTATGTTGATGATATCATATTTGGTTCAACTAACCCTCTCTTTAGTGAAAAGTTTGGAAAGCTAATGTCAGAGAAGTTTGAGATGTCTATGATGAGTGAACTCAAATTCTTTCTTGGTTTGCAAATCAAGCAAACTAAGGAAGGTACATTTGTCTCTCAAACGAAGTACACCAAGGACTTATTCAAGAAGTTCAATATGCAAGAGTGCAAAGGTATGTCTACACCCATGCGCACTAGTGGACATAATGACTTGACCAAAGATGGTGAACCGGTTGATCAAAAGGTTTATCGTTCTATGATTGGTTCATTACTATACCTATGTGCTTCACGTCCCGATATTATGCTAAGTGTATGCATGTGTGCATGATATCAAGCTGCTCCTAAAGAATGTCATCTTAAGGCTGTGAAAAGGATAGTGAGATACTTAATTCATACACCAAATTTTGGCATTTGGTACCCTAAGAGGTCTTCTTTTGATCTTGTTGGCTATTCCGACTCGGATTATGCCGGAGACAAGGTTGATAGAAAGTCAACTTCGGGTACTTGTCAATTTCTTGGTAGATCCCTTGTGTCTTGGTCCTCCAAGAAACAAAACTCAGTATCCTTATCCACCGCCGAAGCGGAATACATTGCCGCTGGTTCATGTTGTGCTCAATTACTTTGGATGACCCAAACTCTTAAAGATTATGGAATTTATGTGAAACATGTTCCACTGCTTTGTGACAATGAAAGTGCTATCAAAATTGGTCATAATCCCGTACAACATTCTCGAACTAAGCATATTGAAGTTCGTCATCATTTCATTCGAGATCATATTGCTAAGGGTGACATTAATCTTAAGCATGTTCGCACTGACAAGCAATTAGCGGATATATTCACCAAACCACTTGATGAGAAAGTATTTTGCAGGCTAAGGGGAGAATTGAACATCATTGATGCTTCAAACGTGGAGTAGGAACTCCATTGGACACATGCAAGACATGAGCTTATGACTAATCCATGATATATCTCTTATGATGACTATCTTATGTCCTGGATATATTTGTACCTTGCATGTTGTCTAACCCATGTAGGTACTTGGTTGAAACTAATTCCATGGGATTGCGACTCACTCACATCTTGAGCAATCTCTACATCACCAAGTCTCTACACAAGGGTGGTTGAAGACAAGGAAGCACAAAATCATTCAAACATATCCTTTGACAAATTCTTGATGGACTACATCAACCTTGAGCACCCACACAAGTTCAACTACATCGGCAAGAATCACTACACCACCCAAGGTATGTTATCCCATCTTAGAGAAGCTTTACTCCAAGACATGAGTCAAAGCAACTCAACAAGATGTGAATACATCAAGATGCTTAAACAAAAAATGGCAACCCCATTTTGAGCTTAAACGATGAGTATGACCTATGATCAAGTGTTCTCACTTGACTCCTAAGTCAATATACTCTAACATAGGTGACTATGTCACCGCCCAACTCTCGATGAAGTTCTCTTGTGTTTCCTTCCACTTCATCTAGATCCTTCAGTTTCTTTTCTTTTCTTTTTATTCTGCATTTTCCGCATTCAATTCATTGCAAATCTTTGTGAGATCCTGCATGTCTAGTGAGCTGAGGTGACAAGTGTTTTTCTCTGTGTGAACTCGGTCTCACCGAATTGTAATTTTCGGTCCAACCGAATTCCTTCGGTACCACCGAATCTTACCACTCGGTGCCACCGACTTCGCAACAAGAAAAATAGTTTGTCACATAACCCATAATTCTTCTGATCCAGCTCCACTCAATGAATCTTGTCCTCTACAAGCATCCCAATTTTATTCTTTGCTTTATGCCGAGTCTCAAGGACCAAACCTTTTAGACGGATTCCAGAAGAACCTTCTTGGAAATTGATGTCAAAGGGGGAGAGAGAGATCACATCAAAGCTTATCTTCGGGGAGAAAGAGATCACATCGAAGCACTAAAGGGGGAGAGAACATCTCAAGGATCCCAGATGTCCCAGATAATGTATTAAGGGGGAGAAAGAGATCCCTAGTGGGAGAGACAATACTCAAGGATCCCAGATGCTTGATGATCAAGAGGAGAGATGTCACATGTCTTTTTAGGGGGAAAGACATGTTCATTTGTTTTGTTTCTTTCAGCTCTGATTTTCTATTTCCTATCTTCTCCCAATATCCCATATAAGATTCAGGGGGAGCAAGACACCTATGGGAAAGAAATCAGTCAAATTCATTGCATATCTTTACTCTTGGGGACATGTTGAATTCAATGCAGTACCTAGTACTTACTCTCTACATGTCATCCCAGTCTTGGTATTCTTGTGGTTTCTTCAGTTTACTCTGGCTAGTGGATGTACCTGTGTTATCTAACCTTGTTTGTGCAGGTTCATTCCGTCCTAAGTCAACCAAAGACTACAAGGTAAGTGTATGCATCAAAATCATGAGTATGAGAAGTTCTTGCTTATGTACATACTGTTTGCAAGAAGGACTCATGAGCATGAAGGTATTTTCCTTAACAATCTTTTACTCTAATGCATATGGCCAAGATACATGTAACACATTGCCCACTCTGTGATGGTTATGCTCTCACATATCTCTATATTTCATATTCACATGAGTGCATACATGTAGGGGGAGCCTATGCTTGTTACATGTCTTTCCAAAGCTTTACTTGCTGCTCTTTATATCTTTATCTAAAGCTTTGATGTATGGTGCCATCAATTACAAAAAAGGGGGAGATTGAAAGCACAAGTGCTCCCTAGGTGGTTTTGGCAATTGATGACAACATATCTCTTGTTGGACTAATACCTTTACCTAGTATATTTCAGAAAAGTTCAACAATGGAGTGGCATGGACTAAAGGTTGTGGGAACCTCTTCAAGATGCTAAGGACAAAGGATTGGCTAAAGCTTCAAGCTCAAGACTCTTCATTTTATATTTTAGTGATCCAAGATCACATTGAGTCTTTAGGAAAAGCCAATACTATCAAGAAGGGATGAGGTGTTGTTTAATGAGCCTCTTGCTCAAGTGCTTAATGATATGCTCCAAAATCCTCAGCTACTTTCCCACTTCCACAAATGACCTAAACCCTAAGCCAAACTCGGTCATACCGATTCTATCAATCCGGCGCCACCGAGTTTCACTTGTCATTTGCCACTGCAAAACCCTAGCAATTCGGTCCTACCGATAAGGTTCTCGGTCTCACCGAGATGGGCTTGCAAACTCTCTGTTTCCCTTTCGTAACTTTTCGGTCTCACCGAAAGAGCGAATCGGTCCCATCGAGAATGCAAGGTAAACTCTATGTTTCCTTCTTGTAACTTTTCGGTCTCACCGAAAGAGCAAGTCGGTCCCACCGAGTTTGCCTGACCAACTTTCTGGTTAGCTAATTGCCTAACTCGGTCTCACCGAGTTTGTGCAATAGGTCTCACCGAGATTACGTTATGCCCAAACCCTAACCGAATCGGTCCTACCGAGTTGCATCTCAGTCCCACCGAGATTCCTAACGGTCACTAGGTTTACCATTTTGGTCAGACCGAGTTTTATGATTCGGTCCCACCGAGATTGGAAAACTATGTGTAACGGTTGGATTTTGTGTGGAGGCTATATATACCCCTCCACCACCTCTTCATTCGAAGAGAGAGCCATCAGAACACAAACACCATTCCTATCCATATGTTCTGGGAAAGAACCACCTACTCATGTGTTGAGACCAAGATATTCCATTCCTACCATATGAATCTTGATCTCTAGCCTTCCCCAAGTTGCTTTCCACTCAAATCTTCTTTCCACCAGATCCAAATCCTATGAGAGAGAGTTGAGTGTTGGGGAGACTATCATTTGAAGCACAAGAGCAAGGAGTTCATCATCAACACACCATTTGTTACTTCTTGGAGAGTGGTGTCTCCTAGATTGGCTAGGTGTCACTTGGGAGCCTCCGACAAGATTGTGGAGTTGAACCACAGAGTTTGTAAGGGCAAGGAGATCGCCTACTTCGTGAAGATCTACCGCTAGTGAGGCAAGTCCTTCGTGGGCGTTGGCCATGGTGGAATAGACAAGGTTGCTTCTTCGTGGACCCTTCATGGGTGGAGCCCTCCGTGGACTCGCGCAACCGTTACCCTCCGTGGGTTGAAGTCTCCATCAACGTGGATGTAGGATAGCACCACCTATCTGAACCACGGGAAAACATCCGTGTCTCCAATTGCGTTTGAATCCTCCAAACCCTTACCTTTACATTCTTGCAAGTTGCATGCTTTACTTTCCGCTGCCAATAAACTCTTTGCATGCTTGCTTGAATTGTGTGATGATTGCTTGACTTGCTCTAAGATAGCTAAAATCTGCCAAGAACTAAAATTGGGAAAAGGCTAAGTTTTTAATTGGTCAAGTAGTCTAATCACCCCCCTCTAGACATACTTTCGATCCTACAAGATTGTGCCCAAACTCCACTTAAATCGAAAAACCTTAAAAAGTGCAACTTTAGCATTAAGTGTCTATTCACCCCCCTTTAGACACTCCTTCTTCTAGATCCCACACACTTCACCATTGTTTGGGCCTAGAGGGAGGCATTGGGAAGTAATAAGTAGATGATGGGTTGCTAGAGTGACAGAAGCTTAAACCCTAGTTTATGCGTTGCTTCATAAGGGGCTGATTTGGATCCATATGTTTCATGCTATGGTCAGGTTTACCTTAATACTTCTGTTGTAGTTGCGGATGCTTGCAATAGGGGTTAATCATAAGTGGGATGCTTGCCCAAGGAAGGACAATACCCAAGCACCGGTCCACCCACATATCAAATTATCAAAGTACCGAACGCAAAGCATATGAGCGTGATGAAAACTAGCTTGACGATAATTCCAATGTGTCATCGGGAGCGCTTTACTTTATATAGGAGTTTGTCCAGGCTTGTCCTTTGCTAGAAAAAGTATTGGGCCATATTGATGCACCTTATTTACTTTTACTATTTGTTAGCCATTACCAATTACCTTAGTACAAAACTATCTGTTACCAATAATTTCAGTGCTTGCAGAAAATACCTTGCTAAAAACTACTTATCATTTCCTTCTGCTCCTCATTGGGTTCGACACTCTTACTTATCGAAAAGGCTACGATAGATCCCCTACACTTGTGGGTCATCAAGACTCTTTTTTGGTGCCGTTGCGGGGGAGTGAAGCGCCTTTGGTAGGTGGAGTTTGGTAAGGAAAAATTTATATAATGTGCTGAAATTTACTGTCACTTGTTACTATGGAACATAATCCTTTGAGGGGCTTGTTCGGGGTATCTTCACCCCGACCAGTAGAGCAAAGAGTTGCTCCTCAACCTACTGAACCTACTAAAAATGTTTACTTTGAAATTCCTTCGGGTATGATAGAGAAACTGCTAGCTAATCCTTTCACAGGTGATGGAACATTACATCCTGATTTGCACCTAATCTATGTGGATGAAGTTTGTGGATTATTTAAGCTTGCAGGTATGCCCGAGGATGTTATCAAGAAGAAGGTCTTACCTTTATCTTTGAAGGGAGATGCATTGACATGGTTTAGGCTATGTGATGATATTGGATCATGGAACTACCAACGATTGAAATTGGAATTTCATCAGAAGTTTTATCCTATGCATCTTGTTCATCGTGATTGTAATTATATATATAATTTTTGGCCTCACGAAGGAGAAAGCATCGCTCAAGCTTGGGGGAGGCTTAAGTCAATGTTATATTCATGCCCCAATCACGAGCTCTCAAAAGAAATGATTATTCAAAAAATTTATGCTCGGCTTTCTCTCAGTAATCGCTCCATGCTTGATACTTCTTGTACTGGATATTTTATGATGAAGACTATTGAATTCAAATAGGTTTTATTGGAAATAATTAAACGCAACTCTGAAGATTGGGACCTCGACGAAGATAAGGAGCCAGGTATAACACCTAAGTTTGATAGTGCTAAATCTTTTATGGATACCGATGCTTTCCGTGAATTTAGCACTAAATATGGACTTGACTCTGAGATAGTAGCTTCTTTCTGTGAATCCTTTGCTACTCATGTTGATCTCCCTAAGGAGAAGTGGTTTAAATATAATCCTCCCATTGAAGTAAAAGTAGTTGCACCTATTAAAGTTGAAGAAAAGACTATCACTTATAATGATCCTGTTGTTCCTACTGTTTATCTTGAGAAACCACCTTTCCCTGTTAGAATAAAGGATCATGCTAAAGCTTCAACTGTGGTTAACAAAAGTAATACTAAGACAGCTAAACCCCCTGAGCAAATTAAAGTCGAACCTAGTGTTGCTATGGTTAAAGATCTCTTGGCCGATAATATTGATCGGCATGTTATTTACTTCTGCAATGAATCTGCTAGAATTGCTCGACCTGATACTAAAAATAAACATAGACCTGTTGTAGGCATGCCTGTTATTTCTGTTAAAATAGGAAATCATTGCTATCATGGCTTATGTGATATGGGTGCTAGTGCAAGTGCAATACCTCATTCCTTATACAAAGAAATTATGCATGATATTGCACCTATAGAAGAGATTGATGTTACTATTAAGCTTGCCAATAGAGATACTATTTCACCAGTTGGGATTGTTAGAGATGTTGAAGTCTTGTGTGGGAAAGTTAAATATCCTGCTAATTTTCTTGTTCTTGGTTCCCCATAAGATGACTTTTGTCCCATTATATTTGGTAGACCCTTCTTGAATACTGTTAATGCTAAGATAGACTACAATAAGGATATTGTTTCTGTTGGTTTGGGGGATATGTCTCATGAGTTTAATTTTGCAAAATTTTGTAGACAACCCCATGATAAATAATTGCCTAGTAAAGATGAAATTATTGGTCTTGCTTCTATTGCCGTGCCTCCTAGTGATCCTTTAGAAAAATATTTGCTAGACCATGAAATGATATGTTTATGAATGAAAGAAGGGAAATGGATGAAGTATTATTTAAACAGGGACCTATTTTGAAGCACAACTTGCCTGTTGAAATCTTAGGGGATCCTCCTCCACCCAAGGGTGATCCCGTGTTTGAGCTTAAACCTTTACCTGATACTCTCAAATATGCTTATCTTGATGAGAAAGAGATATACCCTGTTATTATTAGTGCTAACCTTTTAGAGCATGAGGAAAAGAAATTATTGAAAACTCTGAAGAAGCACCGTGCTGCTATTGGATATACTCTTGATGATCTTAAGGGCATTAGTCCCACTCTATGCCAGCCTACAAAATAAAATTGGAGAAGGACGCTAAGCCGGTTGTTGATCACCAATGACGGTTAAATCCTAAGATGAAAGAAGTGGTAAGAAAAGAAATACTAAAGCTTCTGGAGGCAGGTATAATTTATCTCGTTGCTGATAGTCAGTGGGTAAGTCCTATCCATTGTGTCCCTAAGAAGGGAGGTATTACTGTTGTTCCTAATGATAAAGATGAATTGATCCCACAAATAATTGTTACAGGTTATAGAATGGTAATTGATTTCCGCAAATTAAATAAAGCTACTAAAAAGGATCATTACCCGTTACCTTTTATTGATCAAATGCTAGAAAGATTATCCAAACATACACATTTTTTCTTTCTAGATGGTTATTCTGGTTTCTCTCAAATACCCGTGTCAAAAGAGGATCAAGAAAAGACAACTTTCACTTGCCCTTTTGGTACCTTTGCTTATTTACGTATGCCTTTTGGTTTATGTAATGCACCTGCTACTTTTCAAAGATGTATGACTGCTATATTCTCTGACTTTCGTGAAAATATTGTTGAGGTTTTCATGGATGATTTCTTCATTTACGGAACTTCTTTTGATGATTGCTTAAGAAACCTTGATCGAGTTTTGCAGAGATGTGAAGAAACTAATCTTGTCTTGAATTGGGAGAAATGCCACTTTATGGTTAATGAAGGTACTATCTTGGGGCATAAAATTTCTGAAAGAGGTATTGAAGTTGATAAAGCTAAAGTTTATGCTATTGAAAAGATGTCGTGTCCTAAGGACATTAAAGGTATAAGAAGTTTCCTTGGTCATGCCGGTTTTATAGGAGGTTCATTAAGGACTTTCCTAAAATTTCTCGGCCTGTGACTAATCTCTTACAAAAAGATGTTCTTTTTGTCTTTGATGATGACTGTGTAGATGCATTTGAAATACTTAAGAAACTTTGGTTTCTGCACCTATTGTTCAGCCTCCTGATTGGAATTTACCATTTGAAATTATGTGTGATGCTAGTGATTATGCTGTAGGGGCTGTTCTAGGACAAAGAGTTGATAAGAAATTAAATGTTATTCAATATGCTTGTAAAACTCTAGACAGTGCCCAAATAAATTATGCTACTACTGAAAATGATTTTTTAGCGGTTGTATTTGCTTGTGATAAGTTCAGACCTTATATTGTTGATTCTAAAGTAACTTTTCACACTGATCATGCTACTATTAAATATCTTATGGAAAAGAAAGATGCTAAACCAAGGCTTATTAGATGGGTTCTGTTGCTTCAAGAATTTGATTTGCATATTATTGACAGAAAGGGAGCTGAGAACCCCGTTGCAGACAACTTGTCTAGGTTAGAGAATGTTCTTGATGACCCACTACCTATTGATGATAGCTTTCCTGATGAACAATTAGCTGTCATAAATGCCTCTCGTACTGCTCCATGGTACGCTGATTATGCTAATTACATTGTTGCTAAATTTATACCACCTAGATTCACATACTAGCAAAAGAAAAAGTTCTTCTATGATTTAAGACACTAATTTTGGGATGACCCACATCTTTATAAAGAAGGAGTAGATGGTGTTATTAGACGTTGTGTACTTGAGCATGAACAGGAACAGATCCTACGCAAGTGCCACTCCGAGGGTTATGGAGGACACCATGCTGGAGACAGAACTGCACACAAGGTATTGCAATCCGGTTTTTATTGGCCTACTCTCTTCAAGGATGCCCGTAAGTTTGTTTTGTCTTGTGATGAATGTCAAAGACTTGGTAATATTAGTAGATATCAAGAAATGCCTATGAATTATTCACTTGTTATTGAACCATTTGATGTTTGGGGCTTTGATTATATGGGACTGTTTCCTTCCTCTAATGGGTATACACATATTTTAGTTGCTGTTGATTATGTTACTAAGTGGGTAGAAGCTATTCCAACTAGTAGTGCTGATCATAACACCTCTATTAAGATGCTTAAAGAAGTTATTTTTCCGAGGTTTGGAGTCCCTAGATACTTAATGACTGATGGGGGTTCACATTTTATTCATGGTGCCTTTCGTAAAATGCTTGCTAAGTATGATGTTAATCATAGAATTGCATCTCCTTATCACCCACAGTCTAGTGGTCAAGTAGAACTGAGCAATAGGAGCTTAAATTAATTTTGCAAAAGACTATTAATAGATCTAGAAAGAATTGGTCCAAGAAACTTGATGATGCATTATGAGCCTATAGAACTGCATATAAGAATCCTATGGGTATGTCTCCATATAAAATGGTTTATGGTAAAGCATGTCACTTACCTCTTGAACTAGAACATAAGACATATTGGGCTATTAAAGAGCTCAACTATGACTTCAAACTTGCCGATGAGAAGAGGCTTTTTGACATTAGCTCACTTGATGAATGCAGAACCCAGGCCTACGAGAATGCCAAACTATTTAAAGAAAAAGTTAAAAGATGGAATGATAAAAGGATACAAAAGCGTGAGTTTAATGTAGGTGATTATGTATTGCTATACAACTCTCGTTTAAGATTTTTTGCAGGCAAACTCCTCTCTAAATGGGAAGGTCCTTACATCATCGAGGAGGTCTATCGTTCCGGTGCCATAAAAATGAACAACTTCGAAGGCACAAATCTGAGGGTGGTAAATGGTCAAAGAATTAAACATTATATCTCAGTTAATCCCATAAATGTTGAAACTAATGTTATTGAAACCGTAACCCTGGAGGAATACATAAGGGACACTTTCTAGAACGTTTCAGACTCCGAAAAGGAATAGGTACGTGGTACGGTAAGTAAACCAACTCCAAAACAGTTCTAATGGTAAAATTTCTCCGTTTTGGCATATTTAAGAAAATAGGAAAATAAGAAGTAGTCTGGGAAGGACACGAGGCTTCCATGAGGGTGGAGGGCGCGCCCCCTGCCTCCTGGGCACCTCGTGTGCTCTCCGAACTTCGTTCTCTTGCACGATACTTCTTTTGGTCGGTAAAAATTCATTATATAATCTCCCAAAGGTTTTGACCACCGTATCACGCAAATATCCTCTGTCTTTGTTTCGGGCTGTTTCTGCTGCAGATTAGAGCAAGATGTCTTCTCAAGAGTCGGTCAGGGAGAGTCGGGTGTCTCATCCGACACCGAGGCCAAGAGCAAACAGCAATGCTGACCACTTTGGGCCATCAACTGAGGAAGAGATGGAGGCCGATTTGAAAAGGTTAGATGCCATGGAGGATGATGAAGAAATTACTTCTCATTTCCGAGTGGGATTCACTATGGGGGAACTACAGAGCTCGGCTATTCCAAACTCGGTCATCCCTTCCAATGTTAAATTTCTTTCTTATGAAAATATGAAAAGAGTGTTACTTGTTCTCCCGCAGCTATGCAACATCCTTGGGTGAAAGGAGCTTTAGCCGTCATGGGCAAGCTCCGTAAGGAAATAATGGACCTCAAGCAGCAAGTCAATAAGCTTGAAGAAGAGAACCGTTTCCTGAGGGGCATCATCGCCAAGAATATCACATCACCACCCCCGAAGAAGGAGACATAAACACATGGGTATGGGCACTCCCCTTGGCAACTGCCAAGCTTGGGGGAGTGCCCCGGTATCGTATCACCATCACTTTTATCTTTACCGTTTTTCTTAGTTCGATCCTTTTGGCAATTTCTTGATCTATTAGAATAAAGTTTTAGTATGATCTAGTTGTGAGTTTTACTTTATGATCCATCTTTGTAATCGAGTCCGTGATCTTTATATAATAAAGATTCGTGTTGAGTCAAGGGCTTGATTATCTTGCTATGATCTTAAGGGAATAAATAAAAGAGAAGACATAAAAATAAATAAAGAGATCATATGAATCTTATGGAGAGAAATGACTTCACATATAAAGAGTATGATGAATAAAAATTGTTGAGAGTTGACAAACATAGTTTTGGTCATCGTTGCAATTAATAGGAAGTAATAAAGAAAGAGAGGTTTTCGCATATAAATATACTACCTTGGACATCTTTTATGATTGTGAGCACTCATTAAAATATGACATGCTAAAGAGCTAAGGTTGGACAAGGAAGACAACGTAATGGGTTATGTTTTCTTGCATCTGAGATAAATTATATTGTCATGGATCATCCAACATGTTGAGCTTGCCTTTCCTTCTCATGCTAGCCAAATTCTTTGCACCAAGTAGAGATACTACTTGTGCTTCCAAATATCCTTAAACCCAGTTTTGCCATGAGAGTCCACCATATCTTCCTATGGATTGAGTAAGATCCTTCAAGTAAGTTGTCATCATTGCAAGCAATAAAAATTGCTCTCTAAATATGCATGATTTATTAGTATGGAGAAAATAAGCTTTATATGATCTTGTGATGTGGAAGAAATAAAAGCGACGAACTACATAATAAAGGTTCATATCACAAGTGACAACATAAAGTGACGTTCTTTCGCATTAAGATTTTGTGCATCCAACCATAAAAGCACATGACAACCTTTGCTTCCCTCTGCGAAGGGCCTATCTTTTATCCTTGTCTTATATTCATGCAAAGAGTCACGGTGATCTTCACCTTTCCTTTTTACATTTTATCCTTTGGCAAGCACAATGTGTTGGAAAGATCCTGATATATATAGCTAATTGGACGTGAGTTTTCATGAACTATTATTGTTGACATTACCCTTGAGGTAAAAGGTTGGGAGGCAAAACTATAAGCCCCTATCTTTCTCTGTGTCCGATTAAAACTTCATAACCATAAATATTGCGTGAGTGTTAGCAATTGTGAAAGACTAAATGATGGTTGAGTATGTGGACTTGCTGAAAAGCTCTTATTGACTCTTTTTGATATTATGATAAATTGCAATTGCCTCAATGACTGAGATTATAGTTTGTTGGTTCTCAATGAAGTTTCTGATTCATACTTGAAATTGTGATTGAATCATTACTTTAGCATAAGAGATCATATGACAATATTTATATATGTTGCTGTTATAAGAATGAGCATGATGCCCTCATGTCCGTATTTTATTTTTATCGACACCTCTATCTCTAAACATGTGGACATATTTTTCGATTTCGGCTTTCGCTTGAGGACAAGCAAGGTCTAAGCTCAGGGGAGTTGATACGTCCATTTTGCATTATGCTTTTATATCGATATTTATTGCATTATGGGCTGTTATTACACATTATATCACAATACTTATGCCTTTTCTCCCTTATTTTACAAGGTTTACATGAAGAGGGGGAATGCCGGCAGCTGGAATTCTGGGCTGGAAAAGGAGCAAATATTAGAGACCTATTCTGCACATCTCCAAAATTCCTGAAACTCTATGGGAATTATTTTGAGAATATATAAAAAATATTGGGCGAAAGAAGTACCAGAGGGGGGCCACCCACCGTCCACGAGGGTGGGGGCGCGCCCTGATACGTCTCCAACGTATCTATAATTTTTTATTGCTCCATGCTATATTATGTTCTGTTTTGGACATTATTGGGCTTTATTATTCACTTCTATATTTTTTGGGACTAACCTATTAACCGAAGGCCCAGCCCAGAATTGCTGTTTTTTGCCTATTTCAGAGTTTCGCAGAAAAAGAATATCAGACGGAGTCCAAACGGAATGAAACCTTCGGGAACGTGATTTTCGGAATGAACATGATCCAGGAGACTTGGACCCTACGTCAAGAAACCAACAGGGAAGCCACGAGGTAGGGGGCGTGCCTACCCCCCAGGCGCGCCCTCCACCCTCGTGGCCCCCCTGTTGCTCCACCGACGTACTCCTTCCTCCTATATATACCTACGCACGCACAAACGATCAGATACGGAGCCAAAACTCTAATTCCACCACCGTAACTTTCTGTATCCACGAGATCCAATCTTCGGGCCTGTTCCGGAGCTCCGCCGGAGGGGGCATCGATAATGGAGGGCTTCTACATCAACACCACAGCCTCTCTGATGATGTGTGAGTAGTTTACCTCAGACCTTCGGGTCCATAGTTATTAGGTAGATGGCTTCTTCTCTCTTTTTGGATCTCAATACAATGTTCTCCCCCTCTCTAGTGGAGATCTATTCGGTGTAATCTTCTTTTGCGGTGTGTTTGTTGAGACCGATGAATTGTGGGTTTATGATCAAGTTTATGTATGAACAATATTTGGCTCTTCTGAATTATTTTATGTATGATTGGTTATCTTTGCAAGTCTCTTTGAATTATCAGTTTGGTTTGGCCTACTAGATTGATCTTTCTTGCAATGGGAGAAGTGCATAGCTTTGAGTTCAATCTTGCGGTGTCCTTTCCCAGTGACAGCAGGGGCAGCAAGGCACGTATTGTATTGTTGCCATCGAGGATAACAAGATGGGGTTTTATCATATTGCATGAATTAATCCCTCTACATCATGTCATCTTGCTTAAAGCGTTACTCTGTTCTTATGAACTTAATACTCTAGATGCATGCTGGATAGCGGTCGATGTGTGGAGTAATAGTAGTAGATGCAGGCAGGAGTCGGTCTACTTGTCTCGGACGTGATTCCTATGTACATGATCATACCTAGATATTCTCACAACTATGCTCAATTCTATCAATTGCTCAACAATAATTTGTTCACCCACCGTAAAATACTTATGCTCTTGAGAGAAGCCACTAGTGAAACCTATGGCCCCCGGGTCTATCTTCCATCATATTAATATTCTAACACTTAGCTATTTTCATTGCCTTTTATTTTACTTTGCATCTTTATCATAAAAATACCAAAAATCTTATCTTATCATATCTATCAGATTCCACTCTCGTAAGTGACCGTGTAGGGATTGACAACCCCTTATCGCATTGGTTGCGAGGATTTATTTGTTTTGTGTAGGTGCGAGGGACTCGCGCGTAGCCTCCTACTGGATTGATACCTTGGTTCTCTAAAACTAAGGGAAATACTTACGCTACTTTGCTGCATCACCCTTTCCTCTTCAAGGGAAAACCAACGCAGTGCTCAAGAGGTAGCAAGAAGGATTTCTGGCGCCGTTGCCGGGGAGGTCAACACAAAAGTCAACATACCAAGTACCCATCACAAACCCTTATCTCCCGCATTACATTATTTGCCATTTGCCTCTTGTTTTACTCTCCCCCACTTCACCCTTGTCGTTTTATTCGCCCTCTCTCTCTATCCTCCCTCTCTTTCTCTATTTGCCTCTTTTTTGCCCGTTCCTCGTTTGCTCGTGTGTTGGATTGCTTGCTTGTCACGATGGCTCAAGATAACACTAAATTGTGTAACTTTACCAATACCAACAACAATGATTTTATTAGAACTCCGATTGCTCCTCTTACCGATGCTGAATCTTGTGAAATTAATGCTGCCTTGCTGAATCTTGTCATGAAAGATCCGTTTTTCGGCCTTCCTAGTGAAGATGCCGCTACTCATCTAAATAGCTTCGTTGATTTGTGTGATATGCAAAAGAAGAAAGATGTGGACAATGATATTGTTAAATTGAAGCTATTTCCTTTTTCGCTTAGAGATCGTGCTAAAGCTTGCTTTTCGTCTTTGCCTAAAAACAATATTGATTCTTGGAATAAGTGCAAAGATGCTTTTATCTCTAAGTATTTTCCTCCCGCTAAGATCATCTCTCTTAGAAACGATATTATGAATTTTAGGCAACTTGATCATGAACATGTTGCACAATCTTGGGAGAGGATGAAATTAATGATACGTAATTGCCCAACACATGGTTTGAATTTGTGGATGATTATACAAAAATTTTATGCCGGATTGAATTTTGCTTCTAGAAATCTTTTAGATTCGTCCGCGGGAGGCACTTTTATGGAAATCACTTTAGGAGAAGCTACTAAACTCCTAGATAATATTATGGTTAATTATTCACAATGGAACACTGAAAGATCTACTAATAAAAATGTGCATGCGATAGAAGAAGTTAATGTTTTGAGTGGAAAGTTGGATGAACTTATGAAATTATTTGCTACTAAGAGTGTTTCTTCTGATCCTAATGATATGCATTTGTCTAATTTGATTGAGAATAATAATGAATCTATGGATGTGAATTTTGTTGGTAGGAATAATTTTGGTAACAACACGTATAGAGGAAACTTTAATCCTAGGCCTTATCCTAGTAACTCCTCTAATAATTATGGTAATTTCTACAACAATTTTTATGGAAATTTTAATAAGGATCCCTCTGAATTTGAGACTAGTGTTAAGGAATTTATGAATTCACAAAAGAATTTCAATGCTTTGCCTGAAGAGAAATTGCTTAAAGTTGATGATTTGGCTAGGAACGTTGATATAATTTCTCTTGATGTTGATTCTTTAAAACTTAGATCTATTCCTCCTAAGCATGATATCAATGAGTCTCTCAAAGCCATGAGAATTTCCATTGATGAGTGCAAAGAAAGAACCGCTAGGATGCGTGCTAAGAAAGATTCCTTTATAAGAGTGTGTTCCTCTAGTTCCTTTGAAAATAAAGATGAAGATCTAAAAGTTATTGATGTGTCCCCTATTAAATCTTTGTTTTGCAATATGAATCTTGATAATGATGGGACTGAATATGATCCACCTTTACCTAGAAGGCGTTCCAAAAATTCAGAGTTTTTAGATCTTGATGCTAAATTTGATAAAAGTGGGATTGAAGAGATCAAAACTCTAGATGTTAATGAACCTACTATTTTGGATTTCAAGGAATTTAATTATGATAGCTGCTCTTTGATAGATTGTAAATCCTTATTGCAATCCATGCTAAATTCTCCTCATGCTTATAGTCAAAATAAAGCTTTTACCAAACATATCGTTGATGCTTTGATGCAATCTTATGAAGAAAAACTTGAGTTGGAAGTTTCTATCCCTAGAAAACTTTATGATGAGGTGGAACCAACTATTAAAATGAAAATTAAAGATCATGAATGCTATGCTTAGTGTGATTTGGGTGCTAGTGTTTCCACGATTCCAAAGACTTCGTGTGATTTGTTAGGTTTCCGTGATTTTGATGATTGCTCTCTAAACTTGCATCTTGCGGATTCCACTATTAAGAAACCTATGGGAATAATTAATGATGTTCTTATTGTTGCAAATAGGAACTATGTGCCCGTATATTTTATTGTTCTTGACATAGATTGCAATCCTTCATGTCCTATTATTCTTGGTAGACCTTTCCTTAGAACGATTGGTGCAATTATTGATATGAAGGAAGGAAATATTAGATTCCAATTTCCATTAAGGAAATGCATGGAACACTTTCCTAGAAAAAAAATTAAATTACCTTATGAATCTATTATGAGAGCCACTTATGGATTGCCTACCAAAGATGGCAATACCTAGATCTATCCTTGCTTTTTATGCCTAGCTAGGGGCGTTAAACGATAGCGCTTGTTGGGAGGCAACCCAATTTTATTTTTATTCCTTGCCTTTTGCTCCTGTTTAGTAATAAATAAATAATTTATCTAGCCTATGTTTTGGTTGTGTTTTTTGCGTTTAATTAGTGTTTGTGCCAAGTAGAACCGCTGGGAAGACTTGGGGAAAGTCTTGTTAATCTTGCTGTAAAAAACAGAAAGTTTAGCGCTCACGAGAACTGCTGCCATTTTTATTTGGAAAGTGCTATTTAGTTAATTATTTTCGCAGATGATTAATAGATAAATTCCGCACGTCCATCAATTTATTTTGGAATTTTTGGGGTTCCAGATCTTGCGCTAGCTACAGATTACTACAGACTGTTCTGTTTTTGACAGATTCTGTTTTTCGTGTGTTGTTTGCTTATTTTGATGAATCGATGGCTAGTAAAATAGTTTATAAACCATAGAGAAGTTGGAATACAGTAGGTTTATCACAAATATAAATAAAGAATGAGTTCATTAGAGTACCTTGAAATGTTTTTTGTTTTCTTTCGCTAACTGAGCTCACGAGATTTTCTACTTTAAGTTTTGTGTTGTGAAGTTTTCAAGTTTTGGGTAAGGATTTGATGGATTATGGAACAAGGAGTGGCAAGAGCCTAAGATTTGGGATGCCCATGGAACCCCCAAGATAATCTAAGGACACAAAAAAGCCCAAGCTTGGGGATGCCCCGGAAGGCATCCCCTCTTTCGTCTACTTCCATCGGTAACTTTACTTGGAGCTATATTTTTATTCACGACATGATATGTGTTTTGCTTGGAGCGTCTTGTATGATTTGAGTCTTTGCTTTTTAGTTTACCACAATCATATTTTCTGTACACACCTTTTGAGTGAGACACACATGATTAGGAAATTATTAGAATACTCTATGTGCTTCACTTATATCTTTTGAGTTATATAGTTTTGCTCTAGTACTTCACTTATATCTTTTAGAGCACGGTGGTGGATTTGTTTTATAGAAACTATTGATCTCTCATGCTTCACTTAGATTATTTTGAGAGTCTTAAATAGCATGTTAATTTTCTTAAATAATCCTAATATGCTAGGTATTCAAGATTGGTAAAAACTTTCTTATGAGTGTTTTGAATACTAAGAGAAGTTTGATGCTTGATGATTGTTTTGAGATATGGAGGTAGTGATATTAAAGTTGTGCTAGTTGAGTAGTTGTGAATTTGAGAAATACTTGTGTTGAAGTTTGCAAGTCCCGTAGCATGCACGCATGGTAAACGTTATGTAACAAATTTGAAACATGAGGTGTTCTTTGATTGTCCTCCTTATGAGTGGCGGTCGGGGACGAGCGATGGTCTTTTCCTACCAATCTATCCCCCTAGGAGCATGTGCGTAGTGCTTGGTTTTTGATGACTTGTAGATTTTTGCAATAAGTATGTGAGTTCTTTATGACTAATGTTGAGTCCATGGATTGTACACACTCTCACCTTTTCATCATTGCTAGCCTCTTCGGTACCGTGCATTGCCCTTTCTCACATTGAGAGTTGGTGCAAACTTCGCTGATGCATCCAAACCCCGTGATATGATACGCTCTTTCACACACAAACCTCCTTATATCTTCCTCAAAACAGCCACCATACCTACCTATTATGGCATTTCCATAGCCATTCCGAGATATATTGCCATGCAACTTTCCACCATCCCGTTTATCATGACACGTTCATCATTGTCATATTGTTTAGCATGATCATGTAGTTGACATAGTTTTTGTGGCAATGCCACCCTTCATAATTCTTTCATACATGTCACTCTTGGTTCATTGCATATCCCGGTACACCACCGGAGGCATTCATATAGAGTCATACCTTGTTCTAGTATCGAGTTGTAATCATTGAGTTGTAAATAAATAGAAGTGTGATGATAATCATTTAATAGAGCATTTTCCCAATAAAAAAAGAAAAAAAAAGAGAAAGGCCAAAAAAAAGAAGGCCCCAAAAAAAGAGAAATGAAAAGGGACAATGCTACTATCTTTTTTTCCACACTTGCGCTTCAAAGTAGCACCATGATCTTCATGATAGAGAGTCTCTTGTTTTGTCACCTTCATATACTAGTGGGAATTTTTCATTATAGAACTTGGCTTGTATATTCCAACAATGGGCTTCCTCAAGTGCCCTAGGTCTTCGTGAGCAAGCAAGTTGGATGCACACCCACTAGTTTCTTTTGTTGAGCTTTCATACATTTATAGCTCTAGTGCATCCGTTGCATGGCAATCCCTACTCCTTGCATTAACATCAATCGATGGGCATCTCCATAGCTCATTGATTAGCCTCGTTGATGTGAGACTTTCTCCTTTTTTGTCTTCTCCACATAACCCCCATCATTATACTCTATTCCACCCATAGTGCTATATCCATGGCTCATGCTCATGTATTGCGTGAAGGTTTATAAAGTTTGAGATTACTAAAGTATGAAACAATTGCTTGCCTTGTCATCGGGGTTGTGCATGACGAGAGCATTCTTGTGTGACGAAAATGGAGCATGACTAAACTATATGATTTTGTAGGGATGAACTTTCTTTGGCCATGTTATTTTGAGAAGACATAATTGCTTAGATAGTATGCTTGAAGTATTATTATTTCTACGTCAATATTAAACTTTTATCTTGAATCTTTCGGATCTGAATATTCATGCCACAATTAAGAAGAATTGCATTGAAATTATGCCTAGTAGCATTCCACATCAAAAATTCTGTTTTTATCATTTACCTACTCGAGGACGAGCAGGAATTAAGCTTGGGGATGCTTGATACGTCTCCAACGTATCTATAATTTCCGATTGCTCCATGCTATATTATCTTCTGTTTTGGACATTATTGGGCTTTATTATTCACTTTTATATTATTTTTGGACTAACCTATTAACCGGAGGCCCAGCCCAGAATTGTTGTTTTTTTTTGCCTATTTCAGAGTTTCGCAGAAAAAGAATATCAAACGGAGTCCAAATGGAATGAAACCTTTGGGAATGTGATTTTCGGAATGAACATGATCCAGGAGACTTGGACCCCTGCGTCAAGCAACCAATAGGGAAGCCACGAGGTAGGGGGGCGCACCTACCCCCCAGGCGCGCCCTCCACCCTCGTGGGCCCCCTGTTGCTCCACCGACGTACTCCTTCCTCCTATATATACCTACGTACCCCCAAACGATCAGATACAGAGCCAAAACCCTAATTGCACCGCCATAACTTTCTATATCCACGAGATCCCATCTTGGGGCCTGTTCCGGAGCTCCGCCGGAGGGGGCATCGATCACGGAGGGCTTCTACATCAACACCATAGCCTCTCCGATGATGTGTGAGTAGTTTACCTCAGACCTTCGGGTGCATAGTTATTAGCTAGATGGCTTCTTCTCTCTTTTTGGATCTCAATACAATGTTCTCCCCCTCTCTCATGGATATCTATTCGATGTAATCTTCTTTTGCGGTGTGTTTGTTGAGACCGATGAATTGTGGGTTTATGATCAAGTTTATCTATGAACAATATTTGGATCTTCTGAATTATTTTATGTATGATTGGTTATCTTTGCAAGTCTCTTCGAATTATCAGTTTGGTTTGGCCTACTAGATTGATCTTTCTTGTAATGGGAGAAGTACTTAGCTTTGGGTTCAATCTTGTGGTGTCCTTTCCCAGTGACAGTAGGGGCAGCAAGGCACGTATTGTATTGTTTCCATCGAGGATAACAAGATGTTTTTTTATCATGTTGCATGAATTAATCCCTCTACATCATGTCATCTTGCTTAAAGCATTACTCTGTTCTTATGAACTTAATACTCTAGATGCATGCTGGATAGCGGTCGATGTGTGGAGTAATAGTAGTAGATGCAGGCAGGAGTCGGTCTAGTTGTCTCGGACGTGATGCCTATATACATGATCATACATAGATATTCTCATAACTATGCTCAATTCTGTCAATTGCTCAACAGTAATTTGTTCACCCACCGTAAAATACTTATGCTCTTGAGAGAAGCCACTAGTGAAACCTATGGCCCCCGGGTCTATCTTCCATCATATTAATCTTCCAACACTTAGCTATTTTCATTGCCTTTTATTTTACTTTGCATCTTTATCATAAAAATACCAAAAATATTATCTTATCATATCTATCAGATCTCACTCTCGTAAGTGACCGTGTAGGGATTGACAACCCCTTATCGCGTTGGTTGCAAGGATTTATTTGTTTTGTGTAGGTGCGAGGGACTCACGCGTAGCCTCCTACTGGATTGATACCTTGGTTCTCAAAAACTGAGGGAAATACTTACGCTACTTTGCTGCGTCACCCTTTCCTCTTCAAGGGAAAACCAATGCAGTGCTCAAGAGGTAGCACGCCCTACCCCCTAGGCGTGCCCCCGTTCCTCGTGGGCCTCCCTGGTGGCCCTCTAATGCCCATCTTTGGCTGTATGGAGTCTTTCGTCGACGAAAAAAAATTCATAAGCTAGCTCACGGGATGAAACTCCGCCGCCACGAGGCGGAACCTTGGCGGAACCAATCTAGGGCTCCGACAGAGCTATTCTGGCGGGGAAACTTCCCTCCGGGAGGGGGAAATCATCACCATCGTCATCACCAACGATCCTCTCAACGGGAGGGGGTTAATATCCATCAACATCTTCACCAGCACCATCTCATATCAAACCCTAGTTCATATCTTGTATCCAATCTTTGTATCCAAACTTCAGATTGGTACCTGTGGGTTGCTAGTAGTGTTGATTACTCCTTGTAGTTGATGCTAGTTGGTTTACTTGGTGGAAGATCATATGTTTAGATCCATTATGCATATTAATACCCCTCTGATTATGAACATGAATATTCTTTGTGAGTAGTTACGTTTGTTCCTGAGGACATGGGAGAAGTCTTGCTATAAGTAGTCATGTGAATTTGGTATTCGTTCGATATTTTGATGAGATGCATGTTGTCATCCCTTTAGTGGTGTCATGTGAACGTCGACTACATTACACTTCACCATTGTTTGGGCCTAGAGGGAGGCATTGGGAAGTAATAAGTAGATGATGGGTTGCTAGAGTGACAGAAGCTTAAACCCTAGTTTATGCGTTGCTTCATAAGGGGCTGATTTGGATCCATATGTTTCATGCTATGGTTAGGTTTACCTTAATACTTCTGTTGTAGTTGTGGATGATTGCAATAGGGGTTAATCATAAGTGGGATGCTTGTCCAAGGAAGGACAGTACCCAAGCACCGGTCCACCCACATATCAAATTGTCAAAGTACCGAACGCAAATCATATGAGCGTGATGAAAACTAGCTTGACGTTAATTCCCATGTGTCTTCGGGAGCGCTTTACTTTATATAAGTGTTTTTCCAGGCTTGTCCTTTGCTACAAAAAGGATTGGGCCATATTGCTGCACCTTATCTACTTTTACTATTTGTTACCCGTTACCAATTACCTTATCACAAAACTATCTGTTATCGATAATTTCAGTGCGTGTAGAAAATACCTTACTAAAAATTGCTTATAATTTCCTTCTGCTCCTTGTTGGGTTCGACACTCTTACTTATCGAAAAGGCTACGATAGATCCCCTACACTTGTGGGTCATCACCCGTAGCAGTCACGTAAAACTTGCATCAACAAATTAGAGGACGTCTAACTAGTTTTTGCAGGGCATGTTGTGATGTGATATGGTCAAGACATGATTATATGAATTGTTGTATGATATGATCATGTTTTGTAACACAGTTATCGGCAACTGGCAGGAGCCATATGGTTGTCGCTTTATTGTATGAAATGCAATCGCCATGTAATTGTTTTACTTTATCACTAAGCGGTAGCGATAGTCGTAGAAGCAATAGTTGGTGAGACGGCAATGATACTACGATGGAGATCAAGGTGTCAAGCCGGTGACGATGGTGATCATGACGGTGCTTTGGAGATGGAGATCAAAGGCACAAGATGATGATGGCCATATCATATCACTTATATTGATTGCATATGATGTTTATCCTTTATGCATCTTATTTTGCTTAGTACGGAGGTAGCATTATAAGATGATCTCTCACTAAATTTCAAGGTATAAGTGTTCTCCCTGAGTATGCACCATTGCTACAGTTCGTCGTGCCGAGACACCACGTGAATATCGGATGTGATAAGCTCTACGTTCACATACAACGGCTGCAAGCCAGTTTTGCACACGCAAAATACTCGGGTCAAACTTGACGTGCCTAGCATATGCAGATATGGCCTTGGAACATTGAGACCGAAAGGTCGAGCGTGAATCATATAGTAGATATGATCAACATAGTGATGTTCACCATTGAAAACTACTCCATCTCACGTGATGATCGGACATGGTTTAGTTGATATGGATCACGTCATCACTTAGATGATTAGAGGGATGTCTATCTAAGTGGCAGTTGATACGTATCCGTTGTATCTACTTTTCCAAACACTTTTGCCCTTGTTTTGGACTCTAACTTGCATGATTTGAATAGAACTAACCCGGACTGATGCTGTTTTCAGCAGAATTGCCATGGTGTTATTTTTGTGCAGAAATAAAAGTTCTCGGAATGACCTGAAAATCAACGGAGAATTATTTTGGAATATATAAAAAATAGTGGAAGGAAGATCCACGTCAAGGGGGCCTCCACCTGTCCACGAGGGTGGGGGGCGCGCCCCCTGCCTCATGGGCCCCCTGACGCTCCACCGACCTCAACCCCGACTCCATATATTCACATTCGGGGAGAAAAAAACCAGGGAGAAGGATTCATCGCGTTTTATGATACGGAGCCGCCGCCAAGCCCTAAACTCTCTTGGGAGGGCTGATCTGGAGTCCGTTCGGTGCTCCGGAGAGGGGAATCTGTCGCCATCATCATCATCAACCTTCCTCCATCACCAATTTACCGTGTGTGAGTAATTCCATTGTAGGCTTGCTGGACGGTGATTGGTTGGATGAGATTTATCATGTAATAGAGTTAGTTTTGTTAGGGTTTCACCCCTAGTATCCACTATGTTTTGAGATTTATGTTGCTATGACTTTGCTATGCTTAATGCTTGTCACTAGGGCCCGAGTGCCATGATTTCAGATCTGAACCTATTATGTTTTCATCAATATATGAGAGTTCTTGATCCTATCTTGCAAGTCTATAGTCACCTATTATGTGTTATAATCCGTTCCCCGAAGTGACAATAATCAGGATACTTACCGGTGATGACCGTAGTTTGAGGAGTTCATGTATTCACTATGTGTTAATGCTTTGTTCCGGTACTCTACTAAAAGGAGGCTTAATATCCCTTAGTTTCCGCTAGGACCTCGCTACCACGGGAGGGTAGGAAAAAAGATGTCATGCAAGTTCTTTTCCATAAGCACATATGACTATATTCGGAATACATGCCTACATTACATTGATGAATTGGAGCTAGTTCTGTATCACCCTAGGTTATGACTGTTACATGGTCGACCGCATCTGGCATAATTCTCCATCACCGATCCATTGCCTATGAGCTTTCCATATATTGTTCTTCGCTTATTTACTTTTTAGTTGCTATTGTTATCATCACTACAAAACACCAAAAATATTACTTTTGCTACCGTTACTTTGGCTATCGTTACCACTACTATCATATTATATTGATACTAAATACCTTGCTGCAGATATTAAGTTTCCAGGTGTGGTTGAATTGACAACTCAGCTGGTAATACTTGAGAATATTCTTTGGCTCCCCTTGTGTCGAATCAATATATTTTGGTTGAATACTCTACCCTCGAAAACTGTTGCGATCCCCTATACTTGTGGGTTATCAAGACTATTTTCTGGCGCCATTGCCGTGGAGCATAGCTCTATTCTTTGAGTTACTTGGGATTTATATCTGCTTATCACTACGAAGAACTTGAAAGACGCGAAAACAAAAATTTATCCCTCAAGTACGAGGGGAGGTAAGGAACTGCCATCTAGCTCTGCACTTGATTCACGTTCTGTTTTGAGTAAGCTTGCGACACCTACACCTGCTATTCATTCTGATATGTCGCATGTTATTGATGATGCCACTTCTGCTATGCATGATATTTATGATAAAACTACTTCTATGCTTGATACTACTGTGCCACTTGGTGAATTTCTTTATGAACAACTTGCTAGGGCTAGAGAGAAAGAAATTATTGAAACTGATAATATTGATGAAAGTGATGATGAAGACTCTCCCCCTAGATATGAATTACCTGTTGTGTCTGAGGGCTATGTTATGGATGAAGAAACTGCTAGAGATTTTCTTGCTTGCAATGATAGGAGTGATCTTAAGAAATTATTAGCTAAGCTGAAACAAAAAACTTTGAATGCTAGAATGAAATATGATCCTACTTATGCTAGTTCACCTATCTTTGTTACTGATAAGGATTATGATTTCTCTGTTGATCCTGAGATAATTACTTTAGTTGAATCTGATCCTTTCTATGGCTATGAATGAAACTATTGTGGCACATCCTACTAAATTAAATGATATAGCCACCCTGTTCACTAATGATGAGAAAACTCGCTATTATTATATCCTTAAATTATTTCCGTTCTCATTAAAGGGTGATGCTAAGATATGGTTTAATTCTCTTGATCCTGGTTATGTGCGTAGTCCCCAGGATATGATTTATTACTTCTCTGCTAAATATTTCCCTGCTCATAAGAAACAAGCTACTTTAAGGGAAATATATAATTTTTTGCAAATTGAAGAAGAGAGTCTCCCACAAGCTTGGGGGAGGCTTCTCCAATTACTTAATGCTTTGCCTAATCATCCTCTTAAGAAAAATGAAATACTTGATATCTTTTATAATGGACTAACCGATGCTTCCAGAGACCACCTGGATAGTTGTGCTGGTTGCGTTTTCAGGGAAAGAACACCAGATGAAGCTGAAATTCTATTGAATAATATGTTGACTAATGAAAATAATTGGACACTTCCTGATCCAATTCCTGAACCAACTCCTAAGCCAACTCCGAAGAAGAGGGGTATTCTATTTCTCAGTCCTGAAGATATGCAATGATATTTCTATTTCTGATGCTGAAGCACAATCTGGTAATGAACATGAACCTAGTAATAATATTAATAATGATGTTTATGTTGATGCTCAACCTAGTAATGGCAATGAAGTAGAGATTGAACCTGCTGTTGATCTTGATAACCCACAATCAAAGAATCAACATTATGATAAGAGAGACTTTGTTGCTAGGAAGCACGATAAGGAAAGAGAACCATGGGTTCAGAAACCCATGCCTTTTCATCCCAAACCATCCAAGAAAAAGGATGATGAGGATTTTGAGCGCTTTGCTGAAATGATTAGACCTATCTTCTTGCATATGCGTTTGACTGATATGCTCAAAATGAATCCTTATGCTAAGTATATGAAAGAAATTGTTACAAATAAAAGAAAGATACCAGAAGCTGAAATTTCCACCATGCTTGCTAATTATACTTTTAAAGGTGGAATGCCTAAGAAACTAGGAGATCCCGGAGTACCAACTATACCATGCTCCATTAAAAGAAACTATGTTAAAACTGTTAGTGTTATGCCACTCTGTTTATATCGTAGACTTGATTTGAATAAGTTGACACCTACTGAAATATCTTTGCAAATGGCTGATAAATCAACTGCTATGCCTGTCGGTATTTGTGAGGATGTGCCTGTTGTGGTTGCAAACGTTACTATTTTAACAGACTTTGTTATTCTTGATATTCCCGAGGACGATAGTATGTCTATTATTCTTGGAAGACCCTTTTTGAATACTGCAGTGGCTGTTATTGATTGCACCAAAGGCAATGTCACTTTTCATGTTAATGGCAATGAGCATACAGTACACTTTTCGAGGAAACAACCTCAAGTTCATAGTATAAACTCTATTGGAAAATTTTCATCGATTATTTTTGGAGGTTTTGAATTTCCTCTTCCTACTATCAAGAAGAAATATGATAGTCTTATTGTTGGGGATGTGCATATCCCCGTTGAGGTAACCTAGTGTTATTCGAAAATTCTCCGGTTCCATGTTATTCGGAATGAGTTTGTTAACAAGACCTGATCAACCTTGTTAGTGGATTCCTTTTGATGAGCATGAGATGGATGAATTTAGAAAACACAACTCTCTGTACCCTCTTTTTACTTTCTGTTATTTATATTAAATAAAGCAAAAATGGTAATTTCTGTCTGTTTTCTGAATTATCCATGCAATAAAAAAATACCCCAAAAATAAAAGTTCTCCAAATGCCCCGAAATTTAAATATGATTTTTTCTTGAATATTTGAGAATATCTGGCACTAAGAGCACATCAGGGGGAGCAAGCACCTGCCCACGAGGGCGGAGGGCGCGCCCTACCCCCTGGGTGCGCCCCCTGCCTCGTGGGCCCACGGTGGCTCCCCTCCACTTATTCCAGCTACCACACACTCCTTCCTCCCACAAAATCACTAACCATCTCAAACCCGAGTCCAAGCTCATTTTGCTGCCATATTCGATCTCCTTGCTCAAAGCACCTCTCACAAACTGCTTTGGGGGATTATTCCTTGGTATGTGACTCCTCCAATGGTCCAATTAGTTTTTGTTCTAGTGCTTTATTCATTGCATATTTTTGCTGCTTAGGTGACCCTGTTCTTGAGCTTGCATGTCAAATTTATATGGTCAAAAGTAGTTTTGATGCATGATATTGCCTCTAGGCACTTGTAGGAGTAGTTGCTATCAATATTGTTGAGTTTGGTTCACTTTTAATTTGAAGTTACTAAACTTTCATAAATTTTTCGGACGAAGAAATATGCTTAGGAAAATGTACCAAGGTGGTCCTTCAAGGAAGCAAGGACTGAGGGTCGCAATGCGCGATGCCGACGAAGAAAAACCGAGGGAAGCTCAAGTGCGGGCTTGTGAATGGCCTTCAGAGGACATTATGGATCGAGCAGGAATCAAGGAAGAATTTAACGCATATGTGCATAATGCTGATCTTGAGAGCTTCGAGGAAGATAAATGCCGCCAGTACCACTATCTCACTGATTCCTTTGTGAGGAGGTTTGACTTTTCATCATCACGCAATTCTCAAACTATCCTGTTTGATCTCTATGAAAATTCTTATACTATGGACTTAGAGGATTTTAACACTGCTTGCAAACTTCCACAATGGGGTAGTCCTAATGAACCTCGCAAATCTGAATTTAGAGATTTTCTTGCTCGTATAACTGTGGGGGAATCTAGAGACATAACACAAGCTACCATAGGGAGCATCCATTTTCCTGCTATACATTATTTTGCTCTCTTCATAGGTAGGTGCATAAATGGTAAGGATGAAGAATGTCACATGTGTGTCCCTGACCTCAGTGTTCTCTGGAGTGCTGTAGTAGGATATAGACATTATAATTTGGGAGCCATTGTTGCATGTAGGTTGCATAATAATAGATTTAATGGAGATTTCTTTGGTGGAATTTATGCAACCCGTCTAGCTAATTTTCTTGATATACCCATATGTGGGTATGATATTGAGTTACCTCCTGTTTATTTAGATTATGAGGCCATGGTTCGTCATTAGTTTGCTGAGAGGAACGACCAGTCCCTCCAGAACCGACTAATCTTTGACAGACGACGCACCTATCACGTCACTCTCCTTGCTCCTGCTTTCTTTGACTCTCAGGCAAAAGGGAGATATGTTATAACCAGGGAGGAGGCGGACGAGTATAAGAGGAGGACGAAGACAGCCCGTCTTCAAGCGGTAGCTCATGAGGCAATAGCTGCTGCATCTCAGTACGACTCCAGCTATTACTTTGGATATCCGCCAGGCCAGCCGTGGCCATAGACCAACTTAGGCCAAAAGCCTAAGCTTGGGGGAGTACGTATTCCTCACCGACATTACATTCATGTTCACACACTCATTGCCAGATGTCAGTGCTCATACTTTTCATTGTAATATCCATGCTAGTTTGTTTTCTCTTTTTATGCTTTCTTCTTGTGTGTTTAATAAACCTTAAGAAAAACAAAAAAAATTAGTTGTAGCTTTTAACTAGTTTACTTTCCATGCTTGTAGTAGTAATTAAAAAGAAAACCCCAAAAGATTTCCTATTCTTCTTTTGCTTGTTGGGAGCTTTCCCGTGTAAATAGTTTTATTTATTTTCTTTTCTTTGGGGGTCGATAGGAGAAGACCATAATTAAATTGTTGAAGTGGCTCTTATATGCATTATTGTTTATCTGACAAAAGAGCCCATATTGCCTTGTCTTCTCCTATTTATTGAATGCTTGCAGATTCCAGCTTAGTCCAATGCACGTGCACTATTATTATTATGCACATCATTCGGTCGTGCAAGTGAAAGGCAATGATGACGATATATGATGGACTGATGGAGATGAGAAAAGCTAGTATGAACTCGACCTCTCTTGTTTTTTGTAAATATGATTAGTTCATCGTTCCTGATTCAGCCTATTATGAATAAACATGTTTGCAATGACAATTAGAGATTATAGTTGCTTATGCCATGCTTGATTAGCTAGGAGCTTATAATGATTTAACTTGCGTGCCAACATGCTATTAAAATGGTTGTGATGTGGTACGATAGGGTGGTATCCTATTTTGAATGATTTGAGTGGCTTGACTTGGCACATGTTCACGCATGTAGTTGAAACAAAATCAACATAGCCTCTACGATATTTATGTTCATGGTGCATTATATCCTACTCATGCTTGCATTCGGTGTTGATTAATTTTAATGCATATTCATGACTGTTGTCGCTCTCTAGCTGGTTGCTTCCCAGTCTTTTGCTAGCCTTCACCTGTACTAAGCGGAAATACTGCTTGTGCATCCAATTCCATAAACCCCAAAGTTATTCCATATGAGTCCACCATACCTACCTATATACAGTATCTACCTGTCGTTCCAAGTAAATTTGTATGTGCCAAACTCTAAACCTTCAAATAAATATCCTGTTTTGTATGCTTGAATAGCTCATGTATCAACTAGGGATCCGTATCTTCCTTGTTAGGCGGGTTATTCTCAAGAGGAGTGGACTCCTCTCCTCATCCATGAGAAAATGGCTGGTCACCGAGATGCCCAGTCCCATGCTTTATGGAAACAAAATCAAAATAATTGCAAACAAAACTCCCCGTGCGACTCTTGTTAGTTGGAGGCACTCGTTGTTTCGAGCAAGCCATGGATTGATGCTTGTTGGTGGAGGGGGAGTATAAACTTTACCATTCTGTTTGGGAACCGCCTATAATGTGTGTAGCATGGAAGATATCGCCATCTCTTGGTTGTTATGTTGACAATGAAAGTATACCGCTCAAAATATTATTCACCTCTATTTCAAAACCGAGCTCTGGCACCTCTACAAATCCCTGCTTCCCTCTGTGAAGGGCCTATCTATTTACTTTCTTATCGAGTCATCATCCTCTTATTAAAAAGCACCAGTTGGAGAGCACCACTGCCATTTGCATTCATTATTGTTAGTTTACATTGAGTATGACTTGACTGGATCTCTTTTACCATGAATTACAATGTCTAGTTAGTCCTTGACCTTTAAAAGTGCTCTGCATTTACGTTTTGTGGTCTTAGAAAGGGCTAGCAAGATACCATCTTGTTATATCATATCATGATTGTTCTGAGAAAGTGTTGTCATTCGAGATTTATTATTATTGCTCGCTAGTTGCTTATGTCATTGATATGTGTAAACATGAGACCTAAATGTTATTGTGAATATGGTTAGTTCATAATCTTTGCTGAAAACTTGAATGCTGGCTTTATATATTTACAACAACAAGAGCAAACCGAGTTTGTAAAAGTTTTTCTTTATCACTTTCAGTTTATCAACTGAATTGCTTGAGGACAAGCAAAGGTTTAAGCTTGGGGGAGTTGATACGTCTTCATCGTATCTACTTTTCCAAACACTTTTGCCCTTGTTTTGGACTCTAACTTGCATGATTTGAATAGAACTAACCCGGAATGACGCTGCTTTCAGCAGAATTGCCATGGTGTTATTTTTGTGCAGAAATAAAAGTTCTCGGAATGACCTGAAAATCAACGGAGAATTATTTTGGAATATATAAAAAATACTAGAAGGAAGATCCACGTCAGGGGGCCTCCACCTATCCACGAGGGTGGGGGCGCGCCCCTGCCTCGTGGGCCCCCTGACGCTCCACCGACCTCAACCCTGACTCCATATATTCACTTTTGGGGAGAAAAAAACCAGGGAGAAGGATTCATCGCGTTTTACGATATGGAGCCGCCGCCAAGCCCTAAACTCTCTCGGGAGGGCTGATCTGGAATCCGTTCGGGGCTCTGGAGAGGGGGATCCATCGCCATCGTCATCATCAACCTTCCTCCATCACCAATTTCATGATGCTCACCGCCGTGCGTGAGTAATTCCATCGTAGGCTTCCTGGATGGTGATGGGTTGCACGAGATTTATCATGTAATCGAGTTAGTTTTGTTAGGGTTTGATCCCTAGTATCCACTATGTTCTGAGATTGATGTTGCTATGACTTTGCTATGCTTAATGCTTGTCACTAGGGCCCGAGTGCCATGATTTCAGATCTGAACCTATTATGTTTTCATCAATATATGAGAGTTCTTGATCCTATCTTGCAAGTCTATAGTCACCTATTATGTGTTATGATCCGTGATACGTCTCCGTCGTATCTACTTTTCCAAACACTTTTGCCCTTGTTTGGGATTCTAACTTGCATGATTTGAATGGAACCAATCCGGACTGACGCTGTTTTCAGCAAAATTGCCATGGTGTTATTTATGTGCAGAAACAAAAGTTCTCGGAATGACCTGAAACTTCACGGAACGTCCTTTTGGAAATAATAAAAATCCTTGCAAAAGATGAAGACCAGGGGGGCCACACCCTAGGCACGAGGGTGGGGGCGCGCCCCCTACCTCGTGGGCCCCCTGGAGCTCCTCCGACCTCGAGTCCAACTCTATATATTCACTTTCGGGGAGAAAAATAAAAAAGAGAAGGATTCATCACGTTTTACGATACGGAGCCGCCGCCAAGCCCTAAAACCTCTTGGGAGGGCTGATCTGGAGTCCGTTCGGGGCTCCGGAGAGGGGAATCCGTCGCCATCATCATCATCAACCATCCTCCATCACCAATTTCATGATGCCCACCGCCGTGCGTGAGTAATTCCATCGTTGGCTTGCTGGACGGTGATGGGTTGGATGAGATCTATCATGTAATCGAGTTAGTTTTGCTAGGGTTTGATCCCTAGTATCCACTATGTTTTGAGATTGATGTTGCTATGACTTTGCTATGCTTAATGCTTGTCACTAGGGCCCGAGTGCCATGATTTCACATCTGAACCTATTATGTTTTCATCAATATATGAGTGTTCTTGATCCTATCTTGCAAGTCTATAGTCACCTACCATGTGTTATGATCCGGCAACCCCGAAGTGACAATAATCGGGACCACTCCCGGTGATGACCGTAGTTTGAGGAGCTCATGTATTCACTATGTGTTTATGCTTTGGTCTGGTACTCTATTAAAAGGAGGCCTTAATATCCCTTAGTTTCCATTAGGACCCCGCTGCCTCGGGAGGATAGGACAAAAGATGTCATGCAAGTTCTTTTCCCTAAGCACGCATGACTATATTCGGAATACATGCCTACATTACATTGATGAATTGGAGCTAGTTCTGTGTCACCCTAGGTTATGACTGTTACATGATGAACCGCATCCGGCATAATTCTCTATCACCGATCCATTGCCTACGAGCTTTCCATATATTGTTCTTCGCTTATTTACTTTTCCGTTGCTATTGCTATCATCACTACAAAATACCAAAAACATTACTTTTGCTACCGTTACCACTACTATCATATTACTTTGCTACTAAATACTTTGTTGCAGATATTAAGTTTCCAGGTGTGGTTGAATTGACAACTCAGCTACTAATACTTGAGAATATTCTTTGGCTCCCCTTTGTGTCGAATCAATAAATTTGGGTTGAATACTCTACCCTCGAAAACTTTTGCGATCCCCTATACTTGTGGGATATCAAGACTATTTTCTGGCGCCATTGCCGGGGAGCATAGCTCTATTCTTTGAGTCACTTGTGATTTATATCTGCTTATCATTATGAAGAACTTGACAGATCCAAAAACCAAGATTTATCCCTCAACTACGAGGGGAGGTAAGGAACTGCCATCTAGCTCTGCACTTGATTCACCTTCTGTTTTGAGTAAGCTTGCGACACCTAAACCTGCTTCTATTATTGATTCTGATATGTCGCATGTTATTGATGATGCCACTTCTGTTATGCATGATACTTATGATGAAACTACTTCTATGCCTGATACTACCGCGCCACTTGGTGAATTTCTTGATCAACAACTTGCTAGGGTTAGAGAGAATGAAATTATTGAAACTGATAATATTGATGAAAGTGATGATGAAGACTCCCCCCCTAATAAATATGAATTGCCTATTGTTCCTGAGGGTTATGTTCTGGATGAAGAATCTACTAGAGCTACTCTTGCTTGCAATGATAGATATGACCTAAAGAGGTTATTAGCTAAATGGAAACAACAATCCCTTAATGCTAGCATGAAACCTGACCCTGCTTTTGCTACTTCACCTATCTGTGTTACTGATAAGGATTATGAATTCTCTATTGATCCTGATATAATTACTTTGGTTGAATCTGATCCTTTTTATGGCTATGAATCTGAAACTATTGTGGCACATCTTACTAAATTAAATGATATAGCTACCCTGTTCACTAATGATGAGCGAACTCGCTACTTTTATATCCTTAAAATATTTCCGTTCTCATTAAAGGGCGATGGTAAGTTATGGTTTAATTCTCTTGATCCTGGTTGTGTGCGTAGTCCCCAGGATATGATTTATTACTTCTCTACTAAATATTTCCCTGCTCATAAGAAACAAGCTGCTTTAATGGATATATATAATTTTGTGCAAATTGAAGAAGAGAGTCTCCCACAAGCTTGGGGGAGGCTTCTCCTATTACTTAATGCTTTGCCTGATCATCCTCTTAAGAAAAATGAAATACTTGATATCTTTTGTAATGGACTAAGAGATGCTTCCAGAGATTACCTGGATAGTTGTGCTGGTTCTGCTTTCAGGGAAAGAACACCGGATGAAGGAGAAATTCTATTGAATCATATGTTGGCTAATGAAAATAATTGGACACTTCCTGAGCCTATTCCTAAACCAACTCCGAAGAAGAGAGGTGTTCTATTTCTCAGTCCTGAAGATATGCAAGAGGCAAAGAAATCCATGAAAGAAAAGGGTATTAAAGCTGAAGATATTAAGAATTTACCTCCTATTGAAGAAATACATGGTCTTAATTTACCGCCTGTCGAAGAAATGCATAATTTTAATCCATCTCCTATTGAAGAAATACATGGTCTTGATAACCCGACACATGTAGTAAAGGTAAATTCTCTCTATAGATATGATAAAGCTGAAATCCCATTTACTAAGTTTGCTATCCCATGCCTAGATGAGTTTGATAAATTTATGGTCAAGCAAGAAGACTTCAATGCTTATTTTGGTAGAGAATTAAAATGCAGTGCTGACATGCTTGAACACTTGGGTGATTATATGGCTAATGTCAAAGGTGAACTTAAACTTATTTGTAAACATGCTTCTATGGTTACCACTCAAGTAGAACAAGTACTTCAAGCTCAAGATGATTTGCTCAATGAATTGAATAGTAAGAATAATGATTTTGCTGTTAGAGTGGCTACTAGAACTGGTAAAATGACTCAGGAACCTTTGTATCCTGAAGGCCACCCCAAGAGAATTGAGCAAGATTCTCAGAGAAATAATATAGATGCACCTAGTCCTTCTAAAAGGAAGGAGAAGAAAAATGATAGGACTTTGCATGCTTCTAGTGAACATATTATTGAAACACGTGAGAATCCAAATGATATTTCTATTTCTCATGCTGAAACACAATCTGGTAACGAACATGAACCTAGTGATAATGTTAATGATAATGTTCATGATGATGCTCAACATAGTAATGATAATGATATAGAAATTGAACTTGCTGTTGATCTTGATAACCCACAATCAAAGAATCAACGTTATGATAAGAGAGACTTTGTTGCTAGGAAACATGGTAAAGAAAGAGAACCATGGGTTCAGAAACCCATGCTTTTCCCTCCCAAACCATCCAAGAAAAAGGATGATGAGGATTTTGAGCGCTTTGCTGAAATGATTAGACCTATCTTTTTGCGTATGCGATTGACTGATATGCTCAAAATGAATCCTTATGCTAAGTACATGAAAGAAATTGTTAATAATAAAATAAAGATACCGGAAGCTGAAATTTCCACCATGCTTGATAATTATACTTTTAAGGGTGGAATACCAAAGAAACTTGGAGATCCAGGAGTACCCACTATACCATGCTCCATTAAAAGAAACTATGTTGAAACTGCTTTATGTGATCTTGGAGCCGGTGTTAGTGTTATGCCTCTCTCTTTATATCATAGACTTGATTTGAATAAGTTGACACTTATTGAAATATCTTTGCAAATTGATAAATCAACTACTATACCTGTCGGTATTTGTGAGGATGTGCCTGTTGTGGTTGAAAACGTTACTATTTTAACGGACTTTGTTATTCTTGATATTCCCGAGGACGATAGTATCTCTATTATTCTTGGAAGACCCTTTTTGAAGACTGCAGGGGCTGTTATTGATTGCAACAAAGGGAATGTCACTTTTCATGCTAATGGTAATGAGCATATGTGTAACGCCCCGAGACCGATGTGCCAGGTGTCTTCTGTTGGGGAACGTAGTAATTTCAAAAAAATTCCTACGCACACGCAAGATCATGGTGATGCATAACAACGAGAGGGGAGAGTGTTGTCTACGTACCCTCGTAGACCGAAGCGGAAGCGTTGACGCAACGTAGAGGAAGTAGTCGTACGTCTTCCCGGTCCGACCGATCCAAGCACCGTTACTCCGGCACCTCCGAGTTCTTGGCACACGTTCAGCTCGATGACGCTCCTCGGGCTCCGATCCAGCAAAGCTTCGGGGAGGAGTTCCGTCAGCACGACGGCGTGGTGACGATCTTGATGTTCAACCGTCGCAGGGCTTCGCCTAAGCACCATTACAATATGACCGAGGTGTAATATTGTGGAGGGGGGCACCGCACACGGCTAAGGAACGATCACGAAGATCAACTTGTGTGTACTAGGGTGCCCCCTGCCCCCGTATATAAAGGAGCCAAGGGGAGGGGGCGGCCGGCCAAGGAGAGGCGCGCCATGGGGGAGTCCTACTCCCACCGGGAGTAGGACTCCCTTCTTTCCTAGTTGGAGAAGGAGAAGGGGGGAAAGAGGAAGAAGAGGGGAAGGAAGGGGGGGGGGGCGCCGCCCCCCTTCCCTTGTCCTATTCGGACTAGGAAGGGGAGGGGTGCGCGGCCACCTCCTGCCTCCTTCTCTCTTCTCCCTCAAGGCCCATGTAGGCCCAATAACCCCCCTGGGGGGTTCCGGTAACCCCCGGTACTCCGGTAAAATGCCGATTTCACCCAGAACGATTCCGATGTCCAAATATAGGCTTCCAATATATTGATCTTTATGTCTCGACCATTTCGAGACTCCTCGTCATGTCCGTGATCACATCCGGGACTCCGAACAACCTTTGGTACATCAAAATTCATAAACTCATAATGAAATTGTCATCGTAACTTTAAGCGTGCGGACCCTACGGTTCGAGAACAATGTAGACATGACCGAGACACGTCTCCGGTCAATAACCAATAGCGGGAAATGGATGCCCATATTGGCTCCTACATATTCTACGAAGATCTTTATCGGTCAGACCGCATAACTACATACGTTGTTCCCTTTGTCATCGGTATGTTACTTGCCCGAGATTCGATCGTTGGTATCCAATACCTAGTTCAATCTCGTTACCGGCAAGTCTCTTTACTCGTTCCTTAATACATCATCTCGCAACTAACTCATTAGTTGGAACGCTTGCAAGGCTTAAGTGATGTGCATTACCGAGAGGGCCCAGAGATACCTCTCCGACGATCAGAGTGACAAATCCTAATCTTGAAATACATCAACCCAACATGTACCTTTGGAGACACCTGTAGAGCACCTTTATAATCACCCAGTTACGTTGTGACATTTGGTAGCACACAAAGTGTTCCTCCGGCACACGGGAGTTACATAATCTCATAGTCATAGGAACATGTATAAGTCATGAAGAAAGCAAATAGCAACATACTAAACGATCGGGTGCTAAGCTAATGGAATGGGTCATGTCAATCAGATCATTCAACTAATGATGTGATCCCGTTAATCAAATGACAACTCTTTGTCCATGGTTAGGAAACATAACCATCTTTGATTAATGAGCTAGTCAAGTAGAGGCATACTAGTGACACTTTGTTTGTCTATGTATTCACACATGTATTATGTTTTCGGTTAATACAATTCTAGCATGAATAATAAACATTTATCATGATATAAGGAAATAAATAATATCTTTATTATTGCCTCTAGGGCATATTTCCTTTATTCTCCCACTTGCACTAGAGTCAATAATCTAGATTACACAGTAATGATTCTAACACCCATGGAGCCTTGGTGCTGATCATGTTTTGCTCGTGGAAGAGGCTTAGTCAACGCGTGTGCCACATTCAGATCTGTATGTATCTTGCAAATCTCTATGTCTCCCACCCGGACTAGATCCCGGATGGAATTGAAGTGTCTCTTGATGTGCTTGGTTCTTTTGTGAAATCTGGATTCCTTTGCCAAGGCAATTGCACCAGTATTGTCACAAAAGATTTTCATTGGACCCGATGCACTAGGTATGACACCTAGATCGGATATGAACTCCTTCATCCAGACTCCTTCGTTTGCTGCTTCCGAAGCAGCTATGTACTCCGCTTCACATGTAGATCCCGCCACGACGCTTTGTTTAGAACTGCACCAACTGACAGCTCCACCGTTTAATATAAACACGTATCCGGTTTGCGATTTAGAATCGTCCGGATCAGTGTCAAAGCTTGCATCAATGTAACCGGTGCGTGCTTGCATGCAGACTTGTTGATGTGATTTAAAACCCACTCACATGTATGTGACACGATATTTCTGCATGCTTGCATGTGGCTTAGTGCGGAGCCTCTCAACATCAAGATCAGACGGCTATTATGGACTGATTTACTTCATCTAACGGCTACATCAATTTTTATGACGTGGCTCAAGGAGAGGATAGAGAATTCCTAGTAGTGGGGGCTAGCTATTACTAGTAGATATAAGTCTTTGTAGAGATTCAACTACATACGGAACAAAATGAATGAATCTACACTTAAAATGCATCTACATACATCCGCATGTGGTTCATGGTTAAATCTCTACAAAGACTTATATTTAGGAACGGAGGAAGTACTAGTATAGTACGTACTATAATTTATCCGCGAGATAAATTTGTACAATGCTATGAAGCTTCCAGCTTCTGTTACATGTATCTTGCGTCCAAGGTTGCCCGTTGCAACATTTCATCAAATACAAAGGAGACTAACATGCATGCTATTGCATCTCAATGATTGACAGATCATAGCAAATATGTACTCCCTCCGTTCCAAAATAAGTTTCTCAACTTTGTGCAAACTTTAGTATAAAGTTGTACTACTACTAAAGTTGACACTTATTTTGGAACAAAGGCAGCTAAAGAAAAAACGATCCATGCAGTCCCTAGCCCTTGAACCGTGAACCCTGACCAAGCTTCAATTTGCTGGCAACGTTCGAGCTTCCTAATAAATGAAGTTTGCAACCTTTTGACCATCGGATCATTTTGTGCAGTTTCACCAAAATTGAGATAAGCATCCCTATGGCAAAGAAATTGAAGAAGCGTGATTAGAATAAGATTACTGGGACTAGTTGATGAGACATAAACTCATCACAAATACAGTACGTAGAAGCCAGTAGAGGTATGTGCGGGGCAAAGAAGTAGAGAAATATCCACAGGGAGTGATGTGGGCAGCTGGAGCAGTGGTAGAAGCCGTCTGTAAAGGGAGTTGTACCTGAGGGACGTAGCTCAACCTTGAGGAGGGCGGCGGGAGGAGGCAACTGCCCATGTCGCTGCAGTGAGCAAGGGACGAAGGCAACCTCACCGGCTTTGTGAGAGAGAACGGCAGGGACCCCTGATCGGGACGTGCCGATAGTGGGTTTTCACCGTCGGTGATGGCCACCGCATCTACACTAAGCATCCACCCCTTCCCCAAGCGGATGTGATCTGCCGGGATGTTAGAGATGTGGCCACAGTCATTTTGTGCGAGAGAGTGCGAAGAGAGCAACCCCAGCAAGCAACCGTGTAGGCTGGCCCATCCTGACTATGTACTCCTTTTCTCTCCATATGAACCTACATATTGCGTACGTGCCACTGAAGAAAAAAAAACTTTATTTATAAATGACGCGGCACCTACTACTCGTTCTCCTATAACCTTGCTCTTGGCATCTCCAAAATATTGACCTTGCGATTGGCTCTTCGCCTCTTCGGGAAGTCGAGCAATAATGGTAGTGCAGTATATATCGTTCTGGCTATATGAGACCGAATGAATTGCTGCACGTCCACCACGTGGGCGAGGGTCGATGGGCGAGGGAGAATGCTATATACGGAGCAAAATGAGTGAATCTACACTCTAAAATACGTCTATACACATCCGTGTTTGGAGTATGTACTAGTAGTTCATATTGAAATCTACTAAAGGACATATATATTCCAAATAATATGATATAATCTCTATAACCAAGGTACTAGGGACGAGGAGTAAAGAGAGGGAGTAGTAAATTTTTCTCCTCGTCCTATGAGCCACCGCGCGCATGGGCGAGGGAGCGGGCGTAATGCGTAGTAAGCAAGCTTCACCTCATCCCGCGAGCCACCGTGCCCGTGGGCGGGGGAGACGGCGTACTAAGCAAGCTTCTCCTCGTTCTGGGGACACATCAAAAGTACTCCAGTGTATAGAGCCTTGCCCCTAAGGTAGGCCCCACATGGTTTGCCTCTTTTTTTTAACATAACACGTCAAGTCGCAATTTGTTTGTTCACCCGTGGTAGACGATCCTCCCTCCACCAAGTGTGTAACACCCCGGATATTATTTACCTCATATGTAATCCAACTCTTGCCGTTTCTCGCGTTAAGTTATTTTATTTTCTCGGGTTCGGGTTTCTGCCTCTGTGTGTTGTTATCGTTGTCATGCATGTCATATCATGTCATCATGTGCATTGCATTTGCATACGTGTTCGTCTCATGCATTCGAGCATTTTGCCCGTTGTCCGTTTTGCATTCCGGCGCTTCGTTCTCCTCCGGTGGTCATTTCTACCTTTCTTTTGTGTGTGGGGATTAAACATTTCCGGACAGGACCGAGACTTGCCAAACGGCCTTGGTTTACTACCGTAGACCGCCTTTCAAGTTTCGTACCATTTGGACTTCGTTTGATGCCCCAACGGTTAACCGAGGGACCGAGAAGGCCTCGTGTGTGTTGCAGCCCAACACCACTCCAAGTTGGCCCAAAACCCTCTCCATCATCTAGAGCGTTCGATCACGATTGCGTGGCCGAAAACCGCACCTCATTTAGACTCTCTTAGCTCCCTCTATGCCTATATATACACCTCCCCCTCCAAAATTCGCGGTGCAAACCTACCCTAACTCTCCCCGCCGCCGCCGGACATCTTCTCCCACCGACGGACGTGTCCGCCCGCCATGTCTGCCGCCATGTGGCAGCCTCCCATACGCCGCGCCCCCGTGACCACATCGCCACCGCGTGCCGGCCGCGCCGGCCCGCCCGGGCCCGTGCGGGGCCCTCCTCGGCCCGGAGCGCAGCGCCGCCCGCCTCCCTCTTCGCCCGGCCCCGCCGCCATCTCCGCCAATGCCGGCGCCTGAAGCCGCGCCGGCCACCGCCACCATCGTCGGCGAGCTCCGCCGGAGCTTCCCGCCGCCGACCGCCGCCTCCTCGAGGCCTCGCCGACCCGCCACCGCCTCGACCTCGCTTCCCCTCGCCCGGATCCGACTCCGGCGAGCTCCTCCGGCCACTAGACGCTCCGGCCACCGCGCCCCCGTCGCCAGTGAACAGTTCCGGCGATCCTCGTAAACCGCGCCGGCCGGATCTAGATCTGAGATTTGTCTCGGGTTGACTTTTTGCCCGAACCCCTAATTATTTTGGCTATGTTCATCGCATCGTAACTCTGCATCCGTAGCTCCATTTTGGGCATATAGCATATCAAAATGTTCATCTCAGAGAGTACATCATTTCATCTCATTGCAACATTTTCATTTGAGTTTATCTTGATGCCCGAAATGCTGTTAGAAGAATGCTATTTGAGATATTTGTCATATCTGCTGCTCCAATTAGATATTTGTCATTTTTGCCATGATTATTTTGTGCATGATATGCCCATGAGCTCTAGATGTGTTTTGTTATATGTTTTGCCATCTATCCAGAGGTGCAACCCATGTATTTTTGTGATGTGCGTGGTGACTAGCAAAAGCTTGCAAAGTGGAGCATTCGTTAATGCTGATTTCAGGGACTTAGCATTTCCACTAAGTCCTTGGACTGTTTATCTCATTATGCCATATGTTCTTGTTGTTTCCTAGTGATCCGTGCCTCTTTTGAGGATTACCAGTAAGGATGTTTTGTTAATCTTATAGTGCCCTATCCATCCATGTTTTTATTTGCAATTATGGAGCACCATAGCTTGAGTCAATCGAGCTCTACTTTTGCTATTTCGTGAATCTAGGCAGATTGTCTACTTGTTAGCGATTTTGCCGAGGATGTTGTAGTTGATCCGTGCATGCTATGTTATTGTTCTTGCCATGTCTAGCTTGAATTTTGTGTATTATTGATGGGTGTATGCTTAGATTGTCATGACTTGCTCTGTAGTGAGTGCATCGAGCTCATAAACATGCCTACTTGATATCTGTTTTCAGCATGCTCCAGTTTTCACTAAGTCTGAGAACTGATTATGTTTTTGCCATGTTCACATGCTTGCAAATGTATTTTCTGATCCCTTTTGACTCAAGTTCACTAAGGGACTTTTGTTAAGCTCTTTGAGTAGCTCCATGCCATGCTTTACTTTGCCGTGTTCAGCTCCTGTAGCATATAGTTTTCATGCTTCAAAGTGTGCTACCTGATCTGAAATTCCAGACAAGTGTTAATTCACTAAGTCTGAAATCTGTTTGCCAAATGCATTCTTTCCATGCTTGTTTGAACCTGTTAATGGATGAATTGGCCGTAGCTCACTGTTCATCTTTTGTTAAGAATCATGAATGGATCCCTGCCATGTATTTTGTTGCCATGTTTGGGTACTGTAGCATGTTCATCTTGTTGCATTTAGATGACTACTTGCTGTAAATCGCAGACCGGTGCCATATTTGAATCGCTTGCCATTTCCAAACCGTAAGTCCGATTCCGGTGATCTTTATATCGTTTTCAAGCGATTTCATCTCATCTTTCTAGTGACACACTTGGTTTTCCAAGTTGAGGCCAGGTTCTTTCGTTCCTTGTCAAATCTTGCATATGCATCGCATATTGCATCCCGCATAGCATACCATCTTTGCATCATGTTGTTTGAGTTTGCACGTGGTTGATTGTGTCCTTGTTGCTTGTTTATCTTGTTTGGGTAGAGCCGGGAGACGAGTTCGCTAACGAGGAGTGTCGGTGTCAAAACCGGAGGATCTCGGGTAGGGGGTCCCGAACTGTGCGTCTAGGCCGGATGGTAATAGGAGGCAGGGAACACAATGTTTTACCCAGGTTCGGGCCCTCTTGATGGAGGTAAAGCCCTATGTCCTGCTTGATTAATATTGATGGTATGGGTAGTACAAGAGTAGATCTACCACGAGATCAGAGAGGCTAAACCCTAGAAGCTAGCCTATGGTATGATTGTTGTATATATTGTATATCTATCGACTAGCCTGGCCTTTGTTTATATAATGCACCGGAGGCCTAGGATAACAAGAGTCCTAGCCGAATACGCCGATGGGGAGAAGTCCTTGTCTTCATCGCCAAGTCTTGTGGAATCTTCCTTGTATGCGGCAGCTGTCCGAACTGGCCCATGAGTATACGGCCACGGGGGTCCTCGACCCAATCTAATAGATCGGGAGACGACGTGGTGAGTACCCCCTAGTCCAGGACACCGTCAGTAGCCCCCTGAATCGGTCTTCAAGTTAGGGACGCTCCTCGATTCTTCCGAACTATTCTTCATCTTCGGTTGCCGGTCTTGAAAACTGGTTCAACAAATCTTCTTTATCTTCGATCTTGAGGATCGCCGAAATGCATTCGACGAGTTTACACGTCGGGTATCCGAGGAGCCCCTTTAAGTTTCCAGCCTTTATCAATGCCTTGTTTATTTTTATGCCACACCTCGGGTTTGAAGTTGTTCCCAGGAGGCAGGGTCCTCTTGCGTCTGAGCTCCAACGTCAGACTGCATTCGAGGTATCTTTTCTAGCCGAGTACCAACGCCGGACCGCTTCCCAGCTCTAGCGCCGGAATGTATCCGAGCTCCAATGCCGGACTATGTATCCGAGCTCCAACGCCGGACTGTATATCCGAGCTCCAACGCCAAAATATATCCGAGCTCCAACGCCGGACTGTGTCCAGGCTCCAATGCCGGACTATATCCGAGGTGTCATATCACCTTGGTTCAAAAAAGTTGAAGGAGTTTAGCCGAGCTTAATGCCGGAAATGCCCTCTATGGAGCCAGCCACTAGCGCCCGAGCTTTATGCCGGACTGCTTCCGAGGTGGTGCACCACCCCGACTATGGGCTGATTTTTTGTCAATATTTTTTATTGGTGCAATTTATTCTCTGCCGAGATATATAGCCAGTAGCCCTCAAGGTGTGTATCGGTCTAAAACCCGAGATGCACATGAAGGATGACATAAGACCGCTGATCCCAGTAGCCACTGAGACTCAGGTTGATTTGAAAAATCGGCCTGAGGATCAAGTCCTAGCTTGGCAGAATACTTCGGGACACAAAAGCGGCGTGCTCAGTCCTCAAGACTCAGGTTGGGTGCGGCCGACCAACCTGAGGATCAAAATCTCCTCGGAAACTATATTGCACATAAAATTTTCTGCATTGGACACGCAATGCAGTAGCCACCGAGACACTGGTCGGGTGGCAACACCAGATCAGGGGATCGATGTGCCCCTTTAATATTTGTAAATAATAAGCCCGAAGCCCAGTAGCCCTCGAGCCTTAATGCGGGCACGGGTGGCCGAATTAAGGATCAATATCCATAGTAAAATCACAAATTATGTGTAATGACTCTATGTATCCAAGTACTTTACGTCATTAATGCTCGAATCCGCATTGTACAAAACTTTGTTGACCGACCATCGGCTTCCACCTCCTTGGCCAGTAGCCGAGGAGTGTTTTTCCTACTTTATAAAGCCTTTATGAGGGCAAAGATTTACAGAAGAAATGTATTCCAAAGAAAATAGTCCCGCTATCGGTTCCTTTCTTTGGGTTGTCATGCTGAGCATGATCATGAAACCTCAGCTCGAATGTAAGAGCAAAATATCGAGGATTTAGTTTGGGAGGCCAGTTAATAGCCCCCGGTAGTGTTCGGCGACAGTCGAGGTCAAGCCGTAAACACTTCGGCCAATGTTATGAATGGCCCGTCATAGTCATCGGATCGCTGACCAGTTTACGCTTATTGTGACAGTCAGTTTTCGGCTTTCTCCACTAAGGTGCTTAACCATGTGAGCTGGAAGCACAATCGCAGTGGTTCTCCCTTTGCACGCCTAGCCGAACAAAACGGAACATAGGAAGCAAGTGCAGGAGCCGGGCAACCCAACTATTGACCGAAGACACAATTCGAAACCGATGCATATATAGCAATATCTGAGAATGTTTTTGCCGAATCCCTAAAGGTGTCCGGCGTGGCACTGCGAGACTAATGCTAGAAAAGCACAAATAGTTTAAAAGTGCTAAAAAGCTTGGAAAACCAAGAAACGTCAGTAAAAACATGACGTCCGAACAAGATCAAGTGTTCGGTGCCAATCCGAAAATTGGTCTTAGAGAAAAGAAGTGCTTCTGTCGTCCTTTAACATGACACATCCTATCTCAAGACTTCGAGCGGGCCAGCCTACGGCTTCAACCTCCTATCCCGAGGGCGGAGTACTTCTCATTAGGCTAGTTTAGCAAACTAAACTCTAGCGGCTTTGAGAGAGAAATTAGGCTCCCCGGCTAGTGACCGCACACTCGCGTCGAAAAAAGGAGTGATAAATAATAATAATAGAACTTTGCAACGACTGAGAAGAAGAACACTTATTATAAAATGGCTCAAATAAACTTAGGAGCCCCAAGTGACTTGGGTAGAAGAATGATTGCATGTACCGAAGTACTTATATCATATCTATGTTCAACCGAACTTTAAACGCGTCTTAACCGACCGTCGGCTTCTCCCTCTTCGGTTAAGGACCGAAAAGTGTTATCTACCCCATCGGTCGAGAATATCGACGGTGTTTCCAATAACCAGGCAATCAGGCCATAAGGCTGTAATAGACAAACCGCGCTCAGGGAACTTATGCTATATTACTGCGAAGAGTAAGAAGCATCTTTGAAGAAAATAGTACCCCCACCGATACCTTTCTTCGGTGCTCATTGTTATTATGAGACTTGTGCAATAGATTTTTTGTACTCATGAGTTCCGTTGTGTGCCGACCATCATTGAATAACTATAAGAGCGCTAGCTTTCGGCTTCACCCAGTCTGAGGTCCGGCTCGGGTGACCCGATCGTGACAATCGCAGAGGTGCTCCCTTTACTCCCTAGCCGAACAATCGGGAACGTAGGGGTAAACACAGGAGCGAGGCAAGCCAGCTTGCAAATCGCTTAAGTCAATATGGTGCATATTGTGGCGTAATACACGAACAAGGAACGAAGCCGTACAAGTATAATCATATGCAACAGGAAAAGCTTCATAAAGGAAGCCCCCAAGTAAACGGGGTATTTGAATTTATGCGTCACAAACAAAGTTTGGACAAGGAAATTTTTTAGAAGCAACTTTTTTCCAAAAAAGTATAATGCTTGGTCGAACCGAACGCAAGTTAGAAATTAAAGCTTTGAGCATGAAAGCGACTTAGCTGGTTAATGTGTTCGGTATTGATGACGCGGTCTGAGCTTGATGCGGGGAAAGGTTCCATCCCTCAAGCCGGTCCCGAGGTGGCGGAGCGGAGAGCTTGACACGCAGAAGTGACGCCGAAGTCCCCGGATCATTTTCCTATGCACAAAAAATAGTGCAAACTGGAGATAATAGTAATAATGATAATTAAAAAAATTCGTTGCATAATAAATAATTTATGCAAAGTGAGTAATAAAATAAATATGGCCTAGCGCCGAAGTCAATGTCGATGCAGGGCGTCGGCGTGATGCGGTAAAGGCGTGGCAAAGCCTGAATTCGCAGGTCGGTCCGAGCTCCAAGTGCGGCGTTCGCCGGACTATGTACGGAAACTGACCGAACCACCATGCGACTGTCATTAATGCGGCCACCATTTGATAGACCTGTGTACATATGACGGACAAATCAGAGTAATAATTCCTTGGGAAAAATGAACCCAAACAAGCAAAAAATACTGGGATTAATAGCACCTGGTTTATTTGTTGTAGCAATCCGAAGGAAGGTGATTCCTAAAATTGGGACCCGCTCCGCACACCCATTGCCTGATGGGCGATAAAACAACGGCATGGCAATGCTGGTAAAGATTGACTCGCCGAGGCAAAGCCCTCGACCCAGCTAACGTGACGGAGCTGGTCGGCTAGTGACGCCGAAGTGTTCGGAGTAGGTTGATGAAGAGATAGCGAAGCCCCCGGTCCAGCCGAGATGTCGAAGCCTCGATGTCAGCCGATGAGTCGAAGTAGGTCGGCGTGATGGACACCAGCTTGAAGAAGCAATAGTGCGGCCCTGTCGATGCAGGTCGTGACGTGGTCGATGCCGGCTTGATGAAGCGACCGTGCGGAGATGTCGGTATGCCCGCTCCGTGTAATCCGTGGGGCGGCGATGTTGGTGATGATTTATCCTTCGCGATGCCGGGCTCTTGTTCGGCTTGCCGAGATGATGATCCGAAGAAGTTGAGCTCGGCTCAACAAAGTGACGCCGTGTCTAGCGCAGGTCGGCAGCCGTGGAGTAATATTGCCGGACTGGTTTGACACCAGCATGATGTTGAAGATCATGTTCAAAAGATCTTACAGTTAGTGGGATGTGTTCGGGAACAAAACACAATACCCCATACAAAACTTCCTTCAAAAGGGATGTCCGAAATCCTGTTCATAAAAAAGATGAACTCGGGTCGGGTTCGTTTTCGCGTAGAAAACAGACCCCAAAAGTGATGCACTAATCGGAAGGTTCCCGGAGTTTGGACGGTCGGATCGAGCCAAAATTTTGAGAGGTGGTAGGTATAGGAATTCCGCAGCCGATCAACGTTTGGATCTTCCATAGGACGTCCGAGCTAGAAGCTGGACACCACGCCCTAAACTCATCCAAATTCCCGTCCAGATTTGACAGGGCTCCGGTATATCATGGATTGCCAGAGATTCCTCCATCGGAACTCGACGAAATTTTTCAGGGTTTGTGTAGACTCAATTCCGCACAATTCCACCAAAGCGATCGTCAAAGCGATACTCGAGGAGGTGGTGGTGGCAGATACGAGTTCGCTGTCCAGAAAAACAGCACGGTCGCTTGAGGGCAATGTTGACGTTGAGCCCCCGAGCTCCATAGATGATTCCTCCGTGATCTTGATAGAGATCGGAGTTGGTGTTTGATGAAGGCCCTCGTCCGGACATGGTGATCCGAACACGGGGCGCAATTCTTGGTCGAACCAAGGTGACCAGTCGAGCTGGTGACAAAGATGCCGAAGTCGCAGTTGATCTGCAGGCGAGCCATCGATCTTTTTGTCGATCACACAGCGGAACTCTCAATGAAAGCACCAATGTCGGTGTCAAAACCGGCGGATCTCGAGTAGGGGGTCCCGAACTGTGCGTCTAGGACGGATGGTAACAGGAGGCAGGAAACACAATGTTTTACCCAGGTTCGGACCCTCTTGATGGAGGTAAAACCCTACGTCCTGCTTGATTAATATTGATGGTATGGGTAGTACAAGAGTAGATCTACCAGGAGATCAAAGAGGCTAAACCCTAGAAGCTAGCCTATGGTATGATTGTTGTATATATTGTATATCTATCGACTAGCCTGGCCTCGGTTTATATAATGCACCGGAGGCCTAGGATAACAAGAGTCCTAGCCGAATACGCCGGTGGGGAGAAGTCCTTGTCTTGATCGCCAAGTCTTGTGGAATCTTCCTTGTATGCGGCAGCCGTCCGAACTGGCCCATGAGTATACGGCCACGGGGGTCCTCGGCCCAATCTAATAGATCGGGAGACGAAGTGGTGAATACCCCCTAGTCCAGGACACCGTCAAGGAGCCCGTTGAGTTTGCTTTCGAGGATCCAGTCAACTCTGACAACTTTGCAGGCAAGATGATTATACCCTCGAAATCACTACTATCTTTGCTTTGCTAGATGCTCACTCTTTTGCTATTCCTTTGCTATGATGCCTACCACTTGCTTATCATGCCTCCCAAATTACCATGTCAAACCTCTAACCCACCATGTCATAGCAAACCGTTGATTGGCTATGTTACCGCTTTGCTCAGCCCCTCTGATAGCGTTGCTAGTTGCAGGTGAAGATTGGAGACCGTTCCTTGTTGGAACATTATTTCCTTGTTGGGATATCATTATTTTGACATGTTATCTTAATGCATCTATATACTTGGTAAAGGGTGGAAGGCTCGGCCTCTCGCCTAGTGTTTTGTTCCACTCTTGCCGCCCTAGTTTCCGTCATATCGGTGTTATGTTCCCGGATTTTGCGTTCCTTATGCGGTTGGGTTATAATGGGAACCCCTTGATAGTTCGCCTTGATTAAAGCTTTTCCAGCAATGACCAACCTTGGTTTTACCATTTGCCACCTAGCCTCTTTTTCCCTTGCGTTTCCGGAGCCCGAGGGTCATCTTATTTAAATCCCCCGGGCCAGTGCTCCTCTGAGTGTTGGTCCAACTCGTCAGCCGCCGGTGGCCACCAGGGGCAACTCTGGGCTGGCCTACCGGAAGTTTGGACAATCTGAGTGTGCCCTGAGAACGAGATATGTGCAGCTCCTATCGGGATTTGTCGGCACATTCGGACGGTGTTGCTGGATTGGTTTTAACTTATCGAAGTGTCTTGAAGAACCAGGATACCGAGTCTGATCGGAATGTCTCAGGAGGAGGTCTATTCCTTCGTTGACCATGAGAGCTTGTCATGGGCTAAGTTGGGACTCCCCTGCAGGGATTTGAACTTTCGAAAGCCGTGCCCGCGGTTATGGGCATATGGGAATTTGTTAATGTCCGGTTGTAGATAACTTGAACCTTAACTTAATTAAAATGAACCAACTGTGTGAGTTATCGTGATGGTCTCTTCTCGGTGGAGTCCGGGAAGTGAACACGGTGTTGGAGTAATGCGTGCCGCAGGTTTCCTCTAGTTATTCGTTCGCGCTTTGCCTTCTCTTCTCGCTCTCTTTTGCGAATAAGTTAGCCACCATATATGCTAGTCGCTTGCTGCAGCTCCACATATATTTACCTTGCCTTACCTATAAGCTTAAATAGTCTTGATCACGAGGGTGCGAGATTGCTGAGTCCTTGTGGCTCACAGATTACTATTAAACCAGATGCAGGGCCTGATGACTCCGTTCCAGATGACGCGCTAGAGCTCAAGTGGGAGTTCGACGAGGACTCACGCCATTACTATGTTTCTTTCCCTGATGATCAGTAGTGGTGCCCAGTTGGGGCGATCGGGACCGTGTCGCATGTTGGGTTGTTCTTTTATTTTGGCGCCATAGTCGGGCCATGAGTGTTTGGATGTTGTAATGGTATTTATGTACTTTGATTGACGTGGCGAGTGTAAGCCAACTATGTATCCCCCTTTTATTATCTATATTACATGGGATGTTGTGAAGATTGCCTAACTTGCGACATTGCTTTCAATGCGGTTATGCCTCTAAGTCGTGCCTCGACACGTGGGAGATATAGCCGCATCGAGGGCGTTACAAGTTGGTAATCAGAGCCTTCCCCGACCTTAGGATCCCCCATTGCTTGATCATTTTTAACAGCCGTTGTTGAGTCTAGAAAAATGTTTTGAGTCATTTAGGAATTATATATCGGAGAGTTTAGGAATTCTTTTTACTCCCCACTCTCCTCATCGCTCTGGTAAGGCATCCTGACGTAGGGTTTTGACTCTTCTCTTCTCAAATTTCACTATTTTTTTAGGATCACGCCGGTATCTTGGAATCGTTCCGATGGTTTTGTGACGAGAACATTGTTCTTGGTGCCTCCTGTCTTTAGGGGTTGTGGCAGTGTCCCGGGGAGTTGAGCTCCAAGGTGTTGTCGTCACAATTTTATCGTTGCAATTCTGGAATACCTGAGTTTAGTACGCCGACATCGAAAATCTCTTTTGTGCAGTTCGTTGGTGAGATAACCTTGACGCCACCCAGTACTGGGGCGGGAGTTCGGGAGTATCGCCATAACTTGTATAACGGATGCTTTTCGTAGGTTGAGGTAGATGGTTTCCGAAGTTTTTTCTCGGTTATGTGTTGAAGGATGGATACAGCTGGATGTAGGATTTGCTAGATTTGGGTGAGATATTATGCTTCCCCTGTATCCCCAACACCTTATTGCATAACCGGAAAGGTTCGGGAGTTTCATAGGTGGGAATTCTTATAGCTCTAGTTCTTCTTCCACGGATATTTGGTTTGAGATTGGGATTTCTTACCGAGTATTCGTTCTTGATCCGTACCTTGTTGATTTATTTCTCTACCTAAATTCTAAGTGGCTTCTCAATTTATGGATATGTGACCATTTCAAGTGGAATGCATTCGTTCATTTTGTTTGGATGTGAAGACTATACGTTGCACTTTTCATTCTGTTGGATTCAGCTTCAATATTTGTCTATCAATGTGCTAATGGATGTCAACCTCTTCAGGATGGCTCCTCCAATGTGCACGACTCCGAATCCTGATCCGCCACCACCTCCACCTCCTTCGGAGGCATGGCAAGCTGTGATGGCCGCAACCAATGCAAACACGCAGTTGATCATGCAAATTCTTCAAGAGCGCAATCAAGCGAACCAAGGCAACCAAGGCAACAATCAGAATCACTTTGCTACACTCAACCAGTTCCTTGCAAATCAGCCAAAGACTTTCAGCAATTGTGTTGAGGCAACTGATGCTGACGATTGGCTAGTGGACTTGTGCAAGCATTTCGAGTGTAGTAACGTCAGGCCTGAGGACTTTGTCAAGTTCGCCTCCTTCCAACTCAAAGACCAAGCTGCTGAGTGGTTCCAGCAGTACAAGGATTCCAGAGGAGGACGTGTGATTACCTGGGATGAATTCCGTCAAGATTTCAAAGCTCATCATATCCCTCAGAGCGTGGTTGAAAGCAAGCGTGAGGAATTCCGCAACCTGAAGCAAGTCTCTTTGTCTGTCTATGACTACAACAAGTTGTTCCAGAAGCTCGTCCGCTTTGCTAAGCAGGACGTCCTTGATGAGAAGAGCATGATATACCAGTTCAGGGGTGGTCTCAGAGAAGAAATCCAGCTAGCTCTTGTTCTCTTTGAGCCCTTGAGGTACGATGAGTTCTACAACATGGCATTGAAGCAAGAGGCCGCTCAACTGAGGTGTGATGCTTCCAAGAAGCGAGTCAGAGATGTTACTCCTTCTTCGTCTACTCAAGTGGCCAAGCAGCAGAAGTATTGGCTTCCTCCTCCTCCGTTCCGTCAGCCGTATCAGAAGAACAAAGGTGGCAGTGGATCTTCCCACCCAACCAACCCTGGCTTTCAAAACAAGACTTCGTCTCAAGCTCCAAGATCGAGTGCTCCGTATCACTGTCCGCTTTCAGAGGTCACGTGCAACAAGTGCCAACAGAAGGGTCACTATGCCAACAAGTGCTTCAACCAGAGGCGTCTTCCTCCTCCTCCTCCTCCTGTGAGATCGGCAAGTACATCTGTGGTCAAGCATAACCCCAAGCACGCCAAGGTCAACTTGATGAATGCAGCTAGGCAGAGGATTCGTCAGATGTCATCATGGGTAACCTTCCTATTAACGATGTTCCCGCAAAAGTACTTTTTGATACTGGTGCATCGCATTGTTTCATCTCGAAACCTTTTGCATCTAAGCATGAGTTGACTTCCCAAGTTATGCATAAACCGTTAGCAGTTGTCTCTCCGGGTAAATGTTTGCTCGCTAACCACGAGATTCCGGATATTTCTATCATGATGGGTGATTTCAAGTTTCTGGCTTCTCCAATGGTTCTTGGTAACTCGGATATTGATCTTAGTCTCGGGATGGATTGGCTTTCTAAGCACAAGGCTCAGCTTGATTGTGCAGCCAGACAGATTCAATTGACTCATTCGTCTGAGGATGTAATTGTCTTTGCTGCTCGGGATAATACAATCCGTCTGTTTTCTCTCAATGAGAAGGGTGAACCGGATGCTATCTCGCAGATTCCAGTCGTTTGCGAATATCAAGATGTCTTTCCAGAAGAGCTTCCAGGAATGCCTCCGCATCGGCCAGTTGAATTCGTCATCGATCTTAAGCCTGGTACGCAACCAGTGTGCAAGCGTCCTTACAAGCTCGGATCTGAAGAGTTGAAGGAGCTGAAGAAGCAACTCGATATTCAAGAGAGAATGGGTCTCATCCGGCCTAGTTCTTCTCCGTGGGGTTGTGGTGTTCTTTTTGTGAAGAAGAAGGATGGAACGGACCGACTTTGTGTTGACTACCGTCCATTGAACAAGAAGACTATCAAGAACAAATACCCACTTCCCAACATCAACAAGCTGTTCGCACAACTCAAAGGTGCCCAAGTATTCTCCAAGCTTGATCTCCGTATGGGTTATCATCAGATTCGAATCCGCGAGCAAGATATTCCCAAGACGGCCTTCAGGACAAGCTATGGTTCATATGAATACACTGTCATGTCTTTTGGCCTTGTCAATGCTCCTCCGACGTTCTCTCGCATGATGAACTTCATCTTCAACGCCTACACCAATGATTTCGTTTTGGTCTATCTCGACGACATTCTAGTTTTCTCGAAGAACAAGGAAGATCATGCCAAGCACTTGCGTTTGGTACTCGATAAGCTGAGGGAACACCAGTTCTACGCCAAGTTCCCCAAGTGCGAATTTTGGCTCGATGAGGTTCTTTATCTTGGTCATATCATCTCTGCCAAGGGCATCGCGATGAATCCTGAGAAGGTGTCTGCAATTGTGAATTGGGAACCACCTCAGAATGTGAAGCAACTCCGTAGCTTCCTCGGTCTCGCAAGCTACTGTCGAAGATTCGTTGAAAACTTTTCTAAGATCGCGAAGCCTCTCTCAAATCTTCTCCAGAAGCATGTCAAGTACGTTTGGTCTCCGGAATGTGACATCGCTTTCAACACTTTGAAAGAGAAATTGGTCACTGCTCCAGTTCTGACTCCGCCTGATGAATCCAAACCCTACGAGGTCTTTTGCGATGCCTCTCTGCAAGGTCTGGCGCAGTGTTGATGCAAGAGAAGAAAGTTGTGGCTTATACCTCTCGCCAGTTGAAGCCCAATGAGAAGAACTACCCCACTCATGACCTCGAGTTGGCGGCAGTTGTGCATGCTCTTTTGACTTGGAGACATCTCTTATTGGGAAGAAAAGTGGACATCTTCACTGACCACAAGAGTCTCAAGTACATCTTCACTCAGCCAAATCTCAACCTCAGGCAGACTCGATGGGTCGAAATGATTCAAGAGTATAATCCAAGTATCGAGTATACTCCAGGCAAGGCCAATGTGATTGCTGACGCATTGAGCAGGAAGGCTTATTGCAACAGTCTGATTCTCAAGCCTTATCAACCCGAGCTTTGTGAAGCTTTCCGCAAACTTAATCTGCAAGTTGTTCCTCAAGGTTTCCTCGCCAACCTTCAAGTCTCTCCTACCTTGGAAGACCAGATTCGCCAAGCCCAGCTTCTTGATGCTATGGTGAAAAAGGTGAAGATTGGGATTGCCAAGAGTAAACCCAAGTACAAGTGCTACCGCCTTGATGACAAGGATACTCTCTTCTTCGAGGATCGTATTGTTGTGCCCAAAGGTGACCTCCGTAAAGTGATCATGAACACGGCTCACAATTCTCTCCTCTCCATCCACCCTGGGAGCACGAAGATGTATCAGGACCTCAAGCAGGCTTATTGGTGGACTCGAATGAAGCATGAGATTGCTCAGTTCGTGAATGAATGTGATGTCTGCAGAAGAGTGAAGGCAGAACACCAAAGGCCAGCTGGTCTCCTCCAACCTCTTGCCATTCTAGAATGGAAGTTTGACCACATTGAGATGGACTTCGTGACTAGGTTTCCAAAGTCCAAACGTGGCAATGATGCTATATTCGTTGTCATCGACAAACTCACTAAAGTGGCTCACTTTCTGCCTATCAAAGAGTCTATCACTGCAGCTCAATTGGCGGAACTCTATACCTCTCGGATTGTCTCTCTGCACGGTATTCCACAAGTGATCTCTTTAGACCGTGGCAGCATTTTTACCTCCAAGTTTTGGGATTCCTTTCAGAAGGCCATGGGCACCCACATCCGCTTCAGCACAACTTTCCATCCTCAAACTAGCAGTCAAGTCGAGCGTGTCAACCAGATTCTTGAAGATATGCTCAGGGCATGTGTGATCTCTTTCGGCATGAAGTGGGAGGATTGTCTTCCATATGCTGAATTCTCCTACAACAACAGTTTTCAAGCAAGTTCGGGCAAGGCCCCATTCGAAATTCTGTATGGCAGGAAGTGTCGTACCCCTCTCAACTGGTCTGAAACCAGTGAACGTCAGCTTTTGGGTAATTACTTAATCACAGAGGCACATGAAATGTGCAAAGTCATTCGAGATAACCTCAAAGCAGCCCAATCCCGCCTGAAGAGCTACTATGATAGTAAGCATCGTGATTTGGCTTTCGAGATCGGAGATCATGTTTACCTCCGCGTCTCTCGAATGAAAGGTACTCGTCGCTTCGGTATCAAAGGGAAGCTTGCCCCTAGATACATGGGACCTTTCAAGATCGTCAGCAAGAGAGGCGATCTCGCCTATCAACTCGAGCTTCCTTCAGACTTTGCAAATGTGCATGACGTGTTCCATGTCTCTCAGCTCCGAAAGTGCTTCAAGACTCCTGACCGCACCGTCAACTTCGAGGACATCGAGCTCGAAGAAGATCTCTCTTATCGTGAGCATCCCGTTGCTATTCTTGAAGAGACTGAATGCAAGACTCGCAACAAGTCGATCAAATTCCTCAAAGTCAAGTGGTCACACCATTCCGACCGTGAAGCTACCTGGGAACGCGAGGATCACCTCCGTTCTGAATACCCGGCGTTCTTTCAGTCCTAGATCTCGGGACGAGATCCTTTTGTAGTGGTGGAGTGTTGTAACACCCCGGATATGATTTACTTAATATGTAATCCAACTCTTGCCGTTTCCGGCGATAAGTTATTTTATTTTCTCGCGTTCGGGTTTCTGCCTCCATGTGTTGTTATCGTTGTCATGCATCTCATATCATGTCATCATGTGCATTGCATTTGCATACGTGTTCGTCTCATGCATTCAAGCATTTTCCCCGTTGTCCGTTTTGCATTCCGGCACTTCGTTCTCCTCCGGTGGTCATTTCTACCTTTCTTTCGTGTGTGGGGATTAAACATTTCCGGACTGGACCGAGACTTGCCAAGCGGCCTTGGTTTACTACCGGTAGACCGCCTGTCAAGTTTCGTACCATTTGGACTTCGTTTGATGCCCCAACGGTTAACCGAGGGACCGAGAAGGCCTCGTGTGTGTTGCAGCCCAACACCCCTCCAAGTTGACCCAAAGCCCACCAAAACCATCTCCATCATCTAGAGCGTTCGATCACGATCGCGTGGCCGAAAACCGCACCTCATTTGGACTCTCCTAGCTCCCTCTATGCCTATATATACACCTCCACCTCCAAAATTCGCGGTGCAAACCTACCCTAACTCTCCCCGCCGCCGCCGGACATCTTCTCCCACCGACGGACGTGTCCGCCCGCCGTGTCCGCCGCCACGTGGCAGCCTCCCATACGCCGCGCCCTCGTGACCACATCGCCACCACGCGCCGGCCGCGCCGGCCCACCCAGGCCCGTGCGAGGCCCTCCCCGGCCCGAAGCGCAGCGCTGCCCGCCTCCCTCTTCGCCCGGCCCCGCCGCCATCTCCGCCAACGCCGGCGCCCGAAGCCGCGCCGGCCACCGCCACCATCGTCGGCGAGCTCCGCCAGAGCTTCCCGCCGCCGGCCGCCGCCTCCCCGAGGCCTCGCCGACCCGCCGCCGCCTCGACCTCGCCTCCCCTTGCCCGGATCCGGCTCCGGCGAGCTCCTCCGGCCGCTAGACGCTCCGACCACCACGCCCCCGTCGCCGGTGAACAGTTCCGGCGATCCTCGTAAACCGCGCCAAACGGATCTAAATCTGAGATTTGTCTCGGGTTGACTTTTTGCCCGAAACCCTAATTATTTTGGCTATGTTCATCTCATCGTAACTCTGCATCCGTAGCTCCGTTTTGGGCATATAGCATATCAAAATGTTCATCTCAGAGAGTACATCATTTCATCTCATTGCATCATTTTCATTTGAGTTCATCTTGATGCCCGAAATGCTGTTAGAAAAATGCTATTTGAGATATTTGTCAGATCTGCTGCTCCAATTAGATATTTGTCATTTTTGCCATGATTATTGTGTGCATGATATGCCCATGAGCTCTACATGTGTTTTGTTATATGTTTTGCCATCTATCCAGAGGTGCAACTCATGTATTTTTGTGATGTGTGTGGTGACTAGCACAAGCTTGCAAAGTGGATCATTCGTTAATGCTGATTTCAGGGACTTAGCATTTCCACCAAGTCCTTGGACTGTTTATCTCATTATGCCATATGTTCTTGTTGTTTCCTAGTGATCCGTGCCTCTTTTGAGGATGATCAGTAAGGATGTTTTGTTAATCTTGTAGTTCTCTATCCATCCATGTCTTTGTTTGAAATTATAGAGCACCCTAGCTTGAGTCAATCGAGCTCTACTTTTGCTATTTCATAAATCTGGACAGATTGTCTACTTGTTAGCGATTTTGCCGAGGATGTTGTAGTTGATCCGTGCATGCTATGTTATTGTTCTTGCCATGTCTAGCTTGCATTTTGTGTATTCTTGATGGGTGTATGCTTAGATTGTCATGACTTGCTCTATAGTGAGTGCATCGAGCTCGTAAACATGCATACTTGATATCTGTTTTTAGCATGCTCCAGTTTTCACTAAGTCTGAGAACTGATTATGTTTTTGCCATGTTCACATGCTTGCAAATGTATTTTCTGATCCCTTTTGGCTCAAGGTCACTAAGGGACTTTTGTTAAGCTCTTTGAGTAGCACCATGCCATGCTTTACTTTGCCATGTTAAGCTCCTGTAGCATATAGTTTTCATGCTTCAAAGTGTGCTACCTGATCTGAAATTCTAGACAAGTGTTAATTTCACTAAGTCTGAAATCTGTTTGCCAAATGCATTTTTGCCATGCTTGTTTGAACCTGTTAATGGATGAATTGGCTGTAGCTCAGTGTTCATATTTTGTTAAGCATCATGAATGGATCCCTGCCATGTATTTTGTTGCCATGTTTGGGTGCTGTAGCATGTTCATCTTGTTGCATTTACATGACTACTTGCTGTAAATCGCAGACCGGTGCCATATTTGAATCGCTTGCCATTTCCAAACGGTAACTCCGATTCCGGTGATCTTTATATCGTTTTCAAGTGATTTCATCTCATCTTTCCAGTGGCACACTTGGTTTTACATGTTGAGGCCAGGTTCTTTCGTTCCTTTTCAAATCTTGCACATGCATCGCATATTACCTCCCGCATAGCATACCATCTTTGCATCATGTTGTTTGAGTTTGCACGTGGTTGATTGTGTCCTTGTTGCTTGTTTCTCTTGTTTGGGTAGAGCCGGGAGATGAGTTCGCTAACGAGGAGCCTGTTGAGTTTCCGTCATATCGGTGTTATGTTCCCGGATTTTGCGTTCCTTACGCGGTTGGGTTATAATGGGAACCCCTTGATAGTTCGCCTTGATTAAAGCTTTTCCAGCAATGACCAACCTTGGTTTTACCATTTGCCACCTAGCCTCTTTTTCCCTTGGGTTTCCGGAGCCCGAGGGTCATCTTATTTAAACCCCCCGGGCCAGTGCTCCTCTGAGTGTTGGTCCAACTCATCAGCCGCCGGTGGCCACCAGAGGCAACTCTGGGCTGGCCTACCGGAAGCTTGGACAATCTGAGTGTGCCCTGAGAACGAGATATGTGCAGCTCCTATCGGGATTTGTCAGCACATTCGGGCGGTGTTGCTGGATTGGTTTTAACTTGTCGAAGTGTCTTGAAGAACCGGGATACCAAGTCTGATTGGAATGTCTCGGGAGGAGGTCTATTCCTTCGTTGACCGTGAGAGCTTGTCATGGGCTAAGTTGGGACTCCCCTGCAGGGATTTGAACTTTCAAAAGCCGTGCCCGCGGTTATGGGCATATGGGAATTTGTTAATGTCCGGTTGTAGATAACTTGAACCTTAACTTAATTAAAATGAACCAACTGTGTGAGTTACCATGATGGTCTCTTCTTGGCGGAGTCCGGGAAGTGAACACGGTGTTGGAGTAATGCTTGCCGCAGGTTGCCTCTAGTTATTCGTTCGCGCTTTGCCTTCTCTTCTTGCTCTCTTTTGCGAATAAGTTAGCCACCATATATGCTAGTCGCTTGCTGCAGCTCCACATATATTTACCTTGCCTTACCTATAAGCTTAAATAGTCTTGATCGCGAGGGTGCGAGATTTCTGAGTCCTTGTGGCTCACAGATTACTATTAAACTAGATGCAGGGCCTGATGACTCCGTTCTAGATGACGCGCTAGAGCTCAAGTGGGAGTTCGATGAGGACTCACGCCGTTACTATGTTTCTTTCCCTGATGATCAGTAGTGGTGCCCAGTTGGGGCGATTAGGACCGTGTCGCATGTTGGGTTGTTCTTTTATTTTGGCGCCGTAGTCGGGCCATGAGTGTTTGGATGTTGTATTGGTATTTATGTACTTTGATTGACGTGGCGAGTGTAAGCCAACTATGTATCCCCCTTTTATTATCTATATTACATGGGATGCTGTGAAGATTGCTTAACTTGCGACATTTCTTTCAATGCGGTTATGCCTCTAAGTCGTGCCTCGACACGTGGGAGATATAGCCGCATCGAGGGCGTTACAAAGTGGACAACCAGTACATGTGCCAAATTACCACGTGGGCTGCCTTTTTCATACAGAAATGAGCTCCACCATGTACCCGCGCGGGTGTGGTTGGGAAAGAGACGGGAGTACGTGCGCCGTGCATGCACCTCTTCTCTTTGTGCATGTTCCCCACCTATGTGGGTGTGTGTGAGAGATACAAACTGCGTTTGTGAGTGTTTTTTTTGGGGTGGGGGGTGGGGTGGGGGGTTGATTTCGTGAATTATTTGTGGGAATATGTGTTGATGACATCTCAAACAAAATTTTGCATGCAATGTGTGTGAAACGGAGGCCTATCCATATCATACATAGAGGGTCGGGCAATCCACGAGAAGAGAGGGAGGGGTCATAGCTATCTATAGAGTCGAAGAGAGGATCAAGTGGGTGGGTGCGAGATCGATGAAGAGAGCCATTGAAATTGTGTGTGTGTGTGTACAAGTCAAAGATATAAGGCGACTGGCCTACCGGAACGTTAGAGGGCACACGTCAAGTTTGTGTGTGGCAGTGAGACATGACTAGAGCGCTCGGTGTATCGGTGTGTGTGTGTGTGTGGGGGGGGGGGGGTGGTGGGAGGGGTAGGCAAAGGCCTAACTATAGAGGTATAACGACTCGTATATGTGTTGAGAAGGAGAGACCCAGCTATGTCTTGAGGGAGATCGGTCGACATCCATACATAACTGAAGGACGGGAAATATGATGGGAGAGAGATAGAGGAGAGAGAGAGAGGGAGGGAGAGGGAGGGAGAGGGGTAGAGTGCTGGATGGGTGACGGAGTTGCTTCTCGAAGATGGTGGGAGAGGCCTACTAGACAAACTAAGGGTGGAACTGCAATGCTATCAATAAGAGTGGGGATGTGTTTCTGTGTGTGCCTGTGCATGATAGATCTGTCAGGACACATCCATGGATGATGAAGGGGAACCATGTGTTTGGTAAGCAAACCTAACTAGATCGGTAGATCAATTGTAGTTTGTCGGAGGAAGGGAGAGACACAACTAATGAGGTACATCGATTGACGTGTGGGTAAAAACGAGTTATAAGGACCTAGCTAGCTATATGTATAGCGAGAGATCGGTCAGTGTATGTCCATTTGTTAGAGGCTAATAAGGCCCAGCGAGACGGATAGACAGAGAGAATGGAGTTAGGAGGTGGTGCGAGAGGCCCAACTACTAGCTAGATAGGGGGAGGAGTGTGCGGTTGTGAGAGAGCGATGAAAAGAGGGGCAAGAGTTTACATGTGTGTCTGACCGTATGAGAGACACGAGGCAAGGACACATAAAGGAGGAGATTGAAGGTGTGTTTGTATGTTGTAGGCAGACATCGCTGGAGAGGTTTATCGATCGGTGTGTGTCGGAAAGGAGTTGTGGAGACTCTGGGAGAACGACCTAAAGAAAAAAAATGAATGTGCCCGGTGGATAGAATGCCGAGGGAGGGGGAGGGCGAGGAGGGCGTGTGCATGCATGAGAGAAAGTTAGTGGTAGCTACAAAGGTTAGAGGATTGTGTGGGTGTAAGAGACTAACAAAGATCATAATTTGATATGAAAGCGGATTCATATATTTGAATAGGAGATCATAGTGTTTTAAACATTGCATGCATGAATATAGCGGTGATACACGTGTTGTGCACATGTTATACCATAATGTGATAATGCATGGTGTTTGCAACTCACAGCTAAATGCCGAACAATCTAAACCATACTATACATCAAACAATATCACATTTTATTTGAATTTGTGATAATGTGTGGCGTTTGCAGCTTACAACTAAATATCGACCAATCTAAACAATACTATATATATCGAACATTCTCACATTTTATTTGAATTTGAGGTAATGTGTGGTGTTTGCCTCACATCTAAATACTTGTAGGCGTAGGGGGCGGGGCACCATACATAATGTGATAAACACATTATACATATGAGACATGGTTTAGATTATGAAGATCTAGCTAGATCTAGAAATGTAATGTGATTTGAAATCCAAATAAAGTGGATTCAAAAAATCTAGTTCGAGTTCATATAGTACACATAGTTCATATGTAACTCGAGACTAATCATGTGGTGTGCTGTGAAGATAATACACAAATGATGGTTTAACTTGACAATAATGATGATTGTAGATCTTATTAAAACAGAGAAACGAATTCAAATGCTTTGACTTCACAACAATCATTACTGTAGATCTTATTCAAATAGAGAAACGAATTCAAATTTAGTTCATACTAAAGCGGTAGTATATACATTTGGAATGCACTAAAACGTTCATTTGAGTAGTAGGTTGCATGCATTATACACGTAGCGAAATATTTTAATTGAACATAACATGAATTCAAAGTTTTGAATGACATTTGTAGGGCGCATTGATTTGGTACAGTACACGTTAGGCTTTCCTGGAAATTTCAACCCGCGCCTTGTTAGCCCGAAATATTTAAGATATATCTTTGTCTTGTTGTGCTCCGACAACTCCCTGCATCTCAACCCACGCCTTGCTATTCCGAAATTACAACGCGCGCGAAAACTCCCACCTCCTGTGAAATCCTGACACGCGAAATGCCCATGGTACCCCTGAACCAAAAGAACCGCCTCAAATCGGTGGGGGTACTTTCATAACTTACCCCACATTTCGGACAAGCGCGTCTCTATGCCATGGTTCCCCACTGCCATCCCATCCGCCCACCCATTCGTACACCGAGGCCGCGAAAACCCGCGAAGAAACCCCACACACTGCTCCGTCCGCCACCCAGCCGGAGCCTCTTCCCCGACGACGTCGTCCACAGCAACACCTCGACGTCCCTCATCCACCGTACCGGATGAGGATCCGTCATCGATCTGATCGTCCCGCCGGTTCAGCCACCCCGTCCTCCACCTCCAAGGAGTTGCCCCGACGTTCCCCTCGTCTTTTGTGCCACCTCCATTCCCACACCGCCATCTTCACCTGCACCACCGAAAGAGCATCATCATCACCGTTTCCTCGGATGAAGTTGCGGCCTAATCGGCGCCACCAAAGAGGTTGTACACTAATCGCCACATTTTCTTCTTGATTCGATCTCACGGTGCTGCCGGCGCTCGGTCCCAAGCCGACACGGCGCGGCTCCATCCATGGCGGCGTCACCGGCCACTTCCTCCACGGCGTCGCTCCCTCGGCGGCGACGTCCACATCAGTAGGACCTGCTGCTGCTTTAGCTCTCGCTCGCGCTGCTGCTCTGCTCTTGCTCTTGCTCTCGGTCCCCTGCCTGGTCTGCTCTTGCTATTGCTCTTGCTCGCGCTGCTGCTCTCGGTCTTGCTTGCGACGCTGCTCCGATTTAGCTACACTTCACTCCGATGCCGCCGGGGTGAAGGAAGAACCAGCCACAGCGGGGAGGGGGGCTTGCCGGAGAGGTACCCCACTATCTATCTTAGGGTTCAGGATGGGGGCGGTGGCGGGGCGTTGGCAGGGCGGTGGCGTGGGGATCGCTGGAGAAAAAGCTCGGCACGGGGGGGGGGGGGGGGGCTAGAGGGATGGCCGGGGCGGCGGCGGACCGGCGGTGGGGAGTGTTTTTGGGGCAGGCGGGGTGGCGCACCGCGGGCGGCGGGGGGGGGCTGCTGTTTGGCCGGCTCAGGGGGGTGGAGGTTGAAGATGAACCACAGGCCCTTGATGTCGTATCCAATGGCTGCAAAATCGACTGACCAGAGATGAAAAACTTAGTCGACCGACGTGTAACCTCACCTTGCTAGTGCGCCCAGTTTCGACAGCAAAATTCAGTTTCGACAGCAAAATTCAGTTTCGACAGTTAAGTTCAGTTTCGACAGTTAAGTTCAGTTTCGACAATTAAATTCAGTTTCGACAGTTAAGTTCAGAGATGACCGGCTGATGTATTTTACATCTACCACTTTGTGGTTATGTATTTTATGCCATGTATTGGAGATGCTATTAGAATTCCACTCAGGTTAACGTTGTTCGTTGTCTCTCTTGTCCTGCTTCAGCCTCGGCGTCGTACAACTCACCAGAGCCGCTCCAATGACGAAACCCTCCATCACAGCGGAGTGCTACGTCTTGAGCTTGCGTTGGTTTTCCCTGAAGAGGAAGGGATGATGAGGCAGATTAGCGTAAGTATTTCCCTCAGTTTTTGAGAACCAAGGTATCAATCCAGTAGGAGGCCATGCTCAAGTCCCTCGTACCTGCACAAAACGATAGCTACTCGCAACCAACGCGATTAGGGGTTGTCAATCCCTTCACGGTCACTTACGAGAGTGAGATCTGATAGATATAATATTTTTGGTATTTTTGGTATAAAGATGCAAAGTAAAAGTAAAAGGCAAAGTAAAAAGCAAAGCAAGATTAAAGTGATGGAGATTAATATGATGAGAATAGACCCGGGGGCCATAGGTTTCACTAGTGGCTTCTCTCAAGAGCATAAGTATTCTACGGTGGGTGAACAAATTACTGTTGAGCAATTGACAGAATTGAGCATAGTTATGAGAATATCTAGGCATGATCATGAATATAGGCATCACGTCCGTGACAAGTAGACCGAAACGATTCTGCATCTACTACTATTACTCCACTCATCGACCGCTATCCAGCATGCATCTAGAGTATTAAGTTAAAAACAGAGTAACGCTTTAAGCAAGATGACATGATGTAGAGAGATAAATTCATGCAATATGAAATAAACCCCATCTTGTTATCCTTGATGGCAACGATACAATACATGCCTTGCTGCCCCTGCTGTCACTGGGAAAGGACACCGCAAGATCGAACCCAAAGCTAAGCACTTCTCCCATGGCAAGAACTACCAATCTAGTCGGCCAAACCAAACGGATAATTTGAAGAGACTCGCAAAGATAACCAATCATACATAAAAGAATTCAGAGCAGATTCAAATATTATTCATAGATAGACTTGATCATAAACCCACAATTCATCGTTCTCAACAAACACACCGCAAAAAGAAGATTACATCGAATAGATCTCCACAAGAGAGGGGGAGAACTTTGTATTGAGATTCAAAGAGAGAGAAGAAGCCATCTAGCTACTAACTATGGACCCGAAGGTCTGAGGTAAACTACTCACACTTCATCGGAGAGGCTATGATGATGTAGAAGCCCTCCGTGATGACGGCCCTCTTCTGGCGGAGCTCCGAAACAGGCCCCAAGATGGGATCTTGTGGATACAGAAAGTTGCGGCGGTGGAATTAGGTTTTTTGGCTCCTTTTCTGTTCGTTTGGGGGTACGTAGGTATATATAGGAGGAAGGAGTACGTCGGTGGAGCTCCAAGGGGCCCACGAGGCAGGGGGCGCGCCCAAGGGGGGGGCGCCCCCACCCTCGTGACCGCCTCTTTTGTTCCTTGGAGCAGGGTCCAAGTCTCTTGGATCACGTTCGGTGAGAAAATCACGTTCCCGAAGGTTTTATTCCGTTTGGACTCCGTTTGATATTCTGTTTCTTCGAAACACTGAAATAGGCAAAAAAACAGCAATTCTGGCTGGGCCTCCGGTTAATAAGTTAGTCCCAAAAATAATATAAAAGTGGAAAATAAAGCCCAGTATAGTCCAAAACAGTAGATAATATAGCCTGGAGCAATCAAAAATTATAGATACGTTGGAGATGTATCAGGCATCCCCAAGCTTAATTCCTGCTCGTCCTCGAGTAGGTAAATGATAAAAAGAGAATTTTTGATGCGGAGTGCTACTTGGAATAGTTTCAATGCAAATCTTCTTAATTGTGATATGAATATTTAGATTAGAAAGATTCAAGAGAAAAGTTCATATTGACATAAAAATAATAATACTTCAAGCATACTAACAAAGCAATTATGTCTTCTCAAAATAACATGGCCAAAGAAAGTTATCCCTACAAAATCATATAGTCTGGCTATGCTCTATCTTCACCACACAAAATATTTAAATCATGCACAACCCCGATGACAAGCCAAGCAATTGTTTCATACTCTAACTTTTTCAAAACTTTTTCAATTTTCACGCAATACATGAGCGTGAGCCATGGATATAGCACTATAGGTGGAATAGAATGGTGGTTGTGGAGAAGACAAAAAGGAGAAGATAGTCTCACATCAAGTAGGCGTATCAACGGGCTATGGAGATGCCCATCAACTGATAGCAATGTGAGTGAGTAGGGATTGCCATGCAACGGATGCACTAGAGCTATAAGTATATGAAAGCTCAAAAAGAAACTAAGTGGGTGCGCATCCAACTTGCTTGCTCATGAAGACCTAGGGCAATTTGAGGAAGCCCATCATTGGAATATACAAGCCAAGTTCTATAATGAAAGATTCCCACTAGTATATGAAAGTGATAACATGAGAGACTCTCCACTATGAAGATCATGGTGCTACTTTGAAGCACAAGTGTGGTAAAAGGATAGTAACATTGTCCCTTCTCTCTTTTTCTCTCATTTTTTATTTGGGCCTTTTCTCCCTTTTTTATGGCCTCTTTTTTTTATTTGGGCTTCTTTGGCCTCTTTTTTTATTTTTCGTCCGGAGTCTCATCCCGACTTGTGGGGGAATCATAGTCTCCATCATTCTTTCCTCACTGGGACAATGCTCTAATAATGATGATCATCACACTTTTATTTTTCTTACAACTCAACAATTACAACTCGATACTTAGAACAAGATATGACTCTATATGAATGCCTCCGGCGGTGTACCGGGATATGCAATATGACAATGATGGAGTGTGTCATAATAAATGGAACGGTGGAAAGTTGCATGGAAATATATCTCGGAATGGCTATGGAAATGCCATAATAGGTAGGTATGGTGGCTGTTTTGAGGAAGTTATATGGTGGGTGTATGATACCGGCGAAAGGTGCACGGTATTAGAGAGGCTAGCAAAGGTGGAAGGGTGAGAGTGCGTATAATCCATGGACTCAACATTAGTCATAAAGAACTCATATACTTATTGCAAAAATGTAGAAGTTATCAAAGCAAAGTATTACGCGCATGCTCCTAGGGGGATAGATTGGTAGGAAAAGACCATCGCTCGTCCCTGACCGCCACTCATAAGGAAGACAATCAATAAATAAATCATGCTCCGACTTCATCACATAGCGGTTCACCATCATGCTACAGGAATCACAAGCTTCAACACAAGTATTCTTTAAATTCACAACTACGCAACTAGCATGACTTTAATATTATCACCTCCATATCTCAAAGCAATTATCATGCTTCAATCTTTTCTTAGTATTCAACACACTCAAAAGAAAGTTTCACAAATCTTGAATACCAAGCATATTATTATTAAGCAAATTACCATGATATTAAGAGACTCTCAAAATAATTTAAGTGAAGCATGAGAGATCAATAGTTTCTTTAAAACAAATCCACCACCGTTCTCTAAAAGATCTACGTGAAGCATATAGAGCAAAATTACATAGCTCAAAAGATATAAGTGAAGCACATAGAGCAAAACTACTTAGCTCAAAAGATATAAGTGAAGCACATAGAGTATTCTATAAATTTTTAATTCATGTATGGCTCTCTCAAAAGGTGTGTACAGCAAAGAAGATTGTGGCACACTAACAAACAAAGACACAGATAATACAAGACGCTCCAAGCAAAACACATATCATGTTGGTGAATAAAAATATAGCTCCAAGTAAAGTTACCGATAGAAGTAGACGAAAGAGGGGATGCCTTCCGGGGCATCCCCAAGCTTTGGCTTTTAGGTGTCCTTAGATTATCTTGGGGGTTCCACTGGCATCTCCAAGCTTAGGCTCTTGCCACTCCTTGTTCCATAATCCATCAAATCCTTACCCAAAACTTGAAAACTTCACAACACGAAACTTAAGGTAGAAAACTCGTGAGCTCCTTAGCGAAAGAACACAAAAGACCACGTCAAGGTACTGTAATGAACTCATTATTTATTTATATTGGTGTTAAACCTACTGTATTCCAACTTCTCTATGGATTATAAACTATTTTACTAGCCATAGATTCATCAAAATAAGCAAACAACACACGAAAAACAGAATCTGTCAAAAACAGAACAGTCTGTAGTAATCTGTAGCTAGCGCAAGATCTGGAACCCCAAAAATTCTAAAATAAATTGATGTACGTGAGGAATTTATCTATTAATCATCTTCAAAAAGAATTAACTAAATATCACTCTCCAAATAAAAATTAAAGCAGTTCTCGTGAGCGCTAAAGTTTCTGTTTTTTACCGCAAGTTCAACAAGACTTTTCCCAAGTCTTCCCAACGGTTCTACTTGGCACAAACACTAATTAAACACAAAAAACACAACCAAAACAGAGTCTATATAATTTATTTATTACTAAACATGTGCAAAAAGCAAGGAATAAAAATAAAATTGGGTTGCCTCCCAACAAGCGCTATAGTCTAACGCCCCTAGCTAGGCATAAAAGCGAGGATAGATCTAGGTATTGCCATCTTTGGTAGGCAATCCATAAGTGGCTCTCATGATAGTTTCATATGGAAATTTTATTTTCTTTCTTGGAAAGTGTTCCATGCCCTTTTTTAATGGAAATTGAAATCTAATATTCCCTTCCTTCATATCAATAATCGCACCAACCGTTCTAAGGAAAGGTCTACCAAGAATAATAGGGCAAGAAGGATTGCAATCTATATCAAGAACAATGAAATCTACGGGCACACAATTCCTATTTGCAACAATAAGAACATCATTAATCCTTCCCATAGGTTTATTAATAGTAGAATCCGCAAGATGCAAGTTTAGAGAGCAATCATCAAAATCGCGGAAATCTAGTAAATCACACAAAGTTTTGGGGATAGTGGAGACACTAGCACCCAAATCACACAAAGCATAAAACTCATGATCTTTAATTTTAATTTTAATAGTTGGTTCCCACTCATCATAGAGTTTTCTAGGGATAGAAAACTTTCAACTCAAGCTTTTCTTCATAAGATTTCATCAAGGCATCAACAATATGTTCGGTGAAGGCTTTATTTTGACTATAAGCATGTGGAGAATTTAGCACGGATTGCAACAAGGAAATACAATCAATTAAAGAGCAACTTTCATAATTAAATTCCTTGAAATCCAATGTAGTGGGTTTAGCAACATCTATATTTTTATTTCTTTTAATCCCACTTTCATCAATTTCATCACAAAGATCTAAATACTCCGAATTTTTAGAACGCCTTCTAGGTAAAGGAAGATCATATTCAGTTTCATCAAGATTCATATTGCAAGACAAAGATTTAATAGGAGACACATCAATAACTTTTAGATCTTCATCTTTATTTTCATAGGAATTGGAAGAACACGCTTTAATAAAGGCATCTTTGGAAGCACGCATCCTAGAGGTTCTTTCCTTGCACTCATCAATGGAAATTCTCATGGCTTTGAGAGACTCATTGATCTCATGCTTAGGAGGAATAGATCTAAGATTTAAAGAATGAACCTCAAGAGAAATTGTATCAACGTTCCTAGCCAAATCATCAACTTTAAGCAATTTCTCTTCAAGCAAAGCATTAAAATTCTTTTGTGAATTCATAAACTCTTTAACACTATTCTCAAATTCAGAGGGCATTTTATTATAATTTCCATAAGAGTTGTTGTAGGAATTCCCATAATTATTAGAAGGATTACTAGGATATGGCCTAGGATTAAAATTCCCTCTATAAGTGTTGTTACCAAAATTATTCCTACCAACGAAATTCACATCCATAGATTCATTGTTATTCTCAATCAAAGTAGACAAAGGCATATCATTAGGATCAGAAGAAACACTCCTAGTAGCAATAATTTCATAAGTTCATCCATCTTTCCACTCAACACATTAATTTATTCTATCACATGCACTTTTTTATTAGAAGTTCTTTTAGTATGCCATTGAGAATAATTAACCATAATATTATCTAGGAGTTTAGTAGCATCTCCTAAAGTGATTTCCATAAAAGTGCCTCCCGCGGCCGAATCTAAAAGATTTCTAGAATAAAAATTCAATCCGGCATAAATTTTTTGTATAATCATCCACAAATTCAAACCATGAGTAGGGCAATTACGTATCATTAATTTCATTCTCTCCCAAGCTTGTGCAACATGTTCATGATCAAGTTGTTTAAAGTTCATAATATCGTTTCTAAGAGAGATGATCTTAGCGGGAGGGAAATACTTAGGGATAAAAGCATCTTTGCACTTGTTCCAAGAATCAATACTATTTTTAGGCAAAGACGAAAACCAAGCTTTAGCACGATCTCTAAGAGAAAAAGGAAATAGCTTCAATTTAACAACATCATTATCGACATCCCTTTTCTTTTGCATATCACATAAATCAACGAAGCTATTCAGATGAGTAGCGGCATCTTCACTAGGAAGGCCGGTGAATTGATCTTTCGTAACAAGATTCAACAAAGCAGCATTGATTTCACAAGATTCAGTATTAGCAAGAGGAGCAATCGGAGTGCTAAGGAAATCATTATTATCGGTATTGGTGAAGTCGCACAATTTGGTAGTATCTTGAGCCATCGCGACGAACAGGCAACACACGGGCAAACAAAAAGGCAATCGAAGAAAGAGAAGGAGGTTGGGAGAGAGAGGGCGAACAAAACGACAAGGGTGAAGTGGGGGAGAGGAAAACGAGAGGCAAATGGCAAATAATATAATGCGAGAGATAGGGATTGTGATGGGTACTTGGTATGTTGACTTTTTGCGTAGACTCCCCGGCAACGGCGCCAGAAATCCTTCTTGCTACGCCTTGAGCTTGCGTTGGTTTTTTCCGAAGAGGAAGGGATGATGCGGCAGAGTAGCGTAAGTATTTCCCTCAGTTTTTGAGAACCAAGGTATCAATCCAGTAGGAGGCCACGCTCAAGTCCCTCGTACCTGCGCAAAATGATAGCTACTCGCAACCAACGCGGTTAGGGGTTGTCAATCCCTTCACGGTCACTTATGAGAGTGAGATCTGATAGATATTTGGAATTTTTGGTATAAAGATGCAAAGTAAAAGTAAAAGGCAAAGTAAAAAAAGCAAAGCAAGATTAAAGTGATGGAGATTAATATGATGAGAATAGACCCGGGGGCCATAGGTTTCACTAGTGGCTTCTCTCAAGAGCATAAGTATTCTACGGTGGGTGAACAAATTACTGTTGAGCAATTGACATAATTGAGCATAGTTATGAGAATATCTAGGCATGATCATGTATATAGGCATCACGTCCGTGACAAGTAGACCGAAACGATTCTGCATCTACTACTATTACTCCACTCATCGACAGCTATCCAGCATGCATCTAGAGTATTAAGTTAAAAACAGAGCAACACTTTAAGCAAGATGACATGATGTAGAGAGATAAATTCATGCAATATGAAATAAACCCCATCTTGTTATCCTCAATGGTAACGATACAATACATGCCTTGCTGCCCCTGCTGTCACTGGGAAAGGACATCGCAAGATCGAACCCAAAGCTAAGAACTTCTCCCATGGCAAGAACTACCAATCTAGTCGGCCAAACCAAACGGATAATTCGAAGAGACTCGCAAAGATAACCAATCATACATAAAAGAATTCAGAGAATATTCAAATATTATTCATAGATAGACTTGATCATAAACCCACAATTCATCGGTCTCAACAAATACACCACAAAAAGATGATTACATCGAATAGATCTCCACAAGAGAGGGGGAGAACTTTGTATTGAGATTCAAAGAGAGAGAAGAAGCCATCTAGCTACTAACTATGGACCCGAAGGTCTGAGGTAAACTACTCACACTTCATCGGAGAGGCTATGATGATGTAGAAGCCCTCCGTGAAGACGGCCCTCTTCCGGCGGAGCTCCGGAACAGGCCCCAAGATGGGATCTCGTGGATACAGAAAGTTGCGGTGGTAGAATTAGGTTTTTTGGCTCCTTTTCTGTTCGTTTGGGGGTACATAGGTATATATAGGAGGAAGGAGTACGTCGGTGGAGCTTCGAGGGGCCCACGAGGCAGGGGGCGCGCCCTAGGGGGGGGGCGCCCCCCACCCTCGTGACCGTCTCTTTTGTTCCTTGGAGCAAGGTCCAAGTCTCCTGGATCACGTTCGGTGAGAAAATCACGTTCCCGAAGGTTTTATTCCGTTTGGATTCCGTTTGATATTCCGTTTCTTCGAAACACTGAAATAGGCAAAAAAAGCAATTCTGGGCTGGGCCTCTGGTTAATAGGTTAGTCCCAAAAATAATATAAAAGTGGAAAATAAAGCCCAATATAGTCCAAAACAGTAGATAATATAGCATGGAGCAATAAAAAATTATAGATACGTTGGAGACGTATCACGGAGCAATACCTCGGGCTCCATCTCCAGACGCCTAAGATCTTCTTCCCCTCCTCCGACAGCCAAGTCAGCCGGAGCATCCTCACCGGCCAACCCAATCACGCTGAGATTGACATGGCTTCGCCAAAGAGGTTGTACACTTGTTTCATCTCTTTTTTACTCTGCATGTTATATATATATTGTCCACTGAGCACACAGATTTGTTCCTTTAGTGTCTCCTTGAAAGAAAAACCATAGGAATTTTAATTTTCACTTGTCCTCCTTTTCAAATTCCTATTCATGAAGCACAAGACTAAGAGATAGTAGCATAATAGCATTATAACTGTACAATTTCTTATGGTTTGACTTAATCTCACCATGCTTCTTTGCATCCTGTGATCTTCCAATTGTTCTGAATCAAACACCCAGATTGGCAGAAATCTTGTGTTTTTAAATTCTCTGTTTTGCACGTGCATTCCTGTCCTATTCCTGTCTATTTCCTATCCCTGCATTGTTTTAATCCTCCAATTCAAACGAGCCCTTACAGAATTACTTCTCTTACAGATAGTTGTCAAAGAAAACCTTGCGTGGTTTGTCCCGCTCCTGCTGCGCCGTCGTCCACCCCAGCTCAGCTGCTCCAATGACAGAAGGGTCCAGCACAGTAGGGATCCGGCCTCCAGACTGTCTTTCGCCGCCTCAGATCTTCTTCCCCGCCGCTGGCAGCCATGAAAACTGCACTACCATCATCAACTGAGCAGATGACCTCGAGAACTACACGGGTTCGCAAGAGAGGTCGCACTCTTTCGTGTCTGCTTATGTTATGCATCGCTTAATATTACATGCTACTTTATCGTCCTGTTCACCGATTAGACTCTAAGTCAGCTCCAAACTAATGGTCAAACTTGAGTTTTTAAATGGTTGTGGGGTACATATCGGGGCCGCTATCAATAGTATCTATCTACTATCTGGTTAATCTCTGGTGTCTACTATGAGTTTCATGTTGGGTGGGAAACAAACAGTAAAGAACCAATTATCTGTATTTTTTTAACTGAAGCCATTATCTGCCAGCTATTATTGGTTTTGGGTCTATCCATAGGTTGCTACCATCACTCTGGATTTCTGCATGCACTCCTTACATAATCTCACTATGTTTTATTCCTATGCATGGCAGTTATTGTAAACAATGGAACTGAACATGTAGAGCAAAAGAGACGAGCCTTGTGTGGCAATAAAATTTCATGCAGATGTCGCTCCATGGTAGGCGCAAAGGCAGCCCCCTCCATGCATTTCGGATTGTAATCGAGAGGAAGATATCTGTTCTGAGGGGGATTCAGAAGGAGAAGACAACTCCTATTTACCCCTTGAGGTCTTCGCTCTAACTTGGCATGCTGATGTTGGTTATATCATGCATATGGTGTCTTGCATTGCTTACTTTATACATCAAATATGTCATCTTCTTAGTTTAGACATCCTTTGTGCGAATGCCATCTATTTAGTTTATTCATCGTTTATGTGAATTATGCAATGCCATCTTGTTTAGCCATGCATCATATATATGAATTTTGCAATGCCATCCTGCTTAGCCAGTCATCTTATATGTAAATTATATCAGGCCATCCTTTTTTTCATTACATATTACATTTGTCAACAATGTTATTACATTCAACTGCTCTTCGTGTGCATCAGCCATTTGACACGGTGATGGCAAATTCTGGAGTGAAAACAAGGTCTTCAGAGCAGACTATGCTATCTGACAAAGCGCATATCTCGCTGGTTACGGATAGCTCCTCAGAGGAGGATTCAGAGATAGATGACCAGTCCTATTCCCCCCCCCCCCCCCGAGGTGTATGCTCTAACTTGGCAGAGTTATGTTGCTCATATCGTGCATATGGTGTCTTGCATTGCTATGTCATTTGATTAGTTTAGACATGCTTTGTGTGAATGCCACCTGTTCAGTGTCTAATTACCATATATGTGAATTATGCATTGCCATCTTGTTGCAAGACATTATATATGTGAATTATACAATGCTATCTTGTTGCAAAGGCATTATATATGTGAATTATGCAATGCCATGCTGTTTAGCCAATCATCATGTATGTGAATCATATCATGCTATCATTTTTTTGTATTACATGTTCCATTTGGTGACAACGTTTGTATATTCAACTACTCTTCCTGTGCATCAGCCATTTGAAGCGGTGATGGGAGTATCTGGAGTGAAAACAAGGTACTCAGAGCAGACAATGCTACCTGCTGAAGCAGACATCTTGCTGGTTACAGAGAGCTCCTTAGAGGAGGATTCAGAGACTGATGACCAGTCCTATTTTCCCCCTGAGGTCTATGCTCAAACTTGGCAGGGTTATATTACCCATGTCATGCATGTTGTCTTGCATTGCTTAGTTTTTACATCATATATGGATTGCCATCTGCTTACTTACTTGCTTACTATATAAATCATATATTTGAATTATATCATGCCATCATGTTTACATAGTACATACACATCATCTATCTGAATTATGGCATGGCAACCCATTTAATAAAGACATCATATAGTTATATCATCTCATCCTGTTTAGTGTTTACAGTCATCATATTTTGAATTATGGCATTCTATCCGTGAATGTATGTGAATTATGGCATGCCAACCTATTTAATAAGCACATTATATAGTTATGTCATGTCAACCTGTTTACATAGTCTCATATTTTGAACTATGTCTTTCCATCTTTTTTAGTTAGCCATCATAATGTGAAATTGTGTCATGCTATCCTGTTTAGTTAGCCATCATATATGTGAAATTATGTCATGCTATCTTGTTTCGTTAGACAACATAAATATGAATTATTTCATGCCCTCTTTTATTCCCCACTATCCATTGCACCTGTCTATCATACAATGTCTATACTTTCAATTACTTTTCTTGTTTATCAGCCATTTGAATTGGAGAGCGTGATGGCAGTATCTAAGGGAGTAACATCACGGTCTTCAGAGAAGATAGTGCTACCAGTTCATGCAGATAGAACCACGATTGTACTTTCCCAAGGACCAGATCCACCACACATAACCCAGACTCTCGCAGATTGTACCCCTACCCAGTTGGACAGAGAACCAGCTACACCCCTTCTAACCCCAACCCCGGCAGATAGTAACCCAGTTCCAGTTGACACAACACCGTCTCCACCACAGAGCACCCAAACACGAGCAATTAGTAAGGGAACTGCTGTGCCCAAAGGACAAGGACGACCACTCCAAATCCCAACTCAACGCTTAAAGGAGAAGAAGATTTGTTCTCAGGTCAGGTTCTGTAGCTATGGTTCATACTCCTTTGCTCTTGCATGACTATATTTACTCATACCAACTATTTTCAAATTTGAAGGATGGAATTGAAACTCCAATGGCGCAACAGGTATGTTTTAAACCTGTTTCTTTAACTGGTTTGCTGTTGTAACCCGCTCTATGTTATTTTCAGTTTCGATTGAATAAATAGTTATGTTCTCATGTCATGCACATTACAAGTGTTGTTATTTCTCTGTAGTTACCCACACTTATATTCTGTCTATTCTGCTTTGTCTTGAACAAATATTATTTGAACTGTGTCTCTATCTTGATTTGGCAACAAAAACTAGAATGGTATAGACCATAAAGTGACCATGGTACATAGATATATGTTTGTTTCATGCTGTTATCCCGTCCACTTTACTACTGAACTCATTTACCAAAATGAGTTTCATATACAACATGGTAAACATGTGATGTGTCTGCTTGTTTCTCTTTTAGAATGCGGACAAAATATTGGAGAACAGTACCGCGTTATCCAATGGTAAAGGAAGTAATGCAAATACAGTTCAAGATAGTGAGACATCCCTGTTGGTCTCCAAGAAAGCTGATAAAAACTATCTTGACGACAGTGAGGGAACCCAAAAGTCCTGTCTTGATGTAGTGTTCGAGTTACTGGCCACTACTGCTGGCACAAGCTCTTCGAACTAGCTGCCTGAATCAGTTCGTCTTCTTGAGTCTCAACTTCAAGTTGAAAGACATCGATCAGATGTGCTGCGACAGGAAACTGAAGGACTGAGGAAGTCCCTACAGAATTCAGATGCATATTTTCTGGTGCAACAGCAAGCGCTGGAGATTTAAGCGCCAAACAAGAGAAAGTTAATAAGCTTGCTAAGCATCTTGCCAGCATTATGGGTACCCAGGATATTGTTTCTTGAGATCTTCTGAAGTGGTTTCAGTTCTGGATTTGTTTTGCTGCGGCGTTTATTTGCGCTGGTCGCCAACTTTGACAACCAGTGTATATGATATGCTGCTTTGTTCCCTATATTTGCACTGGTGGCGAACTTTGATGCCCAGTGGATGTAATATGTGTAATAGCCGTGATAGCCTAGCGTTAGTTGCTTGCTTATTTATGTCCTTGTTGTCTTGTTTATTTGTTTGCTTGTAGTCATTGCAGTTCTTTTTCCGCGGTTAGCTAGTGGCTGCAATAACCTATTTTTTAAAACTAGGCCACAATAACCATGGGCTAATATTTACTGTAGTGACACTGGGCCTCCTACTGGCCGTAGAAACAGTGGGCCTTCTACGGGCCGTAGAAACAATGGGCCTTCTACGGGCAGTAGAAACAATGGGCCTTCTGCGGGCCGCATTATCAATGGGCCTTATATGGGCCATATAATCGATTGGCCAAACATGGGCCAAAAAGACCGCATTATGGCCGTAAACGGGCTAGAGTTGGAATTATCCGTTCATGGGCCGACCATAACGGGCCATCCTTAATAGGCCGTATTTGATGACGCTATGAAATCAGCCCAACATATTAACAGACCACAAACGAGCCGACTATAACCACGGGCTGAATTTGGCCCACAAGCAGAAAATGACAGTAACGGGCCGTAAGTAAACGAATGCTGGAAATGAGCCCAAGAATAAATGGGCTCTAAGAAGGCCGAAAGATAACATGGGCTGGAAACGGCCCAACGGAATAACGGGCCATTAATGGGTATAAAGTGATACACTGATCATTACGGGCCAGTTTCACCACGGGCCGTTAATGGGTGTAAAGTGATACACTGTTCATTACGGCCCAGTTTCTCCACGGGCCGTTAGTAGGCCAAGAGTTACATAGGGCCTCATATGGGCCGAAAGGCGTCATGAGCCATACATGGGCCATAAGTGAAAACGGGCTGGAATCATATTGGATGGCCCAGATGACGCTACTGGGCCTAATTCGGATAGGGTGTAACGGGCCTTGGGTTAGCGGGCTATAAATGGGCTATATTCGAACATGCCGTTAACAGGCTTTCCATGGGCCGGCCCGCCAGCTTTTCACCAAGTTAAACGTGCCGGCCTTTTCACAGGAATGGTCCTCTATTGGGCCGTGCCACGCGTCGACGTATCATAGGCGCCGTCCATCCAATGAGTGGTTGACATCTGTCCCAACGATGAGCCGACACGTGTTTCCTCCAGCCAATGATGATTTTACATGTGGAAAATCCCCATTGGTTGGGGCTGTTAATGGGTTATCGGATCCAAAACCCGACCCGATAGCTTAACGGTGTTCCGTTACGGTGGATGCCAAGTGTCGGTCACCCTTGACGAAAGCACTTCTGTGACGCGCGATTTATCATCATGGAAGTGGACACTTCCGTGATGATAATTTTGGTAATGTCATGGAACACTTCTACGACAGCACAAGTATGACTATCTTGATTCTGTCATAAATTTGTCATGGATGTACATGCATGACAAAAAACGACCTACTGTGACAAACACGTATCATCACGGAAGTGTATTTTTTTGTAGTGATTCCACCCCTAACCTAGCCCCCTTCCTCTCCACGCGCCGGACAATGTCCGCCCACCGCCAGACATCCCCGCCGCCGCTAATCATACGCCGCCACGTGGCATGCCAGCTCTCTCCGCCGTCGGCCCGGGCGAGCCCGGATCGCCCCTCCCCCCCCCGAGCCCATCGCGCCTCGCCCAGCCGCCTTCGTCCGCCCGCTCGCCGAGGTCCGCCGCGCCGCCCCACGCCCTTGCCGGTCACCGCCCGCAGCTGTTCGCCGGAGCGCACCGCCGCCTCGCTCCGGCCGCCGTGCCCCGCACCGCGGTGCCGTCTCCCGTCGCCTGACCTCGCCGCGGAGGACGCCGACGCCGTCACCGACTCTGGCCAGCCTCCTCCTCAACTTTCGCCGACCGGATCCGGCGTCTTCGACAAGTCCGGCCACCGCGTTCTACTATTCCGACGATCCTCGTTGCGCGTGCCACCCCGATCCAGATCTGGATCCAAACCCTAGGGGTTGACTTTTTCCCTCTCTTTCAGTAATTTTTGCATAACTTCATGGCATCATAACTCTACATCCATGGCTCCGTTTTGGGCGTGTAGCATATCAAATTGTTCGTCTCGATGAGTACTTCATTTCATTCCATTGCACAATGTTCATTTGAGCTCATCTTGATGCACTAAATGCTGTTGGAAGAGTTCTAGTTTCTGTTAGTTTCAAATTCTTATCAGTAATTGGTCATTTGTCATTTTTGCCATGATTGTTGTGTGCCTCCTATGATCTTGAGCCCTACATGTGTTTTGAAGTATGCCGTGTCATCTTTACAGGGGTGTATGCCATGTATTTTTGTGATCTCTGTGGTGACTAGCACAGGCATGCAAAGTAGCTCTCGTAATGTTGCTGATTTCAGGGACTTAGAATTTCACTAAGTCCTTGTCTGCTGTTATTTTTATGCCATGTATCCATGTTCCTACACAGTGATCCATGCCTCTTTTGAGCATGATAAGTAAGGATGTTTTGTAGATATTGTGGTTCTCTATCCATCCATGTCTTTGTTTGCAATTATGGAGCACCCTAGCTTGACTCAATCGAGCTCTACTTTTGCTATAAAATGTTCCTGGCAGAATGTTTACATGTTAAGCATTTTTGCCGAGCTTGTTGTAGTTGATCCATGCATGCTATGAGGTTGTTCTTGTCATGTTTAGCTTCTATGCCATGTCTACTTGCTGGGTGTATGCTTAGTTTGTCATGCAATGCTTTGTGGTGAGTGCTTCGAGCTCGTAAACATGCCTACGTGAATCTGTTTTGCCATGTTCCAGTTTTCTGCTAAGTCTGAATCTGTTAACGATAGTTGCTATGTTCACATGGTTGCCCTTGTATTTTTTGATCCCTTTTGGCTTATGGTCAGTAAGGGACTTTTGTTGTATGCTTTGAGTAGCTTCATGCCATGCCTTGCTTTGCCATGATATGTTCCTATAGCATGTTGTTATCTTGCTCTAAACATTGCTTCGTGATGTTAAATTCCTGACATGTTATTTTCACTAAGCATGTAACCTGTTATCTTTTGCACTTTTGCCATGATTGTTTGAGCCTGCTATTGAGTGATTTAGCCGTAGCTCAGTGTTCATATTGTGTCAAGCATCTTGAGTGGATCCCTGCCATGTATTTTGTTGTTATGTTAGAGTGTAGTAGCTTGTTGTTCTTGATGCATTTAGATGGCCTCGTGCTGTTAATCACAGATCGTGCCATTATTGTTTTGCTTGCCTTTTCCAATCCGTGCATCCGATTCCGGTGATATTTATATCGATTTCGACCAAAATCAACTCCTCTTTCTAGTGGCACTCTTGGTTTTCCAAGTTGAGGCCTGGTTCAATCATTCCTTTCCGAAACATGCATATGCATTGCATATCACATCTCGCATATCATGCCATGTTTTGCATCATGTTGCTTGCGCATTGCACCGTGGTTGATTGTGTATCCCTTTGCTTGTGTTCTTGCTATGGGTAGAGATGGGAGACGAGTTCATGTTCGAAGACACATTGAGAACGTTTACGAGGATCAAGCTTTCCTCTTCTCGGAGATCTTTGCAGGCAAGATGACCATACCCTCGAAATCACTTCTATCTTTGCTTGCTAGCTGGTCGCTCTATTGCTATGCCTATGCTACGATACCTACCACTTGCTTATCATGCCTCCCTTATTGCCATGTCAAGCCTCTAACAGACCTTGTCCTAGCAAACCATTGTTTGGCTAGTTTACCGCTTTGCTCAGCCCCTCTTATAGCGTTGCTAGTTGCAGGTGAAGATTGGAGTTTGTTCCTTGTTGGAACATGGATATTTTGTTGGGATATCACAATATCTCTTATTTAATTAATGCATCTATATACTTGGTAAAGGATGGAAGGCTCGGCCTTATGCCTGGTGTTTTGTTCCACTCTTGCCGCCCTAGTTTCCGTCATACCGGTGTTATGTTCCTTGATTTTGCGTTCCTTACGCGGTTGGGTTATAATGGGAACCCCTTGATAGTTTGCTTTGAATAAAACTCCTCCAGCAAGGCCCAACGTTGGTTTTACCATTTGCACTAACAGCCTACCACCTTCCCTTGGGTTCTGTAGACTCAAGGGTCATCTTTATTTGACCCCCCGGGCCAGTGCTTCTCTAAGTGTTGGTCCAAACTAGAGCCCCTTGCAGCGCTACCTCGGGGAAACTTGAGGGCTAGTTTTAGTTGTACGGATTGCTCATCCAGTGTTGCCCTGAGAACGAGATATGTGCAGCTCCTATCGGGATGTCGGCGCATCGGGCGGCTTTGCTGGTTTAGTTTTACCATTGTCGAGATGTCTTGTAACCTGGATTCCGAGTCTGATCGGGTTGTCTTGGGAGAAGGAATATCCTTCGTTGATCGTGAGAGCTTGTGATGGGCTAAGTTGGGACACCCCAGCAGGGTTTTGAACTTCCGAAAGCCGTGCCCATGGTTATGGGAAGATGGGAATTTGTTAATGTCCGGTTGTAGAAAACTTGACACTTAACTAAAATGCATCAACCGCGTGTGTAGCCGTGATGGTCTCTTCTCGGCAGAGTCCGGGAAATGAACACGGTTTTGTGTTATGCTTGAACATAGGTTGTTCTAGGATCACTTCTTGATCATAGTTTCTCGACCATGCTTTTCCTTCTCTCCTCGCTCTCATTTGCGTATGTTAGCCACCATATATGCTAGTGCTTGCTGCAGCTCCACCTCATACCTTTACCCTACCCATAAGCTTAAATAGTCTTGATCGCGAGGGTGTGAGATTGCTGAGTCCCCATGGCTCACAGATTACTTCCAAAACCATTTGCAGGTGCCGATGATACCATGCAGGTGACGCAACCAAGCTCAAGGAGGAGCTCGATGAAGATCTTGTTCGTTGTGTTGTTTCGTTTCAGTTGATCAGTAGTGGAGCCCAATTGGTACGATCGGGGATCTGTAGTATTAGGTGCAGTCCTCTTTTATTTTGGATCCGTAGTCGGTCCTTGATTGTATCTGGATGATGTAATGCTATGTTCATGTATTGCGTGAAGTGGCGATTGTAAGCCAACTATGTACCTCTTTCTTATTCAGTACATGGGATGTGTAAAGATTACCCCTCTTGCGACATTGCCTTCAATGCGGTTATGCCTCTAAGTCGTGCTTCGACACGTGGGAGATATAGCCGCATCGAGGGTGTTACAATATGGTACACTTTCCGAGGAAACAACCTCAAGTTCATAGTATCAATTCTATTGGAAAAATTCCATCGATTATTTTTGGAGGTTTTGAATTTCCTCTACCTACTGTCAAGAAGAAATATGGTATTCTTATTGTTGGGGATGTGCATATACCCGTTGAGGTAATCTAGTGTTATTCGAAAATTCTCCGGTTCCATGTTATTCGGAATAAGTTTGTTAACAAGACTTGATCAACCTTGTTAATGGATTCCTTTTGATGATCATGAGATGGATGAATTTAGAAGGCACAACTCTCTGTACCCTCCTTTTGCTTTCTGTTATTTATATTAAATAAAATAAAATAGTATTTTCTGTCTGTTATCTGAATTATTCGTGCAATATAAAATACCCCGAAAATAAAAGTTCTCCAAATGCCTTGAAATTTAAATATGATTTTTTCTGGAATATTTGAGAATATTTGGCACTGAGAACACAGCAGGGGGGCATCCACCTGGCCATGAGGATGGAGGCCGCGCCCCCTGCCTCGTGGGCCCACGGTGGCCCTCCTCCACTTATACCTGCACCCACACACTCCTTCTTCCTCCCACAAACACCAATATCCAGCTCAAGCACGAGTTCGAGCTCATTTTGCTGCGATTTTCGATCTCCTTGCTCAAAGCACCTCTCACAAAGCTGCTTTGGGGGATTGTTCCTTGGTATGTGACTCCTCCATTGGTCCAATTAGTTTTTGTTCTAGTGCTTTATTCATTGCATATTTTTGCTTCTTAGGTGACCCTGTTCTTGAGCTTGCATGTCAAATTTATATGGTCAAAAGTAGTTTTGATGCATGATATTGCCTCGAGGCACTTGTGGGAGTAGTTGCTATCAATTTTGTTGAGTTTGGTTCACTTTTATTTTGAAGTTACTAAAAATCTCAGAAATTTTTCAGAGGAGGAAATATGTTTAGGAAAATGTACCAAGGTGGTTCTTCAAGGAAGCAAGGACCCAGGCTTGCAATGTGTGATGCTGATGAAGAGCCACCAAGAGACGCTCCAATGCGTCCTTGTGAATGGCCTTCAGAGGATTTCATGGATCAAGCGGGAATTAAGGAAGAATTTAATGCATATTTGCGTAACGCTGATCTTGTGAGCTTCGAGGAAGAAAAATGCCGTCAGTACCACTATCTCACTAGCTCCTTTGTGAGGAGGTTTGAATTTTCATACTCGCGTAATTCTCAAACTGTCCTGTTTGATCTTTATGAAAATTCTTAAACTATGGACTTAGAGGACTTTACCACTGCTTGCAAACTTCCACAATGGGGTAGTACTACTGAACCTCACAAATCTGAATTTAGAGAATTTCTTGCTAATATAACTGTGGGGGAATCTAGAGATATAACACAAGCTACCATAGGGAGCATTCATTTTCCTGCTATACATTATTTTGCTCTCTTCATAGGTAGATGCATTAATGGTAAAGATGAAGCATGTCACATGTGTGTCCCTGACCTCAGTATTCTTAGGAGTGCTACATTAGGAGATAAATCTTATAATTTGGGAGCCATTGTTGCACGTAGGTTGCATCTTAATAGATTTAATGGAGATTTCTTTGGTGGAATTTATGCAACCCGTATAGCTAATTTTCTTGGTATAACCATACGTGAGGATGATATTGAGTTGCCTTCTTCTTATTTGGATTATGAGGCTATGGTTCATCATTAGTTTGAGAGGAATGATCAGTTCCTCCAGTATCGACTAATCTTTGACAGACGACGCACCTATCACGTCGCACTCCCTGCTTCTACTTTCTTTGACTTTCAGGCAAAAGGGAGATATTTTATAACCAGAGAGGAGGCGGAAGAGTATAAGAGGAGAGCTAAGATAGCTCACATCGAAGCTACATCCCACGATGCAATGACCGCCGCATCTCAGTAAGACCCCAACTACAACTTTGGATATCCACCAGGCCAACCATGACATTAAACCAACTTAGACCAAAAGCCTAAGCTTGGGGGAGTACGTATTTCTCACCGACATTACATTCATGTTCACACACTCATTGCCAGATGTCGGTGCTCATACTTTTTCATTGTAATATCCATGCTAGTTTGTTTTCTCTTTTTATGCTTTCTTCTTGTGTGTTTAATAAACCTTAAGAAAAACCAAAAAAAATTAGTTGTAGCTTTTAACTAGTTTACTTTCCATGCTTATAGTAGTAATTAAAAAGAAAACCCAAAAAGATTTCCTGTTCTTCTTTTGCTTGTTGGGAGCTTTCCCATGTAAATTGTTTTATTTCTTTTCTTTTCTTTGGCGGTCGATAGGACAAGACCATAATTAAATTGTTGAAGTGGCTCTTATATGCATTATTGTTTATCTGACAAAGCCCATATTGCCTTGTCTTCTCCTATTTATTGAATGCTTGCAGATTCCAGCTTAGTCCAATGCACGTGCACTATTATTATTATTCACATCATTCGGTCATGCAAGTGAAAGGCAATTATGACGATATATGATGGATTGATTGAGATAAGAAAAGCTGGTATGAACTCGACCTCTCTTGTTTTTGTAAATATGATTAGTTCATCGTTCCTGATTCAGCCTATTATGAATAAACATGTTTGCAATGACAATTAGAAATTATAGTTGCTTATGCCATGCTTAATTAGCTAGGAGCTTATAATGGTTTACCTTGCGTGCCAACATGCTATTAAAATGGTTGTGATGTGGTATGATAGGGTGGTATCCTCTTTTGAATGTTTCGAGTGGCTTGACTTGGCACATGTTCACGCATGTAGTTGAAACAAAATCAACATAGCCTCTACGATATTTATGTTCATGGTGCATTATATCCTACTCATGCTTGCATTCGGTGTTGATTAATTTTAATGCATGTTCATGACTGTTGTTGCTCTCTAGCTGGTCGCTTCCCAGTCTTTTGCTAGCCTTCACCTGTACTAAGCGGGAATACTGCTTGTGCATCCAATCGCATAAACCCCAAAGTTATTCCATATGAGTCCACCATACCTACATATATACGGTATCTACCGGTCGTTCCAAGTAAATTTGTATGTGCCAAACTCTAAACCTTCAAATAAATATCCTATTTTGTATGCTCGAATAGCTCATGTATCAACTAGGGCTGTCTGTATCTTCCATGTTAGGCGGGTTATTCTCAAGAGGAGTGGACTCCGCTCCTCACTCACGAGAAAATGGCTGGTCACCGGGATGCCCAGTCCCATGCTTTATGCAAATCAAATCAAAATAATTGCAAACAAACCTCCCCGTGGGACTCTTGTTAGTTGGATGCACTCGTTGTTTTGAGCAAGCCATGGATTGATGCTTGTTGGTGGAGTGGGAGTATAAACTTTACCACTCTGTTTGGGAACCGCCTATAATGTGTGTAGCATGGAAGATATCGCCATCTCTTGGTTGTTATGTTGACAATGAAAGTATAGCGCTCAAAATATTATTCACCTCTATTTCAAAACCGAGCTCTGGCACCTCTACAAATCCCTGCTTCCCTCTACGAAGGGCCTATCTATTTACTTTCTTGTTGAGTCATCATCCTCTTATTAAAAAGCACCAGTTGGAGAGCACCACTGTCATTTGCATTCATTATTGTTAGTTTACATTGAGTATGACTTGACTGGATCTCTTTTACCATGAATTAGAATGTCTAGTTAGTCCTTGATCTTTAAAGGTGCTCTGCATTTATGTTTTGCAGTCTCAGAAAGGGCTAGCGAGATACCATCTTGTTATATCATATTATGATTGTTTTGAGAAAGTGTTGTCATCCGAGATTTATTATTATTGCTCGCTAGTTGATCATGCCATTGATATGAGTAAACATGAGACCTGAGAGTTATTGTGAATATGGTTAGTTCATAATCTTTGCTGAAAACTTGAATGCTGGCTTTACATATTTACAACAACAAGAGCAAACAGAGTTTGTAAAAGTTTTTCTTTATCACTTTCAGTTTGTTAACTGAATTGCTTGAGGACAAGCAAAGGCTTAAGCTTGGGGGAGTTGATACGTCTCCGTCCTATCTACTTTTCCAAACACTTTTGTGCTTGTTTTGGACTCTAACTTGCATGATTTGAATGGAACTAACCCGGACTGACGCTGTTTTCAGCAGAATTGCCATGGTGTTATTTATGTGCAGAAATAAAAGTTCTCGGAATGAGCTGAAACTTCACGGAATGTCTTTTTGGAAATAATAAAAAATCCTTGCAAAAGATGAAGACCAAGGGGCCCACACCCTAGCCACGAGGGTGGGGGGCGCGCCCCTACCTCGTGGGCCCCCTGGAGCTCCTCTAACCTCGACTCCAACTCTATATATTCACTTTCGGGGAGAAAAAAATAAAGAGAGAAGGATTCATCGCGTTTTATGATATGGAGCCACCGCCAAGCCCTAAAACCTCTCGGGAAGGCTGAATTGGAGTCCGTTCGGGGCTTCGGAGAGGGGAATCCGTCGCCATCGTCATCATCAACCATCCTCCATCACCAATTTCATGATGCTCACCACCGTGCATGAGTAATTCCATCGTAGGCTTGCTGGACGGTGATGGGTTGGATGGGATCTATCATGTAATCGAGTTCGTTTTGTTAGGGTTTGATCCCTAGTATCCACTATGTTCTTAGATTGATGTTGCTATGACTTTTCTATGCTTAATGCTTGTCACTAGGGCCCGAGTGCCATGATTTCAGATCTGAACCTATTATGTTTTCATCAATATATGAGTGTTCTTGATCCTATCTTGCAAGTCTATAGTCACCTACTATGTGTTATGATCCGGCAACCCCGAAGTGACAATAATCGGGACCACTCCCGGTGACGACCGTAGTTTGAGGAGTTCATGTATTCACTATGTGTTAATGCTTTGGTCCAGTACTCTATTAAAAGGAGGCCTTAATATCCCTTAGTTTCCATTAGGACCCCGCTGCCATGGGAGGGTAGGACAAAATATGTCATGCAAGTTCTTTTCCATAAGCACGTATGACTATATTCGGAATACATGCCTACATTACATTGATGATTTGGAGCTAGTTCTGTGTCACCCTAGGTTATCACTGTTACATGATGAACCGCATCCGGCATAATTATCTATCACCGATCCATTGCCTACGAGCTGTCCATATATTGTTCTTTGCTTATTTACTTTTCCGTTGCTATTGCCATCACCACTACAAAATACCAAAAACATTACTTTTGCTACCGTTACCACTACTATCATATTACTTTGCTACTAAATACTTTGCTGCAGATATTAAGTTTCCAGGTGTGGTTGAATTGACAACTCAGCTGCTAATACTTGAGAATATTCTTTGGCTCCCCTTGTGTCGAATCAATAAATTTGGGTTGAATACTCTACCCTCAAAAACTGTTGCGATCCCCTATACTTGTGGGTTATCAATGCGTTAACCCCGAAGTGACAATAGTCGGGATACTTACCGGTGACGACCGTAGTTTGAGGAGTTCATGTATTCACTATGTGTTAATGCTTTGTTTCGGTACTCTATTAAAAGGAGGCCTTAATATCCCTTAGTTTCTGCTAGGACCCCGCTGCCACAGGAGGGTAGGACAAAAGATGTCATGCAAGTTCTTTTCCATAAGCACGTATGACTATATTTGGAATACATGCCGACATTACATTGATGAATTGGAGATAGTTCTGTGTCACCCTAGGTTATGACTGTTACATGATCGATTGCATCTGGCATAATTCTCCATCACCGATCCATTGCCTACGAGCTTTCCATATATTGTTCTTCGCTTATTTACTTTTCAGTTGCTATTGTTATCATCACTACAAAACACCAAAAATATTAATTTTGCTACCATTACTTTTGCTATTGTTACCACTACTATCATATTACTTTGCTACTAAAGACCTTGCTGCAGATATTAAGTTTCCAGGTGTGGTTGAATTAACAAATCAGTTGCTAATACTTGAGAATAGTCTTTGGCTCCCCTTGTGCCGAATCAATAAATTTGGGCTGAATACTCTACCCTCGAAAACTGTTTTGATCCCCTATACTTGTGGGTTATCAGGAGTTCTTAAGTAATATGATTAATTTAACTTAAATTTATCATGAACTTAGCCCTGATAGTATTTGCATATCTATGTTGTAGATCAATTGCTCGCATATAGCTTCCCTGTTTTATTTATGATATGTTCCTAGAGAAAACTATGTTGAAAATGTAAGTAGCAATGATGTGGACTAGCTCTGTGATCTGAGGATTATCCTCATTGCTGCACAGAAGAATTATGTCGTTGATGCGCCCCTAGGTGACAAACCTATTGTAGGAGCAGAGGCAGACGTTATGAACGTTTGGCAAGCTCGGTATGATGACTACTTGATAGTTTAGTGCGCCATGCTTTACAGCTTAGAACCGGGACTTCGAAAAAGTTTTGAACGCCACGGAGCATATAAGATGTTCCAAGAGTTGAAATTGGAATTTAAGACTCATGCCCGAGTCAAGAGGTATGAGATCTCTGACAAGTATTTTTGCCTACAAGATGGAGAAGAATAGCTCAACCAGTGAGCATGTGCTCAGATTGTCTGAGTACTACAATAGCTTGAATCAAGTGGGAGTTAATCTTCCAGATAAAATAGTGATTGACAGAGTTCTCTAGTCACTATCACCAAGTCACTGGAACTTTGTGATGAACTATAATATGCAAGGGATGACAAAAACGACCCTCGAGCTCTTCGTGATTTTGAAATCGATGAAGGTAGAAATCGAGAAAAGCATCAAATGTTGATGATTGATAAGACCACTAGTTTCAAGTAAAAGGGCAAGGGAAAGAAAGGGAACTTCAAGAAGAATGACAAGCAAGTTGCCACTCCCATTAAGAAGCCCAAAGCTAGACCCAAACCTGAAACTGAGTGCTTCTACTGCGAAGGAAATGGTCACTGGAAGCGAAACTGCCCCAAATACTTGGCGGATAAGAAGGATGGCAAAGTGAACAAAATTATATATGATATACATGTTATTGATGTGTACTTTACTAGTGTTCATAGTAGCCCCTCTGTATTTGATACTAGTTCAGTTGCTATGATTAGTAACTCGAAACAGGAGTTACAAAATGAACAAAGACTAGTTGAGGGCAAGGTGGCGATGCGTGTTGGAAGTGATTCCAAGGTTGATAAATCACCATCGCACACTCCCTTTACCTTCGGGATTAGTGTTGAACCTAAAATAAATGTTATTTGGTGTTTGCGTTGAGCATAATATGATTGGATCATGTTTATTGCAATATGGTTATTCATTTAAGTCAAAGAATAATTGTTATTCTGTTTACATGAATAATACCTTCTGAGGTCATACACCCAAGGTGAATGGTTTATTGAATAATACCTTCTGAGGTCATACATGAATAATATTGATGCCAAAAGATGAAAAGTTGATAATGATAGTGCAACATATTTGTGGCACTGCCGTTTAGGTCATATTGGTGTAAAGCGCATGAAGAAACTACATGCTGGTGGGCTTTTGGAATCACTTGATTATGAATCACTTGATGCTTGCGAACCATGCATCATGAGCAAGATGACCAAGACTCCGTTCTCCGGAACATGGAGCGAGCAACTGACTTGTTGGAAATAATACATACTGATGTATGCGATCCAATGAGTGTTGAGGCTCGCGGCGGGTATCATTATTTTCCGACCTTCACAGATGATTTGAGCAGATATGGGTATATCTACTTGATGAAACATAAGTCTGAAACATTTGAAAAGTTCAAAGAATTTCAGAGTGAAGTGGAAAATCATCATAACTAGAAAATAAAGTTTCTACGATCTGATCGTGGAGGTGAATATTTGAGTTACGAGTTTGGTCTTCATTTGAAACGATGTGGAATAGTTTCGCAACTCACGCTAGATGGAACACCACAGCGTAATGGTGTGTACAAACGTCATAACCGTAGTTTATTAGATATGGTGCGATCTATGATGTCTCTTACCGATTTATCACCATCATTTTGGGGTTATACATTAGAGACAGCTGCATTCACGTTAAATAGGGCACCATCTAAATCCGTTGAGACGACACCATATGAATTGTGGTTTCGCAAGAAACCTAAGCTGTCGTTTCTTAAAGTTTAGGGCTGTGATGCTCATGTGAAAAAGTTTCAACCTGATAAGCTCGAACCCAAATCGGAGAAATGTGTCTTCATAGGATACCCAAAGGAGACTGTTGGGTACACCTTCTATCATAGATCCGAAGGCAAGATCTTCGTTGCTAAGAATGGATCCTTTCTAGAGAAGGAGTTTCTCTCGAAATAAGAGAGTGGGAGGAAAGTAGAACTTGATGAGATAATTGTACCTTCTCCCGAATTGGGAAGTAGTTCATCACAGAAATCAGTTACAGTGATGCCCGCTCCCTCTTGAGAACTACATTGGTTTTCCCTTGAAGAGGAAAGGGTGATGCAGCAAAGTAGCGTAAGTATTTCCCTCAGTTTTTGAGAACCAAGGTATCAATCTAGTAGGAGGCTACGCGTGAATCCCTCGCACCTACACAAACAAATAAATCCTCACAACCAACGCGATAAGGGGTTGTCAATCCCTACATGGTCAGTTACGAGAGTGAGATCTGATAGATATGATAAGATAATATTTTTGGTATTTTTATGATAAAGATGCAAAGTAAAATAGAAAGCAATAAAAATAACTAAGTATTGGAAGATTGATATAATGGAGAATAGACCCGGGGGCCATAGGTTTCACTAGTGGCTTCTCTCAAGTGCATAAGTATTTTACGGTGGGTGAACAAATTACTGTTGAGCAATTGACAGAATTGAGCATAATTATGATAATATCTAGGTATGTTCATGTATATAGGCATCACGTCTAAGACAAGTAGACTGACTCCTGCTTGCATCTACTACTATTACTCCACACATCGACCGCTATCCAGCATGCATCTAGAGTATTAAGTTCATTAGAATAGAGTAACGCTTTAAGCAAGATGACATGATGTAGAGGGATAAATTCATCCAATGTGATAAAAAACCCTTCTTGTTATCCTTGATGGCAACAATATAATACGTGCCTTGCTGCCCCTACTGTCACTGGGAAAGGACACCACAAGATTGAACCCAAAGCTAAGCACTTCTCCCATTGCAAGAAAGATCAATCTAGTAGGCCAAACCAAACTGATAATTCGAAGAGACTTGCAAAGATAACCAATCATACATAAAAGAATTCAGAGAAGATTCAAATATTGTTCATAGATAAACTTGATCATAAACCCACAATTCATCGGTCTCAACAAACACACCGCAAAAAGAAGATTACATCGAATAGATCTCCACGAGAGAGGGGGAGAACATTGTATTGAGATCCAAAAAGAGAGAGAAAGCCATCTAGCTAATAACTATGTACCCGAAGGTCTGAGGTAAACTACTCACACTTCATCGGAGAGGCTATGGTATTGATGTAGAAGCCCTCCGTGATCGATGCCCCCTCCGGCAGAGCTCCGGAACAGGCCCCAAGATGGGATCTCGTGGATACGGAAAGTTGCGGCGGTGGAATTAGGTTTTTGGCTCCGGCTCTGATCGTTTGGGGGTACATAGGTATATATAGGAGGAAGGAGTACGTTGGTGGAGCAACGTGGGGCCCACGAGGGTGGAGGGCGCGCCTGGGGGGTAGGCGCGCCCCCTACCTCGTGGCTTCCTGGTAGCTTTCTTGACGTAGGGTCCAAGTCCTCTGGATCATGCTCATTCCTAAAATCACGTTCCCGAAGGATTCATTCCGTTTGGACTCCGTTTGATATTCTCTTTCTGCGAAACTCTGAAATAGGCAAAAACAACAATTCTGGGCTGGGCCTCTGGTTAATAGGTTAGTCCCAAAAATAATATAAACATGAATAATAAAGCCCAATATTGTGCAAAACAGAAGATAATATAGCATGGAGCAATCAAAAATTATAGATACGTTGGAGACGTATCAATGCCTACACCAATTAGTAAGGAAGTTAATGATGATGATCATGAAACTTTAGATCAAGTTACTACCGAACCTCGTAGGTCAACCAGAATACGTTCCGCACTAGAGTAGTACGGTAATCATGTTTTCAAAGTCATGTTACTAGACCATGATAAACCTACGAACTATGAGGAAGCGATGATGAGCCAGATTTCACGAAATGGCTTAAGGCCATGAAATCTGAGATGGGATCCAGGTATGAAAACAAAGTATGGACTTTGATTGACTTTCCAGATGATCGGTGAGCCAGTCAGAATAAATGGATCTTCAAGAGGAAGACAGAAGTTGATAGTAGTGTTACTATCTACAAAGCTCGAATTGTTGCAAAAGGTTTTCGACAAGTTCAAGGTGTCGACTACGATGAGATTTTCTCACTCGTATCGATGCTTAAAAGTCTGTCTGAATCATGTTAGCAGTTGCCGCATTTTATGAAATCTGGCAAATGGATATCAAAACTACATTCCTTAATGGATTTACTAAAGAAGAGTTGCACATGATGCAACTAGAAGGTTTTGTCAATCCTAAAGATGCTAACAAAGTGTGCAAGCTCCAGCGAATCCATCTATGGACTGGTGCAAGCATGTCGGAGTTGGAATATATGCTTTGATAAGTTGATCAAAGCATATAGTTTTATACAGACTTGTGGTGAAGCCTGTATTTACAAGAAAGTGAGTGGGAGCACTACAACCTTTTTGATAAGTATATGTGAATGACATATTGTTGATTGGAAATGATGTAGAATTTTCTGGAAAGCATAAAGGAGTGTTTGAAAGGAGTTTTTCAAGGAAAGACCTCGGTGAAGCTGCTTACATATTGAGCATCAAGATCTATAGAGATAGATCAAGATGCTTGATAATTTTTTTTCAAATGAGTACATACCTTGACAAGGTTTTTAAGTAGTTCAAAATGGAACAATCAAAGAAGGAGTTCTTGCATGTGTTGCAAGGTGTGAAGTTGAGTAAAGACTCAAAACCCGACCACGTCAGAAAATAGAAAGAGAATGAAGAGTCATTCCCTATGCCTCAGTCATAGGTTCTATAAAGTATGCTATGTTGTGTACCAGACCTATTGTATACCTTAGCATGATTTTGGGAAGGGAGTACAATAGTGATCTAGGAGTAGATCACTGGACAGCGGTCAAAAATATCCTTAGAGGACCAAGGAAATATTTCTTGGTTATGGAGGTGATAAAAGAGTTCTTCGTAAAGAGTTACGTCGATGCAAGCTTTCGACACCAATCTACATGACTCTAAGTCTCGATCTACATACATATTGAAAGTGGGAGCAATTAGCTAGAGTAGCTCCATGCAGAGTATTGTAGACATAGAAATTTGCAAAATACATACATATCTGAATGTTGCAGACCCGTAGACTAAACATCTCTCACAAGCAAAACATGATCACTCTTTGGGTGTTAATCACATAGCAATGTGAACTAGATTATTGACTCTAGTAAACCCTTTGGGTATTAGTCACATGAACATATGAACTAATCACATAATGATGTGAACTATTGGTGTGAAATCACATGACAATGTGAACTAGATTATTGACTCTAGTGCAAGTGGGAGACTGAAGGAAATATGCCCTAGAGGCAATAATAAATTTGTTATTTATATTTCCTTATATCGTGATAAATGTTTATTATTCATGCTAGAATTGTATTAGCCGGAAACTTAGTACATGTGTGAATACATAGACAAACAAAGTGTCCCTAGTATGCCTCTACTTGACTAGCTCGTTAATCAAAGATGGTTAAGTTTCCTAGCCATAGATATGTGTTGTCATTTGATGAATGGGATCACATTATTAGAGAATGATGTGATGGACAAGACCCATCCGTTAGGTTAGCACTATGATCGTTTAGTTTATTGCTATTGCTTTCTTCATGACTTATACATGTTCCTCAGACTATGAGATTATGCAACTCCTGAATACCGGAGGAACACCTTGTGTGCTATCAAACATCACAACGTAACTGGGTGATTATAAAGGTGCTCTACAGGTGTCTCCGATGGTGTTTGTTGAGTTGGCATAGATCGAGATTAGGATTTGTCACTCTGTGTATCGGAGAGGTATCTCTGGGCCCTCTCGGTAATGCACTGCTACCTCTTGAGCACTGCGTTGGTTTTCCCTTCAAGAGTAAGTATTTACCTCACTTTTGAGAACCAAGGTATCAATCTAGTAGGAGACTACACGCAAGTCCCTCGTACCTACACAAACAAATAAGAACCTCGCAACCAACGCGATAAAGGGGTTGTTAATCACTTCACGGTCACTTGCGAGAGTGAGATCTGATAGAGATAATAATAATAAGATAAATATTTTTGGTATTTTTATGATTTAGATTGAAAGTAAAGATTACAAAATAAAATAGATTGAAAACTTATATTATAAAAGATAGACCCGGGGCCATAGGTTTCACTAGTGGCTTCTCTCAAGATAGCATAAGTATTATGGTGGGTCCACACATTACTGTCGAGCAATTGATAGAAAAGTGCATAATTATGAGAATATCTAGGCTTGATCATGTATATAGGCATCACGTCTGCGACAAGTAGACCAAAACGATTTTGCATCTACTATTATTACTCCACACATCGACCGCTATCCAACATGCATCTAGAGTATTATTCATAAGAACAGAGTAACGCATTAGGCAAGATGACATGATGTAGAGGGATAAACTCAAGCAATATGTTATAAACCCCAACTTCTTATCCTCCATGGCAACAAGACAATACGTGCCTTGCTGCCCCTATTGTCAGTGGGAAAGGACACCGCAAGATTGAACCCAAAGCTAAGCACTTCTCCCATTGCAAGAAAGATCAATCTAGTAGGCCAAACCAAACTGATAATTCGAAGAGACTTGCAAAGATAACCAATCATACATAAAAGATTTTAGAGAAGAATCAAATATTGTTCATAGATAAACTTGATCATAAATCCACAATTCATCGGATCTCGACAAACACACCGCCAAAAGAGTTACATCAAATAGATCTCCAAGAAGATCGAGGAGAACATCGTATTGAGATCCAAAGAGAGAGAAGAAGCCATCTAGCTAATAAATATGGACATGTCGTGGAATTGTCACGGCAGATGTCCTAGCGAAAGGACTTAGTCGTAGGGCCATCGCAACTAGGAAGCTTAAAGGGGTTAATTGGGACAAAGGACACGAGAGGTTTTATACTAGTTCGGCCCATTACGATGAAGGTAAAAGCCTACGTCTAGTTGTGTTGGAATTGCTGGATGTTTCGATGACCAAGAAGCGAATCCACCGGCGGTTATCGATCTGTTGTTTCTTGCCCCAAGCCGCCGCCGGGTTGTCCCCTTATATACATGGGTTAACGCCTGGCAGCCCACAGAGTCCCGGCCGGTTCATAAAACGTGTCCGGCTCGGTGACTTCTTTTATATGCCTTTCTTTACAAGTCTTTTCTTACATACGGCGGTTTACAATATTGGGCCTTAAGCCACCTCTAGGCTTAGACCTTCTATAAGTCTTAATAAACTATCACCTTGAATGTTACTGGGCTTCTTTTATGACCCGCCATTGGGGCTGACCCAGCCCCTCCTAGGCGGGTCTTACCTGGTAGCTATATTCCCAACATTAGGCCGTAGGTTCACTTTGAACTTTGTTCCTTGTCAATCTTCAATACTTAGATGAAGTCCATCTTCCTATTTCTGTAAAAATTCTGTAACCCGCCGTGACGTCATTTTCTGAAAACACAAAAAACTATTATGACGTCACCCTCAATGGATCTTTAACTTTTAATGTCTTTCGAGAATCGAGGCGTCCATTTAGTTGGATAGTCATTATTTGGGTCTTCCTTGATTTTCGCACCCGCCTATTTGCTTACCCCCTTATAAATAGGCACGCCCCAGTCCTTCTCATTCTTCTCTCTCTCTTCGTCTTCTTCCTCTCGCAACTCAACCGCTGCTCGAGCTCCGCCGCCGTCGCAGAGCTCCTCGTCCCCGTCGACCTCGGCCGCTGCATCAACCGGAATCAGTCCATAGAACGGCGGCGACTCTCCACGAAAAATCCGTGGCTGTAGTTTGCCCTCCTGTTCCTCAAATCCGCATTAGGGTTTCTAAGTTTCCTGCGTGTTCTTCACAGTTCGTCACGGTTTCCTTGTAGTTCTTCCACGACAGCTTCTTCTTGATCCAAAAAGAAACATATACTCGTACGGTAGTTGTTTTGTGCCCATCCTTGATACTAGTAGATTCCTTCTTCTGGTAAAAAGGGCTTCATTAGAGCTCATGAACTCATCTAGGCTGGATTTTTAGGTCTAGAATATTTTCCATTTCGAACGGCCATTTGATCCAAAATAATATCAGGAAATTATGAAACTTGTTTGTCTCAACACTTAGCCAATTCTATTGCTGGTATTTCTTAAATATTCGTAGTCATGGCAGCTTATGGTGGCGGCTTACCTTTTCCTTTATATGACATTAGCCCTTACGTAAGCCGCCATTACTTACTTGTACCATCATCATTGAACTTCGCCATCACCGTTGAATTGAACCGGCACATTACTTTCTTTTCAGCTCATGTTTTGATCATCATGCCGTCAAAAGCACCAACTGTCTGCAACTGGGTCCCCTCCACAGTAACCGAGGATAATTTGAAGGAATTCTTCACCATAGGATTTTTGCCAGGGAAGAATGTTATGTCTTACCGTGCCACTGACCCGGACGAGGAACGGCCCAATCCCAAAGATGTCAAAGTCATTGTCTTTTTTAACCACATGAATTGGGGCTTTTCACCACCCGGCTCAAAGTTTTTCTGAGACGTTCTCCATTTTTTCAAACTCCACCCTCAAGATCTCAGGCCCAATTCCATATCCAATATCTGCAATTTCCAAGTTCTCTGTGAAGTGTACCTTCAAGAAGAACCGACTATGGAACTCTTTAGAGAGTATTTTTATCTGAATCGCCAGAACGAGTGTACCAATGGCCCTAGCTTGGAACTTGGAGGCATCTCAATTCAGCGCCGACAGGGCGCCGTCTTCCCCCTAATAGTGTTGTCGAGTCATCCCAAAGACTGGAATCAGACCTGGTTCTATTGTCAAGACACTTCACCAGCCAATGAGAAACCACTGCCGGGTTATCACGCGGATCGTCTAGATTCCAAGTTTTCGCTCCCTGACAAGCTTACTGCCGCCGAACGCAAAAATCTTATTCCATCAATTAAAAGGATTAACGCCTTATTGGGAAATGGCTAAACCGGAGTTGACCTGACCCATTGCTGGGTCTCGTGGCGGGTCATCCCTCTAAGCCGCCGATCCAAATTTATGTATGAGTATGGCGGAGGCCCAAATGACTCTCTTCGTCACAGCTCCGTTCAACTTACTAAAGAAGATATCGTTTCAATGCCAACTCTTCTGGTGAACGGCAAATATGAAGATTGCAGTAAAGTCGGGTTAAATCCCTTCTGCAAACTTAACCCGGCGCCTGAGGTAAAAAATCCCTGACCTCTTTCTGCTTGTATTTTCCTCAATAGTTTTAAATGTTTGACTGACCTTCCATCTTATTTTACTTGTTTACAGGCCAAATCTGACTTCTAGAAAGCCAAGTATGATCATGAAGCCGCCAAGAAGGCCAGAGCCACCACCATAGCCGCCAAGAAGATGACCCAGAGGTCGAAGAAGAAAAAGAGCACTACTGAGGACCTGTTGAAACTTGATGATGATTCTGAGTCGGAGGTAGCCCTTGACTCCCTTGTCCAGCTTTTTAATAACCTTATTAACACTGACTATTGCCAGGACGACACGGGGGCCAGTCAGGCCGTAGAAGAAGATGTAACTATTTCCTCCGACTCAGCCCATTTGCCAAGACAGAAAGTTCGACTGGTAACCCGGAAAGTAAGGTTTTCACACCCTTTGGCTTATTTGGACCCTCATTTTCTTTTGAAAAAGCAGCAACATGAAAGCCGCCGTCAGGCTCGGAACGATAATGAACCGCCTTCTGTTCTTCAATAAACTCCTCAAAAATGCCAGAATGAGGTCTCTTTTATCTTAATCTTTCACTTTCCATTAACGGATCTGCTCCCTTGTATTACTAACTTTATTTTATCTTTGCAGGAGGTGTCTCGCTCTTCTGGTGATTCTTCTCAGACTCAATTTCCGGCCTTCAAGACTGCCCATGGGTAAGGAAAAAAAATCATCTTTCCTTTGTGTCTTTCAAACTGCATCATTGTACTAACTGTCTCATAACATCTTTCTTAGTGGTCAAGCCAAGTCCAAGAAGGCCAAGGTGACTAAATCAGCAGAAGACTCATCAGTTCTTGCATCTGAACTAGTCATACCAATTTCTCCCCCTCGAACTGAAGCACCAGAAGACCCGGCTGTTGACACTCAATTGGACCCTCCTGAGACATCAGCTGATGATACGGTTGTTAACCCCTCTACTGCCAGACCATCCAGCTCGGCTAACCCGCCATCATCTTCTGACCATGACATTCTAATCACTGGGAGCCATTTTGTTGAGCCGGGGACTCCCACCATGTTAGCTCGACACACTGCTAAACAAGAAGCTCTGGAGAGACAGAAAGTGCGTTTTGATATCTCCCACTACAGTCATCTGAATGCCAATGACATATTGTCCGGCTATCTCAGCCATGTTCATTCCAGCCGTGAGTCAGAGATTGAAATGGTCAACCAACTTCAGCTGAAATATGACGTATGTGCTCCGGTTTACTTATACTCTGCCACCCCCAAGTCTTCAGATGATGCTCCTGAATGATCTGGAGACTTTATGATATAGACGGATAATTTCTCTCTAAGTCTGTTAAAAGTCCAATAGAATAGTGCAAACTTCACCTATAGTCTCCAAGGGCCGGTTCACTTGATCATAAATGAGCCGGTACTTAATTTCATAACTGTCTTCTACCAGTCCTAGTAAATATTGTAATCCGGTTTAATCTTGAGAGACTTTCTACATCATGCATTAGCCCCCAAGTGCCAAGTGTTGTTACTTTGTAAGGCACTTGGGACTTGAAATATATAAGAGTCATAAGAAATTGTTTTGGCAGACATTAGTCCCCAAGTGCCAAGTGTTATTACTTTGTAAAACATTTGGGACTTGAAACATATAAGAGTCATAAAAGATTGTTTTGGCAGACATTAGCCCCCAAGTGTCAAGTAGTATTGTCGTGCAAAGTACTTGAGACTTCAATCTTTATAACTTTTTAGTTTAAGCCTTGACACACCTATGTATGTTTTGCAGAACGCCCTATATGAACTGGGCTCTCAATTAACTGATGCAAAGACCTGGCTGGCGGATCAAGAGGCTGAAATCAAGTTTGCTGATTCTAAACTTCAATTGAGTCTTGCTGAGACGGAAAAATTGAAAACCAGCTTAACTGCCAAAAAGAAATCCTGGGCCGAAGAAAAGACACTGCTGACACAACACGCTGAAAAAGCTGAAGCAGCTCTTGAGGAGGTTACCACGGAGCTTACCGGTTTAAAGAACCGGGTGTCTCAAATGGTTTCTGCCATCTTTGGTAAGCCATCTGTGTTAATCATTTATACCTTCCTTTGAACCAGAATATAAGCCGCCGCTGAGCCTTAGTTTAATACTCGCAGGTCCATGCAGCAAAAATCTGAGCCAAGACAGTGTGACCAAACTGAAGGCGGTTTATACCCTGGTGGAGCAATTGTACACTGGCGCTCAACGAGCACTTGCCACTATCTCACCTACCAATCGAGGACCCAATCGACTGAGCGATGTCTTGAAGAAGTTGTCAATCTTACCCGCCAGGTTCCAAGAGGTCAAACGATCCTGCGCCAGAGCCGGAGCCTTGACTGCCCTGAGCCGCTCCAAGGCCTGGGTGCCAGATCTAGACCCGGTGGATGTAGCTAAGGGGTACCCTACTGTGAAGGAAGATGGGACTCTATTTGAACAAGACGACTTCATTGCCTGCGTAAGGGGAGTTCGACCTCAAGCTACCGTTCTTGGAGATGAAACCAACATTGACAAATATCAGCCGAGTTTTGATTTGGAGAATAAGAAGATGGCGACTGCCTCTTACAAGGTGACAGATCTTATTCTGCCGGTTCGTCAACATACGTTTGCTCCAGAAGTTGATCCGGCTGGCCTGATTGATGATGAAGCAGAGTTCATTGCCCTGAACGGCTTTGACTGGTCCAATCCCAGCTTTCAACTAGCAGAAGGAGGTGAACCGGCAAGGGGAGAGTTGTAACCATCTTGTGGGCTCTTCAAAGCCTTGTAATAGATTTAGCTTAAAACATCCGCATATTTTGTCTATGCCATCGCGCATAAGACGCCATGTGTGACTCTTTGCTTCCTGATGTCAATATATGCATAATATCTATGGTTACATCTGTAATATTTCAGCTCTGTTCCTGTAGAAAAGGAAAAAATTGGCTTGGCGGTTTAGCACCGAATGGGTCAGAACACCCGGTACATGACCAATGGTTTTATCATAGTAGAAAAAACAGAAACAGCCGTGCAAATAACCAAGGTTGAAACAACCTTTGATTAACGAAAAGATATAGAAAGACCTGTGTATAAATAATAGTCATACCTGTATCCTTTGTATCTGTACCACTGGTTCATATGACCCGTGGGATGAGGTTCATAACCCAACCCTTTTTTTTGAGAAATCAATGCTTCTATATGCTTGTCATTCCCTGGCGGCTTATTGTCAAATAGTCAAGCCGGTGCAAGAAACCATGCTGATCATTTAGATTTGAGACAACAAGGACCAGTATGACAAAATAGTGGACTTCAAACTATATAAATTAACTGTTTAATTGAAAATTGGGGGTTTTCTGATTTGAATACGATCAGTAAACCAGCCCAAAGGGGTTAAGCTAAGATTCGAATAGATCATATAGCCCATAGTGGCTTTGGCATTGCGCCAATCGAGAGGGTACTGACAGCTATGTTCTCTTTGGTTCGAATATGACCTATGTTTGAACAGGAAGCCCCCAAATGACCTTGAGAGGTTTTTAACGACCCTGATTCAAATACGTTCCAAGTCAGACCCAAAAGAGATTAAGCTATGATTCGGATACGATCAAGAAGCCCCCTAGTGAGTTTGGCTTTGAGCCGATCAAGAGGGTTACGACAGCTATGTTCTCTTTGGTTCGAATACGACCTATGTTTGAACAGGAAGCCCCCAAATGATCATGAGGTTTACAGCTAGATTCGAATACGATCATAAGCCAGACCAGAAAAGTTAAGCTAAATTCAGATATGATCAGCTCCTTAATAGTCATGAAAAGTAGTAAAGATATATGACCTTTGAAGAAGAAAAAGGACAAAGGTCCTGCTTTATTACTTATCATAGTATATACAACGTCAAAGTATGTACCTGACAAGAGCCGGTGGCTCAGGTGTAGTATGGCCGAAGTTGAGCAATGTTCCACGGCCGACGGGTCTCCTCCTCCGACTTACGTGAGTCTTTGTGCTCTCGAACGTCAATGAGGTAATATGACCCGTTATTTGAGTTCTTGCTGACCACAAAGGGTCCTTCCCAAGGAGGGGATAGCTTGTGTGCATCTGACAGATCCTGGATGAGCCAGAGCACCAGGTCACCTTCTTGAAAAGTCATGGACTTAACCCGGCGGCTATGATAACGGTGCAGGTCCTGTTGATAAATTGCTGATCGAGCCGCCACTAAGTCTCTCTCTCCTCATCTAACAAGTCAAGTGCATCCTGTCTGGCTTGTTCATTATTAGCTTCAACATTAGCCGCCACCCGAGGCGAGTCATGACAGATGTCACTAGGCAGCACCGCTTCCGCTCCATAAACCATGAAGAAGGGTGTATAACATGTGGACCTGTTAGGAGTGGTGTTGATACTCCATAGCACCGAGGGTAACTCCTCTACCCAGCAACCCGGCGTCCATTGTGAGGGAACCATGAGCCGGGGCTTCAGACCTTTTAAGATCTCCTGATTTGCTCTCTCAGTCTACCCATTAGATTGAGGGTGAGCTACGGAAGAAACATCCAGCCGGATGTGCTCTCTTTGACAAAACTCCTCCATAGCCCCTTGGGACAAATTAGTGCCATTGTCAGTGATAATGCTTTGTGGAAAACCAAAGCGAAAAATCACCTTTTTCATGAACTGAACCGTCGTGGCTGCATCACACTTACTCACTGGCTTTGCCTCAACCCACTTTGTGAATTTGTCAACTGCCACTAAAAGATGTGTGTTTTTATCCTTGGACCTTTTGAAAGGTCCAACCATGTCCAGCGCCCAGACTGCAAATGGCCAGGTGATTGGAATCATCCGCAATTCCTGAGCCGGCACATGCGCTCGTCGCGCAAATTTTTGACATCCATCATATCTACTAACCAGATCCTCTACATTAGTGTGAGCCGTCAACCAGTAAAAACCATGACGAAAAGCTTTGTCCACAAGAGATTTTGACCCGGCATGATGACCACAATCCCCTTCATGGATCTCACGAAGTATTTCTTGGCCTTTTTCGGGTGAAACACACCGCTGAAACGCTCCAGTGACACTGCGATGATATAACTCTCCGTCAGAAATCGTCATTGACTTGGACCGCCGGGTTATCTGCGGGGCCAGGGTCTCATCCTCTGGCAACTCGCCCCGGGTCATGTAAGCCAAGAATGGTACTGTCCAGTCTGGGATGACATGAAGAGCTGGCACCAATTGTGCCTCCGGGCCAGGAACGGCCAAATCTTCCTCTGTAGGTAACTTAAAAAACGGGTTATGCAAAACATCTAAAAATGTGTTAGCCGGCACCGGCTTACGCTGAGATCCCAACCGGCTTAAGGCATCGGTCGCTTCATTCTTTCTACGGTCAATGTGCTCCACTTGATAACCCTTAAAATGTCCTGCAACAGCATCGACTTCACGGCGATAAGCCGCCATGAGAGGATCCTTGGAGTCCCACTTGCCTGACACCTGTTGAGCCACCAAATCTGAATCGCCAAGGCACCGGACCCGGCTCAGACTCATTTCTCTAGCCATTCGAAGACCATGGAGCAAGGCTTCATATTCTGCTACGTTGTTAGTACAAGGAAACATCAATCACAACACATAACAAAACTTATCACCTCGAGGAGAAGTTAAAACAACTCCAGCCCCCAAGCCTTCCAACTATCTAGACCCATCAAAGTGAATCGTCCAATATGTGTTGTCTGGTTTCTCCTCTGGCATCTGCAACTTTGTCCAGTCATTAATGAAGTCAACCAGCACTTGAGATTTGATCGCAGTACGTGGCATACTTCAAACCATGAGACCCAAGTTCAATGGCCCACTTGGCGACTCGTCCTGTGGCTTCTCTATTTTGAATAATGTCTCCCAGAGGAGCAGAGCTAACCACAGTGATTGGGTGACCCTGAAAATAATGCTTGAGCTTCCGGCTTGCCATGAACACCCCATAAACAAGCTTTTGTCAATGCGGATATCTTTGTTTAGACTCAATGAGTACCTCACTGACGTAGTAAATCGGTCGTTGAACCGGGTGTTCCTTGTCGGCCTCCTTGCGTTCCACCACAATGGCCACACTAACAACTCATGAGTTAGCAGCTACATATAATAACAATGGCTCTTTCTCAACCGGAGCAGCAAGAACCGGGGGTTCAGCGAGCTGTTTCTTCAAATCCTCAAAAGCAGAGTTAGTAGCATCACTCCAGACGAAGTCATCCGCCTTTTTCATCATTTGATACAAAGGCATCTCCTTCTCCCCTAACCGGCTTATGAACCGGCTTAAGGCCGCGACGCGACTCACCTGCCGCTGAACGTCATTGATGCACACCAGTTTTGCCAGAGATGTGATTGCCTTGATCTTCTCCGGGTTAGCCTCAATACCTCTGTTAGACACCAGAAAACCCAAAAGTTTGCCAGCTGGGACACCAAAAACACACTTTGCGGGGTTAAGCATCATCTTGTAGACCCGGAGGCTATCAAAGGTCTCCTTCAGATCTGTTACCAAGGTTTCCTATTTTCTGGACTTCACTACTATATCATCCACATAAGCATCAACATTACGCCCAATCTGATCGTGAAGACAATTCTGCACACACCGTTGATAAGTCGCCTGGGCACTCTTAAGCCCAAAAGGGATAGACACATAGCAAAAGGCTCCGAACAGAGTGATGAAGGATGTTTTCTCCTGGTCCTTAACTGCCATCTTGATTTGATGATAACCTGAGTATGCATCCAAAAAACTCAAATGCTCACAACCCGCCGTAGCATCAATGATCTGATCAATACGAGGGAGAGCAAAAGGATCGACCGGACAAGCTTTGTTCAAATCGGTGTAATCCACACACATACGCCAAGTGTTGTTTCTTCTTAAGTACGAGCACCGGGCTGGCCAAGCACTCCGGCTGAAAGACTTCCACAATGAACCCGGCCGCCAAGAGCCGGGCCACCTCTTCTCCTATGGCCTTGTGTCGTTCCTCGTTAAACCGCCGAAGGAACTGCCTGACCGGCTTAAACTTCGGATCAATGTTAAGAGTGTGCTCAGCGAGTTCTCTCAGGACACCCGGTATGTCAGAAGGCTTCCATGCAAAGATGTCCCGGTTCTCATGGATGAACTCGATGAGCGCGCTTTCCTATTTTGGATCCAAGTTGGCACTGATGATGAACTGTTTGGATGAGTCGCCTGGCACAAAATCAACCATCTTGGTGTCATCAGCCGACTTGAATTTCAACGCCGGTTCATGCTCCATAGTTGGCTTCTTCAAAGACGTCATGTCCGCCGGGTCAACACTGTCTTTATAAAACTTCAATTCCTCTATTGCACAAACGGACTCAGCATAAGCGGCATCACCTTCTTCACATTCCAGGGCTATTTTCCGGCTTCCATGAACTGTAATGGTGCCTTTATAACCTGGCATCTTGAGCTGCAGATATACATAACACGGTCGAGCCATGAACTTGGCGTAAGCTGGCCGTCCAAACAGAGCATGATACGGGCTTTTGATCTTAACCACTTCAAAAGTTAATTGGGATAATTAGATTTATGCCCCTAGTTGTGTCCCATTCATCTATTTTACCCCTAATTCCCAAAAGTCACAGGTTCTGTCCAAGTCACTTTGATCCTCTTATGCTTTTTCCCTTTGACCGTTTGACCGCCAGTTTGAAAACTTCATAACTAATTCATACAACATAAAAAAAATGCAAATAAGATACCAAAATGTTTAGAAAAAACATCACCTATATGTCAGTGTCATTTGCATTCATGAAAAAAGTGTTGAAAAGTGCACATCCGAGTTTTAGCTCTTTTAATACCACCATGAATAGTAAACTCTAAAAAAATCAAAAAATTTCAAAAAAATATGGTGGCAAAGAACGACAAGTGTTCTAAGTGCTTGCCAAGTTTCATTAGGGAACGACATTCGTGGAAGTCGTGGCAAAAAAGTAATCTATTTTGGAGTGTTGATTGCTTTTTTTGCCGCGGCACCCACGAATGTTATTCCCTGATGAAACTTGGCAGACACTTAAAACATTTGTCATTCTTTGCCACCAAATTATTTTTGATTTTTTGAACTTTTTTAGATTTTACTATTCATGGTGGTAGCATAAGAGCTAAAACTCGGATGGGCACTTTCCAACACTTTTTTCATGGATGCAAATGACACTGACACATAGGTGATGTTTTTCTGAATATTTTGGTATCTTATTTGCATTTTTCTGATTTAGTATGAATTAGTTATGGAGTTTTCAAATTGACGGTCAAACGGTCAAAGGGCAAAAGCATAAGAGGAGCAAAGTGATTTGGACAGAACCGGTGACTTTTGGGAATTAGGGGTAAAACAGATGAGTGGTACACAACTAGGGGCATAAATCTAATTATATCAAGTTAATTTCTCAGCCCTGGAGTCATATTCATCCCCAAAAGCTACTTCTAGTTCAATCTTCCCAACTGGGTATGCCGACTTACCAGGGACAACACCATGAAAATAGTGTTGGATTTTTTAAGACTCTTATCAGTCAACCCCATCCGACGAAACGTCTCATAATAGAGGATGTTGATGCTACTGCCCCCGTCCATGAGCACTTTAGTGAACTTATATCCACCCACCTGGGGTGCCACCACCAAGGCCAAGTGACCCCGATTATCAACCCGGGGAGGGTGATCTTCTCTGCTCCACACAACAGGCTGTTCTGACCACCTCAAATAATGTGGGATCGCCGGCTCAACGGCATTGATAGCCCTCTTATGAAGCTTCTGATTCCTCTTGCATAAACTAGTGGTAAACACGTGGTACTTCCCACTATTCAACTGCTTTGGGTTACTCTGATATCCGGATTGTTGCTGCTGATTATTTTGGCCGGGTTGCTGATTATATCCGCCCTAGTTACCCAGATGGCCCTGACCCGGCGCCTGGGCCCTGAAAGCCGCCACCACCTGAACCGCCGCCAGGTCCGTGGCTACCATCAAACATGTTGGAATTTTTAAATGCCTTCATGATCATACAGTCTTTCCACAGATGGGTAGTTGGCTTCTCCCGGGTGTCATGTCTTGGACAAGGTTCATTCAGTAGCTGCTCGAGGGTGGGACCTGACCCGCCTGACGGAGGGGGTTGCCTACCCTTGCGTCGTTGGTTGTTGCCTTGTGCATTGGTGTTAGCCAAAAACTTGTCAGCCTTACATTTATTACCTCCTTGATTCGCCGGGTTATGCTAGTGACCCTTGCCATTCTTCTTTCCCTTCCCTGTCTTTTCTTCATCAGACACGGGATCCTTGGCACTGTCAGAATCAGCATATTTGACCAGGGCCACCATCAACTGGCCCATGTCATTGCAGTCCCGCTTGAGCCGCCCCAGCTTCTACTTCAGAGGTTCAAAATGGCAATTTTTCTCCAACATTAAGACTGCCGAGCCGGCATCCATCTTATCAGATGAATGTATTATCTCCTTAACCCGGCACACCCAATGGGTCGTGGACTCACCTTCCTCTTTCTTACAATTAGTCAGGTCCACGATTGACATAGGTTGTTTACATGTGTCCTTGAAGTTCTGAATGAACCGGGCCTTCAACTCCGCCCATGAGCCGATGGAATTGGGCGGAAACCCTTTCAACCAAGTGCGAGCCGTTCCATCCAACATCATGGTGAAATACTTAGCCATTGCTGCATCGCTGACCTCCAACAGCTCCATTGCCATCTCATAACTTACAATCCATGCCCCAGGCTGCAAGTCGGCCGTGTAATTAGGCACTTTACGAGGCCCCTTAAAGTCCTTAGGCAAGCGCTCATTACGTATAGCCGGCACCAGACAAGGGACACCTCCTGTTCTTGTGGCTATTCCTGCCTCAACAGAGGTTGCTAGATAAGCCGGAAAAGCTTGATGAGCCGTCTGCTCAGCTGCCAGTTGAACCGCCCACTCAGCCTCCTGACGGATCCTCTCCTGATCCGCCAAGTTAAGGGCTCCAGCCTGCGCCAGCTCATGCCTGCGTGGTTGGTTACGCTGTTGAGCGTTGCTCGACATATCAGCTGAGTCCATATGCTTGCTATAGCTCAGGCTCCAGCTCGGGCGAGGGGTTGAATGGATTTTGTCTCGACTGTAAGAGTATGCATCCTACTGCGCCAGAGCCGTCTGAAGAAGTTCTCTCACCCTACGTGTTTCGATTGCTTTCGGAGAGTCGCCTTCCATTGGGAGAGCCGCCAAATGAGCCGACACAGCAAAGAGGTTTTCCAAAGGATTGAAGAAGTGGCCTGGTGGTGTTGGCGCATAATGAGGCGGAGCAGTATTCATACGAGGTGGTTCCATGGCCCACGATTGAACCGGCGCTCTGGGTGTCATGATCCGATTTGCCTCTGGCGGGTTACTTGGACCGGCCCCGGGTGTGTGGAAAAGGTTCCTAGGATCGAGCATCAGAGGTAGACGTGACTGAGTTTTATGATGCCTTCTCCTCATGACCTCGTTTGATGCGTTCAGATCCACCGAGAGCCAGAAAGTCTCCTCTTGAAGCTGCTGAGCACGAGCGTCCAAAGCTGCCCGTTCCGCGGACATCCTGACCTCTTCTGCTGCTAAATTTTCTTTGGACTGTGCCATCTCTTCATGTACCCATGCCACCTCCGCGTCATGCTGAGCTTTGTCCGCCGGCTCCACCACGACAGTCAACAGAGCCGTCTGCTTATCCATGAGGTCCATTAGCATCTAAGCCCGGGGCGCGCGGGGTCTCTTGACCCGGCTGCTGCCGACCCGGTGGTTGTTGCTGCTGCTGCCATGGAGTTCTGCTCGGGCTGAGTGCCTACAATGAAGACTCCGGCTCGGTTCGGTGGCTCAAAGGGGTCCGGAATACTGATGCCATCGGAACATCCCCCAAGCACGCCATCTTGCAATTGATACAAAGAATCCGTCTCGCATGTCGATGACGTAGCGTCAGAACAGATGGCCGTCTCACCGCCATCCACTGACCCTTCTGAGTATTCACCTCCGTGGACGCAACCCACAAAGGAATGCTTCACAATGGGTCGGGCCCGGGCGGATCTCGCGCGCTGAGCCGTCTCGATGATGTTGGTGCAGACGTCCGGCTCAGGGCCTGATTCGTGATACGTCCATTTTGCATTATGCTTTTATATTGATATTTATTGCATTATGGGCTATTATTACACATTACGTCACAGTACTTATGCCTATTCTATCTTATTTTACAAGGTTTACATAAAGAGGGAGAATGCTGGCAGCTGGGATTCTGGGCTGGAAAAGGAGCAAATATTAGAGACCTAATATGCACAGCTCCAAAAGTCCTGAAACTTCACGGAAGATGTTTTCCAAATATATAAAAAATACTGAGAGCAAGAACCTCACCAGGGGGCCACACCCTGCCCATGAGGGTGGGGGTGCCCTACCCCCCTAGGCGCACCCCCTACCTCGTGGGCCCCCTGGTGGCCCTCTGGTGGCCATCTTCTGCTATATGGAGTCTTTCGATGGAAAAAATCAGAAGCCATCTTCTCAGACGAAACTCCGCCGCCACGAGGCGAAACCTTGGCGGAACCAATCTAGGGCTCTAGCGGAGCTGTTCTGTCGGGGAAACTTCCCTCCCAGAGGGGGAAATCATCGCCATCATCATCACCAACGCTCCTCTCAACAGGAGAGGGCAATCTCCATCAACATCTTCATCAGCACCATCTCATCTCAAAACCCTAGTTCATCTCTTGTATCCAATTCTTGTCTTCAAGTCCGGGTTGGTTCTAGTAGTGTTAATTACTCCTTGTAGTTGATGCTAGTTGGTTTAATTGGTGGAAGACCATATGTTCAGATCCTATATGCAAATTAATACCCCTCTAGTTATGAACATGTTTATGCTTTGTGCGTAGTTATGTTTGTTCCTGAGGACATGGGAGAAGTCTTGCTATTAGTAGTCATGTGAATTTGGTATTCGTTCGATATTTTGATGAGATGTATGTTGTCTCTCCTCTAGTGGTGTTATGTGAACGTCGACTACATGACACTTCACTGTTATTTGGGCCTAGAGGAAGGCATTGGGGAGTAATAAGTAGATGATGGGTTGCTAGAGTGACAGAAGCTTAAACCCTAGTTTATGCATTGCTTCGTAAGGGGTTGATTTGGATCCATATGTTTCATGCTATGGTTAGGTTTACCTTAATACTTTTGTTGTATTTGCGGATGCTTGCAATAGAGGTTAATCATAAGTTGGATGCTTGTCCAAGTAAGGGAAGCACCCAAGCAGCGGTCCACCCACATACCAAATTATCAAAGTACCGAACGTGAATCATATGAACGTGATGAAAACTAGCTTGACGATATCCCCATGTGTTCTCGGGAGCACTTTACATCATATAAGAGTTTGTCCAGGCTTGTCCTTTGCTACAAAAAGGATTGGGCCACCTTGCTGCACCTTATTTACTTTTGTTACTTGTTGCTCGTTACAAATTATCTGATAACCAAACTATCTGTTACCACTTATTTCAGTACCTGCAGAGAATACCTTGCTGGAAACCGCTTATCATTTCCTTCTGCTCCTCGTTGGGTTCTACACTCTTACTTATCAAAAGGACTACGATAGATCCCCTATACTTGTGGGTCATCAAGAATCTTTTATGGCGCCGTTGCCGGGGAGTGAAGCTCCTTTGGTAGGTGGAATTTGGTAAGGAAAAATTTATACAGTGTGCTGAAATTTACTGTCACTTATTACCATGGAAGGTAATCCTCTGAGGGGCTTGTTCGGGGAATCTTCAACCCAACCAGTAGAGAAAAGAGTTGCTCCTCAACCTACTGAACCTACTAAAAATGAATATGAAAAATGAAAATTCTTGCTTTGAAGTTCCTTTGGGTATGATAGAAAAACTGCTAGCTAATCCTTTTCTAGGAGATGGAACAAAACATCCTGATGAACATCTGATATATGTGGATCAAGTTTGTGGATTATTTAAGCTTGCAGGTGTACGCGGAGATGTTGTTAAGAAGAAGGTATTCCCCTTATCTTTGAGGGGAGATGCATCAACACGGTATAGGCTATGTGATGATATGAGGTCTTGGAATTACAAACGATTGAAATTGGAATTTCATCAGAAGTTTTATCATATGCATCTTGTTCGTCGTGATCGCAATCATATATATAATTTTTGGCCTCGCGAAGGAGAAAGCATCGCTCAAGCTTGGGGCAGGCTTAAATCAATGTTATATTCATGCCCCAATCATGAGCTCTCAAGAGAAATGATTATTCAAAAAATTTATGCTCGGCTTTCTAGTAACAATCGCACCATGCTTGATACTTCTTGTGTTGGCTCTTTTATGATGAAGACTATTGAATTCAAATGGGATTTATTGGAAAGAATTAAACGCAACTCTGAAGATTGGGACCTGGACAATGGTAAGGAGTCAGGTACGACACCTAGTTTTGATTGTGTTAAATCTTTTATGGATACCGATATTTTTCATAAATTTAGCACTAAATATGGACTTGACTCTGAGATAGTAGCTTCTTTCTGTGAATCTTTTGCTGCTTATGTTGATCTCCCCAAGGAGAAGTGGTTTAAATATCATCCTCCCATAGAAGTAAAAGTAGCTGCACCTGTTAAAGTTGAAGAAAAGACTATCACTTATAATGATCCTATTGTTCCTACTTCTTATGTTGAGAAACCACCTTTCCCTGTTAGGATAAAGGATCATGCTAAAGCTTCAACTGTGGTTCGCAAAAGCAATATTAAAACATATACCCCTCCTGAGCAAGTTAAAGTTGAACCTAATATTGCTATTGTTAAAGATCTCTAGTCTTATAATATAGATGGGCATGTTATTTATTTCTGTAATGAAACTGCTAGAATTGCTAAACCTCGTGATAAAGATAAACCTAGACCTGTGGTAGCCATACCTGTTATTTCTGTTAAAATAGGAGATCATTGTTATCATGGCTTATGTGATATGGGTGCTAGTGCTAGTGCAATACCTTATTCCTTATACAAAGAAGTTATGCATGATATTGCACCTGCTGAGATGGAAGATATTGATGTCACAATTAAACTTGCCAATAGAGATACTATTTCACCAATGGGAATTGTTAGAGATGTTGAATTCTTGTGTGGGAAAACTAAATATCCTGCTGATTTTCTTGTTCTTGGTTCCCCACAAGACAGCTTTTGTCCCATTATATTTGGTAGACCCTTCTTAAATACTATTAATGCTACCATAGATTGCAAAAGAGATGTTGTTACTATTGGTTTAGATGATATGACTCATGAATTTAATTTTTCTAAATTTAGTAGACAACACCGTGAAGAAGAATTACCTAGTAAGGATGAAATTATTGGTCTTACTTCTATTGCCGTACCTCCTAGTGATCCTTTAGAACAATTCTTGCTAGACCATGAAAATGATATGTTTATGAATGAAAGAAGGGAATTAGATGAAGTATTCTTTAAACAGGAACCTATTCTGAAAAACAATTTACCTGTTGAAATCCTAGGGGATCCTCCTCCACCAAAGGGTGATCCCGTGTTTGAGCTTAAACCGTTACCTGATACTCTTAAATATGCTTATCTTGATGAGAAAAAGATATATCCTGTTATTATTAGTGCTAACCTTTCAGAACATGAAGAAGAGAGATTATTGAAAACTCTGAAGAAGCACCGTGCTGCTATTGGGTATACTCTTGATGATCTTAAGGGCATTAGTCCCACTCTATGTCAACATAAAATTAATTTGGAAGAAGATGCTAAACCAGTTTGTGATCATCAACGCCAGCTGAATCCTAAAATGAAAGAAGTGGTAAGAAAGGAGATACTAAAGCTCCTTGAGGCAGGTATAATTTATCCCGTTGCTGATAGTCAGTGGGTAAGCCCTGTCCATTGTGTCCCTAAGAAGGGAGGTATTACCGTTGTTCCTAATGATAAAGATGAATTGATTCCTCAAAGAATTATTACAGGTTATAGGATGGTAATTGATTTCCGCAAATTTAATAAGGCTACTAAAAAAGATCATTACCCCTTACCTTTTATCGATCAAATGCTAGAAATATTGTCCAAACATACACATTTTTGATTTCTAGATGGTTATTCTAGTTTATCTCAAATACCTGTGTCAGCCAAAGATCAATCAAAGACTACTTTTACATGCCCTTTTGGTACTTTTGCTTATAGACGTATGCCTTTTGGTTTATGTAATGCACCTGCTACCTTTCAAAGATGCATGATGGCTATATTCTCTGACTTTTGTGAAAAGATTTGTGAGGTTTTCATGGACGACTTTCCCGTCTATGGATCTTCTTTTGATGATTGCTTGAGCAACCTTGATCGAGTTTTGCAGAGATGTGAAGAAACTAATCTTGTCTTGAATTGGGAAAAGTGCCACTTTATGGTTAATGAAGGTATTGTCTTGGGGCATAAAGTTTCTAAAAGAGGTATTGAAGTTGATAAAGCCAAGGTTGATGCTATTGAAAAGATGCCATGTCCCAAGGACATCAAAGGTGTAAGAAGTTTCCTTGGTCATGCTAGTGTTTATAGGAGGTTCATTAAGGACTTCTCGGCCTTTGACTAATTTATTACAAAAAGATATACCATTTGTCTTTGATGATGATTGTGTAGAAGCATGTGAAATACTTAAGAAAGCATTGATCTCTGCACCTATTGTTCAGCCACCTGATTGGAATTTACCCTTTGAAATTATGTGTGATGCTAGTGATTATGTTGTAGGTGCTGTTCTAGGACAAAGAGTTGATAGGAAACTAAATGTTATTCAATATGCTAGTAAAACTCTAGACAATGATCAAAGAAATTATGCTACTACTGAAAAAGAATTCTTAGCAGTTGTATTTGCTTGTGACAAGTTTAGACCTTATATTGTCGATTCTAAAGTAACTATTCACACTGATCATGCTGCTATTAAATATCTTATGGAAAAGAAAGATGCTAAACCTAGACTTATTAGATGGGTTCTCTTGCTACAAGAATTTGATTTGCACATTATTGATAGAAAAGGAGCTGAGAACCCCGTTGTAGACAACTTGTCTAAAGTTAGAAAATGTGCTTGATGACCCACTACCTATTGATGATAGCTTGCCTGATGAGCAATTAAATGTTATAAATGCTTCTCATACTGCTCCATGGTATGCTGATTATGCTAATTACATTGTTGCCAAGTTTATACCACCTAGTTTCACATACCATCAAAAGAAAAAGTTCTTCTATGATTTGAGGCATTACTTTTGGGATGACCCACATCTTTATAAAGAAGGAGTAGATGGTGTTATTAGATGTTGTGTACCTGAGCATGAATAGGAATAGATCCTACGCAAGTGTCACTCCGAAGCTTGTGGAGGACACCATGCTGGAGATAGAAATGCACATAAGGTACTCAATCTGGTTTTTATTGGCCTACTCTCTTCAAGGATGCCCGTAAGTTTGTCTTATCTTGTGATGAATGCCAAAGAATTGGTAATATTAGTAGAAGTCAAGAAATGCCTATGAATTATTCACTTGTTATTGAACCATTTGATGTTTGGGGCTTTGACTATATGGGACCTTTTCCTTCCTCTAATGGTTATACACATATTTTAGTTGCTGTTAATTACGTTACTAAGTGGGTAGAAGCTATTCCAACTAGTAGTGCTGATCATAACACTTCTATTAAAATGCTTAAAGAAGTTATTTTTCCAAGATTTGGAGTCCCTAGATATTTAATGACTGATGGTGGTTCACATTTTATTCATGGTGCTTTCCATAAAATGCTTGCTAAATATGATGTTAATCATAGATTTGCATCTCCTTATCACCCTCAGTCTAGTGGTCTAGTGGAATTGAGTAATAGAGAACTTAAATTAATTTTGCAAAAGGCTGTTAATAGGTCTAGAAAGAATTGGTCCAAGAAACTTGATGATGCATTATGGGCCTATAGAACTGCATATAAAAATCCAATGGGTATGTCTCTGTATAAAATGGTCTATGGAAAAGCATGTCACTTACCTCTCGAACTAGAACACAAGGCTTATTGGGTTATTAAAGAACTTAATTATGATTTTAAACTTGCCGGTGAGAAGAGGTTATTTGATATTAGCTCACTTGATGAATGGAGAAACCAAGCCTACGAAAATACCAAGTTGTTTAAAGAAAAAGCTAAAAGATGGCATGGCAAAAGGATACAAAAGCGTGAGTTTAATGTAGGTGATTATGTATTGTTATACAACTCTCATTTAAGATTTTTTGCAGGAAAGCTTCTCTCTAAATGGGAAGGTCCTTACGTTATCGAGGAGGTCTACTGTTCAGGTGCCATAAAAATCAACAACTTCGAAGGCACCAATCCGAAGGTGGTGAACGGTCAAAGAATCAAACACTATATCTCAGGTAATCCCATAAATGTTGAAACCAATGTTATTGAAACCGTAACCCCGGAGGAATACATAAGGGACACTTTCCAGAACATTTCAGACACCGAAAAGGAATAGGTATGTGGTATAGTAAGTAAACCGACTCCAAAACTGTTTTAAGGCAATATTTCTCCGTTTTGGAATATTTAGAAAAATAGAAAAATAAGCAGCAGTCCGGGAAGGACACGAGGGCTCGACGAGGGTGGAGGGCGCGCCCTACCCTACTGGGCGCCCTGTCAGGACTCTAATTCCAAGTCACATCGATCTAGCCGGTAACACCTCATATCACTTTGCGGCCTCACGCACGGTATCCCACGGGTGTCGCCTTACCATGGCCCGGGACCGTTTGCGCCTTTTGGCTCACATATATGATAGTGTCGCTAGCATCCATATGACAGAGAACCCGGGCCGACATGGCTAGTCGTGAACCCAAAGCGGCACAGACCTATGGAGACAGGCATACATGAATCACATCGAGCATGTCGGTCATCAGCGAGTGATTCCGGGCTATAGCACTGGGCTAAGAGGACTTCGGGGAACCCGGGCTGTAGCTGGCTAGGCAGGACTCTGGATGACACCGCGAGACATTTCCTCGAAGGGACAGACATAGGAACGACGTGAAACACATGCCGACCAGTCAAGTGTCTTGAGCAGTAGTGCTGGGCTAGCAGGACTCCGGTGAACCGGGCTGTAGCGGACTACTATGGCTCGAGGAACACTAGACTACATTCCCCCATAAGAAAGGCTGCCAAAGATAAACAACTACATTGTCGGATCCCACTCATACCAAGCATTTCAATCATACACACAATATGCCCGATGTGAGTACATACAACATGGCATCACAACAAAACTCTACAACTCAAGTACTTTATTTAAAGGCTCCAGAGAGCCATACATAACATGTTCATACAGATAGGGGTCACACGACCCAACACTCAAGTCATACAATCATACAAGCACAAGCGGAAGTAAATAGTCTGAGTACAGATACTAGAAAGCAATTAGGCTTCCGAAGCCTGTCTATCTACATAGGGCCCTCCATGGCCAGGATAACCACCTGGGCGGCTAGTCACTCGTCGACATCAAGGTATACGTAGAACCCATCAGAGGGGGCGGTGTTGTCGTCTGAAAACAGTAATTAAGCAAACATGAGTACAAGGGTACACAGCAAGTCTTACAACAGAACCTACTATACATGCTCATTCTCAAGAAGGTGGTGGGGTTATTGCAGCAAGCCAGCTTTGACTCTTGGCTAAGCTATCCTACGGAACTCCACTAGTAAATAGTTTTCGCACACGAGTCCACTACTCACCAACACAATACTCCACCGGGGATCCTCCCTCGACATCCTATGAGAGGGCCATCCTCGGTACTCACACTTATCTTGAGTCTTTTTGTAGTATCCATTAACTTGTCTATGAACTGTATAGGCAACCAAGTAGACCTTTACCGCGGACGCGGCTATTCGAATAGATGATGTTAACCCTACGGGGGTATACTTCTTCATACACCCTTTCACCACTTACCGCCGTTTACACGACATGTACTCGGCAACCTTCAAGCGGAAGCCCAGCGAGGGTGTCGGCCACGGCCTACCTAAACACTTAAGTCCCTAGTCCAGGTTTGTCGCCTATCCAGGTTCCATCCGTAGGGAGTCCGGCCGAGGTTTCCACATACGGCCCCGAACAATGTGAACAGTGTCCCGAGACGCCAAACGGGCGCGCGGCATACCCGGCCACGGTGTATCTACCACAACATAGCCCACCCCTAGGGTCAGCGCTACACACGACCGCCAACGCATACCTACAAACACCAGAAACTATTTGCAACTCCTGGACAGAGTACTAGGGTGATTAAGAAGCCAAGAGGGTCCATTGGTTTCGGCCCCAATGTACGGTAGTAACTGCATCTTAAATCACACATACAGATCTCAGTTCTTATGGACGGTCTCAATGAAACAACCCACCATGTACTCCTACATGGCCTCTCATCGATACCTTTACCAAAACATGTTCTATACATCCCTCACATTACCGACATAATCATTTCACTCTAGCCCATCACCCAGATGAACCAGACCTGACACAACTCTAAGCATAGCAGGCATAGCAAGGTAGGAATCACATACATGGCTCAATCAACTCCTACACATGCTAGTGGGTTTCATCTAGTTACTGTGGCAATGACAGGTCATGCAGAGGATAAGGGTTCAACTACCGTAGCACACAGCAGTTTGAATCACATTGTATTAATGTAGTAAACAAGAGCAGAAGCGAGAACATGGGTTTGTATCGGAATGATCAATGGGTTGCTTGCCTGTTGTAGTGGTAGTAGGGTACTGCCCTTTAGACGGATACTCGGGGTTATCCTCGGAGGTAGAACCTACCACAAAAGACACACAGAACATAATCAACACATGACAATATGCAACAATATGATGCATGCTATGACATGGCAAGATGAAAGTGTCTTGGCCTAATGCAAGCTAAAACAGAAGGGAATGAACTCATTTGAATCAAATATTCAAATGTTAGCTCATTAAACATAGCCTTATTAGTGTATTATCTTATTCTGCTTAAACAGCATGGTTAACTTGTTTTGTCATGCATTAAACCATTACAGATGGATAGATTGAATTTTTCTGATGATTTTTCATATATAAATCTTTGCATTTGGAGCTATGGTTGATTTTCTATGATTTTTAGAAGTTTTGGCTATTTTCTGGAATTTCCTATTAAAGAATAAATCCAGTAATTGAATTAATGCGTCAGTATGCCATAGGTGTGACGTCAGTGGGTCAACTGGGTCGGCCATGTCAAACCTGACTGGTGGGCCCTATCTGTCAGTGACTCTGCTAATTAACAGAATTAAATTAACACTAATTAGCTGTTAGTGGGGCCTAGGCCCACATGTCAGTGACTAAACTAATTAAAAATAGTTAAAACTAATCCTAAACTAATTAGCAGACCGGCCCCACCTGTCATAGACTCAGGGGGGGTCAACCTGGGCCCACACAGGGTCAAACAGGGTCAACTCGCCGGCGTCTAGCCGCCGGCGAGGCTAGACGCGGCGGAGCAGCGCGGGATTTGCACTCCGGCGACCAAAAGGACGGCGGAGACTATCTACGTGATGCGGGGAGGAAGCCATGTTGAGTGGTGGCAGTGGGTGGAGCTGGGTGGTCGGAAACGTCGCCGGCGACGAGTTTGGCGGCAGTCGAAGCTCGGGTGAGGATGAACTAGTCTCTAGGGGGCACGGGGAGGCCCGAGGTTTGGTGCGTTGAGCTCCTGGAGGTGCGGTAGGACTAGTGGACAGGGTGGCGTGGCCATTGGGTGGCCGGAGCCTCGTCGGCGACGAGCTCCGCGGCGGTGCGTGTGGGTGATCTACATGCAGTCGCTACGGGGCTCGAGAGGAAGAATAGAGAGGGTGGGGAGGTGGCTGAGCTCACGGGGGTCTCGTCGAGGCAGTCGGGGAGGTCGGGGATGAGCTGATGCGGCGGGGGCGGCGAAAGGGATCTCAAGTGGCCGGAGTTGATGGCAAGCTCGGTGCAGCGTCTCCGGGGCGAGCGAGCGCTCGGGGCTCGACCCACTCGATGTAATCGACGACGGTGGATCTCGTGGACACGATGACGCGGCGCGAGGACGCCGGAGGGCACGGCTACGACGACGGTGCGGCGATAGGAGCGTTGGCCATGGTGGGGAACGGCGAGGGAGAGAGACAGTGGGGAATGGCTTGTCCAGGGGCTTCGGGGTGCGACATGGAGGCGTCCAAGCATCCAGAGGCGTGGGCGGCAAGCAGGTGACGCCGTGGCGAGCTCGGGCACGCCGGCGTCACCTCCCTGCCTGCCTGGCGGGGAAGAAGCAGCTGGCTGGTGTGGGCCAGCACAGTGCTAGGCCGCCAGGTGGGCCGGCTGGTGGGTTAGGTGGGCTGCGCCAGGTAAGTTTCTCTCTCTTTTTTTTTCTGTTTTTCTTATTTATTCTATTATTTCTGTAGCTTCTGGGATTAAAAATGCCAGGGCATTACCATAAATCATAAAATTAATCGTGGCTACTGCTTAGAATATATCCAACAACAAACATTTTAGTTTATGATTATTTGAGCATTTAAAATATTTTATAGCATTTAAATGCCCAAATGCAAATACCATAAGGATTAATCCAATGACCTTAGATGTCCTAGAAAAATGTGCACCATTTTTGCCAAAGGTTTTAACCCAAAACAAAAAGGGTGGGCTTTTTAGAAGGGCATTTCAGGTTCATTGAAAAAGTTTTTAGTAAATCCTAGTTGTTCCAGGGGGGTGCTGGGGGTTCTGTCATCCCCATTTCAAATTTAAAAGGAATTTAAACATGATGCACACTCTAATGCTTGAACTAGCTAGGGTGTGACAACTCACCCCCACTCAAAAGAATCTCGTCCTGAGATTTAGGATCCTCCGGAAAGAAGGTGGGGTACTCGAGTCAAAGACGATCCTCCCTTTCCCAAGTGGCTTCTTTCTCGGAATGGTGTGACCATTGAACCTTGAGAAACTTGATATTATGATGTCGAGTGGTACACTCGGCTTGATCAAGGATACGAACGGGATATTCCCGACATGAAAGGTTATCTTGTAGATCAAGCGTTTCGTGGTCCACTCCACGGATAGGATCCGCGAAGCAACGCCTGAGTTGAGAAACGTGGAAGACATCGTGAACTCTGGAAAGATGGGAAGGTAGTTCCAACTGGTAGGCAACTTCTCCTCGTTTGGCAAGAATGCGAAAGGGTCCAATCTAACGAGGAGCCAATTTGCCTTTGATACCGAAACAATGGGTTCCCTTTAACGGAGTAACCCGAAGGTAAGCCTTCTCGCCGACTTCATAAGTCATAGGCTTATGTTTACAATCATATTGCTCTTTTGACGAGATTGGGCTGTTTTCAATTTCTCACGAATAACGCGAACCTGTTCTTCTGCTTCCTGAATCATATCCGGGCCAAAGAGTTGTCTTTCCCCGGTTTCTGACCAGTTAAGAGGCGTTCGCCATTTTCGTCCATAGAGAACTTCGAAAATTGAGCCTTGCCCAAGCTAGCTTGATAACTATTGTTGTAAGCAAACTCCACGAATGGAAGGCATTTCTCCCAACCCATTCCGAACGAGATGACAGAGGCTCAGAGCATATCTTCCAGAATTTGATTGACTTGTTCTACTTGACCACTTGATTGAGGATGGAAGGCGGTGCTAAAAGAGAGACGAGTTCCCATAGCATTTTGGAAACTTTCCCAAAATCGAGAGGTGAAGAGACTCCCACGGTCTGAGTTAATTTCCAATGGAACACCATGAAGAGACACTATTCGGGAGATGTACAAGTCAGCTAGCTGGCTAGCGGTGATACTCTCATGAACAGGTAGGAAATGGGCTACCTTGGAAAGACGGTCGATCACGACGAAGATGGCATTATTCCCTCTCTTGGTCCTGGGAAACCCAGTGATGAAATCCATACTGATTTTATCCCATTTCCACTCGGGAATAGCCAAAGGTTGAAGGGTGCCAGCAGGCCGTTGACGCTCTGCTTTAACACGATGACAAACATCGCAATTAGCAATGTATTGAGCGATTTCTCTCTTCATCCTAGGCCACCAAAACCTCTGGCGTAGGTCTTGATACATTTTAATACTGCCGGGATGAATGGTGAGAGGGGATTCATGAGCTTCCTTAAGGATCAGCCACCTCAGGTTTCGTGCCTTTGGAACCACTAAGCGGTTTCCAAAGTATATGACACCTTGATCATCAATGGAGAAATAATTCGCGACTCCTTTCTTAATGTTTCTCTTAATACGGGAGATTCCCGGATCTACCTTCTATGCCTTGATGATCTGATTCGTAAGGGTAGGTTTCGCCACCAGTGTGGATAGGAATCCTCGAGGAACAATGTGAAGATTGAGCTTACAAAATTCCTCGCGGAGAAGTGGTTGACTTTGGTGTAACATCAGGTTGTTACAATAAGATTTATGACTTAACGCATCAGCCATGACATTGGCCTTGCCCGGGGTGTAAGTTATTCCTAAGTCGTAATCCGAGATCAACTCGACCCAACGTATTTGCCTGAGATTCAAATATGGTTGGGTGGAGATATATTTCAAACTTTGGTGATTGGTGAACATCTCGCAACGATTACCAAGGAGGTAATGTCGCCAAGTTTTGAGTGCATGGACTACAGCTGCAAGCTCTAGATCATGTGTGGGATAGTTTTTCTCATGTGGGTGTAATTGCTGTGAAGCATAGGCAATTACCTGACGATCCTGCATGAGTATGCAACCTAGTGCTTGTCGCGAGGCGTCGCAATAGATAACAAAGTCCTTGGAGAAATCTGGTGGTACCAGTACGAGAGCAGATGTCAGGCGTCTTTTCAGTTCCTGAAAGCTGAACTCGCACTGTGGGGTCCACTCGAACTTTTTATCTTTCTTGAGGAGTTCAGTTAGAGGTTTAGCAACCTTGGAGAAATTCTCGACGAAGCGACGGCAATAGCTCACTAAGGCAAGGAAGCTCCAAACTTGCTTGACCGTCTCAGGTGGAGTCCAATCAAGGATAGCTTGAACTCGCTCGGGATTGACAGCAATACCCTTACCAGAGATTACATGGCCTAGATAGGTCACTTCTAGCAACCAAAATTCACACTTGGAGAATTTGGCATAAAGGCGATGCTCTTGAAGTTTCATCAATTCCAGCCTTAGATGTTCGGCATGTTCCTCTTCATTCTTTGAGTAGATGAGTATGTCATCGAGGTATACTACGAAGAATTTATCCAAATACTCCATGAAGACCGAGTTCATTAACCGAGAGAAGGTAGCTGGGGCATTGGTTAAACCGAAGGACATAACGGTGTACTCATATTGGCCATAACGAGTAACAAAGACCGTTTTGGGAATGTCCCCGTTTCTGATTTTGATTTGATGGTAGCCCAACCTCAAACCCATCTTGGAAAATACCGAGAATCCAGCGAGCTGATCATACAGATCGTTGATCCTGGGAAGCGGATACTTGTTCTTGATAGTGACCAAATTGACAGGTCGGTAATCTACAACCATTTGATCCGTTCCATCCTTCTTCTTGATGAAGAGGACGGGGCAAGCCCAAGGAGAGGAACTAGGATGGATGAAACCCCTTTTCAAGGACTCATCGAGTTGGTTCTTAAGCTCGGCTAGTTCTAAGGGTGCCATCTTGTAGGGTCTTGTAGAAATTGGAACGGTTCCTGGAACAAGGTCTATCACGAACTCGACATCCGTGTTAGGTGGAACACCTGGCAGTTCCTCGGGAAAGACATCCGGAAAGTCTCGGACTACCGGAACATCTTCAAGGTCTCGAAGGGGGTTGGCATTTAGGGAGTAAAGCTGGCGCTTGGCCACTCGAGTTAAGACATTGACTGTCTTGCCCGATGGGTGAGTAAGTTGAACGGTTCTAGTGGCACAATCAATCTTAGCATAATGAGCTAACATCCAGTCCATACCCAAAATGATGTTTATGTCCGAGGACTTGAGAGCTATTAAGGATGCAAGGAAGACTAGTCTATCGACAAGAATTTCGTTCCCATGGCTTACTCTAGAAGTTTGCCATCTAGAGCCAGGGGTTTGAATTTCCATGGTAGAGGGCATGTCACAGAATGTCGTGTTATGCAATCGAGCATAGTTCTCAGATATGAATGAATGAGATGCTCCAGTATCGAAAAGAACAGATGCCGGATGGCAATTAACAAGGAGCATACCAAGGACGACGTTAGGATCCTCATGAGCCTCCTCGGCTGGAACATAGTTGACATGGCCACGTGTAGTAGTGACCGGCTTGGCGTAGAATGTCTTTCCCGCCGACTTACCACGGCCAACGGACATTCCAGATTGATTGGGGTTGTTGTTCTGGGGACACTCTCGGCTATAGTGACCCGGCTCTCCACACTTGAAACACGTCACCACACTGGGACGTGGAGCAGCATTAGCAGCGGCGCCACCATAGGGCTTGGGTGGTGCAATCTGCTGGTTGGGACGAGGCGCCTCAAAGGATGGCCTCGGGATGAACCTGGGTGGCAGTGCCATGCTTGGGATCCACACCCGGCGCTTCTGAGCTCCAGAGCCGGATGAAGAGCCAAAATCACGTGAGTGCTTGCGTGAAGCGTCATAATCAGTCTGGCATGTCTCAGCGCCGATGGCTTTATTGACCAACTTCTGAAAGAATGTGCACTTGTGCAAACAAAGATCGCAGCGAAGCTCAGGGCTAAGTCCCTTGCGGAACCTTGCCTGCTTCTTAGCATCGGTAGATACTTCTTCAGGAGCATAACGTGCCAGATTCCCAAACTCACGACTATATGCATCCACAGTCAGTCTTCCTTGGGTGAAATTGCAGAACTCCTCCCTCTTGCGATCCATGAGACCTTCCGGGATGTGATGCTCACGGAAAGCCTCACTGAATTCAGCCCAAGTAGTGATTTGGCCGATCGGGTGCATAGCTTCAAAATTTTCCCACTAGAGGCTAGCAGGGCCTTCGAGATGGTAGGCAGCATAAGTAACCTTATCAGCTTCGTCTACGTTGGGAACGTAGCTTGTGGGTGATGCTGCGAAGACAGTCATCCACGTCGAGGGGCTCGACAGAATGGTTAAACTTTGGTGGGTACAGCTTGATAAAGTCATTGATTGACACCAAGTCATTTCGCGGATGGCGCGCAGTGTTCTGCTCAATCCGCTTCAGTAAGCGGTTAGTCTCAGCTTGTTTCTTTCCCCCTCCAGCGTCACTTTGGCCAGAGAAGGCGGGTGGGGCAGATTTTCACCCATAGCTGCACTGGCTTCCCCCTGCTCTAGGGCAGCAGGGTTGCTGTGGGTGTTGACCATCCTAGGAGAAAACAAGACAATCGTTTAGATAAGGATGGCTCAAACTTAGCAAGGAAGTGCAGAATGTAATGGATAACACGGAATGCAGAGATGTTCATCCGTATGTCATGGTAATATAGAACTGCCATATATATACCAACGGTCATACACACCATACATAGTTTAGTACAAGCCCAGGCTACAATACAACTATGATGAAAGACGTTACATCTCATCGGAGGCATTCCAAGCTCCTATACATTATTTGTCTACACCTCCGGAATTGATTACACACAAAGTCATATTCCACAAGTCACGCAGGACAGTGGAGATACAACTATTACAATACTAGTGATACTACTACTAACTTAGACAGCTCCGTAGTAGTCCTCATAGAAGTCACCTCCATAGCCTGGAAGTTCAACGTGATCATCTGGGAACAGACGGTCCTGAGGAGCTTGTGGACCAAAGGGGCTAGGATGAGGTCTTGGACCAACAAACGGTGGCCTGCGGGGACCACGGGGTGGGGTGATGCCTCCCACGTCACGCCAATCCACCATGTCTGGTAGAGCAGATCTCACAGGATACAGATCCCTTGTATCCATACATCTAGCTTGCACCACAGGTGCAAACCGAGTCAATGTGGCCCAATGATCAGCACGGGTATTGAAAAGCTCCAGCCTCAAGGCCCGATTCTCTCGGTCCTTATCTTCGAGCATCTCGGCAGTGGTATGAGTTAATGAGTCCTCCTGAGTGGAGTCAGCATAGATAGCCTGAAGATACCCTTGCGCTCCTGGAAGTGAAGCTGGCATGTAACGGAAGTCGGTGTTCCGAAGCAGGCCAGTCCGGACTCGCATGATGGTCATCATGGAATAGGCAACATCCTGCACAGCCATCTCAATAGTAACCCTGAGTCCATAGGAATAGTGAAGGGGCTCGGTAGATCCAGGATAAGAAGGAAGTATCCTGACGGTGCAGAAATATTGGCTTTGATTAAAGTCTCGGAATTGCTCTTCGACGGTGTATTCGGGATACCAATGGTAACCCGTCTCGATCATTACCCGGACTAACATAGCAGTTTGACCGGGCACATCGAGGCACCGAGTCAGACGAACCACTTGGTTTTGAGCACGGTTGGCCATCTGAAAGCACAACCACAATGCAAAGACATTAGAATTTCTAGGGAAAATTGGACAGCATAACAGCTGTAAATGCTCAGAAAAAGATTTGAGACATCCACAATAGTTTGCAATACCACTCAACAACATCATATCAAGGTTCTGATTCAACTAGCAACATACTAAAAATAGTAGAAACTGAACTGGGGCTTGTAACAACAATCCTATAAGCTACTACGGATTAGTAACACATGAACCTGATAGAAGAAGAGAGCCTAGTCCTTAACCCACGTTGAATGAGAAGAGAATGACTCAGATCAGAGGGCATAAGGTAAAGGAGTAAACGATCCTTACGTTCCCTCCCACAATCAATTCCCCTACATATAACTAAAGCATTTCTAGACTTGACATCGACCAGTTTGGCTCAACGAACCTACAGGCAGTCCGGCTCTGATGCCAACGCTGTCAGGACCCCGATTCCAAGTCACATCGATCTAGCCGGTAACACCTCATATCACTTTGCGGCCTCACGCACGGTATCCCACGGCTGTCGCCTTACCATGGCCCGGGACCGTTTACGCCTTTTGGCTCACGTATATGATAGTGTCGCTAGCATCCATATGACAGAGAACCCGGGCCGACATGGCTAGTCGTGAACCCAAAGCGGCACAGACCTATGGAGACAGGCATACATGAATCACATCGAGCATGTCGGTCATCAGCGAGTGATTCCGGGCTGTAGCACTGGGCTAACAGGACTCCGAGGAACCTGGGCTGTAGCAGGCTAGGCAGGACTCCGGATGACACCGCGAGACATTTCCCCAAAGGGACAGACATAGGAATGAAGTGAAACACATGCCGGCCAGTCAAGTGTCCTGAGCAGTAGTGCTGGGCTAGCAGGACTCCGGTGAACCGGGCTGTAGCGGACTACTATGGCTCGAGGAACACTAGACTACATTTCCCCATAAGAAAGGCTACCAAGGATAAACAACTAGATTGAAGGATCCCACTCATACCAAGCATTTCAATCATACACACAATATGCCCGATATGAGTACATACAACATGGCATCACAACTAAACTCTACAACTCAAGTACTTTATTTAAAGGTTCCAGAGAGCCATACATAACCTGTTCATACAGATAGGGGTCACACGACCCAACACTCAAGTCATACAATCATACAAGCACAAGCGGAAGTAAATAGTCTGAGTACATACACTAAAAAGCAAGAAGGCTTCTGAAGCCTGTCTATGTACATAGGCCCCTCCATGGCCAGGATCACCACCTATGTAGCTAGTCACTCGTCGACATCAAGGTCTACGTAGAACCCATCGGAGGGGGCGGTGTTGTCGTCTAAAAATAGTAATTAAGCAAACATGAGTACAAAGGTACTCAGCAAGTCTTACAACAGAACCTACTATACATGCTCATTCTCAAAAAGGTGGTGGGGTTATTGCAGCAAGCCAGCTTTGACTCTTGGCTAAGCTATCCTACGGAACTCCACTAGTAAATAGTTTTCACACACGAGTCCACTACTCACCAACACAATACTCCATCGGGGATCCTCCCTCGACATCCTACGAGAGGGCCATCCTCGGTACTCACACTTATCTTGAGTCTTTTTGTAGTATCCATTAACTTGTCTATGAACTGTATAGGCAACCAAGTAGTCCTTTACCGTGGACGCTGCTATTCGAATAGATGATGTTAACCCTACAGGGGTATACTTCTTCATACACGCTTTCACCACTTACCTCCGTTTACACGACATGTACTCGGCAACCTTCAAGCGGAAGCCCAGCGAGGGTGTCGGCCACGGCCTACCTAAACACTTAAGTCCCTAGTCTAGGTTTATCGCCTATCCAGGTTCTATCCGCAGGGAGTCCGGCCGAGGTTTCCACATACGGCCCCGAACGATGTGAATAGTGTCCCGAGACGCCAAATGGGCGCCCGGCATACCCGGCCACGGTGTATCTACCGCAACATAGCCCACCCCTAGGGTCAGCGCTACGCACGACCGCCAACACATAACCTACAAACACCAGAAACTATTTGCAACTCCTGGACAGAGTACTAGGGTGATTAAGAAGCCGAGAGGGTCCATTGGTTTCGGGCCCAATGTATGGTAGTAACTTCATCTTAAATCACACATACAGATCTCAGTTCTTATGGACGGTCTCAATGAAACAACCCACCATGTACTCCTACATGGCCTCTCATCGATACCTTTACCAAAACATGTTCAACACATCCCTCACATTACCGACATAATCATTTCACTCTAGCCCATCACCCAGATGAACCAGACCTGACACAACTCTAAGCATAGCAGGCATAGCAAGGTAGGAATCACATACATGGCTCAATCAACTCCTACACATGCTAGTGGGTTTCATCTAGTTACTGTGGCAATGACAGGTCATGCAGAGGATAAGGGTTCAACTACCGTAGCACACAGCAGTTTGAATCGCGTTGTCTTAATGCTGTAAACAAGAGCAGAAGCGAGAACATGGGTTTGTATCGGAATGATCAATGGGTTTCTTGTCTGTTGTAGTGGTAGTAGGGTACTGCCCTTCAGACAGATACTCGGGGTTATCCTCGGAGGCAGAACCTACCACGAAAGACACACCGAACATAATCAACACATGACAATATGCAACAATATGATGCATGCTATGACATGGCAAGATGAAAGTGTCTTGGCCTAATGCAAGCTAAAACAGAAGGGAATGAACTCATTTGAATCAAAGATTCAAATGTTAGCTCATTAAACATAGCCCTATTAGTGTATTATCTTATTCTGCTTAAACAACAAGGTTAACTTGTTTTTTCATGCATGAAACCATTACAGATGGATAGATTGAATTTTTCTGATGATTTTTCATGTATAAATCTTTGCATTTGGAGCTATGGTTGATTTTCTATGATTTTTAGAAGTTTTGGCTATTTTCTGGAATTTCCTATTAAAGAATAAATCCAGTAATTGAATTAATGCGTCAGCATGACATAGGTGTGATGTCAGCGGGTCAACTGGGTCGGCCAGGTCAAACCTGACTAGTGGGCCCTGTCTGTCAGTGACTCAGCTAATTAACAGAATTAAATTAACACTAATTAGCTGTCAGTGGGGCCTGGGCCCACATGTCAGTGACTAAACTAATTAAAATTAGTTAGAACTAATCCTAAACTAATTAGCAGACCGGCCCCACCTGTCATAGACTCAGGGGGGTCAACCTGGGCCCACACAGGGTCAAACAGGGTCAACTCGCCGGCATCTAGCCGGCGGCGAGGCCAGACGCTGCGGAGCAGCGTGGGATTTGCACTCCGGCGACCAAAAGGACGGCGGAGACTATCTACGTGATGCGGGGAGGAAGCCACGCCGAGTGGTGGCAGTGGGTGGAGCTGGGGTGGCCGGAAACGTTGCCGGCGACGAGTTTGGCGGCGGCCGGAGCTCGGGTGAGGATGAACTAGTCGCTAGGGGGCACGGGGAGGCCCGAGGTTTGGTGCGTTGAACTCCTGGAGGTGCGGTAGGACTAGTGTACAGGGTGGCATGGCCATTGGGTGGCTGGAGCGTCATCGGCGACGAGCTCCACGGCGGTGCATGCGGGTGATCTACATGAAGTCGCTACGGGGCTCGAGAGGAAGAACGGAGAGGGTGGGGAGGTGGCTGAGCTCACGGGGGTCTCGTCGAGGCAGTCGGAGAGGTCGGGGATGAGCTGATGCGGCGGGGGCGGCGAAAGGGATCTCCGGTGGCCAGAGTTGAGGGTGAGCTCGGTGCAGTGTCTCCGGGGCGAGCGAGCGCTCGGGGCTCAACCCACTCGATGTAATCGACGACGGCGGAGCTCGTGGACCCGATGATGCGGTGCGAGGATGACGGAGGGCACGACTACGACGACGGTGCGGTGACAGGAGCGCCAGCCATGGTGGGGAATGGCGAGGGAGAGAGACAGGGGGGAATGGCGTGTCCAGGGGCATCAGGGTGCAATGTGGAGGCGTCCAGGTGTCCAGGGGCGTGGGTGGCAAGCAGGTGACGCCGTGGCGAGCTCGGGCATGCCGGCGTCACCTCCCTGCCTGCCTGGCGGGGAAGAAGCAGCTGGCTGGCGCAGGCCAGCATAGTGCTAGGCCGCCAGGTGGGCCGGCTGGTGGGTTAGGTGGGCTGCGCCAGGTAAGTTTCTCTCTCTCTTTTTTTCTTCTGTTTTCTTATTTATTCTATTATTTCTGTAGCTTAAGGGCTTTATTAAAAATGCCAGGGCATTACCATAAATCATAAAATTAATCATGGCTACTGCTTAGAATATATCCAATAGCAAACATTTTAGTTTATGATTATTTGAGCATTTGAAATATTTTATAGCGTTTAAATGCCCAAATGCAAATACCATAAGGATTAATCCAATGACGTTAGATGTCCTAGAAAAATGTGCACCATTTTTGTCAAAGGCTTTTACCCAAAACAAAAAGGGTAGGCTTTTTAGAAGGGCATTTCAGGTTCATTGAAAAAGTTTTTAGTAAACCCTAGTTGTTCCAGGGGGTTGCTGGGGGTTCTGTCATCCCCATTTCAAATTTAAAAGGAATTTAAACATGATGCACACTCTGATGCTTGAACTAGCTAGGGTGTGACACGCCCCCTACCTCGTGGGCACCTCGTGTGCTCTCCGGACTCCGTTTTCGTACACGACATGTATTTTGGTTTGTAAAAATTCATTATATAACCTCCCGGGGGTTTTGACTCCCGTATCACGCAAATATCTCTTGTCTTTGTTTTGAGGTGTCCTGCTGCAGACGGAGCAACATGTCGTCCCAGGATTCGGAAGAAGAAAGCTACATGGCTGATTACCTTGCAGATCCTAAGATCTATGGGGATGTGGAGCTTTGCGGTTGGACTACGGAAGAAGAAGAGGACTATGAACCCAAGGGAAAGGAGGAGACGAGCTCAGATGAAGATGAAGTCCCACTACCTCAACCTGGGGACATGCATGTGGAGTTCAAAAGTCAAGTCTCCCGGATAGAGTAAAGAAACCTAAGATCGAGTTTATTCCTTTTCGCCTCTTGCAGGAGAATAAGCATGAACTATGCAAAAAGATACTGAGCCTGGAACAGGAGATCGAGGACCTAAGGGACCAAAATTCTGTCCTCAAACGCAAATTAAGGAAGAAGCCTACGCCATCAACAAAATCTCCACCCTCTCCACCAACAAAGAAGAATTGAGTATCTGGTATGGGCACTCCACTTGGCAACTGCCAAGCTTGGGGGAGTGCCCCGGTATCGTATCACCATCACTTTTATCTTTACTATTTTTCTTAGTTCGATCCTTTTGGTAATATCTTGATCTAGTAGAATAAAAGTTCTTAGTATGATCTAGTTGTGAGTTTTGCTTTATTATCCTTCTATGTAATCGAGTCCGTGAGCTATATAATAAAGATTAGTGTTGAGTCAAGGGCTTGATTATTTTGCCACGATCCTAAGGGAATAAAATAAAAGAGAAAGAAATAAAAAAACAAAGAGATCATGTGAGTCTTATGGAGAGTAATGAGCTCACATAGAAAGAGTATGATGAATAAAAGTTGTTGAGAGTTGACAAACACACTTTTGGTCATTGTTTTAATTAATAGGAAGTAATAACGAAAGAGAAGTCTTCACATATAAATATACTATCTTGGACATCTTTTATGATTGTGAGCACTCATTAAAATATGACATGCTAAAGAGTTGACATTGGACAAGGAAGACAACATAATGGGTTATGTTTTCTTACATCTGATATAAATTATATTGTCTTGGATTTTCCAGCATGATGAGCTTGCCTTTCCCCGTCATGCTAGCCAAATTCATTGCACCAAGTAGAGATACTACTTGTGCTTCCAAATACCCTTAAACCAGTCTTGCCATAAGAGTCCACCATATCTACCTATGGATTGAGCAAGATCCATCAAGTAAGTTGTCATCGGTGCAAGCAATAAAAATTGCTCTCTAAATATGTATGATTGATTGGTGTGGAGGAAATAAGCTTTATACGAGCGTGTGATATGGAAGTAATAAAAGTGACAGACTGCATAATAAAGGTCCATATCACAAGTGGCAATATAAAGTGACGTTCTTTCGCATTAAGATTTTGTGCATCCAACCATAAAAGCGCATGACAACCTCTGCTTCCCTATGCGAAGGGCCTATCTTTTACTTTTATCTCCTACATTGCATAAGAGTCTTCGTGATCTTCGCCCTTCCTTTTTACATTTTATCCTTTGGCAAGCACAATATGTTGGAAAGATCCTGGTATATATGGCTAATTGGATGTGAGTTTTCATGAACTATTACTGTTGACATTACCCTTGAGGTAAAATGTTGGGAGGCAAAACTATAAGCCCCTATCTTTCTCTATGTCCGATTAAAACTCCATACCCATAAGTATTGCGTGAGTGTCAGCAATTGTGCAAGATTATATGATAGTTGAGTATGTGGACTTGCTGAAAAGCTCTTATACATTGACTCTTTCCTATGTTATGATAAATTGCAATTGCTTCAATGACTGAGATTGTAGTTTGTTAGTTTTCAATGAAGTTTACGATTCATACTTGATATTGTGATTGAATTATTACTCTAGCATTAGAGATTATATGACAAGAATTATATAAGTTGTTGTTCTAAGAATGATCATGATGCCCTCATGTCCATATTTTATTTTTTATTGACACCTCTATCTCTAAACATGTGGACATATTTTTCGATTTCGTCTATTCGCTTGAGGACAAGCGAGGTCTAATCTTGGGGGAGTTGATACGTCCATTTTGCATCATGATTTTATATCGATATTTATTGCATTATGGGCTGTTCTTACACATTTGTAATATCCCAAATTTTCAATTTGGAATGTTATACACTAGATCATCATGCATATCATATTTTCTTGCATTTTGTCGATCCTAGAAATTTCACGCAACTCAAGGATCCTCGGAGAGAGTTGGAGATTTCGTCATTTTCATATTTGAGCTTTCTCAAATTTTGAAAAGAGGATCATTGGTTTTGTCGGAGTTTTCTTTGCCTTTTATTTGGATAGGGAAAAATGCGCGTTTTCAAAATTTGCATCTAGGTCCCGAGAAAAGTTCATTTTGTTCGACTCAATTTTAGGAATCGGGGAAAATTTACTTTGGGAGTTTTGGAGTTCGTTTAGATTTTCTTTTCTGTGTTTTTCTGCGCGTGTAACCGTTTAAAAAAAATCTCGCAGCACCCCTGGGCCAAAGGCCCAGCCGGCCGGGCCTCTCCCTCCCGCACGTCGTGCGCCTGGCGCAGGCAGACCGCCGCCGCCGCCCTTGTGCCCCGCCGCCGCCGCCCCTTGCCCACGCCGTCGCCGCCCAACGCCGGAGCCCCGTTCGCCGGAACCTCGCCGAGGTAGCCGCGCTGCATCTTTTCTATTCCCTCGGTTCGGTTTTTCTTCTAAACCGTTCCGATTCTTTTCTTCTCTTCCGATTCGTTTTCTTTCCGGTTCTTCTCTAAACCGTTCCGGTTTTCTAGATCGGTTTTTCGTTCGGTTTTCTTTTCCGAAAGCCTAGATCGGATTCATTTTCTTTTCCGGTTTAATTGCCCGGAGACCGTTCGCCGGACCATTCATCTTAACGGACGTGATCACCGGATTATTCCCGGTTAACGAACGTCCGTTCGTTTAACCGTTCTTCTTTTTCTTTTCGTCGGATTTATTCAACGATCGCGATCTCAGATCCGATCTTCGTTCTAGTTTATCTTCTCGCTCGTTTATCGGAATTAGGTGATTCAAGCGCCTGGAGTTTCGTTTCGAAACCGCCGTTTCGACTAATCAACTTAAACAAGTTTTTGCTACGGTAAAATTTGACCTAGTTTCAACTTGCTAGAACCGAGTTGTTTTCTGCCGCCGTTTGTTTTCCGTTGCTTTGTTCGGTTCTTTCTCTCTTTGCAACCGGAGTTCTTAAGTTGAACTTTCTGGTTCGATCTTTTGTTCGAGTTTTACCTGTGCATCAGATGAGTACTTATTGTATGCTTGTTGTTTGTCTGCGATAGATTACCCGGATTGCGCCGCCTGTTACTTCGAATCTCTAGGACTCGCGGATCATCAGCAAGGCAAGTAACACTTTGATCATACCTTTTCTACAACCCAGTTTTATTGCATTAGATCCATCCTCACACATTGCATGATTAGGATCTAATTAAATTGTGGGATGGGAAGTAGATGAGGTAGTACCTATTACCTGTTTATTATGAAACATTTGGGAGTTACTTCTACGTTTGCTTATTATGCCATGCTATGCAAGTAGACGTGGATTGGGTGAGTGATATCCATGACAGATGTGAGATTGATAATTTTAATGGTTTATCTAAGGTGGCAACTTAAACACACATCTGGGTGGATTGAGGCACCTGATGTCTATCAGGACTTGCCTGTTTTCTTTTGGACCGCCACCCAGGCTCAAAGGGATCATAAGATCTTTCATGCTAGAAACTTACGTGTGCAGCCACAAGCCATTATGGGCTCTGGCATAGTTGACTAAGTCGTGCGAACTCTTACAGGGTAGACTAGCAGATGTAGGGGAAAGTAGGTGTACCGGTCTATCCATCGTAAGGTGCTAGCGCTTCTGAAAGACTATGTTTCGGTCATCCGTTTCTCAAACACCAGTAGTGCGAGAAATCCAACGGAGGCGATCGAGTCTTGTGGGGAAAAGTGCGCAAACCTCTGCAGAGTGTAACAAACTAATCATGATTAGCCGTGTCCCCGGTTATGGACAATCTTGAGTATCTAGTACTTGAATATCATGTGAATCTCATCATGTTACTTCTAAAATTAATATTGTTGGGTTATTGATGACTACTTTTAATTAGGATTGAGAATGCTGTCAACCATTCTCAATGTTTAACAACCACCATGATAGTTAAATAAATTTATTCCTTTGCAGTAGGGAAAAGCTGGCTTTACGCAAAACAGTAACCATAGAGCTTTCCACCAGCCAAATATGCATATAGTATAGCTGTATCATTCCATTATTCTCTATGTGTTACTTTGCCAGCATATTCCATGTGCTGACCCGTTTCGGGCTGCAACGTTAATGTTGCAGACTTTTCAGACGACGATTAAGGTGCTTTTAGGTCGTGGTTCTATACTCAGTGATGCCGTTGGAGTTGATGGACCCATTTATCTTCCAAGTCTTCCGCTGATATCGTCATTAGATGGCCTTAAGCCATATTATTGTAATAAGTTCTCTTTTGAGACATCGATGTAATAAGTGTGTGATTGCCACTCTGCTATAAATCCTTCGAAGTACTGTGTGGTGTCAGCATTACTGATCCAGGGATGACACCGGAGCACAGTAGACTTGATCCATTCGGGTCGGGTCGCCACAGAGATGGTATCAGAGCACATGCTGACTGTAGGACACGACCACTAAGTTAAAGCCCTAGATCACTATTCTCTCCTCATTTTCTAACTCCTCATCTTTTCTACTCTTTAGGATGAAGGATGCGAAGATTAAGTACGCTCAACCGGATGAAGGCACACGTTTTGGATTTCACTTGAAGGAAGTCACTAAGTACCTAAACATTGGATTACCAAGCTTCACGGGAACCTTCAACACCACTTTACCTGAAGAGGAGCGCTGGAAAATTCAAGCTCACATTCTGGGAAGGACATTCGCGCCGATCACGAAGCCCATAGATAGTGTTTTCAACGCACCAACCTGGAGTCTAGGAAGGAGCATGGCAGCCCATATCACCATAGGACGCATTGGAGAAGTTTATCAAGAAGACCTCAAGGACACTATCTACCAGATTTGCGGACGCCGATATGAACAATGGGAGTTAGTCAGCACCAAGAAGGATAGATCCATTGCAGCTTTCATCCAGGAGTTAAACCAGCACATTCGACACCACGAGAACCAGATGTGCAATGATATGATAGAATTGAAGAATGCGAAGGCAAGGATCATCGAGCTAGAAGGAGAATTGAAGGCTACACGCAAGGACTACATGGACGAGATCGTAGCTCTAGCAAGACACAACTGCGATCTTAAGCAAGAGATTGAAGAACTCAAGATGGAGTTAGCATCCAGAAAGGAAGACATGTACGTCGCATGTCCGGACAACTACATCATCATCGACGACACCGATTCGGATCCAAGTTAACCCGAATTTGAAGACGAAGCTGGAGCGGACATCATGGAGTCTTCCACCGGTTCAAATTTCTAGATGACCACCAAATATTAGTAGTATTTTCCCCCATGTATACACTATAGTTCGAGCACTTTTGCGATAGCTAGATCGATTGGAAGCACCTGTTTGATTGAATGAAGTGATTTTGTGTGAAATTGCTCATGTGCATTGGGGTAGTGTTTTCTCTTTAGACCTCATTCTATTCTTATATCTCTTCTTTTCTAAACCCTCAGATGCCTCCGAGACGTGACAATGGATTTCCACCGGAGCTCACTCAGTTGATCCAGCAGCAGAATCAATTGATGCAGATGTTAGTTCAGAACCAGCAGAACAACAACAACAACAACAACAACAACAACCCACCACCGCCACCTGTTGACCACTTAGCCCGTTTCCTTAGGCTGAATCCGCCGGTGTTTTCCAGTAGCATCGAGCCGATAGTAGCAGACGATTGGCTCCGCAAAATAGGAAGGGAGTTGACCACTGCAGGATGCACAGATGGTGAGAAAGTGAAGTTTGCCGCACATCAGTTGGAAGGACCCGCGGCAGCATGGTGGGAAAATTTCACAGCCACCTTCCCAGTTGACACTGTCACATGGGATCAGTTTCAGCAAGCTTTCCGCACTGCACATGTTTCAGCAGGAGCTATGGCCATGAAGAAGTGTGAGTTTCGCAACTTGCGCCAAGGAGGAAGGACAGTTGGCCAGTATGTTGACGATTTCAGCAAGTTAGCACGTTATGCCCCAGATGACGTTGCTACGGATGCAACTAAGCAGGAGAAGTTTCTGGAAGGATTGAATGATGAGTTAAGCATGCAGTTGATGGTAGCAAGTTTCAACAACTACCAGGAGTTGGTAGATCGTGCCATCATGATTGAAGGGAAGCAACAGCAGATTGAGAACCGCAAAAGGCAGTATGGACAGGGGAAGTATAACTCTGGAGCCCAGCAGAAGCCCTGTTTTACCCCTAAATCAGGATTTCAGTTTCAGCATACCCATGGAGGAAGTAGTTCGCACAACCACAATGGCCACAAGAATGGTAATGGGAATGGAGGAAGCAACGGCCAGAACCGGACCAACCCATCAACCCCAGCCAAGAGAGATCTGAGTCAAGTCACCTGTTTCAAGTGTTCCAAGACCGGACATTATGCCAATGAATGTCCTGAAGGCCAGAATGGAAATGGCAATGGAAGCTCAGGGAAGAAGCCGAACCCTTTCAATAGGGGACAGGTGAACCACGTTAACGTGGAGGAGGTCGAAGATCAGCCTGATGCAGTCATCGGTAAGTTTTTGGTTAAGTCATTTACCGCACTCGTTCTTTTCGATACTGGTGCATCACATTCATACATGTCAAGGGGATTTGTGGAAAAATATAGCCTGCCCACTAGGATTCTTAAAACACCTATGCTAGTAAGTTCGCCAGGAGCAGAGTACTTGGCCAGTCAAGGATGCTTTCAAGTGCCATTAAGCATAGGAAGACATGTTTTCCCAAGAGATTTGATTATTCTGGAATCCCAAGGTTTGGATGTAATCCTCAGTATGGATTGGTTGTCGAAGTATGGAGGAAACATCGATTGTGCTAGTAAGTCAATTTTGCTTACAACGCCAGAAGGAAGAAGGATCAAGTATGTATCCCGGCATGTGCCAAATAGGACCCAAGTAAATTGCTTAACAGGAGTTGTGCAGGAGGAAGTACCAGTGGTAAAGGATTTTCCTGATGTATTTCCTAAAGAGTTGCCAGGCATGCCACCGGATAGAGATATTGAGTTTCTGATTGAGTTATTGCCAGGTACAGGCCCAATATCAAAGAGACCGTACAGGATGCCTCCAAAGGATTTGGTAGAAATTAAGAATCAGATTAAGGAGTTATTGGAGAAAGGTTACATACGCCCAAGTTCTTCGCCTTGGGGATCACCCGTACTTCTAGTGGAGAAGAAGGATGGATCATTAAGGATGGTTGTTGATTATCGTGGATTGAATGAAGTAACCATCAAGAACAAGTACCCACTGCTAGTGATTAATGATCTGTTTGATCGTTTACAAGGAGCTAAAGTGTTTTCCAAGATCGATTTGCGATCAGGGTACCACCAGTTGAAGATTCGAGAGCAGGACATACCTAAGACAGCATTCACCACGAGATACGTACTGTATGAGTATATCGTTATGTCATTTGGATTGACTAACGCGCCTGCCTATTTTATGAACCTGGTGAACAAAGTGTTTATGGAGTTTTTGGATAAGTTCGTCGTAGTGTTCATTGATGATATCCTGGTTTATTCAAAGAATGAAGAAGAGCATAAGGAACATTTGCGTTTGGTTTTGGAGAAACTAAGGGAACATCAGTTATATGCCAAATTTAGCAAATGTGAGTTTTGGTTGAAGGAAGTAGGATTCCTCGGACACGTTATATCTGGAGAAGGGATAGCAGTTGACCCCGCAAAGGTTGAGACCGTAACCGAATGGGAAGCACCAACGACAGTTGGAGAGATCCGGAGTTTTCTTGGACTCGCAGGATACTACCGGAGATTCATTGAGAACTTTTCAAAGATTGTGAAGCCTATGACGGAGTTGTTGAAGAAGGATACTAAGTTCAATTGGACTGAGGAGTGTGAGGCTAGTTTCCAGGAGTTGAAGAAACGATTGATTACCTCACCAGTGTTGATTTTGCCAGATCAGACCAAGGATTATGAGGTATATTGCGACGCTTCACGTCGAGGACTTGGAGCAGTGCTTATGCAGGAAGGGAGAGTTGTTTCGTATGCTTCACGACAACTGAAGCCTCATGAGTTGAATTATGCCACACATGATTTGGAGTTAGCAGCCGTAGTGCATGCATTGAAGACATGGAGACATTTCCTCATTGGAAATCATTGTGAGGTGTACACGGATCACAAGAGTTTGAAGTACATTTTCACGCAGAAGGAGTTGAATCTCAGACAAAGGAGATGGTTGGAGCTCATCAAGGATTATGATATGAGATTGCATTACCATCCCGGAAAAGCTAATGTGGTAGCTGACGCATTGAGCCGTAAGAGCCATGTAAATACGTTGATGACGGGAGAAATACCCAAGGAGTTATCAGAAAACCTCCATGAACTAAGTTTAGAGATAGTTCCGAAAGGCTATGTGGCAGCATTGGAGATTCAGTCAACATTGATGGATAAAATCAGATAGGCTCAGAAATCTGACAAGGAGATTGCTGCTATAAAGGAGAAACTAAGCAAAGGAAAAGCGAAGGGATTTCGTGAGGATGAGCATGATACCCTATGGTTTGAGGACCGTGTTTATGTGCCAAATGACCCGGAGATCAGGAAGTTGATTCTACAAGAGGCACATGATTCACCATATTTGATTCACCCAGGAAATACCAGGATGTATTTGGATTTGAAGGAGACATTCTGGTGGACCGGAATGAAGAAGGATATTGCAGCATATGTAGCAGTTTGTGACGTATGTCATAGAGTAAAGGCAGAACATCAGAAGCCAGCTGGATTGTTACAACCATTGCCGATACCCGAATGGAAGTGGGATAAGATAGGCATGGATTTTATCACAAGACTACCCAGGACAAAAGCAGGATATGACTCGATATGGGTAGTAGTTGATCGTTTGACGAAGGTAGCACATTTCATTCCAGTTAAGACCACTTACACCAGTGCTAAGTTGGCAAAGATATACATGACTAGGATCATTTGTTTGCATGGAGTTCCAAGGAGTATTGTATCAGACAGAGGAACCCAATTTACCTCAAAGTTTTGGAATCAGTTGCATGAAACTTTGGGAACTAGGCTAGAGTTCAGCACCGATTTTTCATCAGCAGACAGATGGACAGACCGAGAGAGTCAATCAGATTTTGGAAGATATGCTGAGAGCCTGTGCACTAGATTATGGATCTAGTTGGGACGATAACTTGCCGTATGCGGAGTTTTCTTATAACAACAGTTACCAAACCAGTTTAAAGATGGCACCTTTCGAAGCTTTATACGGAAGGAGGTGCAGGACACCGTTGTCATGGGACGAAGTTGGAGACCGTCAGTTGTTTGGACCAGATTTGATTAAGGAGTCTGAATGGAAAGTTAAGTTGATTCGCGATAGGCTCAAGGTAGCCCAGTCCAGACAGAAGAGCTACGCAGATTCTAAACGCAAGGAGACAGTTTACGAAACCGGAGACAAAGTTTATCTCCGAGTATCCCCACTTCGAGGAGTTAAGCGCTTTGGAGTTAAGGGAAAATTAGCACCGCGTTTCGTTGGACCATATAAGATCTTGCAACGTATGGGAGAAGTCGCTTATAAGTTGGAATTACTAGAGGGACTGTCAGGAGTTCACGATGTATTCCATGTTTGCCAGCTGAAGAAATGTCATGCTGAGATGGCGGAGGTACCGTTAAGAGATACAGTACCGCTAGAAGCGATTCAGTTGAAGGATGACCTAACGTATGAGGAGAAACCAGTCAAGATTCTCGATTATGCCAGCAGAGTTACCCGCAGCAAGGTTATCAAGTTTTGCAAAGTTCAGTGGAACCACCACTCAGAGGATGAAGCCACCTGGGAGAGAGAAGAAGATTTGCTCAAGGACCACCCTCACCTATTTTCTAGCCAACCCGAATCTCGAGGGCGAGATTCATCTTAAGGGGGGTAGGTTTGTAACATCCCAAATTTTCAATTTGGAATCTTATACACTAGATCATCATGCATATCATATTTTCTTGCATTTTGTCGATCCTAGAAGTTTCACGCAACTCAAGGATCCTCAGAGAGAGTTGGAGATTTCGTCATTTTCATATTTGAGCTTTCTCAAATTTTGAAAAGAGGATCATTGGTTTTGTCGGAGTTTTTTTTGCCTTTTATTTGGATAGGGAAAAATGCGTGTTTTCAAAATTTGCATCTAGGTCCCGAGAAAAGTTCATTTTGTTCGACTCAATTTTAGGAGTCGGGGAAATTTTACTTTGGGAGTTTTGGAGTTCGTTTAGATTTTCTTTTCTGTGTTTTTACGCGCGTGTAACCGTTTAAAAAAAAATCTCGCAGCGCCCCTGGGCCAAAGGCCCAGCCAGCCGGGCCTCTCCCTCCCACGCGTCACGCGCCTGGTGCAGGCAGACCGCCGCCGCCGCCCTTGTGCCCCGCCGTCGCCGCCCTTTGCCCACGCCGCCGCCGCCCAACACCGGAGCCCCGTTCACCGGAACCTCGCCGAGGTAGCCGCGCCGCATCTTTTCTATTCCCTCGGTTCGATTTTTCTTCTAAACCGTTCCAATTCTTTTCTTCTCTTCCGATTCGTTTTCTTTCCGGTTCTTCTCTAAACTGTTCCGGTCTTCTAGATCGGTTTTTCGTTCGGTTTTCTTTTCCGAAAGCCTAGATCGGATTCGTTTTCTTTTCCGGTTAGTTGCCTCGAGACCGTTCGCCGGACCGTTCGTCTTAACGAACGTGATCACCGGATTATTCCTGGTTAACGAACGTCCGTTCGTTTAACCGTTCTTCTTTTTTCTTTTCGTCGGATTTATTCTCCGATCGCGATCTTCGATCTAGTTTATCTTCTCGCTCGTTTATCGGAATCAGGTGATTCAAGAACCTGGAGTTTCGTTTCGAAACCGCCATTCCGACTAATCAACGTAAACAAGTTTTTGCTACGGTAAAATTTGACCTAGTTTCAACTTGCTAGAACCGAGTTGTTTTCTTCCACCGTTTGTTTTCCGTTGCTTTGTTCGGTTCTTTCTCTCTTCGCAACCAGAGTTCTTAAGTTGAACTTTCTGGTTCGATCTTTTGTTCGAGTTTTACCTGTGCATTAGATGAGTACTTATTGTATGCTTGTTGTTTGTCTGCGATAGATTACCCGGATTGCGCCACCTGTTACTTCGAATCTCTAGGACTCGCGGATCATCAGCAAGGCAAGTAACACTTAGATCATACCTTTTCTACAACCCAGTTTTATTGCATTAGATCCATCCTCACACATTGCATGATTAGGATCTAATTAAATTGTGGGATGGGAAGTAGATGAGGTAGTACCTATTACCTGTTTATTATGAAACCTTTGGGAGTTACTTCTATGTTTGCTTATTATGCCATGCTATGCTAGTAGACGTGGATTGGGTGAGTGATATCCATGACAGATGTGAGATTGATAATTTTAATGGTTTATCTAAGGTGGCAACTTAAACACACATCTGGGTGGATTGAGGCACCTGATGTCTATCGGGACTTGCCTGTTTTCTTTTGGACCGCCACCCAGGCTCAAAGGGATCATAAGATCTTTCATGCTAGAAACTTACGTGTGCAGCCACAAGCCATTATGGGCTCTGGCATAGTTGACTAAGTCGTGCGAACTCTTACAGGGTAGACTAGCAGATGTAGGGGAAAGTAGGTGTACCGGTCTATCCATCGTAAGGTGCTAGCGCTTCTGAAAGACTATGTTTCGGTCATCCGTTTCTCAAACACCAGTAGTGCGAGAAATCCAACGGAGGCGATCGAGTCTTGTGGGGAAAAGTGCGCAAACCTCTGCAGAGTGTAACAAACTAATCATGATTAGCCGTGTCCCCGGTTATGGACAATCTTGAGTATCTAGTACTTGAATATCATGTGAATCTCATCATGTTACTTCTAAAATTAATATTGTTGGGTTATTGATGACTACTTTTAATTGGGATTGAGAATGCTGTCAACCATTCTCAATGTTTAACAACCACCATGATAGTTAAATAAATTTATTCCTTTGCAGTAGGGAAAAGCTGGCTTTACGCAAAACAGTAACCATAGAGCTTTCCACCAGCCAAATATGCATATAGTATAGCTGTATCATTCCATTATTCTCTATGTGTTACTTTGCCAGCATATTCCATGTGCTGACCCGTTTCGGGCTGCAACGTTAATGTTGCAGACTTTTCAGACGACGATTAAGGTGCTTTTAGGTCGTGGTTCTATACTCAGTGATGCCGTTGGAGTTGATGGACCCATTTATCTTCCAAGTCTTCCGCTGATATCGTCATTAGATGGCCTTAAGCCATATTATTGTAATAAGTTCTCTTTTGAGACATCGATGTAATAAGTGTGTGATTGCCACTCTGCTATAAATCCTTCGAAGTACTGTGTGGTGTCAGCATTACTGATCCAGGGATGACACCGGAGCACAGTAGACTTGATCCATTCGGGTCGGGTCGCCACAACATTATGTCACAATACTTATGCCTATTCTATCTTATTTTACAAGGTTTACATAAAGAGGGAGAATGCCGACAGCTGGGATTTTGGGCTGGAAAAGGAGCAAATATTAGAGACCCATTCTGCACAGCTCCAAAAGTCCTGAAACTTCATGGAAGATGTTTTCCAAATATTTAGAAAATACTGAGAGCAAGAACCTCACCAGGGGGGCCACACCCTGCCCACGAGGGTGGGGGCGCGCCCTACCCCCTAGGCGCGCCCCCTACCTCGTGGGCCCCCTGGTGGCCCTCCGGTGGCCATCTTTTGCTATATGGAGTCTTTCGATGGGAAAAAAATCAGAAGCCATCTTCTCAAACGAAACTCCGCCGCCACAAGGCGGCACCTTGGCGGAACCAATCTAGGGCTCTGGCGGAGCTGTTCTGCCGGGGTAACTTCCCTCCCGGAGGGGGAAATCATCGCCATCATCATCACCAAAGCTCCTCTCATCGGGAGAGGGCAATCTCCATCAACATCTTCATCAGCACCATCTCATCTCAAAACCCTAGTTCATCTCTTGTATCCAATTCTTGTCTTCAAGTCCGGGATTGGTGCTAGTAGTGTTAATTACTCCTTGTAGTTGATGCTAGTTGGTTTAATTGGTGGAAGATCATATGTTCAGATCCTATATGCAAATTAATACCCCTCTGATTATGAACATGTTTATGCATTGTGAGTAGTTACGTTTGTTCCTGAGGACATGGGAGAAGTCTTGGTATTAGTAGCCATGTGAATTTGGTATTCGTTCGATATTTTGATGAGATGTGTGTTGTCTCTCCTCTAGTGGTGTTATGTGAACGTCGACTACATGACACTTCACCATTGTTTGGGCCTAGAGGGAGGCATTGGTAAGTAATAAGTAGATGATGGGTTGCTAGAGTGACAGAAGCTTAAACGCTAGTTTATGCGTTGCTTCGTAAGGGGTTGATTTGGATCCATATGTTTCATGCTATGGTTAGGTTTACCTTAATACTTCTATTGTAGTTGTGGATGCTTGCAATGGGGGTTAATCATAAGTGGGATGCTTGTCCAAGTAAGGGCAGCACGCAAGCACCGGTCCACCCACATAGCAAATTATCAAAGTACCGAACGTGAATCATATGAACGTGATGAAAACTAGCTTGACGATATTCCCATGTGTCCTCGGGAGCGCTTTACATCATATAAGAGTTTGTTCAGGCTTGTCCTTTGCTACAAAAAGGATTGGGCCACCTTGCTGCACCTTATTTACTTTTGTTACTTGTTGCTCGTTACAAATTATCTGATCACCAAACTATCTGTTACCACTTATTTCAGTACTTGCAGAGAATACCTTGCTGGAAACCGCTTATCATTTCCTTCTGCTCCTCGTTTGGTTCGACACTCTTACTTATTGAAAGGACTACGATAGATCCCCTATACTTGTGGGTCATCAATTTGCCGATCCGGCCGATGAAGACATGAATTCCACCGAAGGGGACCCGGTACCCGTACTCAATTGAGCCGGCCTCGGGGGCCCAGCCTTCGTCGTCGATGTAGAGCTTGCCGCGACGACTCTTGGTCATCTAGCCCACATCGTATCCCTTGAGCCCTTCGAAGTTGCCCTTCAAGAACACAAATCCATCGTGCGCTGGCCCCACGAAGGTCTGTGGTAAACTACTCACACATCATTAGAGAGGGTATAGTGTTTATTTAGAAGCCCTCCATGATCAATTCCCCCTCCGACGGAGCTCCGGAAAAGGCCCCAAGATGGGATCTCTTGGGTACAGAAGGTTGCGGCGGTGGAAATAGGGTTTTGTGGTGCTCTTGGATGTTTTCGGGGTATATATATATATATATATAGGAGGAAGAAGTAGGTCGATGGAGCTGCGAGGGGCCCACGAGGGTGGGGGTGCCCAGGGGGCAGGCGCGCCTCCCTGCGTCATGACCGCCTCGCTTCTTTCTTAACGTCTACTCTAAGTCCCCTGGATCACGGTTGTTCAAAAAATAACTCTCCCGAAGGTTTCATTCCGTTTGGATTCCGTTTGATATTCCTTTTCTGTGAACCACTGAAATAGGCAAAACAACAACAATTTGCACTGGGCCTTGGGTTAGTAGGTTGGTGCCAAAAATATTATAAAAGTGTATAAATAAGCCCATTAACATCCAAAACAGATAATATAATAGCAGGGAACAATCAAAAATTATAGATACATTGGAGACGTATCATGCACATCACTATAAGCTTTGCAGCAATGTGACTAATGAGTTAGTTGCGGGATGTTGCATTGCGAAACGAGTAAAGATACTTGCCAGTGATGAGATTGAACTAGGTATGATGATACCGACGATCGAATCTCGGGCAAGTAACATACCAATGACAAAGCGAACAACGTATATTATTATGTGGTTTGACCGATAAAGATCTTCGTAGAATATGTAGGAACCAATATGAGGAGCCAGGTTCCGCTATTGGTTATTGACCATAGACGAGTCTTGGTCATGTCTACATAGTTCTCGAACCCGTAGGGTCCGCACGCTTAACATTCGATGACGGTCGGTATTATGAGTTTACGTGTTTTGATGTACCGAAGGTAGTTCACAGTCCCAGATGTGATCACGGACATGACGAAGAGTCTCGAAATGGTCGAGACATGAAGATTGATATATTGGAAGGTTATGTTTGGACACCGGAATGGTTTCAGATAAGTTCGTGCATATACCAGAGTACCGGGGGGTTACCGGAACCCCCCGGGGGCTTAATGGGCCTACATGGGCTTTAGTTGAAGAGAGAGGAGGCGGCCAAGAGGTGGGGGCGCTCCCAAGCCCAATCCGAATTGGGAAGGGGTCCGGGCCCTCTTTCCTTCTTCTCCTCTTCCCCTTCCTTCCCCTTCCTATTAGGACTAGCAAAGGGGGGAAACCTACTCCTAGTAGGAGTAGGAATCCTCCTTGGGGGCGCACCATGAGGGCCGGCCGGCCCCCTCGTCCCCTCCTTTATATACGGGGGAGGGGGCACCCCATAGACACACAAGTTGACAATTTTTTTAGCCATGTGCGGTGCCCCCCCTCCACAGATACACACCTCGGTCATATCGTCGTAGTGCTTAGGCGAAGCCCTGCGTCGGTAACTTCATCAGCACCGTCAACACGCCGTCGTGCTGACGAAACTCTCCCTCGGCCTCAATTGTGTCAAGAGTACGAGGGACGTCATCGAGCTGAACGTGTGCAGATCACAGAGGTGTCATGCGTTCGGTATTTGATCGGTTGGATCACGAAGACGTTCGACTACATCAACCGTGTTTCTTAACGCTTTCGCTTTCGGTCTACGAGGGTACATAGACATACTCTCCCCTCTCATTGCTTTGCATCCCTAGATAGATCTTGCGTGATCGTAGATTTGTTTTTTGAAATAATGTGTTCCCCAACACCTTTGCAGTAGAAGCACTCAGTCTCAGGCTTAGGTCCAGACTTGGGTTTCTTCCCTTGAGCAGCAACTTGCTTGCTGTTCTTCTTGAAGTTCCCCTTCTTCCCTTTGCCATTTTTATTGAAACTAGTGGTCTTGTTAACAATCAACACTTGATGCTCCTTCTTGATTTCTACCTCCGCAGCCTTTAGCATTGGGAAGAGCTCAGGAATTGTCTTTTCCATCCCTTGCATATTATAGCTCATCACGAAGCCTTTATAGCTTGGTGGTAGTGATTGAAGAACTCTGTCAATGACACTATCATCAGGAAGATTAACTCCCAGCTAAGTCAAGTGGTTATGGTACCTAGACATTTTGAGTATGTGTTCACTGACAGAACTATTCTCCTCCATTTTGCAGATATAGAACTTGTTGGAGACTTCATATCTCTCAACTCGGGCATTTGCTTGAAATATTAACTTCAACTCCTGGAACATCTCATACGCTCCATGACATTCAAAACGTCTTTGAAGTCCCGATTCTAAGTCGTAAAGCATGGCACACTGAACTATCGAGTAGTCATCAGCTTTGCTTTGTCAGACGGTCATAATGTCTGGAGTTGCTCCTGCAGTGGGTCTTGCACCTAGTGGTGCTTTCATGTAGTTGCTACCATCATCTTTCAACTTAGATTTCTCTAGGATGCAAAAACTATCAGATACTAAGTTCAAGATAAATTAAAGTTCAATTAATCATATTACTTAAGAACTCCCACTTAGATAGACATCCCTCTAGTCATCTAAATGATCACGTGATCCATATCAACTAAACCATGTCTGATCATCACGTTAGATGGAGTAGTTTTCAATGGTGGACATCTCTATGTTGATCATATCTACTATATGATTCATGTTCGACCTTTCAGTCTTAGTGTTTCGAGGCCATATCTGCATATGCTAGGCTCATCAAGTTTAACCCAAGTATTCTGCATGTATAAAATTGGCTTGCACCGATTGTATGTGAACGTAGAGCTTATCACACCCGATCATCACGTGGTGTCTCGGTACGACGAACTGTAGCAATGGTGCATACTCAGGGAGAACACTTATACCTTGAAATTTAGTGAGGGTTCATCTTATAATGCTACCGCCGTACTAAGCAAAATAAGATGCATATAGGATAAACATCACATGCAATCAAAATATGTGACATGATATGGCCATCATCATCTTGTGCCTTTGATCTCCATCTCCAAAGCACCGTCATGATCTCCATCATCACCGGCTTGAAAGCTTGATCTCCATCGTAGCATCGTTGTCGTCTCGCCAACTATTGCTTCCATGACTATCACTACCGCTAAGTGATAAAGTAAAGAAATTACATGGCAATTGCATTTCATACAATAAAGCGACAACCATAAGGCTCTTGCCAATTGCTGATAACTTTTACAAAACATGATCATCTCATACAACAATTTATATCTCATCACGTCTTGACCATATCACATCATAACATGCCCTACAAAAACAAGTTAGACGTCATCTACTTTATTGTTGCAAGTTTTACATGGCTGCTATAGACTTCTAGCAAGAATCGTTCTTACCTACGCATCAAAACCACAACGATTTTTCGTCAAGTGTGCTGTTTTAACCTTCAACAAGGACCGGCTATAGTCAAACTCGATTCAACTAAAGTTGGAGAAACAGACACCCGCTAGCCACCTGTGTGTGAAGCATGTCGGTAGAACCAGTCTCATGAACACAGTCATGTAATGTCGGTCCGGGCCGCTTCATCCAACAATACCGCCGAATCAAAGTAAGATGTTGGTGGTAAGCAGTATGACTATTATCACCCACAACTCATTGTGTTCTACTCGTGCATATCATCTACGCATAGACCTGGCTCGGATGCCACTATTGGGGAACGTAGTAATTCAAAACATTTCCTACGATCACGCAAGATCTATCTAGGAGAAGCATAGCAATGAGACGAGAGAGTGTGTCCACGTACCCTCGTAGACCGAAAGCGGAAACGTTATGTAACGCGGTTGATGTAGTCAACATCTTCACGATCCAACCGATCCAAGTACCGAACGTACGACACCTCCGTGGTCAGCACACGTTCAGCACGATGACGTCCCTTGAGATCTTGATCCAGTAGAGGGTCGAGGGAGAGTTCCGTCAGCACGACAGTGTGGCGACGGTGTTGGTGATGTGATCCATGCAGGTTCGCCTAAGCACGACAATATGACCGAGCTGGTAAACTATGGAGGGGGCACCACACATGGCTAAAGAACAATTGATGTGTCTTTGGGGTGCCCCCTACCCCCTTATATAAAGGAGGAAGGGGAGGAGGCAGCCGGCCTAGGGGGCACGCCAAAGGGGGAGTCCAACTACAACTCCCAATCCTAGTTGGACCCCCTTTCCTTTTTCAGAGGGGGAAAGAGGGAAGGGAGAGGAAGAGGAGAAGGAAAGGGGGGGCTGTAGCGACCCGATCCCAATGGACCATAGTCTATGTGCTTAAGTGTCATCCCTAGATCGGTATTGCTGACACACACAGTACTCGAGGATTTATAACAGAGTTCAATCATACACTTATTACATCGACTGGCTCACAAAGAGTACTTATTACAATAATATGGCTGAAGGCCATCTATATAACTTGTGGCAGCATCGAAGATAAATGAGTCCATCCAACTCCACGGCAAAACTGAGTGCATGACAACGACCTATCGCACCTTACTCTTCGTCTGAAAATTCTGCAACATGATACGTTGCAGTCGTGTAGGTCAGCACTTGGAATATGCTGGCAAGATCACACTATAGAGAATAATGATGCAATAATAACTATCACTACATGCATATTTGGCTGGTGGAGGCTCTAAGTAAAACATTTGCATAAAGCCAATTTTTTCTTACAACAAAGGAATATATTTTACTTAACTACCAAGTTTATGCCATTGATGAGAAGGTTTCCCCAACTCAAATCCCGAAATAATATTAATAACCCAACAAATTCATTAAGTAAAGTGATGAGATCAATCAATAATTCAAATACTAGATACTCAAGATGTCCATCACCGGGGACACGGCTAACCATGATTAGTTTATACACTTTGTAGAGGTTTGCACACTTTTCCCCACAAGACTCGACCACATCCATGATTGGAAGATCATGACATAGTCTTTCTGAAGCATTAACTCTTTACTCTAGGTAGACAGTACCATTCTACTTTCTCCTACATCTGCTAGCCTACCACTGAAAGACATCACACAACTTACTCAACTATGCCAGATCCCATAATGGCTTGTGGCCGCACACCGAAGTTTCTGAGCATGAATAATATTATGATCCCTTTGAGCCTGGGTGGCATTCCATAGGATGATCACACGGGTACTCCGAGATATCCTAGGACAACACTGGATTGCTCCAGGTGCCCGCAACCAATCCACCTAGAAGTGTATTAAAGTAGCCACCTTAAGTTTGCCTTAGTTATAAAATCTCACAACTTGCATGATTCTCACATACCAATCCCATCTAGGAGCATGGCTAAGCAACATGTAACAAACGTATATTCACAGGGTTGATAAAAGGATAATAGGTTCCGACCTCAACAACTACTTGACCACAACCACATGTTCACAAACCTACTCATGCAATGTTTGAGGGTTGAAACTAATGCATAAAAACTAGGTAATAAAGGGATATGATCAAAGTGTAACTTGCCTTGCTGACAATCGGAAACCCCTAGAGATTCGTAGTAGCAAGCTTCGCACTCTGGGTACTCTATTATAAACAAACAAGAGCATACATAAGCACTCCAGCATAATATGCAAAGGTAAAACCAAATAAAAAGATCTAAACAGAAATTTCAAGTGAAGAGCTTTGATTTGCAAAAAGAATCAATCAAATCAGAGATACGAAACTCAAATTACAATCAAAAGAAGTTCAAATTCAAATCTATTTGAAACCAAATTTTAAACTTTCAAAAACATGTTCAAGTTGATTATCTGAACAGAGGAGATCGTAACGAAGAATTTGGTGTTGGTTTCGTTGGATTTGGATAAACGAGCAAAACAAAATGATCGTTTAAAGATCAGGGACTAATCTGTGATAGAAATAATTATGGATAGGTCCCTGGCCGAAAATAAATAGAAAAATGAAAATCTAACGAACAAATGTTCGCTACAGAAACCTAATGAACGAAAACGTTCATTGACACATCTAAATGAACGAACGTTCGCTAACTAAACTAACCAAAAGAAATAAACCGGGGTTTATAAGAAAAACCGAAAAAAAACCGGATCGGGGTTCGGTTTATACCGGTTTGGCGGTTTGGGCGGAGAAAACCGGCGTCGACAGCGGCAGTGGGCTCCGGCGAGGCGGCGTCGGCGGAAGGAGAGGCGGCGCGGGGCAGCGGGGCGTGCGACAGGCGGTGGCGCTACGTCTCGGTAGCAGCGGGCGGCGGCGCGGCTTGGCAGGCGGCAAGCAGCGTCGACGGTGGGAGGCAGCGGCGGCGATTGTGATGAGGAGAGGGGCCAGGGGCGGACACTTATAAAGAGGGGGAAAGGGGGTGCTTGGAGGAGGGGCAAAGGCGGCGGTGGCGCGGAGTCTGAGCCAGACTTGCGGCGGCGAGGGTGTGCGGCGGCCGGACTCCTAGCCGGAGTCGGCCACGGGTGAGGTGCTGGGACGGCTGGGCTTTGGCCAAGTCGGTCCGAAGAACTTCTTTTTAAAAAAAAATGCCACAAAAAAATCCAAATAAAATAAAAATAAAAATCCTAAAATACCAGACACAATTTTCACCATCCCCTCCTAATATTTGGGACAACGTGAACATTTTTTGGACTAAATGCAATTTTTGAAAAATGCAACTTTTTCCCTGATTGAATAAAATTTAACCGAATAAAATTGCAAATAAAAATAAAATAAATATAATTTATTCATAATTAAATTTCCATTATTTCCTGGCTGTTTTGAAGAAGTCATATTATCTTCTCTCATTATTTTATTTATTTGAAATAATTGGAAAAATAATTTGAATAAAACCACTTTGATCCAATTTACCAATTTTGAAAAATTCAAAATGGATTTTTATGAAAACCTCCAACTCTCTCAATTGGTCCTTGAGTTTCTTAAGGTTTCTAGGATCAAAATTCCAAATAAAACAGATTCAGAAATGCACAAATTATGGATGCATAGGATGATCTAATGATTAATATCCAAATTGAAAATTGGGATGTTACAAACCTACCCCCCTAAGATGAATCTCGCCCTCAAGATTCGGGTTGCCTAGCAAAAATGTGTGGGTGGTCTTTCCGGAGGTCTTCTTCTCGCTCCCTGGTGGCTTCTTCCTTGGTATGGTGGCTCGACTGAACTTTGCAAAACTTGATGACCTTGCTGTGTGTAAGTCGGTTGGCGAACTCGAGAATCTTGACGGGTTTCTCCTTGTAGGTTAGGTCACTCTCTAATTGAATTGCTTCCAGGGGTACTGTATCTCTCAGAGTAATATCAGCCATCTCTGGATGGCACTTCTTCAACTCGGAAACGTGAAACACATCATGCAATTCTGAAAAACCTTCGGGTAACTCAAACTTGTAGGCAACTTCACCCATACATTCCAAAACTCGGTATGGTCCTACAAATCATGGTGCTAACTTTCCTTTGACTCCAAATCGTTTAACTCCTCGAAGTGGTGACACACGAAGATATGCTCGGTCTCATATTTCATAAGCTACCTCCTTGCATTTAGTATCGGCATAACTCTTCTGCCTGGACTGAGCTTCCTTGAGTCTATCACGAATCAACTTGACCTTCTCTTCAGACTCTTTGATTAAATCTGGCCCGAACAATTGTCGGTCTCCAACTCCATCCCACATCAATGGTGTCCTGCACCTCCTTCCATACAAGTCTTCGAAAGGGGCCATTTTCAAACTGGCTTGGTAGCTGTTGTTGTATGAGAACTCTATGTAAGGCAAATTATCATCCCAACTAGATCCATAATCTAGCGCACGAGCTCTCAACATGTCCTCCAAAATCTGATTGACTCTCTCGATCTGTCCATCTGTCTATGGATGAAAGGTTGTACTGAACTCTAGCCTGGTACCCAAAGTCTGGTGTAACTGATTCCAAAACTTCGAGGTAAACTATGTTCCTCTATCTGATACGATGGTCCTCGGAACTCCATGCAGACATGCGATCCTGGTCATATATATCCTAGCCAACTTCGCGCTCGTATAAGTGGTTTTCACGGGGATAAAGTGAGCCACTTTGGTTAAGCGATCAACTACAACCTAGATGGAGTCATATCCTGATCATGTCCTGGGTAATCCGGTGATGAAATCCATACCAAGCTTATCCCACTTCCATTCGGGTATCGGTAAAGGCTGAAGTAATCCTACTGGCTTCTGATGCTCTGCCTTAACTCTCTGACATATGTCACAGACTGCTACGTACTCTGCAATATCCTTCTTCATACCTGTCCACCAGAAACATTCCTTCAAATCCAAATACATCTTGGTGCTTCCTGGGTGAATCGAGTGTGGCGAGTCATGAGCTTCCTGAAGAATTAATTTCCTCCAGTTATGAGGGTGTTAACATAACCCTCACGGCTCAACGTGTCGGCTACAACATTGGCCTTTCATGGATGATAATGCAGTTTCATGTCATAATCCTTTATGAGCTCCAACCATCTCCTCTGCCTGAGGTTCAACTCCTTCGTTATAAAGATGTACTTCAAACTCTTATGATCCATGTATACATCACAACGGTTTCCAATAAGAAAATGTCTCCAGGCCTTGAGCGCATGCACTACTGCTGCTAACTCCAAGTCATGTGTGGCTTGATTCAACTCATGAGGTCGAAGCTGTTGTGAGGCATATGAAACGACTCTTCCTTCTTGCATAAGAACGCCTCCAAGTCCCTGACGAGATGCGTCGCAATATACTTGGAAATCCTTGTGTATATTCGAGAGAATTAGCACTGGGGCTGTAACCAAACGTTTCTTCAACTCCTGAAAATTGGCCTCACACTCTTCGGTCCATTTTAACTTAGTGTCCTTCTTCAATACCTCCGTCATGGGCTTCGCAATCTTGGAAAAATTCTTAATGAATCTCCGATAATATCCTGCAAGTCCAAGGGAACCACGTATCTCTCCAACTGAGGTGGGTGCCAACCACTCGGTGATAGACTGAACCTTTCAAGGGTCTACTGCTATACCTTCTCCAAATATAACATGTCTGAGAAATCTGACTTCCTTCAACCAAAACTCACATTTGCAGAACTTGGCATATAACTGATGTTCCCTGAGCTTCCCGAGAACCAAGCGCAAATGTTCCTTGTGTTCTTCTTCATTCTTTGAGTACACCAATATATCATTAATGAACACCACAACAAACTTATTCAAGAACTCCATGAATACCTTATTCATCATAATCATAAAGTAGGCAGGGGAGTTAGTCAAACCAAAAGACATGACCGTGTACTCATATAGCCCATACCTTGTGGTAAAAGCTGTCTTGGGTATATCATGTTCTCTGATTTTTAACTAGTGATATTTTTTATCATAGATCAATCTTGGAGAATACTTTTGCTCCCTTCAGCTGGTCAAACAAATCATTTATCATCGGTAGAGGGTATTTGTTCTTGATCGTCACCTCATTCAATGCACGATAATAAACAACCATTCTCAAGGATCCATCCTTCTTCTCAACTAGGAGCACTGGGGCTCCCCACGGTGATGAACTTGCTCGAATATAACCTTTCTCTAATAACTCCTTAATCTGCTTCTTAATCTCCTCTAGATCATTTGCGGGCATCCTATACGGTCTCTTAGATATTGGTCCGGTGCCTCGCAAAAGCTCGATCAAAAACTCTATGTCTCAGTCTGGTGGCATGCCTGGTAATTCCTCCGGGAATACATCGGGGTAATCCTTCACAATTGGCACTTCCTCTTGAAAAACTCCCGAGAGTGAATTTACTTGAGTCCTCCTTGGCGCATGCCTAGACACATACTTGATCCTTTTACCCTCTAGGGTGGTGAGCAGAATTGACTTACTAGCACAATCGATGTTTCCTCCATACTTCAATACCCAATCCATGCCTAGTATTATGTCCAGTCCTTGTGATTCCAAAATAATGAGGTCTGAGGGGAAAACATGCTTACCAATGGTCAATGCCAACCGATCACACCATTGGCTAGCCATATATATTCCAGTCCTCGTGAGCTCACAAACATGGGTGACCTAAGGGCTAAGGTTGGCAATTCAAACTTGTCCACAAATCCCCTTGATATGAATGAATGCGATGCACTAGTGTCAAAAAGAACAAGGGATGTAAATGACTTAATCAAAAACTTACCAATCACTGCGTCAGGCTGCTCTTCAACTTCCTCCATGTTGATGTGATTCACCTGACCTCTGGTGAAGGGATTTGGCTTCTTCCCTGAGCTTCCATTGCCATTACAATTCTTTGCTTCAAGACACTCGGTGGCGTAGTGTCCAGTCGTCCCACACTTGAAACAAGTAATGTGACTCATATCCTTCTTGGCGGGTGTAGCAGGGTTGGAACGGTTCTGACTGTTGTTTCCTCCATTCCCATTACCATTCTTAGGGCCACTGTGGTTGTGTGCATTTCCTCCATTGTGAGAATGGTTCCATGGTTATGTCCTCCATGGGTATGAGTGTGTCCTCCCGAGTACGGGTTATAACGGGGTTTCTGTTGAGCTCCAAAGTTGTACTTCCCCTGTCCATACTTCCATTTGCGGTTCTCTATCTGCTGCTTCTTGCTTTCAATCATGAGGTCCCTGACTACTAATTCTTGTTAGTTGGTGAATGTTGCCACCATCAACTGCATACTCAGCTCGTCATTCAGCCCCTCCAGAAACTTCTCCTACTTCGCGGCATCTGTGGCCACATCATCTGGGGCATAGCATGCTAACTTGCTGAACTCATCCACGTACCGCGCCACAGTACGATTCCCCTGGCGTAAGTTGTGGAACTCACACTTCTTCATACTCATGGCTCCAGTTGAGACATGGACAGTGCAGAATTCTTGTTGAAACTGATCCCAAGTAACATTGGCCACGGGGAAAGTAACGGTGTAGTTCTCCCACCATGAGGCTGCGGGTCCATCCAGTTGATGTGCGGCAAAGCGCACCTTCTTAGCATCTGTGCAACCTGCGGTGGTCAGCTCCCTTCCAATCTTGCGGAGCCATTCATCGGCAACAATCGGCTTGGTGCTGCTAGAAAACACCGACGGATTCAATCTTAGAAAACGGGCTAAGTTGTCAATTGGGGGTGGTGGCGGTGGCTTGTTGTTGTTGCCTTGGTTCTGGACTAGCAACTGCATCAAGGCATTCTGATGTTGGATCAACTGAGTGAGCTCCGGTGGGAAAACGAATCCGCGGTCACATCTTAGAGGCATCTGATAGGTTTAGAGGGGTGAGAACAGAATAGAGTAAGGTGTAAAGAGATATTTCACTACCCATATGCACATGAGAAAAACATATTCATTCCACACCACTCAATGCAAACAAGATTCATACAATCGATCTAAGCTACTATTACAAAATCTCGCAATGATTTGTAACTATTTGGAAGAATACTAATAGCGATATGGTGGTCGACTAAAAATTTTGATCGGTGGAAGACTCCATAATATCTGCTCCAGCTTCGTCTTCATAATCATCATCGTTGTCAGGGTCGGAGTCTGCATCGTCTAGTATGATGTAGTCTTCAGAGAGAATGTCCATTCTAGGCTCGAGCTTCACCACGGGTATCCCTAGCTTCTTCTTCAGGTCTTCATTCTGCTCCAGTAGCACAACAATTTCTTCTTCATATCCATCACGTGTAGCCTTGAGTTCCTCTTATAGCTCCATGTTCCAGGTCATCACCTTCTTTGTATCTATCATGTTAGTGCACATCTGGTTCTCGTAACGATGAATGTGCTGGTTCAACTCGTGTATGTAGGCGACAATAGATTTATCCTTCCTAGTGCGAATCATCTCCAATTGCTCATCTCGGCGTCCACATATCTGGTAGGTCGTGTCCTTAAGATCCTTGTTGTACACCTCGCCTATGTGTCCAATGGCGATGTGGGCGGCCATGCTCTTTCCTAAACTCTAGGTTGATGCATCAAAGGAAAACTCGATGGGCTCGGTAATTGGTGCAAAAATCCTTCCTGGAACACAAACTTGAATCGTCCAGCGCTCCTCTTCTGGTAAAGTGGCGGTGAAGGTTCCGGTCAAGCTTGGTATGCCAATGTTCAGGTACCTAGTGACTTCCTTCAAGTGTCGTCCGAAAGGGGTGTCGTCATCCTGTTGAGTGAACGTGTTCCTTGAATCTGACATCTATAGTGTAGAAATAGAGAAGAGTTAGAGATGAGTAGAGAAGAGTATCATGTGGCTTTGCCTAGTGGACGCGTCCTACAGTCGGCATGTGCTCTAATACCATCTTGTAGTGACCCAATCCGAATGGACCATAGTCTATGTGCTTAAGTGTCATCCCTGGATTGGTATTGCTGACATACATAGTACTCGAGGATTTATAACATAGTTCAATCACACACTTATTACATCGACTGTCTCATAAAGAGTACTTATTACAATAATATGGCTGAAGGCCATCTAAATAACTTGCGGAAGCATCGAAGATAAATGAGTCCATCCAACTCCACGGCAAAACTGAGTGCATGACAACGGCCTATTGCACCTTACTCTTCGTCTGAAAATTCTACAACATGATATGTTGCAGCCGTGTAGGTCAGCACATGGAATATGCTGGCAAGATCACACTATAGAGAATAATGATGCAATAATAACTATCACTACATGCATATTTTGCTAGTGGAGGCTCTAAGTTTAACATTTGCTTAAAGCCAATATTTTCCTACAACAAAGGAATAGATTTTACTTAACTACCAAGTTTATGCCATTAATGAGAAGGTTTCCCCAACTCAAATCCCAAAATAATATTAATAAACCAACAAGTTCATTAAGTAAAGTGATGAGATCAATCAATAATTCAAATACTAGATACTCAAGATGTCCATAACCGGGGACACGGCTAACCATCATTAGTTTATACACTCTGTAGAGGTTTGTGCACTTTGATACGTCCATTTTGCATCATGCTTTTATATCGATATTTATTGCATTATGGGCTATTATTACACATTATGTTACAACACTTATGCCTATTCTCTCTTATTTTACAAGGTTTACATGAAGAGGGGGAATGTCGGCATCTGGAATTCTAGGCTGGAAAAGGAGCAAATATTAGATACCTATTCCGCACATCTCCAAAAGTCCTGGAACTTCACGGGAGCATGTTTCAGAATATATAAAAAAATATTGGGTGAAAGAAGTACCGGAGGGGGCCACCCACCGTCCACGAGGGTGGGGGCGCGCCCTACCCCCTAGGCATGCCCCCTGCCTCATGGGCCCCCTAGTGGCCCACCGATACCCATCTTTGGCTATATGGAGTCTTTCGTTGAGGAAAAAATCATAAGCAAGCTTACGGGACGAAACTCCGCCGCCACGAGGAGGAACCTTGGCGGAACCAACCTAGGGCTCCGGCGGAGCTGTTATGCCGGGGAAACTTCCCTCTAGGAGGGGAAAATCATCACAATCGTCATCACCAACTATCCTCTCATCGGGAGGGGGTCAATCTCCATCAACATCATCACCAGCACCATCTCATCTCAGACCCTAGTTCATCTCTTGTATCCAATCTTTGTATCCAAACCTCAGATTGGTACTTGTGGGTTGCTAGTAGTGTTGATTACTCCTTGTAGTTGATGCTAGTTGGTTTACTTGGTGGAAGATCATATGATCAGATCCATTATGCATATTAATACCCCTCTGATTATGAACATGAATATGCTTTGTGAGTAGTTATGTTTGTTCCTGAGGACATGGGAGAAGTCTTTCTATAAGTAGTCATGTGAATTTGGTATTCGTTCGATATTTTGATGAGATATATGTTGTCATCCCTCTAGTGGTGTCATGTGAACGTCGACTACATGACACTTCACCATTGTTTGGGCCTAGAGGGAGGCATTGGTAAGTAATAAGTAGATGATGGGTTGCTAGAGTGACAGAAGCTTAAACGCTAGTTTATGCGTTGCTTCGTAAGGGGTTGATTTGGATCCATATGTTTCATGCTATGGTTAGGTTTACCTTAATACTTCTATTGTAGTTGTGGATGCTTGCAATGGGGGTTAATCATAAGTGGGATGCTTGTCCAAGTAAGGGTAGTACCCAAGCACCAGTACACACACATATCAAATTGTCAAAGTACCGAACGCGAATCATATGAACGTGATGAAAACTAGCTTGACGATTCTTCCCATGTGTCTTCGGGAGCGCTTTCCTTCACATAAGAGTTTGTCTAGGCTTGTCCTTTGCTACAAAAAGGATTGGGCCATCTTGCTGCACCTTATTTACTTCTATTACTTGCTACTCGTTACAAATTACCTTATCACAAAACTATCTGTTACCGATAATTTCAGTGCTTGGAGAGAATACCTTACTGAAAACTGTTTATCATTTCCTTCTGCTCCTCGTTGGGTTCGACACTCTTACTTATCGAAAAGGCTACGATAGATCCCCTGCACTTGTGGGTCATCAAGACTCTTTTCTGGCGCCGTTGCCGGGGAGTGAAGCGCCTTTGGTAGGTGGAATTTGGTAAGCAAAAATTTATATAGTGTGCTAAAATTTACTGTTACTTGTTACTATGGAACATAATCTTTTGAGGGGCTTGTTCGGGGTATATTTACCCCGACCAGTAGAGCAAAGAGTTGCTCCTCAACCTGCTGAACCTATTGAAAATGTTCACTTTGAAATTCCTTCGGGTATGATAGAGAAACTGCTAGCTAATCCTTTCACAGGTGATGGAACATTAGATCCCGATTTGCACCTAATCTATGTGGATGAAGTTTGTGGATTATTTAAGCTTGCAGGTATGCCCGAGGATGTTGTCAAGAAGAAGGTCTTCCCTTTATCTTTGAAGGGAGATGCATTGACATGGCTTAGGCTATGTGATGATATTGGATCATGGAACTACCAACGATTGAAATTGGAATTTCATCAGAAGTTTTATCCTATGCATCTTGTTCATCGTGATCGTAATTATATATATAATTTTTGGCCTCATGAAGGAGAAAGCATCGCTCAAGCTTGGGGGAGGCTTAAGTCAATGTTATATTCATGCCCCAATCATGAGCTCTCAAGAGAAATGATTATTCAAAAATTATATGCTCGGCTTTCTCTCAGTGATCGCTCCATGCTCGATACTTCTTGCACTGGATCTTTTATGATGAAGACTATTGAATTCAAATGGGATTTATTGGAAAGAATTAAACACAACTCTAAAGATTGGGACCTCGATGAAGGTAAGGAGTCGGGTATAACACCTAAGTTTGATTGTGTTAAATCTTTTATGGATACCGATGCTTTTCGTGAATTTAGCACTAAATATGGACTTGACTCTGAGATAGTAGCTTCTTTCTGTGAATCCTTTGCTACTCATGTTGATCTCCCTAAGGAGAAGTGGTTTAAATATAATCCTCCCATTGAAGTAAAAGTAGTTGCACCTATTAAAGTTGAAGAAAAGACTATCACTTATAATGATCCTGTTGTTCCTACTGTTTATATTGAGAAACCGCCTTTCCCTGTTAGAATAAAGGATCATGCTAAAGCTTCAACTATGGTTAACAAAAGTAATATTAAGACACCTAAACCCCTTGAGAAAATTAAAGTTGAACCTAGTATTGCTATGGTTAAAGATCTCTTGGTCGATAATATTGATGGGCATGTTATTTACTTCTGCAATGAAGCTGCTAGAATTGATGCTAAAACTAAACATAGACCTGTTGTAGGCATGTCTATTATTTCTGTTAAAATAGGAGATCATTGCTATCATGGCTTATGTGATATGGGTGCTAGTGCAAGTGCAATACCTCATTCCTTATACCAAGAAATTATGCATGATATTGAACCTGCTGAGATAGAAGAGATTGATGTTACAATTAAGCTTGCCAATAGAGATACTATTTCACTAGTTGGGATTTTTAGAGATGTTGAAGTCTTGTGTGGGAAAGTTAAATACCCTGCTGATTTTCTTGTTCACGGCTCTCCACAAGATGAATTTTGTCCCATTATATTTGGTAGACCCTTCTTGAATATTGTTAATGCTAAGATAGACTGCAATAAGGATATTTTTTCTGTTGGTTTCGGGGATATGTCTGATGAGTTTAATTTTGCTAAATTTCGAAGACAACCCCATGATAAAGAATTGCCTAGTAAAGATGAAATTATTGGTCTTGCTTATATTGTCGTGCCTCCTACTGATCACTTATAACAATATTTGCTAGACCATGAAAATGATATGTTTATGAATGAAAGAAGAGAAATAGACGAAGTATTCTTTAAACAGGGACCTATTTTGAAACACAACTTGCCTGTTGAAATCCTAGGGGACTCCCCTCCACCTAAGGGTGATCCCGTGTTTGAGCTTAAACCTTTACCTGATACTCTTAAATTTGCTTATCTTGATGAGAAAGAGATATATCCTGTTATTATTAGTGCTAACCTTTCAGAGCATGAAGAAAAGAAATTATTGAAAATTTTGAAGAAGCGCCGTGCTGCTATTGGATATACTCTTGATGATCTTAAGAACACAAAATAAAATTGGCGAAGGATGCTAAACCGGTTGTTGATCACCAACGACGGTTAAATCCTAAGATGAAAGAAGCAGTAAGAAAAGAAATACTAAATCTTCTTGAGGCAGGTATAATTTATCCCATTGCTGATAGTCAGTGGGTAAGTCCTGTCCATTGTGTCCCTAAGTAAGGGAGTCCTGGATTAGGGGGTCTCCGAACAGCCGAACTATATCCTTTGGCGGGACTATTGGACTATGAAGATACAAGATTGAAGACTTCGTCCCGTGTCCAGATGGGACTCTGCTTGGCGTGGAAGGCAAGCTAGGCAATACGGATATGTATATCTCATCCCTTGTAACCGACCTTGTGTAACCCTAGCCCCCTCCGGTGTCTATATAAACCGGAGGGTTTTAGTCCGTAGGAAAACAGACAATCATACCATAGGCTAGCTTCTAGGGTTTTGCCTCTCTGATCTCGTGGTAGATAAACTCTTGTAATACTCATATCATCAAGAACAATCAACCAGGACATAGGGTATCACCTCCATCAAGAGGGCCCGAACCTGGGTAAACATCGTGTCCCCTGCCTCCTGTTACCATCCGCCTTAGACGCACACTTCGGGACCCCCTACCCGAGATCCGTCGGTTTTGACACCGACACTAAGAAGGGAGGTATTACTATTGTTCCTAATGATAAAGATGAATTGATCCCACAAAGAATTGTTAAAGGTTATAGAATGGTAATTGATTTCTGCAAATTAAATAAAGCTACTAAAAAGGATCATTACCCTTTACCTTTTATTGATCAAATGCTAGAAAGATTATCCAAGCATACACATTTTTGCTTTCTAGATGGTTATTCTGGTTTTTCTCAAATACCTGTGTCAAAAAAAGATCAAGAAAAGACAACTTTTACTTGCCCTTTTGGTACCTTTGCTTATAGCCGTATGCCTTTTGGTTTATGCAATGCACCTGCTACTTTTCAGAGATGTATGACTGCTATATTCTCTGACTTCTGTGAAAAGATTGTTGAGGTAATCATGGATGATTTCTCTATTTATGGGACTTCTTTTGATGATTGCTTAAGCAACCTTGATCGAGTTTTGCAGAGATGTGAAGAAACTAATCTTGTCTTGAATTGGGAGAAGTGCCACTTTATGGTTAATGAAGGTATTGTCTTGGGGCATAAAATTTCTGAAAGAGGTATTGAAGTTGATAAAGCTAAAGTTGATGTTATTGGAAAGATGCCGTGCGCTAAGGACATTAAAGGTATAAGAAGTTTCCTTGGTCATGCCGGTTTTTAATAGGAGGGTCATTAAGGGGTTCTCTAAAATCACTCGACCTCTCACTAATCTCTTACAAAAAGATGCCCATTTTTTTCTTTGATGATGACTGTGTAGAAGCATTTGAAATACTTAAGAAAGCTTTGGTTTCTGCACCTATTGTTCAGCCTCCCGACTGGAATTTACCATTTGAAATTATGTGTGATGCTAGTGATTATGCTGTAGGGGCTGTTCTAGGACAAAGAGTTGATAAGAAATTAAATGTTATCCAATATGCTAGTAAAACTCTAGACGGTGTCCAAACAAATTATGCTACTACGAAAAAAGAATTTTTAGCAGTTGTATTTGCTTGTGATAAGTTCAGACCTTATATTGTTGATTCTAAAGTAACTATTCACACTGATCATGCTGTTATTAAATATCTTATGGAAAAGAAAGATGCTAAACCTAGACTTATTAGATGGGTCCTCTTGCTACAAGAATTTGATTTGCACATTATTGATAGAAAGGGAGCTGAGAACCCCGTTGCAGACAACTTGTCTAGGTTAGAGAATGTTCTTGATGACCCACTACCTATTGATGATAGCTTTCCTGATGAACAAATAGCTGTCATGAATGCTTCTCGTACTGCTCCATGGTATGCTGATTATGCTAATTACATTGTTGCTAAATTTATACCACCTAGTTTCACATACCAGCAAAAGAAAAGGTTCTTCTATGATTTAAGACATTACTTCTGGGATGACCCACATCTTTATAAAGAAGGAGTAGATGGTGTTATTAGACGTTGTGTACCTGAGCATGAACAAGAATAGATCCTACGCAAGTGCCACTCCGAAGCTTATGGAGGACACCATGCTGGAGACAGAACTGCACACAAGGTATTGCAATCTAGTTTTTATTGGCCTACTCTCCTCAAGGATGCCCGTTAGTTTGTTTTGTCTTGTGATGAATGTCAGAGAATTGGTAATATTAGTAGACGTCAAGAAATGCCTATGAATTATTCACTTGTTATTGAACCATTTGATGTTTGGGGCTTTGATTATATGGGACCTTTTCCTTCCTCTAATGGGTATACACATATTTTAGTTGTTGTTGATTACGTTACTAAGTGGGTAGAAGCCATTCCAACTAGTAGTGCTGATCATAACACCTCTATTAAGATGCTTAAAGAAGTTATTTTTCTGAGGTTTGCAGTCCCTAGATATTTAATGACTGATGGTGGTTCACATTTTATTCTTGGTGCTTTCCGTAAAATGCTTGCTAAGTATGATGTTAATCATAGAATTGCATCTCCATATCATCCACAGTCTAGTGATCAAGTAGAACTTAGCAATAGAGAGGTTAAATTAGTTTTGCAGAAGACTGTCAATAGATCTAGAAAGAACTGGTCCAAGAAACTTGATGATGCATTATGGGCCTACAGAACTGCATACAAAAATCCTATGGGTATGTCTCCATATAAAATGGTTTATGGTAAAGCATGTCACTTACCTCTTGAATTAGAACATAAGGCATATTGGGCTATTAAAGAGCTCAACTATGACTTCAAACTGGCCGGTGAGAAGAGGCTTTTTGACATTAGCTCACTTGATGAATGCAGAACCCAGGCTTATGAGAATGCTAAACTGCCTGGTTAAAGAAAAAGTTAAAAGATGGCATGAAAAAAGGATACAAAAATGTGAGTTTAGTGTGGGTGACTATGTATTGTTATACAACTCTCATTTAAGATTTTTTGAAGGCAAACTCCTCTCTAAATGGGAATGTCCTTACATCATCGAGGAGGTCTACCGTTCCGGTGCCATAAAAATCAACAACTTCGAAGGCAAAAATCCGAGGGTGGTGAACGGTCAAATAAACATTATATCTTAGGTAATCCAATAAATTTTGAATCTAATGTTATTGAAACCATAACCCCGAAGGAATACATAAGGGACACTTTCCAGAATGTTTCAGACTCCGAAAAGGAATAGGTACGTGGTACGGTAAGTAAACCGACTCCAAAATAGTTCTAATGGCAATTTTTCTCCGTTTTGGAATATTTAAGAAAATAGGAAAATAAGAAGCAGACTGGAAAGGACACAAGGTTTCCACGAGGGTGGAGGGCGCGCCCCCTGCCTTGTGGGCACCTCGTGCGCTCTCCGGACTCCATTTTCTTGCACGGTACTTCTTTTGGTCGGTAAAAATTCATTATATAATCTCCCGAAGGTTTTGACCACTGTACCATGCAAATATCCCCTCTCTTTGTTTCGAGCTATTTCTGCTGCAGATTTAGAGCAAGATGTCTTCTCAAGAGTCAGTCGGGGAGAGTCGGGTGTCTCATCCAACACCGGGGCCAAGAGCAAACAACAATGCTGACCACTTTGGGCCATCAACTGAGGAAGAGATGGAGGCTGATTTCAAAAGGATAGATGCCATGGAGGAGGATGAAGAAGTTACTTCTCGTTTCCGAGCGGGATTCACTATGGGGGAACTACAGAGCTCGGCTGTTCCAAACTCGGTCATCCCTTCCAATGTTAGATTTCTTTTTTATGAAAATATGAAAAAGAGTGTTACTTGTTCTCCCGCAGCTATGCAACATCCTTGGGTGAAGGGAGATTTAGCCGTCACGGGCAAGCTCCGAAAGGAAATGATGGACCTCAAGTAGCAAGCCAATAAGCTCGAAGAAGAAAATCGTATCCTTAGGGGCATCATCTCCAAAAATATCACATCACCACCCCCGAAGAAGGAGACATAAACACATGGGTATGGGCACTCCCCTTGGCAACTGCCAAGCTTGGGGGAGTTGATACGTCCATTTTTGCATCATGCTTTTATATCTTATTTATTGCATTATGGGCTGTTATTACACATTATGTTACAATACTTATGCCTATTCTCTCTCTTATTTTACAAGGTTTACATGAAGAGGGGGAATACCGACAACTGGAATTCTGGGCTGGAAAAGGAGCAAATAATAGAGACCTATTCTGCACATCTCCAAAAGTCTTGGAACTTCATAGGAGCACGTTTCGGAATATATAAAAAATATTGGGCGAAAGAAGGGCCAGAGGGGGGCCACCCACCGTCCACGAGGGTGGGGGCGCGCCCTAGCCCCTGGGCGCGCCCCCTACCTCGTGGGCCCCCTGGTGGCCCACTGATGCCCATCTTTGGCTATATGGAGTCTTTCGTCAAGGAAAAAAATCATAAGCAAGCTTACAGGACGAAACTCCGCCGCCACGATGCGGAATCTTGGCGGACCCAATCTAGGGCTCCGGCGGAGCTGTTCTACCAGGGAAACTTCCCTCCGGGAGGTGGAAATCATCACCATCGTCATCACCAACGATCCTCTCATCGGGAGGGGGTCAATCTCCATCAACATCTTCACCAGCAGCATCTCATCTCAAACCCTAGTTCATCTCTTATATCTAATCTTTGTATCCAAACCTCAAATTGGTACCTGTGGGTTGCTAGTAATGTTGGGGATATTACTATTGGACATAAACCGGCTAGAAGAGGCCGGATTATCCCGATGATGGTTATTTTATTCAGAGCCCATGAAGACAAGGATGGTGGCGCTTTATGAAGGCCCAAGGCCCAAAGGCGGGTTAAGGCCTGTAGGCATAAACCGACATTAATATATAACTTGTATTGTAAGGTAGAAGGAATAGATACCGAGCCAGACACGATGATGATCCGGCCCTGGGACTCTGTAAACCGGCAGGCGTCGACCTATGTATATAAAGGGACGACCCGACGGCGGTTTAGGAACAACAGACAACAACTCGAGAGCCAGGCAAAGCGGATTCGCTCCCTGGTCATCGAAACCCCAGCAATTCCATCACAACTGGAGTAGGCTTTTACCTTCATCATAAGGGGCCGAACCAATATAAAACTCTCGCGTCCCTTGTCCGCTTTAACCCCTTTAAGCTAACCCGTAGCGATGGCTCCATGACTAAGTCCTTTCACTAGGACATCTGCCGTGACAAAACCACGAAGTTGGCGCCCACCGTGGGGCTATCGCACGATGGTTTCGAGTTTTGGAAGGGCAGCTTCGAAGGTCTTAAGGGATACGCCGTGGGCCAGATGACTAAGAGTCATCACGGCAAGCTCTACATCGACGACGCGGGATGGGTTCCCGAGGCCGGTTCAATTGAGTACGGGTACCGGGTCCCCTTTGGCGGAATTCACGTCCTCATCGGCAAGATCACGCGAACTGAGCCCTGCGCCGGACATCTGCACCGACATCGTCGAGACGGCTCAGCATGCGAGGTCTGCCCAGGTTCAGCCCGCCGTAAAGTGCGCATTCGTAGGTGTCATCCATGGAATGGAATATGAGGATGGATCGGTATCTGGTGGAGAAACCGTTGTCTGCTATGACGACGAGTCTTCAACCAGAGAGACTGAGTCATTGTATCAACTGCAGGATGGACGGATTAGTGGTGGTTCCAATGGCGACAGTATTCCGGGCCCCCTTGATCCGCCGAGTCGGGTTGCGATCTTCATGGCCGGAATGCAATCAGTACAACACTAATCTACCATGGCAGCAATAGTCTCCGGGTCAGTAGCCGCAACACCAGCTTGAGCAGGAGGGACGGCACCCCCGCCAGCTCAAGTTTTATCCGATCTATTTGACACATTGGCAATGTTGCTGGCGGTGGTGGTTAACCCGGCAGATCAGGATCAGCATAACGTAGAGGTGGCAAACGTGAAGGATCAGATAACGCAGGCTAAAGTGGACTTGGCGGCGGAGAACGCTAGGATGGCTACAGAGCGGGCCGAGTTAGAGGCTCAGGCCTACCGACTTAGGCTGGATCAGAGTGCCTCAAATGATGTCATGAGAAGGAGATACCGATCGCACCTTCCGCCGGTTTATGAGCCGAGAAATCTCTTCAACACACCAGGAGCAGGAACCTGTAACCAACCAGTGGTAAACCGGGAAGAAGCACCGGAAACAGGAGCGCCAGTTCAGCCGCGCACGATGGACCCGCTTTGTCAGAATAACATCTTGTCACAACATGTTCCAACACCCCCGGGTCATTACTCCAACCCGTTGGATAACATTGTGGCCGCCGCTTCACGATTGGTAGCTCTCCCAATCGAAGGCGAGTCACCGGTGGCAGTTGAAACACAACAGGCTAGAGAGCTCCTTCAAACGGCTTTAACCCAGCAGCAGGCTTATTCACATAGTCACGAGAGGATTCATTCCACCCCCCGTCCAAGTCGGAGCTACAGCAGACATATTGATGAACCAGTTGTGTCAAGCAGTGCGCGGCACCGTAACCGGGCGGGTGGTGGTGCTAACGCACAAGATGTGGTGGATCATGGCCGAGCGCGTCGAGAGGCCGAGTTAGCAACACAACACGCATCTCGTCAGCCTACTCTGGTTCGTCCAACCACCTCAGTGGAGCCAGGTGTGGTCTTTATTTCTTTGGGGGTACCGTGCCTCACCCTAGCCTTGCGTAATGTGCGACTGCCCAAGGATTTTAAGGGCCCTCGTAAGGTGCCCAATTATACTGCCGATTTGCCCCCTGAGTCATGGGTTGAGAGTTATGAGATGGTGATGGAGATGCTGGATGTGGATGAAGCGGTATGTGCTAAGTATTTCACCATGATGTTGGAAGGAACATCTCGTACTTGGTTAAAAAGTTTGCCAGCTAACTCCATTGGGTCCTGGGCTGAGTTAAAAAACCGGTTTATCTAGAATTTTAAAGACACGTGTAAGCAGCGTATGTCAATTGTGAATTTTAAGGACACCTGTAAGTAGCCTATTTTGCATTCGTCAGACCGCATCAATGCTGATACTGCAGTCTTGACATTGGAAGGCAATTTCCGGTTTATGCCGTTTAAACTGAAGTTGGGAAGACTCAAATGTCACTACAACGACATGTCAACGCTTATGACCGCTTTGGTTAAGTATGCCGATTTAGATAGTACCAAGGATCTTGAGTCTGAGGAGGACAAATCCGGGAAGGGGAAAAAGAACGACAGTGCCAAGGGGCAGCAACATAACCCGGCAGGTCATGGGAACAATGGTAAGCGCAAGGAGGATAATAGCTTGGACTTTGTGGCTAACACCAACGCCCAGGATAACGGTCAACGTCGCAAGGGTCAACCGCCCCAGCGGGGCGGAGGTTCAGGCCCTAATCTGCAGCGCCTGTTAAATCAACCTTGTCCGAAGCACAGATCGAAGGAGAAGCCAGCTTCGCATCTTTGGAAGGATTGTTTCATCATGCGAGAGTTCAAAAATTCCAATATGTTTCAATACGACAATGGCCCGCCCGGCGGTTCAGGAGGCGGTTCTCATGGACCGGGTTATGGAGGCGGCAGCTCCGGTTCAGGATTCCAAGGAAATCAGACCGGACATGGTAATCAAGGTAATCAGGGCAATCAGGGAGGTTATAACCATCAGGGGAATCAGCAGCAGCAGCAATCAGGTTATCAGAGCAATCCCAAGCAGTTGAATAGTGGGCAGTATCATGTATTTACCACTAGCTTGTGTAAGCGCGATCAGAAGCTTCACAAAAGGGCCGTGAACTCCGTTGAACCGGCGGTGCCTCGGTATTTGCGCTGGTCTGAACAACCCATTTTATGGAGTTGAGAAGATCGCCCGCCCTGGGTTGATAATCCAGGTCATCTGGCCTTACTGGTGGCACCTCAAGTTTGGGGTTACAAGTTCACCAAGGTGCTTATGGATGGAGGGAGCAGTATCAATATCCTTTACTATGATACTTTCCGACGCACAGGGCTGACAGATAAGAATCTTAAACCGTCGAACACCGTCTTTCATGGTGTGGTGCCTGATAAATCGGCATATCCAGTTGGCAAGATAGCTTTAGAAGTGGCTTTTGGAGATGATCATGATTCCAGATCGGAGACATTGACTTCTGAAGTAGTGAAAATCACGAGTCCATATCATGCCATGTTCGGACGGCCGGCTTATGCTAAGTTCATGGCGAGGCCGTGTTATGTTTATCTGCAGCTTGAGATGCCGGGTCATAAGGGGACCATCACAGTACATGGGAGCAGGAAGATAGCCCTGGAGTGTGAAGAAGGTGATGCGGCTTATGCTGAGTCGGTTTGTGCCACAAAGGAGCTGAAGTTTTATAAAGGTAATGTTGATCCGGCAGATATGACTTCTCTGAAAAGGCCAACTATAGGACATGATCCGGCTATGAAATTTAAATCGGCTGCAAATACTAAGGTGGTTGATTTTGTTCCTGGCGATTCATCTCAGCAGTTCAGCATTAGTGCTAACCTGGATCCAAAATAGGAAAGCACGCTCATCGAGTTCATCCATGAGAACCGGGACATCTTTACATGGAAGCCTTCTGACATGCCAGGAGTACCGACGGAACTCGCTGAGCACACCCTTAATATAGATCCCAAGTTTAAACCGGTCAGGCAGTTTCTTCGCCACTTCAATGAAGAGAGGCGTAAGGCTATTGGTGAGGAGGTAGCCCGGCTTTTGCCAGCAGGGTTTATCATGGAGGTCTTTCACCCTGAGTGGCTAGCTAATCCGGTGCTGGTACTTAAGAAAAATGGCACTTGGCGTACGTGTGTGGATTACACAGACTTGAACAAGGCCTGTCCAGCTGATCCCTTTGCTCTCCCCCGTATTGATCAGATTATTGATGCTACGGCGGGTTGTGACCGTTTGTGTTTTTTGGATGCTTATTCTGGTTATCATCAAATCAAAATGGCAGTTAAGGACCAGGAGAAGACAGCTTTCATAACTCCCTTTGGAGCCTTCTGCTATGTATCTATGCCTTTTGGGCTCAAGAGTGCCCAGGCGACGTATCAACGCTGTGTTTAGAATTGTCTTCATAAACAGATTGGGTGCAATGTCCATGCTTATGTGGATGATATTGTGGTGAAGTCTAAGAAGGAGGAAACATTGATAGATGACCTGAGAGAGACTTTTGACAACCTCCGGGTCTATAAGATGTTGCTTAATCCGGCCAAATGTGTCTTTGGTTTTTCGGCAGGCAAACTCTTGGGTTTCCTGGTGTCTAACAGGGGCATTGAGGCTAATCTGGAGAAGGTCACGGCTATCACCTCTCTGGCTAAACCGGCATGTATCAATGATGTTCAGCGTTTGGCGGGCCGGATTGCATTATTAAGCCGATTTATTAGTCGCCTTGGGGAGAAAGCTATCCCTTTGTATCAGATGTTAAAGAAAACGGATGACTTCGTCTGGAGTGACGCGACTGATAAAGTGTTCGAGGATTTGAAGAGATAGTTAGCCGAACCGCCCGTCCTTGCGGCTCCGGTCGATAAAGAGCCCATATTGCTATATGTGGCTGCTAATGCCCAGGCTGTTAGTGTGGCTATTGTGGTTGAGCACAAGGAGGCCGAAAAGGAATATCTGGTTCAACGGCCGGTTTATTACATTAGTGAGGTGCTTATTGAATCTAAGCAAAGGTACCCACATTGGCAGAAGCTGGTGTATGGAGTTTTCATGGCGAGCCAGAAGCTCAAGCATTATTTTCAAGGTCATCCTATCACAGTGGTTAGTTCAGCCCCCCTGGGAGATATCATCCAAAATAGAGAAGCAACTGGCCGGATTGCCAAGTGGGCTATTGAGCTTGGACCTCACGGGATAAAATATACGCCTCGCACAACAATCAAATCCCAAGCACTTGTGGACTTCATTAATGATTGGACAGAGTTGCAGGCACCAGAGGAAAAGCGAGATAACACGTATTGGACTATTCATTTTGATGGGTCCAGACAACGGGAGGGCTCGGGGGCTGGAGTCATACTAACTTCCCCATGAGGTGACAAGTTTTGTTATGTTTTTCGCTTAATGTTCCCTTGTACTAACAATGCAGCTGAATACGAAGCCTTGCTCCATGGTCTTCGGATGGCTAAGGAGATGAATTTAAGCCAGGTTAAGTGCTTCAGTGACTCAGATCTGGTGGCTCAGTAGGTGTCTGGTACATGGGATTCCAAGGATCCGCTCATGGCAGCGTATCGATGAGAGGTGGACATAGTGGCTAGTCATTTCAAGGGTTATCAGGTTGACCATATAGACCGGCAAAAGAATGAAGCGGCAGATGCTTTAAGTTGCCTAGGCTCTCAGCGTAAACCGGTGCCACCCAATGTCTTCCTGGATGTACTTCATAATCCGTCGGTCAATTTACCTACAAAGGAGGAGTTGGCTATTCTTGATCCGGAGGCTCAATTGGTAGCGGCTCTTCATGATATACCGGATTGGACAGTCCCATACCTAGCCTACATGAACCGAGGCGAGATACCAGGCAATGAAACATTGGCCCGGCAGATAATCTGACGATCCAAATCAACGACTGTTGGGGATATTACTACTGGACGTAAACCGGCCAGGAGTAGCCGGGTTAACTCTATGAAGATAGAAGCCCATAAAGACGTGAGGATGGTGGTGCTTTACGAAGGCCCAAGGCCCAAAGGCGGGTTAAGGCCTGTAGATATAAATCGACTCTCTCATGTAACTTGCATTGTAAGATAGGAAGGACAGAGACCGAGTTGGACACTTTGATGATCCGGCCTCAGGACTCTATAAGCCGATGGTCCTCAACCTATGTATATAAAGGGACGACCCAGCGGGGGTTTAGGGACAACACACAACAACTCGAGAGCCAGGCAAAGCGGATTCGCTCCCTGGTCATCGAAACCCCTGCAATTCCATCACAACTAGACATAGGCTTTTACCTTCATCGAAGGGGCCGAACTAGTATAAACTCTCGTGTCCCTTGTCCGGTTTAACCCCTTTAAGCTAACCCGTTGCGATGGATCCACGACTAAGTCCTTTCACGAGGACATCTACCGTGACAAACCCACGACAATGACCATTATCAATGGGGAGTTACATCATTACAGCGTCACAGGGGCGATTCAGCGTTGTGTGTCTCCTCAAGAAGGTTGTGAGATCTTGTGAGAGATCCACGAAGGTGATTGTGGTCACCACGCCGGTTCAAAATCCTTGGTGGCTAAGGCTTTTTGTCATGGCTTCTATTGGTTGACGGCTCATGCTGATGCTGAGGATTTGGTGAAGAGGTGTGTCGGTTGTCAGAAGTTTGCACGCCGCGCTCATATTCCAGCCCACGAGTTGAGAATGATTCCAATCACTTGGCCGTTTGTAACTTGGGGGCTAGACATGGTTGGACCCTTTAAAAGGTCCAAAGACAAAAAGACCCACCTACTGGTGGCGGTTGATAAGTTTACCAACTGGGTGGAGGCAGAGCCAGTCAGTAAGTGTGATGCAGCCACGGCCGTTCAATTCATCAAAAAGTTGATATTCCGGTTGGTTTTCCACATAGCATTATAACTGATAATGGTACTAATCTATCCAAGGGTGCTATGGAAGAATTTTGTCAATGTGAGCACATCCGGCTTGACGTGTTGTTAGTGGCTCAACCCCAATCTAATGGTCAAGTAGAAAGGGAAAATCAGGAGATTTTGAGAGGTATTAAACCCTGGCTTATGGTTCCTTTAAAGCGGACGCCGGGTTGTTGGGTGGAGGAGTTACCTTCCGTGTTATGGAGTATCAACACCACACCGAACAGATCTACGGGTTACATGCCTTTCTTTATGGTTTACGGAGCAGAGGCGGTTCTCCCCAGTGACATCCGTCATGACTCACCCCATGTGGCGGCTTACGTTGAAGCTGATAATGAGGAGGCACGTTAGGACTCACTGGACCTGTTAGAATTTTTCTAAGTGTTGAAGATTGACGTGAAAAAGTTCAAATCAATCTGGGGCCTAATGTTGGTGCTTTACGAAGGCCCAAGGCCCAAAGGCGGGTTAAGGCTTGTAGATATAAACCGACTCTCTCATGTAACTTGCATTGTAAGATAGGAAGGACAAAGACCGAGTTGGACACTTTCATGATCTGGCCTCAGGACTCTGTAAGCCAGCGGGCGTCAACCTATGTATATAAAGGGACGACCCGGCGGCGGTTTAGGGACAACACACAACAACTCGAGAGCCAGGCAAATCGGATTCGCTCCCTGGTCATCGAAACCCCTGCAATTCCATCACAACTAGACGTAGGCTTTTACCTTCATCGAAGGGGGCGAACTAGTATAAACTATCGTGTCCCTTGTCCAGTTTAACCCCTTTATGCTAACCCGTTGCGATGGCTCCACGACTAAGTCCTTTCACGAGGACATCTCCCGTGACAAACCCACGACAGTTGGCGCACACCATGGGGTTATCGCACGATGGTTTCGAGTTCTTGAAGGGCAGCTTCGAAGGACTCAAGGGATACACTGTGGGCCGGATGACGAAGAGTCATCGCGGCAAGCTCTACATCGACGACGCAGGATGGGGTCCCGAGGCCGGTTCAATTGAATACGGGTACCGGGTCCCCTTTGGTGGGATTCACGTCTTCATCGGCAAGATCGGCGAACCGGGCCCTGAGCCAGACACCTGCACCGACATCATCGAGACGGCTCAACGTGCAAGCCCTGCCCAGGTTCAGCCCGCAGCAAGGCATGTTTTGGTAGGTGTCATCCACGGAGCGGAATATGAGGATGGACCGGCATCTGATGCGGAAACCATTGTCTGTTCTGATGACGAGTCTTCCGCCAGAGAGACCGAGTCGCTGTATCAGCTGCAGGACGGCCGGATTATTGGATGTTCCGATGGCAACAGTATTCCGGAACCCCTCGATCTGCCAAGCCGGGGCGCGGTTCTCATGGCCGGTACACAACCAGCGCAACACTCTTCCACCCCGCGGCAATGATCTCCGGTTCAGCAACAGGGACGCCAGCGGGAGCAGGGGGCTCTGCGCCGCCTCCGGCTCAGGCTTTGTCTAATTTGTTCGACGCTTTGGCAACCTTGCTGGCAGCAGAAGTGGATGCGGCAACCCGAGATCAGCACAATGCGGAGATTGCAAAGGTGAAATATCAGATAACTCAGGCTAAAGCGGACCTGGCAGCAGAGAACGCTAGGATGGCTACAGAACGGGCCGAGTTAGAAGCTCAGGCCTACCGGCTTAGGCTGGATCAGAATGCTTCAGATGATGTCATGAGGAGGAGATACCGGTCGCACTTCCCGCCAGGTTATGAGCCAAGAAATCTCTTCAACACGCCAGGAGCAAGAACCAGTAACCAGCCGGTGGTAAACCAGACCGAGGCACGGGTAACAGGAGCGTTGGTTTAGCCACGCACGATGAACCCACCTCGTCAGAACAACATTGTGCCACAGTACGTTCCGACACCCCCGGGGCATTACTCCAACCCGTTGGATAACATTGTGGCCGCCGCTTCACGATTGGTAGATGAGATGGCAATGGAGATGCTGGATGTGGATGAAGCAGTGTGTGCCAAGTATTTCACCATGATGTTGGAAGGAACAACTTGTACTTGGTTAAAGAGCCTACCAGTTAACTCCATTGCATCATGGGCCGAGTTAAAGAGTCGGTTTATCCAGAATTTCAAGGATACATGTAAGCAGCCCATGTCAATTGTGGACCTAGCCGCTTGTGTTCAAGAGGATGGGGAGTCTACGACCCATTGGGTGAAGCGAGTCTCAGCTATTTTGCATTCATCAGACCGCATCAACGCGGATACAACAATTTTGACATTGGAAGGCAATTGCTGGTTTATGCCATTAAAACTAAAGTTGGGAAGGCTCAAACGTCACTGCAATGACATGTCAACCCTAATGGCTACTTTGGTGAAATATGCCGATTCAGATAGTACCAAAGACCCTGAGTCTGAGGATGACAAGACGGGGAAGGGGAAAAAGAATGGCAATGCCAAGGTGCAGCAGCATAATCCGGCAGGTCATGGGAACAATGGTAAGCGCAAGGCAGACAATAGCCTGGACTTTGTGGCGAATACCAATGCCCAGGATAACGGTCAGCGTCGTAAGGGTAAACCGCCCCAACGGGGCAGAGGTTTAGGTCCCAATCTTGAACGCCTGCTAAATCAGCCTTGCCCAAAACACGGATCGAAGGAGAGGCCAGCTTCACATCTTTGGAAGGATTGTTTCATCATGCGAGAGTTCAAGAATTCCAATATGTTTCAATACGACAATGGCCCGCCCGGCGGTTCAGGAGGTGGATTTCATGGGCTGAGTTATGGAGGTAGCAGCTCTGGTTCAGGATTCCAAGGCAATCAAACCGGACATGGTAATCAAGGCAATCAGGGTAATCCGGGAGGTTATAACCATCAGGGGAATCAACAGCAGCAGCAGTCGGGTTATCAGAGCAATCCGAAGTAGTTGAATAGTGGCCAGTACCATGTCTTTACCACTAGCTTGTGTAAGCGCGATCAAAAGCTTCACAAGAGGGTCGTGAACTCCGTTGAATCGGCGTTGCCTCGGTATTTATGCTGGTCGGAACAACCCATTTTATGGAGTCGGGAGGATCATCCGCCCCGGGTTGATAATCCGGGTCATCTGGCCTTAGTAGTGGCTCCTCAAGTCGGGGGCTACAAGTTCGCCAAGGTACTTATGGATGGAGGGAGCAGTATCAATATCCTTTATTATGATACCTTCCATCGCGTGGGGCTGACAGACAAGAGTCTTAAGCCATCAAACACCGTCTTTCATGGGGTGGTGCCTGGTAAATCGGCGTACCCAGTTGGCAAGATAGCCCTAGAGGTCGCTTTTGGAGACGATCATGATTCAAGATCAGAAACCTTGACCTTTGAAGTGGTGAAAATTAAGAGCCCATATCATGCCCTGTTCGGGAGGCCGGCTTATGCTAAGTTCATGGCAAGGCCGTGTTATGTTTATCTGCAGCTTAAGATGCCAGGCCACAAGGGGACCATCACGGTACATGGGAGCAGGAAGATTGCTTTAGAATGTGAAGAGGGTGATGCGTCTTACGCTGAGTCTGTTTGTGCCACAGAGGAGCTAAAGTTTTATAAGGACAATGTTGATCCAGCAGATATGACTTCTCTGAAAATGCCAACTACACAGCATGATCCGGCACTAAAGTTTAAATCGGCTGCTGACACTAAAATGGTTAAATTCGTTCCTGGCGACTCATCTCAACAGTTCAGCATTAGCGCTAACCTAGATCCAAAATAGGAAAGCGCGCTCATCAAGTTCATCCATGAGAATCGGGACATCTTTGCATGTGAGCCTTCTGACATGCCATGTGTACCGAGGGAACTCGCTGAGCACACTCTCAATATAGATCCTAAGTTCAAACCAGTCAGGCAGTTTCTTCGCCGCTTCAACGAAGAAAGGCGTAAGGCTATCGGTGAGGAGGTAGCTCGGCTGTTGGCCGCAGGGTTTATCATGGAGGTCTTTCACCCGGAGTGGCTGGCTAATCCGATGCTGGTTCTTAAGAAAAACGACACTTGGCGTATGTGTGTGGACTACACAGACTTGAACAAGGCTTGTCCAGCTGATCCCTTTGCTCTCCTGCATATTGATCAAATTATTGATGCTACGACGGGTTGTGATCATTTGTGTTTTCTGGATGCTTATTCCGGTTATCATCAGATTAAAATGGCAGTTAAGGACCAGGAGAAGACAACTTTCATAACTCCCTTTGGAGCCTTCTGCTATGTGTCTATGCCTTTCGGGCTTAAGAGTGCCCAGGTGACTTATCAGCGCTTTGTTCAGAATTGTCTTCATAAATAGTTTGGGCGCAATGTCCACGCTTATGTGGATGATATTGTGGTGAAGTCCAGGAAGGAGGAAACATTGATAGATGACTTGACAGACACTTTTGACAACCTCCGGGTCTATAAGATGATGCTTAATCCGGCTAAATGTGTCTTTGGTGTTCCGGTAGGCAAGCTCTTGGGTTTTCTGGTGTCTAACAGGGGCATTGAGGCTAATCCGGAGAACATCACAGCTATCTCCTCTCTGGCTAAACCGGCATGTATCAATGACGTTCAACGTTTAGCGGGCCAGATTGTGGCTTTGAGCCGGTTTATCAGTCGTCTTGGGGAGAAGTCTATCCCTTTATATCATATGCTAAAGAAAACGGATGACTTTGTCTGGAGCGACGCGGCTGATAAAGCGTTTGAGAATTTGAAGCGACAGTTAGCTGAGCCGCCAGTCCTTGCGGCTCCGGTCGATAAAGAGCCCTTATTGCTATAAGTGGCTGCTAACGCCCGGGCTGTTAGTGTGGCTATTGTGGTTGAGCGCAAGGAGGCTAGCAAGGAGTATCCGGTTCAACGGCCGGTTTATTACATCAATGAGGTGCTTATTGAGTCAAAGCAGAGGTACCCGCATTGGCAGAAGTTGGTGTATGGAGTTTTCATGGCAAGCCGAAAGCTCAAGCATTATTTTCAAGGTCATCCTATCACAATGGTTAGTTCAGCCCCTCTGGGAGACATCGTCCAAAACAGGGAGGCGACTGGTCGGATTGCCAAGTGGGCTATTGAGCATGGACCTCACGGGCTCAAATATAAACTTCGCACATCGATCAAATCTCAAGCACTCCTGGACTTCATTAATGATTGGACAGAGTTGCAGGCACCGGAGGAAAGGCCAGACAACACTTATTTGAATATTCACTTTGATGGGTCCAAGAAATTGGAGGGCTCGGGGGCTGGAGTCATATTAACTTCCCCATGAGGTGACAACTTTTGTTATGTTCTTCGCTTGATGTTCCCTTGTACTAACAATGCAGTTGAGTATGAGGCCTTACTCCACGGTCTTCGGATGGCTAAGGAGATGAACTTAAGCCGGGTTAAGTTCTTCGGTGACTCAGACCTGGTGGCTCAACAGGTATCTGGCACTTGGGATTCTAAGGATCCACTCATGGCTCCATATCGACGAGAGGTGGACATAGTGGCTGGTCATTTCAAGGGCTATCAAGTTGACCATATAGAACGGCGAAAGAATGAAGCGGCGGACGCTTTAAGTCATCTAAGTTCTCAGCGTAAACTGGTGCCACCTAATGTCTTCCTCGATGTACTTCATAATCCGTCGATCAAGATACCCACGGAGGACGAGTTGGCTATTCCTGACCCGGAGGCCAAGTTGGTGGCAGCTTTGCATGTTATACCGGATTGGAAAGTCCCGTACCTGGTTTACATGAACGGGGGCGAGTTACCGGATGATGAAACCTTGGCCCGGCAGATAATCCGGCGATCCAAGTCAATGACCATAATCAACGGGGAGCTACATCATTACAACATCACAGGCGCAATCCAGTGTTGTGTGTCTCCTCAAGAGGGTTGTGAGATTTTGCGAGAAATCCACGAAGGAGATTGTGGTCACCACGCCGGTTCAAAATCCTTGGTGGCTAAGGCTTTTCGTCACGGCTTCTATTGGTTGACGGCTCATGCTGATGTTGAGGATTTGGTCAAAAGGTGTGACGGTTGTCAGAAATTTGCACGCCGTGCTCATGTTCTGGCTTAAGAGTTGAGAATGATTCCAATTACTTGGCCGTTTGCAACTCGGGGGCTAGATATTGTTGGAACCTTTAAGAGGTCCAAGGACAAAAAGACCCACCTGCTGGTGGCGGTTGATAAGTTTACTAAGTGGGTAGAGGCAGAGCCAGTCAGTAAGTGTGATGCAGCCATGGCGGTCCAGTTCATCAAAAAGGTGATATTCCGGTTTGGTTTCCCACACAGAATTATAACTGATAACGGTACTAATCTGTCCAAGGGTGATATGGAGGAATTTTGTCAACATGAGCACATCCGGCTTGATGTAGCGTCACTAGCTCACCCCCAATCCAATGGTCAAGCGGAGAGGGTAAATCAAGAAATTTTGAGAGGTATTAAACCCCGGCTTATGGTTCCTTTAAAGCGGATGCCGGGTTGTTGGGTGGAGGAGTTACCTTCCATGTTATGGAGTATCAACACCACACCAAACAGATCTACGGGTTACACGCCTTTCTTCATGGTTTAACGAAAAGGGGGCGGTTCTTCCTAGTGACATCCGTCATGACTCGCCCCGTGTGGCGGCTTACGTTGAAGCTGACAATGAGAAGGCACGTCAGGACTCACTGGACCTATTATATGAGGAGCGTCATCTTGCAGCAGCACGGTCGGTGATTTATCAACAAGATCTCTGGCGTTATCACAGCCGCCGGGTTAAGACCAGAACTTTTCAAGAGGGCGATCTGGTGCTCCGGCTCATCCAGGACCAGACTAATATGCACAAGTTATCCCCACCTTGGGAAGGACCTTTTGTGGTCAGCAAAAACCTGCACAACGGGTCATACTATCTTATTGATGTCCGAGAGCACAAAGACTCACGTAAATCGGAGGAGGAGACCCAGCGGCCATGGAATATAGCTCTTCTTCGGCCTTACTATACTTGAGCCACATGCTCTTCTTATGTACATACTTATGACAATGTATATATTATATAATAAACCGGAGCCTCAGCTAAAGCGAGGTCTCTGTTCTTTTTTTACATCATGTGTGGTTACATGGGGGATTCTACTTACAAATCAGAGTTCTATTAAACCGGCCTATAAAGCCACACAGATATAATGGAAGTCACTAGGGGGCTTGGTCGTATTTGAACCATAGCTACACCTCTTGATCGGTTTAAAAGCAAAAAGGGAAATCACTAGGGGGCTTGGATGTATTTACACCGTAGCCACACCTTTTGATAGGCTTAAAGCCAAAAGGAAATTATGTGGAACCAAAGAGAGTCTGTTGCTTAAAGCACAACTCAAACATAGGTACCCACTGAGCACAGCTCAAATATTACTTGGGGGCTCCTTGCTTGTCAAAGAACAACGAGCTTGCACCCTTGTAATAGGCTATCAACCCAGGCTTGGAAGCCAGGTGTATTCACCTAAAACCCCGGGTTATCCTGCCTTTTTATGTAAGCCACTCCGTCCAGGTAAACCTGGTATGACCCACCGAATGTTTGACAAGTCAATCTCATAGACCCTGAACTTGTCAAAGTTAAAAGGATGATTGGTTAAAGATTGAGGTCCATCTTAAAAGGCTTTGCGAAATGGTTTAACTCAGCGGCCTGGCAGCCCATGAACAGCCTCGATTTAGGGCCTAGCAGCCCATGAAAAGCCTTGCATATTTTTTCCTTGTGTTTTTTGCACATGTTTTAACCTCTTTTTTGATAAGGGATTTATGAATATTTTCTGATAAACCGGTGTTTATTACAACCCGGCATGGCTTTCAATGCTCAGTTGTCAGTACATGGTCAGTTTTAATCCGGCAGTAATATTGCTCCGGTCTAGTTTGACTATAGGTCACCACAATTATATGCATAAACCGGTGTTTACCATCACCTGGAAAGATTACGGTATGAATCGACAAGGAGGCAAGGAGTCATCAACACTACAGATTGGTGTTATTACCTTTTGTTATAACAACAGTTGGTAAGCCAAATGAGATATACCACAGGTATCAGCTATTTTATATCTACATATTACAGCCTTGGTTCGGCATCCAGGTTATATATATGTTTGGGCACCATGACCCGTCCAGCGGTAAACCGCTAGGATACTTTCAAAGTTTTTGCAGGAATAAGTAAACAAGGCCACTATGGATTATGCATATAATAGATCCCAAAAGCATGGCGAGTTATCAATGTCAAAGCAAAACAAGTATGCTCGATGGCATAATCAGATAAGTATTTGCACTAGCCTATTACAAGGCGGTTTAGTGCCCACATAGGATAATTGTTTCAAAAAAGTTTAGCAAATGATTAAACCGGCTTCCGGGTTAAGATCTTCATCCGGACGGCTTGAAGATTGAGGGTCATCTTGAGCGGGTGCATTCTGCTCATCCCTACCTAGTCGCTGGAAATCAACCGTTGACCAATCGATTCCAGTTAAGGCTTGAAAAACGGCTTCTTCATGAATAAGGTCGGAAGGGTCAATGTCAGGGGCGTAAGTATGCTTATGAATCGGCAGGACAAGCTCTTCTACATCATGAACCGGCACGAGCTGTCTTTTCCCTTCAATGTCATAAACCGGTTGATAATGAGATAGATCTGTGTCATCCGCCAGTTTACTCGCTATGGGCCGCATTTCGTTTGTCAGCCTTCGGAGATCATCATTGTTAAAGTTTGTGTCATCTTCCTTCACGCTGGGGTAGCCTTGGCCGAGATCTACCGGTTCAAGATCTGGAATCCACGCCTTGGCCCAGATTAGCGCGGTCAACGCACCTGACCTTGTGGCTGATCTCTTCAGTTCATTCAACCGGGCAGGCAGCATGGCCAGCTTTTCGATGGTTTCTTTTATCAACGTTGGAGGAGGCTTTTTATAAGCTGCAGTACAAATGACTCGCTGGGATCCAGAATACAATTATTCTATCAAAGTATAGGCCGCTTTAAGATTCATCCGCATATCGGAGCCTAGATGAGTAATGCGGGTCCTTGTCATGGTAAAGCATCAGTAAACTGGCCTTTGATAAGATATTATGGATTGAAAAAAACTTCATACGCAGACACTTACCAAAGACAACAGAGGTCATGGCGCTAATCTATCCTTTTAACCCGGACAGTTCTTCAACCACCGGCTTCAGGGCTGCTTCTGCGTCTTCAGCCTTTTTTTGTTAAACCGGCCTTTTCTGTCTCCCAGTCTGCACGCTCTTTGTTAAAGGTTTCTTTCAGCTTCTCGATGGCTGCTAAGGCGTTAGTCATCTCTTCCTTGGCCTTGGAAGCCTCCGCTTGCTGAGATTTAATATTCTCCTAAAGGTCAGCGGTTTGAGCGTCCTTCTTGCTCAGCTAGGCCTACAAAGGCACGATATATCAACAATGAGATATGTATATTTGAAGTACCAAGCGTATAACAAGTTATGCACTTTGTACTTGGGGGCTAATGCCTATTTGCTCTATCATCAAAATTTTATTTACAAGTCTCAAGTACAATGCAAGCATTATCCTTGACACTTCGGGGATAATGTACATCTGTTCAAATGGAAGCATGGATTAAAGACCCGGTTCACCTTGGAAAGATAAACCATCCCTTGGGGACTACATATGCGAAAACTACAGGAATACAATGATCACGTCTGGTTTATTTCAAAAGATCATTTGATATATGGAGGACAAGTTTGCAAGGGTTAAAGTATTACAAAGTCCAGGTTTATGATTACCATCATAAATCGGCCCTTGGGGGCTACTTGAGTTGGTACTTGCAGATTGGATTTAAGAAACGAAAAGTGTTGAAAATACCCTATAGCGCTCCTTCATCAGGTTCACCAAACCGGCTTCATAGTCATGGTTTGTGTGCAGACGGTTTAGAAAACCAGAGTGGAGTTCTTGAGCGCTGAGATGGGCGTAGCTTGACAAGTCGGTGCTCCATTTGCCTTTTTCCATGGCAGCACACTCTTCCTTGGCACTATGTTTCGCCAATATAACAGGATGGTCAGGAGAGGTGTGGCTCATACCGGTAATGATAACCTCGTCTTCTTTGTCTCCAGCAGCCTTTTCTGGAGTTGATGGAATGTCAGTAGTCCTTAGTGGACTTGAAGGTCTGTCATCAGGCCGGATTGGACATGTCGGTTCATCAGCTGGCACAGCAGTATCAACTTCTGCTGGTTCATCAACATTATGATCTTGAGGGGGCGGTTCATCAAATGTGGCTTCAGTATTTGGACCCCCCCGGTTCTATAGTTTGCTCCGGTTCAATAACCACGTGGTCTTCGGGCGGTTTATTCACCCGAGCCTTCTTACTGGGTCTGGCTTTAGCTCTAAACAGAACAAGGTACAAAGGTTAACATAGCATATAGAGTGTGAAACATCAAAAGATTGGATTGAAATACTTACCCAACCACGGTTATGAGAGGAGGGAGTTGTGTTGCTGTTGACTCGCCAGAGGATGAATGAGGTGTCACTTGATAATTTGAATCGCACGAATTAAGAGGCTGGAAATAGCATGCCTTGGGATAAGAAGTGTCAGAAGTGGGTGAGACCTCAGATCGGTGCTTTCAAACCGGGGTGTCCGGTAAACCGGTCGAAGTGACCTTTTGGCCGCTGTGCCAAGTTGTGCGGCGAGCCTCGTGCTGCTGCTTCTTCAAAATAAATGTTGGATCCAAATGAGCAAGAGGGTGAGAAAAGCTTACTTTCCGGACTGCTTGATGGATTTTTTGTGTTGGCAGAGGATCTGAACCGGAGGAAAGGATAATTACCTCTGCATCATCAACTTGGCTGCCCTCAACGTCCTCCTGATAAATATCATTGTCAATAAGATGCATGAAAAGTGAACCAAGTGAATCAAGTTCTACCTCTGCGTCTGCTTCGTCCGGGTTGTCATCAAGCTCTAAACCGATGGGTTCAGGTGCCTTCCTCTTTGTGGTTTTCTTGACGACTTTCGTTTTAGCACGAGAAGGCTTCACCGGTTTCTCCCGAGGTTACTTTTTCCATAACGGATCATCACCCTGTTTGAAAAATGAGCAGATGGTATTCAAAGGTTGCACAGTCCACAAATATCAAGTGTAAAGCAGAAGCACAGATAATACTTACAGCAGGCGGTTTATTCTGCGTGTAAAAGGGGCTTAATCCGGTTTGGCGGCAGACAGCTTCTGATTCATTCAACATTTTCTTGACAGACTCAGTGACTTCTTCATCTGTTAGCTGAATATTGATATGACGTTGGGAGTCTTCTATGTCACCAGTATACTCACACATTAAACCGGAGCGGCGACTTAACGGCAATATGCTCCAAGATATCCAACAACGGACGAAGTCTACGCCTGTTAAACCGTTGGCCATGAAAGCTCTAAGTTTAGCGAGTTGCGGGGCGTATGAGGCCCATTCCTTGGCACTTAGTCGTTGCGGCAGTGAATGAGTGTTAGCAAGCCGGTGAGCACGGTAACCCGGCAGAGGGTTCTCATCTTCAGGAGAAGTGTCTCTGCAATAGAACCAAGTCTAGTTCCACTCTTCTGGGTGACTGTGAAGTTTGGCATGAGGGAATTCAACTTCTTTCCTTTTCTGAATTGAGACATTGCCGAGTTCAGTATTGGGTCCGTCTACGAACTCAGTGCGACGGTTTAGATGGAAGAAGTCTCAGAACAGCTCAACAGTAGGCTCTTCTTGTAGGTACGCTTCACGAAAGACTTGAAAGTTGCAAATATTGGATACCGAGTTGGGTCCAATATCTTCAGGGTGGAGCTGAAAGCTAGCAAGTACATCTCGAATTTTTTTCGATCCAGGCAGTTTAAAGCCACGGTCTATGTGATCAACAAACACCACTACTTCACCCTGCTTAGGGGTGGGAGGATTTTCTGGCCCAGGAACTCGCCATCGGATTTCATTCTTCTTTGGTAAGGTACCGATCTTGACCATTTCGTTCAGTTGATCCTCTGTAACCCGGGAGGGGACCCAGTTACAGGAATAAAACTGCTTGGCCATTGCAAGTGAGAAGCTGCGAAGAAAATAATGCCGGTTTACGATTCATTAATGGTGATGCATAAGGTACAACAGGGAAAAGGAAGCCAAGTATGTGAAATTGGTAAACCGACGACAGAGTATTTATGCATGATAAGGTAATGAACTGAAGCAGAGGTATATGCACACGGTTAAACCGGAGTTTGGCGATGGAAGAAATGACAGAATAAATGAATTGGCGGTTTAAAAGGGGACTAATGGTACCTGCCGGATTATCATACTTCAAAAAGTTAAACCGCCTATATTGATGTGAAGGGTACAGATCTAAAAATACCTAAGTGCGAGAAACAAGTTTCATAGATTTATATGGTGATTTCAGATCTAAGGGGTGACAGAAAATGAGAATATATTCAGGAACTAAGTTACAGATATCAGTTCATCAGGTTCAGATGAGTTTTCTTCTATATGAAGGGGTTAAACAGGTTCAGATAAGAACTAAGTCGCATGAAGAGCGAGCAGATCTAGCTAGTTTTTGATGCTACTGGGAAGAAAAAGAGAAGAACACCACCGAAGCTGCGACAAACTCTGATGAACACGAAAACCCTAAAGTGGATCTATGAAGAAAAGAGGGAAAACTTACCGAAGCTGTTAAGGTGGCGGAGGTGTGCCGCGGTTCTCTGGAGCGTTCAGGTCGATGCAGCGGCCAAGGATGAGGCAGAGACGAAGCTTGACGACGGTGGTGGCGTTCGGGCGCAGGGACGCTGTGATGAGGAAGGAGAGATGAAGAGGTAGCGGAGGAAAGGAATAGGGGGGTCTCAGCCCTATTTATAAGGCGAACAGATAAGCGACAAGTGCGTGAATCGAGGAGCTCAAAATGGATATTTAATAAGGATGTCGCCTCGATGGTTGGATACTCATTAGTGAAGGGCATCTTCGGCTTCAACGAATAGGTGACATCATGGCGGTTTACTGCGGATCTAAAGGATAACATCATGGCGGTTTACAAGATCCATGCGAAGGTGCCAGGGCAAGAATTTTTCTAAGTGTTGAAGATTGACGTGAACAACTTCAAATCAATCTGGGGCCTAATGTTGGGGATATTACTACTGGATGTAAACCGGCCAGGAGTAGCCGGGTTAACTCTATGAAGATAGAAGCCCATAAAGATGTGAGGATGGTGGTGCTTTACGAAGGCCCAAGGCCCAAAGGCAGGTTAAGGCCTGTAGATATAAATCGACTCTCTCATGTAACTTGCATTGTAAGATAGGAAGGACAGAGACCGAGTTGGACACTTTGATGATCCGGCCTCAAGACTCTATAAGCCGACGGTCCTCAACCTATGTTTATAAAGGGACGACCCAACGGAGGTTTAGGGACAACACACAACAACTCGAGAGCCAGGCAAATCGGATTCGCTCCCTGGTCATCGAAACCCCTGCAATTCCATCACAACTAGACATAGGCTTTTACCTTCATCGAAGGGGCCGAACTAGTATAAACTCTCGTGTCCCTTGTCCGGTTTAACCCCTTTAAGCTAACCCGTTGCGATGGCTCCATGACTAAGTCCTTTCACGAGGACATCTGCCGTGACAAACCCACGACAATGACCATTATCAATGGGGAGTTACATCATTACAGCGTCACAGGGGCGATTCAGCGTTGTTTGTCTCCTCAAGAAGGTTGTGAGATCTTGCGAGAGATCCACGAAGGTGATTGTGGTCACCACGCCGGTTCAAAATCCTTGGTGGCTAAGGCTTTTTGTCACGGCTTCTATTGGTTGACGGCTCATGCTGATGCTGAGGATTTGGTGAAGAGGTGTGACGGTTGTCAGAAGTTTGCACGCCGCGCTCATATTCCAGCCCAGGAGTTGAGAATGATTCCAATCACTTGGCCATTTGCAACTTGGGGGCTAGACATGGTTGGACCCTTTAAAAGGTCCAAAGACAAAAAGACCCACCTACTGGTGGTGGTTGATAAGTTTACCAAGTGGGTGGACGCAGAGCCAGTCAGTAAGTGTGATGCAGCCACGGTCGTTCAATTCATCAAAAAGTTGATATTCCGGTTTGGTTTTCCACATAGCATTATAACTGATAATGGTACTAATCTGTCCAAGGGCGCTATGGAAGAATTTTGTCAATGTGAGGACATCCGGCTTGACGTGTCGTTAGTGGCTCATCCCCAATCTAATGGTCAAGTAGAAAGGGCAAATCAGGAGATTTTGAGAGGTATTAACCCCGGTATGGTTCATTTAAAGCGGACGCCGGGTTGTTGGGTGGAGGAGTTACCTTCCGTGTTATGGAGTATCAACACCACACCAAACAGATCTACAGGTTACACGCCTTTCTTTATGGTTTACGGAGCAGAGGCGGTTCTCCCTAGTGACATCCGTCATGACTCGCCCCATGTGGCGGCTTACGTTGAAGCTGATAATGAGAAGGCACGTCAGGACTCACTGGACCTGTTAGATGAGGAGCGTGATCTGGCAGCGGCGCGTTCGGCGATTTATCAACAAGATCTCCAACGTTATCAGAGCCGTCGGGTTAAGAACAGAACTTTTCAAGAGGGCGATCTGGTGCTCCGGCTCATCCAGGATCAGACTGTTATGCACAAGTTATCCCCACCTTGGGAAGGACCTTTTGTGGTCAACAAAAATCTGCACAACAGGTCATACTACCTTATCGACGTTCGAGAGCACAAGACTCATGTAAATCGGAGGAGGAGACCCAGCGGGCGTGGAATATAGCTCTTCTTTGGCCTTATTATACTTGAGCCACAGGCTCTTCTTATGTACATATTTATGACAATGTATATATTATAAACCGGAGCCTCAGCTAAAGCGGGGTCTCTTTTCTTTTTACATAATGTGTGGTTACATGGGGGCTTCTACTTATAAAGCGGAGTTCTATTAACCCGGCTTATAATGCCACGCATATATAAAGGAAATCATTAGGGGCTTGGTCGTATTCGAACCATAGCTACGCCTCTTGATTGGCTTAAAGCCAAAAAGGGAAATCACTAGGGGGCTTGGTTGTATTCACACCATAGCTATACCTCTTGATAGGCTAAAATCCAAATGGAAATGATGTGGACCAAAGAGAGTTTGTTGCAAAATCACAACTCAAACATAGGTACCACTGAGCACAGCTCAAATATTGCTTGGGGGCTCCTTGCTTCTAAAAGAACAAAGAGTTTGTACCCTTGCAATAGGCTCTCAAGCCAGGCTTGGAAGCCAGGTATATTCACCTAAAACCCCGAGTTATCCTGCCTCTTTAAGTTAGCCACTCCGTCCAAGTAAACCTGGTATGACCCATCGAAAGTTTGACAAGTCAATCTCATAGACCCTGAACTTGTCAAAGTAAAAATGATGATTGGTTAAAGATTGAGGTCCATCTTAAAAGGCTTTGAAAAATGGTTAACTCAGTGGCATGGCAGCCCATGAAAAGCCTCGATTTAGGGCCTGGCAGCCCATGAAAAGCCTTACATATTTTTCTGGTATTTTTTGCAATATTTAACCTCTTTTGATAAAGGATTTATGAACATTTTCTGATAAACCGGTGCCTATTACAACCCGGCATGGCTTTCAACGCTAAGTTGTTAGTACATGATCAGTTACAATCCGGCATTAATTTGATCCGGTCTGGTTTTGGCTAGAAGTCACCAGAATTATATGAACAAACCGGTGTTTATCATAACCCGGTATGGTTTTGATATGAACCGACAAGGATGAAAGGAGTCATCAATACTCCAGATTGGTGTTATCACCCTTATTATAACAACCGGCGGTCAGCCAACGAGATATATAACAGATATCATCTATTTTATATCTGGTTATTACAGTCTTGGTTATACATCCAAGCAATGTATATATTTTGGTCATCATGACCCGTCCAGTGGTAAACCACTAGGATACTTTCAAGTTCTTATATGCAGGAACAAATTAAATAAAGCCGCAATGGACTATGCATATAATAGATCCCAAGGGCATGGCGAGTTATCAGTATCAAGCAAAATAAACATGCTCGATGGCATAATAGATAAGTGTTTAAACTAGCCTATTACAAGGTGCTTTAAAAGCCCACACAGAATAATTGTTTCAATAATGAGTGGCAGACTACGACAGATAAACCGGCCTCCAGTTTAGGAGTTAGCATCTGGACAACTTGAAGATTGAGGATCATCTTGAGTTGGCACATCCTCCTCCTCTCTACCCAGTGGCTGGAAATCAATCGTCGTCCAATCGATTCCAGTTAAAGCTTGGAACACAACCTCTTCACTTATAAGGTTGGAAGGATCAATGTCAGGGGCATAAGTGTGCTTACGAATTGGTGGAACAAGATCTTCTACATCATGTGTTGCCGCAGGATATCTCTTTTGATCAGCATCATAAACCAACTGGTAATGAGACAGATCCGTTTCATCCGCCAATTTTCTTGCAATGGGTCGCAGTTCCCTTGTCAGCCTTCGGAGATCATCATTGTTGAATTCTGAACGATCTTCTTTTATGTCGGGATAGCCTTGGCCAATATCTGCCGGTTCAAGATCTGGAATCCACGCCTTGGCCCGGATTAGCGCACTCAACGCGACTGACCTTGCAACTGATCTCTTAAGTTCATTCAACCAGGCAGGCAACATGGACAGCTTTTCGATGGTTTCTTTTATCAGCGTTGGAGGAGTCCTGTTATAAGAACCAATGCAAATAGCTCGTTGGGATCCGAAATATAGCTGTTTTATCAAAGTATAGGTAGCCTTGAGCTTCACCCGCATGTCGGAGCCCAGATGAGTAATGCGGGTCCCTGTCGTGGTAAGCATCAGTAAACTGACCATTGATGAGATAGTATGAATTGAAAAAACTTCATATGAGGATACTTACCAAATACAGCAGAGGTCATGGCATTAATTTTCTGCTTTAAGTCGGTCAGTTCTTCAACCACCAGTTTTAGGGCTACTTCTGCGTCTTCGGCCTTCTTTGCTAAAGCGGCCTTCTTTGTGTTCCAATATGCACGCTCCTTCTTAAAGGTTTCCTTTAGCTTCTCCATGGCTGCTAAGGCATTAGTCAGTTCTTCCTTGGATTTGGAAGCCTCCGCTTGCTGAGATTTAATGTTCTCCTGAAGGTCAGTGGTTTGGGCATCCTTCTTACTCAGCTCAGCCTACAAAGACAAGATATATCATCAATGGGCTATGTATATTTGAAGTACCAAGCATATAACAAGTTGTGCACTTTGTACTTGGGGGCTAATGCCTATTTGCTCTGTTATCAGACATTTTTGCAAGTCCCAAGTACAATGCAAGCATTATCCTTGACACTTGGGGGCTAATGTACATCTATTCCAATTGAAGCATTTGTTAAAGACCCGATTTACCTTGGAAAGATAACCCGGCCCTTGGGGACTACACAGGCGAAAAGTACAGGAACACAATGATAAAGTACCGGTTTATTTTAAAGACTACTTGACATGGGAAAGATAAGCATGCAAGGGTTAAGATATTACAAAAGTCCAGATTTATGATTGCCATCATAAACCGGCCCTTGGGGGCTACTAGAGTTGGTACTTACAAATTGGATTTAAAATAGGAAAAGTGATGAAAGTACCTCATAGCGCTCCTTCATCAGATTCACTAAACCGGCTTCATAGTCACGGTTTGTGTGCAGACGGTTTAGAAAGCTAGAGTGGAGTTCTTGAGCACTGAGGTGGGCATAGCTTGATAAATTGGTGCTCCATTTGCCTTTTTCCATTGCAACACGTTATTCCTTAGCGCTATGTTTGGATAAAACAACAGGGTTGCCAGGAGAGGTATGGCCAACACCAGTGATGATAACATCATCTTCCTTGTCACCAGCAGTCTTCGTTGGAGTTGTTGGGGTATCAGTAGCCTTAGTCGGACTAGACGATCCATCATCATTATGGACCGGACTCGTCGGTTTATCGGCAAGGTCTGCTACTTCGGTTTCTTCTTGATCATTCAGATCATGATCTGGAGGGGGTGGTCCATCAAACACAGTGTCCGCATGGGGACCTTCCGGTTCTGCAGTTTGCTCCGGTTCAACAACCAAATCATCAGACAGTTTATTCACCCGAGATTTCTTGCTGGGTCTAGCCTTGGCTCTGAAAAGGAAAAGATGCAAGGATGAATACAACATGCAAATATAAAGCGTCAAAAGATTCAGTTAAAACTTACCCAGCAATGGTCTTAAGAGGAGGGAGTTGTGTGGTCGTCGACTCGCCAGATGATGAATGAGGCGTTCCCTGATAATTTGAATCGGACGGATTAAGAGGTTGTCGGAAATAACCTGCCTTGGGATAAGAGGTATTAGAAGTGGGTGAGACCTCAGGTCGACGTTTCCGAACTGGAGTGTCTGGTAAACCAGCTGAGGTGACTACTTGGCTGTTGTGCCGGGTTGTACGGCGAGCTTCATGCTGCTGCTTCTTCAAAAGAAATTTTGGGTCCAAATGAGCAAGAGGATGAGAAAAATTTATTTTCTGGATTGTTTGACGTACTTTCTGTGTTGATCGAGTGTTTGAACTGGAGGAAGGAGTACTTACCTCTGCGTCATCAGCCTGGCTACCTTCCGCGTCATCCTGATAATAATCGTTGTCAATGAGGTGTATAAAAAATGAACCGAGAGAGTCAAGTTCTACCTCTACGTCCGGATCATCAGGATCGCCGTAAAGGTCAAAATCGATGGGTTCAATTGCCTTGTTCTTGGCAGGCCTCTTGACCGCCTTCGTCTTAAGCCGAGGGGTTTTCGTCGGTTTGTCTTTAGGTTGCTTTTTCCAAAATGGATCATTGCCCTGTCAAAAGATGGATAGAAAGTATTAACGATTGCACAGTTAAGAATATCAGGTATAAAGCAGAGCCAATCACTACAAAAAAAGGCACATCTGTGACATTTTGGGCCGAACGAAATTTTTTCTGTCATACATATGACACTTCTATGACGATAATTGTGACAAAACCCGGTATCATCGTAGATGTGGTGGGCTCCTACTTCTATGACAAAAAATCATGACAGAAAATGGGCTTCTTGTACTGGGCGGGCCGGAGACTCAGCTGCATGACATTCTTTGGGCCGTCCATGACGGAAAAAAACGTGGTAGAAGCGAGGGCGAGGAAAATTTCGGGGAGTTCCCGGTTACAGTGGGAGGTCGGGGGCCGAGCGATGCGCGCTTCTCTCATACACGTACGCGCGTGTGTGCGAGGCGTTGGCTCTAACTGAACCCGAGCGATTGCACTGCAGGCTACGCGTTACTGAACCCGAGCGATCGATCGATGGCTGTTAACTGAACCTGATCGAGCGATTCCTTCGCTACTGCTGCTAACTGAAGCCGATCGATGCTGCCTCTGGATGAACAGTGAGCGTTGCGGGGGGTGGATGAACAGTTCCTGGTGGGGGTGGATGAACAGGACCCCGTGGTGTTGCCTCTGGATGAAGAGGACCCCGATCGGTCGAGCCGGTTGGGGCTGGATGAACAGGACCCCATGGAGGGCAGGATGAACAGTAGACGGTGGAGGGCTGGATGAACAGTAGCCTGTGGAGGGGTGGTTGAACAGGAGCCCGTGGAGAGGGCTGGTTGAAAAGTAGCCGGTGGAGTAGTGCGCAGTGGAGGCTGGATGAACAGGAGCCCATGGATGAACAATCGCAGGTGGAGGCTGGAGGAGGTCGACGATGGATGAACAGTAGCTCGTGGAGGCTGGAGGGGGTCAACGGTGGAGATGAACAGTATCCCGTGGAGTCCCATTTTGCGGTACGCCACACCCCTCCCGATGAACAGGACCCCCGTTTCGACGGTAGGAGGTTCGTTTCCTCCGTTTTGCGGTACGCTAGACCCCTCCCGATCAACAGGATCCCATTTCGAACGTGGCCGGTCGAACACAAGGCCATTTCCTCCGTTCTGCGGTACGCCAGGCCTCATTTCCATCGCCTGTTCCGTCCAAGCCCTCCTGATGAACACGGCGCATTTCGTTGCCTCCCCATGAACACGACGCATTCCGTTGCCTCCCCATGAACACGACGCATTCCGTTGCCTCCCCATGAACACGACGATGATGTTGTTTCTCCATTCCGACCCAGCCATGTACACGAGCCCTGGCCGTACGTATGCGCGAATAGGCGTTCGAGACCCCGCCCATAGTACACATACGTGGCCGTATTTTCTTTCTTGCACCCTGGCTGCTGTACATACGTGTACATGCTACGTGCGCGCCTCTACATCGACCAGTATATATGTACGTACACGTTCGCGACCAGAATGACAACGCTACGTATGCTTCGACCAGGTGGGTCTCGACTGTCAGGCACTTCCTTGTGTGCGAAGATCTAGCTGGTGGGTCCCAGCAGTCAGGGGTAAACGTTTTTTCGCGAAATATGGTGGCCCGTCCAGTGGGTCCCCGCTGTCAGGTGGAGGAATAATTATTTTGCGCGTAATAAGGAGGCACTTCCTTGCTGCGGCCGTGGACCCAGCTATCAGCGTCTCCATGCACAGTACTCTTCCGATGGAAGTCGGTCGTTGACCACATTGACCACGCCGCGTCGAGAGCACCACGGTGGTGGACGATGGCGAGGCCTAGGAAGGGGACGACGCGGAGCCGGGGAAGACGCGGCAGTGGAAGCCCGCGCGGAGAGGAGTATGAGGGTTCACTGGTTTGGCTACGGTGTGAGGCTGCCGTCGCCGGAGGGCTTGGCCAGCGGTCGGAATAGTAGGGGGCGGTGAGGCCTCCACGGCAGCACAGCCGGCCACGGGAGGAAGGAGCATGTGGCACCACCGGCGCTGCTTTGGGCGGCTGGAGCAAGAAGACCAGAGGTTGAAGAAGCACTACGGCCGTTGGATGGACATCATGCGGTCACTAGAGCTAGAACCGTTCATATTTACTAAGTTGAGAAAGCCCTCCGTTCCCGTCAACTTAGTAGGCCCACAAGTAAGCCTCCCACCAAGGTGGGTCCCAGCTAGCCGGGGGAGTATTCATTTTTTGTGCGTAATGAGGAGGCACTTCCGGTGAGTCCGAGCTGACAGCGGGGGGAACATTTTTTTCGCGAAATACGATGGCCCGTCTGGTGGGTCCCAGCAGTCAGGGACAAATGTTTTTTTCGCAAAATAGTGGTGGCCCGTCTGGTGGGTCCCCGCTGTTAGGTGGAGGAATAATTATTTTGCGCGTACTAAGGAGGCACTTCCTTGCTGCGGCCGTGGACCCAGCTGTCAGCATCTCCACGCACAGTACTCTTCCGATGGAAGTCGGTCGTTGACCACATTGACCACGCCGCGCCGAGAGCACCACGGCGGTGGACGGCGGTGAGGCCTAGGAAGGGGACGATGCGGAGCCGGGGAAGACGCAACAGTGGAAGCCCGCGCGAAGAGGAGTACGAGGGTTCACTGGTTCGGCTGCGGTGTGACGCTGCCGTCGCCGCAGGGCCTGGCCAACAGTGGGAATAGTAGGGGGCGGTGAGGCCTCCGCGGCAGCACAGCCGGCCACGGGAGGCAGGAGCATGCGGCACGATCGGCGCTGCTTTGGGCGGCTGGAGCAAGAAGACCAGAGGTTGAAGAAGCACTACGGCCATTGGATGGACATCGTACGGTCACTGGATCTAGAATCGTTCATATTGACTAGGTTGACAAAGCCCTTCGTCCCCGTCAACTTAGTAGGCCCACAAGTCAGCCTCCCACCAAGGTGGGTCCTAGCTAGCCGGGGGAGTATTCATTTTTTGTGCGTAATAAGGAGGCACTTCCGGTGGGTCTGAGCTGACAGCGGGGGGGACGTTTTTTTGCGAAATACAGTGGCCCGTCCGGTGGGTCCCCGTTGTCAGGTGGAGGAATAATTATTTTCCGTGTAATAAGGAGGCACTTCCTCGCGGCTGCCGTGGACCCAGCTGTCAGTCTCTCCACGTACAGTACTCTTCCGATGAAAGTTGGTCGTTGACCACATTGACCACGCCGCGCCGAGAGCACCACGACGGTGGACGACGGCAAGGCATAGGAAGGGGACGACGCGGAGCCAGGGAAGACGCGGCAGTGGATGCCCACGCGGAGAGGAGTACGAGCGTTCACCGGTTCAGCTGCGGTGTGAGGCTGCCGTTGCCGCAGAATAACAGGGGGTGTGGGTGAGTAGAGGGATGCCCTGGCCAGCGGTGGGAGTAGTAGGGGGCGCTGAGGCCTGCGCGGCAGCACAGCCGGCCACGGGAGGCGGGAGTAGGCGGTCCCGCCGGCGCTGCTTTGGCGGCTGGAGCAAGAAGATCAGAGATTGAAGAAACACGACGGCCGTTGGATTGACATCCAACGGTTACGTCTGCTAGAATCGTTTGTTGACGTATATAATAACTAAAAAATCTTGCATAGACGTCAACTAAACAGGCCCACAAGTCAGACCACTCCCTCTTTTTTTTAATAATTTATATATAGCTCATGGCAACTTCTTATGCAATTTATTGCAGCCGTTTTTTTGGTTGGCCAGGGTCAATTTTGCATATTTCTGTGGGTTCCAAACTATTTTTAATACCGAAATGTCCAGCCAGATTTAAAGTACTTTGAAGATATATTTATATTAGGTTAATGCCCAGTGAAATAGGAATCTGAAAATGTAATAAAATTCAGAAATTATAAAGTAATTGCCAATTTTTCATCTGTTTTTATATTTACAACCCATTTCATATTACTTTCAAGATTTGCAGGCGTCTTGAAAGAGTTGCAGACCATCAGGGCGTAGAAAAATAAGTAGGCCTGGATTGGGTATTCTTCAGAAAAAAATAAACTGGGCTCATTTTCACAAAGAAAAAATAGCTGGGCTGGTCACATGGTGAACATAAAATATAAGCCTGGGCTAGACGGGCCACAGCCTAGTTCAAAACATGCTCCGTCTCAACAATACCAAACAAAAAAATACTGCTCGAGTAGCTACGTCCCAGGTGTCCGCCGATCTTGTGTTGTTCTCTTGTCTACTGACTATATATGCTCACAATATTGTGGGTCCCAGATGTCAGGAAAACACTAGGAGGAAGCATTTTATTTTTCCATACGCTGACGTGGTGGGCCCCTACTGTCATACTCTCCACGTACTTCTGTCGATTCCTGTTGTTTGTTGACCATGTTGACAACACGAGAGGGCGGCGCTGCGGCGAGCGCACCAAAGCGCATGGAGGACGTTGGTGTTAATGATTTAGGAGACGGTGGGGCGGCGATGCATGCGCTGAGGCGCAGCTAGCCGTGGGAGGCGAAAGCAGGCGGCCCTGCCGGCGCTGGTTTGGTTTTGGCGGCTGGAGGAAGACAGGACTGAAGAAACACGACAGACTGTAAAAGCAGCAGGAGTACTTAACAACCTTAACTGAAACCAGCAGGGGCACTTAACTACCAAAGCTGAAAGCAGTATGAGTACTTATACAGGTTCAACCGTACAAAGCACGCCTCGAACAGTGCTACTTTGCCTACAGTTAACCAAGGGTGAGGCCGCCAAGCCCCAAGACAAGGCCCAGGCGCCACCCCGCGCATGCACAACCTTCTGAAAGCGGCTTCATCTCGCAACGTGGTCAATAAACAGGATATTCGCTTTAGAGCCATGGAAAAGCATGAACATAATCTTCTGTCCTATTATCCAAGATGGACGGGCCTTCATTATTTGAGACCACCCATGAATAAGTATATTTTCACCTCCAAGGGGAATTGAGTAGGTCGACATAAACATCATGTTGTGACCAAGCGCAAGTCTGACCCGACTATGGTCAGGCATCTATATAGGAACAATAGAACTCGGTATTTCCTGTTTCAAGAATATCACAGCTGTAAAACTGTGTATAAGCAATAGTTTATGAACAACATATATAACAGAAAACAGCTCGTACCATAAGTTTCTCGACACAGTTGGACCTGTTCAACGAGTGCGGCAGTGGCACAAATATCCCATGTGGCCTTCCACCATTGAAACGCCCCACAAGGACCTCAAGACGATCAATAAAGTGTAGGAACTTGTGGATGTCGATCCAGTCAACTTCAGTGCCATTAGTAACAGCCGAATTATTACAGAGTAACAAACGAGTAGACTGCTTAACTCTGAAAAAACCTACACGTGCCACCAATTATAAGAAAATATTAGTTAGAAGTAGCATCTTCCTGAGAGATTCGTTGACTTCTAAAGTTAAATTGTGATTAGTTAAACAGAATAGGTGGATTAAGAAGTAATCGAGGCAATAAGCAAGAACCATATGAAACATGAACCATATGAAGCACGAATAGTGTTAGGTAGGGTGTATAAAGGGTGCACGGGATGGGAGCAAAAGTTCCCTTCTCGACCCACTTTTGGGTGTTTGGCAGAGTGCATGAAGGGTGCATGAGTCCACACTAGTAGGTTGACAAAAATACACGAAGAGGAAACAACTATATTGAGATGAGAATGCAACCAAACACACCCACACGCTTTGTGCTACAGTGACTGATCTGCACCGTCTGAGTTTGATCCAACGGTCATGTTGCGCCGAGACATGGACATGCCCATGCAGAGGGTGCCTAAACACCACCGAAGTCCCTATGCTTCTCGAGGCGCATGACGTTGGTGATGCAGGGTGCAACCGCCCGCAGAGCCCGCTCCCGGTCGACGGGAGCCAGCTCGTCAAAGACGGCGTCCAATGGCACGAATGGATTTTGGTGACGGAGCCCTGAAAGGATTCGCCCGGCAATGGCGACGGCAGCCCGCAACCCCTCCTTGTCTAGCTCAGCCCCCACCATCGCGCAGAGATGGCTCAGCTCCTCGAAGATATAGGTGAAGAAGGAGACCAGGTCAGGAAGCCGCAGCTCATTGAAGTCAACTGGGTGGTCGATCGGGTTTAGCCCGACGGCCGGCATCGTCGCGCTAGCACAATGGTAGGCATCGCGCAGCTGCAACACGTGCGTGGCAACTTGGTTCACCAAGTGGCTGAGGCGATCCTAGACCTCGTCATGATCGGCCCGCTCGCGCTCCAGCTGGCTCCCCTGATGGCCTATCATATCTCCCGCTTTCTGCAGCAACACCGCCGATGCCTCGAGCATCTTTGTGGTGGACGCCTGCCGCTTTTGAAGCTCCGTGAACTCCCGCACATAACGGAGGAGCATGGCACTCCTCTCCTCCTTGAGCTCATGGAGCTCCACGTCCTTGGCCCTGAGCTCCGCATCCTTGGCATGGAGCTCCTGTGTCAGGAGCCTCACCTCGGACTCTGTGATCTGTTGTGCCACCATGGCACCAGGTAGAAGCAATGGGGAGAGGAAGCAAAGGAGGCGAAACGGCTGAAAGGCAATGCAATCTACGGGAAGGCGGAGGGAGCGGGGAATCTTTTGGTTTTCACCACGGTAAAACACCAGTCAACGACTTCTCACATCAGGGAGCAGTGGGTACAGGCGGAGTCATCATGACTAATTGCTGCCGCGCCTGTTCCCGTCAATCAAAAAATTAAAAACCCTGTCGCGCCTGCTCCCGTCAATCAAAAAAATAAAAATCCTGCCGCACCCAAACACCAGAGCAACGCCATGGTGGATATTTAAATTTACCCGCCGGCAAGTAGATAAAAAAGGGGTGAAAAAACAAATGTGGCGGCGGCCTAGCTAATTGGTCGAACTAGCCCAACTAGCTAGCCAACGTGCTTCACTGATGTACTCAGCGGGAAAGGTGGTCTTTCGTGATTTGACGACTCATTTACTTGCTTCGGCGCTACGACCGAGGAGGACCCAGAAAACACGCGGTAGGGCGTCCCACGTCAGGAAGAATATATGCGTGCACCACCCGGGAGGACCCCAAAACCGCGTGGTAGGGTGTGCCACGTCTCGGCACGGAGGAAAAATGCGCATGTAAAAATATACTGTATCAGACGTAGTACCTATGGTTCGACCTAGGGACCCAGCCAGTCGGTTGAAAACACCCCACTAGCCACACGGCTTCATCATGCAAACATGGCACGGAGGATAGATGTGGTTAGCTCCGTCTCGACCAGCCACAACGTCTCTTGTTCTAGACGATTCTTCTATTTTCCAAGTTTTTTTAGTTGTAATAACACCACGGCAAGCAAGTGCCGCTCTTCGTGTGTGCCCGTGCAAAGGTTAGACAATGGAGAGAAGAGAGATTGAGATCGCATACCTGGGACCCACCAGTAAGTGAGATAACGGTCATGCACGTGTTGATGAGGCACTCCCTCTACTCTACTCAACGCAAGTACTGTATAAAATCAAGTTATGGGACAAAGCCAACAACCGTTCGTTTTTTCAGGCTATCGACTTACGCTTTGTAGTCCAGGTTGCCAGTTCGAATCTCGTCTTTCAGATTGTTAGTTTTAGGTCCAAATTTGATTAATGACAAGTGGGACCCCCGTGTGTTGTTCCGATATTTCAGTGTAGGATGGTTTTTTTGAACAAACACTTTGCGCGGTTAGACAAGTAACGACACAAGTTACATGTTTTTTACAAGTTTACAAACAAAAATGACAGCGGCATAGAATATCACATCCACCCCGTAGCTTAGATACTATGGTGATACGAGTTTTTACACCGTTGGAAGTGAGATCCAATGGCTTGGGAGTAGTCTTTGTAATTATGCGCAATTTCCAAACTCTCCAAAGGTTTTTTTGCAAATAAAACATTCAGGCCTCGTGTGTGCCGCTTCATCTTCGATCCAACGGCTCCCCGGTGCTCATATTAGGTGCTCCCCATAGCTTAATTACCCGCTACGGTGATTGGAGTAGTTGTCAGCCGAATGCTACGAAAATATAATCTAAACCGACTGGAATAAATGCCTACACAAATTAATCCAAGGTTGGAGTGCCCCTTGCAATGTAAATAGCTCCGGCTTTGTGAGGGATGGAGAGGTAGTAGCTTCAATGCATGGAAGATACGGTGTGAGAAAGCGAGGTCAATCGAGAGACATATAGATAGAGAGACAAAGTGAGTGTGGTCCGACATTCATTGAACAAATATATATGCTCTAGAGTGATATTGTCCGATTGAGCTTTTTGGCAAGGGTGAGGGCTGTAAGATAGAGCTTGAGAGATGATCCAGTCACAGACGTGTAGATATATTTTGTGTGTGGGAGGAAGCAAGGTCAACCGATCACATAGGGTCGCCGTGCGATCGAAAGAGTGAGACGGGTTGGAGAGAGTGACCTAGATAGACGATGTGCGTGAGAGAGTATACAATGTGAATAGGTCGAATTGGGCTCAACATGGTGATATATCGTTTTTGTCCGAGAAAGAGCGAGGTCAATCGAGACATACGGAGAGAGAGAGAGAGAGAGAGAGAGAGATTGAGTGAGCGTGGCCCACCATGAGGTCGAAAGAGTGGTGGCGGTTGGATGGACTGACCTAGATAGACAATCTGCGTGAGAGAGTATAGAGTGTGTCGATCGAGGCCCGAACAGAGAGATATATCATTTGTGTGTGAAAGAAAACGAGGTTAAACGAGACTCGGATAAAGAGAGCAAGATTGAGCGAGTGTGGCCCGCTGTGCGGAAGAAAGAGTGAGACAGTCTCGAGGGAGTGACCTAGATATACAATGTGCGTGCATGCGCATGCACGAGAGGTTGGGGGGCTAGATAGGCAATGCATGTATTTAGCGCGAGAGGGTGAGAGGGAGAGGGGTGAGAGAGAGAGCTTGGCATGGGGTGCAATGGCGGGTGTGTGAGGTAAATACATTTGGTAACAGAGTGGAAAAAGGGGTTGTGTAGTTGAGAGACTTAGAGATCGAAACATGGAGAGAAAGAATGAACGTGTGTTGGAAACCGATAGCTTTCTAAGGTGGTTAGGAGAGGAAGATTGACCGATACAGGAAGTATGTAGCGTTTGTGCGCGGGGGGGGGGGGGCTAAAAACAACATTTGAATGTACATAGTATGAGACTTAATATCGATGTTTCAATTTGGTGTACATTGTAAGATTTGAACCGAGGACCAGGCATACGGGTAATTATTTTGAATTCGTGCCATACTAAGTTTCGAAAAGTTGACATTGACTCAGTTTGTTGTGCTATTTTGTAGGTCATATGTTTGAATCCATCCAAAAGTTTTCTCACTACCATGGTGTTCATCATATACATATGAATTTGTATTAAAAAAGTAGCGTGGATACAGTGAAATGCGAAATCCACGTTAGAATTGGAGATCACTACGTGACACACACTCTAATTCAAATAACTAACTACGTGACACACACTCTAATTCAAATAACTAATTATGTGACACACACTCTAATCCACGTCAGCGTGGGTACCGTTTCGATTTTTTTTTCAAATAACTCCTCACTAATTAATTTATAGTCCTCGCTCTGTTCACTTTTATAAGACCTTGAAGATATTTCGGACAATGTGCAAAACAGTTCATTTTAAGTTGTCTGAAACAACTTACAAAAATGAATGGATGGAGTATCTCGTTTTGAATGACTAATTATTGCAAGGAAAACACGAGCATGGTAATACATACAGATTCATTTGCAAATGAAAGAAGATTCGTTTGCATTCTCAAATGTAGGCGCACCAGGCAAACCAGGGTCTTGTCGGGGTGGACGCTGCTTCGGTGCCTTAAAGGCAACTGCCTTTGGGTCACTGACATGTGGGCCAGCCACCTGTTGGGCCCATATGTCATGGACACAAAGGCAGGTGCCTTAAGGCACCGAAGCATAGTCCTGTCGGGGTGGTCGCGTGTGTCGGACGGACGCGTAGCACCCACCCCCCCCCCCCAAAAGGATGACGACAATATAAGTTCGCGCTTCCACATTTCGGATTGAAATATATGGCGGCCCCAATTCCAGCCCTGCAAAATCTCTCTTCTCCACCGTCCCCTTCCGCGCCCAGTTTGCTCAAACCCCTAATTCGCCGCCAACCCTCGAATCGCCCCTCGTCTCGTCTCTTTCCCCACCGTTCCCCAGCTCTGTACCGGACGACGACGACGAAGACGATGGTTGCGCTTCACCATCGCACCGGAGCTACCTCATCTACGCCCTCGTCCACCGCACCGGGTGGTCCACCGACAACGTCCGTCGCCGCAACCGACGTGCCTCACAGACACCGAGTTCCACCGCATCAGGTGCGCTTCACCGACAATGTCTCCTAGCCTAGCAGGGCTACTTCACCGAGCACATCATCGCACCTCCGCCCCCCGAGGCCGTTGGGGCTTCACCAACGGTCTCGTCCACCGCATCGTAGCGCTCTACTGCCACTCAAGATCTACATCCGTGCATGGCCAGCTGACGGTGTCCTGGACTAGGGGGTACTCACCATGTTGTCTCCCGATCTATTAGATTGGGCCAAGGCCCCCCATGGCCGTATACTCATGGGCCAGTTCGGACAGCTGCCACATACAAGGAAGATTCCACAAAGACTTGGCGATCAAGACAAGGACTTCACCCCACCGGCATATTCGGCTAGGACTCTTGTTAACCTAGGCCTCTGGTGCATTATATAAACCAGGGCCAGGCTAGTCGATAGCATAGACAACTTCATCATACAACAATCATACCATAGGCTAGCTTCTAGGGTTTAGCCTCCTTGATCTCGTGGTAGATCTACTCTTGTACTACCCATATCATTAATATTAATCAAGCAGGATGTAGGGTTTTACCTCCATCAACAGGGCCCGAACCTGGGTAAAACATTGTGTCCCCTGCCTCCTGTTACCATCCGGCCTAGACGCACAGTTCGGGACCCCCTACCCGAGATCCGCCGGTTTTGACACCGACATTGGTGCTTTCATTGAGAGTTCCGTTGTGTGATCGACAAAAGGATCGATGGCTCGCCTGCAGATCAACTGCGACTTCGGCGTCTTCGTCACCAGTTCGACTGGTCACCTTGGTTCGACCAAGAATTGCGCCCCGTGTTCGGATCACCATGATCGGACGAGGGCCTTCATCAAACATCAACTCCGATCTCTATCAAGATGACGGAGGAATTATCTATGGAGCTCGGGGGCTCAACGTCAACATTGCCCTCAAGCAACCGTGCTGTTTTTTTTGGACAACAAACTCGTATCTGCCGCCACCACCTCCTCGAGTATTGCTTTGACAATCGCTTTCGTGGAATTGTGCGGAATTGAGTCTACAACAACCCTGGAAAATTTCGTCGAGTTCCAATGGAGGAATCTCTGGCAATCCATGATATACCGGAGCCCTGTCAAATCTGGACGGAAATTTGGATGAGTTTAAGGCGTGGTGTCCAGCTTCTAGCTCGGGCGTCCTTTGGAAGATCCAACCGTTGATCGGCTGCGGAATTCCTATATCTACCACCTCTCAAAATTTCAGCTCGATCCGACCGTCCAAACTCCGGGAACCTTCCGATTAGTGCATCACTTTTCAGATCTATTTTCTGCGCGAAAACGAATCCGACCCGAGTTCATCTTTTTTATGAACAGGATTTCGGACATCCCTTTTGAAGGAAGTTTTGTATGGGGTATTGTGTTTTGTTGCCGAACACATCCCACTAACTTTAAGATCTTTTGAACATGATCTTCAACATCATGCTGGTGTCAAACCAGTCCGGTAATATTACTCCACGGCTGCCGACCTACGCTAGACACGTCGTCACTTTAGCCGAGCTCAACTTCTTCAGATCATCATCTCAGCAAGCCGAACAAGAGTCCGGCATCACAAACGATAAATCATCACCAACATCGCCGCCCCACGGATTACACGGAGCGGGCATACCGGCATCGCCGCACGGTCGCTTCATCAAGCCGGCATCGACCACGTCACAACCTGCATCGATAGGGCCGCACTATTGCTTCTTCAAGCTGGTGTCCATCACGCCGACCTACTTCGACTCATCGGCTGACGTCGAGGCTTCGACATCTCGGCTGGACCGGGGGCTTCGCCATCTCTTCATCAACCTACTCCGGACACTTCGGCGTTACTAGCTGACCAGCTCCATCACGTTAGCTGGACCGAGGGCTTTGCCTCGGTGAGGCAACCTTTACCAGCATTGCCATGCCGTCGTTTTATCGCCCATCAGGCAATGGGTGTGCGGAGCGAGTCCCAATTTTGGGAATCGCCTTCCTTCGGATTGCTACAACAAATAAACCAGGTGCTATTAATCCCAGTATTTTTGCTTGTTTGGGTTCATTTTTCCCAAGGAATTATTACTCTGATTTGTCCATGATATGTACATAGGTCTATCAAATGGTGACCGCATTAACGAGGGTCGCGTGGTGGTTCGATCAGTTTCCATACATAGTCCGGCGAACGCCGCATCCGGAGCTCGGACCAACCTGTGAATTCAGGCTTTGCCACGCCTTGACTTCGGCGCCAGGCCATATTTATTCTATTCCTCACTTTGCATAAATTATTTATTATGCAACATTTTTTTAATTATCATTATTACCATTATCTCCGGTTTGCACTATTTTTTGTGCACAGGAAAATGATCCGGGGACTTCGGTGTCACTCTGCCGGTCTGCATTGACCGTGCTATGTCACCACTTCGGCGTGTCGAGCTCTCCGCTCTGCCACCTCAGGACTGGCTTGGGGGATGGAACCTTGCCCCGCATCAAGCTCAGACCGCGTCATCAATACCAAACACACTAACCAGCTAAGTCGCTTTCATGCTCAAAGCTTTAATTTCTAACTTGTGTTCGGTTCGACCAAGCATTATACTTTTTTGGAAAAAAGTTGCTTGTAAAAAATTTCCTTGTCCAAACTTTGTTTGTGATGCATAAATTCAAATACCCAATTCATTTGGGGGCTTTCTTCATGAAGTTTTGCCTCTTGCATATGATTATACTTGTATGGCTTCGTTCCTTGTTCGTGTATTACGCCACAATATGCACCATATTAACTTAAGCGATTTGCAAGCTGGGTTGCCTCGCTCCTGTGTTTACCCCTACGTTCCCGATTGTTCGGCTAGGGAGTAAAGGAAGCACCTCTGCGATTGTCACGATCGGGTCGCCCGAGCCGGACCTTAGACTGGGTGAAGCCGAAAGCTAGCGCTCTTATAGTTTTCAATGATGGTCGGCACACAATGGAACTCATGAGTACAAAAAATCTATTGCACAAGTCTCATAATAAGAATGAGCACCGAAGAAAGGTATCGGTGGGGGTACTATTTTCTTTGAAGATGCTTCTTACTCTTCGCAGTAATATAGCATAAGTTCCCTGAGCGCGCTTTGTCTGTTACAGCCTTATGGCCTAATTGCCTGGTTATTGGAAACACCGTCGATATTCTCGACCGATGGAGTACATAACACTTTTTGGTCCTTGATCGAAGAGGGAGAAGCCAACGGTCGGTTAAGACGCGTTTAAAGTTCGGTTGAACATAGATATGATATAAGTACTTCGGTACATGGAATCATTCTTTTACTCAAGTCACTTGGGGGCTCTTAAGTTTATTTGAGCCGTTTTATATTAAGTGTTCTTCTTCTTAGTCATTGCAAAGTTTTATTATTATTATTTATTACTCCTTTTTTCGACACGACTGTGCGGTCACTAGCCGGGGAGCCTAATTTCTCTCTCAAAGCCGCTAGAGTTTAGTTTGCTAAACTGGCCTGATGAGAAGTACTCCGCCCTCGGGATGGGATGTTGAAGCCGTAGGCTGACCCGCTCGAAGTCTTGAGATAGGATGTATCATGTTAAAGCACGACAGAAGCACTTCTTTTTTCTAAGACCAATTTTCAGATTGGCACCGAACACTTGATCTTGTTCGGACGTCATGTTTTTACTGGCGTTTCTTGGTTTTCCAAGCTTTTTTGGCACTTTTAACTATTTGTGCTTTTCCAGCATTAGTCTCGCAGTGCAACACCGGACACCTTTAGGGATTCGGCAAAAACATTCTCAGATATTGCTATATATGCATCAGTTTTGAATTGTGTCTTTGGTCAATAGTTGGGTTGCCCGGCTCCTGCGCTTGCCTCCTACGTTCCGCTTTGTTCGGCTAGGTTTGCAAAGGGAGAACCACTACGATTGTGCTTCCAGCTCACATGGTTAAGCACCTCAGTGGAGAAAGCCGAAAACTGACTGTCACAATAAGCATAAACTGGTCAGCAATCCGATGACGGTGTTAAATGACTAGCCATTCATAATATTGGCCGAAGTGTTTACGGCTTGACCTCGACTATCGTCGAACACTACCGGGGGCTATTAACTGGCCTCCCAACTAAATCCTCAATATTTTGCTCTTACATTAGAGCTGAGGTTTCATGATCATGCTTAGCATGACAACCCAAAGAAAGGAACCGATAGTGGGACTATTTTCTTTGGAAGACATTTCTTCTGTTAAACAGTAATATAACATATCTCTCTGCGTACCTTTGTTTACAAAACCGTGTGGCCAGATTGCCTTGTTTGTCGTAAATCTTTTCCCTCATCAAGGATTTATAAAGTAGGTCAAACACTCCTCAGCTACTGGCCGAGGAGGTGGAAGCCGATGGTCGGTTAACAAAGTTTTGTACAATGTGGATCTGAGCATTAATGACATAAAGTACTTGGATACATAGAGTCATTACACATAATTTGTGATTTTACTATGGATATCGATCCTTAATTCGACCACCCGTGCCCGCATTAAGGCTCGGGGGCTACTAGGCTTCGGGCTTATTATTTACAAATATTAAAGGGGCACATCGATCCCCTGATCTGGTGTTGCCACCCGGCCAGTGTCTCGGGGGCTACTGCATTGCTTGTCCAATGTAGAAAATTTTATGTGCAATATAGTTTCCGAGGAGATTTTGATCCTCAGGTTGGTCGGCCGCACCCAACCTGAGTCTCGAGGACTGAGCGCGCCGCTTTTAGTGTCCCGAAGTATTCTGCCGAGCTTGGACTTGATCCTCAGGCCGATTTTGCAAATCAACTTGAGTCTCAGCGGCTACTAGGATCAGCGGTCTTACGTCATCCTTTAGGTGCATCTCAGGTTTTAGATCGATACACACCTTGAGGGCTACTGGCTATATATCTCGGCAGAGAATAAATTGCACCAACAAAAAATATTCACCAAAATCGGGCCACATTCAGGGTGGTGCACCACCTTGGAAGCAGTCCGGCATAAAGCTCAGGTGCTAGTGGCTGGCTCCGTAGAGGGCATTTCCGGCGTTAAGCTCGGCTAAACTCCTTCAAACTTTTTTGAACCAAGGTGATATGACACCTCGGATACATAGTCCGGCGTTGGAGCTCGGATACATTCCGACGTTAGAGCTGGGAAGCGGTCCGGCATTGGTGCTCGGCTGCAAAAGATACCTCGAATACAGTCCGGCGTTAGAGCTCGGACGCAAGAGGACACTGCCTCCCGGGAACAACTTCAAACCCGAGGTGTGGCATAAAAATAATAAGGCATTGATAAAGGCCGGAAACTTAAAGGGGCTCCTCGGATACCCAGTGTATAAACTCGTCGAATGCATTTCGGCGATCCTCAAGATCGAAGATGAGAAGATTTGTTGAACTAGTTTTCAAGACCGACGACCGAAGATGAAGGACAGTTCGGAAGAATCGAGGAGCATCCCTAACTTGAAGAGCGGTTCAGGGGGCTCCTAACGGTGTCCTGGAGTAGGGGGTACTCACCATGTTGTCTCCCGATCTATTAAATTGGGCCGAGGCCCCCCATGGCCGTATACTCATGGGCCGGTTCGGACAGCTGCCGCATACAAGGAAGATTCCACAAAGACTTGGCGATCAAGACAAGGACTTCTCCCCACAGGCGTATTCGGCTAGGACTCTTGTTAACCTAGGCCTCTGGTGCATTATATAAACCAGGGCCAGGCTAGTCGATAGCATAGACAACTTCATCATACAACAATCATACCATAGGATAGCTTCTAGGGTTTAGCCTCCTTGATCTCGTGGTAGATCTACTCTTGTACTACCCATATCATCAATATTAATCAAGCAGGACATAGGGTTTTACCTCCATCAAGAGGTCCCAAACCTGGGTAAAACATTGTGTCCCCTGCCTCCTGTTACCATCCGGCCTAGACGCACAGTTCGGGACCCCCTACCCGAGATCCGCCGGTTTTGACACCGACACCAGTCAATGCCAGCGCATCACCCTCAAACGGCTCTGAAGTGACCCGCACTCTAGCTAGGCGAGCATGCCCAAACGCCGGCCCGAACTAGGTATCCACACATCACTCCCTTGTGCACTGTTCCGACGATGTTTGGATATCCTTTCACTGCTCTCTTAGCTTACACGCCTATGCAACTCTGACCTTAACTCTTATTTCTTCTGGAGATATCATCTGAAACAAGCAAATCCATATTTTAGCGAAGCATGACGGCGCTACGGGATCTGGTACACATCCTGCACACCCGTATAACCTTGTAAGTATCTGTCCTCCGGTACAACATCAAGGTCGATCCCTCTTATTTGATCAACCATTTGCCGTGTCAAAAATGCAGAGGGGGTGCAAGGAGCACAAGGTCTGCACATCCAAGCAAGTTGTAACATGGACTTGTACACAGAACATCCCAAGCGCAAGCAGAGCTGCAGTGAGCCTGTACAACGAGCTAGCATAAGTCCCTGCATTTCATTTAATTCGTACTGGCATTCGTGTATGATTTGTGTGTGTAGTGGCTGATCCACGAATTCAAGTTACCAGGGGCGAACATTTAACTTAAAAAATACGAAGGCACTTGCACTCCGGAAATCAACATAACTTGAGAAATGTGAAGCTACATGCACTTTGAAAACCAGCTAATGATCCAAAGTAGTTCAGATTATAAACACTAAATGATGCAAGCACCAAAAAACTCAAAATGCAACATGGTGTACAAGGACTACAAACATGGTCTATACCTGCTTGAATTATTCGTTCTCTGGCTGAAAATATGAAGTGTAATTGCACGTATAACCAGTGCGCAAACTGCATATCCATATATCTATCCTGCAAAAGTATGCCAATAGTTTCAAACAACAGATTAGAAAAGTATTTATGCTATGTTGTCATGATACGGGGACTTTCTGGTAGATGGCCTCGACGTTTCCTCAAGCTATGAAAATGCACTATAATTTGCTTGTCATCAATGCCTGCAAATCTCTATCTCTCTAAACATAGTAGATCATCATTAGAAACTAAATCCTTCAATGAGATTGCAAAATTCTTGCATTAGATCCCTCATTAGACACTATATGTTCATCACCAGGAGCATGTAAAATGTCTGCATCAAATCCTTCATTAGCAGTCTGTTCATTAGACACTTCAGGCTCAAGAACAACATGAGCTTGTATGTTTGCACTGGAAACTTGATTAGATACATCAGATTCAGTCAGTTCAATATTGATTGGGGGAGTTATAAAATAAGTAGAAATTGGTTTCATTTTCTCATAGATTCCCTACATACAAGCAGTTTTACAACACCGTCAGGTTTAACTATTGGCCAGAAATTGAAGAGTTGAATTAGATATATTCAGGGATGTGATGTACATGCTCGTTGCGCATGCTACTCTTGCAAGCTGCGAATGTCCGTTTGTGCGAGCTCGATGCCATGCCCGTGCTGCCGCCGCTGCCTACCACGCAGGCTACACCCAGGGTTGGATCTTCATCTTCTTGTCCTTTCGTTCGCTTGAAGCCCGACGACCGCCCTCCGACGAGGGTGCGAGGAAGTGTTGTGTATGTCTGTCCAGCGACGGCTAGGTTAGGTGCGAACCAGACTGGAGGCTGGAGCGAATGAATTGGGATTTTTCCTGCTGTCGATCGATATGGGAGGCGCTCGTTTGGGCCGCGAGCCTGCTATAGGGCCTGCCTTGCACTTATGTTATTGGCCCATCCAAATGGAAACATTTTTCTTCATTTTTACATTGCCTGCTCGTGCGTTGGGACGAACAAAACTAGCGTGCGCCAACCTGGACGACTCAAACTAGGTGCACACTTTCCAGCCACCTGAGGCGGCCGCCCATACCAACCCCTATGGTGGCGTCGCCCCTTTTTGCGTGTATGATTGGATAGTGAAAAATATTTCAGTGGAGCTTTTGATTTACCCACAGAATGGTTGCATTGCTTGTTTCTATGAACTGAGTTCGGCAATAATGTGAAGGATGCCATTCTTTTCATCCTATTGTAGATTGCTTAGATCTTGATATGCCAAAAGTAATCGCATGAAATATACAGTAAAAGCCAGTGTGATGTGTTTGGCTACAACTAGTCTGACTACACGTCCTCATATAACATATCAAGGATGCACCATCTGACCAGATTAACCATTCGACTTACCCATGCAGTGTGGGAAGAAAGAAGTATTGGGACTGCGTATCCAAGCAATTGATGCCATGGACTCCTTTGTACAACCGTGTAAGCGAAAAAGAAGTTGCAGTGTGCCTGTACAAAGAACTAGCGTAAGTTCAGTTACCTGCTTCTTGGAATTTTAGTTAGCCACTTATTGCAAAATTGTTCAGTTACGTTGCTTGGCTTAATTTAGTTTTCTACTGATTACATAATGGCACAGCCTGTTAATCATATTGTAGACTGCGCCTATCTATGTATTTGATACTTACTGTTAAGAATTACCTATTTGCCTTAACTTAAATATCTATTTGTTTGTTTAACTGCTTTGCTGCTGCAACAGTGGGTTACAATGATGTTAATAACTACTTTTCAGCATCCAATTGAAACTCTTTAATTCCTTGTTTGTTTAACTGGTTTGCTGTTATAACTCCCAGTTGAGATGTTTTGCTAACTTCAACTTTTCTGAATCCAATCGGAACTTTAATGGCAAAACAGGTTAGCCCAAGATCAAAGAGCGAGGTCCCCATGGACGTTGCATCATCCCACAACAGTGGCACCGGCCCAATCATGCATTATGAATTGCGAACTGCTGATGCTCTAGAGGCTAAACTAGTGGTAGAAAGAGATTTTTCTTCTGCACTTAGAGATGAAGTTGACATGTTGAGGAAGCAAACAGCACAATCACAAGCAATACTCAAGACAACCATTAAATATTTGGTGGATTTCAAAACGAAGCAAGCTGAGACTGACCAGATTGTTAAGGTCCTGAAGGAAAAAAGGAAATTAAATTCCTACTTGGTAAATCATAGGTGAAATGTTCTTTCCATAGTTGAATAACCTTTGTGTTGTCTGTTCATGTAATCAATCAAACCATTTGTTTTAGAGATCATGTAATAATTGTTTCTTTTTGTTTTTTTGTTTGTAATTTTATTTGAGCACAAGTCTGTATTAATTGATAAGATTGGGAGACATTTCATTTGGATTGCCATGCCAGACCTACAAATATGCCAATCGGGATGAATGTGCATTCAGCAATAGTAGTATAGATGGACCATAAGTGGCACGCATCGGAAAGGGCCAAGATGCTGGCTAAAAAAGGATACTGTTGTAGCCAAAAAAAAGTACAGCGGCCTGGCTTATGTATGTTAGTTGATATTATTGATCCATATACTCTATAAGTGTTTATATGTCTGTTAGTTCCGTACATTCTTGGTTGATTGACTCGGTATTTGAATCTTGATACATCGCTTGTGTACATATCTAAATGGGAGTACACATTATGCTGTGTGTGACATTTGAGTTGGACATGAAGTGTTCCAAATATTCGAATTCACCTTAAATTGGATTCTAGTTTCTGAATTTGAGTATTGGCATTTGTAAACCATATTCATATATGATAGTGGAATACATCTTTGTCGCCCTTTTGAAGATATATAAAAACACATAGAATGATTTATAAAGATTCATATAGGAATACAAAATGGATTCGAATTTAGTTGCCAGGGTAAACGTGGATGCTTATTGTCCCAAAATTTGAAAGAAACAGCAAAATGTCCACTCCCACATCGGCTGCCCGAAGCCAAGTGTTTGGGAGATGGAAATTACTGTCTACCCATTACACGGACAATCCATCGGCCCGATTTCCACTGCTCTAAATAGGGGTAGGTTAGTAACTTCAATTAGACGTGACACGACCGCCTCTGAGCCCATTCCGACACAGTGGGCGTCAAACATGGGCGGCAAAACTCATTTGATTCAAGCTCGTCCAAAAGACCTCTGTTTCTCCCTCCATTCCCCATTCATACACGGTGGGCGGCAAAACACCCTCTCCTCATCCGAAATAGATGTAGGCTAATATTTTAAATAGGGGCAGATGTTTAACTTCCATCAGACATGACACAACCTCCCTACCTGTCAGCCCCGTTCATACACCGTGGGCGCCAACCGTGGGCGGCAAAACACCCTCTCCTCACCCGAAATAGTTGCCGGCAAATATTTGGGAGATGGGAGATTACCGTCCTATCCCCAACCGACGAGACGTCCAAATTTGAAATGGGGGATAAGTTCGTAACTTTCCCATATTTCAGACAGGCGCGTCCCAAAAACATGGTTCCCCGTACCTCTCCCTCCATTTTCCCATTCATACACCGTCCGCGCTAGAACACCCCATTCCCACACCAGCCTCCGTCTGCCATCCCATCCATCGCTGCCATCCTCCACCACATCCATCGCCACCGTCCTCCACCATGCCGGAGCGCCTACCAAGACCGCGTCATCCACTTCTAGAGATGGACGTTTCTCATCCACGGCGATGGACCAATAGCCTTGCATCGTGTCCTCTCGTTTCATCGGCATCGTCGTCCTCTTTGTCAGGGCCGCTCACACGACCTTCTCTTCCACCGCAACGGGACTTATCCCCTGATGCACCCGTATACCGTCGCAGATCTGCTTCAACGCCACCGACAGCCATCGCATCCCTGATGCCTACACGGCGCCGCAAGAGAGGTGGTACTTCATATCTCCTCAACTTTTTGATCTCAACCAGAAAATAGATCTTAACTTGGTTACTCTACTTTCTTTTCAGCTCTTAGAATTTAGTTCTTAGTTTGAAGCAAACAATGGATGCTAAATATCATTTTTCCGGTTTGCAGCTTCAAATCTGCCATGGCGCAGCCATAATACGGTTTAATTGATCATGCTTAGGGTTTAATTGATCATGTTGGTTCCGTGGTGGTTTCTTTAATAGAAATCACAGGGGAAACCCTCTTTTGCTAAAAAAATATATGCTTAGAGTTTCCCCCTTTTATGATCATTATACGATCAGAATACATGCTTCATGTCATAATAACACTGCTCCACCCATCAAGCTAAACAAGCTTAGTTGTTCAAATACGAATCTGATATTATTAAAACAGAGTTGTTTAATTGGTCAGCTAAATGTTCCTAAATTAGTTTCGAAAATGCATGTTCGCCGCTCGGGTGTGTATCTCTGTGTGTGGTCTGGTCAGCACGGTTGGGGAGGTGAACTTTGCATATGCAGGGGTTTATAGGGAGATACTCTCTGAGTTGAAACCGCAATGCATTCCATAGATAATCTGATTACTTTTTATGTTTTCATGAATCTCAGATTCTGAACAGCATCATAATGATTATGAGCTTGCGCGCATGAAAAGAATAAAGCAGAACAATACCATGGCTGTCAAACTTGGCATTAAGGGACTGAAATCAAGTCTGGATGCAATGCAATGCAAACACTCTCCACCTACAAATTCATGCTCAGAATATGATCCTAACAGTGATTCTGAGCTAGAGGGAGACCTAAGTCAATGTAGCTCCCTAGTGGAGGAGTCAGAGGAAGATGCCCTATCTTATTCACCCATCAAGGTACTTGCTCTAACTTTCCAAGGTTACATTGCTCACACATATCTTGCAACTGATGCTTTGCATTGCTTCTACTTTATTGAACTACCATTAGCTTAATTTACACATCGTGTATGTGAATACGCCCTGCCTATCCATTTTCAGTACATATTCCATCTGTCATCATACCATATTTATCCATTCAAATGTTGTTCTTGTGTATCAGACGTTCAAAAGGAAGAGGGCGATTGCTGATCGTGGAGGAACACAAGCAAAGTATTTGGAAAAGGTAGTGGCACCTGATAAATCAAATAGCCCATTAGGTGTAGTTGCAATATCACCTGACCCACAAAATACCCCAACTCTAGCAGACTCTTGCCCTACTACACTGGTCATTTCTGATGCCCCAACTCAGCAGACCCCAACTGCAGCAAATAGTATGATTATGCCGGTTGACATAGCACCAACTATACGACGCAAAACCCCCATTCCAGCAAAGAGTACACCAAATCCAGTTGCCAAATCCCTTTTCGAACCAGAGAGAGCCCTAATTGCAGCAAAGAGGACCCCTGTTCCATTTCTTCCTAGTTTAGAAGATGAAGCTTATGTTGTTGCCAGGAACTTTGTGCGCATCTTTCCTTCATGGAAAGATTATACCGTAGACACAGAACAATTTCCAGTCTTGCTCCGCAACTTACGCGTTAGTAATGTACTAATGTTATTCATGGTCATTACTGCATATGTTTCTACTGACAAAAGACACAAGATTTCATTCTTTTAAATAGGCGAGGTGCAAACTGGATTGTGATGACGAGCAAGGGTTGGTTGCGCTTTTCAAGCACTCATTGATGAAGTATCGTTCCTACCTGAGGCAAGCGCACTTCGATGGCAAGCCTCTGAACGAAATTTCTGTAAAGTCTCCGGTGCTACATTTATCCGACGGTGACTGGACTAATCTTGTTACACATTGGTCTCGGCTGCAGTGTAAGGTACTGTCTATGATATCACATCACAATTTGAACTACATTTCTGCATTTGCCTTAATGTCTCACTTGTATGAAAACTGTTAGCAGAAGAACATTCGTTCTCAAGGGACCATAGAATCTCGCAACTATACTGCACATTGCATTGCTCTTGTGAGTACCTCTTGCCCTGTATGACCATACTTACTTTCATAGCTGTTTGATTATGTAGCATCACTGCACATGTTAGCCTCGTAATTGTCCATTTGGTGGACATTATAAGATCCGTATGGACTCTTACATAAATTTAGAATCAACCCAATGCTTTTAAAGAGGTTTAGCTCTGCAGTCCTCTTGTAAGGACTAAACGTGGTCTATCATTGTACTTACATTAACAGTACTCCCTCCGTCCCATAATATAAGAACGTTTTGTACAGTACACCAGTGTTCAAAACACTCTTGTATTATGGGAAGAGGGATTGGTTCATTTTGTAGCATTCTGCATCTTATCTCCCTCGCCCACCATTTACTAAAAAAGATCAGATCTATATTTAATCTTACCAACAAGTAGAATACACAGACAATGCCAGTGCAGAAGTGTAGCCCATTTCTCTTGTCAGTACATTTTGTCCTGTAACGCTTGTACTTCCAGGGATTGGTAGTTGATTATGTAGCATCAATCTGCATCTTATCTTCATTGTCCTCTATCCCTTCCAGTATTATCATATCTATAATTACTCTCTACAAAATGTAGAGTACAGGCAATGCTTATGAAGAAGATTTTGTGTTGAAATTCTTGAGTTATCCTTCCCTTGCCATGGATAAGGGCATTATAAAGCCGGTGTTAACTGTTAATGTAAGTCAGTCCTTCTAAAGCCTTTATCCTCAGCTGCTGTTTAATTTGCTCATACTCCCTATCATTTACTGCTATTTAGTTTGCTGTTTCTACCAAAATGCATGTTCGTAAGAACCGTAAGTTCTAAGTTTTACTTGTAAAACCAAATTCCTTATTCATACCATGCACATTACTTAATACTCCCTATATGTATGCTTGTTTTTGTGGATCTATAATCAAGTGTGTGGTGAAGCAGCCCACGTTTGCACCTTGTCATCTCCTGTTTTATCTTACTGATGTGGCTGATGATATGAACAACATGCCATGCACATTATCCAAAATAGATACAATGATTTTCTTTGCCCTTCATCTATGCTTGTTATGTTGACATGGTAATCTAGTAGTGTGGTGAAGCTCCCCGCATTATGAACAATGCCAAATTATGCTATTGATATTTTGAACATACTCTTTATTTTCTAATTTGAGATTGGATAGAATTGACCGAACAGTTATCATCTTTGTTTACACACGTGCAAAACATGTCATCTCTCTGCTTTGTTTCAGGGTGATATGCCTGATGGCATGCACAAGTCTGCTGAAGGCTGTGAGACAAACCCAACATATATTGCAGCAAAGAAGGCAAAACATCTTGAAGAAAGCGAGACAACCCCAAAGTCTTGTCTTGATGCAGTGTTCAAGTTACTTGAGACTAAAATCAGACAAGCTCACAGAATTCGTTGTCTGAATCAGTTTGACTTCTTCAGTCCCAAGTTCTAGCAGAAAAGCATTCTGCAACTCAACTTCGACTTGAAGTCATATCTCTAAGAAAGATTGCGGAGAACACCAATGAGAACCTCATCGCTAAACAGCTACACCTGGAAGCTATGACCGACATGCTAGGCCGGTCTCACAGCCTTGCTCAGCAGCTTGCACAGTAGTTCCCCCGCAAGGCTAACCTTTCTTGAACTATCTTGGAAGTGGTCTCGGTTTAGTATTATTTCATTACGCTGCAATGGTACCTAGTTTTTGTAATCTGCTTCTTCGTTGCGCTTTATGATCACTGGTGGCGAACTTTGATGCCCAGTGGATGTAATATACCTCAAATCCTTTATGTGTAGTGTAGGTTTATTCTTAGTTATTATGCCGTAATTTCTTTATTGTATAGAGTAGGTTTGTTCTTAATTCCTACTAGTTACGCAGCAGCCCGAAATGAACGCCGGCCAATGATTGTGCGAATCAAATCACGGGCTTTTAACAGGCCAAAATTGTCTAGGTCCTTGTTTCGCCCAATCAGATATTGGCTGCGAGCAGGCCGGATGCAAACCGGGCCGTAGTTAGGCCCAACTATATGATGGGCTTTTAACAGGCCGAAATTAATATAGGGCCGAAATGTTAAATGGGCCCTTAACAGACCAAAACTAATATCAGGCTGAATTACTAAGTTGGCCTTTAGCAAGTGGGCCCAAAAGCATAGTGTCCAGTTGACGGGCCGAATCTGATATGGGCCATAATTGAGCCCAAAGCCTCTTAAAGGATCGGACCTGATCTGGGCCGTAATTTGGCCCAAAACATGGTAGGCTTTTAACGGGCCGGATCTCATATGGGCCACTATTAGGCCCGGAGCGTGGCAGGCCATTAATGGACCGGATCAAATATGGGCCGGCATTTGGCCCAAAACATGGCAGCCAGTTAATGGGCCGGCCTACTAGGGTCCTCAAAATCTTGTGGGCCTACAGCTGGGCCGGCCCATTAATGTCGGCGAAATCTCATGGGCCTTTAGCTGGGCCGGCCCATTATGGCCCGCAAGAATCTTGTGGGCCTTTACCTGGGCCGGCCCATTATGGCACACAAAAATATTGTGGGCCTTTACCTGGGCCGGCCCATTATGGCCCGCAAAATCTTGTGGGCCTTTAGCTGGGCCAGCCCATTATGGTCCACAAAATCTCGTGGGCCTTTAGCTGGGCCGGCCCATTATGGTCCGCAAAATCTTGTGGGCCTTTAGTTCGGCCGGCCCATTTAAACTTGTTGGGCCATGCCACGTGTCGACGTATCATAGGCACCTTCTATCCAGTGAATGGATGACATCTGTCCCGACGATGAGCCGACACGTGTTTCCTCTAGCCAATGATGATTTTACACGTGGAAAATCCCCATTGGTCGGGGCTGTTAACGGGTTATCGGATCCAAAACCCGACCCGATAGCTTAACGGCGTTCTGTTATGGTGGATGCCACGTGTCGGTCACCCTTGACGAAAGCACTTCTGTGACGCGCGATTTATCGTCATGGAAGTGGACACTTCCATGATGATAATTTTGGTAATGTCATGGAACACTTCTACGACAGCACAGGTATGACTATCTTGATTCTGTCATAAATTTGTCATGGATGTACATGCATGAATAAAAAGTGACCTACTGTGACAAACACGTATCATCACGGAAGTGTATTTTTTTGTAGTGAATGCAATGCTTACAGCTGGCGGTTTGTTCTTGGTATAGAAGGGACTTAACTCGGTCCGACTATAGACAGCCTTTGATTCATTCAATATCTTCTTCACAGCCTCAGTAACTTCAGCTTCTTCCAGCTAGATATTAAAGTGACGTTGAGGGTCATTTTCATCACCGGTATACTCGCACATTAAACCGGAGCGACGGCTTAAGGGTAATATGCTCCATGAGATCCAGCAGGGAACGAAATCAACTCCTGTCAGACCGTTAGCCATAAAGGCCCTGAGCTTAGAGAGTTGTGGAGCATAAGTAGCCCGTTATTGAGTACTCAACCATTGCGGAAATGGATGAGTGTTCGTAAGCCGGTGGGGACGGTAACCCGGTAGAGGATTTTCATCATCAGGGGAAGTGTATTTACAATAAAACCAAGTATGGTTCCATTCTTTCGGATGGCTATGGAGTTTGGCATGAGGGAAACTGACGTCTTTCCTCTTCTGAATTGAAACACCGCCCAGTTCAGTATTGGGCCCATCCACAAATTCAGTACGACGGTTCAAGTAGAAGAAGTCCCGGAATAGCTCAACAGTTGGCTCCTCTTGCAGGTATGCTTCACAAAATACTTGAAAATTGCAAATGTTGGACACAGAATTTGGTCCAATGTCTTGAGGGTGAATCTGGAAATTGGCAAGTACGTCACGGAAGAATTTGGATCCAGGCGGTTTAAAGCCGCAACCTATGTGGTCAACAAACACTACCACTTTGCCATCTCTGGGGGTAGGAGGGTTTTCTGGACCGAGGACACGCCACTTCATTTCACTCCGCTTCAATAAAGTGCCAATCTTGACACATCCTTCCAATTGCCCCTCAGTAACCCGGGAGGGGACCCAGTTACAGGAATAAAATTGTTTGGCCATTGCAAATGAAGAGCTGGAAAAGATTATTGCCGGTTTATGATTCGTAATTGACAATGCATAAAGCGTAACAGGGTAAAGAGGAAGGAATTTAAACAGATAAAATGGTTAAATCAGAGGCCAATGCAGTTATAAATGGTAAAGCGATAAGCAGAAGTAGAGGTATATGCATATTGTTGAACCGGAGTTTAGCGATGGAAGAAGTGAGAGAATAAATGAATCGGCGGTTTAGGAGGGGACTAATGGTATATGCAGGATTATCATACTTCCAAAAGTTAAACCGCCTATATTGATATGAAGAGTACAGATCTACAAATGCCTAAGTGAAGGAAAACAAGTTTCACAAGAGTTATATGATGATTTCAGATCCGTGGTACGACAGAAAACTAGAATATATTCAGACCTAAATTTCAGATACCAGTTCATCAGGTTTAGATGAGTTTTTCCTATATAAGGGGATGGTCTGATAAGGAAAAGTGAGATTATGGCTACGGTCGCACAAAGAGCTAACAGATCTAACTAGTCTTTGATGCTACTCGGAAGGAAAGAGAAGAACAGCACCGAAGCTTCGATGAACTCCGATGAACACTGAAACCCTAAGTGGATATACAAAGAAAAGGGAGAAGACTTACCGAAGCTGTTGAAGCAGAGGAGGTGCGCCGCGTTTTTCTGATCCAGTCAGGTTGATGCAGCGGCCGGCGATGAGGTAGAGGTAAAGCTCGACGACGGCGGCGGCGCTTGGGTGCAGAGTCGTCGCGGGGAGGAAGAAGAGACAAAGAGGCAATGAAAGGAAAAAGAAAGAGATCTTCAACCCTATTTATAAGGCAAAGAGATAAGCGACAGGCGTGGGAATCGAGGAGCTCAAAAAATGGATGTTTAATAAAGTCGTCGCCTCGATGGTTGGATGCTTATTAATAAAGGGTATCTTCGGCTTCAATAAATAGGTGACGTCACGGCGGTTTATTGCAGATCTGGAGGATGACGTCACGGCAATTTACAAGATTTATGCGAAGGTGCAAGGGGAAGAATTTTTCTAAGTGTTGAAGATTGACATGAACCAGTTCAAATCAATCTGGGGCCTAATGTTGGGGTTATTACTATTGGACATAAACCGGCTAGAAGAGGCCGGATTATCCCCATGATGGTTATTTTATTCAGATCCCATGAAGACAAGGCGCTTTATGAAGGCCCAAGGCCCAAAGGCGGGTTAAGGCCTGTAGGCATAAACCGACATTAATATATGACTTCTATTGTAAGGTAGAAGGAATAGATACCGAGCCAGACACATTGATGATCCAGCCCTGGGACTCTGTAAACCGGCGGGCGTCGACCTATGTATATAAAGGAACGACCCGGTGGTGGTTTAGGAACAACAGACAACAACTCGAGAGCCATGCAAAGCAGATTCGCTCCCTGGTCATCGAAACCCCAGCAATTCCATCACAACTGGAGTAGGCTTTTACCTTCATCGTAAGGGGCCGAACCAGTATAAAACTCTCGCGTCCCTTGTCCGCTTTAACCCCTTTAAGCTAACCCGTAGCAATGGCTCCATGACTAAGTCCTTTCACAAGGACATCTGCCATGACAAAACCATGACAAGTAGTGTTGATTACTCCTTGTAGTTGATGCTAGTTGGTTTACTTGGTGGAAGATCATTTGTTCAGATCCATTATGCATATTAATACCCCTCTGATTATTAACAGGAATATGCTTTGTGAGTAGTTACGTTTGTTCCTGAGGACATGGGAGAAGTCTTGCTAAGTAGTCATGTGAATTTGGTATTCGTTCGATATTTTGATGAGATATATGTTGCCATCCCTCTAGTGGTGTCATGTGAACGTCGACTACATGACACTTCACCATTGTTTGGGCCCAGAGGGAGGCATTGGGAAGTAATAAGTAGATGATGGGTTGCTAGAGTGACAGAAGCTTAAACCCTAGTTTATGCGTTGCTTCATAAGGGGCTGATTTGGATCCATATGTTTCATGGTATGGTTAGGTTTACCTTAATACTTCTGTTGTAGTTGCGGATACGTGCAATGAGGGTTAATGATAAGTGGGATGCTTGTCCAAGTAAGGGCAGTACCCAAGCACCGGTCAACCCACATATCAAATTATCAAAGTACCGAACGCGAATCATATGAACGTGATGAAAACTAGCTTGACGATAATTCCCATGTGTCTTCGGGAGCGCTTTCCTTCATATAAGAGTTTGTCCAGGCTTGTCCTTTGCTACAAAAAGGATTGGGCCATCTTGCTGCACCTTATTTACTTTTATTACTTGCTACTCGTTACAAATTACCTTATCACAAAACTATTTATTATCGATAATTTTAGTGCTTGCAGAGAATACCTTACTGAAAACTGCTTATCATTTCCTTCTGCTCCTCGTTGGGTTCGACACTCTTACTTATCGAAAAGGCTACGATAGATCCCCTACACTTGTGGGTCATCACACTTTTCCCCACAAGACTCCACCACATCCATGATCGCAAGATCGAGACATAGTCTTTCTGAAGCATTAACTCTTTACTCTGGGTAGAAAGTAACATCCTACTTTCCCCTACATCTGCTAGCCTACCACTAAAAGAGGTCACGCAACTTACTCAACTATGTCAGAGCCCATAATGGCTTGTGGTTTCACACAGAAGTTTCTAAGCATGAATAATATTATGATACCTTTGAGCCTGGGTGGCATTCCATAGGATGATCACACGGGTACTCCGGGATATCCTAGGACAACACTAGATTGCTCCAGGTGCCCGAAACCAATCCACCCAGATGTGTATTCAAGTAGCCACCTAAAGTTTGCCTTAGTTATAAACTCTCTCAACTTGCATGATTCTCACATACCAATCCCGTCTACGAGCATGGCTAAGCAACATGTAACATACGTATATTCCCGGGGTTGATAAAAGGATAATAGGTTCCTACCTCAACAACTACTTAACCACCACCACATCTTCACAAACCTACTCATGCAATGTTTGATGGTTGAAACTAATGCATAAAAACTGGGTAATAAAGGGATATGATCAAAGTGTAACTTGCCTTGCTGACGATCGGAAAACCCTAGAGATTTGTAGTAGCAAGCTTCGCACTCCGGGTACTCTATCGTAAACAAACAATAGCATACATAAGAACTCCATCATAAAATGCAAAGGTAAAACAAAATAAAAAGATCTAAACAGAAAGTTCAAGTGAAGAGCTTCGATTTGCAAAAAGAATCAATCAAATCGGAGATACGAAACTCAAATTACGATCAAAAGAAGTTCAAATTCATATCTGTTTGAAATCAAAATTTTAAACTTTCAAAAACATGTTCAAGTTGATAATCTGGACAGAGGAGATCGTAACGAAGAATTTGGCATTGGTTTCATTGGATTTGGATAAACAAGCAAAAAAGAAATGACCATTTAAAGATCAGGGACTAATCTATGACAGAAATAATTATGAATAGGTCCCTGGCTGAAAATTAAAAGAAAAAGAAAAATCTAACGAACGAACGTTCGCTACAGAAACCAAACGAACGAGAATGTTCGTTGACAGATCTAAATGAACGAACGTTCGTTAACTAAACTAACCAAAAGAAATAAACCGAGGTTTATAAGAAAAACCTTTAAAAAAACTAGATCGAGGTTCCGTTTATACCGGTTTGGGCGGAGAAAACCGGCGTCGACGGCGGCAGCGGGCTCCGGCAAGGCGGCATCGGCGGAAGGCGAGGCGGCGCGGGGCGGCGGGGCGTGCAACAGGCGGCGGCTTTTGCGGCGCCAGGGGGGCGGTGCGGCTCGGCAGGCGATGAGCGGCTTCGGCGGCGGGAGGCAGCGGCGTGAGGCGCTGCTTCCGGCGGCGGCGCTTGTGAGGAGGAGAGGGGCCGGGGGCGGGCGCTTATAAATAGGGGGAAAGGGGGTGCTTAGAGGAGGGGCAAAGGCGGTGGCGGCGCGGAGTCCGAGCCGGACTCACGGTGGCGAGGGTGTGTGGCGGCCGGAGTCGGTCGCGGGCGAGGCGCTGGGCCGGCTGGGCTTCGGCCCAGTCGGTCCGAAGAACTTTTAAAAAAATGCCGTAAAAAAATCCAAATAAAACAAAAATAAAAATCCTAAAATGCCAGCAACAATTTTACCATCCCCTCCTAATTTTTCGGACAACATGAACATTTTTGTGGACTGAATGCAATTTTTAAAAATGCAACTTTTTCCCTAATTTAATAAAATTCGACCGAATAAAATTGCAAATAAAAATCAAATAAATATGATTTTATTCAAAATTAAATTTCCATTATTTCCTGGCTATTTTGAAGAAGTCATATTATCTTCTCTCATTATTTTATTTATTGGAAATAATTGGGAAAATAATTTAAATGAAACCACTTTGATCCAATTTACCAATTTTGAAAAATTCAAAAATAGATTTTTATGAAAACCTCCTACTCTCTCAATTGGTCCTTGAGTTGCTTAAGTTTTCTAGGATCAAAATTCCAAATACAACAGATTCAGAAATGCACAAATTATGGATGCATAGGATGACCGAATGATTAACATCCAAATTGAAAATTGGGATGTTACAGACGGGCCCCTCCCTAGTCCAATTCGGACTCCCTATAGGGAGGGTGCGCGGCTAACCCTTGTGGGCTGCCTACCCTCTCCCCTATGGCCCATGTAGGCCCAATATCCCCCCTGGGGGGGGGGGTCCGGTAACCCCTCGGTACTCCGAAAAAATACATGAATCACTCGGAACCATTCCGATGTCCGAATACAACCTTCCAATATATGAATATTTACCTATCGACCATTCCGAGACTCCTTGTCATGTCCATGATCTCATCCGGAACTCCGAACAAACTTTGGTCACCAATACACATAACTCATAATATAAATCGTCATCGAACGTTAAGCGTGCGGACCCTACGGGTTCGAGAACTATGTAGACATGACCGAGACACATCTCCGGTTAATAACCAATAGTGGAACCTGGATGCTCATATTGGCTCCTACATATTCCATGAAGATCTTTATCGGTCAAACCGCATAACAACATACGTTATTCCCTTTGTCATCGGTATGTTACTTGCCCGATATTAGATCGTCGGTATCATCATAGCTAGTTCAATCTCGTTACCGGGAAGTCTCTTTACTCATTCCGTAATGCATCATCCCGCAACTAACTCATTAGTTACATTGATTGCAAGGCTTATAGTGATGTGCATTATTGAGAGGGCCCGGAGATACCTCTCCGATACACGGAGTGACAAATCCTAATCACTATCTATGCCAACTCAACAAACACCTTTGGAGACACCCATAGAGCATCTTTATAATCACCCAGTTATGTTGTGATATTTGATAGCACACAAGGTGTTCCTCCGGTATTCGGGAGTTGCATAATCTCATAGTCAGAGGAATATGTATAAGTCATGCAGAAAGCAATAGAAATAAAACTAAATGATCATAATGCTAAGCTAATGGATGGGTCTTGCCCATCACATCATTCTCCAACAATGTGATCTCGTTCATCAAATCACAACACATGTTTATGGTCAGGAAACTTAACCATCTTTGATTAACGAGCTAGTCAAGTAGAGGCATACTAGGGACACTCTGTTTGTCTATATATTCACACATGTACCAAGTTTCTAGTTAATACAATTCTAGCATGAATATTAAACATTTATCATGATATAAGGAAATGTAAATAACAACCTTATTATTGCCTTTAGGGCATATTTCCTTCACTGTGTGCGCCAGAGGATCGTAAGGAAGGAGCGTCGAGTGAGAATTCTGCGAGAAATCAAAGTGGTATGCAGAGCAGTAAAGTAGGAACTCGCAATTCTACCTCGGCTGCAGATGGTGGTGCTGAGGTCACATCCCCTATGAAAATTAGACCACATCAGAATAAGAGAAAGGGTGGACCTCAGGAGCCAAAACAAGTTTACAAAAGGGTTGATATGCCTCTTGTCATGAACACGGCTCATACAAAGGAGGGAGGGGCTGGTGATCCAAGTTCTTCGGGTGAGGCTCATGCTAAGGAACAAGATTCAACACCGGGTGAGGGGGGAGATACGGGAGCCGAAGAAGAAGAAACCCACTCCAACCAACTCTGAGAATTTGGCAGAGGCTGCGAGGCAGCCCTGCCCTGAAGGAAATCTGCCCTAGAGGCAAGAATAAAGTTATTATTTATTTCCTTATATCATGATAAATGTTTATTATCATGCTAGAATTGTATTAACCGGAAACATAATACATGTGTGAATACATAGACAAACAGAGTGTCACTAGTATGCCTCTACTTGACTAGCTCGTTGATCAAATATGGTTATGTTTCCTAACCATAGACATGAGTTGTCATTTGATAAACGGGATCACATCATTAGGAGAATGATGTGATTGGTTTGACCCATTTCTTCAGCTTAGCACTTGGTCGTTTTAGTTTACTGCTATTGCTTTCTTCATGACTTATACATGTTCCTATGACTATGAGATTATGTAACTCCCGATTACCGGAGGAACACTTTTTGTGCTACCAAATGTCACAACGTAATTGGGTGATTATAAAGGTGCTCCACAGGTGTCTCTGATGGTACTTGTTGAGTTGACATAGATCAAGATTAGGATTTGTCACTCCGATTGTTGGAGAGGTATCTCTGGGCCCACTCGATAATGCACATCACTATAAGCCTTGCAAGCATTGTAACTAATGAGTTAGTTGCGGTATGATGCATTACAGAATGGGTAAAGAGACTTGTTGTTAACGAGATTGAACTAGGTATTGAGATACCGATGATCGAATCTTGGGCAAGTAACATACCGATGATAAAGGGAACAACGTATGATGTTATGCGGTTTGACCGATAAAGATCTTCGTAGAATATGTGGGAGCCAATATGAACATCCAGGTTCCGCTATTGGTTATTGACTGGAGACGTGTCTCGGTCATGTCTACATAGTTCTCGAACCCGTAGGGTCCGCACGCTTAAAGTTCGGTGACGATCGGTATTATGAGTTTTTGTGTTTTGATGTACCGAAGATAGTTCAGAGTCCCGGATATGATCATGGACATGACGAGGAGTCTCAAAATGGTCAAGACGTAAAGATCAATATATTGGACGACTATATTCGGACACCGAGAGTGTTTCGGGTGATTTCAGAGGAAACCGGAGTGCCGGAGGGTTACCGGAACCCCCCCCCCCCCCCCCCATGGAGAAATAATGGGCCTTAGTGAAGAGAGAGAGAGAGAGAGAGATAGAGAGAGAGAGAGAGAGTTGGCCTAGGGCAGGCCGCACGCCCCTCCCCCGAATTGGACTAGGAGAGGGGGGCGGCACCCCCCTCTCCTTCTCCTACTCCCCCTTCCTTTCCCCCTCCTAGTAGGAGTAGGAAAGAGGGGAGTCCTACTCCTACTAGGAGGAGGACTCCTCCTCCTGGTGCGCCATAGAGGGCCGGCCGACCTCCCCCTTGCTCCTTTATATACGGGGGCAGGGGCACCTCTAGACACACAAGTTGATCATTGATCCCTTAGTCGTGTGCGGTGCCCCCCTCCACCATAATCCACCTCGATCATATCGTAGCAGTGCTTAGGCAAAGCCCTGCGTTGGTAGCAACATCATCACCGTCAACATGCCGTCGTGCTGACGGAACTCTTCCGTGAAGCTCTGCTGGATTGGAGTTCGTGGGACGTCATCGAGCTGAACGTGTGCTGAACTCGGAGGTGCCGTGCGTTCGGTACTTGGATCGGTCGGATCGTGAAGACGTTCGACTACATCAACCGTGTTCTCATAATGCTTCCTCTTACGGTCTACAAGGGTACGTGGACAATACTCTTCCCTCTTGTTGCTATGCATCACCATGATCTTGCGTGTGCGTATGAATTTTTTTGAAATTACTACGTTCCCCAACATTGGCATCCGAGCCTGGTTTATGTGTAGATGTTATATGCATGAGTAGAACACAAGTGAGTTGTGGGCGATACAAGTCATACTTCTTACCAGCATGTCATACTTTGGTTCGGCGGTATTGTTGGATGAAGCGGCTCGGACCGACATTACACGTACGCTTAAGCGAGACTGGTTCTACCGACGTGCTTTGCACACAGGTGGCTGGCGGGTGTCAGTTTCTCCAACTTTAGTTGAACCGAGTGTGGCTACGCCCGGTCCTTGAGAAGGTTAAAACAACACTAACTTGACAAACAATCGTTGTGGTTTTGATGCGTAGGTAAGAACGGTTCTTGCTCAGCCCATAGTATCCACGTAAAACTTGCAACAACAAAGTAGAGGACATCTAACTTGTTTTTGCAGGGCATGTTGTGATGTGATATGGTCAAGACATGATGCTATTTTTTGTTGTATGAGATGATCACGTTTTGTAACCGAGTTATTGGCAACCGGCATGAGCCATATGGTTGTCGCTTTATTGTATGCAATGCAATCGCCCTGTAATTGCTTTACTTCATCACTAAGCGGTAGCGATAGTCGTAGAAGCAATAGTTGGCGAGATGACAATGATGCTACGATGGAGATCAAGGTGTCGCGCCGGTGATGATGGTGATCATGATGGTGCTTCGGAGATGGAGATCACAAGCACAAGATGATGATGGCCATATCATATCACTTATATTGATTGCATGTGATGTTTATCTTTTATGCATCTTATTTTGCTTAGATCGACGGTAGCATTATAAGATGATCTCTCACTAAATTTCAAGGTACAAGTGTTCTCCCTGAGTATGCACCGTTGCGAAAGTTCGTCATGCCGAGACACCACATGATGATCGGGTGTGATAAGCTCTACGTTCACATACAACGGGTACAAGCCAGTTTTGTACATGCAGAATACTCGGGTTAAACTTGACGAGCCTAGCATATGCAGATATGGCCTCGGAACACTAGAGACCGAAAGGTCGAGCGTGAATCATATAGAAGATATGATCAACATATTGATGTTCACCATTGAAAACTACTCCATCTCACGTGATGATCGGACATGGTTTAGTTGATATGGATCACGTGATCACTTAGATGATTATAGGGATGTCTATCTAAGTGGGAGTTCTTTAATAATTTGGTTAACTGAACCTTAATTTATCATGAACTTAGTACCTGATAGTATTTTGCATGTCTATGTTGTTGTAGATAGATGGCCCGTGTTGTTGTTCCATTGAATTTTAATGCGTTCCTTGAGAAAGCAAAGTTGAAAGATGATGGTAGCAATTACACGGACTGGGTCCATAATTTGAGGATTATCCTCATTGCTGCATAGAAGAATTACGTCCTGGAAGCACCGCTAAGTGCCAAACCTGCTGCAGGAGCAACACCAGATGTTATGAATGTCTGGCAGAGCAAAGCTGATGACTACTCGATAGTTTAGTGTGCCATGCTTTACAGCTTAGAACCGGGACTTCAACGACGTTTTGAACGTCATGGAGCATATGAGATGTTCCAGGAGTTGAAGTTAATATTTCAAGCAAATGCCCGGATTGAGAGATATGAAGTCTCCAATAAGTTCTACGGCTGCAAGATGGAGGAGAATAGTTCTGTCAATGAACATATACTCAGAATGTCTGGGTACCATAACCACTTGACTCAACTGGGAGTTAATCTTCCTGTTGATAGTGTCCTTGACAGAGTTCTTCAATCACTGCCACCAAGCTACAAGAGCTTCGTGATGAACTATAACATGCAAGGGATGAATACAACAATTCCCGAGCTCTTCGCAATGCTAAAGGCTGCGGAGGTAGAAATCAAGAAGGAGCATCAAGTGTTGATGGTTAAGAAGACCACCAGTTTCAAGAAAAAGGGTAAAGGGAAGAAGAAAGAGAACTTCAAGAAGAATGGCAAACAAGTTGCTACTCAAGAGAAGAAACCCAAGTCTGGACCTAAGCCTGAGGCTGAGTGCTTCTACTGCAAATAGACTGGTCACTAGAAGCGGAACTGCCCCAAGTATTTGGCGGATAAGAAGGATGGCAAGGTGAACAAAGGTATATGTGATATACATGTTATTGATGTGTACCTTACTAGTTCTCGTAGTAGTGCCTGGGTATTTGATACTGGTTCTGTTGCTAATATTTGCAACTCGAAACAGGGACTACAGATTAAGCGAAGATTGGCAAAGGACGAGGTGACGATGCACGTGGGAAATGGTTCCAAAGTCAATGTGATCGCAATCGACACGCTACCTCTTCATCTACCTTCGGGATTAGTATTGGACCTGAATAATTGTTATTTGGTGCCACCGTTAAGCATGAACATTATATATGGATCTTGTTTGATGCGAGACGGTTATTCATTTAAATCAAAGAATAATGGTTGTTCTATTTATATGAGTAATATCTTTTATGGTCATGCACCCTTAAAGAGTGGTCTATTCTTTTTTTGAATCTCGATAGTGGAGATACACATATTCATAGTATTGAAGCTAAAAGATGCAGGGTTGATAATGATAGTGCAACTTATTGATGGCACTGCTGTTTAGGTCATATTGGTATAAAGCGCATGAAGAAACTCCATTCTGATGGACTTTTGGAATCACTTGATTATGAATCACTTGGTACTTGCGAACCATGCCTCATGGGCAAGATGACTAAAATGCCGTTCTCCGGAACAATGGAGCGAGCAAAAGATTTGTTGGAAATCATACATACTGATGTATGTGGTCCGATGAATATTGAGGCTCGCGGCGGGTATCGTTATTTTCTCACCTTCACTGATGATTTGAGCAGATATGGGTATATCTACTTGATGAAACATAAGTCTAAGACATTTGAAAAGTTCAAAGAATTTCAGAGTGAAGTGGAAAATCATCGTAACAAGAAAATAAAGTTTCTACGATCTGATCATGGAGGAGAATATTTGAGTTACGAGTTTGGTCTTCATTTAAAACAATGCGGAATAGTTTCACAACTCACGCCACCCGGAACACCACAGCGTAATGGTGTGTCCGAACATCGTAATCGTACTTTACTAGATATGGTGCGATCTATGATGTCTCTTACTGATTTACCGCTATCGTTTTGGGGTTATTCTTTAGAGATAGTTGCATTCACGTTAAATAGGGCACCATCTAAATCCGTTGAGACAACTCCTTATGAACTGTGGTTTGGCAAGAAACCAAAGTTGTTGTTTCTTAAAGTTTGGGGCTGCGATGCTTATGTGAAAAAGCTTCAACCTGATAAGCTCGAAACAAATCAGAGAAATGTGTCTTCATAGGATACCCAACAGAGACAGTTGGGTACACCTTCTATCACAGATCCGAAGGCAAGACTTCTGTTGCTAAGAATGGATCCTTTCTAGAGAAGGAGTTTCTCTCGAAAGAAGTGAGTGGGAGGAAAGTAGAACTTGATGAGGTAACTGTACCTGCTCCCTTATTGGAAAGTAGTTCATCACAGAAACCGGTTTCTGTGACACCTACACCAATTAGTGAGGAAGCTAATGATGATGATCATGAAACTTCAGATCAAGTTACTACCGAACCTCGTAGGTCAAGCAGAGTAAGATCCGCACCAGAGTGGTACGGTAATCTTGTTCTGGAGGTCATGTTACTAGACCATGACGAACCTACAAACTATGAGGAAGCGATGATGAGCCCAGATTCCGCAAAATGGCTTGAGGCCATGAAATCTGAGATGGGATGCATGTATGAGAACAAAGTGTGGACTTTGGTTGACTTGCCCGATGTCAGCAAGCCATCGAGAATAAATGAATCTTCAAGAAGAAGACAGACGCTGATGGTAATGTTACTGTCTACAAAGCTCGACTTGTTGCGAAAGGTTTCGACAAGTTCAAGGAGTTGACTATGATGAGACCTTCTCACCCGTAGCGATGCTTAAGTCCGTCTGGATCATGTTAGCTATTGCCGCATTTATGATTATGAAATTTGGCAAATGGATGTAAAGACTGCATTCCTGAATGGATTTCTGGAAGAAGAGTTGTATATGATGCAACCTGAAGGTTTTATCGATCCAAAGGGTGCTAACAAAGTGTGCAAGCTCTAGCGATCCATTAATGGACTGGTGCAAGCCTCTCAGAGTTGGAATAAATGTTTTTGAAAGTGCGTTATATCGACTAGAGGGGGGTGAATAGGCCTTTTTTATGAATTCTTCACTGAGGACTTTCAGGGTGAGGAAATTCCTGAGTGAAGAACTACTTGCAGCGGAATAAGTACTCAGACGTAAACATAACAGTGCATGAGCATGGTCTTCATGATGAAATGAAAACAAGCACAGAGTACAGAAAGCGTAAACACAGGATAAGACAAACAGACTGAAGAAATTGAACTGAGGAAATAGAGAAAGTCTTCAGTCAAAGTCTTCAAATAGATAACAACAAGCATACAACACAGAAATGAGGAAATGGAAGGGTTGAGGAAATGGAACCAGGTAGCTTGGTGAAGACAATGATTTGATAGACCAATTCCAACTGCTATGATAGTTGTACGTCTGGTTAGGGTGGCTAGGTATTTAAACTTGAGGACACACAGTCTCGGACACCCAGTCCTGAACACGCAGCTCAGGACACTCAGTCCTCATCGTATTCCCCTTGAGCTAAGGTCACATAGAGCTCTCCCAATCACTCGTGGTAAGCCTTCACAGACTTGGTCACTTGGCGATCCACAAGTTCCTCTTGGATGCTCTAGACCATGACGCCTAACCGTCTGGAAGATGCACAGTCTTCAAAGGTAACAACCATCGGATCCAAGCAGGATCAATCTCTTCAGTGATGCTCAATCACTTTAGGTTTGTAGGTGTTTGGGTTAGGGTTTTCCTCACTTGATGATTTTCACTCAAAGTCCTCGGAGGATGGGATGCTCTCAAATGACAAGTGTTAGTTCCTCTCGGAGCAGCCAACCAGCTAGTGGTTGTAGGGGGCAGCTATTTATAGCCTAGGGAGCAGCCCGACATGATAAGACATAAATGCCCTTCAATGATATGACCGTTAGGTGGGTAGATATTTTGGGACAGCTGGCGCATAGCATAGCAACGGTCGAAATTTTGAGTATCAAATTCCTCAGGGCTATCATGTTCCTCACTGTGTAGGCAATCCGCACTGGCGAATTCCTAACTCCTCGGTCAGAACAAATTCCTCAGAGACCAGAAGAACTTTGTCTCCATCACTGAAGAAATTGACTGAACTATGTGAGATTTCCAATGGCTACACTCGAAGGGATTGGTAGGTTTAGGATTTGAGTTGAGCATCACATGGAAATGTTTCCTTAGTATTTCCTCGACCCCCTTTAACAGTACGGTGTTTCCTATGACTCAACAAAGAGAAAATGAAACTACGAAAACAAAAGTCTTCACACTCCATGTTCCTCGAATGAATACCAAGTCTTCAAGGTCACACCAATTTCTTCACTTTCAAAGTCTTCAGAAAGTCTTCAGAAATCCAAAGTCTTCAATCGAAGAACTTCATTTTTAGGGGTCGACTTTCTCTGTAAATATCAAACTCCTCATAGACTTATAGACCTGTGTACACTCACAAACGCATTAGTCCCTTAACCTATAAGTCTTCAATACACCAAAATCACTAAGGGGCTCTAGATGCACTTACAGGTTTGATAGTGTGATTGAAGCATATGCTTTTATACAGACTTTTGGAGAAGCATGTATTTACAAGAAAGTGAGTGGGAGCTCTGTAGCATTTCTAATATTATATGTGGATGACATATTGTCGATTGGAAATGATATATAAGTTCTAGATAGCATAAAAGGATACTTGAATAAGAGTTTTTCAATGAAAGACCTCAATGAAGCTGCTTACATATTAGGCATCAAGATCTATAGAGATAGATCAAGACTCTTAATTGGACTTTCACAAAGCACATACCTTGACAAAGTTTTGAAGAAGTTCAAAATGGATCAAGCAAAGAAAGGATTCTTGCCTGTGTTACAAGGTGTGAAGTTGAGTAAGACTCAATGCCCGACCACTGCAGAAGATAGAGAGAAAATGAAAGATGTTCCCTATGCTTCAGCCATAGGCTCTATCATGTATGCAATGCTTTGTACCAGACCTGATGTGTGCCTTGCTATTAGTTTAGCAGGGTGGTACCAAAGTAATCTAGGAGTGGATCACTGGGCAGCGGTCAAGAACATCCTGAAATACCTGAAAAGGACTAAGAATATGTTTCTCGGTTATGGAGGTGACAAAGAGCTCATCGTAAATGGTTACGTTGATGCAAGCTTTAACACTGATCCGGACGATTCTAAATCGCAAATCGGATACGTGTTTATATTGAACGGTGGAGCTGTCAGTTGGAGCAGTTCTAAACAAAGCATCATGGCGGGATCTACGTGTGAGGCGGAGTACATTGCTGCTTTAGAAGCAGCAAATGAAGGAGTCTGGATGAAGGAGTTCATATCCGATCTAGGTGTCATACCTAGTGCATCGGGTCCAATGAAAATCTTTTGTGACAATACTGGTGCAATTGCCTTGGCAAAGGAATCCAGATTTCACAAAAGAACCAAGCACATCAAGAGATGCTTCAATTCCATCTGCGATCAAGTCCAGGTGGGAGACATAGAGATTTGCAAGATACATACGGATCTGAATGTTGCAGACCCGTTGACTAAGCCTCTCTCACGAGCAAAACATGATCATCACCAGGACTCCATGGGTGTTAGAATCATTTCTATGTAATCTAGATTATTGACTCTAGTGCAAGTGGGAGACTGAAGGAAATATGCCCTAGAGGCAATAATAAAGTTATTATTTATTTCCTTATATCATGATAAATGTTTATTATTCATGCTAGAGTTGTATTAACCGGAAACATAATACATGTGTGAATACATAGACAAACAGAGTGTCACTAGTACGCCTCTACTTGACTAGCTCGTTGATCAAAGATGGTTATGTTTCCTAACCATAGACATGAGTTGTCATTTGATAAACGGGATCACATCATTAGGAGAATGATGTGATTTACTTGACCCATTTCGTCAGCTTAGCACTTGATCGTTTTAGTTTACTGCTATTGCTTTCTTCATGACTTATACATGTTCCTATGACTATGAGATTATGTAACTCCCGATTACCGGAGGAACACTTTGTGTGCTACCAAACGTCACAACGTAACTGGGTGATTATAAAGGTGCTCTACAGGTGTCTCCGATGGTACTTGTTCAGTTGGCATAGATCAAGATTAGGATTTGTCACTCCGATTGTCGGAGAGGTATCTCTGGGCCCACTCGGTAATGCACATCACTATAAGCCTTGCAAGCATTGTAACTAATGAGTTAGTTGTGGTATGATGCATTACAGAATGAGTAAAGAGACTTGCTGGTAACGAGATTGAACTAGGTATTGAGATACCGACGATCGAATCTCGGGCAAGTAACATACCGATGACAAAGGGAACAACGTATGTTGTTATGAGGTTTGACCGATAAAGATCTTTGTAGAATATGTGGGAGCCAATATGAACATCCAGGTTCCTCTATTGGTTATTGACTGGAGACTTGTCTTGGTCATGTCTACATAGTTCTCGAACCCGTAGGGTCCGTGTCGGTGTCAAAATCGGCGGATCTCGGGTAGGGGGTCCCGAACTGTGCGTCTAAGGCGGATGGCAACAGGAGGCAGGGGACACAATGTTTACCCAGGTTCGGGCCCTCTTGATGGAGGTAATACCCTACATCCTACTTGATTGTTCTTGATAATATGAGTAGTACAAGAGTCGATCTACCACGAGATCAGAGAGGCTAAACCCTAGAAGCTAGGCTATGGTATGATTGTTGTTCTTGGTCCTATGGACTAAGCCCTCCGGTTTATATAGGCACCGGAGGGGGCTAGGGTTACACAGAGTCGATTATAAGGAAGGAGATCTACATATCCGTATTGCCAAGCTTGCCTTCCATGCCAAGGAGAGTCCCATCCGGACACGGAACGAAGTCTTCAATCTTGTATCTTCATAGTCCAACAGTCCGGCCAAAGGATATAGTCCGGCTGTCCGGATACCCCCTAATCCAGGACTCCCTCAGTAGCCCCTGAACCAGGCTTCAATGACGATGAGTCCAGCGCGCAGATTGTCTTCAGCATTGCAAGGCGGGTTGCTCCTCCGAATACTTCATAGAAGATTTTGAACACGAGGATCGTGTCTGGCTCTGCAAAACAATTTCCACATACAACCATAGGGAGAATAATATTTCCACAAATCTAATGTGCGGATGCATTCCATAGTGTGACATCACACCACAGCCAGGTCACCATTCGAATCGTTTTTCACAACCAACCTCAGCGTGTTTCGCGAGGCGGTTTCCTTGGCACTTCTTGTCGAGGCAAAGATCGTGTCCCCTTATTACGGGATTCCCATCAATACGGACGTGGGTAACCCAACCGCGCCATCAATTACGACACTCAGGGGATAAGCGAGTTTTACCTGGCTGGTGGGGGCGCATAGTTTCGTCCGCCCTTATAAAGGGATAAGGGTTCACCTTTTTCTACCCAGGCCTTCTTCCTCCTTGCTCATCCATTCTCGCACACTCGAGCTCCAGCGCCCAAGTTCACATCCTTCTCCTCAACCCTCTCTAAACATGTCTGGAGTGGGAGGCAAGTGGATGGTCTCCTCCGTCATGGAGGGAGACATCAAAAAGCTGCGCGGGGCCGGATACTTAGCCGCGGATGTCGTGCACCGGCTGCCAGCCGCAGGGCAGATCGTCCCTACCCCGGAACCTTATGAAAGGGTGGTTTTCCTCACCCACTTCATCCGCGGACTGGGGTTTCCCCTCCATCCATTCGTCCGCGGCCTTATGTTCTATTATGGGCTGGACTTCCATGATCTGGCCCCGAATTTCATCCTCAACATCTCGGTGTTCATCGCCATGTGCGAGGCTTTCCTCCGCGTCCGGCCCCACTTCGGCCTGTGGCTGAAGACCTTCAATGTCAAACCGAAGGTAGTAGGCGGCCAACAAGCGGAATGCGGCGGAGACATGGTGGGCAAAATGCCCAACATTACATGGCTCGAGGGCTCCTACGTGGAGACCATAAAGGGGTGGCAATCGGGGTGGTTCTACATCACCGAGCCGCGCGACACCAACTGGGTGGCGGCCCCCAAGTTTCGATCTAGAATCCCCACGCGGCTCACTTCCTGGAAGGAGAAGGGCATGTCCTCGGGCTCATCGGTGGAGCTGGACGGACTCAAGAAGTGTATCCGGAACATGATAGGCAAGAAACTCAAGCTTGTCAACATAGTCCAGGTCATGCTCTTCCGCCGGATCCTCCCGTGTCTACAACGGGCTTTCAACTTATGGGAGTTCGACCCGGCCCAGCACCAGACTCTACACGAGCTCTTCGACATGACGCATAAAGACGTCTGGAAGGTGTTGTTCAAGGGCGCCGAGGTCCCCCCCTCCCCTTACCGAGGACTGTGGGCTAAGCGCGACGCGCCCTGCAAATCCGGTAAGTTATGTACATCTCGTAGGGTATTTATTTTCCATAGTTTAACCATGTGCGGGATCTGAGCTCCCATGCCTTTGACAGGATTGGGTGGAGACATCGGAGAAGATTGACTGCCCGGCCCCTCTGCCTGAGGACCCTGCAGACGCTCTCCTGATGGAGATGCGGACTCTGGCTCCTTATGAGGTGTCGGAGAAGAAGATCAAGAAGAAGGCCACGGGAACCCGAAAGAGTTCCCGGCGCCAGGTGGTATCGGACTCATCGTCTGATACCTCCGAGACGCACTCCTCCCGCGAGAACGAGGAGGTGGAAGACGAAGGTTCTCCCCCTTCAGCCGGGGGAGACAAGAAAAGGAAGGCCGCCCCCACCGGGGAGGCCGGAGGGTCCAAGAAGGGAAGGCACTACGAAAATAATACACTTCCATGATGATGCGTGTTTGTCATAGCAGGTCGCTTTTTTTGTCATGCATGTACATCCACGACAAATTTATTTCAGAATCAAGATAGTCATACCTGTGCTGTCGTAGAAGTGTTCCATGACATTACCAAAATTATCATCACGGAAGTGTCCACTTCCATGAAGATAAATCGCGCATCATAGAAGTGCTTTTGTCAAGGGTGACCAACACGTGGCATCCACCGTAACGGAACGCCGTTAAGCTATCGGGTCGGGTTTTGGATCCGATAACCCGTTAACAGCCCCGACCAATGGGGATTTTCCATGTGTAAAATCATCATTGGCTAGAGGAAACACGTGTCGGCTCATCATCGGGACAGATGTCATCCACTCACTGGACAGAAGGCGCCTATGATACGTCGACACGTGGCACGGCCCAACAAGTTTAAATGGGCCGGCCCAACTAAAGGCCCACAAGATTTTGCGGACCATAATGGGATGGCCCAGCTAAAGGCCCACGAGATTTTGCGGACCATAATGGGCTGGCCCAGCTAAAGGCCCACAAGATTTCGTGGGCCATAATGGGCCGGCCCAGGTATAGGCCCACAAGATTTTTGAATGCCATAATAGGCCGGCCTAGGTAAAGGCCCGCAAAATTCTTGCGGATCATAATGGGTTGGCCCAGCTAAAGGCCCATGAGATTTCGCCGACATTAATGGGTCGGCCCAGCTGTAGGCCCACAAGATTTTGAGGACCCTAGTAGGCCGGCCCGTTAACTGGCTGCCATGTTTTGGGCCAAATGTCATCCCATATTTGATACAGTCTATTAATGGCCTGCCACGCTCCGGGCCTAATAGTGGCCCATATGAGATCCGGCCTGTTAAAAGCCTACCATGTTCTGGGCCAAATTATGGCCCAGATCAGGTCCGACCCTTTAAGAGGTTTTGGGCCTAATTATGGCCCATATAAGATTCGGCCCGTCAACTGGACACTATGCTTTTGGGCCCACTTGCTAAAGGCCCACTTAGTAATTCGGCCTGATATTAGTTTTGGCCATTTAAGGGCCCGTTTAACATTTCGGCCCTACATTAATTTGAGCATGTTAAAAGGTCGTCATATAGTTGGGCCTAACTACGGCCCGGTTTGCATCCGGCCTGCTCGTAGCTGATATCTGATTGGGCCAAACAAGGACCGAGACAATTTTTCGGCCTATTAAAAGCCCGTGATTTGATTCACACAATCATGGGCCGGGGTTCATTTCAGGCTGCTACCGGCCCGTGAGCTGATCGGTACGTTTCAGGCCCAACCTACATCGTGATTGCATGAGGGCCCGATTATGTATCGTAATTTTACGGTTTGGCCGGTTTACTGCGAAGACAGGATATATATACAGTAAAATAACTGCAGCATCGTGAATAAGAAAAAACCTATACTATACAATAAAGAAATTACAGCATATTACATCCACTAGGCATCAAAGTTCGCCACGATGATAATAAAGCACAAGCAGACAGCAGATTACATACACTGGGCATCAAAGATCGCCACCAGTGCAAATAAACACGCCGACAAAATAATATACAAAACCGACAGCACTTCAATAGAGTTCAAGAAAGGTTAGCCCTGCTGGGGAGCTGCAGCGCAAGCAGCTGAGCAAGATGATGAGACTGCGCTTGTTTAACACTTATATCTTCCTCACTCTGAAAGATAAACAAGCAGACAGATGACAAGTTTTGCACATAAAAGTATCAGTGCTGACAATTCATCACATTTCTTACTGACGAATAAAGTGACACAGTTTAAATTTGCATTAACACAATATGGTATTGTTTAGGTCAAGACATGGCAGGAAATGACATTGTGAAGGAGTTGGCAGCTTCACGACACCACTGGATTACAGATCAAGAACTCATAAGTATCAATGGTTAGTGTGCTATCAATTTATGCCTTTTCATATTGGCAAATAAAGAGACAGTTTAAATAATAGTAGAATGATATGACATTTTTCATAGTTAAGACATTGCAGAATATGACATTGTGCTGTAGTGGGTAGGTTCACCACACCACTAGATTACAGATGAAGAACAAAAGCATACATGCAGTGCAAAAGAAGATCACTTGCTCTGTATAGTTTAATTTACATGGTATGAAGAAGGAACTTGGTTGTACAACTGAAAACTTAAATTGAGAATGTATGAACTTTTGTTTATGAACTACATATAATAAACTTTAAACAAGCAATTTGATGCAAACACCAAAACTAAACAGCTCTTGCAGTCATGCCTAACCAAATATATAGAACAAAGTTTGAAGGCTTGAGATGGACAAACTTACATTATTGGTGAAGACAGGCTCTATAAAGGCCTTGTCCATGCTGATGGGGGGGGCAATTCAAGAAGTTTACCATAGAATCTTCTTCAAAAGCATTGCCTTTATTCTACATTTTGTTAAGAGTAAATATAGATGTGATCATATACGAAAAAATGGAGAATATTTAAGATAAGATGAAGAGTGATGCTACATAACCAAGTAGCTATAAATGTAAGTGCAGCGATACAGGCAAAAGGTACAGCCAAGAGCAATGCACAGCTAAACTTCTTCAGTACCAACCTTATGGTAAGAGTAAATATAGATCTGATGTGTAGAAAATGGAGGGCAAAGGAAAATAAGCTGCAAAGTGGTGGTACATGAACAACTACCTGTCATTATAAGTACACTGATAAAGGACAGCATGTACTTACAAGAACAATGCAGAGCTAAAAAAACATTGGCATTGGATATATTCTACACTAATGTAACCATTCATACAGATCAGATAATTTGGAGCGAACAATTGATAAGCAAGCTATCATGCATACTGCTGTCACATAATGAATCAGGTATGTATGCAAGTACAGTGATACAGGACAACAGGTACTAACAAGAGCAAAGCAGCGGGCAGCATATTTGAGATATCATGTCGTTCTTGTCAAACGGAATTCTTCTTCGAGCAGATTTCCTGCAAAAAAAATCCGTAAGGCACATGCGGAAAAGTAGAAGTTCAAATTGTCATGTGATTTCATAGACAGTACCTCATCCTGGGAACGAGACCAGTGCATAATAAGGTTTTTCCATTCAATGTCTTCTAAATTTAGCATAGGAGACTTCACCAGGAATTCGTTTATAGACTTGCTATCAAAGTGTGATTTCCTCAGGTAACACCGATACTGCTGCAATGCTTCCTTGAAAAGCACAAGCAAGCTTTGCTCGTCATGACTATCCAGATTGACCCTCGCCTAGTTACAACAATGTAATGTAAATCATTCATGTGTTCAATCAGCAGAAAACAGGAAAATGATAACCATGAATAATAGCACTTACACGTAAGTTGGATAGGAAGATGTGAAAATGGTGTTTGTCTTCACAATAATCTTCCCATGATGGGAATATATGCACGTAGTCCCTAACAACATTGAAAGCATTGTCTTTTAAACTGGGAATAAATGGAATGGGGTTCCAATCTGCAGGAATTGGCCATCTCTGTAGTTGGGATAGGTCTTCGGCCAGTGGACTTGCTGTACTTTTTGCAGGAGTGGGATTTTTCTATGGTACAGCTAGTGCTATGGCAAATGAAATCGGTATACCTTTTGCTGGAGTGCAGGTCCTGTGTGGTGGGGCTAGTGGTGTGGCCAGTGAAGTATGGGTATAGTCTGCTGGAGTCGGTCCTACGTTTTGTGTCACTGGTTGTACAACCAATATAAGTGGGGTGCTGTCTGATTTCTCCGGCACCGCCATGTTTTTAAGGACTTTGCTAGTGCTCCTTCAGGTTCGGCAATCACCCTCTTCCTTTTTGATGTCTGATGCACAAGAACAGCATTTGAGTGGAAAAACATGGTATGATGACAGATGGAATATGTATTGATAATGGATGGGCATGGCATCTCGACATATATGATGAGTAAACTAAGCAGATGGCGGTGCAACAAAGTAGAAGAAATGCAAGACAACATATGCAAGATACTCGCAATCAATAAAACATTGCCAAATTAGAACAGGCACCTTGATGGGTGAACAGGACAGGCCATCTGCCTTTGACTCCTCGAGGTTTGTATAGTCATTAGGATGATATTCTGAAAAAGAATCAACAGGTGGGGAGCGTGTGAGTTTCATTACATCCAGAATGGCACTCAATGCCTTGGTGCCAATTTTGTAGGTCATTGCAGTGTTTAGCTTCAAGAGTGGACTGCTGCTAGTGCGACACAAAGCAGCTACACAGATCATAGTGTAGATATAATGGGAAAACCTTAAGCATCAGAGTAAAATCAGCAAAGTGGAACTTGCTGGAACATATGTGCTAGTATTGCCGGTACGGCTAGAAAGGCTTCGGATACCATCTCTCTTCAAGTGAAGGTGCGGTACTGTTAATATCAATGTAGCTCTCAAAGGCGACACAGCTCCCCGCATTTCCTTGCTATTCTTATAGGATTCAAGTGGGCAGGCCACTACAAATCCTATTCCTATGTTTACAAGATCCTACGAATCAAAGAGGCTCAAAGTGTCCATCATAACCGAGCGTATAGACCTCTACACTGCAAATGTCCCTGCTCATCTTCAGTACAAGGAACATATTGTACTACCATCATACTCCCTCCGTTCCAAATATAAGTCTTGGTAGAGATTTCCACTATGGATCACATACAGATGTATCCAGGTACATTTTAGAGTGTAGATTCACTCATTTTGCTCCATATGTAGTCCATGGTGGAATCTATACAAAGACTTGTATTTAGGAACGGAGAGAGTAAATATTAAAGAAGAACAGAAGAGGAACATGGTAAAGAAGAGCAAGCAGATTTTGGATTATAAAATGTTGGTTGCGCAGTGCCCACACATGATGAACCAGAGCGCATTAAGAATGCAACTCCTAGCTGTCTCTCGACCATTTCAGGCGGTTGGATGAAGATCCTACGTCTCCTAACCCTTCTTCTTCCTCGTCTCTGATTCTTCCCATACAAAACACTGCATGGGCCGCCGGCCAGACCACCGGCCCCCACCGCATGTGTTCCTCCGCCACCCCCACCCCAACCCCCACCCGCGTCGAGTTTTCTTCATCCGGCGAGGCCCCACAACCACCCGAGCCCCTTCGATCGCACCGGCGAACTCCGGCGAGATCTGAAAAATCGACTGGCCCAATTTTGAAATTTAGTCTACTATGATTTAACTAGTGTGGAATATAAAAGGGGAAAACCATAAGATTGCGAGTATGGTGTTGAGCGTGCCATGGCGGATCTGAAGGTGCAAACCGGACAAAGGCAACTTCGCAACCAAGACAAGAAATCAGAGTAAAGCAGTGGCGATCTATTTTCTTGCTGCGATAAATAAGTTGAGCAGATACGAAAGAGTATCGCCTCTGGTGCGGCGCCGTGTAGGCATCTGCTGAGAATTTGACGATGCTGCGGTAGCGATGGCTGTCGGCAGCGTGGAAGAAGATCTAGGAGGGTAGACGGTGGCGGCGGGTCACGGTGGACGAGACGGTCGTAGGAGCGGCGCCGGCAAGCTGGACGACGGCGGGGATGAAGCGAGAGGACGTGATGCAAGGATCCCGGTCCGAAGCCATGGATGAGAGAGGTCGATCTCTTGTAATGGACGGCGGCGTCGGGGTATCAGCTCCGGCATGGTGGAGGAGGACGGCGGTGGATGGGGTGGCGGACGGCGGCGGACAAAGGAGGGTGGGGTGGAGAGGGTGTTTTGGCGCCCACGGAGTACAATGGGGAAAAGGGAGGTAGAGAGGAAGGGGGGAACCATGTATTCAGTGCGCGCTTGTCTCAAATGCGAGGAAATTTACAAACTTAGCCCCCGTTTCAAATTTCTACTACATCACAACAACACTAGTCGGTCGGGGATAGGACGGTAATCTCGCATACACCGAATATTTGCCGACGAGAGTTTGTTTTTGGCGCCCACCGTGTATGAATATGAATCGGGGAGGGAGTCGATTTCGGCCGACGACACACTGTGTTTTGGCGCCCACCGTGTATGAATCCGGGTGAGAGGCAGTTACGTCACGTTTGGGTGAAATTACAAACCTAGCCCTATCGAAACCTATAGAAATACAGCATATAGGCTTTGCGTGGCAGGGATAGGCAGCAGTGATTTCCATCTCGCAAATTTTGGTTCCACGCGGTTAATGTGACTTTCCCTGCTTCGTTCAAATTTTGCAGAGTGCACGTTTACCGTGCCAACTCAATTCGAATCCCGTTTGTATTCTATTTTTTTCGGGCGGGATCCATTTTCAATTGGAATTACATTCTATATACATCATTTTTTATATATACTTTCAAAAGCACAACACCATTTATACATAAATATGGTTTACAAATGGTATGATCTCAGATTCATAAGGTTGTATCCATCAATTTGGATTTTCAAATATTTGAAACCACTTTAGGTTGAAATCCAATGTATGCATTCCTCGCTAATTGTCTCCAATTAATGTGTGTTTCATGCGGGGTTTCTTTTACTTCTCAAACATGTATAATGTGTTTCACACACGCAACATATAGTGTAATCCCGTTTAGACATTAATTGCATATAAACCATGCATTGTTTGTAATTAAAGAATCTATGGATCACCAATATTAATAAACTATATAACATTACACGTGTGCCCAAATTCAAATGAATATGCTTGTTTGATACACCAATTTGCGTTATGATATTATCGATCTCGTGATCTCTAGTTTAAATATTTGAATCCCCTTTAATCCAGATATTCGTCTCATATAGCAATCACTCATGCTTATATAGGACTATCTCTCTGGACCTATATGCGTTCATCGTCTCTCAGGTATCTCTCGTGCTACCTGTATGTCGACAATGATCTTTTATCTTCGTAACACACTGACGGTACTCTCTCCCTCGAACTTCATCACTCTATCTCTCTCTAAGTATATCTCGCTCCCTGCTATGTGTCTCTAACTATGGTTCTCCATGTGGAATCTCTTTCTCTCACACAAACACAAAACTTTGTCTCCCGGGGTCTCATTTCTCTCTACTATTCCCATGTGTGCCACTCGCACACCCCTCATATAGAGATGTCTTTCGCTCCTTAGATATGAGAACCTACGACTCTTCCTCATCAATATCTCTTTCTCACACACAAACACAAACTCTGTCTCCCGGGGTCTCATATTTCTCCATTGTTCTCTTGTATGTCGCTCACACACACCCTCTCTCCCTAGAGATATCTTGCGTTCCCTCGTATGTCTCTCTAGCTATCACTCTCGTTATATATTTCTCTCTCACAGACACAAAACTCCGTCTCTCTGGATCTCATTTCTCTCTGATATCTATTTGTATGTGACTCACACGCACCCTCTCTCTATCTCTCTCACACCCACACACATAACCCAGCCTTCTGATCCACTCGACTCCTATCTCTAACGCACACTAGCTAGCATCTTTATCTTTCTATTTATTTGTTTCTCCATCAACCTTCTTTCTCGCCCTCACTCTTGATTCCTATCACGCACACTACATATGTTTCTCTCTACATGCAGTCAAGTGCTCTCTCACACACATATATAACTTCACCCTTTGAACCACCCGACGGTCATCTCCAACACCCAAACTAGCGGATGTCCCTCTAGCTAGCATCTCCATCTCTGTATCTATCTGTAGTTTCTCCGTCAACATTTCTTTCTTGCACGGAGTCTTGCTTCCTATCACCCACACTATATATGTCTCTCCATACATATGCATTTATAGGTTGGTCTCTTTTGCACAATCGTTGCGCCTCACTCCCTCTGCTCACCATAGATGCATGCTCCAGCCCACGCCACTATCTCTTGAAGACAAAAACACATGCTCAATTGTTGAGACTTCTTCCATGCATTCTCACATGCATGCATATTGTCATACCGATCCATCTCTCCCATGTCGTTGATCTTATGACTTATGTCTTCTTTCTTTTATCTCGATCATGCGCGCGCGCACACACACACATCCCACGTATACATGTATACCTCTCACACATGCACATTCAAGGTCTATATGTCTCCATACGTAGTTAATTACCCTCAATCCTAACGCCACATTGAATCGTTCTCCTCTTTTGTGCACATAACTTCCGCCTAGGTGGGTAAAACACACACTCACACTTAACAATCTCCTTCTAGCTACCCCCCCCCCCACCGCCTCTCACTCTTCCCCTATATCCCCGAAACCAATAAGACCATCCCTTAGTTTAATTTCTGCCTACATGCACCATCAATATATAGTAGTCTTCCACGGTGTCTCTCGAACAAACACGTTCTCTCGAAGTCAACTCCTCTCATGCATATAGGTCCTAATGCGTTTTTTGAGGCTAACTTTGACCAAACGTTAGAGCAATAATATATGACATGCAACTTACACAAAGCATACCTTCAATTTTGTATGTCAAAGGAGCTTCCAATAATATAATTTGCATAGTATACATCTCATGTGCTATTAATCTTATCAATAGTCAAAGGCTGTCTTGAAAAACACATTAGGCCCTATATAGATGGAAGGAGGGAGTAGGACTCATGCAAAAAATGAGAATAAAATTCAAACACTGGGCATCATGGCTCGGTCAATGACATTGAGAAACTTGGTTTTAAAATCATGAAACTTGGCATGGTGTCATGTCATGGTAGTACCATGCCGTGGTAAAAAAAATTGGTCGAATAGGAACAAATATTGGTATAAGCTTCTTGCAAACCGGAGCTTCTCTCAAGAAGGCTCGTGGTTCTGGGAGGGAACGTGTCACCTTTGTGTGCATAATTCAAATTTGAAATACAAGCACATGTTCCAGTGCACCAAAGTTGGTTGAAAAATCACATGTGTGTCCTCGGGTAAATTTCTAGGTTCCATGCAAGAAATGGGAATGAAATTCAAAATTCTGGGCGTCGTGGCTGGGTTGGAAACATTGAGAAACTTAGTTTTTTAATTCCTGTAAATCCAAAACACGCATGAAAATAATGAAACTTGGCTTGGTGCCATGAAATGGCACCAACATGCTGTGGTCAATTTGCAGTCCAATTTGCGAAGGCGCACACATTAACAATCAATAAAGTCATTTTGGAAGAAGTGTTGTCACGTTACAATCGGAAACACAAGTATTATTGAAACCGTGGGCGTTCTACTTACTAGTACCATTTACGTGCCGCCACGTGTCCCCTTTTTTTATTAGCTAGGAGGCAATGTGCAGGGTAGCTATTTGAGTACGAGAGGCGTGCGATCAGACCCCTGCGCGTGCTTACCGGGAGGAGAGCCCTTTGACCTCCATCTGCCGTCCACCTCTCTCCCAAGGTCTCCATTAATGGCGCCCGAGCCTCTGTTTAATGGCGTGGCTATGTCTCACTCGACTAAGATTTAAGAGAGAAAAAAGAAAATCTGAAAGCACGGATCTTGATGTAAGATCCGACGGACCTATATAGCATCTACTGCAACTTATAGCAAGACTGATGAATATATAAGGACGATTGAATTTTTTTTATCAAAGAAGGGCTTGCCCCTTCCGATTTTCATTACTGAAAACCACCACAATTCACAAGAAGTTCAGCACAACTCCAGCCTAACACGAAGGACTAAAAGCTACGAGATTGAAATCGCAACATCCCAAGAGGCCAACAAAGGCCAAACATCCGCGCTAGAACCCAACATTTCACAACCGGCGACACAATCCACATCCTAAACCGATTATTACATCAAAAGAAACCATGAAACTAGTCTCCGCGGCGAGCGGCAATGAGCTCTTTCATGTCCTCAAGACGCTGCTTGAGAACATCCACGGATTCCTCCACCAGCCTTTGGCGCTCGTTGCGGAGCATGTCATTCTCGTCCATAAGTTTCTTCAACAAGGCACTAGTCTCCTCCTGCAGGTCTGCACTTCGGATGATCTTCTCCCTCAGCAGGTCACGCTCGGCCCGGAGCCTCTCATTGCCCTCCCTTAGTTGCCGGATGACGCTGGTAGCCTATTCAAATGAGGCTACCATGTCGTCCTGCAACCTTGCCGAGTGGGAGATCTGATCCGTCTGGCTATGGACGATCGCATGCATGCGCCTGTAACAGTCGTCGCATGCCCACGAGAAATTTTCCCAGGCTGCCGCGGCGCGGCGGGACATCTCTACTGCATTCGTGGTGCGGCGGGACATCTTTGCTGCTTCCGCGGCACGGCCGGACCAGTCTGCCGCATCGACGGCGCGGCGGGACCTCCGTGCTGCTTCAGCGGCACGGCAGGACCTCTGTGCTGCTACTTCCACTCGGCGGGACATGTCGGCTGCTCTCGCAGCAAGGCGGGACATCTCTCGTGCTTCCGCTTGCATGCTCGTCTCTCCCTGGTGGCAATCTCTCGACCCAGAACTCACGCTGGCCATGGCAGACGCAAGGGAAGGATGCTGAATGACTAGTTTGTTTTTGTGGATGAGGAGTTGAGGAGGAATGTGCAGTCATCTTGGCATACTAGTATTTATAACCGAGTACTAATACTCTCCTTAGTGGGAAACCGTTTAGGTTATGATCGGTGTGAACAGGTTTGCAATTCAATATAGCATGGAGTAATTTGGAATGTGACGAGACGCAAGCTCAAAATTTATTGACGGTTCTAGTTTCGAAGTGCGGCACTATTCTCAGATGGAGTACTTCTTTTTCTACTCCCTCCTTTCCAGTTTTATAGGGCTTATCTCAAAATTTTAGTTTTTCCATTTCATAAGGCTCAATTTGGTTGTCCCCAACACATGTTCAGATTCCAAGGTGCATTAAATCATTGCATGCAAGTATTAAGAGAAAATTGAACAATGCATGTACTTTATGCATGCATGCATTGCAATTAATGCATTAAACCTATCTCTCGGGACTTCTCGCACGCACCATCGTGCCACCCACAAAAACTTGTACTCTGAGTTTAGTAGTACGTTATACAGGAAGAGAAGAGGTGCACGCACACACTCGTCCTCTCACACACGCGTCTATTTTTTCTCGAAAAGGAGGATGATGACCCCCGGCCTCTGCATCTGGGAGTCACACATGCAAATTATTGAAATATATCGAGTGCAGTGCTTTGATGTGTCACGTCAACTCGTACATCAATGAGAAGTTTGATTATCCTCTCCCTCGCGGACTTAACTGCACATGCCTTTGGCTATATGACAGGCTGGCCACACACCTGTAGGGCCCACCTGTCATACACGCAAAGGCAGGAGTGTCCCTCCCTCACCCATGAGCGTAGTGGCTGGCAAGACTAGGAGAAGCTTTCGCTACACGCTCTCCCTCCCGCACGCGGTGGACATGCAGCAGTTCAATCGGTGTCAGATGGCCAGAAGCGTACTATAGTACTCCAGTGCAGTAGTATTCCATCATTGTTCGACTTCCCGAAGAGGCGAAGAGCCAAGCACAGCCCAGACGCTCATGTGGCAGTTTCATGTGTATAGTAGTCTAGGATAGCGTGTACCGTGCCTGTAAGCTTAAAATCGTTGGGGTCGGCTCCATGCTATGTGGCCGTCTCAAAGTTAAAAAAAAAAAATAGTCTTCTGGCCCTACCCGAAAACTGTCGCGCGTACTGCCCGGGAAAAGCCCCGCGCTCAACTTTTAACTACGCAAAAACAGTTCGAGCTTGTTCATTCTATATAAATACAGTACTTACTGTATGTTTATTCACCTGTGGGGTTGTTCAATGAATGGAGGGGCGGGGAGCACAAGTGAACAATACTGTAGTACTACTAGTAGTATGTAGGAGTCGTACAATAGTCACCTTAAAATAGAGAGTTTATTTTCTTTAATGCCACGTACACAAATTGAAACGCTTGTTGTGGAGAGAAAAAAGATAATCACTCCACTATATATGGACGCAGGGGCCTGAGCGCTTGCTTTGCTAGGGTTGCTCTCTTCATTCTCTCATCCTCTCCAGATATAAACAAGACAGCGGTAGTGACATTTTCTCTCTGCTCACCGCTGGTCACAGATCCGGTCGGATCCCTTCGGCCGGTGTGTGTAGAGGACTACAAGGTGCATTATTCACGCGGTCATCACCGTCGAGGGAGGAAACCCACAGCTGCCGGAGGGGCCCGTGCCGTTCTCTCCGACACATGGCCGGGTCGGGAGGTCCTCCGACCCTTCTTCCTCCCTGTTGTATTGTCCGCAGATCCGACCTGCCGCCGCCGACATCCCGGCGACCCTCAGGTATAAGTTCTTCGAAAGCGGCATTGCTCTACTGCCCGAGCTCTCCATGTGTCTGCATGTGCATCTTTTTCTACTCCCATCAGCTCTTCCAAAGCCACCTAAATTTTTAGTATTATTAGAGGTAAAGCTATTCATGCATTCGAATCTAGGGCTTTGTTCAAACAACGAAGAAAGGGGGGAAAGTTGTAGCATGAATCTAGGACTTGATTCAAAGAGGAAATAATATGGTGAAAGTAGTAGAGACCGGATACCCAACCGGTCTCTTGGTTGAAAAGGGAAATAATGGGAAAACGCAGTACAAACTGGATAAGGAACAGATCTATTATTGGTTGAAAAAAGGATAGAAAGTGGCGGCTGGTGGACAAGTCAATAGAGTATGTCCAGGATTAGATTTGCTGCCATCACATAGTAAAAGGTCTCCAGGATTAGATTTGCTGCCCTCACATAGTAAAAGGTCTCAGGATTAGATTTGCTGCCCTCACATAGTAAAAGGTCTCCAGGATTAGATTTGTTGCCCTCACATAATAAAAGGTCTCCAGGATTATATTTGCTGCCCTCACATAGTACAATGGCACTCCTGCTTTTTTCCCCAGTATGATAAGTAAGTTGCTCCTTTACGCTGCTGAGTGTCCTAGTGTCCCCACGGTCCCATGCCCTTAAACCAACTCTTTAGCTGCTGTTGATTTACTGTGTCTGGTAAACAAGCAATGCCACCATTAAAGTAATCCCATATTTGAGGAATCTCATTGTTGATCGTAATGCTTCTGGTAACATGAAGCATCGGTGACGTTTTAAATTTTCTATTGTCCTTGCGTGATTTCCATGAACATAATTAAGATGCTTCTTTTCATTTTGTATATGTTTCGTATATTCTTATTAACCAGCAACTATTTACTTTCTATCTTTTTGTGCAGATAGGGATATCCATTTCACCTTGTTGCTATTGGACCTTTTGGTGAACTACAGAAAACACTTTTTCTGGAATGAGTGTCTTGTGCAGTTCAACTAAAATGTCACGTGGGCAACATCTCTCAATTTTGGTGGAACTGCACAAAATGGTGATTGGAGTTTCCAAAATCTCCATCAAGTTCTGCTGGTAATCTCGTGCAACATTTTATTAGCCTTTGCAAGATGGAGCCATCACTGTCACCACAATGGCACTTTTTTTAGTGGAACTGCACACAAGGATAAGAAAATTATAGTTGCACCTTACATGAGCCGGACAGCCAACCTTAATGTTCCTCAATTTTAGTGCAACTACTAAAGAAGAACCTGCCAGCTCACAAGAGCAAGTACTTCTTGCTAGCTAAATGATGCAATCTTTGCTTCATTTCAGGTGAACTGCAGAAAAAGGCGCATGAATTGAATCATGGAACTCCAGGCAAACCTCATCCAAGTAGAGCTGGAGGTTGAGTTCAAGGAGGCCGCTATTAAAGCGAAATCATGCTCTCCTATCTCCTTGTTTGTGCTGTGCAAACATGTTGTGCAAACAGGAATACTCAACTATAGATGTTGTGACGGTCAAGAGCATTCGCCAAGTTCTTCGATTGTATGACATGGCTAGCCAAGATAGATTTAATCCCGATATTCACTTTATCAAAAGGCTCTAATGGGTTGGTTATGAATCTTGCAAGCTGAGAATCAGTAAGATGTGTAGGCATGTTTGTTGTACTTATTATTTGGATCTTATTTGTTGGTTCTGAATCTTGCAAGCTAGGAATCAATGAGATGTGTAGGCATCTTTGTTGTACTTATTATTTGGATCTTGTTTGTTGGTTCTAAATCTTGCAAGCTGGGAAACATGGCATGATGATGCAGAGGACAACAACCATAACAAACAGTTCAAACTCGGTAGTATTATCTTTTGTGGAAGTGCAGCAAATGTGATGATCGTGTGCATCCTGAGAATAATAATTCTAATCGTTGTGCATGTTGATCCTGTGGCACTGATAGAACGAGCGAATGCATTTCTTCTTTTAAGTACAAATTTCTATTAAAGCTAATTAAATTTAAGTAAAGTGACCACTAACTCCTGTTATTACAGTACCAATACAGACCCGCTCGTGAATCGACGTGTCGCCGAGGGTGCATCTTCTGTCGGGCGTGCAGCGGACGAGGGAGGGGTAGTAACTGTTGTCTCCTGTACACACTCAGCTTACTGTTGAATCCAATTCCCCAAGAGCTGAAAAACGAACTACTGCCGCCGCCTACACACTCGTTCACTCGAAGAGACTCCAATGGCGATCCGAGGGGTGAGCCTGCTGGATATGGACTTCAGCAAGGAGTTCCCCTTTGAGTTCGCCGTTCAGTCCTATGGTTGCACCAAGTTGAATGTGATGTACACCAACGATACGGACTCGGTGAAGCTCTGCCTCGCCTCAGTCCTATGGCTGCACCAGGTTCTGGAGCATTCGCCCGTTTCATTGGCAGCGCCGACTTCACCTTCGCTACGGTGGAGAGAAGGAAGAACGCGACGATTCGGCCATCTGGTGCAACAAGCTTGTCGACATCCAGAAGCAATACAGGATCATCAGCAACGGGTAGGAGAAGGACTCCGTGGTAGACCTCGCTGAGACCATCATCGACCCCTATTACGCCAACATGAAAGAAGACGACCTGAACACATGGGAGGTACCTCTGAATCTAGCCTACATAACCTACGCGGCCAAGGGCGCATACGCATGCTACGACATGTACATGCAGATCTTGGACATGAGGGCGTGCCTGCTTCCCGTAACCGACGAGTACACGGACAGCCGAAGCGTCATGATCAAGCGTGCCAGGAAGGTCTAGATGTTGTACTTTATCTGTTTATAAGCACCTTTATCATGTGAGTGTTTCATGCATTAGCCTATGTGTCGTAATTAATTATTTGTTTTGTCCGAAATATTTCTTTTAAGAACCCATTAACCTGATTGCTTTTTTTAGTGGCAATTTGCTTATGTATGTATGTAAACTAGTTCACTTGTCCGTAAAAAAAACTAGTTCACTCGGCTGCCGTGCTTTGAATCTCTTTCCTCCCAACATATTCCCCTCCTCAGGTGGACCCAGCAGGTCTCTGAATTTTCTCCCACTTTCTTTTTCGATGTAAACTGAGTTTTCTCCCACTACTTTCCCCTAGAACCAACTCAACTGTCCCACGTCTAGCCTAAAAAATAATAATACCCCACGTACTATTAACTCATAAAATTAAAATGATATTTTATTTCGTAAGTTGAAAGTTCTTACAAAATAATAATAATAATTGTTTATATATAACTTGGCAAGTTAAGTCCTAGTGATTGCGTACATAAGCTTGCAAAGATTTTACTGACATGCAATCATGTGTTTATGTTTTTATAACATTTCTCCGTCTAGCCCAACATGATATTTTCACCCAGCCCAGCAAGTCCGCGGCTTTCGAGAAAAATGCAAATGGGATTTAAATGGGCTGCATAGATGCTACATCATTGTTTCACCCAGCCCACCAAATGGACTAAAAAAACAAATGGACTGACAGCTGGGTCCACGGCCACAGCCCAGTTTTTTGTGATTTGCCAAGTAAGTCGCTTTGTCAGGCCTATTGGGCTGCAAATCTTTCAAGATGAGGAGAGCTTTCATTCGGCTGGCCGAGAAAATGGCCCATCGGTAAGGAGAAATGGGTTGCACATTTTTAAAACACATCAAACCTGCAATTAGTTTCAAATATCTTTTTTTCATTTCAAGATTTTAAATTACGTTAATTTTATTGCGTGGAGAATTTGTTGGATTTTATATTGATATACATTTATTTTAAAATCAGTTTGAATGTGAGTTGAAATTTCGGGATTAAAAACAGTTCGGACCGCACCGAAATATGCAAAATTTTGTATAATTTTTTAACCGTGGCCACAATATGGGCTGTAATACTAACAAAAAGAATATGGGCTCCAAAAAACCTTAATAATTAGCAAATGGGTTGTATGCTGTTTTCCATAGATTTGAGGCTTTCCTAAAAAAAAGGTTGACGCACAAGCAGTGACTGTTAGATGGCCATCCAACGGCCATCGTGCTTCTTCAATCTCTGCTCTTCCTGCTCCAGCCGCTCAAACAGGCGCCGGCGGGACTGCCTGCTCCCTCCTCCCCGCGGTCGGCTCTGCTGCCGCGCAGGCCTCACCGCTCCACCGTACTCCCATCGCTGGCCTAGCCATCCCTCCACTCACCCACACCTGTCGTTATTCTCCAGCGACGGCAGATGAACCAGTAAACCCTCGTACAGTCGTACTCCCCTCCGCGTGGGAAACAACTGCCGAGTCTTCCCTGCCTCCTTGTCGTTCCCTTCCTAGGCCTCGCCGTCGTCCACTGCCCTGGTGCTCTCGGCGCGGCCTGGTCAACGTGGTCAAAGACCGACATGCATCTGAAGTGGACTTTACGTGGAGAGGCCGACAGTTGGGTCCACGGCCGCACGCAAGGAAATGCCTCATTATTACGCGCAAAATAATGATTCCTCCACCTGACATCAGGGACGCACCGAAAGGGCCTGTGTATTTCACGAAAAAATGTTACCGCCGCTGACAGCTCGGACCCACCAGCTATATCTTCGCACGCAAGGAAGTGCCTCCTTATTACGCACAAAAAAATGAATACTCCCCCTGTTAGCTGGGACCCAGTATAGTGGCAGGCTGACTTGTGGGCCTACTAAGTTGACGGGGACGGAGGGCTTTTTCAACTTAGTCAATATGCATGATTCTAGCTTCAGTGACCATACGATGTCCATCCAACGGCCGTAGTGCTTCTTCAACCTCTGGTCTTCTTGCTCCAGCCGCCCAAACCAGCGTCGGTCGTGCCTCGTGCTCCTGCCTCCTGTGGTCGGCTGCGATGCAGCGGAGGCCTCACCGCCCCTACTACTCCCACCGCTGGCCAGGCCATCCCTCTACTCACCCACACCCCCTGTTATTCTGCGGTGACGGCAGCCTCACACCGCAGCGAACCAGTGAACCCTCGTACTCCTCTACGCGTGGGCATCCACTGCCGCGTCTTCCCCGGCTCCGCGTCGTCCCCTTCCTAGGCCTCGCCGTCATCCACCACCCTGGTGCTCTTGATGCGGCATGGTCAACGTGGTCAAGGAACGGCTTCCATCAGACATGGACTGTACGTGGAGAGGCTGACAGCTGGGTCCACGGCCACAGCAAGGAAGTGCCTCCTTATTACGTGCAAAATAATTATTCCTCCACCTGACAGTGGGACCCACCGGACATGCCACCGTATTTCATGAAAAAAAATGTTTCCCCCTGACTGCTGGGACCCACCAGCTACATCTTCGCAGGCAAGGAAGTGCGTTCGGGCAAAAAAACGATTCGCCCCCTGACTGCTGGGACCCACCAGCTACATCTTCGCAGGCGAGGAAGTGCCTGACAGTCGGGACCCACCTAGTCGAAGCGTACGTAGCATTGTCATTCTGGTCGCGAACGTGTACGTACATACTGGTCGATGTAGAGGCGCGCACGCATCGTAGTAGAGGCGCGCACGTGTCGTAGTAGAGGCGCGCACGTAGCATTTACACGTACGTACAGCAGCCAGGGTGCAAGAAAGAAAATACGGCCACGTATGTGTACATACGGGCGGGGTCTCGAACGCCTACTCATGCATATGTACATGGCGTTCTTCGGCCCCCAACCTCCCACCGTAACCGGGAACTCCCTGAAACTTTCCTCCCCCTCGCTTCTACCATGGTTTTTTCTGTCATGGACGGCCCAAAGAATGCCATGCAGCTGCGTCTCCGGCCCGCCCAGGACGAAAAGCCCATTTTCTGTCATGATTTTTTGTCATAGAAGTAGGAGCCCACCACATCTATGATGATACCGGGTTTTGTCACAATTATCGTCATAGAAGTGTCATATGTATGATAGAAAAAAATTTCGTTCGGCCCAAAATGTCACGGATGTGTCTTTTTTTTTGTAGTGAGGACTCTCCTTCCGGACTGTTCCACCACCGCCGCCGACAGCGAAGATGAGTGGTTACTCAGAGCCAAGTCCCTGGTGAAGTTGTAAGTATTCAGATACCAAAGTAACTCATAGCATACTTTTATTGCACTGCTTCTCCTAACGCCGGATATGATCATGCAGTCCGCCCCGAGCCCGTATCGACGTATCCTCGTCGGGCGGTTCCTTGGACTCGTCGGATATGAATATCGATTCACTTCCAACCGCCTCCTCTCCTCGCCCTACGGACAATGTCGAGGTATTGTCTCAAGGGGCACCGAGCCGAGGGGAGGTAGTCCTGGAGGCGCCTCAAGGCGACCTGCCAGACTCCAGGCGCAAAGGGAGCAAGACTCCCAAGGGCTCCAAGTTCGGCCCTCAGCCGAACAACGTGCCGGAACCTCCAATGGTTTCGGACTCCGGCAGGCGGCCCCCTTCCAAGAGGGGCAAGCCGCCCGTGCCGGTGATCTCTGTCCATCTAGAGGCACCGGACAACCTGCTGGGAGCGCTTCGCGGCACTTCCATCGACAAAGAGCACCGCACTATTATGAGTGCGGTGATCAAGAAGGTTCTGTCCGCCAAGAGCGGACTGACTGAAGCCTGTGCCAGCCTTCTAACAGGCTTTGAGGTAATTATTTAAAATATAGGAAAATATTACCGCATAGACAGTAGCCCCTGATGCTCTGTTTGGTGTTCACAAAGAAAAGCCGAATAGAGGATCAAATAATATCTGCAGGAGTCTAATACAAGTATGTCTATATGCGTATGCAGGCTTCGCTGCTGACCTCTGCCGCACTGACCGCGGAGGTCGCCGCACTGAAGCAGAACCTTGAGCGGTCTGAGAAAGAGCTCGGCCTTGCCAAGAGGCAGCTCAAGGAGAACAAAGGTAAGTGATACCTTGTATGTATATATATATATATATTGCAAAATGATAGGATCATCATGGATGTGCCAGGGGCCACGACCGAAGTGGCGACCCTGAAGCAAGCGTTGTCTGAGGCTGAAAACAAAGCGGCCGAGGAGCGCACTGAGCGGGAGAAACAAGAGGAACGGGTGGGCGAGGTCCATCAAGAGCTCCAGGCTCTCGTGAAGAAGCACGAGACTTTGGAGCTTGACTCGAAGACGCGAGAGTCCGAGCTTGCCGCGGCCCTCGAGAGCACAAAGCATGCCAAGGCTGAAGCCCAAAAGGCCCTCCAGGAAATTGAGGCGATGAGGAAGATAGCAGCGGTTAAGGCATTCATTATGCAAAGCAAGCATGTGAAAGTAAATTACTTGTTACTTACCCGAGTCCGGAGCTCTCCAGGAGCATTCGCAGATTTGCCCCGCAGCATGTCGGATGCCGCAATGTATTACCAGGCCGAGGAGGGAAGCTCGACAGAGAAGTTGTTCTGGTCTCAGTATACTGGGACCGAACACCCGATGCATGTGAGCGACCAGCTGAAGCAACTAGTCGAGCTGCACAAGGTGCCCGAACAGGCCATGAGGGGCCTTATAGTCCGGATGTGGCCTGGCGACTCCCTTCCCAACAGCTACTTCGGCCTGGTGAGGCGGCTTGTGGATGCCTGCCCACGGCTAGAAGTCATAAAGCGATCCGTCTGCATCGAAGGTGCACGCCGGGCTTTTACCCGTGCGAAGATGCACTGGGCCAAGATGGACGCCGAGAAGCTGGTGAAGGAGGGGCCGCCGCAGGGCAAGGAGCATCGCCACCCTGAAATGTATTATGAGGGTGTCCTAAAGGGTGCCCGTCTTGTGGCGGACGAGTGTGCGAAGGACGTAATTTTTGAATGAACTTGCTTGTGTGATCCTGTATTATGAAAACTTGTTCATGTCTGCTATGCAACGCTTGTTTGAATTTAAAATATTACCTTCTGTGCGGCTGTTTATCAAATCTGAGAGATGGACAGCCGTCGGCTTCTGGCCCCATGCCACAAGTGCTGAGGTGTTCGGGATAAATCTGAGCACTCTTTTTCCCATTGTTGGGTCCTTCGAGGGAGGTGCTCAGCGCGACGAACAAGGCAATCGGACTATAATGCTTTATCACTCTCACTTAGCCATAGAAGTCTACAATTTTAAATTTTGGCGAAGCCCCTAGTATTCGGAAGGCTGAATTCGGGGCGATATACACGCCTAAGCCGGACAAAGCTGACTCCTCTCCCTAAGCGGCATAAGTCTTTAGGGACTCGAGACCTCTCGAACAGCGACTAGCTCTCGCCTTATCATGATAGTCAGTTTTAGCTTTCTCTACTGAGGTGCTTGCCCAGATGAACCGGGGCACAATCGCAGTAGTTCTCCTAGTGCTACCTTAGCCGATAAAGTGGAACGTAAGGTACCAAAACATGGGAGCCGGGCAAACCCAACTGTTGACCCAAGACATGATTCGGAGTTGATGCATATAATGCTATAAGTTCGGGTGCCGCACTGTCGAAAGTGTTCGGACTTCTCACGCCGTATTATGGGGTACGCTTAAGCCCCTGGCGTATTGGCCGTACCAGAGTGTACGGGTGCTGAATGTCATGAATGAACATATATATAAAAAAGAATAGAGAATGCGGTAATAGTCTAGTGCTATGCATTGTTTATTCAAAAAGGTGCGTCGAAGAAGAATGATACAACTAGTGCGATAAGCAAAAAGTAGGACTATTTGACATGTACCCTCCAAGGGCAAGCTGAGGAATGGTATTTAAAGCAGGTATTTCACTCATTTAGCAGAGACCACCTGGGAATTCCAGGGTGCGACATAGCTTTCTGCCTCCTTGGTTGTTGTATCGTGTGTCCGGCAATCGTACTGCCGGACGGGGTTTCCAGAGAGTAAAGTCCTGAAAGAGAGAAAAAATAACAAAGCGGGAAGCCCCTAGTGCGGTTGAGCCGCGTTTTGGGGCGTGCCGTAGTCTTGCCCCCCACCTATGCCCATGGTATTTTCAATGCGTAATTATGTACGTGTGACACGGATTTCGCCGTTTGGCTGGGACTGGGGTGGGGGCCGCATTGCTATGCGAGATCGGAACGTGCCAGGCGGTCTTGTTGCAGATTACTCCGGGTGCGCTTGACGGTGTCTGGGTGTTTAATCGCCGAACTGGTGGATTGCCTGAAGAGGTTGCTTTGTGCTTCTGCTGCGAGGGCCGCAGTGTTCTCCTCCGTGCGGAGAGAGCGCTCTGTGTTTCCATTGACTGCGATGACCCCCTGAGGTCCTGGCATCTTGAGCTTGAGGTATGCATAATGTGGTACCGCATTGAATCCCGAAAATGCGGTTCGCCCGAGCAGTGTGTGATAGCCACTGCGGAACGGGACTATATCGAAGATTAACTCCTCACTTTGAAAGTTATTCGGGGATCCGAAGGCCACTTCCAGTGTGACTGAGCCTATGCAATGGGCCTCTACACCTGGTATGACGCCTTTGAAGGTCGTTTTTGTGGGTTTGATCCTTGAGGGGTCTATACCCATTTTGTGCACTGTGTCCTGATAAAGCAGGTTCAGGCTGCTGCCGCCGTCCATAAGGACTCGAGTGAGGTGAAATCCATCGATGATTGGGTCTAGGACCAGTGCGGCAAAGCTGCCATGACGGATACTAGTGGGGTGGTACCTGCGATTGAAGGTGATCGGACAGGAGGACCATGGGTTGAACTTTGGGGCGACTGGCTCCAACGCATATACGTCCCTTAGCACACGCTTCCGCTCCCTCTTGGGGATGTGGGTTGCGTATATCATGTTCACCGCCCGCACTTGTGGGGGGAACCTCTTCTGTCCTCCGGTGTTCGGTGGCCGGGGCTCCTCCTCGTCATAGCTATGTAACCCCTTATCTTTGTTTTCGGCATTTAACTTGCTGGCCTGCTTGAACACCCAACATTCCCTGTTGGTATGGTTGGCTGGTTTGTCGGGGGTGCCGTGTATTTAACACGAGCGATCAAGTATGCGGTCCAAACTGGACGGGCCCGGAGTGCTTCTTTTGAATGGCTTTTTCCGCTGACCGGGTTTAGAGCCTCTGAATCCGACATTGACTGGCGTATCCTCGGTATTGTCGTTGATGTGGTGCTTGGGTTTCTTGCAACGTGACCTGCCATTGCTATCCTTGGTATCCGAAGTACCAGGGTTCTTTGATATGTTATTGCTGCGAGCCAGCCAGCTGTCCTCTCCCGCGCAAAAGCGGGTCATGAGTGTCGTGAGGGCTGCCATAGATTTTGGCTTTTCCTGGCCAAGGTGTCGGGCGAGCCACTCGTCGCGGATGTTGTGCTTAAAAGCTGCTGGGGCCTCTGCATCTGGACAGTAGACGATTTGATTTTTCTTTGTCAGGAACCGTGTCCACAATTGCCTGGCCGATTCCTATGGCTACTGAATTATGTGGCTCAAGTCATCGGCATCTGGTGGTCGCACATAAGTGCCCTGGAAGTTGTCGAGGAATGCGCCTTCCAGATCTTCCCAACAGCCAACGGATTCTGCTGGCAGGCTGTTCAGCCAATGCCGAGTTGGTCCTTTGAGTTTGAGTGGGAGGTATTTGATGGCGTGTAGATCGTCACCGCGGGCCATGTGGATGTGCAGGAGGAAGTCCTCGGTCCATACCGCAGGATCTGTTGTACCATCGTATGATTTGATATTTACGGGTTTGAAACCCTCTGGGATTTGGTGATCCATTACTTCGTCTATGAAGCATAGGGGGTGTGCGGCGCCTCTGTACTGGGCTATATCGCGACACAGCTCAAATGAGTCTTGTCCGCTGTGTTCGGCCCGGCCGGATTTACTTTTACTGTATTCGGCGTGACGGTTATCGTCTTGCATAGTGGCGCGCCCTCGTGATCCGTAGATCGATCTTGCGTGTTTTGCTTTGTCCTCCAATACGTCTCGCAGGTCTAGCATATTTCCCCGTGCCTTGACATTTTTATTTGAGTGGCGTCGGGGTGCGGGCTGAGCTTTTGGCTGAAATGCCTCTCTGTCGCGGCCACGAGGTGGCCGATCAGCCGCGTCATACGCTGGAGATGTAGGTTTTAACGCTTCCTCCTCCAGTCGGGGTAGCAACCTGTGCTTTGGGTAACTCTTGGAGGGGCATTCGAGTTCATATTCCTCGGCCGCAAGGACTTCAGTCCATCTATCAGCTACCAAATCTTGATCAGCTCGAAGCTGCTGTTGCTTTTTCTTAAGGCTATTTGCCGTGGCTACAAACCGGCGCTTGAAGCACTCTTGCTCGACGGGATCCTCGGGCACGAAAAATTCATCATTGTCGAGGCTTGCCTCGTCTTTGGAGGGAGGCATGTAATTATCATCCTCCGCCTCTCCATTTGTCACTCTCTCGGGAGGGCTAGCTTCTCCATCCTCCTGCTGTAAATCCTGCTGGAGGGGATTGTCGTCATCTTCAGCACTGTTCGCAGTGCTATTATCTCCTGTGCCGGTATCACCACTTTTGCCTTGGAGAGACTTAGAGCAGCGCCGCTGACGTCGGCGCTTGGGTTGCTTCTTGGAGGGGTCATCCTCCGCTGTCCCGTCGCCATTGCCTTCTTTGGGTGTGTCCACCATATATATATCATATGATGAGGTGGTTGTCCAGTGCCTTGTGGGCAGTGGTTCCTGTTTGTCTCCTGCATCGTCATCCATACCGTCAATGTCTTCGGAGTCGAAGTCGAGCATGTCGGTCAAATCATCAACAGTGGCTACAAAGTGGGTGGTGGGTGGGCGGCGAATTTCTTTGTCATCCACATCCCAATCCTGTCGGACATAGTTTGGCCAGGACTCTCCTGACAAGGAGAGAGACCTTAATGAGTTCAGTATGTCGCCGAAGGGCGAGTGCTGAAAGATATCCGTGGAGGTGAACTCCATGATCGGCGCCCAGTAGGATTCGATAGGCACGGGCGCAGGCGGTTCGGAGTCCGTGGCCGGGGGAGAATCCGTCAGTTTGGCGTCACGGCTCTTGTGAAGGGTAAGGTCGATACTCGGCTCGATCGCCACTGAGAATGCGGCCTCCGTGGCGGGGTCTATCCACCCGTCCATGGATGGCGCAATTGGCTCTGAATTGAGGGTTGGAGCGGTCGCCGGTGCGATCACCCGAACACTGTCCGATGGTAGAGCTAAATCATGCTCATCGTGACCGTGCGGCACACTCGGCAAGGGCTCGAATCCATCGAAGATCAAGTCTCCGTGGATGTCGGCCATGTAGTTTAAGCTTCCAAACCTACCTGGTGGCCAGGGGCGTAACTCTCGATCTGCTCCAGATGGCCAAGCGAGTTGGCTCGCAGTGCGAAGTCGTCAAATACAAAGATTTGTCCGGGGAGAAAAGTCTCACCCTGGACTGCATCGCTATCGACGATCGAAGGAGCCATCAAGCCTAACAATGATGACACAGAGGAACTCTCAATGAAAGCACCAATGTCGGTGTCAAAACCGGCGGATCTCGGGTAGGGGGTCCCAAACTGTGCGTCTAAGGCGGATGGTAACAAGAGGCAGGGGACACGATGTTTACCCAGGTTCAGTCCCTCTTGATGGAGGTAATACCCTACGTCCTGCTTGATTGTTCTTGATAATATGAGTAGTACAAGAGTCGACCTACCACGAGGTCAGAGAGGCTAAACCCTAGAAGCTAGCCTATGGTATGATTGTTGTTCTTGGTCCTATGGACTAAACCCTCCGGTTTATATAGACACCGGAGGGGGCTAGGGTTACACAGAGTCGGTTACAAGGAAGGAGATCTACATATCCGTATTGCCAAGCTTGCCTTCCACGCCAAGGAGAGTCCTATCCGGACACGGGACGAAGTCTTCAATCTTGTATCTTCACAGTCCAACAGTCCGGCCAAAGGATATAGTTCGGCTGTCCGGATACCCCCTAATCCAGGACTCCCTCAGTCCGCACGCTTAAAGTTCAGTGATGATCGATATTATGAGTTTTTGTGTTTTGATGTACCGAGGATAGTTCGGAGTCCCGGATATGATCACAAACATGATGAGGAGTCTCGAAATGGTCGAGACATAAAGATCAATATATTGGACGACTATATTCGGACACCGGAAGTGTTCCGGGTGATTTCGGAGAAAGCCGGAGTGCCGCAGGGTTAACGGAACCCCCCCCCCCCCCCCCGGAGAAATTATGGGCCTTAGTGGAGAGAGAGGGCTGGCCTAGGGCAGGCCGCGTGCCCCTCCCCCTCTGGTCCGAATTGGACTAGGAGAGGGGGGCGGCGCCCCCCTTTCCTTCTCCCTCTCCCCCTACCTTTCCCCCTCCTAGTAGGAGTAGGAAAGAGGGGAGTCCTACTCCTACTAGGAGGAGGACTCCTCCTCCTGGCGCGCCATAGAGGGCCGGCCGGCCTCCCCCCTTGCTCCTTTATATACGGGGGCAGGGGGCACCTCTAGACACACAAGTTGATCATTGATCCCTTAGCCGTGTGCGGTGCCCCCCTCCACCATAATCCACCTCGATCATATCATAGCGGTGCTTAGGCAACGCCCTGCGTCGGTAGCAACATCATCACCGTCAACATGCCGTCGTGCTAACGGAACTCTCCCGTGAAGCTCTGCTGGATCGGAGTTCGTGGGACGTCATCGAGCTAAATGTGTGCTGAACTCGGAGGTGCCGTGCGTTCGGTACTTGGATCAGTCGGATCGTGAAGACGTTCGACTACATCAACCGCGTTCTCATAACGCTTCCGCTTATGGTCTACGAGGGTACATGGATGATAATCTTCCCTCTCGTTGCTATGCATCACCATGATCTTGCGTGTGCGTAGGAATTTTTTTTTGAAATTACTATGTTCCCCAACATGCCCGGGGCAATGAGTTGCCTAAGCTAGAACTACCGCGGGCTTGGGAACCCTGGGGCAGTTCGTGAACTTCATAGTATCGTGAAGCAAGAAGCACCCGGTCTCCTGTTTGTTATGGAGACAAAAATAGCTGCAGCGAGAGTGGAAAGCTTGAAGACCTCTTTGGGTTTTGCGGGCTATTTTGCAGTCAATTGTGTGGGACTCAGTGGAGGGATTGGAATGTTTTGGATATCTGATCTAGACATTGAATTAAAGAACTATAGTTCCAGCCATATAGATGTTATGGTGCGAAGGAGGAATGATGCCGATAAGATATGGAGAGTGACTGGTATCTATGGAGCTCCATGGGAAGAGGACAGACACCAAAGCTGGAGGTTCATGAGAATATTATTTGAAATTCAGCATCAAGCCTGGATGTGTATTGGAGAATTTAATGAAACTTTACTTGGTTCTGAACACTTCTCGAGAGCACCACGTCCTGAGTGACAGATGCATGCGTTTCGGGGAGTAAATGGATGAGTGTTTGCTTATTGATTTAGGGTGGACAGGAGTTGAATACACATGGGATAATCGCCAGTCAGGCGATTCAAATGTCAAAGCCTGAATTGACAGAGCCTTTGGTAATGCTGCTTTGATGAACATGTTTGAACATATCAAAGTGTGGCATATCATGGCTACAGAGTCGGACCACTATTTTGTCTTGGCGGATCTCCGGGAGAGACTTGGGAAAAATTGACCGAGGGGGGCATGGCCTTTCCGGTATGAAAACGTCTGGCAAACGCATATTGAGTACGACAAACTAGTCTTCGGTAAATGGAGAAAAGGTGCAGGAGGCCAGGGGTTGCAAGGGGTCAATCAAGCTCTGCAGCTACTCCAAGATGATCTGCCGTCCTGGGGAGCACGGGAGTTTGGATGTCTAGCTCACAGAATTCGTAAGCTCCATGAGAAACTTACTTGCGGGAGCGGTCTGTTGGTAGGGGTCCGTCTGACGAAGAAAAAGAGATCACCAAACAGCTAAAGCTAGCTCTTAAGCAAGAGGAAATTTGGACCCGTCAGCTGTCTCGGGTTACATGGCTACGTGAAGGGGACGGGAACATGATACGTCTCCGTTGTATCTACTTTTCTAAACACTTTTGCCCTTGTTTTGGACTCTATTTTGTATGATTTGAATGGAACTAACCCGGACTGACGCTGTTTTCAGCAGAATTGCCATGGTGTTGTTTTATGTGCAAAAAAAATATTCTCGGAATGACCTGAAACTCCACGGAATGTCTTAGAAAAAAAAATAAAAAATCCTCGCCAAAGATGAAGACCAGGGGGCCACACCCTTCTCACGAGGGTGGGGGGCGCGCCCCCTACCTCGTGGGCCCCCTGGAAACCCTCCGACGCCAACTCCAACTCTATATATTTGCTTTCGGAGAGAGAAAAATCAGAGAGAAGAAATCATCGCGTTTTACGATACGGAGCCGCCGCCAGGCCCTAAAACCTCTCGGGAGGGCTAATCTGGAGTCCGTTCGGGGCTCCGGAGAGGGGGATTCATCATCGTCGTCATCATCAACCATCCTCCATCACCAATTTCATGATGCTCACCGCCGTGTGTGAATAATTCCATCGTAGGCTTGCTGGACAGTGATGGGTGGGATGAGATTTATCATGTAATCGAGTTAGTTTTGTTAGGGTTTGATCCCTAGTATCCATTATGTTCTGAGATTGATGTTGCTATGACTTTGCTATGCTTAATGCTTGTCACTAGGGCCCGAGTGCCATGATTTCAGATCTAAACCTATTATGTTTTCATGAATATATGTGAGTTCTTGATCCTATCTTGCAAGTCTATAGTCACCTACTATGTGTTATGATCCGGCAACCCCGAAGTGACAATAATCGGGACCACTCCCAGTGATGACCATAGTTTGAGGAGTTCATGTATTCACTATGTGTTAATGCTTTGTTCCGGTTCTCTATTAAAAGGAGGCCTTAATATCCCTAGGTTTCCAATAGGACCCCCCTGCCACGGGAGGGTAGGACAAAAGATGTCATGCAAGTTCTTTTCCATAAGCACGTATGACTATATACGGAATACATGCCTACATTACATTGACGAATTGGAGCTAGTTCTGTGTCACCCTATGTTATGACTGTTACATGACGAACCGCATCCGGCATAATTATCTATCACTGATCCGGTGCCTACGAGTTTTCCATATACTGGTTTACGCTTATTTACTTTCCCGCTGCTACTGTTACAATCACTACAAAATACCAAAAACATTACTTTTGTTGTCTTTACTTTTGTTGCCGCTACCACCACTATCATATTACTTTGCTACTAAACACTTTGATATAGATACTAAGTTTCCAGGTGTGGTTGAATTGACAACTCAGCTGCTAATACTTGAGAATATTCTTTGGCTCCCCTTGTGTCGAATCAATAAATTTGGGTTGAATACTCTACCCTCAAAAGCTGTTGCGATCCCCTATACTTGTGGGTTATCAAGACTAATTTCTGGCGCCGTTGCTGGGGAGCATAGCTCTATTCTTTGAATCACTTGGGATTTATATCTAGTTATCATTATGAAGAACTTGAGAGATCCAAAAACCAAGATCTATCCCTCAACTACGAGGGGAGGTAAGGAACTGTCATCTAGCTCTGCACTTGATTCACCTTCTGTTATGAGTAAGCTAGCGACACCTACACCTGCTTCTGTTATTCGTTCTGATATGTCGCATGTTATTGATGATGCCTCTTCTGCTATGCATGATACTTATGATGAAATTGCTTCTATGCCTGATACTATTGTGCCCCTTGGTGAATTTCTTGATGAACAAATTCCTAGGGCTAGAGAAAAAGAAAATATTGAATCTGAATACGATGATGATAGTGATGATGAAAATATGCCTGTTATTCCTGAGGGCTATCTTTTTGATATGGAATCTTCTGCCGCTATTTTAGCTTGCAAAGATAGATATGAGCTTAAGAGGTTATTAGTTAAATGGAACAAAGAATCACTTAGAGATAAAATGAAACCCAACCCTGCTTTTGCTACTTCACCTATTTTGTGTTCCTGATAAGGATTATGAATTCTCTGTTGATCCTGATATAATTACTTTGGTTGAATCTGATCCATTTTATGGCTATGAATCTGAAACTACTGTGGCACATCTTACTAAGTTAAATGATATAGCTGCCCTGTTCACTAATGATGAGAGATCGTGTTACTTTTATATACTTAAAATATTTCCGTTCTCATTAAAGGGGATGCTAAGATATGGTTTAATTCTCTTGATCCTGGTTGTGTGCGTAGTCCCCAGGATATGATTTATTACTTCTCTGCTAAATATTTCCCTGCTCATAAGAAACAAGCTGCTTTGAGGGAAATATACAACTTTGTGCAAATTAAAGAAGAGAGTCTCCCACAAGCTTGGGGGAGGCTTCTCAAGTTACTTAATGCTTTGCCTGATCATCCTCTTAAGAAACCTGAAATACTTGATATCTTTTATAATGGACTAACCGATGCTTCCAGAGATTACCTGGATAGTTGTGCTGGTTCTCTTTTCAGGGAAAGAACACCGGATGAAGCTGAAATCTTATTGAATAATATGTTGACAAATGAAAATAATTGGGCACCTCCTGAGCCAGCTCCTACTCCAATTACTGAGCCTATTCCTAAACCAACTCCGAAGAAGAGAGGTGTTCTATTTCTCAGTCCCGAAGATATGCAAGAGGCAAAGAAATCTATGAAAGAGAAAGGTATTAAAGCTGAAGATGTTAAGAATTTACCTCCTATTGAAGAAATACATGGTCTTAATATACCGCCTGTTGAAGAAACTTATGATCTCAATTCTTTATTTATTGAAGAACCTCCTGACCCCGATATCCCGACACAGGTAGTAAAGGTAAATTCTCTCTACAGATATGATAAAGCTGAAGTCCCTCCTACTAAAATTGCTAGTCAGTGCTTGGATGAGTTTGATAACTTTATGTTTAAGCAAGACGACTTCAATGCTTATTTTGGTAGACAATTAAAAGAAAATGCTTATATGATTAGACGCTTGGGTGATTATGTGGCTAATATTAAAGGTGAACTTAAACTTGTTAGCAAACATGCTTCTATAGTTACCACTCAAGTAGAACAAGTACTTAAGGCTCAAAAAGAAGTGCTTGATAAAATGAATAGTAAGAAAAATGATTATGCTGTTAGAGTGGCTACTAGAACTAGTAGAATGACTCCGGAACCTTTGTATCCTGAAGGCCACCCTAAGAGAATCGAGCAAGATTCTCAGAGAAATAATATTGATGTTCCTAGTTCTTCTAAAAAGAAGAAAAAGAAAAATGATAGAACTGTGCAAACTTCTAGTGAACCTATTGCTGAACCACCTGATAATCCAAATGATATCTCTATGTCTGATGCTGAAACACAATCTGGTAATGAACATGAACCTAGTGAAAATGTTAATAATGATGTTCATGATGATGCTCAACCTAGTAATGACAATGATGTAGAAATTGAACCTGCTATTGATCTTGATAACCCACAATCAAAGAATCAACGTTATGATAAGAAAGACTTTGTTGCTAGGAAACATGGTAAAGAAAGGGAACCTTGGGTTCAGAAACCCATGCCTTTTCCTCCAAAACCATCCAAGAAAAAGGATGCTGAGGATTTTGAGCGCTTTGCTGAAATGATTAGCCCTATCTTTTTGCGTATGCGATTAACTGATGTGCTCAAAACAAATCCTTATGCTAAATATATGAAAGATATCATTACTAATAACAGAAAGATACCGGAAGCTGAGATTTCCACCATGCTTGCTAATTATACTTTTAAGGGTGGAATACCAAAGAAACTTGGAGATCCCGGAGTACCTACTATACCTTGCTCCATTAAAAGAAATTATATTAAAATTGCTTTATGTGATCTTGGAGCCGGTGTTAGTGTTATGCCTCTCTCTTTATATCATAGACTTGACTTGAATAAGCTGACACCTACCGAAATATCCTTGCAAATGGCTGATAAATCAACTGATATACCTGTCGGTATTTGTGAGGATGTGCCTGTTGTGGTTGCAAACGTTACTATTTTAACGGACTTTGTTATACTTGATATTCCCGAGGATGATAGTATGTCTATTATTCTTGGGAGACCTTTCCTTAATACTGCAGGGGCTGTTATTGATTGCAACAAAGGCAATGTCACTTTTCATGTTAATGGTAATGAGCATACGGTACACTTTCCGAGGAAACAACCTCAAGTTCATAGTATCAACTCCATTGGAAAAATCCCATCGATTATAATTGGAGGTTTTGAATTTCCCCTTCCTACTGTCAAAAAGAAATATGATATCTATACCTACTAATAAAGCAAGGTGCGTTTCTCCAATATTTTCATCCGTTCACCTATATTATTTTAAATATTTTTTCGTATCCGAGGTGGTACTAAATTTTTATGAAAAAATGGTTCATTGTTTGTATAGCAACCGCGAGCACAACATCGCTACAATGGGCCTCGGCCTCGGCCCATAATGTACACCCGGCACAAATTGCTGCAATGGGCCTCGGCCTTGGCCCATAGTGCACACCCTGCACGGGAGGCTCGAAGTAGCTAAAAAAATATGTGATTGTTCGAAATCAAACTCAGGACCTCCCGGTTCAAGGCATTGTTGTGCTAGCCAACTCAGCGGCCATATCTTGATGTGTTAGATTTAGGGCTTTATGAATAAATAGTGATACTAGGAAAGACAGTGGACACACAATTAAATCGTCCTACCTTGGTTACATCCAACGAATTCAATCAATTTATATTCATTCGCTAACTACTCGAAATATCAATAGGTCGCTTCATAAATTAACGATCTAATGACCGAGAAGGAATTATTAACAATGTAAGAAAGACCCGGAAGGAATTATTGGCTGCCAAAAGAAATACGAGAAAGGAATGCATGAATATGCATAATCAAAGGATTGTAGGCTACCTAGTAAAGATCCGGAAGGAATTATATGTGCTGCCAAAAAAAGACCAGAAAGGAATGCAATTGCAGGATAGGAATTAATTCCCATTCATGGCAAAGACATTAATTATCCATAATCAAAGGAGGATGTATTGTGGGCTGCCTTTGCTATAACAACGGGCCACTAGCATTAAATCTAAAAAAACCGCCCCGTGAATCCAATACTGCATGAATATATCCAAGTCGTATGTCAAAAATTGCATACATAGACATCGAGGTCACTATTAATAATATAAGTTAATATGCGCCTACATGCACAAATACAAAGGTGGCAAAGTTTAGTATATAACTATGTGAAGATTATATGACGACTGTGTGTGCCGGTTTGATAAGTAAATAGTTTGGCTAATAATCAGTTACGTGGAGGTCAGAAGCAACTAGGTTGTTTACTCTGCTTTTCTTATATATCAGCTCATACATCTAGAGGCTCCACCTACCCCACAAAATAAACTAGAGGCTCCACCCACTTACAAAACTCCTCACAATTTTAGCCACTAATTATGAACGGTGGAGCAAAAAATGGCCATGTTGCAGAGAAAAGAGTGCAAAACTGATGATTGGCTAACAAAGGTAAAATATATGAGAGAGCACATTTACAACAAAGAGTGTAGGCAGATGGTGCTTCAAAGTTTATTGTTTTCATATAATACTTGGTCCAGTAAAGTGCATTGTACAAAGTAAGGAAGGTAACCTATTTACTGTATTAAGAAAAAAGGAGAATGCATGAGTATTCACAATAAAGTAGTCCCACCTCAATTTCTTACGTCAAATTCCCTTACTAGGAGTGGAAAAATTGTACCTGCTGCAATTTAGAGTAGCTAGAAAATTTAGGTGGCATTTGAATTATCAACTTTTTGCAGAAAAATGAAAAATTATCAATGATATATAAGGAATTTTCGCAAACATATATAGGTGATTCATGCATAACATACAATGTATATCTAAATATCACAATGAGAAAAGGTAATAAATCAAAAACAAAAGTATATTGTTAAGATGCACTTATTTGAAAATGTGTTATTTTCTTTAAAAAAATTAATTGCAATGTTCAAATAATAAAAGACCGTTTCAATTAGTTACCAAAAAATTGTTCTTAAAGTTTAAAAATTCCTTGAGCTGGTGCGGTTCAATGACACGTGTGTCAATTTCATCACCTTGGAATTGACCACATCCAGACGCATTTTCATCAGTTGGATACCAAGGCCATCTTTCATCAGGATGGAAAGAAGGATAAGCGGTGATACGGGTGGAGCGCCACGCTGGATAACAGGATGTGGACATGCTTAAACCATGCTTATTGGGTTCATGTGATTTTTTCACCCGTTGCAACGCACGGGCATGTTTGTTTTAACCTGGATGTGTTGAAAGGCTCTTGGAATGATGTGTTCTCTACTACATGTTTCAATAATGATATTTACAGGGGGGAGGGGTTTGAAATATGTGGCTACCTCGCATTCATCAATTTTACAAGTAGGTGCACTGCATTTGTATACAACAATCTAAATATGGGAAGTTTAACTCTTTTATTGTGTTGCAAAAAGGATCAAATTGTTTATTTAATCATCAATGGTGGGGTAGAGCACCACTCGGTTGAGTGTTTTGGAATCAGATACTCAAATAAATGATGATCCGGGTTTTTGAATTGATGTATGAAAAGAGGGTTAATCAATTATTATTTTCTCCCATTGCATCGCACGGGCATGTTTCCTAGTACTTATTATAGGGGATGTGCATATCCCCGTTGAGGTAACTTAGTGTTATTCGAAATTTCTCCGCTTTCGTGATTATCGGAATGAGTTTGTTAACAAGACTTGATCAACCTTGTTAGTGGATTCTTTTTGATGAGCATGAGATGGATGAAACTAGAAGCACAACCTTCTGTACCCTCTCTATATTTTCTATTAATTAGTAGAAATAAAGTAAAAATAGTATTTTCTGTCTGTTTCCTGACTTATCCGTGCAATATAAAAATATCCTGAAAATAAAAGTCCTCAGAATGACATGCCAATTTAATATGATTTTTTCGGGAATATTTGAGGATTTACTGTGCAAAAATTACCGCGGGAGGAGCTGTCACGAGGGTGGTGAGCACCCCCCCCCCCTCTAGGGCGCGCCCCCTGCCTCGTGGGCCCACAGTGGTCCTCCTCCACTTATCCCAGCACCCATCTTCTTCCGCTGTCTCACACAAACCCGAAAAACCGACTCAAGCACGAGTTCCAGCCACTTTTGTTGTGATTTTCGATCTCCTTGCTCAAAGCACCTCTCGCAAAACTGCTTGGGGAGATTGTTCCTTGGTATGTGACTCCTCCATTGGTCCAATTAGTTTTTGTTCTAGTGCTTTATTCTTTGCAAATTTGTGCTGCATAGGTGACCATGTTCTTGAGCTTGCATGTCAAATTTATATGGTTCCAAGTAGTTCTAATGCTTGATATAGGCTCTAAGTACTTGTAGGAGTAGTTGCTATCAGTTTTATTGAATTTGGTTCACTTTTGTTTGAAGTGACTAAAAATTTCAGAATTTTTTAGAATATAATGAGGAGATTCTTGAGGGGCTCATCGAGCCAAAGCTCGAAGGAAAAGGCACCGAAGCCTAAGTATAATTTGCCACGCACCGCGAAGGTTCGGGCATGTGAATGGCCTTCCGAGGATTTCTTGAGAGCAGCTGGGATTTATGAAGATTTTCATGAATTGGCTCATAATGCAGGCCTCACCGCTTTCCTCCACGACCAATGCGATTAGTATCTCTTACTCACAAATACCTTTGTGCAAAACTTTCATTTTCATTCTAGGAACTCACCACCCATGGTGGAGTTTCATTTATATGATGAGCATAAGGAGATGTCACTTTATGATTTCTATCAGATTTGTTTAGTCCCTTTTGAGGGCAAGACAGAAGAACCACATCATGATGATGTGGAGGGATTTATTAATAATATCACTGTAGGAGAAACCAGGAAGGTTTCCGATGCACGAATCACTAGCATACATTTTCCTGTTTTACGTTACTTTGCATTATTTGCTAGTCGTTGTTTAATTGGACGCGGAAACTGTGGAAACCTTAGTATCCCTGATATAATTATTCTACTCCAAGGTTTATACAGTGATAACACTTTTAGTATGGGCGGTATTATTGCTAGACGGTTAAATATGAACCATACTAAGGGCCCCATCTTTGGAGGCATCTATGCTACACGCCTAGCCGCATATTTTAACATACCTATTAGGCATGCTGAGAAGGAAGAAAAGGCGTTGCCCCGTGTTTATATAGATCATAAAAGTATGGCGGCACAGGATTTTATTGTTAAGAATAGGGCAGGGGAGCTTAAATATCAATTGTTCTTTAATAAACATCATCCTGAGACTATTACCTTGCCTGCTCCTTCTTTGTTTGATTTGACTGTAGGCACGTACCTTGTTCCGTTGACGGCTATTCACGCCTACCGGAACCCTGCACCAGCCGAGGAGCCAGAACCGGAACCACAATTTGATCCTTCACAACAGTCTAACTATCAGTGGGATCCGTAGATGATTGCCAGCCAGTGGCAATCGGAACCTTCTTCTTCCTCATCGCAGTACGACCCCAACTATTATTATGGATATCCGCCAGGCCAGCCGTGGCCATAGACCAACTTAGGCCAAAAGCCTAAGCTTGGGGGAGTATGTATTTCTCACCGACATTACATTTATGTTCACACACACTCATTGCTAGATGTCGGTGCTCATACTTTTTCACTGTAATATCCATGCTAGTTTATTTTCTTTTCCCTGCTTTCTTCTTGTGTGTTTGTTAAACCTTAAGAAAAAAACAAAAAAAATATTAGTAGTAGTTTATTTTTCTGCTGTAGTAGTAATAATTAAAAAGAAAACCCAAAAATATTTCCCGTTCTTCTTTTGCTTGTTGGGAGCTTTCCCGTGTAAATAGTTTTATTTCTTTTCTTTCCTTTGGGGGTCAGTAGGAGAAGACCATGATTAAATTGTTGAAGAGGCTCTTATATGCATTATTGTTGATTTAACCCAGAGCCCATATTGCCTTGTCTTCTCCTGTTTATTGAATGCTCGAAGATTCCAGCTTATTCCAATGCACGTACACTCTTATTATTATTCACACCGTTCGGTCGTGCAAGTGAAAGGCAATTATGATGATATATGATGGACTGAATGAGATGAGAAAAGCTGGTATGAACTCGACCTCTTTTGTTTTGTAAATATGATGAGTCCCTCGTTCTTGATTCAGCTTATTATGAATAAACATGTTTGCAATGACAATTAGAGATCGTAGTTGCTTGTGACATGCTTGATTAGCTATGAGTTATAATGATTTACCTTGTGTGCCAACATGCTATTGAGATGATTATGATGTGGTATGATGGGGTGGTATCCTCCTTTGAATGATTTAAGTGACTTGACTTTGCACATGTTCACGCATGTAGTTGAAACAAATCAACATAGCCTTCACGATATTTATGTTCATGGTGGATTATATCCTACTCATGCTTACATCCAATGTTTATTAATTTTAATGCATGTACATGGCTGTTGTCGCTCTCTAGTTGGTCGCTTCCCAGTCTTTTGCTAGCCTTCACTTGTACTAAGCGGGAATACTGCTTGTGCATCCAATCCCTTAAACCCCAAAGTTATTCCAGATGATTCCACTATACCTTCCTATATGCGGTATCTACCTGCCGTTCCAAGTAAATTTGTATGTGCCAAACTCTAAACCTTCAAATAAACATTCTGTTTTGTATGCTCGAATAGCTCATGTATCAACCAAGGTTGTCCTTATCTTCCGTGTTAGGCGGGTTATTCTCAAGAGGAGTGGACTCTGCTCCTCACTCACAAGAAAATGGCTGGTCACTGGGATGCCCAGTCCCATGCTTTATGCAAACCAAATCAAAATTAATTGCAAACAAAACTCCCCCTGGGACCTGATGTATGTTGGAGGCACTCGTTGTTTCGAGCAAGCCATGGATTGATGTTTGTTGGTGGAGGGGAGTATAAACTTTACCATTCTGTTTGGGAACCACCTATAATGTGTTTAGCATGGAAGATATCGCCATCTCTTAGTTGTTATGTTGACAATGAAAGTATACCGCTCAAAATACAATTTATCTCTATTGCAAAACCGAGCTCTGGCACCTCTACAAATCCCTACTTCCCTCGGCGAACGGCCTATCCATTTACTTTTATGTTGAGTCATCACCCTCTTATTAAAAAGCACTAGCTAGAGAGCACAGCTGTCATTTGTATTCATCACTATTAATCTATGTTGGGTGTGACTATGATTGGATCTCTTTTACCATGAATTACAATGTCTAGTCAGTCCTTGATCTTTAAAGGTGCTCTGCATTTATGTTTTGCGGTCTCAGAAAGGGCTAGCGAGATACCATCTTGTTATATCATATTATGATTGTTTTGAGAAAGTGTTGTCATCCGAGATTTATTATTATGACTTGCTAGTTGATTATGCTATTGATATGAGTAATTATGAGACCTGAGAATTATAGCAAATGTGGTTAGTTATGATCTATGTTGAAAACTTGAATGCCAGCTTGACATAGTTACAACTGTCGGCGTTCTGGGAACGGGGGTCCCCAGACTTGCCTGCCTGCGGCCTGCGGTGTGGCTCGAGTGGGGGCCCAACATGGCCCATCTTCACCAGCACAAGACTCAAGACCCTCGCGAGGGGCCAAGCCTCGCGAGGCGGACGACACGGCGCATCCTCAGGCGCAGCCTCCTCAGGCTGGCTCGCGAGGAGACGGAGATATCAAGGCGGGGTACCTCGCGAGGTGCCGGTGACGCAAGCCATGACGATCGAGGGTGCCAGGCGGGCGCCAGCGTGCGCAGCGTCCTTCTTTCCTCTTTGGTGCAAAGGGGGCAAGCGCAGCCGCGGAGTACCGAGGCATCAGGCAAAGGTTGCCATTTCGGTGCAACGAGACCAGGACCAAGCGGACTACGAGACGGAGGTCACCATGGAGCCCAGCACGGCGTCACCGCAGAGTCTTTCGCAGGCGAGGACCACCTTTAGTCAGGATAAGAGTACTTGTTGTCCCCCTTCAAATTAGCCCGCCATTGTTGGCTCCCTTCCCGCTCAATATTTGGGAAGAGGACCAGGGCCTCTATAAATAGGGACCGGCCACCCACGTAGCAAAGGGTTCGGTTTGGCGCGTGGATCCGGCTAGCAGAAAGAGAGAGAGAGAGAGAGAGAGAGAGAGAGAGAGAGAGAGAGGTGACTGAACGCCTCCCAGCAGTTCGTCGCCCCAGCTAAGAACTGACCCTCGCGAGTCCGTTCTTCCTTGTAGTGTTCACCATAATCAGCCCCAAGAGGCAATCCATCCACCACACACTGGAGTAGGGTATTACACCACAATGGTGGCCCGGACCAGTATAAATCTTGTGTCTCTTGCGCAGTTCTTTTAGTAGTTTAGATCTTTGTGAGACGGGGAGGTTGAGGACGTGATCTCCACGCGCACCCCAGTGTTCGAACCTTAAGGGTCTGCCGGAACCCGAAATCTGACATTTGGCGCGCCAGGTAGGGGTGCGCCGGAATCCGTCTTCCACCACTCCGCTCTCCTCCAACCGTCGCATCCATGTCTGACGCTCGTCGGGCCCGCGCCGAGCTCCGGGCCGCCATCGCTTCTCGCGTCGCCCAGACGGCCCCCGTTGGTGGGCGTCCTCGTCGTTCCCCGTCGCCCGCCGTCAACGCCGCACCGGCCCGGCGGGGGGCGAGCAGCAAGCATCGTCTCAGCACCCATCCGTGCGGCAAGACGGCCGCACCGCCACCCCATCGCTCGCACCGGCCGGTTCTTCGTCCCGCGCGCTCCGTGCACCCTTGGAGGCTCGATCTGCGCTCCTAGCGGCAAACGAGCTCCTACGCTACCGCCCCGTCGACGACATCTATGAGGAGTGGCTCGACCGCGTCGCCGACCTTGTCCGCGCCGCAGGGGGCTCTTCTGCGCCGTTCGTCCCTCTGCACCACACTCCGCCCCGTGCGGGCAACGAAGCTCCAGAGGCGCACCAGCCGCCTCCCCTCCAAGAAGATGCCATGGCTCCAAGGCGCTTGGCCCCTGGGCGGAACCCGCTCCGTCAGGCGCCAGCGCAGCAAGAGCGGAGCTGCCAAGAAGTTCCTCGCCCGCAAGGGGCTGCCAGGGCGCTCCCTGTTGCGGCACGCCGCGACCCTGCTCCAGCTCCGGCATGCCAAGACCCCGCCCTGCTCCTAGCTGCAACGCGTGGGGACCCTCAAGACCAAGCTCTCCACCAACCGAAGCCTTACGTGGCCACTGCGGGCTGCCACGCCTACACCACTGAGCTGCGCAGCGTCGCGTGGCCCGGCAAGTTCAAGCCTGACTTGCCTCCTCGCTACGATGGCACAACCGATCCCGCGGAATTCCTCCAGCTCTATGAGCTGGGCATCGAGGCTGCCAGCGGGGATGAGAAGGTCATGGCGAACTGGTTCCCCATGGCGCTCAAGGAAGGAGCTCGAACCTGGCTCCTGAATCTGGCTCCAGGCACGATCTCCTCCTGGGACCAGATGCGCACCCGCTTCATCGCCAACTTCCAAGGTACTCGCGACCGGCCACCCGCCGCGAGCGACATGCGCCGCATCAAGCAACAACCCGGAGAGACCTTGCAAAAATACATCCAGCGCTTCAACAGCGCGCGCCTCAAGATCCCCAAGGTGTCCGAGGAGGCCATCATCTCGGCCTTCTCCGATGGCGTGCACGACGTCAAGATGAAGGAGGAGCTGGCAATGCACGAAGACCTCTGCACCTCCCTGGAGCTGTTCAACTTGGCGAACAGGTGCGCCAGGGCTGAGGAGGGACGCCTCTCCCTCCTCGAGCTGCCTGCCGCAGATCCAGAAGAGAAGAAGCCCAAGGCCAAGGACATGAAGCACAAGGGGGCTGCCGTACTTGCGGTAGAACCAGACACAAAGCGGGGCAAGGACCTGCCCGAACCCTCCAGAGGCAGCCGGTACTGTGTGTACCATGACCTCCACACCCACAACACCAACGAATGTCAAGAACTCCGCACCGTGCAAGAAGGAAGGATCGGCCATCGCCCTGACCGTGCTGACCGGGGCTACGGCCGAGGAGGAGGAAGAAACCCAGGGCGATGGGAAGATCGCGGCCCGCGCCCGGGGTGGCGCGACCAGCCTCGCAAGGACCGCTGGCGGGACCCGCCTCATGAGGGAGACTGGAGGGATCAGCCTCGTGAGGATCGCCCTCATGGCAACGCAGGCCTACCTCCTCTGCCGCCACCACCAAGAAGGAACGAAGACCGCCATCAAGACGAGGGGGCTGGGGGCTTCCAAGAGTCGCGCGTAATCGCCTGCATCCTGGGCGGAGCTCAAGCCCCAGCCTCTCAACGTATCTTCAAGCAGTTTGCCCGCGAAGTGAACGCATTTCTCCCCAAGCTCGAAGCAACGCGCCCCCTGAGGTGGTCGGCGTGCGCCATCACGTTCAGCTCGGCAGACCAGCTCAAGTGTGCAGCCACAGCAGGAGTCCTCCCGATGCTCTGCTCCCCAGTCATCAGCAACGTGCTGGTCACCAAGACCCTCATCGATGGTGGAGCGGGGTTCAACGTCCTATCCGTGGAAACATTCAACAATCTCCAAGTGCCCTATGACCAGCTTCAGCCGACCAAGCCTTTCTTCGGGATCACCGACGGTTCCACAGTCCCGATCGGGCAGGTCCGCCTGCCTGTCACCTTCGGGGCCCGCAGCAACTACCGCACCGAGCTCATCGACTTCGACGTCGCCCACATCCGCCTGCCGTACAACGCCATCCTCGGGTACCCAGCCCTGGCCAAGTTCATGGCTGCGACTCACCACGGCTACAACGTCCTCAAGATGCCAGGAAGTGGCGGAGTCATCACGGTGCCCTGTGAAGAGAAGGATGCAGTGTGTTCCCTGGAGAGAGCCTATCAGGCCGCGTCGCTGGAAGACCCAGATCGCGGAAGCAGGAGGCTTCCTGAGACCACCCCCAAGAAGAAGAAGACGTCATCAGGCTCGGCCCCTCAGGAGGCAGGCCCTTCAGGGCCCGTGTCTGCCTAGGGGGACCCTCCTTCCATCGCATAGGGAAGCGCACCTGGCGCCCTCCTCAGGCAGGGCTCGGGGGCTCTCACCTGGAGGGCCACCGACCTAGCCAGGGTCACGAGGGAGGCGCTTGGGCACCATGTGGAAGCATGCTTCACAGCACGTTTCCCCCGGGAAGGAGCCAGGCGAGGAGAGTCAGACCAGCACGAGTTCGTTGACAAGGCCATTCAAGAACTGCAGGACTCGAGGATCATGAGAGGTTGCCGCCACCTACCAGCTGTGGCCCCTCATCCAGGCGAGGATGGCGGGCTGCGCGCCTGCGTCGACGTACCAGGGCTCAATCGGATCGCCATGACGGAGCGCCTCTGGCCCTTGCAAGTGGGGCGCTGCGGAGGTCCACCCCACAGCTATGTTCGCATGCCCTACAGCCTGCCGAGCATGGCTACGGCGCACCAGCGCCTCATGAGGGGCATCATGGAGGCTCAGGAAGACAGGCGTTCCGCGGCCTTGGCGGAGATGAAGGCAGCTCGCGAGGGGTCAGCAATGCCTCCGGAGCCTCCCGAGGCCCCGGGGCCTGGGGGCTCGTGAGGATGGGCTTCCGCAGCCCACCGAGCCTACTGCACCAACGCCACTTCGCCAACGACATTCTCAGGTGACATCTTCCAAGCCTCATTCCCAGCTGGGAGCACCCTCCCAGGGTTGTGTCACTCCCAGGCCGCGTGGGTCCGTCCCCGCGGCATGTATCTGCATTTACTTTTCGGTCGTTGGTTTGCCTTGATTGGGGGCGCCCCTCGGGCTGCATCATCCCCAAGCCGCTGGGGCCAGGCCGAGCGGCGTGTATCTCCATCGCGTTTATTTCCAACTATGCATTTGCCTATCATGCTTGATTGCATGATGCCCGTCCGCGGCATCCCTTCTTCTCCATGTCGACTACTTGCAGGTTAAAGGGGGGGTGCCTGAGCATCGCGACTCAGGGCTCTTACTGGCTCTCTAGCCCTCACCCTCTGGCCTTGTCCACGGCATCGCGACCTGGCATACCAGCGACGGCTGAGACAAGCTCGAGGGCCGGGACCCGAGGACGTAGAGTACCGGCATCTAACCAAATTTTGCAGGGACACACCTCAAGATACGGCCCAGTGCCAGGCGCAACCCGCCTAGGGGTAGGGCCTCGTGAGTCCCGCGCTGGCTCATGGGTGCCCAGATACACCTCACCTACTCCAACCAGCAAGCTCTTGAGTGACTAACGATTGACTAATGGCTGCCACGGCAACACCATCTTCTTTCTGTGATGACTCTGCAGGATCCTTGGAGGGAACTGCGCTAGCCAAGGCCCTCATGAGGTTCCCTTCACCCTCGCCCGCGCGAACCGCTTGCACGTTAAAGGGGGGTGCCTGAGCATCGCGACTCAGGGCTCCTACTGGCTCTCCAGCCCTCACCCTCTGGCCTTGTCCATGGCATCGCGACCTGGCATACCAGCGACGGCTGAGACAAGCTCGAGGGCCGGGACCCGAGGACGTAGAGAAGAAAGGGGAGCAGAGGCAAGGAGGAAGGGGCTCGCGAGGACCTTGCCGAGCAATTCCGCTCCTACCGACGCACGAACCCGACGGCACACCAGGAATAATCCCCGATCCCCAAGATAAGTCACCATCCAAAACACTGGCTACCGTGACACAACCCCCGAACCTAAGGCAATTCCGTACTAGCGACGTTGCCTCCCTTTCTCACCAAGCAACGGCTGCTTGGGCGCCAAAGGGGACCTCCTGAGCATCGCGACTCAGGGGCTCTTACCGGACCCTGGGTCGCTCACCTCCTGGCCTTGACCACGGCATCGCGGCCTGGCATACTAGCGACGGCTGACGCTGCCTTGGGACTGGGACCTGTCGGCGTAGAGCACCAAGCCCTCGCGAGGTTCGGAAGGGAGGACTAAGCTATGACAAAATCAGCAACTCACACAAATCCATAGCGAAGGTCATATATTAACAAACGGGATTACAGACACCTTACAAGCCCCCGTGGGGCGCATTTTGATTCCTCGCAGGGAACGGATCCTAAGGAGTGCTAACTACACGGGCTCCTGCAAAAGATGCCATCATCAACAGTGGGCCGTCAGGCACCGGCGCCAACCCCATCCAGATCAGGGTCGGCGACGGCCTGACGAGCCCGCCCTGCTCCGGGAGCGGCGCTGGCTCGGGGGCTCGTAGATGTCGTCGCTCGTCTCCGGAGTCGCGAAGATTTCGCTGGAGTCGCTGGACCCCCCGGCGCCTTCGCCAAGGGAGCGGTCGACGGGCCTAGCCCTCGCTAGGGCAAGGTCCTGGCCACCTCTCCCGCGGCAACACTCCAGCCGGCGCCCGATCGCGTCGAAGGCCTTGAAGAACATCACCGCAGCGCCATCATACTCCAGGTGGACCGTGATGACGCCCCTCTCCTTGCAAACCCGGGCGACTTCTCTCCAGCCGCGGGACAAGTAGACCTCGCCCGGAGCAGCGACCACGACCTCTGCCTCGGTCGCAAGGGCGCTGCAGCCGGCGTGCTGCAGCCAGAGCTCTAGAGGCCCTCCTAGAGGGACGACGGAGGCGAAGAAGGGAGGCAGACGGATCCAGGATTGAAGAGGAACGACGACGTGGAGCACGAACTCGTGGGAGGAGCCCTCGGCGTGGACTCCGGGAGGAACCACCCACGCCTTCGTGACCCAACGGCGCCTACGACGGCGCCGGTCACGGAGATCAGCATCAACACATCGGGGCCCTCAGCGGGTGCATACAAAGGAAGCAGGAACCCCAGCGGAGCCCGCTCGCACCAGGGCCTCGGCTCCACCCGACGGTCTTCCTCGCCCCGGCTGCAAAGGGCGAGCCGCTTCTCTTCGGCGGGAGCGGGTCTGGCCCCTCTCGAGGAGCTTTTCCCTTCTCTGCTGCGGAGAACCGGCGGATCGGAGCCATCACACCAAGACGGATCAAGGATCGGGAAGAAGGAGAAAGCAAGGAGGAATGGAGTAGAAGGGCACGCGCCGTACAGTACTTATAGCCAGCAAAGGCCAACCACCGGCCTCCACGATCACAGGTAATCATGACACGATTTGCATGCAGGGACTTTTCCAGCTCGCGCGATCACCAAGGCATCATGGGGAAGTGGAGTCACCCACGTCCAATCAACCGCCACGCGGCGTCCAAGGCCGCAGGCTGTTAGGGCCCGCGGCGCTTCGCCCTTGCCCTTTCGCCTCTCGACACGGCTAAGTCCGTGCGCACCTTGGGCCCGGGGGCCACTGTCGGCGTTCTGGGAACGGGGGTCCCCAGACTTGCCTGCCTGCGGCCTACGGCGTGGCTCGAGTGGGGGCCCAACATGGCCCATCTTCACCCGCACAAGACTCAAGACCCTCGCGAGGGGCCAAGCCTCGCGAGGCGGACGACACGGCGCATCCTCAGGCGCAGCCTCCTCAGGCTGGCTCACGAGGAGATGGAGATATCAAGGCGGGGTACCTCGCGAGGTGCCGGTGACACAAGCCATGACGATCGAGGGTGCCAGGCGGGCGCCAGCGCACGCAGCGTCCTTCTTTCCTCTTTGGTGCAAAGGGGGCAAGCGCAGCCGCGGAGTACCGAGGCATCAGGCAAAGGTTGCCATTTCGGTGCAACGAGACCAGGACCAAGCGGACTACAAGATGGAGGTCACCATGGAGCCCGGCACGGCGTCACCGCAGAGTCTTTCGCAGGGGAGGACCACCTTTAGTCAGGATAAGAGTACTTGCTGTCCCCCTTCAAATTAGCTCGCCATTGTTGGCTCCCTTCCCACTCAATATTTGGGAAGAGGACCAGGGCCTCTATAAATAGGGACCGGCCACCCACGTAGCAAAGGGTTCGGTTCGGCGCGTGGATCCGGCCAGCAGAAGAGAGAGAGAGAGAGAGAGAGAGAGAGAGAGAGAGAGAGAGAGAGAGAGAGAGAGAGAGGTGACTGAACTCCTCCCAGCAGTTCGTCGCCCCAGCTAAGAACTGACCCTCGCGAGTCCGTTCTTCCTTGTAGTGTTCACCATAATCAGCCCCAAGAGGCAATCCATACACCACACACTGGAGTAGGGTATTACACCACAATGGTGGCCCGAACCAGTATAAATCTTGCGTCTCTTGCACAGTTCTTTTAGTAGTTTAGATCTTTGTGAGACGGGGAGGTTGAGGACGTGATCTCCGCACGCACCCCAGTGTTCGAACCTTAAGGGTCTGCCGGAACCCGAAATCCAACAACAACAACAACAACAACAAGAGCAAACAGAGTTTGTAAAAGTTTTTCTTTCTTTCTTTCAGTTTGTCAACTGAATTGCTTGAGGACAAGCGAGGGTTTAAGCTTGGGGGAGTTGATACGTCTCCGTCGTATCTACTTTTCCAAACACTTTTGCCCTTGTTTTGGACTCTATTTTGTATGATTTGAATGGAACTAACCCGGACTGACGCTGTTTTCAGCAGAATTGCCATGGTGTTGTTTTATGTGCAGAAAACAAATATTCTCGGAATGACCTGAAACTCCACGGAACGTCTTAGAAAAAATAATAAAAAATCCTCGCGAAAGATGAAGACCAGGGGGCCCACACCCTTCTCATGAGGGTGGGGGCACCCCCCCCCCCCCTAGGGCGCGCCCCCTACCTCGTGGGCCCCCTGGAAACCCTCCGACACCAACTCCAACTCTATATATTTGCTTTCGGAGAGGAAAAAATCAGAGAGAAGAAATCATCGCATTTTACGATACGGAGCCGCCGCCAAGCCCTAAAACCTCTCGGGAGGGCTGATCTGGAGTCCGTTCGGGGCTCCGGAGAGGGGGATTCGTCGCCGTCGTCATCATCAACCATCACCAATTTCATGATGCTCACCGCTGTGCGTGAGTAATTCCATCGTAGGCTTTCTGGACGGTGATGGGTGGGATGAGATTTATCATGTAATTGAGTTAGTTTTGTTAGGGTTTGATCCCTAGTATCCATTATGTTCTAAGATTGATGCTTCTATGACTTTGTTATGCTTAATGCTTGTCACTAGGGCCCGAGTGCCATGATTTCAGATCTGAACCTATTATGTTTTCATGAATATATGTGAGTTCTTGATCCTATATTGCAAGTCTATAGTCACCTACTATGTGTTATGATCCGGCAACCCCGAAGTGACAATAATCGGGACCACTCCCGGTGATGACCATAGTTTGAGGAGTTCATGTATTCACTATGTGTTAATGCTTTGTTCCGGTTCTCTATTAAAAGGAGGCCTTAATATCCCTTCCAATAGGACCCCCCTGCCACGGGAGGGTAGGACAACATATGTCATGCAAGTTCTTTATCATAAGCACGTATGACTATATACGGAATACATGCCTACATTACATTGACGAATTGGAGCTAGCTCTGTGTCACCCTATGTTATGATTGTTACATGATGAACCGCATCCGGCATAATTATCCATCACTGATCCGGTGCCTACGAGTTTTCCATATACTGGTTTACGCTTATTTACTTTCCCGCTGCTACTCTTACAATCACTACAAAATACCAAAAACATTACTTTTGTTGTCTTTACTTTTGTTGCCGCTACCACCACTATCATATTACTTTGCTACTAAACACTTTGCTGCAGATACTAAGTTTCCAGGTGTGGTTGAATTGACAACTCAACAGCTAATACTTGAGAATATTCTTTGGCTCCCCTTGTGTCGAATCAATAAATTTGGATTGAATACTCTACCCTTGAAAGCTGTTGCGAGCCCCTATACTTGTAGGTTATCAGAACACGGGATATTTTCAGGCCAGGCTTCATAACGTAAGCGCATGAACAAAATTGAGGGATTGGAACGTGCCAATGGTTCGAAATGTAGTACAGCAGATGAGGATCATGCGGAGGTTCAATCCTTTTATCAGGCTTTGTATTTGTCACAAGGTTTTCATCAACTCGACGAGTTACTATAGTATGCCCCTGCCCTAGTGATAGATGCTATGAACTATTGGGGAACACAGTAATAATTCCAAAAAAATTCCTACATGTCACCAAGATCAATCTAGGAGATGCTAGCAATGAGAGAGAGGGAGTGCATCTTCATACCCTTGAAGATCGCTAAGCGGAAGCGTTACAAGAACGCGGTTGATGGAGTCGTACTCGCGGAGATTCAAATCGTGGAAGATCCGATCAAGCGCCGAACGGACGACACCTCCGCGTTCAACACACATACAGCCTGAGGACGTCTCCTCCTTCTTGATCCAGCAAGGGTAGAGGAGAAGTTGAGGGAAAACTCCGGCAGCACGACGGCATGGTGGTGGTGGTGGAGCTCATGGTTCTGCGGCAGAGCTTCACTAAGCACTACAAAGGAGGAGGAGGTGTTGGAGGAGGGAGGGGCTGCGCCAGGGGAAGGGGTGCGGCTGCCCTCTCTCTCCCTCACTATATATAGGGGGATGGGGAAGGAGGAGGCGCCCTACGATTTCCCTAGGGGAGGGGCGGCGGCCACTGGGGAAACCCTAGATGGGTTTGGGCGCCCCCCACCCCTAGGAAACTTGCCCCCCAAGCCGGGAGGGGCGGCTGCCCTTGGGGAGGCGCCCCCACCTCTCCAGGTTACGTGAGATGGGGTCGGAGGGGCGCACAACCCCTTAGTGGGCTGGTGTGCCCTCTCCCCTTGGCCCATAAGGCCCCCCAACGCTTGTCGGGGCCTCCGAAACTCCTTTCGGTCATGCTGGCCGTCACCCATTACTCCCAGAACAATTCCGGACTCTAATACCCTTCGTCCAATATATTGATCTTAACCTCCGGGCCATTCTGGAGTTCCTTGTCACGTCCTGGATCTCATCCTGGACTCCGAACAACCTTCGGAACCACATACTATTCCCATTACAACTCTAGCATCACCGAACCTTAAGTGTGTAGACCCTACGGGTTTGGGAACCATGCAGACATGACCGAGACATCTCCGGCCAATAACCAACGGCGGGATCTAGATACCCATGTTGGCACATGTTCCACGATGATCTCATCAGATGAACCAAGATGTCGAGGATTCAATCAATCCCGTATACAATTCCCTTTGTCCATCGGTATGTTACTTGCCCAAGATTCGATCGTCGGTATCCCCATACCTCGTTCAATCTCGTTACCGGCAAGTCTCTTTACTCGTTCTGTAACGCATGATCTCGTGGCTAACTCCTTAGTCACATTGAGCTCATTATGATGATGCATTCTCGAGTGGGCCCAGAGATACCTCTCTGTCATATGGAGTGACAAATCCCAGTCTCGATTCGTGCCAACCCAACAGACAGTTTCAGAGATACTTGTAGTGCACCTTTATAGCTACCAGTTACGTTGTGACATTTGATACACCAAAAGCACTCCTGCGGTATCCGGGAGTTGCACAATCTCATGGTCTAAGGAAATGATACTTGACATTATAAAAGCGCTAGCAAATGAACTACACGATCTTGCGCTATGCTTAGGATTGGGTCTTGTCCATCACATCATTCTCCTAATGATGTGATCCTATTATCAACGACATCCAATGTCCATGGTCAGGAAACCATAACCATCTATTGATCAACGAGCTAGTCAACTAGAGGCTTACTAGGGACATGTTGTGGTCTATGTATTCACACATGTATTACGGTCTCCGGTTAATACAATTACAGCATGAATAATAGACAATTTTGTATCTAATCCTTAATTTCTCTATATCTACTATTCCGCTTCTATGATTTGAAAGATGCGGACTAATCTAATGCTAAACATAAACTAACCTTAATTTGGTCGCTCATCCGTGCGGTCGGCCGGCCAGAATGCGCGGTGGATCAACACGAGGCACCTGCATATCCCGTTCCCTTCTCGACTGAGAGATTGATCGACATGGCGGATGGCAGCCGGCGGCAGGCTCGAACGCAGAAGCATGTTGGAAACGAAGCGATAAGAGCATCTCCAACAGGCGCGGAATGCGCCGCCTGGTAAAAACGGATTTGGCGTGCGCCCATCGCCTGGTTTGGCGCGGCGCGCAGTGTTTCCTCCAGCAGCCGCGCTGAAAAGCCGCGCGCGCGCAGCTCCAGCAGGCGCGGTAAAATGCAGCGCGCGCTCATTCTACAATATTTTTTAAATTAAAATTACATAGATAAAAAACGATACAAAGATATTTTACATCGGTGCAACTACTACGGCATAGATAGATAGATAGTTCGACATACATAGATAGATAGATACTACTACGGCATAGATAGATAGATAGAAACTACTACGGCATACATAGATAGAAAACTACTCCAAGTCGCTACCATCACCATCACTCTCGTCGGTGTCGTCCGAGGTTGAGAGCCATATGTCGTCCCAACGTTCATCGTCCGAGGTGAAGAACGACCTCCCACCTGCGGAGACGATGTCGCACTGTTCGTTCGCCACTGCCTTCCGCTGACGCCGTTCCGCCCGCTCCGAGCGGCGCCTTGCCGTCCTCTCCGCCCAGTAGGCACGCTCGGCGTCGACGTCCTCTGGGTGGCGACGGCGCCACTCCGCCATGGCTCGCTCGTGCTCCTCGGCGACGAGGAGACGGCGATGCCGCCGAGAGTGGTCGGCACGGTCCATGTCCGTGATGAGACACGGCGGAGGGGCGAGGCGCTGTGCCTCCTCGCGCGTGAAGACGTCCCGGAAATTCATCTGCGACCAGGGCCTCTCCAAGCGCCACGCCACCGCGTCGTACGCGCGGGCCGCCTCGCGCGCGCTCTGGAACGTCCCGAGGCCGAGCCGGACGTCGCCGGACCGTATCTCGGCGGAGTACCCGCCGTTGGGGCGCTCGCGGACGCCGCGAGAGCCCGAAGCACCCCGGCGGCGCGGCGGCATGGTGGCGCGGTGGTGGCGCACAAAGCGGCGAAGCGGCGAGGTTGCGAGGAGGAGGGCGCGAGGCTGTTCTGTGCGCGTGGTGAAGCGCGGGACTTTATAGGCGCGCGTGAAGCGGCGCGCCATATCTACCGCGCCGCGTGCCGCTTTCTCCCACGCGCGCGCACAAACGCTTCCCGCGCGCGGTAACTTCCCGCCACCGCTGGAGCGCACAGAACCAACCGGCGCGCGCGAAAAACTGTTTTTACCGCACGGGTGCGTGTTTTGCCGCGCCTGTTGGAGATGCTCTAAAGGAGATCTAAAAATTGTGCATACGGGTGTATTACTTCCTACCACCCTAGCCTGGTTTGCTTCCACTGTGGGATGCTTTCCTTTTCACTTGTCCTAGATTTTGGGCCTTGTGCGTGCAATCATTTGTAAAAAATAAAACGGGCCTCATCATATAGGTAGCCAGCCATAGGGGGGCAAAGCAACCAACGAACAGTTATTAGCGAGAAAAATCAGCGAACAAACTGATCGCTATTAATGGGTGACCCGATCGTCAGGGGGGGTCTAGCCCCCCCTTGTCCCCCCTTGAATTTGTCCCTGCCTGTATCACCATACCTCTTTCTCCTTTGTGCTGAAGGTTTTACCTCTTTGTTGAATAATTTTGGAGGGACACAAGTTAACAGAGGGATTCGAGTGAGCTATTGGTCGCCGTGGATAAACCACTTACTCTTTGTTGACGACAGCTTAATTTTCATTCAAGAGAAGGATTTGAGTGGTCATCGGCTAAATGATATATTGCGGATCTATGGGGAATGCTCGGGACAGGCAATAAACAAGGCAAAAAGTTCCATCTACTTCAGCCCGAACAGTCCTACCACAATCTGGCAAAGCCTGAAGCAAATTCTGAACATTTCAGTCGAAGCATTTAGTGAAAGATACTTGGGGCTTCCCACTACAACGAGAGGGATTATGAGTGGTACATTTGATCATATTCGAGAACGGATCCGTAGCAAGCTTCAGGGAGGGTCAGAGCGTATGATCTCTTGTGCAGGAAGAGAAGTTGGATTGAAAACAGTTGCACAAGCTATACCAACCTTCAGTATGTCTTGCTTTAAGTTGACGAAGAAGGTGTGTAAGAGCTTGGTGTCACTCATGGCAAAGTATTGGTGGAGTTCATCTCTGGATCGTCGGTCCATGCATTGGATTTCTTGGGATGCAATGTCGAAACCAAAGACAAGTGGCGGGATGGGGTTCCGGGAGCTGGAATTGTTCAACCTAGCCATGCTAGGTAAGCACGACTGGCGTTTGATGACAACACCAAACTCTTTGTGCTCTCATGTTCTAAAAGGAAAATATTTTCCTTCCAACGATTTCATGCAAGCTACGACGCCTAAGAGTTCTTTTGCTACTTGGTGAGCTATAATCGAGGGAAGGAAGGCCTTACAGACTGGTTTGATTAAGCGCATTGGGAGTGGTACAACAATTTCCATTTGGGAGGATAAATGGATTCCCAATATTGTATCCATGACGCCTCATCAGATCAATGATACACAGCTGAACTTGGTGTCAGATTTGATTGATGCTGAGAGTGGTGTGTGGAAAACTGAAGTTGTCAAACAAAATTTCATTCCCTCGGAAGCAGACGCGATCCTTAATATAACTATCAAAATGGGTGGAGGTGAAGATATCTTGGCCTGGGAGTTTGAGAAGGCCGGAACATACACTATAAAATCTGCGTATCGCTCTCTAGTGACTCAGAATGAGCACAAAGCTCTAGAGGAAGGGACGTGTACGGAATCTTCAGAGACAGAAAAACAGTTGTGATCTTGCTTGTGGAGTGTTTCCCAAGGTGATTCCCAAGGTACAAGTGTTTTGGTGGCGAGTGTTGCAAGGTATTCTCCCTGTCGGTGTCAAAACTGGCGGATCTCGGGTAGGGGGTCCCGAACTGTGCGTCTAGGCTGGATGGTAACAGGAGGCAGGGAACACGATGTTTTACCCAGGTTCGCGCCCTCTTGATGGAGGTAAAACCCTACGTCCTGCTTGATTAATATTGATGATATGGGTAATACAAGAGTAGATCTACCACGAGATCAAGGAGGCTAAACCCTAGAAGCTAGCCTATGGTATGACTGTTATCTATGGAGTTGATGTCCTACGGACTACAACCCTCCGGTTTATATAGACACCGGATGGGGTTAGGGTTACATAGAGTCGGTTACAATGGTAGGAGATCTTGAATATCCGCATCACCAAGCTTGCCTTCCACGCCAAGGAAAGTCCCATCCGGACACGGGACGAAGTCTTCAATCTTGTATCTTCATAGTCCAGGAGTCCGGCTAAAGGTATAGTCCGGCTACCCAAACACCCCCTAATCCAGGACTCCCTCAGTAGCCCCTAAACCAGGCTTCAATGACGACGAGTCTGGCGCGCAAATTGTCTTCGGCATTGCAAGGCGGGTTCCTCCTCCAAGTCCTTCATAGAAGATTGTAAACACCAAGAGTAGTGTCCGGCTCTGCAAAATAAGCTTCCACATATTGCCATAGAGAGAATAATATTAACACAAATCAAATCTGCTGACGTATTCCGCAGTGCGTCATCACACTACGGCCAAGTCCTTTACTCGAATCGTTTTCACTTTTCCACCTCAGCGTGTTTTGCGAGGCGGTTTCCTTGGCACGTCTTGTCAAAGCAGAGATCGTGTACCCCCCTTTTACGGGATTCTCATCAATACGGACGTGGGTAACCCAATCGTGCCCGTTAGCATGTTTTCTCGATTAAAGGCGAGTCCCAAACGGTTATGGGGAGGGCTCCTGGTATTCAACCTCTTATAAAGAGACCAGGGCCTTACTCCTTTTCTCCAATCCCAAAACAAGTTCGCCCGTCGCCTTGAGTTCCAACACCCTAGGCTCCAGATTCCGGGCGCCTCGGACCTTCGACAATGTCTGGTTCCGATCTTCAAGGCCGATGGATGCCCTCCTCCGTCACGGAGGAGGACGTGCTAAAGTTGAGAGAGGCTAAGTTCTTGACCGCCGAAATTTCGCACAGGTTGCCTGCTCAAAGGCAGGCTATCCCCAATCCCCAGCCCGGCGAGAGCGTAGTGTTCATGTCTCACTTCCTTCGGGGGTTAGGCTTCCCGATGGATCCCTTTGTGAGGGGACTGCTGTTTTATTACGAGCTAGAATTCCACGACTTAGCTCTGGAGTCCATCCTCCATATCTCCTCGTTTATCGTCGTATGCGAAGCGTTCCTCCGTGTTACCCCTCACTTCGGATTATGGCTCAAGACATTCAAAGTGGAACCGAAGATGATCAAGGGACGGCACGCAGAGTGCGGAGGCGCTGTTATAAGCAAAAATGTTGATGCTCCATGGCCCGAGGGCTCTTTTCAAGAGGAGCTAGGCTTGTGGTAGCGAGAGTGGTTTTATATCACCGCTCCCCGGAGCACCAAATGGGTGGCGCCTCCTGCCTTTCGCTTGGGTCCCCCACCACGGCTAGCGTCATGGGTCAACAGAGGGTTAGATTGGGGTTTGCCCAAAGACGTGCCCTTGTTATAGGGCCGAATTAAGGATCTCTTGGAAGGAGACCTCAGCCTGGTCAAGGTGACGCAGGTCATGCTGATTCGCCGAATATTGCTCGGCAAACATCACCCCCTTCGCCTGTGGGAGTTTAATCCAGAGGGACCGCGAGCTCTCCAGAACTTCATGGGCGCAACGCCCGCGGAGATGTATAAACTGTTCTTCGGATCACAAGAGATGTGTCCGGATTTAACCAAGGACGCAGGCCTAAGCTGCAATCGCCCGGATACTCAAGTAAGAAACCTTGTGCCCGCACCTTCTATCCGTATAATTGTCATAAACTTGCCCCTAAAAGAGCCGTTCTTTTAAACATGAGTGGATAACAAAGGCAAAGTTGATCAGGTGTCCGGCTCCCCTTCCCGAAACCAGGCCGGATCCCGTGCTGGTCAGGATGCTGGAGATAATGCCTTTGGAGGGAAGCGAGGGGGAGGACAAGGAAACTATGGCCTCCTCGAAGGAGGCTGCTCCGAAGGGAGGAACCGACAATTCCTCTCCTAAGGGGAAGAAGAGAGCCGCCTCTGACGACCCGGAAACCATGGCCTCGAAGCGGGGGAGAAAATCCTCGTCAGAGGGTCCGACGCCGGGGACTTCCTCGGCCGGACTACGCCCTCAAGGGGATGAGCCCTCCAGCGAGCCGTAAGTAGAGAAAGATTTTCCTTTTGAGGGATGAGGGAAATCCTTGATTTATATCTGAGAAGATTAACCAAACCTTTACCTTGTAGCTCAGGCCTCAGCCCTTCTCAGCAGAGCTCGTCTTCGGGGGATCTCCTTCTGGAGATGATGGAGAGCAGGATGCCTCCCCCTGCCATGCCGCCTAGCAGGGCAGGCAACCCTGAGGTGTCGTCGCGGAGGGTTTCTCCGAATCCGGCAGGGGCGGAAGGTAGCTATGTGGCCCCCCGAGGTTCTCAGCGTCCGGCCTTCGAAAGAGGTCATGGGATGAGCCCGACACCGTCTGGTGCTCGGCCGGAGGAGCTAAAGATTCTGCTGGGGCGAGCTTCTATCTCAGAGGAGCACCGTGCATTGATGGGCACGGTGATTGAAAGGATTTCATCCGCCGAGAGCGGATTGCATGAGGCCGTCAAAAGTTTACTGACGGGTTTCGAGGTACATTAGATAATGTACACTTTTGTCAGTTGCGCATGAATAAGATGCGCCCTGTGTAGATAGTAGCCCCTGAGACTCTGCGCGTCGTCAAGAAATGACGGCACACGGAGGGTCATAATCCCAGGTCTAAGATGTCGCCTTTGAATGTAGGTGGCAGGGTGTCCGGAATTGAGCCAAACTGATGATTTTGCCGAACTAAAGCGGCAGCTGGACGTGGCAGATGCCGACATCATGCTTGTCAACAAGCGGCTTGATGAGGCTCAAGGTATGTAATTCCTTGGGCGGCATCAGGTAAGAACAGTTTTATGCCTGTGTCTTACGATGTGTGTTTTTGACGCAGATGGTGCGGCCGCCGTGGAGAGTCTTAGGGCAGAACTTGCCCGAGCGAAAGAACAAGCCAGAGAAAGTGATGCGGCCACCAAGAAAGCCCTTGAAGAGCTGAGAGCCGAATAGGCTGCTCATTGCCAAAGCAAGGAAGAGATGGCCGAGATGGACGAAAAGTTAAAAAGCGCTACAGACCGTTGCAGACTTCTTGAAAAAGAAGACCAGGTGAAACAAACGGACTTAGAGAAGGCCGTTGCCAATGCCAAGGACGTGCGCTCTGCGATGAGAGCTGCGAAGGAGGAGCTGCGTCAGGCCGAACTGATTGCGGCTGGAAAGCCCTTTATGCTGCGAAGGAAATTTTGCGATCCGAAGTTTTCTCCATTGGACCGGATGTGGAGTGTGGAGAATACCTATCTGTACTTGGCAGCGAGTGCTGCTGATGCGACCGAACACTTTCGAGATCAGAAAGATCGCGAAGTGGAAAAGCTTTTCTGGTCGCAGTTTCACAATCTAGAGCATCCACTGGCAGTGGACGATCATTTGGCTCAATGGGCCGAACTGAATAGGTTGTCCGGACTCGCCATGAAGTACGTCATGGGTCACCTGTGGCCGGGGAGATCGGAGCCAAAGAGTTATTTCAGCTTGGTGCAGCAATTCCTTGATGCGGTGCCGCGTATAAATGCAATGAAGAGGTCAGCATGCATAGAGGGCGCAAGGATGGCTCTTGCCTGTGTTAAGACATACTGGGCAGAGATGGAGACCACCGTTGTTGCGTCCCGAGATTCGGACAAAAGCCGAGTACCCTCCGAGCACTATTTTTAGGAAGTTCTTGAAGGCGCTCGTGTAATAGAGACGCAGTGCTCGAAAGATGCTATGTTATGATAGCATATGTAATTATAAAGTAATATTTTGATAAACTGTAGTGGCTTTTTTTATACTTATGCCTTCAAGTATTGGGAACACCTCCTGTGCGGCCGTTTTAAGATATATATATATATATACAAGATCTGAAAGATGGCAGTCGTTGGCTTCAGCCCCCATGCACATAGTGCGGGGGTGCTCGCAGAAGACGCATTTTCACACTTAACCCAACGTCTTGGTCCTACAAAGGAGGTGATAGCGCAGCGGGCCAGGCAACCAGACTATAATGCTTTAACACTTTCACTTAGCCATAGGAGCTTGACAGTGAGACTATTTAGGTAGCCCCTTGGTGGCGACTGCGCTCGTCCGAGTTCGGGGCGCATATGTGCTTGACCGGGAAGCGGCCCTTCGTTAAAGCGGAGGAATCCGACAGATTCCGATAGGTCATCGAGTGGCTGACCAGTCTCATGCTACATCATGACAGTCAGTTTTCGGCTTTCTCTACTGAGGTGCTCGCCCGGCCGAACTGGGGCACAATCGCAGTAGTTCTCCTGGTGCTACCTTAGCCAATAGAGCGGAACGTAAGGTAGCCGAACTCAGGAGCCGGGCAACCCAACATTTGACCAAAGACATGATTCGGAGCTGATGCATATAATGCCAAAACTCGCGACGCCGAACACTCCCTAAGGTGTGCGGTCTTTATGAGTGCGGGCGAAACAACACTCTTTATTAAAAAAGCCCCTAGTGTCCAGGTACGTGCAGAAATTCTGACGTGGCCACATGCCAAGACGCCAGCCTCCTCCTTGGTTATATCAGAAAAAACCAGGGGATGTGTAGCAATGAGAGACAGTAAAAAAGGTTTACGCAAGGTCTTAATCTAAAAAGAATCCTTTAGGACGGGTCCCTACTGCACGTCTGCGCCCGTGTCTCCATTGTGCCGTATCCTGGACGGGCGCCGTACGACGTTCATATGTAAAAGAGAGGAACCGAGTTGAAAATGGGTCGTGCGGAACAAAAGTTTAAAATAAACAAAGTATAAAGTAAAATATATAAGATTGAGCTTTATTGTCTCTTATTGTGTATGCGTGGAGCCCCTAGTGCGGGGGTATATGGCCACTAAGCCTGCATCAATGATGATTTTGTACCGAACTCATCTATCCGCGTTCGTGGTCTTGAATGACCTATTTCGAAGTTTTTTGGCCGGTGAGGCCATTTTGCTGTGGGGCAGTCAAAGCGGCCGCACAGTCCTCCGCTTGGGGAGGCGCACTTTAGTGCTTACCCTTCAAAGAGATGGTGCCTCATGGACCGGGCATCTTAAGCGTAAGAGATGCATAATGCGGTATTGCGTTAAAGCGAGTGAAAGCTTCGCGACCCAGTAGTGCTTGATAGCGACTTGAGAACGGGACGATATGGAAGGTCAGCTTTTCGCGGCGGAAGTTATCGGCAGAGCCGAATATGACTCCGAGCCGGAGAAAACCCATACAATGGGTCTCCGGACCAGGTATTACCCCTTGAAAGGAGGTTTTGCTGCGGCGGATTCTTGCTGGGTTTATCCCCATGTGATGGATTGTATCCTGATATATCAGGTTTAGTCCACTGCCGCCGTCCATAAGGACATTTGAAAACTGGAGTTCGCCAACTATTGGATCGAGTATCAAGGCAGTCCAGCCTGCATTCTTGATATTTCTAGAATAATCTAGCTGATCGAAGATGATCGGTTTTGACAACCAGTTGCAGGACCCTTTGGGGATGGGTCGTGTGGTGCGTACCTTTACGGGCGCCGCACGTTTTGTTATGTGAAGTAAGTTCACTGTTTTTACTTTTGTGGGAAGTTCTTTTGTTTCCTGGTGCTCTGCTTTTGGGGTTCATTGTCGGCGTTCTGGGAACGGGGGTCCCCAGACTTGCCTGCCTGCGGCCTGCGGCGTGGCTCAAGTGGGGGCCCAGTGCGGCCCATCTTCATCAACACGAGGCTCAAGACCCTCGCGAGGGGCCAAGCCTCGCGAGGCAGACGACACGGTGCATCCTCAGGCACAGCCTCCTCGGGCTGGCTCACGAGGAGGCGGAGAGTTCAAGGCGGGGTACCTCGCGAGGTGCCCATGACGCAAGCCATGACGACTCGAGGCACCAAGCGGGTGCCAGCGCGCGCAGCGTCCTTCTTTCCTCTTTGGTGCAAAAGGGGCAAGCACAACCGCGGGGTACCAAGGCATCAGGCAAAGGTTGCCATTCCGGTGCAACAAGACCAGGACCAAGCGGACTAGGAGATGGAGGTCACCATGGAGCCCAGCACGGCGTCATCACCAGAGCCTTTCGCAGGCGAAGACCACCTTTTGTCAGGATAGATGTACTCGTTGTCCCCCTTCAAATTAGCCCGCCATTGTTGGATCCCTTCCCGCTCAATATTTGGGAAGAGGACCAGGGCCTCTATAAATAGGACCAGCCGCCCTCATAGCAAGGGGTTCGGTTCGATCGGTCGGTTCGCAAAGTTAGTTGGTCCGGCTAGCAAGTAGAGACAGATAGAGAGAGAGGTGGCAGAACTCCTCCTAGTAGTTCATCACCCCTACCAAGAACAGACCCTCGCGAGGCTGTTCTTCCTTGTATTGTTCATCATCACCAGCCCCCAAGAGGCAATCCATCCACCACACACTGGAGTAGGGTATTACACCACATCGGTGGCCCGAACCAGTATAAATCTCGTGTCTCTTGTGCAGTTCTTTTAGTAGTTTAGATCCCATCGAGACGGAGGGGTTGAAGGCAAGGTTTCCGTGCGCGCCCCAGTGTTCGAACCTTAAGGGTCTGCCGGAACCCGAAATCCGACATTTGGCGCGCCAGGTAGGGGTGCGCCGGAATTCGTCTTCCACCACTCCGCTCTCCTCCGACCGTCGCATCCATGTCTGACGCTCGTCGGGCCCGCGCCGAGCGCCGGGCCGCCATCGCTTCCCGCATCGCCCAGACGGCCCCCGTCGGTGGGCGTCCTCGTCATTCCCCGTCGCCCGCCGTCAACGCCCCCACCGGCCCGGCGGGGGCGAGCAGCAGGCATCATCTCAGCACCCGTCTGTGCGGCAAGACGGCCGCACCGCCACTCCATCACTCGCACCAGCTGGCTCTTCGTCTCGCGCACTCCGCGCACCCTTGGAGGCTCGAGCTGCTCTCATCGCAGCAAACGAGCTCCTGCGCTACCGCCCCGTCGACGACGTCTACGAGGAGTGGCTCGACCGCGTCGCCTAGCTCGTCCGCGCCGCAGGGGGCTCTCCTGCGCCGTCCGCCCCGTTGCGCCGCACTCCGCCCCGCGCGGGCAACGAAGCTCCGGGGGCAAACCAGCCGCCTCCTCTCCAAGAAGATGCCATGGCTCCAAGGCGCTTGGTCCCTGGGCGGAACCCGCTCCGTCAGGCGCCAGCGCAGCAAGAGCGAAGCTACCAAGAAGTTCCTCGCCCGCCAGGGGCTGCCAGGGCGCTCCCTACTCCAGCTCCGGCGCGCCAAGACCCCGCCCTGCTCCTAGCTGCAGCGCGTGGGGACCCTCAAGACCAAGCTCTCCACCAACCGAGGCCTTTCGTGGCCACCGCGGGTTGCCACGCCTACACCACTGAGCTGCGCAGCGTCGCGTGGCCCGGCAAGTTCAAGCACGACCTGCCTCCTTGCTACGACGGCACAACCGATCCCGCAGAGTTCCTCCAGCTCTATGAGCTGGGCATCGAGGCTGCCGGCGGGGATGCAAAGGTCATGGCGAACTGGTTCCCCATGGCGCTCAAGGAAGGAGCTCGAACCTGGCTCCTGAATCTGGCTCCAGGCACGATCTCCTCCTCGGACCAGATGCGCGCCCGCTTCATCACCAACTTCCAAGGTACTCGCGACTGGCCGCCCGCCGTGAGCGACATGCGCCGTGTCAAGCAACAACCCAGAGAGACCCTGCAAAAGTACATCCAGCGCTTCAACAGCGCGCGCCTCAAGATCCCCAAGGTGTCCGAGGAGGCCATCATCTCCGCCTTCTCTGACGGCGTGCGTGACGTCAAGATGAAGGAGGAGCTGGCGATGCACGAAGACCTCTGCACCTCCCTAGAGCTGTTCAACTTGTCGAACAAGTGCGCCAGGGCTGAGGAGGGACGTCTCTCCCTCCTCGAGCTGCCTGCCGCGGACCCAGAAGAGAAGAAGCCCAAAGCCAAGGACGCGAAGCGCAAAGGGGCTGCCGTACTCGCGGCAGAACCAGACACCAAGCGGGGCAAGGATCTGCCCGAACCCTCCAGAGGCAGCCGGTACTGTGTGTACCATGATCTCCACACCCACATCACCAATGAATGTCAAGAGCTCCGCGCCATGCGAGAAGGAAGGATCGGCTGTCGCCCTGACCGTGCTGACCGGGACTACGGCCGGGGAGGAGGAAGAAACCCAGGACGTTGGGAAGACCGCGGCCCGCGCCAGGGGTGGCGCGACCAGCCTCGTGAGGACCGCCCTCACGGCAATGCAGGCCTACCTCCGCCGCCACCTCCACCAAGAAGGAACGAAGACCGCCATCAAGACGAGGGGGCTGGGGGCTTCCAAGAGCCGCGCGCGATCGCCTGCATCCTGGGTGGAAGCCCCAGCCTCCCAACGTATCTTCAAGCAGTTTGCCCGCGAAGTGAATGCAGTTCTCCCCAAGCTCGAAGCAACACGCCCCCTCAGGTGGTCGGCGTGCCCCATCACGTTCAGCTCGGCAGACCAGCTCAAGTGCGCGGCCACTGCAGGAGTCCTCCCGATGCTTTGCTCCCCAGTCATCAGCAATGTGCTGGTCACCAAGACCCTTATCGATGGCGGGGCTGGGCTCAATGTCCTGTCCGTGGAAACATTCAACAACCTCCAAGTGCCCTACGACCAGCTTCAGCCAACCAGGCCTTTCTCCGGGATCACCGATGGTTCCACAGTCCCGATCGGGCAGGTCCGCCTCCCGGTCACCTTCGGGGCTCGCAGCAACTACCGCACCGAGCTCATCGACTTCGACGTCGCCCACATCCGCCTACCGTACAACGCCATCCTCGGGTACCCAGCGCTGGCCAAGTTCATGGCCGTGACCCACCACGGCTACAACATCCTCAAGATGCCAGGAAGTGGCGGCGTCATCACGGTGCCCTGTGAGGAGAGAGATGCAGTGTGTTCCCTGGAGCGAGCCTTTCAGGCCGCGCCGCTAGAAGACCCAGATCGCGGAAGCAGGAGACTTCCCAAGACCACCCCCAAGAAGGGGAAGACGTCGTCAGGCTCGGCCCTTCAGGAGGCAGGCCCCTCAGGGCCCATGTCTGCCCAGGGGGACCCTCCTTCCATCGCATAGGAAAGCGCGCCCGGCGCCCTCCTCAGGCAGGGCTCGGGGGCTCTCACCTGGAGGGCCACCGACCTAGCCAGGGTCACGAGGGAGGCGCTTGGGCACCATGTGGAGGCGTGCTTCGCAGCACGTTTCCCTCGAGAGGGAGCCAGGTGAGGAAGATCAGACCAGCAAGAGTTCGTTGACAAGGCCATTCAAGAGCTACAGGAGACAAGGATCATGAGAGGTTGCCGCCGCTTGCCAGCCGTGGCCCCACATCCAGGCGAGGATGGTGGGCTGCGCATCTGCGTCGACGTACCAGGGCTCAATCAGATCGCCACAACGGAGCGCCTCTGGCCCTCGCAAGTGGGGCACTGCGGAGGTCCACCCCACAGCTATGTTCGCATGCCTTACGGCCTGCCGAGCATGGCTGCGGCGTACCAGCGCCTCATGAGGGGCATCATGGAGGCTCAGGAAGACAGGCGTTCCGTGGCCTTGGCGGAGATGGAGGCAGCTCGCGAGGAGTCACCAGCGCCTCCGGAGCCTCCCGAGGCCCCGGGGCCTGGGGGCTCATGAGGATCGGCTTCTGCAGCCCGTCAAGTCTGCTGCACCAACGCCACTACACCGACGACATCCTCAGGTGACATCTTTCAAGTTCCATTCTCAGCTGGGAGCACCCTCCCAGGGTTGCATCACTCCCAGGCCGCGTGGGTCCATCCCCGCGGCATGTATCTGCATTTACCTTTCCGTCGTTAGTTTGCCTTGTTGGGGGCGCCCCTCGGGCTGCATCATCCCCAAGCCGTTCGGGCCAGACCCAGCGGCGTGTATCCCCCTAGCGTTTATTTCCAACTATGCATTGCCTATCACGCTTAGCTGCATGGTGCCCGTCCGCGGCATCTTTTCTTCCCATGTCGGCCACTTGCACGTTAAAGGGGGGGCGCCTGAGCATCGCGACTCAGGGCTCTTACTGGCTCTCCAGCCCTCACCCTCTGGCCTTGTCCACGGCATCGCGACCTGGCATACCAGCGATGGCTGAGACAAGCTCGAGGGCCGGGACCCGAGGATGTAGAGTACCGGCATCTAACCAAATTTTGCAGGGACACATTCCAAGATACGGCCCAGTGCCAGGCGCAACCCGCCCAAAGGTAGGGCCTCATGAGTCCCGCGCTGGCTCACGGGTGCCCAGATACACCTCGCCTACTCCAACCAGCAAGCTCTTGAGTGACTAACGACCGACTAGCCGCCATGGCAACACCATCTTCTTTCTGTGATGACCCTGCAGGATCCCTGGAGGGAACCACGCAAGCCGAGGCCCTCACGAGGTTTCCTTCGCCCTCGCCCGCGCGAACCGCTTGCACGTTAAAGGGGGGACGCCTGAGCATCACGACTCAGGGCTCTTACTGGCTCTCCAGCCCTCACCCTCTGGCCTTGTCCACGGCATCACGACCTGGCATACCAGCGACGGCTGAGAGAAGCTCGAGGGCCGGGACCCGAGGACGTAGAGCAGAAAGGGGAGCAGAGGCGGGGAAGAGGGGGCCTCGCGAGGACCTTGCCGAGCGATTCCGCTCCTGCCTACGCACGGACCCAACGGCACACCTGGAACGGCCCCTAATCCTCAAGATAAGTTACCACCCACGGCACTGGCTGCTGCAGCACTACCCCCGCACCTAAAGCAACTCCGTACTAGCGACGTTGCTTCCCTTTCTCACTAAGCGACGGCTGCTTGGGCGCCAAAGGGGACCTCCTGAGCATCGCGACTCAGGGGCTCTTATAGGACCTCGGGTCGCTCACCTCCTGGCCTTGACCACGGCATCGCGACCTGGCATACCAGCGACGGCTGACGCCGCCTTGGGACTGGGACCTGTCGGTGTAGAGCACCAAGCCCTCGTGAGGTGCGAAAGGGAAGGTTGAACTATAACGGAGTTGGCAACTCGCACGGATCCACGTCAAAAGGTTATACATATTAACAAACAGGACTACAGACACCTTACAAGCCCCCACGGGGCGCATTCTGATCCCTCGTAGGGAACGAATCCTAAGGGATGCTAACTACATGAGCTACTGCGGGAGATGCCATCATCAACAGTGGGCCGTCAGGCACCGGCGCCAACTCCATCCAGATCAGGATTGGCGACGGCCTGACGCGTCCGCCCTGCTCCTGGAGCGGCGATGACTCGGGGGCTCGTAGCTGTCGTCGCTCGTCTTCGGAGTCGCGAAGCCTTCGCTGGAATCGCTGGACCCTCGGGCGCCTCTGCCCAGGGGGCGGTCGACGGGCCTAGCCCTCACTAGGGCGAGGTCCTGGCCACCTCTCCCACGGTAGCACTCCAGCCGGCGCCCGATCGCATCGAAGACCTTGAAGAACATCACCGCCGCGCCGTCGTACTCCAGGTGGACCGCGAAGACGCCTCTTTCCCTGCAGACCCGGGCGATCTCCCTCCAGCCGCAGGACATGTAGACCGCGCCCGGGGCAGCGACGACGACCTCGGCCTCGGTCGCGGGGGCGCTGCAGTCGGCGTGCTGCAGCTGGAGCTCCAGGGGCCCTCCTGGAGGAACGATGGAGGCGAAGAAGGCAAGAAGACAGATCCAGGACTGAAGGGGAGTGACGACGTGGAGCACGAACTCACGGGAGGAGCCCTCGGCATGAACTCCAGGAGGCACCACCCACGCCTTCGTAACCCGACGGCGCCGACGACGGCGCTGACCGCGGGGATCAGCATCAACACCTCCTGGACCCTTGACGTGGGCATACAAGGGCAGCGGGAACCCCGGCGGAGCCCGCTCGCCCCAGGGCCTCGCCGCCGCCGGATGGTCCTCTTCGTCCCGGCTGCAATGAGCGAGTCGCTTCTTCGGCAGGAGAGGGTCTGGCCCTTCTCGAGGAGCCTTTCCCTTCTCCGCTGCAGAGAACCGGCGAATCGGAGCCATCACACCAAGACGGAGCAAGAACTGAGGCGAAGGAGAGAGCAAGAAGAGATGGACTGGACGGGAACGCGCGGTGCCGTACTTATAGCCGGCGAAGGCCAACCGCCGGTCTCCACGATCACAGGTAATCATAACACGTTCTGCATGCAGGGACTTGTCCGACTCGCACGATCACCAAGGCGTCGTGGGGAAGCAGAGACGCCACGTCCAATCAACCGCCATGCGGCGCCCAAGGCCGCAGGCTGTTAGGGCCCGCGGGGCTTCGCCCTTGCCCTTTCGCCTCTCGGCACGGCCAAGTCCATGCGCGCCTTGGGCCCGGGGGCTACTGTCGGCGTTCTGGGAACGGGGGTCCCCAGACTTGCCTGCCTGCAGCCTGCGGCGTGGCTCAAGTGGGGGCCCAGTGCGGCCCATCTTCATCAACACAAGGCTCAAGACCCTCGCGAGGGGCCAAGCCTCGTGAGGCGGACGACACGGCGCATCCTCAGGCACAGCCTCCTCAGGCTGGCTCGCGAGGAGGCGGAGAGTTCAAGGTGGGGTACCTCGCGAGGTGCCCATGACGCAAGCCATGACGACTCGAGGCACCAGGCGGGTGCCAGCGCGCGCAGCGTCCTTCTTTCCTCTTTGGTGCAAAGGGGGCAAGCGCAGCCGCGGGGTACCGAGGCATCAGGCAAAGGTTGCCATTCCGGTGCAACAAGACCAGGACCAAGCGGACTACGAGAGGGAGGTCACCATGGAGCCCAGCACGGTGTCATCACCAGAGCCTTTCGCAGGCGAAGACCACCTTTTGTCAGGATAGATGTACTCGCTGTCCCCCTTCAAATTAGCCCGCCATTGTTGGATCCCTTCCCGCTCAATATTTGGGAAGAGGACCAGGGCCTCTATAAATAGGACCAGCCGCCCTCATAGCAAGGGGTTCGGTTCGATCGGTCGGTTCGCAAAGTTAGTTGGTCCGGCTAGCAAGTAGAGAGAGATAGAGAGAGAGAGGTGGCAGACCTCCTCCTAGTAGTTCATCACCCCTGCCAAGAACAGACCCTCGCGAGGCTGTTCTTCCTTGTATTGTTCATCATCACCAGCCCCCAAGAGGCAATCCATCCACCACACACTGGAGTAGGGTATTACACCACATCGGTGGCCCAAACCATTATAAATCTCGTGTCTCTTGTGCAGTTCTTTTAGTAGTTTAGATCCCATCAAGACGGAGGGGTTGAAGGCGAGGTTTCCGCGTGCACCCCAGTGTTCGAACCTTAAGGGTCTGCCAGAACCCGAACTCTGACATTCATCCTCGTCTTCGCTTGGTGTGTCGAGCCCCTAGTGTTCGGCATTGAGTGTCACAGCCCCAGTTTAGCCTTTGCTTGTCCTTGCATTGTCACCATATCATCATGTTTAATTTTCTCAGAAACTTGAAATGGGGATTGTTGCAACCCTAACATCAAATGAATTCAACTAGGTTCAATAAAAATATTTTCAATAATCCCAAATGCCCATTAGAAAAGTTCATGATTTTTGTTAAAGGTGAAAACCTCTGCCAAAAGTCATGCACATATTTCTAGGCCATTCTGGATTTTTGACTTAATTCATATTGTAGTTGCATTTGTGCATTTAAATGCTATAAAATATTTTAAATGCTCAAATAATCCTAAACTGAAATGTTCCATGTTGGATATTTTCCAAACAGTAGCCATGAGCAGTTTGGAGATTTTTGAGTGTGCCTAAGTATTTTTAATAAAGCCAAACGCAATTACAGAAAATAGAAAAGAGAAATAAAATTAGGAAAAGAACAGAGGCTCACCTGGGCCTTACCTGGCCCACCTGCAGCCCACCTGGCTGGCCCAGCTGGCCAGCCCAGCCCACTGGCCTCTCCCCCCTGTCGTCTTCCTCGCGACAGAAGGACGATGGACGTGTGCCCGCGGTGCGCCAGCACGCGCACGGCCACCGACGGCCACCTCATGCTTGTCGCCTCGCCCTGGCTCTCCCTAGGAGTTGCCACGCACCCCTGGCCCTCTCTTTCTCCCTCCCGTGTCCCTCTCCTTCTCTCTGCCTTTCTCCCCCGCTCTCCTCGCTCGCGTCCGAGGGCACCGACATGCACCGCCGCGTCCACCGCCTCCCCCTCGCTTCCCCGACCGTGACCAGAGCTCCGCGACGACACAAGGCTACTCCAAGACGAAGCAGGCGAGCCCGGAGGCACCGCAGCGACGCCATCGCCGTCTTCTCCACCACCGGTCACCGGACCTCCCCGTCGTCGATTCGCTGGCACCCGGGCGCCCCCGAGTGTGCTGACCTACTACTCCGCCTCCCTGTGAGCTCACGAACCTTTCCCCTCTAGCGCCGCTGTCATTTTCGTCCTCTAACCCGCCTAGCCGCCGGAGCCGTGAGCTCCTCGCCGCTGGCCTCGATGCCGTCGTGGCCACAGCCGCCGCCGCTTGCGTCCAAGCACTGGAACATGCTCAGGACCTCCCAAGAAACCCAACGCCACCACCCAAGCCTCCCTCTATGCACCCTAGCATCGTCCTCACTGACGCCCGAACTCCGGCCACCACCGCGAGCTCCATTCCGGCAATCCCCGGCCACCCCTGCTCCAGCCGCTGCCACCTTTGGATGCGCCGCACCCCCAGCTACCTGTAGCCGCAAACCACGCGCGAAACGGTGCCCTGTAGCGTCGTTCCGACCAACGTCGGCGAGCCACCGCCGCAGGATTTGGCCACCGGCGGCAAAACACCGTTCCCTGACGTGGCGCCGTCATTAGGGGCTAATCACGCCCTAATTAACCCCCCTTGCTCACTGACAAATGGGCCCCACACCCTAATTAACCCCAGCTTTATTTCTGCTTAGATTAGTCATAACCCCGTGGGACCCACGCGTCAGCTTTGACCTTGCTGACGTGGCCTTTGACCAGCCCCACACGTCAGTGACTCATGCCAGCATTGTGTCACTGACAAGTGGACCCCACTGGTCAGGTTTGACCTAAACCACTGCTTTGACTTGCTGACGCAGGCATGATGCAGTGCTGACGCAATAAGTCATTTCTAGATTAAAAATAAATCAGGAAATTCCAGAAAATGCCCAAAACTTCTAAAAATCATAGAAAATCAACCGTAACTCCAAATGAAATAAATTATATATGTAAAATTATCAGAAAAATTCAAGGAATCTGTTTATAGCATTTTCATGCATGTTAGAACAACTTAAGGCCACTGTTTAGGACAAATCCAATAAAGGGCATTTAAATAATCATATATGGAGTTGGAATTTGAATCTTATATTCAAACCAACTTCATTTAATTGTGTTGCAAGTTGCATTAGCTCAATCAACAACATATTGCCATTTCATTATCATGCATCATGTTGTGCATTGCATTGATTGTATTCCTTCTCTATTGCCGGTATTTGTCCCCTCTCGATAGACGTGGTACCGACGCTGTGATCGGTGACACCGATGAAGAGTTATATTATCTTCAGAAGTGCCAGGCAAGCAAAAATCCCTTGTTCATTCCGATACAAACCCACTCTCTCGCTCCTGCTCTCTTTTACTGCATTAGGACATCAACGATTCAACTGTACATGATGCGGTAGTTGAACCCCTTCCTTTGCATGACCCGTCATTGCCACAGTAAATAGATGAAACCCACTAGCATGAGTAGGAGTTGTTTGAGCCCTGATGTGCCTACTCATTCATGCTTGTTTGTCATGCCTACTACTGCTTAGAGTTGAGTCAGGTCTGATTCATCGGGGATGAACCGGAGGTGTGTAAACATGTCCTACTGTTGAGAGCAAAGTATGTGAACACGATTTGGTAAAGGTAGCGGTGAGAGGCCATGTAGGAGTACATGGTGGGTTGTCTCGTTGAAACCGTCCTCAGGAACTGAGCTCTGTGTTTGTGATCCATGAAACAGCTACTACCACACATTGGGCCCTGAAATATGACCCCGCTCGACTTACTGACCCCTCTCGCCTCTGTCCAGGAGTTGCAACTAGTTTCTGGTGTTTGTAGGATATGTGTTGGCAGCCGTGCGTAGCACTGACCCTTGGGGTGGGCTATGATGCGGTAGATACACTGTGGCCGGGTATGCCGGGTGCCCGTTTGGCATCTCGGGACCCTGTACACATCGTTTGGGGCCGTTGAGGACACCCTGGCCGGATTTCCTTGTGGATGGAACTCGAATAGGCGATAAACCTGGACTAGAGACTTGTGTGGTTAGTCAGGTCGTGGTCTACACCCACGTCGGTTTTCGCTTGAAGTCTGCCGAGCACATGTCGTGTGCAGACGCTAAGTGGTGGAAACATGTGTGATGAAGTACACCCCTGCAGGGTTATAAATGATCTATTCGAATAGCCGTGTCCGCGGTAAAGGACTTCTGGGTTGCCTATAACAGTCCATAAACAAGTGAAAGTGGATACTCTAAAACTCGCAAGATAAGTGTGAGTGCTATGGATGGCCTTCTCATAGGGAGACGAGAGCGGATCCATAGTGGTGTATTGATTGGTGAATATGTGGACTCGTGTGCGCCACCTCAAAAGAGTTGCTTGCAGTCGTAGTTCAGATAGCCACTGAGTCAAAGCTGGCTTGCTACAGTTAAACTCCACCACCCCCCCTTTGTTGATACCGATGCATATGTAGCTAGTTCTGATGTAAGTCTTGCTGAGTACCTTTGTACTCACATTTGCTTAATTTATGTTTTGCAGAGAGATTTCAGTCTCGCTAGTAGTTCCGCGTGGACTTCGACGTTTAGCTTGATACCTCAGCTACGATCTTGTGCCCTCGACAGGATCTGGTAGATAGTCAGGCTTCTTAGCCTTTTTCATTTATAGATGTCTGTACTCAGACATGTTAAGCTTCCGCATGTGCTTTGCATTGTATGCTATGATTGTTGGGTCATGAGACCCATGTTTGTAATATCTCGCTCCTCAGAGCCTAATAAATAAATACTTGAGTTGTAGAGTTATGTTGTGATTGAAGGAAATATTCCCTAGAGGCAATAATAAAGTTATTATTTATTTCCTTATATCATGATAAATGTTTATTATTCATGCTAGAATTGTATTAACCGGAAACATAATACATGTGTGAATACATAGACCAACAGAGTGTCACTAGTATGCCTCTACTTGACTAGCTCGTTAATCAAAGATGGTTATGTTTCCTAACCATGAACAAAGAGTTTTTATTTGATTAACGAGGTCACATCATTAGTTGAATGATCTAATTGACATGACCCATTCCATTAGCTTAGCACCCGATCGTTTAGTATATTGCTATTGCTTTCTTCATGACTTATACATGTTCCTATAACTATGAGATTATGCAACTCCCGTTTACCGGAGGAACTCTTTGGGTACTACCAAACGTCACAACGTAACTGGGTGATTATAAAGGAGTACTATAGGTGTCTCCAATGGTAGATTTTGGGTTGGCGTATTTCGAGATTAGGGTTTGTCACTCCGATTGTCGGAGAGGTATCTCTGGGCCCTCTCGGTAATACACATCACATAAGCCTTGCAAGCATAATAACTAAGATGTTAGTTATGAGATGATGTATTACGGAACGAGTAAAGAGACTTGCCAGTAACGAGATTGAACTAGGTATTGGATACCGACGATCGAATCTCGGGCAAGTAACATACCGATGACAAAGGGAACAACGTATGTTGTTATGCGGTCTGACCGATAAAGATCTTCGTAGAATATGTAGGAGCCAATATGGGCATCCAGGTCCCGCTATTGGTTATTGACCGGAGACGTGTCTCGGTCATGTCTACATTGTTCTTGAACCGTAGGGTCCGCACGCTTAACGTTACGATGACAGTTATTATGAGTTTATGCATTTTGATGTACCGAAGGTTGTTCGGAGTCCCGGATGTGATCACGGACATGACGAGGAGTCTCGAAATGGTCGAGACGTAAAGATTGATATATTGGAAGCCTATGTTTGGACACCGGAAGTGTTCCGGGTGAAATCGGGATTTTACCGGATTACCGGGAGGGTTACCGGAACCCCCCGGGAGCCAAATGGGCCAACATGGGCCTTAGTGGAAAGGTGAGATGGCAGCCCACATAGGGCTGCGCCTCCCCCCCTCTCCCTAGTCCTATTAGGACTAGGAGAGGGGCCGGCCACCTCTCTCTCTCTCTCCCTTTAAGGATTCCTAGTTGGACTAGGATTGGAGGGGGGAGTCCTACTCCCGGTAGGAGTAGGACTCCTCCTGCGCCTCCCTCCTTTGGCCGGCCAGCCTCCCTCCCTCCATCCTTTATATACGGGGGCAGGGGACACCCCAAGACACACAAGTTGATCCTTGAGATCGTTCCTTAGCCGTGTGCGGTGCCCCCTGCCACCAAATTCCACCTCGATCATATCGTTGTAGTGCTTAGGCGAAGCCCTGCGTCGGTAGTACATCAAGATCGTCACCACGCCGTCGTGCTGACGGAACTCTTCCTCGACGCTTTGCTGGATCGGAGCCCGAGGATCGTCATCGAGCTGAACGTGTGCTAAGAACTCGGAGGTGCCGGAGTAACGGTGCTTGGATCGGTCGGATCGGGAAGAAGACGTACGACTACTTCCTCTACGTTGTGTGATCGCTTCCGCAGTCGGTCTACGTTGGTACGTAGACAACACTCTCCCCTCTCGTTGCTATGCATCACCATGATCTTGCGTGTGCGTAGGAAAATTTTCGAAATTACTACGTTCCCCAACAGTGATGCCATGTTGTATTTACACATATCGAGCATATTGTGTGTATGATTGAAATGCTTGGTATGTGTGGGATCCGACAATCTAGTTGTTATCCTTGGCAGCCTCTCTTATGGGGAAATGTAGTCTAGTGCTTCCATGAGCCATAGTAGTCCGCTACAGCCCGGTTCACCGGAGTCCTGCTAGCCCAGCACTACTGCTCAGGACACTTGACTGGCCGGCATGTGTTTCACTTCGTTCCTATGTCTGTCCCTTCGGGGAAATGTCACGTTGTGATATTCGGAGTCCTGCATAGCCTGCTACAGCCCGGGTTCCCCGGAGTCCTGTTAGCCTAGTGCTACAGCCCGGAATCACTCGCTGATGACCGACATGCTCGATGTGGTTCATGTATGCCTGTCTCCATAGGTCTGTGCCGCTTTGGGTTCACGACTAGCCATGTCGGCCCGGGTTCTCTGTCATATGGATGCTAGCGACACTATCATATACGTGAGCCAAAAGGCGCAAACGGTCCCGGGCCATGGTAAGGCGACACCCGTGGGATACCGTGCGTGAGGCCGCAAAGTGATATGAGGTGTTACCGGCTAGATTGATGTGACTTGGAATCGGGGTCCTGACAGCGTTGGTATCAGAGCATGACTGCCTGTAGGACTACCAAGCCAAACTAGTCGAAGTTGAGTCTAGAAATGCTTTAGTTATGTAAGGGAATTGATTGTGAAAGGGAATGTAAGGCTCTTTTTACTCCTTATACCTCATGCCCTTCTGATCTGAGTCACCCTCTTCTTTTCTACGGGGATTAAGAACTAGGCTTTCTCATCTATCTATCAGGATGACGTGTTACTAATCCATAGACTTATAAGATTGTTGGATTTAAGCCCAGTTCAGTTTCTACTACTTCTGTGTGTTCATAGTTGGTCTCGAAACCTTGATATTGTGCTTCTGAGTGGTTATGCCACCATTTTGGAGGATGTCTCAAATCATTTTGAGCATTTACAGCCGTTATGATGTCCTCGTCATCCCAGGTTTCTAGATAATCTGATGCATTTGCAAGTTCCTTCTTCCCGTTTCTGATGTCCTTTTGGGCCAAATTAAGCACACTAAACGGTCTGTTGAGGTACTCCATTGCCTTGACATATATGTTGGAGCTAGTATTATGACCCTAGGCATCTTAGAGAACCACCCAGTAATATGGCCATGTTTTGTGTTCCCAGTGTGTGATTCTGGCCATCATTCTCGAAAGCATCCCGTGATGCCATTTAGTTAGTAGGCATTCTACTCCTGGGTTCTTGACCCAAGATTCACTCTACTTACCTCGTGTTGATAGTGTTGCTCGTACCTTTAGGATATTAGTAACCTTTGTGATAGTCCTCGAGGTCCGTGGTATCTCCTTCTTCCAAATACCATGAACCATTAAGGCAGAAGTTCTTTGAACCAAAAGATCACAATCAGAGTACTCTTGAGGAGTTCTCCATCCATAATTGTGATTCTGCCAGTTCTACCTTTCTGCATGGGTTATCCGGAAGAAATATGTTGAACTCGTTCGGCATGCTAATCTATGCATTCACAACTCAGAAAGTTATATGTTCCTTGAGTTGTCCCTCTTTAGTTGTTTTCTGACCTTCGTCTATCAATTGATAGTGAGGAGTATGTATGCATTCGTGTTCATCGATGCCTAGTATTCTTGTGGTTCGTCAAGCCGTTCTATTCCAAAATGACTAGGAGAAACAAACCCCAATACCTCATCCATATTCCAGGATTGGGTCAAAGCAGTTGTATTCTGCAGATCAAAATGCAACCCAGCTTTTGGTTTTGTTCTACCCTGAAGTATTACCCACTTCATGTCAGGAGCGTCGTGAGAATTGCACCTTCTCTTATGAATTCTTGACGCAGTGATACTTCTTGCCATCATTGTTCATTCCTCGGTTCTGTGTTGTTGCAACCGGAATACCGACAAGTGAACCATGAAGTGCGAAATCAATACTCCTAGCAACCGTGTTGCTTGGTAGTTAATGGACATTGATAGCACTCTTAGCGTGTTGGTTAATGAATCATCATTCTAAGATAGATTGTGCTACCTAGTCCTTATTTCTGGTGCACTCTTCGATCGATGAGTTAGGATTCTGCCAAACCCTTGCTCTTTTGATCACATCTTCTTGCCTTGAAAGCAAGATTGATCTCGAGCTTAGTAACATATCAGTTGTTCGTGATTTTCCGGATATCTTCTCGGAAGTGTTACCAGGTTGTCACCTGACCGTTATGTTGAGTTCGTGATCAAGTTGGTTTTCCGATAAACCACTTTTCCCCAAGAACCTGTGTTGGATACCCCTGGACTAATTGGTTAAGCTAAAACAACAAGTTGGAGAGTTGGAAGATAAAAGCTTAACCTACTTAGTTCACTCTTAAGGGATATCCTTGTGTGTGTGTGTGTGCTGAAGAAAGGTGATATCTTCATCAATTAGTCCTCATGATCAGTTGTTGGATCTATTGCCTTGACAAAACTTTGACTTGAGTATGGGATATCGTCAAGTCAAATCAGAACCAACGATGTTCGTAATGTTGTCTTACTCGTGGCTGATCCCTCGAGCATACACCATTACATCTTTTGGTCTGACCAATACTATCACATCGTTCACATGATGGTGGAAGTCCAGTGATATGGAAATACCGATGAGTTGTTGTTGAGCCCATCAGCAGCATTTTGTCTCCCCCATGATTCATGTTGAACGCTACACAAGTATTGGAAACTTTATAAGCATTATCTTCGTGTTTCGTTCATGAAGCATATGTTTGGATGAAAGAAGTGACTTCCTCTAATTCATGTGCACTCGATGTAAGTTGTCGCCATGAATTTGAGAAAGGTTTGTTTTGTTTCCCTTGGAATCATCCCAAATCAGTCATGCATATGTGCGAAGTATTCTATGGTTTGGTAGATTAATTACCTCCACTCCATATGTGTTCCTAGCACACCAAGCCACTGATTAGTTTGTTCAAGGAGAAGAAGTTTCTTCTTAGGAGCTAGACTTACGCAAGGACTTCGATATCCTCGTTGATGGTTCCCTCCTGAACTCGGTAGTGTTTCGTTGTAAGACTACCAGGTGGCCATGCTTGTCTAGGACAACGTGTTCACACGCTTGTAGCAGAACCGGCCCATGTTTTGGAGCTTACTATCGTAGTTCATTCCCCGAGAATCTCGCAATGTCATCTCGTCGATTTGTGTTGCAAAACTTCATTTTTCCTTCTAGACTTGATGAGTCTGGAATATCCTGAAACCAACCAGATTTGAATCTCAGGCAGATATGATGGTTGGAACATTCCCAACATTTGCATTTTGTTCCCAGCTTGCACCCCATCGTGCCATTTTTCCATGGGATGCCCTTCTCAGCAGTTGCTGTCCAGGATCATCTTCAAAAGTGGTCCTGTCATGGGTTCCATCCATTTCCGGTGATAAGCAAAAGTCATCCATTGCGTTGTCTTCAACAAGGTAGTCCACATCGTCCATCCTAGTCCGAGTATGCCATTTCTTCAAGCTCTTTCAAAGGATCGTTGTGATTGCCTTAGGCTAGTATAAAGAATTTCAATGATCTTTGTATCAAAAGTAATTCTTTTTGCCACTTAAGGGAAAAGTTCTTCGGGTCACCTTCCCTGAGGTGCCCCGTTACGGGATCATGGCAATTATTTCCTCGCCACCTTGACAACATCCACCATCTTTCTAAGCGTGGAATTGTTGCCCACCAAATCAAACCCCGTCGTCTGTTCTTCCATCCCTCTCGATGTGTTTCGCGTCTCAGCTCGAGAGATGTTTCAATGTCTCACTCGATGAGTGATCCTAAGTTGTTCGATCTTCGAGAAGATCGATCCTTCTGGAGTTTTCCCTTTCCCCTCATTGTCATGTTAGTTGGAGTTCTCAGAGCAAGACATCAAGGCAAAGATGGTGATCGTATCAACGTTCATTTGAAGTGCAACCTGGATCGAGAAGATTGTGTTAGTTGCGTTCCCCTTCATCTTACCCTACGCTTGAATCTCGGGACGAGATTCTTGTTTAGTGGGGGTGAGCTGTCGCAGCCCCAGTTTAGCCTTTGCTTGTCCTTGCATGGTCACCATATCATCATGTTTAATTTTCTCATAAACTTGAAATGGGGATTGTTGCAACCCTAACATCAAATGAATTCAACTAGGTTCAATAAAAATATTTTCAATAATCCCAAATGCCCATTAGAAAAGTTCATGATTTTTGTTAAAGGTGAAAACCTCTGCCAAAAGTCATGCACATATTTCTAGGCCATTCTGGATTTTTGACTTAATTCATATTGTAGTTGCATTTGTGCATTTAAATGCTATAAAATATTTTAAATGCTCAAATAATCCTAAACTGAAATGTTCCATGTTGGATATTTTCCAAACAGTGGCCATGAGCAGTTTGGAGATTTTTGAGTGTGCCTAAGTATTTTTAATAAAGCCAAACGCAATTACAGAAAATAGAAAAGAGAAATAAAATTAGGAAAAGAACATAGGCTCACCTGGGCCTTACCTGGCCCACCTGCAGCCCACCTGGCTGGCCCAGCTGGCCAGCCCAGCCCACTGGCCTCTCCCCCCTGTCGTCTTCCTCGTGACAGAAGGACAATGGGCGTGTGCCCGCGGTGCACCAGCACGCGCACGGCCACCGACGGCCACCTCCTGCTTGTCGCCTCGCCCTGGCTCTCCCTAGGCGTTCCCACGCACCCCTGGCCCTCTCTTTCTCCCTCCCGTGTCCCTCTCCTTCTCTCTGCCTTTCTCCCCCGCTCTCCTCGCTCGCGTCCGAGGGCACCGACATGCATCGCCGCGTCCACCGCCTCCCCCTCGCTTCCCCGACCGTGACCAGAGCTCCGCGACGACACAAGGCTACTCCAGGACGAAGCAGGCGAGCCCGGCGGCACCGCAGCGACGCCATCGCCGTCTTCTCCACCACCGGTCACTGGACCTCCCCGTCGTCGATTCGCTGGCTCCCGGGCGCTCCCGAGCATGCTGACCTACTACTCCGCCTCCCTGTGAGCTCACGAACCTTTCCCCTCTAGCGCCGCTGTCATTTTCGTCCTCTAACTCGTCTAGCCGTCGGAGTCGTGAGCTCCTCGCCGCTGGCCTCGATGTCGTCGTGGCCACAGCCGCCGCCGCTTGCATCCAAGCACTGGAACGTGCTCAGGACCTCCCAAGAAACCCAATGCCACCACCCAAGCCTCCCTCTGTGCACCCTAGCGTCGTCCTCACTGACGCCCGAACTCCAGCCACCGCCGCGAGCTCCATTCCGGCAATCCCAGGCCACCCCTGCTCCAGCTGCTGTCACCTTTGGATGCGTCGCACCCCCAGCTACCTGTAGCCGCAAACTACGCGCGAAATGGTGCCCTGTAGCGCCGTTTCGACCAATGCCGGCGAGCCACCGCCACGGGATTTGGCCACCGGCGGCAAAACGCCGTTCCCTGACGTGGCGCCGTCATTAGGGGCTAATCACGCCCTAATTAACCCCCCTTGCTCACTGACAAATGGGCCCCACACCCTAATTAACCCCAGCTTTATTTCTGCTTAGATTAGTCATAACCCCGTGGGACCCACGCGTCAGCTTTGACCTTGCTGACGTGGCCTTTGACCGGCCCCACACGTCAGTGACTCATGCCAGCATTGTGTCACTGACCAGTGGACCCCACTGGTCAGGTTTGACCTAGACCGCTGCTTTGACTTGCTGACGCAGGCATGACGCAGTGCTGACGCAATAAGTCATTTCTAGATTAAAAATAAATCAAGAAATTCCGGAAAATGCCCAAAACTTCTAAAAATCATAGAAAATCAACCGTAACTCCAAATGAAATAAATTATATATGTAAAATTATCAAAAAAATTCAAGGAATCTGCTTATGGCATTTTCATGCATGTTAGAACAACTTAAGGCCATTGTTTAGGACAAATCCAATAAAGGGCAATTAAATAATCATATATGGAGTTGGAATTTGAATCTTATATTCAAACCAACTTCATTTAATTGTGTTGCTAGTTGCATTAGCTCAATCAAAAACATATTGCCATGTCATTATCATGCATCATGTTGTGCATTGCATTGATTGTATTCCTTCTCTATTGCCAGTATTTGTCCCCTCTCGATAGACATGGTACCGACGCTGTGATCGGTGACACCGATGAAGAGTTATATTATCTTCAGAAGTGCCAGGCAAGCAAAAATCCCTTGTTCATTCCGATACAAACCCACTATCTTGCTCCTGCTCTCTTTTACTGCATTAGGACAACAACGATCCAACTGTACATGATGCGGTAGTTGAACCCCTTCCTTTGCATGACCCGTAATTGCCACAGTAAATAGATGAAACCCACTAGCATGAGTAGGAGTTGTTTGAGCCCTGATGTGCCTACTCATTCATGCTTGTTTGTCATGCCTGCTACTGCTTAGAGTTGAGTCAGGTCTGATTCATCGGGGATGAACCGGCGGTGTGTAAACATGTCCTACTGTTGAGAGCAAAGTATGTGAACACGATTTGGTAAAGGTAGCGGTGAGAGGCCATGTAGGAGTACATGGTGGGTTGTCTCATTGAAACCGTCCTCGGGAACTGAGCTCTGTGTTTGTGATCCATGAAACAGCTACTACCACACATTGGGCCCTGAAATATGACCCCGCTCGACTTACTGACCCCTCTCGCCTCTGTCCAGGAGTTGCAACTAGTTTCTGGTGTTTGTAGGATATGTGTTGGCGGCCGTGCTAGCGCTGACCCTAGGGGTGGGCTATGATGCGGTAGATACACTGTGGCCGGGTATGCCGGGCGCCTGTTTGGCGTCTCGGGACCCTGTACACATCGTTTGGGGCCGTTGTGGACACCCCGGCCAGATTTCCTTGCGGATGGAACCTGAATAGGCAATAAACCTGGACTAGAGACTTGTGTGGTTTGTCAGGTCGTGGTCTACACCCACGTCGGTTTTCGCTTGAAGTCTGCCGAGCACATGTCGTGTGCAGACGCTAAGTGGTGGAAACATGTGTGAAGAAGTACACCCCTGCAGGGTTATAAATGATCTATTCGAATAGCCGTGTCCGCGGTAAAGGACTTCTGGGTTGCCTATAACAGTTCATAGACAAGTGAAAGTGGATACTCTAAAACTCGCAAGATAAGTGTGAGTGCTATGGATGGCCTTCTCGTAGGGAGACGAGAGCGGATCCATAGTGGTGTATTGATTGGTGAATATGTGGACTCGTGTGCGCCACCTCAAAAGAGTTGCTTGCAGTCGTAGTTTAGATAGCCACTGAGTCAAAGCTGGCTTGCTGCAGTTAAACTCCACCACCCCCCCCCCCTTTGTTGATACCGATGCATATGTAGCTAGTTCTGATGTAAGTCTTGCTGAGTACCTTTGTACTCACGTTTGCTTAATTTATGTTTTGCAGAGAGATTTCAGTCTCGCTAGTAGTTCCGCGTGGACTTCGACGTTTAGCTTGATACCTCAGCTACGATCTTGTGCCCTCGACAGGATCTGGTAGATAGTCAGGCTTCTTAGCCTTTTTCATTTATAGATGTCTGTACTCAGACATGTTAAGCTTCCGCATGTGCTTTGCATTGTATGCTATGATTGTTGGGTCATGAGACCCATGTTTGTAATATCTCGCTCCTCGGAGCCTAATAAATAAATTCTTGAGTTGTAGAGTTATGTTGTGATGCCATGTTGTATTTACACATATCGAGCATATTGTGTGTATGATTGAAATGCTTGGTATGTGTGGGATCCGACAATCTAGTTGTTATCCTTGGCAGCCTCTCTTATGGGGAAATGTAGTCTAGTGCTTCCATGAGCCATAGTAGTCCGCTACAGCCCGGTTCACCGGAGTCCTGCTAGCCCAGCACTACTGCTCAGGACACTTGACTGGCCGGCATGTGTTTCACTTCGTTCCTATGTCTGTCCCTTCGGGGAAATGTCACGCTATGATATCCGGAGTCCTGCCTAGCCTGCTACAGCCCGGGTTCCCCGGAGTCCTGTTAGCCCAGTGCTACAGCCCGGAATCACTCGCTGATGACCGACATGCTTGATGTGGTTCATGTATGCCTGTCTCCATAGGTCTGTGCCGCTTTGGGTTCACGACTAGCCATGTCGGCCCGGGTTCTCTGTCATATGGATGCTAGCGACACTATCATATAAGTGAGCCAAAAGGCGCAAACGGTCCCGGGCCATGGTAAGGCGACACCCGTGGGATACCGTGCGTGAGGCCGCAAAGTGATATGAGGTGTTACCGGCTAGATCGATGTGACTTGGAATCGGGGTCCTGACATTGAGTCTGCCGGGTTGTTTGAAAACCCAACAGTCTCTGTGGGTATGGTTAGCAGGCTTCTCGGGAGTACTGTGTATCTGACATATCCTGTCTAGGATTTTATATAGGTTGGATGGATCGTCCCTGTTATCCTAGGGGGCGATTTTGCCTGATTTTGTTGTGAGCCTTTGAATCCGGCATTGACTGTCGTGCTCTTCGGACTTTTGTCCTTAGTCCGGCGATGGTCCTTGTTGCGTCGCGGTTTTCCGTTTCCATCCCTAGTTTCGGATGTACTTGGGTCGCTGGGGCTGCACTTTGCCAACCAGCTGTCCTCCCCTACACAAAAGCGGGTCATGAGGCTTGTTAGTGCGGCCATTGTTCTTGGCTTTTCTTGGCCGAGGTGTCTGGCGAGCCATTCGTCTCGGACGTTATGCCTGAAAGCTGCTAAGGCTTCGGCGTCCGGACAGTCGACTATCTGATTCCTTTTAGTGAGGAATCTATTCCAGAACTGCCGAGCTGATTCTCCGGGTTGTTGAGTTATGTGACTAAGATCGTCTGCATCCGGAGGGCGGACATAGGTCCCTTGAAAGTTTGCTCGGAAAGCATCCTCGAGCTCTTCCCAGCTTCCAATTGTGTTTTCGGGAAGGCTTTTAAGCCAATGCCAGGCTGGCCCTTTAAGCTTAAGGGGTAAGTATTTTATGGCGTGGAGATCATCTCCTCTAGCCATGTGTATGTGGAGGATATAATCCTCGATCCAAACTCCAGGGTCTGTTGTTCCATCATATGCCTCTATGTTTACGGGTTTGAATCCCTTTGGAAATTCATAGTCCAGGACCTCATCGGTGAAACATAGGGGGTGTGCGGCGCCCCTGTATTTGGGTGTGCCGGATTCTGATGATGGCTTCATAGCATTGCTTACGAGAGCTTGCTTTCTTGGCCCATAAATGGACCTGACTAGGCCATGATGCGAATCCTTAAGTGGGTCGCATGCCGATTTAAGTGCGGCGCCGCTTGCCGCTTTATGGGGTCGTCTATCCGACCGTGTGGCTTTCTCATTTTTTGAATGCGAGGGCTCTAGGGCCTCTTCGTCGAATTCAGGCAGTAGCTTTCTTTTCGGATAGCTTTTAGTGTGGTGACCATCGCCGTATTTATCTGCGGTATTGATTACTTTGCTCCATCTAATCCGGAGTGCATCTTCCATTGTTTTTAGCTTCCGCTTCTGCTTTTTTAGGCTGCATGCAGTTGCAACGAGCCTCTCGTGGAGATTCTTCTGCTCCGTGGGTTTATCCGGCGTGAGGTCGTCCGGAATGCCGTTTTCGTCGGAGAAGGGATGTTCGGTTTCTCTATCCGTGTTGCCCTGTTCGGACAGTTGCTCTAAGGCCTGCTCATCGTCTACCGGCTCGTCCTGCTCTATGGCTGGGTTTTTATCGAGGCGGAGCTTGGGTCGGTGTTTACGCCGATGCTTTGATTGCTTTTCGGGGGGTCGATCTCCCGTTCCATCCCCTTTTTCCTCGTTATCGCTTCCTTTAGGGGTATCCACCATGTACACATCATGAGATGAGGTGGTTGTCCAATGCCCTATGGGCGTTAGTTCGTCGGTATCTCCTGCATCGTCATCCATGCTGTCGATGTCTCCGGAGTCGAAGTTGAGCACGTCGTTTAAATTGTCGACAGTGGCTACCAAGTGGGTGGTGGGTGGGTTTTGAATTTCTTCATCGTCCGTATCCCATCCTCGTTGACCATAGTTCGGCCAGGGCTCTCCTGATAAGGAGAGAGACTTGAGAGAATTCAGGATATCGCCAAAAGGCGAGTGCTGAAAGATGTCCGCGGCGGTGAACTCCATTATTGGCGTCCAATCGGATTCGATCGGCAGGGGCGCGGGGGTTCGGAGTTCGGAAAGGAGTCCGGATCCTCGGAGTCACGGATCATGCCGAGTGCGGGGCTAGCGTTCGGCTCGATCGCCTTTGAGATCGTAGCCCCCGAGGTGACGTCCAACCGCTCATCCTCGATTGGCGCAATAGGCTCCGAGTTAAGGGTCGGAACCGATGCGTGTGCGGCCTCCAGGACACTGTCCGGAGCCAGAGCTGGATCATGCCCCTCGAGATAGTGCGGTGCGCTTGGCCGTGGCTCGAACCCGTCAAAGATCAAGTCTCCGCGGATGTCAGCCGTATAGTTTAAGCTTCCAAACCTGACTTGATGGCCAGGGGCATAGCTTTCGATCTGCTCTAGGTGGCCAAGCGAATTGGCACGCAGAGCGAAGCCGCCGAAGACGAAGATCTGTCCGGGGAGAAAAGTCTCACCCTGGACTGCATCTTTGTTGATGATCAAAGGAGCCATCGGGCCTAAAGGCGACGACACAGAGGAACTCTCAATGAAACCACCAATGTCGGTGTCAAAACCGGCGGATCTCGGGTAGGGGGTCCCGAACTGTGCGTCTAGGCTGGATGGTAACAGGAGGCAGGGAACATGATGTTTTACCCAGGTTCGGGCCCTCTTGATGGAGGTAAAACCCTACATCCTGCTTGATTAATATTGATGATATGGGTAATACAAGAGTAGATCTACCACGAGATCAAGGAGGCTAAACCCTAGAAGCTAGCCTATGGTATGATTGTTATCTATGGAGTTGATGTCCTACGGACTACAACCCTCCAGTTTATATAGACACCGGATGGGGTTAGGGTTACATAGAGTCGGTTACAATGGTAGGAGATCTTGAATATCCGCATCGCCAAGCTTGCCTTCCACGCCAAGGAAAGTCCCATCCGGACACGGGACGAAGTCTTCAATCTTGTATCTTCATAGTCCAGGAGTCCGGCTGAAGGTATAGTCTGGCTACCCGAACACCCCTAATCCAGGACTCCCTCACTCCCCGTTGAATCCTTGCTCAAATATCGTCACGTTTCAACGGATAGTACATGCAAAATTTGCATGAACGCTGAAGAAGATTTAATGCATGCTCTCATGCATTGCTCTTGTGAAAGGAGATTTTGGAGTGAGGCGCCTGAATGGCTACAAATCAAGCAGCCAGAACTTCATCCACTCACTTGGAAGAAGGACATCTTATGTGATCCTCGTTTCTCTGATTCTGAAAGGGCAAAGTTGGCCTCCATCATGTGGGCTATCTAGACATCCTGCAACAATATTACACATGATAAAGAAGCAACAAACCCGATTCAGTCAATGATTATGACCCGTGATGCACTGGCGCTGATTGATATCCCTCATGAGCATTCTCAGGTTCTACCGGGTCATAGCTGGCGTCCGCCGGACGAGACCTGTGTGAAGATAAACGCCGATAGAAGCATAGCTATGGATGCTCGTCGGGGTGGTGGTGGAGTAGTTGCAAGGACTCAATCCTATTTCCTGGCTGCTTGGTGTAAGCCATATGGTGGGATTACAGACCCGCTGATTGCTGAAGCTCTCATTGTGGCATACGTGTAGGCAAGTGGGCACTGGATCTCACAATAGTCGAGGCATAGCATCCGTACAGCTTCCCGGCGCGCAGGAGGTTGCAGTTCTATAAGAGCCTACAGAAAAGAGCCTCGATGGTCTCTTTCTTGATTCTTTTGTTTGGATTTCTTACTTCGATTTTTCCATCAATTCCTTGTGTATGTGTACTATATCATGACACACTACATTTGCGCTTTGTCCTGTGCCACAGGGAAGCATAAGTGAAGCACATGCATATTATCACGGGGAGTACAAGTTAGTTGCTAAGCAAAGTTAGATGTAATCCCACCATATGTTTCAAAATTTCTGACAATCGCAAAATCTTGATGACACATAAGCAAAGTTAAATGTAATGAAACACCCTATTTAATGAGGAAAGAGAGAGTTATCATATCTTAATCTGGATATAGCTCTTAGCATAAAAATCAAGACAAGTCATACTTTTCCTCACATGAAACATGTTAAACAAGAACTCTTTTAGATATGACAACAAGATATAGAAGTAATGCATTGGACGAGCTATATCTAAATACATACTTAATGCATATAACATAGCTTAAAATATAATGCATTGGGACTGCCATTAGTGTCAATGGATTAAAATTAAAAGAAAATAGTGACTATATAAAGAAGGCTTAAACACATATGAGCACACACATTGAGAGCAAATGACATGTATATTTCCCATAATATAAGAGCGTTTTAGCACTAACGCTCTTATACTATGGGACGGATGGAGTAATTTATCACATTTGATTATTCTATAGTTGTAGAATATTTATTAAATATGAGTAGAATGTGTGGTGCATGTTAATGTAGGTTTTTCCCCCATGATGGTGGCATGATGAGATGACATAGTTACATGTTGAGAGAATTGGAGTTAGTGGAGATCAATTATTTAGTTCAATGCATTACTTGTGTGATTGAGACACAGATTGTTTCTCGGGCATTGTCAAGGTAACGAATGGTTCTATGACTGAGACACATATTGTGAAACTATTGCGAGAGCTTGCTCCAGGGAGTTTCCACTGGAACCTGGTCAGAATAGAGGGGCAGATTTACAAATGGATTTTCCTTTAAAGGAAGATCAAGTGCGCATTCTTAAGTTTGGTATGTGTAGAGTGCCTGGTACTAGTATTGTCCTGGAATTTGATGAGTGGAAGCATAAGGAGCCGAAGGGCACGCCTTTGACCCAGGTTTGGTTTCGTTTTTCTGGAGCGCCGCCTAAGCCTCTTAATAATTTTCTTGTGACCTGGAGCATTGGATTTGGATCTCTCATTGCCAAGACGAAGAAGGTTGATATGCCTTTTACTCGCGCAGATGGTGTAGCGAGGCTTCTTGTTAGTGTGGTTAACATCGAGTTTCTACCAGATGTGGTTAAGTGGACTCATGCGGGGGTTACTTACAATCTAGATGTCGAGTTTGAGGACACACCTTTGTTCCAGGATGAGGATGGTCATCGGGACATGGACACGACAGAGGGAGGTGGTACATCTGGTGAGAAGGAAAAGGATTCAGAACATGGTTCTCGGGAGGAACCCAAGGGGAATACTGAAGGAAATATGCCCTAGAGGCAATAATAATGTTGTTTTTTATATTTCCTTATTCATGATAAAGGTTTATTATTCATGCTAGAATTGTATTGATCGGAAACCTTAATACATGTGTGAATACATAAACAAACACCGTGTCCCTGGTGAGCCTCTACTAGACTAGCTCGTTGATCAAAGATGGTTAAGGTTTCCTAACCATTGACATGAGTTGTCATTTGATAATGGGATCACATCATTAGGAGAATGATGTGATGGACAAGACCCATCTGTTAGCTTAGCATAATGATCATTCAATTTTATTGCTATTGCTTTCTTCATGTCAAATACATATTCCTTTGACTATGAGATTATGCAACTCCTGGATACCGGAGGAATGCCTTGGGTGCTATCAAACGTCACAATGTAACTGGGTGATTATAAAGATGCTCTATAGGTATCTCCGAAGGTGTTTGTTGAGTTGGCATAGATCGAGATTAGAATTTGTCACTCCGAGTATCGGAGACGTATCTCTGGCCCCTCTCGGTAATACACATCGTAAGCTTGCAAGCAAATGACTAAGGAGTTAGTCACGAGGTGATGTATTACGAAACGAGTAAAGAGACTTGCCGGTAATGAGATTGAACTAGGTATGGAGATACCGGCGATGGAATCTCGGGCAAGTAACATACCGATGGACAAAGGGAATTACGCATGTTGTCATAACGGTTCGACCGATAAAGATCTTCATAGAATATGTAGGAGCCAATATGGGCATTCAGGTTCTACTATTAGTTATTGACCGGAGAGATGTCTCGGTCATGTCTACATAGTTCTCGAACCCGTAGGGTCCGCACGCTTAACGTTCGATGATGATTTAGTATTAAATGAGTTATGTGATTTGGTGAGAGAATGTTGTTCGGAGTCCTGGATGAGATCACAGACATGATGAGGAGTCTCGAAATGGTCGAGAGGTAAAGATTGATATATAGGACGATAGTATTCGGACACCGGAAGTGTTTCAGGGGGTATCGAGTACTTATCGGGTCACCAGAAGGGGTTCCTTGCACCCCCGGCAAAAGATATGGGCCTTATGGGCCAAGAGGGGAAACACACAAGCCACAAGGGGTTGGTGCGCCCCCCATATGGGCCGGCCTAAGGAGGGGAAGGAAAGGGGAGAAGGGAAAGGAAATTGTGGATTAGGATTCCCACTTCCTTCCCTCCCCCCCCCATCTTTCCTTCCCCTTGGTTATATATGGCATGGAGGGGCGCGCAGCTTGGGAGGGACTCCAAGTAGGATTCCTCCTACTTGGGCGCCTCCTATGGCTGCTCCTCCCTCCCTCCCACCTATATATATGTGGGGGTGGGGCGCCCTAGCACACACCAGAAAATTGCCTAGTCGTGTGTGGCGCCCCCCCCCCCACCGTTTACACCGTCGGTCATATTTTCGTAGTGCTTAGGCGAAGCCCTGCGAGGATCAATTCACCATCACGGTCACCACGCCGTCATGCTGACAGAACTTATCTACTACCTCGACGTCTTGCTGGATCAAGAAGGCGAGGGACGTCACCGAGCTGAACGTGTGCAGAACGCGGAGGTGCTGTGAGTTCGGTACTTGATCGGTTGAAGCGCGAAGAAGTTCGACTACATCAACCGCGTTGAGAAACGCTGCCGCTTGCGGTCTACGAGGGTACGTAGACACATGATATCGCTTGAAGCTACGTCAGTATTTCCCCAAAGAGGAAGGGATGATGCAGCACAGCGGTGGAAGGTATTTCCCTCAGATGTGAAACCAAGGTTATCGAACCAGTAGGAGAACCAAGCAACACAACGTAAACAACACCTACACACAAATAACAACTACTCGCAACCCGATGTGTAAAAGGGGTTCTCAGTCCCTTTCGGGTAGCGGCGCCCCAAGATGGGCAAACGGACATGAGAGAGTTGTAAATATTGATAGATCGAACGCCAAATGAAATAAATTACAGCAAGGTATTTTTGTATTTTTGGTTTAGTAGATCTGAAAATAAAAGGCAAATAAAAGTAGATCGCGAAGGCAAATAATATGAGAAAGAGACCCGGGGGCTGTAGGTTTCACTTGTGGCTTCTCTCGAGAAAAATAGCAAACGATGTGTAAACAAATTACTGTTGGGCAATTGATAGAACTTCGAATACTTATGACGATATCCAGGCAATGATCATTACATAGGCATCACGTCCAAGATTACTAGACCGACTCCTACCTACATCTACTACTATTACTCCACACATCGACTGCTATCCAACATGCATCTAGTGTATTAAGTTCATGGAGAAACAGAGTAATGCAATAAGAACGATGACATGATGTAGACAAGATCTATCTATGTAGAGATAGACCCCATCGTTTTATCGTTAGTAGCAACGATACATGCGTGTCGGTTCCCCTTCTGTCATTGGGATCAAGCACCGTAAGATCAAACCCATTACAAAGCACATCTTCCCATTGCAAGATAAATAGATCAAGTTGGCCAAACAAAACTCAAATATCGGAGAAGAAATATGAGGCTATAAGCAATCATGCATAAAAGAGATCAAAGAAACTCAAATACTTTCATGGATATAAAAAGATAGATTTGATCATAAACTCAAAGTTCATCTGATCCCAACAAACACACCGCAAAAATAGTTACATCATATGGATCTCCAAGAGACCATTGTATTGAGAATCAAATGAGAGAGAGGAAGCCATGTAGCTACTAACTACGGACCCGAACGTCTACAAAGAACTACTCACGCATCATCGGAGAGGCACCAATGGTGGTGGTGAACCCCATCCGTGATGGTGTCTAGATTGGATCTAGTGGTTCTTAACTCTATGACGACTGGAATTGATTTTCATCATCTCCCCTAGGGTTTCTGGAATATTGGGGTATTTATAGAGCAAAGAGGCGGTCCGGGGGGGCACCCGAGGTGGGCACAACCCACCAGGGCGCGCCTGGGCCTCCTGGCGCGCCTGGTGGGTTGTGCTCTCCTCGGAGCACCCCTAGGTGCAACCTTGGCCCATTAGGTGTCTTCTAGTCCATAAAAATATCCTTAAAGTTTCGTTGCATTTGGACTCCGTTTGGTATTGATTTTCTGCGATGTAAAAAAATGCAAAAAACAACAACTGGCACTTGGCACTATGTCAATAGGTTAGTACCAAAAATGATATAAAATGACTATAAAATGATTATAAAACATCCAAGATTGATAATATAATAGCATGGAACAATAGAAAATTATAGGTACGTTGGGGACGTATCAACACACTCTCCCCCTCATTGCTTTGCTTCTCCATGGATAGATCATTGCGTGTGCGTAGAAAAAAAATGTTTTCCATGCAACGTTTCACAACAGTGGCATCATGAGGCAGGTCTATGCGTAGATGATATGCGCGAGTAGAACACAAAGAGTTGTGGGCAGTGATAGTCATACTGGTTACCGCCAACGTCTTATTTTGATTCGGCAGTATTGTGGGATGAAGCTGCCCGGACCAACCTTACATGTCCACGCACATGAGACCGGTTCCACCGATAGACATGCAACTAGTTTTGCATAAAGGTGGATGGCAGGTGTCTGTTTCTCCTACTTTAGTTGAATCGAATTTGACTACGGCCAGTCCTTGAAGAAGGTTAAAACAGCAAACTTGACGAAACACCATTGTGGTTTGATGCATAGGTAAGAACGGTTCTTCCTAGAAGCCCGTAGCAGCCATGTAAAAGTTGCAACAACAAAGTAGAGGATGTCTAACTTGTTTTTGTAGGGCATGTTGTGATGTGATATGGTCAAGACATGATGTGATAAACCTTATTGTATGAGATGATCATGTTTCATAAGATATCTGACAACCTGCAGGGGCCTTATGGTTGTCTCTTTATTGTATGAAATGCAAACTCCATTGTAATTGCTTTACTTTATCACTATGTGTTAGTGGTAGTTGTGGAAACAATAGTTGTCGAGACGACCACGACGCTACGATGGAGATCAAGGTGTTGAGCCGATGACGATGGAGATCATGACGATGCTTTGGAGATGTAGATCAAAAGCACAAGATGATGATGGCCATATCATGTCACATATTTTGATTGCATGTGATGTTTATCTTTTCTGCATCTTATTTTGCTTAGTATGGCAGTAGCATTATAAGATGATCCTGTAACTAAAATTTCAAGGTATAAGTGTTCTCCCTGAGTATCCATCGTTGTGACAGTTTGTCGTGTTGAGACACCACGTGATGATCGGGTGTGATAGACTCTACGTTCACATACGACGGGTGCAAGACAGTTTTGCACATGCGGAATAGTCGGATTAAACTTGACGAGCCTGGCATGTACAGACATGGCCTCGGAACACTGGAGACCGAAAGGTCGAACATGAATCATATAGTAGATATGATCAACATAGAGATGTTCACCATTGATGACTACTCCATCTCACGTGATAATCGGACATGGGTTAGTTGATTTGGAGCACGTATCACTTAGATGACTTGAGGGATGTCTATTTAAGTGGGAGTTCTTAAGTAATTTGATTAACTGAACTTAGTTTATCATGAACTTAGTCCTGATAGTATTTGATATCTATGTTGTAGATCAATAGCTCATGATATAGCTCCTATATATTTTTGTTTTGATATGTTCCTAGAGAAAACTAAGCCGAAAGATGATAATAGCAATGATGCGGAATAGGTTCATGATCTGAGGATTATCGTCATTGTTGCACAAAAGGATTATGTCCTTGATGCACCGCTATGTGACAAACCTGTTGCAGGAGCAGATGCAGACGTTATGAATGTTTTGCAAGCTCGATATGATGACTACTTGATAGTTTAGTGTGCCATGCTTTATGACTTAGAACCGGGACTTCAAAAACGTTATGAATGCCACGGAACGTATGAGATGTTCCAAGAGATAAAAATTGGTATTTTAGATTCATTCTCGTATCGTGAGGTATGAGACCTATGACAAGTACTTTGCCTACAATTTGGAGGAGAATAGCTCAGCCAGTGAGCATATACTCAGAATATCTGGGTACTACAATCGCTTGAATCAAGTGGGAGTTAATCTTCCAGATAAGATAGTGATTGACAGAGTTCTCTAGTCACTATCACCAAGCTACTAGAACTTTGTGATGAACTATAATATGCAAGGGATGCAAAAACGATTCCCGAGCTCTTCGCGATGCAGAAATCGACGAAGGTAGAAATCAAGAAGGAGCATCAAGTGTGATGGTTAACAAGACCACTAGTTTCAAGAAAAAGGGCAAGGGGAAGAAGGGGAACTTCAAGAAGAATGGCAAGCAAGTTGCCACTCCCGTGAAGAAGCCCAAATCTAGACCTAAGCCTAAAACTGAGTGCTTCTACTACAAAGGGAATGGTCACTGGAAGCGGAACTGCCCCAAATACTTGGCGGATAAGAATGATGGCAAAGTGAACAAAGGTATATATGATATACATGTTATTGATGTGTAATTTACTAGTATTCATAGCAACCCGTGGGAATTTGATATTGGTTCAGTTGCTGAGATTAGTAACTCAAAACAGGAGTTGCAGAATGAACAAAGACTAGTTAAGAGCGAAGTGACGATGTGTGTTGGAAGTGATTACAAGGTTGATACGATCACCATTGCACACTCCCTCTACCTTCGGGATTAGTGTTGAACCTAAAATAGAAGTTATTTGGTATTTGTGTTAAGCATGAATATGATTAGATCATGTTTATTGCAATATGGTTATTCATTTAAGTCAGAGAATAATTGTTGTTCTGTTTACATGAATAAAACCTTCTGCGGTCATACACCCAAGGTGAATGGTTTATTAAATCTCAATCATAGTGATATACATATTCATAAAATTGATGCCAAAAGATGCAAAGTTGATAATGATAGTGCAACATACTTGTGGCACTGCCATTTAGGTCATATTGGTGTAAAGCGCATGAAGAAACTCCATGTGGATAGACTTTTGGAATCACTTGATTATGAATCATTTGATCTTTGCGAACCATGCCTCATGGGCAAGATGACTAAAACTCCGTTCTCCAGAACAATGGAGCGAGCTAATGACTTATTGGAAATAATACATACCAATGTATGCGGTCCGATGAGTGTTGATGCACACGGCGGTATCGTTATTTTCTAACCTTCACCGATGATTTGAGCATATCTGGGTATATCTACTTAATGAAACACAAGTCTGAAACATTTGAAAAGTTCAAAGAATTTCATAGTGAAGTGAAGAATCATCGTAACAAGAAAATAAAGTTTCTACAATCTGATCGCGGAGGCGAATATTTGAGTTACGATTTTGACCTTCATATAAAATAATGTGGAAGTTTCACAACTAACGCCACCCGAGACACCACAGCGTAATGGTGTGTCCGAACGTCGTAACTGTACTTTATTAGATATGGTGCGTTCTATGATGTCTCTTACCGATTTTCCACTATCATTTTGGGGTTATGCATTAGAGACAACCGCATTCACGTTAAATAGGGAATCATCTAAATCCGTTGAGATGACATCACATTAATTGTGGTTTGGCAAGAAACCTAAGTTGCCATTTCTTAAAATTTTGGGGATACGACGCTTATGTCAAAAAGGCTTCAGCCTGATAAGCTCGAACCCGAAGCGGAGAAGTTCGTCTTCATAGGATACCCTAAGGAAACCATTGGGCACACCTTCTACCACAAATCCGAAGGCAAGATCTTTGTTGCTAAGAATGGATCCTTTCTAGAGAAGGAGTTTCTCACGAAAGAAGTGAGTGGGAGGAAAGTAGAACTTGATGAGGTAATTGTACCTTCTATGATGATCATAAAACTTTAGATCAAGTTACGACTGAATTTCGTAGGTCAACCAGAACACTTCCGCACCAGAGTGGTATGGTAATCTTATCCTGAAAGTCATGTTACTAGACCAAGGCAAACCTACGAACTATGAAGAAGCTATGATGAGCCCAGATTCCGACAGATGGCTTGAAGCCATGAAATCTAAGATATGATCCATGTATGAGAATAAAGTGTATACTTTGGTGAACTTGGCTAATGATTGGCAAGTCATAGATAATAAATGGATTTTCAAGAAGAAGACGGACGCTGATGGTAATGTTACTATCTACAAAGCTCGACTTGTCGCAAAAGGTTTTCGACAAGTTCAAGGAGTTGACTACGATGAGACTTTCTCACCCGTAGCGATGCTTAAGTCTATCTGAATCATGTTAGCAATTGCCACATTTTATGATTATGAAATTTGTCAAATGGACGTCAAAATTGCATTCCTTAATGGATATCTTAAAGAAGAGTTGTATATGATGCAATCATAAGATTTTGTCGATCCTAAAGGTGCTAACAAAGAATGCAAGCTCCAACGATCCATCTATGGACTGGTGCAAGCATCTCGGAGTTGGAATATACACTTTCAAGAGGTGATCAAAGCATATGGTTTTATACAGACTTATGGTGAAGCCTGTATTTACAATAAAGTGAGTGGGAGCTCTGTAGCATTTCTGATATTATATGTAGATGACATATTGTTGATTGGAAATGATATAGAATTTCTGGAAAGCATAAAAGGATACTTGAATAAGAGTTTTTCAATGAAATACCTCGGTGGAGCTGCTTATATATTGGGCACCAAGATATATAGAGATAGATCAAGACACTTAATAGGACTTTCACAAAGCACATACCTTGACAAAGTTTTGAAGAAGTTCAAAATGGATCAGTCAAAGAAAGGGTTCTTGCCTATGTTACAAGGTGGGAAGTTGAGTAAGACCCAAAACCCGACCACGGCAGAAGATAGAGAGAGAATGAAAGTCATTCCCTATGCCTCAACCACAGGTTCTATAAAGTATGCCATGCTGTGTACCAGACATATTGTGTACCTTGCCGTGAGTTTGGCAACAGGGTACAATAGTGATCCAGGAGTAGATCACTGGACATCGGTCCAAATTATCCTTAGGTACCTAAAGCGGACTAAGGAAATCTTTCTCGGTTATGGAGGTGACAAAGAGTTCATCGTAAAGGGTTACATCGATGCAAGCTTTGACACTGATCCGGATGACTCTGAGTCTCAATCTGGATACATATTGAAAATGGGAGCAATTAGCTAGAGTAGCTCCGTGCAGAGCATTGTAGACATATAAATTGGCAAAATACATACGGAGCTGAATATGGCAGACCCGTTGACTAAACCTCTCTCACAAGCAAAACATGATCACACCTCAGTACTCTTTGAGTGTTAATCACATGGCGATGTGAACTAGATTATTGACTCTAGTAAACCCTTTGGGTGTTGGTCACATGGAGATGTGAACTATGGGTGTTAATCAAATGGCGATGTGAACTATAGGTGTTAATCACATGGCGATGTGAACTATTGATGTTAATCACATGTTGATGTGAACTAGATTATTGACTCTAGTGCAAGTGGGAGACTGTAGGAAATATGCCCTAGGGGCAATAATAAAGTTTTAATTTTATATTTCCTTATTCATGATAAAGGTTTATTATTCATGCTAGAATTGTATTGATCGGAAACCTTAATACATGTGTGAATACATAAACAAACATTGTGTCCCTAGCGAGCCTCTACTAGACTAGCTCGTTGATCAAAGATGGTTAAAGTTTCCTAACCATTGTCATGAGTTGTCATTTGATAATGGGATCACATCATTAGGAAAATGATGTGATGGACAAGACCCATCCATTAGCTTAGCATAATGATCATTCAGTTTTATTGCTATTGCTTTCTTCATGTCAAATACATATACCTTCGACTATGAGATTATGCAACTCCCGGATACTGGAGGAATGCCTTGTGTGCTATCAAACGTCACAACATAGATGGATGATTGTAAAGATGCTCTACAGGTATCTCCGAAGGTGTTTGTTGAGTTGGCATAGATCGAGATTAGGATTTGTCACTCTGAGTATCGGAGAGGTATCCATGGGCCCTCTTGGTAATACACATCATAAGCTTGCAAGCAAACGACTGAGGAGTTAGTCACAATGTGATGTATTACGGAATGAGTAAATAGACTTGTCGGTAACGAGATTGAACTAGATATGGAGATACCGACGATCGAATCTCAGGCAAGTAACATACCGATGGACAAAGGGAATTACGTATGTTGTCATAACGGTTCGACCGATAAAGATCTTCATAGATATGTAGGAGCCAATATGGGCATCCAGGTTCCACTATTGGTTATTGACCGAAGAGGTGTCTTGGTCATGTCTACATAGTTCTTGAACCCGTAGGGTCCGCGCGCTTAACGTTCGATGACGATTTAGTATTAAATGAGTTATGTGATTTGGTGACCGAATGTTGTTCGGAGTCCCGGATGAGATCAGGGACATGACGAGGAGTATCGAAATGCTCAAGAGGTAAAGATTTATATATAGGACGAGAGTATTCACACACCGGAAGTGTTTCAGGGGTATCGGGTACTTATCGGGTCACCGGAAGGGGTTCCGGGCACCCCCGGCAAAAGATATGGGCCTTATGGGCCAAGCGGGGAAACACACCAGCCACAAGGGGCTGGTGCGCCCCCCATATGGGCCGGCCTAAGGAGGGGAAGGAAAGGGGAGAAGGGAAAGGAAATTGTGGATTAGGATTCCCACTTCCTTCCCTCTCCCCCCCCCCTCTTTTCTTCCCCTTGGTTATATATGGAAGGGAGGGGCGCGCGGCTTGGGAGGGACTCCAAGTAGGATTCCTCCTACTTGGGCACCTCCTATGACTGCTCCTCGCTCCCTTCCACCTATATATATATATGGAGGGGGGCTCTAGCACACACCAGACAATTGCCTAGTCGTGTGCGGCGCCCCCCTCCACCGTTTACACCCTCGGTCATATTTTTGTAGTGCTTAGGCGAAGCCGTGCGAGGATCACTTCACCATCATCGTCACCACACCGTCGTGCTGACGGAATTCATCTACTACCTCAACGTCTTGCTGGATCAAGAAGGCGAGGGACGTCACGGAGCTAAACGTGTGCAAAACACGGAGGTGTCGTGCGTTCGGTACTTGATCAGTTAAAGCGCGAAGAAGTTTGACTACATCGACCACGTTGAGAAACGCTTCCACTTATGGTCTACGAGGGTACGTAGACACACTCTCCCCCTCGTTGTTATGCTTCTCCATGTATAGATCATTGCGTGTGCATAGAATTTTTTTGTTTTCCATGTAACATTTCCTAACAAATACAATACAGTCCGGTATGGCAGATGAGTCGGCTAAGGGTCCCAAAACTCCCATGCCTATGAATTCGTTGCGGTTTGGGTCTTTTGGAGCATCTTCTGCCCCTAGTCGCTTATGGGGCTGTAGGGTGGAGTCAGAGGATCCGTCCGAGCATATGTTGCCTCTTTTGCCGACGGACGAGAGTTGCCCATCGACGGATGTTACTATAGTGCAGTAGCCGATGGATACGGACGGTGCGCTGGTGTCCCATGGCATCACGAGGATAGTGGCCGCGCCGAGACGGGCGGGTTTGGGGTCGGTCATCACCCCGGCAGGCGGCCGGAGTTTGGAGGACTCGACGCCACCTACTAGTCCCACTCGTTGCGATGCCACAGTTGAAGGGAAGTGTGGGCAGGAGGCTCGTGTTTCGCCACCAGCTGGGTGCGTGACTTCATCAGTGGCGAAGGCCATGATCACGCCTATGGGAGGCGCCATGATGGGCGCGTCTACCTGTTCTTCACCAGCCAGGACGGGCAGAGGCTCGAACAGGGACATGCCATCGCGGGAGAGGACTACTGATGAGGTTATCACTTTCGGTGGGATCATGGACCAGGTATCGGCTGGCAAGCGTGTTAGTATCTGGATCCAGGAGCAACCAGATGCGGACGACTTGCAGTTAGGGCGTACTATGAGGGCAGCCAAGTTTCGAGATGTTGAGGCGACTACAGGTATGTCTATTAATAAGATTTGTTCCATTTTGCGTTTTACTGAACATGAGATAATTAGTAAGGCAAATTACTTAGGAGTTTCACTAGGATCTAATGGGAAGGAAGTTGCAAATTCCGCCAATAATTTGCTAGACTTAGAAGCCCAGTGGGCATATGAGATTATTCGTAATATTGCGGCGGTAATGACCTCATGCCTACTTCGGAAGCCGAAGGTGAGGTAGAAGGGTCAGAATCGGAGGGAAATGTGGATGCACTAACAGTTGATTGTGAGGTCCCACAACAAACCGGTCTTCATGGGGTGGAGGAAGTGATGGATAAACCCAAACGTTCTTGGAAAAGGAAGATTTATCCTACATGGGCTGTCGTAGAAGCGCTAGAGTGAAGCTTGAAAAAAAATTCATGATGACTTATGAAAGGAATTTTCTAGAATAGCAGAGGTCTAGCAGACTTGGCTAAAACAAGGTTCCTTGCAGAAACATTGATAGATCAAAAATGCACTTCTCGAAATAGGAAGAGATAATTTCACCTCGCAGTTCCTTGGTAATTTGTCTGGTGGAATTGATTTTGATTGGCACATTTTACCTCCTAGAGGTAGATCCGGAGGGATCCTGTTGGGGGTTAAGTGCGAAACTTTAGAGGTAATTAATGTGGTGCGAGGTGAATTTGCGGTCAAGTTTCGGGTGAGGTCAAAGGTGGATGGTTTCCACTGGTCTCTGGTAGCTATATATGGGGCAGCCCAACCCGAACTTAAGCCTAATTTCCTAGCAGATCTGGTTAGGATCTGCGGGGATGAAAGACTACCAATCCTAGTCGGAGGGGATTTCAATATAATCCGAAGAAGAGAATAGAAGAATAATGACAACTTCAATAGCCGTTGGTCCCTAATGTTCAACATGATTATTGAGAGTCTCAATCTTAGGGATATTGAACTCACGGGTAGACAATACACATGGGCCAACACATTACCTACTCCAACCTATGAGAAGCTAGACATAGTGCTCGCTAGTGTGGAATGGGAACAAAAATACCCACTTGTGTCGGTGCAAGTGATGCAAAGGGCGATCTCATACCACACCCCCTTGTTATTAGACTCAGGGGGACGTGACACATATTGGGAACAAGAACACCTTTTCTTTTGAACTAAGTTGGTTCGAAAAAGATAATTTCATCGCCATTGTTGCAAGAGAATGGGCGAAGCCTGTTAGTGGGTGCTCTAATTTAGAAAGATGGCAAAACAATATTAGACATCTAAGACAATTTCCAAGGGGTTGGGCCAGAAATGAAAGTGGGATTTACAAACAAGAAAAAGAAAGACTTATCCAACTCATCAATGCTTTAGACCTTAAAGTAGAATCGAACATGCTTGATGTGACAGAGCAGGCCGCAAAATCTGAAGCCAAACAAAGCTTGCGCACTCTTCTTAGAGAAGAAGAAATGAAATGTGCCTTGAGTGCTAAAGTTCATAAGGTCGTCCATGGGGATGACAATACACAATTCTTTCATATGATTGCGAATGGTAAACATAGGAAAAAGGAAATAATTTAGCTTGAGCAAGATGAAGGAACTGTGGTAGGTCATGAGAACCTCAATTCATATATTACAAAATACTATAAACAACTATTCAGATCTCCGGTGGGTAACGCGGTGTCCCTGGATGAGTCTATTATAGAGGATATCCCTCAACTTCGGTCAGACGAAAATGAGATTTTATCTGCACCATTTACTGAGAAGGAGGTTTTCGATGCAATTTCACAAATGAAAATGAACAAAGCATCGGGATCAGATGGGTTCCCTGTGGAGTTCTATAAGAAATGTTGGCATATTATAAAAGATGATCTTATGCCTATGTTTCAAGATTTTTTCAGTGGTCATTTGGAACTTTTCCATCTTAAATTTGGTATGACAACACTGTTGCCAAAGAAAGAGGAAGCAGTTCACATCGAGCAGTTCAGACCGATATGTCTTTTAAATGTAAGTTTCAAAATATTCATGAAAGTGGGTACTAATAGAATGACACTGATTGCACACTCAGTGGTGCATCCGAGCCAGACGGCTTTCATGCCGGGAAGACATATCCTAGAAGGGGTGGTTGTCTTACATGAAACTCTCCACGAAATCCATTCGAAGAAACTAAATGGTCTCATCTTCAAAGTGGATTTTGAAAAGGCATATGATAAAGTTAAGTGGCCTTTCCTTCAGCAGGCAATGCGCATGAAGGGGTTTAACGAGACCTGGAGGAATCAGGTGGATTCCTAGTCCAAAAAGGTAGTGTCGAAGTTAAGGTTAATGATGATATCGGGCATTATTTTCAGACTCATAAGGGTTTGAGACGAGGTGATTCCATTTCTCCGCTCTTATTAATATAGTAGCCGATATGATGACCATTCTTATAGGCAGGGCCAAGGAGAACGGCCAGGTGGGTGGATTAGTTCCACATCTCGTTGATGGGGGAGTTCCATCTTACAATATGCCGATGACACTATTCTTTTCACGGAGCATGATCTTGCAAAGGCCCAGAACATGAAACTAGTGCTATGTCTTTTTGAACAATTGGTGGGATTAAAAACAAATTTTCAAAAAAGCGAATTGTTCTGCTTTGGGAGATGCATATAAACAATTGTTCAGATGCGAATTGGGATCTTTGCCTTTCAGTTATTTGGGCATACCCATTCATCATCGAAAGCTTACTAATAAAGAATGGAAATGCATTGAAGATCGATTAAAAAAACTAAGCTGCTGGAAGGGCAAGCTAATGTCTTATGGAGGTCGGTTGGTGCTTATTAATTCAGTACTAACTAGTATGTCGTTGTTCCTGTTATCATTCTTCGAAGTACCTAAGGGGGTACGTAAGAGACTTGATTTTTATCGGTCTAGATTTTTCTAGCAGTCAGACAATGTAAAGACGAAATATCGCTTGGCAAGATGGGATATCATTTGCCGGCCCAAGGACCAGGGTGGTCTTGGCATTGAGAACCTAGAGATTGAAAACAAATGTTTAATGAGAAAATGGTTATATAGGTTATTAGTAGAAGCTAATGATATGTGGGCTCAAATACCACGAAACAAATATTTGCATTCAAAAACTCTGGCCCAAGTTACCGCAAGGCCTATTGAGGGAGTCCTGGATTAGGGGGTGTCCGGATGGCCGGACTATACCTTCAGCCGGACTCCTGGACTATGAAGACACAAGATTGAAGACTCAGTCCCGTGTCCGGAAGGGACTTTCCTTGGCGTGGAAGGCAAGCTTGGCGATGCGGATATGTAGATCTCCTACCATTGTAACCGATTTTGTGTAACCCTAACCCTCTCTGGTGTCTATATAAACCAGAGGGTTTTAGTCCGTAGGACAACATACACAACAACAATCATACCATAGGCTAGCTTCTAGGGTTTAGCCTCTTCGATCTCGTGGTAGATCTACTCTTGTACTACCCATATCATCAATATTAATCAAGCAGGACGTAGGGTTTTACCTCCATCGAGAGGGCCCGAACCTGGGTAAAACTTCATGTCCCTTGCCTCCTGTTACCATCCGGCCTAGACGCATAGTTCGGGACCCCCTACCCGAGATCCGCCGGTTTTGACACCAACATTGGTGCTTTCATTGAGAGTTCCTCTGTGTCGTCGCCATCAGGAAGGATGCCTCGCCCCGTCTTTAAAGATGGCACCGTTGCTAAGGGAGCTTTGGCTGTCGGCCAAACCCTCCGGCTAGGTGGTTTTCTTATGACCGCTTGTTTGGCTTCTGTGCCGATGATGACTTCTTGAGCCATCAAAAACAATCTTCATGTCAGCTCGGAACTCACCGAGCAGTTAGATCCAATGGAGCTCTCCTCCATAAACGAGCTCTTGGATCGCTTCGCCGCCCTGGGAGTCGCTACGGATTACGACCAGATTGGGCCTAAACCCGATCTGAGAGAGATTAACTCTCCCCAAGCCACCCATCACATTGCCGTGGTAGAGGGACAGCGCGGCGACCCTTCATCTATCTTAAGGACTCGCTACGTCTGGATTCCCGATCCCTCCAAGCCGGATACCCGTGGAAGAGAGGATATCACTCAAGACCTGAACTTAGAGTCAGGCGACGGGCTGGATTCATTGGACAACATCCAGGAATCCAAATTTTCGACTTCGGAAATTCCTCGGCCTCTGGGCCTCAGATGGGGTGAGGCTTCGGATTTAATTCCACCCACCCACCCCAACATAAGCGATCTATCCAAAATCAGGCAAGAGCCTGATGAAACAGTACATCATTACTGGGCCAAATTCCTCCTGGTTAAGAACAGGCTAAGGGACTGCCGCGAGGAAGACGCAATCTCAATCTTCTGCAATAATTGCATGGACAAGGGAATACTTAACGCCATAAGTCACCGTGATATTACACACTTCGCTGACTTGGTGTCCATTGTACGAAAGTACTGTGCGATGGAAAGTGCCTGGAAAACCGAAATCAAATTTTGGGACAATCCGGCCCTGAATACAAACCCAGTCCGAAATAAAAGGGTGCATCATCACCAGACACCCGGGTCAAGCACTAAAAAGCAAAAACCCTCTACAGGGCATGGAACCGTACTGGAAGGATGGCTCAATGGACCCTGTAAAATTCACAGTACAGAGGACGCCACACCAACTCACAGCCTCAAAGCATGTTGGATACTCCGGCAGGTGGCCAAAATTGCGAAAATCTCCTAATTCCGGAGGCCACAGAAAGCCACCCCAGAGATACCAATACGGTATTAACAGTCTTCGAGACTTTCACATCAAATAATATGCGAAAAAGGACACTCCGCAGCCTTGCCGAAGTCTACCAAGTAGCAACAATAAACCCATGGAGTGACACGGCTATTACCTTTAACGCCAGTGATGAACCTAAATTCTGAACAGCCCGAGCACCAGCCGCATTGGTCCTCAGTCCAATAGTGGACGACTTTCGTCTTACCAAGGTACTCATGGACGGCGGCAGCGGATTGAACCTCATTTATGAGGAAACCCTTCAAAAAATGGAAATAGACTGGAACTGCATTGAGCGAAGCAGCACAACCTTTAGAGGAATAATCCCCAGTCGGGAAGCGCGCTGTACAGGAAAAATCACACTAGATGTGGTGTTCGGCACACCGGATAATTACAGGTCCGAAGAGGTCACGTTCCATGTGGCTCCGTTCAGCAGCGGTTATCACGCTTTGCTAGGGCGGGAAGCATTTACAATCTTCCAAGCAATACCCCATTACGGGTACATGAAGCTCGAGATGCCCGGGCCTAACGGGATCATCACTCTCGCTAGTGATCCGGACATAGCACTCCGCGCCGAAAACAAGACAGCCGCACTGGCCCTCGAGGCACTATCCGAAGCCCTAGCGGCTGAGGAACTGACTGTGTTGTGCTCTACAGTGAATAGGGATGATGTAGTACTCGACAAAAGATCCAAGTCCACCTCCTTTAAACCGGCGGACGAAATAGTCAAATTCCAAGTCCATCCAACGGACCCCAATAAAACAGCTTCCATCGGGGCACAGTTAAACCCTGATGTAGATGCCGCACTACGAGAGTTCCTACGAGAGAACTGGGACATTTTCGCCTGGCACCCTTCAGACATGCCAGGAATCCCACGCAGGTTGGCCGAGCACAGCTTAAATATCCAAGCAGGATTCAAACCTGTCAAACAGGCTCTTCGGCGTTTTCCCGAACCTAAGAGACAGGCCATGGGAGAGGAGCTAGCAAAGCTATTGGAGGCCGGATTCATCAGAGATATAAAACATCCGGACTAGCTAGCAAACCCGGTGATGGTACCAAAGAAGGACAAATCCTAGCGCCTGTGTGTTGATTTTAAAGACCTTAACAAGGCTTGCCCAAAGGATCCCTTCCCCCTCCCCCGCATCGATCAAATTATCGACGCTACCGCAGGACACGATTCGTTGTGTTTCCTCGACACATATTCCGGCTACCATCAAATCAAGATGGCAGAGCCAGACCAAGCCGCAACGGCATTTATCACACCATACGGCCCATTCTTCTTCAACACGATGCCCTTCGGGCTCAAAAATGCCGGCGCAACATATCAGCGCATGATTTAGACATGTCTGGCAAGCCAGATCGGCAAAACAGTGGAGGCATATGTAGATGATGTGGTCGTCAAAACAAGACATGTTGAATCTCTAGTAGACGACTTGAGGCTCACATTTGATAACCTCCGAACATACGACATCAAGCTCAACCCGGAAAAATGCGTTTTCGGCGTTCCAGCCGGAAACCTCTTGGGCTTCATTGTATCCGGTAGAGGAATTGAAGCAAATCCAGCCAAGATCCAAGCTCTATCGCAACTAGATATCCCAAAGGACCTCAAACAAATACAAAAGTTAACCGGATGCGTGGCGGCTCTAAGCCGCTTTATCTCCCGCTTGGGAGAAAAGGCCCTACCCCTTTACTGCCTCCTTCGGCACACCGAACACTTCAAATGGACGGATGCAGCCACGGCCGGACTCGACGAAATAAAAGCCATACTGGCAACAAACCCAGTCCTGGCCGCGCCAAACATTGGCGAACCAATGCTATTATACATTGCAGCAACACATCAGGTTGTAAGCGCAGTGCTCGTCGTCGAACGAGAAGCGGACGGATACAAATTCCCCCTTCAAAAGCCGGTCTATTATGTGTCCACTGTCCTCACTCCCTGCAAATCACGGTACCCGCATTATCAAAAGATTGCGTACGCGGTATTCATGGCATCCCGGAAGCTATGACACTACTTTCAAGAGTGTTCAATAACAGTAGCCTCGGAAGTACCACTTAACGATATTATAAACAACTGTGACGCAACGGGCCGGATTGCAAAATGGGCCATTGAGCTCCTCCCGTTCGACATAACTTATAAGCCACAGCGAGCCATCAAGTCGCAAGTCTTGGCCGACTTCGTCGCAGAATGGACGGAGGCCGAACTCCCTAAAGAGTACGGCACATATTCAAATTGGATCATGCATTTCGACGGCTCCAAGACATTGGCCGGACTGGGGGCCGGCGTCGTTTTGACGTCCCCCACAGGAGACACAGTTCAATACGTACTCCAGATTATGTACACGGACTCCAACAATGCAGCCGAATATGAGGCCCTTTTACATGGTCTCCGGATGGCAGTATCCATGGGCATTCAACTCCTAGAGGTGCGCGGGGACTCGAACCTCGCAATATCCCAAATAAATGGAGACTTTGATGCCAAGGATCCAAAAATGGCAGCTTACCGCAACGCCCTCCTAAAAATGTCAGCTCGGTTCGAGGGGCTTGAATTTCACCATATAGCCCGGGAAAATAATCAGGCGGCAGATGTCCTGGCGCGCATCGGCGCAAAACGCGATGTAGTCCCCCCCAACATCTTCTTGGAAAGGCTGTTCAAGCCATTCGTAGTATGGGAAGGGGAGCCGAACAATAACAGCCCGGACCCAACCGCAGTGCCCGACACTGAACATCCTGACACAATCAGAGGCTTTGCCAATGAAATAACACCTTCAGCCCACGTAATAATGGCCGTCATCGCCCCGTGGACAGAACCATTCCTCGCCTACCTTACTAGGCAGGAACTCCCCGAGGACCAAAATGAGGCACGCTGCATAGTGCGGCGATCCAAAGCCTACAGAGTCCACGAGGGAGAACTTTATAAGAAAAGCACTACCGAAGTCCTTCAAAGGTGCATCTCCGAAGAGGAGGGGTGGAACCTCCTGGCTGAAATTCATGCCGGACTCGGAGGTCATCACGCTGTAGCTCGGTCCCTTGTAAGCAAGGCCTTCCGTACAGGCTTTTATTGGCTGACGGCCCGGGCAGACGCTCAGGACTTAGTCCAAAGATGCACCGGTTGCCAGCTCTTTGCAAACCAAAGCCATATGCCACCCACCGCCCTCCAAACTATCCCTATTACTTGGCCCTTCGCGGTCTGGGGGCTTGACATGGTTGGACCCCTTAAAGGCGGAACCACAAGCAAAAATACTTACTGGTCATGGTGGATAAGTTCACCAAATGGATAGAAGCCAAGCCTGTTAAGACGGCCGAATCCGAACCGGTGATAGACTTTATATCCGGGGTTGTACACCGTTACGGCGTCCCCCATAGCATCATCACTGATAACGGCACGAACTTCACGGCCGACGAGGTAAAACTCTGGTGCAAAAACATGGGCATCAAGCTCGATTATGCTTCCGTCTATCACCCACAAACTAACGGCCAGGTCGAACGTGCAAATGGTCTTATCATGAGCGGCATCAAACCCAGATTAGTGCGGTCCCTCAAGGAATCTAACACGCACTGGGTAGAGGAGCTCGACTCCGTACTCTGGGGGGCTGCGGACCACGCCGAATCGTACCACCGGATACACATCATTCTTTATGGTGTACGGCGCAGAGGCATTTTTGCCTTGCAACACAATTCATGACTCACCTAGAGTGCGCATGTACGAAGAAAGAGAAGCCGAGCTCGATCGGCAGGATAGCTTGGACGCATTGGAGGAGGAGCGTGACGTGGCAAAAGCCCATTCCGCATTCTATCAATAGCAGGCTCGAAGATACCAAAGCAGAGAAGTACGGGCCAAAAATTACAACGTTGGCGAATTAGTTCTACGACTACCGGACAAGAAAAAGGACAAACTCAAGCCCAAGTGGGAAGGTCCCTTCATAATTGACCAAGTCCTGACTGGTGGAGCGTACCGCCTGCGGGATGCATCAGATAACCGACTCGAGCCGAACCCATGGAACGCAGCCCGTCTCCGAAGATTCTATGCCTAGCGCCGGACTCTGTGTTCGTCTCCTTCCTCTGTCCATTTTTTATATATTTTTTGTCTTACATTTCTCTTCTTCTCTCTCTCTCTCTTATAGCCTTTAAAGGCTCATAAAGTGACGCGCTATCCGCGCTCATTAAACCTGGGGGCTTCTTTAAACAGAAGCTTATTCATACGGGCTTCATGCCCAACACATGTGTCACACTTCCGCATGTACCTTTTATTCACCATTATATGCATCGATATGACTTAAGTTTTGGCCAAGCTGGGTTGCCTGGCTCCTGTGCTTACCCCTACGTTCCCGATTGTTCGGCTAGGTGGTAAAGGGAGCACATCTGCGATTGTTACTGCCGGGTCAGCCGGACATGTACCTCAGACTGGGTGAAGCCGAAAGCTAGCGTTCTTAAGGGAATATTCGGTCGGTGAACTAAAGATGATCCTTTTTCATTTTTATCTATATGCCCTCAGATGTTTTTCCTACGTTTCTTTTCGCAGCATGGACATGCACCTTAGGGCATGCCTCCCAGGGAAAGGAACCCCTAACGGAACTATTCTCCCTGGAAGATGTTTCTTACTAACCATGTAATATAACATAACTAGTCGGGCACTTGTCTGTTCACGCACTAATGACCCCTACGCCTGGTCTCCATGCATTCCCCGGTTCCTATATAACCGCATGGGAATTCGGACACACTCCGGACCGTCAGGTCCCGAGGCTGAAGCGAAAAGGTCGGCCATGACAAATGATCTACAATCCGGCTAGAAGGCATTATAAATGTCAATTAAATTACATAGTCATTTTGACTGATTGTATTCCTCTTCAATACCATCTAACAGGCTGTCTAATTTACAGTCCTGCTGGGAATACTTTGCGGCCAACTCTACTTGGCCGTATACTAAGCTCACAGGGATCTCCTTCCCATCAGGCCCTATAGGACCGACCTCGGCCATGTGGTTGGGGTCAGCCTTTGCATACCGCGTCTTCACCATGGCCCAGGCCTCCCTAGCGCCTTGACGGCAGGCCGATATCTTCCACAATCGGAAGCGCCACCATGCTCCCTTTAGCTTCTCCGCAAGCTCTCCAAGACCTTCGGGCATGGAGACGGATGGCCACAGGGCCTGGGCGACGCCTTGCATCGCCTGCCGAACTCGATCGAGCAGTTGCAAGAGCTCGGGAAGAAGGACACCTGTAGAACCGGGCATCTCCTCTGCAAGACGACCTGTTAGCACACCTACAGACATTGCTCCGTTAGTCGACTTCCCCGCCAAACTTTCTTTCAAAGGTTCGTTCAAGCACTTACTAAATATGTCGCGCCGAAGCCGCTGATTCTCCTTCACGGAGTCTGACAGCTAGGCACGAACATCTTTCAGCTCGACGCCCAGCTTGGTGTTGGCATCTTGGAGATCGTTCTTCTCCCGCCTCACCTTTGTCAGCACCTTCTCACCAGCCTTTAGCTGGCGTAGGAGGTGTTGCCTTTCCGGATTCAATCCGGCGCCATCTGCAATTTCATTTGTCAGATTCGCACCCATGCCGTGCTTCGCAAAATACTTATCTTTCGAAGTGTATATTACCAGAGGGGGTCTCCTTGGGCTCCCCTGCCGCGGCTAGTGCGGCCTCAAGTTGGGCTTTGCACTCTTCCAGCTCCTTGGACAGTAGGGAATTCTTTTCTGTAAGAACCTGCATAACAAATGATCCTTAAATTAGTTATTCTAACTGTTTCAAGTCTCGGGGGCTACTGGTATATATATATATATATATATATATATAATTACCAAAATTTTCTTACCTGTATGTCTTTTACATATTGCTCCGTGGCTCTGGCTAGACCATTTTGAGTGGCACGGAGGTACGCATCTCCCGAGTTGAAGGCATCTAACGCCCCTTGAGAGAAACAAGCATCGCGAAGAATTGTCCGGCGACGCCTGTGGTTCATGGCACTCTCCACCTCAGAGTTGGTGGCAGACAACCCATCCACATCCTCCATCGGAGGAGCATCTGGCGCGTGCCTTGCGTTCGCCTCCGCCTCCGAGCCAGGCTTTGGAGCCTGGCTGGTGGAGGCGCGATTGGCAGCCTCTCCGGATATAGTCTGGCGAGGTCTCTTTGTCCTGAAGAAAGCACGAGTGTCAATGTGCCTCAAAGGTATAACACCTGGGATAAGGGGCGCGCCATACCTTTGCGCGGACGCCTCGGTCCGGACTGCACTTCTTTTTTGCCCACGGGTGTCGGCGTTCTGGGAACGGGGGTCCCCAGACTTGCCTGCCTGCGGCCTGCGGCGTGGCTCAAAGGAGGCCCAGCACGGCCCATCTTCATCAAACACAAGACTCAAGACCCTCGCGAGGGGCCAAGCCTCGCGAGGCGGGCGACACGGAGCTTCCTCAGGCACGGCCTCGTCAGACTGGCTCACGAGGAGGCGGAGAGATCAAGGCGGGGTACCTCGCGAGGTGCCCGTGACGCAAGCCATGACGACTCAGGGCGCCAGGCGGGTGCCAGCGCGCGCAGCGTCCTTCTTTCCTCTTTGGTGCAAAGGGGGCAAGCGCAGCCGCGGAGTACCGAGGCATCAGGCAAAGGTTGCCATTTCTGTGCAACGAGACCAAGACCAGGAGGACTACGAGGCGGAGGTCACCATGGAGCCCAGGACGGCGTCATCACCAGAGCTTTGCGCAGGCAAAGACTGCTTTTGTCAGGATAGTTGATACTTGCTGTCCCCCTTCAAATTAGCCCGCCATTGTTGGCTCCCTTCCCGCTCAATATTTGGGAAGAGGACCAGGGCTTCTATAAATCGGACCAGCCGCCCACGTAGCAAAGGGGGGTTGAGAGAGTTTTGATCAGTTGGAAGCAGAGAGAGAGAGAGAGTGAAAGGGAGGCTGAACTCCTCCCAACAGTTCATCACCCCAGCCAAGAACAGACCCTCGCGAGGTTGTTCTTCCTTGTATTGTTCATCATCATCAGCCCCAGGAGGCAATCCACCAACCACACACTGGAGTAGGGTATTACACCACAACGGTGGCCCGAACCAGTATAAATCTTGTGTCCCTTGTGCAGTTCTTTTAGTAGTTTAGATCTTTGCGAGGCGGGGAGGTAGAAGGCGTAATCTCCGCGCGCACCCCAGTGTTTGAACCTTAAGGGTCTGCCGGAACCCGAAATCCGACATTTGGCGTGCCAGGTAGGGGTGCGCCGGAATTCGTCATTCACCGCTCCGTTCTCCTCCGACCGTCGCATCCATGTCCGACGCTCGTCGGGCCCGCGCCGAGCGCTGGGCCGCCATCGCTTCTCGCGTCGCCCAGACGGCGCCTGTCGGCGGGCGTCCTCGCCGTTCCCCGTCGCCGGCCGTCAACGCCGCCACCGGCCCGGCGGGGGGTGAGCAGCAAGCGTCGTCCCAGCATCCATCCGTGCGGCAAGACGGCCGCACCGCTACTCCATCACTCGCACCAGCTGGTTCTTCGTCCCGCGCGCTCAGCGCACCCATGGAGGCTCGAGCTGCGCTCCTCGCGGCAAACGAGCTCCTGCGCTACCGTCCCGTTGACGACGTCTACGAGGAGTGGCTCGACCGCGTCGCCGAGCTTGTCCGCGCCGTAGGGGGCTCTCCCTCGCCGTCCGTTCCTCTGCGCCACACCCCGCCCCGCACGGGCAATGAAGCTCCGGAGGCGTACCAGCCGCCTCCTCTCCAAGAAGACGCTATGGCTCCAAGGCGCGTGGCCCTTGGGCGGAACCCGCTCCGTCAGGTGCCAGCGCAGCAAGAACGGAGCTGCCAAGAGATCCCACGCTCGCAAGGGGCTGCCCAGGCGCTCCCTGCTCCGGCACGCCGCGACCCTGCTCCAGCTCCGGCACGCCAAGACCCCGCGCTACTCCTAGCTGCAACGCGTGGGGACCCTCAAGACCAAGTTCTCCACCAGCCGAGGCCTTTCGTGGCCACCGCAGGCTGCCGTGCCTACACCACCGAGCTGCGTAGCGTCACGTGGCCTGGCAAGTTCAAGCCAGACCTGCCTCCTCGTTACGATGGCACGACTGACCCTGTTGAATTCCTCCAGCTCTATGAGCTGGGCATCGAGGCTGCCAGCGGGGACGAAAAGGTCATGGTGAACTGGTTCCCCATGGCGCTCAAGGAAGGAGCTCGCACCTGGCTCCTGAATCTGGCTCCAGGCATGATCTCTTCCTGGGACCATATGTGCACCCGCTTCATCGCCAACTTCCAAGGTACTCGCGACCGGCCACCCGCCGTGAGCGACATGCGCCGCATCAAGCAACAACCTGGAGAGACCCTGCAAAAGTACATCCAGCGCTTCAACAGCGCGCGCCTCAAGATCCCCAAGGTGTCCGAGGAGGCCATCATCTCGGCCTTCTCCGATGGTGTGCGTGACGTCAAGATGAAGGAGGAACTGGCGATGCATGAAGACCTGTGCACCTCCCTGGAGCTGTTCAACTTGGCGACCAAGTGCGCCAGGGCTGAGGAGGGGCGCCTCTCCCTCCTCGAGCTGCCTGCCGCAGAACCAGAGGAGAAGAAGCCCAAGGCCAAGGACGTGAAGCGCAAGGGGGCTGCCGTGCTCGCAGCAGAACCAGACACCAAGCGGGGCAAAGATCTGCCTGAGTCCTCCAGGGGCAGCCGGTACTGTGTGTACCATGACCTCCACACCCACAACACCAACGAATGCCAAGAACTCCGCGCCGTGCGGGAAGGAAGGATCGGCCGTCGTCCCAATCGCACCGACCGGGGCTATGGCCGAGGAGGAGGAAGAAACGCAGGACACTGGGAAGACCGTGGCCCGTGCCAAGGGTGGCGCGATCAGCCTCGCGAGGATCGCTGGCGAGACCTGCCTCGCGAGGGGGACTGGAGGGATCAGCCTCGTGAGGATCGCCCACAAGGCAACGCAGGCCTCCCTCCACTGCCACCTCAACCAAGGAGGAACGAGGACCACCATCAAGACGAGGGGGCTGGGGGGCTTCCAGGAGCCACGCGCAATCGCCTGCATCCTGGGCGGAGCTCAAGCCCCAGCCTCCCAACGCATCTTCAAGCAGTTTGCCCGCGAGGTGAATGCGGCCCTCCCCAGGCTCGAAGCAACGCGCCCTCTCGGGTGGTCGGCGTGCGCCATCACATTCAGCTCAGCGGATCAACTCAAGTGCGCAGCCACAGCTGGCGTCCTCCCGATGCTCTGCTCCCCAGTCATCAGCAATGTACTGGTCACCAAGAGCCTCATCGATGGTGGGGCATGGCTCAACGTCCTGTCCGTGGAAACGTTCAACAATCTCCAAGTGCCCTATGACCAGCTTCAGCCAACCAAGCCCTTCTCCGGAATCACCGACGGCTCCACGGTCCCGATTGGGCAGGTTCGCCTCCCTGTCACCTTCGGGGCACGCGACAACTACCGCACCGAGCTCATCGACTTCGACGTCGCCCACATCCGCCTGCCGTACAACGCCATCCTCGGGTACCCAGCGCTGGCCAAGTTCATGGCCGTGACTCACCATGGCTACAACGTCCTCAAGATGCCGGGGAGTGGCGGAGTCATCACGGTGCCCTGTGAAGAGAGGGATGCAGTGTGTTCCCTGGAGCGGGCCTTTCAGGCCGCGTCACTGGAAGACCCGGATCGCGGAAGCAGGAGGCTTCCCGAGACCACCCCCAAGAAGAAGAAGACATCGTCCGGACCAGCCCCTCCGGAGGCAGGCCCCTCAGGGCCCGCGTCTGCCCAGGGGGAGCCTCCTTCCATCACATAGGAAAGCGCGCCCGGTGCCCTCCTCAGGCAGGGCTCGGGGGCTCTCCCCTGGAGGGCCACCGACCTGGCCAGGGTCACGAGGGAGGTGCTTGGGCACCACGTGGAGGCGTGTTTCGAAGCACGTTTCCCTCAAGAAGGAGCAAGGCAAGGAAGGTCAGACCCGCAAGAGTTCATCGACAAGGCCATTCAAGAACTACAGGAATCAAGGATCATGAGAGGTTGCCGCCGTCTACCAGCTATGGCTCCCCATCCAGGCGAGGATGGTGGGCTGCGCGTCTGCATCGATGTACCAGGGCTCAACCAAGCCGCTACGATGGAGCGCCTCTGGCCCTCGCGAGTGGGGCGCTGTCGGGGTCTGCCCCACAGCTACGTTCGCATGCTTTATCGCCTGCCGAGCGCGGTTGGTACGCGCCAGCGCCTCATGAGGGGCATCATGGAGGCTCAAGAAGACAGGCGTTCTACAGCCTTGGCGGAGATGGAGATGATTCGCGAAGAGCTACCAGTGCCTCCGGAGCCTCCCAAGGCCCCTGGGCCTAGGGGCTCGTGAGGATTGGCTTCCGCAGCCTCCCGAGTCTGCTGCACCAACACCCCTTCGCCCTCGACACCCTCAGGTGACATCTTACAAGTTTCATTTCCAACTGGGAGCGCCCTCCCAGGGCCGCATCGTTCCCAGGCCACGTGGGTCCGTCCCTGCGGTATGTATCACTTTTATTTTCATGTTGTTAGCTTGCTTTGTTGGGGGCGCCCCTCGGGCTGCATCATCCCCAAGTCGCTCGGGCCAGGCCCAGCGGCATGTATCTCCCTTGCGTTTATTTCCAGCTATGCATTCGCCCATCATGCTTGATTACTTGATGCCTGCCCACGGCACCTCTTCTTCTCCATGTCGACCACTTGCACGTTAAAGGGGGGGGGGGTACCTGAGCATCGCGACTCAGGGCTCTTACTGGCTCTCCGGCCCTCACCCTCTGGCTATGTCCACGGCATCGCGACCTGGCATACCAGCGACGGCTGAGACAAGCTCGAGGGCCGGGACCCGAGGACGTAGAGTGCCGGCATCTAACCAAGTTTGCAGGAACGCAACCCAAGATAAGGCCCAATGCCAAGCGCAACCCGCCTAGAGGTAGGGCCCCGTGAGTCCCGCGCTGGCTCATGGGTGCCCAGATACACCTCACCTAGCCCTACCGTGCCGGCCACATGTCAGGGCGGGGTTGTACACGCCCCGGGGGCTCCTCCCGGAGGGGGCCCCCTCCCATGTACCAGTGGAAGCACCATGCTCCGCGCTGGCTGATGACACTGCCGAGGAGCGGCTATGCCCGTACACATACGGAAGCGCTATGCTCCGCGCTGGTGATAAACAACTGAGGCTGGCCCCCGGGACGCATCAACCTCAGGGAGCCCAGAGCTCATTGTCTAGCCTCATCGCAACGCCTCCCCTCGGGAGCGCCGCGTGAGGGGGCTGGGCACGGGGGCTGCGCCTGGGTCACGCCCGGACGTACGCCACCCAGCTAGGCCCCTCGGGCCTGGATCGTCGCGCGTCTCTCCCCGAGCGGAGCCAAGGTATGAAGGCCGTTTGAGCGTCAAGGGGGACCCCTGAGCATCGCGACTCAGGGGCCTAACTGGTCCCGTAGCCCCTCACTCCTTAGTTCGAAAGGCTATGCTGGGTGAGGCACGCGTGGGGCTGGGCTCTGCAGATGTAGAACGGTGGCCCCACCCGCATCTCACCTAATCACATGCTGTTTGCGCGTCAAGGGGGACTCCTGAGCATCGCGACTCAGGAGCCTAACTGGCTCCGTAGCCCCTCACTCCTTTGGTCCCGTCCTGGTTTCCGGTCAGGGCTAATGCTGGGTGAGGTACGCGCGGAGTCAGGCTCTGCAGACGTAAAACAGAAGATCCACCTACATCACACCTCCCTACTTGTTGTTCATGCGCCAAGGGGGACTCCTGAGCATCGCGACTCAGGAGCCTAACTGGCTCCGTAGCCCCTCACTCCTTTGGTCCCGTCCTGGTTTCCGGTCGGGGCTAATGCTGGGTGAGGTACGCGCGGGGCCGGGCTCTGCCGGCGTAGAACACAATCAAGTAGGGAAGGAAAGCATAAAATTCAAGGAACTTAAAAAGCAAATATTACAACCCATACTGTTGTCTCAATACCAAACGCAAGTTTAAACGCCTCCCCGAGGCATGATGCATGATGCAGGAATTAAAAGCAGGGCACGAGCAGTAGTGGAGTGACTTGGCGGCGGTGGACCAGTGCGCAAGGTTGTCAGAATCGCGATTTTGAATCGGATTGGAGCTCCGATGGTAAGATCGCAAATCGTAGAATCTTCACTATCAGGATCGTAGAAACGTAGATTCTATGAACTAAAATCGTAGAATCATAGGGGTTAGTTTGGATCGTAAAGTCGTAGAATCGTATAACAGAATCGCGATTCTGACAACCTGCCAGCGCGGGTGGCCCCGCCTCACGGAGCAGCAGAACCGGAAGCATCCTGCTTCGACTTGGTATAGAAGGCCCGGAACTTCCCCAGCAGAGCCTCCGCGTGACCCTTCACGGCCTCGGCAGCGGCAGCAGCACCCTCGCCGCTTACTGGTTCCAGCAGGCCGTCGAGGTCGGTGCTGGGGTCGCGAAGGTAGATGTGGGTGAAGACCCACGTCAGCGCAGCAGAAGACAAGACACGCGCCTCGGCCTCGGCCGTGGGGCCAAGGCCAAGGGTGACATCCTCAAGAGCACGAACCAGGAAGGGAAGCAGCTTGGCGGGGCCGTCCTCGGCGCCGGCCAGCGGGCTCTCCAGGCCACTGGCGTAGAGCATCTTCAGCGAAGCACGAGCCTTCTTCTCCATGTCTGCGAAGGCCACGCGATCCTCGGCAAGAACCTTGGCCTTGCCGTCCAGCTCGACCTTCCTCGCCTCCAGCTCCTTCCCCAGCGCACCTAGGCGGCCGCGACGCTTCTTGAGCTTGGCCTCCCGGTCCTCGATGGCCGCCTCGTGAGCCTTCATGCCTTCTTCTTGCTCCTGGCGAAGACGAACCTCCTTCGAGAGCTAGTCCCGCAGGCGTTGCAGCTCGTCCTCCAGCGCCTTGCAACGATTGCGGACTGCAACCACCTCCCCCAGGGCTGCATCCTGAGCAGCCTTCGCCTCGAGGATGGCCTGCCTATCCTCGTCGCAGGCCGTCGAGGCTTGAACTAGCGCCGCCCGGATCGAGGCGTCGGAGCGAATCCATCCTGAAGCCAGCTCCAAGCGCCCGGTCACCAGGCGAGGGTCGGTGCCCAGAAGATCCTGCCGCAGCCGGTCCAGCCCAGCAACAGCACGCTCCAGGACGGCGGGAGGAGTTGGAGAAACAACAGTCGGCGGAACGGAGGAAGAAGGCAGTGACGGCAAGACCACAGCATCCTGAGGTGGAGCCTACTGCAGCCCAGCGGCTGTGGTGGCAGCAGTGGGCAAAGGCACCACAGGAGTCACTTGGGCCACGGGGCTGAGCTCGCCCCAGCTAGCTCGGCCTGGCCTCGCGAGGACGACCGGGCGGGAGAAGCCTGCGCGCCACGATCACCCTCCTCCACAGGCGGAGGCGCTGCCGCGGATGGAGCCTCAGGAGCCCCCTTCGGCTTCTTCGTCACGGGCTCCAGCGTATTCAAGAGATGCGAACGTCAAGCCTCGGCAGCGGAACAAGAAATAAAAGACAAGGGTCAAGCACTTACGGGTCATCGCCGGCGAGCTCGGGCAGCCTCCGGCCAAACTTGAAGCCTGACAGCCGGCTGGAAGGGTCAACCTCGGAAGTAGAAGGCGCGTCTGCAGACTGCTTCGGGGCAGGGGCAGGCCCGCGGAGATCAGCCCGGCCCTGTCCTTCTTCGGGATCGGGGGCAAGCTCCCGCCGACCTGATCGTCTTCATCCTCGTCATCATCGCTCGAAGAAAGGCGAAGACTGCGGGGCCTGTGCCGGGGGAGGGGAGCCCTCGACTCTCCATCGGTCGCCTCGGAGTCGGGCCCCTTTCCTCGCTCCTCTTCGTCCTCCTCCTTGCTGGAGTCGCCGGAGGGCACGTCCACCAGTCCCTCGGAGGCCGCCACGGACACGAGCCCGTCCCCGTTAAAAACAGGCATGGACTTCACCACCTGGTCCCAGTCGTCGCGAAGGAACAAGGTCTTGGGAGCGCCCTCCAACCTTGCCACCTCGCCCCCTACCAGAGATTGGAGGACCGCGGCTAGATCTTCATTGCTCAAGGCCGCGGGGCTCAGGTGAGGCCTCCACATTGGAGGTGAGTACCGCCGGAGTGGAGCCAGCTGGTGCTCCAGGAACTCCTTCAGCAGCAATGCATCGGTCAACTTCGCCGCCGCCGAGCTGGCCGGCCTCAGGTCCGCGTCCATCTTCTCCAACACCAGTTTCGCGCGGGGGTCCATGAGCTCCGCTCGGCCCCAATCGCCGGAGCTCGTGGGCGGCTCCTCGGGCAAGATCAGCCTAGGATGGACGCGCGTGGCATCTACCAAGACCCACTTGCTCCGGAAGCCCTCAATCCTCTTCCCGGGATTCGAGATGGCAATGGTGCCACTATACGCGACAAAGCCCGCGCACGCGGAAGGAGAACTGCGAGTGACCCGGAGGGAGAAGTAGTGGCGCAGCAAGGCCACTGAAGGCTGCACCCCTACGTGGGCCTCGCAGTAGTAAGCGAAGATCGCCAGAAGAAGAATGGAGTTGGGGTGGAGATGCAGAGCTTGCAAGTTGTAATGGCGGAGGACAAAGAAGAAGAACTCGGAGAAGGGAGGCACCAGGCCTGCAGCAATGGAGCTTACAAAGAGAGGATAAAAGGTGCTCCCTCGGCCCTCAGGGGTGGCCGAGCCGGCCTTGAACACCTTCGTCCCGTTGATGCCCTGCACCGCCGCCATCTGGCGCAGCCGGGCAAGGCCAGCCTTGGACACATTCGGCAAATCCAGAGCAGGAGAGTACCAAGCTTCGGCCGAAGGCTGGCGAGGCGCCATGGCTTCCTAGGTCACGCAGCCGGAGTATATCTGGAAGTTTGGAGGAAGAAAGGGGAGGCGCAAGAAAGGGGATCTGAGCAGCAACCGGAGAAAGCGAAAGGCAAAGTCTGGGCAGATGCCGCTCCTTTATCCGACCTGCGCGGTTGCTGAGGCACTGGTGTCCAATCAACCGCCACGCGGAGCCCAAGGCCGCAGGCTATTAGGGCCCGCGGCGCTTCGCCCTTGCCCTTTTGCCTCTCGGCACGGCCAAGTCCGGGCGCGCCTTGGGCCCGGGGGCTACTGTCGGTGTTCTGGGAACGGGGGTCCCCAGACTTGCCTGCCTGCGGCCTGCGGCGTGGCTCAAAGGAGGCCCAGCACGGCCCATCTTCATCAGACACAAGACTCAAGACCCTCGCGAGGGGCCAAGCCTCGCGAGGCGGGCGACACGGAGCTTCCTCAGGCACGGCCTCGTCAGGCTGGCTCGCGAGGAGGCGGAGAGATCAAGGCGGAGTACCTCACGAGGTGCCCGTGACGCAAGCCATGACGACTCAGGGCGCCAGGCGGGTGCCAGCGCGCGCAGCGTCCTTCTTTCCTCTTTGGTGCAAAGGGGACAAGCGCAGCCGCGGAGTACCGAGGCATCAGGCAAAGGTTGCCATTTCGGTGCAACGAGACCAAGACCAGGAGGACTACGAGACGGAGGTCACCATGGAGCCCAGGACGGCGTCATCACCAGAGCTTTGCGCAGGCGAAGACTGCTTTTGTCAGGATAGTTGATACTTGCTGTCCCCCTTCAAATTAGCCCGCCATTGTTGGCTCCCTTCCCGCTCAATATTTGGGAAGAGGACCAGGGCCTCTATAAATAGGACCAGCCGCCCACGTAGCAAAGGGGGGTTGAGAGAGTTTTGATCAGTTGGAAGCAGAGAGAGAGAGAGATTGAAAGGGAGGCTGAACTCCTCCCGGCAGTTCATCACCCCAGCCAAGAACAGACCCTCGCGAGGTTGTTCTTCCTTGTATTGTTCATCATCATCAGCCCCAGGAGGCAATCCACCAACCACACACTGGAGTAGGGTATTACACCACAACGGTGGCCCGAACCAGTATAAATCTTGTGTCCCTTGTGCAGTTTTTTTAGTAGTTTAGATCTTTGCGAGGCGGGAAGGTAGAAGGCGTAATCTCCGCGCGCACCCCAGTGTTCGAACCTTAAGGGTCTGCCGGAACCCGAAATCCGACAACGGGGCCCTGCGGCCCCTCCTTGGCTTGTCGCCGCAGGTTCGGCCTTCCGCTTTAAAAACCTCCCCTGCAAAGTTCGGTTGTAATCAGGAAACTGAAAACACGAGAGGGTGGACACCTATTCGGGGTACTGGGACTTCGATCTCAGTTACCTGGGAGGCCGGGATTAGCCCTGGGTAATCGGCCGTAATGGCCACCAAGGCGTTGTCCTTGCTCAATTGATGGAACACTCCATCAATCAGCTCCACAGATATGTCCGGATCCTCTTGAGAGGTCGGGTCGAGGGACCATCCTGGGTCCTCGGGTTGTGGAGGAGGGCTGCTTATTTCCTTAATAGCCTGGTGCAGTTCCTGCGTTGAAGTCGTCAGACTGAATATTTAACAATGGGAATACAAAACGGATGGGCAAGTAAATACGACCGCTTACCCAGCTTGGGGGATTGTGCATAGAGAATCCACCCTATGGGTTGACGCAGAGAAATTCCTCCTCTTCTCCCTTATACAAAGTGGACAAGATCTTTAGTAGAGCGGTAGCTGAATCCGGCCCCTTACGGCCGTAGTGGGTGGCGTCGTCCTCCCCGTTGAAGTCCCACATGGGGTGGCTTCTATACTGAAGCGGTTGCACCCCCCGCATAATGCATTCGGCCATAACCCCGATCATGGTTAGTCCGGAATGGGCTAACAATCTTATTCGGCCCAACAGGTAAATGATGTCCCTGTCACTTTCCCTCTGAGGGCTCCGTGGACGCCAGCTTAGGCACTTCTTTATGGGAGCACTATCGAATTCAGGGAGGCCGATCCGGACAGGATCCGGCAGCGGGATGTCTTCTATATAAAACCATTCCGAGGGCCAGTCTTCAGATGCCTTCTTTGGGGTTCCGGACAGATATCCGGTCCCGGCGATGCGCCACACTTCGGCTCCGCCCACTTAATACATTGACCCCTCCTTAGAGCAGGGCACAAGGCAGAATAACCTTTTCCATAGCCCGAAATGAGCCTCGATACCCAAAAACAGCTCGCAGAGGGCTACGAAGCCCGCGATATGCAATACGGAGGCAGGCGTGAGATTGTGTAGCTGGAGGCCATAGAACTCCAGGAGCCCCCGGAGAAATGGATGGATTGGAAATCCGAGCCCCCTTATTAAATAAGGGACGAGGCGCACCCGCTCTCCTTTGGAGGGATTAGGGGCACTCTCCGCTTGCTCTCCGCCATTATAGATGGCAAGGCCGGCTCGAACCGGGACCATATAGGCCGGGGGGAGAAATCCCTTGGTCTGGAGTGTCACTAGCTCACTATGTGGGATGGAGCATCTCTCCCAGTATCCAGGCTGAGGGCTGGAAGGGCGAGAGGAGGAGTCGCGATGGCTGGCCATGGTTGAATGGACCTTTGTCGGATGCGCTCTGATGAACACTCGCGAAGGGGGGAAGATGTGGTTTGGATCTAAATCCTCGTCCCCTTAAATAGATCAGCCCATTTACGCGGCTAGGGGTGTGAATGTAAAAACACTCAGACTTTTCATATTCGTTTGACATGTGGGAAGCGACCATTATTGGGCGTAGAAGCCAAGGAGCGCAACATCTGCAAGAAACCGGACTTTATTCAACAGGTACACGAAATTTGGAGGAGAACCCGCCTTGCAATGCCAAAGACAATCTGCGCGCCGGACTCATCGTCATTGAAGCCTGGTTCGGGGGCTACTGAGGGAGTCTTGGATTAGGGGGTGTCCGGATGGCCGGACTATACCTTCAGCCGGACTCCTGGACTATGAAGACACAAGATTGAAGACTCCGTCCCGTGTCCGAAAGGGACTTTCCTTGGCGTGGAAGGCAAGCTTGGCGATACGGATATGTAGATCTCCTACCATTGTAACCGACTTTGTGTAACCCTAACCCTCTCCGGTGTCTATATAAACCGGAGGGTTTTAGTCCATAGGACAACATACACAACAACAATCATACCGTAAGCTAGCTTCTAGGGTTTAGCCTCTTCGATCTCGTGGTAGATCTACTCTTGTACTACCCATATCATCAATATTAATCAAGCAGGACGTAGGGTTTTACCTCCATCGAGAGGGCCTGAACCTGGGTAAAACTTCGTGTCCCTTGCCTCCTGTTACCATCCGGCCTAGACGCACAGTTCGGAACCCCCTACCCGAGATCCGCCGGTTTTGACACCGACACCTACCAATTCACCTTTCTGGAAGGGAGTTATGAGAACAAAATATGCATTCTTTCGTAGGGCCAAATTCTTTGTTGGCAATAGGATGACAATAAGATTTTAGGAGGATACGTGGTTAGGGGAGCCGCCTCTAGTGCTACAATACCCCACCTTATATAATATTGTTCAACGTAAGGAGGATTACATGGCTAATATTCTACAGGAGGTGCCCTTAAATATCCAGTTTAGGAGATCTTTAGTTGGGGATCGTTGGAATTCCTAGCTACACTTGGTGAGCAGGTTGATGGAAGTTCAACTATCCGACCAACCTGATTCCTTTCACTGGAAACTAACCAGAAACGGTGTGTTTATGGTAAAATCTATGTACATGGATCTAATTAATTCTGGCCCAATCCCAAGATCACTACATAGAAAGTGAAGGTTCCCTTGCGTATCAAAATTTTTGTGGTTTGTCCACAAACAAGTGATCCTCCCCAATTTTTTTTACTAAAGCGGCGGTGGGTAGGTAGTGCACGGTGTTGTTTTTGTGATCATGATGAAACAATACAACACTTATTCATAGAATGGCCCCTCACGAAATTACTTTGGTGAACGATTCATATAGCCTTTAACATTAATCCTCCAACTAGCATTGAAGCATTATTTGGGACCTCGCTAGCTGGGGTTGATATACTTACCGCGTCTCGTATTCGGATTGGAATATGTGCACTTATTTGGGCTATATGGAACTGCAGAAATGACATGATCTTTAACGAACAACATTTTCTTGCAGGTCATCTTCAGAGCTACAACATGGATCCGTACGTGGTCCTTACTAACTCATATGGACTACAGGAGTTGTTGGTTACTGGGTGCATCCAGTGGAAAATGATAGCACGGGATATATTGAACCGGTTTGGATGGCGGTCGCATAATAAGATTGGCGTCTAGCGTTCTAATCCTATCATCCCACCGATTGTGGCTTTGAGCTCTTCGGTTGTGGCTTTGAGCTTTTTTTTATGTTTTCGCTCCTCTTGTGAGCTGTAATGGAGCTAAGATCTTGTTATTTTTTCGAACCTTTTTATTAATAACTAGATGATACCCCACGTGTTGCTATGGGAATGAGTAGACACATATTTATAGAACAATGCAAAAAATAGAATATATTTAGTGAGACTAAATAATATACATAAAACCATTTTCACATGCCTCATGGATGGTCGCGGATGCAAAACAAATCCCATGCATAATAAGTCCCAAAAACAAAGGAAAGGGCATCGGACATCCAAATAAAAGAAGTGGTTTGAATACTTGTAAATGTGCCTTAGTGTCCTGATCCCTGGAACCACAGATGAAGAATCATCCTCATTAATTTGAAAGATTTTTTATCTATAAAACTACAAAAAGTTCTGTTTAAACTTAGAATGATAGAACTAATTAACAACCACAATTACATTGGAAGTATGAAACCGCATTGACCACAAAACGGCCATCTTTAAGTTTGCATCTACGTTTAACAAAAGAAAACTTTGGAATGAACTTAATAGCAATGCCATATATTGTATGGAAGTATTGTAACAGAAGTAAGTGAAACAATTCCTCAAATAAAACTAAGTGAAAAAATAAAGTATCCTAAAGCATCGAGCAACTACATTGGACACTAAATCTGCAGACAACATCTCCAATAAATCAGTGGAAAAAAGTCTCACCTCAGTTATAGTCTCACACACAGATATATAGTGAATGGGTGGTCACCTTTACTGCATCAGACATGATCATTATATTTGGCCATCAATGTTACTTGGATGTGATCGAGTTGATTTTGAAATACTCCCTCTGATGCCTTGATGCAAAGTAATATTACGTTCAGTTATGAAACCAAGGGGGGGGGGTGAAAATATTGCAAGATCTGAACATTATATCATGGTAATAACAAGAAACAATTCTTTAAAAGTCAAAGCACCAATCTCAGCCTCTTGTGACTGTTCTTCTTGGATAAGCACATATATTGCCACACTTTGCTAGGAATATATAAGTGTAAGAAAATCATCGAGAAAATAGCAGGGTGCAGTAATAATTGACCATGCCTCATCCAAATTGGCGAGATGCACCAGGCAAAAAATGTTTGCACACATGAAAAATCAAGATCAGTTAGTACAATTCACAATAACATGTCAAACTATTAACAGAGCAAAAGGAATCACATTTATGTACTATAGAAGAATATTGTATTTGCCCACCTCAGTGAGTGACTTCATGAATTAGTTAATAGGCAACATCTTAACATATTTAGGATGGGCGTGACGGAGGAGGTCAGGAGCAGGGGAACAGCCTGCACACGCCTAGCCGGGCTGTTTTTAAACATCTGCAAGCTATATAGATAATGCAGAAGATTGATCACAAAGAATATTAGCAAGGATAATACAATGAGGTGATGATGCAAAACAACTGAAGTATGAAATGCATATGTGCCAGCACTCATTAGAACAGATCTATCATGACAAAATGGTGTTAATATAATTAGATGTCATGCAAAAGCCGCAAACACAAATGGCCAGACATTAGTGATGAACAACATGAGCAGCTGGTGAACGAAGAAGGTACTACTCGTTGGCTTACATCTTTCAGCCTTTCCAGACATCTTGCAAATCATCGTTGTTGTCTATACTCAGCGACAGTGGGATGGAACGCCATTGATGTCTCTGAGCAGAGCTTTCGATGCGGATCAATCGTTGTCTGCTTATTGCGTCGTGGCCGGTGAGACGTACTGCTGCTGCTCAGGTGGAGTTTCTGCCATGGAGGCCTCCGACGGCAGCAGGAAGAGATCAGGCTTCTGCACCCAGATGAGCCTCCATAGGTAAGCTTTTCTTGACGATCTCGATGGCCGGCAACAGAATTGCAACCCAACCCACGTAGATAGGTGGAGATGAGGCATGCCAGTGTCGAGGAGTGTGCTCATGCGGAGGTCGCCTACTGGTCGCCGGCTGTAGCTAGGAGAAAAGGTGGTTTCCTTTTTGTTGAATGAGAAAGAGTTGGCCATGGACAGCCGAGAGGTGCTTGTAGGCAAGGGATATGTGGGAGATCGAGATGCATTGCTTTTTTGTTTTGATGGAGAGAGATTGTTCACCTCTTACGGTTGCAAACATTTGTATTAAATGTATTAGTATTAATTAACTGAAAAAAAGAAGAGAGGCTGCTCGACTCCTATGTTTGAAACTGAACCATTTAGTACTCCATTAGAAGTATTGCGTATGTGTTTCAGTAGGCAGCTGCAATTAATTAAAAAATACTGCCGACTTGGCATGAAGGTGATGTGGACAGTGTGCATGTTGAGGGAATTGGTAGTAGTGAGGATCAACTTCTTAAGAATGTAAGATGTAAGATATGGCCGCATGCATCGTTCCGATGCAGAGGCCGGAGGTGAGCCTCCTTTTCAAAAATAAATAAATATATTTAGTTCATACATGCTAGCGTGGTGAGGTGACATACTTGCATGTTGGAGAGTTGAAGTTAGTGGGGATCAACTATTTAGGTATATAGGATTAGATGGTATCTCACACATTGGCGCGAGAATGTTTTGCAATATATTTAGTGATATATTTGGTTGTATATATGGAGCAATAACATTTGGATGATAATATAAAAAATACTCCCTTCGTTTCTAAATATAAGTCTTTTTAGAGATTTCACTACGGACTATATACGGAGTAAAATGAGTGAATCCACACTCTAAAATATGTCTATATACATCCGTATGTAGTTTATAGTAGAATCTTTAAAAAGACTTATATTTAGGAACAACGGGAGTATTATTTTTAATTATTGTATGGTTGTAAATATTTATAAATATAAAAGGGCAGCACTACGTGTCAGTCGACGGATGATCTGAAAAGATCCACCCCCTTAGCTGTCGTTAGATCTGGACCAACAAAAGGTCTAGCCCCGTTCTCTTTATTGCAACAAAGTTAGTGTTGCAGAACCTCTTGGCAACAGAGCGCATGTTACACAAACATTAAGTGTTACACTTTTTTTGTTCACTCTTTTGCAACATATATAATGTTGTGGAAGGACTTTTGCAATATAAATGATGTTGCACAAATTAAAGAAAGAACGAGAGTTTGGGAGAAACACTGAAAGCAACTGCGCACGGATCCGGATCTAGATCCCACAACATACAAGTTGTTGCCGTGAGAAGAATGCAACAAAAGCTTAGTTCCACAACCGTAAAATGATAATGCCAAGTAAGCCCTGTAAGACATGTCACATGGAGCAGGCGGCTGACACCCGTGTGTGATCTGCGGGGTGAAGCCAAGCGTTTTACAATATAAAAAGCATAATAAAAAAACTAATCATGAGAGCTACGCCCAGTTCATAAAAAGATGTTTTTTTTTGCGGGTGAGTTCGCAAAAAAGATGTTGACATTACTGGTTGTTTTCATACGTAAGGATGTCTACTAGTATATAAGTCAGACGCCACATGTAACGGAAGTTACTCCAAAGACTCATAATCAAAGTCCCTTAAAAAAGACCCTAATCAAAATCGGATGTGTCGCCTAAGCCAGGGGAGAGAGCATTAAGATCCGCGCCAGTCCTCGTAGGGTACACGCGTCCCGCCCAGATCCCGTCGTAGGTTTCTTCCCTTGGTCGTGGTCATCACCCGAAGAGAAGAGGAGGAGAAAAGAGAGCAGCCAGGCCGCCACGCCCGCGAGCCGCCGCGCACCAACGGAGCGGAGCGCCCCTCCTCCTCCGGCAGCCGCGATTCTTCTAGCCTCCTCCAATTCTCCGCCGCCGCCCCTCCCTGCACTCCGCCCGCCTCGCGTAGGGTGTCGTCGCATTGGATTCCCCCCGGCCAGAGCCGCCATGGAGCCGGAGTCCGCCGACGATGCAGCGCTCGCCGGTTGCAAGGTACCCGCATCTCTACGCATATCCCTCCATGCCTCATACGTTTGCGATTCCATCGGGACGTGTTCCGCGGTAGATGCCCGCTTCTACCCTGTACGGCGACCTCAATCTGGTGACAGGTCGGTTCTGATTCTACGGCCTTCCTCCGGCGACCCCCTCCCATAACCTAGTAGAATTCTGACGAGCCGTCTTGAGTAGTTTCGTACTCCTACCGCTGAGTAGGTTTCTGTTTAGCCGATGAGGGACAGGGAAACTCTTGATTGATCGTCGCTTGTCAACTCCCTTCTTCTGTAACTTATAAACTGGCTTTACTACCAAGCTTGGCTACTAGGTCCATACATGTAACTGCTTACAATTAGGCCGCAGCTGCGCATCTTACATCGTTACAAGTTGTTTTCTGTAGAGATTGCAATCTGGGATTCGACACCGCTGACGCCCAAGCTGACATGCCCTACTAACATTTTGCTAGGTGCTGAAACTGCTCACAGTTAGTATTTCTTAGTCTTCTTGCGTTGCTTGTTTCCGCAAAGCTAGCTGATTTCTTTATCTGTTTGCCATTCTCTTGCACTGGTACTGTTTACATTGCTCGGCAACTTGGCTTCAGTAAGATTGTTTGGAGGGATGCATTTAGTAACCAAGTTTTAGATTTGAGTTCCATTGCTAAATGTCATTGCTGCGCCACCTTCACTTTAGTGGTACTTAATATCTGTATATTGTAGTTGATAGCTACTAGGTGCTCTTACTCAAGCATTTGACAACAGTCCAGAACTGTCGCTATATTACACTATACCATGCCCTTACTCATGTATAGTATACGGGATAGCAGCGGCATCGATAGTTCTGCCCTCAGCTCCTCGCATCATCTGATAAAACTTGTTTCTTGTTTATATACATCACTATGTATAATCAATTGGAGTGGTCTATATTGGAAATTTCATCATTTTCTGTGTTAGTTCTTTTATGTTGTCAAGATGCCCCTCTTACGAAGTAGAGCTTTCAAGTGATTATCTTATTTAGCACCCCTTTTCATGTATGTGTCAGTCTTGTCCTAAAGGAATAGACCTGTGTGGCTTATTCATCTGTTTTATGTCGCTGATAGCTAAATGCTTTGTTGCAGGACAAGTTGAAGCACTTCAGAATAAAAGAGCTAAAAGATGTCCTGCATCTGCTTGGACTTTCAAAGCAAGGAAAGAAGCAGGTTTGTTCAATCCAATTTCGTAAATCTACATGAATACATTCTACAAATATAAATTATACTTATTGCTTTACTTTACAAGTTTACATCACTTGCTCAAACGTTTCAATCTTCCCTTTACTTTGGGAACAAATAATCGATTAGATTGTCAAGTCGTCCTTACTAATACCGTAACATCTTTTGGAACTAATTAACTTCTCTGTGCCTTTTAGTACTTATATTGAGTATTTACTTCTAAGCCACCTTTTGTTTATCTGATTTTGCTTTACAATTCCAGGAATTGGTGGATAAAATCTTAGCAATACTATCTGATCAACAAGATCAAGGTGCATTGTTTTTTGTCTTTCTTCTTCCAACACTGGCCCTTTTATACTAGTGTTTGTCTAAAGGTACAAGAGGAATAACTTTCATATTGTTCTTGCAGTATCACAACTGAATGGCTTAACAAAGAAACCGGCAGTTGAAAAAGAAACCGTGTTGAAAATAGTTGATGAAACCTTTAGGTGAGCTTGCATTTGTTCACATACTGACCTTGTGTTTGTATTATTTGGATTGACTCCTACTGTGTTTTGTCATACACTCATACTGTCTGTTTTTGCTTAATATCTAGGAAACTGCACAGTCCTGCAAATTCTGCTGCAGGCTCACCAAATCAGATTGATTCAGGACAAAGTGTAAAGCCTAAAAAAAAGTTAAATGGCTCTGCTCAAAAGGATGTCAAGGTCCGTTGTCCTTGTGGTAACTCCATGGCCAATGGATCCATGATAAAGGTATTAGTTTTCATCACAAACATGACTACTTGACAGTTTAATTGTCTTTTCATTTTCTCCAATCAATGCAGCAAGATCACAATTTGTTCGTCAGTCTCCTTGATTATGCAGATTGTATACTGAATCATTAAATCAGTTTATGTACATTCTGAAACTTCAAAGCAGTGAATTGTTCTTATATTCTAAAACCCCACGTTAGTTGTTTTGGAACACAGAACTTATTTTATTACGAATATCATGTGTTTTATGAAATTGGCAGTTCTGTTCTTGATAGGTTCTGTTTGTTCCACCTAACTTGCTTGGACCTTTTCAGTGTGATAATCCACAATGCAATGTCTGGCAACATGTTGGTTGTGTTATCATATCCGAGAAGTCTGCAGAGAGTGTTCCTCAGGAATTACCTTCCAGCTTCTACTGTGACGTCTGTCGAATAAATAAGGCCGATCCGTAAGTTCTTCAAAACTTTCATGCAATACCAAACTCATCTTTTGTTCTGCCTGTTTGCCTTTTCAACACTTAAGGCTGAGAACATTATCTAATCAATTCCTTATTCTCCAGTATTAATATTAAATGACCAGCTGTTTTAACATAGTTTCCTTCTATAACTTGCAGTTTCTGGGTCACTATCAATCATCCATTACTTCCAACATCAATAGCTCCTTCTAAAATAGCGACTGATGGGTGAGTTATGCATTGAATATTATTAATTCACTTGGTCAGTGCATAAATTGATGAATTAAACTGAACCATGACATTCTGAAATTTTCATAGTTTTTGTGTGTGATTCTTTCCTATGGTCCAGGTCATATACTATACAGTATCTCGAGAAAACCTTTCCATTATCAAGAGCTAATAGGGAAATGCTACAGAAAGACGAATATGACATTCAGGTTCTTTTCATTTCCTTGAAGTATTAGGTTTGTCCAGGGTCATCCTTCAATAAGTGTTTCTTTGGTCATGCATTATTAAGAAATGCCAGATTGTTGTAATTCAAAGATTTGGCTGTGACTTGTGAGTATAGTTATGGTCACTGTATGCTATTTCCAGTCATCTTCTGCCATACTAGAGAATATCAGACCACTGTCTGCATGCATTGTTGACATTAAGTTTCTTTGCACCACTTATGTTCTTGCAGGTTTGGTGTATCCTTCTTGATGACCAAGTTCCTTTCAGGATGCAATGGCCTTTACACTCTGATATGCAAATTAATGGTAATATGCATTGGCCTACTAGATAACATCCTTTGATATAGATCTATAGAAAATTGTTTATTTAGCTTAAAGGACACATACTCAAGTTCATTGCACAGGTTTGGTTTCTTACGAGTCATGTAATCTACAAGTATCCAGGGAAGATGCATCTTTAACATTTGCCTTATTGTTATACTTGGTGCACACACTGACACTGTTCCCCGCCATGCACCTGATTGAAGGACGGGCTTCATATTTGCCTTCCAAACTAATATTTAGCTGTTAAAATGAGTTCATGTTTGCATGGTGATTTACTTTCCTAGGTTTATGTGGTGTGACCAAAGCTAGATGTAGCTTGTGCTTGGTTGCTGCGCCGAATACCATTTGTCATCTTGTGTTGCATTCCCTTGTCCGATTACGAGCGATATGTGTGTGCACGTCTGTATGCATGTTAATCCTTTTAGCTTCCCGGTTCTGCTTCAAAAATGCCTCTTTCTCCTCTCCTTTAGGATGGAGCCTGGTTGTATTCTCTTGTATAGTTGTATCTCTTCTTTAGTCCCAGCCTCCTACTCCCCCCCCCCCCCCCCCCCTGCGGGTATACTCTTACTACTGTTCTATAATTCCAATCATTATAGATCTGATTCATATTAGCAGTTCTTTTTCTCCCCCTCAGGTATTCAAGTCAGGGTTGTTAACCGGCAACCTACACAGCAGTTAGGGGCCAATGGTAGAGATGATGGTCCTGTAGTAAGTCTTGTTCCATGGAGCATGCTCTCTCTTATTCTTGCTTTCGAATGATTTGTCGAAATACCTATTATATTCTTTAGTTGATTATTAGTTACATTTTCTGTATGGATGTTTGTTGATCCTACTCATCATTTCTCTTTGCAGTTAACGGAATATTGCAAAGAAGGACCTAATAAAATTGTTCTATCTAGAAGTGACTCCCGCATGTTTTCTTTGGGTGTTAGAATTGCCAAGAGGAGATCTCTGCAAGAGGTAACTGTTATGTTGTGTCACAGAAGGCATTTCCACATTTCCATTGTCAAGACCTTACTATTAGATTGTTCATTTCACGAAGCATGTTTTTCTTCACCTTTTCCATAAATGCTGAATATGTTCTATTTCTCCCTCTCCTTGTCTTTAACGTTTAGGACATCTATTTGGTGATCGTGCATGCATGCAGTGTAGTTTGATTGATTCCAACAGGACTCTCTTCCCCTTTTGGAACACGGATCTCGCCCCCGTGCACCAAACACCTGTATCTTTCCTGCCACACTATTGTATCCTCCCTCTCTACTTCTGCCTCCACTCCGGCACCGGCCATCACTGGCGTGGGGTGGTGCCAGCAGAGAAGCTAAGAGACATCAAATTTTGGCTAGGTGATCTACAATTTTCAACTATCAACACACATTTTTCTTCTCAAATGAATATCAACTTATAACTTCAACAACTGGAGCTTTCAACTCCATGAACACCCAACTCCCAGCCCAGTGAACACCAACTTCACTTACAAAAGCAGTAGCTTCCTACTAAAGGAATACCAATTTCTGACTCAACTAGTCGCATCCAACTTGATGAAACCAACTTCTAAATTAAAAAACACAGTAGATCCAAGAACGGCAGGGGGTGGAGCACACAGCTCCCAAATGGTGGTGTGAGTGACCCTCATTGAGGCGGCAGTGGGTGGGTGCTTTCATATCGGCGAGAAAATTGTTTATCTATAGATCCATATTGCGGGTGCCCAGCGCGAGAGGCGATTGGGAAGCGGCGCAGCAGGTTAGGGGCGTGACGGTGGGGACAACGATCCAGAGCCTTCGTTTGTGTTACTTGCGAAGGTATGGAGTGAGTGGTGGCCTGGTTGTTGGAGATAAGGTAGAAAGAAAATGGAAAGAACCAGTGTCCATGGGAGAAAAACGTGTTGTTTCTGTCTGGCTGGGTGGGTGCGTTTGAAATCGATCACCAGTGACCATGCCCCAATTTATGATGCTCGTAATGTTTTTCTTTTCTTTTTTTGAGCCGGAATACTCTCTATTCCATTAACCAGAACGGCCAGCCAAGTCGCTGGCAACCAATGCATGAACAAAGTTTGGCGCTCCATCCGGCCAGAAGGCTGAGGATGCATGGCCCATTCATGCACAGTGAGCAGCTAGAGAATCTGCTACCTTGTTACAGCCCCTTGGGCAAAAAACAATCTCAAAAAAAGAAAAGTTTAAACGAGCACGAACTTTAATCTCTCGGAAGATGACACCTATGGCAGAGCGATCCTGGGCCGTTCCTTTAATCGCCTGCATGAGCGTTGTGGAATCCGTCTCGACAATCACCGGTGCCATACCGAACTGTTGTGCAGCTTGCAAACTCTTCAGACATGCCACGGCTTCAGAATGCAACGGGTTCAGTAAATAGGGTATGTTACCTGCACCAGCGGCAACAGCCTGACCACTTATATCTCGGATGATGAAACCAAAAACCCCATTTGAATTATCCTGTGAAGCACCTCCATCATCATTTATTTTGAGTAGATCATCAGCCGGTGGTTCCCACCTCTGCCCCCCCTTAGTCTGCTTAGTATCCTTTACTTCCCTCAGGCTAGTACAATCAATCAGGCTTGTTTGGATTCGGCGGCACACACTACCTGTAGATCGTCCCTACAAGTGGAACTCCACTGTATTCGTGAGGATAGCTATTTTATGTAATGAAAGATGGCGCAAAAGTACAAAAATAAGATTGTCTGTGATGGAATGTTCCTTATTCCAGTTGGTTCCTGGTCAGGATTTCTGTTTTATCTTGAGCTATGCTGTTAAAAATATTTTTTCTTTCCAAACTCCAGGACTGTGCTTTACGGTTCTGTTCCTTTCTTATGATTTGATAATGGGCAGGTCCTAAATCTGGTGCCGAAGGAACATGATGGCGAGAAGTTTGATCATGCCCTTGCTCGTGTGCGGCGTTGTGTTGGTGGTGGAGCTGAGGCAGATAATGCTGACAGTGATAGTGATATTGAGGTTGTGGCTGACAGGGTCTCTGTGAATCTCCGATGTCCGGTAATTACTTTGCCCATTACTGAGAATGTCTAGATGCGTAGATATTTGCTAATACTTGATCTGATATATCTGTTACATCTGACCTCATGTCCATTGAATACCGAATATTGCATTTGCCACCTGATGGCCTGACATTATTTTATGTGTGAGCCATGACACCCAACGCTTAAATATATTCTTCGAAAATTATCATACGTACTTTATATTATAATTGTCAACCCAGATGCTATTCATCAATCCCATAATGGCAATATGGTATTGTATGATCCATAGTATATTTTGTACTCCTTGACACAAAGTTAGCCATTATGTCTTTGTATGCTAGGTTCTGTAATATGTGCCTTCCTGAAAGCTAATTTATCTTGACAGATGACTGGTTCAAGGATTAAGATAGCTGGCAGGTTTAAACCCTGTGTCCACATGGGTTGCTTTGATTTAGAAGCTTTTGTGGAACTTAATCAACGTTCACGGAAGGTTTGGCTTTTTTCGTAAATTGACCAGTTATTCTCTTACCTTCTTTGCCTAATAAAACTATATGTTCCTGTCTGCAGTGGCAATGCCCAATTTGCCTGAAGAATTATTCTCTGGATAACATAATCATTGACCCATATTTCAACCGGATCACTTCGCTGGTGAGTTCATAGTGGAAATGATGTACATGTTCAAGTCTACATTAGTCCATTATGCTTTATTTTGCTGACACTGTTGCATTTTGGTGGTCCAGATCCAAAACTGTGAAGATGATGTATCTGAAATTGATGTCAAGCCTGATGGTTCCTGGAGAGTTAAGGGTGGAGCTGAACTGAAGGATCTTACGCGGTGGCATTTACCAGATGGTACTGTCTCTGTAGCCACCAACTTAGGGTCCAAGATCAACATGAGTATTGTAAAGCATGAGATTAAAGAGGAGTCTCTGTCTGACCAGCTGGGCTCCCGTATCAAGTTGGGAATTAGAAAAAACAACAACGGCAAGTGGGAAATTACGAAGAGAGGGGATGTTAACTCGATGCAATCTTCTGATATTAACCACCCAGAGCACTTTAAAAATGGAAACTTTATTACTCCTACAAGCAATAATGATCATGAGGACACTCAAGCTTTGGAACAAGGACACTATGATTACCCTATGAGCAATATACATGATCTTGATTCTTCTCCTATAGATGAACATGTCCCTGCAGTATCAAGAGAGCAAGATATAATAGTTCTGAGTGACTCTGATGATGATAACGTCACGGTGTTGTCTCCTAATGTTTTGAATTCCAGCTCAGCAGATGACACTGGAGATCCATTTCCACCCAATCCACCTGAGACTAAAGGAACGTGTGAGGAACAACCTGGAGGTGGTCTAGATGAGGCTTCATATCTTATGTTCAGTGAAGATTTTGATGATCTGGGACAACTCTCATTTTGGCAGTATCCTTCAAATCCCCAGGATGATCCTGGCTTACAGTTGACAAATAATCTAGGCGAAGTGCAAAACAACACTGCCAACCATCAACCTCTGCACGAGCCGGTAGCAGCAGCAGCAAACCTACTGGAACATGGACATAATAATTGCATTGGTAAAAGCCAAGCATCGATTGCAAGTAATTGCGTTGATGAAAGTCTAATTACTGCCAAGAAAGCGTCTCAGAAAAGGAGGAACCCTGAGGATGAAATAACAGCTTTAGATGGTAAGGCACAGAAACTAACCCTTCTGATTTCTACAGTTTTATTATTTGTGATTTCTCCATCCATCACAACTCACTCTAAATACTCCTTTAGGGACTAGAATTGGAGTATGGTTGCTGCTCCTACTATTGTTGTTAGATCAAACTATTTAGCAAAATGTTAACATGTTAGTGTAAGTTACTTATAGTTCCATTTGGTGTGAACACAGTGATTTCCCTTGTATAATTACACTTCTACATTTTCACAGGTAGACTTAATATTTGATTCCTTGTGTGCAGCTTCAGTTGTGGATGATGACTTGCCTGGGGAGAGACCTGGTGGTCCTTTGTCACCGGCTCGGCAGCAACGGTCAGTTCGACCAAGATTGGTACTAGCAATCGACTCAGACTCTGAATAGCAGCCTATGTTGTCCATTGTCTGGCGTGAGGTGTACAATGTACACTGTCTCCTCCGTGGAATGATCACTGAAGTTTAGTTTGTGATGATCCTTTGGTCTGTCTGGCCTGTCTTGGGAAAGGGCGCTATCTGATTAGTTTGTGATCTGTTCGTCCGTCTTGCCTATCTTGAGAGGAGGAACGCAGTGGCCAGTGGCATCTGTAATTCAAATAGTCCTGGGAGCTGCAAGGAAGAAGCATTTAAAAAAAACTGGAGCTGGTCTCGTAGGCCCTATAATCTAGCCAAGAGTGTAAAGAGATCCGTTGTGTAGGCAATTTTGTTTTTATAGCATAGCATAGCATATCAGGAACTACAAATGGCAGTTGATGTACATATGGTTGATTGGTTTTCCATTCATTCAAGTGTTAGTCCTGATAGCTGAAAGAAGAGAGGGATGATGTCCCGTATTTTAACTCTTATAAGGTGCATTTCATCATCGTTGGAGCCTCAGTCCAGGCACGATTTCTATAGCCTAAATGATTGCCTCTTATATTATGGGACGGAGGGAGTAGTTTTTGTCATCAAGGTGTCCTGAACCTAGATTTTGTTGCATGCTCTTTCGGACCATTGTGTTGTGCTTTTGACGAAATGCAGCAGGCACTGCTTTTCATTCGTTAAGAGGGAAAAAAGACAGGTTACATGGTATAGAGGCCATTGTCAAGTGACCAAGACGCAGTGGCGGAGCCAGAAACTAAATATAGAGAGGGCCAAAACATGTTATATAATGTTAGAGGGGGCCAAATCACCTAAACCTAGCTAATTTTGTCTGAAAAATGAAAGATTAGAAGTACATATAGATGTATTTGTGAGAGCATAGGGGGGGCCTTGGCCCCTGCCAGCACCCCCCCTGCCTCCGCCACTGCCAAGACGGAAGAGAAATGGCAAACACTATTGGTTAGGAGTACAAGCTACAAGGTTCACTGAGGGTCAAAAGGCGACTACCCCACCCATTTCACTCCTTTGATTCCTGCATGAAGCCAGGCTCGGTTCTCTTCCGAGATTGAAGTGCAGGTGCTCAGAAAGTCGCAGGCCTTCAGGTTGAAGATCCTACCATTCCTCTCTTTCCAGGTCATCCACCATATGGTCATGCAAAGTGAAGAGAACTCCTGTCGACGCTGCACAGGAAGTATCTCCAAGGTTTGCAACCACCACTCTATCAAGCTAGCCATGTTGAATCCAGGCCTCAAGTCGAAAGAGTATTTATATTTCGTCAGAAAGAAACCCCATATGCCAGCAGCGTAAGGGCAAGTGCCAAACAGATGCACAGCTGATTCAACTCCAATAATGCATAGGGGGCAGACTGGGCTGTGAGGCCATTTGCGTTAGCAAGGTTGTCAGCCGTAAGGCATTTGTTTTGAACAGCAAGCCAGGCAAATTTTATTTTTTTTACTTTAGGCGGTATTTTGATCTTCCAAATAAGGTCCGACAGGGGCAACTGAATTCTTCCATTGAACTGACATAGATACGCAGATTTTGCAGTGTAGCAATGATCAGCAGTCCACTTCCATATAAATCTGTCCTGCTTTTCAGATAAAAGCAATGATTTCGGTGCGGTGCCAGAGGTCCACATACTTGTGTTCTGCTGATTGGTACAACTTGCAAAACGATCTTGTATTATGGGATGGAGCGAGTATATTTTATCGGTCCTGATAAGATTGAGTTACATGGTCCCATCTCTCACGTTTTTGCATTGCACATGATTTTTGTGTAACCTTCCGATAACCTTAATTGGCTCCTTGCAAATAATAATACTAGTAACAGTGTTGGGAAAAGGATGTACGTGTGTGCTAAAGAGAGAACGCTAATAACTGAAACTTCTTGCTGATGCATTCATAAAGCAATAATTCTATTCATCAATATGGGCGCATCTACTCCCTCCTTTGACATACTTCAGTTTAAAAGATAAATGAAAAGCCATATCATCGGTGTTGTGATCCGTTTTCACCGTTGGAGCCCTTGCAACGGTTTCGATGGACTTTAAAAAAAAATTTAGTGCTGAGACCAAGCAAGCAAGCTCAACTAGTTGCCTCTTCTTGCCATTAGTGTTACCTCCTATTTCTATAAACATGTTCCAACTTAGAGGAACAAGAGACAGCTAATGTTGAACTTCAGCGTGCATGTATCCAACTTAATTAGCATTAGTGGTAGGGAAACATGAATAATGCTACCAGAAACATCTAGGATCCGGTACGCATAATACTTTCTAGTATAATGAGCAATCACAATACCGTGAAGCAATTTAGCAGCAATGGTAAGCAAACTATGTAGGTTACTCTCATCTAGCTCTATGCAGAAATCAACCTCTCATGAACGCATGAGAGAGCTTGAACAAATGCTTGCAACTCAAGACAGGTGAAAGCAGCAGCTAATAAATATAAACAAGATCAGAGTTCAAAAATAGTTTCTCAACAATAGAAAATCGAAGAGCTCGAAAGGAAGCAGCTAGAAGGAATTGAAGCCCTGGAGAAGAACAAGAAGATAAAACCGTTGCTCTTGAACATATGCAGTAAGAGTTGGATGGAACATTGAGTATCTTCGTAAGGCAGTCGCAACTGGGTTCCCAAAGAAGCTTCTCACAATCCTGACGGTGCATTTGTTGGTCGTGATACTTTGTTTGTCTCTTGTTATGTCCCGTGTGATACTCTGTCCAATGATTGATCATTATATTGTGTGATACAATTGGGTTAAGAATTTTAAGTTTCAGCGCCAACAGAAGTTATTTAAGTTTCATTTTTATTTTACTAAAAGCTAAATTTAAATTCGGTTGTAATTGCAACATTAAACAAACCAACGCCATCTTTAATCTAAGACGGTAACTATGACGGAATTGCAGGCCACGTCAGCGTCGTCTAGACCCACGTGTAAGGAGCCACGTCAGCGTCGTCTAGACCCACATCTAAGAATCCACATCAACATCTTTTAGGCCCATATGTCATAACTATTGATCGGTCAAACCTTACGCAATGATTGTCAGTGACGGTACGTCACTGAAAACAATATTGTGACAAACCGGACGATCTAATGTGAGAAGTCCTGGTCGTCACCGAAAATGGACTTTAGTGACAAAACATGAACCATCACCTAAGATATGATCTTAGGTGTCAGAAAAGTGTTAACATCAGCATTTTTTGTGACAGTGCTTTAGTGACGGACCGCGTGATGTATCGCTTTTTTTGCTGAAGAAAAGCGATTTTACATGGCATAATTGGCTCGTTGTAACGCCCTCGATGCGGCTATATCTCCCATGTGTCGAAGCACGACTTAGAGGCATAACCGCATTGAAAGCAATGTCGCAAGTGAGGTAATCTTCACAACAACCCATGTAAATAAATAAAGGGGAAATGTACATAGTTGGCTTACACTCGCTACGTCACACAAATACATAAATAAGTCATTACATCCATCCAATACACTCAAGGCCCGACTACGGAACCAAAATAAAGATCAACCCCCAAATGCGACAAAGTCCCCGATCGCCCCAACTGGGCACCACTACTGATCATCTGGGAAAGACACGTAGTAACGACGAGAGTCTTCATCGAACTCCCACTTGAGCTCGGTCATATCATCTGGCACGGTATCATCGGTCCCTGCATCTGGTTTTGAAAGTAATCTGTGAGTCACGGGGACTCAGCAATCTCACACCCTCACGATCAAGACTATTTAAGCTTATAGGTAAGGCAAAGGTATGATGTAGAGCTGCAGCAAGCGACTAGCATATTGTTGGAAATATGCCCTAGAGGCAATAATAAATTGATTATTATTATATTTCCTTGTTCATGATAATCGTTTATTATCCATGCTAGAATTGTATTGATAGGAAACTCAGATACATGTGTGGATACATAGACAACACCATGTCCCTAGTAAGCCTCTAGTTGACTAGCTCGTTGATCAATAGATGGTTACGGTTTCCTGACCATGGACATTGGATGTCATTGATAACGGGATCACATCATTAGGAGAATGATGTGATGGACAAGACCCAATCCTAAGCCTAGCACAAGATCATGTAGTTCGTATGCTAAAGCTTTTCTAATGTCAAGTATCATTTCCTTAGACCATGAGATTGTGCAACTCCCGGATACCGTAGGAGTGCTTTGGGTGTGCCAAACGTCACAACGTAACTGGGTGGCTATAAAGGTACACTACAGGTATCTTCGAAAGTGTCTGTTGGGTTGGCACGAATCGAGACTGGGATTTGTCACTCCGCGTAAATGGAGAGGTATCTCTGGGCCCACTCGGTAGGACATCATCATAATGTGCACAATGTGATCAAGGAGTTGATCACGGGATGATGTGTTACGGAACGAGTAAAGAGACTTGCCGGTAATGAGATTGAACAAGGTATCGGGATACCGACGATCGAATCTCGGGCAAGTATCGTACCGCTAGACAAAGGGAATTGTATACGGGATTGATTAAGTCCATGACATCGTGGTTCATCTGATGAGATCATCGTGGAGCATGTGGGAGCCCATATGGGTATCCAGATCCCGCTGTTGGTTATTGACCGGAGAGTCATCTCGGTCATGTCTGCATGTCTCCCGAACCCATAGGGTCTACACACTTAAGGTTCGATGACGCTAGGGTTATAAAGGAAGTTTGTATGTGGTTACCGAATGTTGTTCGGAGTCCCGGATGAGATCCCGGACGTCACAAGGAGTTCCAGAATGGTCCGGAGGTAAAGATTTATATATGGGAAATCCTGTTTTGGTCACCGGAAAAGTTTCGGGTTTTATCGGTAACGTACCGGGACCACCGGGAGGGTCCCGGGGGTCCACCAAGTGGGGCCACAAGCCCCGAAGGGCTACATGGGCCAAGTGTGGGAGGGGACCAGCCCCAGGTGGGCTGGTGCGCCCCCCCACAAGGGCTCAAGGCGCCTCCAAGAGGGAAGGGGGGGCAAACCCTAGGGCAGATGGGCCCTAAGGCCCACCCCAGGTGCGCCTCCCCCTCTCCCCCTTGTGGCCGCCACCCAGATGGGATCTGGGGGCTGCCGCCACCCCTAGGGAGGGAACCCTAGGTGGGGGCGCAGCCCCTCCCCTCCCCCTATATATACTTGAGGTTTGGGTTGCCCAATACACACGAGTTCCTCTCCCTGTTGGTGCAGCCCTACCTCTCTTTCTCCTCGTCTCTCGTAGTGCTTGGCGAAGCCCTGCTGGATCACCACGCTCCTCCACCACCACCACGCCGTTGTGATGCTACTGGATGGAGTCTTCCTCAACCTCTCTCTCTCTCCTTGCTGGATCAAGGCATGGGAGATGTCACCGGGCTGTACGTGTGTTGAACACGGAGGTGCCGTCCGTTCGGCACTAGGATCATCGGTGATTTGGATCACGACGAGTACGACTCCATCAACCCCGTTCTCTTGAACGCTTCCGCTTAGCGATCTACAAGGGTATGTAGATGCACTCTCCTTCCTCTCGTTGCTGGTTTCTCCATAGATAGATCTTGGTGACACGTAGGAAAATTTTGAATTTCTGCTACGTTCCCCAACAGTGGTATCAGAGCTAGGTCTATTGCGTAGATTCTATGCACGAGTAGAACACAAAGTAGTTGTGGGCGTTGATTTTGTTCAATATGCTTACCGTTACTAGTCCAATCTTGATTTGGCGGCATTGTGGGATGAAGCGGCCCGGACCGACCTTACACGTACTCTTACGTGAGACTGGTTCCACCGACTGACATGCACTAGTTGCATAAGGTGGCTAGCGGGTGTCTGTCTCTCCCACTTTAGTCAGATCGGATTCGATGAAAAGGGTCCTTATGAAGGGTAAATATCAATTGGCATATCACGTTGTGGTTTTTGCGTAGGTAAGAAACGTTCTTGCTAGAAACCCATAGCAGCCACGTAAAACATGCAAACAACAATTAGAGGACGTCTACCTTGTTTTTGCAGGGTATGCTATGTGATGTGATATGGCCAAGAAGAATGTGATGAATGATATGTGATGTATGAGATTGATCATGTTCTCGTAATAGGAATCACAACTTGCATGTCGATGAGTATGACAACCGGCAGGAGCCATAGGAGTTGTCTTTATTTATTATATGACTTGCGTGTCATTGAACAACGCCATGTAATTACTTTACTTTATTGCTAACCGTTAGCTGTAGTAGTAGAAGTAATAGTTGGCGAGACAACTTCATGAACACACGATGATGTAGATCATGATGATGGAGATCATGGTGTCATGCCGGTGACGTTGATGATCATGGAGCCCCGAAGATGGAGATCAAAAGGAGCAATATGATATTGGCCATATCATGTCACTATTTGATTGCATGTGATGTTTATCATGTTTTTGCATCTTATTTGCTTAGAACGACGGTAGTAAATAAGATGATCCCTCATTAAAATTTCAAGAAAGTGTTCCCCCTAACTGTGCACCGTTGCGAAAGTTCGTCGTTTCGAAGCACCACGTGATGATCGGGTGTGATAGATTCTTACGTTCACATACAATGGGTGTAAGCCAAATTTACACATGCGAAACACTTAGGTTGACTTGATGAGCCTAGCATGTACAGACATGGCCTCGGAACACAAGAGACCGAAAGGTCGAGCATGAGTCGTATAGAAGATACGATCAACATGAATATGTTCACCGATGTTGACTAGTCCGTCTCACGTGATGATCGGACACGGCCTAGTTGACTCGGATCATGTAATCACTTAGATGACTAGAGGGATGTCTATCTGAGTGGGAGTTCATAAGATGAACTTGTTTATCCTGAACATAGTCAAAAGGATTTTGCAAATTATGTCGTAGCTCGCGCTTTAGTTCTACTGTTTAGATATGTTCCTAGAGAAAATTTAGTTGAAAGTTGATAGTAGGAATTATGTGGACTAGGTCCGTAAACTGAGGATTGTCCTCATTGCTTCATAGAAGGCTTATGTCCTTAATGCACCGCTCAGTGTGCTGAACCTCGAACGTCGTCTGTGGATGTTGCGAACATCTGACATACACATTTTGATAACTACGTGATAGTTCAGTTAAATGGTTTAGAGTTGAGGCACCAAAGACGTTTTAAAACGTCGCGAAACATATGAGATGTCTCGAGGGCTGAAATTGGGATTTCAGGCTCATGCCCACGTCAAGAGGTATAAGACCTCCGATGATTTTCTTAGCCTGCAAACTAAGGGAGAAAAGCTCAATTGTTGAGCTTGTGCTCAGATTGTCTGAGTACAACAATCGCTTGAATCAAATGGGAGTTGATCTTCCAGATGAAATAGTGATAGTTCTCCGAAGTCATTACCACCAAGCTGCTAGAGCTTCGTGATGAACTATAATATATCAGGGACATATATGATGTTCCTTGAGATATTCGCGATGTTTGACACCACAAAAGTAGAAATCAAGAAGGAGCATCAATTGTTGATGGTTGGTGAAACCACTAGTTTCAAGAAGGGCAAGGGCAAGAAGGGATACTTCATGAAACGGCAATTCAGCTGCTGCTCTAGTGAAGAGACCCAAGGTTGAACCCAAACCCGAGACTAAGTGCTTCTGTAATAAGAGGAACAGCCACTGGAGCAGAATTACCCTAGATACTTGGTAGATGAGAAGGCTGGCAAGGTCGATAGAAGTATATTGGATATACATTGTGTTAATGTGTACTTTACTAGTACTCCTAGTAGCACCATGGTATTAGATACCGGTTCGGATGCTAAATGTTAGTAAACTCGAAATAAAAGGCTGCGGAGTAAACGGAGACTAACCAAAGGTGAGCTGGCAATATGTGTTGGAAGTTTTTCCAAGCTTGATGTGATCAAGCATCGCACGCTCCCTCTACCATCAAGATTGGTGTTTGAGTTGAGCATAGACATGATTGGATTATGTCTATCGCAATACGGTTATTCATTTAAGGAGAATAATGGTTACTCTGTTTATTTGAATAATACCTTCAATGGTCTTGCACCTAAAATGAAAGGTTTATTGAATCTCGATCGTAGTGATACACATGTTCATGCCAAAAGATATACGATAGTAATGATAGTACCACCTACTTGTGGCACTGCCACGTAAGTCATATCGGTATAAAACGCATGAAGAAGCTCCATGTTGATGGATCTTTGGGCTCACTCGTTTTTGAAAAGTTTGAGACATGCGAACCATGTCTATTGGTATATATGCATGAAGAAACTCCATGCAAATGGACCGTTTGGACTCACTTGATTTTGAATCACTTGAGACATGCAAATCATAGCACATGGGCAAGATGACTGAAAGCCTCGTTTTCAGTAAAATGGAACTAGAAAGCAACTTGTTGGAAGTAATACATTTTGATGTGTGCAGTCCAATGAGTGTTGAGGCGTGTAGTGGATATCGTTATGTTCTTACTTCACAGATGTTTTGAGTAGATGTTGAGTATATTTACTTGATGAATCACGAGTCTGAATTATTGAAAGGTTCAAGTAATTTCAGGGTGAAGTTGAAAGATCATCGTGACAAGAGGATAAAATATCTATGATATGATCATAGAGATGAATATCTGAATTACGAGTTTGGCACAGAATTAAGACATTGTGGAAATTGTTTCACAACCAATACAGCCATGAACACCATGGTGTGATGGTGTGTCCGAACATCATAAGTGCACCCTATTGGATATGATGCATACCATGATGTCTCTTATCGAATTACCACGATAGTTTATGGGTTAGGCATTAGAGACAACCACATTCACTTTAAAAAGGGCACCACGTAATTCTGATGAGATGACACCGTATGAACTATGGTTTAGAGAAACCTAAGTTGTCATTTCTTAGAAGTTTGGGGCTGCGACGCTTATGTGAAAAAGTTTCAGGCTGATAAGCTCGAACCCAAAGCGGATAAATGCATATTCATAGGACACCCAAAACAGTTGGGTATACCTCCTGTCTCAGATTCGAAAGCAATAAGGGATTGTTTCTAGAATCGGGTCCTTTCTCGAGGAAAAGTTTCTCTTGAAAGAATTGAGTGGGAGGATGGTGGAGACTTGATGAGGTTATTGAACCGTCTCTTCAACTAGTGTGTGGCAGGGCACAGGAAGTTGTTCCTGTGGCACCTACACCAATTGAAGTGGAAGCTTATGATAGTGATCATGAAACTTCAGATAAAGTCACTACCAAACCTCGTGGGATGACAAGGATGCATACTGCTTCAGAATGGTACGTAATCCTGTCTTGGAAGTCATGTTGCTAGACAACAATGAAGCTACGAGCTATGGAGAAGCGATGGTGGGCCTGGATTCCAAAATGGCCCGAGGCCATATAATCCGAGAGAGGATCCATATATGAAAACAAAGTGTAGACTTTGGCGGAACGGCTTGATGGTCGTAAGGCTGTTGAGTACAGATGGATTTTAAAAGGAAGACGGACAATGATGACAAGTATCACCATTAAAAAAGCTCAACTTGTCGTTAAGATGTTTTCCGACAAGTTCAAGGAGTTGACTGCGATGAGACTTTCTCACTTGTAGCGATGCTAAGAGTCTGTTGGAATTATATTAGCAATTACTGCATTATTTATGAAATCTTATAGATAGGATGTCAAAACATTGTTTCCTCGACGATTTTTGAGGAAAGGTTGTATGTGATACAACCGGAAGGTTTTGTCAATCCTGAAAGATGCTAACAAGTATGCAAAGCTCCAGCAATCCTTCTAAGGACTGGAGTAAGCATCTCGGAGTTGGAATGTATGCTTTGATGAGATGATCAAAGTTTTGGGTGTATACAAAGTTTATGAGAAACTTGTATTTCCAAAGAAGTGAGTGGGAGCACTATAGAATTTCTGATGAATATATGTTGTTGACATATTGTTGATCAGAAATGACGTAGAATTTCTGGAAAGCATATAGGGTTATTTGAAAAGTGTTTTTCAATGGAAAGCCTGGATTAAGCTACTTGAACATTGAGCATCAAGGATAGATCAAAACACTTAATGGTACTTTCAAATGAGCACATACCTTGACATGATCTTGAAGGTGTTCAAGATGGATCAGTCAAAGAAGGAGTTCTTGCCTGAGTTGTAAGGTACGAAGTTAAGACTTAAAGCTCGACCACGGCAGAAGAAAGAGGAAGGACGAAGGTCGTCCCCTATGCTTTTGTCATAGGCTCTCTACAGTATGCTATGCTGTGTGCCGCACCTGAAGTGTGCCTTGCCATGAGTCAGTCAAGGGGTACAAGAGTGATCCAAGAATGGATCACAGGAGAGCGGTCAAAGTTATCCTTAGTAACTAGTGGACTAAGGAATTTTCTCGATTATGGAGGTGGTAAAAGAGTTCGTCGTAAAGGGTTACGCCGATGCAAACTTTGACACTAATCCAGATTATTCTGAGTAGTAAACTGGATTCATATAGTAGAACGGTTATTTGGAATAGCTCCAAATAGAACGTGGTAGCTGCATCTAGGAGATGACATAGAGGTTTGTAAAGCACACACGGATCTGAAAGATTCAGACCCGTTGACTATAACATCTCTCACAAGCATAACATGATCAAACCCAGAACTCATCGAGTGTTAATCACATGGTAATGTGAACTAGATTATTGACTCTAGTAAACTTTGTGGGTGTTAGTCACATGGGGATGTGACCTTGAGTGTTAATCACATATCGATGTGAACTGGATTATTGACTCTAGTGCAAGTGGGAGACTGTTGGCAATATGCCCTAGAGGCAATAATAAATTGATTATTATTATATTTCCTTGTTCATGATAATCGTTTATTATCCATGCTAGAATTGTATTGATAGGAAACTCAGATACATGTGTGGATACATAGACAACACCATGTCCCTAGTAAGCCTCTAGTTGACTAGCTCGTTGATTAATAGATGGTTACAGTTTCCTGACCATGGACATTGGATGTCATTGATAACGGGATCACATCATTAGGAGAATGATGTGATGGACAAGACCCAATCCTAAGCCTAGCACAAGATCATGTAGTTCGTATGCTAAAGCTTTTCTAATGTCAAGTATCATTTCCTTAGACCATGAGATTGTGCAACTCCCGGATACCGTAGGAGTGCTTTGGGTGTGCCAAACGTCACAACGTAACTGGGTGGCCATAAAGGTACACTACAGGTATCTCCAAAAGTGTCTGTTGGGTTGGCACGAATCGAGACTAGGATTTGTCACTCCGTGTAAACGGAGAGGTATCTCTGGGCCCACTCGGTAGGACATCATCATAATGTGCACAATTGTTGGGGAACGTAGTAATTTCGAAAAATTTCCTACGCACACGCAAGATCATGGTGATGCATAGCAACGAGAGGGGAGAGTGTTGTCTACGTACCAACACAGACCGACTGCGGAAGCGATCACACAACGTAGAGGAAGTAGTCGTACGTCTTCTTCCCGATCCGACCGATCCAAGCACCGTTACTCCGGCACCTCCGAGTTCTTAGCACACGTTCAGCTTGATGACGATCCTCGGGCTCCGATCCAGCAAAGCATCGAGGAAGAGTTCCGTCAGCACGACGGCGTGGTGACGATCTTGATGTACTACCGACGCAGGGCTTTGCCTAAGCACTACAACGATATGATCGAGGTGGAATTTGGTGGCAGGGGGCACCGCACACGGCTAAGGAACGATCTCAAGGATCAACTTGTGTGTCTTGGGGTGTCCCCTGCCCCCGTATATAAAGGATGGAGGGAGGGAGGCTGGCCGGCCAAAGGAGGGAGGCGCAGGAGGAGTCCTACTCCTACCGGGAGTAGGACTCCCCCCTCCAATCCTAGTCCAACTAGGAATCCTTAAAGGGGAGAGAGAGAGAGAGGTGGCCGGCCCCTCTCCTAGTCCTAATAGGACTAGGGAGAAGGGGGGAGGCGCAGCCCTATGTGGGCTGCCCTCTCACCTTTCCACTAAGGCCCATGTTGGCCCATTTGGCTCCCGGGGGGTTCCGGTAACCCTCCCGGTAATCCGGTAAAATCCCGATTTCACCCAGAACACTTCCGGTGTCCAAACATAGGCTTCCAATATATCAATCTTTACGTCTCGACCATTTCGAGACTCCTCGTCATGTCCGTGATCACATCCGGGACTCCGAACAACCTTCGGTACATCAAAATGCATAAACTCATAATAACTGTCATCGTAACGTTAAGCGTGCGGACCCTACGGTTCGAGAACAATGTAGACATGACCGAGACACGTCTCCGGTCAATAACCAATAGCGGGACCTGGATGCCCATATTGGCTCCTACATATTCTACGAAGATCTTTATCGGTCAGACCGCATAACAACATACGTTGTTCCCTTTGTCATCGGTATGTTACTTGCCCGAGATTCGATCGTCGGTATCCAATACCTAGTTCAATCTCGTTACTGGCAAGTCTCTTTACTCGTTCCGTAATACATCATCTCATAACTAACATCTTAGTTATTATGCTTGCAAGGCTTATGTGATGTGTATTACCGAGAGGGCCCAGAGATACCTCTCCGACAATCGGAGTGACAAACCCTAATCTCGAAATACGCCAACCCAACATCTACCATTGGAGACACCTGTAGTACTCCTTATGATCACCCAGTTACGTTGTGACGTTTGGTAGTACCCAAAGTGTTCCTCCGGTAAACGGGAGTTGCATAATCTCATAGTTATAGGAACATGTATAAGTCATGAAGAAAGCAATAGCAAAATACTAAACGATCGGGTGCTAAGCTAATGGAATGGGTCATGTCAATCAGATCATTCAACTAATGATGTGACCTCGTTAATCAAATAACAACTCTTTGTTCATGGTTAGGAAACATAACCATCTTTGATTAACGAGCTAGTCAAGTAGAGGCATACTAGTGACACTCTGTTGGTCTATGTATTCACACATGTATTATGTTTCCGGTTAATACAATTCTAGCATGAATAATAAACATTTATCATGATATAAGGAAATAAATAATAACTTTATTATTGCCTCTAGGGCATATTTCCTTCAGTCTCCCACTTGCACTAGAGTCAATAATCTAGATTACACAGTAATGATTCTAACACCCATGGAGCCTTGGTGCTGATCATGTTTTGCTCGTGGAAGAGGCTTAGTCAACGGGTCTGCAACATTCAGATCCGTATGTATCTTGCAAATCTCTATGTCTCCCACCTGGACTAAATCCCGGATGGAGTTGAAGCGTCTCTTGATGTGTTTGGTTCTTTTGTGAAATCTGGATTCCTTTGCCAAGGCAATTGCACCAGTATTGTCACAGAAGATTTTCATTGGACCCGATGCACTAGGTATGACACCTAGATCGGATATGAACTCCTTCATCCAGACTCCTTCGTTCGCTGCTTCCGAAGCAGCTATGTACTCCGCTTCACATGTAGATCCCGCTACGACGCTTTGTTTAGAACTGCACCAACTGATAGCTCCACCGTTTAAAGTAAACACGTATCCGGTTTGCGATTTAGAATCGTCCGGATCAGTGTCAAAGCTTGCATCAACGTAACCTCTTACGGTGAGCTCTTTGTCACCTCCATATACGAGAAACATATCCCTAGTCCTTTTCAGGTATTTCAGGATGTTCTTGACCGCTGTCCAGTGATCCACTCCTGGATTACTTTGGTACCTCCCTGCTAAACTTATAGCAAGGCACACATCAGGTCTGGTACACAGCATTGCATACATGATAGAGCCTATGGCTGAAGCATAGGGAACATCTTTCATTTTCTCTCTATCTTCTGCATTGGTCGGGCATTGAGTCTGACTCAATTTCACACCTTGTAACACAGGCAAGAACCCTTTCTTTGCTTGATCCATTTTGAACTTCTTCAAAATCTTGTCAAGGTATGTGCTTTGTGAAAGTCCAATTAAGCGTTTTGATCTATCTCTATAGATCTTTATGCCTAATATGTAAGCAGCTTCCCCGAGATCTTTCATTGAAAAACTTTTATTCAAGTATCCCTTTATGTTATCCAGAAATTCTATATCATTTCCAATCAGCAATATGTCATCCACATATAATATCAGAAATGCTACAGAGCTCCCACTCACTTTCTTGTAAATACAGGCTTCTCCAAAAGTCTGTATAAAGCCAAATGCTTTGATCACACTATCAAAGCGTTTATTCCAACTCCGAGATGCTTGCACCAGTCCATAAATGGATCGCTGGAGTTTGCACACTTTGTTAGCTCCCTTCGGATCGACAAAACCTTCTGGTTGCATCAGATACAACTCTTCTTCCAGAAATCCATTCAGGAATGCAGTTTTGACATCCATTTGCCATATTTCATAATCATAAAACGCAGCAATTGCTAACATAATTCTGACGGACTTAAGCATCGCTACGGGTGAGAAGGTCTCATCGTAGTCAACCCCTTGAACTTGTCGAAAACCTTTTGCGACAAGTCGAGCTTTATAGACAGTAATATTACCGTCAGCGTCAGTCTTTTTCTTGAAGATCCATTTATTCTCAATTGCTTGCCGATCATCGGGCAAGTCAACCAAAGTCCATACTTTGTTCTCATACATGGATCCCATCTCAGATTTCATGGCCTCAAGCCACTTTGCGGAATCTGGGCTCACCATCGCTTCTTCATAGTTTGTAGGTTCATCATGATCTAGTAGCATGACTTCCAGAACTGGATTACCGTACCACTCTGGTGCGGATCTCACTCTGGTTGATCTACGTGGTTCAGTAGTATCTTGTCCTGAAGCTTCATGATCATCATCATTAGCTTCCTCACTAATTGGTATAGGTGTCGCAGAAACAGTTTTCTGTGATGTACTATTTTCCAATAAGGGAGCCGGTACAGTTACCTCGTCAAGTTCTACTTTCCTCCCACTCACTTCTTTCGAGAGAAACTCCTTCTCTAGAAATGATCCATTCTTAGCAACGAATGTCTTGCCTTCGGATCTGTGATAGAAGGTATACCCAACAGTTTCCTTTGGGTATCCTATGAAGACACATTTCTCCGCTTTGGGTTCGAGCTTATCAGGTTGAAGTTTTTTCACATAAGCATCGCAGCCCCAAACTTTGAGAAACGACAACTTTGGTTTCTTGCCAAACCATAGTTCATAAGGCGTCGTCTCAACGGATTTTGATGGTGCCCTATTTAACGTGAATGCGGCCGTCTCTAAAGCATAACCCCAAAACGGTAGCGGTAAATCAGTAAGAGACATCATAGATCGCACCATATCTAGTAAAGTACGATTACGACGTTCGGACACACCATTACGCTGTGGTGTTCCGGGTGGCGTGAGTTGCGAAACTATTCCACAATTTTTCAAATGTATACCAAACTCGTAACTCAAATATTCTCCTCCACGATCAGATCGTAGAAACTTTATTTTCTTGTTACGATGATTTTCAACTTCACTCTGAAATTCCTTGAACTTTTCAAATGTTTCAGACTTATGTTTCATTAAGTAGATATACCCATATCTGCTTAAATCATCTGTGAAGGTGAGAAAATAACGATATCCGCCACGAGCCTCAATATTCATCGGACCACATACATCGGTATCTATGATTTCCAATAAATCTGTTGCTCTCTCCATAGTACCGGAGAACGGTGTTTTAGTCATCTTGCCTATGAGGCACGGTTCGCAAGTACCAAGTGATTCATAATCAAGTGGTTCCAAAAGCCCATCAGTATGGAGTTTTTTCATGCGCTTTACACCGATATGACCTAAACGGCAGTGCCACAAATAAGTTGCACTATCATTATCAACTCTGCATCTTTTGGCTTCTACATTATGAATATGTGTATCACTACTATCGAGATTCAATAAGAATAGACCACTCTTCAAGGGTGCATGACCATAAAAGATATTACTCATATAAATAGAACAACCATTATTCTCTGATTTAAATGAATAACCGTCTCGCATCAAACAAGATCCAGATATAATGTTCATGCTCAACGCTGGCACCAAATAACAATTATTTAGGTCTAATATTAATCCCGAAGGTAGATGTAGAGGTAGCGTGCCGACCGCGATCACATCGACTTTGGAACCGTTTCCCACGCGCATCGTCACCTCGTCCTTTGCTAGCGTCCGCTTATTCCGTAGTCCCTGTTTCGAGTTGCAAATATTAGCAACAGAACCAGTATCAAATACCCAGGTGCTACCGCGAGCTCTAGTAAGGTACACATCAATAACATGTATATCACATATACCTTTGTTCACCTTGCCATCCTTCTTATCCGCCAAATACTTGGGGCAGTTCCGCTTCCAGTGACCAGTCTGCTTGCAGTAGAAGCACTCAGTTTCAGGCTTAGGTCCAGACTTGGGTTTCTTCTCCTGAGCAGCAACTTGCTTGCTATTCTTCTTGAAGTTTCCCTTCTTCTTCCCTTTGCCCTTTTTCTTGAAACTAGTGGTTTTGCTAACCATCAACACTTGATGCTCCTTCTTGATTTCTACCTCCGCAGCTTTCAGCATTGCGAAGAGCTCGGGAATAGTTTTGTTCATCCCTTGCATATTATAGTTCATCACGAAGCTCTTGTAGCCTGGTGGCAGTGATTGGAGAATTCTGTCAATGACGCAATCATCTGGAAGATTAACTCCCATCTGAATCAAGTGATTATTATACCCAGACATTTTGAGTATATGCTCACTGACAGAACTGTTCTCCTCCATCTTGCAGCTATAGAACTTATTGGAGACTTCATATCTCTCAATTCGGGCATTTGCTTGAAATATTAACTTCAACTCCTGGAACATCTCATATGCTCCATGACGTTCAAAACGTCGTTGAAGTCCCGATTCTAAGCCGTAAAGTATGGCACACTGAACTATCGAGTAGTCATCAGCTTTGCTTTGCCAGACGTTCATAACATCTGGCGTTGCTCCAGCAGCAGGCCTGGCACCCAGCGGTGCTTCCAGGACGTAATTCTTCTGTGCAGCAATGAGGATAATCCTCAGGTTACGGACCCAGTCCGTGTAATTGCTACCATCATCTTTCAACTTTGCTTTCTCAAGGAACGCATTAAAATTCAACGGAACAACAGCACGAGCCATCTATCTACAATCAACATAAACAAGCAAGATACTATCAGGTACTAAGTTCATGATAAGTTTAAGTTCAGTTAATCAAATTACTTAGGAACTCCCACTTAGATAGACATCCCTCTAATCCTCTAAGTGATCACGTGATCCAAATCAACTAAACCATAACCGATCATCACGTGAGATGGAGTAGTTTTCAATGGTGAACATCGTCATGTTGATCATATCTACTATATGATTCACGCTCGACCTTTCGGTCTCTGTGTTCCGAGGCCATATCTGCATATGCTAGGCTCGTCAAGTTTAACCTGAGTATTCTGCGTGTGCAAAACTGGCTTGCACCCGTTGTAGATGGACGTAGAGCTTATCACACCCGATCATCACGTGGTGTCTGGGCACGACGAACTTTGGCAACGGTGCATACTCAGGGAGAACACTTCTTGATAATTTAGTGAGATATCATCTTATAATGCTACCGTCAATCAAAGCAAGATAAGATGCATAAAAGGATAAACATCACATGCAATCAATATAAGTGATATGATATGGCCATCATCATCTTGTGCTTCTGATCTCCATCTCCGAAGCACCGTCATGATCACCATCGTCACCGGCGCGACACCTTGATCTCCATCGTAGCATCATTGTCGTCTCGCCAATCTTATGCTTCCACGACTATCACTACCGCTTAGTAATAAAGTAAAGTATTACATCGCGATTTCATTGCATACAATAAAGCGACAACCATATGGCTCCTGCCAGTTGCCGATAACTCGGTTACAAAACATGATCATCTCATACAATAAAATCAGCATCATGCCTTGACCATATCACATCACAACATGCCCTGCAAAAACAAGTTAGACGTCCTCTACTTTGTTGTTGCAAGTTTTACGTGGCTGCTACGGGCTTAAGTAAGAACTCATCTCACCTACGCATCAAAACCACAACGATAGTTCGTCAAATAGACTCCGTTTTAACCTTCTCAAGGACCGGGCGTAGTCACACTCGGTTCAACTAAAGTTTGGAGAGACAGTCTTCCGCAAGCCATCTATGTGCAAAGCACGTCGAGGGAACCGGTCTCGCGTAAGAGTACGCGTAAGGTTGGTCCGGATCGTCTCGTCCAACAATACCGCCGAACCAAAGTATGACATGCTGGTAGGCAGTATGACTTGTATCGCCCAAAACTCACTTGTGTTCTACTCGTGCAAATAACATCAAACCATAAAACCTAGGCTCGGATGCCACTGTTGGGGAACGTAGTAATTTCGAAAAATTTCCTACGCACACGCAAGATCATGGTGATGCATAGCAACGAGAGGGGAGAGTGTTGTCTACGTACCAACGCAGACCGACTGCGGAAGCGATCACACAACGTAGAGGAAGTAGTCGTACGTCTTCTTCCCGATCCGACCGATCCAAGCACAGTTACTCCGGCACCTCCGAGTTCTTAGCACACGTTCAGCTCGATGACGATCCTCGGGCTCCGATCCAGCAAAGCGTCGAGGAAGAGTTCCGTCAGCACGACGGCATGGTGACGATCTTGATGTACTACCGACGCAGGGCTTCGCCTAAGCACTACAACGATATGATCGAGGTGGAATTTGGTGGCAGGGGGCACCGCACACGGCTAAGGAACGATCTCAAGGATCAACTTGTGTGTCTTGGGGTGTCCCCTGCCCCCGTATATAAAGGATGGAGGGAGGGAGGCTGGCCGGCCAAAGGAGGGAGGCGCAGGAGGAGTCCTACTCCTACCGGGAGTAGGACTCCCCCCTCCAATCCTAGTCCAACTAGGAATCCTTAAAGGGGAGAGAGAGAGAGAGGTGGCCGACCCCTCTCCTAGTCCTAATAGGACTAGGGAGAAGGGGGGAGGCGCAGCCCTATGTGGGCTGCCCTCTCACCTTTCCACTAAGGCCCATGTTGGCCCATTTGGCTCCCGGGGGGTTCCGGTAACCCTCCCGGTAATCCGGTAAAATCCCGATTTCACCCGGAACACTTCCGGTGTCCAAACATAGGCTTCCAATATATCAATCTTTACGTCTCGACCATTTCGAGACTCCTCGTCATGTCCGTGATCACATCCGGGACTCCGAACAACCTTCGGTACATCAAAATGCATAAACTCATAATAACTGTCATCGTAACGTTAAGCGTGCGGACCCTACGGTTCGAGAACAATGTAGACATGACCGAGACACGTCTCCGGTCAATAACCAATAGCGGGACCTGGATGCCCATATTGGCTCCTACATATTCTACGAAGATCTTTATCGGTCAGACCGCATAACAACATACGTTGTTCCCTTTGTCATCGGTATGTTACTTGCCCGAGATTCGATCGTCGGTATCCAATACCTAGTTCAATCTCGTTACTGGCAAGTCTCTTTACTCGTTCCGTAATACATCATCTCATAACTAACATCTTAGTTATTATGCTTGCAAGGCTTATGTGATGTGTATTACCGAGAGGGCCCAGAGATACCTCTCCGACAATCGGAGTGACAAACCCTAATCTCGAAATACGCCAACCCAACATCTACCATTGGAGACACCTGTAGTACTCCTTTATAATCACCCAGTTACGTTGTGACGTTTGGTAGTACCCAAAGTGTTCCTCCGGTAAACGGGAGTTGCATAATCTCATAGTTATAGGAACATGTATAAGTCATGAAGAAAGCAATAGCAATATACTAAACGATCGGGTGCTAAGCTAATGGAATGGGTCATGTCAATCAGATCATTCAACTAATGATGTGACCTCGTTAATCAAATAACAACTCTTTGTTCATGGTTAGGAAACATAACCATCTTTGATTAACGAGCTAGTCAAGTAGAGGCATACTAGTGACACTCTGTTGGTCTATGTATTCACACATGTATTATGTTTCCGGTTAATACAATTCTAGCATGAATAATAAACATTTATCATGATATAAGGAAATAAATAATAACTTTATTATTGCCTCTAGGGCATATTTCCTTCAACAATGTGATCAAGGAGTTGATCACGGGATGATGTGTTACGAAACGAGTAAAGAGACTTGCCGGTAATGAGATTGAACAAGGTATCGGGATACTGACGATCGAATCTCGGGCAAGTATCGTACCGCTAGACAAAGGGAATTGTATACGGGATGTTGGGGAACGCAGTAATTTCGAAAATTTTCCTACGCACACGCAAGATCATGGTGATGCACAGCAACGAGAGGGGAGAGTGTTGTCTACGTACCAACGCAGACCGACTGCGGAAGCGATCACACAACGTAGAGGAAGTAGTCGTACGTCTTCTTCCCGATCCGACCGATCCAAGCACCGTTACTCCGGCACCTCCGAGTTCTTAGCACACGTTCAGCTCGATGACGTTCCTCGGGCTCCGATCCAGCAAAGCGTCGAGGAAGAGTTCCGTCAGCACGACGGCGTGATGACGATCTTGATGTACTACCGACGCAGGGCTTCGCCTAAGCACTGTAACGGTATGATCGAGGTGGAATTTGGTGGCAGGGGGCACCGCACACGGCTAAGGAACGATCTCAAGGATCAACTTGTGTGTCTTGGGGTGTCCCCTGCCCCTGTATATAAAGGTTGGAGGAGGGGGAGCCGGCCGGCCAGGGAGAGGGAGGCGCAGGGGAGTCCTACTCCCACCGGGAGTAGGACTCCTCCCTCCAATCCTATTCCAATTAGGACTCTCGGGGAAAAAGGAGAGAGAAGGGGGGCCGGCCCCTTATCCTAGTCCTACTAGGACTTGGGGAAAGGGGGGGCGCCGGCCAGCTATGGGCTTGTCCCTTTTCTCTTTTTCCACTAAGGCCCAATAGGCCCATTAGTCTCCCGGGGGGTTCCGGTAACCCTCCCGGTATTCCGGTAAAATCCCGATTTCACCCGGAACACTTCCTGTGTCCAAACATAGGCTTTCAATATATCAATCTTTACGTCTCGACCATTTCGAGACTCCTTGTCATGTCCGTGATCTCATCCGGGACTCCGAACAACCTTCGGTACATCAAAATGCATAAACTCATAATAACTGTCATCGTAACGTTAAGCGTGCGGACCCTACGGTTCGAGAACAATGTAGACATGACCGAGACACGTCTCCGGTCAATAACCAATAGCGGGACCTGGATGCCCATATTGGCTCCTACATATTCTACGAAGATCTTTATCGGTCAGACCGCATAACAACATACGTTGTTCCCTTTGTCATCGGTATGTTACTTGCCCGAGATTCGATCGTCGGTATCCAATACCTAGTTCAATCTCGTTACTGGCAAGTCTCTTTACTCGTTCCGTAATACATCATCTCACAACTAACATATTAGTTGCAGTGCTTGCAAGGCTTATGTGATGTGCATTACCGAGAGGGCCCAGAGATACCTCTCCGACAATCGGAGTGACAAACCCTAATCTCGAAATACGCCAACCCAACATCTACCATTGGAGACACCTGTAGTACTCCTTTATAATCACCCAGTTACGTTGTGACGTTTGGTAGTACCCAAAGTGTTCCTCCGGTAAACGGGAGTTGCATAATCTCATAGTTATAGGAACATGTATAAGTCATGAAGAAAGCAATAGCAACATACTAAACGATCGGGTGCTAAGCTAATGGAATGGGTCATGTCAATCAGATCATTCAACTAATGATGTGACCTCGTTAATCAAATAACAACTCTTTGTTCATGGTTAGGAAACATAACCATCTTTGATTAACGAGCTAGTCAAGTAGAGGCATACTAGTGACACTCTGTTGGTCTATGTATTCACACATGTATTATGTTTCCGGTTAATACAATTCTAGCATGAATAATAAACATTTATCATGATATAAGGAAATAAATAATAACTTTATTATTGCCTCTAGGGCATATTTCCTTCACAGGATTGATTAAGTCCATGACATCATGGTTCATCCGATGAGATCATCGTGGAGCATGTGGGAGCCAACATGGGTATCCAGATCCCGCTGTTGGTTATTGACCGGAGAGTCATCTCGGTCATGTCTGCATGTCTCCCGAACCCGTAGGGTCTACACACTTAAGGTTCGATGATGCTAGGGTTATAAAGGAAGTTTGTATGTGGTTACCGAATGTTGTTCGGAGTCCCGGATGAGATCCCGGACGTCACGAGGAGTTCCGGAATGGTCCGGAGGTAAAGATTTATATATGGGAAGTCCTGTTTTGGTCACCGAAAAAGTTTCGGGTTTTATCGGTAACGTACCGGGACCACCGGGAGGGTCCCGGGGGTCCACCAAGTGGGGCCACAAGCCCCGGAGGGCTACATGGGCCAAGTGTGGGAGGGGACCAGCCCCAGGTGGGCTGGTTCCCCCCCCCACAAGGGCTCAAGGTGCCTCCAAGAGGGAAGGGGGGCAAACCCTAGGGCAGATGGGCCCTAAGGCCCACCCCAGGTGCGCCTCCCCCTCTCCCCCTTGTGGCCGCCACCCAGATGGGATCTGGGGGCTGCCGCCACCCCTAGGGAGGGAACCCTAGGTGGGGGAACAACCCCTCCCCTCCCCCTATATATATACTTGAGGTTTGGGCTGCCCAATACACACGAGTTCCTCTCCCTGTTGGTGCAACCCTACCTCTCTTTCTCCTCGTCTCTCGTAGTGCTTGGCGAAGCCCTGCTGGATCACCACCCTCCTCCACCACCACCACGCCGTTGTGCTTCTGCTGGATGGAGTCTTCCTCAACCTCTCCCTCTCTCCTTGCTGGATCAAGGCATGGGAGACGTCATCGGGTTGTACGTGTGTTGAACGCGGAGGTGCCGTCCGTTCGGCACTAGGATCATCGGTGATTTGGATCACGATGAGTACGACTCCATCAACCCCGGTCTCTTGAACGCTTCCGCTTAGCGATCTACAAGGGTATGTAGATGCACTCTCCTTCCCCTCGTTGCTGGTTTCTCCATAGATAGATCTTGGTGACACGTAGGAAAATTTTGAATTTCTGTTACGTTCCCCAACACATATATGGTGGCTAACATACGCAAAAGAGAGCGAGAAGATAAGGCAAAAGCATGGTCGAACAACTATGATCAAGAAGTGATCCTAGAATAACCTACGTTAAGCATTACTCCAACACCGTGTTCACTTCCCGGACCCTGCCGAGAAGAGACCATCACGGTTACACATGCGGTTGGTGCATTTTAATTAAGTTAAGTTTCAGGTTATCTACAACCGGACATTAACAAATTCCCATCTGCCCATAACCGCGGGCACGACTTTCGAAAGTTCAAATCCTTGCAGGGGAGTCCCAACTTAGCCCATCACAAGCTCTCACGGTCAACGAAGGATATTCCTTCTCCCAAGACATTCCGATCAGACTCGGCATCCCGGTTATAAGACATCCTCGACAATGGTAAAACAAGTCCAACAACACCGCCCGAATGTGATGAAAAATCCCGATAGGAGCTGCACATATCTCGTTCTCAGGGTACACTCATATTGTCCAAACTTCCGGTAGGCCAACCCAGAGTTGCCCCTGGTGGCCACCGGCGGCTGACAAGGTGGACCAACACTCAGAGGAGCACTGGCCCGGCGGGGGGGGGGGGGGGGGGGTTAATAAAGATGACCCTTGGGCTCCGGAAACCCAAGGGAAAAAGAGGCTAGGTGGCAAATGGTAAAACCAAGGTTGGGCATTGCTGGAGGAGTTTTATTCAAGGCGAACTATCAAGGGGTTCCCATTATAATCCAACCGTGTAAGGAACGCAAAATCTGGAAACATAACACCGATATGACGGAAACTAGGGCGGCAAGAGTGGAACAAAACACCAGGCATAAGGCCGAGCCTTCCACCCTTTTACCAAGTATATAGGTGCATTAAGATAAACAAGATAATATGGTGATATCCCAACAATAAACATGTTCCAACAAGGAACGATCTCCAATCTTCACCTGCAACTAGCAACGCTATAAGAGGGGGCTGAGCAAAGCGGTAACATAGCCAAACAACGGTTTGCTAGGACAAGGTGGGTTAGACGTTTGACATGGCAATATGGGAGGCATGATAAGCAAGTGGTAGGTATCGTAGCATAGGCATAGCAAAAGAGCGAGTATCTAGCAAGCAAAGATAGAAGTAATTTCGAGGGTATGGTCATCTTGCCTGCAAAGTTCTCAGAGTTGTCTTGATCCTCGAAAGCGTACTCAACGGGCTCCTCGTTCACGTACTCGTCTCCCGGCTCTACCCAAGCAAGAACAACAAGCAAAAGGAACACAATCAACCACCTGCAATGCTCAATCAACATGATGCAAACATGGTATGATATGCGGGAAGCGATATGTGATGCAAATGCATGATTTGGAAAGGAATGATTGAACCTGGCCTCAACTTGGAAATCCAAGAGTGCCACTGGAAAGGTGAGTTGATTTCGGTCGAAATCGATATAAAGATCACCGGAATCGGATACACGGTTTGGAAATGGCAAGCAGAACAAATATGGCACTAGTCTGCGATAATCAGCAAGTGACCCTCTAAATGCATCAGGATAAATATGCTACAGCACTCAAACATGGCAAAAAAATACATGGCAGGGATCCACTCATGATGCTTGACAAAATATGAACACTGAGCTACGGCTAATTCACTCAATAGCAAGCTCAAACAAGCATGGCAAAAGTGCAAAAGATTACTGGTTACAGACTTAGTGAAATTAACAGCATGTCAGGAATTTATCGTCAGGAAGCAAAGTTTAGAGCACAATAACTACATGCTACAGGAACATATCATGGCAAAGCAAGGCATGGCATGAAACTACTCAAAACATATAACAAAAGTCCATTAGTGACCATGAGCCAAAAGGGATCAGAAAATACAATTGCAAGCATGTGAACACAGCAAAAACATAAACAGATTCAGACTTAGTGAAAAACTGGAGCATGCAAACAGATTAACAAGTAGGCATATTTACGAGCTCGATGCACCCACTACAAAGCATTTCATGAGAAACTAATCATACACCCATCAAATAGACATGGCATAGAAGCTAGACATAGAAAGAACAACAACATAGCATGCACGGATCAACAACAACAAGCTCGGCAAAATCGCTAAACATGTTAACAATCGGCCAGGAACATTTTATAGCAAAAGTAGAGCTCGATTGACTCAAGCTAGGGTGCTCCATAAATGCAAACAAAGACATGGATAGATGGAGCTCAACATTATCTACAAAATATCCTTACTGATCATGCCCAAAAGATGCACGGATCACTAGGAAACAACATGAACATATGGCATAAAAATAATAACAGGACAAGGACTTAGTGAAATTCTAAGTCCCTGAAATCAGCATCATTGAGTAAGCTACTTTGCATGCTTGTGCTAGTCACCACAAAGATCACAAAAATACATGGCATACACCCCTGTAAAGATGGCATGGCATTCTTCAAAACACATGTAGATCTCAGGATCATATCATGCACACATTAATCATGGCAAAAATGACAAAAGTCCATTTGCTGAAACAGATCTGAAACTTTCCTCACATAGCCCTCTTCCAACAGCATTTCGGGCATCAAGATGAGCTCAAATGAAAATTATGCAATTAGGTGAAATGATGTACTCGTCGAGACGAACATTTTGATATGCTACACGCACGAATCGGAGCTACGGATGCAGAGTTATGACATGTCAAAGATTGCAAAATATTTAAGGTTTGGAGGGGGAAAAGTCAACCGCGAATCGTCCAGATCCAGATCCGGTCTTGCACGCGGCCCGAGGTTCGCCTGAAAACCTGTTCACCGGAGATGGTTCACCGGCCGGAGACAAGGAAGAGGCGGGGAGGCAAGGTGGAGGTGCGGCCGTCGCCGGCGCACGTCCACGGCGGCGCGGGGCGGAGATCCGGGCGGCGAGGGGCGCGGCAGGGCGCCGGGCGGCGATGGGTGGCGGCCGGTCGGCGGAGGGCGGCGCGGTGGACGATGAACGCCGGCGGGCGGCGCGGGCAAGCAACGCTGGCGTCGGGGGCGACGAACCTGGCGCGAGGAGGTCGGAGGCGTGACGGATCTGGGCCGGGAGGGCCGGACGCGGGGGCGCGCGGGCCTGGCAGCGGAGTGGGCGGCGAAGTGGGCGCCCGCGAGATAGGTGGCGGCTCCGGGTTGGTCGGCGGAGGCGGCAGACGTTGTCCGACGGCTGGAGAGGAAGGAGACTAGGGTTTCGGAGAAAAAGATCCGAAAATGAAAAGGAAGGGTCTATATATAGAGGTAGGAGGAGTTAGGAGACTCCAAATGAGGTGCGGTTTGCGGCCACGCGATCGTGATCGAACGCTCTAGATGATCGAACAGGTTTAGGTGGGTTTTGGGCCACTTTGGAAGGGTGTTGGGCTGCAACACACACGAGGCCTTTTCGGTCCCTCGGTTAACCGTTGGAGTATCAAACGAAGTCCAAATGATACGAAACTTGACAGGCGGTCTACCGGTAATAAATCAAGGCCGCATGACAAGTATCGGTCCAATCCGAAATCGTTTAACCCCCACACACGAAAAGAGGTAGAAAGGGACACCGGAGGACATAGGAGCGCCGGAATGCAAAACGGACAACGGGGAAAATGCTCGGATGCATGAGACGAACACATATGCAAATGCAATGCACAAGATGACATGATATGAGATGCATGACAAAGACGAAAACACACGAAGGCCAAAAACCCGACAACGAGGAAATATCATAACTTAGTGCCGGAAACGGCAAGAGTTGGAGTACAAATAAGGTAAATTACATCCGGGGTGTTACAGTCGTCACAAAAAAGTTCACTTTTGTAGTTGAAGAAGGCGATTGTCGAGCCTTGTACAAACTCTTGATTACTTCACAATATGGTGGTTGAAGGCTCTCAAATGACTCATACTATCTAGGAGGCATACACTCTCCAGGAGTAACAAGGAAAGCAAAGTCAGTTTGATGAACTCTTCAAAAGATCTTCAACCAAAGTACTCACACAAGATCTCTCTCTCTCTCTCTCTCTCTCTCTCTCTGTAACGCTCCGGATGTAATTTGCCATATTTGTACTCCGACTCTTGCCATTTCCGGCTTTAAGTTATGAGATTCGTGGTTGGGTTCTTGCCTTTGTTTTGCATTTTGTTCATGTCATGCATATCATATCATGTCATCATGTGCATCACATTTGCATACGTGCTCGTCTCATGCATTCGAGCTTTTTCCCCGTTGTCTGTTTTGCAAACCGACACTCCCACGTCCTTCGGCGTCCCCCTTTTGTCTCTTTTCATGTGCGGGTGTTAAACGTTCTCGAAATGGACCGAGATTTGCCAAGCGGCCTTGGTACACCACCGGTAGACCGCCTATCATGTTTCGTGCCATTTGGAGTCTGTTTGATACTCCAATGGTTAACCGGGGAACCGTAAAGGCCTCGTGTGTGTTGCAGCCCAGCACCCCTCCAAAGTGGCCCAATAACCCATCCAAACCTATCACATGTCCTCCGTCGTTGGATCACGATCGCGTGGTCGAAAACTACACCTTATTTGGACACTCCCACCTCCTTCTAGGTATAAATATGTCCTTCCCTCCATTTTTCCGCGCAGACGAAACCCTAACCCCGCTCCCTCTCCGTTGCCGGACACGTCCGGTCCGCATCGGACGAAATCCACCGCCGCGCCCGCACCAACCAGGAGGCGACACGTGGCCTTCGCCGCCGCGGCCCGCAAGGCCCGTCGCGGGCCCGCGCGAGCCGCCGCCGCCCGCGCCCGTGTGCGCGCCGCCGCCTGCGCCCGAGCACGCCGCCCGCCGAACCTCGCCGGTGCGCGCGCCACGCCGCCCGGCTTCTCTGCCGCCGCCCAACCTCCTCTGTGCCGTCCTCCGGCGCCCACAGCCCGGATCCGGCCGGCCTCGCTCTGGCGACCTCCCTCCTCCACTCCGTCCATCTCCGGCGTCGCCCCTTCCAACTCCGGAGGAGATCCGATGACCTCGACATCCATGCCCCGCGAACCCTAGATCTGAGGTTGACCTCGTTTTCATCTCTAAGTCCTTTTCTGCTATATTTTTAGCCCCTGTTCATCATGCCATAACTTCCTACATGTTGCTCCGTTTTATGCGTGCAATATATCAAAATGTTCATCATGATGTGCTCTTCGTTTTGTTCCATTGTGCCATGCTTGTTTGAGTCCATCTTGATGTCCAAATCATTGATGCAAGAGTGCTATAGAATGTTAGGTGCTGATTCTTGGCAGTTTATGAGGATTTGTCATTTTTGCTACAATTATTGTGTGCTGCATATGGGCATGAGCTCTACATGTATCTTGGTCTATGCCATGCCATCTTTACAGGGGTGTATGCCATGTATTTTTGTGATCTTTGTGGTGACTAGCACAAGCATGCAAAGTAGCCCTCGTGATATTGCTGATTTCAGAGACTTAGAATTTCACTAAGTCATTGCTCTGTTGTTATTTTTATGCCATGTATTCACGTTGCTACAGAGTGATCCATGCTTTATTTGAGTTGCTTCAGTAGGGATGATTTGGACGTATGGTTGTGCTCTAGCCATCCATGCCCCTGTTTGCAATTATGGAGTACTATAGCATGACTTAATCTTGCTCTACTTTTGCTATAAAATGTTCCTCGCAGATTGTTTACATGTTAATCAATTTTGCCATGGATGTTGTAGTTGATCCATGCATGCTATGAACTTGATATTGCCTTAGTTAGCTTCTTGAACATGTCTTATTGATGATTCTATGCTTATCTTGTCATGCAATTCCTTGTGTTGAGTGAATCGAGCTCGTAAAGATGCCTTCATAATTCTGTTTATGCCATGCCCAGTTTTCTGCTAAGTCTGAATCTGTTAACAAACTTGTTATGTTTACATGGGTGCCATCATATTTTATGATCCTTTTTGACTCATGGTCAGTAAGGGACTTTTATTCTATGCTTTGAGTAGATTCATTCCGTGCCTTGTTTTGCTATGATATGTTCCTGTAGCATGTTGTTAGCTTGCTCTAAACATGTCTTCCTGATGTTAATTCCTGGCATGTTGTTATTTTCACTAAGTATGTGATGCTGATATCTTTTGCACTTTTGCCATGCTTGTTTGAACCTGCTAATGTGTGAATTAGCCGTAGCTCAGTGTTCATCTTTTGTCAAGTATCTTGAGTAGATCACTACCATGTGCTTTGTTGCTATGTTGGAGTGTAGTAGCTTAGTTTCTTGTTGCATTCTAGATAGCGCTGTTAATTGCAGAATTGCGCCATTCTTGTTTTGCTTGCCATTTGCGAACCGTGCATCCGATTACGGTGATCTTTATATCGATTTCGACCGAAATCAACTCATCTTTCCAGCGGCACACTTGGTTTGCCAAGTTGATGCCTTGTTCAATCTTTCCCTTCCGAAGTACGCATATGCATTGCATATCACATCTCGCATATCATGTCATGTTTTGCATCATGTTGCTTGCGCATTGCACCGTGATTGATTGTTGGTCTTTCGCTTGTGTTCTTGCCTTGGGCAGAGCCGGGAGACGAGTGCGTGATCGAGGAACCCATTGAGTACGCTTACGAGGATCAAGCTTTCGTCAACTCGGAGAACTTTGTAGGCAAGATGACCATACCCTCGAAATCACTTCTATCTTTGCTTGCTAGTTGCTCGCTCTTTTGCTATGCCACGATACCTACCACTTGCTATATCATGCCTCCCATATTGCCATGTCAAGCCTTTAACCCACCTTTCCTAGCAAACCATTGTTTGGCTATGTTACTGCTTTGCTCAACCCCTCTTATAGCGTTGCTAGTTGCAGGTGGAGATGAAGTTTGTTCCATGTTGGAACATGGATTTTGTTGGGATATCATTATTATATCTTGTTTATTTTAATGCATCTATATACTTGGTAAAGGGTGGACGGCTCGACCTTATGCCTGGTGTTTTTGTTCCACTCTTGCCGCGCTAGTTTCCGTCATACCAGTGTTATGTTCCTTGATTTTGCGTTCCTTACGCGGTTGGGTGTTATGGGAACCCCTTGACAGTTCGCTTTGAATAAAACTCCTCCAGCATGGCCCAACCTTGGTTTTACCATTTGCCTACCTACCACCATATACCTTCCCTTGGGTTCTGCAGACTCAAGGGTCGTCTTTATTTTAACCCCCCGGGCCAGTGCTCCTCTAAGTGTTGGTCCGAAATAGGCAGCCTGCGGGGCCACCTCGGGGCAACTCGAGGTTTGGTTTTATTCATAGCTTGACCTATCCGGTGTGCCCTGAGAACGAGATACATGCGACTCCTATCGGGATTTGTCGGCACATCGGGCGGCTTTGCTGGTCTTGTTTTACCATTGTCGAAATGTCTTGTAACCGGGATTCCGAGTCTGATCGGATAGTCCTGGGAGAAGGAATATCCTTCGTTGACCGTGAGAGCTTGTGATGGGCTAAGTTGGGACACCCCTGCAGGGTTTTGAACTTTCGAAAGCCGTGCCCGCGGTTATGGGCAGATGGGAATTTGTTAATGTCCGGTTATAGAGAACTTGAAACTAAACTTAATTAAAATGAATCAACCGCGTGTGTTGCCGTGATGGTCTCTTTTCGGCGGAGTCAGGAAAGAGGACACGGTCTCGTGTTATGCTTGAACATAAGTAGCTTCAGGATCACTTCTTGATCACTATTAGTTTCTCGACCGTGCTTTGCCTCTCTTCTCGCTCTCATTTGCGTAAGTTAGCCACCATATATGCTAGTGCTTGCTGCAGCTCCACCTCACTACCCTTTCCTACCTTTAAGCTTAAATAGTCTTGATCGCGAGGGTGTGAGATTGCTGAGTCCCCGTGACTCACATATACTTCCAAAACAGATGCAGGTGCCGATGATGCCAGTGCAGGGGACGCTACCGAACTCAAGTGGGAGTTCGACGAGGATTCGGGCTCTTACTATGTGTCTTTTCCGGATGATCAGTAGAGGAGCCCAGTTGGGGCGATCGGGGATCTAGCATTTGGGGTTGTCTTTCTTTTATTTGGTTCCGTAGTCGGACCTTGATTGTATTCTGGATGATGTATGATATATTTATGTATTGTTTGAGGTGGCGATTGTAAGCCAACTCTTTATCCCTTTCTCATTCAGTACATGGGATGTGTAAAGATTACCCCTCTTGCGACATGCCTACTATGCGGTTATGCCTCTAAGTCGTGCTCCGATACATGGGAGATATAGCCGCATCGTGGGTGTTACTCTCTCTCTCTCTCACACACACACACAAGCGTGCGCACGAATGCACACACACACACATGTAGAGAGAGAGAGAGATGCTTGAAGCAAGAGAGATGATCTCTTAGGAAGAGAGGTTCAAAATATGGTGGAACTATGCCTTCATGATTGAAGGAAGAAGATTTCAATCACCCAATTCTTATCTTTTCAAAATATTTAATCTTCAGGGTTGTCTCGAGAACTCATACAAAAAAAATCCTAGATAGATCTTTGAACATACCGGGATGGCTTTTCAAAACGAAGGGCTTGTGGGTGTGAGAGAAGAAAATCTTGTCATTACTCTAGAAAAAGTAATTGGCCCTAAAGTATAGGAGAGATGTTCTCGAAACTACAAGATACATTCAAAATTAGAATGGCTAGAGGGAAACACATCGCCTTGGAAGTGCACAGTAGCCTATGTGGTATTGAGTTTCTTGCCTAATAATGACTTAATTACTGGAAAAACTCAAAGGCCCATTTGGTGGTGACAAGGGTGGATTTAGTTCGACATGGGAAATGGAGGAGAGTTTACACCAACATATAAGGAACTATCTTCCACATCTCATTGGAGTATGAGAAGATGAGTGATGCACACACTACTCTTCCATTGCCCATCATGCCTTGCGCACTTGCATGTGTGTCGTGTTTCGTGAACGAGTCGAGCCAAGCTTCGAACCCTCACCGGTTACGGGGTGAGTGATAAAGTTATTGGGGAGTGTCTCAATGCGTTTGCTTAGTTTCGTTCGTCTGCTTCCACGTCTCGAACCATTTCCCCGACTTCCTTTGCTACTGAAGGTATAATTTGTTCATCCTTCTTTTAGTTTATGTGTTTGTTGTACATGTTAGGTTCATAGACTTGCAACCTCCATGTTTTGTACATATCTACATGCTGGTCTTTTTTGCGAGAAAACTTTCGATTTATTCATCTTCAATCATGACAATACAATGAACACCAGAAATAAAAAAATTACATCCAAAATCGTACACCACATAGCGACGACTACAGGCACTAAAGCAAGGCGCGCCGCCGTCATCGCCCCTCCCTCGCCGGAGCCTGGCAAAACTTGTTGTAGTAGACAGTCGGGAAGTCGTCGTGGTAAGGCCCCATAGGACCAACGCAGTAGAACAACAACCACCGCCGATGAAGAGTAGCGTAGATCAGAAGGATCCAACGTGAAAAAACACAAACGTAGACGAACTACGACCAAATCCACCAAGAACAGATCTGCCGGAGACACACCTCCACACGCCCATCGAAAATGCTAGACACACCACCGAGATGGGGGCTAGGCGGGGAGAACCTTATTCCATCTTTAAGGAGCCGCCGCCGTCTCGTCTTTCTGAGCAGGACACAAACCCTAGCAAGACTCAAAGGAACATCTAAAGCCCTCCCCCCGGAAAGGGCCGGGACCCACCGTGCCGCCATGACCCTAATGCCACCGAAAACGAGGCGGACCGGAGACGACGCTGTCAGGAGATAGAGGAACCCTAAGCATTTCTTGGGGGAGGAGGAAGCTGATTTCTTGGTCTACATATTAGTCTGCGATACTTATTCACACAACTTTTGTATTGTGGTCATGATTTTCAAAAATTAAATTAATTAAAGATTTACTAATTATTCGAATTGTAATGAGTATAAGAGTGGTGTTAATTTATTTGAGTATTTTTGGTGAATTTTTTGTTTGCGTTGCGCTAAGGAGAAAGGTTCATCCATCTAAACAGAGAGAAAGTAGAACTAGACGACCACAACTATCTCAAGTTAACGATGTAGAAGCCACGGAGGCATGGTGGACTCCCACCCTTGCTGGAGGGAGGACTCGAGCTCGGTTTTTAGTTACAGTTTTTTATTTGGTTTGGGTTGGTGCCTTGCTTAGGGAGGCGAGGCGGCAACAAACTCCTTGGTGATGGAATAAGGTCCTTCTCATCCCCCATCGCGGTGGTGCCTCTAGCTTCGTTGAAGAGCGCGCGAGTGTGTGTCTCGATGGATCTGTCGGGATTCGGTCGGTGTTGATCCTCGGCGGATCTGTTTGGATCTACTATTCGTTCGTATTGCGTTAGGTTGGATCCTTTTGATCTAAGTTTTTCATCATCGGCGACCGTTGTTGTTCCGATGCACTAGTCCTTTGAGGCCTTAGCACGACGATTTTTTGACTGTTTACCACAACAAGATTTATCCATCTCACTAGGTGGTCTATAAACCTGGTTGCAATTTTTGTTAACGATAAATAGATTGAACATTTGTGTGTGTGTGTAATTAAAGTCGAAGAAGAGTAATTAAATGATGTAGATTGCCGTTCAGCGACAGGTGGGCCCACATCCGCTGCTTCTCTTCCCCTTCCCATCCAGCTCTTGTTAAGCTCGAGATCCAGCAGAGAGTAGAGTCCACAGAGACTTTTCCCCACACACGCGCGCGAACGATCCCAAGGCGGCGGAGCAACCCAAGCATTCCCATGGCTCGCACCTCCTCGCAGTCGCAGTCCTCGGTCGCCGGCGCCGCCGGCGCCTCCCGCCCGGCCACCGTCGGTCCCCGCGGCACGGCTGCCGCGACGGCGGGCATGCGCCGCCGCCCAGGCCGCACCTCCTCGTCCGGCGCGGGCGGCGGCGGCGGCTTCTCCGGTGGTGGGAACAACATGCTCCGCTTCTACACCGACGAGGCGCCCGGGCTGCGCCTCTCCCCCACCATGGTGCTCGTCATGTCCGTCTGCTTCATCGGCTTCGTCACCGCGCTGCACGTCTTCGGCAAGCTCTACCGCTCCCGCACCGCCGCCTCCTCCGCCTCCGCCTGATCGGCTCCGCAGGCCCGCCCGGTGGTGACCTTCCTGCTTCTTCCTCTTCCTCAGCTCAGATCAGATCAGATGGTTTTGGTGGGTAACAAGGATGATAGTTTTTGTTGTTGCTGATCCTTTCTGGGTTAGATCTGCCAAAGATGGCTTTTGTGTGTAACAGATCCAAGAGGCTAGCCTTGCTTCATCCTTACTTCCCCACTTAGATCTGCCAAGCAACTTTACTAGTTTAAATTATGGTGCCCTTCTGTTTCTGTCTACCTTGTTGCGATGAATTGTGGCTAATCACCTGTGAATTTGCAATCACCATATATGATATGTGCCTTGTGGGGATTGAGGGTACAGTTTCGTTACTTGTTCTGCCGACTTAGATGTGTCTATGAGCATTCATAGTGCAGTTTTGCATCATGCTAGCTCCATCTTTTACTTAATTGTTATAGTTACTGCATTTTGGAGAACCGAGTATCCCTTTCGAAGTATAGCTCACCTTGTCTATCTAGGAGAAAGTAGAGCTAGCCTAGTTGAGCTATGCGGGAAGGAGCTATGTTATTTGTTTGGTGAATACGTTCAACGCCCACATTGTGCAGCATCTCATGGGCAGTTCGTGTCCTTAGCAGGTGCACCAAGTTTGTTTGCCGCTGATTTGGCTCTCCTTACCAGGCAATGATTTCTTGGTCGTTGAGAGCAATCTTGCCAGGCTCAAGAAATATATCATTTTACCAAATGCATCCCCTTGCCAAGCTAGGTTATAACTTCTTTTGCCTTAAATCCAAATACACCCTGAGTGTTTCTTTCTGTTTTTATCTATTTAGCCAGAGCTTTGCAATAGTACCAGAATTCTACATCCACGCCGTGCACTGGCAAGATGGTGCTTCCTTACCAAATACTCCTACTATCTTGATATTCATAGAAACACGTAAGAGAGTTATTTTTTTGGTTACTCCTTGACGATGGCTATTTAGTTATTCTAAATTTCCGAGCAGTTGAATCTCTTTGAAAATGTCTTGTCAAAATGATATGTGTCTTTAAAGGATTTTAAGTCTTATTGGTTTACTTATAGTTAAAACCAAGAAGGCCTGGTGTTTGTTCTGATGTGACTGTGCACAAACTACAGGCTGTAACAAGGCCTCTTATGATTTTTCTCAAGTTGTATTTAAGTTTTGAAGGATATTGCCTCACGTGTATGTTTAGTTAAGCATTGACAGCAATAGCATACATGTAATAATAGTTGCTAATCGTGCCTGCAATAAATATCCTCTCTATGTTTAGTACTCCCTCAGTTCCAAATTATAAGATGTTTTAACTTTTTTCTGAATCGGAGGTACGTATATAGTTACTGTGTTTGTTCACTCATTAAAGTCCGTATGTAGTCCATATTGAAATATCCAAAGCATCTTATAATTCCGAACGTAGGTAACACAATAGAAGCCATGTTCACCATGCTTTGTTGTTTGACCTGTGGTATAGAAGTCCATGCATTGTTCACCATCGCCCGCATCACGGTTCTCCTGTTTTTGTCGCGAGTCCCAACCAAAGCAGCGATCAGCGGGGCGATCTCGCCGACCGTAAATCCATGTATCCACCTGTCCTTCCAAAAGTAGACCCTTTCTCCATTGCCCACGACGATCTTGATCATGCTATTGAACACCATGGTGGCCTCGTCATCCTTGGCCATCCTAATACCTTGCCATGGCCTCTCGCGATCAACGCGGTTCAACCATTCCCATCTCACTCTCAGGACGAGCGCTTGCTTCCTGATATTCTTTATCCCGAGGCTACCATATCTCGTTGGGCGACAAACGGTGTCCCATGCCACTAGGCACCGGCATCCGTTCGATTTTTCCTTGCCTGCCCAGAAAAACGATCTCAAACACTTTTCGATCTCCTCGAACACCCATTCTGGTGCCTTGAGGACCATAAGTTGATGGATCGGTCTCGCCGCTAGCACCGACTTCACTAAGACGAGACGCCCAGATTTCTGCATGAGGCCTCGCTGCCAGGCCGGGAGTAGCTTCTTGGTTTGGTCAAGCAAAGGTTGCCAATCAGCACGTGTCAACTTCCGAATTGCCAGTTGAATTCCTAAGTACTTGCACGGGAAGTTTCCCATCTCACATTACAGCAGGTCAGTCACTCGAAGTCTGTCCTCCTGTGCGCCTCTGATCAAAACTGCTGTGGTCTTGTTGTAATTGATACGAAGCCCAGCAGCTTCCCCAAAAATCTCAAGAGCAGACCTCACAAAGTTTAGATCCTGTGTAGAAGGCTTGATGAACAAGACCACATCATCGGCGTAAAGCGACAGCCTCTGGGTTGGGGAAATGCCACGCAAACTGCTGATCACGCCTTGTTCCGAAGCTTTAGCGAATAGCCTTGTGAGAACATCCATGGCGATCACAAAGAGCATGGGGGAGACAGGGTCCCCTTGTCTCAGCCCCTTCGCATGATGAATCGTTTGTCCTGGGACGCCATTCACAATAACCTTAGTGCTAGCAGAGGCAAGCACTGTGGCAATCCAGATTTGCCAACGCGGGCCAAACCCTTTGGCTCGCATTACTTCGAAGAGGAAGGGCCATGAAAGTGAATCAAAAGCTCGGGAAATGTCAAGCTTCAAGAATAGCCCTTTCTCTTTGCTGCTGTATACTTTGCGCGCCACCTGCCTCACAAGCAGATAATTGTCATGAATGCAACGTCCTCTAATAAACGTTGATTGGTTGATACTGACAATCTCCGGCATTCGAGCACGAGCTCTTGTTGCAAGCACTTTGGTGAATAATTTAGAGAAGCTGTGAGGAAGGCTTATGGGGCGAAAGTCCCCAACGGCTTTGGCATTCGCCTTCTTCGGAATAAGCATGATGTGTGCCTTGTTAAGTTTACTGAAGCCTCTGGTGTCTCCCACGTAAAGCTTAGTCATAGCCGCCATGATGTCCGGCTTGATCACCGCCCACGCCTTATGGTAGAAGGCTCCAATAAAGCCATCCGGACCCGGAGCTCTATCCGGGGGAATCTCCTTAATAACATTCCAAACCTCCTCCTCCGTGAAAATATCCTCCAGTTGCGTGAGGTCAACGGCTTCCAAATCCAGTGCCTCTAAGTCGATCGTGTGTTGTCTATTTTGCGCGACGCCAAGCAGATTATGGAAAGCATCGAAGAATATTTGCTCTTTCCTTTGCTGATCCGTTTCGATCATTGCCTCATGCTCGATGCAGGGGATGAAATTCTTGGAGCGCCTACCATTCACTGTCAACTGAAATAACTTGGTGTTGGCATCCCCTTCTCTCAGCCACCTTATCCTCGATCGTTGCCTGTCAATGGTCCTTTCCAGTGAGGCTAGACCTAGTAATGCCATCTTCAGCGTACGACGCAGCAAGAGCTCAGCCAAGGAAAGCATCCTGATCTCTTGCACTTGGTCAAATCTGAATATAACCCAATTTGCAACAGCCATGAGCACCTTGATATTACCCGTACGGCGTTGGCCCCAAGCCTGAAGATAAGCAGCCGCATTTCTATACAGTGCGTCTAGCCGCTTGAAGGGGTCGACGATGGACTCGTCACACACCCAAGCCTCTTTGATTGCCTCATCAAAGCCCTCTAGTTTCGTCCAATAAAGCTCGAATCTAAATCTCTTCTTAGGGCAAAAATGCATACTAGTGGTTAGATGCAGTGGGGCATGGTCGGAGACGCTGGATGACAAAGCTTGAAGCATCTTGTCTGGATGCCCCAGGTCCCAGTCAACCGATACGAGGATTCTGTCGATCTTTGTAAGAGTTGGATTATCCCTCTCGTTCGACCAGGTGTACATGCGACCATGCATGTAAAGCTCCTTTAGCTCGTGGTCATCAACAAAGCTCCGAAACCTCGACATCATCGTCCTATTGATGTTAGCATTGTTCTTCTCGCACGCACGCAAGATCATGTTAAAATCTTCCATAATGAGCCACGGCCCAGGACAGACAGCTCGTCGATTGGCAAGCTCCTGCAAGAACTGGGTTTTAAGGACGTCTCCTTGAGGAGCGTACACCGCCGAGATCCACCAGGATGAGCCATCCTTGGTGTGCACCCTTGCCGTCAGGAAGTTCATGTCGAACTGCACATTGTCGACCATGAGAACAGTAGTGTCCCATGCCAAAAAATACCTCTGCGAGTCTCCACAGCCGGTAAGTACACAAAGCCGTCAAAAGACCGGCCTAAACATTCTAATATCATGAAGTGGTCCATTACATCTAATTTAGTCTCCTGAAAGCACACTAAGTTCACTTTCACCGTGGCGACAAAGTTCTTCACCGCCTTCCTCTTCGCCGGGTTGTTAAGACCACGCACATTTCAACATAGGATTTCAGGGTTGTATTCCATCATAGATCTACTAGTCTCCAGCGCCCAGCAGCTCCTGCTCAGACCGCAATGAGCGCTCTACCTTCTCTCCCTTCCAGTTCAACTGCCTCCGGCAACGCCTTACCAAACAACGCTGCTATCACTCGAACGTGTTGCTCTCGAAGCGGAGAGTCGAACAGCCTCCTGAGCTCTTGAACTGCCTCCTCATCTGGCACCATATCCTCGGGGACCAAACCCAACGTCCTAAGTAGCACATTTTCTGTTGGCTTTGGCTTGGCTGGACCGCTACTAGCCGTGCCCATGCGCTTTGCAGCTCGGGTGGTGCGCTTCAGGGTGAAAGGTTCCGCCTCAGGTCGTAGCGTCGAGGCCTGAACCTCTTTCAGCAGAGGTGGCGCGAGCTTTTTCACGATGTTGGCACAAAAGGTCTTCAATCTGTCAAATGCCACTGCATCTAGGCCGTTCGAAGCCTCATCTGTGTGAGCACGCCAGTACTAGGAGCAGAAACCATCCCCCCATCCTGCCTCATCGACTCCTCAATGAGCTGCACTGGAGCGATGGGGCTGGGTGTTGAAAGCTGCCCCTCAGCAACAGTAACCCCGGACGTGCGCTGATCATCTCCTTCATTTGCATGATTTCCCTCAAGCTGTCCCTCCGATGCGTGCATGCAGCCATGTAGATCCTTCTGATTGGTGTTGGACTCTCCACTAGGCCCTACCAGACCCACACCCAGCGGCTCTCCCTCCGAGGCCCTTTGCACCATCATCGGGCAGCAAGTGGCACGTGGCAGATCGCCCACGCTCCCTCCACTGGCTTCATTATGCTCCAAATCCTGGGAGGAGCCAATCATTGGCCTATCCCTCCCCCCGTCCACTCTTGCCTGGTCTGTGGATGGAAGCGCAATCATTGCAGCCGCATCCGCTGCCTTATTGCTGGTTGGTGGCTCCATCACCGAAACCGCGTCATTCGCTGCTTTTGACGTCTCCACCCCAGGGCGCAAGGCCGTCCCCACCTCTGTCGCGGTAGAGCCAGTTGGAGCTAGGACTGATGGATCCTCCCTGGGTTGGCTTGGCACCGCCCGCTCGGTCTCATGCACAACAGCCACAACCAGTGCCTGCTGCCTTGGGGTTGGTGAGCGCGAAGTCCCAGGGTCTGTTGTCGTTGCGCCCCCAGATTGCCGGTCGGGTGGTTTGGAATGTGCCTCGAGGACGCACGAGAGGCTTCCGCGGCCCCCTGTCCGGTCAATCGGTCAAAAGCTGATGGTCTCCTAGTGATCCTGTCCCTTATCGGCATGCGTGGGGCCCCCTGAGTGATGGCTGTGTCGGGGCCCATCGGAGGCAACCTCCAATCAGCGACCGTCGTCCTCGCTCCATGGCCATCAGCAGCGCGACCACCAGCTCCGGCACCGGCGCCGCCAGCAATGAAGCTGTTGACGCCGTCGCGGTTATCCCTCACTCCGAATCTCCATGGAAGTCGAGTTGTACTGCCTCCAGGGCCACCCACGCCGTCATCCTCAGGGATACCGCTCTGCCCACTATCCGACGAGCCGCCAAGGAACCATGGCTCACCGGCCTCGCGCAGGTCCTTCACCGCGTCCAGATGGATCAGCGTCTTGTATTGAAGCAAAGCCGGTGGCGCCTCATCGCCAGGCTCAGGCACGGCGAGCCACCTCATCGTGGGGATGCCCTGTGGGTGCGCAGTCCAAGCCGAGAGTTTGAACGATGACAGGTCCGCGCGGGAGCAGGTTTCCGGCGCGATCGAATCCACTTTGCATGACGAACCCAACAGCTCCTCCGCCACCAATCTGTCCCAAGCGTGGGGTGGGATGCCTTCGATCTCAATCCAGACCTTGTAGCCGAACATGGCGTGCACTGCTTGTGACTGGCGGTTCCACGGCCAGAAGAACAACCTATCTCCTTCAAACTCTACTGTAGGGCACGCCGAGACCCTGTTCCTCAATTCCGCGGAAGCAAACACGACCAAGAAATCTTCCGGACGATGACGGTGAACGGACACCATGCCCGACGGGATGTCCAGCTTGCCGGAGAGCACCTCGAACACACGCGCCACAGAGATCACCCGCCTGGCCCCACCAACGTATGCCACCATGGCGAACTGGAGTCGGCGCTCCAGATCGTCCACTATCTGGGAGCGGCGCACCACGCAGATCTCCGACGGATCCTCGTCGACGTCGATGATGGTCTCCATCCGTGGCGGCGCAAGGGGAGGCCAGACCAGTCTCGCGTCCCGAGTGGGGGGAGGAGGAGGCGGCGGAGCCACCCGGGCCGGCTCGGGGGCGGTGGCCATGGGGCTAGAACGACGAGCCACTTTGGCCACAGCGTCGCGCCGCAGCTCATCGACCGGCGACAGACTCCGCGGTCTTTTGCAATCCTTCGAGCCATGGCCGGGGAGCCCACAACGGAAACAGATGATCTCGTTGGTGTAGTCAACGCAGAAGTGCCCCTTCTCCAAACAGCGGAAACACTTGTCCCTCATCTCCGGCGACACCACTGGCCTCACCGGCGCGTGTCCCTGGTCTCTGCTCTGCGCGCCCACATCATGGCGTCTCCTCCAAAGCTCCTTCCTTGAAGGGGGCGGCTGCACCCAGGGTGCCAACGGCGGTGCGGGCGCAGGTTGAGGTTCCACCACCACCAGCGGGCCGCGGACTTCCGAGCCCTCCGACTCTGAGGAGAGCCCCAGCCCCGAGACCACCGGCCGCTCGCCAGATGGCCTGAAGGTGGAGGTCACCGATCTCGGGCTGGCGGCCATGGCGCGCTTGGCAGGGGGTCTCCCATAGAGGAGGGAGGTGGGTGGCCGCCGCGGTCTGAATAACCAACGACGTGAGCGCGGAGCACGGTGGACGCCGGCGCCGGAGTGGCGCACGGCGGGGAGGGGAGGAAGGGCCGGACGGTTCGCACGTTGGATCTCCAGTGTGGAGCTCCCAATGCAGGTTGACAAGTTAAGCGAAGCTTTGCGCCTATTTTTCTTGTACTCCCTCCGTATTAAAATATAATATGCTTTTTAGGCTAGTTTATCCTATATAAAAATGTTTAAAATTTTGGTACAAAGGTAGTACTTGCTAATGATAAGTTGAGCAAAGCTTTGCACCCTTTTCAAGAAAAAGTAAATGATCCTGATCTCCACTAAGATACTCTCGACTGGCGTTTGTGAAACTTGACTAGTTTCAAGTGATGGTTTAGGACTAGAAGTGAATGCTTGCTGTGGTACATAAATATTGGAGTAATTTTAACATGCTCTCTTTTACTCTCTCTTTTCAGATGGGATGTAAGAAGCTAAGAGTTAATCAGATAAATACTTAACCAAATCAATGGCTCAGATCTATTATGAACTCTTACCTTTCATGCGAAAAGGGGAGGTAAGAAGAACCATGCTAAAATTTGCCAAAATATTTAGGGCTCTCAACGAGCCTAGCTCCGAGTGAATATTGTTGGGCTCGGCCTGCTAGGGCTCTGAGGTTGGCCCGAAAGAAGCTCGCGAAGACTACAAAGCCCTGTAACTTCAAAACAAATTAGGGGCTAACCACCGTCTATGGTTAGGCAGATCCTATTTGACGCCCGCAGGCGTCAAAAGGACGTGGCATCCCTGAAGCCTGGACACCCGAACGCCCCACTTGGGCCGGCCCACTGTCGCGATGCCTTTTCTTCGTTTTTCATGTTTCTTTCATTTTTTTCTGTTTCCATTTGTTTTCTTTTCTATCTTTTCTTTTCTTACTGTTTTTTTCGTGTATTATACACAGTTCATTGCATATTTATATACACAAATGTTCATCGTGTATTTAAGAAAATGTTCATGGTGTATTTTAAAATTGTTCAACATATATTCACAAAAATGTACAATGTGTATTTAAACATTGTTCAGCATATACCACAGAAACGTTCAATGTGTATTTAAATATTTATTCAGCGTATATAAAAAAAGTTCACTGTGTATTTAAAAACTGTTCAGCGTATATCACAAAATGTGCAATGTATATTTAAAAATTGTTCATCATTTGAAATTTCAAGTATTTTGTTCATGTTTTCAATAAATGTTGACGCTTTTAAAAGTTTGATCATATTTCTAAAAAAATCATGATTTACAAACATTGTTAAGAAAACAAGGAAAAAATGTTCATTTTTTCCCAAAGAAATGTTGAAAACTTTTGAAAAAAGAAACGATCTGCCGTTGTACATAGTAGTTTTACTGATCAGGCGATGCAAATTGTTCTTAAAGACAGGCAACGCTAATCTAACACTAGAGTACGTCAAGTTCTATTTGTTTCGAAGAGCTATCCACTAGCAGGAGATAGCGAGTTCGAGCTCTTATCGCGCAACAATTTTTTTGGCGAGTTTTTCATGCGTCTGGATTTTGCTAGCACTAACTGGGCCGGCCCGTTTGCGGTTCTCTTCAGCGAAAGCTCAAAGGCTTGACGCTCGCGGGCGTCATACAGGGGGTCCCCTATGGTTAGGCCATCCCGGAACCTTTCTTTCGTCCCAGTGAACCTGATGAAGATCTCCGGTACACAGTAGAGGAAGAGGAATACGATCTGTTCGGGCCGGAAGCGGAATTAGATGACAAGTTCGCAGGGCTGACACTTCATGGTGAGGAGAAGGAGGATCTTGATTTTTCTGAGAAGGTTGACGAGCTGATAAGTGATGTGCGTTGGCTGGCTTTGTTTAGGGTTCATACGACCCGTCCGTTCAGTCATGCCGGTTTCCTCAAACAGATGAGGAACGCATGGGCGGCGACGCAAGGAGTTACTTTCAACATCAAGGGACCAAATCTCTTTTGGTTCAGTGCCATTGTTTGGGGTACTGGAGGAAGATTATGGATGGAGGGCCGTGGCTCTTTCGTAGAGTGCCGGTAGTGATACAGGAGTACAATGATTTTTCAAATGTCAATGAGTACAGGCTAAACAAAATACCAGTTTGGGCCAGAATCAAAGGGTCACCCGACGGACTAACCAGGAAGAAGGAACTGGCATAAAGAGTAGTAGCTAAGGTCGGAGAGCCACCTTTCACAGTTATTGTCAATGAAGGCGGAGTCAATCCAACGAGCACACTTCGGGCTCGGGTGTTTCTGGATGTGACCAAACCCTTGGTGAGGTTTGTACCAATCACTTTGAAGGAAAATAGGAGGTATAGTGTCTACTATGAGAAGCTTCCGGATTTCTGCTTTGTATGTGGCTTGATGGGTCATACTGCTGAGGAGTGCGGGGATGGTGTTCATGATTCAAGAGAATTTGAGTGGGGTGAATGGCTTCTGTGGGTTCCTGAACCACCAGCCGATCAATCCACGGGAGTGAGGGGTGGCAGGGAGGGAGGAAGACGGGGCGGAGGAAGGAGTAACCGAGGTGGTAGGAATAGTTGTGGGGGGTCAGAAGGAAGAGAAGGAGGGGAGTGGAATGTAGGGTATGGTAGAACAGATGCACCCACTGATATGGATGTCATGGCTCCATTAGTGGAGGAAGGATGAGGGAAGATGGTTCGGAAGCGACTAGTATCCCAGGATGGCTCTCTTAACATCATGGGGCAACCGATGCCGAACTTAGCTGGGAGAGTGGCGGGTACAGTTCTGATGATTGAAGGAGGAGCTTCTAGCAGCGGTGGAATCCCAAGTACCCCGGGTAAGGTGCAAGTAGTCAAGAGGAGGAGACAGGGGGAGGAAGGAGTAGAGATGGATTACACAAATGATGCGGCCTCCGATGGGGAGGGCCGGGGACAGTGATGCGGACGTTGTGTTGGAACTGCCGTGGGATTGGTGACCCCGCGACGGTTCGAGAGCTCCGCGATCTCATGGAGGTTAGTGCGCCGTCGATTCTTTGTATTGTTGAAACTCAGCTTGCAAAAGATCGAGTGGAGGGTTTGGCGGGTACTTTAGGTTTCTCTAGTAGGTTTGCAGTAGCTAGTAGGAGGCGAAGTGGAGGATTAGGTTTGTTTTGGAAGAATGATGTAAAGTTGGAAATAAAGAACTTTTCACAATATCACATTGATTCAGTGGTTACGGGGGCAGATGCACAGCAATGGCGTCTCTCCTATTTCTATGGGGAGGCAAACAGGAGCCTTCGTTACAAGACATGGGAGACTATGGTCAGGCTTAGGGGAGAGAGCGCTCTCCCGTGGATTTGCATGGGCGACTTCAACGAAATATTACGACCGGAAGAACAATGGGGACCAAATGAACGTGATAGTTCTCAGATTGCGGGATTTCGAGAAGCGGTTGATCTTGGTGGCTTAGATGATATTGGGTACAAAGGACTCAACTGGACCTTTGAGAAGAGAATTGTGGGCGGTGATTTCTGCAGGGTGCGGCTGGACCGTGCCCTTGTGACCCCGTCGTGGTCGGCTATGTTTCCCTTTGCCTCTCTGGAACATTTGACGACTGCGAAGTCAGACCATTGCCCTATATTGCTGTCAAATGAACTTGAGCAAAATGCAGTTCGATATAAACTGAAGAAGCTGTTCAGATACGAGGTCGTTTGGGAGACCGATGGGAGGTTCGGTGGAGCGCTTGAGGACATGTGGAGGTCAGAATGGCAGGCAATGTTGGTCTCAGCAATGGCAGACAAATTGTCGGTGATGGCCAACGCACTGCGAAGATGGGGCAGAAACACTTTCAGCTCTATTAGGCAAGAGTTAAGGACGCTGCGGCTGAGACTTGCAGCTCTTCGGGCCGACCCATCTCGGGTTGGTCCAGGCCAGGATGAGAAACAAGTGCAAGACAGAATGATTGAGCTGTCATATAGGGAGGAGATTATGATGCGTCAACGATCCCGGATTCAATGGCTGACAGAGGGAGACATTAATACACCATTTTTCAGAAAAAAGTAAGTGCGAGGAGGGCAAAGAACAAAATTTCACAGCTCCAGAAGGAGGATGGCTTGCTGACTAGTGATCCGGAAGAGATGGCGCAGATGGCCAACAGTTTTTATTCGAACCTTTATGCATCTGAGGGCACTATTGGGATGGAAGAGGTTCTTTCCCACATACCTACAAGGGTTGATGGAGCTATGAATGCGGCTTTGAACAAAGCCTACAACAATGAGGAGGTAAAGAATGCTTTGTTTCAAATGTTTCCCACCAAAGCTCCGGGGCCTGATGGTTTCCCAGCACATTTTTTCGGCGTCATTGGGAGCTATGTGGTGATGAGGTAACTAGTATGATCATTCGAGTGCTGAATGGAGAGGACTCATCGAAAGATATCAACAGTACGTTCATTGTGATGATTCCCAAGATAACAAGTACAAAACTATTAAGACAGTTCCGGTCGATAAGTATTTGTAATGTGATTTTTAAAATTGCTTCAAAGGTCTTAGCAAACAGGCCGAAACTAATTCTTCCTGAGGTCATCTCCGAGGAGCAGTTGGCGTTCGTTCCAGGACGTCTCATTACCGACAACTTTATAGCTGTCTATGAGTGTTTACACTATATGAAAGCAAGGAGAGTTAAGGGGAATAGATTTTGTGCATTGAAGCTGGACATGATGAAAGCGTATGATCGATTGGAATGGTCGTACCTTAGGGCTATAATGCTCAAACTTGGCATAAGCCCACGCTTCACGGAAACAGTAATGAGGTGCGTCACATCAGTATCTTTTTTAGTGTTGTTTAACAGTGGAGTTTTAGACTCTTTCAGGCCTTCCCGTGGAGTGAGACAGGGAGAACCGATCAGCCCTTACCTTTTTCTGTTGGCGGCCGAGGGATTATCTTGCTTGCTTAAAGGGTTGGAGGGAGTGAGAGGCATCAAAGTTGCTCCTCCAGCCCCGGAGGTGAATCATCTACTGTTCGCTGACGACAGTCTTCTGTTCTTCGAGGCGAATAGCATGGCAGCGAGCCGCGTTCAAGCACTGCTGCACATATATTGCAACACATCAGGCCAAAGAATCAACACATATAAATCATCAAATTTTTTCAGTAGAGGGGTGCCGGAGAGTACCCGAGGGGAGGTGAAGAATGTTCTCAATGTTCATAACGAGTCTCTGTCAGAGAAGTATCTTGGCCTGCCTTCGGACGTTGGTCGATCAAAGGAGGGGTGTTTCAAATATCTGAAAGATAGGGTATGGAAGCATGTACAGGGGTGGATGGAGAAGTGTTTGTCTGCAGGAGGAAAGGAGGTGTTGATCAAGTCGGTAGCTCAAGCCATTCCGACTTATTCCATGTCATGCTTTAAACTACCCCGTGGACTCTGTGAACATATCAATGGTCTTTTGAGGAAATTTTGGTGGGGTAGTAAGAGGGGGGAGAGGAAGACAGCTTGGGTTTCGTGGAAGACGATGTCAACACCTAAGTATATGGGTGGAATGGGTTTTCGGGACATAGAACTTTTTAACTTGGCACTTCTTGGAAGGCAAGTTTGGAGATTAATGCAAGAGCCAAATTCTCTAAGTGCTCGAATTATCAAAGCAAGGTATCACCCGGATAGTGACATATTAACATCAAACATTGGTTCCAACCCGTCGCAAGTATGGAGAGCCTTATTGGAAGGAAGAGATGTACTCAATCTGGGCTTGATTAAGCGGATTGGCACGTGGCAGGAGACTAGGATCTGGCATGACAATTGGCTGCCAAGGGATTTTAAACTTCGTCCACTTTGCGCTATCTCACAAAACCCGCCACTGATGGTGTCTGAATTGATAGATAGTGCGACGAAGACGTGGAGTGTTCAGAACCTGTGTCGGTGTCAAAACCGGCAGATCTCGGGTATGGGGTCCCAAACTGTGCGTCTAAGGCAGATGGTAACAGGAGGCAGGGGACACAATGTTTTACCCAGGTTCGGGCCCTCTTGATGGAGGTAAAACCCTACGTCCCGCTCGATTTATTCTTGATGATATGGGTATTACAAGAGTTGATCTACCACGAGATCGGAGAGGCTAAACCCTAGAAGCTAGCCTATGGTATGATTGTATGTTGTCCTACGGACTAAACCCTTCGGTTTATATAGACACTGGAGGGGGCTAGGGTTACACAAGGTCGGTTACAAAGGAGGAGATATACATATCCATATTGCCTAGCTTGCCTTCCATGCCAAGTAGAGTCCCATCCGGACACGGGACGAAGTCTTCAATCTTGTATCTTCATAGTCCAACAGTCCGGCCAAAGGATATAGTCCGGCTGTCCAGAGACCCCCTAATCCAGGACTCCCTCAGTAGCCCCTGAACCAGGCTTCAATGACGACGAGTCCGGCGCGCAGTGTTGTCTCCGGCATTGCAAGGCGGGTTCCTCCTCCAGATATACCACAGAAGAGTTCGAATAAAGGATAGTGTTCGTCCCTGCAAAATAAGTTCCACATACCACCGTAGAGAGAATAATATTTCCACAAATCTAATCTGCTGACACGTTTAGGCAACATGACATCATGCCATGGCTCGGCGATTATTTGAATCATTTTTCTTTAACTAGCCCCGCACATAGCGCGAGACAGTTTCTTGACACATCTTGTCAAAGCAAAGATCGTGTTCCCCTTATCATGAGATTCTCATCAATACGGGTGTGGGTAACCCAACCGCGCCATCGATTACGGCGCTTGGGGGATAAGCGAGTTTTACCAGGCTAGTGGGGGTGCGTAGTTTTGGCCACCCATATAAAGGGATAAGGATTCACCTTTTCATCCACGCCTTCTTCCTCCTTTGCTCATCTATTTTCGCACACTCGAGCTCCAACGCCCAAGTCCGCATTTCCCACCTCAACCTTCTCCAACCATGTTCGGAGCGGGAGGTAGGTGAATGGTCTCCTCTGTCACGGAGGGACACATCAAGAAGCTGAGGAGAGCCGGATACCTGCCCGACGACATCGCGCACCGGCTCCCAGATGAGGGGCAGCTCATCCCCACCCCCAGGCCCCATGAGAGGGTAGTGTTCCTTACCCATTTCCTCTGCGGACTGGGATTCCCTCTCCACCCATTCGTCCGGGGGCTCATGTTCTACCACGGCCTGTATTTCCATGATCTGGCCCCGAACTTCATCCTCAACATCTCGGCGTTTATTGTCGTGTGCGAGGCCTTCCTCCGCATCAAGCCTCACTTCGGCTTATGGTTGAAGACCTTCAATGTCAAGCCGAAGGTAGTGAGCGGCCGCTAGGCGGAGTGCGGAGGCGCCATGGTGGGAAAGATGCCCAACGTCACATGGCTCGAGGGCTCCTTTGTGGAGACCATAAATGGGTGGCAATCGGGGTGGTTCTACATCACCGAGCCGCGTGACCCTAAATGGGCAGCGCCCCCCCGAGTTCCGATCTGGCATCCCCACGCGGCTCACCTCCTGTCAAGAGAAGGGCCTGTCCTGGGGTAGTTCAGGAGAGCTGACCGGACTCCAAACATGTATCCAAAACATGGTGAGCAAGGAGCTCAAATTCGTCAACGTAGTCCAGGTCATGCTCATCTGCTGGATCCTCCCGTGTCAACAATGGGCTTTCAACTTGTGGAGTTCGACCCGGCCCAGCACCAAACTCTGAATAGGCTCTTCGACACAACACACGAGGATGCCTGGAAGGTGCTATTCAAGGGTGCCGAGGTTCCCCCTCCCACTACCGAGGATCGCGGATTCTGCGCGAAGCGCCAAGCCAGCGCGGTAAGCTGTTTTACCTCTTACGGGATACTCGTTTTTCATAGTTTGACTCTATGCGGGATCTAAGCTCCCGTACCTTTGACAGGACTGGCAGGAGACGGCCGGACAGATCGACTGTCTGGCTCCTTTGCCCGAAGGCCCAGCAGACGCTCTCCTAACGAAGATGCTAACTCCGGCTCCTTACAAGGTGCCGGAGAAGACCAAGAAGGCCAAGGGAACCCGAAAGAGTTCCCGGCGCCAGGTGGTATCAGACTCATCGTCCGATAACTCTGCGACGCACTCCTCCCCCGAAGACAAGGAGGAAGATGAAGATGCTCCCCCTCCAGCCGGGGGAGACAAGAAAAGGAAGGCCGCCCCAACTGGGGAAGCCGAAGGGTCCAAGAAGGGAAGGACTCTCTTCCGGACTACTCCACCGCCGCCGCTGAAGGCGAAGACGAGTGGCTGCTCAGGGACAAGCCCCTGGCGAAGTCGTAAGTATTCGGATGCCAGAGCAACTCATAGCATAATTGTCGCACTGCCTCTCCTAACGCCGAATTATGACTATGGAGACCGCCACGAGCCCGTATCGACGTATCGTCGGACGGCTCCCTAGGCTCGTCGGATATGGATAGCGATCCACTTCCGACCGCCACCTCCCCTTGCCCTACGGACAACGCCGAGGTATTGTCTCAAGAGGCACCGGGTCGAGGGGAGACAATCCCGGAGGCGCCTCAAGGTGACCTTTCCGGACTTCGGGAGCAGAGGGAGCAAGGCTCCCGAGGGCTCCAAGTTCGGCCCTCAGCCGAACACCGCGCCGGAACCCCCAGTGGTTCCAGACTCGGGCAGGCGGCCTCCTTCCAAAAGGGGCAAGACGCCTGTGCCGGTGACCCCTATCCATCCAGAGGCACCGGACAATCTGCTGGGAGCGCTTCGCAGCGCTTCCATCGACGAAGAGCACCACACTATTATGAGTGCGGTGGTCCAGAAGGTTCAGTCCTCCAAGAGCGGACTGATTGAAGCCTGTGCCAGCCTTCTAATAGGCTTTGTGGTAAGTTTTTGCAATATAGGAGAAATATTACTGCATAGACAGTAGCCCCTGATGCTCTGTTCGGTGTTCACAAAGAAAAGCCGAACGGAGGATCAAACAATATCGCAGGAGTCTAATATAAGCATGTCAATATGCGTATGCAGGCTTCGCTACTGGCCTCTGCCGCACTAACTGCAGAGGTCGCCGCACTGAAGCAGGACCTTAAAGGGTCCAAGGACGTGCTCGGCCTTGCCAAGAGGCAGCTCGAGGAGAACAAAGGTAAGTAGTACCTAGTCTATGGATATGTATAAAGAGAATGTGATTGCAAAATGACAGGATCATCGTAAATTTGCCAGGGGCCACGACCGAGGTGGCGACCCTGAAGCAAGCGCTATCCGAGGCCAAAAACAAAACAGCCAAGGAGCGCACCCGGGAAAGGCATGAGGCTCGGGTGGGCAAGGTGCAGCAAGAGCTCCACGTTCTCATGACGAAGCACGAGGCGTTGGAGCTTGACTTGAAGACGCGAGAGTCTGAGCTTGCCGCGGCCCTCGAGAGTGCAAAGAGTGCCAAGGCCGAAGCCCAAAAGGCCCTCCAGGAGATTGACGCGATGAAGGAAATAGCAGCGGGTAAGGCATTCTATATGCAAAGCAAGCATGTAAAAGTAAATTACTTGTTACTTACCCGAATCCGGAGCTCTCCAGGAGCATTCGCAGATTTGCCCCGCAGCGTGTCGGATGCCGCAACGTTTTACCAGGCCGAGGAGGGAAGCTCAACGGAGAAGTTGTTCTGGGCCCAATATACTGGGACCGAACACCCGGTGCCTATGAGCGACCAGCTAAAGCAGCTGGTCGAGCTACACAAGGCGGCCGAACAGGCCATGAAGGGCTTTATAGTCCGGCTGTGGCCTGGCGACGCCCTTCCGAACAGCTACTTCAGCCTGGTGAGGTGGCTTGTGGATGCCTGCCCATGGCTGGAAGTCGTCAAACGATTCGTCTGCATCGAAGGTGCACGCCGGGCTTTCGCCTGTGTGAAGGTGCAATGGGCCAAGCTAGATGCCGTGAAGCTGATCAAGGAAGGGCCGCCGGAGGGCAAGGAGCATCGCCACCCCGTGATGTACTATGAGGGTGTCCTGAAGGGTGCCCGTCTCGTAGCGGACGAGTGTACCAAACATACAATATTTGAGTAAACCCGCTCGTGTAATCCTGTATTCATGAAAACTTGTTCATATGCGCTATGCAACGCTTGTTTGAATTTAAAATATTACCTTCTGTTCGGCTGTTTATCAAATCTGAGAGATGGCGAGTCGTCGGCTTCTGCCCCCATGCCACGAGTGCTGGGGTGTTCGGGATAAACCTGAGCACTCTTGTTCCCATTTTTGGGTCCTTTGAGGGAGGTGCTCAGCACAGCGAACAAGGCAATCAGACTATAATGCGTTATCACTCTCACTTAGCCATATAATTCTATAATTTTAAATTTCGGCGAAAGCCCCTAGTATCCAGAAGGCCGAATCTGGGGCGTGATACACGCCTTAAGCCGGACGGGGCCGACTCCTCGCTCTAAGCAGCATAGGTATTTAGGGACTCGAAAACCTCTCAAACAGCGACCAGTCTCTCGCCTTATCACGACAACCAGTTTTAGTTTTCTCTACTGAGGTGCTTAGCACAGCAAAACCGGGGCACAATCGCAGTAGTTCTCCCAGTGCTACCTTAGCCGATATAGCGAAACGTAAGGTACCAAAACATGGGAGCCAGGCAAAGCCAACTATTGACCCAAGACATGATTCAGAGCTGATGCATATAATGCTATAAGTTCGGGGTGCCGCATTGTCGAAAGTGTTTGGACTTCTCACGCCATATTATGGGGTATGCTTAAGCCCCTAGCGTATTGGCCGTACCAGAGTGTACGGGTGCTGGATGTCACGAATGAACACACACACACACACACACACATATATATATATATGTATATATATATAAAGAATGCAATAAAAGCCTTAATGCAATGCATTGTTTATTAAAAAATGTGCGTTAGAGCAGAATGATACAGGTAGTGCGATAAGCAAAAAGTAGGACTTTGTCCCCTCCAAGGGCAAGCTGAGGAATAATATTAAAGCAAGTATTTCACTCGTTATCGTAATCCACCTGGGAGTTCCGTTGTGTGATGTAGCTTTCTGCCTCCTTGGTTGCTGCATCACGTGTTCGGCAATCATGTTGCCAGACAGGGTTTCCAGAGATTAATGTCCTAAAAGAGAGAAAAATAACAAAGCGTGAAGCCCCTAGTGTGGTTTAAGCCGCGTCTTGGGGCGTGTCGTAGTCGTGCCCCTCCCCGCCTGTGCCCATGGTATTTTTAATGCGTAATTATGTACGCGTGGCACAGATTTCGCCATTTGGCTGGGACCGGGGTGGAGGCCGCATTGCTATGCGAGCTCAGAACGTGCCAGGCGGTCCTGTTGCCGGTTACTCCGGGCGCGCTTGAAGGTGTCCGGGTCCTTAAATGCCGAACTAGTGGATTGCCTTAAGAGGCTGCTTTGCGCTTCCGCTGTGAGGGCCGCAGTGTGCTCCTCCGTTCGGAGAGAGCGCTCTGTGTTTCCATTAACTGTAATGACCCCCCGAGGTCCTGGCATCTTGAGCTTGAGGTATGCATAATGCGGTACCGCATTGAATCTCGCAAATGCAGTTCGCCCGAGCAGTGCGTGATAACCACTGCGGAACGGGACTATATCGAAGATTAACTCTTTGCTTCGGAAGTTATCTGGGGATCCGAAGACCACTTCCAATGTGACTGAGCCTGTGCAGTGGGCCTCTACACCTGGTATGACGCCTTTAAAGGTCGTTTTTGTAGGTTTGATCCTTGAGGGGTCTATACCCATTTTGCACACTGTGTCCTGATAAAGCAGGTTCAGGCTGCTGCCGCCATCCATAAGGACTCGAGGGAGGTGAAATCCGTCAATGATTGGGTCTAGGACCAGTGCGGCAAATCCGCCATGACGGATACTAGTGGGGTGGTCCCTGCGTTCGAAGGTGATCGGACAGGAGGACCATGGGTTGAACTTTGGGGCGACTGGCTCCAACGCATATACGTCCCTGAGCGGACGCTTCCGCTCCCTCTTGGGGATGTGGGTTGCATATATCATGTTCATCGTCCGCACTTGTGGGGGGAACCTCTTCTGTCCTCCGGTGTTCGGCTACCGGGGCTCTTCCTCGTCATCGCTATGTGGCCTCTTATCTTTGTTTTTGGCAATTAACTTGTTGGCCTGCTTGAACACCCAACAATCCCTGTTGGTGTGGTTGGCTAGCTTGTCTGGGGTGCCGTGTATTTGACACGAGCGATCGAGTATAGGGTCCAAACTAGACGGGCTCGGAGTACTTCGTTTGAATGGCTTTTTCCGCTGACCGGGTTTAGAGCCTTTGAATCCGGCATTGGCTGCAGTATCCTTAGTATTATCGCTATTAATGCGGCACTTATGTTTGTTGCGACATGACCTGCTATTGCCGTCCTTGGTATCTGAAGTACCATGGTTCTTTGATATGTTATTACTGCGAGCCAGCCAGCTGTCTTATCCCGCACAAAAGCGGGTCATGAGTGTCGTGAGGGCTGCCATAGATTTCGGCTTTTCTTGACCAAGGTGCCAGGCTAGCCACTCGTCGCGGATGTTGTGCTTGAAAGCTGCTAGGGCCTCTGCATCCGGACAATCGACAATTTTATTTTTCTTTATTAGGAACCGTGTCCAGAATTGCCTGGCCGATTCCTCTGGCTGCTGAATTATGTGGCTCAAGTCATCGGCATCTGGTGGTCGCACATAAGTGCCCTGAAAGTTCTCGAGGAATGCGGCTTCCAGATCTTCCCAACAGCCAATGGACTCTGCTGGCAAGCTATTGAGCCAATGCTGAGCTGGTCCTTTGAGTTTGAGTGGGAGGTATTTAATGGCATGTAGATCATCACCGCGTGCCATGTGGATATGCAGGAGGAAATCCTCGATCCATACCGCAGGATCTGTTGTGCCACCGTATGATTCTATATTTACGGGTTTGAAACCCTCTGGGATTTGATGATCCATTACCTCGTCTGTGAAGCATAAGGGGTGTGCGGCGCCTCTGTACTGGGCTATATCGCGACGCAGCTCCAATGAGTCTTGCCCGCTGTGCTCGGCCATGCCGGATTTACTTTTACTGTATCCGGCGTGACGATTATCGTCTCGCGTAGTGGCGCGCCCTCATGATCCGTAGATCGATCTTGCATGTTTTGCTTTGTCCTCCAATACGTCTCGCAGGTCTGGCGTATTTCCCCATGCCTTTTTATTTGAATGGCGATGGGGTGCAGGCTGAGCTTTTGGCTGGAATGCCTCTCTGTCGCGGCCACGAGGTGGCCGGTCAGCCGCGTCATACGCTTCTTCCTCCAGTCGGGGTAGCAACCTGCATTTTGGGTAACTCTTGGAGGGGTGTTCAAGTTTATATTCCTCGGCCGCCAGGACTTTAGTCCATCTGTTAGCTAGCAGATCTTGATCAGCTTGAAGCTGGTGCTTCTTCTTCTTAAGGCTATTTGCCGTGGCTATAAGCCGGCGCTTGAAGCGCTCTTGTTCGACAGGATCCTCTGGCACGATGAATTCGTCATCGTCGAGGCTTGCCTCGTCTTCGGAGGGAGGCATGTAATTATCCTCCTCCTCATCTGCCGCTCTCTCAGGAGGGCTGGCCTCTCCATCCTCCTGCCCTAAATCATGTTGGAGGGGATTATTGCCATCTTCGACACTATCCGGAGTGCTATTATCTCCTGTGCCGGTATCACCACTTTTGCTTTGGCGGGACTTAGAGCGGCGCTGCTGATGTCGGCGCTTGGGTTGCTTCTTGGAGGAGTCATCCTGCGCTGTCTCGTCGCAATTGCCTTCTTTGGGTGTGTCCACCATGTATATATCGTATGATGAAGTGGCTGTCCAGTGCCCTGTGGGCAGTGGTTCCTCTTCGTCTCCCGCATCGTCGTCCATACCGTCGATGTCTTCGGAGTCAAAGTCGAGCATGTCGGTTAAGTCGTCGACAGTGGCTACTAAGTGGGTGGTGGGTGGGCGGCGAATTTCTTCGTCATCCACATCCCAATCCTGCCGGACATAGTTCGGCCAGGATCCTCCTGACAAGGAGAGAGACCTTAATGAGTTCAGTATGTCGCCAAAGGGCGAGAACTGAAAAATATCCGCGGAGGTAAACTCCATGATTGGCGCCCTATCGGATTCGATAGGAACGGGCGCAGGCGGTTCCGAGTCCATGGCCGGAGAAGGATCCGGCAGTTTGACGACACGGCTCTCGTGCAGAGTAAGGTCGATGTTCGGCTCGATCGCCGCTGAGGATAAGGCCTCCATGGCGGGGTCCATCCACCCGTCCATGGACGGCGCAACTGGCTCCGAATTGAGGGTCGGAGCGGCTGCCGGTGCGATCTCCTGAACACTGTCCGATGGTAGAGCTAAATTGTACTCATCGTGACCGTGTGACGCACAAGGCAGGGGCTCGAATCCGTCGAAGATCAAGTCTCCGCGGATATCGGCCGTGTAGTTTAAGCTTCCAAACCTGACCTGGTGGCCAGGGGCGTAACTTTCGATCTGCTCCAGATGGCCACGCGAGTTGGCCCGCAGTGCGAAGCCGCCGAACACAAACATCTGTCCGGGGAGAAAAGTCTCACCCTGGACTGCATCGCTATCAATGATCGTAGGAGCCATCAAGCCTAACGGCGATGACACAGAGGAACTCTCAATGAAAGCACCAATGTCGGTGTCAAAACCGGCGGATCTCGGGTAGGGGGTCCCGAACTGTGCATCTAAGGCGGATGGTAACATGAGGCAGGGGACACGATGTTTTACCCAGGTTCGGGCCCTCTTGATGGTGGTAAAACCCTACGTCCTGCTCGATTTATTCTTGATGATATGGGTATTACAAGAGTTGATCTACCATGAGATCGGAGAGGCTAAACCTAGAAGCTAGCCTATGGTATGATTGTATGTTGTCCTACGGACTAAACCCTCCGGTTTATATAGACACCGGAGGGGGCTAGGGTTACACAAGGTCGGTTACAAAGGAGGAGATATACACGTATTGCCTAGCTTGCCTTCCACGCCAAGTAGAGTCCCATCCGGACACGGGACGAAGTCTTCAATCTTGTATCTTCATAGTCCAACAGTCCGACCAAAGGATATAGTCCGGCTGTCTGGAGACCCCCTAATCCAGGACTCCCTCAACCTGTATGATCATTTTGTCAGTCCTGATGTTGATGTTATCAAGAACATTCCGCTAAGCTCTCGTGTACAGGAGGACTAATTGTCCTGGCACTATGACAAATGAGGGGTGTTTTCTGTCCGATCGGCATACATGATGATTACTGGCATCCGGGCGCAGCTGGAGGCGTGGTTGGAGCAGCGCACAGGACACTCCAATCACATGGCGGACAAGAAATCATGGACATATCTGTGGAAGGTTAAAGTCCCAGCAAAGGTGCGAGTGTTTACATGGAGATTGGCACATACATCGTTATCGACTGGAACGACGAGGCATGAGCGCAAGATGGCGGATACAGACATGTGCTCAATTTGTAACTCAGCCGAGGATACATGGAGGCATTCACTTTTTGAGTGTTGTATGGCGAGGTGTGTCTGGGCCTTCGTAGATGAGGACACACTGGAGCATGTGATATCAACTCAGATAGAAGACGCGCGACTATGGCTTTTTTGGTTGTTTGAGGCTTTGAATCAGCAGGATCTAGCATGGGTGTTGGTAACCATGTGGGCCATATGGTGGGCGCAAAGATGAGCGATTCACGATGGGGAGTGTCAGAGCCCTTTGAGCACCATGAGCTTCATAAACCGCTATCTTGAGGATCTAAATATAGCTTCCGCTTGCGGAAGGAACACAACTAAGGCTACAGATCTATCGGCGTTCTGGGAACGGGGGTCCCCAGACTTGCCTGCCTGCGGCCTGCGGCGTGGCTCAAAGGGGGGCCCAGCACGGCCCATCTTCATCAACACAGACTCAAGACCCTCGCGAGGGGCCAAGCCTCGCGGGGCGAACGACACGGAGCTTCCTCAGGCACGGCCTCATCAGGCTGGCTCGTGAGGAGGCGGAGAGATCGAGGCGGGGTACCTCACGAGGTGCCCGTGACGCAAGCCATGACGACCAAAGGCGCCAGGCGGGCGCCAGCCGCGCAGTGTCCTCCTTTCCTCTTTGGTGCAAAGGGGGCAAGCACAGCCGTGGAGTACCGAGGCATCAGGCAAAGGTTGCCATTTCGGTGCAACAAGACCAAGACCAGGAGGACTGCAAGATGGAGGTCATCGTGGAGCCCAAGACGGCGTCACCACCAGAGCCTTTGGTAGGCGAGGACCAACTTTAGTCAGGATAAGTGTACCAGATGTTCCCCTTCAAAATGGCCAATTGTTGGCGCCCTTCCCTCTCAATATTTGGGAAGAGGCCCAGGGCCATTGCCTATAAATAGGACCAGCCACCCACCGGGTAGGGGGGAGGTGGGAGATCGAGTATCGAGGATCAAGGGTTGAAGATCGAATCAGAGAGAGAGAAAGAGAGAGAAGGGTGATTGAACTCCTCCCAGTAGTTCATTGCCCCAGCCAAGAACAGCTCGCGAGGCTGTTCTTTCTTGTATTTCTCATCATCATCAGCCCAAGAGGCAATCCACCACACCACACACTGGAGTAGGGTATTACACCACAACGGTGGCCCGAACCAGTATAAACCCTGTGTTTTTTGTGCTGTTCTTTCCTTAGCTTAGATCTTAGTGAGGCGGAGGGGTGCAGGTAGGTAGGAGGCAAAATCTCCGCGCGCACCCCAGTGTTCGAACCTCATGGGTCTGCCGGAACCCGAAATCCGACATTTGGCGCGCTAGGTAGGGGTGCGCCGGAATTCGTCTTCCACCACCCCGTTCTCCTCCGACCATCGCGTCCATGTCTGACGCTCGTCGGGCCCGCGCCGAGCGCTAGGCCGCTCTTGCTTCCCGCATTGCCCAGATGGCTCCTGTCGGCGGGCGCCTCGCCGTTCCCCGTCACCTGCCGTCAACGCCGCCACCGGTCCAGCGGGGGACGAGCAGCAAGCGTCGTCTCAGCATCCGCCCGTGCGGCAAGACGTCCGCACCGCTACTCCCTCGCTCGCCCCGGCTGGTTCTTCGTCCCGCGCGCTCCGCTCACCCATGGAGGCTCGAGCTGCGCTCATCGCAGCAAACGAGCTCCTACGCTACCGTCCCGTCGACGACGTCTACGAAGAATGGCTCGACCGCGTCGCCGAGATCGTCCGCGTCGCAGGGGGCTCTCCTGCGCCGTCTGTTCCGCTGCACCGCACCCCACCCCGCGCGGGTGACGAGGCTCCGGCGGTGCCCGGCCGCCTCCTCTTCAAGAAGGCGCCATGGCTCCAAGGCGCGTGGCCCCTGGGCGGAACCCGCTCCGTCAGGTGCCAGCGCGGCAAGAGCAGAGCTGCCAAGAAGTCCCTCGCCCGCAAGAAGCTGCCCGGGCGCTCCCTGCTCCAGCACGTCGCGACCATGCTCCTGCTCCCGCACGTCAAGACCCCGCGCTGCTCCAGGCTGCAGCGCGTGGGGACATGCAAGACCAAGCCCTCCGTCACCCAAGGCCTCCCGTGGCCACAGCAGGCTGCCGTGCCTTCACCACCGAGCTACGCAGCGTCGCGTGGCCGGGCAAGTTCAAGCCAGACCTGCCTCCTCGTTACGACGGCACGGCCGACCCTGCGGAGTTCCTCTAGCTCTATGAGCTGGGCATCGAAGCTGCCAACGGAGACGAGAAGGTCATGGCGAACTGGTTTCCCATGGCGCTCAAGGACGGGGCCCGCACCTGGCTCCTGAACCTGGCTCCAGGCACGATCTCCTCCTTGGACGAGATGCGCACCCGCTTCATCGCCAACTTCCAAGGTACTCGCGACCGGCCACCCACCATGAGCGACATGCGCCGCATCAAGCAACAACCCGGAGAGACCCTACAGAAGTACATCCAGCGCTTCAACAACGCACGCCTCAAGATTCCCGAGGTGACCGAGGAGGCCATCATCTCAGCCTTCTCCGACGGCGTGCGCGATGTCAAGATGAAGGAGGACCTGGCGATGCATGAAGACCTGCACTTCCTTGGAGCTGTTCAACTTGGCAACCAAGTGCGCCAGGGCTGAGGAAGGGCGTCTCTCCCTCCTCGAGCTGCCTGCCGCAGACCCAGAAGAGAAGAAGCCCAAGGCCAAGGATGTGAAGCGCAAGGGGGCTGCCGTGCTCGCGGCAGAACCAGACACCAAGCGGAGCAGAGATCAGCCCGAACCTTCCAAGGGCAGTCAGTACTGTGTGTACCACGACCTCCACACCCACAAAACCAACGAATGTCAAGAGCTCCGAGCCGTGCGAGAAGGAAGGATCGGCCGTCGCCCTGATCGCAGTGACCGGGGCTACGGTCGAGGAGGAGGAAGGAACGCAGGACGCTGGGAAGACCGTGGCCCGCGCCAAGGGTGGCGCGATCAACCTTGCGAGGATCGCTGGCAAGACCCACCTCACGAGGGAGACTGGAGGGATCAGCCTCGCGAGGATCGCCCGCAAGGCAACGCAGGCCTCCCTCCGTTGCCGCCGCAGCCAAGGAGAAACGAAGACCGCCACCAGGACGAGGGGGCTGGGGCTTCTAGGAGCCGCGCACGATCGCCTGCATCCTGGGCGGGGCTCAAGCCCTAGCCTCTCAATGCATCTTCAAGCAGTTCGCCCGCGAAGTGAATGCAGTCCTCCCCAAGCTCGATGCCACGCGCCCTCTCAGGTGGTCGGCGTGTGCCATCACGTTCAGCTCAGCAGATCAACTCAAGTGTGCGGCTACAGCCGGAGTCCTCCCAATGCTTTGTTCCCCAATCATCAACAACGTGGTGGTCACCAGGACCCTCATCGACGGCGGGGCAGGGCTCAACATCATGTCCGTGGAAACATTCAACAATCTCCAAGTGCCCTACAGCCAGCTTTAGCCAACCAAGCCTTTCTCCGGAGTCACCGACGGCTCCACGGTCCCGATTGGGCAGGTCCGCCTCCCTGTCACCTTCAGGGCACGCGGCAACTACCGCACCGAGCTCATCGACTTCGACGTCGCTCACATTCGCCTGCCGTACAACGCCATCCTTGGGTACCCAGCGCTGGCCAAGTTCATGGCCGTAACTCACCACGGCTACAACGTCCTCAAGATGCCAGGAAGTGGCGGAGTCATCGCGGTGCCCTGTGAAGAGAAGGACGCGGTGTGTTCCCTGGAACGAGCCTTTTAGGCCGCGTCACTGGAAGACCCGGATCGCGGAAGCAGGAGGCTTCCCGAGACCGCCCCCAAGAAGAAAAAGACATCGTCCGGCCCGGCCCCTCAGGAGGCAGGCCCCTCTGGGCCCGCGCCTGCCTAGGGGGAACCTCCTTCCATCAGATAGGAAAGCACGCCCAGCGCCCTCCTCAGGCAGGGCTCGGGGGCTCTCCCCTGGAGGGCCACCGACCTGGCTAAGGTCACGAGGGAGGCGCTTGGGCACCACATGGAGGCGTGTTTCGAAGCACGTTTCCCTCAAGAAGGGAAGCACGTTTCGAAGCACCACATGGAGGCAAGGAGAGCCAGACCCTCAGGAGTTCGTCAGTGAAGCCATTCAGGAGCTACAGGAGTCAAGAGTCATGAAAGGTGGCCGCCGCCTACCTGCAGTGGCTCCCCATCCAGGCGAGGATGGTGGGCTGCGCGTCTGCATCGACATACCAGGGCTCAATCGAGTCGCCTCTCTGGAGCGCCTCTGGCCCTCGCGAGTGGGGCGCTGCGGAGGTCCACCCATCATGGAGGCACAAGAGGCCAGGCGTTCCACAGCCCTGGCGGAGATGGAGATGGTCCGCGAGGAGTCACCAGCGCCTTCGGAGCCTCCCGAGGCCCCTGGGCCTGGGGGCTCGTGAGGATCAGCTTCAGCAGCCCACCGAGTCTGCTACACCAACACTCCTTCGTCCTCAACATCATCAGGTGACATCTTTCAAGTTTCATTTCTAGCTGGGAGCGCCCCCAGGGCTGCATTATTCCCAGGCCGCGTGGGTCCGTCCCTGCGGCATGTATCCCTTTTATTCCATGTTGTTAGGTTACCTTGTTGGGGGCGCCCCTCGGGCTGCATCATCCCCAAGTCGCTCGGGCCAGACCCAGCGGCATGTATCCCTTTTGCGTTTATTTCCGGTTATGCGTTCGACCCACCATGCTTGATTATTTGATGCCGGTCCACGGCACCTCTTCTTCTCCATGCCGAACACTTGCACGTTAAAGGGGGGAGGTACCTGAGCATCGCGACTCAGGGCTCTTACTGGCACTCCAGCCCTCACCCTCTGGCCTTGTCCACGACATCGCGACCTGGCATACCAGCGACGGCTGAGACCAGCTCGAGGGCCGGGACCAGAGGACGTAGAGTGCCGGCATCTAACCAAATTTGCAGGGACACATCGCAAGATAAGGCCCAGTGCCAGGCGCAACCCGCCTAGAGGTAGGGCCCCGTGAGTCCCGCTCTGGCTCACGGGTGCCCAGATACACCTCGCCAGGCCCTACCGTGCCAGCCACGTGTCAGGGCGGGGCTGTACACACCCCAGGGGCTCCTCCCGGAGGGGGCCCCCTCCCATGTACCAGTGGAAGCACCATGCTCCGCGCTGGCTAATGACACTGCCGAGGAGCGGCTATGCCCGTACACATACGAAAGCGTTATGCTCCGCGCTGGTGATAAACAACTGAGGGTGGCCCCCGGGCCGCATCAACCTCAGGGAGCCTAGAGCTCAGTGTCTACCCTCATCGTAACGCCTCCCCTCGGGAGTGCCGCGCGAGGGGGCTGGGCATGGGGGCTGTGCTTGGGTCACGCCCAGACGCACGCCGCCCAGCCAGCCCCCCCCGGGCCTGGTTCGTCGCGCGTCTCTCCTCGAGCGGAGCCAAGGTACGAAGGCCATTTGAGCGTCAAGGGGGACTCCTGAGCATCGCGACTCAGGAACCTAACTGGTCATGTAGCCCCTCACTCCTTAGTTCCGAAAGGCTAACGACAGTTGAGGTATGCGCGCGGCCGAGCCTGCAGACGTAGAACGGTAGATCCACCCACATCATACCTCCCTACTTGCTGTTCGTGCGCCAAGGGGGACTCCTGAGCATCGCGACTCAGGAGCCCAACTTGTCATGTAACCCCTCACTCCTTGGTCCCGTCCTGGTTTCCGGTCGGGGCTAATGGCGGCTGAGGTATGCGCGGGGCCGGGCTCTGCCGGCGTAGAACATAAGCAAGTAGGAAGGAAAAGCGTAAATCTCAAGGAATTCAAAAGCAAATATTACAGTCCACACTGTTATCTCAATGCCAAACGCAAGTTTAAATGCCTCCCTGAGGCATGATACATGTGCAGGAATTAAAGGCAGGACAGGAGCCACAACGGAGTCACTTGTCGGCGATGGAGCAGCGCGGAGTGGGTTCGCCTCATGGAGCAGTGGGGTCGGCAGCGCCTTGCTTCGGCTTGGTGCTGAAGGCCCGGAACTTCCCCAGCAGAGCCTCCGCGCGACCCTTCACGGCCTCGGCAGCGGCAGCGGCACGCTCGCCGCTTACTGGCTCCAGCAGGCTGTCGAGGTCGACACCGGGATCGCGAAGGTAGATGTGGGTGAGGACCCGCGTCAGCGCTGTAGAAGACAGGACACGCGCCTCGGCCTCGGCCATGGGGCCAAGGTCAAGGGTGACATCTTCAAGAGCATGAACCAGGAAGGGAAGCAGCTTGGCGGGGCCGTCCTCGGCGCCAGCCAACGGGCTCTCCAGACCGCTGTCGTAAAGCGTTCTCAGCGAGGAGCGAGCCTTCGCCTCCATCTCCGTGAAGGCCACACGGTCCTCGGCAAGAACCAGGGCCTTGTCGTCCAGCTCGGCCTTCCTCGCCCCCAACTCCTGCTCCAGTGCGCCTAGGCGGTCGTGGCGCTTCTTGAGCTTGACCTCCCTCTCCTTGATGGCCGCCTCGTGAGCCTTCACGCCTTCTTCCTGCTCTTGGCGAAGGCGGACCTCTTTCGCGAGCTGGTCTCGCAGGCCTTGCAGCTCGTCCTCCAGTGCCTTGTAGTGACCGCGGACGTCGACTACCTCCCCCAGGGTTGCGTCACGAGCAGTCTTCGCCTCAAGGACGGCCTGCTTCTCCTCATCGCAAGCCGTCGAGGCCTGGACTAGCGCCGCCCGAATCGAAGCATCGGAGCGAATCCATCCTGAAGCTAGCTCCAAGCGCCCGGCCACCAAGCGAGGGTCGGCGCCAAGAAGATCCTGCCGCAGCCGGTCCAGCTCAGCAGCAGCACGATCCAGAATGGCAAGAGGAGTCGGAGAGACAGCAGTCGGTGGAGTAGAAGGAGAAGGCGGTAGCGCGGCCACATCATCCTGAGGTGGAGTCTGCTGCGCCCCAACGGCTGTAGTGGCGGCAACAGGCAAAGGCACCTCGGGAGTCACTTGGGCCATGGAGGCTGAGCTCGCCCCAGCCGGCTCAGTCAGGCCTCGCGAGGACGACCGGGCAGGAGAAGCCCGTGCGTCGCGTTCACCCTCCTTCATGGGCAGAGGCGCTGCCACGGATGGAACCCCAGGAGCCCCCTTCGGCTTCTTTGCTGCGGGCGCCAGCCTATCCAAGAGATGCGGACGTCAAGCCTCAGAAGCAGAACAAGAAATAAAGACAAGAATCAAGCGCTTACGGGTCATCGCCAGTGAGCTCAAGCGGCCTCCCGCCAAATTTGAAGCCCGAAAGCTGGCTGGAAGGGTCAACCTCGGGAAGCTTGGAAGCGAAAGGTGCGTCTGCGGTCCGCCTCGGGGCCGGGGTAGACCCGCGGGAGATCAGTCCGGTCCTGTCCTTCTTCGGGATCGGGAGCAAGCTCCCGCCGTCCTGCTCGTCATCATCCTCGTCGTCATCGCTCGGAGAGAGGCGGAGAACGCGGGACCTGCGCCGGGGGAGGGGAGCCCTCGACTCTCCATCAGTCGCCTCGGAGTCAGGCCCTTTTTCCCGCTCCCCTCCTTCCTCCTCTTCGCTGGAGTCGTCGGAGGGCACGTCCACCGGTTCCTCGGGAGTTTCCATGGGCACAGGCCCGTCCCCGTTAAAGACGGGCAGGGACTCCACTACCTGCTCCCAGTCGTCACGAAGGAACAAGAGCGTAGGAGCGCCCTCCAACCTCGCCACATCGCCCCCGACCAGAGATTGGAGGACCGCAGCCAGATCTCCATCGGCCAAGGCCGCGGGGCTCGGATGGGGCCTCCATATCGGAAGTGAGTACTGCCGAAGCGGAGCCAGCTGGTGCTCTAGGAATTCCCACAGCAGCGACGCGCCAGTCAGCTTCGCCGCCGCCATGTTGGCCGGCTTCAGATCCGCGTCCATCTTCTACAACACCAGCTTCGCGTGGGGGTCCGCGAGCTCCGCTCGACCCCAATCGCTGGAGCTCGTGGGTTGCTCCGTGGGCAAGATCAGCCGAGGCTGGATGCGCCCAGCATCCACTGTTGGCATTCTGGGAACGGCGGTCCCCAGACTTGCCTGCCTGCGGCCTGCGGCGTGGCTCAAAGGAGGCCCAGCATGGCCCATCTTCATCAACACAAGACTCAAGACCCTCGCGAGGGGCCAAGCTGTTGGGGAACGCAGTAATTTCAAAAAATTTCCTACGCACACGCAAGATCATGGTGATGCATAGCAACGAGAGGGGAGAGTGTTGTCTACGTACCAACGCAGACCGACTGCGGAAGCGATCACACAACGTAGAGGAAGTAGTCGTACGTCTTCCCGATCCGACCGATCCAAGCACCGTTACTCCGGCACCTCCGAGTTCTTAGCACACGTTCAGCTCGATGACGTTCCTCGGGCTCCGATCCAGCAAAGCGTCGAGGAAGAGTTCCGTCAGCACGACGGCGTGGTGACGATCTTGATGTACTACCGACGCAGGGCTTCGCCTAAGCACTGTAACGGTATGATCGAGGTGGAATTTGGTGGCAGGGGGCACCGCACACGGCTAAGGAACGATCTCAAGGATCAACTTGTGTGTCTTGGGGTGTCCCCTGCCCCCGTATATAAAGGTTGGAGGGAGGGGGGCTGGCCGGCCAAAGAGGGGGAGGCGCAGGAGGAGTCCTACTCCTACCGGGAGTAGGACTCCCCCCTCCAATCCTAGTCCAACTAGGAATCCTTTAAAGGGGAGAGAGAGAGAGAGGTGGCCGGCCCCTCTCCTAGTCCTAATAGGACTAGGGAGAGGGGGGGAGGCGCAGCCCTATGTGGGCTGCCCTCTCACCTTTCCACTAAGGCCCATGTTGGCCCATTTGGCTCCCGGGGGGTTCCGGTAACCCTCCCGGTAATCCGGTAAAATCCCGATTTCACCCGGAACACTTCCGATGTCCAAACATAGGCTTCCAATATATCAATCTTTACGTCTCGACCATTTCGAGACTCCTCGTCATGTCCGTGATCTCATCCGGGACTCCGAACAACCTTCGGTACATCAAAATGCATAAACTCATAATAACTGTCATCGTAACGTTAAGCGTGCGGACCCTACGGTTTGAGAACAATGTAGACATGACTGAGACACGTCTCCGGTTAATAACCAATAGCGGGACCTGGATGCCCATATTGGCTCCTACATATTCTACGAAGATCTTTATCGGTCAGACCGCATAACAACATACGTTGTTCCCTTTGTCATCGGTATGTTACTTGTCCGAGATTCGATCGTCGGTATCCAATACCTAGTTCAATCTCATTACTGGCAAGTCTCTTTACTCATTCCGTAATACATCATCTCATAACTAACATCTTAGGTATTATGCTTGCAAGGCTTATGTGATGTATATTACCGAGAGGGCCCAGAGATACCTCTCCGACAATCGGAGTGACAAACCCTAATCTCGAAATACGCCAACCCAACATCTACCATTGGAGACACCTGTAGTACTCCTTTATAATCACCCAGTTACGTTGTGACGTTTGGTAGTACCCAAAGTGTTCCTCCGGTAAACGGGAGTTGCATAATCTCATAGTTATAGGAACATGTATAAGTCATGAAGAAAGCAATAGCAACATACTAAACGATCGGGTGCTAAGCTAATGGAATGGGTCATGTCAATCAGATCATTCAACTAATGATGTGACCTCGTTAATCAAATAACAACTCTTTGTTCATGGTTAGGAAACATAACCATCTTTGATTAATGAGCTAGTCAAGTAGAGGCATACTAGTGACACTCTGTTGGTCTATGTATTCACACATGTATTATGTTTCCGGTTAATACAATTCTAGCATGAATAATAAACATTTATCATGATATAAGGAAATAAATAATAACTTTATTATTGCCTCTAGGGCATATTTCCTTCAGTCTCCCACTTGCACTAGAGTCAATAATCTAGATTACACAGTAATGATTCTAACACCCATGGAGCCTTGGTGTTGATCATGTTTTGCTCGTGGAAGAGGCTTAGTCAACGGGTCTGCAACATTCAGATCCGTATGTATCTTGCAAATCTCTATGTCTCCCACCTGGACTAAATCCCGGATGGAGTTGAAGCGTCTCTTGATGTGTTTGGTTCTTTTGTGAAATCTGGATTCCTTTGCCAAGGCAATTGCACCAGTATTGTCACAGAAGATTTTCATTGGACCCGATGCACTAGGTATGACACCTAGATCGGATATGAACTCCTTCATCCAGACTCCTTCGTTCGCTGCTTCCGAAGCAGCTATGTACTCCGCTTCACATGTAGATCCCGCTATGACGCTTTGTTTAGAACTGCACCAACTGACAGCTCCACCGTTTAAAGTAAACACGTATCCGGTTTGCGATTTAGAATCGTCCGGATCAGTGTCAAAGCTTGCATCAACGTAACCTCTTACGGTGAGCTCTTTGTCACCTCCATATATGAGAAACATATCCCTAGTCCTTTTCAGGTATTTCAGGATGTTCTTGACCGCTGTCCAGTGATCCACTCCTGGATTACTTTGGTACCTCCCTGCTAAACTTATAGCAAGGCACACATCAGGTCTGGTACACAGCATTGCATACATGATAGAGCCTATGGCTGAAGCATAGGGAACATCTTTCATTTTCTCTCTATCTTCTGCATTGGTCGGGCATTGAGTCTGACTCAACTTCACACCTTGTAACACAGGCAAGAACCCTTTCTTTGCTTGATCCATTTTGAACTTCTTCAAAATCTTGTCAAGGTATGTGCTTTGTGAAAGTCCAATTAAGCGTCTTGATCTATCTCTATAGATCTTTATGCCTAATATGTAAGCAGCTTCACCGAGGTCTTTCATTGAAAAACTTTTATTCAAGTATCCCTTTATGCTATCCAGAAATTCTATATCATTTCCAATCAGTAATATGTCATCCACATATAATATTAGAAATGCTACAGAGCTCCCACTCACTTTCTTGTAAATACAGGCTTCCTCAAAAGTCTGTATAAAACCAAATGCTTTGATCACACTATCAAAGCGTTTATTCCAACTCCGAGATGCTTGCACCAGTCCATAAATGGATCGCTGGAGTTTGCACACTTTGTTAGCTCCCTTTGGATCGACAAAACCTTCTGGTTGTATCATATACAACTCTTCTTCCAGAAATCCATTCAGGAATGCAGTTTTTACATCCATTTGCCAAATTTCATAATCATAAAATGCGGCAATTGCTAACATGATTCTGACAGACTTAAGCATCGCTACGGGTGAGAAAGTCTCATCGTAGTCAACTCCTTGAACTTGTCGAAAACCTTTTGCGACAAGTCGAGCTTTGTAGACAGTAACATTACCATCAGCGCCAGTCTTTTTCTTAAAGATCCATTTATTCTCAATTGCTTGCCGATCATCGGGCAAGTCAACCAAAGTCCATACTTTGTTCTCATACATGGATCCCATCTCAGATTTCATGGCTTCAAGCCACTTTGCGGAATCTGGGCTCACCATCGCTTCTTCATAGTTCGTAGGTTCATCATGATCTAGTAGCATGACTTCCAGAACAGGATTACCGTACCACTCTGGTGCGGATCTTACTCTGGTTGATCTACGAGGTACAATAGTATCTTGATCTAAAGTTTCATGATCATCATCATTAACTTCCTCTCTTATTGGTGTAGGTCTCACAGAAACAGTTTTCTGTGATGTACTATTTCCCAATAACGGAGTAGGTACAGTTACCTCGTCAAGTTCTACTTTCCTCCCACTCACTTCTTTCGAGAGAAACTCCTTCTCCAGAAAGTTTCCGAATTTAGCAACAAAAGTCTTGCCTTCGGATCTATGGTAGAAGGTGTATCCAATAGTTTCCTTTGGATATCCTATGAAGACACATTTCTCCGATTTGGGTTCGAGCTTATCAGGTTGAAGTTTTTTCACATAAGCATCGCAGCCCCAAACTTTAAGAAATGACAACTTTGGTTTCTTGCCAAACCACAGTTCATAAGGCGTCGTCTCAACGGATTTTGATGGTGCCCTATTTAACGTGAATGCGGCCGTCTCTAAAGCATAACCCCAAAACGATAGCGGTAAATCAGTAAGAGACATCATAGATCGCACCATATCTAGTAAAGTACGATTACGACGTTCGGACACACCATTACGTTGTGGTGTTCCGGGTGGCGTGAGTTGCGAAACTATTCCACAATTTTTCAAATGTACACCAAACTCGTAACTCAAATATTCTCCTCCACGATCAGATCGTAGAAACCTTATTTTCTTGTTACGATGATTTTCAACTTCACTCTGAAACTCTTTGAACTTTTCAAACGTTTCAGATTTGTGTTTCATTAAGTAGATATACCCATATCTGCTTAAATCATCTGTGAAAGTGAGAAAATAACGATATCCGCCACGAGCCTCAATATTCATCGGACCACATACATCGGTATGTATGATTTCCAACAAATCTGTTGCTCTCTCCATAGTGCCGGAGAACGGTGTTTTAGTCATCTTGCCCATGAGGCATGGTTCGCAAGTACCAAGTGATTCATAATCAAGTGGTTCCAAAAGCCCATCAGTATGGAGTTTCTTCATGCGCTTTATACCGATATGACCTAAACGGCGGTGCCACAAATAAGTTGCACTATCATTATCAACTCTGCATCTTTTGGCTTCAACATTATGAATATGTGTATCACTACTATCGAGATTCATCAAAAATAGACCACTTTTCAAAGGTGCATGACCATAAAAGATATTACTCATATAAATAGAACAACCATTATTCTCTGATTTAAATGAATAACCGTCTCGCATTAAACAAGATCCAAATATAATGTTCATGCTCAACGCTGGCACCAAATAACAATTATTTAGGTCTAATATTAATCCCGAAGGTAGATGTAGAGGTAGCGTGTCGACCGCGATCACATCGACTTTGGAACCGTTTCCCACGCGCATCGTCACCTCGTCCTTTGCTAGTGTCCGCTTATTCCGTAGTCCCTGTTTCGAGTTGCAAATATTAGCAACAGAACCAGTATCAAATACCCAGGTGCTACTGCGAGGTCTAGTAAGGTACACATCAATAACATGTATATCACATATACCTTCGCTCACTTTGCCATCCTTCTTATCCGCCAAATACTTGGGGCAGTTCCGCTTCCAGTGTCCAGTCTGCTTGCAGTAGAAGCACTCAGTTTCAGGCTTAGGTCCAGACTTGGGTTTCTTCTCTTGAGCAGCAACTTGCTTGCTGTTCTTCTTGAAGTTTCCCTTCTTCTTCCCTTTACCCTTTTTCTTGAAACTAGTGGTCTTGCTAACCATCAACACTTGATGCTCCTTCTTGATTTCTACCTCCGCAGCTTTCAGCATTGCGAAGAGCTCGGGAATAGTCTTGTTCATCCCTTGCATATTATAGTTCATCACGAAGCTCTTGTAGCTTGGTGGTAGTGATTGGAGAATTCTGTCAATGACGCAATCATCTGGAAGATTAACTCCCATCTGAATCAAGTGATTATTATACCCAGACATTTTGAGTATATGCTCACTAACAGAACTGTTCTCCTCCATCTTACAGCTATAGAACTTATTGGAGACTTCATATCTCTCAATTCGGGCATTTGCTTGAAATATTAACTTCAACTCCTGGAACATCTCATATGCTCCATGACGTTCAAAACATCGTTGAAGTCCCGATTCTAAGCCGTAAAGCATGGCACACTGAACTATCGAGTAGTCATCAGCTTTGCTCTGCCAGACGTTCATAACATCTGGCGTTGCTCCAGCAGCAGGCCTGTCACCCAGCGGTGCTTCCAGGACGTAATTCTTCTGTGCAGCAATGAGGATAATCCTCAGGTTACGGACCCAGTCCGTGTAATTGCTACCATCATCTTTCAACTTTGCTTTCTCAAGGAACGCATTAAAATTCAACGGAACAATAGCACGAGCCATCTATCTACAAGCAACATAAACAAGCAAGATACTATCAGGTACTAAGTTCATGATAAGTTTAAGTTCAGTTAATCAAATTACTTAGGAACTCCCACTTAGATAGACATCCCTCTAATCCTCTAAGTGATCACATGATCCAAATCAACTAAACCATAACCGATCATCACGTGAGATGGAGTAGTTTTCAATGGTGAACATCGTCATGTTGATCATATCTACTATATGATTCACGCTCGACCTTTCGGTCTCTGTGTTCCGAGGCCATATCTGCATATGCTAGGCTCGTCAAGTTTAACCTGAGTATTCTGCGTGTGCAAAACTGGCTTGCACCCGTTGTAGATGGACGTAGAGCTTATCACACCCGATCATCACGTGGTGTCTGGGCACGACGAACTTTGGCAACGGTGCATACTCAGGGAGAACACTTCTTGATAATTTAGTGAGAGATCATCTTATAATGCTACCGTCAATCAAAGCAAGATAAGATGCGTAAAAGGATAAACATCACATGCAATCAATATAAGTGATATGATATGGTCATCATCATCTTGTGCTTGTGATCTCCATCTCCGAAGCACCGTCATGATCACCATCGTCACCGGCGCGACACCTTGATCTCCATCGTAGCATCGTTGTCGTCTCGCCAATCTTATGCTTCCACGACTATCACTACCGTTTAGTAATCTAGTAAAGCATTACATCGCGATTGCATTGCATACAATAAAGCGACAACCATATGGCTCCTGCCAGTTGCCGATAACTTAGTTACAAAACATGATCATCTCATACAATAAAATCAGCATCATGCCTTGACCATATCACATCACAACATACCCTGCAAAAACAAGTTAGACGTCCTCTACTTTGTGGTTGCAAGTTTTACGTGGCTGCTACGGGCTTAAGTAAGAACTCATCTCACCTACGCATCAAAACCACAACGATAGTTCGTCAAATAGACTCCGTTTTAACCTTCTCAAGGACCGGGCGTAGTCACACTTGGTTCAACTAAAGTTGGAGAGACAGTCTTCCGCAAGCCATCTATGTGCAAAGCACGTCGAGGGAACCGGTCTCGCGTAAGAGTACGCGTAAGGTTGGTCCGGATCGTCTCAACCAACAATACCGCCGAACCAAAGTATGACATGCTGGTAGGCAGTATGACTTGTATCGCCCACAACTCACTTGTGTTCTACTCGTGCATATAACATCAAACCATAAAACCAGGCTCTGATACCACTGTTGGGGAACACAGTAATTTCAAAAATTTTCCTACGCACACGCAAGATCATGGTGATGCATAGCAACGAGAGGGGAGAGTGTTGTCTACGTACCAACGCAGACCGACTGCGGAAGCGATCACACAACATAGAGGAAGTAGTCGTACGTCTTCCCGATCCGACCGATCCAAGCACCGTTACTCCGGCACCTCCGAGTTCTTAGCACACGTTCAGCTCGATGACGTTCCTCGGGCTCCGATCCAGCAAAGCGTCGAGGAAGAGTTCCGTCAGCACGACGGCGTGGTGACGATCTTGATGTACTACCGACGCAGGGCTTCGCCTAAGCACTGTAACGGTATGATCGAGGTGGAATTTGGTGGCAGGGGGCACCGCACACGGCTAAGGAACGATCTCAAGGATCAACTTGTGTGTCTTGGGGTGTCCCCTGCCCCCGTATATAAAGGTTGGAGGGAGGGGGGCTGGCCGGCCAAAGAGGGGGAGGCGCAGGAGGAGTCCTACTCCTACCGGGAGTAGGACTCCCCCCTCCAATCCTAGTCCAACTAGGAATCCTTTAAAGGGGAGAGAGAGAGGTGGCCGGCCCCTATCCTAGTCCTAATAGGACTAGGGAGAGGGGGGGAGGCGCAACCCTATGTGGGCTGCCCTCTCACCTTTCCACTAAGGCCCATGTTGGCCCATTTGGCTCCCGGGGGGTTCCGGTAACCCTCCCGGTAATCCGGTAAAATCCCGATTTCACCCGGAACACTTCCGATGTCCAAACATAGGCTTCCAATATATCAATCTTTACGTATCGACCATTTCGAGACTCCTCGTCATGTCCGTGATCTCATCCGGGACTCCGAACAACCTTCGGTACATCAAAATGCATAAACTCATAATAACTGTCATCGTAACGTTAAGCGTGCGGACCCTACGGTTCGAGAACAATGTAGACATGACCGAGACACGTCTCCGGTTAATAACCAATAGCGGGACCTGGATGCCCATATTGGCTCCTACATATTCTACGAAGATCTTTATCGGTCAGACCGCATAACAACATACGTTGTTCCCTTTGTCATCGGTATGTTACTTGTCCGAGATTCGATCGTCGGTATCCAATACCTAGTTCAATCTCGTTACTGGCAAGTCTCTTTACTCGTTCCGTAATACATCATCTCATAACTAACATCTTAGTTATTATGCTTGCAAGGCTTATGTGATGTATATTACCGAGAGGGCCCAGAGATACCTCTCCGACAATCGGAGTGACAAACCCTAATCTCGAAATACGCCAACCCAACATCTACCATTGGAGACACCTGTAGTACTCCTTTATAATCACCCAGTTACGTTGTGACGTTTGGTAGTACCCAAAGTGTTCCTCCGGTAAATGGGAGTTGCATAATCTCATAGTTATAGGAACATGTATAAGTCATGAAGAAAGCAATAGCAACTTACTAAACGATCGGGTGCTAAGCTAATGGAATGGGTCATGTCAATCAGATCATTCAACTAATGATGTGACCTCGTTAATCAAATAACAACTCTTTGTTCATGGTTAGGAAACATAACCATCTTTGATTAATGAGCTAGTCAAGTAGAGGCATACTAGTGACACTCTGTTGGTCTATGTATTCACACATGTATTATGTTTCCGGTTAATACAATTCTAGCATGAATAATAAACATTTATCATGATATAAGGAAATAAATAATAACTTTATTATTGCCTCTAGGGCATATTTCCTTCACAAGCCTCACGGGGCGGACGACACGGTGCATCCTCAGGCGCAACCTCCTCAGGCTGGCTCGCGAGGAGGCGGAGAAATCAAGGCGGGGTACCTCGCGAGGTGCCCATGACGCAAGCCATGACGATCGAGGGTACCAGGCGGGCGCCAGCGCGCGCAGCGTCCTTCTTTCCTCTTTGGTGCAAAGGGGGCAAGCGCAACCGCGGAGTACCGAGGCATCAGGCAAAGGTTGCCATTTCGGTGCAACAAGACCAAGACCAAGCGGACTACGAGACGGAGGTCACCATGGAGCCCAGCACGGCGTCACCGCAGAGCCTTTCGCAGGCGAAGACCAACTTTAGTCAGGATAAGTGTACTTGATGTTCCCCTTCGAATTGGCCAATTGTTGGCGCCCTTCCAGCTCAATATTTGGGAAGAGGCCCAAGGCCTTTGCCTATAAATAGGACCGGCCACCCACGTAGCAGGGGGGGTTCGCCCGGTTCGATCTCAACCAGACGGTCGACAAGTGAGAGAAAAGCAGAGAGAGTGAGCGAGAGAGAGAGAGAGAGAAGGGTGACTGAACTCCTCCTAGCAGTTCATCGCCCCAGCCAAGAACAGACCCTCGCGAGGCTGTTCTTCCTTGTACCATTCATCATCATCAGCCCCAAGAGGCAATCCACCCACCACACACTGGAGTAGGGTATTACACCATAACGGTGACCCGAACCAGTATAAACCTTGTGTCTCTCATGCAGTTCCTTTAGTAGTTTAGATCCTTGTGAGACGGGGAGGTAGAAGGCGTGATCTCCGCGCGCACCCCAGTGTTCAAACCTTAAGAGTCTGCCGAAACCCGTGATCCGACATTTTGGCGTGCCAGGTAGGGGTGCGCCGGAATCTGTCCTCCACCACTCCGTTCTCCTCCGACCGTCGCGTCCATGTCCGATGCTCGTCGGGCCCGCGCCGAGCGCCGGGCCGCCATCGCTTCTCGCGTCGCCCAGACGGCCCCCGTCGGTGGGCGTCCTCGTCGTTCCCCGTCGCCCGCCGTCAACACCGCCACCGGCCCGGCGGAGGGCGAGCAGCAAGCGTCGTCTCAGCATCCATCCGTGCGCCAAGACGGCCGCACCGCTACTCCATCGCTCGCACCAGCTGGCTCTTCGTCCCGCGCACTCCGCGCACCCTTGGAGGCTCGAGCTGCGCTCCTCGCGGCAAACGAGCTCCTGCGCTACCGCCCCGTCGACGACGTCTATGAAGAGTGGCTCGACCGCGTCGCCGAGCTTGTCCGCGGCGCAGGGGGCTCTTCTGCGCCGTCCGTTCCTCTGTGCGACACACCACCTCGTGCGGGCAACGAAGCTCCATAGGCGCACCAGCCGCCTCCTCTCCAAGAAGATGCCATGGCTCCAAGGCGCGTGGCCCCTGGGCGGAACCCGCTCCGTCAGGTGCCAGCGCAACAAGAACGGAGCTGCCAAGAAGTCCCTCGCAGGCAAGGAGCTGCCCGGGCGCTCCCTGCTCCGGCACGCCGCGACCCTGCTCCAGCTCTGGCACGCCAAGACCCCGCTCTGCTCCTAGCTGCAGCGTGCAAGGACCCTCAAGACCAAGCTCTCCACCAGCCGAAGCCTTTCGTGGCCACCGCCGGCTGCCGCGCCTACACCACCGAGCTGCGCAGCGTCGCGTGGCCCGGCAAGTTCAAGCCAGACCCGCCTCCTCGCTACGACGGCACAACTGACCCCGCAGAGTTCCTCCAGCTCTATGAGCTGGGCATCGAGGCTGCCAGCGGGGATGAAAAGGTCATGGCGAACTAGTTCCCCATGGCGCTCAAGGAAGGAGCTCGAACCTGGCTCCTGAATCTGGCTCCGGGCACGACCTCCTCCTGGGACCAGATGCGCACCCGCTTCATCGCCAACTTCCAAGGTACTCGCGACCGGCCACCCGCCGTGAGCGACATGCGCCGCATCAAGCAACAACCTGGGGAAACCCTACAAAAGTACATCCAGCGCTTCAACAGCGCGCGCCTCAAGATCCCCAAGGTGTCTGAGGAGGCCATCATCTCAGCCTTCTCCGATGGCGTGCGCGACGTCAAGATGAAGGAGGAGCTGGCGATGCACGAAGACCTCTGCATCTCCCTGAAGCTGTTCAACTTGGCGACCAAGTGCGCCAGGGCTGAGGAGGGACGTCTCTCCCTCCTCGAGCTGCCTGCCGTGAACCCAGAAGAGAAGAAGCCCAAGGCCAAGGACGTAAAGCGCAAGGGGGCTGCCGTACTCGCAGCAGAACCAGACACCAAGCGGGGCAATGATCTGCCCGGACCCTCCAGGGGCAGCCGGCACTGTGTGTACCATGACCTCCACACCCACAACACGAACAAATGTCAAGAACTCCGCGCCGTGCGGGAAGGAAGGATCGGCCGTCACCCTGACCATGCTGACCGGGGCTATGGCCGAGGAGGAGGAAGAAACCCAGGACGCTGGGAAGATCGCGGCCCGTGCCAGGGGTGGCGCGACCAGCCTCGCGAGGACCGCTGGCGGGACCTGCCTCGCGAGGGAGACTGGAGGGGTCAGCCTCGTGAGGATCGCCCTCAAGGCAACGCGGGCCTACCTCCGCTGCCGCCTCAGCCAAGGAGAAACGAAGACCGCCATCAAGACGAGGGGGCTGGGGGCTTCCAAGAACCGCGCACAATCGCCTGCATCCTGGGCGGAGCTCAAGCCCCAGCCTCTCAACGTATCTTCAAGCAGTTTGCCCGCGAAGTGAATGCAGCTCTCCCCAAGCTCGAAGCAACGCGCCCCCTCAGGTGGTCAGCGTGCGCCATCATGTTCAGCTCAGCGGACCAGCTCAAGTGCGCGGCCACGACAGGAGTCCTCCCGATGCTTTGCTCCCCAGTCATCAGCAATGTGCTGGTCACCAAGACCCTCATCGATGGTGGGGCAGGGCTCAACGTCCTGTCCGTGGAAACATTCGACAACCTCCAGGTGCCCTATGACCAGCTTCAGCCAACCAAGCCTTTCTCCGGAATCACCGGCGGTTCCACAGTCCCGATCGGGCAGGTCCGCCTCCCTGTCACCTTCGGGGCTCGCAGCAACTACCGCACCGAGCTCATCGACTTCGACGTCGCCCACATCCGCCTGCCGTACAACGCCATCCTCGGGTACCCAGCTCTGGCCAAGTTCATGGCCGTGACTCACCACGGCTACAACATCCTCAAGATGCCAGGAAGTGGCGGCGTCATCACGGTGCCCTGTGAAGAGAAGGATGCAGTGTGTTCCCTGGAGCGAGCCTTTCAGGTCGCGTCACTGGAAGACCCAGATCGCGGAAGCAGGAGGCTTCCTGAGACCACCCCAAGAAGAAGAAGACGTCGTCAGGCTTAGCCCCTCAGGAGGCAGGCCCCTCCGGGCCCGTGTCTGCCCAGGGGGACCCCCCTTCCATCGCATAGGAAAGCGCGCCCGGCGCCCTCCTCAGGCAGGGCTCGGGGGCTCTCACCTGGAGGGCCACCGACCTAGCCGGGGTCACGAGGGAGGCGCTTGGGCACCATGTGGAGGCGTGCTTCGAAGCACGTTTCCCTTGAGAAGGAGCCAGGCAAGGAAGGTCAGACCAGCAGGAGTTCGTTAACAAGGCCATTCAAGAACTACAGGAGTTAAGGATCATGAGAGGTTGCCGCCGTCTACCAGCTGTGGCCCCACATCCAGGCGAGGATGGTGGGCTGCGCGTCTGCGTCGACGTACCAGGGCTCAATCAGATCGCCACGACGGAGCGTCTCTGGCCCTCGCAAGTGGGGCGCTGCGGGGGTCCACCCCACAGCTATGTTCGCATGCCTTCCGGCTTGCCGAGCATGGCTGCGGCGTACCAGCGCCCCATGAGGGGCACCATGGAGGCTCGGGAAGACAGGCATTCTGCGGCCTTGGCGGAGATGAAGACAGCTCGCGAGGAGTCACCAGTGCCTCCGGAGCCTCCCGAGGCCCCGGGGCCTGGGGGCTCGTGAGGATCAGCTTCCGCAGCCCACCGAGTCTGCTGCACCAACGCCACTTCGCTGACGACATCCTCAGGTGACATCTTTCAAGCTTCATTCCTAGCTGGGAGCGCCCTCCCAGGGTTGCATCACTCCCAGGCCGCGTGGGTCCATCCCTGCGGCATGTATCCCCTTTTATTTTTCGGTCGTTAGTTTGCCTTGATGGGGGCGCCCCTCGGGCTGCATCATCCCCAAGCCGCTCGGGCTAGGCCCAGCGGCGTGTATCTCCCTCGCGTTTATTTCCAATTATGCATTCGCCTATCACGCTTGATTGCTTGATGCCTGTCCGCGGCATCCTTTCTTCTCCATGTCGGCCACTTGCACGTTAAAGGGGGGTGCCTGAGCATCGCGACTCAGGGCTCTTACTGGCTCTCCAGCCCTCACCCTCTGGCCTTGTCCACGGCATCGCGACCTCGCATACCAGCGACAGCTGAGACAAGCTCGCGGGCCGGGACTCGGGGACGTAGAGTACCGGCATCTAACCAAATTTTGCAGGGACACATCTCAAGATACGACCCAGTGCCAGGCTGTCACATCCCTAGTTCTATTAATGCCTAGTGCTAGCATCTGGTGTTGCATCATGTTTAAATTCCTGAAAGTTGAATTGGGGAAAGCTGAAAGCCTCAGAAATCATTTCAAAAAAATGATCAACATTAAAAATTGCTTCAAATAACCCAATAAAATGTTCCTGTTAAGCTATAAAAATATTGGCAAGAGGTAAAATTCAAACCAATATTTTTGGATTCACAGAAATATTTATTCTGGGCATTTGAATTAAATCAATAGCTATTTGAATTGGATTTATATTTACTATTAAATAAATATAGGTCCAATAATTCTGAAATATTTTTGTGGAGCTTTGGTTTAATTCCTTTAGCTTCTAAAAATATTTCCAGAAGCAACAAAATTGATTTGGCTTCAAAACCAAATTCAAAACAAACCTGCAAAATAGAAAACAGAACATAATTAGATAAATTAGAGAGAGAGAGAAGGCCACTGGGCCACCTACCTAACGTACCTGGCGCCACCAACCGGCCCAGCACTGTAGCTGGACGGCCCAGCCCACCAGGGCTCCTCCCTGTCGTCTCCCCCCTCGCCAGGAGGATGAGCGCGTGGTCGGCGCGCGCGAGCACGCGTCCGGCCACCTCCTGCTTGCTTGCCGCTGCTGGAGTCGTCCCCGAGCGCCACGCACTTCCCCTCGACCGCCTGCACCTCTCCTCTCTCCCCCTCGAGCACTCTTCCCTCCCCTGTCTTGCTCTCTTCCCCACCACCGAGCGCGCCCATCGCCGCCGCTCGCTGCCACGGCGTCCACCGGCCACCCCTCGACCCTTCTCCGTCTTCGGGAGCTCCGCCATCGTCTACTACATCTCCTCGACGACGGAAGCAAGCCCGGATGCCCGGAAGTGTCGCCATCAAGCTCGTCCCCGCCGCCTCTGCCCGGAGATCGCCGCCGCCGTTCCATCGTCACCAAGCCGTCCCCGAGCCCACCTAGCGTCTCATCCAACTCCTCGTGAGCTCCTCTTCATCTCCCCTCACTCCGCCCAATCGATTTCGTCCCCTAGCTAGCAGCCCGCCGGACCCGAGAGCTCACCGCCGTCGTAGTTTCTCACCGCCGTGGCTAGGGCCACCCCAGCTTGCGCCTGAGCGTGTCACCATGTTCGCTGCACTCCCAGGAGCCCGCAGCACCCTTCGGTTTCCCCTCTAGTGCACCGTAGCGACGAATCCATCATCACCCGAGCTCCGACCGCCGCCACGAGCTCGAGTCCGGCGTGCTTGCTCCACCCCTGTCCCTTCCGCTCACACAGTTCAACGCGGACGAGTCTCCTCGTTCCGTAGATGGCCTTGTCCGTCGTTTTGGACGCCGGAGGACGAATCCCGAATGCATCCGCCGTCTCTGGCCTCGCCGGCGGCGAGCCGCGGGTCAACTCCGGCGTGTTTTGACCCCAGTTGGCTGGGTTGACCCCCCCTGACTCACTGACGTGTGGGCCGAGGCGCCTGCTTAATTAGTGTTAGGTTAGTTAGAGTTAATTAACTTAGCTAATTAGATGAGCCACTGACATGCGGGCCCCGCCCGGCTAACTGAGTTAGTTAGGGCTAATTAACTTGGTTAGTTGACTGGGTCACTGACCAGTGGGTCCCACTGGTCAGGTTTGACCTGGTCGACGCTGTTGACCTACTGACGTCACTGTGCCGTCAAGCTGACGCAGTAATCCTTTTTCTGGAATTTAAAATAAATCTTAAATGATTTATTTATTTCAGAAAATTGCCTAAACTTCTAAAAATCATAGAAATTCAACCGTAGCTCCAAATGAAATAATTTACATATGAAAAATTATCAGAAAAATTCAAGGAATCCATCTGTACCATTTTCATGCATGTTTGAACAATGGTTGTCCTCTGTTTTGGACAAAACAAATAAAGGGCATTTAAATAATCATATATGGGGTTGGAATTTGAATCTTGTACTCAAACCAACTTCATTTAAATCATAGCTAGTTGCATTAGCTCAAACCACAGCTTATTGACATGTCATGATCATGCATCATACTATGCATTGCATTGATTGTATTTCTTTCTCTGTTGCCGGTATTCGTCCCCTTTCGATAGACGTGGTTTCGACGATGGAATCGGTGACACCGATGAAGAGTTATATTATCTTCAGAAGTGCCAGGCAAGCACAACCCCCTTGTTCATTCCGATACAAGCCCACTCTCTCGCTCCTGCTCTCTTTTACTGCATTAGGACAACAACGATTCATCTGTTACTTGTTGCAGTAGTTGAACCCCTTATCCTCTGCATGACCTGTCATTGCCACAGTAATTAGATGAAACCCACTAGCATGAGTAGGAGTTGTTTGAGCCCTGATGTGCCTACTCATTCATGCTTGTTTGTCATGCCTGCTACTGCTTAGAGTTGAGTCAGGTCTGATTCATCGGGGATGGATCGGAGGTGTGTAAACATGTCCTATTGTGTGTGAGCTAAGTGTGTGAACACGTTTTGGTAAAGGTAGCGGTGAGAGGCCATGTAGGAGTACATGGTGGGTTGTCTCATTGAAACCGTCCTCAGGAACTAAGTTCTGTGTTTGTGATCCATGAAACAGCTACTACCACATGTTGGGCCCTGAAATATGACCCCGCTCGACTTACTGACCCCTCTCGTCCTCTGTCCAGGAGTTGCAATTAGTTTCTGGTGTTTATAGGATATGTGTTGGCGGCCTTGCGTAGCGCTGACCCTAGGGGTGGGCTATGATGCGGTAGATACACTGTGGCCCGGTGTACCGGGCGCCCGTTTGGTGTCCCGGGAACCCTGCACACATCGTTTGGGGATGTGAGCGAAACTCCGGCCGGATCTCCTCGCGGATGGAACCCGAATAGGCGATAAACCTGGACTAGAGACTTGTGTGGTTAGTCAGGTCGTGGTCTACACCCACGTCGGCTTTCGCTTGAAGTCTGCCGAGCACATGTCGTGTGCAGACGCTAAGTGGTGGAAACATGTGTGACGAAGTACACCCCTGCAGGGTTATAAATGATCTATTCGAATAGCCGTGTCCACGGTAAAGGACTTCTGGGTTGCCTATAACAGTTCATAGACAAGTGAAAGTGGATACCCCTAAAACTCGCAAGATAAGCGTGAGTGCTATGGATGGCCTTCTCGTAGGGAGACGGGAGCGGATCCATAGTGGTGTATTGATTGGTGAATATGTGGACTCGTGTGCGCCACCTCAAAGAGTTGCTTGCAATCGTAGTTCAGATTAGCCACTGAGTCAAAGCTGGCTTGCTGCAGTTAAACTCCACCACCCCCCTTGTTGATACCGATGCATATGTAGCTAGTTCTGATGTAAGTCTTGCTGAGTACCTTTGTACTCATGTTTGCTTAATTTATGTTTTGCAGAGAGACTCCAGTCTCGCTAGTAGTTCTGCGTGGACTTCGACGTTTAGCTTGATACCTCAGCTACGATCTTGTGCCCTCGACAGGATCTGGTAGATAGTCAGGCTTCTTAGCCTTTTTCATTTATAGATGTCTGTACTCAGACATGTTAAGCTTCCGCATGTGCTTTGCATTGTATGCTATGATTGTTGGGTCATGAGACCCATGCTTGCAATATCTGGCTCTTCGGAGCCTAATGAATTAATACTTGAGTCGTAGAGTCTTGTTGTGATGCCATGTTGTATTTACACATATCGAGCATATTGTGTGTATGATTGAAATGCTTGGTATGTGTGGGATCCGACAATCTAGTTGTTTATCCTTGACAGCCTTTCTTATGGGGAAATGTAGTCTAGTGCTCCTCGAGCCATAGTAGTCCGCTACAGCCCGGTTCACCGGAGTCCTGCTAGCCCAGCACTACTGTTCAGGACACTTGACTGGCCGGCATGTGTTTCACTTCGTCCCTATGTCTGTCCCTTCAGGGAAATGTCACACGGTGGCTTCCGGAGTCCTGCCTAGGCTGCTACAGCCCGGGATCCCCGGAGTCCTGTTAGCCCAGTGCTACAGCCCGGAATCACTCGTTGATGACCGACATGTTCGATGTGATTCGCGTATGCCTGTCTCCATAGGTCTGTGCCGCTTTGGGTTCACGACTAGCCATGTCGGCCCGGGTTCTCTGTCATATGGATGCTAGCGACATTGTCATATACGTGAGCCAAAGGGCGCAAACGGTCCCGGACCATGGTAAGGCGACACCGTGGGATACCGTGCGTGAGGCCGCAAAGTGATATGAGGTGTTACCGGCTAGATCGGTGTGACCTAGGATCGGGGTCCCAACACAGGCGCAACCCGCCTAGAGGTAGGGCCTCGTGAGTCCCGCGCTGGCTCACGGGTGCCCTGATACACCTCACCTACTCCAACCAGCGAGCTCTTGAGCGACTAACGATCGACTAATGACTGCCATGGCAACCCCATCTTCTTTCTGTGATGAACCTGCAGGATCCTTGGAGGGAACTGCGCTAGCCAAGGCCCTCACGGAGTTCCCTTCACCCTCGCCCGCGCGAACCGCTTGCACGTTAAAGGGGGGTGCCTGAGCATCACGACTCAGGGCTCTTACTGGCTCTCCAGCCCTCACCCTCTGGCCTTGTCCACGACATCGCGACCTGGCATACCAGCGACGGCTGAGACCAGCTCGAGGGCCGGGACCCGAGGACGTAGAGCAGAAAGGGGAGCAGAGGCGAGGGAGAAGGGGCGCGTGAGGACCTCGCCGACCAACTCCGTCCCAACTACCCCACGGACCCGACGATGCGCTGGGGGCGATCCCCGATCCTCAAGATAAGTCACCATCCAAAGCACTGGCTACCGTGGCACTACCCCCGCACCTAAAGCAATTCCGTACTAGCAACGTTGCTTCCCTTTCTCACCAAGCGACGGCTGCTTGGGCGCCAAAGGGGACCTCCTGAGCATCGCGACTCAGGGGCTCTTACCGGACCCCGGGTCGCTCACCTCCTGGCCTTGACCACGGCATCGCGACCTGGCATACCAGCGATGGCTGACGCCGCCTTGGGACTGGGACCTGTCGACGCAGAGCACCAAGCCCTCGTGAGGTTCGAAAGGGAGAACTAAGCTAAGACGAAATCAGCAACTCACATAGCTCTGCGGCAAGTGTTATGTATTAACAAATGGGACTACAGGCACCTTACAAGCCCCCGTGGGGCTCATTTTGATTCCTCGCAGGGAACGGATCCTAAGGGGTGCTAACTACACGAGCTCCTGCAAAAGATGCCATCATCAACAGTGGGCCGTCAGGCGCCGGCGCCAACCCCATCCAGATCAGGGTCGGCGACGGCCCGACGAGCCCGCCCTGCTCCGGGAGCGGCGCTGACTCGGGGGCTCGTAGCTGTCGTCGCTCGTCTCCGGAGTCGCGAAGATTTCGCCGGAGTCACTGGACCCTCCGGCGCCTCCACCAAGGGAGTGGTCGACGGGCCTAGCCCTCACCAGGGCAAGGTCCTGGCCACCTCTCCCGGAGCAACACTCCAGCCGGCGCCCATTCGCGTCGAAGACCTTGAAGAACATCACCGCAGCGCCATCGTACTCCAAGTGGACCGCGAAGACGCCCCTTTCCCTACAAACCCGGGCGATTGTTGGTGTTCTGGGAACGGGGGTCCCTAGACTTGCCTGACTGCGGCCTGCGGCGTGGCTCAAGTGGGGGCCCAACACGGCCCATCTTCATCAACATGACGCTCAAGACCCTCGCGAGGGGCCAAGCCTCGCGAGGCGGACGACACGGCGCTTCCTCAGGCACAGCCTCGTCAGGCTGGCTCATGAGGAGGCGGAGAGTTCAAGGCAGGGTACCTCGCGAGGTGCCCATGACGCAAGCCATGACGACACGGGACACCAGGCGGGTGCCAGCGCACGCAGCGTCCCTCTTTCCTCTTTGGTGCAAAGGGAGCAAGCGTATCAGCGGAGTACCAAGGCATCAGGCAAAGTTTGCCACTTTGGTGCAACGAGACCAAGGCCAGGAGGACTACGAGACGGAGGTCACCATGGAGCCCAGCGCGGCGTCATCACCAGAGCCTTTGGCAGGCGAAGATTGCTTTTGTCAGGATAGATGTACTCGCTGCCCCCCTTCAAATTAGCCCGCCATTGTTGGATCCCTTCCCGCTCAATATTTGGGGACAGGACCAGGGCCTCTATAAATAGGACTAGCCACCCACATAGCAGGGGGTTCGGTTCGGTTCGATTCCCGTTCGTTTGGTCCACAAGTAGAGAGAGAAAGAGAGAGAGGGTGACTGAGCTCTTCACAACAGTTCATCACCACAGCCAAGAACAGACCCTCGCGAGGCTGTTCTTCCTTGTATTGTTCATCCACACCAGCCCCAGGAGGCAATACTTCCACCACACACTGGAGTAGGGTATTACACCACATCGGTGGCCCGAACCAGTATAAATCTTGTGTCTTTCGTGCAGTTCTTTTAGTAGTTTAGATCCCCTCGAGACGGAGATGTTGAAGGCGAGATTTCCGCGCGCACCCCAGTGTTCGAACCTTAAGGGTCTGCTGGAACCCGAAATCCGACATTTGGCGCGCCAGGTAGGGGTGCGCCGGAATTCGTCTTCCACCGCTCCTCTCTCCTCCGACCGTCGCATCCATGTCTGACGCTTGTCGGGCCCGCGCCGAGCGCCGGGCCGCCATCGCTTCTCGCGTTGCCCAGACGGCCCTCGTCGTTCCCCGTCGCCCGCCGTCAATGCCGCCACCGGCCCGGCGGGGGGCGAGCAGCAGACATCGTCTCAGCACCCGTCCGTGCGGCAAGACGGCCGCACCGCCACTCCATCACTCGCTCCAGCCGGTTCTTCGTCCCACGCGCTCCGCACACCCTTGGAGGCTCGAGCTGCGCTCCTCGCGGCAAACGAGCTCCTACGCTACCATCCTGTTGACGACGTCTACGAAGAATGGCTCGACCGCGTCGCCGAGCTTGTCCGCGTCACAGGGGGCTCTTCCGCTCCGTCCGTCCCTCTGTACCGCACTCCGCCCCGCGCGGGCAACGGAGCTCCAGAGGAGCACTAGCCACCTCCTCTCCAAGAAGACGCCATGGCTCCAAGGCGCTTGGACCCTGGGCGGAACGCGCTCCGTCAGGCGCCAGCGCAGCAAGAGCGAAGCTGCCAAGAAATCCCTTGCCCGCAGGGGGCTGCCAGGGCGCTCCCTGCTCCGGCACGCCGCGACCCTGCTCCAGGTCCGGCACGTCAAGACCCCGCCCTGCTCCTAGCTGCAGCGCGTGGGGACCCTCAAGAACAAGCTCTCCATCAACCGAGGCCTTTCGTGGCCACTGCGGGCTACCACGCCTACACCACTGAGCTGCGCAGCGTCGCGTGGCCCGGCAAGTTCAAGCCCGACCTGCCTCCTCGCTATGATGGCACAACTGACCCTGCAGAATTCCTCCAGCTCTATGAGTTGGGCATCGAGGCTGCCGGCGGGGACGAAAAGGTCATGGCTAACTGGTTCCCCATGGCGCTGAAGGAAGGGGCGCGAACCTGGCTCCTGAATCTGGCTCTAGGCATGATCTCCTCCTGGGACCAGATGCGTGCCCGCTTCATCGCCAACTTCCAAGGTACTCGCGACCGGCCGCCTGCCGTGAGCGACATGCGCCGCATCAAGCAACAACCCGGAGAGACCCTGCAAAAGTACATCCAGCGCTTCAACAGCGCGCGCCTCAAGATCCCCAGGGTGTCAGAGGAGGCCATCATCTCCGCCTTCTCTGATGGCGTGCGTGACGTCAAGATGAAGGAGGAGCTGGCGATGCACGAAGACCTCTGCACCTCCCTGGAGGTGTTCAACTTGGCGAACAAGTGTGCCAGGGCTGAGGAGGGACGTCTCTCCCTCCTCGAGCTGCCTGCCGCGGACCCAGAAGAGAAGAAGCCCAAGGCCAAGGACGTGAAGCGCAAGGGGGCTGCCGTGCTCGCGGCCGAACCAGACACCAAGCGGGGCAAGGATCTGCCCGAACCCTCCAAAGGCAGCCGGTACCGTGTGTACCATGACCTCCACACCCACAACACCAATGAATGTCAAGAGCTTCGCGCCGTGCGAGAAGGAAGGATCGGCCGTCGCCCTGACCATGCTGGCCGGGGCTATGGACGAGGAGGAGGAAGAAACCCAGGGCGCTGGGAAGACCGCGGCCCGCGCCAGGGGTAGCGCGACCAGCCTCGCGAGGACCGCTGGCGTGACCTGCCTCGCGAGGGGGACTGGAGAGACCATCCTCATGAGGACCGCCCTCATGGCAACGCAGGCCTACCTCCGTTGCCGCCTCCACCAAGAAGGAACGAAGACCTCCATCAAGACGAGGGGGCTGGGGGCTTCCAGGAGCCGCGCGCGATCGCCTGCATCCTGGGCGGAGCTCAAGCCCCAGCCTCCCAACGTATCTTCAAGCAGTTTGCCCGCGAAGTGAATGCATCTCTCCCCAAGCTCGAAGCAACGCGCCCCCTCAGGTGGTCGGCGTGCCCCATCACGTTCAGCTCGGCAGACCAGCTCAAGTGCGCAGCCACTGCAGGAGTCCTCCCGATGCTCTGCTGCCCGGTCATCAGCAACGTGCAGGTCACCAAGACCCTCATCGATGGCGGGGCAGGGCTCAACGTCCTGTCCGTGGAAACATTCAACAACCTCCAAGTTCCCTATGACCAGCTTCAGCCAACCAGGCCTTTCTCCAGGATCACCGACGGTTCCACAATCCCGATCGGGCAGGTCCGCCTCCCTGTCACCTTCGGGGCCCGCAACAACTATCGCACCGAGCTCATCGTCTTCGACGTCGCCCACACCTGCCTGCCGTACAACGCCATCCTCGGGTACCCAGCGCTGACCAAGTTCATGGCCGTGACCCACCATGGCTACAACGTCCTCAAGATGCCAGGGAGTGGTGGCGTCATCACGGTGCCCTGTGAAGAGAGAGATGCAGTGTGTTCCCTGGAGCGAGCCTTTCAGGCCGCGTCGCTAGAAGACCCAGATCGCGGAAGCAGGAGGCTTCCTGAGACCACCCCCAAGAAGAATAAGACGTCATCAGGCTCAACCCCTCAGGAGGCAGGCCCCTCAAGGCCCGTGCCTCCTCAGGAGGGCCCTCTGTCCATCGCATAGGAAAGCGCGCCCAGTGCCCTCCTCAGGCAGGGCTCAGGGGCTCTCACCTGGAGGGCCACCGTCCTAGCCGGAGTCACGAGGGAGGCGCTTGGGCACCATGTGGAGGCGTGCTTCGCAGCATGTTTCCCTTGAGAGGGAGCCAGGCGAGGAAGATCAGACCCGCAAGAGTTCGTTGACGAGGCCATTCAAGAGCTACAAGAGACAAGGATCATGAGAGGTTGCCGCCGCTTGCCAGCCGTGGCCCCACATCCAGGCGAGGATGGTGGGCTGCGCATCTGCGTCGACGTACCAGGGCTCCATCAGATCGCCACAACGGAGCGCCTCTGGCCCTCGCAAGTGGGGCGCTGCAGAGGTCCACCCCACAGCTATGTTCGCATGCCTTACGGCCTGCCGAGCATGGCTGCGGCGTACCAGCGCCTCATGAGGGGCATCGTGGAGGCTCAGGAAGACAGGCGTTCCGCGGCCTTGGCGGAGATGGAGGCAGCTCGCGAGGGGTCACCAGCGCCTCCGGAGCCTCCCGAGGCCCCGGGGCCTGGGGGCTCGTGAGTATCGGCTTCTGCAGCCCGCCAAGTATGCCGCACCAACGCCACTACGCCGACGACATCCTCAGGTGACATCTTTCAAGTTCCGCTCTCAGCTAGGAGCACCCTCCCAGGGTTGCATCACTCCCAGGCCGCGTGGGTCCGTCCCCACGGCATGTATCTACATTTACCTTTCTGTCGTTAGTTTGCCTTGTTGGGGGCGCCCCCCAAGCCGCTGGGGCCAGGCCCAGCGGCGTGTATCTCCGTAGTGTTTATTTCCAACTATGCATTGCCTATCACGCTTAGCTGCATGGTGCCCGTCCGCGGCATCTTCTCTTCCCATGTCGGCCACTTGCACGTTAAAGGGGGGGTGCCTGAGCATCGCGACTCGGGGCTCTTACTGGCTCTCCAGCCCTCACCCTCCGGCCTTGTCCACGGCATCGCGACCTGGCATACCAGCGACGGCTGAGACAAGCTCGAGGGCCGGGACCCGAGGACGTAGAGTACCGACATCTAACCAAATTTTGCAGGGACACATCTCAAGATATGGCCCAGTGCCGGGCGCAACCCGCCCAGAGGTAGGGCCTCGTGAGTCCCGCGCTGGCTCACGGGTGCCCAGATACACCTCACCCAGCTCTACCGTGCCGGTCACGTGTCAGGGCGGGGCTGTATACGCCCCGGGGGCCAGAAATCAAGAAGGAGCATCAAGTGTTGATGGTTAACAAAACCACTAGTTTCAAGAAAAAGGGCAAAGGGAAGAAGAAAGGGAACTTCAAAAAGAACGGCAAGCAAGTTGCTGCTCAAGAGAAGAAACCCAAGTCTGGACCTAAGCCTGAAACTGAGTGCTTCTACTGCAAGCAGACTGGTCACTGGAAGCGGAACTGCCCCAAGTATTTGGCGGATAAGAAGGATGGCAAGGTGAACAAAGGTATATGTGATATACATGTTATTGATGTGTACCTTACTAATGCTCGCAGTAGCACCTGGGTATTTGATACTGGTTCTGTTGCTAATATTTGCAACTCGAAACAGGGACTACAGAATAAGCGGACACTAGCAAAGGACGAGGTGACGATGCGCGTGGGAAACGGTTCCAAAGTCGATGTGATCGCGGTCGGCACGCTACCTCTACATCTACCTTCGGGATTAATATTAGACCTAAATAATTGTTATTTGGTGCCAGCGTTAAGCATGAACATTATATCTGGATCTTGTTTAATGCGAGACGGTTATTCATTTAAATCAGAGAATAATGGTTGTTCTATTTATATGAGTAATATCTTTTATGGTCATGCACCCTTGAAAAGTGGTCTATTCTTATTGAATCTCGATAGTAGTAATACACATATTCATAATGTTGAAGCCAAAAGATGCAGAGTTGATAATGATAGTGCAACTTATTTGTGGCACTGCCGTTTAGGTCATATCGGTGTAAAGCGCATGAAGAAACTCCATGCTGATGGGCTTTTGGAACCACTTGATTATGAATCACTTGGTACTTCCGAACCGTGCCTCATGGGCAAGATGACTAAAACACCGTTCTCCGGTACTATGGAGAGAGCAACAAATTTATTGGAAATCATACATACCGATGTATGTGGTCCGATGAATATTGAGGCTCGTGGCGGATATCGTTATTTTCTCACCTTCACAGATGATTTAAGCAGATATGGGTATATCTACTTAATGAAACATAAGTCTGAAACATTTGAAAAGTTCAAGGAATTTCAGAGTGAAGTTGAAAATCATCGTAACAAGAAAATAAAGTTTCTACGATCTGATCGTGGAGGAGAATATTTGAGTTACGAGTTTGGTGTACATTTGAAAAATTGTGGAATAGTTTCGCAACTCACGCCACCCGGAACACCACAACGTAATGGTGTGTCCGAACGTCGTAATCGTACTTTACTAGATATGGTGCGATCTATGATGTCTCTTACTGATTTACCGCTATCATTTTGGGGTTATGCTTTAGAGACGGCCGCATTCACGTTAAATAGGGCACCATCTAAATCCGTTGAGACGACGCCTTATGAACTATGGTTTGGCAAGAAACCAAAGTTGTCGTTTCTTAAAATTTGGGGTTGCGATGCTTATGTGAAAAAGCTTCAACCTGATAAGCTCGAACCCAAATCGGAGAAGTGTGTCTTCATAGGATATCCAAAGGAAACTATTGGATACACCTTCTATCACAGATCCGAAGGCAAGACTTTTGTTGCTAAATTCGGAAACTTTCTTGAGAAGGAGTTTCTCTCGAAAGAAGTGAGTGGGAGGAAAGTAGAACTTGACGAGGTAACTGTACCTACTCCGTTATTGGGAAATAGTACATCACAGAAAACTGTTTCTGTGAGACCTATACCAATGAGAGAGGAAGTTAATGATGATGATCATGAAACTTTAGATCAAGATACTATTGTACCTCGTAGATCAACCAGAGTAAGATCCGCACCAGAGTGGTACGGTAATCCTGTTCTGGAAGTCATGCTACTAGATCATGATGAACCTACGAACTATGAAGAAGCGATGATGAGCCCATATTCCGCAAAGTGGCTTGAAGCCATGAAATCTGAGATGGGATCCATGTATGAGAACAAAGTATGGACTTTGGTTGACTTGCCCGATGATCGGCAAGCAATTGAGAATAAATGGATCTTTAAGAAAAAGACTGACGCTGATGGTAATGTTACTGTCTACAAAGCTCGACTTGTCGCAAAAGGTTTTCGACAAGTTCAAGGAGTTGACTACGATGAGACTTTCTCACCCGTAGCGATGCTTAAGTCTGTCAGAATCATGTTAGCAATTGCCGCATTTTATGATTATGAAATTTGGCAAATGGATGTAAAAACCGCATTCCTGAATGGATTTCTGGAAGAAGAGTTGTATATGATGCAACCAGAAGGTTTTGTCGATCCAAAGGGAGCTAACAAAGTTTGCAAACTCCAGCGATCCATCTATGGACTGGTGCAAGCATCTCGGAGTTGGAATAAACGCTTTGATAGTGTGATCAAAGCATTTGGGTTTATATAGACTTTTGGAGAAGCCTGTATTTACAAGAAAGTGAGTGGGAGCTCTGTAGCATTTCTGATATTATATGTGGATGACATATTACTTATTGGAAATGATATAGAATTTCTGGATAGCATAAAGGGATACTTGAATAAAAGTTTTTCGATGAAAGACCTCGGGGAAGCTGCTTACATATTAGGCATAAAGATCTATAGAGATAGATCAAAACGCTTAATTGGACTTTCACAAAGCACATACCTTGACAAGATTTTGAAGAAGTTCAAAATGGATCAAGCAAAGAAAGGGTTCTTGCCTGTATTGCAAGGTGTGAAGTTGAGTCAGACTCAATGCCCGACCACTGCAGAAGATAGAGAGAAAATGAAAGATGTTCCCTATGCTTCAGCCATAGGCTCTATCATGTATGCAATGCTGTGTACCAGACCTGATGTGTGCCTTGCTATAAGTTTAGCAGGGAGGTACCAAAGTAATCCAGGGGTGGATCACTGGACAGCGGTCAAGAACATCCTGAAATACCTGAAAAGGACTAAGGATATGTTTCTCGTATATGGAGGTGACAAAGAGCTCACCGTAAGAGGTTACGTTGATGCAAGCTTTGACACTGATCCGGACGATTCTAAATCGCAAACCGGATACGTGTTTACTTTAAACGGTGGAGCTGTCAGTTGGTGCAGTTCTAAACAAAGCGTCGTAGCGGGATCTACATGTGAAGCGGAGTACATAGCTGCTTCGGAAGCAGCGAACGAAGGAGTCTGGATGAAGGAGTTCATATCCGATCTAGGTGTCATACCTAGTGCATCGGGTCCAATGAAAATCTTCTGTGACAATACTGGTGCAATTGCCTTGGCAAAGGAATCCAGATTTCACAAAAGAACCAAACACATCAAGAGACGCTTCAACTCCATCCGGGATTTAGTCCAGGTGGGAGACATAGAGATTTGCAAGATACATACGGATCTGAATGTTGCAGACCCGTTGACTAAGCCTCTTCCATGAGCAAAACATGATCAGCACCAAGACTCCATGGGTGTAAGAATCATTACTGTGTAATCTAGATTATTGACTCTAGTGCAAGTGGGAGACTGAAGGAAATATGCCCTAGAGGCAATAATAAAGTTATTATTTATTTCCTTATATCATGATAAATGTTTATTATTCATGCTAGAATTGTATTAACCGGAAACATAATACATGTGTGAATACATAGACCAACAGAGTGTCACTAGTATGCCTCTACTAGACTAGCTCGTTAATCAAAGATGGTTATGTTTCCTAACCATGAACAAAGAGTTGTTATTTGATTAACGAGGTCACATCATTAGTTGAATGATCTGATTGACATGACCCATTCCATTAGCTTAGCACCCGATCGTTTAGTATGTTGCTATTGCTTTCTTCATGACTTATACATGTTCCTATAACTATGAGATTATGCAACTCCCGTTTACCGGAGGAACACTTTGGGTACTACCAAACGTCACAACGTAACTGGGTGATTATAAAGGAGTACTACAGGTGTCTCCAACGGTAGATGTTGGGTTGGCGTATTTCGAGATTAGGTTTTGTCACTCTGATTGTCGGAGAGGTATCTCTGGGCCCTCTCGGTAATACACATCACATAAGCCTTGCAAGCATAATAACTAAGATGTTAGTTATGAGATGATGTATTACGGAACGAGTAAAGAGACTTGCCAGTAACGAGATTGAACTAGGCATTGGATACCGACGATCGAATCTCGGGCAAGTAACATACCGATGACAAAGGGAACAACGTATGTTGTTATGCGGTCTGACCGATAAAGATCTTCGTAGAATATGTAGGAGCCAATATGGGCATCCAGGTCCCGCTATTGGTTATTGACCGGAGACGTGTCTCGGTCATGTCTACATTGTTCTCGAACCGTAGGGTCCGCACGCTTAACGTTACGATGACAGTTATTATGAGTTTATGCATTTTGATGTACCGAAGGTTGTTCGGAGTCCCGGATGAGATCACGGACATGACGAGGAGTCTCGAAAAGGTCGAGACGTAAAGATTGATATATTGGAAGCCTATGTTTGGGCACCGGAAGCGTTCCGGGTGAAATCGGGATTTTTCCGGATTACCGGGAGGGTTACCGGAACCCCCCGGGAGGTAAATGGGCCTATTGGGCCTTAGTGGAAAAGAGAGAAGAGGCAGCCCACACCTGGCCGGCGCCCCCCACCTTTCCCAAGTCCTAATAGGACTAGGAGAGGTGGGCCGGCCCCCTCTTTCTCCTTCTTCCCCAAGAATCCTAGTTGGAATAGGATTGGGGGAAGGAGTCCTACTCCCGGTGGGAGTAGGACTCCTCCCTGTGCCTCCCTCCTAGCCGGCCGAACCCCCTGCCCCTGGCCTTTATATACGGGGGCAGGGGGCACCACAACACACACAAGTTAATCGTTCCTTAGCCGTGTGCGGTGCCCCCTGCCACCAAATTCCACCTCGATCATACCGTTACAGTGCTTAGGCGAAGCCCTGCATCGGTAGTACATCAAGATCGTCACCACGCCGTCGTGCTGACGGAACTCTTCCTCGACGCTTTGCTGGATCGGAGCCCAAGGAACGTCATCGAGCTGAACGTGTGCTAAGAACTCGGAGGTGCCGGAGTAACGGTGCTTGGATTGGTTGGATCGGGAAGAAGACGTACGACTACTTCCTCTACGTTGTGTGATCGCTTCCGCAGTCGGTCTGCGTTGGTACGTAGACATCACTCTCCCCTCTCGTTGTGGTGCATCACCATGATCTTGCGTGTGCGTAGGAAATTTTTTGAAATTACTGCGTTCCCCAACAGAACGGTAGCCACGCTTACATCTCGCCTCATCACCCGCTGTTCGCGCGTCAAGGGGGACTCCTGAGCATCGCGACTCAGGAGCCTAACTGGCTCCGTAGCCCCTCACTCCTTAGTTCCGAAAGGCTATGCTGGGTGAGGTACGCGCGGGGTCGGGCTCTGAAGACATAGAACGGAAAACACGCCTACATCACGCTTCCCTACTTGTTGTTCGAGCGCCAAAGGGGACTCCTGAGCATCACGACTCAGGAGCCTAACTTGTCACGTGGCCCCTCACTCCTTTGGTCCCGTCCTGGTTTCCGGTCGGGGCTGATGCTGGGTAAGGCATGCGCGGGGCTGGGCCCTGCCAGCGTAGAACACAAGCAAGTAGGGAAGAAAAGCATAAAATCCAAGGAACTTAAAAGCAAATATTACAGTCCATACTGTCAATCTCAATACCAAACACAAGTTTAAATGCCTCCCCGAGGCGTGATGCATGTGCAGGAACCTAAAGAAGAGCAGGGACGGGACGGAGTCACTCGTCGGCGCTGGTTTCGCCTTGTGGAACAGCAGGGTCGGCAGCGCCTTTCTTTGGCCTGGTGCTGAAGGCCCGGAACTTCTTCAGCAGCGCCTCCGCGCGCCCCTTCACGGCTTCGACAGCGGCAGTAGCACCCTCGCCGCTCACCGGTTCCAGCAGGGCGTCGAGGTCGGTGTTGGGATCGCGGAGGTAGACGTGGGCGAAGACCCGTCTCAGCACGGCAGAAGACAGGACGTGCGCCTCAGCCTCGGCCGCGGGGCCGATGCCAAGGACGACGTCCTCAAGAGCCTTGACCAGGAAGGGAAGCAGCTTGGCAGGGCCATCCCCGTCACCAACAAGCGGGCTGTCCAAGCCGCTCTCGTAAAGCATCTTCAGCGAAGCGCGGGCGTCCTTCTCCATGTCCGCGAAGGCCACGCGATCTTCGGCGAGGACCTGAGCCTTGGCGTCCAGCTCGGCCTTCGTCGCCTCCAGCTCCTGCTTCCACACGCTTAGGCGGTCGCGGCGCTTCTTGAGCTTGGCCTCCGAGTCCTCGAGCGCCGCCTCACGCGCCTTCGCCCCCTTCTCCTGCTCTTGGCGAAGGCGAACCTCCTCCGCAAGTTGGCCCCGCAGGCCTTGCAGCTCGTCCTCCAGCGCCTTGCAGCGGTCGCAGGCCTTGACCGCTTCCCCCAGGGCCGCATCACGAGCAATCTTCGCCTCAAGGACGGCCCGCTTCTCCTCGTCGCAGGCCATCGAAGCCTGAACCAGCGCCGCCCGGATCGAAGCATCAGAGCGAATCCACCCCGAAGCCAGTTCCAGACGCCCGGCCACCAGGCGAGGGTCGGTGCCAAGAAGGTCCTGACGCAGCCAGTCCAGTTCAGCAGTAGCATGCTCCAAGACGGAGGAAGAAGATGGAGGAACCTCGGCGCGCTCCAGGACGGCAGGAGGAGCTGAGGGAGCAGTGGCCAGCAAAACGGGAGGAGAAGGTGGCGGCGGCAAGGCCGCCGAATCCCAAGCCAGCGTTCGCTGCGTCTCCCCAGCCGTGGCAGTGGCGCCGGACGAGGACACCTCAGGAGTCACCTGGGCCATGGGGGCTGAGCTCGCCCCTGCCAGAATGGCCAGACCTCCTGAGGGCGATCGACCAGGAGAAGCTCGCGCACTGCGATCGCTCCCTTTCGCAGGCGAGGGCGCTGCCGCGGATGGAGCCTCAGGAGCCCGCTTCAGTTTCTTCGCCATAGGCGCCCGCCTACTCAAGAGAAGCAACCATCAAGCCTCGTCGGTAGAATGAGAAACAAGAGAACAAGGATCAAGCACTTACGGGTCATCGCCGGTGAGCTCGGGCAGCTTTCGGCCCAACTTCAAGCCAAACAGCCGGCTGGAAGGGTCGACCTTGGGAGCGAAAGGCGTGACAGCGGACTGCCCCGGGGTAGGGGCAGGCCTGCGGGGGACCAGCCCGGTCCTGTCCTTCTTCGGGATCGGAGGCGAGCTCCCGCTACCCAGCACATCGTCGTCATCATCATCATCATCATCACTCGGCGATAGGCGGAGAGTATGGGGCGAGCGCCGAGGGAAGGGAGCCCTCGACTCTCCGTCAGTCTCCCCGGAGTCGGGCCCCTTTCCCCGCTTCTCTCCGTCCTCTTCCTCGCTGGAGTCACCGGAAGGCACGTCCACCAGACCTTCAGAAGGCGCCACGGGCATGAGCCCGACCCCGTTGAAAACGGGCATGGACTTCACCACCTGCTCCCAGTCGCTGCGAAGAAACAAGGGCTCGGGAGCGCCCTCCAACCTTGCCACCGTGCCCCCGACCAGAGATTGAAGAACCGCGTCCACATCCTCTTCGTCCACAGGCACGGGGCTCAGATGAGGCCTCCACATCGGAGAAGAGTACTGCCGGAGTGGAGCCAGCTGCTGCTCCAAGAACTCCCTCAACAGTGATGCGCCAGTCAACTTCGCCGTCGCCATGTTGGCTGGCCTCAAGTCCGCATCCATCTTCTCCAACACCGGCTTCGCGCTGGGATCCGCGAGCTCCTCCCGGCACCAGTCACTAGCGCTCACGGCCTGCTCCGTGGGCGGGATCAGCCAAGGGTGGACGCGCCCGGCGTCAACCAAGACCCACTTGCTCCGGAAGCCATCAACCCTCTTCCCAGGACTCGAGATGGTAATGGTGCTGCCATGCGCGACGAAGGTCGCGCACGCGGAAGGAGAACTGCCAGCAGTCCGGAGCTAGAAGTAGTGGCGCAGCAAGGCCACCGAGGGCTGCACCCCCACGTGGGCCTTGCAGTAGTAAGCGAAGATCGCCAGGATAAGGACAGAGTTGGGGTGGAGATGCAGAGCCAGCAAGTTGTAATGGCGGAGGACAGAGAAGAAGAACTCGGAGAAGGGAGGCACCAAGCCCGCTGCGATGGCGCCCACAAAGAAAGGGTAATAGGTGCTCCCTCGACCTTCAGGGGAGGCGGAGCCGACCTTGAACACCTCCGTCCCGACGACGCCCTGCGCCGCCGCCATCCGGCACATCCGGGCAAAGGTGGCCTTCGACACAGTCGGCGGGTCCAGAGCGAGGGAATACCAAGCTTCCGCCGGAGACTTGCGAGGCTCCATGGCTTCCTAGGTCGCGCAACCAGAGTAGATCTGGAAGTTTGGAGGAAGAAAGGGGAGGCGCAAGAAAGGGGATCTGAGCAGCAACCGGAGAAAGCAAGGGCGAAGTCTGGGAAGATGCCTCTCCCCTGTCAACCCGCACGGTTGCTACGGCACCCACGTCCAATCAACCGCCACGCGACGTCCAAGGCCGCAGGCTGTTGGGGCCCGCGGCGCTTCGCCCTTGCCCTTTCGCCTCTCGGCACGGGCAAGTCCATACGCGCCTTGGGCCCGGGGGCTACTGTCGGCGTTCTGGGAACAGGGGTCCCCATACTTGCCTGCCTGCGGCCTGCGGCGTGGCTCAAGTGGGGGCCCAGCACGGCCCATCTTCATCAACACGAGGCTCAAGACCCTCGCGAGGGGCCAAGCCTCGCGAGGCGGACAACACGGCGCTTCCTCAGGCACAACCTCGTCAGGCTGGCTCGCGAGGAGGCGGAGAGTTCAAGGCAGGGTACCTCGCGAGGTGCCCATGACGCAAGCCATGACGACACGGGGCACCAGGCGGGTGCCAGCGCGCGCAGCGTCCCTCTTTCCTCTTTGGTGAAAAGGGAGCAAGCGTATCAGCAGAGTACCAAGGCATCAGGCAAAGGTTGCCACTTCGGTGCAACGAGACCAAGGCCAGGAGGACTACGAGACGGAGGTCACCATGGAGCCCAGCGCGGCGTCATCACCAGAGCCTTTGGCAGGCGAAGACTGCTTTTGTCAGGATAGATGTACTCGCTGTCCCCCTTCAAATTAGCCCGCCATTGTTGGATCCCTTCCCGCTGAATATTTGGGGAGAGGACCAGGGCCTCTATAAATAGGACTAGCCACCCACATTGCAGGGGGTTCGGTTCGGTTCGATTCCCGTTCGTTCGGTCCACAAGTAGAGAGAGAAAGAGAGAGAGAGGGTGATTGGGCTCTTCACAACAGTTCATCACCACAGCCAAGAACAGACCCTCGCGAGGCTGTTCTTCCTTGTATTGTTCATCCACACCAGCCCCAGGAGGCAATCCATCCACCACACACTGGAGTAGGGTATTACACCACATCGATGGCCCGAACCAGTACAAATCTTGTGTCTTTCGTGCAGTTCTTTTAGTAGTTTAGATCCCCTCGAGACGGAGAGGTTGAAGGCGAGATTTCCACGCGCACCCCGGTGTTCGAACCTTAAGGGTCTTCCGGAACCCAAAATCCGACAGCGATCTCTCTCCAGCCGCGGGACATGTAGACCTCGCCCGGGGCAGCGACCACGACCTCTGCTTCGGTCGTGAGGGCGCTGCAGCCGGCGTGCTGCAGCCAGAGCTCCAGAGGCCCTCCTGGAGGGATGATGGAGGCGAAGAAAGGAGGCAGATGGATCCAGGACTGGAGAGGAATGGCAACGTGGAGCATGAACTCTTGGGAGGAGCCCTCGGCATGGACTCCAGGAGGAACAACCCACGCCTTCACGACCCGACGGCGCCTACGACGGCGCCGACCGCGAAGATCGGCATCGACACCTTCGGGGCCCTCGGCGTGGGCATACAAGGGAAGTGGGAACCCCGGCGGAGCCCGCTCGCACCAGGGCCCCGGCACCACCTGACGGTCTTCCTCGCCACGGCTGCAAAGGGCGAGCCGTTTCTTCGGCGGGAGCGGGTCTGGCCCCTCTCGAGGAGCCTTTCCCTTCTCCGCTGCAGAGAACCGGTGGATCGGAGCCATCGCAGCAAGACGGAGCAAGGATCGGGAAGAAGGAGAAGCCAGGAGGAATGGACTGGAAGGGCACGCACAGCTTCGTACTTATAGCCAGCGAAGACCAACCGCCGGCCTCCACGATCACAGGTAATCATGACACGATTTGCATGCAGGGACTTGTCCAACTCGCGCGATCACCGAGGCATCGTGGGGAAGTGGAGACGCCCACGTCCCATCAACCGCCACGCGGCGCCTAAGGCCGCAGGCTATTAGGGCCCGCGGAGCTTCACCCTTGCCCTTTCGCCTCTCGGCACGGCCAAGTCCATGCACGCCTTGGGCCCGGGGGCTACTGTCGGCGTTCTAGGAACGGGGGTCCCCAGACTTGCCTGCCTGCGGCCTGCGGCGTGGCTCAAAGGAGGCCCAGCATGGCCCCATCTTCATCAACACAAGACTCAAGACCCTCGCGAGGGGCCAAGCCTCGCGGGGCGGACGACACGGCGCATCCTCAGGCATAGCCTCCTCAGGCTGGCTCGCGAGGAGGCGGAGAAATCAAGGCAGGGTACCTCGCAAGGTGCCCATGACGCAAGCCATGACGATCGAGGGTACTAGGCGGGCGCCAGCGCGCGCAGCGTCCTTCTTTCCTCTTTGGTGCAAAGGGGGCAAGCGCAGTCGCGGAGTACCGAGGCATCAGGCAAAGGTTGCCATTTTGGTGCAACGAGACCAAGACCAAGTGGACTACGAGAAGGAGGTCACCATGGAGCCCAGCATGGCGTCACCGCAGAGCCTTTCGCAGGCGAAGACCAACTTTAGTCAGGATAAGTGTACTTGATGTTCCCCTTCGAATTGGCCAATTGTTGGTGCCCTTCCCGCTCAATATTTGGGAAGAGGCCCAGGGCCTTTGCCTATAAATAGGACCGGCCACCCACGTAGCAAGGGGGGGCGTTCGCCCGGTTCGATCTCAACCAGACGGTCGACAAGTGAGAGAAAAGCAGAGAGAGAGTGAGCGAGAGAGAGAAGGGTGACTGAACTCCTCCTAGCAGTTCATCGCCCCACCCAAGAACAGACCCTCGCGAGGCTGTTCTTCCTTGTACCGTTCATCATCATCAGCCCCAAGAGGCAATCCACCCACCACACACTGGAGTAGGGTATTACACCACAACGGTGGCCCGAACCAGTATAAACCTTGTGTCTCTCATGCAGTTCCTTTAGTAGTTTAGATCCTTGTGAGACGGGGAGGTAGAAGGCATGATCTCCGCGCGCACCCCAGTGTTCGAACCTTAAGGGTCTGCCGGAACCCGTGATCCGACATCCACCAAGACCCACTTGCTCCTGAAGCCCTCAATCCTTTTCCCGGGGTTCGAAATGGCAATGGCGCCACCATACGCGATGAAGCTAGCGCACGCGGAAGCAGGACCGCGAGAGGTCCGGAGGTAGAAGTAGTGGCGCAGCAAGGCCACTGAGGGCTGCACCCCTACATGAGCCTCGCAGTAATAGGCGAAGATCGCCAGGAGAAGGACGGAGTTGGGGTGGAGATGCAGAGCCTGTAGCTTATAATGGCGGAGGATAGAGAAGAAGAACTCGGAGAAGGGAGGCACCAGGCCAGCAGCAATGGCGCTTCCGAAGAATGGATAGAAGGTGCTCCCTTGACCCTCAGGGATGGCGGAGCCGGCCTTGAACACCTTCGCCCTGTCGATGCCCCGCGCCGCTGCCATCCGGCGCAACCGGGCGAGGCTCGCCTCCGACACGTTCGGCGAGTCCAGGGCAGACGAGTACCAAGCTACGGCCGAGGACTGACGAGGCGCCATGGCTTCCTAGGTCACGCGGTCGGAGTAGATCTGGAAATTTTGGAGGAAGGAAGGAGAGGCGCAAGAAAGGGTATCCGAGCAGCAACCGGAGAAAGCAAAGAGCAAAGCCTAGGCGGATGCCGCTCCTTTATCAACTCGCGCGGTTGCTAAGGCGCTCACGTCCAATCAACCGCCACGCGGCCCCCAAGGCCGCAGGCTGTTAGGGCCCGTGGCGCTTCGCTCTTGCCCTTCCGCCTCCCTGCATGGCCAAGACCGGGCGCGCCTTGGGCCCGGGGGCTACTGTCGGTGTTCTGGGAACGGGGGTCCCCAGACTTGCCTGCCTGCGGCCTGCGGCGTGGCTCAAAGGGGGGCCCAGCACGGCCCATCTTCATCAACACAGACCCAAGACCCTCGCGAGGGGCCAAGCCTCGCGGGGCGGACGACACGGAGCTTGTCGGATTTCGGGTTCCGACAGACCCTTGAGGTTCGAACACTGGGGTGCGCGCGGAGATTTCGCCTCCTACCTACCTGCACCCCTCCACCACGCTAGGATCAAAACTATGTGAAGAACAACACAAGAGACACAGGGTTTATACTCGTTCGGGCCACCGTTGTGGTGTAATACCCTACTCCAGTGTGTGGTGTGGTGGATTGCCTCTTGGGCTGAGGATGATGAACAGTACAAGGAAGAACAGCCTCGCGAGGGTCTGTTCTTGGCTGGGGCGATGAACTGCTGGGAGGAGTTCAGTCACCTTTCTCTCTCTCTCTCTCTCTCTCTCTCTAACCAGTCGATCCCTAGGGACACTTCGACGCGACCGAACCGACCCCCCGGCCCCTTTGCTAGGTGGGTGGCTGGTCCTATTTATAGAGGCCCTGGTCCTCTTCCCAAATATTGAGCGGGAAGGGAGCCAACAATGGCGGGCTAATTTGAAGGGGGACAGCAAGTATCAGCTATCTTGACAAAAGTAGTCTTCATCTGCGCAAAGCTCTGGTGATGATGCCGTCTTGGGCTCCATGGTGACCTCCGTCTCGTAGTCCTCCTGGTCTTGGTCTCGTTGCATCGAAATGGCAACCTTTGCCTGATGCCTCGGTACTCCACAGCTGCGCTTGCCCCCTTTGCACCAAAGAGGAAAGGAGGACGCTGCGCGGGCTGGCGCCCGCCTGGCGCCCTGAGTCGTCATGGCTTGCGTCACGGGCACCTCGCGAGGTACCCCGCCTTGATCTCTCCGCCTCCTCGTGAGCCAGCCTGATGAGGCCGTGCCTGAGGAAGCTCCGTGTCGTCCGCCCCGCGAGGCTTGGCCCCTCGTGAGGGTCTTGAGTTTGTGTTGGTGAAGATGGGCCGTGCTGGGCCCCCCTTTGAGCCACGCCGCAGGCCGCAGGCAGGCAAGTCTGGGGACCCCCATTCCCAGAACGCCGACAGTAGCCCCCGGGCCCAAGGTGCGCCCGAGCTTGGCCGTGCAGGGGGGGGGGGCGGAAGGGCAAGAGCGAAGCGCCGCGGGCCCTAACAGCCTGCGGCCTTAGGCGCCGCGCGGTAGTTGATTGGACGTGGGCGGCACTGTTCCCCCACGCCCTCCTTATTTTGCGCCTTGCTAGGCGGACCCGTAGTCGTACACAGCCATTCCCCTTTTATCGCTCAAGCGCTCCCTGTCCTTCCTCCGCTCGAACCCTGGTTTCTGTTTTCAATTCAATCTCGAATCCTCCCCCCTCCCTTCCTATCGCCATGGCCCCGACGAAGAAGGGAAGAGGGAAGAAACCCGTGTCTCCGCCTCGCCCGCCGCCGTTGGTGGCCCCCGCCGAGGGCTTGGGCAAGGTCAGCCTGGCTCTGGCCACCATCTTCAATGAATGCGGGAGGACGACGGCCTGGCCCGCGTCCCACTTCTCCATCGACAGGATAGCTACTGAGGTCCCATATTTTTCCGACGCCCTGTGGGCTGGTCTGGTTCCCCCCTTTTCTGATTTCTTCAATGTCGTGCTCTCCCACTATCAGATCCACATGATGCATCTGAGTCCTGAATCCATCACCCTCCTTTCGGTCTTCGCCTTTGTTTGTGAAGCCATGGTGGGCATCCCTCCTTCGGTTGCCTTGCTGCGCCACTTCTTCTCACTGCATCTTGTCAACCCTACCCAATGCTGGGCGTGCGTGAGCTTCGTTGCCGCGTCTGAGACTGCGGCCTCTGGGATTGACTTCAAGCTCCCCCTGCCCGCGGTTGGGTTCCGCGAGCGGTGGCTGTATGTGAATGCAGGGGTGCCCAGCCCCCTGCTATCGGAGCCGACCTCGCCCGCTGTCCCCAATTCAGGTTGGGGCCAGGAGACGCTCGAGAGCCCCCGGCTCGTCTTCGTCTGGCGCCGCTTCGCGCTCTTGAGGTCAATTGGCGTGACAGTGCCCAAGGTGGTGAAGGAGTTTCTGCTATGCCGTGTTGCTCCTCTTCAACGCCACTCTCGCCGGATGTGGGCCTTCCGCGGGTGCAAAGATTGTATGAGGCTCCAGGAAGAGGACTTGGCTCCTAAGGTGTTGAAGATGTCGCTCTTGACCCTGGCTGGGGACCCCAACCCCGGCAGCGTCCGACAGGAAGGGGCCTTACTGTACCTCTGCCAAAGCAGGGTCGACTTTGTGCAGCAGATGCCTGCCTTTGATGAGTGGGGGCTGCGCCCTGCCGGCCTCCAGGGACCCCGCAAGAATCCAGTGGTGGTGACTGCCCTTCCAATCGGCCAAGGCGACTCGTCCTCGAGTGGCGGTGCGGGGAGGTACGAGGCGCCAGAGGCCGAGGGGGCTCCCGGTGTGGCGACAGCGCTGGGCGAGGCTCATGAGGAAGCAGCTCTAGGGTCCCGTCCCGCTGAGGCTGAGGGTGACAAGCAGCAGCTCCCGGTGCCTGCGACTGGGGCCCCTGAGGCTCCATCTGCTTCTCTTGGGGGGCAATTGGCAGCACGCATCAGGCAGGCGCCCCTGCAGCTGATCGTCTTGACGCTCCATCTTCGTCGCAGGTCGATCCCTGCGCCCGACTCCTAGGCCGCTTCCGCGTGGACTTTGGGGCTCTTTGGAAGAAAAGGGAGGCCCTAGGCAACGATCGCCCTTGTCGCTTGCTGAAGCGCAGAAAGTACTTCGCCACTGATGAGTAAGCCTTCTCCTTTCCCTGCTCCTGATCCTTCTGTTGCTCTTACTGACCCTTGCTCCGCAGGCCCGTTCCAGCCGAGCTTGCTGAGACGGCTGAGGAGCCGTCCCCTTTGGCTTCGCCCCCTCCATCGTCCTCGAGCGCTCCGAGCAGCGGGGCCCTTGTGGTGAGGGCGATCGAAGAGGCGAACCATCCCGAGGCGTATCGTGGCCCCGCGCACCTCGCGATCCTCCTTCGCGAGCCTTCTCGTGGCATAGCCAGCCTACCGTGGGCTTCCCGCCTGGTTGTAGACTGCGATTGGCTGAGGCGCCTCCTACGCTCTTCTCCTGGGTACGGGCTGGCCCTAGGCCGGGCTTCTGAGGCGGCGCGCCCGGCCGTCGCGAGGGCGCCAGCCCCCAGCCCCCAGCCCGTAGGGGGAGGGCTGACTTGTAGCCCCCGGCGCTTGCTTGGGGTAGATGATGGTGTGGAAGACGTGCTTGAGCGCGCTCGGGAGCGTCGTGCTCTTCGCCAAGGATTCCTTCGATGGGCGACTGACGCAGTGAGCCTACTTGGTGAGGAGCTTGCTGATGAAGACGCGCGCCTTGAGGCCGAGGGCCTGCGCCTGGCTGCAGAGAGGCGCGAGCTGGAGGGCGCCATCGCCCTTGCGCGCCGTCAGCGCGACCTTGATGAAGCGGAGGCCACAACGTCGTTGGTGGCCTCTCGGGAGGCCCGGTCTCGGGCTATTGAGGAAGCTCGGGAGGCTGGCCGGAAGCGAACGGCTGCGGAGGAGCGGGCTCGGGAGCTCCTGGCCTGGTGCCACTCGCTGGAGGAGCAGGTGGAGATGCGCGAGGCAGACCTCGCATCGATGAAGGTGGCCTCTGGCGACTCAGCAGAGCTCCAGAAGCGTGAGGAGGCACTGAAATTGGAAGCCGCCGAACGTACCCGCGAGTACGAGCGTCTGGAGACGAGGGAGCACTTGGTGACACAGGCGGAGGACGATGTCGCTGCACAGGAAGCCCGTGTCCTGGAGGAGGTCGGACATCGGGTGGCGACGGCGCACTTGAACCTTGAGCACGAGTTTGAGGAGAAGCTGGGGTTGATCCGGGCCGAAGCCAAAGGCAGGACTGCTGCCCTGAGGGCCAAGCTGGAGGAGGTGACACGGCGGGCCGATGCTTCCTGGGCCGCCCTTGAGGTGGCGCAAGGTGAGCTAACCACCTCCCAGGCTGAGGTGCTCCTTCTTCGCCAGCGGGTGGAGGAGGCTGAGGCCGTCGCGTGCCAGAATGCGGACGAGATACGTCAGCGGCGGCTCCTGGAGCATGAGCACGGTCCCATGCTCTCCACGCTCCGGGAGAGGGCCAACGCGGCCTTGGGCAACATCTGCGAGGAGACCGTCGGCGAGCCGCACGCGGTCAACTACGCGGGCAATCTTCAATTCTTCACTGACGTGGTGACGCAGCTAGAGGCGCGGTCGATCAGGGCCGACAGGTTGGTGGAGGAGAGGAGCCGCGCCCTACTTAGGCGCGCCTTTTCTCGTGTCTTCAGCCATCTCCGGAGCATGGATCCCCACTTCGACTTCGACGCCGCCATCGCCCCAGTCCCCCGGGCCGTCCGAGCTGAGCCGGCGCACTAGGTGGAAGACAATGTGGAGGCTCTTATCAGGGCCTTTGCCTCGGACAACGACGACGCGATCGTGGCGGCCGACGAGGGCGGCGTGATGGGTGGCCCTGACGCTGCTGGTGGCAACGCGGGCAGCGAGGGCGAGTTCAGCGACGCCAGCAACGGCCCCGGTGGTGCTCCCGAGGACGCATTGGGAGATTCATCCGACTGATTGTGCATCGTTCCTGCTTACCCTGCATGAATAGAACTCAGGTTTTGGCCTGATAGTTGTGAGAGCATTTTGGAGGGGGAGCCCCTCATGTAAAACTTGTGTTTATCGTATCAGTAGGAGCTACATTACCCATGCGCCCACGCCAAGTGGTTGGCTTAAGCGACGCGCTGGTCGGCTAATTTACCTTTGTCCCGTGCTGGCCCTGGGGCAGCCCGTAGGAGGCTATGGTGCCCTGAGCATTTCCTGATAGAATCCGTTGGATCTGCAGTGAGAAGCCCTCCCGAGAGGACGCGGCGGCGGCAGTCTGGGCTGCGCGCAAGCTAGGCCTGACCCGGCTCGCGAGGGGCTCGCGAGGGGAGGCAGCTGAGGCGAAGTAGTAACCGAAACGCGAGAAATTGCTCGAACGAGACTAAGCACCCCTTCCCCGAACACACGCAAATCTCAAATTCGAATCCAACTTGAAACCAGCGGGGAAAGCGACAACCAAAGGGAAAAGACAACAAAAGCAAACAAAAGGCCGCGTCCGGCACCTAGCCTAGTCTTGGACGTCTTCTCACCAGCGCGGAGCTAAGTGCTGCCACTGGGTGTGGGAGGGAGCCCCAGGGCCTGAGGCCGGCACCCCTGAGACTCCGGGGCGTGTACAGCCCCACTCATTATTACGTGAGAGTGTCACGGGGCGGCGAGCTTCACAGGCACTGGGCCTTCTTCACAAGTACTGGCCTTGCTTCATATCGCCAGATGAGGGCCCCGCCTTGCGCCACACTCTAGTGCCATCAGCAACGACCAGAAACCAGGACGCCACCCGATGGGGTAGAGCGGTCGCCTGCGGTTCCCCCGACGATCACGGGTCCTTCGCCGGGGGAAGGCCCTAGGGCACCTCCCCAGCGGAGGGCCTACCTCCTGAGAACGCCTTGCTCCGAACGCCGCGGTGGTGATGTCGGATCCCTGCCCCTCTCCTGCAGCCCCCTGCGCCCTCCTCCCGAGGGGTAGGAGACTGTGGAAGCGGGGTAGCTGCTAGCTGCGGCGACCTGCACCTCCTGCGATCCATGGTTAGCGTATACCTGCTCCTAAAGAATTAGCGGTACCAATAATCGTTTCCTCCAGCGTGGCCAGTGGGACCGTCCCGGGGCTCCTGGAAAGGCTCAGCTTCTGGTGCCTCGTCCCCCTAGCTTGGGCTGAGGAGCGAGCCTTGTCCGTTCTCGTGAGGGTGTCCTTGGTCCATCATGAGGGGCACATATTCCTCCGGCGCCGTCACCCCGAATGCCACACCGTAATGCCCTGCATGCCACGCGGTCCTACCTGACGCACCCACCGTGGGGTGGCAGCGCGGCCGCCCACTGGGGCCGCGGGTCGCGTTGAGTCCTTCACAGACCGGGGGTGGGGGCAGCACCGCCGCCGGTCCAGCGCTGACAGCTTCGCTGGTGTCGGAGTAGCCTTGGAGCCCACGGGCGCGCACGGAGCCCCCACGCGGGTCACCCTGGGCTTGAGATGGGAGCTGGGTGGAGAAAGGGTGAGCCCCCGAGGCGGCGAAGCCCAGGAGCTCTGCCACTCGCTCTAGCAGCACGTCGTGGCCGCCCTCCAGCAATCTGCACTGCAGCAGCTCTCGGGCCACCGTGAGCGCGGCCCTCGAGTTCGCCTGCTCCCGGCGGGTGTACGGTGTCATGGTCGCGGCGTGATTAGAGGCCCTTGCTGTTGACCGCGCCTGCCGCGGTTTGAGAGCAGTCGAAGCCTGTCCGCGTCGCCCGAGGCACGGCGTTGCCCGAGGCGAGTGGCTCTGCACGGGCGGGCCACGCCGCCCATGGGTCTGGGTTGCCCTCCTGGTCGCCGGGCATGGTGATGACAACGCGACGGGGCACGGAGTGGTGGAAGACGAATTCCGGCGCACCCCTACCTGGCGCGCCAAATGTCGGATTTCGGGTTCCGGCAGACCCTTGAGGTTCGAACACTGGGGTGCACGTAGAGATTTCGCCTCCTACCTACCTGCACCCCTCCGCCACGCTAGGATCAAAACTATGGGAAGAACAGCACAAGAGACACAGGGTTTATACTGGTTCGGGCCACCGTTGTGGTGTAATACCCTACTCCAGTGTGTGGTGTGGTGGATTGCCTCTTGGGCTGAGGATGATGAACAGTAGAAGGAAGAACAGCCTCGCGAGGGTCTGTTCTTGGCTGGGGTGGTGAACTGCTGGGAGGAGTTCAGTCACCTTTCTCTCTCTCTCTCTCTCTCTCTCTCTCTCTCTCTCTCTCTCTCTCTCTCTAACCAGTCGATCCCTAGGGACACTTTGACGCGACCGAACCGACCCCCTAACCCCTTTGCTAGGTGGGTGGCTGGTCCTATTTATAGAGTCCCTGGTCCTCTTCCCAAATATTGAGCGGGAAGGGAGCCAACAATGGCGGGCTAATTTGAAGGGGGACAACAAGTATCATCTATCTTGACAAAAGTAGTCTTCATCTGCGCAAAGCTCTGGTGATGACGCCGTCTTGGGCTCCATGGTGACCTCCGTCTCGTAGTCCTCCTGGTCTTGGTCTCGTTGCATCAAAATGGCAACCTTTGCCTGATGCCTCGGTACTCCGCGGCTGCGCTTGCCCCCTTTGCACCAAAGAGGAAAGGAGGACGCTGCGCGGGCTGGCGCCCGCCTGGCGCCCTGAGTCGTCATGGCTTGCGTCACGGGCACCTCGCGAGGTACCCCGCCTTGATCTCTCCGCCTCCTCATGAGCCAGCCTGACGAGGCCGTGCCTAAGGAAGCTCCGTGTCGTCCGCCCCGCGAGGCTTGGCCCCTCGCGAGGGTCTTGAGTTTGTGTTGGTGAAGATGGGCCGTGCTGGGCCCCCCTTTGAGCCACGCCGCAGGCCGCAGGCAGGCAAGTCTGGGGACCTCCGTTCCCAGAACGCCAACAGAGCTTCCTCAGGCACGGCCTCATCAGGCTGGCTCGCGAGGAGGCGGAGAGATCGAGGCGGGGTACCTCATGAGGTGCCTGTGACGCAAGCCATGACGACCAAAGGCGCCAGGCGGGCGCCAGCCGCACAGTGTCCTCCTTTCCTCTTTAATGCAAAGGGGGCAAGCGCAGCCGCGGAGTACCGAGGCATCAGGCAAAGGTTGCCATTTTGGTGCAACAAGACCAAGACCAGGAGGACTGCAAGACGGAGGTCATCGTGGAGCCCAAGACGGCGTCACCACCAGAGCCTTTGGCACGTGAGGACCAACTTTAGTCAGGATAAGTGTACCAGATGTTCCCCTTCAAAATGGCCAATTGTTGGCGCCCTTCCCGCTCAATATTTGGGAAGAGGCCCAGGGCCATTGCCTATAAATAGGACCAGCCACCCACCGGGTAGGGGGGAGGTGGGAGATCGAGTATCGAGGATCAAGGGTTGAAGATCGAATCAGAGAGAGAGAGAGAGAGAAAGAGAGAGAAGGGTGATTGAACTCCTCCCAGCAGTTCATCGCCCCAGCCAAGAACAGACCCTCGCGAGGCTGTTCTTCCTTGTATTGCTCATCATCATCAGCCCAAGAGGCAATTCACCACACCACACATTGGAGTAGGGTATTACACCACAACGGTGGCCCGAACCAGTATAAACCCTGTGTTTCTTGTGCTGTTCTTTCCTTAGCTTAGATCTTAGCGAGGCGGAGGGGTGCAGGTAGGTAGGAGGCGAAATCTCTGTGCGCACCCCAGTGTTCGAACCTCAAGGGTCTGCCGGAACCCAAAATCCGACAAGATCACACCAGGAGGACCAACAGATGGCTAAAACCGGCTATTGGTAACGTGAAGATGAATGTAGATGGAGGGGTCTTGTCGTGGAATTGTCACGACAGATGTCCTTAGTGTCAGGACTTAGTCGCGAGGCCAACTCATTTATGTGGTAGCTTGAGAGGGGTTGAGCGGGACGAGAGACGCGATGTTTTACCCAGGTTCGGCCCCTCACGGTGGAGGTAAAAGCCTACATCCTGCTTCATTGATATTGATGATGATGACCATGGTTACAAGAGTGCTCTGTCTTGAGAGCTATTCTCTAAACCTAATTTGTCCCAACTTGTGGAACTTGTGAATCTTCTCGCTTTTGGGGGGCCCTGCCCCTCCTTATATATGTTGGAGGGGCGGGTTACATGTAGAGTCCTATTAGGATTAGGACTAGTCTATCTCTAATACAAACCGGATACAAGTCCAGGTCTTAACTCCTTGTAAGATAAATGTTCCTCATTCCTTTCCTCTTTAAACCAGCCCACCATTAACATAAACCGGCCTGCTGGGCCTTGGGCCTTGTCATCCATCTGGAACACGCGCCGGGTCACCAATGAGTCTTTTGGCTCGTGAATCGTCATACCAGTGATCCGCCAGACACGTAAGTCGCCAATCCTTTGGCGGTTTACGAATGAAACGCCTAGTCCGACCGGGTTATACTTCGGGCTGGTTTACGCCACGGGGTATATCCCCGACATTAGCCCCCAAGTTTAGCTTGGATTTATCCATGGTAAACTTATGCTGCAAAATAAACACAAGAACAAATTTGACAGGTTGTGCTCCGGGTTAAGAATTCTTGTAAACCGGTACCTGATCACCCTTAATTCCTTGTTATTTCCTCCTTCTGGGAAGTCTGGGTCAACAGACCGGCTTCATAATCAATTTGCCGACATTGGTTTGTCACAGAGAAATATTGTGAAGAATAACTCCTTTGACTGAGCTCCCAAAGCGCTGGTTTAAGAAATATCGGTCTTGAAATACTTATCTGATATTCAGCTGGTTTGAAGATGTAAAACTTGCCGGTTTAATATTACCTAAATGGCCGGTTCATAAATATTGATGGCAAATTGTTGTCGACACCGGGTCATGTAATTGATCTTCCTGATTTCTCAAAACTGATAAAATGAAGATGTTCCTCCTTATATATGCATAATACATGTAGCCCCCCAAGTCTTAAGAGAAGAACATAGTGATAACTTAAGACTTGCTCCAATAAGTGTTTCAACCTTGAAGAAATCCGATTTGTTCTTCCCGGTCATTAGTCATAAACTGAGTATTCCATATATGTAGCCCCCAAGTGCCGGGCTGTCATGCTTGCAGCAAGCTGATACTTGTAATTACCTGATGCTCATAAAAACTTCAACCAGTGTAGCCCCCAAGGGTCGGGTCATTATGCAATAATGAGCAGGGACTTTGTAAATATAATCATGTAAACTTTGAACAGCGACGTGTATCCCCCAAGGACCGGCTCAGTAAGATAACATTGAGCTAGGACTTGATATATACTTCAATGCAAATAACATCATATGATGTAACCCCCATCATGGGGCTTGAGCCCATGTCCACAAGGTTAAGAGCCTTGTGCTTTACCAACTGAGCAGTGGACCCTTCAATATAATGGATTAAAAGCTTTGTACCTTGAATTGTTGACAGGAGCAATTGGTAGCCCCCAAGTGTTATGGTGTATGCTTGCAGCGACATGAGACTTGTGTATTTGATGTAATCCCACGTTGAATAATGTAGCCCCCAAGTGCCGGGTCATAAGCCTGCAGCGACTCGGGACTATTCTTTCTATTGTAGAATAAATCATATCCATTGATAAAATAATAGTCATTGTGCTAAAGCGACTTTGAAAACCTCAGTCATAATATTGGTTATTGATAACCATAATAAAGAATCCAGCTGTGTTGGCTATTAAAGATTTGAATAAGTATAACCTGGTTAGAAAACCGATTCCTGCCATATAAACCGGTATATCCGTGCCCATATGATACATGCAATGATGATGCAATGTATGACACAATATATAATGATGTATGTGTATGATCAAAATGGTTTAAGCTATGGTTCGGATACGATCAGAGCCCCCAAGTGATTTCACTGGTGGCCTTATGCCTATCAAGAGGTGTAGCTATGGTTCAGATACGACCAAGCCCCCAAGTGATTTCCCTGGTGGCCCTTATGCCTATAAGGAGGTGTAACTATGGTTCGAACCCATAGCCCCCAAGTGATGTCCCTGTTGGCCTTATGCCTATCAAGAGATGTAGCTATGGTTCAGATATGACCAAGCCCCCAAATGATTTCCCTGGTGGCCCTTATGCCTATCAAGAGGTGTGACTATGGTTCGAAGATAGCCCCCAAGTGATATTGTGAGCTGTGCTCACGGGATACCCATGTTTGAGTTGTGCTGTGCAACAGACTCTCTTTGGCCCCTTATGATCATATTGGCTTGATAGCCGGATTACCGAAATAACCAGAGCCGTGTTCTTATGATAATATTGGCTTGATAGCCGCATCAAGAGGGTAGTAACGCCATGTTCTCTTTGGTGAATACACTTATGTTTGAACAGGAAGCCCCCAAGTAATCATATGAAGATGAGCCCATAAGGCAGGACACCCATGTTTGAACCGCACGTCAGGGCAGCAGGTCCTCTTGGGCAACCTTTAACTTTTGCAAGAGATAAATTCTTCTTGAACTGGGATTTTGAACCGGATATTGAGAGCTTCGAAGCTTTGTGGGAGACATCTTTCCCTTTAACCAGATTGTAAATCGGAATCTTCTTTTTAAGCCGAAAAATTGACTGCCCTTAAATTTTCACCAATATGATGATTTATGGTCCTGCATGGGATAACTTTACAAGTCGGGGTAATTGCTCTTTTAAAGAAAGCAACATATAATATAAAAATATACTGGATGAATTTCACCTGATATGTCAGGCCAGTTAATATCCACTGCGGTGTTGATGATCACCATGATGAAGGTGAAATCAACCACGACCGAGTCAGCCGTGCCCGTCGTCGTGTTTCCAATTGATCTGAAGTTTACTGCTTCCACCCTCTTTTTTTTTCAACCGCTGGAGCATATGCTTGAAGTTTTGGCTCTGGCGTCTTTGAGAATTTTGAAGCGAGCCCGTAGAAAAACTTCTGAATAGCACTACTAACTGGCGTGTTAGTGCCTTTGTCTTTTAACAGGAGCAATTTTCCATCAAACTTTGGGAGTTGTGCCATGCAATAGTACTGGTAATTTTCCTTCAGACTGAGGAATCCACACGTCGATTGATCCAACATACTCCCACTGATATGACACCTTCTCAGGTGGACCTGGAGACATCCTTCTCAATCTCCAATGGCATTCTTAGGCCAAAAAACTGCAAAAACACACTGTCTTCGCTACTGATCCTTTGGCAAGTCTAGGTGAAAATTTCCTTTGGCCTAAAATCCAGTATATTGAGCCCGTACATTTGGAAAAAACTCTGAATCAGTGGCGCCCAGTACCACAGCTCCAGTGGCTTCGTCAACTCAAACTGTCCGCAGCGACGGAAATAAACGTAGGATGCGGCCGGGCATGGGCAACCGGAGCCTGCGTAGCAGCTCACTGAAGATCAAACCGGCAAGGCAGCTCAAAGCATTAGGGGAGAACCGGCGCCAGCCACAGGCAGATGTGACCCGACGGGGCGGCAGCTGAAGCGGAACAGAACAGCAGGTCGATGTCAGGCAGAGGTAATCCGGCGGGGCGGCAGCTGAAGCGGGCCAGAACAACAGGTCGGCCGCAGATACCTACGGAGGCCGGGGGCAGCTTGCCGGTGACTCGGCAAAGGCGACTCAGGGACGGGGCAGGGCCAGCGAAGACCGGTGACTCGATATGGAGCTCTTGACCCGGCGATGGATCCGGGCGGCTCGTGGCTGAGATGAACCGGGGCGGTTTGACTTCAAGTCCATGCTCATGACCCCATCTTCTCCGGGTTGTGGTTGTGAACCGGCGGGCGCGGTTGGTTGATTGAACCCACACGCTCCTCTGCCGGTTTGCGAGAAGGGCGCCGGCGACTTGGCAAGGCGGCGATGGCGGTTTCGACGCGGAGTTGCGGTCCACAGCAGCGGAAGTAAGAGGAAGGCGAAGTCGCAATCAACGCGGACGGTTCAGTGCCAGCGCGGGTGTCCTGGCTCCGCACCGGCGGTGGATCCAGGCAGCTCGTGGCGCCTCTGTAGTCGTAACTCGGCAGGGCAACAGAAGAGGTAAAATGGCGCGGCGGAACCAGCAAGCGTAGCCGGTGATGGGCCGCGTCTGCGACGACTCAGCGGTGGCGGTTTGAAGCAGAGGCAGCACGAGGGCAGGTTGCTCCGCCTGATGGCGATCTGAAACGGCAGGGCGCCGCGGCGGTTCATGCTCGGCGGTTTAGCACGCCACGAGCCCGTACAGTGAGACAGACTATGGTGAATCAGCAGGCAGAAGAACCACGGTGGACACCGGCGACTCTCGTCAACAGGGCAATTCATAGAGGGCGGCCTCGCAGCAAGGGTGGAGGCGCCCATGGTGGCTCTGCGATGCGGGAGCAGCGACAGGTGACAGGCGGCGCCGGTTTACAGCGACGGGGCAGGGGCGCCGGCGGTTCGACCATGGAGACGGGCGAGACGACTCGGGGTCGCGAGCCCGGGCGGTTTAGAAGCGGCACGGCGGCTCAGTGTGAGCCCGCGGCAGAGGCATCTGAATCGAGGCCGGGGGTGACTCGCCATCGACTTAGCGAAAACGGTTTGAGGCCGTGGAGGAGACGAACTGGGGCGGTTGACCCCGAGTCCATGCACATACCCTTCAGATCGTGGCTTCTCCTTTTTTTTAAATATCTTCCTGGAACCCACAAAAGTACTACGGCTGCACATGGGATCTTCACGTGGGTAGGCATCCATCAGGCGCTATGGATATTTAATTTATACGTGTGTGACCCCGATCAGCACTAGGGACACTTGATTCATCATACACTTTTGCCAGGTTGATCGATTCGGGAGACCTCGCGAGGCCGTAAACCGCCGCCGTGCGTGACACGTGATCGCCGTCTCCAATCAACTCGAATCCGGTTTCGTATTTGAAGTAGCCACGGCGACTTGCAGATTACCATAAAGCGGCGGTTTATCTCGGCGAAACTGATCCCTTGCCGGTCTTCAGCGGATCGACGGGGCGGACGGCGCACAACCAAAAACATCTCCTGCCAGCTTTCGACCAGCTCTTGGACGTGGTGATGCATAGATGCAACCCTAAATCTTTATTGACCTCAATCTTGTATATATTGCTGCGGAAACCTTTTTCAATCTTTGACTGATGAAACTCATAGTTGATGTGAATTCTTCCGCGTCTATTCTTTGTCATCACACCAATTACGATCTTCTCGAATCTTGGAAAAGATCCCCCAAGAACTCAACACCATCGTGCGCGTGCCCCACAGTGGGCACCAACTGTCGTGGAATTGTCACGGCAGATGTCCTTAGTATCAGGACTTAGTCGCGAGGCCAACGCATTTATGTGGTAGCTTGAGAGGGGTTGAGCGGAACGAGAGACGTGATGTTTTACCCAGGTTCGGCCCCTCATGGTGGAGGTAAAAGCCTACATCCTGCTTCATTGATATTGATGATGATGACCATGGTTACAAGAGTGCTCTGTCTTGAGAGCTATTGTCTAAACCTAATTTGTCCAACTTGTGAAACTTGTGAATCTTCTCCCTTTTGGGGAGCCCTGCCCCTCCTTATATATGTTGGAGGGGCGGGTTACATGTAGAGTCCTATTAGGATTAGGACTAGTCTATCTCTAATACAAATCGGATACAAGTCCAGGTGTTAACTCCTTGTAAGATAAATGTTCCTCATGCCTTTCCTCTTTAAACCGGCCCACCATTAACATAAACCGGCCTGCTGGGCCTTGGGTCTTGTCATCCATCTGGAACACGCGCCGGGTCACCAATGAGTCTTTTGGCTCGTGAATCGTCATACCAGTGATCCGCCAGACACGTAAGTCGCCAATCCTCTGGCGGTTTACCAATGAAACGCCTAGTTCGGCCGGGTTATACTTTCGGCCGGTTTACGCCACGGGGTATATCCCCGTCAGGTCTCGAGGAATGGAGCACGAGGAGCAGCGGCTGTCATTTGCAGAGATGAAGCGGGAGCCTTTTTGGGAGCTTCTGCAATTGTTTTCGATGGCCTAGTGGATCCACCTAGTCTGGAAGCACAAGCATGCACTGAAGCTTTAGCACTAGCCAAAGACCTGAATTTGCGGTGAGTTCAGGTGGCCTCGGACTGCCTTGAGGTGGTGAACAATATCAGGTGGCCTCGGACTGCCTTAGGACAGTTGCATAATCTCATAGTCGAAGAAATATGTATTTGACATGAAGAAAACAATAGCAATAAAACTGAACAATCATTATGCTAAGCTGATGGATGGGTCTTCTCCAACACATCATTATCCTAATGATGTGATCCCGTTATCAAATGACAACTCATGTCCATGGTTAGAAAACCTTCGCCATCTTTGATTAACGAGGTAGTCAAGTAGAGGCTCATTAGGGACACAATGTTTGTCTATGTATTCACACATGTATTTGGGTTTCTGATCAATACAATTCTAGCATGAATAATAAACATTTATCATGAATAAGGAAATATAAAATAATAACTTTATTATTGCCACTAGGGCATATTTCCTTCACCTCGCTACCCCTACTTTGTCACTTGGTGAGGACTCCGCAAGATTGAACCCAAAACTAATCACCTCCCCCATTGCAAGAAGAACCAATCTAGTTCACCAAACCAAACCGATAATTCGAAGAGAAACAGAAAGATATCAAATCATGCATATGAGAATTCAGAGAAGATTCAAACAATATTCATAGATAAACTGATCATAAATCCATAATTCATCGGATCTCGATAAACACAACGCAAAAGAATATTACATCGGATAGATCTCCAAGAACATCGAGGAGAACATGGTATTGGGAATCAAAGAGAGAGAAGAAGCCATCTAGCTACTAGCTATGGACCCGTAGGTCTTTGGTAAACTACTCACACTTCATCAGAAGGGCAATAGAGTTGATGTAGATGCCCTCCGTGATCGAATCCCCCTTCAGCAGGATGCCGGAAAAGGCCCCAAGATGGGATCTCACGGGAACAGAAGGTTGCGGCGGCGAAAAAGTATTTTGGTGGACGCTTTTGGTCGTTTGGGAATATTTCTGAATTTATAGGCCAAAGATTAGGGTTGGAGGACTCCCGTGGGGCCCACAAGCCAGGGGCGCCCCCCTAGGGCGCGCCCGAGGGCTTGTGGAGCCCTCAGGACTCTTCTGCCTTGCTCTCCCAGTCCTACGTGTGTCTACTGGTCCAAGATAAATCATCGTAAAGTTTTATTCCGTTTGGACTCCGTTTGGTATTACTTTTCTGCAAAACTCGAAAAAAGGGAAAAATAGAAATTGGCACCGGGCTTTGGGTTAATAAGTTAGTACCAAAGATAATATAAAATAACATATTAATGCATATAAAACAACAAAATAGATAATATAATAGCATGGAACAATAAAAAATTATAGATACATTGGAGACATATCAAGCATCCCCAAGCTTTATTCCTACTCATCCTCGAGTAGGTAAATGATAAAAAAAGAATTTTTGATGTGGAATGTGATACGTCTCCGTCATATCTACTATTCCTAACGCTTTTCCTCTTGTTTTGGACTCTAATTTGCATGATTTGAATGAAACTAACCCGGACTGACGCTTCTTTCAGCAGAACTACCATGTTGTTGTTTTTGTGCAAAAATAAAAGTTCTGGGATTGGATCGAAACTTTGTGAGGATTTTTTTATTCAATAAATGAGAATTTCTGGAGCCAAGAACGACCGGAGAGGGGGCACCTGGGTGGGGACAACCTACCAGGGCGCGCCCCATCCAGGCACACCCAGGTGGGTTGTTCCCACCTGGTGGCCCCGTAGACCTCAACCCTGATACTATAAAATCACATATTTGGAGAAAAAAATCAAGGAGAAAGAATTATCACGTTTCATGAGACGGAGCCGCTGCCACCTCCTGTTCTTCATCGGGAGGCCAGATCTGGAGTCCGTTTGGGGCTCCGGAGAGGGGGATCTTCGATTTTTGTCATCACCAACCCTTCTCCATCGCCAATTCCATGATGCTCCCCACCGGGAGTGAGTAATTCCTTCGTAGGCTCGCTGGTCGGTGAGGAGTTGGATGAGATTCATCATGTAATCGAGTTAGTTTTGTTACGGCTTGATCCCTAGTATCCATTATGTTCTGTGATTGATGTTGCTATGATTTTGCCAGGCTTAATGCTTATCACTTTGGGCCCGGGTGCAAGGATTTCAGATCCGAACCGTTTATGTTATCACCATTATATCTATGTTCTAGATTCAATCTTGCAAGTAATAGTCACCTACTACGTGTTATGACCCGGCAACCCCGGGGTGACAGAAGTCGGGACACTTCCCGATGATGACCGTAGTTTGAGGAGTTCATGTGCTCACTATGTGTTAATGCTTTGTTCCGGTTCTCTATTAAAAGGAGGCCTTAATATGCCTTACTTTCCAATAGGACCCCGCTTCCACAGGAGGGTAGGACAAAAGATGTCATGCAAGTTCTTTCCATAAGCACGTATGACTATTTACGGAATACATGCCTACATTATATTTATGAACTAGGGCTAGTGCTGTATCGCCCTAGGTTATGACTATTATATGATGAATATCATCCAACGATTTCACCGATCCAATGCCTACGAATTTCTCTTATATTGTTCCTGCTAAGTTACTACTACTACTACTACTGTTAGTATTGCACTTGCTACAAAATCATTGCTGTCACTATTACCGTTATCATTGCTGTTGCTACTACTATCAAAATTATCATATTACTTTGCTACTGATCACTTTGCTACAGATAATAAATCTCCAGGTGTGGTTGATTTGACAACTCAGCTGCTAATACTTGCAAATATTCTTTGGATCCCCTTGTGTCGAATCAATAAATTTGGGCTGAATACTCTACCCTCGAAAACTGTTGCGATCCTCGATACTTGTGGGCTATCAAGACCTTTTTCTGGCGCCGTTGCGGGGGAGCATAGCTATATTTGTCGAGTCACTTGGGATTATTATCAAATTATCACTATGAAGAATCTGAAGGATGCTAAGACTAAGATTTTTCCCTCTAAGACGAGGGGAGGTAAGGAACTGCCATCTAGCTCTGCACTTGATTCACCTTCTGTTATAAGTAAACTTGCAACACCACCACTCGCTATTAATCCTGTTATGTCGCTAGTTGTTGATGATGCTAATTCTGCTATGAATGATATTTATGATGATGCTAGTACCTTGCTTGATGATAATGTGCCACTAGGTGAATTTCTTGATGAACAAATTGCTAGAACTAAAGCTTTTGAGAATGCTGAAACTGATGAAATTATTGAAACTAATGAAGAGCTTGGAACTGAAAATCTTGAAACACCTATTAGAACTAGTTCTCCTAGATATGAATTGCCTAAGGTATCGAAAGGTTATGTTATGGATGAGGAGAAAACTAGAGACTTTCTTGCTTGCAATGATAGGGATGATCTTAAGAAATTATTATGCAAACTCAGGAGAACACTTATACCTTGAAATTTAGTGAGATATCATCTTATAATGCTACCGCCGAACTAAGAAAAATAAGATTCATAAAGGATAAACATCACATGCAATCAATATAAGTCATATGATATGGTCATCATCATCTTGTGCCTTTGATCTCCATCTCCAAAGCACAGTCATGATCACCATCATTACCGGCTTGACACCTTAAACTCCATCGAAGCATCGTTGTTGTCTCGCCAACTATTGCTTCTACAACTATTGCTACCTCTTAGTGATAAAGTAAAGCAATTACATGGCGATTGCATTTCATACAATAAAGTGACAACCATATGGCTCCTTCTAGTTGTCGATAACTGTGTTACAAAACATGATCATCTCATACAATAAAATTTAGCATCATGTCTTGACCATATCACATCACAACATGCCCTACAAAAACAAGTTATACATCCTCTACTTTGTTGTTGCAAGTTTTACATGGCTACTATGGGCTGAGCAAGAACCGTTCTTACCTATGCATCAAAAACCACAACGCGATATAGTGATTGCTTTTTGATCTTCAGAAAGGACCTTGTTCATTGAATCCGATTCAACTAAAGTTGGAGAAACTGACACCCACCAGCCACCTGTGTGCGAAGCATGTCGGCAGAACTAGTCTCGCGTAAGTGTACGCGTAATGTCGGTCTGGGCCGCTTCATCCAACAATACCGCCGAATCAAGAATCAACTAGTGACGGCAAGCAATATGTATATACCCACGCCCACAACTCCTTTGTGTTCTACTCATGCATATAACATCTATGCATAAACCTGGCTCGGATGCCACTATTGGGGAACACAGTAATTTCAAAAAAATTCCTACGTACACGCAAGATCATGGTCATGCATAGCAACGAGAGGGGAGAGTATTGTCCATGTACCCTCGTAGACTATAAGCGGAAGCATTATGACAACACGGTTGATGTAGTCGTACGTCTTCACGATCTACCGATCCTAGTACCAAAAGTACGGCACCCCCGCGATCTGCACACGTTCAGCTCGGTGATGTCCCACGAACTCACGATCCAGCAGAGTGTCGAGGGAGAGCTTCGGCAGCACGATGGCGTGATGACGATGATGTTGATGCTACCGGAACAGGGCTTTGCCTAAGCACCGCTACGATATGACCGAGTTGGATTATGGTGGAGGGGGGCACTGCACACGGCTAAGAGATCAATGATCAACTTGTGTGTCTATGGGGTGCCCCCTCCCCCATGTATAAAGGAGTGGAGGAGGGGGAGGGCCGACCCTCTACTATGGCGCGCCCTGGGGAGTCCTACTCCCACCGGGAGTAGGATTCCCCCTTCCATGTAGTAGGAGTAGGAGAGAAGGAAAGGGAAGAGAGAAGAGAAGGAAGGAGGGGGCGCCGCCCCTCCCCACTAGTCCAATTCGGACTAGGCTTTGGGGGGCGGGCGACCTGCCATAGGCAGCCCCTCCCTCTCTCCCCTAAAGCCCATGAGGGCCCATATACTCCCCCCCCGGGGGGGGGGTGTTCCGGTAACCCCCGGTACTCCACTTAATGCCCAAACTCACCCGGAACCATTCCTATGTCTAAACATAGTCATCCAATATATCGATCTTTATGTCTCGGCCATTTCAAGACTCATCGTCATGTTTGTGATCATATCCGAGACTCCGAAAAACCTTTAGTACATCAAAACATATAAACTCATAATACCAATCGTCACCGAACGTTAAGCGTGTGGACCCTATGGGTTCGAGAACTATGTAGAAATGACCGAGACACGTCTCTGGTCAATAATCAATAGCGGAACTTGGATATTCATATTGGCTCCCACATATTCTAGAAAGATCTTTATCGGTCAAACCGCATAACGATATACATTGTTCCCTTTATCATCGGTATGTTACTTGCCCGAGATTCGATCGTCGGTATCTCAATACCTAGTTCAATCTCATCAATGGCATGCCTCTTTACTCGTTCCGTAATGCATCATCTCGCAACTAACTCATTAGTCACATTGCTTGCAAGGATTATATTGATGTGCATTACCGAGAGGGCCCAGAGATACCTCTCCGACAATCGGAGTGACAAATCCTAATATCGATCTATGCCAACTCAACAAACACCATCAGAGACACCTGTAGAACACCTTTATAATCACCCAGTTACATTGTGACGTTTGGTAGCACAGAAAGTGTTCCTCCGGTATTCGGGAGTTGCATGATCTCATAGTCATAGGAACATGTATAAGTTATGGAGAAAGCAATAGCAACAAACTAAACAATCATCGTGCTAAGCTAACGGAATGGGTCAAGTAAATCACATCATTCTCTAGTGATGTGATCCCGTTAATCAAATGACAACTCATGTCTATGGCTAGAAAACTTAACCATCTTTGGTTCAACGAGCTAGTCAAGTAGAGGCATACTAGTGACACTCTGTTTGTCTATGTATTCACACATGTACTAAGTTTCCGGTTAATACAATTCTTGCATGAATAATAAACATTTATCATGATATAAGGAAATATAAATAACAACTTTATTATTGCCTCTAGGGCATATTTCCTTCAATGAAACTGAAACTGTTGTCGCACATCTTACTAAGCTGAATGACATAGCCACTGGTTTTGCTCATGATGAGAAAATTCTCTACTATTATATTCTCAAATTATTTCCATTCTCATTAAAGGTGATGCTAAAACTTGGTATAATACTCTTGCTCCTAGTTGTGTGCGTAGTCCCCAGGATATGATTCATTACTTCTCTGCAAAATATTTTCCTGCTCATAAGAAACAAGCTGCCTTATAGGAAATATTTAACTTTGTGCAAATTGAAAAAGAGAGTCTCCCACAAGCTTGGGGGAGCTTCTCCAATTTCTTAATGCTTTGCCTGATCGTCCTCTTAAGAAAAATGAAATACTTGATATCTTCTATAATGGACTAACTAATGCTTCTAGGGATTTCCTAGATAGTTGTGCTGGTTGTGTTTTCAGGGAACAAACTGTTGGACAAGCTGAAGAACTATCGAATAACATATTGAAAAATTATGATGATTGGACTCTCCCTGAACCACTGCTTAAACCTACTCCGAAGAAGAGGGGTATCTTATATCTCAGTCCCAAAGATATGCAAGAGGCAAAGAAATCTATGAAATAAAAAAGTATTAAAGCTGGGGATGTCAAAAATTTACCTCCTATTGAAGAAATACATGGGCTTGAAACACCACCACCACCTAAGGTGGTAGAGGTAAATTCTTTAATTATATTCAATGAAAATGATAATCCTTACAATATGCATCCTAGTCAATGCCTTTATGAGTTTCATAACTACATTAGAAAGCAAGATCACTTCAATGCAAATGTTATGAAACAATTGAAATACAATTCTTATATGATTGCTCGCTTGAGTGACTTGTTATTTAGAACTACCAATGATGTTATAGGTGTAGGAAAACATGCCTCTATGGTTCGAACTCAATTAGAACAAGTTGCTAAATCTCAAAGAGAATTGCTTGATGAAATGAATGGTAATTCAATGGTCATGTTGTTAGAGTAATGACTAGAGGAGGTAGAATGACTCAAGAACCACTTTATCCTAAGGGTCACCCAAAAATAATCGAACAAGACTCTCAAAGAGTTAACACGGATGCACCTAGTCCTTCTAAAAAGAAAAAGAAGAAGAAAAATGATAGGACTTTGCATGCCTTTAGTGAACCGGAAGTAGAAAAACCTCCTGATGCTACTAGTGATGTTTCTATTTCTGACGCTGAAACTCAATCTGGTAATGATAATGAAAAAGATAACGATGAGGTTCATGAAGATACTCAAACGAATGATAAAGAACCAGATAATGATGTTGAAATAGAACCAGCTGTTGATCTTGATAACCCACAACCCAAGAATAAAAGGTACGATAAAAGAGACTTTGTTGCTAGAAAACATGGCAAGGAAAGATAACCGTGGGTTCGAAAACCTATGCCCTTTCCACCTAAGTCAACTAAAAAGAAAGATGATGAAGAATTTGAGCGCTTTGCTGAAATGATTAGGCCAGTCTTTTTGTGTACCCGCTTGACTGATATCTTAAAAATGCCTCCCTATGCAAAGTACATGAAGGAAAACATCACCAACAAGAGAAAAATTCCGAAAGCTGAAATCTCCACCATGCTTGCTAATTACACTTTGAAGGATGGAGTACCTAAAAAACTTGGAGATGCGGGACTACCAACTATACCTTTCTCCATCAAAGGAAACCATGTGAAAACTGCTTTATGTGATTTAGGAGCTGGTGTTAGTGTTATGCTTTTCTCTTTATATAAGAGACCTGATTTGAGTAAGCTAACACCTACTGAAATATCTTTGCAAATGGCTGATAAATCAACTTCCATACCTATCGATATTTGTGAGGATGTGCCCATTGTTGTTGCTAATGTTACTATTTTAACTGACTTTGTTATACTTGAGATGCCTAAGGATGAAAACATGTTGATTATCCTTGGTAGACCCTTTTGGTATACCGCAGGGCCTGTTATTGATTGCAATAAAAGCAAGGTCACTTTTCATATCAATGGTAATGAGCATACGGTGTACTTTTCGAAGAAACAATTCCAAGTGAATGGTATTAATGTTATTGAAAAATCTCCGACAGTCACTATTGGAAGTTTTCAACCACCTCTACCTACTATCAAAAAGAAATATGAAATGCTTACCGTTGGGGACATTCATATCCCCGTTGAGGTAACTTAGTGTTTTTCGAAAGTTCTTCAGTTTCATGCTAATCGAGAGTCGTTGTTAATAAGACTTGATCAACCTTATTAATGAATCATTTTTGAGAGGTATGAAGTTGATGAATTTAGTAAGCACTACCTTCTATCCTTATCTTTTGTTTTCTATTTTTATTAGTTAAATAAAATAAAATGCCATTGTTTGTCTGTTTTCTGAATTTCCCGTGCAATAAAAAATAACCCCAAAATAAAAGTTCTCAGAATGCTCTGAAAATTTAATACAATTTTTCTGAATATTTATGAATTTTTGATGCAAATAACATCATAGGGGGGGGGGGTGCACCAGGTGGGCACAACCCACCTAGGCGCGCCCTGGTGGGTTGTGGTCCCCACGTGGGCCCCCTCACTTATATCTTCATCCCATATCGCCACCTACCTCCAGAAAAAAAATCACCTTCACTCTCTCTCTCTCATGTTCTTGCTCTCAAAACCGCGAATTTCGATTTCTTTGCTCGAAGCCCCGTTTACGAAACTATTTGGGGCATTGTTGCTTGGTATGTGACTCCTCCGTTGGTCCAATTAGTTTTTGATTTAGTGGTTTATATTTTGAATAATTAGTTACTCTTGGTGCTGCTGTAGATGAGTTTGCATGTTGAATTCTTAGAGTTCTAAGTAGTTTGAATGCTTGATATGGCCTCTATGCATCCCTATGAGTAGTTGCTATCATTCTTGTGAAGTTTTGTTGAGAAAAAAAATTTGTGGACTAAAAATTTCAGAATTTTGTTCATAGGAAAAAGATGAGTATATTTAGGAAGTTTTCTTCCAAGAAGAACTCCAAGGGAGTTACTGGAGAGTCATCTCATAGTGCTCTCCGCACCCGGAGAACGGTGGAGGTACGGCCGTGCGAATGGCCGCATAACCCATTCATAGAAGGGGCCAGAATCCGTCAAGAGTTTGCACAATATTCTGCTAATGCCAGCCTCACCGACTTCATCGCAACTGAGTGTGAACAATACCATCTCCTCACAAATTCCTTTGTGCAAAGTTTTCATTTCATAAGTAGGAATAATCCCCCTGAGGTGCAGTTTAACTTATATGCTGAATCCCATCAGATACCACTTACTGAATTTTGTGACATATGCTTGATCCCTTCTGATGGGAATTTAGTAGAGCCTAGGCCCGAGGAGTTCGATGGTTTTACTGCACTCTGGCAATGGGGAATGAGAGAGGGGTGTCAGGTGTCACCGCCACTAGCTTACACTTTCCGTCTGTACATTATTTTTCTCTATTCATTACAAAGTGTTTGCTCGCTAGAGAGAAGGTAGGTGCACTCAGTGCCCTAGATTTTGTTGTTTTACACCGTGCACTTTACGGCGACAACACTTATAGCTTGGGAGCTATTATGGCACATCGCATCCACATTAACAGATCCAAGGGTAAAATACATGGTGGTATTTATGCTACTCGCTTGGCGAGTCACTTTAACGTTCAAATACGCCAGCATGATTATCCCTTGCCCAAGGTTTACCTAGATCGCTCGGCTATGGCACACCACCACTTTATTGATAGCGAGAACACCACTATGGATGTTCCTCATAACTTGGTTTTTAGTGAGATTACCCGTGATGTTATTCCGTTGCCTCCACATGCTTTGTTTGGTCCTATTGCCAGGGGAGGATACATGATTATGCTTGAGGGCATTGTCGCCTACCGGAATAACCTGGCTGCAACATAGGAGGAGCCTCAGGAGTGGGACCCTCGGGTGCCCGCTCCTCAGCACTTTAACGTGGGACCCAATGGTTTCTTTGAGTGGTGATTACCAAGTTAGGCCAAAAGCCTAAGATTGGGGGAGTACATATTTCCACCGACATTACATTCATTTTCACACTTTTCCATTCCAGTTGTCGGTGTCCATACTTTTTTTATTGTATTATCGATGCTAGTTTTATTTTCTCGCCTTCTTCTTGTGTGTTTAAAAAACTTTGAGAAAATCCAAAAATATATTTCCTGCTTCTTTTCGGTTTTTCTTCCTAGTTTAATTAGTTGTAGTATTAAAAATAAAACCCAAAAAGATTTCCTTATTCTTCTTTGTCTTGTTGGGAGCTTTCTCGTGTAAATAGTTTTTCTCGTTTTTTCCCTTTTAGTTGTTTGCTCTAGAAAAACCAAAAAATCCAAAAACATTTCAGTGTGTTTCTCTGAATTTCTTTTCTTTTTACCGAGTCATACCGAGGAGAATACCACGATGAAAATGTTGAGTAGCTCTCATATACATTATTGTTGATCTAATAAAGAGCCCATATTACCTTGTATTCTCCTTTTGAATAAAATGCTTGCAGATTCCAGCTTAGTCCACGACACTCTCGCACTATTATTATTTTCATATCATTCGGTCGTGCAAGTGAAAGGCAATAATGATGATATTTGACGAACTGGCTGTGGCAGAGAGAAACGGGTACGAACTCAACTTGTTCTGTTTTTGTAAATATGTTTAACCTAGTATCCATGATTCAGCCTATTATGATCAAACATGTTTGCAATTACAATGAGAGATTATATTTTCCTATGCCATGCTTAATTAGCTAGGATTGGATAATGATTTATCTTGGATGTCAACATTGTGTTAAAATGATTGTGATGTAGTATGATGATATGGTATCCTCCTCTGAATGTTCGAGTGGCTTGACTTGGCACATGTTCATGCATGAAGTTGAATCAAAACCAACATAGCCTCTATGATTTTTATGTTCATGGTGTTCATATCCTACTCATGCTAGTATCCAATGTTACTTATGCATAATGCATGTTCATGGCCATTTTCGCTCTCTAGCTGGCCGCTTCTCAACCTAATTGCTAGCCTTCGCCTGTAGTAAGCGAGACTTCTGCTTGTGCATCAAAATCCTAAAACCCAAGTTATTCTAGATGAGTCCACCATACCTACCTATATGTGGTATTACCCTGTCGTCCTAAGTAAATTTGCATGTGCCACCTCTAAAAACTTCAAATAATTATCCTTTTTTGTGTGCCTGGATTGTTCATAGAGCAACAGGAGGTAGTCAGTATCTTCCATGCTAAGCGGGTTATTCTCATGATGAGTGTTTATTCACTCGTCCTTGCATGAGAGGGGCGGTAATAGGGATTCCCAGTACTGAATTCAAATTGCAAATAATTAAGCAAAACTGCCCAGGACTGTTGTTGGTATGGACGGTACCCGTTGTTTCGGACAAGCCGTGAAGTGTGATTGTTAGTGGAAGGGGAGTAAACCTTTACTTTTATCGCTTGGGAACCGCCACTAATGTGTTTAGCATGGAAGATACCACTAATGGTCGCGAAGTAAACAAGAAGGGTGCATTTCTCAAAATTTCATTTACCTCTGTTTTAAAAACTTGAGCTCTGGCACCACTGCAAATCACTGCTTTCCTCTGCGAAGGGACTATCTATTTACTTTTATGTTGTGTCATCACCTTCTCAAATAAGCGCCAGAACCTGAGAGCACTATTGTCATCCTCATGCATTGTGTGTAGCTAATGTTGGGTGCATCATGACTGGATATTTTCTACCATGAATTACAATGTTTAGTCGCTGCTTGAACTTTGGAGGTGCTCTGCATTTATGTTTTGCAGTCTTAGAAAGGCTAGCGAGATACCACTATTATCATATTATATCATGGTTGTTTTGATAAAGTGTTGTTGTTTGAGATATCTTATTATTGCTCGCTAGTTGATTATGTCATTCATATGAGTTAATATAATTTTAAGAGTTATTGCCGAGATGGTTAGTTATAATTTTGGCTGAAAACCTGGGTGCTACTTAAGCTTATTTATGTAAACAAGAGCAAAAGAGTTCATAAAAGTTTTTATTTTTCACTTTCAGTTTATCAACTGAATTGCTTGAGGACAAGCAAAGGTTGATATGTCTCCATCATATCTACTTTTCCTAACGCTTTTCCTGTGTTTTGGACTCTAATTTTGCATGATTTGAATGAAACTAACCTGGACCGACGCTGCTTTCAGTAGAACTACCGTGGTGTTGTCTTTGTGTAGAAATAAAAGTTCTCGGATTGGAACGAAACTTTGCGAGGATTTTTTATTCAATAAATAAGATTTCTGGAGCCAAGAACCACCGAAGGGGGAGGGGCACCTGTGTGGGCACAACCCACCAGGGCGCCGCCCTCCGGGCGCGCCCAGGTGGGTTGTCCCCACCTGGTGGCCCCGCATACCTCAACCCTGATACTATAAAATCACATATTTGGAGAGAAAACTTAGGGAGAAAGAATTATTGCATTTCACGAGACAGAGCCGCCGCCACCTCCTGTTCTTCATCGGGAGGCCAGATCTGGAGTCCGTTTAGGGCTTCGAAGAGGAGGATCTTCGATCTTCGTCATCACCAACCCTTCTCCATCGCTAATTCCATGACGCTCCCCACCGGGAGTGAGTAATTCCTTCGTAGGCTCACTGGTCAGTGAGGAGTTGGATGAGATTCATCATGTAATCGAGTTAGTTGTGTTAGGGCTTGATCCCTAGTATCCATTATGTTCTGAGATTGATGTTGCTATGACTTTGCCATGCTTAATTCCTATCACTTTGGGCCCGGGTGCCATGATTTCAGATATGAACCGTTTATGTTATCACCATTATATATATGTTCTAGATCCGATCTTGCAAGTTATAGTCACCTACTACGTGTTATGATACGGCAACCCCAGAGTGACAGAAGTCGGGACACTTCCCGGTGATGAACGTAGTTTGAGGAGTTCATGTATTCACTATGTGTTAATGCTTTGTTCCGATTCTCTATTAAAAGGAGGCCTTAATATCCCTTAGTTTCCAATAGGACCCCGCTGCCATGGGAGGGTAGGACAAAAGATGTCATGCAAGTTCTTTCCATAAGCACGTATGACTATTTACGGAATACATGCCTACATTATATTTACGATCCGGAGCTAGTGCCGTATCGCCCTAGGTTATGACTGTTATATGATGAATATCATCCAACGTATTCACCGATCCAATGCCTACGAATTTCTCTTATATTGTTCCTGCTAAGTTACTACTGCTACTGTTACTATTGCACTTGCTACAAAATCATTGTTGTCACTGTTACCGTACCTATTTCTTTTGCTACTACTATCAAAACTATCATATTACTTTGCTACTAATCACTTTGCTGCAGATAATGAATCTCCAGTTGTGGTTGAATTGACAACTCAGCTGCTAATACTTGCAAATTTTCTTTGGCTCCCCTTGTGTTGAATCAATAAATTTGGGTTGAATAATCTACCCTCGAAAACTGTTGCGACCCCTATACTTGTGGGTTATCAGAATGCTACCTAACATATTTATCGATATAATTTTATTTATTGTGACATGAATATTCAGATCAATAAGATTCAAAAATTATAGATACGTTGGAGACATATCAATCCCCAAGATAAAAAGAGCACCCACCAAAACAGTGGTGTCTGCTTTGATGCAGCAAACACCAATAGGGAAAAGGACACATATTATGGTTACATAGAGGACATATGGGAACTTGAATGTGGACAAGATTTTTTTTTGAGAGAAATGTGGACAAGATTTTAAGGTTCCTTTGTTTTGGTGCAAATGGGTCAATCTGTCAGGAGGCGCGGTACAGGTATGTTGGAAATATGCCCTAGAGGCAATAATAAAGTGGTTATTATTATATTTCCTTGTTCATGATAATTGTCTATTGTTCATGCTATAATTGTATTAATCGGAAACTATAATACATGTGTGAATACATAGATCACAACATGTCCCTAGTGAGCCTCTAGTTGACTAGCTCGTTGATGTAGCGACCCGATCCCAATGGACCATAGTCTCCGTGCTTAAGTGTCATCCCTGGATCGGTATTGCTGACACACACAGTACTCGAGGATTTATTGCAGAGTTCAATCACACACTTATTACGTCGAGTGTCTCAAATAGAGTACTTCTTAAATATGGCTGAAGGCCATCTAAATAAGATAATTGTGGAAGCTTCGAAGATAAATGAGTTCATCCAACTCCACGGAAAAACTGAGTGCATGACAATGACCTATCACACCTAACTCTTCGTTTCAAAACTCTGCAACATGATATGTTGCAGCCGTGTAGGTCAGCACATGGAATATGCTGGCAAGATAACACAATAGAGCAATGACCAAATAACAACTATCATGAAAGTGCGTTAGATTGACTAGAGGGGGGGGTGAATAGGCGATTTTTATGAAATTCTTCACTGAGGAATTTGCCGGTGAGGAAATTCCTTAGCAAAGAACTACTAGCAGCGGAATAAGTACTCAAAAGTAAACATAACAGAATGCAAGCATGGTCATCATGATGAAATGAAGACAGGCACATAGTATAGGTAGTGTAAGCACAGGATAACAGAGGATGAAGACAAATAGACTGAAGAAATTGAACTGAGGAAATTGAGAAAGTCTTCAGTCAAAGTCTTCTAGCACAGATATGAACAAGCACACAACACATTTATGAGGAAATGAAAGAGTTGAGGAAATAGAACCAGTAAGCTTGGTGAAGACAATGATTTGGTAGACCAATTCCAACTGCTGTCTCAGTTGTATGTCTGGTTGGAGCGGCTGAGCATTTAAACTCGAGGACACACAGTCCCGGACACCCAGTCCTAAGCACGCAGCTCAGGGCACCAAGTCCTCACCGTATTCTCCTTGAACTAAGGTCACACAGACCTCGTCCAATCACTCGTGGTAAGTCTTCAGGTGACTTCCGAACCTTCACAAACTTGGTCACTCGGCGATCCACAATTCCTCTTGGATGTCTAGACCATGACGCCTAACCGTCTGGAAGAAGCACAGTCTTCAAAGGTAACAAGCGTCGGATCCACGCAGGATCAATCTCTTCAGTGATGCTCAATCACTTGGGGTTTGTAGGTATTTGGGTTTGGGTTTTTCCTCACTTGATGATTTTCGCTCAAAGTCCTCGGAGGATGGGTTGCTCTCAAATGACAAGTGTTAGTTTCTCTCGGAGCAGCCGACCGGCTAGTGGTTGTAGGGGGCGGCTATTTATAGCCTAGGGAGCACCCCAACATGATAAGACATAAATGCCCTTCAATGATATGACCGTTAGGTGGATAGATATTTTGGGACAGCTGGCGCATAGCACAGCAACGGTCGGAATTTTGAGTAGCAAAATCCTCAGGGCTATCATGTTCCTCACTGTGTAGGCAATCCGCACTGGCAAATTCCTAAGTCCTTAGTCAGAACAAATTCCTCAGAGACCAAAAGAACTTCATCTCTGTCACTGAAGAAATTGACTGAACTGTATGAGATTTCCAATGGCTTCACTCGAAGGGATTGGTAGGTGTAGGATTTTGAGTTGAGCATCACATGGAAATTTTTCTTAGTATTTTCTCGACCCCCTTTAATAGTACGGTGTTTCCTATGACTCAAGAAAGAGAAAATGGAACTACGAAAACAAAAGTCTTCACGCTTCATGTTCCTCGAATGAATACCAAGTCTTCACGGTCACACCAATTTCTTCACTTTCAAAGTCTTCAGAAAGTCTTCAGAGATTCAAAGTCTTCAGTCGAAGAACTTCATTTTTAGGGGTCGAATTTCTCTGTAAATATCAAACTCCTCATAGACTTATAGACCTGTGTACACTCACAAATGCATTAGTCCCTTAACCTATAAGTCTTCAATACACCAAAATCACTAAGGGGCACTTGATGCACTTACAATCTCCCCCCTTTTTTTTGACTGTGAACTGTGGGGCAACACCCCCACAGCAGATCAAAACTTTATTGATATAAAAGCATATACAACAAGTTGATTACAAGGAGTAACCAGAGTACAAAGTAGAAGAAGCCTAACTAGCCTAGCTTAAGGGGGAAGGAAAGAGATCCACTTGAGCAGGTCATCTTTGTAAGCAGATTTGATTCTGTGCTGCATGAGGCTAATATCATGCCTAAAAGCAAACCTCCATTTATTGAAATTAGCCCTCTCATTTCTGAACACTTTGGCATTTTTGATGATCCAAATATTCCAGCAAGCAATGAACACCACTTCAGAGAAGAAAGGCCTACAAAAGCTTCTCCTTGCCCGTGTAACCAGTTCAATCATGGAGGTGCCAGCAGACCAATCAATCTGCAGATAGTTCCAGACCCTCACACTAAAATTGCAATTGAAGAATAGGTGATCCCTGGTTTCTCTTGCACGCAGGGGGCAGAGCCTACAGTGGACTCCATCTTCCATATGCCAGTGCCTTCTCTCAACCATATGCTTGGTGTTCAACCTATCCATAATAAGCATCCAAGCAAAGACCTTGATCTTGAGAGTACAGGAGGATTTCCAAATCCAACAGAGCAAAGAATTGAAGGTCTCACACTGAAAGGTGTGGGAGTAAAACATCTTGGGCTTGAAAAGCTTAGAAGAGCCCTGCCAGAACCAAAGATCCTTCGAGCTGGGGTCTCTGCTGTGTGAATCCATCATACCCTTTATCAGGTTTAACTCATCAAAAGCCTGAGCGGATAATGGAAGGTGGAAGAGTTGGTGCATATCCTGGGTATTGAAGATTTCCTTAACTGAGACCCAGGGGTCCTTGGCAAAAGACAAAAGCCTTGGGAATCTTGACTGCAAGTTTGATGTTTCAGAGCCAAGGTTCCAATTATCAGACCAAAAGAGGGCAGTGTCCCCTTCATTGATCTGTACCCAGGAGCAGTCTCTGAAATGCTGCATTGTTTTACAGATGTCTCTCCACCAGAAGGAGCCACAATCCTTTGTTCCCTGGGGCATACTTTCAAAATAATATGAATCCCAGACTAGGGAAACCCAAGGAATATCTTGTTTGTTCAGGAAGTTGCTAGCATGCTTGAGAAGAAGGGCCACATTCTGAACCCCCAGATTAAGAATACCAAGACCTCCTCTGTTCTTGGGCCTACATATGAGATCCCAAGCAGCAAGAGGTGGAGCTGGCTCATCCCTATGTTTTCTCCACAAGCACTGCCTTTGGATTCTTTCCAACTGCTTTAGAATGCCAGCTGGGAGAGCAAGACTACCCATAAAAAATATTGGCAATGAGGAAAGATCTGAATTAAGGAACTGTAGCCTTTCTCCTTGGTTAAGGAAAGAAGAACTGGCAGTCATTCTTCTCTCCATACAGTCAACCAGTGGCATGAAGTCTATCATTTTGGGTCTTGTGGTCCCCACAGGTAATCCCAGATATGTAAATGGCATTTTACCAATTTTGCAACCAAAAGCAGTGGCCAGATCCTCCATTACAGCAGAATCAACATTGATTGGGATAATGAAGGACTTATGATAGTCGACATCCAGACCAGTGGACTGAGAGAACACTTTTAACATATCCTTCAGAGCCAGAAGTTGAACCCTGTCTGCAGGGAGGATGATCAAAGTATCATCAGCATACTAGATCACAGGGTAGTCTGTATCATGGCAGGGTATAGGTAAATGCAGAATTCCTTTCCTGAACATATCATTAATCACTGTTTGTAGCAGGTATGACAAATAGTAGGGGAGATACAGGGTCACCCTGTCTAACTCCTTTCTTACAAACAAACTTCCTCCCAGGGACCCCATTGAGCAGAACAGAAGAAGTACCAGTGACAAGGAGCTGCTTCATCCAAAGAATCCACTTCTCATTAAAACCCTTACACCTGAGAATTTGAAAGATAGCTTCATGTTCAATAGAGTCAAAAGCCTTTTCAAAATCCAATTTGAGAATTACTATAGGTTTCTTAGACTGGTGACATTGGTGTAAGTATTCAAATTTCCAACCCAGACAATCCTGAATTGTTCTGGTCTTAATGAAACCATATTGATTCTTATGGATGCACTGCATAATCATTGCTTGGAACCTGTTTGCAGCCATTTTGGACAGAAATTTGAGCCCCATACTAGTGAGGGAGATAGGCCTGTAATCTCCCACTTCCTCAGGAGAAAGCTTTTTGGGCACGAGAGTAATATAAGAACTATTGATGTTTTCCAAGACAGCAGTTCCATCATAAAAAGCCTGAGCTAGCTCATAAAAATCCCCAGAAATTAGGTGCCAGCATTTCTTAAAAAATAGGCCATTAAAACCATCTGGACCAGGTGCTTTATCCACAGGCATATGCTTGACCACACTGTCCATTTCCTCCTTTTCAAAAGGCCTAGTTAGCACCTCAAGGCCAGACACAGGTGAGATGAGGGTAGGCAAATCAAAACCCATCACTATCCCTCTAGAGGTGCCCATTCTATTCTTAAAACAACTCCAGATAATTCCAGCCATTTGGGAGTGATCAGAGACTACAGTTCCATCAGGTAGTCTGAGACTAGCTATAGAGTTCCTCCTATGCCTCTCAGTGGCCATAGCATGGAAGAATTTGGTGTCCCCCCCCCACCTTAAAATACCTGATAGAGCACCTCTTCTTCCAGTACAGAAACTGTAAATGCAGCAGCTTTTCCAAATGTGTTTTGACAATTCTTCTGAAGTTTTTCTCCTGAATAAAGAGAGGCCTCCACTCCTCTAATTCATCCAGAAGGAAAATAACATGATTGCATTTGCTGATCAATAATCTCAATTTGGAAACATTCATTTGCCACCTCTTAAGGCACATTCTCAAACATTTGAATTTGTCAGCAATTTTGGCAGTTATGTGTGTTTTCCGAGAGGGCTGCTTCCAAGAAGATTCAACACAATCCATGAAACCCTCAAGTTCAAGCCAGTAGTTTTCAAACCTAAAGAGATTTGATTTTGGAATGGAAGTCTTGATGGAAACTACACAGGGCACATGATTTGATGTAGTCCTCGCCAAGGGCAGGACTTCAGTCATGGGGTAATCAGAAATCCAATCCACGGAAGTAAAGAACCAATCCAGCTGCTCAAGAAGCGGGGTATCTTGCATATTGGACCATGTGTAGGATCTGCCTTTGATTGGAAGTTCAAGGAGGTCCGGGTGACCAATAAGCTCATTAAAAATGAACATGTCATTAATGTCCCCCCAGGTAAGTTCCTATTATCCATAGACCGCAGAAAATTAAAATCTCCAAGTAACAACCAGTGTTCATTGATAGGAATAACCAGGTTGTATAACCAATTAACGAAATTGTCCCTGGCTTCACCCTGACAAGGGCCATAAACAGCAACTAGAGTCCAAGACTCATTATTCTGCCTGGAAGTAAACTGGACAACCACAGCAAACTGCTGCACTTCAATTACGGTGCCACTAAAAATAGAAGAATTCCAGACAACAATAATTCCTCTAGAAGCTCCAACTGAAGGGGAGCAGACAAAAGTGTCAAATCTTTTAGGGCAGAAAGATTTGATTGACCTAGAGTCAAAGGAAGTGCATTTTGTTTCCTGCAGACAGGCTATTGAACATTGGCTTTCCTCAATTTTCTGCCTAACAGCTCGCTGCCTAGCTTCTGAATTCAGGCCTCTTACATTCCAACAAAGAACATTCCAGTTTCTACAGATATTACTCATAATAACATAAGATAAAGGCCAGAAACCACATGGCACACAATACCACATGTCCAAAAGAGCACAGTCTAGTCAACCCCAACATTAACACACACCAAAGTTTTTGAGGGAAAGAACCGCCTAAAAATAAAGATAAAGCAAAGTTAAGGGCTTGCGGAAACCAACATTCCAAGGACCCTCTAATCATCATTTTTTGGCGAAGCAGCAACAGGTGAATCCACCATAAGTGCATCCACAGAGAGCAGAGCAGCATCAATTTCAAGCTCACGCCCAACTTCCTGAAGTCGACTGACAGGGGTTGCAGGAGGAATTTCAGAAACAGGCTCCTCATTCATCTGGGCCGTGAAAGGCTTGGCCTTGGGCTTCTTCCTCTTGGGCTGAAGTGTGAGCTCTTGAAAGGTGGGCTTGAATCCATCCCGCTGAGCCGAGCTTCTGGTGCAGCAACGAACTGCCGTGTCGACAATTGGAGTTGGCGCCAATGTCTTCCGCGGTCTGCGAGCTTTAATCACAGCAGGAAGGGGAACTTGCACAGGTTTCACATTAGTAGGATCAGCAAAAAGCACCCTGGCAACAGGCCTTGCTGGCTCCTCTTCCCTCCAGGTAAGGCGTGGCAGGTCTGAATCGCTGAAAGCCAAGTCCCAGCTTCTCTTGGATAGAACAACCGGCGACAGAGGTTGTAGCAGCACTGGCTTGGGTACAGAGAAAACAACAGGAGATTGCAAAAGGCTCTCAAAGGATCTCCTACAAATCATATCCGGGGGCAACGGAGGCCCAAAGGGAAATCTCCCCCTTTTTGGTGATTGATGACAATATAGTTTAAGTTTTCAATGGGGATAATCATATGAAGTGTAAATACTGATATTGAGGAATTTGATTGCAAGATATAGAAGAACCCCCCCTGAAGATGTGCATAGTGAGGAATTTGCTTTTGAAGCAATGCACACTTGAAGAGTTGAATCATGGAGATCTCCCCCTATATCTTGTAATTCATACACGCATTTGACATATCACAATGAAGAATTTGAAATGCATGATGAAATATGGTGACTGATGTAATTCAGCATGCATGCATTAGCATATATGAGGAATAAGCATGCAGAAAAACATATCAAAAGTATCAGAGCACCATCGGGTTTAAGTTTACAACTCGATCCAATGAAGTCTCAAAAGAACGAGAGTTGTAACTTAACAAGAAAAAAATGCCCATATAGAAAGACCCGCTTGAAGACTAACTCAAAATTCTCCCCCTTTGTCATCAAATGACCAAAAGGATCGAATATGAGGACTAATGCCCCTGAAGAATATCAAGTTGATGAAGGAGCGCCAGCGTTGTTGGGGTCGTTTGTTGTAGTAGGGCCTGCCACAGTGTCGTCCAAGTCTTCATTTTCATCGGTGTCGCGCGATGAAGAAAATGACCTGGCCACCAGAGAAGGAACCTTGACCTTCTTGAATTTCTTTGGTGGAGGTGCAGACAAGTCAAAATCTTCCTTGAGACCCATTTTCTTCAGATCGTCTTCACCATACAGATGTGACAGTATTGCCCAGGTCGGCCGAAGACTTCATGGAGGTAGTAATCATTTTTCTTCACCACATTGTGTGTAGCAGTCATGTTGTGAAGAAATGAACCAAACTGACGCTTAACCCACTTATGATTTTGATCCACCTTCTGGTGAAGACTAAGCAGAAGCTCACGATCAGTCATCACACGAGGAGCAGTGGCTTGAGGAGTAGACTTGGGTGCATTGGCAGAGTCATGTGTGGCAGAGTCATCATTGGTGGAATAAGAGGCAGCTTTGCGAAACTGACCATCCAATGGACGAGTGCCTTCATCTATAATAGCTAGTGCCTTGTCCTTTCCATCAACTGACGAATAGGTCTGCTTGAGGACTTCAATTGGGGGCAAGTAGCTGAGATGATTTTGAAAATCAGCTTTGTAGTTGGGTGAAGACCTTGTCCTGAGGAATCTCATAATCCAAGGTGCATAAGGCTTCATCTCAAACGGAGACAGTGCAACATTTGCCAGAGTCCTCATGAAGAAATCGTGATAATTGATAGGAATGCCATGAACGATGTTGAATACCAGATTCTTCATGATGCCAACAATTTCCTCATTAGATGAGTTGTGGCCTTTGATAGGACTCATTGTCCTCGTAAGAATACGATAGACAGTTCTGGGCACATAAAGCAATTCCTTCACGAGTAATTTGGTCCTTGGTGCCTGACCTGGCTTCAAAGGTTTCATCAGCACCTGCATGTAGTGATTTGTAAGCTCAGGTTCACTGTAGATGCAACGAGCTTCTTCAAGGGGAGGACTGAGTGGTAAGGCACGAAGCAATTCAGAGGCTGGTGCAGTGTAGTGAGTGTTTTCATACATCCAGTCCAGCACCCATGAATTCACATCTTCAGAATCTCCTGTGATGTGCAGCGTTGCATAAAATTGAAGAATCAAGTCTTCATTCCAATCGCAGATGTCAGAGCAAAAGTTTAACAGTCCAGTGTCGTGAAGAACACTGAGGACTGGTGCGAAGCACGACAGAGATTCCATATCCACGTGAGGAATGTGCTCATGGTAGAAGATTTTCTCTTTGTTGAACAACACTAAGGAATAGAAATTGGCTTGACTAGCAGTCCAGAAATGCCTCTTCCTAACGCGAGCAGAGTTATAAGGGTTGTAGTCTTCAAAGAATACATGCTCGCCGAAGAAATCATCATCCTTGAACTTTTGCTTGCGTGAGAATGGATCCTTGGGCTTGGGCAGAGGAGTGTTAGTGAGTTGCATCATGACCTCAGGAATCGCAATCTCAGGTTCTTCAGGCTGAGGAATTTCTGGTTCCTCTTCAGTGGCAGTCTGCGTCTTCAGATGTTCAGCAGCAGCAGTTGCTTCAGCGCTAGTGGCTGGAATTTCCTCATGTACAGATGAAGTGGGGTGAGTTTCTTCAGAGCCCATTTGAACAGTTTGTGCGGGGGACTAAGGGATTTGCTGCAATGGTGTGAACATTAGAGAGTTTGGATGCTGACTTTCCCAGAATTCATCACTCATCACTGGGGTGGAGCAGCCAACGTCCACATCTTCATCTTCCATTTCTTCAATGCCAGCCTCTTCAGCTGTGAACTGAGGCATAGCCGAGGAGATAACAGGTGTTGAAGGGATCGTATCCACTTCAATTTCTTCATCAATCTGCTCTGACGAAGCAGCATAATGATTTTCTTCATCAGATCCACTAGGGATCTCATATTCTTCATCGAAAGGAACAAGGTCCTTTGATGGCATAGTAGAGAGAGGAACAACACCAATGGGATTTTCAAACAAGCTTGTCAAAGGCTTCATCTTCTTCCGAGCTGAAGAATCTGAAGTAGCTGATGCTTTCCTTTTATTCACTGCTGCACGCTCAGCAGCCTTGGTCTTCTTCACATCGGATGCAGATGGAAGGATCGGAGTTGGTGTTGGCGCACGAGCAGCAGAGGAATCTGGTTGATTTTCTTCAGGCACAACTAATGCAGTTGCCCTGATTTCTTCAGTTTCTTCAGGCGCACCACTAGTGGATGCCCTGGCAATTTCTTCAGCGGCTGGAATGCAGTCATCATCCCTGGAACTCATGTTTTCTTCAGCAGCCTGATTTTCATCAGCGGTGCTGGCATGTTCTTCAGTCGGCTGAGCAGATGCTTCAGCCTGAGGAATTTCCTGTTGCGTTGGGGCAGCAATGTTGGAAGTGAAGTTATCAGCCAGTCTCACAAAACAAACTTTGGCTCCAAGCCAATCAGCATGGTATGCGTCAAATTCATCACTGAGTTTCTTGATCTCAGATTGAGTAGTGACAAGTTCTTCAGTTGTCATAGAGACAGCGTTTTTCTTCAGATAGCGCTCTTTCTTGTACTGCGCTTTCTTGATCTGCCTGGCCTTCTCAAATTTCCACTTTTCTTCTTGAATGAAGTGGGTCAGCATGTGACTTTGGCCAGGATTCAGCTTGAAATTAGGCATGGGAGTGTTGGGGTCCTTGTGCCAAACATCAATGTATTTGAGGATAAACTTGGGATGCAAAAGCAGTGGCACATCTGTTCCTTTGGCTCTAGCGGCCCTGACTTGCCTATCTCTGATGATTTCTGCAAGTTCATCATCATCAGCTTCGTCTTCTTCAGATGGCACTTGGAAAGCGACTTGCTTCTTTTGAGGACTTGGGCGAGGACCTCGTCCAGCAGTGGCCTTTGTCTTCAGTAGAGAGGGTCCCATTGAGGAATTTGGTGCAGCTGAGGAACTAGATGAGACACCTGAGGCAATGGAGATGCCTGCAGTCCTTTGGCACGAGGCAAGATGCACAGGTGTTGAGGACTTTGTCGGAACAGCTGAGGACTTTGGAGGAGCAGGAGCAGTATGAGGAATTTGCCGTGAGGGCTTTGAGGATTCTGGCCGTGAGGGCATTGCTGAGGAACTTGGCCTTGAGGGCACTGTTGGTGAAGCACTTGGCTTGCGCGCAGGCTTCTTTGACATAGCCTTCTTCGGCTTGACAGCAGAGGCCTCAGCAAAGACAGCAGCAGCAGAGTCTTCATTGAATTTCCTCACTGCTTCTCTGGCTTGCTTAGCCAACTTGGCTTGGCGCTTGGCCCATTCAGCAGGATAGTCCTCACCGCGCTTGAGGCTGGTGGGATCTGCTATTTGGCCAGGTGCCAATGGAGCTCTTGGGCATGGAGGATTGAGTGTGAATTTCTTCATGTACTTTGGAGTTACATACCTGTACTCCCTCCATTCTCTTGCCCATCTCCTTTCTATCCTCTGTATGCGCACCTTGCACTGATTTTTGTCCTCTTTTCCAAACTTGGCCTCATCAGGAGTGCAGTAATCTTTGTATATGTCATCAGGGATCTCAAAGGCAGTCATAACCTCAGGCTTCTTTCCTCCTTTCTGTGGCCTTTTACCATCAGCCATTTTCTTCAGTTGAGGAATTTGAACAATCGAATTCTCTGAAGAAGTATGCAACTTTTCTTCGAGGAACGCTGCAAATGAGTTAAGTTGATGAGAACCTAGTGATTCAGCAGCTGACATGAGTACCCGTGAATAGAGTATAGTTGCGAGGAATTTGGAGAGGTCATATGCGTTCTCAGAAGGTTTTTCAAAAAAACAAGTTTGAGGAATTTGACCAAATGAGTCTTGAAGAATTTCACTAAGCGTTCTTTGTCTTAGGTTCCAGAGTTGTATACATCGAAGATCCACACAATTGAGGAATCTTGAAGAAAAATGATGCTTAGAGAAACGAATCAAGAACAGATGACTTGTGAGGTGTTTAGTGTGTGAAGATATGAAGAAAAACACCTTTGAAGATTTTGTAGATAATCATTTGAATCAACGAGGGAAGTAAAAGTAAATTTTAATTACCCTGGATGAAGAACACGACGAATAGTGAAGTGGAGAGGTGAAGTTTGTCTGTGTAGATCTTCCACACCCTAACTTGGCGGAGGAAGACGGCTACGGCGACGGCGGAGTGAAGATTTCCATGGTCAGCGCGAGTACGTCGGCGACGAGGTCGAGGCAGTGAAGCTCTTCCTCACCGGCGATGATGAAGTAGCGGCGGCACTAGGGTTTGAGAAGCTCGAGCGGAGTAAAGGAAGTGAGGAAGGGGAAGAGGGGTATTTATAGCCATGGTGAAAAACTGCTCGCCCGAAGAAATTGGACGAACGTGCCCCTGACCCTTCTCATTCGCTTGACATGTGTCACCCACGTACTGAGAGGTGGAGATCGTGTGCGATCGTGGGTGAACGGATAAGTGTATCGTGGGATGCAGAACGGTTTGAGCGGCAAAGCCGAAAATTTAGATAAGATAGGTTTTAAAGTTCCGTTCACAATTTCTTCAGCTGACAAGGACACAGTGAAGATTTTGAATGAGTTTCAAATAGAACGCACATGAAGAATTTGTAAGTAGATTGAGTTGAGTATAGCATAGAGGGGAAGGGTCCGATCACATTCACTTAGCAGAAAAACCAACTTGAAGAATTAACAATAAGTGAATGTTGTAGAGGACATAAACTCATACACACACACACACACACACACACACACACACACACACACACATATATATATATATATATATATATATATATAGCCGATGAAGAAAAACGACGGAAACTGTGAAGACAATGCAAAGTTGAAGAATATGAACAATTGAGGAATTTCAACTTTTGGTGGTGGCGTGACCCACCGTATAAGAATGATGATTTCAGACACCGCGTACAATTATCATAGGGTTCTGAGGATCAAATTCTTTGTTAATTTCTTCACACTAAGAGTGTTATTCTTCATTGATTGAAGAAAAACGTTTCTTCATGTGTTGCACATCTAAGTCATCAATTTTGCATAAGTGTTAGGATGAGTGTCCTTTTGAAAGAACATTCGAAGATTTTAGGATATTTAGCTCACACCACAACTTGCTAAATCTCTTCTCATCCAAGGGCTTTGTGAAGATATCGGCTAGCTGTTCTTCAGTCTTCACATCCTCAATAGAAATGTCGCCCTTCAACACATGATCACGAAGAAAATGATGACGAATCTGAATGTGCTTTGTCTTCGAGTGCTGAACTGGTTTGTGAGAAATCTTGATGGCACTCTCATTGTCACAGAAGAGATGCACATTTTTCATGTTGACGCCGTAGTCCTTGAGAGTTTGCTTCATCCATAGCAATTGAGCATAGCAAGAACCAGCGGCAATATACTCAGCTTCAGCAGTAGATAGTGATACACAGTTCTGTTTCTTCGAGGACCAACAGACCAAAGATCGTTCGAGGAAATGACATGTACAAGATGTTGACTTGCGGTCCACACGATCACCAGCATAGTCAGAGTCAGAATATCCAATGAGATCAAAAGCCGAGCCCTTGGGGTACCATAATCCTAGTGTTGGTGTGTGAGCTAGATATCGAAGAATATGCTTCACAGCCTTATGGTGTGATTCCTTCGGTGTAGCTTGAAATCGGGCAGACATGCAAACACTAAGCATTATATCTGGCCTAGATGCACATAAGTACAATAAAGAGCCAATCATGGAGCGGTATACCTTATGATCGAAGTCGATACCATTTTCATCAGTGCATAGATGGCCATTTGTGGGCATAGGAATTTTGACGCCTTTGCAATCTTGAATGCCGAATTTCCTCAGCACATCCTTGAGGTATTTCTCCTGAGATATGAATATGCCATTGCGTTGTTGACAAATTTGAAGACCTAAGAAGAATTTCAACTCTCCCATCATAGATATTTGATATTCTTCACTCATCATATATGCAAATTCATCACTATAACGTTGGTCAGTATAGCCAAAGATAATATCATCAACATATATTTGGCAAACAAACAATTCACCATCATAAGATTTAGTGAAAAGAGTAGGGTCGAGTGAACCGGTTTTGAAGCCTTTCTTCATGAAGAATTCCTTCAAGGTATCATACCATGCCCGTGGGGCCTGCTTGAGGCCATAGAGGGCCTTGTTAAGTCTGAAAACTTTGTCAGGATTCTTTGGATCTTCAAACCCTGGGGGTTGAGCAACATATACTTCTTCCTCAAGCTTACCATTGAGGAATGCACTTTTCACATCCATTTGATATAAAGTGATATCATGATGGTTAGCATAAGCAAGTAATATGCGAATAGCCTCAAGTCTAGCAACAGGTGCAAAAGTTTCATCGAAATCAATTCCTTCAACCTGTGTGTAGCCTTGAGCTATGAGTCGTGCCTTATTCCTCACCACAAGGCCATTTTCATCTTGCTTGTTGCTGTAGATCCACTTTGTGCCAATGATATTGTGCTTGCGAGGATCTGGACGTTTGACCAGTTCCCAGACATTGTTGAGCTCGAATTGATGTAGTTCTTCTTGCATGGCCTGAATCCACTAAGGCTCCAGAAATGCTTCATCTACCTTAGTGGGCTCTGTGATAGAGACAAAAGCATAGTGCCCACAAAAGTTAGATAAATGTGAAGCTTTTGAGCGTGTGAGAGGACCTGGCGCTTTGATGTCATTGATGATCTTTTCAACTTGCACTTCTTTTGCAATGCGAGGTTGAGCTGGTTGTTGTTGAAGAATTTGATCAGCATTCTCTTCGGCACCATTTTCTTTAGTATTTTCTTCAGGTGCATTAGCTCGACGTTCTTCATGTTTTGGAATGAATTCTTCAGCAGATTCTTCAGTAGGAATGACATCCTCAGTAGCCTTGAACTTGATAGTTTCCTCAGGTGCTGGTTCATCTATCACATTAGGTAGGTGCTCTCTTTGCGAGCCATTAGTTTCATCGAACCACACATCTACAGTTTCAACAACCTTGTGAAGAACATTGTTGAAGACTCTGTAGGTGTGCGAGTCCTTTCTGTAACCAAGCATAAAACCTTCATGTGCTTTCGGTGCAAATTTTGAGTTGTGATGAGGATCTCTAATCCAACATTTAGCACCGAAGACTTTGAAATAACTTACATTGGGTTTCTTATCAGTGAGGAGTTCATAGGCAGTCTTCTTGAAGAATTTGTGAAGATATACTCTATTGATGATGTGGCATGCAGTATCAATTGCCTCAATCCAGAACCGAGGAGGCGTTTTGTATTCATCAAACATAGTGCGAGCCATCTCAGCAAGAGTCCTTTTCTTGCGCTCCACGACGATGTTCTGCTGAGGAGTGTAAGGAGTAGATAACTCATGAGTAATACCAAGTTCATCAAGATAGTCATCGAGACCAGAATTCTTGAACTCAGTGCCATTGTCACTTTTGATGTGCTTGATCTTCACACCAAAGTTGGTTGAAGCCCTCAAGGAAAATCATTTGAAGACTTCCTGCACTTCATGTTTGTAAGTAACAATGTGTACCCATGTGTATCGAGAGTAATCATCAACAATAACAAAGCCATATTGAGATGCATCATTTGAAACAGCAGAATAATGATTAGGACCGAAGAGATCCATGTGAAGCAGTTCAAATGGACGAGTAGTGGTCATGATAGTCTTTGCTGGATGCTTAGCCTTTGTCATCTTTCTAGCTTCACAGGCTCCTCATAGGTGATCCTTGAGGAATTTGACATTCTCGATGCCAATGACATGCTTCTTCTTCGCAAGCGTGTGCAAATTCCTCATGCCTGCATGACCAAGTCATCGATGCCAGAGCCAGCCTTCTGAAGCTTTTGCAAGTAGGCACACGGCTGGTTGTGGTCCTGTAGAGAAATCAACAATATACATGTCTCCTCTCCTAAAGCCTTCGAGGACTTTGGAATTGTCAGCTTCCATAACCAAAACACAATGGTATTTTCCAAAGACAACAACCATATCAAGATCACAAAGCATTGAGACAGACATAAGGTTGTATCCTAAGGACTGAACAAGCATGCCTTTGTCCATGTGTCGATCCTTTGTGATCGCAACCTTACCTAGACCCAATACCTGACTTTTGCCTTTGTCAGCAAAGATGACATGCTTCAGATGCGACGGAGATAATGGAGCATCCATCAATAGATTCTTGTCACCAGTCATGTGATTTGTACATCCACTATCGAGGACCCACTCAGTGGCTTTGGGTTGATCATCCTGCAGACGAATTAGTGCATCTTACGAACTCATACACTTCATCAGTGAAGAATATGATATCAATTCATCAGATCAATTTCATTAAGCAAAAGAATAGATAAAACAATATGAGGACGTGAGAAATGAAAGTTCATTTCTTCATGATTAGCCCGCGTCCTATCAGTCACACTCAGGTCTCCAGCAAATTCTTTAGACGATTACATACGTCTAGAGACCTGACCCTGCAGAAGAGATTAGTTCCTTTTCTTCACCACCCACATTTGAAGGGGTGGCAAAGAGTTCATCATTCTGCGAGCTCCATACGAGAAGGATGGCATAGAAGCCAGTCCATTTCGTTTCACATAAGAGGGGTTAGAGTAAGCAGAGAAATTCTTCAAGGACTTATGGACATAATGATTTGAAGAATAACGCACATATCCATAATCCTTAGATCTTCCCTGCGAAACAGATGGGTTAGCACGATGATGTTCATATGAGGACTTTGATCCTTTTGAGGAATATGATCCATGTGAGGAGTTTGGTCCCTATGAGGACTTGGATCCATATGAAGAATTTGGTCCATATGAAGAATTTGATCTGGGGTTCCTATTCTTCATAGGTGGCATCATGATGACATTCACCTGAAGATTTTCAAGGCATCTTTTGGGAACCCAGATTTTCTTCATAGGGACGCCGTTCCTGCAGTTAGTGCCAACATATCTAGCAAATACTTCACCATTCTGATTTTTGAACAGTTTATAGTTGGAGTCAAATGACTCATCATCAGAACAAGGAGATTCACATGCAAATCCAGATAAGTTAGATGGATCAACTGGAGGTCCCTTTGCAGCAACCCATGTAGTTTTGGGGTACTGCTCAGGCTTCCAATATGTACCATCAGCATTGAATTTCCTCTCAAAGGCAATACCCTCTTTCCTAGGGTTCCTGTTGAGGATTTGCTTTTTAAGCACATCATAAAGAGTCTGATGCCCTTTGAGGCTTTTGTACATGCCTGTCATGTACAATTCCTTCAGCCCTGAATCATCAGTGATACTAGCATTGTCCTGAGATGAGGAATTAGTGATAGCAGAGGCATGTGAAGAATTTGAAACATTAGCAACATTTGAACATTCAGGTGAAGAATTAGCAGATTCACGTTCAATGCATTTCAAACATGGAGGAACAAATTCTTCCTGAGAAGCGCTGATTTGTTAAGCAAGTAATGAATTGCGCTCCTTCCGAAGATCTTCATAACTCACTCTTAGCTTCTCAAGGTCTTGTTTTCTTTGAAGAAATTCATAAGAAAGCTTCTCATGATCAGATAAGAGAGTGTTATGATGACCTTGAAGATTGTCAAGCTTGGACCGAAGTGTCTGAAGATTTTCAGTCAAAGTTTCAGTGCGATCCATTTCTTCACCCAACATATCATCACTTTTGTCTAGCATATTTTGAACCTTTTCTAAAGCCCTTTGTTATTTTACAGCAATCTTAGCAACTTTAGAATAGCTGGGCTTAAGGTTTTCATCAGATTCATTCTCACTAGATTCAGAGGAGGTATATTTGAGTACCTTGGCACCCTTTGCCATGAAGCAATATGTGGGAGCGTAGTCATCATCGCCTTCATCAGCCTTGTTGGTGAGGTCATTTTGTTCAGTGTTGAAGATAGACTTGCTGACGAATGCAGTAGCGAGAGCCAGGCTCACCACTCCGGATTCGGACTCCTTAGATGACTCCTCTTCCTCATTTTCTTCAGATTCAGCCTCAAAGTCCATTTCCTTGCCAATGAATGCCCTGGCCTTCTTGGAGCTACTCTTCTTGTGATATGAAGACTTTGAGGATTTTGATGATGAAGATTTTGTGGATTTATTCTTTTTCTTCGCATCATCAGAACTGTAATCCTTGTATTTCTTCTTCTTTGATTCCTTTTCCCACCGAGGACAATCTTGAATGTAGTGTCCAGGTTTCTTGCATTTGTGATAGAGTCTCTTCTTGTAGTCACTGGATGAGGAATCATTGCTCCGTGAGGGTCTTCCAAGGCGACCATGTCTTGAGAACTTTTGGAACTTCTTCATGAGCAGAGCTAGATCATGGCTTAGATCTTCAGGATCACCAAGGCTGCTACCAGAGTCTTCATCTTCAAACTCAGATACTGCCTTTGCCTTCAGTGCACGTGATCTTCCATAGCTCGAACCATAGAGATCTCTTTTTTCAGCAAGTTGGAACTCATGAGTATTTAGCCTCTTGAGAATATCAGCGGGATAAAGTGACTTGTAATCAGCATGTTCTTGTATCATCAATGCCAGAGTGTCAAATGAGGAATCAAGCGATCTCAGCAATTTCTTCACCACCTCATGGTCGGTGATATCAGTAGCACCAAGTGCTTGAAGCTCATTTGAGATGTCAGTGAGGCGATTGAAGGTTTGTTGAACATTTTCATTGTCGAGTCTTTTGAAGCGGTTGAAGAGATTGCAAAGAACATCGACTCAAGAGTCATGCTGTGTTGAGACTCCTTCATTCATTTTGGACAACCTGTCCCAGATAAGCTTCGCTGTATCCAAAGCACTCACTCTGCCATACTGTCCTTTGCTCAGATGGCCACATATGATGTTCTTCACTTGAGAGTAGAGTTGCTTGAATCTCTTCACATTAGTAGCATTCAGAGAAGGTGTGACTGAGGGAACACCATTTTCCACAACATACCAGAGATCGTTATCAATTGCCTCAAGATGCATTCGCATCTTATTCTTCCAGTAGGGGTAGTCCGTCCCATCGAAGGTAGGACACCCAGCAGAGACCTTGATCATACCTGCGGTCAACATAACTAAAACTCTAGGCGGTTAAACCAAAATCACACAGAACAAGGGAGTACCTTGCTCTGATACCAATTGAAAGTGCGTTATATCGACTAGAGGGGGTGAATATGTGATTTTTATGAAATTCTTCACTGAGGAATTTGCCGGTGAGGAAATTCCTTAGTGAAGAACTACTAGCAGTGGAATAAGTACACAAAAGTAAACATAACCGAATACAAGCATGGTCATCATGATCAAATGAAGACAGGCATAGAGTACATGTAGCGTAAGCACAGGATAACACAGGATGAAGACAAACAGACTGAAGAAATTGAACTGAGGAAATTGAGAAAGTCTTCAGTCAAAGTCTTCTAGCACAGATATGAACAAGCACACAACATATTTATGAGGAAATGAAAGAGTTGAGGAAATAGAACCAGTAAGCTTGGTGAATACAATGATTTGGTAGACCAGTTCCAACTGCTGTCTCAGTTGTACGTCTGGTTGGAGCGGCTGAGTATTTAAACTCAAGGACACACAGTCCCGGACACCCAGTCCTGAGCACGCAGCTCAGGACACCAAGTCCTCACCGTATTCTCCTTGAACTAAGGTCACACAGACCTCGTCCAATCACTCATGGTAAGTCTTCAGGTGACTTCCGAACCTTCACAAACTTGGTCACTCGGCGATCCACAATTCTTCTTGGATGCTCTAGACCATGACGCCTAACCGTCTGGAAGAAGCACAATCTTCAAAGGTAACAAGCGTCAGATCCACGCATGATCAATCTCTTCAGTGATGCTCAATCACTTGGGGTTTGTAGGTGATTGGGATTGGGTTTTTCCTCACTTGATGATTTTCGCTCAAAGTCCTCGGAGGATGGGTTGCTCTCAAATGACAAGTGTCAGTTTCTCTCGGAGCAGCCGACCGGCTAGTGGTTGTAGGGGGCGTCTATTTATAGCCTAGGGAGCTGCCCGACATGATAAGACATAAATGCCCTTCAATGATGTGACCGTTAGGTGGATAGATATTTTGGGACAGCTGGCGCATAGCACAACAACGGTCGGAATTTTGAGTAGCAAAATCCTTAGGGCTATCATGTTCCTCACTGCGTAGGCAATCCGCACTGGCGAATTCCTAACTCCTCAGTCAGAACAAATTCCTCAGAGACCAGAAGAACTTCGTCTCTGTCACTAAAGAAATTGACTGAACTGTATGAGATTTCCAATGGCTTCACTCGAAGGGATTGGTAGGTGTAGGATTTTGAGTTGAGCATCACATGAAAATTTTTCCTTAGTATTTCCTCGACCCCCTTTAATAGTACGGTGTTTCCTATGACTCAAGAAAGAGAAAATGAAACTACGAAAACAAAAGTCTTCACGCTTCATGTTCCTCGAATGAATACCAAGTCTTCACGGTCACACCAATTTCTTCACTTTCAAAGTCTTCAGAAAGTCTTCAGAGATTCAAAGTCTTCAGTCGAAGAACTTCATTTTTAGGGGTCGACTTTCTCTGTAAATTTCAAACTCCTCATAGACCTGTGTACACTCACAAATGCATTAGTCCCTTAACCTATAAGTCTTCAACACACCAAAATCACTAAGGGGCACTAGATGCACTTACATATCACTACATGCATATTTGGCTGGTGGAGGCTCTATGGTTATCATTTGCATAAAGCTAATTTTCCCGTACAACAAAGCAATAGATTTTATTTAACTACGAAGTTTATGCCATTATTGAGAAGGTACCCCCAACTCAATCCCAAAATAGTAATTAATAACCCAACAGATTCATTAAGCAAAGTGATGAGATCAAACATTAATTCAAGTACCAGATACTCAAGATGTCCATAACCCGGGACACGGCTAACCATTATTGGTTTATACACTCTGTAGAGGTTTGCACACTTTTCCGCACAAGACTTGATCTCCTCCATTGTATTTCTCTCACTGCATGATGGTTGAGAAAGGGATGACCGAGATACAGTCTTTCGGAAGAGGTCCCCTTAACCGATAGATAGGCCGGTACACCTACAATCCCCTAGATCTGCTAGCCCATCATGGAAAGGATTCCCAAAACTTACTCAACTATGCCAGAGCCCATAATGGCTTGTGGCTGCACACGGAAGTTTCTAGCATGAATAATATTATGATCCCTTTGAGCCTGGGTGGCATTCCATAGGATGATCACACGGGTACCCCGGGATCTCCTAGGACAACACTGGATTCCCCAGGTGCCCACAATCAATCCACCCAGATGTGTATTAAAGTAGCCACAAGTTTCCCTTAGCTTAATATAACTCTCACATCTTTCATGAATCTCACATACCAATCCACGTCTACGAGCATAGCAAAGTAGTATAAGCATAATGTATAATACCCGGGGTTTGATAAAAGACAATAGGTTCCTACCTAATCAACTACTTCCCACACCCACATATTATCAAATCCTACTCATGCAATGTTTGAGTGTTGAAACTAATGCATAAAAACCAGGTAATAAAAGGGATATGATCAAAGTGTTACTTGCCTTGCTGACGATCGGAAAACCCTAGAGATTCGTAGTAGCAAGCCTCACACTCCGGAAACTCTATCATGAACAAACAATAACATACATAAGCACTCAAGCATAAGATGCAAAGGTAAAAACAAAATAAAAGATCTAAACAGAAATTTCAAGTGAAGAGCTTCGATTTGCAAAAATAATCAATCGAATCAGGGTTACGAAACACAAACTATGATCAGAAGAAGTTCAAATTGAAATCTGCTTGAAACCAAATTTTAAATTTTCAAAATCATGTTCAAGTTGTTTACCTGGACAGTGGGAAACAAGACGAAGATTTTGGCATTGGTTTCACTGGATTTGGATAAACGAGCAAAACATAGTGATGGTTTAAAAATCAAGGACTAATCTATAAGAAAACTAATTGCAGATAGGTTCCTGGCCGAAAATAAACTGAAAAAGAAAAATCTATCGGACGAACGTCCGCTAACAGAGACTAACGAACGAATTCGTTCGTTAACAGAACCAATCGGGTGAACGCTCACTAGATAACTTAACCTAATACAATAAACCGATCTAAAACAAAAACAGAAACTAGAAGAAAAAACGGGCGGGTTTTTAGCGGTTATACCGGTTCGAAAAAAACGGCGGCGACAGTTCGGCGGATCGGCCGACGGCAGCGAGCTCCAGCGACGCGGGGTGACAGCAGTGAGCGGCGTGCGGCTCAGGCGGTGCGGGCGGCAGCGGCGAGCGACGGCGACGGCGCGGGCGGCTGGCGGCGGCTAATGCGGCAACGACGGGGCTGATGAGAGGAGGGGGGCTTATAAAGGGGGTCGGAGCGGTCCGACTTCGGCAGGTGGCCAAGCGGCGGCGCGGCGTGGCGCTCTCGGACTCGTGACGGAGTCCGGCTCTATGCGGCTCAGGGTAGGCGGTGGCGCGACGGGCCGGCTGGGCCTTCGGCCCAAATCGGTCCACTAAACTTTTTTTAAATAAATTTTGCCATGAAGAAAATCCAAAATAAAATAAAATAAAAATCCTAAAATTCCAAAAATAATTTTCACGGTCCTCTCCTAATATTTAGGACAAAGTGAACATTTTTCTGGGTAAATGCAATTTTTAAAAATGCATATTTTCCCTAATTTAACTGAACAAAATATCAAATAAAAATTCAAATAAAATATATTTGTATTCAAAATTAAATTTCCATTATTTCCTCCCTGTTTTGAAGAAGTCATATTTTCTTATCTCATTATTTTATTTATTTTGAAATAATTGGAAAAATAATTTCAAATATGAATCACTTTGATCCAAATTACCAATTTTGAAAATTCAAAAATGGAATTGTATGAAAACCTCCAACTCTCTCAAATGGTCCTTGAGTTGCTTAAGGTCTCCAGGATCAAAATTTCCAAATAAATCCAATTAAAAATGCATAAATCATGGATGCATATGATGACCTAATGATTAACATCCAAATTGAAAATTGGGATATTACAAACCTACCCCCCTTAAGATGAATCTCGCCCTTGAGATTCGGGTTGGCTAGCAAAAAGGTATGGGTGGTCTTTCTGCAGGTCTTCTTCTCACTCCCAGGTGGCTTCTTCCTCGGTATGGTGACTCCACTGAACTTTGCAAAACTTGATGACTTTGCTGCTTGTAACTTGGTTGGCAAACTCGAGAATCTTGACGGTTTCTCCTCGTAGGTTAGGTCACTCTCCAACTGAATTGCTTCCAGGGGCACTGTATCTCTCACAGGAATATCGGCCATCTCTGCATGGCACTTCTTCAACCGGGAAATGTGAAACACATCATGAACTCTTGACAATCCTTCGGGTAACTCCAATTTGTAGGAAATCTCCCATACATTCCAAAACTCGGTATGGTCCTACAAATCATGGGGCTAGCTTTCCTTTGACTCCAAATTGTTTAACTCCTCGAAGTGGTGACACACGGAGATATGCTCTGTCTCCGACTTCATAGGCCACCTCCTTGCGTTTAGTGTTAGCATAACTCTTCTGCCTGGACCGAGCTACCTTCAGTCTATCACGAATTAACTTAACCTTCTCTTCAGAGTCTCTGATTAAATCTGGTCTGAACAATTGTCGGTCTCCAACTTCATCCGACATCAACGGTGTCCTGCACCTCCTCCCGTACAAGCCTTCGAAAGGGGCCATCTTCAAACTAGCCTGGTAGCTGTTGTTATATGAGAACTTTGCTTAAGGCAACTTATCGTCCCAACTAGATCCATAATCTACACACAAGCTCTCAACATGCCTTCCAGAATCTGATTGACTCTCTCAGTCTATCCACCTGTCTGCGGATGAAAGGCTGTACCGAACTCTAGCCTGGTACCCAAAGTCTGGTGTAATTGATTCCGAAACTTCGAGGTGAACTCCGTTCCTCTATCTGATATGATGGTCCTTGGAACTCCACGCAGACATACGATCCTAGTCATATACATCTTGGCCAACTTCGCGCTTGTATAAGTGGTTTTCACGAGGATAAAGTGAGCCACTTTGGTCAAGCGATCAACTACTACCAAAATGGAACCATATCCTGATCGTGTTTTGGGTAATCCGATGATGAAATCCATGCCAAGCTTATCCCACTTCCATTCGGGTATTGGCAAAGGTTGAAGTAATCCTGCTTGCTTCTGGTGCTCTGCCTTAACTCTCTGACATACACCACATATAGCTACATACTCGGCAATATCCTTCTTCATACCTGTCCACCAGAAACATTCCTTCAATCCAAATACATCTTGGTGTTTCCTGGGTGAATCGAGTATGGCGAGTCATAAGCTTCCTGAAGTATTAACTTCCCGATCTCTGGATCACTCGGCACATAAATACGATCCTAAAACCATAGTGTTTCGTGTTTGTCCTCACAAAAACCTTTGGCCTTTCCTTTATTCATCTTCTCCTTTATCTCCACAATCTCCTTATTAGTATTTTGGGCTTCTCGAATCTTTCCCAACAACGTGGGCTGAACTTCCAACGCTGCAACAAACCTCTCGGAACTATCTTCATTCGAAGTTCTCTAAGATCGTCGGCTAACTCCTGAGGTAATCCTACGATTATGAGAGTATTAGCATAACTTTTGTGGCTCAAAGCGTCTGCTACAACATTGGCCTTTCCTGTATGATAATGCAACCTCATATCATAATCCTTTATGAGCTCCAACCATCTCCTCTACCTAAGATTCAACTCCTTCTGCGTGAAGATGTACTTCAAACTCTTATGATCCGTGTATACATCACAAGGGTTTCCAATAAGAAAATGTCTACAGGTCTTGAGCGCATGCACTACGGCTACGAACTCCAAATCATGTGTAGCATAATTCAACTCATGAGGTCGAAGCTAACGTGAGGCATATGAAACAACTCTTCCATATTGCATAAGTACACCTCCAAGTCCTTGGCGAGAAGCGTTGCAATATACTTGGAAATCCTTGCGTATATCCGGAAGAATTAGCACTGGGGCTGTAACTAAATGTTTCTTCAACTCCTGAAAACTGGCCTCACATTCCTCGGTCCATTTAAACTTGGTGTCCTTCTTCAAGAACTCCGTCATGGGCTTTGCAATCTTGGAAAAATTCTCAAGGAATCTCCGGTAATACCCCACGAGTCCAAGAAAACTGCGTATCTCTCCAACTTAGGTGGGTGCCAACCACTCTGTGACAGATTGAACCTTAGTAGGGTCTACTGCTATACCTTCTCCAGATATAACATGTCCGAGAAATCCCACTTCCTTCAACCAAAACTCACATTTGCTGAACTTGGCATATAACTGATGTTCCCTGAGTTTCTCGAGAACCAAGCGCAAATGTTCCTTGTGTTCTTCTTCATTCTTTGAGTACACAAATATATCATCAATGAACACCACAACAAACTTATCCAAGAAATCCATGAACACCTTATTCATCATACTCATAAAGTAGGCAGGGGCGTTAGTCAAACCAAAAGACATGACAGTGTACGCATATAGCCCGTACCTTATGGTAAAAGCTGTCTTAGGTATATCCTGTTCTTGGATCTTCAGCTCGTGGTATCCTGATTGAAAATCGATCTTGGAGAATACTTTAGCTCCCTACAGCTGGTCAAACAAATCATTGATCATCGTTAGTGGGTATTTGTTCTTGACCGTCACCTCACTCAGTGCACGATAATCAACAACCATTCTCAAAGATCCATCCTTCTTCTCAACTAGGAGCACTGGGGCTCCCCACGGCGATGAACTTGGTCAAATATAACCTTACTCCAATAAATCCTTTATCTGTTTCTTAATTTCCTCTGGATCATTTGCGGTCATCCGATACGATCTCTTCAATATTGGTCCGATGCCTGGTAACAACTCTATCAAAAACTCTATGTCTCAATCTGGTGGCATGCCTGGTAGTTCCTCTAGGAATTCTTCGGCATAATCCTTCACAACTGGCACTTCCTCCTGAACAACTACCGAAAGTGAATTTACTTGAGTCTTCCTTGGAGCATGCTGTAGGATCGAAAGTATGTATAGAGGGGGGGTGATTAGACTACTTGACCAAATAAAAATCTAGCCTTTTCCCAATTTTAATTCTTGGCATATTTTAGCAACTTAGCATAAGTCAAGCAATCAACCTACACATGCAATTCTAAGAGTATAGCAGCGGAAAGTAAAACAATTGCATATGAAGGTAAAGGGAGGAGTTTGGAGTGTGCAAATGCAATTGGAGACACGGAGATTTTTGGCATGGTTCCGATAGGTGGTGCTATCGTACATCCACGTTGATGGAGACTTAAACCCATGAAGGGTAACAGTTGTGCGAGTCCACGGAGGGCTCCACCCATGAAGGGTCCACGAAGAAGCAACCTTGTCTATCCCACCATGGCCGTCGCCCACGAAGGACTTGCCTCACTCGCATAGATCTTCATGAAGTAGGCGATCTCCTTGCCCTTACAAACTCCTTGGTTCAACTCCACAATCTTGACGGAGGCTCCCAACTGACACCTAACCAATCTAGGAGACACCACTCTCCAAGAGGTAACAAATGGTGTGTTGATGATGAACTCCTTGCTCTTGTGCTTCAAATGATAGTCTCCCCAACACTCAACTCTCTCTCACAGGATTTGGATTTGGTGGAAAGATGATTTGAGTGGAAAGCAACTTGGGAAGGCTAGAGATCAAGATTTATGTGGTTGGAATCGAATATCTTGACCTCAACACAAGTGTAGGTGGTTCTCTCTCAGAAAATATGTGTTGGAACTGTAGGCATGTTCTGATGGCTCTCTCCTTAAATGAAGAGTGGGTGGGGGGGTATAAATAGCCTCCACACAAAATCTAACCGTTACACATAGATCACCAAACTTGGTGGGACCGAATCATGAAACTCGGTCAGACCAATTTAGTTCAAAATGTGAACGTTAGGATTCTCGGTGGGACCGACATGTCAATTCGGTGGGACCGATTTCGTTAGGGTTTAGGGCATAACGTAATCTTGGTGAGACCGATTACACAAACCCGATGAGACCAATTTTGGTAATGGACTAACAGAGAGTTGGCTAGGCAAACTCGGTGGGACCGATTCGCTCATGTGGGTTGGACCGAAGTGTTATGGAAGGGAAACAGAGAGTTTACATTGCAATCTCGGTGGGACCGATCGCTCATCTCGGTTTGACCGAAATGTTACGAAGGGAAATAGAGAGATTACAATCCCATCTCGGTGAGACCGAGATCCCTATCGGTGAGACCGAAAACACCAGGGTTTTTGGCAATGGCTATGTCAACTGAACTCGGTGGCGCCGGATAGAAAATTTCGGTGGGGCCGAGTTTGAATTGGTTTGGGACATATGTGGATGTGAGAAAGTAGTTGAGGGTTTTGGAACATATCACTGAGAACTTTGAGCAAGCAAGCCATTAGGCAACACCTCATCCCCTCTTAATAGCATTGGCTTTTCCTATGGACTCAATGTGATCTTGGATCACTTAAAATGAAAAGATGTAGAGTCTCGAGCTTTGAGCTTGAGCCAATTCTTTATCCTTAGCATTTTGAGGTGTCCACTTTTCTCATCCATGCCATGCCAATCATTGAGCTTTCCTGAAATGTTTATCTTGAAATAGCATTAGCTCAATGAACTATATGTTGTTAGGAATTACCAAAACCACACAGGGATAGTTGCACTTTCACATGCCTAGACACATACTTGATCTGTTTGAAGGAAATATGCCCTAGAGGCAAAAATAAAGTTATCATTTATTTCCTTATTGTTGGAAATATGCCCTAGAGGCAATAATAAATTGGTTATTATTATATTTCCTTGTTCATGATAATCGTTTATTATCCATGCTAGAATTGTATTGATAGGAAACTCAGATACATGTGTGGATACATAGACAACACCATGTCCCTAGTAGGCCTCTAGTTGACTAGCTCGTTGATCAATAGATGGTTACGGTTTCCTAACCATGGACATTGGATGTCGTTGATAACGGGATCACATCATTAGGAGAATGATGTCATGGACAAGACCCAATCCTAAGCCTAGCACAAGATCGTGTAGTTCGTATGCTAACGCTTTTCTAATGTCAAGTATCATTTCCTTAGACCATGAGATTGTGAAAATCCCGGATACCGTAGGAATGCTTTGGGTGTGCCAAACGTCACAACGTAACTGGGTGGCTATAAAGGTACATTACGGGTATCTCCGAAAGTGTTTGTTGGGTTGACACGAATCGAGACTGGGATTTGTCACTCCGTGTGACGGAGAGGTATCTCTGGGCCCACTCGGTAGGACATCATCATAATGTGCACAATATGATCAAGGAGTTGATCACGGGATGATGTGTTACGGAACGAGTAAAGAGACTTGCCGGTAACGAGATTGAACAAGGTATCGGGATACCGACGATCGAATCTCGGGCAAGTATCGTACCGCTAGACAAAGGGAATTGTATACGGGATTGATTAAGTCCTTGACATCGTGGTTCATCCGATGAGATCATCGTGGAGCATGTGGGAGCCAACATGGGTATCCAGATCCCGCTGTTGGTTATTGATCGGAGAACGTCTCGGTCATGTCTGCATGGTTCCCGAACCCGTAGGGTCTACACACTTAAGGTTCGGTGACGCTAGAGTTGTTATGGGAAATAGTATGTGGTTACCGAAGGTAGTTCGGAGTCCCGGATGAGATCCCGGACGTCACGAGGAGTTTCGGAATGGTCTGGCGGTGAAGATCGATATATTGGACGAAGGGTATTGGAGTCCGGAAGTGTTCTGAAGGTATCAGGCTATGGCCAGCATGACCGAAAGGTGTTTCGGGAGCCCCGGCAAGTGTTGGAGGTCCTCATGGGCCAAAGGGGAAGGGGCAAACCAGCCCACTAAGGGTTGGTGCGCCCCCACACCCTTTCCCATGTTACTTGGGGAGGTGGGGCGCCTCCACCTGGCTTGGGAGGCAAGCCTCCACCTGCTTGGCTTGGGGGGCAAGTCTCCCTAGGATTTTCCCTAGGGAGATCCAATGTGCCTAGCCGCCGCCCCCCTAGGGGAAACCCTAGGGCGCCTCCCCCTCTCCCCTTGCCCCTATATATAGTGGAGGGGTGGGAGGGCAGCCGTGACCTCTTCCCTGGCGCAGCCCTCCCTCCTCCTACCTTCTCCTCCTCCTCCATGGAGCTTGGCGAAGCCCTGCCGGAGAACCACAAGCTCCACCACCACCACGCCGTCGTGCTGACGGAGCTCTCCCTCAACTTCTCCTCTCCCCTTGCTGGATCAAGAAGGAGGAGACGTCCCCGTGCTGTACGTGTGTTGAACGCGGAGGTGCCGTCCGTTCGGCACTAGGATCATCGGTGATTTGGATCACGACGAGTACGACTCCATCAACCCCGTTCACTTGAACGCTTCCGCTTAGCGATCTAGAAGGGTATGTAGATGCACTCTCCTTCCCTCATTGCTAGATTACTCCATAGATTGATCTTGGTGTTGCGTAGAAAATTTTGAATTTCTGCTACGTTCCCCAACACTTATATCATGATTATTCATGCTAGAATGTATTAACCAGAAAATTAGTACATGTGTGAATACATAGACAAACTGAGTGTCACTAGTATGCTTCTACTTGACTAGCTCGTTATTCAAAGATGGTTAAGTTTCCTAGCCATGGACAAGAGTTGTCATTTGATGAACGGGATCACATCATGTGATTGACTTGACCCATCGTTAGCTTAGCACGATGATCGTTTAGTTTGTTGCTATTGCTTTCTTCATAACTTATACATGTTCCTATGACTATGAGATCATACAACTCCCGAATACCAGAGGAACACTTAGTGTGCTATCAAACATCACAACATAACTGGGTGACTATAAATATGCTCTATAGGTGTTTTTGATGGTGTTTGTTGAGCTGGCATAAATTGAGATTAGGATTTGTCACTCCGAGTATCGGAGAGGTATCTCTGGGCCCTCTCGGCAATGCACATCACTATAAGCCTTGCAAGCAATGTGACTAATGAGTTAGTTACGGGATGATGCATTACGTAATGAGTAAAGAGACTTGCCGATAACAAGATTGAACTAGGTATTGAGATACCGACGATCGAATCTTGGGCAAGTAACATACCGATGACAAAGGGAACAACGTATATCGTTATGCGGTTCGACCGATAAAGATCTTCATAGAATATGGGGTAGCCAATATGAACATCTAGGTTCCGCTATTGGTTATTGACCGGAGATGTGTCTCGATCATGTCTACATAGTTCTCGAACCCGTAGGGTCCGCACACTTAACGTTCGGTGACGATCGGTATTATGAGTTTGTGTGTTTTGATGTACCGAAGATAGTTTGGAGTCCCAGATGTGATCACGGACATGACGAGGAGTCTCGAAATGGTCGAGACATAAAGATTGATATATTGGACGGCTATATTCGGACACCGGAAGTGTTCCGGGTGATTTCAGAGAAAACCAGAGTGCCGGAGGGTTACCGGAATCCCCCCAGGGAACTAATGGGCCACATGGGCCTTAGTGGAGAGAGAGAGGGCCGGCCAAGGTAGGGTCGTGCGCCCCTCCCCCTAGTCCGAATTGGACTAGGGAATGGGGGGGCCCCTTCCTTCTCCCTTCTCCTCTCCTTCCTCCCCTTCCTCCTCCTAGTTGGACTAGGAAAGGGGGAGTCCTACTCCTACTAGGAGGAGGACTCGTCCCCTCCTTGGCACGCCCTAAGGGCCGGCCGGCCTCCCCCCTTGCTCCTTTATATACAGGGGCAGGGGGCACCCTAGAACACACAAGTTGATCATTGATCCCTTGGCCGTGTGTGGTGCCCCCCTCCACCATAATCTACCTCGGTCATATCATCGTAGTGCTTACGAGAAGCCCTGCGCCGGTAGCTTCATCATCACCGTCATCACGCCGTCGTGCTGATGAAGCTCTCCCTCGACACTAAGCTGGATCGAGAGTTCGTGGGACGTCACTGAGCCGAACGTGTGCAGATCGCGGAGGTGCCGTACTTTCGGTACTAGGATCGGTCGGATCATGAAGATGTACGACAACATCAACTGCATTGTCATAAAGCTTCCTCTTACGGTCTACGAGGGTACTTGGACAACACTCTTCCCTCTCGTTGCTATGCATCACCATGATAGATCTTGCGTGTGCGTAGGAATTTTTTTGAAATTACTACGTTCCCCAACAGTGGCATCCGAGCCAGGTCTATGCGTAGATGTTAGATGCACGAGTAGAACACACACGAGTTGTGGGCGTGGGTATATACATATTGCTTGCCGTCACTAGTTGATTCTTGATTCGGCGGTATTGTTGGATGAAGCGGCCCATACCGACATTACACGTATGCTTACGCAAGGCTGGTTCTACCGACGTGGTTCGCACACATGTGACTAGTGGGTGTTAGTTTCTCCAAGTTTAGTTGAATCGGATTCAATGAACATGGTTCTTTCTGAAGATAAAAAAGCAATCACTATACCGTGTTGTGGTTTTTGATGCGTAGGTAAGAACGGTTCTTGCTTAGCCCGTAGCAACCATGTAAAACTTGCAACAACAAAGTAGAGGACGTCTAACTTGTTTTTGCAGGGCATGTTGTGATGTGATATGGTCAAGAGATGATGCTAAATTTTATTGTATGAGATGATCATATTTTTTAACACAATTATCGGCAACTAGCAGGAGCCATATGGTTGTTGCTTTATTGTATGAATGAAATCGCCATGTAATTGCTTTACTTTATCACTAAGCGGTAGCGATAGTCATACAAGAAATAGTTGGCGAGACGACAACGATGCTTCAATGGAGATCAAGGTGTCAAGGTGGTGACGATGGTGATCATCACGATGCTTTGGAGATGGAGATCAAAGGCACACGATGATGCTGGCCATATCATATCACTTATATCGATTGCATGTGATGTTTGTCCTTTATGCATCTTATTTTGCTTAGTTCGGCGGTAGCATTATAAGATGATCTCTCACTAAATTTCAAGGTATAAGTGTTCTCCATGAGTATGCGCCGTTGCTACAGTTCGTCGTGCCGAGACACCACATGGTGATTGGGTGTGATAAGCTCTACGTTCACATATAACGGGTGCAAGCTAGTTTTGCACATGCAGAATACTTGGGATAAACTTGACGAGCCTAGCATATGCAGATATGGCCTCGGAACACTAAGACCGAAAGGTCGAGCGTGAATCATATAGTAGATATGATCAACATAGTGATGTTCACCATTGAGAACTACTCCATCTCACGTGATGATCGGACATGGTTTAGTTGATATGGATCACATGATCACTTAGATGATTAGAGAGATGTCTATCTAAGTGAGAGTTCTTAAGCAATATGATTAATTGAACTTTAATTTATCATGAACTTAGTACATGATAGTATTTTGCATGTCTATGTTGTTGTAGATAGATGGCCCGTGTTGTTGTTTCGTTGAATTTTAATGCATTCCTAGAGAAAGCTAAGTTGAAAGATGATGGTAGAAACTACACAGACTGGGTCCGTAACTTGAGGATTATCCTCATTGTTGCACAGAAGAATTACGTCCTGGAAGCACCACTAGGTGACAAACTCGCTACAGGAGCAACGCCAGATGTTGTGAACACCTGTCAGATCAAAGCTGATGACTACTCAATAGTTCAGTGTGCCATGCTTTATGGCTTAGAACTGGGACTTCAAGAATGTTTTGAACGTCATGGAGCATATGAGATGTTCTAGGAGTTGAAGTTAATATTTCAAGCAAATACCCGGATTGAGAGATATGAAGTCTTCAATAAGTTCTACAGCTGCAAAATGGAGGAGAATAGTTATGTCAGTGAACATATACTCAGAATGTCTGGGTACCACAACCACTTGACTCAGCTGGGAGTTAATCTTCTTGATGATAGTGTCATTGACAGAGTTCTTCAATCACTACGACCAAGCTACAAGAGCTTCGTGATGAACTATAATATGCAAGGGATGGATAAGATGATTCCTGAGCTCTTCGCAATTCTAAAGGCTGCGGAGGTAGAAATCAAGAAGGAGCATCAAGTGTTGATGGTCAACAAGACCACCAGTTTCAAGACAAAGGGTAAAGGGAAGAAGGGGAACTTATAAAAGAACATCACGTCAGTTGGTGCTCAAGTGAAGAAACCCAAGTCTGGACCTAAGCCTGAGACTGAGTGCTTCTACTGCAAAGGGACTGGTCACTAGAAGCAGAACCGCCCCAAGTATTTAGCAGAGAAGAAGGATGGAAAAGTGAATGGTATATTTGATATACATGTTATTGATGTGTACCTTCCTAATGCTCGCAGTAGCGCCTGGGTATTTGATACTGGTTCTATTGCTAATATTTGCAACTCAAAACAGGGGCGACGGATTAAGTGAAGATTAGCTAAGGACGAGGTGACGACGCGCGTGGGAAATGGTTCCAAAGTCGATGTGATCGCCGTCGACACGCTACCTCTACATATACCTTTAGGATTAGTTTTAGACATAAATAATTGTTATTTGGTGCCAGCGTTGAGCATGAACATTATATCTGGATCTTGTTTGATGCAAGACGGTTATTCATTTAAATCAGAGAATAATGGTTGTTCTATTTATATGAGTAATATCTTTTATGGTAATGCACCCTTGATGAGTGATCTATTTTTACTAAATCTTGATAGTAGTGATACACATGTTCATAGTATTGAAGCCAAAAGATGCAGAGTTGATAATGATAGTGCAACTTATTTGTGGCACTGCCATTTGGGTCATATTGGTGTAAAGCGCATGAAGAAACTCCATTCTGATGGACTTCTGGAATCACTTGATTATGAATCACTTGGTACTTGCGAACCATGCCTCATGGGCAAGATGACTAAAACTCCATTCTCCGGAACAATGGAGCGAGCAACAGAGTTATTGGAAATCATACATACTGATGTATGTGGTCCAATGAACATTGATGCTCGCAGCGGATATCGTTATTTTCTCACCTTCATAGATGATTTGAGCAGATATGGGTATATCTTTACCTAATAATAAAGGACGGAGGCTTTCATAGTTCTCCATCCGTCATCTGTTTATATCCGTTAGTTTTATGTTAACCATAAAAATTGACGGTTAAGATTTAAAGTGCCGACTTTTGGTCTATTGCCCGTCCGTGTGGGAAAACTATTCGTACGTTTTCCATGATCCGGCCTGAGCCCACGTTGCTCCTCTGCACGCAAGCCGGCCGAGATACGTACTAATGGGCCTAAGTTTTTTCTTTGACAATCCGATGGGCCTTCAGCGTCATCAATTGATCCACCAGCACCTTTGCCTAAAAAACAATCCACCAGCACCTGCACCCATCGTTCCCGTGCATCAATTAACCCTAAAAAAGACCCAAAAAGCAACTGCTTCACCGAGCACGCCGACGGCGCCAGGCTCTGCGACGGCACCATGCACGGTGTCAGCGCACTTGCGAACCTCCACCCGCGCGCCCCGGTCTACGACACCATGCTCCCGCTCTAAGATGCCGCCCGCGCCGCCCTCCGCTGCCAAATCAGTGCCACTAGGCCACGCTCTGCGCCGGCTGTGCTGTGCGCCGTCAGACGGCGGCGGTGGAGCCTCCCATGGAGTAGTACACAGGCTGCCCCGCGCCCGTCGAGATCCTCCGCATCCTCTCCGTCGATGCAGGAGGACTTTGACGCCTGGCTCGCCGACATCCTCTCCCAAATCCTACAGGAGGTTCAGGTACAACATCTACTTGGTTAATTTCAAACTCTACATCTTTTTTGCGCGAGTATATCCAATTGAGGGAGACTCTTCTTGATGATCTTGTGTGCCAAATCTTACATGGAAGTTCGATTGTGTGTACATTGTGTGATCCAGCGACAAAATTCAGTGAGTAGTGCTGCTACGTATCAATCAAGGGAATGGTATAGAGAAGAGAGAATGATGACAATACAAATTGAGTGAGATTGTGTGAGTGATTAATGAAGGGCCATAGGCTTGGTACTACTACGTACTCCCTCCGTCCGGAAATACTTGTCACCAAAATGAATAAAAGGGATGTATCTAGATGTATTTTAGTTCTAGATACAACCCTTTTCATCCATGTTGATGACAAGTATTTTCGGATGGAGGGAGTACATTCTAAACATAAGGAACCAGGTAGTGTGCTATCTTTGATGTAAAAAGGGAAGATTTCTTTACTGGCTCATGTAATGGTGGATCGATGATCTAAGGATCATATGAATGATTAATGAAGGATAACATGCATATTCAGTTCTCCTCTCAATTTTTGTGGTGCCAAGCTCATAAGTCTGAAACATTTGAAAAGTTCAAAGAATTTCAGAGTGAAGTGGAAAATTATCGTAACAAGAAAATAAAGTTTCTATGATCTGATCATGGAGGAGAATATTTGAGTTACGAGTTTGGTCTTCATTTGAAACAATGTGGAATAGTTTCACAACTCACGCCACCCGGAACACCACAACGTAATGGTGTGTCCGAACGTCATAATCGTACTTTACTAGATATGGTGCGATCTATGATATCTCTTACCGATTTACCGCTATCGTTTTGGGGTTATGCTTTAGAGACAACTGCATTCACGTTAAATAGGGCACCATCAAAATCCGTTGAGACGACACCTCATGAACTATGGTTTGGCAAGAAACCCAAGTTGTCGTTTCTTAAAGTTTGGGGTTGTGATGCTTATGTGAAAAAGCTTCAACCTGATAAGCTCGAACCCAAATCGGAGAAATGTGTCTTCATAGGATACCCAAAAGAAACTGTTGGGTACACCTTCTATCACAGATCCGAAGGCAAGATAGTTTGTTGCTAAGAATGGATCCTTTCTCGAGAAGGAGTTTCTCTCGAAAGAAGTGAGTGGGAGGAAAGTAGAACTCGATGAGGTAACTGTACCTGCTCCCTTATTAGAAAGTAGTTTATCATAGAAATTAGTTCCAGTGATTCCTACACCAGTAAGTGAGGAAGCTAATGATGATGATCATGAAACTTCTGATCAAGTTACTACCGAACCTCGTAGGTCAACCAGAGTAATATCCGCACTAGAGTGGTATGGTAATCCTATTCTGGAAGTCATGTTACTTGACCATGACGAACCTACGAACTATGAGGAAGCGATGATGAGCCCAGATTACGAAAAATGGCTTGAGGCCATGAAATCTAAGATGGGATCCATGTATGAGAACAAAGTGTGGACTTTGGTTGACTTGCCTGTTGATCGGTGAGCCATTCAGAATAAATGGATCTTCAAGAGGAAGACAGACGCTGATAGTAGTATTACTATCTACAAATATCGAATTGTTGCAAAAGGTTTTTGACAAGTTCAAGGTGTTGACTACAATGAGATTTTCTCACTCGTATCGATGCTTAAAAGTCTGTCCAAATCATGTTAGCAGTTGCCGCATTTCATGAAATCTGGCAAATGGATATCAAAACTACATTCCTTAATGGATTTATTAAGGAAGAGTTGTATATGATGCAACCAGAAGGTTTTGTCAATCCTAAAGGTGCTAGCAAAGTGTCCAAACTCCAGCGATCCATCTATGGACTGGTGCAAGCATCTCAGAGTTGGAATCTACGCTTTGATGAGTTGATCAAAGCATATAGTTTTGTACAGACTTTTGGAGAAGCCTGTATTTACAAGAAAGTGAGTGGGAGCTCTGTAGCATTTCTGATATTATATGTGGATGACATATTGTTGATCGGAAATGATACTAAATTTCTGGATAGCATAAAAGGATACTTGAATAAGATTTTTTCAAATAAAGACCTCGGTAAAGCTACTTACGTATTGGGCATCAAGATCTATAGAGATAGATCAAGACGCTTGACAAATTTTTCAATGAGTACATACCTTGAGAATTTTTTGAAGTAGTTCAAAATGGAACAGTCAAAGAAGGAGTTCTTAACTATGTTGCAAGGTGTGAAGTTGAGTAAAGACTCAAAACCCAACCATGGCAGAAAATAGAAAGAGAGTGAAAAAGTCATTCCCTATGCCTCAGTCATAGGTTCTATAAAGTATTCTATGTTGTGTACCAGACCTATTGTATACCTTAGCATGATTTTGGCAAGGGAGTACAATAGTGATCTAGGAGTAGATCACTAGACAGCGGTAAAAATTATCCTTAGAGGACTAAGGAAATATTTCTTGGTTATGGAGGTGATAAAAGAGTTCGTCGTTAAGAGTTACGTCGATGCAAACTTTTGACACCGATCTAGATGTCCCTAAGTCTCGATCAAGATACATATTGAAAGTGGGAGCAATTAGCTAGAGTAGCTCCGAGCAGAGTATTGCAGACATAGAAATTTGCAAAATACATATGGATCTGAATGTTGCAGACCTGTAGACTAAACTTCTCTCACAAGCAAAACATGATCACTCTTTGGGTGTTAATCACATAGCGATGTGAACTAGATTATTGACTCTAGTAAACCCTTTGGGTATTAGTCACATGGAGATGTGAACTAATCACATAAAGATGTGAACTATTGATGTTAAATCACATGACAATGTGAACTATATTATTGACTCTAGTGCAAGTGGGAGATTGAAGGAAATATGCCCTAGAGGCAATAATAAAGTTATTATTTATTTCCTTATATCATGATAAATGTTTATTATTCATGCTAGAATTGTATTAACCGGAAACTTAGTACATGTGTGAATACATAGACAAACTGAGTGTCACTAGTATGCCTCTACTTGATTAGCTCGTTAATAAAAGATGGTTAAATTTCCTAGCCATGGACAAGAGTTGTCATTTGATGAAGGGGATCACATCATTAGAGAATGATGTGATTGACTTGACCCATCCGTTAGCTTAGCACGATGATCGTTTAGTTTGTTGCTATTGCTTTCTTCATAACTCATCCATGTTCCTATGACTATGAGATCATGCAACTCCCGAATACCGGAGGAACACTTAGTGTGCTATCAAGTTTCACAACGTAACTGGGTGACTATAAAGATGCTCTACAGGTGTCTCCGATGGTGTTTGTTAAGTCGGCATAGATCGAGATTAGGATTTGTCACTCCGAGTATCGGAGAGGTATCTCTGGGCCCTCTCAGTAATGCACATCACTATAAGCCTTGCAAGCAATGTGACTAATGAGTTAGTTATGGGACAATGCATTACGGAACGAGTATAGAGACTTGCTGGTAATGAGATTGATCCAGGTATTGAGATACCGACGATCGAATATTCTTGGGCAAGTAACATACCGATGACAAAGGGAACAGCGTATATCATTATGCGGTTTGACCGATAAATATCTTCGTAGAATATGTGGGAGCCAATATGAACATCCAGGTTCCGCTATTGGTTATTGATCGGAGACGTGTCTCGGTCATGTCTACATAGTTCTCAAACCCGTAGGGTCCGCACGCTTAACGTTCGATGACGATCGGTATTATGAGTTTATGTGTTCTGATGTACCGAAGATAGTTCGGAGTCCCGGATGTGATCACGGATATGACGAGGAGACTTGAAATGGTCGAGACATAAATATTGATATATTAGACGGCTATATTCGGACACTGGAAGTGTTCCGGGTGATTTCGGAGAAAACCGGAGTGCTGGAGGGTTACCGGAACCCCCCGGGAACTAATGGGCCACATGGGCCTTAGTGGAGAGAGAGAGGGCCGGCCAAGGCAGGGACGCGCGCCCCTCCCCCTCTAGTCCTAATTGGACTAGGGAGGGGGGCCCTTTCCTTCTCCCTTCTCCTCTCCTTCCTTCCCCTTCCTCCTCCTAGTTGGACTAGGAAAGGGGGAGTCCTACTCCTACTAGGAGGAGGACTCCTCCACTCCTTGGCGCTCCGCAAGGGCCGCCCAGCCTCCCCCATTGCTCCTTTATATACGGGGGCAGGGGTGCACCCTAGAACACACAAGTTGATCATTGATCCCTTAGCCATGTGCGGTGCCCCCCTCCACCATAATCCACCTCAGGCATATTGTCGTAGTGCTTAGGTGAAGCCCTGCGCCGGTAGCTTCATCATCACCATCATCACGCCGTCGTGCTGACAAATCTCTCCCTCGACACTTAGCTGGATCGAGAGTTCATGGGACGTCACCGAGCCAAACGTGTGCAGATCGCGGAGGTGCCGTACTTTTGGTACTAGGATCGGTCGGATCGTGAAGATGTATGACTACATCAACCGCGTTGTCATAACGCTTCCGCTTACGGTCTACGAGGGTACGTGGAAAACACTCTTCCCTCTTGTTGCTATGCATCACCATGATAGATCTTGCATGTGCGTAGGAATTTTTTGAAATTACCGCGTTCCCCAACACTGTTTCCCTTCCGGGGTGGTGAGAAGAATTGACTTACTAGCACAATCGATATTTCCTCCATACATCGATAGCCAACCATGCCTAGTATCACACCCAATCCTTGTGACTCCAAAATAATTAGGTCTGAGGGGAAAACATTCCTACGTATGGTCAATGGCAACTAAAAACATCCTCTGCTAGCCATATACCCCACTCCAGGTGAGCTTACTAACATAGGTGTCTTAAGCGCTATGGTGGGCAACTCAAACTTATCCGCAAATCCTCTTGATATGTATGAATGCGATTCACCAGTGTCAAAAAGGATAATAGCTATAAATGACTTAATAAAAACTTACCAATAACTACGTCAGGTTGCTCTTCAACTTCCTCCACGTTGACGTGATTCACCTGACCTCTGGTGAAGGGATTTGGTTTCTTTCTAGAGCTTCCATTGCCATTACCATTCTTTATCTCAGGACAATCATTTGCGTAGTGTCCAGTCTCCCCACACTTGAAACATGTAACGTGACTCAGATCCTTCTTGGCGGGGGTTGCCAAGTTGGAATGGCTCTGACCGTTGTTTCCTCCATTCCCATTTCCATTCTTAGGGCCACTGTGGTTATGTGAACCTCCTCCATTGCGAGAATGGCCTCCATGGTTATGATGGGTATGTCCTCCCGAGTTCGGGGTAAAACGAGGCTTCTGCTGAGCTCCAGAGTTGTACTTCCCCTGTCCATACTTCCGTTTGCGGCTCTCTATCTGCTGCTTCTTGCCTTCAATCATGAGAGCCCTGTCTACCAGCTCCTGATAGTTGGTGAATGTTGCCACCATCAACTGCATACTCAGCTCATCATTCAGCCCCTCCATAAACTTCTCCTGCTTCGCGGCATCTGTGGCCACATCATCTGGGACGTAGCGAGCTAACTTGCTGAACTCATCCATGTACTACGCCATAGTACGATTTCCCTAGCATAAGTTGTGGAACTCACGCTTCTTCATACTCATAGATCAAGCTGAGACATGTGCAATGCGGAAGGCTTGTTGAAACTGATCCCAAGTGACATTGGCCACGGGGAAAGTGGCCGTGTAGTTCTCCCACCATGAGGCCGCGGGTCCATCCGGTTGATGTGCGGCAAAGCACACCTTCTGAGCATCTGTGCAACCTGCGGTGGTTATCTCCCTTCCAATCTTGCGGAGCCAGTCATCAGCAACAATCGGCTCGGTGCTGCTAGAGAACACCGGCGGATTCAACCTTAGAAAGCGGGCTAAGTTGTCAACTAGGGGTGGTGGCGGTGGGTTGTTATTGTTGTTGTTGTTGTTGCCTTGGTTCTGGACTAGCAACTGCATCAAGGCATTCTATTGTTGGATCAACTGAGTGAGATCCGGTGGGAAGGCGAATGCGGGGTCACGTCTCGGAGGCATCTGATAGGATTAGAGGGGTGAGAACATAATAGAATGAGGTATAAAGAGATATTTTTTACTACCCATATGCAGATGAGACAAACATATTCATTCCACACCACTCAATATCAAACAAGATTCATATAATCGATCTTAGCTACCGTTACAAAATCTCACGGACTATTACTATATACATGGAAGTACTCTAATGGTAATATGGTGGTCGACTAGAAATTTTGATTGGTGCAAGACTCAATAATATCTGCTCCAGCTTCGTCTTCATAATCATCATCGTTGTCCGGGTCGGAGTTTGTGTCATCTAGTATGATGTAATCTTCTGAACGAATGTCCACTCCAGGTTCAGGATCCCCCATGAATATTTCTAGCTTCTTCTTCAAGTCTTCACTCTTCTCCAATAGTACAGCGATTTCTTCTTCATATCCATCGCGTGTAGACTTGAGTTCCTCTTCTAGCTTCATGTTACGGGTCATCACCTTCTTCGTGTCTATCATGTTAGCGCACATCTGGTTCTCGTAGCGTCGAATGCGCTGGTTCAACTCATGTATGTAGGCCGCAATGGATTTATCCTTCCTGGTGCGAATCATCTCCCATTGCTCATCTCGGTGTCCACATATCTGGTAGATGGTGTCCTTAAGATCCTGGTTGTACACTTCGCCTATGCATCCAATGGCGATGTGGGCGGCCATGCTCGTTCCTAAACTCCAGGTTGGTGCATCAAAAGAAAACTCGATGGGCTCGGTAACTAGTGTAAAAGTCCTTCCTGGAACACGAACTTGAATATTCTAGCACTCCTCTCCTGGTAAAGTAGAGATGTAGGTTCTAGTGAAGCTTGGTATGCCGATGTTCAGGTATCTAGTGACTTCCTTCAAGTGTCGTCCGAAAGGGGTGTCGTCATCCGGTTGAGTGAACTTGTTCCTTGGGTCCGCCATCTATAGAGTAGAAATGGAGAAGAGTTAGAATTGAGTAGAGAAGAGTATCCTGTGGCTTTTCCTAGTGGTCGCATCCTACAGTTAGCGTGTGCTCTGAGACCATCTTGTAGCGACCCGATCCCAATGGACTGTAGTCTCTGTGCTTAAGTGTCATCCCTGGATCGGTATTGCTGACACACAGAGTACTCAAGGATTTATTCCAGAGTTCAATCACACACTTATTATGTCGAGTGTCTCAAATAGAGTACTTATTACAATAATATGGCTGAAGTCCATCTAAATAAGATAACTGTGGAAGCTTTGAGGATAAATGAGTCCATCCAACTCCACGGCAAAACTGAGTGCATGACAATGACCTATCGCACCTTACTCTTCATTTGAAAACTCTGCAACATGATACGTTGCAGCCATGTAGGTCAGCACATGGAATATGCTGGCAAGATAACACAATAGAGTAATGAACAAATAACACCTATCACTACATGCATATTTGGCTGGTGGAGGCTCTATGGTTATCATTTGCATAAAGCTAATTTTTCCCTACAACAAAGGAATAGATTTTATTTAACTATAAATTTTATGTCATTGTTGAGAAGGTACCCCCAACTCAATCCCAAAATAGTAATTAATAACCCAACAGATTCATTAAGCAAAGTGATGAGATCAAATAATAATTCAAGTACCAGATACTCAAGATGTCCATAATCGGGGACACGGCTAACCATGATTAGTTTATACACTCTGCAGAGGTTTGTGCACTTTTCCCCACAAGACTCGGTCTCCTCCCTTGTATTTCTCGCAGTGCATGATGTTTGAGAAATGTATGATCGAGACACAGTCTTTCCGAAGAGGTCCCCTTCACAGATAGATAGCCCGGTACACCTACAATCCCCTACATCCGCTAGCCCATAATGGAAAGGATTACCACAACTTACTCAACTATGTTAGAGCCCATAATGGCTTTTGGCTGCACACAGAAGTTTCTAGCATGAATAATATTATGATCCCTTTGAGCTTGGGTGGCATTCCATACGATGATCACACGTTTACCCCGGGATCTCCTAGGACAACACTGGATTCCCCAGGTGCCCACAACCAATCCACCCAGATGTGTATTAAAGTAGCCACCTTAAGTTTCCCTTAGTTTAATATAGCTCTCACATCTTTCATGAATCTCACATACCAATCCATGTCTACGAGCATAGCAAAGTAGTATAAGCATAACGTATAATACCCTGGGTTTGATAAAAGACAATAGGTTCCTACCTCATCAACTACTTCCCACACCCACATATTATCAAACCCTACTCATGCAATGTTTGAGGGTTGAAACTAATGCATAAAAACTGAGTAATAAAAGGGATATTATCAAAGTGTTACTTGCCTTGCCGACGATCAGAAAACCCTAGAGATTCGTAGTAGCAAGCCTCGCACTTCGGAAACTCTATCATGAACAAACAATAGCATACATAAGTACTCAAGCATAAGATGCATAGGTAAAACCAAAAGAAAAGATCTAAACAAAAAGTTCAAGTGAAGTGCTTCGATTTGCAAAAAGAATCAATCGGATCGGAGTTACAAAACACAAACTACGATAAAAAGTTCAAAATCAAATCTGCTTGAAACCAAATTTTAAAGGCTCAAAATCATTCAAGTTATTATCTGGACAGAGGGAAACAAGACGAAGATTTTGGCGTTGGTTTCACTGGATTTGGATAAACGAGCAAAAAGTAGTGAGGGTTTAAAGATCCAGGACTAATCTGTAAGAAAACTAATTGCGGATAGTTCCCTAGCCGAAAATAAACTGAAAAGTAAAAATCTGTCGGACGAACGTCCGCTAACAGAGACTAATGAATGAATTCGTTTGTTAACAGAATCGATCGGGTGAACGCTCATTAAATAACTTAACCTAATAAAATAAACCAATCTAAAACAAAAACCGAAACTAGAAAAAAAGACCGGGCGGGTTTTAGCGGTTATACCGGTTCGCAAAAAAAAACCCAGCGGCGGCGGTTCGTCACAGATCGGCTGATCGGCCGGCGGTTGGCAGCGGCAGCAAACTCCGGCGCGTGCTCTGGCGACGCGGGCCAGTGGCGGGCGGCGGAGGCGAGCGGCACAAGCGGCGGGCGGCGGCAGCAAGCGGCGGCATGGGCGGCTGGAGGTGGCTAAGGCGGCGGTGGCGGGGCTGATAAGAGGAGGGGGGGCTTATAAAGGGGGTCGTGGTGGTCCGACTTGGGCAGGGGGCCAAGCGGCTGCGCGGCGTGGCGCTCCCAGGCTCCCACCGGAGTCCGGCTCGGGGTAGGCGGTGGCGCGACCGGCCGGCTGGGCTTTGGCCCAGTTCGTTCCGCTAAACCTTTTTTTAAATAAATTCTGCTGCGAAGAAAAATCCAAAATAAAATAAAATAAAAATCCTAAAATTCCAAAAATAATTTTCACGGTCCTCTCCTAATATTTAGGACAAAGTGAACATTTTTCTAGGCTAAATGCAATTTTTTTAAATGCACATTTTCCCTAATTTAACCAATAAAATTTCAAATAAAATATATCTGTATTCAAAATTAAATTTCCATTATTTCCTCAATGTTTTGAAGAAGTCATATTATCTTCTCTCATTATTTTATTTATTTTGAAATAATTGGAAAAATAATTTCAAATAAGAATCACTTTGATCCAAATTACCAATTTTGAAAATTCAAAAATGGAATTTTGTGAAAACCCCCAACTCTCTCAAATGGTCCTTGAGTTGCTTAAGGTCTCTAGGATCAAAATGTCCAAATAAATCCAATTAAAAAATGCATAAATAATGGATGCATATGATGACCTAACGATTAACATCCAAATTGAAAATTGGGATGTTACAGTTGATCAATATATGGTTGTAGTTTCCTGACCATGGACATTGGATGTCGTTGATAACGGGATCACATCATTAGGAGAATGATATGATGGACAAGACCCAATCCTAAGCATAGCACAAGATCGTGTAGTTCATCTGCTAGAGCTTTTTCTAATGTCAAGTATCGTTTCCTTAGACCATGAGATATTGCAACTCCTGGATACCATAGGAGTGCTTTGGGTGTATCAAATGTCACAACGTAACTAGGTGACTATAAAGGTGCACTACAGGTATCTCCGAAAGTGTCTGTTGGGTTGGCAAGAATCAAGACTGGGATTTGTCACTCCGTATGAAGGAGAGATATCTCTAGGCCCACTCGGTAATAGTGAAGGACACTGAGTAGTCAAATAATTAACTAGCCATGGGAGGATTCTTTTTCATTTAAAAATTCAGATCAATGATTTTATTCAAACAACAACTATAATTGAAAATACGCTCCAAGCAAAACACATATCATGTGACGAATAAAAATATAGCTCCGAGTAAGGTATACCGATAGTTTTGAAGACGAAAGAGGGGATGCCTTCCGAGGCATCCCCAAGCTTAGGAGCTTGAGTCTTCCTTGAATATTACCTTGGGGTACCTTGGGCATCCCCAAACTTAGGGTCTTTCCACTCCTTATTCTCCTCATATCGATATCTCACCCAAAGCATGAAAACTTCAATCACACAAAACTCAACGGAACTTCGTGAGATAGGTTACTATGATAAAGAGCAAATCATTCACTTTGGTACTGTCAAAAACAAGGTTCATAATTGTTCTCACACAATTCCTACTGTACCATATCATTTCTACAATTTATATTGAGAAATATAAGTCATAGGAACTAGAAAACAAGCAAACTATGCAATCAAAACAGAATCTGTCAGAAACAGAACAGTATGTAATGATCTGAACACTAACCATACTTATGATACTCAAAAAATTATGAAATAAATTGGTGGACGTGAGGAATTTGTCTATTAATCTTCTTAAAAAAGAATCAACCTAATCTCTGTAACACCCTCGATGCGACTATATCTTCCACGTGTCGAGGCACGACTTAGAGGCATAATCGCATTGAAGGCGAATGTCGCAAGTGAGGTAATCTTCACACAACCCATATAATACATAAGGGAAAGAGATACATAGTTGGCTTACAATCGCCACTTCACACAATTACATGAATAAAGCATTACATCAATCAAATACACTCATGGTCCGACTACGGAACCAAAATAAAAGAAGAACCCCAAATGCGACAAAGGTCCCTGATCGACCCCAACTGGGCTCCACTACTGATCAACTAGAATGAAACAACATAAAGGACAAGATCTTCATCGAGCTCCTCCTGAGCTTGGTTGCGTCATCTGCACGGTCTCATCGGCACCTGCAAACTGATTTTGAAAGTATCTGTGAGCCACGGGGACTCAGCAATCTCGCACCCTCGCGATCAAGACTATTTAAGCTTATGGGTAAGGTAAGGTATGAGGTGGAGCTGCAGCAAGCGACTAGCATATATGGTGGCTAACATACGCAAATGAGAGCGAGAAGAGAAGGCAAGGCACGGTCGATAAAAGTATGATCAAGAAGTGATCCTGAACTACCTACGTCAAGCATAACTCCAACAACCGTGTTCGCTTCCCGGACTCCGCCGAAAAGAGACCATCACGGTTACACACGCTAACAAAATTCCCATCTGCCCATAACCGCGGGCATGGCTTTCGAAAGTTCAAATCCCTGCAGGGTGTCCCAACTTAGCCCATGACAAGCTCTCACGGTCAACGAAGGAATAGACCTCCACCCGAGACATTCCGATCAGACTCGGTATCCCAGTACAACAAGACATTTCGACAGGGTAAAACTAAACCAGCAACACCGCCCGATGCACCGACATCCTGATGGGAGCTGCACATATCTCGTTCTCAGGGCAACACCGGATGAGACATCCTACGAGTAAAACCAGCCCTCAAGTTTCCCCGAGGTGGCCCCGCAGTCTACTCAGTTCGGACCAACACTTAGACAAGCACTGGCCCGGGGGGGTTAAAATAAAGATGACCCTCGGGATGCGCGACTCCCAAGGGAAAAGGGCTAGGTGGCAAATGGTAAAACCAACGTTGGGCATCGCTGGAAAAGCTCTACTTAAGGCGAACTGTCAAGGGTTTCCCATTATAGCCCAACCGCATAAGGGACGCAAAATCCGGGAACATAACACCGATATGACGGAAACTAGGGCGGCAAGAGTGGAACAAAACACCAGGCATAAGGCCGAGCCTTCCACCCTCTACCAAGTATATAGATGCATTAATTAAATAAGATATATAGTGATATCCCAACAAGTAAACAAGTGTTCCAACAAGGAACGGCCTCCAATCTTCACCTTCAACTAGCAACGCTATAAGAGGGGCTGAGCAAAGCGGTAACATAGCCAATCAATGGTTTGCTAGGACATAGTGGGTTAGAGGTTGAACATGGCAATTTGGGAGGCTGACAAGCAAGTGGTAGGCATCGTAGCAATGGCATAGCAAAAGAGCAAGCAAACTAGCATAGCAAAGATAGTAGTGATTTCGAGGGTGTGATCATCTTGCCTGAAATCCCGCAAGGAAGAAGAACGAATCCATGAATAAGACAAACGGACGTAGTCGAACGGATCCTCACAAACTCGACATTACCGGAATCAACCCGAGGAAGCAATCACCGGAAAAGAAGCACACAACATAGTAAACAACCACGACATAACATGGCATGGTGCACAATCAAGTATGATGCATGTCCGGTTTAATGAGGCATGGCATGGCAAAATGCACAAACAATCCTACAAATTAAGTGGAGCTCAATATGCATCGAGATGCATATTGACAAAACACCACATCAATTATTTAGTTCTCTCTCGTTTATGTACCCAACAATATTAAATGTTGATTAACACGGGAAGAGGTGAAGCACAACAAAACTACCTATCTAGGCAAGTTTAAATGAGGCCGGAAGCAACGAACAACAATTCCGGAAAATCCTCATATGCATAAATTAAGGTTTGGTACCGTTCTGTCCTAAACATAATTTTAGAGTTGTTTAACATGCAAAGTGATGCCACCATGATAAACTAGGCAAAATTCTACCCCATTTACATATAAAGTTTATTTAATTCGGAGCTACGGTTATTTAGTTATGAATTAATTCATTTTAGCATGGCATAGGGGCAAATATATGCAAACGGCATTTTAAATATTTCAAACATAGGTGAAAGTTGGATATTATTAATCTACACAAAATTCTGAGCAAGTTTCATATATGAATCATTTTAATCTGATGCACCATTTGTGAGTTATTAAATACATGAACATGAGGGTCTAAACTGTAAACTGGCAGTCTCTGGATAATTGGACAAATTCCCAGGACGAGAAAAAAAACATATCGGGCTGAATCTGGGACAAGCCCAACAACAGGAATGGAAAAAAAACAAGGCGGGGCGCTGGATGCTGCTCACCCTGGGCCTAGCCCGGTTCGGTGGGTGGAGGGAGAGGCAGGCCGAGGCGGATGGGCCGGCTGGAGCTGGCTGCGGAGGCTGGGCCGGTCGGGGAAGCAGGCCGAGGCGGGCGGCGCGCTCTGGGCCTGGGAGGCCAAGGCCCACGCGAGAGGTCGTCGCTCTCCTCCCGATCCCGCCTGGATCGGAGAGGCAGGCAGGCAGCGGATTTTCCGGCGACGTCGGCGGGCGCGGCCGCCGGGAATGGATGCAGGGGAGGACGCGGCGGACGGCTCCGGGCACGGGGAGGTCGGCGAGTCCATGGCAGCTGCGGCGGCGCACTTCGCCGGCCGGATCGGGCGGCGGCGTCCATGGCTGCGGGGCTCGAGCTCCTTGAGCTTGCAGCACTGGCAGCGGGAATGGGCGGCGAAGGCAGCGGGCTGGAGGAGGAAGGCGGGCGCGCGGGGCGCGAGATCCATGGCGGCGGCGGTTTGGGCCCGGGGAGGGCCGGATCTGGGCTCCTCCGGGTGGCGCGGTGCAGGGAGCCGGCGATGACATGTGGCGCGTCTGGAGTGGCTGGGGCGGCTGGATCTGGTGACGTGTCGTGCTCCCATTGGTCGGAGTGAGGTGGCGCGCGGGGGCGGACATGTCCGGTGCGGCGCGGACGCGTCCGGATGCGCGATGGGGAAGAAGACTAGGGTTTGATCCAGGATTTCGGGGAGGAGGCTATATTTATAGGTAGAGGGAGCTAGGAGAATCCAAATGAGGCGTGGTTTGCGGCCACGCGATCGTGATCGAACGACCGAGATGATGGAGCAGAGTTAGGTGGATTTTGGGCCAAATTGGAGGGGTGTTGGGCTGCAACACACGCGAGGCCTTCTCGGTCCCTCGGTTAACCGTTGGAGTATCAAACGAAGTCCAAATGGTACGAAACTTGACAGGCGGTCTACCGGTAGTAAACCAAGGCCGCATGACAAGTCTCGGTCCAATCCGGAAATGTTTAACCCCCACACACAAGAGGAAGGTAGAAATGACCACCGGAGGAGAACGTAGCGCCGGAATGCAAAACGGACAACGGGGAAACAGCTCGGATGCATGAGACGAACACGTATGCAAATGAAATGCGCATGATGACATGATATGCAATGCATGACATGCAAGCAATGACAAGGCAACACCAGCGAATAACTGAACGACACCTGGCACATCGGTCTCGGGGCGTTACAACACTCCACCACTGCGAGAGGATCTCGTCCCGAGATCTAGAATGGCACCGGAGGGAAAACGGAAGAGAAAGAGAAGAGGTAAAACTAAGTTGCTTCTTACCAAAGAGTGAAACCAAAGAACCTTTTGAGGTTGAACAAATCGAGAAAAGAATACAACAAAGGTGAACAAAGTCGAAAACACTCCATTAGAAAAGAGAAACGAGAAAGAACAAATTCAGGCAGCACTCCGGTTGGAAAGAAAAAAAAGAATTGAATAAGGTCTTGATAAGATGAGAAGATACCTGATGAAATCACAACACACTGCCACCGGAACTATTGAATGAATGGAACAAGGGGTAAGAAAGATCTCAGACAGCACTCCGGTTAAGAAGGGAGTCAAAATTTGATAAGATGAGAGAGCTCAAATGAAAACACGACACTCCGGTTGAGAAAGGGATGCAAGACTTGATAAGGCGACAAGAACTTGAACAAAGGGGCACAATACTCCGGTTAAGCAAGATAGGGAAGGAATAAGAGTGATATAATTTGGACAGCACTCTGTCTGTAAATGGAAGGAATTGAACTTGACAAGATGAGAGGATACTTGAAAAGAGGACACAACACTTAGATTAAAAGGATAGGCATGGAAAAATCATGATCTTTGACCAAACGAGATGATGGGTTGAAAAGATGAACCTCACAATGCCTCCGGAACAAAAGTAAGAATGTAATGGAGTGAACGAAGAAAAACAATATCTTGAGAAAGCACGGTTACAACAGAAGCTAGAACGGAGTTGTTGGAAAACCCACAATGAAAAAAATAAGCTTGATATGGTCTTATGGAATACCTCTCAAATTAAGAGATGAAAAACCTGCCACTCACGGGAAAAGAATTGGATTGACAAGAACAAGGAGACGAGAAGGCTATATTACCGGGAGGATAAATGAAGAAACTTTGATCATATATAAGCACCATAATAACAACCATCCTTAGGGAAGGCTTAAGGTGAAATTTAACCCAAAATAACTCCAATGACAAGATTGATGGATTTAAAATATCCCAATCTTGACAACATGTGAATCGTGAAACATGCAAATTATCAAGAATGACATTATACCACCTCCAAAGATACGGTAGAAAGAAATGCACTCCGGATTGCAAGATGAAGAAAAACTTGAGCTCCTTTGAAAAGAATCTCAATGAACACTTCAAGAAGGAATTAAATCCCTTATGAACCATCATGTAGAGCCTCCATGAAGAACTCCGGTAATAAAAAGAATGATCCAAAATTATTGAATGATGAAAAGAATAAGATTGAAGCCTCGCAATGATTTAGATAGAGATCTCCGTGATAATATAATTGAAAGAGGTTAGAACTCCTGGAAAGAAAGATGAGCACTTGAACCCAAGAATTTAGTCATCGAGAACAAACTCCGGTAAACAAAAGGATGAACAAACGGAAGGAAAAAAGAAGTTGAAAACATAAAGCGTCTCGAACCAAGAATGTGATATGATGCACCTCCGGAATAAGGAATTAAATCACTTGGATGAACAAGAATAAGAATTACGTTATGCATATCCTTCACCAATTGAAATTGATGACACTCAACGGATTTGGTACACTACTTATTCTCGTAGAAAAATATTAAGAGAGATATAACCTCAGACTTGGGAAGGTATCAAACGAACCACCGGAAGGGTTGAAACAATGAATAAAATTGATATGATAAGAAAAGAAGAGAAATCTTGAACGAACCACCGGAAGAATTGATTATGAAAAAAGTAAAGATAAGGACACACCGGGAAGAATTATGAAATGAATGAGGAAACTAGAGAGAAATTAGATGCAAGTAAATGAAAAAATCACGAGCCGATTAAAGATCACTTGAACGAAGCACCGGTAAAATTGAAGACGAGAGCTGAAAGCTGAGAATGAATAAACCCGACTTGATGGACTCCGGATAACAAACTGAGAAGACTCTTGAATTACTCCAGATGGGTGAAAGGAATTCTCACAATTGAAAAATAATTATGAGAGGATGGCCACAAGCTAGAATCACGAATCTTGAGGAGAATGGAGCAAGATTAAAGAGAAACTCTTCTTCGGTCTTCAAAATCTGAGAATTACGACGGGAAACACCACCAAGAATTGTTGAGACACTCCGGAATAAAGAAGAATGGAAAAGTTGAACCAATGATGAAAACGATTTGAAAGATCTTGGAGAAAGACATTTGACTGATGATAAATCATTCTTACGTCAAACTTCGAAAAGAATTTTGAGAATAACTCCGGAAAAATAAGAAGAGCCAGGTAAGATCCCGGGAAAAGACCTATGGGTTAGGGCCCACTCAGAAGAAAACACCGTTAGAATGATTAAAAGAGAGATTTCACCGGTTGAATTAAATGGCTTGAATAATGTAACAACCTCGAAATAGGTTGAACGAATGTAGAGTGGAAACACAAATCTTCGAGATATCTTGAGCACTCCGGAAAAATTGAATAGCGAGAGGTCAATGATTAAGAATTGCATCGGTATGAGAAGGCACTTGAAACGAGGAAAAAGGATATGATCAACACCAAAACTAGAATTAAAACCACCGGAGAAGAACGAAGGATGATGAACTAGAGGCTCCGTTAGAATCTTCATGAAAATCACCGGGTAAGAACATTGATAGAAAAAAAAGGATGGATAGACTTCACATGAATAAAAGGATACTTGTATAAGAAATCTGAATCGTTGAAGAAAAGGGGTGGGTGGGAGGGAAAACAAAAGCAACTTGGAGACGGATGGAACAAACACCGTTGAGAAGAAGTGATAAAAGATCTTGCTGATATTGGAATGATTGTATCCACTTTAAGAGAAACACGCCGGTTGAAAAGGATTGACAACACAAACTCGATGATCAAGAGGGATTAGTATTCACATCGGAGTATGAGAACTCCACTTGGGGAAGGTATGGAATCAACATTTGACTTCGAAGCAACTCGAATACCACAACTCAAAATAAAATCAAGGATTGGCTTGCAAAATAAGCCGGAACAAACATATGATAGAGATTTCGTCCGAAGTTTTTGTGGTGGGACCTACACGGGCTCGATCGTATAGCACCATCATGTACAAGGCAGTGCACATGACATACGAAGCGTCCCCGAGTCAGCATAGCCAAGGACTCTTTAAGACACAACGAGACCACTGTAAAATCGACCGTGAATAGGCGAACCACTAGACGTCGAACCCCAATTTCATATCATACATCTGTCGGAAAAGATATCCTAAGAGCTACTTGAATTCCCACCTATGAAACTCCCGAAACTTTCCGGTTATGCAATCAGGTGTTGGGGATACAGGGGAAGCATAATATCTCACCCAAGCTAGCAAATCCTACATCGAGCTGTATCCATCCTTCAACACATAACCAAGAAACCTTCGGAAACCATCTACCTCAACCTTCGAAAAGCATCCGTTATACAAGTTATGGCGATACTCCCGAACTCCCGCCCCATTACTGGGTGGCGTCGAGGTTATCTCACCAACGAACTGCATAAAGGTGATTTTCGATGTCGCGCACATATCTCAAGCATACCAGAATTGCAACGATAGAATTATGATGACAACACCTCAGAGCTCAACTCCCCGGGACACTTCCACTAAACCCCTGACAGGAGGCACCAAGACAGTATTCTCATCATAAAACCATCGGAACGATTCCAAGATACCCGCGTGATCCTAAAATTTTTTAGTGAAATTTGAGAAGAGAAGAGTCAAAACTCTACGTCAGGATGCCTTACCAGAGCGATGAGGAGACTGGGGAGAAAAAAGAATTCCTAAGCTCTCCGATATATATAATGCCTAGAAGACTCAAAACATTTTTCTAGACACAACTCGGCTGCTAAAAACGATCAAGCAATGGGGGCTCCTAAGGTCGGGGAAGGCTCTGATACCAACTTGTAACACCCCCGATGCGACTATATCTCCCACGTGTCGAGGCACGACTTAGAGGCATAATCGCATTGAAGGCATATGTCGCAAGTGAGGTAATCTTCACACAACCCATATAATACATAAGGGAAAGAGATACATAGTTGGCTTACAATCGCCACTTCACACAATTACATGAATAAAGCATTACATCAATCAAATACACTCATGGTCCGACTACGGAACCAAAATAAAAGAAGAACCCCAAATGCGACAAAGGTCCCCGATCGACCCCAACTGGGCTCCACTACTGATCAACTAGAACGAAACAACATAAAGGACAAGATCTTCATCGAGCTCCTCCTGAGCTTGGTTGCGTCATCTGCACGGTCTCATTGGCACCTGCAAACTGGTTTTGGAAGTATCTGTGAGCCACGGGGACTCAACAATCTCGCACCCTCGGGATCAAGACTATTTAAGCTTATGGGTAAGGTAAGGTATGAGGTGGAGCTGCAGCAAGCGACTAGCATATATGGTGGCTAACATACGCAAATGAGAGCGAGAAGAGAAGGCAAGGCACGGTCGATAAAAGTATGATCAAGAAGTGATCCTGAACTACGTACGTCAAGCATAACTCCAACAACGGTGTTCGCTTCCCGGACTCCGCCGAAAAGAGACCATCACGGTTACACACGCTGTTGATTCATTTTAATTAAGGTCAAGTTCAGGTTTTCTACAACCGGACGTTAACAAATTCCCATCTGCCCATAACCGCGGGCACGGCTTTCAAAAGTTCAAATCCCTGCAGGGTGTCCCAACTTTGCCCATGACAAGCTCTCACGGTCAACGAAGGAATAGACCTCCACCCGAGACATTCCGATCAGACTCGGTATCCCAGTATAACAAGACATTTCGACAGGGTAAAACTAAAACAGCAACACCGCCCGATGCGCCGACATCCTGATGGGAGCTGCACATATCTCGTTCTCAGGGCAACACCGGATGAGACATCCTACGAGTAAAACCAGCCCTCAAGTTTCCTCGAGGTGGGCCTGCAGTCTACTCAGTTCGGACCAACACTTAGACAAGCACTGGCCCGGGGGGGTTAAAATAAAGATGACCCTCGGGATGCACGACTCCCAAGGGAAAAGGGCTAGGTGGCAAATGGTAAAACCAACGTTGGGCATCGCTGGAAAAGCTCTACTTAAGGCGAACTGTCAAGGGGTTCCCATTATAGCCCAACCGCGTAAGGGACGCAAAATCCGGGAACATAACACCGATATGACGGAAACTAGGGCGGCAAGAGTGGAACAAAACACCAGGCATAAGTCCGAGCCTTCCACCCTCTACCAAGTATATAGATGCATTAATTAAATAAGATATATAGTGATATCCCAACAAGTAAACAAGTGTTCCAACAAGGAACGGCCTCCAATCTTCACCTTCAACTAGCAACGCTATAAGAGGGGCTGAGCAAAGCGGTAACATAGCCAATCAATGGTTTGCTAGGACATGGTGGGTTAGAGGTTGAACATGGCAATCTGGGAGGCTGACAAGCAAGTGGTAGGCATCATAGCAATGGCATAGCAAAAGAGCGAGCAAACTAGCATAGCAAAGATAGTAGTGATTTCGAGGGTATGATCATCTTGCCTGAAAGCCCGCAAGGAAGAAGAACGAATCCATGAACAAGACAAACAGACGTAGTCGAACGGATCCTCACAAACTCGACATTACCGGAATCAACCCGAGGAAGCAATCACCGGAAAAGAAGCACACAACATAGTAAACAACCACGACATAACATGGCATGGTGCACAATCAAGTATGATGCATGTCCGGTTTAATGAGGCATGGCATGGCAAAATGCACAAACAATCCTACAAATTAAGTGGAGCTCAATATGCATCGGGATGCATATTGACAAAACACCACATCAATTATTTAGTTCTCTCTCGTTTATGTACCCAACAATATTAAATGTTGATTAACATGGCAAGAGGTGAAGCACAACAAAACTACCTATCTAGGCAAGTTTAAATGAGGCCGGAAGCAACGAACAACAATTCCGGAAAATCCTCATATGCATAAATTAAGGTTTGATACTGTTCTGCCCTAAACATAATTTTAGAGTTGTTTAACATGCAAAGTGATGCCACCATGATAAACTAGGCAAAATTCTACCCCATTTACATATAAAGTTTATTTAATTCGGAGCTACGGTTATTTAGTTATGAATTAATTCATTTTAGCATGGCATAGGGGCAAATATATGCAAACAACATTTTAAATATTTCAAACATAGGTGAAACTTGGATATTATTAATCTACACAAAATTCTGAGCAAGTTTCATATATGAATCATTTTAATCCGATGCACCATTTGTGAGTTATTAAATGCATGAACATGAGGGTCTAAACTGTAAACTGGCAGTCTCTGGATAATTGGACAAATTCCCAGGACGAGAAAAAAAACATATCGGGCTGAATCTGGGACAAGCCCAACAACATGAATGGAAAAAAATAAGGCGGGGCGCTGGGTGCTGCTCACCCTGGGCCTAGCCCGGTTCGGTGGGTGGAGGGAGAGGCAGGCCGAGGCGGATGGGCCGGCTGGAGCTGGCTGCGGAGGCTGGGCCTGTCGGGGAAGCAGGCCGAGGCGGGCGGCGCGCTCTAGGCCTGGGAGGCCAAGGCCCACGCGAGAGGTCGTCGCTCTCCTCCCGATCCCGCCTAGATCAGAGAGGCAGGCAGGCAGCGGCTTTTCCGGCAACGTCGGCAGGCGCGGCCGCCGGGAATGGATGCAGGGGAGGACGCGGCGGACGGCTCCGGGCACGGGGAGGTCGGCGAGTCTATGGCAGGTGCGGCGGCGCACTTCGCCGGCCGGATCGGGCGGCGGCGTCCATGGCTGCGGGGCTCGAGCTCCTCGAGCTTGCAGCATCGGCGGCGGGAATGGGCGGTGAAGGCAGCGGGCTGGAGGAGGAAGGCGGGCGCGCGGGGCGCGAGATCCATGGCGGCGGCGGTTTGGGCCCGGGGAGGGCCGGATCTGGGTTCCTCCGGGTGGCGCGGTGGAGGGAGCCGGCGATGACATGTGGGGCGTCTGGAGTGGCTGGGGCGGCTGGATCTGGTGACGTGTCGCGCTCCCATTGGTCGGAGTGAGGTGGCGCACGGGGGCGGACATGTCCGGCGCGGCGCGGACGCGTCCGGATGCGCGGTGGGGAAGAAGACTAGGGTTTGATCCGGGATTTCGGGGAGGAGGCTATATTTATAGGTAGAGGGAGCTAGGAGAGTCCAAATGAGGCGCGGTTTGCGGCCACGCGATCGTGATCGAACGACCGAGATGATGGAGCAGAGTTAGGTGGACTTTGGGCCAAATTGGAGGGGTGTTGGGCTGCAACACACACGAGGCCTTCTCGGTCCCTCGGTTAACCGTTGGAGTATCAAACGAAGTCCAAATGGTACTCAAAATGACAGGCGGTCTACCGGTAGTAAACCAAGGCCGCATGACAAGTCTCGGTCCAATCCGGAAATGTTTAACCCCCACACACAAGAGGAAGGTAGAAATGACCACCGGAGGAGAACGAAGCGCCGGAATGCAAAACGGACAACGGGGAAAAAGCTCGGATGCATGAGACGAACACGTATGCAAATGAAATGCGCATGATGACATGATATGCAATGCATGACACGCAAGCAATGACAAGGCAACACCAGCGAATAACTGAACGACACCTGGCACATCGGTCTCGGGGCGTTACAATCTCACTCTCCAATAAAAAATGGCAGCAAATCTCGTGAGCGCAAAGTTTCTGTTTTTTACAGCAAGATCAGATTAACTTTCACCCAAGTCTTCCCAAAGGTCTTACTTGGCACTTTATTGAAGAAAAAGCTATAAAACATTATTACTACAGTAGCATAATCATGTAAACACACAAAAACAGTAAGGGTAAATATTGGGTTGTCTCCCAACAAGCGCTTTTCTTTAATGCCTTTTAGCTAGGCATGATGATTTCAATGATGCTCACATAAAAGATAAGAATTGAAACATAAAGAGAGCATCATGAATAATATGACTAGAAAATTTAAACCTAACCCACTTCCTATGCCTAGGGATTTTGTGAGTACACAATTTATGGGAACAAGAATCAACTAGCATATGAAGGAAAAACAAGTATAACTTCAAAACTTTAAGCACATAGAGAGAAAACCTGATATTATTGCACTCCTACAAGCATGTATTCCTCCCTCATAATAATTTTCAGTAGCATCATGAATGATTTCAACAATAACCATCAAATAAGGCATTCATTTCATGATCTACAAGCATAGAAATTTTCTACTCTCCACATAAGCAAAATTCTTCTCATTCGGAATAGTGGGATCACTAGTTCCTAGAGTTGACACTCTTCCAAACCCGCTTTAGATGATAGTATTATTCATACTCCAAAAGATATAAGTGAAGTTCATGGAGCTTTCTACAATTAATATAAACTGACCAATGTCCAAGCTCAAAATGTATAAGTGAAGCACACGAAGCATTCTATAAAACCATACTCAAAAGATTTAAGTGAAGCACAAAGAGCAATTCTATAAGATCATACTTAAAAGATATAAGTGAAGCACATGAAGCATTCTATAAATCAATGAAGGGCTATCTCATACTTGCATGGTTCATAAAGTAAGAACAAAAAAACAAAGGACACAAATCATGTGAACGAAACAAAAACCTAGGTATACCGATAATTGTTGAAGAAGAAAGATGGGATGCCAACCGGGGCATCCCCAAGCTTAGATGCTTGAGTATACTTAGAATATTTACTCGGGGTGCCTTGGGAATCCCCAAGCTTGAGCTCTTGCCTCTCTTTATTCTTCTCACATCGGTAACTCCTCGTTCTTCGAACACTTCATCCACAAAAAGCTTAACAAAAACTTTGCGAGATCCGTTAGTATAATAAAGCAAATCACTACCTTTAGGTACTGTTGCAAACTCATTCCAATTTCATATTAGAACTATATCTACTGTATTCAAACTTAACCATGGTTCATACCCCCCGATACTACCCATAGATTCATCAAAATAAGCAAACAACACACGAAAAACAACATATGTCTAAAACAGGACAGTCTGTAGAAATCTGAAGGTTAAGTAAACTTCTGTAACTCCAAAAATTATGAAATAAATTTAAAAGTTTGAAAAATTTATACAGAAGTAATGTGCAAAAAGTTTCATACCCATTTGACTTTCCAGTGAAAAATGTAAAATCACGCGCTACAGCCAAAGTTTCTGTTTTTGTTCTGCACATAGTAAACAAGCAATCTAATCATCCTAAAATCAAAGCTTGGCACATTATTTTTATAATAAAATGGATATATATATAAATATATATGTAAGGGGATAATTATTTACATAGAAACTTCCATGAAAAATTCTACATTATTTCTGTGAGCATGAACATGAGTGCTCAAGGTCGACCCCCACTTCTTCAATGCATAACTTTCCAATCACCTCTCTTTTTGAAAAACTTTTTAGGCATGAGAGGCAAGTATTTTTTTTTGGTATTTTCATTCTTTTAATTTTTTTTATGTTTCACCCACAACTAAACAGAAACAAAAAGGAAAAACAAAATCTACTAAGTGAAGAAAGCAAACAAGCACACCCGAGAATATAAACCCCACGCTATTGCTCCCCGGAACGGCGCCAGAAAAGAGCTTGATAATCCCCAAGTGCAAGGAATAATCGTAGCAATTTACAAAGGTGGAAGTGATATGTATGGAGTGTTGAACCCACAAGGAGCTAAAGGTAAGATCAATATTCTCTCAAGCCCTATCTGCCACTGATATGACTCTACGCACATCGAACGTTTGCTTCCAACTAGCAACGAGAAATAAAACGAGGTTGTGGGTAAGAAGAGGATAACTTTGTATGATATTGGAGAGCTAAAATATAAAATTAGGTGCTGTTATCATGAAGTTAGAATATATTTCTAAATATTATAAATAGCGAGTGTGGAATAATGGTGGATCGGTGTGCGGAATTGTCCTAGGCAATCGTTAACAAGATCGGTAATCACTATTGCAGTTTCATATGAGGGAGAGGCATAAGCTAACATACTTTCTCTACTTGGATCATATGCACTTATGATTGGAACTCTAGCAAGCATCCGCAACTACTAAAGATCATTAAGGTAAAACCCAACAATAGCATTAAAGCATCAAGTCCTCTTTATTCCCATATGCAACAACCCCCTTACTCGGGTTTGTGTTTCAGTCACTCACCAACCCACTATAAGCAAATCATGAACGTATTGCAACACCCTACAATGGGAACCCCTCACGCTTGCGCGACACGGAGGGCACCATAGGATAGCATCAAAGTAAACATACAACTCATACCAATCTAGATCATCAATCAACCCAAAGACAAAAGATATCTACTCAAGACATCATAGGACGGTGACACATCATTGGATCATAATATGTGGCATAAAGCACCATGTTCAAGTAGGGATTACAGCGGGGTGCAGGAGAGTGGACCGCGTAAAAGAGATGAGGGTGATGTTGATGAACACGATCACCGTGGCGATGATTCCTCTCCTGATGGCACTCCGGTGCCACCGAGAGAGATGAGGAGAGGTTCTCCCCTTGTTCTTCCTCCTCCATGGCCTCCCCCCTAGATGGGGAGAGGTTCTCCCTCTGGTCCTTGGCCTTCATGGTGATGATGGCCCCTCCGGGATCCTCCTCCATGCCCTCCGGTGATGACGGCCGCCTCCGGCAGGGTGCCAGAGAGGGCCTAGATTGGTTTTCGGTGGCTACGGAGGCTTCTGGCGGCGGAACTCCCGATCTAGGTTAATTTTCCGAGGTTTCTGTATTTATAGGAATTTTTGGCGTCGGTCTCACGTCAAGGAGGTGCCCGAGGCGTCCACGAGGCAGGACCACACACCTGGGGGGCCCACCCTCGTGGGCGCCCCGGGACTCTCGTGGCCCAACTCTTTTACTCTGGGGTCTTCTTTTGGTCCATAAAAAATCGTTAAAAATTGGCACGTCAATTGGACTCCGTTTGATATTCCTTTTCTGTAAAACTCAAAAACAAGGAAAAAACAGAAACTGGCACTTGGCACTAGGTTAATAGGTTAGTCCCAAAAATCATATAAAATAGCATATAAATGCATATAAATCATCCAAGGTTGATAATATAATAGCATGAATACTTCATAAATTATAGATACATTGGAGACGTATAAGTATCCAGATCCTGCTGTTGGTTATTGGCCGGAGAGATGTCTCGGTCATGTCTACATGGTTCTCGAACCCGTAGGGTCTACACACTTAAGGTTCGGTGACACTAGAGTTGCTATGGGAAATTGTATGTGGCTACCAAAGGTTGTTCGGAGTCCCGGATGAGATCCCGGACGTCATGAGGACTTCCGGAATGGTACTTAGGTGAAGATTTATATAGGGGATGTCCAGTTTCAGTCGCCGGAATAGTTTTGGGGGTTATCGGTATTGTACCAGGACCACCGAAAGGTGTCCGGGGGTCCACTGGGTGGGGCCACCTGCCTCGGGGGACTTAATGGGCTGAATATGGGAGGGAACCAGCCCCTGTGAGCTGGTGCACCCCCAAGGGGCCAAAGCGCCTAGGGTTGGAAACCCTAAGGGGAGGGGGCGCCTCCCACCTTGTTTGGGGGGCAAGGCTCCCCCTTGGCTGCCGCCTCCTCTAGATGCATCTAAGGGGGCCGGCCCCCTCTCCCCTTCACCCTATAAATAGAGGGGGGTGAGAGGGCAGCCGCACCCCTTCCCTGGCGCAGCCCCTGTCTCCTCCAGCACCTCCTCCTCCGTAGTGCTTAGCGAAGCTCTGCCAGAGAACCACGAGCCCCACCACCACCACACCGCCGTGTTGCCGGAGTTCTCCCTCAACTTCTCCTCTCCCCTTGCTGGATCAAGAAGGAGGAGATGTCCCCGGGCTGTACGTGTGTTGAACATGGAGGCGCCGTCCGTTCGGCGCTTGATCGGATCTTCCGCGATTTGAATCGTCGCGAGTACGACTCCATCAACCGCATTCTTGTAACGCTTCCGCTTAGCGATCTTTAAGAGTATGAACATGCACTCCCTCTCTCTTGTTGCTAGCATCTCCTAGATTGATCTTGGTGACACGTAGGAAAATTTTGAATTATTACTACGTTCCCCAACAAGGTAGACCCACAATACGGAATGACAATAGTGGATCTCAACAATCTTGGGTACACAAACGAACCATTCGTCCTAGCCGATGATGTGGTGCGGGTTTTCTATGTGAAGGACGTGTCTACTAAACCGAGAAAAAGAAAAGATAAGGAAGCGAATACATCAGACGATGAGCCAAAGCACCACATAGTTCTTTCAGGGAAAAGAAACATCATGGCAGTGGAGGACAAGGCAGACATGTCTGAAAAGTAAGAAAAGTTTCATGAAATTCCTCCCATCAAAGTGAAGGCTGACCCAAGCATCCTGTTAAACGATGAAGATTATCCATGGTGACGGTGCAATAAGGAAGGGACACACATGAAGAAAAAGTGAAGACTTTCTCTCTAGTTAAGACAACATGTCAGATGGTACGATTGTCAAGTAACTATTCGAAATATACAAGATAACCGAATATTTTACATCTTTGATTCTGTGTTGAAAGCCATAGTTATGCTCCACAACTATTCTAATGATGGCTTTGACCTTGAATATCACTGTAGTTACTTGTCAAAAAAATGAAACCCCATTGTAATAGATGAGTTTTGTTCGAAACCTTTATACTTCGAAAGAGATTGTTCAGTTGTACACGAAGTGCATCCAGTTTTTAACGTAACCCTCTCAACTTTTTAGCAGATACTATGTGGGTGAAATTATGATACCATGCCAAGTTTCAACCTTTTCAGAGTTCATTTGTAGTGTTTTTTGAATTTCAGGGTCATTTAGCTCAAAACAAATCATTAAATGCATGAAAAATAGAAAATACTAAACTAAAACCTAGCTTTAGTCCTGGTTGGTGGTACCAACCGTGACTAAAGGCCTACCATAGATTTTCAAACCCGTATTTAGTCCCACCTCGCCAAGTGACGAGCTAGTCGACCACCTTAAATATCCGGGTCGTCGAGAAGGGATAAGCTTCTGACAGCATTGCATCCTTTGTTAAGGATATGGACTCTTACTACGAATCTTATTAAGATTCTTAGTAAGGGTTTATCTCCTTAACACAGAACAATGGTATCGGCTTTTTTGAATCACTATGTGTCTATGCATTAAAATAAATTAGGTTAACAAAAAGTATTAGGGTTAAACTAATTACTTATCAGAAAAGAAAATATGACATTATTAGGTTAACAAAACGTATTTTATAATGTTCTTCATTTGTAGTGCCACTACTGCAGGATGCTGCTATCGCGACACTACAATCAGAGACTGTCGGCGTTCTGGGAACGGGGGTCCCCAGACTTGCCTGCCTGCGGCCTGCGGCGTGGCTCAAAGGAGGCCCAGCATGGCCCATCTTCATCAACACAAGACTCAAGACCCACACGAGGGGCCTCACGGGGCGGACGACACGGCGCATCCTCAGGCGCAGCCTCCTCGGGCTGGCTCGCGAGGAGGCGGAGAAATCAAGGGGGGGTACCTCGCGAGGTGCCCATGACGCAAGCCATGACGACCCAGGGCGCTAGGCGGGCGCCAGCGCACGCAGCGTCCTTCTTTCCTCTTTGGTGAAAAGGGGGCAAGCGCAGCGGCGGAGTACCGAGGCATCAGGCAAAGTTTGCCATTTCGGTGCAACGAGACCAAGACCAGGCGGACTACGAGACGGAGGTCACCATGGAGCCCAGCACGGCGTCACCACAGAGTCTTTCGCAGGCGAAGACCAACTTTAGTCAGGATAAGTGTACTAGATGTTCCCCTTCGAATTGGCCAATTGTTGGCGCCCTTCCCGCTCAATATTTGGGAAGAGGCCCAGGGCCTTTGCCTATAAATAGGACCGGCCACCCACATACCAAGGTGGTTGGTTCGTTCGGTTGGTCCGGCTAGCAAGCAGAGAGAGTAAGGGAGAGAGAGAAGGGTGACTGAACTTCTCCCAGCGGTTCATCGCCCCGTCGACGATGTCTATGAAGAGTGGCTCGACCGCGTCGCCGAGCTTGTCCGCACCGCAGGGGGCTCTTCCGTGCCATCCGTTCCTCTGCGCCACACCCCGCCCCGCACGGGCAACGAAGCTCCAGAGGCGCACGAGCCGCCTCCTCTCCAAGAAGATGCCATGGCTCCAAGGCGCGTGGCCCCTGGGCGGAACCCGCTCCATCAGGTGCCAGCGCAACAAGAACGGAGCTGCCAAGAAGTCCCTCGCCCGCAAGGAGCTGCCCGGGCGCTCCCTGCTCCAGCTCCGGCGCGCCAAGACCCCGCTCTGCTCCTAGCTGCAGCGCGTGGGGACCCTCAAGACCAAGCTCTCCACCAGCCAAAGCCTTTCGTGGCCACCGCAGGCTGCCATGCCTACACCACCGAGCTGCGCAGCGTCACGTGGCCGGCAAGTTCAAGCCAGACCTGCCTCCTCGCTACGACGGCACAACTGACCCCGCAGAGTTCCTCCAGCTCTATGAGCTAGGCATCGAGGCTGCCAGCGGGGATGAAAAGGTCATGGCAAACTGGTTCCCCATCGCGCTCAAGGAAGGAGCTCGAACCTGGCTCCTGAATCTGGCTCCGGGCACGATCTCCTCCTGGGACCAGATGCGCACCCGCTTCATCGCCAACTTCCAAGGTACTCGTGACAGGCCACCCGCCGTGATAGACATGCGCCGCATCAAGCAACAACCCGGAGAGACCCTGCAAAAGTACATCCAGTGCTTCAACAGTGCGCGCCTCAAGATCCCCAAGGTGTCCGAGGAAGCCATCATCTCGGCCTTCTCCGATGGCGTGCGCGACGTCAAGATGAAGGAGGAGCTGGCGATGCACGAAGACCTCTGCACCTCCCTGGAGCTGTTCAACTTGGCGACCAAGTGCGCCAGGGCTGAGGAGGGACGTCTCTCTCTCCTCGAGCTGCCTGCCGCGGACCCAGAAGAGAAGAAGCCCAAGGCCAAGGATGTGAAGCGCAAGGGGGCTGCCGTACTCGCCGCAGAACCAGACACCAAGCGGGGCAAGGATCTGCCCGAATCTTCCAGGGGCAGCCGATACTGTGTGTACCACGACGTCCACACCCACAACACCAACGAATGTCAAGAACTCCGCGCCGTGCGGGAAGGAAGGATCGGCCGTCGCCCTGACCGTGCTAACCGGGGCTACGGCCGAGGAGGAGGAAGAAACCCAGGACGCTGGGAAGATCGCGGCCCACGCCAGGGGTGGCACGACCAGCCTCGCGAGGACCGCTGGCGGGACCTGCCTCACGAGGGAGACTGGAGGGATCAGCCTCGTGAGGATCGCCCTCAAGGCAACGCAGGCCTACCTCCGCTGCCGCCTCAGCCAAGGAGGAACGAAGACCGCCATCAAGACGAGGGGGCTGGGGGCTTCCAAGAGCCGCGCGCAATCGCCTGCATCCTGGGCGGAGCTCAAGCCCCAGCCTCTCAACGTATCTTCAAGCAGTTTGCCCGCGAAGTGAATGCAGTTCTCCCCAAGCTTGAAGCAACGTGCCCCCTCAAGTGGTCGGCATGCGCCATCACATTCAGCTCAGCAGACCAGCTCAAGTGCGCGGCCACGGCAGGGGTCCTCCCGATGCTTTGCTCCCCAGTCATCAGCAACATGCTGGTCACCAAGACCCTCATCGATGGTGGGGCAGGGCTCAACGTCCTGTCCGTGGAAACATTCAACAACCTCTAGGTGCCCTATGACCAGCTTCAGCCAACCAAGCCTTTCTTCGGAATCACCGACGGTTCCACAGTCCCGATCGGGCAGGTCCGCCTCCCTGTCACCTTCGGGGCTCGCAGCAACTACCGCACCGAGCTCATCGACTTTGACGTCGCCCACATCCGCCTGCCGTACAACTCCATCCTCGGGTACCCAGCGCTGGCCAAGTTCATGGCCGTGACTCACCACGGCTACAACGTCCTCAAGATGCCAGGAACTGGCGGCGTCATCACGGTGCCCTATGAAGAGAAGGATGCAGTGTGTTCCCTGGAGCGAGCCTTTCAGGCCGCGTCACTGGAAGACCCAGATCACGGAAGCAGGAGGCTTCCTGAGACCACCCCCAAGAAGAAGAAGACGTTGTCAGGCTCAGCCCTTCAGGAGGCAGGCCCCTCAGGGCCCGTGTCTACCCAGGGGGACCCCCCTTCCATCGCATAGGAAAGCGCGCCCGGCGCCCTCCTCAGGCAGGGCTCGGGGGCTCTCACCTGGAGGGTCACCGACCTAGCCAGGGTCATGAGGGCGGCGCTTGGGCACCATGTGGAGGCGTGCTTCGAAGCACGTTTCCCTCGAGAAGGAGCTAGGCAAGGAAGGTCAGACCAGCAGGAGTTCGTTAACGAGGCCATTCGAGAACTACAGGAGTCAAGGATCATGAGAGGTTGCCGCCGCCTACTAGCTGTGGCCCCACATCCAGGCGAGGATGGTGGGCTGCGCGTCTGCGTCGACGTACCAGGGCTCAATCAGATCGCCACGACGGAGCGTCTCTGGCCATCGCAAATGGGGCGTTGCGGGGGTCCACCCCACAGCTATGTTCGCATGCCTTACGGCCTGCCGAGCATGGCTGCGGCGCACCAGCGCCTCATGAGGGGCATCATGGAGGCTCAGGAACACAGGCGTTCCGCATCCCTGGTGGAGATGAAGACAGCTCGCGAGGAGTCACCAGTGCCTCCGGAGCCTCCCGAGGCCCCGGGGCCTGGGGGCTCGTGAGGATCAGCTTCCGCAGCCCACCGAGTCTGCGTCACCAACGCCACTTCGCCGACGACATCCTCAGGTGATATCTTTCAAGCTTCATCCCCAGCTGGGAGCACCCTCCCAGGGTTGCATCACTCCCAGGCCGCGTGGGTCCGTCCCTGCGGCATGTATCCCCTTTTATTTTCCGGTCGTTAGTTTGCCTTGTTGGGGGCGCCCCTCGGGCTGCATCATCCCCAAGCCGCTCGGGCTAGTCCCAGCGGCGTGTATCTCCCTCGCATTTATTTCCAATTATGCATCCGCCTATCACGCTTGATTGCTTGATGCCTGTCCGCGGCATCCTTTCTTCTCCATGTCGGCCACTTGCATGTTAAAGGGGGGGGTGCCTGAGCACCACGACTCAGGGCTCTTACTGGCTCTCCAGCCCTCACCCTCTGGCCATGTCCACGGCATCGCGACCTGGCATACCAGCGACGGCTAAGACAACCTCAAGGGCCGGGACCCGAGGACGTAGAGTACCGGCATCTAACCAAATTTTGCAGGGACACATCTCAAGATACGGCCCAGTGCCAGGCGCAACCCGCCTAGAGGTAGGGCCTCGTGAGTCCCACGCTGGCTCACGGGTGCCCACATACACCTCACCTAGCCCTACCGTGCCGGCCACTTGTCAGGGCGGGGCTGTACACGCCCCGGGGGCTCCTCCCGGAGGGGAGCCCCCTCCCACGTACCAGTGGAAGCACCATGCTCCGCGCTGGCTGACGACACTGCCGAGGAGCGGTTATGCCCGTACACATACGGAAGCGCTATGCTCCGCGCTGGTGATAAACAACTAGGGGTGGCCTCTGGGCCGCATTAACCTCAGGGAGCCCAGAGCTCAGTGGCTGGCCTCATCGCAACGCCTCCCCTCGGGAGTGCCACGCGAGGGGGCTAGGCACGGGGGCTACGACTGGGTCATGCCGAGACGTACGCCACCCAGCCAGGCCCCTCGGGCCTGGTTCGTCGCGCGTCTCTCCCTGAGCGGAGCCAAGGTATGAAGGCCATTTGCGTGTCAAGGGGGACCCCTGAGCATCGCGCCTCAGGGGCCTAACTGGTCCCGTAGCCCCTCACTCCTTAGTTCCGAAAGGCTATGCTGGGTGAGGTACGCGCGGGGCCGGGCTCTGCAGACGTAGAACGGTAGCCCCTCTTACATTGCACCTCATCACCCGCTGTTTGCGCGTCAAGGGGGGCTCCTGAGCATCGCGACTCAGGAGCCTAACTGGCTCCGTAGCCCCTCACTCCTTAGTTCCGAAAGGCTATGCTGGGTGAGGTACGCGCGGAGCCGGGCTCTGCAGACGTAGAACGGAAGATACACCTACATCGCGCCTCCCTACTTGTTGTTCGCACGCCAAGGGGGACTCCTGAGCATCGCGACTCAGGAGCCTAACTTGTCACGTAGCCCCTCACTCCTTTGGTCCCGTCCTGGTTTCCGGTCGGGGCTAATGCTGGGTGAGGCACGTGCGGGGCCGGGCTCTGCCGGCGTAGAACACAAGCAAATAGGGAAGAAAAACATAAAATTCAAGGAATTTAAAAGCAAATATTACAACCCATACTGTCGCCTCAATACCAAACACAAGTTTAAATGCCTCCCCGAGGCGTGATGCATGTGCAGGAATTGAAAGAAGAACAGGGATGGAACGGAGTCACTTGTCGGCGATGAAGCTGTGCGGAGTGGCTTCGCCTCGTAGAGCAGCAGGGCCGTCAGCGCCTTGCTTTGGCTTGGTGCTGAGGGCTGGAACTTCCCCAGCAGCGCCTCCACGCGCCCCTTCATGGCTTCGACAGCAGCGGCAGCACCCTCGCCGCTCACCGGTTCCAGTAGGCCGTCGAGGTCGGCATTGGGATCACGAAGGTAGATGTGGGTGAAAACCCGCGTCAGCACAGCAGAAGACAGGACGCGCGCCTCGGCCCCGGCCGTGGGGCCGATGCCAAGGGCGACGTCCCCAAGGGCCTTAACCAGGAAAGGGAGCAGCTTGGCGGGGCCGTCACCATCACCGGCTAGCGGGCTGTCCAGGCCGCTCTCGTAAAGCGTCTTCAGCGAAGCGCGGGCATCTTTCTCCATGTCCGCGAAGGCCACGCGATCCTCGGCAAGAACCTTGGCCTTGCTGTCCAGCTCGACCCTCGTCGCCTCTAGCTCCTTCCCCAGCGCACTTAGACGGTCGCGGTGCTTCTTGAGCTTGGCCTCCCGGCCCTTGATGGCCGCCTCGCGAGCCTTCATGCCTTCTTCTTGTTCCTGGCGAAGACGAACCTCCTTCGCGAGCTGGTCCCGCAAGCCTTGCAGCTCATCCTCCAGCGCCTTGCAACGACCACGGACTTCAACCACCTCTCCCAGGGCCGCATCTCGGGCAGCCTTCGCCTCGAGGGTGGCCTCCCTATCTCCGTCACAAGTCGTTGAGGCTTGAACCAACGCCGCCCGAATCGAAGCATCATAGCGAATCCACCCCGAAGCCAGTTCTAGGCGCCCGACCACCAGGCGAGGGTCGGCGCCGAGAAGATCCTGCCGCAGCCGGTCCAGTTCAGCAACGGCACACTCTAGGATGGAAGAAGAAGGCGGAGAGACATCGGTGCGCTCCAAGACAACAGGAGGAGTTGGGAAAGCAACGGTCCATGGAACGGGAGGAGAAAGTAGCGGCGGCGAGGCCGCAGTGTCCCAAGGCAGAGTCCGCTGCGCCTCCACAACCGTAGCAGCGGCGCCCGACGAGGGCGCCTCGGGAGTCGTTTGAGCCATGGGGGCTGGGCTCGCCCCAGCCAGCTCAGCCAAGCCTCGCAAGGATGAGCGGGCAGGAGAGGACCGCGCGTCACGATCTCCCTCCCCTGCAGGCGAAGGCGTCGCTGCAGATGGGACCTCGGGGGCTCCCTTCGGCTTCTTCGCCGCTGGCGCCAGCCTATTCAAGAGAAGCAATCATCAAGCCTCGTCGGCGGAACGAGAGACAAAAGATCAAGGATCAAGCACTTACGGGTCATCGCCGATGAGCTCGGGCAGCCTCCAGCCCAACTTGAAGCCTGACAGACGGCTGGAAGGGTTGACCTCAGAAGCAGAAGGCGCGTCCACGGTACGCCCCGGAGTCAGGACGGACCCGCGGGGAATCGACCCGGTCCTGCCCCTCTCCGGGATCGTGGGCGAGCTCCCGCTACCCAGTACGTCATCGTCATCATCATCATCATTGCTCGGCGGAAGGCGGAGAGTGTGGGACCCGCACCGGGAGAGGGGAGCCCTCGACTCTCCATCAGTCACCCAGAGTCGGGCCCCTCTCCCCGCTCCTCTTCCTCCTTCTCATTGCTGGAGTCGCCGGAAGGCACATCCACCGGTCCTTCGGAAGCCGCCATGGGCACGAGCCCGTCCCCGTTAAAAACAGGCATGGACTTCTCCACCTGCTCCCAGTCGCCGCGAAGGAACAAGGGCTTGGGAGCGCCCTTCAACCTTGCCACCTCGCCCCCGACCAGAGATTGGAGAACCGCGGTCACATCCTCTTCGTCCACGGCCTCGGGGCTCGGATGAGGCCTCCACATTGGAGGAGAGTACCGTCGGAGTGGAGCCAGCTGGTGCTCCAGGAACTCCTTCAGCAGCGACGCACCGGTCAACTTCGCCGCCGCCATGTTGGCCGGCCTCAGGTCCGCGTCCATCTTCTCCAACACCAGTTTCACGCGGGGGTCCATGAGCTCCGCTCGGCACCAGTCGTTGGAGCTCACGGGCTACTCCGCGGGCAAGATCAGCCAAGGGTGGATGCGCCCGACATCTACCAAGACCCACTTGCTCTTGAAGCCCTCAATCCTCTTCTCGGGATTCGAGATGGCAATGGTGCCGCCATACGCGACGAAGCTCGCGCACGCAGAAAGAGAGCCGCCGGTGACCCGGAGGGAGAAGTAGTGGTGCAGCAAGGCCACCGAAGGCTGCACCCCTATGTGGGCCTCGCAGTAGTAAGCGAAGATCGCCAGAAGAAGGACAGAGTTGGGGTGGAGATGAAGAGCCTGCAAGTTGTAATGGCGGAGGACAGATAAGAAGAACTCGGAGAAGGGAGGCACCAGGCCCGCAGCCTTGGAGCTTACAAAGAGAGGATAAAAGGTGCTCCCTCGGCCCTCAGGGGTGGCGGAGCCGGTCTTGAAAACCTTTGTCCCATTGATGCCCTGCGCCGCCGCCATCCGGCGCAGCCGGGCAAGGCCCGCCTTGGGCACATTCGGCAAGTCCAGAGCAGGAGAATACCAAGCTTCGGCCGGAGGCTGGCGAGGCGCCATGGCTTCCTAGGTCGCGCAGCTAGAGTAGATCTGGAAGTTTGGAGGAAGAAAGGGAAGGCGCGAGAAAGGTGATCTGAGCAGCGACCGGAGAAAGCAAAAGGCAAAGTTTGGGCAGATGCTGCTCCTTTACCAACCTGCGCGGTTGCTGAAGCACTCACGTCCAATCAACCACCACACGGTGCCCAAGGCCGCAGGCTAATAGGGCCCGCGCCGCTTCGCCCTTGCCCTTTCGCCTCTCGGCACGGCCAAGTCCATGCGCGCCTTGGGCCCGGGGGCTACTGTCGGTGTTCTGGGAACGGGGGTCCCCAGACTTGCCTGCCTGCGGCCTGCGGCGTGGCTCAAAGGAGGCCCAGCATGGCCCATCTTCATCAACACAAGACTCAAGACCCTCGCGAGGGGCCAAGCCTCGCGGGGCGGACGACACGGCGCATCCTCAGGCACAGCCTCCTCAGGCTGGCTCGCGAGGAGGCGAAGAAATCAAGGCGGGGTACCTCGCGAGGAGCCCATGATGCAAGCCATGACGACTCAGGGCGCCAGGCGGGCGCCAGCGCACGCAGCGTCCTTCTTTCCTCTTTGGTGCAAAGGGGGCAAGCGCAGCCGCGGAGTACCGAGGCATCAGGCAAAGTTTGCCATTTCGGTGCAACGACACCAAGACCAGGCGGACTACGAGACGGAGGTCACCATGGAGCCCAGCACGGCGTTACCACAGAGTCTTTCACAGTCGAAGACCAACTTTAGTCAGGATAAGTGTACTAGATGTTCCCCTTCGAATTGGCCAATTGTTGGCGCCCTTCCCGCTCAATATTTGGGAAGAGGCCCAGGGCCTTTGCCTATAAATAGGACCGACCACCCACATACCAAGGTGGTTGGTTCGTTCGGTTGGTCCGGCTAGCAAGCAGAGAGAGTAAGGGAGAGAGAGAGAGAAGGGTGACTGAACTTCTCCCCGCGGTTCATCGCCCCAGCCAAGAACAGACCCTCGCGAGGCTGTTCTTCCTTGTATTGTTCATCATCACCAGCCCCAGGAGGCAATCCACCCACCACACACTGGAGTAGGGTATTACACCACAACGGTGGCCCGAACCAGTATAAACCTTGTGTCTCTCGTGCAGTTCTTTTAGTAGCTTAGATCTGGTGAGACGGGCAAGTAGAAGGCGTGATCTCTGCGCGCACCCAAGTGTTCGAACCTTAAGGGTCTGCCGGAACCCGTGATCCGACAGAGACCCTTCGAGAAACTATGTGCGATGCAATAATCCCAAACAACGCTGTATGAAAACCGTAAAAAATGTGTAAAATGTTTGCGATGACGGATGCATCAAACATGGTTCAGGTTTTAGTTGCGTGTGCGATGAAGGGCATACGGTTCATATCAATGAACTGTTTGGGATGAGGAGGAACAAAAGAAACGGGAAGCCAGATGAAGGTGTGTGCGATACACATCATACGGTTCACTTGGATGAACTGTTTGTGATTAGGCAACACAAAAGAAACGGTGAGCCAAATCAAAGGTGTGTGCGATATACAACATGCGGTTCACTCGGATGAACTGTTTGCATTGAGACATGAGAACAGAAATGGTTCAACTTAACAAGATGTGTGTGATATGTGGCAAAAACAGGTCTGTAATCAGAAATGTGTGTGAAGACCGATAATAACACAAACAATTGCTGCTAATAAGACATGTGTGTTGTGCCATGGGATTGCATACATAACAACTATATATATATATATATATACATATATATATATATAGACACACACTTATAAGGACATGCTTGCATAACCAAATTAAACATCCACTTACATAGGTGGCTACTACAACCATGGCATTTCCACACACCAAAGTAAACTATTACATGCATAATTACATAGGTGGCTACTACACACATGACATTTCCACACACTCCAATAAAGTAAACTATATATTACATGCATGATTAACTAGCATAAACGATCATCTGATCATCGTCTACTTCTTGTGACGCTTGCTCTTCTTGTGGCTCGATCCGGGCTCGTCGATTTGGGCAACGAGGCACTTCCTCATGTCAACGATCCGCCTGTGCATCTCGTAGCATGTGTACACGCTCTTGGCCGCGTACCTGAGGTGAGGTTCATCTAGTTGCCGCATCCAGGCCTTGTGCCAGGATATGAGACTTGTTCTCTGGGCATCCCGCTTCATCTTTTCGTAGTAGGGGTCGATGATGGCCGAGGCGAGTTCGACCAGCGAGTCCTGCTTCGTGCTGCCCTAGACCCTGTAGTGGTCACGGATTTTGACAAGGTTCTTGCAGGCCAAGCCCATAACACTAAGCACTTTTACATCGTCTTTGGTATCCACCGTGGCGAACTTGTTGTCGGTGCTGTTGACAAACATATTGAAACGGTCACAAGGCTCTGTGGCCATGCAGTAGTGGTAGATGAGGACATGATGGCGCACGCACAACAGGGCAACGGCAACCTTCTGATCTATGCCGGGACGACCGGCGGTGTACTGGAGGTCGATGCCGACCACCTTGTACTTGTCTCCAGCAAGCAACCGCTCAACGCTGTTGATGTAGTTGTCCACCACGGCCGGGTCGATGGTGTACACCACCGAGAGATCCGTCTCCCTCGCATGGGTCTCCACTCTATGCTCGCCGAACTCCATTGGAGCGCCACCGGACATCCCCTCTCTATGTGTCGTCGTGGGTGTGGTTGTTGTGTTGTGGGGTGCGATCGAAAGGTTGAAGAGACTAAGGTTATAATGGCCGCAGGAATTAAAGGGGAAGTCGGACGGCCAGGAATATCGGAAGGCCCTGATGGCAGTTCTAATTTGCAGCGCGTAACTCCATCGTGCCGCACATAACTGCATCACATGGCAACGCACGCGACGCAACCGCATGCATATGGGGCCCCGACGTGATCGTGCGCATGCCCAACCGCTGGCAGAGCGCGCGCGGAGGGACGCGAGCAGAGCGCTCTCAAGAAAAGCTATCCACAGGCCGAGCGCGCCGACGGACGCAAGCAGAGCGCGCCAATGGACGCGACAGAGGCCGTTGCGGCGCCTAACGGCGAGCAGAGCTTGCTGAGGGACGCGAGTAGAGGACGACACAGTGATATGTGGCAAATAAGACGAACTGTGCGAGCGATGTCGGAGACATCAAGCACGAACCAGATTAGAGTTGCGTATGCAATACGTGGTGTACAGTTCATCCATTAGAGCTGTTTGTTTTGGAATAAGCCGTGTGTGTTGTGGGGCAAACACCTGCTGGTGTATAACCTTAAATTTAACCAAAAAAGTGTTAATGCATGTTACAAAAATTGTATAGCTGGAAACTATGTTCAAATACGACTCCAACGATATAATCTATGGCGACATGCATTCGTATTTTATTAGTTAAATCCTACTTATAAACCAGGACGGGGTATAGTATGTAATTAAATCGCAAATGTTTTTTTATTAACTGTATGTGTACGTGTCCTCTCGTCCTCCTCTCGCACGTGTTGTCACCCCGCTGCCGCAGACAGCTTATAGCGCAAGCTTGCGTAGCGCGCGGGGGCGTTCTTTTGACCAAACGGTGGCGCCAATGAATCGTCGGTGAGCCCGTTCCCACGCAACCTCGCAGGTTCCTGCACAAGCTTCCCGCCCGACTCGGTGAAATCCGCCAAAATCCCAATGCTTACCGGCCTGCTATAAAAACCCTCACGGCCGGCGAGTCCTGCATCGCATTTTCCCTTTCTCCATGTAGCTTATCTCGTCTGCTTCCCCCACAATCGCCAATGGCACCGGTCCGTCGTTGTCGCTCAGCCAGTCCACCGTCATTAGAGGACAGCTCCAGCTGGGAGGCTACACCACAGCGGCGGTTCAGTCCCCGGTGTAGTGTAGTGCACGTGGCGTCCGTGTTGGGTGTGCATGGAACACCCACCACACGCTCCGCCGCCGCTGCCCGTCGGTAGCTGTTGCCGGCCTCCGTTGCCGCCACACCACCGCCGAAAGCCAGGGCCATCTCCCGCTCCGTCGCTGCGGCCCGAAGGCGGGAGGTGGCCGTCATGGCCGCCACCCCACTACCGGCCACCGTGGCCATCACTCTCTCCGCCACCGCGGCCGGAAGGCGGGAGGTGGTGGTCATGGCCGCCACCCCATCATCGGCCGCCATGGCCGCTAGCCCACCGTCGACTGCCGGGATCATCACCAGCTCCGCCACCGCCGCCCAAAGGAGGGGGCAGAGGTGGAGGCCCGCACGTGCGTCAGCGACCTTGCGCGCTACATCAAGTTCCTGTGGGAGGAGGAGGAGCACCTCGTCAAGCATGCAAAGAGCCTTACCGCAGCCGTGGCCACAGCACACGCTGACGCAGGGGCGAGGAATCAGGAGATCTATGAGCAGTCCGGCCACTTTGAGAGGGATCGTCTGGAGTGGCAGTGGGCGTTTGAGCTGGCGAGCGTCGCTAAACGTGCAGTACGGCAGGCACCATATTGCATTTGTCCAGCTCGTCGGTAGGCTCCTCCTCCTCCTCTGCCTCTTACTGAACACGCTCGGCAGAGGAGAGGCTGCCGGAAGTAGCACAAAGCCTCTTCGTGGTAGTAGTAGTATTTAGGGACTATTTTGTTCAGTTCATCTGACTATAGATGTGTGGTTGAACTGTACAACGTACTTAAAATTAGCTAGTACTCCCTCCGTCCGAAAATACTTGTCATCAAAATTGATAAAAAGGGATGTATCTAGCACTAATATATATCTAGATACATTCCGTTTGATTAATTTTGATGACAAGTATTTCCGGACGGAGGGAGTATATATAGTTGAACTAGTGTAACACCCACGATGCGGCTATATCTCCCACGTTTCGAAGCACGACTTAGAGGCATAACCGCATAGTAGGAATGTCACAAGAGGGGTAATCTTTACACATCCCATGTACTGCCTATGAAAGGGATAAAGAGTTGGCTTACAATCATCACTTCACACAATACATAAATATAGCATTACATCATCCAGAATACAATCAAGGTCTGACTATGGAACCAAAATAAAAGAAGACAACCCCAAATGCTAGATCCCCGATCGGCCCGATTGGGCTCCACTACTGATCAACTGGAAACGAAACAACACAACGAACACGATCTTCATCGAGCTCCCACTTGGGCTCAGCTGCGTCACCTGCACTGGTATCATCGGCACCTGCAAATGTTTGGAAGTATCTGTGAGTCACGAGGACTCTGCAATCTCACACCCGCGAGATCAAGACTATTTAAGCTTATGGGTAGGAAAAGGTAGTGAAGTGGAGCTGCAGCAAGAACTAGCATATATGTTGACTAACTTACGCAAATGGGAGCGAGAAGAGAAGCAAAGCATGGTCGTGAACTAGAAGTGATCAAGAAGTGATCCTGAATCTACTTACGTTCAAGCATATCTGTTTTCACTTCCCGGACTTTGCCGAGAAGAGACCATCACGGCTACCCACACGGTTGATTCATTTTAATTAAGTTAAGTGTCAAGTTCTCTACAACCGGATATTAAAAAATTCTTGTCTACCCATAACCGCAGGCACGACTTTCAAAAGTTCATAACCCTGCAGGGGTGTCCCAACATAGCCCATCACAAGCTCTCACAGTCAACGAAGGATATTCCCTCTCCCAGGAAGACCCGATCAGGCTCGGAATCCCAGTTACAAGACATTTCGACAATGGTAAAACAAGACCAGCAAAGCCACCCGAATATGCCGACAAATCCTGATAGGAGCTGCACATATCTCATTCTCAGGGCACACCGGATAAGCAATCTGTACAACTAAAACCAAACCTCAAGTTTCCCCGAGGTGGCGCTGCAAGGCTCTCTAGTTTGGACCAACACTTAGAGGAGCACTAGCCCGGGGGGTTTAAAATAAAGATGACCCTTGAGTCTGCAGAACCCAAGGGAAAAATGCTTAGGTGGCAAATGGTAAAACCAAGGTTGGGCCTTGCTGGAGGAGTTTTATTCAAAGCGAACTGTCAAGGGGTTCCCATTATAACCCAACCGCGTAAGGAACGCAAAATCAAGGAACATAACACCGGTATGACGGAAACTAGGGCGGCAAGAGTGGAACAAAACACCAGGCATAAGGCCGAGCCTTCCACCCTTTACCAAGTATATAGGTGCATTAAAGTAAACAAGATATAATAATTATATCCCAAAAATAGACATGTTCCAACAAGGAACAAACTTCATCTTCACCTGCAACTAACAATGCTATAAGAGAGGCTGAGCAGAGCGGTAACATAGCCAAACAATGGTTTGCTAGGAGAGGTGGGTTAGAGGCTTGTCATGGAAATATGGGAGGCATGATATAGCAAGTGGTAGACATCACGGCATAGCAATAGAGCGAACAACTAGCAATCAAAGATAGAAGTGATTTTGAGGGTATGGTCATCTTGCGTGCAAAGTTCTCCGAGTTGACGAAAGCTTGATCCTCGTAAGCGTACTCAACGGGTTCCTCGATCACGTAATCGTCTCTTGGATCTACCCAAAGCAAGAACACAAGCAAAGGAAACAACAATAAACCACGGTGCAATGCGGAAGAAACATGATGCAAAACATGGCATGACATGCGGGATGTGATATGCAATGCATATGCGTGCTCCGAAAGGGAAAGATTGAACCAGGCCTCAACCTGGCAAACCAAGTGTGCACTGGAAAGATGAGTTGATTTCGGTAGAAATCAATATAAAGATCACCGGAATCGGATGCACGGTTTGCAAATGACAAGCAAAACAAGAATGGCACAATTCTGCGATTAACAACACCATACCATCTAGAATGCAACAAGAAACTAAGCTACTACACTCCAACATAGAAACAAAGCACATGGCAGTGATCTACTCAAGATGCTTGACAAAAGATGAACACTGAGCTATGGCTAAATCACACAAGAGCAGGTTCAAACAAGCATGACAAAACTGCAAAAGATATCGGCATCATAGACTTAGTGAAAATATCAACATGTTAGGAATTAACATCAGGAAGCAATGTTTAGAGCAAGATAACAACGTGCTACAGGAACAGATCATAGCATACAAAGGCATGGCATGAATCTACCCAAAGCATAGAACAAAAGCCCCTTACTGACCATGAGCCAAAAAGGATCAGAAGATATGATGGCACCCATGTAAACATAGCAAGTTTCGTTAACAGATTCAGACTTAGCAGAAACAGAATTATGAAGGCATGTTTGCGAGCTCGATTCACTCAACACAAGGCATGGCATGACACGATAAGCATAGCATCAGCAAGAAGACATATTCAAGAAGCTAACCATGGCAAGAAGAAGTCTATAGCATGCTTGGATCAACTACAACAACCATGGCAAAATTGATTAACATGTAAACAATCTACCAGGAACATTTTATAGCAAAAGTAGAGCAATATTAAGTCATGCTAGGTGACTCCATAAATGAAAACAGGGGCATGGATGGATAGAGCATAACCATATGTCAAGATCATCCTTACTGAATATACTCAAAAGAAGCATGGATCTCACTGTAGCAACATGAATACATGGCATAAAAATAACAACAGAGCAAAGACAGTAAAATCCTGAGATCATGAAATCAGCAATAATGCGAAGGCTACTTTGCATGCTTGTGCTAGTCACCACATTGATCACAAAAATGCATGGCATACACCCCTGTAAAGATGGCATGGCATAGACCAAAACACATGTAGAGCTCATGTTCATATGCAGCACACAACAAATGTAGCAAAAAAGCTAAAAGCTCATACTCTGCTAAGAATCAGCACCTAACAATTTATAGCACTCTTGCATCAACGATTTGGGCATCAAGATGGACTCAAACAAGCATGGCACAATGGAACAAAATTAAGAGGACATCATGATGAACATTTTGATATATGGCACACACAAAACGGAGCTACGGTCATGAAGTTATGGCATGATGAACAAGCACCCCCAATGCAGAGGACTTAGCCATATTCTTGGAAAAACACAGGGTGAGCGATGAATAACTAAAGCGCGCACCGGGCAGAGGATAGACGGGCGGTGCTCACCTAGGGCCCATTGGGCCGGTTCGGTGATGAGGTGGGTAAACCGGGGCGGCTCGGTCGGGTCGGTTTGGTTCGGTTGAACCGGCCGATTCGGGTGGTTCGGCGACCGAGGGGGAAAAACCGATGCGATCGATGGCGGCCGGGAAGCGGCTCCGGCGAGCTCGGTGCACTCCAGCGAACTCGGCGCAAGGCGGATCTGGCGCAGGCGGGCCTTGGCGGCGTTGCGGAGGCGGAGGTCGGCGGCGACGGACAGGTGGCGGCCCCTGAGTGGGCGCGGGAGGCGGCGGAGGTGATGTGGCACGAAGTGATTGGCTGGAGTGATGTGGCGGCGACGGTGGACGCGTCCGACGGCGGACGGACATGTCTGGTGGCGCGGGGAGGAGTGGATCTAGGGTTTGCACCGCCAATTTTGAAGGGAGACACATATTTATAGGTAGGAGGAGGTAGGAGTGTCCAAAAGGAGTGCAGTTTTCGGCCACACGATCGTGATCCAACTACGAAGGACATGGAAGGGGTTTGGAAGGGTTATTGGGCCGCTTTGGAGGGGTGTTGGGCTGCAACACACACGAGTCCTTTACGGTTCCCCGGTTAACCATTGGAGTATCAAACGGACTCCAAATGGCATGAAACTTGACAGGCGGTCTACCGGTGGTGTACCAAGGCTGCTTGGCAAATCTCGGTCCATTCCGAGAAAGTTTAACACCCGCTCACGAAAAGGGACAAAAGGGGAACGGTGGAGGACGTGGGAGTGCCGGATTGCAAAACGGACAACGGGGAAAAAGCTCGGGTGCATGAGACGAACACGAATGCAAATGCGATGCACATGACGACATGATATGAAATGCATGACACGAAAAAAGCAAAACAAAGACAAAACCCAACCACGAAGGAATCTCATAACTTAGAACCTAAAATGGCAAGAGTTGGAGTACAAATATGGAAAGTTGCATCCGGAGCGTTACAACTAGCTATTTCAGTACGTGGTTGGCAACAATTGGGGAGAAGTTTGGTTGGTTCGGCTGTCGAGTTGATTTGTTTGTATAAATTAGGAATGACTTCTTAATCTATGAATGAAATCTATGCTTCATTACTGAATTTTAGTTGCAAAAATTACATAGTGCTAATGATTTCTAGCTGCATATTTTGACAAATTGTAGTGCTAGAAGGATTGACAAATGGCAACGTTACTAGATCAATTAATGTAAATCTTTCCAGTTTGACAAATGGCAGCATACCCAATATGACAGATGCAAATCTTACCAAATTGTTTGTACATGGTTGCACATGGGTCATCCAGAACAACCATTTGCGCTGAAGGGATGCACAAATCCTGCGCTGCTCTCACTTTGCATACGGGTGTTCTATCTAAGTCATTTGCAATCAAGAGCTGCAGAAATCCTACTCGGCACATTCTCTCTTGGCTTCCTAGGGAAGCTGTCGGTTTGCATACCGGTGTTCTAACTAAAACATCTGTGATGAGTATTTTATATTTAAAAGGCGAATTAAACTGCGGCTTGGGCACCATTAATGGAGAGGACGCGAGCAAGGCGGGCCGCCATGGAAATCAAAGGGCTCGCTTCCCAGTGAGCCTGCACAGCATACAGCTCACACGCTTCCTGGTGAGCCTGCACACTCGAGGACAACTTGCACGCCTCTCGGTCAGCCTGCGCGCCGAATGACGCTCGCACACCTCCCGTTCAGTTAAGTTCAAGCAGCTGTCCGTAGGACACCTCCTACTAGGGGTGGAAACGGATCGGATGCGGATCGGATAGTGCTCTTACCACTTCCATTTTCATATTTTCAAAACGAATACGAATCCGAATACGGATGTTATCGGATATGGATGCGGCTTGGATAGTATTCGAATACGGATACGTATCGGATATTTTCTTGATTCGGAACGGATACGAATAATATCAACATATTGCTTAAGTAAATTAGCCGATAGCTATGTGACCTAAAATAATCAACTTGTGACATACAATAAGTCAATGATAAATAGGTTTATGAATAAATACTATTGTAATGCATAATAATTTATAAGTTTAATCATATAAAGAGTAAAATTTGACCACTTATTTGGCTTTTATGTTGTATAATTGGAATATTGGGCCTAGGATTTTAAAAATTACCTCCCATAATCTTATTCGGATACGTATATATCCACTTCCATATCCATATTTGTGTCAAAATCTCCTACCATATTTTGTTTTTTATTTGTTTAATAAATTCGGATACGGATAATTTCCATTTCCATTTTGATTCGGATGCGGATGTTTCGGATATGAATAGGCATTTTCTCGAATACGAATATCGGATATTTCGGATTAGACGCTACCACTTTCCACCCCTACCTCCTACAGCCATTAAAACCAAGACACGTGGCGTCACATGAATGGTTAATAGAATTTTGGATTTACTAGAAATTAAAAACCAGGCATCTCAATGTTTTGCCGGCAATCAATGGTGCCTGGTGTTTGAAATTCATGCCCATTTCTAGCATGGGACCTAAGCATGCACCCAAGGACACAAATTTTGGTTTTTCAACCAATTTATATGCACTGGAGCATGTGCATGTAGTTCAAATTTGAATTATGCACATAAATGCATTGAAAACTCAGTTAATGCATAAAAATGTCCAAACGAACCCCGAAAAATCACAAAAATTCACACGACACTCCTGTTGTTCTATGTTGACACGAGCAAAAAAAAATTAAAAGCAATAAGAGGCAATGGATATCGTTTCGTCCCCAAAGGTGGGACGTTCCCTACTGAAATCCATCATGTTTGTTGTGAGAAGCATATACCTAAACCTGCCCCAAATGGGACAAAATTTGTACCACGACATGTTGATGCCGCTCCATGATATCATGCCAAGTTTCATGAATTTCAGACAAGTTTTGGATTTACTAGAATTTAAAAACTAGGCATCTCAGTGTTTTGCCGGCAATCAACGGTGCCCTGGTGTTCGAAATTCATTCCCATTTCTTGCATGGGACCTAAGCATCCACCCGAGGACACATATTTGATTTTTCAACCAATTTATATGCACCGGAGCATGTGCATGTAGTTCAAATTTGAATTATGCACATAAATGCATTGAAAACTTAGTTAATGCATAAAAATGTCCAAACGAACCCCGAAAAATCACAAAAATTCACACAACACTCCTGTTGTTCTATGTTGACACGAGAAAAAAATTTGAAAGCAATAAGAGGCAATGGATATCATTTCGTCCCCAAAGGTGGGACGTTCCCTACTGAAAACCATCATGCTTGTTGTGAGAAACCCCGGTTTGTGAGAACGATATACCCAAACCTGCCCCAAATGGGACAAAATTTGTACCACGACATGTTGATGCCGCTCCATGATAGCATGCCAAGTTTCATGAAATTTCAAATGAGTTTTTGATTTACTAGAATTTAAAAACCAGGCATCTCAATGTTTTGCCGGCAATCAATGGTGCCCTGGTGTTTCAAATTCATTCTCATTTCTTGCATGTGAGCTAAGCATGCACACAAGGACACATATTCGATTTTTCAACCAATTTATATGCACTGGAGCATGTGCATGTAGTTCAAATTAGAATTGTGCACATAAATGCATTGAAAACTTGGTTAATGCATAAAAATGTCCAAACAAACCGCGAAAAATCACAAAAATTCACACAACACTCCTGTTGTTCTATGTTGCCACTCGAAATTTTTTGAAAGTGATAATAGGGAATGGATATTGTTTCATCCCCAAAGGTGGGACGTTCCCTACCAAAAACCATCATGCTTGTTGTGAGAGGCTCCAGTTTGTGAGAAGCATATACCCAAACCTACCCCAAATGGGACAAAATTTGTACCACGGCATGTTGATTCCTCTCCATGATAGCATGCCAAGTTTCATGAATTTCAGACGAGTTTTGGATTTACTAGAATTTAAAAACTAGGCATCTCAATGTTTTGCCGGCAATCAACGGTGCCCTGGTGTTTCAAATTCATTCCTATTTCGTGCATGGGACCTAAGCATGCACACAAGGACACAAATTTGATTTTTCAACCAATTTATATGCACCGGAGCATGTGCATGTAGTTAAAATTTGAATTATGCACATAAATGCATTGAAAACTCAGTTAATGCATAGAAATGTCCGAACGAACCCCAAAAATCACAAAAAATCGCACAACATTTCTGTTGTTCTATGTTGACATTCGAATTTTTTGAAAGCAATAAGAGGCAACGGATATTGTTTCGTCCCCAAAGGTGGGACGTTCCCTAACAAAAACCATCATGCTTGTTGTGATAAGCTTCGGTTTGTGAGAAGCATATACCCAAACCTGCCCCAAATGGGACAAAATTTGTACCACGGCATGTCGATGCCGCTCCATGATAGCATGCCAAGTTTCATGAATTTCAGATGACTTTTGGATTTACTAGAATTTAAAAACTAGGCATCTCAATGTTTTGCCGGCAATCAACGGTGCCCTGGCGTTTCAAATTCATTCCCATTCTTGCATGGGACCTAAGCATGCACACAAGGACACATATTTGATTTTTCAACCAATTTATATGCACTAGAGCATGTGCATGTAGTTCAAATTTGAATTATGCACTTAAATGCATTGAAAACTCAGTTAATGCGTAAAAATGTCCAAACAAACCCCGAAAAATCACAAAAATTCGCGCAACACTCCTGTTGTTCTATGTTGACACTTGAAATTTTTTTTTGAAAGCAATAAGAGGCAACGTATATCGTTTCGTCTCCAAAAGTGGCACGTTCCCTACCGAAACCATCAAGCTTGTTGTGAGAAGCTCTGGTTTGTGAGAAGCTTATATCCAAAGCTGCCCCAAATGGGACAAAATTTGTACCACGGCATGTTGATGCCGCTACATGATAGCATGCCAAGTTTCACGAATTTCAGACGAGTTTTGGATTTACTAGAATTTTAAAACCGAGCATCTCAATGTTTTGCGGCCGAGTGACGGTGGTAGGGTGTTTGAAATTCATTCCCATTTCTTGCATGGGACCTAAGCATGCAACCAAGGACACATATTTGTTTTTTCAATAAGTTTATATGCACTGGAGCATGTGCATGTAATTCAAATTTGAATTATGCGCATAAAATGCCTGGAAAACCCAGTTAATGTATAAAAATGTACAAACGAACCCTGAATCATTCCAATTTTTTTGACGACACACCTATAGTTGCATGTTCACTGCAGATAAAAGTTCTAACAATTCAAGCACCATCCTTTGTAGCTGTGACCCCATTACGCAATTCAAATGATCAAGACGATAAATCAAGTACCACCGTCAGTCTGATGAAACACAAAATATCTTGGACCACCGTCGGTCTGATGACACTTTGCGCGCCAGTTTTTTGGCTGAAGCGATTCCAAATTTTCGGCTTCCGCGGAAACATCTACCTCCCCACCCCCCTTACCAAAAGCCACATTTCCCCTCTTTCCGCCTTCCTTTCCAAGTTGAAACCTTCACTCCTTGCTTGCCGCGCCGCCGCCTCCTCGCCGGCGACCCTTCTGATGGAAATATGCCATAGAGGCAATAATAAAGTTGTTATTTATATTTCCTTATATCATGATAAATGTTTATTATTCATGCTAGAACTGTATTAACCAGAAACTTTGTACATGTGTGAATACATAGACAAAGATAGTATCACTAGTATGCCTCTACTTGACTAGCTCGTTGAATCAAAGATGGTTAATTTTCCTAGCAATAGACATGAGTTGTCATTTGATTAACGGGATCACATCATTAGAGAATGATGTGATTGACTTGACCCATTCCGTCACCTTAGCACAATGATCGTTTAGTTTGTTGCTATTGCTTTCTCCATAACTTATACATGTTCCTATGACTATGAGATCATGCAACTCCTGAATACCGGAGGAACACTTTGTGTGCTACCAAACGTCACAATGTAACTGGGTGATTATAAAGGTGCTCTACAGGTGCCTCCGATGGTGTTTGTTGAGTTGGCATAGATCGAAATTAGGATTTGTCACTCCGATTGTCGGAGAGGTATCTCTAGGCCCTCTCGGTAATGCACATCAATATAATCCTTGCAAGCAATGTGACTAATGAGTTAGTTGCGGGATGATGCATTACGGAACAAGTAAAGAGACTTGCCGGTAACGATATTGAACTAGGTATTGAGATACCGATGATCGAATCTTGGGCAAGTAACATACCGATGACAAAGGGAACAACGTATATCGTTACGCGGTTTGACCGATAAAGATATTCATAGAATATGTGGCAAACAATATGAACATCCATGTTCTGCTATTGGTTATTGACCAGAGACGTGTCTCGGTCATGTCTACATAGTTCTCAAACCCGTAGGGTCCGCACGCTTAACGTTCGGTGACGATCGGTATTATGAGTTTATATGTTTTGATGTACCGAAGGTTGTTCGAAGTCCCGGATATGATAATGGACATGACGAGGAGTCTCAAAATGGCCAAGACATAAAGATAGATATATTGGATGACTATGTTTGGACATCGGAATGGTTCCGGGTGAGTTCGGGCATTAACCGGAGTACCGGGGGTTACCGGAACCCCCCGGGGAGTATATGGGCCCTAATGGGCTTTAGGGGAGAGAGGGAGTGGCGTCCTAGGGCAGGCCGCGCCCCCCAAGGCCTAGTCCGAATTGGACTAGGGGGAGGGGCGGCGCCCCCTCCTTCTCTTCTCTCTTCCCTTCCCTTCTCTCCTACTCCTACTACATGGAAGGGGGGAATCCTATTCCCGGTGGGAGTAGGACTCCCCAGGGCGCGCCATAGTAGAGGGCCGGCCCTCCCCCTCCTCCACTCCTTTATATACGGGAGAGGGGGCACCCCATAAACACACAATTTGATCATTGATCTCTTAGCCGTGTGCGGTGCCCCCCTCCACCATAATCCACCTCGGTCATATCGTAGCGGTGCTTAGGCGAAGCCCTGTTCCGATAGCATCATCATCACCATCATCACTCCGTCGTGCTGATGAAGCTCTCCCTCGACACTCTGCTGGATCGTGAGTTCGTGGGACGTCACTGAGCCGAACGTGTGCAGATCGCGGAGGTGTCGTACTTTCGGTACTAGGATCGGTCGATCGTGAAGACGTACGACTACATCAACCATGTTGTCATAACGCTTTCGCTTACGGTCTACGAGGGTACATGGACAATACTCTCCCCTCTCGTTGCTATGCATCACCATGATCTTGCGTGTGCGTAGGGATTTTTTTTGAAATTACTGCGTTCCCCAACACCTCCTTCACGCTGCTCGGCCTCACCTATCCAGGCAGGTAATCCACACCCGACCCCCCTCCTCCTCCTCCTTCGACATCCCACATTCCCCGACCGCCAGCGTGACACCTTCCACCCAAATCACTGACCCCTCTGCCAAATAAGCGCCGACCTAAGCCATGGTGCACACAGTATAGCCAGGACCTCAAGGAGCATTTGGCAGCGGAGAAGCAAATCGCGGCCGCATGCATTGATGAGGTCATGATGGCTGCCACTCGTGCCGACCCCTAGATCTTGAAGAAGCACCTTGCCATTTCCTAGCTATGCCGGTTATGCATGCTTGGTTTACCCGTTGCGTGTGCTGCTCCTGCCTTTCCTTCACAAATTCTAGTGAATTGTGCTATCTAATTTTACCATGCAATCGGTTGCTCTTGTGTATATATTCTATATGTCATGTAGTGTGGTGCTCACTTATTAACTGTTTTGTTAATTAGTTGTCGTCTTCAGTTAACTCTTTGGTTCAAATTCTGCAAATGTGATGTTCAATTCTTCAGGCTGCAATTTTGTATTGTCTTCCATGTGAGAAATAAATCGAATTTATCTTTACAAAATTGTGGGTGCATTCTGTTATTGTATACAATGTGAGGAATAAATTGAATTTGGCTGTAGTAACTACATGAGAAACAAATATAATTGCTACAATTGGGTGTAGTTAACTATTTGGTTAACTGTTTGATCTTCTATTAGGAGTATGTTATATTGTGCAATGTGGTGCTCAGTTAATGTTTGGTTCATTTGTTGTGGTATTTAGTTAACTGCTTGGTTCAATGTTATATTGTGCAATGTGGTGCTCAGTTAATGTTTGGTTCATTTGTTGTGGTGTTTAGTTAATTGCTTGGTTCAATTCTGCAATGCGATGTCCAATTGTCATGGGTAGAATTTTGTATTGTTGTGCATGTGACACTTAATAAATGAGAAACATATGCAAGTGCTATATTTCCTAGTACTTAATCATGCTTGGTTTGGATAAATGGGTTTTCCCTGTGGCTTGAATTAATCTGATGAATCTGCAACGTGATTATTTTTCATCAACATATTTTACTGATAGCATGCGAACCCTTACTTAACCTGATGACCAACTACCTTATATGTGTTGCAGGGAAACAATGGGAAGCAATGAGGTTTACAATCGAGGTTAGCACATTGCATGGTCCGTTGTCTAATAGCACATTATTTTGCAATTGCAGGAACCATTCTAATATTTAGGTTTTTAACAATTTGGTCTTGCACATGTAGGTCCTGCTGTCAGAGGTTTTGACCCACTATTCGACCCTTTTTGCATATGGGGAAATGAGTTGTCCATGAATATCAGTCAAGTCATGAAACTTAGAAAGATTGTTAGGATAAAGAAATTAGCGACAAAAAACAACGAGATCTTTGTCTGCACAATGAAGAAGACATCAGTTCACTACAGGATGGTACCAACTATTATACCTTGCCTTTTTTTATACCTTTGCCCCATTTCCAATATAGAGAAGATATTTATGCACATCCTTGTTTTCAGGCCTTTCCAAAGCAGTTCACTAATGATTACCTCTCAAACCACCTGTATGGTTAGGAGGCGAGGAAGGTATTCATACAACACCCACAGTTCAATATTGAAGTATTCCTGAAGAGGACGGAGGATGGACGGTCAATCATCCATAGGCACTGGCCTAAAGTTACAAAGACCTTCAACATCAATGAAGGTTCAATATTCGCCTTTTGCTTTAGCAGTTTTCCAGATGAGATACATCTGTCTATGTACCGTCTATGATGCTAATTTCGAAAGGTTATAGATGTTTGTAGTGACCAGACCTCAAACGGTCCAATCTCTGTGCTCAGGTGTCATCCCTGGATCAGTAATGCTGACACCACACAGTAGTTGAAGGATTTATAACAGAGTAGTAATCACACACTTATTACATCGAGTGTCTCAAAAGAGAACTTATTACAATAAATATGTCGTAAGGCCATCTAATAACGATAACAGCGGAAGGCTTGGAAGATAAGTGAGTCCATTAACAACAACGGCATCACTGAGTATAGAACCACGACCTAAAACTCCTTAATCATCGTCTGAAAAGTCTACAACATTAACGTTGCAGCCCGAAACGGGTCAGCACATGGAATATGCTGGCAAAGTAACACATAGAGAGTAATGGAATGAAACAGCTATTCTATATGCATATTTGGCTGGTGGAAAGCTCTATGGTTACAGTTTTGCATAAAGCCAATTTTTCCCTACTGCAAAGGAATAAGTTTATTTAACTATCATGGTGGTTGTTAAACATTGAGAATGGTTGACAACATTCTCAATCCCAATTTAACATCATCATTAAATCAAACCCAACAGAATTAATTTAGAGTAACATGTTGAGATACACATGATAATCCAGGTACTAGATACTCAAGATGTCCATAACCGGGGACACGGCTAACCATGATTAGTTTATGCACTCTACAGAGGTTTGCGCACTTTTCCCCACAAGACTCGATCTCCTCCGTTGGATTTCTCGCACTACATGGTGTTTGAGAAACGGATGACCGAGACATATTCTTTCAGAAGCGCTAGCACCTTACGAACGGTTAGACCATACCAACCTACATCCCCTTCATCTGCTAGTCTACCACTGTAAGAGTTCGCATGACTTAATCAACTATGCGAGAGCCCATAATAGCTTGTGGCTGCACATGGAAGTTTCTAGCATGAATAATCTCATGATCCCTTAGAGCCTAGGTGGCGGTCCATAAAGAAAAACAGGCAATCACTGGAATACCCAGGTGCCTCAATCCACCCAGATGTGTATTTAAGTTGCCACCTTACATAAACCATTAATTAACAATATCACATCTGTCATGGAAACACTCACCCAATCCACGTCTACTAGCTTAGCATGGCATAGTAAGCAAACGTAGAAGTAACTCCCAAAGGTTTGATAACAACAGGTAATAGGTACTACCTCATCTACTTCCCAAACCCACAATTTAATTAGATCCTAATCATGCAATGTGCGAGGATTGGTCTAATGCAATAAAACTGGGTAGAGGGAAAAACATGATCAAAGTGTTACTTGCCTTGCTGATGATCCGGGAAACCTAGCGATTCGAAGTAGCAAGTAGCGCACTCCCTGTACTCTATCGCAAACAAAAAAGCATACAGTAAGTACTCGACTAATGCACAAGTAAAACACAAATAAGAGACCTAACTAGAAAGTTCAACTTAAGAACTCCGGTTGGCAAAAAGAATCAAATCGAACGAAGCAACAGAAGACAAACGGCAAAAAGAAACAAGCTTCGTTTACTATTCTTGATCTAGGGAAATTTTTACAATGGCAAAAACTTGTTTAAGTTGGCTAAACGGAAAGAGGGTTTTGAGACGAAACTCCAGGCGCTTGAATCGCCTGATTCCGATAAACGAGCGAAAAGTTAAACTAAAACGAAAATCAGATCAGAAATCGCGATCAAAAAAATCGCGGATTTAATCCGAGAAAAAGAAAAACGACGAACAGTTTAACGAATGAACGTTCGTTAACTGGATCTAAACGAAGAACGCGTTCGTTAAAACGAATGAACGAGCGAATGCTCGCCAATTAGCCTAAACCGAAAAAACCGATCTAAAGAAAAAAACGGAAAGTAAAAAAACCAAACGAAAACCGGCAAAAACCGAACGATTTTTCCGGGAAAACCGGCGGCGGGTCAACCTCGGCGGCTCGGCGGCGAGACGGGCGGCGGCGGCTCCGGTGAGGCGGCATCGGCGGCGGCGGGGTCCGACGGGGCGGCACGGGGAGGCGGCGTCGGCGGCGGCGGGCGGCGTCGTCGGGCGCGGGGCGGCGGCGGCGTCGCGCGCTACGACAGCGGCGGCGGGCGCGGGGCTCGAGGCGGCGGCGGCTAGGGTTTCGGCCCGGGGCGGGCCGGCGGCTTATAAAGGCTGACGCCGGAGGAGTCCGGGCCTAGCACGGCCCGTAGGTCGGTTCAGTTTTTTTTAAAATAGTTACGCTCAGAAAAAACAACAAAAAGACTACTAAACGGACTCCAAAAATCCCGAAATAAATTTTCGCTGGCTTCTAAAATCAAGACGCACAGGATGAACATTTATTTGGGGCCTAAATGCAATTTTTAAAAACGCGCATTTTTCCTAAATTCAAATAAAATACTCCCTCCATTCCACAATGTAGTTCTTCCTCTATCCCCGTGCTTCAACTTTGGCCGTAAATTTAACTACCAAGACCGATTGCGACGGGAGCAAAAATTATATCAGTGAATTCGTATTCAAAAGAAGTTTTCAATTATATAATTTTTTCTCCCACCGCAGTTGGTCTCGTTGGTTAAATTTATGGTCAAAGTTGAATCTCGAGAAGCGCAGGCGCACTATATTTTGGGATGAAGGGAGTAGCAAATAAAACCAAAATAAATCTTATTTGATTTTTTATTAAATCCTCAATATTTCTTTATTTTGGGAAAGTCATTTTATTCCCTCTCTCATAATTTTTGTAATAGAAATAATTGAAGATAAAATAAATGAAATCAAATGATCCTATTTTCAAAATTCGAGACATCTCAAATATGAAAATAACGAAATCCCCAACTCTCTCCGAGGGTCCTTGAGCCGTGTGAAATTTCTAGGATGAACCAAAATGCGATAAATATGATATGCAATGATGATCTAGTGTATAACATTCCAAATTGAAAATTTGGGATGTTACAAACCTACCCCCCTTAAGATGAATCTCGCCCTCGAGATTCGGGTTGGCTAGAAAATAGGTGAGGATGGTCCTTCAGCAAATCTTCCTCTCGCTCCCAGGTGGCTTCATCCTCCGTGTGGTGGCTCCACTGAACCTTGCAAAACTTGATAACCTTGCTGCGGGTGACTCGACTGGCATACTCTAGAATCTTAACTGGTTTCTCCTCATAGGTCAAATCACTGTCCAACTGAATTGCTTCCAGCGGCACTGTATCTCTCAGCGGTATGTCAGCCATCTCTGCGTGGCACTTCTTCAACTGGGAAACATGGAACACGTCATGAACTCCTGACAATCCTTCGGGCAAGTCCAACTTATAGGCTACTTCTCCCATACGTTCCAAAACTTTGTATGGGCCTACAAAACATGGCACTAATTTTCCCTTAACTCCAAAGCGCTTAACTCCTCGAAGTGGTGATACTCGAAGATAAACTCGGTCTCCGACTTCGTAAACTGTCTCCTTGCGTTTAGAATCTGCATAATCTTCTGCATGGACTGGGCTACCTTGAGCCTATCGCAAATCAATTTCACTTTCTGTTCAGAGTCCTTTATTAGATCCGGTCCAAACAACTGGCGGTCTCCAACTTCATCCCAAGACAATGGGGTCCTGCACCTTCTTCCGTACAAGGCTTCGAAAGGGGCCATCTTCAAACTGGATTGATAGCTGTTGTTGTAAGAGAACTCTACATACGGCAAATTCTCGTCCCAACTAGATTCGTAATCTAGCGCACAAGCTCTTAGCATATCCTCCAAAATCTGATTGACTCTCTCAGTCTGTCCATCTGTTTGCGGGTGGAAAGCTGTGCTAAACTCCAGTCTGGTTCCCAAAGTTTCATGCAACTGATTCCAGAACTTTGAGGTAAATTGGGTTCCTCTATCTGATACTATGCTCCTAGGAACTCCATGCAGACAAACGATTCTAGTCATGTATATCTTTGCCAACTTTGCACTGGTATAGGTAGTCTTCACGGGAATGGAATGAGCTACCTTTGTCAAACAATCGACTACAACCCAAATCGAGTCATAGCCTGAACGTGTTCTGGGAAATCCTGTGATAAAATCCATGCCTAACTTATCCCACTTCCATTCGGGTATTGGCAACGGTTGTAGCAATCCTGCTGGCTTCTGATGCTCTGCCTTTACTCTCTGACATACATCACAAACCGCTACATATTCTGCAATATCCTTCTTCATTCCGGTCCACCAGAAAATATCCTTCAAATCCAAATACATCTTGGTATTTCCTGGGTGGATCGAATATGGTGAATCATGGGCCTCTTGTAAAATTAACTTCCTGATCTCCGAATCATTTGGTACATAAACACGGTCTTCAAACCATAAGGTATCGTGCTCATCCTCACGAAATCCCTTAGCTTTTCCTTTTCTTATTTTCTCCTTTATAGAGGCAATCTCCTTGTCAGTCTTTTGGGCTTCTCTGATCTTATCCATCAACGTAGACTAAATCTCCAATGCTGCTACATAGCCTCTTGGAACTATTTCCAAACATAGCTTGTGAAGATTTTCGGCTAACTCACTTGGTAAATCTCCCATCTTTAAGGTGTTGACAAGACTTTTACGGCTCAACGTGTCAGCTACTACGTTAGCCTTTCCAGGGTGATAATGCAATCTCATATCATAATCCTTGATGAGCTCCAACCATCTCCTTTGTCTGAGATTCAACTCCTTCTGTGTGAAAATATACTTCATGCTCTTGTGATCCGTGTACACCTCGCAATGGTTTCCAATCAGAAAATGTCTCCAAGTCTTCAATGCATGCACAACGGCTGCTAACTCTAAATCATGTGTAGCATAATTCAACTCATGGGGCTTAAGCTATCGTGAGGCATATGAAACAACTCTTCCTTCCTGCATAAGCACTTCTCCAAGTCCTCGACGTGAAGCGTCACAATACACCTCATAATCCTTGGTCTGATCCAGTAAAATCAACACTGGTGAGGTAACCAAACGTTTCTTCAACTCCTGAAAACTAGCCTCACATTCCTCAGTCCATATGAACTTGGTATCCTTCTTCAACAACTCCGTCATAGGCTTCACAATCTTTGAGAAATTCTCAATGAACCTCCGGTAGTATCCTGCGAGTCCAAGAAAACTCCGGATCTCTCCAACTGTGGTTGGCGCTTCCCACTTGGTCACGGTATCAACTTTAGTGGGATCTACTGCTATACCTTCTCCGGATATAACGTGTCCGAGAAATCAAACTTCTTTCAACCAAAACTCACATTTGCTAAACTTGGCATATAACTGATGTTCTCTGAGCTTACCAAGTACCAAACGCAAATGCTCGTTATGCTCCTCTTCATTCTTCGAGTAAACCAGGATATCATCAATGAACACTACGACGAACTTATCCAAGAACTCCATAAACACTTTGTTCATCATGTTCATGAAATATGCTGGTGCGTTAGTCAGACCAAATGACATAACGGTATACTCGTACAGCCCATACCTGGTGGTAAAAGCCGTCTTGGGTATATCCTGTTCTCGAATCTTCAACTGGTGGTATCCTGGTCGCAGATCGATCTTGGAAAATACCTTAGCTCCTTGCAATCGATCAAATAGATCATTGATCATCGGTAGTGGGTATTTGTTCTTGATGGTTACTTCATTCAATCCTCGATAACCGACAACCATCCTTAACGATCCATCCTTCTTTTCCACTAGAAGTACTGGCGATCCCCAAGGCGAAGAACTTGGGCGAATATATCCTTTATCCAGTAACTCCTTAATTTGCTTCTTAATTTCCACCAAATCCTTTGCAGGCATCCTATATGGTCTCTTTGATATTGGCCTTGTGCCTGGCAATTCTTCTGGAAATACATCGGGGAAATCCTTCACTACTGGTACGTCTTCCTGCACAACTCCTGTGAAACAATTTGCTTGAGTCCTCTTTGGCACATGTCGGGATACATATTTGATCCTTCTCCCTTCTGGGGTGGTAAGCAAAATTGACTTACTGGCACAATCGATGTTTCCACCATACATCGACAACCAATCCATGCCTAATATCACATCCAATCCTTGGGATTCCAACACTATTAGGTCTGAGGGAAATACGTAGTTACCAATCCTTAATGGCAACCGATCACACCATAGACTAGCCATATATTCTGCTCCAGGCGAGGTTACTAACATGGGTGACCTAAGGGCTTGGGTTGGCAGTTTATACTTATCCCCAAGTCCCCTTGATATGTATGAATGCGATGCACCAGTATCGAAAAGAACAAGTGCAGTAAATGACTTAACCAAAAACTTACCGATTACTGCATCCGACTGCTCTTCAACCTCCTCCACGTTAACGTGGTTCACCTGTCCCCTATTGAAAGGGTTCGGCTTCTTCCCTGAGCTTCCATTGCCATTTCCATTCTGGGATTCAGGACATTCATTGGCATAATGTCCGGTCTTCTGGCACTTAAAGCAAGTGACTTGGCTCAGGTCTCTCTTGGCTGGGGTCGATGGGTTGGGGCGGTTCTGGCCGTTGCTTCCTCCATTCCCATTACCATTCTTGGTGCCATTGTGGTTGTGCGAGCTACCTCCTCCATGGGTATGCTGAAAATGTCCTCCCGGTCTAGGAGTGAAACGTGGCTTCTGCTGAGCTCCTGAATTGTGCTTTCCTTGTCCATACTTCCTCTTGCGATTCTCAATCTGCTGCTGCTTTCCTTCAATCATAAGAGCACAATCTACCAACTCCTGGTAATTGTTGAAGGTTGCTACCATCAACTGCATGCTCAACTCATCATTTAGTCCTTCCAGAAACTTCTCCTGCTTTGCTGCATCCGTAGCAACGTCATCTGGGGCATAACATGCTAATTTACTAAAGTCCTCCACATACTGGCCAACTGTCCATCCTCCTTGGCGCAAGTCGGAACTCTCGCTTCTTTATGGCCATAGCTCCTGCTGAAACATGGGCAGTTCAAAAAGCCTGCTGAAACTGGTCCCATGTGACAGTGTCGACAGGGAAAGTGGCTGTGAAATTCTCCCACCATGATGATGCGGGTCCTTCAAGTTGATGTGCGGGAAACTTCACCTTTCCCAAATCCGTACATCCTGCTATGGTCAACTCCCTAGCTGTCTTGCGGAGCCAATCATCTGCTACTATCGGCTCAGTGCTACTGGAAAACACCGGCGGATTCAGCCTAAGAAAACGGGCTAAGTGATCAACAGGTGGTGGTGGTGGTGGGTTGTTGTTGTTGTTTTGTCGGGACCCCGATTCCAAGTCACATAGATCTAGCCGGTAACAACTCATATCACTTTGCGGCCTCACGCACGGTATCCCACGGGGGTCGCCTTACCATGGCCCGGGACCGTTTGCGCCTTTTGGCTCACGTATATGATAGTGTCGCTAGCATCCATATGACAGAGAACCCGGGCCGACATGGCTAGTCGTGAAACCAAAGCGGCACTAACCTATGGGGACAAGCATACATGAATCATATCGAGCGTGTCGGTCAGCAGCGTGTGAATCCGGGCTGTAGCACTAGGCTAACAAGACTCCGGGAACCCGGGCTGTAGCAGGCTAGGCAGGACTCCGGATGGCACTGTGTGACATTTCCCCGAAGGGACAGACACATGAATGAAGTGAAACACATGCCGGCCAGTCAAGTGTCCTGAGCAGTAGTGCTCGGCTAGCAGGACTCTGGTGAACCGGGGTGTAGTGGACTACTATGGCTCATGGAAGCACTAGACTACATTTCCCCATAAGGGAGGCTGCCAAGGATAAACAACTAGATTGTCGGATCCCACACATACCAAGCATTTCAATCATACACACAATATGCTCGATATGTGTAAATACAACATGGCATCACAACATAACTCTACAACTCAAGTATTTATTCATTAGGCTCTGAGGAGCGAGATATTACAAACATGGGTCTCATGACCCAACAATCATAGCATATAGGTCAAAGCACATGCGGAAGCTTAACATGTCTGAGAACAGACATCTACAAATGAAAAAGGCTAAGAAGCCTGACTATCTACCAGATCCTGCCGAGGGCACAAGATCGTAGCTGAGGTATCAAGCTAAACGTCGAAGTCCACGCGGAACTACTAGCGAGACTGAAGTCTCTCTACAAAACATAAATTAAGCAAACGTGAGTACAAAGGTACTCAGCAAGACTTACATCAGATCTAAACTACATATGCATCGGTATCATCAAGGGGGAGGGGTGGAGTTTAACTGCAGCAAGCCAGCTTTGACTCAGTGGCTAACCTGAACTACGATTGCAAGCAACTCTTTTGAGGTGGCGCACACGAGTCCACATATTCACCATTCAATACACCACCATGGATCCACTCTCGTCTCCCTATGAGAAGGCCATCCATAGCACTCACACTTATCTTGCGAGTTTTAGAGTATCCACTTTCACTTGTCTATGAACTGTTATAGTTTACCCAGAAGTCGATTACTGCGGACACGGCTATTCGAATAGATGATGTTAACCCTACAGGGGTGTACTTCTTCACACACGCTCTCACCACTTACCGCCGTTTACACGACATGTACTCGGCAACCTTCAAGCGGAAGCCCAACGAGGGTGTCGGCCACGGCCTACCTAAACACTCAAGTCTCTAGTCCAGGTTTATCGCCTATCCAGGTTCCATCCGCAGGGAGTCCGGGCGAGGTTTCCACATACGGCCCCGAACGATGTGAACAGGGTTCCCGAGACACCAAACGGGCGCCCGGTACACCGTGCCACATTGTATCTACCGCAACATAGCCCACCCCTAGGGTCAGCGCTACGCACGGCCGCCAACACATATCCTATAAACACTAGAAACTAGTTGCAACTCCTGGACAGAGGACAAGGGTGATCAAGAAGCCGAGAGGGTCCATTGGTTTCAGGCCCAATGCGTGCTAGTAACTGTTTCATGGATCACAAACACAGAACTCAGTTCCTAAGAACGGTTTCAATGAGACAACCCACCATGTACTCCTACATGGCCTCTCACCGTTACCTTTACCAAATCGTGTTCACACACTTAGCTCACACACAGTAGGACATGTTCACACATCTCCGGTTCATCCCCGATGAACCAGACCTGACACGACTCTATGCAATAGTAGGCATGACAAACAAACATGAATGAGTAGGCACATTAGGGCTCAAACAACTCCTACTCATGCTAGTGGGTTTCATCTATTTACTGTGGCAATGACAGGTCATGCAGAGGAAAGGGGTTCAACTACCGCAGCATGTAACAGTTGAACCGTTGTTGTCCTAATGCAGTAAAAGAGAGCAGGAGCGAGAGAGTGGGATTGTATCGGAATGAACAAGGGGGTTTTGCTTGCCTGGCACTTCTGAAGATAATATAACTCTTCATCGGTGTCATCGATCACAACGTCGGTACATCGTCTATCGAGAGGGGACATTTACGGGCAAACAAGGAAGAACACAATCAATGCGATGCAACAATATGATGCATGATCATGACATGGCAATATGCTGTTGATCGAGCTAATGCAGCTAGGAACAAGTTAAATGGAGTTTGTTTCCACACTAGGTTCAAATTCAAATTCAAACTATTAATTCAAATAGTGCATTATCATGTTTTGGACTAAACAGTGAGGTTAAGTTGTTCAAACATGCATGAAAATGCCATAAACAGATTCCTTGAATTTTTTTGATAATTTTTCATATATAATTTATTTCATTTGGAGTTACGGTTGATTTTCTATGATTTTTAGAAGTTTTGGGCATTTTCTGAAAATAAATAAATCATTTAAGATTTATTTAAATTCCAGAAAGGAATTATTGCATCAGCATGACCTCACAGTGACGTCAGCAGGTCAATGGCTCGGTCCAGGTCAAACCTGACGTGTGGGGTCCACACGTCGGTGACACAGTCAACTAACTAAGTTAGTTAGCCCTAACTAACTGGGCTGGGCCCACTAGTCAGCGACTAACCCAACTAACCTAACTAGCTAATTAGCGCTAACTAAACTAATTAGTCGGGTGGGGCCCGTGAGTCAGTGAGAGAGAGGGGGAGGTCAAACCGAGCAGTGGGGTCAACCCACGCCGGTCAACGGGTCAGCGGTCGCCGGAGTTGCGCCGGCGGCGACAAAAACCGATGATGGAGACACCGTGGGAAGGCGCTACAGGGGGCGGTTTCGAGCGTGGTTTGGCTCGTTGGAACGCCCGCAATGCAGCGCGTCCAGCGGTGGCTGTGGCCACGGCTGTGGTGGCCGGTAGCGGCAACTGCGGCGAGCGAGGCGGCGGCCGGAGCTCGGGATACACGGGCGCGGGGTTTCAGCGCGAGCTTAGAGCAACGGCGTGGCGCGTTCGCTTCCTGGGGACGTGTTGAGCATGTTGGTGATGCTAGGGCGGGCGGGAGAGCACAGGAGCATGGAGCTCGTCGGCCATGGCGGCGGCCGGAGCTCGGAGCTCGCGGGCAAAGGTGCTACGGCACAGAAAAGAGCAAAACGAGGGAGGGGGAGGGGGAAGGAGCTCATGGTGAACTCAATGGCGTCGTCAGCAAGGTCGGGGGAGCACCCAAAAGAGCGGGGCGGCGATGGGGATCTCCAGCGTCTAGGGTTGAAAAAGAAGACGGGGGGGAGCACTCGGGGCTTCCGGCGTCACGTGGGTTGGTGGAGACGAAGAGGACAGCGCGGCGGTTCTTCTGGAGGCATCGGCGAGGCGAGGGGTGGACGATGGCAGCGGTGGTTCTCATCGTCGGCGGCGGGCGCGTTCGGTGAGGAGAACAGAGGAGGGGGGGAGAGCGTTCGGGGGAGAGAGAGGAGAGGTACATCGCGGTGCTGGGCTTCGCCTGGTGCATCGAGGAGGAGCCATGTAGGCTGGGAGGGAGGAGGTGGAGGCCTCGGGCGCGCTGACGTCGACACGCCTCTGCCTACTGACAGAGGTGGAAGAAGACCAAGGCGCCCCTGGTGGGCTGGCCGATTCTGCTGGGCCATCAGGTAAGTGGGCCTCAGGTAAGCGCCAGGTTAGTCCTTGTCTCTCTCTTTTCTTATTTCTGTTTTGTATTTTTTGTAATTGTGTTTGGATTTATTAAAAATGCCAGAGCATTTCCAAAAATCATGCAACTGACTATGGCCACTGTTTGGAATATTTCCAACAGTAAACATTTCAGTTTGTGATTATTTGGGCATTTAAAATATTTTATAGGATTTAAATGCTCAAATGCAAATACTGTATGATTTAATTCAGTGACCCCCAATTGACCTAGAAAAATGTGCAATATTTTTGGCAGAGGTTCAAGACCAATCCAAAGATGATGAACATTTTAGAGGGGCATTTTGGGTTCAGTGAAATGATTTTTATTTGGACCCTAGTTGAGTTTCATTTGCTGCTAGGGTTTATCAGCCCCCATTTCAAAATTAAAAGAAATTGAAATTGATGCATGATGCAATGCCACTAATTACAAGAAGATTTCTAGGGCTGTGACAACTCACCCCCACTAAAAAAGAATCTCGTCCCGAGATTCAAGACGTGAGGTAAGAAGACAGAGGGAACACCAATAAAGAATCTTCACGATCCGATTGCCCTTCTCGAAGATGTTGATTCATTGCATCATGTCGATCTTGACATCCTCGCTTTGAGGTCTTCATCCACGCGATGACGAAGGAAAGAAACTCAACTAGGATTGATCTTCTCAAAGATCGAGCTAAACAATATCAACTCGCGGAACAAGATGTTGAAACATCTCAAGTTGAGACGCAAAACACATCGAGAGGGATGGAAGAACAATGACGGGGTTTGATTTGCTGGGCAACAATTCCACGCCAAAATAGATGGTGAGGGGGTTTCAAAGTAGCGAGAAGTTATGTTGCCCATAATACCATACGAGGCACCTTAGTGAAGGTGACTCATAGAGCTATTCCCTTAAGTGGCAAAAAGAATTACTTTTGATTCAAAGATCGTTGAAACTCTTCATACCAGCTTAAGGCAAGTTACAATTGATCATTTGAGATAGCTTGAAGAGATGGCATACTTGGACTAGGATGGATGATGTGGACTACATTGTTGAAGACAACGCAATGGATGATTTTTGCTTATCATCGGAAATGGATGGGACCTATGGTAAGTCCACTTTTGAAGATGATCATGAACAACAACTATTAAGGTGCAAGCTGGGAACAAAATGCAAATGTTGGGAATGATTCTAGTAACTGGGGAGAAGGTTCACCGGCAAAGGTGATTCCACCAATTGGATGGTTATCGAACAACTGAGAGAACGGAGGCACATTCCAGTTAACGAAAACATCAGAACCTAGTGCCTAAGCGTGCTCTCAAGAACTTGAGCATTTCCATACTCATCAAGGTCTTTCCAACATCTGTGCCGAGGATCCTGGGAACACATCTTACTACCATGATGAATAGTGATGGACAATGCGGGTGCAAAGGAAGATAACACTTTCTCAGATTTCACCTTAGCGAGGCCAAGGAAACAAAATCTGGATGATCGACCGAGAGACATTTAGCACTCCGCTTCTAATGTTCTCCTTGATGTGCTAGGATCACCCATTTATTGATACGGTTTGGTATCTAGGACATCTTGTAAAGGTCAGACTTCGGGAGCACAAGAATCCGTAAGGATTAACTACGGAGGTAAATCCTACAAAATCCTCATGGGAAGGTGGCCAACTTCCTCAATCAAGATACTACAATAATAGGTCTTCCGACTGGATGTGTTGGCCATGACATCCACTTTACCGGTTACCGAGGGACCAATATTATAGTCCTTGGAAAGTGCTCCGACCATCATATCTGCCTGAGATTCAGATCTTGTTGGTGTCAGGATATTCCAGACTCATCGAGTCTAGAAACAAAATGAAAGTTTGCAACACAAATCGACGAGATGACATTGCGAGATTCTCAGGAAATGGACTATGGTAGTAAGCTCCAAAACATGAGCTGGTTCTGCTAAACACATGTGGACACGCTGTCCCAGACAAGCATGACCACATGGTGGTCTTACAATGAAACACTACCGAGTCCTGGTTGGGAACCATCATCAAGGATATCGAAGTCCTTGCGTAAGTCATATGATTAGCTCTTATGGAGAACTTCTTCTCCCTGAACAAGTCAATCAGTGGCTTGGTGTGCTAGGGATACGTATGGAATGAAGATGATCAGTCTATCATACCATAGAGTACTTCGCACGTGCATGACTGACTTGGGACGATTCCAAAGGAAGCAAAAACAAACTTTCTCGAATTCACGGCGGCAACTTGCACCTAATGCACATGAACTTGGAGAAAGTCACTTCTTACACCAAACATATATTTCATGAATGGGACATGAAGATAATGCTTACAAAAGTTTCCAGCACTAACTTAGATGTTCAACATGAATCATGGGGGAGACAACATGCTGCTGATGGGCTCAACAGCAACTCATCAAAATTTCCATATCACTGGACTTCCACCATCATGTGAACACGGTGGTAGCATTGGTCAGACCAAAGGATGTAATGGTGTATGCTCGAGGGATCAACCACAAGTAAAACAACATTACGAACATCGTTGGTTCTGATTTGACTTGATGATAGCCCATACCCAAGTCAAAGTTTTGACAAGACAATAGATCCAACAACTGATCACGAGGACCAATTGGTGAAGATATCATCTTTCTTCAACAGACGCACAAACACAAATATATCCCTTAACATGAACTAAGTCAGACAAGCTTTTATCTTCCAACTTCCCAAGTTGTTGTTTAGCTCAACCGACTAGCTCAGGGTATCCAACACAGATTCTTGGAGAATGGGTGGTTTGGAGAAAACCAACATGACCACAAACTCAACATAGCGGTCAGGTGACAACCTGGTAATACTTCCGAGAAGATATTCGGAACATCATGAACCACCGATATGTTACTAAGATCGAGAACAATCTTGCTGTTCAAGGCAAGACGATTTGATCAAATAAGCAAGGGGTTGAATAATCCTCACTCATTGATCGAAGAGTGCACCAGAAATAAAGACTAGGTAGCACGATCAATTTTAGGATGATGATTTAATAACCATCACACTAAGAATGAGAATATTGTCCATTAACTACCAAGCAACGGAGTTGCTAGGAGTATTGATTTCACACACCACGTTTCACTTGTCGACATTCCGGTTGCAACAACACGGAAACCGAGAAATGAATAATGATGGAGAGAGTATCACTGCGTCAAGAATTCATGAGAGATGCTTCATTTCCTATGACAATCCTGACATAAAGGGGTAATACTCCGAGGTAGAACAGAATAAAAGGTGGATTGGCATTTTGATCTGCGGAATACAACCACTTTGACCCGATCCCAGAAATGGATGAGGTACTGGAGTTTGTTTCTCCTAGTCATTCTGGAATAGGATGGCTTGACGGACCACAAGAATAATAGGCATCGATGAACACGAATGCACAACTATTCCTGACTATCAATTGATAGACTAGGGTCGGAATACAGCTGAGGAGGGTCAACTCAAGGAACATATAACTTTCTGAGTTGTGGATGCATAGATTAGTATGTCGAACCAAGTTCAACATATTTCTTCCGGATAACCCATGCAGAAAGGTAGGGTTGGCAGAGTCACAACATAGAATGGAGAACTCATCAGGAGCACTCTGTCGTGACCTTTTGGTTCAAAAGAACTCCTGCCAAGAATGGTTCATGATAATTGGAAGAAGGATATACCACGGACCTCGAGGACTGATGCAAAGGTTACGAATATCCTAAAGGAACTATCAAACACTATCAACATGAGGTAAGTAGGGTGAATCTCGGGTTCAGGAACCCATGAATAGAATACCTACCACTACATGGCATCATGGGATGCTTTCGAGAGTGATGGCCAGAATCATCACACTGGGAACACAAAACATGGCTAGATTACTAGGTGATCCTCTAAGACACCTAGGGTCATAATAATAGCTCCGACATATATGCCGAGGCAACGGAGTACCTCAACTTGACGATTAGTGTGGTTAATCTGGCCCAAAGGAACATCGAGAATGGAAAGAAGGGATTTGCAAATGCATCAGACTATTTAGAAACCTGGGATGACTCGGACAACATAACGACTGTAAATGCTCAAAATGATTTGAGACATCCTGCAAAAATGGTGGCATAACCAATCAACATCACAATATCAAGGTTCTGAGGCCAGTTATGAATATATGGAAGTAGTAGGGACGGAACTAAAGTTTGAAACTATCAATTCTATAAGTCTATGGATTAGTAGCACGTCATCCTGATAGATAGATGAGAAGGCCTAATTCTTAATCCCCGTAGAAAAGAAGAGTTTGACTCAGATCAGAAGGCCATGAGGTATAAGGAGTAAAAAGAGCCTTACGTTCCCTCCCACAATCAATTCCCTTACATAACTAAAGCAGGTCTAGACTCAACTTCGACCAGTTTGGCTTAGTAATCCTACAGGCAGTCAGGCTCTGATACCAATGCTGTCGGGACCCCGATTCCAAGTCACATCGATCTAGCCGGTAACACCTCATATCACTTTGCAGCCTCACACACAGTATCCCACGGGGGTCGCCTTACCATGGCCCAGGACCGTTTGCGCCTTTTGGCTCACGTATATGATAGTGTCGCCAGCATCCATATGACAGAGAACCCGGGCCGACATGGCTAGTCGTGAAACCAAAGCGGCACTAACCTATGGGGATAGGTATACATGAATCATATCAAGCGTGTCGGTCAGCAGCGTGTGAATCCGGGCTGTAGCACTGGGCTAACAGGACTCCGGGAACCCGGGCTAAAGCAGGCTAAGCAGGACTCCGGATGTCACCGCGTGACATTTCCCCGAAGGGACAGACACATGAACAAAGTGAAACACATGCCGGCCAGTCAAGTGTCCTGAGCAGTAGTGCTGGGCTAGCAGGACTCCGGTGAACCGGGCTGTAGCGGACTAATATGGCTCATGGAAGAACTAGACTACATTTCCCCATAAGGGAGGCTGCCAAGGATAAACAACTAGATTGTCGGATCCCACACATACCAAGCATTTCAATCATACACACAATATGCTCGATATGTGTAAATACAACATGGCATCACAACATAACTCTACAACTCAAGTATTTATTCATTAGGCTCCGAGGAGCGAGATATTACAAACATGGGTCTCATGACCCAACAATCATAGCATACAGGTCAAAGCACATGCAGAAGCTTAACATGTCTGAGAACAGACATCTACAAATGAAAAAGGCTAAGAAGCCTGACTATCTACCAGATCATGCCGAGGGCACAAGATCGTAGCTGAGGTATCAAGCTAAACGTCGAAGTCCACGCGGAACTACTCGCGAGACTGATGTCTCTCTACAAAACATAAATTAAGCAAACGTGAGTACAAAGGTACTCAGCAAGACTTACATCAGATCTAAACTACATATGCATCGGTATCATCAAGGGGGGGTGGAGTTTAACTGCAGCAAGCCAGCTTTGACTCAGTGGCTAACCTGAACTACGATTGCAAGCAACTCTTTTGAGGTGGCGCACACGAGTCCACATATTCACCATTCAATACACCACTATGGATCCGCTCTCGTCTCCCTACGAGAAGGCCATCCATAGCACTCGCACTTATCTTGCGAGTTTTAAAGTATCCACTTTCACTTGTCTATGAACTGTTATAGGTAACCCAGAAGTCCATTACCGCGGACACAGCTATTCGAATAGATGATGTTAACCCTACAGGGGTGTACTTCTTCACACACGCTCTCACCACTTACCGCCGTCTACACGACATGTACACAGCAACCTTCAAGCGGAAGCCCAACGAGGGTGTCGGCCACGGCCTACCTAAACACTCAAGTCTCCAGTCCAGGTTTATCGCCTATCCAGGTTCCATCCGCAGGGAGTCCGGCCGATGTTTCCACATACGGCCCCGAATGATGTGAACAGGGTTCCCGAGACACCAAACGGGCGCCCGGTACACCATGCCATGGTGTATCTACCGCAAAATAGCCCACCCCTAGGGTCAGCGCTACGCACGGCCGCCAACACATATCCTACAAACACCAGAAACTAGTTGCAACTCCTGGACAGAGGACAAGGGTGATCAAGAAGACGAGAGGGCCCATTGGTTTCGGGCCCAATGCGTGGTAGTAACTGTTTCATGGATCACAAACACAGAACTCAGTTCCTAAGAACGGTTTCAATGAGGCAACCCACCATGTACACCTACATGGCCTCTCACCGCTACCTTTACCAAATTGTGTTCACACACTTAGCTCACACACAGTAGGACTTGTTCACACATCTCCAGTTCATCCCCGATGAACCAGACCTGGCACGACTCTATGCAATAGTAGGCATGACAAAAAAACATGAATGAGTAGGCACATTAGGGCTCAAACAACTTCTACTCATGCTAGTGGGTTTCATCTATTTACTATGGCAATGACATGTCATGCAGAGGAAAGGGGTTCAACTACCGCAGCATGTAACAGTTGAACCGTTGTTGTCCTAATGCACTAAAAGAGAGCAGGAGCGAGAGAGTGGGATTGTATCGGAATGAACAAGGGGGTTTTGCTTGCCTGGCACTTCTGAAGATAATATAACTCTTCATCGGTGTCATCGATCACAACGTCGGTACATCGTCTATCGAGAGGGGACATTTACCGGCAAACAAGGAAGAACACAATCAATGTGATGCAACAATATGATGCATGATCATGACATGGCAATATGCTGTTGATTGAGCTAATGCAGCTAGGAACAAGTTAAATGGAGTTGGTTTCAACACTAGGTTCAAATTCAAATTCAAACTATGAATTCAAATAGTGCATTATCATGTTTTGGACTAAACAGTGAGGTTAAGTTGTTCAAACATGCATGAAAATGCCATAAACAGATTCCTTGAATTTTTCTGATAATTTTTCAAATATAATTTATTTCATTTGGAGTTACGGTTGATTTTCTATGATTTTTAGAACTTTTGAGCATTTTCTGAAAATAAATAAATCATTTAAGATTTATTTAAATTCCAAAAAGGAATTATTGCGTCAGCATGACCTCACAGTGATGTCAGCAGGTCAACGGCTCGGTCCAGGTCAAACCTGACGTGTGGGGTCCACATGTCAGTGACACAGTCAACTAACTAAGTTAGTTAGCCCTAACTAACTGGGCTGGGCCCACTGGTCAGCAACCAACCCAACTAACCTAACTAGCTAATTAGCGCTAACTAAAGTAATTAGTCGGGCGGGGCCCGTGAGTCAGTGAGAGAGAGGGGGAGGTCAAACCGGGCAGTGGGGTCAACCCACGCCGGTCAACGGGTCAGCGGTCGCCGGAGTTGCGCCGGCGGTGACAAAAACCGATGACGGAGACGCCGCGGGAAGGCGCTACAGGGGGCGGTTTCGAGTGTGGTTTGGCTCGTTGGAACGCCCGCGACGCAGCGCATCCAGCGGTGGCTGCGGCTGTGGTGGCCGGTAGCGGCAACTGCAGCGAGCGAGGCGGCGGCCGGAGCTCGGGACACACGGGCGCGGGGTTTCAGTGCGAGCTTAGAGCAACGCGTGGCGCGTTCACTTCCTGGGGACGCGTTGAGCATGTTGGTGATGCTAGGGCAGGCGGGAGAGCGCACGAGCATGGAGCTCGTCGCCCATGGCGGCGGCCGAAGCTCGGAGCTCGCGGGCAAAGGTGCTGCGGCACGGAAAAGAGCAAAACGAGGGAGGGGGAGGGGGAAGGAGCTCATGGTGAACTCGATGGCGTCGTCAGCAAGGTCGGGGAAGCACCCAAAAGAGCGGGGCGGCGATGGGGATCTCCGGCGTCCAGGGTTGAAAAAGAAGATGGGGGAGCACTCGGGGCTTCCGGCGTCACGTGGGTTGGTGGAGACGAAGAGGAAGGCGCGGCGGTTCTTCTAGAGGCATCGGCGAGGCGAGGGGTGGATGATGGCCGTGGTGGTTCTCGTCGGCGGCGGCGAGCGCGTTCGGTGAGGAGAACAGAGGAGGGGGGGAGAGCGTTCGGGGGAGAGAGAGGAGAGGTACAGCGCGGTGCTGGGCGTCGCCTGGTGCATCAAGGAGGAGCCAGGCAGGCTGGGAGGGAGGAGGTGGAGGCCTCGGGCGCGCTGGCGTCGACATGCCTCTTCCTACTGGCAGAGGTGGAAGAAGACCAAGGCGCCCCTGCTGGGCTGGCCGATTCTGCTGGGCCACCAGGTAAGTGGGCCTCAGGTAAGCGCCAGGTTAGTCCTTCTCTCTCTCTTTTCTTTTTTCTGTTTTGTATTTTTTTTGTAATTGTGTTTGGATTTATTAAAAATGCCAGAGCATTTCCAAAAATCATGCAACTGACTATGGCCACTGTTTGGAATATTTCCAACAGTAAACATTTCAGTTTGTGATTATTTGGGCATTTAAAATATTTTATAGGATTTAAATGCTCAAATGCAAATACTGTATGATTTAGTTCAGTGACCCCCAATTGACCTAGAAAAATGTGCAATATTTTTGGCAGAGGTTCAAGACCAATCCAAAGATGATGAACATTTTAGAGGGGCATTTTGGGTTCAGTGAAATGATTTTTATTTGGACCCTAGTTGAGTTTCATTTGCTGCTAGGGTTTATCGGCCCCCATTTCAAAATTAAAAGAAATTGAAATTGATGCATGAAGCAATGCCACTAATTACAAGAAGATTTCTAGGGCTGTGACAACTCACCCCCACTAAACAAAAATCTCGTCTCGAGATTCAAGACGTGAGGTAAGAAGACAGAGGGAACACCAATAAAGAATCTTCACGATCCGATTACCCTTCTCGAAGATGTTGATTCATTGCATCATGTCGATCTTGACATCCTCGCTTTGAGGTCTTCATCCACGCGATGACGACGGAAAGAAACTCAACTAGGCTTGATCTTCTCAAAGATCGAGCTAAACAATATCAACTCGTGGAACGAGATATTGAAACATCTCAAGTTGAGACACAAAACACATCGAGAGGGATGGAAGAACAACAATGGGGTTTGATTTGGTGGGCAACAATTCCACGCCTAAATAGATGGTGAGGGGGTTTCAAAGTAGCAAGAAGTTATGTTGCCCATAATACCATACGAGGCACCTTAGTGAAGGTGACTCGTAGAGCTATTCCCTTAAGTGGCAAAAAGAATTACTTTTGATTCAAAGATCATTGAAACTCTTCATACCAGCTTAAGGCAAGTTACAATTGATCGTTTGAGATAGCTTGAAGAGATGGCATACTTGGACTAGGATGGATGATGTGGACTACCTTGTTGAAGACAACGCAATGGATGATTTTTTCTTATCATCGGAAATGGATGGGACCTATGGTAAGTCCACTTTTGAAGATGATCATGAATAACAACTACTGAGGTGCAAGCTGGGAACAAAATGCAAATGTTGGGAATGATTCTGGTAACTGGGGAGAAGGTTCACCGGCAAAGGTGATTCCACCAATTGGACGGTTATCGAACAACTGAGAGAACAGAGGCACGTTCCAGTTAACGAAAACATCAGAACCTAGTGCCTAAGCGTGCTCTCAAGAACTTGAGCATTTCCATACTCATCAAGGTCTTACCAACATCCGTGCCGAGGATCCTGGGAACACATCTTACTACCATGATGAATAGTGATGGACAATGCGGGTGCAAAGGAAGATAACACTTTCTCAGATTTCACCTTAGCGAGGCCAAGGAAACAAAATCTGGATGATCGACCGAGAGACATTTAGCACTCCACTTCTAATGTTCTCCTTGATGTGCTAGGATAACCCATTTATTGATACGGTTTGGTATCTAGGACATCAAGTAAAGGTCGGACTTCGGGAGCACAAGAATCCGTAAGGATTAACTACGGAGGTAAATCCTACGAAATCCTCATGGGGAGGTGGCCAACTTCCTCAATCAAGATACTACAATAATAGGTCTTCTTACTAGATGTGTTAGCCACGACATCCACTTTACCGGTTACCGAGGGACCAATATTATAGTCCTTGGAAAGTGCTCCAACCATCATATCTGCTTGAGATTCAGATCTGGTCAGGATATTCCAGATTCATCGAGTCTAGAAACAAAATGAAAGTTTGCAACACAAATCGACGAGATGACATTGCGAGATTCTCAGGAAATGGACTATGGTAGTAAGCTCCAAAACATGAGCTGGTTCTGCTAAACACATGTGGAAACGCTGTCCCAGACAAGCATGACCACATGGTGGTCTTACAATGAAACACTACCGAGTCCTGGTTGGGAACCATCATCAAGGATATCGAAGTCCTTGCATAAGTCATATGATTAGCTCTTATGGAGAACTTCTTCTCCCTGAACAAGTCAATCAGTGGCTTGGTGTGCTAGGGATACGTATGGAATGAAGATGATCAGTCTATCATACCATAGAGTACTTCGCACGTGCATGACTGACTTGGGATGATTCCAAAGGAAGCAAAAACAAACTTTCTTGAATTCACAGCGGCAACTTGCACCTAATGCACATGAACTTGGAGAAAGTCACTTCTTACACCAAACATATATTTCATGAACGGGACATGAAGATAATGCTTACAAAAGTTTCCAACACTAACTTAGATGTTCAACATGAATCATGGGGGAGACAATATGCTGCTGATGGGCTCAACAGCAACTCATCAAAATTTCCATATCACTGGACTTCCACCATAAGTGAACACAGTGGTAGCTTTGGTCAGACCAAAGTATGTAATGGTGTATGCTCGAGGGATCAACCACAAGTAAAACAACATTACGAACATCGTTGGTTCTGATTTGACTTGACGATAGCCCATACCCAAGTCAAAGTTTTGACAAGACAATAGATCCAACAACTGATCACGAGGACCAATTGGTGAAGATATCATGTTTCTTCAACACACGCACAAACACAAAGATATCCCTTAACATGAACTAAGTCAGACAAGCTTTTATCTTCCAACTCCGCAAGTTGTTGTTTAGCTCAACCGACTAGCTCAGGGTATCCAACACAGATTCTTGGAGAATGGGTGGTTTGGAGAAAACCAACATGACCACAAACTCAACATAGCGGTTAGGTGACAACCTGGTAATACTTCCGAGAAGATATTCGAAACATCATGAACCACCGATATGTTACTAAGATCGAGAACAATCTTGCTGTTCAAGGCAAGACGATTTGATCAAATAAGCAAGGGGTTGAATAATCCTCACTCATTGATCGAAGAGTGCACCAGAAATAAAGACTAGGTAGCACGATCAATTTTAGGATGATGATTTAATAACCATCACACTAAGAATGAGAATATTGTCCATTAACTACCAAGCAACGGAGTTGCTAGGAGTATTGATTTCACACACCACGTTTCACTTGTCGACATTCCGGTTGCAACAACACGGAAACCGAGAAATGAATAATGATGGAGAGAGTATCACTGCGTCAAGAATTCATGAGAGATGCTGCATTTCCTATGACAATCCTGACATCAAGGGGTAATACTCCGAGGTAGAACAGAACAAAAGGTGGATTGGCATTTTGATCTGCGGAATACAACCACTTTGACCCGATCCCAGAAATGGATGAGGTACTGGAGTTTGTTTCTCCTAGTCATTCTGGAATAGGATGGCTTGACGGACCACAAGAATAATAGGCATCGATGAACACGAATGCACAACTATTCCTGACTATCAATTGATAGACTAGGGTCGGAATACAGCTGAGGAGGGTCAACTCAAGGAACATATAACTTTCTGAGTTGTGGATGCATAGATTAGTATGTCGAACCAAGTTTAACATATTTCTTCCGGATAACCCATGCAGAAAGGTAGGGTTGGCAGAGTCACAACATAGAATGGAGAAATCATCAGGAGCACTCTATCGTGACCTTTTGGTTCAAAAGAACTCCTGCCAAGAATGGTTCATGATAATTGGAAGAAGGATATACTACGGACCTCGAGGACTGATGCAAAGGTTACTAATATCCTAAAGGAACTATCAAACACTATCAACATGAGGTAAGTAGGGTGAATCTCGGGTTCAGGAACCCATGAATAGAATACCTACCACTACATGGCATCATGGGATGCTTTCGAGAGTGATGGCCAGAATCATCACACTGGGAACACAAAACATGGCTAGATTACTAGGTGATCCTCTAAGACACCTAGGGTCTTAATAATAGCTCCAACATATATGCCGAGGCAACGGAGTACCTCAACTTGACGATTAGTGTGGTTAATCTGGCCCAAAGGAACATCGAGAATGGAAAGAAGGGATTTGCAAATGCATCAGACTATTTAGAAACCTGGGATGACTCGGATAGCATAACGGCTGTAAATGCTCAAAATGATTTGAGACATCCTGGAAAAATGGTGGCATAACCAATCAACATCACAATATCAAGGTTCTGAGGCCAGTTATGAATATATGGAAGTAGTAGGGACGGAACTAAAGCTTGAAACTATCAATTCTATAAGTCTATGGATTAGTAGCACGTCATCCTGATAGATAGATGAGAAGGCCTAATTCTTAATCCCCGTAGAAAAGAAGAGGTTGACTCAAATCAGAAGGCCATGAGGTATAAGGAGTAAAAAGAGCCTTACGTTCCCTCCCACAATCAATTCCCTTACATAACTAAAGCAGGTCTAGACTCAACTTCGACCAGTTTGGCTTGGTAATCCTACAGGCAGTCAGGCTCTGATACCAATGCTGTCGGGACCCCGATTCCAAGTCACATCGATCTAGCCGGTAACACCTCATATCACTTTGCGGCCTCACGCACGGTATCCCACGGGGGTCGCCTTACCATGGCCCGGGACCGTTTGCGCCTTTTGGCTCACGTATATGATAGTGTCGCTAGCATCCATATGACAGAGAACCCGGGCCGACATGGCTAGTCGTGAAACCAAAGCGGCACTAACCTATGGGGACAGGCATACATGAATCATATCGAGCGTGTCGGTCAGCAGCGTGTGAATCTGGGCTGTAGCACTGGGCTAACAGGACTCCGGGAACACGGGCTGTAGCAGGCTAGGCAGGACTCCGGATGTCACCGCGTGACATTTCCCCGAAGGGACAGACACATGAACAAAGTGAAACACATGCCGGCCAGTCAAGTGTCCTGAGCAGTAGTGCTGGGCTAGCAGGACTCCGGTGAACCGGGCTGTATGGGACTACTATGGCTCATGGAAGCACTAGACTACATTTCCACATAAGGGAGGCTGCCAAGGATAAACAACTAGATTGTCGGATCCCACACATACCAAGCATTTCAATCATACACACAATATGCTCGATATGTGTAAATACAACATGGCATCACAACATAACTCTACAACTCAAGTATTTATTCATTAGGCTCCGAGGAGCGAGATATTAACAACATGGGTCTCATGACCCAACAATCATAGCATACAGGTCAAAGCACATGCGGAAGCTTAACATGTCTGAGAACAGACATCTACAAATGAAAAAGGCTAAGAAGCCTGACTATCTACCAGATCCTGCCGAGGGCACAAGATCGTAGCTGAGGTATCAAGCTAAACATCGAAGTCCACGCGGAACTACTAGTGAGACTGAAGTCTCTCTACAAAACATAAATTAAGCAAACGTGAGTACAAAGGTACTCAGCAAGACTTACATCAGATCTAAACTACATATGCATCGGTATCATCAAGGGCGGGGTGGAGTTTAACTGCAGCAAGCCAGCTTTGACTCAGTGGCTAACCTGAACTACGATTGCAAGCAACTCTTTTGAGGTGGTGCACACGAGTCCACATATTCACCATTCAATACACCACTATGGATCCGCTCTCGTCTCCCTACAAGAAGGCCATCCATAGCACTCACACTTATCTTGCGAGTTTTAGAGTATCCACTTTCACTTGTCTATGAACTGTTATAGGTAACCCGGAAGTCCATTACCGAGGACACGGCTATTCGAATAGATGATGTTAACCCTGCAGGGGTGTACTTCTTCACACACACTCTCACCACTTACCGCCGTTTACACGACATATACTCGGCAACCTTCAAGCGGAAGCCCAACGAGGGTGTCGGCCACGGCCTACCTAAACACTCAAGTCTCTAGTCTAGGTTTATCGCCTATCCAGGTTCCATCCGCAGGGAGTCCGCCCGAGGTTTCCACATACGGCCCCGAACGATGTGAACAGGGTTCCCGAGACACCAAACGGGCGCCCGGCACACCGTGCCACGGTGTATCTACCACAACATAGCCCACCCCTAGGGTCAGCGGTACGCACGGCCGCCAACACATATCCTATAAACACCAGAAACTAGTTGCAACTCCTGGACAGAGGACAAGGGTGATCAAGAAGCCGAGAGGGTCCATTGGTTTCGGGCCCAATGCGTGGTAGTAACTGTTTCATGGATCACAAACACAGAACTCAGTTCCTAAGAACGGTTTCAATGAGACAACCCACCATGTACTCCTACATGGCCTCTCACCGCTACCTTTACCAAATCGTGTTCACACACTTAGCTCACACACAGTAGGACATGTTCACACATCTCCGGTTCATCCCCGATGAACCAGACCTGACACGACTCTATGCAATAGTAGGCATGACAAACAAACATGAATGAGTAGGCACATTAGGGCTCAAACAACTCCTACTCATGCTAGTGGGTTTCATCTATTTACTGTGGCAATGACATGTCATGAAGAGGAAAGGGGTTCAACTACCGCAGCATGTAACAGTTAAACTGTTGTTGTCCTAATGCAGTAAAAGAGAGCAGGAGCGAGAGAGTGGGATTGTATCAGAATGAACAAGGGGGTTTTGCTTGCCTGGCACTTATGAAGATAATATAACTCTTCATCGGTGTCATCGATCACAACGTTGGTACATCGTCTATCGAGAGGGGACATTTATCGGTAAACAAGGAAGAACACAATCAATGTGATGCAACAATATGATGCATGATCATGACATGGCAATATGTTGTTGATTGAGCTAATGCAGCTAGGAACAAGTTAAATGGAGTTGGTTTGAACACTAGGTTCAAATTCAAATTCAAACTATGAATTCAAATAGTGCATTATCATGTTTTGGACTAAATAGTGAGGTTAAGTTGTTAAAAAATGCATGAAAATGCAATAAACAGATTCCTTGAATTTTTCTGATAATTTTTCATATATAATTTATTTCATTTGGAGTTACGGTCGATTTTCTATGATTTTTAGAAGTTTTGGGCATTTTCTAAAAATAAATAAATCATTTAAGATTTATTTAAATTCCAGAAAGGAATTATTGCGTCAGCATGACCTCACAGTGATGTCAGCAGGTCAACGGCTCGGTCAAGGTCAAACCTGACATGTGGGGTCCCCACGTCAGTGACACAGTCAACTAACTAAGTTAGTTAGCCCTAACTAACTGGGCTGGGCCCACTGGTCAGCGACTAACCCAACTAACCTAACTAGCTAATTAGCGCCAACTAAAGTAATTAGTCGGGCGGGGCCCGTGAGTCAGTGAGAAAGAGGGGGAGGTCAAACCGGGTAGTGGGGTCAACCCACACCAGTCAACGGGTCAGCGGTCGCCGGAGTTGCGCCGGCGGCGACAAAAACCAACGACGGAGACGCCGCGGGAAGGCGCTACAGGGGGCGGTTTCAAGCGCGGTTTGGCTCGTTGGAACGCCCGCGACGCAGCGCGTCCAGCGGTGGTTGTGGCCGCGGCTGTGGTGGCCGGTAGCGGCAACTGCGGCGAGCAAGGCGGCGACCGGAGCTCGGGACACACGGGCGCGGGGTTTCAGCGCGACCTTAGAGCAACGGCGTGGCGTGTTCGCTTCCTGGGGACGCATTGAGCATGTTGGTGATGCTAGGGCGGGCGGGAGAGCGCACGAGCATGGAGCTCGTCGGCCATGGCGGCGGCCGGAGCTCGGAGCTCGCGGGCAAAGGTGCTACGGCACGGAAAAGAGCAAAACAAGGGAGGGGAGGGGGAAGGAGCTCACGGTGAACTCGATGGCGTCGTCAGCAAGGTCGGGGAAGCACCCAAAAGAGCGGGGCGGCGATGGGGATCTCCAGCGTCCAGGGTTGAAAAAGAAGACGGGGGGGGGGGGAGCACTCGGGGCTTCCGGCGTCACGTGGGTTGGTGGAGACGAAGAGGAAGGCACGGCGGTTCTTCTGGAGGCATCGGCGAGGCGAGGGGTGGATGATGGCCGCGGTGGTTCTCGTCGGCGGCGGCGGGCGCGTTCGGTGAGGAGAACAGAGGAGGGGAGAGAGCGTTCGGGGGAGAGAGAGGAGAGGTACAACGCGGTGCTGGGCGTCGCTTGGTGCATCGAGGAGGAGCCAGGCAGGCTGGGTGGGAGGAGGTGGAGGCCTCGGGCGCGCTGGCATCGACACGCCTCTGCCTACTGGCAGAGGTGGAAGAAGACCAAGGCGCCCCTGGTGGGCTGGCCGATTCTGCTGGGCCACCAGGTAAGTGGGCCTCAGGTAAGCGCCAGGTTAGTCCTTCTCTCTGTCTTTTCTTATTTCTATTTTGTATTTTTTTGTAATTGTGTTTGGATTTATTAAAAATGCCAGAGCATTTCCAAAAATCATGCAACTGACTATGGCCACTGTTTAGAATATTTCCAACAGTAAACATTTCAGTTTGTGATTATTTGGGCATTTAAAATATTTTATAGGATTTAAATGCTCAAATGCAAATACTGTATGATTTAATTCAGTGACCCCCAATTGACCTAGAAAAATGTGCAATATTTTTGGCAGAGGTTCAAGATCAATCCAAAGATGATGAACATTTTAGAGGGGCATTTTGGGTTCAGTGAAATGATTTTTATTTGGACCCTAGTTGAGTTTCATTTGTTGCTAGGGTTTATCCGCCCCCATTTCAAAATTAAAAGAAATTGAAATTGATGCATGATGCAATGCCACTAATTACAAGAAGATTTCTAGGGCTGTGACATGTTTCCCTGATTCTGATTTTGGACTAGCAACTGCATCAATGTGTTCTGCTGCTGGATCAACTGGGTGAGCTCCGGTGGAAAGGTAAATCCGGGGTCACGTCTCGGAGGCATCTAGGGGTTTAGAAAGGATGAGATTTAAGAATAGAGGGGGTCTGTAGAGAAACACTACCCATATGCACATGAGGCAAAACAAACAATTCACTTCATTCAAACAATCAAACAAGGGCATACAAACGCTCCAACTATCGCAAATGTGATCGGACTACTATATTTACATGGTGGACTACTACTACTGATGAGGTGGTCTACTAGAAATATTCTTCGGTTGCAGACTCCATGATATCTGCTCCAGCTTCATCAACATAGTCATCATCGCTATCATCTGGATCCGAGTCGGTGTCGTTGATGATGATGTAGTCTTCCGGGCGAATCTCCTTGGGTTCCTCGTCTTCTTCTACCGGTGTAGGGTCTCCCATGAATATTCCAATCTTCTTGATCAGATCGTCATTCTTTTCCACTAATACTTTGATTTCCTCTTCATAATCTTCACGTGTAGCCTTCAGTTCCTTGATTCTTGTCTTTGCCTTCTTCAGATCTATCATGTCGGCGCACATCTGGTTTTTCCTGACGTCGAATGTGCTGGTTTAACTCTTGGATAAAAGCTGCAACTGATCTATCCTTTCTGGTGCTGATCATCTCCCAGTGCTCATCTCGGCGCCCACAAATCTGGTAGATAGTATCCTTAAGATCATTGCGGTAGACTTCTCCAATGCGTTCCATGGCGATGTGAGCTGCCATGCTCTTTCCTAGACTCCAAGTTGGTGCATCAAAAGAAAACTCTATGGGCTCAGTGACTGGCATGAACGTCCTTCCTGGAACTTGAACTTGAATCATCCAGCGCTCCTCTTCAGGTAAAGTGGCGTTGTAGGTTCTGGTGAAGCTTGGTACTCCTATGTTCAGGTATCTAGTGACTTCCTTCAAGTGACGTCCAAAGGGTGTATCTTCATCTGGTTGTGTGAACTTGTTCCTTGCATCCGCCATCCTAAAAGAATAGAAAAGATGAGAAGTCAGAAAAGAGAGGAGAGTGAGTAGTGATCTAGGTCTTTAGCTTAGTGGTCGTGTCCTACAGTCAGCGTGTGCTCTGATACCATCTTGTAGCGACCAGAGCTCAAATGGTCCAATCTCTGTGCTCAGGTGTCATCCCTGGATTAGTAATGCTGACACCACACAGTAGTTGAAGGATTTATAACAGAGTAGCAATCACACACTTATTACATCGAGTGTCTCAAAAGAGAACTTATTACAATAAATATGGCGTAAGGCCATCTAATAACGATAACAACGGAAGGCTTGGAAGATAAGTGAGTCCATCAACTCCAACGGCATCAATGAGTATAGAACCACGACCTAAAACTCCTTAATCGTCGTCTGAAAAGTCTGCAACATTAACGTTGCAGCCCGAAACGGGTCAGCACATGGAATATGCTGGCAAAGTAACACATAGAGAGTAATGGAATGAAATAGCTATTCTATATGCATATTTGGCTGGCGGAAAGCTCTATGGTTACAGTTTTGCGTAAAGCCAATTTTTCCCTACTGCAAAGGAATATGTTTATTTAACTATCATGGTGGTTGTTAAACATTGAGAATGGTTGACAGCATTCTCAATCCCAATTAAACATCATCATTAAATCAAACCCAACAGAATTAATTTAGAGTAACATGTTGAGATACACATGATAATCCAGGTACTAGATACTCAAGATGTCCATAACCGGGGACACGGCTAACCATGATTAGTTTATACACTCTGCAGAGGTTTGCGCACTTTTCCCCACAAGACTTGATCTCCTCCGTTGGATTTCTCGCACTACATGGTGTTTGAGAAACGGATGACCAAGACATAGTCTTTCAGAAGCGCTAGCACCTTACGAACGGGTAGACCGTACCAACCTACATCCCCTACATCTGCTAGTCTACCACTATAAGAGTTCGCATGACTTAATCAACTATGCGAGAGCCCATAATTGCTTGTGGCTGCACACGGAAGTTTCTAGCATGAATAATCTCATGATCCCTTTGAGCCTGGGTGGCGGTCCATAAAGAAAAACAGGTAATCACTGGAATACCCAGGTGCCTCAATCCACCCAGATGTGTATTTAAGTTGCCACCTTAAATAAACCATTAATTAACAATATCACATCTGTCATGGAAACGCTCACCCAATCCACGTCTACTAGCTTAGCATGGCATAATAAGCAAACGTAGAAGTAACTCCCAAAGGTTTGATAACAATAGGTAATAGGTACTACCTCATCTACTTCCCATACACATAATTTAATTAGATCCTAATCACGCAATGTGCGAGGATTGGTCTAATGCAATAAAACTGGGTAGAGGGAAAAACACGATCAAAGTGTTACTTGCCTTGCTGATGATCCGGGAAACCTAGCGATTCGAAGTAGCAAGCGGCGCACTCCGGGTACTCTATCGCAAACAAACAAGCATACAATAAGTACTCGACTAATGCACAAGTAAAACTCAAATAAGAGATCTAACCAGAAAGTTCAACTTAAGAACTCCGGTTGGCAAAAAGAATCAAATCGAACGAAGCAACGGAAGACAAACGGCAAAAGAAACAAGCTTCGTTTACTATTCTTGATCTAGGGCAATTTTTACAGTGGCAAAACTTGTTTAAGTTGGCTAAACGGAAAGAGGGTTTTGAGACGAAACTCCAGGCGCTTGAATCGCCTGATTCCGATAAACGAGCGAAAAGTTAAACTAAAATGAAAATCGGATCACAAATCGCGACTAGAAAAATCGCGGATTTAATCCGACAAAAAGAAAAATGACGAACAGTTTAACGAACGAACGTTCGTTAACTGGATCTAAATGAATAACCCGTTCGTTAAAACGAACGAACGAGCGAACGCTCGCTAATTAGCCTAAACCGAAGAAAACCCGATCTAAAGAAAAAATGGAAACTAAAAAAACTGAACGAAAACCGGCGAAAACCGAACGATTTTTCTGGGAAAACCGGCGGCGGGTCAACCTCGGCGGCGAGACGGGTGGCGGCGGCTCCGGCGAGGCGGCGGGGTCTAGCTGGGCGGCGCAGGGCGGCGGCGTCGGCGACGAGGGCGGCGGTGTCGATCGCAGGGCGGCGGCGACGGGCGCGGGGCTCGAGGCGGTGGCTAGGGTTTCGGCCCGGGGCGGGCCGGCGGCTTATAAAGGCTGAGGCCGGAGGAGTCCGGGCCTAGCACGGCCTGTAGGTTGGTTTTGTTTTTTTTTAAATAGTTACGCTCAGAAAAAAAACAAAAGACTACTAAACGGACTCCAAAAATCCCGAAATAAATTTTCTCCGACTTCTAAAATCAAGCCGCACAGGATGAACATTTATTTGGGGACTAAATGCAAATTTGAAAAACGCGCATTTTTCCTAAATTCAAATAAAATAGCTAATAAAACCAAAATAAATCTTATTTGATTTTTTATTAAATCCTCAATATTTCTTTATTTTTGGAAAGTCATTTTATTCCCTCTCTCATAATTTTTGTAATAGAAATAATTGAAGATAAAATAAATAAAATCAAATGATCCTATTTTCAAAATTCGAGACATCTCAAATATGAAAATAACGAAATCCCCAACTCTCTCCGAGGGTCCTTGAGTTGCATGAAATTTCTAGGATCAACCAAAATGCGATAAATATGATATGCAATGATGATCTAGTGTATAACATTCCAAATTGAAAATTTGGGATGTTACAATGTTGCATGTGAAACTTGGTCCTGGTGTAGTTGTGTAATGGGGTAGCTGAGCGTTGAAGCCATATGATGCTGCACTCTGATGTATTCCAATTATGAAAATGAATTATATTGTGTGCTTAATATGAACTGTCAATTAGATTAATAAATGGATTATGAATAATCGGATAATTAGCCTGGTAGTGGCGAATTAGCCTGCTAACTGGGTTTTGCTATTGCAACGGTTGCTAAAAAAATACCGTGGGTGATGAGCTCAGGAAACACACATAGTTTCTAGGAATAAACTGTGTTGGATCAATGAACAATCACACATGACTTTCTCTTGAAAATCGTTTGCGTTAGGCCACCATGCGCAAACGTTTACCATATGAAAACTGTGTGTGATGGATAGCCTTTGCCATATAGTTTCTTCCACGGACCGTGTGTGATATATTCAATAACGCAAACGATTTAACGGGAAAAATTGTGTGTGATGTACCTATGAACGGAAATATTTTTCTTCAAGCGACTGTGTGGGATGTACATACGAACGGAGACGTTTAGCGCGGACTGACTGTGCGGGATGTACTTGCGACCGAAAACAATTTCGCAGTATAATTGTACTTTCTTTAGCTCTACTGTACGTATTTCCGTATTTGAGCGCTCGCCGGTCGCACACGACCTCATTTTGCCGAATGTGTGTGTCAGGAGGGCATATCCCCGACCGTTTCTGGTCGTGTGGGAAGGACCCCCTATCGCCCACACTCACTTGGCGACGGTTCCAGATGCCCTCGCGGAAAGGAGTTTTAAACCGTTTGTTTAGGAGCTCACTGTACTAGTGTGCTTTTCAATTTCACGGTCATTTAGCTCAAAAAATCATTAAAATAATCAACTAAAAAGCTTTTATAAAACTCTAATAGCAAAAAAAATCAACTAAACAGAATCAATTAAAATATTTTGTTATGATCAACTAAAACAAAACTATAATATTCTTCATTAGCAAAAAGAATCAACTAAAAAGCTTTTATAAACCTCTAGTTATGATCAAAATAATATTAACTTAAAATTATATAAAATTTATGCAAGTAAAATTATCAAAGTACTTTTTGTTAAAAAACTTTAATAGCAAAACTTTTCATAAAGTACTTTTTTAGAATTTCATATATTTTACCAGCCCTTTAGTCCTGATTGGTGGCTCCAACCGGGACTAAAGGCCCCCCTTTAGTCCCGGTCCGAGCCACCAACCGGGACTAAAGGTGACAGGGACTAAAGGGGGACCTTTAATCCCATTTGGAGACACCAACCGGGACTAAAGGTCTCTCTATATAAGCAACACTTTGCAAAATTTCCAAAGTCATCTGTAGTTTGCCCCGACAACGCCGAAGACCACCTCGATGTCGCCAGGCTACCGGACCTTGCCGTCACCTCCCCGAGCCCTGCCCCGACACCGCCCCCGAGCTTTGCCTCGACGCCGCCAGGCTCCTCATCGCCGCCCCCGACACTGTCCCCTAGCCATGCCCAGATGCTGTCCCTGCCCGAGCCCGCTCGAGCTCCTCGTCGCCGGCCCTCCTCCTCGATCCCGATGTCGTCTGCTGGTACTAGTCACTCAACGAGCCTTCGTGTGCTCCTCGGTGAGCACTCTTTCCCCCTCAAGTTTCTGTCAAATTTTTGGGTTAGGGAGAGTACAAGTTTTTGCGGAACAAGTTTCTGTCAAGTTATGAAATTTAGTAATGTTGTGACAAGCATCTTTTGGGCAATTTGTTGCAAGTTGTGGCGAAGTTATGAAATTTCGAAATTTTTTGACAGTGCACATCAAGTGTATGATAAAATGCCAGAGGGCTCTGCGAATTTTTGAGAATTTTTGTGGTGAGGTGTTTATGCACAAAAGAGAGTGTGGCAAATTTTCAGAATTTTTGGAGCAATTTAAATTGGGCTTCGAATCTGGTCCAACTTTGAACTGAATGAAATTTGAAAAATTTGAACTATGGAACCAAATGTTTTTGGTGGAATGGGTTGTGGGTATTGTCAAATAGATGGAGTAATCTTTGTGGGTGCAAAAGAATTGGGTAGAATATAGCTCCTTGTTTCTTTTTTGTATGTTTTAATGCAACCATCTTTTGGGCAATCTTTGAACATGAAGTAGGGGCATTTTGATGTCATCTTGCCAGTAGATTTTAGTTCATGCCATGTTAGGACCTGTAGTGAGTGCTACAAGCTTGTAAACTTTCTATCTATTCATCTCTGCCATGGCATGCTATTTTTCTCGAAGTTTGGAACTGGCAGTATTAATACTTTGCATTTTTCCTTGAGTTTTGCAACAAATCGGTGCATATTTGGATCATGATCAGTAAGGGTGTTTTGTTGAGGGTAATTAGTACATGCTTTCCATGCTCTTTGTTGCCATGAAAAACTGATGTGGCATATATTTTACTTGCCTCAAATGTTGCATCATGAATTTGTTTTCTGCCACTATGCAAATATCACTAAGTCTGAAAATCTGTTAATACTTGTCAACTTGATCATGATGATTGCCATTGATCTAGGGGTCATTTGAATCAGTTCAGTAAGCATGTTTTACCATGTGTTACATGCACATTCATGTCATGCCATTTGTTGCCATGTAGAAATTTTGTAGCATGTTCAAATCTTGCTTTCAAATTGGTATCTAGCTATAAGTTTGCCATGATCTTTAGGTCCATTGCAACTAAAAATCTTCCATTCTATCCAGTGGCATACTTGGGATTGCCTAAATTTTTTTCACTCAGTGGAATTACAGGTTGTGGTATTGCATCTCCCTGGAGTTGGTCCCTGATCGTCCCTCCGCTGTTCGACAAAATGTGTCCATTTGTTGTATGTTGAGTTTTGTTCATAGGATGATGGTTGGTTCATTTGTTGAGTTGTGTATTCATCCATGTGTATAAATCTTGTATTCATCTTGTATTTATTTTGTATTCATCTTGTGTATAAATCTTGTATTCATCTTGTCGTTAAAACATAACCCCGATAACTTTCATTTTGAGGCCTATGAAAACATGAGAGAGGGGGTCGTTAAACATAACCCCGATAACTTTGACATGAGGGGGGGGGGTCGTTAAAACATAACCCCGATAACTTTGATTTTGAGGCATATGAAAACATGATTTGCATGTTGGGGAGGCATGAGAGAAGCAGTCCGCAAAGTATCCTCTCCCAAAAGAAAGGACGACTCATGAGACATGAGGGGGGAGGAGCCCTCGACGATTGTCTGAAACTGACTGTTATAAAACCCGTCAACTTTGCATGATGTTTGCCACTAATGCATTGCTCATATGCATATGATTCCTTGTTGTGATTAGGTCTATGTTTGCCACTAGTCCATATCTCATGGTTGTATATTGCCATGTTGTAATATTTGCAGAAACTATGGACAAAGACTTACAAAAAGAAGAGTTGTTGGGGAATATAATCTGCAACAGAGGTGGTGATATCACCTTGTCATTTCTCAACGACATTGATGGTGAGGGAAGAGAGGATGATGGCTCCGATGATCGATTGGAGGAGGGAAGAGATGACGGCTCCGCCGGTGTTCGAGCCTTAACTGTTGCAAAGTTCGGGAGGTATATATATTAATTAAGCCTCTGCTGACTAGATGCATTAATTGTTTTGTATGTACATATATTAATGCTTCTTTCTTATTTTAGCCCTTCGGATCGAGCCAAACTTCTGTAAGGAGACAAGGCCCGAAGAAAAGGTTGGGCCAGGATGAAAGGTTCACGATCAAAGAAGTCTCTCCAGATGGCGAACCGATTGCTCCCAAGCGGACCAAAGGAAAATTTATACATCAGTGCAGATTTATTGTTAGGGACAACATCCCGATCATCATCCAAGAATGGAATAAGAAGAAGGACGGTGAAGTTTTTGATGTCGACGATAGATAGAAAGATGAGCTTTGGAACTCAGTGATGACAAATTTCAGCCTAGCGCCAGAGGAGGATCCAAATAACCAAGTTATACATCAACAATTCAAGGTGTGGGCTCTTAAGTAGATGGTAGAACTATTCAAGAACTGGAAGAAAAGATTGAACGAGTTTGTCAAGAAAGATGGTACTCCAGAATTCACCGGTCAATATGCAAAGATAAAAGATCACTCACCCGCATTTGTGGCGTACATGATATCAGAGAAATCTAAGAAAAGGTCATAGATAAATAAGCAAAATGCTGTAAAGAAGTGGTACCACCCTGTTATGGGTTCATGTGGCTACAGCAAAGCCCGACCTACGTGGAACAAAGCTGAGAATGACCTGCTTGCTAAAGAGGTCCAAACAGCGACATTGAACTGGCCCGATCGGGCAAGGACTTAGTTCTTTGGGCATGGGGGAACTTTGGACCCAGAAATAGGGAAGTGTGTTTTCACAAAAGATCAACTTTAAACACCTGTCATAAAGATTCAAGAAGCAGACAAGGAAGTGCAGGAAGGGAGGTTCCATCCTGAGAAAGAGAAGGATGAGTTGTCAAAGGCCCTGGGGAATCCTAACCATCATGGATGAACACGAGGCACATCAGGCTTTGTTGCATGGAAGTATGGGTTTTCGGATAACACTGGTTATAGATGCTGAGGGAGAAAGAAGAAAGAGGATGCAGACCAGATGCAGAAGAGGAAAGAAAGAGTATCGCTGCATGAGAAGAAACTAGAGGCACTTACCAGTCAGCGATCTACCGGCCCACCATCTCAGCAGCACGAAGATCTTTCAGTCGATACTGCCCATGAAGCTACCCCAGCATCTCAGTGGAAAAACAATTTGGCTTCCACGGAGCTAGTTCAGCCTGATATCACAGCTCCTCGCTGCCCCGTGGATGATATCATGGAGAAGGAACATTGTGAGCTAATTACAAAATGCCATAACCTAACCTTGAAGGTGGCGGTCGGCTATGTCTTACCTCGTCGACCTAATGGAACTTTCCATTGCGCCCTAATTCCAAATGTCTTTGCTGTTGTCGGGGTGGATGAAGTTACCAACGGATTCGAGGGGCTGGACCTTGAGTACCCTACACATGAAGGGGAGACTCATCTAGAAAATGCCTTAAGGACTACCATTCTATGGAGAAAGTAAAACATCATGTTTACAAACTGGACACCGCCTCAGCAGACTCAACCGGAGGAGGCCCCTCAGCAGACTCCTCACAGTAGTCCAGCTCTATCTCCACTACCTCAACCATCTCCACCGCAGCAGCTGTCTCTGCCGCCTCAGCTGCCTCCACTGCGTTAGTGGACTCCGGCGGAGGAGGCCCCTCAGCAGAATCCTTCTCCACCTCAGCTGTCTCCGCCGCGTCAGCGGACTCCGCCTCCTTTGCCGTGTCAGCTGACTCCACCGCCTCAGCAACGGCGAAAGAGAGCTGCCACCGCTCCGGTGGCTAGCAGTACAATAGGGAAGAAATCCACAGTTGGTCCAAGCGTCAAGAAGGCTCCTTCCAAGTTACCATATGAGATGACTGACGAGGAAAACAGGGACATCATGGCTGCTGATGTGAAATGCTAGCTTGCACTGAAATGTCCACCTCCAAAGGAGAAAATAGGTCCGCTAAAAGTGAAGCGCTCTCTGGATGCCCTTAGGCGACCACCACTTCCTCTGCCGCTATCACACTATGACCGTTGTATTGGAAAGACGTTTTATGAAGCACAACAGTCAGGAAGTACTAGCAGTGCTGGAAGACAAAGGAGAAAACAATTCCCTAGCAAGGCGAATAGGAAAAGCAATCGTGTCCCCCGCTCAAGGTCTTTACCGATATCACTAATGATCCGGGGGTAGTGGCCGGTGGTCTTTATCTCACTCTTGGTGATTACTTCGACCATAACATACAATTCAAAATGGCTGAGGTAGTAACCTTCAGATACGAGCACAGGAAGCCTCTTATCAAACCTGAGAAGCTCCCGCATCTATCAATGATGACGCGAAGATTGCATGACTGGTAATTGAAAACCTACAAGGATGGGATTGACAGTATCTTGCTGGGAATTAAAGATGAGCACGACTTCATTGGAGTCAACGTGTTGTACATTGAATTTGAAGAATTATTCAAGGTATACAATCAAGACGCCCTCGACAAAACTCTCATGGCTTGCTATTGTCTGTAAGCATTATTTCTATAATTAAGTCTCTAGCTCAGCTCATTCATTGCATGTATAATTATCCTCACTATATTATGCAGATTGAAGATCGTCGAATGCAAAAGAGGACAAATCTATGATATTGGATTCATTAACCCAGATACCATAAATGAATATTTGGTACAAAAGAACCATGACGAAACTGAGAAAAACTTGCTAAAGGCATTACTTCGACAACAAAACAGAAGGGAAATACTCTTTCCTTACAACTTCAAGTGAGTGTTACTGTCTTATGCATATTTTGTTTCGCTTACTTAAGGTTAAGTGTAATTGATGAGTTGTGCATGCGCAGCTCCCACTTTATTGTGCTAGCCATTCAGCTTGACACGGGACAAGTAATTGTCTTGGACTCGAGACGTAAAGAGCCTTTGGAGTGGGTGGGCATGAGTGAAATGCTCCAGAAGTAAGTTCAATCATTATCGCACTATATCGACAACTTTCGTTCATTTCTTGATATCAAGTAATCATTTTCTTTGTCGGGCAGGGTTTGGAAAAAGTTCACCAGCAAGGTACTGGGTGAATGGAAAAGGAGCTGCGATTTTCACACCCCAAAGTAAGCAGTACTAGCTAGTTCCGCTCATCTCTCAGTGATTCTAGTTTCAATACCATTATCATTATTGATTATCATTTTGATTGAAACTCTATTCTCGTAAAGTGCTTGTGGCAGGCACCCGGGAATAATTTATGTGGATACTACATTTGCGAGTTCTTTAGCCACTCGACCTCTGAGCGGGGCAGATCTTCACAACAATTTACAATATTCACAATTTTATTTTATTACCATCAATTGTGTTGAGTTTCATTGATATATATGTATTGACGCCCTTCTTTAAATTATATCTGGGAGAAGTGGAACGAACTCCTACCAAATGATCACATAAGAGCAATTCAAGAGGAATTGGCGGGATTCTTTGTTGAGCATGTCATACCTAAAGACAGAGAATACCATCGGGAATTGCAATGTGAGGATATTAAGAGATGTTATATTGTATATGTGTAGTAGCGTTGGATAGATATATGAAAACTTGTTGTTCGACCAAGCACGAAGAAAGTGAGGTCACTTCTCTCTATATATGTTCATGACGATCTTGTGTAATGGTTCCTTCATTGCTATATGTAGTAGCTAGTGTCAATTTGAATGGAAACATTAATTAAAAATGAAACCCTAAATGTAAAAGAATTGGATGGTAAACACAAAAATAAGAAGGGGAAACACAATATGAAAACCCCTAAACCCCTCCTTAAAAAAAGCCCAGGGCCTACAGCTGCTGAGGCGTGGCTGCCTTTTTAGTCCCAGTGGGTGTTACAAACTGGGACTAAAGGTCCTCCTATCCGGGCTCCCCACAGTGGCCACATGGAGCTTCTTTAGTCCCGGTTCATAACACGACCGGGACTAAAATTTGTGGGCATTAGCCCCAATCGTTTAGTCCTGGTTGCAGAACCGGGACTAAAGGCCCTTTGGAACCGGGACTGATGTCCTATTTTCTACTAGTGTTTTGTGGTATGTCAAAAAATGTAATAAAGAAAATGTTGTGTCCGCTTAAATTTTTTCCGGTTCTCATGAATTTTGTCTGCTTTGTTTAATTTTTTTTTTTGAAATTTTTCCGGATGTTTGATGGATGGGGTTGGATGATCGGCTCCCGTATCTGTGTCCATGGACAGATGGTGAGTCTGATTTGGGGGTGGGCATTTAAGATGTCTTAGTTACATGGGCATCTCCAACACCATAATCAAATCAGACACCCCAAATGTCTGTGGAAGCATCCATAGGCACTGAGAGGGAGCGAGCCATCCAACTGCATGCACAATTGTGTGCCTCATTTCAAACTAAAATTTAACATACAGGTGGAATACATGCAAACTAGGAGATATTTGCTAAATTTAAATATATTTTACAACCAAAAGGATGAAATGAAATTTAACAAAGTTCAACTAAACCAGATGAAATTTGAACTTAATGTGAACTGAAATACGCGAGGTATTGGACAATGACCTGGTATGCATGGCTATCTTGGCCGGCGGAACCTTTGTTGTTGTATGCTCTATTATCGTTGCCGCCATCATCGTGGTCCTTCTAGCGGTGATAATGAGTGCACGGGTCATGGTAGCCTTGATTGGTCATCGCATAGCGCTCGCGGCGAGGCCGATCGGCTACTCTGCCGCTTGGCACATGCGCTCGACCATGTATCCTAGCGGCTTCGGTTTTTACTGGGTGCAGACGCTGCCCCAACCATTGGCAAGGGCACGCGTGGCACCCTCGAACTCGGCCAACCCTATTTTGAAGGGTTGGTCACTGATCTCGCGCAGGCGTCCAGCGGATGTCTGTGTGATGGTCTGAGAGAGGTCCTTGACCCAGGCCAACGCGAGGTCAGGGTCGGTGAGGACCTATTTCGGCGCGACGGTCGAACTAATGGACGCGATCGTCGTGTCCCGTTGCGCTGACTCGGTTGTGCCTTGTCAGCGACCATCATGGTGCATCTGGAGGAGGAGCTGCCACGTCCAAGATAGTCAAGGAGGCAGGGTCGTGAGCTGGCGACCGGGACAGACGCCTACTCCATCTTCACCGGGTGTCACTATCTCCTGGACTGACGGGGCGGCGATGACAGTGCCAGGTCTTAGCCGTACCAGAATCTATGGAACGGGGACGCCGGCTGGACAAACTTCCTGGTTGTGTTGCACGACAAGGACTCCTACTTGACCTCCTCCTTCACCTGGCGTATGATTTGGACCCGGAGATCCACCTGCGTTTGCCCAGAACCATCGGGGGCCATTGCCAGTGAAAGGATCGATAAGGTCAAGTAGAGGGGGGGGGGGTTGAATAGGAGACTGCAAATTTTAATTTTTTTCTTGTCAATTTTAAGGTGTAGCGGATAGATAGGGTTCACTAGATATGCAACTAGGTGAACACGTCCTATATGACAAGCAAGCTTAGAGCCAAATATGCTAGCCGACATTCTAATTAGCAAGCCAATAATCATACAATACAAAGTAAAGTGCGGGAAAGAATTAACCACAGTGAGGCGAGGACGCGGATTTTATCCCGAAGTTCACTCTTCCTTGGGGAAGAGATACTCTCCATTTAGAACGGCGCTAGATACAAGTCTTGCGGAACACCACGAAGGCTCACTGTATTCTTTTTCGAGTCACCCCCAACGGATGAGCCTCGAATCACTCGGGGTTGGTCTTGAAGGCGGCCACCACACCTTTACAAACTTCTCCGGAGCACACCACAAGCAAGGAAGCTTCCAGAGGAACCTATAACCGCCTAGGAGCCCAAGATCCAAGAGTAACAAGTCAATGGGGAAGAAATGTTGCGGGTAACATGATTTGGTTTGGTCAAGATGTAGATCGGGTCTTGCTCTCCCAATCCCCAAAGTTTCAACAAGTTTGGGTGGAGGGATTGAGAGTATTGAGCAAAGTGGAGTGTAGCAATGGTGGAGCTCAACAAGACATTAGGGTTAGGGATGGAGGTGGAAGAATGGGGCTTTTATAGTGTTCTTTCCCGGGTGACTGTTTCTGCTCGTTGGACCCCATGCGCACGGCCTAAGTCAGCCCCATGTGCATGGTGTACTCAGAGACTTTCACATCACCTCGTGCGCACGGGGGTCAAAAGACCCCGTGCACACAGGGTACCTAGAAACTTTCTGTTGCTAGCCTTCTGAGTACCACATGCAAACACACTACAAATTTAAGTGGTAGGAATGGGTCGGCCGGTGTTTATATTTTGGCAATGGCATTGCCACACAACACATATCCAGAGCGACCCCTCTTAATAGTGTGGTCTTTCCTACGACTCTAAATGAACCAAAACTAAAACCTTCAAATTGCCGCTCGACCACGCCTTTGATCTTTTTGAATTTGGGGGGTGGGGGTCGCACATCTCCATCAAGAATCACTTGGAACCAATATCCCGAGATAAACTTTAGCAACCGATATTAGTTCCACTAACCACATTGTTATCACAGCGAAATATAGTTTAAGTGCCAAATGCACTTTCAATCTCCCCCTTTTCATACATTGATGACAACGTGGTTAGAACATGGCATCAAAGATAAGAAGAAAAGTAAATAGCTATGCGACAAAAGATTGATCATGGGAGCTCCCCATATACGTGTGCAAGGAAAAGAATATGCTTGATAATGCACTTAGCACACATATATGAGGCTCCCCCTAGATCAATATAGACAAGGCATGTCATTAACAAAGTAAACCTATATTGGTGCCTAGATCAAATGCCAAGGTGTGGTGAGCAAGAATCGTGAGACAACATAATAAGCACAATATGATCTTAGCATGCACGGTTCAAGATAAATACTAGTCTCATGAGCTTACACGAGTAGCTCATAACCACACAAAGGAAAGCAAATAAGAGTATCTCAATCCAATAAAAACAAAGCGCAAAAACCAAACAAACCACGAGCTTGAAATCTCAACACACTCTAAAAAGGAGCCAACACACTTCTCCCCCTTTGTCATAAAGACAACAAAAAGGGAAAAGGCAACACACAAATCCACTAGACAAGAGGAGGAGCGCTCGAAGCATCATAATCATCATCAAACCGCCATCCTGCCATCGGAAAGGAGTGAGCTATGGCCTCACCGTCGTTGTCCATTGTCGTGGTATTCTCACGGGGGGTGCAAGATGACATATGCCACAAGGTGGCTTCATGTGAGGGCTAGACTACTGCCGGAATATCCAGGGACGGGGATGAGAGTAGCACGCGCTAGTTTACCCAGCTTCGGGGCTCTCCGGAGAGATAACACCCCTACTCCTGCATGTCTGAGTATATATGTAGGGTGTACATCGGGCAGTACAAAGTGCTCCTAGAGCTGTATCCGAGATCCGTAGCAATGAGAGCTAGCTAGCTAGTGTGGCACATGTGCCTGGCCATGTGTGGCCGTGGGAGTGTGATGCTCATCGTGTGTTTGTGGATGGATGGATGGCTAGCTATATATAGTGGGAGCTAGCTTAGGATGTAAGCCATGTAGGCATGGTAGCTAGCTAGCTAGTGGCATGGTGGGGTGTCATCCTTGTCCCCTGGGTCACTTCATAAATAGTGCCCAGGGACAAGGGACACTGTACATGATGGCTGGGGTGTCACGTGAACAGTGCCGGGTGTGGCCGTCACGTCGGGGTCGCATCCGGCTGAAGTTGACTTCGGGCAGTCGGCCTGGTGGAGGAGTCGGCAGCCAGCAGTCGGCCTGGTGGAGGGGTCGGCAGCCAGCAGTCGGCCTGGTGGAGGGGTCAGGAGCCAGCAGTCGGCCTGGTGGAGGAGTCGGCAGCCAGCAGTCGGCCTGGTGGAGGAGTCAGCAGCCAGCAGTCGGCCTGGTGGAGCAGTCGGCAGCCAGCAGTCGGCCTGGTGGAGCAGTCGGCAGCCAGCAGTCGGCCTGGTGGAGGAGTCAGCAGCCAGCATTCGGCCGCCGGCCAGGTAGTTGGACTGAGGGGCTTTGCTAGCCCCGATGTCTTGAATTCTTGTCTCACCGTCTTTGGGGTATCCGTGTCCAATTACTCCGACAGTAGCCCCCAAGCCTCCGGGCAACTTGGCAAAGTTGGGCAGAGGTTTTTTGGTGAGTGTTCATGGAAATGATCATGAAAAATACAAAGTTAGTCCACGTAGATATATCAAATGTTTGCTTTTAGCATTGCAAGTTTTATGCCGAGGGTGCCGACTCGGTTTCGTCCGAGGCCCCTTAATCTTTTTCGTGTTCCCTCTGCCTTTTGGCTTGTGCTCTTGCTTGCCGGACAGCCGCTTTACGGTCTGTGGCTAAGAGTGGGCCGCAAAGTGGAGTGTACAGTAATCAGAATCTGGGAGCAGATTTAACCGAGCAAATACTTGTAAAGGAAACGGCCGGGTCACCCAAACCGTTTTTCTTCCCAGACATTTTTCGCATGGGTGGCCTCCAGCGTTCACCCTTGCTAGCCAGACAGCCGCTCTGCGGTCTGTGACTAAGAGTGAGACTTTGGTACCGCGCACGCTACTAAGCCGTATGCGGGAACTAACGTCTCAGGCCAAGCGGCCAGCCCCCGGGCCAACTCTGACTGGCGCTGGGGCGAACAGTGATGCTACTGTAGTAAAATGCGGAGACAGCCCCCGAGCATCGCTCGGGGTTATCCGTGCTTGCGTGGTGCAAAAAATATGCGGGTGAGGAGCTCACATTGGTTTTCGCGTAGCCGAGGCGGAGTTTGCCGAAGACAGCCGGCGCGGCTCAACGCTTGCTGAGCGCGCCGGCACACCCGCCGGGTGTAGTCTTCGAGCCTCCGGGTGCTCGAAGGGGGTCCCGGCCGGTCAGGCTCGACCGGCCAGGTGGCGAGGCGTCTTGCAGTGTCCATTTTCTTCTTTTTCTCTTCTGCCGACTGCTCGGAGCCGGACAAAACTCTTCTCTTGTCTGCAATCTTCGTGGGGGCGTGTTAGCGCACCCGCTGGGTGTAGCCCCCGAGATTCGGGCCGACTGCTAAGCAGTCGGGCTGGATCTCTCGGCAACTACTTTGTCTTCTGTTTTTTTCTTCAGCCGGCTAGGAAGGCGGACTCCGACACAGCAGCCGGGCTCTTTGCAGCCGACCAGACAGCCAGTGGTCGGACGCACATCTCGCAGTCGGGCACACATTTCTTTCTTTTTCTCTGTCGGTTGGTTGTGGGCACCCGCCCTTTTCTTCAGCCGGCTATGGAGAACTGGATGCGCACACCTCTTTCTTCTTTTTTTCTAGCAGCCAGATGCGCTAGACATCTACCATGCCGGATGGGCACTCGGACTGACTTTTCTCCATCCGACATTTTCTCTTTCTTTTCGCCCAGCAGCCGGTAGCCGGCTGTTGACTTGGTCAGTGTGAGCAGCCGGACGCGCTTTTTCCAGCCGGCCAACAGGCAGTCGGCCTCTTCTTTTCTTTCTGTTTTTTAGCCAACCTGCCAGCCGGACCCTTGACTTTTTCTAGCTGCCCGATTCTTCTTTTTCTTTGCTTCTCTCGAGCAGTCGGTTGGAGCGGTCGGTTGGAGTGGGAGGCGTCTGGCGAGTGCGGGCTGGTACAGCAAGCCTGACGACGGGAGGCGGCGCAGCCGGCAACCGGCAGGCGGGCGTGGGGCATCCAGTCGCGGGGAGGAGCGACGGGGCGGACGCCAGCCAGCGGAGCAAGGCGGAGCCGGCTGCGAGGCGGCGCGGCAAAGCCGGCCGCGGGGCGGGGCACCGGCTGGGGCAGAGGCGGGGCCGCCCAGGGGCGCAGGCGCGCAGGAGGTGACCGGGCGCGGAGCCCGCTGCGGCGAGTCGAAGCGGAGGAGGCCGGACCTACCCGGGCACGGGACAGCGCCAGCCCGGCAGCAGCTGGACTCTAGCGCGGCAGAGGCCAGCGTGCGAGAGCGCAGCCGGCAACCGACGCGGCGAGTTGGAAGCGCTAGCCGGAGGCAGATGAGGACGCGGCAGCAGCCGGCCATGAGGGAGGCGCGGCGCGAGGGGCGACGAGGGCGCGGACGTGCTAGCGGGCAGGCGAGCGAAGCCGGCTAGAGGAGGAGCGAGTCAGGGCATCGGAGTGGGCCAGCCAGCAGCAAGTCGGCAGGCGCGGCGGAAGGCGGCCGGGCGCGGACGGGGCCTCGCCCGCAGGATGAGAGCAGCACACGGAGGAGAAGGCGGCCGGCCAGGGGCATCGGGACCGAGAACGGCCGAGGGGCGGCCAGCGACCCAACGGAGCAGCCAACGCGGACGGAGCACGCAAGGACGAGGGAGAGCAGGCGGACGCGTGTTTCGGTGGGCACGACCGCAGACGAGAGCCGCAGGGGGCCACGTAGACGAGCGGTGCCGTGGGAGCCAGGCGCGGCGCTACGCACGCGCGGGCGCGCAGGAAGTCGTGGCCAGGTGCGGGTGCAGATTCTGGGCGAGGCGAGCATAGGCAAGGACGCGCAACGGGACTCCTGCACGGGCCTCAACACTACTGCTGGTGACGGCGCGAGGCGTAGGCAGAGGTAGCAGCATGGCGGGGCGAACTGGCAGGCAACAGTTTGTGCGGTGTAGAGCGGAGACTAGCATTGTCTGGCTAATATATGGGCAATATCCGACTTGCATCAGGCTAATGCACATGCATTATCCAACTGGTGTCTGGCTGCTATCTGATGCGTATATGATGCAAGTGAGCCGAACGAGCGTGAGCAGGCTGAGCGGTGTCGAGGCCGACGACGCGGACGCACCGTCTCGTGCGGCTACCCGAGGTGTGTCGATGCCGAGCCCCTGAGCGCTACCGGAGAGATGACGGCGGCGCCGCGGTGATGGCAGCGAGAACGGCGAGGCCGATGACGAGGAAACACCGTCCCGTGAGGCCGCCCAGGAGCGTGTCGATGTCGAGCCCCCGAGCGCTACCGGAGAGACGACGCGACGCCACGGTGACGATGATGAAAAGGGTCCCGCCCGGACTGCGAAACCAGCAGCAGTGCGGTAGCATAGTACCGCCCCACGGTGGGCGCCAAATGTCGTGGTATTCTCACGGGGGGTGCAAGACGACATATGCCACAAGGTGGCTTCATGTGAGGGCTAGACTACTGCCGGAATATCCAGGGACGGGTATGCGAGTAGCACGCGCTAGTTTACCTAGGTTCGGGGCTCTCCGGAGAGATAAGACCCCTACTCTTGCATGTCTGAGTATATATGTAGGGTGTACATCGGGCAGTACAAAGTGCTCCTGGAGCTGTATCCGAGATCCGTAGCAATGAGAGCTGGCTAGCTAGTGTGGCACATGTGCCTGGCCATGTGTGGCCGTGGGAGTGTGATGCTCATCGTGTGTGTGTGGATGGATGGATGGATGGCTAGCTATATATAGTGGGAGCTAGCTTAGGATGTAAGCCATGTAGGCATGGTAACTAGCTAGCTAGTGGCATGGTGGGGTGTCATCCTTGTCCCGTGGGTCACTTCATAAATAGTGCCCAGGGACAAGGGACACTGTACATGATGGCTGGGGTGTCACGTGAACAGTGCCGGGTGCGGCCGTCACGTCGGGGTCGCATCCGGCTGCAGTTGACTTCGGGAAGTCAGCCTGGTGGAGGAGTCGGCAGCCAGCAGTCAGCCTGGTGGAGGAGTCGGCAGCCACCAGTCGGCCTGGTGGAGGGGTCGGCAGCCAGCAGTCGGCCTGGTGGAGGGGTCAGCAGCCAGCAGTCGGCCTGGTGGAGCAGTCGGTAGCCAGCAGTCGGCCTGGTGGAGGAGTCAGTAGCCAGCAATCGGCCTGGTGGAGCAGTCGGCAGTCAGTAGTCGGCCTGGTGGAGCAGTCGGCAACCAACAGTCGGCCTGGTGGAGCAGTCGGCCTGGTGGAGGAGTCAGCAGCCAGCAGTCGGCCGCCGGCCAGGTAGTTGGACTGAGGGGCTTTGCTAGCCCTGATGTCTTGAATTCTTGTCTCGCCGTCTTCGGGGTATCCGTGTCCAATTACTCCGACATCCATGGACCTTGGGCCAACCTCCTCACCAGCTGCAACCCTCTGTGCCTTCTGTTGATGTCTCACAAGCTTCTCCTTGTTGACCTCCTTAACCTGACGACGCTAAATAGATTGGCACATCTTGAACAAGTTGCTCATAGTCTTGAACAAATACTTCTTCTCTCCTCTGGGGAAAACAGCCTCAGAACCTACCGTCTTGCCCTTACAACGAGGGATTCGTGCAGTGGAGGACATACCAAGAGTATATGTGGTACGATCTTCAGGCCTAGGATTGTGGCCCTTCTTGGGAGCCACATATGGAGCAGGGGCAACAGGGGTCCAGTTGGAGTTGCACTTGGGAACGGAGGTCTTGTACTGAGAGATGTACTTAGCTAGGCAGACAGACTCAATCAACACCTGGATGAAAGGAGAATAGATCAATGACTTGTTCTCTTGCACACACTAACGAAGCTCATAGAACATGAACTCTAGAACATCCACTCTATTCTTATGCAGATACACAAAGACATCCAACATGGAACTCCGAATGTTGTGAGAATCATCGGCCTTTTATGTGAGAGTATACCTCAGGATGTGGTGCATTGTATCATAGAGAGGCACAAGGTATTTGATGGACTCGGTGACAAAAGACTTATCTTGCTTGTAGGCGAACACAATCTCATCCTTGGTGCGATGTCCACCCATGAACCCTGCCAAAATCATCAGTTACCTCTTCTTCATCAATGAACGGATATGGATTGTTCTTAGAAAACTTGGCCATAGGAGCAGAGCACCAAAGAATCCCGGACATCCATGTGAGGGTGCAGGCAGAGTCATTGGAAAAGAACAAGGTTGCAAAGAACTGCATCACAAGATCCTCATTGTACGGATAGATGAAGGTGACAAAAGGAAGGAGTCCCAACCTCCCAGGAGCTGAATATACACCCGGATAGAGATGATCATTGTCGCGGAGACTCTCAACATTGACTTGTTTGTGTAGAGCAACTCATGGTACACTCTTTGCTGAAATTCATTCTTGAACCGGGGATCCACTCCTAACCCAGTGGCAGCAGCATAAGGGTGATTATGTCTTTCAGCCCAAATCTCTGGCTTGGAGCATTTACCGAGAGGAAGCCCCCCTGAGATCTCGCCTGCCGGGAATGGCTTGCTCAGGACTAGACATATCATCTTCATCTTCATCTTCACCTTCATCACCTACATTAACAAGATCATCTTCAGCCTCTATCTCTGCATCATCGGGATTGACATAGTGAGCATCATCCTGAGAATCATACTCTTCCTCTGAATCCTCCGAGGCCTCCACCACGGGCTGCTTGGTGGCTGCACGGCTAACACGACCCTGCCTTGACCCTTGACCAATGCCCTCAGATGGCTGGCGACAAGCAACTGTGAACTGCTTGGAACTTGCCTTTGGGCGCTTGCGACGGATCTCGGCCCTCTTGTCCGTGGAGTCTGAAACACACCAACACCAACAACACACACAACACAAGGAACAAACAACTGAGTACAAGTGCTTGAGATAATGGCAAAGGAGTAAAACAAAACTAGCTAGAATGTTCCTGTGTACACTACAAAAATATACACTTCCGTGATGATACATGTTTGTCACAGTAGGTCACATTTACTGTCATGCATGTACATCCATGAAAATTTTATGACAGAATCAAGATAGTCAAACCTGTGCTGTCATAGAAGTGTTCCATGACATTACCAGAATTATCATCACGGAAGTGTCCACTTCCATGACGATAAATCGCGCGTCATAGAAGTGCTTTCGTCAAGGGTAACCAACATGTGGCATCCCCCATAACAGGTCGCTGTTAAGCTATCAGGTTCCGGTTTGGATCCGATTACTCGTTAACAACCCTGACCAGTGGGGATTTTCCATGTGTAAAATTCTCATTCGACGGAGTATCCAGGTGTCAGCTTAGTGCTGGGACAGATGTCATCCACCAAATGGACGGGACACACCTATGATACTCGACACATGGCATGGCCCAACAGTGGACCATTCAGGTCATAAGGCCGGCCCGTTTGACTTAGTCAAAAGGTAGCGGCCCGGCCCACCAAAGGCGTGTTAACAGACTGTTCGCATCTAGCCCATTTACAGCCCGCTAACGTACAACCCGTTATAGCTTATCCGAATTAGGCCCAGTAGTGCCATATGGGCCACCGAATATGATTGTGGCCCATTTTAACTTCCGGCCCATGTATGGCCCATGACGTCTTTCGGCCCATATGAGGCCCTTTCTAAATCTTGGCCCATAAACGGCCCGTGGTGAAACCGGCCCATAATGAACAATATATAGCTTTATACCCATTAATGGCCCATTATTCCATTGGGCCGTTTCAGCCCATGTCATCTTTCGGCCTTCTAAGGGCCATTTATTATTGGGCTCATTTCCTACATTCGATTACTTACGGTCCATTAGTGGCATGTTCCACTTGTGGGCCAAATTGAGCCCGTGGTTAAAGTCGGCCCGTCTGTTGCCTATTAATCCATTGGGCCGTTTTCATGGCGTCATCACATATGGCCCATTAACGACCATTATGCCTGCCTTTCGAATTAAGCCGGTTGCATACATGGGCCTGTTAACGGCCCATAAACAGAGATTCCCATTATAGCCCGTTTACGGCCCATATTGTAGTCTGTTAGTTGTCCATGAAAATATGGCCCATGTTTGGCCAATCGATCATATGGCCCGTAGAAGTCCCATTGAATGTACGACCCGTAGAAGCCCATGGATCATACAGACCTTAGGAGGCCCACTACAGCAGGCAGCAAGACTATTTGTAAATAAAAAGGTCAACATGGAAAAAGAACTGCAACGACTACCAGCAAAAAAATAAACAAGATAATAAGGAAATAAATAAGGAAGCAACTTACACTAGGCTATTACGGCTATTACAAATATTACATCCACTGGGCATCAAAGTTCACCACTAGTGCAAATATAGTGAACAAAGCAGCATATTACATACACTGGGCATCTAAATTGGCCACTAATGAAAATAAACGTGGCAGCAAAACAAGTCCAGAACTGAAACCACTTCAGAAGATCTCAACAAACAATATCCTGGATACCCACCATGCTGGCAAGAAGCTTAGCAAGATTATTAGTTTTCTCTTGTTTGGCGCTAAAATCGTCCAACGCTTGCTATTGCACCAGAAAGTATGCATCTGTATTCTGCAGGGACTTCCTCAGTCCTTTGGCTTCTTGCCGCAGCACAACTGGCCAATGCCTTTCAGCTTGTAGCTAAGACTGAAGATGCCGAAGTGATTCAGGCAGCAAGTTCGAAGAGCTTGTGCCAGTGGTAGTGGCCAGTAACTCGAACACTACATCAACGCAGGGCTTTGGGGTTGTCTCACTATCTACAAGATCATTTTTATCACCTTTCTTGGAGATCAACATGGTTGTCTCACTATCTTGAACCTTATTCGCATTACTTTCTCTACCATTGCATAGTGGGGTGCTCTTCTCCAAATAGGTGGCATTCACACAAAGAAAATTTGAACTAAGCTGATGATATATAAGATGTATAATGTAAGCAATGTCAGGTGCCATATGCATGATATGACCAACATCAGCATGCCAAGTTAGAGAAAACACCTCAGGAGGTAAATAGGAGTGGTTGGCTCCCTCTAAATCCCCCTATGAACAGTTATCTTCCTCTGGAATACAATCTGGAATGGCGGGAGGGGGCCCACTTTGCCCACCATGGAGCAGCGTCTGCATGACATTATATTCCCACGCAACGGTCTTCTCTTTTTCTCTACATGTTTAGTACGATTGTGTACAATAACTGACATGCATACTAAAAAATCATAGTAATATTATGTAAGGCCTAAGGGGTGCACACAGAAATCAAGACTGATGGTAACAAATGAGTGGATAAATCCAAAACTAATGATAGCAGGTAGATTTTAGATTCAGTTTAAAAAGATAGACGATGGATCATCTACTATTTGTTGCCCACCCAACATGAACCACATAAAAGACCCGAGATGAACCAAATAGTAGACAGATACTATTCATTGCTGCCTCGATATGTGCCCCACAGGCATTTGAAAACTCAACTTTGAACATTAGTTTGGACCTGACTCGGAGTCTTAAGAGGTGAACATGACGATAAAGTAGCAGGTAATAATAACCGATGTATAACGTAAGCATACACGAAAGAGTGCAACCTCTCTTCCGGAACTGTGTAGTCCTCAGGGTCATCTGCTTAGTCAATGATGGTAATGCAGTTGGCATGGCTACCAGCAACGGGGAAGATGATCTGAGGCGGCGAAAGAAAGTCTGCAGGGGGACTCTCTGCTAGAGTGAACGCTTCCGTCGATGGTGCACCTCAGGTGGGGTGGATGACGGCATGATAGAAGGAGGACATAACACACTGAGTTTTCTTTGACACCTATCTGAAAATGAAGTAAATCTGTAAGGGCTCCCTAGAATTGGAGGATTCTATAAATGCATGGACAGGAAAAACATAGGAATAGGATAGGAATGCACATGCAAAATAGAACATTTGCAAACATAGGATTTCTTTCAACCTGGGTGTTTGGTTTACATGAATTGGAAGAACACAAGAATGGAGAAACATGGTCAAATTGTAGTCAAACCACATGAAAATGAAAAAAATAAGAATCTTATTATGGTAGTAATGCAGTTAGTCCTATTCTTCATGCGTATTAATTTGAAAAGGACGTCCAAGTGGATATTAAAATTCCTACGTTTTTTCTTTGAAAGAGACACCAAAGGACAAAATCCTCCAGTTTTGCTTTGCTCCATTCCTTCTAACTGAATAGTAGTACCATAGTAAAGTTTCCAATTCCTATGTTGTCCTTCACTTTTTCTTTGAATGAGTGGCGATTCTAGTAGGCGATCTTCAACAGGCTGAAGCCTGCCCTCGAAATATTCTATGAGCTTAGATTAGGTCCACATGAGTATCATATAATGGCTATCTTGCTAAACCAATTCAAATTGTGGCTCAAAAGAGCATTTAGTTTCCTCCCTATTAACTCTGTGACCATGATTCATTTATTTCTAGATTTGCAACTGCTTTGAACCAAAGGACCCCCGAGGGATCGACATGAATGCAGAGTAACAAAGTGATGCAATGAGTGTACAACCTCTTTGGCATAGCCTTGTCGGCCTCAGCATCATTGGGTTGGACGTGGAGGATGGTGATGCTGGTGTGACTGTCGGAGGCGGGGAAGAAGATCTGAGGCCTCTGGAGATGATGCCGATGGTACTGCTCTGCTGTGATGGACGGTTCCGTCGTTGGAGCAGCTCCAGTGAGGTGTACGATGGCGAGGCTGAAGCAGGACAAGACAGGAAACGTTAATCTGAAGTGGGACTCTAATATCATCTGCAATAGATGATGTAAAATACATCACCAAAAAGTGCTACACGTAAAATGCGTCGGCCGTGCCACAGCCACTCTGACAGATGCTGTAAAAATTGTTCAATCTAAACTTAACTGAAGAAACTGAACTTTACAGTCGAAACTGAATTTTACTGTCGAAACCGATTGAACTAGTAGCGGAGCATTGCAATAGAAGTTTAGGGCGTTCGAGCATTAGTAGTAGATAAGTAGTGATCTGAATCAGCAGCCGCTCGAGTGGGGAACACATTAGCAGAGAGAAAATCATGCAGTAGCACCGCAAGCGAGTGCTAAAGTAGCAACTCCTGTAGTTGCCGCAGGTCATGCAGCAGCAGCGCAAGCGAGAGCAAGAGCAGAGCAAACCAACAACAGGAACGAGAGCAAGAGCAAGAGCGGAGCAGCAACATGACTGACAGCAATAGCAGAGCAGAGCAGCAGCACGAATGAAAGCAAGAGTAGTGCAGTAGTGTGACCGACAACAAGAACAGAGCCGCAACACGAGCAAGAGCCGGAGCAGCAGCAACTAGAGCTGGTGTGGAAGTCGCTGCCGAGGAAGCAATGACATAGGGGAGAGACGCCGTGGAGGAAGTGGCCGGCGACAACGCCGTCGATGGAGATCCGCCATGGCTGCTCGGCATCGAGCCCCGGCAGCCCCGCGACATCAAATGAAAGATAAAATGCAGCGGTGAGTGCAGAACATCCTCGGTAGCACCGAGTAGGCCTTGGCTTCATCGGAGGAATTGGTGAGGGTGCTGTGGTTCCGGTGGGGCAGGTCAAGAAGGAGTTGTGGGGATGGAGGTGGTGTAATAGACAAGGCAAACATCAGGGAAACTCCTTGGAGGTGGAGGACGAGGCGGCTGATCCGGTGGGAAGATGAGATCGACGACGGATCCTCATCCGGTGCGGTGGATGAGGAACGGCGAGCTGATGATGTGGACGACATTGTCGAGGAAGAGTCTCTGGTTGGGAGGCGGTCGGTAGGACGATGGAGGAGCATGGGGTTTCGCAGGTTTTGGTGGCGTCGGTGTATGGATGGGGGGCGAAGGGAAAGGTAGGGGGAGCCATGGCTTAGGGATGCGCTTGTTCGAAATGTGGGGTAAGTTATGAACGTACCCCCACGGCTTTGACCACGCGACGTCGAGGCGGCATTTCTGGCTGAGGGGTAGAAGGGGGATTTTGTGTCTCTGGGCTGCGGGAACGATTTCAGATGAGGAGGGAGTTTTCGCTCGCATTGAAATTTCGGGATAACAAGGCGCAGCGCGGGTTGAAGAGGCAGGAGTTTCACAACAGAAGAGACAAAAGATACCCGAGCTTGACAATTTCGGAAAACAAGGCGCGGATTCCATGTTCGGCAGAACAAACTTAACGTGTACAAAAAAATACAATTCATACAAGGTACAAGAGAGTCATGTCCCCTTTTACTATATTGCTATAAATGCCATTGAAAAAACTACAAGAGAAATGTAAAAAATCGGGAGAACAAGATTAGCCTGTACGGTACCAAATCAATTCGCACTTACCTCAACAACAACAACAACAAAGAAAAAAAATCAATTCCCACAACAAGAAAGAGTCATGTCCCTTTTTATATGATTACAAATGCCAGGATCTTGAATTTCAATTTTTGAATCCACGCTATGTTGAATTCGAATATATTGTTAGATGATCTTGCGGTTTATAATGAGCATAGTCCTACATTTTGATCTTCCATCTTATATGAACATTTTACTCCACCCTATGAACATATATATTGTCGTCTACCATTTGGACTAAATTTGAGTCAATTTTCCTTATTTGAATATGATTGTTGTCAAGTTATACTATCATTTAAATATTATCTTGATAACAAAAAACATGCATATAGTAGTAATCATATTTCACTATGAACTCTTTTTTGATCGGTTTTTAATGCAAATAGATTCAATCTAGTAATTTCTTTTAGATTAAGTCTTACGTCTTGTTTAACCCGTGAAAGACTTCCCCTTGGTTCTATTTCATCTCTTCAACAAATTTAGTAATAAGCATAATGGCCCTATTGTTCCGATGGAGAGGTTCTACATGTACCATATGATCTCTAATTCAAATATTTGTATCCATTTTATGTTGAATTCAAATCACAGTACATTGTTCTAGGTAGCGAGATGTTCGGGATAAAATAAACCTTGTTTTCATATGTATATTTTTGGCTGAACTGGGACAAGTTTTGGTGTAAGCTTCTTGCAAACCGGAGATTCTGTCAACTAGCCTCGTGGTTCTGAGAGGGAACGTGTCACCTTTGTGTGCGATATATATACGATGCCTCCCCCTGATTTTCTTTACAGAGGCAACATAGAACTATATGAGTGCCCTGTTAAATTTTGGAATTATTCCGGGTTCCTTTGGCCTTTTTTATATATTAATTGAGTTTCTAGACATTTAATGTGCATAATTCAAATTTGAACTGCAAGCACATGCTCCGGTGCACCAAAGTTGGTTGAAAAATCACATGTGTGTCCTTGGGTGAACTTGTAGGTCCCATGCAAGAAATGGGAATGAAATTCAAACATCTGGGCGTCGTGACTCGGCCGAGAACGTTGAGAAACTTGGTTTTTAAATTCCTGTAAATCCAAAACTCACCTAGAAATCATGAAACTTGGCATGGTGTCATGGCATGGCATTAACATGATGTGGTAAATTTTTTGGTCAAATTGGAACAAGTTTTGGTATAAGCTTCTTGCAAACCGGAGCTTCTCTCAAGGACGCCCGTGGTTCTAACAGGGAACGTGTCACCTTTGTGTGCGAAACGATATACGTTGCCCCCTTGGTTTTCTTTACAGAGGCAACATAGAACTATATGAGTTTCGTGTTAAATTTTGGAATTATTCCGGGTTTGTTTGGCCTTTTAATACATTAATTGAGTTTCTGGTCATTTAATGTGCATAATTCAAATTTGAACTACAAGCGCATGCTCAAGTGCACCAAAGTTAGTTGAAAAATAACATGTGTGTCCTCGGGTGAATTTCTAGGTCCTATGTAAGAAATGGGAATGAAATTCAAACATCTGGGCGTCGTGGCTCGGCCGAGAACATTGAGAAACTTGGTTTTAAAATTCTTGTAAATCCAAAACATGCCTGGAAATCATGAAATTTGGCATGGTGTCATGTCATGGCACTAACTTGTTGTGGTAAATTTTTTAGCCAAATTGGAACAAGTTTTGGTATAAGCTTCTTGCAAACCGGAGCTTCTCTCAAGAAGGCTCGTGGTTCTGAGAGGGAATGTGTGACCGTTGTGTGCGAAATGATATACGTTGCCCCCTTGATTTTCTTTACAGAGGCAACATATAACTATATGAGTGACGTGTTAAATTTTGGAATTATTCCGGGTTCGTTTGGCCTTTTTTATACATTAATTGAGTTTCTGGTCATTTAATGTGCATAATTGAAATTTTAACTACAAGCACATGCTCCAGTGCACCAAAGTTGGTTGAAAAATCACATGTGTGTCCTCAGGTAAATTTCTAGGTCCCATGCAAGAAATGGGAATGAAATTCAAACATCTGGGCGTCGTGGCTCTACCGGAAACATTGAGAAACTTGGTTTTTTAATTCCTATAAATCCAAAACACGCATGAAAATCATGAAACTTGGTTTGGTGTCATGACATGGCACCAACATGATGTGGTAATTTTGCTATCCGATTTGCGAAGGAGCACACATTAACAATCAATAAAGTCATTTTGGAACAAGTGCTGTCACATTACAGTCGGAAACACAAGTATTATTGAAACTGTGGACATTCTACTTACCATTTATGTGCCGCCACACGTCCCCTTTTTTTATTGGCTAGGAGGCACCGTGCGGGGTAGGTATTTGAGTATGAGAGGCATGAGATCAGACCCCTGCACGTGCTTATCGGGAGGAGTGCCCTTTGACCTCCATCTACCGCCCACCTCTATCCCAAGGTCTCCATTAATGGCGCCCGACACTACAAAAAAATACACTTCCGTGATGATACGTGTTTGTCACAGTAGGTCACGTTTTTTGTCATGCATGTACATCCATGACAATTTTATGACAGAATCAAGATAGTCATACTTGTGCTGTCGTAGAAGTGTTCCATGACATTACCAAAATTATCATCATGAAAGTGTCCACTTCCATGACGATAAATGGCGCATCATGGAAGTGCTTTCGTCAAGGGTGACCGACACGTGGCATCCACCGTAATGGGTCGCCGTTAAGCTATCAGGTCTGGTTTTGGATCCAATAATCCGTTAACAGCCCCGACCAATGAGGATTTTCCACGTGTAAAATTGTCATTGGCCAAAGGAAACACGTCTTGGCTCACCGTTGGGACAGATGTCATCCATTCATTGGACAAGAGGTGGCTATGATACGTCGACACATGGCACAGCCCAACAAAGTCCCATATAGGTTAAAAAGGCTGGCCCAGTCAAAGGCCCGTAGTACTTACTCAGGTACTAGTGGGCCAGCCCAATAACAGCATGTTTAATAAGGCCCATTTATGGCCTGAAGCCAGATCTGGCCCGTTAATTGTTCGCTGAATATTTGGGCCCAATTACGGCCCAGTGACTTTCGGCCTGTTAGAGGCCCGATGTAGACATTGGCCCATTTCAGCCCGGTGTGTCTTTCGGCCTGGCAATGGCCCATGCTACCCATGGGCCATATATGGTCCGACGCTACATCTGGCCCACTAACGGCCTGTGATAAAGGTGGCAACAATTCAGCCCAACATAACTTTGGGCCTGTTTAAAGGCCTGTCGTATAATTCGGCCCGTTGATGGATGTACTAAGATTTCGGCCTCTTAAAGGCCCATGATATATATCAGTGGCCCAACTCAGGCCCGATGTTTCGGCCTGGTAATGGCCTATCATATAACTATGCCAAAAAAGGCCTGGTCTATCTTTTAGCCTGCTGAAGGCCCGTCGACAACTAGTGAAAATTCAGGCCCGACATGAATTTCGGCTTGCTAAAGGCCCATGGTTTCTTCTGGGCCCTAACAGGCCACTAGAATATTCAGCATGTTAATGGCCCAATGCTACATGGGCTAAACTAAGCGTTGGGTCCACAAAAGGCCCAACTAAAATTTGGGTTGAATATAGGCCGGAGTAAGTTGTGGGCCTGGCGCAAAGTGTGAAGGCCCCAATGGCCATTCAGGCCCAAGAAAGATGTAGGCCGACCCAATTGTGGCCTGCTAAAAACCAGGACTGTTAGAGGCGAATGTTTCGGCCCGGTCGACTACATCAGATTTTTTGTTCAGATAGTGAATGATGGTAGTAACTAGTAGGAATTAAGAACAAACCTACTCTATACAATAAAGAAATTATGACATAGTAACTTAGAGTAAACTCACACTATACAGTAAAGGATTTATGGTATGTTACATCCATTGGGCATCGAAGTTCGCCACCAGTGATCATAAAGCGCAACAAAGAAGCAGATTACAAAAACTGGGCACCATTGCAGCATAACAAAATGATATTGAACCGAGACCACTTCCAAGACAGTTCAAGAAAGGTTAGCCTTGCACGGGAACTACTGCGCAAGCTACTGAGCAAGGCTATGAGACCGGCCTAGCATGTCGGTCATAGCTTCTAGGTGTAGCTGTTTAGCAATGAGTTTCTCATTGGTGTTCTCCATAATATTTCTTAGAGATACGACTTCAAGTCGAAGTTGAGTTGCAGAATGCCTTTCTGCTAGAACTTGGAACTAAATAAGTCGAACTGATTCAGACAACGAATTCTGTGAGCTTGTCTGACTGCTAGTCTTAAGTAACTTGAACACCGCATCAAGACAAGACTTTGGTGTTGTCCCACTATCTTTAAGATGTTTTGCCTTCTTTGCTGCAATATATGTTGGGTTTGTGTCACAGCCTTCAGCAGACTTGTGCATGCCATCAGGCACATCACCCTAAAACAAGCAGAGAGATGACATGTTTTGCACATGTATAAACAATGATGATAACTGTGCTGTCAATTCCATCCAATTTAAAATTAGAAAATAAAGAGTAAGTTCAAAAATAACAATATCATAATTTGGCATTGTTCATAATGCGGGGAGCTTCACCACACTACTGGATTACCATGTCAACATAACAAGCATAGATGAAGGGCAAAGACAATCGTTGTATCTATTTTGGTTAATGTGTATGGCAAGTTGTTCATATCATCATCCACATTAGTAGGATAAAACAGGAGATGACAAGGTGCAAACGTGGGCTGCTTCACCACACACTGGATTATAGATCCACGAAAACAAGTATACATATATGGAGTATTGAGTAATGTGCATGGTATGAATAAGGAATTTGGTTTTACAAGTAAAACTTGGAACTGACGGTTGTTGCGAACATGCATTTTGATAGAAACAACAAACTAAACAGCAGTAAACGATAGTGAGTATGAGAAAATTAAACAACAGTTGATGATAAAGGCTTTAGAAGGACTGACTTACATTAACAGTTAACACCAGCTTTATAATGCCCTTCTCCATGTCAAGGGAAGGATAAGTCAAGAATTTCAGCACATAATCTTCTTCATAAGCATTGTCTGTACTCTACATTTTGTAGAGAGTAATTATAGATATGATAATACTGGAAGGGATAGAGGATAATGAAGATAAGATGCAGATTGATGCTACATAATCAACTACCAATCCCTGGAAGTACAAGCGTTACAGGACAAAATGTACTGACTAGAGCAATGGGCTACACTTCTGCACTAGCATTGTCTGTGTATTCAACTTTTTGGTAAGATTAAATATAGATCTGATATTTTTTAGTAAATGGTGGGCGAGGGAGATAAGATGCAGAATGCTACACAATGAACCTATCCCTCTTCTGATAATACAAGAGTGTTTTGAACACTGTTGTACTATACAAAACGTTCTTATATTGTGGGACGGAGGGAGTAGCTGTTAATGTAAGTACAATGATAGACGACGTTCAGTCCTTACAAGAGGACTGCAGAGCTAAACCTCTTCAAAAGCATTGGGTTGATTCTAAATTTATGTAAGAGTCCATACAGATCTTATAATGTCCACCAAATGGACGATAACGAGGCTAACATGTGTAGTGATGCTACATAATCAAACAGTTATGAAAGTAAGTATAGTCATACAGGGCAAGAGGTACTCACAAAAGCAATGCAGTGCGTAGTATAGTTGCGAGATTCTGTGGTCCCTTGAGAATGAATGTTCTTCTGCTAACAGTTTTCGTACAAGTGAGACGCTAAGGTAAATGCAGAAATGTAGTTCAAATTGTGATGTGATATCATAGACAGTATCTTACGCTGCAGACGAGACCAATGTGTAACAAGATTATTCTAGTCACTGTCTGATAAATGTAGCACCAGAGACTTTACAGAAATTTTGTTTACAGGCTTGCCATTGAAGTGCGCTTGCCTCAGGTAGGAATGATAGTTCATCAATGAGTGCTTGAAAAGCGCAACCAACCCTTGCTCGTCTTGACAATCCAGTTTGGTCCTCGCCTATTTAAAAGAATGAAATCATGTGTCTTCTGTCAGCAGAAACATATGCAGTAATTACCATGAATAACATTAGTACATTACTTACGCGTAAGTTGCGGAGGAAGACTGGAAATTGTTCTGTGTCTGTGGTATAATCTTTCCATGAAGGAAAGATGCGCACAAAGTTCCTGACAACAATATAAGCTTCGTCTTCTAAACTGGGAAGAACTAGAACAGGGGTCCTATTTGCTGCAATTGGGGATCTCTCTGGTTGAAAAAGGGATATGGCAACTGGATTTGGTGTACTCTTTGCTGGAATGGGGGTTTTGTATCGTAGAGCTAGTGCTATGTCAACTGGCATCATCATACTGTTTGCTGCAGTTGGGGTCTACTAAGTTGGGGCATCAGAAATGACCAGTGTAGTAGGGCTAGCGTCTGCTAGAGTAGGGGTGTTTTGTGGGTCAGGTGATGTTGCAACTACACCTAATGGGCTATTTGATTTATCAGGTGTCACTACCTTTTCCAAATACTTTGCTCATGCTCCTTCGCGATCAGCAATCACCCTCTTCCTTTTGAACGTCTGATACGCAAGAACAACATTTGAATGGATAAATATGGTATGATGACAAATGGAATATGTACTGAAAATGGATAGGCAGGGCGTATTCACATACATGATGTGTAAACTAAGCTAATGGCAGTGCAACAAAGTAGAAGCAATGCAAAGCATCTGTTGCAAGATATGTGCAACCAATATAACCTTGGAAAGTTAGAGTAAGCACCTTGATGGGTGAATAAGATAGGGCATCTTCCTATGACTCCTCCACTAGGGAGCTACATTGACTTAGGTCTCCCTCTAGTTCAGAATCACTATTAGGATCATATTTTGGAGCATGAATCTGTAGGTGGAGAGCGTTTGGATTGCATTGCATCCAGACTTGATTGCAATCCCTTAATGCCAAGCTTGACAGCCATAACATTGTTATGCTCTATTCTTTTCACATGCGCAAGCTCATAATCATTATGATGCTGTTCAGAATCTGAGATTCATGAAAACATAAAAAGTAGTTAGATTATCTATGGAATGCATTGCGGATTCAACTCGAAGAGTGTCTCCCTATAAACCCCTGCATATGCAAATTTCACCCCCAACCTTGCTGACCAGACCACACATAGAAATACAAACCTCTTATGTCCCGATAATAGGCAGACACACATTTCAAAACTGAAGTAGGAACATTAGAATCATATCAAATTCGTATTTGAACTAATAAACTAAGGAATTATCAGTGGCATAATGTTTAGCTTCAAGGGTGGAGTGCTGGTAGTGCGACAAAAAGCAAGTAGGCAGATTGTATTGCATGTAAAAGATCGTAGTCTATGTAAAAGCTAGAAATGACACTTTCTTTCTATACAATGTAGTGCTCGTTGCCCACACATGATGGAAGAGATCACACAGAGAAATACTATTCACTCATGTCTACGGTTCCAGTATTTTGAAACAGGGTGGTCCATCCCTAAAAGAATATTGACAACAAATATGACAAGGCAAGCATAGATATAATGAATCAATCATTTACCTGTGAGCTTACTAGGACAGGTATGCAGAATTGTAACTGCAGTAAGAGACCGTCCAAAATCTGAATCAAGAAGTTGTCTAGAACTTATTGTTTGCAACTAATTGACGTGAATAATTGGATATCATATCGAATGAGTAAGAAAGACGAGTAAAATTGTCAACAAACCTGGCCTGCAGTAGTAATCTAGGTCAATGTCACTACGACCAACAATCCAAAATGACCAGTGTCTGTTCCTAGGGACAGAATTTTGAAACCCTGTGAACTTTACAGGTACTAAAGATTACTGAAATACATCTGACCACTAAGTGTAGGTAGCAGCACACAACAAACCCTAATGCAATCCTGCCTAATGAGTAATGAATCAATTAGAAAATGGGTGATGAGGAGTGGCTGCTGAGTGTTGAGGACGCTTCTCAGGATAAATCGGGTTGGCTTAGTGGGTGCCGCACGCCTGAGCCCTGAATGGACTGGGAAGGTGGGCACGACGGTGCACCCGGGAAGTGGTGACGCTATTGGGCGAGCGGCACCTGACCTCTTGTTAGTCCGGTGTCTCCTCCTAGAGTCTTGTCGTCCAGGGACGACAAGTCGCCGACGAGGCAGGCGGCTGGGGGCGAGTAGACATCGGAAGCATGCAGGTGAATACAGGGGAATCAGGGCCTGGGCCGACCCAAAATCCCAGGGTGGGCCGCGGCCCACCATGGGCACCCTGTAGAGATACACACCCGAGCAGCGAACATGCATTTTCAAAACTAAATTAGGAGCATTTAGCTAACCAATTAAATGACACTGTTTTAATAATATTAGATTCGTATTTGAACAACTAAGCTTGTTTAGCTTGATGGGTGGAGTAGTGATATTATGACACGAAGCAGGTATGTTGGTCGTATAGTGATCATAAAAGGGGGAAACCCTAAGCATTTTTTTGAGCAAAAGAGGGTTTCCCCTCCGATTTCTATTAAAGAAACCACGAACTAAGATGATCAATTAAACCCTAAGCATGATCAATTAAACCATATTATGACTATGCCATGGCAGATTTAAAGCTGCAAACCGGGGAAATGCTATTTAGCATCCATTGTTTGCTTCAAACTAAGAACTAAATTCTAAGAGCTGAAAAGAAAGTACAGTAACCAAGTTACGATATATTTTCTGGTTGAGATCAAAAAGTTGTGGAGATACGAAGTGCCACCACTCTTGTGGTGCCGTGTAGGCATCGGGGGTGCGATGACTGTCGATGGCGTTGAAGCAGATCTGCGACGATAGACGGGTGCATCGGGGGATAAGTCCCGTTGCGGTGGAAGAGAAGGTCTTGTGAGCGGCCCCGGCCAAGAGGACGATGACGCCGATGAAGCGAGAGCACGCGATGCAATGCTCTTGGCCCGTCGCTGTGGATGAGAAACGTCCATCTCTAGTAGTGGACGATGCAGTCTTGGTAGGCGCTCTGGCATGGTGGAGGACGATGGCGATGGATGGGGTGGAGGATGGCGGCGATGGATGGGGTGGAGGACGGTGGCGACGGATGGGGTGGCGGATGGAGGAGGCTGGCGTGGGGATGGTATTCTAGCACAGATGGTGTATGAATGGGAAAATGGAGGGAGAGGTATGGGGATCCATGTTTTTGGGATGCACCTGTATGGGAAAGTTACGAACTTAGCCCTCATTTAAAATTTGGACGTCTCATCGGTTGGGGATAGGACGGTAATCTCACATCTCACAAATATTTGCCCAGAGCGACTTCGGGCAAGGAGAGGGTGTTTTGGCGCCCATGGTTGGCGCCCACGGTGTATGCACGGGGCTGACAGGTAGGGCGGTTGTGTCACCTCTGAGTGAAGTTACAAACCTGTCCCTATTGAAAATATTTGCCTACATCGATTTCGGCCGAGTCGAGTTTGTTTTGCCGCCCACTATGTATGAATGGGGAAATGGAGGGAGAAACAGAGGTCTTTTGGACGAGCTTGAATCAAATGTGTTTTGCCGCCCACGTTTGGCGCCCACCGTGTCGGAATGGGCTCAGAGGCAGTCGTGTCATGTCTAATTGAAGTTGCTAACCTACCCATATTTAGAGCAGTGGAAATCGGGCCGATGGATTGTCCGTGTAAGGGGTATACAGTAATTTCCATGTCCCAAACACTTGGCTTCGGGCAGCCAACGTGGTAGTGGACATTTTGCCGCTTCTTTCGAATTTTGGGACAATAAGCATCCACGTTTACCCTGCCAACTAAATTCGAATCCATTTGGTATTCCTATACGAATCTTTATAAATCATTCTATGTGTTTTTATATATCTTCAATAGCGCGACAATGATGTATTCCGCTGTCATATATGAATATGATTTACAAATGTCGATACTCGAATTCAGAAGCTAGAATCCAGTTTAAGGTGTAGTCGAATATTTGGAACACTTTATGTCCAACTCAAATGTCACACGCAGCATAATATGTACTCCCATTTAGATATGTACACAAGTGATGTATGAAGATTCAAATACCGAGTCAATCAACCAATAATGTACAAAACTAACAGACATATAAACACTTATAGAGTATATTGATCAATAATATCAACTAACATACATAAACTAGGCCGCTGTACTTTTTTTAGCGAAGCTAGTACAACATCTTGGCCCTTTCCGATGGGTGCCACTTATGGTCCATCTATACAACTATTATTGTTGAATGCACATTCAGCCCGATTGGCATATTTGTAGGTCTAGCACAGCAATCAAAATGTAATGTCTCCGAGTCTTATCAATTAATACAGACTTGTGCTCAAATAAATTAAAAAACAAAAAACAAAAAACAATTATTACATGATCTCTAGAACAAATGGTTTGATCGATTACATGAACAAACAACACAAAGGTTATTCAACGATGGAAAGAACATTTTACCTATGATTTACGAAGTGGGAATTTAATTTCCTTTTTTCCTTCAGGACCTTAACAATGCGGTCAGTCTCAGCTTACTTCATTTTGAAATCCACCAAATATTTAATGGTTTTCTTGAGTACTGCTTGTGATTGTGTTGTTTGCTTCCTCAATATGTCAACTTCATCTCTAAGTGCAGAAGCAGAATCTCTTTATACCACTAGTTTAGCCTCTAGAGCATCAGCATTTGGCAATTCATGATGCACGATTGGGCCGGTGCCACTGCTGTGGGATGATACAACGTCCATGGGGACCTCGCTCTTTGATCTTGGGCTAACCTATTTTGCCATTAAATTTCCGATTGGATTCAGAAAAGTTGAAGTTAGCAAAACATCTAAACTGGGAGTTATAACAGCAAACCATTTAAACAAACAAGGAAATAATGGGTTTCAATTGGATGATGAAAAGTAGTTATTAACATCATTGTAACCCGTTGTTGCAGCAGCAAAGCAGTTAAACAAACAAGTTTTGCAAAAGGTACCTGTTGTGGCATTGGAGTTTCTCTTGGATCCTAAAAAGTTGAGTAGCCAGTAACGTGATTAGAGAAACCGATTGCATCAGCAAAGCAGTTAAACAAACAAGTTTTGCAAAAGGAACCTATTGTGGCATTGGAGTTTCTCTTGGATCCTAAAAAATTGAGTAGTCAGTAACTTGATTAGAGCAACAAGTTATAGCAGCAAACCTGTTACACAAATCTATTTTTGAAAATGTACCTGTTGTGCAATTGGACTTCCAATTGGATCTTGAAAACTTCAAGTTGGTAAGATGATTATAGCAACAAGTTACAGCAGCAAACCAGGTAAACAAGGAAGTTTCTAAAAACATACCTATTGTGCCAACGGAGTTTCAGTTGGATCCTGCAAACTTGAATGTTAGCAATCAATAAATAAAGTTTTGCAAGAGCCATAAGAAACTAACATCAAACTAGTAAAACTAACCAGGTTTGGCAACATATTTAATTACACATGAACTAGTAAAACTAACAAGTTCTTGGCAACATATTAAAGTAACAAGTCGGTACCATTTACCAGCAACACAGACATCTGTAAATTTCTTTGATGTAAGAAAAATGATTCCAACATAGATATAAGTTAAAAAGACGGTGTCCCTCATATAAACCTGACAGTTGTCTATCTATGAACATGCAAACATTACTAGTGCCACAAGTGATAACAGCAAACCATTTAAACAAACAGGGTATCAGAACGTAAATTACACGTGAATTATGCTGCACCCTAGAAGTACATATGACCAGCTATCTACATGCTTAAGTAGCTATTTTAGTTCAGGAAAACAGGTAATTCTTAATAGTAAGTTTCAAACACATAGATAGATGCAGTCTATAATAGGATTAACAGGCTATGGCATTATGCAATCAGTAGCAAACTAAATTAATCAAACCAAAGTAATTGAACAATTTTGCAATAACTGGCTAACTAAAATTTCGAGAAGCAGGTAACTGAACTTACGCTAGCTCTTTGTACATGCACAATGCAACTTATTTTTCGCTTACAAGGTTCTATGAAGGAGTCCATGGCATCAATTGCTTGGATACATAGTCCCAATACTTCTTTCTTTCCACACTGCATTGGTAAGTCGAATGGTTAATTTGGTAAGATGGTGCGTCCTTGATATGTTATATGAGGATGTGTAGTCAGACTAGTTGTAGCCACACACATCACACTTGCTTTTACTATATATTCCATGCGATTACATTTAGCATATCGAGATCTAAGAAACCTACAATAGGATGAAAGACTGGCATCCTTCACATTATTGGCGAACTCAGTTCATAGAAAAAAGCAATTCAACCATTCTGTGGGTAAATCAAAAGCGCCACTGGAATATTTTTCACTACCCCAATCATACACACAAAAAGGGCGATGCCACCTTAGGGGCTGGTATGGGCGGCCGCCTCGGGTGGCTGGAAAGTGTGCACCTAGTTTGAGCCATCTAGGTTGGCCCAGGCTAGCTATGTTCGTCCCAACGCACGAGCAGGCAATGTAAAAAATGAAGAAAAATGTTTCAATTTGGATGGGCCAATAACATAAGTGCAAGGCAGGCCCTATAGCAGGCTCGGGCCCAAACGAGCACCTCCCATATCGATCCACAGCAGGAAAAATCCCAATTCGTTCCCTCCAGCCTCCAGTCTGGTTCGCTCCTAACCTAGCCACCGCTGGACAGACCAACATAGCACTTCCTCGCACCCACGTTGGAGGGCGGTCACCGGGCTTCAAGCGAATGGAAGGACAAGAATATGAAGATCCAGCCCTGGGTGTAGCCTACGTGGGAGGCAGCAGCGACAGCACGGGCATGGCATCGAGCTTGCGCAAACGGACAGTCGCAGCTTGCTAGAGCAGCATGCACAACGAGCAGGTACATCACATCCCTGATTATATCTAATTCAACGGTTCAATTTCTAGCCAATAGTTAAACCTGACGGTGTTATGAAACTGCTTGTATGTAGGGAATCTATGAGAACAGGAAACCAATTTCTGCTTATTTTATAACTCCCCAATCAATACTGAATTGACTGAATCTGATGTATCTAATCAAGTTTCCGGTGCAAACATACAAGCTCATGTTGTTCTTGAGCCTGAAGTGTCTAATGAACAGACTGCTGATGAAGGATTTGATGCAAACATTTTACATGCTCCTAGTGATGAACATATAGTGTCTAATGAGGGATCTAATGCAAGCATTTTGCAAGCTCCAATTGAAGGATTTAATGTCTAATGATGATCTGCTATGTTGAGAGAGACATAGAGATTTGCAGGCATTGATGACAAGCAAATTATAGTACATTTTGATGCCTTCAGGAAACGTCGAGGCCATCTACCAGAAAGTCTCCGTATCATGACAACGTAGCATAAATAATTTTCTAATCTGTTGTTTGAAACTATTGGCATACTTGTGCAGGATAGATATATTGATATGCAGTTTGCGCACTGGTTATAGGTGCAATTACACTTCGATATTTTCAGCCAGAAAACAAATAATTCATGCAGGTACAGACCATGTTCGTAGTCCTTGTACACAATGTTGCATTTTGTATTTTTTGGTGCTTGCATCATTTAGTGTTTCATAATCTGAACTACTTTGGATCATTAGATGGTTTTCAAAGTGCATTTGGCTTCACATTTCTCAAGTTATGTTGATTTCCAGAGTGCAAGTGCCTTCGTATTTTTAAGTTAAATGTTCGCCCCTGGTAACTTGAATTCGTGGATCCGCCACTGCACACAAATCATACACGCAGGCTAGTACGAATTAAATGAAATGCAGGGACTTATGCTAGCTCGTTGTACAGGCTCACTGCAGCTCTGCTTGGGCTGTTCCATGTATAAGTCCATGTTACCACTTGCTTGGATGTGCAGGCCTTGTGCTCCTTGCATCCCCCTCTGCATTTTTGACATGGCGAATGGTTAGTCAAATAAGAGGAATCGACCTTGCTGTTGTACCAGAGGACAGATACTTACAAGGTTATACGGGTGTGCAGGATGTGTACCGGATCCCATAGCACCGTCATGCTTTGCTAAAAAAATGGTTTTGCTTGTTTCAGATGATATCTCCAGAAGAAACAAGAGTTAAAGTTAGAGTTGCATAGGCGTGTAAGCTAAGAGAGCAGTGAAAGGATATCCAAACATCGTCGGAACAGTGCACAAGGGAGTGATGTGTGGATACCTAGTTCAGGCCGGCGTTTGGGCATGCTCGCCTAGCTAGAGTGCGGGTCACTTCAGAGCTGTTGAGGGTGATGCGCTGGCGTTAGCTGGCCGCGCACGGATGCGGATCTAGAGTGGCAGCAGAGTGCTACAATGCGGTGGACGAGACCATTGGTGAAGCCCCAACGGCCTCGGGGGGCGGAGGTGCAACGATGTGCTCGGTGAAGTAGCCCCAGTGAGGTGGGACACGACGTCGGTGAAGTGCGCCTGATGCGCTGGAAGTCGGTGTCAGTGAGGCACGTCGTGCGGCGGCCGACATTGTCGGTGGACCACCTGGTGCGATGGATGAGGGCATAGATGAGGTAGCTTCGGTGCAGTGGTGAAGTGCGACCATCGTCTTCGTCGTCGTCGTTCGGCACAGAGGTGGGGAAAGAGACGAGACAATGGGTGATTCGAACTTTGCTTGGGTTGGCGGCGAATTAGGGATTTGATCAATCTGGGCGCGAAAGGGGACGACGGAGAAGGGAGATTTTGCAGGGCTGGAATTGGGGCCGCCAGATATTTCAATCCAAAACGTGGAAGCACGAACTTATTTTATCGTCGTTCTTTTTTTGGGAGGGGAGGGGGGAGGGAGGGAGGGGTGGGTGGCTGGGTGCTAAGCATCCATACGACACACGCGACCACCACGACACGACCCTAGTCTACCTGGTGGGTCATGTCGTGGTGCGCCTACATTTGAGAATGCAAACGAATCTGTATGTATTACCATGCCCATGTTTTCCATGCAAATAATTAGTCATTCAAAACGAGATACTATAAATTAATTAATGAGGAGTTCTTTGAAAAAAATCAAAACTGTATCAACGGTATCCACACGAACATGGATTAGTGTGTGTGTCACATAATTAGTTATTTGAATTAGAGTGGGTCTCACATAGCAGTGTCCAATTCTAATGTGGATTTCACATTTCACGGTATCCATGCTACTTTTTTTTAATACAAATACATATGTATATGATTAACACCATGGTAGTGAGAAAACTTTGGATGGATTCAAACATATGACCTACAAAATAGCACAACAATCGAGTTAATGACAACTTTTCCAAAGCTAATATGGCATGAATTCGAAATAATTACCCATATGCATGGTCCTCAGTTCAAATTTTACAATGTACACGGAATTGAAACATCAATATTAGGTCTCGTACTATCTACATTCAAATGTTGTTTTTAGCCCCACCCCCCTCGTCACACATGCTACATACTTCCTGTATCGGTCAATCTTCCTTTCTAACCACCTTAGGAAGCTATCGGTTTCTGACACACGTTCATTCTTTCTCTCCATGTTTAGATCTCTAACTCTCTCAACTACACAACCCCCTTTTTCCACTCTGTTACCAAATTTATTTACCTCACACACCCGCCATTGCACCCCATGCCAAGCTCTCCCTCTCTCTCTCTTTCCCTACCACCCTCCCTCGCTAGATACATGCATTGCCTATCTATCCCCCAACCTCTCGTGCACATGCATGCATGTTGTCTATCTAGGTCACTACCTCAAGACTGTCACACTCTTTCTTCCGCACGGCGGGCCACACTCACTCAATCTCGCTCTCTTTATCTGAGTCCCGATTAACCTCATTTTCTTTCACACACAAATGATATATATCCCTGTTCGGGCCTCGGTCTACACACTCTATACTCTCTCACGCAGATTGTCTATCTAGGTCAGTCCATCCAAGCCGCACCCACTCTTTCGACCTCATGGAGAGCTACGCTCGCTCAATCTCTCTCTCTCTCTCTCTCTCTCTCTCTTTGTATGTCTAGATTGACCTTGCTCTTTCTCGGACACAAACGATATATCTCCATGTTTGAGCCCAAATCGACATATTCATATTGTATACTCTCTCATGCTCATTGCCTATCTAGGTCACTCTCTCCAACCCGTCTCACTCTTTCGATCGCACGACGACCCACACTCGCTCAATCTCTCTCCCTTTATATATGTAATCGATTGACCTTGCTTCCTCCAACACACAAAATATATCTACATGTATGTGGCTGGATCATCTCTCAAGCTCTATCTTACAACCCTCACCCTTCCCAAAAGCTGAATCCGACAATATCTCATCAGAGCATATATATCTTTTCAATGAATGGCGGACCACACTCACTTTGTCTCTCTATCTATGTGTCTCTCGATTGACCTCGCTTTCTCACACCGTATCTTCCACACATTGAAGCTACCTCTCCATCCCTCGCAAAGCTGGAGCTATTTACATTGCGAGGGGGACTCCAACCTTGGATTAATTTATGTAGGCATTTATTCCGGTTCAGATTATATTTTCGTAGCATTCAGCCCACAACTACTCCAAACACCATTGCAACCCCCACACCTGCCCCAATTGATTTCCCTCTGGCTCGGTCATCGCTCTCTCGCACGCCCTTTCTCTCCTTCAACGTCGCACCATGGTACTATTGCAAAAAACTCTGTTGTTCTCTTTAATTATTACAAATAAGCTACAAAACGACATGCCGATAGTCCACCTGGAATGGAACAAATTTCGACCCACAAATTAAAGTGCTACAACTACACACCGAGGGGCCCACCTATCATGAAACAAATTTGGACCCATATACAAATTAAAAAAATAAAGGATGAGGATCGAACATGCGACCAGGGCCTTCAAGCCGCACGTCAATAGGCAACATACGTAGAACATCAATGTTTGTTGTACCCCCCCCCTTTGTTCATATAATGTTTTTATATTACCACATCCTATTTAATGGATAACATGTAATATTATTTTTAGTACATTAGTGGGACCGGCTTGTTAGCACTTAGTACTATTCGCCTTCACTTACTGGTTGGTTCCATGTGTGCCGTCTCTCTCTCCTCCCCTTCTTTGTTTAGACTCACGGGCAAACACAAAGAACTCGCGGGTGATGTTGCCATTAACCATATCTGGACGCGTTCACAAGTTACGACACTAGTTTCACGTACTAGTAGTACTAGTCAATGTGTACGTGCAATGCATGTTAATTTGGAAGTATATTAAGTGCATGCGAATATTAAGTAGGATATTATTTGTGTGTTATTATGTGATTAGCACTATTTTTGGCATGAAATTTACTGCACGCTAAACGTGTTGAGCGCTCGACATTCAAGCAGTCTAGGTCATTGGATGAGAAGGAATACATGTGGCTTGATGACGTTTTATATTTAATTTGATACGGCTCTAGCAGAACATTTAATCGATCAAACCATAGATTTCATTCAGTCTGACTCCGACTTTACATTCATATGACGATCAATCTAAAATAAACGGAAATGATAAACGTTCGGATTTTAAGCATGGCAATTCGAACATTTTTCATGGCAAATTTAGATTACAAGGCAGCGGTGGGGGTGTCTTGCTGTGGGAAACGGCTCCTCTGCCGTGCTCTATGTGTCGTCAGGCCACTGACCTACGGCGACGACGGTATCTTGCGCCGTTGTTGGCGTACTCCTAGACGTTGGCCCTAGCTTCAAGGAAGGCCACAATGTTCTGGACTTCGGTCTCCAGGAGCGAGTCAACTGGCAGGAGGAGGCGACTGGCGTTGGTGTAAGGAAGCGGTCGACGGTGGCCATCAATGCCGTTGAGGGGGGCACTAGCACCCGCGTGGGGACATGCGCTGGCAATGGCGCGATGGAGACATTCGTGTGCACGGGCACCGGCAGGGGTGCGCACGTTAGTGCATGCGCATGCGCTGGCGCTGGCAGGTGCACGAGCGCGTAAAAGTCGGCAGGGACCTCGTGGAACCCCGTGGCATCAAGCTTGGCGACAATGTGCGGCTCCCAGCCCATCAATGCCACGGTGATGGGCGCTGGCGCAGTCGGGGCGATGGAAGCCGGAACGGGAGCGGGGACAGGCGTGGCGTCTTCCCGCAAGGCCGGTTCAAGCTCGTCCCAAAGCGCCTTATGTTCTTGAGACTCCGGCTAGGTTTCTTCCTCAGGAAACTAGAAGACTAAGGGCGGACCATCATGATGCGGCATGGCATACTGTTAGGTCAGGCTGGTTGGAGGTAGACGACAGAGAATCAGAGAGGAAGAGTGAATATTGTAGCGATACTAGGTAGTGCGGGGTTGATTTTAAACTATGGCACAGGCGACATTAAAAGTGGGAGCAGTTGGGACGAAGGTGGGCGGCGCAGCCTAGTCAAAGGGCTCGCCTCCCGGTGAGCCTGAGGAGCGGTCTACTCGCACGCCTCCTGTCAGCCGGCGCAGCGGTCTGCTCACACGCCTCCCGTCGACTCACACGCTTGCTCGGACGGCACCTGCCGATGAGAAGCAGGACTCGTGGCGGCACGTAAACGCCCACGGTTTCAATAGTGAAAGCGTTCGCCTTAATGTGACAGGTCTTTGTTCCAAAATACCTTGGCTCTTCATTTGTGCAACTTCACATAAGCAGCCTGTCTCAAATTGAAGAAAAAAATTACGTAGGAATATTTGTGCCATATCACGTGACCATGCTCAGTTTCATGAATTTCTAGTCACTTTTGGATTTTTGAAATTTAAAGTCCAAGATTTGAAACAATATCATAACCTGCATCATGCAATAAATTTTCAAGCGATACATCTTTCCTGTTGTATTTCTTAAGAAAGGATTTGGTCAAACATTTTGCTTAGTTAGACTTTAGACAAGTTATATATGCAGAGTAAAAGGGTAATCCCTCCGTACCAGTGCATTGCCTAATATATTAAGTTAAGCACTAGGCATGAACAAACAGGCTCAATTCTATGCTCATCCTGGTGTAGTACTCCTATTAGTACTAGGCAATGCAGTTGATGGGTGACCTTGGGTAGCAGCGACCGAGGGAATTGAACTGTGCTCCGCACAGTGGGTATAGTTGTCTAGTTACTAAAGCATCCCTGCAGTGTTCATCAGTAGTCACTATGGACCGGGGACATGAGGGGAATTTCCTATGGGTGGAGTTCCGGCCTCCAGATATTTCGACTCGAAACACGGAGGCTCAACTGGTTGGGGTTGGCTAATGTGCGTACCACGCACCCCACCAGAAGGACACGAGCCTGGTTTTTTTGAGGATCAACATGAGCCAAGGTCTGGCTGGTACGTGATGATCCACAAGTATAGGGGATCCATCTTAGTCCTTTCTATAAGTAATAGTGTTGAACCCAATGAGGAGCGGAAGGAAATGACAAGCGGTTTTCAGTAAGTTATTCTCTACAAGCACTGAAATTATCGGTAACAAATAGTTTTGTGATAAGGTAATTCATAATGGGTAACAAGTAACAAAGGTGAATAAGGTGCAGCAAGGTGGCCTAATCCTTTTTGTAGCAAATGACAAGCCTAGACAAACTCTTATATAAAGGAAAGCACTCCCGAGGACATATGGGAATTATCGTCAAGCTAGTTTTCATCATGCTCATACTATTCACGTTCGTTACTTTGATAATTTGATATGTGGCTGGACCGGTGCTTGGGTACTGCCCTACCTTGTACAAGCATCCCACTTATGATTAACCCCCCTCGCAAGCATCCGCAACTACGAAAGAAGAACTAAGGTAAACCTAACCATAGCATGCAACATATGGATCCAAATCAGCCCCTTACGAAGCAAGGAATAAACTAGGGTTTAAGCTTCTGTCACTCTAGCAACCCATCATCTACTTATTACTTCCCAATGCCTTCCATTAGGCCCAAACAATGGTGAATTTTCATGTAGTTGACTTTCACATAACACCACTAGAGGAAAGACAACATACATCTCATCAAAATATCGAACGAATACCAAATTCACATAACTACTTATAGCAAGACTTCTCCCATGTCCTCAGGAACAAACGTAACTACTCACAAATCATATTCATGTTCATAATCAGAGGGGTATTAATATGCATAAAGGATCTGAATATATAATCTTCCACCGAATAAACCAACTAGCATCAACTACAAGGAGTAATCTACACTACTGCTACCTCCTGAGCACTGCGTTGGTTTTCCCTTGAAGAGGAAAGGGTGATGCAGCAAAGTAGCGTAAGTATTTCCCTCAGTTTTTGAGAACCAAGGTATCAATCCAGTAGGAGACTACACGCAAGTCCCTCGTACCTACACAAACAAATAAGAACCTCGCAACCAATGCGATAAAGGGATTGTCAATCCCTTCACGGTCACTTAAGAGAGTGAGATCTGATAGAGATAATAAGATAAATATTTTTGGTATTTTTATGATATAGATTGAAAGTAAAGATTACAAAGTAAAATAGATTGGAAACTTATATGATAAAAGATAGACCCGGGGGCCATAGGTTTCACTAGTGGCTTCTCTCAAGATAGCATAAGTATTACGGTGGGTGAACAAATTACTGTAGAGCAATTGATAGAAAAGATAATACTTGTGAGAATATCTAGGCATGATCATTTATATAGGCATCACGTCCGCGACAAGTAGACCGAAACGATTCTGCATCTACTACTATTACTCCACACATCGACGGCTATCCAGCATGCATCCAGAGTATTAAGTTCATAAGAATAGAGTAACGCATTAGTCAAGATGACATGATGTAGAGGGATAAACTCAAGAAATATGATATAAACCCCATCTTTTTATCCTCGATGGCAAGAATAGAATATGTGCCTTACGGCCCCTGCTGTCACTGGGAAAGGACACCGCAAGATTGAACCCAAAGCTAAGCACTTCTCCCATTGCAAGAAAGATCAATCTAGTAGGCCAAACCAAATTGGTAGTTTGAAGAGACTTGCAAAGATAACAAATCATACATTAAAGATTTCAGAGAAGAATCAAATATTGTTCATAGATAAACTTGATCGTAAACCCACAATTCATCGGATCTCGACAAACACACCGCAAAAAGAATTACATCGAATAGATCTCCAAGAAGATCAAGGAGAATTTTGTATTGAGATCCAAAGAGAGAGAAGAAGCCATCTAGCTAATAACTATGGACCTGAAGGTCTGTGGTAAACTACTCACACATCATTGGAGAGGCTATGGTGTTGATGTAGAAGCCCTCCGTGATCGATTCCCTTTACGGCGGAGCTCCGAAAATGGCCCCAAGATGGGATCTCTTGGGTACAGAAGGTTGCGGTGGTGGAAATAGGGTTTTGTGGTGCTCCTGGATGTTTTTGGGGTATATGGATATATATAGGAGGACGAAGTAGGTCGGTGGAGCTGTGAGGGGCCCACGAGGGTGGGGGGCGCGCCCAGGGGCAGGCGCGCCTCCCTGCCTCGTGGCCTCCTCGCTCCTTTCTTGACGTCTACTCCAAGTCCCCTGGATCACGTTTGTTCCAAAAATAACTCTCCCGAAGGTTTCATTCCGTTTGATATTCCTTTTCTGCGAAACACTGAAATAGGCAAAAAAAAACAACAATTTGCACTAGGCCTTGGGTTAGTAGGTTAGTCCCAAAAATAATATAAAAGTGTGCAATAAAGCCCATTAAATATCCAAAACAGATAATATAATAGCATGGAACAATAAAAAATTATAGATACGTTGGAGATGTATGAAGCATCCCCAGGCTTAATTCCTGCTCGTCCTCGAGTAGGTAAATGATAAAAACAGAATTTTTGATGTGGAATGCTACCTAGCATAATTCTCAATGTAATTTTCTTTATTGTGGCATGAATATTCAGATCCGAGAGATTCAATACAAAAGTTTAATATTGACATAAAAATAAAAATACTTCAAGCATACTAACTAAGCAATCATGTCTTCTCAAAATAACATGGACAAAGAAAGTTCATCCCTACAAAATCATATAGTTTGGTCATGCTCCATTTTCGTCACACAAGAATGCTCTCATCATGCACAACCCCGATGACAAGCCAAGCAATTGTTTCATACTTTAGTAATCTCAAACTTTTTTCATTTTTCACGCAATACATGAGCGTGAGCCATGGATATTGCACTATGGGTGGAATAGAATATAATGACGGGGGTTATGTGGAGAAGACAAAAAAGGAGAAAGTCTCACATCGACGCGGCTAATCAACGGGCTAGGGAGATGCCCATCAATTGATGTCAATGCAAGGAGTAGGGATTGCCATGCAACAGGTGCACTAGAGCTATAAATGTATGAAAGCTCAACAAAAGAAACTAAGTGGGTGTGCATCCAACTTGCTTTCTCATGATGACCTAGGGCATTTGAGGAAGCCCATTGTTGGAATATACAACCCAAGTTCTATAATGAAAAATTCCCACTAGTATATGAAAGTGACAAAACAAGAGACTCTCTATCATGAAGATCATGGTGCTACTTTGAAGCACAAGTGTCGAAAAAAGGATAGTAGCATTGTCCCTTTTTATTTATTTTTTGGGGACTTTTTTTCATTTGGCCTTTCCACTCTTTTTATTTGGGACAATGCTCTATTAATGATGATCATCACACTTCTATTTATTTACAACTCAATGTTTACAACTCGATACTAGAACAAAATATGACTCTATATGAATGCCTCCGGCGGTGTACCGGGAAGGGCAATGAATCAAGAGTGACATGTATGATAAATTATGCATGGTGGCATTGCCACAAATACGATGTCAACTACATGATCATGCAAGGCAATATGACAATGATGAAGCGTGTCATAAATGAAACGGTGGAAAGTTGCATGGCAATATATCTCGGAATGGCTATGGAAATGCCATAATAGGTAGGTATGGTGCCTGTTTTTAGGAAGATATAAGGAGGTTTATGTGTGATAGGGCGTATCATATCACGGGGTTTGGATGCACCGGCGAAGTCTACACCAACTCTCAAGGTGAGAAAGGGCAATACTTGGTACCGAAGAGGCTAGCAATGATGGAAAGGTGAGAGTGCGTATAATCCATGGATTCAACATTAGTCATAAGGAACTCACATAATTATTGCAAAAATCTACAAGTCATCAAAAACCAAGGATTACGCACATGCTCCTAGGGGGATAGATTGGTAGGAAAATACCATCGCTCGTCCCCGACCGCCACTCATAAGGAAGACAATCAAAGAACACCTCATGTTTCAAATTTGTTACACAATGGTTATCATACGTGCATGCTATGGGACTTGCAATCTTCAACACAAATATTTCTCAAATTCACAACTACTCAACTAGAACAACTCTAATATCACCATCTTTATATCTCAAAACAATTATCAAGTATCAAACTTCTCATAGTATTCAATGCACCTTTTCATGGAAGTTTTTATTATACCAATCTTGGATGCCTATCATATTAGGACCAATTTTATAGCCAAAGCAAATTACCATGCTGTTCTAAATAAATATCAAAATGATATAAGTGAATCATGAGAGATCAATAATTTCTATAAAATAAAACCACCACCGTGCTCTAAAAGATATAAGTGAAGTACAGAGCAAAATTATCTAGCTCAAAAGATATAAGTGAAGCACATAGAGTATTCTAATAAATTCCGATTCATATGTGTCTCTCCCAAAAGGTGTGTACATCAAGGATGATTGTGGTAAACTAAAAATAAAAGACTCAAATCATACAAGCCGCTCCAAGCAAAACACATATCATGTGGTGAATAAAAATATAGCCTCAAGTAAAGTAACCGATTAACGAAGACGAAAGAGGGCATGCCTTCCGGGGCATCGCCAAGCTTAGGCTTTTGGTTGTCCTTGAATTTTACCTTGGGGGTGCCTTGTGCATCCCCAAGATTAGGCTCTTTCCACTCATTATTCCATAATCCATCAAATCTTTACCCAAAACTTGAAAACTTCAGAACACAAAACTCAACAGAAAATCTCATGAGCTCCGTTAGTATAAGAAAACAAAACACCACTTAAGGTACTGTAATGAACTCATTATTTATTTATGTTTGTGTTAAAACTACTGTATTCCAACTTATCTATGGTTCACACCCTCCGATACTAGCCATAGATTCATCAAAATAAACAAACAACACACGAAAAACAGAATCTGTCAAAAACAGAATAGTCTGTAGTAATCTGTAGGTTTCGAATACTTATGTATCCCAAAATTTCTGAAATAAATTTTTGGACGTGATAAATTTGTCTATTAATCATCTGCAAAAATAATAAACCTAATCTCACTCTCCAGTAAAAAATGGCAGCAAATCTCGTGAGCGCTAAAGTTTCTGTTTTTTACAGCAAGATCGCAAAAACTCTCCCCAAGTCTTCCCAAAGGTTCTACTTGGCACAAACACTAATTAAAAGCATACAACCACATCTAAACATAAGATAGATGAATTATTTATTACTAAACAGAACCAAAAAGCAAGAAACAAAAATAAAATTGGGTTGCCTCCCAACAAGCGCTATCGTTTAACGCCCCTAGCTAGACTTAATAACAAGAATGGATCTAGGTATTATCATCTTTGGTATGCAATACATAAGTGGCTCTCATAGTAGATTCATAAGGTAATTTAATTTTATTTGTAGGAAAGTGTTCCATGCCTTTCCTTAATGGAAATTGGAATATAATATTCCCTTCTTTCATATCAATAATTGCACCAATAGTTCTAAGGTCTACCAAGAATAATGGGACATGTAGGATTGCAATCAATATCAAGAACAATGAAATCTATGAGCACATAATTCCTATTTGCAACAATAAGAACATCATTAATACTTCCCATAGGTTTCTTAATAGTGGAATCCACGAGGTTCAAATTTAAAGAACAATCATCAAATTCACGAAAACCTAACACATCACACAAAGTTTTTGGAATCGTGGAAACGCTAGCACCCAAATCACATAAAGCATAGCATTCATGATGTTTAATTTTAATTTTAATAGTAGTTTACCACCCATCATGAAGTTTTCTAGGGATAGAAACTTCTAATTCAAGCTTTTCTTCATAAGATTGCATTAAAGCATCAAAGATATGTTTGGTAAAAGCTTTATTTTGACTATAAGCATGCGGAGAATTTAGCATGGATTGAAACAAGGAAATACAATCTATCAAAGAGCAATTATCATAATTAAATTCCTTGAAATACAAACTAGTGGGTTCATTGCTATGTAAAGTTTTGACCTCTCCAATCCCATTTTTGCATCAAGATCTAAAAACTCCAAATCATTGGGACGCCTTTTAACTAAAGTTGACTCATCTCTAGTCCCATCATTATCAAGATTCATATTGCAAAACGAAGATTTAATAGGAGACACATCAATCACTTTTAGATCTTAATCCTTATTATCATCAAAACTAGAAGAACATGTTTTTACAAGGCAATCTTTTTTAGCACGCATCCTAGCGGTTCTTTCTTTGCACTCATCAATGGAAATTCTCATGGCTTTGAGAGACTCATTGATATCATGCTTAGGTGGAATAGATCTATGTTTCAAAGAATCAACATCAAGAGAAATTCTATCCACGTTCCTAGCCAACTCATCAATCTTAGACAATTTTTCTTCAATCAAAGCATTGAAACTCTTTTGCGAACTAATAAATTCTTTAATACTATATTCAAAATTAGAGGGCATCTTATTATAATTTCCATAAGAATTGTTGTAGGAATTACCATAAGTATTAGAGCAATTACTAGGAAACGGCCTAGGATTAAAGTTTCCTCTATACGCGTTGTTACCAAAATTGTTCCTACCAACAAAAATCACATCCATAGATTCATTATTATTCTCAATCAAAGTAGACAAAGGCGTATCATTGGGATCAGAAGAAACACTCTTGTTAGCAAACAATTTCATAAGTTCATCCATCTTTCCACTCAAAACATTAATTTCTTCTATAGCATGAACCTTTTTACTAGTAGTTCTTTCGGTGTGCCATTGAGAATAATTAACCATAATATTATCTAGGAGTTTGGTAGCTTCTCCTAAAGTGATTTCCATAAAAGTGCCTCCCGCGGCCGAATCTAAAAGATTTCTAGAAGCAAAATTCAATCCAGCATAAAAAATTTGTATGATCATCCATAAATTCAAACCATGTGTAGGGCAATTACGTATCATTAATTTCATCCTCTCCCATTCTTGTGAAACATGCTCATGATCAAGTTGCTTAAAATTCATAATATCATTTCTAAGGGATATGATCTTAGCGGGAGGAAAATACTTAGAGATAAAATCATCTTTGCACTTGTTCCAAGAATCAATACTATTTTTAGGCAAAGAGGAAAACAAATTTTTAGCACTATCTCTAAGCGAAAACGGAAATAGCTTCAATTTAAAAATATCATTATCCACATCTTTCTTCTTTTGCATATCACACAAATCAACAAATCTGTTTAGATGGGTAGCAGGATCTTCACTAGGAAGGCCAGAAAACGGATCTTTCATGACAAGATTCAGGAAAGCAATATTAATCTCACAAGATTCAACATCGGTAAGAGGAGCAATCAGAGTGCTAATGAAATTGTTATTGCTGGTTAAATCACACAGTTTAGTATTATCTTGAGCCATCGTGACAAACTATCCAACACACAAGCACACAAGAAGCGAACAGAAAAAGAGGGCGAATGGAAAAGAGGGCGAATAAAATGGAAAGGGTGAAGTGGGGAGAGGAAAACGAGAGGCAAATGGCTAATAATGTAATGCAAGGATAAGAGTTTGTGATGGGTACTTGGTATGTCTTGACTTGTGCGTAGATCTCCCCGGCAACGGTGCCAGAAATCCTTCTTGCTACCTCTTGAGCACTGCGTTGGTTTTGCCTTGAAGAGGAAAGGGTGATGCAACAAAGTAGCGTAAGTATTTCCCTTAGTTTTTGAGAACCAAGGTATCAATCCAGTAGGAGACTACATGCAAGTCCCTCGTACCTACACAAACAAATAAGAACCTCGCAACCAACACGATAAAGCGGTTGTCAATCCCTTCACGGTCACTTACGAGAGTAAGATCTGATAGACATAATAAGATAAATATTTTTGGTATTTTCATGATATAGATTGAAAGTAAAGATTGCAAAGTAAAATAGATTGGAAACTTATATGATAAAAGATAGACCCGGGGGCCATAGGTTTCACTAGTGGCTTCTCTCAAGATAGCATAAGTATTACGGTGGGTGAACAAATTACTATCGAGAAATTGATAGAAAAGCGAATACTTATGAGAATATCTAGGCATGATCATGTATATAGGCATCACGTCCGCGACAAGTAGACCGAAACGATTCTGCATCTACTACTATTACTCCACACATCGACCGCTATCCAGCATGCATCTAGAGTATTAAGTTCATAAGAACAGAGTAACGCATTAGTCAGGATGACATGATGTGCATCAGATTCTTTAGCTCCGAAGAAGATGAAGCCGCTGAATAGCTCTTTTAACAATCCAATTGATGTTGTTCCTATCTCATCCATGCCATCAAAGGACCTTGTTCCTTTTGATGAAGAATATGAGATCCCAAGTGGATCTGATGATGACATTCCTTCTGCTGCTTCTTCAGAGAAGTTGGATGAAGAAATTGAAGCGGATATGCAATCCCTTCAACCCCAATAGTCTCATCGCCCATGCCTCAGTTCACTGCTGAAGAAGCCGGCATTGAGGAAAAGAGTGAAGATGAAGATGTGGACATTGGGTGCACAACTCCAGTGTTGAACGATGACTTTTGGGAAAGTCAGCACCCCAATTCTCCTCTGTTCACACCCCTTTAACAAATTCCTCAGTCCCTTGTGACCACTGAAGTTCAAATGGGATCTGAAGAACCTCATGTCACACCGTCTGTCCATGAAGAGATTCCAGCCATTAGTGCTGAAGAAAATGTTAATGAAGAATTGAAGACCCAGGCTGTCACTGAAGAAGAAGCTGAAATTCCTCGGCCAGTGGATCCTGAGATTGCGATTCCTGAAGTGGTGATGCAATTGACCGATACCCCTCATCCCAAGCCAAAGGATCCCTTCACGAAGAAGCAGAAATTCATGGTTGATGACTTCTTCGACGAACATGTGTTCTTCACAGACTATAACCCTTATGACACTGCTCGTCTTAGAAGGAAGCACTTCTGGACTGCTAGCCAAGCAAACTTTTATTCTTCACTACTCTTCAACAAGGACAAAGTCTTCGACCATGAGCATATTCCTCACGTGGGCATGGAATCACTACCTTGCTTCACCCAAGTCCTCAGTGTGCTTCATGATGCAGGACTGCTCAACTTTTGCACGGATAGTTGCAATTGGAATGAAGAGCTCATTCTTTAATTCTATGAAACTCTGCATATCACAAGCGATGCTGACGATGTGAACTCTTGGGTATTGGACTAGATGACAGAAAACACACATTTCAAAGCACCGGCCTCTGAATTACTTCACACCCTGCCTGTCAGTCCTCCCCTTGAAGGCGCTCGTTGCATCTATCATGAACCTGAACTCACTGCCCATTACATGCAAGTGCTAATGAAGCCTCTGAAGCCCGGTCAAGCTCCAAGGACCAAATTCCTCATGAAGGAATTGTTGTTTGTGCCTAGAACTGTCTATCGCATTCTGACGAAGACATTGAGTCCAATCAAAGGCCACGATTCTAATGATGAAGAAGTTGTTGGCATCATGAAGAATCTGCTCTTCAATATCATACATGGGATTCCTATCAACTATCATGATTTCTTCATGAGGACTCTGGCAAATGTTGCCCTCTCTCCATTTGAGTTGAAGCCTTATGCTCCTTGGGTTATGAGATTCCTCAGAACTAGGTCTTCACTCAACTACAGGGTTGATTTTTAGAATCATGTCAGTTACTTGCCCCCCATTGAAGTCCTCAAGAGGACTTTTTCCTCATCTAATGAAAAGGGCAAGGCTACTGCAATTGTTGATGAAGGCATTCGTCCATTGGATTGTCAATTTTGCAAAGCTGCATCTTATTCCACCAATGATGATTCTGCTACTCATGACTCTGCCGCTAATGCATCTAAGCAAAATCGTCAAGTCACAGCTCCCAGGGTGATGACTAACCGTGAGCTTCTTCTTAGTCTTCACCAGAAGGTGGATCGAAACCACAAATGTGTTAAGCGTCAGTTTGGTTCTTTTCTTCACAACATGACTGCTACACACAATGCGGTGAAGAAACACCATTAATACCTCCATGAAGTCTTCGATCGCACCTGGGCTATTTTATCACATCTGTATGGTGAAGATGATCTGAAGCAAATGAGTTTCAAGCAGGACTGTGAATGGTTCACTATCAAAAAAAGACACATCCGTGACATTTTGGGCTGAATGAATTTTTTTCTGTCATACATATGACACTTCTATGACGATAATTGTGACAAAACCCGGTATCATCATAGATGTGGTGGGCTCCTACGTCTATGACAAAAAATCATGACAGAAAATGGGCATTTCGTCCTGGGCGGGCCGGAGACGCAACTGCATGACATTCTTTGGGCTGTCCATAACGGAAAAAACCGTGGTAGAAATGAGGGGGGGGGGGGGATTTCGGGGAGTTCTCGGTTACGGTGGGAGGTCGGGGGCCGAGCGATGCGCATTTCTCTCGTACACGTATGCGCGTGTGCGCAAGGCGTTGGCTCTAACTGAACCCGAGCGAGGCGTTGGGCTCTAACTGAACCCGAGCGATTGCACTATAGGCTACGCGTTACTGAACCCGAGCGATCGATCGATGGCTGTAAACTGAACCCGATCGAGCGATTCCTTCGCTAGTGCTGCTAACTGAAGCCGATCGATGCTGCCTCTGGTATGAACAGTGAGCGTTGTGCAGGGGTTTGGATGAACAGTGAGCGGTGGCGTTGCCTCTGGATGAACAGTAGATGGTGGAGGGGTGCCCGTGGAGGGGTGGTTGAACAGGACCCCGTGGTGTGGAGGGCTGGATGAATAGTAGACGGTGGAGGGGTGCCCGTGGAGGGGTGGTTGAATAGTAGCCTGTGGAGTAGCGCGCGGTGGAGGCTGGTTGAACAGGAGCCCGTGGAGGCTGGAGGAGGTCGACGGTGGAGATGAACAGTATCCCGTGGAGTCCCATTTTGCGGTACGCCACACCCCTCCCGATGAAGAGGACCCCCGTTTCGACCGTAGCACTCCAACACAAGTCTGTTTCATCCGTTTTGCGGTACGCCACACCCCTCCCGATCAACAGGACCCCCGTTTCGACCATAGGAGGTCTGTTTCGTCCGTTTTTCGGTACGCCACACCCCTCCCGATGAACAGGACCCCCATTTCAACCGTAGGAGGTCCGTTTCCTCCGTTTTGCGGTACGCCAGACCCCTCCCGATCAACAGGACCCCGTCCCGAACAAAGGAGGTCCGTTTCCTCCATTGTGCGATACGCCAGGCCTCGTTTCCATCGCCTGTTCCGTCCAAGCCCTCCCGATGAACATGACCACGCATTCCGTTCCGACCCAATTGGTTAGCTCCCACGCGTTCCGTTGCCTCCCGATGAACACGACGCATTCCGTTGCCTCCCCATGAACACGACACATTCCGTTGCCTCCCCATGAATACGACGACAATGTTGTTTCTCCGTTCCGACCCAGCCATGTACATGAGCCCTGGCCGTACGTATGCGTGAGTAGGCGTTCGAGACCCTGCCCGTATGTACGTACGTGGCTGTATTTTCTTTCTTGCACACTGTCCAGTGGCCACTGTACGTACATGTACATGCTACGTGCACGCCTCTACTACGACACGTACGCGCCTCTACTGCGACACGTGTGCGCCTCTACATCCACCAGTATATATGTACATACACGTTCGCAAACAGAATGACAACGCTACGTACGCTTCGACCAGGTGGGTCCCGACTGTCAGGCACTTCCTCGCGTGCACAGATGTAGCTGGTGGGTCCTAGCAGTCAGGGGGGTGAATCGTTTTTTTTGCCCGAACACACTTCATTGCGTGCGAAGATGTAGCTGGTGGGTCCTAGCAGTCAGGGGGGCGAATCATTTTTTTTTGCCCGGACGCACTTCCTTGCGTGCGAAGATGTAGCTGGTGAGTCCCAGCAGTCAGGGGGAAACGTTTTTTTTTCACGAAATACGGTGGCCTGTCCGGTGGGTCCCCGCTGTCAGGTGGAGGAATCATTATTTTGCGCGTAATAAGGAGGCACTTCCTTGCTGCGGCCGTGGACCCAACTGTCAGCCTCTCCATGTACAGTCCATGTCCGATGGAAGTCGTTCCTTAACCACATTGACCACGCCGCGCCGAGAGCACCACGGCGGTGGATGACGGGAGGACTAGGAAGGGGACGACTCAGAGCCGGGGAAGACACAACAGTGGATGCCCACGCAAAGAGGAGTATGAGGGTTCATTGGTTCGGCTGCGGTGTGAGGCTGTTGTCGCCGCAGAATAACAAGGGGTGTGGGTGAGTAGAGGGATGGCCTGGCCAGCGGTGGGAGTAGTAGGGGCGGTGAGGCCTCCACGGCATCACAGCCGGCCACGGGAGGCAGGAGCACGTGGCACGACTGGCGCTGGTTTGGGCGGCTGGAGCAAGAAGACCAGAGGTTGAAGAAGCACTACGACCGTTGGATGAACATGGTACGGTAACAGGAGCTAGAACTGTTCATATTGACTAAGTTGTCAAAGCCCTCCGTCCCCGTCAACTTGGTAGGCCCACAAGTCAGCCTCCCACTATGCTGGGTTCCAGCTGGCAGGGGGAATATTCATTTTTTGTGCGTAATAAGGAGGCACTTCCTTGCATGCGAAGATAGATGGTGGGTCCGACATGTCAGCGGGGGCACGTTATTTTCACGAAATACAAAGGCCCTTCCGGCGGGTCCCAGATGTCAGGTGGAGGAATCGTTATTTTGCACGTAATAAGGAGGCATTTCCTTGTGTGCGGCCGTGGACCCAGCTATCAGCCTCTCCACGCACAGTCTACTTCCGATGGTGTCATTCGTTGACCACGTTGACCATGCCGCGCCGAGCGCATCCAAGGTGGTGGACGACGGCGAGGCCCCGGACAGCAACGAGCCGGAGATGGGAAGACGCGGGAGTAGAGTCATAGACGGAGAAGTGTACGAGGGTTAACTAGTTCTAGTGCGGTGTGGTTCGGTAGTTGGTGGAGAAGAATAGGAGGTGTGGAGGGGTGGAGGGATGGCCTGGCCAACGGTGGAGTAGCGCTTCATAGCGAAGCATGCTAAGCAGAGCTGCTAGCAGCAGGAGGCGGGAGGTGGTCCCGGCAGCGCTGGAGGAAGAAGACGAGAGATTGAAGATGGATGCCGGTCGTTGGATGTAAATCCAACGACTAACATGTCAGAATCATTTGTTGACTAAATTGACAACGACTTGCGTTGGCTTCGACCTATTGGCCCACATTTCAGCCTCCAAAAATGTGGCACATATTCAACCCATTTTTTCAGAATTTACAATCTTTTTTTGCGCGGTAGAATTTACAGTCAACTTGATCTTCTTTTTTTGAATAACAGCCATTAGCTAGGCTGGGTGAACAAATAATGTAGCGTCCATGCGGCCCATTTATTTTATTTTCTAAAAAATTACAGGCCATTTGCACTTTCTCAAAATACACGATTTTGCTGGGCTGATTCTAATTATAATGTTGGGTTGGGCCAGCAATGTTATCAAAAAATAAAAAGGGGTTGAGCATTTTGTTATAAATATATTCAAATAATAAGTGATATTATTACATTCGTCCTTAAATCTTACCAAGTTTTTGTACACAATCACTAGGATTTTCGTGCCAAAGCAATCCAGGATTTTATTTGTTAAGAAATTATTTTTATAAGTTAATAAGATGTGGGATATTGTTTTCTTACATATGTAAGTATCTGTTAAATATACGATGACAATAAAAATAATATATAATAACATATAAAATAATTTAAATATATATAATATAGTTAGAAGGGAAACATAAGTTGGACCTGGCGTTCCTATTCTTATATAGAAAAAAATAGAACAGACCTCTGCATTTTCTTCAAAAAAATACATAAATTGGGCCGCCAAAAATAAAACCTCGGATGGGACATAGGCCGGTCAATACATGACGGCCCCAAGAAAGTACAAACAAGCCTATGGACCTCGCATCCGAGGTCGTGGGCTGCACATGTTAAAAATGAAAGCCTAGACGGGGCAGCCCAAAACCACGTTCAACACTTGCCAAAACTATGTCCCTCGTTTTCTCTTTGTTTCGCACACTCAACATTGTGTGGGCATTTTGACTGTGCATCATATGAAGATGTGCTATGCACGAATGTTGATCAGCATGATGTTAACTGGCTGGTAGTTCCATTTTCGACCGTGAATAAAACTTCCAACATGATGTTAACCCTGTTTGAAAAGGCTGTGTTGATATAAATGCTCTGCCTCTAAAAGTTGCAGTGTCTTATCTGAAACTGAACTTGTAGTTTCTTATCTGAAACTGAAACTTCCAGTTTCTTCTCTGAGAATCACATTGTCTGCACTTTTATACTCCTATGAAACTACATTTTTTTAAGTGCTAAAAATAGATCTCTAGAATTCATAAAATACTTCATATGCTTGATAACCCACAAGTATAGGGGATTGCAACAGCTTTCGAGGGTAGAGTATTCAACCCAAATTTATTGATTCGACACAAGGGGAGCCAAAGAATATTCTCAAGTATTAGCAGCTGAGTTGTCAATTCAACCACACCTGGAAACTTAATATCTGCAGCAGAGTGTTTAGTAGCACAGTAATATGACAGTAGTGGTAACGGCAACAAAAGTAAAGACAACAAAAGTAATGTTTTTGGTATTTTGTAGTGATTGTAACAGTAGCAGCGGAAAAGTAAATAAGCGTAAACCAGTATATGGAAAACTAGTAGGCACCGGATCAGTGATGGATAATTATGCCGGATGCGGTTCATCATGTAACAGTCATAACATAGGGTGACATAGAACTAGCTCCAATTCATCAATGTAATATAGGCATGTATCCCGTATATAGTCATAGGTGCTTATGGAAAAGAACTTGCATGACATCTTTTGTCCTACCCTCCCGTGGCAGCGGGGTCCTATTGGAAACTTAGGGATATTAAGGCCTCCTTTTAATAGAGAACAGGAACAAAGCATTAGCACATAGTGAATACATGAACTCCTCAAACTATGGTCATCACCGGGAGTGGTCCCGATTATTGTCACTTCGCGGTTGCCGGATCATAACACATAGTAGGTGACTATAGACTTGCAAGATAGGATCAAGAACTCACATATATTCATGAAAACATAATAGGTTCAGATCTAAAATCATGGCACTCGGGCCCTAGTGACAAGCATTAAGCATAGCAAAGTCATAGCAACATCAATCTTAGAACATAATGGATACTAGGGATCAAACCCTAACAAAAGTAACTCGATTACATGATAAATCTCATCCAACCCATCACCGTCCAGCAAGCCTATGATGGAATTACACATGCACGGTGGTGAGCATCATGAAATTGGTGATGGAGGATGGTTGATGATGACGACGACGACGAATCCCCCTCCCCGGAGCCCCGAACAGACTCTAGATCAGCCCTCCCGAGAGGTTTTAGGGCTTGGCGGTGGCTCCATATCGTAAAACGCGATGATTTATTCTCTCTGATTTTTTCTCTCTCCGAAAGCAAATATATAGAGTTGGAGTTGGCGTCGGAGGGTTTCCAAGGGGCCCACGAGGTAGGGGCGCGCCCTAGGGGTGGGCGCCCCCCACCCTTGTGAGAAGGGTGTGGGCCCCCAGGTCTTCATCTTTGGCGAGGATTTTTTATTGTTTTTTCTAAGACATCCCGTGGAGTTTCAGGTCATTCCGAGAATATTTGTTTTCTTCACATAAAACAACACCATGGCAAGTCTGCTGAAAACAGCGTCAGTCCGGGTTAGTTCCATTCAAATCATACAAGTTAGAGTTGAAAACAAGGGCAAAAGTGTTTGGAAAAGTAGATACGACGAAGACGTATCAACTCCCCCAAGCTTAAACCCTTGCTTGTCCTCAAGCAATTCAATTGACAAACCGAAAGAAAGAAAAACTTTTACAAACTCTGTTTCCTCTTGTTGTTGTAACTATGTCAAGCCAGCATTCAAGTTTTCAGCATAGATCATAACTAACCACATTTGCAATAATTCTCAGGTCTCATAATTACTCATATCAATAGTATAATCAACTAGCAAGTCATAATAATAAATCTCGGATGACAACACTTTCTCAAAACAATCATAATATGAAATAACAAGATGGTATCTCGCTAGCCCTTTCTGAGACCGCAAAACATAAATGCAGAGCACCTTTAAAGATAAAGGACTAACTAGACATTGTAATTCATGGTAAAAGAGATCCAATCATAGTCACACCCAACATAAATTAATAGTGATGAATGCAAATGACAGCTGTGCTCTCCAGCTAGTGCTTTTTAATAAGAGGGTGATGACTCAACATAAAAGTAAATGGATAGGCCCTTCGCAGAGGGAAGCAGGGATTTGTAGAGGTGCTAGAGCTCGGTTTTGAAATAGAGATAAATTGTATTTTGAGCGGTATACTTTCATTGTCAACGTAACAACTAAGAGATGGCGATATCTTCCATGCTAAACACATTATAGGCGGTTCCCAAACAGAATGGTAAAGTTTATACTCCCCCTCCACCAACAAACATCAATCCATGGCTTGCTCGAAACAACGAGTGCCTCCAACATACATCAGGTCCCAGGGGGAGTTTCGTTTGCAATTAATTTTGATTTAGTTTGCATAAAGCATGGGACTGGGCATCCCGATGACCAGCCATTTTCTCGTGAGTGAGGAGCGGAGTCCACTCCTCTTTAGAATAACCCGCCTAACACGGAAGATAAGGACAACCTTGGTTGATACATGAGCTATTCGAGCATACAAAACAGAATGTTTATTTGAAGGTTTAGAGTTTGGCACATACAAATTTACTTGGAACGGCAGGTAGGTACCGCATATAGGAAGGTATAGCGGACTCATCTGGAATAACTTTGGGGTTTAAGGGATTGGATGCACAAGCAGTATTCCCGCTTAGTACAAGTGAAGGCTAGCAAAAGACTGGGAAGCGACCAACTAGAGAGCGAAAACAGTCATGTACATGCATTAAAATTAATAAACATTGGATGCAAGCATGAGTAGGATATAATCCACCATGAACATAAATATCGTGAAGGCTATGTTGATTTGTTTCAACTACATGCGTGAACATGTGCCAAGTCAAGTCACTTAAATCATTCAAAGGAGGATACCACCCCATCATACCACATCATAACCATCTCAATAGCATGTTGGCACACAAGGTAAATCATTATAATTCATAGCTAATCAAGCATGGCACAAGCAACTACGATCTCTAATTGTCATTGCAAACATGTTTATTCATAATAAGCTGAATCAAGAACGAGGGACTCATCATATTTACAAAAACAAAAGAGGTCGAGTTCATACCAGCTTTTCTCATCTCAGTCAGTCCATCATATATCATCATAATTGCCTTTCACTTGCACGACCGAATGGTGTGAATAATAATAAGAGTGTACGTGCATTGGACTAAGCTAGAATCTGCGAGCATTCAATAAACAGGAGAAGGCAAGGCAATATGGGCTCTTGGTTAAATCAACAATAATGCATATAAGAGCCTCTTCAACAATTTAATTATGGTCTTCTCCTACTGACCCCCAAAGAAAAGAGAAGAAATAAAACTATTTACACGGGAAAGCTCCCAACAAGCAAAAGAAGAACAGGAAATATTTTTGGGTTTTATTTTTAATTACTACTACATGCATGGAAAGTAAATAAATTAAAAGCTACAACTAATTTTTTTGGTTTTCTTAAGGTTTATTAAACACACAAGAAGAAAGCATAAAAAGGAAACTAAACTAGCATGGATGATACAATTAAAAAGTATGAGCACCGACATCTAGCAATGAGTGTGTGTGAACATAAATATAATGTCGGTGAGAAATACGTACTCCCCCAAGCTTAGGCTTTTGGCCTAAGTTGGTCCATGGCCACGGCTGGCCTGGCTGATATCCACAATAATAGTTGTTGGGGTCGTACTGTGATGAGGAAGAGTTGGGATCATACTGTTGTGTAGCAGTTATCGCCTGCTGAGCTGCAGCGTGGAGTCGAGCTGCCTCCGCTCTCCTCTCGTACTCTTCTGCCTCCTCTCTGGTAATAACATATCTTCTTTTTGTCTGTGAATCAAAGAAGGCAGGAGCAGTGAGAGTAATACGGAAAACACGTCGTTTATCAAAAATTAAACGATATAAGAGAGGTGATTCAGGCCTCTCGACAAACTGGTGCGAAGCCATAGCGTTATAATCTAAATATGCAAGAGGCAACTCCGTATCACCCTCACGAATGTCTATTTCAAGAAAATGAGCTAAGTGGGTTGCATAAATTCCTCCAAAGAAATCTCCATTATGTCTATTATGATGCAACCTACGAGCTACAATGGCTCACATATGATAAGATTGGTCTCCTAACACAGCACTCCTAAGAATGCTAAGGTCAGGGACACACATGTGACATGCTTCATCCTTAGCATTTATGCATCTACCGATGAAGAGAGCAAAATAATGTATAGCAGGAAAGTGAATGCTCCCTATGGTAGCCTGCGTTATATCTCTATATTCCCCCACAGTTATACTAGCAAGAAAGTTTCTAAATTCATATTTAGGGGGATCCCTAACACTACCCCATGATGGAAGTTTGCAAGCAGAAGTGAAATGCTCTAAGTCCATGGTATAAGATTTGTCATAGAGATCAAACATGACTGAGGGAGAATTACGCGAAGATGAATACTCAAACCTCCTCACAAATGAACTTGTGAGATCATGATACTGGGGGCATTTGTCAGCCTCAAAATCCTCAAGACCAGCATTGCACAAATATGCTTTGAATTCTTCTTTAATTCCCGCACGGTCCATAAAATTTTCCGACGGCCATTCACAAGGCCGTACTGGAGCGTCTCTTGGTGGATCCTCGTCAGCATCGCGCATAGCAATCCTGGGTCCTTACTTCTTAGAGGAACCACCTTGGAACATCTTCCTAAGCATATTGTTTTTCTCTGAAAAATTCTGAAATTTTAGTAACTTCAAACAAAAGTGAACCAACTTCAATAAAACTGATAGCAACTACTCCTACAAGTACCTAGAGCCTATATCAAGCATTAGAACTACTTAGAACCATATAAATTTGACATGCAAGCTCAAGAACATGGTCACCTATGCAGCATAAATTTGCAATCAATAAAGCACTAGAACAAAAAACTAATTGGACCAATGGAGGAGTCACATACCAATGAACAATCTCCCCAAGCAGTTTTGCGAGAGGTGCTTTGAGCAAGGAGATCGAAAATCACCACAAAAGTTGATGGAACTCGTGCTTGAGTTGGTTTTTCGGGTTTGTGTGAGACAGAGGAAGAAGATGGGTGCTGGGATAAGTGGAGGAGGGCCACCGAGGGCCCACAAGGCAGGGGGGCGCGCCCTATAGGGGGGGCGCGCCCACCACCCTCGTGGCCAGGTGGCAGCTCCTCCCGCGGTAATTTTTGCACAGTAAATCCTCAAATATTCCCGAAAAAATCATATTAAATTGGCATGTCATTTCGAGGACTTTTATTTTCTGGATATTTTTATATTGCACGGATAAGCCAGGAAACAGACAGAAAAATACTATTTTTACTTTATTTCTACTAAATAACAGAAAATATAGAGAGGGTACAGAAGTTTGTGTTTCTAGTTTCATCCATCTCATGCTCATCAAAAAGAATCCACTAACAAGGTTGATCAAGTCTTGTTAACAAACTCATTCCGATAATCATGGAACCGGAGAAATTTCGAATAACACTAAATTACCTCAACGGGGATATGCACATCCCCTTTAATAAGTATATCATATTTATTTTTGACAGTAGGAAGAAGAAATTCAAAACCTCCAATTACAATCGATGGAATTTTTCCAATGGAGTTGATACTATGAACTTGAGGTTGTTTCCTCGGAAAGTGTATCGTATGCTCATTACCATTAACATGAAAAGTGACATTGCCTTTGTTGCAATCGATAACAGCCCCTGCTGTATTAAGAAAAGGTCTTCCAGGAATAATAGACATACTATCATCCTCGGGAATATCAAGAATAACAAAGTCCGTTAAAATAGTAACATTTGCAACCACAACAGGCACATCCTCACAAATACCGACAGGTATAGCAGTTGATTTATTAGCCATTTGCAAAGATATTTTGGTAGGTGTCAGCTTATTCAAGTCAAGTCTACGATATAAAGAGAGAGGCATAACACTAACACCGGCTCCAAGATCACATAAAGCAGTTTTAATATAATTTCTTTTAATGGAGCAAGGTATAGTAGGTACTCCGGGATCTCCAAGTTTCTTTGGTATTCCACCCTTAAAAGTATAATTAGCAAGCATGGTGGAAATCTCAACTTCCGGTATCTTTCTTTTATTAGTAATGATATCCTTCATATATTTAGCATAAGGATTTGTTTTGAGCACATCAGTTAATCGCATACGCAAAAATATAGGCCTAATCATTTCAGCAAAGCGCTCAAAATCCTCATCATCCTTTTTCTTGGATGGTTTTGGAGGAAAAGGCATGGGTTTCTGAACCCAAGGTTCCCTTTCTTTACCATGTTTCCTAGCAACAAAGTCTCTTTTATCATAATGTTGATTCTTTGATTGTGGGTTATCAAGATCAACAGGAGGTTCAATTTCTACATCATTGTTATTACTAGGTTGAGCATCATCATGAACATCGTCATTAATATTTTCATTAGGTTCATGTTCATTACCAGATTGTGTTTCAGCATCAGACATAGAGATATCATTTGGATTATCAGGTGGTTCAGCAATAGGTTCACTAGAAGTTTGCACAGTTCTATCATTTTTCTTTTTCTTCTTTTTAGAAGAACTAGGAACATCAATTTTATTTCTCTGAGAATCTTGCTCGATTCTCTTAGGGTGGCCTTCTGGATACAAAGGTTCCTGAGTCATTCTACCAGTTCTAGTAGCCACTCTAACAACATAATCATTTTTCTTACTATTCATTTCATCAAGCACTTCTTTTTGAGCTTTAAGCACTTGTTCTACTTGCGCGGTAACCATAGAAGCATGTTTGCTAACAAGTTTAAGTTCACCTTTAATATTAGCCATATAATCACCCAAGCGTATAAACATATAAGCATTTTCTTTTAATTTTCTACCAAAATAAGCATTGAAGTCGTCTTGCTTAAACATAAAGTTATCAAACTCATCCAAGCATTGACTAGCAATTTTAGTAGGAGGAACTTCAGCTTTATCATATCTATAGAGAGAATTTACCTTTACTACCTGTGTCGGGATAACGGGGTTAGGAGGTTCTTCAATAAATAAAGAATCGAGATCATAAGTTTCTTCAACAGGTGGAATATTAAGACCATGTATTTCTTCAATAGGAGGTAAATTCTTAACGTCTTCAGCTTTAATACCTTTCTCTTTCATAGATTTCTTTGCCTCTTGCATATCTTCGGGACTGAGAAATAGAACACCTCTCTTCCTCGAAGTTGGTTTAGGAATAGGCTCGGTAATTGGAGCAGGAGCTGGCTCAGGAGGTGCCCAATTATTTTCATTTGTCAACATATTATTCAATAAGATTTCAGCTTCATCCGGTGTTCTTTCCCTGAAAAGAGAACCAGCAGAACTATCCAGGTAATCTCTGGAAGCATCAGTTAGTCCATTATAAAAGATATCAAGTATTTCGGGTTTCTTAAGAGGATGATCAGGCAAAGCATTAAGTAACTTGAGAAGCCTCCCCCAAGCTTGTGGGAGACTCTCTTCTTCAATTTGCACAAAGTTGTATATTTCCCTCAAAGCAGCTTGTTTCTTATGAGCAGGAAATATTTAGCAGAGAAGTAATAAATCATATCTTGGGGACTATGCACACAACCAGGATCAAGAGAATTAAACCATATCTTAGCATCACCCTTTAATGAGAACGGAAATATTTTGAGTATATAAAAGTAACGCGATGTCTCATCATTAGTGAACAGGGCTGCTATATCATTTAACTTAGTAAGATGTGCCACAACAGTTTCAGATTCATAGCCATAAAACGGATCAGATTCAACCAAAGTAATTATACCAGGATCAACAGAGAATTCATACTCCCTATCAGGAACACATATAGGTGAAGTGGCAAAAGCAGGGTCGGGTTTCATTTTATCCCTAAGTGATTCTTTGTTCCATTTAATTCTCTTAAGCTCATATCTATCCCTGCAAGCTAAAATAGCGGCAGAAGATTCCATATTAAAAAGATAGCCCTCAGGAATAATAGGCATATTTTCATCATCACTATCATCATCGTATTCAGATTCAATAATTTCTTTTTCTCTAGCCCTAGCAATTTGTTCATCAAGAAATTCACCAATGGGCACAGTAGTATCAGGCATAGAGGTAGTTTAATCATAAGTATCATGCATAGCAGAAGTGACATCATCAATAACATGCGACATATCAGAACGAATAGCGAAAGCGGGTGTAGGTGTCGCAAACTTACTCATAACAGAAGGTGAATCAAGTGCAGAGCTAGATGGCAGTTCCTTATCTCCCCTCGTAGTTGAGGGATAGATCTTGGTTTTTGGATCTCTCAAGTTCTTCATAATGATAAGCAGATATAAATCCCAAGTGACTCAAAGAATAGAGCTATGCTCCCCGGCAACAGTGCCAGAAATTAGTCTTGATAACCCACAAGTATAGGAGATCACAACGGCTTTCGAGGGTAGAGTATTCAACCCAAATTTATTGATTCGACACAAGGGGAGCCAAAAAATATTCTCAAGTATTAGCAGCTGAGTTGTCAATTCAACCACACCTAGAAACTTAGTATCTACAGCAGAGTGTTTAGTAGCACAGTAATATGATAGTAGTGGTAACGGCAACAAAAGTAAAGACAGCAAAAGTAATGTTTTTGGTATTTTGTAGTGATTGTCATAGTAGAAGCGGAAAAGTAAATAAGCGTAAACCAGTATAGGGAAAACTCGTAGGCACCGGATAAGTGATGGATAATTATGCCGGATGCGGTTCATCATGTAACAGTCATAACATAGGGTGACACAGAACTAGCTCCAATTCATCAATGTAATGTAGGCATGTATTCAGTATATAGTCATACGTTCTTATGGAAAAGAACTTGCATGACATCTTTTGTCCTACCCTCCCGTGGCAGCGGGGTCCTATTGGAAACTTAGGGATATTAAGGCCTCCTTTTAATAGAGAACCGGAACAAAGCCTTAGCACATAGTGAATACATGAACTCCTCAAACTATGGTCATCACCGGGAGTGGTCCCGATTATTGTCACTTTGGGGTTGCCGGATCATAACACATAGTAGGTGACTGTAGACTTGCAAGATAGGATCAAGAACTCACATATATTCATGAAAATATAATAGGTTCAGATCTGAAATCATGGCACTCGAGCCCTAGTGACAAGCATTAAGCATAGCAAAGTCATAGCAACATCAATCTCAGAACATAATGGATACTAGGGATCAAACCCTAACAAAACTAACTCGATTACATGATAAATCTCATCCAACCCATCACCGTCCAGCAAGCCTACGATGGAATTACTCACGCAGGGCGGCGAGCATCATGAAATTGGTGATGGAGAATGGTTGATGATGACGACAACAATGAATCCCCCTCTCCGGAGCCCCGAACGGACTCCAGATCAGCCCTCCCGAGAGGTTTTAGGGCTTGGCGGCGGCTCCGTATCGTAAAACGCGATGATTTCTTATCTCTGATTTTTTCTCTCCGAAAGCAAATATATAGAGTTGGAGTTGGCGTCGGAGGGTTTCCAGGGGGCCCACGAGGTAGGGGGGCGCGCCCTAGGGGGGGGGGCGCTCCCACCCTCGTGAGAAGGGTGTGGCCCCCCTGGTCTTCATCTTTGGCGAGGATTTTTTATTGTTTTTTCTAAGACATCCCGTGGAGTTTCGGGTCATTCCGAGAATATTTGTTTTCTGCACATAAAACAACACCATGGCAATTCTGCTGAAAATAGCGTCAGTCCGATTGAGTTCCATTCAAATCATACAAGTTAGAGTCCAAAACAAGGGCAACAGTGTTTGGAAAAGTAGATACGACGGAGACATATCAATGCTCAATACTGCAAATCTGCAATTCAAAAGACATTCATATCTGAAAGTACTCTTAAAATACACAACACAAAACACAATTCATAACCTGCAAATACTGACAACCCTAAGCTCCTTCTGACAATTCACAACCTGCCCGACTATTGGGCTGGGGGGACTACACCACAACACAGAATTGGGGGCAATTAACTGCCGGGAGAAATACAAGAATGAGGTCAAACCATCTGCTGGGGATTTTGTTATTGCCGGTAGAAGTGCATAACGGCAGAGAAACTGCTGGTAGAAGTTAATGAGCAAGGGCATGCGCACTGCCAGTAATAATGTCCACATCTTAGGTCATAAAAACTGCCGGGAGAACTGAACTACGGCCCACTATCTGTCGGGCCTGCGTGTGGCGCGAGCCCAAAATAATATTTCGCCCAAATGCGTGCTGGCGCGGGAGAGCGTGCGACATTTCCACTCAAAAGAATTACAGCCACCGCTCAAAAAACAGAAGAAGATTTACACCCACCACACGACCTGTTCTCCCCCCAAATCGAACCCTCCCTGGACCTCCTCCTCGACCGCCGCCGCCCCCTCTGCCGTTGACCATGCCCTCCACCACCACCCCTTTGGTTGACCTGTGCGACCCCATCGGGAGATATGGCGGCGGGGCTTGGATCTCGGCGTCGCCTCCCTCGATACGCCTGCACCGTCGTCGTCGCCTCCCTCCCTTCGAGACCACCACCAGAACTGGTCGACGATGCCGGTCGCCTCCATCTCTTCTTTATGGTCCATCACGTCGACGAGCATAGGTGGACTCCCCACCACGGCTTCCTCCCTGCCAACGGAGAGCATGGTGTCCCATCTCTACTATGGTGGTACAATACTTTCCTCAGATCTGTCTCGGTTGAAACCCGATGCAGGTGAGATCTTCCTTACCAAGGTTGTTAATCTTTTCTTCTCTGCTCGATGAGAACTCATGGTGCGCGTTGACCAGTTCTCCGTATGAAGGGAGATTTCCCCGGCCACCGAGTTACTACTGAGCGTGTTCCTTGTTGTTTTTTCCTTTTCCTACCAAATTGATCCAGGTGCTATTAGTGAAAGGATTGGAGACTGGTTCTAGCGGTGGTTGGTTTGTTTGAGGAATTCCTAGTGCTCGTGATTTGTAAAGGGTTTCAGCCAGGTTAGTGTATATTTCATTTTGTTATCTTAATATGCAAGTATATGTGCCTATGTCATTTGCTTGTATCCATCCTTTTTAGTACATGGATCGGTCTTTATTTATTCAGGTTCGGACATTGCGCAACTGAAGACTGCGTATACTAGTCGAAGGCACGAGCTATGCACGTGTTCTTCACTCACTCATCCGTTTATTTGAGCAACATTTATTTTCAGATGGGAGTAGTATGTATGCCATTGAGTGTTAAATCCCGTCCAAAGGATTGGCAAGTTGCTGCTTCAAAAGTTGGTAGATACAAACGATTAGTGCTCTATACAAGCTACTCCCTCTATTCCGAAATATAAGTCTTTATAGAGATTTCATTATGAATCATATACAGAGCAAAATGAGTGAATCTACACTCTAAAATGCATCTATATACATCTGTATATAGTTCATAGTGGAATGTCTACAAAGACTTATATTTAGGAACGGAGGGAGTAGTTGTTTACGGAGTAGAAGGAAGGTTACTCTAGTCATCGTTGTTTCCCGATCATAGCTACAAAAGATCTTGAATAGCATAGTTTCACCAGTGGGTGCATTTGGAGCTATCAGGATTCCAGAAAGGTCCTGGAGTCGTTTTGGCGCCTGCCCATACATAGCGAATCTAAGAAATGTCAACCATTAGATCTCTTGGGCAAGGTACTAATGAACGGTTGATATTCATTTTATGGAACAAATCAATGACTTGTATTTGCTCTCGAGTCTGCGCGGACTGCTAATCCAAATTCAAAAAATTATTTACTATAGTAGTAGGGAAATGTAGCGCTCTATAAAGTTTTTGGTGCCTCCTTCTGAAAGAGATAAATTTATAGACATGAGTGTGGATTTGATATTAAAAATTTCTCTACAAAAGTACCTACTTTCCTGCCCTGATTTACCATCTAGCTAATTGTTTCATAGGAGTTCAATACTGAGGTAACATTTTTCTCTCTCAAACTTGTGCTTGAATGTACCAATGAAGATGCTCTTCACAACTCTAATTCTTCGTGCCAATGGCTATTCTTCCATTTACTATGATTAAGTGCCCTTTGTGCTAATTCTTGATGTTAAAAGAAAACGAACTTTGACTAATGAACATGTAGTTGGAATGAATGAGTACCCTTGTTTATCTCCGTTGATCGATTGATGTGAGATCATTTAGTTCACTCATCATCATGCGCATATACTTCAGATAGAGAATCTCTTTCTGTCTCTTCTCTGTTTGCTATAAATATAGACTGAAAGTGGAGTACTACTTCTAGAGTTTAAAGATTTGAGCTTGCAAAAGTGTTAGTTCTCTGATATGAAGTTTATTATTTATGTTCTGTCAAAGTTGTTGTCTGAATGTGATATACCCATATATTATATAAAGAACAAGTTCACATAGGTACCAAAAATTATGCTTAAACTTTCATGCCATCTAATAGATAATAGTTTCTGTATACCTTTCAACTTCGCAAGCATTGTAGTAACTATATTGTCACAAGAAATTAGATATTTTGAGAAGCTTCTACAAGATCTTGATATCACTTGTGTTCTGTTGCTTGATCCTGTGCTTGAGAAGGTGATTCCCTAAATTGCACAACTCCGAAAACTTGTACGTGATTTGATTTTCTTCTGGTGGTCACACTTACGTCCTTCAAGGATCATCCTTATCAGTTATTACAGTAAATTTGTCGATTTAGCGTTTTAATTGCTATTTGCACTATTAGGAGTATCTCCTGGAAAAAAAACTTCTACAGACCAACATGACTAATGTATGTGTGTTGTGTTAGATATAGATTTGGTTATGAGTTACTGCTTTTGTGGTCATGGGGAAATTAATCATTCCAGGATCTCAACATTGTAGTATTTTGCGCAAATTTGTGAAGTTCAACGTCTTAGTGTCATGGCTCAGGACTAAATTTTCTTGAGTTATCACATCAAAACTTGAAATGTGAAAATCAAACTACTTTTGCTTACTTGATTCTTTTGAGCGTGCATATGAAACAATGGTTATCTATGTTGCTTGCCTGTGCTATCAGCTATTATGATCTATCTTTCATACTTATATACACATTATGCTTGGACATGTGTTGTTTGTGCGAAAGGAAACATCTACTCCCTCTATTCCTAAATATAAGTCTTTTTAGTGGTTTCAAATGGACTACCACATACGGATGTATATAGACATATTTTAGAGTGTAGATTCACTCATTTTGCTCCGTATGTAGTCACTTGTTGAAATCACTAGAAAGACCTATATTTAGGAATGGAGGGAGTAGTATTTTGTAATGCTTGAACTCAGGGTAGTCACTACTTAAATATTTCTCCATGTAATCGAGTAAGAACAGTTCTTCAGAACATATTATCGTTTTCATCTTCAGACATCTTGATAGGAAGCACCAGGGGATGTTTGCAGTTTCAATTTATATTGTACATAAAGGATTGTAGATATGCTCTCGGCCAGTGAAAACTTCTAAATGATCTATGCACTATGGCAGTGCCGCGGTGGATACTTCTAAATGACTGCACACATGTTTTATTAAGTCTTATCAGTATAGGGAGTTCAATAATCTTTTGGTGCTAAACAAGTGGATGCTACAACTGAATACTAAATCAGTAAAACACTGTAGGAGTTTTACAAGAAAGCTTTGGGTAAAAAGATTTTTGTGTTGTGTTGTTTATTCCCATTGGTCGATCCATGTGAGATCATCTAGTTCAACTATCATCATGCACATATACTGTTACATGGAAGAAAAATAACTAGCTAGAGAACTTATTTATGTCTCCTTTCATTTTGCTGCTAAGACAGACTGAAAGTGGAGTACTCTTCTAGAGTTTAATTGTTATTACATGCTGCTTTTATAAGGTTGGGGTCTTCAATCTAGTTTTTAATCAATAAGTTACTATTTCTTAAGAATAACATGAAGCATGGATTCTTATATGTTCCATGTATTATGTCAGGGCAAGTAATTATCAGCTGAGCAAAGGCTACAACATGTTAGGAGGAGAAGTTTGAATGGAGACAGAGAGTACACTTGGTAAGTCATATATCCAACCTGAACTTATTTACTCATTTATTATTTTTGTTCTAGTCTGAGTCCAAGAAGATGGTTTGACAAACGGGGGTGACATTCTGTACACACGTGTGCATCTACCATTCATGCTTGTGAAGCATTTAAAATAAAATAAAATTGAATATGGCCAAATTTGGGTTCCAAGTTTTGCCATGCCGTCATGACTTCGTATTAGTTTGCCCCCTTCAACATGTAAAACTATGAACCTGACCATATTTTATTTGGAACATTTAGATGATGTGTCAGAAGAAAAACAAAAGGCAACAATGAGAAAGAAAACAAACGGCAATCTACATACATCTGACGTGTAAATTCTAATGTGCCAAAAATTTCTCTTTTCAGGAAATAGAATGGAAAAAGGAAGAGGAGACAATGTTGAAGCACAAGAGCGAGAGGCTAGCGGAAGTTAAAGCAATAAACTATAAGCATTTTGAATGATTAGGGCCTCGCGTTGTTGGGAACATTACAGCCGTGGGGAAAGCTAATTTGTGTAGCTAGTTTAGCATAGAAGCCACTATATGCTCATTTTGGCCATGTGTCGCATCCAAAACATATGTAATTTTCCTTTTGTTGCACAACACCCTTATATATGGGCGTTTCTAGAAACCTATGTATTTGGTCGTTAATTTTATTGAATGAAGGTAAGTTTTACTATGAGGCCCATATGTGAATTATGAAATTGTGTCATTTGTTTTGATTGCCTGCACAAAATGAATGCATGTTAAATTAGCGATTTGTGGCCCAGATCAATTTGCTTATGCTAGTGAAATCAACGTGATGGCATATTAACTGTCGGGTAAACAAGCTTGTGCCGGCAGTTACATTGCCTGTAACTGTAGTCTATATGCCATGGCCAATCTGCCGGGAGAAAATAAACTGCCGGCAAATAAATGTGTGGGGGCAGTTAAACTGCCGGGAGAAGTAATTCCCGGCAGCCGTTCTCGTGGCAGTTCTATCTGCCAGGAGAATTGCTCTCCCAGCAGTTTATCTACCTCCTTAAGTGGTTTTTCCCGGCAGATTACATGCCATTTCATTGGTGTTGTGGTGTAGTGGGGTAGCCCCCTCCTATTCCTAGGCGGCAGATAGCCGCCCCGTGAGATGATGTGAACGATGAGGGAGATAATGGTGGGGAAGCGTCGTCGGGCCAACTGCTTCTCTCCTCTTGTAGTTGGGTTGTAGTTGGGTTCGGTCGACCAAGACTTCACTGGCTCGCTCTGGCAGGACACCCTCACAAACGGCACCCTGTAGATGCTCGATCCTTCAATCTCTGGTGGATGCTCCATCTGGGATTGATACTCCCACCACCGCTCCCTCATGATTGGATTCGGTGAATCTGTTTGCTCCATGGCCCAGAGGAGCAGCTCTAAGTACTCCGGCGCGACTCCCTCCGGGAGTATCACCGCCTTTTCGCTCTGTTGCAGATATTTGGCCATGGATGTCGCTGTCGCCATCGCCGCTAGTTGGTCCTTGTTGTCAAACCAAGACTGTATCTCCAACATCCTAGCTAGCTTCACTGGGTCGCCGTCTGCGATCCTCACGTATCGGTTGTACTCCTCCATCGATCTACTTCTCCACAGCACCTTCACTCGTCGGCGGTGGTTTTTGAATGGAAGAGGACAGGAGCAGCGCTGGTTTTGGATTAGAACGGGAGAGGAGCGACACAGGTTTTGGACTGGAACAGGAGAGGAGGGGCGGTGGTTTTGAAATGGAAGAGGAGAGGAGCAGCACTGCATTTAGATTGTAACAGGAGAGGAGCGGTGGTGGTTTAAGAGGAGAAGAGCGGAAGAGCGACGCTGGTCTTGGAAGTATTTTTTTGTTGTTTTGCATATTTTGGGTCAAAGTATGACCACGTATTGTATTTGGCAAGCAAAATGTGAATGCATGTCACCAAAAATTGTATCGTTTGGTTCATATCTGAATGTACTTTCAAATTGTATTATTTTTGCAACATATAACATATATTTTATGTGCGAAAATCATGGTCAATTATGACCTAGAATAAAAGGGAGACTAGTTAATGTGGGGTCGCTTTCTTAATTGAAGGGTAAATTGATTTTGATTTTGATCCAGTCACAGCGCGCCGGCCCTCTTGTCCAATCCTAAATCGCTGCCGCGCATTCCATTCGGAGAGCAGCGTGCCAGACCGACCGACCGACCGTCTGGGGTGCGACGCGAACGAGACGGGCGTGCTGTATACTCCGTACATGTGTACCGCCATTTTCTAGACGCTTTGCTCCATGGCGCGGGCGCAATCCATGGATACAAAATTAGTATACTGTATACTATTTAAAAGTCGAGGGCGGGGCTTTTCCTGCGCGGTAGGCGGCTGGGCTGTTCCGCCTACTCGGTTCGACAGAGACGCGAGAAGACGAGGGAGTAGGCTACTGCAAATGTAGGGTTGTGTGATTTGACAGCGAGTTACTGCTGGACAGGTGGGGCCCCGTGATTTGACTTGCCATTATCATTTTAACTGAGGCGCTACGACCGGCGTGAGTCTCCCGATTCCTAACCACCTCCATTATGAAGAAAGAGATAGAGAGGAGTAAAAAACACTTATAGCCAACCTTATAGCCAACCTTGTTGTAGTATGAGTGACTAAGTGATGACTATGTATGACATGCCAACATCAGATAGCCTAACACACCATGTTAAATCTCCAAGGGCGCGACCACGCGAGCGACGCGACGGTCGTGGTAGGCACGACCATGATACGGGCTGCTGGCAGCCCTTGGATCTAAGATCAAATGGTCGCATGCTAAGTTGCTGAAAATTTGCAGAATAACCCTCCAGGATAGGATATTCACCCATAGGTCTAGAATCATGCCATGCAACCGTTCGATCTCAGATCCAAGGGCTCTCGGAAGCCCGTATCATGGGAGAATGGAAAGCCACTACCCTGCCATTCGCATGCTAGCAGTTCGCTCCTACTCGTCCCACACGTCCTTCAATACTACGGCGGTTCGCTCCTAGTCGTCCCGTCCATTCACATTACGGCAGTTCCACTAATCCTAACCCTCCTCCCAAATCCATGGCGTCCCAAATCTCCACGATCGGCAGTGAGTACAAGGTTAGAACCATCACCTGCGATGAGTTTGACGCCATCTACACCCGTTCTTCCACGACGGTGAAAGGATGCCTTTCTCGCTTCAGACGCATGTTCGAAGACTCAGATGATGAGTGGGTCGCTGGGCTAGATGTTGAGTACAACCACAGTCCTGAGACAAGAGAATGATCCAAATGACGAAGAGAGGAAGAAGCCCATTGTGATCCAGGTTTGCGTGGATGACTTATGCTTGGTCTACGACATATGCCATGCCGACATTGAGTGCCAGGATTTTAAGGACTTCCTCGAGAGAAACCTAGTCAAATTCATTACTGTAGGCTTTGGTAACGACAAAGAAGTCCTGCGTCAGATAGGCCTCATTGTAGGCAACACCTTCGACCTTCAGAAGAATCGGCTGGTGTCCTCTCGTCAGCCTTCAATGCTGACCCTGGTAGGAGCCATGGTTCATCCTTCGTAAGGTAAACTGGAGAAACCTCCATACACGTTTCATCGTCATGCATGGCAGTGGAATGTACTAGATATAGACCACATCCACTACATTGCAATGGATGGCTACCTTTGCTTCAATATCTACAAGGGTTGGATAAAGAGCAATAGCCAAGTGTGCGGTTCAAGCAAAGAAGTACCGGTCAAGAGGAAGACGGACAAGGACGAAGTCGAGGACGTGGACGAGGACTCCGAGTAAGGTGGCAGTGTCGTTGCTCATGGTGGTTCTAATGCAGTGTCTACCGGAATAGTTGCAAAGTTTAATTTCAGGTGTACTTAATTTAATTTGAGGGGTGTGTTGTGCCGAGCCCCCAGCAGAACTATGTTATGTTTCTTCTCGTTACTTTAACTCTTCAGTACGTACATACTAGTATTTCTTACATTTCATCTTTTAGTTGGTATAGTACTACCACTCGTTTCTTCACATTATATACGTACAATATATATGGCCAACATCATATCGCCAGCAGTTTAGTTGTCAAAGAATATCAGGGTGCTTAGTTTTGTCAAAGAATTGCAGGATGCTTAGAGGGTGCTTGGATCCAAGGGACTTATTTTAGTCTGACTAAAAATAGTCTCTTTAAGAGGCTAAAGTTCCAAGCACCTCTGACTAAAGAGGGGCTAAAAGTAGTCTTGAGACTAATTTTTTTAGTCAAGGGTACCCCTACTAAAATGTGGATTAGTCCTCTCTCTACTCATTTAACTCCTCTCCTTTAACATAGGCGAGTTCTGGATTGGAGGGTTTGGAGGATAATAAATGCTCATTAACTTGATTTTAGCATTTTTAGTATTTGGACCCAAGAATGGGTGAGGCTAGCATGTTTTAGTCCCACAACTTTTAGTCATGGGACTAAAACGTATCCAAGCACCCTCTTAGTTTTATTTGAGGGGTGGGTTGTGCTGGACACCATTATTGTGACTAACCTTTTTAATAGTACTATATGCATAATTTGGCGACGAGCGCTCTCTATATGTACCGCCTTTTTTTAATTTCAAGTTTTGCTCCATGGCGCAATCCATCGATACTACTGCTGTACAAAAATATACATTTTTTAAAATGCTAGAGGGCGGGGCAGTCTAGCTTGGTCGGTTTCACGAGAGGCGAAGGCCTTTGTGATTTGACGGCTCATTACTGCTGGAAGGCGGGGCCTTGTGATTTGACTGCTCGTATAAATGCGCCGACGACCTGATCGAGGAGGAGCAAAGAACCGTGCGGTATACTCCAGTTTTCCACTGGAGTAGTACTGCGATGGAGGAGCACGAAATACGATAGCCCAGTGCCATATGGCGATAAAAATGATCTAATTTGCTAGTCATCTCATTGTTAGCATTGTTCTATTCATTCCCTCAAAAAAAACCATTGTTCTATTCATGCCTCGCAGAGAACGTGACACGTGCCGTGAAACACCCGAAGCAAAGATGAAACACAGGAGAAAAAGAAGAAGGAAGATTATCGCCCCAAATGATCTAATTCGTCGCGGAGTCGTAACTGCTTCTTCATCACCTCCACGACCTCCATCTCCTTGCGCGTCTCCTCCGCCATCTTCTTCATTCTGTCCAGGACGCGGGATTTCTCGACGCGAGCCTTCATCATCTGTTCCACGGCTGCATTACGTACCTTGACAGCAGCCGGGTGCTCGATGCGGAGCTTCGCCAACTCCTCATTCTGTTCCATGACGAGGGCCTACACCATCTTCATCGAGGAACTACTATTCTCATGCAGCTTCTTCCAGCTGGTGTTCTTCTCCTTCAACAGGACGATCTCATGGCAGAGCTTCGCTTTGTCCTCCTGAAGTCGCAGGATTTCGCCGGTTGCCTTCTTCTCCGAGGCAATGCTCTTCTTCAGTAGCATCACCAAGCCGGCAGTCAACTCCCCCTGCTGATTGAGCTCAGCGAGCATGTCGTCGAGGCTCTCCTTCAGCAACTCCATCAAGCCTTGGATGAACTCCTTCTGCTTATTGAGGTGCTTATTGAGCTGATCGGGCATGCTGTAGAGGGATAACGACTCCAGCTCCGCCGGCTCGGCATGTTCGCCTCCGTGGCTAGGGCGCTCCTGGAAGCCATCGCCTGCCCGTGAGAGATCTTACGAGGTCTCTGCATGGCGGCGAGCCCTCTCTTTTTTTCTGCAGCCTTGGTTGCTGCTCCCTTGTTACGAGTAGTTCTCGACCTAGAGCTCTGCTCACCGGCCATGGCAACGATGGACGAAGAAGATGCACTTATGAGGAGGAAAGGTAGAGTAATTTTTTGGTTAGGTAGTTCCCCTTTTTATAACCTAAGTACTAGCACTAGTACTAATACCTGCATAGTGGGAACATGTTCATGTTTGGTACGTACTAGTAGGTGTGAGCAGGCCTTCGAATGTGATGGGAACAAGGTAAAGATTAATTGATGGTTTTGGTTTCGAGGCCCGAAACGGCTCCCGATGAGTTTAGCGGAACATAAATTTCAAGTACTACACTGCTCAAATGCGTAAATATTATGTTACTGTCAAAAATTGGCACAAAATACGAACGAGACCAATGGAAGTACTACTAGCAACCCACGATTTAACTACTCGCATGCGCGCAGTGGAGTAATAATGTCTTTCTTCCGCCCTCACGTCCACTCAATTTGCATGCGCTGTATTAATTGACCATCAATGAAGTGAACGACTTTACATGCGTCAAATTATCACATGGGGTGGATCTTGGCACAAAATTGCGTCCGCCCGTGTACCCGCGTGTGCGTGCGAGGGAATGAGTGCGTGTGTGGCGTGCGTGCACATCTTCGCTTCGTGCATGTACCGCCAGTATGGCTCAGGGAGGACGAGTACATTCTTCTGGAACCAGCAGCACGTCACTGTGATCAATCCACGCAAGGAGGTCGCGACAATGCCTCCACATGTGCCACGTGGCTTCATGAACTGTAAGAAAGACACTGTGTAGCGTGCCATTGGTATTCTAATTTACGTGTTTTGCACATACTCGAAGTACTAGTAAGGTACACGTGCATTGCACGCATCAGATTTTGCAACCAAATTATAAATAAATACCACACTATAGCATGTAAGCTCTGAGTCATATATGCCCAATGTAGCCCTTCATTTAATTCTTATAGTTCATCTCATTCAAAAATCAATTAGTTTTTATAAAAAAGCTAAGAACGCGGGAATAGGAAAAACATGGGATTATAGTGGAATGTCGTCTTGAATCCTACAGGATTGTACGAGTGTTTGATTGTGCATAGAAAAAACGCAGAATTCTTTCAAAGAGGTTTGAGTGGATGGGATGTTTCCTATGAAATCTAGTGCAAATGAATCATATGGAAAAATTCCTATGGTTTACAGTCCTACAATCAAACAACCAAGATAGGAAAAATTCCTAATGATTAGAATCCTCCAAAATTCCTTTGAGAATCCTTTGAATCAAAGAAGCCCTTAATCTATTTTATGATTCATGGAATTGTGCGTTGTAAAGCATAAAGTAAAAACAAATAATGGCAATTCAACTAGAAAAAAAGTTTGAGCAGTTATGATATGGAAGATTCTAGAACAAAAGAGAACCAATGTTGTTTTGAGGTTTGTGCATTATGCTTAAGTTCAACAATGGAGTCTGCTAGATTGTACATGTGGCAAAATCCAATGGGGGGCTAGAAGATGGCGCGAGGGGCCAAGTGGAGGGAGACTATGAAGGAATGCACAAGTGCGAGATCGATATTTAGAGAGAGGGGGCGGACACGTGCGCTGTTTTGCGCAGTGGCGGAGCCATGAAAAACAAATGAGCTAGGGGGCCAAGCATTGCTAATCCTTTACGAGGAGGGTCAATTCATGAACTTAAACCATTTTTAGCAGCAATTGTCTAATGATCACATTCATATTAGCCTCGATATATAGTGATGTTAGGGGGGGGGGGGGCAGGGCCCTTACTGCCCCTGTCTTCGCCATTATGCACGCGTCTGAGAGATGAAGCGGAAGGCATGGATGATGAGAGGGGGAGGTTGGATATATAATTAATGTGGGTGTATTAGCTATATATGTTAATCCTATATAGAGAGGTATAGATTGATCGATGTGGACATGGGAAAGAGGGTGAGACCTCACTAGATATATCGATTGATCGGTTTGTGTGGAAAACTATGAAAGACCTAGCTATATACACACATACATAGAGGAACATCGATCATTGCGCATGCACGCATGAGAGATAAAGAATGCCCGATATGATGGAGATGGTGATGTGTGTGGGTGTGTGCCTTCATGGGAGACCGACCTGAAGAAAAAGATTGCATGTGTGCGATGGATAATGTCAACTGGTAGTGTGTGTGCATGCATGCACGAGAGAAAGTTAGTGGTACAATTATAAAGAGAAGACTACTGTGTGGGTGTAAAAGAATTGTGAGGTCATAATCAATGTAAAGTTGAATTCAAATATTTGAATAAGAGATCCTGATGTTTGAAACCCACGCATGCATGAATATAACGGAGATCTGCGCGGTGTTGTGTGGAAACGAGCATGTTGTAATGTATACACATTTAACAAGGTCAGACTGATTTGAATTTGAGATACCGATGGCAGACATCATTTGGCCACGTCGCATCCATGCATGGACACACTATTCTAATTGAAGATGATGGGCGGCTTTCGCATCACATATCTATATCTATACCCCTATATATATATTATATTTTATATTTTTTTATATTGTGTGCGGGTAACTTTAACTTTGAAAGATGGTCATTGGATGAGGCGAATCCGATGGTCCCAAGATGGCAAATTTGAGCACTACTGGCCGTTGGATATCATCTAGATTCCACCAGATTTCGCCACATGTATAATCTAGAAGACTCCATGGTTGAACTTAAGCATAATGCACAAACATCAAAACACAAGCACTTCTTATTTTTTCTAGAATCTTCCGTATCAGAATTGCCCAAATGTTTTTATACATGATTTGCCATTATTTGTTTTTACTTTATGTCTTACGACGCGCAATTCCATGAATCTTAAAATAGATTAGCTTTCTTATAAAAACTAGATGATTTTGAATGAAATGAACTATACGAATTAAACGAACATCTACATCATGCATATATGACTCAAAGCTTGCATGCTATAATGTGGTATTTATTCATAATTTGGTTGCCAAATCTCATGCGTGCAATGCACATGTACCTTACTCTAGTCTAAATGGTGTTTGTGTGTGTGTTGTGTGTGTTGAGGTGCAAATTGTCTTTTTTTGGGTACACGTTAAGCTTGTTCTTCCGAAATTTCAAGCCGCGCCTTGTTATGTCGAAAATTCAAGCTAGCGTCTCTGTCTATCATGCTGTGAAACTCCCGCCTCTTCAACCTGTGCCTTGTTAGCCTGAAATATTTAAGATATATCTTTGTCTCGTTGTGCTCTGACAACTCCCTCCATCTCAACCCGCACCTTGCTATTCCGAAATTATAACGCACGTGAAAACTCCCACCTCCTGTGAAATCCTGACACACGAAATGCCTGTGGTACCCCTGAACCGAAAGAACCACCTCAAATCGGTGGGGGTACTTTCATAACTTAGCCCACATTTTGGACAAGCGCGTCTCTAAGCCATGGTTCCCCACTGCCATCCCATCCGCCCACCCATTCGTACCCCGAGGCCGCGAACACCTGCGACGAAACCCCACACCCCGCTCCGTCCGCCACCCAGCCGAAGCCTCTTCCCTGACGACGTCGTCCATAGCAACACCTTGACGTCCCTCATCCACCATACGAATGAGGATCCGTCATCGATCTCATCGTCCCGACGGTTCAGCCACCTCCTCCTCCACCTCCAAGGAGCTGCCCCGATGTTCCCCTCGTCTTTAGCGCCACCTCCATTCCCACACCGCCATCTTCACCTACACCACCAGAAGAGCATCATCATCACCGTTTCCTCGGATGAAGCTACGGCCTAATCGGTGCCCCCAAAGAGGTTGTACACTAATCGCCGCATTTTCTTCTTGATTCGATGTCACGGTGCTGCCGGCGCTCAGTCCCGAGCCGACACGGCGCGGCTCAATCCAGAGCGGCATCGCCGGCCACTTCCTCCATGACGTCGCTCCCTCGGTGGCGACGTCCACATCAGTAGGAGCTACTGCTGCTTTAGCTCTCGCTCGCGCTGCTGCTCTGCTCTTGCTCTCGGTCCCCTACCTGGTCTGCTCTTGCTCGCGCTGCTGCTCTCGCTCTTTCTCTTGCTTGCGATGCTGCTCTGATTTAGCTACACTTCAGTCGACTGAATCTACTTTTGGGTTAGTCAATTTTCAGGGGGTGGGGGGGGGGCTCGCCGGGGTGAAGGAAGAACCAGCCGCAGCGGGGAGGCGGCTCGCCGGAGAGGTACCCCACTATCTATCTTAGGGTTCAGGATGGGGGCGGTGGTCGCCGGTGGTGGCGGGACGTTGGCGGGGCGGTGGCGTGGGGATCGCCAAAGAAAAAGCTCGGCATGGGGGGCCTAGAGGGATGGCCGGGGCGGCGGCGGACCGGCGGTGGGGAGTGTTTTCGGGGCGGGCGGGGCAGCGCACCGCCGGCTGCGGGCGGCGGGCAGCTGCTATTTGGCCGGTGGTGGCTGGCGGCTCGGGGGGGTTGGAGGTTGAAGATGAACTGCAGGCCCTTGATTTCGTATCCAACGGCTGCAAAATCAACTGACCAGAGATGAAAAATTCAGTCGACCGACGTGTAGCCTCACCTTGCTAGTGCGTTCAGTTTCGATAGCAAAATTCAGTTCCGACAGCAAAATTCAGTTTCGACAGTTAAGTTCAGTTTCGACAGTTAAGTTCAGTTTCGACAGTTAAATTCAGTTTCGACAGTTAAGTTCAGAGATGAGCGGCTGATGTATTTTACATCTAGCACTTTGTGGTTATGTATTTTACGTCATGTATTGGAGATGCTATTAGAATTCCACTCAGGTTAACGTTGTTCGTTGTCTCTCTTGTCCTGCTTCAGCCTCGGCGTCGTACAACTCACTGGAGCTGCTCCAACGAAGAAACCCTCCATCACAGTGGAGCAGTACCTCGGGCTCCATCTCCAGACGCCTAAGATCTTCTTCCCCTCCTCCGACAGCCAAGTCAGCCGAAGCATCCTCACCGGCCAACCTAATCACGCTGAGATCGACATGGCTTCGCCAAAGAGGTTGTACACTTGTTGCATCTATTTTTTACTCTACATGTTATATATATTGTCCACTGAGCACTCATAGTAACGGGAAATACGATTATTTTATCCTACTATATGAAAAGCAGTGAGGTACCAGGCAACTTAGCTATCCATGATGGACTCCCTTGAACGCCATCATTATTTATCTCTCCGCGTTTGAGCTGTACATTTGTCGATGGGCCTGGGAGTTGAGCTAGTATGGCAGTGGCCTGGGTGCAAAGTAATAGAAGTAGCACAAAAACATTTTTTTAGTGTAGGATTTTCCTTGCTCAAGCTTGCCTACTAGAATCACCAGTGCTTGAAAGGAAAAGTAAATGAAAAACATCGGAATTGGAAAGTTTCCTATGGTACTACTTTTCATGAATTTGGTGCAAAGGAATGGAGCAAAGGAAAACTGTAGGATTTGTTCCTTTAGTGTCTCCTTGAAAGAAAATAGTAGGAATTCTAATTTCCACTTCTCCTCCTTTTCATATTCATATTCATCAAGCACAAGACTAAGAGATAGTAGCACAATAGCATTAGAACCGTACATTTTCTTGTGGTTTGACTTAATCTCACCTTGCTTTTTTGCATCCTGTGATCTTCCAATTGTTGTGAATCAAACACCCAGATTGGCAGAAATCCTGTGTTTTTAAATTCTCTGTTTTGCACGTGCATTCCTATCCTATTCCTATCTATTCCTATCCCTGCATTGTTAGAATCCTCAAATTCAAACAAGCCATTACTCAATTACTTCTGTTATAGATATGTGTCAAAGAAAACGTTGTGTGGTTTGTCCTGCTCCTGCGGCGCTGTGTTCCACCCCAGCTCAGCTGCTCCAATGACGGAAGGGTTCACCACAGCAGGGATCCGCTCTCCAGACTGTCTTTCGCCGCCTCAGATCTTCTTCCTCGCCGCCGGCAGCCACGGCAACAACATTACCATCATCAACTGAGCAGATGACCTTGAGGACTACACGGGTCCGCAAGATAGATTGCACTCTGCCGTGTCTGCTTACGTTATGCGTCGCTTAATATGATGACATGCTACATTATCCTCGTGTTCACCTATTAGACTCTGAGTCAGGTCCAAACTAATGCTGAAACTTGAGTTTTTAAATGGTTGTGGGGTACATATTGGGGCAGCAATTAGTACTATCTGTCTACTATCTGGTTAATCTCCGGTGTCTACTATGTGTTTCATGTTGGGTGCAAACAAACATTAAAGGAGCCATTATCTGTATTTTTTAACTAAAGCTATTATCTGCCTGCTATCATTGGTTTTGGGTCTATCCACAGTTTGCTACCATCACTCTTGATTTGTGCATGCACTCCTTACATAATCTCACTATGTTTTATTCCTATGCATGCCAGTTATTGTACACAATGGAACTGATCATGTAGAGCAAAAGAGACGAGTCTTGCGTGGCAATAAAATTTCATGCAGACGTTGTTCCATGGTGGGCGCAAAGGCAGCCCCCCTCCACCCATTTCGGATCATAATCAAGAGGAAGATAACTGTTCTGAGGGGGATTCAGAAGGAGAAGACCACTCCTATTTACCCCATGAGGTCTTCGCTCTAACTTGGCATGCAGATGTTGGTAATATCATGCATATGGTGCCTCGCATTTGCTTACTGTATACATTAAAGATGTCATCTGCTTAGTTTAGACATGCTTTGTGTCAATGCCATCTGTTTAGTTTCTTTATCATATATGTGAATCATGCAATGCCATCTTGTCTAGCCAGGCATCATATATGTGAATTTTGCAATGCCACCCTGGTTAGCCAGTCATCTTATATGTGAATTATATCATGCCATCATTTTTTATTACGTGTTAAATTTGTCAACAATTTTAGTACATTCAATTACTCTTCCTGTGCATCAGCCATTCGTCATGGTCATGGAAAAATCCGGAGTGGAAACAAGGTCTTCAGAGCAGAAAATGCTATCTGATGAAGCGCATGTCTTGCTGGTTACCGATAGCTCCTCAGAGGAGGATTCAGAGACAAATGACCAATCATATCCCCCCCCCCCCCCCGAGGTGCATGCCCTAACTTGGCAGGGTTATGATGCTCATATCATGCGTATGGTATTGAGGGAGTCCTGGATTAGGGGGTCTCCGGACAGTCGGACTATATCCTTTGGCCGGACTATTGGACTAAGAAGATGCAAGATTGAAGACTTCGTCCCGTGTCCGCATAGGACTCTACTTGGCATGGAAGGCAAGCTAGGCAGTATGGATATAGATATCCCCTTCTTTGTAACCGACCTTGTGTAACCCTAGCCCCCTCTAGTGTCTATATAAACCGGAGGGTTTTAGTCCATAGGACAACAGATAATCATACCATAGGCTAGCTTCTAGGGTTTAGCCTCTCCGATCTCGTGGTAGATCAACTCTTGTAATACTCATATCATCAAGAATAAATCAAGCAGGACGTAGGGTTTTACCTCCATCAAGAGGGCCCGAACCTGGGTAAAACATCGTGTCCCCTGCCTCCTGTTACCATCCGCCTTAGACGCACAGTTCGGGACCCCCTACCCAAGATCCGCCGGTTTTGACACTGACATTGGTGCTTTCATTGAGAGTTCCTCTATGTCGTCGCCGTTAGTCTTGATGGCTCCTACTATCATCGATAGCGATGCAGTCAAGGGTGAGACTTTTCTCCTCGAACAGATCTTTGTGTTCGGCGGCTTCGCACTGCGGGCCAACTCGCATGGCCATCTGGAGCAGATCGAAAGTTACACCCCTGGCCACCAGGTCAGGTTTGGAAGCTTAAACTACACGGCTGATATCCGCGGAGACTTGATCTTCGACGGATTCGAGCCCCTGCCTTGTGCGCCACACGGTGACAATGAATACGATTTAGCTCTACCATCAGACAATGTTCAGGAGATCGCACCGGCAACCGCTCCGAGCCTCAATTCGGAGCCAGTTGCGCCATCCATGGACGGGTGGGACCCCGTCACAGAGGTCGCATACTCAGTGGCGATCGAGCCAAATATCGACCTTACCCTTCACGAGAGCCGTGTTGCCAAACAGTTGGATCCTTCTCCAGCCACGGACTCCAAACCGCCTGCGCCTGTTCCTGTCGAATCCGATTGGGTGCCAATCATGGAGTTTACCTCCGCGGATATTTTTCAGCACTCGCCCTTCGGAGACATACTGAACTCATTAAGGTCTCTCTCCTTGTCAGGAGGATCCTGGCCGAATTATGCCCACCAGGATTGGGATGCGGATGACGAAGAAATTCGCCGCCCACCCACCACCCACTTAGTAGCCACTGTCGACGACTTAACCGACATGCTCTACTTTGACTCCGAAGACATCGACGGTATGGATGACGATACGGGACTCGAAGAGGAACCACTGCCCACAGGGCACTGGACAGCCACCTCATCATACGATATATACATGGTGGACACACCCAAAGAAGGCAATGGCGACGAGACAACGGAGGATGACCCCTCCAAGAAGCAACCCAAGCACCGGCGTCAGCGGTGCCGCTCTAAGTCCCGCCAAGGACAAAGTGGTGATACTGCAACAGGAGATAATAACACTCCGGACAGTGCCGAAGATGGCAACAATCCCCTCCAGCAAGATTTAGGGGAGGAGGATGGAGAAGCCAGCCCTCCAGAGAGAGCGGCAGACGGAGAGGCGGAGGATGATAATTACATGCCTCCCTCCGAAGACGAGGCAAGCCTCGATGATGACAAATTTGTCGTGCCCGAGGATTCCGTCGAACAAGAGCGCTTCAAGCGCCGGCTTATAGCCACGGCAAATAGCCTTAAGAAAAAGTAGCAGCAGCTTCAAGCTGATCAAGATTTGCTAGCTAACAGATGGACTGAAGTCCTGGTGGCCGAGGAATATAAACTCGAACCCCCATCCAAGAGTTACCCAAAGTGCAGGTTGCTACCCGGACTGGTGGAGGAAGCACCGAAACCTACATCCCCGGCGTATGACGCGGCTTATCGGCCACCTCGTGGCCGCGACAGAGAAGCATTCCAGCCAAAAGCTTAGCCCGCACCCCGACGCCTTTCAAATAAAAAGGCATGGGGAAATACGCCAGACCTACGAGACGTATTGGAGGACAAAGCAAAACATGCAAGATCGATCTACGGATCATGAGGGCGCGCCACTATACGAGACGATAATTGTCATGCCGGATACAGAAAAGTAAGTCCGGTCGGGCCGAACACAGCGGGCAAGACTCATTTGAGCTGCGTCACGATATAGCCCAGTATAGAGGCGCCGCACACCCCTTATGCTTCACAGATGAAGTAATGGATCATCAAATCCCAGAGGGTTCCATAAATATAGAATCATATGACGGCACAACAGATCCTGCGGTATGGATCGAGGATTTCCTCCTGCACATCCACATGGCCTGCAGTGACGACCTACACGCCATCAAACACCTCCCACTCAAACTCAAAGGACCAGCTCGGCATTGGCTCAACAGCTTGCCAGCAGAGTCCATTGGCTGTTGGGAAGATCTGGAAGCCGCGTTCGTCAACAACTTCCAGGGCACTTATGTGCGACCACCAGATGCCGATGACTTGAGCCACATAATTCAGCAGCCAGAGGAATCGGCCAGGCAATTCTGGACACGGTTCCTAACAAAGAAAAATCAAATCGTCGACTGTCCGGATGCAGAGGCCCTAGCCACTTTTAAGCACAACATCCGCGACGAATGGCTCGCCTGGCACCTTGGCCAGGAAAAGCCGAAATCTATGGTAGCCCTCACGACACTCATGACCCGCTTCTGTGCGGGAGAGGACAGCTGGTTGGCTCGCAGCAATAACATATCAAAGAACCATGGTACTTCGGATACCAAGGCCGACAACGGCAGGTCACATCGCAACAAACATAAGCGCCGCATTAACAGCGACAATACCGAGGATACGACAGTCAATGCCAGATTCAAAGGCTCTAAACCCGGTCAGCGGAAAAAGCCATTCAAAAGAAGCACTCCGGGCCCGTCCTGTTTGGACCATATACTCGATCGCTCGTGTCAAATACACGGCACCCCCGACAAGCCAGCCAACCACACCAACAGGGATTGTTGGGTGTTCAAGCAGGCCGGCAAATTAAATGCCGAAAATAAAGATAAGGGGTCACATAGCGATGACAAGGAGGAGCCTCGGCAGCCGAACACCAGAGGACAGAAGAGGTTCCCCCCTTAAGTGTGGACGGTGAACATGATATACGCAACCCACATCCCCAAGAGGGAGCGGAAGCGTGCACTCAGGGACGTATATGCGTTGGAGCCAGTCGCCCCAAAGTTCAACCCATGGTCTTCCTGTCCGATCACCTTCGACCGCAGGGACCACCCCACTAGTATCCGTCATGCCGGATTCGCCGCATTGGTCCTAGACCCAATCATTGACGGATTTCACCTCACTCGAGTCCTTATGGATGGCGGCAGCAGCCTGAACCTGTTTTATCAGGACATAGTGCGCAAAATGGGTATAGACCCCTCAAGGATCAAACCCACAAAAACGACCTTTAAAGGCGCCATACTAGGTGTAGAGGCCCATTGTACAGGCTCAGTAACACTGGAAGTGGTCTTCGGATCTCCGGATAACTTCCGAAGCGAAGAGTTAATCTTCGACATAGTCCCGTTCCGCAGTGGCTACCATGCACTGCTCGGGCGAACCACATTTGCGAGATTCAATGCGGTACCTCATTATGCATATCTCAAGCTCAAGATGCCAGGACCTCGGGGGGTCATCACAGTCAATGGAAACACAGAGCGCTCTCTCCGCACGGAGGAGCACACTATGACCCTCGCAACGGAAGTGCAAAGCAGCCTCTTAAGGCAGTCCACTAGTTCAGCAAGTAAGTACCCGGACACCTTCAAGCGCGCCCGGGGTAATTGACAACAGGACCGCCTGGCACGTTCCGAGCTCGCATAGCAATGCGGCCCCCACCCTGGTCCGAGCCAAACGGCGAAATCCGTGCCACGCGTACATAATTACACATTAAAAATACCATGGACACAGGTGGGGAGGGGGCACGACTACGGCACGCTCCAAGACACGGCTTAAACCACACTAGGGGCTTCCCACTTTGTTATTTTTCTATTTCAGGACTTTAATCTCTAGAAACCCTGTCCGGCAGCATGATTGCCGAACACATGATGCCAACCAAGGAGGCAGAAAGCTACGTCACACCACAGAACTCCCAGGTGGATTACGATAATTAATGAGTGAAATACTTGCTTTAATACTATTCCTCAGCTTGCCCTTGGAAGGGACATGTCAAATTGTCGTACTTTTTGCTTATCGCACTACTCGTATCATTCTGCTTTAACGCACCTTTTTGAATAAACAATGCATAGCATTAAGACTATTATTGCAATTCTTCGTTTATATATATATATATATATATATAGAGAGAGAGAGAGAGAGAGTGGCACTATTCTAATCCCAAGATTAGAATAACTATTTGGATCACAGCAGCCCTATATAGAGCACGAAGACAGGTTCCCGAACTTCCCTGGACTGCCGGCCCAGCCCGACAGAATCCCACCTGGACCTCGATCCCGACAGAATCCCACCTGGACCCCGATCTCGATCGAGCCACCCCTCCCCAACCCCCTCCTAGCCGCTCCTCCCCTTGATCTCCGCCGTGATTCGCTGCCGAAAATCCGCCGGATCCAGCGCCTCCCTTCCTTCTCCAGATCCTGGCCGACTGGATCGAGCTCCACCCCCTCTGACTCCACCTCCTGCCCGACCATCGGCGCGGGCGAGCGAGCGACGGCGGACGCCGGCGCGAGGGAGCCCGTGTCGCCTGGAGCCGGTGGAGCCGGTGAAGCCGCCAGATTTCTGCGACAAACGGCCGCCATGGACTTCCGGAAGCCTCATCCTCGGTCCATCGTCACCGCCAGACGGCTTGGCAGTGCTCGTGACGGCCAAGGTGCAACCTACGGCGAACAACGCACCCAAGGAAGCATCTCGGCGGTGGAGGCCGCATCGGCGGCGCCTTCAAATCTAAGAACGGTATATGAATTTCCTCCCTGATCTTGCCTTCTTCCTCAATCTTTCCTTCTCTTACCTTCTTGCTTCGTGCAGATGAACTTCGCGCCCCCTACAAGACATGGATTGCCATCAAATTCCTCTCATACCTCCACGACGAATTGTTCTCAAGGTGACCTATCAGCTATTGGAAAAAGGTTGGCCGACCTTCTAGCCAGGGTATGGTTGAACTTCTTCCTTCCTTCGGTTTGTTATTTGCTTACAGCTATGTGAAGTTCAGGTGGTGTGTGAGCATCAGTCCAGGCTACAACAACTTTTTTAAAATCTGCCTGCCTGCTTACAACCATGTGAAGTTCTGGTAGTGTATGAGCCTCAGTCCAGGCTACAAAAACAGCATTGTAAAATCTGTTTGCCTGCTTACAGGCATGTGAAGCTCAGGTAGTATGTGATCCTCAGTCCATGCTACAAACACTATAAAATCTGCCTGCATTCACATTCACATGTGCAAAAAGCCATGTGAAGTTCAACTAGTAACTGTGCTAGAGTTCAGGTTGGTATGTGTCTGGTTCTGTGCAAAAATAAAATAAAAGGAAAATAGAACATGCATATGATATGACATGAAGGTTAGGTTGGTATGCACTAGCAGTCCAACCATTCAAAAACTTCATGAAGGTTCAGGTTTTTTAATTGTAGACAGTATTTCCCCTTTGCAAAAACAAGAAGTTCAGGTTGTGGAGAGTGCTTAGTTCAGGTACATATAAGTAATCAAATACTATAGAATTAAAAAACATGGTGTGAAGTTCATTCTATGAAGGGTGCTCAGTTCAGGTACAAAGGCATCGGCAGATGCTCAGCTCAGTGCATAGTGTGATGGCTCTCACCACTTTTATATGAGAAGTTCAGGCTGTGAATAATGCTAAGTTCAGTTACAAAGGTATATGCAGATATAACTTGTGTGCTAATAGACATTTTTTTCTTTTATGTCAGCAAGACGGGAGACGCATGAAGAAGCTTAGAAGTTCCCAGCAGCAAGTACACAATCCAAAGCATGTACGCGTTGCACCACCCCCTCAATGGGTCACACCTCAAACGCACCAACAACATTACCAACCTGCTCCAGACCAAAAATGGATGACACTGGAAACACACGGATACTTCCAAGATGCTGGGTCGCAGCCCTATCCGCACACGTTTGCGCCTACACCAAATTAGGTGACGCCGAAATCCCCCGCGGATTCTTTGTATCCACAAGCAGGCTCCCAAGCACGCCGATGGAGGAGGGGGTTAGCTCAAGTCCTGCGTGTAACTCTGGACGTTATCCTGGTGTGCCTCATCAATGCCAAAGTGAAGCAACTAAACCGGATCCCAGGACAAATCCAACAGCAACACGCAGACGGAGGAGAGTGATCTGCACACTACCACCGTTTGATCCTGCTGCTGCTGCTGCTACAAGTCAGAATTCTACGGGGCATAAGGTAGATGGATTGCTTCACAAAACAAAAGAGCAAACCAAGACCAGGATCGCAATACCTCCAAAACCACCTCAAGCAAAAAGGACGCAAACAAGAGAGATGCCATCTTCAGCCCTCCTTCCTCCTCGTGATCCACTCCTGCATCCTGCTATGATTACTCCGCCATGCCCCATCCCAGAGGGATAGCAGCCGACACTAGCGAAGTTGCGATCATACACGCACGTAAGTGAAACAAAAAATATTTATATATGCATCTTGTATTATCTGCACATTTTCAGCTCCCTCCAGAATAACAAGTTCATAAACTGCATTTTAACGTGCTGTTTGGATTATTTTTTTCTTTTTCTGCAGACGTCGGATCTATTGGATTATCTAATACCAAGACTAAAGATGCGATTCAAAGATGTAGAGAAAGCAAGGGAATTTTATAACAGATACGCCAGGCACGCTGGTTTTGGAATCAGGAAGACGGGTGGAAATGACAACCAGAAGTATTTTGTTTGCGCCTTCCAAGGGATACACACATCTTCTATTTCAGAGGCCAATAGGAAGCGAAACAAAACATCACAGAGGACGGGCTGCAATACAAGAATGAGGGTGAAGGTGCAGGAGGATGGCACATGCGTGGCAGTGGACATTGAGTACAATGATAATCACCAGCTCATGCAAACTGATGACATGCTGGTATTTTTGCACTCACACAAGAATTATGACCCCACTATTCTGGAGTATGTAAAGCTCCTACAGTACCATGATGTCAAGCACACAACAATCATGTCCATGCTATCTGAAAATGAAGATGGAAGCTACTTCCTAACATGACCGGACGAGACCTACTAAACCAGTAAGTATTCAAACACCCACATGCTGCAATGTAAAAATAGCATCCTAGCTCAGAACCCCTTTGATAGCAAAAATAACAAATGCATGTTTGCGTGTGATTTGCAGGAAAGCCATGAATGCAATGAAAGATGATTTGGATGATGTATTAAACTTGTTTCATTCTTCAAAGACATGAAGGCAATAAATGATGAGTTTTTCTATGACATCCAAGTGGACAAGGACAAGTCAATTAAAAACATTTTCTGGTCCAATGCAAGCTGCCGAGGAGCCTATCAAGACTTCGGCGATTGCGTAACATTTGACACGACTTACAAGACCAACAGATTTCATATGCCCCTGGGAGTGTTTGTTGGAACAAACCATCACTTGGAGTCAATGATATTTGCTGTTGCCCTGATAAGAGACGAAGATGCAAAGTCATTCAAGTGGCTGTTCGCTACATTTCTACGGTGCATGAACAACAAGCACCCAACTTGCATTCTAACAGGCGAGTTCAAAAAAAACTCCTCAAGTTTCATCATCTTTTCAGTCTATGGGTCTCTGTTGATTGGGTACATTTGTTTTTTCTGAAAAAATGTAAAGAATGCAGTTCAACCACTGTTAGCACAGAAGTCCAACTAGCAATACAAGAAAGCAAAATTATCTGTCACATGTTCAGAAAAAAAGTAGTTATGAATGTGAAGTTCAAGTACATGAATCATAGAAGTTCAAGGACGAAGCTGTTAGATAAAAATATGTAGCATGTTCAGAAAAACATAGTTATTTATGTGAAGTTCAATCACTGCTACCACAGAAGTTCAACAACACTGTTGTAAGAAAAATTTTGAGTGTGACACTACTAGTTTGTCCTACTACTAACTATGAAGTTCAAGCACTGGTACCATAGAAGTTTAGCAACACTGCTGTAAGAAAAAAAATACATGTGACATTCTTAGATAGCCATACTACTAGATGTGAAGTTCAATTACTTGTGCAACATAAGTTCACCATCAGTACAAAAAAGAATCAAGTTTCATATTTTTTTAAATTCGATCAGACCAGTGCCCATCGATGGCGAAAGCTATACCACAATCATTTCCAAACACCGTCCACAAGCTATGCCATTGGCACATATTGAAGAAGTACAGGGAATACCTCGCGTTGCTGTACAAAAAGTATAAAACATTCAAAGAGGAGTTCACAGCTATATTGAACTGGCCCCTAATGCCAACGGAGTTTGAAGATGCCTGGGATGAACTCATGCACAAGTACCACCTGGAGAACGACCAGATGATGATGCAGCTCAGGAGTGATAGGAAGATGTGGATTTCAGCATATTACAAGAACATTTTCTATGCTAGAATGACTTCCACACAACGAAGCGAGAGCATGAACCACGTGCTAAAGAAAGGGTTTGTCAAGGGGACCCGGAACCTACACAAGTTTGCTAGGCGGGTCAATGCTTGCATACAAACTCGGATGCAGAAGGAGAACGAGCAAACAATGACCAGCATGGTATAATGACAAGTACAAAACACCACCATCATGTTCTGTTTACCTTCAACACGTGCACTTTGAATTTTAAAAAATGAAACCCATGATTCTGCTTCGACTAATATCTTACTTTTTGACATGTGCAGACCAACCCTGTGACAAAGATAACTTACGGCTACGAGGAGGACATGTCTATCAAGTACACGAGAGCCATGTACACCGAGATGAGGAATAGGATGAGAAAGGCCATGCTATTTCGCGCAAAGCATACATCAGAGTCCACTAAGTACCTTGTGTACTACCACAACAAGCCTGGCCATGATGATGAAGAAAGATTTTCCTGGTCAAAGCATGAATTCCAGGTTGTAGCTGACCTAGACAATGAAATATACGAGTGTGAATGCAAGCTGTGGACACACACAGGTGAGCGGGAAAACAAACTCATTAAATACCTAGACTAGTAGTATCATATCAAAATTTATGAAGCTCATTGCTGGCTCACAAACTATGTATTCTGCATTCATCGCAAAATACAGGCATGTTCTGCCTTCACATCATGAACATACAGGACTACCTGAAGCATGACAAATTTCCAAACAAGTATATCCTCAAACGGTACACAAAGACTGCAAAATCACAACCAACCTTTGATACGGGGGACTACAACACAACCGCATCGGATGGCAGCTCAAGGCTATCGAAGCAAGACATCTTGCTGCAGCTGAATTTGATGGTTAACAAGAAAGCAATGAGATGTGACCAGCAGTATGACAGAGCCTACTATGTTCTCAAGAGGCTCGTGGAAGAGCTTGATGGAATACATTCAGCAAATCAAGCGGATGCTGACGAAAGGATGGCTGAAGAGGACGCTGAAATTGAAGATGACCTTCACTATTATGCAGCTAAAATGCTCAACGCCGCCGCTGAAGCCAACCAATGCAAGCAGGGTGATGGCCAATCAATGGAGCAGCGACAGCAAGAGACGATGAAACTGCCGCTGTATTCTGAAACAAAGGGTAGGAAGAAAATTACTGCAGCAAAGAAAAGTGACAAGAGAGCGCAAATAAAGGCACCACCTGCAGGAAGAGTCTTGGTGCTCGATGAGAATGGAGTGCCACTTGGACACATGAAATGTAGTGTGTGCAACCAGGTTGCGGGACACAATAAGCTGACCTGTCCAACACTCTTGGAAAGAAACAATGCCGAGGAGGTCAATCAACCCAAATCTCAAAAACAGCAACCCAAAGTTATGGAACAAAAGAAGGGACCACACCCACAGAAAGCAAGCACCAGACTTTGTAGCATATGCAAGGAGTATGAACCACATAATGCAAGAACATGCCCGAAGTGAGCAGATGCTGAAAAGACAAGCAAAAAGCCAGAGAAGAAATAGAAAGCAAAACCCAGAGCCAGCAACAAGAAAGAGGTGGAAGAGGAAGAGGAAGATGAAGACGAAGACAAAGTCGAAGAAGAGGAAGACGAAGAGGAAGAGAACGATGAAGAGAAAGAGGAAGAGGATGATGAAGAGGAAGAGGAAGAGGACGATGAAGAGGAAGAGGTACATGTCAAGCAAAAACCTATACAACCAAAGCCTAGGAGGAGCGCAAGGCTGATGAATAGTTAGAATAGGTCAATTAACACAATGCAAACTTATGTCATGTCAATGTCCAGAAAAATTATGTCATCCCCTTTTATTGTTGAACTTTCAAAGAAGTCCTGGTAACGTACACTGTGAAGTTCACGTAGTATTACTGCAGAAGTCCTGGTATGTTATGAGATGAAGTGCTGTGCTGATGATGTACTGCATGAAAGAGCAAGCAGTAATAAAATGAAAAACATACACTGTGAAGTTCAAGTAATATTACTGCAGAGTCCTGGTATGTTATGGGATGAAGTGATGTGCTGGTGATGTATTGCATGGAAGTGCAAGCAAGAACAAACATGAAAAACATATACTGTGAAGTTCAAGTAAGCTTACTGCAGAAGTCCTGGTATATTATGGCAGGAGGTGCTCGTGTTGTATTCCATAAAAGTGCAACTAGCAAATAATCATATAGTATTGAAGTTCAGGTCAGCTTATAGAAGAAGTTCTGATATATAAAAATCGATGTAGGAAAAAAATATGCTTAAAAAATAAAGTTTCACCGCATAAACTAAGGTTAGCAAGCCTAAGACAACGCGTTCAAATGTGAAGTTCTGCTTGGATACGTGCAGAAGTTCATGTACAATGCCGACAAAAGATAAAGAAATGTCAACAATATTTCTGCACAGATTTACATATGAAATACGTTCGCACTTGAAAAAAACACAAAAAAAATATAGATTCTACGCAAAAGCATACATATTGGTTGGGGTTGAACATTACAAATACATTACACAACACAGAATATCCTCTCCATCTGAAACCAGCAGCCCATCCATATCTCAAAGCAGAAGTTCAAGTCTACGATCATATGTTGGGAGCCCAAAAATAAACAACACAAAAATAATCAAGAAGTTAACCCAAAACCGAGGCAGAAGTTCAGGTACATCTGTTGGGGCAAAGACATTAACACATGGATACTGAAAAACGACGCAGTACATTAAAATTCACAAAGCCAAATCATTCTTCACACCAAATGCATTTGTCCACAATATCATAAGTAATAGTGCTGCACCTATAGATACACAAATCACTAAAAACATTGTTACAACCAAATCTTTACGGAATTGTTCCAATCATTATCAAACCTAAAAATCTGTACGAAATCAAATCTACAGATGAAAGTAATGCTTCGAATTCACGGGCCAAAGGACTTGATCTCTTTAGGGAGCTCTGAACGCACAACTTCATTCTTCTCACTAAAAATCAGAGTGCGCATGAACTCAGCCTTCCAGTCATCTGCAGCAGCCTACAAACAAAAGAAAGGTGAAAACGATGGTTTAGTAATGGATATCTAAAACCACAGCAGGAGCATCTCAGCAAAAACACACAAGAATAATCAAAGGATGATGAGACAAGAACAAAGAAAGAACATACTTCCACATCACCAAAATCTTCAACAATCTCATCGCCATCATACGAAGAGCTGAACTTCACGGCAAAGAAACCACAATCATTACTCTTCTGCTTCGGGACATCAATGAAAGTCGGCCTCTTTGCAATAGTCACCTAGTTAGGCTACTTGCTCGCCTTGTATGCAGCCTTGCCGTACACCTCCTCGAGCAACCCAACAAATCTCTTCATCTGCCAAAAATAACAAAATTAGATGAAGTCAAAAACATGTTAACCAAAATAGTTAAGTTCAGGTACATAAAAAGCGACACTTGCATAAGATCCACCTAAACAAAATAGCAGAAGTTCAACTTCTAAATGACAGACAGTTCAAGTAGTATTACCAAAACAGAGACATCAACATATTTTGTCAACACAAGGCATAATAAACTTCGTGTCAAACAAGAGAATGTGAAAGGAGGTTCAGGATAAGAAACACTCACGATATTTTGGCAGTCCCTGTGGAAACTCGATCACGACGTTTGCATATTATCGTAAGAAAGTGAATCAAGGATCTCAATGCTCCCATGATATCTATTCAACACATACACACTGTAGTGTGCCATTGTGCCAATTGGCTTGAACAGAATCAAGAAAACCTGCCAAGAATGAAAGGACCGGTGAACACAAACTATAAAAGCATATGTACTGAAGAACCGGCATGAACAAAAACTTTCTTGACAAACTCAGCAAAAGGATGCACATGAAATTAAAAAAATCAAGAGTTATGAAAACCTAACCAGCTTTGCGTTAAGAAGGTCTTCTTCCTTGCGAACAAACATTGGGAGGAGACCAGCAGATTTTTTTGCATCAAACTTTGGAATTGTTGCACCGAAGAAATCATACTCCAGGCAGTACTGTGCATTCACAAAAACACAATTAAAACACCTCCCAAATGCTACTACAACAAAACTAAGGAAAAAAGAAGGAGATAGGGGTGCAAAGAACTAAAACCTGTATGAAGTAGGGACTAAGTACAACCCTATCAGCACTAGTGAATATCTCAGAGGTCTCCGGCTTATCCTTCCACAAATTTATGAGATAATCCATTATGTCTCCTTCCATCTGCTACCCTTCACCGAAAAGCGTATAAAGGACACGTCCTGTGAGGTCAATCACATTCGCAGGGATGGTAAAAATGCAGTAGCTTGTCCTGCAGAATACAAAAGGATGGTAAAAAAATTAGAAGTTCAGATACAACAACAAAGAGAAGTTCAGACAATATAACTCAAACGGCAAGAGGAGACATAAAACAGAAGTTCAGATACTACAACAACGACAGTTCAGACAATACAACAACAGAAGTTCAGACACTACAACTCCAAGGCAAGGGAGCGACAGATGAGGGTAACTCACTCAGAATACTTCTCCAGACCGTCTTTACTCAACACATACTGTTTCAACTTCTGGGCCTTGGATAGATGAGGGTAACTGTATTTTTTCAGGGGAGTGACAGGAGAACGCCACTTCAAAGGCAATCTTAATGCTCTCTTGGAGGAAGTTATGTTCCCAAACTCAACTGCCGGTTTCCTCCTAGTGATCACAACATTCTTCCCACCTCTACCAGCAACAATACCAGCAGCACATTTAGCATTCTTCGGGTAAGCAATCTTCTCAAAATCATCATCGAATGAAATCACTTCTGCTTCGGCTGCTTCGACTGCATCAGCCTTCCTGTCGCAAGGGGTTTTTGGAGTACCACGAATACCACCAGCCTGCTTCCCCAACTTGGAAGGATAAGGGTCAGAGGTCTATCATCTCCTATCGGAGCTGTACTCATCGGTTCCTCCCTAGGCTGGTATTCCTGTGACCCGAGGAATGAGTAGTGGTAATCGGTCAGCTCCAACGGTTCCACTGTCAAAAGAAAAAAGGAAGAGAAAACATCACCATTAAATACAACTGAAGTTCAGGAACATCACAATGTGCAGTCCAACTAATAAAGATGACATGGTTACTACTCAAGCTGACCTAAAAAAATTAGTTGCAGTAAAAAACTAAATGAAGTTCAGGCACAACTAGAGGCACAGTTCAAGATAAACTGATGAACTGTAAATCATTCAACTACAGCTAACAAAACCATAGAAAGGCATCATCTCTAAAGTTCAATTATAAAAGAAAATGCTCATGTCCATTTAAGCAAAACAAAACACACAAGCAAAATAAAAAAAACATAGAAATGAAGTTCATGTACAAAGAAAATGCTCCTTTCCTTCTGAAATCAGCAGCCCAGCCAGACCTCAAGCAGAAGTCCAAGTTCACAGAAAAATATGAAGTTCAGGTAGAATAAAAGATGCAGTGCAGGTAAGCAGTACAAGTACCAAAATACTTACATGTGTAGTAGCCAAACAGAGCTTGGAAGTCTATCTCAAACAGGTTAGAAGAAGCGATTGAGTACATCCACGTCTTCCTGATATCCCTGATATTCTCATGGGCATAATTTGCAAGAACCCTGTCATGATACGAATTAACATTCGTAAGCATGAAGAATCCGCAGTCGATACTGCCATCAAACGAAGTAAAAGAAATAGTGTTAGGACAAAAAAAAGAAAGCCAACGAATTAAACACGTCACAGCTTAAGTACAACTACAGTTAAACAGATGTGATAAAGAGAAAAAGTCGAACTCATACTTGTTTTGCTGCTGGGGGACATCAATCCAATCCAGAGGGAAATTGTCGATGCTAATAGGACTAAAGGGTGTCTCCTTGTCGTTGCTGGCATCCTTCCAAAGCCTCTTGATGTTGTCGGTCATCTACTGAAACAGGCGTACCGCACATTCATCTTTTGGTCTATATTAGGAATCGAGAAGCTGGAACCTTGAATTCTTCAGGTCCAGGAACACCGACACCCAATGACCGACACCACCCATGGAAGCAGGAAGCTCAGGTGGGTCAAAAGTAGGGAAAACAACCTGAAGCATCATAAACACATGAATCATTAAAAAAATGAGAATTAATATCAGAATGGTACAAAAGAAAAATAAAACAAATATTAACACAGTGGATCACACTTCAAAACTAATACAGAGGCAAAGAACAAAATATTGCATACCAAATCATGTGCATCCATGCTATCTGGACCACTCGCCATGAAGTACTTCCTCACACGGGAATCAAAATGACCTCTGAAAATCTTGCCCTAAAATAATGCAGACAACACCAACATATGAAAAAAATACAAAAATGAGACGAACAAGTTTTAACTAAAATGGTAAGGAACAAAACAGAAAAGAAATCACTGTATGGTTGACTTACACAAACCCAATACGGCAGGATGAGTTTATCCGATCCCTGGTACTTCGCACGTAGACAATAGAGTGCACACTCAGCCACATTAGATGTAAGCATTCCGCGAGGACCAAAAGATATTGTGACTTCTTGAATAGAAGCTTCACACTCCTTGTTTTGGAACATAATCATTGATCTAAAACAAGCGAATAGAAAGTAAAACAAGTTAAGCAACAGGAACTCAGGAAGTTCATAACACATGTTAGCACAGAAGTTCAGCTATATCACAACAGGCAGTGCACTACAAAAGAGACCAGAAGCTCAGCGCCAGAGAAGCAAAAAATAAGAAGTTCAGGTACATAGAGTTGAGAAGTTCAGGTATGAAATCACAGGCATTTCACATGGGGTACATGGATGATGTAAATGTTGAGCAGCTGCACTCACCTCTTGGAACGGTCATTCCTAAGCCTAGTTACACTGTAATAAAAGTCATCAACCTTCTTTCACACGATAGCAAGGTCGCTATCTTCTCACCAAAATAATAGCAATTAACAGCAACACTCAAAGCACATAGATTCACGACAGTTTCAATTAAGACCAACATTCAAGCACAAACATTCAAAACATAAGAACATCTCAGCTGCTACATCAAAAAAGATAAAACACAGCATCATAGACATCACAACCCATGCATTACAAACATCCACTCACATAGAAAATAGGTTCACTTAACATTCTTTACAACCCACACGACAAACAACAAAACCAGAAGTTCAACTTAGACCACACAGGCAGTTCACAGGGGATATCATGGACTAAACCAAAACAAGAAAGAGGGAAGGGAATGGGGAAAGAAGAGAGAAGCATGCTCCTCTCTTCATGGATCCTTGCCAAGACCAGTGGCAGCACTGGAATGATCAACCTCCTCTCCATAGCTATCGCTTTCAGTATCTTCATCTTCATCTCCAGCAGACGTTGCAGCGTCGTCAGGAAGGACACCAGCAGTAGCTGGAGCAGCTGCAGAATCTGAAACAAGAAAAACTACTGGTTGTGCCTGTACAACATTAACATCAACTGATGGCTCTGCTGTAGGAGACTTCTCCGGGCTTGCAGCAGCACTACCACCAGTTTCAACAGCAGACTCAACACCATCTTTCTCCAAAATGATGTCTCCAGTTGTCTTGCCCTGCTCAGCATTTGAAACCTCGGCAACAATGGACGATTGAGGTTCAGTCAGGACCACCCCGTCGGAGCAGCCGGTGCCTGAGACGGACATGTCTGCAACCTTCTCTGGAGGAACACTAACATCATCATTCTGCTGCTGCAAAAAGAAACGGAAAGTCATTACAAAGGGATGACTGAACCTCATGCACAGGAGCAGCAAGTCCGTCTCAGGGGCAACAAGACAAAATGGACAAGAAAAATGGTACCTCATTTTCACTGCCATGAACCTCATCAACTATTACGCCACTAGCCGAAGCAGGTTCATGCACAGGGGCGGCCTCATGCACAGGAGCAGCTTCATGCGCAGGTAAAACATCCTCCTCAACCCTAACATCATCATGAACAGCCTAAAAATAAAAAAAATCATTTAGAAAACAAATACCTAATCAGCAGAAGTTCAGATTGCACAATCAGAGAAGGTCAGCTATCACAGCTGACACATAATGGAAGTCCAAAATACAGTAATAGCAGGTCAGATATCGAACTACTCTAAGATACAAAAGGGAACAAAAAAGGGCCAGTCATTGAAGTCATGGAAGTTCAGGTGCTGTAGCAGTTGAAGTTCAGGTTCAATAAACAGATAAGGTCACCGAGGAACACTAGTGCTAAAAAGAAACAGTTTACGACACAACAAATCAACAACGCTCGCCTATGACCACAAACAGTAATAACTGAAAGCTAACATTTAACATTGAACATTAGTGCAAACCTCTTTGGTATGCTCCACGTGGCCTCCTTCACGACCCGAACGAACGGAATCCTGCCTCTGAATCTATCTCACAACAACACTTGCCTCATCTTCAAAAGGCTTGTAACGAGCATCCTGCATTTCCTTGAACAGCCCAACGCTAGTCCGGAGGTGGGAAGTGCTCTGACGAAGCTCTTCAAGAAATTAGCTTCAATACATAAGACCTCCTTCGAAGACTCAGCATCAAACCCGTGCCCGGGAGGAAGAATCCCATCAACGCGACTAAGACGCTCAGCAGTCGAAGGAACATGAGCCAACTCCCCACAAACAGTTTCAAGAAGACTGTCAATCCTATCCAGAGAAACATTGGCAGCTTCAAACAAATCCTCGCAAGAAACGCCACCTGCAGCACTAACACGGGCAGAAGAACCTCCTGGATCTATAGGGGACACCAGTATTAACATCCCGGGAGAATTCAAATCTTGGGGAACTTCCAGTCCCTAAGCCGGCAGAACGAGGCATAGTTAGAACAGGACGTTCGATAACCCTAAAGAACACAACCTCAGCCTGTGTCTTCCACTGCATACAAAAACAAAAGTCAACGCGTCAGAAAACAAATGAAGGAACATGGGAACAAAAAATATACAAGACAATACCAGAAGTTCAAGGAAAGAATAATGCATAGAAACACTCACAGGCAGTCTCCCAAACACCCAGTTGGCTGGGTCATCATCACCTTTTGTGACCAAGTCAGCTGCAGCAAGCTCAAGAAGCTTGGCCTGATCCATGAAATTGATGCGAGGGGTCCTCAAGTCAATATCAGGCATCTTGCCAATGATAAGGCAGTCCAGATACATAAGAAGCGGCGCGATGGCACTCCGAATATCTTCAACAACCAACTGGCAGTAGTCCATGTCTGCAATATCCTCAAACACAAGGTTCTCGGCCATTGGTGCCTCCCTGGACACTCGTGTAGACGTTCCAGGGATAACCACCTTCATGAAAACAATAAGGTAAAACACCTGCAGAGCAAGATCATCCTTCGTCTCATCCTACACAAGTTCGGCGAGGATATTCCGCAAATCCTTTGTCTTGATGTCGTCACTCCTAGTAGACCCAAGCTTGCCCTTCAACCTCATAACAGCATCATCGAAACCATCATTCGAGGGCCTAGGGGGTACGATTACCTTGAGGGGACCCAAAGAGATGGTGAATAGCATCACTTGTAATACGTATAACCTTGTTCACCTCACCCATGTCCAAAATCATGGTTGAAGGGTCAATCCTCGTGTAGATGTTGCCCATCAAAGGACGAGAAATGTTGGATTCAACCTTCAAGTCAAACATACAACCAAAACCAGCCTTGATAACCCTTGCCTTGTGCCTATCTTGTAGCATTTTCGCACACGTCTTGACCTCTCCTAGTGAGCAGCGAACCGTCTTGTTAAAACGTTTCGCCTCACCTCCTCCTTGGCCACCTTCTTCGGGCGCTTTGCCTCCTCTCTTCCTCCTCTCAGGCCGCTGCACAAGCTGATACTGAAAAAAATACATTAACAAGGGGAAAAGGCAGAACAATGAGACACACAACCTTCACCAAAATTCCATTTATGCCTACATATACACACTACATCTCAGAAGTCCAACCATGTTTACATAGGCAGTACAACCATGTATGACCAGAAGTTAACATGCTTTCAAAAATGTTGGAAAATTACAAAAAGCAGTAGTTCAACCATGTATACCAAGGCAGTAATCAAACATGTAACTCAGAAGTCCAACTATGTCTACATAGGCAGTACAACCATGTATGAACACTAGACAACATGCTTTCAAAAAAATGTTGGAAATTTACAAAAGCAAAAGTTCAACCATGTATACCAAGGCAGTAATCAAACATGTATCTCAGAAGTCCAACTATGTCTACATAGGCAGTACAACCATGTATGAACACTAGTCAACATGCTTTCAAAAATGTTGGAAATTTAAAAAGCAGAAGTTCAACCATATACACTAAGGCAGTAATCAAACATGTATACAAAACAAGTTGAGCTAATTTCTTCATGTATATACCCAGAAGTCCAACTATGTACACAAAGGCAGTAATACCATAAAAGCAAAGCACGCCGGCTAATTTATTCGTCTATATTGAGATGGAGCAGAAGGTCAGCTATGTACGCCAAGGCAGTGCTAAAAACAATAAAACTACAGCAACAGCGACAAATGCTCTAAAAAACAGTAAACATGAGACATTCATACCTGATTAGCGGCAGCATCATCATCGACGTCGTCCTCATCATCAGCATTGAAATCAGCATCATCCTTTAACACAAGAATGCTTCTTCACACCCTTGTTGACCTTTGCAGGTGGAACCTTACGCTTCACGCCACATTTCTTCCCCTTACCAGATGCACCAGCACCAAGCGGAGAAGGTGTAGGCGCGGCAGTGGCAAGCACACGAGGACTACGGCGTGGCGTACCACCAAGGCCTAACCCTTCATCTTCAACAACTTCTGCAGGCCTTGAGACACGTGGGCTCCTCAGAGGAGTAACTTCACCAACTACTAGCTTCCTCGCAGTAGTCTTCTTGATTTTCTTCTTAATAGGGACAACTGTGCCATCACTACCACACGACACGTCTTCCTCAAAAGTGAGCTCAGCCGCATGAATAGATCCAGGAACATCAGAACCTTTCTCAAGGCAGGCCGCCCTCTTCTTGTCAAAATTTTCTTGCTTCTTCCTCTTAAGTTGGTCCTCCAGGAGAAGCTGAAAAGGCACATCCTCGGGTTGCGTGACAGGTTCAGTGCCATCAACAGACTGCGACTACGTCTCTGACATCTGAAGAGAGCACAAAGGATCCGGAACGGAATCACAACCTTTGACTGAGGGAGCCCCCTCCTCAGTTGCAGCAGGGTTTTCTGATAAACCCAACTCAGATAAAACATCGTTGATGGTGTTCACAGCTTCCTCCTCTGTGGACACCTCTGCAAAAAACACAAAAAATCGAAGCAAAAAATAAAAAAAGTCATGAACAAAAACAAACGACATGAACAAGCTAAAAAACATGGATGAAAACTTTAAAAATGAAAAGAAAAGGGGTTTCACCATACTAGGTGAAGCAAGAGCTGCAGAAGAAAGATCCTCGAGGCTTGAAACATTCTCAAGGCTCGAAGCAACCTCGGCAATCAAAGTCAAAGGGATAATGGGTGATTTAGCCGCATCAGATACTAGAGCATTAGTATTAACCTCTAAAGCTCCATCTTGATCGCAGGCATTTTTTTCAGAACTATTCAACTCATCACCAACTACAAAAAATGCAAGTAAAAAGGCAGTTGAGTTCTAATGCACAATCCTACACCAAAGGGACTTCTACTTTGACAACAATGTCCAATAACAAGAAGTTCAATAATACCTAACAAAGCAGTAAACACAACAAACAAACTAAAATCTACACACTAACTATAAAAACAATCTACACTCAGAGGGGCTACTACATATAACATGAATGTCCAAAAGTTCAACGATATATAACAAAGTAGTAAACACAAAATGTGCATAACAGAAGTTCAACCAAATTTCATTATGAATAAACAATAATTAAAACCAGAAGTTCAACTATGTGACCCAAGCAAATAGCACATAAAAAATATGTAGCATGACCACAAATAGTATTTCACAGCCAAACTAAATATCAATACCATGAACATGATAACAAATAAAAAAACAAAAGATATACACTATAAATATGAATCATTCGGGAAGTCCAACAACACTTGGTGACATAGTTTCACCTGCAAATCATCAACTAAATAGTAAAGCAATACTATGTAACTCAAGCTAAGGGTAAAAAGCATACACATAACCTTTCTTAGAAGTTCACACTAATAAGAATGGCAGTCCAACAACAAAACTAAATGAACATATGGGCAGACATATATAAGAATACTGCTTTAAAATACAAGATCCAACTACATTAAGATACCTGGAGAAGGTTTGGAAGCCATGACAACACAATGCCTTGACGAATGAAACTCGAAATCCTAGAACAACCTACTAAAAACGGGGGATAGAATGCATATAGTTAGCAGGTAGAAAATCATACAAAAAAAATACAAAAAACAACTAAATGAAACCCTAGGATGAAACAACTAGATAATATCAACAGTATGAAAACATGAACAGTAGCACATATAGGCAAGCACAAACAAAAAAAGAATCCAGAAACTAACTAGCATGTGACAGACACAATCTAGACTTCGAAATCAACAATACTAAGACAATTAGATACATCAGATTCAGCATGAACCATCACACCACACCCTCTCTCACATGCATCTAAATGCTGAAATCACCAAAGGGGAAATGAAATCCAATCAACTCTGAATGGAGAAATAGCACACACAAGCATCTCATAGACAAATCTAACCACGGGGGAATGGAATCCACCCACCACACGCACAAGAACCCTACCTAATCTCCCATCAAACCATCAGAAGAAGGGGGTAGGAGGTGGACGCGAGAGCACACACGAGGCGGACTCGACAGATCTGGCAAAACTAAAAGCAAGCATTAGGGGGCGGGGGGCAGCATTTGTACATCTCGAAACATCCCCCGCACACATGAATCCCGCGGCGGTTCTTCCACTCCCCATGACGCCACGCGCACCTTGCAACCGCGCAGGCAGTTGCCGCCCTCGCTTCAGAGCAGAATAGAGCGGGTTGGGTGAGGGAGAGCGGGGCGTGGGGGAGAAATAGGAGCGGGGGCGTGCGCTGGTTACTCCAGCACGAGGGCAGGGGACAGGGGCGGAGAAATCGGGGGGAGTTGGAGGCGAGGAAGGTAGCGGAGCGACGGAGAGGGGGAAGGGAGCGAGCGACAGGGGAAGATGGGTTTTCTGACAGGTGGTGACGAGGGAGATGCTCACTTAATGCCTATCTGTCGTGGGAATTGCAGCGCCACTGAATTTACAGTTTTACCCCCCCAATAGCTAAAAAAGTAAATACATCTATAGATAAATGAATGCACCATTTGAATGCATCTATTATAATGAGATAACTTCACACAATAGCACTGTTGATATACTTAAAACCAAAAATAGATGGCAAATGCACTACCAAAGGAAGAAAAATACATACATAAATATGCACCTAAAAAACAACAGAAAGAAGTTCAAAAAATAAAGAACAGAAGTTCAAGTACTCTAATAAAAGAAGTAATGGCATAAGAATAAATAAACCCGAAGAAACAAAATGAAGAAGTTCAAGTACAAAAACAGATGAAGTTCATATCTAACACTAAACCATAATAACCCTAAACCCTAAAAACCCTAAGATAGATAGTGGGGTCACGGATGTGACGGACTCGCCTCCGCATGCGACGACATGGCACGCCGCGTCGTCACCTGCTCTAGCTCGTTCCTGTCTCGGCCTTGCAGGTGGAGGGGAGGGGGGCTCCCCCCTCCCCCCTCCTCGGCCTCGCGCTACCGCATTGGTCAATACGCGCAATGCCGATTTCAATATCTACAAAATATTTAAATCCAAAAAATAACAACCTCAAATTTAACATGTTAAAAACGATTATCACACTGAAGTTCAGGATAGTTATTCAGTGAAGAACAACAACTATTATAAGTACAAATAACAAACTAGAAAAAATAAAAAAAATACGCATATCCATCGCCCAATTACATGGCTGTTCACGGGACTAAGTCAAAAAATCCAAACCAATGCAAAGAATGAAAAGTAACATAAAAAAGAAGGAAATACAGAGGAATTGCTTTATTACTTTGCAAAGAAGGAAAAAGCAGAAGTTCACGTATAAAGAACATAGAAGTCCAGCTTCTACAAACGACCCTTACATGATCTGGAAAAAGTGCATGCATACTTGGGCTAATCCCATGATTGCTCACGAGACAAAAGTATAAAAAGGAACAACTGAAGAATTAAAAAAATGAAAGGAAACCAAACAAAGAAAAATATAGAGCACCATGCGCCTTCGCCTTGCAAATGTGGAATGTAATCTGGAAAACCAGAAGTTCAACCATTAATAAAAAAAGAGAAGTCCAGATCTTACCAAAGATAAGTGGATGATCAAAAAACTATACCAAAACATAGACTAAGGGAAAAAGAGGGTGCATGTTCCAGTGGTCCAGCTCCACGCTTACAAACTAGCTACAACAAAAATTGCAGCAGAAAATCTAGTAAGTGTTTCTGATACAAAGGACTTGCTGCATTATCTTGCAGCAAAAAGAAAAAAAGAAGAAGTTCAGGTATGACGCAGAAGTCCAGCACAGAAACCCGGACAGACCCAACAGGATCCACCTGATCCTCCCCCGATCCCGATCCCGAGCCGCCCCAGCCCCGACAGGATCCAACGAAGGAAAAGAAGAAGTTCAGGTATGAAAACGCAGAAGTCCAGCTTGTACAACGACCATTAGAAGATCTAGAAATAATGAACAAACGATTTCGTCCGAAGCATAAAATCATCTCCACAATATTGCAACACGTCCGCACCCCCTTGGAAATGATCTGGCAACTACCTTTCGACAACTGAAAGGACCAGAGGGTAAATTTCAAAACTGCTAAAATAACATGTGCAGAAACCCGTAGGAGTGCCAACATCAAATCGCTAGAAATCAAACCGTAAGGACCCTCCCGATTAAAATTTACGGATTAGTAAGCCTCAAATTTCACTAAAGTACGCAAATCAGGAAGCAAACTTTAAACAAAAACGAGAAATCAATAGAAGCGCGGGTTGCATCTCGGGCGGATGAAGAACACGGGCGATTTCAAATTTGTTTGAAATAACAAAGAATTTGTGCTCCAAACTCGTACTAAAACCAAATCCCCATCGTTCCAGAACTTCGACAACATCCAAAACATGCATTTAACTTGCCAACGTGCTAGAATCCGAATCAAAACAATCATTTAGACTCTAAAAAACATGTCCACATTACACTTACATCACAAACAACATGAATGATCAGAAAAACTCGCAGGGAAAGCCACGTTGCAAAGATAGCCAGAAGGTCAGGTTAGTACACAAGGAAGTTCAGGCGCGTTACTCAAGCAGTTCAGGTTGTGATCAAAATATTATTCTAATCCCATGATCAGAATATATATATATATATATATATATATATATATATATTCATTCATGACATCTAGCACCCGTACACTCTGGTATGGCTAATACGCTAGGGGCTTAAGCATACCCCATAATACGGCGTGAGAAGTCCGAACACTTTCGACAATGCAGCACCCCGAACTTATAGCATTATATGCATCAGCTCTGAATCATGTCTTGGGTCAATAGTTGGCTTTGCCCGACTCCCATGTTTTGGTACCTTACGTTCCGCTATATTGGCTAAGGTAGCATTGGGAGAACTACTGCGATTGTGCCCCAGTTCTGCTGGGCTAAGCACCTCAGTCGAGAAAGCTAAAACTGACTGTCATAATAAGGCGAGAGCCTGGTCGCTGTTCGAGAGGTTTCGAGTCCCTAAAGACTTATGCCGCTTAGTGCGAGGAGTCGGCTCTGTCCGGTTTAAGGCATGTATAGCGCCCCAAATTCGGCCTTCCGAATACTAGGGGCTTCGCCGAAATTTAAAATTATAGAATTCTATGGCTAAGTGAGAGTGATAACGCATTATAGTCCCATTGCCTTGTTCGTTGTGCTGAGCACCTCCCTCGAAGGACCCAAAAATGGGAACAAGAGTGCTTAGTTTATCCCGGACACCCCAGCACTCGTGGCATGGGGGCATAAGCCGACGACCGGCCATCTCTCAGATTTGATAAACAGCCGAACAGAAGGTAATATTTTAAATTCAAACAAGCATTGCATAGCGCATATGAACAAGTTTTCACCATACAGGATCACCCGAGCATGTTCATTCAAATATTACATCTTTTGAGCACTCGTCCGCTACAAGACGGGCACCCTTTAGGACACCCTCATAGTACATCTCGGGGTGGCAATGCTCCTTGCCCGCCGGCGGCCCTTCCTTCACCAGCTTCACGACGTCCATCTTGGCCCATTGCACCTTGACACGGGCGAAAGCCCGGCGTGCACCTTCGATGCAGACGGACCGCTTAATGACTTCCAGCCGTGGGCAAGCATCCACAAGCCGCCTCACCAGGCCGAAGTAGCTGTTGGGAAGGGCGTCGCCAGGCCACATCCAGACTATAAAGCCCTTCATGGCCTGTTCGGCCGCCTTGTGCAACTCAACCAGTTGCTTCAGCTGGTCGCTCAGAGGCATCGGGTGTTCGGTCCCAGTATACTGAGACCAGAACAACTTCTCCGTTGAGCTTCCCTCCTCGGCCTGATAAAACTGTGCGGCATCCGACACGCTGCGGGGAAAATCTGCGACTGCTCCTGGAGATCTCTGGATTCGGGTAAGTAACAAGTAATTTACTTTCACATGCTTACTTTGCATATAGAATGCCTTACCCGCCGCTATCTTCTTCATCGCATCAATCTCCTGGTGGGCCTTTTGGGCTTTGGCCTTGGCACTCTTTGCACTCTCAAGGGCGCGGCAAGCTTGGACTCTCGGGTCTTCAAGTCAAGCTCCAACGCCTCGTGCTTCGTCACGAGAGCGTGGAGCTCTTGTTGCACCTCGCCCACCCTTGCCTCTTGTTTTTCCCGCTTGGTGTGCTCCTAGGCCGTTTTGTTTTCAGCCTCGGATAGCGCTTGCTTCAGGGTTGCCACTTCGGTCATGGCCCCTGGCAAATTAACGATGATCCTGTCATTTTGCAATCGCATTCTTTTTCTATACATACACATCTATAGACTAGGTATTACTTACCTTTGTTCTCCTCGAGCTGCCTCTTGGCAAGGCCGAGCTCTTTCTTGGACCCTTCGAGGTGCTGCTTCAGTACGGCGACCTCCGCAGTCAGTGCGGCAGAGGTCAGCAGTGAAGCCTGCATACGCATATAGACATACTTATATTAGACTTTTGCAGATATTAGTTGATCCTCTGTTCGGCTTTTCTTTTTGAACACCAAACAGAGCATCAGGGGCTACTGTCTATGCGGTAATATTTTTCTTATATTTCAAATACTTACCTCAAAGCCTGTTAGAAGGATGGCACATGCTTCAGTCAGTCTGCTCTTGCCGGACTGAACCTTCTGGATCACCGCACTCATAATAGTGCGGTGCTCTTCATCGATGGAAGCGCTGCGAAGCGCTCCTAGCAGATTTTCCGGTGCCTCTGGATGGACAGAGGTCACCCGCACAGGCGTCTTGCCCCTTTTGGAAGGAGGCCGCCTGCCCGAGTCTGGAACCACTGGAGGTTCCGGCGCGGTGTTCGGCTGAGGGCCGAACTCGGATCCCTCGGGAGCCTTGCTCCCTCTGCTCCTGGAGTCCGGAAGGTCGCCTTGAGGCGCCTATGGGACTGTCTCCCCTCGCCCCGGTGCCTCTTGAGACAATACCTCGACTTTGTCCGTAGGGCAAGGGGAGGTGGCGGTCGGAAGTTGATCGCTATCCATATCCGATAAGTCTAGGGAGCCGTCCGATGAGGATACGTAGATGCGGGCTCGGGGCGGTCTGCATAATCGTAATTCGGCGTTAGGAGAAGCAGGGCGACAAAGGTATGCTATGAGTTACTCTGGTATCCGAGTACTTATGACTTCGCCAGGGGCTTGGCCCTGAGCAGCCACTCGTCTTCGCCTTCGGCAGCGGTGGTGGAGTAGTCCGGAGGGAGAGTCCTTCCCTTCTTGGACCCTTCACCCCCCGGGTCGGGGCGGCCTTCCTTTTCTTGTCTCCCCCGACTGAAGGGGGAGCATCTTCATCTTCCTCCTCGTCTTTGGGGGAGGAGTGCGTCGCAGAGTTATCGGACGATGAGTCCGATACCACCTGGGGCTGGGAACTCTTTCGGGTTCCCTTCGCCTTCTTGGTCTTCTCCGACACCTTGTAAGGGGCCAGAGTCAGCATCTCCATCAGGAGAGCGTCCGCAGTGTCTTCGGGCAGAGGGGCCGGACAGTTAATCTGCCCCGACGTCTCCACCCAGTCCTGTCAAAGGCATGGAGCTTAGACCCCGCACATGGTTAAGCAAGGGGAAATAAATATCCTATCGGATGTATAGAACTCACCAAATGCGCTAGGTGCTTCGCTCTTAGCCCGCGATCCTCGGTAAGAGAAGGAGGGACCTCGGCGCCTGGAACAGCACCCTCCAGACATCCTTGTGCATCGTGTCGAAGTGCTCACTTAGAGTCTGGTGCCGGACCGGGTCAAACTCCGATAAGTTAAAATCCCGTTGTTTACACGGGAGGATCCGGCAGAAGAGCATGACTTGGACTATGTTGACAAGCTTGAGCTTCTTGCTTGCCATATTCCGAATACATTCTGGAATCCGTCCAGCTCCACCGATGAACCCCAGGACAAGCCCTTCTCTTTCCAGGAGGTGAGCCGCGTGGGGATTCCGGATCGAAACTTGGGGGCCACCACCCAGTTGGTGTCGCGCGGCTCAGTGATGTAGAACCACGCCGATTGCCATCCCTTTATGGTCTCCATGAAGAAGCCTTCGAGCCATATGACATTGGGTGTCTTGCCCACCATGGCTCCGCCGCATTCTGCTTGTTGGCCTCCCGCCACCTTCGGCTTGATATTGAAGGTCTTCAGCCACAGGCCGAAGTGGGGCCAGATGCGGAGGAAAGCCTCACATACGACGATGAACGCTGAAATGTTGAGGGTGAAGTTCGGGGCCAGATCGTGAAAGTCCAGCCCATAGTAGAACATGAGACTGCGGATGAATGGATGAAGGGGAAACCCCAGTCCGCGGAGGAAGTGGTGGAGGAAAACTACCCTCTCGTGAGGTTCCGGGGTAGGGACGATCTGCCCCGCAGCGGGCAGCCGATGCGCGATATTCGCGGATAAGTATCCGACTCCGCGCAGCTTTTTGATGTGTCCCTCCGTGACGGAGGAAGCCATCCACTTGCCTCCCGCTCCGGACATGTCTGGAGAAGGTTGAGGAGAAGGATGTGGACTCGGGCGTTGGAGCTCGAGTGCGCGAGAATGGATGAGCAAGGAGGAAGAAGGCGTGGGTAGAAGAAGGTAAAATCTTATCCCTTTATAAGGGCGGACGAAACTATGCGCCCCACTAGCCTGGTGAAACTCGCTATCCCCCAAGCGCCGTAATTGATGGTGTGGTTGGGTTACCCATGCCCGTATTGATGAGAATCCCGTAATATGGGGGACACGATCTCTGCTTTGACAAGACGTGTCAAGTAACCGCCTCGTGTTATGTGCGGGGCTGGTTAAAGAAAAACGGTTCGAATAATCGCCGAGCCGTGGCATGATGTCATGTTGCCAAAACGTGTCAGCAGATTAGATTTGAGGAAATATTATTCTCTCTACGGTGGTATGTGGAACTTATTTTGCAGGGTCGGACACTATCCTTTCATTCAAACTCTCCTGTGGTGTATCCGGAGGAGGAACCTGCCTTGCAATGCCGAAGACAACACTGCGCGCCGGACTCATCATCATTGAAGCCTGGTTCAGGGGCTACTGAGGGAGTCCTAGATTAGGGGGTCTCCGAACAGCCAGACTATATCCTTTGGCCGGACTGTTGGACTATGAAGATGCAAGATTGAAGACTTCATCCCGTGTCCGGATAGGACTCTACTTGGCGTGGAAGGCAAGCTAGGCAGTACGGATATAGATATCTCCTTCTTTGTAACCGACCTTGTGTAACCCTAGCCCGCTCCGGTGTCTATATAAACCGGAGGGTTTTAGTCCATAGGACAACAGACAATCATACCATAGGTTAGCTTCTAGGGTTTAGCCTCTCCGATCTCGTGGTAGATCAACCCTTGTAATACTCATATCATCAAGAATAAATCAAGCAGGACGTAGGGTTTTACCTCCATCAAGAGGGCCCGAACCTTGGTAAAACATCGTGTCCCCTGCCTCCCGTTACCATCTGCCTTAGACGCACAGTTCAGGACCCCGTACCCGAGATCCGCCGGTTTTGACACCGACAGGTATCTTGCATTGCTATGTCATTTGCTTAGTTTAGACATGCTTTGTGTGAATGCCACCTGTTTAGTGTCTAATTAACATATATGTGAATTATGCAATGCCATCTTGTTGCAAGACATTATATATGTGAATTATGCAATGTTATCTTGTTGCAAGGCATTATGTATGTGAATTATGCAATGCCATGCTGTTTAGGCAAGCGTCATATATGTGAATTATATCATGCCGTCCTTTTTTTGTATTTCTCATTGCTTTTGTCGACATGTTTGTATATTCAACTGCTCTTCCTGTGCATCAGTCATTTGAATTGGTCATGGAGAAATCTGGAGTGAAAACAAGGCCTTCAGAGCAGACAATGCTACCTACTGAAGCAGATATCTTGCTGGGTACAGATAGCTCTTTAGAGGAGGATTCAGAGGCAGATGACCAGTCCTATTATCCCCCTGAGGTGTATGCTCAAATTTGGCAGGGTTATATTACTCATATAATGCATATGTTGTATTGCAATGCTTAGTTTTTACATCGTATACACAATATTGAATGCCATCTCCTTAGTTGACACATCATATATGCGATTGCCCTCTACTCACTTCCTTAGTATATAAATCATATATTTGAATTATGTCATGCCATGATGTTTACATTAACAGCATGTATCTGAATTATGGCATGCCAACCCATTTTCTAAAGACATAATATAGTTATATCATCTAATCATCCTGTTTACATAGTCATCATATTTCAAATTATGTCATTCTATCCGTGAATTATATCATGCCGTCATGTTTCCATCGATGGCATGTTTGTGATTTATGGCATGCCAACCATTTTAATAGACACATCGTATAGTTATATCATGTCATCATATTTTGAAGTATGTCATTCTATCCTATTTAGTTAGCCATCATAGATGTGAAATTGTGTCATGCTATCATGTTTAATTAGCCATCATATATGTGAAATTATGTCCTGCTATTTTGTTTGCTTAGACAACAAAAATGTGAATTATTTCATGCCCTGTTTTCTTCCCTACTATCCATTGCACCTGTCTATCTTACAATGTCTGTACATTCAATTACTTTTCTTGTTTATCAGCCATTTCAATTGGAGGGAGTGATGGCAGTATCTGTGGGAGTAAAAACACGGTCTTCAGAAAAGATCGTGCTACCTGTCGATGTAGATAGAACCACGGTTGTACTTGTCCAAGAACCAGCCCCACCACACATAACCCACACTCATGCAGATTGTACCCCTACCCAATTGGACAGAGAACCAGCTACACCCCTTCTAACCCCAACCCCAGCAGATAGACACCCAGTTCCCGTTGACACAGCACCGTCTCCACCACAGAGCACCCAAACACTGTAAGTGCATCTACTGCCACCCCTAGTTGGTTTTGGAGCATTGACGACAAACCTAGTTGAGGGACTAATGTGTTTGTGAGAATTGCAAGATAACACAGGTAGAAGTCCCTCATTGATTCGGTTTTACTACCAGAGATGACCCCTAAAAATGTATGAAGACATTGAAGACAATGGTGGTATATGAAGATATTCACATTGAAGACTATGACAAGAGAAGACACTATGTGAAGCCTATGGAACTCGAAGACTTAGATCCTTCGTAGTTCTATTTCATTTGTGTTGAGTCATAGGAACCACTGTACTGTTAAGTGGGGTCCAAGAGAACCAGTCAGAATGACTGAAGTGATGCCTAATTAAAAACCTATATCTTTGAGCAAAGACTATCAAAACAAATCTTGTCCAGAGTCGGACAAGTCAGCTTTACTTGTAGCCAAAGTAAAGTTGCCGTGTGAGTTTGAAATCTTACCATTGGTACATGTGTCAGTTCCTTAGTGACCCAGGGTCATTTCGGACAAATTAGGTCAGGTTGCCCAGTGGCTATAAATAGTCCACCCCCTACAACCATAAACGGTTGGCTGCTCAGATTTCAGTGCACGGCTTTTGTTGTTTGAGAGCAACCCACCTCGAAGCCTTTGAGAGAAAATTCCTAGCAAGGAGAAAAGCCCTAACCACCCAGAGCCAAAGTAAATTGGGCATCACTTAAGTCTTCTTGTCTGAGTGATCTGAAGACTTATTACACTTGAGGACTGTGCATCCTCCAGCCAGTTAGGCGTCGCGTTCTGAGCCTCCAAGAGAAATTGTGGATTGCCAGTGAACGAAGTCTATGAAGGTTTGGGAGTCTACCTTGAAGACTTACCAGAGTGATTGGGCGAGGTCTGTGTGACCTTAGCTCAAGGAGAAAACAGTGAGGACTGGGTGTCCTAAGCTGCGTGTTCAGGACTGGGTGTCGGGGACTGTGTGTCCTTTGGTTTAAATACCTAGCCGCTCCAACCAGACGTACAATTGTCACAGCAACTGGAACTGGTCCAACAAATCATTGTCTTCAGCGTGTCACTGGTTTCATCTTCACTTCCTTTTACTTACTGTTACACATTGTGAAGCCATTGCATGCTTGATGTATCTTCTGTTTCCACATCATAACTGTATGATTTGTTTGGCTTCGTAACTTCTTCCTACCTGATCCTTATTGCACTGCAGCTACTTGTCTTGTGCTTTCAATCTATTGAATACTTGACCATGGCTTGCCTAGTGTAATCTAACTTCTGCTGCTTAAGTGATAGGCATATCTGTACTGTTTGTCTTCATAACTTTCACGTTTTGAAGACTTTCATAAAAATCGTCTATTCACCCTCCCTCTAGTCGATATAACACACTTTCAATTGGTATCAGAGCAAGGTGCTCCCTTGTTCTGTGTGATTCGGTTTAACCACCTGGAGTTTTAGCTATGTCGACTGCAGGGATAATTAAAGTCTCCGTTGCGTGCCCCGTCTTCGATGGAACTGAATATCCCTACTAGAAGAATAAGATGCGCATGCATCTTCAAGCCATTGACGTCGACCTATGGTATGTCGTCGAAAACGGCGTTCCCAAGGCTGGAGAAGGTGTCACTGCTGTTGATGTCAAGAAGTTCACTCAACTGGACTCTACTGCCAAGAATATCATATGTGGTCATCTGACCAAGGGACAGTACGGCCGTGTGAGTGCCTTGAAGACATCCAAGCTAGTCTGGGACTGGCTCTCCAAAGTCAATGAAGGCATCTCAACCCAGAGAGATCAGAGAATCAGTGTTCTTCGCAATCTCTTCAACCGCTTCAAGCGAAATGACAATGAGAATGTCCAGCACACATTTGACCGGCTCACTGACATCACAAATGAGCTTCAAGCCCTCGGCGCCACTGAGATCACCAAACATGAAATCGTCAAGACGCTGCTGAGATCACTTGACAGTTCGTTTGACATCCTAGCCCTGATGATTCAAGAACGTCCAGACTTGAAGACACTCGATCCGTCTGACATACTTGAGAGGCTCAACACACATGAGTTTCAGCTTTCTGAGAAAAGAGGTATCTACGGTCCAAACTATGGGCGAACTCGTGCCTTGAAGGCAAAAGCTGTATCCTCATCTGAAGAAGAATCTGACAGCAGTTCTGATGATCCTGAAGACATTGGAAGGGATTGCAATGCTTGTGAAGAAGTTCCAGAAATTCACCAAGAAGAAAGGCTTCAGAAAGTCTTCACGATCAAGCTCAAGGAATGATGAAGCTTCTGCTCATGACTACAAGAAGAAAACATGTCACAAGTGCAAGACAACTGGACACTTCATCTCTGAGTGTCCACAATGGGACAATGAGTGCAGAAATAAGAAGAAGAGCAAGGAATATGACTCTGACGACAAGAAGAAGAAGAAATACTCAAAGTCTTCTTCCAAGTCTTCCTCAAAGTCTTCATCACACAAGAAGAGCTCAACTGGCAAGGCTCGTGCGTTTGTTGGCAAGGAAATGGATTCAGAGGAGGAATCCGCTTCTGAGGAGGCAGAGGTGGAGTCTGAGGAGGAATCTGATTCTGGCATTGCGAGTCTGGCTACAGCTTACGTCGGCAAGTCCATCTTCAACACTGAAGACAATGACTTCATCACCAACACCGTTGCAAATGACAAGGACGAATCCACTCCTACCTATTGCTTCATGGCACGCGGTGCCAAGGTAAACACACACACTACTCACTATCAAACATCCAGTGAGGATGATTCTGATTGTGATTCAAAACCCAGCTACAAAACACTTGCTAAAATTGCAAGTGAACAACAGAAAGCCATGGAACATATTCAAAAACTGTTAGACAGAAGCAATGATCTGTTGGGTGCTGAAATGACTCGGTCTGAATCCTTAATTGAAGACATAAAAAATCTTCACGTTAAGTATCAGGAACTTGAAGATCGTCATGATACTCTCTCAACAACTCATGAAAAGCTCTCCTATGATTATCTTCAAAGGAAGCAAGATCTTGAGAAATTGAGAGTGGCTCATGAAGATCTTTGAAAGGAAAATGAGTCACTTCGCGCCGAACAGATCAGTTCCGCTCAGGAAGGATTTGAACCACCATGCCTTAAATGCATTGAGCGTGATAATGCTACTTCTGTTGCTGAATGTTCCACTGCTACTGCTGTTGCAATATCTTCAACTGTTGAGGTGGTAACTAACCCCTCTGCTGAGGATACCACTGCTATTGCTGATGAGAATGCTAGGTTGAAGACATTGCTTGAAACAGGGATGTACAAAAGTCTCAAAGGACATCAGACATTATGTGATGTCCTCAAGAAGCAGATTCTGAACCGAAACCCTAGGAAAGAGGGTGTTGGGTTCGTGAGGAAAATTAATGCAGATGGCTCTTACTGGAAACCTGAGCAGTACCCCAAAACCACATGGGTTGCTGCAAAGGAATCCTCAGCAGATCCATCCAATCTATCTGGCTTCACTTGTGCTAATACCATTATCATTGATGAATCCTTTGATGCAAACTATAAACTGTTTAAGAATCAGAATGGTGAAGTATTTTCCAGGTACATTGGTACTAACTGCAGGAATGGACCGCCTATGAAGAAGATCTGGGTTCCAAAAACGTGTCTGGAGAATCTTCCTGTGAATGTCCTCATGACACCTCACATGAAGAAGACAAACCTCAGACCAAAGGCTTCATATGGTCCAAAGGCTTCATACAGGCAGAGGACTCACCTAAGTCGCACTAACGCAAATGTTTTGCAGGGAAACCATGCTCAGGCATATGAGAGCGGTTCTTCAAACTGTCATGTTCATATGACCAAGAACTATTCTGCCTATTCTTATGAGTACTATTGCCCGCCTGCTAGACTGTTTGCTAGGGCTCCAAAGCCAAAATTCTCAGATGCCGCACTTAGACTTATTGCTTCTAAGCCACCCTTGAAGATGTGGGTGGTTAAGAAGGCTTAACTCTCTTTTACAGGGAAAGGTCTCCAGCAGAAAACCAAAATCTTCTGACGCTATTGCTGGGGACCTTAAAAATCTTGTGGGGCGCAAGATCAAATGCCCGAATGGCATCACTATGTATTTCGTACCTGAAACGCATGCTACTCTTCCTATTAGTCCTAACCTGGATCTAAGTTTTCATAACCCACTGGTTCGTCAAATGTTTTTGCTTCACAATTCTCTTCGTGAAGCCTATCCCCCTAACTGCACTATAGGGTACGACACAAGCGCCTTCAGAGTCTTCAGAATGGATTATTGACAGTGGGTGTACAAATCACATGACTGGCAAAAGAAGTCTTTTTATGGACTCAACCTTACGTCCATCCGACAAGAGCCACATCACATTTGCTGACACTGGTAAAAGTAAGGTATTGGGTCTAGGTAGAGTTGCAATCTCAAAGGATCAACACATGGATAAAGTCATGTTTGTTGAATCCCTTGGCTTCAACTTAATGTCTGTCTCAATGCTTTGCGATTTGAACATGATTGTAATTTTTGGAAAATATCGTTGCCTAGTACTAATGGAATCTGACAAGTCTCTAGTGTTTGAAGGGTATCGGAAAGATGATCTGTATGTGGTAGATTTCTCAGCAGGGCCACAGCTTTCAGTATGTCTTCTGGCAAAGGCTTCAGAATGCTGGCTTTGGCATCGGAGGCTTGGGCATGCTGGCATGAGGAACCTCCACACCCTTGCGAAGAAGAAGCATGTCATAGGCATCGAGGGCGTCAAGTTCAAGAAAGATCACTTATGCGGTGCCTGTGAAGCAGGGAAGATGACAAGGGCAAAACATCCTTCGAAGACAATCATGACCACTACTTGACCCTTCGAACTGCTTCACATGGATCTCTTTGGTCCCACTCACTACTCAACTTTTTCCACTACTGCTTGCCTCTATGGCTTTGTCATTGTTGATGATTACTCTAGATATACTTGGGTGCACATAATCCTTTACAAGACTGAAGTGCAGGATGTCTTCAGACGCTTCGCAAATCGGGCTATGAACAATTATGGCGCCAAGATAAAGCACATCCGAGGTGACAATGGCACTGAATTCAAGAACACCGGCCTTGGTACATATCTGGATACCTTGGGCATCAGACATGAATTCTCAGCTCCGTACACACCACAGCAGAATGGCGTCGTCGAACGCAAGAACAGAACACTCATTGGGATGGCCAGAACAATGCTAGATGAGTACAAGACTCCAAGAAAATTCTGGCCTGAAGCCATTGACACTGCATGCCATACAATCAACCGTGTTTATCTTCACAAGCTTCTGAACAAGACATCTTATGAACTTCTAACTGGCAAGAAGCCAAATGTCAGTTACTTCAGAGTATTTGGCTCAAGATGCTGGATCAAGGACCCACACCACACCTCAAAATTTGCACCAAAAGCACATGAGGGCTTTATGCTTGGATATGGAAAGGATTCACACTCCTACAGAGTCTTCAATCTCTTTCACTACAAAGTGGTTGAAACAGTGGATGTGCGGTTCGATGAGACCAATGGTTCACAAAGAGAGCAACTCCCAGATGTGCTAGATGAAGTTCCAGCCAGTGAATCAATCAAGCTAATGGGAACTGGAGAAATTATACCTTCTGAAGCTCATCCCGAAGAAGAACTTATCATCTCAGCACCTGATCCACATGAAGACAATGCTCAGCCTGAAGACATTCCTCCCCACGACAACATAGATCAGCAAGAGCAAAGTCTTCGACCCATACATCCTCGTGTTGCCAATGAAGTGCAGATTGACAGAATAATTGACAGCATCAATGCACCTGGTCCACTGACTCGTTCAAGGGCAACTCAACTGGCAAATTTCTGCGGACACTTCGCATTCGTTTCAATCACAGAACCCAAGAAAGTTGAAGAAGCTTTTATGGAACCTGAGTGGATTCAAGCAATACAAGAAGAGCTTCATCAGTTTGAGCTGAACAATGTATGGGAATTGGTTAAGCGTCCTGATCCACGGAAGCATAACATAATAGGCACCAAATGGATATACCGCAACAAGCAAGATGAGCATGGTCAAGTTGTCAGAAACAAAGCTTGTCTCGTTGCTCAAGGATATACTCAAGTGGAAGGCATTGACTTCGATGAAACATTTGCTCCTGTGGCCAGACTTGAAGCCAGACGTATACTGCTGGCCTATGCAAATCATCATAACATACTTTTATATCAAATGGATGTGAAGAGTGCCTTTCTCAATGGCAAGATTGAAGAAGAAGTGTATGTTGCACAACCACCTGGGTTTGAAGATCCAAAACATCCTGACATGGTTTACAAGCTCAATAAGGCACTATATGGCCTCAAACAAGCCCCTCGGGCCTGGTATGACACACTCAAATACTTCCTGAAGAGTAAAGTCTTCATACCTGGCTTCCTAGATCCCACTCTCTTCACGAAGACATATGATGGTGAACTGTTTGTGTGCCAAATATATGTGGATGACATTATCTTCGGCTGCACCAATCAGAAGTACAGTGAGGAGTTCGGATATATGATGCAAGAGCAATATCAGATGTCTGTGATGGGGGAGCTGAAATTCTTCCTCGGTCTTCAGATACGGCAACAACGCAATGGCATCTTCATATCTCAAGAGAAGTATCTCAAAGATTGCCTGAAGAAGTTCGGTATGCAAGACTGCAAAGGCTTCACAACACCAATGCCAGCCAAACATCATCTGGGTCCTGACGACAATGGTAAAGAGTTCGATCAAAAGGTATACCGCTCCATGATTGGTTCTTTGCTTTATTTATGTGCATCTAGGCCAGATATTATGCTTAGTGTTTGCATGTGTGCTCGATTTCAAGCGGCACCAAAGGACTCGCATCACTTAGCAGTGAAGCGAATTCTTCGATATTTGGCTCACACCCCAACTCTAGGATTGTGGTATCCAAAGGGCTCAGAGTTTGATCTGGTTGGATTCTCAGATGCTGATTATGCTAGTGACAAGGTTGATCGAAAGTCTACATCAGGCACATGTCACTTTCTGGGACGATCACTTGTGTGTTGGTCTTCAAAGAAGCAGAATTGTGTATCCCTCTCCACTGCTGAATCTGAATACATTGCTGCTGGATCTTGCTGCGCTCAGCTTCTATGGATGAAGCAAACCTTCAAGGACTATGGCATTCAACTGAAGCAAGTGCCTCTCTACTGCGACAACGAAAGCGCCATCAAGATCGCCAACAACCCAGTTCAGCACTCGAAGACAAAGCACATTGAAATTCGTCATCACTTTCTCAGAGATCATGTTGCAAAGGAAGATATTGATATCATACACGTCAACACTGAAGAGCAATTGGCAGATATCTTCACCAAGCCCTTGGATGAGAAGAGATTTTGCAAGTTACGGTGTGAGCTAAATATCTTGGAATCCTCAAACGTCCTGTGATCAGGCACCCATCCTAACACTTATGCATATTGATGACTTAGATGTGCAACACACAAAGTAATGTATATCTTCAATCAATGAAGACATATATTCTAAGTGTGAATACATTAATGTGGAAATTGACTTCGGAGCGCCACGATAATTGTGCGCCGTGTCTGAGTCTAATACTTCCTATACGGTGGGTAACGCCACCACCAAACGTTCTATTTTTTCAAGTGCTTCACTCATGGCGTTACCTAGTAATGTCTTCACATTTGGTTTGGCTTCAATCTCTACATGTCTTCATAATTATCTTTACTACGTGGATTATATAGATATATATATATATATACTAGTGTTCTGTCCTCTACAGCATTCACTTATAGCTATGTCTTCTTGTTTTGAATCTTTTGAACTAAGTGAATGTGATCGTACCCTAATCTCTCCATGCTTTCTATCTCAAATTCTATCTCTCCAAGTCATATGCATCCTATTGAAACTGTCGAATGTCTTCTCTGCGTCCTTGTCAGCAGAAGACATAGAGACAAACTTTAAAACCGTTTTCAATGCTCATTCATCCACAAGAAATCCGGAGAAGTAGGAACGACCACCCGACAATCCAGGCGTGCGTGGGATGTGGAACTGCCCCCGAGACTCCGCATGATGGCCACGTGCTGTTCAGATGCGAATCGCCAGGGGCACCTGTGTAATAGCGCAGTGCAGCCCCTGTGTCTATAAATACACACTCACTGTGGTCATTATCTCCTTCTCCTTCTTCCTCCCTCGCACGAACCCTAGCACCACCGCTAGCTCTCGACGACGCCGGCGACGAAGCGCTTCACTGCTGCAACCTCTCCGACGCCGTTTTCACGCCGACCACGGACATCACTCTCTCCGCCGTCGCCGTAGGTGTCTTCCGTCGCCAAGTTAGGGCACGGAGGATCGAACTGCTTGACCTCATCTCCCACTCCGTCTAGCAGTTCCAAGTGTGGTAAATAAAACCTCTTTTTACAGCCTCTTTTGATCCTATAGTTCGGTCACTTTCTGCCATAAGAAGTTTCTATTCACACAAGTTAGATCTGTCTCAGTCTGCATCTCATAACTTGCCTAGTATATTCACTTGTGCTTCATGAAGTAGTTAGATTCCTCACTTGTACTAATCTATGGGTTCGTACAAATCTGGAACCAACTTCTTTTCTATAAGTGAATGTCTTCGCACGTTGAGGTCAATATCTTCTAAACTGATTTATCTTCAAAATCTTCTGAGAATGCATATGACCTCTTCCTCTTCCCTCGCACCTTAATGCTGTCACAGGTACATGTCCGTGGGAGAATCTTTTGGTTCTCATAGTCTGCATTCATTTGCAGAGTTCTTACAGCGTCACATCAATTCTCTTGAAGCTAGTTCCTGTTGGTCCAGCAAAAGAAAGCCTTTGAAGCCTTTGAACGTCTTGAAGCCTTCCAAGTTAAGCTTCATGGCTGCAGAAAAACCAGCAAGGAAGGGTGGCAGAAAGCGTCGAGGGGAAACATCAAGAGATCTGCCCGATGACCTCTTAGAGCTGTACAATACAGATTCTAAAGAGGATTACAATCAGCGCAAGACACGAATCCAATGGATTCGACGCTATTGGGCGGAGCAATGGTTCCAATACCGCTTCGTCACCAAGGAGTACGCTGAGAAAAGCGCCATCAAGAGACCATGGGGAGACGTACTATACAAAAATCTCGTGCCCAGGTCTAGAGATGAAGCCATTGCTCAAGACTTCTATCCATGCATGGTCAGAGGACCGTAGCCTGCTGATGCTCATCCGTCGTCACTACTCTGGTGTCGTGACGACAATCTGTTCAAGCACAACTTCCAGTTTGCCCAGAGGTCAGCGAAGCACAACAAGAAGAAATTGGGTTTAGACTTCAACCCTGGTCCCTCCGCACCAAGGACAGATGGCACACGTGAGGCCGACCCCAATATCATTGGTCCATATGCAAATCTTGAGGGCCTCATCACCTGCATCTTAGTCCAAGGGACTGCCGTCAATGACCCTCCTGCTGACTCTGAATCTGATGAAGCGCCTGCTGCACCGAAGCCAAAGCAGGCAAAGAAGCCAAAAGGGGCGAAGCCATTGGCAACTGCACCTCCTGAAGCCAGTGCGCAGTCTGAAGACTTATCTCGAGTCTCCAAGCCCCAGGAAGCAAAGAAGCCTCAGCCACACACAGGCAAAGAGCTCACAGCTGCTGCCATTTTTGCGCAGTGAAACCATTGATCTGTCCAGCGACAAAGATCTTGGAGATGACGCTCTTGAGCAGCCCATCAAGAGCAAGGAGGAGGCTGAAGTCTTCAACAATCTGCCTCTGTTTGATGTAGCAATCATCCACAACTTCATCGATGAGTGGTTTGCTACACCAAATATCAACTTCGATGATCTGCAGCTGCCCATTGGCCTCAGCGTCACCTTCCAAGGTGCTATTGCTTCAGAACTTGCAATTGCCCAGCGCATTGTTGAACTGAAGCAGAAAATTGATTTTGAAAAGGCTCAGTTCAAGCAGAATATGGCCAGGCTCAGCGTCCAAGAAGTCATGGACTTCAAGATCATGTTGCACGAGTTAAAGGAAAACTTTCTGAAGAAACGTGCAGAATCTTAGGGTTCGCGAGAGCGAATGAAGACTCTGGCTGATCGCTGTGTGCAGGCCTACAATGAGGCCGACAAGCGCAAGGTACTTGGGCATCCCGGCATCGACCCCAGGATGGCTGCGAAGAAGAAGAAGAAGCCTGCTGTGCCTGAACCAGAGGCACCAAGACAAGAAGCTGCTCCGTCTGTCTTCCCCACTGCTACGACTCGCTCGAAGCCAAAGAGCCGGTCAACCGCTTCAGAGCTCAAGAAGACACGGACAGCCGAAGCTGAAGCAAGGAAGAGGAAACACTCTGAAGCCTCTCCTTCTGACCCCACCAAGAAGAAGCGCAAGATCAAGAAAGCTCGGGCTGCTCCCACAGAGCCCTTGATAGTTGAACCCCTATCTGTCATCTACCCTGACGTAGATCGTCCGCTGACAGTTCATGAGCCTGCTCCCACAGAGGCTCCTGAAGCTGAAGATATTCCAGCAGCCGACCCCATCGCTGCTGAAGACATTGGTCATCAGGACCATGTACAAGATGATGCAGCCCTTCCTCAGGTTGAGACAAGCGAACTGATCAGCATTGGTCGTCCTGTGACGCCAATCACACAAGCTGCATCATGGGCGGATCGCCCACAAGAAGAAGAATCCGAGGCCCAGCCCACTCCAACTCCAAAGGCGTCGTCTGCATTCCGCAGGCTTCGCAAAGGAACACGGCTTCAAGATTCGGCTGAAGACATTCCGGCTGCATCAGCCGAAGATACTGAAGAAGCACCACCAGAACCCACTTCCCCGCTCCACCAAGAACCCGTTCTCCAGGAAAACGTGCCTGTGTCTGCCCCTCCAGCCAGTCAAGTGGTGGCAGAAAATATGGAGGCTGCCACCACCAACCTTGAAGCCAATGTGGAGCCCTTCCCAACAACAGCTTCCGAAGACACTGAAGCTACTGCCCCTGACACTTTTGCGCCTGAGTCTGCGGCCGGTCCACAATTCAACTATCATGTTGCGCACAGGCCTTAGGTTCAGAAGCCGATCCCACGACTGCCAAGGTTCCCAGGTCCTGCATCAGCTCCTCGCTCCTTTAATGTCAATAGCTTCAGGGCAGACAACACGTTTTTCAACAGCTCCAAGAACCCTTACTCAAGGGAACAGATTGTATCAGATAGCTTCTGGAGCTATCCACAACGCAGCTACTACTCATGCATCCTATACAACCAAGGTTGCATCTTCCCGCACAAGCGCCTTGAGGTTGAAGCTGTTGCTGGTCTGCCCGGCCTGGAAGAAGCACTGGATTGCTTCAAGAAAGTGGGTTTGCTGCCGTTCATCACAGATGAAGAGCACTGGAATGAAGAGCTTCTGCTTCAATTCTATGCCACTCTTCATATCAAAGGCTACAACAGAGATACGAAGACTTGGGTCCTGGAGTGGATGACCGGAAATGTCCATCATGAAGCCAATGCATTCAATATCATTGAGCTTACCGGCCTGCCCACTCCTGGCGAATTCTTCGAAGAAGGCTGCCAATTACATGCTGAAGCAATTGAAAGCATATTCCAGAGGCCTGAACCAAATATGAGTCAGATGCTTTCAATGATGAATCCATTGCCCCATGATGCACCCTATCCAACTGAGTTCTTTGTTGAAGACTTAGAGTACCTGCCCAGAACCATATATCACATCATCAGGCGGACTCTCTGGCCCCTCAAGGGACACTCTCCACATGCCAAGGTTGAGGGTGCAATGAAGACTCTCATATTCTACATCCTTCATGGCAAATGCTTCAATGCGCAGGACTTCTTCATACGCCAGCTTGCGGCATCCGGCTCAGATTTATTTGGCTTGAAGTTTCATGCTCCTTGGGTTATGCGGCTGATCAAGCTTCATTCTGCGATTTCATATCAGCCCTCAGCCCGCAACCATCGGATCTTCTTGCCAGATGTGGACACCTCTGCTGAAGCTATATATCCTGAGCCTGCCAAGCAACCATTAAGTCTCCAGAATGCAGAACACCAAAGCTTCACTCAGAATGATGACGGTGTTGCAGCCATCTCCAGAGTGTATCCGTTGGCTGGCACCACACGTGCACCTGCATCTACTGAAGCCACTGACAGCCCAACTGATCAGCGACCCAAGAAGCACGCTCGTGCCCTCAATGACCGAGAGCTTCTTGTGGCTCTTCACCAAAAGCAGGCAGGCATCACGACTGGCTCCAGAGGCAGATGAAAAGCATCATGGAGGACGTCAATCGTATCAAGAATCTTGCAACCAAGAATACATTTGTTGCACACGAAACCTGTCGCCGCACTTGGAAAGGACTCACGATGATGTGTCCTGAAGCTGAACTTCAAGAGGATGGCTTCATAGAGCGCTTCAAATTTGACTCCACGCCTCCTCGAAGGGCAATGCTTTGCAGAACTCCATCACTTGAAGATTTGGAGTTCTCTTCCTCTGCTGCCATGGTAACTGTCAGGATTATCGAAGAAGAAGACGACGCTACATCACCTCCACCTCCTTCAGCGCGCGTCGAATCTGCACCCAGCTCGTCTGCATCGCCAAACGCCTCCACCGACCCTGCTGAGCCTAGGAACGCGTAGAAAACTCTATGTCTTCAAACCTTTTTGGTCATCACAGACAAAAGGGGAGAAGCATATGATGTTTATAGTCTTCAAGCGAGTCACTATGGGCGGGTGCCTTTATATTTTGCTACATTTTGCTTCGTGCTTACAACTCTCGTTTTGCTACAATTGGTTCTTTGAGTTGTAACAATTAAACTCGATGGTCGTCTGCTACTTGTTTGCCACTATGTTTTGCGAAGATAAATTCCGCATGTACGACGATAATTTCCGCACTTATATCATTCCGCAGACGTCCATTTTTCATTATGCATGTCATTTTCTTCATATACTTTTACATGCATGATGGATTATCATCATAAGTTGAAGTGGATTTCCACAAGTACAACCTGCCATGTGCATTTGCGTTCCAGAAGCAAATTACTTATATGCACATCTTCAGGGGGAGCCCTTGCAGCTTATGAAGACAATTCCTTTACAATTTCACAAATTATATTCCCCGTTGAAAACTTCAACTAGTTTGTCATCAATCACCAAAAAGGGGGAGATTGTAAGTGCATCTATGGCCACCCCTAGTTGGTTTTGGAGCATTGACGACAAACCTAGTTGAGGGACTAATGTGTTTGTGAGAATTGCAAGATAACACAGGTAGAAGTCCCTCATTGATTCGGTTTTACTACCAGAGATGACCCCTAAAAATGTATGAAGACATTGAAGACAATGGTGGTATATGAAGATATTCACATTGAAGACTATGACAAGAGAAGACACTATGTGAAGCCTATGGAACTCGAAGACTTAGATCCTTCGTAGTTCTATTTCATTTGTGTTGAGTCATAGGAACCACCGTATTGTTAAGTGGGGTCCAAGAGAACCAGTCAGAATGACTGAAGTGATGCCTAATTAAAAACCTATATCTTCGAGCGAAGACTATGAGAACAAATCTTGTCCAGAGTCGGACAAGTCAGCTTTACTTGTAGCCCAAGTAAAGTTGCCGTGTGAGTTTGAAATCTGACCGTTGGTACAGGTGTTAGTTCCTTAGTGACCCAGGGTCATTTCAGACAAATCAGGTCGGGTTGCCAAGTGGCTATAAATAGTCCACCCCCTACAACCATAAACGGTTGGCTGCTCAGATTTCAGTGCACGGCTTTTGTCATTTGAGAGCAACCCACCTCGAAGCCTTTGAGAGAAAATTCCTAGCGAGGAGAAAAGCCCTAACCACCCAGAGCCAAAGTAAATTGGGCATCACTTAAGTCTTCTTGTCTGAGTGATCTGAAGACTTATTACACTTGAGGACTGTGCATCCTCCAGCCGGTTAGGCGTCGCGTTTTGAGCCTCCAAGAGAAATTGTGGATTGCCAGTGAACGAAGTCTGTGAAGGTTTGGGAGTCTACCTTGAAGACTTATCAGAGTGATTGGGCTAGGTCTGTGTGACCTTAGCTCAAGGAGAAAACGGTGAGGACTGGGTGCCCTGAGCTGCGTGTTCAGGACTGGGTGTTCGGGACTGTGTGTCCTTTGGTTTAAATACCTAGCCGCTCCAACCAGACGTACAGTTTTCACAACAACTGGAACGGGTCCAACAAATCATTGTCTTTAGTGTGTCACTGGTTTCATCTTCACTTCCTTTTACTTACTGTTACACATTGTGAAGCCATTGCATGCTTGCTGTATCTTCTGTTTCCACATCATAACTGTATGATTTGTTTGGCTCCGTAACTTCTTCCTACCCGATCCTTATTACACTGCAGCTACTTGTCTTGTGCTTTCACTCTATTGAATACTTGACCATGGCTTGCCTAGTGTAATCTAACTTCCGCTGCTTAAGTGATAGGCATATCTGTACTGTTTGTCTTCATAACTTTCACGTTTTGAAGACTTCCATAAAAATCGTCTATTCACCCCCCCTTTAGTCGATATAACGCACTTTCAAACACGAGCAGTTAGTAAGGCAACTGCAGTGCCCTAATCACGAGGACCACCACTCCGAACCCGAAGTCAACGCTTAAAGCAGAAGAAGAATTGTTCTTAGGTCAGGTTCCGTAGCTATGGTTCATACTACTTTGCTCTTGCATCACTGTATTTACTGATACCAACTAATTTCAAATTTGAAGGATGCAACTGAAACTCCAATGGCGCAACAGGTATGTTTTAAACCTGTTTCTTCAATGTGTTTGGCTGTTTGCTCTTGTAACTTGCTCTATGTTGATTTCAGTTTCAGTTGAATAAACAGTTATGTTCTCATGCCATGCACATTACAAGTGTTGTTATTGATGTGTAGTTTCCCACACTTATATTCCGTCTATGCTACTTTTTCTTAAATAGATACGATTCAAACTGTATCTATCTTGATTTCGCAACATAAACTAGAATGATATAGACCATACAGTGACCATACTACATAGATATATGTTTGTTTCATGTTATTATCCTGTCCACCTTACTACGGAACTTGTTTACCAAAATGAGTTTCATATACTACATTGTAAACCTGAGATGTGTTTGTTTATTTCTCTTTTAGAACGCGGATAAAATATTGGAGAAGAGTACCCTGTTATGCAATGGTAAAGGAAGTAATGCCGACAAGGTTCAAGATAGTGAGACATACCTGTTGGTCTCTAAGAAAGCTGATAAAAACTATATTGAAGACACGGAGACAACCCCAAAGTCCTGTCTTGATGTAGTGTTCGAGTTACTGGCTACCACTGCTGGCACCAGCTCTTTGAACTCGTTGCTTGAATCAGTTCGGCTTCTTGAGTCTCAACTTCAAGTTGAAAGACATCGATTAGATGTTATGGGACAGGAAGCCGAAGGACTGAGGAAGTCCCTGCAGAATTCAAATGCATACTTTCTGGTGCAACAGCAAGCGCTGGAGGACTTAAGCGCCAAACAAGAGAAAGTTAATAAGCTTGCTAAGCATCTTGCCAGCATTATGGGTACCCAGGATATTGTTTCTTGAGCTCTTCTGAAGTGGTTTCAGTTCTGGACTTGTTTTGCTGCGGCGTTTATATGCTGTTGTGTTCCCTATATTTGCACTGGTGGCGAACTTTGATGCCCAGTGGATGTAATATGTGTAATAGCCGTGATAGCCTAGTGTAAGTTGCTTGCTTATTTATTTCCTTGTTGTCTTGTTTATTTGTTTGCTTGTAGTCAGTGCAGTTCTTTTTCCGCGGTTTGCTAGTGGCTGCAATAACCTATTTTTAAAACTAGGCCACAATAACCATGGGCAAATATTTACTGTAGTGACACTGGGCCTCCTACGAGCCGTAGAAACAGTGGGCCTTCTATGGGCCGTAGAAACGGTGGGCCTTCTATGGGCCGTAGAAACAATGGGCCTTCTACAGGCCGTAGAAACAATGGGCCTTCTATGGGCCGTAGAAACAATGGGCCTTCTACGGGTCGTATCATCAATGGGCCTTATACGGGCCATATGATCGATTGGCCAAACATGGGCCAAACAGACCGCATTCTGGCCGTAAACGGGGTAGAGTTGGAATCATCCGTTCTGGGTCCGACCATAACGGGCCATCGTTAATAGGCCGTATTTGATGATGCTATGAAAACGGCCCAACATATTAATGGACCACAAACGGGCCGACTGTAACCACGGGCTGAATTTGGCGCACAAGCAGAAAATGACAGTAACGGGCCGTAAGTAAAAGAATGCTGGAAAATAGCCCAAGAATAAATGGGCGCTGAGAAGGCCAAAAGATAACATGGGCTAGAAACGGCCCAACGGAATAATGGGCCGTTAATGGGTATAAAGTCATACACTGTTCTTTACGGGCCAGTTTCACCACGAGCCGTTAATGGGTGGAAAGTGATACACTGTTCATTATGGGCCAGTTTCACCATGGGCCGTTAATAGGCCAAGAGTTACATAGGGCCTCATATGGGCCGAAAGATGTCATGGGCCATACATGGGCCAGAAGTGAAAACGGGCTGGAATCATATTAGATGGCCCAGATGACGCTACTGGGCCTAATTCTAATAGGGCGTAATGGGCCTTGGGTTAGCGGGCCGTAAATGGGCTATATGCGGACATGCCGTTAACATGCTTTCCATGGGCCGGCCCGCCACCTTTTGACCAAGTCAAATGGGCCGGCCTTTTCACAGGAATGGGCCTCTGTTGGGTCATGCCACATGTCGACGTATCATAGGCGCCTTCTGTCCAATGAGTGGATGACATCTGTCCCAGCGATGAGCCGACACGTGTTTCCTCCAGCCAATGATGATTTTACACGTGCAAAATCCCCATTGGTCAGGGGGTTATCGGATCCAAAACCTAACCCGGTAGCTCAACGGCATTCCGTTACGGTGGATGCCACGTGTCGGTCACCCTTGATGAAAGCACTTCTATGACGCACGATTTATCGTCATGGAAGTGGAAACTTCCGTGATTATAATTTTGGTAATGTCATGGAACACTTCTATGACAGCACAGGTATGTCTATCTTGATTCTGTCATAAAATCATCATGGATGTACATGCATGACAGAAAACGCGACCTACTGTGACAAACACGTATCATAACGGAAGTGTATTTTTTTGTAGTGGTCTCAGCCGCCACTGGAGAAGGAATTCAAGAAGACCAAAGTTCCTTCCTTTGTGGCTAGCTCATATTCTTCATCACGCGAAACCGATGAACATCAAGACTTGGACGACACTGCGGCAGGCCCTACAACAACAAATGACCACAACAACGCTGGTGCTCCTCCATCAACTTGATATTCTTCAGGGGCGTTAGTCCTCATTTTCGATCCTTTTGGTCATTCGATGACAAAGGGGGAGAAATTTGAGTTAATCTTCAAGCGGGTCTATCTATATGGGCGTTTTTTCTAAGTTACAACTCTTGTTCTTTTGAAGAATTTGCTGGATCGAGTTGTAAACTTAAACCCAATGATGGTCTGACACTTTTGTTGTGTTCTTCTGCGTGCTTATTCCTCATATATGTTAATGCACGCATGCTGAATTACATCAGTCACCATATTTCATCATGCATTTCAAATTCTTCATATTATATGTTAAATGCGTGTATGGATTACAAGATATAGGGGGAGATCTCCATGATCCTACTCTTCAAAGTGTGCATTGCTTCAAAAGCTGATTCCTCACTATGCACATCTTCAGGGGGAGTTCTTCCATATCTTGCAATCAAATTCCTCAATATCAGTATTTACACTTCATATGTTTATCCCCGTTGAAAACTTAACCTATATTGTCATCAATCACCAAAAAGGGGGAGATTGTAAGTTCATCTAGTGCCCCTTAGTGATTTTGGTGTATTGAAGACTTATAGGTTAAGGGAGTGATGCGTTTGTGAGTGTACAAAGGTCTATAATTCTATGAGGAGTTTGATATTTACAGAGAAAGTCGACCCCTAAAAATGAAGTTCTTTGACTGAAGACTTTGGATTTTTGAAGACTTTGGATTTCTGAAGACTTTGAAAATGAAGAAATTGGTGTGATCCTGAAGACTTAGTATTCATTCGAGGAACTTGAAGTGTGAAGACTTTTGTTTTCGTAGTTCCATTTTTTCTTTCTTGAGTCATAGGAAACATCGTACTGTTAAAGGGGGTCGAGAAAATACTAAGGAAAAATTTCCATGTAATGCTCAACTCAAATCCTACACCTACCAATCCCTTCGAGTGAAGCCATTGAAAGTCTCATACAGTTCAGTCAAATTTCCTCAGTGACAGAGACAAAGTTCTTCTGGTCTCTGAGGAATTTGTTCTGACTGAGGAGTTAGGAATTCGCCAGTGCGGATTGCCTACACAGTGAGGAACATGATAGCCCTGAGGAATTTGATACTCAAAATTCTGACCGTTGTTGTGCTATGCGCCAGCTGGCCCAAAATATCTACCCACCTAACGGTCATATCATTGAAGGGCATTTATGTCTTATCATGTCGGGCTGCTCCCTAGGCTATAAATAGCCGCTCCCTACAACCAGTAGTTGGTTGGATGCTCCGAGAGAAACTGACACTGGTCATTTGAGAGTATCCCATCCTCCGAGGACCTTGAGTGAAAATCATCAAGTGAGGAAAACCCAAACCCAAACACCTTGAAACCCAAAGTGATTGAGCATCACTGAAGAGATTGATCCATCGTGGATCCGACGCTTGTTACCTTTGAAGACTGTGCATCTTCTAGACGGTTAGGCGTCATGGTCTAGAGCATCCAAGAGGAAATTGTGGATCGCCGAGTGACCGAGTCTGTGAAGGTTTGGAAGTCACCTGAAGACTTACCATAAGTGATTGGGCGAGGTCTGTGTGACCTTAGCTCAAGGGGAATACGGTGAGGACTAAGTGTCCTGAGCTGCGTGTTCAGGACTGGGTGTCTGGGACTGTGTGTCCTCATGTTTAAATACCTAGCCACCCTAACTAGACATACAACTGTCACAGCAGTTGGAACTGGTCTACCAAATCATTGTCTTCACCGAGCTAACTGGTTCCATTTCCTCAACCCTTCCATTTCCTCATTTCTATGTTGTGTGCTTGTTCGTATCTGTTTGAAGACTTTGACTGAAGACTTTCTCTATTTCCTCAGCTTAATTTCTTCAGTCTTCTTGTCTTCATTCTGTTTATCATGTGTTTAGGCTTTCTGTACTCTGTGCTTGTTTTCATTTCATCATGAAGACCATGCTCGTGTTCTGTTATTTTTACTTCTGAGTACTTATTCCACTGCAAGTAGTTCTTCACCCAGGAATTTCCTCACCCCCAAATTCCTCAGTGAAGAATTCACAAAAATCGCCTAATCACCCCCCTCTAGTCGATATAACGCACTTTCACTTATTATGAGTGGCATCAAGCCCAGACTAGTGTGCTCTTTGAAGGAATCAGACACACACTGGGTTGAGGAGCTTGATTCCACACTCTGGGGGATGCGGACCATGCCCAATCGCACTACCGGATACACACCTTTTTCCATGGTGTACGGCGCAGAGGTTGTGCTACCCTGCGACATTATACATGACTCACCTCAGGTGCGCATGTACGAAGAGAGAGAGGCCAAGCTCGATTAGCAGGACAGCCTAGACGCCCTGGAGGAGGAGCGGGACGTTGCAAAAACCCGTTCCGCATTTTATCAACAACATGTCCGCAGATATCAAAGCAGAGAAGTACGGGGCAAGACTTATAACGTTGGCAAACTTGTTCTATGCTTGCCGAAGAAGAAAAAGCACAAACTCAAGCCCAAATGGGAGGGTCCCTTCATCATCGACGAGGTTCTCACCGGAGGAGCGTACCGCCTGCGTGATGCGTCAGATAATCGCCTCAAGCCGGACCCCTGGAACGCGGTCAGACTCCAAAGATTCTACGCCTAAGCCCCGAACTCTTTGTTCGTCTCCTTCTCCCTGTTGTTTCCATAATACATTTTTTCATCTTTCTCTCTCTTTTCGTTTTTCTCTTTAGCCTTAAAGATTTCGTGCGGTTAGACCGCGCACCCCTGACGCACACATATGCTTTCAAATATGTACATCCATTATACCTGGGGGCTTCTTGTACAGAAGCTTGCTATTATTATCTGAGCATCAAGCTCATCACACATGCATTTTTCCCATATGTACCTTTTCTTCGCCATTATATGGATCGATATGACTTAAGTTTTGGCCAAGCTGGGTTGCCTGGCTCCTGTGCTTGTGCCCTACGTCCCCGTTAGTTCGGCTAGGGCATAAAGGGAGCACCTCTGCGATTGTTACTACCGGGTCATCCGGATGTGTACCTCTGACTAGGTGATGCCAAAAGCTAGCATTCTTAAGGGAATATTTGGTCGATGGAGTAAAGATGTTTTTTGCATTCGCTCCATTGCGAACCCCCAGAAGATATATTCTGTGATTTTTTCAATCACAATTCGAACATGCACTATAACGCATGCACACCCAGGGAAAGGAACCCTTAACGGAACTATTCTCTCTAGAAGATGTTTCTTACAACTTCAACGTAATATAACATAACTAGCCAAATACAACTTGTCTGCTCAAGCAACTATGACCCCTATGCCTAGTTTCCATGCATTCCCCTGTCTATTCGGCCGCACGGGTATTCGGAAACACTCTGCACCTTCGGGTCCCGAGGTTGAAGCGAAAAGGTCTGCCATGATAATCGTTTTACAATTCAGCTAGAATTTACATATGTCAAGGAAAGTACATAGTCACTTAGACTCATAAATTTCCTCCTCTATACCATCCAATAGGGTATCTAACTTACAATCATGTTGGGAATATTTGGCAGCTACTGCTACTTGGTCATAACGCAAATTAACGGGCACTTCTTTCCCATCTAACCCTAAAGGTCTGATCCGGGCCATATGATTCGGATCAAGCTTGGTATACCGTGTTTTCACCATGGCCCAGGCCGATCGCGTACCCTCCCGGCAGGCCGATATCCTCCATAATCAGATACGTTGTCGCGCTCCCTTGAATAGCTCTACAAGCTCCTCCATACTTCCAGGAGGGGAGGCGGATAGCCATAAGGCCTTAGCAACACTCCGCGTTGCCTGCCGAGCTTGCTCGTGCATTTGCCATAGCCCCTGTAGTAGATCATCCAACGATCTGGACACCTCCTCTTCGGGATGGCCTGTCAGCATACCTACAAACATAACTTTGTCAGTACCTTTCATCTTCGAACTATTATAAGGTAAGTCCGGCCACATACCGAATATGCCACCTCGGAGCCTTTTATTCTCCTTCACAGAGTCGGCCAGTTGGGCCCACACATCTTTCAGTTCCTCGCCCAGCTGGATGTTGGAATCCTAGAGTTTGTTTTTCTCCTCTCTGACTCGGGTCAGAACACGCTCGCCTGTGGCGTGCAGTCTTTTCGCCTCTTTCTCGTCCGTTTGAGCGGCCTTTAGTTTCTCTTCCAGTTGGTCCGACGACCCTGCTATGAGACAAGCAGCAGTATCAGCACAGTTAGCATATAATCATTGTTTCTCGATGGAGGGAAATATTACCAGAGGACGCCTTCTTGAGCTTTTCCAGTTCGGCGGTAGCAGCAGTTAGCTGTGTCCGGCACTTTTCCAGCTCTTGGGCTAGCAGGTCGTTCTTCTCCGTTAGAACCTGGTTATACAATGATCCTTCAATCCTTTATACCAACTACTGCAAGTCTCGGGGGCTACTGGCATATGGTTATCATATTCGGACAAAGTAAACTTACCCACACATCTTTTAAATGCCGCTTTGTGGCTCTGTTAAGCCCATCTCTAGCAGCTCGGATATATGCATCAGCCGAGCTGAAGGCGTTCAATGCCTCTTCTGAAAAACTGGGGTCTTATAAAATGGCCCAGCGGCACCGATGATTCATGGCGCTCTCCACTTCCGAGTTGGTGACAGATAGATCATCTGAATCCTCGGCTGGAGGACAGTCCGGCGTCACCCCCCGCATCAGCCCCTGTCTTTACGGCAGGATTTGGAACCTGGCTGCGGGAGGTATGACTGGCCGGGCCCCCGGATATAGTACGGCACACCTTTTTCCTGATACAGGGTAAACGGAAAGGTCACAGTTGGATGTGACTGCCAAGGTGCATATTTGCAAATCCATACTTCTTTGATGAAGGCTCGGCCATATCTTCGTTTGCCTTCCTCTTCAAAGGCTTGCGGTTGAGGGGCGGGGTCGTGGATCCCCTCGACGGCCTTTTGCCATTCCTGTTATAAGCGGATAAGATACTGTCTATCAAGAATGATTCAGGGACAACGGTAAAATAGTGGAGTTAGAGCTTAGCCAGCTAGGAGGATTATACATGGAAAATCCGTATCAATATTGGAGACGGGTGAACTCCTCCTTCTCCCCTTTACAAAGTCCGGCCAATATTTTGGCCAGAGCGGCGGGGGTCTTTGGGCCCTTTCAACCGTAGCATGAGCCATCGTATTCCTCATTATAATGCCACATGGGAAGCCCTCTGTATTGGAGTGGCTGGACCCCCCGCATTAGGGAGATTGCCATTACCTCGACTATTGACAATCAGGACTGGGCAAGAATCTTAATCTTGCCCAGCAGTAGGCTAATCTCTGCACTATCCTCTTTCTCGAGGCTCCGAGGATGCCAGCTATGGCGTTTCTTCAATGGAGCATTTGAAAACTTGGGGAGGCCCATATGGGCGGGGTCGGGAAGAGCGGCGTCGTTGATGTAGAACCACTCGAAGGCCACTCTTCGGAAGCTTTCTTTGGCGTGCCAGACAGGTATCCAGTCCCGGCGATGCGCCACACTTCGGCTCCTCCCACTTCAAAAATTGACCCACCTTGATTATGAGGGACGAGGCAGAACAGTCTTCTCCATAAATCAAAATGGGCCTCGTAGCCCAGGAATAGCGCATAGAGCGACATAACCTGCAATACGAAGGATAGAGGCGGGAGTGAGACTGTGCAGTTGGAGGCCATAATACTCCAGCAGACCTCAGAGGAAGGGATGGATCAGAAATGTGGCACCTCTTTACAAGAAGGGGACGAAGCATACTCATTCTCCCCTGGACGGATTGGGGAAGTTCTCTGCTTGAGCCCCGCCCTTGGAGGACGTCATCCCTGCTTGTACGGGGCCCAAATCCGCGGGGGAGGGGGGAGAAAGCCCTGTGTTTGCAGCTTCACCAGCTGACTGTGAGAAACTGAACATCTCTCCCAATCCCCCTTTTCGGAGTTGTGGGGACGAGAGGAAGAGCTGGGAGCGCTAGCCATGTTGGAGTGGTTCTGCTCCACAAGGTCTGAGGGTTTCTTCCGTAAGATTTGGAGGGGATCTGAGATCTATTATATTCAAATAGGCACCTTTCTGGTACGGTCAGGGTGGTATGTGCAAAAATACCCTGACCTCTCGCATTCGCTCGACACGTGGAGGCTGAAGTTGTCGATGCGCAGAAGACGAGGGGTACAACATTAAATGGAAGGCCGAACACACTACATGGAAGTCACAAGTGGAGGAACCCGCCTTGCAATGTCGAAGACAATCCATGCGCCGAGCACCTCGTCAATGAAGACTGGTTCAGGGGCTACTGAGGGAGTCCTGGACTAAGCGGTCCTCGGGCATCCGCCTTGTTCACCATGGGCCGGACTGATGGGCTGTGAAGATAGAAAGACCGAAGACTGCACCCGTGTCCGGACGGGACTCTCCTTGGCGTGGAAGGCAAGCTTGCTGATGAAATAAGTAGATTCCTTTCTTTTTAACCAACCTTATGTAACCCTAGATCCCCCCGATGTCTATATAAACCAAAGGACTTAGTCCGGAGGGGGACAATCATTATCATAGCCAGACTAGACTTTTAGGGTTTAGTCATTATGATCTCGTGGTAGATCAACTCTTGTAATACTCATATTCATCAAGATCAACCAGGCAGGACGTAGGGTATTACCTCCATAGAGAGGGCCCGAACCTGGGGAAAACATTGTGTTCCCTGTCTCCTGTTACCATCGATCCTAGACGCACAGTTCGGGACCCCCTACCCGAGATCCGCCGGTTTTGACACCAACAATATGCTACACCCATCCTGAGAAACTTCCAGGTAAGACACGGATCGGCCGTCTACTTGCACACATAGATTCCTTTGTTTATAGCTCTATTTTTATTTTTAGACGCATACCTGGTGAAGCTATTAAAATTTGACAGTTAATAAAAAGTGAAACAAGTGACTGCAACATGCCAAAGATGTTATGAAAATGCCAACTACATACACTAAAACCTGTATTTGACAATACACCAGGTATCACACTGAGTGGCCTAAGCAAGCATTTCTTCTAGCGCAATTCCAGGGTGTTCAAAAGGGGCACGTGGACGCGTCGCAAGATATAGTTGGAGTGCGGCGTGCACGCGATGTGGCACAACACCGGCAATACCTTGTCGGTGATGGTCAACGGCCGGTAGACGGGCATCAAAAAGGTTCTGGTGCTGCACATGAACAAGAACTTCGACCAGCAGAGGACCAACTGGGTGATGCACCAGTGCCACCTCGGGGACCTGGAGTAAGAGAAGGAGCGGGAGCTGGTCCTCTGCAAGATTTTCTACCAGACGAACACTAGGGCCAGGAGTAAAAAGATTATAAGTTAGTTTGGAATTGGTACTTGTACTACCTTGTCGTTCGCAAGTTGGTATAGTTGTTAACGATCTTTTGATATGAAATTGGAATTTGCTTCCAACCATCATGCCGAGGGTCGACGTGGATATAAAGTTGAATCATTTGTTTTGAAATAAATTTTCAGGCACCTGCTTTTTATTTGATGGGTAGCATAAGCACATGCCGTTCGAATTCCCAGTTCTCTAATTTTTTGAAACAAGTGCATTCACTTATTATCACGATGAAAAAATAATATCCCTGCTGCATCCTAGTTATCAGTCTGTACTTGCAGAATTCTCTCGTTTATTGAGAATGTATATTGTTTTTTCAGGTCGAGCAAGTTTCAACTGGGTTGTAGACTGCCCAGGCTTGGTTTTGTCTTTAACAGGCCCAGCCCATGAAAACAACGGGGCACAAAGATCCAGAGGTATCTACTGGCCTCTGGCCCACCAGCATTAGTTATATTTTGTCTTACAACATCCGCGGGCAGTTTTTTTACTGAATCAAACACACAGCCCAGTTCTATTTTCCTCTTGAAACACATGTCCTACATCCGTTTTCTGATCTGTACCTATAGTTTTACTAGTTCATATACACGTATCATTATATTGAAAATACATAAAATTCCCTTTTCATATTTACATCCTTATTTTTGTTGTTTTTCCCTCCCAGTGCTGATTTTTTTTACCACTGGTTTTCCCTTAAACCAACTCTACAAAAACAAAATGATTTTTTTGGCAAATCAAGTTCTTAAAAATGTTTATCATTTCGGGATTACAAAAGTTTGGACTCCGCCGAAATATGCAAAATAAGGTTGAACTTTTTGACCTTGGTCCTGGGTAGAAAATGGGTTGTAATAAATTACTTAAGGATTAGCAAATGGGCTGCAAATTATTAAAAAATAGCAAATGGGCTCTAGGTTGTCTGCCACAGATTTGGAGGCTTACTTGTGGGCCTACTAAGTTCATGAGTACACAAGGTTTCTCAAAAAAGAAACTTATTCAACAATCGACTCTACCAGCGTCAGAACGTTAGATGCCAATCTAACGTCAATCGTGCTTCTTGGGTCTCTGATCTTCCTGCCACAGCCGCCCAAACCAGCGCCGTCGGAATGGCCTGCTCCCGCCTCCCGTGGATGGCTGTGTTGCCGGGCAGGCCTCACGGCCCCATCATATACTCGCATCCCTGGCCTGTCTATCCCTCTACTCACCCACACCTCCTGTTATTTTCTGGTGATGGCAGCCGAACCAGTCAACCCTCGTACTCTCCACTGTGTGGGCAACCACTGTTGTGTCTTCCCCGGCTCCGTGTCATTCCCTTCGTATGCCTCGCCGTCATCCACCGCCCTGGTACCCTCGGTGTGGCGTGGTCAACATGGTCAACGAATGACATCCATCGGAAGTGGACTGTACGTGGAGAGGCTGACAGCTGGGTCCACGGCCGCACAAAAGGAAATACCTCCTTATTACGCGCAAAATAATGATTCCTCCACCTGACATCTGGGACCCGTCGGAAGCGCATGTGTATTTCACGAAAAAAACGTTCCCTCCGCTAACAGGTCGGACCCACAAACTATTTCTTCGCACGCAAGGAAGTGCCTCCTTATTGCGCACAAAAAAATGAATACCCCCTGCCAGCTGGGACCCACCATAGTGGGAGGCTGACTTGTGGGCCTACTAAGTTGACGGGGACGGTGGGCTTTGTGAACTTAGTCAATATATGAATGATTCTAGCACCAGTGATCGTACGATGTCCATCCAACGGCCGTAGTGCTTCTTCAACCTCTCGTCTTCTTGCTCCAGCCGCCCAAACCAGCATCGGTCGTGCCGCGTGCTCCCGCCTCCCGTGGGTGACTGTGATGCCATGGAGGTCTCACCGCCCCCTACTGCTCCCACCGCTGGCCAGGCCATCCCTCTACTCACCACACCGCCTGTTATTCTGCGGCGATGATAGCCTCACACCGCAACCGAACCAGCGAACCCTCGTACTCCTCTTCGCATGGGCATCCATTGTCGTGTCTTCCCTGGCTCCGCGTCGTCCCCTTCCTAGGCCTCGCCGTCGTCCACCACCTTGGTGCTCTCGGCGCGGTGTGGTCAATGTGGTCAATGACTGACTTCCATCGGAAGAGTACTATACGTGGAGAGGCTGACAGCTGGGTCCATGGGAGCCGCAAGGAAGTGCCTCCTTATTACGCGCAAAATAATTATTCTTGCACCTGACAGCAGGGACCCACCGGACGAGCCACCGTATTTCGTAAAAAAATGTTTCCCCCTGACTGCTAGGACCCACCAGCTACATCTTCGCATGCAAGGAAGTGCGTCCGGGCAAAAAAACGATTCGCCCCCCTGACTACTGGGACCCACCAGCTATATCTTCGCACGCAAGGAAGTGCCTGAGAGTCGGGACCCACCTGGTTGAAGCATACGTAGCGTTCTCATTCTGGCCGCGAACGTGTATGTACATACTGGTTGATGTAGAGCGTGCACGTGTCGTAGTAGAGACACGTACGTATAGCAGCCAGTGTGCAAGAAAGAAAATACGGCCACATGCGTACATACGGGCTGGGTCTCGAACGCCTACTCGCGCATACGTACGGCCAGGGCTCATGTACATGGATGGGTCAGAACAGAGAAACTGCGTCATCCTCGACCGCAAAAAAACAGCATCGTCGTCGTGTTCATGGGGAGGCAACAGAATGCGTCGTGTTCATCGGGAGGGAACGGAACGCGTGGGAGCCAATCGGCTTGGACGGAACAACCGATGGAAACGAGGCCTGACGTACCGCAGAACGGAGGAAACGGCCTTGTGTTCAACCGACCAAGGTCGAAATGGGATCCTGTTCATCGGGAGGGGTCTGGCCTACCACAAAACGGAGGAAACAGACCTCCTTCTGTCAAAACGGGGTCCTGTTCATCGGGAGGGGTGTGGCGTACCGCAAAACAGAGTAAATGGACTTGTGTTGGAGCGCTACGGTCGGGGTCCTATTCATCGGGAGGGGTGTGGCATATGCAAAATGGGACTCCACAGGATACTAATCATCTCCACCGTCATCCCCCCAGCCTCCACGGGCTACTGTTCATCCACGGGCTCCTGTTCAACCAGCCTCCACCGCGCGCTACTCCACTGGCTCCTGTTCAACCACCCCTCCACGGGCTACTGTTCATCCAGCCCTCCACCATCTACTGTTCATCTAGCCCTCCACGGGGTGGTCCTGTTCATCCAGCCCTCCACGGGGTCCTGTTCATCTAGCCCCAACTGGCTCGATCGATCGGGGTCCTGTTCATCCAGAGGCAAGACCACGGGGTCCTATTCATCCACCCCCACCGGGAACTGTTCATCCAAACCCCCCCCCCCCTCCAGCAACACTCACTGTTCATCCAGAGGCAGCATCGACCGGCTTCAGTTAGCAGCAGTAGCGAAGGAATTGCTCGATCGGGTTTAGTTAACAGCCATCGATCGATCGCTCGGGTTCAGTAATGCGTAGCCTATAGTGCAATCGCTCGGGTTCAGTGGGTGAACGCCTCACTCAGGTTCAGTTAGATCCCAACGCCTCGCACCCACGCGTGTGCGTGTACGAGAAAAACGCGCAAACCTCCGTGCATCGCTCAGCCCCGACCACCCACCGTAACCGGGAACACCCCGATATTTTCCTTGCCCTCGCTTCTACCACGGTTTTTTCCATAATGGACGGCCCAAAGAATGTCATGCAGCTGCGTCTCCGGCCCGCCCAGGACGAAACGCCCATTTTCTGTCATGATTTTTTGTCATAGAAGTACGAGCCCACCACATGTATCATGATACCGGGTTTTGTCACAATTATCATCATAGAAGTGTCATAAGTATGACAGAATTTTTTTGTTCAGCCCAAAATGTCACGGATGCGTCTTTTTTTGTAGTGATAGAGGTGTTAATAAAATAAAATACGAACATGAGGGCATCATGATCATTCCTAGAATAGCAACATATATATATACATATTGTCATATGATTTCTTATGCTAAAGTAACAATCTATTCACAATGTGAAGTATGAATCAGAAACTTCATTGAAAACTAACAAACCATAATCTCAGTCATTGAAGCAATTGCAATTTATCATAACATCGCAAAGAGTCAATATAAGAGGTTTTCAGCAAGTCCACATACTCAACTATCATTTAATCTTTCACAGTTGCTAACACTCACGCAATACTTATGAGTATGAAGCTTTAATCGGACACAGAGAAAGATAGGAGCTTATAGTTTTGCCTCCCAACCTTTTACCTCAAGGGTAATGTCAACAATAATAGCTCATGAAAACTCACATCCAATTAGCTATATACATTAGGATCTTTCCAACACACAATTCTTGCCAAAGGATAAAATGTAAAAAGGAAAGGTGAAGATCACCATGACTCTTGTATAAAGTATAAGAAAAGAATAAAAGATAGGTCCTTTGCAGAGGGAAGCATAGGTTGTCATATGTTTTTAGTTGGATGCACGAAATCTTAATGAAAAAGAATGTCACTTTCTATTGCAACTTGTGATATGGACCTTTATTGTGCAGTCTGTCGCTTTTATTTCTTACACATCACAAGATCGTATAAAGCTTATTTTCTCCACACTAATAAATCATACATATTTAGAGAGCAATTTGTATTGCTTGCAACAATGACAACTTACTTGAAGGATCTTACTCAATCCATAGGTAGATATGTTGGACTCTCATGGCAAAACTGGGTTTAAGGATATTTGGAAGCACAAGTAGTATTTCTACTTGGTGCAAGGAATTTGGCTAGCATGAGATGGAAAGGCAAGCTCAACATGTTGGATGATACAATATAATTTATTTCAGATGTAAGAAAACATAACCCATTACGTTGTCTTCCTTGTCCAACATCAACTTTTTAGCATGTCATATTTTAATGAGTGCTCACAATCATAAAAGATGTCCAAGATAGTATATTTATATGTGAAGACCTCTCTTTCTTTATTACTTCCTATTAATTGCAACGATGACCAAAACTATGTTTGTCAACTCCCAACAACTTTTATTCATCATACTCTTTATATGTGAAGTCATTACTCTCCATAAGATCAATATGATCTCTTCATTTCTTTTTATTCTTTCTCTTTTTTCTCAAGATCATAGCAAGATAACCAAGCCCTTGACTCAAAACTAATCTTTATTATATATAGCTCACGGACTCGATTACATACAAGCATCATAAAGAAAACTCAAAACTAGATCATACTAAACTTTATTCTACTAGATCAAGATATTATCAAAGGGATCAAACTAAGAAAAATGGTAAAGATAAAAGTGTAATGGTGATACGATACCGGGGCACTCCCCCAAGCTTGGCAGATGCCAAGGGGAGTGCCCATACCCATGTATTTATGTCTCTTGCTTTGGAGGTGAAGGAGATGGTGATGATGATGACAATTGTGCCTTCATCTTTTTCATATTGTAATTGAGAACAGCGATCTCCTCCTTTAAATCATCGACCTCCGATTCCATCTTCAAGATCTTGTCACATAAATCTCCTTTGCTTTTCTGCCCAAAAAACAAGAAGGAATAGATCGGTTGTTAGACAGTTTAGCCCTCTTAGGGAGACTAGACTTCTTGAACTTCACATGCATATCCCCAGGTTGAGGTAGAGGAACATCCTCCTCCTCCGAACTTGAATCATTGATCCTCCTCAAATCAGCATCCTCCTCATCATCCATAGTTCGACCACAAGGAGATAGGTCCCCATAGGTATTTGGGTCAGCAATGAGATGTGAGACATAGCTCTCTCCGTCGGAGTCTTCAAATGACATCCTGCTCTAAATCTGCTGTAGAAACATCTCGAAACAAAAATAGAGGATATTTGCGTGGTACGGTGGTCTAAACCTTCGGGAGATTATATAATGAATTTTTACCAACCAAAAGAAGTATCGCGCAAGAAAACGGAGTCCGGAGGACACATGAGGTGCCCATGAGGCAGGGGCGCGCCCTCCACCCTCGTGGATGCCTCGTGTCCTTTTCGGACTGCTTCTCATTTTCCTATTTTCTTAAATATTCCAAAACGGAGTAAAATTGCTATTAGAACTGTTTTGGAGTTGGCTTACTTACCGTACCACATACCTCTTCCTTTTCGGAGGCTGAAACATTCTCGAAGGTGTCCCTTATATACTCCTCCAAGGTTACGGTTTCAATAACATTACTTTCAACATTTATAGGATTACCTGAGATAGAATGTTTGATTCTTTGACCGCTCACCACCCTCGGATTTGTGCCTTCAAAGTTGTTGATTTTTATGGCACCGGAACAATAGACCTCCTCGATAACGTAAGGACCTTCCCATTTAGATAGGAGTTTTCCTACAAAAAAATCTCAAATGAGAGTTGTATAACAATACATAATCACTTACATTAAACTCACGTTTTTGTATCCTTTTGTCATGACATCTTTTAACTTTTTCTTTCAACAGGTTGGCATTTTCATAGGCCTGCGTTCTCCACTCATCAAGTGAGCTAATGTCAAATAGCCTCTTCTCAGTGGCAAGTTTAAAATCATAATTGATCTCTTTAATGGCCCAATATGCCTTGTGTTCTAGTTCGAGAGGTAAATGACATGCTTTTCCATAAACAATTTTATATGGAGACATACCCATAGGATTTTTATATGCAGTTCTATAGGCCCATAATGCATCATCAAGTTTCTTTGACAAATTCTTTCTAGATCTATTAACAGTCTTTTGCAAAATTAATTTAAGCTCTCTATTGCTCAGTTCTACTTGACCACTAGACTGTGGATGATATGAGGATGCAATTCTATGATTAACATCATACTTAGCAAGCATCTTACGAAAAGCACCATGAATAAAATGTGAACCACCATCAGTCATTAAGTATCTAGGGACTCCAAACCTCAGAAAAATAACTTCTATAAGCATCTTAATAGAGGTGTTATGATCAGCACTACTAGTTGGAATAGCTTCTACCCACTTAGTAACATAATCAACAACAACTAAAATATGTGTATACCCATTAGAGGAAGGAAACGGTCCCACATAATCAAAGCCCCAAACATCAAATGGTTCAATAACAAGTGAATAATTCATAGGTATTTCTTGACGTCTATTAATATTACCAATTCTTTGACATTCATCACAAGACAAGACAAACTTACAGGCATCCTTGAAGAGAGTAGGCTAATAGAAACCGGATTGCAATACCTTATGTGCATTTCTATCTCCAGCATGGTGTCCTCCATCAGCCTCAGAGTGACACTTGCGTAGGATCTGTTCCTGTTCATGCTCAGGTATACAACATCTAATAACACCATCTACTCCTTCTTTATAAAGGTGTGGGTCATCCCAGAAGTAATGTCTTAAATCATAGAAAAACTTTTTCTTTTGCTGGTATGTGAAACTGAAACTAGGTGGTATAAATTAAGCAATAATGTAATTAGCATAATCAACAAACCAAGGAGCAGTACGAGAAGAATTTATGACATCTAATTGTTCATCAGGAAAGCTATCATCAATAGGTAGTGGGTCGTCAAGAACATTCTCTAACCTAGACAAGTTGTCTACAACGGCGTTCTCATCTCCTTTTCTATCAATAATATGCAAATCAAATTCTTGTAGTAGGAGAACCCATCTAACAAGTCTAGGTTTAGCATCTTTCTTTTCCATAAGATATTAAATAGGAGCATGATCAGTGTGAATATTTACTTTAGAACTAACAATATAAGGTCTGAACTTATCACAAGCAAACACAACTGCTAAGAATTCTTTTCTAGTAGTAGCACAATTTCTTTGGGCACTGTCTAGAGTTTTACTAGCATATTGGATAACATTTAATTTCTTCTCAACTCTTTGTCCTAGAACAGCTCCTATAGCATAATCACTAGCATCACACATAATTTCAAAGGGGAAATTCCAATCAGGAGGCTGAACAATAGGTGCAGAAATCAAGGCTTTCTTAAGTATTTCAGATGCTTCTACACAATCATCATCAAAGACAAAAGGAACATCTTTTGGTAAGATATTAGTCAGAGGCCTGGAAATTTTTTAGAAGTCTTTAATGAACCTCCTATAAAAACCAGCATGACCAAGGAAACTTCTTATACCTTTAATGTCTTTAGGACACAGCATCTTTTCAATAGCATCAACTTTAGCTTTATCAACTTCAATACCTCTTTCGGAAACTTTATGCCCCAAGACAGCGCCTTCATTAACCATAAAGTGGCACTTCTCCCAATTCAAGACAAGATTAGTTTCTTCACATCTCTGCAAAACTCGATCAAGGTTGCTTAGGCAATCATCAAAAGAAGTTCCATATACAGAAAAATCATCTGTGAATACCTCAACAATCTTTTCACAAAAGTCAGAGAATATAGCAGTCATACATCTTTGAAAGGTAGCAGGTGCATTACATAAACCAAAAGGCATACGTATATAAGCAAAGGTACCAAAAGGGCATGTAAAGGTGCTCTTTTCTTGATCCTCTTTTGACACAAGTATTTGAGAGAAACCAGAATAACCTTCTAGAAAGCAAAAATGTGTATATTTGGATAATCTTTCTAGCATTTGATCAATAAAAGGTAAAGGGTAATGATCCTTTTTAGTAGCTTTATTTAATTTGTGGAAGTCAATTACCATTCTATAACCTGTAACAATTCTTTGTGGGATCAATTCATCCTTATCATTAGGAACAACAGTAATACCTCCCTTCTTAGGTTCACAATGGACAGGACTTACCCACTGACTATCAGCAACAGGATAAATTATACCTGCCTCCAGAAGCTTTAGTATTTCTTTTCTTCCCACTTCTTTCATCTTAGGATTTAACCATCGTTGGTGATCAACAACCGATTTAGCATCTTTCTCCAATTTTATTTTGTGCTGGCATAGAGTGGGACTAATGCCCTTAAGATCATCAAGAGTATATCCAATAGTAGCACGGTGCTTCTTTAGAGTTTTCAATAGTTTTGCTTCTTTTGCTCTGAAAGGTTAGCACTAATAATAACAGGATATATCTTCTTTTCATCAAGATAAGCATATTTAAGAGTATCAGGCAATGGTTTAAGCTCAAACACAGGATCACCCTTGGGTAGAGGAGGATCCCCTAGAATTTCAACAGGCAAGTTGTGTTTCAAAATAGGTCCCTATTTAAAGAATACTTCATCTATTTCCCTTCTTTCGTTCATAAACATATCATTTTCATGGTCTAGCAAATATTGTTCTAAAGGATCATTAGGAGGCACGTCAATAGAAGCAAGATCAATAATTTCATCTTTACTAGGCAATTCTTTATCATGGGGTTGTCTATGAAATTTAGCAAAATTAAAATCATGAGACATATCCCCTAAACCAACAGAAACAATATCCTTTTTGCAGTCTATCTTAGCATTAACAGTATTCAAGAATGGTCTACCAAATATAATGGGACAAAATTCATCTTGTGGGGAACTAAGAACAAGAAAATCAGCAGGATATTTAACTTTCCCACACAAGACTTCAACATCTCTAACAATCCCAATCGGTAAAATAGTATCTCTATTCGCAAGCTTAATTGTAACATCAATACCTTCTATCTCAGCAGGTGCAATATCATGCATAATTTCTTCATATAAAGAATGAGGTATTGCACTCGCACTAGCACCCATATCACATAAGCCATGATAGCAATGATCTCCTATTTTAACAGAAAAAATAGGCATGCCGACAACAGGTCTATGTTTATTTTTAGTATCGGGTCTAGCAATTCTAGCAGCTTCATCACAAAAGTAAATAACATGCCCATCAATATTATCGATCAAGAGATCCGTAAACACAGCAATACTAGGTTCAACTTTAATTTGCTCATAGGGTGTAGGTGTTCTAGTATTACTCTTACGAACCACAGCTGAAGCTTTAGCATGATCCTTTATTCTAGTAGGGAAAGGTGGTTTCTCAATATAAGTGGTAGGAACAATAGGATCAGCATTATAAGTGATAGTCTTTTCTTCAACTTTAATAGGTTCAACTACTTTTACTTCAATGGGAGGATGATATTTAAGCCACTTCTATTTAGGGAGAACAACATGAGTAGCAAATGATTCACAAAAAAGAAGCTACTATCTCAGAGACAAGTCCATATTTAGTGCTAAATTCACGGAAAGCAACGGTATCCATAAAAGATTTAACACAATCAAACCTAGGTGTTATACCTGACTCCTTACCTTCGTCGAGTTCGCAATCTTCAGAGTTGCGTTTAATTCTTTCCAATAAATCCCATTTGAATTCAATAGTCTTCATCATAAAATATCCGGTACAAGAAGTATCGAGCACGAACGATTATTGAGAGAACAACGAGCATACAAATTTAGAATAATAATTTCTCTTGAGAGCTCATGATTGGGGCATGAATATAACATTGACTTAAGCCTCCCCAAGCTTGAGCGATGCTTACTCCTTCGCAAGGCCAAAAATTTTATATATAATTACGATCACGATGAACCAGATGCATAGGATAAAACTTCTGATGAAATTCCAATTTCAGTCGGTTGTAGTTCCATCATCCAATATCATCACATAGCCTAAACCATGTCAATGCCTTTCCCTTCAAAGAAAAAGGGAATACCTTCTTCTTGATAACATCCGCGGGCGTACCCGCAAGCCTAAATAATCCACAAACTTCATCCACATAGATTAGGTGCAAATCGGGATGCAATGTTCCATCTCCTGTAAAACGATTAGCTAGCAGTTTCTCTATCATACCCGAAGGAATTTCAAAGTAAACTTTTTCAGTAGGTTCAGTAGGTTGAGGAGCAACTCTTTGCTCTACTGGTCGGGGTGAAGATACCCCGAACAAGCCCCTCAAAGGATTACTTTCCATAGTAACAAGTGACAGTAAATTTCAGCACACTATATAAATTTTTCCTTACCAAATTCCACCTACCGAAGGCACTTCACTCCCCGGCAACGGCGCCAGAAAAGAGTCTTGATGACCGACAAGTATAGGGGATCTATCATAGTCCTTTCGATAAGTAAGAGTGTCAAACCCAGCGAAGAGCAGAAGGAAATGACAAGCGGTTCTCAGTAAGGTATTCTCTGCAAGCACTGAAATTATCGGTAACAGATAGTTTTGTGATAAGGTAATTTGTAACGGGTAACAAGTAATAAAAGTAAACAAGGTGCAGCAAGGTGGCCCAATCCTTTTTGTAGGAAAGGACAAGCCTAGACAAACTCTTATGTAAAGGAAAACGCTCCTGAGGACACATGGGAATTATCGTCAAGCTAGTTTTCATCACGCTCATATGATTCGCATTCAGTACTTTGATAATTTGATATGTGGGTGGACCGGTGCTTAGGTACAGCCGTTACTTGGACAAGCATCCCACTTATGATTAACCCCTCTTGCAAGCATCTGCAACTACAAAAAAGTATTAAGGTAAACCTAACCATAGCATGAAACATATGGATCCAAATCAGCCCCTTATGAAGCAACGCATAAACTAGGGTTTAAGCTTCTGTCACTCTAGCAACCCATCATCTACTTATTACTTCCCAATGCCTTCCCCTAGGCCCAAACAATGGTGAAGTGTCATGTAGTCGATGTTCACATGACACCACTAGAGGAGAGACAACATACATCTCATCAAAATATCGAACGAATACCAAATTCACATGACTACTTATAGCAAGACTTCTCCCATGTCCTCAGGAACAAACGTAACTACTCACAAATCATATTCATGTTCATAATCAGAGGGGTATTAATATGCATAAAGGATTGGAACATATGATCTTCCACCAAATAAACCAACTAGCATCAACTACAAGGAGTAACTAACACTACTAGCAACCCACAGGTACCAATCTAAGGTTTTGAGACAAAGATTGGATACAAGAGATGAACTAGGGTTTGAGATGAGATGAGATGGTGCTGGTGAAGATGTTGATGGATATTGACCCCCCTACCAATGAGAGGATCGATGGTGATGATGATGGCGATGATTTCCCCCTCCGAGAGGGATGCTTCCCCGGCAGAACAGCACCGCGCGAGCCCTAGATTTGTTCTGCCAAGGTTCCGCCTCGTGGCGGTGGTGTTTTGTCCCGAAAGCTTTCTTATGATTTTTTTCCAGGGCGAAAGACTTCATATAGCCAAAGATGGGCACCGGAGGCCTGCTAGGGGGCCCACGAGACAGGGGATGCGCCCAGGGGGTAGGGCGCGCCCCCACCCTCGTGGATGGTGGGTGGCCCCCCTCTGGTTCTTTCTTCGCCCAATATTTTTTTTATTCCAAAACCGACTTCCGTGGAGTTTCAGGACTTTTGGAGTTGTGCAGAATAGGTCTATAATATTTGCTCCTTTTCCAGCCTAGAATTCCAGCTACCGGCATTCTCCCTCTTTGTGTAAACCTTGTAAAATAAGAGGCAATAGGCATAAGTATTGTTGTGATATAATGTGTAATGACAGCCCATAATGCAATAAATATCGATATAAAAGCATGATGCAAAATGGACATATCAACCTATCCACCCATCCTCCATTCATGGAGAGAGCCATCAGAACGTGCCTACACTTCCACCATTCATTTTCTAAGAGAGAACCACCTACTCATGTGTTGAGACCAAGATATTCCAATCCAACCACTAGAATCTTGATCTCTAGCCTTCCCCAAGTTGCTTTCCACTCAAATCATCTTTCCACCAAATCCAAATCTGTGAGAGAGAGTTGATTGTTGGAGAGACCATCATTTGAAGCACAAGAGCAAGGAGTTCATCATCAACACACCATCTATTACCTTTTGGAGAGTGGTGTCTCCTAGATTGGTTAGGTGTCACTTGGGAGCCTCCGTCAAGATTGTGGAGTTGAAACAAGGAGTTTGTAAGGTCAAGGAGATCGCCTACTTCATGAAGATCTACCCAAGTGAGGCAAGTCCTTCATGGGCGATGGTCGTGGTGCGATAGACAAGGTTGCTTCTTCGTGGACCCTTCGTGGGTGGAGTCCTCCGTGTACTCGCGCAACCATTACCCTTCGTGGGTTGAAGTCTTCATCAACGTGGATGTACGATAGCACCACCTATCAGAACCACGCCAAAAATCTCCGTGTCTCCAATTGCATTTGCACACTCCAATCCCATCCCTTTACTTTCTTGCAACATGCATGATTTATTTTCCGCTGCTCATATAATGTTGCCATGCTTGCTTGAAATGTATTGTGCATGTTTAAACATGTGCTAAAACTCCACCTTAACTTAAGGAAATTAAAAATTGCTACTTTTCTTTGTTGAGGTTCTAATCACCCCCCTCTAGACACCTCTTCTTGATCCTACAATTGGTATCAGAGCATTGGTCTCGATTGCTTTAGTTTAATCACCATTGGAGGAAGAAGGATGAGTCTACGTCGGGGAGTCTTAGGCGTAGAGTGCCTATTCTTGATGGAGAGTTCTTCCATGGGTGAAAAATGAGATGCTTGAGATTTTCAATGAATATCACTTGAACAAGTACATTACTAGCCCTTGTGCACCCCTTGTTGACCCTTTGCATCCTACCCTTAATGAGTCTATTAACATGATTCACAACCTTCGAACTTGCAATCTTATTAATAGAGGTTTGCCTAGAAATTTGTTTAGTTGCTTTCCTGCTCTTGATTGTGCCTACACCATATGGAGATTTCTTGAGGAACGATTTCCAAACTATTCCTTGAAAAACTTAGATGAGTTTCTTCATAAGTCCATTTCCTTGAGTAAGATGAATTCCAATGATCCTAAGTTTGGTGATTGTTTATTTGAGCTTAGTAACCTCATGTGTGCCAAATGAGATATTGGAATCATTAGTAATATCATCTCCGAAGACATTAGAATTCGTAAAGATGAACATTGTGATGATCACTTATCTAATGAATCCATCTCTCTAGGAATTGATCAATCACAGGACAATGTTTAATATGGATACTATGATGAGGAAGCTGATAGTGACTTTGGTCTCGATGAGTCTATGCGACATTTTGGTCTTATGGCTAATCTTCGCGGCTACATGGCTGGATGAAAGGAATGGGTTCTTGATAGTGGATGTACCAATCACATGACCGGAGACAAGGATATGTTTTGTGAGCTTGCTAAAATTGATGGCCCTCGAAAGTATGTCACCATTGGTGATAACTCAAAGGGTAAGGTGGCCACATCACATGATAGCTCCATACAAAATGTTATGCTCGTTGAATATCTTGGCTATAATTAAGTTTCCATATCTAGACTTGCTGACTTTGGTTTCAATGTCCTATTTACTGAAGTAGATTGCCAAGTGTTTCGTTGAGATAATCATAAAATGGTCTTTACCGATATACGTAGAGGTGATCTATACATTGTTGATTTCACTAAAAAGGCTCAACCTAGAACTTGCTTAATTGCTAAATCTTCTAAAGGTTGGTTGTGGCATAGAAGGTTAGGTCATGTGGGCATGCAAAACCATGATAAGCTTATTAAAGGTGATCATATCCTTGGAGTGAAAGATGTTATATTTGACAATGATAGATTGGGAAGTGCTTGTCAAGCAGGAAAACAAGTTGCAGGAAGCCACCCCATGAAGAACATCATGACCACGAGAAGACCGCTCGAGCTACTTCATATGGATCTCTTTGGTCCCAATGCCTATAAATTTCTCGGTGGAAACTCATTTGGTCTAGTCATAGTCGATGATTTTTCAAGATTTACGTGGGTGTTCTTTCTTGATGATAAATCGCATGTCCAAAATATCTTCAAGAACTTCGCTAGGAAGGCCCAAAATCAATTTGAAGAGAAGATCAAGAAGGTTCGCAGCAACAACGAAACGAAGTTCAAGAACGCAAATGTGGATACCTTTCTTGACAAAGGAGGGATTTCACACAAGTTCTCAGCTACGTACATGCCTCAACAAAATGGAGTTGTTGAGAGAAAGAACCGGACTCTTATTGAGATGGCGAGAACGATGCTTGATGAGAACAAGACGCCAAAACACTTTTGGGCGGAAGCGGTTGAGACAGCTTATCATGAAACAAATCATTTATATCTTCACAAGCTACTCGACAAGAGGACATATGAGCTTCTCACCGGTAACAAACCCCAAGTTGGATACTTTCGAGTATTCAGCTCAAAGTGTTACATTCCTGATAAGCATCGTCATTCTAAATTTGCTCCTAAATCTCATGAGGGTTTCCTACTAGGTTATGGCTCAAACTCTCACACTTACCAGTTCTACAAAAATTTCACCCGAAAGGTTGAAGAGACAGTAGATGTGAAGTTTGATGAACCTAACGGCTCGCAAGTAGAGCAATGCCAATTGATGTAGGAGATAAATACCCTTCGGAAGCAATCTAATACTTTTCTATTGGCAAGATTCGTCCAATGGAGGTGAAGGAGAGTACCTCGTCCGTCCAAGTGGAAGCTTCTACCTCACGACAAGGTGAACCAAGAGTTGACACGAAGGCATCCACAAGTGGGACAAACCAAGATGAAGAAAACGAGGAAGTACACCAAGATGAACCTCATCAACCTCCTTCTCCACCTCGACAAGAGAACGACAACTAGGCCAAGAAGAAGAACAAGATGATGAAGAAGATGTTCCACCCCGACCCAAACAAAATCTCTCACGAGTTCGAGCATTCGAGCAAGAGTCTCAAGAGACCATCCCGTCGAACAAATCTTCAATGATATCCAAACCGGGAGAATCACACGCTCTAAAATTCATTTGGCAATTTTTTGTGAAAATTATTCATTAATCTCTAGCACTGAACCTATGAAGGTTGAATAAGCATTGGAAGATCCCGATTGGATAAATGCCATGCATGAAGAGCTGCACAACTTTGAGAGGAACCAAGTGTGGACATTGGTTGAGAAGCCCGACAACAACCACAACATCATCGATACCAAATGGGTGTTTCGCAACAAGCAAGACAAAGATGGACAAGTTGTTCAAAACAAAGCATGTCTCGTCGCCCAAGGCTACACTCAAGTCAAAGGTATGGACTATGGTGAGACATATGCCCCCGTTTCTAGACTTGAGTCCATCCGCATCTTACTTGCCTATGATAATCACCATGATATTACCTTGTACCAAATGGAGATTAAAAGTGCTTTTTCTAAATGGTGAAATTAAGGAGGAAGTTTATGTTAATAAACCTCCTGGCTTTGTTAATCCTAAGAAACCTGACCATGTTTACAAACTTCACAAAGCTCTCTAGGGTCTTAAACTAGCTCCTAGAGCATGGTATAAATGCTTGACCAAGTTCCTTATTGAAAAAGGCTTTGATATTGGAAAGATATATTCTACTATTTTTACTAAAAGGTTTAATGGTTAATTGTTTGTGTGCCAGATTTATGTTAATGATATCATATTTGGTTCAACTAACCCTCATTTTAGTGAAAAGTTTGGAAAGCTAATGTCGGAGAAGTTTGAGATGTCTATGATGAGTGAACTCAAGTTCTTTGTTGGGATGCAAATCAAGCAAACTAAGGAGGGTACCTTTGTTTCCCAAAAAATGTATACCAAGGACATATTCAAGAAGTTCAACATGCAAGAATGCAAAGATATGAATACGCCCATGCCTACTAGTGGACATCTTTACTTGACTAAGGATGGCAAACTGGTTGACCAAAAGGTTTATCGCTCTACGATTGGTTCATTGTTATATCTATGTGTCTCCCGTCCCGATATTATGCTACGTGTGTGCACGATATCAAGCGGCCCCTAAAGAATGTCATCGTAAGGCTGTGAAAAGGATAGTGAGATACCTAATTCATACACCAAATTTTGGCATTTGGTATCCTAAGAGGTATTCTTTTGATCTTGTTGGCTACTCCGATTCGGACTATGCCGGTGACAAGGTTGATAGAAAGTCCACTTTGGGTATGTGTCAATTTCTTGGTAGATCTCTTGTGTCTTGGTCCTCCAAGAAACAAAATTCGATATCCTTATCTACCGCCGAAGCAGAATACATTGCCACCGGTTCATGTTGTGCTCAATTACTTTGGATGACCCAAACTCTGAAAGATTATGGCATATATGTGAAACATGTTCCATTGATTTGTCACAATGAAACTACTATTAAGATTGCTCACAATCCCGTGCAACATTCTCGAGCTGAGCATATTGAAGTTCGTCATCATTTCATTCGAGCTCATGTTGCTAAAGGAGATATTGATCTTAAGCATGTTCGTACCGATAAGCAATTGGCGGGTATTTTCACCAAACCGCTTGATGAGAAAGTATTTTGCCGTTTGAGAGGTGAATTGAACATCATTGATGCCTCAAACTTGGAGTAGAAACTCCATTTGGATACATGCTAGGCATGAGCCTTTGACTAATCCTTGATATTTCTCTTATGATGATAATCATATGTCTTGGACATATACTTGGACCCTTGCATGCTATCTAATCCTTGTAGGTACTTGGATGAATCTAAATCTATGAGATTGCAAATCACACACATCTTGTGCAATCCCTACACCACCAAGTCTCTACAAATCGGTGGTTGAAGTCAAGGAAGCATGAAAACTTTCAACATATCCTTTGACAATTTCTTTATATCGAATTTCATTTGGTATCAAATTCATGATTATCATTTTGGATACACACGTGCTCTTCCTTGCAAGACTAACCCATGTAGGTAGATGAGCTCAAACTACAAGTGGTGCTCCCAACTCATTGATGAGCTGCATCAATCTTGAGCATCCCACACAAGTTCAACTACATGATCAAGGTCAACACCACCACCCAAGGTATGATATTCCATCTTAGAAAAGCTTTACCCCATATCATGGGTCAAAGCGGCTCAACAAGATACGAATACATCAAAATGCTTAACGAAAAATGGTAACACCATTTTGAGCTTAACGATGAGTATGACCTACGATCAAGTGTTCTCACTTGACTCCTTAGTAAATATACTCTAACATAGGTGACTTTGTCGCCGAAAAATTATAGATGAAGTTCTCTAGTGTTTCTCTATGTTCTTGCATTTGTCTCTTGCATGTTTGTTCCCTTCTTTAATAAAAAAACTTCATCTAGATTTCTTTTCTTTTTCTCTATTATGTTATGCATTCCTTGCATCCAATTCATTGCAAATCTTTCTGTTAATTCCTTGCAAATCTTTGTGAGACTTTATTTGCCTAAGTGAGCTGAGATGACAACTTTTTTCTCTTTATGTTAAACTCGGACTCACCGGTTTGTTTCTTTCGGCTAAACTGAACCATCTTGGTGCCACCGAAGAAAACAACTCGGTGTTACTGATTTCAATGCTGAGGAGACACTTTGCCATTTGCATCCTGCATATTTGTTCCAGCTCCATTCAATGATTCTTGTCCTCTACCTGCATCACATTCTATATGCTGCTTTGTCATGTGAATCAAGGACCAAACCTATTCGACTCACACCCTAGAAGATCCCTTCTTGGAAGTTGATGTCAAAGGGGGGGGGGAGATCACATCAAATCTTAATCACATCAAAGGAAGAGAGACCCTATGGAAGGAAAGTTTTTCTTAGTCTTCCCAGATGCTTGGTATTCAAAGAGGAGAGAAGATACATGTCTTCAAGAGGGGAAAAGACATGTTAGTATGTGTTATGACTGTCTTGCTCTAATTTTCTTGTTTTGCTCTGATTTTCTTTTCCCTATCTTCTCCCATTATCAAATATATGATTCAGGGGGAGAAGGACATCTAAGGGAAGGAAATATTTGAACTCATTGCATATCTTTACTTGTTGGGGACATGTCTATATCCAATAAAGTACCTAGTACTCACTCTCTGCATGTCATCCCAGTCTTGGTACTCTTGTGGTTTCTCAAATTGCTTTGTCCTGTAGGTGTTCATGTGTTATCTAACCTTGTTTACTCAGCTTCACCTATACCAAAGCCACCTCAAGACCACAAGGTGAGTATATGCATCACATCCTTGTGCATGATGATTTCTTGCTAATGTACATATTGTTTGCAAGAAGAACTCATGAACATGAAGGTATATTTCCTATATCTATATCATTTGCTCTGATGCATACAGCCAAGATACATGTAACTCATTGCTTGCACTGTCAGGCTTATGCATTCAGATGGTCTTACACTCCATATTTACATGATTGCATACATGAAGGGGGAGCCTATGCATTACATGTCTTTCCAAAACTTTATGTGTTATTCTTCATATCTTTGTCTAAAGCTTTGATGTATGTTGTCATCAATTACCAAAAAGGGGAGATTGAAACTACAAGTGCTCCCTGGGTGATTTTGGTAATTAATGTCAACATATCTCTTGTTGGACTAATACTTCTACCTAGTATATTTCGGATAAGTTCAACAGTGGAGTGGAGTGGCTTGGACAAAAGGATGTCGAACCCCTTCAAGAAGCTAAGGACAAGGATTGGCAAAAGGTCAAGACTCTACATTTTCATTTTAGTGATCCAAGATCACATTGAGTCCATAGGAAAAGCCAATACTATTAAAAGGGGATGAGGTGTTGCTTAATGGCTTGCTTGCTCAAAGTGCTTAGTGATATGCTCCAAAGCCCTCAACCACTTTCTCAATTCCATATATGTCCCAAACCAAAAGTCAAACTCACCCCCACCGGTTTTATCTATCCGGCGCCACCGAGTTCACTTGACATAGCCACTGCTAGAAACCCTAACCAATTCGGTCTCACCGATGGGATCTTGGTCTCACCGAGATTGTCTTGCAAACTCTCTGTTTCCTATTGCAATTATTTCTGTTACACCGAGATACGCAGTAAGTCCCACCGAGTTCGCTTGACCAACTTTTTGTTTTGCTTACTACCAAAATCGGTCCCACCGAGTTTGTGTAATCGGTCAAACCAATTTGAGGTCTTACCCTAACCATAGCACATCGGTCCCACCGAGTTAATCATATCGGTCCCATCGAAAACTCTAGCGTTCACATTTTGAACCGAATCGGTCTGACCGAGTTTCTCGATTCGGTCCCACTGAGTTTGGTGAATTGTGTGTAACGGCTAGATTTTGTGTGGAGGCTATATACCCCTCCACCCATCCTCAATTCGTGGAGACAGCCATCAGAATGTGCGTACACTTCCACCATTCATATTCTGAGAGAGAATCACCTACTCATGTGTTGATACCAAGATATTCCAATCCAACCACTAGAATCTTGATCTCTAGCCTTCCCCAAGTTGCTTTCCACTCAAATCATCTTTCCACCAAATCCAAATCTGAGAGAGAGAGTTGAGTGTTGGGGAGACTATCATTTGAATCACAACAGCAAGGAGTTCATCATCGACACACCATCTATTCCCTTGAGAGTGGTGTATCCTAGATTGTTTAGGTGCCACTTGGGAGCCTCCATCAAGATTGTGGAGTTAACGAAGGAGTTTGTAAGGGCAAGGACATCGCCTACTTCGTGAAGATCTACCCAAGTGAGGCAAGTCCTTTGTGGGCGATGGCCATGGTGCGATAGACAAGGTTGCTTCTTTGTGGACCCTTCGTGGGTGGAGCCCTTCGTGGACTTGCGCAACCATTACCCTTCGTGGGTTGAAGTCTCCATCAACGTGGATGTACAATAGCTCCACCTATCGGAACCACGGCAAAAATCTCCGTGTCTCCAATTGCATTTGCACACTCCAATCCCATCCCTTTACTTTCTTGCAACTTGCATGCTTTACTTTCCGCTGCTCATATACTCTTGCCATGCTTGCTTGAAACGTATTGTGCATGTTTAAACTTGTGCTAAAACTCCACCTTAACTTAAGGAAATTAAAAACTGCTACTTTTCTTTGTTGAGGTTCTAATCACCCCCCCCCCTCTAGACACCTCTTCTTGATCCTACAACCATGGAGCAGAAAACCAAAAGAAAAAGGTAGTACATGTAAACTAATACAGTTCAAGCTCTAGCTAGCGATTCGGAATGTAAACTATGCATGTGTTTATACGTACAGGTTACTTCAAAGTATTGAGTCCATTGATGCAACGTGGTCAAACTATACCATCGATATCTCAAAGCCAGAATATTTCAAGCTTGTTCGTTCTATATAAATGCTAGTACTGTAAGTTTATTCACCCATGGGGTTGTTCAATGAATGGAGGGCCGCGGAGCACAAGTGAACAATACTACTACTACTACTAGTTAGTAGGAGTCGTACAGTTAGTCTCGTTAAATAGAGAGTTTGTTTTCTTTAATGCCACACACACAAATTGAAACGCTTGTTGTGGAGACAAAAAGATAATCACTCCCCTATATATATAGGCAGGGGCTTGAGCGGTTGCTTTACTAGGGTTGCTCTCTTCATTATCTCATCCTCTCACAGATCCATCCGGATCCCTTCGGCCGGTGTGTGTAGAGGACTAGGTGCATCGTTCACGCGGTCATCGGCGATGAGGGAGGAAACCCACTGCTACCGGCGGGTCCCGATCCTCTGCCCGTGTCGTTCTCTCTGACACAGCGCCGGCTCGGGAGGTCCTCCGACCCTTCTTCCTCCCTGCGGTATTGTGCGCAGATCCAACTTGCCGCTGCCGATACCCAATGACCCTCAGGTATAATTTCCTTCAAAAGCGGCCTTGCTCTACTGCCCCAGCTCCCCATGTGTATGCATGTGCATCTTTTTCTACTTCCATCAGCTCTTCCAAAGCCACCTAAATTTTTGGTATTGTTGGAGGTAAATCTAGTTCATGCATTCGAGTCTAGGACTTGGTTCAAACAACAAATGAAGGGGGAAAGTCGTAGCATGAATCTAGGACTTGATTCAAAGAGGAAACAATAGGGGGAAAGTATTAGAGACTGGATAACCAACCGGTCTCTTTGTTGAAAAGGGATAAAGGGAAAAGGTAGTACAAATCTATTATTGGTTGAAAAATGATAGAAAGTGGCGGCTGGTGGACAAGTCAATAGAGTATGTCCAGGATTAGATTTGATGCCCTCACATAGTAAAAGGTCTCCAGGATTAGATTTGTTGCCCTCACAGAGTATGAAAAAACTCAGCATCACCACCTTATGCCTCCTTGTAGGTACATTGTGCTGATGAGTCCACCGGCGCATGACCTTATACCAACTTTTTGCTATTGTTAATATAAGGGCACATGTAAAATGAAGCGATTACACTATTACCTTAAGGACATGTCTAACCAGTGTTATTGTTAATTTAATGCCTCTAATGATATGATGCAATTAACCTGTGTTACAAATGGTACTCCTGCTGTTTTCCTAGTATGATAAGTAAGCTGATTCTTTATGCTGCTGAGTGTCCTGGTGTCCCCATGGTCCCATGCCCTTAAACCAACTCTTTACATGTTGTTGATCTACTGTATCTGATAAACAAGCAATGCCACTGTCGGTGTCCTGAGAACGGGGGCCCCAGACTTGCCTGCCTGCGGCCCGCGGTGTGGCTAAGCCAGCAGGTCGTACGGCCCATCTTCATCAACAAGGCATCCAAGACCCTCGCGAGGGTCCAAGCCTCACGAGGCGGACGACGCAAGACCTCCTCTAGGGCGGCCTAGCTAGGAAGGTTCACGAGGGGCGGAGATATCAAGGCGGGGCAAACCTCGCGAGGCCCTCGTGACGTGAGCCATGACGCATGACACCAGGCGGGTGCCAGGCGGGCGCCAGCGTGCGTAGCGTCCTTGTTTCCTCTTTGGTGCTAAGGAGGCCAGCGCAGGCGAAGAGTACCGAGGCATCAGGCAAAGGTTGCCATATTGGTGCAACGAGACCAAGACCAGGAGGAAGGCAAGACAGAGGTCATCATGGAGTCCAAGACGGCGTCACCACCAGAGCTTTTGGCAGGCGAAGACCACTTTTGTCAGGATAGCTTGTACTAGCTGTCCCCCTTAAAATTAGCCCGCCATCATTGGCTCCCTTCCCGCTCGATATTTGGGAGAAGGACCAAGGCCTATGTAAGTAGAGCTCGCCACCATAGTAGAAGGGGGATCTCACCTCATCTTAGCTTCATCCAACTAGATCGAGAGCCGACTCACAAGAACACCTCAACCTCAGGAGGCTGTTCCTCCCTTGTACTGTTCATCACCAACCCAAGAGGTAATCCACCACCACCATACTGGAGTAGGGTGTTACACCACAACGGTGGCCCGATCCAGTATTTCTGTGTTGCGAGTTCGTCGAGTTCGTCCGCGAGATCTTAGCGAGCTAGGGCGTAGATTGATAGGAAGGAAAGACTTCGCGCGCCCCCCAGTGTTCGAACCTTAAGGGTTTGCCGGAACCCCACATCTGACATTTGGCGTGCCAGGTAGGGGTGTGTCGGGGCTCCTCTCCACCAACCTGCGCCCTGCACCGCCGCGCTACGCTCCAATGGCAGTGTTGGGGAACGCAGTAATTTCAAAAAATTTCCTACGCACACGCAAGATCATGGTGATGCACAACAACGAGAGGGGAGAGTGTTGTCTACGTACCAACGCAGACCGACTGCGGAAGCGATCACACAACGTAGAGGAAGTAGTCGTACGTCTTCTTCCCGATCCGACCGATCCAAGCACCGTTACTCCGGCACCTCCGAGTTCTTAGCACACGTTCAGCTCGATGACGTTCCTCGGGCTCCGATCCAGCAAAGCGTCGAGGAAGAGTTCCGTCAGCACGACGACGTGATGACGATCTTGATGTACTACCGATGCAGGGCTTCGCCTAAGCACTACAACGGTACGATCGAGGTGGAATTTGGTGGCAGGGGGCACCGCACACGGCTAAGGAACGATCTCAAGGATCAAGTTGTGTGTCTATGGGGTGCCCCCTGCCCCAGTATATAAAGGACCAGGGGCAAGGGGTTCGGCCGGCTAGGAGGGAGGCGCAGGGAGGAGTCCCACTCCTACCGGGAGTAGGACTCCTTCCCCCAAATCCTATTCCTAATAGGACTCTTCGGGAGAAAGAGAAGAGAGGGGGGCCGGCCCCTTCTCCTAGTACTAATAGGACTAGGGAAGGGGGGTTCGGCCGGCTAGCTTGTGGGCTGCCCCTTCTCTCTTTTCCACTAAGGCCCAATAGGCCCATTTGCCTCCCGGGGGGTTCCGGTAACCCTCCCGGTAATCCGGTAAAATCCCGATTTCACCCGGAACACTTCCGGTGCCCAAACATAGGCTTCCAATATATCAATCTTTACGTCTCGACCATTTCGAGACTCCTTGTCATGTCCGTGATCTCATCCGGGACTCCGAACAACCTTCGGTACATCAACATGCATAAACTCATAATAACTGTCATCGTAACGTTAAGCGTGCGGACCCTACGGTTCGAGAACAATGTAGACATGACCGAGACACGTCTCCGGTCAATAACCAATAGCGGGACCTGGATGCCCATATTGGCTCCTACATATTCTACGAAGATCTTTATCGGTCAGACCGCATAACAACATATGTTGTTCCCTTTGTCATCGGTATGTTACTTGCCCGAGATTCGATCGTCGGTATCCAATACCTAGTTCAATCTCGTTACCGGCAAGTCTCTTTACTCGTTCCGTAATACATCATCTCACAACTAACTTATTAGTTGCAGTGCTTGCAAGGCTTATGTGATGTGCATTACCGAGAGGGCCCAGAGATACCTCTCCGACAATCGGAGTGACAAACCCTAATCTCGAAATACGCCAACCCAACATCTACCATTGGAGACACCTGTAGTACTCCTTTATAATCACCCAGTTACGTTGTGACGTTTGGTAGTACCCAAACTGTTCCTCCGGTAAACGGGAGTTGCATAATCTCATAGTTATAGGAACATGTATAAGTCATGAAGAAGGCAATAGCAACATACTAAACGATCGGGTGCTAAGCTAATGGAATGGGTCATGTCAATCAGATCATTCTACTAATGATGTGACCTCGTTAATCAAATAACAACTCCTTGTTCATGGTTAGGAAACATAACCATCTTTGATTAACGAGCTAGTCAAGTAGAGGCATACTAGTGACACTCTGTTGGTCTATGTATTCACACATGTATTATGTTTCCGGTTAATACAATTCTAGCATGAATAATAAACATTTATCATGATATAAGGAAATAAATAATAACTTTATTATTGCCTCTAGGGCATATTTCCTTCAGTCTCCCACTTGCACTAGAGTCAATAATCTAGATTACACAGTAATGATTCTAACACCCATGGAGCCTTGGTGCTGATCATGTTTTGCTTGTGGAAGAGGCTTAGTCAACGGGTCTGCAACATTCAGATCCGTATGTATCTTGCAAATCTCTATGTCTCCCACCTGGACTAGATCCCGGATGGAGTTGAACCGTCTCTTGATGTGTTTGGTTCTTTTGTGAAATCTGGATTCCTTTGCCAGGGCAATTGCACCAGTATTGTCACAGAAGATTTTCATTGGACCCGATGCACTAGGTATGACACCTAGATCGGATATGAACTCCTTCATCCAGACTCCTTTGTTCGCTGCTTCAGAAGCAGCTATGTACTCCGCTTCACATGTAGATCCCGCTACGACGCTTTGTTTAGAACTGCACCAACTGACAGCTCCACCGTTTAAAGTAAACACGTATCCGGTTTGCGATTTAGAATCGTCCGGATCAGTGTCAAAGCTTGCATCAACGTAACCTCTTACGGTGAGCTCTTTGTCACTTCCATATACGAGAAACATATCCTTAGTCCTTTTCAGGTATTTCAGGATGTTCTTGACCGCTGTCCAGTGATCCACTCCTGGATTACTTTGGTACCTCCCTGCTAAACTTATAGCAAGGCACACATCAGGTCTGGTACACAGCATTGCATACATGATAGAGCCTATGGCTGAAGCATAGGGAACATCTTTTATTTTCTCTCTATCTTCTGCAGTGGTCGGGCATTGAGTCTTACTCAACTTCACACCTTGTAGCACAGGCAAGAACCCTTTCTTTGCTTGATCCATCTTGAACTTCTTCAAAATTTTGTCAAGGTATGTGCATTGTGAAAGTCCAATTAAGCGTTTTGATCTATCTCTATAGATCTTTATGCCTAATATGTATGCAGCTTCCCCGAGGTCTTTCATCGAAAAACTTTTATTCAAGTATCCCTTTATGCTATCCAGAAATTCTATATCATTTCCAATTAGCAATATGTCATCCACATATAATATCAGAAATGCTAAAGAGCTCCCACTCACTTTCTTGTAAATACAGGCTTCTCCAAAAGTCTGTATAAAGCCAAATGCTTTGATCACACTATCAAAGCGTTTATTCCAACTCCGAGATGCTTGCACCAGTCCATAAATGGATCGCTGGAGTTTGCATACTTTGTTAGCTCCTTTTGGATCGACAAAACCTTCTGGTTGTACCATATACAACTCTTCTTCCAGAAATCCATTCAGGAATGCAGTTTTGACATCCATCTGCCATATTTCATAATCATAAAATGCGGCAATTGCTAACATAATTCTGACGGACTTAAGCATCGCTACGGGTGAGAAAGTCTCATCGTAGTCAACCCCTTGAACTTGTCGAAAACCTTTTGCGACAAGTCGAGCTTTATAGACAGTAACATTACCGTCAGCGTCAGTCTTTTTCTTGAAGATCCATTTATTCTCAATTGCTTGCCGATCATCGGGCAAGTCAACCAAAGTCCATACTTTGTTCTCATACATGGATCCCATCTCAGATTTCATGGCCTCAAGCCACTTTGCGGAATCTGGGCTCACCATCGCTTCTTCATAGTTCGTAGGTTCATCATGATCTAGCATCATGACTTCCAGAACTGGATTACCGTACCACTCTGGTGCGGATCTCACTCTGGTTGATCTACGTGGTTCAGTAGTATCTTGTTCTGAAGCTTCATGATCATCATCATTAGCTTCCTCACTGATTGGCATAGGTGTCGCAGAGACAGTTTTCTGTGATGTACTATTTTCCAATAAGGGAGCAGGTACAGTTACCTCGTCAAGTTCTACTTTCCTCCCACTCACTTCTTTCGAGAGAAACTCCTTCTCTAGAAATGATCCATTCTTAGCAACGAATGTCTTGCCTTCGGATCTGTGATAGAAGGTATACCCAACAGTTTCCTTTGGGTATCCTATGAAGACACATTTCTCCGCTTTGGGTTCGAGCTTATCAGGTTGAAGCTTTTTCACATAAGCATCGCAGCCCCAAACTTTAAGAAACGACAACTTTGGTTTCTTGCCAAACCATAGTTCATAAGCCGTCGTCTCAACGGATTTTGATGGTGCCCTATTTAACGTGAATGCGGCCGTCTCTAAAGCATAACCCCAAAACGATAGCGGTAAATCAGTAAGAGACATCATAGATCGCACCATATCTAGTAAAGTACGATTACGACGTTCGGACACACCATTACGCTGTGGTGTTCCGGGTGGTGTGAGTTGCGAAACTATTCCACAAATTTTCAAATGTACACCAAACTCGTAACTCAAATATTCTCCTCCACGATCAGATCGTAGAAATTTTATTTTCTTGTTACGATGATTTTCAACTTCACTCTGAAATTCCTTAACTTTTCAAATGTTTCAGACTTATGTTTCATTAAGTAGATATACCCATATCTGCTTAAATCATCTGTGAAGGTGAGAAAATAACGATATCCGCCGCGAGCCTCAATATTCATCGGACCACATACATCGGTATGTATGATTTCCAACAAATCTGTTGCTCTCTCCATAGTACCGGAGAACGGTGTTTTAGTCATCTTGCCTATGAGGCACGGTTCGCAAGTACCAAGTGATTCATAATCAAGTAATTCCAAAAGCCCATCAGTATGGAGTTTCTTCATGCGCTTTACACCGATATGACCTAAACGGCAGTGCCACAAATAAGTTGCACTATCATTATTAACTTTGCATCTTTTGGCTTCTACATTATGAATATGTGTATCACTATCTTCGAGATTCAACAAGAATAGACCACTCTTCAAAGGTGCATGACCATAAAAGATATTATTCATATAAATAGAACAACCATTATTCTCTGATTTAAATGAATAACCGTCTCGCATTAAACAAGATCCAGATATCTCGCATTAAACAAGATCCAGATATAATGTTCATGCTCAACGCTGGCACCAAATAACAATTATTTAGGTCTAATATTAATCCCGAAGGTAGATGTAGAGGTAGCGTGCCGACCGCGATCACATCGACTTTGGAACCGTTTCCCACGCGCATCGTCACCTCGTCCTTTGCTAGTGTCCGCTTATTCCGTAGTCCCTGTTTCGAGTTGCAAATATTAGCAACAGAACCAGTATCAAATACCCAGGTGCTACTGCGAGCTCTAGTAAGGTACACATCAATAACATGTATATCACATATACCTTTGCTCACTTTGCCATCCTTCTTATCCGCCAAATACTTGGGGCAGTTCCGCTTCCAGTGTCCAGTCTGCTTGCAGTAGAAGCACTCAGTTTCAGGCTTAGGTCCAGACTTGGGTTTCTTCTCTTGAGCAGCAACTTGCTTGCTGTTCTTCTTGAAGTTTCCCTTCTTCTTCCCTTTACCCTTTTTCTTGAAACTAGTGGTCTTGCTAACCATCAACACTTGATGCTCCTTCTTGATTTCTACCTCCGCAGCTTTCAGCATTGCGAAGAGCTCGGGAATAGTCTTGTTCATCCCTTGCATATTATAGTTCATCACGAAGCTCTTGTAGCTTGGTGGTAGTGATTGGAGAATTCTGTCAATGACGCAATCATCTGGAAGATTAACTCCCATCTGAATCAAGTGATTATTATACCCAGACATTTTGAGTATATGCTCACTGACAGAACTGTTCTCCTCCATCTTACAGCTATAGAACTTATTGGAGACTTCATATCTCTCAATTCGGGCATTTGCTTGAAATATTAACTTCAACTCCTGGAACATCTCATATGCTCCATGACGTTCAAAACGTCGTTGAAGTCCCGATTCTAAGCCGTAAAGCATGTCACACTGAACTATCGAGTAGTCATCAGCTTTGCTCTGCCAGACGTTCATAACATCTGGCGTTGCTCCAGCAGCAGGCCTGTCACCCAGCGGTGCTTCCAGGACGTAATTCTTCTGTGCAACAATGAGGATAATCCTCAGGTTACGGACCTAGTCCGTGTAATTGCTACCATCATCTTTCAACTTTGCTTTCTCAAGGAACGCATTAAAATTCAACGGAACAATAGCACGAGCCATCTATCTACAAGCAACATAAACAAGCAAGATACTATCAGGTACTAAGTTCATGATAAGTTTAAGTTCAGTTAATCAAATTACTTAGGAACTCCCACTTAGATAGACATCCCTCTAATCCTCTAAGTGATCACGTGATCCAAATCAACTAAACCATAACCGATCATCACGTGAGATGGAGTAGTTTTCAATGGTGAACATCGTCATGTTGATCATATCTACTATATGATTCACGCTCGACCTTTCGGTCTCTGTGTTCCGAGGCCATATCTGCATATGCTAGGCTCGTCAAGTTTAACCTGAGTATTCTGCGTGTGCAAAACTGGCTTGCACCCGTTGTAGATGGACGTAGAGCTTATCACACCCGATCATCACGTGGTGTCTGGGCACGACGAACTTTGGCAACGGTGCATACTCAGGGAGAACACTTCTTGATAATTTAGTGAGAGATCATCTTATAATTCTACCGTCAATCAAAGCAAGATAAGATGCGTAAAAGGATAAACATCACATGCAATCAATATAAGTGATATGATATGGTCATCATCATCTTGTGCTTGTGATCTCCATCTCCGAAGCACCGTCATGATCACCATCGTCACCGGCGCGACACCTTGATCTCCATCGTAGCATCGTTGTCGTCTCGCCAATCTTATGCTTCCACGACTATCACTACCGTTTAGTAATCTAGTAAAGCATTACATCGCGATTGCATTGCATACAATAAAGCGACAACCATATGGCTCCTGCCAGTTGCCGATAACTTAGTTACAAAACATGATCATCTCATACAATAAAATCAGCATCATGCCTTGACCATATCACATCACAACATACCCTGCAAAAACAAGTTAGACGTCCTCTACTTTGTTGTTGCAAGTTTTACGTGGCTGCTACGGGCTTAAGTAAGAACTCATCTCACCTACGCATCAAAACCACAACGATAGTTCGTCAAATAGACTCCGTTTTAACCTTCTCAAGGACCGGGCGTAGTCACACTTGGTTCAACTAAAGTTGGAGAGACAGTCTTCCGCAAGCCATCTATGTGCAAAGCACGTCGAGGGAACCGGTCTCGCGTAAGAGTACGCGTAAGGTTGGTCCGGATCGTCTCAACCAACAATACCGCCGAACCAAAGTATGACATGCTGGTAGGCAGTATGACTTGTATCGCCCACAACTCACTTGTGTTCTACTCGTGCATATAACATCAAACCATAAAACCACGGATGCCACTGTTGGGGAATGCAGTAATTTCAAAAAATTTCCTACGCACACGCAAGATCATGGTGATGCACAGCAACGAGAGGGGAGAGTGTTGTCTACGTACCAACACAGACCGACTGCGGAAGCGATCACACAACGTAGAGGAAGTAGTCGTACGTCTTCTTCCCGATCCGACCGATCCAAGCACCGTTACTCCGGCACCTCCGAGTTCTTAGCACACGTTCAGCTCGATGATGTTCCTCGGGCTCCGATCCAACAAAGCGTCGAGGAAGAGTTCCGTCAGCATGACGGCGTGATGACGATCTTGATGTACTACCGATGCAGGGCTTCGCCTAAGCACTACAACGGTACGATCGAGGTGGAATTTGGTGGCAGGGGGCACCGCACACGGCTAAGGAACGATCTCAAGGATCAAGTTGTGTGTCTATGGGGTGCCCCCTGCCCCCGTATATAAAGGACCAGGGGCAAGGGGTTCGGCCGGCTAGGAGGGAGGCGCAGGGAGGAGTCCCACTCCTACCGGGAGTAGGACTCCTTCCCCCAAATCCTATTCCTAATAGGACTCTTCGGGAGAAAGAGAAGAGAGGGGGGCCGGCCCCTTCTCCTAGTCCTAATAGGACTAGGGAAGGGGGGTTCGGCCGGCTAGCTTGTGGGCTGCCCCTTCTCTCTTTTCCACTAAGGCCCAATAGGCCCATTTGCCTCCCGGGGGGTTCCGGTAACCCTCCCGGTAATCCGGTAAAATCCCGATTTCACCCGGAACACTTCCGGTGCCCAAACATAGGCTTCCAATATATCAATCTTTACGTCTCGACCATTTCGAGACTCCTCGTCATGTCCGTGATCTCATCCGGGACTCCGAACAACCTTCGGTACATCAACATGCATAAACTCATAATAACTGTCATCGTAACATTAAGCGTGCAGACCCTACGGTTCGAGAACAATGTAGACATGACCGAGACACGTCTCCGGTCAATAACCAATAGCTGGACCTGGATGCCCATATTGGCTCCTACATATTCTACGAAGATCTTTATCGGTCAGACCGCATAACAACATACGTTGTTCCCTTTGTCATCGGTATGTTACTTGCCCGAGATTCGATCGTCGGTATCCAATACCTAGTTCAATCTCGTTACCAGCAAGTCTCTTTACTCGTTCCGTAATACATCATCTCACAACTAACTTATTAGTTGCAGTGCTTGCAAGGCTTATGTGATGTGCATTACCGAGAGGGCCCAGAGATACCTCTCCGACAATCGGAGTGACAAACCCTAATCTCGAAATACGCCAACCCAACATCTACCATTGGAGACACCTGTAGTACTCCTTTATAATCACCCAGTTACGTTGTGACATTTGGTAGTACCCAAAGTGTTCCTCCGGTAAACGGGAGTTGCATAATCTCATAGTTATAGGAACATGTATAAGTCATGAAGAAAGCAATAGCAACATACTAAACGATCGGGTGCTAAGCTAATGGAATGGGTCATGTCAATCAGATCATTCTACTAATGATGTGACCTCGTTAATCAAATAACAACTCCTTGTTCATGGTTAGGAAACATAACCATCTTTGATTAACGAGCTAGTCAAGTAGAGGCATACTAGTGACACTCTGTTGGTCTATGTATTCACACATGTATTATGTTTCCGGTTAATACAATTCTAGCATGAATAATAAACATTTATCATGATATAAGGAAATAAATAATAACTTTATTATTGCCTCTAGGGCATATTTCCTTCAGGCAGGTGCCCTGCCGCCAACCTCTGCGGCCAGCACCAGCAGCAGGGAGTCTGGTAACCGAGCCCTGGTCCCCGCCTTGCGGCGAGTGCAGTGGTCGTCCAAGTTCAAGTCGGAGATGCCACCGCATTACGACGGCGCGACAGACCCGGCGTCGTTCCTTCTGGCGTACGAGGAGGCCGTCCTCGAGGCTGGAGGTGACGACAAGATCATGGCCAACTAGTTCCCCATGGCCCTCGCCAGCGAGCCACACGTCTGGCTGCCCAACCTCCTGGAATCCGCGGTGGCATCCTGGGAGGAACTCCGCAACCTCTTCACCGCGTGCTACGCGGTGCCGGTGCACCACGCAGTTGCGCACTGCTGGGTGGTTCCCAAGCACCGCCTTCAGATCGCCACATCAAACCTTTCTTCCGTCTGATTGGGGCATCCTTCAAGCGCCCAGGGGCTCCGCCGGGTTGGGCTGCGCTGGAGGACGACCTCACCTTCGGCTCGGAAGAGCACGCCGGCTCTACCGCCGGCTCCGGGATGCTCCCGATGCTCTGCACGCCCACCATCTGCAATGTAGCCGTCACCAAGACCCTCATCGACGGCGGCGTCGGCCTCAACTTGCTCTCCGTAGAAGCCTTCAGCCCTCTTCATGTGCCGCTTGAACGGCTCGGCCTCAGCAAGCCCTTCACAGGAGTGGGTGGTGGAGCTGCCCACTCTCTCGGGCAGATCCGCCTCCCTGACACCTTCGGCACGTGAGACAACTATCGCACCGAGCGGGTGGACTTTGACATCGCCCGCATCGGTCTCCCGTACAATGCCATCCTCAGGTACCCGGCTCTCGCTCAATTCATGGCGGCAACTCACCTGGCTTACAACCTCATGAAGATGCCAGGGAGCAAGGGCGTCCTCACCATCAAGGGGGACACTAAGGAGGCCGTGGCGGCGCTCAGGCTCGCCTTCAAAACCGCGGCGGCGGCACAGCCAGCCGTCGCCGGTACGTCCAAGGCCAAGGAAACCGCGCCCACCAAGAAGAAGCATCTATTCACTCAAGACAAGGCGGAGACCAAGCAGGTGCCGGTCGACAAGGATGGGTCTTCAAGAGCCACCTTCACCATAGGAACCGGCCTTGACCCGGGACAAGAAGCTTTGGTGAGATTTTTGCGCGCGAACAAGGAAATATTCGCGTGGGAGCCCAATCAGCTGGTAGGGGTCCCGAGAGAGGTAATTCAGCATCATCTAAGGGTGTGCCCCAACGTATGCCCCGTGAAGCAGCGAGCAAGACGGCAGTTCACTGAGAAGCAAGCCTTCATCGTCCAAGAGATATGCAAGCTGGAGGCGGCAAGTACCATCCGAGAAGTTCGATACCCCGAATGGCTGGCGAACCTCGTCATAGTATTGAAGAAAGGCGGGAAGGAACGTATGTGCATCGACTTCACCAACCTTAACAAAGCGTGCGCCCAGGATCCGTTCCCACTTCCACGCATCGATCAAATCGTCGAATCCGCCGCCGAGTGCGACTTGCTATGTTTCCTGGATGCATTTTCAGGATACCACCAAATCAGGATGGCGGTGGAGGATGTGGAGAAGACAACCTTCATGACACCATGCGGGGTGTACTACTACACCTGCATGCCCTTTGGGCTACGCAACAGGGGCGCAACCTTTCAATGGTTGATGCAAATCGCCTTGGGGCGGCAGCTCGGCAGAAACACAGAGGCCTACGTTGATGACATAGTGGTCAAGTCTCGCGAGGTGAGGACATTGATTCAAGACCTGGAGGAGACCTTCGAGAGCTTGCGCCAAGTGAACTTGAGGCTTAACCCGGAGAAGTGCGTGTTTGGCGTCCCCTCTGGCAAGCTACCGGGGTTCCTCGTATCCCACAGAGGGATCGAGGCGAACCCGGAGAAGATCAAGGACATCGAAGACATGAGCCCACCACAGACCCTCAAGGAGATGCAGAAGTTAGGATGGCGGGTGACCGCGTTAGGGCGTTTCATCTCCAAGCTGGGCGAGCGCGCCTTACCCTTCTTTAAGCTCATGAAGAAGAATGGCCCGTTCGATTGGACCCCGGAGGCCGACCGGGCCTTCCAAGACCTCAAGAAATACCTCACCAACCCCCCAGTGATGGTGCCACCGCAGCCTCTCGAGCCTCTGGTGCTCTACCTTGCCGCCACCCTGTACTCCGCCAGCGCGGCGCTGGTGGCAGTTCGGGAGGAGCGCCAAGACAAGAGTATGTCGCGCCAAGCCAGAGCTGATGCAGCACGGGGTCAGGAAGGCGCAGCAAAGCCATCAGCGGCGGAAGACCAAGCTCAGCAGGGCAACACTGCAGAAGCTCCTGAGGACGGTCAGGTCTCAGGAAACCCACCACTGCAGGATACGCCGCAATCTCCGCGGGACCAGAGCCTTGACAGTGTGCCAGCCCTCGTCGAGCACCCGGTGTACTTCGTCAGCACCGTACTGCAGGACGTGAGGGAGTGCTACCCCATGCCGCAAAATCTCCTGCTCGCACTCTTGGTGGCCTCGCGCAAGCTACGGCACTACTTTCAGGGCCACCCCATCAAGGTCGTCTTAGCCTACCCATTGGAGAGGGTGCTTAGGAGCCCTAACTCAGCCGGAAGGGTCGCTGAGTGGAACATCGAGTTGCAGGCATTCCAGTTGGAGTTCAGCACTACCAGGGTCATCAAGGGAGCCGTGCTCGCCGATTTTATGGCAGAATGGACAGATGCCCCGGCTCTTGAGGAAGGAGAAGACCGGCCCACCTCCCCAGGAAGCGAGGCACCAGACGGCTGGGTCATGTATTTCGATGGCGCCTTCACGCATCAGGGCGCGGGGACTGGAGCAGTGCTCATCTCGCCCACTCAGGACAAGCTCTACTACACCGTGCAACTCTGTTTTCTACACGACAAGAAGGTCTCCAACAACATCGCAGAATACGAAGGCCTCATAGCTGGCCTGAGGGCTAAGGCGGCTCTAGGGGTGAAGCGCCTCACCATCATGGGCGACTCGCAGCTCCTCATCAACTTTTCCAACAAGGTGTACGAGCCAAAGGACGAGCACATGGAGGCCTACCTCGCGGAGGTGCGCAAGATGGAAAAGCAGTTCTCGGGCCTGGAGCTGCAACACATGCCCTGGGTCACCAACAAGGAAGCCGATGACATCGCCAGGAGAGCATCCAAGCGGCAACCGCAAGAACCCAGCATCTTCGAAGAGCGGTTCTTCAAGCCATCAGCTTCGTGATACGTCTCCAACATATCTATAATTTTTGATTGTTTCATGCTATATTATCTACTGTTTTGGACATTATTGGGCTTTATTATCCACTTTTATATTATTTTTGGGACTAACCTATTAACCGGAGGCCCAACCCAGAATTGATGTTTTTTGTCTGTTTTAAGGTTTCGAATAATAGGAATATCAAACGGAGTCCAAACGGAATGAAACCTTTGGGAACGTGATTTTCTCAACGAACAAGACCCAGGAGACTTGGACCCTACGTCAAGACACAAAACAGGAGGCCACGAGGTAGGGGGGCGCCTACCCCCCTAGGAGCAACCTCCACCCTCGTGGGCCCCCTGTTGCTCCGCCGACGTACTCCTTCCTCCTATATATACCTACGTACCCCCAAACGATCAGATACGGAGCCAAAAATCTAATTCCACCGCTGCAACTTTCTGTATCCACGAGATCCCATCTTGGCGCCTGTTCCGGGGCTCCGCCGGAGGGGGCATCGATCACGGAGGGCTTCTACATCAACACCATAGCCCCTCCGATGAAGTGTGCGTAGTTTACCTCAGACCTACGGGTCCATAGTTATTAGCTAGATGGCTTCTTCTCTATTTTTGGATCTCAATACAATGTTCTCCCCCTCTCTTGTGGAGAACTATTCGATGTAATCTTCTTTTTGTGGTGTGTTTGTGAGACCGATGAATTATGGGTTTATGATCAAGTCTATCTATGAACAATATTTGAATCTTCTCTGAATTCTTTTATGTATGATTGGTTATCTTTGCAAGTCTCTTCGAATTATCAGTTTGGTTTGGCCTACTAAATTGATCTTTCTTGCAATGGGAGAAGTGCTTAGCTTTGGGTTCAATCTTGCGGTGTCCTTTCCTAGTGACAATAGGGGCAGCAAGGCACGTATTGTATTGTTGCCATCGAGGATAACAAGATGGGGTTTTCATCATATTGCATGAGTTTATCCCTCTACATCATGTCATCTTGCTTAAGGAGTTACTCTGTTTTTAACTTAATACTCTAGATGCATGCTGGATAGCAGTCGATGAGTGGAGTAATAGTAGTAGATGCAGGCAGGAGTCGGTATACTTGTCTCGGACGTGATGCCTATATACATGATCATGCCTAGATATTCTCATAACTATGCTCAATTATGTCAATTGCTCAACAGTAATTTGTTCACCCACCATAGAATACTTATGCTCTTGAGAGAAGCCACTAGTGAAACCTATGGCCCTCGGGTCTATCTTTATCATATTAATCTCCTTCTACTTAGTTATTTCCTTTGCTTTTTTACTTTGCCTTTATTTTACTTTGCATCTTTATCACAAAAATAATATAAATATTATCTTATCATATCTGTCAGATCTCACTCTCGTAAGTGGCTGTGTAGGGATTGACAACCCCTATTCGCGTTGGTTGCGAGGATTTATTTGTTTTGTGTAGGTACGAGGGACTCGCGCGTAGCCTCCTACTGGATTGATACCTTGGTTCTCAAAAACTGAGGGAAATAGTTACGCTACTTTGCTGCATCATCCCTTCCTCTTCGGGGAAAACCAACGCAGTGCTCAAGAGGTAGCAAGAAGGATTTCTGGCGCCGTTGCCGGGGAGGTCTATGCAAAAGTCAACATACCAAGTACCCATCACATACCCTTATCTCCCGCATTACATTATTCGCCATTTGCCTCTCGTTTTCCTCTCCCCCACTTCACCCTTGCCGTTTTATTTGCCCTCTCTATCTATCCTCCATCTCTTTCTCTATTTGCCTCTTTTTGCCCGCTTGCTTTTTCTTTGCTTCTGTGTTAGTTTGCTTGCTTGTCACGATGGCTCAAGATAATACTAAATTATGTGACTTCACCAATACCAACAACAATTATTTTATTAGCACTCCGATTGCTCCTCTTACCGATGCTGAATCTTGTGAAATTAATACTGGTTTGCTGAATCTTCTCATGAAAGATCCGTTTTCCGGCCTTCCTAGTGAAGATGCCGCTACCCATCTAAATAGCTTCATTGATTTGTGTGATATGCAAAAGAAGGAAGATGTGGATAATGATATTGTTAAATTAAAGCTATTTCCTTTTTCACTTAGAGATCGTGCTGAAGCTTGGTTTTCGTCTTTGCCTAAAAATAGTATTGATTCATGGAATAAATGCAAAGATGCTTTTATCTCTAAGTATTTTCCTCCCGCTAATATCATCTCTCTTAGAAATGATATTATGAACATGTGGCACAAGCTTGGGAGAGAATGAAACTAATGATACATAATTGCCCTACTCATGGTTTCAATTTATGGATGAATATACAATTTTTTATGCCGGATTGAATTTTGCTTCTAGAAATCTTTTAGATTCGGCCGCATGAGGCACTTTTATGGAAATCACTTTACGAGAAGCTACTAAACTCCTAGATAATATTATGGTTAATTATTTTCAATGGCATACTGAAAGATCTACTAATAAAAAGGTGCATGCGATAGAAGAAATTAATGTTTTGAGTGGAAAGATGAATGAACTTATGAAATTATTTGCTAATAAGATTGTTTCTTCTTATCCTAATGATATGCCCTTGTCTACTTTGATTGAGAATAATAATGAATCTATGGATTTGAATTTTGTTGGTAGGAACAATTTTGGTAACAACGTGTATAGAGGAAATTTTAATCCTAGGCCTTATCCTAGTAATCCCTCTAATAATTATGGTAATTCCTACAACAATTCTTATGGAAATTATAATAAGATGCCCTCTGATTTTGAATCTAATATTAAAGAATTTATTACTTCGCAAAAGAATTTTAATGCTTTGATTGAAGAAAAGTTGCTTAAGATTGATGAGTTGGCTAGGAACGTTGATAGAATTTCTCTTGATGTTGATTCTTTGAAACTTAGATCAATTTCACCTAAGCATGGTATCAATGAGTCTCTCAAAGCCATGAGAATTACCATTGATGAGTGCAAAGAAAGAACCGCTAGGATGCGTGCTAAGAAAGATGCCTTTATAAGAGCGTGTTCTTCTAGTTCCTATGAAAATAATGATGAAGATCTAAAAGTTATTGATGTGTCCCCTATTAAATCTTTGTTTTGCAATATGAATCTTGGTAATGATGGGACTGAATATGATCCACCTTTACCTAGAAGGCGTTCTAAGACTTCAGAATTTTTTGATCTTGATGCTAAAATTGATAAAAATGGGATTGAAGAAATTAAAACCCTAGATGTTGAAAAACCCACTATTCTGGATTTCAAGGAATTTAACTATGAAAATTGTTCTTTGATTGATTATATTTCCTTGTTGCAATCCATGCTAAATTCTCCTCATGCTTACAGTCAAATTAAAGCGTTTACTAAACATATCGTTGATGCCTTGATGCAATCTTATGAAGAAAAACTTGAATTGGAAGTTTCTATCCCTAGAAAACTTTATGATGAGTGGGAACCAACTATTAAAATTAAAATTAAAGATCATTAATGCTATGCTTTATGTGATTTGGGTGCTAGTGTTTCCACGATCCCAAAAAATTTGTGTGATTTGTTAGGTTTCCGTGATTTTGATGATTGCTCTTTAAACTTGCACCTCGCGGATTCCACTATTAAGAAACCTATGGGAAGAATTAATGATGTTCTTATTTTTGCAAATAGGAATTATGTTCCCGTAGATTTTATTGTTCTTGACATAGATTGCAATCCTTCATGTCCTATTATTCTTGGTAGACCTTTCCTTAGAACGATCGGTGCAATTATTGATATGAAGGAAGGAAATATTAGATTCCAATTTTCATTAAGGAAAGGCATGGAACACTTTCCTAGAAATAAAATTAAATTACCTTATGAATCTATTATGAGAGCCACTTGTGGATTGCCTACCAAAGATGGCAATACCTAGATCTATCCTTGCTTGTTATGCCTAGCTAGGGGTGTTAAACGATAGCGCTTGTTGGGAGGCAGCCCAATTTTATTTTTATTCCTTGCTTTTTGATCTTTTTTAGTAATAAATAATTTATCTAGCCTCTGTTTTGGTTTTGTTTTTGTGTTTAATTAGTGTTTGTGCCAAGTAGAACCGTTGGGAAGACTTGGGGAAAGTCTTGTTACACTTGCTGTAAAAAACAGAAACTTTGGCGCTCACAAGAACTACTGCCATTTTTATTTAGAAAGTGATATTTAGTTAATTATTTTTGAAGGTGATTAATAGATAAATTCCTCACGTCCAGCAATTTATGTTAGAATTTTTGGGGTTCCAGATCTTGCGCTAGCTACAGATTACTACAGACTGTTCTGTTTTTGACAGATTCTGTTTTTCGTGTGTTGTTTGCTTATTTTGATGAATCTATGGCTAGTAAAATAGTTTACAAACCATAGAGAAGTTGGAATACAGTAGGTATAACACCAATATAAATAAAGAATGAGTTCATTACAGTACCTTGAAGTGGTCTTTTGTTTTCTTTCGCTAACGGAGCTCACGAGATTTTCTACTTTGAGTTTTGTGTTGTGAAGTTTTCAAGTTTTGGGTAAAGATTTGATGGATTATGGAACAAGGAGTGGAAAGAGCATAAGCTTGGGGATGCCCATGGCACCCCCAAGATAATCTAAGGACACATAAAATCCAAAGCTTGGGGATGCCCCGGAAGGCATCCCCTCTTTCGTCTACTTTTATCGGTAACTTTACTTGGAGCTATATTTTTATTCGCCACATGATATGTGTTTTGCTTGGAGCGTCTTGTATGATTTGAGTCTTTACTTTTTAGTTTACCACAATCATCCTTGCTGTACACACCTTTTGAGAGAGCCATACATGATTTGGAATTTGTTAGAATACTCTATGTGCTTCGGTTATATCTTTTGAGTTATATAGTTTTGCTCTAGTCCTTCACTTATATCTTTTAGAGCACGGTGGTGGATTTGTTTTATAAAAACTATTGATCTCTCATGCTTCACTTTGATTATTTTGAGAGTCTTAAATAGCATGGTAATTTTCTTAAAATCCTAATATTCTAGGTATACAAGATTAATAATAAAACTTTCTTATGAGTGTGTTGAATACTATGAGAAGTTTGATGCTTAATAATTGTTTTGAGATATGAAGATGGTGATATTAAAGTTGTGCTAGTTGAGTAGTTGTGAATTTAAGAAATACTTGTGTTAAAGTTTGTGATTCCCGTAGCATGCACATATGGTGAACCGTTATGTGATGAAGTCGGAGCATGATTTATTTTTTGATTCTCTTCCTTATGAGTGGCGGTCGGGGACAAGCGATGGTCTTTTCCTGCCAATCTATCCCCCTAGGAGCATGCGTGTAATACTTTGCTTTGATAACTTGTAGATTTTTGCAATAAGTATATGAGTTGTTTATGGCTAATGTTGAGTCCATGGATTATACGCACTCTCACCCTTCCACCTTTGCTAGCCTCTCTAATACCGCACACCTTTCGCCGGTATCATACACCCACCATATACCTTCCTCAAAACAGCCACCATACCTACCTATTATGGCATTACCATAGCCATTCCGAGATATATTGCCATGCAACTTTCCACCGTTCCGTTTATTATGACACACTCCATCATTGTCATATTGCTTAGCATGATCATGTAGTCGACATCGTATTTGTGGCAAAGCCACCGTTCATAATTCTTTCATACATGTCAGTCATGAGTCATTGCATCCCAATACACCACCGGAGGCGTTCATATAGAGTCATATTTTTTTCTAAGTATCGAGTTGTAATTGTTGAGTTGTAAGAAAATAAAAGTGTGATGATCATCATTATTAGATCACTGTCCCAGTGAGGAAAGGATGATGGAGACTATGATTCCCCCACAAGTCGGGATGAGACTCCGGACGAAAAAAAGAGGCCAAAGAAGCCCAAATAAAAAAGAGGCCATAAAAAAAGAAAAAAGGCCCGAATAAAAAAATGAGAGAAAAAGAGAGAAGGGGCAATGCTACTATCCTTTTACCACACTTGTGCTTCAAAGTAGCACCATGATATTCATATTAGAGAGTCTCTCATTTTGTCACTTTCATATACTAGTGGGAATTTTTTTCATTATAGAAATTGGCTTGTATATTCCAATGATGGGCTTCCTCAAAATGCCCTAGGTCTTCATGAGCAAGCAAGTTGGATGCACACCCACTTAGTTTTTTTGAGCTTTCATATACTTATAGCTCTAGTGCGTCCATTGTATGGCAATTCCTACTCACTAACATTGATATCTATTGATGGGCATCTCCATAGCCCGTTGATACGCCTAGTTGATGTGAGACTATCTTCTCCCTTTTTGTCTTCTCCACAACCACCATTCTATTCCACCTATAAGTGCTATGTCCATGGCTCATGCTCATGTATTGCGTGAAGATTGAAAAAGTTAGAGAATGTCAAAAGTATGAAACAATTGTTTGGCTTGTCATCGGGGTTGTGCATGATTTAAATATTTTGTGTGGTGAAGATGGAGCATAGCCAGACTATATGATTTTGTAGGGATAACTTTCTTTGACCATGCTATTTTGAGAAGACATAATTGCTTTGTTAGCATGCTTGAAGTATTATTATTTTTATGTCAATATTAAACTTTTGTGTTGAATCTTTTGGATCTGAATATTCATACCACAATTAAGAAGAATTACATTAAAATTATGCCAAGTAGCACTCCGCATCAAAAATTCTTTTTATCATTTACCTACTCGAGGACGAGCAGGAATTAAGCTTGGGGATGCTTGATACGTCTCCAACGTATCTATAATTTTTGATTGCTCCATGCTATATTTTTTACTATTTTGGACATTATTGGACTTTATTATCCACTTTTATATTATTTTTGGGACTAACCTATTAACCGGAGGCCCAGCCCAGAATTGCTGGTTTTGCCTGTTTTAGGTTTTCGAAGAAAAGGAATATCAAACAGAGTCCAAACGGAATGGAACCTTCACGAACGTGATTTTCTCAACGAACAAGACCTAGGAGACTTGGACCCTACGTCAAGACACAAAAGAGGAGGCCACGAGGTAGGGGCGCGCTTACCCCCCCCCCCCCAGGCGCAACCTCCACCCTCGTGGGCCCCCTGTTGCTTCGCCGACGTACTCCTTCCTCCTATATATACCTACGTACCCCCAAACGATCAGATATGGAGCCAAAACCTAATTCCACCGCCGCAACTTTCTGTATCCACGAGATCCCATCTTGGGGCCTGTTCCGGAGCTCCGCTGGAGGGGGCATCGATCACGGAGGGCTTGTACGTCAACACCATAGCCCCTCTGATGAAGTGTGAGTAGTTTACCTCAGACCTACGGGTCCATAGTTATTAGCTAGATGGCTTCTTCTCTCTTTTTGGATCTCAATACAATGTTCTCCCCCTCTCTTGTGGAGAACTATTCGATGTAATCTTCTTTTTGCGGTGTGTTTGTTGAGATTGATGAATTGTGGGTTTATGATCAAGTCTATCTATGAACAATATTTGAATCTTCTCTGAATTCTTTTATGTATGATTGATTATCTTTGCAAGTCTCTTCGAATTATCAGTTTAGTTTGGCCTACTAGATTGATCTTTCTTCCAATGGGAGAAGTGCTTAGCTTTGGGTTCAATCTTGCGGTGTCCTTTCCCAGTGACAGTAGGGGCAGCAAGGCACGTATTGTATTGTTGCCATCGAGGATAACAAGATGGGGTTTTCATCATATTGCATGAGTTTATCCCTCTACATCATGTCATCTTGCTTAAGGCGTTACTCTATTTTTAACTTAATACTCTAGATGCATGCTGGATAGCGGTCGATGAGTGGAGTAATATTAGTAGATGCAGGCAGGAGTCGGTCTACTTGTCTCGGACGTGATGCCTATATACATGATCATGCCTAGATATTCTCATAACTATGCTCAATTCTGTCAATTGCTCAACAGTAATTTGTTCACCCACCGTAGAATACTTATGCTCTCGGGAGAAGCCACTAGTGAAACCTATGGCCCCGGGGTCTATCTTTATCATATTAATCTCCTACTACTTAGTTATTTCCTTTGCTTTTTTACTTTGCCTTTATTTTACTTTGCATCTTTATCACAAAAATACCATAAATATTATCTTATCATATCTATCATATCTCACTCTCGTAAGTTGCCGTGTATGGATTGACAACCCCTATTCACGTTGGTTGTGAGGATTTATTTGTTTTGTGCAGGTACGAGGACTCACGCGTAGCCTCCTACTGGATTGATACCTTGGTTCTAAAAAACTGAGGGAAATACTTAAGCTGCTTTGTTGCATCATCCCTTCCTCTTCGGGGAAAACCAACACAGTGCTCAAGAGGTAGCACTTCGCCACCTCTTTCAAGCATGACTCAACCTCGGGAGGAGCTCCCCTAGCCCCCAGCCACGGGAGCCCCAGTCTGTGGCCCGACCTCAGGAGCTCGGCTGCTCTTGGCGCTCGAGCCCCAGGAGGAGTGCTGGATCAGGGAATTCAAAGAGTACCTGATGCACGGGACGCTGCCGGAGAAGGAAGAGGACGCGGAGCACGTGGCCCGGCAAGCCACGACATACTGTATCCAAGACGGCGAGTTATACAGGAAACGACCGAACGAAGTCATGCTGCGCTGCATCTCCAGCGATCAAGGAAGGGAGTTGCTGATTGACATACAAGGCAGTGACTACGGACACCACTCGTCGTCATGGACCATCGTCGACAAGGTGTTCCGCAGTGGGTTCTATTGGCCTACAACACGCAACGACGCGGCCGAGCTAGTGAAGTCCTGTGAAGCTTGCCAATTCCACGCCAAGCAAATCCATCAACCTTCTTAGGGATCCAAACCGTCCCGCTCACATGGCCGTTTGCAGTCTGGGGGCTGGACATCCTAGGCCCGTTCCCCCGGGCGCCAGGGGGCTACCGCTACCTCTACGTCGCCATCGACAAGTTCACCAAATGGGCGGAAGTGGAAGCCGTTCGTACCATTCCAGCCGGCTCTGCTGTCAAGTTCATCAGGGGCCTCGTGAGCCGCTTCGGGGTCCCCAACCGCATCATCACAGATAACGGTTCGCAGTTTACTAGCAACCTCTTGAAAACCTACTGTGCTAACCTTGGAACGCAGATCTGCTATGCTTCAGTGGCCCACTCCAGGAGTAACGGTCAGGCCGAGCGCACTAACGCAGAGGTCCTGAGGGGCCTCAAGACCAGGACATTCAAGAAGAAGATGGAGGCATGCGACAGGGGCTGGCACGACAAACTCCAGTCCATGCTGTGGTCCATCCGAACCACCGCCACCAAGCCAACGGGAAAAACTCCATTCTTCCTCGTCTACGGAGCTGAAGCAGTCCTTCCTCACGAGGTCAAGCATCGCTCCGCACGGGTCCTAGCATTCGACGAAACGCAACAGGACGCCATGCGGGGGATGGATCTCGTGCTAGGGGAGGAACGTCGTCGCGATGCCGCATTGACGGCGGCAAGGTACCAACAAGCGCTGCAGCGATACCACTGCCGCAACATCCGCTCCGGGACGCTCGAGGTGGGCGACCTCGTCCTAAGGCGGGTCCTCTCTAGAGAAGGGCTGCACAAGCTTTCGCCCATGTGGGAGGGCCCGTTCAGGGTCGTCCATGTCTCCAGACCGGGTGCAGTGCGCCTGGAGACGCAGGACGGGATACCCATCCAGAACGCCTGGAACATCCAGCACCTCCGGAAGTTCTATCCATGAACCAAGGCCCAGAGCCTGAGAAGCAAGGCCCAGAGCCTAAGAAGAAAGGCCCAGAGCCTATGAAGAAGGCCCGGTGCCTGTGAAGAATCGCCGCCCGTGACACTCTCACGTACTAATGAGTGGGGCTGTACATGCCCCGGAGTCTCAGGAGCGCCGGCCTCAGGCCCCGGGGCTCCCTCCCACGCCTAGTGGACAGCACTTAGCTCCCCGTTGGTGAGAAGACTTGAAGACTAGATTAGGTGCCGGACGCGGCTTTTCATTTGCTTTCCGTAGTTGACTCACTTTTCCTTAGTCAAAGTTTGCCTTGGGCGTTCCTTGCCGATTTGATCCCCTCGCCTCTCACTGCATTTTTTCCGGCTCGAATTTGCTCGTGCTCTCTCTCTCTCTCTCGCATGCCTCATGAGGGGGCTAGGCATGTGCCCTCACGAGCATTTTTTTCTCTTTTCTGCCTTCTCGCAAGCCATCCTCGTTCGAGCCCAAAAGCTGGTGCACCTCTCCTAGTCCGTGCCCCTCGGGTACCGCGATACAAGGCACCAGGTCAGGGCCAGGACGAACGGCAAATCTTTTAACGCACTTCCTAACGAGTTTTTCATAGTTCTTGAGCGAATGCGGACCACCAAGACAAGATGGATGCGAGGAAGTAAATGCTTCACGGGGAAGAGGACGTCCTGAGCGTACCGGGCTAAGTTATCTCTGCGCAAAATAACGACACAACACGAGAACAACACACATATTGATATAATCAAGGAACCATAGTTCAATACACGCCCCCCTGGGCCCATGCTGGTTTCATTCTTGATGCAGGAAAAGATAAAAAAAAGTAGCGTTGCAGCGATCCACGAAGACAGGCACCTAGCACCACCCCGAGCCTAGCCAGATCCTTCCTCACACTTCACGGAGGTGCGGCGATGAGACGACCCACTACCGCCTTCAAAACGGGCGCGGTGGCTGGTCATAGCCGCCACTGCTGGAGCTATAGCTGGAGGAAGAGCCGCCGTAGCGGGACGAGACATGACCGCCGCCGAGGGCGGGCTCGCCCTCGTCCTCGTCGCGACCGTCCCCAAGGCCGAGTACCTCCTCACCGTCGTTCGCCTCGGGGCAGCACCCGGCGCGACGACCGTCTTCCCCAAACACCCTCACATAAAGGGTCGATCCACCAACGTACCTGAAGTGGAGGGTGCACCGCCTGCCCAGGCCACGCGCGCGGGCGAATGTCTGCCAGCCACTGGCCAGGGCTATGTTGCCCGCGGTGGAAGTCTCGACTGCAACCCAAGAGGCCTTGCTGCAGCAGCCATCCGCCTGCAGCCAGAGTCTGCCCGGACCAGAGGCCGGCAGTTCGCCGGCGAAGAACCGTGGGAGTTGGAGCCAGTTGTCGGCCGGGTTCTCCGACCGGACGACGAACTCCGGCGACAACTCTGCCATGTGGAAGCGCGGATGAGGAGGCCGCGCCACCATGGCACACCTCCCCTCATCAACTGGACTGCCATGGCTGGGACAACCCACTCCGCGTGCCGTGGCGCCGTCTCGACAATGGGCCATGGCGGGGGTCGCGGCATGCTTGCGCGGGCGGCCGCGGCCGCGCTTGGGCGCCGGGGAGCCGGGTCCCTCGCGAGGGGCCTTCCCCTTCTCGGCGGTGGAGAACTTCCTTCGTGGTGCCATGGGTGTCACTGCAAGTAATGGAGCGAGGAGGAAGGAGCAAGCAAGCAAGAAAGAGATGGGCAACGGGGGCTCCGCCCCCTCCCCATTTATAGCAAGAGAAGGCCAACCGGCGTCTCCCAGGACCGCAGGTAATGATGGTTTTACCTTACATGTCACAGGGACTTATCAAGTCGAGCAGTTGTCGAGGCAACATGGGGAAGCGGAGACGCCCATGTCCAATCAACCGCCACGCGTCAACCAAGGCCGCAGGCTTTTGGGGCTCGTGGTGCTCCATACTTGGCCCTTGGCTTCGCCACGAAGCCAAGCCCTAGTGCACCTTTGGCCCGGGGGCTACTATCGGCGTCCTGGGAACGGGGGTCCCTAGACTTGCCTGCCTGCGGCCCGCGGTGTGGCTAAGCCAGCAGGTCGTATGACCCATCTTCATCAACAAGGCATCCAAGACCCTCGCGAGGCGGACGACGCAAGACCTCCTCTGGGGTGGCCTAGCTAGGCAGGCTCGAGAGGGGTAGAGATATCAAGGCGGGGCAAACCTCGTGAGGCCCTCGTGACGCGAGCCATGACGCATGACACCAGACGAGCGCTAGCGCACACAGCGTCCTTGTTTTCTCTTTGGTGCTAAGGAGGCCAGCACAGGCGAAGAGTACCGAGGCATCAGGCAAAGGTTGCCGTATTGGTGCAACGAAACCAAGACCAGGAGGACCATAAGACGGAGGTCATCGTGGAGCCCAAGACGGCGTCACCACCAGAGCTTTTGGCAGGCGAAGACCACTTTTGTCAGGATAGCTTGTACTAGCTGTCCCCCTTCAAATTAGCCCGCCATCGTTGGCTCCCTTCCCGCTCAATATTTGGGAAGAGGACCAGGGCCTATGTTAGTAGAGCTAGCCACCATAGTAGAAGGGTGATCTCACCTCATCTTAGCTTGATCCAACCAGATCGAGAGCCGACTCACAAGAACACCTCAACCTCAGGAGGCTGTTCCTCCCTTGTACTATTCATCACCAGCCCAAGAGGCAATCCACCACCACCACACTGGAGTAGGGTATTACACCACAACGGTGGCCCGAACCATTATAAACCTCGTGTCTTTCTGTTTTGCGAGTTCGTCGAGTTCGTCCGCGAGATCTTTGTGAGCTAGGGCGTAGATTGACAGGAAGGAAAGACTTCGCGCGCACCCCAGTGTTCGAACCTTAAGGGTTTGCCGGAACCCCACATCCGACAACCACCATTAAAGTAATCCCATATTTGACGAATGTCATTGTTGATCGTAATGCTTCTGGTAACATGAAGCAATGCTGTCGTTTTAAAATTTCTACTTTCCTTGCGCGATGTCCATGAACATAATCAAGATGCTTCTTTTCATTTTGTGTATGTTTCGTATCTTGTTAATGACCAGCAACTGTTTTCTTTCTATCTTTTTGTGCAGATAGGGCTATCCATTTCACCTCGTTGCTATTGTGACCTTTTGGTGAACTACACAAAACACTTTTTTTGGAATGAGTGTCTTGTGTAGTTCAATTAAAATGTCACGGGGGCAACATCTCTCAATTTTGGTGGAACTGCACAAAATGGTGATTGGAGTTTCCAAAATCTCCGTCAAACTCTACTGGTAATCTTGTGCAACATTTTATTAGCCTTTGTAAGATGAGCCATCACTGTCACCACAATGGCGCTTTATTTTAGTGGAACTGCACAAAAGGATAAGCAAATTATAGTTGCACCTTACATGAGCAGGACAGCCAACCTTAATATTGCACAATTTTAGTGCAACTACAAAAGAAGAACCTGCCAGCTCATGAGAGCAAGTACTTCTTGCTAGGTGAATGATGCAATCTTTGCTTCATTTCAGGTGAACTACAGAAAAAGTCGCATGAATTGAATCATCGAGTGGAGTTGCAAGTTGACCACATCGAGTCATGGTGGCGTAGGGGCCCCTCTCTCAGTTGTGGTTCCCATGACCCGATATGTCCCTTTTTGGTTGATTTTAACTCTGCATCCAGCTAGTGATCTTGTGCTACTATTTTGGCACTGCTACTGCCACTGATAAAATGAAGTAATAATATATTTAAAATAGGACTACTATCTTAGCTACCATTTCATTTCCAATGTAGATAATTTACAAAAAAAAGTGATTGAAATGAGTCGACGCCCCTCCTCTCTAACTGGCGGGCACCATAATTTTAGTTGAACTGCACAAAAAATGTGATTGAAATGAGATCGATGCTCTTGCTTCTACTGCCACACTGAGTTGTTAATGAATGTCACTGAATAGTTTTCATAGCAAGATATGGGGACATGAAGAATAACTTGATCTCCCAAAGACATCTCACACCGGTTAGTACTGTCCTTTATCAACATGATTGTGCTTTGTCATACTGTACTAACGTTGTGTTTTTTAAACAAAGCTATTCTATCATAATCTTTTCTCATTTTGGAAATAAAGTTCGCTTCAACTAGTGCCGCTATTATAGTAATCATGTTCTTTCTTGTGCAAACATGAATACTCAACTACAGATGTTGTTATGGTCAAGAGCATTCGCCAAGTTCTTGGGTTGTATGACAGAGCTAGCCAAGATGGATTTAATCCCGATATTCACTTATCAAAAGCCTCTAATGGGTTTGTTATGAATCTTGCAAGCTGGGAATCAATGAGATGTGTGGGCATCTTTGTTGTACTTATTATTTGAATCTTATTTGTTAGTTCTGAATCTTGCAAGCTGGGAATCAATTAGATGTGTGGGCATCTTTGTTGTACTTATTATTTGAATCTTATTTGTTGGTTCTGAACCTTGCAAGCTGGGAAACACGACATGATGATGCAGATGAAAACAATAATAACAACTTTTCAAACTTGGTAGTATTGTATGTGTGAAAGTGCGATAAATGTGTTGATCGTGTGCGTCCTGAGAATAATAATTCTAATTGTTGTGCATGTTGTTCTTGTGGCACTAAGATAGAAAGAGCCAATGCATTGCTTGTCCTAATAATAAATTTTAATTAAAGCTAATTAAATTTAAGTAAAGTGACCACTAACACTTGTTATTACAGTACCAATACAGACCCGCTCGTGAACTGACGTGTGGCCGGAATAGGTTTCTTAATGGAGGCGTTTGAATGTGCAGAGCGTGCATGTTCTGTCGGGCGTGTAGTGGGCGAGGAAGGGGTAATAACTGTTGTCGCCTGTACACACTTAGTTTACTGTTGAATCTAGTTCCCCAAGAGTTGAAAAACGAACTGCTGACGCCTCCTACCCACTCTTTCACTTGAATAGACTCCAATGGCGATCTGAGGGGTGAGCTTGCTGGATATGGACTTCAGCAAGGAGTTCATTTTTGAGTTGGCCGTTTGGAGCCATGGCTGCACCAAGCTGAATGTGATGTACACCAATGATCCGGACTTGGTGAAGCTCTGCCTCGTCGAGTTCAAGTAGTACCTACAAGACAAGAAATCACAAGTTGTATGTCCATCAGAGGTTCTGGAGCATTCACACGTTTCATCGGCAGCGCCGATTGCACCTTCGCTATGGTGGACAGAAGGAAGAACACGATGATTCGGCCATCTGGTGCAACAAGCTTGCCGACATCCAGAAGCAATACAAGATCATCGGCAACAGGCAGGAGAAGGACTCCATGGTTGACCTCGCCGAGACCATCATCGACCCCTGCTACGCCAACATGAAAGAAGACAACGATACCAAGGACCTGAACACGTGGGAGGTACCTCTGAATCTAGCCTACATAATTTACACGGCCAAGGACGCATACGCATGCTACAACATGTACAGGCGGATCTTGGACAAGAGGGCGTGTATGCTTCATGTAACCGATGAGTACACGGACAGCCGCAACGTCATGATCAAGCGTGCCAGGAAGGTCTAGATGATGCACTTTATCTGTTTAAGCACCTTTATCATCTGAGTGTTTCATGCATTAGCATATGTGTCGTAATTATCCGTTTTGTCTGAAATATTTCGTCTAAGAATCCATTAACATGTTTGCTTTTTAGTGGCTATTTGCTCATGTATGTAACTAGTTCACTGGGTTGCCGTGCTTTGAATCCCCTTCCTCCCAACATATTCCCCTTCTCAGGTGGACCCAGCAGGTCTCGTACACAGACATCTAGGACCAAACACATATCCTTTTGTATTTCTTTATTTTGTTCAATCTTTCGTCCTCTTCCTACAGCGGCTTGCGGCGCTGCCGCGACCGCCTTGGTGACCCATCATAGCCTATGGCATTGGCCTGGCCATCCCTCTATTCCCACACATTGTCCGGCGGCGGCAGCTCCACCATCCCACCCTACACCCGAATAAGTCAGCCCTCGTACTCCCCTCCATCTGCGTCTTCTCCTGCTCCAGTTCGTTCGGTCCAAGGCCTCGACATCGTCCTCTGCCTTGGTGCTCTTGCCGCGGCGCCGCCGTCTGTCATTCCCAACATGGTTAGCAAAGCAAGACGAATCGGGAGACGACTGTTCGCCGAGAGGCTGACAGTCCCAAGCCCACAAGGTCCATGGCCTAGGTTTTGTTGTTTAACATCCGCAGCCCACGACATGTTTCAATTTTTTTGGATCGAGCAGGTCTCAAACGGCCTATGGGCCTCCCAGCCTAGCTTGTCTATGACATCGGCAGCCCAAGTAATGTTTGTTTTTTAAGTCGACGCACAGCTCAGTTCTATTTTTCTATAAGAATGCAAAACTCAACCTATGTTTACCCTTCTATAATAGTATATATATTTATACATATATATATATATATATCTTATTTTATTACATATGTATAATAGAAAGAACATAAGGTTTCGTTAAACATGTCGTTCATCCAACCATTTTATAGACCTTCCCAGTTCCTTTACTTTTCGTTTTCATTAGTCCTATATTTGAATTTTCTCCCACTTTATTTTTCGATGTAATATGAGTTTTCTCCCAGTACTTTTCCCTAGAACCAACTCAACTGTCCCATGTCTAGCCTAAAAAATAATAATACCCCACGTCCTATTAACTCACCAAATTAAAATGATATTTTATTTCGTAAATCGAAAGTTCTTAAAAAATATTAATAATTGTTTATATATAACTTGGCAAGTTAACTCCTAGTGATTGTGTACATAAGCTTGCAAAGATTTTATTGACCAATGCAGTAATAGATGTGCAATCATGTGTTTATATTTTTATAACATTTCTCCGTCCTTCCCAACATGATATTTTCACCCAGCCCAGCAAGTCCACAGATTTCAAGAAAAATGCAAGTGGGATTTGAATTATACCATAATATATAAATGGGTTGCATAGATGCTACATCATTGTTTCACCCAGCGGACCAAATGGACTAAAAACCAAACGGACTGACTCATGTGGGCCGGTAGGTCGAAGCCGAAGCACTTCCGCAAAAAATAAAAATACAAAGGTCGAAGCCTAAGCAAGGCGTTGGATTTACATCCAACGACCGACATTCTTCTTCAATCTCTCATCTTCTTGCCCCGGCGCTGCCGGGACCGCCTGCTCCAGCCTCCGTTTTGCGTGCTTCGCAGCCAAACATTACCCCACCGACGGTCAGGCCATCCCTCCACTCCTCCGCACCTCCTGTTATTCTCTGACGAGTGTAGGCCCACCCCGCACCCGAACCAGTCAAGTTTCCCACTCCTCTCCGTCTGTGACTCCACTACCGTGTCTTCCCCATCTCCAGGGCATTCTAGTATGGGGCCTCACCATCGTCCACCGGCTTTGGTGCGCTCTGCACGGTGCGGTCAACATGGTCAACAAACGAGAGTCATCGGAAGATGACTGTATGTGGAGAGGCTAACAGTGGGGGCACACCACGCCCATGAACGCATGCATACAACTGCATCCTTTTTACCCAAAAAATGTTTTCTCTCCCTGACAGATGGGACCCACCAACTACATCTTCGCACGCAAGGAAGTGCATCCTTATTACGGGCAAAAAAGTGATTCTCCCCCATGACAGCTGGGACCCACTAGCTATATCTTCGCACGTAAGGAAGTGTGTCCTTATCCTCCCTGACAGCTGGGACCCACCCGGTCGGAGTGTACATAGCGTTGTCTGTGTACATACCGGTCGATCGGTTTGTTTGCCACGATGAACCATGGCCGAGTAAGGAGCGGCAGCAGTTCAGGCAGTCCAATCAAAACCATGTACACGCACGTACAACAAGATGCCAAAAAACACCCAGGTACGTACATATGGTCGGGGTCTCAAACACGTACTCACGCATATGTATGCCCAGGGCTTGTGTACATGGAGAGGCAACGGACGGCAGCAACGACATCCTGTTCATCAGAAGCCAACCCGCTGGGTCGGAATGGACCAACTGCGTTGTGTTGACGGGGAGGCAACGGAATGCGTCGTGTTCATCAGGAGGCAATGGATTACGTCATGTTCATCAGGAGCCAACCGGCTTGGACGGAACTTCTGAAACGAGGTCTGGCGTACCGCAGAACGGAGGAAACGGGCCTTCAATTCGACCGCATATGGTCGAAACAGGGTCCTGTTCATCAGGAAGGGTCTTGCGTACCGCAAAACGGAGGAAACGGACTTGTATTCGATCATGTATGGTCGAAATGGGGTCCTATTGATCGGGAGGGGTGTGGCATACCGCAAAACGAAGGAAACAAACTTGTGTTGGAGCGCCTACGGTCGAAATGGGATCCATTTCATCCACCGTCTACTGCCTCGCTCCAGCCTCCACCTGCTATTGTTCATCCACTATCGACCTCCTCCAGCCTCCACCTGCTACTGTTCATCCACGGCTACCGTTCATCCAGCCTCCACCAGCTGCTATTCATAGAGCCTCCACGGGGTCCTGTTCATCAACCCCCAACCGGCTGGGGTGCGGCGGCCTCCTCGGGGTCCTGTTCATCCAGCAGCAACGGCATACTATCATGGGGTCTTGTTCATCCAACCCCCACCGAAACTGTTCATCCAAGTCCCAACAACGCTCACTGTTTATCAAGAGGCAGCAGGTTCGACCGGCTTCAGTTAGCAGCAGTAGCGAAGGAATCGCTCGACCGGGTTCAGTTCACAGCCAAGGATCGATCGATCGCTTGGGTTCAGTAAACGAACGCCTCGCTCGGGTTCAGTTAGAGCCCAACGTACGGCTCACACCCACGCAATCCCTCCCTGCATCGTTTGGCCCCGACCACCCACCGTAACCGGGAACTCCCCAAAATTTTTGTTGCCCTCGGTTCTACCATGATTTTTTCTGTCATGAACAGCCCATAGAATGTCATGCAACTACGTCTCCAGCACGCCCAGGACGAAAACCCCATTTTCATGATTTTTTGTCATAGAAGTAGGAGCCCACCACATCTATGATGATACCGGGTTTTGTCACAATTATCGTCATAGAAGTGTCATAAGCATGACCGAAAAAATTTGTTCGGCCCAAAATGTCACAAATGTGTCTTTTTTGTAGTTGTAGCCCATGCGCATGGGGGTTAGACCCCGTGGGCACAGGGGTCCCATGCGCATGGTACACGATCCTGGGCATGGGGCCCCATGCACAGGGGTGTCAAACACCCCATGGACATGTGGGTTCCCTAGCGACAGCCACTTCCAGATCGAAATCTGGGAGTGGCTATGGTAGAGGAACCACATGATTTATGCACCTATATTTGTCCTGCACATATCTAGTGAAAACCTAGAAACCCTAAAAGCTAGATAGGCATCCATGGAGTAACATGAACGAACAAGGGAGGGGAAATACCAGAGGAGGACCCCATCCCGGACGATCTCCATGCAGCAAGGGAGCGCGATGGTGCCCGGAGGAGCGCTGGCAAGAGGAGGCAACGGTGGCAGTCCTAGAGACATCCTGGGAGTGGAGGAGGCAATGGGCAGGAATGAACCCAAGCCACCCACACCCCACCTCTTCAGGGCCTGGAACCGTAGATCCCGTGCGCACGAGCTAAGTGGGCCCCGTGCGCACAGGGGTTCCATACGCATGGTACAAAGCCCGTGGGCACAGGGGCCCCATGTGCATGGTACACGCACGTGGACACGGGGTACTCAGGAATTTCGACCAGTACCACTTCTTGAAGGCATGGCTGAGTGAAAAATCTTACCAAGCCTTTTCGAAGCATTTCAGTCTATGTTTCTGAATATGTCCCGAGAGAAATCCTATCACTACGAGAAGGGAATATACGGAGCACTTGTACTAGAAGGGAAGGACAACGAGCAGCAAAATACAAGAAAACCAAAAGGAAAATAGGAAGGCCAAAAACACCACACGCAAGAAAATGGACAGAAAACCTCAATGGAGGGCGGTGGCCGAGGCCACCATGTTTGAGTCTGATTAGCATGGCACCGCAAAGATATGAACCTTGGGCCCAAGACCAACACTCATCTTTGAAGCACAAGTGCCACCTAAAAGTGGCTAATGTGAAAGATTTTTTTCAATTTATGCACTTCTAGGATGAGGTAACTCATGAGTTGGGCTAGCTCCCCCTGGACATGTGCCGACATCTAAGCAAGATATTATATGAGTATGTGTGCATGAGCAAGAATCTCAACCCAAGTTACTTATATCCACAATATTTAGCTCATGCCTTAACTCGCAGAATCTTGCTTCATCAAGTGGCTTGGTGAAAATATCGGCTAAGTTTGCCTCATCCATAATAACTGAGCACAACAACTTTCAACGGCAATGTACTCGGCTTCGGCCGTTGAGAGAGATATACAATTTTGATTCTTTGAAGATCAACTTACCAAAGATCTCCCTAGGAATTGACATGAACCCGAAGTGGACATGCGGTCAACATTGTCTCCGGCCCAATCCGAGTCCAAGTATCCCATTAACTCGGAAGATGATCCTTTGGGAAACCAAAGGCCCAAGTTTGGGGTATGAACAAAATATCAAAGGATTCTTTTCACTGCCGACTAGTGGCTCTGCTTAGGAGCGGATTGATATCTTGCACACATACACACACTCAACATAATATCTAGTCTAGATGCACAAAGGTAAAGCAAGGAACCGATCATGGAGCGATATACCTTTTGATCCACTTCTTTACCATTGCGATCAAGACGAAGTTGGTCATTTGTGGGCATGGTTGTCTTCATGGGCTTGACATCTTGCATTTTGAACCTCTTGAGCAAGTCCTAAATATAAAGAGATTGGTTGATGAAGGTTCCTCCTCTCAATTGCTTTACATGATAATCGAGGAGGAACTTCAACTCTCCCATCATGCTCATAGAAAATTCCTTAGTCATAAGATTCTCAAACTCAATGTTAATAGCATGATTAGAAGACCCAAAGATAGTATCATGAACATATATTTCGCACACAAACAATTCTCATTTTACCCTCTTTGTGAAGAGAGTGGAATATATTACCCTAATCTAGAACCCCTTCTCGCTTAGGAACGCCATAAGGTCATCATACCAAACATGAGGTGCTTGTTTAAGTCCATAGAGCGCCATATGGAGTTGATAAACGTGAGAGGAGTGATCAGGGTCTTTGGAACTGGGTGGTTGCTTAACATACACCAAATCCTTAAGAGGACCATTAAGAAAAGAACTCTTCACATCCAATTGATACAATTTAAAATCATGATGAGAGGCATATGCAAGAAAGATGTGAATGGATTCGAGATGGGTAACGGGGGCAAAATTTTCACCAAAGTCCAAACCTTCAACTTGGGTGAAACTTGCCTTGCTCCTCATTACTTGTCCGTGTTCATCTTGTTTGTTCTTGAAGATCCACTTCGTTCCAATGACATTATGATGCTCTTTGGGTCTCTCCACAAGGGTCCATACTTTGTTGCGGGTGAAGTTGTTGAGTTCTTCATGCATGGCATCTACCCAATCTAGATCATCAAGTGCATCTTCAACCTTAAGGGGCTCAACACACGAGACAAATGAGTGATGCTCACAAAAGTTTGCCAATCGTCTACGAGTAGTTACCCCCTTTTTTATGCTTCCATAGATGTTCTCGGTGAGATGTTGATGATTCTTTAACTTAGCAGACACCTTTTGTTCTTGAATTGTAGGCCCCTCTTCACTTGGTTTTGAAATTGATGAAGAAGCTTGTCCTTGAGATTGTTTTAGCCTTGGAGACACCCTTTTTGTTGGGGATATTACTACTGGAGGTAAACCGGCCTTATATAGCCGGGTTAACTCCTTGAAGATTAGAAGCCCATGAAGATGCAAGGATGATGGCGCTTCACGGAGGCCCAAGGCCCAAAGGCGGGTTAAAGCCTGTAAATGTAAACTGACCTAGTCGTGTAACTTGTATTGTAAGATAGGAAGGATAGTGACCGAAACGGGTACATTTATGATCCGGCTTCGGGACTTTGTAGCCCGGCAGGCGTCAACCTATGTATATAAAGGGACGACCCGGTAGCGGTTTAGGGACAGACAACAATTCGAGAGCCAGACAAAGCGGATTCGCTCCCTGGCCTTCAAAACCCTAGCAATACCAATCACAACTAGATGTAGGCATTCACCTTCTCTGAAGGGGCCGAACTAGTATAAAACTCCCCGTGTCCCCTTGTCCGGTTTAACCCCTTTAAGCTAACCTGTAGCAATGGATCCATGACTAAGTCCTTTCACAAGGACATCTGTCGTGACAAACCCACAACAGTTGGCGCCCACCGTGGGGCTATTGCACGATGGTTTCGAGTTCTTGAAGGGCAGCTTTGATGGACTTAAGGGATACGCTGTGGGTCGGATGACGAAGAGTCGTCGCGGCAAGCTCTACATCGACAACGCAGGATGGGGTCCCGAAGCCGATTCAATCGAATACGGGTACCGGGTCCCCTTTGGTGGAATTCACGTCTTCATCGACAAGATCGGTGACCGGCCCCTGAGCCAGACATCTGCACCGACATCATCGAAACGGCTCGGCGTGCAAGTTCTTCGCCGGTTCAGCCCGTGGCAAGGCATGTTTTCGTAGGTGTCATCCATGGAGCGGGGTACGAGGACGGGCCGGTTTCCGATGGAGAAACCATGGTCTGTTCTGATGACGAGTCTTCTGGAGAGACCGAATCACTTTACCAGTTGCAGGACGGCCGGATTGATGGAGGATCCGAGGGCAACAGTATTTCGGATTCCCCTGATCTGCCAAACCGGGCCGCCATCTTCATGGCCGGCACACAATCAGCACCTCATTCATCTACCGCTGTAGCAATGCTCTCCGGTTCAACAACAGCCACACCAGCAGGGGCAGGAAGCTCAGCGCCGCCCCCGGCCAAGTCCTGTCCGATTTATTCGACGATTTGGCAACATTGATGGCCGCGGAGGTGGATGCAGCGGCCAGGGATCAGCACAATGCGGAGATTGTAAAGGTGAAAGATCAGATAGCTCAAGCTAAAGCGGACCTGGCAACAGAGAACGCTAGGATGGCTACAGAATGGGCTGAATTGGAAGCACAGTCATACCGTATTAGGCTGGATCAGAATGCTTCAGAGGAAGTCATGAGAAGAAGGTACCGATCGCGTCTCCCATCGGTTTTCGAGCCACAGAATCTCTTCAACACACCAGGTACAAGAGCTGGTAAACAACCCATACTAAACCGGGCGGAGGCACCGGGGACAGGAGTGCCGGTTGAACCACGCACGATGGACCCACCTCGGCAGAACAATGTTGTACCACAATATGTACCAACACCTCCCGAGCATTATTCCAACCCGTTGGAAAATATCGTGGCTGCCGCTTCACGCCTGGCAGCCCTCCCAACCGATGGCGAGTCACCAGTTGCGGTTGAAGCACGTCGGGCTAGGGAACTCCTTCAAACAGTGCTAAATCAACAGCAGGCATATTCACACAGTCGTGAAAGCATTCATTCCACTCCCCGTCCAAGCCGGAGCTATAGCAGACACGTTGAGGACGAACCGGCCGTGTCCAGTAGTGCACGTTGCCGAAATTCTCCACGAGGAAACAACCCGGCAGGGGGAGGCGCTAATGCGCAGGATGTTGTGGACCATGGCCACACACGTCGGGAGGCCGAGTTAGCAGCTCGACATGGAGCACAACAACATACTCCGGTTCACCCTACCGCTTTAGTAGAGCCAGGGGTGGTGTTCAGTTCCTTAGGGGTGCCGTGTCTCACCCCCGCTTTGCGTAATGTATGGTTGCCCAAGGAATTCAAGGGACCTCGCAAGGTACCAAATTACACAGCCGATTTGCAACCCGAGGCGTGGGTGGAAAGCTATGAGATGGCAATGGAGATGTTAGATGTGGATGAGGCAGTGTGTGCTAAATATTTCACCATGATGTTGGAAGGAACAGCTCGCACGTGGTTGAAGAGCTTACCGACCAATTCTGTCAGATCATGGGCTGAATTAAGGCACCGGTTTATTCAGAACTTCAAAGATACTTGTAAGCAGCCGATGTCAATCGTGGATCTGGCCGCTTGTGTCCAAGAGGAAGGGGAGTCCACAACCCATTGGGTCAAACGGGTCTCAGTGATTTTGCATTCATCAGATCATATCAATGCAGACACCGCAGTGTTAACATTAGAGGGCAATTGCCGTTTCTTGCCGCTCAAACAGAAATTGGGAAGGCTCAAGCGTCACTTCAATGATATGTCAACGCTCATGGCCGCTTTGGTTAAATACGCGGATTCAGATACTACCAAAGACCCGGATTCGGAGGAGGACAAACCGGGGAAAGGTAAGAAGAACGGCAACACCAAGGGTCAGCAGCATAATCCGGTAGGCCATGGAAACGGCGGTAAGCGCAAGGCCGACAGCAGCTTGGACTTTGTTGCTAACACTAATGCACAGGAGAATGGCCAGCGCCGTAAGGGCAAGCAGCCCCAGAGGGGGGAGGTTCAGGCCCCAATTTGGAACGCCTGTTAAATCAGCCCTATCTAAAGCATGGATCAAAGGAGAAGCCGACATCACATCTTTGGAAGGACTGTTACATCATGCGGGATTTCAAGAATTCCAATATGTTCCAGTATGATAACGGCCCGCCAGGCAGTTCAGGAGGAGGTTTCCATGGGCCGGGTTATGGAGGTGGTGGCTCCGGTTTAGGATTTCAAGGCAACCAAACCAGACACATCAATGAAGGGCACCAAGGCAACTAGGGAGGTTACAACCATCAGGGAAATCAGCAACAGCAGCAGTCGGGTTATCAGAGCAATCCCAAACAGCTAAATAGCGGGCAATATCATGTCTTCACCACTAGTTTGTGTAAGCGTGATCAGAAGCTTCACAAGAGGACAGTACACTCTGTTGAACCAGCAGTGCCTCAATATTTACGCTGGTCTGAGCAACCTATTTTGTGGAGTAGATAGGATCACCCATCTCGGATTGATAATCCAGGTCACTGGGCCCTGGTGGTAGCCCCTCAAGTTGGGGGATACAAGTTTACTAAGGTGCTCATGGATGGGGGAAGTAGTATCAACATTTTATATTATGATACATTTCGCTGTATGGGGTTGATAGATAAGGATCTTAAACCATCAAATACGGTCTTTCATGGTGTGTTTGCCCCATCAGATACATTTTATACTACTATACTTGAAGCCATAGGCTCTTCATCTGTACATATTTATGACAGTGTATATATTATATAATAAACTGGAGCCTCCGTTATAAGCGGGGTATCTATTCTTTTTACATCATGTGTGTGTTATACAAGTTAAACTGACAAAGCGGAGTTTTTATCTATCCGGTCTTAGCAGTTGCATGGATATAAAGAAAATCACTAGGGGGCTTGGTCATATTTGAACTACAACTACACCTCTTGATTGGTTTTAAAACCACGAAGGGATATCACTAGGGGGCTTGGTTGTTATCACACCATTGCTACACCTCTTGATAGGCATTTAGGCCACAAAAGAAAAATATGTGGAGCTAAAGAGAGTGTTGCACAAACCACAGACTCAAACATGGGCACACACTGAGCACATCTCACAAAGTTACATGGGGGCTCTTTTTGCAAAGCAACAAAGAGTTTGAAAGGACCCTTGTAATTGGCTATCAAGCCACGGCTTGGAAGCCTGGTGTATTCACCTAAAAACCCAGGTTAACCTGCCTTCATCAAGTAAGCCACTCCTTTCCAGGTAATCCTGGTATGACCCATCGAACGTTCGACATGTCAATCTTTTATAGACCCTGAACTTGCCAAAGTTAAAACAATGATTGGTTAATTGGAGGCCCATCTTAAAAGGCTTTGTTAAATGGTTTAACTCAGAGGCCTGGCAGCCCATGAAAAGCCTCGATTTGGAGCCTGGCAGCTCGTAAAAAGCCTTGCATATTTTCCTTTGAGAGTTTTATTTGTTGAAGTTCATACGAATCTTTTTGATAATCCGGCGTCCTTGACCCGGCTTGCTTTTCAACTATAAGTTGTCGGCACATGTTCAGTTATAAATCGGTGTTTATTGACCTGGTCTAGTTTGACTAAATCACAAGTGTTATAAAGGAAACCCGGTAGTTATCCCGGTTCGGTTTAATATATAGACCGGCATTACACAGATGGGGTTATCAACGTTCCGGATTGGTATTAACACCTTTGCTGTATGCACTGTTGGTCAACCAATGAGGTACGTTATGTACATTGCTTTTTGTACAAACACTTGATTATTCATCTAAGTATTATCTACTTCTTGGACATCATGACCCGTCTAACGGTAAAACCGCTAGATACTTTTAAGTTGTTGTGCTCAGGAACACAATTCATCAGGGGTTATGAATAAATATATCTCAAAAAGTGGCACAAAGATTGTGATGAAGTATTACGAAACATGCTCGATGGTATCGCAGATAATGGAGTTTTGGCTATCCTACTACATGAAGCTTCAAAGCGGCTCCAATGGTATCATTGTTTTTCACAGTAGCCATGTAAACTGGCGACCGGATCAGGACTCTTCATCTGGACGGTTTGATGGTTGAGGGTCAGTTGGTGTGGGCACTTCTTCATCCCTCCCCAAACGCTGGAAATCAACCATTGACCAATCGATTCCAGTTAAAGCTTGAAACACTGCTTCTTCATGGATAAGATTGGAAGGGTTATGTAAGTGCATCTAGTGCCACCCCTAGTTGGTTTTGCAGTATTGACGACAAACCTAGTTGAGGGACTAATGTGTTTGTGAGAATTGCAGGATAACACAGGTAGAAGTCCCTCATTGATTCGGTTTAGCTACCAGAGATGACCCCTAAAAATATACGAAGACATTGAAGACAATGGTGGTTTATGAAGATATTCATATTGAATACAACAACATGTGAAGACTCCCTATGAAGCTTATGGAACTCGAAGACTTAGATCCTTCGTAGATTTACTTCATTCATGTTGTGTCATAGGAACCACCGTACTGTTAAGTGGGGTCCAAGAGAAACAGTTAGGATGACTGAAGTGATGCCTAATTCAAATCCTATGTCTTCGAGCGAAGACTATGAGAGCAAATCTTGTCCAGAGACGGACAAGTCAGCTTTGCTTGCAGCCCAAGTAAAGTTGCCGTGTGAGTTTGAAATCTGACCGTTGGTACACGTGTCAGTTCCTTAGTGACCCAGGGTCATTTCGGACAAATCAGGTCGGGTTGCCAAGTGGCTATAAATAGTCCACCCCTACAACCGTAAACGGTGGGCTGCTCAGATTTCAGTGCACGACTTTTGTCGTTTGAGAGCAACCCACCTCGAAGCCTTTGAGAGAAAATCCCTAGCAAGGAGAAAAGCCCTAACCACCCAGAGCCAGAGTAATTGGGCATCACTTAAGTCTTCTTGTCTGAGTGATCTGAAGACTTATTACACTTGAGGATTGTGCGTCCTCCAGCCGGTTAGGCGTCGCGTTCTGAGCATCCAAGAGAAATTGTGGATTGCCGGTGAACGAAGTCTGTGAAGGTTTGGGAGTCTACCTTGAAGACTTACCAGAGTGATTGGGCGAGGTCTGTGTGACCTTAGCTCAAGGAGAAAACGGTGAGGACTGGGTGTCCTGAGCTGCGTGTTCAGGACTGGGTGTCCGGGACTATGTGTCCTTTGGTTTAAATACCTAGCCGCTCCAACCAGACGTACAGTTGTCACAGCAACTGGAACTGGTCCAACAAATCATTGTCTTCAGCGTGTCACTGGTTTCATCTTGACCTCCCTTTACTTACCATTACACATTGTGAAGCCATTGCATGCTTGCTTTATCTTCTGTGTTCACAACTTGACTGTATGATTTGTTTGGCTTCATCACTTCTTCCTACCTGATCCTTATTACACTGAAGCTGTTTGTCACTGTGCTTTCACTATGTTGTATACTTGACCATGGCTTGCCTTGTGTAATCTAACTTCCGCTGCATAGTGATAGGCTTGTCCAATCTGTTTGTCTTCATAACTTCCACGTTTTGAAGACTTTCATAAAAATCTCCTATTCACCCCCCTCTAGTCGATATAACGCACTTTCAATTGGTATCAGAGCAAGGTGCTCCCTTGTTCTGTGTGATTCGGTTTAACCACCTGGAGTTTTAGCTATGTCTACTGCAGGGATAATTAAAGTCTCCGCTGCGTGCCCCGTCTTTGATGGAACTGAATATCCCTACTGGAACAATAAGATGCGCATGCATCTTGAAGCCATTGACGTCGACCTATGGTATGTCGTCGAAAACGGCGTTCCCATGGCTGGAGAAGGTGTCACTGCTGCTGATGTCAAGAAGTTCACTCAACTGGACTCTACTGCCAAGAATATCATCTGTGGTCATCTGACCAAGGGACAGTACGGCCGCGTGAGTGCCTTGAAGACATCCAAGCTGGTCTGGGACTGGCTCTCCAAAGTCAATGAAGGCATCTCAACCCAGAGAGATCAGAGAATCAGTGTTCTTCGCAATCTCTTCAACCGCTTCAAGCGAAATGACAATGAGAATGTCCAGCGCACATTTGACCGGCTCACTGACATCACAAATGAGCTTCAAGCCCTCGGCGCCACTGAGATCACCTAACATGAAATCGTCAAGACGCTGCTGAGATCACTTGACAGTTCATTTGACATCCTAGCCCTAATGATTCAAGAATGTCCAGATTTCAAGACACTCGATCCGTATGACATACTTGAGAGGCTCAACACACATGAGTTTCAGCTTTCTGAGAAAAGAGATATCTACGGTCCAAACTATGGGCGAACTCGTGCCTTGAAAGCAAAAGCTGTGTCCTCATCTGAAGATGAATCTGACAGCTGTTCTGATGATCCTGAAGACATTGGACGGGAACTTGCAATGTTAGTGAAGAAGTTCCAAAAATTCACCAACAAGAAAGGCTTCAGAAAGTCTTCACGATCAAGCTCAAGGAATGATGAAGCATCTGCTCATGACTACAAGAAGAAAACATGTCACAAGTGCAAGAAAACTGGACACTTCATCTCTGAGTGTCCACAGTGGGACAATGAGAGCAGAAAGAAGAAGAAGAGCAAGGAATATGACTCTGACGATAAGAAGAAGAAATACTCGAAGTCTTCTTCCAAGTCTTCCTCAAAGTCTTCATCACACAAGAAGAGCTCAACTGGCAAGGCTCGTGCGTTTGTTGGCAAGGAAATGGATTCAGAGGAGGAGTCCGCTTCTGAGGAGGCAGAGGTGGAGTCTGAGGAGGAGTCTGATTCTGGCATTGCGAGTCTGGCTACAGCCTATGTTGCCAAGTCCATCTTCGACACTGAAGACAATGACTTCATCACCAACACCGATGCAAATGACAAGGACGACTCTACTCCTACCTACTGCTTCATGGCATGCGGTGCCAAGGTAAACACACGCACTACTCACTATCAAACATCCAGTGATGATGACTCTGATTGTGATTCAAAACCCAGCTACAAAACGCTTGCTAAAATTGCAACTGAACAACAAAAGGCCATGGAACATATTCAAAAACTGTTAGACAGAAGCGATGATCTGTTGGGTGCTGAAATGACTCGTTCTAAATCCTTAATTGAAGACATAAAAAATCTTCATGTTAAGTATCAGGAACTCGAAGATCGTCTTGAGACTCTCTCAACTCCTCATGAAAAGCTTTCCTATGATTATCTTCAAAAGAAGCAAGATCTTGAGAAGTTGAGAGCGGATCATGAAGATCTTCAAAAGGAAAACGAGCCACTTCGAGCCGAACAGATCAGTTCTGCTCAGGAAGGATTTGAACCACCATGCCTTAAATGCATTGAGCGTGATAATGCTACTTCTGTTGCTGAATGTTCCACTGCTACTGCTGTTGAAATATCTTCAACTGTTGAAGTGGTAACTAACCCCTCTGTTGAGGATACCATTGCTATTGCTGATGAGAATGCTAGGTTGAAGACATTGCTTGAAACAGGGATGTACAAAAGTCTCAAAGGACATCAGACATTATGTGATGTCCTCAAGAAGCAGATTCTGAACCGAAACCGTAGGAAAGAGGGTGTTGGGTTCGTGAGGAAAATTAATGCAGATGGATCTTACTGGAAACCTGAGCAGTACCCCAAAACCACATGGGTTGCTGCAAAGGAATCCTTAGCAGATCCATCCAATCTATCTGGCTTCACTTGTGCTGATCCTATTATCATTGATGAATCCTTTGATGCAAACTATAAACTGTTTAAAAAACAGAATGGTGAAGTATTTTCCAGGTACATTGGTACTAACTGCAGGAATGGACCGCCTATGAAGAAGATCTGGGTTCCAAAAACGTGTCTGGAGAATCTTCCTGTGAATGTCCTCATGACACCTCACATGAAGAAGACAAACCTCATACCAAAGGCTTCATATGGTCCAAAGGCTTCATACAGGCAGAGGACTCACCTGAGTCGCACTAACGCAAATGTTTTGCAGGGAAACCATGCTCAGGCATATGAGAGCGGTTCTTCAAACCGTCATGCTCATATGACCAAGAACTATTCTGCCTATTCTTATGAGTACTATTGCCCGCCTGCTAGACTGTTTGCCAGGGCTCCAAAGCCAAAATTCTCAGATGCTGCACTTAGACTTATTGCTTCTAAGCCACCCTTGAAGATGTGGGTCGTTAAGAAAGCTTAACTCTCTTTTGCAGGGAAAGGTCTCCAGCAGAAAACCAAAATCTTCTGACGCTATTGCTGGGGACCTTAAAAATCTTGTGGGGCGCAAGATCAAATGCCCGAATGGCATCACTATGTATTTCGTACCTGAATCGCATGCTACTCTCCCTATTAATCCTAACCTGGATCTAATTTTTCATAACCCACTGGTTCGTCAAATGTTTTTGCTTCACAATACTCTTCGTGAAGCCTATCCCCCTAACTGCACTGTAGGGTATGACACCAGCGACTTCAGAGTCTTCAGAATGGATTATTGACAGTGGGTGTACAAATCACATGACTGGCAAAAGAAGTCTTTTTATGGACTCAACCTTACGTCCATCCGACAAGAGCCACATCACATTTGCTGACACTGGTAAAATTAAGGTATTGGGTCTAGGTAGAGTTGCAATCTCAAAGGATCAACACATGGATAAAGTCATGTTTGTTGAATCCCTTGGCTTCAACTTAATGTCTGTCTCAATGCTTTGCGATTTGAACATGATTGTAATCTTTGGAAAATATCGTTGCCTGGTACTAATGGAATCTGACAAGTCTCTAGTGTTTGAAGGGTATCGGAAAGATGATTTGTACATGGTAGATTTCTCAGCAAGGCCACAGCTTGCAGTATGTCTTCTAGCAAAGGCTTCAGAATGCTGGCATTGGCATCGGAGGCTTGGGCATGCTGGCATGAGGAACCTCCACACCCTTGCAAAGAAGAAGCATGTCATAGGCATCGAGGGCGTCAAGTTCAAGAAAGATCACTTATGCGGTGCCTGTGAAGCAGGGAAGATGACAAGGGCAAAACATCCTTCGAAGACAATCATGACCACTACTCGACCCTTCGAACTGCTTCACATGGATCTCTTTGGTCCCACTCACTACTCAACTTTTTCCACTACTGCTTGTCTCTATGGCTTTGTCATTGTTGATGATTACTCTAGATATACTTGGGTGCACATAATCCTTTACAAGACTGAAGTGCAGGATGTCTTCAGACGCTTCGCAAATCGGGCTATGAACAATTATGGCGCCAAGATAAAGCACATCAGAAGTGACAATGGCACTGAATTCAAGAACACTGGCCTTGATACATATCTGGATACCTTGGGCATCACGCATGAATTCTCAGCTCCGTACACGACACAGCAGAATGGCGTCATCGAACGCAAGAACAGAACACTCATTGAGATGGCCGAACAATGCTAGATGAGTACAAGACTCCAAGAAAATTCTGGACTGAAGCCATTGACACTGCATGTCATACAATCAACCGTGTCTATCTTCACAAGCTTCTAAACAAGACATCTTATGAACTTCTAACTGGCAAGAAGCCAAATGTCAGTTACTTCAGAGTATTTGGCTCAAGATGCTGGATCAAGGACCCTCACCACACCTCAAAATTTGCTCCAAAAGCACATGAGGGCTTTATGCTTGGATATTGAAAGGATTCGCACTCCTACAGAGTCTTCAATCTCTTTCACTACAAAGTGGTTGAAACAGTGGATGTGCGGTTCGATGAGACCAATGGGTCACAAAGAGAGCAACTGCCAGATGTGCTAGATGAAGTTCCAGCTAGTGAGTCAATAAAGCTAATGGGAACTGGAGAAATTATACCTTCTGAAGCTCATCCTGAAGAAGAACTTATCATCTCAGCACCTGATCCACATGAAGACAATGCTCAGCCTGAAGACATTCCTCCCCACGACAACATAGATCAGCAAGAGCAAAGTCATCGACCCATACATCCTCATGTGGCCAATGAAGTGCAGATTGACAAAATAATTGATAGCATCAATGCACCTGGTCCACTGACTCGTTCAAGGGCAACTGAACTGGAAAATTTCTGCGAACACTTCGCATTCGTTTCAATCACGGAACCCAAGAAAGTTGAAGAAGCTTTTAGGGAAATTGAGTGGATTCAAGCTATGCAAGAAGAGCTTCAACAGTTTGAGCTGAACAATGTATGGGAATTGGTTAAGCGTCCTGATCCACAGAAGCATAACATAATAGGCACCAAATGGATATGCCGCAACAAGCAAGATGAGCACGGTCAAGTCGTCAGAAACAAAGCTCGTCCCTTTGCTCAAGGATACACTCAAGTGGAAGGCATTGACTTCGATGAAACATTTGCTCCTGTGGCCAGACTTGAAGCCATCCGTATACTGCTGGCCTATGCAAATCATCACAACATAATTCTGTATCAAATGGATGTGAAGAGTGCCTTTCTCAATGGAAAAATTGAAGAAGAAGTGTATGTTGCACAACCACCTGGGTTTGAAGATCCAAAACATCCTGACATGGTTTACAAGCTCAATAAGGCACTATATGCCCTCAAACAAGCCCCACGGGCCTGGTATGATACATTCAAATACTTCCTGAAGAGCAAAGGCTTCATACCTGGTTCCCTAGATCCCACTCTCTTCACGAAGACATATGATGGTGAACTGTTTGTGTGCCAAATATATGTGGATGACATCATCTTCGGCTGCACCAATCAGAAGTATAGTGAGGAGTTCGGATATATGATGCAAGAGCAATATCAGATGTCTATGATGGGGGAGCTGAAATTCTTCCTCGATCGTCAGATAAGGCAACAACGCAATGGTATCTTCATATCTCAAGAGAAGTATCTCAAAGATTGCCTGAAGAAGTTCGGTATGCAAGACTGCAAAGGCTTCACAACACCAATGCCAGCCAAACATCATCTGGGTCCTGACGACAATGGTAAAGAGTTCGATCAAAAGGTATACCGCTCTATGATTGGTTCTTTGCTCTATTTATGCGCATCTAGGCCAGATATTATGCTTAGTGTTTGCATGTGTGCTCGATTCCATGCGGCCCCAAAGGAGTCGCATCACTTAGCAGTGAAGCAAATTCTTCGATATTTGGCTCACACCCCAACTCTAGGGTTATGGTATCCAAAGGCCTCAGAGTTTGATCTGGTTGGATTCTCGAATGCTGATTATGCTGGTGACAAGATTGACCGGAAGTCCACATCAGGCACATGTCACTTTCTGGGTCGATCACTTGTATGTTGGTCTTCAAAGAAGCAGAACTATGTATCTCTCTCCACTGCTGAATCTGAATACATTGCTACTGGATCCTGCTGCGCTCAGCTTCTATGGATGAAGCAAACCCTCAAGGATTATGGCATTCATCTGAAGCAAGTGCCACTTTACTGCGACAACAAAAGCGCCATCAAGATCGCCAACAACCCAGTTCAGCACTCGAAGACAAAGCACATTGAAATTCGTCATCATTTCTCAGAGATCATGTTGCAAAGGAAGATATTGATATCATACACGTCAACACTGAAGAGCAATTGGCAGATATCTTCACCAAGCCCTTGGATGAGAAGAGATTTTGCAAGTTACGGTGTGAGCTAAATATCTTGGAATCCTCAAATGTCCTGTGATCAGGCACACATCCTAACACTTATTCATGTTGATGACTTAGATGTGCAACACACGAAGTAACGTATATCTTCAATCGATGAAGACGTACATTCTAAGTGTGAATTCATTAACATGGAATTTGACTTCAGAGCGCCACGATAATTGTGCGCCGTGTCTGGGTCTAATACTTCCTATACGGTGGGTAACGCCACCACCAAATTTCTGCTTGAAGTATTTCACTCATGGCGTTACATTTGCTATGTCTTCACATTTGGTTTGACTTCAATCTCAACATGTCTTCATGATTATCTTCACTATGTTGAGTACATATATATGTACTGGTGTTTTGTCCTCAACAGCATTCACTTATAGCTATGTCTTCTTGTTTGAATCTTTTGAACTAAGTGAATGTGATCGGACCCTAACCTCTCCATGCTTCCTACCTCAAACTCTATCTCTCCAAGTCGTATGCATTCTATTGAAACTGTCGAATATCTTCACTGCGTCTTTGTCAGCTGAAGACACAGAGACAAACTTTAAAATCATATTCATTTTTTAATGAATCCGGAGTAATAGGAACGACACCCGGCAATCAAGGCGTACGTGGGATGTGGAACTGCCCCCACAAAACCGCATGATGGCCACGTGCTGATCAGATGCGAATCACCAGGGGCACCTGAGTAATAGCGCAGTGCCGCCCCTATCCCTATAAATACATGATTCACTGCGGTCATTATCTCTTCTTCCACCCTCGCACGAACCCTAGCACCACCACTAGCTCTCAACGACGCCGGCGACGAAGTGCTTCACTTCCGCAACCTCTGCGACGCCGTTTTCACGCCGACTGCGGACATCGGTCTCTCCGCCGTCGCCGTAGGTGTCTTCCGTCGCCAAGTTAGGGCACGGAGGATCGAACTGCTCGGCCTCAACTCCCACTTCGTCTAGCAGTTCCAAGTGTGGTAAATAAAACCTCTTTTTACAGCCTCTTTTGATCCTATAGTTCGGTCACTTTCTGCCATAAGAAGTTTCTGCTCTCACAAGTTACATCTCTCTCAATCTGCATCTCATAACTTGCCTAGAATGTTCACTTGTGCATCATGAAGTAGTAGATTCCTCACTTGTACGGATCTATGGGTTCGTACAAATCTGGAACCAACTTCTTTTATAAGTGAATGTCTTCGCATGATGAGGTCAATATCTTCTAAACTGATTTATCTTCAAAATTTCCTGAGAATGCATATGACCTCTTCCCCTTCCCTCGCACCTTAATGCTGTCACAGGTATATGTCCGTGGGAGAATCTTTTGGTTCTCATAGTCTGCATTCATTTGCAGAGTTCTTACAGTGTCACATCAATTCTCCTGAAGCCAGTTCCTGTTGGTCCAGCAAAAAAAACCTTTGAAGCCTTTGAACGCTTTGAAGCCTTCCAAGTTAAGCTTCATGGCAGCAGAAAAACCTGCAAGGAAGGGAGGCAGACAAAGACGTGGTGATACGTCTAAAGATCTGCCTGATGACTTGGCAGAAATGTACAAAACTGATCCTGAAGAGAGCTATGGTCAGCGCAAGACACGAATCCAATGGATTCGAAGATATTGGGCAGAGCAGTGGTTCCAATACCGCTTCGTCACTAAGGAATATGCAGAAAAGTACGCCATCCAGAGACCGTGGGGAGACGTATTGTACAAAAATCTCGTACCCCGGTCCAGAGAAGAAGCCATTGCTCAAGGCTTCTATCCTTGCATGGTCAGAGGACCACAGCCTGCTGATGCTCATTCGCCATCACTTCTCTGGAGTCGCGATGACAATCTGTTCAAGCGCAACTTCCAATTTGCTCAAAACTCTGCGAAGCAAAACAAGAAGGAGCTGGGGCTGGACTTCAACCCTGGTCCCTCTAAACCAAGGGCAGATGGCACACGCGACGCCAATCCCAATATCATCGGGTCGTATGCCAATCTTGCAGGCCTCATCACTCGCATTCTAGTCCAAGGGACTACCGTGAACGACCCTCCAGCAGACACTGATTCTGATGACTCTCCTGCTGCACCAAAGCCGGAGCAGACGAAGAAGCCAAAAGCTTCAAAGCCAGCCGCTTCTCCCAAAATCTCCAGAGCGAAGCCATTGGCAACTGCACCTCCTGAAGCCAGTGTGCAGTTTGAAGACTTATCATGAGTCTCCAAGCCCCAAGAAGCCAAGAAGCCTCAGCCACACACAGGCAAAGAGCTCATAGCTGCTGCCATTCTGCGCAGCGAAACCATTGATCTGTCCAGCGACGAAGATCTTGGAGATGACGCTCTTGAGCAGCTCATCAAGAGCAAGGAGGAGGCTGAAATCTTCAACAATCTGCCTCTGTTTGATGTAGCCATCATCCACAACTTCATCGATGAGTGTTTTGCTACCCCGAATATCAGCTTCGATGATCTGCAGCTGCCAATTGGCCTTAGCATCGCCTTCCAAGGCGCTATTGCTTCAGAACTTGCAATTGCCCAACACATTGTTGAACTGAAGCAGAAAATTGATTTTGAAAAGGCTCAGTTCAAGCAGAATATGGCCAGGCTAAGCGTCCAAGAAGTCAAGGACTTCAAGATCATGTTGCACGAGTTGAAGGAAAACTTTCTGAAGCAACGTGCAGAAGATCAGGGTTCGCGGGAGCGAATGAAGACTTTGGCTGATCGCTGTGTGCAGGCCTACAATGAGGCCGAGAAGTGCAAGGCACTTGGGCATCCCGGCATCGACCCCAGGATGGCTGCGAAGAAAAAGAAGAAGCCTGCTGTGAATGAACCAGAGGCACAAAGGTCAGAAACTACTCTGATTGTCTTCCCCACCGCAACAAAAAGCTCGAAGCCAAAGAGTCGATCAACCGCCACAGAGCTCAAGAAGACACGGATTGCAGAGGCTGAAGCTCGGAAGAGGAAACACCCTGAAGCCTCTCCTTCTGACCCCACCATCAAGAAGCGCAAGACCAAGAAGTCTCGGGCTGCTCCCACAGAGCCCTTGATAGTCGAACCCCTCTCCGTCCGCTATCCTGACGAAGATCGTCAGTTGACTGTGCATGAGCCTGCTTTCACAGAGGCTCCGCACGCTGAAGACATTCCAGCAGCCGACCCCAACGCTGCTGAAGACATTGGTCTCCAAGACAATGTGCAAGATGATGCAGCCCTTCCTCAGCTTGAAACAAGCGAAATGATCAGCGTTGGTCATCCACTGACACCAATCACACAAGATGCATCGTGGGCAGATCGCCCACAGGAGGAAGATAATGAGCCCCAGCCCACTGCAACTCCACCGGCGTCGCCTACATTCCGTAGGCTTCGCAAAGGGCCAAGGGCTCAGGCTGCTAACGATATTCCGGCTGCATCAGCCGAAGAGCATGAAGAAGAACCTCAAGCTCCGTCTCCCCCGAACCAACAAGAAGCAGTTCTTAAGGAGAACATACCTGAATCCGTCCCTCTCACTACACGTGTTGAGGCTGAAAACATTGAGGCTGCCACAACCAACACTGAAGCAATTGTGGAGCCCGTCCCACCAACAGCTTCAAGAGACACTGAAGCTACTGCATCTGAACCTTCTGTGCCTGAGTCTGCTGCCAGTCCACAATTCAATTATCATGTTGCGCACAGGCCCCAGGTCCAGAAGCCGATCCCACGACTGCCAAGGTTCCCAGGTCCTGCATCAGCTCCTGGCTCCTTCAACATCAACAGCTTCAGGGCAGATAACACGTTCTTCAACAGCTCCAAGAACGCTTATTCAAGGGAACGGATTATATCAGATAGGTTCTCGAGCTACCCACAACGTAGCTACTATTCATGCATCCTATACAACCAAGGCCGCATCTTTCCTCATCAGCGCCTTGAGGTTGAAGCTGTTGCTAGTCTGCCTTGTCTGGAAGAAGCACTGGATTACTTCAAGCAAGTGGGTCTGCTGCCGTTTATCACCGATGAAGAGCACTGGAATGAAGAGCTTCTGCTCCAGTTCTATGCCACCCTGCATATCAAAGGCTATAACAGAGATCCGAAGACTTGGGTCCTGGAGTGGATGACTGGCAATGTCCATCATGAAGCTAATGCATTCGATATCATTGAGCTTACCGGCCTACCCACTCCTGGCGAACTCTTCGAAGAAGGCTGCCAACTCCATGCTGAAGCTATTGAGAGCATATTCCAGCGACCTGAGCCAAACATGAGTTAGATGCTCTCAGTGATGAAGCCTTTGCCTCTTGATGCACCTTATCCAACTGAGTTCTTCGTTGAAGACTTAGAGTACCTGCCCAGAACTATATACCACATCGTCAGGCGGACTCTATGGCCCATTAAGGGGCACTCTCCATATGCCAAGGTTGAAGGTGCCATGAAGACTCTCATCTTCTGTATCCTGCATGGAAAATGCTTCAACGCACAGGATCTCTTTATACGCCAACTTGCAGCGTCTGGCTCAGATCTCTTTGGTTTGAAGATTTATGCTCCTTGTGTTATGAGGCTAATCAAGCTCCACTCTGCTATCTCCTATCAGCCCTCTGCCCGCAACCATAGAATCTTCTTACCTGATGTGGACACCTCTGCTGAAGCTATATATCCTGAGCCTGCAAAGCAACCATTAAGTCTTCAAAATGCAGAACACCAAAGCTTCACTCAGAATGATGAAGGTGTTGAAGCCATCTCAAGAGTATATCCAATGGCTGGCACCACACGTGCCCCTGCATCAACTGAAGCCACTGATAGCACAGCTGCCCCGAGACCCAAGAAACGCGCTCGTACGCTCAATGACCGAGAACTTCTTGTGGCTCTCCACCAAAAGCAAGATAGGCATCACGACTGGCTCAAGAGGCAGATGAGAAGTATCATGCAAGACATCAATTGCATCAGAAATCTAGCCACCAAGAATGCCTTCGTCTCACACGAAACCTGTCGTCGCACTTGGAAAGGCCTCACCATGCTATGCACTGAAGCTGAACTTCAAGAGGATGGCTTCAGCGAGATATTCAAGTTTGGCTCCACACCCCCCAGAAGAGCTGTGCTGCGCGGAACTCCGTCCCTTGAAGATTATGAGTTCTCTTCCTCTGCTGCCACCATGTCTGCAAGAATCATTGAGGAAGAAGACGACACTACATCACCACCGCCTACTTCAGCGCGTGTCGACCCTGCACCAAGCTCTTCCGCATCACCAAACGCCTCCACCGACCCTGCTGCGCCTGGGAACGCGTAGAAAACTCTATGTCTTCAAATCTTTCTAGTCATCACTGACAAAAGGGGGAGAAGCATATGATGTTTATAGTCTTCAAGCGGGTCATTATGGGTCACTATGTATATTTTGCTTCGTGCTTACAACTCTCGTTTTGCTACATTTGGTTCTTTCAGTTGTAACACTTAAACTTGATGGTCGTTTGCTACTTGTTTGCCACTATGTTTTTGCGAAGATAAATTCCGCATGTACGACGATAATTTCCGCACTTATATCATTTCGCAGACGTCCAATTTTCATTATGCATGTCATTCTCTTCATATACTTTTACATGCATGGTGGATTGTCATCATAAGTTGAAGTGGATTTCCACAAGTACAACCTGCCATGTGCATTTGCGCTCCAGAAGCAAATTACTTATATGCACATCTTCAGGGGGAGCCCTTGCAGCTTATGAAGACAATTCCCCTACAATTTCACAAATTATATTCCCCGTTGAAAACTTCAACTAGTTTGTCATCAATCACCAAAAAGGGGGAGATTGTAAGTGCATCTAGTGCCACCCCTAGTTGGTTTTGGAGTATTGACGACAAACCTAGTTGAGGGACTAATGTGTTTGTGAGAATTGCAGGATAACACAGGTAGAAGTCCCTCATTGATTCGGTTTAGCTACCAGAGATGACCCCTAAAAATGTACGAAGACATTGAAGACAATGGTGGTTTATGAAGATATTCATATTGAAGACAACGACATGTGAAGACTCCCTATGACGCTTATGGAACTCGAAGACTTAGATCCTTCGTAGTTTTACTTCATTCATGTTGTGTCATAGGAACCACCGTACTGTTAAGTGGGGTCCAAGAGAACCAGTCAGGATGACTGAAGTGATGCCTAATTCAAATCCTATGTCTTCGAGCGAAGACTATGAGAGCAAATCTTGTCCAGAGACGGACAAGTCAGCTTTGCTTGCAGCCCAAGTAAAGTTGACGTGTGAGTTTGAAATCTGACCGTTGGTACACATGTGAGTTCCTTAGTGACCCAAGGTCATTTCGGACAAATCAGGTCGGGTTGCCAAGTGGCTATAAATAGTCCACCCCTACAACCATAAACGGTGGGCTGCTTAGATTTCAGTGCACGGCTTTTGTCGTTTGAGAGCAACCCACCTCGAAGCCTTTGAGAGAAAATCCCTAGCGAGGAGAAAAGCCCTAACCACCCAGAGCCAGAGTAATTGGGCATCACATAAGTCTTCTTGTCTGAGTGATCTGAAGACTTATTACACTTGAGGACTGTGCATCCTCCAGCCGGTTAGGCGCCGCGTTCTGAGCATCCAAGAGAAATTGTGGATTGCCGGTGAACGAAGTCTGTGAAGGTTTGGGAGTCTACCTTGAAGACTTACTAGAGTGATTGGGTGAGGTCCGTGTGACCTTAGCTCAAGGAGAAAACGGTGAGGACTGGGTGTCCTGAGCTGCGTGTTCAGGACTGGGTGTCCGGGACTGTGTGTCCTTTGGTTTAAATACCTAGCCGCTCCAACCAGACGTACAGTTGTCACAGCAACTGGAACTGGTCCAACAAATCATTGTCTTCAGCGTGTCACTGGTTTCATCTTCACCTCCCTTTATTTACCATTACACATTGTGAAGCCATTGCATGCTTGCTTTATCTTCTGTCTTCACAACTTGACTGTATGATTTGTTTGGCTTCATAACTTCTTCCTACCTGATCCTTATTACACTGAAGCTATTTGTCACTGTGCTTTCACTATATTGTATACTTGACCATGGCTTGCCTTGTGTAATCTAACTTCCGCTGCATAGTGATAGGCTTGTCCAATCTGTTTGCCTTCATAACTTCCATGTTTTGAAGACTTCCATAAAAATCGCCTATTCACCCCCCCTCTAGTCGATATAACGCACTTTCAGGTTAATATCAGGAGCATAAGTGTGCTTACGAATCGGAGGCACAAGTTCTTCAACTTCATGGATGTCGGCCGGCTGTATTTTCCCCTCCACATCATGAAACGGTTGAAAATGGGACAAATCAGTGTCATCGGCCAACTTTGTAACGCCCTCGATGCGGCTATGTCTCCCACGTGTCGAGGCACGACTTAGAGACATAGGCGCATTGAAAGCAATGTCGCAAGTCGGGAATCATTACACAACCCAAGTACATATATAATATAAAGGGGGGATAATAATAATAGTTGTCTTACACTCGCCACGTCACATCAAAGTACATAAGTAACATCCATCATACAAACACTCATGGCCCGACTACGGTGCCAAAATAGAAAAGACCCCCAACAAGCGACTAATCCCTGAATCGGACCCCGAATAGGCACCACTACTGCTCATCAGGAAAAGAAACATAGTATCGCTAAGAGTCCTCGTCGTACTCCCACTTCAGCTCGAACGCGCCATCCGGAGGAGTATCATCGGTCCCTGCATCTGGTGTAATAGTAATCTGTGAGCCACAAAGGACTCAGCAATCTCGCACCCTCGCGATCAAGACTATTTAAGCTTAATAGGTAGGAAAGGGGTAATGTGAGTGGAGCTGCAGCAAGCGACTAGCATATATGGTGGCTAACTTATTCGCAAAGGAGAGTGAGAAGAGAAGGCAAAGCATGAGGGGAAACTAAATAGAGCAGACTACGCAAACATAACTCCAACGCCGTGTCCACTTCCCGGACTCCGCCGAGAAGAGGCCATCACGGCAACACACGCAGTTGATTCATTTTAATTAATTAAGTTCAAGTTATCTACAACCGGACATTAACAAATTCCCATCTGCCCATAACCGCAGGCACGGCTTTCGAAAGATCAATCCCTGCAGGGGGTCCCAACTTAGCCCATAACAAGCTCTCACGATCAACGAAGGAATAGACCTTCACCCAGGACCCACCGATCAGACTCGGTATCCCAGTACAACAAGATGATTCGACAGGTCAAAACTAGTCCAGCAACACCGCCGGACGTGCCGACAAATCCCGATAGGAGCTGCACATATCTCTTTCTCAGGGCACACTCAAATGAGCCAGACGTCGGGTAGGCCAGCCCAGAGTTGCCCCTAGTAGCCCCGGACATCGCTCGGTGGGACCAACACTCAGAGGAGCACTGGCCCGTGGGGGCTAAAATAAAGATGACCCTCGGGCTCCGGAAACCCAAGGGAAAGAAAACGGGTAGGTGGAAAATGGTAAAACCAATGTTGGGCATTGCTGGAAAAGCTTTAATCAAGGCGAACTATCAAGGGGTTCCCATTATAGCCCAACCGCGTAAGGGACGCAACAATCCGGGAACATAACACCGATATGACGGAAACTAGGGCGGCAAGAGTGGAACAAAACACTAGGCGAGAGGCTGAGCCTTCCACCCTTTACCAAGTATAGATGAGTAAAGATAACATAGCAATATAATGATATCCCAACAAGTAAATAAGTGTTCCAACAAGGAATGGCTCCAATCTTCACCTGCAACTAACAACGCTATAAGAAGGGCTGAGCAAAGCGGTAACATAGCCAATCAATGGTTTGCTAGGACAGAGATGGGTTAGAGGATCAATCATGGCAATTGGGAGGCTGACAAGCAAGTGGTAGGCATCGTAGCATTGGCAAAGCAAAAGAGCGAGCAAACTAGCATAGCAAAGATAGTAGTGATTTCAAGGATGTGATCATCTTGCCTGCACAGTTGTCAGAATTGACTGGATCCTCAAAAGCAAACTCAACGGGCTCCTTGTTAGCGAACTCGTCTCCCGGCTCTACCCAACAACACAAACAAGCAACAAGGATACAATCAACCACGTGCAAAGGCAACCAATAAGATGCAAAGATGATATGCTATGCGGGATGCGATGCGGGATGCAAAAATGCAACATGTAACAGGAAATGCATGAACCTGGCCTCAACTTGGAAAACCAAGTGTGCCACTGGATAGAGGGGAAGAAATCCCTTGAAAACGATATAAAGATCATGGCAATCGGAGCTACGGTTTAGAAATGGCAAGCGTTTTACTAAACGAACCGATCTGCGATTTAAGGCAAGTAGGCTCCTAAATGCAACAAAATGAACATGCTCCAGCCACCCAACATGAAAAAAAATTGCATGGCAGTGATGTACTCATCAAGCTTAACAAATCATCAGGACTGAGGCATAGGCAAATTCATCCATTAAGGGCTTCAAACAAGCATGGCAAAACTGAATAAGCAAAACAGATTTCAGACTTAGCGAAATTAACGCTAGTCTGAAATTTCAGACCACGATGCTCTCTTCGGAGCAGCAAAACAACATGGAGGAAAACCTGAACATGGCAAGTAAGAGCATGGAATGGAGCTACTCAACAAGCTTATCAAAACACCCAAAATGACCTGGGGCCAAAAGGGTTCACAAAATACTCTACCGAGCACACGAACATCGATGAAATACAATCAGTTTTCAGACTTAGTGAAAACTGGGACATGCTGAAATAATAACTCACGGAGGCATGTAAACTATCTCGATGCTCTCACTACGGTGCAAGTCATGGCAAGGCAAGCATATATCCATTAAGAAGGCACAAAATTCTAGCTAGACATGGCAAGAACAATGGGATAGCATGCATGGATCACTAGCAATCACTCCGGCAAAATCGCAAAAGAGTTCACGATCTGCCCAAAACAGCAACTATCCAAAAGTTGAGCTCGATTGAGTCAACCTAGGGTACTCCAACATAACAAGTAAAGACATGGATGGATTAAGCACAACAAGCATAACAAATCACTCTTACTGAACATCCTCAAAAGAGGCACGGATCACTAGGAAACAAGCCGGACATATAGCATCGTGAACTAAAACGGCCCAGACTTAGTGATTTTCACTAAGTCCCTGAAATCGGTAATCTCAGGCAGCCCTCTTCGCAAGCTTGCACAAGACAACACACACATCCTAAAAATACATGGAAGGCACCTCTGGAAATGAGACAACATGCTTAACAATTCATCCCAAAGGGGCACAGGCATATCATGCACGGATTAATCATGGCAAAAATGACAAAAGTGCATGTTGAACTAACGGATCTGCAATTTAACTCAACATGCCTCTTTCCAACAGCATTTTTGGGCACCAATATGACCTCAAATCCAAATGATGCAATGGAATGAAATGATGTACTCGTCGAGGCGAAGATTTTGACATATCATACGCCCAAAACGGAGCTACGGATGAGGAGATATGAGCGGTCAAAATAGCAAGAAAAATTAGGGTTTCGGGAGGAGAAAGTCAACCGAAAATATCCCAGATCTAGATCTGAGATTACTGTTCACGCACGGGAACCGAGGTCTCCGAATTCGGACTTGGAGCTCGCCGGCGATGGGGGCTTCGCCGGACCCGGCCGGAGCTGCGGGATCCGAGGTGGAGGAGGGGGACGGCCGGTCGTGGAGGAGGCGGTGGTGGTCGCGGGGCCGTTGGGCGGCCCGGCGACGAGCTTGGCGGCGGGGCGGCGAGCGGCGCACGGCGGGGTGGCGAGCGGCGCACGGCGGGGCGGCGAGCGGCGCACGGCGGCGCTGGGCGGCGTCGGCGCCGGAGTTGGGCGAGGCGGCGGCGGAAGGAGACGGGCGGCGGGGCGAGCCGGCTGGGCCTCGGGGGCCAGCCTTGGGCCTCCCGGGCCTGGCTACGGCGATGTGGGCGCCAGCCCACGTGGCAGTCGGCGGTAGGACGGGCGCGGCGGCGGACGCGTCCGGCTGCGGGCGGACGTGTCCGTCGGTGCGGGGAGGTTTTTTTTTAGGGTTTGGACGGGGGAGAAGAAGAGATCCGAATGGGGGGTATAAATAGGCATAGAGTGAGCTAGGAGTGTCCAAATGAGGTGCGGTTTTCGCCCACACGATCGTGATCGAATGACCGAGACGATGGAGCTGAGACCGGTGGGTTTTGGGCCAAAATGGAGGGGTGTTGGGCTGCACACACACGAGGCCTTTTCGGTCCCTCGGTTAACCGTTGGAGTATCAAACGAAGTCCAAATGACCCGAAACATGACAGGCGGTCTACCGGTAGTAAACCAAGGCCGCATGGCAAGTCTCGGCCCAATCCGGAAATGTTTAATCCCCACACACGAAAGAAAGCTAGAAATGGCCACCGGAGGAGAACGAAGCGCCGGAATGCAAAACGGACAACGGGGAAAATGCTCGAATGCATGAGATGAACATGTATGCAAATGCAATGCACGTGACGACATGATATGAGATGCACGAAAACGAAAACAACACACGGAGGCAAAGACCCGAACCCGAGAATTAAATATAACTTAATGCCGGAAACGGCAAGAGTTGGAGTACAATTGGGGAAGGTTACATATGGGGCGTTACAACACTCCACCACTACGAAAAGATCTCGTCCCGAGATCTAGGACTGAAAGAACTCCGGGTACTCAGAACGGAGGTGATCCTCGAGTTCCCAGGTAGCTTCACGGTCGGAATGGTGTGACCACTTGACTTTGAGAAACTTGATTGACTTGTTGCGAGTTTTGCATTCAGTCTCTTCAAGGATTGCAACTGGGTGCTCACGGTAGGAGAGATCTTCTTGGAGCTCAATGTCCTCGAAGTTGACGGTGCGCTCAGGCGTCTTGAAGCACTTTCGGAGTTGCGAGACGTGGAACACATCATGAACATTGGCAAAGGTTGCAGGAAGCTCGAGTTGATAGGCGAGGTCGCCTCTCTTGCTGACGATCTTGAAAGGCCCGACGTATCTGGTGGCAAGCTTCCCTTTGATACTGAAGCGACGAGTCCCTTTCATAGGAGAGACGCGGAGGTAGACATGATCTCCGATCTCAAAAGCCAAATCACGGTGCTTGCTGTCATAGTAGCTCTTCTGACGAGATTGGGCTGCTTTGAGGTTATCACGAATGACCTTGCACATTTCTTCTGCCTCTGTGATCAGGTCATTACCCAGCACCTGACGTTCACCGGTTTCAGACCAGTTTAGAGGTGTACGACACTTCCTACCATACAGAATTTCAAACGGGGCCTTGCCGGAACTTGCTTGGAAACTGTTGTTGTACGAGAATTCAGCATAAGGAAGGCAATCCTCCCACTTCATGCCGAAGGAGATCACACAAGCCCTGAGCATATCTTCAAGAATCTGGTTGACATGCTCGACTTGACCGCTTGTTTGAGGATGGAAAGCAGTGTTGAAGCGAATGCTGGTGCCCATGGCCTTCTGAAAAGAATCCCAAAACTTGGAGGTAAAGATGCTGCCACGGTCTGAAGATATCACTTGAGGAATACCGTGCAGAGAGACAAATTGAGAGGTGTAGAGCTCCACCAATTGAGCTGCAGTGATTGACTCTTTGATAGGCAAGAAATGAGCCACTTTGGTCAGCTTGTCGATGACAACGAATATAGCATCATTGCCACGCTTGGACTTAGGAAACCCAGTCACGAAGTCCATTTCAATGTGGTCAAACTTCCATTCTGGAATGGCGAGAGGTTGGAGGAGTCCTGCTGGCCTTTGGTGTTCTGCTTTCACTCTTCTGCAGACATCACATTCATTCACGAATTGAGCGATCTCGCGCTTCATTCGAGTCCACCAATAAGTTTGCTTCAGGTCTTGATACATCTTCGTGCTCCCAGGGTGGATGGAGAGGAGAGAGTTGTGAGCCTCATTCATGATCACTTTACGAAGTTCACCTTTGGGCACAATAATTCGATCCTCGAAGAAGAGAGTGTCCTTGTCATCAAGTCGGTAGCACTTGTACTTGGACTTACTCTTTGCAATACCGATCTTCACCTTTTTCACCATAGCATCAAGAAGCTGGGCTTGGCGAATCTGGTCTTCCAAGGTAGGAGAAACTTGAAGGTTGGCAAGGAAACCTTGAGGAACAACTTGCAGATTAAGTTTGCGGAAGGCTTCACAAAGCTCGGGTTGATAAGGCTTGAGAATCAGACTGTTGCAATATGCTTTTCTGCTCAAAGCGTTAGCAATCACATTAGCCTTGCCTGGAGTATACTCGATACTCGGATTGTACTCTTGAATCATTTCGACCCATCGAGTCTGCCTGAGGTTGAGATTAGGCTGAGTGAAGATGTACTTGAGACTCTTGTGATCAGTGAAGATGTCCACTTTCCTTCCCAAGAGAAGATGTCTCCAAGTCAACAATGCGTGCACAACTGCCGCCAACTCGAGATCATGAGTGGGGTAGTTCTTCTCATTTGGCTTCAACTGGCGAGAGGTATAAGCAACAACTTTCTTCTCTTGCATCAGTACTGCACCGAGACCTTGGAGAGAGGCATCACAAAAGACCTCGTACGGCTTGGTTTCATCAGGCGGAGTTAGAACTGGAGCAGTGATCAATTTCTCTTTCAAAGCGTTGAAAGCAACATCACACTCCGGAGACCAAACGTACTTGACGTGCTTCTGAAGAAGATTTGAGAGAGGCTTCGCGATCTTGGAGAAGTTTTCAATGAATCTTCGGCAATAACTTGCAAGACCGAGGAAGCTACGGAGTTGCTTCACATTCTGAGGAGGTTCCCAATTAACAATTGCAGACACCTTCTCAGGATCCACGGAAATGCCCTTGGCAGAGATAATATGACCAAGATAAAGAACCTCATCGAGCCAAAACTCACACTTGGAGAACTTGGCGTAGAATTGATGTTCCCTTAGCTTGTCAAGAACCAAACGCAAGTGTTTTGCATGATCTTCCTTGTTCTTCGAGAAAACCAGGATGTCATCGAGATAGACCAAAACAAAGTCGTTGGTGTAGGGGTTGAAGATGAAGTTCATCATGCGTGAGAACGTCGGAGGAGCATTGGAGAGGCCAAAGGACAAAACAGTGTATTCATATGACCCATAGCTTGTTCTGAACACCGTCTTTGGAATATCTTGTTCACGAATGCGAATTTGATGATAACCCATACGGAGATCAAGCTTGGAGAATACTTGGGCACCCTTGAGTAGTTCGAACAGCTCATTAATGTTGGGAAGTGGATATTTGTTCTTGATGGTCTTCTTGTTCAATGGACGATAATCAACACAAAGTCGGTCCGTTCCATCCTTCTTCTTCACAAAAAGAACACCACAACCCCACGGAGAAGTACTAGGCCGAATGAGACCCATTCTTTCTTGCACATCGAGCTGTTTCTTCAACTCCTTCAACTCTTCAGGGCCGAGCTTGTAAGGCCGTTTGGACACCGGTTCCGTACCGGGCTCAAGTTCAATAACGAATTCAACAGGCCGGTTTGGAGGCATGCCTGGGAGTTCTTCAGGAAAGACATCTTGATACTCACAAACAACCGGAATCTGCGAAATAGCATCCAATTCACCCTTTTCATTGAGAGAGAACAACTGGATGGTATTATCCCGAGCAGCAAAAACAATGACATCATCAGAGGAATGAGTCAGTTGAATCTGCCTGGCTGCACAATCGAGGTGAGCCTTGTGTTTAGAGAGCCAGTCCATCCCGAGAATGAGGTCAATATCAGAATTACCAAGAACCACCGGAGAAGAGAGAAACTTGTGATCGCCCAACGTGATAGAAATATCCGGAGCAATAGCGCTTGCACTCATGAATTTCCCCGGAGAAACAACGGACAACTGCCTAGGCAAATCTTGCAAGGGCAACTCATGCTTAGAAACAAATGGTCTCGAGATGAAACAATGCGAAGCACCCATGTCAAAAAGAACTTTTGCAGGAATATCATTAACAGGAAGGTTACCCATAATCACATCTGATGAATCCTCTGCCTGGGCTGCGTTCATCAAGTTGACCTTGGCGGACTTGGGGTTATGCTTGACCACAGCTGTACTTGCCGATCTGACAGGAGGAGGAGGAAGACGCCTCTGGTTGAAACACTTGTTGGCGTAGTGACCCTTCTGTTGGCACTTGTTGCACGTGACCTCTGAGAGCGTACGGTGGTACGAAGCACTCGATCTTGGAGCTTGAGACGAAGTCTTGTTCTGAAAGCCTGGGTTGGGTGGGTGGGATGAACCACTGCCACCTTTGCTCTTCTGCTGATACGGCTGACGGAACGGAGGAGGAGGAAGCCAATACTTCTGCTGCTTGGCCACTTGAGTAGAGGACGAAGACGTAGTGTCCCTGACTCGCTTCCTGGAAGCATCACACCTGAGCTGAGCAGCCTCTTGCTTCAGTGCCATGTTGTAGAACTCATCGTATCTCAACGGCTCGAAGAGGACAAGAGCGAGCTGAATTTCTTCACGAAGACCACCCCTGAACTGATAGATCATGCTCTTCTCATCAGGAACATCCTGCTTGGCAAAACGGGCGAGCTTCTGGAACAACTTGTAGTAGTCATAGACAGACAAAGAGCCTTTCTTCAGATTGCGGAATTCTTCACGTTTGCTTTCAGTCACACTTTGAGGAATGTGATGAGCTCGAAAATCACGACGGAAATCATCCCAAGTGATCAAACGTCCACCTCTGGAATCCCGGTACTGCTGAAACCACTCTGCGGCCTGATCCTTGAGCTGGAAAGACGCGAACTTGACGAAATCTTCAGGTCTGACGTTGCTACATTCAAAATGCTTGCCCAGATCGACTAACCAATCATCAGCATCGGTAGCCTCAACGCAGTTGCTGAACGTCTTCGGACCATTTGCGAGGAACTCATTCAGAGTTGCAAACTGGTTCTGGTTGTTGCCTTGATTCGCTTGACTGCTTTGATTCCGCTCTTGGATGATTTGCATGATCAGCTGAGTATTTGCATTAGTAGCAGCCATCACAGCCTGCCATGCTTCCGGAGGAGGCGGAGGTGGCGGAGGATCTTGATTCTGGTTCTGACTGGTGCTCTTAGCGGGAGCCATCCTGAAGAGGTTGACCACCATTAGCACACAAATATAGAAATGTAGAAGGTGAAACCAACGGAATGAAAATTGCAACATAAAGTCTTCACATCCGAACAAAATGAACGAATGCACTTCTCTTGAAGTGGTCACATATTCCTAAATTGCGAAGCCACGAAGAATCAGGTAGAAGAGGTACATCAACGAGGGATGGAATCAACATAAGACGTCGAAGAAGAACGAATACCACAAATCGAAATAAAACCAAGGGTTGGCTTGCGGAATAAGCCGGAACAAACACATGATAGAAATTTCGTCCGAAGTGTTCGTGGTAGGACCTACGCGGGCTCGACCGTACAGCACCATCATGTACAAGGCAGTGCACATGACATACGAAGCGTCCCCGAGTCAGCATAGCCAAGGACTCTTTAAGACACAACGAGGCCACTGTAAAATCGACCGTGAATAGGCGAACCACTAGACGTCGAACCCCAATTTCATATCACACGTCTGTTGGAAAGATATCCTAAGGCTACTTGAATTCCCACCTATGAAATTCCCGAAACTTTCCGGTTATGCAATCAGGTGTTGAGGATACATGGGAAGCATAATATCTCATACAAGCTAGCAAATCCTACATCCAGCTGCATCCATCCTTCAACACATGACCGAGAAACCTTCGGAAACCATCTATCTCAACCTTCGAAAAGTATCCGTTATACAAGTTATGGCGATACTCCCGAACTCCCACCCCAGTACTGGGTGGCGTCAAGGTTATCTCACCAACGAACTGCATAAAGGAGATTTTCGATATCGCGCACATATCTCAAGTATGCCAGAATTGCAACGATAGAATTATGATGACAACACCTCAGAGCTCAACTCCCCGGGACACTTCCACTAAACCCCTGACAGGAGGCACCAAGACAGTACTCTCATCATAACCCGTCGGAACAAAACTAAGATACTAGCGTGATCCTAAAAAAATTTTTTAGTGAAATTTGAGAAGAGAAGAGTCAAAACTCTACGTCAGGATGCCTTACCAGAGCGATGAGGAGACTGGGAAGTAAAAAGAATTCCTAAGCTCTCCGATATATAATTCCTAAGGACTCAAAACATTTTTCTAGACACAACTCGGCTGCTAGAAACGATCAAGCAATGGGGCTCCTAAGGTCGGGGAAGGCTCTGATACCAACTTGTAACGCCCTCGATGCGGCTATGTCTCCCACGTGTCGAGGCACGACTTAGAGACATAGGCGCATTGAAAGCAATGTCGCAAGTCGGGAATCATTACACAACCCAAGTACATATATAACATAAAGGGGGGATAATAATAATAGTTGGCTTACACTCGCCACGTCACATCAAAGTACATAAGTAACATCCATCATACAAACACTCATCGCCCGACTATGGCGCCAAAATAGAGAAGACCCCCAACAAGCGACTAATCCCTGAATCGGACCCCGAATAGGCACCACTAGTGCTCATCAGGAAAAGAAACATAGTATCGCTGAGAGTCCTCGTCGTACTCCCACTTCAGCTCGAACGCGCCATCCGGAGGAGTATCATCGGTCCCTGCATCTGGTGTAATAGTAATCTGTGAGCCACAAAGGACTCAGCAATCTCGCACCCTCGCGATCAAGACTATTTAAGCTTAATAGGTAGGAAAGGGGTAATGTGAGTGGAGCTGCAGCAAGCGACTAGCATATATGGTGGCTAACTTATTCGCAAAGGAGAGCGAGAAGAGAAGGCAAAGCACAAGGGGAAACTAAATAGAGCAGACTACGCAAACATAACTCCAACGCCGTGTCCACTTCCCGGACTCCGCCGAGAAGAGGCCATCACGGCAACACACGAAGTTGATTCATTTTAATTAATTAAGTTCAAGTTATCTACAACCGGACATTAACAAATTCCCATCTGCCCATAACCGCGGGCACGGCTTTCGAAAGATCAATCCCTGCAGGGGGTCCCAACTTAGCCCATAACAAGCTCTCACGGTCAACGAAGGAATAGACCTTCACCCAGGACCCACCGATCAGACTCGGTATCCTGGTACAACAAGATGATTCGACAGGTCAAAACTAGTCCAGCAACACCGCCCGAACGTGCCGACAAATCCCGATAGGAGCTGCACATATCTCTTTCTCAGGGCACACTCAGATGAGCCAGACGTCGGGTAGGCCAGCCCAGAGTTGCCCCTGGTAGCCCCGGACATCGCTCGGTGGGACCAACACTCAGAGGAGCACTGGCCCGTGGGGGCTAAAATAAAGATGACCCTCGGGCTCCGGAACCCAAGGGAAAGAAAACGGGTAGGTGGAAAATGGTAAAACCAATGTTGGGCATTGCTGGAAAAGCTTTAATCAAGGCGAACTATCAAGGGGTTCCCATTATAGCCCAACCGCGTAAGGGACGCAACAATCCGGGAACATAACACCGATATGACGGAAACTAGGGCGGCAAGAGTGGAACAAAACACTAGGCGAGAGGCCGAGCCTTCCACCCTTTACCAAGTATATAGATGAGTAAAGATAACATAGCAATATAATGATATCCCAACAAGTAAATAAGTGTTCCAACAAGGAACGGCTCCAATCTTCACCTGCAACTAACAACGCTATAAGAAGGGCTGAGCAAAGCGGTAACATAGCCAATCAATGGTTGGCTAGGACAGAGGTGGGTTAGAGGCTCAATCATGGCAATTGGGAGGCTGACAAGCAAGTGGTAGGCATCGTAGCATTGGCAAAGCAAAAGAGCGAGCAAACTAGCATAGCAAAGATAGTAGTGATTTCAAGGATGTGATCATCTTGCCTGCACAGTTGTCAGAATTGACTGGATCCTCAAAAGCAAACTCAACGGGCTCCTCGTTAGCGAACTCGTCTCCCAGCTCTACCCAACAACACAAACAAGCAATAAGGATACAATCAACCACGTGCAAAGGCAACCAATAAGATGCAAAGATGATATGCTATGCGGGATGCGATGCGGGATGCAAAAATGCAACATGTAACAGGAAATGCATGAACCTGGCCTCAACTTGGAAAACCAAGTGTGCCACTGGATATAGGGGAAGAAATCCCTTGAAAACGATATAAAGATCATGGCAATCGGAGCTACGGTTTAGAAATGGCAAGCGTTTTACTAAACGAACCGATCTGCGATTTAAAGCAAGTAGGCTCCTAAATGCAACAAAATGAACATGCTACAGCCACCCAACATGAAAACAAATTGTATGGAAGTGATGTACTCATCAAGCTTAACAAATCATCAGGACTGAGGCATAGGCAAATTCATCCATTAAGGGCTTCAAACAAGCATGGCAAAACTGAATAAGCAAAACAGATTTCAGACTTAGCGAAATTAACGCTAGTCTGAAATTTCAGACCACGATGCTCTCTTCGGAGCAGCAAAACAACATGAAGGAAAACCTGAACATGGCAAGTAAGAGCATGGCATGGAGATACTCAACAAGCTTATCAAAACACCCAAAATAACCTGGGGCCAAAAGGGTTCACAAAATACTCTACCGAGCACACGAACATCGATGAAACACAATCAGTTTTCAGACTTAGTGAAAACTGGGACATGCTGAAATAATAACTCACGGAGGCATGTAAACTATCTCGATGCTCTCACTATGGTGCAAGTCATGGCAAGGAAACCATATATCCATTAAGAAGGCACAAAATTCTAGCTATACATGGACAATGGCATAGCATGCATGGATCACTAGCAATCACTCCGGCAAAATCGCAAAAGAGTTCACGATCTGCCCAAAACAGCAACTATCCAAAAGTTGAGCTCGATTGAGTCAACCTAGGGTGCTCCAACATAACAAGTAAAGACATGGATGGATTAAGCACAACAAGCATAACAAATCACTCTTAATGAACATCCTCAAAAGAGGCACGGATCACTAGGAAACAAGCCGGACATATAGCATCGTGAACTAAAACGGCCCAGACTTAGTGATTTTCACTAAGTCCCTGAAATCGGTAATCTCAGGCAGCCCTCTTCGCAAGCTTGCACAAGACAACACACACATCCTAAAAATACATGGAAGGCACCTCTGGAAATAAGACAACATGCTTAACAATTCATCCCAAAGGGGAACAGGCATATCACGCACGGATTAATCATGGCAAAAATGACAAAAGTGCATGTTGAACTAACGGATCTGCAATTTAACTCAACATGCCTCTTTCCAACAGCATTTTTGGGCACCAAGATGACCTCAAATGCAAATGATGCAATGGAATGAAATGATGTACTCGTCGAGACGAAGATTTTGACATATCATACGCCCAAAACGGAGCTACGGATGAGGAGATATGAGCGGTCAAAGTAGCAAGAAAAATTAGGGTTTCGGGAGGAGAATGTCAACCGAAAATAACCCAGATCTGGATCTGAGATTACTGTTCACGCACGGGAACCGAGGTCTCCGGATTCGGACTTGGAGCTCGCCGGCGATGGGGGCCTCGCCGGACCCGGCCGGAGCTGCGGGATCCGAGGTGGAGGAGGGGGTCGGCCGGTCGTGGAGGAGGCGGTGGTGGCCGCGGGGCCGTGGGGCGGCCCGGCGACGAGCTTGGCGGCGGGGCGGCGAGCGGCGCACGGCGGCGCTGGGCGGCGTCGGCGCCGGAGTTGGGCAAGGCGGCGGCGGAAGGAGACGGGCGGCGGGGCGAGCCGGCTGGGCCTCGGGGGCTAGCCTTGGGCCTCCCGGGCCTGGCTGCGGCGATGTGGGCGCCAGCCCACGTGGCAGTCGGCGGTAGGACGGGCGCGGCGGCGGACGTGTCCGTCGGTGCGGGGAGGTTTTTTATTAGGGTTTGCACGGGGGAGAAGAAGAGATCCGAATGGGGGGTATAAATAGGCATAGAGGGAGCTAGGAGTGTCCAAATGAGGTGCGGTTTTCGCCCACACGATCGTGATCGAACGACCGAGACGATGGAGCTGAGATCGGTGGGTTTACGGCCAAAATGGAGGGGTGTTGGGCTGCACACACACGAGGCCTTTTCGGTCCCTCGGTTAACCGTTGGAGTATCAAACGAAGTCCAAATGACCCGAAACTTGACAGGCGGTCTACCGGTAGTAAACCAAGGCCGCATGGCAAGTCTCAGCCCAATCCGGAAATTTTTAATCCCCACACACGAAAGAAAGCTAGAAATGGCCACCAGAGGAGAACGAAGCGCCGGAATGCAAAACGGACAACGGGGAAAATGCTCGAATGCATGAGATGAACATGTATGCAAATGCAATGCACGTGACGACATGATATGAGATGCACGAAAACGAAAACAACACACGGAGGCAAAGACCTGAACCCGAGAATTAAATATAACTTAATGCCGGAAACGGCAAGAGTTGGAGTACAATTGGGGAAGGTTACATATGGGGCGTTACAAACTTGCTGGCTGCTGGTCGCATCTGTTTGGTCAGCCGCCGGAGGTCATCATTGTTGAAGTTTGAACCGTCTACTATAACACCTGGGTACCCTTTAATAATATCGTCTGCTTCAAGGTCGGTAATCCAGGCTTTAGCTCGAATAAGTGCGGTTAAAGCTCCTGCTCTGGCAGCTGCTCTCTTCAACTCGGCAATACGAGCTGGTAACATGGCCAGTTTTTCAAGTGTTTCTTTAATCAAAGTTGGAGCCGGTTTGTTATAAGCTGTTGTGAAAATTGCCCGTTGAGACCCAGAGTACAGCTGTTCAACCAATGTATATGCCGCTTTGAGCTTCATGCGCATATCTGTACCAAGATGAGCAATCCGGGTGCCTGTCACGGTTTAACATTAGCATTCTGGTCAGAGATAAGGTTCCACAAGTTATGCCAAATACATAAAGGGCACACTTACCAAAAATTGCAGAGGTCATGGCGTTAATTTGCCGTTTTAAGCCAGCCAGTTCCTCCGCAACCGGTTTCAAGGAAGCCTTGGCGTCTTCGGCACTCTTTATTAAACCGGATTTCTCAATATCCCATTCAGCACGATCTTTGTTGAAAGATTCTTTCAGTTTTTCCATGGCGGCGAGGGCTTTCGTCAGCTCCTCTTTGGTTTTTGTGGCTTCTTCTTGTTGGGACTTCACATTGTTTTGCAAATCAATGTTTCGGGCCTCTTTATTCCTCAGATCAGCCTGCAAACATTGAAGATATATCGAAATGACAGGATATGTACATATTCTAAGTACAAATCGCATAACAGGTTATGCACTTCGTACTTGGGGGCTAATGCCTATTTGCTCTACATTGCTACAGTTTATGCAAGTCTCCAGAACAATGTAAACATTATCCTTGACACTTGGGGGCTAATGTATGCTGATTCAAAAACGGATGCATGGATTACAACCCGGATTAACTTGTTCAAGTTAAACCGGTCTTTGGGGGATACGCGGCCGAAAGCTATCTACTTGTTAAAAGGGTAAATCTAGTTCTTATTAGTGGAATAAAGTGCTAGGAAGACCCGGGTTATGATTCACATTATAAACCCGGCCCTTGGGGGCTATTTGGGCTGGCATTTTCAGACTATGAATCAAGATACAAAGGAGGAAGAAAATACCTCATATCGCTCCTTCATCAAATTTACCAAACCGGCTTCATAATCCCGGTTTGCATGCAAGCGATTCAAGAAGCCAGAGTTAAGCTCCTTTGCATTGAGATGAGCATAAGTTGCCAAATCACTGCTCCATTTGCCTCTTTCTCTAGCAGCTTGTTCTTCCTTGGCACTATGTTGAGCCAAAACTATGGGATGGCCAGGAGAGCTATGTCCTATTCCAGTAATAATAATGTCATCACCTTGGCCTTCAGGGTTTTTGGTTGGTGGTATTGGAATTTCAGCATCTTTCACCGGACTAGCCCGGTTTGGTTCTGCCATTGCAGCATCGGGCGCGGCAGGCTCAGCGTCTATGGGCTCGTCAGTATTTTGGCCTTCAAGGGGTGGGTTATCAGAAGCAGCTTCAGGATGAGGACCTTCTGGTTCACAAGTTTGTTCCGGTTCACCTCTTGGTTCTTCTTCTTTGGCGACCGGATCTTCGGGCGGATTGGTGGTCCGAGCTTTCTTGCTGGGTCTGGCTTTGGCCCTGCAAACATGATAAAAGAGGATTAACATCCTATTCAAAGGATTTATGATGCATTGAAAGGAAAGGTTTTTATAACTTACCCGGCCACAGTTTTCAAAGGGGGAGTTGAGTTGCTGTCGATTCACCCGAAGATGAAGGAGGTGTCACCTGATAATTTGAATTGGACAGATTAAGAGGCTATCTCAAATAACCTGCCTTGGGGTAAGAATGGTCAGAAGTAGGAGAGACGTTAGACTGGCGCTTCCGAACCGGGGTATTAGGTAAACCGGTTGAAGTGACCTGTTGGCCTCTGTGCCGGGTTGTCCGGCGAGCTTCATGCTGCTGAGTGTTCAAAATAAATGTTGGATCCAAGTGAGCAAGAGGATGAGAAAATCTTACTTTCCGGACTGCTTGGCGGGGTTTTTGTGTTGGCATAGAGCCTGAACCGGAGGAAAGGGTAATTACCTCTACATCATCAGCTTGGCTAGCTTCGGCGTCCTCCTGTGGAAGATCATTGTTAATGAGATGCATGAAAAGAGAGCCAAGTGAGTCAAGTTCTACCTCAACTTCTGGATCGTCAGTTTCATCATCAAGATCCATGTTAATCCGGTTAGCCATTTTCCGTTTTGACGTCCGCTTTATGACTTTTTTTTTGGGCGGGATGGCTTGACCGCTTTATCCCCAGTCGGCTTTGCCGCTTTCTCTACGATTTTCCGTTTCCAGAAGGAGTCATCACCCTACGTACAAAGAAGAAGGATTACATGTTGCATAAGCTAAAAATATTTGAGATGAAAGGGAAGTATAATGCTTACAGCAGGCAGTTTGTTCTTGGCATAGAAGGGACTCGGACCGGTTTGACTACAGGTCAATTCCGATTCATTCAGAATCTTCTTTACGCCTTCAGTGACTTCTTCCATAGATAATTAAAGTTTGCAATGGCATTGAGGGTCGTCAACCTCACCGGTATACTCACACATTAAACCGGGATGCCGGCTTAACGGCAAGATACTCCAGGATATCCAACAGCATACAAAGTCCACGCCTATTAAACCGTTCGCCATAAAGGCCCGGAGTTTGGCGAGTTGAGGGGCTTATTTCGCCATTTCTGGAGAGCTCGGGTGTTGTGGCATTGGATGGGTGTTAGATAGTCTGTGATCACGAAAGTCGGGGAGGGGATTTTTCATCTTTAGGGGATGTATCTCTGCAGTAAAACCAAGGTTGGTTCCATTCCTTTGGATGGCTGTGCAGTTTGGCATGAGGAAATTCAACCTCTTTCCGCTTTTAAATTGAGACACCCCCAAGTTCAGTATTAGGGCCATTTACGAATTCTGTGCGCCGATTTAAATGAAAGAAGTCCCGGAACAGCTCGGCAGTTGGTTCTTCTTGTAAATATACTTCACAGAAGACCTGGAAGTTGCATAAATTGGAGACTGAGTTGGGGCCAATATCTTGCGGATGAAGTTGGAAGCTGGCAAGCACATCTCAGTAGAACTTTGACCCTGGTGGTTTGAAACCACGACCTATGTGGTCAACAAAGATCACCACCTCGTCCTGCCTTGGGGTCGGAGGATTTTGTGTTCCTGGAGCTCGCCATTTAAATTCAGTCTGCTTAGGTAAAGAGCCTATGCTGACCATATCATTCAACTAATCCTCGGTGACCCGAGAACGAGCCTAGTTGCAGGCAGTGAATTGTTTGGCCATAGCGGAAAAAACAAGCTGAAAATAAAAGGCCGGTTTACAAATCACTCATGATGATATACACAGATACAATGGAGTATGAAACGTACTAATATGAGAAGTGACATAAACTGGAGACCAATGCGATAAGGATAAAAGGTAATACCAGCACAGGAGTACTCAGGCACTGTTAAACAGGAGTATAACTATGAAGGTAAAATACTCCCCCGGTTTATCAGAGGGCTAATGGTATAGATTATCTATACAAAGTTAAACCGCTTATGTTGGCATGAGGGGAAACAGATTTCACAGAAGACATATGACAATTTCCGATCTAAGATAAGACAGAAAAGTAAAAATAATTGGATCTAGAAAGGGTGAAGAACCGAAGCAACTTATGAAGGATTAGATTAGTTCTTTGCGCATAAGGGTTTGTGATGATAGCAGAAGATTAGCTACGGCAAGGAGTACGTCAGGTACGAAGTGTTCACCTAAAGGCCAAGTAAGAACAGGACGGAAAGCTCTGATGAACCTCAAGAACAGGGAAGAGCAAGGAAACCCTAATGGATCTAGGAAAGAAGGGGGAAAGGACTTACTGCGACTGCGGAAACAGCGGAAGGGCGCTGTGGAACTCTGGTGTGAACAGGTTCATGCAACGGTCGACGGTGAAGCAGAGGCGAGGTTCGAAGATGACGGCGGCGATCGGGTGCGGGGTCGTCGAGAGGAAGAAGAAGAGATGAATGGGTGGCGAAAAGAAAAGAAAGGGGTCCTCTGCCCCTATTTATAAGGCAAAGTGATAAAACGGCAAGCGCGGGAATCGAGGAGCCCAAAATGGATAAGTTAATAAAAGTATCGCCTCAGTGGCTGAATACACATTAAATGAAGGTAATCGTCTACATCAATGGATAGATGACGTCACGGCGGTTTATCATAATCTGGAAGTATGACATCACGACGGTTTACAAGATCAAGGTGAAGATATGAGGGAAGATTTTTTCTAAGTATAGAAGATTGACATGAACAAGTTCAAACCAATCTGGGGCCTAATGTTGGGGATATTACTACTGGAGGTAAACCGGCCTTATATAGCTGGGTTGACTCCTTGAAGATTAGAAGCCCATGAAGATGCAAGGATGATGGCGCTTCATGGAGGCCCAAGGCCCAAAGGCGGGTTAAAGCCTGTAAATGTAAACCGACCTAGTCGTGTAACTTGTATTGTAAGATAGGAAGGATAGAGACCGAACCGAATACATTTATGATCCGGCTTCGGGACTCTGTAGCCCGGCGGGCGTCAACCTATGTACATAACGGGACGACCCGGCAGCGGTTTAGGGACAGACAACAACTTGAGAGCCAGACAAAGCGGATTTGCTCCCTGGCCTTCGAAACCCTAGCAATACCAATCACAACTAGACGTAGGCTTTTACCTTCTCTGAAGGGGCTGAACTAGTATAAAACTCCCCGTGTCCCCTTGTGTGGTTTAACCCCTTTAAGCTAACCCGTAGCAATGGCTCCACGACTAAGTCCTTTCACAAGGACATCTGCCGTGACAAACCCATGACACTTTTCTTTGCAACCACAAGCTCTTGTTCATTGGGAAGTGACGATGATGAAGAACCTAGCGGCTGGGATTGATCTTGATCTTGATCACAAACTTGAGCTTGATCTTGAGCCTCTATAATTGGTTTTTCACCATTTGAATGAGCTTGCCCTTGATCCTGATCGGGAGCATGAGGGGCATGATCTAAAACATGGTTTTTCACCTATCTTGTTCTTGGATAGGTTCATGATCTCCCGTAGCATCTTGTACAAGTGGTGTCGGTGATGACTTCCCTTGTGGAGACTCCATAAGAGGGGCACTTACTCCTTCTTCTTCTACTTGGACTTGGGGTGTTTCTTGTGGAAGAATGTGGCCTATCCCCGTAGTCCTTATAGCTTGTGAAGGAGCCTCATCACCTACAACACTAGGAACAATTTGCTCCACACAGGAACCGTTATCTTTATCAAACTCCACATTCACTGTTTCCTCAATGCATCTGGTGGATTCATGAATAACTCGGTAAGCATGGGAGTTTTATGCACATCCAACAAATTGCCTCATAAGTTTTAGGCTCAAACTTAGCTAGACGGGATTTTTCGTTTAGAATGAAACACTTACAACTGAATACCCGAAAGTATTTGACGTTAGGCTTTCTCCCGATTAGTAGTTCATATGGGGTCTTGTTCTTGAGCTTGCGAAGATAAATCCGATTTGAAGAATGGCACACGGTGTTGATGGCTTTGGACCAAAGCTTGTATGGAGACTTATACTCATCAAGCATGGTCCTAGCCATCTCAATAAGAGTCCAATTCTTCCTCTCTGCAACACCATTTTGTTGGGAGTATATGGCGCGACATATTGATGCTTTATCCCCTCTTCACTCAAGAATTCATCCATCATGTAATTCTTAAACACGGTGCCATTGTCACTTCGAATTGCCTTGATCTCACAATTATGTTGACGTTGAGCTTCTTTGGCAAAGTTGATGAAGGTTTCTTGAGTTTCATCTTTGGTCTTGAGAAAGAACACCCAAGTATATCTTGTGTAGTCACTGACAATGACAGGGCAATACCTCCTCCCTCCTAAACTATCATACCTTGGAGGCCCAAAAAGATCCAAGTGGATAAGCTCAAGGGGCCTCAAAGTGGTGATGATAGTCTTCACTTTGTGAGATTTTTCATGTAGTTTTCCCGCAATGCAAGCACTACAAGGACGATCTTTGGCAAAAGACACATTTGTTAGTCCAAGGATGTGATCCCCCTTTAAGAGAGCTTGTAAATTTCCCATGCCCACGTGCGCTAGCCGTCCATGCCATAGCCACCCCACGTCGGCCTTGGCCATTAGGAATGTTGCAAGATGAGTTTTCCCTTTTGAGAAATCAACCACATAAAGGTTGTCTTCAACATGCCCGTCGGTGTCAAAACTGGTGGATCTCGGGTAGGGGGTCCCAAACTATGCGTCTAGGATGGATGGTAACAGGAGATAGGGGACACGATGTTTACCCAGGTTCGGGCCCTCTCTATGGAGGTAATACCCTACTTCCTGCTTCATTGATCTTGATGAATATGAGTGTTACAAGAGTTGATCTACCACGAGATCGTAATGGCTAAACCCTAGAAGTCTAGCCTATGAATATGGTAATGAGTATACATGTTGTCCTTTCCGGACTATCCCCTTTGGTTTATATAGACACCGATGGGATCTAGGGTTTACATCGAGTCGATTACATAAGAAGGAATCTTTGGTTGTCAAGCTTGCCTTCCACGCCAAGTGGAGTCCCATCCGGACACGGTGCAATCTTCGGTCTTCATGTCTCCACAGCCCATCAGTCTGGCCCATAGATAACAGGCCGGACGTCCGAGGACCCCTTAGTCCAGGACTCCCTCAGTAAACCCTGAACCTAGCTTCAATGACGAGGAGTCCAGCGCGCAGATTTGTCTTCGGCATTGCAAGGCGGGTTCCCTCCTTCCGGACTCTAGAATAGTCTTCGGACGAAATAAGTGCATCCGGAACTATTACGCACACCATACACAACCGTAGATAGAATATAATATTTGCACGAATCCAATCTGTTGACAGCATCTCTCCAACACGGTATCATGTCTGTCCGGTTATAATTTCGAACCATTTTTCTTCTGCCATCCCACCTTTCAAGACATGGTTGCTATTGGCACGTCTTGTCAAAACAGAGATCGTGTCCCCTTATCGCGGGATTCTCATCAATGCGGGCATGGGTAACTCAACCGTGTCGTTCATACAGCCCTAGGGAATAGGCGAATCCTAAGGCGGGTGAGGAGGCGTTTAATATCTGCTGCCTTTATAAGGGGATAAGGATTCCCCCTTCCTCTCCTCACGCCTTCTCTCTATCTTGGCCCTTCTGATCTCAAGCTCTAGCGCCCAAGTTCCCATCTCCTTTCCACTCAGGCAACCATGTCCGGATCTGGCGGTCAGGGCAAGTGGATGGTCTCCTCCGTCAAGGAGGAGGACATTACTGAGCTCCGGGGAGCCGGATATTTGGTAAAGGAGATCGCCCACTGTCTGCCAGCCAAGGGACAAGTCGTCCCCATGCCGGAGCCCACAGAGAGAGTAGTCTTCATCCCCCATTTCCTCTGTGGGCTAGGGTTTCCACTCCACCCTTTCGTCCGTGGGCTGATGTACTATTACGGGATAGATTTCCATGATCTGTCCCCGAATTCCTTCCTCAACATCTCGGCGTTTACCATCGTGTGCGAGGTGAAAGTGCGTTATATCGACTAGAGGGGGGGTGAATAGGCGATTTTTATGAAAGTCTTCAAAACGTGGAAGTTATGAAGACAAACAGAGTGGACAAGCCTATCACGATGCAGCGGAAGTTAGATTACACAACGCAAGCCATAGTCAAGTATACAATATAGTGAAAGCACAGTGACAAACAGCTTCAGTGTAATGAGGATCAGGTTGGAAGAAGTTATGAAGCCAAACAGATCATACAGTCAAGTTGTGAAGATAGAAGATAAAGCAAGCATGCAATAGCTTCACAATGTGTACTGGTAAGTAAAGGGAGGTGAAGATGAAACCAGTGACATGTTGAAGACAATGATATGTTGGACCAGTTCCAGTTGCTGTGACAACTGTACATCTGGTTGGAGCGGCTAGGTATTTAAACCAAAGGACACACAGTCCCGGACACCCAGTCCTAAACATGCAGCTCAGGACACCCAGTCCTCACCGTTTTCTCCTTGAGCTAAGGTCACACAGACCTCGCCCAATCACTCTGGTAAGTCTTCAAGGTAGACTCCCAAACCTTCACAGACTTCGTTCACCGGCAATCCACAATTTCTCTTGGATGCTCAGAACGCGACGCCTAACCGTCTGGAGGATGCACAGTCCTCAAGTGTAATAAGTCTTCAGATCACTCAGACAAGAAGACTTAAGTGATGCCCAATTACTCTGGCTCTGGGTGGTTAGGGCTTTCTCCTCGCTAGGGATTTTCTCTTAAAGGCTTCGAGGTGGGTTGCTCTCAAACGACAAAAGCCGTGCACTGAAATCTGAGCAGCCAACCGTTTATGGTTGTAGGGGTGGACTATTTATAGCCACTTGGCAACCCTGACTTGATTTGTCCGAAATGACCCTGGGTCACTAAGGAACTGACACGTGTACTAACGGTCGGATTTCGAACTCTCACGGCAACTTTACTTGGGCTGCAAGTAAAGCTGACTTGTCTGACTCTGGACAAGATTTTCTCTCATTGTCTTCACTCGAAGACATAGGATTTGAATTAGGCATCACTTCAGTCATCCAAACTGGTTCTCTTGGACCCCACTTAATAGTACGGTGGTTCCTATGACACAACATGAATGAAGTAAAACTACGAAGGATCTAAGTCTTCGAGTTCCATAGGCTTCATGGGGAGTCTTCATATGTCATTGTCTTCGACATGAATGTCTTCATGAACCACCATTGTCTTCAATGTCTTCGTACATTTTTGGGGGCCATCTCTGGTAGCTAAACCGAATCAATGAGGGACTTCTACCTGTGTTATCCTGCAATTCTCACAAACACATTAGTCCCTCAACTAGGTTTGTCGTCAATACTCCAAAACTAACTAGGGGTGGCACTAGATGCACTTACAATCTCCCCCTTTTTGGTGATTGATGACAAACTAGTTGAAGTTTTCAACGGGGAATATGATTTGTGAAATTGTAAAGGAATTGTCTTCATAAGCTGCAAGGGCTCCCCCAGAAGATGTGCATATAAGTGATTTGCTTCTGGAACGCAAATGCACATAGCAGGTTGTATTTGTGGGAATCCACTTCAACTTATGATGACAATCCATCATGCATGTAAAGATATATGAACATAATGATATGCATAATGAAAAATGGATGTCTGCGAAATGATATAAGTGCGGAAATTATCGTCATACATGTGGAATTTATCTTCGCAAAAACATAGTGGCAAACATAGTAGCAGACGACCACCAAGTTTAAGTGTTACAACTCAAAGAACCAAATGTAGCAAAACGAGAGTTGTAAGCACGAAGCAAAATGCAAAATATAAAGCACCCGCCCATATTATTGACCCGCTTGAAGACTATAAACATCATATGCTTCTCCCCCTTTTGTCAGTGATGACCAAAAAGGTTTGAAGACATAGAGTGTTCTATGCGTTCCCAGGCGCAGCAGGGTCGGTGGAGGTGTTTGGTGGTGCTGGCGAGCTTGGTGCAGTGACGACGCGCGCTGAAGACATTGGTGGTGATGTAGTGTCGTCTTCTTCCTCAATCATTTTTCCAGTCACTGTGGCAGCAGAGGAAGAGAACTCTGATTCTTCAAGCGACGGAGTTCCACGCAACACAGCTCTTCTGGGGGGTGTGGAGTCAAATTTGAATCTCTCTTTGAAGCCATCCTCTTGCAGTTCAGCTTCAGTGCACATCATGGTGAGGCCTTTCCAAGTTCGGCGACAGGTTTCATGTGCGACAAAAGCATTCTTGGTGGCCAGATTCCTGATGCGATTGACGTCTTGCATGATACTGCGCATCTGCCTTTTGAGCCAGTCGTGATGCCTATCTTGCTTTTGGTGCAGAGCCACAAGAAGTTCACAGTCAGTGAGCATACGAGCGCGTTTCTTGGGTCTCTGGGCAACTGTGCTGTCAGTGGCTTCAGTTGATGCAGGGGCACGTGTGGTGCCAGCCATTGGATAGACTCTGGAAATGGCTTCAACACCTTCATCATGCTGAGTGAAGCTCTGGTGTTCTGCATTCTGAAGACTTAATGGCTGCTTGGCAGGCTCAGGATAAATCGCTTCAGCAAAGGTGTCCACATCAGGTAAGAAGATTATGTGGTTGCGGGCAGAGGGTTGATAGGATATTGCAGACTGGAGCTTGATGAGCCTCATAACCCATGGAGCATAAATCTTCAGACCAAAGAGATCTGAGCCAGATGCTGCAAGTTGACGTATAAAGAGATCCTGGGCATTGAAGCATTTGCCATGCAGGATGCAGAAGATGAGAGTCTTCATGGCACCTTCAACCTTGGCATATCGAGAGTGCCCCTTAATGGGCCATAGAGTCCGCCTGACGATGTGATAGATAGTTCTGGGCAGGTACTCTAAGTCTTCAACGAAGAACTCGGTTGGGTACGGTGCGTCAGGAAGCAATGGCTTCATCATTGAGAGCATCTGACTCATATTTGGCTCAGGTCGCTGAAATATGCTCTCAACTGCTTCAGCATGGAGTTGGCAGCCTTCTTCGAAGAGTTCGCCAGGAGTGGGTAGGCCAGTGAGCTCAATGATATCAAATGCATTGGCTTCATGATGGACATTGCCGGTCATCCACTCCAGGACCCAAGTCTTCGGATCTCTGTTGTAGCCTTTGATGTGCAGTGTGGCATAGAACTGGAGCAGAAGCTCTTCATTCTAGTGCTCTTCATCTGTGACAAACGGCAGCAGGCCAACTTGCTTGAAGCAGTCCAGTGCTTCTTCCAGACCAGGCAGACCAGCAATAGCTTCAACCTCAAGGCGCTGGTGTGGAAAGATACGGCCTTGGTTGTAGAGGACGCAGGAGTAGTAGCTGCGCTGTGGGTTGCTCCAGAACTTATCTGATACGATCCGTTCCCTTGAATAAGGGTTCTTGGAGCGGCTGAAGAAAGTGTTGTCTGCCTTGAAGCTATTGACATTAAAGGTGCCAGGAGCTGTTGCATGACCTGGGAACCTTGGCAGTCGTGGGATTGGCTTCTAGACCTAGGGCCTGTGCGCAACATGATAGTTGAGCTGTGGACCGGCAGCAGACTCAGGCACAGAAGGGTCGGAGGCAGTAGCTTCAGTATCTCTTGAAGCTGTTGGTTGGTCGGGCTCCACAAATGCTTCAGTATTGGGTGTGGCAGCCGCAATGGTGGCAGCCTCATCACGTGTAGTGAGAGGGATGGATTCAGGTACGTTCTCCTTGAGAACTTCTTCTTGTTGGTGCGGGGGAGATGGAGCTTGAGGTTCTTCATGCTCTTCTTCATGGTCTTTGGCTGATGCAGCCGGAATGGCGTCAGAAGTCTGAGCCCTTGGCCCTTTGCGAAGCCTACGGAATGCAGGCGACACTGGTGGAGTTGCAGTGGGCTGGGGCTCATTCTCTTCCTCCTGTGGGTGATCTGCCCACGATGCATCTTGGGTGATTGGCGTCAAGGGACGACCAATGCTGATCATTTCGCTCGTTTCGAGCTGAGGAAGGACTTCATCATCTTGCACATTGTCTTGGAGACCAATATCTTCAGCAGCGTTGGGGTCGGCTGCTGGAATGTCTTCAGCGTGCGGAGCCTCTGTGAAAGCAGGCTCATGCACGGTCAGCTGACGATCTTCATTAGGAAAGCGGACGGAGAGGGGTTCGACTATCAGGGGCTCTGTGGGAGCAGCCCGAGACTTCTTGGTCTTGCGCTTCTTGATGGTGGGATCTGAAGGAGAGGCTTCAGGGTGTTTCCTCTTCCTTGCTTCAGCTTCGGCTGTCCTTGTCTTCTTAAGCTCTGAAGCAGTGGAGCGGTGCTTTGGCTTCGAGCCAGTCTTGGTAGTGGGGAAGACAATCGGAGCAGCTTCTTGCCTTGGGGCCTCTTGTTCAGCCACAGTGGGCTTCTTCTTTTTCTTCGCGGCCATCCTGGGGTCGATGCCGGGACGCCCAAGTGCCTTTCGCTTCTCGGCCTCATTGTAGGCCTGCACACAGAGATCAGCCAAATTCTTCATGTGCTCACGCGAACCCTGAGCCTCTGCACGTTTCTGCATAAAGTTTTCCTTCAACTCGTGCAGCATGACTTTGAAGTCTTTGACTTCTTGGATGCTGAGCGTGGCCATGTTCTGCTTGAACTGAGCCTTTTCAAAATCTATCTTCTGCTTCAGTTCCACTATGCGCTGGGCAATTGCGAGTTCTGAAGCAATAGCTCCTTGGAAGGCTACGCTGAGGCCAATGGGCAGCTGCAGATCATTGAAGCTGATGTTGGGTGTATCAAACCACTCATCAATGAAGTTGTGGATGATTGCTTCATCGAACAGAGGCAGATTGTTGAAGATTTCAGCCTCCTCCTTGCTCTTGATTAGCTGCTCAAGAGCGTCATCGGCAAGATCGTCGTCACTTGACAGATCAATGGCCTCGCAGCGCAGAACGGCAGCGGCAGTGAGCTCTTTGCCAGTACGTGGCTGAGGCTTCTTGGCTTCTTGGGGCTTGGAGACTCGTGATAAGTCTTCAGACTGCACACTTGCTTCAGGAGGTGCAGTGGCCAATGGCTTCGCTCTGGAGATCTTGGGAGAAGCGGCTGGCTTGGAAGCTTTTGGCTTCTTCTTCATCTGCTTCGGCTCCGGGGCAGCAGGAGCGTCATCAGACTCAGTGTCTGCTGGAGGGTCGTTCACAGCAGTCCCCTGGACTAGAATGCGAGTGATGAGGCCTTCGAGATTGGCATACGGCCCGATGACATTGGGATTTGCGTCGCGTGTGCCATCCGCCCTTGGCTTAGAGGGACCAGGGTTGAAGTCCAGCCCGAACTCCTTCTTGTTTTGCTTCGCAGAGTTCTGAGCAAATTGGAAGTTGCGCTTGAAGAGATTGTCATCGCGACACCAGAGAAGTGATGACGGATGTGCTTCAGCTGGCTGTGGTCCTCTGACCATGCATGGATAGAAGCCTTGAGCAATGGCTTCTTCTCTGGACCGGGGTACGAGATTTTTGTAAAAGACATCTCCCCATGGCCTCTTGATGGCGCACTTCTCTGCATATTCCTTGGTGACGAAGCGGTATTGGAACCACTGCTCTGCCCAATATCTTCGAATCCATTGGATTCGTGTCTTGCGCTGACCATAGCTTTCTTCAGGATCAGTTTGGTACATTTCTGCCAAGTCTTCAGGCAGATCCTTAGACGTTTCACCACGTCTCTGTCTACCTCCCTTCCTCGCTGGTTTTTCTGCTGCCATGAAGCTTAACTTGGAAGGCTTCAGATTCAAAGTCTTCAAAGGCTTCCGTTTGCTTGACCAGCAGGAACTTGCTTCGGGAGAATTGATGTGACGCTGCAAGAACTCTGCAAATGAATGCAGACTATGAGAACCAAAAGATTCTCCCATGGACATGTACCTGTGACAGGATTAAGGTGCGAGGGAAGGGGAAGAGGTCATATAAATTCTCAGAAGATTTTGAAGATAAATCAGTTTAGAAGATATTGACCTCATCATGCGAAGACATTCACTTTATAGAAAAGAAGTTGGTTCCAGATTTGTACGAACCCATAGATCAGTACAAGTGAGGAATCTAACTACTTCATGAAGAACAAGTGAATATACTAGGCAAGTTATGAGATGCAGATGAGAGGGATGAAACTTGTGTGAATGGAAACCTCTTTTGACAGAAAGTGATGGAGCTATAGGATCAAAAGAGGCTGTAAAAAGACTTGTTATTTACCAGAGATGGAACTGCTAGACGAGGTGAGAGTTGAGGCCGAGCAGTTCGATCCTCCGTGCCCTAACTTGGCGATGGAAGATACCTACGGCGACGACGGAGAGACCGATGTCCGCTGTCGGCGTGCGAACGGCGTCGGAGAGGTTGGGGCATTGAAGCACTTCGTCGCCGGCGTCGTTGAGAGTTAGCGGTGGCGCTAGGGTTCGTGCGAGGGTGGAAGAAGAGATAATGACCGCAGTGAAATGTGTATTTATAGGGATATGGGCGGCACTGCGCTATTACTCAGGTGCCCCTGGTGATTCGCATCTGATCAGTACGTGGCCAGCATGCGGAATTGTGGGGGCAGTTTCACCCCACGCACGCCTTGTTTGTCGGGAGCCGTTCCTACTTCTCCGGATTTCTTGTTGATGGAAAAACATTGAAAGCTGTTTTAAAGTTTGTCTCTGTGTCTTCATCTGACAAGGATGCAGTGAAGACATTCGACAGTTTCAATAGAATGCATATGACTTGGAGAGATAGAGTTTGAGGTAGGAAGCATGGAGAGGTTAGGGTCCGATCACATTCACTTAGTTCAAAGGATTCAATCAAGAAGACATAGCTATAAGTGAATGCTCTAGAGGACAGAACACCAGTACATATCTAATCAACACAGTGAAGATAATCATGAAGACATGTTGAGATTGAAGCCAAACCAAATGTGAAGACATAGCAAATGTAATGCCATGAGTGAAACACTTCAAGCAGAAAATTTGGTTGTGGCGTTACCCACCGTATAGGAAGTATTAGACCCAGACACGGCGCACAATTATCGTGGCGCTCCGAAGTCAAATTCCACGTTAATGTATTCACACTTAGAATGTATGTCTTCATTACTTGAAGATATACGTTACTTCGTGTGTTGCACATCTAAGTCATCATCATGCATAAGTGTTAGGATGTGTGCCTGATCACAGGACATTTGAGGATTCCAAGATATTTAGCTCACACCGTAACTTGCAAAATCTCTTCTCATCCAAGGGCTTGGTGAAGATAACTGCCAATTGCTATTCAGTGTTGACGTGTATGATATCAATGTCTTCCTTTGCAACATGATCTCTGAGAAAATGATGACGAATTTCAATGTGCTTTGTCTTCGAGTGCTGAACTGGGTTGTTGGCGATCTTGATGGCGCTTTCGTTGTCGCAGTAGAGTGGCACTTGCTTCAGATGAATGCCATAATCCTTGAGGGTTTGCTTCATCCATAGAAGCTGAGCGCAGCAGGATCCAGCAGCAATGTATTCCGATTCAGCAGTGGAGAGAGATACACAGTTCTGCTTCTTTGAAGACCAACAGACAAGTGATCGGCCCAGAAAGTGACATGTGCTTGATGTGGACTTCCGATCAACCTTGTCACCAGCGTAATTAGCATCCGAAAATCCAACCAAATCAAACTCTGAGCCCTTTCGATACCATAACCCTAGAGTTGGGGTGTGAGCCAAATATCGAAGAATTCGCTTCACAGCTAAGTGATGCGACTCCTTTGGTGCCGCTTGGAACCGAGCACACATGCAAACACTAAGCATAATATCTGGCCTAGATGCACATAAATAAAGCAAAGAACCAATCATGGAGCGGTATACCTTTTGATCGAACTCTTTACCATTGTCGTCAGGACCCAGATGATGTTTGGCTGGCATTGGTGTTGTGAAGCCTTTGCAGTCTTGCATACCGAACTTCTTCAGGCAATCTTTGAGATATTTCTCTTGAGATATGAAGATGCCATTGTGTTGTTGCCGTATCTGAAGACCGAGGAAGAATTTCAGCTCTCCCATCATAGACATCTGATATTGCTCTTGCATCATATATCCGAACTCCTCACTGTACTTCTGATTAGTGCAGCCGAAGATAATGTCATCCACATATATTTGGCACACAAACAGTTCACCATCATATGTCTTCGTGAAGAGAGTGGGATCTAGGGAACCAGGTATGAAGCCTTTGCTCTTCAGGAAGTATTTGAGTGTATCATACCAGGCCCGAGGGGCTTGTTTGAGGCCATATAGTGCCTTATTGAGCTTGTAAACCATGTCAGGATGTTTTGGATCTTCAAACTCAGGTGGTTGTGCAACATACACTTCTTCAATTTTGCCATTGAGGAAGGCACTTTTTACATACATTTGATACAAAATGATGTTGTGATGATTTGCATAGGCCAGCAGTATATGGATGGCTTCAAGTCTGGCAACAGGAGCAAATGTTTCACCGAAGTCAATGCCTTCCACTTGAGTATATCCTTGAGCAACGAGACGAGCCTTGTTTCTGACGACTTGGCCATGCTCATCTTGCTTGTTGCGGTATATCCATTTGGTGCCTATTATGTTATGCTTCCGTGGATCAGGACGCTTAACCAACTCCCATACATTGTTCAACTCAAACTGTTGAAGCTCTTCTTGCATAGCTTGAATCCATTCAGGTTCCATAAAGGCTTCATCAATTTTCTTGGGTTTAGTGATTAAAACGAATGCGAAGTGTCCGCAGAAATTTTCCAGTTGAGTTGCCCTTGAACGAGTCAGTGGACCAGGTGCATTGATGCTATCAATGATTCTGTCAATCTGCACTTCATTGGCAACACGAGGATGTAGGGGTCGAAGACTTTGCTCTTGCTGATCTATGTTGTCATGGGGAGGAATGTCTTCAGGCTGAGCATTGTCTTCATGAGGATCAGGTGCTGAGATGATAAGTTCTTCTTCAGGATGAGCTTCAGAAGGTATAATTTCTCCAGTTCCCATTAGCTTGATTGATTCACTGGCTAGAACTTCATCTAGCACATCTGGTAGTTGCTCTCTTTGTGACCCATTGGTCTCATTGAACCGCACATCCACTATTTCAACCACTTTGTAGTGAAAGAGATTGAAGACTCTGTAGGAGTGCGAATCCTTTCCATATCCAAGCATGAAGCCCTCGTGTGCTTTTGGAGCAAATTTTGAGGTGTGGTGAGGGTCCTTGATCCAGCGTCTTGATCCAAATACTCGGAAGTAACTGACATTTGGCTTCTTGCCGGTCAGAAGTTCATAAGATGTCTTGTTCAGCAGCTTGTGAAGATAAACACGGTTGATAGTATGGCATGCAGTGTCAATGGCTTCAGTCCAGAATTTTCTTGGTGTCTTGTACTCATCTAACATTGTTCTGGCCATCTCAATGAGTGTTCTGTTCTTGCGTTCGACGATGCCATTCTGTTGTGGCGTGTATGGAGCTGAGAATTCATGAGTGATGCCCAATGTATCAAGATATGTGTCAAGGCCAGTGTTCTTGAATTCTGTGCCATTGTCACTTCTGATGTGCTTTATCTTGGCACCATAATTATTCATAGCCCGATTTGCGAAGCGTCTGAAGACATCCTGCACTTCAGTCTTGTAAAGGATTTTGTGCACCCAAGTATATCTAGAGTAATCATCAACAATGACGAAGACATAGAGGCAAGCAGTAGTTGAAAAAGTCGAGTAGTGAGTGGGACCGAAGAGATCCATGTGAAGCAGTTCGAAGGGTTGAGTAGTGGTCATGATTGTCTTCGAAGGATGTTTTGCCCTTGTCATCTTCCCAGCTTCACAGGCACCGCATAAGTGATCTTTCTTGAACTTGACGCCCTCGATGCCTATGACATGCTTCTTCTTTGCAAGGGTGTGGAGGTTCCTCATGCCAGCATGCCCAAGTCTTCGATGCCAAAGCCAGCATTCTGAAGCCTTTGCGAGAAGACATACTGCAAGATGTGGCCCTGCTGAGAAATCTACCACGTACAAATCATCTTTCCGATACCCTTCAAACACTAGAGACTTGTCAGATTCCAGTAGTACCAGGCAACGATATTTTCCAAATATTACAATCATGTTCAAATCGCAAAGCATTGAGACAGACATTAAGTTGAAGCCAAGGGATTCAACAAACATGACTTTATCCATGTGTTGATCCTTTGAGATTGCAACTCTACCTAAACCTAGTACCTTACTTTTACCAGTGTCAGCGAATGTGATGTGGCTCTTGTCAGATGGACGTAAGGTTGAGTCCATAAAGAGACTTCTTTTGCCAGTCATGTGATTTGTACACCCATTGTCAATAATCCATTCTGAAGACTCTGAAGTCACTGGTGTCGTACCCTACAGTGCAGTTAGGGGGATAGGCTTCACCAAGAGTATTGTGAAGCAAAAACATTTGATGAACCAGTGGGTTATGAAAACTTAAATCCAGGTTAGGGTAAGTAGGGATAGTAGCATGCGATTCAGGTATGAAATACATAGTGATGCCATTCGGGCATTTGATCTTGCGCCCCACAAGATTTTTAAGGTCCCCAGCAATAGCGTCAGAAGATTTTGGTTTTCTGCTGGAGACCTTTCCCTGCAAAGGAGAGTTAAGCTTTCTTAACCACCCACATCTTCAAGGGTGGCTTAGAAGCAATAAGTCTAAGTGCAGCATCTGAGAATTTTGGCCTTGGAGCCCTAGCAAACAGTCTAGCAGGTGGGCAATAGTACTCATAAGAATAGGCAGAATAGTTCTTGGTCATGTGAGAATGACGGTTTGAAGAACCGCTCTCATATGCCTGAGCATGGTTTCCCTGCAAAACATTTGTGTTAGTGCGACTCAAGTGAGTCCTCTGCCTGTATGAAGCCTTTGGACCATATGAAGCCTTTGGTCTGAGGTTTGTCTTCTTCATGTGAGGTGTCATGAAGACATTCACAGGAAGATTCTCAAGACACGTTCTTGGAACCCAGATCTTCTTCATAGGCGGTCCATTCCTGCAGTTAGTACCAATGTACCTGGCAAATACTTCACCATTCTGATTCTTAAACAGTTTATAGTTTGCATCAAAGGATTCATCAATGATAGTAGGATTAGCACAAGTGTAGCCAGATAGATTGGATGGATCTGCTGAGGATTCCTTTGCAGCAACCCATGTGGTTTTGGGGTACTGCTCAGGTTTCCAGTAAGAGCCATCTGCATTAATTTTCCTCACGAACTCAACACCCTCTTTCCTAGGGTTTCGGTTCAGAATCTGATTCTTGAGGACATCACATAATGTCTGATGTCCTTTGAGACTTTTGTACATCCCTGTTTCAAGCAATGTCTTCAACCTAGCATTCTCATCAGCAATAGCAGTGGTATCCTCAGCAGAGGGTTTAGTTACCACTTCAACAGTTGAAGATATTGCAACAGCAGTAGTAGTGGAACATTCAGCAACAGAAATAGCATTATCACGCTCAATGCATTTAAGGCATGGTGGTTCAAATCCTTCCTGAGCAGAACTGATCTGTTCGGCTCGAAGTGACTCATTTTCCTTTTGAAGATCTTCATGATCCGCTCTCAACTTCTCAAGATCTTGCTTATTTTGAAGATAATCATAGGAAAGCTTTTCATGAGTAGTTGAGAGAGTCTCAAGACGATCTTCGAGTTCCTGATACTTAACATGAAGATTTTTTATGTCTTCAATTAAGGATTCAGAACGAGTCATTTCAGCACCCAACAGATCATCGCTTCTGTCTAACAGTTTTTGAATATGTTCCATGGCCTTTTGTTGTTCAGTTGCAATTTTAGCAAGTGTTTTGTAACTGGGTTTTGAATCACAATCAGAGTCATCGTCACTGGATGTTTGATAGTGAGTAGTGCGTGTGTTTACCTTGGCACCACGTGCCATGAAGCAGTAGGTAGGAGTAGAGTCGTCCTTGTCATTTGCATCGGTGTTGGTGATGGAGTCATTGTCTTCAGTGTTGAAGATGGACTTGGCGACGTAGGCTGTAGCCAGACTCGCAATGCCTGAATCAGACTCCTCCTCAGACTCCACCTCTGCCTCCTCAGAAGCGGACTCCTCCTCTGAATCCATTTCCTTGCCAACAAACGCACGAGCCTTGCCAGATGAACTCTTCTTGTGTGATGAAGACTTTGAGGAAGACTTGGACGAAGACTTTGAGTATTTCTTTGTTTTCTTATCGTCAGAGTCATATTCCTTGCTCTTCTTCTTGTTTCTGTTCTCATTGTCCCATTGTGGACACTCAGAGATGAAGTGTCCAGTTTTCTTGCACTTTTGACATGTTTTCTTCTTGTAGTCAGGAGCAGAAGCTTCATCATTCCTTGAGCTTGATCGTGAAGACTTTCTAAAGCCTTTCTTCTTGGTGAATTTCTGGAACTTCTTCACTAGCATTGCAAGTTCCCTTCGAATGTCTTCAGGATCATCAGAACTGCTGTCAGATTCTTCTTCAGATGAGGACACAGCTTTTGCCTTCAAGGCACGAGTTCGCCCATAGTTTGGACCGTAGATATCTCTTTTCTCAGAAAGCTGAAACTCATGTGTGTTGAGCCTCTCAAGTATGTCAGACGGATCGAGTGTCTTGAAGTCTGGACGTTCTTGAATCATCAGGGCTAGGATGTCAAATGAACTGTCAAGTGATCTCAGCAGCGTCTTGACGATTTCATGCTTGGTGATCTTAGTGGCGCCAAGGGCTTGAAGCTCATTTGTGATGTCAGTGAGCCGGTCAAATGTGTGCTGGACATTCTCATTGTCATTTCGCTTGAAGCGGTTGAAGAGATTGCGAAGAACACTAATTCTCTAATCTCTCTGGGTTGAGATGCCTTCATTAACCTTGGAGAGCCAGTCCCAAACCAGCTTGGATGTCTTCAAGGCACTCACACGGCCATACTGTCCCTTGGTCAGATGACCAAAGATAATATTCTTGGCAGTGGAGTCCAGTTGAGTGAACTTCTTGACATCAGCAGCAGTGACACCTTCTCCAGCCTTGGGAACACCGTTTTCGACGACATACCATAGGTCAACGTCAATGGCTTCAAGATGCATGCGCATCTTATTCTTCCAGTAGGGATATTCAGTTCCATCGAAGACGGGGCACGCAGCGGAGACTTTAATTATCCCTGCAGTCGACATAGCTAAAACTCCAGGTGGTTAAACCGAATCACATAGAACAAGGGAGCATCTTGCTCTGATACCAATTGAAAGTGCGTTATATCGACTAGAGGGGGGGGTGAATAGGCGATTTTTATGAAAGTCTTCAAAACGTGGAAGTTATGAAGACAAACAGAGTGCTCAAGCCTATCACGATGCAGCGGAAGTTAGATTACACAACGCAAGCCATAGTCAAGTATACAATATAGTGAAAGCACACTGACAAACAGCTTCAGTGTAATGAGGATCAGGTTGGAAGAAGTTATGAAGCCAAACAGATCATACAGTCAAGTTGTGAAGACAGAAGATAAAGCAAGCATGCAATAACTTCACAATGTGTACTGGTAAGTAAAGGGAGGTGAAGATGAAACCAGTGACACGTTGAATACAATGATATGTTGGACCAGTTCCAGTTGCTGTGACAACTGTACATCTGGTTGGAGCGGCTAGGTATTTAAACCAAAGGACACACAGTCCCGGACACCCACTCCTGAACACGCAGCTCAGGACACCCAGTCCTCACCGTTTTCTCCTTGAGCTAAGATCACACAGACGTCGCCCAATCACTCTGGTAAGTCTTCAAGGTAGACTCCCAAACCTTCACAGACTTCGTTCACCGGCAATCCACAATTTCTCTTGGATGCTCAGAACGCGACGCCTAACCGTCTGGAGGATGCACAATCCTCAAGTGTAATAAGTCTTCAGATCACTCAGACAAGAAGACTTAAATGATGCCCAATTACTCTGGCTCTGGGTGGTTAGGGCTTTTCTCCTCGCTAGGGATTTTCTCTTAAAGGCTTCGAGGTGGGTTGCTCTCAAACGACAAAAGCCGTGCACTGAAATCTGAGCAGCCAACCATTTATGGTTGTAGGGGTGGACTATTTATAGCCACTTGGCAACCCTGACCTGATTTGTCCGAAATGACCCTGGGTCACTAAGGAACTGACACGTGTACTAACGGTCGGATTTCGAACTCTCACGGCAACTTTACTTGGGCTGCAAGTAAAGCTGACTTGTCTGACTCTGGACAAGACTTTCTCTCATTGTCTTCACTCGAAGACATAGGATTTTAATTAGGCATCACTTCAGTCATCCAGACTGGTTCTCTTGGACCCCACTTAATAGTACAGTGGTTCCTATGACACAACATGAATGAAGTAAAACTACGAAGGATCTAAGTCTTCGAGTTCCATAGGCTTCATGGGGAGTCTTCATATGTCATTGTCTTCGACATGAATGTCTTCATGAACCACCATTGTCTTCAATGTCTTCGTACATTTTTGGGGGTCATCTCTGGTAGCTAAACCGAATCAATGAGGGACTTCTACCTGTGTTATCCTGTAATTCTCACAAACACATTAGTCCCTCAACTAGGTTTGTCGTCAATACTCCAAAACCAACTAGGGGTGGCACTAGATGCACTTACACGAGGCCTTCCTCCGCATCCATCCCCACTTCGGGCTGTGGCTGAAAGTCTTCAACGTGAAGCCGAAGGTGGTGGATGGTCAGCACACGGAGTGTGGAGGGGCCATGGTGAGCAACATGTCCAACATCTCCTGGCCCAAAGGCACCTTTATAGAGACAGTATAGGAATGGCAAAAGCAGTGGTTCTATATCATAGAACCTCGCGGCACCACCTGGGCTGCAGCTGCCGAATTCTGTTCTAGTGCTCCCACGCGGCTCACCTCCTGGGTCGAGAAGAGTCCGGACTGGTGTTCTCCTGACGAGCTGATAGCGCTGCAGACGCGCGTTCAAAGCATGGTGACCAAGGACGTCAAGCTTGTCGACGTTATCCAGGTGATGCTGGTCTGCCGGATTCTTCCGTGCCAGCGCCGAAGCCGCCCTTCATTGGAGTTCAATTCGAAGAAGCACCAGACCCTGAGAAGGCTCTTTGACACCTCTCATGAAGGGGCCTGGAAGTTTCTCTTTAAGGGCAACGAGAAGTCACCGGCCACAGACTCAGACCGTGGTCACAATTGTAAATGCCCCACCAACAAGGTATGTTTCTTTTGACGTATTCCCAACTTGAATGTTTCGAGGATGATGTCTGAAATTTGGTATTGCTCCTTTAAGACTGGGTGGAGAAGGCGCAGCGGATCCAGTGTCCGGCGCCGCTGCCCGGGGAACCGGTCATCCCGTGCCTCGCGAGGATGTTGGTGCCGGCGCCGTATATGGCGCCGGAGAAGAAGGACAAGAAGAAGGCCTAGGGGGCCAAGAGTGACCCCCCTCGCAAGGGCGCTTCGGACGCGACATCCGAAGACAACAAGGCCCATTCCTCCGTCCCCGAGGACAATGACGAGGAACAGGAGGAGGAACACAACCCTCCTCCCGAGGAGAAGAAGAAGAAGAAGAAGAAGAAGAGGGTGGCCCCAGCACATCCGGAGGCGAAAGCGCCCAAAAAGCGGAAGGGCACCCCCCCGGTCAGCACCACGTGGAACGTTGACAGTAGTCAGGAATGACGCCCCCGCACTAGGCTTCAGGCCGCATCATAAGCGACATGGCTCATTTACGTGCATATCCAGCCCTTTCTTTTTATTATGCTAACATAGTTAATCCATACTTTTGCAGTCCGGCCCGTGACCTTATCTAGCATTCCTCATCTGGAGGTTCGCTGGCTTCGTCGGAGATGGCGAGCATGTCGCCACCGCCTGCTTGCTCCCCCGGGGCCAAGGACGACACTGAAGTGTTGGCCCAGAGGGCCGCTCCGAAGGGAGGAGCTCAGGACATTGTCCGGGGGCGCTACAAGGCGGGACCTCCACTGCCGGACAGATGGGGGAGCAGATCCCCAAGGAGATCGGCGAAGAGGGCCGTATTCAGTTCGGCCCTCAGCCGGATACGATTCCGGAGATCCATATGGCTCCGGAATCAGGCGAGCACCCTCCTTCGAAGGAGCGGGTGTGCCAATACCGGTGGCCCCTGTCCACCCAAGGGCGCCGAATGACCTGATGGAGCGTTATGAGGCGCCTCCATTGTGGACGAGCACCGTGTCCTTATGGGTGCATTGATCGAGAAGGTACAGTCTGCCAAGAGTGGACTAGACGAAGCCTGCAGCAATCTGTTGACGGGTTTCGAGGTAAGTGACATAGAAAGAGGAAAACCCCATGTATTCAGTAGCCCCTGAGACACTGTCCGGAGTTCGGCAAGAAGAACCAAACAGAGGATCAACCTCTTATTGTAGGAGACTAACAGAGTATGTATGAATAAGCAGGCGTCCTTGTTGGCCGTGACTTCGCATACTGCCGAGGTCTCCAAGCTGACACGGAAGCTGGAGCGGACCGAGAACGAGCTCGGCGAGATTAAGGTTCAGCTCCAAGAGAAGCAAGGTGAGGAACGACTTGTTGTATGTTCGGGAAAGGATAAGCGTTGTGTAGTGGCAGCGATATCGTTATATGTGCAGAAGCCGCGACCGAGGTCGGGGCCCTGAAGAAGGCCCTGGGCGAGGCCGAGGAGAAGGTTGTCCAGGAGCAGACCGCCCGTAAGGAGCTCAAGGCCTGGGTCAAAGAAGTCCAGCAGGAGCTCCAGGATGCGGTGAAGAAACGCAAGCCCTTGGAGCATGATGCGTCGGTTCAAGGGACTGAACTCGCCAAGGCTCGTCAAAGCGCGGAGACTACCTGGAATGAGGCCCTGGCTGCCCTCCAGGAGATGCAGGAGGCCAAGAAGATCACGGCGGGTAAGGCATTTAAGATGCAAAGCAAGTATGCGGAGAAGCAGTACCTTTTACTAACTCGAGTTTGGAGTTCCCCAGGGGCCTTCGTGGATTTGCCATGCAGTGTATCCGATGCCGCGGAGTTCTATCGAGCCAAAGGAGGGGGTTCCATGGAGAGGCTATTCTCGTCGTAGTATGCAGCGCCGGAGCATCTCGTGTCCTTCACCGATCAGCTGAAACAGCTGGAGCTGCATATGGTGGCCGAACTAGCCATTAAGGATTTGATAATCCGGCTATGGCCAGCCGAAGCTATGCCCGGCAGCTTCTTCGGACTCGTGAGGCGGGTGGTGAACGCCTGTCCTCGGCTAGAAGTCGTGAAGCGCTCGGCCTGTATTGAAGGTGCGCGCATGACCTTCGCCCGTTGCAAATGTGGTGGGCGAATATGGACGCCGTCAAGGTGACCGGGGGGGCACCAGAGGGCAAGGAGCACCGTACACCGGAATGGTATTTTGCGGATGTCCTGGAGGGGTCTCGCCTTGCGGCAGCACAATCTTCACAGGACATTGTGTTTGAATGAATGTATTCATGTGTTGCCTTGGCCTTGTATTGTGAGAAACAAAGCCTGTTTTGTTAATGCAATTTTGTTATGCTTTGATTGTTTCCTCCTCTGCGGCCGTGTTATATGTAATCTGAAGGTTGGCCAGTCATCGGCTTCTGCCCTCACGTAGATAGTACGGAGGTGTTCGAGATGGAATCTAAACAATCTTGATCCAATTACATGGTTCTTGAAGGAGTTGTTTAGCGCAACGAACAAGGCAATCGGACTATACGGCTTAAACACACTCACTTAGCCATAGGAGTTTTATAATAAAGCATGGGTGCAGCCCCTGGTTCGGGCTAGAGTGCTGTCATCTTCTGATCGGGAAGTGCCGATCTTTCGCATAATGCGGATAAAATCTCCAACGATTTGTAACCCTCAAGTAGCTGACCGGCTCTCACCGCATCATGACAGTCAGTTTTTGGCTTTCTCTACTGAGGTGCTCGTCTGGTCCAAGCCAGGGCACAATCGCAGAAGTTCTCCCTTTACTACCCTAGCCGATGGAGCAGAATGTAGGGTAGCAAGCACAGGAGCAGGGAAACCCAACTATTGACCAAAGACATGATTCGGAGCCAATGCATATCATGCTAGATTCGGGGTGCCGAACTTATATATAAGAAGTGTTCGGACTGTGCTGCCATATTGTGGGTGATAGGTAGCCCCTGGCGAATATAAAACGTAAAATAGTGTCGATGCAGCAGATAGGTAAATCAAAATAAAACGAAGCAAGAAGCGAAAAACATAGAGACTAGGCCATGAACCATTTTTATTATAGCTGGATGGATACATCAAGGCGTATCTTGTATAGATGGTGTTGGAAGTATCCGGCCATTTAACATGCCAGAATCAGTATGGCACAGCGTGCGGGTCCTGAGAAATAAGTGTGAATACCGTCAAGAAGAACGTGTAAAGGTTACCCTACACACATGTGTTGCTTTCCTCTGTTGCGTTCCAGTCCTTCTAGAGGACTTGATATCAGGCCTGCGAAAAAGGTGCCTGTAATGAAAAAAAAGTAAAAGTATGTGTGTCCGGGATCGGTTTTGCCGAATTGTAGCCCCCAGGTTGTCTCGTGCCTCCATCGATGTCCATGGAATTTTGAGTGCGTAATTGTGTACGCGTGGTACGAGTGCCACTACCTCATTGGGGCTGGGACGGAGGCCGAATTGCTAGTCGAGCTCTTGACGAGCCGCGCTGTCCTGTTGAAGTGTAGTCCGGACCCTCTTGATGGTGTCCAGCGGCTCGGCAGCTGGATTACAATGCTGCTTGAGAAGGTCGTTCTGTTCTTCTGCTGCCATGGCGGCGATTTGCTCCTCTGTTCACAGGGAGCGTTTCGTATTGCCATTGACTGTTATGACGCCGCATGGAACGGGCATCTTGAGCTTGGGATAAGCATAGTGTGGCACTGCGTTAAATCTAGCAAACGCCGTTCGTCCGAGCAGTGCGTGGTAGCCGCTGCGGAAGGGGACGATATCGAAGATTAACTCTTCTCTTTGGAAGTTGTCCGGAGAACCAAAGACCACCTCCAGCGTGATTGAGCCCATACAGCGGGCCTCTACACCTGGTATGACTACTTTAAAGGTAGTCTTTGTAGGCTTGATTCTAGAGGGCTTAATGTCCATCTTCCATATTGTATCCTGGTACAGCAGATTGAGGCTGACTCCACCATCCATCAGGACTCATGTGAGGTGGAATCCGTCGATGATTGGGTTAAGGACCAGTGCGGCCGAACCGCCGTGGCGGATACTAGTCAGATGATCTCGTCGATCAAATGTGATTGGAAATGACGACCATGGATTGAACTTGGGGGCGACTGGCTCTACCGTGTAGACGTCCCTGAGTGCTCGTTTGTGCTCCTTTCTAGGGATGTGCGTGGACTATATCATGTTCACCGTTTTGACTTGGGGGGGGGGGGATTTCTTCTATCCCCCGATGTTCGGCTGCCGGGGCTCTTCATCATCGTCCTCACTTTGTGATCCCTTTTCTTTGTTTTCGGCATTTAACTTGCCAGCTTGCTTGAAGACCCAACAACCCCTGTCGGTATGATTGGCTTGCCTATCTGGGGTGCCGTGAATTTGGCACGGACAGTCGAGTATGCGGTCAAAGCTGGAAGGTCTTTCGTTATTTCTTTTGTAGGGCTTCTTCCATTGGCCGGACTTGGAGCCACTGAATCCGGCGTTGACTGTGGTGTCCTCGGTGTTGTCGCCATTACTTCGGCGTTTGTGTCTATTGCGCCGGAACTTGCCGGTGTTGTTGTTGGCCTCGGTGGGACCTGCCTCGCTGGCTGTGTTTTTCCTACGTGCCAGCCAGCTGTCCTCGCCTGCGCAAAAGCGGGTCATGAGTGCCGTAAGGGCTGCCATTGACTTCGGTTTTTCTTGTCCGAGGTAGCGTGCTAGCCATTCGTCACAGATGCTATGTTTGAAGGCTGCTAGGGCCTCGGCATCCGTACAGTCAACGATCTGGTTCTTCTTGGTTAGGAACCTAGTCCAGAATATTCTGGCTGATTCTCCAGGTTGTTGAACTATGTGGCTTAGGTCATCCGCGTCTGGTGGTCGGACATAAGTTCCTTGGAAGTTGTCGAGGAAAGCCTCTTCCAAGTCTTCGCAGCTGCCGATGGATTGCCGAGCTGGTCCTTTGAGCTTTAATGGGAGGTATTTGATGACGTGGAGGTCATTTCCTCGGGCCATGTGGATGTGGAGGATGAAATCCTCAATCCATACTGCAGGATTGGTTGTGTCATCGTATGATGCGATATTGATGGGCTTGAACCCCTCAGGGTATTCATGATCCAATACTTCATCTGTGAAGCAGAGCGTGTGTGCGGCGCCTCTGTATCGGGCCACATCATGGCAGACCTTCGAGGGAGCCCGTCTGCGGTATTCTGCCCGAGCGTGGTTAGGTTTGTCACATCCGAATAGGTGATCGTCGCCGTGCCTCGAAGCACGTCCTCGTGATCCATAGATTGATCTTGTGTGTCCTACTCTACTGTCCAGTGTCTGTCGGAGGTCGTACATATGACTCTGGACCTTTCCGTCTTTATTATGGCGGGGTAGTGGGGCGGTCTGCTGTTCGGCCTGAGTTGCCGCTTTATCCCGACCGCGGGGTAGCCGTTCGGCCGCCCTGTCCCGACCATGTGGTGGTCGGTCAACATTACGCGAGGGAGATATGTGCTCTAGCGCCTCCTCATCGAAATGAGGTAGCAATCTGTGTTTCGGGTAGCTCTTGGTTGGGCGGTTGAGGCCGTATTCCTCGGCTATCAGGACATCAGTCCACCTGTCGACGAGCATGTCCTGTTCGGCTTGAAGCTGTTGTTGTTTCTTTTTCAGGCTCCTTGAAGTGGCTATGAGCTGAAGCTTAAAGCGCTCCTGTTCGAGAGGATCCTTAGGAATGATGAAGTCTTCGTTGCCAAGGCTTGTCTCCTCCTCGGAGGGTGGACGGTAACTATCATCCTCTGAGTCATCTTCTATGGCATGTTCATTAGGGTTGTCTTGCCTGCTGTCGTGTTCCTGTTCGGATGTAGCCCCGACAGGGTCTTCGTTGTTATCGGCGTCACCCGGGGTACTATTTTCTCCGGTGCCAGTGTTGCCGTCCTTTGAGCGGCGGGGCTTGGGGCGACGCTTGGACTGTGTCTCGGAGGGTGTATTCACATCTGGCTCTTCTTTGCTTTCGTCAGATCCTTTAGGTGTATCAACCATGTACACGTCGTATGAAGAGGTAGCCGTCCAACCTCCAGTAAATGGTGGGTCTTGGCCCTGCTCCTAGTCAGCATCGTCGTCCATACCGTTAATGTCTTCGGAGCCATAGTCAAGCATGTCGGTTAAATCATCGACGGTGGCTATGAGGTGGGTGGCCGGTGGGGAGCAAAATTCCTCATCATCCGTATCTAGGTCGAACCAGACATAGTTCAGCTGTGGGTCCTTCTCCAAGGACAAATTCTTAAAAGATTTTAGCATGTCACCCAAAGGCAAGTGCTAGAAGACATCCGCGGCGCTGAACTCGAAGATCGATAACCGATCTAACTCGGTGTCCCTGGGCGTACACAATCCAGAACTTGAAGCCAGAGACGAGTCTGGAGTTCCATTAAAGCGAATGCTACAGGGCGTCGAGTCCATGTGCGGCTCCAACTCCACGGACTCTGAGGCCTCGGATGGCTCGATCTGCTTTGGCTCTAAGGTCGTTGCAGCTGTAGGAACCATCTCCAGCATGTGATTCGATGACAGATTTAAGTCACGCTCATCGGGATGAAGGGGAGCGATCACCGCAGGCTCAAATCCCTTGAAGATCAAGTCTTCACGGATATCCGCGACGTAGTTCAAGCTTCCGAATACGACCTGATGGCTGGGGGCGTAGCTGTCGATCTGCTCCAGATGGCCAAGCGAGTTCGCTCACAGTACGAAGCCGCCGAATACAAAGATCTGTCCGGGGAGGAAGGTTCCTCTTTGGACAGTGTCATTATTGACGATTGAAGGGGCCATCAAGCCTCTTGTTGACGGCACAGTGGAAGTCTTAATGAAAGCACCAATGTCGGTGTCAAAACCGGTGGATCTCAGGTAGGGGGTCCCGAACTGTGCGTCTAGGATGGATGGTAATAGGAGACAGGGGACACGATGTTTACCTAGGTTCTGGCCCTCTCTATGGAGGTAATACCCTACTTCCTGCTTGATTGATCTTGATGAATATGAGTGTTACAAGAGTTGATCTACCACGAGATCGTAATGGCTAAACCCTAGAAGTCTAGCCTATGAATATGGTAATGAGTATACGTGTTGTCCTTTCCGGACTATCCCCTCCGGTTTATATAGACACCAAGGGGATCTAGGGTTTACATGGAGTCGGTTACATAAGAAGGAATCTTCGGTCGTCAAGCTTTCCTTCCACGCCAAGTAGAGTCCATTCCGGACATGGTGCAGTCTTCGGTCTTCATGTCTTCACGGCCCATCAGTCCGACCCATAGATAACAGGTCGGACATCCGAGGACCCCTTAGTCCAGGACTCCCTCAATGCCCAACAAAGACCACTTTGAGATTGCTTCTCTTAAATACAGCCACATGGAATTTACCAAAATGAGAATCATAACCGGCATGAGCCAATTGAATTGTTGAAAGTAAATTGTAGTGAAGGGATTGGACAAGCATGACATTTGAAAGTGAGGAATCATTAGAGATTAGCACCTTGCCCAAACCCAATACCTTGCCCTTTCTATTATCACCAAATGAGATGTTCGAAGAGGCCTGGAGTGAATCAACGAACTCCATAAGTATCTCCCTTTCTCCGCTCATATGATTGGTGCATCCACTATCGATCACCCATTGTTTTCCACCGGAGATATAGTCCTACAAGAATCAAGCTTTGGTTATAGGTACCCATTTTACAATGCGTCCTAGGGAGTTGGCAACAAGGGTCTTTGGAACCTAAATAGTCCAAGTATAATCATCATAGTTAGTTCCAACAAATTTTGCAAATGTATAGCCATCATCTCCTCTCATGAGGACATAAGATGGATTGTTCTTGCCGACAAAATCCTTCGGAATGACTTTATCCCTAGTGACCTTGCCATTCCCAACAACCCCTTTTTCCTTCTCCTTTTCCTTGTGCCCTTCTTGCACAAACACTACTTTTTGTCGAGGAGTGGGAGTCAGAATGATCTTCTTCTTATTGCTCTTCTTCTTGTTCTTACCATTCTTGGACGCGGGATCAAACCCAATTCCCTCCTTGGCAACACACTCCTTTTGGTTATTCAAGGGGTCATTGAGGTTTTTCTCCCCTTGAATGCATGACACAAGCCCTTTCTCAAATTGGGCCTTTAACTTCTTATTCTCCTCTTGGAGCAAGGTGCAATCATGAACAAAGTTAGCCGTACAAGAATAATCATTTAACTCCATAGGAGGTAAGAAAGTGAGTGCCTTAATGGTTGTAGCTTTAAGTTGAGTATAAGACTTGGTGAGGGCAATGAGGTCGCCTTTGACAACCTTGGAACTAGTCATAAGGAACTCATGTTCCTCAACAAGTCTCGTGTGATCAACTGGAAGCTTTTCAACCCTAACATTAAGAGTATCCTTGTTCTCAAGAGAAAGTTGCAAAGCATCATTGGTTTTAACAAAGTCAAGTTGATGAGCCGACAAGGCTTCCTTAAGTGATGCTCCCAAGACACTCTCTTCTTGTAGCTCGTTCTTGAGGAGTTTGACTCTCTCTTTTTCCTCTATGAGAAGGTTTTCAACATTCTCAATAAAATCATCGTGTTTGGCGAGTGACATAAGGAGATTGCCAAACCGAGCACGAGCTTCACCATGAAGAGTTTTCATGAAAGCCATCAAGGATTCCTCATCATTATCCACGCTCTCATCACACTCATCCTCCACTATCTCACATGAGACATTGGGAGTGTAGATGGAGGGTTGTTTTGATTTGGACTAGGTTTTTACCTCTTTGGACATAAGGCACCGACGAGTGAAAGGCTTGTCCTCGTTTGGAGAGTCGAAGATGCTTGTGGTGGAGGAAGAGGTAGTTGGATGCATGGCAATGGCGGTCATGCCCACTTGATCATCATCACCCTCATCTTCATCTCTGGACATGTATTCTTCATGAACAAGAGCCTTGTCATCTTTCCTGTTTCCAAACTTGGTGAACTTCTTTTTCTTGAGCACAAGCTTCTCGGATTTGTCTTCATGTCTCTCATATGGAAAATCATGCACAAAGTGTCTTGGGTTATCACAATTGTAGCATTTCCTTCTTCCAAACGATCTTCCTTGAAGATTCTTCCCTTTGTTTGCCATAGTCCCGGAGTACTTTTTGACTAAGAGATCCAAGTCTTCCGCAAAGTCATTTGCTGGGCCTTAGGTGTCTACATCTTCCTCACATGTCTCTTCACTCACTTCTTCATCCCTTGATGGTTGATTAATCACTTTCTTGGCCTTCAAGGCAAGATTGGAGTTCTTGGTTGCTAGACCAATTGCAAAGGTCTTCTTGGACTTGGTCTCCAAGAGAACATGAGTGGAGAAACTGGAAATAACTTGAGCTACCATCAACTTGTGATAATCCGGACGTTAATGTATCATCATGACCATGGTATGTTTCGTGAGAACCATAGCATCTATGAACTTGTCCTTGATGAAGTCATCATTTGCCAAAGTGCACCCAAAGGTTCTCAAGTTGAGCACAAGGGACTTTAACCTCCGGTAAACCTCTTCCACGGACTCACCCTCATTCCTCACAAAGAGATTCACTTCTTGCTTGAGCAAAGCCAATTTAGATCTTCAAATTTCTTCATCTCCTTCGAGAGCCTCCTCAAGGCAATCCCAGATTTCCTTGTCGGTCTTAAGGAGAGCAATAGAGTCACTATAGTCTTCGGTCACCGCAGTGCACAACATGTTGTGGGCGGTTGCATTGATTTAGTCATCAACCGCTTCTCTTGGAGTGATATTCATTGGGTCCTTGGGGTTCAATCCATTGACCACAATCCACCAAGGTTGTCGGATTTCGGGTTCCGGCAGACCCTTGAGGTTCGAACACTGGGGTGCGCGCGGAGATTTGGCCTCCTACCTACCTGCACCCCTCCGCCTTGCTAGGATCTAAACTATGGAAAGAACAACACAAGAGACACAGGGTTTATACTGGTTCGGGCCACCGTTGTGGTGTAATACCCTACTCAAGTGTGTGGTGTGGTGGATTGCCTCTTGGGCTAATGATGATGAACAATACAAGGAAGAATAGCCTCGCGAGGGTCTGTTCTTGGCTGGGGCGATGAACTGCTGGGAGGAGTTCACTCACCTTTCTCTCTCTCTCTCTCTCTCTCTCTCTCTCTCTTTCTGATCGAAACCCCTCTCTAAAGAGCCTCCTCCTTCCAACCCCCTTTGCTCTGTGGGTGGCTGGTCCTATTTATAGAGGCCCTGGTCCTCTTCCCAAATATCGAGCGGTAAGGGAGCCAACAATGGCGGGCTAATTTGAAGGGGGACAGCTAGTATCAGCTATCCTGACAAAAGTAGTCTTCGTCTGCGCAAAGCTCTGGTGATGACACCGTCTCGGGCTCCACGATGACCTCCGTCTCGTAGTCCTCCTGGTCTTGGTCTCATTGCACCGAAATGGCAACCTTTGCCTGATGCCTCGGTACTCCGCGGCTGTGCTTGCCCCCTTTGCACCAAAGAGGAAGGGAGGACACTGTGCGGGCTGGCACCCGCCTGGCGCCCTTGGTCATCATGGCTTGCGTCACGGGCACCTCGTGAGGTACCTCGCCTTGGTCTCTCCGCCTCCTCGTGAGCCAGCCTGACGAGGCCGTGCCTGAGGAAGCTCTGCATCATCCGCCCCGCGAGGCTTGGCCCCTCGCGAGGGTCTTGGGTTTGTGTTGGTGAAGATGGGCCGCGCTGGGCCCCCTTTTGAGCCACACCGCAGGCTGCAGGCAGGCAAGTCTGGGGACCCCCGTTCCCAGAACACCGACACTAGCCCCCGGGCCCAAGACGCGCCCGGACTTGGTCATGCAGGGAGGCGGAAGGGCAAGAGCGAAGCGCCGCGGGCCCTAACAGCCTGCGGCCTTTGGCGCCGCATGGCGGTTGATTGGATGTGGGTGGCACTATTCCCCCACGCCCTCCTTATTTTACGCCATGCTAGGCGGACCCGTAGTCGTACACAGCCGTTCCCCTTTTTATTGCTCGAGCACCCTCTGTCCTTCCTCCACTCGAACTCTGGTTTATGTTTTCAACTCAATCTCGAACCTCCCCCCTTTCCCATTGCCATGGCTCCGACGAAGAAGGGAAGAGGGAGGAAACCCGTGTCTCCGCCTTGCCCGCCGCCGCTGGCGGCCCCTGCCGAGGGCTTTGGCAAGGTCAGCTCGGCTCCGGCCACCATCTTCAATGAATACGGCAGGACGACGGCCTGGCCCGCGTCCCACTTCTCCATCGACAGGATAGCCACCGAGGTCCCGTATTTTGCCGACGCCCTGTGGGCGGGTCTGGTTCCTCCCTTTTTTGATTTCTTCAATGCCATGCTTTCCCACTATCAGATCCACATGTAATTTAAAATCTTGAAATAAAAAAAAGATATTTGAAACTAATTGCCGGTTTGATGTGTTTTAAAAATGTACAACCCATTTCTCATTACTGATGGGCCATTTTCTCGGCCAGCCGAATGAAAGCTCTCCTCGTCTTGAAAGATTTGCAGTCCAACAGGCCTGACAAAGTGACTTACTTGGCAAATCACAAAAAAACTGGGTTGTGTCCGTGGACCCAGCTGTCAGCCTCTCCACGTACAGTACTCTTCCGACGGAAGTCGTTCCTTGACCACGTTGACCACCCCGCGCGGAGAGCACCACAGCGGTTGACGACGGCGAGGCCTAGGAAGGGGACGACGCGGAGCCGGGGAAGACACGGCAGTGGAAGCCCGCGTGGAGAGGAGTACGAGGGTTCACTGGTTCGGCTGCAGTGTGAGGCTACCGTCGCCACAGGGCTTGGCCAGCGGTGGGAATAGTAGGGGCGGTGAGGCCTCCGCGGCAGTACAGCCGGCCACGAGAGGCAGGAGCATGCGGCACGATCGGCGCTGCTTTGGGCGGCTGGAGCAAGAAGACCAGAGGTTGAAGAAGCACTACAGCAGTTGGATGGACATCGTACGGTCACTGGAGCTAGAATCGTTCATATTGACTAAGTTGACAAAGCCTTCCGTCCCCGTCAACATTGTTGGTCCGCAAGTCATCCTCCAACTATGGTGGGTCCCAGCTAGCAAGGGGTATTCATTTTTTGTGCGTATTAAGGAGGCATTTATGTGCGAAGATATAGCTCGTGGGTCCGACATGTCAGCGGGGGGAACGTTTTTTTGCGAAATACAGAGGCCCTTCCGGTGGGTCCCAGCTATCAGGTGGAGGAATCATTATTTTGCGTGTACAGTCCACGGCCGATGGATGTCGTTCATTGACCAAGTTGACCAGGCCACGCCGAGAGCACCATGGCGGTGCACGACGGCGAGGCCTAGGAAGGGAATGATACGGAGCCGGGGAAGACTCGGCAATGGTTGCCCACACGGTGGGGAGTACGAGGGTTTATTGGTCCGGCTGCCATCGCTGGAAAATAACAGGAGGTGTGGGTGAGTAGAGGAATGGCCTGGCCAGCAATGAAGTAGGGTGGGGCGGTGCGGCCTGTGCGGCAGCACAGCCGGCCATGGGAGGCGGGAGCAGGCAGTCCCACCAGAGCTGGTGTAGGCGGCTGGAGCAAGAAGATCAGATATTGAAGAAGAAGCACGGCCGTTGGATTAACATCCAACGGTCACTGCTGCTAGAATCGTTTGTGGACTAAGTTGACAAAGCCAAAGTACACGTCAACCTAGTAGACCCACAAGTCAGCCTCCAAATCTGTCCCAAACAGCATACAGCCTGAAATTTCTAGGCAGATTCAAATTAATTTTAAATCTAAATATACCTTAATTTAAATTCAATGAAATTTTACCCGCACAAAAACAATGAAATTTAAAATATCAAAATCGAAAAGAAAACAGTATTTTGGAACTAATTGTCTGTTTGCTGTATTTTTTCATTTTACAGCCCATTTATTATTACTTATAGCCCATTTCTTATTACTTGTAGCCCATTTTCTGGGCAAAATGCATCCCTCCTCGTCTTGAAAGATTTCCGGCCCAGCAGGGCGTAGAAAAGCAAGTAGGCCTACGTTGGTTATTCTGCAAAAAACAAAATAGCTGGCTAGCAATTTTCAGAAAGGAAAAAAACAAACTGGGCTGGTCATGTGCTAAACATATGAAATGAAAGCCTGGGCTAGACGGGCCATGGGTCCCGCACAACCCAGTTGATACCCTTCTCCATCCCGAAAAAAAAAATTACTGCACGCACTGCTGGGTCCCCACTGTCATCCTCACCATGTACAGTCATCTCCTTATTCCTCTCGGTTGTTGACCATGTTGACAACACCGGAGGGAGGCACTGCGGCGAGCGAACCAAGGCGGAGGACGATGGTGAGGCCTCGGATGGGAACGAACAGGAGCCGGAGCAGATCACAGCCAGTCGTGGGAGGTGGGAGCAGGTGGTCCCACCGGCGCTGGTTTGGCTTTGGCGGCTCGAGGAAGAAGAGACTGAAGAAACACGACGGCCGTTGAATGTCAATCCAACGGTCAAGGTTGGCACAATCGTTTGTTAACTAAGCAGACACCAAGTAGCATACTTTTTCATATATAGGAAGAAAACTGCGAGGAAAATGCGTTCGTCTGCCGTCCTCCTCACAGGGAATGTTCGCCACATAAGTGACTAGCACCCTTGGTTTTCAACCGAGAGGTCTTGGGTTCGAGTCCCTGGAACTCTCCATTTTGTCCTTCTTCCTTCCTCGCAAAAAAGGGAAAGAAGACCAAAGACTTGGGAAGGCGTACATAACAAGCTAGTGTACGAGTAAAGAGACGTTGCCGAGTTTTAGAAAAAAGAAAGACGTGCTCCTGTAGTTGGTTCGAATCCAAACCTAGACTATGACTATATATGGTGCTATGCTACTCTGCAAGTAATGAAACTGACATATCCAATGTTCGCTTCTCGTCTTCTCTACTTACTCTGCCTAGGATCAGAAGCTCTGGCCGCAGCAACCATGTCCACTGGCTGCTCGCCCACCTGCTCTTCAATAGGCAACAACCAGATATGCGCCAAGTCGCAACCCGTACCATCGCCTATGGGTCTCATCACACCCTCGCTGCCGTTGGTGTGGTGCCACTGCTGCAAATCACGCAGAGTCATCCGTCGCGTCTCAACCACAATCCGCAACCCTGGCCGAGTCTTCTACAAATACCCGAATCATGGGGTAATAATATGTTTAAGTGTTGTTCTGCTGCTTTCAGTTGCTGATTTTTTTAATAGTTTGGTTGATGATCTACCAATTTGATTCGTGCAGAAAAGGGAAGATTCATGTGATTTGTATTTCTGGGAAGTTGATGGTGTGGGGGAATGCAACTACGCTGATTATTTGGTTAGCCGAGGAATCCCAATACCAGCAGGTTGGGGTGTTGGACAAGTAACTGAAGGAACGGCAGAAGAGGAAGATGCAGAGCAGAAGGTTAAAGATGCAGTTCCTCTAATCATGGCCAAGCAACAGCTGCTGAACGGCCTTGACAGCAATGAGGAGATGAAAGAGCTTGTGAAGATAATGGGCAAAATCGATGTGCTCTGTAGGATTATTGTCTCTTTATTTGCAGTGTATGTAGCACTCGTGATGTATTCAGTGGCTACGACATGAGCACTTTGCTGAAACTAGTAATGAATGAAACCTGTGTAGTAGGCTGGACGTAGTGTTGTGAACATCTAATGATTTCTATTAATGGAAATCAGGGGGTATCCCCTTTTGCTCATATAAATAAATAAATAGCAGAGGCCCTGTCGGGTCAGCTTTGTTCTCATTCGAAGACGTCGAGCAAATTGCAGTCCAACAGCAAACTATGTCATCAAATTCAAGTTTCACAGCCAAATATGAGTACAACTAAACAACAATGTCATCATGTTTTAGTTGTCATACAATCACCAAACACAAATCAACATACATAACAAGTGATGTTCTCACAACAAAATACTAAACAACATGTTCATCAGATAAAAAACGTCTTCTGACAGGCAAATACGACAAAAGCAATGTAATCATCATCTGCAGCAGCAGCGTCAACATCTTTGCCATGTGTATCAGTCTGAATTGTAATTCCCCACGGTGTCATCTTCTTCTTCGTCCTCAACGTCCTCGAACGTTGGCTTCTTCTTGATCAACTCTTGTATGTCCACAGCACGACAGGCAATCTTTTCGCCGGCGTCATTGACGTGATGGTTCTCAAAGATATTAGGAACATCTGTGTTATCTTGTACATCAGGAGTAGTGTAAGCATCATCTTGTTGTGCAACTTCATTAAACGAATTCCTCTGCTCAAACCTTTGCAATACTCTCCAGTCATCGCTACGTGCAAATGTGTCTTCCAAGAAAAATATCTGTGTTGCTTGATTTGCCAAAATAAAAGGCTCGTTGGTCTGGTAAGCCGCCTTGACATTGATGGATTTGAAATAATCATCAGCTCTGGGTTTTGCGATCCTGGAAAACAGGTTATACCAACGACAGCACAACAGAACCACACACTGATGATCCTCGAAACTGGAGATATACTGCAACTAAATAATGTCTGTTATGTTAGCATACATTTCAGTTCTCTCTTTGTCATACGTATCCGTTCTCATGATGGCACTGTTTTGTGTGTTCCTGCCTTCGTCTCGTGCAAGGGTGTTGTAGCGCACATCTCCAACAATGCAAGATTCATAATGTCTTACCCGAGTATCAGGACCCATTGCTAGTGAGTAAAGGGCATCATCAACTGCCTGCCCATCCTCCCGTGTCTTCTTAACCTATGGTTAGAAAATAGACAAGATGATCATCTTATGTACTCAATATATTAAAAAAACTGACAGTGCACTTCAAAAGCTTACATGGTTCTTGAACCATTTCGCAAATACTGCCATAACCAGTTTGTCAATGTTTATTGGATTTTGTGGCAGTAACTCCTCTTTGTAGATGCTACACAACATAGTGATCGCGTCAAACATCTAAATATATAAGAATGTGCTGCAAGTTTAGTAGATTACGATGTATAAGCTGTAGCACTGCACTTACTTGATATAAGGTAGTATCTCAGGACAGTTATTCAACACATACCAAACCATTTTGTCCAAATCTTTAGGTTTGTCCTCTTGTCGACTCTTCCCTGTAACTCGAACAGAATAATCGAAAACATTGAGCCCGGGATTGTCTTCACCCACCTCTTTGCTAAGCTGATCAGCTATTTCAATGTATTTTGAGCAGAATGTCAACGCTTCTGTAGCAATGTAGGCCTCTGCAATGGAACCCTTGGGTCTAGCTCTGTTCCTAACATAGCCCTAGAAAGTGCCTAGCCGCCTTTCAATAGGGTACATCCAGCCATACTGTACTGGACCTCTAAGTAGTGCCTCATCAGGTAGATGAATAGCCAAATGCACCATCACATCAAAGAAGGCTGGAGGATATATCTCCTCAAGTTCGCATAGGATAGTTGGTATCTTGTCTCTAAGACGCTCCATAGCATCTATCCTGATATTCCTACTGCAGATTTCCCTGAAGAATTGTCCCAACTCTGCAACTGCTCTGTATAAGTCAGGGCAGCCCAATCCTCTATGGATAACAGGTAAAACCCTTTGAAGTAGGACGTGGCAGTCATGAGTTTTCAACCCTTGTACCTTGTTTCCATCTGCACTGACTCTCCTTATAGGGTTGGAAGCAAATCCATGTGGGAATCTCACACGTGACAGGACCTTGCAGAATTCTTTTCTTTTTACCTTGTCCAAGACGTACACAGCTGGTGCCATATCCCATGGTTTACCTTCATCTTGCACCTGCACATCCTTTCTGATACCCAGGTGTGTCAAATCAATCCTAGATTTTAAGGTATCTTTCGTCTTGCCTTCAATATTAAGAAGTGTGCCGATAATGCTGTCACATATATTTTTCTCGATGTGCATCACATCAAGATTATGCCGCAGATCCAAATCTTTCCAATACTCCAAGCCCCACAAAGTGGACCCGCGGGTAAACAATAATCTCTTTTCTACCCTGCCACGCTTCCTTTTCCCGCTACCATTACTAGGATGGTTTCCTGGTGTAATATGCCTGACCTTCTCTAATTCCACTTGCAACTCATCGGCGGCGAGCCTCTTTGGCGCATCACGGTTTTCATGCTTTGCATTGAACACATGTCTTTGGTATTTTCCAGGATGCGGCTTGTCCTTGGAAAGGAAACGGCGGTGTCCAATGTAACAGATCTTGCTAAGTACTGCGTATGACAGCGGATTCCTGTCACAGCGAACACATGCATTCTAACCATGTGTCGTTCACCCTAACATAGTGCCCAAAGCCGGATAATCATGGATGCACCAAATTATAACAGCACGCAGAAAGAAATCAGCTGGTGGGCTGCTATATAGGTCTCGAGTGAGAACACCCTTCCATAGCTGTTGAAGTTCCTCCACAAGAGGCTCCATGAACAAATCAAAATCCTTTCCAGGACTTTTTGGACCTGGGATGAGCGAGGCCATCATGTAGTTTGATTCTTTGGTGTAGACATTTGGAGGCATGTTGTAAGGGATAACAAGCACTGGCCACATGCTATATGTGGCGCTCTGGTGGCCAAATGGGTTAAATCCATCTGAAGCTAAGCCAAGTCTAATGTTTCTCGGGTCAGCAGCAAACTCTTTGTGTTTATCATTGAAGCTTTTCCACTCACTACCATGAGATGGATGGCTCATTACATTATGATCTCTGTACTCCTGGTTCCTAGAATGCCACAGTACATCCTCTCTTGTTTCAGCATCATGAAAGAACCTCTGCAATCTTGGTGTAATTGGAAAATGTCTCAGAACATTATGAGGAATCCTCTTCACAACATCGCCATCTTTCCATCTTGATGATTTGCATTTCGGGCATTCACTTAAGTTGGCATAATCCTTCGGGAACATAACACAATTATTCTTACAAACATGGATCATATCATATCCAATTCCAACTACACGAAGGAAATTCTTCATTTTACTGCAGGTGTGTGGCAGCTCAGACGCATCTGGGAAAGATTCGCGGAAAGCAGCCAACATCGCATCGAATGATTTGTTGGTTATCCGCTCAGATGTCTTCACCTGAAGAAAGGCGACCATAGCTGAGAATACTGACAGCTTATTTCCTTGGGTGACAGCAACGTTGCATTGTTCCAACATGCGGGCCCACCGTTTTCTTCTGCAGGTGAAAGTTCACGGAATGCATGAACATTTCGTAGCATTGTTTCAATGTTGGTCAAACTCACTGGCTCCGCCACCACCACCTCCTCCTCCTCTTCCATCTGAGCATCAGGCTGATCAAGATGGTGATCTGCTACTTCCACGTAGTCAATAACATTGATGTTCACATCTTCACCCTGATGAACCCACCTAGTATATGTGACCAACATCCCATACAAGTGTAGATGATTTTGCACAGTTGACTGGGGTCTTGTAACTGAATTCATACAACTGCTACACGGGTAGAGCACATCTGATTTCGGACCACCGTATTCAGCTCTGATAAAGTTCATGAAGTTTTCAACACCCTCGACATATGCAGTAGAGAATCTTTGAGCAGAAGTTATCCAAGTCCTGTCCATCTGTTAGACATACAAATTAGTTCTTCTACTAGATATTACAAGAAAAACATATATGCTTTTTTATGAAGTCCAGAAAAAAATACCTAGGTCGATGTCTAAAGCTATGGCAAGATATTTGGACGAGCAGATCTAAGTAACGAAATATATGTAAAGCTAATTCAGCCAACAGATTTGAGTGCCAAATTATGGCAAGCTGTTTCAACAGTCAATGAGGCCGAGCACACAACCATTGAACTATCGAAGGCCATCGCAGCAACAAAGATCGAGTATAAAGCAGTGTAGAGCTATTTCAGCTAACAGATTGGCTACTAGACCATGGCAATCTACGTCACAATAAAATATATGGGAGGATATTTTAGCAACTAATCGGCCTTGGCATGCCATCTCAGCTAAGCAGATTGAGTGCAGAATAGGGCAACGAAGCTTCTTAAGCAGAGCATATTGACAGTAAACTACTTCGGCAAACAATGAGATTAACAACATCTATCAGCTAACATTCAGCGCTACACCGACATGAACGGGGCCTCAGTCTAGAATGCGCGTACCATGGGAGAAGCTGACCGCCGTGCGTCTCCACACGAACGTCGCCAGCGGTGGTGGCGCTGACCGTCGTGCGCCTCCACAAGAACGTAGCCAGAGGTGGCGGCGCGGCTAGAGGACGGCAGTCTACGAGAGCATACTATGGGAGCGAGAGGATCACCGAACCGCGGCGCCGACGTATCGGCATGGCGGGGAGGGCGGCTTTGGCGGAGCGAATGGAGTGGAGGGGGACAGGGGGAGGGGGGTTGGGGAATATTATTGGCTAGTTGGCCGAAGGGCGGCTGAATCGGATTTGGGGGAATTTTTGGGTGTGGGGCGGGGGAGGATTTTCGCGCGCTGGGTGGGGGGAGTTTGGCGCACGTTGGGTTTCTCCGAGTGCAGTCCCACATGTCAGTGAAGAGGCAAGCCGAAGCGCGTTCCGTTTGCGTGAGCCATGTGTAGGACCGAACGTGTGTGGGGTGCAATGCAACCGCGACAGGAGTGCTTTGAGTGTACCGCATTTTTTCCTTTTAAACTAGGTGCTTCGCCCCCTCAAAAAAAGTTGTTGCTTCGCGCGATCCATCGATACTACTACTAGTAATCCAGTAATCCCAACTAAAACGGCGCGGCCGGGTCTTTTCCCGCGCGATATGCTGGGAGGTTGGCTTAGTTGGGTTTTTTAGGACGAGTAATGCTATACCTACATAATCCCAGTTACGTAATTAACTTAATGTAAAACGTGTGAGCTGTTGATTGTAGATTGGGGGAGGGAGGGGCCCACCACCATGAAAATTAGGGGAGGAGAGAGAGAGGCAATTTACGTTAACACTTTCGTAGGTTCCCATAGATGTAGAAAGATGTGTCCGATCCTGCAATATAGGTCGTCCGATCTATATCTAATGGATAGGAAGGAAACTATGACAATTTACCCGCACTCCTCTCCACATTTGCAGATAAGGCTTTCCCTCGTTCATACTTTTCTCCCACAAGATCCTGATCTTCCGTGCAACGCACGGGCATCTTGCTAGTACTCATACAATATGTATATTATTGTGAAAGTTCATATACACCGGCCGAGATTAATGCAAACACGGCAGATTTTCATTACATTTCGAACTTTTATAGGACAAAAAAATAAAAGAAACCCGACCCTAAACCTATTCTACGACGGCGACCGACGTCCTCCATCTGTGATCTCCATGTACGGGGGCGGGGTTCAAGACCCGTGAAGTGAAGGTGCGGTGTCCGGCGAGGAAAAGTGGAACACGGGAGACGGATCGGCCAGTTGGCACACCATGCCCTGCCGCCTCCCATGCCCTACTCATCCTTGGAGGAGTCCCCGACCTCGGCGATGCCGGACGTTGGACGGCGTCAAGTAGGACGCGTGGCTGACGGTGCTCCCGTCGTCGGCCGCCAGCGTGGCCACCGCTTGTGCGAGGACTTGAGCGAGGGCGGCAACCTCGAGCTCCATCCCCGAAGACAAGCTCTCCTGCAGAGCGTTCGCGCTTGTGGTCATGGCGGATGTGGTTCCAGGTAGGAGGACGATGCGCTATAGTGTGGAGGTTAGCTGGGCCTTGCCGCTTTAAGTAGCGCATTCCAGTGAGGCCAAGCGTCCGGGTGCGTCATTAAGTCGCCGGAGTTGGTTCCGCGGGCACCGAGCCTCTTATTGACGACATACGAACGGACGACATGAATGCGGGCAGCTGGCACCGGCTGGGAACGCACCGCGCGACGGCACGAGGGACGAGGGTTTTAGTGTGCCAGGGTAGTCAGCTGCGGTCGTGGCAATGTTGGAGATGTCCTTTGCTCACATGCGATCCCCGCATGTCATTGAAAAAGCAAGATGACCCGGCATGGTCTCAGGTCCAGAGGATGCAGTTGGCCATGCTACACCACTACGTGGACGCGTCGCGGCGCCCCGTGCATCCTCGACGAGCCAGGTGTTGGGATGTGTTTGGATTGTGGCCAAAGTAGACCTTGCCAAAAATTTGGTCATGACCAAAAGATTGGTCTTTATTTGGCTAGTTGCCATTTTGTGGCATGCCAATGAACTCTAGCCAACTCTAGTTCATTTTTCTTGCCAATGTCGGCCAAATCTTGGGCAACCAATACCTCAACCAAAATTTTGGTCATGACCCAAAGATTGGTCTTTGTTTGGATGGTTTCCATTTCTTTGGCATGCCAATGAACTCTAGCCAACTCAAGTTCATTTTTCTTGCCAATGTCGGCCAAATCATGGGCAACCAATACCTCAACCAAAATTTTGGCTACCCAATGCTTTGATGGGGCAACCTTGGGCACAAACCAAACATACCGTTGGTCGTGCCACAACACTAACGCCACCCTCGAAAAACTAAAACCGACCGTGTCTAGCAACGATATGAGCTTGTTGCTCACCGCGGTCGCCGTGTCCAGAGGCGATGCTGGAGTTGCGCCCCGTTGTTGGCCCCAACGACCCACATGAACGGTTGTCGGTGGCGAGGAGGTCGTGGGCCAGCTCCTCCATTGGACTAGTCTGCGCTACATCGTCCCGACGGGTGTGCCCCACATGTCTGTTTCCCTGTTTTCCCGGCCATATTCGAGCGTCAGTGCTCCGTGTTGCGCATTAGGCCTTTCACTATGTAGGCCAAGCGACACAACTTATTGTTTATTTGAGCCGTTCAAGTATAATCATGTGGCGTTTACTTATTTCTCATTCCTCTCCAACCCTCTTCTCCATCGATCATGTCGCCCTCCAGTCGAGTCCATCATCCCGCATGCCTCGTTTGAACATTCCGCTGAGTATCATTCACATGTACCCACCCTAGTCCTCTTTCAATAGCTCTTCGGACCCTGAGATGAAATCGAGAGGGAACGAGTGGGGGCACGTGATACCTAAGGTGGATTCAAAATTTTGAACCGGTGATCATAGCATCCACAAATCATATATAAAGGGTATTCAATGTTCATTTCGTTTTTGAACGTACAATATACTCCCTCCTATCCTTTCTAGTTTACATATAATTTTTATATGTAGTCAAAGTATATCTACTTTGATCAAAAAGGTATCAACATTCAACAACGCCCAATCAATATTGTTAGATTCGTACGTACTCCTAGATTTGTACTCGAGATGGTTTCCAATTTGACTATTGACAAGATTAATAGTACATGAGATGTATAATGTGAAAATTATATCATTGGAAACTCCTTTCACATACGAATTTGACCGTATGCTTTGTGTAAGTTGCATGTCATATATTATTAATCTAACATTTGGTTAAAGTTATCCTCGAAAAACACATTAGACCCTGTATGCTTTGTGTAAGTTGCATGTCATATATTATTACTCTAACATTTGTGTAAGTTGCATGTCATATATTATTACTCAAACATTTGGTCAAAGTAGTATAGTGTAAGTGGATCCTCTAACGTAGGTATCCCTGCCTTACCCTCCCTTTCGGCCACTTACTGGCGAACCCCATGCTTGCTAGGCCCCGCATGTCAGTTACTCAATGGGTTCAGCCACGTCAGGGGATCCTCATCCATAGTATACTCCCTCTGTTTTTACTTACTCCGCATAAAATGGAGGAGTGGTGGTATAATAAATGACGCGGGCGAGGGAGGGGGAGCGACGTCGGTTTTCTCTCAACTGCGGTCCCACAAGCAAGCGAAAACGCAAGACGAAGCACGTTCCATTCGGTGAGCGACGTGGAGGGTCCAGCGTGCCGGGATGCAACGCGAACGCGAAAAGAGCGATGTACAGTCAAAACCGATTGACCGGTCGTCACCGGAACAACTATTCACACCAGAACCTTCGCTGCTCGGCCTACGCCAGCCACTATCCTAAAACCACACCAAATCTCCAGCCCATTGCCCCACCTTTCGATCCACTAGCCCGCATCAAGCGTCCCCTAGTTCGCCGGAAAGCCATGGTGCGCCGCGAGATCACTTACTACAAGATGCAGACACCGGGGCGCCATGCAGAAATCGCGGCGGCGGTCGGCGCCACAGACCTCTGTTCCCAAGCTCGCTTTGCGGCGGGCCAATCCCCGAGTTCCCTGGAGCCAAGCTATGAGGAGGAGGAAGCCGATCCAATGTTCATGGCGGAGGTCGCGGCGCAGAAGGCCCCCGATGGGTATGAGACGATGGACGTCGACTTCGTGCCGGCGTCCGAGTCCCCCATGGTGCAGGCGGACTAGCAGTTCAACATGGCGATACTAAAGGAGGACCGGGAGGCAGAGGCTCAACTCAATGCGGAGCGCGCGCATGGCGCTGCCATCGAGGCTCTCCTGCAGGCAGAACTGGATGTCATGGACGTGAACCGGGCGGCGGAGGCTCAACTTGAGGCGGAGCGCGCTGATGTTGCTGCCATCGAGGCCCTCATGCAGGCGGAACCGGACATCCTAGACTTTAACCGGGCGGCAGGGCTCGACTCGACGCAGAGCGCGTGGATGCCGCTCCCATCGACACCCTCCTGCAGGCGGAACCGGACGTCCTCGACTTGAACTGGGTGGCGGAGGCTTGACTCGACGCGGAGCGTGCAGATGCCGCTGCCATCGAGGCCCTCCTGCAGGCGGAACCGGACGTCCTCGACTTGAACCGGGTGGCGGAGGCTCGACTCGACGCGGAGCGCGCGGATGCCGCTGCCATCGAGGCCCTCCTGCAGGCAGAACCGGACGTCCTCGACTTGAACCGGGCTGTGCTCTCGTCCATGCAGAGCGCCCGCACGCTCACGCTTGAACGAGTAGCTGGAGGCCGACGACAACCACGGTGCGGAGACACACGTCGGCAGCGACGGCCGGTTCGCGCTGGCAGCCAAAGACGACGAGGTCGTCTCTTTCCGTGAGCAGTGATATTTTTTCTTTATGTTGTTGTTTTTATGGATCTTTTGCTGTGTAAAAACATATATTTGTTATGCAAGTCGCCAGACTTGGGTCAGTCTACCATTTCAGGCGGTTGGATGAATATCCTACGTCACCTAACATTTCTTTCCTTCTTCCTCACCTCTTCTTCTTCCCCAACAGACCACCGCACGGGCCGAATGGATACTCCCCAACATGCGGTTGGATAAACATACTCTATGAATGAAAATTATGTGTCAGCAATAGGATGGCTGAGTTTGGTGTGTTCACATGTGACAGCACGTGTCAGTGAGGGTGCGTTCCCTTGGTTGGGTTTGCGGTGTGTAGGAGCGGCTGTGTGAGGGTGCGGTGCGACCGCGGCGTGCAGGAGCGATCGTGTGAGGGTGCAGTGCGACCGCGATAGCCGTGCGCAAGTGTACCTCCTTCTCATTTTGAAAACTTTAGGGAAGCTTGGCAAAAATGTGTGGCGAAGTTTGGCAATGCAAGGCCTAGACCCAAACAGGATAAGTACGTACATACTAGGAGTACTAGTGTTAAAATAAAAGGCTGGGTTTTCCTTTGCAGGATTTAATCGATACAAATCATTGTTTCACGTGTCAATTAATGCGTATTTTTTCGCCAAAGACCAAAGAGCTCACCATCTCATCGCTTGATTAATGCAGCGCCATGCAAACCAACCTTCTCACTTCCGCATGCATGCAGGGCATATTAATGTCCTTGGTTGCTAACCCCATCAATTTTGCCTCGATTAGTGTTAGTGGCCCTTTGCAAATTGTAATTTTGATATACTGGTCTTGTGTACAAAAAAATGGAGGTAGTAACTATATTTGACTTCCTTCCCCATTGCGGTGACGTCGACGATATTTTTTGGGTGGTTTGGCAAAGTGCGTTCGACAGAGAACACCATTGAGGGAGACCACGGTAAGTCGTTCGCAAGTGCCACTTGCAAGCCAAGACAACCGCCTTATTTGCATCCAGGAAGTCCTTTACTAGTACTACTAGGAGTAACTAATGCGGTGAGATGGCTTCTCGAAGAAGACGATGGAGAAGCGGAGTCAGCGAAGAGTGAAATGATGGTTGCTTCATCCGTGCTTTTGTGATTTGACGCCTCACTGCTTTGTGATTTGTGATAGAAGGGACAGGGGAGTAGACTCTGTGCTCTATACTGTACTGCATGCGTCCAAGCATGGGAGAACGAGGAGAGACGTTGCATTTTTCTATTCCTTCAATCAATTAATCAGGGAGCTTCGGTTCCATCTCTTTGGCTTTGGCAACACCGTCCACAATGGTTCGCACGATGCCAAAAGCTATTTTCACATTTGACTACACATTGTGGATGCCCTTAACGTACCACTTGGTTTTGCTCCTGTGTGCTATCTATACAAATGTCAATTATATTGATCTAAAAAATTATAGAATCAAGATTAGTAAAAAGGAGGTGATTTTGCCGCACGGATGGCGGGGGAGATTTCTTATTTGAGCAATGCTACATCCACGTAATGGTTTACGTAAAGTTACGAACTGATGTCATGTGGGACTATTTGATTGGATTAAAGGAGATGATTAGGCCCACCCCACCTGAAAATCAGGGGGCATATATAGATTAGATGGAAAGTATACGTAGCAGCTACGTAGCCCTTTGTAAGTCTAGGATTAGGCTTCTTATTTTCGGAGGACGTTGTCCTGGTGGTTTGCTAACATGCGGTCCCACGTGTCAGTGCTTTACCAAGCCGATCCGCGTCCCACATGAGGCAGAATAACGGCAGAAGCAACACGTGGTTAAGTTGAAGAAGATGAGGGAGACGCGGATACAACAACGAGTGAAATGATGGTTGCTTCGTCCCTCCAACTTAACTGAGGGAAAGGTGCAACTTTGTGATTTGACGCCTCATTGCTCATTACTATGCCGGCGCCATGACTGGGGTGCTTCACCCCGGCTGCTCTGCACTGTATTCTGGTATGGCAGGTGGACCCGGTAGCTTGATGTCCCACATGTCGGCGAAAGGGACTAGAAGATTTATGAAAGCGAGCGCTCCACTCTTATGACAGAGGAGTAGATGACACAACGTCCCAGTGAACTGTCATTTGTATTGTATAGTACTATAGTTTTGCTGTTTCGCATGATCCATCGATACAAACCCGATTAAACAGGAAAGGGCGGGATTTTCCCGCGCGGTAGATGATACTGGCCATACATTTCAAAGGCAATTTTAATGTATGCAAACTGAATAATTATAAGTAAGAATATGATATCTAGTAAAGCTAAAAACACATGATTTATTGTGTTAGATTGTAGCAGTAGTGCTGTATTGCATAGTTGTTAGATGTGACATGCGAGAACATGTAGAGATGTAGTTTTGGAGGGCCTACAGAGAGAAAAGCGTAATACGATCACTGAACTTCAGAATAAGCTGATTACAGTCACTATATACGTTTTGTGGTGATTATACGGTCACTTGCTAACAGCTCAGCATCGGATTGCACTCTGTTGGCCAGCCAAATAGTCTGCATGGCGCCATGTTGACTAGTTAAATTGACCATGTTCGTTGTGGGTCCCACCTGTTAGTTCGCATAGGAAAAAGGTCAGATAAACACAAATTTACGCAGGCGCGACAAGGTTCCAACCCGTGCGCGGGAATCACCTGGTTGTGTATGTGTCTGTCAGGGCCTGATGTGTGCACATGCATGTGTAGGTTCGGCACTTGAGCGTGAGAGTGTGTGTTGGTCGTGTTGTGTACTGGTGTGTGCATGCATGCGTGCCTGTGTGTGTAACATCCCAAATTTTCAATTTGAAATGTTATACAATAGATCATCATTGCATATCATATTTTATTGCACTTGGTTGATCCTAGAAATTTCATGCAACTCAAGGACCCTCGAAGAGAGTTGGGGATTTCATTATTTCCATATTTGAGTTTTCTCAAATTTTGAAAACAGGATCATTTGATTTTATTTATTTTATCTTCAATTATTTCTACAATAAAAATCAATGAGAGTGGGAATAAAATGACTTTCCCAAAATATAGAAATATTAGGGATTTAATAAAAAATCAAATAAGATTTTATTTTGGTTTATTTGCTATTTTATTTGAATTTAGGAAAAATTGCACGTTTTCAAAAATTGCATTTAGGGCCAAGAAAATGTTCATCCTGTTCTAAATATTTTATTTAGACAGTGAAAATTTGTTTTGGCATTTTTAGAATTTTATTTATTTTTTCTAGAACTTTTTTTAGTCACAGCGAAATTGTTTTTTTAAGAGAGAGACCCCGCGCCCGACTGGGCCAAGGGCCCAGCCGAGCAGGCAGGCCAAGCCAGCCGCTGCCTCTCGCCGAGTCGGGACAGGCGCGCCGCCATCGCCCGAGTCCGGGGAGTACCCGCCTCCCGAGGCCGACCCCTCCCCCAAGTCGCCGCCTCGCCCCCCCCCTTTATAACCCCGCCGCTGCCCCACGCCTCCAGCGCCGCCGCCGCACACCGCTTGCCGCCGCCCCGCACCAGCTGCCGCCGTCGGAGCCCCGCCGGAGCCTCGCCGGAGCCCCGAGCCGAGGTAGCCGCTGCCCCGGTTTTGAGAAAAAGCCGTTTCGGTTTTTTTAAACCCTAGTTTTCGTTTTTTTAATAGATCGGTTTTTCTCCGGTTTATTTATTTAACGAGCGTTCGCTCATCCGTTCGTTTTAACGAACACGTTCATCGTTTAGTTCCTGTTAACGAATGTTCGTTCTTTAACCTGTTCGTCGTTTTTCTTTTTCTCGGATTAAATCCGTGATTTTTCTGATCGCGATTTCTGATTCGATGTTCGTTTTAGTTTAACTTTTCGCTTGTTTGTTGGAATCAGGCGATTCAAGCGCCTGGAGTTTCGTCTCGAATCCCTCTTTCCGTTTAACTAACTCAAACAAGTTTTTGCCTCAGTAAAAATTGCCCTAGTTCAGATTAGTAAACGGAGCTTATTTCTTTTGCCGTTTGTCTTTCGTTACTTCATTCGATTTGATTCTTTTTGCCAACCGGAGTTCTTAAGTTCGAAGGATTGTCAGGAGTTCACGATGTATTCCACGTTTCCAAGTTGAAGAAGTGCCACGCAGAGATGGCTGATATACCGCTAAGAGACACAGTCCCACTGGAAGCGATTCAGTTGGACAGTGATTTGGCCTATGAGGAGAAACCAGTCAAGATTCTTGAGTATGCCAGCCGTGTCACCCGCAGCAAGGTAATCAAGTTTTGCAAATTTCAGTGGAGCCACCACATGGAAGATGAAGCCACCTGGGAACGAGAGAAGATTTGTTGAAGGACCACCCACACATATTTTCTAGCCAACCCGAATCTTGAGGGCGAGATTCATCTTAAGGGGGGTAGGTTTGTAACATCCCAAATTTTCAATTTGGAATGTTATACAATAGATCATCATTGCATATCATATTTTATTGCATTTGGTTGATCCTAGAAATTTCACGCAACTCAAGGACCCTCGGAGAGAGTTGGGGATTTCGTTATTTCCATATTTGAGTTTTCTCAAATTTTGAAAATAGGATCATTTGATTTTATTTATTTTATCTTCAATTATTTCTACTATAAAAATCATGGGAGTGGGAATAAAATGACTTTCCCAAAATATAGAAATATTGGGGATTTAATAAAAAAATCAAATAATATTTTATTTTGGTTTATTTGCTATTTTATTTGAATTTAGGAAAAATTGCACGTTTTCAAAAATTGCATTTAGGGCCAAAAAAATGTTCATCCTGTTCTAAATATTTTATTTAGACGGTGAAAATTTGTTTTAGCCTTTTTAGAATTTTATTTATTTTTTTCTAGAATTTTTTAGTCGCAGTGAAATTGTTTTTTTAAAGACAGAGACCCCGCGCCCGACTGGGCCAAGGGCCCAGCCGAGCAGGCCGGCCCAGCCAGCCGCCGCCGCCTATCGCCGGGTCGGGACAGGAGTCCCGACCAGCGCCGCCATCGCCCGAGTCCGGGGAGGACCCGCCTCCCGAGGCCGACCCCTCCCCCAAGTCGCCGCCTCGCCCCTCCCCCTTTATAACCCCGCCGCCCCCCCCCCCCCTGCAGCCCACACCCGCCGCCGCCGCCCCACGCCTCCAGCGCCGCCGCCCACGCCGCCTCGCTGCCGCGTCGGATCCGCCGCCCCGCCGCCCCGCACCACCCGCCGCCGCCGGAGCCCCGAGCCGAAGTAGCCGTCGCCCCGGTTTTGAGAAAAAGCCGTTTCGGTTTTTTTTAAACCCTAGTTTTCGTTTTTTTAATAGATCGGGTTTTCTCCGATTTATTTATTTAACAAGCATTCGCTCATTCGTTCGTTTTAACGAACACGTTCATCGTTTAGTTCCTGTTAACGAACGTTCGTTCTTTAACCTGTTTGTCGTTTTTCTTTTTCTCGGATTAAATCCGTGATTTTTCTGATCACGATTTCTGATTCGATGTTCGTTTTAGTTTAACTTTTCGCTTGTTTGTTGGAATCAGGCGATTCAAGCGCCTGGAGTTTCGTCTCGAAACCCTCTTTCCGTTTAACTAACTCAAACAAGTTTTGCCTCAGTAAAAATTGCCCTAGTTCAGATTAGTAAATGGAGCTTATTTCTTTTGCCGTTTGTCTTTTGTTGCTTCATTCGATTTAATTCTTTTTGCCAAACGAAGTTCTTAAGTTGATTTTTCTTGTTAGTTCTCTTATTCGAGTTTTACCTATGCATTAGATGAGTACTTATTGTATGCTTGTTTGTTTGCGATAGAGTACCCAGACTGCGTCGGTTGCTACTTCGAATCGCTAGGTTTCACGGATCATCAGCAAGGCAAGTAACACTTTGATCATACTTCCTATTACCCAGTTTTACTGCATTAGATCAATCCTCACACATTGCATTGTTTAGCATCTAATTAAATTGTGGGTTTGGGAAGTAGATGAGGTAGTACCTATTACCTGTTATTATCAAACCTTGGGAGTTACTATTACGTTATGCTTATATTGCCATGCTATGCTCATAGACGTGGATTGGGTTTGAGAGTATTTCATGATAGATGTGAGATTGTTAATTAATGGTTTACTTAAGGTGGCAACTTTAACACACATCTGGGTGGATTGAGGCACCTGGGTATTCCAGCGATTGCCTGTCTAGGCACCTAGGTATTCCAGGATTGCCTTTTTATTATGGACCGCCACCCAGGCTCAAAGGGATCATGAGATTATTCATACTAGAAACTTCCGTGTGCAGCCATAAGCTATTATGGGCTCTAGCATAGTTGATTAAGTCGTGTGAACTCTTACAGTGGTAGACTAGCAGATGTAGGGGTTGTAGGTGGTACGGTCTACCCATTGTAAGGTGCAAACGCTTCTGAAAGACTATGTCTCGGTCATCCGTTTCTCAAACGCCATGTACCGCGAGAAATCCAACAGAGGAGATCGAGTCTTGTGGGGAAAAGTGCGCAAACCTCTACAGAGTGTATAAACTAATCATGATTAGCCGTGTCCCCGGTTATGGACGTTTTGAGTATCTAGTGCTTGGATTATCATGTGAATCTCATCATGTTACTTTAAATTAATTTTGTTGGGTTTAATGATGTTACTTAATTGGGATTGAGAATGCTGTCAACCATTCTCAATGTTCAACAACCACCATGATAGTTAAATAAAAAATTTATTCATTTGCAGTAGGGAAAAATTGGCTTTTCGCAAAAAAATTATAACCATAGAGCTTTTCCACCAGCCAAATGTGCATGTAGAGATAGCCATTGCTCATCATTTCTCTCTATGGTGTGAATTTGCCAGTACATTCAATGTACTGACACTTTGTGGCTGCAACGTCTCATGTTGCAGGAATCTTACGACGAGTAAGTGATACGTTAGGGTTACAATTTCTACACTCAACTTTGCCATTGGTGTTGATGGGAATCCACAACCTTGTTACTTCCGCTATTTTGGATTGAGGTAATAGTATTTACGTTACTTTTACATGTGATTTACTATGTTATAAATCCTTCAAGTACTGTGTGGTGTCAGCATTACTGATCCAGGGATGACACCTGAGCACAGAGATTGGACCATTTGAGGTCTGGTCGCTACACGATGGCATCAGAGCATGTCTTCGTGTGACCCCTTTGCGAGGAGTTAAATGATTTGTAGTTAAGGGAAAGTTAGCCCCGAGATTTGTAGGACCATACCGAGTTTGGAGCTTATGGGAGAAGTGGCCAACAAGTTGGAGTCACTCGAAGGATTGTCAGGAGTTCACGATGTATTCCACGTTTCCAAGTTGAAGAAGTGCCACGCAGAGATGGCTGATATACCGCTAAGAGACACAGTGCCACTGGAAGCGATTCAGTTGGACAGTGATTTGGCCTATGAGGAGAAACCAGTCAAGATTCTTGAGTATGCCAGCCGAGTCACCCGCAGCAAGGTAATCAAGTTTTGCAAAGTTCAGTGGAGCCACCACATGGAAGATGAAGCCACCTGGGAACGAGAGAAGATCTGTTGAAGGACCACCCACACATATTTTCTAGCCAACCCGAATCTTGAGGGCGAGATTCATCTTAAGGGGGGTAGGTTTGTAACATCCCAAATTTTCAATTTGGAATGTTATACAATAGATCATCATTGCATATCATATTTTATTGCATTTGGTTGATCCTAGAAATTTCACGCAACTCAAGGACCCTCGGAGAGAGTTGGGGATTTCGTTATTTCCATATTTGAGTTTTCTCAAATTTTGAAAATAGGATCATTTGATTTTATTTATTTTATCTTCAATTATTTCTACTATAAAAATCATGGGAGTGGGAATAAAATGACTTTCCCAAAATATAGAAATATTGGGGATTTAATAAAAAAATCAAATAAGATTTTATTTTGGTTTATTTGCTATTTTATTTGAATTTAGGAAAAATTGCACGTTTTCAAAAATTGCATTTAGGGCCAAAAAAATGTTTATCCTATTCTAAATATTTTATTTAGACGGTGAAAATTTGTTTTAGCCTTTTTAGAATTTTATTTATTTTTTTCTAGAATTTTTTAGTCGCAGTGAAATTGTTCTTTTAAAGACAGAGACCCCGCGCCCGACTGGGCCAAGGGCCCAGCCGAGCAGGCCGGCCCAGCCAGCCGCCGCCGCCTATCGCCGGGTCGGGACAGGAGTCCCGACCAGCGCCGCCATCGCCCGAGTCCGGGGAGGACCCGCCTCCCGAGGCCGACCCCTCCCCCAAGTCGCCGCCTCGCCCCTCCCCCTTTATAACCCCGCCGCCCCCCCTACAGCCCACACCCGCCGCCGCCGCCCCACGCCTCCAGCGCCGCCGCCCACGCCGCCTCGCTGCCACGTCGGAGCCGCCGCCCCGCCGCCCCGCACCACCCGCCACCGCCGGAGCCCCGAGCCGAGGTAGCCGCCGCCGCGGTTTGAGAAAAAGCCATTGCGGTTTTTTTGAAAACCCTAGTTTTCATTTTTTAAATAGATCGGTTTTTCTCCGGTTTATTTAATTAGCGAGCGTTCACTCGTCCTTTCGTTTTAACAAACACGTTCCTCGTTTAGTTCCTGTTAACGAACGTTCGTTAACCTGTTCGTCGTTTTTCTTTTTCTCGGATTAAATCCGCGATTTTCTGATCGCGATTTCTGATTCGATGTTCGTTTTAGTTTAACTTTTCGCTTGTTTGTCGGAATCAGGCGATTCAAGCACCTGGAGTTTCGTCTTGAAACCCTCTTTCCGTTTAACCAACTCAAACAAGTTTTTGCCTCAGTAAAAATTGCCCTAGTTCAGATTAGTAAATGGAGCTTATTTCTTTTGCCGTTTGTCTTTCATTGCTTCATTCGATTTGATTCTTTTTGCCAACCGGAGTTCTTAAGTTGAATTTTCTGGTTAATTCTCTTATTCGAGTTTTACTTGTGCATTAGATGAGTACTTATTGTATGCTTGTTTGTTTGCGATAGAGTACCCGGAGTGCGCCGCTTGCTACTTCGAATCGCTAGGTTTTATGGATCATCAGCAAGGCAAGTAACACTTTGATCATACTTCCTATTACCCAGTTATACTGCATTAGATCAACCTTCACACATTGCATTGTTTAGGATCTAATTAAATTGTGGGTTTGGGAAGTAGATGAGGTAGTACCTATTACCTGTTATTATCAAACCTTGGGAGTTACTATTACGTTATGCTTATAGTGCCATGCTATGCTCATAGACGTGGATTGGGTTTAAGAGTATTTCATGACGGATGTCAGAATTTTAATTAATGGTTACTTAAGGTGGCAACTTTAACACACATCTGGGTGGATTGAGGCACCTGGGTATTCCAACGATTACCTGTCTAGGCACCTGGGTATTCCAGGATTGGCTGTCTTTTTATGGACCGACACCCAGGCTCAAAGGGATCATGAGATTATTCATACTAGAAACTTCCGTGTGCAGCCACAAGGTATTATGGGCTCTAGCATAGTTGATTAAGTCGTGTGAAGTCTTACAGTGGTAGACTAGTAGATGTAGGGGTTGTAGGTGGTACGGTCTACCCATCGTAAGGTGCAAACGCTTCTGCAAGACTATGTCTCAGTCATCCGTTTCTCAAACACCGCGTAGTGCGAGAAATCCAACGGAGGAAATCGAGTCTTGTGGGGAAAAGTGCGCAAACCTCTGCAGAGTGTATAAACTAATCATGATTAGCCGTGTCCCCGGCTATGGACGTTTTGGGTATCTAGTGCTTGGATTATCATGTGAATCTCATCATGTTACTTTAAATTAATTTTGTTGGGTTTAATGATGTTACTTAATTGGGATTGAGAATTCTGCCAACCATTCTCAATGTTCAACAACCACCATGATAGTTAAATAAAAAAATGTATTCCTTTGCAGTAGGCAAAAATTGGCATTTCGCAAAAACATTATAACCATAGAGCTTTTCCACCAGCGAAATATGCATGTAGAGATAGCCATTGTTCATCATTTCTCTCTATGGTGTGAATTTGCCAGTACATTCAATGTACTGACACTTTGTGGCTGCAACGTCTCATGTTGCAGGAATCTTACGACGAGTAAGTGGTACGTTAGGGTTACAATTTCTACACTCAACTTTGCCGTTGGTGTTGATGGGAATCCACAACCTTGTTACTTCCGCTATTTTAGATTGAGGTAATAGTATTTACGTTACTTTTTACATGTGATTTACTCTGTTATAAATCCTTCAAGTACAGTTTTGTGTCAGCATTACTGATCCAGGGATGATACCTGAGCACGGAGATTGGACCGTTTGAGGTCTGGTTGCTACAGTGTGCATGTGAGTGTTGCGTGCGTGCGTGGCTGCGTGTGTACGTGTGAGTGTTGAGTGTGTGCGTGGGTGCATGTGTTTGTGTGAGTGTTGCGTGGATGCAGTTTGTGTGCATACGTGAAAGGGGCGTACAGGGGGGTATGCGATGGACAGAGAGATGCTCTTCGTTTCTCTTTATTATGACTAACTTTGTATATAGTATAAAAATATACAAATTCACAGTGCGGAATAAATATCATTGTGGGCACCATGCAATGCAAATTAGCGTTCGTACTCCTCCATATAACTTTGTAATGTTGTATATATGTAGAAACTCTAAAATAATTTTTTGGCCACACTTTATTCAAAAGGAATGTTGTATGTGAAATAAATGTGAAGAGAGGGCTTTTTAGATCAATGGGGTACGTGATGTAACATGTGTGAATGTGTAGTTGATGCATTTGGCGGGGCCTAGAGAGGTATGTGTGTGTATTACGTATTCGAGAGAGGCATGGATAGAGGGGCCGACGGGGGCGCGTGGGATAGATAGCTCGAGAAATGAGAGTGGTCTAGAGAGAGAGAGACGAATATGCCGTCATGACAAGAGATTCCATTCCCTTGAGTGTGTATATGCAGGGGGGAGGGAATAGAGGCACCAGGAGAAATTTTATGTGTGTGTGGTGTTTGTGTTGGTATGTGTGGGTGTGAGAAGATAATGAGACGTGGGGGCAGAGGGTGTGTCACCGCGTGAGGTCCAGTGGGTCGAGGTGAGGCCCTTCGTTCTGTTCCGTCCTGCGCCACATTGGTTGGCCCGTGACGCATTTAGGAAGACCCATGGATGACTAGTCGTACAAGACAAAGATAGTAGAATTGTGAAGGACTCTATGACCACTGACAAAGCCGGCTAGGATTTGTAACCCTAGGTTCTCGGACTAAGGTAACCCCTTTATCTCTGATATTACTATTCATCCAACCTAACTTTAAGGGGCATCCTACAGAATGCTCTGCTAGAATCATACTCGTCGATTAGGAAGAGAGGTGTGAGACAATGCGTGAGAGACAGGCGTAAAGATAACGTGCGTACATGAGACACGTAGGCAGGTCCATGTATATAGAAAGGGTCGATGAGGATTGTGCGTGTGTATGTTAACGAGAGGAAGAGTGCTTGTGATAAAGGTTAGTGAAAACAGTTGTAAATGGTTACGAGAGGGAGGGAGGGTTATATCTAGAGCATGTGTGCGAGAAAGACACCTCAGGAGAGAATGTGTGAGCATGTGTGAGAGACCACCGATGGAGAGTGAAACTACACGTAAAAGACTGCTCTACACATTGATTAAAGATATAAATTGTATCCAAATATTAGGATGGGATAATGATATTTGCAATTCTCGTAAGGAGCGGTCATCGATCCATCAGACATCTAGATTCTATCGAATTTGAGCATGTCTATGTTATTATTCGACACAACTAATCCACATAGTTAGTATTTTGAACTCCAGACAATGCATCGCTTTAGCAATCGAATATAAACGTGAGTATAGTTCATGTTGTGTGTGTAAAGCACATTATACATATGAAAGTTACACAATGGACATTATAAATAGCTACTACCTATGAACTAGCATACATTTGAATTCAACTTAAGGTGGTTTAAAAAAATCGAATTCAACATGAAGTCCATTCAATTATTTGAATTTGATATCATGGCATTTGTAAACCATACCTAAATTATGGGGGCACCAATCTTTGCTCTGATTTTGTACATAATAGCATATGTAGTCGTGTACAAAATAGATTCAAATTTAGCTCCTCCATTCCAAAATAATCGTAGTTATAGGATTTTCAAGTGTCAAAATTTCAAAAAGAAGCGGATAATTTAATGAGGTTTTCAAACATGCAAGGTCAAATATAATGTTGTATATTTAGATCAATCCTCATAGTTCAAGAGTACTCTAAACGTGAATGCTTGTGTTTCAAAATTTCGAACGAAGCGCCAAAAGAGCCTCTACTCGCCCGAAACCGCGTGAGACCAATGTTTGGTAGTAGAAGGAAATTACTTTTCTAATAACTCCGACCCGTGAAACCTACCGGCTCGACGTCCAAAGGTCTAAACCGGGGTAGGTTTTTAGCTTCATCTAGACGCCACGCAACCGCATCCGTAAAACATTCATACACAATGGCCACCTAAGCACACATGCGCGTGGCCGAAATCGCTCCCGCCCACTATTTGGGACACCTGGGATTACCATCCTACCCCCGACCCGCAGTAGGTCCGAAATTTAAGAGGGGGCAAAGTTTGTACTTTCCCCAAATTTCAAACAAGCGCGTACCATCTTCTGTTCGAAAAAGCCAAAAACAAGCGCGTCCCAGACCGAAACATGGTTCCCCCCCACCCATCTGATTCCCCATTCGTACTCCGTGGGCGCCAAAACTACCTCTCCACCAGCCGCGAAACCCCGGCGTCCTCCGTCCGCCACCCCATCCCACCCATCAACCGCCGCCCTCCTCCATCACGTCGGAGCCGATACCCCGATGTCGTCATCCACCGCCACCTCAACCGCAATGCCCTCCACGGCTAGTAGTTGAAGCCAAGGCGGAGCCGTCCGTACCCGAGCCAGTTCAACCATGTCGTCCTACACCTCACCGCTGCCGCTCCAACTTCACCACCCTCCACCGCACCGGAGCCGTTCCTGCTACGCCGTCCTTCGCCGGCTCAGATCTGCTTCCCCTCCGCCGACATACGACCACGGCAACACAGTCAACAATTTGGCCATGGGTTCGTCCAAGCCTGCACCCTCCAGAACATCGGTTTCCCCGGTAAAAAGAAGAAAATCAGCGCGACTTGTGGAGGTGACCACACTAGCAACCGAAAAAGGTACTCCTCTTCCCTTATTCGTGCAAATCTTACGTCTCTGCTTGCACGGTATTCATCCCACAGAAGACACTAGTTGACCGCTTCTTCTTGATACTAGATGTTCCTAGTAACTCGTGATGCACAAGGTTTCTCCTCATATACTATTTCACCTTAGCTAGAGGTCCGTCGCCCCCCTGAATTTCAATTTCTGGCCACTTGATTCCATATTAACGGAAGCATTCCCCAGCGTAACAGGCGCTAGTACGCCTATTACGTCGGGGAGGCAACACCTTGGTGTTTATCTTAGGGGCGTGTGCGGCCTAGAGCTACTGGCGCCCGATCTGGAGGTCGGCCGGGATTAAAGGGATGGCCTGGGGGTGCTGCCAAGCACGGCGGTGGTGTGAGCTCAATGGGAGGGCGGGGCGGTGGAGGCAGGGGTCTGGGCCGGTGGTCGCTGGCGGTTCGAGAAAGATCGTCAACAGTGACTGGTGGGAGGTAGACGAAGGACATCTGCCCGTTCCTTATAGATCGGACGGTTCATTAAAAAATCGACTGACCTATTTATTTTCAGTTGACTGTTATCTTAGATATGACCACATGTGGTGTGCTGGAGGAGTACCTGCATTTCCTATGCTCATATATTACAAAATCATACAGAGTAGAATCTAATTTTGTTTGCCATGCAATGTTGTAGAGCTATCATATGTCTCCTGTCATTTATTTTTCAGCCACCTGCTATGTGCTACTTTTACAGTGCACTAGTTCTGCACACACTTCACCCTTACTCTCACTGTTGTGTTTTTATGCAAGGGTATTTCAGACTCTGCTGCCATGAGAGAAGCCAAAAAGAAAAGAGAGAAGTCGCTCCAGTTTGGTGTGCGGCTAGGCAAGACACGTTTCAATGCTTTAAAGGGTGTAGTGTCAGCAGATGGAGACGAGGAATGCAGCTCTGGAGTTGATGACCTTGCTCGCAATGAACCACCATCCCAGGTGCTTGCTTTAACTTCGCGGTGTCATATGTGGTTGCATGTTCCATATGGTGTCTAGCTTGTATTCGAAAGGCCGAAGTCGGTAAGATAAGGAAAGATATTTTTTACATGAACCACCATCCCATGAGCACCAGAAGACAAATAGCTAGTCAGGGCACTGGCCAAGCCAGTGACAAGCCCAGCAAAGATAGGCATCACCTGGAAGCCAACTTAAAAGCTACGATGGTGGCGCAGCATCCCGCCTCCCACTAGGCTCTCAGGTCCTAGATGATCATGCTCACCACTCTAGCCGGATGTCTAGCCTGTATTGCTTCCAATTTGGTTAAATTGCATCTGCTTAGCTTACACATTATACCTTTGAATATGCCATGCCTTTCTGTTTTTGGTACATACTAGTACATCTGTGTATTAACCATGTTCTTACATCAAACTAGTGTTCTTGTGTATCCCTCATCAATCACTTATGACGAGGCAGGCGGGCAAGGGGACTACTCCTCATTTAAAGAATGCAGCGTCAGCCTCCCGACATGATTCTCAAGAAACAGAAATGCTAGATGAAGATAGTGAACATAGCTCTGTAGTTGATTATAGCATTTCCCCTACACTAGCATCGCAGGTGCTTGCTCTATCTTGGCAGCGTGATATGTGGTTGCATGTTGCATATGGTGTCTACATTATAATTCTTCCAATTTGGTTAAACTGCATGTGCTAGTCGGCTTAGCTTATACATTATACCTGTTAATGTGACATGCCTTCCTGTATTTAGTACATAGTACATTTGTCTATTAAGCATGTCCTTACATAAAACTATTGTTTTTTTGTATCCCGCATCAATCAACATGACGAGACACCTTTAGTATATTAGTTACATCTTTCATATGATTTATAGCATGCGCTGCTTCTAATTTGTTGAAATTTTATTTATGATGGGACGCTTTTAACTTGGCAGAGTCATATTGGTTGCATCTTTCATGTGGTGTCTAGCTTGCATTGCTTCTTATTTGCTGGAATGGTTTCTGCTTAGTTTACACAAACAGTTGTGAACATGCCATGCCGTCCTGTTTTTCGTACATATTCCATCCTGGTATCATGTGTTTGCCTTACATCAAAGTAGTGATTGTCAGTATCATGCATGAATGAGTTCTGAAGAGAGAATTTTATTGCTTTTTCTTGTCGGTTTTACTTGACAACTCAAAATCAATAAAGCGGAAGGAAGTTAGCAAGGCAACGGATAAATGTGCTCCTTCCGAACGGAGGGCCTCTACAGTTTCTACTCCTCCACACACCCAAGATGATTTCCAAGACAGCACATGCATAGACACTCAACAAAGTTGTGTTTATGATGAGCACGTCTCCCCTAGTGCAGCATCACCGGTGCTCCCTCTAACTTGGCACTGTTATATGTGGTTGCATGTTATGTGTGATGTCTAGCTTGTATTGCTTCTAATTTTGTTGAATTCCATCTGCTTACTTTACACATTATACTTGAATAAGACACGTTTTCCTGTTTCTAGAACATACAATATCTGTCTATCACACCATGTTCTTACATCAAATTACTACTGTTGTGTAACCTACAACAATCACTTATCATAAGACACGTTTGACTTTGGAGTGTGATATAGGTTACATCTCACATTCTTTTCTAGCTTGTATTACTAATTTGTTGAAATGGCACTTATGATGAGAGAGTTTTAACTTGGTAGAGTGATATTCGTTGCATCTTTCATATGGTGTCTAGCTTTCATTGCTTCTAATTTATTGAAATGCCTTCTCCTTAGTTTACACATCGTAAGCTGTGAATATGCAATGTTGTGAATATGCAATGGCACTAATGATGAGAGACCTCTAACATGGTAGTGTGATGTTGTTTGCATCTTGCATATGATTTATTTCTTGTACTGCTTCACATTTGTTTAAACGCCATTTATTATGAGACATTGTTTACTTGGCAGAGCGATATTTGTAGCATCTTTCATATGGTGTCTACCTTCCATTGCATTGCTTCTAATTTGGTGAAATGTCTTCTTCTTATTTTACACATCATAGTTCTGGTTATCTCTTTCATCCTGTTTTTCATACATATTACATCCTCCTATCATGTGGTTGTCTAACATCAAAGTTCAGTTCGTCTGCATCACGCATCAATTTGTTCCGAAGAACTAAATTGTTATTCGTTTTTCTTGTCGGCTTGACTTAACATGGCACAGAGAAAGAGGAAGAAACACAGAATGGAAGGGAATGAGAAGCGGATGAATCCTACAGATTCTGCTGGTACAGATGGTGCAATAGAAGTTCAAAGTCCAGCAGAAAGTTCTACAAACACGGCATCCCATGCTACACGAGTTGCAAAAAAGTACAAACAGAAACAAATAGCTGCCACCAAACAAGCAGAGACAACCCTAGTTCTTGCAACACCTACAACAGTACTACCAGCTGCACGACGTACTCGTGTGTCAACTGAGCTAGCAGCACGTTCCCAAGCTCCCTTGCCACCTGACACTACTTCCCAAGCACTCTTGACACAAGACGAGTTGGCAATATTAGATGAACCTTGTGAGCTTCAACAGCAAGAAGGTAGTTGCTGGAGTCAAGTTACAGTTGCATGCTTCTTTATATGTAGTCTCACAGTTTGATGTACACTAACACTTCCTATGTTTGTTGTTGGACTAGCACCTAGGCGCAAGAGGAAACAAACATCAGGGATAATGCTCGATAGGTTAACTAAATCTAGAGGAGGAAGAATGGAGATCCGTTTGGAGGCAGGTTTAAAACGGCCACGTGATGCTACAGAGTCAGCCAAGTTTGTATCAGAGGCAGCGGTTGCTGTTAGGTGTCATGTACGTATTCAGTACAGGAATGACAAAGACAAAACCCAGTTCAACATCTTCCTCGACCATTTATCTGTAAGTATGGTTATGTATGGAAACTAGTAATATCGTCTTGCTCTGTCCAATACTTTCTAGGTTGCTGATAATGAGACTCCCATAATTTTCAATAGATGAGGTTCAAGTTGGATAGCCAAGATGATGCAACCAAACAAGCTTGCATCCGTGTTTTCAAGTCTGCTCTGCGACAGGATCGGGATAACTTGAGGAAAACTCACTTTGAAGGCAAGGCTAATAGTGAACTTGCCCAAACATCTCCAGTGGAAAATATATCCGATGAAGACTGGAGAGGCCTCGTTAAACACTGGTCCGATCCGAAGTATCAGGTACATTATATATATGTCATCAGATCACATGTTGAAGTCCTATTTACGCATGTGCCACACAAATCTATCTTCTTGTAGGTGAACTGTTCAAAGAACAAGGCCAACCGTACGAAAGTGAAATTCCAACAGACGACAGGATCTTGTAGCTATATTGCACACTGCGAGGCTCTTGTAATTAGCTGCTGTTTCACTCTTTTCGCTGTACCATATTATCAGATCTATATTGACTTGTTCTAAATGCAGAGGAAAGCCCGCAAGGACCAAAAAGTACCTGAACCAAATGCTGTGGAAATCTTCAAGGACTGTCACACCAGTAAGAAGAAGGGTATGACTACACTAGTCAAAGCCGCTGTTTTAAGTCCTTAATCCTCATGCCTTTTAACTACTACTTACTCTAACTTGTGCCTTGAACTGCATGGTTTGCAACCAATGTCTATTACTCTTTTCAATTTTATACACAATTGTCTTAGCATATCATTGCACCTTACAAGGTTTAAAAGAGAGGAGTGATGTTCCTTTGATCTTGACCCGTAATCTAGTTCCGTGCCGGACTTGCCCACACAACGTTACAATTGCCTGTTTGTCTGTTCTCAGTTGTTTTGTGATATGAATGATGTCATACTATGCTTACCATATTATAAACTTCGTCTCTTTATCCTTAGCCCTCAATACAATGTAAAGAAATAGACAATACATTAGCGATGGTACATGGTCATATGTTTGGTACTTGGTTTTATTATGTACTTTGCAATAAAATACAACTAATATTTTACATGGGTTCACCGGAATAAGTTCTATATATAGACCAAAGCTATTTTGTTTGGTTTTGCTGCCTCCTTAATATCTTCTGTTCTGGTACTACTAATGTAAAACCTCAACTTTTCGGCGAGCTATGGAAAAAATGGTGGAATCGCGACCTTCTGAAGGTGGCGAGGCAACTATAACCTCAATGTCAGCTCTTGCTGCAGTGGGTCAGTACCTATCCACTAATAGTGCCAAAAGCACGTTCCTGCGTAATACTGGGTTGGTTGTTAAGGCAATATCGTCCAAACTACCTCATGATCAAGATATGCAAGCTCAAAGCAATGTTGTATCTGCGCTCCAGACACAAGTCCATTCCGTAACAGAGACCCTTTGTGAAACAAGGAGAAACATTGCTAAATGTCGTCAAGATATGCATGGTTTTGAAACCAGACTATCAGACATTTGCTATGTTGTTCAGGAGCCTAGAGGAAATGAAGGCGAAGGTTATGGTGCTCCATCGGACAATACAACATGAAAACGTAACAGTCAGGTCAAATGAACTGAGCTTCTGAACTTCTGGTGGTGCATTTATCTGCTAGACTGTTAAGTTTTATGCCAACCTTCCTTTTGTTATATAGTTGTAATTTGTTTTGGTGCGATACAAAATTTATTCTTAACGTGCAGCCACCGCCTGAAGAAAACAGCATGCCATTTTTGTATAGTGTAGGGTGTTCCCTATATTTGCACTAGTGGTGATCTTTGATGCCGAGTGGATGTAATCTGTGCAATTGCCTTAATAGCCTAGCGTTAGTTTTGGCCTTATTTATTTCCTAGTCCTCTTTTTCCCTGGTTTGCTAGTGGCCGCAACTACCATGGGCCATATACGGGCTGTAGGATCCATGGGTCTCCTACGGGCCGTCGATAAATGGGCCTGTAATCGGTGGGCCTCGGGCCGTCGGATAAATGGGTCTACATGGGCCATAATCGGGCGTAATTGGTATCGGCCCAGCACGGTAACAGGTCGTTAACAGGTCGTAGGAAAGCAAAGGCTTAATTCTGTCACAGGCATAATGGGTCATTAACGGGCCAGAATATAGGACGGGCTGGAAACGGCGCAACGGGTTAACATGCCAGAAACGGGCCGACTCTTGCCATGGGCCGAATTTGGCCCATTAGGGTAACAGGCAAGTAATGGGCTGACTCTTGCCATGGGACGAATTTGACCCATTAGTGGAACAAGCCAGTAACGGGCCGACTCTTGCCATGGGCCGAATTTGGCCCATTAGGGGAACAGGCCAATAACGGGCCGGAAGTAATCGAGGGCCGAAAAGGAGCCCAAGAACGTATGGGCCGTCAATAGGCTGAAAGCTAACACGGGTTGGAAATGGCCCATGTAAATCACGGGCCGTTAACGGGTATAAAGAAAATTACTGTTCATTATGGGCTAGAGTCACTGTGGGCCTGTAATGGGCTGAAAGATACAAAGGCCTCATATGGGCCTAAAGACGTCGTGGGCCATACATGGGCCGAAAGTGAAATGGGCTGGTATTATATTCGACGGCCCACATGACGTTGTTGGGCCGATTTCCTTTAGGGCCTAACGGGCCATGAGTTAACGGGCCATAAAATGGGCTATTTGCAAAGAGACCATTAACAGGCTTTTCATGGGCCAGCCCGTTAACTTTTGACCAAGTCAAATGGGCCGGCTTTGTAAACTAAATGGGCCACTGTTGGGCCGTGCCACATGTCGACATATCATAGGCGCCTATCTGACCCACTGACGATCTGACACGTGCTTCGTACGACCAATAAGAATTTTACACGTGGAAATTTCCCATTGGTCGGGGCTGTTAACGGGTTATCGGATCCAAAACCCAAGCCGATAGCTTAACGACGTTCCGTTACGGTGGATGCCACGTGTCGGTCACCCATGACGAAAGCACTTCTGTGCCGCGCGATTTATCGTCATGGAAGTGGACACTTCTGTGATGATAATTTTGGTAATGTCATGGAACACTTCTACGACATCACAGGTATGACTATCTTGATTCTGTCATAAATTTGTCATGGATGTACATGCATGACAAAAAACGCGACCTACTATGACAAACACGTATCATCACGGAAGTGTATTTTTTTGTAGTGCAAGCTAATTGCCTTGTTTGACTGCGGGTCTTTACACCAGTGCCTTCTTTAGCTGGCGACAACTCAGCTCGCAATGGATCATCGTCAAAGCCGATACACACTTCTGTGATGCTATTGAACACAATGGCATCATCTACGCGATCGACAAAGCAGATGGCACCACGTATTGCTGGGACGGCGCGTGTAAGTTGTTCTCGTCTCATGTTAATGATGATGCCAGGACACTGTTTGGACTTTTTATGATGATTGGCATATCCCTATTTGAGCAGAATTTGAGTAGAACTATGGCAATGTATTAGAGACGCCGGAAATCGGCTATATTTGGAATGAGTTAATTCATGCGATTGTGATCATGTCATTACCGCCAATTTGTACCCCTGAATAATTAGACGGTTAGGAATATATGGATATTCTCCTTATTTTACAGTAATCTATATACTACTACTAAATATGAGTGTGTATCAATGGCCATGTTGGTTTCCTCATTTTCATGATGTAGAAACGTCCACCACACTGTTGGTTTCATCTAACCATACATTAGGGAAGTAAATGTGCATATGGAGAACTCTATATTTGGAAGTAGTGAAATCCTGTAATGCTTACCATGTGTACATTCCTATATTCGCCCTTCAGCAATCAATGGCTAGAATAATATCCTCACAAAAAATTTGCCCACAGAACATGAGTATATAACAATGCATGGTCTATTAGTTACCTTGAAGAATTTGTTTGTGAGGACAGAACATGATTCCATAACATGCATGACATGGTAGTTTCCTGTGAAGAATCGATTGTGAGATAACATGAGTATAACCATGCATGGCACTTCTATATTTTCGAACCCAGTATACTTTTCCCAGTATTTTCCTCCAGTTCCAACAGTGAAATATCAATGTTGTTTCTTGCATTACCCTACTCATACTCTGAATAATGCTGATCTTACATTAACAATGCCAGTCCTTTTTGATATGATGCAATGTCCCTACAGTTACTGCCCTTTGTAATCACACCACCTTTGCCAAAAACAGGGAAGCACAACTGGTTCCTCGCTCGATCGGACGACGGCAAAAAAATTGATGATCATTCGAACACATGAGCCGGAAAAGTTATATTGCAAAAACCCCACTGTATACAAGCACCGTGAAATACGTGAGTATCTGGATAGTGGTTGTTACGTCTATGAGCAGGATACCAGCTTGTTGGGGCCTTTAGGATTTTTTAGTTGGAGGCGGGTAAACAGCCTTGGTTCACACTCTCTGTTTCTCGGACTCAATTATCCGGTTAACCAGGAGATCACCGTTGGCAAGGACCTTGATTGCAGAGAGGCTCTGTTTGCTATGGAAAATTGTGTCTACATGGCGAGCCCTAGGAGTTTGGGAGCAAACTCCCCTGATTGTCAACGATACAACCTGCAGCCAAAAGAAGGTGAGAATGAAAAAGGAATCCGGATTAACTTTGATCCTTGCATGTCTCAATTATGACAGGCAGTGATGTGGTTCAAGCCTTCAGGTTGATAGGTAATTGGGATGTTGCGTTGAAAGGGTGGAGTACTGGTGACTCCGGATCATTGGTCGCTGAAGAGGGGCTGCAAATTATGATGGTATTGGATCATCTCTTCGAATGACTTTGTTGTCTTTGCTTCTTGTTCTGGATGGGTAGTTCTTTCTTTTGTTATGCATATTCCTTGTCATTTGGTCATCCTCGTCTATGTCACTCTTACTATGTAATAGTTGCCTCTGTTTAGAATGTCATTCTCGTCTGGATCACGAGAGTCTGAGCGCTGCAGATGGGTGCGTTTTGGTGGTGTAGGAAGACCTCTTATGAACTATCATGTCTTGCTGTTTATGTCAGTAGTAGTCACTAGTCAGTGTTTGAATGTTGTATATATCGTTGTCTAGAACTGTTTATTGTCTCGAACTACTAGTGGGCTAAATGAGGGCATCACCATTCTCTAGTGTTCAGAGTGTATCTCCTTTTTTCAAGTTATATAATTTGAGCTCAGTGTCTTTTCGATGATGTACACTTGTTTGGGCCAGTGAGGTGTCGTTGAATATGGGTCAAGTAGTAACATAATGCCAAACAGGTCAATTATGACTCTCGGGCCGGGCTGTCAAAAGATCCTCAAAAAAAAGGTCGGGCTCTCCAAAAAAGAAAGAATAAGGACTCTTAGGCCGACATGTGGGCGCCACCAGTGTTTTCGTGCGCTTGCGCGCCGAGAGCATATTGGCATGTGTTCAAAATTCAAGGTACCTTTACATCCCCAATCTCCCGCCCCTTCCCACCTCTGGAATCTCGATTCCTACTCCAGTTCCCCCAAATCATCCTCCTGTACTCCCTGTCCTCAAGCTCACTATCATGTCGCCGGTCAACACGGATCTCCAAGCCGGAGATCTTGAGGTCCATCCTGCCTTCGGTCGCTGCGTGCTGTCGCTCAACAGTGGCACGGCGGTGCATGACGACCAGTTTGCTGGTAAAGTGCTGATGGTAACCATCAACGGCGACCGGTCTCCCGTCTCGCCGGACGACCTTGTGAAAGCTATTGGCATTGCGCACGGCATCCAAATAAGTGACTTGCTCATCGAAGTCTGTTCGCCACTAGCTGATTTCTTCGTCAGGTTCCGGACAACTTTCAACTGCAGTCGTGTGTTTGAATCTTCCCGGCGTTTGTTCTGTGATGGCGCGCTGGCGAGCTTTGATCGGTGGCACCCAGGATGGGGCTCGGCGCCCTCTGAGCTTGAGTTTTTAACAAAGCTTACCTTCCACGGCATGCATCAGCGTGCTTGGAACAATGAGTCCATGAATGAGCTTATCAATGACCTTGGAGCAGAGCTCGTAAGTATGTTTGTTCCTCCAGATAGCTGGGCTCTAATGGTTATGGCATGGATGAACAAGCCGTCCACCATACCGAAGGTGATTGGTGTTGAGATACCGGTGCAGTAACGGGGGTTGTACTATTCATCGCCACCAAGGCCGCCGCGGACCACGTTAGGGATGTACCTGTATCGATTGTTCATGCATGTCGAAGAAGTGGTCAATCCATCAATCAAAGTCCTGCCGCCGCCGCTGGTGCCAGGGTCCGTCGGCGACATGCATTACAGGAGTCAACGTCAAACTTTCCCAGTGTTGCTCGGAACAATGGATGGCACAGGGCCTACTCCATCGCACGGCGGAGGCCACTGCTTCTTTGGGAGAAGAGGTAGGGTTGGCTGCCTAGATGTGCTCTAATTTGAGGTAACAACTGAATCTTGTCAGATAATAGTTAAATCCGAGCTATGGGTGTGAAGCACTGATGTGCCAGTACATTTGATTGTGACCTGTTCTAATTTTGTACCTAAACTTTTTTTAGAAAGGGCTGTTGATACATCTCCAACGTATCTATAATTTTTTATTGCTCCATGCTATATTATCTACTGTTTTGGACATTATTGGGCTTTATTTTCCACTTTTATATTACTTTTGGGACTAACCTATTAACCGGAGGCCCAGCCCAGATTTGCTATTTTTTGCCTATTTCAGTGTTTCAAAGAAAAGGAAAAATCAAACGAACTCGAAACGGAACGAAATCAACTGGAGAAGTTATTTTGGAAGGAAAGCAACCCAGGGAACTTGAAGTGCATGTCAGGGGAGACATGGGCTGCCCACGAGGGTGGGGGGCACGCCCCCTGCCTCGTGGGGCCCCCGTGGCTCCTCCGACGTACTTCCTGCACCCATATATATCGTCGTACCCTAAAACTTCCAGAACGGAGATTAGATCGGGAGTTCCGCCGCCACAAGCCTCTGTAGCCACCAAAAGTCAATCGAGACCCTGTTCGGGCACCCTGCCGGAGGGGGGATCCCTCACCGGTGGCCATCTTCATCATCCCGGCGCTCTACATGACGAGGAGGGAGTAGTTCACCCTCGAGGCTGAGGGTATGTACCAGTAGCTATGTATTTGATCTCTCTCTCTCTCTCTCTCTCTCTCGTGTTCTCGATTTGGCGCGATCTTGATGTATCGCGAGCTTTGCTATTATAGTTGGATCTTATGTTTCTCCTCCCCCTCTTCTCTCTTGTAATGAATTGAGTTTCCCCTTGGAAGTAATCTTATCGGATTGAGCCTTTAAAGATTTGAGAACACTTGATGTATGTCTTGCGTGGGATACCCGTGGTGACAATGGGGTATTCTATTGATCCACTTGATGTATGTTTTGGTGATCAACTTGCGGGTTCCGCCCATGAACCTATGCATAGGGGTTGGCACACGTTTTCATCGTGATTCTCCAATAGAAACTTTGGGGCACTCTTTGAGGTTCTATGTGTTGGTTGAATAGATGAATCTGAGATTGTGTGATGCATATTGTATAATCATACCCACAGATACTTGAGGTGAGATTGGAGTCTCTAGGTGACATTACGGTTTTGGTTGATTTGTGTCTTAAGGTGTTATTCTAGTACGAACTCTAGGGCTGTTCATGACACCTATAGGAATAGCCCAACGGATTGATTGGAAAGAATAACTTTGAGGTGGTTTCGTACCCTACCATAATCTCTTCATTCATTCTCCGCTATTAGTGACTTTGGAGTGACTCTTTGTTGCATGTTGAGGGATAGTTATGTGATCCAATTATGATATTATTGTTGAGGGAACTTACACTAGCGAAAGTATGAACCCTAGGCCTTGTTTCCTATCATTGCAATACCATTTACTCTCACTTTTATCACTAGTTACCTTGCTGTTTTTATAATTTCAGATTACAAATACCTTTATCTACAATCCATATTGCACTTGTATCACCACCTCTTCGCCGAACTAGTGCACCTATACAATTTACCATTGTATTGGGTGTGTTGGGGACACAAGAGACTCTTTGTTATTTGGTTGCAGGGTTGCTTGAGAGAGACCATCTTCATCCTACGCCTCCTACGGATTGATAAACCTTAGGTCATCCACTTGAGGGAAATTTGCTACTGTCCTACAAACCTCTGCACTTGGAGGCCCAACAACGTCTACAAGAAGAAGGTTGTGTAGTAGACATCAAGCTCTTTTCTGGCGCCATTGCCGGGGAGGTGAGTGCTTGAAGGTATATCTTTAGGTCTTGTAATCGAGTCTTTTAGTTTCTTGTTTTATCACTAGATTAGTTTATAAAAGGAAACTATAAAAAAATGGAATTGAGTTTGTCGCATACGCTTCAGCTTTTTAATATCTTTCGTGAGTATGATGCAAAGGATAATTGTGCTCAAGTGCTAGAAGAAGAAATCTATAAAATGTTTGGCACTAAATATTTGAATGATGAGCATGACTGCAATGTTGTAGTATGAATTCTTTGAATATCCATGATACTAATAATGATTGCACTAGTTATGATGAAAATGTCTCCTATAAACATGTCAATTTTTGTGGAGTGCATTGGGTTTGTAAGTACACACCGAATAGAGAAGATAGATATTGCAAGAGGCATAAGTACTTAGAAACTAAATTGTTGCAAGAAGAGCTAGATGAATGTGCTGAAAATTTAAATTATCTTGGCCATACTTGTGAGATTTGCAATGAACATGATCATTTCACTATCCGATGCAAATTATTTCATGATCTAATCGTGTCCAAAAATTGTGATGACTTGATTTCCCTTGCACATTATAATGAACTTAGTTTTCTTATGGACTATGAAGAAATAAAATGTATAACTAACTTTCTTCCAGAATTTGCCCGTTATAAACTTCTTGGTTTTGATCTTGAGGAAATTTATATGTATTGTGCGGTGAAGTGCATTGATAATCCGTATATTGCCAATTACATAAAGAAAAGAAAGCAAATAGAGGATGAAGAGAATACTAATGAAAGGGAAGAGACTTCCCAATATCCTCCTATTATTTCTTATGATGAATCAGGTAACGAGGAGGAGCCTCCTATTCAACCAATCTCATTAATAAGGAGCTCCAATAAGAGGATTGAACCCACACATGATGTGGTGAAGAAGAAGAAGAAAAGAAAAAGGAAGAGAGGTAAAAAGATGTCTCTCTCAAATAATGTTGCCCCTATTACTATTGTGCCTCATGAAAATATAATTATGTAAGGTAATGATACTTCTTATGATCTTGAAAATCTTTTTGGCACTTGCTTGGAAGAATATGATAATTGCTATACTATTGGTGCTATCCATACTATTAATGATGAGAGTGATTATGCTTATGATATGAACAGGCACAAGCTTGGGGATGCTATGATTGATGAAGATGATGTTTTTGAGAATATATTTTCTGCAATTAATGTTTGTCCCAAGCTTGGGGATGCTACGCTTAATGAAGATGATATTTTTAGTCTCCCAAGTTTTAATATGCAAATTTATAATGATGATAGCATGCCTCCTACTTATGATAATTATTGTGATGATACATATGCCATAAAAAGTAGTGATGATTATATTTATAAAACTTTTCATGATTATGGTTACCCCATTCCTGAACATTACTCTTTTAATGGGGAAACAATTTATAATATTCAAGTCTCTTATGATACTCCCACTATCAGGAATGAGAAGAATTTTGCTTGTGTGGAGAGTAGTAAATTTTCTATGCTTGTAGATCATGAAAAGAATGCTTTAGGTGCTAGTTATATTGTTTAATTCATTCATGATGCTACTTGAAATTACTATGAGGGAGGGACATATGCTTGAAGGAATTGCAATAATATCAAGTTTCCTCTCTATGAGCTTAAAATCTTGAAGTTATGCTTGTTTTGCCCTCCTATGCTAGTTGATTATTGTTCTCATAAGTTGTTTGCTCACAAAATCCCTATGCATAGGAAGTATGTTAGACTTAAATGTGCTAGGAATATTCTTCATGATGCTCGCTCTATATTTCAATTCTTATCTTTTATGTGAGCATCATTGAAATCATCATGCCTAGCTAGGGGCATTAAACGATAGCGCTTGTTGGGAGGCAACCTGTCGGGGGTTGTTGATCCCTCGCACACCTATGGGGATCGGCGGACCGAGCCCCATTCGGTTCGGCAGGGGGCGGTGGATGCACAAAGAGCAGATCATGGCGAACGCACGAGGGAGACAATCGATTTACCCAGGTTCGGGCCACACGGATGCGTAAAACCCTACTCCTGCTTTGGTGGTTGTATTGAGTTCTTGCTCAGGAGCGATGAGTGCTACAGTACACTCAAGCAGCTGGCGAGACCGAGCGTGAGAATGGCTGTCCTCCCCCTCTCTGTTGCGCATGGGCCTCCTTTTATATGTCTAAGGGGTCACCGACATGTGGCAACAGAGGTGAGGGTAAAAATGTAAAAGGGGTGGTAGTTGGCGCCACCGCCTGCTACAGTTGTATCCTACCTAACCCTGACGGCAGGGGACAAGGGCATTAAATGCCTGTCTGTGTCATCTAGACGGTACAGAGAGGGACCGCTAGGAATGCCACCGTTTGCCACGATGGCTATCTTGTCAACGCTTGCTTGCCACCACATGCCCCCGGCTGCACAGCCTCCCGCCACGTACGCCAGGAGTGGTCCTAGAGCGACACGTTGGTGGGTGAGCTGGAGCGCGGGCTGCGGAGTAGTAGCTTGCCGCGGCAAGCGCCTTGCCGCGGGTGTTGCCTTGTCGCGTCCGGGAGCTTGTCGCTCACCGGGTCTTGTCGGGGCGCGCAGTGCATTGCAGCGAGCTTCTTGAGATGCTTTGGTTGGTCTTCCCGGCAAGCTCCTCTTGCCGGGGTCTCATCTCCTTCCCGGCAAGCTCCTCTTGCCGGGGTCTTGTCTCCTTCCCGGCAAGCTCCTCTTGCCGGGGTCTTGTCTCCTTCCCGGCAAGCTTCTCTTGCTGGGGCCTTGTTTTGGTCTTGGATACTTTGTTCTTGAATGGCTCCTATAGGAACCATGGAGGGTCTTGGCAGTCGCCCGGAAAGCCTTGCCCCGGGGTGCTTTGACTGCCCGTGCACAAGTTCGGGATACTAAGGTACCCCTACTTTAGTACACCGACAGGAGCCCCCGGACCTGGGCCATACGCGGTGCCGAGCGCTGTTGGGCCAGGCCCAAAACAGTGCACGGGCACGCGCGGCCTAGGGCACGCCATAACTCACTCCGCACCCACCGCGCCCTCCCCAAACGGCACGCGTCGAACGCGGCGCCGTGCATGACATGGGCGGCGTGCGCGTGGCCGCGCCTCCGCGCGCATGCGTCACGTCGCGGTAAAAGGGGACGGTTTGCGGGCGTGGAGGCGTGGTGGGCGGAATCGTGGGTAGTTGTTTATTCGTAACGGCGAAACGTCCGCCCCCCTCTTTATAAGCAGAGGAAACAGGGGTACGGCGCCATCTGCCCGTTGCTGCTTCCAATCTCAAAATTCCGCCGCTCCCCGTCTTCTCAGAGCAACGAGAGAGCAGCGCCCTGCTCCCCCCATTACCACCAGCACCACCACCACCGTCGGCCTCCTCCACCACCTTCACCATGGCTCCGAGGGGCGACAAGGGGAAGGCAGTGAAGTCGACCGAGGGGCAGCGGCTCGCGGCGATGCGGAAGGAGCGAGCCATCTTCCCCCCTAAGCTCGGCGCCAAGGCATTGCGGGAGCGGTATTACCTGTTCTGGTCGGCGGAGACGCGAGCTCACCCGCGGACCAAGGTGCTCCCGGCTGCAGCCCACGAGACGGCTCCGGACGGGTACCCTTTCTTTGCTGTGTTCTTCTACTGCGGGCTCTGCCCGCCCTTTTCCGAGTTCTTCTGTGATATTATGAACACATATGGCTTCTACCTCCTCGACTTCACCCCCAACGCCGTCCTTACCATGGCAGTTTTCGCACACCTTTGCGAAAACTTTGTCGGAGTCCACCCTAGTGTAGCTCTCTTCCGCCATTTCTTTATCTCTCGGGTAGAGAGAGGAGAGACTCTGTCCGGCGGAATCACCTGGGTCTCAAGAGCCGGCAAGAAGGAATCTTATCTAGAGGGGGAGTTCCGCGGCAAGTGGGAGGAGTGGAGAGCAGACTGGTGCTGGATTGTTGAGGAGAGCCCGCAGCCATTCACCGTCCGGCGTCAAGTAGCAGCGGTGCGTGGCAGTGACTGGAGCGACGTGGCCCCGGAGGACGGCAGGCTGCAGATTGCCGTCACCAGGATGCAGCGCCTTAGGCTTGCCGGACTCACTGTAGGGGCCCTCGGCGCAGACTTTCTTCGTCGCGGCATCGCTCCCCTGCAGGAACTGGGGAGGCCTGCTTGGGAGTTCAAGAACGCGGCAGACGTCATGAGGCTGCGCCCAGGCCTCAACTACAATTTCACCGTGCTTGAGCTCAACGGTGTACTGCAGGAGCTCTTCAAATACGATTCGGATCATCCCGAAGTCTTCAGAGTGCCGCAGGGCGTCGTCCCTTTGTGCAACAATTCTGCGCTCGACCGCATCCGGGCGATGATGCCGTTGTGCGACTCGCACGGAATCGAGCCAACTTGGCAAGAGCCCGCAGACGAGGTCATGCAGCAGTTCTTCAACGACTTGGTGGAAGTGCCAATTCGCGCCGACGAGAAGGACGGCCTCACCCGCGACACCACCGAGGCGGAACTGGCGTACATCACCAGCAGGTTGGAAGAGGTAGCGGCAGCCGCAGCGGCAGGCGAATTTGGGTTTACTCTGGAGGAAGCGGCGGCAGAAGAGGCAAAAACCTGTGCCGAGCGAGAGGAGTTCCTCGGCAAGAAAGAGCTCGCCCGGCAAGAGGAACTTGCCGGCAAGGAAGATCTTGCCGGGAGCGGCGCCGAGCTGAGCGAGCCTGCCGGGGATGCGAGCGACTCGCTGGAGATCGACTCTTCCTCCACTTCGTCTTCCGACAGCCCGTCGCCGGCTGCGCCTCCGTCTCCACCAAGAAGACGTCTCCGCAAGGCCGTGGGTGTAGCAAGGCGGCAGGCGGATCAACAGTCGCCGCGTCACACGACGCGCTCCACCGTGGCAAGCACCGCCGCCGCGGGAGCGCCCCATGCTGCCGCTGCAACCGGAGCGGGATCTTCCCGGGCTGCCGCCTCTGCTCCCCCCAAGCGACTAAGGGAGCCTACCCCTCCCCCTTCCCGCGCCGGACGCGGGCCGGACTTTGACTTCTCCGCGTTTAGCTCCGACGAGGAAGAGGAAGAGGAGTAAGTTCTTCTTATTGTACTTGCAATTCTTCAATCCTTGCTGCTTTGTCTTGTATCTCACTTGTCTTTCTCTGAATCCATTCCTTTTCAGGACTCTGGCCCAGAGGGCGGCAAAGAGGGCCAAGGCATCGGTGATCGTCATTGAGGACGAGCCCACCACGTCGGCAGGGGACGCGCCCGAGTCCAACTTGTCGTACCCAATGGCTGATCTCCAGAGCAGCCCCCAGCGTAAGCGTCTTGTTTACTTCCCGCTGTTGGGTGCGCATGAAGATCCTTGTTATGCTGATACTCGTCTGTTGACTTGTGCAGGAGCAGAGCAGCCTCACCAGGGGAGCCTGGAGACCGCTCCCGAAGCGCCAAGGGAGAGTCCTCCGGCAAGGGAGAGGCCTCCGGCAAGGGAGGAGCCCCCGGTGAGGGAGGAGACTCCGGCAAGGGAGGATCCCCCGGCGAGGGAGGAGACTCCGGCAAGGGAGGAGCCCCCGGCCCGGCAAGGATCTCCGGCAAGGGACCGCGCCAGCGATCCTCCGGCGACGGAGACCTTAGTGGCGGGCCCTGGCACAGGTAACTTCCTCGCTTCCAAACTCCCCTTGGCTTCTTCGGCTTCTTGATCTTCCTCTTGGATTTTGCTCGAATTTTGCTTGAATCTTCTCCCCTCTTCCGGCCATCAGATCCATCTGCTGCAGAGCCGATGGAGATGGAGGTCGCCGCCGAGGAAGCAGCCGGCGCCGGCGAGGAGGCTGCTAGGGCTGCCGCCGCGGAGGCGGGCGGGGAGTCTGGCGGTCGTACAGACGACCCGAAGGCCACAGGAGCGCCAGGCGCTGCTCCGACCGCCGGCTCCTCCGCCGCTGCCGCTGCGTCGGGCTCCGAAGAGCCCCAGCCTGGCATCTACCTGAAGGCCGGCGAGAACATCTTCATCAGCCTCCCCTGGGCGTCAAGCTCCAGGGCGCCGATCGAGGGGGAGATGCTGGACGGAGAGGTGCTTGCCTCTGCCAGGATGAAGCTGGTTGACGCGCCAAGCAGCAGCAGCGGTGATCCTGAAGAGGAGCGCTTGCTGCAGAAGCTAGTGGTGCTCTACCGCACCCGGCAGGCCAAGCTGGAGTCCTGCGAAGCACTCGTGGCGAAGGCTGGCGCTGATATCGAGAAGCACGCAGAAGAGCTCCGAGGCGCCAATCAGGAAGCTCTCCGCTCCCTGGCAAAGGAGCGGGAGCAACTCGCCGAAGCGCAGCAGGCCTTCCTCCTCGAGAAGGCCGACGTCGAAGAGCGCCAATGGCTTGCCACAGAGAAGTTGTCTTCGCAGGAGGGTGACTTGACGCAGCGGAAGGTCAACCTCGACAGCCACGAGGAGGAACTTGCCGCGCGCGAGCGGGTAGTTGGCGGAGCCGTCAAGCAGGCCGAAGACGCCGCCGCAGCTGCCGAGGCCGCCAAGGCTGAGCTGGAGCTGAAGGTGACGCAGCTGGAGGCGGACCTCAAGGCGAGCGGCGACGAGCTTGCCACGCTCAAGCTCGAGCGTGAGAGGGACGCCAACAGCTATTCGGAGCTGCAGGCCCTTTTCGCCGAGAAGGGCAAGGAGCTAGACGCCGCCAAGAACTCCAACGCCGACCTCGAAGTGAAGCTGGCGGCCCTGACCAAATCTCTGGACGTCGCCAAGGAGCAGGAGACGGCCCTGAAGGAGGAGGTCAAGGCCGGCAAGGTGCTATTGGCGAAGGCCGCCGCCGCTCGGAAGACTTTGTCGGAGGATGTGGAGCACTGGATGGAGGGTCTGGTGGACGTCGCCGCTGATGTCGACAAGGAGCTGGCGCAGTTGGGGATGGTGGATCTCGGGTATTCCTCCGACGAGCACCTCCAACCTAGCGCCAAGCTCACTCTGTTCTTCAAGGGTGTGGCGACGGCGCTCCAGCGACTCCGGGAGTAGTTCCCAAAACAGCTTGCCGACGAGTCACGCAAGATCTGCGTGGGAGCTCTCCAGAAGGTGCTGATGAAGGTGGCCTTCCGCAATCCAGGCTCCGCCTCAACAACGTCCTCCGAAGCCTGCCGCCAGATGCTGATCTGGAGGAGCTCAAGGCCCTTGTCGCACCTATCGTGGACAAGGTGAGCGGAATCAGGAGGGTCGAAGGCGACCGTGTAGACTAGGCCATTTATCTTCTTCTTTCCCTGTCGCTGTCAATCATGTTATGAAGAACAACCTGTTAGAGCTGCGACAAGTTATTCTTTAATATACTATATCCTTGGTTAGTAATTGCTATGTTATTTCCTTTACTTGCTTCCTCCCCTTGTATGCTTTTACCCTACGCTTTTAGGGAACTTGCCGGTGCGGGCACCTTTGCCGCAAGCGCTGAGTGCGGAACATCAGCAGCGGAACGTCAGCAGCCTACCGGCGGTGCTGCAACCGACAGGAAACCTCGTCGCAGAGCTAGTCGCAGCTTACTTAGGTTGTTGAGCGGACTCTAAACAACAATAAGGGTGCAACTAGCTACGAGTTGGTTCCCTGCTGGCGGTGCCGCAGCCGACAAGAAACCTTGTCGCAGAGCTAGTCGCAGCTCACTTAAGTTGTTGAGGGGACTCGAAACAACAGTAAGGGCGCCACTAGATACGAGTTGGTTCCTCCGCGCACAGGTTTTCCATACAAGGGACGATCGCAAGAAGGAAGATAACTCTATAAATTTAATTGCTATGTTATTTCCTTTACTTGACTCCTTCCTTTGTATGGTTTTTACCCTGCGCATATAGGGAACTTGCCGGCGCGGGCACACTTGCCGCGAGTGCTGAGTGCGGAATGTCAGCGGTCTGCGGACGGTGCTGCGGCCGAGAAGAAACCTTGTCGCGGAACTAGTTGCAGCTTACTTAAGTTGTTGAGCAGACTCGAAACAACTGTAAGGGCACAACTAGCTACGAGTCGGTTCCTCCGCGCCCAGGTTTCCCATACAAAGCACGGGCGTTCAAGGAAAATAACTTAAAAATCTAAAGGAAATCTAATTGCTCAAACTTTGGCACTTATCTTTCTCTGTTGTTTGCTTTCCCGGTAAGGCATGTGCTGAGCACGTAATCTTTATGCACGGGGTCTGCGCCCGGCTTTGTACAAAGGATTACTGCAACAGCGGCAAGACTTGTACAAAAGGGTGGTTGCCGAACAGGGTCCGACAACCGCACCTCACGGGCAAAGCTTGCGAAGATGCTCAATATTCCAGGAGTTGCTCACTGGTATGCCATCTTCGGTCCCAAGGCGGACAGCGCCAAGCCTAGTGACTCGCTTCACCCGTTAAGGGCCTTCCCACTTCGGCATCAACTTGTTGGAAATCTTGGCGGACGGATCACGCCAAAGAAACAAGGTCGCCTTCCTCGAAACTTCTGGCGTTAACTTTGCAGCTATGGTAGCGGCGCAAAGCTTGCTGGTAGCGAGCAGCTCACACAGCAGCCTGAAGACGATCTTCCTCAAGGAGCAGCGCGTCATCTTGCCGCAGCTGCTCTTGCTCAAGCTCATCATAAGCGAGCACTCGAGGTGACCCGTATACGAGTTCCGTGGGGATAACTGTCTCCGCTCCATAGACTAGAGCGAAGGGTGTCTGGCCAGTGGCTCGATTTGGCGTCGTCCTGGTCGACCAAAGAACCACCGGCAGCTCCGCGCCAAAGCCTCTGCCGGAGAGGCGGGCGGCGGCGGCGAACGGTGCGAGGAACGAGATATGCTCAGACCCCTAACTACGTTAGAGGGAGCAATATCTCGTCCAAACGACCGTGCCACGCTCGTGCCAACATGTTGGCGCGCATGCTGATCTCGAGCACTCCGGGATCCGCCAGCTTGATCTTGGCCCAGCAGGCGTACGGTACCGTGGGTACCATGACGCTGCTGGTCCCGCGCCTCCTGGGACGGGCGCGGTGTTTGTATGGACGCCGAGGTCTTGGAGTGCGCGCGGTCGTTGTGGGAGGCGACCGCGGCGCCGACGTGCGGCGCAGCTTTGTCCTTGGACCTGGCAGCGCCATGGGTCTCCCCGCCAGTGCTCGTTCTTCCGTCGGTGCCTACCCCACCAGCCATTCGCTCTGGCGATGGTGCGGTCGGCGCAGACGGAGCGGCTACCTCCGAAGCCTTCTTCTCGGCGGCATGTTGATGAGGACGATGAAGATTTGGCTCGTGCGAACGCCGGATCAGGTTCGCACAACCTCGACGCACCCCCTACCTGGCGCGCCAAAGAGGTCGGGGGTTGCTGATCCCTCGCACACCTATGGGGATCGGCGGACCGAGCCCCTTTTGGTTCGGCAGGGGGCGGTGGATGCACAAAGAGCATATCGAGGCGAACGCACGAGCGAGACAATCGATTTACCCAGGTTCGGGCCGCACGGATGCGTAAAACCCTACTCCTGCTTTGGTGGTTGTATTGAGTTCTTGCTCAGGAGCGATGAGTGCTACAGTACACTCAAGCAGCTGGCGAGACCGAGCGTGAGAATGGCTGTCCTCCCCCTCTCTGTTGCGCATGGGCCTCCTTTTATATGTCTAAGGGGTCACCGACATGTGGCAACAGAGGTGAGGGTAAAAATGTAAAAGGGGTGGTAGTTGGCGCCACCGCCTGCTACAGTTGTATCCTACCTAACCTTGACGGCAGGGGACAAGGGCATTAAATGCCTGTGTGTGTCATCTAGACGGTACAGAGAGGGACCGCTAGGAACGCCACCGTTTGCCACGATGGCTATCTTGTCAGCGCTTGCTTGCCACCGCATGCCCCCGGCTGCACAGCCTCCCGCCACGTACGCCAAGAGCAGTCCCAGAGCGACACGTTGGTGGGTGAGCTGGAGCGCGGGCTGCGGAGTAGTAGCTTGCCGCGGCAAGCGCCTTGCCGCGGGTGTTGCCTTGTCGCGTCCGGGAGCTTGTCGCTCACCGGTTCTTGTCGGGGCGCGCAGTGCGTCGCAGCGAGCTTCTTGAGATGCTTTGGTTGGTCTTCCCGGCAAGCTCCTCTTGCCGGGGTCTCGTCTCCTTCCCGGCAAGCTCATCTTGCCGGGGTCTTGTCTCCTTCCCGGCAAGCTCCTCTTGCCGGGGTCTTGTCTCCTTCCCGGCAAGCTTCTCTTGCCGGGGCCTTGTTTTGCTCTTGGATACTTTGTTCTTGAATGGATCCTAAAGGAACCATGGAGGGTCTTGGCGGTCGCCCGGCAAGCCTTGCCGCGGGGTGCTGCGACTGCCCGTGCACAAGTTCGGGATACTAAGGTACCCCTACTTTAGTACATCAACAGGAGCCCCCTTCATGCATTCTCTTATGGACTGGGAATACGAAACCTCGTTTCTTCCCGAAACTACCGTGCTCCCTTAGCTCTAGGCCCTGGGGCTCATTCCTGGGGCCAAGTTTTGGTCGTAGTCATGGCAGCAATGGGAAGAAAGAGGGGCCGCACCCGCCTCGTCCCTGCCTCCGTCAAAAGCGTGAGAAAGGTCGAGCGACGTGGGAAGACGGCAGGGCCTATTGCCGGGGATGGAGTGTCTATCTGAAAGATACCAAGGATTTGCTCCTTGGCGTGGGTTCTACCCACGAGACAAATGACCCGGCAAACATCCCCTTTTCACTAAAAAAACATTCCACGCAGGTACAGTCCATAGAGGATGAAAAATATGAAAGAGAGGATTACAAGTTTTAAATGCAACTAAGGCCCGAAGGCTTACAAATTAAAAAGATAAGATGCCCGTAATCCTTTTCTTGTCCCTCTCTTCAGGAGGTAGGTCAAGCGAGAAGGGAAAAAGGGAGCGCCTAGGCGAACTACGGGTGCCAGAAGACACCAAGAGAACATCCCGGGGGCCGTCAAGGCTGGACGGTGATGGCGGCGCCGGAAGCGGGGCCCGAAGACGAGGCGGCAGGACGTCAGCATGCTGTCAAGGGCACCACGCCCTCGTACTCCGACCTGACGGCCTTGCCGCCAGCCCTCTTCCTCTTCCACAGCCTCCCTACGCCAGCCGCCCAAGGAGACGACCCCGGGGAGTTCAAGGAGCCGGTGACACGGATGATGGGGTCACCGGTGCCGCACGGAGTGGCGCCCGACACCTAGTCGGACCCGCCATCCTGCCGCCCGCTCCCCTCGTCGTCGCTGTCGCTCCCCTCCTCGTCACTCTCGCTCGAGGAGGAGCCTTCGCTATCGGAGGAGCTGTCCACGCAGCACCGTGCCCGGATGCCGAAGCACCCGAAGACCTTGACGGAGAGGAGATCGCCCTCCATCAACTTGAAATGGAGGGTGAGCCCCGCCGTCAAGCTGTGGATGCGGGCGAACGTCTTCCACCCTCGACCAAGATACATCACACCAGGGGCTGGGAATTCGGCGCGGACTCGCATGCCGCTGATCCCACAGCCCCTCATGTGCAGTCTCAATGTCTCGGGTGGGTCCAACTCCACCACTTCCCAAACGGAGCTGGGAGTCGGAGGCGACGACGAGGCGCCCGGCGCAGCCTGACGAAGAACTCGCAGGGGTCGTCCCCGGCATGGACCGCCGCGGGAAGAAGAGCCGCCGGCGGAGGCGAAGCCGACGCGCCGCCTCGTCCACCTCTTCCCCGAGCGCCTCGACCTCGTCCCCGACCTCGTCCTCGACCTCGTGCACGACCTCGGCCCCTCTCTCTTCCCCCTACGGCTGGCTCCTCCACCACGGGTGCGGGAGAGGGAGGGATGCGCTGTCTGGCGGCAACCCTCGCCGCCACCGATGAGGGACCAGGGTTCCCTTTCTCCATGGCGAATGGGAGGAAGGGGAGCAGAAGCTGTAGGAAGGAGGGGATGAGAGAATGCGGGCTCCCGTCCTCCCCTCCCGCTCTTTATAAAGGAGCGATGGGGGGGGGGGGGGGCTCGGCCGCCCCGCTCAGCAAATCAAGACGTGGGAAGGCAGAGAGGTGGGGCCGACCCGCTGCCTCGACCCACGATGGCCCCGTTTCCCACCTCCGCCGTCCGCAGCCCCAAGTGCATGGGAGCCGCATGGCAGGCGTGCAGAACCGAAGCGACGGATGGGGCGGCCTCTCCCCACCCCGTGATCATGGGGAGTGGGCACCTCGAAAACCGCCCACGATCTCTCCCACGATGCCGCATTCGACGCGTGCCGTGCGGGGAGGGCGCGGTGGATGCGGAGTGAGTTATGGCGTGACCTAGGCCGCGCATGCCCATGCACTGTTTTGGGCCTGGCCCAACAGCGCTCGGCACCGTGTATGGCCCAGGCCTGGGGGCTCCTGTCGGTGTACTAAAGTAGGGGTACCTTAGTATCCCGAACTTGTGCACGGGCAGTCGCAGCGACCCACGGCAAGGCTTGCCGGGTGACCGCCAAGACCCTCCATGGTTCCTTTAGGAGCCATTCAAGAACAAAGTATCCAAGGCCCCGGCAAGAGGAGCTTGTCGGGAAGGCTACTCGAAGCACAGAGACCCCGGCAAGAGGATCCTGCCGGGAAGGAGACAAGACCCCTGCAAGAGGAGCTTGCCGGCAAGGAGACGAGACCCCGACAAGAGGAGCTTGCCGGGAAGACCAACCAAAGCATCTCAAGAAGCTCGCTGCGGCGGACTGCACGCCCCGACAAGGCCCGGTGAGTGACAAGCTCCCGGACACGACAAGGCAACATCCGCGGCAAGGCGCTTGCCGCGGCAAGCTACTACTCCGTAGCCCGCGCTCCAGCTCGCCTACCACGTGTCGCTCTGGGACCACTCCTGGCGTACGTGGCGGGAGGCTGTGCAGCCGGGGGCATGCGGTGGCAAGCAAGCGCTGACAAGATAGCCATCGTGGAAAACGGTGGCGTTCCTAGCGGTCCCTCTCTGTACCGTCTAGGTGACACAGACAGGCATTTAATGCCTTTGTCCCCTGCTGTCAGGGTTAGGTATGACGCAACTGTAGCAAGCGGTGGCGCCAACTACCACCCCTTTTACATTTTTACCCTCACCTCTGTTGCCACCTGTCGGTGACCCCTTAGACATATAAAAGGAGGCCCATGCGCAACAGAGAGAGGGGGAGGATAGCCATTCTCACGATCGTTCTCGCCAGCTGCTTGAGTGTACTGTAGCACTCATCGCTCCCGAGCAAGAACTCAATACAACCACCAAAGCAGGAGTAGGGTTTTACGCATCCGTGCGGCCCGAAAAGATGTCGGGGGTTGCTGATCCCTCGAACACCTATGGGGAACGGCGGACCGAGCCCCTTTCCGTTCGGCAGGGGCGGTGGATGCACAAAGAGCAGATCGAGGCGAACGCACGAGCGAGAAAATCGATTTACCTAGGTTCGGGCCGCACGGATGCGTAAAACCCTGCTCCTGCTTTGGTGGTTGTATTGAGTTCTTGCTCGGGAGCGATGAGTGCTACAGTACACTCAAGCAGCTGGCGAGACCGAGCGTGAGAATGGCTGTCCTCCCCCTCTGTGTTGCGCATGGGCCTCATTTTATATGTCTAAGGGGTCACCGACATGTGGCAATAGAGGTGAGGGTAAAAATGTAAAAGGGGTGGTAGTTGGCGCCACCGCCTGCTACAGTTGTATCCTACCTAACCCTGACGGCAGGGGACAAGGGCATTAAATGCATGTCTGTGTCATCTCGACGGTACAGAGAGGGACCGCTAGGAACGCCACCGTTTGCCACGATGGCTATCTTGTCAGCGCTTGCTTGCCACTGCATGCCCTCGGCTGCACAGCCTCCCGCCACGTACGCCAGGAGCTGTCCCAGAGCGACACGTTGGTGGGTGAGCTGGAGCGCAGGCTGCGGAGTAGTAGCTTGCCGCGGAAAGCGCCTTGCCGCGGGTGTTGCCTTGTCGCGTCCGGGAGCTTGTCGCTCACCGGGTCTTTTCGGGGCGCGCAGTGCGTCGCAGTGAGCTTCTTGAGATGCTTTGGTTGGTCTTCCCGGCAAGCTCCTCTTGCCGGGGTCTCATCTCCTTCCCGGCAAGCTCCTCTTTCCGGGGCCTTGTTTTGCTCTTGGATACTTTGTTCTTGAATGGCTCCTAAAGGAACCATGGAGGGTCTTGGCGGTCACCCGGCAAGCCTTGCCGCGGGGTGCTGCGACTGCCCGTGCACAAGTTCGGGATACTAAGGTACCCCTACTTTAGTACACCGACACAACCCAATTTTATTTTTGTTCCTTGCTTCTTTCCTGTTTAGTAATAAATAATTCATCTAGCCTCTGTTTATATGTGGTCTTATGCTTTTAATTAGTGTTTGTGCCAAGTAGAACCTTTGGGAAGACTTGGGGAAAGTCTTGTTGATCATGCTGTCAAAAACAGAAACTTTAGCGCTCACGAGAATTGCTTCCATGTTTATTTGGAAAGTGATATTTAGTTGATTCTTTTTGCAGATGATTAATAGATAAATTGCGCAGGTCCAGAAATTTATTTGATAATTTTATGAGTTCCATAAGTATATGTTTGATCCAGATTACTACAGACTGTTCTGTTTTTGACAGATTCTGTTTTTCATGTTTTGTTTGCTTATTTTGATGAATCTATGGCTAGTAAAATAGTTTATAAACCATAGAGAAGTTGAAATACAGTAGGTTTTGCACCAATATAAATAAAGAATGAGTTCATTACAGTACCTTGAAGTGGTGATTTATTTTCTTATACTAACGGAGCTTACGAGTTTTTTGTTAAGTTTTGTGTTGTGAAGTTTTCAAGTTTTGGGTAAGGATTTGATGGACTATGGAATAAGGAGTGGCAAGAGCCTGATATTGGGGATGCCCAAGGCACCCCAAGGTAATATGCAAGGACAACCAAGAGCCTAAGCTTGGGGATGCCCCGGAAGGCATCCCCTCTTTCGTCTTTGTTCATCGGTAACTTTACTTGGAGCTATATTTTTATTCGCCACATGATATGTGTTTTGCTTGGAGCGTCATTTTATTTTATTTAGTTTTGCTTGCTGTTTGAATAAAATACCAAGATCTGAAATTATTAAATGGGAGAGTCTTCACATAAGTTGCGTAATTATTCGACTACTCATTGATCTTCACTTATATCTTTCGGAGTAGTTTGTTGTTTGCTCTAGTACTTCACTTATATCTTTTAGAGCATGGTGGTAGTTTTATTTTGAAGAAATAGATGAACTCTGATGCTTCACTTAGATTATTTTGAGAGTCTTAAATAGCATGGTAATTTTCTTAAAATCCTAATATGCTAGGTATACAAGATTAATAATAAAATTCTCTTATGATTGTGTTGAATACTAAGAGAAGTTTGATGCTTGATGATTGTATTGAGATATGGAGGTAATAATATCAAAGTCATGCTAGTTGAGTAGTTGTGAATTTGAGAAGTGCTTGTGTTGAAGTTTGCAAGTCCCGTAGCATGCACGTATGGTAAACGTTATGTAACAAATTTGAAACATGAGGTGTTATTTGATTGTCTTCCTTATGAGTGGCGGCCGGGGACGAGCGATGGTCTTTTCCTACCAATCTATCCCCCTAGGAGCATGCGCTTAGTGCCGAGGTTTTTGATGACTTGTAGATTTTTGCAATAAGTATGTGAGTTCTTTATGACTAATGTTGAGTCCATGGATGATACGCACTCTCACCCTTCCATCATTGCTAGCCTCTTCGGTATCGTGCATTGCCCTTTCTCACATTGAGAGTTGGTGCAAACTTCACCGGTGCATCCAAACTATGTGATATGATACGCTCTATCACACATAAACCTCCTTATATCTTCCTCAAAACAGCCACCATACCTACCTATTAGGGCATTTCCATAGCGATTCCGAGATATATTGCCATGCAACTTTCCACCGTTCCATTTATTATGACATGCATCATCATTGTCATATTGCTTTGCATGATCATGTAGTTGACATCATATTTGTGGCAAAGCCACCGTTCATAATTTTTCATACATGTCGCTCTTGATTCATTGCAATCCTGGTACACTGCCGGAGGCATTCATATAGAGTCATCTTTGTTCTAGTATCGAGTTGTAATCATTGAGTTGTAAATAAATAGATGTGTGATGATCTTCATTAATAGAGCATTGTCCCAAAAAAGGCCAAACAAAAAAAGAAAGGCCAAGAAAGGCCAAAAAAAGAAAGGCCAAATAAATAAAAAGGGGGCAATACTACTATCTTTTTTCCACACTTGTGCTTCAAAGTAGCACCATGTTCTTCATATAGAGAGTCTCTTGAGTTATCACTTTCATATACTAGTAGGAATTTTCATTATAGAACTTGGCTTGTATATTCCAACAATGGGCCTCCTCAAGTGCCCTAGGTCTTCGTGAGCAAGCAAGTTGGATGCACACCCACTTAGTTTCTTTTGTTGAGCTTTCATACATTTATAGCCCTAGTGCATCCGTTGCATGGCAATCCCTACTCCTCGCATTAACATCAATCGATGGGCATCTCCATAGCCCATTGAGTAGCCTCGTTGATGTGAGACTTTCTCCTTTTGTCTTCTCCACATAACCCCCTCATTATATTCTATTCCACCCATAGTGCTATATCCATGGCTCACGCTCATGTATTGCGTGAAGGTTTATAAGTTTGAGATTACTAAAGTATGAAACAATTGCTTGGCTTGTCATCGGGGTTGTGCATGATGAGAGCATTCTTGTGTGACGAAAATGGAGCATGACTAAACTATATTATTTTGTAGGGGTGAACTTTCTTTGGCCATGTTATTTTGAGAAGACATAATTGCTTAGTTGGTATGCTTGAAGTATTATTATTTTTATTTCAATTTGAACTTTTGTCTTGAATCTTTCGGATCTAAATATTCATATCACAAGTAAGAAGAGTTACATTGAAATTATGCCATCTAGCATTCCACATCAAAAATTATCTTTTTTATCATTTACCTACTCGAGGACGAGCAGGAATTAAGCTTGGGGATGCTTGATACGTCTCCAACGTATCTATAATTTTTGATTGCTCCATGCTATATTATCTACTGTTTTGGGCAATATTGGGCTTTATTTTCCACTTTTATATTACTTTTGGGACTAACCTATTAACCAGAGGCCCAGCCCAGATTTGCTGTTTTTGCCTATTTCAGTGTTTCGAAGAAAAGGAATATCAAACGAAGTCGAAACGGAACGAAATCAACTGGAGAAGTTATTTTTGGAAGGAAAGCAACCCAGGGAACTTGGAGTGCACATCAGGGGAGACACGGGCTGCCCATGAGGGTGGGGGCGTGCCCACCCCCTTAGGGCGCGCCCCCTGCCTCGTGGGGCCCCCATGGCTCCTTCGACGTACTTCCTGCATCCATATATATCGTCGTACCCTAAAACTTCCAGAACGGAGACTAGATCGGGAGTTCCACCGCCGCAAGCCTCTATATCCACCAAAAGTCTATCGGGACCATGTTCCGGCACCCTGCGGGAGGGGGGATCCCTCACCGGTGGCCATCTTCATCATCCCGGCGCTCTCCATGACGAGGAGGGAGTAGTTCACCCTCGGGGCTGAGCGTATGTACCAGTAGCTATGTGTTTGATCCCTCTCTCTCTCTCTCTCTCTCTCTCGTGTTCTCGATTTGGCACGATCTTGATGTATCGCGAGCTTTGCTATTATAGTTGGATCTTATGTTTCTCCTGCCCCACTTCTCTCTTGTAATGAATTGAGTTTCCCCTATGAAGTAATCTTATCGGATTGAGCCTTTAAAGATTTGAGAACACTTGATGTATGTCTTGCGTTGGATACCCGTGGTGACAACGGGGTATTCTATTGATCCACTTGATGTATGTTTTGGTGATCAACTTGCGGGTTCCGCCCATGAACCTATGCATAGGGGTTGGCACACGTTTTCGTCATGATTCTCCGGTAGAAACTTTGGGGCACTCTTTGAGGTTCTATGTGTTGGTTGAATAGATGAATCTGAGATTGTGTGATGCATATCGTATAATCATACCCACGGATACTTGAGGTGACATTGGAGTATCTAGGTGACATTAGGGTTTTGGTTGATTTGTGTCTTAAGGTGTTATTCTAGTACGAACTCTAGGGCTGTTTGTGACACCTATAGGAATAGCCCAACAGATTGATTGGAAAGAATAACTTTGATGTGGTTTCGTACCCTACCAGAATTTCTTCGTTCGTTCTCCGCTATTAGTGACTTTGGAGTGACTCTTTGTTGCATGTTGAGGGATAGTTATGTGATCCAATTATGATATTATTGTTGAGGGAACTTACACTAGCGAAAGTATGAACCCTAGGCCTTGTTTCCTATCATTGCAATACCGTTTACGCTCACTTTTATCATTAGTTACCTTGCTGTTTTTATAATTTAGATTACAAATACCTTTATCTACTATCCATATTGCACTTGTATCACCATCTCTTCGCCGAACTAGTGCACCTATACAATTTACCATTGTATTGGGTGTGTTGGGGACACAAGAGACTCTTTGTTATTTCGTTGCAGGGTTGCTTGAGAGAGATCATCTTCATCCTACGCCTCCTACGGATTGATAAGTCATCCACTTGAGGGAAATTTGCTAATGTCCTACAAACCTCTGCACTTGGAGGCCCAACAACGTCTACAAGATGGTTGTGTAGTAGACATCAGCTGTACGTCAACTTAATGTGCTAGCAGAACTTATTGTGTTGTCTGTCTGTTTTCTTCGCACAACATTCAAGGGATGAACCGTTATGTTCGAGTTCGTTGATTTCAACATAGCCCTACCTGTAGCGATCCACTGCTTCCATCCTGATTGTGCCGCCTGCGTGAAATTTTTGTATGCAAGTTCAGTGTGCTATGATGTTCTATATTATTGTGTCAACTATATAAGTTTTTACTGAGCATCAACAATGCATATGGCTGAAAGATGTATTTAAGAGCATCGACCGATGGGTCTCTCTCTCTCTCACACACACACACACACGCACGCACACACGCACAAGTGGGACCCATTGAATTATTTCTTTGCTCGTGACAGCTTTTAATTAGGTTGCACTGTAATCTAACTTTTTTCTTAAGTTATTAATTGAGCTCAGTGACTTCCAAAAGTTATACAGAAGCCTTGTTTGGGCCTTTCCGGTGTCACTGAATGTGGGCTGAGTAGCCATGTTAGGTTGTACTGTACTACACAGGCTTTTTTTCAACATCAACAATGCAACTAGGCCAACAGTAGTACACAATATTCGGGTCAACTTGTTATTCTCTGCCCTGCTGGGCTGCAAACTTTCCTAGGAGGTATGCATTAGGCTTTACAAGAAAATGGACTTTAAGAAATAATAAATGGGATGTAATTATAATAACTGCGTAGTAACATTAAAAAAATGCACCAAACGCGTAATTAGTTTAAAAAATATATTATTTTTGGAATTTGAAATTTTTAATTTCATTACTTGTTGCGCGCGCAATATTTCATTGGATTTTAACGTAATACAACTTTATTTTGAAATTATATTTAATCTGACTAGAAATTTCGGATAAAAATATTTCAGATCCCGTAAAAATGTGGGATTTTTTTTGAATTCTGTTTTGTGCGGTTGGTTGAAATTATTAATCGTTGTCCTAGCTAGAAAATGGGTTGTACTTTTAACAAACTGTAAATGGGCTGTAGTAAATTCCACTAGAATTAAAAAATGGGATGTACATTCTTACAAATCGCAAATGGGCTATAAGTTCTCTGCCACACACTTGTGGGCCTTCTAAGTTGACGCGTCCCCTAAAAAACTAAGTTGACGCGTATGCAAGGCTTTGTCACCAACACATGGTTCTAGCAGCTGTGGCCGTTGGATGTCCATCCAACGGATGTCGTGCTTCTTCTTCAATCTCGGATATTCTTGCTTCAGCCGCCCAAACAATGATCCCTCCCCCTGACATATGGGCGTAATGTTTCGGAGGCTGACCTATGGGCCTACTAAGTTGACGCGTACCAAGGGCTTTGTCAACTTAGTCAATATAAACGATTCTAGCTGAAGTGGCCGTACGATGTCCATCCAACGGCCGTAGTGCTTCTTCAACCTCTGGTCTTCTTGCTCTAGTCACCCAAAGCAGCACCAGTTGTGTCGCGTGCTCCTGCCTCCCGTGGCCGGTTGTGATGCCGCCGAGGCCTCATCGCCCCCTACTACTCCCACCGCTGGCCAGGCTATCCGTCTACTCAACCACACCCCCTGTTATTCTGTGGTGACGGCAGCCTCACACCGCAGCCGAACCAGTGAACCCTTGTACTCCTCTCCGCGCGGGCTTCCACTACCACGTCTTCCCCGGCTCCGCGTCGTCCCCTTCCTGGGCCTCGCCGTCATCCACCGCCCTGGTGCTCTCGGCGCGGCATGGTCAACGTGATCAAGGAATGGCTTCCATCGGACATGGATTATATGTGGAGAGGCTGACAGCTGGGTCCACGACGGCAGCAAGGAAGTGCCTCCTTATTACGCGCAAAATAATGATTCCTCCACCGGACAGCCGGGACCCACCGGACGGGCCACCATATTTTGCAAAAAAAAACGTTTCCCTCCTGACTGCTGGGACCCACCGGACGGGCCACCGTATTGCGCCAAAAAAATAGTCCCCCCGCTGTCAGCTCGGACCCACCGGAAGTGCCTCCTTATTACGCACAAAAAATGAATAGTCCCCCTGCTGGTCGGGTCCCACCTTGGTGGGAGGCTGACTTGTGGGCCTACTAAGTTGACGGGGATGGAGTGCTTTGTCAACTTAGTCAATATGAATGATTCTAGCTCCAGTGACCATACGATGCCCATCCAACAGCCGTAGTGCTTCTTCAACTTCTGGTCTTCTTGCTCCAGCCGCCCAAAGCAGCGCCGGTCGTGTCGCATGCTCCTGCCTCCCGTGGCCGGCTGTGCTGCCGCGGAGGCCTCACCGCCCCTACTATTCCCACCGCTGGACAGGCCCTGCGGCGACGGCAGCCTCACACCGCGGCCGAATCATTGAACCCTCGTACTCCTCTCCGCGCGGGCTTCCACTGCCGCGTCTTCCCCATCTCCGTGTCGTCCCCTTCCTGGGCCTCGCTGTCGTCCACCGCTCTGGTGCTCTCGGCGCGGCGTGGTCAACGTGGTCAAGGAATGACTTTCCATCGGACGTGGATTGTACGTGGAGATGCTGACAGCTGGGTCCACCACGGCAGCAAGGAAGTGCCTCCTTATTACGCGCAAAATAATGATTCCTCCACCTGACAGCAGAGACCCACCGGATGGGCCACCGTATTTGGCAAAAAAACGTTTCCCTCCTGAATGCAGGGACCCACCGGATGGGCCACCGTATTGCACAAAAAAATCGTTCCCCCCGCTATCAGCTCGGACCCACCGGAAGTGCCTCCTTATTACGCACAAAAAAATGAATACTCCCCCTGCTGGTCAGGTCCCACCTTGGTGGGAGGCTGACTTGTGGGCCTACTTAGTTGACGGGGACGGAGTGCTTTGTCAACTTAGTTAATATGAATGATTCTAGCTCCAGTGACCGTACGATGTCCATCCAACGGCCGTAGTGCTTCTTCAACCTCTGGTCTTCTTGCTTCGGCCGCCCAAAGCAGCGCCGGTCATGCCGCATGCTCCTGCCACCCGTGGCCGGCTGTGCTGCCGCGGAGGCCTCACCGCCCCGTACTATTCCCACCGCTGGCCAGGCCCTACGGTGACGGCAACCTCACACCGCAGCCGAACTAGTGAACCCTCATACTCCTCTCTGCGCGGGCGTCGCGTCTTCCCCAGCTCCGTGTCGTCACCTTCCTAGGCCTCGCCGTCGTCCACTGCCCTGGTGCTCTCGGCACGGCGTGGTCAACGTGGTCAAGGAAAGGCTTCCATAGAATGTGGACTGTACATGGAGAGGCTAACAGCTGGGTCCACGGCTGCAGCAAGGAAGTGCCTCCTTATTACGCGCAAAATAATTATTCCTCCACCTGACAGCAGGGACCCACTGGACGGGCCACCGTATTTTGCAAAAAAAACATTTCCCCCTGACTGTTGGCACCCACCAGCTACATCTTCGCACGCAAGGAAGTGCATCCGGGCAAAACAAAAACAATTCGCCCCCCTGACTGCTAGGACCCACCAGCTACATCTTCGCACAAAAGGAAGTGCCTGACAGTCGGGACCCACCTGGTCGAAGCATACGTAGCGTTGTCATTCTGGTCGTGAATGTGTACGTACATACTGGTCGATGTAGAGGCACACACGTAGCAAGTACACGTACATACAGCGGCCACTGTGCAAGAAAGAAAATACGGCCAGTACGTACATACGGGCGGGGTCTCGAACGCCTACTCGCGCATACGTACGGCCAGGGATCGTGTACATGGCTGGGTCGAAACGGAGAAACTACGTCGTCATCGTGTTCATGGGGAGCCAACCGGCTGGGTCGGAACGGAATGCGTCATCGTGTTCATCAGGAGGGCTTGGACGGAACAGCCGATGGAAACGAGGCCTAGGGTACCGCAGAACGGAGGAAACGACCTTGTGTTTGATCGGCCATGTTTGAAACGGGATCCTGTTCATCAGGAGGGGTCTGGCGTACCGCAAAACGGAGGAAACGGACCTCCTACGGTCAAAACGGGGATCCTATTGATCGGGAGGGGTGTGGTGTACCGCAAAACGGAGGAAACGGACTTGTGTTGGAGCGCTACAGTCGAAACGGGGGTCCTGCTCATCGGGAGGGGTGTGGCGTACCACAAAATGGGACTCCATGGGATACTGTTCATCTCCACCATCGACCCCCTATAGCATCCACGGGCTACTGTTCATCCACCGTCGACCTCCTCCAGCCTCCACCTGCGACTGTTCATCCACGGGCTCCTGTTCATCCAGCCTCCACCGCGTGCTACTACACCAGCTACTGTTCAACCAGCCCTCTCCATGGGCTCCTGTTCAACCACCCCTCCACGGGCAACTGTTCATCCAGCCCTCCACCGTCTACTATTCATCCTGCCCTCCACGGGATGGTCCTGTTCATCCAGCCCTCCACGGGGTCCTGTTCATCCAGCCCCGACCAGCTCGATCGATCGGGGTCCTGTTCATCCAGAGGCAACACCACGGAGTCCTGTTCAATCACCCCCACCGGGAACTGTTCATCCAAACCCCCCAGCAACACTCACTGTTCGTCCAGAGGCACCATCGATCGGCTTCAGTTAGCAGCAGTAGCGAAGGAATCGCTCGATCGGGTTTAGTTAACAGCCATCGATCGATCGCTCGGGTTCAGTAACGCGTAGCCTGCAGTGCAATCGCTCGGGTTCAGTTAGAGCGCAACGCCTCACTCGGGTTCAGTTAGAGCCCAACGCCTCGCACCCACGCGTGTGCGTGTACGAGAGAAACACGCATCGCTCGGCCCCGACCACCCACCGTTACCGGGCACACCCTGATATTTCCCTCGCCCTTGCTTCTACCAGGTTTTTCCCATCATGGACGGCCCAAAGAATGTCATGCAGCCGCGTCTCTGGCCCGCCCAAGATGAAAAGCCCATTTTCTATCATGATCTTTTGTCATAGAAGTAGGACCCCACCACATCTATGATGATACCATGTATTGTCACAATTATTGTCATAGAAGTGTCATAAGTATGACAGAATTTTTTTCGTTTGGCCCAAAATGTCACGGATGTGTATTTTTTTTGTAGTGTTGGCCCTGGGCATGGCCTTGCTGGCCAGGCAAGCTGTCGCCGTGGCCCTGAAGGCTAGCTTGAGGGATGCCACGGCTTCCTTGGTGTCCCTAGCCACGGTAAGGACACCATTGCTTCCAGGCATCTTTATGAGGTTGTAGGTAGGATGGGTCGCCGCCATGAACTAGGCCAGCGCCGGGTACCCGAAGATGGCGTTATACGGCAAACCGATGCGGACGATGTCGAAGTCGATTAGCTCGGTGCGGTAGTTATCGCGCGTGCGAAAGTCACGAGGAGACGGATTTGCCCAAGGGGGTTGGAGGAGCCGCCGCCGACTCCGAAGAAGGACCGGCTGGGGCAGAGCCGCTCGAGTGGTACATGAAGAATACTAAAGGCCTCCACAGAGAGCACGTTGAGGCCGGCGCCGCCGTCGACGAGGGTCTTGGTGACGGCTACACTGCATATGGTCAGCGTACAAAGCATTGGAAGCACACCCAAGCGATGGTGTTGACTGGGTGATCTCCTAAGTCGAAGATCAGGTCAGCCTTGGGCGCCGCCCACCCCGGGGGAGCCCCCTGCCGCGTGGAGGAGGTGCTAATCTGGCGAAAGAACGGCTTGATGTGACGGTCTATGGGTGGCGCTTGCGAGCCAACGAGGAGAGCCGCGACGACCGGGGGCACTGGTCCCCCGAAGCGCGCGATGAAGAGGTCGCGCGGCTCCTCCCAAGAGGCCACGAAAGATTCTGGCAGATGGAGGAGCCAGCCGCGCGGCACGCCAGCGAGGGCCATCGGGAACCAAATGGCCATGATCTTGTCGTCGCCCCCGGCCTCCTAGACAGCCTCCTCGTACGCCAGCATAAAGGCCGCCGAATCCGCCGCACCATCGTAACGGGGCGGCATCTCCGTCTTGAACTTGTGCGGCCACTACACCCGCTGCATGGCGGGGGTGAAGGCCTGGAGCCCCCCGGCGCCGCCGAGGGCGCCTGTCGATCCAGTCGGGGAAGAGGCGGCGTCCATGAGAGTCGGTCAGAGAGGCAAGGCCGTCGAGGGGCAAAGCTTCGGCGCACCCCTACCTGGCATGCCAAATGTCGGATTTCGGGTTCCAGCAAAACCCTTGAGGTTCGAACACTGGGTGCGCATAAAGCTCTCCCCCCTCTCAAGCTCGCACACTCAACGATCTCATGGCCTATCTTGACGAACCCGAAGAACACGGGACACAAGATTTATACTGCTTCTGGCCACCATTGTGGTGTAATACCATAGTCCAGTGTGGTGTGGTGGATTGCCTCTTGCGCTGTGGATGAACAGTTACAAGGGAAGAATAGCCTACTGTGGAGAGGTGTTCTTGTGCTTGGTGTGCTTGTGTGTTTGGGGATGATCTGGATCCTCTCTCCACCCGTCCCCTCTTTCTATGGTGGCTAGTCCTATTTATAGTGGCCTTGGTCCTCTTCCCAAATATCGAGCAGGAAGGGATCCCACAACGGCCAAATTTGAAGGGAGACAACTAGTATAAGTTATCCTGACAAAAGTAGTATTCGCCTGCCAAAGCCTCTGGTGGTGACGCCGTCTTGGGCTCCATGATGACCTCCGTCCTGTCGTTCTGCTGGTCTTGGTCTTGTTGCACCGATATGGAAACCTTTGCCTGATGCCTTAGAACTCCTCGCCCGCGCTTGCCTCCTTAGTACCAAAGAGGAAGCGAGGACACTGCACTTGCTGGCGCCCGCCTGGTCTTGATCGTCATGGCTTACGTCATTGGAACCTCGCGAGGTTCGACTTGCCTTGATCTCTCCACCCCACACGAGCCAGCCTGGTGAGGCCGCCTCTGAGGAGGTCTTGCATCATCCGCCTCGCGAGGCTTGGGCCCTCGCGAGGGTCTTAGGTGTTTGCTGGTGAAGATGGGTTGTATGGGGCCGCTGGAGGAGCCACGCAGCGGGCCGTAGAAAGGCAAGTCTGGGGACCCCCGTTCTCAGAACACCGACAAATGCAACGGCATATTCATATCTCAAGAGAAATACCTCAAGGATGTGTTGAGGAAATTCGGCATGCAAGATTGCAAAGGCGTCAAAATCTCTATGCCCGCAAATGGCCATCTATGCACTGATGAAAATGGTATAGACTTTGATCAAAAGGTATACCGCTCCATGATTGGCTCATTATTGTATCTATGTGCATCTAGGCTAGATATTATGCTTAGTGTTTGCATGTGTGCCCATTTTCAAGCTACACCAAAAGAATCACACCATAAGGCTGTGAAGCATATTCTTCGATATCTAGCTCACACTCCAACACTTGGATTATGGTATCCCAAGGGCTCGGCTTTTTATCTCATTGGATATTCTGACTCTGACTATGCTGGTGATCGAGTGGGTCGCAAGTCAACATCAGGCACATGCCATTTCCTCGGACGATCCTTAGTATGTTGGTCCTCGATGAAGCAAAACTACGTATCACTCTATACTGCTGAAGTTCAGTACATTACTACTGGTCCGTGCTATGCTCAATTGCTATGGATGAAGCAAACCCTTAAGGACTATGACATCAATGTGAAGAACATGCCACTCTTCTGTGACAATGAGAGTGCCATAAAGATTGCTCATAACCTAGTTCAGCACTCGAAGACAAAGCACATCCAGACTCGTCATCATTTTCTAAGAAATCGTGTGTTGAAGGGAGACATCTCTATCGAGCATGTGAAGACTGAAGAACAGCTAGCAGATATATTCACAAATCCCTTGGATGAGAAGAGATTTAGCAAGTTGTGGTGTGAGCTAAATATCTTAGAATCTTCGAATGTTCTTTGAAAAGGACACACATCCTAACACTTATGCAAAATTGATGACTTAGATTTGCAACACATGAAGTAACTTCTTCTTCAATCAATGAAGACTAACCCTCTAAGGTTGAAGAAATTAATGACGAATTTGATTCTCAGAGCCCTATGACAATTGTACGCGGCGTCTGAAATCATCATTCTTATACGGTGGGTCACGCCACGAACAAAAGTTAAAAATCTTCAAATTTGAGTTTTTCTTCTTTTTGCCAATTCTTCAATTTTCAAATTTCTCACTGTTCAAATTCTTAAACTTTGCAAGTCTTCACTCTTTCTGACTGTGTTTGTCATTGACTATATATATATATATATATATATATATATATATATATATTTGAGTTTTCAAGTCCTCTACAACATTCACTTATTGCTAATTCTTCAAGTTGACTTTTGTGCTAAGTCAGTGTGATTTGACCCATCCACCTCTGCGCTAAACTCAACCCAATTTGTTCACAAATTCTTCATGTTCGTTCCACCCGTTCAAAATCTTCACCGTGTCCATGTCAGCTGAAGAATTTGTGAACGAAACATTAAAATTTTCTTATCCGAATTTTCGGCTTTTGCCACTCAAACCATTCCGCATCCCGCGATAAGATAAAATACTCACCCATGATCTCCACCTCTCCGTACGTGGGTGACTGATAACCCACAAGTATAGGGGATCGCAACAGTTTTCGTGGGTAGAGTATTCAACCCAAATTTATTGGTTCGACACAAGGGGAGCCAAAGAATATTCTCAAGTATTAATAGTTGAGTTGTCAATTCAACCGCACCTGAAAGACTTAATATCTGCAGCAAAGTATTTAGTAGCAAAGTAATATGATAGTACCGGTAGCAAAAGTAATAGTTTTGGTTTTGTAGTGATTGTAATAGTGGCAAGGGAAAAGTAACTAAGCAAAGATCAATATGTAAAAAGCTCGTAGGCAATGGATCAGTGATGGATAATTATGTCGGATGCGATTCCTCATGCAATAGTTATAACATAGGGTGACACAGAACTAGCTCCAGTTCATCAATGTAATGCAGGCATGTATTCCGAATATAGTCATATGTGCTAATGGAAAAGAGCTTGCATGACATCTTTTGTCCTACCCTCCCATGGCAGTGGGGTCCTATTGGAAACTAAGGGATATTAAGGCCTCCTTTTAATAGAGTACCGGACCAAAGCATTAACACTTAGTGAATACATGAACTCCTCAAACTACGGTCATCACCGGTAAGTATCCCGATTATTGTCACTTCGGGGTTAACGGATCATAACACATAATAGGTGACTATAGACTTGCAAGATAGGATCAAGAACTCACATATATTCATGAAAAGATAATAGGTTCAGATCTGAAATCATGGCACTCGGGCCCTAGTGACAAGCATTAAGCATAGCAAAGTCATAGCAACATCAATCTCAGAACATAATGGATACTAGGGATCAAACCCTAACAAAACTAACTCGATTACATGATAAATCTCATCCAACCCATCACCGTCCAGAAAGGCTACGATGGAATTACTCATACACGGCGGTGAGCATCATGAAATTGGTGATGGAAGAAGGTTGATGATGATGATGGCGACGAATTCCCCTCTCCGGAGCACCGAACAGACTCTAGATCAGCCCTCCCGATAGAGATTAGGGCTTGGCGGTGGCTCCGTATCGTAAAACGCGATGGATCCTTCTCCCTGATTTTTCCCCCGAACATGAATATATGGAGTTGGAGTTGAGGTCGGTGGAGCGTCAGGGTGGGCACACCCAAGGGGGGTAGGTGCGCCCCCCACCCACATGGACAGGGTGTGGGCCCCCTGACATTGATTCTTTCACCAGTATTTCTTATATATTCCAAAAATATTCTCTGTTGATTTTCAGGTCATTCCAAGAACTTTTATTTCTGCACACAAAAATAACACCATGGCAATTCTGCTGAAAACAGCGTCAGTCCGGGTTAGTTCCATTCAAATCATGCAAGTTAGAGTTCAAAACAAGGGCAAAAGTTTTGGAAAAGTAGATACGATGGAGATGTGTCAACTCCCCCAAGCTTAAACCTTTGCTTTCCTCAAGCAATTCAGTTGATAAACTGAAAGTGATAAAGAAAAAATGTTACAAACTCTGTTTGCTCTTGTTGTTGTAAATATGTAAAGCCAGCATTCAAATTTTCAGCAAAGATTATGAACTAACCATATTCACTATAACATTTAGGTCTCATGTTTACTCATATCAATGGCATAATCAACTAGCGAGCAATATTAATAAATCTCGGTTGACAACACTTTCTCAAAACAATCATAATATGATATAACAAGATGGTATCTCGCTAGCCCTTTCTGAGACCGCAAAACATAAGTGCAGAGCACCCCTGAAGATCAAGGGCTGACTGGAAATTGTAATTCATGGTAAAAGAGATCCAGTCACAGTCATACTCAATGTAAACTAATAATAATACATGCAAATGACAGCGGTGCTCTCCAACTGGTGCTTTTTAATAAGAGGATGATGACTCAACATAAAAGTAAATGGATAAGCCCTTCGCAGAGGGAAGCAGGGATTTGTAGAGGTGCCAGAGCTCGATTTTGAAATAGAGATGAATAATATTTTGAGCGGTATACTTTCATTGTCAACATAACAACCGAGATATCTCGATATCTTCCATGCTACACACATTATAGGCGGTTCCCAAGAAGAATGGTTTATACTCCCCCACCACCAACAAGCATCAATCCATGGCTTGCCCGAAACAACGGGTGCCTCCAACTAACAACAATCCTGGGGGAGTTTTGTTTGCAATTATTTTGATTTGGTTTGAGCATGGGACTGGGCATCCCGGTGACCAGCCATTTTCTCATGAGTGAGGAGCGGAGTCCACTCCTCTTGAGAATAACCTTCCTAGCATGGAAGATACAGACAGCCCTAGTTGATACATGAGCTATTCAAGCATACAAAACAGAATTTTTATTTGAAGGTTTAGAGTATCGCACATACAAATTTACTTGGAACGACGGGTAGATACCACATATAGGAAGGTATTGTGGACTCATATGGAATAACTTCTGTGGTTTATGGAGTTGGATGCACAAGCAGTATTCCCGCTTAGTACAAGTGAAGGCTAGAAAGAGACTGGGAAGCGACCAGCTAGAGAGCGACAACAGTCATGAACATGCATTAAAATTAATAAACACTGAATGCAAGCATGAATAGGATATAATCCACCATGAACATAAATATCGTGGAGGCTATGTTGATTTTGTTTCAACAACATGCGTGAACATGTGCCAAGTCAAGCCACTCGAATCGTTGAAAGGAGAATACCACCCTATCATACCACATCACAACCATTTTAATAGCATGTTGGCACGCAAGGTAAACCATTATAAACTCCTAGCAAATTAAGCATGACATGGGCAACTATAATCTCTAATTGTCATTGCAAACATGTTTCATTCAGAATAGGGTGAATCAGGAACAATGAACTAATCATATTTACAAAAACAAGAGAGGTCGAGTTCATACCAGCTTTTCTCATCTCAATCAGTTCATCATATATCGTCATTATTGCCTTTCACTTGCACATCCGAATAGTGTGGATGATAATAATAGTGCACGTGCATTGGACTAAGCTGGAATCTACAAGCATTCAATTCAAGGGAGAAGGCAAGGTAATATGGGCTCTTTGTTAGATCAACAATAATGCATATGAGAGCCAGTCAACATTTTCATTATGGTCTTCTCCTCTCGACCCCCAAAATAAAAGGAAAAGAAACAAAACTATTTACACGGGAAAGCTCCCAACAAGCAAAAGAAGAACGAGAAATCTTTTTGGGTTTTCTTTTTTTAATTACTACTACTACAAGAATGGAGAGTAAACTAGCTAAAAGCTACAACTAATTTTTTTCTATTTTCTTAAGGTTTTTCAAACACACAAGAAGAACGCCAGAAAAGAAAATAAACTAGCATGGATGATACAATGAAAAGATATGAGCACCGACAATTGGCATGAGTGTGTGAACATGAATGTAATGTCGGTGAGAAATACGTACTCCCCCAAGCTTAGTCTTTGGTCCTAAGTTGGTCTATGCCCATGGATCAAAGCTGCCTTCTTCGGTGTACTGAGGAGGGTCCTCGGGTTGCCATTGGTTGGCGATCTCCTCTGGATCCCACTGATAAATAGACTGACGGTGAGGATCAGATAGTGGTTCCGGCTATGGAGCTGATGTCAGGCTCTGGTATGCCTCAACGGCCTCCGACAAAACAAGGTACGTGCCTGAAAATATGTTGAACAAAGAGGGAGCATGCAAGGTAATAGTCTCAAAGTAGTTCTGATCAAATATCAGTCTATAGTTAAGCATCTTCTTCTTATTCTTAACAATAAAATCATGTGCTACCATGCTCTTATAATCTAGAAAAACATGAGGCATCAACTTTTCCTCTTTCTCATAATGCCTAATACGTATGTTATAGTGTGTAGAAAGGCGCGAGGCGAAGATGCCTCCCAAGACGGGACCCTTTGTACGGTTTAGATTTAACCGTTTAGCAACAATCGCACCTAAACTAAAAGTGGTATCACAAAACAAAGCATGGTGCAAAATAACAATATCAGGGGAACTAAGATTTCCACAGTCCTCATGACCAATTAAGCATCTACTAGCAAATATTGCGAAGTAACGTAGGACAGGAAAATGTATGCTAGTAATTCTTGCATCGGAAACTTTCCTCGTTTACCCTACAACAATCTTATCAATAAATCCCTCCACATCATTATGATGTGGTTTCTCTATGCTGCCCTCAAAGGGTATCCTACAAACCTGGCAAAAATCATAAAGTGACATCTCCTTATGCTCATTATATAAATAAAATTCCACCGAAGGTGGCGATCTCCTAGCATGGAAATGAAAATTTGGCACAAAAATATTGGTGAGTAAGAGATGTTGTTCATGCTGGTTATGGAGGAAGTCGGTGAGGCCTACATTCTCAGCCAAATAATAAAAATCTTCATAAATCCCGGCTTCTCTCAAGAACTCATCACAAGGCCATTCACATGGCCGAACCTCCGTAGTACGAGGGAGATTATACTTGGGCTTCTTATACTCTTCACTTTGCTTATCCTTCGAGCTTCGGCTCGATGAGCCCATCAAAAATCTCTTCATCTTTTTCTTAAAATTTCTTAAATTTTTACTAACTTCAAATAAAAGTGAACCAAAATCAACAAAAATGATAGCAACTACTCCTACAAGTGCCAATAGGCTATATCATGCACGAAAATTACTTTTGACCACATAAATTTGACATGCAAGGTCAAGAACATGGTCACCTAAGCAGCAAAAATTTGCAATAAATAAAGCACTAGAACAAAAACTAATTGGACCCCTGGGGATTCACATACCGAAGAACAATCCACCAAAGTAGTTTTGTGAATGGAGCTTTGAGCAACGAGATCGAAAATGGCAGCAAGATGAGCTAGAACACGGGTTTGCGCTGGTGGATGATTTTTTCTGGAGGAAGATGAAGTGTGTGGGTGCAAGAATAAGTGGAGGGGACCCACATGGGGTCCACGAGGCAGGGGGCGCGCCCAGGGGTGGGCGCACCTTCCACCCACATGGGCACATGGTGGGTCCCCTAGTGTGTTCTTAGTGCCAATAATTCTTAAATATTCCAGAAAAACATATTAAATTTTCAGGGCACGTGGAGAACTTTTATTTTCGGGGTATTTTTTATTGCAAGGATAATTTAGAAAACAGACTGAAAATACTATTTTTACTTTATTTAATATAAATAATAGAAAGTAAAAAGAGGGTACAGAAAGTTGTGCTTTCTAACTTCATCCATCTCACGGTCATCAAAAGGAATCCACTAACAAGGTTGATCAAGTCTTGTTAACAAACTCATTCCGAATTACATGAAACCGGAGAAATTTCGAATAACACTAGGTTACCTCACCTAGGATATGCACATCCCTAACAATAATAATATCCTATTTCTTCTTGCCAGTAGGAAGAGGAAATTCGAAACCTCCAATAGTAATCGTTGAAAATTTTCCAATAGAATTGATACTATGGACTTGAGGTTGTTTCCCAGGAAAGTGTACCGTATGCTCATTACCATTAACATGAAAAGTGACATTGCCTTTGTTGCAATCAATAACAGCCCCTGGAGTATTCAAAAAGGGTCTACCACGGATAATCGACATACTATCGTCCTCGAGAATATCAAGAATAACAAAGTCTGTTAAAATAGTAACGTTTGCAACCACAACAAGCACATCCTCACAAATACCGACAGGTATAGCAGTTGATTTATCAGCCATTTGCAAAGATATTTCAGTAGGTGTCAACTTATTCAAATCAAGTCTATGATATAAAGAGAGAGGCATAACACTAACACCAGCTCCAAGGTCACATAAAGCAGTTTTAACATAGTTTCTTTTAATGGAGCATGGTATAGTTCGTACTCCTGGATCTCCAAGTTTCTTTGGTATTCCACCCTTAAAAGTATAATTAGCAAGCATGGTGAAAATTTCAGCTTCCGATATCTTTCTTTTATTAGTAATAGTATCATTCATGTACTTAGCATAAGGATTCATTTTAAGCATATCATTCAAACGCATACGCAAAAAGATAGGTCTAATCATTTTAGCAAAGCGCTCAAAATCCTCATCATCCTTTTTCTTGGATCGTTTAGGAGGAAAAGGCATGGGTTTCTGAACCCATGGTTCTCTTTCTTTACCATGCTTCCTAGCAATGAAGTCTCACTTATTGTAACGTTGATTCTTTGATTGTGGGTTATCAAGATCAACAATAGGTTCAATCTCTACATCATTGTTATTTCTAGGTTGAGCACCAACATGAACATCATCATTAACATTATCACTAAGTTCATGTTCATTACCAGATTGTGTTTCAGCACGAGAAATAGAAATATCAATGGGATTCTCAGGTGTTTCAACAACCGGTTCACTAGAAGCATGCAAAGTCCTATCATTTTTCTTTTTCTTCTTCTTAGAAGAACTAGGAGCATCAACATTAGTTCTCTGAGAATATTACTCAATTCTCTTAGGATGGCCCTCAAGATACAAAGGTTCCTGAGTCATTTTACCCCCTCTAGTCATAACTCTAACAGCATTATCATTTTTCTTATTATTTAATTCATTGAGCAAATCATTCTGAGCCTTAAGTACTTGTTCTACTTGAGTGGTAACCATAGAAGCATGTTTACTAATAAGTTCAAGTTCAATTTTAACTCTAGACATATAATCACTCAAGTATTCAATCATATAAGCATTGTGTTTCAATTGTCTACCAACATAAGCATTGAAGTTTTATTGTTTAACAATAAAATTATCAAACTCATCTAAGCATTGGCTAGCAGACTTATAACGAGGAATATCGCCTTCATCAAATCTATAGAGAGAATTTACCTTTACTACCTGTGTCGGGTTATCAAGACCATGTATTTCTTCAATAGGTGGTAAATTCTTAACATCTACAGCTTTAATACCTTTTTCTTTCATAGATTTCTTTGCCTCTTGCATATCTTCAGGACTGATAAATAGAATACCCCTTTTCTTCAGAGTTGGCTTAGGAGTTGGTTCAGGAAGTGTCCAATTATTTTCATTTGTCAACATATTATTCAATAGCAATTCAGCATGGTCAATAGTTCTTTCCCTGAAAACACAACCAGCACAACTATCCAGGTAGTCTCTGGAAGCATCGGTTAGTCCATTATCAAAGATATCAAGTATTTCATTTTTCTTGCAAGGATGATCAGGCAAAGCTTTAAGTGATCGGAGAAGCCTCCCCCAAGCTTGTGGGAGACTCTCTTCTTCAATTTGCACAAAATTATATATTTCCCTTAAGGCAGCTTGTTTCCTATGAGTGGGGAAATATTTAGCAGAGAAGTAATAAATCATATCCTGGGACTACGCACACAACCAGGATCAAGAGAATTAAACCATTTTTTAGCATCACCCTTTAATGAGAACGAAAATAACTAATAGCGAGTTTTCTCATCATTAGTGAACAAGGTGGCTATATCATTTAATTTAGTAAGATGTGCCACAAGAGTTTCAGATTCATAGCCATAAAAAGGATCAGATTCAACCAAAGTAATTAACTCAGGATCGACAGAGAAATCATAATCCTTATTAGTAATAAAGATAGGTGAAGTAGCAAAATCAGGGTCATGTTTCATTCTAGCATTCAAAGATTTTTCTTTCAGCTTAACTAATAATTTCTTAAGATCATATATATCAAGGCAAGCTAAGAAGTCTCTAGCAGTTTCTTCATCCATAACATAACCCTCAGGGACAACAGGCAATTCATATCTAGGGGGAGAATCTTCATCATCACTTTCATCAATATTATCAGTTTCAATAATTTCATTCTCTCTAACCCTAGCGAGTTGTTCATCAATAAATTCACCTAGTGGCACAGTGTTATCAAGCATAGAAGTAGTTTCATCATAAGTATCATGCAAAGCAGAAGTGGCATCATCAATAACATGCGACATATCAGAATGAATAGCAGGAGTAGGTGTCGCAAGTTTACACAAAACAGAAGGTGAATCAAGTGTAGAGCTAGATGGCAGTTCCTTACCTCCCCTCGTAGTTAAGGGAAAAATCTTGGTTCTTTTATCTTTCAAGTTCTTCATAGTGATCAGCAGATATAAATCCCAAGTGACTCAAAGAATATAGCTATGCTCCCCGGCAACGGCGCAAGAAAATAGTCTTGATAACCCACAAGTATAGGGGATCGCAATAGTTTTCGAGGGTAGAGTATTCAACCCAAATTTATTGATTCAACACAAGGGGAGCCAAAGAATATTCTCAAGTATTAACAGTTGAGTTGTCAATTCAACCGCACCTGGAAGACTTAATATCTGTAGCAAAGTATTTAGTTGCGAAGTAATATGATAGTAGCGGTAACGGTAGCAAAAGTAATAGTTTTGGTTTTGTAGTGATTGTAACAGTGGCAACGGAAGAGTAACTAAGCAAAGATCAATATGTGAAAATCTCGTAGGCAATGGATCAGTGATGGATAATTATGTCGGATGCGATTCCTCATGCAATAGTTATAACACAGGGTGACACAGAACTAGCTCCAGTTCATCAATGTAATTTAGGCATGTATTCTGAATATAGTCATATGTGCTTATGGAAAAGAACTTGCATGACATCTTTTGTCCTACCCTCCCGTGGCAGCGGGGTCCTATTGGAAACTAAGGGATATTAAGGCCTCCTTTTAATAGAGTACCGGACCAAAGCATTAACACTTAGTGAATACATCAACTCCTCACACTACAGTCATCACCGGTAAGTATCCCGATTATTGTCACTTCGGGGTTAGCGAAACATAACACATAATAGGTGAATATAGACTTGCAAGATGGGATCAAGAACTCACATATATTTATGAAAACATCATAGGTTGAGATCTGAAATCATGGCACTCGAGCTCTAGTGACAAGCATTAAGCATAGCAAAGTCATAGCAACATCAATATCAGAACATAATGGATAGTAGGTGAGGGAGTCCTAGATTAGGGGGTATCCGGACAGCTGGACTATATCCGTTGGCCGGACTGTTGGACTATGAAGATATAAGATTGAAGACTTCGTCCCGTGTCCGGATGGGACTCTCCTTGGCGTGGAAGGAAAGCTTGGCAATACGGATATGTAGATCTCCTTCCTTGTAACCGACTCTGTGTAACCCTAGCCCCCTCTGGTGTCTATATAAACCGGAGGGTTTAGTCCGTAGGACCAACAACAATCATACCATAGACTAGCTTCTAGGGTTTAGCCTCTTCGATCTCGTGGCAGATCAACTCTTGTACTACTCATATTATCAAGAACAGTCAAGCAGGACGTAGGGTATTACCTCCATCGAGAGGGTCTGAACCTGGGTAAAACATCGTGTCCCCTGCCTCTTGTTACCATCCGCCTAGACACACAGTTCGGGACCCCCTTCCCGAGATCTGCCGGTTTTGACACCGACATTGGTGCTTTCATTGAGAGTTCCACTGTGCCGTCATCGTAAGGAAGGATGCCTCGTCTCATTGTTAAAAACAACATTACCGTTGGGGAAGCCCTGGCTGTCGGCCAAACTCTCCGGCTAGGCAGTTTCATCATAACCGCCCGTTCGGCTGCTGCACCGATGATGACTTCTTGGGTCATCGAAAATAGCCTCCATGTTGGCTCAGAATTTGCCGAGCAGATGGATCCAATGGATCTCTCATCCCTAAATGAGCTCTTGGATCGCATCGCCGCCTTGGGAGTTGCTACAGACTATGATCGGATTGGGCTTAAACCTGATTAAAGGGAGATTAACTCTCCACCGGTCACCCATCATATTGCGGTGGTGGAGGATTAATGCGGCGATTCTTCCTCTATCTTGAGGACTAACTATGTCCGGATTCCTGAGCTCTCCGAGCCAGATACCTATTTACGGGAGGACATCACCCATGCCCTGAACCTAGAGTCAGGTGGCGGGCCAGACTTATCGGGCAACATCCCGGAACCCGACACTACTAGGAAAAGGGCTACTAATGGCGCACCAGTTTTGCCTACTAATGGCGCACTACTGGTGCGCCATTAGTATCACGCCACTAGTATTTCTTACTAATGGCGCACCACGCAGTGCGCCATTAGTATAGAACACCATGCGCCATTAGTATCTGTCATACTAATGGCGCACTGTTGGGTGATGCGCCATTAGTATGAATATTAGGTTTTTTTACTTTTCTAAATTTTGCACAGGTTACAAAATATATTATTGGAGAGAATATAGACAGCACCCCACAGCAAGAGCAGACTCATCGAATATAATAGAAGATTAGTCTCCGAATACAATTCATCATATTAGTCTCCGAATTCAAAAGACCGAACAAAGATAGAACATTACAAGTCTCGAGACCGCGAGTAGCGAGTTTGTCGGAAGTAATACTAATCCTAACAAGTCCTACTAATCATCATCATACAACTTCTACTCGTTATTAATAACAAGTCATACGATCATCATCTTGATAGTCATCGAACCAACCCTACTTAATTGTTCTTAGCACATGACCATCAGTATTAGGCAGGACCTAAATAACCTATTTAAGCTAAAATAACATAAAACTATATAGACCCTGACTCTCCATTATGAAGAATGGAGAACATCCTGTCTCCAATTCTTGCGCTTCGCTTCCTTTTGCTTCCAAGAACCTCGTTACGACTGTCCATACATTTTTTCCATCCTTTGATTTTCATGTCTCCACTTCTTTTAGAAATCTCGTATGGACATTTGAGATTCGTAGGATGACCTGGCTGTATGTTCAAAACATTAAGACTACCTTTCTTATACATCAAATGAGGCACACAATTCTCTGGGATTATCTGTTGAAAAACATAGTAATAACTTCATAGTTAGCAATGATGTACTAGTTTTAGAAGTATGCAAAAGATGCACGGATGTCGTAATAGTAAAAATCTTACCAGGGTATCTCCATGGTAGTTACCGTAGTTGAACACATGCACTAGTGGCACGTATTTACCATAATGTTGAGGAGTTTGATTGTGGATATTGTAATTCTCAATGTCAGTACAAAATCCGACTAGATGATTTTTCTCGTTGTAAGTTGTTAATTCGGAGCCATCGGTGTAGTGGGTTTTGTCTACCATCTCCCGCACATTCTTTGAACAATAAAAATAAGCTGTCAATGGAAATAAGCTGTCAACTATTTTGAAATAAACAATATAAATTAGCTAATAACTATGTTTGAGAAACTCACATAGCGGTAGAACTGGAGGCGTATCAACAAGGACCCAAATGTCCATATTGTCTTGGTTGATGTCAGGATTACCAAGATCCATGGTGATAAGCATACCCTCATCAAAACCATACATCTTGCAAAATGCTTCCCAATTTTTGCAACCAAAATGGGTTACGCTCTCAGAATTATATAGATTTACTTCAAAGTCCACATCGTGATGAGTCCTTAGGTGAATTTTCTTTGTTTCGGAAATTTCATGGTCTTCAAAATCCATCCTCTCCAAGACATAGCGTCTTGCATGGCATGGGATAAGCTATACTCGAATTGTAAAAGATGAAAATTACACGTTGAAATAGTTGAAATCATGCTTAATTATGAAAATAACACTTGTCGTCGTTGTGTACCGTTTCAACTTCGAAGGTCTCCTCGAGCTTAATGCTGAAGCGCCGATCATCGTCCAGGTGAGGCATGTCGCACAGACCTCGATCGTCGTGGCACCAGTCGCACTCCCCCAGGAGACTTTCATCGTCCGATGACGACATATCCTACGTTCATAATTCAAAACTACATCATTTAGGGTTTGTCGACACCGAGGCATCCTAAAAGCTAAGCTTTTATCATTTAGGGTTTGTCAACGCCGAGGCACCCTAAAAGCCTAAGCTTTCATCATTTAGGTTCTTATCGACACCGAGGCACCCTAAAAGCCAAGGTTTTATCATTTAGGGTTTGTCGATGCCGAGGCACCCTAAAAGCCTAAGCTTTCATCATTTAGGTTCTTATCGACACCGAGGCACCCTAAAACCTATGGTTTAATGCAGGAAGAATAAAGGGGCAGTTGATCCTACTTAATTAAGTACTAAGATACCCCGGCCCATGCATTAGTTGCAAGTACCCCATATGTCCTATTTTTTAGCAAAGTCATGCTAAAATTCATGGAAAATTTCAGCATGACCTTTCTGAAAATAGGACATATGGAGTACCCGAATTTGCCGGAACGGAAGTTAATCGACATTCCGGCAAACTCAAGGGCCTCTCGGGGTACCTGCAAATTCATCACGACACAATGGTCGGAGACAAAACTCAGCAAACTAGCAAGATGATCATCATCTTTGCAAGTCATTACTTGTCAAACGCAGAAGTGCATAACACAAGCGCACCGACATAGACACACATAACAGCCGCACAACAACATAAACATTAAACATGTGCGGAGATCACAATCAACAAAGGTTTCCATCAGGTGTATTTCAGACTATTATTCCCATCCCAAGAAAGCATCGACTTTAGAATATCCCCTTTTCAAAGAATGTGTTCTGTGATGAAAGCACTAGCGAATCATGTTAAAGCTAACCCCTACTTTTGACCCTCAACTATAACAACCGCATGCAGTACAAAGAAGTGTTGATGCAGGCATCAAACATTATAATGCCGCAGGGCAAGGTCTCAAGTTACATGATCAGTTGTGCTTGACTGAAAATTTTGACAGGAAAATTTTGACTGAAATTTTGACTGGAGTAACAAAGGCATAACAGTAGAAATTACAGGTGTAGATTGCTTTGTTCAATAAACTTCCTATCAGTCCAACAATGTTTCTGAATCTAAACTTTTTCAGTTAACAGAACCTAAACCTGACAATGTTCAGTTAACAGAAAGGGGGGAGGGGAACCGGTGCAGCTCACCGAGAGGAAGACGATGGTGAGCTCGTGCGGGGCCGGGGTTGACGAGGTGACGCGGATCGACGGTGAGGCGTCGGTGTCGTAGAGGTGCTGGAGACCTTGCCCTGTGAGACAGAGAAGGGGTCGTCAGCCCCGGCGCAGGCGGGGGGGGGGGGGGGCAAGGGGAGGAGGAGGAGGGGGAAGGGGAGGAGGAGGGTCGGGGGGGTGTACGGTGCTGCATCGCTGCTCGGCGCCGACGGCGAGGAGGAAGGCGAAGACGTTGAGGGTCGGGGTGGTGGGGGTGGGGGCGCGGGGGCAGCGGGGGTGGAGTCCAGCGGGGGTGGGGCGCGGGGGCCCAGGGGCGACGGGGGCGGCGGGGGTGGAGGCGCGGGGGCGGCGGGGGTGGAGTCCGACGTGGGTGGGGGCGCGGCGGCGGCGGCGGTGGGGACGCGGGGGCGCGGGGGCAGCGGGGTTGGAGTCCGGCGGGGGTCGGGGCGGCGACGTCGTGGGTTTGGCGAGGGAGAGAGGGACGAATGGGATCTGGCGAGGGAGATGGAGGACTTAGCTATAGGGGGGAAGCTTACTAATGGCGCACCACCCGTCGGTGCGCCATTAGAAATCATTTTTTTAGATAGCAATGGCGCACCCACCGCTGGTGCGCCATTAGAAATCTTTTTTTAGATAGCAATGGCGTACCACCAGGCCGGTGCGCCATTAGTATATTTTTTTATTATTTTTTAATAAATGAATATGAATATGAAACAGTAATCCATGCATTTAAATAATTATTGTGTATTTGTATTCTGATAAATATTTGTTAGTTATTATGCCTGATTTATAGAATGATTAAAACTAGTTTAGTGGGTAAACCAAGTTAAGATTTATTTGTGGTGATGTTATAAATAATTTTTGTTATGAATGTTAGTAATTGTTTAAAGGTTTGTTCTTGCATACATAATTTGACCAGAGCGGGGTAGGGTGCGGGGGGTGCTCTTCGGCGGCGGTGGAGCGGGGGAGGGTGCGGGGGGTGCTCGTCGGCGGCGGTGGAGCGGGGGAGGGTGTGGTGGGTCGTCGGCGGTGGTGGAGCTAGCGGGGGAGGGTGCGGGTGGAATCGAGATCGAGATGGAGGGTGCGGGGGTGCTCGTCGGCGGCGGTGGAGCAGGGGAGGGTGCGGTGGGTCGTCGGCGGCGGTGGAGCTAGCGGGGGAGGGTGCGGGTGGAATCGAGATCAAGATGGAGGGGGATCGAGATCGAGTGTCCTCGTGAATTCAAAAAGTGCCCATGAAATTTAAAAATATTCATGATATCAAAAAGTATCTGTCTTGGTGATATCAAAAAAATATCAAAAAGTGCCCATGAAATATCAAAAATATATATACTAATGGCGCACCGTGGCACAGTGCGCCATTACTAGTTTAAACTAGTAATGGCGCACTTTGCAATGGTGCTCCATTAGTAGTTTTGCAAAAAAACAGAATAAAAAATATAGTAGTGGTGCACTCTATGGCTGGTGCGCCATTACTAGTTAGAACTACTAATGGCGCTCTTTGCCAGGATGCGCCATTACTATGTTTGGAAAAATGAAAAAAAAATTGTTACTTGTGGCGCACCTTGTGCCTAGTGCGCCATTAGTGTCTTCCACACTAATGGCGCATCACCACATGGTGCGCCATTAGTATATAGTAGTGGCGCACCACTTCTCTGGTGCGCTATTAGTGTCAATTTCATCTATAGCCCTTTTCCTAGTAGTGCGAACTTCCAAGATTGGAAACTCCTCGGCCCTTGGGTCTCAGATCGGGTAAGGGTTCGGACTCAAAGCCACCCACCCACCCAAGCATAAACGATCTTTCCCACATCACGCAAGCGCCCCAGAAAACAGTACATCATTATTGGGCCAGATTCCTCCTTGTGATGAACTAGGTTATGGACTGTCGCGAGGAAGACGCAGTCTCATTTTTTTTGCAATAATTGCACAGACAAGGGAAACCTTAACGCCATAAGTCGCCGTGACATATCACGCTTCGCCGATTTGGCGTCCATAGTACGAAAGTACTGTGCGATGGAAAGCGCCTGGAAAACCGAAATGAAATTTTGGGATAATCCGGCTCCGACTATACACCCAGTCCGAAGTTAAAGGGTGCACTATCATAAGACACCCGAGTTAATTACAAAGAAGCAAAGACCCTCTATAGGGCATGGAATTATATTGGAGGGATGGCTCAACGGACCCTGCAAAATTCATAGTACAACGGATACCATACCAACACACAGCCTTAGAGCATGTTGGGTACTCCGGCAGGTGGCCAAAAGTGGTGAGGATCTTCTCATCCTAGATGCCACGAAGCACAATCCCGGGGATAACAATATGGTATTAACAATCTTTGAAACCTTCGCATCAAATAATAGGCGCAAGCGAACACTCCGCAGCCTTGCCGAAATCTGCCACGTGGCAGCAATAAATCCATGGAGTGACATGGCTATTACCTCCAATGCCAGTGACGAACCTAAATTCCGAACAGCCTGAGCACCAGCTGCACTAGTCCTCAGTCCAAGTGTGGACGGCTTTCGACTCACCAATGTACTCATGGACGGCGGTAGTGGATTAAACCTCATCTATGAGGAAACTCTTCAAAAAATTGAAATAGACTGGAACTGCATTGAGCAAAGCAGCACAACCTTCAGAGGAATCATCCCCAGTCGGGAAGCACGATGTGCTGGGAAAATCACACTAGATGTGTTATTTGGCACGCCGGAGAACTATAGGTCCGAAAAAATTACATTCCAAGTGGCCCCGTTCAGTAGCGGATACCATGCCCTTTTAGGGCGGGAGGCGTTCACGATCTTCCAAGCTATACCCCATTACGGGTACATGAAGCTCAAAATGCCCGGGCCCAACGGAATCATCACTCTTGCTAGTGATCTGGACACAACACTCCGCGTCGAAAACAAAATAGCCGCATTGGTCCTCGAGGCATTATGCGAAGCCCTTGAGGCCGAGGAATTAACTGCGCTGCGCTCCAAAGTGGACAGGGACGACGTGATACTTGACAAGAGATCCAAGTCCACCTCTTTTAAACCGGTGGATGAAATAGTCAACTTCCAAGTCCACCCAACGGAACCTACAAAAACAGCCTACATCGGGGCACAGTTAAACCCCGTCGTGGACACCGCACTACCAGAGTTCCTACGCGAGAATTGGGACATATTCGCCTGGCACCCCTCAGACATGCCAGGAATCCCACGTAGGCTGGCCGAACACAGCCTTAATATTCTAAAGGGATTCAAGCCGGTCAAGCAGACTCTCCGGCATTTCTCTGAACCTAAGAGACAAGCTATGGGAGAGGAACTAGCCAAGTTATTGGAGGCCGGATTCATTAGAGAAATAAAACACCCGGACTGGCTAGCAAACCTAGTGATGGTACCAAAGAAGGACAAATCATGGCACCTATGTGTCGATTTCAAGGACCTCAACAAGGCTTGCCCAAAGGATCCCTTCCCCCACCCCGCATCGACCAAATTATCGATGCTACTGCAGGACACGATTCATTGTGTTTCCTCGATGCATACTCCGGCTACCACCAAATCAAGATAGTGGAGTCCGACCAAGCCGCAACGACATTTATCACACCATACGGCCCCTTCTGTTTCAACACAATGCCTTTTGGGCTCAAAAACGCCGACGCAACATATCTGCGCATGATTCAGACATGTCTGGAGAAACAGATCGGCAAAACAGTAGAGGCATACGTAGATGATGTGGTCATCAAAACCAAACACGTCGACTCTCTAATAGCCGACTTGAGGCTCACATTCGACAACCTCCGAACATACGACATCAAGCTCAATCCGGAAAAATGCGTTTTCGGTGTACCAGCCGGAAAGCTCCTGGGTTTCATTGTATCCAGTGGAGGAATTGAAGCAAATCCGGCCAAAATCCAAGCTCTGTCATAGTTGGCTATCCCAACGGACCTCAAACAAATCCAGAAATTAACCGGATGTGTGGCGGCTCTAAGCCGCTTTATCTCCCGCTTAGGAGAAAATGCGTTACCCCTTTATCGCCTCCTTCGGCGTACCGAACACTTCGAGTGGACGGATGCTGCCACAGCCGGATTGGAAGAAATAAAAGCCATACTGGCAACCAACCCAACCCTGGCCACGCCAAACATCGGCGAACCAATGCTGTTGTACATTGCGGCAACTCATCAGGTTGTCAGCGCAGTGCTCGTCGTCGAACGAGAAACGGACGAACATAAATTCCCCCTTCAAAAGCCGGTATATTATGTATCCATTGTCCTCCATGCAAATCACGGTACCCACATTATCAAAAGATAGCATACGCTGTATTCATGGCATCCCAGAAGCTGCGACACTACTTTCAAGAGTGTTCAGTTACAGTAGCCTCGGAAGTGCCACTTAATGATATTATAAACAACCATGACGCCACGGGCCGGATTGCCAAATGGGCCATTGAGCTCCTCCCGTTCGACATAACATACAAACCCGGCGAGCCATTAAATCGCAAGTATTGGCCGACTTTGTCGCCGAATGGACGGAAGCCGAACTCCCTAAAGAGTATGGCGCATACTCCAATTGGATCATGCACTTCGACGGCTCCAAAATGCTGGCTGGTCTGGGGGCTCGCGTCGTCCTGACGTCCCCAACCGGAGATACAGTTCAATACATACTCCAGATACTGTCTACAGACTCCAACAACGCAGCCGAATATGAAGCCCTGTTACATGGTCTTCGGATGGCAGTTTCCATGGGCATTCACCGCCTGCAGGTGCGTGGGGATTCGAACCTCACAATATCCGAAATAAATGGAGACTTCGATGCCAAGGATCCAAAAATGGCGGGCTATCGCAACGCCATCCTAAAGATGTCAGCTTGGTTTGAGGGGCTCGAATTTCACCATGTGGCTCAGGAAAACAATCAGGCGGCGGATATCCTCGCCCGCATCGGCGCAAAACGCGATGCGGTCCCCCCCCCAACATCTTTTTGGAGAGGTTGTTTAAGCCATCCGTGGTATGGGAGGGGGACACCGGTAACAATAGCCCGGACCCGGCCAAAATGCCCGATACCAACCACTCTAACATAATCGGAGGCTCTGCCACAGAAATAACACCTTCAGCCCACGTAATAATGGCCATCATCGCCCCGTGGACAGAACCATTCCTGGCCTACCAAACTAGGCAGGAACTTCCCGAGGACCAAAATGAGGCACGCTGCATAGTGCGGCGATCTAAAGCCTACAGGGTCCACGAGGGAGAGATGTATAAAAAAAGCACTACCGGAGTCCTTCAAAGGTGCATCTCTGAAGAGGAAGGGCAGAAGCTTTTGGCAGAAATTCACGCTGGACTCGGCGGCCCCCGCGCCGCAGCCCGGGCCCTTGTAAGCAAGGCCTTCCTTACAGGTTTTTATTTGCCGACGGCCCGGGTAGATGCACAGGACTTGGTCCAAGGCTGCATCGGTTGCCAGCTTTTTGCAAACCAAAGCCACATGCCACCCACCGCCCTCCAAACAATCCCCATTACCTGGCCCTTCGCGGTCTGGGGGCTTGACATGGTTGGACCCCTTAAAGGGGGAACCCATAATAAAAAATACTTACTGGTCATGGTGGATAAATTCACCAAATGGATAGAAGCCAAACTTGTTAAAACGGCCGAATCCGGACCGGTGATAGACTTCATATCCGGGGTTGTACACTGTTATGGCGTCCCCCACAGCATCATCACTGACAACGACACAAACTTCACGGCCGACGAGGTAGAACTCTGGTGCAGCAACATGGGCATTAAGCCCGATTATGCCTCTGTCTATCACCCACAAACTAACGGCCAAGTTGAGCAAGCAAATGGTCTTATCATGAGCGGCATCAAACCCAGATTAGTGCGGTCCATAAAGGAGTCTAACACGCACTGGGTAGAGGAGCTCGAATCTGTACTCTGGGGGCTGTGGACCGCGCCGAATCGTACTACCAGATACACACCCTTCTTTATGGTGTACGGCGCAGAGGCGGTTCTGCCCTGCGACATAATTCATGACTCACCTCGAGTGCGCATGTACGAAGAAAGAGAAGCCGAGCTCGATCAGCAGGACAGTCTGGACACCCTGGAGGAGGATTGCGACGTGGCAAAAGCCCGTTCTGCATTCTATCAGCAACAGGCTCGCAGATAACAAAGCAGAGAAGTACGGGCCAAAACTTATAACGTTGGCGAGGTAGTTCTACGCCTGTCGGAGAAGAAAAAGACCAAGCTCAAGCCCAAATGGGAAGGCCCCTTCATTATTGACCAAGTTCTGACCGGTGGAGCGTACCGTTTGCGGGATGCATCGAATAATCGACTTGAGGCAAACCCATGGAACGCAGCCAGGCTCCGAAGATTCTACGCCTAGTGCCAGACTCTATGTTCGTCTCCTTCCTATGTCCATTTTTTGCATATACATTATCTGCCTTCTTTCTCTTTCTTTCTTTTATTCTTTCTCAAGTCCTTCAAGGGCCAACTTGTGCCTTGCTTGCACACTATTGATGCGCTAACCGCGCTCATTATACCTGGGGGCTTCTTACACAGAAGCTTAATTATTTATCTGGGTTTCATGCCCCGCACATGTGTTATTCTTCCGCATGTACCTTTTCTTCGCCATTATATGCATCGATATGACTTAAGTTTTGGCCAAGCTGGGTTGTCTGGCTCTTGTATTTATGCCCTACGTTCCCGTTAATTCGGCTAAGGCATAAGGGGAGCACCTCTGCGATTGTTACTACCGGGTCAGCCGGATGTGTACCTCAGACTGGGTGAAGCCGAAAGCTAGCGTTCTTAAGGGAATATTAGGTCGGTGAACAAAAGATGGTTTTTATTTATTTTCCATATGTGCCCCCAGATGTTTTTGCCTGCGTCTCCTCTCGTAGTCCAGACATGCACTTTAAGGCATGCGTACTCGGGGAAAGGAACCCTTAACGGAACTATTCTCCCTGGAAGATGTTTCTTACTACCCATGTAATATAACATAACTAGTTGGGTACTTGTCTATTCAAGCACTAATGACCCCTACGCCTGGTTTCCACGCATACACCGGTTCTTATATAACTGAGCGGGTATTCGGATACACTCCGGACTATTGGGTCCCGAGGTTGAAGCGAAAAGGTCTGCCATGACAAATGATTTACAATCCGGCTAGAAGGCATTATACATGTCAGTTTAATTATATAGTCATGTAGACTGACTAAATTCCTCGTCCATACCATCCAACAGGCTGTCTAGACTACAATCCTGTTGGGAATACTTTGCGGCTAATTCTACTTGCCCATACACTAAGCTAACGGGGATCTCTTTCCCATCAGGCCCCACAGGTCCGACCTCGGCCATGTGGTTTGGGTCAGCCTTGGTATACCGTGCCTTCACCATGGCCCAGGCTTCCCTGGCACCTTCACGGTAGGCCGATATCTTCCATAATCGGAAGCGCCGTCGTGCTCCCTTGAGCTTCTCCACAAGCTCTCCAATGTCTGCTGGCAGGGAGACGGATGGCCACAAGGCCTGGGCAATACCTTGCATCACCTGCCGAACTTGTTCGTGCAGTTGTGAGAGCTCGGGTAGAAGATCACCCGCAGACCCGGGCATCTCCTCCGCGGGACGACCCGTCAGCATACCTGCAGACATAACTCTATTAGCCGGCTTCTCCGCCGCACTCTTTTAAGGGTTCGTTCAAGTACTTACTGAAAATGTCGTGTCGAAGCCGCTTATTCTCCTTCACGGAGTCCGCAAGCTGGGCTCGAACATCTTTCACTTCCACGCTCACCTTGGTATTGGCGTCTTGGAGATTGTTTTTCTCCCGCATGACCTTAGTCAGCACGCATTCGCTAGCCTTTAGCTGTCGTACGACATGCTGGTCCTCCGGATTCTCTCCGGAGTCATCTGTAATATCTATTGTTAGATCTGCAGCCATGCCGCACACTATATGGTACCTATCATTCTTTGAAATAAATGTTACCAGCTGGGGACCTTTCAGGTTCCTTCAATGCGGCAACGGCGGCCCGAAGTTGGGTCTTGCATTCCTCCAGCTCCTGTGATAGTCGAGTATTCTTCTCTATAAGAACCTGCGCAATAAATGATCCTTAAATCAGTTGTGCCAACTATTTCAAGTCTCAGGGGCTACTGATATATATACTCATCAAATTTTCTTACCCGTACATCCTTTGCATACTGGTCTGTGGCTCTGGCTAGACCATTTTGAGCAGCACGGATGTACGCATCTCCCGAGTTGAATGCATCAAACGCCTCTCGGGAGAAACAAGCGTCACGGAGTACGGCTCGGCGACGCCTGTGATTCATGGCGCTCTCCACTTCGGAATTCGTAGCGGTTATCTTATCCGCATCCTCTGTAGAAGGAGCATCCGGCGTGCACCTTGTGTTAGCTTCTGCCTCTGTGTCCGGCCCTGGAGCCCTACTGGTAGTGGCATGATCGGCGACCTCCCCGGATATTGTCCGCGCGAGCGTTCTTCCTTCTAGGAAACACGGGTGTTATTATGTTTTTTAAGACGACAACCACGGAGTGAGGTGTTCCATCATACCTCTGCGTCAGCGTCTCCGTCTGGACCACCTTCCTTTTTAGCCTGTCCGGCTTTGAAACCCCTTGTTGGTGAGTCGCCGCGGGCTCAGCATGGCGTCCCGAGGGCGTTCCCTATAAAACACCGTTTGTATACGGCAGGTGAAGTGCATAAAAGGAAATCTTTTTCAAAGGTTGGGACTCCGGTCTCATTTACCTGCGAGGCTGGGAGTAGCCTAGGGTAGTCGGCTATAATGGCCACCATGGCCTCATCACAGCTTAGCTAATAGAAAATCCTATCAATCAGCTCCATGAATATGTCCAGATCCTCTTTGAGGCCGGGGTCGAGGACCCGTTCAGGATCCTCCGGTTGTGGAGGTGGGCTATTGATCTCCCCTACCACCTTACGCAGTTCCTGCGATGAAACGGTATGGTAAATATTTATCATGAAAACAAGGGTAGGATGGAAGTAAAAAGAGCGGAAGCTCACCCAGCTTCGAGGGTTGTTCATGGAGAATCCATCCCGTGGCTTGATGCGGAGGAACTCCTCTTCTCCCCCCTTATACAGATCGGATAGAATTTTTGCTAGAGCAACAACTGAGTCCGGTCCCTTGCGCCCGCAGCGAGTGGCATCATCTTCCCCGTTGATGTGCCACATGGGGTGGCCTCGATAATGAAGTGGCTGCACCCCCCGCATAATGCATATTGCCATAACCTTAGTTATGGTCAGTCCTGATTTGGCCAGCAACTTTATCCGGCCCATCAGGTAAAATACGTCTCTATCATGTTCCTCCTATGGGCTCCATGGGCGCCAGCTTAGGCGTTTCTTCAAAGGGGCGTTGTCGATCTCAGGAAGACCAATCCGCATAGGATCCGGGAGAGGAACATCCTCCATATAAAACCACTCCGAAGGCCAGTCCTCGGACGTCTTCTTCGGGGTACCGGATAGGTATCCGGTCCCGGCAATGCGACATACTTTGGCTCCGCCCACTTGATATATTGATCCCCTCTGTGTACGGGGCACAAGGCAGAACAACTTCTTCCATAGCGCGAAATGAGCTTCGCAACCCAGAAATAGCTCGCAAAGGGCTACGTAACCAGCGATGTGCAGTATCGAGGCAGGGGTGAGGTTGTGCAACTGGAGGCCGTAGAACTCCAGGAGCCCACGGAAAATGGATGGATTGGAAATCCTAGTCCCCTTAACAAATAAGGGACAAGGCATACCCGCTCTCCCTTAGAGGGGTTGGGAAAGCTCCCCGCTTGCTCCCCACCATTATAGGTGGCGAGCCCGGCTCAAACCGGTACCATGTACGCTGGAGGGAGGAATCCCTGGGTCTGTAGCTTCACTAATTGGCTGTGCGGGATGGAACACTTGTCCCAGTCTCCGGGCTTGGGGCTGCGGGAGCGAGAGGAGGAGCTGCGGTGGCTGGCCATGTTGGGATGGATTTTTTCGGGCGCGCTCCGATGAATGCTCGCCGAGGGAGGATGGTGTGGTTTGGATCTGAGGATCCTCGTCTCTTTAATAGACAGTTCATTCACATAGATGGGGTGGTAAATGTAAAAACACCCTGGCTCCTCACATTCGCTTGACACGTGGAAGATGGCCATTATTGGACGCAGAAGCCAAGAAGCGCAACGTTTATGAGAAGCCGAACACTATTTAGCAGGAAATCAGAGTTTGAAGAAGAACCCGCCTTGCAATGACGAAGAAAATCTGCTCGCCGGACTCATCGTCATTGAAGGCTGGTTCTGGGGCTACTGAGGGAGTCCTGGATTAGGGGGTATCCGAACAGCCGGACTGTTCGACTATGAAGATATAATATTGAATACTTCGTCCCGTGTCCGGTTGGGACTCTCCTTGGCGTGGAAGGCAAGCTTGGCAATACGGATATGTAGATCTCCTTCCTTGTAACCGACTCTGTGTAACCCTAGCCCCTCCGGTGTCTATATAAACCGGAGGGTTTAGTCCATAGGACCAACAACAATCATACCATAGGCTAGCTTCTAGGGTTTAGCCTCTTCGATCTCATGGTAGATCAACTCTTGTACTACTCATATTATCAAGAAGAATCAAGCAGGACGTAGGGTATTACCTCCATCAAGAGGGCCTGAACCTGGGTAAAACATCGTGTCCCTTGGCTCCTGTTACCATCCGCCTAGACTCACAGTTTGGGACCCCTTACCCGAGATCCGGCGGTTTTGACACCGACAGTAGGGATCAACCCTAACAAAACTAACTCGATTACATGATAAATCTAATCCAACCCATCACCGTCCAGCAAGTCTATGATGGAATTACTCACGCACGGTGGTGAGCATCATGAAATTGGTGATGGAAGAAGGTTGATGATGGCGATCGTGACGGATTCCCCTCTCCAGAGCCCCGAACGGACTCCAGATCAGCCCTCCCGAGAGATATTAGGGCTTGGCGGCGGCTTCGTATCGTAAAACGTGATGAATCATTCTCCCTGGTTTTTTTCTCCCCGAACGTGAATATATGGAGTTGGAGTTGAGGTCGGTGGAGCGTTAGGGGGCCCACGAGCCAGGGGGCGCGCCCAGGGGGGTAGGCGCCCCCCACCCTCGTGGACAGGGTGTGGGCCCGCTGACGTTGATTCTTTCGCCAGCATTTTTTATATATTCCAAAAATATTCTCCGTTGATTTTCAGGTCGTTCCGAGAACTGTTATTTCTGCACAAAAGTAACACCATGGAAATTCTACTGAAAACAGCGTCAGTCCGGGTTAGTTCCATTCAAATCATACAAGTTAGAGTCCAAAACAAGGGCAAAAGTGTTTGGAAAAGTAGATACGATGGTGACGTGTTAGTGACACATGTTGCTAGGATGGCAAGGGTCAGGGGCACGTTCGTGAGCGGTTTTTCACCTCGGCAAAAAATACCCCTCGCCCTCCTCAGACCTCATTTACTCCACTCGATCTCACTCCCCTCACTCGAGCTCTCTGACCTAGCGCTGCCGCTACTCTCCATCATCGCCAGTGAGGAAGAGCTTCGCTGCCTCGATCTCGTTGCCGTCGTACTCGTGTCGGTCATGGAAATCTTCATTCCGCCCCCGCCGTAGCTGTGTTCTGCCGCCAAGTTAGGGCATGGAAGATCTGAACGGACGAGCTTCTCCACTACTACTCTCAGTTCATCATGTTCTTCGTCCAGGGTAAATAAAATCTGATTTTACTACCCTATATTGATTCTAATGATTTCCTCAAAATCTTCAAAAGGTGTTTATTCTTCGACTTCCATACCCTTAAACACCCTGTTGCATATGTTCTTGATTTGTTTCTCTAAGCTACGTTTTCCATCAAGATTCCTCAATTGTGTGGATTTTCAAATCTATACAACTCTGGAACCTAAGTCAATAACACTTAGTGAAATTCCTCAAGATACCCCTGATCAAATTCCTCAAACTTGATTCTTTTGAAAAATTTCTGAGAACGCATATGACCTCTCCAAATTCATAGCACCTATACTCTGTTCACAGGTAGACATGTCCACTATTATATCACTAGGTTCTCATCAACTTAACTCATTTTCAGCGTTCCTCAAAGATAAATTGCATACTTCCTCAGAAATTCAGTTGTTCAAAATCCTCAAGTGAAGAAAATGGGTGATGGCAAAAGACCTCAGAAGGGAGGAAAGAGGCCAAAGACAAACATAGCGTTTGAAATCCCTGAAGAAATATATGATGAATAATGCACTCCTGATGAAGCCAAGCATGGCAAGGAGAACAAAAATCAGCGCAAAGTGCGCATTCAGCAGATTGAGAGGAGATGGGCTAGAGGATGGAGGGAGTATAGATATGTGACTCCAAAGTACATGAAGAAATTCGTTGTACACCCTCCATGCACAAGACCTCCATTGGCTCCAGGCCAAAAAGCTGATCCCTCAAGCATCAGAAGAGGTGAGAAATTTCCAAAGGAGTGGGCCAAGCGCCAAGCTAAGTTGGCCAAAATGGCAACAAAACCAGTGAAGAAATTGAATGAAGATTCTGCTGTTGTTGCCACTAAGGCCTCTGCTAGCAAGCCCAGGAAGGCCATGCCGAAGAAACCAGTTGTCAAGCCAAGTTCCTCAGGTGCAATGCCCTCATGGTCAAGTTCTTCAAAGTCCTCACGGCCTATTCCTCAAGAAACCACTTCAAGGGCAGCTCCAACTCCCTCTGCTACAAAATCCTCAGCTACAGCTGCAAAGTCCTTAGCACATGTGCATCTTGCCACGTGCCAACGGACTGCTGGAATCTCAATTGGTTTAGCAGCCTCTACAAGTTCCTCAGCTCCGCCACAGTCCTCAACAGCTCCGACCTTGCTAAAGAAAAAGGCTGCTGCTGGGCGCGGCTCGAGGCCAAGTCCTCACAAGAAGCAAGTTGCCTTTCAAGTTTTGTCAAGTGACGATGATGCTGATGATGAAGAACTCGCCGAGATCATCAGAGCCAGGCAACAAAGGGTTGCTAGAGCCAAAGGCAGTGAAGTGCCACTCATGGCACAAGGACCCTAACACTCATCTGCCTGATCTGAACCTCACTCCTGGCCAAAGCCACATTCTCAAAGCCTTCATAGGCGAAGAAAAATGGAAATTTGAGAAGGCATACAAGCTAAGAAAGCTTAGTATAAGAAGGAGCGTTTTCTGAAGAAGAAGAAGAAGAAGAAGAAGAAGAATGTTGTAAACATGTCTCCTGAAGAACTTGTGAATCTGCAAAAGCAGATCAAAGACCTCGGCGATGAATTTGATGCTTATCGTGCTGATTGGCTAGCTGCCAAAGTCAGATTTGTCAAACTGGCTGAGGGTTTCAAACCAAAGGTTGTAGCTACATCACAACAAGAAATTCCTCAGGCTGAGACATCTCCTCAGCCTACTGAAGAATATGCTAGCACAGCTGATGAAAATCAGGCTGTTGAAGAAACTAAAAGTACCAAGGCTGATGAAGGAATTCCAGCTCCTGAAGAAACTACTAGGGCAACCTCCAATGTTGCGCCCGAAGAACAAACCAGGCCAGTCGAAGCATCTGCTACTGCGCGTGAGGAAACTGAACAAGCCAGGGCAACTACATTAGTTGTGCCTGATGAAAGTGCACCAATTTCATCTGCTCCTCTTGCAAAGTCATCACAGATGAAAAGTAACAACCTTCCTTCTGCATCAGAAGCGAAGAAGACTAAAGCTGCAGAGAAGGCAGCTGTGAGGAAAAGGAAAGCATCAACAACTGCAGAGTCTTCAGCTCCCAATAAAGTGATGAATTTTTCGAGTTCATACACCAACCCCATTTATCTTGTTCCCATTTCAGTCATGCCCTCAAAGGAGATTGTTCCCTTTGGTGACGAATATGCCATTCTAGATGACACTGAAGAAAATCATTCAACTGCTTCTTCAGAGCAGTTGGATGAAGAAATTAAAGTGTATGATATACCTTCAACTCCACTGGTATCATCGTCGATGCCTCAGTTCACAGCTGAAGAGGCCGGCGTCGAAGAAATAGATGAAGAAGATGAGGATGTGGATATTGGTTCTACCACTCCAGTGCTCAATGATGATTATTGGGAAAGGCTTCACCCCAATTCACCTTTGACCACTCTACTGCATCAGATTCCTCAGTCCCCAGTTCAAACTGAAGAAATTCGTATGGGCTCTGATGGACATCATGCCTCACTTCTGTCTATTCCAGAAGAAGTTCCAGCCACTAGTGCTGAACAAATGGAGGCCAAGACTGCTGCTGATGAAACTGCTACTGAAATTCCTCAGTCTGTGGCTCCAGAGGTTGTGCGCCAAGAGGCTGTGAAGCCTTCCACTGTTAATCTTCAGCCCAAGCCACAAAATCCTCATACCAAGAAGCGGAAATTCAAAGCTGATTATTTCTTTGTTGAGCATCATTTCTTCAAGGATTATAATCCCTATGACTTTGCAAGACTTTGACGCAAGCGCTTCTAGACAACCAGCCAGATGGACTTCTATTCCACACTGTTATTTGATAAGGACAAGGTTTTTGAACATCGTCAAATTCCTCACGTGGATATGAAATCTCTCCCATGCTTCCAACCTGTCCTGACTATTCTTCATGATGCTGGGCTGCTGAACTTCTGCGCTCACATCTGCGACTGGAATGAAGAACTCATTCTTCAATTCTACGCCACATTGCACCACACCAGAAATGTTGAAGATGTAAATTCATGGGTGCTAGACAAGATGACTGAGAATAAGATTACAAAGCACGGGCCTCTAAATTCCTTCATTCCGTCCCAGTCAGTCCTCCTGTTGAAGGAGCACGACTTGTCTATGAGGAACCTGAACTCACAAATCACTTGATGCAAGTGCCAATGAAGCCATTGAAGCATGGCCAAGCTCCAAGGACCACATTCCTTGTCAAGGAATTGCTATATGTGCCAAGGATAGTGTATCGCATTTTGATCAAAACCCTCAGTCCATTCAAGGGCCACAACTCTGATGAAGAAGAGGTTGTTGGCATCATTAAGAATTTGTTGTTTAATATCATACATGGTATTCCTATCAACTACCACGATTTCTTCATGAGGACTTGGGCAAATGTTGTTCTGTCACCTTTTGAGTTGAAGCCTTATGCTCCCTGGATCATGGAATTCATCAGATCAAGGTCTTCAATTCATTACCAGGTTGACTATCAAAATCATCTCAGCTATTTGCCACCGATTGAAGTCCTCAAAAGGACTATTTCCTTAGCTAATGAGAAGGGCAGGGCAATTGTTATTGATGAAGGCACTCATCCATTGGATGGACAGTTTTGCAAAGCTGCATCCCATTCCACCAATGATGACTCTGCAACACAAGATTCCTCCACAAAAGCTTCTAAAAAATCCTCAAGCCACTGCTCCACGTGTGATGACTAATCATGAACATCTCCTTGGTCTTCATCAGAAGGTCGATCGCAACCATGAGTGGGTCAAGCGTCAGTTCACTGCAATTCTTTAGAACATCACAGTCACATAAAATACTGTGAAGAAAAATCACTACTATTTGCATGAAGTCTTTGACCGCACTTGGGCTATTCTATCTAATATTTATAGTGCTAAAGATCTCAAGGATATGGAATTTCAACAGGACTTTGTCTGGGCACAACCACCTTCGAAGAAATTCAAGAAGGTCAAAGTTCCTCAGCTAGTCGCTAGGTCATACTCTTCATCACGCGAGACGGATGAAGCTGAAGACTTGAACGACACCGTGGCAGGCCCTACTTCAACGGACGACCCCAACAACGCTGGCGCTCCTCCATCGACATCATGATGATATTCTTCAGGGGCGTTAGTCCTCATTTTTCGCCCCTTTTGGTCATTCGGTCACAAAGTGGGAGAAATTTGAGTTAGTCTTCAAGCGAGTCTCTTATATGGGCGTTTTTTTAAGTTGCAATTCTTGCTCTTCTGAGGTGTTTGCTCTGATGAGTTGTAAACTTAAGTCCTACGGTGGTCTGATACTTTTGATCTATTTTCTGCATGCTATTTCCTCAAGTACCTTAATGCACACATGCTGAATTTCACCAGACACCATATTTCATCATGCATTTCAAATTATTCATATCATATGTTGAATGCATGTATGAATTACAAGATATAGGGGGGTCTCCATGATTCTACTCAACAATGTGCATTTGCTACTCAACGAAAATTCCTCAAAAATGCACATCTTTAGGGGGGGTCTTCTATATCTTGCAATCAAATTCCTCAGTATCAGTATTTACACTTCATATGTTTATCCCCATTGAAAACTTAACCTATTTGTCATCAATCACCAAAAAGAGGGAGATTGTAAGTGCATCTAGTGCCCCTTAGCAATTTTGGTGGATTTAAGACTTATAGGTTAAGGGACTAATGTGTTTGTGAGTGTACACAGGTTCTATAAGTCTCTGAGGAGTTTGATATTTACGATGAAAGTTGGGTCTAAAAATGAATGTCTTCAGTTGAAGACTTTGGTTTTCTTGAAGAATTTGATAGTGAGGATATTGGTGTGACCTTGAAGACTTGATATTCATGCGAGGATTATGAAGCGTGAAGACTTTTATTTTCATAGTTTCATTTTCTCTTTCTTGAGTCATAGGAAACACCGTACTATTAAAGGGGGTCACAGTAAAACTAAGGAAACACTTTCCAAGTGATGCTCATCTCAAAATCCTACACCTACCCAATCCTTTCGAGTGAAGCCATTGGAAATATCATACACTTCAGTCAATTTCTTCATTGACATAGACGAAGATCTTCTGGTCTCTAAGGAATTTGTTCTGACTGAGGAGTTAGGAGTTCGCTAGTGCGGATTGCCTACAAGTGAGTAACATGATAGCCCTGAGGAATTTGATACTCAAATTTTCGACCGTTGCTGTGCTATGCGCCAGCTGTCCCAAAATATCTACCCTCCTAACGGTCATATCATTGAAGGGCATTTATGTCTTATCATGTCGGGCTGCTCCATGGGCTAAAAATAGCCGCCCCCTACAACCACTAGTTGGTTGGCTGCTCCGAGAGAAACTGACGCTTGTCATTGAGAGCATCCCATCCTTTGAGGACTTTGAGCGAAAATCATCTAGTGAAAAAAACCCAAACATAAACACCTACAAACCCAAGTGATTGAGCATCACTGAAGAGATTGTTCCTGTGTGGAACCGGCGCTTGTTACCTTTGAGGACTGTGCATCCTCCAGACGGTTAGGCGTCATGGTCTAGAGCATCCAAGAGGAAATTGTGGATCGCCAAGTGACCGAGTCTATGAAGGTTTGGAAGTCACCTGAAGACTTACCACGAGTGATTGGGCGAGGTCTGTGTGACTTAGTTCAAGGAGAATACGATTATGACTTTATGTCCGGGATTGTATGTCCTTAGGTTTAAATACCTAGCCGCTCCAACCAGACACACGACTGTCACAACAGTTGGAACTGGTCTACCAAATCATCGTCTTCACCAGGCTACTGGTTCTATTTTCTCAACCCCTTCATTTCCTCATTCATGTGTTGATAAACCTGCCTGTTACTGTTTGAAGACATTGACTGAAGACTTTCTCAATTTCCTCAATCCTAATTCTTCAGTCACTTTGTCTTCAGCCAGCTTATCATGTTTACACGCTACCTGTGCTCTGTGTATGTTTCATTTCATCATGATGACTATGCTACTGATCTGTTATGCATGCACCTGAGTACTTATTCCACTACTTGTAGTTCATGACTCACGAAATTCCTCAAGTTGAATTTCCTAAGTGGCGAATCTGTAAAAATCGCCTATTCACCCTCGTAGTTGATATAACGCACTTTCATCATTGATGATGCTACTTCTACTATGAATGATACTCAAGATGATGCTAGTACCTTGCTTGATGATAATGTGCCACTAGGTGAATTTCTTGATGAACAACTTGCTAGAACCAAAGATTTTGAGAATGCTGAAACTGATGAAATTATTGAAATTGATGAAGTACTTGAAACCGAAAAACTTGAAACACCTATTAGACGTAGTCCTCCTAGATATGAATTGCCTAAGATACCAGAAGGTTATGTTATGGATGAGGAGACAACTAGAGACATTCTTGCTTGCAATGATAGGGATGATCTTAAGAAATAATTATTCAAACTGAAAGAAAAATCTTTGATTGCTAGAATGAAATGTGATCCTAAGTTTGATACTTCACCTATCTTTGTTGATGATAAGGATTATGAATTCTCTGTCGATCGAGAGTTAATTATTTTGGTTGAATCGGATCCTTTCCATGGTTATGAAACTGAAACTGTTGTGGCACACCTTACTAAGTTGAATCACATAGCCACCCTTTTTTGCTCATGATGAGAAAATTCGCTATTATTATATCCTCAAGTTATTTCCCTTCTCATTAAAGGGTGATGCTAAGACTTGGTATAATACTCTTGCTCCTGTTGTGTGCGTAGTCGCCAGGATATGATTTACTACTTCTCTGAAAAATATTTTCCTGCTCATAAGAAACAAGCTGCCTTACAGGAAATATTTAACTTTGTGCAAATTGAACAAGAGACTCTCCCACAAGCTTCGGGGAGGCTTCTCCAATTTCTTAATGCTTTGCCTGATCATCCTCTTAAGAAAAATGAAATACTTCATATCTTCTATAATGGACTAACCAATGCTTCTAGGGATTTCCTAGATAGTTGTGCTGGTTGTGTTTTCAGGGAATGAACTGTTGAACAAGCTGAAGAATTATTGAACAACATATTGAAAAATTATGATGATTGGCCTCTTCCTGAACCACCGCCTAAACCCACTCCGAAGAATAGGGGCATCTTATATCTCAGTCCCGAAGATATGCAAGAGGCAAAGAAATCTATGAAGGAAAAAAGGTATTAAAGCCAAGGATGTCCAAAATTTACCTCCTATTGAAGAAATACATGGGCTTGACACAACACCACCCAAGGTGGTAGAGGTAAATTGACTAATGAAATTTAATGAAAAGGACAAACCTTATAATATGCATCCCAGTCAATGCCTTTATGAGTTTGATAATTACATTAGAAAGCAAGATCACTTCAATGCAAATGTTATGAAACAATTGAAATACAACTCTGATATGATGGCTTGCTTGAGTGACTTGTTATTTAGAATTACCAATGATGTTGGAGGTGTAGTAAAACATGCCTCTATGGTTCAAATTCAACTAGAACAAGTTGCTAAATCCCAGAGAGAATTGCTTGATGAAATGAACAATAATATAAATGACTTTGCTGTTAGAGTAGCAACTAGAGGGAGGTACAATGACTCGGGAACCACTTTACCCTAAGGGACACCCAAAAAGAATTGAACAAGACTTTCAAAGACTTGACACAAATGCACCTACTCCCTCTAAAAGGAAAAAAGAAAAAGAAAAATGATAGGACTTTGCATACCTCTAGTGAACCTGAAGTAGAAAAACCTCCTGGAGCTAATAATGATGTTTCCATTTCTGATGCTGAAACTCAATCTGTTACTGAACACTCACCTTCTGATAATGAAAAAGATAATGATGAGGTTCATGAAGACACCTAATCAAATAATAAAGAACCACATAATGATGTTGAAATAGAACCAGTTGTTGATCTTGGTAACCCACAACCCAAGAATAAAAGATATGATAAAAGAGACTTTGTTCCTAGAAAACATGGTAAGGAAAGAGAACCATGCATGGATTCAAAAACCTATGCCCCTTCCACCTAAATCAACTAAGAAGAAGGATGATGAAGAATTTGAACGCTTTGCTGAAATGATTAGGCCAGTCTTTTTGCGTACCCGCTTGACTGATATCTTAAAAATGGCCCCTTATGCAAAGTACATGAAAGACATCATCACCAATAAGAGAAAAATAGTGGAAGCTAAAATCTCCACCATGCTTGCTAATTATTCTTTTAAGGATGGCGTACCTAAACAACTTGGAGATCCTGGAATACCAACTATACCTTGCCCCATCAAAAGAAATTATGTGAAAACTGCTTTGTGTGACTTAGGAGTTGGTGTTAGTGTTATGCCCTTCTCTTTATACAAAAGACTTGATTTAAATAAACTCACACCTACTGAAATATCTTTGCAAATGGCTGACAAATCAACTGCCAAACATATCGGTATTTGTGATGATATGTCCGTTGTTGTTGCAAATGCCAATATCTTAGCAGACTTTGTTATACATGAGATGCCCGAGGACGACAACATGTCGATTATCCTTGGTAGACCCTTTTTAAATATTGCAGGGGCTGTTATTGATTTCAATAAAAGCAAGGTCACTTTTCGTAGCAATGGTAATGAGCATAAGGTGCACTTTCCGAAGAAACAATTCCAAGTGAATGGTATTAATGTCATTGAAAAATTTCTGACACTCACTATTGAAAGTTTTCAAATATCTATACCTATTGCCAAAAGGAAATATGATATACTTATTGTTGGGGACATGCATATCCCTGTTGAGGTAACTTAGTGTTTTACAAAAGTTCTTCGGTGTCATGCTAATCGAAGGTGGTTGTTAATAAGACTTGATCAACCTTATTAATGGATCACTTTTGGGAGGTATGAAGTTGATGAATTTAGTAGGCACTACCTGCTGTCCTTACTTTTATTTTCTATTTTTCTTAGTTAAATAAAATAAAATGCCATGTTTTATCTGTTTTTTGAATTTCCCGTGTAATAAAAAAATGACCCAAAAATAAAAGTTATCAGAATGCCCTCAAAATTTGATACGAATTTTTCTGAATATTTCTGAATTTTTGAGGAAAATAGCATCAGAGGGCAGTGCACTAGGTGGGCACAACCCACCTGGGCACGCCAGCAGCCCCAGGCGCGCCCTGGTGGGTTCTGGTCCCCATGTTGGCCCCCTCACTTATCTCTTTAGCCCATGTCACCACCTACCTCCAGAAAAAATCATAATTGCTCTCTCTTTCGTGTTCTTTCTCTCAAACCCGCGGATTTCGATCTCTTTGCTCGAAGCTCCGTTTCCAAAACTGTTTTGGGGGATTGCTACTTGGTATGTAACTCCTCCTTTGGTCCAATTAGTTTTTTCTTTAGTGGTTTATATTTTGAATAATTAGCTACTCTTGGCACTGCTATATATGAGCTTGCATGTTCAATTCTTAGAGTTATGAGTAGTTTAAATGCTTCATATGGTCTCTATCCATCCCTATGAGTAGCTGCTATCAACCTTATGAAGTTTTGTTGACAAAAATTTTGTGACTCCAATTTTTACAAAAAATTGTATGCAAATATGATGAAACTCTTTGGAAGGAGTTCTTCGAGGCAGAGGTCCTCAGAGGCATCTTGTAGTAGCGGCTTAGTCTGTCGGTCTTATATTGAACCAAGTGAAAATTCCATACGAGATGCCACTACCAAATCATGTCTATGGCCATGCAACAATTTTATCGTTCATGCATGTTTTAAAGAAGAATTTGAGCAACATGTTCACAATGTCGAGCTCGGTCGCTACATTGAAGATAAGTGCAACCAACATCTCAGCCTCACAGAGTCATTTACAAAGCAATTTAAATTTCATCCTCGTGAGACTAGAGTGTCGTTTAAACTGTATGACCATCCATTCACTTTGCCCCTAGAGACATTTTCTAATTACTGCAAAATCCCATTTTGGGGTTCGTTGGACGAACCACCAAGATCTGAGTATGAGATATTCGTGACTAGCCTTTGCTATGATGAGACTAGACGAGTGATGCAAGGTAGAATAAAGAGCATTCATTTCCCCTCAATTCAATACTTTGCACTATTAAATGGAAAATGCATCATAGGCAAACAAGATTGTAGTACACTTTGTGCTCCTGACTTGAGCCTCACACTGTAGGATCGAAAGTAGGTCTAGATGGGGTGATTAGACTACTTGACCAAATAAAAATCTAGCATTTTCCCAATTTTAAATCTTGGTAGATTTTAGCAAATTAACACAAGTCAAGCAATCAACCTACACATGCAACTCTAAGAGTATAGTAGCGGAAAGTAAAACATTGCATATGAAGGTAAAGGGAGGGGTTTGGAAGGGCAAACGCAATGTAGACACGGAGATTTTTGGCGTGGTTCCAATAGGTGGTGCTATCGTACATCCACGTTCATGGAGACTTCAAACCACAAAGGGTAACGGTTGCACGAGTCCATGGAGGGCTCCACCCACGAAGGGTCCACGAAGAAGCAACCTTGTCTATCCCACCATGGCCATCGCCCAAAAAGGACTTGCCTCACTTCGGTAGATCTTCACAAAGTAGGCGATCTCCTTGCCCTTACAAACTCCTTGGTTCAAACTCCACAATCTTGACGGAGGCTCCCAACTGACACCTAACCAATCTAGGAGACACCACTCTCCAAAAGGTAATATATGGTGTGTTGATGATGAACTCCTTGCTCTTGTGCTTCAAATGATAGTCTCCCCAACACTCAACTCTCTCTCACATAGATTTGGCTATGGTGGAAAGATGATTTGAGTGCAAAGCAACTTGGGGAAGGCTAGAGATCAAGATTCTTGTGGTTGGATTGGAATGGCTTGGTCTCAACACATGAGTAGGTGGTTCTCTCTCAAAAAATGATGGAAGTGTAGACACGCACTGATGGCTCTCTCACTTATGGAGAGGAGGGTGGAGGGGTATATATAGCCTTCACACAAAATCTAATTGTTACACAAATAAGAGCTAACTCGGTCAAATCAAAGATATGAACTCGGTGAGACCGATTCAGTTCAAAATGTGAACGTTAGGATTTTGGTGTGACCGACATGATCAACTCGGTGGGACCGATGAGCTACAGTTAGGGTGAAACTTGATCTCCGTTTGAGCGATTACTTCAACTCGGTGAGACCGATTTTAGTAACAAGTAAATAGAGAGTTGGTAAGGCAAACTCGGTGGGACCGATAGCTTTTTGGGTGATACCAAAACATTACAAAAGGGAAACAGAGAGTTTGCATTGCGAACTCGGTGGTACCGATCACTCATATCAGTGAGACCGAAACATTATGAAGGGAAACAGAGAGTTTGCAATCCCATCTCGGTGAGACCGAGATCCCTATCAGTGACACCGAACTGATTAGGGTTTCTGGCTTATGGCTATGTCAAGTGAACTCGGTGGCGCCGAATGAATCAAATCGGTGGGGCCGAGTTTGACTTTAGGTTTTCGACATATTTGTATTTGAGAAGATCATTGAGGGCTTTGGAGCATGTCACTAAGCATTTTGATCAAGTAGACCATTAAGCAACACCTCATCCCCTTTTTATAGTATTGGCTTTCCTATGGACACAATGTGATCTTGGATCACTAAAATAGAAATGAAGAGTCTTGAGCTTTTGCCAATATTTGTCCGTAGCATTTTGAGGGGTCCACATCTCTAGTCCATGCCATGCCAATCATTGAACTTTCTGAAATGATCATCTTGAAAGGATATTAGTTCGATGAGCTATATGTTGTTATGAATTACCAAAAACACCAGGGATTCATTGCACTTTCAATCTCCCCTTTTTGGTAATGGATCAACATATAGATCAAAGTTTCAACAAATGATAATAAGAATGAAATATATCATTGCTTTGAGAAGTATGTGATAAGAAAGAGCTCCCCCTAAATTTGTGCATCATTTATGATTTGCTTTTGAATGAAAATGCACAATCGATTAGGTTCATGGGTTACTCTTACATGTCACATACATCTTGGTGGCGTGCTCAAAATGGTAGATCATACATAACATGCAATCATCACCAAGACAAATATGATTGACCATATAGAAGTAATAGGATAGCATCATTCAAGCATAGCATAATAGAGCAAAGTATGATCAACCACATGATCATAGAAGTATCTCACACACAAGCACAAATAAGTACCAAGAGAGACCAATAAGAAGCAAAACACACACACACTCTCTCTCTCTCAGCCTATGATCTATACACTTTCTCCCCCTTTGGCAACAAGTTACCAAAAAGCTTGAAAATGCATAGTGCTATACGACACTCTAAGCACGATCTCCTGGAGCTCCGAAGTGCGAAGATGGTGTGGATAGAACAACATCTGCAAAGACTTCGGCTGACGTCTAAGGAACTGGAGGGGCAACTGAGACTGTGGCTGCGGGAGCTGATGTTGTGGCTCTAGTGTCACTGACTGGCACTCCTACAGACCATTGTGCTCTAGGCACCCTCTGATAAGCATCTATGATTGTCCTGTCCCTCCTGTCCTCAAGGTCTTCCTGTATCTTCTCAACTGAAGCCTGTATCTTAGTGACCTTGATATCCAAGTCGTGCGGCTTTGTCTCAAAGATCCTCTCAAGGCTCTCTTGATTCTGAGTCAGGATAGCTAGTCCTTTCTCTATTCTCACTGTGGCCTCAAGAAGATAGCTGAGCTGTTCCTGCTTGGTCTTGAGACTGACTACTAAGGGATTCGGAGTCTTTAAAGCTTTTTCAGCCTTAGCCTTCTCTCTCTTCTCTTGAGCCTCAACTAAAGTAGGATGTGAAGCATCCATAACAATTGTGTTATCCTCAAAATATGGCCTCAAGGGAAGGTGCTCTTTGTCCAACTAGTATGTGCATGTGCCCATCTTGGAATTTATGAGCATCTGAATATGTGGAGCATAGCCACAAGATCTCTTCTGGTCAGCTGCAGTCCTCTTAACTGTCTCAACTGTCAAGGACATCACCTTGAATTTCTATGTCACATCAAACATGTGAAGCAAAGTTGATGGAGTACCCTCTGATCATCCTGTGATCTCCAGACTTTGGAAACAAAGTGTGCATGAGGATAGTGTTGATTGTTGGCAGTCCTAACAACAGATAATAAACAAAGCCAAACTTATGAGTTTCCAAGGCATCATCTGGAATTTCTTTGTACATGTGTGCCATGGAGTTGTGGCCTTTCCTCGGCTTGGCATACACATCAGTGTCATCATCAGCCTCTACAGGAGCATGGATCAGCTCAGCCCACTCAACAACAGTAGATTGGTACCAAGTACCTTTCGTCATCCAGATAATCTTGCCATCTGGGTAGAGTGAGTTGTTGAGTAGAACTACGTCACCATCTCATCATTCCACTTTGTCAGTTTCTGACCCACAAAAGTATCAACTCTATTCATTCTGAAGCTCTCTGAACTCCAGGAAAGTGGTCTTCATTGTTTCCAATGAACTTCCAATCAACCCATCTCATGTCACCAACAATGGGCTTATTGTCCAGGAGGATAGTCTCATAGAAGTCATGTTGTTCCTTAGCATGGCACCTGTAGTCTACAGTAGTCCTTCTTCTTGTAGCATATGGAATCTTGGGCTTGAGCTTTCAAAGCACTTGGGCCTCTTCATCTTCTTCAACTTTAGGCATTGGGGCCTTGTTCTTCTCAGCAGTAGGGATGTTCCTTGTACTTCTCTTTGGTGCAGATTGCTTGGGAGTTGTTTTGGGCTTGGATGGGGCAGCCCCTGACTTGATTACATCTCCCATGAGATTTTGAGCTTTGGGAGCAGGTGCAACATCTTCTTCATCAAACTGCATCATCATAGATGGCTTTCCAATAACTCTAGCCATGGTCTTCTTGACCCTTTCCTTTCTCTTTCTGCCCCCAGCTGCCTCTTCTTCTGTTGACTTAGTGATTTCAAGTGTGGAGGCTCTGGCTTTGGACATGGGCTTCCTTTGAGCAGGAGCCTTCTTCTTCATGCCTGGCTTAATGCCAGCAATAGCAGCAGTTTGCTCTTTCTTGATCATCTTCTTCTTGTAAGTGACCTCTTCATCAACTACAAAGTCGTCATCCTCAGAATCTGAATTTCTCTTCTTCCTTGTCCTTGTTGCTGCCTTGGGCAGGTTGCTTGGGGTGCTTCTTCTACCCTCATCATAACTGCTATTTGAGGGACTAGTGCCCTCACTGGGATTTTGGTGCTCCTCAGACTTGTTCTGGCTGTCACTCTGGTCTGACATCTCTGACACTAAAAGCTGACCTTGTGAATAGATAGGTTGAGATGGAGTGGATGAGTATCACAAAGCACAGCCATTTTGCAAAACAAATCAGTCAAAAACTTAGTTTTAGTTTTCCAGCGAAAGCATTTCGGAGCTACCGATATGACAAACTTGGTGACACCGAAGCAACTTTAGAGTCTAAACTAGTGAAATCAGTTAGACCGAGACACAGTTTGGTGACTCCGAGATGCTAGGGTTTCACTTAGAAAGTAAACTCGGTCACACTGATTTGTACACTTCGGTCAGACCAAGTAGTACATGTGCAATGGCCTGGGCCAAATTGGTGAGACCGAATCTTTCAAATCGGTCGGTCCAAGATGAGTTCAGTGGAAACCTAACCCTAAGTTTTAGGATCAAAACTAATCTAGAGGGTGTTTTGATTCGATAGAACTATTTCAACCGTGGCAAGAATCATGACATCGAACTTTGTGCTAAGAATCAGAGTGGAGAAAGCACAAAGGGTCGAGTTCATACCCTAGCTTGGTGATGAACCCGCTACGGCGACAACGGGGGCGAAGATTCCCGTTGACGACGGAGGACACCAGCGGCAGGAGGTCACGGGCGACAAGGAGACGATCCGGAGACCTCGAGTCAGCAGAGCTGGACAGGCGTGGGTGAAGGGTTTGGAGAAATTTCCAAATTTTTGACTCGGGTATATATATCCAAACACTGGTGGAGTGACTGAGTGGAACTACTCGGTGGCACCAAGATGCAGAATCGCAAGCGGTTGCTGCAACTCGGTGAGACCGAATGGTTCAAATCAGTTGCACTGAGATTACAAACTAGATCAACTTAATGAAATTGGTATGACCGAATGGAATGGATCGGTCAGACCGAAATGCACTAAGAGGTTTTGGAAGTTAAGCCCATGACGGATCGGTGACTCCGAGTGCTCCTCACCCGGAGGGTCCAAATTCGACTTGTTCAAACTTGGTGATGTAGCATGAATAGAGTTTGAGACGAGAAGAGGATAGATAGCTAGAGGGAGTACTTAGGCATTCTTGTCCATCCATTTGGCAAAAATAAAAAAAGGCCAAACAAGCAAAGCAACAAATGGATGTCCACAAATGGGAAAAATATGCAACCAACATGCTCACACAATAAGATAGCAAATAGAATATGTGACAAAGCATGCACAAACACTCTAGCATCTATCAAGAAATTGGCTATGACTAGGTCATCCATATATGAGTATATGGACTGAGGAGTCAAATGAGAACATTTGATCATAGGTCATACCCATCGTTTAAGCACAAGTGCGGTTACCACTTTTACATACATCATTGTTGTGTTCACACCATTAGAATTGCTTTAGCTCAATTCTTAGGGCAAAGCTCCCCCTAGATGTGATATCCCCCCTAAGAGGGATAAACTAACCTTGGGTTTTGTCAATGATGACTTCATGTAGATGTTCAAGATGTATATGTTCAATGTTGATGTAGATCATTTGGAGCAATCCATTGGAGTGAGCTGCACTTTCAATACCCACATGGGTTAGTCCCACAAGGAACATGCAAGGATATCCATAGACATAGAGTGAAATTCACACATGATGTTGTCCATGAAAGCATTAGGTTACCTTGTCTCTTGTTTTACCAACAAGAGGGTTTGTGACTCCTTGAACTTGTGAAAGATGTGAAAGTTGATTGCACTTGTCCTTGCCAAATTAATATGAGTGAAGTATGTTGGCAGAGTCACCCTCAAGAACTTTCTAGTTATTTTTCTTCGGGATACACATCAAATTGATGGGAATCCTTGGAGTTGTAGTCGTACTTGATGAAGTAGAACTTGATGTAGTCTTGGGAACCCACTTGACCAAAGCCTTAAGAGCTTCTTAAAATGCATCAATCTCCTCTTGAAGCTTGTCCTTGCCCTTTAGCTTGTGGCCTTGTGGTGGAAGATCATCTTGAGCTTGTGTTCCTTTGAAAGAAGTGGGATCATACTTCTCTTGTTGAGGAGCAAACTTCGTCTTGGTGTATTGATCTTCTTCCCACTCAAGTCTATTGGCATTGAACTTGCGTTCAAAACCAACACCTTGATTCTTCCGATGCCTTCCTTGCTTGCGTACAATTTCCTCAAATTTCTTACTCCTGGCAAGGCTCTTGTAAACACCTTTCTCTATAATTCCCTTCAATAAGCTATTTTCTTGATCAAGTGTAACTTGGCTAAGAGAATCATTAGTGGAATCAAGAGAACTACTAGAAGCAACAACATTGGTTTTATCATGATTATTGTTACTACTAGAAGAAGAATCTATCTTACTCTTGTTGCTAGATTTTACTGGTGGCATGTAAGTAGACAAGAGTAAATGCTTGGCAATGTAAGAAGAACTTTTCTTACGGAGTTCATCATTGATTGCTTTTAAGAACCCATGCTCTTTCTCTAGAATGAGCTTTTCAAAGCGTAGCTTCTCATGATTCTTTAAAAGCTCTCGATGATCTTCTGAAGTATTTTCATGAGCTAACTTAAGAGTGTTTAGTTCTTTAGTTAGACACTCAATCTCCTTCTTATCATCGTCATTCGTTTTATCTTGATTAGCATGATTAATAGCAATTTTATCATAGTTTTCATCACTAGAGTTGTCAACAAGTAAATCATCATCACCTAGCAAATCATCTTCATCACTATTGAAATTAACATACTCGGGGTGTGATACCTTTGGGCCTTTAGCCATGAAGCATCTTCCAATCCCTTCATTTGGTGAATCAAATATCTCGTAGGAGTTGGATGACACAAGTGCAAGATCGGCAACACCTTCATCTTGACTATATTCAGAGTCGGAGTGATAGCTTCTCTCGAAGTGATTGTCGGAGTCGGAACCGGATACCCATTCACCAACATGAGCTTGATTTATTAGTCTTGTGTAGATCTTTGATGACTTGTCCTTCCTTTCTGAATCCTTGCTTCCGCGAGAGGATCTTCGTTCATAATGATTGTCTCTACTCCTTCTTTCTCTTGGTGGTGATTCTTCTCTTTTGCATCTCCTTTTAGGTGAGTCCTCTCTTCTTTTGTAGGGATCCGTTGATGTCGCTTGAAGCTACGTTGGTATTTCCCCAAAGAGGAAGGGATGATGCAGCACAACAGCAGTAGGTATTTCCCTCAGATATGAAACCAAGGTTACCGAACCAGTAGGAGAACCAAGCAACACAATGTAAACAGCCCCTGCACATCTATCAATCCCTTTCGGGGTACGGTGCCTCAAGTGGCAAATGGACGTGAGATAAATTTGTAGTAGATTGATAGATCAGATGCTAAATAAAATAAATAAAGAAAAATTGCAGCAAGGTATTTTTGTATTTTGGTTTAATAGATCTGAAAATAAACGCAAATAAAAGTAGATCACAAAGGCAAATAATATGAGAAAGAGACCCGGGGGCCGTAGGTTCCACAAGTGGCTTCTCTCGAGAAAAAGAGCTAAGCGGTGGGTGAACAAATTACTGTTGGGAAATAGATAGAACTTTAAACAATTATGATGATATCCAAGAAATGATCATTATATATGCATCACATCCAAGATTAGTAGACCGACTCCTGCATGCATCTACTACTATTACTCCACACATCGACCGCTATCCAACATGCACCTAGTGTATTAAGTTCATGGAGAAATGGAGTAATGCAATAAGAATGATGACATGATGTAGACAAGATCTATGTATGTAGAGATAGACCCCCATCGTTTTATCCTTAGTAGCAACGATACATACATGTTGTTTCCCTTTCTAGCACTAGGATCAAGCACCGTAAGATCGAACCCACTACAAAGCACCTCTTCCCATTGCAAGATAAATAGATCAAGCTGGCCAAAATGAGAGAAGAAATAAGAGGCTATAAGCAATCATGCATAAAACAGATCAAAGAAACTCAAATAAATTTCATGGATATAAAAAGATAGAACTGATCATAAACTCAAAGTTCATCAGATCCCAACAAACACACCGTAAAAAGAGTTACATCACATGGATCTCCAAGAGACCATTGTATTGAGAATCAAGCGAGAGAGAGGAAGCCATCTAGCTACTAACTACGAACCCGAAGGTCTACAAAGAACTACTCACGCATCATCGGAGAGGCACCAATGGAGGTGGTGAACCCGGTCCGAGATGGTGTCTAGATTAGATCTGGTGGTTCTGGACTCTGCAGCGGCTGGATGAATATTTCATCGACTCCCCTAGGGTTCTGGGGTTTTGGGGGTATTTATAGAGCAAAGAGGCGGTCTGGGGGCACCCAAGGTGGGCACAACCCACCAGGGCGCGCATGGGCCTCCTGGCGCGCCATGGTGGGTTGTGCCCCCCTCGGGGCACCCCCAAGGTGCAGCTAGGGCCCATTGTGTTCCTTCTGTCCCATAAAAATTCTTCGTAAAGTTTCGTGGCATTTGGACTCCGTCTGATATTGATTTTCTGCGATGTAAAAAACACAAAAAAACAAGAACTGACACTTGGCACTATGTCAATAGGTTAGTACCAAAATGATATAAAATGACTATAAAATGGTTATAAAACATCCAAGATTGATAACATAACAGCATGGAACAATCAAAAATTATAGATACATAGGAGACGTATCAGCTGTACACTTACTTGAGTAGTGTCCGAGTCTTCCACAATTGTAGCAATTGCGATCACGACTAAAAGATCTTTTGTCATTGTAGGACCTTGACTTGGAACTTCTTTCTTTGCTTCTACTCTTGTAGAATTTGTTAAAGTTCTTCACCATTAGGCTCAATTCTTCATTGAAGACTTGTTTATCACTTGATGATGTAGGAGCATCACATGAAGCTTTGTAAGCACCACTAGACTTGTTGTGAAGCTCTTATTTATCCTTGAGTGACATTTCATGAGCAACAATTCTACCAATGACTTCCGTTGGCTTGAGATATTTGTAATAGGGCATCATTTGGATCAATGTGTACATAGTATCATATTTTCCATCCAAGGCTCTTAGGATCATCTTGATGATGAATCTGTCGGTCATCTCTTCAGTTCCTAAGCCGGCAATCTCATTTGTGATGAGAGCAAGCCTAGAGTAAATTTCAGTGACACCTTCACCATCCTTCATTTTGAACTTGTCAAGTTGACTTTGAAGCACATCCAATTTGGATTCCTTGACGGAGTCGGTAACTTCATGCATATCAATCAAAGTAACCCAAATTTCCTTTGCATTCTCAAGACAACTAATTTTGTTGAACTCTTTGGGGCATAATCCGTTGAAGAGGACATCGCAAGCTTGGGCACTGTATTGCAACATCTTCAATTCTTTCGTGGTAGCTTCACGATTCGGTTCCCTTCCATCGAAGAATTCACCTTGCAAGCTAATACACACAATAGCCAAAATGGCGGGGTTATGTCCAAGAATATGCATTTTCATCTTATGCTTCCAACTATCAAAATTAGTACCATCAAAGTAAGGACCTCTATGTACGGTGGTAATTTCCCTCACTAGACGCCATACTCTCCTTGGTTTGGAAACCAAGGCTATGATCACCAAAGCTATGGAAATTAAGGCAAATGGAGCCCAATGCTCTGATACCACTTGTAGGATCGAAAGTAGGTCTAGAGGGGGTGATTACACTACTTGACCAAATAAAAATCTAGCCTTTTCCCAATTTTAAGTCTTGGCAGATTTTAGCAACTTAACACAAGTCAAGCAAACAACCTACACATGCAATTCTAAGAGTATAGCAGTGGAAAGTAAAACATTGTGTATGAAGGTAAAGGGAGGGGTTTTGAAGGGCAAACACAATGTAGACACGGAGATTTTTGGCATGGTTCTGATAGGTGGTGCTATCGTACATCCACATTGATGGAGACTTGAACCCACGAAGGGTAACGGTTGCGCGAGTCCACGGAGCGCTCCACCCACGAAGGGTCCACGAAGAAGCAACCTTGTCTATCCCACCATGGCCATTGCCCACGAAGGACTTGCCTCACTTGGGTAGATCGTCACGAAGTAGGCGATCTCCTTGCCCTTACAAACTCCTTGGTTCAACTCAACAATCTTGATGGAGGCTCCCAAGTGACACCTAACCAATCTAGGAGACACCACTCTCCAACAGGTAATAGATGGTGTGTTGATGATGAACTCCTTGCTCTTGTGCTTCAAATGATAGTCTCCCCGACACTCAACTCTCTCACATAGATTTTGCTATGGTGGAAAGATGATTTCAGTGGAAAGCAACTTGGGGAAGGCTAGAGATAAAGATTCTTGTGGTTGGATTGGAATGTCTTGGTCTCAACATATGAGTAGGTGGTTCTCCCTCAAAAAGTGAATGCTGGAAGTGTAGGTATGTTTTGGTGGCTCTCTCACTTATGGAGAGGAGGATGGAGGAGTATATATTGCCTCCACACAAAATATAACCATTACACACAAAAGAGCCAACTCGGACAGACCGAATATATGAACTCGATGAGACCGATTTAGTTCAAAATGTGAATGCTAGGATTTTCGGTCGGACCGACATGATCAACTCGGTGGGACCGATGAGCTAGGGTTAGGGAAAATTTTGATCTCGTTTTGACCGATTACTTCAACTCGGTGAGTCCGATTTTTGTAACAAGCAAACAGGGAGTTGGTCAGGCAAACTCGGTGGGACCGATCGCTATTTCGGTGATCCGAAATCATTACAAAAGGGAAACAGAGAGTTTGCATTGTGAACTCAGTGGGACTGATCGCTCATTTCGGTGTGACCGAAACGTTAAGAAGGGAAATAGAGAGTTTGCAATCCCATCTCAGTGAGATCGAGATCCCTATCGGTGAGACCGAACTGATTAGGGTTTCTGGCTTATGGCTATGTCAAGTCAACTCGGTGGCGCCGGATGAATCAAATAAGTGGGGCCGAGTTTGACTTTAGGTTTTGGACATATTTGTATTTGACAAGATGGTTGAGGGCTTTGGAGCATGTCACTAAGCATTTTGAGCAAGTAGACCATTAAGAAACACCTCATCCCTTTTAATAGTATTGGCTTTCCTATGGACTCAATGTGATCTTGGATTACTAAAGTAGAAATGGAGAGTGTCGGTGTCAAAACCGGCGGATCGCGGGTAGGGGGTCCCGAACTGTGCGTCTAGGCCGGATGGTAACAGGAGGCAGGGGACACAATGTTTTAAACAGGTTCGGGCCCTCTTGATGGAGGTAAAACCCTACGTCCTGCTTGATTAATATTGATGATATGGGTAGTACAAGAGTAGATCTACCAAGAGATCAGAGAGGCTAAACCCTAGAAGCTAGCCTATGGTATGATTGTATGTTGTGATTGTTGTCCTACGGACTAAAACCCTTCGGTTTATATAGACACCGGAGAGGGTTAGGGTTACACAAGGTCGGTTACAAAGGAGGAGATATCCATATACGTATTGCCTAGCTTGCCTTCCATGCCAAGTAGAGTCCCATCCGGACACGAGACGAAGTCTTCAATCTTGTATCTTCATAGTCCAACAGTCCGGCCAATGGAGATAGTCCGGCTGTCCGGAGACCCCCTCATCCAGGAGTCCCTCAGTAGCCCCTGAACCAGGCTTCAATGACGATGAGTCCGGCGCGCAGTATTGTCTTCGGCATTGCAAGGCGGGTTCCTTCTCCGAATACATCACAGAAGAATTTGAATACGGGGATAGTGTCCGACCCTGCAAAATAAGTTCCACATTCCACCGTAGAGAGAATAATATTTTCGCAGATCTAATTTGCTGGCTTGTTTTGGCAGCATGATGTTATGTCATGGCCCGGTGATTATTCGAACCGTTTCTCCACACATAACGCGAGGCAGTTTCTTGACACGTCTTGCCAAAGCGGAGATCGTGTTCCCTCAATTGCGGGATTCTCATTAATGCGGTCGTGGGTAACCCAACCATGTCTAGGACTCCTAGATTATAGGCAAGTCCTAAACGGCTACGGAGAGGACGCTTGATATTCACCCACTTTATAAGGGGACAGGGTTTTCGCTTTTTCCCTCTCGTGCTCAATCGAACCCTTCCCCCGCCTCGAGTTCTAACACCCAAAGCCTAGGTTAGGTGCTCCGGATCTTCAACCATGTCTGGATCCAGCCTTCAAGGACGATGGACGCCCTCCTTCGTTATGGAAGAGGACATTAAGAAGTTGAGGGAGGCCAGATACCTGACCGCCGAGGTTTCGCATCGACTGCCTGCTCGAGGGCAGATCATCCCTACTCCTGAACCCAACGAGAACGTTGTGTTCATATCCCACTTCCTCCGAGGTCAAGGCCTCACTATGGATCTCTTCGTGGGGGTTTGATGTTCTATTACGGGCTAGATTTCCATGATCTAGCTCCGGACTCCTTTCTCCACATCTCGACATTTATTGTCGTGTGCGAGGCCTTCCTCCGCATCACCCCTCACTTCGACTTGTGGCTCAGACCTTTGAAGTGAAGCCAAAGATGATCAAGGGCAACATGCAGCGTGCGGAGGTGCCTCAATAGGCAAGATGGTAGGAGCTCCATGGCCGAAAGGTTCCTTCCCAGAGGTGTCCGAATTATGGAAGCGGGAGTGGTTTTATGTCACAGCTCCCAGAAGTGCCAAGTGGGCGGCTGCCCCTACTTTCCGCTCGGGCCCCCCACCACAACTGATGCCATGGATTAGCAGAGCTCTGAGTTGGGGTCCAGCCAAGGAGGTGCCTATACTGCAAAGCCGCATCCGAGATCTCTTCGAGGGAGATTTTAATTTGGTTGCGGTAATACAAGGTATGTTGGTTCGTCAAGTCCAGCCTTGCAAACGCCGGCCCCTTCGCTTGTGGGAGTTCAACCCAGAGGGACCATGTGCCATTCAAAGTTTCCTCGGCCTGACACACGAGGAGATGCACAAGTCATTCTTCGGACCTCAAGTAGAATGTCCGGATATTACCGAGGATGTGGGCCTGAGCAGCAACCGCGCCGCCGAACAAGTAAGAAATCCTCTAGCCGAACACACTGTCTTTTATTCGAAGTTATTTCTGAGAGTTCGCTTTTTGACCAGGACTGGCTAACAAAGGCGAAGATGATTCGGTGTTTGGCCCCCCTCCCTGAGGGTTTGGAAAATCCGGCATTGGAGAAGATGCTCGAGGTCGCACCTTGCCCGGAGCCCTTGAAGGAAGATACCGGGGGGGATATCACGGGCGGACGCATGCCCCCATCGCTGCCCGTTCCAACCGAGGGAACGAGCATCTCCACGAAGGAGGACAGCCGGGGGAGGAAAAGGACTGCTTTCGAGGATCCGGAAGCCGAAGCCTCCAAACGGGAGAAGAAGTCTCCCACAGAGGGTCCTGCCTCGAGGGGTGCTTTTGCTGCACAAAGTCCGCAGGGGGATTAGTGTTGGGGAACGCAGTAATTTCAAAAAATTTCCTACGCACACGCAAGATCATGGTGATGCACAGCAACGAGGGGGGAGAGTGTTGTCTACGTACCAACGCAGACCGACTGCGGAAGCGATCACACAACGTAGAGGAAGTAGTCGTACGTCTTCTTCCCGATCCGATCGATCCAAGCACCGTTACTCCGGCACCTCCGAGTTCTTAGCACACGTTCAGCTCGATGACGTTCCTCGGGCTCTGATCCAGCAAAGCGTCGAGGAAGAGTTCCGTCAGCACGACGGCGTGGTGACGATCTTGATGTACTACCGACGCAGGGCTTCGCCTAAGCACTGTAACGGTATGATCGAGGTGGAATTTGGTGGCAGGGGGCACCGCACACGGCTAAGGAACGATCTCAAGGATCAACTTGTGTGTCTTGGGGTGCCCCCTGCCTCCGTATATAAAGGTTGGAGGGAGGGGGGCTGGCCGGCCAAAGAGGTGTAGGCGCAGGAGGAGTCCTACTCCCACCGGGAGTAGGACTCCCCCCTCCAATCCTATTCCAACTAGGACTCCTTGGGAAAAAGGGAGAGGGAAAGAGAGAGAGGTGGCCGGCCACCTCTCCTAGTCCTAATAGGACTAGGGGAGGGGGGGAGGTGCGCAGCCCTCCTTGGCAGCCCCTTTCACCTTTCCACAATGGCCCATGTAGGCCCATTTGGCTCCCGGGGGGTTCCGGTAACCCTCCCGGTAATCCGGTAAAATCCCGATTTCACCCGGAACACTTCCGATGTCCAAACATAGACTTCCAATATATCAATCTTTACGTCTCGACCATTTCGAGACTCCTCGTCATGTCCGTGATCTCATCCGGGACTCCGAACAACCTTCGGTACATCAAAATGCATAAACTCATAATAACTGTCATCGTAACGTTAAGCGTGCGGACCCTACGGTTCGAGAACAATGTAGACATGACCGAGACACGTCTCCGGTCAATAACCAATAGCGGGACCTGGATGCCCATATTGGCTCCTACATATTCTACGAAGATCTTTATCGGTCAGACCGCATAACAACATACGTTGTTCCCTTTGTCATCGGTATGTTACTTGCCCGAGATTCGATCGTCGGTATCCAATACCTAGTTCAATCTCGTTACTGGCAAGTCTCTTTACTCGTTCCGTAATACATCATCTCATAACTAACATCTTAGTTATTATGCTTGCAAGGCTTATGTGATGTGTATTACCGAGAGGGCCCAGAGATACCTCTCCGACAATCGGAGTGACAAACCCTAATCTTGAAATACGCCAACCCAACATCTACCATTGGAGACACCTGTAGTACTCCTTTATAATCACCCAGTTACGTTGTGACGTTTGGTAGTACCCAAAGTGTTCCTCCGGTAAACGGGAGTTGCATAATCTCATAGTTATAGGAACATGTATAAGTCATGAAGAAAGCAATAGCAACATACTAAACGATCGGGTGCTAAGCTAATGGAATGGGTCATGTCAATCAGATCATTCAACTAATGATGTGACCTTGTTAATCAAATAACAACTCTTTGTTCATGGTTAGGAAACATAACCATCTTTGATTAACGAGCAAGTCTAGTAGAGGCATACTAGTGACACTCTGTTGGTCTATGTATTCACACATGTATTATGTTTCCGGTTAATACAATTCTAGCATGAATAATAAACATTTATCATGATATAAGGAAATAAATAATAACTTTATTATTGCCTCTAGGGCATATTTCCTTCAGTCTCCCACTTGCACTAGAGTCAATAATCTAGATTACACAGTAATGATTCTAACACCCATGGAGTCTTGGTGCTGATCATGTTTTGCTCGTGGAAGAGGCTTAGTCAACGGGTCTGCAACATTCAGATCCGTATGTATCTTGCAAATCTCTATGTCTCCCACCTGGACTAAATCCCGAATGGAGTTGAAGCGTCTCTTGATGTGTTTGGTTCTTTTGTGAAATCTGGATTCCTTTGCCAAGGCAATTGCACCAGTATTGTCACAGAAGATTTTCATTGGACCCGATGCACTAGGTATGACACCTAGATCGGATATGAACTCCTTCATCCAGACTCCTTCGTTCGCTGCTTCTGAAGCAGCTATGTACTCCGCTTCACATGTAGATCCCGCTACGACGCTTTGTTTAGAACTGTACCAACTGACAGCTCCACCGTTTAAAGTAAACACGTATCCGGTTTGCGATTTAGAATCGTCCGGATCAGTGTCAAAGCTTGCATCAACGTAACCTCTTACGGTGAGCTCTTTGTCACCTCCATATACGAGAAACATATCCTTAGTCCTTTTCAGGTATTTCAGGATGTTCTTGACCGCTGTCCAGTGATCCACTCCTGGATTACTTTGGTACCTCCCTACTAAACTTATAGCAAGGCACACATCAGGTCTGGTACACAGCATTGCATACATGATAGAGCCTATGGCTGAAGCATAGGAAACATCTTTCATTTTCTCTCTATCTTCTGCAGTGGTCGGGCATTGAGTCTGACTCAACTTCACACCTTGTAATACAGGCAAGAACCCTTTCTTTGCTTGATCCATTTTGAACTTCTTCAAAATCTTGTCAAGGTATGTGCTTTGTGAAAGTCCAATTAAGCGTTTTGATCTATCTCTATAGATTTTTATGCCTAATATGTAAGCAGCTTCCCCGAGGTCTTTCATCGAAAAACTTTTATTCAAGTATCCCTTTATGCTATCCAGAAATTCTATATCATTTCCAATGAGTAATATGTCATCCACATATAATATCAGAAATGCTACAGAGCTCCCACTCACTTTCTTGTAAATACAGGCTTCTCCAAAAGTCTGTATAAACCCAAATGCTTCGATCACACTATCAAAGCGTTTATTCCAACTCCGAGATGCTTGCACCAGTCCATAAATGGATCGCTGGAGTTTGCACACTTTGTTAGCTCCCTTTGGATCGACAAAACCTTCTGGTTGCATCATATACAACTCTTCTTCCAGAAATCCATTCAGGAATGCGGTTTTTACATCCATTTGCCAAATTTCATAATCATAAAATGCGGCAATTGCTAACATGATTATGACAGACTTAAGCATCGCTACGGGTGAGAAAGTCTCATCGTAGTCAACTCCTTGAACTTGTCGAAAACCTTTTGCGACAAGTCGAGCTTTGTAGACAGTAACATTACCATCAGCGTCAGTCTTTTTCTTAAAGATCCATTTATTCTCAATTGCTTGCCGATCATCGGGCAAGTCAACCAAAGTCCATACTTTGTTCTCATACATGGATCCCATCTCAGATTTCATGGCTTCAAGCCATTTTGCGGAATCTGGGCTCACCATCGCTTCTTCATAGTTCGTAGGTTCATCATGATCTAGTAGCATGACTTCCAGAACAGGATTACCGTACCACTCTGGTGCGGATCTTACTCTGGTTGATCTACGAGGTACAGTAGTATCTTGATCTAAAGTTTCATGATCATCATCATTAACTTCCTCTCTTATTGGTGTAGGTCTCACAGAAACAGTTTTCTGTGATGTACTATTTCCCAACCAATAATGGAGTAGGTACAGTTACCTCGTCAAGTTCTACTTTCCTCCCACTCACTTCTTTTGAGAGAAACTCCTTCTCAAGAAAGTTTCCGAATTTAGCGACAAAAGTCTTGCCTTCGGATCTGTGATAGAAGGTGTATCCAATAGTTTCCTTTGGATATCCTATGAAGACACACTTCTCCGATTTGGGTTCGAGCTTATCAGGTTGAAGCTTTTTCACATAAGCATCGCAGCCCCAAACTTTAAGAAAACGACAACTTTGGTTTCTTGCCAAACCACAGTTCATAAGGCGTCGTCTCAACGGATTTAGATGGTGCCCTATTTAACGTGAATGCGGCCGTCTCTAAAGCATAACCCCAAAATGATAGCGGTAAATCAGTAAGAGACATCATAGATCGCACCATATCTAGTAAAGTACGATTACGACGTTCGGACACACCATTACGTTGTGGTGTTCCGGGTGGCGTGAGTTGCGAAACTATTCCACAATTTTTCAAATGTACACCAAACTCGTAACTCAAATATTCTCCTCCACGATCAGATCGTAGAAACTTTATTTTCTTGTTACGATGATTTTCAACTTCACTCTGAAATTCCTTGAACTTTTCAAATGTTTCAGACTTATGTTTCATTAAGTAGATATACCCATATCTGCTTAAATCATCTGTGAAGGTGAGAAAATAACGATATCTGCCACGAGCCTCAATATTCATCGGACCACATACATCGGTATGTATGATTTCCAATAAATCTGTTGCTCTCTCCATAGTACCGGAGAACGGTGTTTTAGTCATCTTGCCCATGAGGCACGGTTCGCAAGTACCAAGTGATTCATAATCAAGTGGTTCCAAAAGCCCATCAGTATGGAGTTTCTTCATGCGCTTTACACCGATATGACCTAAACGGCAGTGCCACAAATAAGTTGCACTATCATTATCAACTCTGCATCTTTTGGCTTCAACATTATGAATATGTGTATTACTACTATCGAGATTCAATAAGAATAGACCACTTTTCAAGGGTGCATGACCATAAAAGATATTACTCATATAAATAGAACAACCATTATTCTCTGATTTAAATGAATAACCGTCTCGCATCAAACAAGATCCAGATATAATGTTCATGCTCAACGCTGGCACCAAATAACAATTATTTAGGTCTAATATTAATCCCGAAGGTAGATGTAGAGGTAGCATGCCGACCGCGATCACATCGACTTTGGAACCGTTTCCCACGCGCATCGTCACCTCGTCCTTTGCTAGTGTCCGCTTATTCTGTAGTCCCTGTTTCGAGTTGCAAATATTAGCAACAGAACCAGTATCAAATACCCAGGTGCTACTGCGAGCATTAGTAAGGTACACATCAATAACATGTATATCACATATAACTTTGTTCACCTTGCCATCCTTCTTATCTGCCAAATACTTGGGGCAGTTCCGCTTCCAGTGACCAGTCTGCTTGCAGTAGAAGCACTCAGTTTCAGGCTTAGGTCCAGACTTGGGTTTCTTCTCTTGAGCAGCAACTTTCTTGCCGTTCTTCTTGAAGTTCCCTTTCTTCTTCCCTTTGCCCTTTTTCTTGAAACTAGTGGTTTTGTTAACCATCAACACTTGATGCTCCTTCTTGATTTCTACCTCCGCAGCTTTCAGCATAGCGAAGAGCTCGGGAATAGTCTTGTTCATCCCTTGCATATTATAGTTCATCACAAAGCTCTTGTAGCTTGGTGGCAGTGATTGGAGAATTCTGTCAATGACGCAATCATCTGGAAGTGTAACTCCCAATTGAATCAAGTGATTATTATACCCAGACATTTTGAGTATATGCTCACTGACAGAACTGTTCTCCTCCATCTTGCAGCTATAGAACTTATTGGAGACTTCATATCTCTCAATCCGGGCATTTGCTTGAAATATTAACTTCAACTCCTGGAACATCTCATATGCTCCATGACGTTCAAAACATCGTTGAAGTCCCGGTTCTAAGCCGTAAAGCATGGCACACTGAACTATTGAGTAGTCACCAGCTTTGCTCTGCTAGACGTTCATAACTTCTGGTGTTGCTCTTGCAGCAGGCCTGGCACTCAGCGGTGCTTCCAGCACGTAATTCTTCTGTGCAGCAATGAGGATAATCCTCAGGTTACGGACCCAGTCCGTGTAATTGCTACCATCATCTTTCAACTTTGCTTTCTCAAGGAACGCATTAAAATTCAACGGAACAACAGCACGAGCCATCTATCTACAATCAACATAAACAAGCAAGATACTATCAGGTACTAAGTTCATGATAAATTTTTTTTAAGTTCAGTTAATTTACTTAAGAACTCCCACTTAGATAGACATCCCTCTAATCCTCTAAGTGATCACGTGATCCAAATCAACTAAACCATAACCGATCATCACGTGAGATGGAGTAGTTTTCAATGGTGAACATCAATATGTTGATCATATCTACTATATGATTCACGCTCGACCTTTCGGTCTCCGTGTTCCGAGGCCATATCTGTATATGCTTGGCTCGTCAAGTATAACCTGAGTATTCCACGTGTGCAACTGTTTTGCACCCGTTGTATTTGAACGTAGAGCCTATCACACCCGATCATCACATGGTGTCTCAGCACGAAGAACTTTTGCAACGGTGCATACTCAGGAAGAACACTTCTTGATAATTTAGTGAGAGATCATCTTATAATGCTACCGTCAATCAAAGCAAGATAAGATGCATAAAAGGATAAACATCACATGCAATCATTATAAGTGATATGATATGGCCATCATCATCTTGTGCTTTGTGATCTCCATCTCCGAAGCACCGTCATGATCACCATCGTCACCGGCGCGACACCTTGATCTCCATCGTAGCATCGTTGTCGTCTCGCCAATCTTATGCTTCTACGACTATCACTACCGCTTAGTAATAAAGTAAAGCATTACATCGCAATTGCATTGCATACAATAAAGCGACAACCATATGGCTCCTGCCAGTTGCCGATAACTCGGTTACAAAACATGATCATCTCATACAATAAAATCAGCATCATGCCTTGACCATATCACATCACAACATGCCCTGCAAAAACAAGTTAGACGTCCTCTACTTTGTTGTTGCAAGTTTTACGTGGCTGCTACAGGCTTAAGTAAGAACTCATCTCACCTACGCATCAAAACCACAACGATAGTTCGTCAAATAGACTCCGTTTTAACCTTCTCAAGGACCGGGCGTAGTCACACTTGGTTCAACTAAAGTTGGAGAGGCAGTCTTCCGCAAGCCATCTATGTGCAAAGCACGTCGAGGGAACCGGTCTCGCGTAAGAGTACGCGTAAGGTTGGTCCGGATCGTCTCGTCCAACAATACCGCCGAACCAAAGTATGACATGCTGGTAGGCAGTATGACTTGTATCGCCCACAACTCACTTGTGTTCTACTCGTGCATATAACATCAAACCATAAAAACCTAGGCTCGGATGCCACTGTTGGGGAACGCAGTAATTTCAAAAAATTTCCTACGCACACGCAAGTTCATGGTGATGCACAGCAACGAGGGGGGAGAGTGTTGTCTACGTACCAACGCAGACCGACTGCGGAAGCGATCACACAACGTAGAGGAAGTAGTCGTACGTCTTCTTCCCGATCCGATCGATCCAAGCACCGTTACTCCGGCACCTCCGAGTTCTTAGCACACGTTCAGCTCGATGACGTTCCTCGGGCTCCGATCCAGCAAAGCGTCGAGGAAGAGTTCCGTCAGCACGACGGCGTGGTGACGATCTTGATGTACTACCGACGCAGGGCTTCTCCTAAGCACTGTAACGGTATGATCGAGGTGGAATTTGGTGGCAGGGGGCACCGCACACGGCTAAGGAACGATCTCAAGGATCAACTTGTGTGTCTTGGGGTGCCCCCTGCCTCCGTATATAAAGGTTGGAGGGAGGGGGGCTGGCCGGCCAAAGAGGTGTAGGCGCAGGAGGAGTCCTACTCCCACCGGGAGTAGGACTCCCCCCTCCAATCCTATTCCAACTAGGACTCCTTGGGAAAAAGGGAGAGGGAAAGAGAGAGAGGTGGCCGGCCACCTCTCCTAGTCCTAATAGGACTAGGGGAGGGGGGGAGGTGCGCAGCCCTCCTTGGCAGCCCCTTTCACCTTTCCACAATGGCCCATGTAGGCCCATTTGGCTCCCGGGGGGTTCCGGTAACCCTCCCGGTAATCCGGTAAAATCCCGATTTCACCCGGAACACTTCCGATGTCCAAACATAGACTTCCAATATATCAATCTTTACGTCTCGACCATTTCGAGACTCCTCGTCATGTCCGTGATCTCATCCGGGACTCCGAACAACCTTCGGTACATCAAAATGCATAAACTCATAATAACTGTCATCGTAACGTTAAGCGTGCGGACCCTACGGTTCGAGAACAATGTAGACATGACTGAGACACGTCTCCGGTCAATAACCAATAGCGGGACCTGGATGCCCATATTGGCTCCTACATATTCTACGAAGATCTTTATCGGTCAGACCGCATAACAACATACGTTGTTCCCTTTGTCATCGGTATGTTACTTGCCCGAGATTCGATCGTCGGTATCCAATACCTAGTTCAATCTCATTACTAGCAAGTCTCTTTACTCGTTCCGTAATACATCATCTCATAACTAACATCTTAGTTATTATGCTTGCAAGGCTTATGTGATGTGTATTACCGAGAGGGCCCAGAGATACCTCTCCGACAATCGGAGTGACAAACCCTAATCTTGAAATACGCCAATCCAACATCTACCATTGGAGACACCTGTAGCACTCCTTTATAATCACCCAGTTACGTTGTGACGTTTGGTAGTACCCAAAGTGTTCCTCCGGTAAACGGGAGTTGCATAATCTCATAGTTATAGGAACATGTATAAGTCATGAAGAAAGCAATAGCAACATACTAAACGATCGGGTGCTAAGCTAATGGAATGGGTCATGTCAATCAGATCATTCAACTAATGATGTGACCTCGTTAATCAAATAACACCTCTTTGTTCATGGTTAGGAAACATAACCATCTTTGATTAACGAGCTAGTCTAGTAGAGGCATACTAGTGACACTCTGTTGGTCTATGTATTCACACATGTATTATGTTTCCGGTTAATACAATTCTAGCATGAATACTAAACATTTATCATGATATAAGGAAATAAATAATAACTTTATTATTGCCTCTAGGGCATATTTCCTTCAATTAGCCCTCCAACGAGTCGTAAGTGATCCAAAATACTTTAATAGTAAAGGTATGCCATCTTTTTTCTGAGAAAATAACCACTGCATATATCTTGCAGTTCGGGCCTTAACCCCTCTCAGCTGAGCTCGTCTTCGGGGGATCTTCTTCCAGAGATGATGGAGAGCGAAACGCCTCCCCCGGACTCCTCCGCTCAAGAAGCGGGCGACCCCGAAGTGTCGTCACGGAGGGCCTCTCTGGATCCGGTGAGGCTAGAAGATAATCCCATAGACCCCCAAAGTCCCCAGCGTCCGGCTCCCGAAGAGAGCAGACAAAAGAGTCCGGCACCGTCTGGTGTGCGGTCGGACGTTCTGAGGGAGTTGGTGGGGCGAGCGGCCATCTGAGAAGAACACCGTATGCTAATGGGTACAGTGATGGAGAGAATCTCGTCTGCCAAAAGCGGATTACATGAAGATTTTATGAGTTTATGACAGGCTTTGAGGTACGTGAGATAATATGTGATAGTACTACACATGTTAGGTGTGCCCTATGTAGATAGTAGCCCCTGAGACTCTGGTTGTCGTCGAGAACGGCGGCGAACAGAGGATCATATTCCCAGGCAATAACCAGACTGCCCCGATGTGCAGGTGGTGGAAGCTCCGGTGCCTAGCCGGACTAGTGAGTTTGACAAATTAAAACAGCAGCTGGATGCGGCAGACACCGACATCGAGCTTGTTAACAAGAGGCTTGACGAGGCACAGGGTAAGTGTTATTATCTGGTGAACGCCACATAGTAAGAGCAGCATGATGCCAGTATCTTTAATATGTTGTGACTGCAGATGGAGCTGCCACCATGGAAGCCTTGCGGGCAGAACTTGCCCAAGCCAAGGAACAAGCGAGGATTAGTAATGCGGCTGCTTTGAAGGCGGCCGAAGAGTTGAAAGCCGAGAAGGCCGCACATTGCGAGAGCCAAGAGAAGATGGCCAAGATTGCCGTAGAATTAAAAGACACTGCCAACCGTTGCCGGGTCCTTGAAAAAGAAACCCGAGCAAAGGCAACGGACCTTGAGAAGGCCACAGCGGTGGACAAAGACACCCGTTCTGCTATGAGAGCGAAGAAGGAGGAGCTGCGGGAAGCCAGGGATATTGCGGCTGGGAAACCCTTCATGTTACGGAGGATTTTCGGAGATCCACGATATGCCCCTCTGGATCGGCTGTGGAGTTCGGTAGATGCGTATATGGATTTGGCGGCGAGCGCTGCCAATGCGGCCAAGTACTTCCAAGGTCAGACAGATCGTGAAGTGGACAAGTTGTTCTGGTCGCAATTCCACATTCCAGAGCGTCTGCTTTCATTGACTGACCAGCTAGCCGAATGGGCCGAACTGAATAGGTTGTCCGGACTCGCCATGAGGTCTGTTGTGGATCAGCTATGGCCGAAAAAGCCAAAGCCGAATAGCTATTTTAGCTTAGTGCAGTAGTTACTTGGTGCGGTGCCGCGCATTAATGCGATGAAGCGGTCAGCGTGCATAGAAGGCTCGCGGATGGCCCTTGCCCATGTTAAAGCATACTGGGCGGAGATGGACGCTACCACAGTTGCGGCGCAGGGTTCGGCCATAGGCCGAGTGGCTGCCGAGCATTATTTCGAGGAAGTTCTCGAGGGTGCTCATTTGATAGAGGCCCAGTGCTCAAAGAATATTTTGTTTGAGTGATATGTATTTTCATTGTAAACACAATACTTTTATGAAGTTTTATAAGCCCATGTTTATACTTTTGCCTGAAAGTAGTATGATGCCTCATGTGCAGCCATTTATGTATACATGTGTATAACCTGAAAGATTGCAGCCGTCGGCTTCAACCCCCACGCATATAATGCAGAGGTGCTCGCGAAAAATGTGTGTTCACACTTAACCCAACGTCTTGGTCCTATTAAGGAGGTGGTAGCGTAGCGAACGAGGCAACCGGACTATAATGCTTTAACACTTTCACTTAGCCATCGGAGTTTGACAGTGGGGCTACTAGATAGCCCCTAGTGGCTCCGCACTCTCCCGATCAAGGGGTGCGTACATGCCTGGCCGGAAAATGGCCCTTCATTAAGGCGGAGGAATTCTAACATTCTGATAGGTCATCGAGTGGTTGACCAGTCTCATGCTATATCATGACAGTCAGTTTTCAGCTTTCTCTACTGAGGTGCTCGTCCGGATGAACCAGGGCACAATCGCAGTAGTTCTCCTGGTGCTACCTTAGCCGATAAAGCGGAACGTAAGGCACCAAAACACAGGAGCCATGCAAACCCAACATTTGACCAAAGACAATGATTCGGAGCTGATGCATATAAGGCCAAACTCGCGACACCGAACACTCCCTAAGGTATTCGGTCTTTATGGTATAAACCGGGCCTAAATAGTGCCCTTTGTAATAAGCCCCTTGTGTCCAGGTACGTGCATTATTCTGACGTGGCCACATGCCAAGACATCAGCATCCTTCTCAACTGTGTTGAGAATTCGATGGATATGTATCAACAAGAGAAAGTAAAAAAATGTTTACGCAGGGTCTTAATCTAAAAAGAATCCTTGGAGCGGGTCCCTGCTGCATGTCTGCGCCTGTGTCTCCGTTGTGCCGTATCCTGGACGGGTGTAGCACGATGATCATCTATAAAAGAGAGGAACTTAGGTGAAAAAGTTGTCGTGCAAAAGGATAGTTTTTAAAGAAACCATGTATAATTCAAGATGAGTAAAAATTGCCACTTGTCTGCGCGCGTTGAGCCCCTTGTATAGGAGTGTGACCATTGATCCGGTATGAATTACATATAGCTGTGCCGGACTCGTATAACCGTGTCCGAGGTCTTGACGACCTGTTAAATGCTTTAGTTGGTCAGGCCGTTTTTAGTGTGCGGCTGCCAAGGCAGCCACGCTCTCTTCGGCGCGCAATGATCGCTTAATACTTCTGTTCACTATAATGATGCCATGTGGGCCGGGCATCTTGAGTGTGAGGTAAGCGTAGTGCGGTATTGCATTAAAGCGACCAAAAGCTTCGCGTCTGAGTAGTGCTTGATAGCCACTTTGGAACGGAGCGATGTGGAAGGTTAAATGTTCGCTACGGAAGTTATCGGGGAAGCCGAATATGACCTTTAGTAGCAGGGAACCCGTGGAATGAGCCCCTGGGCTTGGCGTTACTCCTTTAAAGGTAGTATTGCTTTGGCAAATTTTTGTTGGGTCTATCCCCATTTCGCAGATTGTATCCTGGTATATCAGGTTTAGACAGTTGCCACCGTCCATCGGGACTCGTGCGAAGTGGTATCCGTCAATTATTGGGTCTAATACCAGGGCAGCCCATCATGCACAATGGATACTTGCTGAGTAATCACGATGGTCGAAAGTGATCGGTTGAGACGACCAGTGGCAGGGCTCTGCAGTGATAGGCCCTTGGGCATATTTTTCTGGGAGTGCCGTTTTATTTCTTCCCTTGATCACGTGTAACACGTTTACTGTTTTGACTTCTGGTGGAAATTCCTTTTGTTCCCCAGTGTCTTGCTTGGGAGGCTCCCCCTTGTGTACGGTGTTGAGCTTGCCAGACTACTTGAAGACCCAACATTCTCTATGGGTATGATTAGCGGGTTTACCAGGGGTGCTATGGATCTGACATATTTGGTCCAGAATTTTGTTTAGGCTGGACAGTTCATCTCTGGCGCCCTTAGAGGGCGGCTTTTCTTGACCCGGCCGAGAGCTTTTGAATCCGGTGTTTACTGCCGTGCTCTTCGTGCTGTCTTCTTTATTCCGGCGTTTGTTATTGTTGTTGCGCCGTGATTTCCCGTTTCCATCTCTAACTTCAGATGTACTGGGGTTGCTGTTTCTGCATCTGGCTAGCCAGCTGTCCTCACCCGTGCAAAAGCGGGTCATGAGGCTTGTTAATGCTGCCATTGTCCATTCGTCACGGACGCTATGCTTAAAACCTCCCAAGGCTTCGGCATCCGGACAGTCAACAATTTGGTTCCTTTTAGTAAGAAACATGTTCCAAAGTTTTCGGGCTGACTCTCTGGGCTGTTGAGTTATATGAATCAAATCGTTCGCGTCCGGAGGTCGGACATAAGTCCCTTGAAAATTTGGCCGAAAAGCGTCCTCGAGCTCTTCCCATCTTCCAATGGAGTTTTCGGGGAGGCCTTTCAGCCAGTGACGAGCTGACCCTTTGAGCTTGAGGGGTAAGTACTTGATGGCGTGGAGATCATCTCCTCGAGTCATATGGATATGGAGGATATAGTCCTCAATCCAGACCCAGGGTCTGTTGTTCCATCGTATGCCTCTATGTTTATGGGTTTGAATCCCTCTGGAAATTCATGGTCCAGCACCTCATCGGTGAAACATAGGGAGTGTGCGGCACCCCTGTATCTGGGTGTACCGCGTTGTTCGGATGTTTTTTGTGTTACATTGTATGCTGGGGCACGCTTGCATGGTCCATAGATTGATCTGGTTACGCCGTCCTTTTGGTGCGAGCCCTCGCGTGGATCGCGTATTGTCTTGTGAGTGGCATTGTTTGCCACTCTATGTTGGCCGTGAGGCCGTCTATCCGGCCACATGGATGTTGTGATTTTTGGTTGTGGGGGGTCTGAGGCCTCATCATCAAATTCAGGTAGCAACTTTCGCTTTGGGTAGCTCTTGGTGGGGCGATTGTCGCCGTACTTCGCTGCTGTGTTGAGTACTTTACTCCATCTAATTTGGAGTGTGTCCTGCGCAGCCTTGAGCCTTTGCTTCTGCTTTTTCAGACTCCTCGCGGTGGCAGCAAGCCTTTGACGGGCATTCTGCTGCTCCGGGTGCCTGTCTGGCGTTATGTCGTCCAGACTATTATCTTTGGCAGAATTGGTTTGTTCGGTTTGATTCCCCATATTGCTGTGTTCCGGCAGTGGTTCGCCCTGCTCCAACGCTGGGTCTGTATGATCGTTATTTCTGCCGAGGCGGGATTTGGGGCGGCGCTTGCACCGCCGCTTTGACTGCTTCTCGAGGGAACAAGCCTTCGGTGCATCCTTCTATTCCACCTCGTCATCTTGTTTTGGTGTGTCCACCATGTATACGTCATATGATGAAGTGGACGTCCAGCGCCCTGTGGGCGGTGGTTCCTCTTCGCCTCCCGCATCGTCGTCCATACCGTCGATGTCTTCGGAGTCGAAGTCGAGCCTGTTGGTTGAGTCATCGACAGTGGCTATTAAGTGGGTGGTGGGTGGGCGTCGAATTTCTTTGTCATCCGCATCCCAATCCTGTTGGCCATAATCCTGCAAGGGCTCTCCTGACAAAGAGAGAGACCTTAGTGAATTGAGAATGTCGTCGAAGGCCAAGTGCTGAAAGATATCCTCGGCAGTGAATTCCATGACGGACGCCCAATCGGATTCAATTAGTAGGGGCGCAGATGGTTCGGAGTCAGAAAAAGAGTCTGGCACCTTGGAGTCACGGGCTGCGCAGAGGATTATGCTGGTGTTTGGCTCGATCGCCATTGAGACTGCAGCCCCTGAGGCGGTGTCTAACCACCCGTCCTCGATTGGCGCAGTTGGCTGCGAGCTAAGGGTCGGAGCTGATGCAGGCGCGGCCTCTGGGGTACTGTTCGGCGGCAGAGCTAGGTCATACTCATCGCAACAGTGCGGCGCGCCCGGCTGTGGCTCGAATCCGTCGAAGATCAAGTCTCCGCGGATGTCGGCTGTGTAGTTCAAACTTCCAAATCCGACCTGATGGCCAGGGGCGTAGCTTTAAATCTGCTCCAGATGACCAAGCGAATTAGCCCGCAGTGCAAAGCCGCCGAAAACGAAGATCTTTCCGGGGAGAAAAGTCTCACCCTGGACCGCATCGCTATCGATGATAGTAGGAGCCATCAAGCCTAACGGCGACGACACAGAGGAACTCTCAATGAAAGCACCAATGTCGGTGTCAAAACCAGCGGATCTCGGGTAGGGGGTCCCGAACTGTGCGTCTAGGACGGATGGTAACAGGAGGCAGGGGACACGATGTTTTACCCAGGTTCGGGCCCTCTTGATGGAGGTAAAACCCTACGTCCTGCTTGATTAATATTGATGATATGGGTAGTACAAGAGTAGATCTACCACGAGATCAGAGAGGCTAAACCCTAGAAGCTAGCCTATGGTATGATTGTATGTTGTGATTGTTGTCCTACGGACTAAAACCCTTCAGTTTATATAGACACCGGAGAGGGTTAGGGTTACACAAGGTCGGTTACAAAGGAGGAGATATCCATATATGTATTGCCCAGCTTGCCTTCCACGCCAAGTAGAATCCCATCCGGACACGAGACGAAGTCTTCAATCTTGTATCTTCATAGTCCAACAGTCCGGCCAATGGAGATAGTCCGGCTGTCCGGAGACCCCCTAATCCAGGACTCCCTCAGAGAGTCTTGAGATTTTGCCAATATTTGTCCTTAGCATTTTGAGGGGTCCACATCTCTAGTCCATGCCATGCCAATCATTGAACTTTCTGAAATGATCATCTTGAAAGGATATTAGTTCAATGAGCTATATGTTGTTATCAATTACCAAAACCACCCAGGGATTAGTTGCACTTTTACATACACACTGCTCTCACCGGTGTCAAATGTTATAACCTTGGAGCGATTGTTGCATGCAGGTTGCAACGCAACGCTGGTAGTGGATATTTTTATGGTGGAATTTATGCCGCATGTTTAGCAAGGGAGCTGGGTGTTTCACCTTGGCCCTATGACTCTATCCTACCCATGCAGTACTTACATTTTAACACCATGAACTTCCATAAGTTCCTTAGTGGTGAAGACCATAATTATAGATATAACCTGATGTTTAATAAAAAGTCTGTTGTGGACACCTTTTTGCCTGTGCCTGCTCACTTTGATATTCACAGCAAGGGAAGGTATTATGTTCTTGAGAGCGACGCCTGCGCGCATAATGTGGAGGTTGTAGCTTCTCGGCGGACTGAGGCGGCTGCACCTAGAGCCTCCATGAGCTATCACCCCAACCACTACGTAGGCTACTGACGGTGATTACCAAGTTAGGCCAAAAGCCTAATCTTGGGGGAGTATGTATTTCCACCGACATTACATTCATCTTCACACATTTCATTCCAGTTGTCGGTGTCCACACTTTTTCATTGTATCATCCATGCTAGATTTATTTTCTCACCTTCTTCTTGTGCACTTAATTTTTTTTGAGAAAATACAAAATATTTCCTGCTTCTTTTTGGTTTTTCTTTCTAGTTAAATTAGTTGTAGTATTAAAAGGAAACTCAAAAAGATTTCTCGATTCTTCTTCTTGCTTATTGGGAGCTTTCCCATGTAAATAGTTTATCTTGTTTTTGTTTTTCCTTCTTTAATTTGCTTTCTTATAGAAAAACTAAAAACTCCAAAAATATTTCAGTGTGTTTCTCTAAATTTCTTTTCCGTTTATTAAGTCATACCAAGGAGAAGACCACGATGAAAATGTTGAGTGGCTCTCATATGCATTATTGTTGATTTAACAAATAGCCCAATACATTGTCTTCTCCTTTGAATAAAATATTTGTAGTTTCCATCTTAGTCCACGACACTCTTGCACTATTATTCTTTTCAAATTGTTCAGTCATGCAAGTGAAAGGCAATAATGACTATATTTGATGAACTGGCGGTGGTAGAGAGAAACGGGTATGAACTCAACTTGTTCTTTTTTGTAAATATGTTTAACCTAGTATCCATGATTCAGCCTATTATGATCAAACATGTTTGCAATGACAATTAGAGATTATAGTTTCTCATGCCATGCTTAAGTAGCTAGAAGTGGATAATGATTTATCTTGGGTGTCAACATTGTGTTAAAATGATTGTCATGTAGTATGATGATATGGTATCCTCCTCTGAATGTTCGAGTGGCTTGACTTGGCACATGTTCATGCATGTAGTTGAACCAAAACCAATATAGCCTCTATGATATTTATGTTCAAGGTGTTCATATCCTACTCATGCTAGTATCCAATGTTACTTATGCATAATGCATGTTCATGACCGTTTTTGCTCTCTAGCTGGCCGCTTCTCAACCTAATTGCTAGCCTTCGCCTGTACTAAGCGGGAATACTACTTTTGCATCAAAATCCTGAAACCCAAGTTATTCCAGATGAGTCCACCATACCCACATATATGCGGTATTACTCTGCCTTTCTAAGTAAATTTGCATGTGCCACCTCTAAAAACTTCAAATAAACATCCTTTTTGTGTGCCCGGATTGTTCATAGAGTGACAAGAGGTAGTCAGTATCTTCCAGGCTAAGCGGGTTATTCTCATGAAGAGTGTTTATTCACTCGTCCTCGCACAAGAGGGGCGGTAATAGGGATTCCCAGTCCCGAATTCAGAAGTTGCAAATAATTAAACAAACTCCCCCAGGACTGATGTTGGTATGGATGGTACCCGAGGATTCAGTTAGCCGTGGACTGTGCCTGTTGGTGGAGGGGGAGTAAACCTTTAGTTTTCATCGCTTGGGAACTGCCACTAATGTGTTTAGCATGGAAGATACCGACAACTAATGGTCGTGAAGTAAACAAGAAGGGTGCATTTCTCAAAATTTCATTTACCTCTGTTTAAAAAAAATGAGCTTTGGCACCATTGCAAATCACTGCTTCCCTCTGCAAAGGGACTATCTATTTACTTTTATGTTGTGTCATCACCTTCTCAAATAAGCGCCAGATCTTGAGAGCACTATTGTCATCCTCATGCATTGTGTGTAGCTAATGTTGGGTGCATCATGACTGGATCTTTTCTACCATGAATTACAATATTTAGTCACTGCTTGAACTTTGGAGGTGCTCTAAATTTATGTTTTGTGGTCTCGGAAAGGGCTAGCGAGATAAAACTATTGTCATATTATATCATGGTTGTTTTGACAAAGTGTTGCCATTTGAGATATCTTATTATTTCTCGCTTGTTGATTATGCCATTGATATGAGTTAATATAATTTTTAAGAGTCATTGTCGACATGGTTAGCCATGATCCTGGCTGAAAATCTGGGTGCTACTTAAGCTTATTTATGTAAACAACAGCAAAAGAGTTCGTAAAAGTTTTCCTTTTTCACTTTCAATTTATCAACTGAATTGCTGGAGGACGAGCAAATGTTTATGCTTGGGGGATTTGATATGTCTCCGTAATATCTACTTTTCCTAACACTTTTCCTCTTGTTTTGGGATCTAATTTGCTTGATTTGAATGAAACTAACCCGGACTAACGTTGTTTTCAGCAGAACTACCATGGTGTTGTTTTTGCGTAGAAATAAAAGTTCTCGGAATGGCACCAAACTTTTTAGAGATCTTTTATGGAATCAAATAAGAATACTGAAGCCAAGAACCACCGGAGGGGGGCCCAGGGTGAGCACAACCCACCAGGGCGCACCCCCCTCCTGGCGCTCCCAGGTGGTTTGTCCCCACCTGGTGGCCCAGCAGATCCTGATTCCAATGCTATAAATTCACAGTTTCAGAGAAAAAAATCAAGGAGAAATAATTATCGTGTTTCACGAGACGGAGCTACCGCCGCCTCCTGTTCTTTATCGGGAAGCCAGATCGGGAGTCTATTTGGGGCTCTGGAGAGGGGGTGTCGGTGTCAAAACCGGCGGATCTCGGGTAGGGGGTCCCGAACTGTGCGTCTAGGATTGATGGTAACAGGAGACGGGGGACACAAAGTTTACCTAGGTTCGGGCGCTCTCTATGGAGGTAATACCCTACTTCCTGCTTGATTGATCTTGATGAATATGAGTATTACAAGAGTTGATCTACCATGATATCCTAATGGCTAAACCCTAAAAGTCCAGCCTTGCTATGATTATTTGGCCCTATCTACGGACCTAGCCCTCTGGTTCATATAGACACAGGGGGGATCTAGGGTTACACAAGATTGGTTACAAAGATAGGAATTTTCATAGTTGATCGCCAAGCTTGCCTTCCATGCCAAGGAGAGTCCCATCCGGACACGGGTAGAGTCTTAGGTCTTCATATCTTTACGGCCCATCAGTCCGGCCCATATCCAATAGATCGGACACCCGAGGACCCCCTAAGTCCAGGACTCCCTCAGTAGCCCCTTTACTAGGCTTCAATGACGATGTGCCCGACGCAGATTGTATTCGGCATTGCAAGGCGGGTTCCACTTCCCGAATACTCCAAGATAGTCTTCGAATAAAACGAAGGTGTCCGGATCTGCAACACAAGTACCACAAACGTCTGTAGAGAATATAATATTTCACGAGTCCCATCTACTGACAACTTTTTACAAGATGACATCACGTCTATCCGGCCATTATATCGAACCGTTTTTGTCTGTCGTTCCGCGCTTCGAGATGCGGTTTCCATTGGCACGTCTGTCAAAAGTAGAGATTGTGTCCCCTTATCGCGGGATTCTCATCAATACGGGCATGGGTAACCCAACCGTGCCATTTACACAGCCCTTGGGAATAGGCGAGTTTTAGGGCGAGTGGGGAGGCGTTCAATATTGACTACCTTTATAGGGGGATAAGGATTCCCCTTCTTCTCCCACTCCTTCTCTCTTCCTCTGCCCTTCCACTCTTGAGCTCTAGCGCCCAAGTTCTCCCCTTTCCCACTCGAGCAAGCACTCAACCATGTCCGGATCTGGAGGTCAAGGCAAGTGGATGGCCTCCTCCATCAAGGAGAAGGACATTATCGAGCTTCGGGCGGCCGGGTATTCGGCAAAGGAAATCGCCCACCGTCTTCCAGTCCAGGGGCAAGTCATCCCCACACCGAAGCCCAACGAGAGAGTGGTATTCATCCCACATTTCCTCCGTGGGCTAGGGTTTCCACTCCACCCTTTCATCTGCGGGCTGATGTTCTATTATGGGCTAGACATCCATGATCTATCCCCAAACTCTTTCCTCAACATCTCGGCATTCATCGTCGTGTGTGAGGGCTTCCTTCACATCCAACCCCACTTCGGGCTGTTGCTCAAGGATTTCAATGTGAAGTCGAAGGTGGTGGATGGCCAGCACGCAGAGTGCGGAGGCGCCATGGTGAGCAAGCTGACCAATGTCTCCTAGCCAAAAGGTACTTCTGTGGAGACTGTCAAGGAATGGCAGAAACAGTGGTTCTACATCACAGAACCCCGCGGCGCTACCTGGGCCGCAACTGCTGAATTCAACTCCGGCGTTCCCATGCGACTCACCTCCTGGGTTGAGAAGAGACCGCATTGGTCTTCGTCAGACGAGCTGATAGCGTTGCAGACGCGCGTTCAAAGCATGGTGGACAAAGATATCAAGCTCGCCGATGTAATCCAGGTGATGCTAGTTCACCGGATTCTCCCGTGCCAAAGCCGAAGTCGCCCTTTATGGGAGTTCAATCCGAAGAAGCACCATACCCTGAAGAGGCTCTTCGAAACCACTAACGAAGATGCCTAGAAGTTGCTCTTCAAGGGCAACGAGACACCGCCAGCTACAGAGTCGGACCGCGGGCACGACATTAACCACATCGCCAACGAGGTATGTTTTTTACGCATCCTCTACTTGCTTGTTTCAAGGATGATATATGAGCTTTTATTATCATCACTTCTTCAGGAATGGATGGAGAGGGTGAAGCGGATCTAGTGTCCAGCTCCGCTGCCTGAAGAACCAGTCATCCCGCGTCTAGCGAAGATGCTGGTGTTCGCGCCCTATAAGGCGCCGGACAAGAAGGCCAAGGGGAAGGCCAAGGGGGTCCGGAGTGGCCCCCGCCACAAGGGCGCTTGGGACGCAATGTCCAAAGACAAGACCCGCTCCTCCACCGCCGAAGACGATGACAATGAGGAGGAGGAGGAGGAGAGCGATTCTCCCCCTGATGGGGGGAGGAAGAAGAGGGCGGCCTCCACAAATCTGGAGGCAGAGGCGCCCAAGAAGGGGAAAGGCCCTCTCGTGGGCAGCTCCGCATGGGACGTCCACAGCAGTCCGGAGCGACGCCCCCAGAACAAGCCCTGGCCGCATCGTGAGTACTAAGAACCCGTACACATCCATTTATGCGGCCTTTCCACCTTATGGTATTTTATATGGTTTAATCATGTTATCGTAGTCCGGCCCACGACAGCTCCCAGCGATCCTCATCAAGAGGCTCGTTGGACTCAAAGGAAATGGCCAGCGAGACACCGCCGGCTGCTTACTCTCCCAAGGCCAAGGCAGACAACGAGGTGCTATCCCAAAGGACCTTCCCAGGCCAGGGAGAGGTTCAGGAGGCCGTCATGGCGGGCGCAGGAGGGCGACACCTTGCCCGCCGAACACATGGGGGAACAGATCCCCATGGCGACTGGGGGCCTCGATCAGTTCGACCCCCAACCGAATATGATTCCGAAGACCCATGTGGCTCTGGAATCCGGCGAACTACCTCCTTCGAGAAAATTGGTGTGCCTGTCCCACCGGTGACCTCTGTCCAACCAGAGGCACCGGATAATCTACTGGAAGCTCTACGAGGCGCTTCCATTGTGGAAGAACACCGTATCCTTATGGGTACGGTGATTGAGAAGGTTCAGTCTGTCAAGACCGGACTGACTGAAGCCTGCAGTGGCCTGCTGACAGGTTTTGAGGTAAGCGGCGTTAACCGAGAAAATCCCAATATAGACAGTAGCCCCTGAGACACTGTCCAGTGTTCGGAAAGAAAAGCCAGACGGAGGATCAATTAAATTTCACAGGATACTAACCAAACTGTGTCTGATGTGAATAAGCAGGCGTCGCTGCTGGCCGCGACCACTCACACTACCGAAGTCTCCGGACTAAAGCAAAGACTGGAGCGGGCAGAAAAAGAGCTCGGCCAGGCGAGGAAGCTGCTGGAAGACCAGTAAGGTATGTATTGACTCACTGTGTATTCGGAAAGAATAAATGATGTATACTAACAATAGTGTCATGATATGTGTAGGAGCAACGACCGAGGTCGAGGCCCTTAAAAAGGCCCTGGCCGAAGCCGAGGGGAAAGCTGTCAAGGAGCAGGCCGCTCGTAAGAAGCTTAAGGCCAGGCTGAACAAGGTCCAGCAAGAGCTCCAAGATGGCGTGATGAAGTATGATGCCTTGGAGGGAGATGCTTCGGCTTGAGAGGTCGAACTCTCAAAGGCTCGCCAAAGCGCGGAAGCGACCTAGGTTGAAGCCCAAGGTGCCCTCCAGGAGATCCAGGAGGCCAAGAAGATCGCAGCGGGTAAGGCATTTAGTATGCAAAGCAAGTATGTGAAGAAGAAATATTTCCTACTAACCCAGATTCGGAGTTCTCCAGGGGCATTTGCAGATCTGCCGCGCAGTGTGTCCGATGCCGTGGAGTTTTTCCGGGCCGAAGAAGGGAGCTCAACGGAGAAGCTGTTCTGGTCGCAATATCTTGCGCCAAAACATCCCGTGGCCTTCATCGATATGCTAAAACAGCTGGTTGAGCTGCATAGGGTGGCCGAACTGGCCATGAAGGATTTGATAATCTGGTTGTGGCCTACCGAAGCTATCCCCGGCAGCTACTTTGGTCTTGTGAAGCGGCTGGTGAGCACCTGTCCTCGGCTGGACGTCGTCAAGCGATCGGCCTGCATTGAAGGTGGGCGCATGGCCTTCGCCCGCGTCAAGGTGTGGTGGTCGAAGATGGACGCCGTCAAGCTAACGACCGAGGGGCCGCCAGAGGGCAAGGATCACCGCATGCCCGAGCGATATTTTGCAGATGTCCTGGAGGGGTCTCGCATTGTAGGAACGCAATGCTCGCAAGACATTATTTTCGAATGAATACACTCATGTTGTCTTTGCCTTGTATGATGAAACAGAATCGCTATGTAATGTAATGTTTTGTTTAAAATTTTCTCCTCCTGTGCGGCCGTGTTATGTGAAAACTGAGAGTTGGCCAGTCGTCGGCTTCTACCCCCACATAGGAAATACGGTGGTGTTCGGGATGTAATCTGAACACTCTTGATCCAATTGTTTGGTCCTTGAAGGAGGTGTTTCGCACGACGAACCAGGCAATCAGACTATACGGCTTTAGCATCCTCACTTAGCCATCGGAGTTTGACAAATATAAATATAGGCGCAGCCCCTAGTATCCGGACAAGGATGTTGTAAACACTTGATCGAGTAAGTACCAATCCTTCATGAAATGCGGAAAAAATCTCTAAGGATTTGAGACCTCCGAAGAGCTGACCGGTTCTCGCCGTATCATGACAGTCAGTTTTTGGCTTTCTCTACTGAGGTGCTCACTTGGGTAAACCAAGGCACAATCGCAGTAGTTCTCCCTTTACTACCCTAGCTGATGCAGCAGAATGTAAGGTAGTAAGCACAGGAGCCGGGCAACCCAACTATTGACCAAAGACATGTTTCGGAGCCAATGCATATAGTGCTAAAGTCGGGGTGCCGAACTGTACTGTAAAAGTGTTCAGACTTTTGTTGCCATGTTGTGGGGTGCTATGAAGCCCCTGGAAAATTGAAACGCACTAGAGTGTAGGGGTGTTATCTAATAAAGTTACCAGAAAAGAAAAGACAAAAAGGAGGAAAAGGAAGAACAAGTAGTAGGCTAGACACATGAAATTTGGGCCGCAGATTGTTTCTACTATAATTTCCTTGGTGCGCTAAAGAGCATTTATACAAGTAGTGCGATAAGCAGAAGGCTATTTACTATGCCTTAACCAAGGGAGAGTTGCGTGTGGGTCCTGAAAACAGGTAGAGGGATCGTTAAAGAAACCACCTAAAGATTCCCCAGTACGTCCATGCTTCTTGTCGCCTTGGTATTTTTACCCTTCGAAAAGAGTCGATGGTCAAGCCATCAGGAAAGGCCTATGAAAAAGAGAAAAATAAAACAGAAGAAAAAAAGGAAATATTGAAATTATGTGTGTCCGGGGCGGTCGAGCCATATTGCGGATCAAAAGCTAATTATGCCTCCACCCGTGTCTATGGTACTTTTAGTGCGTAATTATGTATGCGCGGTACAATTGCCGCCGCTTGGTCAGGACTGGGACGGAGGACAAATTGCTAGTTAAGCTCTTAACAAGCCGAGCTATCCTTCTGCAGGATGGTTCAGACTCTCTTAACAGTGTCCGAGGGATCGGCCGCTGAATTGAGGTTCTGCTTCAAAAGGCCGCCCTGTACCTCTGCCGCTAAGGCAGCGGTGTGCTCCTCGGTGCGGAGGGAGCGTTCCGTGTTTCCATTGACTGTTATGACGCCGCGTGGTCCGGGCATCTTGAGCTTGAGATAAGCATAGTGTGGCACCGCGTTGAATCAAGCAAATGCGGTTCGTCCGAGCCGTGCATGGTAGCCGCTGCGAAAGGGGACGATATCAAAGATTAACTCCTTGCTTCAGAAGTTTTCCAGAGATCGGAAGACAACCTCTAGTGTGATGGAGCCCGTATAGCGCGCCTCTATGCCCAGTATGACTCCTTTAAATGTAGTCTTTGTGGGCTTGATCCGCGATGGGTTAATGCCCATTTTGCGCATTGTATCCTGATAGAGCAAGTTGAGGCTGCTGCCACCGTCCATCAGGACTCACGTCAGGTTGAACCCATCAATTTTTGGGTCCAGGACCAGTGCGGCTGAACTACCTTGGCGAATACTGGTCGGATGATCCTAGCGATCAAAAGTGATTGGGCATGACGACCATGGATTTAATTTTGGGGCCACTGGCTCTATCGCATAGACATCCCTGAGCGCGCGCTTGCGCTCCCTCTTGGGGATGTGGGTAGTGTATATCATGTTCACCACTTTGACCTGAGGGGGGGAACTTCTTCTGTCCCCCTTGTGTTCAGCGGTCGGGGCTCATCCTCTTCGTCTTTGCTTTGCGATCCCTTATCCTTGTTTTCGGCATTTAACTTGTCGACCTATTTAAAAACCCAACAATCTCTATTGGTATGATTGTGTGGTTTGTGTGGGGTGACGTGAATCTGGCACGGACGATCGAGTATGCGGTCCAAGCTAGATGGGCCTGAATTATTCTTTTTGAACGGCTTCTTCCGCTGATCGGACTTAGAGCCACTAAATCCGGCAATGACCGTCGTATCCTCGGTGTTGTCATTATTGTTTCGATGCTTGTATATGTTGCGTCGAGACTTGTCGTTGTTATATTTAGCTTCAGGGGTGCTGGCGTCACTTGCATTGTTTTTGCTACGGGCCGGCCAACTATCCTCGCCCGCACAAAAGCGGGTCATGAGTGTCGTGAGGGCCGCCATGGACTTTGGTTTCACTTGGTCGAGGTGACTGGCGAGCCATTCGTCGCGGATGCTGTGTTTGAAGGCTGCTAGGGCTTCGGCATCCGGACAGTCGACGGTTTGGTTCTTTTTGGTTAAGAACCTAGTCCAGAATTTCCTGGCGGACTCTCTAGGCTGTTGAACTATATGGCTTAAGTCATCAGCGTCCGGAGGTCGAACATATGTTCCTTGGAAGTTACCAAGGAAGGCTTCTTCCAAGTCCTCTTAACTGCTGATGGAATTTTCGGGCAGGCTGTTCAACCAGTGCCGGGCTGGTCCTTTGAGTTTAAGGGGGAGGTATTTAATGGCGTGGAGGTCATCACCGCAGGCCATATGAATATGAAGCATGAAGTCTTAGATCCATACCGCGGGGTCTGTGGTTCCATCGTATGATTCTATATTCATGGGTTTGAACACTTCTGGGAATTCATGTTCCATGACTTCATTTGTGAAGCAATGAGGGTGTGCGGTGCCTCTTTATTGAGCCGTATCGCGATGTAGCTCTGATGGGGTCCGTCTGCGGCTTTCAGCCCGCGCATGACTAGGTTTGTCACGTCCGAATAAATGGTTGTCGTCGTGTGTCGGGGCACGTCCTCGTGATCCATAGATCGATCTGGTATGTCCTGCTTTATTGTTCAGGTCCTGTCGAAGGCCGTATGTATGTCCGTGGGCTGATTTACCTCTTCCTTTGCGATGAGGCGGGGCGGGCTGGTGTTTGGCTTGAGTTGATGCTTTATCCCGACCACGTGGTGGTCGGTCAGCCGCATTGCGCGATGGTGGTATGTGTTCCAGCGCCTCGTCGTCGAACTAAGCTAGCAATTTGCGCTTCGGGTAGCTTTTGGCTAGGCGCTTGAGGCCGCATTCTTCGGCTGCTAGGACATCATTCCATTTATCGTTGAGAAGATCTTGGTCAGCTTGAAGCTGCTGCTGCTTCTTCTTCAGGCTCCTAGCAGTGGCTATTTGCTGGTGCTTGAAGTGCTCCTGCTCAAGAGGTTCCTCAGGCACGATGAAATCCTCAGTGCCGAGGCTCACCTCATCCTCGGAGAGCGGAAGATAATTACTGTCCTCCGAGTCTTCGTGGGTGTCCTGTTTACCAGGGCTAACCTGCCCATATTCCCGTTCATCCTGTTCGATAGCTGCGTCAACGGGGTCTTCGTTGTCTTCGGCACCTTCCGGAGTGTTATCTTCTCATGTGCCGGTGTTGCTATCTTTACTGCGACGTGACTTAGAGCGGCACCGCTGACGTCGGTGCTTCGATTGTATCTCAGGAGGTTTATCCTCAACTAGATCTTTTTTGTCATCACCGCTGTACTCCTTTGGTGCATCCACCCTGTATACCTCATACGAGGAAGTGGCTGTCCAGCGTCCAGTGAACGGCGGGTTCTGGCCCTCCTCTTCTCCGGCATCATCATCCATACCGTCGATGTCGTCGGAGCCGTAATCGAGCATGTCAGTTATGTCTTCGACAGTGGCTATGAAGTGGGTGGTGGGTGGGAAGTGAAATTCTCCATCATCAGCCTCCGGTTCGAGCCGGACCCAATTCGGCTGTGAGCGTCCAGCTAAAGATAGTGCTCTTAACGAGTTTAGCATGTCACCCAAAGGCGAGTGCCGAAAGATGTCCACGGCTCTGAATTCGGCGATCGATGACCGATCATGCTCGACATGCGCGGACGCGCATAGTTCGGAACTTATAACCAGAAATGAGTCTGGAGCTCCGGTGACACAGATGTTACTTGAATTTAAGTCTATGTGTGGCTCCAACGTCATGGAGTTTGCGGCTTCCGTGGCGGGGTTGACCTTCTTGTCCTTGGATGGCGCGACCTGCTCCGGATCTAAGGCCAGAGCGGTTTCAGGTGCAATTTCCTGGGTATGGCCCGATGACAGATCTAAGTCATGTTCATCGTGGTGGCTGGGAACGGCTGCCGTTGTCTTGAATCCATCGAAGATCAAGTCTTCATGAATATTTGTGATGTAGCTCAAGCTTCCAAATCTGACCTGGTGGCCAGGGGCGTAGCTTTCGATCTTCTCCAGATGGCCGAGCGAGTTGGCCCGCAGTGCGAAGCCGCCGAACACGAAGATCTGTCCGAGGAGGAAGACTTCCCCTTGGACAGCATCATCGTAGATGATTGAAGGAGCCATCAAACCTTTTAAGGATGGCACAGTGGAACTCTCAATGAAAGCACCAATGTCGGTGTCAAAACTGGTAGATCTCGGGTAGGGGGTCCTAAACTGTGCATCTAGGATTGATGGTAACAGGAGACGGGGGACACAATGTTTACCTAGGTTCGGGCCCTCTCTATGGAGGTAATACCCTTCTTCCTGCTTGATTGATCTTGAAGAATATGAGTATTACAAGAGTTGGTCTACCACGAGATCGTAATGGCTAAACCCTAAAAGTCTAGCCTGGCTATGATTATCTGGCCCTATCTATGGACCTAGCCTGGCTATGATTATCTGACTAAGGGGTCCTCGGGTTTATATAGACACAGGAGGGATCTAGGGCTACACAAGGTCGGTTACAAAGAAAGGAATTTTCATAGTTGATCCCCAAGCTTGCCTTCCACGCCAAGGAGAGTCCTATCCAGACACGGGTAGAGTCTTCGGTCTTCGTATCTTTACGGCCCATCAGTCCGGCCCATATCCAATAGATCGGACACCCGAGGACCCCTTAGTCCAGGACTCCCTCTGGGTCTTCGATCTTCGTCATCAACAACCCTTCTCCATCGCCAATTCCATGATTCTCCCCACCGAGAGTGAGTAATTTCTTCATAGGCTCGCTGGCCGGTGAGGAGTTGGATGAGATTCATCGTGTAATCAAGTTAGTTTGGGTAAAGCATGATCCCAAGTATCCACTATGTTCTGAGATTGATGTTGATATGACTTTACCATGCTTAATGCTTGTCACTTTGGGCCTGGGTGCCATGATTTCAGATCTGAACCGTTCATGTTATCCCCATTATATCTATGTTCTAGATCCGATCTTGCAAGTTATATTCACCTATTATGTGTTATGATTTGTAAACCCCGGAGTGACAGTAGTCGGGATACTTTCTGGTGATGATCGTGTCGGATTTCGGGTTCCGGCAGACCCTTGAGGTTCGAACACTGGGGTGCGTGCGGAGCTTTCGCCTCCTACCTACCTGCACCCCTCCACCATGCTAGGATCAGAACTACGGGAAGAACAACACAAGAGACACAGGGTTTATACTGGTTCGGGCCACCGTTGTGGTGTAATACCCTACTCCAGTGTGTGGTGTGTGGATTGCCTCTTGGGCTGATGATGATGAACAATACAAGGAAGAACAGCCTCGCGAGGGTCTGTTCTTGGCTGAGGCGATGAACTGCTGGGAGGAGTTCGGCCACCTTTCTCTCTCTCTCTCTCTCTCTCTCTCTCTCCGCTTCCAACCTCTCTAACGAGCCTCTTGGAAGAGACCCAACTGAACCGAACCCCTTGCTATGTGGGTGGCCGGTCCTATTTATAGAGGCCCTGGTCCTCTTCCCAAATATCGAGCAGGAAGGGAGCCAACAATGGCGGGCTAATTTGAAAGGGGACAGCAAGTATCAGCTATCCTGACAAAAGTAGTCTTCGCCTGCGCAAAGCTCTGGTGATGACGCCGTCTTGGGCTCCAAAGTGACCTCCGTCTCGTAGTCCTCCTGGTCTTGGTCTCATTGCACCGAAATGGCAACCTTTGCCTGATGCCTCGGTACTCCGCGGCTGCGCTTGTCTCATTTCCACCAAAGAGGAAAGGAGGACGCTGCGCGGGCTGGCACCCGCCTGGCGCCCTTGGTCGTCATGGCTTGCGTCACGGGCACCTCATGAGGTACCCTGCCTTGATCTCTCCGCCTCCTCGTGAGCCAGCCTGACGAGGCCATGCCTGAGGAGGCTCCGCGTCGTCCGCCCCGCGAGGCTTGGCCCCTCACGAGGGTCTTGGGTTGGTGTTGGTGAAGATGGGCCGCGCTGGGGCCCCTTTTGAGCCACGCCACAGGCCGCAGGCAGGCAAGTTTGGGTACCCCCATTCCCAGAACGCCGACAGTAGCCCCCGGGCCCAAGGCGCTCCTGGACTTGGCCGTGCAGGGAGGCGGAAGGGCAAGAGCGAAGCGCCACGGGCCCTAACAGCCTACGGCCTTCGGCGCCGCATGGCGGTTGATTGGACGTGGGCGTCTCCACTTCCCCATGGCGCCTCGGCAACTGCACGGATTGGACAAGTCCCTGCATGCAAAGCGGGTCATAATTACCTGCGATCATGGGGGCCGTTGGTTGGCCATCGCCAGCCATAAGTATGGACCGGCGCGCGCCCTTCTAGTTCATCCCCCCTTGCTTCTCCTCTTTCTTCATGGCCCCGTCGAGGAGGTTCTCAGCCGCCAAGAAGGGGAAGGCTTGCCGGGTTGAGCCCGCCTCTACCCCACCCAAGTGCGGCCGAGGGTGCCCTCGCAAGCATCCTATGGCCACCACGGTGGCTCCCTGCGGCTGTGGAGGCGATCTCCAGCACAGCGATGGGCGGATTGCTGCAGCCGGGGGGCGCGCTCTGGCTGCGCGTCCCCCCAGGCCGCGCGTTCGTGCTGCTGAAGTGCTGCCGGAGTTCGTCGTGTGGTCGGTGGAGCCGGCTAGTACCCGGCTTCCGCTTCCTCGCTTCCTCCTCGGCGAGCTCTGGCCGGCGCCCCGGGCGGCCTCTGGCTCCAAGCCAACGGCTGCTGCAGCCGGGCCTCATGGGTCTCTCTGGAGGTCTCCGCGGCCGGGAGCCTGTCCCTGGCCCGCGGTTGGCAGACGTTTGCCCGCGCGCGTGGCCTGAGCCGCCGGTGCACCCTACACTTCAAGTTCGACGGCGACGCCACCCTCTACGTGAGGGTGTTTGGGGAAGATGGTCGCCCCGCAGGGTGTTGCCCCGAGGGTGACGACCGCGGCTGGGAACCTAGCTCCAGCGATGATGGAGAGAGCAACGCTCGTGCGGCTGGCGGCGTTCGGGGTTCCTCAAGCTTCTCCAGTTCTTCTTCAGGCGGCGACTCCTCTAGCGGTGGCCGCGATCAGCCTCCACGCCGTCGTATCTGCTTGGGGGGTGGCAACGTGTCCGCCCGCCGTCGCGCCCTGGTGAAGCACGAGAGGGAGTCCGCCTGAGCTCCGGAGGCAGCTCGGGCCTTCCTTGCGGGCCGGTGTGAGGCGAGCCGCGCCGGATTTGTTCTTCCTTTTCCCTTTTTCCTGCGTAACAAAGACAATAGTGCGGAGCCCCGCGGGGGCGTGTTTGGGTTATTGCTGTTAATCATCGTTTTGCTTTCGTTACCGTACCTTCCGGCTATGTGCCCGAGCGTGGATAGTTCCCGGCCCCGGCCATGGGGGGGTGACCGACCCAGGCCCTATGTTTGTGTCGCAGTGCCCGAGGGGCACGGACTGGAGGGTTGCTCCTGCATGGGGCCCAGGTCGTGGAACCTTTGAATGACTAGGATAGGAACACTCGCGAGGGCGCTCGGCTCCCCCCCTCGCGAGGCCTTGCACGAAAAGCCGAAGAACCGCAAGCCAAAGACGGCAACAACTTCAATAAAACTTCAAATGAGAAGGAACAAGCCAACTGCGGAAAGCAAATGAAAAGCCGCGTCCGGCACCTAATCTAGTCTTCGACGTCTTCTCACCAGCGCGGAGCTAAGTGCTGCCACTGGGTGTGGGAGGGAGCCCCAGGGCCTGAGGCCGGCGCTCCTGAGACTCTGAAGCGTGTACAGCCCCAACTCATTATTACGTGAGAGTGTCACGGGCGGCGAGCTTCACAGGCGTTGGCCTTCTTCACAGGCTCCGGGCCTTTTCCAAAACACGATAGCTTCACAGGCACTCGCCTTGCTTCACAGGCTCCGGGCCTTTTCCAAAACGCGATAGCTTCACAGGCACTCGCCTTGCTTCACAGGCTCTGGGCCTTTTCCCAAAACACGATAGCTTCATAGGCACTCGCCTTGCTTCACAGGCTCTAGGCCTTTTCCAAAATGTGATAGCTTCACAGGCACTCGCCTTGCTTCGCAGGCTCTGGGCCTTTTCCAAAATACGATAGCTTCACAGGCACTCGCCTTGCTTCATAGGCTCTGGGCCTTTTCCAAAACGCGATAGCTTCACAGGCACTCGCCTTGCTTCACAGGCTCTGGGCCTTTTCCAAAACGCGATAGCTTCACAGGCACTCGCCTTGCTTCACAGGCTCTAGGCCTTTTCAGGGGTAGAACCTCCGGAGGTGCTGAATGTTCCATGCATTCTGGACCGGCACTCCCTCCTGAGTCTCCAAGCGCGCGGAGCCGGGCTTGGAAACATGAACAACCTTGAACGGGCCCTCCCACATGGGAGAGAGCTTGTGCAGTCCCTCCCTAGAGAGAACCCGCCTGAGCACGAGGTCTCCTACCTCAAGAGTCCTGGGACGGATGTTGCGGCAGTGATATCACCACAGCACTTGTTGGTACCTCGCCACTCGCAGCGCGGCTTCTCGGCGACGTTCCTCCCCCAGCACGAGGTCCATCCCCCGCATGGCGTCCTGCAGCGCCTCGTCGAATGCCAGGACCCGCGCGGAGCGACGTCTGACCTCATGAGGGAGGACCGCTTCCGCTCCGTAGACCAGGAAGAAGGGGGTCTCTCCAATCGGCTTGGTCGCGGTGGTGCGGATGGACCACAGCACAGACTGAAGCTCACCGTACCAACCTCTGCCGCAGGCCTCCAGCTTCTTCTTGAACGTCCTGGTCTTGAGGCCCCTCAGGACCTCCACATTGGCTCGCTCAGCCTGGTCGTTGCTTCGGGGGTGCACCACTGAGGCGTAGCATATCTGCGTTCCAAGGTTAGCACAGTATGTTTTGAAGAGGTTATTGGTGAACTGCGAACTATTGTCCGTGATGATGCGATTCGGCACCCCGAACCGGCTCATGATGCCCTTGATGAACTTGACTGCGGAACCCCCAGGAATGGTGCGGACAGCCTCCACTTCAGCCCACTTGGTGAACTTGTCCACGGCAACGTAAAGGTAGCGGTAGCCCCCTGGCGCCCGAGGAAACGGACCCAAGATGTCGATCCCCCAGACTGCGAATGGCCACGAAAGGGGGATAGTCTGCAAGCCCCCTGCCGGCTGATGGATCTGCTTGGCGTGGAACTGGCAGGCCTCACAAGCTTTCACTAGTTCAACGGCGTCATTGAGCGCGGTGGGCCAATAAAACCCACTGCGGAATGCCTTGCCAACGAGGGTCGATGATGCTGAATGATGTCCGCAATCTCCTCGTGTATATCTTCCAGTAGTTCCTTCCCTTGCTCCCTGGAGATGCAGCGCATGGATACATCGTTTGGTCGCTTCCGGTAGAGCTCTCCATCTTTGATGCAGTATGCCGTGGCCTGGCGCGCCACTCGCTCTGCTTCCTCCTCCTTCTCCGGCAGGGTCCCTTGCGTTAAGTAGCTCTGGAGCTCCGTGATCCAACATTCCTCCTGAGGTTCCATCGTCAGGAGCAGGCATGCTCCCGAGGCCAGGCCACAAGCCGGAGCTCCTGAGGCAGGTGGCTGAGGGAGCTCCTCCCTGGGCTGAGCCGTGTTTGATAATGACGGTAAGGCTGAAGGCTTGAAGAGCCGCTCCTCGAAAACACCAGGCTCCTGAGGTAACCACCTGGACGCGCGTTTGGTGATGTCATCGGCTTCCTGATTGGTGCCACGGGGCAAATGCTGCAACTCCAACCCCCAGAACTGTTTCTCCATCCTGCGGACCTCTGCAAGGTAGGCCTCCATGTGCTCATCCTTCGGCTCGTACACCTTGTTGGAGAAATTGACAAGGAGCTACGAATCGCCCTTGATGGTGAGGCGTTTCACCCCCAGGGCAGCTGCGGCCTTCAAGCCCGCTATTAAACCTTCATACTCCACTATGTTGTTGGAGACCTTTTCACCTTGCTGGAAACAGAGTTGAACAGCGTAATAGAGCTTGTCCTAGGTGGGCGATATAAACACCGCCCCAGCCCCAGTGCCGTGTCTCGAGAACGCCCCATCAAAGTACATGACCCAGCCTTCTGGTGCCTCGCTTCTCGGGGACAGGGACCGGTCCTCGTCGGCCTTGAGGCCCGGCGCCTCCGTCCATTCTGCCACAAAATCCGCCAACGCTGCTCCCTTGATGAGTCTGGTCATGCTGAATTCAAGTTGAAACGCTTGCAGCTCTATGTTCCACTCAGCGACCCTCCCAGCTGAATTGGGGCTCCTGAGCACCCTCTCCAGGGGGTATGACGAGACGACCTTGATGGGGTGACCCTGGAAATAGTGCCGCAGCTTGCGCGAGGCCACCAGTAGTGCAAGGAGGAGTTTCTGAGGCATAGGGTACCGCGCCCTTGCATCCCGCAACAATGTGCTGACGAAGTACACTGGGTGCTCAACGAGGTGGAGTGCATCAGTGCTGGTGGCTCCCTTTGCAGACCATGGCGCCTCTTGAGACAATGGGGCCTCCTGAGACTGGCCATCTGGGAGAGGGGCCTCTTCCGCCTCTGGTGCGCCCCTCTGCGGCGGCTGATCCTCCTCAGCTGCCATGGTGGTTTCTGTGGGCCTTCCTCGTACCAGTTCCGCCTTGTCCCGGGCTGCTATTGCGGTTTTGATTCGACGCTCCTCTCTGACTGCCACCAGGGCTGCGCTGGCGGATTAGGGAGTGGCGGCGAGGTAAAGCACCAGGGGCTCTTGAGGGCGCGGAGCCACCATGACCGGTGGACTGGTCAGGTATTTCTTGAGATCCTAGAACGCCTTGTCGGCCTCTTCAGTCCACTCGAAGGGCCCCTTTTTCTTCATTAGCTGGAAAAAGGGTAGCGCTCACTCCCCTAACTTGGAGATGAAGCGCCCTAGCGCGGTCACGTGCCCCATGAGCTTCTGCATTTCTCTGAGGGTCTTTGGCGGGCTCATGTCTTCCACTGCCTTGACCTTCTCCGGGTTAGCCTCGATGCCTCGGTGAGAAACGAGGAAACCCAAGAGCTTGCCCGAGGGGACCCCGAACACACACTTCTCTGGGTTGAGCCGTAGGTTCACTGCGTTGAGGCTCGCGAAGGTTTCCTCCAGGTCTTGTATCAAGGTCCTGGCCTCCCGAGATTTTACCATGATGTCATCGACGTAAGCTTCAACATTCTTCCCAAGCTGCGGGCCCAAGGTGATATGCATCAGCCGCTGAAAGGTCGCCCCTGCGTTACGCAGCCCGAATGGCATGCAGGTGTAGCAGTACACCCCACACGGGGTTAGGAAGGCTGTCTTCTCGACGTCCTCTACTGCCATCTTGATCTGGTGATACCTAGAGAAGGCATCCAGGAAGCATAACAGGTCGCATTCTGAAGTGGAATCGATGATCTGGTCGATGCGGGGAGCGGGAACGGATCTTGCGAGCACGCTTTGTTGAGGTTGGTGAAGTCGACACACATGCGTTCCCTCCCTCCCTTCTTCGGCACAACGACAGGGTTGGCCAACCAATCTGGGTATCGGACCTCGCGAATGACCCCAGCGGCCTCTAATTTGCAGGTCTCTTGGACGATGAAGGCCTGCTTTTCTGTGGACTGCCGCCTGGCCTTCTGCTTCACAGGGCGCACGTTGGGGCACACGTTGAGGTGATGCTCGATTACACTCCTGGGATCCCTGCCAACTGGTCTGGCTCCCAAGCGAATACCTTCTTGTTTGTGTGCAGGAACCCAACCAGGGCCTCCTCCTGCTCGGGTTTGAGGTGGGCGCCTATGGTGAAAGTGGCATTGGTGGACCCATCCTCATCGACGGGTATCTGCTTGGTTTCTGCCTTGTCTTGGGTGAACAACTGCTTCTTCTTGGCGGGCGCAGCCCCCTTGGGCTCGGGGGCCTCCAAGTCGGCAGGCTGTGCCGACGCTGCTGTCTTGAAGACGAGCTTGAGCACCCGCAGAGCGTCACCGGTATCCCCGTGCACGGTGAGGACACCGCTGCTCCCGGGCATCTTCATGAGGTTGTACGCCGGGTGTGTCGCGGCCATGAACTGGGCCAGTGCTGGGTAGCCGAGGATGGTGTTGTAGGGGAGGCCGATGGGGGCGATGTCGAAGTTGAGCAGCTCCGTGCGGAAGTTGTTGTAGGTGCAGAAGGTCACTGGGAGCCGGATCTGTCCCAAGGAGCTGGACAACCTGCCCCTAACGCCTGAGAAGGGCCGGCTGGGCTGCAGCCGTTCCAGGGGTATGCAGAGGAGGTTGAAGGCCTCGACTGAGAGCACGCTGAGGCCCGCCCCGCCATCGATGAGAGTTCTGGTGACGGCCACCTGGCAGATGGTGGGGGTGCATAGCATGGCGAGCGCACCCGAGCAGGCCGAGTTGGAGGGGTGGTCCTCCGGGCTGAAGCTCAGGCCGGTCTCGGGCGCCGCCCGATCCAGGGGAGCCCCCTGCCACGTGGAAGCGGCGCTGACCCAGTGGATGAACGGCTTGACGTGGTAACTTGTAAGCGGCGCCTGCGAGCCACCCAAGAGGGCCGCGACGACTGGGGGTGTCGGTGCAGCACGATAGGCGGGGGAGAGGTTGCGGGGTTCCATGGGCGCGTGGAGCGCGCGGGACGAAGAACCAGCTGGGGTGAGCGAGGGAGTTGCGGTGCGGCCATCTTTCCGCACGGATGGATGCTGAGAGGATGCTTGCTGCTCGTCCCCCGCCGGGCCGGTGGCGGCGTTGACGGCAGGTGACGGGGAACGGCGAGGATGCCCGCCGACAGGGGCTGTCTGGGAGACGCAGGAAGCGAGGGCGGCCCGGCACTCCGCGCGGGCCCGATGAGCGTCAGACATGAGCGTGATGGTCGGAGGAGAACGGGGTGATGGAAGACGAATTCCGGCGCACCCCTACCTAGCGCGCCAAATGTCGGATTTCGGGTTCCAGCAGACCCTTGAGGTTCGAACACTAGGGTGCACGCGTAGCTCTCGCCTCCTAGCTACCTGCACCCCTCCGCCATGCTAGGATCAAAACTACGGGAAGAACAACACAAGAGACACAGGGTTTATACTGGTTCGGGCCATCGTTGTGGTGTAATACCCTACTCCAGTGTGTGGTGTGTGGATTGCCTCTTGGGCTGATGATGATGAACAATACAAGGAAGAACAGCCTTGCGAGGGTCTGTTCTTGGCTGAGGTGATGAACTGCTGGGAGGAGTTCGGCCGCCTTTCTCTCTCTCTCTCTCTCTGCTTCCAACCTCTCTAATGAGCCTCTTGGAAGAGACCCAACCGAACCGAACCCCTTGCTATGTGGGTGGCCGGTCCTATTTATAGAGGCCCTGGTCCTCTTCCCAAATATCGAGCTGGAAGGGAGCCAACAATGGCGGGCTAATTTGAAAGGGGACAGCAGGTATCAGCTATCCTGACAAAAGTAGTCTTCGCCTGCGCAAAGCTCTGGTGATGACACCGTCTTGGGCTCCACGGTGACCTCCATCTCGTAGTCCTCCTGGTCTTGGTCTCGTTGCACCGAAATGGCAACCTTTGCCTGATGCCTCGGTACTCCGCGGCTGCACTTGCCTCTTTTGCAGCAAAGAGGAAAGGAGGATGCTGCGCGGGCTGGCACCCGCCTGGCGCCCTTGGTCCTCATGGCTTGCGTCACGGGCACCTCATGAGGTACCCTGCCTTGATCTCTCCGCCTCCTCGTGAGCCAGCCTGACGAGGTCGTGCCTGAGGAGGCTCCGCGTCGTCCGCCCCGCGAGGCTTGGCCCCTCGCGAGGGTCTTGGGTTGGTGTTGGTGAAGATGGGTCGCGCTGGGCCCCCTTTTGACCCACGCCGCAGGCCGCAGGCAGGCAAGCCTGGGGACCCCCATTCCTAGAACGCCGACAGATCGTAGTGTGAGGAGTTCATGTATTCACTATGTGTTAATGCCTTGTTCCGTTTCTCTATTAAAAGGAGGCGTTAATATCGCTTAGTTTCCAATAGGACCCCGCTGCAACAGGAGGGTAGGACAAAAGATGCCACGCAAGTTCTTTCCATAAGCACGTATGACTATTTATGGAATCCGTGCCTACATTATATTTATGAACTGGAGCTAGTGCAGTATCACCCTAGGTTATGACTGTTATATGATGAATATCATCCAACGAATCCACCGATCCAATGCCTATGAATTCCTCTTATACTGTTCCTCCTGAGTTACTACGGCTATTGTTACTCTTACACTTGCTACAAAATCATTGCTATCACTGTTACTGTTACTATTGTTGGTGCTATTACTATCAAAACTATCATACTACTTTGCTACTGATCACTTTGCTGTAGATAATTAATCACCAGGTGTGGTTGAATTGACTACTCAGCTGCTAATACTTGCAAATATTCTTTACCACCTTTGTGTCCAAACAATAAATTTGGGTTGAATACTCTACTCTCGAAAATTGTTGCAATCCCCTATACTTATGGGTTATCAATGATTGATGACAATGCTTTTTGCTGACTAATCATGTGTGTTGAGTATTTCAGATACATCTACCTTATGGCACAAGACAATTCGAACCCCTTTGGAAATTTATAAAGACGATGTTTTCTTGCGTTTCTTTTTTGATGGACTTGAGTCATAGGAACACCGTACTATTAAGAGGGGGTCCACTTTGGAAAGGTTTGGGTGGAATCTTCACATACACTTTCCTTGCAACCAATTTCCTTTCCCAACAATTGAGCTTGTTCATCCTTATGTTTGAACCTTGGCAAAACAGGCTAAACGGTAGTACCGCTTCACACAACGGTAGTACCGCTCCCGCGGTACTGCCGCTGTGCAGTACGGCTCCTACTTCCGCTTATTTCGTGGGTTCTGTAAATGAGTGCTAGGAGCGGCAGTTGGGCATGGTAAAACCTCTCCAGCGGTACTATGGGGCTAAATGCCTCTCTAATACCACCAATTTACGAGGCTTCTATGAGCTAAGCGGAAGTACCGCCGCTCTCCACGGTAGTACCGCTTAAGCGGAACTACCGCTGGAGAGTACCACGGGGAGTGTTGTTTATTTTCCTTGTTCTATTGCGGTCTGTTCCACGAGCGGCAGTAGGGCAGCAGTTCCCAATGGTAGTACCTCCTAGGGCGGCACTACTGCCCTACCCTGCTCTACTATCGTGGGTATCGGCTCCTGTTCATCTCCACGTGGTAGTACCACTGGAGGGCGTGGTAGTACCGCTCAGGCGGCACTACCATTCCCCTGATCTGCTCAGAATGAACTAGGTAGCCGGCGCTTCCGTGCCAGCGGAAGTACCGCTCATCCGAGCGGTACTATCGCTTATGTGCACACTGTGGGAGCATAACAGTTGGATCCTTCTTCTCACTATAAAAGGGAGTCTTCTTTCTCCTAGTTGACCACCTCTTCCTCCCAAAGCTCCATTGTTGCTCACAAGCTCATTCTTGCCCGATCTCTCTCGCTAGCCAATCAAACTTGCTGATTCTTTTGGGATTGCTTGAGAAGGCCTAGATCTACACTTCCACCAAGAGATATTTCATTCCCCCCACTAATCCCTTGCGGATATTGTTACACTTGGGTGTTTGAGCACCCTAGACGATTGAGGTCACCTCAGAGCCACATTCCATTGTGGTGAAGCTTCATGGTGTTGTTGGGAGCCTCGAATTCGGTTGTGGAGAGAGCACCAACCTTCTTTGTAAAGGTCCGGTTGTCGCCTTCAAGGGCACCACTAGTAGAATCATGGCATCTCGCATTGTGTGAGGACGTGAGGAGAATACTGTGGCCCTAGTGGCTTCTTGAGGAGCATTGTGCCTCCACACCGCTCCAATGGAGACGTATTTCCTCTCAAAGGGAAGGAACTTCGGTAACACATCCTCGTCTCCACCGTATCCACTTTTGGTTATCTCTTACCTTTATTTTGTGCAAGCTTTACTTGTTGTGTATCCTTTGCTTGCTTGTGTTGCTTGTGTTGCTAGCATCATATAGGTTGCTCACCTAGTTGCGTATCTAGACAACCTATTTGTTGCTAACCCTAATTTGTTAAGAAAAGTTAAAAATTGGTAGTTTCCTATTCACCCCCCCCCCCCCTCTAGTCAACCATATTGATCCTTTCAATTGGTAGCAGAGCCTCGTCTCTTTATGAAGGGTTTCACCACCCGAAGAGTATGGTTGACACCAAGGAGAAAGTGCTCGAGGCTGTGGAGTTGACTTCGATCACACGAGACGACTTAAATGAAGCTATGGCCTCACTTAAGACATCTATGACAACCAAAGTCAAGTCCATGCTTAAAGAATTTCTTGAGGGGTTGAAATCGACTCCCAGTCCATTGCTTGTGGTTAATCCCACCGCATCGGAGTTGGAGTCCAATTCCGGCAAGGAAGCGGCTAAAGTTACTCAAACTTCTTCCCCTCATAACAAGAATGGGAAGGGAACCTTTGCCTCGGTTCCCCCTCTCCCGGTCTATGGAGGACCGGTCCCTACACCGCATATTAATAACCTTGGTCCTCGTCCTAAGCTTGTAAAGGGTGATTTTGCTAACTGGGGTTTTCACATCAAGTCTCATTTGAATCACAGCTCAACAAATCTTTGGAGAATCATCAAGCAAGGCCTCTACCCGCATGATCCAAACAATTTCACCCCAAGAGAAGAGGCGAACAATCAATACAATCACTCCGCCTTGTTCATCCTTCAAGCCATAGTTCCTCCCAACGATCTATCTCATTTGCACCCCTTCATTCTTGCAAAGGATTTTTGGGAACACATCATATCTTTGTAAAAGGGGAGCTCAAGCATCCAACGGTCCAACTTTGAAGTGGTCCTTGATGAGGCCGTTGAATTTGTGATGCTAGAAGATGAGGATCTGTGTGATCTCTATCGGAGGGTGACAACACATGCAATTGCTCTCCAAGACCATGGGAGCAAGGATACAAATGAAAATTGGATCAAGCGCAAGTTTCTCAAGGCCATCATGCCATTCAACAAGGCCATGTACTCTATGATTCGTCAAACGCCAGATTTCCACACGTTGTCTTCAAGTGACATGTTGGATGAGTTTATTGTCATGAACATCATGAACAAGACCGCCGACAATGCTCTTGCCCGTGTCCAGTCAAATAAAGCCTCTCCCAACCTTGCCTTGAAGGACAAGGCCATTCGAGAAGAAGAAGAAGAAGAGGGTTGCTCCGAAGACACCAAATATGCTTACCACGAGCACATGGCTCTTGCTTCAAGGCAATTTTGGGGTAACAAGAGAAACTCAAGGCCCAACTTCTCCAAGAACAATTCAAGCGGGTCAAAGAACAAGCAACAAGTGAGAACATACTACAATTGCGGCAATGTGAGTCACTTTGTGGTGGATTGTCCTTATGAGAAGAGGGAAGACAATGATGGCTAACGCATTCGCAAAGACAAAGCCAAGTCCATCCGAAACAAGAACAACTTCACCAAGAAGATGCCTCCAAAGGGTTTGGTAGAAAATGAAGAATACCCCTCCAATGATGATGATGAAGATACAAGTGGTGAAGGAATGGAAATGGCAACCGTGGCCATTGCCACATGTTCCCCCTCCAAGGTGTCTCTCTTCGGTTCCCCCAACAAGAACCTCATTGCCAAGTTCCTAATGGACAAAGGTATCAATAAAGTAACCCCCAACATCAAAAGCACCATCACTACTACTCCTAAATTATTAGATTGTGTATATAATAGTAAGGTCGTGAAAGTTGATGATAATGGGTTTGAGAAATTCTTGAGTAAGCTCAAGGGTAATCCAAGATGCACTTTGTTGCTCTCTTGGAATAACTTGGTGAGACCAATGATATCATTGAGTCTCATAGGATACGATATCCAAGTTGGAGGGGCATAGTCATGACTATGTTGATGAGATTGCGGATCTTTCCATTGCTCTAGAGGAAGAGCGAGGTCTTCGTTTGACTCTTGAGGAGTCACACAACATTGATCATGTTAATTTACAAAAAGATTTGATCATGCTATTGTTCTTACTTGTGTGCTTAAATCTGAGAAAGTTGCACTTGGGGTTGGCCATGATAGACTCAAGGAAGAGTCTGAAACTCTTGAAAAGGCTCACAAAGTCTTGAAGGGTGTTCATGCCTCTCTCAAGGAGTCTCATGATCAACTCCAAGTGAAACTAACCAAGGAGATTTCCACATGTCCTCCTTTCGTTCTAATTGATAATGACCACGCTACTAACCCTTGTAGTGAGCATATGCATTGATAACCCACAAGTATAGGGGATCATTTGTAGCCTTTTCGATAAATAAGAGTGTCAAACCCAATGAGGAGCTAAAGGCAGAACAAATATTCCCTCAAGTTCTATCAACCACCGATACAACTCTACGCACACTTAACATTTGCTTTGCCTAGAACAAGAATAAAACTAGAAGTACTTTGTAGGTGTGGATAGGTTTACAAGATAATAAAAATTGTGAAAATAAAAGTTAGGTGCTGTTTAAATAAAGAAACAGTGAAGTTTAGTCAAACAAGTGTGGATTAGTGGTGGTAGGATTTGCGGAATTGTCCCATAGCAATTGACTACGTTACTAGACCGATACCAAGTTTTCATGTGGGAGAGGCCACTGCTAGCATGTCGTCCCTTACTTGGAATTCTATGCACTTATGATTGGAATTATTAGCAAGCATCCGGAAGTACTAACGTTCATTAAGGTAAAACCCAACCATAGAATTAAGATATATATTGGTCCCCCTTCAATCTCGTGTGCATCAATTTCTATGGTAGTGTCGGTGCAACAAACATTCGCGTTTGGTTACCCGAACTTATACACATGCGCACTGGCATTGCATGTCCTTCACCAAGCTACAGAAGCAAGACCAAACCAGAGAAAACGCTCTTCATGAGATCAAGGAGCGGATCAAGAAGACCAAGACAAGAAAGAAAACAAGGCATCACCTTGGGAAGGCCTCCCTTGCCGGGCAGGAGAGCCTGGCCGGGTCGAGGCCATCCCTGGGACAAATCCAAGATTTCCCCGGCAAGCTAACCAGGTCCGCAAAGGACGAGGACTCCCGCCAAGGCACCACCGCTCCGCCGCACCACCACACAAATCACTCATCAATGCGGTGTCGAGCCCCGAAGTTATTAAATGGCTTCTGCTAGGCACCTGACAGCCCATTGGAAGACATATTATCCTCGCATGACACCCGTCCAGAGGTTTGTCAAACAGATAAGAAGAAGATGATTAAGTGGCATGGTAGGCTTGCTTCACATCCGCGATGTTGAGGGACCAAGGAGGACCAGAAGCGTGGAGACAAGGCTTGAGGCAATGGAGCAACAAGTTTTCAAGTGCCAGGAGATGGTGGAACGTGGACTCGACTCCAATCATATAATGATCATGGAGTTCACCAACAACCACAAGTTGGCTGACAAGAACATTAGGGAGGCCATCTTCAAGCTTCACGAGAAAATCGAGCGCCTCCAAGCCTAGATCTATGACCTGCAAAACCAAAACTGTGAGTATGAATATAGATTCAAGAGGATGAGTTTAGCTGCAGATTTGAGGAGCCCGGAGACTCGATCATCCTTCTATGATGGTGAGCCTATGCCTTTGAATATGGACGACAAGCCTACATCATCAACAACTCCATCATCGCCACCTCCGAGGAAGGAGACATAAACACATGGGTATGGGCACTCCCCTTGGCAACTGCCAAGCTTGGGGGAGTGCCCGGTATCATATCACCCTCACACTTTTATCTTTGCCGTTTTTCTTAGTTCGATCCTTTTGCTAATATCTTGATCTAGTAGAATAAAGTTTTAGCATGATCTAGTTTTGAGTTTTGCTTTATGATCCTTCTATGTAATCAAGTCCGCGAGCTATATATAATAAAGATTAGTGTTGAGTCAAGGGCTTGATTATCTTGCTATGATCTTGAGGGAATAAAATAAAAGAAAATGAATAAAAAGAAATTATGAGATCATATGGATCTTATGGAGAGCAATGACTTCACATATAAAGAGTATGATGAATAAAAATTGTTGAGAGTTGGCAAGCATAGTTTTGGTCATCGTTGCAATTAATAGGAATTAATAAAGAAAGAGAGGTTTTCACATATAAATATACTATCTTGGACATCTTTTATGATTGTGAGCACTCATTAAAATATGACATGCTAAAGAGTTGGTGTTGGACAAGGAAGACAACGTAATGGGTTATGTTTTCTTACATCTGAGATAAATTATATTGTCATGGATCATCCAACATGTTGAGATTGCCTTTCCCTCTCATGCTAGCCCAATTCTTTGCACCAAGTAGAAATACTACTTGTGCTTCCAAATATCCTTAAACCCAGTTTTGCCATGAGAGTCCACCATATCTACCTATGAATTGAGTAAGATCCTTCAAGTAACTTGTCATCATTGCAAGCAATAAAAATTGCTCTCTAAATATGTATGATTTATTAGTGCGGAGAAAATAAGCTTTATACGATCTTGTGATGTGGAAGAAATAAAAGCGACGGACTGCATAATAAAGGTCCATATCACAAGTGGCAATATAAAGTGACGTTCTTTTGCATTAAGATTTTGTGCATCCAACCATAAAAGCAGATGACAACCTCTGCTTCCCTCTGCAAAGGGCCTATCTTTTATTCTTGTCTTATACTTCATACAAGAGTCATGGTGATCTTCAGCTTTCCTTTATACATTTTATCCTTTGGCAAGCACAATGTGTTGGAAAGATCCTGATATATATAGCTAATTGGATGTGAGTTTTCATGAACTATTATTGTTGACATTACCCTTCAAGTAAAAAGTTGGGAGGCAAAACTATAAGCCCCTATCTTTCTCTGTGTCCGGCTAAAACTTCATACCCATAAATATTGCGTGAGTGTTAGCAATTGTGAAAGACTAAATGATAGTTGAGTATGTGGACTTGCTAAAAAGCTCTTATATTGACTATTTCCTATGTTATGATAAATTGCAATTGCTTCAATGACTGAGATTATAGTTTGTTAGTTTTCAATGAAGTTTATGATTCATACTTGAAACTGTGAATGAATTGTTTACTTTATCATAAGAGATCATATGACAATATATATATATATATATGTTGCTGTTATAATAATGATCATGATGCCCTCATGTTTGTATTTTATTTTATCGACACCTCTATCTCTAAACATGTGGACATATTTTTCGATTTCGGCTCTCACTTGAGGACAATTGAGGTCTAAGCTTAGGGGAGTTGATACGTCCATTTTGCATCATGCTTTTATATCGATATTTATTGCATTATGGGCTGTTATTACACATTATGTCACAATAATTATGCCTATTTTCTCTTATTTTACAAGGTTTACATGAAGAGGGGGAATGCCGGCAGCTGGAATTCTAAGCTGGAAAAGAAGAAAATATTAGAGACCTATTCTGCATAGCTCCAAAAGTCCTGAAACTTCACAGGAGCATGTTTCAGAATATATAAAAAATATTGGGCGAAAGAAGTACTAGTGGGAGGCACCCACCGTCCACGAGGGTGGGGGCGCGCCCTACCCCCTGGGCACGCCCCCTGCCTCATGGCCCCCTGGCATCCCTTTGATGCCCATCATTGGCTATATGGAGTCTTTTGTGGAGGAAAAAATCATAAGCTAGCTCACGGGACGAAACTCCACCGCCACGAGGCGGAACCAATCTAGGGCTCCGGCGGAGCTGTTCTGCCTGGGAAACTTCCCTCCAGGAGGGGGAAGTCATCACCATTGACCCTCTCATCGGGAGGGGGTCAACCTCCATCAACATCTTCACCAGCACCATCTCATCTCAAACCCTAGTTCATCTCTTGTATCCAATCTTTGTATCCAAACCTCAGATTGGTACATGTGGGTTGCTAGTAGTGTTAATTACTCCTTGTAGTTGATGATAATTGGTTTCCTTGGTGGAAGATCATATGTTCAGATCCATTATGCATATTAATACCCCTATGATTATGTACATGAATATTATTTGTGAGTAGTTACGTTTGTTCCTGACGACATGGGATAAGTCTTGCTATAAGTAGTCATGTGAATTTGGTATTCGTTCGATATTTTGATGAGATGTATGTTGTCTTTCCTCTAGTGGTGTCATGTGAACGTCAACTACATGACACTCCACCATTGTTTGGGCCTAGAGGAAGGCATTGGGAAGTAATAAGTAGATGATGGGTTGCTAGAGTGACAAAAGCTTAAACCCTAGTTTATGTGTTGCTTCGTAAGGGGCTGATTTGGATCCATATGTTTCATGTTATGGTTAGGTTTACCTTAATACTTATGTTGTGGTTGCGGATGCTTGCAATAGGGGTTAATCATAACTGGGATGCTTATCCAAGGAAGCACAATACCAAAGCACTGGTCCACCGACATATCAAATTAACAAAGTACCGAAAGCGAGTCATATGAGCGTGATGAAAACTAGCTTGACGATAATTCCCATGTGTCCTCGGGAGCGCTTTCCTTCATATAAGAGTTTGTTCAGGCTTGTCCTTTGCTACAAAAAGGATTGGGCCATCTTGTTGCACCTTATTTACTTTTGTTACTTGTTACCCGTTACAAATTACCATATCACAAAACTATCTGTTACCGATAATTTCAGTGTTTGTAGAGAATACCTTGCTGAAAACCGCTTATCATTTGCGTATATCTTGCCTTCGGATATGTGATAGAAGGTGTACCCAACAGTCTCCTTTGCGTATCCTATGAAGACACATTTATTCGATTTGGGTTCGAGCTTATCAGGTTGAAGCTTTTTCACATAAGCATCGCAGCCCCAAACTTTAAGAAACGACAACTTGGGTTTCTTGCCAAACCACAGTTCATATGGTGTCGTCTCAACGGATTTAGATGACGCCCTATTTAACATGAATGCAGCCATCTCTAAAGCATAACCCAAAACGATAGTGGTAAATCAGTAAGAGACATCATAGATCGCACCATATCTAATAAAGTGCGGTTACGACATTCGTACACACCATTACGTCGTGGTGTTCCAGGTGGCGTGAGTTGCGAAACTATTCCGCATTGTTTCAAATGAAGACCAAACTCATAACTCAAATATTCACCTCCATGATCAGATAATAGAAATTTTATTTTCTTGTTACGATGATTTCCACTTCACTCTATGTGGGGACCCCGACTCATAAGTCATGATCACCGAATGCACGTGTACAGTGATCCCAGAGATCAATGCTCACTGAACACACAGAAGCTGAATAACAAGAGTCTTACATCCATACATATCGTCTTACACAAATTTTGACCATTATGGTCAAGTCTTACATAGATAAAGCCATAAGGGATGAATACCAAATAAATTTAAGCAGCGAAAATCTTTGTTGATAAGTAGAACCCATGCCATCTACCTTAACCCTACAGGCATTCTGACTGGGAAACGTCCTAGTTTGCATGTTCGTCTCCAAGGAATTCTTCTTTGAACTCCTGTTCTTCCATGTCTGGCCAATTAAATAACCAGTGGCAAGCCAATGAGTACTTTGAATGTACTTGCAAGCAACCCATGTTTTGGCTCAAGATACATCAATGCATGATATAGGTAAATTTTTGCAGAAAGCTAGTTTTGAGTGCAATGACATGTTCAACAACTTGTAAGACATGCCTCAGGAGAATTCAAGTAACCATGAGGACAGGTTACATATATCAACATAAATAGAGTGGGCATCAACCCAACTCAATCATGTCAAGTCCTTTGACTTGACCCAAGTAGTTCTTCCCACTTATCCAAACACATACACTGGTTTGTAAACATGTGGACGTAGCCCAAGAGCGGTTACCCAACTGTTCTTGACCATGGACACGGCTATTCGAATAGTTTTACACTCTGTAGAGGTTGCACACTTTACCCACAAGATCCGGGGAACTTCCGTGTCATCCACGACCCGCGGTACCTCAAGTACCCGGGGTAAGCACCCGATCACTATCTTTCCCTAGACGACACTAACATGGAGTCCACTCGATTGGTAGTAACCCCCGTGCCCAACCTTTCACAACTTAAAATTGTGGAGCCTCGCTCCCATATTCATCACATACCACTGGCACGGGGTACCAACGGTGTGTCTGGTGCCCCATAAAAATGTTCTTGGCTGCCCTACCTGGCACGACCCCGTCCCGAGAGAGAGCATCAACTCTCCCCCGTCACTAGTCATGCGGGATCCAAGCTAGTATCGGCCTAGGTAATCAATAATGCCCTTTCCCATATAAGGGTAGAGTGGTTGCGCATGTAAGGTTTGAATAACGGTCGCAACTTAAACCAATCCGTTTTGAAAACAACACACACTTGCCTCGGTACACCACTTCGTCATCAAGTGGCTACCCAACTCATCATCTCCCCTGGGCATAAGTGTCACCCGATGGGGTTTTCGAAAAGTCTTTTGAAAATACTATGTCTCCATCACCATGCATATTCCCGTCCCTTTTTGTGTAGCACTACTTTAGCATCCTATCTACTCCCACCGGCATAACCCTCATAAGGAGGTAGGGTCATGCATAATGCAAGTATCAACGAGGAAGTAATAGAGGCAACCCGTCAAAGTGGTTACCATCTCATCATGATTCCGATGCAACACTAATAAAGTGCAATATGACATGCATAAAAAGGGTTTCATAGACATGGTCAAAGGGCTGCTTGCTGTTTTAACAAAGTCTTCGAGGTCTTCAAATATCTCTGGTCCAACTCCGAGCATTTCGTCTACTTCGTCAACTATCGTCGAAAGCAACCATAATAAGCAACACAACAAGGCAGAAAATAAAAGTGCTCTAAAAATATTAATTTGACTTTTCCAGGATACCTCTGGTCATGTGAGGAATGACCAAAGTGATTTCATTGGAATTGGATCAATGGATATTTCTAAACATTTTGATATGATGGAATCAAGGGGTTTATGGAATTGCAAGAAGTGTAAAGAAGAATTATTTTGAAAAATGAGCAAAGGCACCCATTTAACAAGGAATACTTTTAGGAGCATCTAGGAGTTGGTTTCACTCGATTTGGAGCTCAAAGGAATTTCCTAGGGATTTGCAAAGTTGGTTATATATGGATAATTGGACCAATATTTGATGTGGTACATAAAGCATTGGAAAAAATGTTCAAAAACTAAGTTATGAGAATATAAGTATCTAGGAATTTGAATAATTGCATTTTGATCAAGAATGGGCTCTCTGTTATTTTCTAAAGTTCATCACAGAAATGGAAATTTAGGATTTGATAAATAATTGTGAAGGAAATATTACTGGAAAAATGTGAAAGTATCACCATGTGATAGGGCATGATTTTAGGAACTTCCTGAAATTTGAATTATCAAATTTGGAGTTAATTTGAATTGTCTCTGAATTTTTGAAATTCCCTGAAAAAGAAGAGACAAATGGTTTACCAAAATGGGCCAGATCCGGGCGGCGGCAGCGCACACTGTGCAATGTTTAGCGGCAGGGCATCACTGGGTCGGCCCAGCGGCTCGGCCGCACGCGCGCAGGGGCCACGTCGGAGGCGGCTTGATAGAACTATGCCTTCGTGCGGGGAAGGCGGGTGAACGTGAAACCATCTCCACTTGCCAGTGTGGCCCGGAGGCTGGGCCACTGACGAGTGGGCCCCGCCCGCAGGTTGTCTCCTTCCTCGCGCCAGAAGCAGAGGAGGTCGACTGAGCGGGGCGCCGGCGTGTTCCCCGGCGGTTCCGGCCGTCCCCGACGGCGTCCGGCGTACCGGCAGAATCGTGAGGCAGGGCTGCGCCCATCCATGGGCGCCATGCAGGCTGGGGAGGTCCAGGGCGACGGCGACCCTGACACAGGCGGACAAGGCTTCAGGAGAAGATGGTTGCGGTGGCATGGGGCACCAGAGCAGGAGAAAATGAGTGGGAGAGCTCCGACGGTCTGCTGCGGTCCTCCTGGTGGCCAAAGGATGGAAGGGGAGGCCCTGGTTTGCCAGAGCCAGGTGGAGGCCGACGGCGACCACGACGGCCATGGAGAGGGCACGAGAAGGAGAGAGGGGGTGTCGGAGAGGTTCACGGGAGAGAGGAGGTTTGGATCGACTCGAGAGAGATAGAGAGTCGGGGTGGTTCAAATGGGCGTGGCCGCGGTGCACCGTGGGCGGCATCCACGGACGCGCTCGGGCGAGCTTACAGAGGGGGAGAGGAGAGAGGTTCTAGAGGGGGCCGGCAGCGTGCCGTGTACTGGACGCCAAGGCGACCTCGGGGGACACGAGGGGGAGGCCCTAGGTGGTCCGGTGGCTTGGGCAGAGAGTGGCTACAGTGCCAGGGCGCACTGTAGCGCGCTCCAGAGCGCGTCTTTTGCCGGCATGGCCTTTTTTTGGCGCCTTGGGCGTGACCAATAGTGTCCAGCAGCTCTAGGGGGGAGTAAACAAGTGGGGAGGAGCTTTGGATGCCTTGGAGAGCTACTAGGAGAGGAGAGAGGTTGAGGGAGAGAGTGAAAGAGGCTGTCCAGAGAGAGAAAGTGAGGGTTTCACCCCCAAATAATTGAGTTGTTGAAAGGGGGGAATTGCTGGAGGTAGAAGGTGACTAGATTAAGCTCTGGTAAAAAGTTGAGCTCATGAAGAATAGTGGAAGGGGTCAAAACAGTGCTTTTTGTAAAATGTCAAAAGGTGTTTGATGGTATTTTTGGCAATCAGAAGATTTCCATTTGACATGATATTTGACAGGATCAAATGGTATATATGATTTATGTTGGTCACCAAGTTTGAGTCCATTTTAACAAGGTTGCCAATGTACCTTTGGCAAACCCTAGAAATCAGCAGAAATGGACTTGCTTAGATCTAGCTAAGAAAAACTCTTCTTGTTGGTGCACCACTTGGTGTAGTGTCTTCATTTGAGTATTTGAACATGTCCACAAAAATTCAGATCAAAAGGACAGACTTGGCAATGTAGAGTTGTTCAAAATTGGTTCTGGTCAGAGAGGGTTTTGGGGCACTTTGATCAATATAACGTTATGTCCAACTTGTGCCATTTGGTCTAGATGCATTATTACACCATTTGAGCGTGTGCACCAAGTTTGAGAGCATTTGGACATGTTTGATAGTGCAAAGTTGTTCAAACTTGAAAAAGGACAGAAGTGGTTTTGAAAGGGTTTCATGGGGTTATACTGTTCTCCATGACATGAGACTTGGCAAGATCATCAAACATGTCATATGTGACATGCTAGAATGTTCTTGGAATTGTTGGGGAATATTTCCTTTGTAAATATTTCAAAAGCTTGAAATATTCAGAAAGGGTTTTTGAGGGGTTTGACCAATAATTTGAACATGACCATGTGTTGAAACTCTTATATATGGACAATATATGTCCACTAAGTTTCCCTGATTTTTTTCAAATATTTTTGAAACAAATAAAATAATTTTTCCCTATTAAAGACCATTTCTGGCCTTAAGAAAAAGCTTTTAAATAAAATAGGAAAATAACTTTTAAAATTATATTTTTGTGGTTTATGGGAGTCCTATATCTAATAGGATTCAAATATACCTTTTGAAAGATTTTTCACACCCTAAATCAAGTACTTGCAGTGCAAGCCTCAATTCAGGGGTTTTTGGAAAACTAATTTTTGAAAATACTATTTGGCCAAATTATTTTTGTAAGAAAATACTATATTGCTCTATACACATGGCATGATCATTGGGCAGAAGCTTGGGGCAAGGAGATGAGGTATATAAGGTGGAGTTGTGTTGACTTTAAAGAGCACTTGAAAAACACAAAGAGAAAACCAACTCAAAAAAATAAAAGCCAAATAATGCAAAAGTTTTTGTCAAACCACACTTTATCATGATTTATTAGTAAGTGTTGTGGCATGAAAATCAGGGTGTGACACTCTAAAATTCTTTGTACTTTTCAAATGTTTCAGACTTATGTTTCATCAAGTAGATATACCCATATCTGCTTAAATCATCTGTGAAGGTCAGAAAATAACAATACCCGCCATGAGCCTCAACACTCATCGGACCGCATACATCAGTATGTATTATTTCCAATAAACATGTTGCTCGCTCCATTGTTCCGAAGAACGGAGTCTTAGTCATCTTTCCCATGAGGCATGGTTCGCAAGCATCAAGTGATTCATAATCAAGTTATTCCAAAAGTCCATCAGCATGGAGTTTCTTCATGCGCATTATACCAATATGACCTAAATAGCAGTGCCACAAATAAGTTGCACTGTCATTATTAAACTTGTATCTTTTGGCTTCAATACTATGAATATGTGTATCACTGCTATCGAGATTCAACAAAAATAGACCACTCATCAAGGGTGCATGACCATAAAAGATATTACTCACATAAATAGAACAACCACTATTCTCTGATTTAAATGAATAACCATCTCGCATCAAACAAGATCATGATATAATGTTCATGCTTAACGTTGGCACCAAATAACAATTATTCAGGTCTAAAACTAATCCCGAAGGTAGATGTAGAGGTAGCGTGCCGACGGCAATCACGTCGACTTTGGAACCATTTCCCACGCGCATCGTCACCTCGTCCTTAGCCAATCTTTGTTTAATCCGTAGCCCCTGTTTTGAGTTGCAAATAAGAGGAACAGAACCAATATCAAATACCCGGGCGCTACTACAAGCATTAGTAAGGTACACATCAATAACATGTATATCAAATATACCTTTCACTTTGTCATCCTTCTTATCCGCCAAATACTTGGGGCAGTTCCGCTTCCAGTGACCAGTCCCTTTGCAGTAGAAGCACTCAGTCTCAGGCTTAGGTCCAGACTTGGGCTTCTTCACTTGAGCAGTAACTTGTTAGCCGTTCTTCTTGAAGTTCCCCTTCTTCCATTTGCCCTTCTTCTTGAAACTAGTGGTCTTGTTAACCATGAACACTTGATGCTCCTTCTTGATTCCTACCTCCGCAACCTTTAGCATTGCGAAGAGCTCGGGAATTGTCTTATACATCCCTTGCATATTATAGTTCATCATGAAGCTTTTGTAGCTTGGTGGCAGTGATTGAAGAACTCTGTCAATGACACTATCATCAAGAAGATTAACTCCCAGTTGAGTCAAGTGGTTGTGGTACCCAGACATTCTGAGTATATGTTCACTGACAGAACTATTCTCCTCCATCTTGCAGCTATAGAACTTACTGATGATCAGACATGGTTCTGTCATATGATAGTTCTGTCATATTATTCACACTCGACCTTTCGGTCTTAGCGTTCCGAGGCCATATCTACATATGCTAGGCTCGTCAAGTTTAACCTGAGTATTCTACTTGTGCAAAACTGGCTTGCACCCATTGTATGTGAACGTAGAGCTTATCACACCCGATCATCACGTGGTGTCTCGGCACGACGAACTGTAGCAACGGTGCATCCTCAGGGAGAACACTTATACCTTGAAATTTAGTGAGAGATCATGAGAGATCATCTTATAATGCTACTGTCATACTAAGCAAAATAAGATGCATAAAGGATAAACATCACATGCAATCAAAATAAGTGATATGATATGGCCATCATCATCGTGTGCCTTTGATCTCCATCTCCAAAGCACCGTCTTGATCACCATCGTCACCGGCTTGACACCTTGATCTCCATCGTAGCATCGTTGTCGTCTCGCCAACTATTGCTTCTACGACTATCGCTACCGCTTGGTGATAAAGTAAAGCAATTACATGACGATTGCATTTCATACAATAAAGCGACAACCATATGGCTCCTGCCAGTTGCCGATAACTGTTACAAAACGTGATCATCTCATACAACAATTTATATATCATCATGTCTTGACCATATCACATCACAACATGCCGTGTAAAAACAAGTTAGACGTCCTCTACTTTGTTGTTGCAAGTTTTACGTGGCTGCTACGGGCTTCTAGCAAGAACCGTTCTTACCTACGCATCAAAACCACAACGATTTTTCATCAGGTGTGTTGTTTTAACCTTCATCAAGGATCGGGTGAAGTCAAACTCGATTCAACTAAAGTTGGAGAAACAGACACCTGCTAGCCACTTGTGTGCGAAACACGTGAGTAGAACCAGTCTCATGAACGCGGTCATGTAATGTCGGTCCGGGACGCTTCATCCAACAATACCACCGAATCAAAGTAAGACATTCCTGGTAAGCAGTATGACTATTATCGCCCACAACTCTTTGTGTTCTACTCATGCATATAACATCTACGCATAGACCTTGCTCGGATGCAACTGTTGGGGAACGCGGTATTTCAAAAAAATTACCTACGATCACGCAAGATCTATCTAGGTGATGCATAGCAGCGAGAGGGGAGAGTGTGTCCACGTACCCTCATAGACCGAAAGCGGAAGCGTTTAGTAACGTGGTTGATGTAGTCGAACGTCTTCGTGATCCAACCGATCCTAGCACCGAACGTACGGCACCTCCGCTATAACATCCCAATTTTCAATTTGGATGTTAATCATTAGGTCATCATATGCATCCATGCTATTTGCATTTTTATTTGATTTTATTTGAACATTTTGATCCTAAAGACACTAGTCAACTCAAGGACCATTTGAGAGAGTCGAGGTTTTATAAAAATTCCACTTTTGAATTTTTTTCAAAATTGGTAAATTTGGATCAAAGTGAATTTTATTTGAAATTATTTTTCCGAAATTATTTCCAAATAAATTAATAATGAGAGTAGATAATATGACTTCTTCAAAACAAAGGAAATAATGGAAATTAAGTTTAAATAAAATATTTATTTTATTTGAAATTTTATTGAGAACTTATTTGATTGAATTAGGAAAAATTGCATTTTTCAAAATTTCATTTTTTGCCCAGAAAAATGTTCATGTTGTCCTAAATATTAAGAGAGGGCCGTGAAAATTATTTTTGGAAATTTTAGGGTTTTTATTTATTTTATTTTTAGATTTTTACGTCCAGCGAAATTATTTTAAAAAAAATCTCCTGACCGAACTGGGTCGAAGCCCAACCAGCCCAACCGAGCCACCGCCGCCTTCCTCGCATGCGGGAGCCGGACTCTGCTGGAGTCCTAGGCCGCCCCGACCCCGCCGACCCCTCCCGCAAGTCGGAGACCCCCGAGGGCCTCTTTATAAGCCGCCATGGCCCCTCCCTTTCCTCGTCATCACGCCCTGCCGCCACCCGCAGCAACCACCACCGCCGCAGCCCGCACTGCCGCTGCCGCCTACTAGCGTCGCCGCCACAGCCGGCGCTGCGCCGCCGTCGCACGCTGCCGATCTGATCCCGCCGCCGACGTCGTTGACTGGTAAGAACCAGTTAGTTCTTTCGGTTTTGTTTTTAGATTGGTTTCTCGTTTTTGTTTCAGTATATTTAGTAAACGTTCGCTTATTAGATCGTTTTAACGAACGGTTTCCATTCGTTAGTCTACGGACGTTCGTCTGATAGATTTTTCTTTTTAATTTTATTTTCGGCCAGGGACCTATCCGCGAATACTTTTCTTACAGATTAGTCCCTGAACTTCAAACCCTCGTTACTTTTTGCTCATTTGTCCAAATCTAGTGAAACCAACACCAAAATCTTCGTCTTGTTCCCCTCTTTCCAGATAATCAACTTGAACATGATTTTGAAAACTTAAAATTTGGTTTCAAGCAGATTTGAATTCGAACTTCTTTTGATCGTTGTTTGAGCTTCGTAGCTTCGTTTTGATTGATTCTTTTTGCAAATCGAAGCTCTTCATTTGGACTTTCAGTTTGGATCTTTTATTTTGGATTTACTTTTGCATCTTATGCTTGAGTGCTTATGTATGCTATTGTTTGTTCACGATAGAGTTTCCGGAGTGCGAGGCTTGCTACTACGAATCACTAGGGTTTTCCGGTCGTCAGCAAGGCAAGTAACACTTTGATCATACCCCTTCATTACCTAGTTTTTATGCATTAGTTTCAGCCCTCAAACATTGCATGAGTAGGATTTGTTTAAACATGTGGGTATTGGGAAGTAGTTGATGAGGTAGCACCTATTGTCTTTTATCAAACCCTGGGTATTTTCTGTGTTATGCTTATATTGATATGCTATGCTCGTAGACATGGTTTGGTTTGAGAGAATTCATGAAAGTTGTCAGAGTTATTGTTAACTAAGATTTAACTTAAGGTGGCTACTTTAATACACATCTAGGGGGATTGGTTGTGGGCAACTGGGGAATCCAGTGTTGTCCAAGGAGATCCCGGGGAATCCGTGTGATCATCCTATGGTTTGCCACCCAGGCTCAAAGGGATCATATTTTTATTCATGCTGGAAACTTCCATGTGCAGCCACAAGCCATTATGGGCTCTGACATAGTTAAGTATGTTGTGTGACCTCTTTCAGTGGTAGACTAGCAGATGTAGGGGATGTAGGTGGTACGGTCTATCCGTCGTAAAGAGTTAATGCTTCTAAAAGACTGTGTCTCGGTCATCCGTTTCTCAAACATCATGTAGTGCGAGAAATGCAAAGGAGGAGATCGAGTCTTGTGGGGAAAAGTGTGCAAACCTTTGCAGAGTGTACAAACTAATCATGATTAGTCGTGTCCCTGATTATGGGCATCTTGAGTATCTTATGTTTGAATTATTATGTTGATCTCATCACTTTGCTTAATTAATTTGTCTGTTTATAACTTTTAATTTTGGGATTGAGTTGGGGTTACCTTCTCAATGTTTTGAACCAACTTTGGAGTTAAATAAAGTATATTCCTTTGTTGTAGGGAAAAATTAGCTTTACGCAAATGATAACCATATAGCCTCCACCAGCCATACACTGGTGCGCGTCGGTCCTAAACAAACGGTTTAAAACCCCTTTCGGCGACGGCATTTGGAACCGTCGCCAAGTGAGTGCGGGCGATAGGGGGTCCTTCCCACATGACCCAGAAACCGTCGGGGATAGGGCCCCTACAGTACTCCTACTCGTTTCTACTCACATTGCCATCGCAGTCGGTATTCTGTGGTGCTACATTTACGATGCGCGGCCCATCACAAACGGTTCACTATTATAGAATGTGTATGATGCGCGGCCCATCACAAATGGTTCACCGTTAAGAAGATTAGCTAATCGTCGTACGAGTGTTGGATAGGATTACGAAATGTCGGGCCGTCGTAACATCGCCGTACACGACAACTATCGCACACACTATTTTGTGCAACGTTTACGATGCATACTTCATCAGAAATAGTTCATGGTTGCGAATCATGTACGATAAGGCAACTAACACAAACATTTAGTTTGCCCCGCATCTTTTCTGATATTGTCTGACATTGCACATGCTTTGCAAACGGCAACTGTGTGCATGCTTGCACACGTTTCCTCTCTGTGAACCATCTCCGATTATGGTGCATATCGCAAACGTTTGTGTTTTACCAACCGTGTGTTCCATAACAACCTAGAGAGTGTGATTTCACCGTAATTTAATTGCTGCTTTTCCAAATTGTACCAGATTTGGATTTGAATTTGAATGTATGCTACAGCTTTATTCATATCCATCAAGTTCAAACAACTAATGCATTATTCGATTCATATGTACATATGTTCAAGAATTACATAAGAACCAAATAAAGAATGATGAACCACAGTTGTATACTTGTACTATTAAAGATGGTAAAGAAAGAGGTGAAATATATGCTAGTTGCTGAACAAGGTGAAGTGGAATGCCCATATTGTGCCCTCCTCCATGCAAAAGGCACGCACGACTCTAGTCCAACCCCTTGTGATGGCCGACCGCCCATCCTTCATAGTCTTCATGAAAACATCTAGATAATCATTGTGTTCTGGTAGAAATACTTTAACCTTTGCATGCCCACCAATCATGTAGTTTGAGAGGTAATCTTGATTAAACTGCTTTGGCAACCACTGCAAAGGAAAAATATTCAGACATTGCCATCTAACAGAACTCATTATGGGCAGTAAAAAGAAGGCTGCAGAGTTCTTACTTACCATCCTACAGTGCGTTGTTGTCTTGGATAAAGTGTAAACAAATAGTTTAATTGCCATCTTTGGACCCATTTTACTAACAATCTTTATCAGCTTCCTCACTTGATGCTGGTTCATCGATATCTCATTGCCCCATATGCAGAAAGGGTCGAAACGCGGATCTTTACCAATGACATATGTACCTAAAAGCACCAAGTTAATATTAGAAGCTAAACAACAATTGCACAATGATGTAGTACAACACTCTTTTATAATATGTCTGCATACATCCGTATGTGGTAGTCCATTTGAAATCTCTAAAAAGAAAAATATTTAGGAACGGAGGGAATATCTTTTAACATCCAGTATACTCACATATTAGATGAATTAACATCTTATATTATGGGCCGGAAGGAGTTTAGTTCATTCTTACAAATTATCTGCTGCTTTATCCACGGGTTACAGTTAGTTTGAGCTAGTTTGGGCTCAAATAGCCCTAAAGTATATCTAAACAAGAGGGCTAGTTTGAGCTAGTTGCATCTATAACCCACCCAAAAAACTAGTATCCAACCCAAGAGGTGCTAATTGGAGCTAGTTCTCCTGGTGCATTTATTGTCAATCTAACCCTGTCATCCAAACAACTCTTTGGATAGAGTTAGTTCAAGGTTAGTAATGAGCTAGAAACTAACTAACCTCTAGCTAAGTTGAGTATCCAGAAAGGGTTGTGTTGTTGCTGTTGCTGTTGCTGCTACTGCTCTTCTACATATATCTAGACATCATTAGAACGTTAATGTAACACTCTTCCTTGTTGCTATGTAGCCTAGGATTGCATATTTAGACATTAAGTGCAGTGCATGTTGCTATGTAGCCTCAGATATATTACATATGGCCCTAGTTAACCTAAGGAAAAATGGGTTGCAGATATATTCAGTTAAAAGTCCGATTCACCGATTAGTCCCTTATCAGCCGCCGGCCTATATGGTACCAGCTACCGATATCCTGAACAGTGAGCAGATATAAGCCATGGGATGAAACTAACCTCGATGGAAAATAGCAGTCGTTCCCAAAATTGTCCTATGTAGGTACATCAAGAAGCATGTTAAGCACAACGGGCTAAACATCAACCAAAATTACATATGGTAGACAAAATAATCTCCAAAAGATAGCTTCAGTGTGCAGGTTTAAGCACGCTAGTAAAGCAAAACAAGTGGAAAGGTGTGCTAACTGCAATAGGCCTAACATTTAACAACAAGCAAACATGGTCATTCAAACTGGTATTGTGCCCGTCTAAGTACACTGGTTATGGTTAAATAAAAATGGAAAGGTGTGTTAACTATAAGATGCAGCAACCAAATGTAGTCATTCATAGTGGTATTATTGAAACTGGTACTGATGAAATTGAACTGCACAGTTCATACTTGCACATATAGAACATCACGTTGTGAATAACTGGAATAAACAAGGCATACTACGAACAACCAAAGATAGCATTTGAAACTGAACATATGCTAACTACAAACAACCGAACAATCAAAAAACTTCAAAAGAGGCATATGCTAGCTATAACAGGCTTAACAGCAAGCAAATATATGCATTCCTATTGGTATGTTTAAAACTGGATTGATGAAATGTACTGCACAGTAAATAATTGCACATATAGAGCATCACATTGTGAACAACTGAAATAAACAAGGCATACTGCAAAGAACCAAATATAGCAATTAAAACTGGACATATTCTCACTACACAACAAAAGGGACTCAACAAAACAAATCATGGGTTTCCCCCTGTGAAGAGGCATGGCAAAACAATCATGGGTTTCCTCACTTGTCACGGATGGGCTCGTTCCTGTGGGAAGAGTACGAATCCTGGATGCGCTCCATGTTGTCGCAGATGGGCTCCTTCCCCTTGGAAGAGCACGGCTGTAGGGTGCCCTCCTTGAAGTCGTAGACGGGCGCTTTCCCCTTGGAAGAGTAGATGGGCTCTTTGCCCTTGGAAGAGCCGGAGAGGGTGCCCTCCTCATGGTCGTTGTTTATGAGGTCTGACTTGGAAGCTGTGGATCCCAAGCCAGCGTCGCAAAACATGTCCTTCAGAAATGACAAAAGGGGCTCGATGGTGATGTAGAATGAAAAATTGTTGACAGCAAGCCAGAGGAGATCAGTGGCGGGGCCCTGGATGAGATCGATGGCGGTTGAACCCGAGGGGTTGGGGGTGGGCCACTTAACCTGTGACACAGCCCGCCTCAAGGCATCGCTGTCGATGGCCTCGATGTCATAGCCGGCGGACAAGACATGCCCGCATACTCTAGCCCGCTGCTTGAGTGCCTGCCGCCAGTAATGGTCGTCAGCTTCCTCGGCGACGTTGGGCGAAGAGACGACTATACACCTCTTTTGAGCCAGTCGCTCCTCAAGGTCCACGGGAAGCGTAGACGGGCTTAGGCTGCGATGCTCTAGAGTGGGGGATGGGGATCTGTGGGAAAGGGGGTGTTTGGCAGGCGTCATCTAAGAAACTCAGAATGGCCTGGGTATCGAGATCGGTGGGTAAGCTGCACGGGCAAACTAGCAGAAGTTGACAACGGAGGCCTTACGGCGGCGGCGGGGACTTTTGCTAGGGTTTCGAGGGAGGGAGGGTGTGTGTGTGTGTGTGCGCGCATGCCCGAGGAGGTTTTGGTGTGTGTGTGTGTGTGTGTGTGTGTGTGTGTGGAGGGGGGCGCGGGGTGTTTGAGGAAATGAAGCAGGTACTGAAAATTTTACTACGCGGGAGTCAAAGGCTGGAGTGAAATGCCGGGCTATTGAAAATTTTGATGATAGTGCATCGCACACGGTCCGGAGATAACAACCGTGTGTCATGAAATAGAAAAACACTCTAGGCGGGTAGATATTTTCTAGGGATGCAGGCGGGATTGCGAACAAGAAACATCGCACACGGTCCGGAGATAACAACCGTGTGTTATGCAATAGAAAATCCCTCGAGGCGGGCAGATATTTTTTAGAGGGGGAGCCTCGTGGAGCCCAATGTACTATGCGGATGTGTGCGTGACAAGTGCACCGGCGTGGCACACGGTTAGTTTGAGTGAACTGTGTCTGTTGCATCATCCGACTTGTCTAATGTTCATAAATTTGGCAAAAAATGATGCGGGAGAGGGTCAAAACACGAACACACTTGCATGTGGACCAAATTTATGTATCAAAAGGGTGGTTTGATTTTCCAATACCAAATGCAACTTCGATGTGGCACCTCTCTCGCAAAGCGCACGGTATTGCTTGCCCCCACCTCCCCCCTCGTGTCGGCACGAAGGGAATCGTAAGCTATGAATGCATGCCCCCTCCCCCTCAACCGAGGTTCACCTATCAAAGTGCGAAGTAGCTAGCATCCCCCCTCCTCCCTCGTGTCGGCACGATGGGAATCCTAAGCTATGAATGCATGCCCCCCCAACCGAGGTTCACCATAGCAAAGTGCAAAGTAGCTAGCATCATCCCTCCCTCGTGTCGGCATGAAGGGAATCCTAAGCTATGAATGCATGCCCCCCAATGGAGGTTCACCTAGCAAAGTGTGAAGTAGAGCTAGCAGCCCCCCTCCCTCATGTCGGCACGAAGGGATTCCTAAGCTATGAATGCATGCCCCCCAACCGAGGTTCACCTAGCAAATTGCGAAGTAGCTAGCACCCCCCCCCTCGTGTCGGCACGAAGGGAATCCTAAGCTATGAGCAAGCCCCCCTCCCCCCCAACCGAGGTTCACCTAGCAAAGTGTGAAGTAGCTAGCAGCCCCCCCCCCTCGTGTCGCCACGAAGGGAATACTAATTAAGCTATGAATGCATGCCCCCCCCCAACCGAGGTTCACCTAGCAAACTGCGATGTAGAACCCCCCCCCCCCAGAGAGGCATATATCTCACCAAGATGGATCGTAAAACAGACCAAGAATAACCCACCTTGGTTGTACAACCTCTCTCTTGTTGTTGGTCAAAGTGATGGCCATCCATGCGACCCCGTAGATGGGTTAGCTCGCCAATAATCACGCAAGTAGCTAGTCCCCGTAGACAACCACAGCATGCGTGTGGCCCAAACATATGTATGGAGAGGTGTGTTTTTGAGTAACAATGGAACAACTTTGATGTGGCACCGTGATTTCAAACTAGAAATCCCCACACTGAGTGAGGGTTAGGTTGACGATGCATATGTATGTTACACCACACTTCAAGCCAACGACTGGGATTCATATACGCATGCATGCGTGCACAGTATGATAACACGAACCAAATCAAGAATCTGCCAAGGTAACCTATCTTGTTGTTGGTCAAGGTGATCATGGATGTCCATGCGGGCCCACGAATATATAGGCTTGTCGCCGATAACCACGCGAGGGAGTGTATCGTTCGAAGGCAACCACTACATGCATATGTATGGGGTGATGCATGCATGCATGTTTGAATACACAACATTGATCTGGCGCGTGTGTCAAAAATCATACACTAGCTTCCCACACAGAGCGAGATTGGTTCATGACGGTGTCGTTGTACTGGCCACTTCGACTCGACGGGAGGATTCATGTGTACACATGCATGTGTGTGTTCTCAAAGTGTATCATGCATGTCATCCTAGAGCAAAAATAATAATCCCCATCTAAGTCAGATTAACCTCTCTTGTTGTCAGGCAAAAAGAAGTGATGGACCAAGCGGGCCCACAGATGGAAAGCATCGATATCGCTGATAACCGCATCAGTGGGTGCGAGAGGACAACCACCACTGCTTTGCATGTGGGCCAAACATATATATGTTGAATACCCAAAATGCACAACTTTGATGTGCCACATGCCTCAAAAACCGTAAACCATGCACCCACATAGAGCGAGGTTCATATCAAGCGTACTGCATATGATGGTCCCCTTGCCCCCTCTTCACCGCATACTATATGCTCCTGCCGTAATATATGTACAACCCAAAAGAATCCTCATAGATGGTGAAATTAATTAACCTCTCCCAATGGAGGTCAAAGTGATGCATGCATGCATGCATCAACGATGGCCTCGTGGGCCCATAGATGGAAGCGTCACATGTGAGTGTCCTAGCTAGGATATATATGCATGTGGCCCAAAAAGGTGTTGTGTGATGTTTGAATAACCAATTTCACAATTTTGATGTGGCACGTGCCTCGGTAACCAAAAAGTCCCGACACTGAGTGAGGTGTACTTGTTCACGGACGCATATGTATAGTATATATGCTAGTCCCCTCCCACCTCTTCGACGTGTACTATATACCACCATAACACAAACAAAAAAGATTCTACCTTGCTGGTCAAATTAACCTCACTGCCAGCTGTCCGTCAAAGTGATGGATGACGACCTCATGGGCCCACAGAAAGCGTCACACGCGAGTATCGAGTGTCGTGTAGGACAACCATCGACTGCATGTGGCAAAACATTTATTTATGAAAGGGTTGTGTAATGTTTTAAATAACGATTTCATGACTCTGATGTGGCACTAACCTGCCTAACAAAACGACCAACCCACACAGTGGCTCACAACTCATAGTGTACTATGAGCCACCCGCCACCCGCAGACGCACCCCCCCACACACACAAACACCACGAATCCACCGCAACTGGGATGCATGTTAAATTAATTATCCCGCGGTGAACATACATGTTACCAAAGGAGGGACATTTTAATTTCAAAAAAATCACAGAGATCATTAAGACATTTTAGTACATTGATTAATTGATTTCCTATGGGTATAATGTGCAAAAATCAAATTTGAGCTACATGCACATGTGACAGTGCACCTAAATGGATTACAAAAACACATGTGTCTCACTAGGTGCATGTTTACTCCCCGTGCAACAAATTTCAAACACTGAGAATCTTGATTTTTAAATTCTAGTACATCCAAAACTTATTTGAAGTTCACGAAACTTATCGCGTTGTCATATGGACACCAATACAAAGTGGCATTGTACTTTTTTGTCAAATTTGAGACCAGTTTTGATGTAATCTTTATCTAATTACAAACGGGTGATTATTAATAATTGGGAACCAATATCCCAAACGGATTATTTATTCGAACCGTGAGCGTTAGACCAACAATGGATATGTGCCATGCTTCGGTTAAGCAATAAAGCGGCAGCATTAATCATCCAAATAGAAAAACAATATACATGCTGCCGCATGACCCGTGTGGCGTGCGAGCAGGCGTGAGTTGACAGGATACATGCGAGCAGTCCGCCGCGCAGGCAGACGGGGTGGCATGCGTGCATGTGTGTGAATTGACAGAGGCGTGCTCGCTGCGCAGTGTCATCGGGAGGCGTGTGAGTAGCTGTGTGAAACTTCGGTAGGCATGCCAGCAGTCCGGTGTGCAGGCTCACCGGGAGGCGAGCCATCGGTTTGACCGCCGCCTGCCTCTCTCCCATAACTCCCACTACTCCATATTAATGGTGTGCCTTCCCCTCATCCTCGCTACGCACACACAGTCATCTCTCTCCGCTTGCATCCTCGATGCCGCTCTCAGTCCTCAAAGCCGTTAGTGTATGAGCATGCCGCCGAAGCGCCCCATCGGAGGGAGTGGCGACGTCGGGGCTGCTAAAGCACCGGAGCACGACATGGAGATGGAGACAGAGGTTGCCGTCACCGCCGGCGAGTTATCGCTCCACCCTGACGTCGTCGACGGCATCGAGCTTCCACAGCCGGAGGCAGAGTTCCACACCAACTCTGACGATCACTCTAGCGACGACTCTGACGACGACGGACAGCTGGTTAGTCATCTATACCCATTTATGTGTCAAATAGATCATAGGGTTTCTCTGGTTACTCCTGCCTCCCCCTTTTTGGAATAGAAATCATGTGGTTATGTTCTCCCAATCCATGAAATCTGAGTAAGTTTTGTTAGATCCGTGTAGTGTATTGATTATTTGAATGGTACAGGTGATAAGCGATTAGTTGTTTCATCTGTGCAAATGATTTTTGCTAGTAATCCGACTAGGGTTAGTGTTTGTGCTAATAATTCCTAGAGAGGACTTGACAATTGATTTTGAATGACCTACCTATGTTTGTGCCATTATTTTCTTCAAGATTGGTCTGTACATAGACAGCTATGCTTAAAAATCAAACCATAATCTCTAGATATGTATAAATAAATAGCCATAAATTCCAAATCCTACTTCATGGCATGTAATCAGTGATTTGATGCCAAATTTGTTTTACTATTTATATAGGTGCTGACTGACGATGTGGACAGCGAGGATGAAGATGCCCAGAGGAGGTACAAGAGGTGAATCCTGAGGGGGGCTTTATGCGGGAATGCATAACAGGCGTATAGGACCTGGAACGACGGCTATGGATGCCCATTTTGCCACCACAAGATTCATGACGCGTATCTAAGTGTTCTGGCACATGCAAGAGGACGGGCCGTTGGCTCCTTCAAGCAGAAGTATTCTCGCAGGGTGGCGCACGGCGCGTATGCCGAGTACTTGGAGAAGCTTCAGGATCATAACGGCCACATGTGAGATGAGATGTGGGATGGATCGAACTATGTATGCTTGAGTATGCTTAATGACGGTTGAACTATGTGCTTATGGTTGAACTATGCTTATGTACTTGTACGCTTATTATCTATGTTTGAGTATGTTAAATATTTCGCCAAATTTTGGTAAAAATTACAACGGGGGACCAATAAACAAGGACGGAGGTAGTACGTCAATCACACACGGTTCCCAAAATTGGAACCGTGTGCAATGACTTTCATTTTTCCTGCTACGTCAATCACACACGGTTCGCTCTAGCAAACCGTCGCCCCCAAAAATTCTTTGTGGGACAGAAAACCCTCACCACCCAATTCAAAAAAGAAAAAAGAAAACCCTCACCATCCCCACGTCAAAAAAACCCTCACCCCGCCCGCCACTCCCTCGGCCCCTCCGGTACGTTCCCCATTCACACCTGCACAAGCTCCTCCGCGTCTATGCCATGGCACCATCTATCGCGGTGGTAAACACTTAGCTCGACGCCTGCCGCCGCCGCCCAGCTGCTGGCAAAGCCCACCGCATTTCGCCACTTCCGCTCATCGCCGCCTATCGCCATCGACTTTCTCAACGCTGCTCGCAGTCGACCCAGCTCTGCTTGGTTGGGGAACCTTCCGTATTGAGGGTTCTTTCTCATGGACGACAAGGTAACTAATTTAACGAGATATTGTCTCATCTCTTATCCCAGTTCATCTGCCTCCTTTAATCACCCGGCAGAAATCGCCATGAATTCATTTTTATTCGAGCTAATTTGAGGGTTTTCTTTCATTCATGGAATGTACAATGCGCCAACACTTCAGGACTTGGCAACCGCCGCCAGAGATTCCTCTCATCGTACCAGATAACTTGAGCATGCGCGCGGTATGTTCAATCTCACCCTAAATCGGTTGGCATGGCCTACTTTCCTGAACATATTCTAAATATTGCTAATTTGGATAAAGGGTGCCACATGCACCATATACGTCAAAGGGGATTTTTTCCCCCTCTTCTTTCTATATTAGGCAAATTAATGATGTATTGTTCTTTCGATTACTCTCATATTTCCATGACATCATGTTTACCCTATTTGTTTAATTATAGACTTTTGTCCTTTGATTTCAACTGTTGTACAGTTCTTTAAATTTGGGCCCATATTTGCAGTTACCATATTTTCTATAACAATCCTACCATTTTCTGTAGGACATCCCTCGCTATGCAACAGATTATGTAGTGCACATTTTTTCCTTTACATACATCAAGGCTCCACGAATGTCATACTGCACACAACCCATGGATTTACAATCGTTGCTATTGTAAGACTTGATGAACGTGGTGACTCCTATTTTGGCACTGGCTTTTGGAATGAAATGGCAAAGTTTTATGTACTGAAAGCTGGCACTAAAATTGCATTGCACATAGAAGGGCCTGGTCATGAGATATATGCTAACTTCCTCGAAAAAATCATCCATCCAGACTTTGTTCGAAGTAAGTTTTCTTCTCAACTATCTGCATATGTTGACTTGCCCAGCAATGTCAAATGAATTGTGTAGTATTTAAGCAACCAATTGTTATTCCCTTTTCTTACTATATCCCTACCTAATAACTTCTAGTTACCAATACACTTTTCTATTGCCCTGTTTTAACTAAATATTCCATGTACTCCCATTTTTCTCAAAAGTGCCGCTGACAAGGAGACTCCGGAGGTGGAGAACAGGGTTGCCAACAAGCGGGGGCAGGGCGAGCTAGAACCGCAAGCGACTCCAGCAGGCCTAGAATTAATCAGCAGCCTCCCCGATGATATGTTGAGAGTCATCATCACCCTCCTCCCAATCAAATATGGGGCACGAACAACCCTCCTTTCTCAGCGGTGGCGCCCCCTATGGAACTCCAACCCTCTCGACCTCAACGACACCCACGAGCTCTGCCATGGCTATCGCAAAAGCTTGGATGCGCTCTCCAAGATCCTTGGCAGTCACCTTGGCCCAACCAAAGGCCTTAGATTGTCAAGTTCCTTTCCAACGGCAAGGACCCAGCCAAGCTTGACGACTGGTTCCGATCCCCCGCCCTAGATCAGCTCGAGGAGCTCACTTTTGATGATGGGCATATGCGGTCGCTGCCAATGTCCGCACTCCGCCTCGTGCCCACGCTGCGCGTCTCCAAGTTCAAGAACTGCCATTTCCCGCCCCTTAATGATGTGCTGCTCTTATTCTACCATGACTAAAGCACCTCGAGCTCGTCGTCGTCTGCCTCTCAAAGGGTGACATGGAGCGCCTGCTCCGTGGCTGTACTGCACTTGAGTACCTTCGTCTTTAGGTGATCAATGGGTTGAGTACCTTCCATGTCACCTCCATGAGTTGTTGTCTGTTGTCCTTAAACCGCCGGGTCGCCCCTTTATATACATAGGTCGACGCCCGCCGTCTTACAGAGTCTCGAGGTCGGATCATCAACGTGTCCAACTCGGTCTCTATTCCTTCTATCTTACAATACAAGTTACATAATAATGACGGTTTATGTCTATAGCCTTAACCTGCCTTTGGGCCTTGGGCCTTCATGAAGCGCCACCATCCTTTGTCTTCCTGGGCTTCAAATAATAATCATCATAAAGTTAAACCGGCCACTCTAGGCCGGTTTATGTCCAGTAATAATATCCCCAACATTAGGCCCCAAATTGATTTGAACTTGTTCATGTCAATCTTCAACACTTAGAAAAATTTCTCTCCTTGAACCTTCGCATGGATCTTGTAAACCGCCGTGACATCATCCTTCAGATTTGTAATAAACCGTTGTGACGTAATTTGTTCAGTAAATCCATAGATACCTTTTATTAATGAGCATCCAACAATTGAGGCAACAATCACATTATCTATCCATTTTTTGGGCTCCTCGATTCCCGTGCATGTCGCTTATCTCTTTGTCCTTATAAATAGGGCGGAGGACCCCTTCCTTTTCTTTCCGTTGCCATTTTCTCTCTTCTTCCTCCTTGCAACGCCCCTGCACCTGAGCACCACCGCCGTCCACGAGCTTCGCCGCTGCCTCACCGTCGGCCGCTACATCTACCTGATCGTACCAGAGAGACGCGATGCACCTCCGCTACTTCGATAGCTGTTGTAAGTCTTCCCCCTTTTCTCTGTAGATCCACTTAGGGTTCATACGAGTTCATGGCGCTCTCTTCCTGTTCTTTGCCAGTCCATAGACATCAGACCTAAAACTTGATGCGTGTCGTGCAGTAGCTATGGTAGTCCTTACCTCAACCATTAAACGAAGCTTCATACACATAAGAACTTGATCTGGACCTTTTGTGAACTGCCTCAAGACCAAACTGTTTTAGGTCGAAATATTTTTCCTTTCCTGACTTGTAGTAGATCCAAAATGCGAATATGATCTTGTGAAACCTGTTTTTCTTCACTTAGCCATTTTGCTTCAGATATGTACCTTCTTTATCTGCGTAGGCGGTTTATCTTTGTAGAAAATAACCTGTCATATGCCATTAGTCCCCTTGTAAACCGCTCATCGCTTTACCATTTATAACTGCATCAACCTCCGATTTAACAATATTATATGCTTCAATTCCTTTTTTCTTAACCGGTTGCGCCTTATGCATTTGTCATTCATGAATCATAAACCGGCATTATTCCTTTCAAGTTCTTCACTTGCAATGGCCAAACAATTCTATTCCTGTAACTGGGTCCCTTCCCGGGTTACCGAGGAGCAACTGGATGGATGTGTCAAAATTGGCACCTTGTAGAAGAAGGATGAAATCCATTGGCGAATTCCTGGCCCTGAATGCCCTCCTACCCCCAAAGACGGTGAAGTAGTAGTGTTTGCTGATCACATGGGCCGTGGTTTTAAACCGCCTGGATCCAAGTTTTTTTGTGATGTACTTGCCAGCTTTCAGATCCACCCTCAAGATATTGGACCCAACTCTGTATCCAATATCTGCAACTTTCATGTGTTTTGTGAAGCCTATCTACAAGAAGAACCGACTGTCGAGCTGTTCCGGGATTTCTTCCACTTAAACCGTCGCATTGAATTTGTAGACGGACCCAACACTAAACTTGGTGGCGTCTCTATTCAGAAAAGGAAGGATGTTAGCTTTCCTCATGCCAAACTTCACAGTCACCCAAAGGATTGGAATCGGACGTGGTTCTATTGTAAAGATACTTCTCCTGAAAATGATAACCCTCTGTCGGGTTACCGTGCTCACCGGCTTACCAACACACATCCACTTCCACAGCGGCTAACTGCCAAGGAACGGGCCTCGTATGCACCACAACTCGCCGAGTTTAGAGCTTTCATGGTGAACGGTTTGACAGGCGTGGACTTTGTTCGTTGCTGGCTAACCTGGAGTATCTTGCCGTTAAGTCGCCGCTCCGATTTAATGTGTGAGTATACTAGTGACTTAAAGGACTCTCAGTGTCATATTAACATTCAGCTAATAGATGATGAAGTCATTGAGTCTGTCAAGAAAATGCTGAATGAACCGGAAGCTGTGTGTAGTAAAACCGGGTTAAGTCCCTTTTACACACGGAACAAACCACCCGCTCTAAGAATTTCTTTGCTTCTGCTTTATATCTGATATTCTTGAACTGTGCAACCCTTAATACCCTATACCCATCTTTTAAACAGGGTGATGACCCGTTCTGGAAAAGGAAACCGCAGGAGAAAACGATGAAGGCTCCTCATCCTAAGACGAAGGTTGTCAACAGACCTGCCAAGAGGAAGGCAACTGAACCCATCAATTTAGATCTTTATGACGACGTTGATGAACCAAAAGTAGAGGTAGAACTTGATTCTCTTGGTTCACTTTTCATGCACCTCATTGACAATGATGTTTATCAGGAGGACGCTGAGGGCAGCCAAGCTAACGATGCAAAGGTAATTATCCTTTCCTCCGGTTCAGACCCTCTACCAACACAAAAAATCCGTCAAGAAGTCCGGAAAGTAAGATTTTCTCACCCCCTAGCTCACTTGGATCCAAACTTTCTTTTGAAGATGCATCAACACAAAGCTCGTCGTACAACCCGACATAGCGGCCAAGTAATCACCTCAACTGGTATGCCAAACACCTCGGTTGAGAAGTGCCAATCTGAGGTCTCAAATACTTCCAATACTTCTTACCCCAAGGCGGGTTATTTCCGACAGCCTCTTAATCCGTCTGATTCGAATTATCAGGGAACGCCGCCTTCATCATCCGGTGAGTCAACTGCCACACAGCTTCCACCCCTCAAGACCGTCCCTGGATAAATGCTTTAAACTTTCTCTTTTTGCCGCTTTATACTTATATGCTATATTGATATGTATATCTTTCTCTTTTAGAGTCAAGGCCAGACCCAGTAAGAAGGGTCGTGTAGATAAACCATCCGAGGACAATGTGATTGTTGAACCGGAGACAATTTCATAACCGGAAAGAGCAGATGCCGACGCCACACTTGCTGACCTGCCACCCCCAGATCATGTCTTTACTGAACAAGCAGAAGTTGATACCGCAGTGCAAGATGATAAACCGGCAAGTCCAGTCCGTATTGATGATGGACCTTCTAGTCCTGTTAAAGCTACTGATATTCCCCCAACTCCAGTAAAGGCTGCTGGTGACAAGGAACCTGATGTTATCATTACTGGCATTGGCCACACCTCCCGAGCCATCCTGTTGCATTAGCGAAACACAATGCCAAAGACGAACATGCTGCCATGCAGAAAGGCAAATGGAGTACCGATTTATCGAGCTATGCCCACTTTAACGCCCAGGAGCTCCATTCTGGGTTTTTTAACCGCCTCTACACAAACCGGGACTATGAGGCCGGTTTAGTGAACTTGATGAAGGAACGTTATGAGGTAATTACAAATCCTTTTCCCTCTTAAGTATTAATTCCAGTAGCTCCTAAGGGCCGATTTACGATAGTAATCAAAAACCGGGACTTCATAATACCGCACCTCTGCTTACTTATCCTTTACGGGCCGGTTGATCCTTTAAAAATGAACCAGTACTTTAGTATTGTGATCTTGTAACTTTCACCTATGTAGTCCCCAAGGGCCGGTTTATCTTTCCAAGGTGAACCGGGACTTTAACCATTGTTACTTTGAGCAGATGTACATTAGCCCCCAAGTGCCAAGAATAATGCTTGCATTACACTTGGGACTTTGAAATAATTTTCTAGAACAAAGCGATTAGGCATTAGCCCCCAAGTGCAAAGTGCGTAACTTGTTATACGCTTGGTACTTCAAATATATATAGCCCATTGATGATATGTCTTTTCTTGATAGGCTGAGCTGAGTAAAAGGAAGCCCAAAGCGCTGATCTTCAGGAGAACATTAAATCTCAGCAAGCGGAGGCTTCTAAAGGCAAGGAGGAACTGACTAATGTCTTAGCAGCCATGGAGAAGCTGAAGGAAACCTTTAAGAAGGAACGTGCAGATTGGGACACAGAGAAGGCCGAAGACGCAGAAGCAGCCCTTAAACCGGTGGTTGAGGAACTAACCGGTTTAAAGCGGCAAATAAATGCCATGACCTCTGTTGTATTTGGTGAGTGTCCTCATCTGATGTTTTTCAAGTCACCTTTACCTTATCAGTTACCGATTTACTGATGCTTGCAATGTCACAGGGACCCGCATTACCCATCTGGGCTCCGATATGCAGATGAAACTGAAGGTTGCCTATACTTTGATAGAGCAGCTGTATTCCGGATCCCAATGGGTTATTTGCACTGCTGCTTATAACATGCCTCCACCAACGCTGATAAAAGAAACCATCGAGAAGCTGTCAATGTTGCCTGCCCGGCTGGATTAACTTAAAAGATCAGCTGCAAGGTCAGGCGTGCTGACCGCGCTAATCCGGGAAAGGCATGGATTCCAGATCTTGAACCGGCAGATATTGGCCAAGGCTATCCCGGCGTAAAGGAAGACAGTTCAGAATTCAACAATGATGATCTCCGAAGGCTGACAATGGAACTGCGACCCATAGCGAGCAAATTGGCAGGTGAAACGGATCTATCTCATTACCAGCTGGTTTATGATGCTGATCAGAAAAGATATCCTGCGCCAATACATGATGTAGAAGATCTTGTTCCGCCAATTCCTAAGCACACTTATGCCCCTGACATTGATCCTTCCACCCTTATAAGTGAAGAAGCTATGTTCCAAGCTTTAACTGGAATCGATTGGACAACGATTGATTTCCAACCACTGGGTAGAGAGGAGGAGGATGCACCGACTCAAGATGACCCTCAATCTTCAAGCTATCCTGGTGATGAATCCTGAACTGGAGGCCGGTTTAGTCTGTCGCAGCCTACCATTCTTACTGAAACAATTATCCATTGTGAGCATTAAAACGCCTTGTATAGGCTAGTTCAAACACTTTTCTGTTATGCCATCGAGCATACTTATTTTGCTTGATACTGACAACTCGCCATGCTTTTGGGATCTTTATTATATGCATAATCCATAGTGGCTATATTTTAACTTGTTCCTGCATACAATAGATTGAAGGGGTCCTAGCGGTTTACCGCTGGACGGGTCAAGATGCCCAAATATATAGCCTAGGTGTAAAGCCAAAGCTGTTTAAAAACAACCAGATATAAAACAAAGAATACTTGTTACCTCAATGTTAGACACATGGCTTATTATAAAAGGGTGACGATACCAAGCTAGAGTATAGATGACTCCTTCCCGGTTGCCGGTTTACGATAAAACCGTACCGGGTTATGATAAACACCAGTTTTATCCACATAATACTGGTGACTTGTGGTCAAAACCATACCGCAATAATAAAAGCCGGATTATAACTGATCGTGTACAAACAAATGAGCATTGTAAGCCACACCCGGTTGTATTAAACACCGGTTTATCAAAAAATACTTATGAATAAAAAGAGAAAAAACTTTGTAAAAGATACAAGAAGAATATGCAAGGCTTTTCATGGGCTGCTAGGCCCTAAATCGAGGCTTTTCATGGGCTTCCAGGCCTCTGAGTTAAACTATTTTTCAAAGACTTTTAAGATGGACCTCAATCTTTAACCAATCATCGTTTTAACTTTGACAAGTTCAGGGTCTATGAGATTGACTTGTCAAACGTTCGACAGGTCATACCAGGTTTACTTGGATGGAGTGGCTTACTGAAAGAGGTAGGATAACCCGGGGTTTTAGGTGAATACACCTGGCTTCCAAGCCTAGCTTGATAGCCTATTGCAAGGGTGCATACTCTTTGTTCTTTTTAGAAGCAAAGAGCCCCCAAGCAACATTTGAGCTGTGCTCAGTGGGTGCCAATGTTTGAGTTCTGTTAGCGCAACACTCTCTTTGGCTCCACATAATTTCCTTTTGGCCTGAAGCCTATCAAGAGGTGTAGCTATGGTGTGAATAGAACCAAGCCCCTAGTGATTTCCCTTTGGCCTTAAGCCGATCAAGAGGTGTAGCTAAGGTTCGGATACGACCAAGCCCCCTAGTGATTTTATATGTGTGATTGTATAAGCTGGATCAGCAGAACTCCGCTTTATGAACAGGAGCCCTTATGTAAACATACTTGATGTAAAGACAACAGAGACCCCGCTTTAGTCAAGGCTCCGTTTTTTATATTGATCATAATATATACATTGTCATTAATATGTACATAAAAAAGAGCCTATGGCTTAAGTATAGTAAAGTCGAAGATGAGCTATATTCCACGGCCGCTTGGTTTCCTCCTCTGATTTATGTGAGTCTTTGTGCCCTCGAACATCGATAAGGTAGTATGATCCATTGTGCAAATTTTTGTTGACCACAAAAGGCCCTTCCCAAGGTGGGGATAACTTGTGCATATCACTCTGATCCTGGATGAGCCAGAGCACCAGATCGCCTTCCTGAAAAGTTTTGGTTTTAACCCGGCGGCTGTGATAACGTCGTAGATCTTGTTGATAAATCGCCGAACATGCCGCAGCAAGATCACGCTCCTCATCTAACAGGTCCAATGAGTCCTGGCGTGCTTTTTCATTATCAGCTTCAACATAACCCGCCACTCGGGGTAAATCATGACGTATGTCACTAGGGAGAACTGCCTCTGCTCCATAAACCATGAAGAAAGGCTTGTAACCCGTAGATCTATTTGGTGTGGTGTTGATACTCCATAACACAGAAGGTAACTCCTCCACCCAACAACCCGGCGTCCTCTCTAAAGGAACCATAAGCCAGGGTTTGATACCTCTCAAAATTTCTTGATTGGCCCTTTCTGCTTGACCATTAGATTGGGGGTGAGCCACTGATGACACGTCAAGCCGGATGTGCTCACGTTGACAAAATTCTTCCATAGCACCCTTGGACAGATTAGTACCATTATCAGTGATAATGTTGTGTGGAAAACCAAACCAGAATATCACCTTTTTGATGAATTGAACCATTGTGGCCGCATCACACTTACTGACTGGCTCCGCCTCTACCCACTTGGTAAACTTATCAACCGCCACCTGCAGGTGGGTCTTCTTGTCCTTGGAACTCTTAAAAGGTCCAACCATATCAAGCCCCCAAGTTGCAAACGGCCAAGTGATTGGAATCATTCTTAATTCTTGAGCCAGAACATGAGCGCGTCTTGCAAACTTCTGACAACCGTCACACCTCTTTACCAAATCCCCAGCATCAGCACGAGCCATCAACCAATAGAAGTCATGATGAAAGGCTTTAGCCACCAAGGACTTTGAACCGGCGTGGTGACCACAATCTCCTTCGTGGACCCATGCAAAATCTCACAACCTTCTTGAGGAGAGACACAATGCTGAAATGCTCCTGTGACGCTGCAATGATGTAGCTCCCCATTGACAATGGTCATAGACTTGGACCGCGGATTATCTGCCGGGCCAAGGTTTCGTCGTCTGGTAACTCGCCCCAGTTCATGTACGCCAGGTATGGGACCATCCAATCAAGAATAACATGAAGAGCTGCCACCAACTAAGCCTCGGGGTCAGGGACAGCCAAATCCTCCTCCGTAGGTATCTTGACTGACGGATTGTGCAACACGTCTAGAAAGGTATTGGGTGGCACCGGTTTACGTTGAGAGCCTAAGCAACTTAAAGCGTCTGCCTCTTCATTCTTGCGCCGGTCTATATGGTCAACCTGATAACCCTTGAAATGACCAGCCACTACATCCACCTCCCGTCTATATGCCGCCATGAGTGGATCCTTGGAATCCCAAGTGCCAGACACCTGTTGAGCCACCAGGTCCGAGTCACCAAAGCACTTAACCCGGCTCAAATTCATTTCCTTAGCCATCCGAAGGCCATCGAGCAAGGCCTCATACTCAGCTGCATTGTTAGTACAAGGGAACATTAAGCGGAGAACATAACAAAACTTATCACCTCGTGGGGAAGTTAATATGACTCCAGCCCCCAAGCCCTCCAATTGCTTGCACCCATCAAAATAAATAGTCCAATAAGTGTTGTCTGGCTTTTCCTTTGGTGCTTGCAACTCTGTCCAATCATTAATGAAGTCCACAAGTTCTTGAGATTTGATTGTTGTGCCGGCGTATATTTTAACCCGTGAGGTCCAAGCTCAATAGCCCATTTAGCAATCCGGCCAGTTGCTTCTCTGTTTTGGATGATATCTCCCAAGGGGGCTGAACTGACTACTGTAATAGGATGACCCTGAAAATAATGCTTGAGCTTCCGGCTTGCCAAAAAACCCGTACACCAATTTCTACCAATGTGGGTATCTCTGTTTGGAACCAATAAGCACCTCGCTGATATAATAAACCGGCCGTTAAACCGGATACTCTTTTCCAGCCTCCTTGCGCTCCACAACTATAGCCACACTAACAGCCCGGGCATTAGCAGCCACATACAGTAGTAAGGGCTCTTTATTGACCGGAGCCGCAAGTACAGGTGGCCTGGCTAACTGTCTCTTTAAATCCACAAATGCTTTATCAGCAGCATCGCTCCAAATGAAGTCATCTGTCTTTTTTAGCATTTGATAAAAAGGGATAGCCTTCTCCCCAATGCGACTGATAAACCTGCTGAGGGCTGCAATCCGGCTTGCCAAACACTGCACATCGTTGATACACGCCGGTTTAGCCAAGGATGTGATAGTTGTGATCTTCTCCGGATTAGCTTCAATGCCCCTGTTAGACACCAGAAACCCCAAGAGCTTGCCTGATGGTACACCAAAGACACATTTGGTCATATTAAGCATCATCTTATAAACCCGGAGATTATCAAAAGTTTCCTTCAATTCCCTATCAATGTTTCCTCCTTTCTGGACTTCACCACAATATCATCCACATATGCATGAACATTGCACCCAATCTGTTTGTCCAGGCAATTCTGGACGCAGCGCTGATAAGTTGCCTGTGCACTCTTGAGCCCAAAAGGCATAGATACATAGCAGAAGGCTCCAAAGGGAGTTATCAAGGATGTCTTCTCCTGGTCCTTAACTGCCATTTTTATCTGATGATAACCAGAATAAGCATCCAGAAAACTCAAACGGTCACAACCTGCTGTAGAATCAATAATTTGATCGATACGAGGGAGAGCAAAGGGGTCGGCTGGACAGGCTTTGTTTAAGTCTGTGGAATCCACACACATACGCCAAGTGTCGTTTTTCTTAAGTACCAGCACCGGATTAGCTAGTCACTCAGGGTGAAAGACCTCCACAATAAACCCTGCTGCCAAAAGCCGGGCTACCTCCTCGCCAATAGCTTTACGCCTCTCTTCGTTGAAGTTGCGGAGAAACTGTCTGACCGGTTTAAACTTAGGATCTATATTAAGAGTGTGCTCGGCGAGTTCCCTCAGTACACCTGGCATGTCAGAAGGCTTACATGCAAAGATGTCCCAGTTCTCATGGATGAACTCGATGAGCGCGCTTTCCTATTTTGGATCCAGGTTAGCGCTGATGTTGAACTGCTTGGATGAATCGCCAGGAACAAAGTCAACCAACTTAGTCTCCTCAGCCAATTTAAATTTCAGCGTCGGATCATGCTCAGTAGTTGGCTTTTTCAGAGAAGTCATATCTGTCGGATCAACATTGTCCTTATAAAATTTTAGCTCCTCTGTGGCGCAAACCGACTCAGCATAAGCCGCATCACCTTCTTCACATTCCAAGGCAATCTTCCGGCTCCCATGCACCGTGATGGTCCCCTTATGACCTGGCATCTTAAGCTACAGATAAACATAACAGGGCCTTGCCATAAACTTAGCATAAGCCGGCTGTCCGAACAGGGCATGATATGGACTCTTGATTTTCACCACTTCAAAAGTCAACACCTCTGATCTTGAATCATGATCATCTCCAAAAGCAACTTCCAGAGCTATCTTGCCAACTGGGTATGCCGATTTACCAGGCACTACCCCATGAAACACAGTGTTTGACGGTTTAAGATTCTTATCTGTTAACCCCATGCGATGAAAGGTTTCATAGTAAAGGATATTGATATTGCTTCCTCCATCCATAAGCACCTTGGTAAATTTATACCCCCCAACCTGAGGTGCCACCACTAAAGCCAGATGACCCGGATTGTCAACCCGGGGTGGATGATCCTCTCGACTCCACAGGATGGGCTGTTCAGACCAGCGCGGATAACAAGGTACCGCCGGTTCAAAAAAGCTCACGGCTCTTTTGTGAAGCTTCTGATCGTGCTTACATAAACTAGTGGTGAAGACATGATACTGCCCACTATTCAACTGCTTTGGATTGCTTCGATAACCCGATTGCTGTTGTTGTTGATTCCCCTGATGGTTGTAACCTCCCTGGTTGCCCTGGCTGCTCTGATTGCCATGTCTGGTTTGGTTGCCTAGAATCCTGAACAGGAGCTGCCACCACCATAACCCGGCCCATGGAAACCGCCTCCTGAACCGCCTGGTGGTCCATTGTCATATTGAAAAAGATTTCAATTTTTGAACTCCCGCATGATGAAGCAATCCTTCCAAAGATGCATAGCTGGCCTCTCCTTTGACCCGTGCTTTGGGCAAGGCTGGTTTAGCAGGTGCTCCAGATTGGGGCCTGAACCTCCACCCCGCTGGGGTGGTTTACCCTTACGCCGCTGACCGTTATCCTGGGTGTTGGTGTTAGACACAAAGTCCAAGCTATTATCTGCCTTGCGTTTACCATTGTTCCCATGACCCGTTGGGTTATGCTGCTGCCCCTTGGTGTTGCCGTTCTTCTTTCCCTTCCCCATCTTGTCATCGTCAGACTCGGGGTCCTTGGTACTATCAGAGTCGGCATATTTCACCAGAGCCGCCATAAGTGTTCCCATGTCCTTACAATGGTGTTTGAGCCGTCCCAATTCCAGCTTCAAAGGTGCAAACCGGCAATTGCCTTCCAATGTTAAAACGGCTGTGTCAGCATTGATGCGGTCTGATGAATGCAAAATCTCTGAAACCCGGCGCACCCAGTGCGTTGTTGATTCTCCTTCCTCCTGGACACAGGCGGCTAAATATACGATTGACATGGGCTGCTTGCATGTATCCTTAAAATTCTGGATAAACCGGTCCCTTAACTCGGCCCACGATCCAATAGAGTTAGCTGGTAGATTTTTCAACCATGTGCGAGTTGTTCCCTCCAACATCATGGTAAAGTATTTGGCACACGCCACTTCGTCCACATCCAGCACCTCCATTGCCATCTCATAGCTTTCCACCCATGACTTGGGGGATAAATCGGCGGTGTAATTTGGCACTTTGCGCGAGCCTTTGAAATCCTTGGGCAGCCATACATTGCGTAATGCGGGGACAAGACATGTAACTCCTAAAGAACTTGAGGTAACCCCTGGCTCTACCGAAGCTATCAGATGAACCGGAGTGAACTGACGAACCGGAGTGAGTTGACGAACCGGAGCTTCGTGTTGTGCCGCTAACTCGGCTTCTCGACGTGCCCTAGCGTGATCCACTACATCCTGAGCATTGCCACCGCCCCCGGCGGGTTATTCGCACGGGGCGGATTATGATTCCGCGCAATGCTTGATACGGCCAGTTCATCGATATGCCTAATGTAGCTCCGGCTCGGGCGGGGAGTAGAATGAATCCTTTCGCGGATGTATGAATAAGCCTGCTGCTGAGTCAAAGCTGTCTGAAGGAGCTCCCTAGCCCGTCGTGTTTCAACTGCCACTGGGGACTCGCCATCAATCGGGAGAGCTGCTAATCGTGAAGCGGCGGCAATGATGGTATCCAACGGGTTAGAGTAATGACCCGGATGTGTTGAGACATGTCGTGACGGGACATCGTTCTGACGAGGCTGAAGCGGCCGATCCATCACACGTGGCTGAACCGGCGCCCCGGTCCCAGGTGCCTCCACCCGGTTTACTACTGGCTGGTTGCTGGTACCTGCTCCCGGCGTGTTAAAGAGATTCCTTGCCTCAAAGACCGGCGGAAGGTGCGACCAGTATCTTCTCCTCATGACATCATCTGACGCACTCTGATCCAGCCTAAGCCGGCAAGCCTGAGCCTCTTACTCAGCCCGCTCCATAGCCAACCTGGTGTTCTCTGCTGTCAGGTCCGCTTTAGCTTGAGTTATCTGATCCTTTTCCTTTGCAATATCTGCATTGTGCTGATCCTGGTTTGCCGCGTCCACCTCTACTGCCAGCAACGTTGCCAAAGTGTCGAACAAGTCAGACAAAACCTGAGCCAGAGGTGGTGCAGAGCCCCCTGCTCCTGCTGGTGTTGTTATTGCTGAACCGGAGATCATTGCCGCGGCGGTGGAAGAGTGTTGCATTGCTTGTGTACCGGCCATGAAGACCGCGACCCGACTCAGCAGATCAAGGGGGTCCGGAATACTGTCGCCATCATAACCACCACTAATCCGGCCATCCTACAGCCGATACAGTGACTCGGTCTCTCCGGTTGAAGACTCGTCATCAGAGAAGACAATGGTTTCACCACCAGATGCTGATCTATCCTCATATTCTGCTCCATGGATAACACCCACGAAGATATGCTTTACGATGGGCTGAACTTGGGCAGAGCTTGCACACTGAGCCGTCTCGATGATGTTGGTGCAGATGTCCGGCTCGGGGCCCGGTTCACCGATCTTGCCGATGAAGACGTGAATTCCACCAAAGGGGATCCGGTACCCGTACTCAATTGAGCCGGCCTCAGGACTCCATCCTGCATCGTTGATGTAGAGCTTGCCGCGGCGACTTTTAGTCATCCGGCCCACAACGTATCCCTTGAGTCCTTCGAAGCTACCTTTCAAGAACTCGAAACCATCATGCGATGGCCCCATGGTGGGCGCCAACTGTCGTGGTTTTGTCACGGCAGATGTCCTCGTGAAAGGACTTAGTCGTGGAGCCATTGCTACGGGTTAGCTTAAAGGGGTTAAAGCAGACAAAGGACGCAAGAGTTTATACTGGTTCGGCCCCTTACGATGAAGGTAAAAGCCTACTCCAGTTGTGATGGAATTGCTAGGGTTTTGATAACCAGGGAGCGAATCCGCTTTGCCTGGCTCTCGAGTTGTTGTGTGTTGTCCTTAAACCGTTGCCAGGTCGCCCCTTTATATACATAGGTCGACGCCCGCCGGCTTACAGAGTCCCGAGGTCGGATCATCAACGTGTCCAACTCTATCTCTATTCCTTCTATCTTACAATACAAGTTACATGATAATGACGGTTTATGTCTACAGGCCTTAACCCGCCTTTGGGCCTTCATGAAGCACCACCATCATTTGTCTTCCTGGGCTTCAAATAATAATCATCATAAAGTTAACCCGTCCACTCCAGGCCGGTTTATGTCCAGTAATAATATCCCCAACAAGAGAGGACAAGGAAAGAGGGGGTGCCGCCCCCTCCCTACTCCAATTCGGATTGTCCATGGGGGGCCTCCCTTGTGGCCCTACTGGCTTTTCACTAAGGCCCATGAACATCCCGGGGGGGTTCCGGTATCCCCCGATAGTCCGAAACTTATCCGAAACGACCCGAACCATTCTGGTGTCCGAATGTAACCTTCCAATATATGAATCTTTACCTCTCGACCATCTTGAGACTGCTCGTCATTTCCGTGATCTCATCCGGGACTCTGAACAAACTTCGGTCATCAAATCACATAACTCATAATACAAATTGTCATCGAATGTTAAGTGTGTGGACCCTACGGGTTCGAGAACTATGTAGACATGAACGAGACACATCGCTGGTCAGTAACCAATAGGGAACCTGCATGCTCACATTGGCTCCTACATATTCTATGAAGATCTTTATCGGTCAAAACCATATAACAACATACGTTGCTCCCTTTGTCATCGGCATGTTGCTTGCCCGAGATTTGATCCTCGGTATCATCATACCTAGTTCAATCTTGTTAAGTCTCTTTACTCGTTCCGTAATGCATCATCCCATGGCTAACTCATTAGACACATTGCTTGCAAGGCTCATAGTGATGTGCATTACCGAGAGGGCCCAGAGATACCTCTCCGATACACAGAATGACAAATCCTAATCTCGATCTATGCCAACTCAACAAACACCATGGAGACACCTGTAGATCATCTTTATAATCACCCAGTTACGTTGTGACGTTTGATAGCACACAAGGTGTTCCTCTTGTATTTGGGAGTTGCATAATCTCATAGTCAGAGGAACATGTATAAGTCATGAAGAAAGCAATAGCAATAAAACTGAACGATCATTATGCTAAGCTAATGGATGGGTATTGTCCATCACATCATGTGATCTTGTTCATCAAATGGCAATACATGTCTATGGCCAGGAAACATAACCATCTTTGATTAACGAGCTAGTCAAGTAGAGGCATACTAGGGACACTCTGTTTGTCTATGTATTCACACATGTACTAAGTTTCCAGTTAATACAATTCTAGCATGAATAATAGACAGTTATCATGATATAAGGAAATATAAATAACAACTTTATTATTGCCTCTAGGGCATATTTCCTTCACCTCGTCCTCATGGTCTGTCTGCTAGCATGTGTCTCGTCAACTCATGCATGCTCGTACGGCACACGGGACGCGTGCGTGGCACGTATTATATTTATTTTTCCTTTTTGATGATTAATTCAGCCGCTTTATTGCTTAACCGAAGCACGACACTTACATTGTTGGTCTAACGCACACGGTTTGAATAAAGAGTTTGTTTGCGGTATTGGTTGATAATTATTTATAATTTCCTGTATGTAAAAATATTATATCAAAACTTGACTCAATTTTGAAAAAAAATATACCATAGTCTTTTGGTGTCCATATGACACCACGATAAGTTTCATGAATTTCAACTTAGTTTTGGATTTATTGGATTTTAAAATCAAGATTCTAGATGTTAGAAATTTCTTGCATGGGGACTAAACATGCACCCATGGACACATACACATATGATTTTGCAATCCATTTTCGTGCACTATCATGGGTCTCATGTAGCTCAAATTTCGTGCACTATCGTACTCACTCGCGTGGGCTCGCGAGGTCGACGTCTAGCACTATGACATGCGATGAGGGAGGTTAATTTGACCAACAAGGATGGTCTTTTTTGTTTTTCTTATATGTACAGTAGGAGTATATATATAGTACCGTTGAAGAGGGTGGCCAGGGGCAATACTACACGTCATATAGGATACTCACTCGCATGCGATGCTTCCATCCGTGGTCCCGGGAGCTTTTCCTCCATCACTTTGACCTAGCAAGGAGGTTTCTTTTTCGGTTGTGTTGTGGTAGTAGTATATTGTACGCGTCTAAGAGGGGAGGAGGGGCCGGGGAAGCAGATATATACTACACACACGTCATTTATTGATCTCGCTCCGTGTGGGGACTTTTCCGAGGCAGGTGCCACGAATAAGTTGTGCATATTGGGTATTAAAAACATCACCAATGCATTAGACCATGTGTAGATGATGGTTGTCACTCATTCACCTGCGACTCTTCCCTCCATGGGCCAGTGAGGTTCTCATCCATCTAATATATGACAATACAAGAAAGGTAATTTGACGAACAAGGAGGATTTTTTTTGGTTTGTGTTACGGTACATAAGTAGGAGTATATATTACGCATCGAAGAGGGGAGGGGGCAACATATATATACTACGTGTCATGAACCTTGGTTCGTGTGGGGGGCGACTTAAAGGTTTGTGAGGTAGGTGCCACATCAAAGTTCAGCATATATATTAGGTATTCAAACATCACAACCACACATCTCCATACATGTGTTTGGCCCACAAGCAAGCGATGGCGGTTGTACTATGGCACTCACTCACAGGGTTATCGGCGAGATGCTTTGTCCATCTATGTGTGCCCGCTTGGTTAATCAATTCAACCAACAACGACAGAGGTTAATTTGACATATAATTAGGAGGGGGTTAAATTTTGGTTCGTCTTATATGGTTTGGTACATGCAACTATACTTCGCACACATGTGTACGCATGAATCCCTCCCACCAGGTTGAAGTGGTGGTGGGGCGGGGAGCACGCGACACATCATGAACCAGATTTGTGTGGGGATTGTGCGTTTTTCGACGCATACATGCACCACATCAAAATGTTGTGCTTTTGGTATTCAAACATATACGCATGCATCACGCATGTCCATACATATGTTTGGGGAACTGATAAGTCTCCAACGTATCTATAATTTTTTATAATCATTTTATAATCATTTTATATCATTTTTTGGTACTGACCTATTGACATAGTGCCAAGAGCCACTTCCTGTTTTTTCCATGTTTTTTACATCGCAGAAAATCAATATCAGACGGAGTACAAATTCCACGAAACTTTACGGAGATTTTTCTATGGGCCAGAAGGAACACAACGGACCCAGGCTGTGCATAGGGGGTGCCCTGAGGGGGGCACAACCCACCAGGGCGCGCCAGGAGGCCCAGGCACGCCCTGGTGGGTTGTACCCACCTCAGGTGCCCCCAGACCGCCTCTTTGCTCTATAAATACCAAAATATTCCCAAAACCCTAGGGGAGTCGATGAAATATTCATCCAACCGCCGCAGAGTCCAGAACCACCAGATCCAATCTAGACACCATCTTGGTTGGGGTTCACCACCTCCATTGGTGCCTCTCCGATGATGCGTGAGTAGTTCTTTGTAGACCTTCGGTCCGTAGTTAGTAGCTAGATGGCTTCATCTCTCTCTCTCTCTCTCTCTCTCTCTCTCTCTTGATTCTCAATATAAGGGTCTCTTGGAGATCCATATGATGTAACTCTTTTTGCGATGTGTTTGTTGGGATCTGATGAACTTTGAGTTTATCATCAGTCCTATCTTTTTACATCCATGAAAGTTATTTGAATTTCTTTGATCTCTTGTATGCATGATCTCTTATAGCCTCGTATTTCTTCTCCGATATTTGGGTTTTGTTTGGCCAACTTGATCTATTTATCTTGCAATGCGAAGAGGTGCCCGGTAGTGGGTTCGATCTTATGGTGCTCGATCCTAGTGACAGAAAGGGAACCGACACGTATGTATCGTTGCTACTAAGGATAAAAAGATGGGATCTATATCTTCTTCAAAACAGTCACCATACCTACCTATTATGTTTTCCATGGCCATTCCGAGATATATTGCCATGCAACTTCCACCGCTTTCGTTTGATGACTTGAGCATTTATTGTCATATTGCTTTTCATGATCATATAACTAACTTAGTGTTTGTGGCTCAGCCAGCATTCATCATTTTTCATACATGTTACACTAGATCATTGCACATACTGGTACATGCCAGAAGCATCTATATAGAGTCATATTTCGTCATAGGTACCGAGTTGTAATTTTTATTTCTTTTGAGTTATAAGTAAAAAGAAGTGTGATGATCATCATTATTCATTTTCAGAGCAGTGCCCCAGTGAGGAAAGGATGATGGAGACTATGATTCCCCCACAAGTCGGGATGAGACTCCGGACAATGAGAGAAAAGAAAAAGGAGAAAAAAGACAAAAAAGAAGGGGCATTGCTAGTATCCTTTACCACACTTGTGCTTCAAAGTAGCACCATGTTTTTCATATGGAGAGTCTCCTATGTTGTCACTTTCATATACTAGTGGGAATGTTTCATTATAGGATGCACACCCACTTAGTTTTCATATTGAGATTTCATACACTTATAGCTCTTAGTGTAGTTGTTTCATGGCAATCCCTACTCCTCACGTTGATATCGATTGATGGGCATCTTCATAGCCGTTTGTTAGCCGCATCGATATGAGACTTTCTTAATTTTTTGTCTTCTCTATATTTACCCCTATCATCAAACTCTATTCCACCCATAGTGCTATATCCATGGCTTGCGCTCATGTATTGCGTAAGAGTTGAAAAAGCTGAAGCTCGTTAAGAAGTACGATACAATTGCTCGGCTTGTCATCGCAGTTGTGCATGATAAATACTTTGAGTTAAGAAAATGGAGCATGACAAGACTATATGATTTTGTAGGGATAACTTATTTTAGCATTGATATTTTGAAAGACATGGTTGCTTGTTGATATGCTTGAGTATTTAAATTATTATGTCAACACTAGACTATTGCTTTGAATCACATAAAAAGTTCGGTTGTCCATGCTATAAAGAAAAGAATATGATATGACATGTTAAACATCACTCCACATCAAAAATTCTATTTTTATCACTTACCTACTCGAGGACAAGTAGGAGTTAAGCTTGGGGATGCTGATACGTCTCCAACGTATCTATAATTTTTTATTGTTCCATGTGGTTATATTATCAATCTTGGATGTTTTATAATCATTTTATAGTCATTTTATATCATTTTTGGTACTAACCTATTGGCATAGTGCCAAGTTCCAGCTCCTGGTTTTCCGTATTTTTTACATCGCAGAAAATCAATATCAGATGGAGTCCAAACGTCACGAAACTTTACGGACATTTTTTATGGGCCAGAAGGAACACAACGGGCCCTGGCTGCGCCTGGGGGTGCCCCGAGGGGGGCACAACCCACCAGGGCGCCAGGAGGCCCAGGCGCGCCCTGGTGGGTTGTACCCACCTCAGGTGCCCCCCAGGCTGCCTCTTTGCTCTATAAATACCCAAATATTCCAAAAACCCTAGGGGAGTCGACGAAATATTCGTCCAGTCGCCGCAAAGTCCAAAACCACCAGATCTAATCTAGACACCATCTCGGATGGGGTTCACCACCTCCATTGGTGCCTCTCCGATGATGCGTGAGTAGTTCTTTGTAGACCTTCGGGTCCGTAGTTAGTAGCTAGATGGCTTCATCTCTCTCTCTCTCTCTCTTTATTCCCAATACAATGGTCTCTTGGAGATCCATATGATGTAACTCTTTTTGCGGTGTGTTTATTGGGATCTGATGAACTCTGATTTTATGATCGGTCATATCTTTTTATATCCATGAAAGTTATTTGAATTTCTTTGATATCTTATATGCATGATCTCTTATAACCTCATATTTCTTCTCCGATATTTGGTTTTTTTTTGGCCAACTTGATCTATTTATCTTGCAATGGGAAGAGGTGCCCGGTAGTGGGTTCGATCTTACGGTGCGCGATCCTAGTGACAGAAAGGGAACTGAACGTATGTATCGTTGCTACTAAGGATAAAAAATACGGGGGTCAATATCTATGAAATAGATAAATGGATCATGTCTACATCATGTCATCATTCTTACTGCATTACTCCATTTTTCCATGAACTTAATACACTAGATGCATGCTGGATAGCAGTCGATGTGTGGAGTAATAGTAGTAGATGCAGGCAGGAGTCGGTCTACTAATCTTGGACGTGATGCCTATGTAATGATCATTGCCTGGATATCGTCATAATTATTTGAGGTTCTATCAATTGCCCAACAGTAATTTGTTCACCCACCGTTTGCTATCTTTCTCGAGAGAAGCCACTAGTGAAACCTACGGCCCCCGGGTCTTCTTTCTCATATAATTGCTCGCGATCTAATTTTCCTTTCCATTTTTATTCAGATCTATTAAGCCAAAAATACAAAAATACCTTTCTGCACTCTATTTTATTTGCGATCTATTATTTCAATCTACTACAAATTTCTGGCATCGTTACCCGAAAGGGATTGACAACCCCTTTAACACGTCGGGTTGTGATGTGTTGTTATTTGTGTGCAGGTGTTGTTTACGTTGTGTTGCTTGGTTCTCCTACTAGTTTGATAAACTTGGTTTCTTCACTTAGGGAAATACCTACTGTCGATGTGTTACATCATCCCTTCCTCTTTGGGGAAATACCGACGTAGTCCTAGCAAACAGGAGCTTTTCTGGCGCTATAGTCAAAGAGAAATCAAAAGGATTTTTTGGCGCCGTTTTCGGGGAGGATCTTCTTCATAACCAGGTTCCTAATTACAAATCTCATCTCCTCGCAATTTACATTATTTTCCATTTGCCTCTCGTTTTCCTCTCCCCCACTTCACAAAAATTTGCCATTTTATTCGCCTCTCTTTCTCGTTCGCCGTGTTCTTGCCGGATCTGTTTTTGAGCGCAATCTTGTTCTGTGGTAATCATGACTCAAGAGAACACCAAGTTATGTGATTTCTCAGATACCAACAACAATGATTTTATTGGCACTCCGCTTGCTCCTCCCGCCACTAGTGCAGAGACTTGTGATATTAATACTGATTTGCTGAATCTTGTTATGAAAGACCAATTTTCCGGTACTCCTAATGAGGATGTCGTGTCTCATCTTAATACCTCTGTGGAATTATGTGATATGCAAAAGAAAAAAAGATGTGGACAATGATGTGGTCAAGATGAAATTATTTTCGTATTCTTTGCGTGATTCTGCAAAAATTTGGTTCTCTTCTTTGCCTCGCAATAGTATCGATTCTTAGAATAAGTGCAAAGATGCTTTTATCACTAAGAATTTTCCGCCCGCAAAAATTATTTCCCTTAGAACCCAGATCATGAATTTCAAGCAACTTGAACATGAGCATGTTGCAAAATCTTGGGAAAGTGTGGAAATGATGCTAAAGAATTGCCCAACTCATGGGTTAAATCTTTGGATGATCATACAAAAAACATTATGCAGGGTTAAATTTCATTTCTCGTAATCTTTTAGATTCCGCCGCGGGTGGTACTTTTATGGAAATTACTTTTGGTGAGGCCACCAAATTGCTTCACAATATCATGGAAAATTATTCTCAATGGCATACGAAAGGGCTCCTACTAGTAAAAAAGTTAATTCGGTTGAAGAAATTTCTCATTTGAGTGAAAAAGTTGATGCTCTTGTGAAATTGGTTGCTAGTAGAAGTGCTCCTATTGATCTTAATGATATGCCTTTGTCTAATTTGATTGAGAAAAATAGTGATGCCATAGATGTGAATTTTATTTCTCGAAATAATTTCAACAACAATGCTTATAGAGGTAATTTTAATCCTAGGCCTTTTCCTAGTAATACCTCTAATAATTATGGTAATTCCTATGGAAATCAATCTTATAATAATAATAGGAACACCTCTGATCTTGAGAATAATATTAAAGAATTTATCAGCACGCAAAAAGTTTTCAACACATCCATAGAAGAAAAGTTGAATACAATTGATGATTTGTCTAGAAGTGTTGATAGAATTGCTCATGATGTGGAAAATCTCAAGAAGAATTTTTTTGTGCCTAAAGTAGATGAATCAATTAAAGCTCTTTATGTTTCTATGGATGAAAGTAAGAAAATAACGACTATGCTTAGAGCTAAAAGAGAGTTCTTAGAAAAAGCGTTTACTAGTGATTTGTTTCGCGAAAGTGATGAAGATCTTAAAATGATTGGTGTTTCTTCTGTTGATTCCTTGTTTAGTAAAGTTAATATTGATGAAAAAGGGACTGGAGAAGAGTCAACTTTATGTAGAAGGCGTCCCAATATTTCAGAGGGTGAAAATCTTGTTGAAAAAATTGATGAAAGTGGGTTTGAAGAGGTCAAAACTTTAGCTAGTGATGGGCCCACTCTTTTGGATTACAAAGACTTTAATTATAATAGTTGCTATTTGATTGATTGAATTTCTTTGACGCAATCCATGGTAAATTCACCCCATGCCTATGAACAAAATAAAGCTTTTGCTAAACATATTGTTGATGCTATGATGAAAGTTGTTGAAGAAAAATTGGAATTAGAAGTTTTACTTCCTAGAAAATTGCATGATCAATGGGAACCTACTATCAAAGTCAAGATTAAAAATTATGAGTGCTTTTCTTTGTGTGACTTGGGTGCTAGTGTTTCTACAATTCTGAAATCTGTATGTGATGTCCTTGGTCTTACCGATCTTGAATCATGCTCTTTAAATTTGCACTTGGAGGGTTCTACTATTAAAAAGCCTATGGGAAGAATTAATGATGTTCTAATTCTTGCAAATAGGAATTATTTGCCCATAGATTTTATTGTTCTTGATATTGATTGCAATCCGTCTTGTCCAATATTCTTGGTAGACCGGTTTTTACACACTATCGGTGTCGTGATTGATATGAAAGAAGGCAATATTAAGTTCAAATTTCCCTTGAGGAAGGGTATGGAACACTTTCCTAGAACTAGAATTAATCCACCTTATGAATCAATCATGAGGGCATCTTATGGATCTCAAACCAAAGATGACAAAACTTAGATCCTTGCTTTATGCCCAGCTAAGGGCGTAAAACTATAGCGCTTGTTGGGAGGCAACTCAATGAATAATTTTTTTCTTGCTTTTTGCTTCATGTTCTTGTGTGTTAGTACAATTATGCTACTGTTATGATTGTGTTTTTTATGTTTTAATTAGTGTTTGTGCCAAGTAAAGCCTTTAGGATCTTCTTGGGTGATAGTTGTTTGATCTTGCTTAAAAAATAAGTGCAAAGATGCTTTTATCACTAAGTATTTTCCGGCCGCAAAAATTGTTTCCCTTAGAACCCAGATCATGAATTTCAAGCAACTTGAACATGAGCATGCTTCAAAAACTTGGGAAAATATGGAAATGATGCTAAAGAATTGCCCAACTCATGGGTTAAATCTTTGAATGATCATACAAAAATTTTATGCGGGGTTGAATTTCGTTTCCTGTAATCTTTTAGATTCCGCCGCGGGTGGTACTTTATGGCAATTACTTTGGGTGAGGCCACCAAATTGCTTGACAATATCATGGAAAATTATTCGCAATGGCATACCGAAAGGGCTCCTACTAGTAAAAAAGTTAATTCGGTTGAAGAAATTTCTCATTTGAGGGAAAGGGTGATGCTCTTGTGAAATTGGTTGCTAGTAGAAGTGCTCCTATTGATCTTAATGATATGCCTTTGTCTACTTTGATTGAGCAAAATAGTGATGCCATAGATGTGAATTTTATTTCTCGAAATAAAATCAACAACAATGCTTATAGAGGTAATTTTAATCCTAGGCCTTTTCCTAGTAATACCTCTAATAATTATGGTAATTCCTATGGAAATCAATCTTATAATAATAATAGGAACACCTCTGATCTTGAGAATAATATTAAAGAATTTATCAACACGCAAAAAGTTTTCAACACTTCCATAGAAGAAAATTTGAATAATTGATGATTTGTCTAGAAGTGTTGATAGAATTGCTCATGATGCGGAAAATCTCAAGATGAAATTTTTTGTGCCTAAAGTAGATGAATCAATTAAATCTCTTTATGTTTCTATGGATTAAAGTAAGAAAAGAACCGCTATGCTTAGAGCGATAATTCTTAGAAAAAGCGTTTACTAGTGATTTCTTTCGCAAAAGTGATGAAGATCTTAAAATGATTGGTGTTTCTTCTATTGATTCCTTGTTTAGTAAAGTTAATATTGATGAAAAAGGGACTGGAGAAGTGTAACGCCCTCGATGCGGCTATATCTCCCACGTGTCGAAGCACGACTTAGAGGCATAACCGCATTGAAAGCAATGTCGCAAGTGAGGTAATCTTCGCACAACCCATGTAATACATAAGGGAAAAAGATACATAGTTGGCTTACAATCGCCATTTCATACAATTACATGAATAAAGCATTACAACATCCAAATACAATCAAGGTCCGACTATGGAACCAAAATAAAAGAAGACTACCCCAAATGCTACACAGATCCCCGATCGTCCCGACTGGGCTCCACTACTGATCAACTAGAACGAAACAACATAAAGGACACGATCTTCATCGAGCTCCTCCATGAGCTTGGTTGCGTCATCTACACGGTCTCATCGGCACCTGCAAGCTGGTTTTGGAAGTATCTATGAGCCACGGGGACTCAGCAATCTCGCACCCTCGCTATCAAGACTATTTAAGCTTATGGGTAAGGTAAAGGTATGAGGTGGAGCTGCAACAAGCGACTAGCATATATGGTGGCTAACATACGCAAATGAGAGCGAGAAGAGAAGGAAAAGCACGGTCGGTAAAAGTATGATCAAGAAGTGATCCTAGAGCAACCTACGTCAAGCATAACTCCAACACCGTGTTCACTTCCCGGACTCCGCTGGAAAGAGACCATCACGGTTACACACGCGGTTGATGCATTTTAATTAAAGTCAACTTCGGGTTTTCTACAACCGGACATTAACAAATTCCCATCTGCCCATAACCGCGGGCACGGCTTTCGAAAGTTCAAAACCCTGCAGGGGTGTCCCAACTTAGCCCATGACAAGCTCTCACGGTCAACGAAGGATATTCCTTCTAGCGGGAAGACCCGATCAGACTCGGAATCCCGGTTACAAGACATTTCGACTATGGTAAAACAAGACCAGTAAAGCCACCCAGATGTGCCAACAAATCCCGATAGGAGCTGCACATATCTCGTTCTCAGGGCACACCGGATGAGCAAGACGTCAGGTGGGCCAGCGCAGAGTTGCCCCTAGTAGCTCCGGACATCGCTCGGTTGGACCAACACTTAGAGGAGCACTGGCCCGGAGGGGGTTAAAATAAAGATGACCCTTGGGCTGGCCTAACCCAAGGGAAAAAAAGGCTAGGTGGAAAATGGTAAAACCAATGTTGGGCCTTGCTGGAGGAGTTTTATTCAAGGCGAACTGTCAAGGGGTTCCCATTATTACCCAACCACGTAAGGAACGCAAAATCCGGGAACATAACACCGATATGATGGAAACTAGGGCAGCAAGAGTGGAACAAAACACCAGGCATAAGGCCGAGCCTTCCACCCTTTACCAAGTATATAGATGCATTAATTAAATAAGATATATTGTGATATCCCAACAAGTAAACATGTTCCAACAAGGAACAACATCTCCATGTTCCAACAAGGAACAAACTTCAATCTTCACCTGCAACTAACAACGCTATAAGAGGGGCTGAGCAAAGCGGTAACATAGCCAAACAACGGTTTGCTAGGACAAGGTGGGTTAGAGACTTGGTTCAACAATATGGGAGGCATGATAAGCAAGTGGTAGGTATCGCAGCATAGGCATAGCAAAAGAGCGAGCAACTAGCAAGCAAAGATAGAAGTGATTTCGAGGGTATGATCATCTTGCCTGAAATCCCGCAAGGAAGAAGAACGAGCCCATGAAGAAGACAAACGGATGTAGTCGAACGGGTACTCACAACGCGACGTTACCGGAACCAACCCGAAGAAGCAAACACCAGAAAGAAGCACACACCATAGTAAATAACCAACACATGAACATGATATGATATGCGGAATGCGGTATGTGATGCGTATGCATGATTTGACAAGGAATGATTGAACCTGGCTTCAACTTGCAAATCCAAGTGTGCCACTGGAAAGAGGAGATGATTTTGGTTGAAATCGATATAAAGATCGTCGGAATCGGATGCACGGTTTGGAAATGGCAAGCAATTCAAATATGACATGGGTCTGCGATTAACAGTAAGTAGCCATCTAAATGCAACAAGATGAAAATGCTACAGCACTCAAACATGGCAACAAAATACATGGCAGGGATCCATTCATGATGCTTAACAAAAGATGAACACTGAGCTACGGCCAATTATCCATTAATAGGTTCAAACAAGCATGGCAAAAGAGCAATTGGTAAACAGATTTCAGACTTAGTGAATTTAACACTTGCCTGGAAATTCAGATCAGATAGCACACTTTGGAGCAAGAAAACTATATGCTACAAGAACTTAACATGGCAAAGTAAAGCATGGCATGGAGCTACTCAAAGAGCTTAACAAAAGTCCCTTAGTGACCTTGAGCCAAAAGGGATCGGAAAATACATTTGCAAGCATGTTAACATGGCAAAAACATAACCAGATCACAGACTTAGTGAAAAACTGGAGCATGCAAATCAGATATCAAGTAGGCATGTTTACGAGCTCGATGTACTCACTACAGAGCATGTCATGACAATCTAAGCATACATCCCTCAAGAATACATATTATACAAGCTAGACATGGCAAGAACAATAACATAGCATGCACGAATCAACAACAACATCCTCGGCAAAATCGCTAACAAGTAGACAATCTGCCAGGATTCATGAAATAGCAAAAGTAGAGCTCGATTGACTCAAGCTAGGGTGCTCCATAATTGCAAACAAAGACATGCATGGATATAGCACTACAAGATTAACAAATAATCCTTACTGATCATCCTCAAAAGAGGCACGGATCACTAGGAAACAACATGAACATATGGCATATTGAGATAAACGTCCAAGGACTTAGTGGAAATGCTAAGTCCCTGAAATCAGCATTAACGAATGCATCACTTTGCAAGCTTGTGCTAGTCACCACACACATCACAAAAATACATGGATTGCACCTCTGGAAAGATGGCAGAGCATATAACAAAACAAATGTAGAGCTCATGAACATATCATGCACACAATAATCATGGCAAAAATGACAAATATCTAATTGGAGCAGCAGATCTGACAATTACCTCAAATAGCACTCTTCCAACAACATTTCGGGCATCAATATGATCTCAAATGAAAATGATGCAATGAGATGAAATGATGTACTCTCTGAGATGAACATTTTGATATGCTATATGCTCAAATCGGAGTTACGGATGCGGAGATACGATGCGACGAACATAGAAAAATAATTAGGGTTTCGGGGCAAAAGTCAACCGAGAGGGGATCTAGATCTCAGATCCAGATTGCACGGATTTCGAGGCGGCGGCGCTCTCGCCGGAATTCATGTCCGTGGTGGCCGGAGCTTGAAAGATGCGAGGCGAGGTGCAGCGGGCGGCGCCGGACCTGCGGCGGCCACCGGCGAAAGCAGCGCGGCAGGGCGGCGGGCGGCGGCCTCGGTGGAGCTGGCGCGGCGGGGTGGCACCTGGCGATGAGGTGGCGAGCCGGCGGGGCGGCGGAGGAGCTTGGCCGGGGAGAGGGAGGTGAGGATCGGGCTCTCACGAGCCGAGCGACAGGCGGCGGCGACCGGGCCCGGAGGGCCCCGCGCAGGCCCTGCCGGGCCGGCGGGTGAGGAGCGGCGGCGGAGAAGAGGCAGGGGCCAAGTGGCGCAAGCGGATAGGCCGAGGGCGGCGGCGATGGTGACATGGCGGCGCGCCATTGGTCGGGCGACGTGGCCGGCCGAGGTGGACATGTCCGGCCGCCGGGCGGACATGTCCGGCGGCGCAAGGAGGACGAAGGTTAGGGTTTGTACCGCGAATATTTCGGAGGGGGTCACATATTTATAGGTAGAGGGAGCTAGGAGAGTCCAAATGAGGTGCAGTTTTTGGCCACGCGATCGTGATCAAACGCCTGAGATGATGGAGGTGGTTCAAGTGGGTTTTGGGCCACTTTGGAAGGGTGTTGAGCTGCAACACACACGAGGCATTTTCGGTCCCTCGGTTAACCGTTGGAGCATCAAACGAAGTCCAAATGGTACGAAACTTGACAGGCGGTCTACCGGTAGTAAACCGAGGCCGCTTGGCAAGTCTCGGTCCAATCCGGAAATGTTTAACACCCGCACACGAAAGAAAGGTAGAAATGACCACCGGAGGAGAACGGAGCGCCGGAATGCAAACAGACAACGGGGAAAATGTTCGGATGCATGAGACGAACACGTATGCAAATGAAATGCACATGATGACATGATATGCAATGCATGACACGCAAGCAATGACAAGGCAACAACAGCGAATAAGCGGAGCACACTTGACACATTGGTCTCGGGGCGTTACAAGAAGAGTCAACTTTAGGTAGAAGGCGTCCCAATATTTCAGAGGGTGAAAATCTTGTTTAAAAAATTGATGAAAGTGGGTTTGAAGAGGTCAAAACTTTAGCTAGTGATGTGCCCACTCTTTTGGATTACAAAGACTTTAATAATAATATTTGCTCTCTAATTGATTTTATTTCTTTGATGCAATCCATGGTAAATTCACCCCATGCCTATGAACAAAATAAAGCTTTTGCTAAACATATTGTTGATGCTATGATGAAAGCTCTTGAAGAAAAATTGGAATTAGAAGTTTCAATTCCTAGAAAATTGCATGATCAATGGGAACCTACTATCAAAGTGAAGATTAAAAATTGTGAGTGTTTTGCTTTGTGTGACTTGGGTGCTAGTGTTTCTACAATTCTGAAATCTTTATGTGATGTGCTTGGTCTTACCGATCTTGAATCATGCTCTTTAAATTTGCACTTGGTGGATTCTACTACTAAAAAGCCTATGGGAAGAATTAATGATGTTCTAATTCTTGCAAATAGGAATTATTTGCCCATAGATTTTATTGTTCTTGATATTGATTGCAATCCGTCTTGTCCAGTATTCTTGGTAGACCGTTTTTACGCACTATCGGTGTCGTGATTGATATGAAAGAAGGCAATATTAAGTTCAAATTTCCCTTGAGGAAGGGTATGGAACACTTTCCTAGAACTAGAATTAATTCACCTTATGAATCAATCATGAGGGCATCTTATGGATCTCGAACCAAAGATGACAAAACTTAGATCCTTGCTTTATGCCTAGCTAAGGGCGTAAAACTATAGCGCTTGTTGGGAGGCAACTCAATGAATAAATTTATGTTTGCTTTTTGCTTCCTGTTCTTGTGTGTTAGCACAAATATGCTACGGTTATGATTGTGTTTTTCATGTTTTAGTTAGTGTTTGTGCCAAGTAAAGCCTTTAGGATCTTCTTGGGTGATAGTTGTTTGCTTGCTGAAAAATAGAAACTTTTAGGCTCACGAAATTAACTTTCATTTTTTACCAGAGATCGATAAAATACCCATTACACTTCAAGTAGATCAATATACGAATTTCTCAGGTCGTCCCAATTTTTCAGAATTTTTGGTGTTACAGAAGTATTCGAAATAGTCAGATTGCTACAAACTGTTCTCTTTTGACAGATTCTGTTTTCTTTGTGTTGTGTGCTTATTCTGATGGCTCTATGGTTTTCTTTGATAAGTTCTTGCCATAGAACAGTTGGAATATAGTAGATATAATACAAAAACAAAATATGAGTTGGTTTCATACATCACTTATAGTAGTGGTTTATTATTCTTATACTAACGGATCTCACAAAGGTTCTGTTGAGTTTTGTGTGATTGAAATTTTCAAGTTTTGGGTTATCTTACGATGGATGAAGGAAAGATGGAAGAGCCTAAGCTTGGGGATGCCCCGGCATCCCAAGATATTATCCAAAAATGAGCAGCCAACTAAGCTTGGGGATGCCCCCGAGTGGCATCCCCGCTTTCTTCCAACAACTATCGGTATTTTACTAGAGACTATATTTTAATTTGTCACATGATATGTGTTTCGCTTGGAGCATCTTGTATGATATGAGTATTTTCTTGTTTTATTTTGTGTTTTACATCATCAATCCTTGCTGGACACACCTATTTGAGAAAGCCAAAATTATGTCATGACTTGTTAGAATTGCTCTCTATGCTTCACTTAAATCTTTTATGAGCTAGGACTTGCTCTAGTGCTTCACTTATATCTTTTTGAGCACGGTGTGCTTAGTATTTTTTAATGAAATGCTCTCTTGCTTCACTTAGATTTATTTGAGAGTTAGTAAAATTTTGAAGAAATTCTCTCTTGCTCCGCTTAAATTTTTTTGAGAGAAAGAAATATTATGATCATGATCTTCACTTATATTTGTTTGAGCTTATGAAAAGCAATACATGAAAATTAGTCCCAAAGTGATAGATATACAAGAAGGATAAAAAAAGAAAAATGTCATGAACATCATTGGACAAAATAAACTTGATTCTTAGTAATAGTTTTGAGATATGATGATGTGAGATGTGAGTTATGTTGATGAGTAATTATGCTCTAGTAGGAATATTGATGTTAAGGTTTGTGATTCCCGAAGCATGCACGTATAGTCTCTCGTTACGCTATAATGTTGGAGCATGATTTATTTTTGATTGTCTTCCCTATGAGTGGTGGTCGGGGACGAGCGATGGTCTTTTCCTACCAATCTATCCCCCTAGGGGCATGCGTAGTAGTACTTTGCTTCGAGGGCTAATATACTTTTGCAATAAGTATATGAGTTCTTTATGACTAATGTGAGTACATGGATTATTCACACTCTTACCTTTTCACAATTTGCTAGCCTCTACGGTATCGTGCATTGCCCTTTCTCACATTGAGACGTGGTGCAAACTTCGCAGGTGCATCTAAACCCCGTGATATGATACACTCTATCACACATAAGCCTCATTATATCTTCCTCAAAACAGCCACCATACCTACCTATTATGGCTTTTCCATGGCCATTCCGAGATATATTGCCATGCAACTTCCACCGCTTCCGTTTGATGACTTGAGCATTTATTGTCATATTGCTTTGCATGATCATATAGCTAACATAATGTTTGTGGATCAGCCACCATTCATCATTTTTAATACATGTTATGCTAGATCATTGCACATCCTGGTACATGCCAGAAGCATTTATATAGAGTCATATTTTGTCATAGGTATCGAGTTGTAATTTTTATTTCTTCTGAGTTATAAGTAAAAAGAAGTGTGATGATTATCATTATTCATTTTTAGAGCAGTGCCCCAGTGAGGAAAGGATGATGGAGACTATGATTCCCCCACAAGTCAGGATGAGACTCCAGACAAAGAGAGAAAATAAAAAAGAGAAGGAAAAAACAGAAGGGGCATTGCTAGTATCCTTTACCACACTTGTGCTTCAAAGTAGCACCATGGTTTTCATATGGAGAGTCTCCTATGTTGTCACTTTCGTATACTAGTGGGAATTTTTCATTATAAGATGCACACCCACTTAGTTTTCATATTGAGATTTCATACACTTATAGATCTTAGTGCATTCGTTGCATGGCAATCCCTACTCCTCATGTTGATGTATTGATGGGCATCTCCATAGCCCGTTGGTTAGCCGCATCGATGGAAGACTTTCTTACTTTTTTTTCTTCTCTATATTTACCCCTATCATCATACTCTATTCCACCCATAGTGTTATATCCATGGCTTGCGCTCATGTATTGCGTAAGAGTTGAAAAAGCTGAAGTGCGTTAAAAAGTACGAACCAATTGCTCGGTTTGTCATCGGGGTTGTGCATGATAAATACTTTGTGTTAAGAAAACGGAGCATGACAAGACTATATGATTTTGTTGGGATAACTTATTTTAGCATTGATATTTTGAAATACATGGTTGCTTGTTGATTTGCTTGAGTATCTAAATTATTATGTCAACACTAGACTATTGCTTTGAATCACATAAAAAGTCCAATTGTCCATGCTATAAAGAAAAGAATATGATATGACATGTTAAACATCACTCCACATCAAAAATTCTGTTTTTATCACTTACCTACTCGAGGACGAGTAGGAGTTAAGCTTGGGGATGCTGATACGTCTCCAACGTATCTATAATTTTTTATGGTTCCATGTTGTTATATTATCAATCTTGGATGTTTTATAATCGTTTTATAGTCATTTTATATCATTTTTTGGTACTAACCTATTGACATAGTGCCAAGTGCCAGTTCCTGTTTTTCCCGTGTTTTTTAATCGCAGAAAATCAATACCAGACGGAGTCCAAATGCCACGAAACTTTACGGAGTTTTTTTATGGGCTAGAAGGAACACAACGGGCCCTGGCTGCGCCTGGGGGTTGCCCCGAGGGGCGGAACAACCCACCAGGGCGCGCCCTGGTGGGTTGTACCCACCTCAGGTGCCCCCCCAGACCGTCTCTTTGCTCTATAAATACCCAAATATTCCCAAAACCCTAGGGGAGTTGACGAAATATTCATCCAGCCGCCACAGAGTCCAGAACCACCAGATCCAATCTAGACACCATCTCGGATGGGGTTCACCACCTCCATTGGTGCCTCTCCGATGATGCGTTAGTAGTTCTTTGTAGACCTTCGGGTCCGTAGTTAGTAGCTAGATGGCTTCATCTCTCTCTCTCTATTGATTCTCAAGACAATGGTCTCTTGGAGATCGATATGATGTAACTCTTTTTGCGGTGTGTTTGTTGGGATCTGATAAACTCTGAGTTTATGAGTGGTTGTCTTCAAGCACTCCCTCGTGTGGTTATTGGCAACAAGCTAGCCAATTTTGTGGAGCCGCGTGTGGATCGTCAATGCATGACTTTGACCCAACAAACAAGAAAGGTTATACGATCAAGTTGGTGATTCTTCTTGGTCAGTCTTACAATATAATACGCCTTGGTGAGAGATGCCCCCTCCCACCGACTCAAAATGTGTGGAGGCACAGTACTTACTTCGCACTAGATGAACCTCCATGGGGTCGGGGATGCCCGGTTAATTTGCGATGCACATGTGCCACATCAAATTTGTGATTTGGTAATGCCAGAAGAACACATCTGTGGGCCCGCACACGATCCACATTTGATCAAAAGCAAAGGGGGGAGGGAGGTTGATGTACTCCTTTCGGTTTCGTGTTACGGTATTGTGAGATGTCAGACCTAGCTATTTGGGGGCATGCATTCATAGCTAGGATTCCCCTCCCGGCAACACGAAGTGTGTGTGTGTGTGTGTTGGGGGGGGGGCTAGAAATAATAACGTGCGTTTTGTGTGACAGGTGCCACATCAAAGTTGTGCATTGGGTATTTGAACATCAAACCACCCATTTCATACATATATTTGGTCCACATGCAAGTGTGTTTGTGTTCTAACCCTTTCCCGCATTTTTTTGGCCAAATTTATAAACAACAAACGACTCAGACACAACAACTATTTGCGATCGGGTACGAAACAGACACGATTCCCTAGGACTACCCGTGTGCCGTGCCCCTGCCCCTATCACCCACATGATCACAGTAGATTGGGCTCCACGTACGAGGCTTCCCTACCCTTCTCGAAAATATCTACTCCCTCGCACTCTCGAAAATATCTACCCGCGTAGATGGTTATTCTTTTTGATAGCACACAATTAGTATGTCTGGACCATGTGCGATGTCTGTTACTCCCACTCTGCTTCAATTAGTAGATACAAATTTTTAGTAGCCCCGGCATTTTACTCCCGCCTCCATCCCTAGCAATCTCAAAAATATATGCTCGGCTGGAGTGTTTTTCTGTTTGATAGCACACTCATACATCCATTTTGCATCATGCTTTTATATCGATATTTATTGCATTATGGGCTGTTATTACACATTATGTCACAATACTTATGCATATTCTCTCTTATTTTACAAGGTTTACATAAAGAGGGAGAATGCCGGCAGCTCGGATTCTGGGCTGGAAAAGGAGCAAATATTAGAGACCTATTCTGCACAGCTCCAAAAGTCCTGAAACTTCATGGAAGATGTTTTCAGAATATATAAAAAATACTCAGCGGAAGAGATTCACCAGGGGCACAACCCTGACCACGAGGGTGGGGCCGCGCCCTACCCCCTAGGCGTGCCACCCTACCTCATGGGCCCCCAGGTGGCCCTCCGGTGGCCATCTTCTGCTATATGAAGTCTTTCGATGGGAAAAAATAAGAAGCAATCTTCTCAGACGAAACTCCGCCGCCACGAGGCGGAACCTTGGCGGAACCAATCTAGGGCTCCGGCAGAGCTGTTCTGCCGGGGAAACTTCCCTCCGAGAGGGGGAAATCATCGCGATCGTCATCACAAACGCTCCTCTCATCAGGAGAGGGCAATCTCCATCAACATCTTCATCAGCACCATATCCTCTCAAAACCCTAGTTCATCTCTTGTATCCAATTCTTGCCTCCAAGTCTGGGATTGGTGCTAGTAGGTTGCTAGTAGTGTTAATTACTCCTTGTAGTTGATGCTAGTTGGTTTATTTGGTGGAAGATCATATGTTCAGATCCTATATGCATATTAATACCCCTCTGATTATGAACATGTTTATGCTTTGTGAGTAGTTACGTTTGTTCCTGAGGACATGGGAGAAGTCTTGCTATTAGTAGTCATGTGTATTTGGTATTCGTTCGATATTTTGATGAGATGTATGTTGTCCCTCCTCTAATGGTGTTATGTGAACGTAGACTACATGACACTTCACCATTATTTGGGCCTAGAGGAAGGCATTGGGAAGTAATAAGTAGATGATGGGTTGCTAGAGTGACAGAAGCTTAAACGCTAGTTTATGCGTTGCTTCGTAAGGGGCTGATTCGGATCCATATGTTTCATGCTATGGTTAGGTTTACCTTAATACTTTTGTTGTAGTTGCGGATGCTTGCAATAGAGGTTAATCATAAGTGGGATGCTTGTCCAAGTAAGGACAGTACCCAAGCACCGGTCCACCCACATACCAAATTATCAAAGTACCGAACGCGAATCATATGAGCGTGATGAAAACTAGCTTGATGATATTCCCATGTGTCCTCGGGAGCACTTTTCTCTATATAAGAGTTTGTCCAGGCTTGTCCTTTGCTATAAAAAGGATTGGGCCACCTTGCTACACTTTATTTACTTTTGTTACTTGTTGCTCGTTACAAATTATCCTATCACAAAACTATCTCTTACCACTTGTTTCAGTACTTGCAGAGAATACCTTGCTGGAAACCGCTTATCATTTCCTCCTGCTCCTCATTGGGTTCGACACTCTTACTTATCGAAAGGACTACAATAGATCCCCTATACTTGTGGGTCATCAAGACTCTTTTCTGGCGCCGTTGCCAGGGAGTGAAGCGCCTTTGGTAGGTGGAATTTGGTAAGGAAAAATTTATATAGTGTCCTGAAATTTACTGTCACTTGTTACTATGGAAAGTAATCCTCTGAGGGGCTTGTTCGGGGTATCTTCACCCCGACCAGTAGAGCAAAGAGTTGCTCCTCAACCTACTGAAAATGAAAATGTCTGCTTTGAAATTCCTTCGGGTATGATAGAAAAACTGCTAGCTAATCCCTTTTTAGGAGATGGAACAAAACATCCTGATGAGCATCTAATATATGTGGATGAAGTTTGTGGATTATTTAAGCTTGCAGGTGTACCCGGAGATGTTGTTAAGAAGAAGGTCTTCCCTTTATCTTTGAAGGGAGATGCATCGACATGGTATAGGCTATGTGATGATATGGGGTCTTGGAATTACAAACGATTAAAATTGGAATTTCATCAGAAGTTTTATCCTATGCATCTTGTTCATCGTGATCGCAATTATATATATAATTTTTGGCCTCGCGAAGGAGAAAGCATCGCTCAATATTGGGGGAGGCTTAAATCAATGTTATATTCATGCCCCAATCATGAGCTCTCAAGAGAAATGATTATTCAAAAATTTTATGCTCGACTTTCTGATAGCAATCGCACCATGCTTGATACTTCTTGTGTTGGCTCTTTTATGATGAAGACTATTGAATTCAAATGGGATTTATTGGAAAGAATTAAACGCAACTCTGAAGATTGGGACCTCGACAAAGGTAAGGAGTCAGGTATGACACCTAGTTTTGATTGTGTTAAATCTTTTACGGATACCGATGTTTTTCGTAAATTTAGCACTAAATATGGACTTGACTCTGAGATAGTAGCTTCTTTCTGTGAATCTTTTGCTACTTATGTTGATCTCCCCAAGGAGAAGTGGTTTAAAGATCATACTCCCATAGAAGCAAAAATAGTTGCACCTATTCAAGTTGAAGAAAAGATTGTCACTTATAATGATCCTATTGTTCCTACTTCTTATGTTGACAAACCACCTTTTCCTGTTAGGATAAATGATCATGCTAAAGCTTCAACTGTGGTTCGTAAAAGCAATATTAAAACTTATACACCTCATGAGCAAATTAAAGTTGAACCTGATATTGCTATTGTTAAAGATCTCTCGTCTGATAATATTGATGGGCATGTTATTTATTTCTATGATGAAACTGCTAGAATTGCTAAACCTTGTGCTAAAGATAAACCTAGACCTGTGGTAGGCATGCCTGTTATTTCTGTTAAAATAGGAGATCATTGTTATCATGGTTTATGTGATATGGGTGCCAGTGCTAGTGCAATACCTATTAGCCTTTATAGAGAAATTATGCATGATATTGCACCTGTTGAGTTAGAAGATATTGATGTCACAATTAAACTTGCCAATAGAGATACTACTTCACCAATGGGAACTGTTAGAGATGTTGAAGTCTTGTGTGGGAAAACTAAATATCCTGCTGATTTTCTTGTTCTTGGTTCCCCACAAGATAGCTTTTGTCCCATTATATTTGGTAGACACTTCTTAAACACTGTTAATGCTACCATAGATTGCAAAAGGGATGTTGTTACTATCGGTTTAGATGATATGAATCATGAATTTAATTTCTCCAAATTTAGTAGAAAACACCGTGAAGAAGAATTACCTAGTAAGGATGAAATTATTGGTCTTGCTTCTATTGCCGTACCTGCTAGTGATCCTTTAGAACAATATTTGCTAGACCATGAAAATGACATGTTTATGAATGAAAGAAAGGAAATAGATGAAGTATTCTTTAAACAGGAACCTATTCTGGTACACAATTTGCCTGTTGAAATCTTAGGGGATCCTCCTCCACCCAAGGGTGATCCCGTGTTTGAGCTTAAACCGTTACCTGACACTCTTAAATATGCTTGATGAGAAAAAGATATATCATGTTATTATTAGTGCTAACCTTTCAGAGCATGAGGGGGAGAGATTATTGAAAACTCTGAAGAAGCACCGTGCTGCTATTGGGTATACTCTTGATGATCTTAAGGGCATTAGTCCCACTCTATGTCAACATAAAATTAATTTGGAAGAAGATGCTAAACCAGTTCGTGATCATCAACGACGGCTGAATCCTAAAATGAAAGAAGTGGTAAGAAAGGAAATACTAAAGCTCCTTGAGGCAGGTATAATTTATCCCGTTGCTCATAGTCAGTGGGTAAGTCATGTCCATTGTGTCCCTAAGAAGGGAGGTATTACTATCATTCCTAATGATAAAGATGAATTGATTCCTCAAAGAATTATTACAGGTTATAGGATGGTAACTAATTTCCACAAATTAAATAAGGCAACTAAAAAGGATCATTACCCCTTACCTTTTATCGATCAAATGCTAGAAAGATTATCCAAACATACACATTTTTGCTATCTAGATGGTTATTTTGGCTTCTCTCAAATACCTATGTCAGCCAAAGATCAATGAAAGACTACTTTTACTTGCCCTTTTGGTACTTTTGCTTATGCGTATGCCTTTTTCTGACTTTTGTGAAAAGATTTGTGAGGTTTTCATGGACGATTTCTCCGTCTATGGATCTTCTTTTGATGATTGCTTGAGCAACCTTGATCGAGTTTTGCAGAGATGTGAAGAAACTAATCTTGTCTTGAATTGGGAAAAGTGCCACTTTATGGTTAATGAAGGTATTGTCTTGGGGCACAAAGTTTCTCAAGGAGGTATTGAGGTTGATAAAGCCAAAGTTGATGCTATTGAGAAGATGCCATGTCCCAAGGACATCAAAGGTATAATAAGTTTCCTTGGCCATGCCAGATTTTATAGGAGGTTCATTAAGGACTTCTCAAAAATTTCTCGGCCTCTGACTAATTTATTACAAAAAGATATACCATTTGTTTTTTATGATGATTGTGTAGAAGCGTTTGAAATTCTTAAGAAAGCATTGATCTCGGCACCTATTGTTCAGCCACCTGATTGGAATTTACCCTTTGAAATTATGTGTGATGCTAATGATTATGCTATAGGTGATGTTCTAGGGCAAAGAGTTGATAAGAAATTAAATGTTATTCAATATGCTAGCAAAACCCTACACAATGCTCAAAGAAATTATGCTACCACTGAAAAAGAATTCTTAGCAGTTGTATTTGCTTGTGATAAGTTCAGACCTTATATTGTTGATTCTAAAGTAACTATTCACACTGATCATGCTGCTATTAAATATCTCATGGAAAAGAAAGATGCTAAACCTAGACTTATTAGATGGGTTCTCCTGCTACAAGAATTTGACTTACATATTGTTGATAGAAAGGGAGCTGAGAACCCCATTGCAGACAACTTATCTAGGTTAGAAAATGTGCTTGATGACCCACTTCCTATTGATGATAGCTTCCCTGATGAGCAATTAAATGTCATAAACGCTTCTCATACTGCTCCATGGTATGCTGATTATGCTAATTACATTGTTGCTAAGTTTATACCACCTAGTTTCACATACTAGCAAAAGAAAAAGTTCTTCTATGATTTGAGGCATTACTTTTGGGATGACCCACATCTTTATAAAGAAGGATTAGATGGTGTTATTAGACGTTGTGTACCTGAGCATGAATAGGAACAGATCCTACGCAAGTGTCACTCTGAAGCTTATGGAGGACACCATGCTGGAGATAGAACTGCACATAAGGTATTGCAGTCTGGTTTTTATTGGCCTACTCTCTTCAAGGATGCTCGTAAGTTTGTCTTATATTGTGATGAATGTCAAAGAATTGGTAATATTAGTAGACGTCAAGAAATGCCTATGAATTATTCACTTTCTTATTGAACCATTTGATGTTTGGGGCTTTGAGTATATGGGTGGGGCTTTGAGTATATGGGACCTTTTCCTTCCTCTAATGGATATACACATATTTTAGTTGTTGTTGATTACATTACTAAGTGGGTAGAAGCTATTCCAACTAGTAGTGCTAATCATAACACTTCTATTAAAATGCTTAAAGAGGTTATTTTTCCAAGATTTGGAGTCCCTAGATATTTAATGACTGATGGTGGTTCACATTTTATTCATGGTGCTTTCCGTAAAATGCTTGCTAAATATGATGTTAATCATAGAATTGCATCTCCTTATCACCCACAGTCTAGTGGTCAAGTAGAATTGAGTAATAGAGAGCTAAAATTAATTTTACAAAAGACTGTTAATAGATCTAGAAAAAATTGGTCCAAGAAACTTGATGATGCATTATGGGCCTATAGAACTGCATATAAAAATCCTATGGGTATGTCTCCGTATAAAATGGTTTATGGAAAAGCATGTCACTTACCTCTCGAACTAGAACATAAGGCATATTGTGCTATTAAAGAGCTCAATTATGATTTTTAAACTTGCCGGTGAGAAGAGGTTATTTGATATTAGCTCACTTGATGAATGGAGAACCCAAGCCTACGAAAATGCCAAGTTGTTTAAAGAAAAAGTTAAAAGATAGCATGACAAAAGAATACAAAAGTGTGATTTTAATGTAGGTGATTATGTATTGCTATACAACTCACGTTTAAGAATTTTTTGCAGGAAAACTTCTCTCTAAATGGGAAGGTCCTTACGTTATCGAAGAGGTCTATCGTTCCGGTGCCATAAAAATCAACAACTTTGAAGGCACAAATCCGAAGGTGGTGAACGGTCAAAGAATCAAACATTATATCTCAGGTAATCCCATAAATGTTGAAACCAATGTTATTGAAACCTTAACCCCGGAGGAATACATAAGGGACACTTTCCGGAACATTTCAGACTCCGAAAAGGAATAGGTATGTGGTACGGTAAGTAAACCAACTCCAAAATAGTTTTAAGGCAATATTTCTCCGTTTTGGAATATTTAGAAAAATAGAAACATAAGTAGCAGTCCGGGAAGGATACGAGGGCTCCACGAGGGTGGAGGGCCCGCCCTACCCCCTGGGCGCGCCCCCTACCTCGTGGGCACCTCGTGTGCTCTCCTGTCGGGGGTGCTGATCCCACGTACACCTATGGGGATCGGCGGACCGAGCCCCTTTTGGTTCGGCAGGGGGCGGAGGATGCACAAAGAGCAGATCGAGGCGAACGCACGAACGACGCGATCGGTTTACCCAGGTTCGGGCCGCACGGATGCGTAAAACCCTACTCCTGCTTTGGTTTGTATTTGTGTTCTTGCTCGGGAGCGACGAATGCTACAGTACGCTCGGAGGGGTAGCGAGACCGAGCGTGAGAATGGCCGTCCCCCCCCCCCCACCCTATTGCGCATGGGCCTCCTTTTATACGTCAAAGGGGTCACCGACAGGTGGCAACACAGGTGAGGGTAAAAATGTAAAAGAGGTGGTAGTTGGGTGTCACCGCTGGCTACAGTTGTATCATACCTAACCCTGACGGCAGGGGACAAAGGCATTAAATGCCTGTCTGTGTTGCCCAGACGGTGCGGAAAGGGACCGTCAGGGGCGCCACCGTTTGCCACGATGGCTATCTTGTCAGTGCCTGCTCGCCATCGCATGCCCCTGGCTGCACAGCCTCCCGCCACGTACGCCAGGAACGGCCCCAGGGCGACACGTTGGCGGGTGAGCTGGAGCGCGGGCTGCGGAGTAGTAGCTTGCCGCGGCAAGCGCCTTGCCGCGGATGTTGCCTTGTCGCGTCCGGGGGCTTGTCGCTCACCGAGTCTTGCCGGGACGCGCAGCGCGTCGCAGCAAGCTTCTCGGGATGCCTTGGTTGGTCTTCCCGGCAAGCTCCTCTTGCCGGGGTCTTCGTGCTTCTTCCCGGCAAGCTCCTCTTGCCGGGGTCTTGGATACTCTGGGTGGCCTTCCCGGCAAGCTCCTCTTGCCGGGGTCTTGTGCCTTGGCTCGGATACTTTGTTCTCGAATGGCTCCAAAGGAACCATGGAGGGTCTTGGCGGTCACCCGGCAAGCCTTGCCGCGGGGTGCTGCGACTGCCCGTGCACATGTTCGGGATACTAAGGTACCCCTACTTTAGTACACCGACAGGAGCCCCCGGGCCTGGGCCATACACGGTGCCGAGCACTGTTGGGCCAGGCCCAAAACAGTGCACGGGCACGCGTGGCCTAGGTTACGCCATAACTCACTCCGCATCCACCGCGCCCTCCCCGCACGGCACGCGTCGAACGCGGCGTCGTGCATGACGTGGGCGGCGTGCGCCGGGCTAAGCCCTGCGCGCATGCGTCATGTCGTGGGAGAGATCGTGGGTGGTTTTTTATTAGGAAAGGCGGAACGTCCGCCACCTCCCCCCTTTATAAGCAAAGGGAAGCAGGGGTAGTGCGCCCACTCGCCCCCATTCTGCTCCAATCTTGAAAAACTCCGCCTCACCTCTGTCTTCCCAAAGCACACAGAGCGCAGCGCCCTCCCCACCGCATTGCCACCAGCACCACCACGCCGTCGACCTCCTCCACTACTTCCGCCATGGCTCCGAAGGGCGACAAGGGGAAGGCCGCGAAGTCGTCTGAGGCGCAGCGGCTCGCGGCGATGCGGAGGGAGCGAGCCATCTTCCCCCCCCCCCCAAGCTCGACGCGAAGGGGCTGCGGGAGTACTATTATCTCTTTTGGGCGACGGAGACGCGAGCTCACCCGCGGACCAGGGTTCTCCCGGGTGCTGCTCATGCGACGGCTTCGGACGGGTACCCTTTCTTTGCCGTCTTCTTCTACTGCGGGCTTTGCCCGCCCTTTTCCGAGTTTTTCTGCGATATCATGAACACATACAATCTCTATCTCCTTGACTTCACTCCCAACGCCGTCCTCACCATGGCAGTTTTCGCGCACCTTTGCGAGAACTTTGTCGGAGTCCACCCTAGCGTAGCCCTTTTTCGCCACTTTTTCATTCCCCGGGTAGAGAGAGGAGAACCCCTGTCCGGCGGAATTGCCTGGGTCACTAGGGCCGGCAAGAAGGAATCTTATCTGGAGGGGGAGTTCCGCAGCAAGTGGGAGGAGTGGAGAGCGGATTGGTGTTGGATTGTCGAGGAGAGCCCGCAGCCATTCACCGTCCGGCGTCAAGTAGTAGCAGTGCGCGGCAGTGACTGGAGCGATGTGGCCCCGGAGGACGGCAGGCTGCAGATTGCCGTTACCAGGATCCAGTGTCTTAGGCTTGCCGGACTCACTGTAGGGGCCATCGGCGCAGAGTTTCTTCGTCGCCGCATTGCTCCCCTGCAGGAACGGGGGAGCCTGCTTGGGAGTTCAAGAACGCGGCAGACGTCATGAGGCTGCGCCCACGCCTCAACTACAATTTCACCGTGCTTGAGCTCAACGGAGTATTGCAGGAGCTCTTCAAGTACGATTCAGATCACCCCGAGGTCTTCAGATTGCCGCAGGGCATCGTTCCTCTGTGCAACAATTCGGCACTCGACCGCATCAGGGCGATGATGGCACTGTGCGATTCGCACGGAATCGTGCCAACCTGGCAAGAGCCAGAGGACGAGGTTGTGCAGCAATTCTTGGACGACTTGGTGGAAGTGCCAATCCGTGCCGATGAGAAGGACGGCCTCACCCGTGACACCACCGAGGCGGAACTGGCATACATCGCCACCAGGTTGGAAGAGGTGGCAGCAGTTGCCGCGGCGGGCGAGTTCGGCTTCACCTTGGAGGAGGCTGCGGCGGCAGAGGTGGCAAACCGTGCCGAGCAGGAAGCTCTTGCCGGCAGGAAGGATCTTGCCGGCCAGAAAGAGGTTGCCGGGCGCGACGCCGGGCCGAGCCAAGTTGCCGGGCACGACGGCGAACCGAGCGAGCCTGCCGATGACGCGAGCGGCTCTTTGGAGATTGATTCCTCCTCCTCTTCGTCCTCCGCCAGCATGCCGCTAGCAGCGTCTCCGTCTCCACCAAGAAGGCGTCTCCGCAAGGCCGGGAACGTAGCGAGGCGGCAGGCGGGCCAGCAGTCGCCGCGCCGCACGACGCGCTCCACCGCGGCAAGCACTATTGCCGCGGGAGCGCCCCATGCTGCTGCTTCGACTTGAGCGGGGTCTTCCCGGACTGCCGCATCTTCTCCCGCCAAGCGACCAAGGGAGCCTACCCCTCCACCTTCCCGCGCCAGACCTGGGCCGGATTTCGACTTCTCCACATTCAGCTCCGACGAGGAAGAAGAAGAGGAGTAAGTTCTTCTTATTGTCCTTGCAATTCTTTGTTCTTTGCTGTTTTTTTGTCTTATCTTGTTTCTCACTTGCCTTCCTCTGTATCTGTTCCTTTTTAGGAGTCTGGCATAGAGAGCGGCAAAGAGAGCCAAGGTGCCGGTGATTGTCATCGAGGACGAACCCACTGCGTCAATAGGGGACGTGCCTGGGACGAACCCGTCGGACCCGGCGGCTGATCTTCAGAGCAGCCCCCAGCGTAAGCGTCTTGTTCACTTCCCGCTGTTGGGCACGCACGAAGATCCTTGCTGTGCTGATACTTGTTTGTTGACTTGTGCAGGAGCAGAGCAGCCTCACCAGGGGAGCCTGGAGACCGCTCCCGAAGCACCGAGGGAGAGTCCTACAGCGGGGGAGAGGTCTCCGGCAAGGGAGGAGCCCCCGGCGAGGGAGGAGACTCCGGCAAGGGAGGAGCCCCGGCGAGGGAGGAGACTCCGGCAAGGGACGAGCCCCCGGCACGGCAAGGATCTCCGACAAGAGACCGCGCCAGTGATCCCTCAGCGACGGAGACCACAGCGGCAGGCCCTGGCACAGGTAATCTGCCTTGCTTCCAAACTCCCCTTGGCTTCTTCGGCTTCTTGATCTTCCTCTTGGATTTCGCTCGAATTTTGCTGGAATCTTCTCCCCTCTTCCGGCCATCAGATCCATCTGCCGCAGAGCCGATGGAGACGGAGGCCGCCGCCGAGGAAGGAGCCGGCGCCGGCGAGGAGGCCGCCAAGGCTGCTGCCGCGGAGGCGGGCGGGGAGTCTGGCGGTCGTACTGACGACCCGTAGGCCACAGGAGCGCCAGGCGCTGCTCCGACCACCGACTCCTCTGCCGCTGCCACCGCGCCAGGCTCCAAAGAGCCCCATCCTGGCATCTACCTGAAGGCCGGCGAGGATATCTTCATCAACCTCCCCAGGGCATCGAGCTCCAGGGTGCTGATCGAGGGGGAGATGCTGGACGGAGAGGTGCTCGCCTCTGCCGGGCTGAAGCTGGTTGACGCGCCAAGTAGCAGCAGCGGCGATCCTGAAGAGGAGCGCCTGCTGCGGAAGCTAGTGGTGCTCTACCGCGCCCGGCAGGCCAAGCTAGAGTCCCACGAAGCACTCGTGGCGAAGGCTGGCGCTGATATCGAGAAGCGCGTAGAAGAGCTCCGAGGCGCCAATCAGGAAGCTCTCCGCTCCCTGGCGAGGGAGCGGGAGCAACTTGCCGAAGCACAGCAGGCCTTCCTCCTCGAGAAGGCCGACGTCGAAGAGCGCCAACGGCTTGCCGCGGAGAAGCTGTCTTCGCAGGAGGGTGACTTGGTGCAGCGGAAGGTCCACCTCGACAGCCACGAGGAGGAACTTGCCGCGTGCGAGCGAGCAGTTGGTGGAGCCGTTAAGCAGGCCGAAGACGTTGCCGCAGCTGTCGAGGCCGCCAAGGCTGAGCTGGAGCTGAAGGTGACGCAGCTGGAGGCGGACCTCAAGGTGAGCGGCGACGAGCTTGCCGCGCTCAAGCTCGAGCGTGAGAGGGACGCCAACAGCTATTCGGAGCTGCAGGCCCTTTTCGCCGAGAAGGGCAAGGAACAGGACGCCGCCAAGAACTCCAACGCCGATCTCGAAGTGAAGCTGGTGGCCCTGACCAAATCTCTGGACAGCGCCAAGGAGCAGGAGACGGCCCTGAAGGAGGAGGTCAAGGCCGGCAAGGTGTTGCTGGCGAAGGCCGCCGCCGCCCGGAAGACTTTGTCAAAGAATGTGGAGCAATGGACGGAGGATCTGGTGGACGTCACCGCGGATGTCGACAAGGAGCTGGCGCAGTTGGGGATGGTGGATCTCGGGTACTCCTCCGACGAGAACCTCCAACCCAGCGCCAAGCTTACTCTGTTCTTCAAGGGCATGGCGACGGCGCTCCAGTGACTCCGGGAGAAGTTCCCAAAACAGCTCGCCGACGAGTCGCGCAAGATCTGCGTGGGAGCTCTCTAGAAGGTGCTGATGAAGGTGGCCTTCCGCAACCCAGGCCTCCGCCTCAACAACGTCCTCCGAAGCCTGCCGCCAGATGCTGATCTGGAGGAGCTCAAGGCCCTTGTCGCACCTATTGTGGACAAGGTGAGCGGAATCAGGAGGGTCGAAGGCGACCATGTAGACTAGGCCATTTATCTTCTGCTTTCCTTGTTGCTGTCAATCATGTTATGAAAAATAGTCTGTTAGAGCTGCGACAAGTTATACTGTAATATACTCTATCCTTGGTTAGTAATTGCTATGTTATTTCCTTTACTTGCTTCCTCCCCTTGTATATTTTTACCCTACGCTTTTAGGGAACTTGCCGGCGCGGGCACCTTTGCCGCGAGCGCTGAGTGCGGAACATCAGCAGCGGAACATCAGCAGCCTGTCGGCGGTGCTGCAACCGACAGGAAACCTCGCCGCGGAGCTAGTCGTAGCTTACTTAAGTTGTTGAGCGGACTCGAAACAACATTAAGGGCGCAACTAGCTACGAGTTGGTTCCCTGCTGGCGGTGCCGCAGCTGACAAGAAACCTTGTCGCGGAGCTAGTCGCAGTTCTCTTAAGTTGTTGAGCGGACTCGAAACAACAGTAAGGGCGCAACTAGATGCGAGTTCGTTCCTCCGCGCACAGGTTTTCCATACAAGGGATGATCGTTCAAGGACGATAACTCTATAAATTTAATTGCTATGTTATTTCCTTTACTTGACTCCTTCCTTTGTATGTTTTTACCCTACGCTTATAGGGAACTTGCCGGCGCGGGCACGCTTGCCGCGAGTGCTGAGTGCGGAACGTCAGCGATCTGCGGGCGGTGCTGCGGCCGACAAGAAACCTTGTCGCGGAGCTAGTTGCAGCTCACTTAAGTTGTTGAGCGGACTCGAAACAACAGTAAGGGCGCAACCAGCTACGAGTCGGTTCCTCCGCGCCCAGGTTTCCCATACAAAGCACGGTCGTTCAAGGAAAATAACCTAAAAATCTAAATGAAATTTGATTGCTCAGACTTTTGGCAACTTATCTTTTCTGTTATTTGCTCCCGGCGAGGCAAAACCTTCCTGGACGACGCCTGGTCCATACCGTATCTTCCTCCCTTCCCCTCCCGGCAAACTTGTGCCCGAGGGGACCTCCTTTTCCTTGTAAAAAAAGAAAGGAGACGGGGTAACAGTATGGAGCCTTATGGCTCGTCATTGCTTACCGGGAGTAGGTGCTGCACAAAATGTTAGATAATACATGCAAAATTCAAAAAGCATGAAATAGACAAGGTGTGCTGAGCACATGACATTTAGGCACGGGGTCTGCGCCCGGCTTTGTGCAAAGGATTACATGCAACAGCGGCAAGACTTTGTACAAAAGGGTGGTTGCCGGACAGGGTCCGACAACCACGCCTTACGGGTAAAACTTACGAAGATGCTCATCATTCCAGGAGTTGCTCACTGGGATGCCATCTTCGGTCTCCTGGCGGACAGCGCCAGGCCTGGTGACTCGTTTCACCCGGTAAGGGCCTTCCCACTTCGGCGTCAACTTGTTGGAATTCTTGGCGGACTGAACACGCCGAAGAACAAGGTCGCCTTCCTCGAAGCTTCTAGCTTTAACTTTGCGGCTATGGTAGCGGCGCAAAGCTTGCTGGTAGCGAGCGGCTCGCACAGCAGCCTGAAGACGGTCTTCCTCGAGGAGCAGCACGTCATCTTGTCGCAGCTGCTCTTGCTCAAGCTCATCGTAAGCGAGCACTCGAGGCGACCCGTATATGAGTTCCGTGGGGATAACTGCCTCCGCTCCATAGATTGGAGCGAAGGGTGTGGCGGGCGGCGACGGCGAACGGTGCAAGGAGTGAGATATGCTCGGACTTCTAACTGTGTTAGAAGGAGCAGTACCTCGACCAAGCGACCGTGCCACGCTCGTGTCGGCATGTTGGCGTGCATGCTGGTCTTGAGCGCTCCGGGACCCGCCAGCTTGATCTTGGCCCAACAAACGTATGGTACCGTGGGTACCATGACGCTGCTGGTCTCGCGCCTCCTGGGACGGACACGGCGTGTGTATGGACGCCGAGGTCTTGGAGTGCGCCCAGTCATTGTGGGAGCCGACCGCGCCGCCGACGTGCAGCACAGTCTTGTCCTTGGACTGGGCAGCACCACGAGCTCCCTCGTCGACGCCCGCTCTTCCGCCGACGCCTTCTCCACCAGCCGTTCACTCCGGCGATGGTGAGTTCGGCGCAGACGGAGCAGCCGCCTCCGAAATCTTCTTCTTCGGCGGCATGTTGATGAAGACGATGAAGATTCGGCTCGCGTGAACGCCGGATCAGGTTCGCACAACCTCGACGCGGCCCCTACCTGGCGCGCCAAAGATGTCGGGGGTGCTGATCCCACGTACACCTATGGGGATCGGCGGACCGAGCCCCTTTTGGTTCGGCAGGGGGCGGAGGATGCACAAAGAGCAGATCGAGGCGAACGCACGAACGACGCGATCGGTTTACCTAGGTTCGGGCCGCACGGATGCGTAAAACCCTACTCCTGCTTTGGTTTGTATTTGTGTTCTTGCTCGGGAGCGACGAATGCTACAGTACGCTCGGAGGGGTAGCGAGACCGAGCGTGAGAATGGCCATCCCCCCCACCCTGTTGCGCATGGGCCTCCTTTTATACGTCAAAGGGGTCACCGACAGGTGGCAACAGAGGTGAGGGTAAAAATGTAAAAGAGGTGGTAGTTGGGTGTCACCGCTGGCTACAGTTGTATCATACCTAACCCTGACGGCAGGGGACAAAGGCATTAAATGCCTGTCTGTGTCGCCCAGACGGTGCGGAAAGGGACCGTCAGGGGCGCCACCGTTTGCCACGATGGCTATCTTGTCAGTGCCTGCTCGCCACCGCATGCCCCTGGCTGCACAGCCTCCCGCCACGTACGCCAGGAACGGCCCCAGGGCGACACGTTGGCGGGTGAGCTGGAGCGCGGGCTGCGGAGTAGTAGCTTGCCGCGGCAAGCGCCTTGCCACGGATGTTGCCTTGTCGCGTCCGGGGGCTTGTCGCTCACCGGCTCTTGCCGGGATGCGCAGCACGTCGCAGCAAGCTTCTCGGGATGCCTTGGTTGGTCTTCCCGGCAAGCTCCTCTTGCCGGGGTCTTCGTGCTTCTTCCCGGCAAGCTCCTCTTGCCGGGGTCTTGGATACTCTGAGTGGCCTTCCCGGCAAGCTCCTCTTGCCGGGGTCTTGCGCCTTGGCTCGGATACTTTGTTCTCGAATGGCTCCAAAGGAACCATGGAGGGTCTTGGCGGTCACCCGGCAAGCCTTGCCGCGGGGTGCTGCGACTGCCCGTGCACAAGTTCGGGATACTAAGGTACCCCTACTTTAGTACACCGACATCTCCGGACTCCATTTTCGTACACGACACATATTTTGGTCGGTAAAAATTCATTATATAATCTCCCAAAGGTTTTGTGTAGCGACCCGACCTCAAACGGTCAAGTCTCTGTGCTTCAGTGTCATCCCTGGATCGGTAATGCTGACACACACAGTACTCGAATGATTTATAACAGAGTAGCAATCACACACTTATTACATCGAATGTCTCAAAAGAGAACTTATTACAATAATATGGCTTAAGGCCATCTAATACAATAACAACGGAAGGCTTGGAAGATAAAGTGAGTCCATAAACTCCAACGGCATAGCTGAGCTGCACGACAACGACCTAATGAACCTTACTCCTCGTCTGAAAAGTCTGCAACATAATACGTTGTAGCCCGAAAATGGGTCAACACATGGAATATGCTAGCAAGATAACACAGTAGAGCAAGAGCAGAATAATGCTATCACTACATGCATATTTGGCTGGTGGAAAGCTCTATGGCTATAGTTTTTGCGAAAAGCCAATTTTTCCCTACAACAAAGGAATAGATTTTAATTTAACTATCATGGTGGTTGAAACATCATTGAAAAGGTTCCTCCAACTCAATCCCAATTAAAGTAATTAACAACCCAACAATATTAATTAAGAGTGATGAGATACTTAAGATACTCCAAGTACTAGATACTCAAGATTGTCCATAACCGGGGACACGGCTAACCATGATTAGATTGTACACTCTGTAGAGGTTTGCGCACTTTTCCTCACAAGAATCGATCGCCTCCATTAGATTTCTCGCACTTCATGATGTTTGCGAAACGGATGACCGAGACACAGTCTTTCAGAAACATTAACTCTCTACTCCGGGTGGACCATACCAAACCTACAACCCTCTACCTGCTGATCCACCTCTTCAAGGGCTTCACGTAACTTATTCAACTATGCTAGAGCCCATAATAGCTTGTGGCTGCACACAGAAGTTTCTAGCATGAATAATCGCAGTTCCCTTTGAGCCTGGGTGGCGGTCCATAGGAAAATCACACGGAACCCCGAGATTTCCAAAAATACAGCGAACACTGGGTACTCCAGGTGCCTCAATCCACCCAGATGTGTATTTAAGTTGCCACCTTAAGTTGAACCATTAATTAACAATCTCACATCTGTCATGGATTTCACTCAAACCCAAACCATGTCTACGAGCATAGAATAGCAATATAAGCAACGCGTAGAAGTAACTCCCAAGGGTTTCATATAACAGGGCAATAGGTTCTACCTCAACAACTACTTCCCAACCCACAAGTTATTGACATCCTATTCATGCAATGTTTGAGGATTGATTCTAATGCATAAAAACTGGGTATGGAAAGAGTATGATCAATGTGTTACTTGCCTTGTTGACGATCCGCGAAACCTAGGGACTCGTAGTAGCACGCTTCACACTTCGAGAATTCTATCGCAAACAAACAATAGCATACATAAGCAACAAGCATAGATGCACGGGCAGAACTCAAATAAGAGGGATTGGCCAGAAAGTTCAACGTAAGAACTCCGGTTTGCAAAAAGAATCAAATCAAACGGAGCAACGAAACTCAAACGGCAAAAGAAACCAGATCTGTTTACTAATAAGAACTAAAGTCAAATTTTATAGTACCAAAATCTTGTTTAAGTTGATTAAACAGAAAGAGGGGGCTTGGGCGGCTTGGGGCAGCTGCAGCGCGTGCGGTAGCAGGCGGCGGCAGGCGGCGGCGGGGCTGGCGAGGGCTGCGGCGACGGCGACTTGGGGCTCCATGGGGGCCCCGGGGTGGGTTTTTAAAGGGGAGGGGGCGAGGCGACGGCTCCGACTTGGGGAGGGGGTCGCGGCGGCGGCTCGGACTCTTCCGAGTCCGGCGACGACACGGGACGGGGAAGGCAGTGGCGCGGGGTTGGGCCGGCCTGGCTCGGCGGGGCTTCGGCCCGGTCGGGCGCTGGAAGTTTTTTTTAAAATAATTCCGCCGAACAGAAAATAAATCCTAGAAAATAAAATAAAAATATAAAAATGCCAAAATAAATTTTCGCCGTCTAAATAAAATATTTAGAACACGATGAACATTTTCTTGGCCCTAAAATGCAATTTTGAAAACGTGCAATTTTTCTAATGCAAATAAAATCTAAATAAAATAAAATCAAATCAAATAAATGATTTTAATATTTTTCCTCCAATATTTCAATTATTTTGGAGAATTCATGTTATCTCCTCTCATATATTTTAATATGAAATATGTTTCGGAGAGAAAAATAATTAAAATCAAAAATCCTCGTTTCATTATTTGATAAAAATCAAATATGAAAACCGGGAGATCCCCAACTCTCTCCGAGGGTCCTTGAGTTGCTTAGGATCTCGAGGATTGTGGAACGAAAATGCAATAAAATATGATATGGATGAATGACCTATGTATAACATTCCAAATTGAAAATTTTGGATGTTACAAACCTACCTCCCTTAAGATGAATCTCGCCCTCGAGATTCGGGTTGGCTAGAAAATAGGTGTGGGTGGTCTTTGTGAAGATCATCCTCTCATTCCCATGTGGCTTCATCCTCGGTATGGTTGCTCCACTGAACTTTGCAATACTTGATAACCTTGCTGCAGGTGACTTGGCTGGCAAACTCAAGAATCTTAACTGGCTTTTCCTCATAAGTCAAATCACTGTCCAACTGAATCACCTCCAAGGGTACTGTATCTCTTAACGGTATATCGGCCATCTCAGCATGACACTTCTTCAACTGTGAAACGTGGAACACATGACGAACTCCCGACAGTCCTTCAGGTAACTCCAACTTGTAGGCAACTTCTCCCATACGTTCCAAAATACGACATGGTCCTACAAATCTCGGGGCTAACTTTCCCTTAACTCCAAAACATTTCACTCCTCGTAAGGGTGATACTCGCAGATATGCTCTGTCTCCAATTTCATAGGTTACCTCCTTGCGTTTCGAGTTTGCATAACTCTTCTGCCTGGACTGAGCTATCTTCAGTCTATCACGAATCAGCTTAGCCTTCTCTTCAGACTCCTTGATCAGGTCTGGTCCAAACAACTGTCGGTCTCCTAGTTCATCCCACATCAACGGCGTTCTGCACCTTCGTCCATACAGGGCTTCGAACGGTGCCATCTTCAAACTGGCTTGGTAGCTATTGTTGTATGAGAACTCTGCGTAAGGCAAATTGTCATCCCAACTAGATCCATAATCTAGCGCACGGGCTCTCAACATGTCCTCCAGAATCTGGTTGACTCTCTCAGTCTGTCCATCCGGCTGCAGGTGAAACGTTGTACTGAACTCCAATCTCGTTCCCAAAGTCTGGTGTAGCTGATGCCAAAACTTTGATGTAAACTGTGTTCCTCTATCTGATACGATGGTCCTCGGAACTCCATGCAGACATACGATCCTGGACATATATATCTTGGCCAACTTTGCACTTGTATAAGTGGTTTTCACTGGGATAAAGTGAGCCACTTTGGTCAAGCGATCAACTACTACCCATATAGAATCGTATCCCGATTTGGTCCTGGGCAATCCGGTGATAAAATCCATGCCAAGTTTATCCCACTTCCACTCGGGTATCGGCAAAGGCTGTAACAATCCTCCTGGATTTTGATGCTCTGCCTTCACTCTCTGACATACATCACATATGGCTACATACTCAGCAATATCCTTCTTCATCCCCGTCCACCAGAAACGTTCCTTCAAATCCAAATACAGCTTGGTGTTTCCGGGGTGTATCGAGTATGGTGAGTCATGAGCCTCCTGAAGTATTAACTTATTGATCTCTGGGTTATTGGGCACATAAACTCGGTCCTCAAACCATAAGTGTCGTGCTCATCCTCACAAAAACCTCTGGCCTTTCCTTTGCTCATTCTCTCTTTTATCTCGGCAATCTCTTTGTCATCCTTCTGAGCTTCCCGAATCTTACCCAACAATGTCGACTGAACCTCCATTGTTGCGACAAAACCTCTAGGAACAATCTCTAATCGAAGTTCCATGATATCCTCTGCCAACTCCTTCGGTAATCCCGTACTTGCTAGGATGTTAGCATAACTCTTCCAGCTCAAAGCGTCTGCTACGACGTTGGCCTTACCTGGATGATAGTGCAGCTTCAGGTCATAATCCTTTATAAGCTCCAACCATCTTCTCTGCCTAAGGTTCAGCTCCTTCTGTGTGGAGATGTACTTCAAACTCTTGTGATCCGTGTACACATCACAACGATTTCCAATAAGGTAATGCCTCCAAGTCTTCAATGCATGCACTACGACTGCTAGCTCCAAATCATGCGTGGCATAATTCAACTCGTGAGGTTTTAGTTGTCGCGAGCCGTACGAAACAACTCTTCCATCCTGCATAAGCACACTTCCAAGTCCTAAGCGAGAGGCATCGCAATACACTTGGAATTCCTTATGTATATCTGGGAGGGTCAGCACTGGGGCTGTAGTCAAATGTTTCTTCAACTCCTGGAAACTTGCCTCGCAGTCTTCCGTCCATTTAAACTTAGTATCCTTCTTCAATAATTCAGTCATTGGCTTCGCAATCTTGGAAAAATTCTCAATGAATCTTCGATAGTATCCTGCGAGTCCAAGAAAACTACGGATCTCGCTAACTGAAGTGGGTGCCAACCATTCAGTGACTGACTGAACCTTCCTAGGGTCTACTGCTATACCTTCTCCTGATATAACATGTCCAAGGAATCCGACTTCCTTCAACCAAAACTCGCATTTGCTGAACTTGGCATACAACTGGTGTTCCCTGGGTTTCTTGAGAACTAATCGCAAATTCTCCTTGTGCTCCTCTTCATTCTTCGAATATACCATTATATCATTAATAAACACCACAACAAACTTGTCCAAATATTCCATAAATACTTTGTTCATCATGCTCATGAAATAGGCAGGAGCGTTAGTTAGTCCAAACGACATGACCGTATACTCGTACAATCCGTACCGCGTGGTGAATGCTGTCTTTGGTATATCTTTCTCTCGAATCTTCAACTGGTGGTATCCCGATCGCAAATCGATCTTCGAAAACACCTTAGCTCCTTGCAGCTGATCAAACAGATCATTAATCATCGATAGTGGATAGTTGTTCTTAATCGTCACTTCATTCAAGGCCCGATAATCAACAACCATTCTTAGGGATTTATCCTTCTTCTCAACCAAAAGCACTGGGGCTCCCCAAGGTGATGAACTCCTTCGAATGTAACATTTCTCCAATAACTCCTTGATCTGTTTCTTAATCTCCTCCAGATCATTCGCGGGCATCCGATAGGGTCTCTTGGATATTGGCCCGGTACCTGGCAATAGCTCTATCAAAAACTCGATGTCTCTATCCGGTGGCATGCCTGGTAACTCCTCTGGAAAAACATCCAGGTAATCCTTCACTACAGGCACTTCCTCCTGAACAACTCCCGTGAGGGTATTCACTTGGCTCCTTCTGGGCACATGCCTAGATACATACTTAATCCTTTTTCCCTCCGGGGTGGTGAGATAAATCGACTTACTAGCACAGTCAATGCTTCCTCCATACTTTGACATCCAGTCCATGCCTAATATCACATCCAATCCTTGTGACTCCAAGATAATTAGGTCGGACGGAAAAACATGTGTGCCAATGGTTAGGGGTATCTGGTCGCACCATCGACTAGCCATATACTCTGCTCCAGGTGAACTCACTAAAAGAGGGGTCCTAAGGGTTTGGGTTGGTAGTCTAAACTTATCCACGAATCCCCTTGATATGTATGAATTCGATGCACCCGTATCGAAAAGAACAAGAGCGGTAAATGACTTAACCAAAAACATACCTATAACCGCGTCTGGCTGCTCTTCAACCTCCTCCACGTTAATGTGGTTCACTTGTCCTTTGTTGAATGGATTGGGCTTCCTCCCAACGCTCCCATTTCCGTTTCCATTCTTCCCTTCAGGGCACTCCGCAGCATAGTGTCCAGTCTTCCCGCACTTAAAGCAAGTAACGTGACTTAGGTCTCTTTTGGCGGGTGTGGCTGGATTGGAGCGATTCTGATTGTTGTTGGCTCCGTTCCCGTTCCCATTCTTAGAACCATTGTGGTTATGCAATCCTCCTCCGGTGTGGTTATGACCTCCATGGTTATGAACAAGTCCTCCCGAGTTCGGGGTTAGGCAAGGCTTTTGCTGAGCTCCTGAGTTATACCTCCCTTGTCCATACTTCCTCTTACGGCTCTCAATCTGCTGCTGCTTCCCTTCAATCATAAGAGCCTTATCTACCAACTCCTGGTAGTTGTTGAAGGTTTCTATCATCAACTGCATGCTCATCTCATCATTCAGCCCTTCCATAAACTTCTCCTGCTTCGCGGCATCTTTGGCCACATCGTCAGGGGTATAGCAAGATAACTTGCTAAACTCATCCACATACTGAGCCACAATACGGTTCCCCTGGCATAAGTTGTGAAACTCGTGCTTCTTCATATTCATAGCTCCAGTTGAGACATGGGTTGTGCAGAAAGCTTGCTGAAACTGGTCCCAAGTGACGTTGGCTATGGGGAAAGTGACCGTGTAATTCTCCCACCATGAGGCTGCTGGTCCATCCAATTGATGTGTGGCAAAGCGCACCTTCTCAGCATCTTTGCAACCTGCGGTGGTCAACTCCCTTCCAATACGGCGTAGCCAATCATCAAGAACTATAGGCTCGGTGCTACTAGAAAACATCGGCAGCTGTAACCTTAGAAAACGTGCTAGGTTGTCAACTGGCGGCGGGTTGTTGTTGTTGTTGTTGTTGCCCTGGTTCTGAACTAGCAATTGCATCAAGGTGTTCTGCTGCTAGATCAACTGAGTGAGCTCCGGCGGGAAGGCAAAACCGGTGTCACGTCTCGGAGGCATCTGATGGGTTTAGATGGAAGAGATTAGAATAGAAAAGGGGTCTAATGAGAAAGCACTACCCATATGCACATGAGACAAACATAATCATTTCACTCAATCAATCAAGCAAGGGCATACAAGCGGTCTAGAACTATCGCAAAAGTGCTCGACTACTACTAAATACATGGGGAAATACTACTAATATGTGGTGGTCATCTAGAAATTTTGATCGGTGGAAGACTCCATGATATCTGCTCCAGCTTCATCTTCAAAGTCATCATCACTAGGGTCGGAGTCGGTGTCGTCGATGATAATGTAGTTGTCCGAGCAAGTGGAATCGTCGTCTTCTCCTCCCGGTGCTGGATCTCCCATGAATACTCCGATCTTCTTAACCAGGTCGTCATTCTTCTCCAATAGCGTCTTAATTACCTCCTGATATCCATCGCGTGTAAACTTGAGTTCTTCCTCCAGTTCGATGATCCTAGTCTACGCCTTCTTCAAGTCCATCATGTCTGCGCACATCTGGTTCTCCTGACGTCGAATGTGCTTGTTTAGCTCCTGGATGAAAGCTGCAATGGATCTATCCTTCTTGGTGCTGATCACTTCCCATTGCTCGTCTCGGCGCCCACAAATCTGGTACATAGTGTCCTCAAGATCCTTGTTGTAGACTTCTCCAATGCGTCCCATGGTAATGTGGGCTGCCATGCTCTTGCCTAGACTCCAGGTGGGTGCTTCGAAAGAAAATTCTATGGGTTAGAGGTTGGCGAGAACGTCCTTCCTGGAACTTGTACCTGAATCATCCAGCCCTCCTCTTCTGGTAAGGTGGCATTGTACGTCCCGGTGAAGCTTGGTATTCCAATGTTCAAGTACCTAGTGACTTCCTTCAAATGGCGTCCAAAAGGTGTGTCTTCATCCGGCTGTGCAAACTTGTTCTTCATTTCCGCCATCCTAAGGAGTAGAAAATGTAGAGGACTCAGAAATGAGTAGAGAAGAGTGACCTAGGGTTTTTATCTTAGTGGTCGTGTCCTACACTCAGTGTGTGCTCTGATACCATCTTATAGCGACCCGACCTCAAACGGTCAAGTCTTTGTGCTTCAGTGTCATCCCTGGATCGGTAATGCTGACACACGCAATACTCGAATGATTTATAACAAAGTAGCAAGCACACACTTATTACATCGAATGTCTCAAAAGAGAACTTATTACAATAATATGGCTTAAGGCCATCTAATATGATAACAGTGGAAGGCTTGGAAGATAAAGGGAGTCCATCAACTCCAACGGCATAGCTGAGCTGCACGGAAACGACCTAACGAACCTTACTCCTCATTTGAAAAGTCTACAACATAATACGTTGTAGCCCGAAAAAGGGTCAGCACATGGAATATGCTGGCAATATAACACAGTAGAGCAAGAACAGAATAATGCTATCACTACATGCATATTTGGCTGGTGGAAAGCTCTATGATTATAGTATTTGCGAAAAGCCAATTTTTCCCTACAACAAAGGAATAGATTTTAATTTAACTATCATGGTGGTTGAAACATCATTGAGAAGGTTCCTCCAACTCAATCCCAATTAAAGTAATTAACAACCCAACAATATTAATTAAGAGTGATGAGATACTTAAGATACTCCAAGTACTAGATACTCAAGATTGTCCATAACCGGGGACACGGCTAACCATGATTAGATTGTACACTCTGTAGAGGTTTGCGCACTTTTCCCCACAAGACTCGATCACCTCCGTTAGATTTCTCGCACTTCATGATATTTGAGAAACGGATGACCAAGACATAGTCTTTCAGAAACATTAACTCTCTACTCCGGGCGGACCATACCAAACCGACAACCCTCTACCTGCTGATCCACCTCTTCAAGAGCTTCACGTAACTTACTCAACTATGCTAGAGCCCATAATAGCTTGTGGCTGCACACGGAAGTTTCTAGCATGAATAATCTTAGTTCCCTTTGAGCCTAGGTGGCGGTCCATAGGAAAATCACACAGAACCCCGGGATTTTTAAAAATACAGGCAACACTGGGTACTCCAGGTGCCTTAGTCCACCCAGATGTGTATTTAAGTTGCCACCTTAAGTTGAACCATTAATTAACAAACTCACATCTGTCATGGATTTCACTCAATACCAAACCACGTCTACGAGCATAGCATAGCAATATAAGCAACGTGTAGAAGTAACTCCCAAGGGTTTCATATAACAGGGCAATAGGTTCTACCTCCACAACTACTTCCCAACCCACAAGTTAATGACATCCTATTCATGCAATGTTTGAGGATTGATTCTAATGCATAAAAACTGGGTATGGAAAGAGTATGATCAATGTGTTACTTGCCTTGTTGACGATCCGCGAAACCTAGGGACTCGTAGTAGCACGCTTCACACTTCGAGAATTCTATCGCAAACAAACAATAGCATACATAAGCAACAAGCATAGATGCACGGGCAGAACTCAAATAAGAGGGATTGGCCAGAAAGTTCAACGTAAGAACTCCGGTTTGCAAAAAGAATCAAATCAAACGGAGCAACGAAACTCAAACGGCAAAAGAAACCAGATCTGTTTACTAATAAGAACTAAAGTCAAATTTTATAGTACCAAAATCTTGTTTAAGTTGATTAAACAGAAAGAGGGTCTCAAGACGAAGATCTAGGTGCTTGAATCGCTTGATTCCGATAACCGAGCAAAAAGATAAACTGAAACGAAAATCAGATCAGAAATCGCGATCGAGAATAATCACGGAAAAATCCGATAAAAAGAAAACTAACGAACAGACTAACGAACGAGCATTCGTTATCTGTAACTAACAGGCGAAAACTGTTCGTTAAAACGAACATACGAACGAACATCCGCTAAGTAACAAAACCGGGAACCGATCTAAAAAAACGAACTAGAGTTTTTTAAAAAAAAATGAATCGATTTTCGAAAAAAAACGGAGGCGGTGGATCGGCGCGTTACCTCTCCGGCGAGGCGGGGCTTGGGCGGCGGGCTTGCGGGGCGGCTCGGCGGCGCAGGGCAGCTGCAGCGCCGGCGGCGGCAGGCGGCGGCAGGGGCGGCGGCAGGCTGCGGCGGCAGCGACTTGGAGCTCCAAGGGGGCCCCGGGGTGGGTTTTTAAAGGGAGCGGGCGAGGCGGCGGCTCCGACTTGGGGAGGGGGTCACGGCGGCGGCGGCGGCTCCGACTCTTCCGAGACCGGTGGCGGCACGGGACGGGGAAGGCGGTGGCGCGGGGTTGGGTCGGCCTGGCTCGGCTGGGCTTCGGCCCGGTCGGGCGTTGGAAGTTTTTTTAAAAAAAATAATTCCGCTGAACAGAAAATAAATCCTAGAAAATAAAATAAAAATCTAAAAATGCCAAAATAAATTTTCACCGTCTAAATAAAATATTTAGAACGCGATGAACATTTTCTTGGCCCTAAAATGCAATTTTGAAAATGTGCAATTTTTCTAATGCAAATAAAATCCAAATAAAATCAAATAAATGATTTTAATATTTTTCCTCCAATATTTCAATTATTTTGGATAAGTCATGTTATCTCCTCTCATATATTTTAATATGAAATATTTTTCGAAGAGAAAAATAATTAATATCAAAAATCCTCGTTTCATTATTTGATAAAAATCAAATATGAAAACCGGGAAATCCCCAACTCTCTCTGAGGATCCTTGAGTTGCTTAGGATCTCGAGGATTGCGGAATGAAAATGCAATAAAATATGATATGCATGAATGACCTATGTATAACATTCCAAATTGAAAATTTGGGATGTTACATTTTGACTCTCGTATCACGCAAAAATCTCCTGTATTTGTTTTGAGCTGTTTTCTGTCAGGGTTGTCAAGGCCAGGCACTATGTCGTCTCCCTCCTCCTCCAACCATGAGGGCAACGATGCTTGGCTAATGAAGATAGAGCTGAAGAGAGGACCAAGTTTCGGCAACAGAAGACACCCTTCTACTTGATCACAATCTTCTTACCCCAACAGAGATCGAAGCTTTCAAGATGATTGAGTTAGCTCATATACAAAATAAGTATCTCACGCGTGAAAATATGTTGTTGAAGGAGCATATCATCACACTCAAGGGCATTATCCGCAAGTTAGAAGACCTCCTACGCTCGATGTGCGACTATCCATCATCAACAACTCCACCTTCTTCACCAACAAAGGAGACATAATCACATGGGTATGGGCACTCCCCTTGGCAACTGCCAAGCTTGGGGGAGTGCCCCGGTATCGTATCACCATCACTCTTATCTTTACTATTTTCCTTAGTTCGATCCTTTTGGTATTATCTTGATTTAGTAGAATAAAAGTTCTTAGTATGATCTAGTCGTGAGTTTTGCTTTAAAATCCTTCTATGTAATCGAGTCCGTGAACTATATAATAAAGATTAGTGTTGAGTCAAGGGCTTGATTATTTTGCCATGATCCTAAGGGAATAAAATAAAAGAGAAAGAAATAAAAAGAAACAAAGAGATCATGTGAGTCTTATGGAGATTAATGAGCTCACATAGAAAAAGTATGATGAATAAAAGTTGTTGAGGGTTGACAAGCATAGTTTTTGGTCAACGTTGCAATTAATAGGAAGTAATAAAGAAAGAGAGGTCTTCACATATAAATATACTATCTTGGACATCTTTTATGATTGTGAGCACTCATTAAAATATGACATGCTAAAGAGTTGATGTTGGACAAGGAAGACAACGTAATGGTTTATGTTTTCTTACAGCTGAGATAAATTATATTATCATGGATCATCCAACATGGTTGATCTTGCCTTTCCCTCTCATGCTAGCCAAATTCATCGCACCAAGTAGAGATAATACTTGTGCTTCCAAATACCCTTAAACCAGTTTTGCCATGAGAGTCCACCATACCTACCTATGGATTGAGTAAGATCCTCCAAGTAAGTTGTCATCGGTGCAAAGTAATAAAAATTGCTCTCTAAATATGTATGACTTATTAGTGTGGGATAAAATAAACTTTATACGATTGTGTGATATGGAAGAAATAAAAGCGACAGACTGCATAATAAAGGTCCATATCACAAGTGGCAATATAAAGTGGCGTTCTTTCGCACTAAGATTTTGTGCATCAAACCGTAAAAGTGCATGACAACCTCTGCTTCCCTCTGCGAAGGGCTTGTCTTTTACTTTTATCCCCTACATTGCATAAGAGTCATGGTGATCTTCGCCCTTCCTTTTTACATTTTATCCTTTGGCAAGCACAGTATGTTGGAAAGATCTTGGTATATATGGCTAATTGGATGTGAGTTTTCATGAACTATTATTGTTGACATTACCCTTGAGGTAAAACGTTGGGAGGCAATACTATAAGCCCCTATCATTCTCTGTGTCCGATTAAAATTCCATACCCATAAGTATTGCGTGAGTGTCAGCAATTGTGAAAGACTATATGATAGTTGATTATGTCGACTTGCTGAAAAGCTCTTATACATTGACTCTTTCCTATGTTATGATAAATTGCAATTGCTCCAATGACTGGGATTATAGTTTGTTAGTTTTCAATGAAGTTTATGATTCATACTTGAAATTATGATTGAATTATTACTCTAGCATAAGAAATCATATGACAATAATTATATAAGTTGTTGTTCTAAGAATGATCATGATGCCCTCAAGTCCGTATTTTATTTTTATCGAGAGCTCTATCTCTAAACATGTGGACATATTTTTCGATTTCGGCTTTCGCTTGAGGACAAGCAAGGTTTAAGCTTGGGGGAGTTGATACGTCCATTTTGCATCATGCTTTTATATCGATATTTATTGCATTATGGGCTGTTATTACACATTATGTCACAATACTTATGCCTATTCTCTCTTATTTTACAAGGTTTACATAAAGAGGGAGTGATGTAGGGTGGAACCCTAGATGGCCGATCTTTCACGAAAGGAGCGGATCCCTACGAGGAACATGAAGAACACGAGGGGGAAAACGAGGGGAAACACAAGAGAAACACTCAACCAACAAGAAATAGATCACACATGTGCTAGATCCTCGAAACACAAAGAGATACACGATGATCCACGGTCAACCAAGGACGATACAAGTAACCGGTTCTTCTCCTAGAAGGAGGTCTTGATGGGGCCGCCCAAGAGGGGGGTCTTGAATCCAAGTTGATCTTCTCCGAAGAGGGGCCGCTGTCTCTCTCGAGGAGGAGATCGGTTTGGATGAGCGAAGCTCTATCTCTAAGTTTGAGCTAAACCAACGCTAACCCTAGCTAGGATGAATGGGGGGTCTATTTATAGTCTAAGTGCAAAAAGGGGGCGAAGTGAAGGGGTACATGGGCCTCGGGCCCGAATCTAGACGCAGCCAGGTACCGGACGTCCGCTGGAGACCGGTCGTCCGGTGCCTCATGAGCTGCCGGACGTCCGGTGTCCTCCGGTCGTCCGCTGGTTCTGCTCTGTGATGGGTGTGCCGGACGTCCGGAGGCTCCGGACTTCCGCTGATGTTGGCTCGGGTGCTGGGGCGCCGGTCGTCCGGTCCGGACCGGACGTCCGCTCGTTCGCTTCGGGTGCAGGGGCATCGGTTGTCCGGTCTGGGCTGGACGTCCGCTGGCTGAAGCTCGGCTGACGCTTCAGGAACCGGACGTCCGGTCCCGGCCGGTCGTCCGCTGGTTGGGAAATTTCCTGCAGCTCTTCTTCTTCTCCGTGTTCTCGTCCATCTTCCTCTTCTTCTTGTCCTTGCTCCTTAGATTCTCCATTGTACCTGAGTATGCATAATGTATCCATATGAGGTAGTAGCCATGCTTCATGTGCATCGGAGTAGAATTGTGAGAGGAGAGATGTCACCTCGGTTTCAAGGGCTCTTGCACGTGATCGAGTCATGGGCCCGGTAGACACTTGGTGAGACGATGGTAGGTCCATGGGGATGACCTTGGGATGCTCCGCATCATCTCCCCTCCCTTGGGGAAGATCCGTCCTCGGATCAAAATCTTCATCACCATGGAAAGGAGAGAGATCTTTGACGTTGAAGACGTCGCTCACATTTTACTTGTCGCGTGGAAGGTCGATCTTGTACGCGTTGTCGTTGTAGCATGCAAGCACCTTGAAGGGTCCATCCGCTCGTGGACGAAGCTTGGATTTACGTTCTTGTGGGAAGCGGTCCTTGCGAAGGTGTAGCCACACTTGATCACCAATGTTGAAGACCATAGATTGCTTGTTCAAGTTGAGCTTGGTCGCAAGGCGTTGAACTTGGCGCTAGATGGTGTTTCTTGTATCTTCATGCATCTTTGTGAGATGTGTCACACGCGCACTTGCGTCCAAATTGATGCGCTCTTGGAGTGGTAGAGGAAGAATATCCAATGGTGACAAAGGGTTGAATCCGTAGACGACCTCGAAAGGGGACTTGCTGGTTGTTGAGTGTCTTGCTCGGTTGTATGCGAACTCGGTGATGGGTAGACACTCCTCCCACTCCTTGATGTTCTTCTTGATGAGTACTCGAAGTAGAGCGGAGAGTGTGCGGGTTGTCACCTCCGTTTGGCCGTCGGTTTGAGGATGGTATGCCGTGGAGAAGAGTAGCTTGATTCCGAGCTTGGCGCAAAGAGTCTTCCAAAAGTAGCTAAGGAACTTGACGTCGCGGTCCGAGATGATAGTCTTTGGTACTCCATGAAGGCGCAAGATTTCCCTACAAAACAAATTTGCAATATGTGAAGCATCGTCTATCTTGTTGCAAGTAATGAAATGAGCCATTTTGGAGAAACGGTCCATGACAACAAAAATGGAATCCTTTCCATTTCGAGTTCTAGGCAAACCAAGCACAAAGTCCATGCTAATATCTTCCCATAGTTGATATGGAATTGGAAGTGGCATATAGAGGCCATGATATTGGGCTTTATACTTAGCTTTACGACATGTAGAACAACGGTTGGTGAAGAGATTGACGTCGTGATGTATCTTGGGCCAAAAGTAGTTCTTGGAGAGCATAGCAAATGTTTTGTCGCGTCCAAAGTGTCCCATGAGTCCGCCTCCAAGAGATTCCTGCAAAAGCAACAAACGAAAAGAGGACTCGGGGATGCAAAGTTTGTTAGCTCTCATAAGATATCCATCTTTGATGTAGTATCGATCCCAAGAAGTATGCATCAAACACTTGGCATAAGGTATGGCGAATGTAGGATCATGTTCATACAAGTCTTTGATATGCTCAAAACCAATGACATTAAACTCAAGGTTAGTGACAAGCATGCATATACGAGAAAGCGCATCCGCCACAACATTTTCTTCACCCTTAATGTACTTGATGACATAAGGAAAAGACTCAATAAATTCACACCATTTAGCATGACGCTTGTTCAACTTAGTTTGACCCTTAAGGTATTTAAGTGTTTCATGGTCGGTATGGATGATGAACTCATGTGGGCGAAGGTAATGTTCCCATTCATGCAAAACTCGCACTAAAGCATATAGATCTTTGTCATAGATGGGGTAATTGAGTTGCGCGCCGGATAATTTCTCACTAAAGTAAGCTATGGGGCGCTTCTCTTGCGTTAACACACCTCCTATGCCATTACCGCTAGCATCGCAATGAATCTCAAAAGGTTTGTCGAAGTTGGGTAATGCAAGCACGGGCGCATGAGTAAGCAAATTCTTAAGCTCATTGAAAGCAATATCTTGAGATTGTCCCCAAACAAAAGGCACGTTCTTCTTGCTCGAAGCATGCAAAGGTGAAGCAATGGTGCTAAAATCCTTCACAAATCGACGGTAGAAACCGGCTAAACCGAGAAAACTACGCACTTGTTGCAAATTTGTTGGTTGGGGCCAAGTTTTAATAGCATTGATCTTAGATTCATCAACATGAACACCCTTAGAAGAGACCACAAAACCCAAGAAAACGAGCTTATCAACACCAAATAGGCATTTCTCCATATTAGCATAGAGACACTCTTTTCTAAGAGTTTGCAAAATGGTGCGGACATGGGTGACATGTTCTTGGATAGATTTGCTAAACACGAGAATGTCATCGAAGTAAACCACAACAAATATACCAATATAAGGGCGAAAGACATGATTCATAAGGCGCATAAACATGCCCGGTGCTTCCGAAAGACCCATAGGCATGACTAACCACTCATACAAACCAAACTTGGTTTTGAAGGCGGTTTTCCATTCGTCACCCTCTTGTATGCGGATTTGATAGTAACCACTCTTAAGATCAATTTTGGAAAAATATAGTGGCACCGCTAAGTTCATCAAGCATATCATCAAGACGTGGAATGGGGTACCTATATCTAACGGTGATAGCATTGATAGGTCTACAATCGGAGCACATGCGAAAGCTACCGTCACGTTTTGACACAAGAATGACCAGTACGGCACAAGGACTCAAACTTTCACGCACATGACCATGGTCTATGAGATGCTTTACTTGCCTTTGTATTTCTTTGGTTTCTTCGGGGTTGACGCGGTATGGAGCTTTGTTGGGAAGCGGCGCTCCGGGGATGAGGTCAATTCGGTGCTCAATGCCTCGTAGTGGAGGTAGACCCGGAGGTAGCTCATCGGGGAAAACATCTTGGAATTCCTGCAAGAGAGAAGATAACACCAAAGGTAGATCGTGAGATTTGTTAGTTGTTGTGGCCTCGTCCTTGCACAATAGGACATAGTGTAGGACACTTGATGGGTTCTCACACACTTCTCTCATCTCACGTTTGGTGGCAAAGAGAACGAAGTTTTTCTTGTCGCTCATCGTGGAGTGACTCAATTTGGGCTTGTGGCGCTCACTCTCTTTTTGGTGGATCGCTCTCTCACTATTTTCTCCACGATGGGTGGCTTGCTTGTCGGCTATCACTTGGCTTGGAGACATAGGACGTAGCACGAACTCTTTCCCTTTCATCTTGAAGTTATAGTGATTTGTATGCCCATTGTGAATGACACCTCGGTCAAATTTCCATGGCCGTCCAAGGAGGAGGTGGCAAACGGTCATCGGAAGGACATCACATTCCAATGTGTCTTCATAGGCGCCGATCTTGAAAGAGACTTGTACTCTATGCTCGACTTGTATGGTGCCGGTGTCGCTTAGCCATTGAACCTTGTAGGGGTGAGGGTGCTTCATCTTAAACAATTGTAGCTTGGAGCATAGTTCTTCACTTGCTAAGTTGTGGCAGCTCCCTCCATCGATGATGACCTTGATGGATCGTCCATTGATGTCGGCCTTGGTGTGGAATATGGTGCATCTTTGGTCTTCTTCTTGTTGATGTTGTAGAGTCAAGACTTTGGAGACAACAAGTGCGGGACTTGAGTCTTCATCACAAAAGACTTGTTCATCTTCATTGTTCACTTGGCGGTGCATGGCCACTTGCTCAAGGGCTTCCATTTCGCCTTCGCTCATGGAATCATAAGTGCCATCATCGTTGAAGATCATTGTGCGTTTGTTGGTGCACCCGAAGGACTTGTGTCCTCGGCCGCCGCATGTGAAGCATTTGATAGAACTTGTTTTGATGGTCTCATCGGGTGGAGTAGATGATGATGGAGCTTTCGTGAAGTTGCTTGTAGTAGAAGGACGACTTGAGCTTGTCGAAGCTTTCTTGTAACTTGACTTGTCGCCGTTGCTTGTAGAAGGCTTGGTTGAGGTAGAAGGTGTTCGAGTCGTCGAAGCTTGATTGTTGGAGAGGCCATAGGACTTGGATGAGAACTTGGCATACTTGAAGTCGTCTTGTACTTGCCGTTCCGCTTTGGTAGCTTGATGCACTAGATCGATGAGGTTTGAGTATGGTTGGAAGTCGGCGATCTTCTTGATAGGATGATTGAGTCCATTCAAGAACCTTACCATAGTTTGCTCATCATCTTCTTTGACATTGGCTCGTATCATGGCAATCTCCATTTCCTTGTAGTACTCTTCAACGCTCTTGATTCCTTGCTTGAGTTGTTGGAGTTTCTTGAAGAGGTCGCGGTAGTAGTAGGTAGGCACGAAGTGTGCTCTCATGACATCCTTCATTTGTGCCCAAGTAGTGATGGGTGGATCACCTCTTGCCTCGCGGCGCTCAATGACTTGTTCCCACCAAATGAGGACATAATCTTGGAACTCAAGGGATGCCATCGCGATCTTCTTCTCTTCTTCATAATTGTGCAAACGGAAGATCTTGTCAACTTTAAATGCCCATGAAAGGTATTCTTCGGGATCGTTGCTTCCGTTGAACTTGGGCATGGTGAACTTGAGCTTTCTGTAGCATTGCTCTTCATTGTGTTGGGGTCGTGGAGGATGACGCCCATGTTGTAGATGATTGGCCAACTCGTGGTACTCTTGACGCGGAGGGTTGTCAACCTTGTGTTGCTCTTGCCGCGGAGGATTCCCATTGTTTTCATGATCTTGGTGAACTTGATGGTCTTGGCGAGCTTGTCTATCTTGACGAGGCGCTTGTCTATCTTGACGAGGAGCTTGTTGATGCACACGTCTTTGGTAAATTCTTTCTTGAGCCTCATCGCGAAGTGCTTCTCGATGTAGTCGAGCTTGTCGGCCTCGGTCGGCTACGGCACGACTTGATTCATGAAGGGCCCGCTGCGCTTCAAGTGCTTGAGCTTCACGTAGTTGTTGTTGTTGGCGTTCCGCCTCGGTGTCTTGTGCATCTTGATGTTGTCGCGCTCGCTCCTCTTGTTCGTGTTGACGTTGGCGATGCCATTCTTGAGCTAGCGCAAAGGCTTCTTCGGCTTGACGTCGTCGATGTTCTTGCGAGTCGGTGTCTCAAAGTGGATTGAGGTTTGCTTGACGCTCGTTGCGCGCGGCTCGTCGAAGAGTGTTCGATGACGGTGTACTTGAATCGGAGATGGTGTCGTCGGAGTGTCGACTTGAACGGCTCCTTCTTGAAGTGGAAGAAGAGCGGTTGAGCAACAAAGCGCGAATCTCGTCCATCCTTGCGTCATTCTCTTGCTTGTGATCGTCGAGCTTGTTGTCAAAGTAGTCCCTTGTACGTTGCTCGGAAAGTCGCAAGTCGGCGGCAAGGTTGTCGATGCGTTCACTCATAGCTTGTTGCTCTTGATGCAAAGCACGTTGTGCACCAAAGAGGTGACTCTTGGTGACGAAGGAGTTCATGTCGTCGTCTTGCTCCATGAAGAGTGGGTTGGTAGAAGTACTTGGCCTATCCATCATTCCAAGACAAGTGTGAGTGGAAGAAAGGGAAGAACCAATATCAAATGTACCTTGACCGATGTTGACAATGGATCAAAGATGACTCCAATGTGTAACAAGGAAATAGCACAATTGGTACCAATTCTTGTCGGTTCTCACACCTACACAAGTAAAAGCTTTTGGTGGAGCTTGGTTAGGATGGTGGCACAATTTTTAATGTGAATGTAAGCAAGATTCAATAATGTTGGAAAAGATTCGCAAGATGCAATGTAACAAGTAGACCAAGCATATACGGTACACGGAAACACACACGCAAAAAGATAAGTGGGGTTGAGCAACCAAGGGTGAGCCAAAATGTGGAATCCACAAAAATGCTCTTGTTGCACAACACTAGAGAGACGCTAGCACGATTGCATGATAGGCGGATACAAAAACTTGTGCACAACCTACTTAGCAAAAATGCAACGGCTTCTATCCCAAGTATGTTTTATGCAAGGTGTTGCTATGATATGATCCAAGATGATCGAGTATGACAATCTTAATGTTGTATGATGCTATGGTTCTTGCTTAAAAGCTCTTTGCTTAATTTTCCTCTTTGCTTAAAAGCTTGGTTGGCTCTTTGATGTTTGAGCTCTTTTCTTATGCGACGCTTGACGAACCAAGATAGCAAGTGAGTATGCGATGACAAATTTGTGACACAAGAGATGATAAGAATATAATCAACAATGATGCATGTATGTATGCTATGGGGGAGTATGATCACTAAAGTGCACAAGTCTCGTTGTCGGCAATACTCAATGGCTAGTCTCGATGGGTAAGCAATGCTAAGGAGTCAGGCGATGATGGTTAACAATGTGATGGCAAGAATGATATGTCCAATACCAAGATGAGGTTACCGGTCTTGCTTCCGGTATGGTGTCAAAATGGTGGCACGAATACCAAGTCGTAGTCGAGGTGGTCGTTGTCGATGACCGGTGCTGATGACGCGTCCGTGGCGAAAATGAGCGGCGGTGGCGTCGATGTCGAACCGTACCTAGATAGCTGAAACACAAAAGGATACGGCACCGCAACTCAAATTCTCAAAATCAAAGGCGACCAAAATCGTCGGAGTAGGTGGCGGTTAGGTGGTGGTGTGGGTGGGGATATTGGGACTGATTTGCGGAAGTTGGAGGTGGTGTAGCGGATGAAGTGGTGGAAGTAGCGGTCGTTCGGACGCGAACGGATGTCCGGTCGCCGGTCGTCTGGTAACGTCGGACGTCCGGTGCTTCCTGGGTCGCCGGATGTCCGGTGATGTCACGGTCATCCGGTGGTCGGGGTGAACCCGAGAGTGTAGATCCGGGAGGTGATTTTGGGGGAATATGGGGAATTTGGGAGGGATTTCGAGGTGGATGTGGTGGGGGAAGGCTAGATCTACTTGCAACACAACAAATTCATGGATCAAAACCAACAAAACATCATCAAAACTCACAAAACACAAGAAAAATTTTGGGGCTATTTTTGTGGGGATTTTCGGATTAGGACGAAAAAACAACAAAATCAAGCTAGAAAAACGAAGAGGGGCTCCGAAATCATGATCAACCTTGCTCATGATACCAAGATTATGTAGCGTGGAACCCTAGATGGCCGTTCTTTCACGAAAGGAGCGGATCCCTACGAGGAACACGAAGAACACGAGGGGGAAAACAAGGGGAAACACAAGAGAAACACTCAACCAACAAGAAATAGATCACACATGTGCTAGATCCTCGAAACACAAAGAGATACACGATGATCCACGGTCAACAAAGGACGATACAAGTAACCGATTCTTCTCCTAGAAGGAGGTCTTGATGGGGCCGCCCAAGAGGGGGGTCTTGAATCCAAGTTGATCTTCTCCGAAGAGGGGCCGCAGTCTCTCTCGAGGAGGAGATCGGTATGGATGAGCGAAGCTCTATCTCCAAGTATGAGCTAAACCAACGCTAACCCTAGCTAGGATGAATGGGGGGTCTATTTATAGTCTAAGTGCAAAAAGGGGGCGAAGTGAAGGGGTACATGGGCCTCGGGCCTGAATCTGGACGCACCCAGGTACCGGACGTCCGCTGGGGACCGGTCGTCCGGTGTCTCAGGAGCTGTCGGACGTCCGGTGTCCTCCGGTCGTCCGCTGGTTCTGCTCTGTGATGGGTGTGCTGGACGTCCGGAGGCTCCGGACTTCCGCTCGTTCGCTTCGGGTGCAGGGGCATCGGTCGTCCGGTCTGGGCCGGACGTCCGCTGGCTGAAGCTCGGCTGACGCTTCAGGCGCCGGACGTCCGGTCCCGGCCGGTCGTCCGGTGGCTGGGAAATTTCCTGCAGCTCTTCTTCTTCTCCGTCTTCTCGTCCATCTTCCTCTTCTTCTTGTCCTTGCTCCTTAGATTCTCCATTGTACCTGAGTATGCATAATGTATGCATATTAGGTAGTAGCCATGCTTCATGTGCATCGGAGTAGAATTGTGAGAGGAGAGATGTCACCTCGGTTTCAAGGGCTCTTGCACGTGATCAAGTCATGGGCCCGGTAGACACTTGGTGAGACGATGGTAGGTCCATGGGGATGACCTTGGGATGCTCTGCATCAGGGAGAATGCCGGCAGCTGGGATTCTGGGCTGGAAAAGGAGCAAATATTAGAGACCTATTCTGCACAGCTCCAAAAGTCCTAAAACTTGACGGAAGACATTTTCAGAATATATAAAAAATACTCGGCGGAAGAGATTCACCAGGGGCCACACCCTGCCCACGAGGGTGGGGGCGCGCCTTACCCCCTGGGCGCGCCCCCCTACCTCATGGGCCCCCTGGTGGCCCTCCGGTGGCCATCTTCTGTTATATGAAGTCTTTTTATGGGAAAAAATAAGAAGCAATCTTCTCGGACGAAACTCCGCCGCCACAAGGCGAAACCTTGGCAGAACCAATCTAGGGCTCCGGCAGAGCTGTTCTGCCGGGGAAACTTCCCTCCGGGAGGGGAAATCATCGCCATTGTCATCACCAACGCTCCTCTCGTCGGGAGAAGGCAATCTCCATCAACATCTTCATCAGCACCATCTCCTCTCAAAACCCTAGTTCATCTCTTGTATCCAATTCTTGTCTCCAAGTCGGGGATTGGTGCTAGTAGGTTGCTAGTAGTGTTAATTACTCCTTGTAGTTGATGCTAGTTGGTTTATTTGGTGGAAGATCATATGTTCAGATCCTATATGCATATTAATACCCCTCTGATTATGAACATGTTTATGCTTTGTGAGTAGTTACGTTTGTTCCTGAGGACATGGGAGAAGTCTTGCTATTAGTAGTCATGTGAATTTGGTATTCGTTTGATATTTTGATGAGATGTATGTTGTCTCTCCTCTAGTGGTGTTATGTGAACGTCGACTACATGACACTTCACCATTATTTGGGCCTAGAGGAAGGCATTGGGAAGTAATAAGTAGATGATGGGTTGCTAGAGTGAGAGAAGCTTAAACCCTAGTTTATGCGTTGCTTCATAAGGAGCTGATTTGGATCCATATGTTTCATGCTATGGTTAGGTTTACCTTAATACTTTTGTTGTAGTTGCGGATGCTTGCAATAGAGTTTAATCATAAGTGGGATGCTTGTCCAAGTAAGGACAGTACCCAAGCACCGGTCCACCCACATACCAAATTATCAAAGTACCGAACGCGAATCATATGAGCGTGATGAAAACTAGCTTGATGATATTCCCATGTGTCCTCGGGAGCACTTTTCTCTATATAAGAGTTTGTCCAGGCTTGTCCTTTGCTACAAAACGGATTGGGCCACCTTGCTGCACTTTGTTTACGTTTGTTACTTGTTGCTCATTACAAATTATCTATCACAAAACTATCTGTTACCACTTGTTTCAGTACTTGCAGAGAATACCTTGTTGGAAACCGCTTATCATTTCCTTCTGCTCCTCGTTGGGTTTGACACTCTTACTTATCGAAAGAACTACGATAGATCCCCTATACTTGTGGGTCATCACACACGATTGTTATGTTTTAACCCTGTGTGATATTCGTTACTCCCGCCACGCTCTGCTTCAATCCCTTGATCCAAATTTTCGGTAGCTCCGCCATTTTACTCCCGCCTAGTAAAACTTTTAGTACCCACGGCATTTCCTCAAACACCACCTTGGACCCCCTCCACACATACACACACACCCCAAATCCCCCGCTCACACACATATACACCACCCCTTCAACGTTCCAAACCTAGCTAGGTCGCCGTCGCTGCGCCGCCTCCATCGTCAACCTCTGTCGGTCTGCTTGTGCAGTTTACCCACCGATATACATACCCTCGATGCCCCGAGTTTCTTAGATGACGCCTGTGAAACGCCCCCTTTCCTAGAGATGCCCATCCCCACCCCTCCCCCACTCTAGAGCACCGCATCCTAATCCCGGCTATGCTTCCCGGGGAGCTCGAGGAGCGAATAGCCCAAAAGAGCTTTACCGTGGCCTCTTCGCCCGACATCGGTGAGGTGGCCACCAAGGAAGATGACAACGATGGCTGGACCTGGATTGACCATTTTAGTCAGCGGGATAGAGTATTCTGGCATGTCGCGGACGCCGGCTATGACATCGAGGTTGTCGACACCGACGGCTTGACGCGGGTTATGTCACAGGTTAAGTTGCCCACCCCCAGCCCTTTGGGTTCGACAGCCATTGATCTCATCGATGGCCGTGCCGCTGATCTCCTGCAGCTCGTTATGAACAATTTGCCATCCTTCATCGCCATCGAGCCCCTTTTGTCATTTCTGAAGGACGCATTCTGCGACGCTGGCATGGGATCCTTAGCTGTCAAGTTAGACCTCATGGACGGTGACCACGAGAGGAGCCAATCTGTGACAAGTGAGGAAATCCATGATTTGTTTTCTCGAACCCTTTTTGTAGTGAGAACATGTCCAGTATTTATTGCTATATTAGGTTGTTTGCATTACGCCTTGTTTATTTCTACGACTTATGGTTGTTCGGTTGTTTGTAGTTAGCATATGTCCAGTTTCAATTGCCATCTTTGGTTGTTTGTAGTATGCCTTGTTTATTTCAGCTATTAACAGTTTGATGTTCTATATGTGCTAGTATGAACTATGTAGTTCAATTTCATCAATACCAAATTTAATAATAGCTCAATAAATGACTATATTTGGTTGCTATTAAGCATGTTGTACTCCCTCCGAATCTTTTTAGTTCGCATATAGGATTTTTCAAAAGTCAAGCCTCATAAAGTTTGACTAACTTTATAGAACAAAATACCAACATTCACCATATGAAATAAATATCAGTACATGTGTCATGACTTAAATTTTCATATTGTATAACTTTAGCATGCTGGATGTTGATATTTTTTCATATAAATAATGTCAAACTTTATGAAGTTTGACTTCAGACAATTCTTATATGCAGAGTAAAAAGGACCGGAGGGAGTATTGAACACGTCTTTCCATTTGATTTAACAATGGCACTTGGATACTCGAACTTAGCTAGAGGTTAGAGTTAGTTTCTAGATCATGACAGTTAAAAGGGAGAGAGAGAGAGAGAGAGAGAGAGATTGGTGGAATAGTTGGTTGTATTGCTTGAGCCTCATGGGCATATATATAGGAGTACATGGTCATCTTCGAGTACAAGTCAAGGTAGAATAAATCCTGCGCTATCCTATGTTTCCTAAATGACAATGATACTAAAAAATAACTAACCCTGAACTAACTCTAGCCAAAGAGGTGTTTGGATGACAGTGTTAGATTGATAATAAATGCACTAGAAGAACTAGCCTCAGTCAGCACCTCTTGGGTGGGATAGTTGTTTTGGGTGGGTTTGATGCAACTAGCTCAAACTAGCCCTCATGTTTGGATGCTTTAGGTCTATTTGAGCCCAAACTAGCTCAAAGTAACTCTAACCCATGGATCCAAACAGGGCCAATAACTACTGTACTTAGACCTGCACAATACAAGTTTGAATGACTATGTTTGCTTGTTTTTAAATATTAGTCATGTTGCAGTTAATAACTGTAGGATCGAAAGTATGTCTAGAGGGGGGTGATTAGACTACTTGACCAAATAAAAACTTAACCTTTTCCCAATTTTAGTTCTTGGCAGTTTTTAGCTATCTTAGGACAAATCAAGCAATCATTACACAATTCAAGCAAGCATGCAAAGAGTATATTGGCAGCGGAAAGTAAAGCATGCAACTTGCAAGAATATAAAGGGAACAGTTTGGAGAATTCAAACACTAATGGAGACATGGATGTTTTTCCCGTGGTTCGGATAGGTGGTGCTATCCTACATCCACGTTGATGGAGACTTCAATCCACGAAGGGTAACGGTTGCGCGAGTCCACGGAGGGCTCCACCCACGAAGGGTCCACGAAGAAGCAACCTTGTCTATCCCACCATGGCCATCGCCCACGAAGGACTTGCCTCACTAGCGGTAGATCTTCACGAAGTAGGCGATCTCCTTTCCCTTACAAACTCCTTGGTTCAACTCCACAATCTTGTCGGAGGCTCCCAAGTGACACCTAGCCAATCTAGGAGACACCACTCTCCAAGAAGTAACAGATGGTGTGTTGATGATGAACTCCTTGCTCTTGTGCTTCAAATGATGGTCTCCCCAACACTCAACTCTCTCTCATAGGATTTGGATCTGGTGGATAGAAGATTTGAGTGGAAAGCAACTTGGGGAAGGCTAGAGATCAAGATTCATATGGTTTAAATGGAATATCTTGGTCTCAACACATGAGTAGGTGGTTCTCTCTCAGAACATATGAGTTGGAATGGTGTATGTGTTCTGATGGCTCTCTCCACCAGTGAAGAGGAGGTGGAGGGGTATTTATAGCCTCCACACAAAATCCAACCGTTACACCCAATTTATCAATCTCGGTGGGACCGAATCAGAAGACTCGGTCGGACCGAAATAGTAAACCTAGTGACCGTTAGGAATTTCGGTGGGACTGACATGCAACTCGGTAGGACCGATTCGGTTAGGGTTTGGGCATAACGTAATCTCGATGAGACCGATTGCACAACTCGGTGAGACCGAGTTTGGCAATAAGCTAACCAGAGAGTTGGTCAGGCAAACTCGGTGGGACCGACTCGCTCTTTCGGTGAGACCGAAAAGTTACAAGAAGGAAACATAGAGTTTACCTTGCATTCTCGGTGGGACCGATTCGCTCTTTCAGTGAGACCGAAAAGTTACGAAAGGGAAACAGAGAGTTTGCAAGCCCATCTCGGTGAGACCGAGATCCTTATCGGTAGGACCGAATTGCTAGGGTTTGGCAGTGGCAAATGACAAGTGAAACTCGGTGGCGCCGGACTGAAAGAATCGGTATGACCGAGTTTGGCTTAGGGTTTAGGTCATTTGTGGATATGGGAAAGTAGCTAAGGATTTTGGAGCATATCATTAAGCACATAGAGCAAGAGGCTCATTAAGCAACACCTCATCCCTCCTTGATAGTATTGGCTTTTCCTAAAGACTCAATGTGATCTTGGATCACTAAAATATAAAATGAAGAGTCTTGAACTTTTGAGCTTGAGCCAATTCTTTGTCCTTAGCATTTTGAGGGTTCCACTTTCATATCCATGCCATGCCAATCATTGAGCTTTCCTGGAATAATCATCTTGAAGTATCATTAGCTCAATGAACTATATGTTGTTATGAATTACCAAAACCACCTAGGGATAGTTGCACTTTCAATCTCCCCCTTTTTGGTAATTGATGACAACATATAGATCAAAGCTTCGACAAATGATAATAAGCATGAAATATATCGTCGCTTTAAGAAGTATGTGACAAATAAGAGCTCCCCCTAAATTTGTGCATATTTAAAAATTTGCTTTCGACTGCAAATGCACGAGGAGTTAGAATCATTGGTTACTCTTCCATGTCACATACATCTTGGTGGAGCGCTCAAAAATGATAAGATTGAAATACATGCACTCATCACCAAGAATAGTGAGTGATCACAAAAGATAGATAGAATGATAATATTTAAGCAAGCATTAAGCAAACATTAAGTGTAGCTTATGATCAAACACATGATCATTGATGTCTCACAAACATAAGGACGTAGTATCTCACACACAAGCAAACAAAGTTCGAAAAACCACCAAATAAAACAAGAGAGAATAAAAGCAACACTCTCTCTCGAAGCCTATGATCTATACATTTTCTCCCCCTTTGGCAACAAGTTACCAAAAAGTTCCTAGAAAATGCATAGTGCTAAGTCGACGCTCAGGCTTGATCTTCAGGTGGTGGTGGAGTCCGGAGCACTCCAAGGATGAAGCCTTCGGTAGACGTGGTCGGAGTCGAGGCTGAAGTGGATGCTGGAGCTGGTGGAACTGAGGCTGTGGCTGGCGCAGATGTTGTAGCTCTGGTGTCAGCAACTGGCAGTGCAGACGACCTCGGACCTCGTGGCACCCTGGCAAAAGCATCAGTCGTGGTCCTGCCTCTCCTCTCATTCATGTCCTCCTGGAGCTGCTCCACGGCAGTCTGTATCTCTGTCACCTTGATGTCCAAGTCATAGAACCTCTGTTCCATGATCCTCTCTAAGCTGGCCTGGTTTTGAGTCAGGGTGGCAAGTCCTTGCTCAATCCGCAGGGTGGACGCAATCAGGTAACCAAGCTGCTCTTGTTTGGTTTTCAGGAAGTAATCAGATGCCTCCGCTTGAGTAGGCATCCTGGCAGCTTTCTCCTTCTTCGCCTTCTCCTTCTGAGCTTGTGCATGGACAGATGATGGCTCATTCTCAGTCATGACCACTTGGTTATCCTCGAAATCTAGACGGATGGGCAGATGTTCCTTATCCAAGAGGTATATGCCCGTGCCCATCTTGGAGTTGATGAGCTCCTAAATCTGTGGGGCATATCCACAGCTCCTCTTCTAGTCTACTGTTGTCCTCTTGATTTATTCCACTATGAGACTCATGACTTTGAATTTTTGAGGCACGTCAAAGACATGAAGCGGATTGATCGCGTGACCTCTGATCATCTTGTGATCTCCAGACTTGGGCAGAAGAGTGTGCCTAAGGATCCAGTTGATCGTAGGCAATCCTGACAGAAGATAGTGCACTGAGCCAAACTTCAACGTGTCAAGTGCTTCATTTAGAATCTCCTTGTACATGTTGGACATGGTGTTATGGTCCATCTTCTTCTTGGCATAAATGTCCAAGTCATCTTCTTGCTCCTCTGGGGCATTGATCAACTTCGCCCATTCCTCAACAGTGGATTGGTACCTTGTACCCTCTGACATCCAAGTGATCCTGCCATCCGGATAAAAGTGTGTTGTGGAGTAGAATTGCATGATTAGCTCCTCGTTCCACTTTGTGAGCTTCTGCCCAACAAAGTCTACCACTCCACACGCACCGAAACTATCAATACTCCAGGGTAGTGATCCTCATTCTCCTTCATGTAGGTCCAGTCAACCCATCTCATGTCACATACAATTGGCTTCTTGTCAAGCAAAACAATCTCATAGAAATCCTGCTGCTCCTTGGTATGAAATTGGTAGTCCACTACAGTCCTTCTCCTAGAAGCATACGGATCTGCTTCTCTCCACTTCCTCAGCCTTGAATCTCTCCAGAGCTTCATATCCTCAGCCACAGGATGAGCATCGTTGTGGTCTGGGATCTTGGGCTTGAGCTTCCTAAGGACATGTTCTTCTCCTTCTTCCTTTGCAACTTCAGGCACTGGGGCCTTGTTCTTCTCAGTGGCTGGGATGCTTCTTGTGTTTCTCTTCGGCTTTGGCTTTGGAGCTGACTTGGCCTTGGAAGCAGCTCCCCCTGATTTTATGGCATCTCCCATTAGCTTGGGAGCCTTGGGTGCTGGTGCAGCAACCTCCTCTTCTTCCTCCTCCTCATCTACCATGATGGAGGCCTTCCCAAGCACTCTGGCCACAGTCTTCTTCACTCGTTCTTTCCTCTTCTTGCCCTCAGCAGCTACGGGCTCAATGGGAGCAGGCTTCACAATTGAACCTCTAGCCTTTGACATGGGTTGCCTGCCTGCTGGCCTTTTGATTTTCAGGCCTGGCTTTGTGCCTGCTGCTGGCTCAGCTCTCTTTGATGTGGCCTTTTCCTCTGCCACATAGTCCTCATCTTCAGAATCAGAAGTCCTCTTCTTTCTCTATCTAGTGGCAGCTTTAGGCAGGTTGCTGGGTGTACTCCTGCTGCCATCATCTGAGGAACTTGAGGGGCTAGTGCCCTCACTCAACTGCACTTGCTGCTCTGACAAGTTCTGGCTATCACTCTGGTCTGACATGATGCAAACTGACTGCTGACCCTATGAATAGATTATAGATGAGATAGAGTGGATGAGCATCACAAAATGCAGAGATTTTTGCAAAAGAATAATTCAAAAACTTAGTTTTAGTTTCCCACTGAGATCATCTCGGATCTACCGATTTTCAAACTCGGTGACACCGAAGCAGTTTTGGCACCAGAACTAGTGAACCCGGTCAGACCGAGTCACAGTTCGGTGGCACCGAGACTGCTAGGGTTTCATAGAGTTCCAAAATCGGTCACACCGATAAGTAATTCTCAGTCAGACCGAGTTTTACTTGTGCAATGGCATAAGCCAAATCGGTGGGACCGAGTTTTTCAACTCGCTGGGTCCGAGATGGTTTTGGCGGAAACCTAACCCTAAAATTTTCGAATTAAACCTAATCTACGAGTTCATTGACTGGATAGAAGTTTATCAAACGTGGCAAGAATCATGATGATCACAATGTGCTAGGAATCGGATTGGAGAATAGCACAAAGATCGAGTCCATACCCTAGTTCGGTAGAGACTCGCTACGGCGGCAACGGCGGGGCAGAATTCCGTTGACGGCGGCGGAGACCAGCGACTTGAGGCTGCTGGCGGCGAGGAGGACGATCCGGAGACCCAGGAGGCAGAGCGAGCTATGCGCGGGCGAAGAGGTTTCGGAGAAATTTCCAAAATTCTGCCTGTCACTATATATAGCCCGACCCAGTCGGTGTGACCGAGTGGAACAACTCGGTGGCACCGAGATGCAAAACTGTATACAGTTATTGCAACTCGGTGTGACCGAGTGGTTCAAATCGGTTGCACCGAGATCGAAAACCTAGATCAACTTAATGATCTCGGTAGGACCGAAAGTATGGTATCGGTCAGACCGAGAATCACAAAGAGGTTTTGGAAGTTTAAGTCTATGACGAATCGGGGACTCCGAGCGCTCCTCACACAGAGTGGTTCGAATCTGACTTGATCAAGTTTTGTGATGCAGCATGAATAGAGTTTGAGACGAGAAAAGCATAAATAGCTAGAGGAGGTTCTTAGGCATTCTTGTCCATCCACTTGGCAAGAGAAGATAAAGCCAAACAATCAAAACAACAAGTGGATGTCCTCGAATGAGTAAAATATGCAACCAACATGCTCACACAATAAGATGGCAAATGAAATATGTGTCAAAGCATGCACAAACAATTCTAGCATCTATCAAGCAATTTGCGATGACTAGGTCATCTATATATGAGTATATTGACTTAGGAGTCAAGCGAGAACACTTGATCGTAGGTCATACTCATCGTTTAAGCTCAAGTGGGGTTACCACTTTTACATAAAGCATTGTTGGATTCACATCTTTAGAGTTGCTTTACCTCAAGTCTTAGAGTAAAGCTCCCCCTAGATGTCATATCCCCCCTAAGAAGGATGAACTAACCATGGGTTTTGTCGATGATGACTTCATGTAGATGTTGAAGATGTGGATGCTCAATGTTGATGTAGATCACTTGGAGCTATCCATTTGAGTGAATTGCACTTTCAATACCTACATGGGTTAGTCCCACAAGGAAAAAACAAGGATATCCATAGACATAGAGTGATGCATACACAAGATGATGTCCATGAAAATTTTAGGTTACCTTGTCCCTTGTCTTACCAACAAGAGGGTTTGTGACTCCTTGAACTAGTGCATGATGTGGAAGTTGATTGCACTTGTTCTTGCCAAAATGATGAGAGTGAAATATGTTGGCGGAGTCACCCTCAAGAACTCTCTAGTTCTTCTTCTTTTGGATCCACACCATCTTGATGGGAATCCTTGGAGTTGTAGTCGTACTTGATGAAGTGGAACTTGACGTGGTCTTGGGAATCCACTTGACTAAGGTCTTAGGAGCTTCTTCAAATGCATCAATCTCCTCTTGAAGCTTGTCCTTGCCTTTTTGCTTGTAGTCTTGTCGTGGAAGATCATCTTGAGCTTGTGTCCCCTTGAAAGAAGTAGCATACTTCTCTTGTTGAGGAACAAACTTTGTCTTGGGGTATTGATCTTCTTCCCATTCAACTCCATTGGCATTGAACTTTCATTCAAAACCAACACCTTGATTCTTCCGGTGCATTCCTTGCTTGCGCACAATTTCCTCGAATTGCTTACTCCCGGCAAGGCTTTTGTATACTCCTTTCTCTATAATCCCCTTCAATAAGCTATTTTCTTGCTCAAGTGTAACTTGGCTAAGAGAGTCATTAGTGGAATCAAGAGAACTACTAGAAGCAACAATATTGGATTTAGCATGATCATTGTTACTACTAGAGGAAGAATCTTTCTTGTTCTTGTTACTAGACTTGACTTGAGGCATGTAAGTGGATAATAGTAAACACTTGGCAATGTAAGAAGAACTTTTCTTGCGGAGATCATCATTGATTGCTTCTAAGAACTCATGCTCTTGCTCAAGATTGAGCTTTTCAAAGCGTAATTTCTCATGAGCTCTTAAAAGTTCTCGATGATCTTCGAAGATAGTTTCATGAGCTAACTTAAGAGTGTTTAGTTCTTTATTTAGAGCCTCAATCTTCTCCTTATCATTGTCATTCGTTTTAGCATGATTAATTGATGTTTCATCATAGTACTCATCACTAGAGTTGTCAACAAGCAAGTCATCATCACCTAACAAGTCATCTTCATCACTATTAAAATCAACATACTCGGGGTGTGTTACCTTAGGACCTTTGGCCATGAAGCATCTTCCAATTACTTCATTTGGTGAGTCAAATATGTCGTAGGAGTTGGTTGACACAAGTGCTAGACCGGCAACACCTTCATCTTGAGTATCTTCGGAGTCGGCGTGATAACTTCTCTCGGAGTGGCTGTCGGAGTCGGAGCTGGATACCCATTCACCAACATGAGCTTGATGTCTTCGTTTTGTATAGCTCCTTGATGATTTTTCCTTCCTTTCCGAATCCTTGCTTCTCCGTGAGTATCTCCGTTCATAACGATCATCTCTACTCCTTCTCTCTCTTGGTGGTGATTCTTTGCTTCTTCTTATTGGAGAATCTTCTCTTCTCTTGTAGGGAGCCGTACACTCATTGGAATAGTGTCCGGGTCTTCCACAATTATAGCAGTTTCGCTCTCGACTAGAAGATCTTTTGTCATTGTATGACCTTGACTTGAAGCTTCTATCTTTGCTTCTACTCTTGTAGAACTTGTTGAAGTTCTTCACCATTAAGCTCAATTCTTCATCGAAGTTTTGTTTCTCACTTGATGATGTGGGGACTTCACATGAGGCTTTGTAGGCACCACTTGATCTGTTGTGAAGTTCCTCTTTATCCTTGAGTGACATCTCATGAGCAACAATCCTTCCAATCACTTCCGTTGGCTTGAGATCTTTGTAATTGGGCATCATTTGAATCAATGTGCACACGGTATCTTATTTCCCATCCAAGGCTCTTAGGATCTTCTTGATGATGAATCTATCGGTCATCTCTTCACTTCCTAAGCCGGCAATCTCATTTGTGATGAGAGCAAGCCTAGAGTACATTTCGGCGACACCTTCACCACCCTTCATCTTGAACTTGTCAAGTTGACTTTGGAGCACATCCAACTTGGATTCCTTGACGGAGTCGGTACCCTCGTGCATATCAATCAAAGTGTCCCAAATTTCCTTTGCATTCTCAAGGCGGCTGATTTTGTTGAATTCTTCGGGGCACAATCCGTTGAAGAGAATATCACAATCTTGAGCATTGTATTGCAACATCTTCAACTCATCCGCGGTAGCTTCACGGTTTGGTTCCCTCCCATCAAAGAACTCACCTTGCAAGCCAACACAAACAATAGCCCATACGGCGGGGTTATGTCCAAGAATATGCATTTTCATTTTATGCTTCCAACTAGCAAAATTAGTACCATGAAAGTAAGGACCTCTATGGTGATAATTTCCCTCGCTAGACGCCATACTCTCCTAGGTTGTGAAACCAAGGCTATGACCACCAAAAGCTATGGAGATTAAGGCAAATGGAGACCAAAGCTCTGATACCACTTGTAGGATCGAAAGTATGTCTAGAAGGGGGGGTGATTAGACTACTTGACCAAATAAAAACTTAACCTTTTCCCAATTTTAGTTCTTGGCAGTTTTTAGCTATCTTAGGACAAGTCAAGCAATCATTACACAATTCAAGCAAGCATGCAAAGAGTATATTGGCAGCGGAAAGTAAAGCATGCAACTTGCAAGAATATAAAGGGAAGGGTTTGGAGAATTCAAACGCTAATGGAGACACGGATGTTTTTCCCGTGGTTCGGATAGGTGGTGCTATCCTACATCCACGTTGATGGAGACTTCAACCCACGAAGGGTAACGGTTGCGCGAGTCCACGGAGGGCTCCACCCACGAAGGGTCCACGAAGAAGCAACCTTGTCTATCCCACCATGGCCATCGCCCACGAAGGACTTGCCTCACTAGCGGCAGATCTTCACGAAGTAGGCGATCTCCTTGCCCTTACAAACTCCTTGGTTCAACTCCACAATCTTGTCGGAGGCTCCCAAGTGACACCTAGCCAATCTAGGAGACACCAGTCTCCAAGAAGTAACAAATGGTGTGTTGATGATGAACTCCTTGCTCTTGTGCTTCAAATGATAGTCTCCCCAACACTCAACTCTCTCTCATAGGATTTGGATCTGGTGGATAGAAGATTTGAGTGGAAAGCAACTTGGGGAAGGCTAGAGATCAAGATTCATATGGTTTAAATGGAATATCTTGGTCTCAACACATGAGTAGGTGGTTCTCTCTCAGAACATATGAGTTGGAATGGTGTATGTGTTCTGATGGCTCTCTCCATGAGTGAAGAGGGGGTGGAGGGGTATTTATAGCCTCCACACAAAATCCAACCATTACACCCAATTTATCAATCTCGGTGGGACCGAATCAGAAGACTTGGTCGGACCGAAATAGTAAACCTAGTGACCGTTAGGAATTTCGGTGGGACTGACATGCAACTCGGTAGGACCGATTCGGTTAGGGTTTGGGCATAACGTAATCTCGGTGAGACCGATTGCACAAACTCGGTGAGACCGAGTTTGGCAATAAGCTAACCAGAGAGTTGGTCAGGCAAACTCGGTGGGACCGACTCGCTCTTTCGGTGAGACCGAAAAGTTACAAGAAGGAAACATAGAGTTTACCTTGCATTCTCGGTGGGACCGATTCGCTCTTTCGGTGAGACCGAAAAGTTACGAAAGGGAAATAGAGAGTTTGCAAGCCCATCTCGGTGAGACCGAGATCCTTATCGGTAGGACCGAATTGCTAGGGTTTGGCAGTGGCAAATGACAAGTGAAACTCGGTGGCGCCGGATTGAAAGAATCAGTATGACCGAGTTTGGCTTAGGGTTTAGGTCATTTGTGGATATGGGAAAGTAGCTAAGGATTTTGGAGCATATCATTAAGCACATAGAGCAAGAGGCTCATTAAGCAACACCTCATCCCTCCTTGATAGTATTGGCTTTTCCTAAAGACTCAATGTGATCTTGGATCACTAAAATATAAAATGAAGAGTCTTGAACTTTTGAGCTTGAGCCAATTCTTTGTCCTTAGCATTTTGGGGGTTCCACTTTCATATCCATGCCATGCCAATCATTGAGCTTTCCTGAAATAATCATCTTGAAGTATCATTAGCTCAATGAACTATATGTTGTTATGAATTACCAAAACCACCTAGGGATAGTTGCACTTTCAATAACACACATTTCCACTTATTGTTTTTAAATATTAGGTTTTTAACAATTTGGTCTTGCACATGTAGGTCCTGCTGTCAGAGGTTTTGACCCACTGTTTGACCCTTTTTGCATATGTGGAAATGAGTTGTCCATTAATTTCAGTCAAGTCAAGAAACTCGAAAAGATTGTTACGATAAAGAAATTAGCGACAAAAAACAACAAGATCTTTGTCTGCAGAATGAAGAAGACATCAGTTCACTACGGGATGGTACTAACTGTTATACCTTGTCTTTTTAATTCCTTTGCGCCATTTCAAATCTGGAGAAGGTATTTTATGCATATCCTTGTTTCCAGGTGTTTCCAAAGCAGTTCATTGATGATTACCTCTCCAACCACCTGTATGGTCAGGAGGCGAGGAAGGTTTTCATACAACAGCCATGGTTCAATATTGAAGTGTTCCTGAAGAGCACGAAGGATAGACGGTCAATCATCCACAGGCACTGGCCTAAAGTTGAAAAGACCTTCAACATCAATGAAGGCTCAATATTCGCCTTCCGCTTCACTAGTTTTCCATATGAGATTCACCTATCTATGTTCCGTGTATGATGCTAATTTCTAAAGGTTGTAGATGTTGCATGTGAAACTTGGTGCGGGTGCAGTTGTGTAATGGGGTAGTTGAGTGCTGAAGTACTCTGATGTATTTCAATTATGAAATCCTGCTTCCATAATATGGAAATGAAATATATTGTGTGCTTAATATGAAATGTCAATTAGATTAATAAATGGATTATTAATAATAGGGTAATTAGCCTGCTAATGGCCAATTAGCTTGTTTTTCCATTGCAAACAATTATTGAGAAAACACCATGGGCGATGACCTCAGGAAACGCACATAGTTTCTAGAAATAAACCGTGTTGGATCAATGAACAATCACACATGACATCCTCTTGAAAACTGTTTGCGTTAGGACACCTTGCGCAAATGTTTATCACATAAAAAGTGTGTGTGATGGACAACCTTTGCCACATAGTTTCTTCTACGCGCCATGTGTGATGCATTCAGTAACGCAAACGATAAAATTGTTAATATCATGTGCAATGGCAACACTATCACAAACGATGTAATGGTGAAAATTGTGTGTGATGTACCTGCGAACGGAAACATTTTTCTTCCAGTGACTATGTTGGTGTATATACGAACGGAAACGTACTTCTTGGATTAACCGTGTGGGATGTACATACTAACAGAAACGTATTCCTTGGATTGACTGTGTGGAATGTACATACGAACGGAAACATTTAGCGGGGACTGACTGTGTGGGATGTACTTATGACCGGAAATGATTTCGCATGTATAATAGTATTTTTAGCACTATTGTACGTATAACCGTATTTGATCGCTCGCCGGTTGCACACGACCTCATTTTGCCGAGCGTGTGTGCCAGGAGGGCATATCCCCGACGGTTTCTTGGTCGTGTGGGAAGGACCCCCCCCCTATCACATCGACGGTTCCGAAGGCCATCGCGGAAAGGGGTTAAAAACCATTTGTATAGCACCTCGTTGTACCAGTGTGAAGTAAAGATATTGATGATTAGAAGTGACAACGTCACCGAGTTCAAGAACTACACCTTGGATGAGTTCCTTAGTGATGAGGGTATCAAGCACCAATATGCCGCACCCTATACCCCTCAACAAAAAGGTGTGGCGGAGAGGAAGAACCAGATGTTGATGGACGTGGCAAGGACCATGATGGCGTAATTCAAATCTCCGTATAACTTTTGGGCCAAAGCCATCAACACTACATGTCATGCATCCAATCATCTCTACCTCCGCAAAGGCTTGAACAAGACTCCATACGAGATACTTACCGGTAACCAGCCCAACCTCAAGTACTTTCGGGTGTTCGGTTGTAAGTGTTTCATTCTAAAGAAAGGTGTTTGTTTGTCTAAATTTGAACCTAGAGCTCAAGAGGGCATATTTGTTGGTTATGCTACAAACTCTCATGCTTACCGTGTCCTCAACAAGTCCAATGGACTCATTGAGGAGACGTGGAGTTTGATGAGAATAATGGCTCCCAAGTGGAGCAAAGTGGTCTTTGTGATGTAAGTGATTAAATTCCTCCCCAAGCCATAAGAAGAATGGGGATTGGTCAAGTACTTCCCATTGAGGAACCCCTTGTGGTTGATGGAGAAGGACAATGCTCTAGTCAAGTGGAGCCATCACCAACTCAAGACCCACACGCTTCCACAGAACAAAGTGAAGGCCCTCAACCGGGTGAAAAAGATCAAGGGCAATATCAAACCCATGAAGATGGTGGTGCACCCAATGATGTCCGAGATCAAGTTCATGACTCCTAGCAAGTTCATGGTCAAGCGCAAGCTCATGATCAAGAGCAAACTCAAGACGGTACTCAAGATGATGATCCTCAAATGACCATTGAGGAACTTTTGGAGCATCGCGCCGCCAAGATGGCTTCCAAGCTCAAGCATCAACAACATGTCATGGAGAACATGCTTGGAAGCTTGAGAAAAGGGGTAACTACTCGTAGACAATTGTCAAACTTTTGTGAGCATCGCGTGTTTGTTTCGTGTGTTGAACCCCAAAAGGTACATGAGGCGCTCGATGATGTGGATTGGCTTGAAGCCATGCATGATGAACTCAACAACTTCGAGTGCAACCAAGTATGGGAATTAGTGCGAAGGCCAATGGAGGACCACAATGTGATTGAGACCAAGTGGATCTTCAAGAACAAGCAAGATGCGAACAGTGTGGTTGTTCGAAACAAGGCAAGATTGGTAGCACAAGGTTACTCCTCAAGGGCATCGACTATAGTGAAACCTTTGCCCCCATTGCTCGCCTGGAATCTATTCACATGTTGGTTGCATATGCATCTCATCTTGATTTTAAATTGCAACAAATGGATTTGAATAGTGCATTTTTAATGGTCCTTTGAATGAGTTTGTATATGTTAAACAACCCCTGGGATTCGAGGATCCCAAGTTCCCCAATCATGTATACAATCTCAACAAGGCACTCTATGGCCTCAAACAAGCCCCACATGCGTGTATGAGCACCTTATCGAGTTGTTACAAGATCGTGGGTTTGAAATTGGGAAAATCGATCCCACTCCTTTTACTAAGAAGGTCAAAGGGGATTTGTTCATATGCCAACTATATGTTGATGATATCATTTTTGGTTCTCCTAACAAATCTTTCAATGATGAGTTTGCCGCACTAATGGCCGAGAAGTTAGAGATGTCTATGATGGGAGATTTGAAGTTCTTTCTCGGGTTCAAAGTCAAACAAAGAAGAGAAGTAACCTTCATAAACCAACCAAATATACCCAAGACATGCTCAAGAGATTCAAGCTAGATGATGCCTATGCCTACAAAATGCAAGCTTGACATTGATCCCAATGGTAAAGAGGTGGATCAAAGGTATATCGCTCCATGTTTGGATCCTTGCTTTACCTTTGTGCATCTAGACCGGATATTATGTTAAGTGTGGGGATGTGTGCAAGGTTCCAAGCCTCACCTAAGGAAAGTCACTTTGCGGCAGACAAGCGAATCTTTTGATATTTGGCTCATACCCCAAACTTTGTCCTATGGTACCCTGAAGGAGCAAGCTTTGATCACATGGGCTATTCGGACTCGGATTGGGCGGGAGATGTTGTGGATAGGAAGTCAACTTACGGAGGGTGCCAATTCCTTGGACGCTCTTTGGTAAGTTGGTCTTTAAAGAAGCAAAATTGTGTGTCTCTCTCTCCACCAAGGCCGAGTATGTTGCCACCGCAAGTTATTGTGCACAATTGCTATGGATGAGGCAAACTTTAAAGGATTACAATGTCACTTGTGACAAAGTGCCTCTTCTATGTGATAATGAAAGTGCAATCAAGATTTCCCGCAACCCGGTACTTCATAGAAAGATGAAGCACGTTGAGATTCATCATCATTTCGTCCGGGAGCATATCAAGCAAGGAGATATTGATATTATCTACGTCAACACTCAAGAGCAACTAGCGGACATTTTCATGAAGCCCTTGGATGAAGCAAGATTTTGCGAGTTAAGGAATGAGCTAGATATCATTGATTCGAGCAATGTGGCTTGAAGCTAGGCACACCCCACCACATTCACCATAGTATCTTGTTCTAGATGTAGGCATGGATGTAGGAGGAGTGTTGCTCTCTCAATGAGCTCTCCCTCCCCCCATTATGCATAAATTGATCAAGTCTTTCACATTAGCCATTTTTATCGTACTTGTGCTTCAAAGATGAGTTTGGCCATGGACCCAAGGTTAAAATCTTCGTGGTGACATACCAATTGACTCAAACATAGGTAACTTAGGTTACCGCCCTCTCTTTGAGAGGTGTGTTTCCTTTAGGTTTGAGGTGTGCTTTCCTTGCCTTGGCTTTCGGTTGTTGGATGACTCCAAGTGTGCTCTTTTTTCTTTGACTTTTGACCTTGGAGTATTCCTTCCCATTTGATGTGTTTTATTGTCTCCAACCTAAGCCTTCCCTTGCCTCAACCTATCATACATTTGCATAGGTCCATTCTCTCTCTTTGTTCTTGTGCAGTTTTCTGGTTGTAGGCGGTACTACCGCTGGTAGGCACGGTACTACCTCTCTGGCAGTACTACCGCGCAAGCCGATGGTACTATCCCTGAGTGCAGTACGTTGACCCCCTATCAACGCACTGAGGCAGAACTACTGCTTGTGGCCACGGAACTACCGCTTAGGCGGTACTACCGCTGGGCCCCGCAGTACTACCGCTTCGAGGACTTGCGTGGGGGTTAAGTGCTGGGCACTGGGAGTTCCAACTCCCCCATACCCATTCACTTCTCCTCTACCCAAGTTCTCTCTCTCAGGCGACCCAAAACTGCTTCGCAGGCCGGCTTCGGCTCTCCGAATTTGTATCGTCTTCTCCATTTCCGTCCGATGGGATCAATCCACACGGTCTCCTCTTGCCATGGATACTAGTATTGCCCTTGTTTTCCTTTTCTACGGTTCTATTTTTGAATCTTGGTTCTAGGGCAATGCATGTGGTATTCGTAGATTTTTGGCTAAATCTAGGCATGAGTAGGATACAAGATAACTGCTAGATAGGATTATAGCAGTCTTGGCCAAGTTTTTGCAAATCCACGTCACCGATACTACGTGATCCACTCCGCAGAAATTTTCCCGTTGGTTGGGCGGTACTACCGCTTGTACACGAACAGTACTACTGCTTGTAGCGGTACTACCGCTCGTGTTCAGTGGTACTACCGCTTGTCCTTCGGCGGTACTACCGCTGTGATCTGGATTTTCAAAAATGTTGCACTTTCTTTTATTCTCATTTTATATCCACTGGCTTATGCAATGGCTTTACACTTTATTTTCCCTTGGTCTATGTTGTTAGGTTCCAAGTGATGGTAGCTCTCGTCCTCATTAGGTTCGCCGCAACAATCTAGATTGTCAGGGTGGTTCCAACCGCTTTCGTACCACTGATGGCACTCCTGCTAGTTCCAGTGGTCCTCACAGGCGGAATGTCAAGACAACACAAGCAAGCCCAAGGAGAAGGAGAAGTACACTCCTCCTGATGAGATGTCTGCAAAGGAGTTTGAGGAGTTCAGCATTCGCAACCCGTATCGTCGCCCTCAGGATGCAGCTTTTGTTGGGCGCCCCTTTTGGAACAAGGAGCAGTCTTTGATCTATCTGGCCATTCTGAAGGCCAGGAAGAACTTGTTTGTCAATGTCAAGTCCATTGATGTCACTCGTATGGAGAAGGATCCAGCGTACTTTGGTGAGGCACTGCTCTGTGTCAGTAATGGGGGCTCATCCCCTTCATCACCTACAAGGACTATGATCCCGAGATAGTGGCTCAATTCTATGTCACGGTTCATTTTCATGCCAATGTGGAGATATCTATGTCATGGATGACCGGTGGGCGACGTTTCAGGATTGATTGGAAGGACTTCATGGATTGCTTGGGTGTTGTTGGTGAGGGCGAAGAAAATCCAGTTGATCTTCGGCCCCACAATGAAGGTCCTCCCACTCACAAGTCCAAGATTATCTGGTACTCTAGGACCGTGAAGACACTCATGGGGGCTAATTGCACGGAGCTCATACCTTTTCTGGACATCATGCATCGTATCTTCCGTAACACTCTTTTCCCTCGCATTGGGAACTTGAATATGGTGCACTCTTATCTGGTGGATCTTCTGTTGGTGTGCATCAAGGAGCGGGGCAAGAATTCTGTTTTGGGCATTTCCCACATCATGTGGCGTGATCTTAGGTCTGCCGTTCTTGATCGAAAGGTGCCCATCTACAGCCCTTATCTTTTCAAGTTGATTGAGGTGAAGTGGGCTGCTGAGAATCCAGGAGAGGCACTTCCTACTGAGCACATGGCATCTCATCTAGTTCTGAATTTGTGCCAGAAGGATAATTGGGGGACAGTTCCTACTGGTCCTAGAGAGGAGATTGCTCCCACTGACTCTGATGATGAGGAGGAGCCTGATTACGAGTTTGTTCCCTCTTCAGAGAAGGTGCCATCTTGGGCATCCAAACTTAAGTTGAAGATGAAGAAGCTTTTCTGCATGGAAGCTCAGGGACAGTACCGTGCACATGTGGCTGAAAACATTGTTCGCACTCGCCACAAGACTATGATGAGAGCCCTTGGTAAGGAGATCAACAGTGGCTCTGAGGATCGGGTCACTGATGAGGAGGACTGGATTTCACAGCATTGGAAGTGATCAGATTCTGAGATAGAGCATCAGCTTGTAGCTGCAGAGTCTGCGGGGCACGTGGAGTCTAAGAGGCATGAGGAGTTCGAGGAGCAGGAGGACTCGGATAGGCATGAGGTGCACTGATGAGCTGGCACTTCACCATCAGCTTGGTCATGTCTAGTACTCTTTGCCCTTTTGGTGTCTCGGTGCCAAAGGGGGAGAGAGTTTAGGGATTTGAAGATCATGAGTGTGTTTTGTTTGTTGTTGATTTCGTTCTCTCGTGAACTCTTTATCGCCGTTTGGTTTGCTTTTCGTTCGATTGTGGAACTTATCATATGGTGTGAGACATATGCTGTTGGGGGACGTAGTAATTTCAAAAAAAATTCATACGCACACGCAAGATCATGGTGATGCACAGCAATGAGAGGGGAGAGTGTTGTCTACGTACCCACGCAGACCGACTGCGGAAGCGTTGACACAACGTAGAGGAAGTAGTCGTACGTCTTCCCGATCCGACCGATCCAAGCACCGTTACTCCGGCACCTCCGACTTCTTAGCACACGTACAGCTCGATGACGATCCCCGGGCTCCGATCCAGCCAAGCGTCGGGGAGGAGTTCCGTCAGCACGACGGCGTGGTGACGATCTTGATGTTCTACCGACGCAGGGCTTCGCCTAAGCACTACAACGATATGATCGAGGTGGAATATGGTGGCAGGGGGCACCGCACACGGCTAAGGAACGATCTAAATGATCAACTTGTGTGTCTAGAGGTGCCCCCTGCCTCCGTATATAAAGGAGCCAAGGGGGAGGGGGCCGCCGGCCAGGAGGAGGGCGCAGGATGAGTCCTACTCCTACCGGGAGTAGGACTCCCCCCCAATCCTAGTTGGACTAGGATTCCCCGAGGGGGAAAGAGAGAGAGAGGGGGGCCGGCCACCTCTCCTAGTCCTAATAGGACTAGGGGAGGGGGGAGGCGCGCGGCCACCTTGGGCTGCCCCTTTCTCCTTTCCACTAAAGCCCATTAAGGCCCATATGGCTCCCGGGGGGTTCCGGTAACCTCCCGGTACTCCGGTAAAATCCCGATTTCACCCGGAACACTTCCGATATCCAAATATAGGCTTCCAATATATCAATCTTTATGTCTCGACCATTTCGAGACTCCTCGTCATGTCCGTGATCACATCCGGGACTCCGAACTAACTTTGGTACATCAAAATGCATAAACTCATAATAACTGTCATCATAACGTTAAGCGTGTGGACCCTACGGTTCGAGAACAATGTAGACATGACTGAGACACATCTCCGGTCAATAACCAATAGTGGGACCTGGATGCCCATATTGGCTCCTACATATTCTACGAAGATCTTTATCGGTCAGACCGCATAACAACATACGTTGTTCCCTTTGTCATTGGTATGTTACTTGCCCGAGATTCGATCGTCGGTATCCAATACCTAGTTCAATCTCGTTACTGGCAAGTCTCTTTACTTGTTCTGTAATACATCATCTCGCAACTAACTCATTAGTTGCAATGCTTGCAAGGCTTATGTGATGTGCATTACCGAGAGGGCCCAGAGATACCTCTCCGACAATCGGAGTGACAAATCCTAATCTCGAAATACGACAACCCAACATCTACCTTTGGAGACACCTGTAGAGCTCCTTTATAATCACCCAGTTACGTTGTGACGTTTGGTAGCACACAAAGTGTTCCTCCGGTAAACGGGAGTTGCATAATCTCATAGTCATAGGAACATGTATAAGTCATGAAGAAAGCAATAGCAACATGCTAAACGATCGGGTGCTAAGCTAATGAAATGGGTCATGTCAATCAGATCATTCAACTAATGATGTGACATCGTTAATCAAATAACAACACCTTGTTCATCATTAGGAAACATAACCATCTTTGATTAACGAGCTAGTCAAGTAGAGGCATACTAGTGACACTAAGTTTGTGTATGTATTCACACATGTATTATGTTTCCGGTTAATACAATTCTAGCATGAATAATAAACATTTATCATGATATAAGGAAATAAATAATAACTTTATTATTGCCTCTAGGGCATATTTCCTTCATATGCTACCTTATCCTATCGTATTTTATGTCTACATCTTATATTGTGAGATGTTATCTATCGTGTGCCCTATGTTTATGCTCACATGCTAATCACTTGCATCCATGCTTTATCCTCTCATATTATTGATGCAAGTATTGCCATTCTATAAAATATAGGGGGGTGTTGATCCTAGTGTGTGGGCTTTGCATTCCAAAGGCATACCATTTAGTGCACACATCTAGGAGGAGCCCGTCTATATTTTGTAGATGTTGGGTTTGCAGGTTTTTGAAGGAAATATGCCCTAGAGGCAATAATAAAGTTGTTATTTATATTTCCTTATATCATGGTAAATGTTTATTATTATTCATGCTAGAAATATATTAACCGGAAACTTAGTACATGTATGAATACATAGACAAAACAGAGTGTCCCTAGTATGCCTCTACTTGACTAGCTCGTTAATCAAAGATGGTTAAGTTTCCTGACCATAGACATGTGTTGTCATTTGATGAACGGGGTCATATCATTAGAGAATGATGTGATGGACAAGACCCATCCATTAGCTTAGCATTATGATGTTGGGAAACGTAGTAATTTCAAAAAAATTCTGACGCACACGCAAGATCATGGTGATGCATAGCAACGAGAGGGGAGAGTGTTGTCTACGTACCCTCGTAGACCGGCAACGGAAGTGTTGACACAACGTAGAGGAAGTAGTCATACGTCTTCCCGATCCGACCGATCCAAGTACCGAATGCACGGCACCTCCGAGTTCTACACACGTTCAGCTCGATGACGATCCCCGGACTCCGATCCAGCAAAGTGTCGGGGAAGAGTTCCGTCAGCATGACGGCGTGGTGACGATCTTGATGTTCTACCGTCATAGGGCTTCGCCTAAGCACCGCTACAATATTATTGAGGAGTATGGTGGAGGGGGGCACCGCACACGGCTAAGAGAACGATCACGAGGATCAACTTGTGTGTCTATGGGGTGCCCCCTGCCCCCGTATATAAAGGAGTTGAGGAGGGGAGGGCCGGCCCTCTCTATGGCGTGCCCTAGGGGAGTCCTACTCCCACCGGGAGTAGGATTCCCCTTTTCCTAGTCCAACTAGGAGTCCTTCCATGTAGTAGGAGTAGGAGACAAGGAAGGGGAAGAGGGAAGAGAAGGAAGGAGGAGGCGCAGCCCCTCCCCCTAGTCCAATTCGGACTAGGACTTGGGGGGGGGCGACCTGCCTCTCCCTCTCCCCTAAAGCCCAATAAGGCCCATATACTTCTTCCCCCGTATTCCCGTAACTCCCCGGTACTCCGAAAAATACCCGAACCACTCGGAACCTTTCCGATGTCCGAATATAGTCGTCCAATATATCGATCTTTATGTCTCGACCATTTCGAGACTCCTCGTCATGTCCCCGATCTCATCCGGAACTCCTAACTCCTTCGGTACATCAAAACTCATAAACTCATAATATAACTGTCATCGAAACCTTAAGCGTGCGGACCCTACGGGTTCGAGAACAATGTAGACATGACCGAGACACGTCTCCGGTCAATAACCAATAGCGGAACCTGGATGCTCATTTTGGCTCCCACATATTCTACGAAGATCTTTATCGGTCAGACCGCATAACAACATACATTGTTCCCTTTGTCATCGGTATGTTACTTGCCCGAGATTCGATCGTCGGTATCTCAATACCTAGTTCAATCTCGTTACCGGCAAGTCTCTTTACTCGTTCCGTAATACATCATCTCGCAACTAACTCATTAGTTGCAATGCTTGCAAGGCTTATGTGATGTGCATTACCGAGAGGGCCTAGAGATACCTCTTCGACAATCGGAGTGACAAATCCTAATCTTGAAATACGCCAACCCAACATGTACCTTTGGAGACACCTATAGAGCTCCTTTATAATCACCCAGTTACGTTGTGACGTTTGGTAGCACACAAAGTGTTCCTCCGGCAAATGGGAGTTGCATAATCTCATAGTCATAGGAACATGTATAAGTCATGAAGAAACCAATAGCAACATACTAAACGATCGGGTGCTAAGCTAATGGAATGGGTCATGTCAATCACATCATTCTTCTAATGATGTGATCCCATTAATCAAATAACAACACTTTTGTTCATGGTTAGGAAACATGATCATCTTCGATTAACGAGCTAGTCAAGTAGAGGCATACTAGTGACACTCTGTTTGTCTATGTATTCACACATGTATGATGTTTCCGGTTAATAAAATTCTAGCATGAATAATAAACATTTATCATGATATAAGGAAATAAATAATAACTTTATTATTGCCTCTAGGGCATATTTCCTTCAGTCTCCCACTTGCACTAGAGTCAATAATCTAGTTCACATTGCCATGTGATTCAACACTAATAGTTCACATCACCATGTGATTAACACCCATAGTTCACATCGTCATGTGACCTACACCCAAAGGGTTTACTAGAGTCCGTAATCTAGTTCACATCGCTTATGTGATTAACACCCAATGAGTACTAAGGTGTGATCATGTTTTGCTTGTGAGATAATTTTAGTCAACGGGTCTGTCACATACAGATCCGTAAGTATTTTGCGAATTTCTATGTCTACAATGCTCTGCACGGAGCTACTCTAGCTAATTGCTCCCACTTTCAATATGTATCTAGATCGAGACTTAGAGTCATCCAGATCTGTGTCAAAACTTGCGTCGACGTAACTTTTTACGACGTACCTTTTGTCACCTCCATAATCGAGAAATATTTCCTTATTCCACTAAGGATAATTTTGACCGCTGTCCAATGATCTACTCTTAGATCACTATTGTACTCCCTTGCTTAACATAGTGTAGGGTATACAATAGATCTGGTACACAGCATGGCATACTTTATAGAACCTATGGCTGAGGCATAGGGAATGACTTTCATTCTCTTTCTATCTTCTGCCGTGGTCAGGCTTTGAGTCTTACTCAATTTCACACCTTGTAACACAGCCAAGAACTTCTTTCTTTGACTGTTCCATTTTGAACTACTTCAAAATCTTGTCAAGGTATGTACTCATTGAAAAAACTTATCAAGTGTCTTGATCTATCTCTATAGATCTTGATGCTTAATATGTAAGCAGCTTCACCGAGGCCTTTCTTTAAAAAAACTCTTTCAAACACTCCTTTATGCTTTGCAGAATAATTCCACATTATTCCCGATCAACAATATGTCCTTCACATATATTTATCAGAAATGTTGTAGTGCTCCCACTCACTTTCTTGTAAATACAGGCTTCACCGCAAGTCTATATAAAACTATATGCTTTGATCAACTTATCAAAGCGTATATTCCAACTCTGAGATGCTTGCACCAGTCCATAGATGGATCGCTGGAGCTTGCACATTTTGTTAACACCTTTAGGATTGACAAAACCTTCTGGTTGCATTATATACAATAAATCCATTAAGGAATGCAGTTTTGTTTATCCATTTGCCAGATTTCATAAAATGCAGCAATCACTAACATGATTCGGACAGACTTAAGCATAGATACGAGTGAGAAACTCTCATCGTAGTCAACACCTTAAACTTGTCGAAAACCTTGTGCGACAATTCTAGCTTTATAGATAGTAATACTACTATCAGCGTCCGTCTTCCTCTTGAAGATCCATTTAATCTCAATGGCTTGCCGAACATCGGGCAAGTCAACCAAAGTCCATACTTTGTTCTTATACATGGATCCTATCTCAGATTTCATGGCCTCAAGCCATTTTGCGGAATCTGGGCTCATCATCGCTTCCTCATAGTTCGTAGGTTCGTCATGGTCAAGTAGAATGACCTCCAAAACAAGATTACCGTACCACTCTGGTGCGGATCTCACTCTGGTTTACCTACGAGATTCGGTAGTAACTTGATATGAAGTTACATGATCATCATCATTAGCTTCCTCACTAATTGGTGTAGTAGTCACAAGAACAGATTTCTTTGATGAACTACTTTCCAATAAGGGAGAAGGTACAATTACCTTATCAAGTCTTCTACTTTCCTCCCACTCACTTATTTCAAGAGAAACTCATTCTCTAGAAAGGATCCATTCTTAGCAATGAATGTCTTGCCTTCGGATCTGTGATAGAAGGTGTACCCAACAGTCTCCTTGGGGTATCCTATGAAGACATATTTCTCCGATTTGGGTTTGAGCTTATCAGGATGAAACTTTTTCATATAAGCATCACAATCCCAAACTTTAAGAAATGACAACTTCAGTTTCTTGCCAAACCATAGTTCAGATTGTGTCGTCTCAACGGACTTAGATGGTTCCCCTTTTTAACGTGAATGCAGCTGTCTCTAATGCATGATCCCAAAACGATATTGTTAAATCGGTAAGAAACATCATAGATTGTACTATATCCAATAAAGTACGGTTATGACGGTCGGACACACCATTATGTTGTGGCGTTCCAGGTGGCATGAGTTTGTGAAACTATTCCACATTGTTTTAATTGAAGACCAAACTCGGAACTCAAATACTCGTCTCTGCGATCAGATCGTAGAAACTTTATTTTCTTGTCATGATGATTTTCCACTTCACTCTGAAATACTTTGAACTTTTCAGACTTATGTTTCATCAAGTAGATATACTCATATCTGCTTAAATCATCTATGAAGGTCAGAAAATAATGATACTTGTCGCGAGCTTTAATATTCATCGGACCACATACATCAGTATGTATGATTTCCAACAAATCTGTTGCTCGCTCCATTGTTCCGGAGAACGGAGTCTTTAGTCATCTTGCCCATAAGACTTGGTTCGCAAGCACCAAGTGATTCATAATCAAGTGATTCGAAAATCCCATCAACATGGAGTTTCTTCATGCGCTTTACACCAATATGACCTAAACGGCAGTGCCACAAATAAGTTGCACTATCATTATTAACTTTGCATCTTTTGGCTTCAATATTATGAATATGTGTATCACTACGATCGAGATCCAATGAACCATTTTCATTGGGTGTGTAACCATATAAGGTTTTATTCATGTAAACAGAACAACAATTTATTCTCTTACTTAAATGAATAACCGTATTACAATAAACATGATCAAATCATATTCATGCTCAACGCAAACACCAAATAACACTTATTTAGGTTCAACACTAATCCCGAAAGTATAGGGAGTGTGCGATGATGATCATATCAATCTTGGAACCACTTCCAACACACATCGTCACTTCACCCTTAACTAGTCTCTGTTTATTTTGCAACTCCCATTTCGAGTTACTAATCTTAGCAACTGAACTAGTATCTAATATTGAGGGGTTGCTATAAACACTAGTAAAGTACACATCAATAACATGTATATCAAATATACTTATGTTCACTTTGCCATCCTTCTTATCCGCCAATCACTTGGGGTAGTTCCGCTTCCAGTGACCAGTCCCTTTGCAGTAGAAGCACTTAGTCTCAGGCTTAGGACCAGACTTGGGCTTCTTCACTTGAGCAGCAACTTGCTTGCTGTTTTTCTTGAAGTTCCCCTTTTTCCCTTTGCCCTTTTCTTGAAACTAGTGATCTTGTCAACCATCAACACTTGATGCTCTTTCTTGATTTCTATCTTCATCGATTTCATCATCATGAAAAGGTCGGGAGTCATTTTCGTCATCCCTTGCATACTATTGTTCATCACGAAGTTCTACTAACTTGGTGATGGTGACTAGAGAATTCTGTCAGTCACTATCTTATCTGGAAGATTAACTCCCACTTGATTCAAGCGATTGTAGTACCCAGACAATCTGCGCACATGCTCACTAGTTGAGCGATTCTCCTCCATCTTTTAGCTATAGAACTTGTTGGAGACTTCATATATCTCAACTCCGGTATTTGCTTGAAATATTAACTTCAACTCCTGGAACATCTCATATGGTCCATGACGTTCAAAACGTCTTTGAAGTCCCGATTCTAAGCCGTTAAGCATGGTGCACTAAACTATCAAGTAGTCATCATATTTAGCTAGCCAAACATTCATAACGTCTACATCTGCTCCTGCAATAGGTCTGTCACCTAGCGGTGCATCAAGGACATAATTCTTCTGTGCAACAATGAGGATAAACCTCAGATCACGGATCCAATCCGCATCATTGCTACTAACATCTTTCAACACAATTTTCTCTAGGAACATATCAAAATAAACACAGGGAAGCAACAACGCGAGCTATTGATCTACAACATGATTTGCAAAATACTACCAGGACTAAGTTCATGATAAGTTTAAGTTCAATTAATCATATTACTTAAGAACTCCCACTTAGATAGACATCCCTCTAATCCTCTAAGTGATCATGTGATCCAAATCAACTAAACCATGTACGATCATCACGTGAGATGGAGTAGTTTCATTGGTGAACATCACTACGTTGATCATATCTACTATATGATTCACACTCGACCTTTCGGTCTCCGTGTTCCGAGGCCATATCTGTATATGCTTGGCTCGTCAAGTATAACCTGAGTATTCCGCGTGTGCAACTGTTTTGCACCCGTTGTATTTGAACGTAGAGCCTATCACACCCGATCATCACGTGGTGTCTCAGCACGAAGAACTTTCGCAATGGTGCATACTTAGGGAGAACACTTCTTGATAATTAGTGAGAGATCATCTTAAAATGCTACCATCAACCAAAGCAAGATAAGATGCATAAAAGATAAACATCATATGCAATCGAAATATGTGACATGATATGGCCATCATCATCTTGCGCCTCTGATTTCCATCTCCAAAGTACTGTCATGATCTCTATCGTCACCGGCATGACACCATGATCTCCATCATCTTGATCTATATCAATGTGTCGTCACGTGGTCCACTCGCCAACAATTGCTCTTGCAACTATTGCTATTGTATAGCGATAAAGTAAAGCAATTATTGGGCGCTTGCATCTTATGCAATAGAGAGACAACCATAAGGATTTTGCCAGTTGCCGATAACTTCAACAAAACATGATCATCTCATACAACAACTTATATCTCATCATGTCTTGACCATATCACATCACAACATGCCCTGCAAAAACAAGTTAGACGTCCTCTACTTTGTTGTTGCAAGTTTTACATGGCTGCTACGGGCTTAGCAAGAACCATTCTTACCTACGCATCAAAAACCATAACGATAGTTTGTCAAGTTGGTGTTGTTTTAACCTTCGCAAGGACCGGGCGTAGCCACACTCGGCTCAACTAAAGTTGAAGAAACTGACACCCGCTAGCCACCTGTGTGCAAAGCACGTCGGTAGAACCAGTCTCGCGTAAGCGTACGCGTAATGTTGGTCCGGGCCGCTTCATCCAACAATACCGCTGAACCAAAGTATGACATGCTGGTAAGCAGTATGACTTATATTGCCCACAACTCACTTGTGTTCTACTCGTGCATATGACATCTACGCATAAAACCTGGCTCGGATGCCACTGTTGGGAAACGTAGTAATTTCAAAAAAATCCTGCACACACGCAAGATCATGGTGATGCATAGCAACAAGAGGGGAGAGTGTTGTCTACGTACCCTCGTAGACCGGCAACGGAAGTGTTGACACAATGTAGAGGAAGTAGTCGTACGTCTTCCCGATCCAAGTACCGAACGCACGGCACCTCCGAGTTCTGCACACGTTTAGCTCGATGACGATTCCCGGACTCTGATCCAGCAAAGTGTCGGGGAAGAGTTCCGTCAGCACGACGGCGTGGTGACGATCTTGATGTTCTACCGTCACAGGGCTTCGCCTAAGCACCGCTACAATATTATTGAGGAGTATGGTGGAGGGGGGCACCGCACACGGCTAAGAGAACGATCACGAGGATCAACTTGTGTGTCTATGGGGTGCCCCCTGCCCCCGTATATAAAGGAGTGGAGGAGGGGAGGGCTGGCCCTCTCTATGGCGCGCCCTAGGGGAGTCCTACTCCCACCGGGAGTACGATTCCCCTTTTCCTAGTCCAACTAGGAGTCCTTCCATGTAGTAGGAGTAGGAGACAAGGAAGGGGAAGAGGGAAGAGAAGGAAGGAGGAGGCGCGGCCCCTCCCCCTAGTCCAATTCGGACTAGGCCTTGGGGGGCGCACGGCCTGCCTCTCCCTCTCCCCTAAAGCCCAATAAGGCCCATATACTTCTTCCCCCGTATTCCCGTAACTCCCCGGTACTCCAAAAAATATTCGAACCACTCGGAACCTTTCCGATATCCGAATATAGTCGTCCAATATATCGATCTTTACGTCTCGACCATTTCGAAACTCCTCGTCATGTCCCCGATCTCATCCGGAACTCCGAACTCCTTCGGTACATCAAAACTCATAAACTCATGATATAACTGTCATCGAAACCTTAAGCGTGCGGACCCTATGGGTTCGAGAACAATGTAGACATGACCGAGACACGTCTCCGGTCAATAACCAATAGCGGAACCTGGATGCTCATATTGGCTCCCACATATTCTATGAAGATCTTTATCGGTCAGACCGCATAACAACATACGTTGTTCCCTTTGTCATCGGTATGTTACTTGCCCGAGATTTGATCGTCGGTATCTCAATACCTAGTTCAATCTCGTTACCCGCAAGTCTCTTTACTCGTTCCGTAATACATCATCTCGCAACTAACTCATTAGTTGGAATGCTTGCAAGGCTTATGTTATGTGCATTACCGAGAGGGCCCAGAGATACCTCTCCGACAATCGGAGTGACAAATCCTAATCTTGAAATACGCCAACCCAACATGTACCTTTGGAGACACCTGTAGAGCACCTTTATAATCACCCAGTTACGTTGTGACGTTTGGTAGCACACAAAGTGTTCCTCCAGCAAACGGGAGTTGCATAATCTCATAGTCATAGGAACATGTATAAGTCATGAAGAAAGCAATAGCAACATACTAAACGATCGGGTGCTAAGCTAATGGAATGGGTCATGTCAATCACATCAGTCTTCTAATGGTGTGATCCTGTTAATCAAATAACAACTCTTTTGTTCATGGTTAGGAAACATAACCATCTTCGATTAACGAGCTAGTCAAGTAGAGGCATACTAGTGACACTCTGTTTGTCTATGTATTCACACATGTATGATGTTTCCGGTTAATACAATTCTAGCATGAATAATAAACATTTATCATGATATAAGGAAATAAATAATAACTTTATTATTGCCTCTAGGGCATATTTCCTTCATATGATCATTTAGTTTTATTGCTATTGCTTTCTTCGTGACTTATACATATTCCTCTGACTATGAGATTGTGCAACTCCCGAATACCGGAGGAACACCTTGTGTGCTATCAAACATCACAACATAACTAGGTGATTATAAAGATGCTCTATAGGTGTCTCTGAAGGTTTTTGTTGAGTTAGCATAGATCAAGATTAGGATTTGTCACTCCGTGTATCGGAGAGGTATCTCTGGGCCCTCTCGATAATGCACATCACTATAAGCCTTACAAGCAATGTGACTAATGAGTCAGTTGCGGGATGATGCATTACGGAACGAGTAAAGAGACTTGCCGGCAACAATGTTAAACTAGGTATGATGATACCGACGATCGAATCTCGGGCAAGTAACATACCGATGGCAAAGGGAATGACGTATGTTGTTATGTGGTTTGACCGATAAAGATCTTCGTAGAATATGTAGGAACCAATATGGGCATCCAGGTTCCGCTATTGGTTATTTACCCGAGATATGTCTCGGTCATGTCTACATAGTTCTCGAACCCGTAGGGTCCGCACGCTTAAAGTTCGATGAAGATTTGTATTATGAGTTATGTGTTTTGGTGACCGAAGTTTGTTCGGAGTCCCACATGAGATCACAGACATGACAAGGAGTCTCGAAATGGTTGAGAGGTAAAGATTGATATATTGGAAGGTTATATACGGACACCGGAATGGTTCCTATAAGGTTCGGGGATTTTTCAGAGTATCGGGAGGCTACCAGAACCCCCCGGGAAAGTTAATGGGCCCAATGGGCCATAGTGGAGGAGAAGAGGCAGGCCACGGGAGGTCGCGTGCGCCCCCCCCCCCCCCCCTCTCCCTTGCCCAATCCGAATTGGACAAGGGGAGGGGGCGTGCCCCCCCCCCCCTCTTTTCTCCTCCTTCTCCCTCCTTTCCCCTTTCCCCCTCTCCGTTGGAAGGAAAGGGGGCGAATCCTACTAGGAACGAAGTCCTAGTAGGACGCCCCCCTCTTGGTGCGCCCCCCTTGGGCCGGCCTCCTCCTCCCCCCTCCTTTATATATGTGGGCAGGTGATGACCCACAAGTATAGGGGATCGCAACAGCTTTCGAGGGTAGAGTATTCAACCCAAATTTATTGATTCGACACAAGGGGAGCCAAAGAATATTCTCAAGTATTAGCAGCTAAGTTGTCAATTCAACCACACCTGGAAACATAGTATCTGCAGCAAAGTGTTTAGTAGCAAAGTAATATGATAGTAGTAGTAATGGCAACAAAAGTAAAGACAGCAAAAGTAATGTTTTTGGTATTTTGTAGTGATTGTAACAGTAGCAGCAGAAAAGTAAATAAGCGAGAACCAGTATATGGAAAACTCGTAGGCACCGGATCAGTGATGGATAATTATGCCGGATGCGGTTCATCATGTATCAGTCATAACATAGGGTGACACAGAACTAGCTCTAATTCATCAATGTAATGTAGGCATGTATTCCATATATAGTCATACGTGCTTATGGAAAAGAACTTGTATGAAATCTTTTGTCCTACCCTCCCGTGGCAGCGGGGTCCTATCGGAAACTTAGGGATATTAAGGCCTCCTTTTAATAGAGAACCGGAACAAAGCACTAGCACATAGTGAATACATGAACTCCTCAAACCATGGTCATCACCGGGAGTGGTCCCGATTATTGTCACTTCGGGGTTGCCGGATCATAACACATAGTAGGTGACTATAGACTTGCAAGATAGGATCAAGAACTCACATATATTCATGAAAACATAATAGGTTCAGATCTAAAATCATGGCACTCGGGCCCTAGTGACAAGCATTAGGCATAGCAAAGTCATAGCAACATCAATCTCAGAACATAATGGATACTAGGGATCAAACCCTAACAAAACTAACTCAATTACATGATAAATCTCAGCCAACCCATCACCGTCCAGCAAGCCTACGATGGAATTACTCACGCACGGCGGTGAGCATCATGAAATTGGTGAAGGAGGATGGTTGATGATGACGACAGCGACGAATCCCCCTCTCCGGAGCCTCGAACGGACTCCAGATCAGCCCTCCCGAGAGGTTTTAGGGCTTGGCGGCGGCTCCGTATCGTAAAACACGATGATTTCTTCTCTCTGATATTTTCTCTCCGGAAGCAAATATATAGAGTTGGAGTTGGCGTCGGAGGGTTTCCAAGGGGCCCATGAGGTAGGGGGCGCGCCCCCCACCCTCGTGAAAAGGGTGTGGGCCCCCTGGTCTTCATCTTTCACGAGGATTTTTTATTGTTTTTTCTAAGATGTTCCGTGGAGTTTCAGGTCATTCCGAGAATATTTGTTTTCTGCACATAAAACAACACCATGGTAATTCTGCTGAAAACCGCGTCAGTCCGGGTTAGTTCCATTCAAATCATACAAGTTAGAGTCCAAAACAAGTGCAAAAGTGTTTGGAAAAGTAGATACGACGGAGACGTATCAACTCCCCCAAGCTTAAACCCTTGCTTGTCCTCAAGCAATCCAGTTGACAAACTGAAAGAAAGAAAAACTGTTACAAACTCTGTTTGCTCTTGTTGTTGTAACTATGTCAAGCCAGCATTCAAGTTTTCAGCATAGATCATAACTAACCACATTTGCAATAATTCTCAGGTCTCATAATTACTCATATCAATAGCATAATCAACTAGCAAGTCATAATAATAAATCTCGGATGACAACACTTTCTCAAAACAATCATAATATGATATAACAAGATGGTATCTCGCTAGCCCTTTCTGAGACCGCAAAACATAAATGCAGAGCACCTTTAAAGATCAAGGAATGACTAGACATTATAATTCATGGTAAAAGAGATCCAATCATAGTCACACCCAACATAAATTAATAGTGATGAATGCAAATGACAGCTGTGCTCTCCAGCTAGTGCTTTTTAATTAGAGTGTGATGACTCAACATAAAAGTAAATGGATAGGCCCTTCGCAGAGGGAAGCAGGGATTTGTAGAGGTGCCAGAGCTCAGTTTTGCAATAGAGATAAATTGTATTTTGAGCGGTATACTTTCATTGTCAACGTAACAACTAAGAGATGGCGATATCTTCCATGCTAAACACATTATAGGTCGTTCCCAAACAGAATGGTAAATTTTATACTCCCCCTCCACCAACAAACATCAATCCATGGCTTGCTCGAAACAACGAGTGCCTCCAACATACATCAGGTCCCAGGGGGAGTTTTGTTTGCAATTAATTTTGATTTAGTTTGCATAAAGCATGGGACTGGGCATCCTGATGACCAGCCATTTTCTCGTGAGTGAGGAGCGGAGTCCACTCCTCTTGAGAATAACCCGCCTAACATGGAAGATAAGGACAACCTTAGTTCATACATGAGCTATTCGAGCATATAAAACAGGATGTTTATTTGAAGGTTTAGAGTTTGGCACATACAAATTTACTTGGAACGGCAGGTAGATACCGAATATAGGAAGGTATAGTGGACTCATCTGGAATAACTTTGGGGTTTAAGGGATTGGATGCACAAGCAGTATTCCCACTTAGTACGAGTGAAGGCTAGCAAAAGACTGGGAAGCGACCAACTAGAGAGCGACAACAGCCATGTACATGCATTAAAATTAATAAACACTGGATGCAAGCATGAGTAGGATATAATCCACCATGAACATAAATATCGTGAAGGGTATGTTGATTTGTTTCAACTACATGCGTGAACATGTGCCAAGTCAAGTCACTTAAATCATTCAAAGGACGTTACCACCCCATCATACCACATCATAACCATCTCAATAGCATGTTGGCACACAAGGTAAATCATTATAACTCATAGCTAATCAAGCATGGCACAAGCAACTACGATCTCTAATTGTCATTGCAAACATGTTTATTCATAATAAGCTGAATCAAGAACGAGGGACTCATCATATTTACAAAAACAAAAGAGGTCGAGTTCATACCTGTAACACCCCGGATGTAATTTACCTTATATGTATCCCAACTCTTGCCGCTTCCGGCACTAAGTTATTTCATTTCGTCATTGTCGGGTTTTGTCTCCGTGTGTTGTTTTCTTTGTCATGCATCTCATATCATGTGATCATGTGCATTGCATTTGTATACGTGTTCGTCTCATGCATCCGAGCATTTTCCCCATTGTCCGTTTTGCATTCCGGCGCTCCTATGTCCTCCGGTGCTCCCTTCTACCTCTTTTCGTGTGTGGGCGTTAAACATTTCCGGATTGGACCGAGACTTGCCATGCAGCCTTGGTTTACTACCGGTAGACCGCCTGTCAAGTTTCGTGCCATTTGGACTTCGTTTGATACTCCAACGGTTAACCGAGGGACCGAAAAGGCCTTGTGTGTGTTGCAGCCCAACACCTCTCCAAAGTGTCCCAAAACCCACCAAAAACCCCTCCATCTCCTAGAGCATTCGATCAAGATCGCGTGGCCGAAAACCGCACTCCATTTGGAGCTTCCTAGCCTCCTCTACCCCTATATAAAGGCCTTCCCCGAAATTTCCTGATCAAAACACCCCTAACCCTAGCCCCGCTCCTCTCCGCACGGGCGGACACGTCCGCCGCTGCCGGACATCACTGCCGCCGCCAACCGGAGGCTGCCATGTGGCAACCGCCGGCGCCTCCCACCGCGGCCCGCCACAGCCCACGTCGGGCCCGCGCGCGCCCCGCGCCGCCTCAGGCCTCGCCCGCCTTTCTTCCCGCCGACCGGCGCCCGCGCCACCTCCGGCCGGACTCTGGCACCGCCCCGCCGCCCCTGTCACCGGCTACCGCGGGCGACCTCGCCGCCCGCCGCCGCGTTGCACCGGCCGCCTCCTCTCGCCGCCCCGGCGTCGTCCTCCGCCGCTGCCCGGGTCCTCCTCGTCGCCGGCGCACCCCGGCCACCTCTCCCTCCTACTCTGGCGATCTGCTACAGTAAATCCGGCGATCTCCTCGATCCGCGCGCCAGCCAGATCTGGATCTGAGAGGGTTGACTCTAACCCTAATTTTCAGATATTTTTGCATACTTTGGCATGTCATAACTCTCTCATCGTAGATCCGATTCGCGTGTGTAGCATATCAAAATATTCGTCTCGACGAGTACATCATTTCATCTCATTGCATTATTTTCATTTGAGCTCATCTTGATGCCCGAAATGCTGTTAGAAGAGGGCTATGTGATGAATTTGTCAGATCTGTTTCAGCAAATAGCCTTTTGTCATTTTTGCCATGATTAATGTGTGCATGCTATTATCCTGAGCTCTACATGTGTTTTGTTAAATGCCATGCCATATTTATAGGGGTGCTTGCCATGTATTTTTGTGATATTTGTGGTGAGTAGCACAAGCTTGCAAAGTAGCATAATCGGTAATGCTGATTCCAGGGACTTAGAATTTCACCAAGTCTTGGTTCTGTTTTTGTTGTTATGCCATATGTTCATGTTGTTTCCTAGTGATCCGTGCCTCTTTTGAGGATGACCAGTAAGGATGTTTTGTTAATATTGTTGTGCTCTATCCATCCATGTCTTTTTTTGCAATTATGGAGCACCCTAGCTTGAGTCAATCGAGCTCTACTTTTTCTATAAAATGATCCTGGCAGATTGTTGACATGTTTAGCAATTTTGCCGAGGATGTTGCTATTGATCTGTGCATGCTATGTTATTGTTCTTGCCATTTCTAGCTTCTATGCTATGTCTTCTTGATGGGTGCATGCTTAGTTTGTCATGCCATGCTCTGTAGTGAGTGCATCGAGCTCGTAAAAATGCCTACTCGTTGACTGATTTGCATGCTCCAGTTTTTCACTAAGTCTGAATCTGTTTATGTTTTTGCCATGTTCACATGCTTGCAATTGTATTTTCTGATCCCTTTTGGCTCAAGGTCACTAAGGGACTTTTGTTAAGCGCTTTGAGTAACTTCATGCCATGTCTTGCTTTGCCATGTTAAGATCCTGTAGCTTGTAGTTTTCATGCTCTAAAGTGTGCTTCCTGATGATAAATTCCAGACTTGTGTTAATTTCACTAAGTCTGAAACCTGTTATCATTTGCACTTTTGCCATGCTTGTTTGAACCTGTTAATGGATGAATTAGCCGTAGCTCAGTGTTCATCTTTTGTCAAGCATCATGAGTGGATCCCTTACATGTATTTTGTTGTCATGTTTGAGTGTTGTAGCATATTTATCTTGATGCATTTAGTTGGTCACTCGCTGATTATCGCAGACCGGTGCCATATTTGTTTTGCTCGCCATATCCAAACCGTGCATCCGATTCCGGTGATCTTTATATCGATTTCAATCGAAATCACCTCACCTTTCCAGTGGCACTCTTGGATTTCCAAGTTGAGGCCAGGTTCAATCATTCCTTGTCAAATCTTGCATATGCATCACATACCGCATCCCGCTTATCATACCATTTTTGCATCATGTTGCTTGAACATTGCATGTGGTTGATTGTGTTCCTTTTGCTTGTTTGTCTTGCTTGGGTAGAGCCAGGAGACGAGTTCGTGAACGAGGAGCCCGTTGAGTCCGCTTACGAGGATCAAGTCAACTCTGACAACTTTGCAGGCAAGATGACCATACCCTCGAAATCACTTCTATCTTTGCTTGCTAGATGTTCGCCCTTTTGCTATGCCTATGCTACGATACCTACCACTGCTTTCATGCCTCCCATATTGCCATGTCAAACCTCTAACCCACCATGTCCTAGCAAACCGTTGTTTGGCTATGTTACCGCTTTGCTCAGCCCCTCTTATAGCGTTGCTAGTTGCAGGTGAAGATTGGAGATCGTTCCTTGTTGGAACATTGTTTATTGTTGGGATATCACTATATTATCTTGTTATCTTAATGCACCTATATACTTGGTAAAGGGTGGAAGGCTCGGCCTTATGCCTAGTGTTTTGTTCCACTCTTGCCGCCCTAGTTTCCGTCATATCGGTGTTATGTTCCCGGATTTTGCGTTCCTTACGCGGTTGGGTTATAATGGGAACCCCTTGACAGTTCGCCTTGAATAAAACTCTTCCAGGAATGTCCAACATTTCTTTTACCATTCGCCACCTAGCCTTTTTCCCTTGGGTTTCGCGGACTCAAGGGTCATCTTTATTTTAACCCCCCCCCCCCCCCCCGGCCAGTGCTTCTCTAAGTGTTGGTCCAACTGGGCGATGTCCAGGGCTACCAGGGGTAACTCTGGGCTGGCCTACCCGACGTCTTGCTCATCCGGTGTGCCCTGAGAACGAGATATGTGCAGCTCCTATAGGGATTTGTCGGAACATCTGGGTGGTGTTGCTGGTTTAGTTTTACCATTGTCGAGGATGTCTTGTAACCGGGATGCCGAGTCTGATCGGAATGTCTCGGGAGAAGGAATACCCTTCGTTGACCGTGAGAGCTTGTGATGGGCTAAGTTGGGACTCCCCTGCAGGGATTTGAACTTTGGAAAGTCATGCCCGCGGTTATGGGCAGATGGGAATTTGTTAATGTCCAGTTGTAGATAACATGAAACTTAACTTAATTAAAATGAATCAACCGCGTGTGTAACCATGATGGCCTCTTCTTGGCGGAGTCCGGGAAGTGAACACGGTGTTGGAGTAATGCTTGACGTAGGTTGTTCTAGGATCACTTCTTGATCATAGTTGTTCGACCGTGCTTTTGCCTTCTCTTCTCGCTCTCTTTTGCGAAAAGGTTAGCCACCATTTATGCTAGTCGCTTGCTGCAGCTCCACATCATACCTTTGCCTTACCTATAAGCTTAAATAGTCTTGATCGCGAGGGTGCGAGATTGCTGAGTCCCCGTGACTCACAGATTCCTTCCTAAAACCAGATGCAGGGACCGATGATACCGTTCCAGATGACATGACCAAGCTCAAGTGGGAGTTCGATGAAGACTCTCGCCATTACTACGTGTCTTTCCCAGATGATCAGTAGAGGTGCCCAGTTGGGGCGATCGGGGACTTTGTCACATGTGGGGGTTGATCTTTATTTTGGTACCATAGTCGGACCATGAGTGTATTGGATGATTGTAATGTTATTCATGTATTTGTGTGACATGGCGAGTGTAAGCCAACTATGTATCTCTTCCCCTTTTATTTATTTACATGGGTTGTTGTGAAGATTACCTTACTTGCGACATTGCTTTCAATGCGGTTATGCCTCTAAGTCGTGCTTCGACATGTAGGAGATATAGCCACATCGAGGGCGTTACACGTTGGTATCAGAGCCTTCCCCGACCTTAGGAGCCCCCTGCTTGATCGAATCGTTGGCGTTGTTGAGTCTAGAAAAATGTTTTGAGTCATTTAGGATAATATATATCAGAGAGTTTAGGAATTCTTTTTACTCCCCAGTCCCTTCATCGCTCTGGTGAGGCATCCTGACGTAGAGTTTGACTCTTCTCTTCTCAAATTTCACAAAAAAAAATTAGGATCACGTGGGTATCTTGGAATCGTTCCGATGGATTTGTGACGAGAACATTGTTCTTGGTGCCTCCTGTCATTTAGGGGTTGTGGCAGTGTCCTGGGGAGTTGAGCTCCGAGGTGTTGTCGTCACAATTTTATCATTGAGATTCTGGAATACCCGAGTTTCGCCGACATCGAAAATCTCTTTTATGAAGTTGTTGGTGAGATAACCTCGACGCCACCCAGTACTGGGGCGGGAGTTCAGGAGTATTGCCATAACTTGTATAACGGATTCTTTTCGAAGGTTGAGGTAGATGATTTCCGAAGGTTTCTCGGTTATGTGTTGAAGGATGGATACAGCTGGATGTAGGATTTGCTAGATTTGGGTGAGATATTATGCTTCCCCTGTATCCCTAACACCTGATTGCATAACCGGAAAGTTTCGGGAGTTTCATAGGTGGGAATTCTTGTAGCTCTAGTTTCTTCTTCCGCGGATATTTGGTTTGGGATTGGGTAATCCTCACCAAGTATTTGTTCTTGTCCGTACCTTGTTGGTTTTATTCTTCTACCTCAATTCTAAGTGGCTTCTCAATTTATGGATATGTGACCATTTCGATTGGAATGCATTCGTTCATTTTTTCCGGATGTGAATGTCAGGACCCCGATTCTAAGCCACATCGATCTAGCCGGTAACACCTCATATCACTTTGCGGCCTCACGCACGGTATCCCACGGGTGTCGCCTTACCATGGCCCGGGACCGTTTGCGCCTTTTGGCTCGCGTATATGACAATGTCGCTAGCATCCATATGACCGAGAACCCGGGCCGACATGGCTAGTCGTGAACCCAAAGCGGCACAGACCTATGGAGACAGGCATACATGAATCACAACGAACATGTCGGTCATCAACGAGTGATTCCGGGCTGTAGCACTGGGCTAACAGGACTCCGGGGGATCCCGGGCTGTAGCAGGCTAGACAGGACTCCGGAGATCACCGCGTGACATTTCCCCGAAGGGACAGACATAGGGACGAAGTGAAACACATGCCGGCCAGTCAAGTGTCCTGAACAGTAGTGCTGGGCTAGCAGGACTCCGATGAACCGGGCTGTAGCGGACTACTATGGCTCGAGGAGCACTAGACTACATTTCCCCATAAGAAAGGCTGCGAAGGACAAACAACTAGATTGTCGGATCCCACCCATACCAAGCATTTCAATCATACATACAATTTGCTCGATATGAGTACATACAACATGGCATCACAACAAAACTCTACAACTCAAGTACTTTATTTAAAGGCTCCAGGGAGCCATACATAACATATCCATACAGGTAGGGGTCACATGACCCGACACTCAAGTCATACAGTCATACAAGCACATGCGGAAGCAACTAGTCTGAGTACAGACTCTAGAAAGAAAGAAGGCTTCTCGAAGCCTGTCTATCTACATAGGGCCCTCCATGGCCTGGATCACCACCTGGGTGGCTAGTCACTCGTCGATGTCAAGGTCTACATAAAACCCATCGGAGGGGGCAGTGTTGTCGTCTGAAAACAATAAATAAGCAAACATGAGTACAAAGGTACTCAGCAAGTCTTACATCAGAACCTACTGTACATGCTCATTCTCAAGAAGGTGGTGGGGTTTATGCAGCAAGCCAGCTTTGACTCTTGGCTAAGCTATCCTACGGAATCTTTTAGCAAAATAGTTTTCGCACACGAGTCCACTACTCACCATCACAATACTCCACCGTGGATCCTCCCTCGTATCCTGCGAGGGGGCCATCCTCGGTACTCACACTTATCTTGAGTCTTTTAGTAGTATCCATTAACTTGTCTATGAACTGTATAGGCAACCAAGTAGTCCTTTACCGCGGACGCGGCTATTCGAATAGTTTTATACCCTGCAGGGGTGTACTTCGTCATACACGCTTTCACCGCTTACCGCCGTCTACACGACATGTACTCGGCAACCTTCAAGCGGAAGCCCAGCGAGGGTGTCGGCCACGGCCTACCTAACACCTAAGCCCCTAGTCCAAGTAATCGCCTATCCAGGTTCCATCCGCAGGGAGTCCGGCCGAGGTTTCCACATACGGCCCCGAACGATGTGAACAGGGTTCCCGAGACACCAAATGGGTGACTCGGTACACCGTGCCACGGTGTATCTACTGCAACATAGCCCACCCCTAGGGTCAGCGCTACGCACGGCCGCCAACACATATCCTACAAACACCAGAAACTATTTGCAACTCCTGGACAGAGTACTAGGGTGGCTAAGAAGCCGAGAGGGTCCATTTGTTTCGGCCCAATGTACGGTAGTAACTGCATCTTAAATCACACATACAGATCTCAGTTCTTATGGACGGCCTCAATGAAACAACCCACCATGTACTCCTACATGGCCTCTCATCGATACCTTTACCAAAACATGTTCAACACATCCCACATATTACTGACACAAGCATTTCACTCTAGCCCATCACCCAGATGAACCAGACCTGACACAACTCTAAGCATAGCAGGCATAGCAAGGTAGGAATCACAAAACATGGCTCAATCAACTCCTACACATGCTAGTGGGTTTCATCTAGTTACTGTGGCAATGACAGGTCATGCAGAGGATAAGGGTTCAACTATCGTAGCACACAGCAGTTTGAATCGTGTTGTCTTAATGCAGTAAACAAGAGCAGGAGCGAGAACATGGGTTGTATCGGAATGATCAATGGTTGCTTGCCTGATGGAGTGGTGACGGGATACTGCCCTTCAGTTGGATACTCATGAATATCCTCGGAGGCAGAACCTACCACGAATAACACAACCGAGCACAATCAACACATGACGATATGCAACAATATGATGCATGCTATGACATGGCAATATGGATGTGTCTTGAGCTTATGCAACTAGCTATGATTTAAATGGAGTTGGTTTGAGTACAAGATTCAAATTCCAACCCCATATAGGATTATTTAAATGCCCTTTATTTGTTTTGTCCAAAACAGAGGACAAGCATTGTTCAAACATGCATGAAAATGGTACAGATGGATTCCTTGAATTTTTCTGATAATTTTTCATATATAATTTGTCTCATTTGGAGTTATGGTTGAATTTCTATGAATTTTTGAAGTTTAGGCAATTTTCTATATAAAATTAAATCCAGAAAAGGAGTTATTGCGTCAGCATGACATCACCCTGATGTCAGCAGGTCAACTGGCGCCTCCAGGTCAAACCTGACCAGTGGGGTCCACTGGTCAGTGACACAATCAACTAACTAAGTTAGTTAACCCTAACTAACTTGGTTAGCCGGGCGGGGCCCGCATGTCAGTGGCTCACTAATTAGCTAATTTTTATTAACTCTAATTAACTAACAGTAATTAGGCAGGCGCCTGGGCCCACACGTCAGTGAGTCAGGGGGGAGTCAACCCAGCCGACCCGGGGTCAAAACACGCCGGAGTTGACCCCGGCTCGTCGCCGGCAAGGCCAGAGACGGCGGAGGGGCTCGGAAATCCTCCTCCGGCGACCAAATGGCCAGCGGAGGGCATCTACGCGGAGCTGGGACTCACCCGCATCCATCTGTGCACATGGCAGCAGCCCTAGTGGCCTAAAACGACGGCGGCGGCAACTTGCGCGGCGGCCGGAGTTCGGGAGTTGAGCGGATCGGCGTTGTGGTGCACGGGAGGGGAAACTGATGGGTTCCACGTGCTCCTGGTGAGGTGTGGAGCACGTTGCCGTGCTCGGGAGTGAGCTTGCACGGCTGTGGTCACGGTGGCAGCATGGCCGGCAGCGAAGAGCTCTCGGTTCCGACGGGCATCGGTGTTAGAGGAAGAAAACGAGCCAGGGGAGAGGGGGAAACGACACAGGAGCTCACAGCGTGTGCAGCGGTGGCCTCGGCAAGCTCGGGGAGGCACTGGAGCAAGCGAATCGACGGCGGCGATCGTCGGTGCCGAAGCTTGAAGATGAGCTTGAAATCGACGATGCAGGGCTTCCGGCGGGGCGTGGTTCGGTGAGGAGGAAGACGGGGTCGAGGCGGAGCCTCTAAGCTGGTCAGGGAAGCGAGGGGGAGGCGGTGGCCGTGGTGGTTCTCGTCGGCGCTCTCGGGCTCATGGCGGTTGCGCGGGAGAGAGAGCAGAGGAGGGGATGAGCACGGGGAGGGGGAATGAGAGGGCCAGGGGGGTGCGTGGCGTCCAAAGCGACGTCGGGGAGGCGGCCGAAGCAGGAGGTGGCCGTTGGTGGCCGTGCGCGTGCTGGCGCACCACGGGCACACGCCCTTCGTCCTCCTGGCAGGAGCTAGGGGACGACTGGCAACGGCCTGGTGGGCTGGGCCGCTGGTGGCCTGGCGCTGGGCCAGGTAGGACCAGGTAAGTGGCCCACTGGCCTACTCTCTCTCTCTTTTCTAATTTTATTCTGTTTTTCTATTTCTGTTATTCTGTTTTGATTTAGTTTAAATACTAAATCATTTTATAAAATCCTGAAAATATTTATGGACACTTTCTGAAATATTTCAGTGGCCCAAAAATAGTTCCAACATTATTTGAGCATTTGAATTATTTAATAGTATTTAAATGCCCAAATTCAAATATTTATGAATTAAGTCAATGCCCCTTTTGTTGACCTAAAATTATATGCACCATTTTTCCCAAGGGTTCTAACCCAAGGCAAAGAGGGTGAACATATTTGAAGGGCATTTCAGGTTCATTGAATTTATTTTTAGTAAACCCTAGTTGATTTCAGGGGGGGTGCTGGGGGTTCTGCTTTCCCCATTTCAATTTCTGATGAAGGTAAACATGATGCACACTCTAATGCATAAGCTAGCTAGGGTGTGACAGTGAAGACTTTATGTTGCAATTTCAACCCGTTTGATTCAGCTTAAATATTGACAGTCAATATGCTAATGGATGTCACCCTCTTCAGGATGGCTCCTCCAACGCGCATGACTCCGAATCCTGATCCGCCACCACCACCTCCACCTCCGGAGGCATGGCAAGCTGTGATGGCCGCTACCAATGCAAACATGCAGCTGATCATGAAACTTCTTCAAGAGCGCAATCAAGGGAACCAGGGCCACGGCAACAATCAGAATCGGTTTGCTACACTCAACCAGTTCCTTGCTAACCAGCCAAAGAACTTCAGCAATTGTGTTTGAGGCAACAGACGCTGATGATTGGCTCATGGACATATGCAAGCATTTCGAGTGCAGTAATGTCAGGCCTGAGGGCTTTGTCAAGTTCGCCTCCTTCCAACTCAAAGACCAAGCTGCATAATGGTTTCAGCAATACAAAGATTCTAGAGGAGGCCGTGTGATTACCTGGGATGATTTCCGTCAAGACTTCAAAGCTCCTCATATTCCTCAGAGTGTGGCTAAGAGCAAGTGTGAGGAATTCCGCAACCTGAAGCAAGGCGCTATGTCTGTTTACCAGTACAGCATCATGTTTCAGAAGCTCACCCGTTTTGCTAAGCAGGACGTCCCTGACGAGAAGAGCATGATATACCAGTTCAGGGGTGGTCTCAGAGAAGAACTCCAGCTAGCTCTCGTCCTCTTTGAGCCCAAGAAGTACGATGAGTTATACAACATGGCAATGAAGCAAGAGACTGCTCAACTGAAGTGCGATGCTTCCAAGAAGCGAGTCAGAGATGCAACTCCTTCTTCCTCAACTCCAGTGGCTAAGCAGCAAAAGTATTGGCTTCCTCCTCCTCCGTTTCGTCAGCCTTATCAGCAGAAGAGCAAAGGTGGCAGTGGATCTTCCCACCCACCCAACCCTGGCTTTCAGAACAAGACTTCGTCTCAAGCTCCAAGATCAAATGCTCCGTATCACCGTCCGCTCTCGGAGGTCACGTGCAACAAGTGCCAACAGAAGGGTCACTATGCCAACAAATGCTTCAATCAGAGGCGCCTTCCTCCACCTCCTCCTATGAGATCGGCAAGTACAGTTGTGGTCAAGCATAATCCCAAGTCTGCTAAGGTCAACTTGTTGAACACAGCTCAGGCAGAGGACTCGCCAGATGTGATTATGGGTAACCTTCCTGTCAATGACATTCCCGCAAGAGTTCTTTTTGATACTGGTGCATCTTTGTCATTTTTATCGAAGCCTTTTGCATCCATGCATGATGTGCATATTGTTGATTTGCCTAAGCCGATAGCGGTTTCTTCTCCGGGTTTGTTCATGAACACCAAAATGATGGCTCCGGATGTTACTATCACGTTGGGCGACTACAAGTTTCTTTCTTCTCCAATGGTCCTTGGTAACTCGGATATTGATCTTATTCTTGGAATGGACTGGCTTTCTAAGCACAAGGCTCAGCTTGATTGTGCTGCCAGGCAGATTCAATTGACTCATTTGTCTGAGGATGTAATTGTCTTTGCCGCTAATGATGATACCATCTGTTTGTTTTCTCTCAATGAGAAGGGTGAACTGGATGCCATCTCTCAAATTCCAGTCGTTTGCGAATATCAAGACGTCTTTCTAGAAGAGCTTCCAGGAATGCCTCCACAGCGGCAAGTTGAATTTGCCATCGATCTTGAGCCTGGCACGAAACCTGTTTGCAAATGTCCTTACAAACTGGGGCCTAAAGAGTTGAAGGAGCTGAAGAAACAACTCGATGAACAAGAGCGAATGGGTCTCATCCGACCTAGTTCTTCTCCGTGGGGTTGTGGAGTTCTTTTTGTGAAGAAGAAGGATGGAATGGACCGACTTTGTGTTGACTACCATCCATTGAACAAGAAGACTATAAAGAACAAGTACCCACTACCCAACATCAACGAGCTGTTTGAACAACTTAAAGGTGCTCAAGTATTCTCCAAGCTTGATCTTCGTATGGGCTATCACCAGATTCGAATTCATGAGCAAGATATCCCCGAGACAGCATTCAGAACAAGCTATGATTCATATGAATATACGGTCATGTCTTTTGGCCTCGTCAACGCTCCTCCAACTTTCTCTCACATGATGAACTTCATCTTCAACCCCTACACAAATGACTTCGTCTTGGTCTACCTCGATGATATTTTGGTATTTTCCAAGAACAAGGAAGATCATGCCAAGCACTTGCGTTTGGTGCTGGATAAGCTCAGAGAACATCAGTTCTACGCCAAGTTTTCAAAGTGCGAGTTTTGGCTCGATGAGGTTCTCTACCTTGGGCATATCATTTTTGCCAAGGGCATAGTGGTGAATCCTGAGAAGGTGTCTGCAATTGTGAATTGGGAACCACCTCAGAACGTGAAGCAACTCCACAGTTTCCTTGGGCTCGCAAGCTATTGTCGAAGGTTCGTTGAGAACTTTTCAAAGATCGCGAAGCCTCTTTCCAACCTTCTCCAGAAGCACGTCAGGTACGTTTGGTCTCCTGAATGTGACATCGCTTTCAACACCCTAAAAGAGAAATTAGTCACTGCTCCAGTTCTGACTCCTCCTGATGAATCCAAACCGTCCGAGGTCTTCTGTGATGCCTCTCTTCAAGGTCTTGGTGCAGTGTTGATGCAAGAGAAGAAAGTTGTGGCCTATACTTCTCGCCAGTTGAAGCCCAATGAAAAGAACTACCCCACTCATGACCTCGAGTTGGCGGTAGTTGTGCATGCTCTTTTGACTTGGAGACATCTCTTATTGGGAAGAAAAGTGGACATCTTCACTGACCACAAGAGTCCCAAGTACATCTTCACTCAACCTAATCTCAACCTCAGGCAGACTCATTGGGTCGAAATGATTCAAGAATATAATCCGAGTATCGAATATACTCCAGGCAAGGCCAATGTAATTGCTGACGCATTGAACAGGAAGGCTTACTGCAACAGTCTGATTCTCAATCCTTACCAACCCGAGCTTTGTGAAGCTTTCCGCAAACTCAATCTGCAAGTTGTTCCTCAAGGTTTCCTTGCCAACCTTCAAGTCTCTCCTACTTTGGAAGATCAGATTTGCGAGGTTCAACTTCTTGATGCTATGGTGAATAAGGTGAAGATTGGGATTGCCAAGAGTTAATCCAAGTACAAGTGTTATCGCCTTGATGACAAGGATACTCTCTTCTTCGAGGATCGCATTGATGTGCCTAAAGGTGACCTTCTAATGGGAACCCCTTGACAGTTCACCTTGAATAAAAAAACTCTTCCAGCAATGCCCAACATTGCTTTTACCATTCGCCACCTAGCCTTTTTCCCTTGGGTTTCGTGGACTCAAGGGTCATCTTTATTTTAACCCCCCCCCCCCCAGGCCAGTGCTTCTCTAAGTGTTGGTCCAACTGGGCGATGTCCGGGGCTACCAGGGGCAACTCTGGGCTGGCCTACCCGACGTCTTGCTCATCCGGTGTGCCCTGAGAACGAGATATGTGTAGCTCCTATCGAGATTTGTCGGCACATCTGGGTGGTGTTGCTGGTTTAGTTTTACCATTGTCGAGGATGTCTTGTAACCGGGATGCCGAGTCTGATCGGAATGTCTCGGGAGAAGGAATATCCTTCGTTGACCATGAGAGCTTGTGATGGGCTAAGTTGGGACTCCCCTGCAGGGATTTGAACTTTTGAAAGCCGTGCCCGAGGTTATGGGCAGATGGGAATTTGTTAATGTCCGATTGTAGATAACATGAAACTTAACTTAATTAAAATGAATCAACCGCGTGTGTAACCGTGATGGTCTCTTCTCGGCGGAGTCCGGGAAGTGAACACGGTGTTGGAGTAATGCTTGACGTAGGTTGTTCTAGGATCACTTCTTGATCATAGTTTTTCGACCGTGCTTTTGCCTTCTCTTCTCGCTCTCTTTTGCGAAAAGGATAGCCACCATTTATGCTAGTCGCTTGTTGCAGCTCCACATCATACATTTGCCTTACCTATGAGCTTAAATAGTCTTCATCGCGAGGGTGCAAGATTGCTGAGTCCCCGTGACTCATAGATTCCTTCCTAAAACTAGATGCAGGGACCGATGATACCGTTCCAGATGACATGACCGAGCTCAAGTGGGAGTTCGATGAAGACTCTTGTCGTTACTACGTGTCTTTCCCAGATGATCAGTAGAGGTGCCCAGTTGGGGCGATCGGGGACTTTGACGCACGTGGGGGTTGATCTTTATTTTGGTACCGTAGTCGGACCATGAGTGTATTGGATGATTGTAATGTTATTCATGTATTTGTGTGATGTGGCGAGTGTAAGCCAACTATGTATCTCTTCCCCTTTTATTTATTTACATGGGTTGTTGTGAAGATTACCTTACTTGCGACATTGCTTTCAATGCGCTTATGCCTCTAAGTCGTGCTTCGACACGTAGGAGATATAGCCACATCGAGGGCGTTACAATACCAGCTTTTCTCATCTCAGTCAGTCCATCATATATCATCATAATTGACTTTCACTTGCACGACCGAACGGTGTGAATAATAGTAAGAGTGCACGTGCATTGGACTAAGCTGGAATCTGCGAGCATTCAATAAACAGGAGAAGACAAGGCAATATGGGCTCTGGGTTAAATCAACAATGATGCATATAAGAGCCACTTTAACAATTTAATTATGGCCTTCTCCTACTGACCCCCAAAGAAAAGAAAAGAAATAAAATATTTACACGGGAAAGCTCCCAACAAGCAAAAGAAGAATAGGAAATATTTTTGGGTTTTCTTTTTAATTATTACTACTACAGCAGAAAAATAAACTACTACTATTTTTTTGGGTTTTTCTTAAGGTTTAACAAACACACAAGAAAAAAAGCAGGAAAAAGAAAATAAACTAGCATGGATATTACAGTGAAAAAGTATGAGCACCGACATCTAGCAATGAGTGTGTGTGAACATAAATGCAATGTCGGTGAGAAATATGTACTCCCCCAAGCTTAGGCTTTTGGCCTAAGTTGGTCTATGGCCATGGCTGGCCTGGCGGATATCCATAATAATAGTTGGGGTCGTACTGCGATGAGGAAGAAGAAGGTTCCGATTGCCACTGGCTGGCAATCATCTCCGAATCCCACTGATAGTTAGACTGTCGTGAAGGATCAAATTGTGGTTCCGGTTCTAGCTCCTCGGCTGGTGCAGGGTTCCGGTAGGCGTGAATAGCCGCCAACGGAACAAGGTACGTGCCTGCAGTCAAATCAAACAAAGAAGGAGCAGGCAAGGTAATAGTCTCAGGATGATGTTTATTAAAGACCAATTGATATTTAAGCTCCCCTGCCCTATTCTTAACAATAAAATCATGTGCCACCATACTTTTATGATCTAGATAAACACGGGGCAGCACCTTTTCTTCCTTCTCAGCATGCCTAATAGGTATGCTAAAATGTGCGGCTAGGCATGTAGCATAAATGCCTCCAAAGATGGGGCCCTTAGTACGGTTCATATTTAACCGTCTAGCAATAATACCGCCCATACTAAAAGTGTTATCACTGTATAAACCTTGGAGTAGAATAATTATATTAGGGATACTAAGGTTTCCACAGTTTCCGCGTCCAATTAAACAACGACTAGCAAATAATGCAAAGTAACGTAAAACAGGAAAATGTATGCTAGTGATTCGTGCATCGGAAACCTTCCTGGTTTCTCCTACAGTGATATTATTAATAAATCCCTCCACATCATCAAGATGTGGTTCTTCTGTCTTGCCCTCAAAAGGGACTAAACAGATCCGACAGAAATCATAAAGTGACATCTCCTTATGCTCATCATATAAATGAAATTCCACCGTAGGTGGTGAGTTCCTAGAATGAAATTGAAAGTTTTGCACAAAGGTATTTGTGAGTAAGAGATATTGATCGCATTGGTCGTGGAGGAAAGCGGTGAGGCCTGCATTGTGAGCTAATTCATGAAAATCTTCATAGATACCGGCTGCTCTCAAGAAATCCTCGGAGGGCCATTCACACGCCCGAACCTCCGCGATGCGAGGCAGATTATACTTAGGCTTGGGTGCCTGTTCCTTCGAGCTTTGGCTCGATGAGCCCCTCAAGAATCTCCTCATTATATTCTGAAAAAATCTGAAATTTTTAGTAAATTCAAAATAAAAGTAAACCAACTTCAATAAAACTGATAGCAACTACTCCTGCAAGTGCCTAGAGCCTATATCAAGCATTAGAACTACTTGGAACCATATAAAATTTGACATGCAAGCTCAAGAACATGGTCACCTAGGCAGCACAAATTTGCAAAGAATAAAGCACTAGAACAAAAACTAATTGTACTAATGGAGGAGTCACATACCAAGCAACAATCTCCCCAAGCAGTTTTGCGAGAGGTGCTTTGAGCAAGGAAATCGAAAATCACCGCAAAAGTGGCTGGAACTCGTGCTTGAGTTGGTTTTTCAGGTTTGTGTGAGACAGAGGAAGAAGATGGGTGCTGGAATAAGTGGAGAAAGGCCACCGTGGGCCCACGAGGCAGGGGGCGCACCCTATAGGGGGGGGCGCCCACCACCCTCGTGGCCAGGTGGCAGCTCCTCCCGCGGTAATTTTTGCACAGTAAATCCTCAAATATTCCCAAAAAAATCATATTAAATTGGCATGTCATTCTGAGGACTTTTATTTTCGGGATATTTTTATATTGCACGGATAAGTTGGGAAACAGACAGAAAAATACTATTTTTACTTTATTTCTACTAATTAACAGAAAGTATAGAGAGGGTACAGAAGGTTGTGCTTCTAGTTTCATCCATCTCATGCTCATCAAAAAGAATCCACTAACAAGGTTGATCAAGTCTTGTTAACAAACTCATTACGATTAACATGAAACCGGAGAAATTTCAAATAACACTAAGTTACCTCAACGGGGATATGCACATCCCCTATAATAAGTATATCATATTTCTTCTTGACAGTAGGAAGAGGAAATTCAAAACCTCCAAATATAATCGATGGAATTTTTCCAATGGAATTGATACTATGAACTTGAGGTTGTTTCCTCGGAAAGTGTACCGTATGCTCATTACCATTGACATGAAAAGTGACATTGCCTTTGTTGCAATCAATAACAGCCCCTGCAGTATTAAGAAAAGGTCTTCCAAGAATAATAGACATACTATCATCCTCGGGAATATCAAGAATAACAAAGTCCGTTAAAATAGTAACGTTTGCAACCACAACAGGCACATCCTCACAAATACCGATAGGTGTTGCAGTTGATTTATCAGCCATTTGCAAAGATATTTCGGTAGGTGTCATCTTATTCAAGTCAAGTCTACGATATAAAGAGAGAGGCATAACACTAACACCGGCTCCAAGATCACATAAAGCAGTTTTAATATAATTTCTTTTAATGGAGCAAGGTATAGTAGGTACTCCAGGGTCTCCAAGTTTCTTTGGTATTCCACCCTTAAAAGTATAATTAGCAAGCATGGTGGAAATCTCAGCTTCCGGTATCTTTATTTTATTAGTAATGATATCCTTCATATATTTAGCATAAGGATTTGTTTTGAGCACATCAGTTAATCGCATACGCAAAAATATAGGCCTAATCATTTCAGCAAAGCGCTCAAAATCCTCATCATCCTTTTTCTTGGATGGTTTTGGAGGAAAAGGCATGGGTTTCTGAACCCAAGGTTCCCTTTCTTTACCATGTTTCCTAGCAATAAAGTCTCTTTTATCATAACGTTGATTCTTTGATTGTGGGTTATCAAGATCAACAGGAGGTTCAATTTCTACATCATTGTTATTACTAGGTTGAGCATCATCATGAACATCATTATTAACATTTTCACTAGGTTCATGTTCATTACAAGATTGTGTTTCAGCATCAGACATAGAGATATCATTTGGATTATCGGGTGGTTCAGCAATAGGTTCACTAGAAGTTTGCACAGTTCTATCATTTTTCTTTTTCTTCTTTTTAGAAGAACTAGGAACATCAATATTATTTCTCTGAGAATCTTGCTCGATTCTCTTAGGGTGGCCTTCAGGATACAAAGGTTCCTGAGTCATTCTACCAGTTCTAGTAGCCACTCTAACAGCATAATCATTTTTCTTACTATTCATTTCATCAAGCACTTCTTTTTGAGCTTTAAGCACTTGTTCTACTTGAGTGGTAACCATAGAAGCATGTTTGCTAACAAGTTTAAGTTCACCTTTAATATCAGCCATATAATCACCCAAGCGTCTAACCATATAAGCATTTTCTTTTAATTGTCTACCAAAATAAGCATTGAAGTTTTCTTGCTTATACATAAAGTTATCAAACTCATCCAAGCACTAACTAGCAATTTTAGTAGGAGGAACTTTAGCTTTATCATATCTATAGGGAGAATTTACCTTTACTACCTGTGTCGGGATATCGGGGTCAGGAGGTTCTTCAATAAATAAAGAATTGAGATCATAAGTTTCTTCAACAGGCGGTATATTAAGACCATGTATTTCTTCAATAGGAGGTAAATTCTTAACGTCTTCAGCTTTAATACCTTTCTCTTTCATAGATTTCTTTGCCTCTTGCATATCTTCGAGACTAAGAAATAGAACACCTCTCTTCTTCAGAGTTGGTTTAGGAATAGACTCAGTAATTGGAGCAGGAGCTGGCTCAGGAGGTGCCCAATTATTTTCATTTGTCAACATATTATTCAATAGAATTTCATCATCATCCGGTGTTCTTTCCCTGAAAAGAGAACCAGCACAACTATCCAGGTAATCTCTGGAAGCATCGGTTAGTCCATTATAAAAGATATCAAGTATTTTGGGTTTCTTAAGAGGATGATCAGGCAAAGCATTAAGTAACTTGAGAAGCCTCCCCCAAGCTTGTGGGAGACTCTCTTCTTTAATTTGCACAAAGTTGTATATTTCCCTCAAAGCAGCTTGTTTTTTATGAGCAGGGAAATATTTAGCAGAGAAGTAATAAATCATATCCTGGGGACTACGCACACAACCAGGATCAAGAGAATTAAACCATATCTTAGCATCACCCTTTAATGAGAACGGAAATATTTTGAGTATATAGAGGTAACGCGATCTCTCATCATTAGTGAATAGGGCAGCTATATCATTTAACTTAGAAAGATGTGCCACAACAGTTTTAGATTCATAGCCATAAAACGGATCAGATTCAACCAAAGTAATTATATCAGGATCAACAGAGAATTCATAATCCTTATCAGGAACACATATAGGTGAAGTAGCAAAAGCAGGGTCAGGTCTCATTTTATCTCTAAGTGATTCTTTGTTCCATTTAATTTATAACCTCTTAAGCTCATATCTATCCATGCAAGCAAAAATAGCGGCAGAAGATTCCCTATCAAAAAGATAGCCCTCAGGGATAACAGGCATATTTTCATCATCACTATCATCATCGTATTTAGATTCAATAATTTCTTTTTCTCTAGCCCTAGCAATTTGTTCATCAAGAAAATCACCAAGGGGCACAGTAGTATCACGCATAGAAGCAGTTTCATCATAACTATCATGCATAGCAGAAGTGGCATCATCAATAACATGCGACATGTCAGAACGAATAGTAGAAGCAGGTGTAGGTGTCGCTAGCTTACTCATAACAGAAGGTGAATCAAGTGCAGAGCTAGATGGCAGTTCCTTACCTCCCCTCGTAGTTGAGGGATAGATCTTGCTTTTTGGATCTCTCAAGTTCTTCATAGTGTCCAGCAGATATAAATCACAAGTGACTCAAAGAATAGAGCTATGCTCCCCGGCAGCGGCGCCAGAAATTAGTCTTGATGACCCACACGTATAGGGGATCGCAACAGCTTTTGAGGGTAGAGTATTCAACCCAAATTTATTGATTCGACACAAGGGAAACCAAAGAATATTCTCAAGTATTAGCAGATAAGTTGTCAATTCAACCACACCTGGAAACTTGTATCTGCAGAAAAGTGTTTAGTAGCAAAGTAATATGATAGTAGTAGTAACGGCAACAAAAGTAAAGATAGCAAAAGTAATGTTTTTGGTATTTTGTAGTGATTGTAACAGTAGCAGCGGAAAAGTAAATAAGCGAGAACCAGTATATGGAAAACTCGTAGGCACCGGATCAGTGATGGATAATTATGCCGGATGCGGTTCATCATGTATCAGTCATAACATAGGGTGACACAGAACTAGCTCCAATTCATCAATGTAATGTAGGCATGTATTCCGTATATAGTCATACGTGCTTATGGAAAAGAACTTGCATGACATCTTTTGTCCTACCCTCCCGTGGCAGCGGGGTCCTATTGGAAACTTAGGGATATTAAGGCCTCCTTTTAATAGAGAACCGGAACAAAGCATTAGCACATAGTGAATACATGAACTCCTCAAACCACGGTCATCACCGGGAGTGCTCCCGATTATTGTCACTTCGGGGTTGCCGGATCATAACACATAGTAGGTGACTATAGACTTGCAAGATAGGATCAAGAACTCATATATATTCATGAAAACATAATAGGTTCAGATCTGAAATCATGGCACTCGGGCCCTAGTGACAAGCATTAGGCATAGCAAAGTCATAGCAACATCAATCTCAGAACATAATGGATACTAGGGATCAAACCCTAACAAAACTAACTCGATTACATGATAAATCTCATCCAACCCATCATCGTCCAGCAAGCCTACGATGGAATTACTCACGCACGGCGGTGAGCATCATGAAATTGGTGAAGGAGGATGGTTGATGATGACGACGGCGATGAATCCCCCTCTCCGGAGCCCCGAACGGACTCCAGATCAGCCCTCCCGAGAGGTTTTAGGGCTTGGCGGCGGCTCCGTATCGTAAAACGCGATGATTTCTTCTCTCTCCGAAAGCAAATATATAGAGTTGGAGTTGGCGTCGGAGGGTTTCCAGGGGGCCCACGAGGTAGGGGGGCGCGCCCTAGGGGGGGCGCCCCCCACCCTCGTGAGAAGGGTGTGGGCCCCCTGGTCTTCATATTTGGCGAGGATTTTTTATTGTTTTTTCTAAGATGTTCCGTGGAGTTTCAGGTCATTCCGAGAATATTTGTTTTCTGCACATAAAACAACACCATGGTAATTCTGCTAAAAACAGCGTCAGTCCGGATTAGTTCCATTCAAATCATACAAGTTAGAGTCCAAAACAAGGGCAAAAGTGTTTGGAAAAGTAGATACGACGGAGACGTATCAGCAGGGGGGCACCCCAAAGACACAACAGTTGTTTCTTAGCCGTGTGCGGTGGCCCCCTCCACAGTTTACTCCTCCGGTCATATTGTCGTAGTGCTTAGGCGAAGCCCTGCGCGTATCACATCACCATCACCGTCACCATGTCATCGTGCTGTCGGAACTCTCCCTCGACCCTCTACTGGATCAAGATCTCGAGGGACGTCATTGAGTTGAACATGTGCTGAACACGGAGGTGCCGTACGTTCGGTACTTGGATCGATTGGATCGTGAAGACGTTCGACTACATCAATCGCGTTAACCTAACGCTTCCGCTTTCGGTCTACGATGGTACATGGACACACTCTCCCCGTCTCGTTGCTATGCATCTCCTAGATAGATCTTGCGTGATTGTAGGAATTTTTTTGAAATTGCATGTTACGTTCCCCAACAGTTTTCTTATCTCTCTTTTGTGCAAATCCCGTATTGTCATCAATCCATCAAAAACAAAGAGATTGGTAGGGAATATTTCTCCCTTAGTGGTTTTGATGATTGATGACAATGCTTTTGCGGACTAATCATATGTGTTGAGCATTTCAGATACATCTACCTTATGGCACAAGGCGATTTGGACCCCTCTGGAGATTTATAAAGACGGTGTTTTCTTGCGTTTCTTTTCTGTGGACTTGAGTCATAGGGACACCGTACTATTAAGAGGGGGTACGCTTCAGAAAGGTTTGGGTGGAATCTTCACGTATACTTTCCTTGCAACCTACTTCCTTTCCCAGCAATTGAGCTTGTTCATGCTTATGTTTGAACCTTGGCAAAATAGGCTAAACGGCAGTACCGCTTCACACAACGGTAGTACCACTCCCGTGGTACTGCCGTTGTGTAGTACGGCTCCTACTTCTGCTTATTTCGTGGGTTCTGTAAATGAGTGCTAGTAGAGCAGCAGTTCGGCATGGTAAAACCTCTTTGGAGGTACTATGGGGCTAAATGCCTCTCTAATACCACCGATTTACGAGGCTTCTATGAGCTAAGCGGAAGTACCGCCGCTCTCCACGGTAGTACCGCTTAAGCGGAACTACTGCTGGAGAGTAGCGCGGGGAGTGCCGTTTATTTTCCTCGTTTTGTTGCGGTCTATTCCACGAGCGGCAGTAGGGTGGCAGTTCCCAATGGTAGTACCTCCTAGGGCGGCAGTATCGCCCTACCCTGCTCTACTACCGCGGGTATCGGCTCCTATTCATCTCCACGCGGTAGTACCACTGGAGAGTGAGGTAGTACCGCTCAGGCGACACTATCGTTCCCCTGATCTGCTCGGAATGAACTAGGTAGCCGGCACTTCCGTGCCAGCGGAAGTACCGCTCATCCGAGCGGTACTACCGCTTATGCGCACACTATGGGAGCATAACGGTTGGATCCTTCTTCTCACTATAAAAGGGAGTCTTCTTTCTCCTAGTTGACCACCTCTTCCTCCCCAAGCTCCATTGTTGCTCACAAGCTCATTCTTGCCCGATCTCTCTCTAGCCAATCAAACTTGTTGATTCTTTAGGGATTGCTTGAGAAGGCCTAGATCTACACTTCCACCAAGAGATATTTGATTCCCCCCACTAATCCCTTGTGAATCTTGTTACTCTTGGGTGTTTGAGCACGCTAGACGGTTGAGGTCACCTCGGAGCCACATTCCATTGTGGTGAAGCTTCATGGTGTTGTTGGGAGCTTCCAATTCGGTTGTGGAGAGATCCCCAACCTTGTTTGTAAAGGTCCGGTTGCCGCCTTCAAGGGCACCACTAATGGAATCACGACATCTCGCTTTGTGTGAGGACGTGAGGAGAATACGGTGACCCTAGTGGCTTCTTGGGGAGCATTGTGCCTCCACACCGCTCCAACGGAGACGTACATCCTCTCAAAGGGAAGGAACTTCGGTAACACATCCTCGTCTCCATCGTCTCCACTTGTGCTTATCTCTTACCTTTATTTTGTGCAAGCTTTACTTGTTGTGTATCCTTTGCTTGCTTGTGTTGCTTTTGTTGCTAGCATCATATAGGTTGCTCATCTAGTTGCATATCTAGACAACCTATTTGTTGCTAACCCTAATTTGGTAAGAAAGTTAAAAATTGGTAGTTGCCTATTCCCCCCCCCCCCTCTAGTCAACCATATCGATCCTTTCAGGTTGCCCTACTTAAGTAGCCGGATTGACCTGCATCACTTCAATGCATAGCAACCAAAGTAGGCGTATTGGTCTCCACATCTGCATTGAAGTGACGAAGCGACGCGACCAACTGTCTAATCGCGTCGGTCTGACTACCATTCATGTCGTCCAGTCGCATCCACTTTGGAGCAGCTATGCGACATGAATGTAGGGAGACATTTCTAGAGTAAGGCACACGGTGTGGATTTTGTGTGGGTCCGGTATGTCGGAGGTCTGCATGGTAGAGGTTCGGATGCCCACAAACCTCCTCTAGGTTTGCCTCCGATTTGCGGGAATTCGAACGTGCGGATCAGTCTGTGGCGTTTGATGGACGATGTTGGAGGGCACACAATGTCCGGACAGTTAGGTGTGGGTGGCATCATGTCCTCGTCGGCGCCTCATACCCCGTCTCTGGCCACCCCTACGACCGCTCGTCCGGCGTGTACGGCGGTGGCCGCCGCCACCAAGGCCTGTGGCTGCCATCAATGTAAACAATGTTTTTTTCATTTCGGTCGGTGCATTGTTTGGCGATTGCTTGCAGCCATAGGGTGATGAGCTTTGTTGTTGTTGTTGTTGTCGTAGTGCGGAGATGAACATGACCGAATTCTTGTTGTCTTTGGAGGAGCCACACATGCTTGTGATGGTCTCAACTACAACTCAATGTTTGCTCAACAAGAAGAGCCCGAGAAGGATTATGAGCCTAAAGTGGAGGAGGAGGAGGCCGAAGAGGTTGATGATCCCATGGGGACACAATCAAGGCCAAGGACACACAACTATTGCCAATATGAAGATACTGCGTTGTGCCATGCTTGGATGACTGTGTCGCTTGATGCATCAGTTGGAACAGATCTATCAAAAGACAAGTTTTGGGGTAAGATCAAAGAGTACTACAGTACAACCATGGAAGTCCCATCAAAATCGCACCCAAGGCTCTAGGCACCGTTGGGGTATCATCCACGACCAATGCAGCCGGTGGTCCGGTTGTAGACCAATGCAACGTGCTATCATGTTTACGAACCCAACCACAATGGATGCCACAGCAAAAAGTTTTGGGAGCTCACTCATGGGGAGATCTTGACCCAAACGAAGGTCTCTCTTCGGAATGGTGGTGGTGGTGGCGAGGAGATGGCGATGGACGAGGAGGTGATGGTGGTGGTGGACTGGTGGTTGTGTGGATAGTGGTGATGACGGAGGCCTTGGAGGTGGTCATGATTTCTTTAGTGATGATGGTCTTTGGGTTGGCGTTGCATGCCTTTGGTTGGGCTCGATCCACAATATAAGACATGTTATGTTGTGGTGATTTTGGATCAAACTTGATTGGTGCCTTTTGGATGAACTATATATATATATATATATGCATGTTTTGATTTGAATTGCTTGATTAGTGCAACTATATATGTGTTCATGGTTTATTTTTTGTGCATGTTGAATTTGAATCATATGAATGATTGATGAAATAGTGTGCAATTGTTTGAAATTATGTGGCAAGGCTAAAAGAGTTGAGCAAGAAGAGGTGACAAATCCCCCTTTCCTCCCTTTGCGACCACGTCGCCCCCGCGGGCGACCGGCTGCGCGTCGACCTCCCCTTCCACCAGCCCCCCTCTTTCCTTCCTCCCCGCCGCCGTCTCTGGCGCCCGCGGCCGGCCTGGCCCCTAGGACGCTGGTGGCAACGGCCCCTGACCTTCCCCTCCCGGTGGGTGATCCTAGGCGGCGATGGTCCGGGTGGTGGAGGGGTTCCCTGGCGCGGCGCGGGCGGGCGACTGGGCGGCGGGGGGGTGGCACGACGGCGCGACCTGGTGGCGGCCGCTCTGCCCAAATCTGGGTTGTGCGAACCCATCTGGGATTGGGCGGGTCGACGGGGGGAGGGTCTGCGGCGTGACTCCGGGAGGCGGGGGAGCGACAATGAGCGGCTGGGTGCTGGCGACGCCGATGCCAGCCTGCTATAGCATGGCCGGCGGGGCTTAGTGCGCCCGTTTTGGGCCTGGCCGGGCTAGGGGTGGCCTGGTATGCCCTGCTGCCATGTCCGGACGATGACCGCGATGGTGCCGGAGGCGCGAGCCTCTCGCATGACGGCGGTGGAGGTGGTTCCCTCCCGCTTAGCTTCGATACTGCTGCTCCCGTCGCTTCACACTTCTCTCTGGTCCTCTTGGCCTCGTGTTGGTGTTCGCAGTGAGACGACGTGGGTGGTGGCGCAACCGCGATGGCTCATGGTGTTGGGCGGTGGTTTGGCTGGTCGGCTCTGGTTGAGCAGTGGGGTTTGGAGTACGGGACAAATCCTTGTCGGTTCATCCGACTCCGATGTGGTGACACCAACGGGTGCCACCATTCTTTCCTAGAGGGTGTCGGTGGTAGCCATCCCCCACTTCCCTCCGCGTGCCGGCGGAAACCCTAGGACACGTTCGGGCAGCAGTGTCGTCGGTGTCGCATCCCTTCTTGGAGGTGATGCTTGGTACGCGGCGGATCGAAGCCTCGGGCTGTGGTGGTTTGTTTTCAGAGGGACAGCGGTGGCGGGTCATCCGCGCTTTGTCGAGTTGTCGTTGTTGGTATTTGTTTCTTCTTCCTTTTCTTTTGGGTTTGATGTGCTGCCCGTCTGACAATGCTATCTGTATGGTGTTGGTTGCTTTGGAATACAAAGTGGGGGAACCCTTTTTTGGTAAAGAGTTGAGCAATTTTTGAATGAGGTAAATATAAGGGATCGCGTTAGAAACGGCCACCCTTTAGCTCCTTAAATTAAATTGCAGGGAGTTAAATATACTCGGCCGTTTATTCCTAAATTATAGGGGATCCTTTAGAGATATTCTTAATTGTTATTGTATTTATTATCCGCATGGAGGTTTCATGTTGGTAGAACTGTTGCATCCGTTTAGTATGTGTTGAATCTTATTGCTTATGTTTATGGTGCTAGCTGTTTGTGCTTGTACCAGTTCGTTCTCCTCCATGAACTGTCATCTTGGACTTACTGAATCCATGTACTAAGGGAAAAAAATGTTGAATCTTAGAACAGAAATAAGAATGGATGTACTAAGTTTACGCATCTAAAACGTGTTGTGTTAACTTCAAGGCACAAAAAATATACTTATTTGAACGTAAAACTTAGTTACAGCTACTGAAACTTAGTTGGTACTTCTATTTCCAGTTAAGTCATTGGTTCTGAAACTTGCCATTATATTATTGTATTAGTGAGTTAACTTTTGTTAGCATTTCTTTTATCGATTAAAGATAGTTCATATGTATATAATGCTTCAAAGACTTTGATCACCAATATAATAATGCAAATGTGAATGTACACATTAGTTATAAAATTTATTCAGTTAACTTACATATCGTGACAGCAGCAACGAGAACCAGCTCCCGTGATCTGATTTCCCCTTCTCCCCCATCTCTCTCCTGTGTGTTAGTGTCAGGCCGCACCAGGGTGCCCCCGCTGACCATCTCTAGACCTCCTCCATGCCGAGTCCTCCACTCCCGCCATCGTGCCCCCGGGAGTCAAAGCCCGTCTGGCGCGACGGTGGAGGATCTCCTCGGCCAAAGTTTAGTATCACAGTGTCGGCGCTCGCTCCAGTTGTTCAGCGAAAGTGACATGTGGTAGCGGCGGCAGCCAGGGTCGGCAAGCTTGCGGCGGCGTCCACCGTGGTTGGGCCCGCTATGGACTTAGATGGATTCGAATGGGCCCCGACCCTGGTTGCATCTCGTCGACTCCGATGACGGCATGCGGGCTCCTGGGTTCATCCCCTAGCATGAGGAAAGCCGGGGCTCCTGCCCCGGGCGTGACGGTGGTGGCCTCCTCCTCCACCGGAGGTGGTCCGACGGCAGGTTGTGGCAGATCCCTAGATCCCACCACTAGTCCCTGTGACGACTTGGGGAGGCGTGGCTGCCGATGAAAACCAAGCCTCGACAGGCGATGGCGGCGTCTACGCGTCGTTACCTTGTTGAAGGCATCGTCGTTGCAGACACCGTCTATCCACTCGCGTTGTTCCGGGAGAAACCCCGGATTCGGGTATCTCGTATTGGACGATGGAGACGCACTTGGTTTTGCTCTCCCTCATGAGGGCATTCTTTTGAAGCATTCGCTGGACGAAGGATGCAGGTGGAGCCGCGTTTCATGTGACGCAACGATGACATGGAGTCTCGGAGACATGGTCTGGCAGGGTCTCGGTAAGAGATGTGTGATGATGGACGTGCGTAGGGAGGCGGCGTTATCTGGCGTCGTGGTGGCGTCGATGGCAGGCCTGACAAGGTCGATGCGTCAGTACCTACTCTAAAGATGGTTCGGTGGAAGACGACGACGACGGCATATGCAGCGTGCACATGCAGTGCCCGCTAAGATTGAGTTGGACCGTTGTGTGACCCAGACCCGACAATTCGGCTTGATTGGGGCCTCCGGCATTAGATGTTGAACTTTCGTGTGAGGTCTTGGTATGCTGCCCCGACACTCTAAACCCCTTTATCAAGTTGATTGGAGTAGTGATAGTTGTTGTCAAGATGGTGACTTCAGACTTATTGATTTATTACTTTATAAGATCTTAATGAATAGTTAATAAAATGGTTGCATGCATCGTTCTAATGTAGAGACAGGGGTCATCCTCTTTTTTGAAAAAGAAAACTTCCGTATCGTGACAGATACTGGTATGTGAATGTATATTAGTCAAAAGTCTAGAATTTTGACACTTTCTTGCAAGATCATCTGCAAATCACCTCTCTAGTCCTGTGCATGCACCTGCAGGCAACTTTGTTGTGAGATGCTTCCTAAAGCTGAGCCGTGTTCTTTCCTTAACCCGTGATTTGCATCTCAAGTTGCATTGGAATTTGTGTCCTCAAGGGATTCTCCGGACAACACGCTTCCCTGTCATTGCATACGAAAGTTCCTAGATAGCCAGAGTCCTGTTCAAAAACAACAAAAGTTGCCAGAGTCATAAAGGGCAAGGAGTTTATATGTGTCGCCTAATGCCAAAAGTTTAAAGTGCAAAGATGCAAGCCAAAGTCACAGCTGCAAGGCATTTGTTAATTTCCCCTGCGGAGGCCTTCTTCATCTAGCTGCCAGCTTATTCTGCCGTGTGGATACTGAATTGCCAGACTGATGCTAAAAATTGGTGGAGGACTACTTGCGTTGAAAACACCAGTATGCATAGGAGTAGAATATATTGCCAATCTAAAAAGAATATAGCCTTGAAAACGTAAATAAAAGATTGGACGGTAAGGAAATGCAAAATTTGGTCCGGAAGCCCTTTTTGTTTGGTGAAAGCCAAAGTGGCGTTACTTAACAAGTAGTCCTTCCGTTTTGTATTAACCGTCGCTCAAATGCATGTATCCAGAGGCCCGAGGAACTAAATCGGTCTGGGGACGCGTTCAAGAAAGAAAAATATATAGCAAATTTCGGTAAAATTCGGCGAAGTTCAGCTAAACACGACTAAATTTCGGCAAACTTAAGCATATATTAAACATGTTTGCGGATTTTCATTGCATAGCAAAATATATAACTAATCTAAAATAGAAATTGGCTGAACGCCGAGTAGTCGCCGCCATCCTCACCGCCGTCGTCATCGCCGGCCTTCTCCTCCTTGACGCGGGCGTCCCTGCTGGACCCCTGCCCGGCGTCGCCATGGCGGACTGGTGACGGCGGCGGCGCGTCGTCGTCGTTGCTGTCGACGATAACGATGACTCCTCCTTCGTCGCGGCCCTGGCGGCGTTGCGCAAAGCGCCGCAGGGCGGCGCACTGGCGCTCCCTCGCCATTTTCAGGGAGTCCTGGCGTGCCCATTCCAGGGTCGCGACGTCGTCGTGCTCCGTCTTCACGGCGGGGAGGCCCGGCTCCGTCTTCACCGGCGCGAGCCCCGGCTCCGTCTTTGGCTTGATGAAGTGCGGAGGAGGAGCCGACGAGGAGGCGCGCCGGCCGCCCTCGTTGATGACGATGCTGGCGCTGCGGGTGCGCCGGCCGAGCGGCGTCTCCGCAACGGGCTCGGCCTTGACGCCGAGCAGCGCCGGAGAGGCGGAGGAGTGGGAGGAAGAGCGCGAGGAGAAAGACGAGTAGGAGCCGAACCTCCTTGGCATCCATTGCCCGTCGCGTTGGCGGTGCGCCGGGGCGGCCGCCCTCGCCGGAGGGTATTGTCAACGACAGTTTGTTGCCACCCTCGAGGTGCGTCAGCACGCCCTCGAGCGTGCGGCCGAGGACGTCCCACCACAGGTGGCGCCCCTCACTGTTCTTCAGGCCGCCCACCCCCGTCGCGCCGTTCGTGGACTCCACCCTCTGCTGCTGACGGCGCTCGAAGTATGCCGCCCAAGTCGCGTGGTTGTCGGCGGCGTACTGGGGGAGGGCGAGCTGGGCGTCGGGGAGGGAGGCGCGCACGATCTCTACCTCGTCGGCGAAGTAGGAGGGGCGCGCCACGGCGTCGGGCAACGGGGGAATGGGCACTCCCTCGTTGCTGAGCCTCCACCCCGTCGGCCCGGCGCTGGGATGTTCGCCTGGAACAGGAGTCACGACTCCTGTTCACGGAGTGTGCGGCGGCCGAAGCCGTTGGCCGCCGCCTCGTCTCCGGGGAAACGCTCGACCATCGAGAGAGGGGGGAGAGGGAGGGCTCCGCGGCGGCCCATGGGAGAGGGAGAGGGAAGGCTCCGCAGCGGCGCTCGGGAGAGGTAGAGCTCGGCGGCTACAGCGGGGCTGGTGTGGCCAGAGGCGTGCGAGGGCACCAGCCACCCAAGGGAGGGGAGGCGTCGGCGCGCCGCCCCGTGATGCGCCGCCCGTGAGGAATCAATGACAAGACTGACCGGCGACAGCCTTGCCATTGATTCCTCGCAGGAAACCGAGGCTTTGGGGAAAGACGAGGCGCGGTGTCGCTAACGCGGCTGGCCCGCGGCTCATTCGCGCCAAAACCGCTCGCCCCGGCGCCCTCGGGCGTCCCACAGCGCGTCAGGTTCGGCCTGGGTCCGCCGGCGCTGATTTCAGCCCAGGCCGGCGAAAATCGGGCTCCTGAAACGTAACTGGGCCGTTTTTTCGACGCCGACGCGAAATAATCGCCTAGGAAGGCCTTTCTGAAACGTGTCTGGAGATGCTCTAAACAAGCAAGATGACGCTAATGTGAACACCTTTGACTTAACCTGGTATATGTATGCATCAACGTATGTATCACAGCTACAATAATAATCCAAACTAGTACTGTAGGTGCGTTGGTGGATGTTACGGTCAAGGTCGTTCACATACAGCCTGATCCTGGCACCTCCCAAGTGGCAGCGCGCGTGGGTGTGGGTCGGCGCATCCGAATCAATTCGATCTGATTTGGATCGGCTAAAGAAATCCTTAATTAATTACCCCCTTGGCATGCATTATTATTACCAGGTCAGTCGATGGTCGTCTGTAAGCAACGAATAACAAGTCCTTTGCTTTGCTTTGGTCTCCCTCGCGTGCTGCCTTGCAGGAGGCCACGTTCACGCTTTGCTTTGGTCGTCTTCAGGAGCTGCCTTCATTGTTGGAGGCCACGTTCACCTTTGCTTTGCTCTTTAGTTGTTGTATATTTTTCTTTTGTTGTTATATTATTTATCATCCAAGATTTTAAAAGTTCGTTAGCAGGCTCAGCTGTGGTGATAAATTGAAATCGTTTGTTTCACATGAGAGTAAAGTTTTCTTTTTTGAAGACAAGTATTTCTGATGTAGCAATTTGGGTATGCAAGTTGTATAGTACTCCCTTCGTTCACAAATATAAGGTGTTTTAGTAAAAAAAAATCAGATGTATATAGATATATTTTAGTGTGTTTGTTCATTTATTTTAATACATATATAGTCTATATTAAAATAGGACGTCGATAATTGCCACACGTGTGGCATATACGATATGCGCCCACACATCATGTGTGGTGTGAACAGGAGGCAGCCCACACGGGTTGTGTGTGGACGGACATTAGAATTGCCCACACGTGTGGGCGCGGCTACTTCGTGCCACACGCCCAACAAGTACTACTCATCTCCACCCCGTGCGTGTGGCACGAAGCAAAAATGCCCACACGTCCTGATGCAGCTACGTTAGGTACCCCGCGGGATGACGATTTAGTTGCCATCCTGGTTGGCAGATATAGTCATCCGGGATGGCAAGTGTAGTTGTAAAAGCATGGCAACTCTATCTGTTTTGGTTAACTATAGTTGTCATGTCTAATTTATGATAGTTGCCGCGTGTAATCAAACCGTAGTTGCCGTGTGTGATGAACTACTTGTCACATATGGTCAAAACAGTAGTTGCCATGTGTGTTTACCTAGTTGCCATGTGTGGTCCAACCATAGTTGCCATGTATTGTTAATCACAATTGCCATGTGTGTTCATCTGGTTGACACGTACGCGCAACTGCAGTTGCCGTGTAGCAAAGAATCACAGTTGCCATGTGTGTGTACCGAGTTGTCACGTTCGCGTAACTGCAGTTGCCATGTAGCAAAGAATCACAGTTGCCATGTGTGTGTACCGAGTTGCCACGTTCGCGTAACTGCAGTTGCCATCCACAAGGTAGTAATGTCGTGTGGGCGAAAAGCAGTTCGCCCATACGCGCATGACCTAGTTGGTGGCTGTGTGGGCGAAAAGCAGTTCGCCCACACAATGCAGCTGGCAAACAGCATGGTGCGGGCGTGTGGGTAAACTCTCCAACGCCCACACACCAGCCCCGTCCTATGTGGCACATCAAATCCACCTTTTCGTGTCAAGATTCATGCAAAAGACAATTAACGACGATCCAGACGTGTGGGCGAATTGGGTAACGCCCACACATGTGGACTAGTGTTTTCGTTGAAATATTCAAAACATTTTTATATTTATACATAGGATGTGCCCTCAGCGGAAGACATGTCTCCTTTCAATGGATATAAACGGCAAATCAACAATCCAAGCATCTTACCTAACAATAATGTGAGAGAAGCTTAAAGTTCCACGGTACTTCCACCATCCGTTAATAAGTGTATATTTAGTTTTTGTCCTAAGTTAAAGTTTTAAAATTTTGATTAATAATAACATATATGACATCAAATTGATACATTATGACACTATATTTCAAAACGTATCCACTAATACTAATTCAGTGCAATAGATACTGATACATTTCTCTATAAAATTGGTCACAATTTTAAAATTTAAACTGAGAACAAAAACTAGATATATACTTGTTTACGGACGGAGGAAGTACATATTAGCCGAAGTCAGTCACAGCTGCAAGGCATTTGCTTGTCAGGTACTAGAATAGTATCTTTGGTGATGAAAGTACTGCTTGTTCACCGGTGGTCGAGCATGTCTTCAGAGCAGCAGCTCCTGCTCTCATAGATGCTTCACTGGCTGAGTGGGGAGGCTGCTTTTTTCTTGACGTTGACAATGTCGAAGCGTGTACTTGCATTAGAGATGGACAGAATCCTGTCCAAAAGGAATATCGCATTTTTAGGGAAAAACGTTCTTTTGGAAGGAATACTGTTTACCAACATAGCATGCCATTCACGAACGTACAGTTGCTTCCCTTTCCAAATGACACACTACTTTATACAAGGTGCGTGAGGTTATACATGCTTTCTCTAGGTTCCTGGAGATTGGCGTTTTGGCATATGGGAGCAATCATTTTGGCTCCTGGATTTTGAAATGTGTTGTAAACATATTTTGAAATGTCTTAAAATTTCGACAAAATGATTCTTGCATACATCTCGACATTCTACGTGTATACAAACTCGTTTCGTGGAGAACCGGTAACCTTTGTCTCACATGCAAAAAAGACACATTTAGTGTTAAAAAAAGCTTTTCATGAGACATTTTTTGTCTTTTTTACATGGGGTGTATAAAATATAATTTTTTCACGAAACTTTGCATGTGCACATGCAATGTTGAGATGTGCCTGTCAAATTTGTGTTTTAATTTTTTTGACATTTTGAAAATATATTTTTCGACGGCAGGAGCATATGCTCCCATGTACCAAAGTATATTTCCGTTTCTGTAGATGTGATTATATTGGCAGAGTGAAAATCGTATCATTGGATTTTGTAACGCCCTAAGACCGATGCGTCAGGTGTCTTCCAGTTATTCGCTGTCTTTGCCATGTCATTTGCTTGCGTGTTGCATCTTGTGTTGGGGAACGTAGCAGAAATTCAAAATTTTCCTATCTGTCACCAAGATTCATCTATGGAGAAACTAGCAACGAGGGGAAGGAGAGTGCATCTACATACCCTTGTAGATCGCTAAGCGGAAGCGTTCAAGAGAACGGGGTTGATGGAGTCGTACTCGTCGTGATCCAAATCACCGAAGATCCTAGTACCGAACGGACGGCACCTCCGCGTCCAACACACGTACAGCCCGATGACGTCTCCCATGCCTTGATCCAGCAAGGAGAGAGGGACAGGTTGAGGAAGACTCCATCCAGCATCAGCACAACGGCGTGGTGGTGGTGGAGGAGCGTGGTGATCCAGCAGGGCTTCGTCAAGCACTACGAGAGACGAGGAGGGAAGAGGTAGGGCTGCGCCAGGGAAAGATCAAATCATATCTATTGCAACCCTCATAACCTCAAGTATATATAAGGGAAGGGGAGGGGCTGCGCCCCCACCTAGGGTTCCCTCCCTAGAGGTGGCGGCAGCCCCCAAAAACCCATCTAGGGTGCGGCCAGGTGGAGGGGGAGAGGGAGGCGCACCAGGGTGGGCCTTAGGGCCCATCTGCCCTAGGGTTTGCCCCCTTCCCCTCTTCCTTGAGCCTTGGGCCTTGGTTGGGGGGCGCACCAGCCCACCTGGGGCTGGTCCCCTCCCACACTTGGCCCATGCAGCCCTCCGGGGCTGGTGGCCCCACTTGGTGGACCCCCGGGAGGGCGGTACGTTACCGATAAAACCCGAAACTTTTCCGGTGACCAAAACAGGACTTCCCGTATATAAATCTTTACCTCCAGACCATTCCGGAACTCCTCGTGACGTCCGGGATCTCATCCGGGACTCCGAACAACATTCAGTAACCACATACAAACTTCCTTTATAACCCTAGCGTCATCGAACCTTAAGTGTGTAGACCCTACGGGTTCGGGAACCATGCAGACATGACCGAGACGTTCTCGGTCAATAACCAACAGCGGGATCTGGATACCCATGTTGGCTCCCACATGTTCCACGATGATCTCATCGGATGAACCACGATGTCAAGGACTTAATCAATCCCGTATACAATTCCCTTTGTCTATCGGTACGATACTTGCCCGAGATTCGATCGTCGGTATCCCGATACCTTGTTCAATCTCGTTACCGGCAAGTCTCTTTACTCGTTTCGTAACACATCATCCCGTGATCAACTCCTTGATCACATTATGCACATTATGATGATGTCCTACCGAGTGGGCCCAGAGATACCTCTCCGTCACACGGAGTGACAAATCCCAGTCTCGATTCGTGCCAACCCAACAGACACTTTCGGAGATACCCGTAGTGCACCTTTATAGTCACCCAGTTACGTTGTGACGTTTGGCACACCCAAAGCACTCCTACGGTATCCGGGAGTTGCACAATCTCATGGTCTAAGGAAATGATACTTGACATTAGAAAAGCTTTAGCAAACGAACTACACGATCTTGTGCTAGGCTTAGGATTGGGTCTTGTCCATCACATCATTCTCCTAATGAAGTGATCCCGTTATCAATGACATCCAATGTCCATGGTCAGGAAACTGTAACCATCTATTGATCAACGAGCTAGTCAACTAGAGGCTTACTAGGGACATGGTGTTGTCTATGTATCCACACATGTATCTGAGTTTCCTATCAATACAATTCTAGCATGGATAATAAACGATTATCATGAACAAGGAAATATAATAATAATCAATTTATTATTGCCTCTAGGGCATATTTCCAACAGTCTCCCACTTGCACTAGAGTCAATAATCTAGTTCACATCGATATGTGATAAACACTCAAGGTCACATCCCCATGTGACTAACACCCAAAGAGTTTACTAGAGTCAATAATCTAGTTCACATGACCATGTGATTAACACTCGATGAGTTCTGGGTTTGATCATGTTATGCTTGTGAGAGATGTTATAGTCAACGGGTCTGAATCTTTCAGATCCGTGTGTGCTTTACAAATCTCTATGTCATCTCCTAGATGCAGCTACCACGTTCTATTTGGAGCTATTCCAAATAACTATTCTACTATACGAATCCAGTCTACTACTCAGAATAATATGGATTAGTGTCAAAGTTTGCATCGACGTAACCCTTTACGACGAACTCTTTTACCACCTCCATAATCGAGAAAATTCCTTAGTCCACTAGTTACTAAGGATAACTTTGACCGCTGTCCTGTGATCCATTCTTGGATTACTCTTGTACCCCTTGACTGACTCATGGCAAGGCACACTTCAGGTGCGGCACACAGCATAGCATACTGTAGAGAGCCTATGACAAAAGCATAGGGGACGACCTTCGTCCTTCCTCTTTCTTCTACCGTGGTCGAGCTTTAAGTCTTAACTTCATACCTTACAACTCAGGCAAGAACTCCTTCTTTGACTGATCCATCTTGAACACCTTCAAGATCATGTCAAGGTATGTGCTCATTTGAAAGTACCATTAATCGTTTTGATCTATCCTTATAGATCTTGATGCTCAATGTTCAAGTAGCTTAATCCAGGCTTTCCATTGAAAAACACTTTTCAAATAACTCTGCATGCTTTCCAGAAATTCTACATCATTTCCGATCAACAATATGTTAACTACATATACTCATCAGAAATTCTATAGTGCTCCCACTCACTTCTTTGGAAATACAGGTTTCTCATAAACTTTGTATAAACCCAAAATCTTTGATCATCATCAAAGCGTATATTCCAACTCCGAGATGCTTACTCCAGTCCTTAGAAGGATTGCTAGAGCTTTGCATACTTGTTAGCATCTTTCAGGATTGTTAAAACCTTCTGGTTGTATCACATACATCCTTTCCTCAAGAAAATCGTGAGGAAACAATGGTTTTTGACATCCTATCTACAAGATTTCATAAATAATGCAGTAACCGCTAATATAATTCCAACAGACTCTTAGCATCGCTACGAGTGAGAAAGTCACATCATAGTCAACTCCTTGAACTTGTCGGAGACCATCTTAACGACAAGTCGAGCTTTCTTAATGGTGATTACCATCATTGTCCATCTTCTTTTTAAAATCCATATGTACCTAACGGCCTTACGACCATCAAGTAGTTCTTCCAAAGTCTACACTTTGTTTTCATATATGGATCCTCTCTCGGATTATATGGCCTCAAGCCATTTTGGAATCCAGGCCCACCATCGTTTCTCCATAGCTCGTAGGTTCATTGTTGTCTAGCAACATGACTTTCAAGACAGGATTACGTACCACTCTGAAGTAGTACGCATCCTTGTCATCCTACGAGGTTTGGTAGTGACTTGATTTGAAGTTTCATGATCACTATCATAAGCTTCCACTTCAATTGGTGTAGGTGCCACAGGAACAACTCCCGGTGCCCTGCCACACACTAGTTGAAGAGACGGTTCAATAACCTCATCAAGTCTCCACCATCCTCCCACTCAATTCTTTCGAGAGAAACTTTTCCTCGAGAAAGGACCCGATTCTAGAAACAATCCCTTATTGCTTTCGGATCTGAGACAGGAGGTATACCCAACTGTTTTGGGTGTCCTATGAAGATGCATTTATCCGCTTTGGGTTCGAGCTTGTCAGCCTGAAACTTTTCACATAAGCGTCGCAGCCCCAAACTTTTTAAGAAATGACAGCTTAGGTTTCTCTAAACCATAGTTCATACGGTGTCATCTCATCGGAATTACGTGGTGCCCTATTTTAAAGTGAATGTGGTTGTCTCTAATGCCTAACCCATAAACTATCGTGGTAATTCGATAAGAGACATCATGGTATGCATCATATCCCATAGGGTGCAGTTATGATGTTCGGACACACCATCACACTATGGTGTTCCAGGCTGTATTATTTGTGAAACAATTTCCACAATGTCTTAATTCTGTGCCAAACTCATAATTCAGATATTCATCTCTATGATCATATCATAGATATTTTATCCTCTTGTCACGACGATCTTTCAACTTCACCCTGAAATTACTTGAACCTTTCAATAATTCAGACTCGTGATTCATCAAGTAAATATACTCAACATCTACTCAAATCATCTGTGAAGTAAGAACATAACGATATCCACTACATGCCTCAGCACTCATTGGACTGCACACATCAAAATGTATTACTTCCAACAAGTTGCTTTCTAGTTCCATTTTACTAAAAACGAGGCTTTCGGTCATCTTGCCCATGTGGTATGATTTGCATGTCTCAAGTGATTCAAAATCAAGTGAGTCCAAACGGTCCATTTGCATGGAGTTTCTTCATGCATATACAGTAATAGGCATGGTTCGCATGTCTCAAACTTTTCAAAACGAGTGAGCCCAAAGATCCATCAATATGGAGCTTCTTCATGCGTTTTATACCGATATGACTTACGTGGCAGTGCCACAAGTAGGTGGTACTATCTTATATCTTTTGAAATGAACATGTGTATCACTATGATCGAGATTCAATAAACCATTCATTTTAGGTGCAAGACCATTGAAGGTATTATTCAAATAAACAGAGTAACCATTATTCTCCTTAAATGAATAACCGTATTGCGATCGACATAATCCAATCATGTCTATGCTCAACGCAAACACCAATCTCGATGGTAGAGGGAGCGTGCGATGCTTGATCACATCAAGCTTGGGAAAAACATCCAACATATATCGCCAGCTCACCTTTAGCTAGTCTCCGTTTATTCCGTAGCTTTTATTTCGAGTTACTAACACTTAGCAACCGAACCGGTATCTAATACCCTGGTGCTACTAGGAGTACTAGTAAAGTACACATTAACACAATGTATATCCAATATACTTCTATCGACCTTGCCAGCTTTCTCATCTACCAAGTATCTAGGGTAATTCTGCTCCAGTGGCTGTTCCTCTTATTACAGAAGCACTTAGTCTTGGGTTTGAGTTCAACCTTGGGTTTCTTCACTAGAGCAGCAGCTGATTTGCTGTTTCATGAAGTATCCCTTCTTGCCCTTGCCCTTCTTGAAACTAGTGGTTTCACCAACCATCAACAATTGATGCTCCTTCTTGATTTCTACTTTTGTGGGGTCAAACATCGCGAATATCTCAAGGATCATCATATATGTCCCTGATATATTATAGTTCATCACGAAGCTCTAGCAGCTTGGTGGTAATGACTTCGGAGAAACATCACTATCTCATCTGGAAGATCAACTCCCACTCGATTCAAATGATTGTTGTACTCAGACAATCTGAGCACAAGCTCAACAATTGAGCTTTTCTCCCTTAGTTTGCAGGCTAAGAAAATCGTCGGAGGTCTTATACCTCTTGACGTGGGCACGAGCTTGAAATCCCAATTTCAGCCCTCGAAACATCTCATATGTTTCGCGACGTTTCAAAATGTCTTCGGTGCCTCAACTCTAAACCGTTTAACTGAACTATCACGTAGTTATCAAAATGTGTATGTCAGATGTTCGCAACATCCACAGACAACGTTCGAGGTTCAGCACACTGAGCGGTGCATTAAGGACACAAGCCTTCTATGAAGCAATGAGGACAATCCTCAGTTTACGGACCTAGTACGCATAATTGCTACTATCAACTTTCAACTAATTTTTCTCTAGGAACATATCTAAACAGTAGAACTAAAGCACGAGCTACGACATGATTTGCAAAATCCTTTTGACTATGTTCAGGATAAACAAGTTCATCTTATGAACTCCCATTCAGATAGACATCCCTCTAGTCATCTAAGTGATTACATGATCCGAGTCAACTAGGCCGTGTCCGATCATCACGTGAGACGGACTAGTCAACATCAGTGAACATCTTCATGTTGATCGTATCTGCCATACGATTCATGCTCGACCTTTCGGTCTCTTGTGTTCCGAGGCCATGTCTGTACATGCTAGGCTCGTCAAGTTAACCTAAGTGTTTCGCATGTGTTCCGAGGCCATGTCTGTACATGCTAGGCTCGTCAACACCCGTTGCATTCGAACGTAAGAATCTATCACACCCGATCATCACGTGGTGCTTCGAAACTACGAACTTTCGCAACGGTGCACAGTTAGGGGGAACACTTTCTTGAAATTTTAGTGAGGGATCATCTTATTTACTACCGTCGTCCTAAGCAAACAAGATGTATAAACATGATAAACATCACATGCAATCAAATAGTGACATGATATGGCCAATATCATTTTGCTCCTCTTGATCTCCATCTTCGGGGCTCCATGATCATCATCGTCACCGGCATGACACCATGATCTCCATCATCGTGTCTCCATGAAGTTGTCTCGCCAACTATTACTTCTACTACTACAGCTAACGGTTAGCAATAAAGTGAAGTAATTACATGGCGTTGTTCAATGACACGCATGTCATACAATAAATAAAAAAATAAAGACAACTCCTATGGCTCCTGCCGGTTGTCATACTCATCGACATGCAAGTCGTGATTCCTATTACAAGAACATGATCAATCTCATACATCACATATCATTCATCACATTCTTCTTGGCCATATCACATCACATAGCATACCCTGCAAAAACAAGTTAGACGTCCTCTAATTGTTGTTTGCATGTTTTACGTGGCTGCTATGGGTTTCTAGCAAGAACATTTCTTACCTACGCAAAAACCACAACGTGATATGCCAATTGCTATTTACCCTTCATAAGGACCCTTTTCATCGAATCCGATCCGACTAAAGTGGGAGAGACAGACACCCGCTAGCCACCTTATGCAACTAGTGCATGTCAGTCGGTGGAACCAGTCTCACGTAAGAGTACGTGTAAGGTCGGTCCGGGCCACTTCATCCCACAATACCGTCGAAACAAGATTGGACTAGGAACGGTAAGCATATTGAACAAAATCAAGGCCCACAAATACTTTGTGTTCTACTCGTGCATAGAATCTACGCAATAGACCTAGCTCATGATGCCACTGTTGGGGAATGTAGCAGAAATTCAAAATTTTCCTACGTGTCACCAAGACCCATCTATGGAGAAACTAGCAACGAGGGGAAGGAGAGTGCATCTACATACCCTTGTAGATCGCTAAGCGGAAGCGTTCAAGAGAACGGGGTTGATGGAGTTGTACTCGTCGTGATCCAAATCACCGAAGATCATAGTATCGAATGGACGGCACCTCCGCGTTCAACACACGTACAGCCCGGTGACGTCTCCCATGCCTTGATCCAGCAAGGAGAGAGGGAGAGGTTGAGGAAGACTCCATCCAGCAGTAGCACAACGGCGTGGTGGTGGTGGAGGAGCGTGGTGATCCAGCAGGGCTTCACCAAGCACTACGAGAGACGAGGAGGGAAGAGGTAGGGCTGCGCCAGCGAGAGATCAAATCATATCTATTGCAACCCTCATAACCTCAAGTATATATAGGGGGAGGGGAGGGGCTGCGCCCCCACCTAGGGTTCCCTCCCTAGAGGTGGCGGCAGCCCCCAAAAACCCATCTAGGGTGCGGCCAGGTGGAGGGGGAGAGGGAGGCGCACCAGGGTGGGCCTTAGGGCCCATCTGCCCTAGGGTTTGCCCCCTTCCCCTCTTCCTTGAGCCTTGGGCCTTGGTTGGGGGGCGCACCAGCCCACCTGGGGCTGGTCCCCTCCCACACTTGGCCCATGCAGCCCTCCGGGGCTGGTAACCCCACTTGGTGGACCCCCGGGACCCTCCCGGTGGTCCCGGTACGTTATCGATAAAACCCGAAACTTTTCCGATGACCAAAACAGGACTTCCCGTATATAAATCTTTACCTCCGGACCATTCCGAAACTCCTCGTGACGTCCGGGATCTCATCCGGGACTCCGAACAACATTCGGTAACCACATACAAACTTCCTTTATAACCCTAGCATCATCGAACCTTAAGTGTGTAGACCCTACGGGTTCGGGAACCATGCAGACATGACCGAGACGCTCTCGGTCAATAACCAACAGCGGGATCTGGATACCCATGTTGGCTCCCACATGTTCCACGATGATCTCATCGGATGAACCACGATGTCAAGGACTTAATCAATCCCGTATACAATTCCCTTTGTCTATCGGTACGATACTTGCCCGAGATTTGATCGTCGGTATCCCGATACCTTGTTCAATCTCGTTACCGGCAAGTCTCTTTACTCGTTCCGTAACACATCATCCCGTGATCAACTCCTTGATCACATTGTGCACATTATGAGATGTCCTACCGAGTGGGCCCAGAGATACCTCTCCGTCACACGGAGTGACAAATCCCAGTCTCGATTCGTGCCAACCCAACAGACACTTTCGGAGATACCCGTAGTGCACCTTTATAGTCACCCAGTTACGTTGTGACGTTTGGCACACCCAAAGCACTCCTACGGTATCCGGGAGTTACACAATCTCATGGTCTAAGGAAATGATACTTGTGTAACGCCCGGATAATCAAGCTACAGTAACCTCTGCTAATGATGCCTCGTCACCACTCTTACTGTTGAAAACCTCGCGATGATTCAATCCCATTCGATTTCAGATTTCAAAACCAAAGCAAACAATAAAAGTTTTTCAAAATTTAAAACAAAAGTGTTCGGGAGATGCCATATTTTACATAGGTCAATATGGTGTAATAAACACAATTTTATAAACTGCCTAGGTATTTTAAAATAAATAAAGACAGAAAGGGAAAATAAATAAGAGGAAGAAACTAACAAAACAAAAAAAAAGAGAAGAAAGAGGGAACCCCCTCCCCCGGCCTACTGGCCCAGTTGGCCGGCCCATTCGGGCGCAGGCCCAACCGGCCTTTTCCCCCTCCCCTTATCCATCCCCCCCCCAAACCCTAACCCACCCGATCCCCACTCCCCCCCACACTCGCCCCACCCCGCTCGCCCCCCTCGCTTCCCCCGATCTAGATCGGGGAAAAAGGCGCCGCCCCCCCCCCCCGACCTCGTCGCCGGACCTCCCCGTCGCCGCCGAACGCCTCCTCGTCCTCCTCCTCGCCGGTCTTCCCCGACCGCCCCCGAGCCCACTGCCCCGTTGCCCTACTCCCCCCCCCCCGTGAGCTCCCCCCTTCGCCCTCCTCTCCCCCTAGGTCGCCTCGACCGTCGCCGCTCGACGCGCTCCGGCGCCACCGTCGCCCGCGCCGGGCCGTCCCGCCCCTGGCCCCTCCCCGCTTCCCCGTGCGGCTCCCCTGCCGCGGCCGCCGCGCCCTCCCCCCCTGGTCGCCTCGGCCACGTGCACCGGCACCACCGACCGCGCCCTCGACCCCGACCCACCCTCTCTCTCCGTCTCGCGCGCACTCGCCCTGACCGGCGTGCCTCCGCCCGCGCCGGCCTCGTCTTGCCCCGGACGGCGTCGCCCTCCGCCCGGCCATGTCCCGGTCCTCCTCCTCCCCGTCCCGTAGCTCCGTCCGGCGCTCGTGCCGCTGCCCTGTCTGCTGCGGCCGCCTTTGCTCGCCCGTGCCCTCCCGTGCGGTCGCCCGCACCTGCCGCCCCTGGCCTCGCCGTCCCACTACGGTGGCCGCGCCCCGCGCCACCGCGTCACCTCGCCACTGACCCCGCGCCGCCCCATGAAGCTTGCCGCCGGAGCCAGCCGCTCCTTCTGGCCGCTCCTGCCGCTACACCTGCCGCCACCGCCGCTGCTTAGCGCCGCCTCGCCTCCACTGCTGCCCGTCGCCGCCTCCCTGCCACTAGCCCCGCACCGCTCGCCGTTCGGGCGAAAACCGCACGCCCGTGACCCAGCGCCCGCTAACCCACTAAGGCCCCAGGGGCCTATGACATGGGGGCCCCACGCCCCAAATCCCAGAACGTTTAAAAAAAAGGAATTAAAAATAAAATAAAATAAAATAAATATAATTAATAAAAATGAAAATGATTTAATAAAATTATTAATTAATTAAGAAATTAATTAAGTTAATTAATCCGGTTTAATTAATTTAATTAACTAGTTAAGTTTAATTAAACTGTAATTAGATTAACCTAAACCCTAATTAACCTAATTAGAGAATGACAGGTGGGTCCCCCCTGGACCCACATGTCAGGTTGACCAAGTCAACTTTGTTGACTGCTGATGTCAGCATGACATCATGCTGATGTCATTAAATCATTTTTGAATTAATTAAATAATTAATTAAATCTCAGAAATTAATAAAATCATTAGAAAATCATATCTTTTAATCTGTAACTCGGATTAAAATAATTTCAACATGAAAATTGCTCAGAACGACGAGACGAACCTGGATACGCAGCCCGTTCGTCCGTCACGCATCCCTAGCATAGCAAACTCGCAACTTTCCCCCTCCGGCTCCTCTGCTCGAAAACACAAAACACCGGGGATACTTTCCCGGATGTCATCCCCCTTCACCGGTATCACCTATTACCTCGTTAGGGCACCTCTAACGCCGTTACTTGGCATGTCATGCATCACTATGCATATGCTTGCTTAAATATTTATTGTTTCTCCCCCCTCTTCTCTCGATAGACACCGAGACCGACGCCGCTGCTACCCAGTACGACTACGGTGTTGACGACACCTCTCTCTTGCCAGAGCAACCAGGCAAGCCCCCCTTTGATCACCAGATATCGCCTACTCTTCTCTATACTGCTTGCATTAGAGTAGTGTAGCATGTTACTGCTTCCCGTTAATCCTATACTGATGCATAGCCTGTCCTTGCTACTACTGTTGTTACCTTTACCTGCAAACCTAATGCTTAGTATAGGATGCTAGCTTATCATCAGTGGCCCCACATTCTTGTCCGTCTGCCATGCTATACTATCGGGCCGTGATCACTCGGGACGTGATCACGGGTATATACTATATACTTTATACATGATACATGTGGTGACTAAAGACGGGTAGGCTCGTAGGAGCACCCGCGAGTGGATCTTTGAGGCGGAGCAACAGGGCAGGTTCCGACCACCTAGGAGAGAGGTGGGCCTGCCCCTGGTCGGTGTTCGCGGATACTTAACACGCTTAACGAGATATGGGTATTTGATCTGAGTCTGGCCATTTGGTCTATACGCACTAACCATCTACGTGGGAGCAGTTATGGGTATCCCGGCGTCGTGGTATCAGCCGAAGCCTTCGTGACGTCAGCGACTGAGTGGCGCACGCCGGATTGGACTGAAAAGCCACTAGGCTAGGTCTGCTTCCGGCCGCGTACGCAACGTGCAGGTGTGCAAAGGGCGATGGGCCCAGACCCCTGCGCCATAGGATTTAGACCGGCGTGCTGACCTCTCTGTTGTGCCTAGGTAGGGCTGCGACGTGTTGATCTTCCGAGGCCGGGCATGACCCAGAAAAGTGTGTCCGGCCAAATGGGATCGAGCGTGTTGGGGTATGTGGTGCACCCCTGCAGGGAAGTTTATCTATTCGAATAGCCGTGTCCCTCGGTAAAAGGACGACCCGGAGTTGTACTTTGACCTTATGACAACTAGAACCGGATACTTAATAAAACACACCCTTCCAAGTGCCAGATACAACCGGTGATCGCTCTCTCACAGGGCAACGAGGAGAGGACCATCGGTTAGGATTATGCTATATGATGCTACTTGGAGGACTTCAGTCTACTCTCTTCTACATGCTGCAAGACGGAGGCTGCCAGAAGCGTAGTCTTCGAAAGGACTAGCTATCCCCCTCTTATTCTGGCTTTCTGCAGTTCAGTCCACTTATAATAGCCTTATCCCAGTTGATACCAATGCATACATATGTAGTGTAGCTCCTTGCTTGCGAGTACTTTGGATGAGTACTCACGGTTGCTTTCTCCTTCTTTTCCCTCTATCCCTTCTACCTGGTTGTCGCAACCAGATGTTGGAGCCCAGGAGCTAGACGCCACCGTCGACAACGACTCCTACTACACCGGAGGTGCCTACTACTACGTGCTGCCCGCTGACGACGACCAGGAGTAGTTAGGAGGATCCCAGGCAGGAGGCCTGCGCCTCTTTCGATCTGTATCCCAGTTTGTGCTAGCCTTCTTAAGGCAGACTTGTTTCACTTATGTCTGTACTCAGATATTGTTGCTTCCGCTGACTCGTCTATGATCGAGCTCTTGTATTCGAGCCCTCGAGGCCCCTGGCTTGTAATATGATGCTTGTATGACTTATTTTATTTGTAGAGTTGTGTTGTGATATCCACCCGTGAGTCCCTGATCTTGATCGTACACGTTTGCGTGTATGATTAGTGTACGATTAAATCGGGGGCGTCACAAGTTGGTATCAGAGCCGACTGCCTGTAGGAAACCCCCTTCCACACCCCTTGGCCGAAGTCGAGTCTAGACATTACAAAAAACTTTTACTAACATGGCTGTGCGGCTTACGGGCCCACGTCGCCATCTGGGTGGTATTAGGATCTTTTACTCCTCGATCCTTGCTCTGGGACTCTGATCTCTCTTCTATTCGGGTTAAAACGAATTTACTAACTCTGACACTAGGATCCCGTTACGACATTCACCCCAAAGTTGGATAAGCCCTAGTTATTCTTTAGAGTGGTATTTGAACATTATCCACATTGTCATTTGACTCCTGTGAAAACATCTTTGTTTTCATATGGAACCCACGAGGCAGGTCGTGCGCCACACGACGGCCATTGGTGCCTCAGGATCACCTACTGTGTTGGTTGAGATGATGACCTATCTGGGTTATCGCTGGCACCCTGAGTACACCGTCTATGAGGAGTATCAGGACTTTAACCAGGAGCAGTACCGTGCCATCGTCCACCTCTACTCTCGGGAGTATGACTCCACTACCGTGCTGCACACTGCTCATGGTGTTGGAGTGACTATCGATATGGCGGTCCACGATGCTGCTTATGCTGCTCTGACACGTCTTCGTGGAGAGTATCTGGACACCTCCCCCTTCAGGCACATTGCTATCGCATCCGATGTTGGTGCGGAGGGATACTACACTGCTGCCTACTCCACTATCACCCGAGAGCCCTTCTACCATCAGAACCTGGTTCTGCATGCTGATGGGCTGGATCGAGCTAACCGAGCTCTTCGCCACGAGTTGTACACCACTCGTCAGCACCTCTACCGTGCTCTGACGATGTTACACCCCTTCATCGGATCTGGGGAGCTGTCGCGTTCTGCTATCTACCCCGCCAGGACCGTGATGCCCCAGGGTGTCGGTTGGCCAGGGGTGGGAGGTTACTCTCCCGCACTTGGTCCTCTTCTGCCACTTGAGCGTCAGGTTCTTCACCAGAGTACCCGCGGACCCCAGGTTGCCGACGTGGTGTACCCGATGCCACACTACCAGCTGTCGGGCTACACCTACCTCCACAGTACCGCGTGGGACTGATGTAGACTTGCTTGTTAGTGTTAGATGCATTCGCCGCGAGCCTGTGTGCCGCCTATGATGTCTTAGCCTTTGTACCGAACTCTGTGTAACGAACTCTATGCATGGTCTCCTTTGTAAGATATGCCGACTACTATGTAGTATCTATCGTGCTACTTTCGTTGTGCATGTTTCTTCATGAATGATTCTTGTCTTTGCAAATTCCTAAATGCTGAACTACCCCTGTTGAATATTAGTAGGATGGTTAGACCAGGTGGTCGTGGTCGTGGTGGCAACGCCCCACCACCGCCTGAGTACATGGCTGGGATGATGCAACAGTTTGAGCTGAATCGTCAGTTCATGGAGAATATTATGGCTCAGTTTCCTCGCCCCAATATGAACCAGCAGCCAACCCAAGTGACTCTGCAGGATTTCATGCGCCTCAACCCAACCGTATATCGCAGCTCAACTCAGCCTCTGGATGCTGATGACTGGCTCTGTGACATCACCTATGAGATGGAGTCTGCTGATGTAGCCCCTGCCAGCTATGTCACCTTTGCTTCCTTCTTCCTGAAAGGACCCGCGGCTCAATGGTGGGACAGCCACAGGCGTACTCTGCTAGCTGGAACAATCATCACCTGGCCAGACTTCCAAGCTGCCTTCCGTGCTCGCTTCATTCCTTAAGGAGTCATGGACCGGAAGAAGCGTGAGTTCCGCAACCTCACCCAAGGCAACAAAACTGTGGAAGCTTATCAACGGGAGTTTCTGGACTTGTCCCGCTATGCTGAAGAGGACATTGCAACTGACGCACGCAGTCAGGAGAAGTTCCGGGATGGCCTTCAAGCTGACATCAAACTCGCACTTCTAGTGCATGACTTTGCTGATTTCGCCACTTTGGTGAACAAAGCCATCAATGTCGAAACTGGTCTGCAGGAATACCAGAGCTCTCATAGGCGCAGCCATGACACGGGCTCATCTTCGGGGCCGTCCTCGCAGAAGCGCAAGATATGGATTCCCAACAGCGTGTACCAGCTGAATACACCTGCCCCAAGGCAGTCCTATGCTGCACCTCGTCTGCCTACTGCTCCAACTAGGCAGCCAAGGCTTCCAGCTCCACCGCCCCAAGCTCCTGTTCCTACTCCCGAGAATGGTTTGTGCTTCAGGTGTGGACAACCAGGGCACCGTGCTAGGGAATGCAACCAGAAACAGAATCAACTGGCCCTTCTAGCAACTGGCCGTGGAAACAACCAGCCCCGCAACAACAATGCAAAGTCTTATGGTCATGTTCATGCCAACCATGTTGATCTGAACGAAGCCCAAGAACAGACTGCTACAGTGATGGGTACACTCCTCGTAAACTCAGTACCTGCATCTGTTTTATTCGATTCAGGAGCATCGCATTCATTCATGTCAGAAGATTTTGCATACAAGCATGACGTTAAATGTGAGGAGATGAACACTTCGGTATTGGTAAAAACCCCCGTGGGACAATGTCAAACCTCACTGGTTGGCATCGATGTCCCCGTGGAAATCGAAGGGCTGGAATCCTATGCCTCTCCCATTATCCTGAAGTCGTCTAACATCGACCTCATTCTGGGAATGGATTGGTTGAAAGCGCATACTGCTTCCATAGTTTGCGCCACTAAGGTTGTCCATCTGCTACACCCTTCTGACAAAATAATAGCTTACCAAGCTCATCTAGTTCAGAACGCCGAGACACGACTTTATGCCTTGAATGCGTTGAACGCTGCACCACTCGAGGGCATTGAAAACATTCCCGTCGTTCGTGAATTCCAAGACGTCTTCCCAGAAGAACTTCCAGGGATTCCCCCTGCAAGAGCTGTCGAGTTCATCATCGACTTGAAACCCGGCACCACCCCTATAGCTAAACGACCCTATAAGATGCCGCCGCATGAACTCATTGAGCTTAAGGAGGAAATCGACAAATCTCTTGTCAAAGGTTTCATTCACCCAAGTTGCTCTCCTTGGGGAGCACCTTCTCTCTTTGTTAAGAAAAAGGATGGGACAAACCGATTAGTCCAAGACTACCGTCCTATAAACCAAGCTACCATTCAGAATAAATATCCCCTTCCTCGGATCAATGATCTGTATGATCAACTGGCTGGTTCGTCAGTGTTCTCTAAACTCGACTTGAGGTTGGGTTATCACCAGATCCGTGTTCGTGAGGAGGACATCCCAAAAACCGCCTTCGTGACTCGGTATGGGTCATACGAGTACACCGTCATGTCATTCGGCTTAACGAATGCTCCCGCCACCTTTTCTCGGCTGATGAATTATATATTCATGGATTACCTCGACAAGTTCGTCGTGGTTTATCTGGATGATATCCTGGTATTTTCCAAGAACGAAGAAGAGCATGTTGAACATCTTCGTCTTGTGCTGGAGAAGCTTCGAGAACATCAACTGTACGCTAAGTATTCCAAGTGTGAATTCTGGCTCCCCGAAGTAACCTATCTTGGGCATGTCATCTCCAAGGATGGTATTGCCGTCAACCCTGAACGAGTTCAGGCTATTCTCGATTGGACTCCTCCGAAGAACGTCAAGCAAGTCCGAAGTTTTCTCGGTCTCGCCAGCTATTGCCGTCGATTCGTCGAGAACTTCTCCAAGATTGCCAGGCCTCTGACTAATCTGTTGCATAAGGGTGTCAAATTTGACTGGACAAACAAGTGTCAGGATAGTTTCCAGGCGCTCAAAGACAAGTTGACTTCTGCCCCTGTACTTGCTCCACCTGATACTAAGAAGGACTTCGTCATTTACTGCGACGCTTCCCGTCAAGGATTAGGCTGTGTCCTAATGCAAGAGCGCAGAGTGATTGCTTATGCCTCTCGTCAACTGCGCCCTCACGAAGAAAACTACCCAGTTCACGACCTCGAGCTTGCTGCTGTCATTCATGCACTGAAGCAGTGGCGACATTACCTTCTCGGTAATCGTTGCGAGATCTTCACCGACCATCAAAGTCTGAAGTATCTGTTTACTCAGCCAGATTTGAACCTACGTCAGCAAAGATGGATGGAGACTGTTGCAGACTTTGACGTGGGTATATCCTATACCCCCGGCAAGGCTAATGTAATGGCTGATGCCTTGAGCCGCAAGTATTACTGTAACCACCTCCAGGTTCACAAAGTTCACCCATCGCTTGTTGAAGAATTTAGAAGGCTGAACCTCCATATTGTTCCTCCGGGATCACTCGCTCCCCCTCCCGAAGATTTCCCCAAACGGAACCTCCATGTTGTTTCCAAGGGTTCTCTCAATACCCTGGTTGCGAAACCAGATCTTGTGGACACCATCAAATGGATACAGAAATGTGACGATGAAGTCCTCAAGATTAAGCGCGACCACAAAAAAGGAAAGCCCTCATTCTTCACTGTTGCTGACGATGGCGCCTTGTATTTCAAAGGCCGCCTAGTGGTACCATGTTCGAAGAAAAACCTGGATAAGACTAAAGGGGTTATGCAAGAAGCCCATGATACGCCTCTGTCCATCCATCCTGGTAGTACAAAGATGTACCAGGATATTCGTCAAAGATTTTGGTGGTCTAATATGAAGCAGGACATTGCTCGTTATGTTGCTGAGTGTGACGTTTGTCGCCGAATCAAAGCAGAGCATCAAAGGCCTGCTGGAACACTGCAACCTATCTCTATTCTTGAATGGAAATGGGACCATGTTGAAATGGACTTTGTCACTGGATTTCCCAAATCGCAGAAAGGTAATGATGCTATTCTTGTCGTCATTGACCGGCTTTCCAAAGTTGCCCATTTTCTGGCGGTCAAAGAGACAATCACTGCTAGTCAGCTTGCTACTCTCTACATGGCCAGAATTGTTTCACTTCACGGTATTCCACTGGTTATCAGTTCAGACCGTGGCAGCTTATTCACTTCAAGATTCTGGTCAAGTTTCCAAGAAGCTATGGGGACTCACTTATCTTTCAGTACTGCGTTTCATCCGCAGTCACAAGGGCAAGTTGAACGTGTCAACCAAGTTCTCGAAGACATGCTTCGAGCTTGTGTAATCTCATTCGGCAAGAAATGGGAGGAATCTCTTCCATATGCCGAGTTCTCTTATAATAATAGCTATCAAGCTAGTCTGAAGATGTCCCCCTTCGAAGTGCTGTATGGACGAAAGTGTCGAACCCCTCTGAACTGGTCAGAAACTGGGGAACGTCCACTCTTCGGTCCGGATATTATCCAACAGGCCGAAGAACAAGTTCGCATTATTAGCGAGAATCTCAAGACTGCTCAGTCACGTCAGAAAAGTCAGTATGACCGTCATCACCAAGACATGGTCTATCAACCTGGCGAAAAGGCTTATCTTCGAGTTACACCAATGAAGGGTGCTCACCGCTTCGGGATCAAGGGAAAGCTAGCTCCTCGCTATATCGGTCCCTTCACTATTCTCGAAAGGCGTGGAAAGGTGGCATATCAACTGGAGCTTCCGCCGAACCTTTCTCAGGTTCACGATGTGTTCCATGTGTCACAACTCCGCCGTTGCTTCAAGGATCCAATCCGAGCGGTGGATCATGAAGTGCTCGAATTGCAACAGGACCTCTCTTATAAAGAGCATCCGGTCCGCATTCTTGACCAAGCTGAACGCCGCACACGTCAGAAGGCGATCAAATTCCTCAAAGTCCAGTGGTCGAATCACTCTGAAGACGAAGCCACTTGGGAACGCGAGGATCGCCTGCGTGATGAATACCCCGCGTTGTTTCCTTCTACCTCCTAAATCTCGGGACGAGATCGTGGAGGACATTTGTAACGCCCGGATAATCAAGCTATAGTAACCTCTGCTAATGATGCCTCGTCACCACTCTTACTGTTGAAAACCTCGCGATGATTCAATCCCATTTGATTTCAGATTTCAAAACCAAAGCAAACAATAAAAGTTTTTCAAAATTTAAAACAAAAGTGTTCGGGAGATGCCATATTTTACATAGGTCAATATGGTGTAATAAACACAATTTTATAAACTGCCTAAGTATTTTAAAATAAATAAAGACAGAAAGGGAAAATAAATAAGAGGAAGAAACTAACAAAACAAAAAAAAAGAGAAGAAAGAGGGAACCCCCTCCCCCGGCCTACTGGCCCAGTTGGCCGGCCCATTCGGGCGCAGGCCCAACCGGCCTTTTCCCCCTCCCCTTATCCATCCCCCCCCAAACCCTAACCCACCCGATCCCCACTCCCCCCCCCACTCGCCCCACCCCGCTCGCCCCCCTCGCTTCCCCCGATCTGGATCGGGGAAAAAGGCGCCACCCCCCCCCCCCGACCTCGTCGCCGGACCGCCCCGTCGCCGCCGAACGCCTCCTCGTCCTCCTCATCGCCGGTCTTCCCCGACCGCCCCCGAGCCCACTGCCCCGTTGCCCTACTCCCCCCCCCCCCGTGAGCTCCCCCCTTCGCCCTCCTCTCCCCCTAGGTCGCCTCGACCGTCGCCGCTCGACGCGCTCCGGCGCCACCGTCGCCCGCGCCGGGCCGTCCCGCCCCCGGCCCCTCCCCGCTTCCCCGTGCGGCTCCCCTGCCGCGGCCGCCGTGCCCTCCCCCCCCCCTGGTCGCCTCGGCCACGTGCACCGGCACCACCGACCGCGCCCTCGACCCCGACCCTCCCTCTCTCTCCGTCTCGCGCGCACTCGCCCTGACCGGCGTGCCTCCGCCCGCGCCGGCCTCGTCTTGCCCCGGACGGCGTCGCCCTCCGCCTGGCCATGTCCCGGTCCTCCTCCTCCCCGTCCCGCAGCTCCGTCCAGCGCTCGCGCCGCTGCCCTGTCTGCTGCGGCCGCCTTTGCTCGCCCGTGCCCTCCCGTGCGGTCGCCCGCACCTGCCGCCCCTGGCCTCGCCGTCCCACTACGATGGCCGCGCCCCGCGCCACCGCGTCACCTCGCCACTGACCCCGCGCCGCCCCATGAAGCTTGCCGCCGGAGCCAGCCGCTCCATCTGGCCGCTCCTGCCGCTACACCTGCCGCCACCGCCGCTGCTTAGCGCCGCCTCGCCTCCACTGCTGCCCGTCGCCGCCTCCCTGCCGCTAGCCCCGCACCGCTTGCCGTTCGGGCGAAAACCGCACGCCCGTGACCCAGCGCCCGCTAACCCACTAAGGCCCCAGGGGCCTATGACATGGGGGCCCCACGCCCGAAATCCCAGAACGTTTAAAAAAGGAATTAAAAATAAAATAAAATAAAATAAATATAATTAATAAAAATGAAAATGATTTAATAAAATTATTAATTAATTAAGAAATTAATTAAGTTAATTAATCCGGTTTAATTAATTTAATTAACTAGTTAAGTTTAATTAAACTGTAATTAGATTAACCTAAACCCTAATTAACCTAATTAGAGAATGACAGGTGGGTCCCCCCCTGGACCCACATGTCAGGTTGACCAAGTCAACTCTGTTGACTGCTGATGTCAGCATGACATCATGCTGATGTCATTAAATCATTTTTGAATTAATTAAATAATTAATTAAATCTCAGAAATTAATAAAATCATTAGAAAATCATATCTTTTAATCTGTAACTCGGATTAAAATAATTTCAACATGAAAATTGCTCAGAACGACGAGACGAACCTGGAAACGCAACCCGTTCGTCCGTCACGCATCCCTAGCATAGCAAACTCGCAACTTTCCCCCTCTGGCTCCTCTGCTCGAAAACGCAAAACACCGGGGATACTTTCCCGGATGTCATCCCCCTTCACCGGTATCACCTATTACCTCGTTAGGGCACCTCTAACGCCGTTACTTGTCATGTCATGCATCACTATTCATATGCTTGCTTAAATATTTATTGTTTCTCCCCCCTCTTCTCTCGATAGACACCGAGACCGACGCCGCTGCTACCCAGTACAACTACGGTGTTGACGACCCCTCTCTCTTGCCAGAGCAACCAGGCAAGCCCCCCTTTGATCACCAGATATCGCCTACTCTTCTCTATACTGCTTGCATTAGAGTAGTGTAGCATGTTACTGCTTCCCGTTAATCCTATACTGATGCATAGCCTGTCCTTGCTACTACTGTTGTTACCTTTACCTGCAAACCTAATGCTTAGTATAGGATGCTAGCTTATCATCAGTGGCCCCACATTCTTGTCCGTCTGCCATGCTATACTATCGGGCCGTGATCACTCGGGAGGTGATCACGGGTATATACTATATACTTTATACATGATACATGTGGTGACTAAAGACGGGTAGGCTCGTAGGAGCACCCGCGAGTGGATCTTTGAGGCGGAGCGACAGGGCAGGTTCCGACCACCTAGGAGAGAGGTGGGCCTGGCCCTGGTCGGTGTTCGCGGATACTTAACACGCTTAACGAGATCTGGGTATTTGATCTGAGTCTGGCCATTTGGTCTATACGCACTAACCATCTACGTGGGAGCAGTTATGGGTATCCCGGCGTCGTGGTATCAGCTGAAGCCTTCGTGACGTCAGCGACTGAGTGGCGCGCGCCGGATTGGACCGGAAAGCCACTAGGCTAGGTCTGCTTCCGGCCGCGTACGCAACGTGCAGGTGTGCAAAGGGCGATGGGCCCAGACCCCTGCGCCATAGGATTTAGACCGGCGTGCTGACCTCTCTGTTGTGCCTAGGTAGGGCTGCGACGTGTTGATCTTCCGAGGCCGGGCATGACCCAGAAAAGTGTGTCTGGCCAAATGGGATCGAGCGTGTTGGGGTATGTGGTGCACCCCTGCAGGGAAGTTTATCTATTCGAATAGCCGTGTCCCTCGGTAAAAGGACGACCCGGAGTTGTACTTTGACCTTATGACAACTAGAACCGGATACTTAATAAAACACACCCTTCCAAGTGCCAGATACAACCGGTGATCGCTCTCTCACAGGGCGACGAGGAGAGGATCATCGGTTAGGATTATGCTATATGAAGCTACTTGGAGGACTTCAGTCTACTCTCTTCTACATGCTGCAAGACGGAGGCTGCCAGAAGCGTAGTCTTCGAAAGGACTAGCTATCCCCCTCTTATTCCGGCTTTCTGCAGTTCAGTCCACTTATAATAGCCTTATCCCAGTTGATACCAATGCATACATATGTAGTGTAGCTCCTTGCTTGCGAGTACTTTGGATGAGTACTCACGGTTGCTTTCTCCTTCTTTTCCCTCTATCCCTTCTACCTGGTTGTCGCAACGAGATGTTGGAGCCCAGGAGCTAGACGCCACCGTCGACAACGACTCCTACTACACCGGAGGTGCCTACTACTACGTGCTGCCCGCTGACGACGACCAGGAGTAGTTAGGAGGATCCCAGGCAGGAGGCCTGCGCCTCTTTCGATCTGTATCCCAGTTTGTGCTAGCCTTCTTAAGGCAGACTTGTTTCACTTATGTCTGTACTTAGATATTGTTGCTTCCGCTGACTCGTCTATGATCGAGCTCTTGTATTCGAGCCCTCGAGGCCCCTGACTTGTAATATGATGCTTGTATGACTTATTTTATTTGTAGAGTTGTGTTGTGATATCCACCCGTGAGTCCCTGATCTTGATCGTACACGTTTGCGTGTATGATTAGTGTACGATTAAATTGGGGGCGTCACAACTTGACATTAGAAAAGCTTTAGCAAACGAACTACACGATCTTGTGCTAGGCTTAGGATTGGGTCTTGTCCATCACATCATTCTCCTAATGATGTGATCCCATTATCAATGACATCCAATGTCCATGGTCAGGAAACTGTAACCATCTATTGATCAACGAGCTAGTCAACTAGAGGCTTACTAGGGACATGGTGTTATCTATGTATCCACACATGTATCTGAGTTTCCTATCAATACAATTCTAGCATGGATAATAAACGATTATCATGAACAAGGAAATATAATAATAATCAATTTATTATTGCCTCTAGGGCATATTTCCAACATCTTGCCATGTCATCATGTGCATTGCATCATCATGTTTCCAAAACATACATCCGCCCGGGTTCCCCCAGTTCCGTCCCTTATCAGTTCTGAGCCCAACCACACTCGCACGCGCCCGCGGCACCTCCGAAATATTATTTTATAAGTGGCCAGAAAATGTTTTCGGAATGGGATGAGAGTTGGCGTGCGGTCTTGTTATGTTGTAGGTAGGCCGTCTGCCAAGTTTCATCGCATTCGGAGTTCGTTTGATGCCCCAACGGATAAATATAGTGGCAATAGTAGTCGGTCTATCGTCGGACGTTTCCGGGATCCGGAAACATGTGCCGGGCTGCCCATCTTCCTCTCCTCTCAGCCCACTAGTCCACTTGCACAACCCATAACTGCCCACCTAACCCTCCTCACATCCGGAGCCGTCCGATTGTTATCGAAGGGCCCCGAAACCCCTCCTAACCACCTGAGCCCTCCTTGCATCAGTGCATCGAACCCCTCGTGATCGTCCGAAAGTTGTCCCGAACCCGACCCGGGCAGTCATCACCGTTGAGTCCGGATCATCCCCAAACATCTATAAAACATCTTCGTTTTCGTAATTGGACTTTGTAACCTATATTTTCTCAGCCGTCTGATTACGATCGCAGGGACGTGATATCCCCTAACCTAAATTCATCTGATATAAATGTCAGGTACAACCCTAGAATCTAGGATCATGTCCCACCCATTCCGTGTCCGCCGCCGCCATCTTCTTGGGGATCCGCGCTGCCCAACCTCCAGCCGCCACCCACTCTCCCTCGAATCCTCCATCGAGCCAACCCCAGCCCCTCAGAGATCCATCCAGCCGCCCGTCCCCGCGGCAGAGCAAGCCGCAGCCTCCCTCGCTTTTGGATCGGCAAGAACCGCGTCCGGATCCCCTCCTTCTCGAGCACTTCCATGGAGCCAAGCTCCCGTGCCTCTCGTTCGTCCTCCGCTCCCGACCAACGAGTGCCAATACCACCACCGCCCTACCACCTCACCTCCTCGTTCCTGTGCCCGCAGCAGTCGAGCAGGAGACCCCGCGTCCGAGCCTTCCCTCATCCAGGAGATAGGAACCCGAGCTCCTCGATCCCTCCTCACCGGCCAAGTCCCTCGCCGTCGCGCTGTCGCGCCGTCAACCACTAGGCCATGCCCCTGCTCCCTTCCCTTCTTCGCGAAAGCCCCTCTCTTCCATCGCCTCACACCTCTCCCTGTTCTCTCTTTCTCTGTCCACAGGAGCGCCCCCGCGCCATGGCTGCTCTCTTCTTCAGAGAAAGGCGTCGACCGCCGGATCCGGTTCTTCTCAGCGTCCAAGCTTGTTCCCGGCCAGATCCGGACGCCCAAGACCTGCCGCCCCTTCGCCCCGCTCGCCGGAGCTCTGCTCCTAGCCACCGCTGCTCTGCTTGCCTCCTCTGCTTCGCCCTTGCGCGAGGAGGACGACACAACGCCAAGTCCCGCTCGCGCGTACCTGTTGACTCTGTCGTCCGTGCGTGGGCCACGAGGGCGCTGAGGTCCAGCAGCACCACCCCTTCACCCGATTGATCGCGGCCCAGCAAGGCGTTGTGGCCCAGCCCCTCCACCGACTATGCTTGGCCCAGTGTGAGCAGCTCCTAGCACCTCCAGATTCAGCCTGTTGTATTTTTTTCCTGATGCTGCGATTTTCGCATTTAACCAGATACTGCAAATTTTGCAGAAAAGTCCTCAAACATCATGCATATCATAACTCACCAATCGTGCATCGGATTGATGACCCACAAGTATAGGGGATCTATAGTAGTCCTTTCGATAAGTAAGAGTGTCGAACCCAACAAGGAGAAGAAGGAAATGATAAGCGGTTTCCAGCAAGGTATTCTCTGCAAGTACTGAAATAAGTGGTAACAGATAGTTTTGTGATAGGATAATTTGTAACGAGCAACAAGTAACAAAAGTAAATAAAGTGTAGCAAGGTGGCCCAATCCTTTTTGTAGCAAAGGACAAGCCTGGACAAACTCTTATATAGAGAAGAGCACTCCCGAGGACACATGGGAATATCGTCAAGCTAGTTTTCATCATGTTCATATGATTCGCGTTCGGTACTTTGATAATTTGGTATGTCGGTGGACCGGTGCTTGGGTACTATCCTTACTTGGACAAGCATCCCACGTATGATTAACCTCTGTTGCAAGCATCCGCAACTACAACAAAAGTATTAAGGTAACCTAACCATAGCATGAAACATATGGATCCAAATCAGCCCCTTACGAAGCAACGCACAAACTAGGGTTTAAGATTCTGTCACTCTAGCAACCCATCATCTACTTATTACTTCCCAATGCCTTCCTCTAGGCCCAAATAATGGTGAAGTGTTATGTAGTCGACGTTCACATAACACCACTAGAGGAGAGACAACATACATCTCATCAAAATATCGAACGAATACCAAATTCACATGACTACTAATAGCAAGACTTCTCCCATGTCCTCAGGAACAAACATAACTACTCACAAAGCATATTCATGTTCATAATCATAGGGGTATTAATATGCATAAAGGATCTGAATATATGATCTTCCACCAAATAAATCAACTAGCATCAACTACAAGGAGTAATTAACACTACTAGCAACCCACAGGTACCAATCCCGGACTTGGATACAAGAATTGGATACAAGAGATGAACTAGGGTTTTGAGAGGAGATGGTGCTGGTGAAGATGTTGATGGAGACTGCCCTCTCCCAGTGAGAGTAGCATTGGTGATGACAATGGCGATGATTTCCCGCTCCCGAAGGGAAGTTTCCCCGTCAGAACAGCTCCGCCAGAGCCCTAGATTGGTTCCGCCGAGGTTCCGCCTCGTGGCGGCGGAGTTTCGTCCGAGAAGATGGCTTATGATTTTTTTTCCTCATCGAAAGACTTCATATAGTAGAAGATGGCCATCGGAGGGCCACCAGGGGGCCCACGAGATAGGGGGCGCGCCCCCCACCCTCGTGGGCTGGGTGTGGCCCCCCTAGTGAACTTCTTGCGCTCAGTATTTTATATATATTCTGAAAACGTCTTCCGTGAAGTTTCGGGACTTTTGGAGCTGTGCAGAATAGGTCTCTAATATTTGCTCCTTTTCCAGCCTAGAATCCCAGCTGCCGGCATTCTCCCTCTTTATGTAAACCTTGTAAAATAAGAGAGAATAGGCATAAGTGTTGTGACATCATGTGTAATAACAGCCCATAATGCAATAAATATCGATATAAAAGCATGATGCAAAATGGACGTATCAACTCCCCCAAGCTTAGACCTCGCTTGTCCTTAAGCGAAAGCCGAAATCAAAAAAATATGTCCACATGTTTAGAGATAGAGGTGTCGATAAAAGTAAAATACGGACATGAGGGCATCATGATCATTCTTAGAACAACAACTTATATAATACTTGTCATATGATTTCTTATGCTAGAGTAATAATTGCTACGTCTTGAGCTTGCGTTCGTTTTCCCCGAAGAGGAAGGGATGATGCAGCAGAGTAGCGTAAGTATTCCCCTCAGTTTTTGAGAACCAAGGTATCAATCTAGTAGGAGGCCACGCTCAAGTCCCTCGTACCTGCACAAAACGATAGCTACTCGCAACCAACGCGATTAGGGGTTGTCAATCCCTTCACGGTCACTTACGAGAGTGAGATCTGATAGATATAATATTTTTGGTATTTTTGGTATAAAGATGCAAAGTGTAAAGTAAAAGCAAAGTAAAAAAAAGCAAAGCAAGATTAAAGTGATGGAGATTGATATGATGAGAATAGACCCGGGGGCCATAGGTTTCACTAGTGGCTTCTCTCAAGAGCATAAGTATTCTACGGTGGGTGAACAAATTACTGTTGAGCAATTGACAGAATTGAGCATAGTTATGAGAATATCTAGACATGATCATGTATATAGGCATCACATCCATGACAAGTAGACTGAAACAATTCTGCATCTACTACTATTACTCCACTCATCGACCGCTATCTAGCATGCATCTAGAGTATTAAGTTAAAAATAGAGTAACGCTTTAAGCAAGATGACATGATGTAGAGAGATAAATTCATGCAATATGAAATAAACCCCATCTTGTTATCCTCGATGGCAACGATACAATACGTGTCTTGCTGCCCTTTCTGTCACTGGGAAAGAACACCGCAAGATCGAACCCAAAGCTAAGAACTTCTCCCATGGCAAGAACTACCAATCTAGTTGGCCAAACCAAACGGATAATTCGAAGAGACTTGCAAAGATAACCAATCATACATAAAAGAATTCAGAGAAGATTCAAATATTGTTCATAGATAGACTTGATCATAAACCCACAATTCATCGGTCTCAACAAACAGACTGCAAAAGAAGAAGATTACATCGAATAGATCTCCACAAGAGAGGGGGAGAACATTGTATTGAGATCCAAAAAGAGAGAAGAAGCCATCTAGCTAATAACTACGGACCCGAAGGTCTAAGGTAAACTACTCACACTTCATCGGAGAGGCTATGATGATGTAGAAGACCTCCGTGATGACGGCCCTCTCCGGCGGAGCTCCAGAACAGGTCCCAAGATGGGATCTCGTGGATACAGAAAGTTGGGGCGGTGTAATTAGGTTTTTGGCTCCTGTTCTGATCGTTTGGGGGTACATGGGTATATATAGGAGGAAGGAGTACGTCGATGGAGCACCGAGGGGCCCACGAGGAAGGGGCGCGTCCTGTAGGGGGGCGCCCCCTACCCTCGTGACCGCCTCCGGTACTGCTTGGAGTAGGGTCCAAGTCTCCTGGGTCTTATCCGAGAAGAAAATCACGTTCCAAAAAGGATTTTTCTATTTGGACTCCGTTTGATATTCTGTTTCTTCAAAACACTGAAATAGGCAAAAAAACAGCAATTCTGGGCTGGGCCTCCGGTTAATAGGTTAGTCCCAAAAATAATATAAAAGTGGAAAATAAAGCCCAATATAGTCCAAAACAGTAGATAATATAGCATGGAGCAATCAAAAATTATAGATACGTTGGAGACGTATCAGGCATCCCCAAGCTTAATTCCTGCTCGTCCTCGAGTTGGTAAATGATAAAAACAGAATTTTTGATGCGGAGTGCTACTTGGCATAATTTCAATGCAAAATTTCTTAATTGTGGTATGGATATTCAGATTAGAAAGATTCAAGACAAAAGTTCATATTGACATAAAGAATAATAACACTTCAAGCATACTAATAAAGTAATTATGTCCTCTCAAAATAACATGTCCAAAGAAAGTTATCCCTACAAAATCATATAATCTAGCTATGCTCTACCTTCACCACACAAAGTATTTAAATCATGCACAACCCCGATGACAAGCCAAGCAATTGTTTCATACTCTAACTTTTTCAAAACTTTTTCAATCTTCACGCAATACATGAGCGTGAGCCATGGATATAACACTATATGTGGAATAGAATGGTGGTTGTGGAGAAGACAAAAGGAGGGGAAGATAGTCTCACATCAACTAGGCGTATCAACGGGCTATGGAGATGCCCATCGATAGATATCAATGTGAGTGAGTAGGGATTGCCATGCAACGGATGCACTAGAGCTATAAGTATATGAAAGCTCAAAAAGAAACTAAGTGGGTGTGCATCCAACTTGCTTGCTCATGAAGACCTAGGGCAATTTGAGGAAGCCCATCATTGGAATATACAAGCCAAGCTCTATAATGAAAGATTCCCACTAGTATATGAAAGTGATAACATGAGAGACACTCTATCATGAAGATCATGGTGCTACTTTGAAGCACAAGTGTGGTAAAAGGATAGTAACATTGTCCCTTCTCTCTTTTTCTCTCATTTTTTTGGGCCTTTTCTCTTTTTTTATGGCCTCTTTTTTTCATCCGGAGTCTCATCCCGACTTATGGGGGAATCATAGTCTCCATCATCCTTTCCTCACTTGGGACAATGCTCTAGAAAATGATGATCATCACACTTTTATTTTTCTTACAACTCAACAATTACAACTCAATACTTAGAACAAATATGACTTTAGAATGCCTCCGGCGGTGTACCAGGATGTGCAATGAATCAAGAGTGACATGTATGAAAGAATTATGAATGGTGGCTTTGCCACAAATACGATGTCAACTACATACATGATCATGCTAGCAATATGACAATGATGGAGCGTGTCATAATAAACAGAACGGAGGAAAGTTGCATGGCAATATATCTCGGAATGGCTATGGAAATGCCATGATAGGTAGGTATGGTGGCTGTTTTGAGGAAGGTATATGGTGGGTGTATGATACCAGCGAAAGGTGCGCGGTATTAGAGAGGCTAGCAATGGTGGAAGGATGGAAAAGAAATGCATATAATCCATGGACTCAACATTAGTCATAAAAAACTCATATACTTATTGCAAAAATCTAGAAGTTATCAAAGCAAAGTATTACGCGCATGCTCCTAGGGGGATAGATTGGTAGGAAAAGACCATCGCTCGTCCCCGACCGCCACTCATAAGGAAGACAATCAATAAATAAATTATGCTCCGACTTCATCACATAACGGTTCACCATACGTGCATGCTACGGGAATCACAAACTTTAACACAAGTATTCTTTAAATTCACAACTACTAAACTAGCATAACTCTAATATTATCACCTCCATATCTCAAAACAATTAACATGCTTCAATCTTCTCTTAGTATCCAACGCACTCAAAAGAAAATTTCACATATCTTGAACACCAAGCATATTTATATTAAGCAAATTACCATGCTATTAAGACTCTCAAAATAATTTAAGTGAAGCATGAGAGATCAATAGTTTCTTTAAAACAAACCACCACCATTCTCTAAAATATCTAAGTGAAGCACATAGAGCAAAATTATAACGCTCAAAAGATATAAGTGAGGTGCATAGAGCAAAACTGCATAGCTCAAAAGATTTAAGTGAAGCACATAGAGTATTCTATCAAATTTCAATTCAAGTATGGCTCTCTCAAAAGGTGTGTACAGCAAGGATGATTGTGGCATACTAAAAAATAAAGACACAAATAATACAAGACGCTCCAAGCAAAACACATATCATGTTGGTGAATAAAAATATAGCTCCAAGTAAATTACCGATGGAAGTGGACGAAAGAGGGGATGCCTTCCGGGGCATCCCCAAGCTTTGACTTTTTGGTGTCCTTGGATTATCTTGGTTCCATGGGCATCCCAAATCTTAGGCTCTTTCCACTCCTTGTTCCATAATCCATCAAAAGAACTCACCCAAAACTTGAAAACTTCACAACACAAAACTCAATAGAAATCTCGTGAGCTCTGTTAGAGAAAGAAAACATAAAACCACTTCAAGGTACTGTAATGAACTCATTCTTTATTTATTTTGGTGTTAAACCTACTGTATTACAAATTCTCTATGGATTATAAACTATTTTACTAACCATAGATTCATCAAAATAAGCAAACAACACACGAAAAACAGAATCTGTCAAAAACAGAACAGTCTGTAGTAATCTGTAGCTAGCGCAATATCTGGAACCCCAAAAATTCTAAAATAAATTTATGGACGTGAGGAATTTATCTATTAATCATCTGCAAAAAGAATTAACTAAATAGCACTCTCCAAATAAAAATGACAGCAGTTCTCGTGAGCACTAAAGTTTCTGTTTTTTACAGCAAGTTCAACAAGACTTTCCCCAAGTCTTCCCAATGGTTCTACTTGGCACAAACACTAATTAAACACAAAAAACACAAACAAAACAGAGGCTAAATAATTTATTTATTACTAAACAGGAGCGAAAAGCAAGGAATAAAAATAAAATTGGGTTGCCTCCCAACAAGCGCTATCGTTTAACGCCCCTAGCTAGGCATAAAAGCGAGGATAGATCTAGGTAGTGCCGTAGTAATAAGATAGATCGGTAAAACTCATTTCATATTCTCTATGTTCGGCAGCAAGTTTCCTTTGAGGCAAGCAAAAGTAATCAAAAGGGCTAAATTTAATAGGACAAAAGTCCCCAAGATCAATTTTGGGAAGTATAGGTTCCTCTTTCGGCCCTTCGTATTACACAACCAATTTATCATTATAAGCATTCTTTTGACAGAACCTTGTGAGCCTAAACTCAAGAGAGCGTCCTAGCTCATTATTTCGAATAGCCAAATCATCATTAAGTTCAGAGATTCTATCAATTAAAATATTGATTGGCACCTTTTTTCTAAGGTTTTCATTGAAAGCAACATAGTCAAGAGATTGAAAGCGCATAATTTCTTCTTGATCAAAGAGGATAGATTCTATGGGGGGACGACCAGCGTCCACCCTATAGTGCGCAAAGATTTCTTTGGCTTCTTTTATTATAAATCTGAATTCATGAGCCAAAAAGATAGTAGAGGCACGCTTAACAGAAGAATGCTTGATATTAGAAAATTCTAGGAAAATTCTTTGTATAGATGGGTGCATATGCATAAATTGCCTTTCAAGTTCAACGATAAGCATGGAAATAGCGTCCGCAAGACTACTAGTTCTATGGAGAATTGAACCGCCCGTAGAGGGCAAAGCACCGGCACAAGTAAAGAAATCTTGAATAACTCCTTTTCCAATAATATTACCACTACCGATTCGAAATCTTTTTGTATGATAGGTAGGGGTACTTCAGCAGGAGCATCCGAATTTTTTATGACATTGTTATCGCCCATATCGGCGATAACTTCCCCAATTTCAGACATAGCGACAAGCAATCAATCCAACACACGAGCAAACAAAAGCAAACGGAAAAGAGAGGCGGAGAAGGAGAAGGAGATTGGCAAAGAGAGGGCGAATAAAATGGCAAGGGTGAAGTGGGGGAGAGGAAAATGAGAGGCAAATGGCAAATAATGTAATGCGAGAGATAGGGATTGTGATGGGTACTTGGTATGTTGACTTTTTGCGTAGACTCCCCGGCAACGGCGCCAGAAATCCTTCTTGCTACGTCTTGAGCTTGCGTTGGTTTTCCCCGAAGAGGAAGGGATGATGCAGCAGAGTAGCGTAAGTATTTCCCTCAGTTTTTGAGAACCAAGGTATCAATCCAGTAGGAGACCATGCTCAAGTCCCTCGTACCTGCACAAAACGATAGCTACTCGCAACCAACGTGATTAGGGGTTGTCAATCCCTTCACGGTCACTTACGAGAGTGAGATCTGATAGATATAATATTTTTGGTATTTTTGGTATAAAGATGCAAAGTGTAAAGTAAAAGCAAAGTAAAAAAAGCAAAGCAAGATTAAAGTGATGGAGATTGATATGATGAGAATAGACCCGGGGGGCATAGGTTTCACTAGTGGCTTCTCTCAAGAGCATAAGTATTCTACGGTGGGTGAACAAATTACTGTTGAGCAATTGACAGAATTGAGCATAGTTATGAGAATATCTAGGCATGATCATGTATATAGGCATCACGTCCGTGACAAGTAGACCGAAACGATTCTGCATCTACTACTATTACTCCACCCATCGACCGCTATCCAGCATGCATCTAGAGTATTAAGTTAAAAATAGAGTAACGCTTTAAGCAAGATGACATGATGTAGAGAGATAAATTCATGCAATATGAAATAAACCCCATCTTGTTATCCTCGATGGCAACGATACAATACGTGTCTTGCTGCCCCTTCTGTCACTGGGAAAGAACACCGCAAGATCGAACCCAAAGCTAAACACTTCTCCCATGGAAAGAACTACCAATCTAGTTGGCCAAACCAAACGGATAATTCGAAGAGACTTGCAAAGATAACCAATCATACATAAAATAATTCAGAGAAGATTCAAATATTGTTCATAGATAGACTTGATCATAAACCCACAATTCATCGGTCTCAACAAACACACCGCAAAAGAAGAAGATTACATCGAATAGATCTCCACAAGAGAGGGGGAGAACATTGTATTGAGATCCAAAAAGAGAGAAGAAGCCATCTAGCTAATAACTATGGACCCGAAGGTCTGAGGTAAACTACTCACACTTCATCGGAGAGGCTATGATAATGTAGAAGCCCTCCATGATGACGGCCCTCTCTGGCGGAGCTCCGGAACAGGCCCCAAGATGGGATCTCGTGGATACAGAAAGTTGCGGCGGTGGAATTAGGTTTTTGGCTCCTGTTCTGATCATTTGGGGGTACGTGGGTATATATAGGAGGAAGGAGTACGTCGGTGGAGCACCGAGGGGCCCACGAGGCAAGGGGCGCGTCCTGTAGGGGGGGGCGCCCCCTACCCTCGTGACCGCCTCCGGTACTTCTTGGAGTAGGGTCCAAGTCTTCTGGGTCTTATCCGAGAAGAAAATCACGTTCCAAAAAGGATTTTTCTGTTTGGACTCCGTTTGATATTCTGTTTCTTCGAAACACTGAAATAGGCAAAAAACAGCAATTCTGGGTTGGGCCTCCGGTTAATAGGTTAGTCCCAAAAATAATATAAAAGTGGAAAATAAAGCCCAATATAGTCCAAAACAGTAGATAATATAGCATGGAGCAATCAAAAATTATAGATATGTTGGAGACGTATCAATAATTCAATCACAGTTTCAAGTATGAATCATAAACTTCATTGAAAACTAACAAACTATAATCTCGGTCATTGAAGCAATTGCAATTTATCATAACATAGGAAAGAGTCAATATAAGAGCTTTTCAGCAAGTCCACATACTCAACTATCGTTTAGTCTTTCACCATTGCTAACACTCCCGCAATACTTATGGGTATGGAGTTTTAATCGGACACAGAGAAAGATAGGGGCTTATAGTTTTGCCTCCCAACGTTTTACCTCAAGGGTAATGTCAACAATAATAGTTCATGAAAACTCACATCCAATTAGCCATATATACCAGGATCTTTCCAACATACTGTTCTTGCCAAAGGATAAAATGTAAAAAGGAAGGGTGAAGATCACCATGACTCTTATGCAAGGTAGGAGATAAAAGTAAAAGATAGGCCCTTCGCAGAGGGAAGCAGAGGTTGTCATGCGCTTTTATGGTTGGATGCACAAAATCTTAATGCGAAAGAACGTCACTTTATATTGCCACTTGTGATATGGACCTTTATTATGCAGTCTGTCGCTTTTATTTCTTCCATATAACACGATCGTATAAAGCTTATTTTCTCCCACACTAATAAGGCATACATATTTAGAGAGCAATTTTTATTGCTTGCACCGATGACAACTTACTTGGAGGATCTTACTCAATCCATAGGTAGGTATGGTGGACTCTCATGGCAAAACTGGTTTAAGGGTATTTGGAAGCACAAGTAGTATCTCTACTTGGTGCGATGAATTTGGCTAGCATGAGGGGGAAAGGCAAGCTCAACCATGTTGGATGATCCATGACAATATAATTTATCTTAGATGTAAGAAAACATAACCCATTATGTTGTCTTCCTTGTCCAATGTCAACTCTTTAGCATGTCATGTTTTAATGAGTGCTCACAATCATAAAATATGTCCAAGATAGTATATTTATATGTGAAGACCTCTCTTTCTTTATTACTTCCTATTAATTGCAACGATGACCAAAACTATGTTTGTCAACTCTCGACAACTTTTATTCATCATACCTTTTTCTATGTGAGCTCATTACTCTACATAAGATCCATATGATCTCTATTATTCTTTTCATTCTTTCCCTTTTATTCTATTCCCTCAAGGTCATGGCAAAATAATCAAGCCCTTGACTCAACACTAAACTTTATTATATATAGCTCACAGACTCGATTACATAGAAGGATCATAAAGCAAAACTCACAACTAGATCATACTAAAAGCTTTTATTCTACTAGATCAAGATATTACCAAAAGGATCGAACTAAGAAAAATGGTAGAGATAAAAGTGATGGTGATACGGTACCGGGGCACTCCCCCAAGCTTGGCAGTTGCCAAGGGGAGTGCCCATACCCGATGCTCAGTTCTTCTTTGTTGGTGGAGAAGATGGAGATGATGATGGGTAGTCACACATCGAGCGTAAGAGGTCCTCTAGCTTGCGGATAATGCCCTTGAGTGCAACAATATGCTCCTTCAACAAAATATTTTCACGTGTGAGATACTTGTTCTATATACGAGCTAACTCTATCATCTTGAAAGCTTCGATCTCAGTTGGGGTAAGAAGATTGTGATCAAGTTGGAGGATGTCTTCTGCTGCCGGAGCGTGATCCTCCATGGCCTTCTTGATCCCTTCATCCTTGTTGATCTCCATGGGTTCTTCTCTCTTCAGCTATATCTTCATTAGCCAAGCATCGTTGTCACCATTGTTGGAGGAGGGGGACGACATGATGCCTGGCCTTGACGGCCCTGACAGGAAACAGCTCGAAACAAGAACAGAGGATATTTGCGTGATACAGGAGTCAAAACCTTCGGGAGATTATATAATGAATTTTTACCGACCAAAATACGTGTCATGTAAGAAAACGGAGTTCGGAAAGTGCACGAGGTGCCCACGAGGTAGGGGGGCGCGCCCAGTAGGGTAGGGCACGCCCTCCACCCTCGTGCAGGCCTCGTGTCCTTCCCGGACTGCTTCTTATTTTTCTAAATATTCCAAAACAGAGAAATATTGCCTTAAAAACTGTTTTGGAGTCGGTTTACTTACCGTACCACATACCTATTCCTTTTCGGAGTCTGAAACGTTCCGGAAAGTGTCCCTTATGTATTCCTCCGGGGTTACGGTTTCAATAACATTGGTTTCAACATTTATGGGATTACCTGAGATATAATGTTTGATTCTTTGACCGTTCACCACCTTCGGATTTGTGCCTTCGAAGTTGTTGATTTTTATGGCACCGGAACGACATACCTCCTCGATAACGTAAGGACCTTCCCATTTAGAGAGGAGTTTTCCTACAAAAAATCTTAAACGAGAGTTGTATAGTAATACATAATCACCTACATTAAACTCACGCTTTTGTATCCTTTTATCATGCCATCTTTTAACTTTTTCTTTAAACAACTTGGCATTTTCGTAGGCTTGGGTTCTCCATTCATCGAGTGAGCTAATATCAAATAACCTCTTCTCACCGGCAAGTTTAAAATCATAATTGAGCTCTTTAATAGCCCAATATGCCTTGTGTTCTAGTTCGAGAGGTAAGTGACATGCTTTTCCATAAACCATTTTATACGGAGACATACCCATAGGATTTTATATGCAGTTCTATAGGCCCATAATGCATCATCAAGTTTCTTGGACCAATTCTTTCAAGACCTATTGACAGTCTTTTGCAAAATTAATTTGAGCTCTCTATTACTCAATTCTACTTGACCACTAGACTGAGGGTGATAAGGAGATGCAATTCTATGATTAACATCATACTTAGCAAGCATTTTACGGAAAGCACCATGAATAAAATGTGAACCACCATCGGTCATTAAATATCTAGGGACTCCAAATCTCGGAAAAATAACTTCTTTAAGCATTTTAATAGAAGTGTTATGATCAGCACTACTAGTTGGAATAGCTTCTACCCACTTAGAGGGTGCTTGGATACGTTTTAGTCCCATGACTAAAAGTAGTGGGACTAAAACTTGCTAGCCTCACCCATGCTTGGATCCAAATACTAAAGAGACTAAAATCAAGTTATTGAGCATTTATTATCCTCCAAACCCTCCAATCCAGAACTCGCATGTGTTAAAGGAGAGGAATTAAATGAGGAGAGAGAGGGCTAATACATATTTTAGTAGGTTTTCTATGACTAAAAAATTTTAGCCTCAAGACTAGTCCTAGTCTCTCTTTAGTCAGGGGTGCTTGGAACTTTAGCCTCTAAAAGTGACTATTTTTAGTCAGACTAAAAATAGTCCCTTGGATCCAAGCATGCTCTTAGTAACGTAATCAACAGCAACTAAAATATGTGTATATCCATTAGAAGCAGGGAAAGGTCCCATATAATCAAAGCCCCAAACATCAAATGGTTCGATAACGAGTGAATAGTTCATAGGCATTTCTTGACGTCTACTAATATTACCAATTCTTTGACATTCATCACAAGATAAGACAAACTTACGGGCATCTTTGAAGAGAGTAGGCCAATAAAAACCAGATTGCAATACCTTATGTGCAGTTCTATCTCCAGCGTGGTGTCCTCCATAAGCTTCGGAGTGACACTTGCATAGGATCTGTTCCTGTTCATGCTCAGGTACACAACGTCTAATAACACCATCTACTCCTTCTTTATAAAGATGTGGGTCATCCCAAAAGTAACGTCTCAAATCATAAAAGAACTTTTTCTTTTGTTGGTATGTGAAGCTAGGTGGTATAAATTTAGCAACAATATAATTAGCATAATCAGCATACCATGGAGTGCTACGAGAAGTGCATGACATTTAATTGTTCATCAGGAAAGCTATCATCAATAGGTAGTGGGTCATCAAGAACATTCTCTAACCTAGCTAAGTTGTCTGCAACTGGGTTCTCAGCTCCTTTTCTATCAACAATATGCAAATCAAATTCTTGCAGCAAGAGAACCCATCTAATAAGTCTAGGTTTAGCATCTTTCTTTTCCATAAGATATTTAATAGCAGCATGATCAGTGTGAATAGTTACTTTAGAATCAACAATATAGGGTCTGAATTTATCACAAGCAAACACAACTTCTAAAAGTTCCTTTTCGGTAGCAGCATAATTTCTTTGAGCATTGTCTAGAGTCTTACTAGCATAATGGATAACATTTAATTTCTTATCAACTCTTTGCCCTAGAACAGCTCCTACAGCATAATCACTAGCATCACACATAATTTCAAAGGGTAAATTCCAATTAGGTGGCTGAACAATAGGTGCAGAGACTAATGCTTTCTTAAGTATTTCAAATGCTTCTTCACAATCATCATCAAAGACAAATGGTACATCTTTTTGTAATAAATTAGTCAGAGGCCGAGAAATTTTTGAGAAGTCCTTAATGAACTGTAACGCCCCAGATATAACTTATGTGTAGTTCTATCTCCAGCATGGTGTCCTCCATAAGCTTCAGAGTGACACTTGCGTAGGATCTGTTCCTGTTCATGCTCAGGTACACAACGTCTAATAACACCATCTACTCCTTCTTTATAAAGATGTGGGTCATCCCAAAAGTAATGCCTCAAATCATAGAAGAACTTTTTCTTTTGTTGGTATGTGAAACTAGGTGGTATAAATTTAGCAACAATGTAATTAGCATAATCAGCATACCATGGAGCAGTATGAGAAGCATTTATGACATTTAATCGTTCATCAGGAAAGCTATCATCAATAGGTAGTGGGTCATCAAGAACATTTTCTATCCTAGACAAGTTGTCTACAACGGAGTTCTCAGCTCCCTTTCTATCAATAATATGCAAATCAAATTCTTGTAGCAAGAGAACCCATCTAATAAGTCTAGGTTTAGCATCTTTCTTTTCCATGAGATATTTAATAGCAGCATGATCAGTGTGAATAGTTACTTTAGAATCAACAATATAAGGTCTGAACTTATCACAAGCAAATACAACTGCTAAGAATTCTTTTTCAGTAGTAGCATAATTTCTCTAAGCATTGTCTAGAGTTTTACTAGCATATTGAATAACGTTTAATTTCTTATCAACTCTTTTCCCTAGAACAGCACCTACAACATAATTACTAGCATCACACATAATTTCAAAGGGTAAATTCCAATCAGGTGGCTGAACAATAGGTGCAGAGATCAATGCTTTCTTAAGTATTTCAAATGCTTCTACACAATAATCATCAAAGACAAATGGTATATCTTTTTGTAATAAATTAGTCAGAGGCCGAGAAATTTTTGAGAAGTCCTTAATGAACCTCCTATAAAAACCGGCGTGACCAAGGAAACTTCTTATACCTTTGATGTCCTTGGGGCATGACATCTTTTCAATAGCATCAACCTTGGCTTTATCAACTTCAATACCTCTTTCAGAAACTTTATGCCCCAAGACAATACCTTCATTAACCATAAAGTGGCACTTTTCCCAATTTAAGACAAGATTAGTTTCTTCACTGAAGGAAATATGCCCTAGAGGCAATAATAAAGTTATTATTTATTTCCTTATATCATGATAAATGTTTATTATTCATGCTAGAATTGTATTAACCGGAAACATAATACATGTGTGAATACATAGACAAACATAGTGTCACTAGTATGCCTCTACTTGACTAGCTCGTTAATCAAAGATGGTTATGTTTCCTAACCATGAACAAAGAGTTGTTATTTGATTAACGAGGTCACATCATTAGTTGAATGATCTGATTGACATGACCCATTCCATTAGCTTAGCACCCGATCGTTTAGTATGTTGCTATTGCTTTCTTCATGACTTATACATGTTCCTATAACTATGAGATTATGCAACTCCCGTTTACCGGAGGAACACTTTGGGTACTACCAAATGTCACAACGTAACTGGGTGATTATAAAGGAGTACTACAGGTGTCTCCAATGGTAGATGTTGGGTTGGCGTATTTCGAGATTAGGGTTTGTCACTCCGATTGTCGGAGAGGTATCTCTGGGCCCTCTCGGTAATACACATCACATAAAGCCTTGCAAGCATAATAACTAAGATGTTAGTTATGAGATGATGTATTACGGAACGAGTAAAGAGACTTGCCAGTAACGAGATTGAACTAGGTATTGGATACCGACGATCGAATCTCGGGCAAGTAACATACCGATGACAAAGGGAACAACGTATGTTGTTATGCGGTCTGACCGATAAAGATCTTCGTAGAATATGTAGGAGCCAATATGGGCATCCAGGTCCCGCTATTGGTTATTGACCGGAGACATGTCTCGGTCATGTCTACATTGTTCTCGAACCGTAGGGTCCGCACGCTTAACGTTACGATGACAGTTATTATGAGTTTATGCATTTTGATGTACCGAAGGTTGTTCGGAGTCCCAGATGTGATCACGGACATGACGAGGAGTCTCGAAATGGTCGAGACGTAAAGATTGATATATTGGAAGCCTATGTTTGGACATCGGAAGTGTTCCGGGTGAAATCGGGATTTTACCGGAATACCGGGAGGGTTACCGGAACCCCCCGGGAGGCAAATGGGCCTATTGGGCCTTAGTGGAAAAGTGAAAGGGGCTGCCCACAAGGGCTGCGCGCCTCCCCCCCTTCCCTAGTCCTATTAGGACTAGGAGAAGGGGCCGGCCCCCCTCTTTTCTCTCTTCTCTTTGGAGAATCCTATTAGGAATAGGATTGGGGGGGGGGAGTCCTACTCCCAGTGGGAGTAGGACTCCTCCTGCGCCCCTCTCCCTGGCCGGCCGAACCCCTCCCCCTGCTCCTTTATATACGGGGGCAGGGGGCACCCCATAGACACACAAGTTGATCATTGTTGATCGTTCCTTAGCCGTGTGCGGTGCCCCCTGCCACCAAATTCCACCTCGGTCATATCGTTGTAGAGCTTAGGCGAAGCCCTGCGTCGGTAGTACATCAAGATCGTCACCACGCCATCGTGCTGACAGAACTCTTCCTCGACGCTTTGCTGGATCGGAGCCCGAGGATCGTCATCGAGCTGAACGTGTGCTAAGAACTCGGAGGTGCCGGAGTAACGGTACTTGGATCGGTCGGATCGGGAAGAAGACGTACGACTACTTCCTCTACGTTGTGTCAACGCTTCCATTGCGATCTACAAGGGTACGTAGATCAGACTCTCCCCCTCGTTGCTATGCATCACCATGATCTTGCGTGTGCGTAGGAAAATTTTCGAAATTACTACGTTCCCCAACAGTGGCATCCGAGCCTAGGTTTTATGGTTTGATGTTATTTGCACGAGTAGAACACAAGTGAGTTGTGGGCGATACAAGTCATACTGCCTACCAGCATGTCATACTTTGGTTCGGCGGTATTGTTGGACAAGACGATCCGGACCAACCTTACGCGTACTCTTACGCGAGACCGGTTCCCTCGACGTGCTTTGCACATAGATGGCTTGCGGAAGACTGTCTCTCCAACTTTAGTTGAACCAAGTGTGGCTACGCCCGGTCCTTGAGAAGGTTAAAACGGAGTCTATTTGACAAACTATCGTTGTGGTTTTGATGCATAGGTGAGATGAGTTCTTGCTTAAGCCCGTAGCAGCCACGTAAAACTTGCAACAACAAAGTAGAGGACATCTAACTTGTTTTTGCAGGGCATGTTGTGATGTGATATGGTCAAGGCATGATGCTAAATTTTATTGTATGAGATGATCATGTTTTGTAACCAAGTTATCGGCAACTGGCAGGAGCCATATGGTTGTCGCTTTATTGTATGCAATGCAATCGCGATGTAATGCTTTACTTTATTACTAAGCGGTAGTGATAGTCGTGGAAGCATAAGATTGGCGAGACGACAACGATGCTACGATGGAGATCAAGGTGTCGCGCCGGTGACGATGGTGATCATGAAGGTGCCTCGGAGATGGAGATCACAAGCACAAGATGATGATGGCCATATCATATCACTTATATTGATTGCATGTGATGTTTATCTTTTATGCACCTTATCTTGCTTTGATTGACGGTAGCATTATAAGATGATCTCTCACTAAATTATCAAGAAGTGTTCTCCCTGAGTATGCACCGTTGCCAAAGTTCGTCGTGCCCAGACACCACGTGATGATCGGGTGTGATAAGCTCTACGTCCATCTGCAACGGGTGCAAGCCAGTTTTGCACATGCAGAATACTCAGGTTAAACTTGACGAGCCTAGCATATGCAGATATGGCCTCGGAACACAGAGACCGAAAGGTCGAGCGTGAATCATATAGTAGATATGATCAACATGACAATGTTCACCATTGAAAACTACTCCGTCTCACATGATGATCGGTTACGGTTTAGTTGATTTGGATCACGTGATCACTTAGAGGATTAGAGGGATATCTATCTAAGTGGGAGTTCTTAAGTAATATGATTAATTGAACTTAAATTTATCATGAACTTAGTCCTGGTAGTATTAGCATATCTATGTTGAAGATCAATAGCTCGCGTTGTTGCTTTCATATGTTTATTTTGATATGTTCCTAGAGAAAATTGTGTTGAAAGATGTTAGTAGCAATGATGCGGATTGGATCCGTGATCTGAGGTTTATCCTCATTGCTGCACAGAAGAATTATGTCCTTGATGCACCGCTAGGTGACAGACCTATTGCAGGAGCAGATGCAGACGTTATGAACGTTTGGCTAGCTCAATATGATGACTACTTGATAGTTTAGTGCACCATGCTTAATGGCTTAGAATCGGGACTTCAAAGATGTTTTGAAACATCATGGACCATATGAGATGTTCCAGGAGTTGAAGTTAATATTTCAAGCAAATACCCGAGTTGAGAGATATGAAGTCTCCAACAAGTTCTATAGCTAAAAGATGGAGGAGAATCGCTCAACTAGTGAGCATGTGCTCAGATTGTCTGGGTACTACAATCGCTTGAATCAAGTGGGAGTTAATCTTCCAGATAAGATAGTGATTGACAGAATTCTCTAGTCATCATCAGTAAGTTAGTAGAACTTCGTGATGAACTATAATATGCAAGGGATAATGGAAACAACTCCCAAGCTCTTCGTGATGCTGAAATCAACGAAGGTAGAAATCAAGAAAAACAACAAGTGTTGATGGTTGACAAGACCACTAGTTTCAAGAAAAGGGCAAAGGGAAGAAGGGGAACTTCAAGAAGAACGGCAAGCAAGTTGCTGCTCAAGTGAAGAAGCCCAAGTCTGATCCTAAGCCTGAGACTAAGTGCTTCTACTGCAAAGGGACTGGTCACTGGAAGTGGAATTACCCCAAGTGATTGGCGGATAAGAAGGATGGCAGAGTGAACATAAGTATATTTGATATACATGTTATCGATGTGTACTTTACTAGTGTTTATAGCAAACCCTCAGTATTTGATACTAGTTCAGTTGCTAAGATTAGTAACTTGAAACGGGAGTTGCAGAATAAACAGAGACTAGTTAAGGGTGAAGTGACGATGTGTGTTGGAAGTGGTTCCAAGATTGATATGATCATCATCGCACACTCCCCATAATTTTGGGATTAGTGTTGAACCTAAATAAGTGTTATTTGGTGTTTGCGTTGAGCATGAATATGATTTGATCATGTTTATTGTAATACGGTTATTCATTTAAGTAAGAGAATAAATTGTTGTTTTGTTTACATGAATAAAACCTTATATGGTTACACACCCAATGAAAATAGTTCGTTGGATCTCGATCGTAGTGATACACATAATCATAATATTGAAACCAAAAGATGCAAAGTTAATAATGATAGTGCAACTTATTTGTAGCACTGCCATTTAGGTCATATTGGTGTAAAGCGCATGAAGAAACTCCATGCTGATGGGCTTTTGGAATCACTTGATTATGAATCAGTTGATGCTTACGAACCATGCCTCATGGGCAAGATGACTAAGACTCTGTTCTTCAGAACAATGGAGCGAGCAACAGATTTGTTGGAAATCATACATACTGATGTATGTGGTCCGATGAATATTGAGGCTCGCGACAGGTATCATTATTTTCTGATCTTCACAGATGATTTGAGCAGATATGAGTATATCTACTTGATGAAACATAAGTCTGAAACATTTGAAAAGTTCAAAGAATTTCAGAGTGAAGTGAAAAATCATCGTAACAAGAAAATAAAGTTTCTATGATCTGATCGTAGAGAAAAGTATTTGAGTTACGAGTTTGGCCTTCAGTTAAAAACAATGTGAAATAGTTTCACTACTCACGCCACCTGGAACACCACAGCATAATGGTGTGTCCGAACGTCATAACCCTACTTTATTGGATATAGTGCAATCTATGATGTTTCTTACCGATTTACCACTATCGTTTTGGGGTTATGCATTAGAGACAACTGCATTCACGTTAAATAGGGCACCATATAAATCCGTTGAGACGACACCGTGTGAACTATGGTTTGGCAAGAAACCTAAGCTGTCGTTTCTTAAAGTTTGGGGTTGCGATGCTTATATGAAAAAGTTTCATCCTGATAAGCTCAAACTCAAATCGGAGAAGTGCGTCTTCATAGGATATCCAAAGGAAACTATTGGATACACCTTCTATCACAGATCCGAAGGCAAGACTTTTGTTGCTAAAATTCGGAAACTTTCTGGAGAAGGAGTTTCTCTCGAAAGAAGTGAGTGGGAGGAAAGTAGAACTTGACGAGGTAACTGTACCTGCTCCCTTGTTGGAAAGTAGCACATCACAGAAAACTGTTTCTGTGACACCTACACCAGTTAGTGAGGAAGCTAATGATGATGATCATGAAACTTCAGAACAAGATACTACTGAACCTCATAGATCAACCAGAGTAAGATCCACGCCAGAGTGGTACGGTAATCCTTTTCTGGAAGTCATGCTACTAGATCATGATGAACCTACGAACTATGAGGAAGCGATGATGAGCCCAGATTCCGCGGAATGGTTTGAGGCCATGAAATCTGAGATATGATCCATGTATGAGAACAAAGTATGGACTTTGATGGATTTGCCCGATGATCGGCAAACCATAGAAAATAAATGGATCTTCAAGAGGAAGACGGACGCTGATAGTAGTGTTACTATCTACAAAGCTAGAATTGTCGGAAAAGTTTTTCGACAAGTTCAAGGTGTTGACTACGATGAGTTTTTTCTCACTCGTATCTATGCTTAAGTCTGTCCGAATCATGTTAGCAATTGCCGCATTTTATGAAATCTGGCAAATGGATAAACAAAACTGCATTCTTTAATGGATTTATTAAAGAAGAGTTGTATGTGATGCAACTAGAAGGTTTTGTCAATCCGAAAGGTGCTAACAAAATGTGCAAGCTCCAGCGATCCATCTGTGGACTGGTGCAAGCATCTCGGAGTTGGAATATACGCTTTGATAAGTTGATCAAAGCATATAGTTTTATACAGACTTGCGGTGAAGCCTGTATTTACAAGAAAGTGAGTGGGAGCACTACAGCATTTCTGATAAGTATATGTGAATGACATATTGTTGATCGGAAATAATGTAGAATTATTCTGTAAAGCATAAAGGAGTGTTTGAAAGGAGTTTTTCAAAGAAAGACTTCGGTGAAGCTGCTTACATATTGAGCTCCAAGATCTATAGAGATAGATCAAGACGCTTGATAAGTTTTTTCAATGAGTACATACCTTGACAAGATTTTGAAGTAGTTCAAAATGGAACAGTCAAAGAAAGAGTTCTTGCCTGTATTACAAGGTGTGAAGTTGAGTAAGACTGAAAGCCCGACCACGACAGAAGATAGAAAGAGAATGAAAGTCATTCCCTATGCCTTGGCCATAGGTTCTATAAAGTATGTCATGCTGTATGCCAGATCTATTGTATACCCTGCACTGATTTGGCAAGGGAGTACAATAGTGATCTAGGAGTAGATCACTGGACAGCGGTCAGAATTATCCTTAGTGAAATAAGGATATGTTTCTCGATTATGGACTTGACAAAAGGTTCGTCGTAAAGGGTTACGCCGATGCAAGTTTTGACACTAATCTAGATGACTCTAAGTCTCGGTCTAGATACATATTGAAAGTGGGAGCAATTAGCTAGAGTAGCTCCATGCAGAGCATTGTTGACATAAAAATTTGCAAAATACATGTGGATCTGAATGTGGCAGACCCGTTGACTAAGATTCTCTCACAAGCAAAACATGATCACACCTTAGTACTCTTTGGGGTTAATCACATAGCGATGTGAACTAGATTACTAAATCCAGTAAACCCTTTGGGTGTTGGTCACATGGCGATGTGAACTATGGGTGTTAATCACATGGTGATGTGAACTATTGCTGTTAAATCACATGACGATGTGAACTAGATTATTGACTCTAGTGCAAGTGGGAGACTGAAGGAAATATGCCCTAGAGGCAATAATAAAGTTATTATTTATTTCCTTATATCATGATAAATGTTTATTATTCATGCTAGAATTGTATTAACCGGAAACATAATACATGTGTGAATACATAGACAAACAGAGTGTCACTAGTATGACTCTACTTGACTAGCTCGTTAATCAAAGATGGTTATGTTTCCTAACCATGAACAAAGAGTTGTTATTTGATTAACGAGGTCACATCATTAGTTGAATGATCTGATTGACATGACCCATTCCATTAGCTTAGCACCCGATCGTTTAGTATGTTGCTATTGCTTTCTTCATGACTTATACATGTTCCTATAACTATGAGATTATGCAACTCCCGTTTACCGGAGGAACACTTTGGGTACTACCAAACGTCACAACGTAAGTGGGTGATTATAAAGGAGTACTACAGGTGTCTCCAATGGTAGATGTTGGGTTGGCGTATTTCGAGATTAGGGTGTGTCACTCCGATTGTCGGAGAGGTATCTCTGGGCCCTCTCGGTAATACACATCACATAAAGCCTTGCAAGCATAATAACTAAGATGTTAGTTATGAGATGATGTATTACGGAACGAGTAAAGAGACTTGCCAGTAACGAGATTGAACTAGGTATTGGATACCGACGATCGAATCTCGGGCAAGTAACATACCGATGACAAAGGGAACAACGTATGTTGTTATGCGGTCTGACCGATAAAGATCTTCGTAGAATATGTAGGAGCCAATATGGGCATCCAGGTCCCGCTATTGGTTATTGACCGGAGACATGTCTCGGTCATGTCTACATTGTTCTCGAACCGTAGGGTCCGCACGCTTAACGTTACGATGACAGTTATTATGAGTTTATGCATTTTGATGTACCGAAGGTTGTTCGGAGTCCCAGATGTGATCACGGACATGACGAGGAGTCTCGAAATGGTCGAGACGTAAAGATTGATATATTGGAAGCCTATGTTTGGACATCGGAAGTGTTCCGGGTGAAATCGGGATTTTACCGGAATACCGGGAGGGTTACCGGAACCCCCCGGGAGGCAAATGGGCCTATTGGGCCTTAGTGGAAAAGTGAAAGGGGCTGCCCACAAGGGCTGCGCGCCTCCCCCCCTTCCCTAGTCCTATTAGGACTAGGAGAAGGGGCCGGCCCCCCTCTTTTCTCTCTTCTCTTTGGAGAATCCTATTAGGAATAGGATTGGGGGGGGGAGTCCTACTCCCAGTGGGAGTAGGACTCCTCCTGCGCCCCTCTCCCTGGCCGGCCGAACCCCTCCCCCTGCTCCTTTATATACGGGGGCAGGGGGCACCCCATAGACACACAAGTTGATCATTGTTGATCGTTCCTTAGCCGTGTGCGGTGCCCCCTGCCACCAAATTCCACCTCGGTCATATCGTTGTAGAGCTTAGGCGAAGCCCTGCGTCGGTAGTACATCAAGATCGTCACCACGCCGTCGTGCTGACGGAACTCTTCCTCGACGCTTTGCTGGATCGGAGCCCGAGGATCGTCATCGAGCTGAACGTGTGCTAAGAACTCGGAGGTGCCGGAGTAACGGTACTTGGATCGGTCGGATCGGGAAGAAGACGTACGACTACTTCCTCTACGTTGTGTCAACGCTTCCGTTGCGATCTACAAGGGTACGTAGATCAGACTCTCCCCCTCATTGCTATGCATCACCATGATCTTGCGTGTGCGTAGGAAAATTTTCGAAATTACTACGTTCCCCAACAGTGGCATCCGAGCCTAGGTTTTATGGTTTGATGTTATTTGCACGAGTAGAACACAAGTGAGTTGTGGGCGATACAAGTCATACTGCCTACCAGCATGTCATACTTTGGTTCGGCGGTATTGTTGGACAAGACGATCCGGACCAACCTTACGCGTACTCTTACGCGAGACCGGTTCCCTCGACGTGCTTTGCACATAGATGGCTTGCGGAAGACTGTCTCTCCAACTTTAGTTGAACCAAGTGTGGCTACGCCCGGTCCTTGAGAAGGTTAAAACGGAGTCTATTTGACAAACTATCGTTGTGGTTTTGATGCATAGGTGAGATGAGTTCTTGCTTAAGCCCGTAGCAGCCACGTAAAACTTGCAACAACAAAGTAGAGGACGTCTAACTTGTTTTTGCAGGGCATGTTGTGATGTGATATGGTCAAGGCATGATGCTAAATTTTATTGTATGAGATGATCATGTTTTGTAACCAAGTTATCGGCAACTGGCAGGAGCCATATGGTTGTCGCTTTATTGTATGCAATGCAATCGCGATGTAATGCTTTACTTTATTACTAAGCGGTAGTGATAGTCGTGGAAGCATAAGATTGGCGAGACGACAACGATGCTACGATGGAGATCAAGGTGTCGCGCCGGTGACGATGGTGATCATGAAGGTGCCTCGGAGATGGAGATCACAAGCACAAGATGATGATGGCCATATCATATCACTTATATTGATTGCATGTGATGTTTATCTTTTATGCACCTTATCTTGCTTTGATTGACGGTAGCATTATAAGATGATCTCTCACTAAATTATCAAGAAGTGTTCTCCCTGAGTATGCACCGTTGCCAAAGTTCGTCGTGCCCAGACACCACGTGATGATCGGGTGTGATAAGCTCTACGTCCATCTGCAACGGGTGCAAGCCAGTTTTGCACATGCAGAATACTCAGGTTAAACTTGACGAGCCTAGCATATGCAGATATGGCCTCGGAACACAGAGACCGAAAGGTCGAGCGTGAATCATATAGTAGATATGATCAACATGACAATGTTCACCATTGAAAACTACTCCGTCTCACATGATGATCGGTTACGGTTTAGTTGATTTGGATCACGTGATCACTTAGAGGATTAGAGGGATATCTATCTAAGTGGGAGTTCTTAAGTAATATGATTAATTGAACTTAAATTTATCATGAACTTAGTCCTGGTAGTATTAGCATATCTATGTTGAAGATCAATAGCTCGCGTTGTTGCTTTCATATGTTTATTTTGATATGTTCCTAGAGAAAATTGTGTTGAAAGATGTTAGTAGCAATGATGCGGATTGGATCCGTGATCTGAGGTTTATCCTCATTGCTGCACAGAAGAATTATGTCCTTGATGCACCGCTAGGTGACAGACCTATTGCAGGAGCAGATGCAGACGTTATGAACGTTTGGCTAGCTCAATATGATGACTACTTGATAGTTTAGTGCACCATGCTTAATGGCTTAGAATCGGGACTTCAAAGATGTTTTGAAACATCATGGACCATATGAGATGTTCCAGGAGTTGAAGTTAATATTTCAAGCAAATACCCGAGTTGAGAGATATGAAGTCTCCAACAAGTTCTATAGCTAAAAGATGGAGGAGAATCGCTCAACTAGTGAGCATGTGCTCAGATTGTCTGGGTACTACAATCGCTTGAATCAAGTGGGAGTTAATCTTCCAGATAAGATAGTGATTGACAGAATTCTCTAGTCATCATCACTAAGTTAGTAGAACTTCGTGATGAACTATAATATGCAAGGGATAATGGAAACAACTCCCAAGCTCTTCGTGATGCTGAAATCAACGAAGGTAGAAATCAAGAAAAACAACAAGTGTTGATGGTTGACAAGACCACTAGTTTCAAGAAAAGGGCAAAGGGAAGAAGGGGAACTTCAAGAAGAACGGCAAGCAAGTTGCTGCTCAAGTGAAGAAGCCCAAGTCTGATCCTAAGCCTGAGACTAAGTGCTTCTACTGCAAAGGGACTGGTCACTGGAAGTGGAATTACCCCAAGTGATTGGCGGATAAGAAGGATGGCAGAGTGAACATAAGTATATTTGATATACATGTTATCGATGTGTACTTTACTAGTGTTTATAGCAAACCCTCAGTATTTGATACTAGTTCAGTTGCTAAGATTAGTAACTTGAAACGGGAGTTGCAGAATAAACAGAGACTAGTTAAGGGTGAAGTGACGATGTGTGTTGGAAGTGGTTCCAAGATTGATATGATCATCATCGCACACTCCCCATAATTTTGGGATTAGTGTTGAACCTAAATAAGTGTTATTTGGTGTTTGCGTTGAGCATGAATATGATTTGATCATGTTTATTGTAATACGGTTATTCATTTAAGTAAGAGAATAAATTGTTGTTTTGTTTACATGAATAAAACCTTATATGGTTACACACCCAATGAAAATAGTTCGTTGGATCTCGATCATAGTGATACACATAATCATAATATTGAAACCAAAAGATGCAAAGTTAATAATGATAGTGCAACTTATTTGTAGCACTGCCATTTAGGTCATATTGGTGTAAAGCGCATGAAGAAACTCCATGCTGATGGGCTTTTGGAATCACTTGATTATGAATCAGTTGATGCTTACGAACCATGCCTCATGGGCAAGATGACTAAGACTCTGTTCTTCAGAACAATGGAGCGAGCAACAGATTTGTTGGAAATCATACATACTGATGTATGTGGTCCGATGAATATTGAGGCTCGCGACAGGTATCATTATTTTCTGATCTTCACAGATGATTTGAGCAGATATGAGTATATCTACTTGATGAAACATAAGTCTGAAACATTTGAAAAGTTCAAAGAATTTCAGAGTGAAGTGAAAAATCATCGTAACAAGAAAATAAAGTTTCTATGATCTGATCGTAGAGAAAAGTATTTGAGTTACGAGTTTGGCCTTCAGTTAAAAACAATGTGAAATAGTTTCACTACTCACGCCACCTGGAACACCACAGCATAATGGTGTGTCCGAACGTCATAACCCTACTTTATTGGATATAGTGCAATCTATGATGTTTCTTACCGATTTACCACTATCGTTTTGGGGTTATGCATTAGAGACAACTGCATTCACGTTAAATAGGGCACCATATAAATCCGTTGAGACGACACCGTGTGAACTATGGTTTGGCAAGAAACCTAAGCTGTCGTTTCTTAAAGTTTGGGGTTGCGATGCTTATATGAAAAAGTTTCATCCTGATAAGCTCAAACTCAAATCGGAGAAGTGCGTCTTCATAGGATATCCAAAGGAAACTATTGGATACACCTTCTATCACAGATCCGAAGGCAAGACTTTTGTTGCTAAAATTCGGAAACTTTCTGGAGAAGGAGTTTCTCTCGAAAGAAGTGAGTGGGAGGAAAGTAGAACTTGACGAGGTAACTGTACCTGCTCCCTTGTTGGAAAGTAGCACATCACAGAAAACTGTTTCTGTGACACCTACACCAGTTAGTGAGGAAGCTAATGATGATGATCATGAAACTTCAGAACAAGATACTACTGAACCTCGTAGATCAACCAGAGTAAGATCCACGCCAGAGTGGTACGGTAATCCTTTTCTGGAAGTCATGCTACTAGATCATGATGAACCTACGAACTATGAGGAAGCGATGATGAGCCCAGATTCCGCGGAATGGTTTGAGGCCATGAAATCTGAGATATGATCCATGTATGAGAACAAAGTATGGACTTTGATGGATTTGCCCGATGATCGGCAAACCATAGAAAATAAATGGATCTTCAAGAGGAAGACGGACGCTGATAGTAGTGTTACTATCTACAAAGCTAGAATTGTCGGAAAAGTTTTTCGACAAGTTCAAGGTGTTGACTACGATGAGTTTTTTCTCACTCGTATCTATGCTTAAGTCTGTCCGAATCATGTTAGCAATTGCCGCATTTTATGAAATCTGGCAAATGGATAAACAAAACTGCATTCTTTAATGGATTTATTAAAGAAGAGTTGTATGTGATGCAACTAGAAGGTTTTGTCAATCCGAAAGGTGCTAACAAAATGTGCAAGCTCCAGCGATCCATCTGTGGACTGGTGCAAGCATCTCGGAGTTGGAATATACGCTTTGATAAGTTGATCAAAGCATATAGTTTTATACAGACTTGCGGTGAAGCCTGTATTTACAAGAAAGTGAGTGGGAGCACTACAGCATTTCTGATAAGTATATGTGAATGACATATTGTTGATCGGAAATAATGTAGAATTATTCTGTAAAGCATAAAGGAGTGTTTGAAAGGAGTTTTTCAAAGAAAGACTTCGGTGAAGCTGCTTACATATTGAGCTCCAAGATCTATAGAGATAGATCAAGACGCTTGATAAGTTTTTTCAATGAGTACATACCTTGACAAGATTTTGAAGTAGTTCAAAATGGAACAGTCAAAGAAAGAGTTCTTGCCTGTATTACAAGGTGTGAAGTTGAGTAAGACTGAAAGCCCGACCACGACAGAAGATAGAAAGAGAATGAAAGTCATTCCCTATGCCTTGGCCATAGGTTCTATAAAGTATGTCATGCTGTATGCCAGATCTATTGTATACCCTGCACTGATTTGGCAAGGGAGTACAATAGTGATCTAGGAGTAGATCACTGGACAGCGGTCAGAATTATCCTTAGTGAAATAAGGATATGTTTCTCGATTATGGACTTGACAAAAGGTTCGTCGTAAAGGGTTACGCCGATGCAAGTTTTGACACTAATCTAGATGACTCTAAGTCTCGGTCTAGATACATATTGAAAGTGGGAGCAATTAGCTAGAGTAGCTCCATGCAGAGCATTGTTGACATAAAAATTTGCAAAATACATGTGGATCTGAATGTGGCAGACCCGTTGACTAAGATTCTCTCACAAGCAAAACATGATCACACCTTAGTACTCTTTGGGGTTAATCACATAGCGATGTGAACTAGATTACTAAATCCAGTAAACCCTTTGGGTGTTGGTCACATGGCGATGTGAACTATGGGTGTTAATCACATGGTGATGTGAACTATTGCTGTTAAATCACATGACGATGTGAACTAGATTATTGACTCTAGTGCAAGTGGGAGACTGAAGGAAATATGCCCTAGAGGCAATAATAAAGTTATTATTTATTTCCTTATATCATGATAAATGTTTATTATTCATGCTAGAATTGTATTAACCGGAAACATAATACATGTGTGAATACATAGACAAACAGAGTGTCACTAGTATGACTCTACTTGACTAGCTCGTTAATCAAAGATGGTTATGTTTCCTAACCATGAACAAAGAGTTGTTATTTGATTAACGAGGTCACATCATTAGTTGAATGATCTGATTGACATGACCCATTCCATTAGCTTAGCACCCGATCGTTTAGTATGTTGCTATTGCTTTCTTCATGACTTATACATGTTCCTATAACTATGAGATTATGCAACTCCCGTTTACCGGAGGAACACTTTGGGTACTACCAAACGTCACAACGTAACTGGGTGATTATAAAGGAGTACTACAGGTGTCTCCAATGGTAGATGTTGGGTTGGCGTATTTCGAGATTAGGGTTTGTCACTCCGATTGTCGGAGAGGTATCTCTGGGCCCTCTCGGTAATACACATCACATAAAGCCTTGCAAGCATAATAACTAAGATGTTAGTTATGAGATGATGTATTACGGAACGAGTAAAGAGACTTGCCAGTAATGAGATTGAACTAGGTATTGGATACTGACGATCGAATCTCGGGCAAGTAACATACCGATGACAAAGGGAACAACGTATGTTGTTATGCGGTCTGATCGATAAAGATCTTCGTAGAATATGTAGGAGCCAATATGGGCATCCAGGTCCCGCTATTGGTTATTGACCGGAGACATGTCTCGGTCATGTCTACATTGTCCTCGAACCGTAGGGTCCGCACGCTTAACGTTACGATGACAGTTATTATGAGTTTATGCATTTTGATGTACCGAAGGTTGTTCGGAGTCCCAGATGTGATCACGGACATGACGAGGAGTCTCGAAATGGTCGAGACGTAAAGATTGATATATTGGAAGCCTATGTTTGGACATCGGAAGTGTTCCGGGTGAAATCGGGATTTTACCGGAATACCGGGAGGGTTACCGGAACCCCCGGGGAGGCAAATGGGCCTATTGGGCCTTAGTGGAAAAGTGAAAGGGGCTGCCCACAAGGGCTGCGCGCCTCCCCCCTTCCCTAGTCCTATTAGGACTAGGAGAAGGGGCCGGCCCACCTCTTTTCTCTCTTCTCTTTGGAGAATCCTATTAGGAATAGGATTGGGGGGGGGGAGTCCTACTCCCGGTGGGAGTAGGACTCCTCCTGCGCCCCTCTCCCTGGCCGGCCGAACCCCTCCCCCTGCTCCTTTATATACGGGGGCAGGGGGCACCCCATAGACACACAAGTTGATCATTGTTGATCGTTCCTTAGCCGTGTGCGGTGCCCCCTGCCACCAAATTCCACCTCGGTCATATCGTTGTAGAGCTTAGGCAAAGCCCTGCGTCGGTAGTACATCAAGATCGTCACCACGCCGTCGTGCTGACGGAACTCTTCCTCGACGCTTTGCTGGATCGGAGCCCGAGGATCGTCATCGAGCTGAACGTGTGCTAAGAACTCGGAGGTGCCGGAGTAACGGTACTTGGATCGGTCGGATCGGGAAGAAGACGTACGACTACTTCCTCTACGTTGTGTCAACGCTTCCGTTGCGATCTACAAGGGTACGTAGATCAGACTCTCCCCCTCGTTGCTATGCATCACCATGATCTTGCGTGTGCGTAGGAAAATTTTCGAAATTACTACGTTCCCCAACATTCACATCTCTGCAAAACTCGATCAAGGTTGCTCAAGCAATCATCAAAAGAAGATCCATAGACGAAAAAATCATCCATGAAAACCTCACAAATCTTTTCACAAAAGTCAGAGAATATAGCCATCATGCATCTTTGAAAGGTAGCAGGTGCATTACATAAACCAAAAGGCATACGTCTATAAGCAAAAGTACCAAAAGGGCAAGTAAAAGTAGTCTTTGATTGATCCTTGGCTGACACAGGTATTTGAGAGAAACCAGAATAACCATCTAGAAAGCAAAAATGTGTATGTTTGGATAATCTTTCTAGCATTTGATCGATAAAAGGTAAGGGGTAATGATCCTTTTTAGTGGCCTTATTCAATTTGCAGAAATCAATTACCATCCTATAACCTATAATAATTCTTTGAGGAATCAATTCATCTTTATCATTAGGAACGATAGTAATACCTCCCTTCTTAGGGACACAATGGACAGGACTTACCCACTGACTATCAGCAACTGGATAAATTATAACTGCCTCAAGGAGATTTTTAGTATTTCCTTTCACCACTTCTTTCATTTTAGGATTCAGCCGTCGTTGATGATCATGAACTGGTTTATCATCTTCTTCCAAATTTATTTTATGTTGACATAGAGTGGGACTAATGCCCTTAAGATCATCAAGAGTATACCCAATAGCAGCACGGTGCTTTTTCAGAGTTTTCAATAATCTCTCTTCCTCATGCTCTGAAAGGTTAGCACTAATAATAATGGGATATATCTTTTTCTCATCAAGATAAGCATATCTAAGAGTATCAGGCAACGGTTTAAGCTCAAACACGGGATCACCCTTGGGTGGAGGAGGATCCCCTAGGATTTCAACAGGCAAATTGTGTTTCAGAATAGGTTCCTGTTTAAAGAATACTTCATCTATTTCCCTTCTTTCATTCATAAACATATCATTTTCATGGTCTAGCAAATATTGTTCTAAAGGATCACTAGGAGGTACGGCAATAGAAGCAAGACCAATAATTTCATCCTTACTAGGTAATTCTTCTTCACGGTGTCGTCTACTAAATTTAGTGAAATTAAATTCATGAGACATATCATCTAAACCGATAGTAACAACATCCTTTTTGCAATCTATCTTAGCATTAACAGTGTTTAAGAAGGGTCTACCAAATATAATGGGACAAAAGCTATCTTGTGGGGAACCAAGAACAAGAAAATCGGCAGGATATTTAGTTTTCCCACACAAGACTTCAACATCTCTAACAATTCCCATTGGTGAAATAGTATCTCTATTGGGAAGTTTAATTGTGACATCATTATCTTCTAACTCAACAGGTGCAATATCATGCATAATTTCTCTATATAGGTCAATAGGCATTGCACTAGCACTAGCACCCATATCACATAAGCCGTGATAACAATGATCTCCTATTTTAACAGAAATGACACGCATGCCTACCACAGGTCTAGGTTTATCTTTAGCACAAGGTTTAGCAATTTTAGCAGTTTCATCACATAAATAAATAACATGCCCATCAATATTATCAGCCAAAAGATCTTTAACAATAGCAATATTAGGTTCAACTTTAACTTGCTCAGGAGGTGTATAAGTTCTAATATTGCTTTTACGAATCACAGTTGAAGCTTTAGCATGATCCTTTATCCTAACAGGGAAAGGTGGTTTCTCAACATAAGAAGTGGGTGTTGGGGAACGTAGTAATTTCAAAAAAATTCCTACGCACACGCAAGATCATGGTGATGCATAGCAACAAGGGGGAGAGCATGATCTACATACCCTTGTAGATCGCAACGGAAGCGTTGACACAACCTAGAGGAAGTAGTCGTACGTCTTCTTCCCGTCTGACCGATCCAAGCACCGTTACTCCGGCGCCTCCGAGTTCTTAGCACACGTACAGCTCGATGACGATCCCCGGGCTCCGATCTAGCAAAGCTTCGAGGAGGAGTTCCGTCAGCATGACGGCGTGGTGACAATCTTGATGTTCTACCGACGCAGGGCTTCGCCTAAGCACTACAACGACATGATCGAGGTGGAATATGATGGCAGGGGGCACTGCACACGGCTAAGGAACGATCTCAAAGATCAACTTGTGTGTCTAGAGGTGCCCCCTGCCCCCGTATATAAAGGATCCAAGGGGGAGGGGTTCGGCCGGCCCTATGGTGGCGCAGGAGGAGTCCTACTCCTACCGGGAGTAGGACTCCCCCCCTTTTCCCAGTCCAAGTAGGATTGGTGGAGAAGAGAGGGAAAGAGGGGGGCGCCGCCCCTCCCTCCTAGTCCAATTCGGACTAGGGGGAGAGGGGCGCACGGCCTGCCCTGGCAGCCCCTCCCACTTCTCCACTTTAGACCCATAAGGCCCATTAACCCCCCCCCCCCGGGGGGGGGGGGGGTTCGGTAACCCCCCGGTGCTTCGGTTTTATCCGATACTCTTCCGGAACCCTTCCGGTGTCCGAATATAGTCATCCAATATATCAATCTTTATGTCTCGACCATTTAGAGACTCCTCATCATGTCCGTGATCACAGCCGGGACTCCGAACTAACTTCGGTACATCAAAATGCATAAACTCATAATAACTGTCATCGTAACATTAAGCGTGCGGACCCTACGGTTCGAGAACAATGTAGACATGACCGAGACACGTCTCTGGTCAATAACCAATAGCAGGACCTGGATGCCCATATTGGCTCCTACATATTCTACGAAGATCTTTTATCGGTCAGACCGCATAACAACATACGCTGTTCCCTTTGTCATCGGTATGTTACTTGCCCGAGATTCGATCGTCGGTATCCAATACCTATTTCAATCTTGTTACCGGCAAGTCTCTTTACTCGTTCTGTAATACATCATCTCGCAACTAACTCATTAGTCGCAATGCTTGCAAGGCTTTATGTGATGTGCATTACCGAGAGGGCCCAGAGATACCTCTCCGTCAATCGGAGTGACAAATCCTAATCTCGAAATACGCCAACCCAACATCTACCTTTGGAGACACCTGTAGAGCTCCTTTATAATCACCCAGTTACGTTGTGATGTTTGGTAGCACACAAAGTGTTCCTCCGGTAAACGGGAGTTGCATAATCCCATAGTCATAGGAACATGTATAAGTCATGAAGAAAGCAATAGCAACATACTAAACGATCGGGTGCTAAGCTAATGAAATGGGTCATGTCAATCAGATCATTCAACTAACGATGTGACCTCGTTAATCAAATAACTACACCTTGTTTATGGTTAGGAAACATAACCATCTTTGATTAACGAGCTAGTCAAGTAGAGGCATACTAGTGACACTAAGTTTGTCTATGTATTAACACATGTATTATGTTTCCGGTTAATACAATTCTAGCATGAATAATAAACATTTATCATGATATAAGGAAATAAATAATAACTTTATTATTGCCTCTAGGGCATATTTCCTTCAGTGGGAACAATAGGATCATTATAAGTGATAGTCTTTTCTTCAACTTTAATAGGTGCAACTACTTTTACTTCTATGGGAGGATGATATTTAAACCACTTCTCCTTGGGGAGATCAACATAAGTAGCAAAAGATTCACAGAAAGAAGCTACTATCTTAGAGTCAAGTCCATACTTAGTGCTAAATTTACGAAAAACATCGGTATCTATAAAATATTTAACACAATCAAACTTAGGTGTCATACCTGACTCCTTACCTTCGTCGAGGTCCCAATCTTCAGAGTTGCGTTTAATTCTTTCCAATAAATCCCATTTGAATTCAATAGTCTTCGTTATAAAAGAGCCAGCACAAGAAGTATCGAGCATGGTGTGATTGTTATCAGAAAACCGAGCATATAAATTTTGAATAATCATTTATCTTGAGAGCTCATGATTGGGGCATGAATATAACATTGATTGAAGCCTCCCCAAGCTTGAGCAATGCTTTATCCTTCGCGAGGCCAAAAATTATATATATAATTGCGATCACGATGAACAAGATGCATAGGATAAAACTTCTGATGAAATTCCAATTTCAATCGTTTGTAGTTCCATGACCCCGTATCATCACATAGCCTATACCATGTAAATGCATCTTCCTTCAAAGATAAAGGGAAGACCTTCTTCTTAACAACATCTCCGGGTACACCTGCGAGCTTAAATAATCCACAAACTTCATCCACATATATTAGGTGCTCATCAGGATGAGTTGTTCCGTCTCCTGCAAAAGGATTAGCTAGCAGTTTTTCTATCATACCCGAAAGAATTTCAAAGCAGGCATTTTCATTTTCAGTAAGTTTAGTAGGTTGAGGAGCAACTCTTTGCTCTACTGGTCGGGGTGAAGATACCCTGAACAAGCCCCTCAGAGGATTACTTTCCATAGTGACAAGTGACAGTAAATTTCAGCACACTATATAAATTTTCCTTACCAAATTCCACCTACCAAAGGCGCTTCACTCCCCGGCAACCGCGCCAGAAAAGAGTCTTGATGACCCACAAGTATAGGGGATCTATCGTAGTCCTTTCGATAAGTAAGAGTGTCGAACCCAACGAGGAGCAGAAGGAAATGATAAGCGGTTTCCAGCAAGGTATTCTCTGCAAGTACTGAAATAAGTGGTAACAGATAGTTTTGTGATAGGATAATTTGTAATGAGCAACAAGTAACAAAAGTAAATAAAGTGCATCAAGGTGGCCCAATCCTTTTTGTAGCAAAGGACAAGCCTGGACAAACTCTTATATAGAGAAAAGTGCTCCCGAGGACACATGGGAATATCGTCAAGCTAGTTTTCATCACGTTCATATGATTACCGTTCGGTACTTTGATAATTTGGTATGTGGGTGGACCGGTGCTTGGGTACTATCCTTACTTGGACAAGCATCCCACTCATGATTAACCTCTATTGCAAGCATCTGCAACTATAACAAAAGTATTAAGGTAAACCTAACCATAGCATGAAACATATGGATCCAAATCAGCCCCTTATGAAGCAACGCATAAACTAGGGTTTAAGCTTATGTCACTCTAGCAACCCATCATCTACTTATTACTTCCCAATGCCTTTCTCTAGGCCCAAATAATGGTGAAGTGTTATGTAGTCGACGTTCACATAACACCACTAGAGGAGATACAACATACATCTCATCAAAATATTGAACGAATACCAATTCACATGACTACTAATAGCAAGACTTCTCCCATGTCCTCGGGAACAAACATAACTACTCACAAAGCATATTCATGTTCATAATCAGAGGGGTACTAATATGCATAAAGGATCTGAACATATGATCTTCCACCAAATAAACCAACTAGCATCAACTACAAGGAGTAATTAACACTACTAGCAACCCACAGGTACCAATCCCGGACTTGGAGACAAGAATTGGATACAAGAGATGAACTAGGGTTTTGAGAAGAGATGGTGCTGGTGAAGATGTTGATGGAGATTGTCCTCTCCCGATGAGAGGAGTGTTGTTGGTGATGACGATGGCGATGATTTCCCCCTCCCAGAGGGAAGTTTCCCCGGCAGAACAGCTCCGCCAGAGCCCTAGATTGGTTCCGCCAAGGTTCCGCCTCGTGGCGGCGGAGTTTCGTCCGAGAAGATGGCTTATGATTTTTTCCTCATCGAAATACTTCATATAGCAGAAGATGGCCATCGGAGGGCCACCAGGGGGCCCACGAGGTAGGGGGCGCGCCCAGGGGGGTAGGGCGCGCCCCCACCCTTGTGGGCAGGGTGTGGCCCCCCTGGTGAACTTCTTGCGCTCAGTATTTTATATATATTCTGAAGACGTCTTCCATGAAGTTTCAGGACTTTTGGAGCTGTGCAGAATAGGTCTCTAATATTTGCTCCTTTTCCAGCCCAGAATCCCACCTGCCGGCATTTCCCCTCTTTATGTAAACCTTGTAAAATAAGAGAGAATAAGCATAAGTATTGTGACATAATGTGTAATAACAGCTCATAATGCAATAAATATCGATATAGAAGCATGATGCAAAATGGACGTATCACGGATCTAAATAAATTATATATGTAAAATGCTTATAATTTTGTATAGTTTCATAATATCCAACTTTCATCCATGTTAAAAATGTTAAAAATGTTGTTTGCTTTTATTTTGCATAAATGCCATGTTAAAATGATTTATTTCATAACTAAATAATCGTAGCTCCAAATTTAATAAACTTTATATGTAAATGGGGTACAAAATGCATAGTTTAACATGGTGCAATCATCTTGCATGTTTAACAACTCTAAAATTATGTTTAGGGCAGATCAGTACCAAACCTAAAATATGCACATGAGGATTTTCCGGAATTGTTGTTTGTTATCCCGGCCTCATTTAAATTGCTTAGATAGTATAGTTTTATTATGTTTCACCTCTTGACATGTTTAACAACATTTAATATTGTTGGGTACCTAAACGGGAGAGAACTAAATAATCGAACATGGTGTTTCGTCAATATGCAACTCGTTGCATATTGAGCTCCACTTAACTTGTAGTTTTGCTTGTGCACTTTGCCATGCCATGTTTCATTAAACCGGACATGCATCATACTTGTTTGCGCATCATGCCATGCTTATGTGATGGTTGTTTACTATGTTGCTTGCTTCTTTCCGGGTTGCTTCTCTCGTTAGCTTCGGTTCCATTCCGGAGTTGTGAGGATTCGTTCGACTACGTCCGTTTGTCTTCTTCATGGGACTCGTTCTTCTTCCTTGCGGGATCTCACGCAAGATGACCATACCCTCGAAATCACTTCTATCTTTGCTTGCTAGTTGTTATGTTCTATTGCCATGATGCGCTACCTACCACTTACTTATCATGCCTCCCATATTGTCATGTCAAGCCTCTAACCCACCTTTCCTAGCAAACCGTTGATTGGCTATGTTACCGCTTTTGCTCAGCCCCTCTTATAGCGTTGCTAGTTGCAGGTGAAGATGAAGTTTGTTCCATGTAGGAACATGGATATGTTTGGGATATCACAATATATCTTATTTACTTTAATGCATCTATATACTTGGTAAAGGGTGGAAGGCTCGGCCTCATGCCTGGTGTTTTGTTCGACTCTTGCCGCCCTAGTTTTCGTCATACCGGTGTTATGTTCCTTGATTTTGCGTTCCTTACGCGGTTGGGTGTTATGGGAACCCCTTGACAGTTCGCTTTGAATAAAACTCCTCCAGCAAGGCCCAACCTTGGTTTTACTTTTGCCTAACAACCTATACCTTTCCCTTGGGAGTAATTAACCCGAGGGTCATCTTTATTTTAACCCCCCCCCCCCCGGGCCAGTGCTTCTCTAAGTGTTGGTCCAAACCAGAGCCACTTGCGGCACCACCTTGGGGAAACTTGAGGGCCGGTTTTAGCTGTACGTAGTGTTCATCCGGTGTTGCCCTGAGAACGAGATATGTGCAGCTCCTATCAAGATGTCGGCGCATCGGGCGGTCTTGCTGGTCTTGTTTTACCATTGTCGAAATGTCTTGTAACCGGGATTCCGAGACTGATCGGGTCTTCCCGGGAGAAGGAATATCCTTCGTTGACCGTGAGAGCTTGTGATGGGCTAAGTTGGGACACCCCTGCAGGGTTTTGAACTTTCGAAAGCCGTGCCCGCGGTTATGGACAGATGAGAATTTGTTAATATCCGGTTGTAGAAAACTTGACACTTAACTTAATTAAAATGAATCAACTGCGTGTGTAGCTGTGATGGTCTCTTCTCGGCGGTGTCCAGGAAGTGAACACGGTTCTTGTGTTATGCTTGAAGGTAAGTACTTCCAGGATCACTTCTTGATCACTTCTACTTCCCAACCGTTGCGTTGCTTCTCTTCTCGCTCTCTTTTACATAAGTTAGCCACCATATATGCTTAGTGCTTGTTGCAGCTCCACCTCACTACCTTCTCCTACCCATAAGCTTAAATAGTCTTGATCTCACGGGTGTGAGATTGTTGATTCCCCGTGACTCACAGATACTTCCAAACAGTTGAAGGTGCCGATGATACCAGCCGAGCTCAAGTGGGAGCTCGATGAAGATCTTGTTTGTTGTGTTGTTTCGTTTCCTGTTAATCAGTAGTGGAGCCCAGTTGGAAAGATCGGGGATCTAGCATTTGGGGTTGTCTTCTTTTATTTTGGTTCCGTAGTCGGACCTTGATTGTATTCTGGATGATGTATAACTTGTATTTGTGTGAAGTGGCGATTGTAAGCCAACTCTTTATCCCTTTCTTATTCAATACATGGGATTGTGTGAAGATTACCCCACTTGCGACTAAACTACCATGCGGCTATGCTTCTAAGTCGTGCCTTGACACGTGGGAGATATAGTCGCATTGTGGGTGTGACAGATTTCTATCATATTCTTGCCAGGCTATATTTCCTTTTGCTACTGAGTTGTTTCCCTGGCTGTGGGACCTTCAAGAACCGAGAAGATTTAAAGAAAAGAAAACAATATACAAATATTTTAACGGAAATTAAACAACACAATAGGTCATCCGTTTTCTTTGAGGAAAGGCCGAAGGACATATATTAAATAAAACCAACCGTTACAAGAACTTTCTTAGAGCATATCTCTATCTGACCCCTTAAAATGGGACAGTCCATAAAAATCCGGCGACTACACGGGTTTGACCCTTTTTTGGGCCAGACCAGGGCCTGTATAGTCGCCCGACCCATATTTTTTTTACAGCCCGCAACCCCCCTACCCCACCGCGCATAATATATGTAAGGGATTGCTGTTGAAATACGGGTCGAAACCCTATCCACGCTCTGCCGCAATTCCCAATACCCCTCTTGATTTCTCGCCGCCAGCGACTTATCCCCCGCTTCCCTCTCGATGTGGCCGGAATGAGGTCGGCGAGCCGCGGCGTCGGCGGTGGTGACGACCCCGGGCGAAGGCGGTGCGTCACCACCGACGACATGAGGAAAAGGAGCGCCCATAGCTACACCAACAACGGGCTCTCACCGCCGCCTCCTTTCCTCCGCCGCGAGACGGAGGTGCACGAGGCAGGTGCTCCTCCGCCGCGGGCTGTCCTCCGGCTCCTCCGCCACGGGCAGCTCCTCCGCCGGTGCCTCGAGCTCACGAACGCTGCTCATGCCAGTCAAAAGAGAGCCTAAGGAGCTCCCGCCGCTTCGTGTGGTGAAGAGGAAGCCGGAGGCAGAGCTGAAGCGGCGAGGCGTCATCGGGTCGGAGGATTACCTCCCCCCGGTGGAGGCGGACATCATGGAGGCCACTATCATTGCGTGCTCTGCGCGGGAGGAGGAAGCGGAGCAACGTCGTCGACGGGATGCCGACATTAACAGAATCTTCCTCGAGCAGGGGACCGCGGCGGCGTAGGAGTTCGCGACCAACATAGAAGAGTGGCGCCTCGTAGCCAAGAAGCAGGATGAGGTCTAGTCGACCTTGTCTCCGACGACGAGGACTGAGCTCCTCCGCCGCCACAGCGTCGCCACCACAACCCCTCCCCCCTCCCGGCTCCGGTGAGCCCAATTTTGTAATTAGGGTTACGGTGGCGCCTGCTCCTCCAGATATTAGTTGTAAAAATTCTACTTTGTATGATTTTTTTAAGATGGTGAAGTGCTAATAGTTCTACTGAACTAGTTCAATTTCTCGCGCCAATGTGTGATCTCAAATTTTGTGGGTTCATATTCGGTTGTTGTTCTGCCGCAGCTATTTTTGACCTGTATCCAAAGACAATTGCGAACTGTAAAGGCGCTATAAGGGTTCGCGATATAAAAGGTCTGCTAGAGATTCTCTTACAACAATAAGAAATTACAGGCAGGTCCTTGAAGAAATGACCACTTTCTTCCTTTCGCATTCACCTGTGACACATTGTGAGCGAAGCTCATTGCCGCCTTTGGACTTCCGTCTTAATGGAGCATTCTTGTTGAAATGTAGGAGCTTGTAGAAGCATCGACTGGAAAGTCGTCAAAGTAGAATAGAAGACCCTCACGACTTCAAGCTGGATAGGTCAATTGTTGTTCTAGACAAGTTGATGTTGACGACTAGATAGCCGTTCTCATCCATTTGTACCTATGTTTGTCTGGTGTGCAAAGACATGGAACTTAGGTCACTAAGAGCATCTACAGCCGGATTTGGCAAATCCGAACACTCAAACGCCCGCGGGCAGTGATCGGTCACACCTCAAATTTACTCCTCTGCATCTGGATACCTCAGGGTTAATTTGATAAATGCCACTTCAAATCTGGCGATTCTGAGAAATTCCACTGCAATTTTCAAACTTTGAAAAATGCCATTTCATGCCATTTCCAATGGCATTCTTCGAAGTCTGGAGTGGCGTTTTTCAAAGTTTAGAGATTGCAGTGGCATTTTTCCAAGTTTGAAAATTGCAGTGGCATTTTTATGAATCGCCATAATTGGAGTGACATTTATCAAATTAACCCTTACCATAATCCTCATCGAAGATGTCCACTATCTCTGTGCCGGCTCCGGGTACATGGGCGGCAGCCACAACTTCGGCTCCTGCGGCTCCTCTGCCTCCACCTCAAGTTCAATGAAAAGCGCATCGGTCGCCGCTCGTTCTTGCCAGTTGGCCTCGACATATGCCTCATCCTGGATGGACTCCAGGATGGCCTACTGCTCCGCCATCTTTGTCGCTTGGGCGACTGCGAACTCTGCCATGGCGTCCTCTATGCTGAAGCCCGCAGCCGGCGCCAGATCGTCCTCCGGCTCCTCCACCCCGTCTTCTCCGGATCCGCCACCTCCTTCGAAGCCGACTGCTGCTCCGGCTCCTCCTCCTCCGGCTCTGGCGAGTCCGAAGGTGGGCCGGCTGACGCGGGTGACGCGTCTCGCCCGGATCTCCTCCTCAATCTGGAACCGGCGCTCTGGCGTGAGCATAGCATACATCGTCTTCTTTTGCTGGGCCATGGAGAAGCCGGACGCCTTGGGAAGAGCGGCGGAGCAGGAGAGAGGTGGATTGGCTCGGGATGGCGGTGTGAGAGGGAGGAGGTGGATGTGGCTAGGGTCGGGGCACGCTGACCGGCTTAAATATCTGGATTTGGCCTCAGGCGGTGAGCCGGAGCGGCGCCACGCGACGTTCACACCCCCATCGGAGGAGACGTCCGTCAGACAATTGGGTTTCCGAGTGACTCTGTGTGGGACCCCATCATCGGTCTGATGTGGCGGACGCGTCCGGGTCTCCCCATATTGCCCCATATTTGGGCCGAATATGAGGGGTGCCGGTCAGCCCGGACATTTGAGACCCGTTTGAGCCGTCCGTCTGGGTCTATTTTATTTTTTGACCGGCCACTGACTGGGCCGTCTGTCCGGACGTTTGAGGGAGGTTTGGGGTGCACGGCTGTAGATGCTCTAAGATCAGATTTTCATATGAATTTAGAGGATTAGAATCACTTTTCTTATGTGGATTTTTGATTTATAAGATTGGATGTCAAATAGTTTTTGTACGTGCGCGCACACAGTTTTAAGGTATATAATATACAGGATCAATCCTCTTGAACTTTTGTGTGTGTGATGCAATCGAATAAGTACTACTCTTTTTGTTCATTTTTGTAAGACGTTTTAGACATTTGAAGGAGTAACATAAACTCAGTTATGTAGGGATAGTACCAATGTAATTATTTACTTATTTTTTGCGGGAAATGTAATCATTTCTACAAAAAGTAATCACGTGGTTTTTCATACCATACTGCGATTTCCCTACTCATTTGGTCGATGAGGAGATCGTGAAGTGAGTGTGCTAGAGAATATGTGTTCGCGGTAATGAACACGAGCTACATATCAATGTTTGTTAGCCAGGGACAGACAGACAAGACAGAGAGAGGGACAGCCATCGAACCGCACGCGGGCCAGGCAGCCAGCCAGCGGGGCCGCGCGGCTTCGTGGAGCAGCAACCAGCAATCATACGGGACGTACACACTACCTTTTGAGATTGATTGAGATACGATGAGCAACACTTTTAGCCGTGTGTGTACACAAGCATGCAAAATAAATCACCATAGCATACTCCACATATATGTGCCAGCCAGCCAGCCTACCTAGACACGGTTCTGGCTTAACTCCAGTTGGCATTGGCATTGGCATTGGCAGGCAGGGCGCCAGGGAGGTTTTATTCCGAGTGGAGCGGAGCGGAGTGGGGTGGAGTGGGCTACAACTGCACGACGGTTCACGGCTCAGAAGCTACGGGTTCACCAACGGCTGCCAAGTTCCCGCACGGTTCACAAGCAACCAAGCACATTTTGATTCCATCGCTTGCACGTATATACTAGTATAGAAAGAACATCGGTTTAACAAGAAAAACAAATCGTTGCCTCAAAACAAGTACTCTACTCAGATGCGTTTGTTGCATCTAATCTACCGATTAAGACCCTGTTTGGTTCATAAGTCATAGGACTTTTTTTAGTCTCAACTTATAAGTCCCAAGTCCTTAAAAATCCATACCTCTTTGGTTTTCGGGACTTATAAGTCTCTATAAGACCATATTACAACTATAAGTTCCTATAAATCCCTCCTTGAGAGTCTTATTTCATAAGTTTCAAATACCCACAAAAGTGACCGTATTAAAAGTGTCACATGTTATGCGTCTCATTGGCGGATCCAGTCAATAAATGATGCATGCATGCATCACCCCATCCAACTCACTCTTTGGTTGCTTCTATCAAACCAAACCAAACCAAACCAGCTGCTCAAAAAAAAACCAAGGAAAAGAAAAAAGGAAATGCCCAAAGTCTTTGCTTGATCCAGCAAGGCCTTGGTAACGTTAATTAACACTACGTATTGTTTATGTTTTTTACATGACTTGCCTTCACGTCTTCTTTCTTCCTTTCTTTCACTCTACTACCAAATAGCAATAGTTGTCTGTTTGAACCACCTCCTAAGTCCTCATCCACTCAATTCACTTTGTTTGTCTAATCGTGCAAGTCGCCTCGGTCATTGTTTTTCTACTTCGTCTGCTTCTAATCGTACAAGTTTGCTTTGCAAATCACCCTCTAACTTGCCAGTATTTACATCGTCTTATGTCTTATCAACACCTCTTCTTTTTTCTTCTGTTGACCATATAACTTCTCAAGACGTTGAATTTCTACCGGGTGGCGATGCTAGCCTTCGACGAGATCAAGCAAAGAGAGAGGGTGTTTTGTGTTGACGTGCCCACTGTAAAGTGTGGGCTAAGACCGGGTCAGAATTTCTATCAGGGTTGGCCATGTTTCCTTCAAAACGCGTGCATCTCTGTAAATATGGGTTTTTTCACCCCTTTTTTCTTTATGAAAAGGCAGTGCTCCTGTCGGTTCCTCGAGAAAAAATAACGTTGAATTAATCCTGTGATTTTGGTATCTAAAGCTAGGAACTTGCCTGCATAGGACGTGTCCAGATTCCTCAAGGAAAGCTAGCCAGAGGAGACAACACGTTTGGTCTTAATGAAATAAGCTTAAAATTGCATAAGATACCGACCATGCAAAGGGGACCTAATTAAACCATCACCCTGGTGGCGCACTAACACAGCTGCAAAGCATTTTTCATGCGGAATAACTAGTAACCCAACTAAAAGTGGCAACCTAAGCTACCTAGCTCTAGCTTAGATTGTGGGTGTGCGAATATTGGATTAGTTCTTTTCATATCTAACCAAGCTTTACTCTTCATCTCTCTGGATAAATATGAACAAGTGAAAATAAATAAATAGATGCTCAGTTTTGTCGAGAATTCATGGGGAAAAAATCCTAAACAATTTTAATTCACCCTTGCCCAATCCTAGCCGACCAAAGCAAAATACACTAATTTTTTGGGAGAGTAGGAATTTTATGAACACATTGGAGATATATTGTGGCTTGCACATCACTAGGCCAACACCCAATTCTGAATGCACGAATGTGAACATATAAATGTGTCATGCGGTATGAGAATCCCACACGAGTGAAAACCATGTATATGAAGAGCGATGAAGTCGCTGACGAGGCATGGAAGATAAAAAAGAAATGTGTTGGACCTTCCGAGGGAAAAATAACAAGGCTTGATTGAGCTAATCTATGTAATAAGTACTTCATATCTTACTGAGATAAATTCTTAAGTCGCCCGTAACTTTTTCTTTTTTGCACAAGTCCATAATTCTTTTAATATAAATCATTTAGTCTAGGCAGGAACCTACACTTTCCTACATGAATATTATGTTTTTTTTTTGCATTCTCGGTGAGATAATTGACTCCTTGCAACGTATTCAAAAGTTAACGGTAGTATATTTGGAGTCTAATTTAAATCCTACTAAATAATTGGCTAGTCATATGTTTGCACTCTAATTAAATCCCTTCTAAAAACTTGGCTACTCAATAATTTGATTAAATTTTTGCTTGTGAATGAGTTAGCTACTCATCAAACAGTATCGCCGTGCCAAAAAAAAATTACAACCATCCAAACAAACAGCAATGACCAATTTTTTTGGGTATGGCGAGTTTTGGCCAGCATCCAAACACCTAAGTTTCGATTGTATTCTGAAAAATAAGCTGTACTAGAGTTGCGACAATTAATTTAGATCAGAATGAATAGTAGATATATTTCGAAAAATAAGCTGTACTAGAGCTGCGACAATTGAATTAGATCAGAGTGAGTAGTACTCACGCCATCTGGAAATACTTGTCATTAAAACAGATAAAAAAATCTATCTAGACGTATTTTAGTTCTAGATACATCTTTTTTCAGATAGAGGGAGTAGATGAGTAAGGTAAGTCGGCACCAGATAAATTGTATGGAAGAAAGTGAGGGGCGTAGGCGAAAACATGACCCCGCCTTTTTGAAACTGCGTGGCGTCGCCTGGCATCTCGCTTCCCTTCTTCTCCCCCCGCTTCCATTTCCACTGTGACTCTCGCCATCAGGGCAGGAGCCAGCCAGTCAGTCGGTCGCCCCCTCCCCTCCCCTGCCCGTAAAAACAATCCTCTCGTCTCCTTCTCCCACACGCGCACCACGCGGACGAGGAAGCGGAGCGCACGCGGAGGCGACGAGCGAATGGCGGCGACCCCCACCCGCCATTAGAAGCCCAGTCCAAGTCCCAGTCCAGTCCAGGCAAAGCGCAAAGCGAGGGGCGGCCGGCAGGGGGCATCTCATTCTCCTCGTGCATCCTCTCCCTCTCTCTAGCCTCTAGTCTCTAGTAGCCCAGCAGGCCTGGTCCCGGCGGGAGGACAAGATTCGGGCCATCTCCGTCGGGCGCACGAGAAGGGAATGGGCAGCTACGCCTACCGCTACTGCATGTGCTTCACCCGCAAGTTCCGATCCCCGGACGCGCACCCCCCGCCCGACGTCCGCGCGGCGCACGCCGCCGCCGGGGCCGCGCACGGCGACGACGGCCTCCGGCGATTCCTCGCCGACGTGCAGCGCGAGGACCCCGCCGAGGCCGACCGCGTCCTCGCCGCGCTCTCCGCCGGCGGCGGCGCCGCCGGCGGGATCGCCCGCTTCGTCGGCCGCTCCCCCGCCGCCGCGCTGCCCACGCTCGACGACTTCTTCGGCTTCCTCTTCTCGCCGGACCTCAACCCGCCCATCTCCAACAAGGTTCGTTTGTTCGTTCGTCCGTCCGTCTGTTGCTTGATTCATTGCTGCTGCGGCTACGAGGAAACAGATTGCACGATCTAGTTGCGGTAAATTGCGGCCGATTTTGGCTGGCTTCGGCCTTCCATCTGCTGCCCTGTCTCGCCGTGCAATGCTAGCGGCGGTCAACGAGATTAATTCAACTCGCCCCTCGTTGGGATGTGAATGTGATCGTGATGCAAGGTGAATGGGCGATGTTGACTCCACATCCGCAGTGGGTGGGTTGACCATCGCTTTCCCATACCACTCGACCGAAAAGGGGGGCTATTTCTAGGTAGTGGAAAACCACCTCCTGCCACAGGAGAGGCCTGGTTTCGCTTCGTCCCCCGCACAACCAGCAAGATTGCTCCATCGTTTCGGGATTGTTCTTGTCGTCTCTTACCCCAAGCAGAAAACTCCAGCAATCGTTTTTTTAGATTTTTTTTTTTTGGTTTCATTTCCTTACCTTGTGCAATGTTCTGATCTGGCCCTGCATTTCGTACGATCATTTTGCTTCAATTGTCCTCGCCCACAAGTTGGACCTGAAGGCTCACAGAAATAGATTTTGTTCTAGTACGTACTACTTATGTTATGGCCTAGCCTATTGCAAAAAATGTTTCCAAAAACAAATAAATAGCCTGTTGTACAGAATGTGCGCCTGCTGGCTGCAGCTGCTCATTTGTACCTGCTTTTATTTTTCTGTTGCTCTTACCATACATTACGTCCCATTCTTATTTTAATTCTCTTCCCAGGTTCACCAGGACATGTCGGCCCCGATTTCTCATTACTATGTATTCACCGGTCACAATTCTTACCTCACCGGAAACCAGCTCAACAGTGACTCCAGTGACGTTCCAATCATAGCAGCATTGCAGAATGGCGTGCGAGTGATTGAACTCGACATGTGGCCAAACTCCGCAAAGAACTGTGTTGACATTCTGCATGGAGGGTATGCATTCTGCTTCCTCAACCCATAGATTTTATAAATACTTGCTGTATTTACATTGCAGCACGACACTCCATTATGGTAATTTTGGCGACAGAACAATTATTTTATATCATGATTTCCTTTTTAACAAAAAAATTAATCTGAGCTTAGCTTAGCTCTGTTTCTGGAGTGAATAAATCACACTAGTGAGTACCCTACCGAGAAAGGTCAAATACTACATGGTCCTGATCAGTGTTCAGAGGCACCCTGGTAGATGGTCCTGCTGTACTGCACAGCATTGATTACATCTTCACCTACGAGCCTGTGAGTGTATTTGTTATTCGTAGTGTTTAACAGTGTACATGTTCCACCCTTTCAGGGTACTAGAACTAACAGGGTTGTTGCAATATTAAATAAAAATACTCTGCCAGTGAATCTTTTTTGGTACTGCATGGATAAGATAGAATGTGAGATTACATGCTACTACATGTTTTCCCATGGTACCAAAACAAAAACAAAAATGTGCTTAATCTTGAACAGTGACATATTTCAGGATATTTGGAACTGGTAGAGTTATGACATGATATAAATTTTGGTTTCGCTAAATTTCAGTCACTTGTGAATTTCTTTGTTCTCAGTCGATGCCGAGGACCATCGATTGGAAGTTGTGATCCATCCAATATTTCTTTTTTTTTAACTCTGAGATTAAACACTCCAATCTTTTGTACTAGATGAACAAATTATTACAACAAGGTGAATATTTTTTTAGATCTATATGGATATATTTGTAAAATTAACTGAGAATAAGTTATAACCTGTTTATTAGCTTCTGAATTCTATCTTTTATTTTCTGCTGGTTAAATCATAATCCGTTTCTTGAATTTGCAATCATCCTAATTTTTCACTATGTTCCCTAAGTCTTCTTTTTCGTGTCATTTGAAAGGACATTGACTGCACCAGTAGAAATCATGAGATGTTTAAAGTCCATTAAAGAATACGCTTTCTGCGCTTCGACATATCCTCTTGTAATTACTCTTGAAGATCACCTCACAGCAGATCTCCAAGCCAAAGTAGCCGGGGTAAAGTTTACTTTATATATCTTTTCCTGCATGTATTTTGTTTAAATCCTCAGTTCTGACTCTAATTTATCTTAGATGATCACGGAAACATTTGGAGACCTCCTTTACATCCCTAGTTCAGACACACTAAATGAGTTCCCTTCTCCAGAAGCTCTAATGAGAAGGATAATCATCTCAACTAAACCACCACAAGAATACAGGGAGTTTCTTAAAGCTCAGGGTGATCAGAAAAACAGTGGCAATGCAGATAAATTAGCAGAGGAAGGAAACTTGAGAAGAATAGATTCAAATGCTGATGATTCTGATGGCAAGGTCTGCAATTTTGTCTGCCTTTTGGAGGCATGCACCCGTTAAAAATAAAAGGTTATTATGTACAGAAATTTATTTGTTGCCATAAACAGGATGAACCAGATGACGAAGATGACGAAGAATCTGAGGAAGAGGATCCTAAATTTCAGCCGGATACTGCCTGTGAGTATAGGAAACTAATAACAATCCATGCTGGCAAACCAAAAGGCCGTATGAGGGATGCACTTAAGGTCGACCCTGACAAAGTCAGACGTCTTTCTTTGAGCGAGACACAGTTAGCTAAAGCAACAGCTTCTCATGGTGCTGATGTCATAAGGTAATTGGAATATACAATAGTTGATTATAGGAAGCTCAGTGCAGAAGAACTTTAGAATTTTTGGGCCGAACAACTGAAATACGACAGGTGTAGTTGGTTTTATGAACCCATATATGTCCAATTATTTTTATTATTGTTATAGTCTTTAGTTTTTAATGCGACAAATGAACTGGTGGCAACAAAAATGCAATGCTAGACTATGACTTGGAAAGATATTACATGAACAGTCATGCTGCTACTCTTACACCATATCATGAATCAAAATGTGCCTAAATCACTGGGGTACTAATGGTAGCAACTGTTACATTCTCACAGTTTAATTTGGTCATACCATACTAATCTCAAGGGGATTTATTGTGAAATACCCTGGTTAATATTTGGAAATGATTGACGTTCCTAGTTGTGGCATTTCAATCAATGTATCTGTGTGCAAACATTACTGTGTCAATTTATTGTTACCTTTTGTTACTCAATATACTTTTCACAAGGGAAGCTGATACACTGCGGGACCATGAACATTTTGAAAACTAATTTAGCTTTGATTCAGGTTTACTCAGAGGAATATATTAAGGATTTATCCGAAGGGTACAAGGATTAATTCTTCTAACTATGACCCAATGAAGGCCTGGACTCATGGTGCGCAGATGGTTGCATTTAACATGCAGGTTGGATTACAATTTCTTACTGTCATGACTCATAAATCATTGTTCGCTCATTTTTGCTTATATTTATTCCTCACATAGTTTAAGTTTGAGCATCTCGCGCATTTGGAGATAACATTTGGTGACCTGTCAAATATAATAATCTGGATCAACAATGACTTGAGAGAATGAGTACGGAGTTCTGACCAACTGTTGTAATACTACGTCTTTGCCAAACCTCACCTACTCTTGTTTCCCACCTATCCTCGGCAACCAACTGTTATAAAAGAATGGAAGCACAATTGTTGTTGGACCTATAAACCCTATTATGTTTGCAATAACACCATTCAGACCTCTTTGATCTAAATTTTTAAATGTTTTTCGATTTTTCACAAATCTATCTTTGTTCACATAGCAAGGCAGCAGAACAACATTACAAAAGCGGTCTGTAACACTTGAAAAGAGTATTATACAGATCGACTTATTGTTGAAGGTTAAGCTGTTTGGACACACTCTGAATCTGAATTGCTGCAATTGCATCAGTAATTGTCATGGACTTGTAATAGTTAATGACACTTAACCATTCAGCTTTCTTCCTTGTTTTGATTGGCCTTTGAAATTTCAGGGGCATGACAAATCGCTAAGATTAATGCAAGGATTTTTCAGAGCCAACGGTGGGTGCGGATACGTGAAAAAGCCCGACTTCTTGCTAAAGACAGGCCCAAATGGTGAAGTGTTTGATCCCAAAGCGAGCCTGCCGGTGAAGAAAACTCTCAAGGTCCTCCCACATATACGTATTTCTGAAAACTGAGAATCAGCCTTATGTAGAGAGCACAGAAGCTGCAGCCTAACTAACACATGTTGTAATGCCTGAGCAGGTCAAAGTATATATGGGGGACGGGTGGCGCATGGACTTCAGTAAGACTCATTTCGACGCCTTCTCCCCACCCGATTTCTACGCCAGGGTACGTATCTCATCTCGTCGTGCTCACCCAGCTGGACTGGCAATGTTGAAAATGTGGTTATGATATGAATGAGACACGTATTACCATGCAAAAAAAATGTTGAAAATGAGGTTGTTCAAAAAAATTTGTTGTGTTGAGAATGTATGTGGGTGGCAATGTTGAACAAACAGGTGGGGATCGCGGGGGTGCGGGCGGACTGCGTGATGAAGAAGACCCGGACGATCGAGGACCAGTGGGTGCCGGTGTGGGACGAGGAGTTCACGTTCCCGCTGACGGTGCCGGAGCTGGCCCTGCTGCGGGTGGAGGTCCAGGAGTACGACATGTCGGAGAAGCACGACTTTGGCGGGCAGACGTGCCTGCCGGTGATGGAGCTGAAGCAGGGCATCCGCGCCGTGCCCCTCCATGACCGCAAGGGCAAGAGGTACAAGTCCGTCAGGCTCCTCATGCGCTTCGAGCTCGTCTAGCCAAACGGTCGGCATTGTGGAGGTCATATTATGTGGTGGTAGGAGTAGTCATATTGTCGGAATGATGATAATAATAATGGTAATGTTCTTTGTGTAGTAGCAAGTCAGGGAGTTGTGTTAAAATGTTATCTGCTGTGCTAGTTACTGCTGCAGCGGGGAGGAAAAGTGCAGTGCAGTATATACTGGGGTGGGGCGAGTAAGATTTTTGTGACAGGAATAAATGTTTCATTTTGGAGCTGCTGATGAACTCTAGCTAGTCTCTCTGGCATGGTTTTGGTTTGGTTTGGTTTGGTTTGGGAGAAGTTGGGACGTTGGGGTGGCCGATCTCGGATGTGACACGTGGGATCGTCAGTCTTATCCATTTTTGCTGATAGAACCAAGGACGGGGCCCGCTGAACAGAAGGAGCTGTTGGATCTTGGTTATCTTTTTCCTTTCCATCCATTGGTGGCATGGGAAAAGCCATGTGCATATTGCTGCAAAATCCTCCTCAAGATCGAACAAGATCACTACTTGTGTGCATGGAATAGTTATCTTCCATGCGACCCCTAAACAGAAATGCTACTCCCTCCGTACAGAAATATAATTGGTTTTGCTAAAACACATCTGAATGTGCTCTAAGTATTTGCGTATCTAAGCCATACGTCATTGATTTTACTCTAAAATTCATGCAAGCATTTTTTTTCATTTTTTCTTTCTAATTTAATTGAGTCGCTTATTTAGATGTGCAATAACCAAGGCACATCTAGATGCGCCTTAAACAGACCCAAATATAATACCCTTTTTGACACTGTCATGATGTTAAACAACGTCTTAGATTTTGATACAGTCATGCACGGTAATTACTGTACCATGTCAAAAAACATGAGACGAGATATGCAGCGAATGTTCAGCGGCTGTGGCAACGGCATGACACACAATTCAGATTTCAGAGTGGCCAGTGGCCACACGAGCACCAGCAGCACGAATAAAGCTGGGCAGCAAAAATAGGCCCAAAAATGGAGAGAAAAACAGGCCATCACATTTCATTTCCCAGGAAAAACTGGAATTTTTCTCTCTTAAAAAAGGCCATTTTCCCTTCCCTGTCGTTTTGGGTTCCTGCTCGCGGCTCGCCGCTTCTCCACCTCCCGTGTCCCCCTCCTCCTCCCGGCCACCCCTCCCCTCCCCTCCTCCCCTCATCGAAACAAACAACGCAAGCTCAGGCCGTTCATCTCCTCCGCTGCAGCTCGCCGGAAGGGAACAGAAAGGGACCGCCATTCGTCCACCTGCGCAGGCGAGAGAGGCCCGCCTCCGGTTGACCAACATGCGGCCGCTCGCCGGGATCCACCGCGCCACCTAGTGCAGCCGCCGCCGCCCGCCCCGTCACGATGGCGTCCGACCAGCACCCCCTCGACTCCTTCCTCGCCGCCGCCCGCGGCGCCCTCGCCCACCTCCACCTCCCCGGATCCGATTCCAAGCGGCAGCATCAGCAGGAGGAGCAGCGCCAGCCTGACTGCCTCCTCCACCTCCACGTCGTCCTCGCCAACTTCCTCCACAAGCCCCTCCGGTCATTCTCGAGATGCTTCGGCAACGACCACAGCAAGCCCAGGAGAGGCCGGAGCAAACAGGCCCCGCCGCCGCTCCTCGGCGCCGGGAAAAGGCAGCCGCAGCCGCAGCAGCAGCTGGAGCTCCTGCTCTGCATTGCGTTCGACGCCCTGGCGCACAACCTGCAGGCGCTGGAGGGCGCGTGCAGGCAGAAGGGCGAGGAGTTGGGCAGCGCCGCCCTGCAAATCGACCAGTTTCAGGTCGTCAGGAAGGTCATCGTTGGTAAGAAGGCTGATTTCGACGGCTTCCTCTCCAACCTGGGGTTCGCCAGGCTGGGGGCGCCGGCGGCGAGCTATGCCGATGACTCCCAGGCCTCGGCGCCATCGGCTGCTGGCCAGGAGGTCCGTACAAGCGTAATTGGGGAGAGGGAAGGGGTTGACAGTGGTGGTGATGCTGCACAGCCGCCACAGAAGTTTGCCGGCCGGTTGCTCAACATCCCATTGTCGAATGTGGAGCGGCTCCGGTCAACTCTGTCCACGGTTTCACTGACGGAGCTGATTGAGTTGGTTCCACAGCTGGTTGGCAGATTGTCGACTTCAGTCGATAGCCATCCAGACAAGAAGAAGCTTTTCTCCGTGCAAGACTTCTTCCGGTATGCAGAAATCGAAGGTATAGTAACACCGTTTTCCAACGCGAGGGATTCCTCGCATTATACTTTGCTTATTTGGTGTATATAGGCTGATGATTTGCAATTGTCAGAAACTCATCATGTTTCTTGTCAACTAAAGAAATATGTTATCTATAGGGTGCCAAACAGAGAATTGCCGAATGAAACAACTGTAGGATAACTGTTGAAATGTACTATACCTCCGTATCAAAATATAAAACGTTTTTGTAGGCTGGCTAAACTAGCCTACAAAAACGTCTGGTAATACATTGTTTATTTCTATCAGTCTGAACTGCATAGTTGTCTTATTCACATAGATGACCTTCCAATATGCAGATTGAGGGTCTGTGCTAATAGTGTAGTGAGCTTTACTCGCGTATTACGTAGAAAAGTGTCTTTTAGGCCTGTGAGCTTTACTTGCGCCCTCGTTGAACACTGGCGAAGGTGATAGTTCCATCATATTGCTTTACAATTTTAATAAACGCTACTTGGACTATGCACTACAATCCTTTAGAACAAGACTTCTCCTGGGTAATCTAATGTTTGCGAGGGTATTGTATCATCTATGTCAATACATCTAGCTCCAGAGATTGGTTTGATGCTGTCACATATCGCTGAAATCTTTTAGAAAAATAATGCTGCTGAAATCTTACTAGTGGAAACGTTCATTTGTTATTCTTTTCAAAATGAATAGCGGTAACTCTTGCCATGTTTCACCTAAGTTATATTGTGCACCTATTGTTGCTGCAGGGAAGCGATTCTTTGAGGAATTGGATAGGGATGGTGATGGCCAAGTCACCCTAGAAGATCTTGAAGTTGCAATGAGAAAGAGGCGATTGCCGCGGAGGTACGCTCGGGATTTGTTACGGCGTACCAGAAATAACAGGTTTTCAAAGTCGATTGGGTGGAAACAATTTCTATCCTTGATGGAGCAGAAGGAGGCAACAATACTCCGGGCATACACCACATTGTGTTTGAGCAAGTCTGGGACGCTTCACAAGAATCAAATCGTTGAATCTTTAAAAGGGGCAGGCCTCCCGGCCAATGAAGATAATGCTGCTGCCATGCTGCGCTATCTAAATGCAGATTCAGAAGGATCAATCTCATACAGCCATTTTCGCAGTTTCATGCTTCTACTTCCTTCAGAGCGCCTTGAAGATGATCCTCGGTATGTCTAGTGTGATACTACATCCGAGTTGACTTGAGTGAACAACCAACTAGGCATGGCAATAGTTGCCCCTTCTTGACTACTCCCTCCGTCCCATAATATAAGATTGTTTTTGACACTACACTAGTGCCAAAAACGCTCTTATATTATGGGATGGAGGGAGTATCTTTTAGCAGTGTTCCTACTCAGATTGCCATTGACTTGTTTCTTCACTTACAAATGCATTCAGGAACATTTGGTTTGAAGCAGCTACATTGGTTGCTGTTCCCCCACCTGTAGAAATATCTGCCGGAAATGTTTTGAAGTCGGCTTTAGCTGGAGGTCTTGCTAGTGCCCTTTCTACCTCTATGTTGCACCCTATTGATACAATGAAGGTACAGCAACATGCTTCCATTCACCTTTCAGTTAAAACAAGTTTGGTCTCCAAAGCATTCATTCAGCAATGCCTTCACTAGATATTTTTAGAGATGGATATCTTTATGACCAAAGTGACTGAAGCCAAATAAGTTAACATCAGATAATGTTGAACAACATATGCACCTTGTAGGCTCCATGTCAGAGAATTAACCATAAAGCTTTAAAGTCAAATCCTAGGACTCTTGACCATATGCAACTAAAAAGTTAAAGGAAGCACATCTAGCACAGTTAGGTCTATCGCGAGCTATCACTGCATAGTATGACAACTCATTATCTGCTACTCCCTCCGTCCGAAAATACTTGTCATCAAAATGGATAAAAAGGGATGTATCTAGAACTAAAATACGTCTAGATACATCCCATTTTATTCATTTTGATGACAAGTATTTTCGGACGGAGGGAGTATAAGCTTACTCACCATATCCTGTGTTAGCCTAGGCTGGCTGAAATTTAATGATCTCGTTGAGAGAATTTGCAGTCCCATGGAGGTTTCTCATTCAAGTTTGTCTTCTCATATTATCAGACACGTGTCCAAGCATCTACGCTCTCATTTCCAGAGCTAATTGCAAAGCTTCCACAAATTGGGATTCAAGGACTGTATCGAGGTTCTATCCCTGCAATTCTCGGACAGTTTTCAAGGTCAGTTCTTTTCTAAATTTTTGCAAGCTTTCTTGTGAAGGCTGCATATTCATACGATGCCATTTGCAGCCATGGTTTGAGGACAGGAATTTTTGAAGCAAGTAAGCTCATATTAGTAAGAGTGGCTCCAACACTTCCGGAGATTCAGGTACACTATTTACTGTTCATGGTCCATATTTACCTTTTCTATTATCTATAATTCAAAGTGTTGAAATGTTGTATAATCGACTCACTGTCTCATTGGCATTGAGTCTGGACCTGCCTTGTCAGCGTCAGAACAGAAAGTTTTTAGCTGTAGCATTAATTCTTTGGCTTGTATCTTACCTCCCGTGCTAATTAGAAACCTGACCTGCCTAAGCCATCATGTATAGAACCACATTCTTTTTCCCTTGATAGCATTCTGATATAGTTACAGAAGTTATTCTGCTTGGCTTACACCTGAAGTATTGGCGAAAAGAAAGAGTACTTGAATAATTGTTTTGCCTTATATCTGCTCCTCTCGCAGGTGCAATCGTTGGCTTCCTTCTGCAGCACAATCCTGGGAACCGCAGTCCGTATTCCTTGTGAGGTTCTTAAGCAACGGTTGCAGGCTGGAATCTTCGACAATGTAGGGGAGGCCATTGTTGGTACCATGCAAAAAGATGGCCTAAAGGGTTTCTTCCGTGGCACTGGGGCCACTCTTTGTCGTGAGGTTCCTTTCTATGTTGCCGGAATGTGTCTTTACGGTGAAGCTAAAAAGGTAAATTGAATTCTTACATTCTTTTTTCTTTCACCATACCTTCAAATTTAGTCATATATGTTAGTTGTCCAAAGCTGAAATGTAATTTTACATCATGCTTAGTAACTTTTGCTATTAATGGTCTAAAATTTATCTGTTTCATTTGCAATCTCATGTTAGTTTTCCAAAATTAAATGTATCTAACCAATCATCATGCCCATGGATTTGTAGGCGGCACAGCATGTCTTGAGCAGAGAGTTGGAACCATGGGAAACTATAGCAGTTGGAGCATTGTCTGGAGGGCTTGCAGCAGTTGTCACCACTCCCTTCGACGTGATGAAGACCCGGATGATGACCGCCCCACCAGGCACGCCAGTCTCCATGCAGTTGATAGTCTTCTCCATCCTCCGAAACGAGGGGCCCCTCGGGCTCTTCAAGGGTGCGATCCCACGCTTCTTCTGGATCGCTCCTCTCGGAGCAATGAACTTTGCAGGCTACGAGCTCGCCAAGAAGGCCATGATCGAAGCTGAGAAGGAGACCGCCGACTCTTTACAAGAGAAGAAGAACATGGTGGGTTCGAGAGGATGACAGACACGCGAAACCTGGGTCGGGTTGGCTGGTTACCTCCTCTATCTATGATGTAAAGAGAGAACTGGAGACATGCAACAGAAGTTTTTGTGCCCTTGTTGCAAAGGAACAGGACAGATATTACACACAGCCTTCTTACCAAATGATGTTAGGTTGTATCCTTTCCCCTCTTGAGGAAAACTTTTTTTGATTTTCCATCTCCATAGGCCTTTACAACACTGTATGTATAGTACTCTAGACGGCAGGAACTACAGGAGTTGGCATGCTGCTCTTTCTTCCTGCGGAGCTTACTTTCACCTGTGCTTTTCTTGTCCTGGGCTATGATTTGTTTCTTGTTTGAGGATTAAGATGAAATAAAGAGAAGAAAAAACAACAAAAGATACCGAAGCAAGCTCTGTTCTGAGCATGTGCATACTATCCAAGAGTATGCATAAAAGAAAATATCACTGACGGGATAGTACCATCAGGTAGTTAGATACTAAACGCAAACGCAAATAGAATGGTAGGAGATTCTGCTTAACTAATAGTAACATCAGTTGTAGCTGCAGAAGTACTGGACTAGTTGTAGTTGTAGAAATTTCGAGCCCCTCCACCGCCAGGACGAGGAAGATGCCCAGGATTGTTGTTGTAGTCATACAAATTTCGAGCCCCTCCACCGCCATGACGAGGAAGATGCCCGGGATTGTTGTTGTAGTCATAAAAATTCTGGGCTCCTCCACCACCATGGTGGTGACCAGCGTTATGCCGGTCATAGTGTTGGCCTTCTCTAGCATAGTAATCATCCTCATCCTCATCGTAGTCATAGTCATCATCCTCATCGTCATCGTAGTCATCGTCATCGTCCTCTTCCATGCCATCACGGATAATATTATCTTCATCCCACAGCGGGCACGAGCAGGTCGCTTTCTTGTCTTTCCATTCTTTCCCACAGGTGTAGCAGAATTCATAGCCGCACCTGGAAGAATTAAGCAAGAACAAGATGCACGAAAAGGTCAAACATCTGAGGCTGTGAGCATTAGGGCATGAAAAACACATCAGCAGGGAATTGATTGACATGAAAAATCATAAGAATAGACCATTCATAGTAAGATCGGTAAAGATAGATACGCAAACGGCACAACCAGAATTAGATACTTACACACAGGTCATATGGTAGCAGCCCTCTGAGAGTTCAATCATGTGCTTGCATTTGACACATTGGCGCCACAGCTGCTGCCGTGCAAGGTTCTGTAACTTCGCATCATCTGGACGAGCTTGGGGGTACCTACTCTTGTAGTCGTAACAAGACATCCTGTCATGCCATGGGACCTTACAGCTGATGCAGAATGAGCCTCTGCATTTGACACACTTTCTCAATGTGGCAGCATCAGCAATGGTGTACTTTGAGGAAGATTCTTGCAATGGGTGTTTGATTTCACTCAAGGACATCAAGGCTGAACACTTGGGGTACGGGCAGTAAATCTTTTGAGTAGCAGGGATCTGTCCTTCCCTGATGCGTTGCACCATGATATCTAACAGTCGAGGCGATAGGAATATCTTTGAGCCCTCCACAGTTAGCTTTGTAGTGCAACCATCTTGTGGGCAAGCTGGGAGAGTTCCATGGAGTAGCTTAACTTTCACATGCTCCTTCATGCAGCAGAAACAAAAGCGATGTGCACAGCCTTCGACCACATGAATTTTAGAAACATCGGTGTCTTCCAGGCAGATGGCGCAGGTCTCTCTTTTCTCCTTGCTAGCATTCACAGCAACAGCTTTGGCAATCTGAGAGAGTATCGAATCTGTTGCTAATTTCATCACGTAATCAAGTTTGCCTCGTTCCACAAGTGAAATTTCACACTGTTTGAATTTCTTTGCTACTGACAGAACCTGATCTATCATTTCTGCAAGCTTCGCCTGTTTCGGGCGCCAAATTCCACGCACCTACAATCCCAAAATTAGGAAATAAGCATAAGAGTACAGGACATCACAATAAGAGCACTGATAAAGAATTCAATCATGTGACCACTGAACTTAGATGAAACACAATTCATGTCTAATATAATGTCTTAAAACTAACTAAGCTGCTCTGAACCCAACTACACTCACCTTGGGGATGTTTGAATTAAAGAGTTCAAGAACATTTTCTGTATCAAACATGAACCCAGGACCAGAAAAATATTTTCAGCTGAAACCGATAACTTTAAATGAATAACTAATGCAGAAAATCCTCCTCTGCTTTTCTAACAGCATAATCAGAAAGCAGAGTAGATAGAGAAACACAAAACATGTACAACAAATAATTAGGAATATCCAAACGGCACATAGCTGTAAGTTTGTGTTTAAGCTACATTTAGCTTAAGACAGTGATCTCATTTCACCGAAGAGATTCATTAACTGTATATCCCTGTTGTAAAAACACTATATATCCGATTTATGGTAAAATGGAAATGGGTTATGACCCCTATTCAAACCAATTAGCTAAAGATGTGATTATCCAGTTATGTGATGATAGAGCCATCAGTTTATGGATTGTCATAACTCTAGACTTTTCTTCTGTAACATATGTAACCTCCAAAATCTCGAGTTTGCAATCCGTTAGTTCCCAGTATGACCATACAATGAAACAGCCACTGAAACTGTCAAGCATTGTAAACATGAGGAAACAACATTAGAGTACCAAAATATATACTACAATGAGATCAATTCCGCGATGTGACAAGAAGATTTTCTATTAACCTGCATATGTAAATCTGAGGACTTCGAGTAACAACTAAGCAGTAATAAAACAGATGATAAAAGGTTACTCGGTTTTAGAGGTTGCATCATGGCATACATGGTTATGGAGTGCCTTGTAATCGTTGACAATCCTGATGTTCTGGATCCCTAACGCGAGCGCCGCCTGGAGGCCTTCGGTGAGCGCCATTGCCTCGAGCATCATGCGACCGCCCACAAACCCTTCCACCGGCTTCTGTATCCTGAGCACCACCTTTCCCTGGGAGTCGCACAGCGCCACGGCGAGCACCGCGACGCGGGGGTCCCAGTCCCGCGATCCCACCACCTCCTTGCTCGCCATGCCCTTGAACATGACGCGGAAGAGGGGCTTGGTCGAGTCCAGGGGCCGCTCGATGTTGTCCCCGTCGTGGGCCCACTGGTCCTCCGGCACGGCGGCGAGCTCGCGCGCGAAAATGGCGTCGTGGGCGGCGACGCAGGCGGATGCGGCGGCCCTGGCGTGGTAGGCGCGGCAGGCCTCGGCGTAGCGGTGGTCCTCCTCGGCGCGCGCGAGGTCGGCGGCGTGGACCGCCAGGGCGTATGAGGCGTCCGAGGGCTCCGGCGGCGCGGGGGCGGGCTGGGACCGGGACGAGGAGGAGGAGGAGGCGGCGGCGGCGAAGGGGGCTTTGCCTTTGGAAGAGGAGGGATTGCTGGAGAGGGCGTCGAGGCGGAGAGATGCCTGGATGGCCTCGGCGAGCTGGAGCTGGTACGCGAGGTCGAGGTCGGAGACGGAGACGGCGGCGGAGGAGGCGAGGGCGGTCTGCTCGCGGAGCGCGGCGAGGTCGTCGCGGGCGGCCATGATCGGCACCCGGTCGGCGGCGGTGCGACACAGACAAGAGGAAGGGGGGCCTTGGAGTTTGGAAACAGAACGGGAGTATTTTGCGCCGATATTTGCGACGTCTTCCGCTGGAAGACACCTGCTGTCAGGCCAACTCCACGCGACCTCAAAGCGATATCCGTTTTGTCCCAATTCTATCGGTTTGGATAGGGATTTAGAATCATGACGTATTTTGGGATGTGGTGACCGTGTGTCCAGCGTGCGCCCGCATTCATTTGCCCTATCCTATCCGCGTCTATTTAAAAAAAATCAAAAGCAATGTTTCAAATGCCAAGCCCTAATTCAGGCCAGCATCACGCCGGCAACAGAGCCAGCGGCCTACACGTCCATCGCCAGCATCAGCCAGCGGCCGGCAACACAACCAGCCTCCAAAATAAATAGTTGTCCTCGCCGACAACACAGCCAGCGGCCGGCAACACAGCCGACCATCAAAATGAATGTTTTCTCGCTGGCACACAGCCAGCGACCCAGCGGGCGGGCGGCACCCATGCCAGCCTCCAAAAAGAACGGCCACGGCCGATCGGACGACCTAGTTCAGGCCTTCAACGTTGAGCATCTCCTTTTGCTTGGTCTCGAACCATGGACGGGGGAGAGAGGGGTGGGCGGGAGGGATGTGGGAGGGTTTGTGGAAAATGGGGCCAAATGGGGCGTGGGGGGACAGGCGGGCCAGGGGAGGACAAGCGCGCGTGTCCCGCCTGTCCATGCGCTGCCCGTTTCACCCCAAAACCGACGCAAACTTGGGCCGCAGATGGGTCGAAAGCGGACACGAAGCAGACAAATGTCCGTTCGCGGTCGCGCGCTGGGCCGTCTGGTTTGTCCGTTTTACCCCAAACGGACGGGGGCGGACAGGATAGGGTCTCGCGGTGGAGTTGGCCTCAGTGCTCGACTTTCAATTCACTCAGCTATTCACGCACGCCCCTTGTAACATTTGCATCTTGCCCCTTAAAAGAAGCATGTTCTCTCCATTTCTCACATCAACATGTACTTCCTTCGTTCCTAAATATAAGTTTTTTAGATATTTTAATACGGATTACATACGGAGCAAAAAAAATGAATCAACACTCTAAACTATGTCTATATATTCATATGTAGTTTATGTTGGAATTTCTAAAAAGGCTTATATTTAGGAACGGATGGAGTATATGATAAATTTTCATAAACACCAGCATGGACTCACCTACATGTTGACTGACTAGGTGCTTACCACTGAATGTCACCTACATTTTGATTGACTAGGTGCTTACAACTAAATTGTTGAAGTCTCGAAATGCATCACATGCTCAATATACAAGAGAACTTTTGGTTTTTTTTTTTTTTGCGGATTAAGAGAACTGTTGTTGTAAGTAATGCTTGTAGAAAATCTCCATTTCGAGAGCATCCGACGTCTGCTCAACCCTTTCCCCCTTCCCTTCATGGCATCGTTTTTCTTGCAAAAATGATAAGTCAACTAGTCAAAAGCAGTCGATGTTGTGTATACGTTCCACAGAAAACCAGGCATCAACTATGAGATGTTTTACGGTAGGGACGAGTAAAGATTAGCCATCCAACAAGCTAATCCAAATGATTATGTCCATTAATATTAGGAGAAATGGAGAAGTAACTTTTAATAAAAGTGCAAAATTGGTGGAGGTGTAAAACAAATCCCTATATTTCTTATTCAGATTCATGAGACGGAAATAAAAGTTCCCATCTGTAGAAACATCATGCCACCATACAACTTATCAAACCGCAAGCCACTTGTTTTTGCTTTTAATTTATTTACAAAGTACTACTCTCAAGCTAGTTGTTGTCATTCTTAAAACTGAACAAGCCACTTACGTACATATCAAGTCCTTGTATTTTTTTTTCACTCTTAATTACATCACTGCTAATTGGTGTCATTTGTTTACCATACTATAATTTATTTTTCTTGCGGGAGAGTGGCACCGGTATGTACCGTTGTACACTTGGGAAAGTCCTATCCTTCCTCCAGTAGCAGCACGAGTTGTGCCAAGGGGATGTGTGCGCCGCAGGCTCTACAAACGACGGTACGGTGAGGACCAGATGAACACGGGCATGCGCATGGGGGTGCTCGTCTAACTAATTGTTCTAAACTAAATTACCTTTACAAAAAATTTAAATACTATTCCTTCTGTTCCTAAATATAAGTTTTTTAGAGATTTTAAAAAAACTATTACATAAGGATATATATAAACATATTTTAGAGTGTAGATTCGCTCATTTTGCTTCGTATGTAGTCACTTGTTAAAATCTTTAGAAAGACCTATATTTAAGAACGAAGGGTGTACTACGCACTCATCCATGCAACTAGTAAATTACTCCCTTCATCTAGGTGTGTAAGTCATCTTAGGTTGCGCACTGCAACCAAGGTGAAGAGAAAAATAAGAAAACTTAATGTTTATTTGCTAATTAATACCATTGCATGCAACTAACTGACCACTGTATGTCATGTTTGATAGTCTCAAGCCATTAAAAACATACACTCCCCACATCTTTTATTGGTTGATTCTTTTATTTATGTCAAAAAACAAGAAACAACGTGACAGTTAATGCAACACGTCTGTGTGTTTTGGGACTATTTAATTTTTGTAAGGTGATTTATTCATCTAGACGGAGGGAATACATATTGTAAAACCTCATCAATATATTTGCATATCTTTTTTACTCTTTCCCTAAGCGCCGTCTTGAGCCGATGGACAACATGATCGTTGGCGGCCGTGTCGATGTCACGTGCCATTTCCAAGGCATGCAATCGGCCTACCCATGACACAGTAATTGAATGCTCAAAATTCAGTCTGGGAGGAGAAGCGCTGAGTGAGGTAGAATGGTGTGGTGAGAGTACACACCAGATCACCGGGTCATCATTATATTCTGCTTGTGCCCGACGGCGGAGTTATGTTGAGGCCACGGGTATCACCAAATTCCTAAGGCTGGCCTCTTTTGGTTTATAGAATAGGATTATTGTAGGAATAGGAATTTTGTAGGAAATGAGATGACATGTATCTCAAATCCTATGAGTAAGAATAGGAAATAAGATGTCATTTGGTTGACACCAAAGGATTTTCCCATTGAGTTTAGGCTCATTTTTATTTTCCTATGAAATGTGAAGGATAGGAACCAATCCTATGTAGGAATAGGAATCCATTCCTATAAACCAAAGGGCTCTAAAGGAAAAAAATCCTGTCCTCTAGAATTCCTATGTAATTCCTCCAAACCAAAGGAGGCCTAAAATAGTATCATAGATGGTCTCATTTATTGCCATGCATGACACATAGTAGCATAACATTTATTATGTTACGGTATCTACCTATGTTACTATGACCCTCTCTCTCTTCTTTAATTTTCTGCCACGTAAGCATGTTTTTGAGTCCCAAGTATATGTTACTAGTTATGTCATCCCCACTATGGCTAGCCTAACAAGAGAACTGTTGTTTATCTAAGCGACTCTTTAGGGAGGCAGCTGTTCCAATCAATGAAGTGCATGCTTGCAGCATCTAGAAAACAATATTCAGATGTGGAATATGTTGGCTCCAGATATGGGTTGGCCCTCACATGACATGCAAAATGATCTAATGGACGGGACTAATATTACGGAGCAGAAACATGATCATCCTTTTGGTGTTTTAACTGTGACATTAGGGGAACCGTTTGTGTTAGCAGTTGGCATGAGTAATGTAGTATTACAGGCAATATGTGCCTTAGATTTAGGAGTAACACCCTGTTGAGTTTAGCACATCAGAACTATAATTTTTGTTACATAAATGTGCAATTTCCTGGCCAGCGTTGCATTGTGTTTTGTCAATCTAAAAGATTGTACAGTTGTGGTTTGCTTTACTAGACAACAATATGCTTTCTAAAGGCGTTACTATTGTTGTGAATCTCCTTTGTTTTGCCAAGTTTTAGTCCTTATATTTGAGTTGAATAAAACCATCACGATCTATCTTTTATAAAAATATGGTACACCTAGGCGTACTTTTAAAAAATATTACGATTAGTTTTACTTGTACGATTTACTTAGCTTCACTTAATATCTATTGTTGCATCTTGATGTGCAGGGATGTATGTGGCAAAATGATCAAGGATGTCTGTTCCATTGTATAGCGAGTATTTGATACATTTTGAGACTTCAATATTTAGTTGTAACCGAAGCTCTGCTCTCGCATCAATGGCAACCTTTCCCTTCGACCCTGCGCCCTTTGTGCCACGTGGTTTCTCAATGATTGAAGTGGCCGATCGGCCGGCTCGTGCTCGTGTGGTCTGCGGAGATTTCTCAGCGGTTAATGAAGACCTGGCGATTGTCACTATCCTTCCGATGCCGTCGGTGAGGTTCCTTTTGCCAATGTCAGAGATGTTTTGGGGGATTTTCTTACTCAAATCAAGCGTGTGGGTTTCAAATCCATCTCCCCTTGCCCTTTTGGTCAAGCTTTTGTTCGCTTCAATAGTGTGGCAGACAGAGATCTTCTTGTTGATAGTGGTACGCATAGGCATGATGATATTCACTATGTTTTTCAAAAGCATAACCAAGGCCTTAATTGGAAGAAATTTCATTTAGACAGAGAAGTTTGGCTTCTGTTAGTGGGCTTCCCTGCGGATCTTCGATTTATGCATGAATTAGAAAATTCAGTGAGAAGTTTTGGTAAGATGTCTGTTTGGGATAGAGTTAAATCCTCTGATGCTGCAGTTCTTATTAAAGTTTATGTTGATGCTCTCAAAGAGGTACCTGCCAGCATTGTGGTTTCCTTTGACAAAAAAGAAGGAGAATCTTGGACTTGCCCTGTTGTTATTATCCATAATAGCCCTGTGGGAGAGAGCCCCCTAGAGGAGGATCCTATTCCTGTTGATGGTAATCCACATCCCATGCCTGATGGTGACTATCATCATCCAAACCAAGATTTGCTTATTGGACCTTTCCTGGATGTCCTAATCAAGATGCAGGCAATCAACAAGTCAATGCCTTTCAAGACGAAGAGCAAGAAGCTATGGATGTGGAGGATCCTGGTTGGGGCCATTGGGCCATGCCCAATGAGGAGCAATTTATTGACCAAGAGCTTCATGCAGGGGAATTTCTAGAGCTTAATGATCTGCTTGCTCCAGTCATTGAAGAAAATCAATTGCAGCATCATCCAGAGGAGAGTGGTTTGACTTTATCTCTGAATAATCATGCTCTATCAGCCAGTTCTGCAGAATCTTTCAACAATGGTCCTCCTGCTGTTGCTTTGGCAAATCTTTTGGCTCCTTTAGAACTGAATCTCCCTGACTTAAATTTGGCTGTTCAAGCTCAAGAAGTTATCTTTGATCCCATTGCTGCTGAAGTGAGAGAGCCCTTACCAGTTCTGGAACCTCCAATGCTGGATATTGTTGCAGAGCAGCAGATGGACTTTGATGTTGCTGTTGCTCCTCTTGATCATGCTGCAGTTGTAGTTGCAGATGTTGCAGATGTTGCTGAAGTCCCCATCTCTGCTGCAGTTACAAATCATATTAACTCCCATGTTCAGGACGTTGAGATTGCAGTGCTGGAGCCTTTGTCTAGTCAGATAATTTCCCCTGCAGCTGCTGCTGACAACAGCTCTGCTTTTATGCCTCCAGTACTCCCAGAACCTCATAACCCTCAGTCTGGATTGCACGCACTTGACTTTGATCAGCATGCAGCTGCCCTGGCAACTTCTAATGTTCAGCATGTAGGGGAACGTAGTAATTTCAAAATTTTCCTACGCACACGCAAGATCATGGTGATGCATAGCAACGAGAGGGGAGAGTGTGATCTACGTACCCTTGTTGATTGACAACGGAAGCGTTATGACAACGCGGTTGATGTAGTCGTACGTCTTCACTGCCCGACCGATCAAGCACCAAAACTACGGCACCTCCGAGTTTTAGCACACGTTCAGCTCGATGACGATCCCCGGACTCCGATCTAGCAAAGTGTCGGGGAAGAGTTCCGTCAGCACGACGGCGTGGTGACGATCTTGATGTACTACTGTCGTAGGACTTCGCCTAAGCACCACTACAATATTATCGAGGACTATGGTGGCAGGGGGCGCCGCACACGGCTAAGAATAAGATCACGTGGATCAACTTGTGTGTCTATGGGGTGCCCCCTGCCCCTGTATATAAAGGATGGAGGAGGAGGAGGCCGGCCAAGGCTAGGTGCGGCCAGGATGTGGAGTCCTACTAGGACTCCAAGTCCTAGTAGGAGTCCACCAAGAGGGGAGGAGGGAGAAGGAAGTGGAGGAGAAGGAAAGGTGGCCGGCCCCCTTTTCCCTAGTCCAATTCGGACTAGAGGGGAGGGGGGGGGGGCGCAGCAGGCCCTTTCTTCTCTTCCTACTAAAGCCCATCAAGGCCCGATACTTCTCCCGGCGAATTCCCGTAACTCTCCGGTACTCCGAAAAATACCCGAATCACTCGGAACCTTTCCGATGTCCGAATATAGTCGTCCAATATATCAATCTTTACGTCTCGACCATTTCGAGACTCCTTGTCATGTCCCCGATCTCATCCGGGACTCCGAACTCCTTCGGTACATCAAAACTCATAAACTCATAATATAACTGTCATCGAAACCTTAAGCGTGCAGACCCTACGGGTTCGAGAACAATGTAGACATGACCGAGACACGTCTCCGGTCAATAACCAATAGCGGGACCTGGATGCCCATATTGGCTCCTACATATTCTACGAAGATCTTTATCGGTCAGACCGCATAACAACATACGCTGTTCCCTTTGTCATCGGTATCCAATACCTAGTTCAATCTCGTCACCGGCAAGTCTCTTTACTCGTTCCGTAGTACATCATCCCGCAACTAACTCATTAGTTGCAATGCTTGCAAGGCTTAAGTGATGTGCATTACCGAGAGGGCCCAGAGATACCTCTCCGATGATCGGAGTGACAAATCCTAATCTCGAAATACGCCAACCCAACATGTACCTTTGGATACACCTGTAGAGCTCCTTTATAATCACCCAGTTACGTTGTGACATTTGGTAGCACACAAAGTGTTCCTCCGGCAAACGGGAGTTGCATAATCTCATAGTCATAGGAACATGTATAAGTCATGAAGAAAGCAATGGCAACATACTAAACGATCGGGTGCTAAGCTAATGGAATGGGTCATGTCAATCAGATCATTCAACTAATGATGTGATCCCGTTAATCAAATGACAACTCTTTGTCCATGGTTAGGAAACATAACCATCTTTGATTAATGAGCTAGTCAAGTAGAGGCATATTAGTGACACTATGTTTGTCTATGTATTCACACATGTATTATGTTTCCGGTTAATACAATTCTAGCATGAATAATAAACTTTTATCATGATATAAGGAAATAAATAATAACTTTATTATTGCCTCTAGGGCATATTTCCTTCAGTCTCCCACTTGCACTAGAGTCAATTGTTGGGGAACGTAGTAATTTCAAAAAATTTCCTACGCACACGCAAGATCATGGTGATGCATAGCAACGAGGGGGAGAGTCTGATCTACGTACCCTTGTAGATCGCAACGGAAGCGTTGACACAACGTAGAGGAAGTAGTCGTACGTCTTCTTCCCGATCCGACCGATCCAAGCACCGTTACTACGGCACCTCCGAGTTCTTAGCACACGTACAGCTCAATGACGATCCCCGGGCTCCAATCCAGCAAAGCTTCGGGGAGGAGTTCCGTCAGCACGACGGCGTGGTGACGATCTTGATGTTCTACCGACGCAGGGCTTCGCCTAAGCACTACAACGATATGATCGAGGTGGAATATGGTGGCAGGGGGCACCGCACACGGCTAAGGAACGATCTCAATGATCAACTTGTGTGTCTATGGGGTGCCCCCTGCCCCTGTATATAAAGGATGGAGGAGGAGGAGGCCGGCCAAGGCTAGGCGCGCCAGGTGTGGAGTCCTACTAGGACTCCAAGTCCTAGTAGGAGTCCACCAAGAGGGGAGGAAGGAAGAAGGAAGTGGAGGAGTAGGAAAGATGGCCGGCCCCCTTTTCCCTAGTCCAATTCGGACTAGAGGGGAGGGGAGCGCAGCAGCCTTTTTCCTCTTCCCACTAAAGCCCATCAAGGCCCATTACTTCTCCCGTAACTACCCGGTACTCCGAAAAATACCCGAATCACTCGGAACCTTTCCGATGTCCGAATATAGTCGTCCAATATATAGATCTTTACGTCTCGACCATTTCGAGACTCCTCGTCATGTCCCCGATCTCATCCGGGACTCCGAACTCCTTCGGTACATCAAAACTCATAAACTCATAATATAACTGTCATCGAAACCTTAAGCGTGCGGACCCTACGGTTCGAGAATAATGTAGACATGACCGAGACACGTCTCCGGTCAATAACCAATAGCGGGACCTGGATGCCCATATTGGCTCCTACATATTCTACGAAGATCTTTATCGGTCAGACCGCATAACAACATACGTTGTTCCCTTTGTCATCGGTATGTTACTTGCCCGAGATTCGATCGTCGGTATCCATTACCTAGTTCAATCTCGTTACCGGCAAGTCTCTTTACTCGTTCCGTAATACAACATCCCGCAACTAACTCATTAGTTGCAATGCTTGCAAGGCTTTAAGTGATGTGCATTACCGAGAGGGCCCAGAGATACCTCTCCGACAATCGGAGTGACAAATCCTAATCTCGAAATACGCCAACCCAACATCTACCTTTGGAGACACCTGTAGTACTCCTTTATAATCACCCAGTTACGTTGTGACGTTTGGTAGTACCCAAAGTGTTCCTCCGGTAAACGGGAGTTGCATAATCTCATAGTCATAGGAACATGTATAAGTCATGAAGAAAGCAATAGCAACATACTAAACGATCGGGTGCTAAGCTAATGAAATGGGTCATGTCAATCAGATCATTCAACTAATGATGTGATCCGTTAATCAAATAACAACTCTTTGTCCATGGTTAGGAAACATAACCATCTTTGATTAACGAGCTAGTCAAGTAGAGGCATACTAGTGACACTCTGTTTGTCTATGTATTCACACATGTATTATGTTTCCGGTTAATACAATTCTAGCATGAATAATAAATATTTATCATGATATAAAGGAATAAATAATAACTTTATTATTGCCTCTAGGGCATATTTCCTTCAGTCTCCCACTTGCACTAGAGTCAATAATCTAGATCACATCACTATGTGATTAACATCGATAGTTCACATCATCATGTGATTAACACCCATAGCTCACATCGCCATGTGACCAACACCCAAAGGGTTTAATAGATTCAGTAATCTAGTTCACATCGCTATGTGATTAACATCCAAAGAGTACTAAGGTGTGATCATGTTTTGCTTGTGAGAGAATCTTAGTCAACGGGTCTGCCACATTCAGATCCACATGTATTTTGCAAATTTCTATGTCAACAATGCTCTGCATGGAGCTACTCTAGCTAATTGCTCCCACTTTCAATATGTATCTAGACCGAGACTTAGAGTCATCTAGATTAGTGTCAAAACTTGCATCGGCGTAACCCTTTATGACGAGCCTTTTGTCACGTCCATAATTGAGAAACATATCCTTATTTCACTAAGGATAACTCTGACCGCTGCCCAGTGATCTACTCCTAGATCACTATTGTACTCCCTTGCCAAATCAGTGCAGAGTATACAATAGATCTGGTATACAGCATGACATACTTTATAGAACCTATGGCCAAGGCATAGGGAATGACTTTCATTCTCTTTCTATCTTCTGCCGTGGTCGGGCTTTGAGTCTTACTCAACTTCACACCTTATAATACAGGCAAGAACTCTTTCTTTGACTGCTCCATTTTAAACTACTTCAAAATCTTGTCAAGGTATGTACTCATTGAAAAAACTTATCAAGCGTCTTGATCTATCTCTATAGATCTTGAAGCTCAATATGTAAGCAGCTTCACCGAAGTCTTTCTTTGAAAAAACTCCTTTCAAACACTCCTTTATGCTTTACAGAATAATTCTACATTATTTCCAATCAACAATATGTCATTCACATATACTTATCAGAAATGTTGTAGTGCTCCCACTCACTTTCTTGTAAATACAGGCTTCACCGCAAGTTTGTATAAAACTATATGCTTTGATCAACTCATCAAAGCGTATATTCCAACTCCGAGATGCTTGCACTAGTCCATAGATGGATCGCTGGAGCTTGCACATTTTGTTAGCACCTTTCAGATTGACAAAACCTTCTGTTGCATCATATACAACTCTTCTTTAATAAATCCATTAAGGAATGCAGTTTTGTTTATCCATTTGCCAGATTTCATAAAATGCGGCAATTACTAACATGATTCGGACAGACTCAAGCATAGATACGAGTGAGAAGCTCTCATCGTAGTCAACACCTTGAACTTTGTCGAAAACCTTTTTGCGACAATTCTAGCTTTGTAGATAGTAACACTACTATCAACGTCCGTCTTCCTCTTGAAGGTCCATTTATTTTCTATGGCTTGTCGATCATCGGGCAAGTCAACCAAAGTCCATACTTTGTTTTCATACATGAATCCCATCTCAGATTTCATGGCCTCAAGCCATTTTGCGGAATCTGGGCTCATCATCGCTTCCTCATAGTTCGCAAGTTCGTCATGGTCTAGTAACATGACTTCCAGAACAGGATTACTGTACCACTCTGGTGCGGATCTCACTCTGGTTTACCTACGAGATTCGGTAGTAACTTGATCTGAAGTTTTATGATCATCATCATTAGCTTCCTCACTAATTGGTGTAGTAGTCACAGGAACAGATTTATGTGATGAACTACTTTCCAATAAGGGAGCAGGTACAGTTACCTCGTCAAGTTCTACTTTCCTCCCACTCACTTCTTTCGAGAGAAACTCCTTCTCTAGAAAGGATCCATTATAAGCAACGAATGTCTTGCCTTAGGATCTGTGATAGAAGGTGTACCCAATAGTCTCCTTTTGGGTATCCTATGAAGACATATTTCTCCGATTTGGTTTTGAGCTTATCAGGATGAAACTTTTTCACATAAGCATCACAACCTCAAACTTTAAGAAATGACAACTTTGGTTTCTTGCTAAACCACAGTTCAGATTGTGTCGTCTCAACGGACTTAGATGGTGCCCCTTTTTTTTAACATGGATGCAGGTGTCTTTAATGCATAACCTCAAAAACGATAGTGGTAAATCGGTAAGAAACATCATAGATTTGCACTATATCTAATAAAGTACGGCTATGACATTCAGACACACCATTATGCTGTGGTGTTCCTGGTGGCACGAATTTGTGAAACTATTCAACATTGTTTTAATTGAAGACCAAACTCGTAATTCAAATATTTGTCTCCTGCGATCAGATCGTAGAAGCCTTATTTTCTTGTTACGATGATTCTCCACTTCACTTTGAAATTCTTTGAACTTTTCAAATGTTTCAGACTTATGTTTCATTAAGTAGATATACTCATATCTGCTCAAATCATCTGTGAAGTTCAGAAAATAATGATACTTGCCGTGAGCCTTAACACTCATCGGACCGCATACATCAGTATGTATTATTTTCAATAAGTCAGTTGCTCGCTCCGGAGAACGGAGTCTTAGTCATTTTGCCCATGAGGCATGGTTCGCAAGCATCAAGTGATTCACAATCAAGTGATTCCAAAATTCCATCAGCATGGAGTTTCTTCATGCGCTTTACACCAATATGACCTAAACGGCAGTGCCACATATAAGTTGCACTATCACTATTAACTTTGCATCTTTTGGCTTCAATATTATGAATATGTGTATCACTACGATCGAGATCCAACAAACCATTTCGTTGGTGTGTATAACCATAGAAGGTTTTATTCATGTAAACAGAACAACAATTTATTCTTTTACTTAAATGAATAACCGTATTACAATAAACATGATCAAATCATATTCATGCTCAACGCAAACACCAAATAACACTTATTTAGGTTCAACACTAATCCCGAAAGTATAGGGATTGTGCGATGATGATCATATCAATCTTGGAACCACTTCCAACACACATCGTCACTTCACCCTTAACTAGTCTCTGTTTATTCTGCAACTCCTATTTCGAGTTACTACTCTTAGCAACTGATCCAGTATCAAATACTGAGGGGTTGCTATAAACACTAGTAAAGTACACATCAATAACATGTATATCAAATATACTTTTGTTCACTTTGCCATCCTTCTTATCCGCCAATCACTTGGGGTAGTTCTGCTTCGAGTGACCAGTGCCTTTGCAGTAGAAGCACTTTAGTCTCAGGCTTAGGACCAGACTTGGGCTTCTTCACTTGAGCAGCAACTTGCTTGCCGTTCTTCTTGAAGTTCCCCTTTTCCCCTTTGCCCTTTTCTTGAAACTAGTGATCTTGTCAACCATCAACACTTGATCCTCCTTTTTGATTTCTACCTTCATCGATTTCATCATCATGAAAAAACTCGGGATTCGTTTTCGTCATCCCTTGCATACTATAGTTCATCACGAAGTTCTACTAACTTGGTGATGGTGACTAGAGAATTCTGTCAATCACTATCTTATCTGGAAGATTAACTCTCACTTGATTCAAGCGATTGTAGTACCCAGACAATCTGAGCACATGCTCACTAGTTGAGCGACTCTCCTCCATCTTTTAGCTATAGAACTTGTTAGAGACTTCATATTTCTCAGCTCGGGTATTTGCTTGAAATATTAACTTCAACTCCTGGAACATCTCATATGGTCCATGACGTTCAAAACGTCTTTGAAGTACCGATTCTAAGCCATTAAGCATGGTGCACTAAACTATCAAGTAGTCATCATATTGAGCTAGCCAAACGTTCATAACGTCTGCATCTGCTCCTGCAATAGGTCTGTCACCTAGCGGTGCATCAAGGACATAATTCTTCTGTGCAGCAATGAGGATAAACCTCAGATCACGGATCCAATCCGCATCACTGCTACTAACATCTTTCAACACAATTTTCTCTAGGAACATATCAAAATAAACACAGGGAAGCAACAACGCGAGCTATTGATCTACAACATAATTTGCAAAATACTACCAGGACTAAGTTCATGATAAATTTAAGTTCAATTAATCATATTACTTAAGAACTCCCACTTAGATAGACATCCCTCTAATCCTCTAAGTGATCATGTGATCCAAATCAACTAAACCATAACCGATCATCACGTGAGATGGAGTAGTTTTCAATGGTGAACATCGTTATGTTGATCATATCTACTATATGATTCACGCTCGACCTTTCGGTCTCTGTGTTCCAAGGCCATATCTGCATATGCTAGGCTCGTCAAGTTTAACCCGAGTATTCTGCGTGTGCAAAACTGACTTGGACCCGTTGTAGATGGACGTAGAGCTTATCACACCCGATCATCACGTGGTGTCTGGGCACGACGAACTTTGGCAACGGTGCATACTCAGGGAGAACACTTCTTGATAATTTAGTGAGAGATCATCTTATAATGCTACCGTCAATCAAAGCAAGATAAGATGCATAAAAGGATAAACATCACATGCAATCAATATAAGTGATATGATATGGCCATCATCATCTTGTGCTTGTGATCTCCATCTCCGAAGCACCGTCATGATCACCATCATCACCGGCGCGACACCTTGATCTCCATCGTAGCATCGTTGTCATCTCGCCAATCTTATGCTTCCATGACTATCACTACCGCTTTGTAATAAAGTAAAGCATTACATCGCGATTGCATTGCATACAATAAAGCGACAACCATATGGCTCCTGCTAGTTGCCGATAACTTGGTTACAAAACATGATCATCTCATACAATAAAATTTAGCATCATGCCTTGACCATATCACATCACAACATGCCCTGCAAAAACAAGTTAGACGTCCTCTACTTTGTTGTTGCAAGTTTTACGTGGCTGCTACGGGCTTAAGCAAGAACTCATCTCACCTACGCATCAAAACCACAACGATAGTTTGTCAAATAGACTCCGTTTTAACCTGCTCAAGGACCGGGCGTAGCCACACTTGGTTCAACTAAAGTTGGAGAGACAGTCGCCCGCAAGCCATCTATGTGCAAAGCACGTTGAGGGAACCGGTCTCGCGTAAGCGTACACGTAAGGTTGGTCCGGGTCGTCTCGTCCAACAATACCGCCGAACCAAAGTATGACATGCTGGTAGGCAGTATGACTTGTATCGCCCACAACTCACTTGTGTTCTACTCGTGCAAATAACATCAAACCATAAAACCTAGGCTCGGATGCCACTGTTGGGGAACGTAGTAATTTCAAAAAAATTCCTACGCACACGCAACATCATGGTGGTGCATAGCAACGAGGGGGAGAGTCTGATCTACGTACCCTTGTAGATCGCAACGGAAGCGTTGACACAACGTAGAGGAAGTAGTCGTACGTCCTTTTCCCGATCCGACCGATCCAAGCATCGTTACTCCGGCACCTCCGAGTTCTTAGCACACGTACAGCTCGATGACGATCCCCGGGCTCCGATCCAGCAAAGCTTCGGGGAGGAGTTCCGTCAGCACGACGGCGTGGTGACGATCTTGATGTTCTACCGACGCAGGGCTTCGCCTAAGCACTACAACGATATGATCGAGGTGGAATATGGTGGCAGGGGGCACCGCACATGGCTAAGGAACGATCTCAATGATCAACTTGTGTGTCTATGGGGTGCCCCTGCCCCTGTATATAAAGGATGGAGGAGGAGGAGGAGGCCGGCCAAGGCTAGGCGCGCCAGGTGTGGAGTCCTACTAGGACTCCAAGTCCTAGTAGGAGTCCACCAAGAGGGGAGGAAGGGAGAAGGAAGTGGAGGAGTAGGAAAGGTGGCCGGCCCCCTTTTCCCTAGTCCAATTCGGACTAGAGGGGAGGGGGGCGCAGCAGCCTTTTTCCTCTTCCCACTAAAGCCCATCAAGGCCCATTACTTCTCCCGTAACTACTCGGTACTCCGAAAAATACCCGAATCACTCGGAACCTTTACGATGTCCGAATATAGTCGTCCAATATATCGATCTTTATGTCTCGACCATTTTGAGACTCCTCGTCATGTCTCCGATCTCATCCGGGACTCTGAACTCCTTCGGTACATCAAAACTCATAAACTCATAATATAACTATCATCGAAACCTTAAGCGTGCGGACCCTACGGTTCGAGAACAATGTAGACATGACCGAGACACGTCTCCGGTCAATAACCAATAGCGGGACCTGGATGCCCATATTGGCTCCTACATATTCTACGAAGATCTTTATCGGTCAGACCGCATAACAACATACGTTGTTCCCTTTGTCATCGGTATGTTACTTGCCCGAGATTCGATCGTCGGTATCCAATACCTAGTTCAATCTCGTTACCGGCAAGTCTCTTTACTCGTTCCGTAATACAACATCCCACAACTAACTCATTAGTTGCAATGCTTGCAAGGCTTTAAGTGATGTGCATTACCGAGAGGGCCCAGAGATACCTCTCCGACAATCGGAGTGACAAATCCTAATCTCGAAATACGCCAACCCAACATCTACCTTTGGAGACACCTGTAGTACTCCTTTATAATCACCCAGTTACGTTGTGACGTTTGGTAGTACCCAAAGTGTTCCTCCGGTAAACGGGAGTTGCATAATCTCATAGTCATAGGAACATGTATAAGTCATGAAGAAAGCAATAGCAACATACTAAACGATCGGGTGCTAAGCTAAAGAAATGGGTCATGTCAATCAGATCATTCAACTAATGATGTGATCCATTAATCAAATAACAACTCTTTGTCCATGGTTAGGAAACATAACCATCTTTGATTAACGAGCTAGTCAAGTAGAGGCTTACTAGTGACACTCTGTTTGTCTATGTATTCACACATGTATTATGTTTCCGGTTAATACAATTCTAGCATGAATAATAAATATTTATCATGATATAAGGAAATAAATAATAACTTTATTATTGCCTCTAGGGCATATTTCCTTCATCAATAATCTAGTCACATCGCTATGTGATTAACACCAATAGTACACATCTTTATGTGATTAGTTCACATCTCCATGTGACTAACACCCAAAGGGTTTACTAGATTCAATAATCTAGTTCACATCGCTATGTGATTAACACCCAAAGAGTGATCATGTTTTGTTTGTGAGAGAAATTTAGTCAACGGGCCTGCCATATTCAGATCCGTATGTATTTTGCAAAATTCTATGTCTACAATGCTCTGCACGGAGCTACTCTAGCTAATTGCTCCCACTTTCAATATGTATCCAGATTGAGACTTAGAATCATCTGGATCAGTGTCAAAAACTTGCATCGACGTAACCCTTTACGACGAACCTTTTTGTCACGTCCATAATCGAGAAACATATCCTTATTTCACTAAGGATAATTCTGACCGCTGTCCAGTGATCTACTCTAGATCACTATTGTACTCCCTTGCCAAATCAGTGCAGGGTATACAATAGATCTGGTACACAGCATGACATACTTTATAGAACCTATGGCCAAGGCATAGGGAATGACTTTCATTCTCTTTCTATCTTCTGCCGTGGTCGGGCTTTGAGTCTTACTCAACTTCACACCTTGTAATACATGCAAGAACTCTTTCTTTGACTGCTCCATTTTGAACTACTTCAAAATCTTGTCAAGGTATGTACTCATTGAAAAAACTTATCAAGCCTCTTGATCTATCTCTATAGATCTTGAAGCTCAATATGTAAGCAGCTTCACCGAAGTCTTTCTTTGAAAAACTCCTTCCAAACACTCCTTTATGCTTTACAGAATAATTCTACATTATTTCCGATCAACAATATGTCATTCACATATACTTATCAGAAATGTTGTAGTGCTCCCACTCACTTTCTTGTAAATACAGACTTCACCGCAAGTCTGTATAAAACTATATGCTTTTCATCAAAGTGTATATTCCAACTCCGAGATGCTTGCACCAGTCCACAGATGGATCGCTGGAGCTTTGCACATTTTTGTTAGCACCTTTCGGATTGACAAAACCTTCTGGTTGCATCATATACAACTCTTATTTAATAAATCCATTAAGGAATGCAGTTTTGTTTATCCATTTGCCAGATTTCATAAAATGCGGCAATTACTAACATGATTCGGGCAGACTCTAGCATAGATACGAGTGAGAAACTCTCATCGTAGTCAACACCTTGAACTTGTCGAAAACCTTTTGCGACAATTCTAGCTTTGTAGATAGTAACACTACTATCAGCGTCCGTCTTCCTCTTGAAGATCCATTTATTCTCAATTGCTTGCTGACCATCGGGCAAGTCAACCAAAGTTCAAACTTTGTTCTCATACATGGATCATATCTCAGATTTCATGGCCTCAAACAATTTCGCAGAATTTGGGCTCATCATTGCTTCCTCATAGTTCGCAAGTTCGTCATGGTCTAGTAACATGACTTCCAGAACAGGATTACCGTACCACTCTGGTGCGGATCTCACTCTGGTTTACCTACGAGATTCGGTATTAACTTGATCTGAAGTTACATGATCATCATCATTAGCTTCCTCACTAATTGGTGTAGTAGTCACAAGAACATATTTTGTGATGAACTACTTTCCAATAAGGGAGAAGGTACAATTACCTTATCAAGTTTTCTACTTTCCTCCCACTCACTTCTTTCGAGAGACACTCCTTCTCTAGAAAGGATCCATTATAAGCAACGAATGTCTTGCCTTAGGATATGTGATAGAAGGTGTACCCAATAGTCTCCTTTTGGGTATCCTATGAAGACATATTTCTCCGATTTGGTTTTGAGCTTATCAGGATGAAACTTTTTCACATAAGCATCACAACCCCAAACTTTAAGAAACGACAACTTTGGTTTCTTGCTAAACCATAGTTCAGATTGTGTCGTCTCAGCGGACTTAGATGGTGCCCCTTTTTTTAACGTGAATGCAACTGTCTTTAATGCATAACCTCAAAAACGATAGTGGTAAATCGGTAAGAAACATCATAGATTTGCACTATATCTAATAAAGTACGGCTATGACATTCGGACACACCATTATGCTGTGGTGTTCCGGGTGGCACGAATTTGTGAAACTATTCCACATTGTTTTAATTGAAGACCAAACTCGTAACTCAAATATTTGTCTCCGCGATCAGATCGTAGAAGCGTTATTTTCTTGTTACGATGATTCTCCACTTCACTCTAAAATTCTTTGAACTTTTCAAATGTTTCAGACTTATGTTTCATCAAGTAGATATACTCATATCTGCTCAAATCATCTGTGAAGATCAGAAAATAATGATACCTATCGCGAGCCTCAATATTCATCGGACCACATACATCAGTATGTATGATTTCCAACAAATCTGTTGCTCGCTCCATTGTTCCGAAGAACAGAGTCTTAGTCATAATGCCCATGAGGCATGGTTCGCAAGCATCAACTGATTCATAATCAAGTGATTCCAAAAGCCCATCAGCATGGAGTTTCTTCATGTGCTTTACACCAATATGACCTAAACGGCAGTGCTACAAATAAGTTGCACTATCATTGTTAACTTTGCATCTTTTGGTTTCAATATTATGATTATGTGTATCACTATGATCGAGATCCAACGAACTATTTTCATTGGGTGTGTAACCATATAAGGTTTTATTCATGTAAACAGAACAACAATTTATTCTCTTACTTAAATGAATAACCATATTACAATAAACATGATCAAATCATATTCATGCTCAACGTAAACACCAAATAACACTTATTTAGGTTCAACACTAATCCTGAATTTATAGGGAGTGTGCGATGATGATCATATCAATCTTGGAACCACTTCCAACACACATCGTCACTTCACCCTTAACTAGGCTCTGTTTATTCTGCAACTCCTGTTTCGAGTTACTACTCTTAGCAACTGATCCAGTATCAAATACTGAGGGGTTGCTATAAACACTAGTAAAGTATACATCAATAACATGTATATCAAATATACTTTTGTTCACTTTGCCATCCTTCTTATCCGCCAATCACTTGGGGTAGTTCCGCTTCCAGTGACCAGTCCCTTTGCAGTAGAAGCACTTTAGTCTCAGGCTTAGGACCAGACTTGGGCTTCTTCACATGAGCAGCAACTTGCTTGCTGTTTTTCTTGAAGTTCCCCTTTTTTTCCTTTGCCCTTTTCTTGAAACTAGTGATCTTGTCAACCATCAACACTTGATGCACTTTCTTGATTTCTAACTTCATCGATTTCATCATCATGAAAAGCTCGGGATTTGTTTTCGTCATCCCTTGCATACTATAGTTCATCACGAAGTTCTACTAACTTGGTCATGGTGACTAGAGAATTCTATCAATCACTATCTTATCTGGAAGATTAACTCCCACTTGATTCAAGCGATTGTAGTACCCAGACAATCTGAGCACATGCTCACTAGTTGAGCGATTCTCCTCCATCTTTTAGCTATAGAACTTGTTGGAGACTTCATATCTCTCAACTCGGGTATGTGCTTAAAATATTAACTTCAACTCCTGGAACATCTCATATGGTCCATGATGTTCAAAACGTCTTTGAAGTTCCGATTCTAAGCCGTTAAGCATGGTGCACTAAACTATCAAGTAGTCATCATATTTAGCTAGCCAAACGTTCATAACGTCAGCATCTGCTCTTGCAATATAGGTCTGTCACCAAGCGGTGCATCAAGGACATAATTCCTCTGTGCAGCAATGAGGATAAACCTTAGATCACGGATCCAATCCGCATCATTGCTACTAACATCTTTCAACACAATTTTCTCTAAGAACATATCAAAATAAACACAGGGAAGCAACAACGCGAGCTATTGATCTACAACATAATTTGCAAAATACTACCAGGACTAAGTTCATGATAAATTTAAGTTCAATTTAATCATATTACTTAAGAACTCCCACTTAGATAGACATCCCTCTAATCCTCTAAGTGATCACGTGATCCAAATCAACTAAACCATGTCTGATCATCACGTGAGATGGAGTAGTTTCAATGGTGAACATCACTATGTTGATCATATCTACTATATGATTCACGCTCGACGTTTCGGTCTCCGTGTTCCGAGGCCATATCTGTATATGCTTGGCTCGTCAAGTATAACCTGAGTATTCTGCGTGTGCAACTATTTTGCACCCGTTGTATTTGAACGTAGAGCCTATCACACCCGATCATCACGTGGTGTCTAAGCACGAAGAACTTTCGCAACGGTGCATACTCAGGGAGAACACTTCTTGATAATTTAGTGAGAGATCATCTTATAATGCTACCGTCAATCAAAGCAAGATAAGATGCATAAAAAGATAAACATCACATGCAATCAATATAAGTGATATGATATGGCCATCATCATCTTGTGCGTGTGATCTCCATCTCCGAAGCACCGTCATGATCACCATCGTCACCGGCGCGACACCTTGATCTCCATCGTAGCATCGTTGTCATCTCGCCAATCTTATGCTTCCACGACTATCGCTACCGCTTAGTGATAAAGTAAAGCATTACATCACGATTGCATTGCATACAATAAAGCGACAACCATATGGCTCCTGCCAGTTGCCGATAACTCGGTTACAAAACATGATCATCTCATACAATAAAATTCATCATCATGTCTTGACCATATCACATCACAACATGCCTTGCAAAAACAAGTTAGACGTCCTTTACTTTGTTGTTGCAAATTTTACGTGGCTGCTACGGGCTTAAGCAAGAGCCAATCTCACCTACGCATCAAAACCACAATGATAGTTTGTCAAATAGACTCCGTTTTAACCTTCGCAAGGACCGGGCGTAGCCACACTCGGTTCAACTAAAGTTGGAGAAACAATCACCCGCAAGCCACCTATGTGCAAAGCACGTCGGGAGAACCGGTCTCGCGTAAGCGTACGCGTAATGTCGGTCCGGGCCGCTTCATCCAACAATACCGCCGAACCAAAGTATGACATGCTAGTAGGCAGTATGACTTATATCGCCCACAACTCACTTGTGTTCTACTCGTGCATATAACATCAAACCATAAAACTTAGGCTCGGATGCCACTATAGGGGAACGTAGTAATTTCAAAATTTTCCTACGCACACGCAAGATCATGGTGATGCGTAGCAACGAGAGGGGAGAGTGTGATCTACGTACCCTTGTAGATCGACAGCGGAAGTGTTATGACAATGCGGTTGATGTAGTCGTACGTTTTCACTGCCCGACCGATCAAGCACCGAAACTACGACACCTCCGAGTTTTAGCACACGTTCAGCTCGATGACGATCCCCGAACTCCGATCCAGCAAAGTGTCGGGGAAGAGTTCCGTCAGCACGACGGCGTGGTGACGATCTTGATGTACTACTGTCGCAGGGCTTCGCCTAAGCACCGCTACAATATTATCGAGGACTATGGTGGCAGGGGGCGCCACACACGGCTAAGAATAAGGTCACGTGGATCAACGTGTGTGTCTATGGGGTGCCCCCTGCCCCTGTATATAAAGGATGGAGGAGGAGGAGACCGGCCAAGGCTAGGTGCGGCCAGGATGTGGAGTCCTACTAGGACTCCAAGTCCTAGTAGGAGTCCACCAAGAGGGGAGGAAGGGAGAAGGAAGTGGAGGAGAAGGAAAGGTGGCCGGCCCCCTTTTCCCTAGTCCAATTCGGACTAGAGGGGAGGGGGGGGGGGCGCAGCAGGCCCTTTCTCCTCTTCCTACTAAAGCCCATCAAGGCCCAATACTTCTCCCAGCGAATTCCCGTAACTCTCCGGTACTCCGAAAATACCAGAATCACTCGGAACCTTTCCGATGTCCGAATATAGTTGTCCAATATATCGATCTTTACGTCTCGACCATTTAGAGACTCCTCGTCATGTCCCCGATCTCATCCGGGACTCTGAACTCCTTCGGTACATCAAAACTCATAAACTCATAATATAACTGTCATCGAAACCTTAAGCGTGCGGACCCTACGGGTTCGAGAACAATGTAGACATGACCGAGACACGTCTCCGGTCAATAACGAATAGCGGGACTTGGATGCCCATATTGGCTCCTACATATTCTACGAAGATCTTTATCGGTCAGACCGCATAACAACATACGTTGTTCCCTTTGTCATCGGTATGTTTCTTGCCCGAGATTCGATCGTCGGTATCCAATACCTAGTTCAATCTCGTCACCGGCAAGTCTCTTTACTCGTTCCGTAATACATCATCCCGCAACTAACTCATTAGTTGCAATGCTTGCAAGGCTTAAGTGATGTGCATTACCGAGAGGGCCCAGAGATACCTCTCCGACGATCGGAGTGACAAATCCTAATCTCGAAATACGCCAACCCAACATGTACCTTTGGAGACACCTGTAGAGCTCCTTTATAATCACCCAGTTACGTTGTGACGTTTGGTAGCACACAAAGTGTTCCTCCAGCAAACGGGAGTTGCATAATCTCATAGTCATAGGAACATGTATAAGTCATGAAGAAAGCAATAGCAACATACTAAACGATCGGGTGCTAAGCTAATGAAATAGGTCATGTCAATCAGATCATTCAACTAATGATGTGATCCCGTTAATCAAATGACAACTCTTTGTCCATGGTTAGGAAACATAACCATCTTTGATTAACGAGCTAGTCAAGTAGATGTTGGAAATATGCCCTAGAGGCAATAATAAAAGCCTTATTATTATATTTCCTTGTTCATGGTAATTGTCTTTATTCATGCTATAATTGTGTTATTCGGAAATCGTAATACATGTGTGAATAACAGACACCAACATGTCCCTAGTAAGCCTCTAGTTGACTAGCTCGTTAATCAACAGATAGTCATGGTTTCCTGGCTATGGACATAAGATGTCATTGATAACGAGATCACATCATTAGGAGAATGATGTGATGGACAAGACCCAATCCTAAACATAGCATAAAGATCGTATAGTTCGTTTGCTAGAGTTTTGCAATGTCAAGTATCTTTTCCTTAGACCATGAGATCGTGTAACTCCCGGATACCGTAGGAGTGCTTTGGATGTACCAAACATCACAACGTAACTGGGTGACTATAAAGGTATACTACGGGTATCTCCGAAAGTGTCTGTTGGGTTGACACGGATCAAGACTGGGATTTGTCACTCCGTATGACGGAGAGGTATCACTGGGCCCACTCGGTAATGCATCATCATAATGAGCTCAAAGTGACCAAGTGTCTGGTCATGGGATCATGCATTACGGTACGAGTAAAGTGACTTGCCGGTAACGAGATTGAACGAGGTATTGGGATACCGATGATCGAATCTCGGGCAAGTAATATATCGATTGACAAAGGGAATTGCATACGGGGTTGATTGAATCCTCGACATCGTGGTTCATCCGATGAGATCATCGTGGAGCATGTGGGAGCCAACATGGGTATCCAGATCCCGCTGTTGGTTATTGACCGGAGAGTCGTCTCGGTCATGTCTGCTTGTCTCCCGAACCCGTAGGGTCTACACACTTAAGGTTCGGTGACGCTAGGGTTGTGAAGATAAGTATATGCAGTAACCCGAATGTTGTTCGGGGTCCCGGATGAGATCCAGGACATCACGAGGAGTTCCGGAATGGTCCGGATGTAAAGAATTATATATAGGATGTGCAGTTTCGGCCATCGGGACAAGTTTCGGGGTACCCGGTATTGTACCGGGACCACCGGAAGGGTCCCGGGGGTCCACCGGGTGGGGCCACCTATCCCGGAGGACCCCATGGGCTGAAATAGGAGGGAACCCAGCCCATAGTGGGCTGGGGCGCCAGCCCCTAGGGGGCCCATGCGGCTAGGGCTAAGGGGAAACCCTAGGTGGGGCGCCCCCTTGCCTTGGGGAGCAAGCCCCACCCTAGGCCGCCGCCCCCCCTAGTAGATTCCATCTACTAGGGCCGGCGCCCCCCCCCATGGCACCCCTATATATAGTGGGGAGAGGAGGGACTTGACACACCAGCCCCTGGCGCCTCCCTCTCTCTCCGTTACGTCTCTCTTCCTCGTAGTATAGGCGAAGCCCTGTTGCTGCGACGCCCTGCATCCACCACCACGCCGTCGTGCTGCTGGATCTTCGTCAACCTCTCCTTCCCCCTTGCTGGATCAAGAAGGAGGAGACGTCTCCCGTCCCGTACGTGTGTTGAACGCGGAGGTGCCGTCCGTTCGGCGCTGGTCATCGGTGATTTGGATCACGTTGTGTACGACTACTTCATCCCCGTTCGTTGAACGCTTCCGCACGCGATCTACAAAGGTATGTAGATGCATCTCGTGACTCGTTGCTAGATGAACTCCTAGATGATCTTGGTGAATCGAGTAGGAAATTTTTTGTTTTCTGCAACGTTCTCCAACAGTGGCATCATGAGCTAGGTCTATGCGTAGTTCTTTTGCGCGAGTAGAACACAATTTGTTGTGGGCGTGGATTTGTCAACTTTCTTGCCGCTACTAGTCTTTTCTTGCTTCAGCGGTATTGTGGGATGAAGCGGCCCGGACCAACCTTACGCATACGCTTACGTGAGACCGGTTCCACCGACTAACATGCACTAGTTGCATAAGGTGGCTGGCGGGTGTCTGTCTCTCCCACTTTAGTTGGAGCGGATTCGATGAACAGGGTCCTTATGAAGGGTAAATAGAAGTTGACAAATCACGTTGTGGCTTTAACGTAGGTGACAAAACGTTCTTGCTAGAACCCTAATTCAGCCACGTAAAACTTGCAACAACAATTAGAGGACGTCTAACTTGTTTTTGCAGCAAGTGCTTTGTGATATGATATGGCCAAAGTTGTGATGAATGATGAATGATCTATATGTGATGTATGAGATATTCATGCTATTGTAATAGGAATCACGACTTGCATGTCGATGAGTATGACAACCGGCAGGAGCCATAGGAGTTGTCTTTATTCTTTTATATGACCTGCGTGTCATTGAGAAACGCCATGTAAATTACTTTACTTTATTGCTAAACGCGTTAGCCATAGTAGTAGAAGTAATAGTTGGCGAGCAACTTCATGGAGACACAATGATGGAGATCATGATGATTGAGATCATGGTGTCAAGATGATCATGGAGCCCCAAGATGGAGATCAAAGGAGCTATGTGATATTGGCCATATCATGTCACGTTTATTATTTGATTGCATGTGATGTTTATCATGTTTTGCATCTTGTTTACTTAGAACGACGGTTGTAAATAAGATGATCCCTCATAATAATTTCAAGAAGTGTCCCCCCTAACTGTGCACTGTTGCGACAGTTCGTTGTTTCGAAGCACCACGTGATGATCGGGTGTGATAGATTCTAACGTTCACATACAACGGGTGTAAGACAGATTTACACATGCAAACACTTAGGTTGACTTGACGAGCCTAGCATGTACAGACATGGCCTCGGAACACAGAAGACCGAAAGGTCGAGCATGAGTCGTATAGAAGATACGATCAACATGAAGATGTTCACCGACGTTGACTAGTCCGTCTCACGTGATGATCGGACATGGCCTAGTTAACTCGGATCATGTTATACTTAGATGACTAGAAGAGGGATGTCTATCTAAGTGGGAGTTCATAAATAATTTGATTTGATGAACTTAATTATCATGAACTTAGTCTAAAATATTTACAATATGTCTTGTAGATCAAATGGCCAACGTAGTCCTCAACTTCAACGCGTTCCTAGAGAAAACCAAGCTGAAAGACGATGGCAGCAACTACACGGACTGGGTCCGGAACCTGAGGATCTTCCTCATAGCTGCCAAGAAAGATTATGTCCTACAAGCACCGCTGGGTGACGCACCTGTCCTCCCTGCTGAACAAGACGTTATGAACGCTTGGCAGGCACGTACCGATGACTACTCCCTCGTTCAGTGCGGCATGCTTTACAGTTTAGAACCGGGGCTCCAAAAGCGTTTTGAGAGACATGGAGCATATGAGATGTTCGAAGAGCTGAGAATGGTTTTTCAAGCTCATGCCCGGGTCGAGAGATATGAGGTCTCCGACAAGTTCTTCAGCTGTAAGATGGAGGAAAACAGTTCTGTCAGTGAGCACATACTCACGATGTCTGGATTACATAACCGCTTGACTCAGCTAGGAGTTAATCTCCCGGATGATGCGGTCATTGACAGAATCCTTCAGTCGCTTCCACCGAGCTACAAGAGCTTTGTGATGAACTTCAATATGCAGGGGATGGAAAAGACCATTCCTGAAGTATTTGCTATGCTGAAATCAGCAAAGGTAGAAGTCAAGAAGGAACATCAGGTGTTGATGGTCAATAAAACCACTAAGTTCAAGAAGGGCAAGGGTAAGAAAGCCTTCAAGAAGGACGGCAAGGAAGTTGCCGCGCCCGGCAAGCAAGCTGCCGGGAAGAAGCCAAAGAATGGACCCAAGCCCGAGACTGAGTGTTTTTATTGCAAGGGAAGTGGTCACTGGAAGCGGAATTGCCCCAAATACTTAGCGGACAAGAAGGCCGGCAAAACAAAAGGTATATGTGATATACATGTAATTGATGTGTACCTAACCAGTACTCGTAGTAGCTCTTGGGTATTTGATACCGGTGCAGTTGCTCACATTTGTAACTCAAAGCAGGAGCTGCGGAATAAACGGAGACTGGCGAAGGACGAGGTGACGATGCACGTCGGGAATGGTTCCAAGGTCGATGTGATCACCGTCGGCACGCTGCCTCTTCATTTACCTACGGGATTAGTTTTAAACCTCAATAATTGTTATTTAGTGCCAGCTTTGAGCATGAACATTGTATCGGGATCTCGTTTAATTCGAGATGGCTACTCATTTAAATCCGAGAATAATGGTTGTTCCATTTATATGAGAGATATGTTTTATGGTCATGCTCCTATGGTGAATGGTTTATTCTTAATGAATCTCGAGCGTAATGCTACACATGTTCATAGTGTGAATACCAAAAGATGTAAGGTTGATAATGATAGTCCCACATACTTGTGGCACTGCCGCCTTGGTCACATAGGTGTCAAACGCATGAAGAAGCTCCATGCAGATGGACTTTTAGAGTCTCTTGATTATGAATCATTTGACACGTGCGAACCATGCCTCATGGGTAAAATGACCAAGACTCCGTTCTCAGGAACAATGGAGCGAGCAACCAACTTATTGGAAATCATACATACTGATGTGTGCGGTCCAATGAGTGTTGAGGCTCGCGGTGGCTATCGTTATGTTCTCACTCTCACTGATGACTTGAGTAGATATGGGTATGTCTACTTAATGAAACACAAGTCTGAAACCTTTGAAAAGTTTAAGGAATTTTAGAGTGAGGTTGAGAATCAACATGACAGGAAAATCAAGTTTCTACGATCAGATCGTGGAGGAGAATACTTGAGTCACGAATTTGGCACACACTTAAGAAAATGTGGAATAGTTTCACAACTAACGCCGCCTGGAACACCTCAGCGTAACGGTGTGTCCGAACGTCGTAATCGCACTCTATTAGATATGGTGCGGTCTATGATGTCTCTTACTGATTTACCGCTATCTTTTTGGGGCTATGCTTTAGAGACTGCCGCATTCACTTTAAATAGGGCTCCGTCGAAATCCGTTGAGACGACACCGTATGAATTATGGTTTGGGAAGAAACCTAAGCTGTCGTTTCTAAAAGTTTGGGGATGCGATGCTTATGTCAAGAAACTTCAACCTGAAAAGCTCGAACCCAAGTCGGAAAAATGCGTCTTCATAGGATACCCTAAAGAAACTATTGGGTATACCTTCTACCTCAGATCCGAAGGCAAGGTCTTTGTTGCCAAGAATGGATCCTTTCTAGAGAAGGAGTTTCTCTCGAAAGAAGTAAGTGGGAGGAAAGTAGAACTAGATGAAGTATTGCCTCTTGAACCGGAAAATGGCGCAACTCAAGAAAATGTTCCTGAGGTGCCAGCACCGACTAGAGAGGATGTTAATGATAATGATCAAGATACTTCTGATCTAGCTCCTACTGAAATTCGAAGGTCCACAAGGACACGTTCCGCACCAGAGTGGTACGGCAACCCTGTCTTGGAAATCATGTTGTTAGACAACGGTGAACCTTCGAACTATGAAGAAGCGATGGCGGGCCCGGATTCTGACAAATGGCTAGAAGCCATGAAATCCGAGATAGGATCCATGTATGAAAACGAAGTGTGGACTTTGACTGACTTGCCTGTTGAACGGCGAGCCATAGAAAATAAATGGATCTTTAAGAAGAAGACAGACGCGGATGGTAATGTGACCATCTATAAGGCTCGGCTTGTCGCTAAGGGTTACCGACAAGTTCAAGGGGTTGACTACGATGAGACTTTCTCACCGGTAGCGAAGCTGAAGTCCGTCCGAATCATGTTAGCAATTGCCGCGTTTTACGACTATGAAATATGGCAAATGGACGTCAAAACGGCATTCCTTAATGGTTTCCTTAAGGAAGAATTTTATATGATGCAGCCGGAAGGTTTTGTCGATCCTAAGAATGCTGACAAGGTATGCAAGCTCCAACGCTCGATTTATGGGCTGGTGCAAGCATCTCGGAGTTGGAACATTCGCTTTGATGAGATGATCAAAGCGTTTGGGTTTACGCAGACTTATGGAGAAGCCTGTGTTTACAAGAAAGTGAGTGGGAGCTCTGTAGCATTTCTCATATTATATGTAGATGACATACTTTTGATGGGAAATGATATAGAACTCTTGGACAGCATCAAGGCCTAATTGAATAAGAGTTTTTCAATGAAGGATCTTGGAGAAGCTGCTTATATATTAGGCATCAAGATCTATAGAGATAGATCAAGACGCCTCATAGGTCTTTCACAAAGCACATACCTTGATAAGATATTGAAGAAGTTCAATATGGATCAGTCTAAGAAGGGGTTCTTGCCTGTACTGCAAGGTATGAAATTGAGCTCGGCTCAAAGTCCGACCACGGCAGAAGAAATAGAAGAGATGAGTGTCATCCCCTATGCCTCAGCCATAGGTTCTATTATGTATGCCATGCTGTGTACCAGACCTGATGTAAATCTTGCCGTAAGTTTGGTAGGAAGGTACCAAAGTAATCCCGGCAAGGAACACTGGACAGCGGTCAAGAATATCCTGAAGTACCTGAAAAGGACTAAGGAGATGTTTCTCGTTTATGGAGGTGACGAAGAGCTCGTCGTAAAGGGTTACGTCGACGCTAGCTTCGACACAGATCTGGATGACTCAAAGTCACAAACCGGATACGTGTATATTTTGAATGGTGGGGCAGTAAGCTGGCGCAGTTGCAAGCAGAGCGTCGTGGCGGGATCTACATGTGAAGCGGAGTACATGGCAGCCTCGGAGGCAGCACATGAAGCAATCTGAGTGAAGGAGTTCATCACCGACCTCGGAGTCATACCCAATGCGTCGGGGCCGATCAAGCTCTTCTGTGACAACACTGGAGCTATTGCACTTGCCAAGGAGCCCAGGTTTCACAAGAAGACAAGGCATATCAAGCGTCGCTTCAACTCCATTCGTGAAAATGTTCAGAATGGAGACATAGATATTTGTAAAGTACATACGGACCTGAATGTAGCAGATCCGTTGACTAAACCTCTCCCTAGGGCAAAACATGATCAACACCAGAATTCCATGGGTGTTCGATTCATCACAATGTAACTAGATTATTGACTCTAGTGCAAGTGGGAGACTGTTGGAAATATGCCCTAGAGGCAATAATAAAAGCCTTATTATTATATTTCCTTGTTCATGGTAATTGTCTTTATTCATGCTATAATTGTGTTATCCGGAAATCGTAATACATGTGTGAATAACAGACACCAACATGTCCTTAGTAAGCCTCTAGTTGACTAGCTCGTTAATCAACAGATAGTCATGGTTTCCTGGCTATGGACATAAGATGTCATTGATAACGAGATCACATCATTAGGAGAATGATGTGATGGACAAGACCCAATCCTAAACATAGCATAAAGATCGTATAGTTCGTTTGCTAGAGTTTTGCAATGTCAAGTATCTTTTCCTTAGACCATGAGATCGTGTAACTCCCGGATACCGTAGGAGTGCTTTGGGTGTACCAAACGTCACAATGTAACTGGGTGACTATAAAGGTATACTACGGGTATCTCCGAAAGTGTCTGTTGGGTTGACACGGATCAAGACTGGGATTTGTCACTCCGTATGACGGAGAGGTATCACTGGGCCCACTCGGTAATGCATCATCATAATGAGCTCAAAGTGACCAAGTGTCTGGTCATGGGATCATGCATTACGGTACGAGTAAAGTGACTTGCCGGTAACGAGATTGAACGAGGTATTGGGATACCGACGATCGAATCTCGGGCAAGTAATATATCGATTGACAAAGGGAATTGCATACGGGGTTGATTGAATCCTCGACATCGTGGTTCATCCGATGAGATCATCGTGGAGCATGTGGGAGCCAACATGGGTATCCAGATCCCGCTGTTGGTTATTGACCGGAGAGTCGTCTCGGTCATGTCTGCTTGTCTCCCGAACCCGTAGGGTCTACACACTTAAGGTTCGGTGACGCTAGGGTTGTGAAGATAAGTATATGCAGTAACCCGAATGTTGTTCGGGGTCCCGGATGAGATCCAGGACATCACGAGGAGTTCCGGAATGGTCCGGATGTAAAGAATTATATATAGGATGTGCAGTTTCGGCCATCGGGACAAGTTTCGGGGTACCCGGTATTGTACCGGGACCACCGGAAGGGTCCCGGGGGTCCACCGGGTGGGGCCACCTATCCCGGAGGACCCCATGGGCTGAAATAGGAGGGAACCCAGCCCATAGTGGGGAGAGGAGGGAGCAAGCCCCACCCTAGGCCGCCGCCCCCCCCATGGCACCCCTATATATAGTGGGGAGAGGAGGGACTTGACACACCAGCCCCTGGCGCCTCCCTCTCTCCCCGTTACGTCTCTCTTCCTCGTAGTATAGGCGAAGCCCTGTTGCTGCGACGCCCTGCATCCACCACCACGCCGTCGTGCTGCTGGATCTTCGTCAACCTCTCCTTCCCCCTTGCTGGATCAAGAAGGAGGAGACGTCTCTCGTCCCGTACGTGTGTTGAACGCGGAGGTGTCGTCCGTTCGGCGCTGGTCATCGGTGATTTGGATCACGTTGTGTACGACTACTTCATCCCCGTTCGTTGAACGCTTCCGCACGCGATCTACAAAGGTATGTAGATGCATCTCGTGACTCGTTGCTAGATGAACTCCTAGATGATCTTGGTGAATCGAGTAGGAAAATTTTTGTTTTCTGCAACGTTCTCCAACAGTAGAGGCATACTAGTGACACTCTGTTTGTCTATGTATTCACACATGTATTATGTTTCCGGTTAATACAATTCTAGCATGAATAATAAACTTTTATCATGATATAAGGAAATAAATAATAACTTTATTATTGCCTCTAGGGCATATTTCCTTCACAGCATGAGCAGGTTTTGGATATACATTCTGCTTCTGGTTTAAACAGGTCTGTGGATTTGCAAGGTTTAGATATTCCTGGTCATTCTGCTATATTGCTCCCTGAGGACCAAGGTATCACTCCTCCTGCACCACCTGGTTTCCCCCTCCCTATCTATCAAGGAATATAGAATAATATCACAGTTGGGGCTATGCAATTTCTGTCTGATGTAGCAGATCCAGTTTTTCAAAAGATGCTGCCTGATTTGACTGACTCTCAAATCTTAGGTAAAGAAGGAGCATCTATCTGGAATACTCATTTTGCACCTTCCTCAGATTCAGATAAAGTGGTTCAGGTACCCATTGAGTGGACAAATTTTCTCTCTCTTGCATTGCTATCACCAGATAGATTTGAGTGGGCCAAATCACTGCTCTCTTCTCATATTTGGACTTATATTCTGGAAGGTTCAGATAGTAACATATTTAAGCCTTTTGTCATTCCTGATAAATGTGCTTATACTCAGGCCCCTGCTTGCAAGATGCAGAATTTAGAAGCTGCTTCTGAGGAGGTCCCCAAGCTGGACTTCTCCACCCCTCAAGAGAAGTCTTCCTCTTTACCTCTGGAGGTTCTACCTTCAAGTACATCTGCAGTGCATGCTAACAGGAAGAGGAAAGAAAAGTTACCCTTGTCAGAATCTGAGGTAAGGAGGAGTGAAGGATTGCAGTTGCTTAACCAAGGTTATAAGAGGAATCTTTGTCTGGATAGGAATTGCATGCCTTGTAATGCTGATCTACCTATCATTGCTAATAAAGTGGTCAGAAACTTAAGCTCATCCTTTTGCAAAACTCAGGAATTTGTTGGACCTGCTGCCGTTGTGCAGAAGAAGGCTAAGAAGCAGAAACCTGCTGTGGAGCCCACAAGGAGGTCTCAGAGGACAGGGCAAGGAGCAAAGGAGCAAGAATAGTTGGCTTAGATCTACTGAGAGTTGTTAGCAGCAAGTTTGCTCTGCTTTTGTAATAATGATGAACTTATTAAGTCCTGAACCTTCAGATACAATCTGTAATGCTTGACTGATCTTAGTTTCTGTGGTCTTTTGGATGATACAAGACCTTTTAATCAGTTCTATGACTTTTGCAAAGCACTCAAACCTTATATATCCTCCTCATGCATAACAGAAACTGGAATATTCTCAATTGGAATGTAAGAGGCATTAATGATCCGGCTAAGTGGTTAACTATAGCCAACAAAATAGCAGAATCCAACTCTGATGTTATATGTTTACAAGAAACTAAGAGAGAATCTTTTGACAATCAGTACATCAAGCACTTCTGTCCTAGAAGGATAAATAAATTTGTTTTTCTTCCTTCGGTGGGTGCTTCGGGTGGTCTTTTCATTGGATGGAATGGCAATCTATTTGAGGGCACTACTCTCTTTCAGAATGATTTCTCAATATCAATTGAGCTTACATCTACTCTCTCAAATGCTTCATGGGTTCTCACGAATGTCTATGCCCCATGTCAAGGAGAGGCCAGAGAAGATTTTATCCAGTGGTTCAAAAACATTGATATGACATATAGCACAGATTGGTTGGTGGTCGCGGATTTCAACTTCATTAGATATCCACATAACAGAAATAGAGCAAGGGGCAATGTACAAGACATGCTTTCTTTCAATGATGCCATCAGTGCTCAAGCTCTTGTTGAAATCCCACTTAAAGGCAGAACTTTCACTTGGAGTAACATGCAACAAGCTCCTCTTCTAGAAAAACTGGATTGGGTTTTCTCATCTGAATCCTGGACTCTTCAGTACCCAAACACCTTGGCTATCCCTCTTGCTAAACCCATATCAGATCATTGCTCATATGTCATTAAAGTTGGGACTGATATTCCAAAATCAACAATCTTCAGATTTGAAAATTACTGGCTCAATCACCATGATTTCAAGGATATAGTGTAGCAGATTTGGAATCAAGGAGTTCAGGGTAAAGATAGTGCTCTAAGGCTCACTGCTAAATTTAAAAGGCTTAGAAAAGGCCTGAAGATTTGGGCTAAGAATAAATCAAATTTGGCCACTCTTATCCAGAACACCAATGATGTGATCTTCCTCCTTGATACCCTGGAGGAATTTAGGGCTCTTTCTCCTCTGGAAGGGGACTTCAGAAAATTGCTCAAGGAACATCTGATCAAAATCTTAGCTGCTCAGAAAACTTATTGGAAACAGAGAGCTACTATTAGATGGATTACCAAGGGGGAAACAAACTCTAAATTTCTCAAGGTGAAGGCCACTATAAAGTTCAGACACAATCACATTGCTTCTCTTAGAGATGATTTTGGCACTGTTCACTCTGAACACCATGCCAAAGCTGATATCCTTTGGAGAGCTTTCAAGCAAAGACTTGGGACTTCATTGCCCACCTTTAATCTGCTAAATTTGGAAGATTTAGTGGAAAAATTTGATGATCTTCACCTGTTAGAAGTTCCTTTTACTAAAGCTGAAATTGATGCAGTGGTTCAAGGTCTCCCCTCAGATAAAGCCCCTGGGCCAGATGGTTTCAACACCAATTTTGTTAAAGCTTGCTGGGATATCATTGCTGAGGACTTCTATCAATTGATTGAGGATTTTTTTTCAAGGTGCTGTTGATCTCCAAAGCATTAACTCCTCTTTCATTACTCCGATCCCAAAGAAGGATGCTCCTATTGTGGCTAATGATTTTAGGCCTATTTCTCTCCTGAATTGTTCCATAAAGATCATCACAAAGCTGTTGGCCAACAGATTGCAAAAATGTATACTCAAACTTGTGCACAGAAATCAATATGGTTTTCTCAAAGAAAGATCAATCCAGGATTATCTTGTTGGTTAACGTAGTAATTTCAAAAAAATTCCTACGCACACGCAAGATCATGGTGATGCATAGCAACGAGAGGGGAGAGTGTTGTCTACGTACCAACGCAGACCGACTGCGGAAGCGATCACACAACGTAGAGGAAGTAGTCGTACGTCTTCTTCCCGATCCGACCGATCCAAGTACCGTTACTCCGGCACCTCCGAGTTCTTAGCACACGTTCAGCTCGATGACGATCCCCGGGCTCCGATCCAGCAAAGCTTCGGGGAGGAGTTCCGTCAGCACGACGGCGTGGTGACGATCTTGATGTACTACCGACGCAGGGCTTCGCCTAAGCACTACAACGGTATGATCGAGGTGGAATTTGGTGGCAGGGGGCACCGCACACGGCTAAGGAACGATCTCAAGGATCAACTTGTGTGTCTTGGGGTGTCCCCTGCCCCCGTATATAAAGGAGCAAGGGAGGAGGGGCTGGCCGGCCAAGGAGGGAGGCGCAGGAGAGTCCTACTCCCACTGGGAGTAGGATTCCCCTCCAATCCTAGTCCAACTAGGATTCCTTGGAGGGGAAAAGAGGAGGAGGTGGCCGGCCACCCTTTCCTAGTCCTAATAGGACTAGGGGAAGGGGGAGGCGCGCAGCCCATCTAGGGCAGCCCCTTCTCTTTTCCACTAAGGCCCATTATGGCCCATCTAGCTCCCGGGGGGTTCCGGTAACCCTCCCGGTATTCCGGTAAAATCCCGATTTCACCCGGAACACTTCCGATGTCCAAACATAGGCTTCCAATATATCAATCTTTATGTCTCGACCATTTCGAGACTCCTCGTCATGTCCGTGATCACATCCGGGACTCCGAACAACCTTCGGTACATCAAAATGCATAAACTCATAATAACTGTCATCGTAACGTTAGGCGTGCGGACCCTACGGTTCGAGAACAATGTAGACATGACCGAGACATGTCTCTGGTCAATAACCAATAGCAGGACCTGGATGCCCATATTGGCTCCTACATATTCTACGAAGATCTTTATCGGTCAGACCGCATAACAACATACGTTGTTCCCTTTGTCATCGGTATGTTACTTGCCCGAGATTCGATCGTCGGTATCCAATACCTAGTAATCTCGTTACTGGCAAGTCTCTTTACTCGTTCCGTAATACATCATCTCATAACTAACATCTTAGTTATAATGCTTGCAAGGCTTATGTGATGTGTATTACCGAGAGGGCCCAAAGATACCTCTGCGACAATCGGAGTGACAAAACCCTAATCTCGAAATACGCCAACCCAACATCAACCATTGGAGACACCTGTAGTACTCCTTTATAATCACCCAGTTACGTTGTGACGTTTGGTAGTACCCAAAGTGTTCCTCCGGTAAACGGGAGTTGCATAATCTCATAGTCATAGGAACATGTATAAGTCATGAAGAAAGCAATAGCAACATACTAAATGATCGGGTGCTAAGCTAATGGAATGGGTCATGTCAATCAGATCATTCAACTAATGATGTGACCTCGTTAATCAAATAACAACTCTTTGTTCATGGTTAGGAAACATAACCATCTTTGATTAACGAGCTAGTCAAGTAGAGGCATACTAGTGACACTCTGTTTGTCTATGCATTCACACATGTATTATGTTTCTGGTTAATACAATTCTAGCATGAATAATAAACATTTATCATGATATAAGGAAATAAATAATAAATTTATTATTGCCTCTAGGGCATATTTCCTTCAGTCTCCCACTTGCACTAGAGTCAATAATCTAGATTACACAGTAATGATTCTAACACCCATGGAGCCTTGGTGCTGATCATGTTTTGCTCGTGGAAGAGGCTTAGTCAACGGGTCTGCAACATTCAGATCCGTATGTATCTTGCAAATCTCTATGTCTCCCACCTGGACTAGATCCCGGATGGAGTTGAAGCGTCTCTTGATGTGTTTGGTTCTTTTGTGAAATCTGGATTCCTTTGCCAAAGCAATTGCACCAGTATTGTCACAAAAGATTTTCATTGGACCCGATGCACTAGGTATGACACCTAGATCGGATATGAACTCCTTCATCCAGACTCCTTCGTTTGCTGCTTCCGAAGCAGCTATGTATTCCGCTTCACATGTAGATCCCGCTATGACGCTTTGTTTAGAACTACACCAACTGACAGCTCCACCGTTTAAAGTAAACACGTATCCGGTTTGCGATTTAGAATCGTCCGGATCAGTGTCAAAGCTTGCATCAACGTAACCTCTTACGGTGAGCTCTTTGTCACCTCCATATACGAGAAACATATCCTTAGTCCTTTTCACGTATTTCAGGATGTTCTTGACCGCTGTCCAGTGATCCACTCCTGGATTACTTTGGTACCTCCCTGCTAAACTTATAGAAAGGCACACGTCAGGTCTGGTACACAGCATTGCATACATGATAGAGCCTATGGCTGAAGCATAGGGAACATCTTTCATTTTCTGTCTATCTTCTGCAGTGGTCGGGCATTGAGTCTGACTCAACTTCACACCTTGTAACACAGGCAAGAACCCTTTCTTTGCTTGATCCATTTTGAACTTCTTCAAAATCTTGTCAAGGTATGTGCTTTGTGAAAGTCCAATTAAGCGTCTTGATCTATCTCTATAGATCTTTATGCCTAATATGTAAGCAGCTTCCCCGAGGTCTTTCATCAAAAAACTTTTATTCAAGTATCCCTTTATGCTATCCAGAAATTCTATATCATTTCCAATCAGCAATATGTCATCCACATATAATATCAGAAATGCTACAGAGCTCCCACTCACTTTCTTGTAAATACAGGCTTCTCCAAAAGTCTGTATAAAGCCAAATGCTTTGATTACACTATCAAAGCGTTTATTCCAACTCCGAGATGCTTGCACCAGTCCATAAATGGATCGCTGGAGTTTGCACACTTTGTTAGCTCCCTTTGGATCGACAAAACCTTCTGGTTGCATCATATACAACTCTTCTTCCAGAAATCCATTCAGGAATGCAGTTTTGACATCCATCTGCCATATTTCATAATCATAAAATGCGGCAATTGCTAACATGATTCTGACGGACTTAAGCATCGCTACGGGTGAGAAGGTCTCATCGTAGTCAACCCATTGAACTTGTCGAAAACCTTTTGCGACAAGTCGAGCTTTATAGACAGTAATATTACCGTCAGCGTCAGTCTTTTTCTTGAAGATCCATTTATTCTCAATTGCTTGCCGATCATCGGGCAGGTCAACCAAAGTCCATACTTTGTTCTCATACATGGATCCCATCTCAGATTTCATGGCCTCAAGCCACTTTGCGGAATCTGGGCTCACCATCGCTTCTTCATAGTTTGTAGGTTCATCATGATCTAGTAGCATGACTTCCAGAATTGGATTACCGTACCACTCTGGTGCGGATCTCACTCTGGTTGATCTACGTGGTTCAGTAGTATCTTGTCCTGAAGTTTCATGATCATCATCGTTAGCATCCTCACTAATTGGTATAGGTGTCGCAGAAATAGTTTTCTGTGATATACTATTTTCCAATAAGGGAGCAGGTACAGTTACCTCGTCAAGTTCTACTTTCCTCCCACTCACTTCTTTCGAGAGAAACTCCTTCTCTACAAATGATCCATTCTTAGCAACGAATGTCTTGCCTTCGGATCTGTGATAGAAGGTATACCCAATAGTTTCCTTTGGGTATCCTATGAAGACACATTTCTCCGCTTTGGGTTCGAGCTTATCAGGTTGAAGCTTTTTCACATAAGCATCGCAGCCCCAAACTTTAAGAAACGACAACTTTGGTTTCTTGCCAAACCATAGTTCATAAGGCGTCGTCTCAACGGATTTTGATGGTGCCCTATTTAACGTGAATGTGGCCGTCTCTAAAGCATAACCCCAAAACGATAGCGGTAAATCAGTAAGAGACATCATAGATCGCACCATATCTAGTAAAGTACGATTACGACGTTCGGACACACCATTACGTTGTGGTGTTCCGGGTGGCGTGAGTTGCGAAACTATTCCACAATTTTTCAAATGTACACCAAACTCGTAACTCAAATATACTCCTCCACGATCAGATCGTAGAAACTTTATTTTCTTGTTACAATGATTTTCAACTTCACTCTGAAATTCCTTGAACTTTTCAAATGTTTCAGACTTATGTTTCATTAAGTAGATATACCCATATCTGCTTAAATCATCTGTGAAGGTGAGAAAATAACGATATCCGCCACGAGCCTCAATATTCATCGGACCACATACATCGGTATGTATGATTTCCAATAAATCTGTTGCTCTCTCCATAGTACCGGAGAACGGTGTTTTAGCCATCTTGCCTATGAGGCACGGTTCGCAAGTACCAAGTGATTCATAATCAAGTGGTTCCAAAAGCCCATCAGTATGGAGTTTCTTCATGCGCTTTACACCGATATGACCTAAACGGCAGTGCCACAAATAAGTTGCACTATCATTATCAACTCTGCATCTTTTGGCTTCCACATTATGAATATGTGTATTACTACTATCGAGATTCAACAAGAATAGACCACTCTTCAAAGGTGCATGACCATAAAAGATATTACTCATATAAATAGAACAACCATTATCTCTGATTTAAATGAATAACCGTCTCGCATTAAACAAGATCCAGATATAATGTTCATGCTTAACGCTGGCACCAAATAACAATTATTTAGGTCTAATATTAATCCCGAAGGTAGATGTAGAGGTAGCGTGCCGACCGCGATCACATCGACTTTGGAACCGTTTCCCACGCGCATCGTCACCTCGTCCTTTGCTAGCGTCCGCTTATTCCGTAGTCCCTGTTTCGAGTTGCAAATATTAGCAACAGAACCAGTATCAAATACCCAGGTGCTACTGCGAGCTCTAGTAAGGTACACATCAATAACATGTATATCACATATACCTTTGTTCACCTTGCCATCCTTCTTATCCGCCAAATACTTGGGGCAGTTCCGCTTCCAGTGACCAGTCTGCTTGCAGTAGAAGCACTCAGTTTCAGGCTTAGGTCCAGACTTGGGTTTCTTCTCCTGAGCAGCAACTTGCTTGCTGTTCTTCTTGAAGTTCCCCTTCTTCTTCCCTTTGCCCTTTTTCTTGAAACTAGTGGTTTTGTTAACCATCAACACTTGATGCTCCTTCTTGATTTCTACCTCCGCAGCTTTCAGCATTGCGAAGAGCTCGGGAATAGTCTTGTTCATCCCTTGCATATTATAGTTCATCACGAAGCTCTTGTAGCTTGGTGGCAGTGATTGGAGAATTCTGTCAATGACGCAATCATCTGGAAGATTAACTCCCATCTGAATCAAGTGATTATTATACCCAGACATTTTGAGTATATGCTCACTGACAGAACTGTTCTCCTCTATCTTGCAGCTATAGAACTTATTGGAGACTTCATATCTCTCAATTCGGGCATTTGCTTGAAATATTAACTTCAACTCCTGGAACATCTCATATGCTCCATGACATTCAAAACGTCGTTGAAGTCCCGATTCTAAGCCGTAAAGCATGGCACACTGAACTATCGAGTAGTCATCAGCTTTGCTCTGCCAGACGTTCATAACATCTGGTGTTGCTCCAGCAGTAGGCCTGGCACCTAGCGGTGCTTCCAGGACGTAATTCTTCTGTGTAGCAATGAGGATAATCCTCAGGTTACGGACCCAGTCCGTGTAATTGCTACCATCATCTTTCAACTTTGCTTTCTCAAGGAACGCATTAAAATTCAACGGAACAACAGCACGAGCCATCTATCTACAATCAACATAAACAAGCAAGATACTATCAGGTACTAAGTTCATGATAAGTTTAAGTTCAGTTAATCAAATTACTTAGGAACTCCCACTTAGATAGACATCCCTCTAATCCTCTAAGTGATCACGTGATCCAAATCAACTAAACCATAACCGATCATCATGTGAGATGGAGTAGTTTTCAATGGTGAACATCGTTATGTTGATCATATCTACTATATGATTCACGCTCGACCTTTCGGTCTCTGTGTTCCGAGGCCATATCTGCATATGCTAGGCTCGTCAAGTTTAACCTGAGTATTCTGCGTGTGCAAAACTGGCTTGCACCCGTTGTAGATGGACGTAGAGCTTATCACACCCGATCATCACGTGGTGTCTGGGTACGACGAACTTTGGCAACGGTGCATACTCAGGGAGAACACTTCTTGATAATTTAGTGAGAGATCATCTTATAATGCTACCGTCAATCAAAGCAAGATAAGATGCATAAAAGGATAAACATCACATGAAATCAATATAAGTGATATGATATGGCCATCATCATCTTGTGCTTGTGATCTCCATCTCCGAAGCACCGTCATGATCACCATCGTCACCGGCGCGACACCTTGATCTCCATCGTAGCATCGTTGTCGTCTCGCCAATCTTATGCTTCTACGACTATCACTACCGCTTAGTAATAAAGTAAAGCATTACATCGCGATTGCATTGCATACAATAAAGCGACAACCATATGGCTCCTGCCAGTTGCCGATAACTTGGTTACAAAACATGATCATCTCATACAATAAAATCAGCATCATGCCTTGACCATATCACATCACAACATGCCCTGCAAAAACAAGTTAGACGTCCTCTACTTTGTTGTTGCAAGTTTTACGTGGCTGCTACGGGCTTAAGTAAGAACTCATCTCACCTACGCATCAAAACCACAACGATAGTTCGTCAAATAGACTCCGTTTTAACCTTCTCAAGGACCGGGCGTAGCCACACTTGGTTCAACTAAAGTTGGAGAGACAGTCTTCCGCAAGCCATCTATGTGCAAAGCACGTCGAGGGAACCGGTCTCGCGTAAGAGTACGCGTAAGGTTGGTCCGGATCGTCTCGTCCAACAATACCGCCGAACCAAAGTATGACATGCTGGTAGGCAGTATGACTTGTATTGCCCACAACTCACTTGTGTTCTACTCGTGCAAATAACATCAAACCATAAAAACCTAGGCTCTGATACCACTATTGGTTAACGTAGTAATTTCAAAAAATTTCCTACGCACACGCAAGATCATGGTGATGCATAGCAACGAGAGGGGAGAGTGTTGTCTACGTACCAACGCAGACCGACTGCGGAAGTGATCACACAACGTAGAGGAAGTAGTCGTACGTCTTCTTCCCGATCCGACCGATCCAAGTACCGTTACTCCGGCACCTCCGAGTTCTTAGCACACGTTCAGCTCGATGACGATCCCCAGGCTCCGATCCAGCAAAGCTTCGGGGAGGAGTTCCATCAGCACGACGGCGTGGTGACGATCTTGATGTACTACCGACGCAGGGCTTCGCCTAAGCACTACAACGGTATGATCGAGGTGGAATTTGGTGGCAGGGGGCACCGCACACGGCTAAGGAACGATCTCAAGGATCAACTTGTGTGTCTTGGGGTGTCCCCTGCCCCCGTATATAAAGGAGCAAGGGAGGAGGGGCTGGCCGGCCAAGGAGGGAGGCGCAGGAGAGTCCTACTCCCACTGGGAGTAGGATTCCCCTCCAATCCTAGTCCAACTAGGATTCCTTGGAGGGGAAAAGAGGAGGAGGTGGCCGGCCACCCTTTCCTAGTCCTAATAGGACTAGGGGAAGGGGGAGGCGCGCAGCCCATCTAGGGCAGCCCCTTCTCTTTTCCACTAAGGCCCATTATGGCCCATCTAGCTCCCGGGGGGTTCCGGTAACCCTCCCGGTATTCCGGTAAAATCCCGATTTCACCCGGAACACTTCCGATGTCCAAACATAGGCTTCCAATATATCAATCTTTATGTCTCGACCATTTCGAGACTCCTCGTCATGTCCGTGATCACATCCGGGACTCCGAACAACCTTCGGTACATCAAAATGCATAAACTCATAATAACTGTCATCGTAACGTTAAGCGTGCGGACCCTACGGTTCGAGAACAATGTAGACATGACCGAGACATGTCTCCGGTCAATAACCAATAGCGGGACCTGGATGCCCATATTGGCTCCTACATATTCTACGAAGATCTTTATCGGTCAGACCGCATAACAACATACGTTGTTCCCTTTGTCATCGGTATGTTACTTGCCCGAGATTCGATCGTCGGTATCCAATACCTAGTTCAATCTCGTTACTGGTAAGTCTCTTTACTCGTTCCATAATACATTATCTCATAACTAACATCTTAGTTATAATGCTTGCAAGGCTTATGTGATGTGTATTACCGAGAGGGCCCAGAGATACCTCTCCGACAATCGGAGTGACAAAACCCTAATCTCGAAATACGCCAACCCAACATCTACCATTGGAGACACCTGTAGTACTCCTTTATAATCACCCAGTTACGTTGTGACGTTTGGTAGTACCCAAAGTGTTCCTCCGGTAAACGGGAGTTGCATAATCTCATAGTTATAGGAACATGTATAAGTCATGAAGAAAGCAATAGCAACATACTAAACGATCGGGTGCTAAGCTAATGGAATGGGTCATGTCAATCAGATCATTCAACTAATGATGTGACCTCGTTAATCAAATAACAACTCTTTGTTCATGGTTAGGAAACATAACCATCTTTGATTAACGAGCTAGTCAAGTAGAGGCATACTAGTGACACTCTGTTTGTCTATGCATTCACACATGTATTATGTTTCCGGTTAATACAATTTTAGCATGAATAATAAACATTTATCATGATATAAGGAAATAAATAATAACTTTATTATTGCCTCTAGGGCATATTTCCTTCATATCTGGCATGGGCTTATGAATATTTGCATCAATGCAATCAGTCAAGAAGATAAATTATCATTCTAAAGTTAGATTTTGAAAAGGCTTTTGACATGATTGAGCATCAGACTCTGAAAACTATTATGAAGGCCAAGGGTTTTGGTCCCAAATGGATGCATTGGATGGACATGATTTTTTCTTCTGGTACATCTGCTGTTCTCGTTAATGGAGTTCCAGGAAAGAAATTTTGGTGTAAAAAAGGTGTAAGACAAGGGGACCCAGTCTCTCCTCTGATCTTTGTTCTGGTTGCTGATATTTTACAGTCCATACTCAATGAAGCCATGAAAAATAGATTGATTTCCTCTCCTCTAGGTAACTCTCGGGATTTCCCTATCATCCAATATGCTGATGATACTCTTGTTATTCTGCAAGCTTTTCCAACTCAATTGCAACAAATCCAAAATCTACTGCTACACTTCTCAGCTTTCACTGGCTTAAGGATAAATTTTGCAAAGTCTGCTATGTATCCAATCAATGTGGGGCAAGACAAGCTGATCTAGTTGGCTGCTATCCTGGGCTGCACTATTGGCTCTTTTCCTTTTCCTTATTTGGGTCTGCCTCTAGGCACCAAAAAGCCAAAAGTGGATGATTTCTTCCCCATGCTGCAGCGAATTGAAAGAAGGCTCACTGGCTGCTCTACTTTGCTGTCTACAGGAGAAAAACTTTCTCTTATTAAAAGTGTTTTCCCTAGCCTGCCAACTTTCTCATGTGCTCCCTTGAGCTGCCTGTCATAGTGGTGGATCAAGTAAAATCATACATAAGGCATTGATTTTGGAGGAAATATGGTCAGGAAGGTGCTGGTCCTGCCCTCATTGCTTGGGACACAGTTTGCAAACCAAAAGAGTAAGGTGGTTTGGGGGTCTTGGACATAGCAACTCACAACAAAGCTCTACTTCTAAAACACCTCCACAAATTCATGAACAAGAGTGATCTTCCTTGGGTTCACTTGATTTGGGAAACATACTATAGCAACAGAGCCCCAACCAGCAAACCTGTTGGCTCTTTCTGGTGGAAGTCCATCATTAAGTTTCTTCCGATTTTCAAGGAAATGGCACACTGCTCTGTAGGATAAGGATCTTCAGTTCTGTTTTGGCATGATAGTTGGGGCCCTGTTCCTCTTAAACTGCAATTCCCTCATATGTTTTTCTTTGCAAAGGATGAATTGCTATCCATCCAAGAGGCCTCTCACTCCAGCTCCTTCCAAGATCTTTTTCATCTGCCTCTGTCCACTCTAGCCTTTGCACAGTTTCATCAAGCACAAACATGTTTAGCGCAAGCTAATCTCTGAGGACATGCTGATCAATGGAAATACATTTGGAACTCGGCCACATTTTCCCCTTCAAAAGCCTATAATTTTCTCATTAAAGGGGAGGAGGCTCATCCTATTTTCAAGAAGATTTGGGCTACTACTGTTATGTTAAGATATAAAATCTTCTTCTGGCTGCTACTGCATGACCGAGTTAACACAAGAGGTCTTCTACACAGGAAATCTTTCCACCTCCCATCTTATATGTGTGAGCTCTGTTCTGACCAAGTTGAAGAAACGGCTATGCACTTGTTTTGGGACTGCCCCTTTGCTCTACGGTGCTGGGACATGTTTTTCCCACACAAACATAGAGACACAAGTGTTCTTTCTGAGATTCTTTTAGCTCTGAATCATTTACCAAAGGAAGTTGGTCTGAACTTTATCATCATGGCTTGCTGGCATATTTGGATGCAAAGGAATGGCAAGATATTCAGACATATTACTCCCAATGTCATGACATGGAAAGTGCTCCTCAAGAAAGATCTACTTCTTCTTAAACACATGATCAAGTTGAAACATAAGCAATCCTTTTCAGTCTGGATTGACGCGCACTTCTAACCTCAATATTTGTTCCCATGATGTTTCCCAAGATAGGCATTGGTTAGCTTAGTTGCTTTTCCTTTTCACATGTTGCTGTAAATATTTATTTTTATCAATATAATTACTGTAGAACTATTGTTCTACGGTCTCTTCCTCAAAAAAAAAATAGTTGTAAGCACCTAGTCAGTCAACATGTAGGTGACTAGACTACTGTAGTCCATGCGGGTGTTTAGCAAGATCCATCATGCATGTTGGTGTGAGAAACCGATAACACATGCTTCTTCTGAGAGGCAAGATGCAAATGTTACAAGGGGCATGCGTGAATAGCTGAGTGAATTGATCAAGTCCATTCCCTATGGATCCAACGCACCATGCAATCCAGTAGCACCGTATCACCCAATAGATGAGAGCATCGGATATTTTCTCATGTGTGAGCATTCAATTTTGAATGAGACCAAGACGAGCCTACTATATTTGCAGGTTCACACTTCATTCCAAGATATATACAAATGATTTTCTGTCAACAAAAAGAAACTAGTTCAATACCAATTCAGTATCATTAAATATATCATCTCCGTAAAAACAAAATCTATCATAAAAGATATTTTTTATTCTCTCTAATTCGTATTAATTGTCGTTGCTTTAGTACATCGCCATCGGAGAAGTATTGTTTTTATTTCATATTGTGGTCAAACAACAACAAAATTTTACTTCTAAATACACCTTATATTTTTTAGCGGAGGAGCATGATAACCTTCTAGTCTCACATGTTTTTTTAATCTCATATTCACATGCTAAAATGACGAAGGTCAGAGATAGATCCATACATTATATTGGTGTATGTCCCTCTCTTCTATAATATATGATACTCACGTCTTATGTGTATTCTAGAAAAACTAATGTGTATGTAACTATGTATAAATATGAGTATCTCAATCTTCCTCAACTCCGCCGTCCCACCAAAAGATGGTTCTTGACTCTTATCTTGTTTATAATAAATATTCGTAAAAACAAAAGAAAGAAGTATTTTTCTATAGAATCGGGTTTTAAATTTGCAGAAACCACACGACTATATGGCGGGCAGGCAAGATTTTGTGCGTTGTATTGAATTAAACATTCTTAGCCTCTTGTGCATGCCATGTTATTTCTTTTGAGTTTAGGTCTTGCGACCTTACTCCCTCGGCGGAGTGTTTCACGCGTTAGCTGGGCCACTGATCCACGTAGACCCCCAACTCTTATGTCACCTCAGACGAGTTTGTCGGGTAAACTGATTGGAGTGATGATTGAGAAGGAACTACACATTTGAAAACAATGTGTCTTTGCTGAAATAAATGTTCCGTTTTGTTTGCTACATCAATTCCATATGACAAGCTTAGGTTCAGTCGAGTTAGTGGTTAAATAGAGGAAGAAATATGGCAGTGAATGAAATAACATTCATGGAATGAGTTGAGGCAAAACCTTCAGGTATTTTTCAGATCTTTATTACCTACACTCATACCAGACAAACAATGGATTTAGACGCCTCCTCATTCAAGTGATACTCAACAAAAGTAAGAAATGTTTGACCATGATCCTCATCTCAATATAGAAAGAAAATCAGTCTTCCTCATACCCCCCTCCCCTCCCTTCATTCACAAAGTTGTGTTAGGCATATAGCTAGTGCTTGTGGTGAAACTTCACTTCAACCTAGTAAAACTCTGACTGAAAAGAGAAAAACTTGACACGCTATAGTGACAAGCGGGATGAGCGTCGAAAAAGTGTTGCTTAGCTCAGTGAAACGAAACAAGAAAAGAGACCAGACCTTCAAAGTGCCCCACCACCAGGTTTGGTGTTGTGTCGACGCCCCCGACACCTTCCTCCGGCTCGGGGCTAGAGGTAATTTGGTTGATCCATGCAATGTTTGTTGAATCTGTTAAAATTGCACTTCCACTGATGCAGTGGTTAAATGGAGTTAGAAAAAAGATGAGACAAAGCCACACAAGTTTTCTTTTCCATGTATACAACAACAAAGCATTTAGTCTCAAACAAGCTGAGGTAGACTAGAGCTGAAACCCATCAGATCTCGCAACCAACTCATGGTTCAGACACATAAATAGCTAGCTTCCACGCATCATTGTCCATGGCTAGTTCTTTGGTGATATTCCAGCCCTTCAGATCTCTCGTTACAGACTCCCCATGTCAAGTTTGATCTACCCCAACTTCTCTTGACATTATCAGCATGCTTTAGCTGTCCACTATGCAATGAAGCTTTCGGAGGCTTGCGTTGAATATGCCAAAATCATCTCAGACGATGTTGGATAACCTTCTCTTCAATCAATGCTACCCAAACTCTATTCCATATATCATCATTTCGGATCCGATCCTTACTTGTATGGCCACACATCCATCTCAACATGTGCATCTCTGCTATACCTAACTGTTGAACATGTCGCCTTTTAGTCGGCCAACACTCAGCGCCATACAACATTACGAGTCGAATCGCCGTCCTATAGAAGCTGCCTTTTAGGCTCACATCTTCATCGATATCACCATCAGTCTACAACATTGACCCTAAATATCGAGAGGTGTCCTTCTGAGCTACCACCCGCCCATCAAGGCTAATCTCACCTTAGAGGTCTGCAAAACTGCGTATTAGCAATGGGGCCGCTTTGAGCTCGGGTGAGGAGGTGATCCGTCATTCTTTTTTCCTTTCGTGGCTGTTGTGGTGGTGCCAGAGGCAGGTAACGGGCATTGGTGTCAAGCTCAGAGGATTCTTCGGTCTTGATTGTAATTTTCTTTCTTGGCTGGTGTTTCTTTGTGCAAAGACTAGTGTTCTCTTGTGTTTTTTATGTTTGTCAGGTCGGTGTTTACATGGTTTGTACTAAGATCTTTATGATATAAATGAGACACGTATTACCATGAAAAAGAATGTCTACAGTACTATTGTTAGCAGTAGGCGGCGATCTGGTGCCATATGGAAAAATATGATCAAACAATGCTATCTGTTGTAGAGGTGACTACTGCCAGGGTCTCTTTTATACAGTTTCTGACAAAGAAATATATTCATAAAGCTTAACTGGGACAATATTCACAGGCTCGGACATAAATTAGGCCTTAAACCGAACATAATATTCATCAAGTTCTGCTAAGTGGATACATTCATGTGCCACAGAACGAAACAGAACACCCATACGATAGCAAGCAATATCAGTCGGTTACATACTAACAGCAAAGGAGACCCTGCTCATCTATATAGCTGACAAGGTACTCCAATTATATATGCATAGCTGCAAAATAACTTGATACTGGAATTCTGGACCGTGGACAAGTGATGTTAATGGTAGAACAGGTCATGGTGATGGCCCATACATCACCGAAACCCCTGGTTATAGTGAGCATCTTCTTGAACATAGTAATCGTCCTCATCATCATCGTATTCATCTTCATCTTCCTGAATGTTTTCACGGACAACATTGCCCCTAATATCATTACGAATAAGATTGTGTTCATCCCACAGCGGGCAGGAACAGGTCGGTTTCTTGTCCCTCCATTCTTTCCCACAGGTGTAGCAGAATTCATAGCCGCACCTGCAAGCAATCAAGAACAAGATGCATGGAAGAACGTACAGATTGACATATTATTAGTAACAAAATAATAGGAGAACGGCGTAAATACTTACACACAAGTCATATGGTAGCAACCCTCCGCGAGTTCAATCATGTGCTGGCATTTGACACACTTCTGCCATAGCCGGTGCTCTGCAAGGTTCTCTAACTTCGCATCTTCTGAATTAGCATGGGGGTGCATCATCTTATAGTCATGGCAAGTCATCCTGTCATGCCACGGAACCTTACAGCTGATGCAGAATGAGCCTCTGCATTTGACACACTTTCTCAATGTGGCCGCATCAGCAACAGTGTACTTTGAGCAAGATGCTTGCATCGGGTGTATCACTTCACTCAACGACATTAAGGCTGAGCACTTGGGGTATGGACAGTAAATCTTTTGAGTGGGAGGGATTTGTGCTTCCCTGATACGTTGCACCATGATCCCTAAGAGTCGCGGTGATAGGAATACCTTTGAACCCTCGACAGTCAGCTGTTTAGTGCAACCATCTTGGGGGCAAGCTGGGAGCATTCCATGGAGTAGCTTAACTTTCACATGCTCCTTCATGCAGGAGAAGCAAAAGCGATGTGCACAACCTTCGACTGCATGAATTTTAGAAACATGAGTGTCTTCAAGGCAGATTGCGCAATTCTCTCTCATCTCCATGCCAGCATGCACAGTGATAGCTTTGGCAAGCTGAGACTCTACAGATTCTTTGGCTAGTTTCATCACATATTCAAGTTGCCTTCGTTCGACAAATAATACTTCACATTGCTTAAATTTCTTTCACACTGACAGGACCTGATCTATCATATCTGCAAGCTTCTTCTGTGTTGGCCGCCAAATTCCAAGCAACTGCAATCCCAATGATAAGAAAATAAACATAGGTCTAGTTCCCAGCCGTGTATAGTATGTACCATCATAAGATAAGACCAATGCTAAAGAATTCAATCACTTAACCATCGAATCTACACTTACTGCCATACAACAAGTAACTCGACATGTATGCAAATTGTGAAAATGCACATATGTCTACATTGAACTAGAGAAAAGGCTGACACTGAAGGAGACATACCACTATACTGAAATAAAGTTCCCTTTGCTACAGATGTTCCATTTTAACTTGACTGGACACTATTGGGATACTACACTCTACACCGGCATCTTACTTGGTTAGTAAAATATAATGAGATCAACCAGAAGTCTAAACTTTGCTCGAAGAGTTAAAATAATACTTCTGCATTGAGCATGAACCCTACAGTAGCCACTATCAAATATTGAATGAGGACAATCGATGCAGAAAATCTCCACTAGCAATCTGAAGCATTACGGAAAAAGCTGATGGATTATTTGATTATACTCCTGTTTTTCCTCACAATACAGTAAGCCAGTACAGCACATAGCGAATTAGTACAATAAATAACGAGGAACATTGAAATGGTACATTTAGCTAGAGATGGGATTATGTGGCAATAAAATCATCAGTACATAATACATCTAGCAGTCAAGCGTTTGTTCAACATTGTATCTAAACTCCAAAATCTCACCATCCACAATCATGTATTCTATTCCCCTCCTCTCACATGATAATCCCAATAAAGATACCGCAATTAAACAGAAACTAACGATGTCAAGCATCCTAAGCATGAACAACAACGCCAAATACATATAACCAGATCAATTTAAGAAGATTCTCTATTGACCTGCTCATGCATCTCACAGCCCTCCAATTCAGCATCTACTAATTTACTAAGCATTCGAAAAATACACGACTAAATACGCAAAGATTTAGAAGTTGTATCATGACATACATGGTTGTACAGCACCCTGTAATCGGTGACAATCTTGATGCTTTGGATCCCCAATCCAAGAGCCGCCTGGAGGCCTTCGGTGAGCGCCATTACCTCGAGCGTCATGTGCCCACCCACAGATGCTTCCACCGGCTTCTGTATCCTGAGCACCACATTTCCCTGGTGGTCGCAGACGGCCACGGCGAGCACCGCGACGCCCGGGTCCCGGTCCCGCGGCCCCACCACCCCCTTGCTCGACAAGCCCTTGAAGAAGACGCGGAAGAGGGGTTTGGTCGGGTCGAGGGGGCGCTCGATGTTGTCGCCATCACGAGCCCATTGGTCCTCTGGGACGGAGGCGAGCTCGCGCGCGAAGAGGGCGTCGTGGGCGGCGATGCGGACGGTGGCGGCCGCTTGGGCGTGGGCCTCGCGGAGGCGCTGGGCGTCGAGGCGGTCCTCCTCGGCGCGAGCGAGGTCAGCGGCGTGGACCTCTAGGGCGTATGCAACGTCCGATGACTCGAGCACAGGGGCGGACTGAAATGGGGAGGATGCGGCGGACGCTGCGGCGGCAGAGCTGGAAGAGGAGGGGTTACTGTTGGCGCGAAGAGATGCTTGGATCGCCTCGGCGACCTGGAGTTGGAAGGCGAAGTCGAGGTCGGAGGCCGAGACGGCGGCGGAGGAGGCCAGGGCTGCCTGCTCGTGGAGGGCCGCCAGGTCATCGTCGCCGGCCATGGTCGGTCGGAACCCTGGACCCTGGTCAGTTGCGGGGGGAGAAAGCGAGGGTTTAGGGGTTTGCCGAGAAGCGTTGGAGACGATTTTCTTCGTTGCTAAATTTCAGTCGACTGATTTTCAACCGGCAATTATCCGTCCGATCGAAAAAGGCCAATAATAGATGCTGGCATGTCGGTTGAAATTTTGGCCGGTCGTACCGTAACCACTTGATTAACAATATAAGATAATAGCCATTGGATAGGTGGTCCACCCGGAAAAAAAAGTCAAACACGCATTTCCAACCTTTCCCGTGTAGTCCAACACTAACACAGTTGTTTCCGCTCGCAAATAAATCACTGCCCAACGCGCTCATGGCCGGCGACACCCTTCTTCGCTGAAAACTGCCACCGCTCGTCGCTCGCTGAGCCGCCGCATCAGTAGCTTGCCCCCGCCGCCTTTGGTTGCAGCACCGACGCCTTGGTTCCAGCTCGTCGTCATGACGGTTGCAACATCGACTGCTCCGGTTTCAGCTCATCGTGTGTCGATGGTAGTATCTGCTGCCTTCGGCGCCAGCTTGCCACTGTGCCAGTTCCAGCACCGGGCGCTCCTCCCAGATGCAACTCGCCGCCATCCTCGTAGCATTCATCCTTGCCGGTTCATCAAGAAAGCGGCTGCCCTTGTAGCAAAATGTCGTCGTCTTGTAGCACGCCGATGCCTCTATCGTTGCAGCACCTAGCAGCCACCATCGTAGCACATCCGTCGCTGCACCATCGTGTCGCGGGCCGCAACTCTCAACGTCGCCGCTTGCATCATTGGCCCGTCAGTTCAAGCTTTTTCTCACAGCGGTTGAAGCTTTTTTCCTGCCGGTTGAAGCTTTTTTCCTGCCGGTTGAAGCTTTTTTCACAGGTTGAAGCATTTCACCGTGCTGATTGAAGCTTTTTTCATCTACGATCGAAGCTTGATTTGTAAACGGCAGCAACTTTTTTTTGTCTTGCAGTGCCCGGTTGAAACTTTGTATATCTTTCGGCTGTAGCTTTTTTTTCACCTAGGGTTGAAGCCTTTTTCATAGTGGTTGCAGCTTTTCAGTTTGATATTGGCTGGTTGAAGCTTCCCTGTTGATGGTTGAAGCTTTTTCGATCTAGGCTTGAAGTTTTTTTGTCAATGGTTGCAACACTCGTATCAGTGGTTTCAACATCTCCGATGCCCCTCTGTTTTCATTCATCAGTTCCAGCTTTTGGATTCATCGATTGCAGCTCTGCTCATTCGGATGCAGCATTTTTGTAGCAGGAGTAGTACTCAATGCAGAGGGGAGGTAGAAGGAAGGCAAGAGATCAGGCGAAAGATAATTAAGGGAAGAAAAAAGGAGAGCCGTCGTGCAGGGCCCACCACATACGCAAGTCTCGATGGGAGCAATCTTGTGTGGGCCTGCGAAGCCAGTGTGGCACCCGACAAGTGTGGTGCGCGTGCGTGTGCATGTACTCACTGTGCGCATGAGAGTTGTTGGAAATATGAGCAATTTGTCATAAGATTCTATTGATAGAAATAGTAGAAAAAACATGACTATCATAGTAGAGATGAAACAAGTCATGTAATCTAAAGATGAGACAGCAAATGGCATGTGCACATATGAACTAGAAGAGAACATGTGTAGAACAGAGGTTAGAACCAGAAACGCTAGAGCAAGAAACCGAGGCAAGATATTAAACAGAGAGAACACGAAGACATACGGAACAACGAAAAAAGCACTGGTCTTGGGGTCGGTGTCCATGCCAGCCATGTTGTCGAAGAGGTTGTCGACGTCGGGGAAGAAGGTGTCGTCGGGGAAGTAGTCGTCGGAGTCCAGGGCGTCCGTGATGAAGAAGTCAGTAGTCGCGCAGAGCACTCCCCAAGAACCTTATCACCCTTCTCCCATACAGGACTCAAAGCGGTGGGGTTTCGGAGGCCTACTGTCCCGACCTGCGGTGAACACCGCAAGCCAGGATGGGGAAGATCGTAGCAGTAGCTCAGTGCTCAGGAACAGTGGCGAGAGGAAGATGATGTTCTGATATGTCTCTTTGGAGAGGAGCGAACTCCCTTTTATAGGCATAGAAGAAGCAAGCGAACAAGTAGCGACGGGAGGTGAAACGAAGAGAGGGAGACGAAGTGAAAAGCCAGCAGCCGAAGGGGTGCGTTGTTCACATTCAGTCTCCACTATAGCAAAAATATATTCAGCTTTCGTGTGACCTTTCGTATACCAGTCATGCATGACAAAAATTTAGACATCGGCTCGGCTCATTCCCAAAACCCACGGTGCGGCGTGGCAAGGCGAGCGGCGGCGGAGGAGCGCGCGTGGATGTCCCTCTTGTTCTCATGCTCATTCATGTGGGGAAACAACCTCCCTTATAAGGAGGTCTGAATGAAGGAAATATGCCCTAGAGGCAATAATAAAGTTATTATTTATTTCCTTATATCATGATAAATGTTTATTATTCATGCTAGAATTGTATTAACCGGAAACATAATACATGTGTGAATACATAGACAAACAGAGTGTCACTAGTATGCCTCTACTTGACTAGCTCGTTAATCAAAGATGGTTAAGTTTCCTAACCATGAACAAAGAGTTGTTATTTGATTAACGAGGTCACATCATTAGTTGAATGATCTGATTGACATGACCCATTCCATTAGCTTAGCACCCGATCGTTTAGTATGTTGCTATTGCTTTCTTCATGACTTATACATGTTCCTATGACTATGAGATTATGCAACTCCCGTTTGCCGGAGGAACACTTTGTGTGCTACCAAACGTCACAACGTAACTAGGTGATTATAAAGGAGCTCTACAGGTGTCTCCAATGGTAGATGTTGGGTTGGCGTATTTCGGGAATAGGATTTGTCACTCCGATTGTCGGAGAGGTATCTCTGGGCCCTCTTGGTAATGCACATCACTTAAGCCTTGCAAGCATCGCAACTAATAAGTTAGTTGCGGGATGATGTATTACGGAACGAGTAAAGAGACTTGCTGGTAACGAGATTGAACTAGGTATTGGATACCGACGATCGAATCTCGGGCAAGTAACATACCGATGACAAAGGGAACAACGTATGTTGTTATGCGGTCTGACCGATAAAGATCTTCGTAGAATATGTAGGAGCCAATATGGGCATCCAGGTCCCGCTATTGGTTATTGACCGGAGAAGTGTCTCGGTCATGTCTACATTGTTCTCGAACCGTAGGGTCCGCACGCTTAACGTTACGATGACAGTTATTATGAGTTTATGCATTTTGATGTACCGAAGGTTGTTCGGAGTCCCGGATGTGATCACGGACATGACGAGGAGTCTCGAAATGGTCGAGACATAAAGATTGATATATTGGAAGCCTATATTTGGATATCGGAAGTGTTCCGGGTGAAATCGGGATTTTACTGGATTACCGGGAGGTTACCGGAACCCCCCGGGAGCCATATGGGCCTTCATGGGCCTTAGTGGAAAAGAGAAAAGGGGCAGCCCATAGGTGGCCGTGCGCCCCCCTTCCCTTAGTCCTATTAGGACTAGGAGAAGGGGCCGGCCCCCCCTCTCTCTCTTTCCCCCTTTGGGAAACCTAGTCCAACTAGGATTGGGGGGGGGGAGTCCTACTCCCGGTGGGAGTAGGACTCCTCCTGCGCCCTCTCCCTGGCCGGCGCACCCCTCCCCCTTGGCTCCTTTATATACAGGGGCAGGGGGCACCTCTAGACACACAAGTTGATCATTAAGATCGTTCCTTAGCCGTGTGCGGTGCCCCCTGCCACCATATTCCACCTCGATCATATCGTTGTAGTGCTTAGGTGAAGCCCTGCGTTGCTAGTACATCAAGATCGTCACCACGCCGTCGTGCTGACGGAACTCCTCCCCGAAGCTTTGCTGGATCGGAGTCCGGGGATCGTCATCGAGCTGTACGTGTGCTAAGAACTCGGAGGTGCCGGAGTAACGGTGCTTGGATCGGTCGGATCGGGAAGAAGACGTACGACTACTTCCTCTACATTGTGTCAACGCTTCCATTGCGATCTACAAGGGTACGTAGATCATGCTCTCCCCTCGTTGCTATGCATCACCATGATCTTGCGTGTGCGTAGGAATTTTTTTGAAATTACTACGTTCCCCAACAGTGGCATCCGAGCCTAGGTTTTATGGTTTGATGTTATTTGCACGAGTAGAACACAAGTGAGTTGTGGGCGATACAAGTCATACTGCCTACCAGCATGTCATACTTTGGTTCAGCGGTATTGTTGGACGAGACGACCTGGACCAACATTACGCGTACGCTTACGCGAGACCGGTTCCCTCGACGTGGTTTGCACATAGATGGCTTGCGGGCGACTGTCTCTCCAACTTTAGTTGAACCGAGTGTGGCTATGCCCGGTCCTTGAGAAGGTTAAAACGGAGTCTATTTGACAAACTATCGTTGTGGTTTTGATGCGTAGGTGAGATTGGTTCTTGCTTAAGCCCGTAGCAGCCACGTAAAACTTGCAACAACAAAGTAGAGGAACTTGTTTTTGCAGGGCATGTTGTGATGTGATATGGTCAAGGCATGATGCTAAATTTTATTGTATGAGATGATCATGTTTTGTAACCGAGTTATCGGCAACTGGCAGGAGCCATATGGTTGTCGCTTTATTGTATGCAATGCAATCGCGATGTAATGCTTTACTTTATTACTAAGTGGTAGTGATAGTCGCATAAGATTAGCGAGACGACAACGATGCTACGATGGAGATCAAGGTGTCGCGCCGGTGACGATGGTGATCATGACGGTGCTTCGGAGATGGAGATCACAAGCACAAGATGATGATGGCCATATCATATCACTTATATTGATTGCATGTGATGTTTATCCTTTTATGCATCTTATCTTGCTTTGATTGACGGTAGCATTATAAGATGATCTCTCACTAAATTATCAAGAAGTGTTCTCCCTGAGTATGCACCGTTGCCAAAGTTCGTCGTGCCCAGACACCACGTGATGATCGGGTGTAATAAGCTCTACGTCCATCTACAAGGGTGCAAGCCAGTTTTGCACACGCAGAATACTCAGGTTAAACTTGACGAGCCTAGCATATGCAGATATGGCCTCGGAACACAGAGACCGAAAGGTCGAGCGTGAATCATATAGTAGATATGATCAACATAACGATGTTCACCATTGAAAACTACTCCATCTCACATGATGATCGGTTATGGTTTAGTTGATTTGGATCACGTAATCACTTAGAGGATTAGAGGGATGTCTATCTAAGTGGGATTTCTTAAGTAATTTGATTAACTGAACTTAAACTTATCATGAACTTAGTACCTGATAGTATCTTGCTTGTTTATGTTGATTGTAGATAGATGGCTCGTGCTGTTGTTCCGTTGAATTTTAATGCGTTCCTTGAGAAAGCAAAGTTGAAAGATGATGGTAGCAATTACACGGACTAGGTCCGTAACCTGAGGATCATCCTCATTGCTGCACAGAAGAATTACGTCCTGGAAGCACCGCTGGGTGACAGGCCTGCTGCTGGAGCAACACCAGATGTTATGAACGTCTGGCAGAGCAAAGCTGATGACTACTCGATAGTTCAGTGTGCCATGCTTTACAGCTTAGAATCGGGACTTCAACGACGTTTTGAACGTCATGGAGCATATGAGATGTTCCAGGAGTTGAAGTTAATATTTCAAGCAAATGCCCGAATTGAGAGATATGAAGTCTCCAATAAGTTCTATAGCTGCAAGATGGAGGAGAATAGTTCTGTCAGTGAGCATATACTCAAAATGTCTGGGTATAATAATCACTTGATTCAGATGGGAGTTAATCTTCCAGATGACTGCGTCATTGACAGAATTCTCCAATCACTGCCACCAAGCTACAAGAGCTTCGTGATGAACTATAATATGCAAGGGATGAACAAGACTATTCCCGAGCTCTTCGCAATGCTGAAAGCTGCGGAGGTAGAAATCAAGAAGGAGCATCAAGTGTTGATGGTTAGCAAAACCACTAGTTTCAAGAAAAAGGGCAAAGGGAAGAAGAAGGGAAACTTCAAGAAGAACAGCAAGCAAGTTGCTGCTCAGGAGAAGAAACCCAAGTCTGGACCTAAGCCTGAAACTGAGTGCTTCTACTGCAAGCAGACTGGTCACTGGAAGCGGAACTGCCCCAAGTATTTGGCAGATAAGAAGGATGGCAAAGTGAGCAAAGGTATATGTGATATACATGTTATTGATGTGTACCTTACTAGAGCTCGCAGTAGCACCTGGGTATTTGATACTGGTTCTGTTGCTAATATTTGCAACTCGAAACAGGGACTACGGAATAAGCGGACGCTAGCAAAGGACGAGGTGACGATGCGCGTGGGAAATGGTTCCAAAGTCGATGTGATCGCAGTCGGCACGCTACCTCTACATCTACCTTCGGGATTAATATTAGACCTAAATAATTGTTATTTGGTGCCAGCGTTGAGCATGAACATTATATCTGGATCTTGTTTAATGCGAGACGGTTATTCATTTAAATCAGAGAATAATGGTTGTTCTATTTACATGAGTAATATCTTTTATGGTCATGCACCTTTGAAGAGTGGTCTATTCTTGTTGAATCTCGAAGATAGTGATACACATATTCATAATGTAGAAGCCAAAAGATGCAAAGTTAATAATGATAGTGCAACTTATTTGTGGCACTGCCGTTTAGGTCATATCGGTGTAAAGCGCATGAAGAAACTCCATACCGATGGGCTTTTGGAACCACTTGATTATGAATCACTTGGTACTTGCGAACCGTGCCTCATAGGCAAGATGACTAAAACACCGTTCTCCGGAACTATGGAGAGAGCAACAGATTTATTGGAAATCATACATACCGATGTATGTGGTCCGATGAATATTGAGGCTCGTGGCGGATATCGTTATTTTCTCACCTTCACAGATGATTTAAGCAGATATGGGTATATCTACTTAATGAAACATAAGTCTGAAACATTTGAAAAGTTCAAAGAATTTCAGAGTGAGGTTGAAAATCATCGTAACAAGAAAATAAAGTTTCTACGATCTGATCGTGGAGGAGAATATTTGAGTTACGAGTTTGGTGTACATTTGAAAAATTGTGGAATAGTTTCGCAACTCACGCCACCCGGAACACCACAACGTAATGGTGTGTCCGAACGTCGTAATCGTACTTTACTAGATATGGTGCGATCTATGATGTCTCTTACTGATTTACCGCTATCGTTTTGGGGTTATGCTTTAGAGACGGCCGCATTCACGTTAAACAGGGCACCATCAAAATCCGTTGAGACGACACCTTATGAACTATGGTTTGGCAAGAAACCAAAGTTGTCGTTTCTTAAAGTTTGGGGCTGCGATGCTTATGTGAAAAAGCTTCAACCTGATAAGCTCGAACCCAAATCGGAAAAATGTGTCTTCATAGGATACCCAAAGGAGACTGTTGGGTACACCTTCTATCACAGATCCGAAGGCAAGACATTCGTTGCTAAGAATGGATCATTTCTAGAGAAGGAGTTTCTCTCGAAAGAAGTGAGTGGGAGGAAAGTAGAACTTGACGAGGTAACTGTACCTGCTCCCTTATTGGAAAGTAGTACATCACAGAAAACTGTTTTTGCGACACCTATACCAATTAGTGAGGAAGCTAATGATGATGATCATGAAACTTCAGGACAAGATACTACTGAACCTCGTAGATCAACCAGAGTGAGATCCGCACCAGAGTGGTACGGTAATCCAGTTCTGGAAGTCATGCTACTAGATCATGATGAACCTACGAACTATGAAGAAGCGATGGTGAGCCCAGATTCCGCAAAGTGGCTTGAAGCCATGAAATCTGAGATGGGATCCATGTATGAGAACAAAGTATGGACTTTGGTTGACTTGCTCGATGATCGGCAAGCAATTGAGAATAAATGGATCTTCAAGAAAAAGACTGACGCTGATGGTAATATTACTGTCTATAAAGCTCGACTTGTCGCAAAAGGTTTTCGACAAGTTCAAGGGGTTGACTATGATGAGACCTTCTCACCCGTAGCGATGCTTAAGTCTGTCAGAATCATGTTAGCAATTGCCGCATTTTATGATTATGAAATTTGGCAGATGGATGTCAAAACTGCATTCCTGAATGGATTTCTGGAAGAAGAGTTGTATATGATGCAACCGGAAGGTTTTGTCGATCCAAAGGGAGCTAACAAAGTGTGCAAGCTCCAACGATCCATTTATGGACTGGTGCAAGCCTCTCGGAGTTGGAATGAACGCTTTGATAGTGTGATCAAAGCATTTGGTTTTATACAGACTTTTGGAGAAGCCTGTATTTACAAGAAAGTGAGTGGGAGCTCTGTAGCATTTCTGATATTATATGTGGATGACATATTGCTGATTGGAAATGATATAGAATTTCTGGATAGCATAAAGGGATACTTGAATAAAAGTTTTTCGATGAAAGACCTCGGGGAAGCTGCTTACATATTAGGCATAAAGATCTATAGAGATAGATCAAGACACTTAATTGGACTTTCATAAAGCACATACCTTGACAAGATTTTGAAGAACTTCAAAATGGATCAAGCAAAGAAAGGGTTCTTGCCTGTGTTACAAGGTGTGAAGTTGAGTCAGACTCAATGCCCAACCACTGCAGAAGATAGAGAGAATGAAAGATATTCCCTATGCTTCAGCCATAGGCTCTATCATGTATGCAATGCTATGTACCAGACCTGATGTGTGCCTTGCTATAAGTTTAGCAGGGAGGTACCAAAGTAATCCAGGAGTGGATCACTGGACAGCGGTCAAGAACATCCTGAAATACCTGAAAGGACTAAGGATATGTTTCTCGTGTATGGAGGTGACAAAGAGCTCACTGTAAGAGGTTACGTTGATGCAAGCTTTGACACTGATCCGGACGATTCTAAATCGCAAACCGGATACGTGTTTACTTTAAACGGTGGAGCTGTCAGTTGGTGCAGTTCTAAACAAAGCGTCGTAGCGGGATCTACATGTGAAGCGGAGTACATAGCTGCTTCGGAAGCAGCGAACGAAGGAGTCTGGATGAAGGAGTTCATATCCGATCTAGGTGTCATACCTAGTGCATCGGGTCCAATGAAAATCTTTTGTGATAATACTGGTGCAATTGCTTTGGCAAAGGAATCCAAATTTCACAAGAGGACCAAACACATCAAGAGACGCTTCAATTCCATCCGGGATCTAGTCCAGGTGGGAGACATAGAGATTTGCAAGATACATACGGATCTGAATGTTGCAGACCCGTTGACTAAGCCTCTTCCATGAGCAAAACATGATCAGCACCAAGGCTCCATGGGTGTTAGAATCATTACTGTGTAATCTAGATTATTGACTCTAGTGCAAGTGGGAGACTGAAGGAAATATGCCCTAGAGGCAATAATAAAGTTATTATTTATTTCCTTATATCATGATAAATGTTTATTATTCATGCTAGAATTGTATTAACCGGAAACATAATACACGTGTGAATACATAGACAAACAGAGTGTCACTAGTATGCCTCTACTAGACTAGCTCGTTAATCAAAGATGGTTAAGTTTCCTAACCATGAACAAAGAGTTGTTATTTGATTAACGAGGTCACATCATTAGTTGAATGATCTGATTGACATGACCCATTCCATTAGCTAGCACCCGATCGTTTAGTATGTTGCTATTGCTTTCTTCATGACTTATACATGTTCCTATGACTATGAGATTATGCAACTCCCGTTTGCCGGAGGAACACTTTGTGTGCTACCAAACGTCACAACGTAACTGGGTGATTATAAAGGAGCTCTACAGGTGTCTCCAATGGTAGATGTTGGGTTGGCGTATTTCGAGAATAGGATTTGTCACACCGATTGTCGGAGAGGTATCTCTGGGCCCTCTTGGTAATGCACATCACTTAAGCCTTGCAAGCATTGCAACTAATAAGTTAGTTGCGGGATGATGTAATACGGAACGAGTAAAGAGACTTGACGGTAACGAGATTGAACTAGGTATTGGATACCGACGATCGAATCTCGGGCAAGTAACATACCGATGACAAAGGGAACAACGTATGTTGTTATGCGGTCTGACCGATAAAGATCTTTGTAGAATATGTAGGAGCCAATATGGGAATCCAGGTCCCGCTATTGGTTATTGACCGGAGAAGTGTCTCGGTCATGTCTACATTGTTCTCGAACCGTAGGGTCCGCACGCTTAACGTTACGATGACGGTTATTATGAGTTTATGCATTTTGATGTACCGAAGGTTGTTCGGAGCCCGGATGTGATCACGGACATGACGAGGAGTCTCGAAATGGTCGAGACATAAAGATTGATATATTGGAAGCCTATATTTGGATATCGGAAGTGTTCCGGGTGAAATCGGGATTTTACCGGATTACCGGGAGGTTACCGGAACCCCCCGGGAGCCATATGGGCCTTCATGGGCCTTAGTGGAAAAGAGAAAAGGGGCACCCCATAGGTGGCCGCGCGCCCCCCTTCCCTTAGTCCTATTATGACTAGGAGAAGGGGCCGGCCCCCCCTCTCTCTCTTTCCCCCTTTGGGAAACCTAGTCCAACTAGGATTGGGGGGGGGAGTCCTACTCCCGGTGGGAGTAGGACTCCTCCTGCGCCCTCTCCCTGGCCGGCGCACCCGTCCCCCTTGGCTCCTTTATATACAGGGGCAGGGGGCACCTCTAGACACACAAGTTGATCATTGAGATCGTTCCTTAGCCGTGTGCGGTGCCCCCTGCCACCATATTCCACCTCGATCATATCGTTGTAGTGCTTAGGCGAAGCCCTGCGTCGGTAGTACATCAAGATCGTCACCACGCCGTCGTGCTGACGGAACTCCTCCCCGAAGCTTTGCTGGATCGGAGCTCGGGGATCGTCATCGAGCTGTACGTGTGCTAAGAACTCGGAGGTGCCGGAGTAACGGTGCTTGGATCGGTCGAATCAGGAAGAAGACGTACGACTACTTCCTCTACGTTGTGTCAACGCTTCCGTTGCGATCTACAAGGGTACGTAGATCATGCTCTCCCCTCGTTGCTATGCATCACCATGATCTTGCGTGTGCGTAGGAATTTTTTTGAAATTACTACGTTCCCCAACACTGAAAGGCTCGAGAATAGGGGTCTAGAGGAGGGCGATTAGACCCTTCAACAAGTAAAACTGGCAATTTTTAAGTTCTTCAAGTTGTGATGAATTTTTAGCACAGCTTTAAGCATTCATAATACATTTCAAGTAAGCATGACAAGAGTATAAGCATCGAAAAGAGTAAAGCATGCTAATTGCAAGAAAGTAAAAGGGATGGGATTAGAGTGTGCAAACGCAATGAATACATAGAGATTTTTGGCGTGGTTCCGATAGGTCGTGCTATCGTACATCCACGTTGATGGAGACTTCAACCCACGAAGGGTAACGGTTGCGCGAGTCCACGGAGGGCTCCACCCATGAAGGGTCCACGAAGAAGCAACCTTGTCTATCCCACCATGGCCATCGCCCATGAAGGGCTTTGCCTCACTCGGGTAGTGTCGGTGTCAAAACCGGCGGATCTCGGGTAGGGGGTCCCGAACTGTGCGTCTAGGATCGATGGTAACAGGAGACGGGGGACACGATGTTTACCCAGGTTCGGTCCCTCTCTATGGAGGTAATACCCTACCTCCTGCTTGATTGATCTTGATGAATATGAGTATTACAAGAGTTGATCTACCACGAGATCGTAATGGCTAAACCCTAGAAGTCTAGCCTATGTGGGTATGGTAATGAGTATATGTATCCGGCCTTTCCGGACTATCCCCTTCGGTTTATATAGACACCGAGGGGATCCATGGTTTACATGGAGTCAGTTACATAAAAAGGAATCTTCGGTCGCCAAGCTTGCCTTCCACGCCAAGTAGAGTCCAATCCAGACACGGTGTAGCCTTCGGCCTTCTTGTCTTCACAGCACATCAGTCCGACCCATGGATAACAGGCCGGACGCCCAAGGACCCCTTAGTCCAGGACTCCCTCAGTAGCCCCTGAACCTGGCTTTCAATGACAAGGAGTCCGGCGTGCTGATTGTCTTCGGTATTGTGAGGCAGGTTCCCCTTTCTTCGAACTCCAAGATAGTCTTCAGATGCAATGATTGTATCCTGACCTGTTATGCACACCATACACAACCGCAGAGAGAATATAATATTTGCACGAATCTAATCTGTCGACAGCTTTTTCCAACACGACATCGCGTCTGTCCGGTTATAATTTTGAACTGTTTTTCTTCTGCCATTCCATGCTTCGAGTCGCGGTTGCTATTGGCACGTCTTGTCGAAACAGAGATCGTGTCCCCTTATTGCGGGATTCTCATCAATGCGGGCATGGGTAACTCAACTGTGCCGTTTATACAACCCTAGGGAACATGCGAATCCTAAGGCGAGTGAGGAGGCGTTTAATATTTACTGCCTTTATAAGGGGATAAGGATTCCCTCTTCCTCTCCTCACGCTCTCTCTCTGTCTCCGCCTTTCCGATCTCAGGCTCCAGCACCCAAGTTCTCATCTTCTTTCCACTCAAGCAACCATGTCCGGATCTGGTGGTCAGGGCAAGTGGATGATCTCCTCCGTCAAGGAGGAGGACATTACTAAGCTCCGGGCGGCCGGATATTTGGAGAAGGAGATCGCCCATCGTCTGCCAGCCGAGGGACAAGTCGTCCCCATGACGGGGCCCACAGAGAGGGTAGCATTCATCCCCCCATTTCTTCCACGGGCTAGGGTTTCCACTCCACCCTTTCGTCTGCGGGCTGATGTACTATTACGGGATAGATTTCCATGATCTGTCACCGAATTCCTTCCTCAACATCTCGGCGTTTATCGTTGTGTGCGAGGCCTTCCTCCGCATCCATCCCCACTTCGGGATGTGGCTCAAAGTCTTCGACGTGAGGCCGAAGGTGGTGGATGGCCAGCACGCGGAGTGCGGAGGGGCCATGGTGAGCAAGCTATCCAATGTCTCCTGGCCCAAAGGCACCTTTGTGGAGACAGTAAAGGAATGGCAGAAGCAGTGGTTCTACATCAGAGAACCTCGCGGCACCACCTGGGCCGCAGCTGCCGAATTCCGCTCCAGTGCTCCCATGCGACTCACCTTCTGGGTCGAGAAGAGTCCGGACTGGTGTTCACCTGACGAGCTGATAGCGCTGCAGACGCGCGTTCAAAGCATGGTGACCAAGGACGTCAAGCTCGTTGACGTTATCCAGGTGATGCTAGTCCGCCGGATTCTTCCGTGCCAGCGCCGAAGCCGCCCTTTATGGGAGTTCAATTCGAAGAAGCATCAGACCCTGAAAAGGCTCTTCGATACTTCTCACGAAGGGGCCTGGAAGTTGCTCTTCAAGGGCAACGAGAAGCCACCGGCCACAGACTCAGACCGTGGTCACAATTGTAAACACCCCGCCAGCGAGGTATGTTACTTTTGACGCATTCCCAACTTAAATGTTTCGAGGATGATGCCTGAGATCTTAGTATTGCTCCCTCAGGACTGGGGGGAGAGGGTGAAGCGGATCCAGTGTCCGGCTCCGTTGCCCAAAGAACCAGTCATCCCGCGCGTGGCGAAGATGCTGGTGTCGGCGCCGTATACGGCGCCGGAGAAGAAGGCCAAGGGGGCCAAGAGTGGCCCCCGTCGCAAGGGCACCTCGGACGCGACGTCCGAAGACGACGAGGCCCATTCCTCTGTCCCTGAGGGCAATGACGAGGAAGAGGAGGAGGAGGAGGAAAACAACCCTCCTCCCAAGGTGAAAGTGCGTTATATCGACTAGAGGGGGGTGAATAGGCGATTTTTATGAAATTCTTCACTAAGGAATTTGCCGGTGAGGAAATTCCTTAGTGAAGAACTACTAGCAGTGGAATAAGTACTCAAAAGTAAATATAGTAGAACACAAGCATAGTCATCATGATGAAATGAAGACAGGCACAGAGTACAAGAAGCGTAAGCACAGGATAACATAGGATGAAGACAAACAAACTGAAGAAATTGAACTGAGGAAATTGAGATAGTCTTCAGTCAACGTCTTCAAGCACAGATATGAACAAGCACACAACACAGTTATGAGGAAATGAAAGAGTTGAGGAAATAGAACCAGTAAGCTTGGTGAAGACAATGATTTGGTAGACCAGTTCCAACTGCTGTCTCAGTTGTACGTCTGGTTGGAGCGGCTGAGTATTTAAACTTGAGGACACACAGTCCCGGACACCCAGTCCTGAGCACGCAGCTCAGGACACCAAGTCCTCGCCGTATTCTCCTTGAACTAAGGTCACACAGACCTCGTCCAATCACTCATGGTAAGTCTTCAGGTGACTTCCGAACCTTCACAAACTTGGTCACTCGGCGATCCACAATTCCTCTTGGATGCTCTAGACCATGACGCCTAACCGTCTGGAAGAAGCACAATCTTCAAAGGTAACAAGCGTCGGATCCACGCAGGATCAATCTCTTCAGTGATGCTCAATCACTTGGGGTTTGTAGGTGTTTGGGTTTGGGTTTTTCCTCACTTGATGATTTTCTTTCAGAGTCCTTGGAGGATGGGTTGCTCTCAAATGAGAAGTGTCAGTTTCTCTCGGAGAAGCCAACCAGCTAGTGGTTGTAGGGGGCGGCTATTTATAGCCTAGGGAGCAGCCCGACATGATAAGACATAAATGCTCTTCAATGATATGACCCTTAGGTGGATAGATATTTTGGTACAGCTGGCGCATAGCACAACAATGGTCGGAATTTTGAGTAGCAAAATCCTCAGGGCTATCATGTCCCTCACTGTGTAGGCAATCCCCACTGGCGAATTCCTAACTCCTCAGTCAGAACAAATTCCTAAGTGACCAGAAGAACTTCGTCTCTGTCACTGAAGAGTATGACTGAACTGTATGAGATTTCCAATGGCTTCACTTGAAGGGATTGGTAGGTGTAGGATTTTGAGTTGAGCATCACATGGAAATTTTTCCTTAGTATTTCCTCCACCCCTTTAACAGTACGGTGTTTCCTATGACTCAAGAAAGAGAAAAATGAAACTACGAAAACAAAAGTCTTCACGCTTCATATTCCTCAAATGAATACCAAGTCTTCAAGGTCACACCAATTTCTTCACTTTCAAAGTCTTCAGAAAGTCTTCAAAAATCCAAAGTCAAACTCCTCATAGACTTATAGACATGTGTACACTCACAAACGCATTAGTCCCTTAACCTATAAGTCTTCAATACACCAAAATCACTAAGGGGCACTAGATGCACTTACACGAGGAGAAGAAGAAGAGGGTGGCCTCGGCACATCTAGAGGCGAAAGCGCCCAAAAAGGGGAAGGGCGCCCCAGCGGTCAACACCGCGTGGGACGTTGACAGTAGTCCGGAACATCACCCCCGTACTAGGCCCCAGGCCGCATCATAAGTGACATGGCTTATTTATGCGCACATATAGCTCTTTCTTTTTATTATTCTAACATGGTTAATCCACACTATTGCAGTCCGGCCCATGACCTTATCCAGCGATCCTCATCTGGAGGTTCGTTGGCTCCATCAGAGATGGCGAGCATGTCGCCACCGCCTGCTTACTCCCATGGGGCCAGGGACGACACCGAAATGTTATCTCGGAGGACCGCTCCGAAGGGAGGAGCCCAAGACGTTGTCCGGGAGGCACCACAAGGTGGGACCTCCACTGCCTGACACATGGGGGAGCCAATCCCCATGGAGACTGGCAAAGATGGCCATATCTAGTTCGTCCCTTAGCCAAATATGATTTCGGAGACCCATATGGCTCCGGAGTCGGGCGAGCAGCCCCCTTTGAAGGAGGGGGGTGCGTCGCCTCCACCGGTGGCTCCTGTCCATCCAGGAGCGCCAGATGACCTGATGGGGGTGCTACGAAGCGCCTCCGTCGTGGACGAGCACCGTATCCTTATGGGTGCGGTGATCGAGAAGGTTGAAAGCACAAGTGCTCCCTAGGTGGTTTTGGTAATTAATGACAACATATCTCTTGTTGGACTAACGTTTCTATCTAGTATGTTTCAGATAAGTTCAACAATGGAGTGACATGGACTAAAGGTTGTGGGAAGTTCTCCAAGATGCTAAGGACAAATGATTGGCTAAAGCTTAAAGCTCAAGACTCTTCATTTTACATTTTAGTGATCCAAGATCACATTGAGTCCATAGGAAAAGCCAATACTATCAAGGAGGGACGAGGTGTTGCTTAATGAGCCTCTTGCTCAAGTGCTTAATGATATGCTCCAAAATCCTCAGCTACTTTCCCACTTCCACATATGACCTAAACCCAAAGCCAAACTCGGACCTACCGATTATTTCTATCCGGCGCCACCGAGTTTCACTTGTCATAGCCACTGCCAGAAACCCTAATCAGTTCGGTCTCACCGATGGGATCTCGGTCTCACCGAGATGGGCCTGCAAACTCTCTGTTACCTATTGCAATACTTTCGGTCCCACCGAGATATGCAATCGTCCCCACCGAGTTTGCTTGGTCAACTCTCTGTTTCACTTATTACCCAAATCGGTCCCACCGAGTTTGAGTAATCGGTCAAACTGAGTTTTGAATTTACCCTAACCCTAGCACATCGGTCCCACCGAGTTGATCCAGTCGGTCCCACCGAAAATCTCTAACGGTCACTAGGTTTACCTTTTTGGTCCGACCGAGTTTGTTGATTCGGTCCCACCGAGATTGGAAAACTGTGTGTAACGGTTGGATTTTGTGTGGAGGCTATATATACCCCTCCACCTCCTCTTCATTCGTGAAGAGAGCCATCAGAACACATCTACACTTCCAACTCATATGTTCTGAGAGAGAACCACCTACTCATGTGTTGAGACCAAGATATTCCATTCCTACCATATGAATCTTGATCTCTAGCCTTCCCCAAGTTGCTTTCCACTCAAATCTTCTTTCCACCAAATCCAAATCCTATGAGAGAGAGTTGAGTGTTGGGGAGACTATCATTTGAAGCACAAGAGCAAGGAGTTCATCATCAACACACCATTTGTTACTTCTTGGAGAGTGGTGTCTCCTAGATTGGCTAGGTGTCACTTGGGAGCTCCGACAAGATTGTGGAGTTGAACCAAGGAGTTTGTAAGGGCAAGGAGATCGCCTACTTCGTGAAGATCTACCGCTAGTGAGGCAAGTCCTTCGTGGGCGATGGCCATGGTGGGATAGACAAGGTTGCTTCTTCGTGGACCCTTCGTGGGTGGAGCCCTCCGTGGACTCGCGCAACCGTTACCCTTCGTGGGTTGAAGTCTCCATCAACGTGGATGTAGGATAGCACCACCTATCCGAACCACGGGAAAAACATCCGTGTATCCAATTGCGTTTGAATTCTCCAAACCCTTCCCTTTACATTCTTGCAAGTTGCATGCTTTACTTTCCGCTGCCTATTTACTCTTTGCATACTTGCTTGATATGTATTGTGAATGTTGAAATTATGCCTAAACTCCACTTAAACCAAAAAGGCTTAAAAATTGCAACTTTAGTATTAAGTGTCTAATCACCCCCCTCTAGACACATCTACTTCAAGGTCCTACAAGTGGTATCAGAGCTTTGGTCTCCATTGCCTTGGTTTAATCACCATTGGAGGAAGATGGATGTGTCTACCTTAGGGAGTCTTAGACATAGAGTGCCTATTCTTGATGGAGAATATTTTCATGAGTGAAAAAATGAGATGCTTGTAATCTTCAATCAATATCATTTGAACAAGTATATTGCTAGTCCTTGTGCACCTCATATTGATCCTTTGCATCCTACCCTAGATGAAGATATTGACATGATTCACAATCTTAGAACTATTGAGATCATCATTAGAGGATTGCCCAAAAATTTGATTTCTAGTTTGCCTACTCTTAATTGTGCCTATACTATATGGAAATTTCTTGAGGAACGATTTCCCGATCATTCCTTGAAAAATTTGGATGAAATTCTCCATAAATCTATTGCCTTGAGTAAGATGAACTCTAGTGATCCTAGTTTTGGTGACTGTCTATTTGAGCTTACCAATCTCAAGCGTGCTAAAGGAGATGTTGGAATCATTATATCCGAAGCTATAAGAATTCATAAAAGTGACTACTTTGATGATCATTTATCTAATGAATTACCCTCTCTAGGAAATGATGAGTCACAAGATCATGGTGAACATGGATACTATGATGATGATGATGATGATGATAGTGACTTCGATCTTGATGATGCAATGAGACATTTTGGTCTTACGGCAAATCTTCGGGGATATGCATCAGGAGGAAAGGAATGGGTTCTTGATAGTGGATGTACTGATCATATGACCGGAGATGAAGAGATGTTCCGTGAGCTTGCTGAAAATGACGGTCCTCGGAAATATGTCACCTTTGGTGATAATTCAAAGGGTAAAGTGGTTGGCCTTAGTAAGGTGGCCATCTCACATGATAGTTCCATTCAAAATGTCATGCTCGTTGAATCTCTCGGCTACAACTTACTTTCAGTATCTAGACTTGCTGATTTCGGTTTGAATGTCCTATTTACTGAGGTAGATTGCCAAGTATTTCGTCGAGACAATCATAAAATGGTCTTTACCGATATGCGTAGAGGTGATCTTTACATTGTTGATTTCTCTAAAAAGGCACAACCTAAAACTTGCTTTATTGCTAAATCCTCAAAAGGTTGGTTGTGGCATAGACGACTAGGTCACGTTGGCATGAGAAACCTTGATAAGCTTATTAAAGGAAATCATATCCTTGGAGTTAATGATGTCATATTTGATAAGGATAGACTTTGCAGTGCTTGTCAAGCAGGTAAACAGGTTGGAGGAAGGCATCCCGTGAAGAACATCATGACCACAAGGAGGCCACTCGAGCTACTTCAAATGGATCTTTTTGGTCCCAACGCCTACAAGAGTCTCGGTGGAAATTCTTTTGGTCTAGTTATAGTTGATGATTTTTCAAGATTTACGTGGGTGTTCTTTCTTAATGACAAGTCACAGGTTCAGAAGATCTTCAAAAACTTCGCTAGGAAGGCCCAAAATCAGTTTGACGTGAAGATCAAGAAGGTTCGGAGCGACAACGGAACGGAGTTCAAGAACGCAAATGTGGACACCTTTCTTGATGAAGAAGGGATTTCACACGAGTTCTCGGCTATGTACACACCTCAACAAAATGGAGTTGTTGAGAGGAAGAACCGGATGCTCATCGAAATGGCAAGAACGATGCTTGATGAATACAAGATGCCGAAGCACTTTTGGGCAGAAGCGATTGAGACAGCTTGTCATGCAACAAATCGCTTGTATCTTCACAAGCTACTCGGCAAGACGGCATACGAGCTCCTCACCGGTAACAAACCCCAAGTTGGATACTTTCGAGTATTCGGCTCAAAGTGCTACATTCTTGACAAGCATCGTCGTTCAAAGTTTGGTCCTAAATCTCATGAAGGTTTTCTACTTGGTTATGGCTCAAACTCTCACACTTACCGTGTCTACAACAATTTCACCCGAAAGGTTGAAGAGACGGTAGATGTGAAGTTTGATGAATCTAATGGCTCACAAGTAGAGCAATTGCCAATCGATGTAGGAGACAAAGACCCTTCAGAAGCAATCCAAGACTTGTCTATTGGCAAAGTTCGTCCAACGGAGGTGAAGGAGAGTACCTCATCCGTTCAAGTGGAAGCTTCTACTTCACGACAAGGTGAACCAAGAATTGATACGGAAGCATCCACAAGTGGGACACACCAAGATGAAGAAGACAAGGAAATGCATCAAGACGTACATCAACAACCTCCTTCTCCACCACGACAAGAGAACGACAACGTCAACAATGAAGAAGGCCAAGAAGAAGAACAAGATGAAGAAGATGTTCAACGAAGACCCAAGCAAAAGCTCTCACGAGTTCGAGCAAGAATTGCCAAAGATCACCCCGTTGAGAAAATCTTCAATGATATACAAACCGGGAGAATCACTCGCTCAAAGACTCGTTTAGCTAACTTTTGTGAAAACTATTCATTCATCTCTAGCATTGAACCTATGAAGGTTGAAGAAGCATTGGAAGATCCGGATTGGATAAACGCTATGCATGAAGAGCTACACAACTTTGAGAGAAACCAAGTTTGGACATTGGTTGAGAAGCCCGACAACAACCACAACATCATTGGTACCAAATGGGTGTTTCGCAACAAGCAAGATGAAGATGGACAAGTGGTTCACAACAAAGCGCGTCTCATCGCCCAAGGGTACACACAAGTCGAAGGTATGGACTATGGTGAGACATATGCTCCCGTTGCTAGACTTGAGTCCATTCGCATCTTACTTGCCTATGCTAATCACCATAATATCACCTTGTACCAAATGGACATTAAAAGTGCTTTTCTAAATGGTGAAATAGAGGAGGAAGTTTATGTCAAACAACCTCCCGGCTTTATCAATCCTAAGAAACCAAATCATGTTTACAAACTTCACAAAGCTCTTTATGGTCTTAAACAAGCTCCTAGAGCATGGTATAAATGCTTGACCAAGTTCCTTATTGCAAGTGGTTTTGAAATTGGTAAAATTGATTCTACTCTTTTTTACTAAAAGGGTTAATGGAGAACTATTTGTATGCCAAATTTATGTTGATGATATCATATTTGGTTCAACTAACCCTCTCTTTAGTGAAAAGTTTGGAAAGCTAATGTTAGAGAAGTTTGAGATGTCCATGATGAGTGAACTCAAATTCTTTCTCGGTTTGCAAATCAAGCAAACTAAGGAAGGTACATTTGTCTCTCAAACAAAGTACACCAAGGACTTATTCAAGAAGTTCAATATGCAAGAAAGCAAAGGTATGCCCACACCCATGCCTACTAGTGGACATCTTGATTTGACCAAAGATGGTGAACCGGTTGATCAAAAGGTTTATCGCTCTATGATTGGTTCTTTGTTATACCTATGTGCTTCACGTCCCGACATTATGCTAAGTGTGTGCATGTGTGCACGTTATCAAGCTGCTCCTAAAGAATGTCATCTTAAGGCCGTGAAAAGGATAGTGAGATACTTAATTCATACACCAAACTTTGGGATTTGGTATCCTAAGAGGTCTTCTTTTGATCTTGTTGGCTATTCCGACTCGGATTATGCCGGAGACAAGGTTGACAGAAAGTCCACTTCGGGTACTTGTCAATTTCTTGGTAGATCTCTTGTGTCTTGGTCTTCCAAGAAACAAAACTCGGTATCCTTATCCACTGCCGAAGCGGAATACATTGCCACTGGTTCATGTTGTGCTCAATTACTTTGGATGACCCAAACTCTTAAAGATTATGGGATCTATGTGAAACATGTTCCACTGCTTTGTGACAATGAAAGTGCTATCAAAATTGGTCATAATCCTGTACAACATTCTCGAACTAAGCATATTGAAGTTCATCATCATTTCATTCGAGACCATGTTGCTAAGGGTGACATTGATCTTAAGCATGTTCGTACCGATAAGCAATTAGCGGATATATTTACTAAACCTCTTGATGAGAAAGTATTTTGCAGGTTGAGAGGTGAATTGAACATTATTGATGCTTCGAACTTGGAGTAGGAACTCCATTGGATACATGCAAGACATGAGCTTATGACTAATCCATGATATATCTCTTATAATGACTATCCTATGTCTTGGATATATTTGTACCTTGCATGTTGTCTAACCCATGTAGATGCTTGGTTGAATCTAATTCCATGAGATTGCGACTCACTCACAGTTTGAGAAATCTCTACATCACCAAGTCTCTACACAATGGTGATTGAAGACAAGGAAGCACAAAACCATTCAAACATATCCTTTGACAAATTCTATGTTGAGCTTCATGATTGTAATTTTTGGCTACACAAGTGCTCTTCCTTGCAAGAACTAACCCATGTAGGTAGATGAACTCAAACTCCAAGTGGTGCTCCCAACTCTTGATGAGCTACATCAATCTTGAGCACCCACACAAGCTCAACTACATGAGCAAGAACCACACCACCACCCAAGGTATGTTATTCCATCTTAGAGAAGCTTTACTCCAAGACACGAGTCAAAGCAACTCAACAAGATGTGAATGCATCAAGATGCTTAAACGAAAAATTGTAACCCCATTTTGAGCTTAAACGATGAGTATGACCTATGATCAAGTGTTCTCACTTGACTCCTAAGTCAATATACTCTAACATAGGTGATTATGTCACCGCCCAACTCTAGATGAAGGTCTCTTGTGTTCTTTTCTATGTTATTGCATTTGTCTCATGCATGTTTATTTTCTTTCTCTCTTTCAACTTCATCTAGATCCTTCAGTTTCTTCTCCTTTCTTTTTGTTTTCGTTCTGCATTTTCTGCATTCAATTCCTTGCAAATTCTTCAAGAAATTCATTGCAAATCCTTGTGAGATCCTACATGTCTAGTGAGCTGAGGTGATAAGTGTTTTTCTATGTGTGAACTCGGTTTCACCGACTTGTAATTTTTCGGTCCAACCGAATCTTTTCGGTACCACCGAAACTTGCCACTCGGTGCCACCGACTTTGCAACAGGAAAAACAGTTTGCCACTTGTTCTATATTTCTTCTGATCCATCTCTACTCAATGAATCTTGTCCTCTACAAGCATCACAGTTTTATCCATTGCTTTGTGCTGAGTCTCAAGGACCAAACCTATACGACGGATTCCAGAAAGCCCTTCTTGGAAATTGATGTCAAAGGGGAGAGAGAGATCACATCAAAGCTCAAGGGGGGGAGAAAGTCTCAAGGACCAAACCTACAAGAGAGAAAGGGGGAGAAAGAGACTTCCAGGGGGAGAGAATACTCAAGGATCCCAGATGCTTGATGTTCAAGAGGAGAGATGTCACATGTCTTTTTGGGGGAAAGACATGTTCATATGTGCTTATTTGCATTAAGTTCTATCCATTTGTATCTTTCAGCTCTGATTTTCTGTTCCCTATCTTCTCCCAATATCCCATGTAAGATTCAGGGGGAGCAAGACACCTAAGGGAAAGAAATCAGTCAAATTCATTGCATATCTTTACTCTTGGGGACATGTTGAATCCATTGTGGTACCTTGTACTCACTCTCTACATGTCATCCCAGTCTTGGTTCTCTTGTGGCTTCTTTGGTTTGCTCTGGCTAGTGGAGGTACCTGTGTTATCTAATCTTGTTTGTGCAGGTTCATTCCATCCTAAGCCAGCTAAAGACTACAAGGTAAGTGTATGCATCAAAATCATGAGTATGAGGAATTCTTGCTTGTGTACATACTGTTTGCAAGAAGGACTCATGAGCATGAAGGTATTTTCCTTGATAATCTTTTGCTCTGATGCATATGGCCAAGATACATGTAACACATTGCCTACTCTGTCATGGTTATGCTCTCACATGCTTCTACATTTCACATTTACATGAGTGCATACATGTAGGGGGAGCCTATGCTTGTTACATGTCCTTCCAAAGCTTTACTTGCTGTTCTTTATACCTTTATCTAAAGCTTTGATGTATGTTGCCATCAATTACCAAAAAGGGGGAGATTGAAAGCACAAGTGCTCCCTAGGTGGTTTTGGTAATTAATGAAAACACATCTCTTGTTGGACTAACGTTTCTATCTAGTATGTTTCAGATAAGTTCAACAATGGAGTGGCATGGACTAAAGGTTGTGGGAAGTTCTCCAAGATGCTAAGGACAAAGAATTGGCTAAAGCTTAAAGCTCAAGACTCTTCATTTTACATTTTAGTGATCCAAGATCACATTGAGTCCATAGGAAAAGCCAATACTATCAAGGAGGGATGAGGTGTTGCTTAATGAGCCTCTTGCTCAAGTGCTTAATGATATGCTCCAAAATCCTCAGCTACTTTCCCACTTCCACATATGACCTAAACCCAAAGCCAAACTCGGTCCTACCGATTATTTCTATCCGACGCCACCGAGTTTCACTTGTCATAGCCACTGCCAGAAACCCTAATCAGTTCGGTCTCACCGATGGGATCTCGGTCTCACCGAGATGGGCCTGCAAACTCTTTGTTACCTATTGCAATACTTTCGGTCCCACCGAGATATGCAATCGGCGCCACCGAGTTTGCTTGGTCAACTCTCTGTTTCACTTATTACCCAAATCGGTCCCACCGAGTTTGAGTAATCGGTCAAACCGAGTTTTGAATTTACCCTAACCCTAGCACATCGGTCCCACCGAGTTGATCCAGTCGGTCCCACCGAAAATCTCTAACGGTCACTAGGTTTACCTTTTCGGTCCGACCGAGTTTGTTGATTCGGTCCCACCGAGATTGGAAAACTATGTGTAATGGTTGGATTTTGTGTGGAGGCTATATATACCCCTCCACCTCCTCTTCATTCGTGAAGAGAGCCATCAGAACACATCTACACTTCCAACTCATATGTTCTGAGAGAGAACCACCTACTCATGTGTTGAGACCAAGATATTCCATTCCTACCATATGAATCTTGATCTCTAGCCTTCCCCAAGTTGCTTTCCACTCAAATCTTCTTTCCACCAAATCCAAATCCTATGAGAGAGAGTTGAGTGTTGGGGAGACTATCATTTGAAGCACAAGAGCAAGGAGTTCATCATCAACACACCATTTGTTACTTCTTGGAGAGTGGTGTCTCCTAGATTGGCTAGGTGTCACTTGGGAGCCTCCGACAAGATTGTGGAGTTGAACCAAGGAGTTTGTAAGGGCAAGGAGATCGCCTACTTCGTGAAGATCTACCGCTAGTGAGGCAAGTCCTTCGTGGGCGATGGCCATGGTGGGGTAGACAAGGTTGCTTCTTCATGGACCCTTCGTAGGTGGAGCCCTCCGTGGACTCGCGCAACCGTTACCCTTCGTGGGTTGAAGTCTCCATCAACGTGGATGTAGGATAGCACCACCTATCCGAACCACGGGAAAAACATCCGTGTCTCCAATTGCGTTTGAATTATCCAAACCCTTCCCTTTACATTCTTGCAAGTTGCATGCTTTACTTTCCGCTGCCTATTTACTCTTTGCATACTTGCTTGATATGTATTGTGAATGTTGAAATTATGCCTAAACTCCACTTAAACCAAAAAGGCTTAAAAATTGCAACTTTAGTATTAAGTGTCTAATCACCCCCTCTAGACACATCTACTTCAAGGTCCTACAAAGGTTCAGTCCGCCAAGAGCAGACTGAATGAAGCCTGCAGCAGCCTGTTAACAGGTTTCGAGGTAAGAAAGGGAAAAACCGCATATAGTCCGTAGCCCCTGAGACGCTGTCCAGTGTTCGGCGAGGAGAACCGGACAGGGGATCAATCCTTAATTATAAGAGGCTGACTGAATATGTATCAATAAGCAGACGTCCCTGTTCGCTGCGACCTCGCATACTGCCGAGCTCTCCGAGCTGAAGCGGAGGCTGGAGCGGACCGAGAACGAGCTCGGCGAGGTTAAGGTTCGGCTCCAGGAGAAGCAAGGTGAGGAACGACTTGCTATATGTTTGGGAAAGGATAAGCGCTGTATATTGACAACGGTATTGTGATATGTGCAGTAGCCGCGACCGAGGTCGAGGCCCTGAGGAAGGCCCTAGGCGAGGCTGAGGAGCAGGCTGTCCAGTAGCAAGCCGCCCGTAAGAAGCTAAAGGCCCAGGTTAAAGAAGTCCACCAGGAGCTCCAGGATGCGGTGAAAAAATGCGAGGCCTTGGAGCATGATATGTCGGTTTGAGGGACCGAACTCGCCAAGACTTGTCAGAGCATGGAGACCGCACGGAATGAGGCCCAGGACGTCCTCTAGGAGATCCAGGAGGCCAAGAAGATCACGGCGGGTAAGGCATTTAAGATGCAAAGCAAGTATGCGGAGAAGCAGTACCTTTTACTAACCCGGGTTCGGAGTTCCCCATGGGCTTTTGCGGATTTGCCACGCAGTGTATCAGACGCCGCGGAGTTCTATCGAGACGAAGGAGGGGGGGGGGTTCTTCGGAGAGGCTCTTCTGGTTGCAGTATGCGGCACCAGAGCATCCTGTGTCCTTCACCGATCAGCTGAAACAGCTGGTGGAGCTGCATAGGGTGGCCGAACTAACCATTAAGGATTTGATAATCCGACTGTGGCCAGCCAAAGCTATGCCTAGCAGCTACTTCAAACTCGTGAGGCGGATGGTGAACGCCTGTCCTCGGCTGGACATTATCAAGTGCTCCATATGTATTAAAGGTGCCCGTATGGCCTTCGCTCGCTGCAAGATGTGGTGGGCGAATATGAACGCTGTTGAAGTCGCCAGCGGGCTGCCGGAGGGCAAGGAGCACCGCACACCCGAGCGATATTTCGAGGATGTCGTAGAAGGGTCTCGACTTGTAGCGGCGCAATGTTCGGAGGACATTGTATTTGAATAAATGTATTCATGTTGCCTTTGTCTTGTATTATGGGAACAAAGCCAGTTTTTGTAAAGTAATTTTATTGTGCTTTGAATTGTTTCCTCCTGTACGGCCGTGTTGTGTGTAATATGAGGGTTGACTAGTCGTCGGCTTCTGCCCTCACGTAGATAGTACAGAGGTGTTCGGGATGGAATCTAAACAATCTTGATCCAATTACATGGTCCTTGAAGGAGTTGTTTAGCGCAACGATCAAGGCAATCAGACTTTATGGCTTTAACGCCCTCACTTAGCCATAGGAGTTTTATAATAAAGCATGGGCACAACCCCTAGTTTAAGCCAGAGTACTGTCAGCATCTGATCGGGAAGTGCCGATCTCTCGCGTAACGCGGAAAAAAATCTCCAACGATTTGTAACCCTCGAGTAGCTGACTGGCTCTCGCCACATCATGACAGTCAGTTTTCGGCTTTCTCTATTGAGGTGCTCGTCTGGTCAAAGCCAGAGCACAATCGCAGTAGTTCTCCCTTTACTACCCTAGCCGATAGAGCAAACATGGGGTAGCAAGCATAGGAGCCGGGCAACCCAACTATTAACGAAAGACATGATTTGGAGCCAATGCATATAATGCTATATCCGGGCTGCCGAACTTATATATAAGAAGTGTTCGGTGTAGTCTTTGGCCTTCATGTCTTCACAGCCCATCAGTCCGGCCCATGGATAACAGGCCGAACGCCCAAGGACCCTGTAGTCCAGGACTCCCTTAGGTAGATCTTCACGAAGTAGGCGATCTCATTGCCCTTACAAACTTCTTGGTTCAACTCCACAATCTTGACGGAGGCTCCCAAGCGACACCTAACCAATATAGGAGACACCACTCTCCAAAAGGTAATATATGTTGTGTTGATGATGAACTCCTTGCTCTTGTGCTTCAAATGATAATCTTCCCAACACTCAACTCTCTCTCACACAGATTTCCATATGGCGAAAGATGATTTGAGCAGAAAGCAACTTGGGGAATGCTAGAAATCAAGATTCTTGTGGTTGGATTGGAATTTCTTGATCTCAACACATGAGTAGGTGGTTCTCTCTCAGAAAATGTAGGCTGGAAGTGTAGGCATGTTCTGATGGCTCTCTCACTTATGGAGAAGGGGGTGGAGGGGTATATATAGCCTACACATAAAATCCAACCGTTACACACATTTCACCCAACTCGGTCAGACCGAATAGAAGAGCTCGGTGAGACCGATTTAGTTCAAAATGTGAACGTTAGGAATCTCAGTGGGACCGACTGGAACAACTCGGTGGGACCAATGTGCTAGGTCTAGGGCAAAACCTCATCTCGGTGAAGCCAATTGCTTGAACTCGATGAGACCGATTTCAACAAAGAGCAAACAGAGAGTTGGTCAAGCAAACTTGGTGGGACCGTTTGCACATTTCGGTGAGACCGAAATAATTGCAACAAGCAACAGAGAGTTTGCAAGGCCATCTCGGTAAGACCGAGATCAGTATCAGTGTGACCGAGGCGTTAGGGTTTCTGGCAATGGGTAGGTCAATTCAACTCGGTGGCGTCGGATAGATCATTTCGGTGGGGCTGAGTTTGACTTTGAGTTGTGGACATATTTGGAAATGAGAAAGTGGTTGAGGGTCTTGGAGCAATATCACAAGCACTTTGAGCAAGTAGACCATTAAGCAACACCTCATCCTCTTTTAATAGTATTGGCTTTCCTATGGACTCAATGTGATCTTGGATCACTAAAATATAAATGGAGAGTCTTGAGTTTTTGCCAATATGTTTCCTTAGCATTTAGAAGGGGTTCCACATCCTCTTGTCCATGCCACGCCATTGTTGAACTTGTCTGAAATACACTAGATAAAAGCATTAGTCCAACAAGAGATATGTTGACCTTAATTACCAAAATCACACAGGGAGCACTTGTGCTTTCAATCTCCCGCTTTTTGGTAATTGATGACAACATACGTCAAAGCTTTAGATAAAAAATATGCAGAGTAATAGGTAAAGCTTTGGAAGGACATGTAACATGCATAAGCTCCCCCTACATGTATGCAATCATGTGAACTTAGAATATAAGAACATGTGAATGCATAAGCATGACAGAGCAAGTAATGAGTTACATGTATCTTGTCTATATGCAGCAGAGCAAATGATGTGGATAAGAAGTGTACCTTCATGTTTATGAATCCCTCTTGCAAACAATATGTACATCAACAAGAGATCATCATGCACATCAGTGTGATGCATATACTTACCTTGTGGTCTTGAGCTGGCTTTGGAAGGAGTGGACTAGAGAAAACAGGGTTAGATAACACAAGAACACTCACAGTAAAACAATTTCAGGAACCCACAAGAGTACCAAGACTGGGATGACATGTAGTGGGTGAGTACTAAATACTCCATTTAGATATTGACATGTCCCCAGAGAAGATATGCAATGAATTCAAAGATTTTCTTCCCCTAGTTATGGAATTTTTCTCCACCTGAAAATCAGAGCAAGAAATGGTACAATCAAACCAACGTTCAGAGCAACAAGAATATTAGTAATAGCTATGATCACACATACATGTCTTTCCCCTCTTAAAGACATGTGACTTCTCTCCTCTTTTGTCAACAAGCATCTGTAGAAGAGCTTTAGATGAGCTCATATGATAAGCTTTCATGGTCTCTCTCCCCCTTTGACATCAATTTCCACGAAGGGTACTTCAGGGTCATGAGTCAAATAGGTGTGGTCCCCGAGAGTCACTACAAAGCAGTAGCTACATAGCCTGGTATGCTGATAGAGGACAGAATCATTGAGTGGAGCTGAAGAAAATAGGCAATAAGAAATGGCAAAACATTTTCTCAGAGTTGAAATCGGTGACTCCGACTGTTTTCCTTCGGTGACGCCGAAATGACAAAGTCATGGAAAGTCCAAATTGGTGAGACTGAAGTAGTCCATATCGGTTGTACCGATGAACTGTTCACAAGGTGACCTTGTGTTTTGGTTAAGCCGATGGGTTTGGATCGAAGGGACCGAGTTCAACATAGAGTAAAGATTTTGTCCACTCAGCTCACTTGGCAAATGAAATCTCACAAGGATTTGCAAGGAATTGACTGAAAGATTTGCAGTGAATTAAACACAGAAGTTATAGAGAAAAACATAATAAGAAAATAGATCTAGATGAAGTATAGCAAGAAACATATGCAAGAACTCAAAGTAAATGAGCAAAGGACACACTTGAGAACTTCATCTAGAAGGGGTCGGCGACAAAGTCACCTATGTTAGAGTATATTGACTAAGGAGTCAAGTGACAACACTTGATCGTAGGCCATACTCATCGTTTAAGCTCAAAATGGGGTTACCATTTTTTGTTTAAGCATTTTGATGTATTCACATCTTGTTGAGTTGCTTTGACTCATGACTTGGAGCAAAGCTTCTCTAGGATGGATTAACATACCTTCGGTTGTGGTGTTGATCTTGATCATGTAGTCGAACTTGTGTTGGATGCTCAAGGTTGATGTAGTTCATCAAGAGTTGGGAGCACCACTTGGAGTTTCAGTTCATCTTCCTACATGGGTTAGATTGGAGATGTAGAGATTGCTCAAAATGTGAGTGACTTGCAATCTCATGGATTTGGGCTCATCCAATTACCTACAAGGGTTAGATAACATGCAAGGGTACAAATAGAGATCCAAGACATATGATCATCATCATAAGAGAAATGTCAAGGTTCAGTCATAAAAGGCTCATGCCTTGCATGTATCCGAATGGGGTTTCTACTCCAAGTTTGAGGCATCAATGATGTTCAATTCACCTCTCAAATGAAAAAATACTTTCTCATCAAGTGGTTTAGTGAATATATCCGCCAATTGCTTATCGGTACGAACATGCTTAAGATTGATGTCTCCTTTAGCAACATGAATCTCAAATGAAATGATGACGAACTTCAATATGCTTAGTTCAAGAATGTTGCACGGGATTGTGAGCAATCTTAATAGCACTTTCATTGTCACAAAGCGATGGAACATGTTTCATATGTATCCCATAATCCTTAAGGGTTTGGGTCATCCAAAGTAATTGAGCACAACATGATCCGGCGGCAATGTATTCCGCTTCGGCGGTGGATAAAGATACCGAGTTTTGTTTCTTGGAGGACCAAGACACAAGGGATGTACCAAGAAATTGACAAGTACCCGAAGTGGACTTTCTATCAACCTTGTCACCGGCATAATCCGAATCGGAGTAGCCAACAAGATCGAAAGACGACCTCTTAGGATACCAAATGCCAAAGTTTGGTGTATGAATTAAGTATCTCACTATCCTTTTCACAACCTTAAGATGACACTCTTTAGGGGCCGCTTGATATCATGCACACATGCACACACTTAGCATAATATCGGGACGGGAGGCACATAGATATAACAATGAACCAATCATAGAGCAGTAAACCTCTTGGTCAACCGGTTTGCCATCCTTAGTCAAGTCAAGATGTCCACTAGTAGGCATGGGTGTTTTCATACCTTTGCTTTCTTGCATGTTGAACTTCTTGAAAAGGTCCTTGGTATACTTTGTTTGAGAAACAAAGGTACCTTCCTTAGTTTGCTTGATTTGCAAGCCAAGGAAAAATTTGAGTTCACTCATCATAGACATCTCAAACTTCTTCGACATTAGCCTTCCAAACTTTTCACTAAAATGGGGGTTAGTAGAACCAACTATAATATCATCCACATAAATTTGGCATACAAATAATTCACCATTAACCCTTTTAGTAAAAAGTGTAGAATCAATCTTCCCAATTTCAATGCCTTTTTCAATAAGGAACTTGGTCAAGCATTTATACCATGCTATAGGGGCCTGTTTAAGACCATAAAGAGCTTTGTGAAGTTTGTAGACATGATTAGGTTTCTTAGGATTGACAAAACTGGGAGGTTGTTTAACATAAACTTCCTCCTCAATTTCACCATTTAGAAAAGCACTTTTAATGTCCATTTGGTATAAAGTGATATCATGGTGATTGGCATAAGCAAGTAAGATGCGTATGGACTCAAGTCTAGCAACGGGGGCGTATGTCTCACCATAGTCCATACCTTCGACTTGAGTGTAGTCTTGGGCGACGAGACAAACCTTGTTGTGTACAACTTGTCCATCTTCATATTGCTTATTCTAAAACACCCATTTGGTTCCAATGATGTTGTGGTTGTCGTCCGGCTTTTCAACCAAAGTCCACACTTGTTTCCTCTCGAAGTTGTGTAGCTATTCATGCATGGCGTTTACCCAATCAGGATCCTCAGGAGCTTCTTCTACCTTCATAGGTTCATGTCGGCGTTCTGGGATCGGGGGCCCTAGACTTGCTTGCCTGCGGCCCGCGGTGTGGCTGGGCTGGCAGGTTTGTACGGCCCATCTTCATCGACAAGGCATTCAAGACCCTTGAGAGGGGCCAAGCCTCACAAGGCGGACGACGCAAGACCTCCTCAGGAGCGGCCTCATCAGGCAGGATCGCGAGGGGCGGAGAGATCAAGGCAAGGCAAACCTCGCGAGGTCCTCATGACGTGAGCCATGACGATCGAGACCAGGCGGGCGCCAGGCGGGCGCCAGCGCGCGCAATGTCCTTCCTTCCTCTTTGGTGCCAAGGGGGCAAGCGCAGGCGCGGAGTACCGAGGCATCAAGCAAAGGTTTCCATATTGGTGCAACGAGAACAAGACCAGAAGGACGACAAGACGGAGGTCACCATGGAGCCTAGGACGGCGTCACCACTAGAACCTTTGGCAGGCGAAGACCACCTTTTGTCAGGATAACTTGTACTAGCTGTTCCCTTTCGAATTGGCCGTTGTTGGATCCCTTCCCGCTCAATATTTTGGGAGAGGACCAGGGCCTATATAAGTAGAACTAGCCACCACAGTAGGGAAAAAGAGACGATCTGGTCAAGATCAGACCGAGAGGCATTCCACCCACTCAAGTTCGCTAAGCACAAGAACACCTCAACCTCAGGAGGCTGTTCTTCCCCTTGTATGGTTCATCATTAGCCTAAGAGGCAATCCACCACCACCACACTGGAGTAGGGTATTACACCACAACGGTGGCCCGAACCAGTATAAATCTTGTGTCTTTCTGCGTTGTGAGTTCGTCGAGTTCGTCCGCAAGATCTTAGTGAGCTATGGCGTGGATCGATAGGGAGAAAACCTTCATGCGCACCCCAATGTTCGAACCTCAAGGGTCTGCCAGAACCCGTGATCGGACATTTGGCGCGCCAGGTAGGGGTGCGCCGAAGCTTCCTTCTGTCGCCCCGCGCCCTGTTGCTTCGTCGTCTCCATGGCAGACACGCGCCGCGCTCGTGCTGAGCGCTGGGCTGCCCTCGCCGCCCACGTCGCTCAGACGGCTCCCGTCGGCGGGCCACCTTGTCGTTCCCCATCGCCGCTGCCAACGCCGCCACCGGCCCGATGGGGAATGAGCAGGAAGCATCTTCGCTGCACCCCTCGGTGCGGCGGGACGACCGCACCGCCACTCCATCGCTGACCCCCGCTGGTTCTTCTTCCATGCATGTCACCCTCCCATGGATGCACGGGTCGCGCTCCTCAAGGCGCACGAGCTCCTGCGCTACCGCCCGGTTGACGACCTGTACGAGGACTGGCATGACCACATCGCCGAGCTTGTCCGCGCCGCAGGGGGCTCCCCTGCGCCATCCCTTTCTCCGCCTCGCCCTCCACCAGCTACGGGCGATGTAGCTCACGGAGCGCCTCCACTACCTCAGCCGCAAGACGGTGCCCTAGCATCAAGACGTGCGGCTCTGCGACGTGACCCGCCGCGTCCCGCGCCCGCGCGTGAAGAAAGAAGCTGTCAAGAAGTCCCTCGGCCGCAAGAAAACGCTCCGGCGCTCCCCGCACCACCACGCCGGGACCGACTGCAGTGGCAAGACCGCGCACCGCCTGTAGCGGTAGGGCGCGGACCCCATCAAGACCTAGCTCCATCCCCAAGGAGGGTCCCGGTGACCACAGCTGGCTGCCGCACCTTCACCCCGAGCTGCGTAGCATCGCCTGTCCGCGCAAGTTCAAGCCGGATCTGCCTCCTCGATACGACGACACCCCCAACTCCGAGGAGTTCCTGCAGCTCTACGAGCTGAGCATCGAAGCGGCCAACGGCGACGAGAAAGTCATGGAGAACTAGTTTCCCATGGCTCTCAAGGAGGGTGCCCGCTCCTGGCTCCTGAACCTGCCCCCGGGCTCAATCTCCTCCTGGGATGAGATGCGCACCCGCTTCATCGTGAACTTCCAAGGCACTCGCGACCGCCCCCCTGTCGCGGGCGACCTACGCCGCATCAAGCAGCAACCAGGAGAGACCCTGCAGAAGTACATTCAGCGCTTCAACAGCGCACAGATCAAGATCCCCAAGGTGACCGACGAGGCCATCATCTCTACGTTCTCTGATGGCGTCCGCGATGTGAAGATGAAGGAGGAGCTCGCCATCCATGAAGAGTTGTGCATGACCCTGGAGCTGTTCAACACCGCGACCAAGTGTGCTAGAGCTGAGGAGGGGCACCTCTCCCTCCTCGAGCTCCCTACTACGGACCCAGAGGAGAAGAAAGCCAAGGCCAAGGACGTGAAGCGCAAGGGAGCAGCCATGCTCACAGCGGAACCAGACACCAAGCATGGCAGAGACCAACCAGAGTCATCCAAGGGCAGCCGTCCGTTCTGCGCCTTCCACAACCTGAACACCCACAACACCAGTGACTGTTAAGAGCTCAGAGGCATTTGCGAAGGACGCTTCAGTCGGCGCCCCGAGCGCGGCAACCGGGGCTACGACCGAGGAGGAGGACGTGGTGGCGGACGCTGGGACGACCGTGACCCGTGCCAGGAGTGGCACGACCGGCCTCGTGAGGACCGCTGGAAGGATCAGCCTCGCGAGGGCGCCTGGAGGGATCAGCCTCGTGAGGATTGTCCTCAAGGCAATGCCGGACTTCCTCTGCTGCCGCCACCGCCAAGAAGGAATGATGAGCATCATCAAGACGAGGGGCCTGGGGGCTTCCAGGAACTGCACACTATCGCCTGCATCTTGGGCGGAGCCCAGGCCCCAGCCTCGCGGCGTATCTTCAAGTAGTTTGCTAGTGAAGTGAATGTAGTCCTCCCCAAGCTCGAAGCCACACACCCGCTCAGATGGTCACAGTGCCCCATCACGTTCAACTCGACACACCAGCTCAAGTGCGCAGCTACTGCTGGCGCCCTCCCGATGCTTTGCTCCCCAGTCATCAACAATGTGCAAGTTACGAAGACTCTCATCGACGGCAGCGCAGGGCTCAACGTCATGTCCGTCGACACGTTGGACAACCTCCAAGTGCCGTATGACCAGCTTCAGCCTACCAAGCCTTTTCTCGGGAGTGACTGACGGTTCCACCACACCGATAGGGCCGGTCCGCCTCCCTGTCACCTTCGGGGAATGCAAGAACTACCACACCGAGCTCATCGACTTCCACGTCGCGCACATCCGTCTGCCGTACAATGCCATCCTCGGGTATCCAGCCCTGGCCAAGTTCATGGCAGTAACCCATCACAGCTACAATGTCCTCAAGATATCGGGAAGCGGCGGGATCATCACGGTCCCATGTGAAGAAAGAGACGTGGTGTGCTCCCTCGAGCGTGCCTTCCAAGCTACAGCAATCGACGACCCCGACAGCAAGGGCGAGGGCCCTCCTGAGGCCATCCCCAAGAAGAAGAAGCGGCTACGACGTGAAGGACCTCAGGAGGGTGGCCTCACAGCTGGAGCCTCGTCAGGATCAGCGCCCGCTCCAGGGGTGCCTCCCTCCATTGCATAGGAAGGCACACCCGGCGCCCTTCTCGTGCAGGGCTCGGGGGCTTTCTTCTGGAAGGCCTCAGACCTTGCCCACATCATGAGGGAGGCGCTTGGGCACCACTTGGAGGCGTGCTTTGCGGCACGTTTCCATCAGGAGGGCACAGTGCAAGGATTTCCCACCATTCAGGAGTTCATCACCAGGACTACCCAGGAATTGCAAGACACAAGGGCCATGCGCGGCGACCACCGCTCACGAGATGCAGCTTCCCATCCAGGCGAAGATGCTGGGCCGCATGTCTGCATTGACGTTCCAGGGCTCAACAGGGCCGCTTCTCAGTAGCCTTTCTAGCCTTCGTGTGTGGGACGCTGCGAGGGCCCACCGCATAGCTACGTTCGCATGCCCTTCGACCTGCCGAGTGTATCGTCCGTCTACCAGCGCAACTTGCGGCGCATCCTAGTGGCTCAGGAGGCCAGTCACCACGCCGTCCTGATGGAGATGGTCCTCAAGGAACCACCCGAGCCCCCAGAACCTCCCGAGGCTCAGGGCCCTGGTGGCTCGTGAGGAGCAACCTTTTCGCCGTGCACCTTCAGCTGCCCCAACTCCCCTTTGTCAACATAACTAGGTGCCATTTTCCAAGTTCATTTAGTTGGGAGCGCCCCTCGGGCTGCATCATTCCCAGGCCGCGTGGGTCCGTCCCTGTGGCATGTATCCCTTTTTTATGTCTTTAGCTTACCTTGTTGGGAGCACCCCTCGGGCTGCATCATCCCCAAGCCACTCGGGCCTGACCCAGTGGCACGTATCTCCCTTGCACTTGCTTAAGCTTGCTACTCTCATATTTGATGTACCTATGATTGCTACCTGCTCAATCGTCGCCTCCCACGGGGCCTCCTCACGCTGGCACGACACTGGTGCATGGGTCCATCCCTACCAGGTCGATAAACCTGAGCAGTCGAGCTCTGGCTCGTGGCACGCCCCACGCACGTCACCTCACCAGGCCCTTAGTACCTTCACCCCTCCGCGGAGCAACCAGCGGCAGGCTGGCAACCATAACGACAGATCGTGGTCTTCCTTGTGCTGGCTCGCAGGAATCTCACGAGGATAGCACCAGGCGGCACCGCGAGCTCCCAGCTCTTCTGAGTAATCCGCTTGCACGTTAAAAGGGGGGCTCCTGAGCATCGCGACTCAGGAACTCTTACTGGCTCTCCATCCCTCACCCCTGGCCTTAACCACGGCACGTGACCTGGCATACCAGCGGCAGCTGAGCTCGCTCGAGGGCCGGGACCTGAGGACATAAAGCACAAAGGAGAGCATAGGAAGGGGGAAGGCTCGTATGGGCCTGACATTGCTACGTTGCGGATGTTCGTGCACCGGTCTGGCGCATCACAAAGAATCGACCCCGGACCGCCAAGATAAGTCACGAGCTCAGATCAACCAATCATTGGGACCCAGGGGACCCGCTTGCCGCAGCCCTGTTGCGGCAACGTGGCCTCCCTTTCTTATCTTACCACAACTGCTTGAGCACTAAAGGGGACCCCCTGAGCATCGCGCCTCAGGGGCTCTTACTAGACCTCGGGCCGCTCACCTCCTGGCCTTGACCACGACAACGACCTGGCATACCAGCGACGGCTGAAGCTTTCCTGGGGACCGGGACCTGTCAGCGTAGAGCAACAAGCTGTCACGGGGTAGGAAAGGGAAGACCGAGCCTAAATAGGACTTGCGCTCACAAGGCCTCCTTAATTGGGATAACATCAACAAAAGACGTTGCAAACTCTTTACACGCCCCACGGGGTACTTCTTGATTCCTCGCAAGGAACAAAAGACGAGAACTTAAGAGAATCCTATCTACACCCCCCGCGGCCGACGCCATCATCAATAGTGGGCCGCGGGAGGCCGACGCCAACCCCATCCAGATCAGCGATGGCGGCGGCCGGACGTTGCGGCCCTGCTCCGAGCGCGGCGAGAGCTCGAGGGGCACGTAGCTATCGTTGCTCGTCTCTGGAGTCTCGTAGAGCTTGGGAGAACCGCCAGACTCCCAAGAGTCGATGCTGCTGGAGCAGCCGTGAGCAGGGCACGCCTCATCCTGGCGCTCCCCTTCGGGGCAACACTCCAAGCGGCGACCCTCCGCGTCGAAGAGCTTGAAGAACAGCGTGGAGGCGCTGTCGTATTCGACGTGAATCGCGAGGGCGCCCTCCGCGCGACAAACCCGCGCGACCTCGCCCCTGTCGTGGGTCAGGAAGATCTTGCTGGTGGAGACCGCTTCAACCTCTGGTCCAGTCGCCGGAGCGTCGCAGTCAGCATGCTGCAACCAGAGTTCGAGAGGCCCCCTCGGTGGCATCACGCCGGAGAAGAAGCGTGGGAAGCAGATCCAGGAGCTTGGGGGCATCGCCGCCCACAACACGAGTTCGCGTGAGGAGTCCGCGGCGTGGAATCCAGGAGCGACAACACTCATCGCTGCGGTGCGTCGACCTTGGCCGCGGTGCGCGCGCCGATGCCCGTCGCCTCTTCCTCTCGAGCCCCCGACTTGGGCGTACAAGGGCAGTGGATACCCAGGAGGAAGCCGCTCGCACCAAGGCCTCGTCACCACCTGCATCTCTGCGGCGTCGCGGTGGTGGACCGACCTCTTCTTCGGCGGGAGCAGTGCTGGCACGTCGAGGGGAACCTTTCCCTTCTCCCCAGCCGAAAACCTAGGGATAGGTGCCATTGGAGTCGGTGGCGGAGCAGAGGAGGAAGAAGCAGATGGAATGGGAAGAGATGGGCAACGGGGGCTCTGCCCCCCTCCCCATTTATAGCAGGAGAAGGCCAACCAGCACCCCCACGATCACGGGTAATGATGGTTTTCCTTGCATGTCGCAGGGACTTGTCAAGTCGGGTAGTTGCCGAGGTAGCGTAGGGAAGCGGAGACGCCCACGTCCAATAAACCGCCACGCATCAACCGAGGCCTAGGGCTTTTGGGGCCCGCAGCGCTCCGCGCTTGATCCTTTGGCTTCGCCTTGAAGCCAAGCCCGAGCGCGCCTTGGGCCCGGGGCTACTATCGGTGTTCTAGGAACGGGGGTCCCCAGACTTGCCTGCCTACGGCCCACGGCGTGGCTGGGCTGGCAGGTTTGTACGACCCATCTTCATCGACAAGGCATTCAAGACCCTCGCGAGGGGCCAAGCCTCGCGAGGCAGACGACGCAAGACCTCCTTAGGAGCGGCCTCGCCAGGCAGGCTCGCGAGGGGCGGAGAGATCAAGGCAAGGCAAACCTCGCGAGGTCCTCATGACGTGAGCCATGACGATCGAGATCAGGCGAGTGCCAGCGTGCGCAGTGTCCTTGCTTCCTCTTTGGTGCCAAGGGGGAAAGCGCAGGCGCGGAGTACCGAGGCATCAAGCAAAGGTTTCCATATTGGTGCAACGAGACCAAGACCAGAAGGACGGCAAGACGGAGGTCACCATGGATCCCAAGATGGCGTCACCACCAGAACCTTTAGCAGGCGAAGACCACCTTTTGTCAGGATAACTTGTGCTAGCTGTCCCCTTTCGAATTGGCCGTTGTTGGCTCCCTTCCCGCTCAATATTTGGGGAGAGGACCAGGGCCTATATAATTAGAACTAGCCACCGCAGTAGGGAAAAAGGGACGATCGGATCGAGATCAGACCGAGAGGCATTCCACCGACACAAGTTTGCTAAGCACAAGAACACCTCAACCTCAGGAGGCTGTTCTTCCCCTTGTACGGTTCATCATCAGCCCAAGAGGCAATCCACCACCACCACACTGGAGTAGGGTATTACACCACAATGGTGGCCCGGACCAGTATAAATCTTGTGTCTTTCTGTGTTGTGAGTTCGTCGAGTTCGTCCGCAAGATCTTAGTGAGCTAGGGTGTGGATCGATAGGGAGAAAACCTTCGCGCGCACCCCAGTGTTCGAACCTCAAGGGTCTTCCGGAACCCGTGATCCGACAGTTCAATACTAGAAATGAACAATTAATGTTCACAAAGTTAGCTAAATGAGTTTTAGAGTGAGTAATTCTCCCGGTTTGAATATCATCAAAGATTTGTTCAATGGGATGGTCTCTTGTGACTCTTGCTCTAACTCGTGAGAGCTTTTGTTTGGGCTGGGGTGGAACATCCTCTTCATTGTCTTCTCCTTCCTCTTTTTCTTCGTTGTTGTTGGCATTGGCGTTCTCTTCTGGAGGTGGAGAGGGAGGTCGAGGTGGTTCTTCTTGTTGTACTTCCTCACTTCCTCCGTCTTGATGTGTTCCACTTGTGGATGCCTCCAAATCAACTTGTGGTTCACCTTGGTGTGAAATTGAGGCTTCCACTTGAACGGATGAGGTACTCTCCTTCACCTTCTTTGGACGAATCTTGCCAATGGAAAAATCTTGGATTGCTTCCGAAGGATCTTTGTCTCCTACATCAATTGGCAATTGCTCTACTTGTGAGCCGTTAGATTCATCAAACTTCACATCTACCGTCTCTTCAACCTTTCGGGTGAAATTGTTGTAGACACGGTAAGTGTAAGAGTTTGAGCCATAACCGAGTAGGAAACCTTCATGAGATTTAGGGGCAAATTTTGAGCGACGATACTTATCAAGGATGTAACACTTTGAGCCAAATACTCGAAAGTATGTGATAACCCACAAGTATAGGGGATCGTTTGTAGCCTTTTTCAATAAATAAGAGTGTCGAACCCAACGAGGAGCTAAAGGTAGAACAAATATTCCCTCAAGTTCTATCGACCACCAATACAACTCTATGCACACTTGACATTTGCTTTACCTAAAACAAGTATGAAACTATTTCGCAAGAATAAAACTACAATTACTTTGCGAGAATAAAACTATGAATAAATTGCAAGGCAATAAAAGTAGGTAGCTTTTGTCAACAAGAAAATCATTTGTCCCTAGGTAATTGTAACACCTCCAGTGTCATGTTACAGTGACCTCACTCTAATGCTGCCATGTCATTATGTTTAACTAAGCCAAATTGCCACTTGATAAAAATCAAAGCCAAATAAAATATTTCTTCAAATTGAAAAAAACTAATTTTTTTGTGATGTTGCAAGTATTCACTAAGTAATTTTCATGTAGAAACCACCATCTTTTGAATTTTTAAAATGCCCTTAACCTATTTAAAATAGGGCTTGGAACATTAAATATACGCACACAAATTTAAAACTAAATTTGAACAACTCGTTTTGGCCCCAAATTTTTTGTGCCAGCCTAGAATGTAGCCAAGTATTTTTGTGGTAAATATCACATCTAAAAAAAATGAAATAGTGCCCAAATTAATTGCAAAGCAATAGCTTTTTAAATTACAAATAGATTAAAGAGAAAAGCACACACTATGCACCTAAAGCCTAGTGCTACAGTGTGAAGCCCAACACTTAACTGTACAGGGCCCAGCCCACCTGGTCGACCTTTTCTTCCACCTCCCGACAAGGCAGGAGGCAGAGGCGCCATGGCTGCCCACGGACGAGATGCCTCACGTGGTGTGCAACCCACGGTCTGGTGCTAGGTTAATATCACCCCGAACCCCAGGGACAACCCTAGCCCTCTCTGTTCTTCCTCCCTACCCTGCTTTCTTCCCCGCAAGGCACTGCCGAGCCGCCGTCAGTGCATCCTCGTCGATCCCGCGGTCACTGCCCTCCTCGCGCCATGAGAAGATGACCAGGAGCCTCGCCATCCCCGTCTCCTTCGTCTACAACCGTTGAATCAAGACGGGCCGCGCCGTACACTCGGCGTGGAGCACAACTTCGTTGCGTACGTCGCTAGCATCCGGCATCGTTTGCCGCGGCTCCGGTCCAACCCGACCTCCCGAGCTCGTCGTCGAGCACCTCAGTGAGCCACTCTTCCGACACCCCCACTTCCTGTTATTGATTAGTCACCGAAACCGCCGCCACCGAGCTCGTATGAGACCCCGCGTACGTGTACGTGCGTGCGTGCTGTGCTGCACCTGTGCCGCGGCTTAGCTGCTGCTTTGCTGCTACTCTGCTCGTAGCTATTGCCGCTGCCGCTGCTCTTGCTTTTGCCACTGCCTACTGCTGCTTCTACTGCCGCCGCTCGCGCCGCCCGCCTGGGCCGTTGCCGCCCACAGCCGCCGGCGCCCTGCCCGCGCCAAGCCCCGCGTCCGGCCACACCCCCCCGTGTGTCCCCGCGTGTGTCGTCCACGCCCGTCCGTGCCTCCGCGCTCGCTCGGCTGCCCCGGGTCGCTGCTGTTGCTGCTGCACTACTTCTGCCGCTGCTCCTGCTAGTTGAGCCGATGTTCTGCTCTGTCTACTACTGCTGCCTTTACTGTAGCTGAGGCTAGCTTTTCTAAAATTACATTGATTAGCCCCTTGTACAGTCTCAGAACAGCAACTAAACAAAGCTTAACATAGCTGAAATAAATATGTGCGGGTAGTGCACTTGACAGGGTTCAGTTCTTCCCATTGGACCAAATCCAAAAGTTACCCGGATTAATTCCTATGAAAATGACAAATATCTATGTTCTGTTAACCGAAAGAACTGAAAAATAGATTCTAGAATTGACATCCAATAGCACTTTTCAAACAAATATTTGAGCAAGCAAATGGACACTAATATAGATGGACCTGAGATTGTCATGTAGATCACAGTAGAGTGCCCAGATTTGATATAAGGCACTAATTCAAAGGATGTACAGAATGCTAGCTATAGCCTCTGCAAAACAATTAAGTGATGTTTAAAACTGAGGACTAAGCCAATTTTCAGGGATTCCAGAAAATGTTTAAAAATTTCAGAAAATTGTAGAAATTCATCCGTAGCTCGGATCGAAAAACTTTGTACATGAAAGTTGCTCAGAACGATAAGACGAATCTGAACACGCGGTCCATTCGTCCTTCGCGCATCCCTATCATAGTAAACACACAACTTTCCCCTTCCGGTTCATCTGTCCAAAAACGAGAAACACCGGGGATACTTTCCCGGATGTTTCCCCCCTTTTGTCGGTATCACCTAATACCGCGTTGGGTCACCTCCAGCACCGCGTATTATCTTGTGATGCTTTGATTGCTCTGTTATTTATTGTTTCCCCCTCCATTACTTCTTTTCGGTAGACCCTGAGACCGCTGCCGGTATCCCTGTGATCGACTACATCGATGACGAACCCTTCTTGCCAAAGCAACTAGGCAAGCCCGCCCCCCTGATCACCAGATATCGCCTATTCTTCTCTCTACTACTTGCATTAGAGTAGTGTAGCATGTTATTGCTTTCCGTTAATCCTATCCCGATGCATAGCCTGTCCTAGCTACCACTGTTGTTATCTTTACCTGCAATCCTAAATGCTTAGTATATGATGCTAGTATTTCATCAGTGGCCCTACATTCTTGTCCATCTGCCATGCTATACTACCGGGCCGCGATCACTCGGGACATGATCATGGGTATATAATTACATACATATTATATGATATAGGTGGTGACTAAAGTCAGCTCGGCTCGTAGAGTACCCACAAGTGATTCCAATGTGGGGATGAAAGGACAGGTGGTTCCATCCCGGTAGTGGTGGGCCTGGGTTCCCGACACCTCCCGACTGTTACTTTGTGGCGGAGCGACAGGGCAGGTTGAGACCACCTAGGTGAGAGGTGGGCCTGGCCCCTGGTCGCCGTCCGCGGTTACATCAATTAACACACTTAACGAGATCTTGGTATTTGATCTCAGTCTGGCCACTGGCCTATACGCACTAACCAACTACGCGGGAACAGTTATGGGCACTCAACGTCGTGGTATCAGCCGAAGCCTTCTCGACGTCAGCGACTGAGTGGCGCGCGCCGGATTGGAATGGAACACCTGCTCTTGTATTAGGGAGGCTAGGTCTGCTTCCGGCCGCCGACGCAACGTGCAGGTGTGCAATGGGCGATGGGCCCAGACCCTTGCGTGCATAGGATTTAGACCGGCGTGCTGACCTCTCTGTTGTACCTAGGTAGGGCTGCGACGTGTTGAACTACCGAGGCCGGGCATGATCCAGGAAAGTGTGTCTAGCCAGAGGGATCAAGTGTGGTGGGTTATGTGGTGCACCCCTGCAGGGAAGTTTATCTATTCGAATAGCCGTGTCCCTCGGTAAAAGGACAACCTAGAGTTGTACCTTCCCATATGACAACTAGAACCAGATACTTAATAAAACACACCCTTTCAAGTGCCAGATACAACTCGGTGACCGCTCTCTCACAGGGCATCGAGTAGAGGATCGCCGGGTAGGATTATGCTATGCGATGATACTTGGTGAACTTACCATCTACTCTACATGCTGCAAGATGGAGGCTGCCAGAAGCGTAGTCTTCGATAGGACTAGTTATCCCCTCTTATTCTGGCATTCTACAGTTCAGTCCACATATACTACCCCTTTCATTTGATACCAATGCATATGTAGTGTAGCTCCTTGCTTGCGAGTACTTTGGATGAGTACTCATGGCTGCTTTGCTTCCCTTTTTGCCCCTTTCCTTTCTTCCTGGTTGTTGTGACCAGACGTTGGAGCCCAGGAGCCATACGCCACCTTCGACGACAACTCCTACTACACTGGAGGTGCCTACTACTACGTGCAGGCCGCTGACGACGACCAGGAGTAGTTTAGGAGGATCCCAGGCAGGAGTCCTGCGCCTCTTTTGATATGTATCCTAGTTTGTGCTAGCCATCTTATGGCAATTTGTTTGACTTATGTCTGTACTCAGATATTGTTGCTTCTACTGACTCGTCTATGATCGAGCTCTTGTATTCGAGCCCTCGAGGCCCTGGCTTGTAATATGATGCTTGTATGACTTATTTTATTTTTAGAGTTGTGTTGTGATATCTTCCCGTGAGTCCCTGATCTTGATCATACACGTTTGCGTGTATGATTAGTGTACGATTGAATCGGGGGCGTCACAGTAATCAATAACTAGACCAGTAATCATTCGTGCAATTTTATATGAGGGGGAGGCATGAGCTAACATATTTTATCTACTTGGATCATATGCACTTATGATTGGAACTCTGCAAGCATCCGCAACTACTAAAGATCATTAAGGTCGTGAAACCCAACCATAGCATTAAGTATCAAGTCCTCTTTACTCCCATATGCAACAACCCAGCTATCCGTGTTGAGGATGTCGTCACTCCCGCAATCGACAATAAGCGAATCATGAACATATTGCAACACCCTACAGCGAGGATACCTCTGTTTGCGCGACACGGAGGGCACCGTAGGACAGCACCATAAATAAAAAATACTCTCATACCAACCAAGATCACGATTAACCCATAGCACAAAACGGATCTACTCAAACATCATATGATAGCCAAATATCATTGGGAAATAATATATGGAGTTGAGCACCATGTTTAAGTAGAGATTACAGTGGGGAGAAGAGATGTTACGCCGTTGCATAGAGGGGGAGAAAGTTGGTGTTGACGGTAGCAAGATTGTTGATGTAAATCGCCGTCACGATCCTTTCCCCGGTGGCACTCCGGCGCCACCGGGAGAGAGGGGGAGAGAGCCCCCTCCTTCTTCTTCTTCCTTGGACTCCCCCTAGATGGGAGGAGAGTTCCCCCTCTGGTCCATGACCTCCATGGCGGTGGAGGGGCGGAAGCCCCTCCGAGATTGGATTTGTCTCTCTGTCCTCTTCTGTTTCGCGTTCCTGTTTTCTGGCTGAAAACCGTTTCTCGTATTCCCGAAGATCCATAACTCCGATTGCGTTGAGATTTTAACACGATTTTTTTCCGGATATAAGCTTCCTTGCACCCAAAGTAGAGATCCAACCGACATACGAGGTGAGCACAACCCACTTGGGTGCGCCCTGGTGTCTTGTGGGGGTTGTGGGCCCGCGTTTGCATTGATTCCAAGTCCCAAAAATCACATATATTCTAAAATAATTCTTCGTAAATTTTTATTGCATTTGAACTTTGTTTGATATGGATATTCCGCGAAACAAAAAACATGCAAAAAACAGGAACTGGCACTGGGCACTTTATCAATACGTTAGTCCAATAAATCATATAAAATGTTGCCAAAAGTATGTGAAAGTTGTATAATATTGGCATGGAACAATAAAAAAGTATAGATATGACGAAGACGTATCAGTATCAAACTTGGGGTTTGTTACCAGTGAGAAGCTCGTATGTCGTCTTGCTAAGAAGCTTGTGAAGATATAGTCGATTCGTAGCATGACAAGTGATGTTTACTACACAACTGTCGGCGTTCTGGGAACGGGGGTCCCCAGACTTACCTGCCTGCGGCCTGCGGCGTGGCTCAAAGGGGGCCCAGCACGGCCCATCTTCATCAACACAAGACTCAAGACCCTCGCGATGGGCCAAGCCTCGCGGGGCGGACGACACGGAGCTTCCTCAAGCATGGCCTCGTCAGGCTGGCTCGCAAGGAGGCGGAGAGATCAAGGTGGGGTACCTCGCGAGGTGCCCGTGACGCAAGCCATGACGACTCAGGGCGCCAGGCGGGCGCCAGCCCGCGCAGCGTCCTCCTTTCCTCTTTGGTGCAAAGGGGGCAAGCGCAGCCGCGGAGTACCGAGGCATCAAGCAAAGGTTGCCATTTCGGTGCAATGAGACCAAGACCAGGAGGACTACGAGACGGAGGTCACCGTGGAGCCCAAGACGGCGTCATCACCAGAGCTTTGCGCAGGCGAAGACTGCTTTTGTCAGGATAGTTGATACTTGCTGTCCCCTTCAAATTAGCCCGCCATTGTTGGCTCCCTTCCCGCTCGATATTTGGGAAGGGGACCAGGGCCTCTATAAATAGGACCAGCCGCCCACAGAGCAAGGGGGTTGGCCGGTAAGTAAGAGTAAGGCAGTGAGTGAGAGAGAGAGAAAGAGAGAGAGAGAGAGAAAGGTGGCTGAACTCCTCCCAGCAGTTCATCACCTCAACCAAGAACAGACCCTCGCGAGGCTGTTCTTCCTTGCATTGTTCATCATCATCAGCCCCAAGAGGCAATCCACCCACAACGCACTGGAGTAGGGTATTACACCACAACGGTGGCCCGAACCAGTATAAACCTTGTGTCCATTGTGCAGTTCTTTCAGTAGTCTAGATCTTTGCGAGACGGAGAGGTAGAAGGCGTAATCTCCGCGCGCACCCCAGTGTTCGAACCTTAAGGGTCTGCCGGAACCCGAAATCCGACATTTGGCGCGCCAGGTAGGGGTGCGCCGGAATTCGTCTTCCACCGCCCCGTTCTCCTCCGACCGTCGCATCCATGTCCGACGCTCATCGGGCCCGCGCCGAGCGCCGGGCCGCCATCGCTCCCCGCGTCGCCCAGATGGCGCCCGTCGGTAGACGTCCTCGTCGTTCCCCGTCACCCGCCATCAACGCCGCCACCGGCCCGGCGGGGGGGGGGGGGGGGGGGGGCGAGCAGCAAGCGTCGTCTCAGCATCCATCCGTGCGGCAAGACGGCCGCACCGCTACTCCATCTCTCACACCAGTTGGTTCTTCGTCCCGCGCGCCGCGCACCCTTGGAGGCTCGAGCTGCACTAATTGCGGCAAACGAGCTCCTGTGCCGCCGCCCCGCCGCCGACGTCTACGGGGAATGGCTCGACCGCGTCGCCGAGCTCGTCCGCGCCGCAGGGGGTTCTCCTGCGCCGTCCCATCGCGCTACACCAACACCCTCGGTCGTCACAGCCCTCCTGGGCGGCTCGCAGGCGCCGCCCACAAGTCACCGCGTCAAGCCATTCATCCGCCGGGTCAGCGCCGCTTCCACATGGCAGGGGGCTCCCCCGGATCGGACGGCGCCCGAGACCGGCCTGACCTTCAGTTCGGAGGACCACCCCTCCAACTCAGCCTGCTCGGGCGCGCTCCCCATGTTGTGCACCCCCACCATCTGCCAGGTGGCCGTCACCAGAACCCTCGTTGATGGCGGCGCGGGGCTCAGCATGCTCTCGGTCGAGGCCTTCAACCTCTACCGCATACCCCTGGAATGGCTGCAACCCAGCCGGCCCTTCTCAGGCGTCGGGGCAAGTCGTCCAGTTCCTTGGGGCAGATCCGGCTCCCAGTGACCTTCGGCACCTACGACAACTTCCGCATGGAGCTAGTTGACTTCGACATCGCCCCCATCGGCCTCCCCTACAACGCCATCCTCGGCTACCCAGCGCTGGCCCAATTCATGGCCGCGACGCACCCGGTGTACAACCTCATGAAGATGCCTGGGAGCAGCGGTGTCCTCACTGTGCATGGGGACACCGGGGACGCACTGCGGGCGCTCAAGCTAGCCTTCAAGACGGCGGCGTCGGCACAGCCCGCCGACTTGGAGACCCCCGGGCCCAAGGGGGCTGCACCCGCCAAGAAGAAGCATTTGTTCACCCAAGACAAGGCAGAAACCAAGCAGATACCCGTCGATGAGGACGGGCCCACCAACGCCACTTTCACCATAGGCGCCCACCTCAAACCCGAGCAGGAGGAGGCCTTGGTTAGGTTCCTGCGCGCAAACAAGAAGGTATTCGCTTGGGAGCCGGACCAGTTGGCAGGGATCCCCAGGAGTGTAATCGAGCATCACCTCAACATGTGCCCCAACGTGCGCCCTGTGAAGCAGAAGGCCAGGCGGCAGTCCACAGAAAAGCAGGCCTTCATCGTCCAAGAGACCCGCAAGTTAGAGGCCGCTGGGGTCATCCGCGAGGTCCGATACCCAGATTGGTTAGCCAACCCTGTCGTTGTGCCAAAGAAGGGAGGGAAGGAGCGTATGTGTGTCGACTTCACCAACCTCAACAAAGCATGCCCGCAAGATCCGTTCCCGCTCCCCCGCATCGACCAGATCGTCGATTCCACTGCGGAATGCGACCTATTATTCTTCCTGGATGCCTTCTCTGGGTATCACCAGATCAAGATGGCGGTAGAAGGCGTCGAGAAGACAGCCTTCCTAACCCCGTGTGGGGTATACTGCTACACGTGCATGCCATTCGGGCTGCGTAACGCAGGGGCGACCTTTCGGCGGCTGATGCACATCACCTTGGGCCCGCAGTTCGGGAAGAATGTTGAAGCTTACGTCGATGACATTGTGGTAAAGTCTCGGGAGGCCGGGACCTTGATACAGGACTGGGAGGAAACCTTCGCGAGCCTCAACGCAATGAACCTACGGCTCAACCCAGAGAAGTGTGTGTTCGGAGTCCCCTCGGGCAAGCTCTTGGGTTTCCTCGTGTCCCACCGAGGCATCGAGGCTAACTCAGAGAAGGTCAAGGCGGTGGAAGACATGAGCCCGCCAAAGACCCTTAGAGAAATGCAGAAGCTCATGGGGCGCGTGACCGCGCTAGGGCGCTTCATCTCCAAGTTGGGAGAACGAGCCCTGCCCTTCTTCCAGCTAATGAAGAAAAAGGGGCCCTTCGAGTGGACTGAAGAGGCCGACAAGGCGTTCCAGTATCTCAAGAGATACCTGACCAGCCCACCGGTCATGCTGGCACCGCGCCCTCAGGAGCCCCTGGTGCTTTACCTCGCCGTCACTCCCTACTCCGCCAGCGCAACCTTGGTGGCAGTCAGAGAGGAGCGCCGAATCAAAACCATGGCAGCAGCCCGGGACAAGGCAGAACAGGGACAAGGAAGGCCTACAGAAACCACCACCGCGGCTGAGGAGGATCAGCCGCCGCAGAGGGGCGCACTAGAGGCGGAAGAGGCCCCTCTTCCAGATGGCCAGTCTTAGGAGGCCTCATTGCCTCAAGAGGCGCCACGGTCTCCGGAAGGAGCCACCAGCACTGACGCACTCCGCCTCGTTGAGCACCCAGTGTACTTTGTCAGCACGGTGCTGCGGGATGCAAGAGCACGGTACCCCATGCCTCAGAAACTCCTCCTCGCGCTACTGGTGGCTTCGCGCAAGCTGCGGCACTATTTTCAGGGTCACCCTATCAAGGTCGTCTCGTCATACCCCTTGGAGAGAGTGCTCAGGAGCCCTAATTCAGCTGGAAGGGTCCCTGAGTGGAACATAGAACTGCAAGCGTTTCAGCTCGAATTCAGCACGACCAGGGTCATCAAGGGAGCAACGTTGGCGGATTTTGTGGCAGAGTGGACGGAGGCGCCAGGCCTCAAGGCCGATGATGATCGGTCCCTATCCCCGGGAAGCGAGGCGCCAGAAGGCTGGGTCATGTACTTCGATGGGGCGTTCTCCAGGCATGGCGCTGGAGCTGGGGCGGTGCTTATATCGCCCACACAGGACAAGCTCTATTACGCCGTGCAACTCTGTTTCCGGCAAGGCGAAAAGGTCTCCAACAACATAGCGGAGTATGAAGGTTTAATAGCAGGCTTGAAGGCCGCGGCCGCCCTGGGAGTGAAACGCCTCACCATCAAGGGCGATTCACAGCTCCTGGTCAATTTCTCCAACAAGGTGTACGAGCCGAAGGATGAGCACATGAAAGCCTACCTTGCGGAAGTCCGCAGGATGGAGAAGCAATTCTGGGGGTTGGAGTTGCAGCATGTGCTCCGTGGCACCAATCAGGAGGCCGACGATATTGCCAAACGCGCATCCAGACGGTTACCCCAGGAGCCTGGTGTTTTCGAGGAGTGGCTCTTCAAGCCCTCAGCTCTGCCGTCATTATCAAACATGGCTCAGTCCTGGGAGGAGCTCCCCCAGCCACCTGCCTCAGGAGCTCCGACCCGTGGCCCGGCCTCAGGAGCACGCCTGCTCCTGACGATGGAACCTTAGGAGGGATGTTGGATCACAGAGCTCCGGAGCTACTTAGCACAAGGGACCTTGCCAGAGAAGGAGGAGGAAGCGGAGCGAGTGGCACGCCAGGCCACGGCATACTGCATCAAAGACGGAGAGCTCTACCGGAAGCGACCAAACGATGTATCCCTGCGCTGCATCTCTAGGGAGCAAGGGAAGGAACTACTGGAAGATATACACGGCGGAGACTGCGGACATCATTCATCATCGTGGACCCTCATCGGCAAGGCATTCCGCAGTGGGTTTTATTGGCCCACCGCGCTCAATGACACCGTGGAACTAGTGAAAGCTTGTGAAGCCTGCCAGTTCCACGCCAAGCAGATCCATCAGCCGGCAGGAGGCTTGCAGACTATCCCCCTTTCGTGGCCATCGCAGTCTGGGGGCTGGACATCTTGGGCCCGTTTCCTCGGGCGCCAGGGGGCTACCGCTACCTCTACGTTGCCGTGGACAAATTCACCAAGTGGGCTGAAGTAGAGGCCGTCCGCACCATTCCCGCGGGTTCCGCGGTCAAGTTCATCAAGGGCATCGTAAGCCGGTTCGGGGTGCCGAATCGCATCATCACGGACAACGGTTCGCAGTTCACCAGTAACCTCTTCAAAACATACTGTGCTAACCTTGGAACGCAGATATGCTACGCCTCAGTGGCGCACCCCCGAAGCAACGGCCAGGCCGAGCGAGCCAACACGGAGGTCCTGAGGGGCCTCAAGACCAGGACGTTCAAGAAGAAGCTGGAGGCCTGTGGCAGAGGTTGGTATGACGAGCTTCAGTCCGTGCTGTGGTCCATCCGCACCACCGCAACCAAACCGACTGGAGAGACCCCGTTCTTCCTGGTCTACGGAGCGGAAGCGGTCCTCCCTCACAAGGTCAGACGTCGCTCCGCGCGGGTCCTAGCATTCGACGAGGCGCAGCAGGACGCCATGCGGGGGATGGACCTCGTGCTGAGGGAGGAACGTCGCCGAGAAGCCGCGCTGCGAGCGGCGAGGTACCAGCAAGCGCTGCGGCGATATCACTGCCGCAACATCCGTCCCAGGACTCTTGAGGTAGGAGACCTCGTGCTCAGGCGGGTTCTCTCCAGGGAGGGACTGCACAAGCTCTCTCCCATGTGGGAAGGCCCGTTCAAGGTTATTCATGTTTCCAGGCCTGGCTCCGCGCGCTTGGAGACTCAGGAGGGAGTGCCGGTCCAGAATGCATGGAACATCCAGCACCTCCGGAGGTTCTACCCCTGAAAAGGCCCAGAGCCTGTGAAGCAAGGCGAGTGCCTGTGAAGCTATCGCGTTTTGGAAAAGGCCCAGAGCCTGTGAAGCAAGGCGAGTGCCTGTGAAGCTATCGCGTTTTGGAAAAGGCCCAGAGCCTGTGAAGCAAGGCGAGTGCCTGTGAAGCTATCGTGTTTTGGAAAAGGCCCAGAGCCTGTGAAGCAAGGCGAGTGCCTGTGAAGCTATCGCGTTTTGAAAAAGGCCCAGAGCCTGTGAAGCAAGGCGAGTGCCTGTGAAGCTATCGCATTTTGGAAAAGGCCCAGAGCCTGTGAAGCAAGGCGAGTGCCTGTGAAGCTATCGCGTTATGGAAAAGGCCCGGAGTCTATGAAGAAGGCCAATGCCTGTGAAGCTCGCCGCCCGTGACACTCTCACATAATAATGAGTTGGGGTTGTACACGCCCCGGAGTCTCAGGAGCGCCGGCCTCAGGCCCTGGGGCTCCCTCCCACGCCCAGTGGCAGCACTTAGCTCCGCGCTAGTGAGAAGACGTCGAAGACTAGATTAGGTGCCGGACGCGGCTTTTCATTTGCTTTCCGCACTTGGCTTGTTCCTTCTCATTTGAAGTTTTATTGAAGTTGTTGCCGTCTTTGGCTTGCGGTTCTTCGGCTTTTCACTCTCCTGCCTCGATTTCTCTTGCGCAATGTAACACCCCGGATATGATTTACCCAATATGTAATCCAACTCTTGCCGTTTTCGGCTTTAAGTTAATTTATTTTCTCGGGTTCGGGTCTTTGTCTCCGTGTGCTATTATCGTTGTCATGCATCTCATATCATGTCATCATGTGCATTGCATTTGCATACGTGTTCATCTCATGCATCCGAGCATTTTCCCCGTTGTCCGTTTTGCATTCCGGCGCTTCATTCTCCTCCGGTGGTCGTTTCTAGCTTTTTTCGTGTGTGGGGATTAAACATTTCCGGATTGGACCGAGACTTGTCATGCGGCCTTGGTTTACTACCGGTAGACCGCCTGTCAAGTTTCGTACCATTTGGACTTCGTTTGATGCTCCAACGGTTTACCGAGGGACCGAAAAGGCCTCGTGTGTGTTGCAGCCCAACACCCCTTCAATTTGGCCCAAAACCCACCAAACTCCGCTCTATCGTCTAGATCGTTCGATCACGATCGCGTGGCCAAAAACCGCACCTCATTTGGAGCTTCCTAGCTCCCTCTACCTATAAAATAGCATCTCCCTCAGAAATCCCGGATCCAAAACAACCCTAACCTAGCTCCTCTTCCACCGCGTCGTGCCGGACACGTCCGTGTCAGCCGGATAAGTCGCCGCCGCCGCCCGCGACGAACCAGGGCGCGCCACGTGTCCCGGGTGGGTCCCTAGTTTGCCGCGCCACCCGAGGCCCGCCGAGGCCCGCGGGAAGCCCCCCGTGGCCCGTTCCTCCGCCGCCCGAACGCCCGCGTCCCGCCGCCTCTCTTCCCCGAGGCCGGCCACCCGGAGCCACCGCGTGCCATCTCCAGCCGCCCGAGCCGCCGGAGCTCCTCGCCGATCCACCGCCGCCTCCACGCCGCCGTCTCGCACCGGCGAGCGCGCCGCCCCGCGCCTTCCTCCTCCACGCCGGCGCCGCCCGGCCTCTCCTCCCCTCGGAGACCTCCATCTCCGGCCGACGAACTTTGATTTTCGAGCTGCTACAGTACCTGCTACAGTACCTGCTACAGTGTTCTCAGATCTGGATCTAGATCTGAGGGTTGACCTCTTTCCCCGAAACCCTAATCTCAGTATTTTTTTTTTGCATACTTTGACCTGTGATATCTCCGCATCCGTAGCTCCGATTTGGACATATAGCATATCAAAATGTTCGTCTCAAAGAGTACATCATTTCATTCCATTGCATCATTTTCATTAGAGTTCATTTTGATGCCCGAAATGCTGTTAGAAGAGGGCTTCGTGAGTTAATTGTCAGATCTGCTAGTTCATCTTAGACTTTTGTCATTTTTGCCATGATTATTGTGTGCATGATATGCCTGTGAGTCCTTCATATGTTTTGTTAAGGGTTTTGTAATCTTTCCAGAGGTGCAGCCCATGTATTTTTGTGATGTGTGTGGTGCTTAGTGCAAGCTTGCAAAGTGAGGCACCCGGTAAATCTGTTTTCAGTGACTTAGTCGTTTCACTAAGTCCTGGGATTGTTTAGTTCATGATGCCATATGTTCATGTTGTTTCCTAGTGATCCGTGCCTCTTTTGAGGATGATCAGTAAAGGAGTTTTGTTAATATTGTAGTGCTCTATCCATCCATGTCTTTGTTTGCATATATGGAGCACCCTAGCTTGAGTCAATCGAGCCCTATTTTTGCTTCGTTGTGATTCTGGGCAAATCGTCAACTTGTTTGCGATTTTGCCGATGTTATTGTAGTTGATCCGTGCATGCTATGCCATTGTTCTTGCCATGTCTAGCTTGCATTTTGTGCCTTCTTTATGGATGTATGCTTGTCTTGCCATGACTTGCTCTGTAGTGAGTGCATCGAGCTCGTAAACATGCCTTCGTGAGTTACGTTTCAGCATGTCCCAGTTTTCACTAAGTCTGAAAACTGATTATGTTTTTGCTATGTTCGTGTGCTTGTTAGTATATTTTGTGATCCCTTTTGGCTCAAGGTCACTAAGGGACTTTTGTTAAGCTTGTTGAGTAGCTCCATGCCATGTTCTTCTTTGTCATGTTCAGGTCCTGTAGCATGTTGTTTTGTTGCTCCGAAGAGGGCTTCATGATCTGAAATTCCAGACAAGTGTTAATTTCACTAAGTCTGAGATCTGTTTTACCATTTGCGTTTTTGCCATGCTTGTTTGAACCTGTTAATGGATGAATTGGCTGTAGCTCAGTGCTAGACTTTTGTTAAGCATCTTGAATGCTTCCCTGCCATGTATTTTGATGCCATGTTTGATTGCTGTAGCATGTTCATCTCGTTGCATTTAGATGCCTACTTGCTGTAAATCGCAGACCGATGTCATATTTGAATCACTTGCCATTTCCAAACCGTAACTCCGATTCCGGTGATCTTTATATCGTTTTCAAGCGATTTCATCCCATCTTTCCAGTGGCACACTTGGTTTTCCAAGTTGAGGCCAGGTTCATGCATTTCCTGTCATATCTTGCATATGCATCCCGCATAGCATATCATCTTTGCATCGTGTTGTTTGAGCTTGCACGTGGTTGATTGTATCCTTGTTGCTTGTTTGTCTTGTTTGGGTAGAGCCGGGAGACGAGTTCGCTAACGAGGAGCCCGTTGAGATTGTTTTCGAGGATCCAGTCAACTCTGACAACTTTGCAGGCAAGATGATCATACCCTCGAAATCACTACTATCTTTGCTATGCTAGTTTGCTCGCTCTTTTGCTATGCCAATGCTACGATGCCTACCATTTGCTTGTCAGCCTCCCAAATTGCCATGTTCAGCCTCTAACCCACCATTGTCCTAGCAAACCGTTGATTGGCTATGTTACTGCTTTGCTCAGCCCCTCTTATAGCGTTGCTAGTTGCAGGTGAAGATTGGAGACCATTCCTTGTTGGAACATTTATTTACTTGTTGGGATATCATTATATTGCCCTGTTATCTTAATGCATCTATATACTTGGTAAAGGGTGGAAGGCTCGGCCTCTCGCCTAGTGTTTTGTTCCACTCTTACCGCCCTAGTTTCCGTCATATCGGTGTTATGTTCCCGAATTTTGCGTTCCTTACGCGGTTGGGTTATAATGGGAACCCCTTGATAGTTCGTCTTGATTAAAGCTTTTCCAGCAATGCCCAACCTTGGTTTTACCATTTGCCACCTAGCCTCTTTTCCCCTTGGGTTTCCGGAGCCCGAGGGTCATCTTATTTTAACCCCCCCCGGGCCAGTGCTCCTCTGAGTGTTGGTCCGACCGAGTAGACTGCGGGGCCACCTCGGGGAAACTTGAGGGTTGGTTTTACTTGTAGGATGTCTCATCTGAGTGTGCCCTGAGAACGAGATATGTGCAGCTCCTATCGGGATTTGTCGGCACATTCGGGCGGTGTTGCTGGTCTTGTTTTAACCTGTCGAAATGTCTTGTTGTACCGGGATACCGAGTCTGATCAGAATGTCTCGGGTGGAGGTCTATTCCTTCGTTGACCGTGAGAGCTTGTCATGGGTAAGTTGGGACTCCCCTGCAGGGATTGAACTTTCGAAAGCCGTGCCCATGGTTATGGGCAGATGGGAATTTGTTAATGTGTAGTTGTAGATAACTTGAACCTTAATTTAATTAAAATGAATCAACCGTGTGTGTTACCGTGATGGCCTCTTCTCGGCGGAGACCGGGAAGTGGACACGGTGTTGGAGTAATGTTTGCACAGGTTGTCCTTTAGTTTCTCGCTCGCGCTTTGCCTCCTCTTCTTGCTCTCTTTTGCGAATAAGTTAGCCACCATATATGCTAGTCGCTTGCTGCAGCTCCACTTATATTTACCTTGCCTTACCTATTAAGCTTAAATAGTCTTGATCGCGAGGGTGCGAGATTGCTGAGTCCCTGTGGCTCACAGATTACTATTACACCAGATGCAGGACTAGATGATACAGCTCCAGATGGCGCGCTTGAGCTCAAGTGGGAGTACGACGAGGATTCTCAGCGTTACTATGTTTCTTTTCCTGATGATCAGTAGTGGTGCCCAGTTGGGGTGATTGGGACCATGTCGCTTGTTGGGTTATCTTTTATTTTGGCGCCATAGTCGGGCCATGAGTGTTTGGATGATGTATGTTATTTATGTACTTGATTGACGTGGCGAGTGTAAGCCAACTATGTTGTCCCTTTTCATTATCTATATTACATGGGATGTTTGTGATGATTACCCGACTTGCGACATATGCCTTCAATGCGATTATGCCTCTAAGTCGTGCCTCGACACGTGGGAGATATAGTCGCATCGAGGGTGTTACACGCAAGGCCTCGCGAGGGGGGCAGCTGGGCGCCCTCGCGAGCGTTCCTATCCTGGTCATTCAAAGAGTTCGCGACCTGGGCCCCTTACAGGAGCACCCCTCCAGTCCGTGCCTCACGGGCACCGCGACACAAACAAAAGGGCCTGGGTCAGTCGCCCCCCCACGGCCGGGGTCGGGAACAATCCACGCTCAGGCACATGGCCGGAAGGAACGATAACGAAAGCAAAACGATGATTAACAGCAATAACCCAAACACGCCCCCGCGGGGCTCCGCACTATTGTCTTTGTTACACAGGGAAAAGGGAAAAGGAAGAACAGATCCGGCGCGGCTTGCCTCACACCGGCCTGCGGGGAAGGCCCGAGCTGCCTCCAGGGCTCAGGCGGACTCCCTCTCGCGCTTCACCAGGGCGCGGTGGCGTGCGGACACGTTGCCACCCCCAAGCAGATACGACGGCGTGGAGGCCGATCGCGGCCACCACTGGAGGAGTCGCCGCCTGAAGAAGAACCGGAGAAGCTTGAGGAACCCCGAACGCCGCCAGCCGCGCGAGCGCTGCTCCCTCCATTATCACCGGAGCTGGGTTCCTAGCCGCGGTCGTCACCCTCGGGGCAACACCCTGCACGGCAACCATATTCCCCAAGCACCCTCACGTAGAGGGTGGCGTCGCCATCAAACTTGAAGTGTAGGGTGCACCGACGGCTCAGGCCACGCGCACGAGCTAACGTCTGCCAACCGCGGGCCAGGGACAGGCTCCCGGCCGTGGAGACCTCCAGGGAGACCCATGAGGCCCAGCTGCAGCAACCGTCGGCCTGGAGCCAGAGGCCGCCCGGGGCGCCGGCCGGGAGCTCGCCGAGGAGGAAGCGGGAGCCGGGTGCTAGCCGGCTCCGCCGACCACACGACGAACTCCGGCAGCACTTCAGCAACACGAACGCGCGGCCTGGGGGGACGCGCAGCCGGAGCGCGCCCCCCGGCTACAGCAATCCGCCCGTCGCCGTGCTGAAGATCACCTCCACGGCCGCGGGGAGCCACCATGGTGGCCACAGGATGCTTGCGAGGGCGCCCTCTACCGCGCTTGGGTGGGGGAGAGGCGGCCTCAACCCGGCAAGCCTTCCCCTTCTCGGCGGCCGAGAACCTCCTCGACGAGGCCATGAGGAAGATGGAGAAGCAAGGAGGGATGGACTAGAAGGGCACGCGTAGTTCCGTACTTATAGCCGGCGAAGGCCAACCGCCGGCCTCCATGATCACAGGTAATCATAGCACGATTTGCATGCAGGGACTTGTCCAACTCGCGCGATCACCGAGGTGTCGTGGGAAAGCGGAGACGCCCACGTCCCATCAACCGCCACGCGGCGCCCAAGGCCGCAGGCTGTTAGGGCCCGCGGCGCTTCACCCTTGCCCTTTCGCCTCTCGGCACGGCCAAGTCCGGGCGCGCCTTGGGCCCGGGGGCTACTGTCGGCGTTCTGGGAACGGGGGTCCCTAGACTTGCCTGCCTGCGGCCTGCGGCGTGGCTCAAAGGGGGCCCAGCACGGCCCATCTTCATCAATACAAGACTCAAGACCCTCGCGAGGGGCCAAGCCTCGTGGGGCGGATGACACGGAGCTTCCTCAGGCACGGCCTCGTCAGGCTGGCTCGCGAGGAGGCGTAGAGATCAAGGCGGGGTACCTCGCGAGGTGCCCGTGACGCAAGCCATGACGACTCAGGGCGCCAGGCGGACGCCAGCCCACGCAGCATCCTCCTTTCCTCTTTGGTGCAAAGGGGGCAATTCAGCCGCGGAGTACCGAGGCATCAGGCAAAGGTTGCCATTTCGGTGCAACGAGACCAAGACCAGGAGGACTACGAGACGGAGGTCACCGTGGAGCCCAAGACAGCGTCATCACCAGAGCTTTGCGCAGGCGAAGACTGCTTTTGTCAGGATAGTTGATACTTGCTGTCCCCCTTCAAATTAGCTCGCCATTGTTGGCTCCCTTCCAGCTCGATATTTGGGAAGAGGACCAGGGCCTCTATAAATAGGACCAGCCGCCCACAGAGCAAGGGGGTTGGCCGGTAAGTAAGAGTAAGGCAGTGAGTGAGAGAGAGAGAGAGAAAGGTGGCTGAACTCCTCCCAGCAGTTCATCACCTCAGCCAAGAACAGACCCTCGCGAGCCTGTTCTTCCTTGCATTGTTCATCATCATCAGCCCCAAGAGGCAATCCACCCACCACGCACTGGAGTAGGGTATTACACCACAACGGTGGCCCGAACCAGTATAAACCTTGTGTCCCTTGTGCAGTTCTTTCAGTAGTCTAGATCTTTGTGAGATGGAGAGGTAGAAGGCGTAATCTCTGCGCGCACCCCAGTGTTCGAACCTTAAGGGTCTGCCGGAACCCGAAATCCGACAACAACTTGTTCTTGTAGACTCGTGTTGGGCCTCCAAGCACAGAGTTTTGTAGGATAGTAGCAATTTTCCCTCAAGTGGATGAACCTAAGGTTTATCAATCCGTGGGAGGTGTAGGATGAAGATGGTCTCTCAAAAATAACCCTGCAACCAAATAATAAAAAGTCTCTTGTGTCCCCAACACACCAAATACAATTGTAAATTGTATAGGTGCACTAGTTCGGCGAAGAGATGGTGATAAAAGTGTAGTAATGATAGTAGATATTTATTTTTGTAATAGGAACAATAAAAAACAACAAGGTAGAAATTGATAAAACGGAGAACAAACGGTATTGCAATGCTTGAAAATGAGGCCTAGGGTCCATACTTTCGCTAGTGCAATCTCTCAACAATACTAATATAATTGGATCATATAACCATCCCTCACGTGCAATGAAGAATCACTCCAAAGTTCTTATCTAGTGGAGAACATAAGAAGAAATTGTTTGTAGGGTATGAAACCACCTCAAAGCTATTCTTTCCAATCAATCTATCCTAGAGGTCGTACTAAAATAACACCAATATATTCTTTCTGATCGATCTAACCAAGAGTTTGTACTAAAATAACACCATATGATACACATCAGCCAACTCTAATGTCACCTAGATACTCCAATGTCACCACGAGTATCCGTGAGTTGATTATATGATATGCATGAAACAATTTTGGATTCATAATAATCAATCCAACACAAAGAACATCAAATAATGCCCCAAGATTTCTACCAGAGAAACAAGGACGAAAATGTGCATCAACCCCTATGCCTAGATTACCCCAATGTCACCTCAGGAATCCGCGAGTTGAGTGCCAAAACATATATCAAGTCAATCAATATAATATCCCATTGTCACGAAAAAGTGCATCAACCCCTATTGTTTGTAGGGTATTCATATGCAAGACATATATCAGGTGCTCTCAAATCCATAAAAGTATTCAATCCGATAAGAACGAAGTCTCAAAGGGAAAACTCAATTCATCACAACAAGATAGAGAGGGAGAAACACAATATGATCCAACTATATTAACGAAGCCCGCGATACATCAAGATCGTGACATCTCAAGAACACGAGAGAGAGAGATTAAACACATAGCTACTGGTACAAACCCTCGGCCCTGAGAGTGGACTACTCCCTCCTCATCATGGTGGCCGCCGGGATGATGAAGATGGCCACTGGTGATGATTTCCCCCTTTGGCGGAGTGCCAGAACAGGGTCTAGATAAGGTTTTCATGGCTACAAAGGCTTGTGGCGGCGAAACTTCTAATCTAGGGTTATTTCTGATGGTTTCTCTATTTATAGGATTTTTTGGCGTCCGTTTCACGAGAAGATGGGCCTCGAGGTGAGCACAACCCACCGGGGCACGCCTGGGCCCCCTGGCGCGCCCCAGTGTCTTGTGCCCTACTCCTTCATGTTCTGGTCCTTCCACAAAGCTTCGGGGGTCTCTTTTGTTCCAAAAAAATTGTTAAAAAGTTTTAGCTCATCTGGAGAACTTTCATTTTTGCACAAAAAACAACACCACATAGTTCTGCTGAAAACAACGTCAGTCTGGGTTAGTTCCATGCAAATCATACCAAAACCATATATAGTTGTTGTAAATATGGCATAAATACTTCATAAATTATAGATACATTGGAGACGTATCAACAAGCTGTCTCAACCGCTTCCGCCCAAAAGTGTCTTGGCGTTTTGTACTCATCAAGTATCGTTCTCGCCATCTCAATAAGTGTCCGGTTCTTCCTCTCAACAACTCCATTTTGTTGAGGTATGTAAGTAGCCGAGAACTCATGTGAAATCCCTTCTTCGTCAAGAAAGGTATCCACATTTGCGTTCTTGAACTCCGTTCCGTTGTCGCTTCGAACCTTCTTGATCTTCACTTCAAATTGGGTTTGGGCCTTCCTAGCGAAGTTCTTGAAGATCTTTTGGACTTCTGATTTATCATCAAGAAAGAACACCCACTTAAATCTTAAAAAGTCGTCAACAATGACCAAACCAAACGAGTTACCACCGAGACTCACTACAAAAAAAGACACTTCCCTGATGATACGTGTTTGCCATAGTAGGTCACGTTTTCTGTCATGCATGTACATCCATGACAAATTTATGACAGAATCAAGATAGTCATACTTGTGCTGTCATAGAAGTGTTCCATGACATTACCAAAATTATCATCGCAGTGTCCACATCCATGACGATAAATCACGCGTCATAGAAGTGCTTTCGTCAAGGGTGACCGACACGTGGCATCCACCGTAACGGGATGCCATTAAGCTATCGGGTCCGGTTTTGGATCCGATAACCCATTAATAGCCCGGACCAATGGGAATTTTCCGCGTGTAAAATTCTCATTGGCCGGAGGAAACACTTGTCGGCTCAACGTACGGACGGATGGCATCCACTCATTGGACATGAGGCGCCTATGATACGTCGACATGTGGCACGGCCCAACAGAGGCCCATTCCGGTGAAAAGGCCGGGCCTATCAAAATAAGCGGGCCGGCCCATTAGCGGCCTACTTGAGTCAGGCCCATTTACAAGTATGGCCCATACAAGTTACACAGAATCGACCCATCAAAGGCCCATTATAGATTCGACAATTTCCATCCCATCGTCAGTTTAAGCCCGTTAACGGCCCGCTACGTTTTTGGGCCCAATTGCGGCCCGAACTTCTTTCGGCCTGTTACCAGCCCATCATCAGTTCCAGCCCGTTAATGGCCCGGAACGTCTTTCGGCCTTTTCTCGGCCCATTCTGCAGTTTCTCTCTCAAACACTGTGTCTCTGTGCCTCGCTCAAACACACGAGATACGTCTTTTTCTCTATAGCCCCCTCGATATGTAAACTTCTTGCGCGCGCACAGCTGTAGTGACGATGACGCTGAACCCAATGTGCCTTGTTTTCACTGGCCTAATGTGATTGTTTTCACCCTGTTTTCTGTTAATTAACAAGACAACCTTTTCTTTGTTGCTACTAGTGAATCTGAAATCATTCGGGGCAGACATATAATATATCACTTCAACCCAATTATCGCAGTAACTATTTTAAAAGAAACTAGCTATATGCCCGTGCGTTGCACGGAACATCAAGATGCATTTGTATGAGTAGTTTATCTTGTGAGAGACTAGCAAGATGCCCATGCATTGCACCAAACATCAAGATGCATTTATATGAGTAGTTTATCTTGTGAGAGAAAAGGATGAACGAGGGAAGGCCTTATTTGCAAATGTGGAGAGGGATGTGGGTATCTTTTTGCAAAATTGCCATAGTTTCCTTCCTATCCGTCAAATATAAATCGGATGGCCTATATTGGAGGATGGCAGGCACACCATCATCACCAACTCTGATTTTTTATCTCTAACTCCTATAAAAGACTCAGTTGGTGATGATGGTGTGTCTGCCATCCGTCATTTCTGACCATCAGATCTGCATCTAACGACTATGATGTAAGTCGTGGCATTTCTGCAACAAGACCCCACTTCTCTGCTCCAATTTGTAGAAACCCCTTAGTATCTGGAAACCAACCACATCCCTCCCCCACCTCATCAAAACAGCCACAAGGAATATATTTTGAGTGAAACCTAATACGAGTATATTTTTAGTGATATATACACCAAACTAGAGTGTTTTTCTTTCAAGTTTGTGAACATGTATTATTCTATTTTGGATCCGTTGCAACACATGGGCACATTGCTAGTAAGAGTATAGAAAAAGGGCCAACGAGGGAAGGCCTTATTTGCAAATGTGGAGAGGGGTGTGGGTATTTTTTTGCAAAATTGCAATAGTTTCCTTCCTATCCATTATATATAAATCCGACGGCCTATATTGTAGGATGGCACGCACACCATCATCACCAACTCTGTTTTCTACTCCCTTCGTTCCTAAATATTTGTCTTTTTAGAGATTTCAACAAGTGACTACATATGGTGCAAAATGAGTGAATCTACACTCCAAAATATGTCTACATACACATCCGTATGTGATACTCCATTTGAAATCTGAAAAAGATAAATATTTAGGAACAAATGGAGTATAAGAGTAGACATGGAGATATATCTCCAGCATGGTCTACAACAAAAATGTGTTGGACTAGTTAGCGCCGAATGCTCGCAATATGATGACCCGAGTTTGAATTATGTCTTTAACTTTAGTTTTTTATATTATATATTACTTATTTAGTATATACTTCTTTCGCTACTGTACTGATAGTGGAACCCACAGAGTACTTAGAATACAAGATTAAGGATGTACTTGTTTCTTTTTAACTTTCTGTACGAAGCTGTAGCCACCCTGCAAGTCACGTGTACACTGTACATGAAATTAACTTTTTATAAAGGGAGAATCAAACACACAATTAACTCAAATGGATTGGATGTGACTCTATTATTTCCAGCATAAGAGCATCTCCAATGGCAGCCGGCAAATTTCCTCCCGCTTCCTTCCGCAGAGGACGACATCAAATGCTAGCGGCATACATTTTCACAACTCTAACCAACCAGATGAAATTCGTGCAAACACGGACCGTTTTCATATAAGCATGCAGGATTCCGTATAAAAAGCCGGATCTTCATATAAACATGATGGATTTCATTACATTTACATGAACTTAGTAGTGCTAATCCGACTCTCTTGGTATAATTAATACTCCCTCCGTCCAGAAATACTTGTCCTAGAAATGGATGTATCTAGACTTATTTTAGTTATAGACACATCTAGTTTATCCATTCTTAGAACAAATATTTCCCGCCAGCAGGAGAGGGAGTACCTAATCTAAGTGGCCGCCCGCGGATCCCATTGTCTTCCTCATGTTCGGCAGACACTTGCGGGGTCGACGAAGGTCCTCGGAAGAGACAAAGTAGCAAAGAAACCACCTGAATGCGCAGTCGTTGCCTCGGCGGTGGCCTTCATGGGACCCAAGTGGCGATGGCCTCTCGTGTTCTACTTCTCCTCGATGATGGCGGTGGACACGGAGAAGCTGGCCACTGACTCGTCGCTCTCCACACACCTGGCTTCTGTCTCTGCCTGCATGGCATTGCCGCTTGCACGGGAGGCGCGGCCACAGGCATGGGAGGCACGCCCACAGACACGGGAGGCGTGGCCACCGCAGACACCGGTGGCGTGGTACGACGTGGCAGCGACGACGCCCGTACCGGTGTGCTCGCTGCCGTGCCGGCGTGGAGCAACTCGCCACTCCTCATCGAGTTGAACTGGAGCGGAGAGTTGCTGAACCACGCACCGGATTGGAGCAGCAACTGGCTCCGTCGGGCCAAGCAAGGTTGATGAAGCACCGAGCGGCCTCGCCCGTATTCGGAGAGCTCGGCAGGCCACCCAGCCAGGTAGTATGCCGGAGAATGGATCATGGGAAGCCATCGGAAGAGCGGAGAAAATGGTGGAGGAGGAGATGGGGGAGCGGCGAAGGGGTGCGATTCTTGCCCACTGTCTGTCTGGCTTCGTTTAAATAGAGGGCGGACAGTAGGAGCTTGGCCGGTGTCTGGCCTAGTTTAAACTGAGGGCGGACGGGAGGAGCTCGACCGGTGTTGCGTTTAATTCTGGCCCTCTCATGAATGGACGTGTGGCCAGAGTAGGTTTCTCGGTTTGCATGCGGGTTTAACGGACGAGTTGGATGGAGGTGAGGAGGCATGTTCAGTCGGGCGTGCAGTGGGCGGCGTAGTACTATTCGATTTGACAGTGGGCGGCGCAGTTCCCGATACGGATTTAATGCACACAAGGGAGGGGTAGCAGTTCCCGAAATGTTGAACGGCCAATGATGCATCCTCCTACAATTAGCATCGTGCATGCATGAGGGAAGTAATGGGAGGAGGTCCGGGAAAAGAGGCTGCACGATGTGAATGCAACACTGTTTGCACTCATATAAAGGCGCCCCTCCATTCCAATGCATCTACCACATCGTACACACCTAAGCATTTGCCTAAGCACCTACACTAAGTGCAAAAGTGCTCACTCCAGACCCATGGCGTCGATGCGCGCGAGCGGCAAGCGGCTGTGCCAGATGGTCCACGACACCGGCCCACGGCATGGCGCCGAGGATCGTCTCCAGACGGTGTTCGCGACCGGCTGGTGGATGGCCGCCGTCGATGCCAACTACGACTCTCAGTTGGACCAGATGATCGTTGCCACCACCAACAAGTTCACCGTCCTCAAGAAGCTCGGGGACGACATCGCCGTACTCCTCCAGCCCGCGCACCCGGCTCCTCATTGCCTGCCACCCTAATCGGCCTTCATGGCCGGAACCTTTTTCAAGCACTGGTGGCCCTGCGACTGCCCGCCGATGCGACGAAGAATGTCCACCTAGAGGTCACGCTCGCTGTGAGGCGCCTCACCTTGCAAGAATTCATCGACCTACACATCCACATGTACGAGCAAATCATGTACATAGGTATCTACAAGGCCATTGAGGACGCTACGACTTTGGCCTTACTCAACCGGCTGGAAGCCTTGGATGCCTTTGCGGAGAAGCACCTTGACCTCGCCATAAAAGACGTCGCTCCTTAGTTGTCGGTCGGTGGCCCAACACACTAAGTTGAGGAGGAGGAGGTCGTACGTTGATGGATGCATCTTTCTTCTTGCCTCCTATAACCACCACTGCGATCGCATCATCGTGGCCTTAATTCTTATTGTGCTATTGCATTCTCGTTCCAGTCAATACCGACATGTGCGATTCCTTTGCTTAATTATATGCATCACTATAACTAGTACTCCATCCGTCAATTTATAAGTTGTGCTTACCTTTTCCATCAACTTCGTGCAACGCACGGGCATCTTGCTAGAAACACTAGAACATGTCAGACTGCATGTGACCAAACCGATGATGCGCCAACCTAGCTACTACGTACCCTGCTTATCTGGCGGAAATAGCCCCGCCCTAGCGTTTCCAATCGTTATTTCTATCTATCAACCGTGCTAAGGAGCAGAACCAAATGTTACAATTTATACATTTTTCTCTACTCCTACTCCTATAAAAGACTCGGCTGGTGATGGTGGTGTGTCTGCCATCCGTCGTTTCTGACCATTAGATCTGCATCTAACGGCTATGAGGTAAGTTGTGGCATTTTTGCGACAATAGCCCACTTCTCTGCTCCAATTTGCAGAAAACCCCTTATTATCTTGAAAGCAACCACATCCCTCCCTCACCTCATCAAAACAGTCTGAGAAATATATTTTGAGTGAAAAGTAATATATTAGACGTATATCAAAACAAGAGTGATTTCTTTCAAGTTTGTGAACAAGTACTACTATTCTACTACTTTGGATCCGTCGCAACGCACGGTCACGTTGCCAGTAAAAGGAAAAGGCTTGCCGCGTTCGCGTCACACCCCCACATGCCCGGGAATCGGGAGTACTCCACGGCCCGTCCGGCACGCCACATAGCTAGGGAAGGCGTGTTGCCTAGCATTTTCACTTTCATGTGGGACCGCCATTGAGCAAACCGACCATTGGCAAACCGCACCCCGCCCGCCGCCGGGTTGAAAAACAGAAATGATGGGAATATCTAGCTGTAGCACAGAAGCCAAGAAATTTGGTGTCTGATGGGGCTCGTTGATAGAGTGTTATTTATTCATAACTAGCAATATGCCCATGCGTTGCACGAAAAATCAAGATGCATTTGTATGAGTAGTTTATGTTGTGGGAGAAAAGGATGAACAAGAGAAGGCCTTATTTGCAAATGTGGAGAGGGGTGTGGGCATCTTTTTGCAAAATTGCCATAGTTTCCTTCCTATCCGTCAGATATAAATCGGACGGCCTATATTGCAGGATGGCAGGCACACCATCATCACCAACTCTGTTTTTTATAAGAGTATAGATATAGATATAGATATAAATATAGAGAGTAGAGATTTGGTTACCAAATCTCATGCGTGCAATGCATGTGTAGCTTACTAGTTGGTTACCAAATCTCATCCAAGTTTGGCATGCGCTCGTACGGCGAGAGCACCACAAGGCATGCTATAGGAGTTACCATTTCCCTCTTGAGGCCCATGGGACCGAGCTTTAGTGGCTTAGTGCACCGGCCTATGAGTCAATGACATGCGGACCTTAAACGCGGCAGGCCCACATGTCATTCTCATGGTGGTGGCATGGTTCGCGACTCACTCATTTGAGATGAACCGGCCGGTGGTGGCGTGGCCATGGCGAGGGTGCCACAGTTGGGCGTCGAGGCGTTACAAGGCTTAGATAGCCACACCGGGGGCACTACCTGTAGTACAGAAGTACTCCAGCCGAGGATTGATGCCTGGGACGAATTGTGTCACGGCCGCTAGATGAAAATTCGATGGTGCGGGAGTACGGATCGGAGCAGGCAAACCGCACCCAATCAGGTGTGGCTGTGGTAGAAAGTTGATGGTCACCGCAGTTCAACTGGCTCGCATGTCATGCACACAAAGGCAGAGGAGCGAAGTCGCCGATAGGGATGAGGCTCATGTCGGGGGACGTCGTGCTGTGGGTTGGAGCGGCGTCGTGGGAATCGCGTGTGGGTGTGGCAGTGGTAGAAACAAGAAACGTGATGGTCGCCGTGGTTCAACTTCCATGGACAATCTGTCATGTCTGCTAACACATGCATTGCATACCATTCACTACAAGGAGCAGTAGTAGAGAAAAATTGTTCCAAAGATACCATTTTCCGATAAAATTCTCGAGATATCATTAGTTTTTACACATGGATTACTCCTGCAAGGGTCAATCACAACATGTGTTTTGTAAAAATGCATCTTGATGTTCCCTGCAATGCACGGGCATCTTGCTAGTTATAGAAGAAGGCCACACGACATCTTGCCGTAGGGTGTGCCACCGACCCAAACTCAATTTTCTTTTCACACGATTAGGTGCACCGGATGCCGTGCCACGCTACAAAATGTTGAAAAAAGCAGCTCCAATTTTTTTAAAACCTGTTATCTTCAAACCATCAAAACAGCCTGAGGAATATATTTTGAGTGAAGCATGATTTACTTTTACTGATATATGTATATCAAAACTAGAGTGTTTATATTTCAACCCCGTGAACAAGTATTATTCTACTACTTTGGATCCATTGCAACGCACGGGCCAGCACATTGGTAGTAGTAGTAGTCTCTATCTCTATCTCTACTCTACTCTACTCTTATAAAAAACAGAGTTGTTGATGATGGTGTGCCTACCATCCTGCAGTATAGGCGGTTCAATTTATATCTGACGGATAGGAAGGAAACTATGGCAACTTTGCAAAAAAATACCCACAACCCTCTTATACTAGCAAGATGCCCGTGCGTTGCACGGAACATCAATATCTTGTGGGAGAAAAGGATGAACGAAGGAAGGTCTTATCTGCAAATGTGGAGAGGAGTGCGGGTAAATTGTCATAGTTTCCTTCCTATCCGTTAGATATAGATCGAACAACCCATATTGCAGGATGGCAGGCACACCATCATCACCAACTCTGCTTTTCTATAGGCCGTTCGATTTATATCTGATGGATAGGAAGAAAACTGTGGCAATTTTGCAAAAAGAAACCTACACCCCTCTCCACATTTGAAAATAAGGCCTTCCCTCGTTCATCCTTTTCTCTCAAAAGATAAACTACTCATACAAATGCATCTTGATGTTCTCTGCAACGCATGAGGATGTTTCCTTGGGGGTCTCTCCAACGCGGCGTGGCCATAGTTGCAAGTTGACGCCCCTTGAGATGCCGATGTTGAGGGGCACTCAGATTTTGTCCGATGAGCAGGTAAGATGAGTTTGATCATGTAGTAAATGCATTCTAAAGACTACTTCTGTGTCCATTTCCTAATTCTCCCCCTGCCCACTGTTTCACAGGTTAGGCTCGTTGCGAGTGGAGATTGGCTTGCATATGTACGGGAGGGTACCAACATCAATTTGCACAACATTTGCAACGGTGACACCGTTCCCGTAGAACCTTTGTCCAACATTGGGATCAGCCAAGCAATGGGCCACCGCCTTAATTGGTACGATGGAAGCACGGTGAGATTGAAGAAGATAGCACGAACCTTGCACATGGCGGTCAAAGGTGGACGATGCTGTCTGCGGCCGGTTTGTTGCCGTACGAGTACGAAGACGTGTGCTCCTTTCTAACCACATCTTCGCGGTGACAAACCAGGGCACTTATTTCATATGGGACACATCCAACGGCATACTCCCTCTCTCCCAGTTTATTTGTTTTGAATATTTTCGTTTTATAAGTTTCAAATTCAAATTTAGAGCTCCCCATCACATGTTGAGATTACAATGTCCATTAAATTGTTGCATGCATGTATAGTAAAGAAACAAATCTCGAGTTTTCCATGAGTTCGTGCAGCGGTAGCACCACAAGGCCTGGCGCAAGAGTTACATTTACCTCTCGGGGCCCTCGGGTCTGAGCTTTAGTGCCTTACGACACCTGCCTTTGAGTCAATAACATGTGGACCCGATAGGTGGCTGGTCCACATGTAATGCCCCCGTAGGCAGAGGGGCAGTGGGGCCGAGAGGGGTGAGCCGTAGGTCGAGGGACGTGTGGTGTCATGGGTTCGAGCGGCATCATGGGAATCGCGTGTGTCTATGGTAGAAACTTGATGCTCGCCACATTTCAGTTGGCCCACATGTCATGCACACAAAGGCAGCATATCATCATCATCATCATCATCATCATCATCTTCTTCTTCTTCTTCTTCTTCTTCTTCTTCTTCATCATCATCATCATCATCATCATCATCATCATCTTCTTCTTCTTCTCCTTCTTCATCATCATCATCATCATCATCATCATCATCATCATCATCATCTTCTTCTTCTTCTTCTTCTTCTTCTTCTTCTTCTTCTCCTTCTTCTTATTCTTCTTCTATGGGAGATGGCTTCACAACAAGCTCTCTGGACCTTGTAGCTATCTCAAAACTCACACGGGCATCGAGGGCAGCATATTTTATCCGCTCGTACGTCAAGGGATAATTCTCCCATTTAGACGACCTTAATGCTAGCGTCTCGTCACCCTTCTGAAGATTTGTTTCAAGCACAAAATTTGTTACGTCGAATAGGGATGGTGTCGGTTTAACCGATTAGATAACAGAAACGCGTACGGGCCAAAAGAAACGCGTACGGGCCAAAAGAGAAAGACCAATCGGCTAAACCGATTAGATCTAAACCGTAAATAAACCGAAGCTAAACTGATCTAGTAAAAAAACCTAACTGTTCGATCTAATCTAATCACGACCGTATAATCTAGATCGGACGGACGAGGAGGGAGAGAGAGCTCACTTTGGTGGTGGTCGACGGCGAGTTCGTCGGGCGACGATGGTGGCGGCGCTCCGGTGATCTTTGGCATCAGTGGGGTGGCCAGGGATATGAAGCAGACGACGACGAGTCCAACGGTGGTCATGGCGCCAGTGGAGGTGGTCGGAGACGGTCGGCGGCGAGGTCGAGGCGGCGGTGGCGTTCGGGCGTCGGCGGTGGCGGCGCTTCGGTGAGTTTCGGGCTCACGCGAGCGCACGGGGAGGTGCAGATGAGCGAGTGGAGTGCGGAGGTGGTCTCGGGAGGCGGCGAGGGGGTCAGAGTAGCTCGATGGGGCGGCAATGGCGCGGTGGGGGCGCTCGGCTCGGGCGAGCAATTGAGAAGGAGGCGAGGGTTCTCGGAGGGGGCTTTGGGGCGGAATCGGTCGAGGGAGATGAGTATATATAGGGGGAGGGTGCTTGGAGGAGGGGGCGGATCGAGGAGAGGATCCCGAGAAATCCGGGATTCGGCGGTGGCGGCGTGGTTCTGGCGTGGGGAGGAAGAAGGTCACGGGCGAGAGCGATCGGGCAGTGGGGCCCTGCGGTCAGCGACACAGGGGCGAGCGAGAGGGGAGCGGGCGACCGAGGCGAAGGCGGCTTGGGCGTGCGGCGCGCTGCGCTGGGCTGGCGGCTTCGCTGGCTGGGCCGTCGGCCTGGCTAGTTCGGATTTTTTTTTGAAATAAGGCAGAGGAAAAAAAACTAAAATTTTTATATAGTACATATATATATATATCAAAAAATCAGAAAAATAAACCCTACAACGTGAACATTTTTCCAGAGGCAAAATCCAAACTAGGAGAAAACATTTTTTAAATTCCAAATAAACTCCAATTTGAATTCAAAAACCTTTGGCATTAATTTCTCCTGACTTTCTGTAGTGTCATGTTAGCTCCTCTCATACTTTTAAACAAGTATTTGTTAGGGGTATATGAAATAAATTTCGAATGCCAAGTTGAATCCAAATTCAAATAAAATTCAAATGCCTCTGAAATTTCCAAATGCCACTCAATTTCACACAATCAGTCACACAATAATCAAACAAACAATCATAAATATTTATTTAATATAACATTCCAAAATTTAGAATTTTGGGATGTTACAAACCTACCACACTTAAAATGAATCTCGTCCTCGAGATTCGAAGAGGCTAGCAAGAAAAGGTTAGGGGTTGGGGGTCTTCTAGCAAATATTTTGGTCGGAAGGGTCTAGTGTGCTACCACACTTAAAAGCATGGGTATGGTTCAGACAAAACTCATGTACTCCATCCTTTTAGGTTGCTGGTGTCGGTGTTCTCATATACTCCGGAATAGCTCTTTCACGGGTGCTCTTCCTGTCGGGGCATAACCTTTTCCTCAAACACGTGTCCTTTCATCCTGGTGACGTTCTTCCGAGTCTGGATCTTCTTAGCTGATTGGTCTGTCGCCAATACTAAATAACTATCAAAATTCTCATGGTGGTCAACCATGTATGGTTTCTCCTGCAGAAAAAATGGGTTTGGTTGAATCTCACCGTCTATCCTACGATTGGCAACGGGTGCCTGGTACATGGATCAATCATCCTACCATTCTATGGTCTTATGGCTTGACGTGTCGACACTCTTCTAAGGTTTTCAAGGCTCTCTGATTTTCCATCAACATATGATAGTTCATGATTACATATGCAGACATCGAATCACGTATTCTAACACTTGGGCATACTCACAAGCATTGCAGAATTTCTCTTGTCGACGAACTGAGTCCAAATAAATCCATTGTTTCTGCAAGCTGAACAAGACATCTAACGTTTCTTCACATCTCTCGGGTTTTCGTATCCTCCTAAAAATGTCGGATGATTAACTCAGAGTTTTCTTCCAAAATATCTTCCTTCAGCAAGAGTGTGCTTGCTTCTTATTAACTCCTAGGCCTGTGGGTTATGGCCCACTTCAACTCTTGTAAAATTTAACTCATCCTTTTGAGGATTATCATTCCGTATTACATCTCCTTTAAATCCAATAGTACTTCTTCCTTCATACCCTTGTGGTGACGATCAAACAAAACTCCAACTTATTTGGTCCAGCTCCCTTCTATGGACCGTCATGAATAACACATTTCTTTCTTCATTGATCTTGTGGCTTTACGGAGTACTACCATACTTAAATTGAAATGCACTAGTTTAGCCATAAATCATATTATTTTCATATCAAATCTCTTATTACCTCCTTAACCATTTTTCATAAATCCAAATTCCAAAAAAATACTTTATTACAAATGCCGCCATCCACATGGTTTGGTATGGTCCAACATTACTTCCAACTTTATTCATTTTTCCTCCTTGAGGATTCTTCAGTCCCACTGGAATTGTGCGACATGTGCCTTGAAATCTTCAATCTTCTGTTTCATCATGGTGGCCTTGAGCTTCATCTCTGCATGCACTTCTCTTAGGTATTCCTGAGTATAACGGAGTCTTGCTTCAAGTATTTCTCCGATCTAGCGTATGGCTTCCATGGCTGCTTCATGAACAGCGTCGAAGAAAGTTGCTTGTGGTACACGTGAGATTAAAAAGTACTGCCCCTTTGTCTTTGGGCAAACTCCTTTCATACGGTGGAGGTGTATCTCCACATACCAAAGTGTGGCGACCCGACCCGAATGGATCAAGTCTACTGTGCTCCGGTGTCATCCCTGGATCAGTAATGCTGACACCACACAGTACTTCGAAGGATTTATAGCAGAGTGGCAATCACACACTTATTACATCGGTGTCTCAAAAGAGAACTTATTACAATAATATGGCTTAAGGCCATCTAATATCAATAACAACGGAAGACTCGGAAGATAAATGGGTCCATCAACTCCAACGTCATCACTGAGTATAGAACCACAACCTAAAAGCACCTTAATCGTCGTCTGAAAAGTCTGCAACATTATCGTTGCAGCCCGAAACGGGTCAGCACATGGAATATGCTGGCAAGGTAACACATAGAGAGTAATGGAATGAAACAACTATACTATATGCATATTTGGCTGGTGGAAAGCTCTATGGTTACTGTTTTGCGTAAAGCCAAATTTTCCCTACTGCAAAGGAATAAATTTATTTAACTATCATGGTGGTTGTTAAACATTGAGAATGGTTGACAGCATTCTCAATCCCAATTAAAAGTAGTCATCAATAACCCAACAATATTAATTTAGAAGTAACATGATGAGATTCACATGATATTCAAGTACTAGATACTCAAGATTGTCCATAACCGGGGACACGGCTAATCATGATTAGTTTGTTACACTCTGCAGAGGTTTGCGCGCTTTTCCCCACAAGACTCGATCGCCTCCGTTGTATTTCTCGCACTACTGGTGTTTGAGAAATGGATGACCGAGACACAGTCTTTCAGAAGCGCTAGCACCTTACGATGGATAGACCGGTACACCTACTTTCCCCTACATCTGCTAGTCTACCCTGTAAGAGTTTGCAAGACTTAGTCAACTATGCCAGAGCCCATATTGCCTTGTGGCTGCACACGTAAGTATTTAGCATGAAAGATCTTATGATCCCTTTGAGCCTGGGTGGCAGTCCAAAAAAACAGGCAAGTCCTGATAGACATCAGGTGCCTCAATCCAGCCAGATGTGTGTTTAAGTTGCCACCTTAGATAAACCATTAAAATTATCAATCTCGCATCTGTCATGGATATCACTCACCCGATCCACGTCTACTAGCATAGCATGTCATAATAAGCAAACGTAGAAGTAACTCCCAAAGGTTTCATAATATGCAGGTAATAGGCACTACCTCATCTACTTCCCATACCACAATTTAATTAGATCCTACTCATGCAATGTGTGAGGATGGATCTAATGCAATAAAACTGGGTTGTAGAAAAGGTATGATCAAAGTGTTACTTGCCTTGTTGATGATCCGCGAGTCCTAGTGATTCGAAGTAACAGGCGGCGCAATCCGGGTAATCTATCGCAGACAAACAACAAGCATACAATAAGTACTCATCTAATGCACAGGTAAAACTCAAACAAGAGATCGAACCAGATAGTTCAACTTAAGAACTCCGGTTGCAAAGAAAGATCGAACCAAACAAAGAAACCGAAAACAAACGGCGGAAGAAAACAACTCGGTTCTAGCAAGTTGAAACTAGGTCAAATTTTACCGTAGCAAAAACTTGTTTAAGTTGATTAGTCAGAACGCCAGTTTCGAAACGAAACTCCAGGCGCTTGAATCACCTGATTCCGATAAACGAGCGAGAAGATAAACTAGAACGAAGATCGGATCTGAGATCACGATCGCGGAATAAATCCGACGAAAAGAAAAAGAAGAACGGTTAAACGAACAGACGTTCGTTAACCGGGAATAATCCGGTGATCACGTTCGTTAGGACGAACGGTCCGGCGGACGGTCGCTAGGCAACTAAATCGGAAAAGAGAACGAATCCGATCTAGGGTTTCGGAAAAGAAAACCGAACGAAAAACCGATCTAGAGAACCGGAATGGTTTAGAGAAGAAAACAAATTGGAAGAGAAGAAAAGAATCGGAACGGTTGAGAAGAAAAAACCGAACCGAGGACAAGAAGATACGCGGCGCGGTACCTCCGGCGAGGGGCTCCGGTGACGGCGAGCAAGGGCGGCGGCGGCGCTAGGGCAAGGCGGCGGCGGTGGTGACGCAGGGCGGCGGCGGCGCGGGGCAAGGTGTGGCTTGGGGCTTGGGGTTTGGTGTGGGATTTAAAGGGGGGTGTGGGGGTATATAAAGAGGTGAGGGGAGAGATTACTTGGGGAAGGGGGCAAGAAAAGAGAAAGAAAAGGAGTCCTAAAAAAACAAACCGAGTCCTACTAGGACTCCAAGCGGTGGCGGCGGCTCCCTCCTGCGCCAGGCGCGCGGCGCGGCTAAGGCCTGGCCGGCCGGCCTACTGGCTGGGCCTTGGCCCAAGGCGCGCTGCTGGATTTTTTTAAAAATCGGTTTCGCGTGTAGAAAACAAAAGAAAAGAGAACTAAACGAACTCCAAAACTGCTAAAGTAAATTTTCCCCGACTCCTAAAAAATGAGTCGAACAAAATGAACTTTTCTCGGGACCTAGATGCAAATTTTTGAGAACGCGCATTTTTCCCTATCCAAAGAAAAAGGCAAATGAAACTCCGACAAATCCAATGATCCTCTCTTTCAAAATTTGAGAAAACTCAAATATGAAAATAATGAAATCTCCAACTCTCTCCGAGGGTCCTTGAGTTGCGTGAAATTTCTAGGATCGGCGAAATGCAAGAAAATATGATATGCATGATGATCTAGTGTATAACATTCCAAATTGAAAATTTGGGATGTTACAAACCTACCCCCCTTAAGATGAATCTCGCCCTCGAGATTCGGGTTGGCTAGAAAATAGGTGAGGGTGGTCCTTGAGCAAATCTTCTTCTCTCTCCCAGGTGGCTTCATCCTCTGAGTGGTGGTTCCACTGAACTTTGCAAAACTTGATAACCTTGCTGCGGGTAACTCTGCTGGCATAATCGAGAATCTTGACTGGTTTCTCTTCATACGTTAAGTCGTCATTCAACTGAATCGCTTCAAGCGACACTATATCTCTTAGCGGTATCTCTGCCATCTCGGCGTGACATTTCTTCAGTTGAGAAACATGGAATACATCATGAACTCCTGACAGTCCCTCTGGTAATTCCGACTTATAAGCGACTTCTCCCATACGTTGCAAGATCTTATATGGTCCAACGAAACGCGGTGCTAATTTTCCCTTAACTCCAAAGCGCTTAACTCCTCGTAGTGGGGATACTCGGAGATACACTCTGTCTCCAGTTTCGTAAACTGTCTCCTTGCGTTTAGAATCTGCATAGCTCTTCTGCCTGGACTGGGCTACCTTGAGCCTATCATGAATCAACTTAACCTTCTGTTCAGACTCCTTAATCAAATCGGGTCCAAACAACTGACGGTCTCCAACTTCGTCCCATGACAACGGTGTCCTGCACCTCCTTCTGTATAAAGCGTCGAAAGGTGCCATCTTCAAACTGGTTTGGTAACTGTTGTTATAAGAAAACTCCGCATACGGCAAATTATCGTCCCAACTAGATCCATAATCTAGTGCACAAGCTCTCAGCATATCTTCCAAAATCTGATTGACTCTCTCGGTCTGTCCATCTGTCTGCGGATGAAAAGCAGTGCTGAACTCTAGCCTAGTTCCCAAAGTTTCATGCAACTGATTCCAAAACTTTGAGGTAAATTGGGTTCCTCTGTCTAATACAATACTCCTTGGAACTCCATGCAAACAAATGATCCTAGTCATGTATATCTTTGCCAACTTAGCACTGGTGTAAGTGGTCTTAACTAGAATGAAATGTGCTACCTTCGTCAAACGATCAACTACTACCCATATCGAGTCATAACCTGCTTTTGTCCTGGGTAGTCCTATGATAAAATCCATACCTATCTTATCCCACTTCCATTCGGGTATCGGCAATGGTTGTAACAATCCGGCTGGCTTCTGATGTTCTGCCTTCAATCTATGACACACATCACAAACTGCTACATATGCTGCAATATCCTTCTTCATTCCGGTCCACCAGAATGTTTCCTTCAAATCCAAATACATCTTGGTATTTCCTGGGTGAATCGAATAGGGTGAATCATGTGCCTCTTGTAGAATCAACTTCCTGATCTCCGGGTCATTTGGCACATAAACACGGTCCTCAAGCCATAGGGTATCGTACTCATCCTCACGAAATCCCTTTGCTTTTCCTTTGCTTAGTTTCTCCTTTATAACAGCAATCTCCTTGTCAGATTTCTGAGCCTCTCTAATTTTATCCATCAATGTTGTCTGAATCTCCAATGCTGCTACATAGCCTTTCGGAACTATCTCTAAACTTAGTTCATGAAGGTTTTCTGCTAACTCCTTGGGTATTTCTCCCGTCATTAACGTATTGACATGGCTCTTACGGCTCAATGCGTCAGCTACTACATTAGCTTTTCCGGGATGGTAATGCAATCTCATATCATAATCCTTGATGAGCTCCAACCATCTCCTTTGTCTGAGATTCAATTCCTTCTGCGTGAAAATGTACTTCAAACTCTTGTGATCCGTGTACACCTCACAATGATTTCCAATGAGGAAATGTCTCCATGTCTTCAATGCATGCACTACGGCTGCTAACTCCAAATCATGCGTGGCATAGTTCAACTCATGAGGCTTCAGTTGTCATGAAGCATACGAAACAACTCTCCCTTCCTGCATAAGCACTGCTCCAAGTCCTCGACGTGAAGCGTCGCAATACACCTCATAATCCTTGGTCTGATCTAGCAAAATCAACACTGGTGAGGTAACCAATCGTTTCTTCAACTCCTGGAAACTAGCCTCACACTCCTCAGTCCAATTGAACTTGGTATCCTTCTTCAACATCTCCGTCATAGGCTTCGCAATCTTTGAAAAATTCTCAATGAATCTCCGGTAGTATCCTGTGAGTCCAAGAAAACTCCAGATCTCTCCAACTGTCGTTGGTGCTTCCCATTCGGTTACGGTCTCAACCTTTGCGGGGTCAACTGCTATCCTTCTTCGGATATAACGTGTCCGAGGAATCCTACTTCCTTCAACCAAAACTCACATTTGCTAAATTTGGCATATAACTGATGTTCCCTTAGTTTCTCCAAAACCAAACGCAAATGTTCCTTATGCTCTTCTTCATTCTTTGAATAAAGCAGGATATCATCAATGAACACTACGACGAACTTATCCAAAAACTCCATAAACACTTTGTTCATCAGGTTCATAAAATAGGCAGGTGCGTTAGTCAATCCAAATGACATAACGGTATACTCATACAGTCCATATCTTGTGGTGAATGCTGTCTTAGGAATATCCTGTTCTCGAATCTTTAACTGGTGGTATCCTGATCGTAAATCGATCTTGGAAAACACTTTAGCTCCTTGCAAATGATCAAACAGATCATTTATCATTGGCAGTGGGTACTTGTTCTTGATGGTTACTTCATTTAATCCACGATAATCAACAACCATCCATAATGATCCATCCTTCTTCTCCACTAGAAGTACGGGTGATCCCCAAGGCGAAGAAATTGGGCGAATGTAACCTTTTTCCAATAACTCCTTAATCTGATTCTTAATCTCTACCAAATCCTTTGCTGGCATCCGGTACGGTCTCTTTGATATTGGGCCTGTACCTGGCAACAACTCAATCAAAAACTCAATGTCTCTATCCGGTGGCATGCCTGGCAACTCTTCAGGAAATACATCAGGAAAATCCTTTACCACTGGTACTTCCTCTTGCACAACTCCTGATAAGGAATTTACTTGTGTCCTGTTTGGCACATGCCGGGATACATACTTGATCCTTCTTCCTTCCGGCGTTGTAAGCAAAATTGACTTACTAGCACAATCGATGTTTCCTTCATACTTTGATAACCAATCCATGCCTAATATCACATCCAATCCTTGAGATTCCAAAACTATTAGGTCTGAGGGAAAAACATAGTTACCAATCCTTAATGGTAAATCCGGGGTCACGTCTCAGAGGCATTTGAGGGTTTTAGAAAAGAAGAGATATAAGAATAGAATGAGGTCTAAAGAGAAAACACTACCCCAATGCACATGAGCAAATTCACACAAAATCACTTCATTCAATCAAACAAGGGCATACAATCGATCTAGCTATCGCAAAAGTGCTCGAACTATGGTGTTTACATGGGGGAAATACTACTAATATTTGGTGGTCATCTAGAAATTTGAACCGATGGAAGACTCCATGATGTCCGCTCCAGCTTCGTCTTCAAAGTCGGGTTCACTTGGATCTGAATCGGTGTCGTCGATGATGATGTGGTTGTCCGGACATGCGACGTACATGTCTTCCTTCCTGGATGCTAACTCCCTCTTGAGTTCTTCAATCTCCTGCTTAAGATCGCAGTTGTGTCTTGCTAGAGCTACGATCTCGTCCATGTAGTCCTTGCGTGTAGCCTTCAGTTCTCCTTCTAGCTCAATGATCCTCGCTTTCGCATTCTTCAACTCCATCATATCATTACACATCTGGTTCTCGTGGCATCGAATGTGCTGGTTTAACTCCTGGATAAAAGCTGCAATGGATCTATCCTTCTTGGTGCTGACTAACTCCCATTGTTCATCTCGGCGTCCGCAAATCTGGTAGATAGTGTCCTTGAGGTCTTCTTGATAAACTTCTCCAATGCGTCCTATGGCTGCCATGCTCTTTCCTAGACTCCAGGTTGGTGCATTGAAAACACTATCTATGGGCTTCGTGATTGGTGCGAATGTCCTTCCCGGAACGTGAGCTTGAATCTTCCAGCGCTCCTCTTCAGGCAGAGTGGCGTTGAAGGTTCCCGTGAAACTTGGTAATCCAATGTTTAGGTACTTGGTGACTTCCTTTAAGTGAAATCCAAAAGGTGTGCCTTCATCCGGTTGAGCGTACTTAATCTTCGCGTCCTTCATCCTAAAGAGTAGAAAAGATGAGGAGTTAGAAAATGAGGAGAGAATAGTGATCTATGGCCTTAACTTAGTGGTCGTGTCCTACAGTCAGCGTGTGCTCTGATACCATCTCTGTAGCGACCCGACCCGAATGGATCAAGTCTACTGTGCTCCGGTGTCATCCCTGGATCAGTAATGCCGACACCACACAGTACTTCGAAGGATTTATAGCAGAGTGGCAATCACACACTTATTACATCGGTGTCTCAAAAGAGAACTTATTACAATAATATGGCTTAAGGCCATCTAATATCGATAACAGCGGAAGACTCGGAAGATAAATGGGTCCATCAACTCCAACGGCATCACTGAGTATAGAACCATGACCTAAAAGCACCTTAATCATCGTCTGAAAAGTATGCAACATTAACGTTGCAGCCCGAAACGGGTCAGCACATGGAATATGCTGGCAAGGTAACACATAGAGAGTAATGGAATGAAACAACTATACTATATGCATACTTGGCTGGTGGAAAGCTCTATGGTTACTGTTTTGCGTAACGCCAATTTTTCCCTACTGCAAAGGAATAAATTTATTTAACTATCATGGTGGTTGTTAAACATTGAGAATGGTTGACAGCATTCTCAATCCCAATTAAAAGTAGTCATCAATAACCCAACAATATTAATTTAGAAGTAACATGATGAGATTCACATGATATTCAAGTACTAGATACTCAAGATTGTCCATAACCGGGGACACGGCTAATCATGATTAGTTTGTTACACTCTGCAGAGGTTTGCGCACTTTTCCCCACAAGACTCGATCACCTTCGTTGGATTTCTCGCACTACTGGTGTTTGAGAAATGGATGACCGAGACACAGTCTTTCAGAAGCGCTAGCACCTTACGATGGATAGACCGGTACACCTACTTTCCCCTACATCTGCTAGTCTACCCTGTAAGAGTTCGCACGCTTAGTCAACTATGCCAGAGCCCATATTGGCTTGTGGCTGCACACGTAAGTATTTAGCATGAAAGATCTTATGATCCCTTTGAGCCTGGGTGGCGGTCCAAAAAAACAGGCAAGTCCTGATAGACATCAGGTGCCTCAATCCACCCAGATGTGTGTTTAAGTTGCCACCTTAGATAAACCATTAAAATTATCAATCTCACATCTGTCATGGATATCACTCACCCAATCCACGTCTACTAGCATAGCATGTCATAATAAGCAAATGTAGAAGTAACTTCCAAAGGTTTCATAATATATAGGTAATAGGTACTACCTCATCTACTTCCCATACCACAATTTAATTAGATCCTAATCATGCAATGTGTGAGGATGGATCTAATGCAATAAAACTGGGTTGTAGAAAAGGTATGATCAAAGTGTTACTTGCCTTGCTGATGATCCGCGAGTCCTAGTGATTCGAAGTAACAGGCGGCGCAATCCAGGTAATCTATTGCAGACAAACAACAAGCATACAATAAGTACTCATCTAATGCACAGGTAAAACTCGAACAAGAGATCGAACCAGATAGTTCAACTTAAGAACTCCAGTTGCAAAGAAAGATCGAACCGAACAAAGAAACCGAAAACAAACGGCGGAAGAAAACAACTCGGTTCTAGCAAGTTGAAACTAGGTCAAATTTTACCGTAGCAAAAACTTGTTTAAGTTGATTAGTCGGAACGGTGGTTTCGAAACGAAACTCCAGGCGCTTGAATCACCTGATTCCGATAAATGAGCGAGAAGATAAACTAGAATGAAGATCAGATCTGAGATCGTGATCGCGGAATAAATCCGACGAAAAGAAAAAGAAGAACGGTTAAACGAACGGACGTTCGTTAACCGGGAATAATCCGGTGATCACGTTCGTTAGGACGAACGGTCCGGCGAACGGTCGCTAGGCAACTAAATCGGAAAAGAGAACGAATCCGATCTAGGGTTTCGGAAAAGAAAACCGAACGAAAAACCGATCTAGAGAACAGGAACGGTTTAGAGAAGAAAACGAATCGGAAGAGAAGAAAAGAATCGGAACGGTTGAGAAGAAAAAACCGAACCGAGGACAAGAAGAGATGCGGCGCGGTACCTCCGGCGAGGTCTTCGGCGAGGGGCTCCGGTGACGGTGAGCAAGGGCGGCGGCGCTAGGGCAAGGCGGCGGCGGTGGTGACGCAGGGCGGCGGCGGCGCGGGGCAAGGCGCGGGGCAAGGTGCGGCTTGGGGCTTGGGGTTTGGTGTGGGATTTAGAGGGGGGTGTGGGGGTATATAAAGAGGTGAGGGGAGAGATTACTTGGGGAAGGGGGCAAGAAAAGAGAAAGAAAAGGAGTCCTAAAAAAACAAACCGAGTCCTACTAGGACTCCAGGCGGCGGCGGCTCCCACCTGCGCCAGGTGCGCGGCGCAGCTAAGGCCTGGCCGGCCGGCCTGCTGGCTGGGCCTTGGCCCAAGGCGCGCTGCTGGATTTTTTTTAAATCGGTTTCGCGCGCAGAAAAAAAAAGAAAAGAGAACTAAACGAACTCCAAAACTGCTAAAGTAAATTTTCCCCGACTCCTAAAAAATGAGTCGAACAAAATGAACTTTTCTCGGGACCCAGATGCAAATTTTTGAAAACGCGCATTTTCCCTATCCAAAGAAAAAGGCAAATGAAACTCCGACAAATCCAATGATCCTCTCTTTCAAAATTTGAGAAAACTCAAATATAAAAATAACGAAATCTCCAACTCTCTTCGAGGGTCCTTGAGTTGCGTGAAATTTCTAGGATCGGCGAAATGCAAGAAAATATGATATGCATGATGATCTAGTGTATAACATTCCAAATTGAAAATTTGGGATGTTACACAAAGTTCCACTCCCTTTTGCATGAAGGGGTAGCCTTTGTAGACTGCATCTCCTTTAAGGTGAATATGCTTCATCATGTCCTTCAGGATCTTCGGGTAATCATGATCACTTGTCAGGGTCATGATCGTTTCCGGGCCCTTAAGGAAAGACTCATAAAGGGTCGTCATCTGTAGTTGTAAAACAAAAATGGCGCTTAGAATAAGGTACATATCTCCTTGGGTACACATTCATATCATCCAAACAAAACTTCAAACTCAATTTCCAATATCCAGTTTATGCATCACAACTCATTTTCTTCCATGTTCACCCAGAATATTAATTTCCAAGATAAAACATAACAACTCCTTAAAGCCTTTCAGCATATGACATATCAACTTTATTGAGTCATGAATTATTACAATCTCTGAGTAATCTATTACATAACTCAACCCCACATTCTCATGAAAAAGTGTTTTCCATACTATCCTTATTTATGATATATCAACATCTCCACTACTCAGCTCCGGCTTTCTCATGACTTGTACAATCCTTAGCAAAATGTCCTGCTTCCTTGCAGCGAAGACAAATAACTTCCGGCATGTCTCGAGGCTTTTGGGTGATGGTGACTGCTCCTTGAGTTCCTTGCTTCCTTTCGAGACAATCATTAGCATAATGCCTGACGTCCTTACATTTGAAACAGGTAATATGACTCTTGTCCCTCTTTGTAGAAATTGGGTTGTTCTCAGGGTGTCTCTGTTTTCTCTTCCCGGTTTTCTTTGTTCTGATCGAACGTTCTATTCCCTGTGGATCAAACTCCACTGCTTCTGTCGGGAAGTATCCCGGATACTCTTTTCTTTTCTTGGTGCAATACTGTGAAAAATGTCCTTCTTCTCCACATGAATAACAGGCATTGGAGTAAAATCTATTGAGGCTTTCTCCTTCAGGGTCTTCAACACTTTCCTTAATCACAAGTTCTTTCATAACTTCTCGGATGTCTTCCTTCATTCCTTTTTCCTGCTTCTGAATAGTTTGTTGCACCGTGGGGTAAATGTGACACTGAGCTGGGTAGTGGGTGGTTCCTTCACACAAGAAACAAGTCACCTGACTAGTAGGCATTCCTCAGCTGGGTGTTTCTCCTCACAATGAGGGCATCCATCCTTGTGTTTCTCCTGGGTGTGTCCTATTTCTCCGCAAATCTTGCAGGCACAAGGTTTATTTCTTGGGGTATCATGGTGCTTCCGGATAAGACGAGATCTTGTCAGAGTCTTCTTGAATTCTTCCCAAGTCCTTGCTCCATTCCATCCCTGTATAGCTTGATGCATCTGCCACCATGTTGCAGCATTTCCTTCAAAGTACTGAAGAGCGTACGATACTTCATTCTTCCTTGAAACCAAATTGCTCCCGAAGTGATTCTCCATGTTCTGAATCCATAGCTTTGCCTCCGGCTGGGTTTTCGGTCCAGAGAATACCAGTCCAACTTCATTCATCATCTACTGGGTCCAAGGGTTTTAGGGTGAGATAAGAGAGAGGTGGGGAGGGATACACACAATACAAGCAATAGTTTTGAAAAATGGGTTTTATTTGTGGCCGTCGAAAAAACATCAAACAAATGACATCTCACAAATCGTCGCATCTAATGTAAGTATATAACAGGGGTTTGGTCTTCTAAAATTCAAATAAATCTTTAGAGTCTTCAGATTCTTCGAGTCTCCGGAGTCTTCAACTGTTGTAGCTTCAACTATTTTAATGCATGGTGAAATCCTATTTACTCTGAAATGGTCATCGGTTGTCCGATATCTTGTCCTTCTCGGAGCGGCTTCAGTTGATCCTCCGTGTGGTCAAAAGGGAAAGGGGTATATTCTAACTATTTGAGGTAAGAGAAGATATTTGATAAAATCAGAAAAGATGAGAGGTAATGGGTTCTTTTGAAAATAAAGTTTTATAGATCTCCTGTCCTAGGAGCTTGCCGATTTCTAGCGTCACGTCCTACAGTCAACGTGTGCTCTGATACCATATCTGTAGCGACCCGACCTCAGATGGTCAAGCCTCTATGTAACTGTGCCATCCCTGGATCAGTATGCTGGCACACATAGTACATCAATGTATATATCAAAGTGCAATCACATGTATAAATAACGTAAAACTGATATATACCTCATAAGTCTCAGCGGAAACAAATAATCGGGTGTGGAGTCCCATCAACGCCATCGGCAGGTTGAGTGTAGACCATAACCCTCCACCGTACTCTTACTCATTGGAAGGAACATATCTGCAACATGAGGCGTTGCAGCCGTGTAGGTCCGTACATTGAATGTACTGGCAAGATCACAATATGAGGAAATCAGATGATAAAACTATTCTATATGCAATATGGCTTTGTGGCTCTGTGTCTGATGTTTTTGCGTAAAAGCTGGTTTTATTTTCCCTACAACAAAGGAATTAACCAGAGTCTTTACTACGGAGTTTTCTATCATGACATGGTTCCGCCAACCGATGTCTCATAGCCCAAATCATCATAAGTTGCCGACAATTAAATTATCAGTCCGGTGTTGAGAGTTCCGAGATAGATCCAAGTCCAGAGGCTCAAATTGTCCGTAACCGGGACACGGCTAATCGATTAGGTTTTAACCCTCTGTAGAGGTTTGTACACTTTACCCGCAAGATTCGATCCCTCTCTTTACATTCTCGCACTTCAGGGTGTTTGAGAATAAGATGACCGAAACAAGGTCTTTCGAAGAGTTCCTCTGACCACTGTCCGGTGCTCATCCAATCCTACCGTAGTTCTACATCTGCTAGCACCGTCCCAGCCAGAGTCACAACTAAGGTCAACCAAGCCAGAGCCCATAGTGACTTGCGGTTGCATAGGTAAGCTTCCGGGCATGAATTATTCTTCCATCTCTTTGAGTCTGGGTGAAGCTTTCCGCAAGATGTCATGGCGCTTCTCCATGCATCCCGACCAACCACTAGTTTCTCCAGGGTGCCCGTCAACCGTCCTTCACCCAGCAGTGTATATTGAATTCTTGTCTTGAGTCTCGAAATCTTGAGGAGTCCTGAAGATGCAGTCCTTGCCGGTGCCATCATGAAGTTGTCGCCATTGATGTAGAGTCCTCCTTCATACCACTCTCATGCACTCATACCAAACCCCGTCTACTATAGCGTAGCATTAAAACTATGTAATGTCCCGGGTTTGGTAACAGGGGGATGGGTTTCTACCTCATGCATTCTACTCAACTACAAGATTCAATAACACTACTGGAGGGATTATTGAAAGGGTGCTACTACATGCAAATAAAACATAGGTATGAAAAACATGGTCAAAGTGAACTTGCCTGGTATTACTTGATGAAGATAACAACGCTCTCGGAATCTTTGATAAACTATTCGTCACTCCGAGAAAATCTATATAGTCAAACATTATACTCACGTAAGCAATAATCTTAGCAAACAGTACTAGCAATAAAATAACAATCGAAATGCCATAAATAAAACAATAATGAAGTCAAAGAAAACCAAATAGAATTCCAAAGAAAAACTTCACGAAAACAAGGGAGAAACCAACTCACACAATAGCAGTCAAAACTTTCTTATTAAAACTAAATTACTCTAATAACTTTTATACAGCATGGAAAATATCATTCTAATAAAACAACAACAAAATAATTGACTAAAGCATTTACTAGCAAAAGGAACTAGTATGAAAACTATTGTAACTGACTAGTTAACACCAGAACAACTATAACAACTAGCAAAAGACAAAAGTAAACAATACTAAAATAATTATCAAACTAATTTACTCCTAAATAACAGAATCAATGACAACATATAATGAAGTGGCAAAAAGAGTTACTTTTGAAACTAATGGAACTACTTTTATCAACTATCACTATGAACTAAACAAACAAATACTAAAATAGTAGCTAAACACTAGTAAATAACTACAAAAATTTATCTACTGCAGTCTAACATAAACATATGACAACATGTAAACATTTACAAAAAGAATTAACTAAAAATAATTAAAAACACTAATTATATGACTAAAACAACTACATAAGCAAAACAGTACTATTTTCGTAATAAACCTAATTAAATTAAACTAAAAAATGAATAACTATAAGCTACTGGATAGACAAAATGGTAGCAAAAAGAATCAATCAAAAATATTTCATAAAACTCAAGATACGGCCAAAATAGCGATTAGGATAAATTTCATCAAATTCAATTTTAAACTACTCAAATTTGAAATCCAATGGTACAAACAGAAACTTCAACAAATTTTGAATCTAGTGCAAAAAGAAACAATCAATTTGGATCTAAAACATAAAAGTTATAAGCAATATAAAATCAGAACTATTTTGTTTTTAAAACAGAAACGAAAATAACAAAAAAAACAAAAAAAACTAACGGGCGCTACGAGGTGTGCGAGCTGAAACTAAACAGCGCTCGGGCGGAAAATAACAGAAACGCGTACGGGCCAAAAGAGAAAGACCGATCGACTAAACCGATTAGATCTAAACCATAAATAAGCCGAAGCTAAACCGATCTAGTAAAAAAACCTAACTGTTCGATCTAATCTAATCACGACCGTATAATCTAGATCGGACGGACGAGGAAGGAGAGAGAGCTCACCGCGGTGGTGGTCGACGGCAAGTGCGTCGGGCGACGATGGTGGCGGCGCTCCGGTGATCTTCGGCGTCAGTGGGGTGGCCAGGGAGATGAAGCAGACGACGACGAGTCCAACGGTGGTCGTGGCGCCGGTGGAGGTGGTCGGAGACGGTCGGCGGCGAGGTCGAGGCGGCCGTGGCGTTCGGGCGTCGGCGGTGGCGGTGCTCCGGTGAGTTTCGGGCTTGCGCGAGCGCACGGGGAGGTGCGGATGAGCGAGGGGAGTGCGGAGGTGGTCTCGCGAGGCGGCGAGGGGGTCGGAGTAGCTCGATGGGGCGGCAATGGTGCGGCGGGGGCGCTCGGCTCCGGCGAGCAATTGAGAAGGAGGCGGGGGTTCTCGGAGGGGGCTTTGGGGCGGAATCGGTCGAGGGAGATGAGTATATATAGGGGGAGGGTGCTTGGAGGAGGGGGCGGATCGAGGAGAGGATCCCAAGAAATTCGGGATTCGGCGGCGGCGGCGTGGTTCTGGCGTGGGAAGGAAGAAGGTCGCGGGCGAGAGCGATCGGGCAGTGGGGCCCTACGGTCAGCGGCACATGGGCGAGCGAGAGGGGAGCGGGCGACCGTGGCGAAGGCGGCTTGGGCGTGCGGCGCGCTGCGCTGGGCTGGCGGCTTCGCTGGCTGGGCCGTCGGCCTGGCTAGTTCGGATTTTTTTAAATAAGGCAGCGGAAAAAAACTAAAATAAGATAAACCTATAATATTTTTCTATAGTACATATATATATATATCAAAAAAATCAGAAAAATAAACCCTACAACGTGAACATTTTTCCAGAGGCAAAATCCAAACTAGGAGAAAACATTTTTTTAAATTCCAAATAAACTCCAATTTGAATTCAAAAACCTTTGGCATTAATTTCTCCTGACTTTCTGTAGTGTCATGTTAGCTCCTCTCATACTTTTAAACAAGTATTTGTCAGGGGTATATGAAATAAATTTCGAATGCCAAGTTGAATCCAAATTCAAATAAAATTCAAATGCCTCCGAAATTTCCAAATGCCACTCAATTTCACACAATCAGTCACACAATAATCAAACAAACAATCATAAATATTTATTTAATATAACATTCCAAAATTTAGAATTTTGGGATGTTACATCAGGCTAAAGCGGACCTGGCAACATAGAACGCTAGGATGGCTACAGAACGGGCTGAATTGGAAGCACATGCCTACCGGATTAGGCTGGATCAGAATGCTTCCGAGGAAGTCATGAGAAGAAGGTACCGATCGCGTCTCCCGTCGGTTTATGAGCCGCAAAATCTCTTCAACACACCAGGAGCAGGAGCTGGTAACCAACCCATACTAAACCGGGCAGAGGCACCGGGAACAGGAGCGCTGGTTCAGCCGCGCATGATGGACCCGCCTCGCCAGAACAATGTTGTGCCGCGGTATGTGCCAACACCTCCCGGGCATTACTCCAACCCGTTGGACAATATTGTGGCCGCCGCTTCGCGCCTGGTAGCCCTCCCAACCGACGGCGAGTCACCAGTTGTGGTTGAAGCACGTCGGGCCAGAGATCTCCTTCAAACAGTGCTAAATCAACAGCAGGCATATTCACACAGTCGTGAGAGGATTCATTCCACTCCCCGTCCAAGCCGGAGCTATAGCAGACACATTGAGGATGAACCGGTTGTGTCAAGCAGTGCACGTCGCCGAAATTCGCCGCGAGGAAACAACCCGGCAGGGGGAGGTGCTAATGCGCAGGATGTTGTGGACCATGGCCGCGCACGTCGGGAGGCCGAGTTAGCAGCTCGACACGGAGCACGACAACATACTCCGGTTCACCCTACTGCTTCAGTAGAGCCAGGTCTGGTATTCAGTTCCTTAGGGGTGCCATGTCTCACCCCCACTTTGTGTAATGTGAGACTGCCCAAGGACTTCAAGGGACCTCGTAAGGTACCAAATTACACCGCCGATTTACAACCAGAGGCGTGGGTGGAAAGCTATGAGATGGCAATGGAGATGTTAGATGTGGATGAGGCAGTGTGTGCTAAATATTTCACCATGATGTTGGAAGGAACAGCTCATACTTGGTTGAAGAGCTTACCGACCAACTCTGTCGGATCATGGGCTGAATTGAAGCACCGGTTTATCCAGAACTTCAAAGATACTTGTAAGCAGCCGATGTCAATCGTGGATCTATCCGCTTGTGTCCAAGAGGAAGGGGAGTCCACGACCCATTGGGTCAAACGGGTCTCAGCGATTTTGCATTCATCAGATCGTATCAATGCAGACACCGCAGTGTTAACATTAGAGGGCAATTGCCGTTTCCTATAGCTCAAACAGAAGTTAGGAAGGCTCAAACGTCACTGCGATGATATGTCAACGCTCATGGCCGCTTTGGTTAAATGTGCCAATTCAGATAATACCAAGGACCCGGATTCAGAGGAGGACAAACCGGGGAAAGGGAAGAAGAACGGCAACGCCACGGGTCAGCAGCATAATCCGGCAGTCCATGGGAACAACGGTAAGCGCAAGGCCGACAGCAGCTTGGACTTTGTTGCTAACACCAATGCTCAGGAGAATGGCCAGCGCCATAAGAGCAAGCAGCCCCAGAGGGGTGGAGGTTCAGGCCCTAGTTTGGAGCGCCTGTTAAATCAGCCCTGTCCAAAGCATGGATGAAAGGAGAAGCCAGCATCGCATCTTTGGAAGGACTATTATATCATGCGGGATTTTAAGAATTCCAATATGTTCCAGTATGATAACGGCCTGCCTGGCGGTTCAGGAGGAGGTTTCCATGGGCCGGGTTTCGGAGGTGGTGGTTCCGGTTTAGGGTTTCAAGGCAACCAAACCAGACACATCAATCAAGGGCACCAAGGAAACCAGGGAGGCTACAACCATCAGGGGAATCAGCAGCAGCAACAGCAGTTGGGTTACCAGAGCAATTCCAAGCAGCTAAATAACGGGCAATATCATGTCTTCACTACTAGTTTGTGTAAGCGTGATCAGAAGCTTCACAAGAGGGCAGCAAACTCTGTTGAACTGGCAGTGCCTCAGTATTTACGCTGGTATGAGCAACCCATTTTGTGGAGTAGAGAGGATCACCCACCCTGGGTTGATAATTCGGGTCACTTGGCCCTAGTGGTACCCCGCAAGTTGGGGGATACAAGTTTACTAAAGTGCTCATGGATGGGGGAAACAGTATCAACATTCTATATTATGATACATTCTGCCGTATGGGGTTGACAGATAAGAATCTTAAACCGTCAAATACGGTCTTTCATGGTGTGGTGCCTGGTAAGTCTGCATATCCTGTTGGCAAGATAGCCTTAGAGGTAGCTTTTGGAGATGATTATGATTCAAGGTCAGAAACATTGATGTTTGAGGTGGTAAAGATCAAAAGTCCGTACCACGCCTTGTTTGGGCGGCCGGCTTATGCTAAATTCATGGCGAGGCCATGTTATGTTTATCTACAGCTTAAAATGCCAGGTCATAAGGGGACTATCACAGTACATGGAAGCAGAAAGATCGCTTTGGAGTGTGAGGAAGGTGATGCGGCTTATGCTGAGTCGGTTTGTGCCACGGAAGAGTTGAAATTCTATAAGGAGAAAGTTGATCCGGCAGATATGACCTCTTTGAAAAAGCCGACTACGGAACATGATCCGGTGTTGAAGTTCAAATCGGCTACAGATACTAAAATGATTGATTTTGTTCCTGGTGACTCATCCAAGCAATTCAGCATCAGCGCGAACCTAGATCCCAAATAGGAAAGCGCGCTCATCGAGTTCATCCATGAGAACCGAGACATCTTTGCATGGAAACCTTCTGACATGCCAGGTGTACCGAGGGAACTCGCTGAGCACAAACTTAACATTGATCCTAAGTTTAAACCGGTCCAGCAGTTTCTCCGCCGCTTCAATGAAGAAAGGCGTAAGGCTATCGGGGAAGAGGTAGCCCGTTTGTTGGCCGCAGGGTTTATTGTAGAGGTTTTTCATCCAGAGTTGTTGGCTAATCCGGTGCTGGTTCTCAAGAAAAACGACACTTGGCGTATGTGTGTGGATTACACAGATTTAAACAAGGCTTGCCCTGCACACCCCTTTGCTCTCCCTCGCATTGATCAGATAATTGCTGCTAGGCAGGTTGTGACCGTTTGTGTTTTCTGGATGCTTACTCTGGTTATCATCAGATCAAAATGGCAGTTAAGGACCAGGAGAAGACAACTTTCATAACTCCCTTTGGAGCCTTCTGCTATGTCTCCATGCCCTTTGGACTCAAGAGTGCCCAGGCAACGTATCAGTGCTGTGTTCAGAATTGCCTTCATAAACAAATTGGGCGCAATGTTCATGCATATGTGGATGATATTGTGATAAAATCCAGAAAGGAGGAAACATTGATAGATGATCTGTGAGAAACCTTTGACAACCTCCAGGTTTACAAGATGATGCTCAATTCGGAGAAGTGTGTCTTTGGTGTCCCGGCAGGCAAGCTCTTGGGTTTTCTGGTGTCAAACAGAGGCATTGAGGCTAATCCGGAAAAGATTTCAGCAATTACATCTTTGGCTAAACCGGCGTGTATCAATGACGTTCAACGTCTGGCCAGCCGGATTATAGCCTTGAGCCGGTTTATCAGTCGCCTTGGAGAGAAGGCCATCCCTTTATATCAGATGCTCAAGAAAACAAATAACTTTGTCTGGAGCGAGGCAACTGATAAAGCGTTCAAGGATCTGAAGAGGCAGTTAGCTGAACTGCCCGTGCTTGCAGCACCGATCGATAAATAGCCGTTAGTGCTATATGTGGCTGCTAATGCCCGGGTTGTTAGCGTAGCTATTGTGGTAGAGCGCAAGGAGCTTGGTAAGGAATATCCAGTTCAACGAACGGTTTATTATATCAGTGTGGTGCTTATTGAGTCAAAGCAGAGGTATCCGCGTTGGCAGAAGCTGGTGTATGGAGTGTTTATGGCAAGCCGGAAGCTTAAACATTATTTTCAGGGCCATCCCATCACAGTGGTTAGTTCAGCTCCTCTGGGAGATATCATCCAAAATAGAGAAGCAACTGGCCGAATTGCCAAGTGGGCTATTGAGCTTGGACCTCATGGGCTCAAATATATACCCCGCACAGCGATCAAGTCCCAGGCACTCGTGGACTTCATCAATGATTGGACAGAGTTACAGGCACCTGAAGAGAAACCAGATAATACATATTGGACTATTCATTTTGATGGGTCCAGACAGTTGGAGGGCTCGGGGGCTGGAGTCATACTAACTTCCCCACGAGGTGGCAAGTTTTGTTATGTCCTCCGATTAATGTTCCCTTGTACTAACAATGCAGCTGAATATGAGGCTTTGCTCCATGGTCTCCGGATGGCTAAGAAGATGAATTTAAGTCGGGTTAAGTGCTTCGGCGATTCAGATCTAGTGGCTCAATAGGTGTCTGGCACTTGGGATTCTAAGGACCCACTCATGGCTGCATATCGGCGAGAGGTGGACATAGTGGCCGGTCACTTTAAGGGTTATTAGGTGGACCATATAGACCGGTGGAAGAATGAAGCGGTGGACGCTTTAAGTCATCTTGGTTCCCAGGGTAAACCGGTTCCGCCAAATATCTTTCTTGACGTGTTGCATAATCCGTCAGTCAAGGTACCAACCGAAGATGATTTGGCTATTCCTGATCCGGAGGCTCAGTTGGTGGCAGCTTTATATGCCATACCGGATTGGACAATCCCATATCTGGCTTACATGAACCGGGGCGAGTTACCAGACGATGAAACGTTGGCTCGACAGATAATCCGGTGTTCCAAGTCCATGACCATACTCAACGGGGAGGTACATCGCTACAACGTTTCAGGCGCAATTCAGTGTTGTGTTTCTCCTCAAGAGGGTTGTGAGGTTTTGCGAGAAATCCATGAAGGGGACTGCAGTCACCACGCCGTTCCAAAGTCTTTGGTTGCTAAAGCTTTTCGCCACGGGTTTTACTGGTTGACAGCACATGCTGATGCCGAGGATTTAGTCAAGAGATGTGATGGGTGTCAAAAATTCGCCCGCCGTGCGCACATTCCGGCTCAAGAGTTGAGGATGATTCCAATAACTTGGCCATTTGTGATTTGGGGGCTTGATATGGTTGGACCCTTCAAGCGATCCAAGGACAAAAAGACCCACCTGTTAGTAGCAGTTGATAAATTCACCAAATGGGTGGAAGCAGAGCCAGTCAGCAAGTGTGATGCAGCCATGACAGTTCAATTCATCAAAAAGGTGATATTCCGGTTTGGTTTTCCACACAGCATTATAACTGATAATGGTACTAACCTGTCAAAAGGGGAGATGGAAGAATTTTGTCAACGTGAGCACATCCGGCTCGATCTAGCATCGGTGGCTCACCCCCAGTCTAATGGTCAAGCAGAGAGGGCAAATCAAGAAATTCTACGAGGTATCAAACCCAGGCTTATGGTTCCTTTAAAGTGGACACCGGGTTGTTGGGTTGAGGAGCTACCTTCTATATTATGGAGCATCAACACCACACCCAATAGGTCTACGGGTTACACACCTTTCTTCATGGTTTATAGAATGGAGGCAGTTCTTCCTAGTGACATCCGTCACGACTCGCCCCGTGTGACAGCCTATGTTGAAGCTGATAATGAGAAGGCACGTCAAGATTCTCTGGACCTGTTGGATGAAGAACGTGATCTTGCAGCAGCACGATCGGCGATTTATCAACAAGATCTCCGATGTTATCACGGCCGCCGGGTTAAAACCAGAACCTTTCAAGAAGGTGATTTGGTGCTCCGGCTCATCCAGGATCAGACTAATATGCACAAGTTATCCCCACCTTGGGAAGGACCCTTTATGGTCAGCAAAAATCTGCACAACGGGTCTTACTACCTCATTGATGTTCGAGAGCACAAAGACTCACGTCAATCGTAGGAGGAGACCAAGCGGCCATGGAACATAGCTCTTCTTCGGCCTTACTATACTTGAAGCCATAGGCTCTTCATATGTACATATTTATGACAGTGTATATATCATATAATAAACCAGAGCCTCCGTTACAAGCGGGGTATCTGTTCTTTTTACATCTTGTGTGTGCTTATAAGAGTTTACTGAAAAAGCGGAATTTTTTATTAATCCGGTCTTAGCAGCTGCACGGATATAAAGAAAATCACTAGGGGGCTTGGTCATATTTGAACTACAGCTACACCTCTTGATCGGTTTTGAAACCATGAAGGGATATCACTAGGGGGCTTGGTTGTTATCACACCATAGCTACACCTCTTGATAGGCATTTAAGCCACAAAAGAAAAATATGTGGAGCCAAAGAGAGTGTTGCATAAAGCACAGACTCAAACATGGGCACACACTGAGCACAGCTCACAAAGTTACTTGGGGGCTCTTTTTTGCAAAGCAACAAAGAGTTTGAGAGGACCCTTGTAATTGGCTATCAAGCCACGACTTGGAAGCCTGGTGTATTCACCTAAAAACCCAGGTTAACCTTCCTTCATCAAGTAAGCCACTCATGTCCAGGTAATCCTGGTATGACCCACCGAACATTTGACATGTCAATCTTTTATAGACCCTGAACTTGTCAAAGTTAAAACGATGATTGGTTAATTGGAGGCCCATCTTAAAAGGCTTTGTTAAATGGTTTAACTCAGAGGCCTGGCAGCCCATGAAAAGCCTCGATTTGGAGCCTGGCAGCTCGTAAAAAGCCTTGCATATTTTCCTTTTTGAGTTTTATTTGTTGAAGTTCATAAGTATCTTTTGCTAACCCGATGTCCTTGTCCCGGCTTGCTTTTCAACTACAAGTTGTCATCACATGATCAGTTATAAACCAGTGTTTATTGACCCGGTCTGGTTTGACTAAATCACCAGTGTTATAAAGAAAACCCGGTAGTTATCCCGGTCCGGTTTACTATATAGACCGACACTATAAAGATGGGGTTATCAACGTTCCAGATTGGTATTAACACCTTTGCCATATACACTGTTGGTCAACCAATGAGGTATGTTATGCATATTGCTTTTTATACAAACACTTCGATTATTCATCTATGTATTGTATACTTCTTGGACATCATGACCCGTCTAGTGGTAAACCGCTAGATACTTTTAAGTTGTTGTACCCAGGAACACAATTCATCATGGGTTATGCATAAATATATCCCAAAAGGTGGCACAAGTTGTCACGAGGTATTACAAAACATGCTCGATGGCATGGCAAATAACGGAGTTTTGGCTATCCTATTACAAGAAGCTTTCAAAGCAGCTCCAATGGCATAATTGTTTTTCACAATATCGGCACACAGTGGCCAGTAAACCGGCGACCGGTTTAGGACACTTCGTCTGGACGGTTTGATGGTTGAGGGTCAGTTGGTGTGGGCACTTCTTCATCCCTCCCCAAACGCTGGAAATCAACCGTCGACCAATCGATTCCAGTTAAAGCTTGAAATACTGCTTCTTCATGGATAAGATTGGAGGGGTTAATATCAGGAGCATAAGTGTGCTTACGAATCAGAGGCACAAGTTCTTCAACTTCATGGATGTCGGTCGGCTGTCTTTTCCCCTCAGCGTCATAAACCGGTTGAAAATGGGACAAATCTGTATCATCGACCAGCTTGCTGGCTGCTGGCCGCATCTGTTTGGTTAGCCGCCGGAGGTCATCATTGTCGAAGTTTGAACCGTCTTCCTTCACACCTGGGTATCCTTTAATGATATCCTCCGCTTCAAGGTCTGGAATCCAGGCTTTGGCTCGAATAAGTGCGGTTAAAGCTCCTGCTCTGGGAGCTGCCTTCTTCAATTCGGCAATACGGGCTGGTAACATGGCCAGTTTCTCAAGTGTTTCTTTAATCAAAGTTGGGGCTGGTTTGTTGTAAGCTGCCGTGCAAATAGCCCGCTGAGACCCAGAGTACAACTGTTCAACCAAAGTATACGCCGCTTTGAGCTTCATCCGCATGTCTGTACCAAGATGAGCAATCCGAGTACCTACCAAAGATTTATATCCACATTCTGGTCAGTGATAAGGTTCATTGACTTACACAAAACACATAAACAGATACTTACCAAAGATAGCAGAAGTCATAGCATTGATTTGCCGTTTCAAGCCAGCTAGTTCATCTACAATTGGTTTCAGGGCTGCCTCGACGTCTTCAGCTCTTTTGGTTAAACTGGATTTTTCGGTTTCCTAGTTGGCACGATCTTTGTTGAAAGATTCCTTCAGCTTTTCCATTACGGCCAGGCCTTGGGTCAGCTCCTCTTTGGCTTTTGCAGCCTCTGCTTGTTGTGACTTCACATTCTCTTGCAAGTCAGAATTTTGGGCATCTTTGCTTCTCAGTTCAGCCTGCAACATTGAAGGTATATTAAACAATAGGTTATATATGTTCTAAGTACAAAGCATATAACAAGTTATGCACTTCATACTTGGGGGCTAATGCCTGTTCGCTCTAAAGTGTTGCATTTTATATAAGTCTCCAGAACAATGCAAGCATTATCCTGGACACTTGGGGGCTAATGTGCGTCTGTTCTAAAGTGGATGCATGGATTAAAACCTAGATTAACTTGCCCAGTTAAACCGGCCTTTGGGGGCTATGCTGCAAAAGGTTATTTAATTGTTAAAAGATGAGTCTTGTTTTTTATTAGAGACCTGTTTCGAGGATCAATGATGAGAAACTTAAAGTGTTACAAAGACCCGGTTTATGATTAACATCATAAAACGGCCCTTGGGGGCTACTTGGGCTACTGTCTCAGCTATGAATCAATAAACAAAGGGATATGAACTTACCTCATATCGCTCTTTCATCAAGTTCACCAAACCGGCTTCATAGTCCCGGTTTGAGTGCAGACGGTTCAAGAAGCCAGAGTGAAGCTCTTCATCATTGAGATGAGCATAGCTTGATAAATCGCTGCTCCATTTGCCTTTTTCCCTAGCAGCTTGCTCTTCTAGGCGACCGGGAGCGGCTACCGTGGTCTCGAATCCGGTGAAGATCAAGTCTCCACGGGTGTCCGCAACATAGTTCAAGCTCCCAAATCTGACCTGATGGCCAGGGGCGTAGCTTTTGATCTGCTCCAAATGGCCAAGAGAATTGGCCCGCAGTGCAAAGCTATCGAACACGAAGATCTGTCCAGGGAGGAAAGTTTCTCCTCGGACAGCGTCATTATGGACGATTGAAGGGGCCATCAAACCCTTTAGTGACAACATAGTTGAACTCTCAATGAAAGCACCAATGAAGGTGTCAAAACCAGCGGATCTCGGGTAGGGGGTCCCGAACTGTGCATCTAAGGTCGATGGTAACAGGAGACAAGGGACACGATGTTTACCCGGGTTCGGGCCCTCTCTATAGAGGTAATACCCTACGTCCTGCTTGATTGATATTGATGAATATGAGTGTTACAAGAGTTGATCTACCTTGAGATCGTAATGGCTAAACCCTAGAGGTCTAGCGTGTATGGCTATGATGATCAGTATCCTCTATCTGGACTAAGTCCTCCGGTTTATATAGACACCAGGAAGATCTAGGGTTACATAAGGTCGGTTACAAAGAAAGGAATCTACATATTCGACGCCAAGCTTGCCTTCCACGCCAAGGAGAGTCCTATCTGGACATGGGTACATTCTTCGGTCTTCGTATCTTCACAGCCCATCAGTCCGGCCCATAGCTAACAGGCCGAACGACCGAGGACCCCTTAGTCCAGTACTCCCTCAGCATGCTCGAGGGGCATGCACACGGCCATCGTCGAAGCGAGGCCTAAGCTTTTCAAGACACCTTGCTTGCTGCTATCTAGTCTTGCGAGATTTGCTCACCATGATACAGAGGCGTACATGATGCCCCTCGACTTCAATCCGACTCCATTAGCCGAAACTTCTTTGCAGGTATGTAGTGGGTCGCCGTACATCATTTCCCTCGACTTCGATCCGATCACCATCGCCCGAAACTTCTTGCAGGTATGTATTGGGTCTGCATGAACTCCCACTAGATGGCTGCCGCCAGAGAAGACGGGGAAAAGTTGGTGCACGTGAACTTCCAGACCTCCCATGAGATTATCCTTCCTCCGTTGGATGATATAGAGTTTTACCTTCACAGTCCAAGTCATCTAGATTACGTCGTCAGTTGGACGCACCTTGTTTTGCAGAAGATTGTAATCTGCGAAGTGCCCACACGACATGTGGATTATGCAGACTTCAAGCTAATTGCGTTGTTCGACAAGGGACTCGCCTATCTTTTCCACCGGTGCGTTCTTTAGCAGGAGACATCTCAGCTCGTAGTAGATTGTCGTCAAAGCCGATACACACTTCTGTGATGCTATTGAACACAATGGCATCATCTACGCGATCGACAAAGCAGATGGCACCACGTATTGCTGGGATGACGCGTGTAAGTTGTTTCCATCTGATGTTAATGATGACGCCATGACACTATTTGAACTTTTTGTGATGATTGACATATCCCTGTTTGAGCAGAATTTGAGTAGAACTATGGGAATGTATTAGAGACGCCGTAAATCAGCTATATTTGGAATGAGTTAATTCATGCAATTGTGACCATGTCATTACAGCCAATTTGTACCCCTAAATAATCAAACTATTAGGAAGATATTGATACTCTGCTTATTTTATAGTAACCTATATACTACTAAATATGAGTGTGTATCAATGGCCATGTTAGTTTCCTCATTTTCATGATGTAGAAACAAGCATCACACTGTTGATTTCATCTAACCATACAATAGGGAAGTAAATGTGCATATGGAGAACTCTATATTTTGAAGTAGTGAAATCCTATAATGCTTGCCATGTGTACATACCTATGTTCGCCCTTCAACAATCAATAGCTAGAATAATATGCTCACAAAAAATTTGCCCACAGAACATGAGTATATAACAATGCATGTTTTGTTAGTTTCCTTGAAGAATTTGTTTGTGAGTACAGAACATGATTACATAACATGCATGACATGGTAGTTTCCCGTGAAGAATCGATTGTGAGATAACATGAGTATAACCATGCATGGCAATTCTATATTTTCGAACCCAGAATACATTTCCCTGTATTTTCCTCCCAGTTCCAACAGGGACATATCAATGCTGTTTCTTGCATTATCCTACTCCTACTCTGAACAATGCTGATCTTACATTAACAATGCCTGTCCTTTTTGATATGATGCAGTGTCCCTAGAGTTACCACCCTTTGTAATCACACCACCTTTGCCAAAAACATGGAAGCACAACTGGTTCCTCGCTTGATCAGAGGACGGCAAAAGGCTGATGATCATTCGGACACATGAGCCGGAAAAGTTTTATTGCAAAAACCCCACTACATGCAAGCACCGTGAAATACGTGAGTATCCGGATAGTGGATGTTACATCTATGAGCAGGATACCCGCTTGTTGGGGCCTACATGATTTTTGAGTTGGAGGCGGGTAAACAGCCTTGGTTCATACTCTCTGTTTCTCAGACTCAATTATCCGATTAACCAGGAGATCACCGTTGGCAAGGACCTTGATGGCAGAGAGGCTCTGTTTGCTATGGAAAACTGTGTCTACACAGCGAGCCCTAGGAGTTCGGGAGCAAACTCCCCTGATTGTCAATGATACAACCTGCAGCCAAAAGAAGGTGAGAATGACAAAGGCATCTGTATTAACTTTGATTCTTGGATGTGTAGAGTCCGACAGACAGTGATGTGGTTCAAGCCTTCAGGTTGATAGGTAATTGGGCTGTTGCGTCGAAAGGGTGGAGTACTGGTGTCTCTGGATCACTGGTGGCTGAACCGGGGCTGCAAACTATGATGGTGTTGGATCATCCCTCTTAGAATGACTTGTTGTCTTTGCTGCTTGTTCTGGATGGGTAGTTCTCTCTTTTGTTATGCATTTCCTTGTCATTTGGTCATCCTTGTCTATGTCACTCTTACTATGTAATAGTTGCCTCTATTTAGAATGTCATTCTTGTCTGGATCATGAGAGTGTGAGCGCTGCAGATGGGTGCATTTTGGTGGTGTACCAAGACTTCTTATGAACTATCATGTCTTGCTGTTTATGTCAGTAGTAGTCACTAGTCAGTGTTTGAATGTTGTATATATCGTTGTTTCGAACTGTTTATTGTCTCGAACAACTGGTGGGCTAAATGAGGTCATCACCATTCTCTAGTGTTCAGAGTATATCTCCTTTTTTCAAGTTATAATTTGAGCTCAGTGTCTTTTCGATGATGTACACTTGTTTGGGCCAGTGAGGTGTCGTTGAATATGGGCCAAGTAGTAACACAATGCCAAATAGGTCAATTATGACTCTCAGGCCGGGCTCTCAAAAGATCCTAAAAAAGTACGGGCTCTCAAAAAAAGAAAGAATAGGGACTCTTAGACCGACATGTGGGTGCCACCGGTGTTTTCGTGCGCTTGTGTGCCGAGAGCATATTGGCGCGTGTTTGAAATTCATGCTACCTTTTCATCCCCAATCAACCCCACCTCTGGAATCTCGACTCCTACTCCAGTTCCCCCAAATCCCCCTCCTGTACTCCCTGTACTCAAGCGCACTATCATGTCGCCGGTCAACGCAGATCTCCGAGCCGGAGATCCCGAGGTCCGTCCTGCCTTTGGGCGTTGCATGCTGTCGCTCAACAGTGGCATGGCGGCGCTTGACGACCAGTTGCCAGCAAAGTGCTGATGGTAACCATCAACGGCGACCGTCCTCCCGTCTCGGCGGACGACCTTGTCAAAGCTCTTGTCATTGCGCACGACATCCAAATAAGTGACTTGCTCGTCGAAGTCTGTCCGCCACCGATAGATTTCTTTGTCAGGTTCCGGACAACTTTCGACTGCAGTCGTGTGTTTGAATCTTCCCGTCGTTTTTTCTGCGATGGCGCGCTGGTGAGCTTTGATCGGTGGCACCCAGGATGGGGCTCGGTGCCCTCTGAGCTTGAGTTTTTAACAAAGCTTACCTTCCACGGCATGCCTCGATGTGCTTGGAATAGCGAGTCCATGAATGAGCTTATCAATGACCTTGGAGGTGAGCTCGTAAGTATGTTTGTTCATCCAGACAGCTGGGCTCTTGTTGGGGAACGTAGTAATTTCGAAAATTTTCCTACGCACACGCAAGATCATGGTGATGCATAGCAACGAGGGGGAGAGTGTTGTCTACGTACCAACGCAGACCGACTGCGGAAGCGATCACACAACGTAGAGGAAGTAGTCGTACGGCTTCTTCCCGATCCGACCGATCCAAGCACCGTTACTCCGGCACCTCCGAGTTCTTAGCACACGTTCAGCTCGATGACGATCCTCGGGCTCCGATCCAGCAAAGCGTCGAGGAAGAGTTCCGTCAGCACGACGGCGTGGTGACGATCTTGATGTACTACCGACGCAGGGCTTCGCCTAAGCACTGTAACGGTATGATCGAGGTGGAATTTGGTGGCAGGGGGCACCGCACACGGCTAATGAACGATCTCAAGGATCAACTTGTGTGTCTCTAGGGTGCCCCCTGCCCCTGTATATAAAGGATGGAGGAGGAGGAGGCCGGCCAAGGCAAAGGTGCGGCCAGGATAGGGAGTCCTACTAGGACTCCAAGTCCTAGTAGGAGTCCACCAAAAGGGGAGGAAGGGAGAAGGAATAGGAGGAGAAGGAGAGGTGGCCGGCCCCTTTTTCCCTAGTCCAATTCGGACCAAAGGGGAGGGGGGGCGCAGCAGCCTTTTCCTCTTCCCACTAAAGCCCATCAAGGCCCATTACTTCTCCCGTAACTACCCGGTACTCCAAAAAATACCCGAATCACTCGGAACCTTTCCGATGTCCGAATATAGTCGTCCAATATATCGATCTTTACGTCTCGACCATTTCGAGACTCCTCGTCATGTCCCCGATCTCATCCGGGACTCCGAACTCCTTCGGTACATCAATACTCATAAACTCATAATATAACTGTCATCGAAACCTTAAGCGTGCGGACCCTACGGTTCGAGAACAATGTAGACATGACCGAGACACGTCTCCGGTCAATAACCAATAGCGGGACCTGGATGCCCATATTGGCTCCTACATATTCTACGAAGATCTTTATCGGTCAGACCGCATAACAACATACGTTGTTCCCTTTGTCATCGGTATGTTACTTGCCCGAGATTCGATCGTCGGTATCCAATACCTAGTTCAATCTCGTTACCGGCAAGTCTCTTTACTCGCTCTGTAATACATCATCCCACAACTAACTCATTAGTTGCAATGCTTGCAAGGCTTAAGTGATGTGCATTACCGAGAGGGCCCAGAGATACCTCTCCGACAATCGGAGTGACAAATCCTAATCTCGAAATACGCCAACCCAACATCTACCTTTGGAGACACCTGTAGTACTCCTTTATAATCACCCAGTTACGTTGTGACGTTTGGTAGCACCCAAAGTGTTCCTCCGGTAAACGGGAGTTGCATAATCTCATAGTCATAGGAACATGTATAAGTCATGAAGAATAGCAACAGCAACATACTAAACGATCGGGTGCTAAGCTAATGGAATGGGTCATGTCAATCAGATCATTCAACTAATGATGTGACCTCATTAATCAAATAACAACTCTTTTGTCCATGGTTAGGAAACATAACCATCTTTGATTAACGAGCTAGTCAAGTAGAGGCATACTAGTGACACTCTGTTTGTCTATGTATTCACACATGTATTATGTTTCCGGTTAATACAATTCTAGCATGAATAATAAACATTTATCATGATATAAGGAAATAAACAATAACTTTATTATTGCCTCTAGGGCATATTTCCTTCAGTCTCCCACTTGCACTAGAGTCAATAATCTAGTTCACATCGCCATGTGATTTAATAGCAATAGTTCACATCACCATGTGATTAACACCCATAGTTCACATCGTCATGTGACCAACACTCAAAGGGTTTACTAGAGTCAGTAATCTAGTTCACATATCTATGTGATTAACACCCAAAGAGTACTAAGGTGTGATCATGTTTTGCTTGTGAGATAATTTTAGTCAACGGGTCTGTCACATTCAGATCCGTAAGTATTTTGCAAGTTCTATGTCTACAATGCTCTACACGGAGCTACTCTAGCTAATTGCTCCCACTTTCAATATGTATCCAGATTGAGACTTTAGATTTATCTGGATCAGTGTCAAAAACTTGCATCGACGTAACCCTTTACGACGAACCTTTTTGTCACGTCCATAATCGAGAAACATATCCTTATTTCACTAGGGATAATTCTGACCGCTGTCCAGTGATCTACTCCTAGATCACTATTGTACTCCCTTGCCAAATCAGTGCAGGGTATATAATAGATCTGGTACACAGCATGGCATACTTTATAGAACCTATGAATGAGGCATAGGGAATGACTTTCATTCTCTTTCTATCTTCTGCCGTGGTCGGGCTTTGAGTCTTTACTCAACTTCACACCTTGTAACACAGGCAAGAAACTTTTTCTTTGACTGTTCCATTTTGAACTACTTCAAAATCTTGTCAAGGTATGTACTTATTGAAAAACTTATCAAGCGTCTTGATCTATCTCTATAGATCTTGAAGCTCAATATGTAAGCAGCCTTACGAAGTCTTTCTTTGAAAAACTCCTTTCAAACACTCCTTTTATGCTTTACAGAATAATTCTACATTATTTCCGATCAACAATATGTCATTCACATATACTTATCAGAAATGCTATAGTGCTCCCACTCACTTTCTCGTAAATACAGGCTTCACCGCAAGTCTGTATAAAACTATATGCTTTGATCAACTCATCAAAGCGTATATTCCAACTCCGAGATGTTTGCACCAGTCCACAGATAGATCGCTGGAGCTTGCATATTTAGTCAACACCTTTAGGATCGACAAAACCTTCTAGTTGCATCGTATACAACTTTTCTTTAGCAAATCCATTAAGGAATGCAGTTTGTTTATCCATTTGCCAGATTTCATAAAATGCGGCAATTGCTAACATGATTCGGACAGACTTAAGCATAAATACGAGTGAGAAAATCTCATCGTAGTCAACACCTTGAACTTGTCGAAAACCTTTTGCGACAATTCTAGCTTTGTAGATAGTAACACTACTATCTGCGTCCGTCTTCCTCTTGAAGATCCATTTATTTTCTATGGCTTGCCGATCATCGGGCAAGTCAACCAAAGTCCATACTTTGTTCTCATACATGGATCATATCTCAGATTTCATGGCTTCAAGCCATTTTGCGGAATCTGGGCTCACCATCGCTTCTTCATAGTTCGTAGGATCATCATGATCTAGTAGCATGACTTCCAGAACAGGATTACCGTACCACTCTGGTGCGGATCTTACTCTGGTTGATCTACGAGGTTCAGTAGTGTCTTGTTCTGAAGTTTCATGATCATCATCATTAGCTTCCTCACTAACTGGTGTAGGTGTCACAGAAACATTTTTCTGTGATGTACTACTTTCCAATAAGGGAGCAGGTACAGTTACCTCGTCAAGTTCTACTTTCCTCCCACTCACTTCTTTCGAGAGAAACTCCTTCTCCAGAAAGTTTCCGAATTTAGCAACAAAAAGTCTTGCCTTCGGATCTGTGATAGAAGGTGTATCCAATAGTTTCCTTTGGATATCCTATGAAGATGCACTTTCTCCGATTTGAGTTTTTGAGCTTATCAGGATGAAACTTTTTCATATAAGCATCGTAACCCCAAACTTTAAGAAACGACAACTTTGGTTTCTTGCCAAACCATAGTTCATAAGGCGTCGTCTCGACGGATATAGATGGTGCCCCTTTTTTTTAACGTGAATGCAGCTGTCTCTAATGCATAACCCCAAAATGATAGTGGTAGATCGGTAAGAGACATCATAGATCGCACTATATCTAATAAAGTACGGTTATGACGTTCGGACACACCATTACACTATGGTGTTCCTTGTGGCGTGAGTAGTGAAACTATTTCACATTGTTTTTTAACTGAAGGCCAAACTCGTAACTCAAATACTCTTCTCTACGATCAGATCATAGAAACTTTATTTTCTTGTTACGATGATTTTTCACTTCACTCTGAAATTCTTTGAACTTTTCAAATGTTTCAGACTTATGTTTCATCAAGTAGATATACTCATATCTGCTCAAATCATCTGTGAAGATCAGAAAATAATGATACCTGTCGCGAGCCTCAATATTCATCGGACCACATACATCAGTATGTATGATTTTCAACAAATCTTTTCTCGCTCCATTGTTCTGGAGAACGGCGTTTTAGTCATCTTGCCCAAAAGGCATGGTTCGCAAGCATCAAGTGATTCATAATCAAGTGATTCCGAAAGCCCATCAGCATGGAGTTTCTTCATGCGCTTTATACCAATATGACCTAAACAGCAATGCCACAAATAAGTTGCACTATCATTATTAACTTTGCATCTTTTGGTTTCAATATTATGAATATGTGTATTATTAAGATCGAGATCCAATGAACTATTTTCATTGGGTGTGTAACCATATAAGGTTTTATTCATGTAAAGAGAACAACAATTTATTCTTTTACTTAAATGAATAACCGTATTACAATAAACATGATCAAATCATATTCATGCTCAAAACAAACACCAAATAACACTTATTTAGTTTCAACACTAATCCCGAAAGTATAGGGGAGTGTGCGATGATGATCATATCAATCTTGGAACTACTTCCAACACATATCGTCACTTCACCCTTAACTAGTCTCTGTTTATTCTGCAACTCCCGTTTCAAGTTAGCAACTGAACTAGTATCAAATACTGAGGGTTTGCTATAAACACTAGTAAAGTACACATCAATAACATGTATATCAAATATACTTATGTTCACTTTGCCATCCTTCTTATCCGCCAATCACTTGGGGTAGTTCCGCTTCCAGTGACCAGTCCCTTTGCAGTAGAAGCACTTAGTCTCAGGCTTAGGATCAGACTTGGGCTTCTTCACTTGAGCAGCAACTTGCTTGCCGTTCTTCTTGAAGTTCCCCTTCTTTCCTTTGCCCTTTTTCTTGAAACTAGTGGTCTTGTCAACCATCAACACTTGATGTTTTTCTTCGATTTCTACCTTCGTTGATTTCAGCATCACGAAGAGTTTGGGAGTTGTCTCCGTTATCCCTTGCATATTATAGTTCATCACGAAGTTCTACTAACTTAGTGATGGTGACTAGAGAATTCTGTCAATCACTATCTTATCTGGAAGATTAACTCCCACTTGATTCAAGCGATTGTAGTACCCAGACAATCTGAGCACATGCTCACTAGTTGAGCGATTCTCCTCCATCTTTTAGCTATAGAACTTGTTGGAGACTTCATATCTCTCAACTCGGGTATTTGCTTGAAATATTAACTTCAACTCCTGGAACATCTCATATGGTCCATGATGTTCAAAACATCTTTGAAGTCCCGATTCTAAGCCATTAAGCATGGTGCACTTAAACTATCAAGTAGTCATCATATTGAGCTAGCCAAACGTTCATAACGTCTGCATCTGCTCCTGCAATAGGTCTGTCACCTAGCGGTGCATCAAGGACATAATTCTTCTCTGCAGCAATGAGGATAAACCTCAGATCACGGATCCAATCCGCATCATTGCTACTAACATCTTTCAACACAATTTTCTCTAGGAACATATCAAAAATAAACACAGGGAAGCAACAGCGTGAGCTATTGATCTACAACATAATTTGCAAAATACTACCAGGACTAAGTTCATGATAAATTTAAGTTCAATTAATCATATTACTTAAGAACTCCCACTTAGATAGATATCCCTCTAATCCTCTAAGTGATCACGTGATCCAAATCAACTAAACCATAACCGATCATCACGTGAGATGGAGTAGTTTTCAATGGTGAACATCATTATGTTGATCATATCTACTATATGATTCACGCTCGACCTTTCGGTCTCCGTGTTCCGAGGCCATATCTGTATATGCTTGGCTCGTCAAGTATAACCTGAGTATTCCGCATGTGCAACTGTTTTGCACCCGTTGTATTTGAACGTAGAGCCTATCACACCCGATCATCACGTGGTGTCTCAGCACGAAGAACTTTTGCAACGGTGCATACTCAGGGAGAACACTTCTTGATAATTTAGTGAGAGATCATCTTATAATGCTACCGTCAATCAAAGCAAGATAAGATGCATAAAAGGATAAACATCACATGCAATCAATATAAGTGATATGATATGGCCATCATCATCTTGTGCTTTGTGATCTCCATCTCCGAAGCACCGTCATGATCACCATCGTCACCGGCTTGACACCTTGATCTCCATCGTAGCATCGTTGTCGTCTCGCCAATCTTATGCTTCCACGACTATCACTACCGCTTAGTAATAAAGTAAAGCATTACATCGCGATTGCATTGCATACAATAAAGCGACAACCATATGGCTCCTGCCAGTTGCCGATAACTCGGTTACAAAACATGATCATCTCATACAATAAAATCAGCATCATGCCTTGACCATATCACATCACAACATGCCCTGCAAAAACAAGTTAGACATCCTCTACTTTGTTGTTGCAAGTTTTACGTGGCTGCTACGGGCTTAAGTAAGAACTCATCTCACCTACGCATCAAAACCACAACGATAGTTCGTCAAATAGACTCCGTTTTAACCTTCTCAAGGACCAGGCGTAGCCACACTTGGTTCAACTAAAGTTGGAGAGACTGTCTTCCGCAAGCCATCTATGTGCAAAGCACGTCGAGGGAACCGGTCTCGCGTAAGAGTACGCGTAAGGTTGGTCCGGATCGTCTCGTCCAACAATACCGCCGAACCAAAGTATGACATGCTGGTAGGCAGTATGACTTGTATCGCCCACAACTCACTTGTGTTCTACTCGTGCAAATAACATCAAACCATAAAAACCTAGGCTCGGATGCCACTGTTGGGGAACGTAGTAATTTCGAAAATTTTCCTACGCACACGCAAGATCATGGTGATGCATAGCAACGAGGGGGAGAGTGTTGTCTACGTACCAACGCAGACCGACTGCGGAAGCGATCACACAACGTAGAGGAAGTAGTCGTACGGCTTCTTCCCGATCCGACCGATCCAAGCACCGTTACTCCGGCACCTCCGAGTTCTTAGCACACGTTCAACTCGATGACGATCCTCGGGCTCCGATCCAGCAAAGCGTCGAGGAAGAGTTCCGTCAGCACGACGGCGTGGTGACGATCTTGATGTACTACCGACGCAGGGCTTCGCCTAAGCACTGTAACGGTATGATCGAGGTGGAATTTGGTGGCAGGGGGCACCGCACACGGCTAAGGAACGATCTCAAGGATCAACTTGTGTGTCTCTGGGGTGCCCCCTGCCCCTGTATATAAAGGATGGAGGAGGAGGAGGCCGGCCAAGGCAAAGGTGCGGCCAGGATAGGGAGTCCTACTAGGACTCCAAGTCCTAGTAGGAGTCCACCAAAAGGGGAGGAAGGGAGAAGGAATAGGAGGAGAAGGAGAGGTGGCCGGCCCCTTTTTCCCTAGTCCAATTCGGACCAAAGGGGAGGGGGGGCGCAGCAGCCTTTTCCTCTTCCCACTAAAGCCCATCAAGGCCCATTACTTCTCCCGTAACTACCCGGTACTCCAAAAAATACCCGAATCACTCGGAACCTTTCCGATGTCCGAATATAGTCGTCCAATATATCGATCTTTACGTCTCGACCATTTCGAGACTCCTCGTCATGTCCCCGATCTCATCCGGGACTCCGAACTCCTTCGGTACATCAATACTCATAAACTCATAATATAACTGTCATCGAAACCTTAAGCGTGCGGACCCTACGGTTCGAGAACAATGTAGACATGACCGAGACACGTCTCCGGTCAATAACCAATAGCGGGACCTGGATGCCCATATTGGCTCCTACATATTCTACGAAGATCTTTATCGGTCAGACCGCATAACAACATACGTTATTCCCTTTGTCATCGGTATGTTACTTGCCCGAGATTCGATCGTCGGTATCCAATACCTAGTTCAATCTCGTTACCGGCAAGTCTCTTTACTCGCTCTGTAATACATCATCCCACAACTAACTCATTAGTTGCAATGCTTGCAAGGCTTAAGTGATGTGCATTACCGAGAGGGCCCAGAGATACCTCTCCGACAATCGGAGTGACAAATCCTAATCTCGAAATACGCCAACCCAACATCTACCTTTGGAGACACCTGTAGTACTCCTTTATAATCACCCAGTTACGTTGTGACGTTTGGTAGCACCCAAAGTGTTCCTCCGGTAAACGGGAGTTGCATAATCTCATAGTCATAGGAACATGTATAAGTCATGAAGAATAGCAACAGCAACATACTAAACGATCGGGTGCTAAGCTAATGGAATGGGTCATGTCAATCAGATCATTCAACTAATGATGTGACCTCGTTAATCAAATAACAACTCTTTTGTCCATGGTTAGGAAACATAACCATCTTTGATTAACGAGCTAGTCAAGTAGAGGCATACTAGTGACACTCTGTTTGTCTATGTATTCACACATGTATTATGTTTCCGGTTAATACAATTCTAGCATGAATAATAAACATTTATCATGATATAAGGAAATAAACAATAACTTTATTATTGCCTCTAGGGCATATTTCCTTCAGCTCTGACGGTTATGGCATGGATGATGAAGCCGTCCACCATACCGAAGGTGATTGGTGTTGAGATACCGGCGCATGAACCAGGGTTGTACTATTCGTCGCCACCAAGGCCGCCGTGGACCATGTTAGGGATGTACCTGTATCGAGTGTTCGTGCATGTCGAAGAAGTGGTCAATCCATCAATCGAAGTCTTGCCGCCGCCGCTGGTGCCTGAGTCCGTCGACGACGTCCATTACAGGAGTCAACGTCACACTTTCCCCGTGTTGCTTGGAATGATGGATGGCACAGGGCCTACTCCATCACGTGGCAGGGCTGCTTCCTGGAGTCAACGTCACTCTTTGGGAGAAGAGGCAGGGCTGGCTGCCTGGATGTGCTCTAATTTGAGGTAACAACTGAATCTTGTTAGATGACCTATTCTATTTTTTACTTGAACTTTTTTTAGAAAGGGATGTACGTCAACTTAATGTTCTAGCAGAACTTATATAATGTGTTGTCTGTCTGTTTTCTTTGCACATCATTCAAGATATTTCCCCGTCATTGATAAAGACGATGAACCATTATGTACGAGTTCATTGGTTTCAACATACCCTACCCGTAGCGATCCACTGCTTCCACCCTGATTGTGCCGCCTGCGCGAAATTTTTGTATGCAAGTTCAGTGTGCTATGATGTTCTTGAAGGAAATATGCCCTAGAGGCAATAATAAAGTTATTATTTATTTCCTTATATCATGATAAATGTTTATTATTCATGCTAGAATTGTATTAACCGGAAACATAATACATGTGTGAATACATAGACAAACTTAGTGTCACTAGTATGCCTCTACTTGACTAGCTCGTTAATCAAAGATGGTTATGTTTCCTAACCATGAACAAGGTCTTGTTATTTGATTAATGAGGTCACATCATTAGTTGAATGATCTGATTGACATGACCCATTTCATTAGCTTAGCACCCGATCGTTTAGTATGTTGCTGTTGCTATTCTTCATGACTTATACATGTTCCTATGACTATAAGATTATGCAACTCCCATTTACCGGAGGAACACTTTGGGTACTACCAAACGTCACAACGTAACTGGGTGATTATAAAGGAGTACTACAGGTGTCTCCAAAGGTAGATGTTGGGTTGGCGTATTTCGAGATTAGGATTTGTCACTCCGATTGTCGGAGAGGTATCTCTGGGCCCTCTCAGTAATACACATCACATAAGCCTTGCAAGCATTGTGACTAATGAGTTAGTTGCGATATGATGTATTACGGAACGAGTAAAGAGACTTGCCAGTAACGAGATTGAACTAGGTATTGGATACCGACGATCGAATCTCGGGCAAGTAACATACTGATGACAAAGGGAACAACGTATGTTGTTATGTGGTCTGACCGATAAAAGATCTTCGTAGAATATGTAGGAGCCAATATGGGCATCCAGGTCCCGCTATTGGTTATTGACTGGAGATGTGTCTCAGTTATGTCTACATTGTTCTCGAACCGTAGGGTCCGCACGCTTAACGTTACGATGACAGTTATTATGAGTTTATGCATTTTGATGTACCAAAGATAGTTCAGAGTCCCGGATGTGATCACGGACATGACGAGGAGTCTCGAAATGGTCGAGACATAAAGATTGATATATTGGATGACTATATTCGGACACCGGAAGTGTTCCGGGTGATTTCGGAGAAAACCGGAGAGCCGGAGGGTTACCGGAACCCTACCGGGAGAAGTTATTGGCCTTATGGGCTTTAGTGGAGAGAGAGAAGGGCTGCCAGAGGTGGGCTGCGCGCCACCTCCTCCTTGGTCCGAATTGGACTAGGGGAGGGGGGCAGCGCCCCCCCTATCCTTCTCCCACTCCACCTCTTTCCCCCTCCTAGTAGGAGTCCTACTCCTACTAGGAGGAGGACTCCTCCTTGGCGCGCCACACCTGGCCGGCCGGCCTCCTCCCCTTGCTCCTTTATATACGGGGGCAGGGGGCACCCCAAGACACACAAGTTGATCCACGTGATCGTTCCTTAGCCGTGTGCGGTGCCCCCTGCCACCATATTCCACCTCGATCATATCGTTGTAGTGCTTAGGCGAAGCCCTGCGTCGGTAGAACATCAAGATCGTCATCACGCCGTCGTGCTGACGGAACTCCTCCCCGAAGCTTTGCTGGATCGGAGCCCGGGGATCGTCATCGAGCTGTACGTGTGCTAAGAACTCGGAGGTGCCGGAGTAACGGTGCTTGGATCGGTCGGATCGGGAAGAAGACGTACGACTACTTCCTCTATGTTGTGTCAACGCTTCCGTTGCGATCTACAAGGGTACGTAGATCAGACTCTCCCCTTCGTTGTTATGCATCACCATGATCTTGCGTGTGTGTAGGAAATTTTTTGAAATTACTACGTTCCCCAACAGTGGCATCCGAGCCTAGGTTTATGGTTTGATGTTATATGCACGAGTAGAACACAAGTGAGTTGTGGGCGATACAAGTCATGCTGCCTACCAGCATGTCATACTTTGGTTCAGCGGTATTGTTGGACGAGACGACCCGGACCAACCTTACGCGTACGCTTACCCGAGACCGGTTCCCTCGACGTGCTTTGCACATAGATGGCTTGCGGGCGACTGTCTCTCCAACTTTAGTAGAACCGAGTATGGCTACGCCCGGTCCTTGAGAAGGTTAAAACGGAGTCTATTTGACAAACTATCGTTTGGTTTTGATGCGTAGGTGAGATTGGTTCTTGCTTAAGCCCGTAGCAGCCACGCAAAACTTGCAACAACAAAGTAGAGGACGTCTAACTTGTTTTTGCAGGGCATGTTGTGATGTGATATGGTCAAGACATGATGCTAAATTTTATTGTATGAGATGATCATGTTTTGTAACTGAGTTATCGGCAACTAGCAGGAGCCATATGGTTGTCGCTTTATTGTATGCAATACAATCACGATGTAATGCTTTACTTTATCACTAAACGGTAGCGATAGTCGTGGAAGCATAAGATTGGCGAGACGACAACGATGCTACGATGGAGATCAAGGTGTCACGCCGGTGACGATGGTGATCATGACGGTGCTTCGGAGATGGAGATCACAAGCACAAGATGATGATGGCCATATCATATCACTTATATTGATTGCATGTGATGTTTATCTTTTTATGCATCTTATCTTGCTTTGATTGACGGTAGCATTATAAGATGATCTCTCACTAAATTATTAAGAAGTGTTCTCCCTGAGTATGCACCATTGTGAAAGTTCTTCGTGCTGAGACACCACGTGATGATCGGGTGTGATAGGCTCTACGTTCAAATACAACGGGTGCAAAACAGTTGCACATGTGGAATACTCAGGTTATACTTGACGAGCCAAGCATATACAGATATGGCCTCGGAACACGGAGACCGAAAGGTCGAGCGTGAATCATGTAGTAGATATGATCAACATAATGATGTTCACCGATGAAACTACTCCATCTCACGTGATGATCGGACATGGTTTAGTTGATTTGGATCACGTGATCACTTAGAAGATTAGAGGGATGTCTATCTAAGTGGAAGTTCTTAAGTAATATGATTAATTGAACTTAAATTTATCATGAACTTAGTACCTGATAGTATCTTGCTTGTTTATGTTGATTGTAGATAGATGGCTCGTGCTGTTGTTCCGTTGAATTTTAATGCGTTCCTTGAGAAAGCAAAGTTGAAAGATGATGGTAGCAATTACACGGACTGGGTCCATAACTTGAGGATTATCCTCATTGCTGCACAGAAGAATTACGTCCTGGAAGCACCGCTGGGTGCCAGGCCTGCTGCTGGAGCAACACCAGATGTTATGAACGTCTGGCAGAGCAAAGCTGATGACTACTCGACAGTTCAGTGTGCCATGCTTTACGGCTTAGAATCGGGACTTCAACGACGTTTTGAACGTCATGGAGCATATGAGATGTTTCAGGAGTTGAAGTTAATATTTCAAGCAAATGCCCGGATTGAGAGATATGAAGTCTGCAATAAGTTCTATAGCTGCAAGATGGAAGAGAACAGTTCTGTCAGTGAGCATATACTCAAAATGTCTGGGTATAATAATCACTTGATTCAATTGGGAGTTAATCTTCCAGATGATTGCGTCATTGACAGAATTCTCCAATCACTGCCACCAAGCTACAAGAGCTTCGTGATGAACTATAATATGCAAGGGATGAACAAGACTATTCCCGAGCTCTTCGCAATGCTGAAAGCTGCGGAGGTAGAAATCAAAAAGGAGCATCAAGTCTTGATGGTTAACAAAACCACTAGTTTCAATAAAAAGGGCAAAGGGAAGAAGAAGGGGAACTTCAAGAAGAACGGCAAACAAGTTGCTGCTCAGAAGAAGAAACCCAAGTCTGGACCTAAGCCTGAAACTGAGTGCTTCTACTGCAAGCAGACTGGTCACTGGAAGCGGAACTGCCCCAAGTATTTGGCGGATAAGAAGGATGGCAAGGTGAACAAAGGTATATGTGATATACATGTTATTGATGTGTACCTTACTAATGCTCGCAGTAGCACCTGGGTATTTGATACTGGTTCTGTTGCTAATATTTGCAACTCGAAACAGGGACTACGGATTAAGCGAAGTTGGCTAAGGACGAGGTGACGATGCGCGTGGGAAACAGTTCCAAAGTTGATGTGATCGCGGTCAGCACGCTACCTCTACATCTACCTTCCGGATTAATATTAGACCTAAATAATTGTTATTTGGTGCCAGCGTTGAGCATGAACATTATATCTGGATCTTGTTTAATGCGAGACGGTTATTCATTTAAATCAGAGAATAATGGTTGTTCTATTTATATGAGTAATATCTTTTATGGTCATGCATCCTTGAAGAGTGGTCTATTCTTGTTAAATCTCGATAGTAGTGATACACATATTCATAATGTAGAAGCCAAAAGATGCAGAGTTGATAATGATAGTGCAACTTATTTGTGGCACTGCCGTTTAGGTCATATCGGTGTAAAGTGCATGAAGAAACTCCATACTGATGGACTTTTGGAACCACTTGATTATGAATCACTTGGTACTTGCGAACCGTGCCTCATGGGCAAGATGACTAAAACACCATTCTCCGGTACTATGGAGAGAGCAACAGATTTGTTGGAAGTCATACATACAGATGTATGCGGTCCGATGAATATTGAGGCTCGTGGCGGATATCGTTATTTTCTCACCTTCACAGATGATTTAAGCAGATATGGGTATATCTACTTAATGAAACATAAGTTTGAAACATTTGAAAAGTTCAAAGAATTTCAGAGTGAAGTTGAAAATCATCGTAACAAGAAAATAAAGTTTCTACGATCTGATCGTGGAGGAGAATATTTGAGTTACGAGTTTGGTGTACATTTGAAAAATTGTGGAATAGTTTCACAACTCACGCCACCCGGAACACCACAGCATAATGGTGTGTCCGAACGTCGTAATCGTACTTTACTAGATATGGTGCGATCTATGATGTCTCTTACTGATTTACCGCTATCATTTTGGGGATACGCTCTAGAGACGGCCGCATTCATGTTAAATAGGGCACCATCAAAATCCGTTGAGACGACGCCTTATGAACTATGGTTTGGCAAGAAACCAAAGTTGTCGCTTCTGAAAGTTTGGGGCTGCGATGCTTATGCAAAAAAGCTTCAACCTGATAAGCTCGAACCTAAATCGAATAAATGTGTCTTCATAGGATATCCAAAGGAAACTATTGGATACACCTTCTATCACAGATCCGAAGGCAAGACTTTTGTTGCTAAATTCGGAAACTTTCTTGAGAAGGAGTTTCTCTCGAAAGAAGTGAGTGGGAGGAAAGTAGAACTTGACGAGGTAACTGTACCCGCTCCCTTATTGGAAAGTAGTACATTGTAGAAAACTGTTTCTGCAACACCTACACCAATAAGTGAGGAAGCTAATGATAATGATCATGAAACTTTAGAACAAGATACTACTGAACCTCGTAGATCAACCAGAGCAAGATCTGCGCCATAGTGGTACGGTAATCCAGTTCTGGAAGTCATGCTGCTAGATCATGATGAACCTACAAACTATGAAGAAGCGATGGTGAGCCCAGATTCCGCAAAGTGGCTTGAAGCCATGAAATCTGAGATGGGATCCATGTATGAGAACAAAGTATGGACTTTGGTTGACTTGCCCGATGATCAGCAAGCAATTGAGAATAAATGGATCTTCAAGAAAAAGACTGACGCTGATGGTAATGTTACTGTCTATAAAGCTCGACTTGTTGCAAAAGGTTTTCGACAAGTTCAAGGGGTGGACTACGATGAGACCTTCTCACCCGTAGCGATGCTTAAGTCTGTCCGAATCATGTTAGCAATTGCCGCGTTTTATGATTATGAAATATGGCAGATGGATGTCAAAACTGCATTCCTGAATGGATTTCTGGAAGAAGAGTTGTATATGATGCAACCGGAAGGTTTTGTCGATCCAAAGGGAGCTAACAAAGTGTGCAAGCTCCAGCGATCCATTTATGGACTGGTGCAAGCATCTCGGAGTTGGAATAAACGCTTTGATAGTGTGATCAAAGCATTTGGTTTTATACAGACTTTTGGAGAAGCCTGTATTTACAAGAAAGTGAGTGGGAGCTCTGTAGCATTTCTGATATTATATGTGGATGACATATTGCTGATTGGAAATGATATAGAATTTCTGGATAGCATAAAGGGATACTTGAATAAGAGTTTTTCAATGAAAGACCTCGGTGAAGCTGCTTACATATTGGGCATTAAGATCTATAGAGATAGATCGAGACGCTTAATTGGACTTTCACAAAGCACATACCTTGACAAAATTTTGAAAAAGTTCAAAATGGATCAAGCAAAGAAAGGGTTCTTGCCTGTGTTACAAGGTGTGAAGTTGAGTCAGACTCAATGCCCGACCACTGCAGAAGATAGAGAGAAAATGAAAGATGTTCCCTATGCTTTAGCCATAGGCTCTATCATGTATGCAATGCTGTGTACCAGACCTGATGTGTGCCTTGCTATAAGTTTAGCAGGGAGGTACCAAAGTAATCCAGGAATGGATCACTGGACAGCGGTCAAGAACATCCTGAAATACCTGAAAAGGACTAAGGATATGTTTCTCGTATATGGAGGTGACAAAGAACTCACTGTAAGAGGTTACGTTGATGCAAGCTTTGACACTGATCCGGACGATTCTAAATCGCAGACTGGATACGTGTTTACATTAAACGGTGGAGTGTCAGTTGGTGCAGTTCTAAACAAAGCGTCGTAGCAGGATCTACATGTGAAGCGGAGTACATAGCTGCTTCGGAAGCAGCGAACGAAGGAGTCTGGATGAAGGAGTTCATATCCGATCTAGGTGTCATACCTAATGCATTGGGTCCAATGAAAATCTTTTGTGACAATACTGGTGCAATTGCCTTGGCAAAGGAATCCAGATTTCACAAGAGGACCAAGCACATCAAGAGACGCTTCAATTCCATCCGGGATCTAGTCCAGGTGGGAGACATAGAGATTTGCAAGATACATACGGATCTGAATGTTGCAGACCCGTTGACTAAGCCTCTTCCACGAGCAAAACATGATCAGCACCAAGGCTCCATGGGTGTTAGAATCATTACTATGTAATCTAGATTATTGACTCTAGTGCAAGTGGGAGACTGAAGGAAATATGCCCTAGAGGCAATAATAAAGTTATTATTTATTTCCTTATATCATGATAAATGTTTATTATTCATGCTAGAATTGTATTAACCGGAAACATAATACATGTGTGAATACATAGACAAACTTAGTGTCACTAGTATGACTCTACTTGACTAGCTCGTTAATCAAAGATGGTTATGTTTCCTAACCATGAACAAGGTCTTGTTATTTGATTAACGAGGTCACATCATTAGTTGAATGATCTGATTGACATGACCCATTTCATTAGCTTAGCACCCGATCGTTTAGTATGTTACTGTTGCTATTCTTCATGACTTATACATGTTCCTATGACTACGAGATTATGCAACTCCCGTTTACCGGAGGAACACTTTGGGTACTACCAAACGTCACAACGTAACTGGGTGATTATAAAGGAGTACTACAGGTGTCTCCAAAGGTAGATGTTGGGTTGGCGTATTTCGAGATTAGGATTTGTCACTCCGATTGTCGGAGAGGTATCTCTGGGCCCTCTCGGTAATACACATCACATAAGCCTTGCAAGCATTGTGACTAATGAGTTAGTTGCGAGATGATGTATTACGGAACGAGTAAAGAGACTTGCTAGTAACGAGATTGAACTAGGTATTGGATACCGACGATTGAATCTCGGGCAAGTAACATACCAATGACAAAGGGAACAACGTATGTTGTTATGCGGTCTGACCGATAGAAGACCTTCGTAGAATATGTAGGACCAATATGGGCATCCAGGTCCCGCTATTGGTTATTGACTGGAGATGTGTCTCAGTCATGTCTACATTGTTCTCGAACCGTAGGGTCCGCAAGCTTAACGTTACGATGACAGTTATTATGAGTTTATGCATTTTGATGTACCGAAGATAGTTCGGAGTCCCGGATGTGATCACGGACATGACGAGGAGTCTCGAAATGGTCGAGACATAAAGATTGATATATTGGATGACTATATTCGGACACCGGAAGTGTTCCGGGTGATTTCGGAGAAAACCGGAGAGCCGGAGGGTTACCGGAACCCTACCGGGAGAAGTTATGGGCCTTATGGGCTTTAGTGGAGAGAGAGAGAGAGAGAGAAGGGCTGCCAGAGGTGGGCTGCGCGCCACCTCCTCCCTGGTCCGAATTGGACTAGGGGAGGGGGGCGGCGCCCCCCCTTTCCTTCTCCCACTCCACCTCTTTCCCCCTCCTAGTAGGAGTCCTACTCCTACTAGGAGGAGGACTCCTCCTTGGCGCGCCACACCTGGCCGGCCGGCCTCCTCCCCTTGCTTCTTTATATACGGGGGCAGGGGGCACCCCAAGACACACAAGTTGATCCACGTGATCGTTCCTTAGCCATGTGCGGTGCCCCCTGCCACCATATTCCACCTCGATCATATCGTTGTAGTGCTTAGGCGAAGCCCTGCGTTGGTAGAACATCAAGATCATCATCACGCCGTCGTGCTGACGGAACTCCTCCCCGAAGCTTTGCTGGATCGGAGCCCGGGGATCATCATCGAGCTGTACGTGTGCTAAGAACTCGGAGGTGCCGGAGTAACGGTGCTTGGGTCGGTCGGATCGGGAAGAAGACGTATGACTACTTCCTCTACGTTGTGTCAACGCTTCCGTTGCGATCTACAAGGGTACGTAGATCAGACTCTCCCCTTCGTTGCTATGCATCACCATGATCTTGCGTGTGCGTAGGAAATTTTTTGAAATTACTACGTTCCCCAACAGTTCTATATGATTGTGTCAACTATATAAGTTTTTACTGAGCATCATCAATGCATATGGCTGAAAGATGTATTTACGAGCATCGACCGATGGGTCTCTCTCTCTCTCACACACACACGCGCGCGCACACACACGCACAAGTAGGACCCATTGAATTATTTCTTCTCTCGTGACAGCTTTTAATTAGGTTCCACTGTACTCTAACTTTTTTCTTAAATTATTAATTGAGCTGAGTGACTTGAAAAAGTTAAGCCTTGTTTGGGCCTTTTCGGCGTCGCTGAATGTGGGCCGAGTAGCCATGCAAGGTTGTACTATACTACACAGGCCTTGTTTTTCAACATCATCAATGCAACTGGGCCGATAGTTGTACACAATCCAGGTCAACTTGTTATTCTCCACCCCGCTGGGCTGCAAATCTTTTCTAGGAGGGATGCATTATGCTTAATAAGAAAATGGGCTTTAAGAAATAATAAATGGGATGTAATTATAAAAACTCGGCAGTAACTATAAAAAAATGCACCAAACACGTAATTAGTTTATAAAATATTACTTTTGGATTTTGAAAATTTTAATTTCATTAATTGTTGAGCACGCAATGTTTCGTTGGATTTTTACGTAATACAAATTTATATTGAAATTGTATTTAATCGGACTAGGAATTTCAGGACAAAAATATTTAGGATCCTATCAAAATGTGGGAAATTTTATTGAATTCTGATTTGAAAGGTTGGTTGAAATTATTAATCGTTGTCCTAGCTAGAAAATGGGCTGTACTTTTAACAAATTGTAAATGGGCTGTAGTAAATTCCATTAGAATTCAAAAATGGGCTGTGCATTCTTACAAATCGAAAATGGTCTATAAGTTCTCTGCCACACACTTGTGGGCCTATTAAGTTGACGCGTATGCATGGCTTTGTCAACTTATAGTCAACCCACGGTTCTAGCAGCAGTATCCGTTGGATGTCCATCCAACGGAAGTCGTGCTTCTTCTTCAATCGCAGATATTCTAACTTCAGCCGTCCAAAAAATGATTCCTCCCCCTGACATCTGGGGCGCACCGTTTCGGAGGCTGACCTGTGGGCCTACTAAGTTGACGCGTACCAAGGGCTTTGTCAACTTAGTCAATATAAACGATTCTAGCTGTAGTGACCGTACGATGTCCATCCAATGGCCGTTGTGACTCTTCAACCTCTGGTCTTCTTGCTCCAGCCGCCCAAAGCAGCGCCGGTCGTGCCACCTGCTCCTGCCTCCCGTGGCCGGTTGTGCTGTCGCGGAGGCCTCACCTCCCCCTACCACTCCCACCGCTGGCCAGGCCTTGCGGCGACGACATCCTCACACCGCAACCGAACTAGTGAACCCTCGTACTCCTCTCCACGTGGGCATCCACTGCCGCGTCTTCCCCGGCTCCGCGTCGTCCCCTTCCTCGGCCTCACCGTCGTCCACCGCCTTGGTGCTCTCAGCGCAGCGTGGTCAATGTAGTCAACGACCGACTTTCATCGGAAGAGTAGTGTACGTGGAGAGGCTGATAGCTGGGTCCACGGCCGCAGCAAGGAAGTGCCTCCTTATTACGCGTAAAATAATTATTCCTCCACCTGACAGCAGGGACCCACCGGACGGGCCATCGTATTTCGTGAAAAAAAAGTTTCCCCCCTGACTGTTGGGACCCACTAGCTACATCTTCACACACAAGGAAGTGCATCCATATTACGGGCAAAAAAATGATTCGCCCCCCTGACTGCTGGGACCCACCAGCTACATCTTCGAATGTGTACGTACATACTGGTCAGGACCCACCTGGTCGAAGCGTACGTAGCTTTGTCATTCTGGTCGCGAATGTGTACGTACATACTGGTCGATGTAGAGGCGCGCACGTGTCGTAGTAGAGGCGCACACTAGCCCCCTCCGGTGTCTATATAAACTGGAGGGTTTTAGTCCGTAGGACAACATACAATCATACCATAGGCTAGCTTCTAGGGTTTAGCCTCTCCGATCTCGTGGTAGATCTACTCTTGTACTACCCATATCATCAATATTAATCAAGCAGGACGTAGGGTTTTACCTCCATCAAGAGGGCCTGAACCTGGGTAAAACATCGTGTCCCCTGCCTCCTATTACCATCCGCCTAGACGCACAGTTCGGGACCCCCTACCCGAGATCCGCTGGTTTTGACACCAACATTGGTGCTTTCATTGAGAGTTCCTCTGTGTCGTCGCCGTCAGGCTTGATGGCTCCTACGATCATCGATAGTGATGCAGTCCAGGGTGAGACTTTTCTCCCCAGACAGATCTTTGTGTTCGGCGGCTTCGCACTACAGGCCAACTTGCTTAGCCATCTGGAGCAGATCGAAAGTTACGCCCCTGGCCACCAGGTCAGGTTTGGAAGCTTAAACTACACGGCCGATATCCGCGGAGACTTGATCTTCGACGGATTCGGGCCCCTACCTTGTGTGTCACATGGTCACGATGAGTACGATTTAGCTCTACCATCGGACAACATTCAGGAGATCGCACCGGCAGCCGCTTCGACCCTCAATTCGGAGGCAGTTGCGCCGTCCATGGACGGGTGGATGGACCCCACCACAGAGGCCTTATCCTCAGCGGCGGTTGAGCCGAACATCGACCTTACCCTGCACGAGAGCCGTGTTGTCAAACTGCCGGATCCTTCTCCGGCCACGGACTCTGAACCGCCTGCGCCCGTTCCCAGCGAACCGGATTGGGCGCCGATCATGGAGTTTACCTCCGCGGATATTTTCCAGCACTCGTCCTTTGGCGACATACTGAACTCATTAAGGTCTCTCTCCTTGTCAGGAGAATCCTGGCCGAACTATGTCCGGCGGGATTGGGATGCGGATGACGAAGAAATTCGCTGCCCACCCACCACCCACTTAGTAGCCACTGTCGACGACTTAACCGACATGCTCGACTTCGACTCCGAAGACATTGACGGTATGGACGACGATGCGGGAGACGAAGAGGAACCACTACCCATAGGGGACTGGACAGCCACCTCATCATACGATATATACATGGCAGACACACCCAAAGAAGGCAATGGCGACGAGACAGCGAAGGATGACCCCTCCAAGAAGAAACCCAAGCGCCGATGTCAGCGGTGCCGCTCTAAGTCCCGCGAAAGCAAAAGTGGTGATACTGACACAGGAGATAATAGCACTCCGGATAGTGCCGGAGATGGCAATAATCCCCTCCAGCACGATTTAGGGTAGGAGGATGGAGAGGCCAGCCCTCCTGAGAGAGCGGCAGATGAGGAGGATGATAATTACATGCCTCCCTCCAAAGACGAGGCAAGCCTCGACGATGACGAATTTGTCGTGCCAGAGGATCCCATCAAACAAGAGCGCTTCAAGCGCTGGCTTATAGCCACAGCAAATAGCCTTAAGAAAAAGCAGCAGCAACTTCAAGCTGATCAAGATCTGCTAGCTGACAGATGGACTGAAGTCCTGGCGGCCGAGGAATATAAACTTGAACGCCCCTCCAGGAGTTACCCAAAATGCAGGTTGCTACCCCGACTGGAAGAAGAAGCGTATGATGCGGCTGATCGGCCACCCCGTGGCCGCGACAGAGAGACATTCCAGCCAAAAGCTCAGCCTGCACCCCGATGCCATTCAAATAAAAAGGCATGGGGAAATACGCCAGACCTGCGAGAAGTATTGGAGGACAAAGCAAAACATGCAAGATCGATCTATGGATCACGAGGGCGCGCCGCTATGCGAGACAATAATCGTCACGCCGGATATAGCAAAAGTAAACCCGGCCGGGCTGAACACAGTGGGCAAGACTCATTGGAGCTGCGTCGCGATATAGCCCACTATAGAGGTGTCACACGCCCTTTATGCTTCACAGATGAAGTAATGGATCATCAAATCGCAGAGGGTTTCAAACCCGTAAATATAGAATCATACGACGACACAACAGATCCTGCGGTATGGATCGAGGATTTCCTCCTGCATATCCACATGGCACGCGGTGATGATCTACACGCCATTAAATACCTCCCACTCAAACTCAAAGGACCATCTCGACATTGGCTCAATAGCTTGCCAGCAGAGTCCATTGGATGTTGGCAAGATCTGGAAGCCGCATTCCTCGACAACTTTCAGGGCACTTATGTGCGACCACCAGATGCCGATGACTTGAGCCACATAATTCAACAGCCAAAGGAATCGGCCAGGCAATTCTGGACACGGTTCCTAACAAAGAAAAATCAAATCGTCGACTGTCCGGATGCCGAGGCCCTAGCAGCTTTCAAGCACAATATCCGCGACGAGTGGCTACCTCGGCACCTTGGTCAGGAAAAGCCGAAATCTATGGCAGCCCTCACGACACTCATGACCCGCTTTTGTGTGGGAGAAGACAGCTGGCTGGCTCACAGTAATAACATATCAAAGAACCATGGTACTTCGGATACCAAGGACGGCAATAGCAGGTCACGTCGCAACAAACATAAGCGTTGCATTAACAACAACAATACTGAGGATACGGCAGTCAATGCCGGATTCAAAGGCTCTAAACCCGGTCAGTGGAAAAAGCCATTCAAAAGAAGCACTCGGGGCCCGTCCAGTTTGGACCGTATACTCGATCGCTCGTGTCAAATACACGGCACCCCCGACAAGCCAGCCAACCACACCAACAGGGATTGTTGGGTGTTCAAGTAGGCCGGCAAGTTAATTGCCGAAAACAAAGATAAGGGGCCACATAGCGATGATGAGGAGGAGCCCCCGCAGCCGAATACTGGAGGACAGAAGAGGTTCCCCCCACAAGTGCGGACGGTGAACATGATATACGCAACCCACATCCCCAAGAGGGAGCGGAAGCATGCGCTCAGGGACGTATATGCGTTGGAGCCAGTCGCCCCAAAGTTCAACCCATGGTCCTCCTGTCCGATCACCTTCGATCGTTGGGACCACCCCACTAGCATCCGTCATGGCGGATTCGCCGCGCTGGTCCTAGACCCAATCATTGACGGATTTCACCTCACTCGAGTCCTTTTGGATGGCGGCAGCAGCCTGAACCTGCTTTATCAGGACACAGTGCGCAAAATGGGTATAGACCCCTCAAGGATCAAACCCACAAAAATGACCTTTAAAGGCGTCATACTAGGTGTAGAGGCCCATTGCATAGGCTCAGTCACACTGGAAGTGGTCTTCGGATCCCTGGATAACTTCCGAAGCGAAGAATTAATCTTCGATATAGTCCCGTTCCGTAGTGGTTATCATGCACTGCTCGGGCGAACCGCATTTGCGAGATTCAACGTGGTACCGCATTATGCATACCTCAAGCTCAAGATGCCAGGACCTCAGGGGGTCATTACAGTTAATGGAAACACAGAGTGCTCTCTCCAAACGGAGGAGCACACTGCGGCCCTCGCGGCGGAAGCGCAAAGCAGCCTCTTAAGGCAATCCACTAGTTCGGCGTTTAAGGACCCGAACACCTTCAAGCGCGCCCGGAGTAATCGGCAACAGGACCGCCTGGCACGTTCCGAGCTCGCATAGCAATGCGGCCCCCACCCCGGCCCAAGCCAAACGGCAAAATTCATGCCACGCGTACATAATTACGCATTAAAAATACCATAGGCACAGGCGGGGAAGGGGGCACGACTACGGCGCGCCCCAAGATGCGGCTTGAACCGCACTAGGGGCTTCCCGCTTTGTTATTTTTCTTTCTTTCAAGACATTAATCTCTGGAAACCCTGTCCGGCAGCATGATTGCTAAACACATGATGCAGCAACCAAGGAGGCAGAAAGCTACATCACACCACTGAACTCCCAAGTGGATTACGATAATGAGTGAAATACTTGCTTTAATATTATTCCTCAGCTTGCCCTTGGAGGGGACATAGTCCTACTTTTTGCTTATCACACTACCTGTATCATTCTGCTCTAACGCACATTTTTTAATAAACAATGCATTGCATTAAGGCTTTTATTGCATTCTTCTTTCTTGTATATATATGTTCATTCGTGACATTTAGCACCCGTACACTTTGGTACGGCCAATACGCCAGGGGCTCAAGCACCCCATAATACGGCGTGAGAAGTCCGAACACTTTCACAAGTGCGGCACTCCGAACTTATAGCATTATATGCATTAGCTCCGAATCATGTCTTGGGTCAATAGTTGGGTTCGCGTGGCTCCCATGTTTTGATTCCTTACGTTCTGCTATATCGGCTAAGGTAGCACTGGGAGAGCTACTGCGATTGTGCCATGGTTCTGCTGGGCTAAGCACCTCAATAGAGAAAGCTAAAACTGACTGTCATGATAAGGCGAGAGATTGGTCGCTGTTCGAGAGGTTTTCGAGTCCTTAAAGACTTATGCCGCTTAGAGCGAGGAGTCGGCCCTGTCCGACTTAAGGCGTGTATCGCGCTTTGAGTTCGGCCTTCCGAATACTAGGGGCATCGCCGAAATTTAAAATTATAGAATTCTATGGCTAAGTGAGAGTGATAACACATCATAGTCCGATTGCCTTGTTCGTTATGCTGAGCACCTCCCTCGAAGGACCCAAAAATGGGAACAAGAGTGCTCAAGTTTATCCCGAACACCCTAGCACTTGTGGCATGGGGGTAGAAGCCGACGACTCGCCATCTCTCAGATTTGATAAACAGCCGAACAGAAGGTAATATTTTAAATTCAAACAAGCGTTGCATAGCGCATATGAACAAGTTTTCATGAATACAGGATTACACGAGCGGGTTTACTCAAATATTGTATCTTTGGTACAATCTTCCGCTATGAGACGGGCACCCTTCAGGACACCCTCATAGTACATCTCGGGGTGGCGATGCTCCTTGCCCTCCGGCGGCCCTTCCTTGAACAACTTCACGGTGTCTAGCTTGCCCCGTTGAACCTTCACATGGGCGAAAGCCTGGCGTGCACCTTCGATGCAAACGGACCGCTTGATGACTTCCAGCCGTGGGCAGGCATCCACAAGCCGCCTCACCAAGCCGAAGTAGCTGTTGGGAAGGGCGTCGCCAGACCACATCCGGACTATCAAGCCCTTCATGGCCTGTTCAGCCGCCTTGTGTAGCTCGACCAGCTGCTTTAGCTGGTCGCTCATAGGTACTGGGTGTTCGGTCCTAGTATACTAGGCCCAGAACAACTTCTCCGTTGAGCTTCCCTCCTCGGCCCAGTAAAATTTTGCGGCATCCGACACGCTGCGGGGCAAATCTACGAATGCTCCTGGAGAGCTCCGGATTCGGGTAAGTAACAAGTAATTTACTTTCACATGCTTACTTTGCGTATAGAATGCCTTACCCGCCGCTATATTCTTCATCACATCAATCTCCTGGAGGGCCTTTTGGGCTTCGGCCTTGGCACTCTTTGCGCTCTCGAGGGCCGCGGCAAGCTCAGACTCTCGCGTCTTCGAGTCAAGCTCCAACGCCTTGTGCTTTGTCACGAGAACGTGGAGGTCTTGCTGCACCTCGCCCACCCGAGCCTCATGCATTTACCGCTCGGTGCGCTCCTTGGCCGCTTTGTTTTCGGCCCCGGATAGCACTTGCTTCAGGGTCGCCACCTTGGTCGTGGCCCCTGGCAAATTTACGATGATCCTATCATTTTGCAATCGCATTCTCTTTATACATATCCATAGACTAGGTACTACTTACCTTTGGTCTCCTCGAACTGCCTCTTGGCAAGGCCGAGCTCGTCCTTGGACCCTTTAAGGTCCTGCTTTAGTGCGGCGACCTCCGCAGTTAGTGCGGCAGAGGCCAGCAGCGAAGCCTGCATACGCATATTGACATACTTATATTAGACTCCTACGATATTGTTTGATCCTTCGTTCGGCTTTTCTTTGTGAACACCGAACAGAGCATCAAGGGCTACTGTCTATGCGGTAATATTTTCCCGCATATTTCAAAAACTTACCTCAAAGCCTGATAGAAGGCTGGCACAGGCTTCAGTCAGCCAGCTCTTGGCGGACTGAACCTTCTGGACCACCGCACTCATAATAGTGCGGTGCTCTTCGTCAATGGAAGCGTTGCGAAGCGCTCCCAGCAGATTGTCCGGTACCTGTGGATGGACAGAGGTCACCGACACAGGCATCTTGCCCCTTTTGGAAGGAGGCCGCCTGCCCGAGTCTGGAACCACTGGGGGTTCCGGCGCGGTGTTCAGCTGAGGACCGAACTCGAAGCCCTCGGGAGCCTTGCTCCCTCTGCTCCTGGAGTCTGGAAGGTCGCCTTGAGGCGCCTCCGGGACTATCTCCCCTCGACCCGGTGCCTCTTGAGACAATACCTCGGTGTTGTCCCTAGGGCTAGGGGAGGTGGCGGTCGAAAGTGGGTCGCTATCCATATCCGACGAGCCCAGGGAGCCGTCCGACGATATGTCGATACGGGCTCGTGGCGGTCTGCATAGTCATAATTCGGCGTTAGGAGAAGCAATGAGACAAAGGAATGCTATGAGTTACTCTGGTATCCGAATACTTACGACTTCACCAGGGGCTTGGCGCTGAGCAGCCACTCGTCTTCGCCTTCGGCGGCGGTGGTGGAGCAGTCCGGAAGGAGAGTCCTTCCCTTCTTGGACCCTTCGGCCTCCCCAGTTGGGGCGGCCTTCCTTTTCTTGTCTCCCCCGGCTGGAGGGGGAGCATCTTCATCTTCCTCCTCGTCTTCGGGGGAGGAGTGCGTCGCAGAGTTATCGGACAATGAGTCCGATACCACCTGGCGCCGGGAACTCTTTCGGGTTCCCTTGGCCTTCTTGGTCTTCTCCGCACCTTGTAAGGAGCCGGAGTCAGCATCTCCGTCAGGAGAGCATCCACAGTGTCTTCGGGTAGAGGGGCTGGAGAGTTAATCTGCCCCGATGTCTCCACCCAGTCCTGTCAAAGGCATGGGAGCTCAGACCTTGCACATGGTTAAGCTAGGAGAAATAAATATCCTACCGGATGTCTAGAACTTACCGAATGCGCTTGCTGCTTCGCGCTTAGTCCGCGGTCCTCGGTGAGAGAGGGAGGGACCTCGGCGCCCTTGAATAGCACCTTCCAGGCATCCTCGTGTGTTGTGTCAAAGAGCCTGTTCAGAGTTTGGTGCTGGGTCGGGTCGAACTCCCACAAGTTGAAAGCCCGTTGTTGACACGGGAGGATCCGGCGGATGAGCATGACCTGGACTACATTGACGAGTTTGAGCTTCTTGCTCACCATGTTTTGGATACATGTTTGGAGTCCGGTCAGCTCTCCCGAACTACCCCAGGACAAGCCCTTCTCTTGCCAGGAGGTGAGCCACGTGGGGATGCCAGATCGGAACTCGGGGGCCGCTGCCCATTTAGGGTCACGCGGCTCGGTGATGTAGAACCACTCCGATTGCCACCCCTTTATGGTCTCTACGAAGGAGCCCTTGAGCCATGTGACGTTGGGCATCTTGCCCACCATGGTGCCTCCGCACTCCGCCTGGAGGCCGTTCACTACCTTCGGCTTGACATTGAAGGTCTTCAGCCATAAGCCGAAGTGGGGCTTGATGCGGAGGAAGGCCTCGCACACGACGATAAACGCCGAGATGTTGAGGATGAAGTTGGGGGCCAGATCGTGGAAATCCAGGCCGTAGTAGAACATGAGCCCCCGGATGAATGGGTGGAGAGGGAATCCTAGTCTGCGGAGGAAATGGGTAAGGAACACTACCCTCTCATGGGGCCTGGGGGTAGGGATGAGCTGCCCCTCATCTGGGAGCCGGTGCGCGATGTCGTTGGGCAAGTATCCGGCTCTCCTCAAGCTTCTTGATGTGTCCCTCCGCGACGGAGGAGACCATCCACCTGCCTCCCGCTCCGGACATGGTTGGAGAAGGTTGAGGTGGGAAATGCGGACTTGGGCGCTGGAGCTCGAGTGTGCGAAAATGGATGAGCAAAGGAGGAAGAAGGCGTGGATGAAAAGGTGAATCCTTGTCCCTTTATAAGGGCGGCCGAAACTATACGCCCCCACTTGCCTGGTAAAACTCGCTTATCCCCCAAGCGCTGTAATCGATGGCGCGGTTGGGTTACCCACGCCCGTATTGATGAGAATCCCGTAATAAGGGGAACGCAATCTCTGCTTTGACAAGACGTGTCAAGAAACTGCCTCGCGTTATGTGCGGGGCTAGTTAAAGGAAATGGTTCGAATAAATACCGGGCCATGGCATAATATCATGTTGCCAAAACGTGTCAGCAGATTAAATTTGTGGAAATATTATTGTCTCTATGGTGGTATGTGAAACTTATTTTGCAGGGTTGGACACTATCCTTGTATTCAAATTCTTCTGTGATGTATTCGGAGGAGGAACCCGCCTTGCAATGCCGAAGACAATACTGCGTGCCGGACTCATCGTCATTGAAGCCTGGTTCAGGGGCTACTGAGGGAGTCATGGATTAGGGGGTCTCCGGACAACCGGACTATATCCTTTGGCCAGACTGTTGGACTATGAAGATACAAGATTGAAGACTTCGTCCCGTGTCCGGATGGGACTCTCCTTGGCGTGGAAGGCAAGCTAGGCAATACGGATATGTATATCTCTTCCTTTGTAACTGACCTTGTGTAACCCTAGCCCCCTCCGATGTCTATATAAACCGGAGGGTTTTAGTCCGTAGGACAACATACAATCATACCATAGGCTAGCTTCTAGGGTTTAGCCTCTCCGGTCTCGTGGTAGATCTACTCTTGTACTACCCATATCATCAATATTAGTCAAGCATGACGTAGGGTTTTACCTCCATCAAGAGGGCCCGAACCTGGGTAAAACATCGTGTCCCCTGCCTCCTGTTACCATCCGCCTAGACGCACAGTTCGGGACCCCCTACCCGAGATCCGCCGGTTTTGACACCGACAGGGTCCTTTGACCGGGAGGGGTGTGGCATACCGCAAAACGGAGGAAACAGACTTGTGTTGGAGCGCTAGATCGAAACGGGGTCCTGTTCATCGGGAGGGGTGTGGCATACCGTAAAATGGGACTCCACGGGATACTGTTCATCTCCACCGCCGACCTCCTCCAGCCTCCATGGGGTACTGTTCATCCACCGTCGACCTCCTCTAGCCTCCACCCGCGACTGTTCATCCACGGGCTCCTGTTCATCCAGCCTCCACCGCGCACTCCTCCACCGGCTACTGTTCAACCAGCACTCTCCACGGGGGTCCTGTTCAACCACCCCTCCACGGGCTACTGTTCGTCCAGCCCTCCACCGGCTACTGTTCAACTAGCCCTCCACCGGCTACTGTTCATCCAGCCCTCCACGTGGTCTTGTTCATCCAGCCCTCCATGGGGTCCTGTTCATCCACCAGCTCGACCGATCGGGGTACTGTTCATCCAGCGGCAACGGCCTCTACTACCACGAGTTCCTGTTCATCCAACCCCCATCGGGAACTGTTCATCCAAACCCCCCAACAACGCTCACTGTTCATCCAGAGGCAGCATCGATCGACTTCAGTTAGCAGCAGTAGTGAAGGAATCGCTCGATCGGGTTTAGTTAACAGCCGTCGATCGATCGATCGGGTTTAGTAACGCGTAGCCAGCAGTGCAATCGCTCGGGTTCAGTTAGAGCCCAATGCCTCGCTCGGATTCAGTTAGAGCGCAACGCCTCGCACATGCACGCGTACATACGAGAGAAACGCGCATCGCTCGGCCCCCGACCAGCCACCGTAACCGGGAAATCCCCGATATTTTCCTCGCCCTCACTTCTACCATGGTTTTTTCCGTCATGGACGGCCCAAAGAATGTCATGCAGCTGCGTCTCTGGCCCGCCCAGGATGAAAAGCCCATTTTCTGTCATGATTTTTTTGTCATAGAAGTAGGACCCCACCACATCTATGATGATACCGGGTTTTGTCACAATTATTGTCATAGAAGTGTCATAAGTATGATAGAAAAATTTTTGTTCGTCCTAAAATGTCACGGATGTCTTTTTTTTGTAGTGACTCTTGTAGGCGTTGGGACCAAAAAGATCCATATGAAGTAGCTCAAGCGGTCTTCTCGTGGTCATGATGTTCTTCACAGGATGACTTCCTCCAACTTTTTTTCCTGCTTGACAAGCACTAAAAAGTCTATCCTTGTCAAATATGACATCTTTAACACCAAGGATATGATCACCTTTAATAAGCTTATTCAGATTTCGCATACCCACATGACCTAACCTTCTATGCCACAACCAACCTTTAGAATATTTAGCAATTAAGCAAGTATGAGGTTGAGCTCTCTTAGTGAAATCAACAATGTATTGGTCACCTCTACGAATACTGGTAAAGACCATATTATGATTATCTCGTCGAAACACTTGGCAATCTATTTCAGTAAATAGAACATTGAAACCGAAGTCAGGTAGTCCAAATACGGAAAGTATATTATAACCAAGTGATTCAACAAGCATGACATTTTGGATAGAGCTATCATGGGAGATGACCACCTTACCGAGGCCAACTACCTTACCCTTTGAGTTATCACCAAAAATGACATACTTTCGGGGACCGTCGTTTTCAGCAAGGTCATGAAACATGTCCTTATCTCCGGTCATATGATTCGTACATCCACTATCAAGAAAGAACCCATTCTTTTCCTTCGACCATGTAGCCCCAAAGGTTAGCCATAAGACCAAAGTGTCTCATTGATTCATCAAGACAAAGTCACTATCATCATCCTCATCAGAATATCCATGCTCACCATCATCATGTGAATGATAATCACCTAAAGAGAGTGATTCACTAGATGTATGACCATGACAATGTGCATGTTTATGAATTCTAATGACTTGAGAAATGATGCTACTAATGACTCCAACATCTCCTTTGTCACACATGAGGTTAGGAAGCTCAAATAGACAATCATCAAATTTTGGATCACCAGTATCCATTTTTTGAAAAGCAATGGATTTTTGAAGAATCTCATCTAGGTTTTCCAAGGAATAGTTTGGACAACGCCCCTAAAGATATTTACATATAGTATAATCACATTTGAAAGATCGTGGATGTCGCCTAGAGGGGGGGGGGGGTGAATAGGCGTTTTAAAATAATTACGGTTTAGGCTTGAACAAATGCGGAATAAACCTAGCGGTTAATTTGTCAAGCACAAAACCTAAAACAACTAGGCTCACCTATGTGCACCAACAACTTATGCTAAGCAAGATAAGCAACTATGTGATAGCAAGATATATGACAAGAAACAATATGGCTATCACAATGTAAAGTGCATAAGTAAAGGGGCTCGGGTAAGAGATAACCGAGGCACGCGGAGACGACGATGTATCCCGAAGTTCACACCCTTGCGGATGCTAATCTCCGTTTGGAGCGGTGTGGAGGCACAATGCTCCCCAAGAAGCCACTAGGGCCACCGTAATCTCCTCACGCCCTCGCACAATGCAAGATGTCGTGATTCCACTAAGGGACCCTTGAGGGCGGTCACCGAACCCGTACAAATGGCAACCCTTGGGGGCGGTCACCGAACCCGTACACTTTGGCAACCCTTGGGGGCGGTCACCGGTACCCGTCAAATTGCTCGGGGCGATCTCCACAACCTAATTGGAGACCCCGACGCTTGCCCGGAGCTTTGCACCACAATGATTGAGCTCCGAACACCAACAACCGTCTAGGGCGTCAAAGCACCCAAGAGGAATAAGCTCAAGGGTACCAAGCACCCAAGAGTAATAAGCTTCTCAACTTGTAACTTCCACGTATCACATGGAGAACTCAAAACCGATGCACCAAATGCAATGGCAAGGGCACACGGAGTGCCCAAGTCCTTCTCTCTCAAATCCCACTTGAGCAACTAATGCTAGGGAGGAAAGTGAGGGGAAGAACAAGAAAGAGAACACCAAGAACTCCAAGATCTAGATCCAAGGGGTTCCCCTCACATAGAGGAGAAAGTGATTGGTGGAAATGTGGATCTAGATCTCCTCTCTCTTTTCCCTCAAAAACTAGCAAGAATCCATGGAGGGATTGAGAGTTAGCAAGCTCGAAGAAGGTCAACAATGGGGGAAGAACACGAGCTCAAAAGGTTAGGTTCAACGGGGAAGAAGACCCCCTTTTATAGGAGGGGGAAAATCCAACCGTTATCCCCCACTCAGCCCCGCAGAGAGCGGTACCACCGCGGAGGCAGGGCGGTACTACCGCTTGTAAGCGGTACTACCGCTCCCCCTCAGCGGTACTGCCGCGCCAGAAGAAAAAGGGCTGGGGCTGGGACCCAGAGCGGTACTACCGCGGAGGTAGGGCGGTACTACCGCTCACAAGCAGCACTACCGCCACTACTACCGCAGCTAGTACCGCAAAACCCGACACGAGAAAATGCGCACTCGAATCGAAGTGGAAGGAGCACGAAGCCACAGCGGTACTGCGGCTGAACCCAGCAAGCGGTACTACCACTCCGAGGAGCGGTACTACCGCTTAGTGGACTGCAGCCGTACTACCGCTCCAACCACTGTGTCGAGGCGGTAGGAGCACGGATCCGCAGAGGCACTGCTGCTGAGGCCATCAAGCGGTACTGCCGCTTAGTGAGCCTCAGCGGTACTACTGCTGTGGCCCGCGGTACTACCGCTGGGTCCAGGAGAAAAACCACACTCCAGAAAACCAGAACTGCCAAAACTTCTGCATATGAGCTCCGAATTGAGCAAACTCAAGCGTGTTGAAAACAAGACGACGAGTAGCATCAAAACAACGACTAGTTATAGTAAGAAGAGGCAGGGGAGGTATGCCAACAAATAGAGGAGTGAAACCTCCAACCGAGAAGAACCGGCAAGACCTCCAACATCGAAAACATCATAGAAGATGCATGCGAACTCCATTTTCGATGAACTCAAGCTTGTCATCAAGATGACCATATGCTCTAAGACTCACAAAGAGAACCAAACAAGAAACAAGAAAGATGATGCAAGGATGCAATGGTTCGAGCTCTCTACGAACGATATGATCAAGCTACTCATCGAGAGCCCCCCTTGATAGTACGACAATCGATCCTATAACCCGGTCTCCCAACTACCATCATGAGACCGGAAAAATAGAAAACCTATCAAGGGCAAACCTTTGCCTTGCACATGGTCCACTTGAGATAGATGATGACAATCTTGACTCCCTCAAGTTGGACCACCTTTCTTGATTGGGTTAACTCGATGAAGACTAGTTGATTGCTCCCCCATACTCCACTATGGGTGAGCCACTCTTCCGCACATCTTCACAAGTCCATTGTCACCACAAAGGACGGCAAGCTTCAAGCATTTGATCTCTTCGTGATGCTCCACTTGAACTTGCACACCGCAACCTAACCCCACAAAGAACCCTCACGAAGACCATGGTTTAGTACACAAAGCATAATTGACAATGCTTACCATACCATGGGATCACTTGATCCCTCTCGGTACATCTTCTACGCTTTGTGAGTTGATCAACTTGATTCACTCTTGATTTAGTCTTGATCAACCTTGAACCTTTCCAATTCTCTTCATTTGGATGATGTCTTGAAGGTAGACATGAATGATCACACAATCTTCTTCTTCAAGACATGCTTGCAATAAGCTCAACTCTCACATGACCAATCTTTGGATAATTCCTTGAATAACACCTTGGTCGACACAAACTCTCCTTGAAATCAACACATGTACTCCAAGAAAAGCATATGGACAAAACCTTCAAATGTAACTCAAGGCAACCATTAGTCCATAGAGATTGTCATCAATTACCAAAACCAAACATGGGGGCACCGCATGTTCTTTCAACATTCAAATTTAGGCAAGAACACAAGCAAATTTCTAGGCAATCCTCTCGTGACAAGATCAATAGTTCTAAGATTGCGGGTCATGTCAAGATACTCAACGGGAGTAGGATGCGAAGGATCAATGGGGGCGCGTAAGGCTAGTGATATACTTGTTCAAATTATATTCATTGGAAATCTCAAGCATCTCTTTCTTCCAAGAACTATAGAACTCTTCGTCAAGCATAGGCACTCTACGTCTAATACTACTAATCGTAGACTCATCCAACTTCCTCCAATGGTGATTAAACCAAAGCAATGGAGACCAATGCTCTGATACCAATTGAAAGAATCGACAAGAGGGTTCTAGAGGGGGGTGATCAGACCCTTCACCAAGTAAAAGTGGCAATTTTTAAGTTCTTCAAGTTGAGGTGTAGTTTTAGCACAAGTTTAAGCATTCACAATACATTTCAAGCAAGCATGGTAAGAGTATGAGCAGCGGAAAGAGTAAAGCATGCTAATTGCAAAAAAGTAAAGGGATGGGATTGGAGTGTGCAAACGCAATGAAGACACAAAGTTTTTGGCGTGGTTCCGATAGGTGGTGCTAGCATACATCCACGTTGATGGAGACTTCAACCCACGAAGGGTAACGGTTGCGCAAGTCCACGGAGGGCACCACCCACGAAGGGTCCACGAAGAAGTAACCCTGTCTATCCCATCATGGCCATCGCCCAAGAAGGACTTGCCTCACTCGGGTAGATCTTCCTGAAGTAGGCGATCTCCTTGCCCTTACAAATTTCTTGGTTCAACTCCACAATCTTGATGGAGGCTCCCAAGCGACACCTAACCAATCTAGGAGACAGCACTCTCCAAAAGGTAATAGACGTTGTGTTGATGATGAACTCCTTGCTCTTGTGCTTCAAATGATAGCTCCCCAACACTCAACTCTCCCTCACAGATTTGGATATGCTGGAAAGAGATTTCAGTGGAAATCAACTTGGGGAAGGCTAGAAATCAAGATTCTTGTGGTTGGATTGGAATTTCTTGATCTCAACACATGAGTAGGTGGTTCTCTCTCAGAAAATGTAGTCTGGAATTGTAGGCACGTTCTGATGGATCTCTCACTTATGGAGAAGGGGGTGGAGGGGTATATATAGCCTCCACACAAAATCTACCCATTACACACATTTGACCCAACTCGGTCAGGCCAAATAGAAGAACTTGGTGAGACCGATTTAGTTCAAAATGTGAGCACTGGGAATATCGGTGGGACCGACTAGAACAACACGGTGGGACCAATGTGCTAGGGCTAGGGCAAAACCTCATCTCGGTGAAGCCGATTGCTTGAACTCGTTGAGATCGATTTCAGCAAAGAGCAAACAAAGAGTTGGTCAAGCAAACTCGGTGGGACAGTTTGCACATTTCGGTGAGACTTAAATAATTGCAACATGCAATAGAGAGTTTGCAAGGCCATCTCGGTAAGAGTGAGATCCGTATCAGTGTGACCGAAGTGTTAGGGTTTCTAGCAGTGGGTAGGTCAAGTAAACTTGGTGGCGTCGGATAGATCATTTTGATGGGACCGAGTTTGACTTTGAGTTTTGGACATATTTTGAAATGAGGAAGTGGTTGAGGGTCTTGGAGCAATATAACTAAGCACTTTGAGCAAGTAGACCATTAATTAAGCAACACTTCATCCCCTTTTAATAGTACTAGCTTTCCTATGGACTCAAGGTGATCTTGTATCGCTAAAATATAAATGATTTTTTTTGAGATTTTGCCAATGTGTGTCCTTAGCATTTAGAAGGGGTTCCACATCCTCCTGTCCATGCCACGCCATTGTTGAACTTGTATGAAATACACTAGATAAAAGCATTAGTCCAACAAGAGATATGTGGACATTAATTACCAAAATCACCCAGGGAGCACTTGTGCTTTCAAGGTCCAACTCCCACCAAACTAGCAATGTGGGACTAAACTTTAGTTCCACCTCTTGCCTTGTACGAATGGGCTGCGTGGGCCTCTAGGATTTATTAGGAATTTTTGAAACTGCTATTGGGCTAGCCCATAAATAGACAAAATTACAGCAATCCCCCACTAGATCCCAGAGGCACACAAAATTTTGCCTTTGGTTCCAAAACACTACTTTGTATACCGTTACTGTAGTGGAGACTGTTAAGTTGAACTTCCACCTATAACTCAGTGCTACACTAGTAAGCAACTTGAACAGTGGAATGGGCCTTGAACTGCAAGTTTTCTGCGAATCTAGCTTCACACAAAGCCTTGACTGATACTAGGCTACTGTGGGTCTTCCCCGCGGGTGGAGCTTATGCGTCATACTCCGAGACCTTTCACGAGTTTACTAGAGAGCACCCCTTCTCTCATAGATTGCGACGTTTAACAATCAGACTCATATATATGTGTTCTTCAAAAGATGTTCTGCAGGACAACATCTCTACTTAAATGAGCCACTTAGAACACATTAAGATATACATCAACCTGCCATGCAGATTAGGAGAGTATTGCATCTTCATGGAGTGGTATTGTTAATAGTAAGGATACTCTCCTCTCAGTTGACCAACAACTTGTCTTCCACATCTAATTCACGGGATCTCCGATCACATAGACTAGGTTACCACTGTGAACAACTCATATTGTGGGTCTCATACCCATCTCCTTCGATGCATTATCTATCACATTACGTGATAGACCCTTAGTTAAAGGATCTGCCAGATTTTTAGACATTTGGATATAATCCAATGCAATAACTCTAGAGTTTTTCATTTTCCTGACAGACTTCGACCTTCTCTGAACGTGTATTGATGACTTCATGCTATCGTTTGAGCTGCTCACTTTTTTATCACAATTTGATTGTCGCAGTTCATAAGGATAACCGTTACAGGTTTCTCAATAACAGGCAAGTCATTCAAGAGCCGACGAAGCTAATCTGCTTCGACCGTAGCTGTATCTAGTGTTGTGTGTTTTGCTTACATTCTTGACCTTGTTAATATGCTTTGCTTGCAAGACTTCCAAGAACAACGCCACCTCCATGAGTGAATACATATATGCTCGTGGCCTTCGAGTACCCTTCCAGTACCTTTGGGTACCCAGTGTAGTGAATTCCATAACTCGCAGTGCCTTTCAAGTAACGCATAACTCTCTCTAGAGCTTTCCAATGCACATCTCCTGGTTTTAAGACAAACTGGCTCAGTTTGCTAACAGCAAAAGAGATGTCAGGTCTTGTAGCACTGGCTAAGTACATAAGCGGGCCAATAATTTGAGAATATTTCAATTGATCTCTAGCAATTCTTCGATTCTTTCGAAGCAACAGGCTAGCATCATATGGTGTTGGAGAGGGCTTACAGTCACTATAGCAAAAGTGACTCAAGATCTTTTCCACATAGTGAGATTGAAGCAATGTAATCCCGCCATCATCGTCTATCAACAACTTGATGTTCAGAATGACAGCCACTCCTAAATCCTTCATGTCAAAACAACGAGATAGGAAATCCGTGACCTCCTTCATAATAGTCAGATTTGTTAAGTTGATGAACACACAAAGCATATAAGAAAATGGAGAAAATGGAGAGCTCCACCCCGCCCACCCCACCGTAACCCTAGCCGCCACACCTCCGGTGATCTCCACTCCCAACCGTGGAAATCACCATCCAATCCACCCATTCTCTCTGGCATTCTCGTTTACCCCTTGGGGTCTCATCTCCATGGTGTTTCAGGCTTCCATTGCTCTTGGTTTGACTTCTCTCATGGGATGGGTCTGTCGCAAGAGATCTGAAGATTCATGAGGCGTATGGTGCATCCCACCGAAGACTCTAGTCATTTCATCATGGTGGTTTCATTTGCAAGGCATAATTTCCGCTTGACTGAAGAGAATGTTGCACTAGCACTTGAGGCGGCAATTGGTGGATATTGTTCTTCCTTGATGGTATCGTGTTTATGTGATCGTATTTTTTCTTTTCATGTTTCATGCAAAGAGGTTGGTTTTTTCATCTTGCATCAACGCAATCATGTCTGCCCTCAATTCAAGTGTCATTTTCATCCCTGGGGGCATGGAGGGCCTGATTGGTCTAAGGAGTTTAGATCTTCGAAAAGTGAATGCAATGATGAATGGATCCTAGTTAGCCCGTCTAAGCATAGGGCACATCTAGGTCTAGCTGCCATGCTACATGCCCCTGTAAAATCTTCTTTGTGTTCCAAGGATGGTAATCATCCTCGCAAGAGTTTGCGTTTTGGTACGTTTCTTAATTATGATGCATGCAAAGGATATCGTTACAATGCTTCTGCTGAGGACATCTCTATAGTTCAGCAAGATGCGGGTTATACACTGGATCCTCAAGAATTGATAGTTTCAAATGGTAGTTTATCATCCCAGCTCGCCGTCTATGGCCTCCTTGCCAGAGATGGCATTGAGTTTGCAGTTTGGATCTGATTTGTCGGCTGCCCATTATTCTCGGGGTACAGTTCCTGATAATAATCATGGGATAATCTTTTCGCCCAATATTGTCTCTGCTACGTTTCCTTCTATGGGCTCTATGCAAAATCCTCTAATTCTCTCTGAAGATGATGGGCTATGTTCTACCCCTCCTAGTACACTATTGGGCCTTGGCTCCTCAGTCAGCCCGATTCAATCACCCAGTAAGTCACCTTTGGAAATTGTTCGTGATCTGCAAGGTTTAGAAGAAGTTGTAGAGGAAATAGATGCACAAGTGTGGGACTGTCCATGTAGCTTGGGTATGGAACATACCTTGGATAGGTGCATGAACAAAGTCCGTTGCTGTTGATGTTTCCGGCTCGGTCACGTAAAAAAAGGTTGCACGTGATCACCTCCCAATTTAAAGGTTTGGGTTCCCAAACGCAGCAACCCAACTACCAACCTCGAGTCCTGCGCCTTGAAGCATACCCCGGACCCTTCGTGCTCCCAAATAGTGCAAAGATCCCTACCAAAAACCCTGCCTTCCTTGCTATGCAGCCTGCTTATTCCCCACTGTTGGGGAACGTAGCATGCAATTTCACAAAATTTCCTACCATCACGCAAGATCTATCTAGGAGATGCATAGCAACGAGTGGGGAAGAGTGTGTCCATGTACCCTCGTAGACCAAAAGCTGAAGCGGTAGGTTAACGCGGTTGACGTAGTTGAACGTCTTCGCGATCCAACCAATCTAGTACCGAATGCACGACACCTCCGAGTTCAGCACATGTTCAGCTCAATGACGTCCCTCAAACTCTTGATCCAGCAGAGGGTCGAGGGAGAGTTTTGTCAGCATGATGGCGTGGTGATGGTGATGTGATACGCGTAGAGCTTCGCCTAAGCACTACGACGCTATGACCGGAAGAGTAAACTAGGGAGGGGGGCACCACATACGGCTAAGAGAATAATTGTTGTGCTTTAGGGTGCTGTAGGATCGGAAGTATGTCTAGAGGGGGGGGGGTGATTGGACTACTTGACCAAATAAAAACTTAACCTTTTCCCAGTTTTAGTTCTTGGCAGATTTTACCTATCTTAGGGAAAGTCAAGCAATCATCACACAATTCAAGCAAGCATGCAAAGAGTATATTGGCAGCAGAAAGTAAAGCATGCAACTTGCAAGAATATAAAGGGAAGGGTTTTGAGGATTCAAACGCAATTGGAGACACGGATGTTTTTCCCGTGGTTCGGATAGGTGGTGCTATCCTACATCCACGTTGATGGAGACTTCAACCCACGGAAGGGTAACGGTTGCGCGAGTCCACGGAGGGCTCCACCCACGAAGGGTCCACGAAGAAGCAACCTTGTCTATCCCACCATGGCCATCGCCCACGAAGGACTTGCCTCACTAGCGGTAGATCTTCACGAAGTAGGCGATCTCCTTGCCCTTACAAACTCCTTGGTTCAACTCCACAATCTTGTCGGAGGCTCCCAAGTGACACCTAGCCAATCTAGGAGACACCACTCTCCAAGAAGTAACAAATGGTGTGTTGATGATGAACTCCTTGCTCTTGTGCTTCAAATGATAGTCTCCCCAACACTCAACTCTCTCTCATAGGATTTGGATCTGGTGGAAAGAAGATTTGAGTGGAAAGCAACTTGGGGAAGGCTAGAGATCAAGATTCATATGGTTGGAATGGAATATCTTGGTCTCAACACATGAGTAGGTGGTTCTCTCTCAGAACATATGAGTTGGAATGGTGTATGTGTTCTGATGGCTCTCTCCACGAGTGAAGAGGAGGTGGAGGGGTATTTATAGCCTCCACACAAAATCCAACCGTTACACACAATTTACCAATCTCGGTGGGACCGAATCAGAAAACCTGGTCGGACCGAAATAGTAAACCTAGTGACTGTTAGGAATTTCGGTGGGACTGACATGCAACTCGGTAGGACCGATTCGGTTAGGGTTTGGGCATAACGTAATCTCGGTGAGACCGATTGCACAAACTCGGTGAGACCGAGTTTGGCAATAAGCTAACCAGAGAGTTGGTCAGGCAAACTCGGTGGGACCGACTCGCTCTTTCGGTGAGACCGAAAAGTTACAAGAAGGAAACATAGATTTTACATTGCAATCTCGGTGGGACCGATTTTCTCTTTCGGTGAGACCGAAAAGTTACGAAAGGGAAACAGAGAGTTTGCAATCCCATCTCGGTGAGACCGAGACCCTTATCGATATGAGCGAATTGCTAGGGTTTGGCAGTGGCAAATGACAAGTGAAACTCGGTGGCGCCGGATTGAAAGAATCGGTATGACCGAGTTTGGCTTAGGGTTTAGGTCATTTGTGGATATGGGAAAGTAGCTGAGGATTTTGGAGCATATCATTAAGCACATAAAGCAAGAGGCTCATTAAGCAACACCTCATCCCTCCTTGATAGTATTGGCTTTTCCTAAAGACTCAATGTGATCTTGGATCACTAAAATATAAAATGAAGAGTCTTGAACTTTTGAGCTTGAGCCAATTCTTTGTCCTTAGCATTTTGAGGGTTCCACTTTCACATCCATGCCATGCCAATCATTGAGCTTTCCTGAAATAATCATCTTGAAATAGCATTAGCTCAATGAGCTATATGTTGTTATGAATTACCAAAACCACCTAGGGATAGTTGCACTTTCAATCTCCCCCTTTTTGGTAATTGATGACAACATATAGATCAAAGCTTCGACAAATGATAATAAGCATGAAATATATCGTCGCTTTGAGAAGTATGTGACAAATAAGAGCTCCCCCTAAATTTGTGCATATTTAGAATTTGCTTTGGACTGCAAATGCACAAGGAGTTAGAGTCATGGGTTACTCTTCCATGTCACATACATCTTGGTGGAGCGCTCAAAAATGATAAGATTGAAATACATGCACTCATCACCAAGAATAGTGAGTGATCACATAAGATAGATAGAATAATAATAGCATTAAGCAAACATTAAGTGTAGCTTATGATCAAACACATGATCATCGATGTCTCACAGATAAGGACGTAGTATCTCACACACAAGCAAATAAAGTTCAAAAAACCACCAAATAAAACAAGAGAGAATAAAAGCAACACCCTCTCTCGAAGCCTATGATCTATACATTTTCTCCCCCTTTGGCAACAAGTTACCAAAAAGTTCCTAGAAAATGCATAGTGCTAAGTCGACGCTCAGGCTTGATCTTCAAGTGGTGGTGGAGTCCGGAGCACTCCAAGGACGAAGCCTTCGGTAGACGTGGTCGGAGTTGAGACTGAAGTGGATGCTGGAGCTGGTGGAACTGAGGCTGTGGCTGGCGCAGATGTGGTAGCTCTGGTGTCAGCAACTGGCATTGCAGACGACCTCGGACCTCGTGGCACCCTGGCAAAAGCATCAGTCATAGTCCTGCCTCTCCTCTCATTCATGTCATCCTGGAGCTGCTCCACGACAGTCTGTATCTCTGTCACCTTGATGTCCAAATCATAGAACCTCTGCTCCATGATCCTCTCTAAGCTTGCCTGGTTCTGAGTTAGGGTGGCTAGTCCTTGCTCAATCCGCAGGGTGGACGCAATCAGGTAACCAAGCTGCTCTTGTTTGGTTTTCAGAAAATATTCAGATGCCTCCTCTTGAGTAGGCATCCTGGCAGCTTTCTCCTTCTTCGCCTTCTCCTTCTTGGCTTGTGCTTGGGCAGATGATGGCTCATTCTCAGTCATGACCACTTGGTTATCTTCAAAATCTGGACGGATGGGCAGGTGTTCCTTATCCAAGAGTTATATGCCCGTGCCCATCTTGGAGTTGATGAGCTCCAGAATCTGTGGGGCATATCCACAGCTCCTCTTCTGGTCTGCTGCTGTCCTTTTAATGGTCTCTACCATTAGGCTCATCACCTTGAATTTCTGAGGCACGTCAAAGATATGAAGCAAGTTGATTGCGTGGCCTCTGATCATCTTGTGATCTCCAGATTTGGGCAATAAGGTGTGCCTTAGAATCCAGTTGATAGTGGGCAGTCCTGACAGAAGATAGTGCACTGAGCCAAATTTGAAAGTGTCAAGTGCTTCATTCGGAATCTCCTTGTACATGTTGGACATAGAGTTGTGGTCCATCTTTTTCTTGGCATAAATGTCCAAGTCATCATCCTGCTCTTCTGGGGCATTGATCAGCTGAGCCCATTCAACAACTGTGGACTGGTACCTCGTACCCTCTGACATCCAAGTTATCCTACCATCTGGATAAAAGTGGGCTGTGGAGTAGAACTGCATTATGAGTTCCTCGTTCCACTTTGTGAGCTTCTGCCCAACAAAGTCCTCTACTTCACACGCCTTAAAGCTGTCCTGCACTCCAGGGAAGTACTCTTCATTGTCCTTGATATACTGCCAATCGACCCATCTCATATCGTAGACAATGGGCTTCTTATCTAGCAGCACTGTCTCATAGGAATCCTGCTGCTCCTTGGTGTGAAATCTGTAGTCCACTGCAGTCCTTCTCCTAGAAGCATACGGATCTGCTTCTCTCCACTTCCTCAGCCCTGAATCTCTCCCGAGCTTCATATCCTCAGCCATAGGATGAGCATCGTTGTGGTCTGGGATCTTGGACTTGAGCTTTCTAAGGACATTCTCTTCCTCTTCCTCTGCAGCTTCAGGCACTGGGGCCTTGTTCTTTTCAGTGGCTGGGATGCTTCTTGTGTTTCTCTTTGGCTTTGGCTTTTGGAGCTGACTTGGCCTTGGAAGCAGCTCCCCCTGATTTTATGGCATCTCCCATTAGCTTGGGTGCCTTGGGTGCTGGTGCAGCAACCTCTTCTTCTTCCTCCTCATCTACCATGATGGAGGCCTTGCCAAGCACTCTGGGTACAGTCTTCTTGACCCTTTCCTTCCTCTTTTTGCCTTCAGCAGCAACTGGCTCTGTGGATGCAGGCTTCTCAGTTAAAGCTCTAACCTTAGACATGGGCTGCCTGCCTGCTGGCCTTTTGAACTTCAACCCTGGCTTTGTAACTGCTGCTGGCTCAACTCTCTTAGAGGTGGCTTCCTCCTCTGCCACATAATCCTCATCTTCAGAATCTGAGGTTCTGTTCTTTCTCTGACGTGTGGCAGCTTTAGGCAGATTGCTGGGGGTGCTCCTGCTGCCATCATCTGAGGAACTTGAGGGGCTAGTGCCCTCACTCAACTGCACTTGCTGCTCTGACAAGTTTTGGCTGTCACTCTGGTCTGACATGATGCAAACTCTGACTGCTGACCCTGTGAATAGATTATAGATGAGATAGAGTGGATGAGCATCACAAAATGCAGAGATTTTTGCAAAAGAGTAATTCAAAAACTTAGTTTTAGTTTCCCACTGAAATTATCTCGGATCTACCGATTTTCAAACTCGGTGACACCGAAGCAGTTTTGGCACCAGAACTAGTGAACTCAGTCAGACCGAGTCACAGTTCGGTGGCACTGATACTGCTAGGGTTTCACAGAGTTCCAAAATCGGTCACACCGATAAGTAATTCTCGGCCAGACCGAGTTTTACTTGTGCAATGGCATAAGCCAAATCGGTGGGACCGAGTTTTTCAACTCGGTGGGTCCGAGATGGTTTCGGCGGAAACCTAACCCTAAATTTTTTGAATTAAACCTAATCTACGAGTTCATTGACTGGATAGGAGTTTATCAAACGTGGCAAGAATCATGATGATCACAATGTGCTAGGAATCGGATTGGAGAATATCACAAAGATCGAGTCCATAGCCTAGTTCGGCGGAAACTCGCTACGGCGGCAACGGCCGGGCAGAATTCCCGTTGACGGCGACGGAGACCAGCGACTGGAGGCGGCTGGTGGCGAGGAGGAAGATCCGGAGACCCAGGAGGCAGAGCGAGCTATGCGCAGGCGAAGAGGTTTCGAAGAAATTTCCAAAATTCTGCCCGTCACTATATATAGCCCGACCCTGTCGGTGTGACCGAGTGGAACAACTCGGTGGCACCGAGATGCAAAACTGTATACAGTTATTGCAACTCGGTGTGACCGAGTGGCTCAAATCGGTTGCACCGAGATCGAAAACCTAGATCAACTTAATGATCTCGGTAGGACCAAAAATATGGTATCGGTCAGACCGAGAATCACAAAGAGGTTTTGGAAGTTTAAGTCTATGACGAATCGGGGACTCCGAGCGCTCCTCACACAGAGTGGTTCGAATCTGACTTGATCAAGTTTTGTGATGCAGCATGAATAGAGTTTGAGACGAGAAAAGCATAGATAGCTAGAGGAGGTTCTTAGGCATTCTTGTCCATCCACTTGGCAAAAGAAGATAAAGCCAAACAATCAAAACAACAAGTGGATGTCCTCGAATGAGTAAAATATGCAACCAACATGCTCACACAATAAGATGGCAAATGAAATATGTGGCAAAGCATGCACAATCAATTCTAGCATCTATCAAGCAATTTGCGATGACTAGGTCATCTATATATGAGTATATTGACTTAGGAGTCAAGTGAGAACACTTGATCGTAGGTCATACTCATCGTTTAAGCTCAAGTGGGGTTACCACTTTTACATAAAGCATTGTTGTATTCACATCTTTAGAGTTGCTTTAGCTCAAGTCTTAGAGTAAAGCTCCCCCTAGATGTGATACCCCCCCTAAGAGGGATGAACTAACCTTGCATTTTGTCGATGATGACTTCATGTAGATGTTGAAGATGTGGATGCTCAATGTTGATGTAGATCACTTGGAGCTATCCATTTGAGTGAATTGCACTTTCAATACCTACATGGGTTAGTCCCACAAGGAACAAACACGGATATCCATAGACATAGAGTGATGCATACACAAGATGATGTCCATGAAAACTTTTGGTTACCTTGTCCCTTGTCTTACCAACAAGAGGGTTTGTGACTCCTTGAACTAGTGCATGATGTGGAAGTTGATTGCACTTGTTCTTGCCAAAATGATGAGAGTGAAATATGTTGGCGGAGTCACCCTCAAGAACTCTCTAGTTCTTTTTCTTTTGGATCCACACCATCTTGATGGGAATCCTTAGAGTTGTAGTCGTACTTGATGAAGTGGAACTTGACGTGGTCTTGGGAATCCACTTGACTAAGGTCTTAGGAGCTTCTTCAAATGCATCAATCTCCTCTTGAAGCTTGTCCTTGCCTTTTTGCTTGTAGTCTTGTGGTGGAAGATCATCTTGAGCTTGTATCCCCTTGAAAGAGGTGTCATACTTCTCTTGTTGAGGAAAAAACTTTGTCTTGGGGTATTGATCTTCTTCCCATTCAACTCCATTGGCATTGAACTTTCGTTCAAAACCAACACCTTGATTCTTCCGGTGCATTCCTTGCTTGCGCACAATTTCCTCGAATTGCTTACTCCCGGCAAGGCTTTTGTACACGCCTTTCTCTATAATCCCCTTCAATAAGCTATTTTCTTGCTCAAGTGTAACTTGGCTAAGAGAATCATTAGTGGAATCAAGAGAACTACTAGAAAGCAACAATATTGGATTTAGCATGATCATTGTTACTACTAGAGGAAGAATCTTTCTTGTTCTTGTTACTAGACTTGACTTGAGGCATGTAAGTGGATAATAGTAAACGCTTCGCAATGTAAGAAGAACTTTTCTTGCGGAGATCATCATTGATTGCTTTTAAGAACTCATGCTCTTGCTCAAGATTGAGCTTTTCAAAGCGTAATTTCTCATGAGCTCTTAAAAGTTCTCGATGATCTTCGAAGATAGTTTCATGAGCTAACTTAAGAGTGTTTAGTTCTTTAGTTAGAGCCTCAATCTTCTCCTTATCATTGTCATTCGTTTTATTTTGATTAGCGTGATTAATTGATGTTTCATCATAGTACTCATCACTAGAGTTGTCAACAAGCAAGTCATCATCACCTAACAAGTCATCTTCATCACTATTAAAATCAACATACTCGGGGTGTGTTACCTTAGGACCTTTGGCCATGAAGCATCTTCCAATTCCTTCATTTGGTGAGTCAAATATGTCGTAGGAGTTGGTTGACACAAGTGCTAGACCGGCAAAACCTTCATCTTGAGTATCTTCGGAGTCGGAGTGATAACTTCTCTCGGAGTGGCTGTCGGAGTCGGAGCTGGATACCCATTCACCAACATGAGCTTGATGTCTTCGTTTTGTGTAGCTCCTTGATGATTTTTCCTTCCTTTCCGAATCCTTGCTTCTCCGTGAGTATCTCCATTCATAACGATCATATCTACTCCTTCTCTCTCTTGGTGGTGATTCTTTTCTTCTTCTTTTTGGAGAATCTTCTCTTCTCTTGTAGGGAGCCGTACACTCATTGGAATAGTGTCCGGGTCTTCCACAATTATAGCAGTTTCGCTCTCGACTAGAAGATCTTTTGTCATTGTAGGACCTTGACTTGAAGCTTCTATCTTTGCTTCTACTCATGTAGAACTTGTTGAAGTTCTTCACCATTAAGCTCAATTCTTCATTGAAGTTTTGTTTCTCACTTGATGATGTGGGGACTTCACATGAGGCTTTGTAGGCACCACTTGATTTGTTGTGAAGTTCCTCTTTATCCTTGAGTGACATCTCATGAGCAACAATCCTTCCAATCACTTCCGTTGGTTTGAGATCTTTGTAATTGGGCATCATTTGAATTAATGTGCACACGGTATCATATTTCCCATCCAAGGCTCTTAGGATCTTCTTGATGATGAATCTATCGGTCATCTCTTCACTTCCTAAGCCGGCAATCTCATTTGTGATGAGAGCAAGCCTAGAGTACATTTCGGCGACACCTTCACCATCCTTCATCTTGAACTTGTCAAGTTGACTTTGGAGCACATCCAACTTGGATTCCTTGACGGAGTCGGTACCTTCGTGCATATCAATCAAAGTGTCCCAAATTTCTTTTGCATTCTCAAGACGGCTGATTTTGTTGAATTCTTCGGGGCACAATCCATTGAAGAGAATATCACAAGCTTGAGCATTGTATTGCAACATCTTCAAATCATCCGCGGTAGCTTCACGGTTTGGTTCCCTCCCATCAAAGAACTCACCTTGCAAACCAACACAAACAATAGCCCATACGGCGGGGTTATGTCCAAGAATATGCATTTTCATTTTATGCTTCCAACTAGCAAAATTAGTACCATCAAAGTAAGGACCTCTACGGTGATAATTTCCCTCGCTAGACGCCATACTCTCCTAGGTTGTGAAACCAAGGCTATGACCACCAAAAGCTATGGAGATCAAGGCAAATGGAGACCAAAGCTCTGATACCACTTGTAGGATCGGAAGTATGTCTAGAGGGGGGTGATTAGACTACTTGACCAAATAAAAACTTAAACTTTTCCCAATTTCAGTTCTTGGCAGATTTTACCAGTCTTAGGGCAAGTCAAGCAATCATCACACAATTCAAGCAAGCATGCAAAGAGTATATTGGCAGCGGAAAGTAAAGCATGCAACTTGCAAGAATATAAAGGGAAGGGTTTTGAGGATTCAAACGCAATTGGAGACACGAATGTTTTTCCCGTGGTTCAGATAGGTGGTGCTATCCTACATCCACGTTGATGGAGACTTCAACCCATGAAGGGTAACGGTTGCACGAGTCCACGGAGGGCTCCACCCACGAAGGGTCCACGAAGAAGCAACCTTGTCTATCCCACCATGGCCATCGCCCACGAAGGACTTGCCTCACTAGCGGTAGATCTTCACGAAGTAGGCGATCTCCTTGCCCTTACAAACTCCTTGGTTCAACTCCACAATCTTGTCGGAGGCTCCCAAGTGAGACCTAGCCAATCTAGGAGACACCACTCTCCAAGAAGTAACAAATGGTGTGTTGATGATGAACTCCTTGCTCTTGTGCTTCAAATGATAGTCTCCCCAACACTCAACTCTCTCTCATAGGATTTGGATCTGGTGGAAAGAAGATTTGAGTGGAAAGCAACTTGGGGAAGGCTAGAGATCAAGATTCATATGGTTGGAATGGAATATCTTGGTCTCAACACATGAGTAGGTGGTTCTCTCTCAGAACATATGAGTTGGAATGGTGTATGTGTTCTGATGGCTCTCTCCACGAGTGAAGAGGAGGTGGTGGGGTATTTATAGCCTCCACACAAAATCCAACCATCACACACAATTTACCAATCTCGGTGGGACCGAATCAGAAAACTCGGTCGGACCGAAATAGTAAACCTAGTGACCGTTAGGAATTTCGGTGGGACTGACATGCAACTCGGTAGGACCGATTCGGTTAGGGTTTGGGCATAACACAAACTCGGTGAGACCGATTGCACAAACTCAGTGAGACCAAGTTTGGCAATAAGCTAACCAGAGAGTTGGTCAGGCAAACTTGGTGGGACGAACTCGCTCTTTCGGTGAGACCGAAAAGTTACAAGAAGGAAACATAGAGTTTACATTGCAATCTTGGTGGGACCGATTCGCTCTTTCGGTGAGACCGAAAAGTTACGAAAGGGAAACAGAGAGTTTGCAATCCCATCTCGATGAGACCGAGATCCTTATCGGTAGGACCGAATTGCTAGGGTTTGGCAGTGGCAAATGACAAGTGAAACTCGGTGGCGCCGGATTGAAAGAATCGGTATGACCGAGTTTGGCTTAGGGTTTAGGTCATTTGTGGATATGGGAAAGTAGCTGAGGATTTTGGAGCATATCATTAAGCACATAAAGCAAGAAGCTCATTAAGCAACACCTCATCCCTCCTTGATAGTATTGGCTTTTCCTAAAGACTCAATGTGATCTTGGATCACTAAAATATAAAATGAAGAGTCTTGAACTTTTGAGCTTGAGCCAATTCTTTGTCCTTAGCATTTTGAGGGTTCCACTTTCACATCCATGCCATGCCAATCATTGAGCTTTCTTGAAATAATCATCTTGAAATAGCATTAGCTCAATGAGCTATATGTTGTTATGAATTACTAAAACAACCTAGGGATAGTTGCACTTTCAGGTGCCCCTGCCCCCGTATATAAAGGAGGGGAGGAGGAGGCCAGCCACCAGGGGCACGCCAAGGAGAGGGGAGTCCTACTAGGACTCCAGTCCTAGTAGGATCCCCCCTCCTTTTCCTTCTCAAGGAGAGGGAAAGAGGGAAGGGAGAGGGAAGAGGAGAAGGAAAGGGGGCGCACCCCCTCCCCTAGTCCAATTCGGACTCCGTATGGGAGGGGGGGTGCGGCCACCCCTTGTGAGTTGCCTCCCCTCTCCCCTATGGCCCATGTAGGCCCATTACTTTCCCAGGGGGGTTCCGATAACCCCTCGGTACTCTGATAAATATCTGAAACGTCCCGAAACCATTCCGGTGTCCAAATACTATCGTCCAATATATCAATCTTTACCTCTTGACTATTTCTAGACTCCCCCGTCATGTCCGTGATCTCATCCGGGACACCGAAGAATCTTCGGTCACCAAAACACATAACTCATAATACAAATCATCATCGAACATTAAGCGTGAGGCCCATACGGGTTCGAGAACTATGTAGACATGACCGGTCAATAACCAATAGCGGAACCTGGATGCTCATATAGGTTCCTACATATTCTACAAAGATCTTTATCGGTCAAACTGCAATGACAACATACGTTATTCCCTTTGTCATCGGTATGTTACTTGCCCGGGATTCAATCGTCGATATCATCATACCTAGTTCAATCTCGTTATCGACAAGTCTCTTTACTCATTCTGTAATGCATCATCCTATGACTAAATCATTAGTCACATTACTTGCAAGGCTTATAGTGATGTGCATTGCCGAGAGGGCCCAAAGATACCTCTCCGATACTCGGAGTGACAAATCCTAATCTCGATCTATGCCAACCCAACAAACACCTTCGGAGACACCTGTAGAACATATTTATAATCATCCAGTTATGTTGTGACGTTTGATAGCACACAAGGTGTTCCTCCGGTATTCGGGAGTTGCATAATCTCATAGTCAAAGGAATATGTATAAGTCATGAGGAAAGCAATAGCAATAAAACTTAACGATCATTATGCTAAGCTAACGGGTGGCTCTTGTCCATCACATCATTCTCCTAATGATGTGATCCCGTTCATCAAATGACAACACATGTCTATGGTCAGGAAACTTAACCATCTTTGATAAACGAGCTAGTCAAGTAGAGGCATACTAGGGACACTTTGTTTTGTCTATGTATTCACACATATATCAAGTTTCCGATTAATACAATTCTAGCATGAATAAGAAACATTTATCATGATATAAGGAAATATAAATAACAACTTTATTATTGCCTCTACGTCATAATTCCTTCAATCTCCCACTTGCACTAGAGTCAATAATCTAGATTACATTGTAATGATTCTAACACCCGTGGAGTCTTGGTGTTGATCATGTTTTCCTCATGGAAGAGGCTTAGTCAGCGGGTCTTCAATATTCAGATCCGTATGTATTTTGCAAATCTCTATGTCTCCCTCCTTGACCTGACCGCAGACGGAGTTGAAGCATCTCTTGATGTGTTTGGTTCTCTTGTGAAATCTGGATTCCTTTGCTAAGGCAATTGCTCCAGTATTGTCACAAAAGATTTTCATTAGACCCGATGCAATAGGTATTACACCTAGATCAGATATGAACTCTTTCATCTAGACTCCTTCATTTGCTGCTTCCGAAGCAGCTATGTACTCCGCTTCACACATAGATCCCGCCACGACGCTCTGCTTGGAACTGCACCAACTGAGAGCTCCACCATTCAATATAAATATGTATCCTGTTTGTGACTTAGAGTCATCCGGATCAGTGTCAAAGCTAGCATCGATGTAACCATTTACGACAAGCTCTTTGTCACCTCCATAATTGAGAAACATATCCTTAGTCCTTTTCAGGTATTTCAGGATGTTCTTGACCGCTGTCCAGTGATCCACTCCTGGATTACTTTGGTACCTCCCTGGTAAACTTATAGCAAGGCACACATCAGGTCTGGTACACAACATTGCATACATGATATAACCTATGGCTGAGGCATAGGGAATGACTTTCATTTCTCTCTATCTTCTGTAGTGGTCAGGCATTGAGTCTGACTCAACTTCACACCTTGTAACACAGGCAAGAACCCTTTCTTTGACTGATCCATTTTGAACTTCTTCAAAACTTTATCAAGGTATGTGCTTTGTGAAAGTCCAATTAAGCGTCTTGATCTATCTCTATAGATCTTGATGCCCAATATATAAGCAGCTTCACCGAGGTCTTTCATTGAAAAATTATTATTAAGTATCCTTTTATGCTATCCAGAAATTCTTATTATTCCCAATCAACAATATGTCATCCACATATAATATTAGAAATGCTACAGAGCTCCCACTCACTTTCTTGTAAATACAGGCTTCTCCAAAAGTCTGTAAAAACCATATGCTTTGATCACACTATCAAGGCGTATATTCCAACTCCTAGATGCTTGCACCAGTCCATAAATGGATCGCTGGAGCTTGTAGCACCTTTAGGATCGACAAAACCTTCTGGTTGCATCATATACAACTCTTCTTTAAGAAATCCATTAAGGAATGCAGTTTTGACATCCATTTGCCAAATTTCATAATCATAAAATGTAGCAATTGCTAACATGATTCGGACAGACTTAAGCATCACCACCGGTGAGAAGGTCTCATCGTAGTCAACTCCTTGAACTTGTCAAAAACCTTTCACAACAAGTCGAGCTTTGTAGACTGTAACGTTACCGTCAGCGTCAGTCTTCTTCTTGAAGATCCATTTATTCTCTATGGCTTGCCGATCGTCGGGCAAGTCAACCAAAGTCCACACTTTGTTCTCATACATGGATCCCATCTCAGATTTCACGGCCTCAAGCCATTTCATGGAATCTGGGCTCATCATTGCTTCCTCATAGTTTGTAGGTTCATCATGGTCTAGTAACATGACTTCCAGAATAGGATTACCGTACCACTCTGGTGTGGAACGTACTCTAGTTGACCTACGAGGTTCGGTAGTAACTTGATCTAAAGTTTCATGATCATCCTCATTAACTTCCTCACTAATTGGCGTAGGCATCACTAGAACTGATTTCTGTGATGAACTACTTTCCAATTCGAGAGAAGGTACAACTACCTCATCAAGTTATACTTTCCTCCCATTCACTTCTTTCGAGTGAAACTCCTCCTCTAGAAAGGATCCATTCTTAGCAACGAATATCTTGCCTTCGGATCTATGATAGAAGGTGTACCCAACAGTTTCCGTTGGGTATCCTATGAAGACACATTTTTCCGACTTGGGTTCGAGCTTATCAGGCTGAAGCTTTTTCACATAAGCATCGCAACCCCAAACTTTAAGAAACGATAGCTTAGGTTTCTTGCCAAACCATAGTTCGTATGGTGTCGTCTCAACAGATTTATATGGTGCCCTATTTAACGTGAATGCAGTCGTCTCTAAAGCAGAACCCAAAAATGATAGTGGTAAATCGGTAGGAGACATGATGGATCGCACCATATCTAATAAAGTATGATTACGAAGTTCAAATACACCATTACGCTATGGTGTTCCAGGTGGAGTGAGTTGCGAAAGTATTCCACATTGTTTCAAATGAAGACCAAACTCGTAGCTCAAATATTCGCCTCCACGATCAAATCATAGAAACTTTATTTTCTTGTTACGATGATTTTTCACTTCACTTTGAAATTCTTTGAACTTCTCAAATGTTTCAAACTTATGTTTCATTAAATAGATATACCCATATCTGCTTAAATCATCTGTGAAGGCCAGAAAATAACGATACCTGCCATGATCCTCAACACTTATCGGACCGCATACATCTGTATGTATTATTTCCAATAAGTCAGTGGCTCGCTCCATTGTTCCGGAGAACGAAGTTTTGGTCATCTTGCCCATGGTTCACAAGCATCAAGTGATTCATAATCAAGTGATCCCAAAAGCCCATCAGCATGGAGTTTCTTCATGCACTTTACACCAATATGACCTAAACGACAGTGCCACAAATAAGTTGCACTATCATTATTAACTTTGCATCTTTTGGCTTCAATATTATGAATATGTGTATCACTACGACCGAGATTAAAAAATAGACCACTCATAAAGGGTGCATGACCATAAAAGATATTACTCATATAAATAGAACAACCATTATTCTCCGATTTAAATGAATAACCATCTTGCATCAAACAAGATCCAGATATAATGTTCATGCTCAACGCTGGCACCAAATAAAAATTATTCATGTCTAATACTTATCCCGAAGGTAGATGTAGAGGTAGCGTGCCGACGGCGATCACATTGACCTTGGAACCATTTCCGACGCGCATCGTCACCTCGTCCTTAGCCAATCTTCGTTTAATATGTAGCCCATGTTTTGAGTTGCAAAAATGAGCAACAGAACCAGTATCAAATACCCAGGCGCTAATACGAGCATTAGTACGGTACACATCAATAACATATATATCAAATATACCTTTCACTTTGCCATCCTTCTTATCTGCCAAATACTTGGGGCAGTTTCGCTTCTAGTAACGAGTCCCTTTGCAGTAGAAGCACTTAGTTTCAGTCTTAGGTCCAGACTTGGGCTTCTTCCTGGTAGTAGCAACTTGCTTGCTATTCTTCTTGAAGTTCCCCTTCTTCCCTTTGCCCTTTTTCTTGAAACTAGTGGTCTTGTTAACCATCAACACTTGATCCTCCTTCTTGATTTCTACGTCCGTAGCCTTAAGCATTGCGAAGAGCTCAGGAATTGTCTTTTCCATCCCTTGCATATTATAGTTCATCATGAAGCCTTTATAGCTTGGTGGCAGTGATTGAAGAACTTTGTCAATGACACTATCATCCGGAAGATTAACTCCCAGCTGAGTCAAGTGGTTATGGTACCCAGACATTCTGAGTATCTGTTCACTAACAGAACTATTCTCCTCCATCTTGCAGCTATAGAACTTGTTGGAGACTACATTTCTCTCAACTCAGGCATTTGCTTGAAATATTAACTTCAACTCTTGGAACATCTCATATGCTCCATGACGTTCAAAATGCCTTTGAAGTCCCGATTCTAAGCCGTAAAGCATGGCACACTGAACTATCGAGTAGTCATCAGATTTAGCTTGCTAGACATTCATAACGTCCGGAGTTCCTCCTACAACAGGCCTTGCACCTAGCAGTGGTTCCAGGCCATAATTCTTATGTGTAGCAATGAGGATAATCCTCAAGTTACGGACCCAGTCCGTGTAGTTGCTACCATCATCTTTCAACTTACCTTTCTCTAAGAACGCGTTAAAATACAAGGGAATAGTAGCGCGGGCCATTGAACTACAACAACATAGATATGCAAAAACTATCAGGACTAAGTTCATGATAAATTTAAGTTCAATTTATCATATTACTTAAGAACCCCCACTTAGATAGACATCCCTCTAGTCATCTAAATGATCACGTGATCCATATAAACTAAACCATGTCCGATCATCACGTGAGATGGAGTAGTTTTCAATGGTGAACATCTCTATGTTGATCATATCTACTATATGATTCACGTTCGACCTTTCAGTCTCAGTGTTCCGAGGCCATATCTATATCTGCTAGGCTCATCAAGCTTAACCTGAGTATTCTGCAAATGCAAAACTGTCTTACACCCGTTGTATGTAAATGTAGAGCTTATCACAACCGATCATCACGTGGTGTCTCGGCACAACGAACTGTAGCAATGGTGCATACTCAGCGAGAACACTTATACCTTGAAATTTAGTGAGGGATCATCTTTTAATGCTACCGCCGTACTAAGCAAAATAAGATGCATAAAAGATAAACATCACATGCAATCAAAATATGTGACATGATATGGCCATCATCATCTTGTGCCTTTGATCTCCATCTCCAAAGCACCGTCATGATCTCCATCGTCACTGGCTTGACACCTTGATCTCCATCGTAGCGTCGTTGTCATCTCGCCAACTATTGCTTCTACAACTATCTCTACCGCATAGTGATAAAGTAAAGCAATTACATGGCGATTGATTTCATACAACAAAGTGACAACCATAAGGCTCCTACCAGTTGCCAATAACTTATACAAAACATGATCATCTCATACAATAACTTATATCACATCATGTCTTGATCATATCACATCACAACATACCCTGCAAAAACAAGTTAGACGTCATCTACTTTGTTGTTACATGTTTTACGTGGCTGCTACGAGCTTCTAGCAGGAACCGTTCTTACCTATGCATCAAAACCACAATGATTTTTTGTCAAGTGTATTGTTTTAACCATCAACAAGGACCGACCGTAGTAAAATTCGATTCAACTAAAGTTGGAGAAACAGACACCCGCCAGCCACCTTTATGCAAAACAAGTTGCATGTCTGTCAGTAGAACTGGTCTCATGAACGTGGTCATGCAAGGTTGGTCCGGGCCGCTTCATCCAACAATAACACCGAATCAAAATAGGACGTTGGTGGTATGCAGTATGATTATTATCGCCCATGACTCTTTGTGTTCTACTTGTGCATATCATACGCATAGACCTGGCTCGGATGCCACTGTTGGGGAACGTAGCATGCAATTTCAAAAAAATTCCTATGATCATGCAAGATCTATCTAGGATATGCATAGCAACAAGTGGGGAAGAGTGTGTCCATGTACCCTCCTCGACCGAAAGTGGAAGCGTTAAGTTAACGCAGTTGATGTAGTCGAACTTCTTCGTGATCCAACCGATCTAGTACCAAACGTACGGCACCTCCGGGTTCAGCACAAGTTCAGCTCGATGGCGTCCCTTGAACTCTTGATCTAGGAGAGGGTCGAGGGAGAGTTTCGTCAACACAAATGCATGGTGACGGTGATGGTGATGTGATCCGCGTAGAGCATCGCCTAAGAACTATGACGCTATGACCGGAGGAGTAAACTATGGAGGGGGGCACCACACACAGCTAAGAGAATAATTGTTGTGCTTTGGGGTGCCCCTGCCCCGTATATAAAGGAGGGGAGGAGGAGGCCGGCCACCAGGGGCGCGCCAAGGAGAGGGGAGTCCTACTAGGACTCCAGTCCTAGTAGGATTCGCCCCCCCCCCTTTTCCTTCTCATGGAGGGGGAAAGAGGGAAGGGAGAGGGAAGAGGAGAAGGAAAGGTGGGCGCGCCCCCTCCCCTAGTCCAATTTGGACTCCATATGGGAGGGTGTGTGACCACCCCTTGTGGGCTGCCTCCCCTCTCCCCTATGGCCCATGTAGGCCCATTACTTTCCCTGGGGGGTTCCGATAACCCCTCGGTACTCCGATAAATATCTGAAACGTCCTGAAACCATTCCGGTGTCCAAATATTATCGCCCAATATATCAATATTTACCTCTCGACTATTTCGAGACTCCTCGTCATGTCTGTGATCTCATCCGGGACTCCGAACAATCTTCGATCACCAAAACACATAACTCATAATACAAATCATCATCGAATGTTAAGCGTGCGGACCCTACGGGTTCGAGAACTATGTAGACATGACCGAGACATATCTCCGGTCAATAACCAATAGCGGAACCTAGATGCTCATATTGGTTCCTACATATTCTACGAAGATCTTTATCGGTCAAACCGCAATGACCACATACGTTATTCCCTTTGTCATCGGTATGTTACTTGCCCGAGATTCGATCATCGGTATCATCATACCTAGTTCAATCTCGTTACCGGCAAGTCTCTTTACTCGTTTTATAATGCATCATCCCGCAACTAACTCATTAGTCTCATTGCTTGCAAGGCTTATAGTGATGTGTGAGGGAGTCCTGGACTAAGGGGCCCTCGGGTGTCCGGCCTGTTATCTATGGGCCGACTATGGCTTGTGAAGATATGAAGACCGAAGACCGTACCCGTGTCCAGATGGGACTCTCCTTGGCGTGAAAGGCAAGCTTGGCGAACAACTATGAATATTCCATCTTATGTAATCGACTCTATGTAACCCTAGATCCCCCCGGTGTCTATATAAACCGGAGGGGGTAGTCCGGAAAGGATATATACTCAATACCGTAGTCATACATGCTAGACTTCTAGGGTTTAGCCATTACGATCTCGTGGTAGATCAACTCTTGTAATACTCATATTCATCAAGATCAATTAAGCAGGAAGTAGGGTATTACCTCCATAGAGAGGGCCCAAACCTGGGTAAACATCGTGTCCCCTGTCTCCTGTTACCATCAACCTTAGACGCACAGTTCAGGACCCCCCACCGGTTTTGACACCGACATTGGTGCTTTCATTGAGAGTTCCTCTATGCTATCGCTGAAAGGTTCAATGGCCCCTTCAATCATCGATAATGATGCTGTCTGCGGAGAAACTTTCCTCCACGGACAAATCTTCATGTTCGGCGGCTTCACATTGCGGGCCAACTCGTTTGGCCATCTGGAGCAGATCGAAGGCTATGCCTGTGGCCATAAGGTCAGATTCGGGATCTTGAACTACGTCGCGGACATCCGTGGGGACTTGATCTTCGCTGGATTCGATACCGCGGCGGCTGTTCCCGGTCACCCCGATGATCATAACCTAAAGTTGTCATCGGGCCGCATCCAGGAGATTGCTCCTATAACCGCTCTGGCCCTAGAGCCGGAGCAGGCCGTGCCACCCAAAGACGAGAGGATTAACCCCACCTCAGAGGCCGCAGATTCCACGGCGTTGGAGCCGCACCTAGACCTGGTCTCACACGATGCCTATGCCACCGGAACGTCGGACTCGTCTCCGCCGTAGGTTCTGAACCGCGCGAGCCCGCGGACGCCAAGCTTGATCGTCTATCGATCTTCAAATTCAGCACCGTAGACATCTTCCAGCACTCGCCTTTGGGCGATGTCCTAAACTCATTAAAAAACCTGTCCTTGGCGGAGGACTCTCAACCGAACTATATCCTTCTCAGACTAGGGGCTGATGGTGGAGAATTTTGCTTCCCACCCGCCACCCACTTTATAGCCACGATCGAGGATTTGACCGACGAACTCGATTATGACTCCGAGGGCATCGATGGTATGGACGACGATGCCAGAGAAGAAGAGGCCCAGAACTCGCCGTTCACCAGACGCTGGACGGCCACTTCCTTGTATGACGTATACATGGTGGATGCACCAAAGGAGCACAGCGGTGACGATAAGGAAGGCCCAGTTGAGGATAAACCTTCTGAAATACAGTCCAAGCGTCAGCGGCGCCGCTCTAAGTCATGCCATAGTAAAGACAGCAACACCGCCACATGAGAAGATGACACTCCGGAAGGTGCCGAAGACAACGAAGACCCCGTCAATAAAGAAAACAAACAAGATGAACAGGAAGATGAGCAGGTTAGCCCTGCTAAACAGGCCCCACACGAAGATTCGGAGGACGACAATTACCTTCCGTGCTCTGAGGACAAGGTGGGCCTCGGCACTGAGGATTTCATCGTGCCTGAGGAACCTCGTGAGCAGGAGCGCTTTAAGCAACAACTAATAGCCACTTCAAGGAGCCTGAAAAAGAAGCAGCAGCAGCTTCAAGCTGACCAAGATCTGCTCAATGATAGATGGACCAAAGTCCTAGCCGCCGAAGAATACAGCCTTAGGGACCAGCCAAAAGCTACCCGAAGCATGGATTGCTACCCCGGGGCGATGATAAGGCGCCGAATCTCGTACCATCATCGCACAATGCGGTAGGTCGACCACAACTAGGCCCAGGTAAAGCGGCAACTCAAACCGAACGCCAGACTGCCCACCTCGTAGTAAAAGCAAGAACAAAACAACTCGGGGTTATACATACGACCGTCAACAAGACTTGGGTAGCAAAGCAGGAAACTCAAGAGTGGTCTACAGATCGCAATGACATACCTCGACACATCACGATGACCAACTATTCGGCCGTGACAAACCTAGCCACACCCGGGTTGAAAACCGCAAATGGACTCTGTCGGAGATACGCTACAGGGTGGCCCAACATAGAGGAGCCGCACACCCTCTTTGCTTCACAAATGAAGTAATAGAGCATGAATTCCCAAACAGGTTCAAACCCATGAATATTGAATCATACGATGGAACAACGGATCCCGCCGTATGGATCAAGGACTTCCTCCTCCATATCCATATGGCCCGCGGAGACGTCCTTCATGCCATCAAATACCTACCACTAAAACTCAATGGACCAGCTTTGTACTGGTTAAACAGTCTGCCGGAAAATTCTATCGGCAGCTGGGAGGATTTGGAGGACGCCTTTCGCAACAACTTCCAAGGAACATATGTCCTGCCACCAGACGCCGATGACTTAAGTAACATTGTCCGGCAGCCCGGAGAGTCAGCCAGGAAGCTCTGCACCAGGTTCCTAGTTTAAAAGAACCAACTCGTCGACTGTATGGACGCGGAGGCCCTTGCAGCCTTTAAACATAGCATCTGGGATGAATGGCTTGCACGCCACCTCGGTCAAGAAGGACCTAGATCCATGACAGCCCTTACCGCTCTAATGACCCGCTTTTGTGCGGGAGAAGACAACTAGCTTGCTCGTAGAAGCAACAACGCCAGCGACTCGGGCACTTCCGAAATCCGAGACGGGAATGGCAAGCCATGACGAAGCATACACAACAGTTGCAATGTTAATGAAAGATCACGCGACACAGTGGTCAATGCCGGATTTAGCAATCCCAAGCCCGCTCAATGGAAAAAGCCATTCAAGGAAAACAGAGACGGACCATCCAAACTAGAAAGGATACTGGACCGGCCCTGCCAGATTCATGACCACCCCAGTAAACCAGCTAATCACACCTACAGAAGTTGTTGGGTCCTCAAGCAGGCCGGCAGGCTCAACGCCGGACACAATGGAAATGGGCCACCAGGCAATAGGGACAATGGAGCGGCTCACCAGCTAAATGCCGGAGGGCGGAAGCAATTTCCCCCTAAAGATCTATCAAATCCGGAATAGAAATAGTAGTTCGGCTTCCGCTGCCCATCGCGTATACTCGTTAAAAACTATACCGCGCATACATAATTACGCACTCAAGATACCATGGGCATTGACGGAAGCACAATACAGACAAGTCTGTAGGCACTCCGGTAACATTCTTTAACCGTTTTTCTATTTTCTTTTGTTTCATTATCTCTTAAAAGAAGGTGGCACAAAGGGGAAACACCTACGACCGACCCCATAGGAGTTTGGATCCGTACACTCACCTACTGGGCTACTCCCTTCAAGGATTCCCCTCGCTGAGGACAGGCGGCACAGACGTGCGACAGGAGGTCCAAAATAACTTTTTGTAGACCGCACTCTCTTTTCGAGCCTGTAACATGCCTTTTTCCTCTGCCTCTGACCCAGGGTATATCAAATTGCCGGGTTGTGGCCTTTATGTATATCAAGTAACCATTGGCATATCACTCAGTTCCCAGTCTAATTATCTGAATTAATCACTCACGTCTTTTCACAAAATGAATACGCCTCCTATGGTTGTTTCATAGATATACCCCGGCTTAACTTGTCAGGGGCTCGGTATGGGAACAAATGAGTTTCCAACAAAGTCCGAACAGCTTTTACAGCGTACTTCGGCATCGCGAGTTTGGCCTTATATGCATTAGCTTCGAATCATGTCTTGGGTCAATAGTTCGGTTGCCTGGCTCCTGTGCTTGCTATCCTACGTTCCGCTCTATTGGCTAGGGTAGTAAAGGGAGAACTACTGCGATTGTGCTACCGGTTCACCCGGTGACGCACCTCAGTAGAGAAAGCCGAAAACTGACTGTCATGATGCGGCGAGAGCTGGTCAACCACTCGATGACTTATCAGAATCTCTAGCGATTCCTCCGTGTCACACGAAGGACCTCTTTTCTGGTCAATTATGTAAACACATCGTATGAGTAAGCCGCATACATACCAAGGGCTATGTCGTAGACCCATCATAAAACTCCTATGGCTAAGTGAAAGTGTTAATGCCCTATAGTCTGGTTGCCTGGTTCGCCGCATTGACACCTCCTTCACAGACCAAGACATTGGGTCAAGAGTGATCAGATGCTTTTTCGAACACCCCTATACTTCCTACAAGGGGGCTGAAGCTGATGACTGGAAAACTTTCAGATTATATTAAAATAGCCGCATAGGAGGAACACAAGCTTTCGAGCAAAATATACAAATAGATTTACTATAAAATTGTCTCGTGCAATTCTCATTCAAACATTATGTCTTTCGAGCATTGACCCTCTATCAAGCAGGTGGCTACAAGGATGTCTTCAACATAATGCTCCGGATCATGGCGGCCCTTGCCCTTGGGTGGACTCTTCACCGCAACATCGATGGCCATCATATTCCCCCATAACGTCTTGACTCGGGCAAAAGCCATACGTGCACCCTCGATGCACACCGATCACTTCACAACGTCGATATGCGGCACTGCGTCAATAAGCCGCTGCACCAAGCCAAAGTAACTGTTCGGAACAGGCTTAGTTGGCCATAACCGGATTATGATGTTCTTCATGGCAGCACCGGATATCCTATGAAGCTCGGCCCACTGGGACATCTGCTCATTCGACAACAGGGGGCGCTTCGAGGCGCCGAACTATGACCAGAAAAGCTTCTCCGTTGCGTACCCGTCTCGCGCCTGATAATACTGCGCCGCATGAGAAGAACTCTTCGGCAAGTCTAAAAACTCGTTCGGAGAACTCCACGATTGGTTAAGCTGAGCGTAGTTCGGATCGCCGAACTTAGCCTGTAGCAAAAATGGCTTACCAGCTGCAATCTCCCTAGCTTGCCGGATCTCCTCACGGGCTGCTCTGGATTCGGACCGCGCTTCTCTCGCCTCTTGTAGGGCCTTGTCAATTTCAGCCGTTTTGGCTTCATTCTCCTTATCAAGGAGTTCACACCGGCTAGCAACACTTTTTAGCTCGAGCGCCATCGTGGATATCTTCTCCTCGTCTTGACGTCGAGCAGCTCGTTCGGCTTTTAACTCAGCCAATGCCTTCTCAGCAGTCGCATTACTAAACCGGGCCTGCTCCTTGGCCTGGGCTAGGTCCGCCAGAAGAATTTCAACGGCGGCAGCACCATCTGCAGCCAGGCACAACTTTCAGCGTCATGCTTATATCCCAAAAATGTACGTGAATGGACTGCTCCAAATACATACCTTGCGACTCGTCAAGACGCATATTGATTAACGTAATGTCATCCCCGGCTACATCAAGCTTTCGTTGCAGCTCGGTAATGTCTGCAGTCTGGGAAGTAGCCAGGGGGAAGCAGCCTGTGTTCAAAGTTAATCAGATTAGTCCTCGGATATTTCTTTTGATCCTCCGTTCCCTTCCTATGGGAAGCCAACCTGAGTCTCATGGGCTACTGTCTATACACAGGTGTATTTTCTGAATAAAACACAATTGCACATATTATAGTACAAACCTCGAAGCCTCTCAGCAGACTCACAAAGGCCTCAATCAATCCGCTCTTTGCGAATAGGACCTTTTTAACCACCATACCCATCAAGGTACGATGTTCCTCTGAAACGGATGCCTGCCACAGCATGTTCGTCAAGATATCCGGTGCCTCTGGGTCTCCGGAGGCAGCCGCAGGAGTACGGTCACCCTTTGAAGGGATCCGTTTATTTGTATCCGACCGCATTCCAGATTGTTCGGGGTCTTCATTGTTGTTCCCCGGACCCTGGGCCACCGAAGTATCGTAGCGTCTTTGTCATCCCTTGCACCACTTGTTGGTCGGGGGAGACCCTCCGTGACGACACCTCAAGGTCGTCTGCCCTATTGGATGGAGAAGCCGGTGGGGGCGTCTCGCTTTCCATCATCTCCGGGAGAAGGTCCCCCGAGGAAGAGGACTGTGGAAGGGCACTACACGCTGAGCTACAAAAATATATATTCCGGGCATCATAAGAAAAGAATGGGATAGGTTTAAAACAGCCTTGTTCACTTACGATTGGGCTGGAGGCTTGTCCTCGTCATGAGACTGCGCTTCGACGTCCTCTAGGCCCGGGCCGCCCCCCCAGAGGCATCTTGCCTCACTTAGGAGCCTGCTTCTCCCAATCTTTGGAGGCGGCCCTCTTCTTCCTGGGAGGGAAGGAGATAGTGGCCCCCCCTTCAGTTTTGTCTTCGGATGAGGGGATTTTCATTTCTCTGGACACAAAATCGGAGGTTCCCTGGGAATAGAGGCCATCCTTGGTCCTCTTGCCCTCCGCCTCATCCTCCTTATCCGGCATCTGGTATGGTGCTGGGGCCAGCATCCTTGTTAGGACAGGATTCGCCGGACCCTCGGGCAGAGGGGCCGAACACATAATCAGTTCCGCCTTCTTTATCCAGCCCTAGAAAAAGATAGCTTACTCGGTACCATATTGCTGTATGCATGACCACAAAGTATTCGAAAGCCAAGTGCTTACCGGGGTATCCGGACGATTACAGTTAAGGCCAGCGTCCTCAGCAGTATCCGGCCAATGTTTCCGCTTCCCGAAAAAGAAGTTCCACATCCCTTCGTGTGTGGCGCCCAAGAGATGTTGGAGGGTCTGTGGTCCATCTGGGTTGAACTCCCACATGCGGCGAGGCCTATGCTGGCAGGGCAGGATTCGGCGAACTAACATCACTTGGATCACACTGATGAGATCGATATCCCTCTCGAGGAGGGTTCAGATGCGGCTTTGTAAAGTCCGCACTTCATGCACTAATCCCCAGTCTAGCCCCTTGTTGACCCATGACACGAGTTATAACGGTCGGCCGGGACGGAAGGTGGGGGCAGCTACCCATTTAGCACTGCACGGCTCTGTAATATAAAACCACTCCCGCTGCCAGTAATTGGAAGCCTTGGTAAAAGAACCTTTTGGCCAAGGAGTGTTGGCGAGTTGGCTGATTGTAGCATCGCCGCACTCCGCCTATTCCCCGTCGACTAGCTTCGGCTTCACACTAAAGGTCTTGAGCCATAAGCCGAAGTGTGGGGGGATTCGAAGGAAGGCCTCGCATGTAATGATAAACGCGGAGACATGGAGGATAGAGTCCGGGGCAAGATCGTGAAAATCTAGTCTGTAATAAAACATTAGCCCTTGGACAAAGGGGTGAAGAGCAAACCCTAACCCCCGGAGGAAGTGGGAAACGAATACCACCCTCTTGCCAAATCTGGGGGTCGAAATAACTTGTCCTAGAACAGGAAGCCGGTGGTGGATCTCTGCGATTAGATATCTGGCTGCCCGAAGCTTTGTGATATCCCCCTTTGTAACGGAGGAAGCCACCCATCGGCTTTGGAAGCTGGATCCGGGCATGATGGGAAGGCTGAAAGCATTGGAGTCGAACCTTGGGTGCTGGAACTCGGGGTTGGGGAGGCTTAGGAGAGGTTTGGCATAGAAAGACGACCCTTGGTTCCTTTATAAACACCTTCGGTATTGAACGTCTCCTCCTAAGCCTAAGAACCTGCCTATTCCTAAGGAATCTTTCTCGCTGGACGGTTGGGTTGCCCACGCTCGTATTGATGAAAATCCCATAATAAGGGGACACGATCTCTGCTTAATGACAACCGCATCTCGAAACATGGGGCAGAAAACGGTTCGAAATTATGACCGGATAGGCGTGACATCACATTACTAAAGTTGTCAGCAAATTGGACTTGTGTGTTATTATATTTTCTCTGCGGTTGTGTGCGGTGTGTGTTACAGGCCTGGACACAATTAATTCATCTGGAGACTATTCGGGAGTTCGGAAGGAGGAACCCGCCTTGCAATGCCGAAGACAGCACTACGCGCTGGATACCTTGTCATTGAAGCCAGGTTCAGGGGCTACTGAGGGAGTCCTGGACTAAGCGGTCCTCGGGCATCCGACCTGTTATCTATGGGACGGACTATGGGCTGTGAAGATATGAAGACCGAAGACAGTACCCGTGTCCGGATGGGACTCTCCTTGGCGTGAAAGGTAAGCTTGGCGAACAACTATGAAGATTCCATCTTATGTAACCGGCTCTATGTAACCCTAGATCCCCCCGGTGTCTATATAAACCAGAGAGGGTAGTCCGGAAAGGATATATACTCAATACTGTAGTCATACAGGCTAGACTTCTAGGGTTTAGCCATTACGATCTCATGGTAGATCAACTCTTGTAGTACTCATATTCATCAAGATCAATCAAGCAGGAAGTAGGGTATTACCTCCATAGAGAGGGCCTGAACCTGGGTAAACATCGTGTCCCCTGTCTCCTGTTACCATCAACCTTAGACGCACAGTTCGGGACCCCCTACCCGAGATCCACCGGTTTTGACACCGACAATGTGCATTGCCGAGAGGGCCCAAAGATACCTTTTCGATACTCGGAGTGACAAATCCTAATCTCGATATATGCCAACCCAACAAACACCTTCGGAGACACCTGTAGAGCATCTTTATAATCACCCATTTACGTTGTGATGTTTGATAGCACACAAGGTGTTCCTCCGGTATTCGGGAGTTGCGTACTCTCATAGTCAAAGGAATATGTATAAGTCATGAAGAAAGCAATAGCAATAAAACTTAAAGATCATTATGCTAAGCTAAGGGGGGGTCTTGTCCATCACATTATTCTCCTAATGATGTGATCCCGTTCATGAAACGACAACACATGTCTATGGTCAGGAAACTTAACCATCTTTGATAAACGAGCTAGTCAGGTAGAGGCATACTAGGGACACTTTGTTTTGTCTATGTATTCACACATGTATCAAGTTTCCGGTTAATACAATTCTAGCATGAATAATAAACATTTATCATGATATAAGGAAATATAAATAACAACTTTATTATTGCCTCTAGGGCATATTTCCTTCACCCACCTCCTTCAAGATGCACACCACCTAATAGTTGTGCGCCACCTCCACCACCACTGTCCATGGCGAACTATGAGCTCGACCCGCCATGTTTTTTGCCGGCGGGGCACGACATTGTGGATGCCGGTCCTCAATGACTGTCGCCTACGTTCTACACTCTGGCCTGCTCCCCTCCCCGCCGCCACGAGTCCTACATGGTGGGGATTGTTGATCCCATACCACAGCTAGAGGATGTGCCTTTCCTTCGTCAACAGGTTAGAGATTTCATCATCGATAACCTCCAGCTGCCAGTTTTATCTTCTTAGACTTGGTTCCAAGGTGTTGGGCTGTATCAGATGCAAGACCAAGTTATTCATAGTGCGTTGGTTAATCATGCGCCCTGGCCGCTCGGTTTAGATCAGCATAGGGAAGAGATTTTTCTTAGATTCATTAACCATGATGATTGTGAGGGTTTTCGAGCATTACATGGGCATAGAACCGGTTGGCTCATGTTTATTGGCGTCCCCCTAGATTACTGTAATGAAGAGACCCTAGCTGAGGTTGTGGGTACTTCCGAACAATTTCATTATTGGAATCATGAGGATGATCGTTTGGTCCGTTCTTTGGTCTATGCTTCCTTCCCTGATAATCTGCTTGTGCCAAGAGATGTTGTTTTTCGTAAGTTTGCCAATGTTGGAGGTGCTGTTGTCTCATGGATTGCATCTTGTCATATCTTAACTGCCGCCTTTGCTGAGCAATTACCTCAAGATGAGGATGTGATGCCCATAGATGGTAATCCTCACCCGATGCCTGGTCAGCTTCAACCTAATGAGAACTTCTGGGCAGTGCCACCTTACCCTGTACTTGGATGGAATGATATACCACAACCCTTACACCAGGATCAGCAGCAGCAACACCAGGATGATCAACAAGATGGATGGAGCCAGCCTTGGGATGCACCAGTTGAGGAGCTAGCTAATGATCAACCATAGGTGTAGCAGGATCAAGCCTCCATGGTTTTAAATCCATCAATGGGCTCCAATGATTCCTCCCAACAAGGCAACTAGTGTGTGGTTGATGGGCCTTCAGTGGACCAGCCTCATGTGCCTGAGCTAGTACATGTGGGAGATGGACTAGTTGGCCCAATTAATCAGCATCTTGAGGGTGGAGCACTTGTTGTGGATGATCCAGTACAGCCTTACATGATACCTGCAACAGCCCAATTTGTTGATTTTTTTAGAATGATCAAGTTGTTGAAGGCCATGTGGATGAGGACCAGCTTCTGGAAGACCCTGCAGTGCCTGACCATAATAACAATCTTGCCATTGTTCCATATCAGCCGCCTCTACAGCCACCTTTATTTGTTGGAGTTGCTCGGATTGTGTATGGCCCAGTACTACCACCTAAGATGATCTGGCAGAGAACTTTTGAGTCCTTGTTGCCTACATTTTTGTCTTCAAAATTGCCCAGAGAGATGCCACTTCTGATTGACAGTTTTTCACTGAAGAGAATATGGCTGCAAGCTTTTCCTGAAGAGATGTGCTTTTCTTGGCGTCATGTTCAGTTTCACAGTCAGCATCAGTCCTTGCCTCTTCCGCCCTCCCTTTCTAGGCTGATGGCGCATAAGTTGACTTTTGGGGAAGAGCCAAGCAATCATCTCCAGCAACCTTCCTCTGCTGACAATAATGTGCAAGCTACTCTCCCTTTTGTGAGTGCACCTGCTGTCAAGAAGAGGGCGGGCTCTGGTGGCCCCCGAGCTGACTTCTCTGATAGAAGAATGACTCGTAGTGCTACTAAATTGCAGGGCTACAAGCCCACCTCTGCTATCCCAGTTAAGCCTCGACCTCCACGACAACTGTCGGTGTCAAAACCAGCGGATCTCGGGTAGGGGGTCATGAACTGTGCATCTAGGGTCGATGGTAACAGGAGACAGGGGACATGATGTTTACCCAGGTTCGGGCCCTCTCTATGGAGGTAATACCCTACTTCCTGCTTGATTGATCTTGATGAATATGAGTATTACAAGAGTTGATCTACCACGAGATCGTAATGGCTAAAACCCTAGAAGTGTAGCCTATATGATTATGATCATGGTCCCTACAGACAAACCCCTCCGGTTTATATCGACACCGGAGGGGACTAGGGTTATACAAAGTCGGTTACAAAGAAAGGAATCTTCATATCCGAACGCCAAGCTTGCCATCCACTCCAAGGAGAGTCCCATTCGGACAAGGGTGAGAGTCTTCGGTCTTGTATCTTCATAGATGATGACCCACAAGTATAGGGGATCTATCTTAGTCCTTTCGATAAGTAGGAGTGTCGAACCCAACAAGGAGCAGAAGGAAATGATAAGCAGTTTTCAGTAAGGTATTCTCTACAAGCACTGAAATTATCGATAACAGATAGTTTTGTGATAAGATAATCTGTAACGGGTAACAAGTAATGAAAGTAAATAAGGTGCAACAAGATGGCCCAATCCTTTTTGTAGCAAAGGACAAGCCTGGACAAACTCTTATATAAAGGAAAGCGCTCCCGAGGACACATGGGAATTATCGTCAAGCTAGTTTTCATCACGTTCATATGATTCGCGTTCGGTACTTTGATGATTTGATATGTGGGTGGACCGATGCTTGGGTACTGCCCTTCCTTGGACAAGCATCCCACTTATGATTAACCCCTATTGCAAGCATCCGCAACTACAAAAGAAGTACTAACGTAAACCTAACCATAGCATGAATCATATGGATCCAAATCAGCCCCTTACGAAGCAACTCATAAACTAGGGTTTAAGCTTCTATCACTCTAGCAACCCATCATCTACTTATTACTTCCCAATGCCTTCCCCTAGGCCCAAACAATGGTGAAGTGTCATGTAATTGACGTTCACATGACACCACTAGAGGAAAGACAACATACATCTCATCAAAAGATCGAACAAATACCAAATTCACATGACTACTTATAGCAAGACTTCTCCCATGTCCTCGGGAACAAACGTAACTACTCACAAATCATATTCATGTTCATAACCAGAGGGGTATTAATATGCATAAAGGATCTGAATATATGATCTTCCACCGAATAAACCAAATAGCATCAACTACAAGGAGTAATCAACACTACTAGCAACCCACAGGTACCAATCTGAGGTTTTGAGACAAAGATTGGATACAAGAGATGAACTAGGGTTTGAGATGAAATGGTGCTGGTGAAGATGTTGATGGAGATTGACCCCCTCCAAATGAGAGGATTGATGGTGATGACGTTGGTGATGATTTCCCGCTCCCGTAGGGAAGTTTCCCCGGCAGAACGGCTCCGCCGGAGCCCTAGATTGGTTCCGCCAAGGGTCCGCCTCGTGGCGGCGGAGTTTCGTCTCGTGAGCTAGCTTATGATTTTTTCCTAGACGAAAGACCTCATATAGCAGAAGATGGGCATCAAAGGGCTACTGGGGGGGCCCACAAGGGAGGGGGCACGCCTAGGGGGGTAGGGCGCGCCCCCCACCCTCGTGGATGGTGGGTGGCCCCCCTCTGGTACTTCCTTCGCCCAATATTTTTTATATATTCTGAAACGTGCTTCCATGAAGTTTCAGGAGTTTTGGAGTTGTGCAGAATAGGTGTCTAATATTTGCTCCTTTTCCAGCCCAGAATTCGAGATGCCGGCATTCTCCCTCTTCATGTAAACCTTGTAAAATAAGATAGACTAGGCATAGGTATTGTGACATAATGTGTAATAACAACCCATAATGCAATAAATATTGACAGAAAAGCATGATGCAAAATGGACGTATCAACTCCCCCAAGGTTAGACCTCGCTTGTCCTCAAGCGAAAGCCGATATCAAAAAATATGTCCACATGTTTAGAGATAGAGGCGTCAATAAAATAAAATACGAACATGAGAGCATCATGATCATTCTTAGAACAGCAACATATATATATATATATATATATATATATATATTGTCATATGATCTCTTATGCTAAGGTAACAATTCATTCACAGTTTCAAGTATGAATCATAAACTTCATTGAAAACTAACAAACTATAATCTCAGTCATTGAAGCAATTGCAATTTATCATAACATAGGAAAGAGTTAATATAAGAGCTTTTTAGCAAGTCCACATACTCAACCATCATTTAGTTTTTCACAATTGCTAACAGTCACGCAATACTTATGGTCATGAAGTTTTAATCGGACACAGAGAAAGATAAGGGCTTATAGTTTTGCCTCCCAACCTTTTACCTCAAGGGTAATGTCAACAATAATAGTTCACGAAAACTTACATCCAATTAGCTATATATATATATATATATATATATATATATATATATCAGGATCTTTCCAACACATTGTGCTTGCCAAAGGATAAAATGTAAAAAGGAAAGGTGAAGATCACCATGACTCTTGTATGAAGTAATAGACAAGAAGAAAAGATAGGCCCTTCACAGAAGGAAGCAGAGGTTGTCATGTGCTTTTATGGTTGGATGCACAAAATCTTAATGTGAAAGAACGCCACTTTATATTGCCACTTGTGATATAGACCTTTATTATGCAGTCCATCGCTTTTATTTCTTCCACATCACAAGATCGTATAATGCTTATTTTCCCCACACTAATAAATCATACATATTTAGAGAGCAATTTTTATTGCTTGCAACAATGACAACTTACTTGAAGGATCTTACTCAATCCATAGGTAGATATGGTTGACTCTCATGGCAAAACTGGGTTTAAGGATATTTGGAAGCACAAGTATTATCTCTACTTTGTGCAAAGAATTTGGCTAGCATGAGAGGGAAAGGCAAGCTCAACATGTTGGATGATCCATGACAATATAATTTATTTCGGATGTAAGAAAACATAACCCATTACGTTGTCTTCCTTGTCCAACGTCAACTCTTTAGCATGTCATATTTTAATGAGTGCTCACAATCATAAAAGATGTCCAAGATAGTATATTTATATGTGAAAACCTCTCTTTCTTTATTACTTCCTATTAATTGCAATGATGACCAAAACTATGTTTGTCAACTCTCAACAACTTTTATTCATCATACTCTTTATATGTGAAGTCATTACTCTCCATAAGATCCATATGATCTCTTTATTTCTTTTTATTATTTCTCTTTTATTTTATTCCCTCAAGATCATAGCAAGATAATCAAGCCCTTGACTCAACACTAATCTTTATTATATATAGCTCACGGACTCGATTACATAGAAGGATCATAAAGCAAAACTCAAAACTAGATCATACTAAAACATTATTCTACTAGATCAATGTATTACCGAAAGGATCGAACTAAGAAAAATGGCAAAGGTAAAAGTGTGATGGTGATACGATATCGGGGCACTCCCCCAAGCTTGGAAGTTTCCAAGGGGAGTGCCCATACCCATGTGTTTATGTCTCCTTCCTCGGAGGTAGTGATGATGGAGTTGTTGATGATGTAGGCTTGTCGTCCATCTTCCAAGGCATAGGCTCACCATCATAGAAGGATGATCGAGTCTCCGAGATCCTCGAATCTGCAGCCAAACTCATCCTCTTAATCTATATTCATACTCATAGTTTGGGCTTGGAGATGCTCGATTTTCTCGTGAAGCTTGAAGATGGTCTCCCGATGTTCCTGGCATCTTGCTTGGCGGTGTTGGTGAACTCTGTGATCATTATGTGATTGGTGTCGAGTCCACGTTCCACCATCTCCTGGCACTTGAAAACTTGTTGCTCCATTGCTTCGAGTCTTGTCTCCATGCTTCCGGTCCTCCTTGGTCCCTCAACATCGCGGATGTGCAGCAACCCCTCATGAATCTCAATGGCTTGAGGGTGTTGCAGCACCTCCGCGAGGTAGGGGTTGATGACCTTCTCAAAGAACTTGTCCTTGGGGGCACTTGAGGATGCCATGGTGATCTAGATCTGTCAGAAAAACAGCTCGAAACAAAGACAGAAGATATTTGCCGGATACGGTGGTCAAAACCTTCGGGAGATTATATAATGAATTTTAACCGACCAAAAGAAGTATCGTGCAAGAAAACGGAGTCCGGAGAGCACACGAGGTGCCCACGAGGCAAGGGGCGCGCCCACAGGGGTAGGGCGCGCCCTCCTCCCTCGTGGACGCCTCATGTCCTTCCCGGACTACTTATTTTCCTATTTTCTTAAATATTCCAGAATGGAGAAAATTTGTTATTGGATTTGTTTTGGAGTCAGTTTACTTACCGTACCTCATACCTATTCCTTTTCTGAGTCTAAAACATTCTGGAAAGTGTCCCTTATGTATTCCTCTGGGGTTATGGTTTCAATAACATTAGTTTCAACATTTATGGGATTACCTGAGATATAATGTTTGATTCTTTGACCGTTCACCACCCTCGGATTTGTGCCTTCGAAGTTGTTGATTTTTATGGCACCGGAACAATAGACCTCCTCGATGACGTAACGACCTTCCCATTTAGAGAGGAGTTTTCCTGCAAAAAATCTTAAATGAGAGTTGTATAATAATACATAATCACCTACATTAAACTCACGTTTTTGTATCCTTTTGTCATGCCATCTTTTAACCTTTTCTTTAAACAATTGGGCATTCTCATAGGCCTAGGTTCACCATTCATCCAGTGAGCTAATGTCAAAAGCCTCTTCTCGCCGGCAAGTTTGAAATCATAATTGAGCTCTTTAATGGCCCAATATGCCTTATGTTCTAGTTCGAGAGGTAAGTGACATGCTTTTCCATAAACCATCTTATACGGAGACATACCCATAGGATTTTTATATGCAGTTCTATAAGCCCATAATGCATCATCAAGTTTCTTGGACCAATTCTTTCTAAATCGATTAACATTCTTTTACAAAATTAATTTAAGCCCTCTATTACTCAATTCTACTTGACCACTAGACTGTGGGTGATATGGAGATGCAATTCTATAATTAACATTATACTTAGCAAGCATTTTACGAAAAGCACCATGAATAAAATGTGAACCACCATCAGTCATTAAATATATAGGGACTCCAAACCTCGGAAAAATAACTTCCTTAAGCATCTTAATAGAGGTGTTATGATCAGCACTACTAGTTGGAATAGCTTCTACCCACTTAGTAACGTAATCAACAGCAACTAAAATATGTGTATACCCATTAGAGGAAGGAAACGGTCCCATATAATCAAAGCCCCAAACATCAAATGGTTCAATAACAAGTGAATAATTCATAGGCATTTCTTGATGTCTACTAATATTACCAATTCTTTGACATTCATCACAAGACAAAACAAACTTATGGGCATCCTTGAAGAGAATAGGCCAATAAAAACCAGATTGCAATACCTTATGTGTAGTTCTATCTCCAGCATGGTGTCGTCCATAAGCCTTAGAGTGACACTTGTGTAGGATCTGTTCCTATTCATGCTCAGGTACACAACTTATAATAACACCATCTACTCATTTATAAAGGTGTGGGTCATCCCGAAAGTAATGTCTTAAATCATAGAAAAACTTTTTCTTTTGTTGGGTGTGAAACTAGGTGGTATAAATTTAGCAACAATGTAATTAGCATAATCAGCATACCATGGAGCAGTACGAGAAGCATGTATGACAGCTAATTGTTCATTAGGAAAGCTATCATCAATAGGTAGTGGGTCATCAAGAACATTCTCTAACCTAGACAAGTTGTCTGCAACGGGGTTCTCAACTCCCTTTCTATCAATAATATGCAAATAAAATTCTTGTAGCAATAGAACCCATCTAAAAAGTCTAGGTTTAGCATCTTTCTTCTCCATAAGATATCTAATAGCGGCATGACCAGTGTGAATAGTTACTTTAGAATCAACTATATAAGGTCTGAACTTATCACAAGCAAATACAACTGCTAAAAACTCCTTTTCTGTAGTAGCATAATTTCTTTGAGCATTTTCTAGAGTTTTACTAGCATATTGGATAACATTTTATTTTCTTATCAACTCTTTGTCCTAGAACAACACCTACAACATAATCACTAGCATCACACATAATTTCAAATGGTAAATTCCAATCAGGTGGCTGAACAATAGGTGCAGAAATCAAGGCTTTCTTAAGTATTTCAAATGCTTCTACACAATCATCATCAAAAGATAAAATTAACATCTTTTTGTAAGAGAATAGTCAGAGGCCTAGAAATTTTAGAGAAGTCCTTAATGAACCTCCTATAAAAACCGGCATGACCAAGGAAACTTCTTATACCTTTAATGTCCTTAGGACACGACATCTCCTCAATAGCATCAACCTTAGCTTTATCAACTTCAATACCTCTTTCAGAAATTTTATGCCCCAAGACAATACCTTCATTAACCATAAAGTGGCACTTCTCCCAATTCAAGACAAGATTAGTTTCTTCATATCTCTACAAAACTCGATCAAGGTTGCTTAAACAATCATCAAAAGAAAAAACATCCATGAATACCTCAACAATTTTTTCACAAAAGTCAGAGAATATAGCAGTCATGCTTCTTTGAAAGGTAGCAGGTGCATTGCATAAACCAAAAGGCATACGTCTATAAGCAAAGGTACCGAAAGGTCAAGTAAAAGTTGTCTTTTCTTGATCCTCTTTTGACACAGGTATTTGAGAGAAACCAGAATAACCATCTAGAAAGCAAAAATGTGTATGTTTAGATAATCTTTCTAGCATTTGATCAATAAAAGGTAAAGGGTAATGATCCTTTTTAGTAGCTTTATTTAATTTGCGGAAATCAATTACCATTCTATAACCTGTAACAATTCTTTGTGGGGTCAATTCATCTTTATCATTAGGAACAACAGTAATACCTCCTTTCTTAGGGACACAATGGACAGGACTTACCCACTGGCTATCAGCAACGGGATAAATTATACCTGCCTCTAGAAGCTTTAGTATTTCTTTTCTTACCACTTCTTTCATCTTAGGACTTAACCGTCATTGGTGATCAACAACCAGTTTCACGTCTTTCTCCAATTTTATTTTGTGCTGGCATAGAAGTTCAGTTAGATGGTAATGAAGCTATGCCTAACAGCAGCATTACCACAACAGTTTCTCTGTCTGAAGGTTTATCCTCCCACAATGGAGGACTTAACATCCAGAACCAAGAGGTCAATCAAATTGCTTTGGGAAACATTAAGGCCCCTCTAGGTGTTAGTCTGCACAATTTGCTGCAAGCCTATCCTTCTGATGATGCTGAAAATGACTTTGAAGAAGGTGAATTCATTGCATCTGTGGATCAACTGTTGGGAGCTGCTGAGCAAGTGGTATAGCCAGAAGCTGCAGCCCAAGGTCTGAACAATGCAGAAGAGAATGGGAATGACATTGACCTCATCCCACAGCAGGAGGCTCTGCAACCTCAAGCCACAGGAGCTGATGAAACTACTGTTGTAGTTGCAGTATAGGTCTCTTCAGATAATTTACAGGTTGCTACAGAACAAAGCCTGATTATGGAAGGGCCAAAAGTGAATGAGGAAGCATTGAACTCTATCCCTATTGGGGAAAATGCTGGACCCTCTATTAGTACACAAGAAATATTTGGATAATGCTTCTAAACCATCTATTAGTACACAAGAAATATTTCAGTTGGCCTCAAAACGTGCTCTCTCTGTTATTGATTGTGCTCATCTTATGTCTGAGGAAGGTATCGAGCTATGGGGGAAACACTTTGCACCTTCCCCCACACAGGTGGCAAGTTCTTTTTCTTCAGACATTCCAGTGAGTTGGTTCAATTTCATCCTTCACTTACTTCTGACACCAGACAAATTTGATTGGACTTTGCACTTGCTGAAATCTCCCTTATGGCAAATTTTGATTGAAAACTGTAAGGAGGAAGATACTATGACTTTTTGCATTCCTGATAAATGCTTTGTCTCTCAGGCTCTAGTTTGCAAGTTACAGTCTCCAGCTGGATTTAATAAAGAGAATGCAGGATGCAGCCCAGCAGCCCACTCTTCTTCTAGAGCAGGCAGTCCTCTCAAAATGGTTTCTCCAACTAATGTTATTCTCTTACCTGTTGGTGAGGCAATCTCAGAAAGAGGAGGGGAAAGGACCTCTAGTTGAAACTCAGGTAAGGAGAAGTGGAAGAATTAGAGAGGATAACAAAGATTTAAAAATAAATTCATGCACAAGACAATTCTATCTTCCTTGCAATGCTGCTCCCCCAGTTTTACACAGTAGAGTAGTTAAAAATCTCACAACATCTTTTTGCAAGGTGGCTGGAGAGGATCTGCAAGAGAACCTGGCCAAGAGGGCCAAAAGCAAGGACTCTGATGGGGAGGCCAAGAATTCCAAGGCCAAGGAGAACAACAACACCAACCCTAGTGCAAAATGATTAGTACAATCACTATATTTTGTTCCTGGATAGCCAGGAATCATAGGGAGAATGTTCCTAAGTTAGTATTTCAGACTATGGGCTCTAAGTACTACCAGAGGCATTTTTCTATGTACTTGCTTGGCACCTTTCCATGTAGACTTTGTTACTTTTGTTGTAATGTTTTTCATTTCTGGTAGACATGTAAGGGGATGATTTGGATACTTGGATCTATACAAGTTCTATGTTGGATCCAATATATTCTCAGGTTCACTAGTTTCTTTGTTGTGGTCTGTCAAGGGGTGGTCTTTGACAACAATATAATAACTAAGATGTTTCAAAATGATTAATAACAGATCTTGGAACATATTAAACTGGAACATTAGGGGCATAAATGCAGAAGCAAAATGGTTAGCTTTAAAGCAAAAAATTGAGGAAAGTGTAGCTGGGATTATTTGTTTACAGGAGACCAAAAGAGAGGTGTTTGATCTGGCTTATGTTCATAACTTCTGCCCACACAGATTTAATAAATTTGAGTATCTTCCCCATGGTGGGGCTTCTGGAGGAATTATTATCATCTGGGTTGGTTCTCTATTCCAAGGGGAAGTTCTGTTCCAGAACAAGTTTTCTCTCTCAGTGAAATTTACTTGTAGCATCTCCAACCAGTCTTGGGTTTTGACAAACATATATGGTCCTAGTAACCAGGAAGACAAAGATGAATTTCTGCAATGGTTTAGTAACATTCAAATGCCCCCTAAGGTGGATTGGATAGTGATGGGTGACTTCAATTTTATCAGATCTCCAAGTGACAGGAACAAACCAGGGGGGATGTCAATCAAATGCTCCTTTTTAATGAAGCCATTAGTAACCTGGGTTTGCTAGAATTACCTTTAAAAGGTAGACAATTTAGCTAGAGTAACATGCAGGAAAACCCACTATTAGAAAAGCTTGACTGGTTCTTCACCTCTGCTTTCTGGATGATTTCATACCCTGATACAATTGCTATTCCACTTGCAAGGCCTATTTCTGACCATCTCCCCTGTTTGATTAAAGTGGGCACCTCAATTCCTAAAGCAGAAGTGTTTAGATTTGAGAATATCTGGTTGAAACTCAACTCTTTTAAGGAGGTAGTTAAAGTAGCTTGGGACATTCCTGTGGGTCACACAAATCCTGCCAAGATGATCAATGCTAAATTTAAAAACCTAAGGAGGGCTTTAAAATTATGGGCAAAGAGCTTGACATGCCTTAAGAAAACAGATTGCAGACATTAATGAGTGTATTTTCCTCCTGGACTTCTTTGAGGAATGTAGAATATTGGACACAATGGAGTGGAATTGTAGAGCTTTGCTCAAAGAGCACTTGCTGAATGTTCTGAAGAACCATAAGATATACTGGAAGCAGAGGGGAAAAGTTAAAGGAGTGAAATTTGGAGATGAAAATACAAAGTTTTTTCATACAAGAGCATCCATTAATTACAGACATAATAAAATTGCTATGCTCCTTAATGATGATCACATTGAAATAACAGATCATGCTGGCAAGGCTGGCATACTTTGGGCATCCTTCAAAAAGAGATTAGGAAAATCTGAGGGCCACACTATGCATTTTGATTTGCAAAACCTTCTTGCTAATCAGATAAATCCAGATATCTTCAGAGACATTGAACAACTATTTTTAGATGAGGAAATAAATAATGTGGTTAAGGAACTGCCTACTGACAAATATCCTGGGCCAGATGGATTTAACAATGAGTTTTTAAAAAGCATGTTGGGACATTATAGGAGATGATGTAAGAAAATTGGTTCATGCCTTCCATGAAGGTAATATCTCTCTTGAGAGCATCAACAGTTCATATATCACACTAATCCCCAAGAATAATGCTCCTCTCACACCTAGTGATTTTAGACCAATTTCCTTGCTTAATGGGGTGCTTAAGATCATCACTAAACTATTGGCAAACAGATTGCAAAAGGTTATTCTGCAAATGATTCACATTAACCAATATGGATTTCTTAAAGACAGGGTTATTCAAGATTGTTTGGGGTGGTCTTATGAATACATTCATAAATGTCAGAAATCTAGAGAAGAATTGCTCGTGCTAAAACTAGACTTTGAAAAAGCATTTGATACCATTGAACATCAGGAAATTATAGACATCCTTAGAGCTAAAGGTTTTGGAAATAAGTGGATCTCATGGATAGAAATGATCTTTAACTCTGCCTCAACTGCTGTGATGCTGAATGGAGTGCCTGGTAAAAAAATATACTGTAGAAGGGGAGTACCACAAGGAGATCCTCTATCCCCACTATTGTTCGTCATAGCTGCAAACCTTTTTCAATCAGTCATCAATAAAGCAATGGAAGTAGCCCTCCTCCATGCACCTCTGCAAATTAATTCCTGCCCTGATTTTCCAATTGTTCAGTATGTAGATGACACCTTGTTGATAATGCAAGCTGATTCTAGACAACTGATCTGTCTTAAAGCCCTACTGAACACTTTCGCTTCTGCCACTGGTCTCAAAGTAAATTATCAGAAGTCTATCATGGTGCCTATTAATATTCAAGAGGAGAGGGCACAAATCTACGCTGGAACACTTAATTGTCAGATGGGGCACTTCCCATTCACATACCTTGGGCTTCCTTTAGGACTTCACAAACCAACAGTGGAACAATGTCTCCCACAGGTTAATAGGGTTGCAAAACGATTGGCTGGTATTGCCACATTTATGACATATGCAGGCAGATTGCTAATGGTTAAAGCTGTTCTAGCATCACTCACAATATTTTTCATGAGCTGTTTGGATGTTCCAGTTATTATTAAGCAGCAAATCTTAAAATATTTTAGACACTGCTTATGGAGAGGCCCATATATGGAAGATCACAGACCAGCCCTAGTGAAATGGACCACTGTTTGTAGGCCAAAGAATCAAGGAGGGCTAGGAGTCATGAATATCTTCACATAAAACAAGGCACTACTTATGAAGAACCTGCACAAATTCTATAACAGACATGAGATTCCCTGGGTACAACTGATTTGGGAAACTCATTACTCTGAAAACAAGTTGCCAGGAGATGAGTTAGTGGGATCTTTCTGGTGGAAGGCAAACTTGCAATTAATTCAATATTTTAAAGCTTTAGCAAGGTGCAATTTGGGAGATGGCAGAAGCACTTATTTTTTGAATGATTTATGGACTGAGGAACTCTTGCAGCATAAGTTCCCTCATCTTTTCTCTTTTGTCATTAATCACAAACTTACAGTGCAGCAGGTTCTTGCCATAGAATACCTGGAAGACCTATTCCACCTACCATTCACAATGGAGGACCATGAATAATTTTTACAGCTTGAAGAAATGTGCTACACTATGAGGCAATCACAATACCAGAACTATATCTGGGGTAATGAGCACTTTTCTTCAGCGAAGGCTTACAATATCATGATTGGTTTCAAGCAAACCCCACCACACTTCAACTGGATTTGGAATTCCTCCTGCCAACCTAAACACAAAATGTTCTTCGGGATGTTCTTACATGATAGACTCAATACCAGAAACCTTCTGAGAAGGAAAACATTTGTGCTAAAAGACTATAATTGTGCTCACAGGGGATGCCAAGAGGAGGAAACTCTCTATCATTTGTTTTGGGGGTGCTCATTTGCTAAGAGATGTTGGGACCACATTTTTCCCACTAGATCACCAAATTTGTCTGTCCTAGAGACCTTCCAGGATATCAAGGAAAAACTGAGACTTCCCTTCTTCATGGACATAATAATACTCAGCTCCTGGGCTATCTGGATTTCAAGAAACAATAAGATATTTGAACATATTCACCACACATTTCAAGGATGGAAGCACATTTATTTGATGGAGCTGAAGTTACTCAAGCACAGAATAAGACTGAAGCATGCAAATCAATTCATCTCTTGGATAGATCTTCAAGGATAGCTCTTTCCTATTGGCAGCCTAGCTCTCTACCTAGGATTTTTTATCTAGTTCTTCTTTCTTTCTTAGTCTTAGTCTTAGTTTTGTTGTTTTCTCTTCTGTTGTTGTAGCTTCTTTGTTTTTTCTCTTATTTTTTTCCTTTCCTTTCTTCTTTTCTTAGGGGCTTCTCTCAAGCCCTTGCTTTCCTTTGTTATTTGTTACCCTGGACCTTTCAGCTCTTTGCTATTTATAAAAATTGCAATGGGGTGTTTACCCTACTATTTATAGTCAAAAAAAGAGTGGGACTAATGCCCTTAAGATCATCAAGAGTATATCCAATAGCAGCACGGTGCTTCTTCAGGGTTTTCAATAATTTCTTTTCTTCGTGCTCTGAAAGGTTAGCACTAATAATAACATGATATATCTCTTTCTCATCAAGATAAGCATATTTAAGAGTATGGGGTAATGGTTAAAGCTCAAAGACGGGATCACCCTTGGGTGGAGGAGGATCCCCTAGGATTTCAACAGGCAAGTTGTGTTCCAAAATAGGTCCCTGTTTAAACAATACTTCATCTATTTCCCTTCTTTCATTCATAAACATATCATTTTCATGGTCTAGCAAATATTGTTCTAAAGGATCACTAGGAGGCACAGCAATAGAAGCAAGACCAATAATTTCATCTGTACTAGGCAATTCTTTGTCATGGGGTTGTCTACGAAATTTAGCAAAATTAAACTCCTGAGACATATTCCGCAAACCAATAGCAACCACATCCTTTTTGCAGTCTATCCTAGCATTAACAATATTCAAGAAGGGTCTACCAAATATAATCGTACAAAAGTCATCTTGTGGGGAACCAAGAACAAGAAAATCAACATGGTATTTAACTTTCCCACACAAGACTTCAACATCTCTAACAATCCCAACTGGTGAAATAGTGTCTGTATTGGCAAGTTTAATTGTAACATCAATCTCTTCTATCTCAGCAGGTGCAATATCATGCATAATTTCTTTGTATAAGGAATGAGGTATTGCACTTGCACTAGCACCCATATCACATAAGCCATGAGCAATGATCTCCTATTTTAACAGAAATAACAGGCATGCCTACAACGGGTCTATGCTTATTTTTAGTATCGGGTCTAGCAATTCTAGCAGCTTCATCACAAAAGTAAATAACATGCCCATCAATATTATCGGCCAAGAGATCTTTAACCATAGAAACACTAGGTTCAACTTTAATTTCTCAGATGGAGTAGATGTTATAGTATTACTCTTACGAACCACAGTTGAAGCTTTAGCATGATCCTTTATTCTAACAGTGAAAGGTGGTTTCTCAATATAAGCAGTAGGAACAACATGATCATTATAAGTGATAGTCTTTTCCTCAACTTTAATAGGTGCAAGTACTTTTACTTCAATGGGAGGATTATATTTAAACCACTTCTCCTTAGGGAGATCAACATGAGTAGCAAAGGATTCACAGAAAGAAGCTACTATCTCAGAGTCAAGTCCATATTTAGTACTAAATTCACGGAAAGCATCGGTATCCATAAAAGATTTAACACAATCAAACTTAGGTGTTATACCTGACTCCTTACCTTCGCCGAGATCCCAATCTTCAGAGTTGCGTTTAATTCTTTCCAATAAATCCCATTTGAATTCAATAGTCTTCATCATAAAAGAGCTAGTACAAGAAGTATCGAGCATGGAGCGATTATCGAGAGAAAGTCGGGCATAATTTTTTTGAATAATAATTTCTCTTGAAAGCTCATGATTGGGGCATGAATATAACATTGACTTAAGCCTCCCCCAAGCTTGAGCGATGATTTCTCCTTAGCGAGGCCAGAAATTATATATATAATTACGATCACGATGAACAAGATGCATCGGATAAAACTTTTGATGAAATTCCAATTTCAATCGGTTGTAGTTCCATGATCCCATATCATCACATAGGCTAAACCATGTCAATGCCTTTCCCTTCAAAGATAAAGGGAAGAACTTCTTCTTGATAACATCCTCGGGCATACCTGCAAGCTTAAATAATCCACAAACTTCATCCACATAGATTAGGTGCAAGTAGGGATGTAATGTTCCATCTCCTATAAAAGGATTAGCTAGCAGTTTCTCTATCATACCCGAAGGAATTTCAAAGTAAACATTTTTAGTAGGTTCAGTAGGTTGAGGAGCAACTCTTTGCTCTAATGGTCGGGGTGAAGATACCCCTAACAAGCCCCTCAAAGGATTATGTTCCATAGTAACAAATGAAAGTAAATTTCAGCACACTATATAAATTTTTCCTTACCAAATTCCACCTACCAAAGGCGCTTCACTTCCCGGCAACGGCGCCAGAAAAGAGTCTTGATGACCCACAAGTATAGGGGATCTATCGTAGTCCTTTCGACAAGTAAGAGTGTCGAACCCAACGAGGAGCGGAAGGAAATGATAAGCAGTTTTCAGTAAGGTATTCTCTGCAAGCACTAAAATTATCGGTAACAGATAGTTTTGTGATAAGATAATTTGTAATAGGTAACAAGCAATGAAAGTAAATAAGGTGCAGCAAGATGTCCCAATCCTTTTTGTAGCAAAGGACAAGCCCGGACAAACTCTTATCTGAAGGAAAGCGCTCCCGAGGACACATGAGAATTATCGTCAAGCTAGTTTTCATCACGTTCATATGATTCGCGTTTGGTACTTTGATAATTTGATATGTGGGTGGACCGGTGCTTGGGTACTGCCCTTCCTTGGACAAGCATCCCACTTATGATTAACCCCTATTGCAAGCATCCGCAACAACAAAAGAAGTATTAAGCTAAACCTAACCATAGCATGAAACATATGGATCCAAATCAGCCCCTTACAAAGCAACTCATAAACTAGGGTTTAAGCTTCTGTCACTCTAGCAACCCATCATCTACTTATTACTTCCCAATGCCTTCCCCTAGGCCCAAACAATGGTGAAGTCTCATGTAGTCGACGTTCACATGACACGACTAGAGGAAAGACAACACACATCTCATCAAAACATCGAACGAATACAATATTCACATGACTACTTATAGCAAGACTTCTCCCATGTCCTCGAGAACAAACGTAACTACTCACAAATCATATTCATGTTCATAATTAGAGGGGTATTAATATGCATAAAGGATCTGAACATATGATCTTCCACCGAATAAACCAACTAGCATCAACTACAAGGAGTAATCAACACTACTAGCAACCCACAGGTACCAATCTGAGGTTTTGAGACAAAGATTGGATACAAGAGATGAACTAGGGTTTGAGATGAGATGGTGCTGGTGAAGATGTTGATGGAGATTGACCCCCTCCCGATGAGAGGATCGATGGTGATGACGTTGGTGATGATTCCCCCCTCCCGGAGGGAAGTTTCCCCGGCAGAACAGCTCCGCCGGAGCCCTAGATTGGTTCTGCCAAGGTTCCGCCTCGTGGCGGCAGAGTTTCGTCCCATGAGCTAGCTTATGATTTTTTCCTGGACGAAAGACCTCATATAGAAAAAGATGGGCATCAGAGGGCTGCCAGGGGCCCACGAGGCAGGGGCGCGCCCAGGGGGTAGGGCGCGCCCCCACCCTCGTGGATGGTGGGTGGACTCCTGGTACTTCCTTCGCCCAATAGTTTTTATATATATTCTAAAACATGCTCCCGTGAAGTTTTAGGACTTTTGGAGTTGTGCATAATAAGTCTCTAATATTTGCTCCTTTTCCAGCCCAGAATTCCAGCTGCCGGCATTCTCCCTCTTCATGCAAACCTTGTAAAATAAGAGAGAATAGGCATAAGTATTGTGACATAATGTGTAATAAGAGCCCATAATGCAATAAATATCAATATAAAGCATGATGCAAAATGGACGTATCAATAGCCCATCAGTTTGGGCCATGTCCAACAGGCCGGTCGACCGAGGACCCCTTAGTCCAGGACTCCCTCAGTAGCCCCTGAACCAGGCTTCAATGACGAGGTGTCCGGCGTGCAGATTGTCTTCAGCATTGCAAGGCGGGTTCCTCCTCCGAATACTCCAACACAGTCTTCGAACACAACGAACGTGTCCGGATATGCAAAACAAGTACCACACACCACCACAGAGAGTATAACATTTCACGAATCCAATCTGCTGACAACTTTTTTTGTAACGTGACATCACGTCCCTGCCCGGTTATTATTTCAAACCGTTTTTAGCCTGTCGCTCCATGTTTCGAGATGCGATTTTATCGGTGCATCTTGTCGAAGCAGAGATCGTGTCGCCTTATTGCGGGATTCTCATCAATACGGGCGTGGGTGTCCCAACCGTTCTATTGGCTTGATTCCTTAGGAATAGGAAGGTTTTAAGACCTAGGAGGAGGCGTTTGATATTCATCGCCTTTATAAAGGGGCTATGACCCGGCTTTCTCCTTTATGCCAACCCTTTCCTCAACCTCTCTAACCTCGAGTTCCAGCACCCAAGGTTTAATCTAATTGCTTTGAGCTTCCCAGTCATGTCCGGACCTAGCCCTCAAGGCCGGTGGGTGGCTTCCTCTATCACAGAGGAGGATATTGCGAAGCTCCGGGCGGCAAGGTACCTGACCGCGGAAATCCCCCACGGGCTTCCCGCTCAAGGGCAGGTTATTCCTACTCCCGGATCTAGCGAGAGGGTTGTATTCATCTCCCACTTCCTCCGGGGGCTAGGGTTCACTCTTCACCCCTTTGTTCTAGGGATCATGTTCTACTACGGGCTAGATTTTCATGATCTATTCCCAGACTCTTTTCTTCTCACCTCGGCGTTTATCGTCATGTGCGAGGCCTTTCTCCGCATTCCCCCACATTTCGGCTTATGGATCAAGACCTTTAATGTGAAGCCGAAGGTGATCGAGGGGAAGCAAGCGGATTGTGGTGGTGCCATGGTGAGCAAGCTCACCAACACTCTTTGGCTAAAAGGATCCTTCACAGAATCTTCCAACTTATGGCAGCGGGAGTGGTTTTACATCACTGAACCCCGTGGTACCAAGTGGGCAGCTACGCCTGCGTTCTGATCCGGCCCTCCAATTCAGCTCGCATCATGGATCAACAAGGGGCTAGACTGGGGATCAATCGATGAAGTGCAGACCATACAGAGCCGCATCGGGAGTCTCCTTGAGAAGGACACCGATCTCATCGACATGATTCAAGTAATGTTAGTCCGCCGAGTCCTCCGGTGTCAGCGATGGCCCCTCCATATGTGGGAGTTTAATCCGGAAGGACCACGAACCCTTCAGCACTTCTTCGGCGCGACGCACAGAGGAATGTGGAAGTTATTTTTCAGGGCACGAAAATAGTGGCCGGACGCTACTGAGGACATCGGCCTTGATTGCAACCATCCGGATACCTCAGTAAGCGCTTGACTCCCGAACACAGCTTAACCAAATATCCCGTGATAAGATACTGAGAAAACCATCTTCTTCCAGGGCTGGACGAAGAAGGCGGAGTGAGTTAGGTGTTCGCCCCCTCTTCCTGAAGACTTAGCTAGTCCTGTGCTAACAAGGATGCTGGTCCCGACACCATTCCAAATGTCACTGAAAGAGGACAATGAGGAGAGTAGGAAGGCCAAAGGTGGCCTCCGTTCCGAAGGTACACCAAACACTATGTCCGGGGAGATTAAGGTTCCCTTTTTCGAAGATAAAAGAGAAGGAGAAGCTGACATCCTTTCTCCCCATGGTAAGAAAAGGGCCGCCACCGAAGGTTGGGAGGTAAAGGCTCCTAAGAGAGGTAAAACACTCCTATCAGGCGGTTCGGGCTCGAAAGATGACGTTGTCGCACAGTTCATCCATAAGGACGAGCCTTTAGCCGAATCGTAAGTGAACAAGGGTGTTTTTAAACATATCCCGTTCCTTTTCCTGTTGCAAGGGTAACATCTAGAATACATGTTTTTGCAGTCCGGCACACAGTCTTCCTCAACAATCCTCTTCGGGGGATCTTCTTCCGGAGATGATGGAAAGCAAGACACCTCCACCGGATTCCTCGCCCAATAGGGCGGACGACTTCGAGGTGTCGTCCCGGAGGATCTCTCCCGATCAACAAGTTGTGCAGAGGATAATGAAGACAACGCCCTAAGGTGAAACTTCGGTCGCCCAGGGTCCGGGGAGTGCGGTCCCTATGGGCACCAACAATAAAGGCCCCGGACTATCCGGTTTATAGCCGGAGACAACTCTAGGGTCGGGCAAACAAATCCCTTCAAAGGGAGTCCGTACTCCCACAGCTACTTCCCAGGGTCCAGAGGCGCCATTTACATTGATGGACATGTTGCAATATTCGTCCGTCTCAGAGAAACATCGTACCTAGATGGGTACGGTGGTTGAGAGGACTATGTCAGCGAAAAGCGGATTGAATGAAGCTTTCACAGGCCTGCTAAGAGGCTTCGAGGTACGTAATGTAATATTTTTGATTGTGCTCTATATGCAAAGTGCTCCTGTGTATAGATAGTAGCCCCTGAGACTCTAGTTGACGTCCCAAGGGAGGCAATCAGAGGATCAAAAAAGATATCCCAGGAAATAATATAATTAATTGGAACACAGGTTGTTACATCCACGACGACTTCCCATGCTACAGAGGTTGCAGGTCTAGAGCAGAAACTTGATGTGGCGAATGACAACATCATGCTTATTAACAGGTGGCTTGATGAGGCGCAAGGTATGTTTTCAGGCGGTTAGTGTATGTATGTATAATAACATGAGCACGAAGCTAAGAATTCTATACTGAGACATGCATAACTTCAGATGGTGCTCCCACGGTGGAGGCCCTTCGGGCTAAACTTGCCCGAGCCAAGGAGCAAACCCGGATGAGTAATGTGGCTGCCAAGAAGGCAGCTGATGAGTTAAAAGCCGAACAGGCTGCTCGGCGCCAGTGCGAGGAGAGAATGTCTACCATGGCTTGTGGGCTAAAGGAAGCCATTGTCCGGTGCAAGTTCCTCGAGAGGGATGACAAAGCCAAAACGGCCGATCTCGACAACACTTTGCAAGAGGCGAGGGAAGCACGATCCGAGTCTAGGGCGGCTCGGGAGGAGATCCGACAAGCTGGGGAGATAGCGGCCGGTAAGCCCTTCTTATTATAGACTAAATTCGGCGATCCAAAATATGCCCCGCTTAATCAAATGTGGAGCTCTCCAGACGTATTCTTGGACTTGCCGAAGAGCGCCTCCGATGCAGCGCAATTTTACCAAGCGCGAGAAGGGTAACCAACGGAGAAGCTTTTCTGGACACAATTTGGCACGCCAAAGCGCCTGCTGTTGCTGAACGAACAGATGGCCCAGTGGGCCGAGCTCCACAAGATATCCGGTTCTGCCATGAAGGACGTCATGGTCCGGCTGTGGCTGACTGAGCCAATTTCGAATAGTTATTTCTGTTTGGTGCAACGACTTATGGATGTGGTGTCGCGTATCGGCGCCGTGAAGCGACCGGCGTGCATTGAAAGTGCACGGATGGCCTTTGCCCGTGTCAAGACATATTGGGCGAAGATGAAGGCCACTGATATTGCAGCGAAGAGTCCACCCGGGGGCAAGGACAAACACATGTCGGAGCATTATTTTGAAGATGTCCTGGAGCGTGCCCGCTTAATAGAGGTTCAGTGCTCAAAGGATATGATCTTCGAGTGAATGTGCTGAAATTGTAAAAACGATATTATGATATTTTAAGGCTATGCCTAAAAGTTTTGGCTCCTCCTGTGCGGCCGTTTTTGTATAATCTGAAAGTTTTCCAGTCGTCGGCTTCAGCACCCTCGCATAAAATACGGGGGTGTTCGGAAAAGCACTTGATCACTCTTGACCCAACGTCTTGGTCCGTGAAGGAGGTGTCAATGCGGCGAACAAGGCAATCAGACTATAGGGCTTTAACACTTTCACTTAGCCATAGGAGGTTGACGGTGGGTCTACGATATAGCCCCTGTTATGTACACAGCTATCCGAATACAATGTCTTACATAGGTGTAACACCCGGATATTTAAGCTACAGTAACCCTCAGCTAATGATGCCATGTCACCTCCATTACTGTTGCTAATCTCGCGTTAGTTCAAAATGATTCAAATTCAAATTTGAATTAAAGTCAAACGATAAAAGTTTTCAAGAATTAAAACTGAAATGTTCGGTGGGTGCCGAATATTACAAGGGGTAATTATAATAAAGCAGACACATTTTTATAAAATGCCCTAAACTGAATAAAACAGAAAAGGGAAAGAAGTAAAAGAAAACAGAAAACAAACTAACAGAAAGAAAAAAAGAACAAGAGAGAAAGGCCCCCACTGGGCTTCGGCCCGGCAGGCCGGCCCATTCGGCCACCGGCCACCACTCCCGCCTCCCTTATCCCCCCATGGCCAAACCCTAATCCACCTCGTCGCCCCACTTCTCCCCCCCCCCCACGACGCCACCTCCCCCCTCCCGATCCAGATTGGATCGGGATCGAACCACCCCGCCTTCCTAACGACGCCCGCTGCCGCCGGACCTCCACCACGTCGAACGCCGCCCCCTGCCTCCTCCCAGGCGCCCCCCACTCGACTAGATCGGGGAGGGGCCAGATCCCGCCGCCCTGCGCTAGGACGCCGCCGCCTGGATAGCCGTCGCCGTCCATCACTACGCTGGAGCCCGCCTGGGCCTCGTCGGCGCCCCTTCCCCACCGGCCTGCATCCTCTCCGCCGCTCGTCCCCGTCCACCTCCTCGACCCCCACTGCCTTTTACCCTACATTCCCCTCGTGAGCGCCCCTCCTTTCCCCTTTTCCCCGTCACCGGATCCGGCCCGCGCTCTCGCTCATCACGCCCCGCCTCCCCCTCGCGTTCGACCTTGCGCGCGCTCACGCGCCCGCATGTGCACGTCCGTGCTCGCCGCGCCCGCACCGCGGCCGACGTCGCCCTGCGCCCAGACACGCGCCCGCACCTCCCTGCTAGCCCAGCCGCGCCCTGCGCCGTCCCGCTCAGGCCATGTCCATGCCTTCCCGCGCGTTACGCTTGCCGGCCGCATCCTGGCCGTGCCCGGCGTTGCTCGCTGCTCCCCGCGCCGCCGCCTGCTGCAGCTCCACCGGCCGTGCCCGCCTCCACCTGCGCTTGCCCACCTCCTCCTCTCAGCGCCGCTGCCACCCTCACGCGCCGGCTTCGCCCCTGCCCCGTTGCGACACTCGGGGACCGCCAGCGGCCACGCCCGCGAGCCCTCTGGGGCTGCGCTCGCCCGTTAGCGGCCGCTAGCGCCCGTTATGCACCCTGGGCCACTGACCAAATGGCCCCACGGCCCAGAACATTTATAAAAAAGGGACTTTAAATAAATATATATATAATAAATAAATAATAGATAATAAAATTAATTAATTAATTAACTTAATTAATTCTGAATAAATTAGCTAATTAAGATTAATTAATCTAATGAGTAATTAACCTAATTAACTATTGTTAATTAGCTAACAGAGTATGACCAGTGGGGCCCACCCCCCTAATTAATACTAATTAGGTTAATTAAAATGTTTAATGAAAATGTGTCGCTGACCAGTGGGACCCACTGGTCAGGTTGACCAATCAACCCCTGTTGACTGCTGACGTCAGCATGACATCATGCTGATGTCATAAATCTATTTTCGAATTAAATTAAATAATTAATTAAATTCCAGAAATTAATAAAATCTTTAGAAAATCGTATCTTTTAATCCGTAACTCGGATTAAATTATTTTCAACATGAAAGTTGCTTAGAACGACGAGACAAATCCGGATACAAAGCCGGTTCGTCCGCCACACATCCCTAACATACCGAGCTTGCAACTTTCCCCCTTCGGCTCCTCTGTCTGAAAATGCGAAACACCGGGGATACTTTCCCGGTTGTTTCCCCCCTTCACCGGTATCACCTCATACCGCGTTAGGGCACGCCTAGCATCACACTTTGCTTTGTCATGCATCACTATGCATCTGTTTGCTTAATATTTGTTGTTTCTTCCCCCTCTTCTCTCGCTAGACACCGAGACCGACGCCGCTGCTACCCAGTACGACTACGGTGTTGACGACCCCTCTCTCTTGCCAGAGCAACTAGGCAAGCCCCCCCCCCCCTTGATCACTAGATATTGCCTACTCTCCTCTATACTGCTTGCATTAGAGTAGTGTAGCATGTTACTGCTTTCCGTTAATCCTATCCTGATGCATAGCCTGTCCTTGCTACTACTATTCTTACCTTTACCTGGAATCCTAATGCTTAGTATAGGATGCTAGTTTATCATCAGTGGCCCTACATTCTTGCCCGTCTGCCATGCTATACTATCGGGCCGTGATCACTCGGGAGGTGATCACGGGTATATACTATATACTTTATACATGATACATGTGATGACTAAAGTCGGGTGGCTCGAGGAGTACCCGCGGTTGATTCATGAATTGGGGGCTGGAAGGACATACTTTCCCGACAGCCCTCTGTGTGGATCTTTGTGGCGAAGCAACAGGGCAGGTTGAGACCACCTAGGAGAGAGGTGGGGCCGTCCTTGGTCGGCGTTCGCGATTATTTCAAGATAACACATTTAACGAGATCTTGGTATTTGATCTGAGTCTGGCCACTGGCCTATACGCACTAACCATATATGCGGGGACAGTTAGGGGCACTCGACGTCGTGGTATCAGCCGAAGCCTTCGTGACGTCAGCGACTGAGCGGCGCGTGTCGGATTGGACTGGAAAGCCTGCTAGGCTAGGTCTGCTTCCGGCCGCGCTCGCAACGTGCAGGTGTGCAACGGGCGATGGGCCCAGACCCCTACGCCCTAGGATTTAGACCGGCGTGCTGACCTCTCTATTGTGCCTAAGTAGGGCTGCGACGTGTTGATCTTCCGAGGCCAGGCATGACCCAGGAAAGTGTGTCCGGCCAAATGGGATCGAGCGTGTTGGGTTATGTGGTGCACCCCTGCAGGGAAGTTAATCTATTCGAATAGTCGTGATCTTCGGTAACAGGACGACTTGGAGTTGTACCTTGACCTTATGACAACTAGAACCAGATACTTAATAAAACGCACCCTTCCAAGTGCCAGATACAACCGGTGGTCGCTCTCTCACAGGGCGACGAGGGGAGGATCGCCGGGTAGGAGTATGCTATGCAATGCTACTTGGAGGACTTCAGTCTACTCTCTTCTACATGCTGCAAGACGGAGGCCCAGAAGCGTAGTCTTCGACAGGATTAGTTATCCCCCTCTTATTCTGGCATTCTGCAGTTCAGTCCACTGATAGGGCCCTTACACATATACCCATGCATATGTAGTGTAGCTCCTTGCTTGCGAGTACTTTCGATGAGTACTCATAGTTGCTTTTCTCCACCTTTTCCCCCTTTCTCTAGTCGATTGTTGCGACCAGACGTTGGAGCCCACGAGCCAGACGCCACTGTCGATGAAGACTACTACTACTCGGGAGGTGCCTACTACTACGTGCAGCCCGCTGACGGCGACCAGGAGTAGTTTAGGAGGATCCCAGGCAGGAGGCCTGGGCCTCTTTCGATCTGTATCCCAGTTTGTGCTAGCCTTCTTAAGGCAAACTTGTTTAACTTATGTCTGTACTCAGATATTGTTGCTTCTGCTGACTCGTCTATGATCGAGCTCTTGTATTCGAGCCTTCGAGGCCCCTGGCTTGTAATATGATGCTTGTATGACTTATTTTATTTGTAGAGTTGTGTTGTGATATCTTCCCGTGGGTCCCTGATCTTGATCGTACACGTTTGCGTGTATGTTTAGTGTACGGTCAAATCGGAGGCGTCACAAGTTGGTATCAGAGTTGACTGCCTGTAGGAATCCCCCTTTCCAACTCCTTGGCCGAAGTCGAGTCTAGTCATTGAAAAAGTTTTTACTAACATGGCTTTGTGGCTTACGGGCCCACGTCGCCATTGGGTGGTATTAGGATCTTTTATTCCTCGACCTATACTCTGGGACTCTTATCTGTCTTCTACTAGGGTTAAATGGTTTTGCTAACTCTAACTCTAGGTTCTCGTAACTACTTCCTTCCGGAGAGCCACTCGATACAGATGATCGCTTGATGCACTAGAAGATTCTGAAGTTACTCTCCGATGTTCCCTCGATACTTTGTGCCATCGCTTTTGCAATTCCCTTCCAGCGATAAACCCCTAAGGATGACCACGTACATTTGTCATTCATACAATCATCTCCTGATGATCTTCTTATTACCAGATACCCCGAAATACTCTCTATTGTTCCGAGAATACTTGGTGCCTACTGACTTGCAGTTCTTTGTCACGCGAATACCCCTACAGATAAATCCTCGCACTTGTTGAGTATCCGCTCATCCCCAGTTGTTCATGTGTTTTACAAAAGTCTTCAAAATACCATTCGATCTTTCGAAAATCCTCAGGAACCTTTTGCTCTTGAAATTCTTGCTTACATGAATTATGGATAATCCCATAAGTCTAGTAATCTTATTGACATCCTTTGTCATTATCATTTTGAGTCCGTTGATTCAATATGTTGCGGTTGCTTGCAATCCTCAACCGAATCGTAGAATTCACCCTTCTGGCTCAGACATCATTATAAACATGAGCTGAATCTCGACCAATCAAATTGTTGTCGATTTTACCCCTAAGCCTACTCAACTTATCTATCTTTAATAAGAGTGTTTGCTCTTGGTCCCTTCATTTGGAAATCATAATTCCTTTGCATTAAGCTTTGGTTTAGTTATTACTATAATCTAATGCCTTGGCATTCCTTCTTCCTCTGAATGAGTACCGATACTCACATCAACCCTGTTGTGGACTGCCAGACCCATTGCCGGATTATTATCCGACAGTGTCCTTCACATGCAAAATTCTTGTGAGTTCTTTCCCTGATACATAATGCCTTTGGTAAATTGTATCCTCTACTTGTGTCAACCATGCTCAGCTTCTAAGCTTCTGTTAGTTACTCCTGAAGTTCGTGGTATATGTTCCTAAGATGCCCCTATGGGTTGAACCTATGCTTTCTTTAGTCTATATGAACCCGAAGTTTATGCGGGTTATATCTATTGGTGTTTTGTCAGAAAAAATTTGAACTCTATAAATTCTTCGAAGACGGGAAGTGAATGAAAGGTTATGCATTTAAGAAGTGTTAGTCGACCTTGAACTTTATGTTCATGCCCATGGAACCGATGTGGAATCTATCATGGAAGCTTCTTGTATTAATAATGGTCCCCTTATTATAAGTTCATCTTGTATCTATGTTGGTCTTTTAAAACCGTGGTTCCGACCATGATTGATCATCTTTGATCCTTTTCTCGGACAAGTTAAAGTACTTGCCTTCTGCAGATTAGTATGCCTTCCCAACCTCTATTTTGTTCTACCTTCGAGTGTTATCCCCTGGTATCTCGAGGATATCAACCCCTTGCACTTCATCTTATGAATTTCTGATGGAGTAGTACCTTTCCCCATCATAGTCACTCCACGGGTTCTGGGTTGTCGTCAACCGAAAACGCCGATTTGTGAATCGAATCAACACTGAGATTCGGTACTCCCAGTACTTTGCTGTTGAGAAGTTTAATACTCCATCAAGGCACTCCTAGCCTGATTGGCTACATCATTATCGCGCTAATTTTAACTGTGCTACCAGGTCCTTAATTCCGGAGCACAACTTTCGATGATGAGCTAAGCTTACGCCGATTTCCTTGTCTTATCGTTCCACCTTGAACGATAAGCTTGGTTTTGAGTTTGTGGCGTACCCTTCGTTCCAATAACCTTTCGCTTCACCATTCATTTTGACTTGATGTCATCGTCAATCGATTTCATCTTGAAATCTCTCAAAAAATTTGTCGTGATCATTACCAGCATCTTGACTCCTTCCTGGATATCAATTGAATTCATGATGAGAAATACCATCCTTGCCCCCGATGATTTGTGTTATCATCGACCACCTTATCGCCTTCTGTTCAAAACAAACTTGTTCTGGTTTTGTGTATACCTTGAGATCCTTGCTATCCAGCATTTGTTGTCCTTTACCTTGGAGTATTACCATCTTTTTATGTCAAGAATGTCGTGAGAATTTCACCACCTCTTAAGAATTTTTGATACAGGTGGTACTTCTTGCCATATCCGTTCATTCCTTGGTCCCCGTGTTGTTTCTAACCAGAATACCGACAATTAAACTATGGTGTGTGAATTCAAAACTTATAGCAACCCTATTGCATTGAAGTTAATGGTCAACCGTTCGTTCTTAGACAATTGGTTATTGGATCACCATTCTAACTTGATGATGCTCCCTAATCCCATATTTCGGGTGCACCTTTCAACAAATGTTTAATTGTGCATGTTTTTCCTCGAGCATACATCATTATATTATTTGATATGACAAATGTTATCTCCTTGTTCACATAACTGTGGAAATCCATCTTTTTGGAGATCTCGATGCTATGTCGCCGAGTCCATCGGCCACCCCTCATCCTCTCCTTGGGTTAATGATGAACTCTTGTTTCAGAACTCGCTTCCATAGTTCATTTCTCGAGAATCTTATGATGTCTTCTCATAAATTTGTGTTGCACCTTTTCTTCTCAAGCATCCTGAGTCTGAGGTATCCTGACCCCAATCAGATTTGAAACTCGGTCAGATATGATGGTTAGAACATTTTTCCAAGAGTCATAACATTGGTGCTTACATGGCCCGGTAAGGTGATGTCATCCTAGCACATTTGACCGGAGGACCTATTGTTATAGTTTCCTTTTTAGCAAGGTTAACCATTCTTCCATGAGGAAATTGTAAGACTTATTCTATAAGTTGTTCCTGATGAATCCTTAATGTATCCAAAGTCTGACCTTTGATTGAAGACAATGCCAATGCTATCTCGAAGCATGACTGAGGTACTTCGATCTTCAATAAGAATATTGGAAGCGCAAGGCTAAATGTTTCTTAAATCGATTATCCAAACACATGGTATGGGTAACATCATGAAATCCCTTGCCCCGTTACTTAATTGGTTGTCTACTTGTTGTCCCGGCATGGATGGGAAAGATATACTCTTGATACTTGAGTATAACCAAATTTTCCTTTCCATTGTTCTGATTAGTATACTAATCATTTTTCCTTTCCATTGTTTTGTTTAACCTTTCTTGTAATCTGACTTAACTGAGCAGTGATAATCCCCTGCTTAGGTAAGCACCTCGTTGTACCACTATGTTAGTAAGACCCTGTTACTATCGTTGATGACATTCCGATAACCACCGATGGACGAGAACTCTGCCTATTGGTCTGCCTCGTTCAATGAGCAGGAAAATGGTTCTCTTCGTCCCTCGCCCTTGGTACCGATGTTGTTGCCGACGTACTGACAGGGTATTCTCTGACATGCCTTGCTATCATGACCATGCAAGATGTCAATGCCCTTCCCTATTTTAACCCACATTGTGGGCCCATAACCCACAGTTCCACAGGATCAAAACCTGACTCTCCTGTACACCCCCTGTTTCCAAATTTATTCCTCACGTGTGGCTTCGTATGTCATTCACGAGCCACCTTTTGAGAGGATCATCAATTCTAGTATTAAACACAATACCTATTCCCGTTGCCTTGAACCCCTTTCACGCATTGTTTCAGGCAACGACAATTGTCTATCCGCTTCAAACTTCTTATGGTACCTTCTTAGTTTGCTCTTGATGTGTTTCATTTGTTCAACTCGAGAGATACTCTTATGATCATTCTTGGGATTCCCCCCCAGATGATTTTCCCTTATAACATTCAATTGTTGTAAATCTGCCCCTTACCTATTCGTAAGTACGCTGGAGTTCCCGAAGAAAGGACGACAACTTCATCATGATGACCTGAAATAGTGAAATGAAGACATCAATGTACTCGATCAACCTCTTCGAGAAGAACAACCAAGACCAAGAACACTCCCTAGAATTTCGTAACCCGAACCTTCCCCCTTTACTTCCCTCTTAAATCTCGGGACGAGATTTCTTGTAGTGGAGGAGAATTGTAACACCCGGATATTTATGCTACAGTAACCCTCAGCTAATGATGCCACGTCACCTCCATTACTGTTGCTAATCTCGCGTTAGTTCAAATCGATTCAAATTTGAATTTGAATTAAAGTCAAACGATAAGAGTTTTCAAGAATTAAAACTAAAATGTTTGGTGGGTGCCGAATATTACAAGGGGTAATTATAATAAAGCAAACACATTTTTATAAAATGCCCTAAACTGAATAAAACAGAAAAGGGAAAGAAATAAAAGAAAACAGAAAACAAACTAACAGAAAGAAAAAAAGAAAAAGAGAGAAAGGCCCCCACTGGGCTTCGGCCCAGCAGGCCGGCCCATTCGGCCACCAGCCCCGCCTCCCTTATCCCCCCACAACCAAACCTAATCCACCCCGTCACCCCACTTCCCCCCCAACGACGCCACTTCCCCCCTCCCGATACAGATTGGATCGGGATCGAACCACCCCGCCTCCCTGACGACGCCCGCCGCTGCCGGACCTCCACCATGTCGAACGCCGCCCCCTGCCTCCTCCTAGCCCCCCCCCCCCCCCCGCTCGACTGGATCGGGGAGGGGCCAGATCCATCACTACGTCGGAGCCCGCCTGGACCTCGCCGGCGCCCCTTCCCCACCGGCCTGCATCCTCTCCGCCGCTCGTCCCCGTCCACCTCCTCGACCCCCACTGCCTTTTACCCTACGTTCCCCTCATGAGCGCCCCTCCTTTCCCCTTTTCCCCGTGACCGGATCTGGCCCACGCTCGCGCTCATCACGACCCGTGCCTGCCCACCTCCTCCTCACAGCGCTGCCGCCACCCTCACGCGCCGGCTTCGCCCCCTGCCCCGCTGCGACACTCGGGGGCCGCCAGCGGCCACGCCCGCAAGCCCTGTTGGGCCACGCCCGCCCGTTAGCAGCCGCTAGTGCCCGTTATGCCCCCTGGGCCATTGACCAAATGGCCCCATGGCCCAGAACATTTATAAAAAAGGGAATTTAAATAAATATATATATATATAATAAATAAATAAATAATAGATAATTAAAATAATTAATTAATTAACTTAATTAATTCTGAGTAAATTACCTAATTAAGATTAATTAATCTAATAACTAATAAACCTAATTAACTACTGTTAATTAGCTAACAGAGTATGACCAGTGGGGCCCACCCCCCTAATTAATACTAATTAGGTTAATCGCTGACCAGTGGGACCCACTGGTCAGGTTGACCAGTCGACCCCTGTTGACTGGTCAGCATGACATCATGCTGATGTCATAAATCTATGTTCAAATTAAATTAAATAATTAATTGAATTTCAGAAATTAATTAAATCTTTAGAAAATCATATCTTTTAATCCGTAACTCGGATTAAATTATTTTCAACATGAAAGTTGCTCAGAAGGACGAGGCAAATCTGGATACGCAGCCCATTCGTCCGCCACACATCCCTAACATACCGAGCTCGCAACTTTCCCCCTCCGGCTCCTCTGCCCGAAAATGCGAAACACCGGGGATACTTTCTCGGTTGTTTCCACCCTTCACCGGTATCACCTCATACCGCGTTTGGGCACGCCTAGCATCACACTTTGCTTTGTCATGCATCGCTATGCATCTGTTCGCTTAATATTTATTGTTTCTTCCCCCTCTTCTCTCGCTAGACACCGAGACCGACGCCGCTGCTACCCAGTACGACTACGGTGTTGATGACCCCTCTCTCTTGCTAGAGCAACCAGGCAAGCCCCCCCCCTTGATCACCAGATATCGCCTACTCTCCTCTATACTGCTTGCATTAGAGTAGTGTAGCATGTTACTGCTTTCCGTTAATCCTATCCTGATGCAGAGCCTGTCCTTGCTACTACTATTCTTACCTTTACCTGGAATCCTAATGCTTAGTATAGGATGCTAGTTTATCATCAGTGGCCCTACATTCTTGCCCGTCTGCCATGCTATACTATCGGGCCGTGATCACTCGGGAGGTGATCACGGGTATATACTATATACTTTATACATGATACATGTGATGACTAAAGTCGGGTGGCTCGAGGAGTACCCGCGGTTGATTCACGAATTGGGGGCTGGAAGGACATACTTTCCCGACAGCCCTCTGTGTGGATCTTTGTGGCGAAGCGACAGGGCAGGTTGAGACCACCTAGGAGAGAGGTGGGGCCGTCCTTGGTCGGCGTTCGCGATTATTTCAAGATAACACGTTTAACAAGATCTTGGTATTTGATCTGAGTCTGGCCACTTGCCTATACGCACTAACCATCTATGCGGGGACAGTTATGGGCACTCGACGTCGTGGTATCAGCCGAAGCCTTCGTGACATCAGCGACTGAGCGGCGCGCGCCAGATTCGACTGGAACGCCTACTAGGCTAGGTCTGCTTCCGGCCGCCCTCGCAACATGCAGGTGTGCAATGAGCGATGGGCCCAGACCCCTGCGCCATAGTATTTAGACCAGCGTGCTGACCTCTATGTTGTGCCTAGGTAGGGCTGCGACGTGTTGATCTTCCGAGGCCGGGCATGACCCAGGAAAGTGTGTCCGGCCAAATGGGATCGAGCGTGTTGGGTTATGTGGTGCACCACTGCAGGGAAGTTAATCTATTTGAATAACCATGATCTTCGGTAACAGGATGACTTGGAGTTGTACCTTGACCTGATGACAACTAGAACCGGATACTTAATAAAACGCACCCTTCCAAGTGCCAGATACAACTGGTGGTCGCTCTCTCACAGGGCGATGAGGGGAGGATCGCCGGGTAGGATTATGCTATGCGCTGCTCCTTGGAGGACTTCAGTCTACTCTCTTCTACATGCTGCAAGACGGAGGCCCAGAAGCGTAGTCTTCGACAGGATTAGTTATCCCTCTCTTATTCTGGCATTCTGCAGTTCAGTCCACTGATATGGCCCTTACACATATACCCATGCATATGTAGTGTAGCTCCTTGCTTGTGAGTACTTTGGATGAGTACTCACGGTTGCTTTTCTCCCCCTTTTCCCCCTTTCTCTACTTGATTGTTGCGACCAGACGTTGGAGTCCAGGAGCCAGACGCCACTGTCAATGACGACTACTACTACTCGGGAGGTGCCTAGTACTATGTGCAGCCCGCTGACGGCGACTAGGAGTAGTTTAGGAGGATCCCAGGAAGGAGGCCTGCGCCTCTTTCGATCTGTATCCTAGTTTGTGCTAGCCTTCTTAAGGCAAACTTGTTTAACTTATGTCTGTACTCAGATATTGTTGCTTTCGCTGACTCATCTACGATCGAGCTCTTGTATTCGAGCCTTCGAGGCCCCTGGCTTGTAATATGATGCTTGTATGACTTATTTTATTTGTAGAGTTGTGTTGTGATATCTTCTTGTGAGTCCCTGATCTTGATCATACACGTTTGCGTGTATGTTTAGTGTACGGTCAAATCGGGGGCGTCACAATAGGTGACCGGAAGAATGGTACTTCGTGTAATACGGGAGGAATCGCGAAAGATTATGATAAGTCATCGAGTGGTTGACCAGCTCTCGCCGCATCGTGACAGTCAGTTTTGGCTTTCTCTAGTAAGGTGCTCATCTGGATAAACTAGGACACAATCACAATAGTTCTCCCTTTACTACCCTAGCCGATAGAGCGGAACGTAAGGTAGTAAGCACAGGAGCCGGGAAACCAAACTATTGACCAAAGACATGATTCGGAGCTGACGCATATAAGGCCGAACTCGTGACGCCGAAGTGTGCTATAAAGTTGTTTAGACTTGCCGGCAATTTATTTGTTCCCATATTGAGCCCCTGGCATTGTGCTGAGGTGCGTGTGTGAAACAACCAAAGAAGCAAAATTCAGTTATTTTAAAAAAGGGAATACTGAATACGGATTATGTTCACTGGAACATGATTGATATGTCAATTGCCATTTTACAGATAATAACGCCACAACCCAGGCTATTTGACATGCCGGTGGTCGAAGGCTGAGGGAGAAGGCACTTTACAGGCTCTAAATAGAGAATGCGGTCTACTAAGAATTACTTGGACCTCCTGTCGCACGTCTGCGCCGCCTTGCCTCGGTGAAAGGACTCCTTAACAGGAATAACCTTTGGGTAGGTGAACGAAGCCGAACTCCGAAAGGGTCCTTGAGATGACCAGTCTTTGAGCCACCTGTAGTAAAAGATAAAAATAGTTAGAAAAGAAAATAAAAGGAAGCTATGGGAGAGCTTGTAGGCTTGTCCATATTGTGCCTTTGTCGATGACCAGGGTATTCTAAGTACATCATTATGTAAGCGCGGTACAAACTTCGCGGGTATATGAGGCGAACGACGGAGGCCGAACTGCTAATCCAGCTCTGAGATTGATCAGCCCCATTTAACAGAGGCCGACGGCTTAATGGTCGATGAGATATGCGGCTTGATGAGGCCGCTTGGTACTTCAGCTGTGGTAGCCGTAGTATGACCCTCCGTACGGAGGGAGTGTTCTGTATTTCCATTTATTGTTATGATGCCGCGTGGACCGGGCATCTTAAGTTTTGCACGGGCGTAGAGTGGGACCGCCTTAAAACGAGCAAAAGCGGTACGCCCCAGAAGTGCATGGTAGCTACTGTGGAACGGGACAATATCAAAGGTCAAGCCTTCGCTTCGGAAGTTGTTCGGTGAACCTAAAATGACTTCCAATGTGACAGAGCCCCTACAGTGAGCTTCTACGCCGAGTACTGCTCCTTTGGGGGTGGTTGTGGTGGGCTTGATTCTTGAAGGATCGATGCCCATTTTGCGGACAGTGTCTTGGTAGAGTAGATTAAGGCTACTGTCGTCATTCGTAAGGACTTTTGTGAGATGGAACCCATCGATAATTGATCGATGATCAGAGCTACCGAACCTTCGGGACGTATATGGCAAAAAAATTGGGGGGGGCGACTCTATGGCGTATGCGTCCCATAGTGCGCGCCTGCGCTCCCCTCTAGGGGTGTGCGTCACGTATACCATGTTTACGGTCTTTACTTTGGGGGGGGGGGATTGTTTCTGACCCCCCGTATTCGGCTGGCAAGTCTCTTCGTCATCGCTGTCACTGGGCGGCCCCTTCCCCTTGTGTTCGGCATTAAGCTTGCCAGCTTGTTTGAAGACCCAACAGCTTCTATTGGTGTGAGTAGCTGTTTTATCGGGGTTGCCATGAATCTGGCAGGGCCGATCCAGTATTATGTCTAAACTGGATGGTCAGTCTCTATTTTCCTTGAATGGCTTTTTTCGTTGACCGCGTTTGGAGCCGCTGAATCCGGCGTTGACCGCCGTGTCTTGTGTTCATTCGTTATGATTGCGACATTTGTGTTTATTGCGTCGTGGCTTGCCGTTGCCGTCTCGGACTTCAGAAGTGCCTAGATCGCTGGCGCTGTTGCTTCTACGAGCGAGCCAGCTATCTTCTCCCGCGCAAAAGCGGGTAATTGAAGCGGTAAGGGCTGCCATGGATTTTTGTTTTTCTTGACCGAGGTGGCGGGCGAGCCACTCATCCCGGATGTTGTGTTTGAAGGCCGCGAGGGCTTCGGTGTCCGGACAATCGACAATTTGGTTCTTTTTAACTAGGAATTTAGTCCCGAGATTCCTAGCTGATTCTCCGGGATGTTGGATGATGTGACTTAAGTCATCGGCATCTGGTGGCCAGACATATGTACCTTGGAAATTATGCGAAAGGCGTCTTCCAGGTCTTCCCAGCTGCCAACGGAGTTCTCTGGGAGGCTGTTTAGCCAGTGCCACGCTAGTCCCTTTAGTTTTAATGGGAGGTATTTTATGGCGTGGAGATCATCACCGCAGGCCATGTGGATATGGAGAAGAAAATCTTCAATCCATACTGTGGGATCTTTTGTTCCATCGTATGATTCGATATTCATGGATTTAAACCCTTCTGGGAATTCGTGCTGCATTACTTCATCGGTGAAGCAAAGAGGGTGTGTGGCACCTCTATATTGGGCCACATCAGGACATAGCTCAAATGGAGTATGTCTGCGGCATTTGGCTCGTGCATGATTAGGCTTGTCACGTCCGAATAGATAGCCGTCGTCGCGTGTCGGGGCACACCCCCGCGAACCGTAGATCGATCTGGTATGTCCTACTTGTCACACCCTAGTTAGTTCAAGCATTAGAGTGTGCATCATGTTTAAATTCCTTTTAAATTTGAAATGGGGATGACAGAACCCCCAGCACCCCCCTGGAACAACTAGGGTTTACTAAAAACTTTTCCAATGAACCTGAAATGCCCTTCTAAAAACCCCACCTGTTTTTGTTTTGGGTTAAAACCTTTGACAAAAATGGTGCACATTTTTCTAGGACATCAAAGGTCATTGGATTAATCCTTATCGTATTTGCATTTGGGCATTTAAATGCTATAAAATATTCTAAATGCTCAAATAATCATAAACTAAAATGTTTGCTATTGGATATATTCTAAGCAGTGGCCATGATTAATTTTATGATTTATGGTAATGCCCTGGTATTTTAGTAAAGCCCTGAAGTTACAGAAATAATAAATAAATAAATAAGAAAAACAGAAAAAAGTAGAGAGAGAGAGAGAGAGAAACTTACCAGGCGCAGCCCACCTGGCTCGGCCCAGTCGACTGGCTCTTGCCAGTCCTCCTCCTCCTCTCGCCAGGAGGACGAGGAGCGCGTGGCCGGCGCCCGCGGCCACACGCCGGCCACCTCCTGCTTCCGCCGACGCCCTGGAGGCGTCTACGAGTGCCACGCTGACCCCCACGTCTCCCTCTCCTTCTTCCCACTCTCCCCGTGGCCTCTCTCCCTCTCTGGCTCTCTCCCCATCCTCCTGCCGAGCGCAGCCGTCGCCGCCGACAAGCTTCACCGCAGCCACCGCCGTCCATTCACTGCCCCGACATGCCAGGAAGCTCCGCCGTCGTCGACTACATCAAGTAGGCCGAGCCCCGTGCGCTCGCTCGCCCCGAAGATGCTGCACCGAGCTCGTTCTCAACTCCGGCCACCGGAGATCCCCTTCGCCGCCCCGCTCGCTCCAGCCCTTCCCCGAGCTCGCCGTTCGCTCCCCTGCAACCGCTGTGAGCTCCGCCACCGTTTCCCCCTCTCACCGCGCTCGTCTACGTCCTCTAACCCCCTCTGCCATCGAAGCCGAAGCTCACCGCCGCCACCGCACGTCGCCGTCGTGGCCATAGCCACGTTGGGACGCCACCAAGCACGCCTTTGTCTTCCACGCGTTCCCAGGAGCCTAACGCACCACTCCCCGTGCCTCGCCGTGCCCCGTAGCTTCGGTTTCATCCTCGCCCGAACTCCAGCGACCGCCAAGGTCATCGCCGGTGTTGTTCCCGGCCTCCCCGAGCTCCACTTTCTCCACCAAACGAGGCAGCTCGCTCCCCGCGTCACATAGCTACTCTCCACCGTCGATTTGGTCGCCGGAGACGCAAAACCGAGCCCCTCCGCCGCGTCTGTCGTCGCCGGCGTCAAGCCGCCGGCGAGTTGACCCTATTTGACCCTCGTGTGGGTCCAGGTAGACCCCCCTAAGTCTATGACAGGTGGGGCCGGTCTGCTAATCAGTTTAAGATTAGTTTTAACTAATTTAATTTAGTTTAGTCACTGACATGTGGGCCCAGGCCCCACTGACAGTCAATTAGCACTAACATAATTCTGTTAATTAGTTGTGACACTGACAAAGAGGGCCAACCAGTCAAGTTTGACCTGGCCAACCCAGTTGACCCGCTGACGTCACACCTATGTCATGCTGATGCATTAATTCAATTATTGGATTTATTCTTTAATAGGAAATTCCAGAAAATAGTCAAAACTTCTAAAAACATAGAAAATCAACCATAGCTCCAAATGGAAAGATTTATATATGAAAAATGATCAGAAAAATTCAATCTATCCATCTGTAATGGTTTCATGCGTGGCAAAACAAGTTAACCTTGCTGTTTAAGCAGAATAAGGTAATGCACTAATAAGGCCATGTTTAATGAGCTAATATTTGAATCTTTGATTCAAATGAGTTCTTCCCCTTCTGTTTTAGCTTGCATTAGGCCAAGACACTTTCATCTTGCCATGTCATAGCATGCATCAGATTGTTGCATATTGCCATGTGTTGATTATGTTCGGTGTGATTTCCGTGGTAGGTTCTGCCTCCGAGGATAACCCCGAGTATCCGTCTGAAGGGCAGTACCCTACTACCACTACAACAGGCAAGCAACCCATTGATCATTCCGATACAAACCCATGTTCTCGCTTCTGCTCTTGTTTACTGCATTAAGACAACGCGATTCAAACTGCTGTGTGCTACGGTAGTTGAACCATTATCCTCTGCATGACCTGTCATTGCCACAGTAACTAGATGAAACCCACCAGCATGTGTAGGAGTTGATTGAGCCATGTATGCGATTCCTACCTTGCTATGCCTGCTATGCTTAGAGTTGTGTCACGTCTGGTTCATCTGGGTGATGGGCTAGAGTGATATGTTTGTGTCGGTAATGTGAGGGATGTGTTGAACATGTTTTGGTAATGGTATCGATGAGAGGCCATGTAGGAGTACATGGTGGGTTGTTTCATTGAGACCGTCCATAAGAACTGAGATCTGTATGTGTGATTTAAGATGCAGTTACTACCGTACATTGGGCCCGAAACCAATGGACCCTCTCGGCTTCTTAATCACCCTAGTACTCTGTCCAGGAGTTGCAAATAGTTTCTAGTGTTTGTAGGTTATGTGTTGGCGGCCGTGCATAGCGCTGACCCTAGGGGTGGGCTATGTTGCGGTAGATACACCATGGCACGGTGTACCGAGTCACCCGTTTGGTGTCTCGGGAACCCTGTTCACATTGTTCGAGGCCGTATGTGGAAACCTCGGCCGGACTCCCTGCGGATGGAACCTGGATAGGCGATACACCTGGACTAGAGACTTGAGTGTTTGGGTAGGCCGTGGCCGACACCCTCGTTGGGCTTCCGCTTGAAGCTTGCCGAGTACATGTCGTGTAGACGGCGGTAAGTGGTGAAAACATGTATGAAGAAGTACACCCCTGCAAGGTATAAACTATTCGAATAGCCGCGTCCACGGTAAAAGACTACTTGGTTGCCTATACAGTTCATAGACAAGTTAATGGATACTACTAAAAAACTCAAGATAAGTGTGAGTACCGAGGATGGCCCTCTCATAGGATGACGAGGGAGGATCCCCGGTGGAGTATTGTGTTGGTGAGTAGTGGACTCGTGTGCGAAAACTATTTTACTAGTGGAGTTCCGTAGGATAGGTTAGACAAGAGTCAAAGCTGGCTTGCTGCAATAACCCCACCACCTTCTTGAGAATGAGCATGTATAGTAGGTTCTGTTGTAAGACTTGCTGAGTACCTTTGTACTCATGTTTGCTTAATTACTGCTTCAGACGACAACACCGCCCCTTCCGATGGGTTCTACGTAGACCTTGATGTCGACGAGTGACTAGCCACCCAGGTGTTGATCCTGGCCATGGAGGGCCCTATGTAGATAGACAGGCTTCGAGAAGCCTTCTTTATTTCTAGTGTCTGTACTCAGACTAGTTGCTTCCGCATGTGCTTGTATGATTGTATGACTTGAGTGTCGGGTCATGTGACCCCTATCTGTAAGAACATGTTATGTATGGCTCTCTGGAGCCTTTAAATAAAGTACTTGAGTTGTAGAGTTTTGTTGTGATGCCATGTTGTATGTACTCATATCGGGCATATTGTGTGTATGATTGAAATGCTTGGTATGAGTGGGATCCGACAATCTAGTTGTTTATCCTTGGCAGCCTTTCTTATAGGGAAATGTAGTCTAGTGTTCCTCGAGCCATAGTAGTCCGCTACAGCCCGGTTCACCGGAGTCCTCCTAGCCCAGCACTACTGCTCAGGACACTTGACTGGCCGGCATGTGTTTCACGTCGTTCCTATGTCTGTCCCTTCGGGGAAATGTCACGCGGTGACATCCGGAGTCCTGCCTAGCCTGCTACAGCCCGGGTTCCTCGGAGTCCTGTTAGCCCAGTGCTACAGCCCGGATTCACTCGCTGATGACCGACATGCTCAATGTGATTCATGTATGCCTGTCTCCATAGGTCTGTGCCACTTTGGGTTTACGACTAGCCATGTCGGCCCGGGTTCTCTGTCATATGGATGCTAGCGACACTATCATATACGTGAGCCAAAAGGCGCAAACGGTCCTGGGCCATGGTAAGGCGACACCCGTGGAATACCGTGCGTGAGGCCGCAAAGTGATATGAGGTGTTACCGGCTAGATCGATGTGGCTTGGAATCGGGGTCCTGACAGCGTTGGCATCAGAGTCGGACTGCCTGTAGGTTCGTTGAGCCAAACTGGTCGATGTCCAGTCTAGAAATGCTTTAGTTATATGTAGGGGAATTGATTGTGGAAGGGAATGTAAGGCTCTTTTACTCCTTTACCTTATGTCCTCTGATCTGAGTCATTCTCTTCTCATTCAACGTGGGTTAAGGACTAGGCTCTCTTCTTCTATCAGGTTCACGTGTTACTAATCCGTAGTAGCTTATAGGATTGTTGTTACAAGCCCCAGTTCAGTTTCTACTATTTCTAGTATGTTGCTAATTGAATCAGAACCTTGATATGATGTTGTTGAGTGGTATTGCCAACTGTTGTGGATGTCTCAAATCTTTTTCTGAGCACTTACAGTTGTTATGCTATCCAATTTTTCCTAGAAATTCTAATGTCTTTGCATTGTGGTTGTGCTTTCAGATGGCCAACCGTGTTCAAAACCAAGTGGTTCGCCTGACCCGGTGCCTCGACGTGCCCGGTCATACTGCTATGTTAGTCCGGGTAATGATCAAGAGGGGTTACCGTTGGTATCCCGAATACACCGTCGAAGAGCAATTCCGAGACTTCAATCAAAGCCAATATTTCTGCACCGTCAGGATATTTCCTTCTTATCCTGGATCTACCGAGCCCCTTCACTATTCCTATGGACTCGGGGTTACTATTGAGATGGCTGTGTAGGATGCTGCCTATTCCATGATGACCATCATGCGAGTCCGGACTGGCCTGCTTGGGAACACCGACTTCCGTTACATGCCAGCTTCACTTCCGGGAGCGCAAGGGTATCTTCAGGCTATCTATGCTGACTCCACTCAAGAGGACTCATTAACTCGTACCACTGCCGAGATGCTCGAAGATAAGGACCGAGAGAATCGGGCCTTGAGGCTGGAGCTTTTCAATACCCGTGCTGATCATTGGGCCACATTGACTCAGTTTGCACCTGCGGTGCAAGCTGGATGTATGGATACAAGGGATCTGTATCCTGTGAGATCTGCTCTTCCAGACATGGTGGATTGGCGTGATGTGGGAGGCATCACCCCACCCCGTGGTCCCCGCAGGCCACCGTTTGTTGGTCCAAGACCTCATCCTAGCCCCTTTGGTTCACAAGCTCCTCAGTACCGTCTGTTCCCGGATGATCACGTTGAACTTCCAGGCTATGGAGGTGACTTCTATGAGGACTACTACAGAGCTGTCTGAGTTAGTAGTAGTATCACTAGTATTGTAATAGTTGTATCTCCACTGTCCTGCGTGACTTGTGGAATATGACTTTGTGTGTAATCAATTCCGAAGGTGTAGACAAATAATGTATAGGAGCTTGGAATGCCTCCGATGAGATGTAACGTCTTTCATCATAGTTGTACTGTAGCCTGGGCTTGTACTAAACTATGTATGATGTGTATGACCGTTGGTATATATATGGCAGTTTTATATTACCCTGACATACGAATGAACATCTCTGCATTCCGTGTTATCCATTACATTCTGCACTTCCTTGCTAAGTTTGAGCCACCCTTATCTAAACCATTGTCTTGTTTTCTCCTAGGATGGTCAACACCCGTAGCAACCCTGTTGCCCCGGAGCAGGGGGAAGCCAGTGCAGCTAGGGGTGAAAATCTGCCTCACCCGCCCTCTCTGGCCGAAGTGATGCTGGAGGCGGAAAGAAACAAGCATGAGACTAACCGCCTGCTAGAGCGGATTGAGTAGAACACTGCACGCCATTAGCAAAATGACTTGGTGTCAATCAATGACTTTATCAAGCTGTACCAACCAAAGTTTAATCAATCCGTCGAGCCCCTCAACGCGGATGACTGGCTTCGCAGCATCACCCACCAGCTACGTTCTGCCAACGTAGCCGAAGCCGACAAGGTTACTTGTGCTGCCTATCACCTCGAAGGCCCTGCTAGCCTCTGGTGGGAAAATTTTGAAGCTATGCGCCTGGTCGGCCAAATCACTACTTGGGCTGAATTCAGTGAAGCTTTCCGTGAGCATCACATTCCGGAAGGTCTCATGAATCGCAAGAGGGAGGAGTTCTGCAATTTCACCCAAGGAAGACTAACTGTGGATGCATATAGTCGTGAATTTGGGAATCTGGCACGTTATGCTCCCGAAGAGGTATCTACCGACGCTAAGAAGCAGGCAAGGTTCCGCAAGGGACTCAGCCCTGAGCTTCGCCGCGATCTTCGTGTGCATGAGTGCACCTCCTTTCAGAAGTTGGTCAATAAAGCCATCAGTGCTGAGACAGGCCAGACTGATTATGACGCTTCACGCAAGCACTCACGTGATTTTGGCTCTTCATCCGGCTCTGGAGCTCAGAAGCGCCGCGTGTGGCTCCCAAGCACGACACTGCCACCCAGGTTCATCCCGAGGCCATCCTTTGAGGCGCCTCGTCCCAACCAGCAGTTTGCACCGCCCAAGCCCTATGGTGGCCCCGCTGCTAATGCTACTCCACGCCCCAATGTGGTGACATGCTTCAAGTGTGGAGAGCCGGGTCACTATAGTCGAGAGTGTCCCCAGAACAACCCCAATCAGACTGGAAAGTCCGTTGGCCGTGGTAAGCCAGCGGGAAAGACATTCTACGCCAAGCCGGTCACCACTGCCCGTGGGCATGTCAACTATGTTTCAGCCGAGGAGGCTCATGAGGATCCTAACGTCGTCCTTGGTATGCTCCTTGTTAACTGCCATCCGGCATCTGTTCTTTTCGTTACTGGAGCATCTCATTCATTCATATCTGAGAACTATGCTCGATTGCATAACACGACATTCTGTGACATGCCCACTTCCATGGTAATTCAAACTCCGGGTTCCAAATGGCAAACTTCTAGAGTAAGCCATGGGAACGAAATTCTTGTCGATAGACTTGCCTTCCTTGCATCCTTAATAGCTCTCAAGTCCTCGGACATAAACATCTTCTTGGGTATGGACTGGATGTCAGCTCATTATGCTAAGATTGATTGTGCCACTAGAACCGTTCAACTTACTCATTCATCAGGCAAGACAGTCAATGTCTTAACTCGAGTGGCCAAGCGCCAACTTTACTCCCTAAATGCCAACCCCCTTCCAGACCTTGAGGATGTTCCGGTAGTCCGAGACTTTCCGGATGTCTTTCCAGAAGAACTGCCAGGTGTTCCACCTGACAGGGATGTCGAGTTTGTGATAGACCTTGTTCCAAGAACCATTCCAATTTCTAGAAGACCCTACAAGATGGCACCCTTAGAACTAGCCGAGCTTAAGAACCAGCTCGATGAGTCCTTGAAAAATGGTTTCATCCGTCCTAGTTCCTCTCCTTGGGCTTGCCCCATCCTCTTCGTCAAGAAGAAGGATGGAACGGATAGAATGGTTGTAGATTACCGACCTGTCAACTTGGTCACCATAAAGAACAAGTATCCGCTTCCCAGGATCAACGATCTGTATGATCAGCTTGCTGGATCCTCAGTCTTTTCCAAGATGGATTTGAGGTTGGGCTACCATCAAATCAAAATCAGAAACGGGGTCATTCCCAAAACGGCCTTTGTTACTCGTTATGGCCAATACGAATATACCATTATGTCCTTCGGTTTAACCAATGCCCCAGCCACCTTCTCTCGGTTAATGAACTTGGTCTTCATGGAGTACTTGGATAAATTCGTCGTAGTATACCTCGATGACATACTCATCTACTCCAAGAATGAAGAGGAACATGTCGAACATCTAAGGCTGGTATTGATGAAACTTCGAGAGCATCGCCTTTATGCCAAATTCTCCAAGTGTGAATTTTGGTTGCCAGAAGTGACCTATCTAGGCCATGTAATCTCTGGTAAGGGTATTGTTGTCAATCCCGAGCGAGTTCAAGCCGTCCTTGATTGGACTCCACCTGAGACGGTCAAGCAAGTTCGGAGCTTCCTTGGCTTAGTGAACTATTGCCGCCGCTTCGTCCAAAATTTCTCCAAGGTTGCTAAACCTCTAACTGAACTCCTTAATAAAGATAAAAAGTTCGAGTGGACTCCATAGTGCGAGTTCATCTTTCAGGAACTGAAAATACGCTTGACATCTGCTGCCGTACTGGTACCACTAGATTTCTCCGAGGACTTTATTATCTATTGCGACGCCTCGCGACAAGGACTAGGTTGCATACTCATGCAAGATCATCAGGTAATTGCCTATGCTTCACAGCAATTACACCCACATGATGAAAATTATCCCACACATGATCTAGAGCTTGCAGCTGTAGTCCATGTACTTAAAACTTGGCGACATTACCTCATCGGTAATCGTTGCGAGATCTTCACCGATCACCAAAGTTTGAAATATATCTTCACCCAACCAGATTTGAATCTCAGGCAAAGACGTTGGGTCGAGTTGATCTCGGATTACGACTTAGGAATAACTTACACCCCAGGCAAAGCCAATTTCATGGCTGATGCACTAAGTCGTAAGTCATATTGTAACAACCTGATGTTACAACAAAGTCAACCACTTCTCCATGAGGAATTTCGTAAGCTTAATCTTCACATTGTTCCTCGAGGATTCCTATCCACCCTGGTGGCGAAACCTACCCTTACGGATCAGATCAACAAGGCACAGAAGGTAGATCCGGGAATCTCCCATATTAAGAGAAACATTAAGAAAGGAGTCGCGAATTGTTTCTCCATTGATGATCAAGGTGTCGTATACTTTGGAAATCGCCTAGTGGTTCCAAAGGCACGAAACCTGAGGCGGCTGATCCTTAAGGAAGCTCATGAATCCCCTCTCACCATTCATCCTGGCAGTACTAAAATGTATCAAGACCTACGCCAGAGGTTTTGGTGGACTAGGATGAAGAGAGAAATCGCTCAATACATTGCTAATTGCGACGTTTGTCGTCGTGTTAAAGCAGAGCATCAACGGCCTGCTGGCACCCTTCAACCTTTGGCTATTCCCAAGTGGAAATGGGATAAAATCAGTATGGATTTCATCACTGGGTTTCCCAGGACCAAGAGAGGGAATAATGCCATATTCGTCATGATCGACCGTATTTCCAAAGTAGCCCACTTTCTACCTGTTCGTGCGAGTATCACCGCTAGCTAGCTAGCCGATTTATACATCTCCCGAATAGTGTCTCTTCATGGTGTTCCATTGGAAATTAACTCAGACCGTGGGAGTCTCTTCACCTCTCGATTTTGGGAAAGTTTCCAAAATGCTATGGGAACTCGTCTCTCTTTTAGCACCGCCTTCCATCCTCAATCAAGTGGTCAAGTAGAACGAGTCAATAAAATTCTGGAAGATATGCTCCGAGCCTCTGTCATCTCATTCGGAATAAGTTGGGAGAAATGCCTTCCATTCGCGGAGTTTGCTCACAACAATAGTTATTAAGCTAGCTTGGGCAAGAATCCTTTCGAAGTTCTCTATGGACGAAAATGTCGAACGCCTCTTAACTGGTCAGAAACCAGGAAAGACAACTCTTTGGCCCGGATATGATTCAGGAAGCAGAAGAGCAGGTTCGCGTTATTCATGAGAAATTGAAAACAGCCCAATCTCGTCAAAAGAGCTAATATGATCATAGACATAAACTCATGACTTATGAAGTCGGCGAGAAGGCTTACCTTTGGGGTACTTCGTTAAAGGGAACCCATCGTTTCGGTATCAAAGGCAAATTGGCTCCTCGTTACATCGGACCCTTTTGCATTCTTGCCAAACGAGGAGAAGTTGCCTACCAATTGGAATTACCTTCGCATCTTTCCAGAGTTCACGATGTCTTCCACGTTTCTCAACTCAGGCGTTGCTTCGCGGATCCTATCCATGGAGTGGACAACGAAACGCTTGATCTACAAGATAACCTCTCATATCGGGAATATCCCGTTCGTATCCTTGATCAAGCCGAGCATACCACTCGACGTCATAATATCAAGTTTCTCAAGGTTCAATGGTCACACCATTCCGAGAAAGAAGCCACTAGGGAAAGGGAGGATCGTCTTCGACTCGAGTACCCCACCTTCTTTCCAGAGGATCCTAAATCTCGGGATAAGATTCTTTTGAGTGGGGGTGAGTTGTCACACCCTAGTTAGTTCAAGCATTAGAGTGTGCATCATGTTTAAATTCCTTTTAAATTTGAAATGGGGATGACATAACCCCCAGCACCCCCCTGGAACAACTAGGGTTTACTAAAAACTTTTCCAATGAACCTGAAATGCCCTTCTAAAAATCCCACTTTTTTTGTTTTGGGTTAAAACCTTTGACAAAAATGGTGCAAATTTTTCTAGGACATCAAAGGTCATTGGATTAATCCTTATGGTATTTGCATTTGGGCATTTAAATGCTATAAAATATTCTAAATGCTCAAATAATAATAAACTAAAATGTTTGTTGTTGGATATATTCTAAGCAGTGGCCATGATTAATTTTATGATTTATGGTAATGCCCTGGTATTTTTAATAAAGCCTTGAAGTTACAGAAATAATAAATAAATAAGAAAAACAGAAAAAAAAAGGACAGAGAGAAACTTACCAGGCGCAGCCCATCTCTGGTGGCCAGGAGGACGAGGAGCACGTGGCCGGCGCCCGCGGCCACACGCCGGCCACCTCCTGCTTCCGCCGACGCCCTGGAGGCGTCTACGAGTGCCACGCTGACCCCCACGTCTCCCTCTCCATCTTCCCACTCTCCCGTGGCCTCTCTCCCTCTCTAGCTCTCTCCCCATCCTCCTGCCGAGCGCAGCCATCGCCGCTGACAAGCTTCACCGCAGCCACCGCTGTCCATTCGCTGCCCCCACATGCCAGGAAGCTCCACCGTCGTCGACTACATCAAGTAGGCCGAGCCCCGTGCACTCGCTCGCCCCGGAGATGCTGCACCGAGCTCGTTCTCAACTCCGGCCACCGGAGATCCCCTTCGCCACCCCGCTCGCTCCAGCCCTTCCCCGAGCTCGCTGTTCGCTCCCCTGCAACCGCTGTGAGCTCCGCCACCATTTCCCCCTCTCCCCGCACTCGTCCGCGTCCTCTAACCCCCTCTGCCATCGAAGCCGAAGCTCGCCGCCGCCACCGCACGTCGCCGTCGTGGCCATAGCCACGTTGGGATGCCACCGAGCATGCCTTCGTCTTCCACGTGTTCCCAGGAGCCTAACACACCACTCCCCGCGCCTCGCCGTGCCCCGTAGCTTCGGTTTCATCCTCGCCCGAACTCTGGCGACCACCAAGGTCGTCGCCAGTGTCGTTCCCGGCCTCCCCGAGCTCCACTTTCTCCACCAAATGACGCGGCTCGCTCCCTGCGTCACGTAGCTGCTCTCCGCCGTCGATTTGGTCGCCGGAGACGCAAACCCGAGCCCCTCCGCCGCGTCTATCGTCGCTGGCGTCAAGCCGCCGGCAAGTTGACCCTATTTGACCCCCGTGTGGGCCCAGGTAGACCCCCCCCCCCTAGTCTATGACAGGTGGGGCCAGTCTGCTAATCAGTTTAAGATTAGTTTTAACTAATTTAATTTAGTTTAGTCACTGACATGTGGGCCCAGGCCCCACTGACAGTCAATTAGCACTAACATAATTCTGTTAATTAGTTGTGACACTGACAGAGAGGGCCCACCAGTCAGGTTTGACCTGGCCGACCCAGTTAACCCGCTGACGTCACACCTATGTCATGCTGACTCATTAATTCAATTACTGAATTTATTCTTTAATAGGAAATTCCAGAAAATAGTCAAAACTTCTAAAAATCATAGAAAATCAACCATAGCTCCAAATGCAAAGATTTATATATGAAAAATGATCAGAAAAGTTCAATCTATCCATCTGTAATAGTTGCATGCATGACAAAACAAGTTAACCATGTTGTTTAAGCAGAATAAGGTAATGCACTAATAAGGCCATGTTTAATGAGCTAATATTTGAATCTTTGATTCAAATGAGTTCATCCCCTTCTGTTTTAACTTGCATTAGGCCAAGACACTTTCATCTTGCCATGTCATAGCATGCATCATATTGTTGCATATTGCCATGTGTTGATTATGTTCGGTGTGATTTCCGTGGTAGGTTCTGCCTCCGAGGATAACCCCGAGTATCCGTCTGAAGGGCAGTACCCTACTACCACTACAACAGGCAAGCAACCCATTGATCATTCCAATACAAACCCATGTTCTCGCTTCTACTCTTGTTTACTGCATTAAGACAACGCGATTCAAACTGCTGTGTGCTACGGTAGTTGAACCCTTATCCTCTGCATGACCTGTCATTGCCACAGTAACTAGATGAAACCCACCAGCATGTGTAGGAGTTGATTGAGCCATGTATGTGATTCCTACCTTGCTATGCCTGCTATGCTTAGAGTTGTCTCAGGTCTGGTTCATCTGGGTGATGGGCTAGAGTGATATGTTTGTGTCGGTAATGTGAGGGATGTGTTGAACATGTTTTGGTAAAGGTATCGATGAGAGGCCATGTAGGAGTACATCATGGGTTGTTTCATTGAGACTGTCCATAAGAACTGAGATCTATATGTGTGATTTAAGATGCAGTTACTACCGTACATTGGGCCCGAAACCTATGGACCCTCCCGGCTTCTTAATCACCCTAGTACCCTGTCCAGGAGTTGCAAATAGTTTCTGGTGTTTGTAGGTTATGTGTTGGCAGCCGTGCGTAGCGCTGACCCTAGGGGTGGGCTATGTTGCGGTAGATACACCATGGCACGGTGTACCGAGTCACCCGTTTGGTGTCTCGAGAACCCTGTTCACATCGTTCGGGGCCGTATGTGGAAACCTCGGCCGGACTCCCTGCGGATGGAACCTGGATAGGCGATACACCTGGACTAGAGACTTGAGTGTTTGGGTATGCCATGGCCGACACCCTCGTTGGGCTTCCGCTTGAAGGTTGCCAAGTACATGTCATGTAGACGGCGGTAAGTGGTGAAAGCGTGTATGAAGAAGTACACCCCTGCAGGGTATAAATTATTCGAACAGCCGCATCCGCGGTAAAGGACTACTTGGTTGCCTATACAGTTCATAGACAAGTTAGTGGATACTACTAAAAGACTCAAGATAAGTGTGAGTACCGAGGATGGCCCTCTCGTAGGATGACGAGGGAGGATCCCCAGTGGAGTATTGTGTTGGTGAGTAGTGGACTCGTGTGCGAAAACTATTTTACTAGTGGAGTTCCGTAGGATAGGTTAGCCAAGAGTCAAAGCTGGCTTGCTGCAATAACCCCACCACCTTCTTGAGAATGAGCATGTATAGTAGGTTCTGTTGTATGACTTGCTGAGTACCTTTGTACTATGTTTGCTTAATTACTATTTCAGACAACAACACCGCCCCTTCCGATGGGTTCTACGTAGACCTTGATGTCGATGAGTGACTAGCCACCCAGGTGGTTATCCTGGCCATGGAGGGCCCTATGTAGATAGACAGGCTTCGAGAAGCCTTCTTTCTTTCTAGTGTCTGTACTCAGACTAGTTGCTTCCGCTTGTGCTTGTATGATTGTATGACTTGAGTGTCGGGTCATGTGACCCCTGTCTGTAAGAACATGTTATGTATGGCTCTCTAGAGCCTTTAAATAAAGTACTTGAGTTGTAGAGTTTTGTTGTGATGCCA